>OU026149.1:3197478-13197478 GCA_907269125.1 Eristalis pertinax | reverse complement strand
ACATTCATGCGAGCTGTGAATCTAGAGCATTCTTTCAGAAACCGCTTACTCCTAGTCTCCTAGTCCATTATACATGTAAATATCTGGAGACTGAAGGGTGTTAAATTGAAAGGAGATCTCCTTCCGACATGAATTCACTACGCCTCATCAGCCAAATTCCGAAATGCTACTGGTTGATCCCCCGATTGACTCAGTGCACAGGAATTTATGCACACATCGCTCCACTTCATTGACGCATGACTAGGCGAATGTAGTTTGAACCCTTTGTTGCATAGCTCCACGTTCTGAATTTCCTACAAGAGTTCGACTCGTGAAAAAACGCTTGTAATTTAATTTTGTTTAATTCAATCTTAAATCTTAAAGAGCAAACAATTCTCCATGCATTTATCGGCAATCGATACAAATTAAAATGTTTAGCCGCTGTCACCATATATCTCTGCTTAATCCCACCCGACCACTTCTTAAAGCTACTAGCGTATTCATGAAAAACCGAAGAGAAAGAGAAAAGAAATCCAAGCCTACCCGCCAGTCAGGGCTTCGCCTTGAAATTTTCAATTGCTCTACTTTTGCCTGAATCATAACCCAAAAATAATCCAACATTTCAATGTCCAAACGAAGGACAATGCAGCAGAAAAATAAAAGAAAACCCAAAAAGAAGGCAAAACAAGAGTTGGAAACAGGAGACCGAAGCGAAGGCAAATAAGTAAGGACAACCTATACAAATGCGCCAAATTGACCGCATGTGGACTCACTATCGTATACGTGTCCTTTCTGCATAACATAAGTCCTAACGAGGATAACAACAACGATGCAAGCTACTCCACAACCACCACCATCACCTTCACTATCTCCATAGGCTGCCGCTTTTCCTCTCTTCCTCTTTACCCTCTCAACCAACATCAACATCAGCGCCCATGGTCGGGAGCTAAACAATCGCAAAGCAGAACGGAAGCTACCATTTCCCATTTCCATTTGCCCTTTACTTTCTCTTCACATTCATTCTTTCATTCTGCTGCCATCTTGCCACAACAGCAGCTCGCCGCCGATGGGAGGACACACCGTGAATGTTATGTGTGTTGCACGACGATGTTGTGTGCAGAGAAAGATGGGCCATGTCGCAATCTACCCACCATCCGCATAGCAACCTATTTAGTTGAACAAAAAAAACAAAAAAAGCAGAAACCAATGCCACCGCTAGTGCCTTCTTACCAATCAATTTTTAGGTTAACAAAGCCATCCCTAGGCCCCCTCGTGCAATTACTGCACACCGCCACACCGCACCGGCAGCCGCCGCCGCACACAGATGTAGCTCAAAAGTTGCTCCAAATGACGGGGTTATAGGCCACAAAGCCAGTGGAAGGTGCTGAAGTGCGGGGTAGAAGTGTGGAACGGCGCGGCAGCGGTGGAGAAGTACACGGCCTGTGAAGTTCTCGCAACAATAATCCATAGACGAAACAGTTATGTATCTTAAGTTGATAGTTTGGTTTCGGTTTCGGTTTTTGTTTTATACTCGCTTCAGGGCGCTTTGCATTGCCGATATGACCTAAAATGGAAGACAGCTCCCCTGCAGTACGGCTGTACAAGTGTACGAGTGTTCGAGTGTACCTTGCATGCATGCATCAGGAGAGCGCAGAGTGTGCACTCTTGTGTGCACTGCTTGGTACGGTGCGGGTACATGTGTTAAAGTTATTGATATTTATCCGTTTGCAGCAATTTGGGAAGTTATTATTCCCCGATGAGTGTGTGTGCGCTTGGGTTGGTGCATCCGGTTGAAAGGGATACGGGGTACATGGGGAGAATACGAGGGCTCTGCAGTTCAGACAATTGTCAAATATTAGAGGAAGTTAGTTTGAATATCACTTCAAAAGATAATATCGCCTCTGGAGTATTGTCATAGAGAATTATTTCGGTTTGTCATGTGAATGCGGTGGTACTGTAGGAAGTCTTAAGCGAATCTAATCGGAATGTCAAAGCAAGGGCACTTGCGGCGCAATCTTCATGCAAAGACATTTGGGGTCATCATGAGATGATAGGTCTGTTGGGCTGCTTGCCGGTGGAATCGGATACAGCTTTGTGTTGGAGGCACGCTTTGGGGTGTATGTTGGATTTACTTGAAGTGAAAGCCATCGTCAAGGTGGGTCAAGGGTCAGGTTGGCTTCACAGGGAACCGAATATTGGACTGATGGATTCCTTGCTGAGAGAAGGGACGAGTTAACGTGTGAAACTTGAACTATTCCGTTGAAGTCCTTAAGCGCTTCGAAGGAAGTGGTGGTCACACTAGATTTTGGGACCCAAACAGTGAAACATTTCCTACGGCAACAGCCTGTGTCACAACTAATGTAAGGCAACTGAGCTTGCATCGACAGGCGTCCAAGTCATTGATCACAAAGTGCGATCTCAACGGTGGGCATGTCATGCTCGACTTCAGACGATCACGCGCTCTACAGAAATCATGGTTCAATTCGAAGTAGAATTACAAGGTGCTTTTTATGTTCCAGGTCTATTTAGCATGGCCATTTTGTATTTAGTAACATCTGTCATTTGGTATTTTACAGGTGTAGACCGTGATCAATAACAATTTGTAAACAGTACCTGACGTTTCAACGTTGTGTGACAAGCAGTGGAATGATTAAGTTAAAAAAAACGTTGTATAAAAACCGTGATGCTAAAGAACATTTCCACTTGGGTAGCTTTGTTAGTAAAGATGATGGCTTAGTTATTCGGGTAACGACGACCGTTGATTTTTATAGCGAAGACAACGTCACCCTCGTATAATATTAGCTTGACGAGATATATAGCCTGACGACATCATTGGGCCACTTTTCTTTAATTACCCCAAAGGCCACCTTGTGACGAAGCACCATTGCAGTGGCAGGAATTGATCGAATCCAAGAATCAGATTGAATCAGAGAAATGGACAATAACACCCCTCAGGATACACAACTCTTTCTTTGATGCGAATTTTGTGAAAATTGTGATTTCGAATGGCCTCCATGATCCCCTGATTTGACTCCTCTCGATTTTTTTTCCTTGAAGGAGTGCATGCCCTCTTAAGGGCATTTATTTCAATGTTATTCATTTAAAAGTTATTGAAAGAAAACATCGACCTGGGACATAAAAAGCACCGAGAGTGAAGGGAGACATTCATCAAGCGGTTGTCAGTCCCACGGGACCGTTGGATTACTCCCCTAGATTAAACTGTCCTCCACCCAATCACCCGCAATGAACATATCCCACGTGGAATCATTGTCAAAACTATCACAAACTCTCCTATTTGCAAGTCGCTTAACCCACCTTCTGTCACAACACAGCCTCTCTTCCCGCCTTCCGACCAGTTAGTCGTTGTTTACGTAAATTTTTCCTTTTGCTTACTTGCAAAATACTCCCGCGCCTGATTACTGTGGTACCATGAAGTACTCTCAAGCCAGACCAGGCGCCACCACCATCTACACGCGCACCAGTGATCCACGATTCGCCAAGCCACACTCCAGAGGAGATTATGGACTTCTTATGAATATTTAAATATTTCACCGCGCGGCAAACTTAATTCATAAACGTGGCCAATAATTGCTTTTCGGAATATGCAAACGAATTCAGATTTAATTACAGTTTAGATACAAAGTTACCCCGTGTCTAGCAAAACAGTGCCGCATCCTCTCGCTCGGCAGCGACCATGGGACCGCATTGGAGAGTTGCATGTTGTCGCTGCATTGTGGTGGGGCCGGCGAGGACGGGGGTCTGGTGGATCCCTCCACCTGGCAGGGACTAGAAAATACGGATGAGCGATGGGAAATGGGATTTTTGGATCAAGGTAGGGAATAATTAATGACGCCAGAGTCAAGCACATCCATAACATAATGAATCCACTGGCGGCGCAATGTGTCGTTGCCGAACGTGAACCGCCAAGCCGCGCCGCCGGTGAGCCTCGGTGCACGCTGTCCCCCAAGCAACTGTGGAAAGGTTCAAGTGAATGGCGTTTTAACTGGTTTTTAATTATCAACCTGTTAATTTGCCATACTGGGAATAGAAATTTGCTAATTACACGAGAGCTGGGTGCCAAGCGAAGCGAAAACATCGGTTTGCGAGGCTCGCATCCATTTCATATTTCACTGAAGCCAACCGCAATGGGATCGGCCCTTTCATAAAAGTTGCACGACATTTTTCGAGGTCGTAAATCGTGTATTGATAGCGGTTGGGGATCGCGCAGCGTTCTGATGTGGATTGCTTTAATGCTTTATGAGCGAATGGAGATAGCACATGCAATTGTTGAGTTGTAAACGGAAATACGTCTTTTTGAGCACGCTTCAGGATTGTCTAACGTTTAGGGGAGGAATCCGTCAGCCGGCTTAGCAACGGATAAACAACGGTCTTTGGCGGAATTTGTTGACTAGGGTGTAGGGGTTTATAGAAGGCCAAGCGTCTACAATTTGACAAAAATAAGAAAGGACGAGTGGGATTGAAGTTGAGACATTGTCGAATTGAGGTCCACGAAGTGTAAAATGTGTTGTCGAGGGGAATTAATTGAGTAATAGAGCTCTAAGACCAAGTTGACTGTGTTCCAGCCAATTATCATGTCGGTGCACCTACATGGCTGTACCAACTCTTGATCTTTTGGAGAAAGAAGTTCGATGTACGATCTGTGGACCTGTTAGCGTTGACGACATCTAGAGAAGAAGATTCGACTTCGAACTGTACAATCTGTGCAGTTGCCCAGACGTCCACGGATCCAATTACCCACCATTTAGAGAGTGTGGACAAATTGGCACCAGTCCGAAGAGTCTACGACATCGACGTACATAGGTGGACACCGCAACAGAGGACCACTGCCTTCAAGGTGTCACAGAACGATCTCCACCAATTTGGCTGGGACAGCCGGCGTTATCTGAGGAGGATTGTTGATGGAAACTCTAGTTCATCCTGGAGTGTAGCGACAAGAAAATGCCACACACTTTAGAGAGTGATGCCCAGACGTAAACAGTCAGGAGGACCCACACGACAAGCCGAGTAGGTTGTGCCACACGGCAGTGATGTGTGCTTGTTGGTAAGAATCAGTCAACCTCCTTACCTGCGGTGAAGACTCTGACATCGAAGTTTATTTTAAACAAGCCGGTAAGGAAAACTATGCAGTATGTGGATTAAAGAGTAAGAGGCTCATTCAGTCTTATAGCAAATTTGGAAATGGGGTGCTCTAGCTTGGACACAGGCTCCGAGAATGGCTAACTAATTGCCATCTGAGGGAAAAACCGAATCGAAAATAGACCTTCGGCACCGGGGAACAAATATTACTCTCTGAGAAGCACTAATAGTTTTAGTCCTTCCATATGAAACCAAGAGTTAGAAGCGGAGCAGGACACTATAGCAGATACTTGCAATATTGAGAATGAATGTTTAGTCATCAGATATGTAGTGTCGTTTTCGAGAAAAGAAAATGGACCATGATATAGACCAAGCCCTATATCTAAAAAAAAACATCAAACTTAATTTTACAACGAACAGCGTACTTCGCTCACCCCTTGGTTAAGTGGTTGCCACCAATATGCCAATCGGTCGTCGACCAAATAAGAAATATCTTCAACAAAAGAATTCACTATTCAACAGCCGTGTTGAGCTTAATGGCAAAAAAAGACGGTACTAATGTTAAGCCGATGGGCAGCATTTGCATTTCCGTTTTCATATTCTTAGAGCGGTGCCTTTCGTACCGTCAAGTTAATATGTTTTACTTCAGAATAAACAACCACTCCTAAGTTCAAAACATGACGCGCATATCTCATACGGTTCATGCCAAAAATTAATCCACAATCATACCCAAGACGGAATGCAAAATGCTCCTCCTCCATGGCCAAGAATGTATCTCATTTCCTCCTGACATGCAAGTGCTCCACTTAACCCATATTTCATCCCTAAATCACCTATAACTTGCAGCCGGGCTATGCATTACGTTCTTGAGAAAACCGCAAAGCACTAAATTTCACCTCAACTTATCTTCATCCCGGTTATTAGCCTCCCAGAGACCGTACCCATACCACAGCGTGAATTCTTCGCCCAGGAATAAATAGATCATCTTGCACTAGCTGCCTCTCGGGCATATTCAAATCCATGATGAAATGAGAGATTTAAGGTCACCGCCCTTCGCTGACTCATTTTTGCAAACGTGTTGCACAACCAGTTACCGGATATCCCCGGTTCCTGCTGATAATTCGGTTTGTTCCTTTTTCAGCATCGCCGAATATGATATTACATAATGATTTACCACCGTCAGCGGCGGTGGCTGTAGGAGCCTCATAAATTCTTTTAACGCCAAAATAAGGCACATGTACGTAACCGAATGACTGTTATGGCGCACAGAAAGCATTATGTGCCGGGTGGCGCTGTGCAACGTCCATTATTTTGTATTTACAAGCGCTGACTGGGTGTATGCATATTTCCCAGACTGAGTCTGGTACACAGGGCACTGACGACGAACGAATTGGTTTCGGGATTTATACTTGCTGGTGCCGGTTGCAGGGACTCTCATGAAGACACAGCGTCGGTAAAAGGTAGTACAGACGCAAAAAGTTGCTGAAAGAATGGCTACGCACCCGAAAAATGATGGCGGTTGTGGTGCGCTCTCATAAATTGCGACTCTATGCGAGCCGATTATATTGGACGAAATTTTCTGGTTAATATTTCAGCTTCTCGCCATCAGAATGGAATGAGTATATTAATCGCTACTGTTATTGTTATTCGCTTTGGCATCTAGATTAAATTATACGCGCACATACAAGTGCGGGCTTGGCGAATGAATCATGATGAATATGCCAAACTGCCAACTGGCGGGGATGGATTCAGAATTTTCCATTTAGACACTAAGCGAAGAAGGCAATTGAGTAGATTTGAAACTATAGGTGTGAGTTTGGACTTTCATTATCTCCTGCCGTAAGGCTTACACCACGAAGTCCATTTATCCAGGCGCTGAAAGGAGAAAACCAACGCCTTCAGTTTGCTTTAGCTACCAATTGAGTTGGTGTGATTTAAGACGATCCCTTCCCTTTGGTTAGGCTTATCGAACATCCCTTCCCACTCTATGGGTCCCAGCACACTGTTGCAATGCAACTCCACACTGTCCTGGAGCATAGGCAAAATTGTGGCGTGAATATAATAACAAAATGAACAACAAACCGATAATCGATGTAATCGGAATATATATTAGGAAATCAAATTAAAATTATTTTTGGTCGTAGTGGGAATCGAACCCAGACACCGTGGTTCAAGTGCGTAGAAGTTGATGCACATAACCACAACGCCACGGCCGAGACAGTAAGTAGTAAAAGGGGTGAATAATAAGTGGAGTGGCGTCTGGGACTAACCAATATTTGGAAATAAACTTGTGAACAGTAAACAGTTGAAGTGCTGTGTTTTATTTCGTTACAATCCTGTGATCCTCAGAAACGAACCCGACCATGGTCTTGACATAAAAAAAACATGACACGCTGGTATTAATCACCAATCTTAGCCGCTATTTGTATTTAAACCACAGTCAGCAAGACGCTCCTACAAGGGCTCAGGTAGGTAGGTATGTAAATGGGTACCCTTACAGCCTTACGGCCATGGCTCACTTAGACCAATATATTGGGTCCATTGTCGAGGCTTGTCTAACCTTCGAATAGAAGGAATGATGATTTCTAATCTCAAAGACGTTCCCACAAGGCGTTCGGACAAGTCGTACCGTTGGTCAGCTTGAATATAGATTACAGAGTCTCCTGAGCTTAAGTGGAGTTGGATTTCGAGCTGGAATTCCGCTCTTTAACACCCCGAACTGGAGGCCCAACGACAAACTCTACCAACACCGGGTTCCCGCACTCAGCTAGACAACCCTCGTGCTCTGATGTCTTGAGAATATTTGGCAACTGGTACTTTGCGGTTGGAGAACCTGACTGACTTCGTACAACCCATTTGCTAATCCGACGCTCATCGCTATGGGGTCTCTTATGACATAGGACAGTGGCTACACATGCAAGACGGGTTTTGGATTCACATGATTCTTCATCAGACAGAGATGTTCAGGAAGCTGTTCAAGGTCCCATTCCCCATCAGCAAGAATTGGACAGTTTCTCCTGTGGGGTTTGCATCAAAAATATGTGGCTCTATCAGCATTTATGAAGCGCAATTTTAAGCTGTCGTATGCGCGTCCGGCAGATCACCCTTGACAATTTCTATCAGAGGTATGGTAACAGGTATCCCTAAAGGATGGCAAATCCCAGTTCTTCTAAAACCCCACTCAGAGGTCCTTCAGCGAGGGACAGCGGCAAACCTCTCTTGGCAGCACAGAGTACGATCTTCCGCATACATCTAAGTCGAAGTGTCGAAGAATCTGACGAGCCTGTGTATAGACTGTGTGTCACAGCGGCAGGCATGCCAGAAGCACTACATTTCAGTTAAAGTTAAACGACAAGGAATTCCTACAAAATCAGAAAAGACCAGTATTAGCTGCAGCAGCTTGGTCAGAGTCCTACTAGTCTACCTAATATCAAAAACCGAGTAAAGAGGACGCACAAACTACTGAATACCTTATTTCCTGTAAGTGAATAATTGAGAGATTATTCTCCACCGCCAACTTAATTGAATCCCAAGTGTCTTGTCGGCAACCATTCCACAGTGACTCTAGCAGCACAGCATACCCCCTCCAGCTCCCACGCACGAGAGAGAGAGAACTTCATCTCTAGGTTTTTAATTAAAAAGGATACTCCAACAAACTGGTGTCACAAATTGAAATTCACAAATTTCCTTTTAATAAAACCCGCCCTACCCCCATCGCCCCTTCACCATTTATACCCGTCAAATTGCAATTCTTTCCCAAGCTGTTGGTCTGTCGCTTTGACGGCACGAGTTATGAGCGAAGATAAGTTTGCCAAACTAACAGACAACAGAGGGGAAGGCAAAATTAATAGTTTTAATTTCGCCTCATTATATGTGAAGACCACTTTTACCTTAAACACATACGGCTGTCGTCGTTCGAAGCATCGTGCCACCGCTTCAATTGCACACCCACAAGCCCGTGAAATTTTCGCAAAGAAGGCTAAAGGGTCAGGACAGCATGCACTCCATATGACTCCTGCCGCACTGTTACCCGTACTTCTGTTCGCCTGGTCACCCACACACGCCCACCATGTGGAAGTTGAATGGCTGAGAAAAAGATAGAAAAATGGAGAAAAAGAAATGGAAATCCATGAAATGAACTTTCAAGGCTGTTCAATTTGAAAACAAATAAATTACCACCCCCAACAGGCACACAGTTAAGTGGGCCAACAATAAAGTTTACGAACTTTAGTAGTTTATCTCCACCATCGCGGAACCATCACCTACCCACACATCATCATCGTTCCCACTTCCGCTCGGCTCTGAGAAATAGGCCATATCGAAAATGTTTTAATAGAAGTCGACAGCGAGAACGACTCTGAGTGGGCGGGAGGACAATGAAGAGGACTAGACTCAATGCAATATGCGCTTATGTAGGTACTCTCTACTCTCCAGTCACTCGGTGTACATACTCGTATTCCAGCACATAGACAGACGTAGTCCATAAATTAGATAACATTCGTTAAGGAATGCCATCCAAACCCGCCCGAAAGTGTTGCATAACTTTTTAAGCCCTCCACACCATACCCGCCGAGGTCCCAAGGGGGTGACGGCGCGGAGCGGAAAGAGATATGCACTGCACTGAGTGCATGCCTCCGACTGCCTGTTGGGAATGAAAAAGTTGGACATTTACATTCACAGTCTGTTGGGAATTTGAAAAGTATTTAGCTGATAGGCTGATACCAGTTTCATGAAGTCACCGAGTTCGGAATAGAGGCAGAACTTAACTGAGATGCATGCAGATTCCACCTGACGGCCTCGGCCATTATAACCGAATGCAGCCGCGTTGTGTAACGAGCGAGTGTTGAACGTAATTTTATTCTTTGATAGGTCTAATTGAGAGCAATGAGCATCTGGCGGTCAGTTGGGACATTTAAAAAAAAAAAACGTTCTGAAGGGGCTTTCAAATGTATTCAGTGTGCGCACCAAAATGGTATACAGTTCGGGGATTTTTTGACATAAAATAAGATTGCCTTGTTGATTGTTGGGTGCGAAATGGCATCTCAGGGTGATTTGTATGCTCCTATTCTACATTTTGGCCGCTTCGGACATCGTGTGTGGAGTGGAAATATACAGTCGCTGCATTGTACAGGATGAATATGGACATCTTTTGCTCATCCATTAAAGTTGGTAACGCACTCGTCAAGACCATCAATGTTAGAAAGGCGACGGAAGAACGACGCGCTGTCTTGCAGCTTCTTCAACATCTGGTCGTGCAAAACTTACGAAAATGCGCCAGATGCAAGCAACTAAAGGCCCGCTGCTACGATGATATTGAAGTATTTGGTCACAGCAAGCCGTCAGTCACTGAGCCGAAGTGACTACAATGAATTTGGCGGTAATCGGGAGCAAAACGAAGTAGATATTTATGTAATATCAACCCGATGAAGTAGGCGCTTTAGCCGGCAGTAACGCAAAGCCGAGTTCTTTCACCGTGCGCATGTTTTATAACAATAAACCTTATCCTAAGCTTCTGATGCTATTTCTGCAAATTCGAATGTTTATGTTGACCAACATGACATATGAGCCTAATTGACGCAAATATTTGAACATTTTTTCAAGATGCTCGCCACCAGTTTTCACTATCAAGGGCTCAATAATGGCTCCGATATTTTGTTTTTGATTTGGACGTTTGCTGATGCGAACTGTCATTCACTCCAACTCTTGCACATGCTGCTAATGACCTTAGGATGCAGATACCCGTGTGTGTCTCCTTAATAAATTGCTAATGATCACTCCCCACAATAGACAAATACTAGTTGACAAGTGTCATACAAACCGAAATAGCCGACAATCATAAACGACGTGAAACATGAAATGCCTCTTGTGCATCTGCTACGACTGTCCATTTCCTTCAAGCGACGTTAGAGAATTGTGTATATCCAACATGGCCCGATAAAGAAAAATACGAGTGAGCCAAACACACAACACCTTGAGTCAGTCGCAAAGTTGGATCATCATGATCCCCAAACAGCCGAAACGGTCTTCTGGGAGGCGATCCTTTTGCAAATCATAATTCCCTCAGCCAAGTAAAAGGCATCGATTTCACGATGCACGTGTCATCCGTTAAGTCAACCCACCCAAGAGCGTTTCGCCTTTTTTAGCTTACGTCTGTTGTCCTAAACCCATCGATGCGAGAACTTATTCACCCTGTCGAAAGGCAATTCACACAATCCAATGTAATCCCGTGTGACACAATCCAACACCAAGGTTGCTTCGAATTGACGCACATTTTCGAGCACGTTCCTGCTTATTCCAACAGCCCTGAATTACGTACCTTCTCCCGGCACGAGGGGCTGTCCAATTGCAGTGCCCTGACGTATCCACTCTTGCATCTCATTGTTGTGCATTTAATGCGCTCACCCCCAAAATACCGCCCGTCCCACATTCGCTAGCATTAATGTAAAACACCTTTCGAACCGATATTCATTCAACGTCATCGATTGCACCTTTGATCTCCTCCATTCCACACCCTCAGCTGCAGGCAGCGCGACACTCGAGCACATCGATTTCAACCCACTCGCCATCTGAAAAGCATTCTTCATCGAATAAAAAGGGGAAAATAGAAAAGTACAATGCAACAAACACGATGGAAGTGTCTCTTCCTCCTCTGGAAGGATTAATTCTACTCCTTATCCGTCGTGTGTTGTGAAGCGCTGCGCGCCTCCCATCCCCGGCTGCTTCGAACGAACGGTATGCCGTGCTCTTGAGTTAAGTTCTCCTAATGCACACACAGCTGAGTCCGAAGTACGCTACTGCGAAACAACCGAGCCGGCAGAACATTCGAACATTGAGCCTGTCATCGACTAATTTAATTGATCCCCCCAAGCCTCCTCCATCGCACCACTACACTGCCGTTCAAAGAGAATTGAATATGGAATTCCACACTTGTCCGTCGTAGGCCGTGCAGGATACACGAGCCCACACACACATGGGCACGACTCGAGTAGGCTCCCGTCCCATTGTTCGCTAATGAATGCATCCACACATGCTGAACGCGGAGCGTTATGTACTCGTGCGTGTGTGTGTGAGCGCGCGATTAAAATGTATGTCAATGTGCAAAAGGAGCCCACAATTCTGGGGTGCATCATGGCAATGCCCCACTGGCCCCAGTGCATAATACCCACTGTTCGTCTTTTAATTCGTCCCCTTCTTCATCGTTCGGCTGGTTGTGGATTTCGTTTGGGGCCAAGTGGGCGTCTGCCACTCACTGCGGCAAACAATTACATCCGACTTGCTGCTCAAATTGGAATATCGATTCGAATGGCTTAGATAAGCCAATCATGGAAGCACGTTATCCACTAATGCCAATGGAAACATCAGAAATATTTAAAAGCCGTTGATGGCAGATTTCAAGCAGCTACTGTGGGGGCAGTTGGCAGGACTGGTGAGCCGTGCGTGTGGGTTGAATCAACATCGTAGGACTGTTTATTGTGACAAGATACACACACGCACACAGGAGGGTATTGATGCAATTTGCCGATTGAGTTACACATTTTCAGATGCAGGTCTTCATTGCGAATGATTCTGTGAACTGGGATGCTGTTCTTCAGAGGGTAGTTCACTGCGATGGGGGGATTGTGGATACGCATAGGATATGCGTGCCTCCTCTTCTTGGAGTATTTCGACAATTCATGATCCTGAAAAACCATGTACTTAGGTAATTGTTTTCGTAGTATGAATCTGACCTACGGGTAGATTTCATAACCATGTGCAGTGTTAGTGATCACTGATTACTTGGGAGTGAAAAAAAAAACAATTTGTATATCTCGCAATTTAAAAAAAATCCTATAGAACAGAAAAGAAGTCACAAGAGGCGTTCAACGTTGCGGCACCGCAAGAACGTGTGCATAACTCAATATTGTTGTGGGCTTAGTTAGATATGCTTCTTTTACGATTGTATACTTTCTAGAGAGACAGCAAAAGCTTACAGGATTGAATCTAGACCTAGAGTGAAAGAGTCAAAGTTATGGGCTTTCATCCTTATACGATGACTGTCATCGAGTCGATTCCCTTGAATGATATCGTCGATGATTTACTTCATGTACGCTCAACACTTTCGTCTCGTCTACCATAAAACTACTAACTGAAAGTGTTCTAGTTACGTGAAGAAGGGAAAGTGATATTGAGTTGAATCGCTATAATTTGATCATGCTTACATGAAGCGAAAGAATCGTCCAAACGATTGTCGTCGTACGAGATTAGAGTCCTGGTTAAATGACGCACGATTTGTATTAAGCTTAAAAATGTAAAGATTGAACATTTATTAGAATCAATGAAACAATTTGATCCAATGAAAATCGAGCCATTTCCAGTTTCAAACTATTCGAAAATGCACCACGGAAAATCGACGATTACTCAAGCCAGCATTGAGATTATAAATTCATTAAGTTCTTCGCAAGAATTATGGTAACAAAAGCTGTAAAATGAAACAGTGTACCAACGAATGCATTGACATAGCTTATATCTTCTACAAATATTGTTAAGTTGTCTGCTGCCATCAATCTGAAGAAGTTCTTTCGAGATCGCACTAAGCCGGGGATAAATTGAAAACTTTACTGCCTCATCAATGAAACATGTAACGCTGTTGGTTTTTACATGCAAACGAGGAAACGGTTGAATTTTTCAGCAAATGTGTTGAGAGACGAAAAAAAACACGATGAAGGCTAATTTATACCTCCGTCCCGAGATGTCCGTACTGTTGATGATTTGTAATAATTGCGATTATGAATCTAGATCCAGAAATTCTATTTAGACCCAAGTCAAGCAAATCTGATATGCACCCAAATTTAACGACCAATACAAAACATGTAAAGCGTATGGACAATTTAGCTCTGGCCTGAAGAATCTTCGACTCTGAGCCTGTGGAAAAACGCAACAAGTTGGCACACACAAGTCGAGGGAAACCTCAGCCGGCTTAGTGTGCCTACCTGGAGAGAACTAGACAGATATCGTGATTGCTGGAGAGACATGTTGAGTGAGGCCCAGGTCCATCTCGGACTGTAGCGCCCTAAGAAGAAGAAGAACACATAACTCTTACCGTCACATGCAATCACTAGACAGATCAAGTATGTGGTAAGTTGTATTTTGACATTTAGAGGTAGGAACTCCATTGAAACTTGAGTTATATTCTAATAATTTTTCGAAAACTGCAACGAAAATATTTTGATACCATCCTTTTTTTTGAATCCTTTGATCTATATATTTGAAATACGTCAAAAATAGTTAAGATTTTCAGACAAATTTTGAATGCTAAAATTGTCCCCAAAGCCTTTTATTCGGATTTCCATTAAATGTTTAGAAAACTTGGCGAGGAAATTAAGAAGATGACTGCGACTAGAATCTGTGCTTTGAATGTATGGAATTTCTATTTAATTTTGCGATACCCGTTCACAGTATACACATGATCACACTGCGAATTGCGAACTGCGACTATCGCAGCTCTGGCCCTTCATTCATATGCGGTCTTTTTAGTCGTGAATTTATGGATCGCGTCTGGGGGCTGTGTTCTAAGTTTGTCAATTCGCAAAATGATTGCCTCGCTGATTAAGCTAACTTTTGTTAACATTTTATATTTTCCCAATAGATAAACTCGATAATAAAATGTGCGTCTTTCGGCATATCAGGAAGTACAGATTTCCTGGGATATAGCAATTTCTGAAAATTCATCTTTACAGTTCGCAGCATAAATGGAAAAAATTGCTTTTCAAAAAAATTATTTAGTAATTGATTTAGGTACGCATTAAAAAAGATACCACTTTGGCTGCATCTTTGCAAGTTGGTAAGTTGGTATTTAAAACAGCCGAACCTCTCTTAGAAGACTTTTTGCCGAATTGTTTATCATTTTTGTATTTAAGAATTAAAGAATTGTAACCATAGGCAGATCAAGAATATGTATTTAGCTACGTTTTTTTCCTAGTTTCTCCGTCCCCCTCTTTCCTGCATTATCTACAGAAATCATTGCAGTCGACTATCATTCTAACAGCGTGTTTGTCTATTACGCAATTACCCTCAACTTTTCTGATGCATTTCTTATTGAGCGATATTCTCTCTTCTCGGACTAAGAGTATACAAGTAGTCGTTCCGTAAGTCCTCAATTCATTCCATATACCATCCACAAGTTTACAGACATTTGCTTGAAGTGAGGTGGATGTCACTGGACCACTGGATTAAAAGCTAACGTCGTGTCCAAATATAAATAATTTGTCATCTCTTACAATACTCGGTATACCCTTATGCCCAGCAACTCAGACTCTGTCCGACATCTAATGTTGAGATGTTCCTTTTTTTGTAATTTTTGTTGACTCTAAGACTAACCCAATAACAGATAGGAAAGAACTGTGGAAGAGTTTCGTTACGTAGGTTTATTGGACGACACCCATGTCAACGACCAATCCCAATTTTCTTGCTCGACCTTACAATTAGTATGAAAACTTCTTAAGAAACTTATTTCGAAACTTACTCCGTGCATGTCAAGAACAACGTCAGACCAAATTACTAACTACTTAACTACTAAATAACTAACAAACTACTCAAGCAAATAGAGTTAGAATTTTCTCCGACCTGATGTATCATTCATCAATCGCTTTGAAATTATGCCCATTTCATTTACAAAAAATGATAAAGAAATTACAAACCGGCGGTTTAAAATTCGTCTTAACTTGAAATTGATACAAATTGAAAACTTTTTGTTAGGAATTCTGGTATGGAATCCTAAAAGAATTAAATTTTTGCGGTTCATCGATGGATGATGTTCATATTTGGATGAAAATGCCTCAAAAATACGTTTCATAATTAAAGGAATCCAAATGTGATCAAAATCCGAGGCCAGTATTGCCGGAAAGACATGAATACCCAGCTGAAAACGAAAAATCACCACAATGGTGTCCATTGAGAGGAGCCCCCACTGCAGTCTGCCACTAAAAGCATTTCCTCTTCCACACACACATGCCAAGTCGCCTATGTTCGTACCGATTCCCGCTCCCAAACAAAACGTTTGAAAATTCAATTCGTTCAAAAAACATCAAGCAGTCATTTTCAAGAACCAGAGGAGCACACAACGCAAGCAGCGTTAAAAAAGTTAATTAACCCGATAGCAAACTTTAATTGTTTTAGTTCCCCAAAAAAAAAAAAACGGATACGATACAAATTTATATTCATTCCACTATCCGCTGTCCGCAAGGATGAATTAATTTGGTTTTACCAAAAAGAGAAAGAAAGAAGAAAAGTGCAGCCTTAATAATGACTCAATTACGAAACGTAATGGTTTGCCATTAGTCCTCAGGGCAGCGGTGATACGCTCCCACCGTCCGATTTCGCCCATGACGTCCAGACACGTTTTATCAAAGTGCATTAATTTCACTCCTATGCATTTTATAAATTGCTATGGAATAAAACAAAAGACAGCGTAATTAAATACACTCAAAGACCCAAACACTAATTCGAGTCGAGTCAATGTTGGTGGTGAAGCTACATACCGAATGGTTTCTTCAAAGTCGAAGAAGCAGCCCTCCGGCCCTCTAGCACTCGGAATGCCTTCAAACGGTTACACAGGGACAATGGACGCAATGCAATTTCACCAGAATGAACCACTATCGCTTTTGGATGATTTTCTGCACGAAAGGATTGCAATATCTTCAACGAGGCACTCTTAACTACCGGCGATCCTTGTACAAAAAAAAAAAAAGCAAACAACCAACAGCGAACGGAATAGAAAAAGCCATGTCGGAATCCACTTTGTTGTTTGGATTTTCACTTCGTTTTCTTTCTGCTTTCGTCCTTTTTGTTTGAGGGATGTGTTTAAGTATTTACTTAATTACACGAAGTCCCTGCCTCGTGCAAATCGATCTTGACAAGGTGGTGGGTGCGTGATTCGCTCCACACTTCGCCCTCACCGTCACCAACCTAAGCGAAGCACTGCAAATTGATTTTAATTCAATTGCTGGCGAGGTTCTTTGTCCTTCACACCGTTGCAGTTGGTGCACTGTCAGCACACTGCAGTGACAAGTTTTGAGTGTCGGAAGTGATTTGTGCGCTTGAACCATTGAGAAGCCATGTCAAAGGAAATCAATTCACCCAGCTCCAGCTCCAGCTGTGTTTACCGAATTCAAATATCTATCGTCGTAGTCTTATCTCAGCATGGCACCTCATTTGGGACACGCTTCAATTGAAGCGCCCATCATTGTGCACCATCTCGTCTCGTCGCAATGCAATGTGCCGTCGCGGGTTTGTGCCCAATGGAAGGGGGCGGGTCGGTGGGGGTTATTTGCAATTGAAAAATAGTTCCACTGCAACAGTGTAAACGGAAATGTTTACAGAAATTATTCTAGTCCGGTGGGTACAAATCCCCCGCTACAAGCGTGTTTCTAAAGATTCCTTAACGGGATGAAGAGTGTTCTTGTTTTTTTTCTCTATTTTTTCCGTTTTTTTTTTCTCCACCTCCCTCCTCCTCCTCGTCCTCCTCCAACTCTTCGCTCTTGCTCTTTGTGTGTGTTAAATTGCGGAGAGCAAAAGAGGAGCGGGTAAGGTGGCAGAAGCAGGAAGGAGGTGCTCCACGGAGGGGTTATTACTTTTCGAGTGGTACTACAGCTAAGTGAAATGAATGCTCATTGAAAATGTTGAAGTTAGTGAGAAAAGTACTAAATTAGGTTGAAAGCCCATTGAGGAAATGGTTAAACGTCTGTTTACGCTGTTGGCCAGACGACTGTTATGGCATAAGAGGTGGCAGTAGTCGAAAATGAGATTTAATTAAACTTTTTTAATGTTAGTGACGTGAAGAAATGTTCTTCTTTTTTTTCTCTCTCTTTCTCTGCTCTTTTTTGTCGGATATTTACGAGTTTAATTGAGGATAACTAGCCGCGTACCGCTTGAGAGGCAAGTGCTAATGGAAGTTAAATGGTGTTAAGATGATCTATTTGTGATGACTGTGTGGGAAGTGTTACCCATTTGGGAATGACATCAGTGTGAGGTCAGTTCTTCTTGGCCTCTGTCACCTATAGTCTCTATTTACGACTTCCTATGAGGTAAGGATCATCCGCGCACATTTTTCTTTAGCCATTTTACAATATGGACCGAATGTGGTACAAGCAGTGTATGATCGACATTATCGTCCTAAAGGCAAAAATCGAAAAGATCGTCAATGTTAACGACGCCTTAAGGAAAAAATGGTGCAGTTCAGTTCAGTTAATCGTCAGGTTCCGAAATCCATTACATATTTGTGGTGACCCTGTAATATCAACACAGTCTCTCACTTGATCACCCACTTTCAACTAACTTCTTGTTAAACTATACATTTTAATACAAAAAATAAACACCTCGTAAAATCGTCTTCTATTTCAAAATCAACCCCCACTCTGTGCACCGACGTGCACGTGTGTTTCCTAGATCGTCGAGACTACATCACCCTTTCCTGAATAGCATTCAAGCGATTTTACGATCAATAAACTCTAAAACGCGTTCTTAATTGCTGACACAGTTAATCTCACATCCAAATGAATTCAAGTTTAGTAGTTATTCTATGTTAATCACACTTTGAAATTGAATCCTTGAAAGACACACGAAAATATCTCTGATGTGAGTTCACGACACAAGACTGATGGCGGTAAGTGCGTGTGAGATGACCTTTGTGCTTGTTAACAATAAAATTGAAAGGAAATAACAACACACAAACGCACACAGAGTCAAATTACACTGGAATTAGTTGCATAAAAACGGATTAATTTTGTTCAGTACACACAATCAAACAAATCCGTTGAATTTTTAATTTAAATCTTTGATTGTGTTTCACAACAAATTTTGCGGGCATCCCCAGGACTTCGCAAATGAACACAAAAAATTCATCAAACACAATTAGTTTCTAGAGAGGAGTATCATGTTTAGTTTTTGTTTTTAGTTGGATGCAATATGGTCCTTCAGGAGGGAAGGATACACAGAATATGTGTGTGTGTGTGTGTTTTGTGTATACATACCGTTTTTGTTGGATACTACGCTTGTATTCGGAATGTGTGCGAAGTGAGGAACGGCCCACTCTTCCCATAAGAGGCGGGCCCCGTGTGGAACCACCGCTGACGCCTCCAATGCCTCCAATGTTTCCGATGCCCGTGCCAATGCCGCCAACGTTGCCGACGCCGCCGGAAACTGTTCGCAATGGTGGGGTGGTGTGCGATTCGATATCAAATTCCACCCCCGGTAGCTCCAGTGATGTTATCGGATGGATGCGTGTCAATGATAAGGTACTCTCTAGCACGGTGCTAAGCAATGGGGCACTTCGAAGGGATCTTAAACTACTACCACGACTAGCTGATTCTTTAAACATTTATTTTGATTTATGATTTATGACGCGGATGAGACCCTTTTATTGATGTTTCTACTTGTGTCTTTGGTCTTTTTTTACTTTTTTTTTTCTATTTTCTTTCTCCTCCTCTTCTTGTGCGTGTTTATAAATCTCGTTTGGGGTTTTGTGTTTGTTTGCTTTTGGGGGCTCGCCTTTCGTCGGCGGATGCCTGAAACTGCTTAGATTTCCTCTCCCGTCCGAGGGATGTCGCCTTGATAAATTTTGTTTTTGTTTTTCTTTATTTTTTATACTTTTTTTTTCCGCATATGCCAACTCTTTCAATTTTATTTTATTTTTTTTTCTGCGGTCAATGTTCATCAATTATTTGTCTGACAGAAAAGAAAAAACCGGCGAATCAGTGTGTTAAACGACATTTTCTGAATTACGTGTGCGGCAGCAGCGGGATCCGCCACAACAATTTCATTTTTTTTTTTCATACGCGCACTATGAATAATTTATTTTGGAAAAAAATATGAGAAAAATAAAATTTACACTAAGATTACATTTGTTTGCATACAAGTTATATGTGCGTGTGTGTGTGTCTGTATGAATCCGCGCGTTATGTCGGGTGTACTGAAGGCGAGATTGCTTAAGTACCCTGTCGGCACTGATGTACTTGGCGGTGGGGAAGTGAGTGAATGTACAGAATCAAGCAGTGAGTGGAACAGTGTGATAAGCTGACAAGTAGGCTGTTCTCATGTAAGATTTATAAATAAATTTGGCTTATTTGGTCTTAACGTGGTACCTTCGTGGAATCGGCAATTTAATAGGTGAGACTGCGAGCTAAGTGCACGACTCTATTTCTAAGGAGCCTTGCAGAAGATGCTGGAGCACAAGATGTGAATGTGATCGTAACTAAGAGCGCAAATGTGCGTAAATATTTTATCTTGACCCACATCGTGTATTATGGTTTCTTTAGGCAATCTGTGACTTGTGAACTTGAAGACGGCAGGGATGAGATTTTTGATTATTTGAATTCACTTTATTTCAAAATAATGCAATCTTTTGGCTTCAAGACTGCTAAAAATTGACTGCGTAAGTCACAGAGCCTTTATTTTTTTTTCCAATCTCAGTCCTTTTCAGCAAAGCTACTTCAAATCATATTCGATAAATTCAAAGGAATTACCGTCCCATGGAGTAGGTGTATCCACAGCGTACTGGCTGAAGAGAAAATTTGCAATGGACTCAGCGTGATGGTTGTGGAGAAGGACAACACATATAAAGACCATCGACAGTGCTATCAGTCAACGCTGTGTGAGATAGCAATTAACGTTGCCGGAGAACATTCAGATTCGTTTGGCTTTGAATTTCTGAACTCCGTGAAGGAGCAACTGGGCGATGTCGAGCACCTGGGTGGTTAATTCTGCAGTCTTTTAGATTTTACGTACATTCTTTGCTTAAACTTTTGAACGGCTTCACAGCCACATTTTTTAAAGCGTGTAGCGGACCTACATTTCCATGCCGGCATCGACCACCGATAGATGACAATATCTTGGGTTCGAGGCCTGTTTCTTTAACGAAGACCCACGTGTGTTTCGAAGGCCGTTTCAAATATGGAGAGAGTCGGGACCATGAAACTTAAAATGAGTGTTCCAGAGATCGAACCATAGTCCTTCAGGATAAATGTAGACCAACGAACGTGGAGATCAATGGTATTTATTACTATCGAAAGAGATGCTACAGTAAAACGCCGTCCATCGAGAAAGGATCGAACCGTGGATCGCGTAGATGACGCGTGTATGCCAAGACTGCCTAAAAAAAATGGGTAGAGGTGGTGCCGTGAAATTGAAACCTGGCGTGTCCGGATTAAAATCATGGCCTACTAGAGGGGATATCCCGGCAATTTCAAAATACTCCACTTTAAGTATCATTAATCTATCTTTATGCGCTTAGGTTTGCAGACCATTTAAAACTGTTTTGGCAGGAATAGGTAAATAGCGCTTTTTCTGAAGAACCAACGTAAGCATTGATGTCAGAATGTAGGCACAATTGAAAGCGTCTAACCAAGATAGAGACCAAAGTTATAGCTTGCTTGTTCCAATGTACATAAGTGAAGTTTTAAAGAAATTTCTCCTAAATTCTTCAAATTTGTTTCATTTAATTGAAGCTGAGTCCTTGTGGCAGTGGAAGTCTATGTTCACGTATTCTAAGTACCAGAGAAAGATCCTAGGGTTGCCAGAAAGAACCCTTTCCGACTAAGATTTCAGGACCGTAAACAATGGCTGGCACAAATGGTGTCAGTTGAGGGGGGAGTTCGGCTTATAAACTCAAGGTTCAACAACGAGCGCTGGTGCAGGCACAGAGGTTGTCTTGGAACTAAGAGGTGACTGTTTCTGACATCGTAAGTGGTCGGGAAATTCAGTCAGTGAGCTATCCTTAGTGAACACGATGACACTATGTTGGGTACCGGACCATACTGGCATCCAAGGAAAGGATAAAGCAGACAGCCTTGCGAAAAATAGACCTGAGTTGGGATAGGTTGCAAAATCCTAAGCCTTATAAGGAAAATAACTGGAAGGCGATGCTCTAAATAGAGCCAGAAATCGATGGGTTATTCTGGACATTGGACAGCGAGGGCTCTATGGCCGACGTTGAGCAAGAGAGATCATCATCAATGGTTAACTTTAGTCGCAATGAAGTGCGAATGTTGATAGGAGTCCTGATCTCACACTCTGTCATAGGAAAACATGCATTGCACGAGCTGCAGAGAAGGAAGGTATAGAATCTGCCCAAAGTCTTCTCTGTGGATGCCCAGCCGTAGCAATGAAAAGAAGCCAGTTCCGGGAAAGCACTTCTTTTTTAATAGGGTGGAACAGAAAAACCTCCTGAGGTTCATATTTGGATCTGGGTGGTTTCAGAAATATAGGAGGTCTCTCTCTAAAATCAAAGGTAGTAAACCATCCCATATTAAGGACACAATGGACTCAAAGCTTTAGTCTAAATGCGCCACGGCCGTAAGGTCGTTAGATAACCCCACGCCGACTCCGAACCGCGAAGTTTTAGAAGACTTTTCTAGGCAGACATACTCGCATTGTCAGTGACTCGAAAGGCATGAATTATGAAAGTTGCTCGGGCATTGAACCTAGAACTCTTTGCGTGGGCGTCGACTCACTACGTCACGGCGGAAGGGATATCTCAGTATCTGCTAATTACTTAAGTCTACTGCTATTCTTGTTCGCTGTATAAGTCATCTGATACCGTGATCCTCTGATCATGCTTCGATACGTGGCTTTACTTTAAAATTACACTAAATACAGCTTTAAACCACGACTGCAGTTGGGATGAGGTAGGTACCTGAAAACATTCTCATCATCACTGCACCACACTGCACTGTTACACATACTCATCAGTCATCACCAGCCTGTATGCGATACACTCAACCTAAACACGTCGCAAAATCATGATTGAAGTCGTCTCTAATCTAGGATACAAATGAGAACTCGCACCCAATCTCAAATTCACACAATGAATGTATGACTTTGTCGAAAAGTGATTTTTCACACATCCAGTTCATTCGATTCGATTTATAAATCGAGTTTCTCCGAGAGATTCACTATCCGAAAATGAAATAAAGAAAAGGAAAAAAAAACGAAAACGAAAACACACGAGGACAAATTGAATTGGGACTCAAAGACATACTGCATCCAGTGAAGATTATTACAGAAGTGCAATGAATTACTTTCCACCGTGTCCTCGTTCGTTCGGAGGACAGAGTGGAAGATAGAAAAAAAAAACAACAAAAATATGAGAGAAAAATAAAGCACGAAGAAAACCAGAATGGATTTGCTATTTCCTCTCACAGATGAGACACACTTCCGACAGTATGATTGAATTCCTCGCCGGCTCGCTGCGATATGGAAAAGTGAGTTTTAAAAATGATTTTATTAAAAGTGGATACATTTGTCTCGGTGTGCGCTCACAATCCGTATCGAATTCGAATCTAGTTGAATGATGAAGGATCTTCCTGTTTGTTTGTTTTTTTTTTTGTTTTTTTGTTGCATCAAGATTAATTGTGTATGAAAGGACGAAGATTAAACACAAGGCTTAACAGAACATCTAGTTAAACAAGTTTAAGCAATTACATCTACGAACGGAATAAAAATGTGCACAAATCAAAAGCAGGGGACAGCGGGGCGATAACAAATGTACGAATGCTCACTCATACATGGATACATATGCATACGGACATTTAACACATTTTGCCTGAATGCCGAATGGATTATTGGTTTGGTTTGATTTGAATTTGATGTCACATATGTATGTATGTATGTATGTATGGATTTTGATTCAATCGCATAGCAATTTTCGGAATTTTTTTTTTCTTTTTGAATTTTGAGCGTCGCATATGCATAGATACAGATACGAAAAATACGATATATGAAAGTATATTTACGATATTGAATGATGTTAAATAGAGAGAGAGAGACAGTGTATGTGTTTGTTCGGGGCGGTGCGGTCCTGCTTCTCAAATTGGCAGCCACATTAAGCTCCCTGTTGTGAATGTGCTCCAAATGAATGTGAACTGCCACCGAGTCCAATCCATGGTTAACGTTGTTACAATAGCTGTGTTGTCCGGTTCGATAAATGTTTTCTGTTTCAATTTTTTTTTTTTTTTTGTTTGGTTTGTTTATTTTTGTGGATGAAAAAACTGCAAGCAGAATGCAAAAAAAAGAAGAAAAAACGATATACAAAAAATAAATCAAATAGGTTAAATTAAAATGAAAGTTTTTTTTTATTTTTTATTTAATTTAGATATTGAGATAAATTGAATTCAACAAGCACAATGGTGGGTGGTGGTGTGACATCTAAATTGAGATTATAATTTGGTTTTATTGTGCGGTTTAGTGTTTATTGATTATGTGCCACTGAACGCAAATAGTTTTAATTACTTTTGATTTAATCCCAAAAATACTGGACGCACATGAAGGTCGGTGGTGAAATTGAAGTCTTAATTAGTTTTTAGCACTTCATAGATATGGACGATTTTTTGCATGGCATTCATGGTATGGTTCGTAGAGGAAATGCCACAGAGCTTCTGTAATTAGGCACATTTCACTGGCAAGTCTGTTTGGTGTAACTATTTGGCTTCGGATTCAGACAGAAACAAAGTTTGAGGGATATGCATACTAACCTAAGAGAGCTGAGCTTGGGGTACAATTTATGATGCACAGCCCTGGATGCTCAGTTAATATATGTAAGTCCTTAAGTGAATCTGTACAGATATGTGTATTCTCGGTAGTTAACATCGGTTGTGGTTGTACAAAGGAAGGACCATTTGGGAGCAATTTGATTGGATTATTTTTTTCAAAGAAAACCACTGCGGAAAGTCTTCGATTACTAGTAAGAGGGCGAATAAGTTCCAGCACAAAGGACTGAACGTTGTTCGTTTTAAAAGTGGTGAACTTAACATCAACAACAAAGACCCTGAATTTAAAGATCAAGAATGGCCGTTATTCTTTTAATTTAATTCTATTAAGATCTGTGAGCAATACCATTAGATGCTAATCGTGCAGCTGTTGCTAGACGTTTGAAAGCCCTGCGAAGGACATTCTCAAAGGAGGAAGAGGAGATTCCCGTCGCTTCGAGAATTGCCTTTTGGATTACAATCGCTTCCATATGCATTGATTGTGTTTGGAGAACGAGGTCATTTTGTCACTGTAAAGCGACATTGAACTGAACTGCAGCGAATGGCATCTACTCTCGGGCCGGAAAGTCTTCGAGTCCAAACCCTTTCGGCGTGGCCCCCGGTGTAGGGTCCAACAGGGAACGAACCTCATTTAGCTGGATATACGAAACTAGAAGTCTTTTAGCACAACACAGAACCAGTGTTGGAGAGGCAAGCTAACTGTTACACAGGTCCTTTGCTCCAGCCGAAGAAAAAAAGAAAATGACAAGAAATTAATTGAAAATTTATACATGCAGTGATGTTCAAAATAATAAATACACTTTCCTCTTTTGAACAAAATCCTTTATTATTTCTTTACCCCTTTACCGAGAATCCTGCCTGTTTTGAATTATATTTATTTGAAAAATTGATTACTACCTACAATCAAGAACAAGATGTTCCCAAAAAAATAGAAGCGGAATGATTTACTGTTATCAAAAATATACTTAAACGTCAGTCTGAAGTTACCTATCGAAAGGTGAAAACCGTTTCAGACATTTCGATTGATTAGGGCAAAGTGGTGGGACCAGAAAGGAACGGTGTACTATGAAACCTGATAGAAGTGAGTGGAGCATTGAAACAAATATGACAATAATATGTCCAAAGACACGCAAGAGTTATGGCCCATTATGCTAATATTGGTAATTTTACTTCCACAATAAATAAAAAATAATTTAACGAAAATTATTTGAAGAGTCCTACCAATCCCGTCGTAATCACCAGGCTTTAGGCTTTCGATGAATGAACCACAGACGACTAGAACAGGAGTTTCATTCTTACGATGAAGTTCAAAATTGGCTTGATGAATGGTTGGCCTCAACAGACTAGCAATGCTATTGGGGCGAAATGTATCGCGTATTGTCATTGTGTTTCTTAAACTATTTTGCTTCCTCTTGTTCTTTTTCAAGTTTAGAGTGGATCTGCTTTGCATTTGTCTCCAGTATCGTACTCGAGGTTGGTTGATGTTATTTTCAACTACACTACTATATGTATGATATGTATATCATCGATTGGAATGTCAATTGGAGTTAAAAATACACTGCAGTAGTGGTGACTTGGCTTACCAACTCTAGCCGGTGCTTCTGCTGATAAAACACAGTGCTTTCGTCTTGAACCGACCAAGAGCTTACTCATCCGTTAAGGTGCATGGTGCTGTAATCAATTCAGCACTACAGAAGCGGAGGCCATTTCTCATTAAGGATGGTGTTGGAAAAGTTGATCAGATCATTTGCCAAACACGGGAATGTCTTCCGAGTTGGAGGTAGTGTTTGAAGCTAATTTCCTTGAATTTTATGACCTCGTATGGGAGCCAGAGTCTTACACGATCTCCTATAACACGATGATTTGATGAGGTGTCCTCACAGTGTAGTGTTAGGTCTAACTTCGCTACCGACTTTAATTGGTAACGTCATCCTGAATAGCGAGTTGGGAAGTAATGTGTGTTCAGTCGTGCTTGTGGACACTGCCACGTGCTCAAACTTAGTCGCCTTACATTGTAGTTCTTATCGAAAAACTCAGTCGTGGCACAATAATTAACTGAAGTTTCTTGATCAACCATTGAAATATGTTCCCCATTAGCCTTGCTAAATCTCCTCATTTATATACAATCCGCAAAACACTTGTCATTCAATGTTCTTATAAAACGTATGAAATTATATATGTACAGACTCATCTCGCAGTCCTCTTAAGAGAACCGACACAAGTCAATTCCATATTACCATACCACAGCTTCGTCTACTTCGTAATTTATTTATCACCCAGCCGAGGAAGTAATGCATACGGTATTGAATTAACCATCACCATCACAATTAATTTGATTGAACAACATCATCATCGGCATCTCCCGCAAATGAAACCAATCAGCACAAAATTTACAGCACACTCCCATGCTGTCGTGCCGTCAGGTCATCCTTCCAACTCTCTGGCATGCCAGACAACGTCAATTATAGGCACTGCCGTTGACGGGCATTATGAGTAGATTAATGATCCACATTCCCGCTCCGCCCCTACCCCCCACCGCGATGTGCTCTGCGTTGCATTTCATTATTGCTTTTCCCAACTGTCCGGGGTGACAGTGTGCGATTGCACTGCTCTCGGAAAACACGCGATAGGACAGTAGCTATCAGCCGCATGATTCCGATTAGCCGGGGATGATTATGAAACTTAAAATCGATTAACGCAATTGTCTGCTGCAGATGAGATAAGTTCGAATGCGTGTGGGGACTTTTAAAAGGGTGCATTTGCAAGTGAACTCTTTTAGTGGCTATAATCGATTTGAGGGCAATTTTCCAATATTAGATATTATTTTCATGGCTAGGCTGTCAAGAATAAGGTTTCCTCAGTCCGGGTAGTTCATTCATTTGGAGAAACGTTACTGCGTGGTGCAAGAAGACAAGCTAATAAAAGTAAGAATAAAACAAACTAAAGCTCTCATGTCGATGTTCTTTCTGATGGCTCGTGCTGTTCCAATTACTCAACTCACGGTGGCATCTTTACATAACAAGCCGCTGATGTACTCGCAATAATCGAGCTGAAGCCTGATATCATACCCTCAGCGGTCATACCCTCGAATGTACACTTGATACCCTAGGAAAGTAAAGAAATCATTCGGACGTGATCTAAGCCTTCTTCTTCTTTTTTTAAGTCTTCTTCTTCTTCTTCTACTGGCGCTACAGTCCCGGGTTGGACCTGGGCCTCAGCCAACAAGCCTCTCCAGCAGGCATGATCTTTATGCAGGTGCCTCCAATTTCGCACGCGAAGTTGGTTGAGGTTCTTCTACAGTTGTGTGCGTCATCGGTTTCATGGGCATCCTCTATTGAGTCGTACTCTCTTCGGTCTGGGAAGTCTTTCATTCAGTCTAAAAAAATACCGTGATTTTTGCCTTCAATTCTGGATTCATTCTTGTGCTCGTCTTAAGCCTAGGATATTCATCCAGTTGGTCTTCATCAGTTGAAATTTAATCGTACTTCACATTCGAGGGCTTTCTGACACGTTTTGAGTCCGAACATGAAGATGATATGATTCATCATAAGCTTCTCGCCCAATTGTGACCATCCATCGTTTGGGGCTCCGAAATCTTACTTATCAGTTATATTGCAATTCATGTGCGCCAAGACCAAGTTGAGAGAGGATCGTGCATAAAAATGCTGTCATGTACCCGCTTGGACGTTTAAGTTTGCTTGTTCCGACCCAGATTTGGTACTTCCACCGAAACACGTTCAAATTCTCCGAATGAATGTAGGAGAGTTACCAGGGACTACAGCCATATTAACAGAGCTTGAAGAACCATTCCTTCTTAATAATTATGAGCGCCGAGTTCCGGTGCTGTGTGATGTTCCGAGTAAGTAAATCTCAACCACGTTTGTGAAATAACGCAGAAGTTCAAAGAGAAGGCAAAAAAGTCAGCCCCACTACATGAACAAATCTGCTCGTAGATAGACTTAACGACTCCAACCGACAGTTTGTAGGAGTGCTCGCTTTTATTATTTGAACTCCGGGTGGGAAACCCGTTCAACAAACTTCGACACTTTCCGTAGGATACCTGAAATACTTTCAGGCAGGTCCCAATGTCAAAGGATATTATTTTAATTTTGGGAAACGAAGACAGATGTGTGTAAGCTAGACTTTATACCGCTGTCTAAACAACTCAATAGTGTACTTTCCAAGAGTATTCCAGAATATTGCTGCGTCTTTAAGAAGGGGAACGTGGTGGAGTGTGACGTACTGTATTGGCTTAAATGAAATGTAATCGCCGTTGCGTAATGCATAGGGTTTTGCGGACAGTCATGCTGGTACTAAATCACTTAAATTACTTCAACTCCAAATGTGTACCAAACTGTTGTACTGTTGTTCAGGTAACAGAGAAGCGGAACTCATATACGGGGGCGCAAGCGCCTTCAGTAACACTAAATGGCTGAGAGTTGCCATGTGTCAAACATACAAGACGATCTGGCCCAGGCCGTACCATGAGCGCTCTAAGGGGCTGCTTTCATTGAACAGATTAGACATCAGTTGGATAGTTGATGTTATTACGCAACAGTGATTTTTGAAAGATCACATATATCCCAGGGTCCCAATAAATGACTTCTGAGATAGAAGGCATACCATACTTCCATAACATCGTCCTGCCTCCAGGCTCTGTTGTCTCGCAAACTGCCGGGAAGCTTAAGTGAGCTACTCATCAAAAATGCACTACACTGCATCCTAACTTATTGATGGATCATGGATTCCAACGGATCAAATGATTAAGTTTAATTGATCCGTGTGACAGAACAGTGAACCAGTCAGATCTTAAACGTCCTTTCGGGCACCTCAGCCTATCAGTCAATTTCTCGTCACCTCGAATTCACGCGGCACTACACCTCTAGACGATTTAGGGCTAGCTTCTACAGCAATCACTTGTGTTGAGCATGCTGTTAGTCTCAGATTCTATTCCTGTGGAACTCCTGGTCCCTCGATTCCATCCAAACTCACAAAACATCCTTAAAACGAACGATATCATGAAACAAATTTCTGTAATTTCCCATTGCCTTTCACGGGACCCCTTTAAAACAAATCAAAAACAGTGCCACCTCACCCCCCACATCGAAGCATTTTCAAACACATTTGCTGTCACCCCTGTGCTCGCAGTCAACCTAGAATTGCACAGCGAACAGGATAAGTGCTCGTAGGAGTGACAAGTGCATGACACCCTCCAGGATCCTTTGTCCCGCATTAGTGGTTCGTTGGTTTGTGCACCGCTTCCCACCCGCCGCCGCGCCCTAGTCGTCGCCGTGTTCTACACACGTTTTATTGTTCGCACTAATTAATTTCCCATTCGATAGAATTTGCATAATTTACGCCAGCCAGTCAGCCCTCGAACTAGGACACCCCACTACACGGCGCATAGTAACAATTAAAATTAGAAAAAAAAGGAATCTGCTTGTGCCGCTGCAGCTATTAATAATTATATTTAGTGCCTGTCTATCTATCTAATTAAGGGAAAAATAAATGAAGCATCGCACCGTACACAACTATTGTACCTGCCCGCCGACCCAGAGCGCTGCAAAAGAATCGCGCACAAAGCTGGAAAATTAGGTTCGCTGTCGTTCAACCCCACCCTCTCACGCGGTGCCTTCATTAAAGGGAAATTATTTTCTGATGTCAGTGAAAGCAGTGAATAGGGCGACTGGCAGGCTCGACAACAACAAAACAACACCGTCGTCGGCGGTGGAGTGTGGAGGGAGGAGAAGAAAAAGAAAAACAGAGAAAAACAAGAAAAGCGTATCAAAAGAAGGCACTACCACCGAGTTGGGTGAAATATTGAGATCCGAAAGCTGAAACTGGTACAAGTGATTCGACGGTAATTGTGTCATGAACTTTTAGTACGGCAGACGTGTCGTATCTTCAATCGGTGTTCCTCGAACGTAAAACTGATTCCTACGTAATATACTTGGGGGAATGCACACACACACACGCACGCAGCCACGGAATCCACAGAGCTTACCACATACACGCTACACACTTAATTTCATCCTGCGGTGCTCTGATATGAGACGGTTTAAGGGAATCCTGTGCTCTTCTGTGTACATGTAGATTTTCTTTCTTTTTTTTTCCCCGCTGTTTTGCAGAGTTAATGATTGCCGAAGCGGAGAATGTGTGAAATTGATAGCCTGCTGGTAGTGGTGGCGATGGGGGTGGTGCTGGTGGTGGGGCTTATGAGTGACAGTTTTGCTTCCCATTGATACGCGCATAATTATTATTTATTCTTGTGTATGTACTTGACCAGTGGAGCCAATCCGATGTGGGGCACTCGCACTTGGCTATTGATTCTGTCACATCATTCGTTAGCGTAGGTATTTCCCTGATCGTAGATACCGCTGTGAGGTTGGGTCATAGTGCATTCTCTCGTTCAGTGCGGTTTATGTCCTTCATATCGGCCTTCCGCCAGAGGCGTTAATTTTTCGCATTTTAATTGCATGTGCGTGTAATAATCAGATTTTTGATTTTAATTTTTCGATTTGGACGTGTCATTATGGATTTTTACGACGGAGCACGCGAACGAGCCCAGGTGAAGGCGGAATTCTCACATAGATGACAGACACATCTGGCCGTCTGTCAATCAGACATTTGCGGTTGAATCCATTAATAAATTGATGTTCACGAAACATTTCGCCAGATTGATGGGGAATCAATTACACCAGCTGTGGAAATTCCAAAAATATCTGCACTGGACTCGTGAGCAGAAATTATGAAAATTACCAAATTTGCAATTACAGTGGTCGATAAAAATGTACTTACTTAAATAACTTTTCATTTGTCACATGTACTATTTCGGCAGTTTTTCTTTATTTCGATTCGCGGCGGTGGGGGGGGGGGAGGTTCGACTTGAGACTTGAGGTCTCTTGCACGCGTCCAAGAAAAATCTCTCTTACGAGAGCAAAATTTGCCTGGTATCACTGGATGGATGGAGAATTGATAGCAAGTTTTCCAACCGATCTTTCGAATTACTGCAAGCTTGCAGCGTAGCTGGTTTTGGATAAATCATTGATTATGTGCATGCAACTATTTCTTAATTGATTTAACGGAGTTCCATATTCATATTATGGTATGTCCGTCGACTCCTACGTACTTGAACATAGATTTTAGTAGAAATCATCTGGACTGTTTTGTGTGCGAATATGTAAAGTTATTATGCAACTATGATAAGCTCGCGACATTAAAGTCCACAATTAATAAAGCGCTAATGCTGTACGTGCCATTATTCTCTCAGCTACAGATTTATCCCGACTCCAAACGTTTAAGAAACATTCTCTTGAAAGATAACTCTCAGAGCATTGTTGATGACTCCGTGGTGAAGCTGTGAAGTACGAAAGTGGTTCGTGTCGGGAATCGAACATAGACAGCGACTGTTGGAGTTGAAACTGCTCATAACGACAGGTTAGCCCACACGCACAGTGTTATTAGCGATAAACGGCTTCGGTTACTGAGAAAAGTTGTCAAAAAGCTGCTCTCACTGTCGAGAATAGGGTGAACAAATTTCACCAAAAGAGTACTTATTCTAGCGCTTATGAAATATGAACACGATAGTAGACTGTTAGTGCACACAGCGAAACTCACGATTTTGAAATGCGGCCTACCAACGACTGCATAATTGTTACGCCGTGCATTGCCTGGTTTCAGCTCCTTTAACATAAATATGCTGGAAATGAAATGAGTCAACTGTGTTTACCCGTTTTTGCCCGTATCTGTCCAGAACTATACACAAAAAGTTCGGACGTAAATTTTCTTCGTCACTGCTTGATGTGACTGTCAATAAAAACACGTCGCCTCATAAAATTCACATGAGCACATACATAATTTTGTAGCTGATGTCAACATCTTCACCTTGTTCGTGATCAGTAAACCCCATTGCTTCTAATGGTATATTTCAGGCCCAGCTACCACCTGCCAGCTTTCCTAAATTACCTATGATCACACCAACCCTCACATCTATTGAATCACCTAGAAAAAGCCAGCATATAAATTACATCTAAAAACTGCCTTTTGACCGAGATGGTCAAACTGGAAGCTAGTCAGAATTCTGTGAAGTGCCACATTAAACTCGAAACACATTTCCAAATAAGACCATTGGTTCACATCGGCTGAAACGTAAACATGATTTTTGACCCATTCTTAAATCTTAAACAGTTTTTTGGGTGATTTAACAAAATGAAATGCGATATTCTCGAGTATGACAAAAAAATCAATCATATTTCGCAGGGACGATTAAGCAACAAAAAACAAAAACGCTTCAGCAACTGCTCAAATGGCCGCATCGATAAAAAGTCAACTTCGCCATGTGATGCGGCATGTATTTGATTAGGGCTGTGTGGCTAACTAAATCATTAGTTGATGGGAAGAAAAGTATCGTGTCTCCGCCGAGCTGTGAAATTTGAAACTAGCTGTGTTCATATTTCTAGGGATGTTGTCCGTCGTTTTATAACGAGCTTGTGTACTTAAGTTAAAGTTGAATTAATTTAAGATGAGACTGAATGAAGAGAAGCTGAGTTAGTACATAGAACCATTTTTTTATATGTGGCGACTCAACCACATCGCAGCTATATTTCTTTTATAATAATTTGAAATGTGCGTTTTTGTTCTTTCCGTATTCACAGCCTGGCAGTCGATAGGATTTGCACTGAATTTCCAGGAATTCTTCAGCGTGGCAACATGTTCTCTTCACAAGGGAAGGTCTACGTAGGGAAAAGCTCTGCACCATTGAGGCATCAATAATTTGAATATCCGAAAAAAACATTGAGCTTCACATTAAAACGTAATGACACCTTCAAAATGATATACATTCTTCAATATGCCAATGGGCCTTGACTTGGGTTTGGTTGGTGGTCTTGAGAACCTTAATTTATTCCGAAATTGGTTGGGTCTTTCATCGAACCAAAATGTTGGAATGCAAAGTCACTATTTGCCAAGACGATACTATTCACAGCCCTGACACGGCCCACTGACTGTAACACTTTCTATTCATTTGATGTTGGCAAAAAAATCGCTGCTTTTTAGGCCAGTACTAATTTGGGGTTATTTATCACCAAACAATTGTGGAATTGCAAACTATCAGCGTCGAGTGATTCAGAAGTATTTGTAATTTAAATCTTATACATTTGGTTCTAAGACTGTGGTTCTGTGTCCGACTTCTATAGACCCTATTATAGCCGACAAAATTTGGGAACATTATTCCCTGTACTGTTGGTTGTTATCCCACAGCATTTTACTTATAATATGCATTGGTGGGCCGACGTTTATGAAGACTCCCGTCTGAATACAATATTGCGTCAGTTCAGGAGAGTGTTAAAGAAGATCCAAAACGGTAAGAATTTAATGAAAGTAGATAAAATCAATCAGGCTTGGAATAAAAATAACCCACTCGAGAGGTTAAGACCTAGTTATACCACTTTCGCAATTTGTCAAGTTTCCGGTAACAATGGTTAATACAGCTGTTAAACCAGCAGCTGCACCAGCCTAGGCGGCACAGCCAGTAAAGGCTGAAAAGGTTTCAGATAAGGACACAAAACATGCTCGCCCACTGAAGCGACATGGCTCTTCGCCAAGGCCGCCTTCACTCGACACAAGCGTGGTCTGAAGAAACAACACGAGAACCAGACCATTTTGAAAGTCGAGGGTTGCCGCAGGAAACAAGACGGTAGCTTCTATGTTGGCAAACGATGCGTTTATGTATACAAAGCACAGACCAGGAAGTGTCTGCCCCAACATCCAGAAAGGAAGACCCGACTTCGCGCTGTCTGGGGCAAGGTGACCCGATTGCACGGAAACACCGACGCTGTACGTGTCCGTTTCAACAGAAAGCTGCCCGGTCACGCAATGGGACATCGTATTTGCATTTTGTTGTACCTGTCGAGGATTTAAGTTGATGTGTTAAAACATAAAACAAAATTTTATAAATAAAACTAAACTAAAAACACAGATTGGACCACTTCTTTTTTTTCAAAAGTTTATGCTTACTCTCGTTTTGTCTGACTACTCTTGTAGTCAACGGTATTGAAGCCACAATAAATAACTTGTTCGTTTCACGATTGAACGACATATGGAACATATCTGGTCCCAGTACTGCTGTAAATGAATCTCGATAAACGAGGACAAGTAACTTTTCTGGTGTGCACTGACAAAAGAACTACAATCGGCGCATTGGAACCCAACACTATTAGTGTAAGGAAAAAAAAAACCCACAAAAAGACTTGACTTGAAAAAAATTGACAGTGATGTCGCTCGTAGTGGGCATTAGCAAGAAGTGCGGTTCGAAAGCTAAGCGCAGAATGCATTCTCTTAATTATACGTAAATAAATAAATTCTTATGACATTTTTGCGTTTTGTTTAGAATCAAAGTCAGTCCCGACGTAAAGATATTCCTGCAAATTATTTTCTTGTGCCCACACTCAAAATGTTTCATATTTTATAGCTTCACTCAACCGCTATCAAGTCCCCTTCCCGCTGCTCACCGCAAGCATTTGCATCGATTTTCACTAGAATTGTGTTTCAACGGCAAAAAGGGACGAATTCCTTCCGCCAACCAAGTGGAAAAAACCAACCACACCACAGTCTGCTTGACATTCCCCAGCACAGAGTGTCGTATTGCGTCCGCCATTTCATGCCGAAAAGCGCAGATACTGAAGCCATCCGAGACTAAGTCTTGCATGTGACATCCCCCAGCAGTCAGCTGGCTCGCCCCTCAGAAATAATCTGTCACTGATTTGTATCGTCACAGATTGACCGCAATTATTACACCCCACTGGGCGTTCGGCTGCTCTCTTTTCTGCTGATGGTAAAGTGTTAAGGAGCATCCGCCCCCCCCGCAGCACAGATGGTCCCACAGCAGCATGTGGCAAAATCAATTCCATTGCCCGACCAGCGATACGACATGCCGCTGCCGAGATTGCTATCACTCCCATTATGAAGATATTAACTTAAGGGACCGCACGGATTAAATCTGGGTCTAGATCCCTATCCACGGGCAGAAGACGAGAGGCGCACCCAAAAACACAAAAATCCTTTCGTCGTTCAAGTGGCTGCCACAGTGGCGATAAAAATAAAAGGAGTAAGTAACACTTACCACCAAAGCCAGTGAAATGACATCTTGATTTCATCCGAAGGGGCGCACTGCAATCGAAAAGGGATCCCGAAAGCCAGTTGTGAGAAAAGGAAAACTATTTCGGCGCCGCAAACATCGGAGAATGGCACAACAAGAACCAGGGACTGTAAGGATTATTTAATGAGTTGCTGATGGTTTTGGGATCAACCCCAGGGGTCCATGAGTGAGGGCTTCCATCTCTAGCACGCCACAACAAGGACACCAGGGCGAATTGCATGCGTTAGCAGTAATCGAACGTGTTGCCTAATTGATGGTGCGGGAGCAAATTAGTTTCGAGGGCCACCACCACTAAGGGTTCGATCTTCAGATTTTGCAATCAGATACGAAAGGTACCTTGGTCCTCGCACATCCTCTCACACCCTCTCACACACAAATATACACGAAAACTCTGTGTTTCAAGTAATACCACACCAGCAGTTATCAGCAGCATCGCACGCTCCTTGGTGTGATCTAAGTTGCCGTCATTCTGTTTACTCAGTAGATTGCTTAAAATCGGAAGTTTCTCCTCATTAAATTTTGCTTAATAAGCCTTGACAATCTCCAAGCCCTGGGGGGATTTTGTTGCTGTTGCTACTGGCTGTGCTAGCGTCGCCGATGCTGCTCAGCTTTGTGCGCTACTAATGCTCCTTCGGTTTATTTGTTGCCGATAAGTGAATTTTCCTCCCTTCCACTGTCCACATGCCCCACAGCACTGCCAGACTGTGTCATACATCACTGTGGGTGGGGGGTGGTGGGGATGCGCTGCTCCAGGGATTGTGGATGCTTAGTGGCACCACTTCAGGTTTCACCTTTACTTGTGTGTGTTGGACGTGAGCATGGTGATGTAGAGTGTGGTATTGAGGTCGCACCCCATTGTTTGATTTTGTGCAGGAGATTCCAATAATTGGAGGAGTTTGACGTGGGTGTTGACGGTGACAGGGGTTTGTTTGTAGTTTTGTATTGCTTTTGGACTAGTCAGGAACTTTTTTAATTATTAATTTACACTTCCGCAGCAACCGTAAGAGGGTTGAATGGGATATTTGATTATGGTGTCAGTGATGTGGCCGACTTTACTGAAAGGGGGAGAACTACATTCTCGTTTGTGAATTGTTCAGGTGCTAAATTCGCACAACTTAAGGAACATTTGAAAGCAATTAGCTGATTGAAGAAAGGTTGTGCTTCAAAGTGCACTCATCACAATGTATCTCTGAAGCCTGATCAGCTGCTCGTAATCACATCGCTGTTATATAATTGACAAAACCTCACTTCAGCTTATGTACACACCATAATTGTTGTGAGAACAGAGCATCACCCTGCGCAGCTTTAATATCTTGAGGTTCCCTCACAATATTTATGATGTGATCGAAATTTAACATTCTTTAGACTCAATTGTTCTGCAACGGAAATTTGACAAAAAAAAAAACTGAGGTATTTGGTGGCTTTTATACGTGACAGGGAATGTTGGGCTGAATACTGAAATATTGCCGTACTCAATTGAATGAAGTGTCACTCGACGTGAGTCTGCAAATTAAGTGGTTTCATTTTCAAAATTTTTATCGTATCAGAAGTATTAATCTCCCATCCCCGTACCCCTTCCCAAACGAATACCCCTAAGAATATGAAGAAATCATATTCAGTAAGAAAAGAACTGAAATCTCTTAAAGTCGACGCACAATATATTATTAAGAATTCCGTATATAAACAAAATATTTACGGTGGCGACCCTTCGGAAATCGAGTTTCAGATAAAGAAACTCACTTGACGAGCTTTATTTCGTCATTAGTTGATACTAGCGAGATTGGTTGGAAACCTTAATGGGATCAGAATTTTCCAAACATAACCTGACCAGTTTGTCAAGAATTTGAAAAAAATACCAGATTTTTTGGAGGCATGTTATGTTAAGCCTTGAAATTGAAGTGACTTGCGCATAATCTGATATTGGTTTGACTGTTTATATGGTTCTTAACTTGTTCTGAAACCGCACTGACGTGAGCTGGCACCAGTCTACTCTTAAATTGGTGGTAAGCAGATATAGGCGTTTTTTTGTTGAGGGTTCTAACTCTACCCTGGCGAACTCAGACTCAAAAAACTGATCCACTAAACTATTAGGCAGCAACCTACTCTTGCTTCTTAGTATTCCGGAAGAAGACCAGCAGACTCTTCTGTGATTAGAAGGATACATTATCAGCTTACACCTTATCAGGACCGAATAACTGCCACCTGATCCGAGGAAAGGCCGGACAGTAGCATAGTCTTGCAGCAGTTCAGCTTCCACATTGGTTTGATGATGCAAAATGCTTCTCATCCAAGAATAATGATTTGAACGAATGTGCAGTTGTCAGTGTCAATGTCAGACAGCCACACGGCTTATACATGTGGCAAAGCAGCTTATCTTATTGGAGGGGTTTTTATTCCCTAATTCGGACAATTATTGGTTAGTAGAGGATATCGATAAAGGAAGACATAATGAAGCCTACTACCCCAAGAGTCTGAATTCTTCTAGACATTGTCATGTACTTTGCCTTCTTTAAAATAAGAATAGACATGAAGGCAAAGCTGTACAAAGCAGGCCAAGTTGTCATATGACGGTATAGCTTTGGTCGCAACGGGACAATCCTCAAAAGAAGCCTAAAATTAATTCCAGGGCATTGCAGCTTTCTCGGCAGCGAATGCTATCCAACTGGTTACAGTCATTAGCTGAAGGTTGGCCTCTAAATCAAAATTGACCGACTGACTAAGTATCGCCTGCCTGCTATGTTGGAATAACGTCTCATTTCAGTTAGTGTTAGATGGATTAGGTGGAAAAAAAAGTCCAGCATCTTTGGTGGAAACAGGATTCGAGTATAGTGCTCCCTCTGACAGACGTCAGGTTGTAGCAGAAGAAGAATCTCTGATTAACTTTATTCTTGCCCGAGCGGCATTTACTAGAGCCAGCCACCAATTCATAAACTTGATCTCTGACAGCGCCATCAAAGAAGTAGTTAACATTTTACTGGATACCGAGCATGGGTTTGGTAATCTCGGCAGCACACATTTACAGGCACAATTCGGAGATGTTGCAACAAAATGAAATGAATTAAATGAATGAATCGACACATTAACACTTCATCAAATATTGATCAGACAACTAAAAACTATATAATAGACAAAAACAGAATACAGAAGAAGAAGAAAAGCTGCTCAGAATTATGTGATTACAGCCAAAAGGCACTGAACTCACATGGCATGAGGTCTAACACACAAGATCTGTATTTGTATAATAAATATACAAATGCAGAAGCCAAATGTAGTCGCTGTTCAAATCTAACAATGCCCCGGGCGGCACTCAGGTGAACTTTGCGTCACAAGCACCAATGCTGCGCCCGATTCCAATTGCTTAAGTAATCATCATTCCTCAGTCTGCTGCTGACTATCCTCATATGAAATAAATGTGTTTACCCACATAAAACTCCCGATGACAGCTTGTTTCTGAATTCACTAAAGAAGCACAGAAACTCACATCCATTTCCGCTTCATTTTCTATTTGGGACATTTTAGTTTCCTATTTAATTTCATTTTATTCTTATCGGCATACCCTCCATCCACACACACACTCATCGATCATCCACCTAACCCCAACCGGGAGTCAGAGAGACATTCAAAATCGGTTCCTTTTCTGCTTGCTTTTCAATATCTCCTTATAACATATTTGTGTATTGTGCTGTGGTGTTGAACTCATCCCGGAAGAAAGGGATTTTTGCCTATTCCACCGCAACGGAAAGGCGGCCATTTAGGCAGGGTCGACATTTTATTTCCGCTTGCCCAGGAAAGAATACGGCCTGACATTGACTAGCGATTTGTTGATTGCTGTTTTCGTATCCTTTGTTCGTCATACATCATAGACATTCCGCTCCCCCTGCTCACCACCGCACCCGTAGGGCGAAAAGGATTTCGTGTTGTGAAGTTAGAGGAAATCGATAATACAATGACTCTTTTGAGGACTCAATATCAGTAGAAACCGATGACTACTGCCGGGTAGGAAGCATATTGACGCGACAAAATATGTATTTATGCCTTAGTCGCCTTCGTCGCCTGCGGGTATGGAAATGTAGTCCGACAGAGTTTCTGCATGTGTCGCTTTTGGCTTTAATTGATACTTCCTTTGTTCTAAGCTGTTGATTTTACGAGTTAGATATTAGTAGATACACTTTTATGGCCTACTTCACTTAGAGAGATAGCGAGAGCGTGACTGAGAGATGAGAAGTTTTCAGTCTTGGGTTGTTTGTACTCGAAAACGGTTTTGGGGTGAAAGTTTGATGGAAAGACACTAGTGGATAATAATCGTAAAGGATTAGTGGATGTTGTAACGTAAACATTAGCCGGGCTTAGTCATCATGATCGAATTAGCCCGAGACGTATGAAATTTAAACGGTAGCGTCGATAACACAGTCATATGAGATTGACAATATTCGAGGGTCCGACGGAATCAGTCATCGCCTTTCGTATTCCTGAGTAAATGTAGCGTAGCTAACGGATTTTGACGCGCATACAATTTATCCGCCCATCATTTTGTGTGCCTTTACTTTGTTTGAACATTGTACCCTTCCACGACTTATCGAGCTCACTTCATTAGTGAAGTCTTCTGTTTGCGCTAAGATTAAAACTACTCCACTGATTCACAAAAATCGATTCCTCTAATCCCACTTAATTTCAAGGTAAAGGCTAAACAACGCCATTTGACGGAAAGTATTGTTTTCAGAACTAAGTTTATTTCTCAAGCCAGCCACAAGGCGTAAGACGAGTAAATAAAAAAATGCAGACAAATTCACTAAGGAATGAACTAAGAAATTAAAGACAAATCGATAAAGTGCATCGCTCATGAATTATGTGGTCATGAATTTGTGATGCTCAATCGGAATTAGAACAATAGAGCTTGTTACAATCTACGTGGCCTCAGCTTGACGATCTAAGTAAACCTCAACCTATGTCAGACCCGAACGAAGCGTGGCCCTAAAAATCGTCAGGTTAGATTGTGTCCACCGAATTGTTTGCTAAAATTACGCAATATCCCAACACCAGCTGTCACTTGCGTACGTAGAGAGCGCTTGATTTCACTTCCATTTAAGAAAGCAATAATGAACGAGACTTATCGAAACTTTATTACACCCCAGTCTGCAGTCACACTGTCTGCATTATGTTACTTTAATCCCTATTTTTGAATTACTTCAAATGGGACAGTTTTGGATTGCTTCATGCCACGTTATGCTCCAGTGACATGAAATAGACTAATTCCGAGTGCTGTGAGGCAAGATGATTAAGTTCTTTGAGCCAGCATGACACGGCACCGAGAGCCAATAAACTTTGGCATATATGACAGCATGTGAGTAGCCTAGATTCGTTGCAAAAATAATATTGCCAACTTGGAGCATCTTTGGCTACCAGGACTCCCGCATGAAAATCAAAGCCAAAATAAGTTTGAATAAATTTCGCCCCAGTGAATGTTATCATTTAAGACCTTGATGTTACTACCCACTCAGCTATAATAAACCAGCTAATTTGGTCAGAATGCTAGCATAGTTTATGAACCTTAAGCATTCGGACCTCCATACTGACCGCTTAAAAATAGTAGCTGACTCCTCTTCATAATCCTTGAAATCAAATTTTGGGGACGTCTTGTCGACAACATTCTGGTGAAGTTCGGTACCTTTCTGCAACCATGGTCGAAACAAATGAAAATCATGGGGTTGCGTCAGGCGCCATTCGTACGCAAATGTTGAACTTTCTTGAGTTTAAATAATGTGCCTACCGATGACGATGCCAGTTAGTTTGTGATCTGGCAGCAGACTGACCAGTTTCAAAATTTCAGAAATCGCCTCTTCTCTCCGACCCCGTTTAGGACATAAAAGCCCCTTAGGTCCTTATTACAAAGTACGTAAGAGCAGCATAAAAACACCTCTTGGGAATAATATTCCCAAATACATTCACCGCACTCCTTACTAACGCAGATGGATACCACTTCAGAATCGACATCCTTCGAATTAGAATCAATTCGATTATTCAAGCATTAAGTGGCTTTCCAATCAGATTCGAATTGATTCACAGATCTCCTTCGAACCTGCTACTCACACACATCCAGCACATCCGGTTGGCAAGGAACACTTTTCTCATCATCGAAAGCGATCACCGTAATGATAGTTCAATCAATACGAAAAACGAGTACCAAAGAGATGCCTGACCCACTCTCCCACTTATGTAATGCATCAGGAATTATTCCTATGAAAATTCCCTAGCCTCTCCAGAGCCCCTGCCCCCACCCACAGAAACAAAATGGAAAACATCATGGAAGAACTGAAAATCATGTCTAGCATCCTGCAACGCAGATATTAAAATTCATTATTTATGTGATAGGATAAATGCATTAAGTATACATTAACCTTTAGCCTCACTGCGCCGCTTTCTTGATGGAGAATCACCTCCATCCACAGGCACGGCCACAAAAGACGACGAGAGGCAAAAGAAAAAAAAAACATGAAATCTGCACAAAGCGAATTACTTACAAGCTACATAGTCTTAGATTCGCTCACAGAGGCGGGGGTGGGCCGCCATAGAGCCAGGAGTAAGTTCAGCACTTGAAATTAGATCCAAGATCCTCTAGCCATTGTGGAAATGAATTTTTTGATGCTTTTATTGCAATAATACATTTCCAACTGGTTGGCTTTGGCCCCGTTAGAGTGCTCCTCCCAGTTCATGTCCTATCCTTGCGCGCCTTCTCAAATATTAATATCGTGCACAAGAAGCGACATAGAAGCGGACGAACAGTATGTAAACTGTGTACAGAAACACTCTCTCTCTATCCGTACACCTACATGCATGAATTCAATTTCGCCTCGTCACTGTCGGACGAAGAGGAGGACATGGAAAAGAAAAGGAAAAAAATAACACAACGAACAAAAAGAAAAAAAAAAAAACACAAACAGAGCCATATCCCTGAGAAGGTGAACCTTAAGTATGCGGTTTTACGATGCGAAGAGGATTAATTCGGGCAAGCCATCCTGGTGCATATACATAATTTTTTCCATTAATTTTGCACGGATTCCCCCGACGTGATATCTGACAGACGTCTGCAAGGGATGCTTCATTTAATTTTCTTCTAATTGAAGGAATAATTGGATTATTTTGTTCCTTATCATTGCGAGCTTGAGTTGGAAAGTTCAACCGACTTTTCCAGCTAATTGCTGATAAGTATCTCATCATCATCTCGAGCTAAATGGGAACTATGACGATTACCCGTTTCGATTGAGAGTGATTTGCAGGTTAAGCCGCGAAATGCCTTTTCTGAATGAGATAATTAAGCGGTTTGTCTGAGTTAAGGCACAGATTTTTCTTTTATGTTGTCATCAGAGGTTGGAATTTGAAGAAGGATTAACGGAAGGGATTTGGATTGTCGGTCTTTACGCGGCACCATTTTCGTATTCCATCAACGGCAAGTGTGGCATATGGACGATATCAACCAAAGCTGTAGACAACGATAAGAGACAAATTCTAGAACAATAATATTATTGCCTCGGCTGGAGAATGTCCAAGGACATCTTTTCTTATTTTTTACCACTTAATTTTCGCAACTTGCTTTGAAATCAAATGCCAAATGCTTTGGCCACTGAGATTGGGAAGGAAGCAATTTTGTGCTCCGACTCTAGGAAGCATCGAAAAACAAAAGGGAAGCTTATGATAAAAAAAAAAAATTAAAAGAAGGAAAAGAAAAGAAGTGCACCTCTTTTAGCACTGAGCCAAGTCACGGAAGTCTGAAGCAGAAATGAAAGTACGAGTCATAATACTGGTTTAGGGTTTCAAAAGTTTTCATTCTCGGATGCATGAATGTAGGTATGGATAGAAATATCCGAAAGTCTTAAAATTCATCCAGAAATCTAAAAGCCTTCAAGACCAGTTAAGTCAAACAAGGATAATCCTCTTGTCGAACGTCTTCTCGTGCTATCTCATCTGTTTTGCTATTCTACAGCTTTGTTTAAAGATAACAAAAAAGGAAAATCCACTGTATAAGGATATACCAATTAAAAGGAAATAAGCTGGTGGTTTTTCCGTATCTCGAATAAAATAAATTAACTCGAGCACCACTAAAATGCCACTATATGCGATGCAATGCATTGGAGATTTGATAACTAAATATTCGAGTGTGTTCGGAAAGTACCACTTCTTCAATTCGAGCTCTAGAGAAGCGGTGAATCGTACCATACTCTCTGTGGTGGGAAGCCAACTTTCTTGATTTATTATCGACGAAGGTAGTAGCTGCGGCAAGCTGATGCAATCTGCATCAGCATCAGCGACAGTATTCCTTTCGAAACGGGCCTCGAAGACAGCTGTGTCAGACAGCTGTCATTCTACTGCAACACGACAATCTAAAGAAATACTTACTTGATCTCAGAATAGAAGTAGAGCGTCTAAGAAACTTGCTAAAATCGAAGCAACTAGTTATTGTGGTTGACCATGGTGCCATGCTAATATTACGGCTTGCAATGTCTCCTTTGTGCCAAGTGTCATTCCAAACATTACAATCGGAGATGATGCGCCTAAGTTTTGAACTATTTATTAGACGCTCTGCAGGAATGAACAGAAAATATAGTATTGTCATGTGACAACATTCCTATCCACTTCTAATACCCCATCAATACATAGACTGACCAGCGAGTTTCTTCCAACTTAAGATTTATTGGTTAAATCTTTCTCTTAATAATAATAATGGTGTCGCTATATTTTTTGTTTGGTTTGGCAATTAATCGTGAATAGAGGAGCGACTGAGGAACGTTTACAAATCGATCGAATTTATTTTGTCAAGTATGAGGGATAGAGAGAGAAACTCAAACTAAATTATATGTCAGAAGGAAAGTTACCGTCTTCGAGTTTATATGTCATCAAAAATGACGATAATAAAAACGTTTTACATCAACGCACGGTGAGCGGTACTGAGACATAATTACTAACTCTTACGACACTTTGAATTAGAAGCCAACATTCAACTCTTCAATGTCGATATACAGCCTGATGAACTGCCGTGAAATATGAAATTTATTCGAATCGAAATTCAACCTAGACACTCAGCGCAGAAGTCGACGCTGTTACGAGTGGAAGCGGCCTACAATTTTCTGCCGACTCCGAACTGCTAAGTTTGAAAAGCTTTTTCAAGACAGTTGAGCATTCTCAGTGACTCGAAAGTTGTGGGGCCGAACCTAGACTCCGAGGATCAAGTGCGTAGGAGTCGACTTATAGACCCACAACGCCATGGCTGCCATAGACATGCCACCTTACTGTCACTTCACATCTGCATGAGGACTAATTGGACTTTTTTTTTTAAATTCCACACCACCTTGGCCTAGAGAGGTGGTGCGTTCGTCGAACTCTCCATAGATCAGTAGCGGACACAACAGCTTTAATTTTCGCAACACTACTTTACCACAACAGCACAAAAGAGAGAGTGTTTCAAAGCATGTCAGTATCACTGTCAAGGTCTTTAAAATGCACAGTAGACTAAGTCGCCATAAAATTTCAATTGTGTGAGTAAAACATGAAACGATATGATTAAGTGCGGTAGATACTACCCTGCTTTTCACGTATTACATAGCATATCTTATAAAATGTTCAATAGGAACGTCTCTTCGCCAAAGTGCTTTCAACAACAGCCCAGTACAATCGAAATCTCTGAAGATCTGCAGCTCAAATTACGCAGTCTATATCCTGATGGATAATGTCAGTCCAATGGTCGCCTATGAATATGTCATGAAACCTCTAATTCCAGGCGTCTGATCTAAAAGTCGTGTTATTTCCAATCGAAGTAAAACCGCACAGCTTTGAAAGAGTTTTCCCGTCCAAACGAATAAAAGCCAACTCATCATATTCAGAAAAGCCAATGCCTTTATGCCACATCTTAACCCAGCTCGCCCGTAATAAACAGCATCGTGTAAGCAGTTAGTTTTAATCATCCAATTTTCTGCGCACAGCTTTGATTACCGCCCGTCGGGCAGTGAACACCAAGATTTATCGCATAAATCCACCAGGCACCTACGTCCAATGTTTTGTCAATGTCTAAACGAGTAAGTAAATGGTATGCAATAATTCAAATAAAAGGGCGCCTTGCCGTCCATCGACACAGTGACGTACTCACATTGGCCCGGAGGACAATGTCCGTAATATCGGTATCTGACAGATATATTATCAAACCCGGGTTGAACATAAATTACAGATTCTTTCCTCTCTCTGGCAGTCGCTGTGGCATTCGAAAAGATACATTACGTACAATTCTGTCGCTTAACTACTGCTCATCTAGGTCAAGGACATACAGAATGAAGACAGGAAATTACAATTCAACAGCGTGAATCGATTAAGTCTTACAATACAATCTATCTTTTCACTGCAGTACTCAATTTTGTATCCGTAATTGGCGTAGTCGTTGCGAACATTTTTCGCTTTTGTTTTATGAACTCAAAAGTTCGTCTCTCACTTAATGTTGTGTGCCGTGTGATGGGTGATGGCTGATGGGTGGCGGTTGGGGACAGTCACTGTGACCCTAATAAGAAGTAATGTTACGCTTTCTTTTTCTGTTGTCGTTTTTCGGTTTTTTTTAAGAGTCACGGCTTCATTGGCGGTTTGTAATCGATTTTTCTGTATGTAGGCCTGCATGTCTGCCGGGTAGACAGAGAAATGGGAATAGTAATATGACGACGGTATTCTTCTTTCAAAACCGGGTTGGGACACAGTGTATGATTGTTCTAAGGTTTCTGTTCTTGTTCTGTTTACACGATGATTGAGTTAGAAACAAAGGTGGAGCATGAAACATGTTAACACTTGAGGGAGTAAATGAGTTAAGTACTGTCTTATTTTTGTTGCTATAATAATAATATTTTCGAGGGCGTACGCTTCGAGGTACCAACTCTGATTGGCAAAATTAGAGAATATTCTGGTAGGCAGTTATAATCGCTGCATTGTCAGTGACTCCAGAGAGGAGAAGTAATCTCAAATTTCGTTCGTGTCTGGAACTGAATGCAGATATCGATCGTAGAACTCGACGCAGTTGTGCAATAGGCGAAGACCGATAGATGGGTAGTAAGGATAGGTTAGCTGAGTTAAGCCACGTCTCACTTAGTTCCAGTTGGATCCATTGTGATGCCCATTGGGGGAATGTAACCTCTTTGCTCCTACTTCGTTCCACTTCATGTTGGTGTTGATGTGTTGCTTAGCCATCCTGATATAATAAGCCTCAAAAGAGATTTTAGAAGGATATTCGTTGGATCCAGGAGGTCTTGGAAGAAATGCTCTACGTCTTAAACGTCAGAGGCTGTGGCAATGACAGAGGTACTGAGGAGTGTCGTTTGTTTCCACCACGTCAAAGCAGCCTCTGCATATATTTAAATTTGTTGGCTAGTCCCAATTTTATTTCATGGTAATTCGGATGATTATGACCAGATAGCGCTAGAACTACTATCGCCAGTAACTTTATGACACATTGGAGGCGTTTGTGGGTTTTAGTGCTGTTCAGCTTGGGCCAGAGCATCCATACGCATGAAGAATAATCCCGGTTGTGCCATGAGGTGCCAAAATATGAAACTTGCAACTCCGAGCTTCTCTGTTCACTGACTGTGACGAATGTGGCGACATCTCGTGGCAAAAAAAAATACCACCCCTATCAGAAATTTCAGACAATGGAAGTCAGCCAACATCATTCGGCAACAGTATAATTGATTCACAGATATAATCGCTCCACAATCGTATTCGAAAAAATAAATTGTCAAAAGGACTTGGCCAGTTTTCAGTTAAGGGTCAATAACATTACGCAATCCGTTAGGTGCGCTGCGTAATGTGAAACAATTGACATTACGTGAGAGAGAGAGAGGCCAATGCAGTCCACAAGTGGAGTCCATCATCACCGAATCAAGTAAACGAACTTCTAACTTTTTCATACTTTGGTAGAGACACTATCTCCAGCCTAAATAACTTTATTTTGATGCCGCCGTAATGCGGTTGAATGGATTTCGGCTTTGAATTTTAATCAAAGCCTAAGTCCAAGTTCGTTGGCCCTTTATTTCAGAAGTTTCATGCTAGTTGAAGTGGGCCAGTTGAAAGCACGGCTGTGGAGATAGCTGGCAAAGATTTTGTTGGCTAGGAAGGCCCTGGCTATTGAGGCATATATAGAGGAAGACGCCTCAGGTCTTTACTAAGCCGAGTATCCAAGTCATTCAAATATTCCTAGGATGTTCCATGGATAAATGTAGCAGTATTTCTCAATAACACCGATGCAGAGAGAAAGAACGAGTATTAGGTGCAAAATATCACGGGCAGATTGTAAGGAGTGGACGAGGACAGACAAAATCATTAAAATGTTGTTTGTTTGACACCTAATGTGTCCAAGTGGCAAACAACTGAAAGCACACTTGGGGATATGCAATTAAAATGTGACCAACTTCTTATGCGTGAAGCTCACGATGTCGGTTTAAATTCACCTTGAAGACGCACTCATCTTTCCAAAAATCAAATCGTTCTTCATCCGCCACTTTCTATAACACGAACTTAAGCCGGATATTTCGCTGAACAGGATCTTTAAGTTGCCACCACTTTAAGAAGACGCGAAAAGTAATGATCCCTTGAGTTCTCTCCCCCGCAACTGACAATCTCGTTTAATTTAAAATTTCGTCCAATGAATTCTTCATGCGGCTTCGAGCGGAGAGAAGTCGAGCACAATCCCAGTGGAAGATAATGCCTTTTGGGTGAATTTCAAATTTGCCAAGACCGCATATGATTACCAAGAAGGGAGCCAAATGAAACCGTTGAACCCCCCGATTTAATTCCCGTCCAGGCGGGTCAAACTGGTCAATTAGCTGCGAGATTTTCGACAAACGATTCGGGCAACAACCGACCAAACCACTTGAGGTTAGCAACTGTTTGAGCGAGATACGACACTTAAGCACTCGAAGAGGCACCGCCTGCAAATCAATAGTCACTTGATTGAAGTAATGCTCACGAACACAACCAAGTCGACTGTGTGTCTTCCGCAGCACTTACACACATGTTATCGCCCACAGGGGAATTACCCCACTTGAGACACATTCAGCTCCATTAGACCGCCCGTTTGGAAAGCAACCTTCCCTCGCCCACTCGCTCTGCTCGATTTGCTTTAACTACTTTTAAACATTATAAATTGACCGACATTGTCGCATTTCCATATTCATCGTTTTCACCGCATTTTTTTCATAATTCCGGATCAGGGTGTCATTAATCATACGAAAAACGACCAGAGAATGAAAAGGGCCCCCCCCTCTCATACAGGCATAAATGAAACTCCACACTTCAATATGGAATCTCTCACGACTCGTGCAATTCATGCAGAAAAGGAGCGAAGAAAGCAAACACGATGATGATGACGATGACGACGACGACGGCGGCTACGAAGACGACAACGATGACGAAACCTACAAGAACGACGACAACGACGACGACAACGCCGACAAGGATGATTATGACGATGATGTAACGAAAGAATAAGGAGAAGGAGGAGGAGTGATATCCAAAAGGAGCCCCAAGAAGAAAGGAACACAGGAAATAAAGGAGAAAAGGGAAAAATCAACAAAGGGCCATTGAGGCAAACTTCAACGAGCAACGACAAGCTAAAACCACATCTACTACGTACTCATCCTTTTCCCGGAAGGAAATCCCAGAAAAATGGAGTGTCATACGAATGCCGGTTCGAGAAAAACATTCCGCCGCTGTCACCGTCACCATCATCATCTACCACTACCACCCCATCCCACCCCATCACACAATGCCAGTGGCGTTTGTAAACATATTTTCCCGTGTGTCTGTTGGCCTCTCGCCCACCTATGTACTCCGTAGGTACCCATAGGGCCGGAGGGCTGTAAGACTATGAGCCTATTAAATTCTTATTTCGATGAAAACCATCGCCGCCGCCGCCGCCACCACCGAAGAGAGAGACCAATATTAAATGTGGAAGCGAAGCGCTCTAATCGATGATGCAAATTCACTGGTAACACACATACCCCATGTGCCGCAGACGATTTAATGAATGAGAATACGCATACGCCCGAGTGATCGTCCAACAGACACACACACACGCACGCAGAGGCACCCTCCCATTTGCAGCGCCAAACACACACTACGACCGCATTCGCGCGAGTTATCTGATTTGCTGCGCGAATTTAGGTTAGCGGAGTACAGTGCATGCACCGCTCCCCGCGCGGTTACTGTAGTAAAATTGAGAGCAGAGCCGTACGTAGAGGTCTTAATGCGAATGTGATTCGAGGAGGATTGGACGAACACAATTGAATACAACCGAAGTGTAAATATCACCCAACAATCAGACAATGCCACTGAAACAAGAGCCGGCAAAGGGAACACAGCGAAAACGGGGTGGAGGGGGGTTAATTTCGAAGCCACTGGCCTACTCTACTCAGCCATCGAGGCGGAAAATATCGTCGCTACGTTTTGCACCGATCTGCATTGTACATCCCTGATGGACTGCTTGCTGGTTCGTAAACGCCTCCGCATGTGCACGCACTGAATGGTAATCCAATTTCAAATTCATTTAGCAATTATGCGCAGGAATTTGAAAAGCAATTCGAATTAAAAATCGAAAGCAGATTACGTGGAGGTAATCAATCAATCAATTGGGTCCACAGACGGATTTTCGGCTTCGGCTTCAATGCGATACGAGATAAAACTTTGCTAAGCTACGGCTAAAGCTATCCTGTCCGTTGCTGGGTAGCGCCAGTCTGTCAGTAAATTGAATTGTAAAATTAATCAATGGGACATAATCATGTGTGCGTTTGTGTGTGTGTGTAGGGTGAACCGGGGAAAGTCTTAATCTTTAATGTCGCACAGCAGCATGGGCGAATGAAAATGTAGAGTAAGACCGATAGGACGACAAGTGCAAGAGGGAAACGTCTGAGACATGATTATACTTTTTTTTTGATGATTTCGCTTTTCGTGCGCGTTTGTGGCTTATGACAGCGAGGCATACGAGTGAGAGAAGAGGGTTACAGCTTGAGTTTAAAGGGGTTCTGCATTTAGCACAGATTGCAGAATATTTCCAAACGGAATCACATCATTTTTTAGGCAGCTTTATACTACGTGTGGATGACTGGACGGACGGTCATGTGGTCAATGGGTTAGTTGGTCCAAAATGACAAAGTTACGTCTGCCCCCGAAGTAACTTCAAGTGCAACACTTCTCCTATCCTCCTTGCATATATTAATAGACAGTCAAGTTTTGATCAAGCTACACCATTTAATTTGTGTTTGAAAGCCAAAGAAAGCAGACAACCATTATTAAACATTTTGTGGATTTTAACGAAATTGGAAGGAAAGTGCATTTCGAGTGCTGATTAAATTGTTTTGCATAAAAAACCATGGTGGTGACCAGAAAAAGCTCCCTTAATACCATGGAAACTCTCCACCATCATTCAAGTGGTGATCGTACCAGCACAAGTGACGTCGACAGCTCATGATTGCCAAGAACTAGTCGTCAAGCTGAGGCCACCCCGTCCAGCATGTTCTTCAGATTAGCGTCCTGTAGCCTTTCTACTTCCATAACTGAAGAAATTTGGTCTTGGGTCTTGGGAAAACCAATTATTTGAAGGGAGTACAAAATTTGGAAAAGGGTGAGCTAAAAGCTTCGATCTAATAAGAGGCCGTATTCAAACGCTTAGAAAAAATAAATATTCAAAAAGTCACTGACTTATCAAACCGTTCCCGTAATATGCCGAAAAATGCTTGAATTGATGATCGGTTTTTTTCTGACCCGGATTCAAGTTGTTTTGACATTTTGGCTTAGATGCCATACATCAGCTAACATTTCGCAGCCTCTTCAATATCAGGGTTTTAGGCAAGGCGACAAACTGTCATGTGTTTTTTACGTCCTATAGGATAATCCATTTAGTGGCTCGAATTTGACATCCGAATCGTCATCCGAGTCTGCATTTGCTTAGAACTCAGCCATTTTACAATGTCGAATGCTTAACAATCGCTGAAATTGTGCTAAACGTACTACAAAAAAAAGTATTCTGCAACACGTGAGTTTCCGTTTCGAACGGCCATGAATAAACTGCCTCTGTTAGAGACCTAAAAAAATTTCCTGAACGACTTATTTCGTGTTTTGGTTATGTGCCTGGCCACGGCCACCAAGGTCTTGTGATTCGTCGAGGTTGGACTTAATTTTGTGGTGCTTTGCAAAGAAACGGGGCAAACAAACGATATCCTAGTGAAGATTCGACATAGAATCGGCCTTGGTTGCTACTTCGATTTGTTGACAGAACTAGGTTCAAAACTGCTGCCTCGAAGAACCCACAACAATCTCTACAAAATGTCTTATTTTGTCAGTCCTGCTATACGGAGCCGAAAGCTGGGCGATAAGCAAAGCAAAACAGCAGAGCTGATTCTTCGTGCGTTCAGTCTGCGGGAAAGGTGAATGGAGTCGAAGATATAACCCCGAACGCAATGAGTCGTATCAAAATGTGAATGCTGTCCGGAAGGCAAAAGTCCGTGGACTATATGAACTTGGCCAAGTAGAGCGGCATGGATACCAAGGCTCCAACTGAGAGCCTCCTGGTCTGAGAAGGAATCGGCAAAGACCAAGTCATCGCGAACTTGCCCAGAACTGCCAGCGATGGAGGGCAGACCCTCCACGGGTCGTAGGCCTGATAAGTAAATATGCGGAAGATGCATAAAATTTCTGCATAAAATAAGTAAAATGTTCACGCTTTGAAAACGAAAATTGGTCAAATTATAGCCGAGTTACCCTCCGAAATGTCATCGAAAACTATATTGTCAGAATCAAATCATGCAAGAAGTCTCGTTGAGCTTTTCATAAAATAAAGCAATCTCTCGAAAGACGAAACAGTCATTATTCAAGACACAATACGCAGAGGCATGGACTTTATCGACAATGAATAAAGGCAAGTCTTTCGAGGAAGACGTTCTGCTTGCGTTCCAAAGACCAGTTATCTACGAACCATAAAGGCGAATCGAGCCAGTCGTCTACGGATCCAAAGCCTACCGCACCTAGGCCATAAAGAGCGTATAGTCAACGTGACGTCCATCCGAAGAGTATCCGACAAACCAACGAAGTAAGCCCCCGATTAAGGTAACCCACAAAAGTGGAGATAAATAGCAAGATGGACTTGTCAGTTGAGGCCTAGGTTCATCTCGCACTGTTGTGGCATAAGAATAACAAGGTAACGTCGCAACCAGCTGCACAACTCACCGTAGACTACTACCCAGATATGTCTGGCAAAAGTCATTCTGGCCGCGAAATATTGACTTAACATAATAACCCCTACTTGAAAATACTACACCCAGGAAAATTAAATGCGATATTTGAGACAGCTGCATCATTGGGTCATCTTCCTTTGTGGGTGGGAAACCCAATGGTGTAGCATATGCCACCGGCATAAGGGCATGTTCGAAAACCTTCTAGTATTTTCTGACTGTGCCAAATGACCCATTTCGAGTGCTGTTGTACTCATCAAATGTCTCATATTATAAATGCATTGAGTTGAGTACGTTAAACTTATTCAACAGACGAAAGACAAAATCTGTGATTCTATATAGGCCCTTGACACCGAACCCATGAACCGCCCAAAAGTGTAACAGTGACTGGTATTTGTAAAGCCATCTGCATAACAATTGCTGTCTACTATTCTTACATTTTCTAAGGTGCTCATCAACGTCTACCAACCAGAACTTAGCGCTCGCTTTTCCTGCTACTGAATGAGGTTCGAGAAGACGACTGGGTATTCTCCTTCCCCCAGATCCTTCGAATTATTGTTCGAATTATCCGCAAATCTGTTTTCGATTTTCAAAAAGTAAAACGAATGCGTACGAGGATTATTCGCCCACAAATCTCTTCTCGTTTTCTCTGATCATCAGGAAATATATTATTTTCCCTTCACAAATAAACACATCCTCCCCTATGTCGCATCCTTTCGAGTAATAACCGTGTTTTTTCCGTCTCTTTCATTTTATCAACATTACAAGATTCCTTCAACTCCCTCTCCCACCTCGGAACGCATCAGATACCATCTGCGATGTACCATCTAAGAATGGAAGCTGTGAACCAGAAAACTGCATGACAAAAGCACAACCCCCCAAGTCTACATCAGCACGAAGGGAATCGCCGTCAAAATGTTTCAAAGAATGCCCTGTCTTCACTCCGCCATCAGACCGGACGATGGCGGACCTTTTGTCGGTTTATAAATACACAATTTTCAGATTATGATATAAAAAAATATAAATAAATAAATGCCATTTCGCCCCTTTCACTTGGGGTCAACATTATGTTGTGGCAGCGACGTTGAGAGGGGACGTGTTGACAAGGTTCGTCTGTGGATTGGGCGCAGGGCTGGCTGGCGGGCGGCGTGCGAAGAGGAAAACACAGCTCTTTACTTCCGAGTGATTTAGCACATTCGGGACAAATGATGACGCCATATCGCCAATAGCAATCTTTGGAATTTCTTCCACCTGACAGATTCCATTTGTGCGCCAGTCTGTGATGGCTTACGTCACAACTACAATTTGTGCTACGCTTGCAGAGGGGAGTGAATTCAACCTTCTGTTTTCACAGAACAAGTTACCGGAATGAGAATGCACTTCGTTTTCGAAGATGAAATGCAATGAAACGCTTGGAGCTGTTTCGAAATTCCATCTACTTTATTTGAGATCAACGACCGTTGGGGAGATTGGAAACTATTGCTACATTACTTCCTCTTACTCTGATCATATTGGACATGTTGCTTCCAGTTATTAAGGCATTAGTAATTCAGAACTATCATGGAGGTACACATAAGCTCACGGAAATTGTTTCAAACATTCGTCTGCTTATTGCTTGCATTGCATACACTGGAATGTTCATGGTGTTTTTCTTGCGCTGTTCAGTTGTTTGGTTGAACAGCTGTGAAACGTGCTTGTGAAACATGTGGACTAAGGAGTGAATTGCTGCTTCTGCACCTATAGAAGTTTATTGGAATTTGGAGAAGAAAATAATGCAAGTCTCTACATTTCGTAAAACTCTTAAGACGACGTCTTGGGTTCGTACAGCCATGTGGGAGAAGTGGGGAAAGGAATGCCCCATAGTTTAATTTTGAGCATTTTCATGTCAAAAAAAGGAAACACTTTTGAAGTTCAACCAAGCTATCATCGCTTATGATAATTTTGAGTAGCTGATGACGAGAGTTAATTAAAAGGCTAATCATGTTACATCATCACATCATCTCTCATAGCAGCCGCTTTGACTAGGAGAAGCCTCCTCCTTTGCCATCGATAATGGTTTCTTCACTTCTTCTTCCGCACAATCTATGGTATTGACGATTGCATGGTTGATTCAAGGCGCCACCGAATGACCATAACCGATCATTTTCTAACGACATCTAACGACCAATTCCGAGGCATTGTCAAATTGATGGGACAATTAACATCGACTGATGCCGCAGCCCAACGTTAGCGAAAACTCTTGCCGAGCTTTTAGAAGTCGAGAAAGATAGCCATTGGCTGTGGTAAACATATAATTGTCCATTTTTCATTAAAAAATTAATTCAAAAAGAAACCAGATATCCAGGTTTCTCTAAAATGAAGCTTAATATGTTTGACGACAGACGTCACGGACATTGCAATGACGATGTGTGCAGTAGGGCGAGAAATTCCTTGTGGTCAAGCCATTAAGTTCATGCTCTACTCTGTTGTGAGCAATTTCGGAGGGTAAGTGAACGAATTACAAGCAATTACAAGAAATTGGCAAGCATTGTCTTCAATCGAGACTATGCACTAACAGATATTCCTTAACTCGACAGTGACAAGGGTGTAACTTGAATTTGAGTAAAGGCCAACTGTGGTTCATTGCAAAGTTGATATCTGTCCTGGTGATTTGATGGCGAATTATGACATTTCAATTTGAGCTAGTAGGTTATGATTGCGAGGAATATAATAATGCCAAGTTTCATTTTAATTTCATTTCATTTATTGTTTAGGTAGTATCGCTGGAAATTAAGACGTCTATACTCTTTTAATAGTACAGGTCTTAAATATAACATTATATAAGTAACGTGATAGTGACATACATTTCCATTTGTAGATTTGAATATTTTAAGTTTTTAATCCATTTTAAAAGTAAATTTTGGAAATTATGTCAGTTCATGTTGGACATATAAGTAAAACAGGCTGTACAAAATTGTCTGTACTCAGTCTTCTACCGTACCTGTGAAGGTAAATGGTTCCAAAGATGCACAGCATGAATGAAGAAACGCCAGTGCGATGTTAAACATGTTTGAACAGGTTTTAACGACATATTACAACTCGATCGACAAAAAGTTAATTTTTCATATAGATAGTTAGGTTGTTTTCTGTGAAGAGTAGGATGCATGATCTATAGCTTAATAATGCTTCCAGTTCACATCCAAGGAGAATGCGACGTTGGTCCGGTACATGATCAAATCTTCGGAGGTTAAAGACAGTCGCGTTGATTGCTTTTAACAATTTTTGCAGAGACAAATTATCACAGTGTGCAAACAATTCACAGCCGTAGGTTAAGAGAGGTACTGTGAGTGCTTTGGCAGGTTTTAGTTTGACATTGGTGGGCAGAATGAATTTGCTAATAGACAAAACGTCTAAGAGACGCATATACTTTTGACACTACACTGTCTATATGGACAGTCCATGTTGGTTCACTGTTGCACATTATACCAAGATTCTTGACACAGGTTACATATTCAACGGCAATAGAGTTTAATTCTATGGAGGAAAAGTTTTTAAAAGGCAGGGGTGGTGTTTTGAAAATGGAATGACTTTGGTTTTGTCAGGATTGAGCGTGAGGTCATTTTCTTCAGCCCAATTCGCAATTGAGCTCAGATCCTCTTTTAATTTAGCAACTGAATCTTCAACCATACCAAGAGGAAAACTTAATTTGAACATAATAATACGATAACACTTTAGGAAGATCATTAATGATCATTGAGAATAATAACGGACCGAGAACAGAACCTTTTTGTACTCCATTGTGAATATCACGAAAAGACGACAGACAGCTTGAACACAACAAGTTGCAGATTTTATTTTGGATTTCAGACAGAAGGCGAGTGAATAAGATTATTATGTGATGTGATGAAGTGCTCAAGTGCTCAATTGCTCCTTGGATCTTCTAAAGGCAACTTAACCTTACTAGTACCTTCGGTGGACCCGGGGTGATCCGGCAAACTTTTTGCAAGGTGGTGTCGGCTTATTAAATTTGTCGGCCATTAGATTACTGCCTTTTTCAAAAAGGGTAACTTATAACCCGACAAATTACAAATCAAAGTATGTTATAGATGATATGGTGTATATGGAATTTAGTAAATTGAACAACACAACTTAGGCCATACGGATTGTTAATGCTGTAGAGCTTACAAAGAAGTTTACGATAATTTACGTTAATAGGTTATTACATACATAGTTTGTACATAGTACGATCGGAGTCGGCATAAAACTGTAGGGACCATCCACTCTTGACCCACAATACTAATGGGTACTGTAGAATGACTGTAGAGGTTCAGATTAACCTCGAACTGTGGCGCCAATATCAAAAGTTCGTGGTTGAATCGTACCGTAGTCTTCATGGTCACTACCTTTAAAACTACACAAGAAGAAACATGAACCTGTTTTTTTGTGAGTGAGTTGAAAACACTTTTGGCATCAGTGGTGAAGGTGTATATTGTACTTGCAATATTTTGGTCCACAAAATGACCGTATGGCTTCTCCAAAAGCATGGAATGTACCCAATTTGACTTGACTGCTATTTATGGAAAATGTCTGCGTTTAGCGTTTTAACCTTCTCTGTCTGGATAGGGCAAGCTTCGCCAATACATGTAAAATGAGGAGTATTATGATAAATATCCATCATTGGAGTGTCGTTTAACAATCGAAGTGATAAAATTTACTCTTGGTCATCAAGACATGCATTTGAACACATTCCGAGAGTTCAGCGTGCACACCACCCAGCTTCTATGAATGTTTGGTGGGGAGCTAAAACCTCAGAGAAAGTATACCAAGCGAACGTTGTCAAGCCTCTCAACACAATATTATTCGCAAATAGAACGTGAACCGTCAAACAAGACACCGCTCCCGCTCTTAAGGCAAAAACGACACAAACATGGCTAAAAAATCATTCGAAATTCATTCATATAGCAAAACATTCCCAATACTAGGGAACAGGCATTCTTATTGTATCTCCAAAAAATGTACATCGATTATTGAATAGGAATAAAACGAATTCTGCGTATACAGGCAAATAGGCATCACACTTGATTTGAACAATCAATTGTGATCACACGATCAAGTTTTCAGGTTATATTAGACGGAGAAATTGTCTACATCGAGAATGTTGGTCAAAATTCCACCACAAACTTTTTTCTTTGAGCGTCGTAATGGACGAAGATCGAAGATCGAACTTGGAACTTTCTTCCGCAACAACCACAAATGTTGCTTCGTTGCAGCGAAGGATGCATTTCATGAACAAGAACTAAGCATTGTTAATGACAGGAAGTAAATGTGTGTGTATATTAATGGAAATTTAATGCCTACGCATATGAATTAGTGATGTAGTACAGGACGCTCGTCTCCATCTCCCTTCTTCTGTGCAACCGCCAGTTCTCACAAAAATGCAGAATCCAATGACAATCATACCCTCACAGTTGTGTCATTGATCACAGACGACGCAGCACTCTCCATCGAATCGCTTAAGACTGAAACCTTGGAACATCTTCGTACGCAATGCCGCCCCCAAGGCCTAGCAATAATTCACGCAGAAACATCTAACAACTAGCATATAAATGTGATACTAAATCCACGGAGAGAACTCCCCCTTGGCGTATAAATATTTTAGCTGCCAACCTGACCTCCTTTGCATATTACATCTTGAACAAGTATCAAACTAACTTCCTCACTGAATGCAGATGTGCTGCACTGCAAGAGGCATTTATTACGGCGAGCGTCCTGAGCGACCGCCTTCAGACCCACTTCATTGCACATCGGAAGAAGCTTGTAAACTTCCGCGTTTCTCTATGTGTATGTGTGTATGCATGGGTGTGTGTCATTAATGGGAAAAAAATCCTCCTTTTTCAGGAAGTCCAACTTTTAGACGGCATGCAATCTATTACCCTCGACGCATAAATTAAAGTTTCTCAGCCACTTCACGCGCCATACGTGTCTAACTTATTCCAAGCGCGGGATTGGGGGAGCGGGGAGCGAATGTTTCTAGGCGAGCTCTCGAAACGCTTGAAATAAAGTGCAGCAGAGATTATTTTCAGATCACGACCCGTTAAGTTAATCCTGACAAAATGAGTCTCAAGACCTTTTGCTGAAATGGCTTTGATCACCACTGTGGAACAGCGAAGCGCCACGGCGATGGTAATGACGATGACATTTGTGACGACAGTGTCACGAAAATGACGTGCAGCGGTAAATATTTAAACGCTGCACCTGTACAGTGAGTGTACAAACATCGTTTCGTTTCTCATCTCCCCATTTCGAAATGGCAGTGCTGTGTGCACCCATACGTTGCATTGGTGGGATTTGCATATGTGTACCTTCGTATATTCAATTTGAAAGAAATACAACGGGGCGAGCAGTGCAGTGCAGTGCAGTCGAGGAAGAAAAGAGGCGAAACTAGTGCATTAGTGTATATGGTAGTATTCTCCTTTTTGGATGTGCTTGACGCGTTCGCTACGCCATAACGTGTCTCCTGCATGTCTGGGGTTGATGAACCCCTTCACTACAATGGGGAACTTCAAACAGGACACCCCCTTCGTCGTCATCGTCATCATCATCGTCGTAGTTGTAGTCGTCGTAGTCGTAGTCGTCGTCTTCACCCACGAATGCCACTTTGCCTTCTTCTCGCTCTCTAGGGTAAGTAGTTTTACGTGCTGCTCAGCAGAACTTCATTAGCCTCGTAATTCACTGTCTTTTGTCGATCTGTACCGTATGCATGAATGTGTAGTCGTATTTGCGGATCTTTCATACACAATGTGTGCATTGCAAACTCTGCATATGGTGCAGCATGCTTTCACCCGGGCGAAACTTGTTTGTGTACATTTCCAGTTAAGGAATATGAGGCAACCATAACGGAGGGCAGGGGTAAGAGGAAAAATATCCGGGATAAGTGGCATAAGTGGATCTAATCTTCCATTTCCTTACATCTAGCCGACGACGACGATGACTATGACGATGACGTTGGTTTGTCTCGTTAGATGTCATCGAGTTACCTGAGAATTTTACTGCAAAACTATCCGATTTTGTTTGACAGACAGGACAGGGTGGTTGCCAACAAAAGGAAATGCTATTTAATTCACTAGAACTGTTGAACTCTGCTAGGTACATGCGTCGTGCGGATGAGTTGTTTATTTTGATGAGAATTGGTTCTAATGGATCCATTAAGGAAATTCGAAAATGTCATATGGCCAGGAGTACAAGAGACTTTGTTGACAATGAAATTTCAATACGCCCACCAACGTGTGACTATGAATCGGCAAGGAAGACATTGTGAGATAGGATTTTGGGAATTCATTTATTTTGGGACAAAGGATGGGTAACCGATGGAAGTTTAATTTGATGAAAATTGAGAAATAAAATGTTTACTCACAAGTCATACCAACCACCACAGGTTTTAGATAAACAAAATGTTTGTTTTGCAGTACTCACCTGAAAAGAAATAGAAAGAGGTTTAGTTTATAGACGGAATTTAGTTAATTTATGGTCGAAATTTGATTAAAAAAGAAGTGTGCATTCAACAACAGGGTCATCGCCAGCTGGCTGCGACGATGGACATTCAACTGAAGACGATCCGTCCAACACAGAGCGGGAATTGGAAATAAGGCATCATATAATTTGTGGTTTAGATAGTTTGATAAAACATAAATTTCAATTTTCTAATTTTGCAATACATTTCAACACATATCAAGTAAAAACATGGCCATAATCTGACAGCTTTTTTTTAAGCGTCAGCACTCAGACATCAGGTAAAAAATGCGGCTATAATCTACAATCTTTTTTAAAGCATCAGCATTGTGTGTACAATACGATATTTTGCATAGCCCGACAAAAATAAACCCAAAGAAGATATAAAGGGTGTCCCAAAATTAACGCAAGATTTTGTACAGAAAATTGTTGGCAAACTCTGAAAACACAAAAAAACACAAAACAATTTTATAATCTGGAGTGGACCTGGTCCTCAACCAAAAAGTCGCTTTAACTAGCGAGATCTCTGGATAGCCGCCAAGTTGGTTGAGGTCCTCCTCCACTTTAGTGCTCCACCCTATCCCCGGACATACTCTGTTGCGTTGTCCCACAAATTCGGAGTCGAAGACTATCCGTGCCGGAGCTAAGATGTCCAAGCGCTCTATACCCAGTCACCTTAGCCAATAGACGCCTGAATCTTCTCCTCAAAATCACATCAATGCGAACCTTCAGTGTCAGTGGTCCTTCGAGAGACGGCTCTATTGCTCAAATGGCACTTGAGCCCCAAAAAACAGCGGTTGGCAAGAGATATTCTGCATCTGATCTCGGAATTGATGTTTGTAGTGTTTACTGCGGAGCCGAGGCAAACGAAGTCCGTAGCCACCCCGAAGTTATAAGTGCCCATTTTGACGCTATGTCCAAGACGACGATGTAGAATGTGCTTTGTTGGGGACAATTTAGGGTTAGTAAAAATGGAGCGTCATCTTAAAAATAGCGGTAACGGTTCGAAAATTTCATACGAAATATGGTCGGAATAGTGTTTTGTCTTCGCCAACTGTGAAGAGCTCAATTGGAAAATTCAGGGAGTCTGGATCAGTTGGAGACGCTAAACACACTGGTCGTTCAAAAAAAAGCCGTTCAATTGCCGATATCGATAATCGAAACAGTGTATGAGAGGACAGTTACTGGTACTCGATATCACGACACGATAGCACAGTAATTCAAGTGCAGCATGAGACATTTCCCGGAAATTATTTAAGGCGTTATAAGTCATCCAAGAAATGACCTCCCTCCATCTCCTTGATTTTAGGCAAAAGAATACTGGTTTAGACTCAGCTCAGCACAGACCAAGCACCAAACGGCGTATGTTCTAGACATTACGTGGTCAGTTGGCTTCACTTCTTATTGAGTGAGTTGACATACATTCTCGGATAACAGATCATGTGACGCATGAGATTGTAACAGGGATGTCAAATCCAGGCCAAGAATCGTATAACCCTAAAATAGAGTCCAAGTCGGTTCAGCAGCAGCAGCTCGTGTTATGAGATATCTTCCAGGTGGATATGATCTAAACATTTTTATATGATCATACAGATTCTGTACTGTGAAGTTTGAAAAGATTTTCTCGGTGGTTCTACTCGCAGCGCATTGGGAGGTTGTTTCGTGGAAGTGAAAGTTGGTGTAGCCGGGATTGAAGCTTCTGACTACACTACATCATCGCTTGTTTTTTTTCTGTTAACCATCTGCAAAACCTATAGCACTCTTTACAGCACTGAATCAATGTCCGACACATATGAAGCTGAAAACGGACGTTGGTGTGGGGGAGATCGAACCAAGACCTTCTAAGTGCCTATGGACGCGGTGAACCATTGCTTATTTGTCTTCTTGTCTACTTCCAAGACATTCAGATCACTTCTCAACCACAAACAGACACTTATAAAGCAACAAGAATATGACCTACATTTCTTAGCTGACTTCATGATCCGACGTGCTTTGCGATCTTCTAATAGGCTCGCTAATATCAGTTACTTTTACAGAATGTAGAGGAGTTTACCCATTTCTGGACTGTATTTCGATTTTTTGCCAAAAATGTCGGTATTTTCAAACTCTAAACAATTTTTGACAGAACAAATCGGAGGCGTATGAGGAATATTTTTTTTTATTCAGAACCATTCGCCGCATACTTCGCAACAGAAATGAGTTAAAGGGCAACAAGCAAACAGTTGAATATCTTGATGTCGTGACGAACGCAGTAACTCGATATCCAACCACTGCCGCTTGAAGCGGATTTAATTCCCCTGCTCGGGTGCATTAAACTCGGGATTCCTTTATTCTAAAATCCCTTTTCAGTGTCACAGCAAAATCAGTTAAAATTAATCACCGAATTTACAAACACTGGTTTCGATTTCAATTTCGTGCTCAGAGAGTCTTTAAGCTCCTACCCCGCCTCCTTCCAGCCCATGGAGAATAAAGCCCATCAACGAGCAGTAGAAACAGGAGACATACAGACAGAGGCAGAGACAGATACAGAGAGAGACAGACAATGGCAATGCAGGATGGACACGGCTTGCCATTGTTTTGATTCGCATGCAAATGAAGTGAAGCATTTGTGTCACAAGATACCCCCGGGGATGATGGAGCGACAACAAGAAAATGTGTTAGATAAGACCTAAAACGAAAATCCGTGCCTAGTTACCATTCCAGAGATGACATAAATATTATCCCAGTTCCTGGAGTGTCACTGTTCTTCTTCTTTTAACCCCACACTCACTCACTCATTCACTCTCACTCGCTCCGTTGGTCGCTCCCGCCTTCTGTGTGTCCTTATTTTCCGTGCTTTTGCGTCTCTTCTATCTTCGTGAATGTGTATGTGCACACCGCACAGATGTACAATGACTTGGAAATAAAGGGTCTGGAAGTTCTGCGACAAACGACGGTCTATTCTCAACAATTGACTACCACGACATCACTGCACTGCACTGCACCGTACTGCACTGCAATGCTCCAGCAATGAGAGATCCAGCAGAAGACACGAGAAGAAAAGAAGAATATCCTGCGATGCGGTAAATCTGTTTGTGAACAAAAACACACAGCGAGAGAGACAGAAGGCAGAAAAAAAAAATACAAAACTACGAGATCCTTTCCCTTCCTAGTTTTTAGAATCTCAGCTTTTAGGACTGCACTTGTTTTTTTTTTTTTGTTTTTCTGCTTTTTTGTTGTTTTCTTTCATTGCTTCTTGTAGAGTTTTTCTGTTTACGTGCGCACAGTTGCATCCAGTTCACAGGACTCACAGGAACCATTGTCGACGTTGTTGGCAAAAGAGGAAGACCTAGAGGACGGAAAGATGAGGCGGGAGCGCGAGCGAGTCGAGGAGAGACAAGGAGAAGCCTAAATAACGCTTTTCCTACTCAAGATTACTTACATGTACATGGCCCGCATGAAGGCAAAGACTTAACATTGCACTGCGTTGTCCGGGATGTTGAGGAAGAAACGTGTGCTCAGGCCGTTCTTCTTGGCAAATGAATGAGTCTCTCAGGGCCAGCAGACGAATGGAGCGTTTCTCTTTGGCTCTTCCTGCATCACAACTACAGACGCGCTTGCAGCATCTTCATCTCTCGGCGATCACGAGCCCCACGACGTGAGTCGGGAATTATGAATATTCATTGTAATAATTATAACGTGACACTTGAGCGAAATGTTAGTTGCACTGAGCTGAACTGTGCCGTTGCAGATGAAACGCCCCCACCCCTCCCCCTATCTGGATTTACACCAAACCTTACGGAATACTTCTGAGTGAGGAAAAATATTTACTCTCTCCTGAAGTAGCCCGTGGAGTAGGAGTTGTAGGGAAAAAAAAAACTGCTGCTGGTGCCGCTGCTGCATGCATCCAACACAAGCCGCCTGCACCTCTTGGGCTACATACGGCTCCGAGGTAAAGGTAAAAAATCCAAGAGTCCTGGAACAATAGAGTTAGGCTGGTTAGGGTTGTGTTGTAGACCGCAAACGCGTTGAAGGGAAACTTTTATTTGTTAGTTTTCTAGTTGTTCTTGATGCTTTTGTTTTTGGTATTTCTGGCCGCACACAGGAATGTGGGCCCTGTGCTCTCCTGTATCATTCAGGAGCTGACGTGACGATGGCGCGGCGGGGCGGGGCTGAGCAGTGCGGGGGTCACGGAGCCGCATGGAGTGTGTCACAGTGGTTGTTGCACTTTCGTGCTCTCTGCAGATGTGCCATGCAACATACTTCCAGCATTTGAGCCACGTAAAAACTAGAAAGTTTTTTCCTTCTTCTTCAGATCATGAATTGGACACATTTTGATAGTTTCAGACCAATTTGGAGTGTAAACGTATTGTTGTTGTTCTTCTTGTACCACTGCAATGGTTGTAATTTTCAATGCAGAGAATGTTTCTCGTTTTTTTTTTTTGCGAACTTACATTTTTTTCCTTTCGCGTTACTCTCCTTTGCATTGTCTGGAGAAGGGGAGGTGGTCCTAGTTTCCACTGCAACACTGCGGTTTTGGGTGCGGTTAAGCAGATTGTTTTTGTATGCTCGATGGGGGGGGGGGAGGGCGGAGGGAGGCTGGATGGTAGGTAAATGAGTTGAACAGTTCTATTAAAGTTGCTTAACTCTTGACGGTGAGCTGAAAGGACTTACGGGTTGATTGGAATGAGATGGAAAAAGTTTCTTGCCGAAGAAATACTTTAATTAGGTCTGCGGTTCGTATTTGTGTTATATCGCCGCACCGCGTGTGTTGGGCAAACATTTTGCTTTGCACAGCACCTCCGGTTAAGAAAGGTGAGGAAATGAGGAATTTGATTTGGACGATGTGTGGGTTTTATGTCGAAAAGATGGCGTACACATGAGTGCAGCGAGCGTCAAGCGCTTGAGTGATGTTAGCAATTAAAATTTGTGTTTGAACCAACATTTTACAGAAAGTGCGTTACTTATGAAGTCAAGCAATGTGACAGCTTTTTTTTTAATTTTACTAATTCAAGTTCTTCATTGTTTTGAGAAATCTGCCAAACGTCATTTGGAAATAGTTTCGGTGAGTGGTCTGCCAACGAAATCGACCGTGTTGGTCCATTGTGATACTCATAGTCAGACTACTACCACTTATCGACATCTCCAGTGATAGTGGTGTTAATTTGATCCCAACGGCAAATGGTGACTGGACCATATTTGAAAGCAGCATAAAGAGGATTTTCTTCTTTTCTCTGCAAGCCAGTTACCCCCTCTTACCATGGACAGGCATTATCGTCATCCAGCTATTGTAAAGAGTCAAAAGTCATGCATAAATTTAAGAATAAAAAATGTCGACAAGCCTCCATGTCTAGTTTTGACATTCTTGGCAATCTGTTCAGGTTGACGATGAAGAATTTTTGCTGATCCATCAATGTCGGATTTTCGTGAAGATGGTTCAAATCCCAAAGACACACTTGAGTCATGATCCTCCCAAAGCCCATTCATCTGTTACCATACGCAGATGACATAAACGTGATTGAGTGAACACAGCGAGTTGTTGCTAGCATTGAAACGAAAGCATCTATACTGGGCCTGGCAGTAAATGACGGTCTGAATGGTATAAGTTGTCTTGAAGAACTACCACAGTTTGGACCTTTTGAATGGAATCCCACGAGGTTTCGAGGTGATCTCTCAAAGAATCAAACTGACTTGGGTGGCTTAGCGATATAGACAACATGGGAAACTCGGTTCTTTTCCTGAGAGTCTGCGACTCTGTGCATTTGACATATAAAGGGATACTCGCGTGAACGCGACGCTTTCAACTGGTGAAGGCATGTTAGTTGAGGTAGCACAGTCGTGCGCTCATAGCCGAAAGATGTTCAATGCACCCAAAAGACAATTAACCTCGGCAGCCATTGCAACTTCAATTTGTCCAAATAACATGGACCAATGCTTCTTACTTGAAGAATCAAAATCACGCTTTACAGAATCATGCTGTACTTGTCACAGTTTCCTTGCAAAAGCAGAGAAAAAGGATAATAATTCAGTTCTTCAGTTCTACGTAAGGTAAATCAGTTTATGTCGCATGTATTTCTCTCACTTTGCTGTTCGATCTTGGCCCCATTTAACTAGCACGGCATTCACACCACTACTGCTTTGGTAGACCTTTGAAGTAAAGTACGCTTCTATTGATTTGTGCCTTCTTTGTAGCATTGTTTCCGAGGCTGATTTGAAAGCCTGGACTTTGTGGTCCACACGCTCTACATAGCCTAGCCAGTTTAAGCCCTCAGTTCGTAGAACAGCGTCCATGTCGACTTCGCAAATCAAGCTTGGCAAATCCTGCGCTTTAATTAATGGCAACGCAAATAAGAGTAAGCGCAAGTGAATGACTTTCCTCTAGAACCTTTCAAGTGCTGCCTTAACTACCATCGAGAAGCTCTATGCTTTCTGACCATTCCTATAGTCTCATAAACAAGAGAGAACTGCTCTACTAAACCACCTCTTGGATCTCAGAGGGACAACGCCATTCCGATCTTGATGTTGGTTTGTCCTTGTCTTGTGGTTACAGTGAGATAGATCCATATGATCGTACATCTTGCATTGAGCAGGCAATTCCCCACGATAATTTCAAGCATGCTGTAAACAAGGCAGGCGACAGCCTGACAAGCACGTGATTGCCATCGTCAGTCATCAAAATGAATGTCACAGCAAGCGATGGTGGCGTGTAGCTCTTCCGCATGTACGTATCATATTAACCTGTCCATGCATAGAACATATATCTCAGGGCTTACTTGAATTGTCACAATTGTACGCCACACAATACGACAGAAGCACACTTACAAGCAGACTTAATCCCCAGTACTTCATGCAGTCAATGCTAATATTCTGCAAGTCCACCAGATAAGCAGATGAATGCAACCAACCAGGTATTCGCCTACTACTCAGAATAACCCCTTGGTCACGCACTTCTCTTGCTCACAGCTTACGTACGTAAACGTCCGCACTTATCCGCTCAGTCAACCGCAGATGTCCTCAACTCTTTGCTAAACATTCCCATTAACCTCTGACAATTTTAACAAGTTGTGCCACTTACGATATCATACATTCAACCTTAAATTCGAGCACAACAACCAACTGGATTAATGTCACATCGCTGGATATATCCCATCATCGCATTAAGTGATTCCACCAACTGTTAGCTTCAGACCAAAGCTAACCTTCGCATGCTGCCAAATGGCTGAAACAAGTAAATCCACTCATTTATGTGCATGGTGCTCATGACTAGTCGCTCTCTGTTCAAAGTCAGACTGTGGACAAGACTTGTTTACACGTCTGCAAGTTCCAAGTACCACTTAAATATGAATGTACAAACGTATCTCTGTATAACTATCTGCCTCTCTCTCAGTCTGTGTGTCTCCCTTACACTCTCGCTCTGTCTCGTGGTCTACAGCCAGCAGATAAATGTGTACAGAAATAAATTTATACTGGATACTGCTCTTTGTAACGATTCTAATCCGTCAGGAGTATATGACAACGCAATATTAATGCACGAACTGACTGGGGGAGTATTCTGTATTACGCAACAATGTGCATTAATATTCATGTAGATACGATAGGAGTAGCCGGTTCACAGCGACAACTGACTTGTGATTTATTCACAAGGACGAACGAAGAATCCACATTATTTGTCATTTTCTGTTGCTGCGATATTTTTTGATGATGAATTGGATGAGACTGGGTGTACTGGGTTTTTGGTAATTTTTGAAAGTTAAACACACCCTTCTGGGCTACTCGGTGCTGGACTTGTTGAGATCAATATTTACTTGGGGTGCTATACTGCCTGCAGGGCCTACTGAATTGTGGGATGTTTAAAGTGTCCATTGTGCTATGTACTAGAGGAGTTATGTGAAGTGAAAGTGTAGTTATGGTGTCAAAGATAATCTTCATTTGGCTCTTTTTATGTGTGGCAGCTAGGCAATGATGACCCCTAGGCGACCATCGGTTGTGGGCCACCTTAAGGAGCAACTGTTTCGGCTTTAAATGGGATTACTGGGTTGTCAATTAGTGCGCCAGCTACTCGTAGATACACAGAACATCTTCGGTTTCGCTTAGCAATCGCCTTCCAGACTATGCCACAATCTTGAGACCAATGTGGAAACCTCATTGATAAACGCATCTCTGTATGTCTAACGTCATCACTGGATGAGTGAAACGATTTTATTGTGCTGGACATACAGGTGGATACTTGGAACATTTCAATGAGTCCTATAAATAAACTTTATAGGATCTGGGCCTAGCTTCCACAACTCGTGCTGTGCGTCCAATTGTTCTTCCACAAGTGGTGGAGTCAGACAGGTTTTCTGGCAGCTTTTTTGTCGACCGGTTTACTTCCTGACTCTTCCTGATACCTTGTCAACAAACTTGAGAGAGTTGTAGCGCTCTACGGAATGCAATTTGACGTCATTCACATCGAACGAGACTATAAAATTGAGACAGACTGGCGCTGTTGCATATGTCTAAAGACCTTCCCATCATCAATTTGGCTGCCTTTAGTAAAAGTATTAAGTTCAAATCACACAAAAATGCAAGCCACCTGTTTACGAAATGAGTTTGATTGACCGGATGCGGACGTAGTTGACATCTGGCATCAACTATAGCTTCCGATTTCACGTGGGTAGCAGATCACGTGATGCACGTGAAATTAACACGTGCTTGATTTCACGTGAACTTACTTGTTTTTACAAAATTTCATATTTTTGAACTTCATAGCACTTGCATGCCACTGAGCTACATTTTAAAGAAATATAAACCAATTTCATTGCAATTCATCGAATTTAGCGTTCATTTTCAATAGAATACAGAGGAATGTACGTATAATCATGTACTTATTGACATGAATCTGGGACGTTCATGTGATCACTCAAATTGATTTCACGAACATCTGGTATGTGGAGGTAATCACTGGAATTTGGTATAGAGTGACATATTCAAGCTCGTGACATTTTACCACTCGAAATACGCTCTGAATCTGAGGCTCCTCAAGGCTTTTATGGCTTGTTCTCTGAACAAATTATTTGTCCTTTTGGTAATGAAAACTCTTTACGAACACAAAGATCGTGCGACTTGTCGTCGTTGGTCTTCATTTTGTGGGCAGAAGAGGCTGTTTATAATCGCTTGATGCACCGAAAACGAATAGGTGTCAAGTAATTGCCGAGTTATTTACCGAAAAGTGTTAAAAAGACATTGAAAATTGAGAATCGAGTCCTATAAGAACTCCCTTAGAGAACATTTCAATAATTTTTTATTCATAATTTATAATGGCAAGGTCCCAGATTGAAATCTAAGATATAGACGTGTTTTATTTAAATTCACTTTTGTAGCCACAAAATGGATGACCCTGTAAATAGTCGCCATTAATTCTCGCCACCCAAGAGCTTCCTCGCTAATAACGACGTTCTGGTCAAAATGGCTCTATAATTCGAAAACTTGAACGAATTTCGTAACTATGAGTTTTACGTATGAGAATAAATTGATATCAACCGCTCTTCACGGCTGTTACATATGCAAACTGTAAGGTGTCAGCCAAACAAAATGGCGGCACATAAAATATACATGCAAATAATAAACACCCTTTATAGGACAGCCTTAACACACTACGGGACGTATGTGGGACATTTTTTGAGAATTAATTATGATCGTTCTAAGGAGCGTATGTAAAATCTAATGAAGCCATGCACAAAATATGTTGGTCGTATGGCGCCAAATGGCAAAATCCCTGTCGTCGCCAATTAAACTGGATTCCAGCTCCCTTTAAATAGCAAACATTCTCCTGAACGAACATTCCTGAGTCATGTGCGCAACTGGATTTAACATTAGACACGTGCTTTGAGTGTCAATTTTAAAAGAAGTTCGAAGAAGATAAACCACCTCAAGCACACGACGACCATAAGACTCCTAATCTGTCATCATACACCTCGGTGTTGCATTCAAAATTAAGAAATAAGCAAACAGTATTAGAATTATTTTTAACAGATTTAGATATCTCACCTGCTGCCGTGGTTATGTCGAAAGGTGTTATCCCTTCCTCGTGACCACCGCCTTCGGTGGATGTCGCATTCCGCAAAGAGGAATAAAGTGCAGACAAACAGAGAAAAAAAAAACCAACCAGAAACTAGAACGGAACACCGGTGCCCATAGAGATTCTCGCTTAGTGCATCCTCGCCAACGACGACGACATAAAGGATCGCATAGCCAGAGAGGAAGAGCTGGTGGAGGACTCAACAAAAGTTATCTAACCCCCGCTTTGAGCCAAGTTCCGTGTTGTTTGCGTCCAAAGAAAGAACTGAAAAAAGGTGTCAGCAGTGCCGTGCCATGTATATCGTCTTGTGATGTGGATAAAAGTGCGGAAAAGCATGGTACTGCACGTTCAGGTGGTACAGCCGGCACGGCGTTAGGTGGCTTTCTTCTGGCTTCTCCCACTTATTTTGTTCTTTTTCTCCCTTTGTGCATCCTCGCACCGTGTATGGCCGAGATACTCTGGCCAAATGCAATTCATTTGATATTCTATACTTGTGTACACATAAGTTTTTGTTTGTTTGTTGGTGTTTTTTTTTTCGAGAGGAAAGAGTTATCCTCTTTGTCTCGCTTGACACCCCAACTGTACCTACGGCGCCTGCAGATGCATAGATACTTTTTGTTTTGGCATTTTCAAATACACTTTGGGGGAGAAATTAAAAAGGAATTATACACTTTGCTTTCATAATTTTGCGGTTTGTTTGCTTTTTGTTTGCACTTTCACTCCCCGTTCGCTATTGTCTCAATACGTGCTGGGCTGAAGTGCACAGAGAGAGTGAGAGAGTGAGAGGGAGGGTGTGTACGCCAGCGTAAGTTGATGCTTCTCTTAGGTGCGATACAATATTTGTTGTTTTTATTGTGAACAATTGAATCCTTGTTGAGGTGCGATGCACAATGTCGGTGTCGCTAAGTTTTCCTCTTTTCATCTCAGTGGGGCACAGACAACGATTGTATCGGTTGGCTTTTGATCCTTTTATGGGGAGCTGATGGGAAGCGTTGAAAACAAAAGGCATCCGATACATATGGAGACAATTGTCGTTTTGTCGCCGAGAATCAATGGAAAAATAGTTTATTGCCCGACATATGGGGCTCTTGTTGTTATCCTTTCCGTTTGCCGGCTGCTGTGGATGAAGTCAACGACTGTACCTGTTGGAGTTTGACGTGTATTGTTTAGTGTCTTTTAATTCAAAGATATGAGTTAATCTCGATTCAATGGGGACTTTTGCATCGCAGACAATGGGATGTGTCTGGCATGCTGGCGTACCAATGAACTGAAATAATGGAGTCTCGCATAAGAAATGGTTTTGTTGATGCTGAGGAGCTATGGGATATGCGAATGGAGGTTTGTAACAACACGCAATTTTAGTCATTTTAAAGCGGTTGGCGTACATTTCTAAAGACGGTGCAATGAATTAATTAAGGGGACATATTTGTTAAATAAGGCGTAGATTGCAAAGCGTTCAACCTGTTGCGTTCATGCAGAGAAGTTGTCTGCACTAAGCCTCTGTTAACAAACCTCTACTTTCACTACCGCGTGCCGAAATCTGGGATCGGAAGATAAGGTATAGGAAAGAAGTTGCGTTAGGCATAGGCACCGTTCGCGGCCGTACAATAGTGAGGGAGAGGAGTGTGTCTCTTCTAGTGGTTGTGGTGACAGCGAAGAGAGGAGGGATGTTCAAAACTAATGTCAGCAGTTGCTACTTGATCTTTTCTGAGTTAATAGCCATATTCGGAGCTCAGGTCTAAAGGGATGCAATGCAATGCCACATCGCGACTTGAATCGGAGCTCTATCTAATAGAGCCATGCTCACAGATTCAGCGAGTTTACCGACCCCGGATGATGACCAAAGAAACAGAAACATGCTTGATTACTGAGTTGGTGATTGGCCATGAACTTTAGTCTTACATCACGTCAGAAATAACTAGAGACAACCAATTGCCGCTGCTCGTGCGGACATACTTATGACAACCTCAGCGAACGTAACGAGGACAAGAATTTTAGGTTCGCACTTCACGCCGCTGAACTCGCGGTCGCCCTGGTCCTAACTCGCTGGACTATTACAAATGAGACATGACCGCAGTGCAGTAGAAAGGCTGTAAGGGGAGTAAGAGGATAGAAAAACTAAACATAAACTACGGTGATTATAAAATCGATCGCTACGTAAATCCGCATCGGGTCGAAATAACACAAACATCAGGCTAATTTGCGCTCACGTCCTTACATAGGATAAGGATGACAGCACCAAGGATGATTTCTTCTAGTCCAAGATCATTCTAGGAGATTGCAACGCTCAGCTAGGATAAGAGAAAAGATACATATTTGTCAGGGTCACAGGGAATTATAATCAGCACAGCATGACATCCCACTTTGGACGCAGGATATTGGGCATTGTCACAGGATCGAAGCTCTCTGTAGCCAGTATCACACTGCATTTTGGTGGAGTCCCATTGTCACGAGTGATGGGGGTAGTAACGCTAAGCTTTTCTGTAGGATTGCCCCAGCTGGGTTAATTTGGAAAAAGATCTATTATCAGGAAGGCCGAACTTGGTGTCAGAGCCAAGTTAGCGGTTTTTAACTCAGTATTTGTTCCAACTCTCCAACTCTAAAATGTAGGCAATGACCAAAGAATAAGAAGAGCTGCCGAGATGAGCCTTCTTCGTGCTGTTGTGTGAGTTACTCGCCGTGATAGAGCGAGATAGAGTCAGTCCGCGAACAAGCAGCTCCTTCTTCGATCGGAGAGGGCTATGCTTCGAAGGTTTTGTCACGAGGCATGAATGTCCCTATTCTCACGACGTCAAATTTGTGTTGTGAAGGCGACTGCATCAGGCGGTCGACAGCTTGCCAGTTAATTAAGATCATCCTAAACCCATTGAAAATTCGAAAAATGTAAAAAACCTCTCCAACACCACCTGAGAGTACTATTTGAACCATCGTCAACATCAACTAATTGAAGTACGCCCTCAAATCATGTGCCATCAAACTTTTCATGTAACGTACCATTAGGCTCGATCCAGTTGTAGTCTCTTGGAGAAAATCACTCGAATGAAGTGAACAAGTAAGTCCCACCACCTGACCCACTTCACCAACAGACACTTTTGCACTTGGAATAACAAAAAAAGTGCTCCTTGAACCACCTTTCAACTTACAACTCAAGAGTGCACGGAAATTGTGAGCCAACAGCACTTAGCTGCTAACGCTTTTTGGTGTCTTACACTTCTAACCCAATTCACAGGTCACCGAATTATTTCGTCTCTTTGTGCAAACAATTTAAGGCGCCCACCTCGCGCTGATTGGCTCAATTTGCGGAAATACAAGTTTGTGCAAGAAAGCGGGTGGGCGTCTCTACCCGATGCTCGCCAAGAAGAGCAACACTCTCCTGTTCCACGGCGTCTGAGACAGTGTTTCCGACTCGTTAGTTAGATGAAAGACGACGAAAGGAGGAAGCACAAAAAATAATTACAAAATACATCTCATGGAATGGCAACAATAAATCGTAGGTCTTCTCACAAGCGTAATGCTGCCAGTTTAAAGTGAATCCATTCACAACCACCCCCGAAACTGCATTGTCTCGCCTTTCATGACGTCCCTCATTGGTTTCGCCTTACATCTTGTCTCGCTGTGATTTTTGTTTGTCAGAGCATGGTGAAGGCACCGCCACTGCCGTCATTGCCAACCCCCGCCGCAGCCAGTCTCCCACAGCAATTTGTGCCGCTTTGTATCGCTAAATGAAATAAAGTGTCCTATTGCACGAGAGACCCGGCACTCGTGCTTTGTTTAGATTGCACTAATTACGTGCTCATTAATTGCGCTAATTATTTTCCGCTTCGAATGGATGGATGGACGGGTGGTTAGCTGGTTCGTTGCCTGACTAACAACGGGACGCTCAGCCATGACAAGGCGCAGCGCGCTCTACGAATGATGACAACGATGATGATGGTGCAATGCAGTTGGGAGAGCAGAAAATCGGTTCTTCATTTTGCATCCTTAGGCCGGAGCGGAGGCGTGCTTTGGTTGTTGCTCCACGCCCGAAGGATAATGAAATCGAAAAGCACAAAACAATTTTTTTTCCTTTCCACTTCCACATGAATGACATTAATTATGTCTTTGTCTTGTTGTTCAGGCGAAGGCGAAGGAAGCCGAAGCAAAGGATGAATGATGGATTGTGTCCTTGCTCGAGCAAACAAATTCCTCCTTAAATGCGGATATTCATGTCGCTTAATTGTTGCAGGAATGTATGTTGTCGACACAGTGTGAAGTACCATGATTAGTGTTAATTTGATTTGTTTTCTTCCATTCTTTCAGCTCCTGCTCTGGGCAATGAGATGGTCTGCCTGATGACTGGGCAGGGGGATGGAGAGCGAGGATTGACGAACGAGGAAAAATGAATTACCTTCGGGCGGACGTAATGGAATTGCCTATTAAATAAAGCTCGAAACTTGTTGAGTGGCAAACTAATTGCTCTGGCTCTGGCAGATCCCATTGAAATGATGATACACCTAGTGAGTGCGGCGTGGATAATTGGGAATGCTTGTTTTGGAAAATACTCAATAAATTGGGTGGGCAATTATTTGCTCTTAGCACTGCACCTGCTACAACTGCCACTATCTAGGCCGAGTCTTATTTTCTATTGTACATTAGTTCACATTCGACTCAGATGAGCCTGGAAAGTCAATACTGTGCGAGACAATTCATCATACTTCTTAGCACCCTGGGGGTCTTCCTTTGCAAGCGGTGGCAAACGATCCTACAGTTTCACTTGGCCAAGTGAGTGGTTGTCTCCGCTGCATCTATTGTTCATCGACTTCGAGAAAGCTTCGGAAAGCTGAATCGAGATGCAATTTGCATTCCGGAAAAACTTATAGATGCGCATTAAGAATGTAGAGATCTAATTCAATGAACTCGTCGTATGAATTGCACATCTTCCAAACTGACTGCATCCGCAATATCAATCGAATGCAAACAGATGAAGTAAAGAGATCCCTAATCTAGCAGAATCGATACCAGGAAGTCGCTACAAAGTTCTGCTGCATCAGCAGGCAAGTACCAAACAGTCAGAGAGTCTTCCTTATTATGAAACAAAGAGGAAAAAACCAATAACCGCTTCGAAAGGAGAATGATAAATAAGTGAATTGAAAGAGGCACGAAAAGCATCCGACAATTCACTGAACTGACCTACTCATGTCTGGCGTTGTTCCCTCTCCCTAACACAATCGATTCCTGGTGCTTGGATCATCCACAGCGGTCATTGCACCCAGCTCCTTGCAAGCACACAGCTCTGCTCTCATCGCATTGTGCTCTCCCAGACAGACAATCGAAAAGGAATTAAAACCGATTGCAAAACTGCTTCCGTCTGACTCAGCCTCACCCCCCGTCGACCACGGCCCCAGCTCACCCCCAATGAGTGATATCTTTAATTGACTTCCGAGCAGGAACGACTTTGCTGCAATGTGTCTTCAAGTATTTAACCCAGTTTCATGTCGAAACGAAAACATCTCCCGCGTCTGAAAATCATGTCACTCCAACAGACCCACACCACACATTTCCTCCTCTTCTTCTTCTTCTTCTTCTTTTTCGGTATCCTTGTGCACATTTCCCTTGGAGCCAAAAACTCCGCATAAAATATTTCATTCAACAAATCGAAATGACCATTATCCACATGCCAATAATTACGAGCGCAAAAACCATACCCGACTGACTGTATGCCACGCATATGCACTACACACCACCACGCCACAGTGCGGACGACGAAAATGTCCTTTATGCGCTCGTTACACTAAATCAGTTCAATTGTGGTCGGTCATCGTTAAGTGGGCCAAGACCAATATACACTAGCTTTACGCCAGTGGCGTTATCTGTGAGACACATGAAAAAATACTTAATTTTATCGCCACCCATATATCTGGACTGTGTGTGTGTGGCTGTGTGGATCCCCACAAGGACACGTTTGGGTGGATCTGGGCTCGTGACTATGTGACAGCCCTGCAGGGCTATAAACTGCTGTATGTGGTTGATTATGTGTGCGACAGGCAATCTTACTCCACTTAATGGTCAAAAATCGAAAAATTAAGCCGATTATATTAATAAGTTCGAGAGATGTGTCATGTGCGTGTGGGTGAATTGCGTTTAGCCTTAGCCCTTGACATCGTTTATGACCGTTTATACATCGGAATTTTTTTGGCAATAACGCATTAACCTTTTGATGATCATTGATTGGTTAGAACCTAACTTCAATAATCAACAGATAATGAATATGTTTACAAGTGTCCTTCTGAGAAAAGGAGGCTTATAGGGAAACAAAAAAGAAATGCATTTTAATGAGAAATGGGATATGTATGTGTGTTTTCGTGATGTTTGGTAGGCCCAACAACATTCGTGAAGGCATTGGCAATGCTTACGTAATCAGGGAAGCAATAGACGATCCAGGCAGGTCGTGCTGAAATAGTTGACAAGTAGCTTTTGTTTAGAGACGTCACTTTCACGATGTTCTAAGTGCTGCTGTCTTTACCAAACTCTATTTGGCTCAAACAATCCCTTGTTTACACTCTTTTCAAAAAATCTGGATTCCTCGGTCACCATCCGTGTTGTGCGTGGAGTGTTCGAAGAAACTGACTACAGTAGGCGAAGTTGTAGGAAATTATGCACTTATACCATTGCATCTTTATCAGTGAAACGCAACTGAATTAAATGAAATATTATTTTTGTAACGTGAAGTATGGGAAAGAGGAGCGCTTCCACCCATCAAGGTGGCCGAATCACCATGAAAGGACATAGCGTTCAACAACACTTAAAATTGGTTTGTCAAAATGGGTGTTCTGGCAACGTTCCGATGAGGCCCGTTTCTGGATGAATGGGTACATCAATCCGCATGAGATCCAAGAGCGTCCAATGCATCCCGAAGAAGTCACTGTTTTCGTGTGGATTTTCGGCTGGCGGAGTCTTCGGTCAATATTTCTTTGAGAACGACGTTGGCCATCACCGTCTACGTCGAGCGGTATAGGTCGATGATTATCAACGTCTTTTGGCCTGAATTGGGTGATATGGATATGTGGTTTCAACAGGACGGCGATACGCGCAGCAACTCATGTCATATTGGAAATTCAAGAATGGACTTGGACTTTTCTTGTGGGGTTTCCTGAATTCGTAATTCTCCCTTAAAGTCATCATAACCCATGCCAGCCGTCAAATTCAGTCTGATTTATGAGCCGTTATGGAAAATTGGATTTTAGGAACGGTCCGTTTGATCCGAGAAAACCGCTTTCAACAAATATTTGGGGACAACAGAGGTAGATACTGGCTATCTCTACAGTACAATGATACTTCTCTAAAGCGCACATCCGAGTGACTATCATGATTATCCGTAATGTAGAGGTGTATTTTCTTCGTTTGTCCGTTATTAAGGGGACAACTGCTCAATAGGCGTTGAAATTCATGCCCGTGTCCGGTTTGGAAGGGGGGCCGCTGTGAAGGTGTTGAATACACAAATAGCCTTATCTTCATGTCGGGACCATAACGAATTAAGGGTGGTGTACTTAAAAAGGTGTGGCCAATAAGAGAAGTTTGATTGTACTTGATTTCTGGCTGCGCTTAGAGTTACTGGTCGGGAAATTCAAAAAAGTCACTACATCATATCGTCAAATAAAATACTTGCGTGCCTCTGAAATCCACTCCAGGCAGTACTTTGCCTGAACACTCAACAACTCAAGCGACCATGAGTATGGATTGTGTTTGCTCAAACGTTTGTGGGCTGAGCAATTGATGTTCATATTCCTCTCATAAGAATGATATGACGTTAGATTGGAAGAAATATTTTAACTGAAAAAGTTTGAATTAAAACTTTGCTTAATTTAAAATGTGTTCAGGTCAGGATCATTCGTCATGCCCGTTCTACTTGCACTTGTCCAGCTCTATTTTCTGATAGAAATTGTGTCCGGTATGGATTTGTAATATGCAAGTATTTGTGTCAGAAATCGACCTTCGTAGTAGAAGTCTTTTGTGTTACGTGCCTATTCGACTAGCAGTCACAAATGAGGTAGTGATCTAAAGTCGAGGTGACCTCAAATAATTAGACGAATATGATTCTAAACCTCTGCCGAATGAGCATCAGGTTGAGAATCAGGCTATCCTCGGGATTCATATTTGAGTATTTCATACTCCGCCTAATCCAGATTATAATTGCCCCCTGTTTTGATACTTCAATCGGCTTCCACACTGAAAATCTGAACACAGGCAGTCCTTTGACTGCGTACTCCATGATATCCTCAGCGTAAGTAATTTTGTTGAATAGCATTCAGGGTCTTATGCACATCACATACCCTCTTTCACCCTACTCACAACTTCCAAGAAGAACCACCAGCAGTGTCCATGTCACAATAAAGACAACTTCCAAATCCTCCCTTGCCAGCAATCCCTTCACAACTCAGTCGGCTAACACGACACGCAGTAGGATATCGGACAAGAAGCATTTGTACTTAAGCACATTTGTCAGGAGTTATTCCTTCAATTTCATTTGTCAGCCTCAATCGTCATACTCCATAATTCCTTATGATTGCCGCGTATTCCTCCTTGGGATTTATGTAAGCCTTAGTGCTTACCGATGGCATGGCAAACTTTTTAACCCAACTCCTTCGGATCACGCACAACAAAATTTCCTACCATGAGAAACGAAATGACAAATTAATGCGACATAACCCCCCAAAGCCCCAAGACCCCCAGTGTGAGCAGTGTGAGTTTGCGAGTCGCCATAACAACCACACAACCGAGAGTACACACCAAAGTACTAAAATAAATAAATACATACTGTGCACGTACATTTGACTATGATGATATTTCCGGAATAATAGCAAATGAAAATTTTATTACGAACGGGCCCGCTTGTCGCGTAACAATAAACAAAATACCATATTAACTGCCTGAAAGTCGCTCTATTGATTTATCCTACATCCTTATTGATTACACACGAATTAACCGAACAATTGCTTAGCGGTTCCGACTTAATCAGAAATTCTGACAGTAAACATAAATTTGCCTCAAGTCGATGTTAAAGATTTTACACAACAGCGACAACACCCATTGCCGCGACGACGGGATGATCCCCAGATAAACGCCCCCACTTTCTTGAACAGAAACACGCACACACACGTCCCCTTTTCCCCAAACAATCCTTCCCACACTCGGAGCTACTGCCGCTGGGGGCTGAACATGAGAGCAAAGTGGGTGGGAATGGGGCGGTGCGGATGGAATTATCCGTTCGAATGGAAATCATGTTCACGCATTACTCATTGTACACACACAATCGGGAATCATCATTCGAGTCCACCTCGCCACCTCTTAAGGACGACAAAACTAAACACATGTCCCCAAGGAAGAATCTCCATCGAGATATGGGTGGTGCCGTCCCACCGAGGGGATGCACAATGAATTCCGTTTCGGTCCGTTTAAAGTTTTCCCTACCGCCATTCGACCCAACCCTGCTGTGTGTGGTGTGGATCTGAAAATCTGGGAATATTCGATTCCTCACACCGAGACTAGTGCCGGCATTGTTGGGTTATTTATCCAAAGATACACGAGATCGTCAATAAAAATAAAACACACACCCACACACATGCAGGAGGAGGCATCCACTACCCACAAGGGCACATATGTCCGAATGCCTGTAATCCAAGGATGATGATCGTAAATTGGAACCATTTTTATGTTATTTCAATCAATGCGCACTCTTTCTTCGAGTGCCGAGTGCCGACGGTGTCCGGCGAAAGGGATTTTGTTTTGATTCTCGATTGATGATTGCAATTTTTCAAAATTGAACCGCTGTAAAATGCGAAGGTAAGTAGAGCGGAAAATTTGTTATCCTTTCAATCCTGTTTGCTTATGCTTGGCGAAGGCCATTGATATTGATTTGTTTTGTTGTTCGCAGGGAGTTGGGGGATATAGGCGAATAAGCAAACAGTGATTTCTCATCGAATGAATAAATAATATTTTAACTAGAGGATAAGGGATCAACGAGTGTGTAAGGATTTGGTGGAGATTCGGTATCAATCAAGCTTAAAAATGGGGGTTGCATCATGATTGCCTTATGTTATAAATGAGAGCATTGCCCTTAGTGATCATGGCTTCGCTCACTTTTGCGATGAGGCGATGTTTCACGGTAAGTGTGAATCTATACAAGTTTTGAGGCATATCTGCTTTCGTATATTTTTCTACATTCAATTGGCTTATGTAAGAGCTAATATTAGCACGATAACCCGTGGTGTTCCGCAAGGCTCTATTTTGTGCCCGATACTCTTTAAAGATTCACGACCCATGCGTTCGGCCGTAGATTTGGAACAGCTGCGCTTATTATTGAGTCCCTATTGAGACTGTGAACGAGGTATGGACAGATGATGTAGTTTGTTCCTCCTAATCCTCCTAATCTCCTCGACTGACGTTTTTGAAGGGGCCCGCTAACTCTAGGTCGTTTTGTCCATGAATGGCGCTGGTGCGGATGGAACCAAGAGATCACTGGTTTGATTATGCATACTGTCGGAATGATCAACTATTTAAGGTCTCCAAAAATGCAAACAAATATCTAGGTTCTCACGACTTAATTTGAAGGGCTTAAGCTTTAGTACTTTATCTGGTCAGCTGCTTACAAGACTTTCCTCACCTACGAGGCAGTAGGTAGTAGCATTTGATTAAACTCATAGGATACAGCATTTTCGAAAAGCCAGTCTCGCTTACACACCAACTATTTCCTTTTGCAATTGATGTTCAAGTGAGTTAGTCCATTGCTTACCTGATCTTGTGGCGCCCATGAAATGATGGAGAAGTGGATCGACTCCCACACTAAAGTTCAGGGTTCGATTCCAGAAACACTAACTTTTACATACATTCCACCACCTTCCTCTAATCACAGACAATGCTCAGAGACAATGACTACAAAGAAAGGCTACCAAAACTTCGCTATTCGTGGTTATATGTAGGTCCGCACCGTTCGTGAGAGTACTGAAAATGCCACCTCCGACTTTAACGTCACTCGAAAATTAGAGACAGGAGCTCTGGCATCCGAGCAATTGTGAACCAGTTCGACATTCTGTAAAATCCTAAAATCTCTAGAAGAGGAAAAAGGTTCAGCATCCTTGAGAAAATAAATGTCTAGAAAATCTTATCACTCCTCATTCGAAGTCGTCATAAAACTAAACGTCCCCTTCCCCTTCACACGTGAGAGAACTGAAGTTTGCTGTAGAACCCAGGCGAAGGTCTCCGTAGACTGTAGCGCCACTGCATTCATTATTCAATGACCTATTTGTGACAAATCGTTGACGTTAAACAATGAGACACAGCCAGCCCCACAAAAAGCATGGGTCAAGCCCCTCCAACCTCATCTCTGTTGAGTGATTGCATTCGCATTTCAAATTTTCCCATTCATGTGTTCAATTGACAGCTGTCAGATGCAATCACTTTTGACAGTTCACTCTAGGATCGTTCACCAATTCGATTCCATTCAAACTATCAAAGGTTTTCGCTGACAATCAAGGGAACACGGCCATGACAGATTGTCTAGAAAACAACAAGAAAAATCCATTAGCCTGCAATTTCGAAAAGCCTATTACCTGATCCTTGCTGCAACCAAAGTCGAATGGAATCTCTGCGAATTATCTTCATCCTCGTAGGACAATATTTTAATTCACTTCTTGTCGTTTAATTTCTGCGATTAAGTCAATGCCAATGGCAGACTTACCAATTCCTCTTTTTTAATTAAGATTCACGATCTTCTCCCACAGCGAATGCGATTCGCCGCATGAATGCCATGACCAAGTACAAAAAGGAATCTCTACCCGAAAAGCAGAACAATTATCCAACGAATTCGTTGCTGGAGAATCATAATTACCTCGTTCTTTCAATCCTGTTTGTTCCATTGCACATTGCGCTCCTTTCTTCGATTTTTTCTCCTTATTTTTTTTTCTGTTTTTTGTTTTGTATCAATTCGAGTCGAATGCAGTTTCCAGTTGAAAGAAAATAATTAAAAAAGAAAAACAGAAAAAAGGACGTTAAATCAAAAATCACTGTGTTTCGATTTTTTGTTGTTATTCGTTCAACGTTGGCTGGTGGGGTTGCAAGGATATTCACACATATACACACGGCAGAATTGGTCGTCGGATGGGTTTTGCAGGAGTTCTTGCATTGGACAATGGAAATGTTGTGCTTCGCGGCGCTTGATAATTATTTTAAAATGAGCATCGTATTGTCACATTGGTTGTGAAATTGAAATGAATTATCTCAGAACCGCAAGCGATGGTCATATCAATTGAAATGAAAATTGTATACGAAAATAATGCAGACGACTGCTGCTGATGGAGGTGATTTCGGGGTAATTTCGATGGATAAAGCTGATTTCGTGAAACTGAACTGAACTGAAATGTAGATGACAATGAATTGCACTCGTTGGTGGATTCCGATGGGATTGCTGCCGGTTGCCGTGGGCAGCTTATGCAACTTGCACTGCCACCGCCAAGGGGGTTATCAACGGTCAAGTGGAATAATTCAGAGATCATCAGGTAACATGATACAGGAGAAGATTCCTTGCATTGTTTTGTTTTGCTTCTGAGTGGAGGAAGAAAGGGATGCTTACCTAACCCAATTCTCAAAATTACACTTTCAGGACTGTGTTGTTTGTGCTTGGGAATCGGCACATAAATCTTGGCAAGACTTCTTAGAATGTGGTTAAGACAGATGTCTCCATGGGTAAGAAAATTGGCTGTCCGAAATGCTGGCACACAGTAACAACTCTTGGCTCAACTTTCGTCGTCGTCAGAGTTTCAAAAATCAAACTGGAATGGAAATGGCCAGGATTTTCGAGAAGACAACCAAGAAACCGCATATGAAAATGATAAAATGAAAATTGTCAAAGCAACCAACCTAATTGGGGATTTTCGCAATTGTACGCTCACTTATGTCAAACTGAAAAACGAATGAAAAACTAAAGCTTAATAAAAGGGTTTACCACGTTGACATAGTCTGGCACACATAAACGAGAGCATGCACTTAACAAAAGCTGGCGTTCACCCAATTGATGTGAACTTAAAAAGTTGGCAGAAGACCTCACCACCATCGCCACCAACAGCAGTAGGTACGGCAATTCACTCGCTGGGGGGAGGCAACTGCAATCGGGGAAATGACTCCCCCTCCCGAAACAGAGTCAATAACCGATGGATTTTGTCTAATCTTCTGGAACTGAATCAAAATTTTCATAAATATCAGTTCAGTTCTATCTTGAAGAAGATGTCCATATGAGTATGTTGTTTCTATTTACATTAAGTACACGATAATACAGCTAATTCAGTGAAGTGAAATTACACGATTTGAGATGCTAAGCCATTCAGACTTTTGAGGGGAAAATGCTTTCATCTAATCATTATGGCGCTACTGCCAGTGATGGACCAGGGCCTGACTTTTACATGAACTACACTTGTTATGCTTGATATTGTTCTTTCAAGCGTATAAGGCGAACTTGTAGAAGCATTTTTCTAGACAGAACAGCATTGTCAAATACTCTTAAGAAGTGGAACCGTAAACTTTGAAGGTCACTCGAGTCGAAGATTGATCCCTGGCATCCCATCGTTCGACGCACCTACACACTATGCAATGGTGGCTGCTTATCTAAGACTCCGCCAAAAATAAGCGCACATCGTCTGCTGACCGAGTACACGCATTTCTAACACAGACAACCTTTAACCATGGTTTTGTATCGGGCGCCATTAGGAGTGTTATTCCCTTCACACCTGATAATACAGCTATCCAAGTCACAAGAGGCACCAAATAGTGCATCTACCTCATTCCACAGTATTTGACAAAACATCACACATAAAAGCATTACACTCACGAACTAAAAATAGACCCAACATCAAGGCAGCGGATATTAGTTTATTAGTCCCTCGAGACTTATATTTTCTCTTTATTTCTGTGGAATCTAAATGCGTAATTAATTCAATTTTCAAAGAAAATTTCTCACGGCCCTCAGCGTGATGAAAATCATTCCATTTGAGTCACCGAACGTGGAACCGATTAAGAGACTGGGGAAATCGTGTTTCTGTCACCATCTGCACTCTAGCAATTTAGAACCTTGCCCTCTGTGACGCGGCAACTAAACACATACATAACTCAATATCACTTGGCGTAGACCTCTATTTTAGGGAGTTGTTCTCGTGAATGTTGTTGTCACAAGTTGAAAGTTGACAGCACAAAGAGAAGAGTATTTGTTATTCAAAAAGTCACTGACTTATCAAACGACCCTCGAATTTTTGCAAATTTTTTGTGACTTCGGTGTGTTGACTAATTAATCGGAATACAATTTCGTAATGTCGTCTTTGCACAATTTATTTACAAATTACTACTCAAAAATGTTTGATTATTTTTTTTAGTAAATGTAGTAACAGCAGAAACCTATACGATTGTTATGACGGAGAACTATATTGTGAAGAACAGGTGGAGGGGACGAAGTATTTGTGTCTGCAGCGACAGCCAAGTTGTGCTTAAGGCCTTACTCAACCCTTTAACCACTTCCAGAATAGTCCAGGAATGCAATTTGATCAGCAACTGTCTGGGTCCCGGGTCAATGGAAATGAGATCGCCGATGAACGATCAGAGGACCTGAACTTGCGCTGAGACTCCCTGCACCCTTAGTTAGCGATTCGATTGATGGTTGGGCCTCTCGAGAGCACAACTGGAGGTGGCATGACTCTTCAGGTTGTAGACAAACGAAGCGCATGCTCCCTAACATCTTGTTATCTCTTAACAGAAAAGACTGCAGACGACCTACCAGCGTACTAACGGGCCGCTATACTGTCTAAGCTAAGAAACCCTCTGCGACGCCTGTGTAGAACACGACGATACTGCAGAGCTCTTCCTCTGCTACTGTCCCACATTTGCTCGGATCAGATGCAGCTATGCGGTGTTGATGAGGTGAGAGCTGATGATGTAGGCTATTCATCACAGAAACGCTTACTGGTGACCAAGAAATAATGCAGGTTGCTGCCTGGTAGCACAATGGACCAGTTTTGAGCCTGAGTGTAACAGTGTGGAGTCAAAAACCTCCTAAAAAAAAAAAAAAAATGCTATTTCAGTTGGAACCGTTCTGGTACGGAACGCAAGAACCAATCTGGCAAAGCTTCTCCGAATTCTGGAGCTTTCCCATTCCGTTTCTGTTTTCTACGTGATGGCCGATATTAAGGCAAGGAACAACCCTTTGTTTTTGATCAACATTCCAAATCCTAAAGACCAGTCCATGCACAGAAGTCAATGTCAATGTACTGCATAAATGTGCACGTAAATGGCAAATCGATCTCGTCTACGAAAGTCCATGTGTTCCCATGTTTTTAAACTCGTCGATTTCACGAAAGGCCCTCTCCATTCCGAAAAGAACTTCACACCCCAATGGATTTCTACAGTGGTTCAACATCGTACCGCCAGTTATACCATGTTTTCGTTGGAAGCGGCACCTGATGCCTTCCATCAGACTTAAGCCGATTCAATTTCGAGTCGATACTCAGCGAAATCTTCTTTCAAAACGATAAACCCTTCCGTCTGTAAGTTCTACCGAACAGAAGCTGCGCTAGTTACTTTTTTTAATAATCTTTCGACAGTTGTTTTTAATTCTATAAGAACCATAATCGGACGATTCCCTGACCACCACCAATCTCTCAATCTTATGAAATGGGTTCAAAAACACTTCACAAAGTCCATGGGAGCTATGCCTTGAGCCACACAGAATAACTTCAAATCTCAACATTCTCTAACAATCAAATAATTTGACTAGAAAATCTCTTTGCAAACTAATTACTTAGAGATCATCCCCTCCCTCAATCATTTCCGGTTTACAGTAGTTGATCATATCCCACAAAAGAGGACGAACGACAAATTCTTCTTCAAAATTGAAGCCCCATCGAAAGCCTCCCCCTCTCCAGAAAACACTCGAACATGACATGAGCCCATTGTCAAGTGTCCAATACAAACATCAAACAATTCCAATTTGTATAGACGGCTCACTGGATTTTGACAAATATTGCATCCGTCACCGACATCGTTACCCCGGGTAGGCTTCCTCATCGAACACAACATGTACTCCGCCTCCCCGCCTGCCACCGCTCTGTCACTCTCTCTCTCTGCGACATAAAAGCCAAAAGGAATTTGAGAAAAGTGCCCGAAACAATCGGATAACGTCAACAGAGATGAAATAACATTTTCATATCTCTCACAAAGCAACGATCCTTCAAAGCAGTGTGTACGTCCTCTGAATGGCTGTCGAGTAGCCCATCCCATCCCACCAGATACGATTCGAAAATGCCCGGCAAATAGGAAAGAATGTAGTGACTCCAGTCATGGCCATAACCTGACTTCGTAGTCCTGTGTCGACATAAATTGCCCACAGGAAACTAATTCCACATCATGAAGGATGTTATTATCCGACATTCGAATGCACACACGGCCACAAAAGGCACATTCAAACGGACAAACAGAGAGAGGCCAGAATCCAGAGGCAGTTCTACCTGATAACAATGACGGTATACAACCACACTCAGAAGCACACACACCCATGCACACAATAAAACGATATTTGTCTTTAATTAATGAAAATGATAGGTGCACCACACGACCAGAGTCGCCATGACCGATTAATTTATCGAACGAATCGTGAAATCCATAAGAACAATACCAGAGTAGGCCACGGTGAGCTGGCAGAATTGTTTTTCATCCACACCGGATCAGATCTGAAGTTAATTAATCCTTCCCATCTGCTCCGGTGGGGAGGAGGGGGAGAGAGTGGGCAAACAGGAACGGGTCATCGGGCCGATGTCTAATGCTAAGTGCCCAGTTACACCCCCACAGCCCCCAGATTGCCGCACACGCAAACGCCACCGTCGACGACGCCACCGCCACCGCCTGACTAAGGACAAATTATTCAGCTTATTCTGTTTTTGTCTTACCCGCTCAATCGGCTAAGAAGTAATTATTCACATTGGGCGATGGGGCCGTCAGCGTCGGCATCGATGGGCAAGGGCGAGCATTGCTAGCGGATAACAAGCGGAAAATTGTGCCGATTACAGCGCGAAAGTGGAGGGAGCGCGATGTGCAGACACGGGAAAACAAGATTCGATCCGAATTAGATTGTAAAAGAAAATTCACGGAAAGTTTCATCTCTTGACTTGTATCTTTCAATCGCAGATCATCCATCCATATGCGCTTGGCGGCGTGGATGACAAGCGGAATCGCTGCCGATTGACGACTCCCATCTCGTGCCTCACAAAGTTCATCGCTTCCACTTTGATCGTTTGAGTTTGTTTGCTGTTCACACAAGCAGCCTCGTGCAGACGCAGGTGAAGGGGAGCAGTCGCCAGATGTACACACTCAAGCGCGGGAAGGGGATTTGTTTACATTGTCGTGTTTGTAGATGCAGAATATTGCAGCACTTAAATCGAAATTAGAAACACAAACACTTTTTTGGCGAACTTCGAGTTGACAGCAATTTATCCGGAAGTTTTCTGAAGTGCACACATATACACCTCCTCGTGGAGTGTTTGTCTGTTTTGAATATGTTGACGTCTCCCGATGGATGTGTCGTAAAACGGACAGCAACTTTGCAAGAGATCTGAGAGTTTGCGTGTGTAAAGTGTATTTTACGACTCTTGGGGATGGCACTTTTCACTTGGGCTCTGTTTGGCGGATAGGAAAGGATTGCCCGTCCCGGTTGGCTATAAATAAAACAATTAAACACTTTTATGGAGGTGCGATGGGAAATGCGAAGGCGACAATTTTCCGCTGTCAAGTGAAATGGAATAGTTCAGCAATTTCACCTTTAACACTACCTTTTGATCGGATCTTAATGTTGCTTCTGATTTGGGCCCGTCGGGTGTACCAATCCAGGTCCAGTCTAGTGTGATGAGGCAATAAAAGTGGCCCGTAAAGCCAATGACTTCAGCCTAATCCTCGGAGAGAGTCACTTACTTTGACGAGTCGAGTATTAAATTTTAAATGCAAGCACTGCTGAGTTCAGTTTGAGATTGAGAGATTCAATTGAAATTCACTTGTATTTACTTTGTGCGGGATGGCAATAGTGTGGGAATTATGCGGAAGCAGATTTGGTATTAGCCGACTTTGTGAGAGATTGGGAATTCGGACCGAAAAATGTACACGAAGTTATATTGAAAAAATAAACTGCAGACACTGCTCTTTCAGACCGTAATAAAGTTATCACCGTCCAAATTCAATAAATCGCCCATTGCACGGTGAAGTGGCTTTTTAATTATTTGTGAATATCTTTACATAAAGAAAACTAAGGTCATTCATTGATCTGGGATTCTCAGTCTATTCATGCACTAAATGCCTAAAACTGAGCTAGAGCTGAGTGCTATCGTCGTCAGTCAGCAGTGTGCCCAGCTGTTTACAGTCATTAGGACCAAGTTGCCTTCCTGCCGTGATCACTTGGTCCGGATGTCGGAGTTCTCTTCTCCTTTTCGAATCAGATTCGAAAGCCTTCTTAGCTGGAAGTATTCACGCTAGACAGTACCTACAATCTAGCTAAGCCAGTACAATCGAGAGATCTGTGCCGTTCGGACAACATTCAGAGTGGATGAGTTGTGGCTTCTCCTACAGGGTCGAACACATCAATTTATTGCCCGAAGACGACAAAACATGGTCTTATCGCTCTCTTTGTCATCCAGCTTTTAGCTCGATTTAGCAACAGTGGCAGAAGAAATGCTTCATAGAACATGGTTTTTTGGTGCTTCGAGCTATGAGTCTGGACCCCATCCGATTGCCAAGTTGTGGACTTTATGCGAAATTGAAAATCTCCTCATCTCGTTTTTCGCAACATCGAGCTGGCTAGGCATCAACGAAAAGAGTGCATAACAGATCCCCAGGTCTGGGCAGCCGGCAAATCATGCCCGAAACGACAACACAACAAGGGACGACCATTGTTGGAAATGTCCTGAAGTGGCATGTTGGTCGATGTCATATTTTGGCCCAAAATTCTAAATTTTTGTTACGAAAAAAGAGGTATTTGAAGAAGAAGGTTGAACCACGAACTGTATGGGCTGTTCAGCGACATGAGTATAGCCAGGCATCTACGAATCCAACGCCTAAACGAGACTAGGCTAGGCTAGATATAGAGCTTATGCTACGGCTCTAAGGATCTTCGAAACTGTGTCTGTGGGAAAACACAACAGATGACGTCCACCCACATGGTGACGCAAACAAGTCTAGGGGGACCTCAGCTGGCTTGGTGTGCGGAACTGAATACAGCTGGCTAGATATCGTGCTGGCTGAACATGTTGGGTGAGTCTCAGGTCCATCCCGGACTGTAGCATCCTAAGAAGAAGAAGAAATCAATTCTTTATTGTCATTTAGTTCCTAAAGATTATTTCATTTAAATGTTGACATGTTGGAATTGAAACACGTAATCATGCTTCGTTCCGACGATCGAATTGGTTAATTACCGACCGATTTAGTTCCTCTAAATCTTAAAAACATGGCTTGGTTAAAGTCTTGTCCAGTTTGATAGGCAGAAACAATATTAAAAATTTTCTATAATTTTCGCAGTGAGCAGCACACCACAATTCTTCATATTTTATATTCCACAACTTATTCTTACTTACTCATTTCTACCTATTTACTCTAGCCATTCACCATATAACGTACATATACTGAATTGAAACTGACTACACTATGTATAACTGTGTGGCCTTCGACTGTAGTAGTCTATTCCTTTATCCGTATCACCTTCACTACTATATCAGGATTACTATAACCTACTACAGTCCACAACCCATGTCGTATTATTATTTACCCACCGCGCCTATATGTATACTACATTCTTCACATTCTGGAAGTTTCCTTAACTTCTTCCAGTCACTTTTCATCATGAATGTCACATTCTCCCCATTCGGCTATGAAATCAACTAATGACTTCGATGTGCATGCATGACTCCAATTCTGTGTACTCTCAAGGAAAAGATCTATTAGTTTCCTTCTGACAGAAGATGCGCTGTAGTGGGAGATCCTTCTTTCGTCTACGGTGGCATCTTTAAATAATAAGCTGTAACTTCCAGACTGATGTGAACACGAAATTATAATGGTACCACTTCTGATCATGGATTCCTTAAAAAGGGTCCACGAATATTCGACAGGAGTCGTCGAAAGCCCCACAGCAACAAGAAGCTTCACGAAGAAGCACTCGTAATCCCCTTGCAACAGTGCATGGTCACACTGTTCAGAAAGCAGCTACAACACCTCAGCAACCATCCTAACGAGGCAATCGTGATAAGCACAATATCCGGACAACACTCGCTGAACGCGCTAAATCTGCTAAGCGAGCAAAACTTCCCAACGACATCTAACAATGATCACTACATCATATGTAGATATATGCAATGTACATTAGTTGGACCCCTATTGTTGAGCCAACGCCCTAAACCTTAGTAACCATAGCATAATTGTAATCTCAAATTTTTTAGAAATAATTTTTGTTCACAATTTGCGCTTTTTAAAAAAACCAAAAAGACCAGAAACATGTCGCGACCAGTTTTAGCTAAAATCGGATTTGCACGCAGTTTTTACATTTAGTAGTCCTACGACCAACGAAAAACAAAACCAAGCACGTGTCACGTGCGCTTAGTCACAGTCACTTGCATCCTATTTCACATTTTCCATAATTTCATTTTTATTTTCGCAAAGCAGACCAAAGCAGAACTCCAGCAGCACGATTTACCCTTCATAACTGAATTAAATTTAGTAAAGCAAACAATGATCGATTGAATCGCTAAAAACAATTGCATCCAAATTGAGTTTAGCCACAATTCCATGCCTCCCCGCGATGACAGTCAATGCAAAGGGCCTAACAGAACCGGCCACCACACGTCCGGCATATCATTGCCAAGCGAAGTGCGTGCTTTAAAACCGCGTTTGCTGTTCAATATTAAAATTACATTTGCCAGATTGAAGCAAAGGCGAAAGAACAAAACCCCGCCCGCTTCACTCATTGCTTGGAACTATCACATCCTCGCCCCTCGCTTCGACATTTTATTATGCAAATGAGTGCAGCTGTCCACGTGTGGATTAGCATAATCGTGCGTCAGATTCATCGTCCCTTCCATTTCACCGATGGCAAATTTTAATAATTAATCGCATTCATAATCCTGTCAACACGCAGAAATGCATAAAGTTTTCTGTGCGTGCTGTTTTTTTTTTCTGTCTCTCAGAACCCAACCAGCCAGTCAATAAGGACGACATTCCGCCAAATCCAAATGTCCTCATTAACACAGCAAGCGAGCAACCCAAATACCAAATAGCGTATTTAATATTCACCAAGCGGAAGCCCCATCCCCCCATCGATGACGATGCCGTTGCCGTTGCCAATGCCGCGCCGCTGACAACGACGACGATGACATAAAAACATTTTAATTAGTGTGAGCCCCCCGAAAAGGCCCTTGTTACTAAATGGATGAGCGGCGGCAGTAGCGGCAGCGCAATGCGATGACAGTGTTGGTTCCGCATTATTCATTTCGATTAGGCTAACAACGAACCGGGTAATCCCAAATTGCAAATAAAATCCAGAGGGGCGGGCGGGATAAAAACGGCGGGGCGCGGCAGTGGCATCAAGGTACGCTACAGTCGCAACTGGAAAGCAACTCGGAGTCAAACTTCACTCGAGAGCACACAATCGGGACACGGCCAAGAAGATCGCATGGGGAAACATCAGCACCGCACTAGGTAGCACCGCTCCAACTGACGGCAAAGTATCAACATTAATTAATTTAGGCCAAGAGGTTAATTAAAACAACTGCGGCTCCAAAAACCATAAACATAAAGTGTACCACCACTTAGAAGTAGGTCAGACGGTTCTAGCTGCTTCGCGCGCATCAGCACAACTCACAATACTTCTCTTCCTTGGCTGGATACCTCCACATCCCCAATGGTATCTAACGCTTCCCCCAAATGGCTGCAGAATGACACCCCTCCCCGTCGCCGACGCCGTATCACAGCTAAAGGACGACGACGACGAAATTAATGAAATGAATTCGCCAAAGAATCGATGCGGGTGCGAATTCCCATTTGCCAGCGATGCGGTATTTCACGATTGACAACAATAAACAAGGATCATCTCTGGCGGAAATTTACATCTGCTCGCTCGTCAGAAGCATACTCATGCATATTGTTGGCGGCTTCTGGAGGAACCACAAGAACACCCTAGAAGTCGTGGTTTCCAGAGCGCGTGCTAGATGCATAGCTGATATTTGAATTTGTGCTATTCGTACACGCCGAGCACCACCGTGCCCGATTGCACTCGGATTTAGGGCACACAACCGAGTCAGAGAAGAGCCCCGACCGCCAACCGCTGGCCCAGTGTGTGTTTATGTTACTTCACATCGATTTGTCTTCCCGACGCGCTCCACCAATCAATCTGTGCTGCAAGCTTCCAACTGCAGTTCAAATTGTTGTTCACCAACGAACATGCACGTTGGATGGATGTATCTATTATTCCCATCGCTGCCTGCACACAAACTTGTCTTTCTCGTGATCTGCTTCACTCCGCCGACTCGGGGCGACAGCGACAACCTCGAGGATGATGAGCAGATGACGCTGGAGAGATGGGCTGACTTCGTTCGTTCGTTCGTTCATTCTCGTGTTGCCCCTGCAACAATGACTGTATTTCTATCAAAATACAATCAAGTTCATGCTGTTGCTAAATGTAAATAAATTGAACACACAAGGAAATCAGGAGCATTTTCCTCGTTCATCGTGGCGGCGCTGGTAGTGGTTTTTCGTGTTGTTGCTTTAGCGTCCCTGCGGGAATCCTCATTGAATGCGGGGCAAATGTAAACACATCTCAAGCTACTTTGTCATAAAATTATGTCGAGGTATGTTTGCATGCTATGTAGTTGAGATTTCCTCTTACAGCCGAATGACGGAGGGTGGGACATAGGAGAGGACTGTGCTGCTGTCAGTGTGGAGTGCAATCGGTGTCGGGATGGAACGCAGGGAAAACCGCAGGTGTTTGCGGCATTTCGAAGGATCGTTAAGCGATTCCGATTTAAGTGCGCCAAAAACAAAAAAAAAAAACAAAATATGGAAGAGTTAAATGCTTGGCAAGCACACGCACACACACGGCCGATGAAGAAAACAAACGAATGGCCTGGGGGATTTACTCGTTACGTTGAGTTTAGTAATTTGCCTTGAACGAGGGGAGGGTCGTATATTTCTCGATCAATATTGAAGTTGAGTTGTTTGTTTCACCCCATATGGGGGCACTGTCAGCTGAAACGGATTTATTTGGTTTTGAGCTTTTTATTGATTTATTTTCGAAGCTACAGAAAGTGGTCGTGGTTTGAGAGCGTACTAGTACCACCTCACTCTTTTCGTGGTAACGTTGTCATTTCATTACTTAAAACTGGGTCAAAGTGGTTCTTATTAGCAGTACAGACCTGTGACCGTGACAGTGTGGTTTGGTTTTTTTTTCGCCTCAAAGTTTACCATTTTGGTCAACGAAGTGATGACATTGGCAACTAAGAAGACATTTATTGAAGTCAACGACATTTTCAATGACTTTGGTTCTAAAATAGCAACATCCAGTACTTCTTGATATAGAAGTTGCCAAGAGGTAGCCAGAGATCGCGCTAGCTGGAGAGGCTTGTCTGATAAGGCCCCGGGTCCGCCCGTATGGAAGCGAAAAAGGAAAATGGAGTTTTGGAATTTATGTGATCTCCCACTTTTAGCCTATGGATCACGAGATCCATCCACCTTAAGATCTAGAACGCTGACACAACGCCTTAAGTGGGTTTTAATTTCATGCTTATGGACATTTCCTCCACCCTGATGAAGTGCGAGGCCGAGGGCGGTAGCCTTTGGTTCGCAGGACCCGGTGTTACAACTGCACACCGATTCGAATCATATGCCATACACGTTTCAGAGTCGCACACGACATCCATAATCACCATCTTCCCGCGACTTTGGGTTTACACCATAGTCACCACGACGCACCCTCAAAGGAACCAACCACATGGACCACGCCCTCTGTTCACACTTTGGTCCCTGATACATTTGTTGGTTAAACAATTTTGAACGAACAGATTTGTGACGAAGGAGCGGACGATACCAATCGACACGAGGTTAACCAGCGCAAATTCCTTCCGAGAAAGTGGCTGTCTGCGGCCGAATCTTCGGCATTGCCAAATCTATGAAAAGCCACTACTTCTGGTTTAACCTGAATAAACATTTCAAACTAACGACTTATCGTATGAATTTTTGTTCTGAAATAAAGCAGTTTGAAGTAGAATCAAAGCATGTGCATGGATACAGTGATCGATATTTTCGATCACTCGATCACAAGCACTCGCTATCCATCATTCAGTAATGGCTCTAAGCTGCTCTAGCGACACTGACTTGTTGGCTTGGTCAAATGATTAAACTTGGCCCCATAAAAAAGGGTCTTGAGGCGTTTAATCACACAGTCTAGGCAGACAATCGATGTGACTGTTTCTCGATATAACACATTCATCGAATTGCCTGAGTTTTCAATATGTCGATTGTTACACTAGCTGCGTGGCTTGGGAGACCGTCATTTATCCAAAATGACCATGAAGTTGGTCGTCTTCTTCCTCATCGGTCATCGGTTCATATGATCGAGTCGCTTTAGTTGTTATAGTTTAAGGGTGCAGGCCAGAAACCTTTCGCAAAATTCGCCGACTGTTTTGGTACACTTGCGATTGCGCTGGACCGGCAGCAATATTCTCGACACTTCGACCAAACCTTGCCTCACTCGCGGGGACATTCAGCAACGAGCTCTTAGACTGCAATGCTTTCACTAGACCATTGCTAGTTTACTGAGACAAGAATTATGCACTAAAATTGGCGGTAACACTCCTGAGGAGTAAAGCTGAAACTGACTTGGAAATTTGGTAATAAATCTTATTCATTTGTAAACATTATTCGTTCTTGAACGTCCCTATGATAAAAATGTTGTTCTTACTGACCTGACGGTTTGGTAATTGGTTTAAGGATGTCAATTGGATCCCAATTTGAAAACCATGTATAACTATGTATGCCAAATCATCAAAAACTTAGGCAACATAGTCGTCGAAAATTGTACTTCGCGACTATATGCCGCACATGTCGCACAATTTCCTGGACTTCTCAAAGTGTCTTGCTCAAATAGAGGAAGGTAGCGAGAGATCGTGTCATTTCAAGAATCGCTTTGATTTGCCTTGAACTGAAACGCCATCCAAATGATAGTAGTTTGTCCTTGTTGAGTGACTAGATCCATTTTTGCCATAGACAGTGTTGCTCTTAAACACGCCAACTCTAAATCGCATCTTGGTAAGAAGTCGTAAATCTGGAATAGTCGGTGGATGTTTAACACGAAAAAAAATCCTAATCGAATCATGAAACATTAAATCTAAACTAACATGGTTATGTTTAATTTTTTTCTCAACTAATGGCATATCCAGAAATTCAAAAAACGTTCTCTAAATTCGAAAATCTCATAACATTTGAATGGGTTACCATCCAATTAGAATCGCATTCACGAAACAGTCTATTCTTTCCCATCCATCACCTCCCCTAATGGAGTAGCACAACACTCCGTCGTATTTTTTGTTATTACTACACATATATGTAGATTTGAAAACTCGCAAATGCATTGACAAAACAATTGCTTCCATTCCCCCCATTCGCCCATTCCGTAGCCCGCAGAAATGCGTTGTCGTGACAGCGGCAAAATCAAGCCAAGTAATTTCGTTTAATACGTAAAACTGTTTGCAGAACAAATCAAATAGCAGAAAAGAAAACAAATAAAATATTTAACCACCCCCGTATCGGTTGAATTGAACAACATTCCCATGTCAGAGTATCTTTGGCAAACACAGAAAAAGTGGCGAAAAAATAAAATTGAACGAACCGAAAATATCAAGGATTGCATTGAAACGCGAAATGTAACCAATGCGCATTTGTTATGCCTTCGGGAAAAAAAAAATATTGTATGCATTTAAATAAATTGAGGAAAATGAACAAAAAACGAGTGCATTTTCAACGCAGAACTCGTCTGTTTATTTTATTTATTAATTCTTTTTTGTTTTTTTTTTCTTTGCCTGCATATAGTGCATACGTATTCACGTCGGCATGTTGTGTAACATCGGGAAATGTATTTGAATGAATGCGAGTGGCAAAACACAAAAAAAAAACAAAAATATATATCCGCACTGATGCGAACACAGTTATGGCGAATTGTGATGTCACAGTCGGCGGGGATGATGGTCAGGCCATCGAGTAGATTATGTCAACTGTGGATAAGTTCACTTACATATCAGGACATTAAGGACGCCATTGGCTCACTGTGAGCATTCATTGGGACACGGCAATGGGCGAGTGCAGGTGACACAGATAAATGAATTGAAATGTGTTCCTTGCTGACGTTGTGGCCTGTGCAAATATGGACTGACGTTTAAAGGTGATTGAACCTTTAAGGGACAAATGTGGGGATACTCTCTGGACGCAAATAGGACCAGTTAGGACAGGGAATATAATTCTAGGACGGCACTCTCGGTATCGCTCCAGCTGCATTTTACTAAGTCATGTCACTGGACAGATAATTTATGATCAACTGAAATGAAAACTTAAGTTGAACGCCGATCACATCTATTCGATTTTTATCAACGATCTTGGTTGACAATAGATTTCTAAGAAAACTATTAGAGCAGAATATTGCGAAATAGAAGCACAAAATAAATTCAAAAAGTTAGCACAGTTGCAGCCAATATTTAGCCGATTTTATCCTTTTAGCGAATCAAAGAACTAATTTATACTCAAATAGAAACATATCAACAATTTTGTAAGGATTTTAAATATCACCTCTTTTTGAATGAACTTATATTTTATCATCTGATGCAGAATTAAGACCACTTTAATTTTGATTAACCCTTGAATATACTGATGTCATTGCTCTGTACAACGTATGCCCTTTTCCTGTTAAGCTGGCACACGACTCTGTATTCAAGTTTTTTAAAGCTAAAGTACCGCAGGAAATGTGCTCGGTGCTCTTCTTTACCTGCTTTGTACTTATGGCATCGCAAAGTTAAGGAAACCTACAAGCCACGTTTAGTGACAAGACGACCATTTTGATATCAGCAACAATAGAGTTGAAATCTAATCTTATTTGGGTACACGCAACATTGGACAACTAGGTGACAAGAAAAAATCTTGAGAATACCTTATAGAAATAATCGCTTCATTTCTTGCACTTGTACTTTTAAAATCAATTTTTACATTTTCGCCGTCGACCCCAAGCTGGCGATTCTACCCAATAATTAAACTGATCAGATTTTGTTGCAACCAAGAGTGCTTCCACCGAGGGCCCTTTTTGGATATGTGTCCCTCGGTGTACATGTGATTGTGGATAAAGTTGATGTTTTAGGCTTGGAACTGAATCAGTGTCATATTATTTTGCGATGGGAATTGTGATTGAAGAGTTCTTCTACTTGCAACTGTTGTTCCAAAACACTAGTAGACGACTAACAGAACTTCTGGCATATTGTTTAATTCCAAATCCGATTGTCGATGTCGAAGTTTGGAAATAATTTTTCTAGACAAGACTCGGAAGAGAGACCTACTACGCCACGACGACCACCGTTCACATAAACTTACTTACAAAAGAACAAACTTAAAAATAAAAATAACAAAGGCAAAAAAAATACCTCGAATACTCGAAGATTCGGCACGAAACAAACAGAAAGACATGCCAACCGAAGCAGCTCTTTTCCAATTTTGCTTCCAACTAATGTGCTAACGCTGTGATAAAAAAAAAGGAATGTTCGGCATTATTTGTTGACATTGCCAACGTAAATTGGAGAAATGCTGAATTTTGGTGTTTTATGCTCAAATGACTTTGACCGTGTGTTAGTTTTGAGCAGGAATATAACACCGAGCATACCGACAACACCACTACTGGCACAAGCAAAATAAGAAGTTGCGTTCAATTTTCTTACGCGGACGTTCCACAAGGCTCTGTCGTAAGTCCCATTCTGTTCTTGATAAAAACACATTCTTTGGTTAGGTCAACAAGGAATCGATTCCGGTGTTCTGTTATACTATCCACTTTGAGAAAGTCGAGAAGAGCACAAGGTTCTAAGAACCAGCTGTCTATTACTCTCAGCTGGGTCTCAGGTCATAGTGACATAGCCGATTACGAGGAAGCGGAAGAACTTGCCATTGAAGGGGCCCAAAACGATCCAACACAGGCAATCGTATGTATGAAACCACCTCTTGCGGATGTCAAAAAGAAAGTGGATGACTCGTATATAAGACGAAGCTTATAAAAGGTTTAACTGTCTTCCTACGTGTGAAACCATACGGATGCTCTGGCATCAATGAAACAAAAACCGACAAACTCCTTCAATGCAACAAAAAGGTTGCTACGTATGGTAGTTGGAGCACTAACTGGCCATAATCATCTGAAGTACCAAGAAATTGGACTAGATAACGACTTTTTATGCAGAGGCTGCGGTGACGTGGAGGAAAAAGAGGACACATCTCATTACCTCTGCCACTGCCCCAGTCTGGCAGTTGAGACATAGGACACTGTGAGAACCTTTCTTCCAAGACCTCCAGAATCTAACAAATATTCCTCTAAAATCTCTTTTTTTAGGTTAATTAGGATATCAGGATGGCTGAGCAATACATCAACATCAACATGAAGTGGGACGAAATGGAAGCATCACAATGAGTCCAACTGGACCTTGTACTTGTGAGGGGAGAGAGGGACGTGTTTCTTCATAAATATGTTTATCATAAACCTATCAAACCTCCTAGTCCTCCAAATTGTCAGTCTCCAATGGATAAACCACAACATCATTTCAGTTCCTTTCCATTTCATCACTCATCACTCCGACCACAATTCAACACCCGGCACGTCAGCACCTACCACTTCTAAGGACATTTTTAACGACCATCTCATAATAGCTTAATAAAATAGTTCTCAAATAATCACGAGAAACGTGCTCACCACATTAAAACACTCATCATCAGATGCACAAGTTAACACCTGCACTCTGCTCGGGGGGAAATCTTAATGGAATCTGTCAATTATGCACTTTTAATGGAACCCTCTTTTCCGAAACATGCTGCCACTCAGACGATTTATAATCGTCCAGATGTGCAGCAACCAAAGCTCACCTAAATGCGTTCACCATACCGAAACTGACGTCCTATGGAAGAAAGAAAAAAAACACCCACGTTGACACTCCAAGGCAATATCCGTGAGCATCAAAACATCGCCAGATTAAAACGAACAGCATTCAACACCGCCATCAGAAGCCATTATCAACCCACCTGCACAGTTCACGCAATTTTTATAAATTCAACAACTGTCCCGTCCACGTTCACATTCAACGCCAGCGGTCCACACCTCCGCGAGGCACTTATCCCCTCCCCGCCAATCTCGTTCGTTCGCCATTGTGTGCTCCATCGAAGTTCAGTAACTATTCTCGAGAATGCACTTCAGAAATAGAACGAGCATCCCACCTCGGCGGGGGTGATGGTATATCCGCCATTGCATGGGCCAGCAGGTTGCAGTTGCTCGACCAGACCACCCACCTATGAACGTCTATTGTATAGCTGGGAATTTATCGCCGCCGCCGCCGCCGCCATCCTGCTGCGGGGAAGTACGGCGCGCTCACATCCACTCATCTTGGGTGGATTTGGGCCGCTCTTGAACCACGTTGCCTTCGTTTTGCGCGCAGAATGGCGAAACTGGTGGGAAACTTCCTGCACTAATGCGTGCGTACAAAGAGCATGGAAACAAACTTCCCGCTCGAAGTTTTCCCTCTATCTCGATTGTTTTATCTGATTTCTCAGTCTGCTCAGCTCAGCGAAGCTCAATGTGTACCGCCCGCCACACGTACAGCGGGACGGACGAATGTTTTATCTCGAACTCCTCACTAACAGTCGGACCCAAAACAGCACAATCGCCTTTTTCTAGTTTTCCTCTCCCGACTGTGGGCGGATGGGTGGATGGTGGTTGGGATGGATTCCTTCGCTTCGACATCACGATTCAAGGGGCATTGTGCAAGAGCAGCGAATTTCAAAACGAAAAGAAACCCAGAGAGGAGTGGTCCTCCCGAGTTTCGTCCTCCTCATCGGTGTCGTTGTCTTCGCTGTATCGCTGACTACCTTGCCTTCAGTGGATGGTCGTGTATCCTTACGTATGTAATTGTTTGATATTTTAATCAAAACCCAGTCGCACGGGGCGAAGTGAAAGATACACTGGAATGTCGGGGATTCGTTTGTCGTTGTACGCCCTCCCGGAGCCGGAGGGTGGTTCTGCATCATTTGAGTGCTGGCACAGCGATATTGCAATATCGCCCGCTTGGCGACCGGGCCCGGCCAGTATTGAGTGCACCCAGCACACGTGTGAGAAATGTGAAAAAGTTAAATTGCCGGAATTTTAAGCCCCTGAACATTTTAATCTCTGTCATGTTTGTTTGCCTGGCTGGCTCGCTGACTGGGTGGCTGGCTGGCTGCAAGTGCCAGCCCTCCCGTGTGTGATGTGAAGGTGCCGCGCCGCTGGCCCTACACCGACAGCAGCGGCACCTCCTACCTGCATTAATGTGAGCATGTTGATAGTCGGTCTTATGCACAGTTTTGGCCATTCCATGTCCCTGAGAATTGAGTGTGGAGCCTCTATATCTTCGATGTTCACAGACGAGCAATTGCCGTGCAAGGACGATGTATAAATGTCTGATTTATGCACAATTTAACTGGATTACGTTGTTGTTCTGCTCCTTCTTTCCACTACCTTTGTGATGTATTCCCTTGGCAAATAAAGGAATTTAAATTGACGGCGCCCCCCAGTAATGAAGAAACTGCACTACGTTTCGTACTTCCGTGTCCGCGTCAATGAAACATGGCACTTAAATTGCAATTCGGCTTCAGTTTTCTGCATAAGGCTACGGCCTACTTCACAGGTCCATAAAATCAGGCTTGTGACTTATTTATGAGGAATGGATAATGACTTAATGGTAAAAGCTTTTTCCAAAAGTCACTGTACTACAGCTGCTGTATGCTGCTGCAGCTGACAGGCAAATGCACACGAATGAAGTTCGAAGACGCAGCAGTGTGCTATCGCATATATCACTTGACAATTGAACTCAAATTTGCTCTTAAGACAAATTCAATGAAATATTTAATAGTTGCTCTGGATGCATGTCCACAATGCTGGGCACTTGTGTCCTCTGCTTGAAAGTGCTCTCAGATTAAAGAAGTTTGACAAGGATAAATTGTGGGAAGAAGCATTGTGATCCTACTTCTACAACCCGAAAGTTTCTCAATCCTTCGATGTGTATGAGATGTCAACAAAGACTAACTGTGATATGAAATACGAGTACGATAAGCATTTGAATGTTGCTGTACTTCCGGGTTGGGTCTCAACCGGTACAACTTGGTATTTGCCCTCAGTTGTACATGCCGAGTTATTAGAGCTTCTTCTTTTGTCACATTGATCATGAAGAGGACGTTGCGTGGCGTCTATCTGTGTACATGGATTGTTTAAATATTTTTTCCCACTTTCGGACGAATTCCATATCCTCGAAAAATAATCATTCACGTCGTATTCGTTGTTAACGATGACGAATTGTGTCGCAAATGTCTCTATCCTTCTTCCAGCGAATGTCTCTGCCTCGTCAAATCTGCTCTCAACTCCATTAGAAGGCTTTCAGAATTCATACAAAGCTATTTTTTATTCCACGATGAGTTTGTTTGGCCACAATTTTAGTTTGGATGGCACTTGTTGACACTTGAGAGACGTAGAGAGTGGTCGATAAAAATTGATTACATAAAATGCAATGTCGCAGCAACGTTAGGCAGTTATTCAAATCATTAGTCCATATTTCTTTAGAGTATATCAGGTTGTGAGTCAATCCCAGAAGAGTATTGAAGTAATGACCCTCTGTGTTGTCGTTTCTTAGTAATTTAAGCCGAACATCATATCCTGGGGCAAGGAGAACCATATCATGTCTCAAACGACATCATAGACAATATATATATAAAGTTTTATCCAAATCTGAACAGGTGTCTACACCTGGAGCTCCACAAACAACCACACTTTCTAGTAAAATTCATAAGACTAGTATAAAGTAGAAGAACACTGCAAAAGTTGAACAAGTGCACCGACCTGGAGCATAGACCACTGATCTAAAAATATTCTAGTCACTTTACTCGATGCATTGGTCATTTCCTAGTCTCGTCACATTTACTGAGGTGAAGTGGAAATACAGAAAACCTACCGTCAAAGCAGACGAGAAAGAATAACAATGGAGGCAAACCAATCGGATTGGAAGATTGAGACTAAACGAAAACGCATCGATGGTGCTCGGCGAAATGGAAAAAAGCTTTTTTTATTAAACGCCTTAAAATTGTAACCTAAAAAAGAAACATCTGCCATGGGTATAAATTTAACATGACAATCGATAAATGAAGCGCCACTGTGTGCGGCTAAATGCCTCACCTTTGCCTATGCGGCCACAAAAACAGAATGCCTCTCCAACTAAATATGGTTCCTTCCAATTCGCACCAATTAACTCCCAACAGTTGTAAGACAATTCTATTTCGGTGATTCGCACACTCATTCCCCTGTCAACCCACATTTAAACAATTCAAGGGGGGTCCATCCATTTTCTCTTCCTCGAATGAGCATTAATTATCCGTCTTTCTATGATACGGCAAAAAAATAATTGGCGAATCCATAACAAACAGAAGCACGTTGTATTCCTACGCTTCAGCTGTTCTTCATTTCCCCGACATCGAGGCTTTAATTTCCTCAAAAATGTACTCGTACATACATCCCTGCTATGCATCGCATGAAGTACACTCATAAATATGTTCCTGCTAAAGGACATTATTACGGTGCACGTACTCTTCCGTTTCAGCTAATGAAATTATTCACCTGACGAATCCTGCAGTTCCGCCGTGCATGTACAAAAACCAAATTAGCAAGGATGAACAGAAAAAAAAGTTCACAACCTTTTCTCTTTCAGCTTTTTTCCTGTTTCTGTTTCTCTTTTTTTGTTTTTTTGTGAATTCCAAATCCATTTGAGAACAAAATCCAGCAGCGAGTGACACCGTGAAAGGAAATACAAACAGTGAACAATAAAAAACCATCATCTACGCAAACAATGAGTGCTCCCTTTAATTCACGTCCTGCGTCCGGAGAGGGTCCTCTGTACGTACTTACGAACTGAGAGCATACACAGAACGTAAATACAATAATCAATTTCATAGATATTTCGTCCCGGACTATAAATTGATTCGCCAAAGAAGTCGATGAGAAGAGATGGGAGTCCCCTCCCCGGAGAATAAGAAAAGGAAAAACAACGACAAAAATTATGTGTACAGATAAGTCGTCGCCAAATTGTCGAAAACTCGTACGTGGATTTGTTTCTCCCACACAATAACGGACGTTGTCGTGGGACGGTGGCGACCGCGACGGCGACCTCTATTCGCAGACAGTTTATCTGTATCTCGAGGCAGCAAAAACGAAGATAACCCACTCCACCCACCCGAAATTAGGACTGTTAACGTCGTGAACTAAATACACCCGCACACCGCTGTTTTTTTTCTTCAGTTTATTTGACGAGACTAGGTTGTAAACGCATCAAAAATGAAAAATAAAATATCGTCTCCCAAAAAAAAAAGTTCGAAACAGTCGTTTATTACAGTACAACATGAACAACTGTTTGCACACATTTTTTTTGCCTCGTTCTTGATGGAAACAATTGAATATTCAATAAAATAAACACTCAAGCGGTTGTTGAGTGGTTGTCCTGCTCGACTGAAGTGGCCTGAATGGGCTTTTGTGCATCAATTGTATTTTGGGTAAATTGACCCAATTCAAAAAGTTTGCCCCACCACAGCACCCAGCACTGGATGAATAAGTGAGCGACGACTTGAGGAACAAAAAGACAAATGAAGTAGTTGCAAGCAGCGGGAGTGTTTGCTGTACACACTCGGAGTTTGTTGTATTGTGACAATTGTTGGATTTCTGTGAGATAAGTAAACATTTTGAAAGGTTTGTTCTGGGGTTATCCACTCAACCGCAATGAATAGGGGACAATGAAGCAATCTAGTTTTGAATTTGTTCCTGAAATGCAATGCAGTTGTGTATGATTGGAATTGATAATGTTCCTTCTCCTCAGTGGGACATTGAAAAGTTTTAAGATAAAATTTATAGAATTTAGAGAATGCTAGTTGTGGCTGAGATAACTTCGTTGGCACTCCGTAGATAACAACGTACGTCATCTGAAAGCAACAAACTACAACTGTGTTGGTTTCCTGACAAGCAAGACAGGTGTGTATGGATTTCACGCCTAAAGTCGAAGGTATAGATGATCGCCAGATTGCGCACTGTGGAATAAAGTAATAGAAAACGTCAAGAACTAAGGTGGCGCGTATAAATGAAGAAGAACAAACTTGGCGAGCCGAACTACAGCTAGATGTCTGTAGACATCGTCAGAGCTTGAGAGGCTTATTGGCAGATTGTGGTGTTTTCACAAAACCGGTCACGTCATCAAAGCACTTATGATTCCAATTTCCATGTTGTGAATCAGTAGTACCGCACAAATGAGTATCACAGTAAGATCGCATCGTTGCAACGATGACGCAGCTATTGACACAATGTAAATCCTTTTTTTTTAAATAAAGTCATGCTTCTTGGCACGAGCTTGTCCAGTGTGGTCCAACATGAGTTCCCTCAATTGGAAAAAAATAAGGTTCGTTCGAGAAGCTGTCAAAGGATCCAAGACCCGCAAGGATGCCTTTTTATCTTCCATGAACAGGCGACTCTGTTAGTAACAAAACCTCCCGTGATATAGACTAAAACGTTGCCGAAGGAAAGTAAGTAAAAATGAAATAGATTAGATGTTAGTCAGTGGTTAAAGTGCCAACTAATACCAAATTTCAGAGTCAGGCAAACAGTTTTTTGATAGATTTAATTGTATACTGCGGACTAAGGGTACCTCAATAATAGCCAAGCTAAGGAATATTTCAAAAGATGAGCATATAAAGGATGTTTTATGTAACAGCTCATTTGACTGCGTTTCTTGAGATTAGTTTGTTTCAGTTTTGAGCAATTGTTCATTTACTTCTGGTTTGGTTTGGCAACTCGTCATAAGTAGGCTCAAACCGGAGCAATGTTTACAAACTTTTCAAATTTATTTTGACAAGCATGATGCAATTCGAGAAACTCAAATTAAACCTATTACACAAAGAAAATGCTACCGTTTGGCGCGTTTTATGGAAACTGGAATCATTGGTCCATGTTTTTTTTTCTTCAAATTATGATGATCAAAACATTGCAGTCAATCGTGAGCGGTACAGAGACATGATTACTAACTTGTTTGTGCGACGCTTTGACTTGGAATACAACATTCGACGCATTATTGCCTAAATACAGCCAACCTGCTTTACTATGAAGGCCATGTGAAAATTGTACCAACGTTTTGCGCTATGTACGCACGAACCGTGGTGCGGTGGCCACATGCGTGAAATCAAATTTAAATAATAATGACATCAAATTATTTGTCAAATAAATTCAAAGTTAAGAATATTAATCTCATTTTTTGTCTTTTATTTCAATTTGAAGAAATAATGTTCCAGTTCTCCCAGGACTATAGCCAGATACCGAATAATGAGAAAGATGCTCCATAATTTTGAAAAAGATGGGGCTCTGATATACAGACGGACGGATATGATGTAATTGTGTACTTTTGACGTAACTCGAAAAGCTATCGTTTGATACGTGATATTGGCACCACTTAATCATCCAACCCGACAAGTGCTATAAACTTGATGAATAATAACAGCAATCAATATGTATTGACTTTGCCTGGCTAGAGTTGAACTCAGCTCCAACTTCTCGTGGCATAATCCAAACTAATGAAAAATTCGATCCCAAACAAGGAAGGATTACAATTTCATCTGCTTCCCTGAAAGCACTTAATTCAACTCCAAATCACCGATGACATGTTATATCTGCTAAACTAACATAATTTCCGAATTTTATTCACACGCACTTAAGGTAGCTTAGCAGACTTTATATTATTGGAGATGCACGGTACCTACTGAGTTAACAGCCTGTTGAAGAAACTATGCCGATCATGAATATTTTTAATTTCCAGATCGAGACGCTTGGAATAGGTGATGTTTATGTGTGTTTCTTGATACTTAAACCAGTTTATAGGCCTCTAAATCGCCCAATAAAAACAAAACAACAACAAACCTCATTCAACACTTCCCAGGCGAAATTCTTCTTCCAAGTTTTGACAGAAATCTATCGCATAAAAGTAAGTTTTTAATGATTTTGTTGAAATTGTTTTAAGAATTCGAGCTGCCTATTTCATGACAAATTAAATTTAGTTGCGAAAAAAAAGAGGAAAACGAACTATAAAACAGTGTAATACATTGTGACGTGCACAGCACCCACCGCTCTGACGACTATTGGGCTATCAAATCGTATAAATCATCCAAGCGCCCGTAAAAACGAAATACAAATGAAAAGTATTTCTGAGTCGTTTTTTTTTCTTTTGGTACATCTTAAAAAAGAAAACGATTTTAAAGTTATGGATATCAACTGCTTGTAGGTAAGCTATTATCCACCCCCATTTCCTGAATATCTCCTACCCTGGTATCCTGATCTGGTTGCCAGATAATTTTTGGATAGTTTTATTTTACGATGCTGTAAAATGCGTTAAATAGCTTTTGGAATTTATTCCCATAGAAGAGCGTATAGATACGCAAATGGAAAAAAAGTAGCGAAATATTTATATATGATGGACTAGGATTTAGGGACTTAATCAAAAGTTGATGTAGTATGGGACGCATAGAAAGTTATTTGATGTACATATCTCTAGAAGTTAACGAAGAGGGTTATTTGAGGAGCAAAGTGTACGCCAGCAGGCTTCAGGCCATTGACGAGCTACATTCGTGCCGTAATCATCGGTAAACTGCCCGGGGTGCTCACAAAAGTGATGCAATGCAGCTCATCACTCTCTTTTCTGTTCACCTTTTTTAGAAATTAATGCAACATGGCGCCTGACTCATCGTTTGAGCCCAAGAAAGGTGCACCTTCATTTAAAAAAATGTGTATGACTTAGAACAACTGTGGCTGCTACCCGTACACAACGTACAAGCTACAAGTCCAGGAATGACGTTCTGTTTGTCGGCGAAGCTAGCCGCAATCTTCCTCAAAATGAAGTACTTAGCCTCTCTTAGATAACAGCCAATGCCACCAGAATCACATTCCAAATTCAATCGAGATGATGTGTAGTGTGTACCACACGTTCAAAGACTTTTCCAGAAGCATTTCACCTTCCCCTTCAATGAATGACCTATAAATGTATGACGATCTTCAATAATCTGCAAAAAAAAAAACCTCCAGGTGTTTGCAACTAGACCATGTGTTGAACATCATCCTCAATCCAAAACCAAATCCAAACCAATTGGTGCACCTGTGATCGCAGCTGTATCTGGCCGCTGGTCAAGTAAACATATCACGTTTGATATTCGAACAATGAGCGGAATTATTTATTCATTCATTGTTTGGAGAAATTGTTTGATGCTCTTTTGATACAGAAAAACGCACACTCACTCTGTGACATGAGATTTTTCATATTTTTCCTTGCCATTAGTACATCATCTCATGGAACAGTCCATGCACTGACTCACGAACAACTGTCAAGTAGGTAAATCTAGTGAAACCCATTTTATTGGAATTTCTTTGATGTACAGGGCGGACTGAATACCATCCGATTTAGATTCAAGGCAATGCGTCCAATGATCTGAAGTCACCATGGACGTTGTGGAGGGTGATGTCATTAAGTCTAGCTTATACGAGAACCGAGTTAAGACACACGAAGGACATTAAAGGAACGCCAAAGGCAATGTTTAAGAACATCCTTTTTTTAACTTTAATTTAAAACGTATAAATACAACTTATGTCTGCATGTTTAATTACTACATGGCATTTTCTTAGAGGCATCGTTTTTCAACGTTTTTTCGCTGTGACATAGTGCGTAAATGCCTGCGTCTGTGGGTCAGACAGACACTTATGTACGGAGTCCCAGTCTAGGGGATAGAACTAAATAAAGCAGTCAACTCCAACGCACTGAACCGGATGCAAGGACTGGCTTGCTCCTCTATCAGGGAGGCGTTAAGAAACATTACGTTTGTTGCACTTACATACTCATCCACCTTCCTCTGCAGGACTTATTCGCAGACATAGTATCTATCATCCTTAAGACTCAAGACATGTCGATTGTGGTCCCAACTTAGTATCGGCCACTCAACTATTCTTAATGAATTCAACTTCCTTCCCAGGGACACCGACGGCCTATTACTTCGAAATGGACATCAACTATATGTTCGGACAATCAGGCCGATGAGGGGACTGCGAATTTTCACAGATGGATCGAAGATGGGCGAAGGCGTGAGAGTGGGTGTGTGTTCTATGGTACTAAATATTCAACTGTTATTCCAACTACTAAATGTGAATAAGGATCCTCTGCCTTAGCCAAGAAATATTGTTATATCAATCACAGATATAGTCGTATTTTCTGACAGTCAGGCAGCGATCAAATCTCTGAGCGCAGTCACTTTCAACAAACTATCTCCCAACTAGACGGCCAAGTACTTTAGCATCCAACTTATGTGGGTGCCGGGACACTTTCATATTCCCGAGAATTGCGAAGCCTATGAACTCCCTATGAAGGGTACCAGCTCCGTACTCTTTCTGAACGGATACCTACCATTCATGCCCATCGATACTGCAAAGCATCTATTGAAGCTTGAAACGCTTACTCACTCAAATCTAGCCGTACCTTTGTGCCGTACCTTGGAGCCTCATCGGTGTCAATTTAGAGCACCGTACAATTGGCACACACGTCCTGAGGCTGGGTATCCTGTGTAATGATTTCTCCTGAAGTTGTGGATGAAGAGGAAAGATAGAGACCACACATCACCTCCTCTGCTCGTGCAGTGATCTGGCTATTCGTGAGAAGTCACGCCAAAGGGCCTACTTTTTTAATAACTCGATAAAACCGAATAGCATCAGCATAAGCCAGCTAAAATGCTTTGATACAACCGGCAATCTGGTCCAAGTATTACAAGTACACCAATCAAAATTGGTATGACAATGGGCTTCTACTGGCCGAAGTGTGAATTCCATCTGCAGCCGCCACGTTAACCAGACATAAGCTGGGTGCCGACGTTCAATTTCGGAGTCTCTGAGAATACGCCTCTCAAACTTAGTCAAAGTCGTCATAAAATGTATGCCCCTTCCACTCAGCGGACAACATTATTGGTTCCTGTGGAAGCATTGCCCATGTCCACATCCGACCATATTGTTACCCATCGTGTACATCATCATCTTCGCCAGATCGCTATAGAATCGAATGCAACAATCATCGCTTGAGCGCGAGTGTCTTGTTCACGCTCACATTTGTTTTCAAAACATCCCTTTAAACACTTCGACCATGTCGAAATGCATTTAGAAACACCATTTTAATGGCCGGCAGTTTTTCAGATTATGACAAGTCACAAGTAGCTTTGGGTGTTCCCATTTCAAAAAAATGTCTTTCCAACATATTTAATAAATGGCCGAACACAACAGCGTCCTTAATTTAATCTATTTCCTTATAACTTGTATTTTTAAACCAAGAACCATAATAAATCAGACAATCTCTTATGTTACCCAGCATGCTCAACAGCGGAGTCCTATTAATTCCCTCCCCCAAACATAACCCACTTTATGGTCGGACTAATGTCGCACGACTCGAAATGCAGCAATCCCTTGAGAAGAAGCCATCACACGACTGTGGTGAAAGTCGTACATTCGAAAGGTTAAGGTTGTCTAAAAAACCACGTTTATGGGAATTTATCTGTTCTTGTTATTGCACCGAACAACTTTGTTAACATCCCAAATGAGATTTGGCTCAACACAACGCATCCGCAACGTCACTCAACATTTGAATGCATGTCCGACAGAGCATAATATCAAATATCCATAACCCCAAACAGCAGCAGAAGCATTTCCTGAAAACAAAAAAAATGATTCAAAAATAGCCCAGCCACAAATCAAAACACATTCATCCACAATAAAAGCGATTCCCAAATTAAATCAGTCCCTCGTAGAGCATTATGAAAATAGAAACAAAGGCGTAATCAAAAACAGAAAAAAAAGCATAAACTCTCCGACGAGACGAGAAATATTTATTAAAACATATGATCCACCTTTTGTTCTGTCGGACGTATTCACGTCCCGGCATCTCACCCGGAAAAGTGTGATGAAACACGAAATTCGAATGCTCTTTCGATTTCAAGAGCAGAACGGGGCCAATTCAAACGGATAAGCCATCATCATGTTGTTGCGTACGCATATGCAGTGTCCCACATTCGAGCATTTGATTGCCCATCTGGGCAGTCTTAAGATAGCGCGTCACGACTCACGATCTGAATGCAATAAGGAAGGCGAAAGTGTTTCCAAAACGATTTTCCTCGTTATTTGTTATCCACCACCTGCTGGACAAATTACAAGGAAATTTTGAATTTCGTGAGCTAGTGGTATCCAACGGCAATCAATTTGCCCACTTTTGTCTCGTCTATTCGTCACGCCACACTTTATGCGGGTGAACAAAATTAGCGGGGGTCGTGTTTTAATTCACTGACTTGCCGGCGTTGTTCATTAAATCGAAAGACTTTCGTTTTCGAATTTTCGAAGAAAAGTAAAATTAATTGAAGGAACAGCCGTTCATTCTGTGACACATGAGCGTGAGATCAATAAATCTGTCACTGCCGTCGGAAATATATTCAAATTGAAAGACATCTAGTGACGATTTATGACACCGTTAATCGAAGTTACCCAGCGGCATCCGAACCGGCCGGAAAATACCACAATTAGATTACTGCAGATGTCCCCCTCCGATATCGGTCAACACGAATGCTAATGAAGGAACTTTCCGGATGTCTCATTCCTTTTGAGCGGCACGGGAACGACTTCACGAAACCCAACCACAATTAGCCACAGAGCCTCAAATTGAATTATCTTTGGAACCGTGATTGCTCAGCGGACCTTGGCATCAACGACTTTCTTAATTTCCCCTTGCGATAAATCTCGGATGTTCCAAATGTTAACAGATCTTGAGTTTGGCTACGAAAATAATCGGATTTGACGGATTTTTTAATAAATGCTTGATTCAATATTTGAACATCTTTCTCACTCAGATGATGACGATGGACAGAATCCTCTTGATGTGGGAGCCGTAGTGCATAGTCTGTCGAATTCTACGACGATGGTTTGGAACGCATTTCACTAGGGTTTAAATGAAGCTGAGTGTTTCACCGAGGAATATACAATCTCACCGCCGCAGTTGAGAGGCCCTTACTTGACATAGGCAGGTAGAGGTAGGTAGCGTTGTCAGAGAGTCGAGAGAAGTAGCAAAGGCTTATGTAAGTTGTTCGTGTTGGGAATTGAACATTGATATCCAGCCTAGGAGTCGCCGAATATACTAGATAACTACCCGAAACGGCCTTTTTTTGGAAAAACTAAAAGTAAGTTAGTGTAAGAATACGGAAGACTTCCAAATCTTGTTCGCTTTTTCCTTCATAGGTTAGATTAGGTTAGTTTAATGTGGCTGACTGCAGAAAGCAGATATTCTAAGGCCTCATTGGGACATCACACGGATTAACTAACATCTGGAACCAAATGGCTTTTGGAAACTAAGTGATTAAGCTGGATTATGCGGATGTCATCCAGTTCCCTTAGGATATTAAAAGAGTACGCCCTGGTTGTGAGTTCCAGCCAGAGCATTACACGAGCAGAAGAGGTAAAATATCCTCCACTTCTTCACCCATGCAGCATCTGCAGAAATCATTATACGGCACACGCTCCATGCGAGCTTGTGTGCCAATTACACGCTGCTGTGTTTTGACGCCGATGAGGTCCCGTCAGACAGAGTGACTGTTTCTTACACAACAGGATTCAGAAGTGGAAAAGTCTCCCATGCGTTGCCCAAGCCTTCTGCTGGAGACGAAGTCAGAGGACGAATTCTTGGAAAAAGCAAAAGAACACTATGGAAAATCAATATCGCTTCCAAATGTCAATCGAAAAAAGGCAGTGGTAGGAGTCCTTATCGAATAAAGAAGCTTCAACAATAAGCAGCACATCCCACAGAGAACAACCACGTGAGTCTATATCAGTTGGTTAGTGAACTCCAAATAGAACATAATAATGAATAAAAAGAGAAACATTAAGAGACAGCGGTTAAGCATAGCCTATAGTAGAGATGCAGCAAAAATGCACCTTTTTTGGGATCACCTATCTTCGCGACATATTGGTATCCAATGCAACGGAAAGGTAGACAGCCTCGCGAAAACAAATTCAAAGTTGGTAGAATGTCTATCCCTCCCGAGATCAACACTATTGATCGGTCTAAATCGCAAGGTCACTGTGCCGTACTATACGCCTGAACCTACCACACAACGTCTTTTGTAGAAGATGCAGAGATGAATAAGAAATAGAATCTATCCAGCATCTGCTCTGCGACTGTCCAGTCCTAGCGTCCTTCGTAGAGGTAGAGGACCTAAGCTGTGCTGAACTGAAAAATTTCTTAAGATTCATTTAACAAATGAGAAATCCGGATGGTTTTAGTACTAATGTTGGTCTCACGGTGGTAAACCACCCCAAAACAAGGACACAATGGACCCAACAAGTTGGTCTATGTGAACCACAACCAATGACCGACCTACTTACCATCCTCATTGAGGAGGTTGCAAGCACTAGGCAAAAATTCCGAGCAGGATGATATTTTTAAATTTAAGCTAAACAAATTGATGACCCTACCAGTTTGGTTTAAATCTCCAACAGAAAGTAGCAAACGCTAAGAGAAACGCTATAATTTAATCAGCGCAGAAAACAACAAGCAATAGTGTACGATTTACTGAAGAAGTTTTGACTGTAACAGATTGTTTTTTGTTTCTTTTAACTTATCCCTGAATTAATTATTTTCAACAAACGTCTCAAAATCAGTCATTCATCCCACAGAATGTCAATTGGCAACAACTACCTTTGCAAGTTGTAAGGCCATCGGAACGACTATTCCCTTTTCAACCCACTCCGTGACAAACCCTCCAAAACAACACCGTTCGCAGTTTCTGTCAAGAAAGCAAAAACATAAATGAGCCACTTCCACATGACGGATTTTAATTTTGGATCATCAACATAGCATTTGCCTCTTGGCCTCTTTGAGCAAGCAATTATTTTCCCTTTTTTTTCCATCAGATTAGTGCTCTAATTAAAACTAAAACTAATGTCAAACTGATTCTCAATGATTCCTCCTGCCCTCACTAGCACCTGCTGCCACCGCGGCCCATTCAAAAGTGGTTCAACGGAGTTTACCTACTCAGTGTTGTTAAAAAATTAAGATAAAATGCACACATCTTTATGCATTTTAATTAACAACTCCAGCCGACCCAATTCGTCTCTGTTGCATAATAATTGACATAGTTCTACTAACTTCACCACACTCCACCCATCCCCACCGCAGTCACATATTTTATTTGAACTTCGCTTGTTTTGATTTACCTCAAGCGCTAAATGCATATCACAACATACGAAAAAAAACAAGGCAGAGAAATGTTTGTCGAGTTCATTCTCATTGATTTTGAGTGTGTCTTCATAAATAATTTCAAACTTCTTCGGGTCACATAAAATTTTGAAAAAATTATTTATTCGAATTCAATGCAACGAAATACTTTAATTTTATTGGATGTCATTTTGGCAAAATTTGTGTTAATGAGGCGAGGCTGTGGAGCGAGCCACACACTCTCGGTCACTCGAGACATCTTGTAGCTTCATCAATTCGGTAAAGAATGTATTTTGACAAGTGTGTCAAGATAATTTTAATTGTTGCAATAAATTTTATGTATGAAGCGTGACTAGCCCGAAAGGTTACACATAACTCAAGTGAGTGTGTTAAGAAATTTAGTGCCTAACCATTTATTTATTTATTTATGATGAATTCACGATATTATACGAATTGCTATTTGATGCTTTATTGTTATTCCTTTGAAGATGAGTCCATTTGATTGATGCTGTTTAAGCAATGAAATTAAATGACAGCAAAGGCGAAATTCTCTCAGCTGTCATCCTTTCAAAATGTGACAGTGAAAAATACCGCGGACACAACAAAGAAAATGGCCTGAATTAATGAAGAATATTCGACTGTAACAGATGGTTCATAAAAGAATATTTAAGATTTCACATATATCAAAATTTTGTGCAGAAACTTATGAACTTAAAAAAATGAGTAGAGACTCATAGATACAGTACTAAAAAAAAACGTTTTCTGATTCAGAAATTATTGGATTTTAGCTTTCAGAGTGACTCAAAAGGAACAAATGTCAACAGGAAATGACTGTACATAAATTTAGACACCTCATTTGACTCGAATAAAGGAATATTTTTAGTATTTAGTGTGATCTTCAAAAACGCGTTATGCTTAATAGATGGACCACCCAAAAATGCTTTTAAGAAGACATTTCAATTGAGTGTTCTTAAAGGACGTCTTATCTTCATCGATTGACTCTCCATAAACTGATGACCCAGAATCATGTTTCTTATGTTGGCTTATGGCGGGCATTGCCACGATATGTGTGCCGCTGTAGAAAAAACTTCCTCCACGCATAGTCCACAAGCTTCATTATTGGAGAACACATTTCTTGGAGGTAGTAGCAAACTTTCCTAATCCAGAGTCTGTCGATATTTTTACGTTCGCTTTGGCTGTTTAAGTCTCGGTTTGACACCCTCCTTTTGAGTCGAATACATCGTAGAGATTTAACTTTAAACTCGATGTAGGGACGATGACAAACAAGTGCTTTCAGCTAGTAGAATCTTCCATGTTAGTCGAAACTCAGACGGAACTCCCAAGCAATTAGAGAAGCTGCATTTAACATTTTTCGAAAACAGTTCCTCGTTCCTGTCTACAACATTAACGAATTTGAATGCTAACACGAATTGTACAAAATCAAAGCTTTAAGTCAGCTGAACAATTATTATGAGAATCTTTTCTTTAAGGCCAAACTGAAAGTCGGATAGGAAAGAGACAGTCCAGTCCTAGACCCATTTTTTTTATCCGAGCTATTTTTAACGCTAGACTGGAGCACTCAGGCCTAAAACAGAGTCCATTGTACTAACATCAGCAACCTAGGTAGGTAAGTAAGTGAGCTCAGAATACTCCCACTGATAGACAACTCCAGTGAGAGTGCCGCTAATTTGATCCCAATGGCAAATGGTGACTGAGTCAGATTTGAAAACCGGGTAAAAGCGTATTAACTTAAGCTTGCACTGGGATTCGAACCGGGGACCCCTCTAAGGAAGGGCAGGCACTTAAACAACTGCACCATCCAGTCCAGCCCTAGACCCATAGCGTGGTTTAATCTGTTTCCTGGTCATAAGAGCACACACCCAGAAATAAGAGGATTATATTTCAGAAAGTAGTTCGACTTGAAATCAATGTCAAATGCAATATACCAAATAAAATATTGTTGCATAACTTCTTATGGAATTAAATTAAGGGAAATGTAATGTTTCATATAATTAAAGCCGAGTGGTCAATCTACTCTTCTTTAACCACGAACAGTGTAGGGACTTTACCACGGGACGAAAAGTGCATCACTTACGCCACCGTTAAGCGAAAATAGTTGTGGTCAAAGAGCGGTGAGTCGGCACAAATGGTGGCCAAGAATTGACGGCCAGGAAGGTCTTGCTGTGTGTTTAGTGTGATTGGTAGGCAATCATCTACTATGGGCTGATAAAGCAGAATTCAGACCTGTATTGTCAACAACTGAACCTTCTGAATGAAGCATTCGCCCAGAAGCTCATAGGCTCATAGAAGAGGAATTGCATTCCATCGGGACGCCAGACCACACATATCGATAGCGACTCGCGCATAGACCGGACCTAGTACCAAGTAATTACTAACTCTTCATATCCGTGGAGAACGATTTTGCTGGTAAAAGGTTCGACTCAATAGGGGCTTGTGAATCGGCAATGGGGACGATGGCTTTTTTGAGAAAAGGCCATTAAATTACTATCAAAATGGTGCAACAAAACGGCGCATATTTGACCTAAATTTGACCAAAAATAAAGGCTTTCTTTTTAGTATGAATTTATCTAATATATTCTAAAAATCTAATATATTGATTGATTTAATTATTTTGTTACATCTCGTCTAAACATCAAATCCATTCTAAAACTAAATTGCCATGAAAAGTTTTTTTTCAGATTTATTCGGTGTTGAACATTGATTACATTTCTGCTTATGTTCCCCTTTTTATTTACTTTGTTAAAATTCGAAGCAACACTGTTGTAAGCTTTGAGTGGAGTATATTATTATGGAGAAGCTTCCTGTTCTTTATTCAAAACGAGAAGACCCACATGTAGGTTACAAGAGAAAGAACTTTAGCTTTAGTTCCATTGAGGCGGCGTCTGTAGTCATGGCCAGAAATCAGTCATGCGGCGACATCCAATTCCTATAATCTACCACTCTAGAAAATCGGCTTTCTTTTTAATACTTCTACTTGCCAACCAGCAATGATCTAATTCATACAAGCCTCGAAATAAGTAAATACGCGTAGGTGCATCAACTGTCAAAAAATTCGTTAGAATCTGTCAAACTCGAGGTTTATTATTTGCTGGAAGGTTTCAGTTGCTTTCTAGTCGCGAAAAGTCCTTTTCTCCTTTTTGAACAGAAGATCTACTGTACTGGCATTTAACACACTGATCTTCCCAAAAAATTGAAAAGTTATTATCAAAGACTTTTCACAAGAAAGTGGAATACATAAAAGTAATAAGCTCTCATCAAGCTAACGTCAAGCAAATTAAAATGTATCGGTCAATGACTAATTATAACTTTTGTGTTATTAGAAGCTAAACTGAATGATTTAATGGACAAACAATTGTATCCACTCTATTTTCAAATCTGAAATATGACTCAAATAAGTGCCATAAATTTGATAAAACCTCCAGTAATCAATTAACACACGCTCCTGGAACTAAGGTAGATTCATTTGGTTGCCGCTTCCTCTTATAAAGCGTGACCCAAATTTCACACAAGATTTGAGTAATGCATCATTTATGCGGTAAAGTATTGCCAACGAAAAAAAAACAAGAAACAGCGTGACAACTGACTATGAAAAATGAAACACCACAAAACAGCGCGTTTCTATTGTGGAGTAATATTTTAAATATAATGATGCTATGGCTGTCGCGTGTCAAAATTTTCAAGTCAGTTGGTGGAATAATTTAATGTCGGCAGCTGTGAGCAGATAAAATCATAATTCAGGTAAACCGGATTAATTAGTAATTTTAGTCATTTCGGCAGTCCGTCGATTCAGGCGATCAAAAGAAAACATCGAAGGAACTATCGAAGATGTTGATGAGAGGCCAGGAACAGCATGTCGGCACAGTGGACATTCCGAGGACAGAACAGACAGACGCAACTAATCACAGGGAACCACAAAAAGTGGATGCAGATTTTTTAAGTAAAACTGTCAAGAGCGATGGCAATTATTTTAACGCGATAGAATTGTAAGTCACAGAATTATATTCATGTGAATTCAGACTCGATTTCTCTGTGGACGAAAAGGGGAGCTATTGCCAAGATTCGAAATCCTGAGATGTTGCCGATGGGAAAAGGCTCGTCTTATCCTAAATCAAAAAATAAATAGATTTTCCAATTCCTTCTTAAGCAGAAGAGCTGAGTCAACATTCGAGGAGAGACGATCATTACTTTTTGTTCCTTCTCTTATCGCGCAAACTACAGATCCAGTACATTCTAAGCGATTTGCGAATGAGTATAAGAAAAAAACACTTTATCAATCGTCATAGCAACTCAAATTTGGATAAGCAAATTCTCCCGAAATGTCTACTTTAGGCGCAATGAACGTTTAAACAAACAACCAAAACAGATCTCAACGATATCCATTCAAAAACGGTTCAAATTAATACCGAGCCTCGATGGCCATTCACCATCTTGATCTCGATCTCACCACAAAGGCAACTCACAAAATGTATCCATTCAATTTAGTCATCATCCACATTATTTGTGCGATATTCCACGAAAGTGATCATTCTTCAATTCATTCCATTTAACAATCAACTTTCCTTTATTCCCATCGATTTTAATTCAACATCAAAAACAAAGAAGAATTTATATCCCCGACATTGCTGCAGAATCGAACAGATGTTACCACAAGATCACACTTCTCATAGAAGAGGCTTATTAATAATTTGTAATAACATAAATATTCGTCCGCACGCCGCAATGACTATAAAACTGAATTTACGAGAGTAAACACCCCCATTCTGGATGAGCGCACAGACGACCACGAGCACAATCCACTCGTTTTCAAAAAAATAATAATAAAGAAACACTCATATTTCGGATCAGCACACAAGTACAAATGTGAGAGAATGAGAAATTTTGAAAAATAGAAAATATCACGATCGGACACAATGGTTAGTCGATGCATGAGTATCTGGACCATTTAAAATCACTCACCTTCAATTATTCGGTTATGCTGATGATGCTTGTATTGTAAATCCAAAAATGTAGATCTTTGAGGTTTGTCTTCAAGTCAAGTTAATCTTCTCTCACTTTTCGTTTCACAATACACAACTTGTACAATTCACAAACATATCTCTCGGCATTTGATGTTGCATCCTTGAGACGCTCTCAAAAATATTCACTTTCACCATTTTACTCTTTTTCTATTCATTTCTTGTCATTTGCTTCCACCTAAGAGCATTTCTACTTCTACGGCAATCTATTCAGATTCTTCCGCGTTGTCTTCATGTTTTATTCGTCAGTCAACAAACAAAAGCGCACGCATTGTATCTAGAATGAATTGGATGGTAGAATTATTGATATGCTCGATCAATTGCACCTCACTTCCTTCTACCGCGCACACAATCTTGAAATTCTATAACACACTAAAAAATATCACTTAATCCACCACCCACCGCCAGAAAGGATCACCTCTAAAACACCTCTTTGCCCCCCCTTTTTACTTGCTTGCCCTGCCACCATTCATTCACAGCGAGAATATATTTTCTGGAACTTAATTTTTATTTTTTAACTATTTTACCATTCATTCTGTGTGTGCTTGGCAGTGTTTTAAAAAAAAAACTTAGTTGTGTACACTGAACTGAACGACGACGACGGATGATGATGATGTTGCTGGCGATGAGAGGACAACAAAACGGTTTGAGTGAAAAAAATGAATTCCCATATCGATTGCGTCATCACCATTATTGAAACACTAAAATCCTGTTTCCGTTTCCCGTTTTATTTTGCTTGCAGATTTTCAGTTTCACTTGCAGCAGCCGCATTCCTCTTGTATCCATTCTCCTCCTTATCATCATCCCCGAAAAAAAAAAATACAAGTAAATATGAGGAAAAAAAGGAAAACTGAAATCACACTTCCAAACAAGTTTTCCTTCTCTACTTCCTTTTCGTTTGCTCTTGTTTTGTATGAAGTTTCTTTTATTTAATTTTTTTTTTTTTGGTTCACAAATGGTGGAAGTCGGCCAAAGTGGGCTTAAAGGGGTGAGAAGATGGCGAGATCGAAAAAAAAACGAAAAAAAATAGGAAATAGAAAACAAAATGAAAATTTACAATCCAAATCGATGGCTTTTCCACCAACTCACTGCACAGGAAATTGCACCCTTTTATTTAGGCTCCGAGTGGAGGTTTTTAACCCCAACATAAAATATACAGGACTGTAGGTAATTATTACGTAACGGTCATTTACAACAAAAAAAAAATATAAGTGAAATAACGAGTTTCTTTTGATATAGTTCGCCTGTTTGGCTGGCGATTCGTATATTTTTCTGTGCTTTTGGTGGCTTTTGTATCCTTTCCGTGATATTTCTTTTTTTTTTCTTCGAATTTATTTACACATGCAGTTCTTGTGTTGCACTCAAAGTGGGGCAACAATTCGTTAACAATATTCTCACCGTCGTCGATGTCATCCTTAGAACATTCAATATTAATGCAGGACGAGTATAAAAATCAAATCAAATTCAAACACCAATCGTCGGACATCCGTGGACCGTGACGGCAACGCCGAATTGCCTACCTATTGGCATTGCAATTGCGACACTTTTTGAATCTCATTTCGAAAAAAAAAACTTTTGCATTCGTTGTTTTCAATTGAATTGTATTTTTTTCCTCTTGTTTGTTTTATTTTTTCACCAGCGTGTAAGCTGTCACTCACTCTTAACCGAGTTAACAGCGGCGTTAACAAGTCTCGCACACGATAAATGTTGTTAATGTTTTCATTGTCACTGGCTCACGGTTGACTGATCATTGCTGCGGCTTATCCAGATCTGATGTTGATGCTGATGGCGTTTCGAAACGTTCGTTTTGTTTGAAAAATAATTTAAAAATCTTCACCGTTATATGGGAAATTTAGAAACAATTTTTTCTTTACATATAAAAAAGAACACAAAATTTTTCAAATCTCAGAACACAGCGAGACTACACGTTCGTCGCGAAAAAACAAAACGCGACTATCATCCCACAGGACAATATGCACACCACTACCGTTCGGCTTTCGTCTACGGTTAGAAGCAGGAGCAGCCAGTGCAGCCAGACATCAGTAGCAGCAATAGCAGCAGTAGCGCAGCAAAAAAGGAGCAGCGCCAACGTTGTAGTGTGTGTGGTAGTAGATTCAGTACAACATGCAGTGCTCTAACGAAGTTCGTCGTCGTCGTCTACTCTCAGAGCTTAACGTTCGGTCAATCCTTTAACAACACAAAAAACCGTTACGTGTGCGAGCACGCGGAAAAACAAATGAAAACTGTGCTACTGTGCCTAAGTACGATGCCGCACGAGTAGTAGTAGAACATGAACATGAAGAATTTTCCTTTTGCGAGGGAAAGCATACAAGAATATCATTCCCAAGTTCGAACACGAGAAAACTGTAAGCGCGCTACAGTCGACAGCCGACAAACCAGCAGCAACGCGGACAACATCGACAGCAACATTTGCCCGATGATTTTTGGTTCGAAGCGAACACAAGCAAAATACCATCAAAGCAGAGTACTGCCGTACTATCTATTCGCAGAGCCAAACTCACACTCACTCACTCGCTCTGTCACATGACGAGCACGCGAGAGATAAATGGAAATGGGGGGAAAAAAGCCAACAACCAACACAAACAGAGCGCACTGTTCTTCTTCAGTAGAAAGCGATTTTCCGCACACACGAACGAAAATCGCCTCATCACACTCTGCTGCTGCCTGTGCTGTTTAAGCTGTTGGGACTGTTGGTGCTGTCGTCATCGTTATAGTTTCTGCACAGGCCGCAAACCATCCTTCGGACTGTCTCTCCCCTCAACACCCACCAATCGGCCATGTCAAAGGAGGCAGAGAATTGTATGTGTTGGGTGTTGCAGTGTGCTGACTGCACAGACACTGCTCGGGTGTGCAGACACAAACAGCATTCAGTCCGAACATCACACGGAAGTTGCATGCAACACGACACCAAGCACGAAGTACGAACCACCCGACCCGCGCAGCACAGCACAGCACAGCACACACCAATTATTGTGCCACTCTGACTGTAGTGATAGACTGGTCTGCAGAAGGCATTCACACCGTTTCGTGCAGACTTGGCTAACAGCGCCAGCAGACAGATAGGCAGACAACAACCATTAACCGTTGAAGAACTAACCACCACCATCAGCCATATAGTACGGTGCCCACCAGCACTGTGCAGAATGGCCCTCAACAGTGGTGATTGCATTTGTGAAGGAATTTCTGCAAGGTCCTTGATGGCGTACGAAAATGTGTGTCACCACATAAGAGGACATAGAGAGCCAGAGACTGAACGAGAGAGAGAAAGCGAGTATAGGAAAATGAGAGACTCAACGACGTATAGCCGATGAACTCTTGCTCTTTGAAAATTAATGACGTAAATGTGGAATTTGTATAAATCATTGTTCTAGGTTGTGGAAAACTGGTGCATGAGATGCTCCTGTAGGCAGTGTGATTATTTTTGTATGCGTGTCGTGCGGCGAATTCAGATTATTTTGTGCGGGTTTTTTGAAATGAGAATTGGGCTCTGTAACTGGTTAACTGAATTGGCTTGCTGTAGTTCTATTGTAAAATTATGAGTTGGAAAGTTAGGATGTTTGCGGAGATGTATCTCGCAAATAGCTGCTTGAAATTGGGTGAAATTTCGTTGAAAGATTCCTTAGATTCTGGTTTCGGATATAGGCTAGGCGTTTTGGAATTTCCTCAATCATCGACCATGCAACGACCAAAGGCGCCAGTTCTGTAAAAATGTACACTTGTAATCAAAATGAACCAAACTATTGTTTATACCGCCAATAACGAGCTGCCACTATGTGGAATCAACATTTTGCCCAATTTCAATGAAAATGGCTTCAGATGATTCCATATCAAAAACACAAGACCAAGGCATGCCTGCAAACGGTCAAATTTTGGTATCAAATAGTACTCAAACGACCACTGCAATCTAACACGTGCTGTACCTCCGACTCACGAAATCTCCCTCCCTCTCTCAAAAGAGACAAAATAGAAAAAGCACCAACACTGGAAAATATGGCATCTCTAAATTTAGAGACACATTCTCACAGATACAGTCGACGTTAACATTCCAACCACCCAAAGCTTTCATTCCAATCGCGAAAGCTTATTCTGCTCTCGTTTCCCACGCTCCCCACAGCCAGTGCAAACAAATTGGGAATACATAAGGTACAAGACTGGCGTGTTCCACCTTTCGGTGCCGGTGAATAGGAAGCGCATGAGCATGCATTTGTTTATAGGAATTTCCGCATCACAGGGAATTCCGGGAGAGCATCGCCAGCCATGTGACACCGGTTGTCAGTGGCATGACCGCAAGATATCTTCGAGCCAGCATGCAGAACCCCCGAAAAATCATGTCGGCTTTGAGAGAACACCATTTTTTTTGTTTTTCTTGCGGGAAAAAAAAACCTACATTTTCCTTGTTCACTTCACTCATCGACTTGGTGTGTCGGTGGCAGTGCTCTGCTCTCCTTTTCGGCGAAAGAAAATGGGAAAATTTTCAATATTTACTATCTGCATAGGCCTTGCTGCTTATACCTTATTTACGTAGCATTCTCGGGGCGCCCTATATTTTGAGACCAAATTTTGTGTGTTGGTGTGCCAATGTCCTGTTTTGTAGACAAGCGGCACGAGAGAGCGGCTTCACACAGGAACTCGAACTCCTGCAAAGCATGTTTTCGGGCTGTTCAGTTGATAATTTAATTATTGACGTTATGCAATGGATGGGATGGGAGTTACTGAAAGAGTGAACTGCCGATATGGATCTAGATCTCATTTTGTACGTGTTTAACAGCATTGAGTGTGGTTGTGTGATAAGGCGCAATCGGTTCAAGTAATTTAGAAGTGTCTCTTGAACAGTTTGGAGTGTGATGGAATTGTTTTGAGGTTTAAAATACACGTTTGATTGTATTAAACCCTGAACTAATTTTATTTTATTTAATTAAATAACTGTATGTATTTTTATGTAACAAAAAAATGTAATTAAATAAAGTTAATTGCTGTAAGCAGCGAGATTTGTATATTTTTAAGATAAAGACCCTCTGACATATTTGGAGCCATCAGTGGGATTTTTCATAAGAATATCATTGCAGTGGTGGAAACACCAACGTTAAGGTAGACGCCTAAGTGTAGGAAACAAAAAGCCTATGGAGCTGTGTTAGAATAGTATAGAGTGGGAAGCCATATATTCCTCGTCCCCACCCAAGCAAATTCTAGAAAAGACATTCGAAAAGAGGCTGTCTTCCGCCACGTAATTCACACGCACACGGGAAGAGGGTCAAATTCCTGTAGCAACAAACTGCAGCCAGATCGTTACAATAATGTGCTCGTTCTCCAGTCCTCCGGCGGCATTTGCATCTTTATGTTGAATCTAAAACTTAAAAGCTATAAAAGCATTCACACGTCGTTATTTTTGGAAGATAGCGACAATGTGGTGGCATGTCTCTGTGTGTTCAATCCTGAAATGTCTCATCAGCCATCAGTGAACGCAGTGAACGCAACTGCCCCAACTTGCAATGAAGCCATACTAACGTAAGCTTTGTAGATACGAATTCGGCCTCGTTGGTTTTTCTGTTTTTAAAGATTGGGCGAATGCACGACTTCGAAATCTACCGGAATTGAATAAAGGGTGTCCAGGTACAAATGGTACGTTTCCTAATTGTCATGTTTCAGCACCTGGCAAAGTTGGCAATGACATACAATTGTGAAAAATTTCAGTAAAGTTTACCATTATTCATCGTGTCACCCTTTGCAATAGGGTGCAAATTATTAAGCCATATTGCGAAATATCGCCTTCGTTGAAATTCCGGCAGTCATCAAGCTTTCAGTGTGCAGTTGCCTGTGTGTCATACCCTGGAACAATTTTTAACGTGAGTACACTCATTTGGACCTTAAACAATCAACCAGACAGAGATTGGTGGGAAATAAATAGGACATAGCTGTGCCTGCCAATATTGTTGAAGACTCAGAAATGTCGATTCGGCGAAAATTTGTTGAATTAGGCATCGCCAGAGTCAACCCGGGTTATTTTACGGTTGGATTGGGTTAAGATTGTGCTGACACAAGAATTGAGGCCTGACGACCAGTAATACGGATTTTGGCCAAAAACATCATCTCTTAAGATTGACTCATCGACTATGTTAACAAGACAAATTGCAGCTATAGGTGCGAACAGAGTGAATAAGCGTTCGATCAAACATCAATGCCTCCACAGCAATTGGTTGTGTCTCCTCCAAGGAACCAAATCTTGTAAGGTCTCAAAATCAGTTCCCCATTTAAGGGCGACGGTCAGTGATGGAGTTTATCGTTTGTTATGTAGTGTGTTTGATATATCTGTTTAACTTATTGTAATAAGAATACAGAGATGCTCGACGCGATCTACCAACAAAATGTTGAAGTGGAAGGACTAGTGATCGCAAGAACAATGTTTTGATAAACGAAATGTGTCTAAATGGCAAGCAGACAATCTAGAGCAGGCATGCCAAACTTAATTTAGTGTGCGGGCCAAATCCTTCTGAAATTGCGGGCAGCATCTACATGTTTTAATAAAAAATAAAATTTTCTTTGATATTTCCTTGTTTAAGTGTTGCGTGCCGCATATAATCACGTAGCGGGCCGCGAGTTTGACATGCCTGATTTAGAAGAACAAGGAGACTAGAGCAACCCGGCTTATTTTGTAGTTGACTATGAGCCTACATCCGCATAAGATTGTGCTGACGCAAGAATTGAAGGCAAACGACTATAGATAACACGATGAGCCGGAGATTCGGATTTTGGCCTAAAAATTATCTTCTCACACATTTTGCTTTGATTGTTAACTCCGCTAGTATGTCAGTAGATAATATACTCGTAACAACGACCTGTAGGAGCTATTCAACAGAGTGAAGGTTAAATGATTGAAATGGCTAGGTCATGTAGAGCGAATGGAAACCAATGCTCCGGCGCGGAAAATCTTCGAGTAGAGGAAAACCGCGACTCAGGTGGCTCACGCAAGTGGAAAGAGGCCTCAACTAACTATGTATGCCGAACACGAGGCAGCTAGCTAAAATCGAACTGGCTGGAGATGCTTGTTGGTTGATGCCTAGGTCCACTCTGGACTATAGCGCCATCCTAAGTAAGGAAGTAAGCTATGTCAGCTAGATTTATTGGCTTGACTGATTGGTGAGCTCTATGTCATGACGGTATCATCGGACCTTATTTCTTTTGAAATAAAGAAGAAGACACCGCCACCGTCAAAGGTCTCGGGTACAAAACTTTGTTGTTAACCGACTTTCTGCGGTAGAGCTCGACAACATTACAGAGCTATGATTTCAGCAAGACAACGCTACTCTATACAAACGACGCACCGCTGGCTTTCCCAAACGATCTCAGGCGACTGTATGTTATTCTATGCAGCGGCTCCTCTTTATTCTTGACCTTGCTTAGACCTCAACACAGTCGATGAGTTAAGTCAACTTTCCAAAAAATATAACGCAACACAACCACTCAATGTGATTCAACCATTCTTTGTACAGTTCCGTCCCGGGACTGTATAGCCACTTCCAAAAACAGAAACTGACAACTTATACAGTTAAGACTGTCTAAACAGACATGTTCAACAAGGCGTTTTTGAAATATGGAATTCAGTCTTTGACTTCGACAAATGTACAAAAATTGATCATTTTGATCAAATTAATCAATACGAAGAAAAGGTTATAAATATTAGTCATCAACAAGAGACTTGTTTTTCACTAGTGCGTGCAAATGAATCATCGAAAGTGACTGATCCTTATCAAAGAAACCAGCCATTAGTGGTAAACAAGGTCATAAAGATGATCATTTGCACTTCGTTACCTCACTTTCTGCATATAAAGGACGCCGCGATAAACAAAATCATCAGTAAGCAGTTCCACGTCGAAGCAAAAGGACAAGACAATCTGAAGATGGAAGTCACAAACGTTATTCAAATAAATTTCTACAATTTATTGATTACATTCACTTTGACATTGATTTGGCTGGCAAGGGATTTCATTTTTGGGAAGACTGCACAGAAGGAAGACCTCGCGGAGCACCACAATTTAAGAAGTTCTTGTTCGATCTGGAATCAACAGGACCTCGTCAATGGACAGCATACCAATTTGCGTGAAACATTTATTTCGCATTTGGTAAAGTACCGGGATCTACCCCGAGTATCATACTACGAAATGAGAAGGACGAGGCAATCGAAAGCTCAAAGGAGACTAGACTTTTAATCAAATTTTGTATTTTTGTACTGAATATGTAAATAGTTTTTGTATCTTAATAAAAAAAATCACTTTTTTGGAAAATACTGTCTTTGGAATTCAATAGAGTTCAATGTGTGAACACGGAAGCTTGTGAATAAGCGATTCGCTTTGCCACCATATTCCCGACAAGACAGTTTCACATAGAGGACGAGCTGTTGGGAAGCCAACTGAGGGAAATCTTAAATTTGATTACATCTCTATTTTGGGTCCAGAGAGGCCAAAGAAGGAGAATATAAGCAGAACGTAAATAAAACACACCCCTTCACAAAAACAAACCAAAAGTCTGCCCGGATGAAATAGGAAAGTCACCAAGGCTCTTCAAAAATGTAAGCCTTGTAACCGATCGACAGAAAAAAGTGGATGAAGTAACACGAAGAATGTTAGGAAGAGAAGAAATCCCAACCCTTGCTGATGAAACCTCACATAGATTTCAAGTTACTGACCCAACCATCAAAATGCCAAAGAATAACCAAGCCGCTGGTCTCAAAGGCTTACATTTTCAAGGCATTTGGCTATTTTCTGGTGCAGAGCATGCAACAGTTTCTCAAAACTATCGCCCATAACATTCTGCCCAGCATACTGTCCTTTGCACTGTATTATTTGGTACATTGCAGAGCGTCCGATGGCTACAGACCTAAAAAAAAATGTAAAAGTCTGACAAGCTTTAAATCGATGGCCAAGTGGGTTGGTGCGTCCACTCTTACCTCGCTGGTGTTAGGTTCGATCCCAAAATTTAGCAACTCTCAGAATTCATCGTTCGATACTGACAAAGCTGAATTAGTATTCCTTTCTAGAAAAAAGTTTCTCAAAAGTTCGACGTTCGTTGTCAGCATAAAACTGTAGGCCCCATCTACTCGTGATCTCGAACGGTCGCGCCACCCATATGATGTATTATTATTATGAGTCGCAAGACGTTACAAATGCAATTTGATTCAAGCCTTCCAAACCATTGAGAACATGGAACTTATTTCGCCAAGGACATGCATTGTCGAGTGATGTGTGATGTCTGAGGAAGTTTGTAAGGTAAGCCGCTCTAAGTATGAGCCACGTACGTGATATATGTCTGTAAAGGAGGAATCTTGCCCATTAAACACGATCTACGAATCAGGAGAGTAAGATCGAATTTACGTTATAAGTACCAATTGATCACGGACGAATTGCAAACAGCGTATCCGTTATTGATGGAAGGGAGTTATCACTCACGCTAAGACCCTCCATGGCCATAAGGACTGTAAGTGAGACACGTCACGATCACGTCAAGCGTTTAAGCACTAGTTGTCCGGTAATGGTATCTGCAAGTTTAAACACGGATTAACGGATGTATTATTCGAGTCATGGTGTATGTTACAACTTTCGCTAGCTGATAACTCAGTGGGTGGCTCAAAGAAGACGAATCATCGAAATGAAGAATGGTACAGAAAGAAGAAACAGGACAAAATATATTCAATTTCAATTTAATACAAGGACACACAAAGACAAGAGAATTGTATTGTTTTAAAATGTTTAACAAATTCAGATTTATTTTCAATTCAATTTAATTTAAAAACGCAAACATGAAGATATAGAATATGCACGTGAGACAAAAAAAATAGATGAGGATCTAAGAGAGGTTGAGCAGAAATTGAGAGCAAAAACGTTTTCGGTTCTTGTCAATAGGGGTAAGACTTGAAGTTCACCTAGTTGCGTAGACATCCAGAGATAACATTTACACTAGCGACTTTTTAACAATTTCAAGATTATTTTTGAACTGAAAAGTATAGCATTATTCGAAATTGGGATAACCTGTGACGCTTTAGGTTTTTGTTTCAATTAGAAATTTTATTAGATCGAAATTAATAAAATTTATAATCTCAGCTTTATCATTCGGTCGCTTGGCTGAAGATACTTGGACATTATCAGCATACAGGTAGACTGTAAGTCTAAATCAACATGCAGAACTAATTGACAATCCCTTGAAATCAATCTGACATAAAACTGGAAATTCATCTAACTGGCCACTGGACAGTAAGGTGCTAGACACTGAAACTCAAGATAAGCACAGATCATTGTGTTCAACTTCAAAAGTACTCAACACACAATTTAAAATGCTGCAAAAATGGGCATTCTCCCTTCACATGTAATCCCATGTCATGTATTTTTTTCTCAAATAGTTAGTCATTGCATGTTTTGCCATTGATGAGCTAATGATGAGTTCAGTGGCAGTGTTTTTCTTTTTCTTGTTCTATTTAAGTGCCTTCATAGAGAATATTTTCATGTAACGTACGGCAGCGACTGCTTCACTTAAACCAAATTAATCAAAGAACCACCGTCACTCTGATCTCTTAGCATCGTCGAGATTTATGGACGAATCTTAATTGATTTTCTTTTCGTAAATTCACTGTATATTTGTGATAGTTAAACGAAAACATTAACACATCAATTTCACTTAGGAAGCCTATAAAGTTTGAATTTGCAAAATAATCTAATGATACTGATAAATACATCAAGTGCCAGCGAAGATATCCCACACTTATGACTGATAATTGAGTTGGGCGCCAAATGATGTAAATATTTTCAAGAATTCCCCCCTAGATGAAAGAGATCCCATAAAGCGAACATTTGCTCTCACTTCGACATAATTTATTGTTGCACAAGATAAATATAGTTTTACTTTTTGTTCCTCAATCGTTAGCTGATCGATAATACCGATAGCATGTGTTTCGTGTTAGAGTGCCGCCTTCATTAGCGGCCTTTTGTGTGATCCATTAAAATTCCAATTCAGACTCGACTATTGATTTACATCCCTGGTGGAGCCAGGGAACTCTTGAGATTCGAACCGATCCGACTGAGTGGGTTGAATTGACAAATTGAAGGCGAATTTCGTGAATAATTCATAATTGTGGAACTAATGTGTGCACAGCATTTTGGAGCAGCTGTTATGAGTCAAGATAATTCAATTGAGATATTGAACACTCCTAGCGAATAACTCAAACAGAGGAGAACTTCGGCATTTTATTTTTGACTTCTAATTAAACAGATAAACAATCGTGAGGGGTGATCACAACCAGTATCTAGGAGCTATACTCGCAGGATTACTAATCTAATTCAGGCATTTCTTAAAGTCTTGTGGGATGACAGAATGTTTCTAGGCATTGTTGTTTGCGGGATATGTCATGTCACCGCGGCAATCCGATTCCTCTTTTCCACTCTTCATTTGTTTAATGTACGAAATTGAATGTTGGTGCAAGCTTAAGAAACACACCTGTGCAGTGTTTTAACACCGGAACCTGAGTGTCGTATCAAAATAAAAAGATAGCGGTTTTCTTCTGTCAAGCACACCTTGATTTCTTTCCACCATGGTTTCTAGACTGTTTACTTCCTACTTCTGCCATCGAAAGTTGTTATGTGAAGAAGTGTCGTTCAATAAAATCTCGCTATTTCCTCTGGATTACCCACACTCCACATCACTTGTGAGAGTTTTGAATTCATTTTAGACAGACTTTGTCCCTAAACTCTTGAGATAACACATCATTTTCAGTGACCCGCATGGTCCACTAAAGGCTTCCCGGGCCATACCACGCACGAGAGATCTGGAGGCAACTCGATCCTCCGGCATCGACTCTAACTCGTCAGGAGCTATACCTAAGTCAAACCTGTTTTTGTACTTGGTCCAACCATCTCGCCGTGGATCTGCCAAGCGGTCGCATTCAAGGCACGCCTCGGAATAGGTTATTATGGGGACATTCGTGCCACGTGACCAAACCTACTAAACATATACCCTTTAGTTCGAAGAAGCAGTTGCTCAACATTGAACTGCCGTGATTGCCACCCTATCTCGGAGAGTAACTCTCACAACAGCACGAAGAAATCTCATCTCGGCAACTTGTATACGCGATCGTATTTTTTCGGTCACATTTACGACATGTGTAGATTCTCAAATACCACTCAAACGCGTTGTACGTACTGAACCTGAACTTGGACTTGTGTTCCCTAGGAAACGTGTTTATGAAAATAAGGATGAAATCAAACACAGACAGAGTCCTGTGGTACAATAAACTCGAATGGTGGCGAATAAGACATATGACACTTGTGTGGAATTGCATTTAAGTGGTGAGCACATTAAGCATAGCCTACACGCTCATCTATGCCCCAGGCGATGCAATACTTTCAAAAATACCAATTATTTAGTTGTGCAGTAGTATGCAGAAAGATACAAACGTTTGAGCTGTTTACTGCATTATCTTTTCTATGAGTATTTTAAACCAGACAAAGTAGATGTCCACATGTTTGGTAGCCCTCATCTATTAAACGGTTGCATGGATTTTGCCAAAATTTGTTAGAAAGATCACTCTTGTGTTGGGTTAAGCCATATTTGCTTTCTTCGTATGGCCATCCATTTCATGAAATGAATCTTGGGCTAAACCAACAGGAAATAGACTCATAGGCCACTTCTTTCCTGGATATGTGATCGCTGGCTTGGATTCGGAAAAACTCCACAACACACAGATGAATCAATAAAACTTAACTCTCGTGACTACTGCATGAGTTCATGTTCAAATTTATCTGAAACTACCACTAAAAGGACGCAGATGTTATTTAAAATTGTAAGCACACTTAGTAGTATAAATAGCTCTGAAATGCAAAGAAATCGAGAAGGCGACCACGAAGCTCGCGAATGAAGAAGCCAGCCGCCTGAAGCTGTTTGAACAGACAGGAAAGTCCACAATGGATCAGATCTTCACACTGCGGCAGCTCCTGAATACTCAAGAAGTGCAAATCGACATCACCACTCACAAAACGACACTCACCATTTCAAGTCTCCATATGACGGCGTAAATTGAGACGAGATGTGCAGCACTAGCAAAAAGGATTGAGTCAAAACCACGGGCTCCGATTTGACTTCTTCCGCATGATTCTTAGGAAAATTGTGCAAATCTCACACGCCAACAGTAGATGAACGATCTTCCACTTGTCCAGCTGTTAGGATACGCGAATGACATTAACGTCATAGTCAGAACCGCGTTAAGAAGGAATCATTTTAAATTGGTCTGGCGTAGAACAAGAGGAAATTGAAGTATATGCTGTCCTCAAGAAATGAAGAAAAGTCTTAGACAGAGCGTCACAATAGGCAGATATTAATTCAAAATATGCAAGGATTTCCTCTACCTCCGCTTCATAGTAAAGAGCACAGACAACATAAATACCGAGGACAAAAGCAGAATAACTCTTGCCAATCGCTGGTTCTTTAGGCTCAAGAGGCAAATGAGTAATAGAACCGTCTCTCGAAGGACCGAAGGAAGGACTGACTTCATATAAAATACACCCATCATCCCAGTTCTGCTGTACGGCACAGAGGCATGAATAAGCTCAAAATCGGATGAGGAAGTCCTTGATCACTTCGAAAGAAAAGTTCAGTGTTTGATCTTTGGTCCTATTTGCGTCGATGGGATCTGGAGGAGAAGATTCAACCACGAACTGTATGGGCAGTACAACGATATTAGCCTGGTCTGGCGTCTAAGGTTCTAACGCCTAACGTGCCTGAGCCATGTAGAGCGCATGTACAACTGAAGAGGTTTTTTGGTTAAAACCCAGGCTCACTGTGGACTGTAGCGCTACTCAAAAAAGGAGACATGCAGAAGAACTCTACACCATTTATAAAATGCAGTGTGATTTTGAAACGTACATATAATCGTTGTCAGTTGATGGATGGGGATATATTTCAATTTTAATACAACTGCTCTGACAGGAGAATTTAATCTAACACAAGCCCATACATCACTTCCACCAGCAAGCAATTCTCTGCAGAAAAATCCACTTAGTTAAAGAATTTTCGAAAATACATATGTTCACGATAACAAAAGCAACGTGTGCTCAAGGGTCTGCATTGTGTGCTAAAGTTCAACGGTTAAAGCAAAAGTTAAGCCCCAATAGAATAAACTTGAACCGCACCGCCACAGCACCGAAGCACCGAAGCACCACATGGCAATCAGTACCATTATCATCGCCATCATCAACACCGGAGCAGCAGCGTTTCCAAGTGAAAATGAATTGGCTGTTCTCCCAAATGCACGCACCGACCGACCGTGCCTGTGCCACCTTTTTCAAACACATGCCCGACCAACTGGGCGGCCGCTGGGCGAAGAACAAATTTTGCAACTTTATGAAAAAAGTTAACCCATCAAGTCGCGGCCAACTTTAAAACAACGGAGACACTTCTCATATTCAAAACGATTGCCTCAACCACACTCGCGTCACGTATACGGGTCACCTCCTGCTCCGCATAGACCAGAAAATATAATTTTACGGGCATCAAATTGAAAGGAGATACAATATCTGGATACACAGGTTGGCTTCTATTCCATCGCATGGTTGGCTTTATACTTCGCCCGTCGCCCATGTGTGTGTGTGTTTGTTTATATTCCTTTGAGTTAGCCACTCTTGCATGGATGTTGTTGGCAGCTCTCATTATACACACGGTCGGTTGAGCTTCAATGTAGGGCAGCAGCAATCATAACACTCACATTGGACTTCCTCGTGTTCCTTCCGGTTGGATGTACATGTCAGGACACAAAACCGAAACCGCGACACATGTGCGACGTTGAGACTAAAGAAACATTGACCTTATTTCCAACACCGCTTGAAATATGGGGCAATTCTAGTTTGACTTCGTCCAGGGTTTGGCGTCTGGGAAGCGCAATGGATGCTTGGACACTGATGTGAAATTGAATTGGGATTCTGTTACTTGACTCAGAACCACCCTAGTGGTGATGGTATGCTATGTAGACAAATCATTGAAGATGTAGAATATTCGACGATGAAACCACATGTTCTAAGGGATGAGTTCATCTGACGCTTCAAGAGAAAAGATTTTTGGGTAAATTTTCTCACAATTTATTTGTTTGTTACTCTGACTTAATGCTTAAAGTGCCTGTAATCGCTAATTTTGTTCCTAACATGTTAGCCTCGTGATTCGGCTCAATTTAATGTGATCTAAGCTTTTTAGCAGAAAAGGCTATGCTTCAATGGTTTGGTCACGTGTCATGAATGTTCCTGTCATCACGACTTCCGAGGCGTTCCTTGAATGCGATTCCAGCAGGTAGGCGATATCAGGCAGACCCAGGACGAGATAGATGGCCGAAAATTCGCCTGGTTCCACTTGGGCATAGCACATCATGGGTTAGAGTCGATGGCGGATGATCGAGTAGCCTGCATATCTCTCGTGAGTGATTTGCTCCCGCAACCTCTTTTGTGGATCATGCGAGTCACTGAAGATGATGGGGATGGTGATTCTTTGTGTTTTGGCCTAAGCCTACTTGCATTAGGGGGAAAGATTAAGGGACAAAGTTAAGCCAAGACCGCAGCTTAAAAGTGAAATGTGTGAATGTGTCAACTTTTTGACGTGCTGCACTTGGACCTATCGTTTGCAGCAAACCCTCGGGTTATAGAGGACTCGAGGGAACCTACAATTCATCCCGGTTTCGAATGGCGAAGTTTGATAATCTTTCCTTGACAGGTCTGCTGCAGGGGCAATATAAGTTACTCAAGGAAGATGTAGTAATGAATGTTAGTGTGCCGGGGATCGAACCATGTAGGAGACAGTCCAAGTACCAACAACGCTATGCCCCAGCGTTATGTTTCTCATTGATGATCAACAAATACTCTTTCTTCGATGAAACCTATGACACTCACCATGTGCAAAAGCGCATATTCCCTCTCAACATTTTAAAGGAAACTTAAGTCATTACCACAACAATCCTTGCACTTGCTGCCGCACCCAATAAAGTTTCGAACTTTAACTGTGTCACGTCTTAATTTTCTAAATTGTGTGTGACACCACTAAATTCGTTTATTTGACATTTTCAATAATTAAATACAAATAACCGTCCGCGTCCGACAACATCATTAAAAGTCGATTCCCGTCATCATCGCACCACCTACCGCGATGCGCTGCAGTAACAGTGTTGCATCATTAAAATCGCAGCGATGATGGCGGGGCCATAAGGACGTAGGAGCAACTTTATCGAAAACACACACACACCACCACTCATGCACATACACACAAAAATTGGGGGAAAAAAACGAAATTTTCGCAAAATCATGGCGTTACTACTGGATGGCTCCACTCAAGCGCCATGTGCATCCGAGAGTTTATGTTCAACTTCCGCTTGAAATAAACTTTTTAAGTAAGCACCAGCTCTCTCGAATCTGTACATATGTACATACCTATATGTATGGACGTATGACAGACGGTATATCTCCAAACCAACGTCGGTATTTATTTATTTTCGTATATCTCGTGTTTTTTTTCTTTCGTTGCCGCTTAAAGTATCTGACACATTTTTGAGCTATGGTGCCGCTATCTGCTGACACTGTTGCTAGGGACCACCTCCCACTGCGCCATGTAATGTCATTCATATTGGCAGAGGCACCACTTTTATAAATTTTAAATTACTCTAAATTTTTCGTTTTTTAATTTGTCTTCCTTTTTTTTGTGTGTGAGTGGGTTTTTTTCTCATTTTTTATTTTTTTTTGTTTGGCTTCGACAGCACAGGGATGTGTTCATAAATTCAGTCGATCCACGGGGGATTTCACGGCAGCAGGCATGGCTAATCCCAGTGTCCTGTCAGCGTCGAAAATTTCCCATCGAAGTGCACTTCATTTTGTTTTTCTACAGCATAATCTCAATTGTAGAGCTCGGCCTTTGTCCCATGGTCGATTATGAAAAACTGGGTGAACAATTTAATTACATCTCAACGGTGATGAATGGACGTGCATATGTATGAATGGTGTCTCCTTGTAATTGGGGATGTGTGTGACAGTGTGCGGTGCAGAGGTCTATTTTTGAGAGTCCTTTCGTGACCTCACTGGGAGCAGTTATGTTAATAAATCAAGGTTGACAATGAGTTATGAAGGTTTCCTTTACATAGATGCTGTAACTGGGGACTGTAGTTTCGAAAATATGAACAATTATTATTTATTAAAATGCGAGGATTGAGGATTTTGTTTTAAGTAGACAGAAATGTCCACTTTGACTGCTGGCGAATAAAAAGGATGTGAAGTGAAAGAAAAATCCAAAGAAATTCTTCCAAAATGGAGTTAGACCCCCGACTCCCTGGCCTCTTATGGGCGTTTCTACTTCTGCAGTTTCTGCCAACGGTCGTCGTATGTCGAGTACAACAGTTTCTGATAGGGCTCGTACGGAAGAATTGATCCAATGCATTGGCAGAAAGGAATTTTCCAAAAAGAATGCAATTGAATAAATGTGGAAAAAAATAAAAGCAGAGCTTCCAGACCAACAAGTACGTTTTAAAGCTATTAGTTATCCTTCCTTGGCTGTGTCCAAAATCCAAATGGACGAGAAACAGTCACAGTGGTAGCCGCCAACCTTCGAATTCCACCCAATTCAGCATGATTATATAATTAAATCATTATAACAAAGAGCACATCTTCTACAGAAGTGCCAGTGGAGATGATAAGGGGGTTTCAGAATATATCTATGTACATATGTGTGGGAGACCTGGGCAGGAGGTATCGCTGTAAGAACCTTGGTGGGAAGAAACCGCACTCGCACTGTCTAATAGAGTCATACCAAAAACGAGGCTATAAACATTCAAACAATCGAACTATCCATCGGTGATAAGCACATGCGGACACTGGTGCATGTGCCGTGACTCACAACCGGACTCTTACAATGTAATGTTTCAATTTAATGAATATAATAATGTTCTGATGAAATATGGTATGAACCCAGTGCATGAGTACAGAGTGTACGAGAACTTCTGACACAGTCTGTTCAGGTGTATACATGTTCCAACGATAAGAGATGCATGACACCGGCTACACGCGCCGACTTGAAAGGGATAAGTCGGCATACTGGACGATGCAGGCAGTGGCTTCATATGGGAAGCTGATTAGCTTTATGTTTAGCTTAAGTCTTGACCTGCAATAAGACAGTTACGGGGAAATAAAACCGAGTGTAAATAAATTTGTAGTGTGAGTCGGATCCTTGGGAGGAGGCTCGGCCTCTCCGATCGCAATTTTTTCTTGAGAATCGCTTTAATGGGTTCGTTAACTTACACAATTCAAGGTAATGTAAATGAATTTTAGAAAAAGAAAAAATGGTATTGATTCTATAACGTCAGTGCATTCTCATTTCGTTTCGCAACCACAGATTACTGACCTGGATAGATTACTACCAGAGTTTCCTCAAGTTTCTCAAACTATTCCTTTCGAAATCGACGTGATCTTAATTCTTGTAGAGAAGAAGAGGAGGTTGTTGATTTTGTCTTTTCCTTTTTTTAATGGCGAGAAAACACAATTCTGACAATCTTCCATCGACCGGTATTCCGGTGACCCGGTCATCGGTTGTCTTCATTCCGTTTGCAATTTTTAAATTCCTCCCAACACCCAAAATTATATCTCTTGAAAGTTAGTACACATTTATTCTTTGCAAATTCGAGGTGAAATTAAAATAGCCCAGTGAGTAGAAAATGATGAATAAAACTCAAGATGTTTAAAACATTAAGAGTTGAGTCACCAATCTACTAGTATTTAAGAATAACATTCTTGGTTAGGGTTTAAGTTATACCGTATAACTGAAGTTATCAGTGGAGATTAAAGCTGGCCAACATAAGTCCTGCTTATGGGGACAATGGGCTCAACATGTTCGTCTAAATGAGCGAAGGCCGTAAGGGCACCTATCTACCTACCCACCTAAGTACAGCTCATGTTTGCTTATGCATGCATTATTGTGTAACAAAATCCGACAAACTACCTTCAATCAGACAATGGAACCTTTTTAAGTAAGCCCACATATGACAGATCTACCGCACAGGAGATTTGAGAAGATTCAAGGATATCTATGAACCAAGACTCAAGATGACTTCGTGATTTCCTGTCAAGTCTCTTACTGTTCTCTGGATGCATTAATATGCTATTTCTTTTCATGTCCTCATATGCAGTTGACTTAGTACTGAAAACCACTTTCCTCATCCATAGACTCAATGTGGTCCAAACTCTCTTTTCGTCTCTTGAAAATGCCAAATTCTGTTCCTGATATACATTTCTCTTTTTCAAAGAAACGCCCTCGCGAAATGATGCTACTGCAAGTTTATGGTGAACATCGCGGAAACTCAAAGTAATTGTTGATGATGATTTAGTTTCAAAAGTAGTGACATTGGGAACTGCAACAGAGGCTGTGTAAGACCCGAGAAAACAAAACCACGCGGCACCGTCTCATTTCATTAAATTTAGGTAAAAAAAAACTGGATTATCAAGTCGCGATTGAGAATCTCGCTGTGGAGTAGCACCTACATATGTATGTCGACGAGCCAAGTCTTCTGTTATTTTTCTTGGGAAAGTTTGTTTGTCACAAAGACTAAATTGATTAAACCGAAAGGCACATTGCAAACAAAATTGGAATAGCTTATAGCATCCGCAGAGGGTAACTAAGTTAGAGTTATGGCAAACAAATGTTGGAGGTCTTGATTCAATCCCCGAATATATCAACTTTCATAATTCAAGCTTCCACCTCTTTCAAGTCACAGACAGTACTCAAATAATAATCATTCATAGAAAATGCTTCGCCCTTAGGAGTCGGCATTAATCTGTAGGTCCCATTCCACTCCTGATAGCACAATTACACGCACAACACATACTCTTACTGTAGAAGCTAAGCCCTAGGCCACCTCCGACTATCGGGCTTTCCATATTATTATTACATATCATTGTAGAGAATCTACTCCTGCCTCATCAGCGGCATAATCCCATGAGACTTCAGCTCACAAATCCCCAGCAAATAGCGAATGCTTCGTTCGTTTATCGGCAATCAATCATAGAATTCCTTTAACTCATATTGAACACTTTTGAAGATTCATAAAGTCATCAAGCTCAAAGCTAGTCCTATCGCTGAAAATGGTTTGATTTGAAAAAAAACCACGTGTTGTTCCATACATGAAGAACTCTCGTGTAGCTCCCCGCTCTCTCAACTGTAAGCTGTCACGCTAGTTTATGGCACTAAGTTCAAGTCGTGCGTGACTTTTGACTCTTTAACACCATTTACTATTTTTTTATCTCATCACAGTTACAAGTGTTACACTCCATTTTAAATGAAATGAGCTCGTGGGTTTTCTAATCACATGCTTCTAATCGAGACACGCAGAGAGCTCCATGAAGGATCTCTCACCCAATCGAGACACTAAAACGCACGCAGCTAAGTTTTTAGAATTTTTTTTTCTTTTCCGTCTGTGCTTGATGACCAACTTAACGCAGACTACTCGGGGATTCATTTAAATAAGCTCCCAGAATCTATTCAATCCCACCGTACGCTGAAAAGGGACTTACTAGATACCAACATCAAGCAGAGCTGTGAGTAGCCTCTCTCCCGTAAATGTGACCACATATAAGTGCAAACATTCTAAACCCATTTTCAATGCGGCCGCCTCTAATCAAATAACTTCTCTATTTCCTCCTAACAAATCCTCCATCCTGTTTTAAAACAACAGACGGAAAATAAATAAATTGAAAAAAGGAAAAAGAAAATCTATTTTCAATTTAAATGCGATTTCCTCTAACTCATCGCACAAAAACCACTCTCAGTCGACCACCAGCACATGAGGTGTGCCCAGCAATTTACTCCTGACCAGTGACACAACGGTTTAATCGAAAATTGATATTAATTCCCAACTACACTAATCTGTGAGTAAATCGCATGAATTTTAATCGCTTTTAATTGAACTCATCAAAATTGTTTGCGTATGCTTTTTGTAGCCTCCATTTGAATTTTCCGCTTAATTGAACCGGAGTCACCGTGTAGCTCCCGCTGCGCGACGCCTCGCCACCCATCCACCATGCATCCGACGACCGACCACTGTCCACGTCACTGAAATGCGCCAGCACTGCTGATGCAACTACTGTAGCATATCTGATAGTCTTGGAAGGATCGAATATGTACGAGTTGGAGGATGAGTAGCAATGAATTTGTAATGGCATCTGCGTGAGGAAAATGGTCACTTCATTCGATATCCCTACGGAATATGTAGTACGTGGGGATATGCATCGGCACCCAGTGGCATTCGATTGTGCACGAGTTCGCAGTAGCATCTGTTACATATCTTCGAAGTTTGCGAAATTAAATTGAACACAGCCACCAAACTGAAGTTGCCACTTTATGCTCGTATGTGTACGTGAATGTGCACTTATTTATGCTTACAGATGGGGATACAATTAGGAGGAAACATCAATTATAGCATAATCAAATTTCTACCGAAGGATGGCTTGATTCAGAGACTAATTTATCGGCGTGGTTAATTTATTGCAGAGACTTAGTAGTTTTGGGTGGCTAATAAGATTGAGACGTCATTCAAATTACATTTTCGTGGTTTCAATGAGATCAGTTCACATGCACATGGAATGTCTTGTAGTTTGGTTGATTCATAAAGAATTAGAAGACAACAGGGGTGGCAATTTGATACCAAAAATCAAATATGAGCACGATCATGGCTGGATCAACTCCGACGATTTATACAGAAGTTCTTTTGATAGTGACAATTTCAAATCTATGCCCGGATGTAAGACATTTTCAAATTTATTTGGTTATCAGGTTAAAGCTGCCATCCATCCTTGACGGTGACGCGAAACTTCATTATGATACTTCCGACGATTGTCACCAGTGAGCGGTCAAACAAACAGTCAGTCACCAACAAAGTGTTTTGTGGTTAAAGAACATCACTTTCTGTAACTTGACTCTATGATCGTGTTTCATGTGTTTTTTTTTTAATGTGTCTCTGCCGGTCTCCATTGCCTGAGATGTTTCAATGACGGCCCATTTCTTGACTAGTTCATCAGGTTTTTCACTACCTGTGAATCTATGCCTGTGATCGAGGACTCTGTATTCATTTATCGAGTGTCACGCCATGAACTTTAAGTCCTTCGTACGCGACAAGCACGGACTTGATTTCTATCGCCGATATTTCTTTAATCGCTCCTTGGTATCCGAGTGGAAATCAACATACATATTCTGAAATCAATCCCAAAAAAAACTGCCTACACTATTCAATCAAAATTTCATTAGGAGACAGATGTCCCTTAGAAGTCGACGCCCTTCATGGCCAGACACACACACAGCGCGTTTAGACGCTCCAGCAATGGGATGCGAAACTTTTTCGAACAGGAAAATTAAAATTCTATCCATCGCCAATACACAGACCTAGGTTTTTTCTTTTTTTTGCTCCCCCCAATGAACTAGGATGGAATTTTAAAAAAGCAAATCCTCTCCGTTTAACCTTTCTTTTGTTCGAACGCTTTCACAGTCCGCGCACTGCAAATCCCCTGCCCAAGGAGTCTCTTCTCATTCAATTAAAAAGTAAAACTTCCAACTTTCTGACGTAGTTTATTCGCGTGAGATTGTGGTGGTTTGCTAAAGTTTGGAATGGTGGCAGAAATCCTTAAACCGCAGTGTTGTTTTCTACGTTGTCGCTGTCGTCACTACCGCCGTCCCCGACCGCGACGTCGTCATCTCTTCGTTGCGCGCAACGAAACTACTTACAGATTCAATAGGTGACAGCTTCGATCCTAAAGGAATGCAGGAAACTTTTAATTTAATAAGATGGCAGTTTATTTCTTCTTCGTTTTTTTTTCCTATCGTTGTGGCGCGTCAATGTTTTGGCATGGAACGATGGAGAGCACGAGTATCTCGTTTCAAGCATTTCAATCGACCGTAATGGGCACCGATGACCTTAGGATAAGTTGCATGCAACCGCAACGTTTAGGAAAGGAAGTGAAATTAATTTCAAATAAGGGTCGTAGATACTGTGAAGTGTATTATTTATTTTTTTCCTTTCGTTCTCACTGAGGTTAGTACTTCCGTCTTGAGTGACGCAATCTAAGGTCGTTTGTGTGCTTCCTTGTGTGTGTGTTTTTTCTTTCTTTGATTTTCTTATGCAGGAAAAACTGATTTGGTTCTTTTCCCTGTTGGTAGCTTGTTTTATTGCCGCGATGGTGGCGAAACTAGTGAGGTAGAGAAATTGAACTAACTAGTAGTTCAAGGACTGACACGGTTTAATGGTAAATCGGGGACCTTTCGAAGTCGGTCATATGAAAGTAAACTGCGATTTGAGGTGAGAATGGAGACAACTTTGCCAAGCGAACTAGAAAATGACACGTAGCACGTTTATGATGAACCTAAGGTGAATGCTGACTTTAATGACCATGACGTTCGTTTTGATATGAATCGAATGACGCTACGTTCATCTGAGCGACTGCAAATAAGAGAGTGCAACTGTTGTCGGGACAAAAACTCAACAACATCCACAAAAAAAAAACGAATTTAAGCAACAATCCGTCTGCTGTTCAATCTCCAAAGAAATGTTAACAATTAAGGCATGCCCAACTCTCCCCTCGAGGAGACTGAACATTCCAATAGTCATTGTTGTTTGACGATCAACAGCAACACGAGCAAATGTGCGACGAGAAAGCAAACTTTGCCTAAAATATGCAATCTGTCCTGAAAACCAGAATCTATGCGCATATTTATGCAAGTTCGCGTCCCGTTGCGGTGTGGCGTGTGTCCATTGTTTGCTGGCGTTGTGGACGTCCTGGTATAATGCTATTAAGTGTGGACAAACGCATTCCAGTCGCTTTTGAATGAAAGTGGCAGTCCAGCGGCGGCACTGTATAATTCGAGGTTTCTATCTCTCCGCGCAGTGTACTGAGACCAAATGCGAATACGGTGTACTGCCACGGCCACCATGACCGTGTATCGAATTATTCATTCCCATCAATCGGATTGATGAAAACCGTGTCCTTTCGGATTTTAATGGAGTCCATGATTTTAGAGAGAGTTTGCTGACAGAAGAGTTTGCGTGTGTGTGTGTGTGGCTTTTCGGTTTCCTTTCCTGTGCTGTTCGGTGTAATCGCCTTTGTGAATGTTTAAATGCGTGAACTCAGAGATTGAGATAATCGATTAGAGAGTGGATGGGAATAGAGTGAATGGTTGTTTATGCACGTCGCCGTCAGCATGTCGAACTAAGTAATTCATTATGCAAGCCCTAGTTTGTGTTCGAGGTCGATGTTATTTCTTAATTAACTTTTAATTAAATATTGTAAAAATTGTAGTTTATATTTTGACGATCGAATCTGCGTTACTGATGGAAGATGAGGTTGATCAAGTTTTGCAGAGCTCTTGAAGCACAATTTTTGTTCGAGTTTTTATGACTTTTGGTCGCGTTTATGATCACTGCTTCGAATGTAGTGCATAAGTATCAATATTGCGCTCAGTTTTTTCATGTCCATCTATTTTTCAAAGGGTGTCTTTTTTAGGGGCGGGGAACTTTAAATTGGCTTCATAGTTTTAGGCGACAGCTCATTTGACAGTCGTCGATTGTTTTGAGGTTAGTTTGGTTTGGCAATTCATCATGCTGAGGCTCACGCCGAGGCAATTGTTCAAATTTATTTTTAAAAACATGTTTCAATTCGTGAATCTCAAGCCCTTGTCGAATCACCATTACATTCAGAAAAAGTCACCGTTTGGTGCGCTTTATGGGGTGGTTATCAATGGTGACTATGATGGTGAAACGGATAGTTGCAGTCAACAGCAGATACATTGCTAACATTTTCCTGCAATACTTGAACTTGGGATTAATGTTAATGTTCCAGTACAAGTTTGGCGGACCTGTAGCACCACCGATATTCTTCAAATCACGTATATTTAAAAACAATGCAACCGTGGCGAAACACTGTCATATTAGTTTTTTCAACTGGCCAACAGATCCACCATCATAACGTGTCTGGTCGTGAACTGAGAGTCATTAAAGAGACGTTTACTAAAGTTGGAACCAAAGCGGCTACAATGGGTCTACCGCGTTCGTTTGACATCGTCGACGTGGCCAGAAGCCCTCTTGCGGTAATTAAATGACACACTTGATTGAACAATGACAAGACAAAAAACAATTTTCAGATGACTCAGACTTGATGATAGTATTCCAATTGGAAATGACTGGAAGTCCTATAGGCGATCCTCTTTGCTATGATCAATTTTGAAAATTGGAGGGAAAAAGGTATTGCTCTTCAAGTGCGAAACAACGTCGGAAACATTTTTGAGCGAGTTCGCGAAGCTTTACTTAAAAAGCTTTTAAGAAAATACCCACTCAGTGTGTACAGGGCACTATTGACATGGATACCTTATTGTGCAAGAAAAAGAAGATAATAATAAAAGAAACACTCAAAATGCACAAACATCACATATAGTGTGCAAAGACGCGTTCTAGAGCAAATAAAATCGAATGTGGAAATTGGTGGTATACGTGTGAGGGTACAGCAACGACGATCTAAGCCGTGCAACCGCGAGCATGCCACCATCCTCCTCCTCGACACTTAAGCTACCCGCCTAGCCCGCTATAACAGCCCACAATAGGCAGCTACAGCTTCGACATTGTGAGCAACTTCATCTACCTCGGTCCTCTGGTAGACAACCGCAATAGTATCAATACCGAGATCAAGCATGGAGTACCTGTTTCCAAATGGGGATTCTTTGGACTTAAAGGCCAATCTAGTAGCAGGACGAGATCATGATCATTCCAGTTCTGCTTTGGGCACGGGAACGTAGACAATATCGACGGCAGTTGAAAACAGCTTGGTTATTCCATTTAGAAAAGTTAGATCACTCACTCACTCCATCACGAACTTAACGGCTCGCTCAGCAACATGAGTCTAGCCAGTCGTCGAAGCATCCAAAATAGCTGGGCCATGAAGAGAGCCTGGACAACTTTGAAATTTTCCACTCTGAGTCTATCGGCCAGGCTATTGAGGTGGCGAACTCCAGTGTAGAAGGACTTCAATAAACAAGATGTGCGAAACAAAAGTGTGCAAGTTGAAGAGACAGTAGAACATTGCAAAGAAGAAGTCTCTTGATCAACCAAGCTGTAGCTGTTTATTTTAATCCAAAATCTCTTAGTGACATTCCCTTTGGTGACCTTCACTCTTAGGCAACTACCTCCCTACTTTTGGGAGGATATGAAACATCCTTTAACCATATTCCCATTGACAACAAATCTCATCTCCATCCAGGCTCCTTACTGTCTTCTGAGTCAACTTATAAACATCCCCCCGAATAAATTCAGAGCGCAACAACAATCCTTTTTTCAAATACGATCTGATATGCGAGTGTTCTCTACTTCGTGGACTGCCAAAAATTTCGGTCTGTCTCATTCATTTTTAATCAAAATACAAACCGAACCAGGCATATCGATTTTTATGATGTTCTGCAGTAGCTTCCACACAAATCAGTTCGTTTCCATCTAGCCTATCAGATCCTTGTTAACGAGGAACAAAAACTTTCACATCAGCCCCCAGGACATTGAGAGGGTGGGCACAACGAAAGCAAGTTAAATTTAATTACCCCATCCACACAGAAATACGTATATTTACAACTGACGACGACGGAAATTTCTCTGCACAAGAATGCACAGCATTGGCAATGAATGGTCGCGTAATAAGCAGGAAGGATATCCTATAAGTTTATTTCTGCGACAAGTGAGACTCCGAATAGCTGGCCCGTGTTTACCTATAATTACGGTCACGGACACTTAAGCCCTACACCCGAGCAAGCAGCAGACATCCAATGCAGCTCAACAGAGGAAGAGATGCTTTATCCTAATTTAAGGACACTACAGCATCACGTACCTACGATTGTGCAACGACAATTATTCGCCTTAAAACGAAAAAGAAAGCACGTTAACTTGCCTGGACAAAATTGTTCGTCGGCATCTATTCTTAAGCGAAGAATCCTTTCATTTTTTTTGTCTCTCCCCGTTCGCCTATCGTCTGTGTGTTGGTTTGGCTGTGCGATTGTGTCTGCTTCCTGTTTTCCCTGGTGTGCGCCATGAAGTACTTTTGTATTGCTCAGCAAACAACCAATTTAGCTCAAGGCTCAGGATGAACTACATAATGCCGAGGTACGAAACTACGAACTCCCCATCATACTGCAGATGATGTTGAATTTAATTTAATGCTCGTCACGTCCATTAAAGCCATAACGATTATGACCAATGGGTGTTTGGGATTGTCCTCACGAGAACAAAAAGTAGCATATGCAGATGTGTGCTTGAACGTTCATAGATTGCGGCATCCTCAGTGCATGTGTGTGTGTGTGTCCACCTTCTTGCAGGTGTTCTATGCCGGCCGTAGAGCAAACAAAACCGAATTCTGCCCAATATTTCATTTCAACAGCAGTCGCCTCCCGATTCGACCCTTTCGACAAACACATAAATAATTCCCGTCGCCGCCACCCACCCGCATGCGGGACGCAGCAGCAGTCCTTAATCTTTAGCATGGAATTGTAAATTCTATTTTGATGCAAAGTAAATTTCAACCGACTACAGCATCGTAACCCAGTTACTGTTAGGCCACATGCCGAATGCCAAATTCAGTCAACACAACGCACATAAATCCAGCCATAGTGGCCGATGAAAATAAAATCAATGTTCTAGCCCAAACGACAAGGACATAAATGTGTGCTAGTACAGCGCTCCGTACGCAAACCCGAACTGAGGACAATTACGATTCAGAAGTCTGGAAGATGTTGATATTGAATTAGGACTGATACCAGGAATAGGTTCGCTCCCAATTACGTTAAGGGGTTTCCGCTTGGATTGAATTAATATCACTGAATGGAATAATATTAACCATGGATCGGTGATTTCTTGAGATACTCGAGTCAAGTACAAGCGGGAAACTCAGGTGTTCTCTCTGAGATTGCAATGGCTTCGAAGGGGACAGATTGTCCACGCGCTGGACTGAGGTTGGAGAATCGATGGCATTGATTTGGTAAGGAACTTTAAGTTGTTGGAACATTTATAGGTGCTCTCAATGATTTGTGGATGCTGTAAATCAGTGTTGATGGGGACCGTCTGGAGAGATATGTACCCTTTAGTGGTGTCATAAAGTACGAACGAACTAGAGCCTATTTGTGAAGTGGATCCATCTGATGTAGATTGAAGGACAATGGGTTTGGTCCTAGTTTGTTTTCAATTTCGATTAGCCCTTGAGTGAAGGATGTTCAAAACAAGCAGGAGAATCTGGCAGCAGAAAGGCTTGCTCGGTCAACAATGTCAAAGAAGGGGGTATAGGAATAGGGACTTTAGTTGAGAGGATTTGTGCGTTGCCAGGAACTTCAGTCGCAGATATGTTTGTGGATTCTTTGTCTTTGATAAGGGCCCGACTTGGTTTTGGAAGAATCCTTTTAGATACGAGCGCCCAATATGTCGGAGCTGCTTTAAAAGGAGTGTGTAGTACTTATGGAGCTCTGAACCGCTTACTACAGGCGACTGCTGCACAGAGCGCCATCAGGATCATCCAATCCAGTGGATGGGTCCCAAGCTATGCTGTGGTCATGTAAGTATACTGGATAGACTAAAATTTGAAGAAGACGTATTTCCCAGCAAGGGAGGAGTGAAATACAAATACGGCCTACGAACCGTGGAGGGTCTGAGCATGTCGCTACCTTCCATTGTTGACGGTCCTGGGCGCGCAGCATCCAGTCATCAAGACCAACCTGTATTGAGTCCGCGATTAGTTGGTCTAGTTGGACAGATTACGGCAGTGTTTTTCAAAAGGAGGTCGTGGCAGAAGAGGAAGTTGTCAAAATTGTCACAAGCCAAGCGGCCATTAAAGCAATTTAGGCTTCGGTGATCAAATCCAATCATGCAAGCTGCCGCGAAGAGCTTAAGAGGAAAAATTCCCTTACGGGAATAACAATGGGTCCTACAATACCTAAATGAGGCGTAGCTCAAGCGTCTGCCCACTAACCTAACCTAATAGACGTAAGAAAAAAACACCAGAAGGGTACTGTGGAATGACATAAGTACACGTGACATAAGGCAATATGGTCTTGTGACATTTTCGCAAAATAGACATATTCGAGCTATGGTCTGATCTCCAATTGAAGTCAACGCGCTTGTACTTCCTAATGGATACAACCCACAATCCATTGGCCAATGGCCCCATAAATGATTTAACTTATAGCTGCTCCTGTTTATCTTTATTTCCAAGTTTCCAGGCCACTCCCTTGAGTATCCTCAAAATACATTCTGTTATTAAATACAATTACTTTTCACACGAGGTGGCATTCCCCATAAACTGCTTGATTTTCATATGTTCCACATACCAAGCCGCACATTACCCCGCACACCTACGAACGTTCTGAAATCAAAGAGCTCAGCTCAGACTAAAATTCCCCCGCCCAACGAATAAGCGAATTCGGAAATAATGGGCACTTAAAGTTTCTGTGCCATTCACCGCCAAAAATGTTCTTGGCACCTGCTATGCTCGCTTCGGTCTGCGCACCTTACCCTTCTGCCATCGTTGATAAGTGATGGCGAGGATGCACTGTTGTGCATTATCCGGTTCCGTTTTCTTTTCATAAAACCACAAACTATAATCGCATTTCTCATTTTATTATCCACCCGCCCTGCCCAACAAGATAACCCACATTCAAAGCGACGTCGCTCCTTTGAATGCTCCGCAACACGACGAACAAACGACGGTGAACGCGAAAAAATGCAAAACAAAATATCGTAAAAAAAAAAAATAAGCAACAGTTTGCTGAAAGGTCCTCACACTGTAAAGGTCGCCTCATCCCGACCATCACATCTATTGCCTTATTTTAATAATTGTCTCACGCCAAACATGTTATTCCGTTCATATGTGCTGCGACCAGAGGAGCAACACCACAACGATGTGCTACACAATCTTGATCACATCCTGGAAGCAATATGCCCCTATCTGTCCGCGGCGCGTTCGCAGTTGTCGATGTACACGGCGGCGACGTTCCTCCTAAATGACCTAAAATGAGCAGCAGCAGCAGCAGCAGGAGTGGGGACAGCAAATGGGGATAGAATGGAAGCCTCCTTCGTCGTCTCCACAACAACACGGCATATACATGCACACGTTTCTATGTCTTTTGATGACTCTGGAGTCCTTGCACGTTCCACCGAAAATAAACAGCAAATTTACTTTTAAAATTAAACACGAACCCTAAATTGGGTCGGTGTTCGAGGATGGCCTTACAGCGCCACCGCTGCCACCGTCCAAAGCCGAAATGACTTACAGAGGCGAAGCGTCGGGTGCTAGTTGCTGGCTAGCAGGAGTAGGAGACTGGAATGAAAGAAGTCGAGCAAAACGAAGAGGCAAATATAAAATAAAACAGCGGAATGGAACAACATCAAATGGAAATGGCCTAAACAAGTGCACAAGCTGAGGCTTTTAAGAAGATGGTTTTGTTGTGTGGCGCCCGGGACGAGACGCAGGGATGATCATATGCTCACATGGCGGTGCTCTTCCCTCTCGTTTAGAGAGCAAAAAAACGTGATACACCTATGAGAACACAAAACGCTGCAAGTTAAGCTCGGGGGGTGGGGGAAGATAAAACAAAACCCGAGACAAAAAACAAAACCGCTGTATGCGCCAAATTAGGAGATGTGTCACTGCTACCGTATTTTTGCTGCTTTTTGTTTTATGTCCTTTGTTTACCGGTTGGCCGTTTGTGTGTTTGCTTTGTTTTTTTTTTTTGATTTTTCACTTTGCGGTGTCCTGATTTCACTGATTTCCACTGCAACATGGTGTTCAGCCGGGAAATAGGTTAAACGCAGGGTTTAACTCAATTTCATTTTTTCCATCGCTGCCGCGGATTATGAGGATGTGCAGCGTCAATTGGTGACACTGAGGACTTAATTACATGCCGGTGGTTTTTCATTAAAAATTCCCATCACATTCGCGTGTAATGAAGTTTTGGTTTTTAACACCAGTTCGGGGCAGCACTGCGGGAAACGTGTTTAAAGCCAGACCAGAGGGATTAGGTCTTGTAAAAAATTCGACTTTTAATTTTTTGATGTACATCATGGGTCTGGAAACACAGCAACTTAGACGGGTTTCGGTACACTTCTAGATTGTATTCACGTACAATCTAGAAAGTGGTAATCGCTTTCGTGAAGCATTTCTTCAAGAAGTTTCCTACATCTCGGGTTCGGCAAGGAAACTCTCGACAAAGACAATATAGCAGTGAATGAATAGTCTATGGAGAGCATGAGTCGGAATAGACGGCAACCAGGGTTCGACGTTGGAGACAGCTTGTGCACAAGTAATGGCAATAGAGGCGGCTTGTTGACGCTGGCACAAACTTACGACTTAAAGATAATCCACGTGAAAAAGTCGAATGGTCACTGAAAGCAGTCCACGTCCCACATTGGCCACTCAGTGGAAGAAAATACCCAAAGTGACATATTTTTGTAAGCCAAGTGGTGTAGGTTTTTCAATTCAACAAATATGAGAACGTAGAAAGCCAACATTTTGTGACTTGACTTTCGATGCACTTCGTTGCACCGTTAGCTATATTTGTTTTAAAGAACATACATTTGGCCTTCAAACTGCATCAACAGTTTTATCTTCATTCTGCTTACCAATTTTGTAGACCAGACTCTTAAATAAAGCCACCTTAGAGAGGGGCATTACAACGTTTGCATAGGAAGGAAGAGGCATAGGAATTTTAGAATGGTCTTAGGTCATAAAATTGTTATGAAATTATGAAAGTAATTGTTATTTTTTGCATATCCGGTGTCATAAAATGCATATTTGGCTCACATGTCGCAATGGGGTTAAAAATAGTAAATTGGGGCGTTATTGACTGATTGCATGAAAAAAATTAACTTTTGCCATTTTTGGACCACGAAAAGATCTCGTGGCAGTTGTACTATGTTCCCAATTTGTTAAGAATAGTCCACGGATCACTCTGCGTCGCCTCTTCGGGGACTGACCGTCTACTGAAATTGTTCGTGTGGGATCGGGTGTGTGACACAAAGCCCCTTCCTATTGAAACCACAAGTCGTTCGCAACCATATCATCTGTATCAAAATATTTGGTTTCCATCACTCATTAGATCTCTCAGTTGATAGCAATGGCAAGCCCATCACCGTTTTCGATGAAGTTCGAACAGAAGACGCCTCTGCCATCGTCTCTAAGCCAGCATATCTTTCCTAGTCGCCATACTAGTTTATTAAAAACTTCGTCACTAAAGATGATTTTTCTAGCTCAAATCAGAGTTCACTTCCTAATGCTGCAGAATCAAGTCAGCGGAAAAAGGCGGACTACAACACCTTACAATTTCCGTGAATAGACTTACGCTGGAGTAATTGTTGCAATTCATGCGGATTGCCATCGTTTAGTCATCGTTCACTACATTTTATCATCAAAATCTTGCTTAACGAAGAGGACAACGAAGAGAGACAAAATAAGTGTTTTGTAGAAAATGATCTTGGTGCTTCCAGTCAGGATTTTGGAGCCCAGTTTTTTCGACAACCCGAAATAACAACGGTTGTCAAGGGCGAATCTACGACGGATCTCCACACAATTGGTATTTGCAAGAAGTAGACATTCTACTCTTTTACTACCTCGAAATTACAGTTGTCGATCGTGATGTGTGACAGGATGATTCTTGCTCGACACCATATATTTTGTTTTGTACTCATTGACCTTAGACCAGCACGTTCCGCCTGTTCTTATATAGCTATAAAAGCTTCCACCACGGCGCTCCTCGCTATCTCCCCCCGCATTATCTTTTCCAAGTCAAAGATTAAAGAATTCACATGCTTTAGGTGTTCACAAAATACGATGGACAGGATCGTATAGGCGACGTTGATAGTTCTTGCTAGAGGTAGGATTGACTTTTTTGTGGATTGCGCATTTGCCGTTGATATTCCAGTCGCCGGTCATACTTTCCTCTCCACAACTTCTGCAGGCCTTGAAGATCTTTGACAGAAAACTATCTGGGCCCGCGGCTTTGTTGTTCTTCAGGTTCTTATTGGCTGTTCCGATTTCTACTTTCAAGACTACTTTGCCGATTGGAATTGGGATTTCTTCACTCTTTGCTGGTCACACTCGCTAAACAGCCGTCATCGTAAATGCATCCACTATTTCCAGCAAGATTACCGGCACTAAGGCTTTCCTATTTATACGTTTTAAGTTAAGATCAGCCACAGAAAGAATACGTGAAAATGATGCACATTGTAAAACATAAATTCAAATTTATATTATTTGATGTGATTTTTGTGTCCACTTGGGGCCAATAAATAAATTAAATCACATTCCATAGCATTCACTTACCTCTAATTTAGTTAATTTGCAAAAATCGCCGCATGGCAGTGCAAACATTTGCGAGTACATAATTACCTCACGCAAATGATATCACGGTTTTATTTCATCACTTAATCATCCTCGTAATGAAATTTAACTCAAAACCAGTCCAGACACCAGACACTCGCAATGAGCCGGCTGGATGGTGAACAAAAGAAAAACAAAAACGAAAACATTCATTTATAACAGTCAACTATTCATTTGCAGGAAGAAAAGCACGCAGTGTTAATAAATGCACAGTAGAACTCGCAGGATGCATAGGACTCGCCAGACTCGCCGTTCCAGTAACCGCAGCACCACAGTGAATCCTCTTTCAGCGAACCGAATTAGTATTCCTGGAAGTGAAACTTACCAGCTGTGATGCTGTGTCTTCGCCAGGACATCGCTGTCCTACTTTCATCTTAATCTCAAGCCAAAACGTCAAGCCATGTAACGGATGGGTGGCACTGTAGCCGCATAGCATTATCACATCACATCACTAGTTGCAGGGAAGGAATGTGGGCAGATAGATGGATGGATGTGGATGGTGGTGGAGTTGGTTGGATGCCTGCTCGAATGAATGGAATCTCATTTGCATTGCATCCCAAATGGTGCAGGATGAGCTCCGACAGTTTGTGTCGTGTGCCAAAACAGCGATATGTTCCAAATTTCACTAAACATTTCTTTTCCTGACGTCATCCGGAAAAACGACGACGGATCTCCTCTCATCCGCAACACACAAAAAAATAAAATATAAAAAAAAAGAAATAATCACAATACAAACCATTACCAGAACCGGAAGAGTGCGGGGGAAACAACGGGAACTACAAGTGAATAGTTTAGGTGTGGGGATGCATGTACACACGAGTATATGCTGCATCCTGGCATCGGTGAGGCGTAATCACATCAGCGTGCAATCCATCTGGGTATCTGGCCAAATGCAGATTTCCACTGCAGATCCGTGAATAATGGGTTAACAGCAATGAGGTTTGAGGTCACATCTAATTGTTGACCTCTGGCGGATGTGCAAACAATGCGCGATCGGAAAACTGCACTCATGTATTCTGTCCTCGGTGCTCAGTGAATCCTGGCTAGGGGATCGATTTTCAATCGCCGACAAGGGACACGCTCCAGTTTAGGTAATGCACTACATATCGTCGGTGAGTGTGTTTCATGTATCGAAAAGAATTCAGACCGATAAATGGAACCCAATGTATGTGCACATATCACACGCCACAGGGTGTTGCATTAGATGCTAAACGAAAATGGAAACAAATCTCGAATGTCTGTGTTCAATCGTGACCGATTTAGTTGCGGTGTCAAATGCTTATCGGGTTGCATGGATTTGTGAATGCTTTCACATGGAATCATGACACTTGCTATGTTTATTTATTTATTTTCAATTGTTCGAATAAATGCGCCATGTGTGATTACTTTCCTCACTTTTGTTAGTATCAAGTGCAGTAAAAAAGAGAAGAATGAAATCGGATGTAACCATTTCATTCATTCTGGTAGTAACCACATTGGGGTGGTGAAAAAGTGATCTGCTCAAGACCGTGCTCAGAAATCGGATAAGAGTTGACACCTCTTTACAATACATGAAGCTACAACAGATCGAAGTATAAGGAGTCCAAAGCTTGGTGCCATGGTTTAAATTGGACAAACATTCGTAACTAACTTAAAAATCCTTCTCAGGTTATGGAGCGTTGAATATAGACTTCCTCGGAACAACTACCAGAAATTTATTGAAATACGACGATGAAGTCTCGTGAGCTAGTGAGTGGCGTTGAAATTAATAAACTGCACGGCTCCTACTTATTTTGTGAACTCTACTAGTCAAACAATGTCTGTATGGTAGTAAAGTGTGCCTTAAAGCAGCTGAATATGATTTCGTTGGGCGCCTGTACCAGCTCCCCTGTAAGATGTAGGCGGAGGTAAGCAACCTCGGCATGAAGGAGCTCAGTCAGACTTTTATTACATTTTTGTTTCACTTTTAACGTCTCCGTAAAATCCTGAAACCTTTGCCAATCACTGGTCCATTTCTAATAGATTTCAAGCCAGGAAAACGGCACATTCTGGAAAAGATGCAATTAGCAGATCCAACTCCAGCTTTTTAGGATTTCAGGGTCACATGAGTGCCGCAATATAACAAATAAGTACATCAACTGATACACAACTGGTTCAAAAGACAATTTCCAATACAAGTCACTAACAATGCTCTGGAAGTATGCTTGTCAAGAAAAATGCATCTAAGCTTGGCTGTTAGTTCATTAAAACAGTAGTACCTGTTCATTCGTAAAAGGAAATTAGAACGTATTGAACAACATAAGTGGTTGATCAGCAGATTGGCCTCGGACTGTATCCCCATCCATTTTATTATTGTATTTTGCCAGTGCATTTCCTTTTTTGTTTCCTCCGCGGTCAGAGTCTTTTCTCTTTCCAAGCTGTTCGTTTTCAAGCAGCCACATCATATGTTGTAGATAGTTCTTGAATTAGTTTTTATGATCTAATCGTAGCCTCAAACTTTGGACGCATATTTGACAGTGATTCTCGACATACTTATTTATCAACAATTTTGGTTGCCTACATCTTTCTATGGCTCAACAATTTGTCTTGTGATGTGTTAATCAGATGTTCTCACAAACTCATCTGTCCGCTAAAATAAAAAAAAACTTTTTTTTTTCTCCAAAAATCCTGGAGGATAATCTTTGCATTGCTAGACAGTGTGCCCTTTCGTTCGGTCTTTGCGTCTAATTCAAAGTTCAAACCAATTGTGTCATAATGTTGGACATTCGTTCACATAAAGTAAACACTATCAACCACGTCAGTGTTCAGATACATATTGTCAAAGGAAAAATGTTTGCCAAGACAATTAGGAATTCCATTGCAAATATTTTGTAAAGCCCTTTTTACCTTTCTGGATATAATCGAAAATATTCACTGAACAACAAATACGATTGAGCGCTACGAAAGTGGAGTGTTTAATTTATTTAAGTCAGACAGATAGATAAGTCAATCTCCTCCATTTATCCATGAACTAGGAAATATATTATTTTTATTGTTTTGTATTCTGGATAATTCAGTAATAAACAAACATTTTTGTAAGATGGACATTTGGACTTACATATTTCTGTTTTTTTTTTCAAATTCATTATTTTTGAAATGCTAAGATGAAATTTCTTCGCGCTTTTGGGTGAGGAACACGGCTATATATGCGATATGCTTCGATGGTTCCATTAGCACCACTTTCGAGTTGTGCGAGATGAATGCGACTCAATCAGTTAGGCTATCGATTGGCATACCCGTGATGAGGTGGTTGGATCCAGATCAAGAACTAGCCTGGCTCCTGATAAGTTAGAGTCAATGGTGGAGGATCGAGTGGTTTGGAGATCTCTCGCTCTATAGCGATTGATCGGCTTCAGTCGCAAGGATGTACGCATGCTAATAGGTATCCTTACCGGGCACTACGTCATAGGTACACATGCAATACGACTGAACATACCACATAACAACTTTTACAGAAGCTACAGAGATGAAGAAGAAGCAGAATATATCCGACATCTGCTCCGCGAGTGCTCAATCCTAGCAACTAAAAGAAGGCAGCTTCTAGGAAAAGCACTTCTTTATAGAACTGGATGACTTAAACGGTGTTGAACTGAAAAACCTGTTAAGATTCATATACTGGTTGGCTTAAGACCACAATAGGTCACCCTAGTACGAGCACAATGAACACAACTTGTTGGTCGTTTGTGAACTATGGCCACTGCGTCGTTAGGACAACCAATTACCTACCTCCCTACCTAAGCCGACAATACAAAGGAAAGTCTGGAAGCTAGAGTGAATGAAAGCATTTCGCCGCGAACTGCAAGCCTTCCATCAACTTTTTTCTGACGCTTCTGACACTATGTGAACAACAAATTTCAGAAAATCAACGCTCCACCTAAGACTTTCCGAGAATGAATGTTCGAACTAGTCAATGTGAACTTATGTACGTCGACTGCGATCTGACGGTATTCAATTAACGGCTCCACATTAAATCAGAAGCAACTATGTAGATCAGCTCCATGGTCGCGAAATTGAGAATTTTTTGTCAAAGAGAAATAAAGCAACATGACTGGAGCACGTTCTGGCACAGTTTTTGTATGACATTCAAAATGTTGGTGTTGGTGGTGACCCGTGGCGTTGTGGGTATGTGCGTCGACTCCTACGCACTTGGACCTACCTGTCTAGGTTCGATTCCTGGTACGACAAGAAATACTTTTCACGGCCCCACCTCTTTCGAGTCACTGACAATGCTCAAAGAGTATAACTGTCTAGAAAAAGCTTCTCAAAATTGGCCGTTCGGAGTGGGCATAAAACTGTAGGTCCCTTCCACTCGTGATAGAACAATAGCACGCACAACACGAGTGGTTGCTGAGAAGCTAGGCCTTGGCACACTACGGGCTGTAGCGCCACCAATATTATTATTATTATTATTAATCAAAATGTTGAGCTTAATTTTCCTACATTCCATCTAACAAATTCACAATATGTTTATTCTCTTCTTCCAAATGTTGTTTAGACCTACTACGTCATGTACAGATGCCAACAAATGGATTTAATGTCCTCCGACCACATTGGTTCACGACAAACACCAGATCTGCGCAAAGTACTGATGCAGCTTCCCACTCTTTTTCCCCGCAGACATACTTTATGAGGCCTAACCGACGCGAAAGCATGAAATGCTTTAACCCGTAAATTTGCACACAATTACAGCATTCCGAAGTCATTACAATAGTAATTGCCAACTCACGCCACTTATTCATAGCCTTATCCCGACTCTGCTTACCGACCAAGTAGTCGATAAAAGTTTATTTGCCGAGCAACGACATCACAGAAATCCGACTTACAAGCTATCAGTTATTGTCAATAACAAACAAAATTAACGAATCTGCGAATCATTGACATTATTTATTTACGATTTGCTTGAACTGCTCCCGAAGCACTCCGCAAAATCACTGCACTGCTCTGAGAAGCTTAGAAAATAAACACTCCGAGCAGGCCAGCAGATATGCAAATAAAAGCCTCATCTTTCCACAATCAGCACTGCATTCGCTGTGGAAAAAAAGGAAAAAATCTCAGGAATAATTTATGCCAAGACAGAAGCCATCGACAGCGTTGTTCCTCAAAACCGATCAGGCATCGCACATCCGTAAATTCAGACGCCGAAGGTAATAAATTTCTACACTGCAGCTTTCAACGTAAAATTTAAATTACAAATCCAGTTTTGCATCATTCACATCGTCGTTGTCGCCATTGTTGGGGTGGTCCTTAATTTGTCGGGAAGTAAGCTATCTGGCCCTTGTGAAGCAGCCGATGATGGTCTCTGCGCGCCATTATTGCTGAGACTCCGCTGCGATGTTTGCATGTACACAGCCACATTCCGTAATATAATATTTCAATTTATTATTCTCAGAATTTTCAGTGCTCTGTTCGGTGGTTGTTCGCATCGTCGTCGAAGGTTCTGCTTTCAGCCGGGGGACTGCAATTCAATGATGACGAAGGACCGAACTCTATTGCTCTCGGGGAATCAGGTAATTTATGGGAATCGTGGTGTACCGGCATGAATAATAGTGAAATTTGCTGATGTTAACCACATGCGAAGCGAAATGCCGTGAAGCAAAAGACGGGGGTGGACGAAAAAAAAACAGGAAATACAGGTCAACGCCAAATGAATCTCTTTCTCTGTTCGTTTGGTACAAAAGGTGCAAGTGCACGACTGGCTCATGTATTTTTTTTTTTCATTCCTGTTCTGTTTTATGACTGAGATTGGAACTGGGCAAATTGGATATGGCACCACTAACAGGTGTAGTTCAGCAGTTCACTATTCAACACACCATGAAATCTGCAGCGTTTGCGTACATTTTTTTTCTCCCCCAAAAGTACAATAGCCTTGGCATGGTCGTTGAGGTTGGTTGAATGTCCTCTGCACCTGTCCATTGCACGGCGGTTTATAGGAAAGCCTTTGCTGCGATGCACTTGCCATCCATTAAAGCATGTTTTACGGAAGGAATTTAATTGCATAGCAGAGTCAATGAATTTCACAAACATGTCAACGGACTTCGCACAAGACGGCACTCCTCTCGCATGAAAACAAAAGTCTCAGTCCATAGCCGGAACAGCTTATCCAAGGGATAATCCCCTCAAAAGTACACAATCCAATTGCATCCGGGCCCAAACCGATGCAAACAACCTCTCGAGTTGAAAAACCTCATATTTCTGGAAAAGTATGAAGGGCCAACAACAATGCGATCAGAACAGTAAGCGCCAATTATGTGGTCAGGTAAATCAAATTGTAATTTTCCATATCGGTCTGTAGGCCATTAATATTCGGTAATAAATTTTTCAATACTCCCCAGGATTTTCGAAAGCCGACTGGAAACGATTTCTGAACCAGTTGCGGGTTGTAGCCAAAAACAAAATTTGGCCAAGCAACTGCCAGTGTAGCCAGTGCTCGAAGTCATTTATTTGCAATGTTCGACCAGTGACCACTAAAACCTAAAGGTACCCGCCCACAATTATGCATATTCCGTGCCAAAGTGCATCATTTGTTGTTAGCTAACAGCCCCTTGCCACTGGCCGCAAACGGCACAGCAAGCGACCAGAAAAACTAAAGCTCCACCAGACTCGCGATGGGGCAAACAGCAACAGCAACAATAACAATAACAACAATGGCATCAGTAGGACCGTTGTGTGCTCAGCAAATCGTATCTGACAATTGAATTCTTCGGGAACGCGTAAATTTTCCAATTGTATCTCACAACTGGCATAGGCAATTGAACTCGAAGTCATTTAACTTTCTGGTTGCTCCATGGATATGCACCAAATGTGTAGTCTCTCTCTCTACCGGCCGACGATTTCTGAAAGGCGGGTAGCAGCACTCGAAGGCATCCAGCATTCAGATCGAACTTTTTCCCATCTCTGCACCACCCTCACTCCGAGTCAGACGAGTCATATCTGCTACCAGCAGCGCACCACACCAAGACTGCTCTCGGTGGTTTATCTTTTATCTTTGGCAAACGTCCTTGCTGTGATATCGAATTAGGTATAATGTGGTTGGTACTTGTAATTCCTGCCTATTCCGCTCCTCCGCTGCCTCTTCACTTTCGCACTGTTCCTCTCACTCCCTTCATGGGTGTGCGAGTTCGAAGTTGGTGCCTAAAGATACAGTCATAGGGATGAGAATGAGGAACTGTACCGTGTCGGTACTTTTTGGCAAGCGGCTATATGAATGGAGTCCAAAAATGTTTGATAGGGCATTATCCTCAAGTACCACGAGTGCTTTCATTCTCCCATGCATAGATGCATGGCAGGCGTCTGCAGCTGCAGGGTCTCTCCTCCGCCTCATCGGGGGGAGGGTGGTATGGGTTCGGCTTGACTATCAAATATATTATCGTCAACCGCAGTCTATTTGCCCGGAGTAAAGTTATACATCAGTCCCCAGCCCTAGCATGGGGACCACGCTTCCAGTTTTATTAATTTCAAAAGTGAATTTTAAATCATTAAAAGGACCAGAATGTTGGGGTAGGCAACGAAACGGGAGAACGTTGGATGTGGAAATTATGTTCACTATTTTTTTTCACTGAAATGCGAGAACTGCGTGGCGTGGCACCGATTGGAAATTTATTTCAAAAATATAATCCTGACAGGCTTCAGGTTGAGTAAGTGAAGACTTAAGACATTTTGCAGGCGGAATTATATTTTTTTTAAATACGAAATTTGACTTACTTCGATCTTTCGTTTTGATGTCCACCTTCGCTGATTGAGTGAAGAAAGCTGATTCAGACCATTTTCAAGTTGATGAGTTAAGACTACAGTTGATCAATAAACTTTAAGGACACTTTAAAAGGTGTCCAAATTCACGAAACGCCTGTATTTCGCGGTAAAGCATAGATAACAACAAAAGAGGTAAAGCATGAAATCTTACACGGTTCTATCAAATAGGTGAAGAACATTAAGGTCGCATGTTCAGACGTCTGGCCTAATTTGTCTTGTCTGATAGGTATCACATAGTAGATCGCCTTCTGAATCCTGAAGGATGAAAGCGAAATTTGCTGCAAGACGAGAATATCAGCTCCGCATGCCTTATCCACCAAAAAGGCACTCCTACTTCCTGCACATACTGTGGAATAAATCCCTGTCTTATGTCGCGATGTCTACCACACTGTGTAAACATCACAGGATTTGTTTGAATTACTGAGAAGTATAGAAACAGAGAAGAAGACATGCTCAAAGAACATTTTCAAAAGCGGATGAGCATGTCCTCCGACTACTAATATGTTGTGAGCCATTTATTGAAGACTGACAGAATGTATAGTTCGTTTTGCTGTCTTTCATCACCAGACCCAATTTAGCCGCTTAAACTTCAATGCTATCAAAAGCCCCTCAAGGGCTTCTGGAGTTCTTGCCTCCGGTGTTTGTGTGTGAATATTCCGGTGTCTCAGGAACGATGTTGACAAGGTCGAACTATGGCTACTATGACTGGCGTTACAGCCCGTAGAGGGCCAGAACCTAGCTTCTAAAGCAACCACTCTTGTGATACGTGCTATTGTTCTCTCACGAGTGGAAGGGACCTACAGTCTTATGCCGATTCCGAACAGCCAAGTTTATGAAGCTTTTCTAGACAGACAGTTTTTACTCTTTGTGGCGTGGCCGTAAGAATAATTTTGGTCGTTTGGTTCAAGTACGTAGGAGTTGACGCGAACAACACCACGGCCGCCACTATGCACATAGTGCCTCATTGTCCAGCTTAATACGAACCTCGATGATCCTTCGAGAATTCTCCATCCTAGCTAGAATAATTTCTAAGACTGTAAAAAGAAAAAAATAAATAAATTCGGATGAAATTTATGGTTTTATTGCAATAAATGTTAAGGGTGGGCCATATTTACTGCGCTTACCATACTTATCCGTCGGTACCATCTACCGGTCCAAGGGTAGACGATAAGCAAAACGAAAAGAGGTCGTATTCGGGAATTGAGTGCGCTTTTCCACGATGTGGATGTAGTCTGAAAAAGTCTGCCATGTATACCAAGGGAGAAGAAGAGGAACCGGACCGAATCTCCGGTTAAAAGATCTTATTGACCGGAAAACCCAACCGTAAACGATCGAAGGCAGCTCAGGCTCAGGCCCTCCATCGGTGACAGGGCTGACAAGTAACCGTCGATAATTAGGATAGTAAAGGGTGGTTAAATTTTAAGAGCCGATGTTGATTTTGAATAAAACACAAATTATTTAGGAAATTATTGTCATTTATTTTTGTTATAATAATATTGGTATGGTATGGAACAAAATATCGGCCAAATGGCCGCCGCGACCTCGGCGGCACACCTCCATCCGATGGTCCAAATTTTCGATGACGCTGAAGCATAATTGAGGTTCTATGCCGTTAATGTGCCGACTTATCTCATCCTCTAGCTCTTGAATTGTTGCTGGCTTATCGACGTACACCATTTCTTTCAAATAACCCCAAAGAAAAAAATCCAACGGTGTCAAATCTTGGCGTGATCTTGGCGGCCAATTGACATCGCCACCGCGTGAAATAACACGGCCATGAATTTGTCGCGCAAAAGAGCCATTGTTTCGTTAGCTGTGTGGCAAGTGGCACCTGCCTATTGAAACCACATATCGTCCACATTCATATCTTCCAATTCGGGCCATAAAAAGTTCGTTATCATTTCACGATAGCAAACACCATTCACAGTAACTGCCTGACCGGCCTCATTTTGGAAAAAATACGGCCCGATGACGCTGCCAACCAAACAGTCACTCTTTGTGGGTGCATTGGTTCTTCGACAATCAGTCTTGGATTATCATTCGCCCAAATGCGGCAATTCTGCTTATTGACGAATCCACTGAGGTGAAAATGTGCCTCATCACTGCAGATGATTTTCTTCGAAAATTGAACGCCCATTTTCATAATAAGCCTGAATAACATTAACGCGTTGCTCGATTGTGTATCTTTCTATGGTTCAAATTGAATTAGTCTGAAATTGAGAAATGTCAAATGTAATGCAGAAAAAACTTGACGTTTAGGTGTGGTTCACATTCAACATCGGTCCTTAAAATTTAACCACCCTTTAGAAGGGGTCGCCTTCCTTCCGTTCTTCGGTTCGATATGCTTTGTCCAGCAGGTCATTCTCAGCTGCTTTAAATATTTCAGCGCACAAGCAGTTTTTTAAACATCATTCTCGGTACTGCCTCCTACTGATGTCGTCTACGTCGATGCGACTGAATTCTTCTATTCATCGTGCAGTTCGAATGGAGTACTTTGATGGACAGCGGTATTTGCCTTAAGGCCTCGACCTGGTTTTTGTGACGAAATTCTGGTGGACACATTCAATTTCTGCATGAATTGTTTTTTGCCGTCTGATTTTCCTATTTTGCTAATCAAAAATTGTTTCGGGTTTTTCGAAATCTTATGCTTTGACATTACCTTGCGAAAGAGACTTGAGAAAGAAAGCTGAGCGTCAAAATCATCAAAAGACTGCATATATAATACCAGAGACGCGAGGATCATTTACCAGGCTTGATGTTCCGTTGATTATGATGCAACTATATTTTGCATCATAGTGGTGGCCGGTGGCGTTGTGGGTATGTGCGTCGACTCCTACGCACTTGGACCTACCTGTTTAGGTTCGATTCCTGGTACGACAAGAAATACTTTTCACGTGCCCACCTCTTTCGAGGCACTGACAATGCTCTGAGAGTAAAACTGTCTATAAAAAGCTTCTCAAACTTGGCCGTTCGGAGTCGGCATTAAACTGGTTCTATCACGATCCTCTCCACTCGTGATAGAACAATAGCACGCACAACACGAGCGGTTGCTGAGTTGCTGAGAAGCTAGGTCCTGGCCCTCTACGGGCTGTTGCGCCACCCATATATATATTTTGAGCACTTTTCAGACCTCCTCCATAAACGTTGTATTCAATCTCCGTTGAATTAATCAAGTTAAAAAAACAGTTCGTTTTCCAAATTGGCTAATTCAAACAATTTGAGAAATGTTAAATGAATCTTAACGATGATTTCTTTGAGAAAACTTAAGTAACAGCATTAATTCCTCGGTTTCCGATTTAATCCCTTCGCATAGTGAAACCATCGCCGAGTGTTATAAAACCGCAACTGACATTAAAAGGACCAAAAACCGCATTAACTTCACGATTGGCAGTTTATACAGCAGCACATGGGACAACCTCATGGGACAAACAACCACCAATCGCGCGCTTTAAAGTTTATGTATATACAACCGCCTCACCGCGCCGCCCCAGGGGATGGGGAAGTTAATGTGGTAAAATAATTTACGACTGGCATCACAGTTTGCGCAGTGTTGCTTCTGGACGCGATCCAAAACCGTCTCAGGAAGTTATAATTCTTCCACTCAGTGAAATCTTGGTTTATTCCGTTTTTTTTTTTCTTTCTTCGTTTTCCTTGGTTCTTGTGCGCTCATCCTTCTGCTTCGGATATTGATTTTTCCTCTCCTGCTGTAATATGTCGTTTTTCATAAGAGTGCCCTGGGAAAATTTGACATTACTTCAATTTGGCTTAGAGATCATTGCAAAGAGAGCGCCTGAATGACAAGACAAGGCATTGAAGGTTCCACTCGGCCATCATCATCGACCATCATTCAAGTGGTAAGCCTCTTGCTATATTCTGCCTCCAATGTCCTCCAATGTGTGTGGTCGGTGTGTCCTTTTTTGCCGTAACAATAAAGCATATCCTCAAGAGGCTAGGACAAATTGTATGCAAGGCACAATCGAAAAAAAATACCACACAAAAATAAGCAACGACGACGAATATATAAAAATTAAATTAGTTAAATTAAGGTCGTGGCCCGAGTTTGGCTGGAAGCCAACTATTTTCCTTCAGAGTGACCACACGAGTGCCTTGCACAAAGGACTCAAAATCCAGCAAATCCATGCGTGTTGCACTCAATGCGACGTGGATGTCACGATGACAATATTAAAGATGATGATGAGCATGATGATGGAAGCGAAAGGAGAACATCATCACCAAAGAATGAAACTAGATCCTGTTAAATGCTGCAACCGGAAGGGAACCATGCACTCTTGTGCCTCTTCGTAGTTGTGGCTTCACACTGAAAGTGTGCTCCAATTATTTAGTATTACACCCGTAAGATGGATGACTTCTTTGACAGTGAGGATGTGTCATCAACACGTCGTTTCTCCGATGCGCAACAACAATGGCAAAGTGACAGTGGTGGATTCTTCTTTTGTCTAACATGTCTGCCTATTTCATTTGAAAGTCACTAATTCCACACGATTGAAGAGCTGAAATTTCGTGCTGTATGTTGAGGTTTTCGATGAACACACTTTTTTTTGGTTGTCTTTTGTGGTGAGTATTTCCAATTCATTAACGAAGATTGTGTTGGAGGTGCATAAGTTCTTGTGGTTTGTAAGCAAGTTGAGTATGGTTTCTTGGAAATTTGTAATATTGTGGTGCCTGCTAACTACTACACCAATACTATCGTACACATAATTTGTTCGCATTTTTGGAACACAGACATTTTTGAGCTTGGTATTGTACTGGGCGCCATTATTTAATGATGTTGATTTCTTCATTTTTGAAACAGTATGATCCCATCAATCTGCAGTTTGACCAAGACACAAAACTATGTATTCTCTAGAATTTTTTGATAGAAACCATACCGTTTTCCGCCATTTGCACAATAAATAAAGGGCGAATCGACCCTGTCACATCCTCGGTCAATAAGACTTTTATAGAGCATATGCAGAAATAGTCGAAATTGTTTCTTTTTTTGTATTATCTTAACACTTGAGAACTCAAACTCAGAAACTGGTCCATTGTACTGCCAAGCAGGAAGCTACATTTACTGGAATTTCTTGATCTTCTGGGGGAGACTACATCATTTGTTCTCACCTCATCAGCACCAAATAACTGCCACCTGATCCGATCATAGGCGGGACAGTGTATTCCTAAGGAGGTGTGCAGTCTGATGTTGTCGCCCTCCACAAAGATACCAGCGCGAGATATTTCAATGGTCTTTTCTGGCTCAGATTCTATCGAGAGCCAGTCCTGAGTGCAGGGTATGTCGACTTTGTATGTACGTCGCAGCTGGTTTACTGGTGTCCGTGCTTCAGATGGCATATCCATGAGACTAGGATCAAAGAATATTCTGTGTGCAATGTCATCGAAGCTCCAGTGCGAGTTGTACCAAAGACCACTACTTTTTAAACTGAAAATGGCCTTGAGACTTGCATCCCATAATGTGGATATCAAGAGGGGATCGATACATCAAGAGCAGAGCCGGTCGTACTAAGCGAGGCCCCTATGCAGCCGAGACAGACCGTTATTTGAAGCTTGGTGAAAGCAACAATTACGTATTTACGCGAAAGCTTATGCCACAAAACGACCGATGAGTTAAAGATAAGGCGCCTTATATTGGCAAATGAATGTTTTTCGTGATAAACCCCAAGACTTGCCGAAAATTCACTTACACTGCCAAAAAGCTGACAGCGTCTAAGAGAAGTTTTTTTTAGTTAGTAGTCGGTTTCCTCCTCCTCATGAAGAAAATCACCGCCGTTTTGAGAGGGTTAACTGAAAACTGTCAATCAGGTTTAGGCCAGCCTGCGCTTTTAAATACACATCCGCTAGGCACGATCCGACCGTACAGACAGTACAGCTCCCTCTGCGTAGCCATGGGCGTAGATGATAGAGCTATTGAGAGTATCAAGCAGTGAGTCAACCAGCGTGCACCATTGCAGAGGAGACAAGACGCAGCTCCAGCTTAATACGAATATATAATATGGGTGGCGGTACAGCCCGTAGCCAGAGCCTACCTTTTCAGCAGCCATTCGTATTGTGAGTGCTATTGTTCTCTCAGGAGTGGAAGAGACCTTTGCCGACTTTCTAGGCAGATTATACTTTGACCATTGTCAGTGAGTTGCAAGAGTCGGGTCCATGAGCATTCTTTTTGTCGTACTGGAATTCGAACCAGACGCCAAGCTTCAAGTGCGTAGGAGTCGGCGCACAGACCCACAATGTCTCGGCCGCCTTAGCTTACCCCTACCATTACACACTGGCCACAGTCCGCGTCCGCTATTATTATTCTGTTCATTAGCATTGCTTTGATCCACAACATTAATGACTCAACAACACCATGTTCTCTGGCCGAGTTACACATGCCGTCAAAAGTACTCTTTCCTGTCAGCAGTTTCACAGGATTTTCCACGCGGATAATCAAGTTGCATAATCAGATTTGCAGAGCAGTTGTGCATACGTGAAGCTCAACCAGCCTTCGAAACTCTTAGAGAGCATTTTCCTCCCTTGAAGAAGTTCTTCATCAATAACTTTTTGTGAAAAGTGACAAATGCAACGACCACGGTGCTATTTGCTTCGCCAATCTTCTTTGCGATACTCACGTGGATGCTTATAGATTACATGGTTCATTTAAATATGTCTGCCGTCGGGTCTGAGGATCTCGCGGCAGCATTGATTTTGAAATCCAGCGCTTTTAATACAATCGGCTGCAGCTGGAATTTTTCGAACTTCTCTGCCTCAGTATACGACCAGAGACTGAAGCAGAGTCACATAAATAGAATTATAAGCATTGTTGGTTAAGTTAGTTTTAGCTATTCACGATGATTGTCAGTGCACCCAAGGCAATGAATTCAAATTTCCCAAAAATAATGTTTGATCCCACGCTAAGACTGCTTTTCATCGCGGACATCGCCTCGATCATTGAGTAACTAACTGACAATGCTCGGAGTGTATATGTGTCAAGAAACGCTTATCAAACGTCATCCTCTCCACTCGGTAAATAGCCATTACTCACACAACGCGAGTGGTTCCTAGAGTTACTTGGTCCAAGCCACCCCCAACTGCAGCGTTACCCGAAGGAGAAGGAGAAGGTGAAGAATAGCTTTTGGAATACCCACCCAGAGCAGAATCCCATTCCTGTCTAGTCGTGTAAGCGAAATCAATGGACTCAACCATAGATACCGATTCTAAATACAATAGACTATACCTAGCATCCTCTGGGATCAGCTGCAGTTTTCCGCAGCAAAGAAAATCGCTTGTGAAGAGCACATACAATCAAGAAAGAAAAACAACATCGCCAACACCAGCGATTATATAGTTTGACGTGTGAGAATAGAGAATCTCCCAAAACGAAGGAAAGGAACAAAAAATTGTATAAAATGGTTCACTTTTTGTCTTTCGCGTCAAGCAAGCAATGCTGTATTTTTGTTTTTCCAACTCGTGATCCTTTTGGGGGTCCCTCGTTATTTTCCGCTATTCACGTCAGTCTATGGGTTGGTTACTTGTGTAGTGTACACTGCACAACAACGGAATGTGAGAACAAACAAAAAAAAAAGTAGAATAGTGCGAAAAAAGGACTTCGCTTTTCAGCGAAAAAAAATTGCTTTGCGAATTTTTCCTTTGGCAACGCTGTTTTTTTCAACTCTTGTGTTTTGTTTTGTATTTTCTACTGCAACTCCATTGTGAGCTCATAAAACGGATAAGTGTCCTTTGGGGTTTTGAATTATGGTGATGTGCACTGTGTGTGCTCATTTCTGCATCATACAGTATCCAGCACAAAAGCCTCAAAGTCTTGTAAGCGAATATTCTAAACTCTTTTGTTCGAAACAGAGAGAAAATAAGCACAGATGGCAAATACAATTTCGTTGTAAATTATGTATATTCACTTGGATGCAGTTTATCTACAAGAAATTTCATTCTCATTTTTCTCTTTCAGTCCCCAAAAGTGTGAAAAAATACACATCCCATGATCAGGAGATGGGGGGGGGGAGGGTGAGAGTCCATGTCAAAGCGGACTTCACAAAGACTCATGACACCTCCATCGTTTTTAAATTTTCACTCTTTTATTCCTTTTTCGCTTGTCGTATGAAAATATAATGACGACAGATTAAATGGAGACCGTACTCAAAAGTGCATTCACTTTTATACACGGAACTGCTGTAAATATTTATATTCGGTGCTGGTCATCAGTCTCTTCTTTCCATTCTCGTGCTGAACGGCTTTTATAGTTTCAGGTGGATCATTTTGTATCATCACCTAGCTATATCTTAGTGAAGCACTATTTTTGTTCATCTGTAGATATCCAGTCGTTGGTTAAGAACAATACATATTCTTTGTCTAGACTAGGATTAGACAAATGGTAAAGTAACAAGCATCTCCTCTAATTTATTCTCCAACAATATGCTCAAGGTAAAATCTTCTTCCAAACGAAGATTTGTTGTAATGACCTAGACAGCTTAGAATATGAGGCATCACTCTGGCAACACTCTGACTCCAAAGTGGCGAAAAGTTTGCAGAATCATGGGTAGACGACAACTTTTTCACAATTCAAGTGACCAAATCGAAATTATTCATAGAGACAGTTGCGACAATGAGCTGTCAATGGAATGATATTGAATATTGTAAGATCGGATGGCATTCACTTCTTCTTTTGCGGGTGTCACTTCAGTCCGGGGTAGTTTTTAGTCTGGGTTCAAGAGGCATAGGTTCATGAAAAAAAGTTTTTATTTTACGGATAATTGTGGATATGGCATTAATGTTTGAATATGATTACAGGCGCATACATGACGAAATCTGCAAGTCAGATTTGTACACACTCTGTATTTCGCTAATACCGCGTCGAATGTTGGCTTCCAATAGCTCACGAAAAAGCTAGTAATTGTCTCTGTCTCGCACAGCGTTTTAACTATCGTCATTTTTGAAGACATTTCAACCAATGATTTCACCGGTTCATAAAGCGTTCCAAGTGGAGACTTTTTTCTTGACGTAATGGTCTTTCGACAATGGCATTAGCTGTTGAGGTCCCCAATCGAACCACCCGTTTTTCAAAATAAATTTTGAACAGTTTTGAATGCTTTTTCAAACTAACCACCGTCAAATAAGCTGTCACAAAAAACACTGTTGTCAATTTAAAATGCTCGGCCTCTGAAAAAAACACACTCAATATTTACTGCTGCTGTTCTGTGCGCCATTATTTCCTGACACGTAGAAGGGGCATATGCTAATGAACGAGTGGCGTTAAGGAATTTTTTTTTTCAATTAAATCAATTTCTTAACCCGATATTCAGCAAAAGTTGCCGGCCATTATTCTACGTCGTATATCCACTAAGATTTCAAGCTTAGCTTCATTAAAATTTTATCTGTCGATCTGTTTTGTGCTGCACGGGAACGAGCAGCGATGTCGATATCAGGAGAAGAATTTGTAAAGATGAGGAAGAAACTCCTTGCTTTTGGAACCTGACCAATAACGTCACAAGCCATCTAAGTAATTCAAGAACCTACCTACCTACCGTTGAATGCATCGAAATTAGATGCAAGAAAAAAAAATACATTTCCAAATTAATTTGGTATATTCGTCAACGGCTTACGGAGACCTTTCGGCTTTAGGATCGTCATTGCTGTCTTACCCACGTGAATCACGTCGTTGATGCATTTTTTTTTGGCGGAGTCTTAAGTCAGCACAAGCTGCTAAACAATCATAACTCACTTCAGAGAATTAATTACCCATCAGAATGTTGCATTTGTATTGTAGCTTGTAATCTGTACTCCTCGAACAATTCGAATTTAAACTCCTCCTCAAATCAATGCACCAACATTCCAAAGTTAAGCCACAGTCCGCAGACCACTCAATATGCAATAAGGACTCAACATCAACCTTGTACCTAAAATACTCTGCTGCCAACTCGACCTATTATCCCTTTCCATTTTAAACCAAAGGTCAGCGCAAGGCATATCATTAAAAAAAAACGAAAAGAAGAAAAAGAGCCTCTCCCTTCAATCACATCAAATCGAAATCGAAAACAGCTGCCAAATTTGATGGAGCATTTCAAATTACTTTAGCCATCCAGCCATCCACTTGCTGTCGCAGTGCAATGCTCATGAACACGAATCCCGTTCAGAATACTGCAACAATCAAATACCCTACACCACGACCCAACAAGCAAAAATAGATTCACTTGCCATGTCAACGTTTGATGGTCTCTTGCATCTTATGGGAGTGTGCGGCAAATATACAGCCAGCCAGTGGAATTCACCACATCCTGACCCTGCATCCAGTGAATCGGAGGACCTTGAAATCGCACGTCAACAATAAGACGCAGGGCACAGCTCCGGAAAAAATAAAATAATATCCGTTTCTCCGCAATTCTCTGCCATTCATCTGAATAAAAGTCGCACACAGTCCTTGCACACACGCAAAGCCTGACATCGCTTTCCACCAAGCCCGAGTAAGCCCGGCTTCGAGCCGAAAAACTTTAACACGAATGAATTATTTGAACATGAGCTAAAAATTTGCTGTGATATTTATTTTTGCACTCATTTTTTTTTCCGCTCAGCTATTCAGTTGCCAGTGACTGGTTGGTTGGATGCGGCCTTCTAGGACGAATGCCTGCACTGACATGTAAACAAAACAAAAATAAAACAATAACCCGAACAAAAAAAAAATCCGTTACTAAGCTCGCAGTCGAACTGGCAATAACCTATTTTCCGCGTATCAACATAAAAAACGTGCACCCCTCACAGCCGTACGTACGTACACATATTCGCTCTCTGACATATCGCTGCCGTCGAAATCAGTCGTGTCCTTAATACGAAATTTTATCGATTTCCCCGCATTTGCCCTGCGGCACACATGTGGGAAATATGAATAATTTCTTAAAATTGAATTTGATTCGGTGGCGCGCGATTTTTCTTGTCACCTCACCCTAACTCGCGATGCGGCTTGCAGTATTGTATCTTTCACACGACCATCATCGCGCCATGACGTGAATGTGTCGCATTATGGAGAATCGTTGTAATGCATATTTACTTCTAAATTGTGACGTGCCGTATGCGCTATGCAGAATATATTCTTCTCAGTTTTACTGCATTTCGAAAATGAAGAGTATATTCCATGGATTGTTCAAGTTTTTTTATCTTCAGCTGGTCTGAGCAGATGGTTAGGTCGTTAGGTTGGTTTAATTTACCAACAATTGACTACTGTGAACCAAAACCTTTCAACCAACATTAATAAAAGTATCGCTAATGACTTGTACATTGTGTGCTTATCCAAAATTGACAACTTGTTGCTGTGATGCACATTTATAAACAATTGCCAGGTATGTTTTTAGAAGCGGGGAACTTTAAATTGGCAACATTCTTTTCTGTGACAGATGATTTGACAGTTCTCGGCTCTTTTTAAAGTAGTTTGGTGAGGCAATATATCAGAATAGACTCACGTTGGGGCAGCCTTTAAAATTGTTCAATTTTTTTTTAAAAAACATGATTCAATTCGAGAAATTCAAACTAAAGCCATTGTCGAGACATTAGGCCATATGTCATCGCAAATGATGATGATCCATGGGTTAAAGAGCAGTACAGAGACATGATTACTAACTTTTTCCTGTGACACTTGCGCATTCGACTCGCTATTGCCGAAATACCGCCTAATGTACTGCGAAAAGTACATTGCACCTACAGAATAATTTCGGCCTTTAAAAAAACACCCTTTATATTGGTGGCTTTCTTAACTCAAGTAAGACTACACTGGTGCTAGAGTAGCATTTTAGCGAGTACGTCGTTGAGTGGCACGCTATACTTCTGAACAGAAATATTAAAATTAAATAAAATACAACAATCAAAATAGTCTCGCAATTGGCTATGTTAAATATTGTGAAGATGTTTCGAAGGTGATTTCGAGCAACTTTAAAATTCGGTCAGAGATGCAGAACTTCCACGGACAGTTCAGTAAAATTTCTGTTTATTTTTTTATATTTTAATTCAATAAATGTTACTTATGCTTCAAAGCAATGATTGCAAAATGAACGCAAAGTAAGTCCCAAATGGTCTTGGTATAAATCTGACAAATTTGTTAGCAAATCAATTGTTTTAGTAATGACATCATGGAAATTTTATATTTTCTCTTAAACTGTTTAACTGCAGGTCCATTACCGTGAACACCCATTAAAGTGTTGAGAACAGCTCATAACAAAGTATAGACTCACGTTGCTGGTGAATCTAATCGAAAGCACACTTAGACCAACTTGTTGGGTCCATTGTCCCATTAATATTGGATATTTTACTGCAGTGAGACTTTCCATATTTCTTAAACCATCCTGATCTATATACGAATCTCCAGATCTCCAAAGAAGTGCCTTCCAGGAACTGTCTTCTTTTCTTTGCTAGGTCCGGACATTCGCAGAGTAGATGTTGCACAGATGTGTACCTTTACCACAGAGCCCGGTAAGGACTCCTATTAGCATGCTCATTCCATGCGACTAACTGACCATAGATGATGATCTCGTCTTGCCCAACGTCGGCCATAGAGCCATCGCTATTGGTCCAGAATAACCCATGGATTGCTGCCTATTCTATTTAGGTCCAGATTAACGTGGTTGCGATTCTGACATAGGCTCAATCAATTTTAAAATTTAAAGTTTTCATGTTTTAAAAAAAAATTTGAATGAGTTTGAGTTATTTAAACAGCTAGAAAGGCAAACTCCATGACATTGTGGTAAAGTGAAAAAAAGGCCAAACAATGGAAGGGCAAATTCCGAATTTAATTTTCCAAAACTAGAAACTTATTTGGTTCTATTTCGGAATTTAAAACAAAATCATGCCAAGCATGCCAGCAGTGAAACTTGGTCCAAAACATCCTCTTTTTTGTGTAGCACTACAGTCCCGGGTAAACTGCGGCCTCAATCAAAAGGCCTCCCCCCAATTTAAGCACGCAGAACTTCTCTCGACGATACCAATGATTTGTCTTAAAGCCAACGTATAACATCCCTCGTCTGACATGGATTCTTTTAGAAACGACAAAGTATCGTGATCACGTACGAATCATAATTACTTATTGCTGACCGCTGTGCTCATTTGTATGAACAAGTTGGACTACTGGTCCGCCAATTCAGAGTACGGTGGAGCAGTCTCAAGAGCTATCTTCATGCAAGCTAATTGTTGCATTCGTACCTGTATCCGGTTGTAGAGTACACAGGAATCTGACTACAAGAAAACTATCCTCATGTGGTCTTGTAAGCCAAAGCTTAGTACCCTAATATAAACGATGGAACTCATACAGGAAGGATGTCCTACTATCTTCCATATAGTATGTAGTACAGTGAATTGGGGACTCCGCCACATCAGCGATGTCATTTGCATCCACGAGGACCAGTTAGCATATTCGATCTATTCTCGCAACACGTATGAGTGTGCAAAGGGCATATACTAGTGCTTTAATCAAAATTCGTTTCAGCTTGATAGAAAAAAACAACAGAAATATATGGAAGCCAAATTCTAAATTAGCTTAGATATATTCTGCCGCAATAATATTCGACAAGTGCTTTAGAAGTATCTAAGGACATTTCGAGGACACGTCAAGCAAATCAAACCCAATAAAGTCGAACTATGAAGTTTAAATCCCGAATCGTCACAATCGGAAACCCCACACCTGACATGCACCGAAGCCTTCCTAATGCCTCACCGATTTATTTGACTACGGTTTGGCAAATTGAGGTGGTTTTTGAGAAGAATTTGACAAATTCTTTGAATTGACATTGAGACTCAGACACGTCATGTCATTGCAATTGTTATCATCGTTGTTCTCGCTCCCAAAAGCGTTCTGATTTCGAATCGAATAAATGGAGAACCGGGCCAAGAACGCAAAGAAAAAAATAAAAAAACAGCCCCCACAACGAATTGACAGTATATTTCCGCCAAGGACAAGAAAACCTTTCGATTTTTATCATTCACTGTAGTCCTTTCGTTCGCCAGTCGAGTTTTGCAATCACGATGTTTCGCTCAAGTTCTTCTTTATTGCCCCGACTGTCGTTTATTTGTTTTCCTTTCTCTCGTTTCTGTACACAATTCTGTCCAATTTCGTTGGTATTATATGGGGGCAGTTAATTTAGGCAACAACGAGTCCATTTTTATTGAATTTCAATGTAAGGACTACGAAACTTGCGTCGTTTTACACAACCAAACAGCCATCAGACGCCTGGGTGAGCCCAATAAGCAGCTGTAAGCTATGTGACAGTGAATATCGGACAATTATTTTCACGATATCAATGTTGTTGGCTGGTAGCCTCTGTGTCCACCGAGGGGTGACCCTTAGTTGAAGCATGTGAGCAAAAGCAGGTCAAGTTGCACCCTATAATATAAGCTATGCATTTGCTTGAATGCGGCAAAGTCCATTACTTGGTCTTATTTTACAATTTTCTTTATTCAAAATCGATGACGGGTTGATTATAAGAAGAGCCTGTGAAAATCAAAATTGACCCAGTGCCAGGCTAATTGAATGCACATCTCTTGATGGATATTTGATTAGTTTCCTTGAGTTAAGGTGCATCAACGGGGTCAATGCCGATGTGGGTATGATGATAATCTGCTGTGATACCGGAGCCCTGAGCTGAAAAAAAAGCGATACCAATTTTAATTTAAATTTTCTGATTAGTGCGGTTACATGTATGCCTGCTGCATCGAAACCGGGACAAATGATTGTGTGTCAAGGATTGTCAGAAATTCTGAATCTGTGCCTCAACATTCAATGGTAACTTGAGCTGATTTTGAGACAGTCGGTGAGTGCGCAGATTTCTATACTGGAAGTCTAGGTAAGATTCGAGAAACAAAAAACTTGAGGCACCGGCAACACTTAGAGCGAAGATAGGCTTAGTGTCTTAACCATGCTCCACTTGGTCCCCGGACTCGGTTCATTGTCCTGACAATTTCAGGTTGTATACCCTTTCTGTAGTTCCCTGCCTCGTTCTGAGATTAAGCGAATAAGCGATTTTTGCGTATTAGTTGTCGAATTTGATCAATTTCTAAATCATTTGGTTTGACATTTGTCAATTCCTCGAGGTCTTTAAAAGAATGCCTTATTCTAGTTTCTAGAAGGGCGGTGCAAGTACCGAGACCAAATATTTTTGACATCATTTCTCACGAGAAACAGCATGTAAGAACCCACGAAATTCTGACACCTTGTTTACGCCACCGGACATTCCACCGTTCACACTGCGGTCACACGAGATCAGTTGTGGGGAACACGAAGGCCAACGCCGGACAAGCTGATGCAGCGGCAGAGTAGTTGTCAAGGTAGAGTAAGAAATCTAGCTCAGTTCTTAAGTGCATTGTAAGGGTAACATATGCCCCAGCGACTTTTATTTAATTTCTAAGCTCTAAATAAGGTAATTTGTAGCTTCTACAGAAGGCACTTTAGGGCGCTCCAAGTTGTCCACATTGTTTGGCTATGAGGCAGTGTCCAGTTATCATGCCTAGCACTTGGCTAATATGCTCCATGCCTTCCTCGATGACCTTGAGGTATCTATTGCCGCCCAACTACGGTTGGTGTCGTTTATCACTGTGAGTTCATTGCTTTTAGTGAGGGATGTGGTGTCTCCTGATTTTGTGGTAGTAGCAGGCGAGCCTAATCCGGCGGGTATTTTCGTTGCCCGGAATACCCTTGTACCCAGGGAGCCTGCATAAGGTACGATTGCATCTATCCCCTATCTCCTTTAGAAACAGGCGGCCGCTGATCTTCCCCATATGGGACTCATTGATAGAGGAATAGCTAGACTAGAGAAAGTAGAAGTATACGATAGGGTTTCGGTAGGCGGAGGGCCAGAAAAATCTCTGGTGACTCAGCATATGCACCTAAACTGCACTTTCTTACGATTTGTGGTTTATCTCAAAGTCCTCAAATGGCGTCAGGTAAACCGGCTGTTTTGAAATCTTCGAGTTTTGGAGAAGTTTCATATTCCCTTTGCTGTGAGTATTACCCCTCTTCGCGTAAATGTTCATGGGATGACCGCCCCAAAATTAACGCAAAATTTGAATTAAATAGAAACCACAGATTCTTATTTTTTAATTGAATCATAAAGTGCATAGGATAGGTTTATTTATGTAATAACGACCTCCCCGGCTTTGATGGCACATCTCTCGCGCTTTTTTGTCGAAACTTTGCATGGAAATTCTGCCTAAATTGCGCCTCAACATTCTGTTTAATCAACGGTATGGCAACTGGCACCGTCTTGTTGAAACCACATATTGGACACATCATTACCATTCAATTTCGGCAGAAATAACTGTGTTATCATGTCGCAATATTTAACACCCGAAGCAGTCACTGCTTTACCAGCCTCATTTTCAAAAAAAGTATGGTCCAATGAAGAATTCAGTCCAAAATCCGCAATGATGAAAATACGTTGTTGTATCGTGTGACACTCAAGAACTGTCAAATTGCTAAATTTTTTCAGTGATGCCAACAATTTACTGCACAAATGGCGAAAAACTCAAATCTTACGTTAATTTTGCAACACCCTTTAGATGCAATAACATTCCAAGGGCGATTGTAGAGGTTAGTCTGAGTACCTCTGGCTTCTCCTTATCATCAGAAGATTTTTTGTGACTTGTAGCGCCGTCTACCACTGATTCTCCATTTGTGTCCGACAATCTTCCTGCAGCTGTGTAGTCTAACAACTTTGAGAGTATCATTGAGAAGCATAAGTTTCTTCAAAATGTGCGTCTTGAAATCGCCCACCGCACGTAGGTCTCCCATACCTGTGAACAAAAATACCACGCACAGGAGACACCGACAGTTCACGATCCAATATTCCAATGATGTGGAGGGATTGACACTTGTTCCCGCGCTTGTTGACAGAGTGATGTGAAATGAAAAACTCACGCTTGCACAATCGGCTTGCACAATCACAAGTTCACTCCGAATCTGAAGAAGATGAAGAAGTCTCTGAAAACTGACACACAAAACTCCCGATGTTTGCTCTTAGTTAACTAAAATTCTTGTGGCACCTTGAATCTCCACAAGCTGCACATCTTATCCACTAAATTATTGAAACATATCCCCAGCACCTTCCAATCGAAAACTCAATTCGTTAGCATGTGCTGCAAGAACAAAAACAAATTCAAGACGACTTTGAAATCATTTACATGCTCCAGTTGGCAAACAGCGCACAGAACTCCTAAATATTTCAGTTTCCATTCACATATGAATTAACAATCTTTTTCCGCCTAATTGCGAACGAGACACTGTCTGAAATGTTGAAATTATCCTAATTGGGTCTTCCACACATTGTTGTCGATAATGTATGCACGAGGAAGGACACAATAACGCAGAGAAAATACACAACTGAATTGAAGACAGCCAGCCATGGAAGGAGGAGGGAATCCTCAAAAACCTCTGTCAAGGGGATAATGTCTTGTGACAATACAAAACAATAAGCAACCGTATCTGAAAGCAATATTTATGTCTTTTTCGCATTAAAAATCACCTAAATTGTCCGCGAAGTCAAGACTAACAATGGCATCGATTGGTGGTACATAAAACACTCATAGATCCTGTAGGCGCACGAGAAGTTATTCTCGCAGCCCACGGAGGTCGGGCGTAACAGCAGATGATTTCGTTTACGCACACACACATGGATGCGAATGGGTGGCAAGCACCGAGGGGGGAATATCTTATGAAGGCTTGCGGTGTCATAATTCATAGCCCGACGACATATTGTGGATGTGCACAAATTGTTTATTGGCGTTCGTCTGCGATACGGTGCCGGTATGAAAAATGATACGGGTTTTATCGTTGCAGACGTTCAGCGATAATGATTTTTTTTTGTTCTTTTCTGATTCAGTCTTTGTGCGAGGCAACAATGCTGTGTGCAGGAAATAGTGAAAAGGGGGACTAATTAAGCGTGTGATTTAATTATCCGTTGGGACATGAGATGAAATGGATTTTACTTCGAAAGTTTTTGAGTAGGCTGCCAAGCGCAAAATTTGAACTTGGAAGCAAGTAAAGTTGGTCGCCAGAATGTCTTTGATTTTAAGCATCGTTTTTATTTTGAGAGGGATGCATATGACTAAGGTTGCTTCATTCAATTAACTCAACAGAAAATATGACGTTTTGTTCTAAGAAAAAAATGTGGGGTGAATAAAAATCATTTTATATGAATATCACCTATTCATCGTGTTTCTTTTGACCGTTTTTTTCATTCCTTAGAAACTCATATAAAATGTATTCAGATGTATGATATGTTCTACCTTCTCAGGGAACGAACCCCTTCGCAGAGAATCGTAGACAAATTATGAATTGGGTAGGTTTGCGGGTGCTCTTGAGACTACAGTCGCGGCTAACTGACTCCAAGGAGTTGGGTCCACTGTCAGATGATAATCCACTGATAAAATACGAAGCTGAAAAATACGAGCCTAACTAAAGAAACTTATCGCAATTCGAACAAATTGCACCGAATAATTTGACAGGCAAAATTGCAGAAATAAATACAAAATTATATCGATACGCTAGCTCAGATGTAACTCAGTTGCACGTTACGCATGCATTTCAACATAATATCAGTCGTCATAATGGCTGTAAGGGCAATACATCGCACCACAAAAAAGCTAGAGCGTGATTGCACTCTTTTGAATCATAAGACACCAACGAGACAGAAATTAGTGCGAAATCAAGAAAACAAACTCGCTGTTTCTAGAAGACCTAGAAAATTCTCCTGAAGTCTTGATATTCTCGAATCCCACTCGGATTTCGTCCAGATTGTGACGAAAAATTTAGCCCTGGAGAGGGAATAGCCGAGGATTGTGTGCCGGTGTTTAAGATCTCGAATAAGGGAATGGCTATGTCGGAAGCTGAAGTATCACAGAAAAGTTCCAAGTGATGGAGTGGTGTTGGTGTTCCTCGCTGCCAGAAGCTGGGTTTCGTCTCTGAGTAACGTAATTGCCATTTTAGTAAAGATTGTTGACTGTCGTTCACACAGAGATTCGATCGCCGCTTTGTTGTTCGGTGGGAAGAGCGAAGGTGCCGACGATGGTGATGATTGGAGAAGGATGTCCAAGTGCATACGATTGCAGTTGACGGCATCGCAGTTTCAGTTCGTTTTCATCCAGCCTCTTAAGCTTTTCGGTTAGTGAGTCATTAATCTGTTGGACCAATTTTTTATTCAGGGCACCATAATGATCATCCGTAGGGACGTGTTTATCAACCACCTTAAGGCGGTGGTTCCGCGGTTGAATGTTGTGCTGTAAATACGATTGTAGATTTCAGGCGATTTAGGTATAAGCTCAGTTCTTGAAAGCTTACTTAATATCTTTTTATTGAGATGGCTTAGATCGGCGAATAAATATGACATTGATTGATTTTAGCATTTGGTTGCAAGCATGATGTGCGATGCCGACAATTCTTTGCAATTAGGGCACACATATTGCATAACTCACGATATTTGATCCGATCGAGCACATTTCTTTAGCATAGCACTTATCCATTTCTATATAATAGGTCACGGGGAGTATGAGCGTATGAGACAGAAATTGCACGCACAGCGAAAACACGTGATGAAATAAGGGAGCGATTTGGAGGTACTTAATTATAAATGGAAAAAGGAGAAAAAAAAACAGAAACGCGTCCGAACTGCATAAAGGTAACAGTTGAACTGAACTGGGAAATCGCTAGAGTGTTAACCCGGCTGATTTTGTGGTTAGAGATTTTTGTGGTCAACAAGCTAAATTGATAAGTAATGCATATGGAAAAGATTAATGCCGTAGAACTAAGTAATGTCTATATATAACAGTATAACAGGGAAGATTGTATTCCAAGTAGGCTCGGCCTATGAACTTATGGAACTTATATCTGAAACACGGATATACAAGTTTCTTAGAAAAAATCGCTAATTTTTAACATCGAAAAACTTCACTTTATTTGAGAAAAGAACAAGGAAATGCACGTATTCGTTCATATTTAATGGGCATTTAGATGGGACTATATTTTGTGCCATACAACAGTTTCTCATACACACCATATTTCACAGGAAGACTGAGAGTCGCTGTTGTAAAAAAAATGCATTATGTCAGTGTTTTTCTTATAAGCGCCATTTACCGTAAATCTTTTCCCATTAATCTGGTTCTGGACAAGCCTTAATCTCCCTCCATTGTTTGCTCCTGAAGAATGATTCCTAATCATGTCACAGCTCATCACTAGTCAGGCGTCGTTGCAGAAGTCGTTGCCCCGAAAAACTCCGTTGTAGCAGCAGAACCATAACGATAGGCATGTCATGCAGTAAAATATGACAGTGGCAACTGCAAAAAGAAGGGACCAACTATGATTGGCATCAAAATAGACTTGCTGAGAGGTGAGTGAGCTTTCCTGTGTCATCCTTAACTTCAAGGAATACAAATTAGAAGTCGTTTTCATTTCATCAACGTCCACTCATTTGACTGAGAAAAGAAATGTCAACGAATGTAAGTCCTGAGGGCCTTAAATGCACGGTGCAGTGACTGTTATTTCACTCAAAATGATTGATTAATTTCCAAAGTGGACCGCCTCACATGCACAAGACTGGACAGACGGAAGTTGTAAACAGTGTTACAATACAATGTGCTAGAATTGTCCATCCAAACCGGTGCGGGGGGGCGGAGTGTAGCATCACCCAATGGAGAACCAGGCAAACAAGAAATATGTAAGGAATGTCCTTCCTGTCAATGCACATTCAGTCGTTCAAGTTGAACATGTGCATATGCATGTGTGTGCAAGACACATCTCCATCCAAGTAAGTTTCATCGGCTTTTCCATCACACAAGAGGACCAGGACCACTGACCTCTGCGGATGATCAGCCCCCGAAAGCCGCCCCTCACTTAAGTCCTCCCTTTGAATGTCCTTACACGTCGGTCGAAAAGGAAGATGTTGTGCACTGAAAATGTCACCTAGTGCTCCATTAACATCCTTGCCGACGACAATCTATGCATCACGGAGCATGTTTTTGTAAATCAACGTCAAGATGTGTGAAAGCGGTCTGTGTGGACTGTGGAGTGGCGCGTAGAGGAGACTCCGGCACGGGCATTGCAGCATTCTGTGTGTCTCTTGCTCCCTCTCCCGATTCTGAGCAACGAGAGGAGATAGCTCATTTTGTTGAAATTATTGTCGACAGACAAAAGCCTACAGGAAGGAGGCGCACGTGTTTTCTTTCTCTTTGCTGCTCTTTGCTTCTGCTGCGTTCGCAAACGTATGCATCCCCTCCGGGAGGATCCACCAAAGAATGGGAATAGGAGAAAATTTCATCTCACATTCGAGCAGAGCTAGTTATCCATTATCCCTTTGCGAATAGGCAAACACAAAAATACAACATAGCAACAATGATGGCTGACAAAGGGAGAGTACAACTTGCTGCACCGCTACACCTCATCTTCAGCTTTTGCTTCTGATTCTGCTTCTGCTTCGGCCTCTGCTTCTGCCTTAACTTCTGTCTACTCGCCTGCCACTGCTGCTACTTCCCTCTTGTTCAATTACGCTGACAGTGCTTGTGATAGAAAAAGATTGTGTGCGCATATAGGATGCACGAAAAAACCAACAAGAAAATAGGGCCAAAAGGGACACACGTTTTCCCTTTTCAGTGCCCTGGCAGCATCAAGGATCTGCTCTTTCTCTCTTTCCTCACTCACTCCCAGTTGGTGTACTTGCGGCATTGTAGTTCAGCATTCATGTGATGTGCCAAGGAACTGCAATGAGGCTTAAATGTGGCATAAGCTGCTCGTGCACGAATGTTATGAGGCGGCAGGGCAATTCGAGCAGAGGGCACGTAATTATAGGTGATGGTCCAATTTTTCTTTCTCCTCGTGCTTTATGTGACAAAAATTTTTGTTCACAAAAGTGCACGAAGTCTTTCTTCGCTAGCTAGTGTGTGGTCTGATTACCTATACAGTACACGAACTCGACGATTGTGTCCTTATACTCTTCAATTAGTCTAGTTCGCTTGTGGTGTTGGTGCTGTATTACGCTGTTGCGTGAAAAAAAATGAACAAAATGCACTAGAATTGGGCCACAAAAATATCACACATCCGCAAAAACGGACTTGGAGGGATTCAATTGAGCTGAGCATGGTCGCAGAGCAGGGCAGGGAAATAGGCCAAGGGATAGGGATCAGGTGATGATGTTTGTTTTTAGTTCAGTCGCTCTGACATTGCGGTTGGCCTTTGGTTAAATATTTGATTTCATTGAATCTGTGTTTGGAAAGGATTTCGCTTTCATGTCAGGTGAAACCTCGATTATTTTTTTTTCTCGACTGCTAGGGGAAAGTGTGTGCAGTGTTCTAGTTTGTGAATTGCACCAGACAGGACGTAACGTAACATTTGGTGACTGAACAGTTAAATGTCGATGATTTTCGGGTCATATGGGTAAAGTATTTTATGGGTCATCATTGAAAATATTTTTGATTCAATTTGATTTCCTTAGTTCGAGCATCGTTCAGTGCGATTCGCCCATTTTACGTTCGACTCAATTTTGGATGAATGGGCACGTCAACAAACAAAATTGTCGAATCTGGGAAGATACCAATCCACATGGGCACCAAGATATTGACACCAACGATATGTGGTTTCAACACGACGCGACGGTGCTACGTGCCACACTTGGAAATTCTGCAAGAGCGATTCGAGGGCATGCTCATTCTCAGGTGTTGGTGATGTGAACTGGCCACCGAGATCGACCCTGTTAGACTCTTTGTGGGGTTTTCTGAAGCCGTAGGTCTATGCCACAAACCACAGCGTCCCTCAAAGACAACATAACCCATGCCATCGGTCAAATTCAACCGGACTTATGCGCCAGAGTTATTGAAAATTGGACATATCGGATGCACGCTGCCCAAGGAGGCCGCGGCGGACATTTGTAACGAAATTATATTCCATCGATAGGCTCACGACATATTACACACCCTTTGTTTTACTTAAGTTTAAAATTAGGAAGCGCTTAGTGCAAGACCCTTTATGTAATTAATTATGACGATCGACGCTGCAGTCCGTGGTGGTCCTGGCCTACGCTTGGTACGTGCTTTTGTTCTCTCTAGACTCTCACTCCAAACGGCGGAATTTGAGTAGGTTTGCTTTGAGTGACTTAAGAGAGAGGTGGAGCGGTGAACCATGAACACTTGTTAAACAGTCAATGTTGGAATCAACACGTCTACAAAATATACTAGGATGGCAATGTAATCTGCTTCTGTCAAGTAAATTGAAGCTATTTTTCATGCGCATCGAAAAATATGCGGGTGCATGGTTAGATCCGGGACGTAACATCTTTCATTTTTTAAACCTCCGTGTGTTTGAGGCAACACGGACCGCAGCTGTGATTTAAGTCGACCTCAAGAGAGAATCATGCGCGGTGTGCCTTTGTCAGTGCTCATGTCCATTCTATACCGAATTCCAGTACGTAACCAATATATCTTCCAAGTTTCATTCAATTCCGAACAGATGTTTAATAGTTAGACCTCTGCAACTCATAGGACACAAATTTTGTAAAAAAAATAAGACGGAAAATTAACAAAAAAATATCTCTAGTTGACGCTACATTCCGAGGTGGGCATGGAGCTAAACCAGCACGATCTTTAGGCGTAGTAGCAAGGAAGTACCAAATTGTGTTATGCCCTTCTTCACTTGTGTGCGCCACCTTAAACATGGCAGATCAAAGTTAAACATAATGATCGTAAGGAAACTCAAGTCAGCTTAAGCAATCCAGCAAGTACACACAAATATTACAGTGTATCTTAATAACGTTCGTTAAGTTTCGTTAAAATACGTTATGTCTCGTTAAGTTACGTTATGTTTTGTTAAATTACGTTTAATTTTGCTTACTTAAGTGGAATCGAAATTAATCATTCTCTACGAAAGTAAATTACTAAAAAACTAGGCAGTGCAGCACTAGAAGATTGACGATACAGTCGATCTTGTTAAGTACTGTGCACAAAAGCCGCGTCTTACATATCATATTACGTTAGCCGAGACGAAGTGGATGATGTTCTTGGAGGGGTGGAGACTAAAACTAAAATTAAATACACTCCACCACGGTCATGGCCAAGCGTAAACTTCCTAAATATAGTAGACCACAACACTCAAGCTATTATCGGACATCTCTTATGAATGCATTGCCAATACTCTTCCATCGCGTTTGCATCCATCGCCCACCTGATGACATAGCAACGAGCCCCCATTCCATTCCCCATCATTCCCATCACAAGTGCCCTCAAACATTTTCCACTCCCCCCATCCATCAGTACACAATCCATTTATTACAGCTGCATCCTCATTCAGCTGTCTGATTTCGAATTCATCAATCCGAACCTAAAAATACCCTAAACCTACAATCACTTTATTTAAATCACTTCCCGCCACCGCATCCGAGCACATCCTCCTGCATGCACGTATGTGCACACCACCACACACATCTTTTTGCTCCCTCAAACTCAAGAGTAAAAACGTAAAAGCGACTTTTTTTTCTTTTTTTCTGTTTCAAATCCAAGGCACTTGTACTCCGCCGAACGAATTCCGAATTCATATCGTTTTTACTTCCATTGTGATGAGTAAAAATAATCTGCTGGGGAGAGAAAAAAGTGCTCAGCACAACCCGATGGCAGTGCAAAAACCTGCCAAACAAATAACTAAACCATATAAAGCGACTACATCGGCCAGAGTGGATGTGAAGGAAGGAGCAAAGAACTCCGGCTAAACCGATGAAAAAGGACTCTAAACAGTTTTTCACTGGAACTGCATCGTGCGATAGTATCTTGTAAAATCATAAAAAAGGACGTAAATATTTGTCGCAACGGCCACAGCCGTAAAAAAGGATTCAAAATCCGCCATCACCCCCTTGCCACACGTGGACCAAAATAATAAAAAAAAACAAAAAAAAAGAAATAGAAATACACCACCACCCCCTGAAACATTTACGGTTACCTGGCTGAGAAACCAAACATCAAAAGCTATTCGGAAAAAAATACGAGTAAAAATCAAATACCGGCATAAAAAATAGGGAAAAAAGAAAACATGGCCAAAAGCCTGAAACCCGAAGCCGACAGCGAGAAGAGAAATTAGGGAACCCTTTATAGCAGGACGGCATTTTTGTCGCAATTTTTTATTGGTCTCAGGGCATTTTTATAGCGATAACGATTCGAATGCGCGATAAAGAATGAAGAGTTTTTTGAATGGCGACCCGGCTCTCTGCAATACAATGCGACAATGCGGGACACATTGCCAACACAACAGCACACTGAAGAGGATACGTATGCACGTTTCCCTTTTCAATTTGTACAATAATTCTGGATATCTGCAACACCGCAGCGAAATTCGCGGCACAAAGCTTCAAGCTGTGCGGTGAATTATTCACTCATACAAAAGATAAACATAAAATGAGCATCTTTCGTGATTCCATGGTTTCATGGTACAATCCAAGTGCCAAGTCCCATAGAACTTAACCCCAAGTGCAGGTGGAAAGAAGTCGTCATCCCGAATTTTACTGCGGTTCTATTTGTGTATTTGTTCATGGATACATAAACCATAAGCACTAATGTGTAATGAAAAATTAATTCTGAAAATTAAAGATGAATATGAAAAGATAAACAAAATAGTGAAACATAAAATATGGAAGGACTAACCGGAGAGACAGAGAGGGCGTATGGACGTTAAATGATAAAAAAATTCAACGTAAGTACAAGAGGGCATGAAAATGAAACATCACGAATGTCATAAGAAATATTGTTTGACCACGACCCTTAACGTCGCCTTATGTCTAGACACTTACATCAAATTTATCGCCGGTCATATTATAGCAAGTCTGCGTTTTTTACATGGTCATCCATTTTGTGGTTTCGAAAGGAAATTTAAATAAAACACATTTATGACAGATATTTCGAATTAATATTTCAGTACATTGTTTGGATCTTGCCATCGTGACTGGAACCAACGATATCATTCAAATGTCTTCCATTAAAGTTCTTGCCAGCCTCAATTATGACGAAGCCTGCAATTCGATGGCTTTTTCTCACATTTGGGACAGTAACTCAGCTACAACCTGACGAAAGCGCCGAAAGTTTGCTAATTGTGTACAGACACGATCTTTTGTATAGTCCCCAAAAGGATAAATCTAATGGCGACAAATCACACGGTCTTGATGATAGTTCACATCACCAAAATGCAAAATGACTCGTCCAAATAATGTCCTTACAGTGTGCAATGTGTGCGATTTGGCACCATTGGCACAGTTTCCAAGCCAAATGTCTCCGACGTCCATTTCAGTCAGCCAAATCTAAGCCTGAGCTATAGCTGCCTTCCATCGTTGATGATCCCAGTCATGCTACTCTAGTCGTCGTGATCAAGCTGACTGGGGTCCGCGAGTCCGCAGTTGTGTCTTCTGCTCCATTCACCTTCTCGCATATATCCGACAAAGAATTTGTATGCCACTCTGTCAATGGACCATGGTCAGCTCAGCTTTTGCATATCGTCCGTTTAAGGCTAAGATCAAAATAAGAATTTTGCAGAACAGTCATCTGGCTTTTGACTACATGGATGAGGATTGACGTTGACGGTACCCCTTTCTCTTTTTCAAAGTAATATGGTCCAATAAAACCATCAAACCAAATTGGACGCCATACAGTGAGTGTTTTTTTGGGTGCAATGATCTGCCGACATTTACATGGGAATGTTCACTTTCCCGTATCCAATAATTTTGTTTGTTACGTAACAGAGTGAAAAAAGGCTTAATCACTAAAGAAAATGTTGAGTCAGAATAAGTAACCATCTCCGATGTGCTACGCATTCCGTGGTCAGTTGGTTCAATTCTTATGTGAGTTGAACTCAGTAGTAGTGGCTAATGCAAAATACGCCGTAAGGTGTCGTAAGTCCAGCTCAAAAGCTGTGCCCATCGTGGTTTCTATACATTTGGATTTTCTTTAACACGATTATATCGACCATACGTACGTACTGCGTGAAACCTACGTTCTACAGAATTAATATTCTTGTAGAAAGTTTTAAAAATGTTAGCACCTAGGTCTATTGTTAATCGATCCACTTTGTAAGATATCAAATCGTAGGCTAAGCTATACATGTCGTCTCTGTATATAAAAGGAAGATGAAAAGGAGAATGAAAAACACGAATTGAATTGATATAAAATTAAAGGATTTAATTCATTAATTGTGTAGGAAATTGCTACAGTGTGCAGTGAAAGGTAACTATGCTGAAAAGCTGTAATGAACTGGGAAATCATTTGTTGCGATGACGTTACTCAAAGCTGTCCAACAGAGCCTTGTTTTCCTTATACTATGAATATGATATTGATATATTTATCCACATAAAATATGGTTGACACAACGATGTTAAAACCGAGTCGCCCTAAATTTACATCCAATTAAATTTCACAAAAGTCGTATCGGTAGATTTAACAGACGTCTTAGAATTCGAGGCGAAAGTAATCCTGAGCCAATGACATCTCGGAGCAGTGATGTCAAACATCCTTCTATAGAAAGATTAACTTCTTTGGCAAAATGTCTTTCGGTACAAGAGTATTTCTGTTGACTTTTATTACGCAGAGGCCATTCTGCGACAGTGGTACTACAAACTACTGGCAGCATTGTTCCACTTTGAAAAAGTCCCTGAAATTCTACATATTCAAATATCTGGCCCCTACACTCTCGGTTCGTTTGAGATTAGGAATGCAAGGGAGCTTCAATCGGTCTACTACTGATATCAATGAGGGCCAAATACAATAATGCCGATCTCTTTCAAATTATGTTCCATTTAGTCATCGATGTGAACTCTAAGTCGCTTGAACCCTAAAAAACCCGGAAAACAAAATTGAAAGGAAGGAAACATGTGAAGCGGGGCATCCAGCAAGAGATAGCCGTATAACGTAAATATCGAATCAAAGAATGCCACACAGTTGCAATGCCTGTGCTCCAATTGCTTACGTTCCAAATTACTTACAGACATACTTACCTTACTTACTTACCTCCATGGAGGATCTGAGCCTGAGTCTGGGTCTCTTGTTCCAACTAGGAATTGAAAATTCGTATTGAATTAACTTAATTGCTTGAGTTAATTATTTCTTGGCGCTATCTGCCGGAAGAGCTTTTGCAGAAAGAACACCAGACCATGTGCCCCAATTGTACTCACATCCAGCCTATGTGCAACCTTGTCGGCCATCGACCCATAAGCAAAACAAACCGAATCACTAATGCCTCGGTCATTCACCTTTAAGTTACGCCAGCATAATGTCTCAATAAGTTTTAAAAGAAAAGCAAACCAATCTAACCGTCTTTCTTGGATCCATTCCCAATCGTGAGAGATAAATCTACCACAACCAATCCGCCCACAGACTAAAAAACTAAACACAATCCACCACAACTCTTGGCACAACACCGACTGTTCCGCATTCGTTAAACTTACTAAATCCACAGAAACTTATTGATGGATTAACAATGGTAGCCTCCCCTTTGGCATTACCAACCAATTGCCAATTGCAGTAAGCGAGGAAAGATAGCTAAACAAATTTTCATTCATATTCTCAAGTGTATCCTTCCCCCCACATCCACCCAATTGGGACATCCACACACTTACAGTTGAACATCGCCACCGATGCCATTACCGGTGCTGACCCGAAAAACCCAAACAATGCCACCCATCGGCTAGAAGTAAGAAGGATGAACTTTTTGCAAATTGCATCCTGACAAAACTTTCGCAAAAGGGCTCAATACACTTTCGGGCCACACACCATAGGCACCAGTAGCAGCCAAAACCGAAAGCGCCACCCTTAGCCGGTCGGAGGAACGATTCCATTATATCTTAGGCAGTTATAATAAAATATTAGAACGCTATCTGCATTCTCCAGAAGTTAGAGCAGTGATTAATGCGATATTCGACTGCATTCCAGAGCAGAGAGAGAGAGAGCGTTCCATGCAAGCGCCAACGCACACATTCACGCCGATCTCTTCGCGAATGACTGGGAATCAGGCAATTAGGGAAAACCGGGCAAACACCACCGTCATCGTCGTCGTCGTCATAAGCGACAAGCTCCCTGTCATCGTCCTCCGTATCTGCCACCACCGACCACCGACTCCCATGGAGCACAGAGTCTGCATACAACTGCAATGTGAATTTTGTCGGAGAGAGAGATGAAGGACGAACAAAATTTGATAATTTCGCATTGCATCCCGCTTCCTCACGGCGCCCAACTGCACCGGCATCCATGCCTGTGTCTCTGCCTACGTCGCAACGATGCACACGAACACGTTGGCTGCTGGGGGGGGGAATGAAATGAATTCAAACACTTTTTTACATAATCGCAAAATGAATGAAATTTATGAGATGAGAAGATGAGAAAATCCTTCTGGAACAATTGGAGCAACCGGGAGAGTATTTGAGTGTGTGTGTGTGTGGAGTGACTGTGTGCAGTGCAGTGAGAATCGACTGGTTGGTCAGGTCAAATCCGACAACCAGAAAAAGCATTGTTTTCCATGTGCAGTTCACAGACAGGGTGAACAACAACAAAGCCGGAGGAACCGGATTTTGCAGACACGCGTTCATAACGATGACGTCTTTTTGAGAAAACGGTGTCATTATCCTTGTTCGTACGCTTCGTTCATTCATGGACGTGAAAAGTTCGCTTTTCTTATATAATAGTTGCACTGGAAATAAACGATTGCGTTATTCCAGTGCAAAGTGTAAAAGTGTTGCCATGGCTGTGCGAAATGTGAAAGTGTTGCTGTGGTTGCGTAATACGGGAAATAAAAAAGATGAAAAATTACTTTAAGCCAGAATTGTGATTCGAGAAATAGACGCCAGTTATAAAAGGGTCTAACAATTAGCGGCCAGTTTTTCTTGGTCTATTCAAAACCGCTAAATGTCGACGGTTCTTAGAGAGTTATGTTCATAAATACACTATTTTTCTTTTACTGTCAGTATTCAGAAATGTGACTTCAGATTTGCAGTGGCCCAATATCTGTAGAAGTTAGGCCTAAGCTTACCCCGAAAGAGCCAAACATAGAGTCTTGTGGTTCTATTGGAACTCGAGTTTCGAGTTACGTTCCTAAAATACTGAATAAACGAACCTCATTCATCGTAGCCACCTCTGCTCCTCGTGGTCTACCCGCTAAAAGCGAATGAAAGAAAAAAGTAGACATAGCAACTTAGACAGTAGCCAAATCTAATCAGTGCCTTTCAGTACTCTTTAGTCACACATAATTGACTACCGCTGGCAACACTGTTCAATTCTGACGCATATTGGTGTAAGAGAAACATTCTCTTTCTCTCAAGCTCTCCTCCCTTTCAGTTTCTGCAGCTTTTCTATTGCATCACTGATAAACACCACGTGGGTGTTTTGAATTCGCCGCAATCGCTGATGACGTCTGAAAAGGACCGGAAGCAACAAACACACACCCACACACGTCAACACACATCCACACACAGTAACATCAATAAGAGAGAGAGAGGAAGAAAAGGATTAATTTTGTATTTTCTAGAGCGACTGAGAGATTGTCCAAACTTATAGACCACCCGCAATCAAACACCACCCGTAGCCACTAAATTCGACCACTCACCGCATCGCGGTAAGACGGATACGTATCGCCGTTCGTGTAAGTTACGCAGATGTGCACTTCGAGATGCCGCAAGAAGATCTCCTTTTGGACGGTAATTTGAAGCCAAGTAGATTAAAGGCAGCAACAGCAATAATGACGACGAAGGGTGGCAGTCGAAGACGACGGACGTGCACAGCATCATGCCCCAAACGATGGTGATTATCGCATTAAGGGTAAATCAATTAAACGCTTAGGGTTTCAGTGATTTGTTGACATGGGGACTTTCCTTGTGTACGCATTGTTCCATCCGAGCAAAGGGTTGGCGAAAGGAACTCAACCGACAAATATGGGCTTTTGGCAGTGGTAAAATGTTCGAAAGCGATTTCGGGTGTTCGAATGCGTGTATCCGTGTGCCCTGATTAGCATAAGAGCTGAGTTGGCGCCCTCCTTCCAAAAACAAAACCCTTACGCGTGCCACCCCATTGTGGGGGGGATGTCTTTTATGGTTTATTTTATGGCATTCATATTGCAAACTAATAAATCGGTTTGTATGGGCTTATGCGGGTCTGCTCAGGCCGAAATTCTATCTACTTAAGATGTTGTGGCTGGGTAATCCGTAAGCACCGTGAAATAGTGATGTCAACTCGTCTCGAAACATGTGTAACTACCACATTCTGCAGCCAGACAGAGATGATAAGACATCATTTTAGTTGGTTCATTGTTGTCGGGTTTCTATGAGTCAGATGATGGAACGCTGTTGCCGGCTGTTAAGCGGTGGATGGATGAGACTTGATGTACGAAGGAGTTCTGCGGGGAGAATACGTGAAGGAACATTTCAAATCAAGACCATGAACGACAACGTCTAGACGGTAATTGATTCCTTCGGATTGCCAAATGACAATTTACTCGATGAACCTGAAAAAGAATTACTGTACTTGTTATGGAACTCAATTGTCATAGAGACATCAGCCGGGGAAATTGGAATTACGGTACAAGGGTAGTTCGAAGGAGATACCATCCAAAAACATTTTGACGAGTTCTTTTCATGGCCGGTGGACAACAGACTACAACAAAAGTCCCCAATGTCCCAGACTGCTGAGGTGTTCACAACGAAAACCCATCATGTCCTTTGAATTGTTCGGCCTTCAAAATCCACTGCGTAACATCGTAATCGCCGTTGTTCCAGTTAATTTTCAGAAAATTATCAACGATCTAAAACCAAACCTTGCCTACGACCCTCGAATTCATATGCACTTTCAAAGTCATCACCATAATCATTATCCTCGTGTGGAACCGAAACGAGGCCCCAGAATGACCGTCTAATTCCCCGATGTCAACGATGATAGCCGCAATGTAATTGGACCATAACTGCAGTAGTTTTCTCGTCTGCTCATGCTTTCCAATTTCCTACCGGATATCGTTTCAGTTTCACTATGCCATCGTCACAGATGAAACTCTCTCTCTCTCTCTCTCTCTCATTGAACAACATCAGAGTTTTGCCCCTTACAGTGTTTTGTAAATACTCCCGAAAAAAGGGACACGGTACGCAATTGGAAATAAAATGAAATCCATTCTTTGAAGTTGACATCCGTTGATGGAATGTGCAGAAGCATCCTTCAAAACGATGCCAGATCATTAAACGTTCACCGAACGTAGAGATTATATTCACCCCAACATGCGTAGGATTTAAATGCTTTTAAAGGACCGTCACACCAGGATATTGCTTGCGTCAGATATGCATGATCCATCTATTTGCCAAATATGAAACAGGAACTGACCAAAGTTCCAGCCCACCTCCTGTCATGTAAGTGAGCACACACTGGACACAGAAGCACGTAGTACGTGCTCGCAATTGAAATGCGAATGCTATGTTCTGTGTAGCTTATGCCAAATAGATAAATGCACACACAACATCCTTTGCGGTGGTGTCCTCTCCGTTAAACCCAAACAACCACGCAAAAACTTTGCCGTATCTGTGTGACCTGTTGTTGTCTCTCCCCTTCCCCCTCCCGGCCAGCTGTAGTGAAGTGCACATATTGGTTTTGCCGCCTAAAGCCGAGCACTTTATGAGAAATCAAATCCAGTGCCAAGCAAAGGATACCGACTGAATGCCCGCAAAATTCTCCTAATTGCCTTTCAATGAGTCGGAGCCCCGACCACGACAGCATTCCTAAAATAAGCACAAAAGTGTGTAACCGGTTAAGTTAAAAATTACCAGATTGGGAGCTCTTCCAGTAGACGTACCAAGTTAAACGCCACAATTAGCCTCTGCCACCGCACTCTGGCCGACATATGGAACGAGCACATGGACCGCTGTCGATGGAACAATCCACACTGAAGTAGAGACGTGATGTTTGTTCCATGTGTCGGCCATCGTCTAATGATGGTGTAATTACGTGTGCAACTGGATTTATCTGAACTCTCAGCCACTCTTGGTTGGATGAAATGCTAACCCGATTCAACTGACCCGCAGTAACAAAAGGAGTGCGGTTTTTTTCTTTTCATTTGCGAACAGGGAACAGCAATCTTTAATCATTGAACTGCGGATTGCAGGACTTCTTTCGACTCACTAGCATGGTTGTGGTTAACAGCAAAGAATTTTCGTAAAACGAAGATTCCCGAGTGAGTAATCAGATGAGTGCAATAGTTTCGGTCTTAAATAATAGTTGCAGCCCTTGCAATTACAAATCTTTCATGACCTCTGTCTGTTCGTGTTTTCGTACTGCTTATTCGACTATTCATTGGCCAACAAATGTACTTCTACTTTCTGAGTGCAGAGGTGAACCTGAGTATTTATTTAGCATTTACAGCAACCACTGGTGTTATGCGTGCTATTGTTTTCTGTGGAGCGGAGGGGAAACACATTTTTATGCCGGCTATTAACGACCAAGCTTTTTGTAGACAGTTATGCTCTGTAAGCATTGTCGGTGGCTAGACAAAGGTGAAGGCGTGAGTTGTTACGTTTGTTCGATTCGGATACTGAACATAGACACCCGTCGCCGTCCTTATCCATTAGGTCACGGCCACGTTCGCGACAGTAATTAACTTCTGTGAAGACCAATTAGAGACGGAACTGCAACAAAAAAAGTCTTGACAAATCATTGAATCAAAATTAGAATAATTTCCATATCCTCCATAATTCATTCACAAGCCTTTTTCAGTTCGTTACCTTGTCAATTTTTAAAACTTTTCAAAGCAGCTTGTCGAAGGCCCTTCAACAGCGTCTGTTGCTATTGCATGCCTTAAGACGTTTCCTTTAAGTGACACGAACAAGATGGAGAGAGAAAGTTTCAACATATACAGCGATCAACCGTGAAAAGCGTGGAGTGTGAAGTGCCATTTAATAGAATGAATATTCCTTTTTCGGTTCTTTGTCGAAGTTTGGCGTTTACAAGGGGAATGCTGTTGCCACTACTTTGGGAGCGAAGTGAATAGTTTCACTTAGATTGACACATTACATGAGTTGGAAGGATATGATTGAATGTTAAGGTACACAAGTAAAAAGTACCTTAACTGATTGCTTAGAGGAGAGGAGGTTAAGTAATGTAATGCCTTTGAGATCCATATTATACTAGGGGACTACATGCACATTTCATGTGTTTGAATTCACATTATATCAGTATGTATTGTAATACTCTATGATAAACAAAATTTTTCGTGTTTCCATTTCCTTGACAATGAATGAATAATTTCAATAATACTATAAATACTGGAAATTCTAGGTTTATCCCATAAATTCTTAAAGACCGGCCTTGGCGAAAAAGCCTGGCAAATCGAATGGTATCGTTGAAGTGCGTCGAATCAAAACGCTTCACCTTTCGATTTTCCAATCCAAATAGCGGCTACAATAACATTGACCAGTTCAGTTTCATCAACTGGCATTGCACAATTTCGAATCGTCAACAATTGCGTTGCAAATTCAACAGCTGATACATTATTTTGCACTTGAACACGAATATTTTTTGTAAGAGGAAATATCTTCAAATTCCCCCACAAATACGATGACTTCTTGGTCTGATCTTGATCTTGGTATAACAGACAAGGTTTGTCGAACATCTCCTGACAACAAAATCAAGGCATCACCAAACAAATTGGAATATTATCTCGTAAGTCTTTCAGCTTCAACTGATTTATTATGAGGCATGGTGGCCTCATCCGACCTGCATGTTTTCGATATATTACATGTTGGTTTTTCAGTGATTTGCATATTAATCGCCAGTTTCATTGCAATGCGCCAAATGTGCTATTCTACCCAAAGATGCCAGCGCTAGTGCAATTATATTTTGAATACGTATTGTAGCTTAAAGCAGTGACATTAAACAAGTTGTTTGATTTTTTCTTTTTTTTGTTACTTTTTGGTTTGGTGGACATTTTCAAGAAGACATTATAAGCTATTATAAGCCACTACTCAATTCCTGCAAATAAGGTAGTTTTAGTTTACAAACTTATTCTCCTGAGGCATCAGTAAAAACGCTTGCTAGAACCGCTAAATGGTTCTTCGGAGTGGTCGCACTAGATTTGTCATGTCAAATGCCTTGAGTATTGCATGATTACAATGATGTCTCTCGATTACTTTGGTCTCCTGGAATACCTCAACTTCTAAGATACCAAGAAGGATTCACAATATCTCCTATAACTTCTTTTTGAAAAAGGCTGGATACATTCTCTGTTCCTTGCCTTAGTGGAACCCCGAGTTGTATACATCAGATGTGTATATCTTGCCTTGAGCTCGTTGTAGTTTTTGTACACTTGCAGCAGAGCCGTATCGTCCGCGAAAGTAATCAGTAATGTGGACATATTCAACATCTACCTCCCTCGTTCCTTGATTTCAGATCAGACAGCATTTTTTACATGATTCGACCCGTATCTGTAAGCTACCTTTCTCTAACCGGGGAATGTAGATTCATGGATTTTGTAAAAGACAAGAAAATTCCACTACTCTCTCATTTGTCATGGTCCCGGGCAAGAGGTAATTCTGGCCTCCATTCGCTCCAGATGTACAACAGGAACAGTGTAGTGGAAAGGACACTTCCTTGCGAGGCTCTTAAATCTGTAAATTCAGTTGTGTAAAATGTGACAGATCTGTTTACTGTCAAATGCAGTCGCTTTTCAAGTTCTTGGAATATAATGGGTACACATGCTGCGCTAGGGATGTAGAAGTTGAAAGAAATTAAAGACAACATACAAACACGGTCATAGCAATTGTATGTTCGTTGTTTCGAACCACGTCCCGGACCCTACCTCTTGGTCTGAAACCCAATCAGAAGGTGAATTTTCGTCTATGTTTTCGGAAAAGTGATGCTATTTATGTATAGATATATAATTGATCGTAGAGATCGTTTCAATAGCCCATGAGGTGATGAAGCCGATACTCTCCTTCAATAAATTACTTATGTCGCGGATGCCAGAGATGCACAACGATATGGGATTTGTTCACTTTCATTTGCAGAATCGCATCTAGTCAGCAGCAGAAATTTACTCATTCTAACTTTACACACCATCTGCTAAACATTTAATTTGCGAAAAATTAAAGTCACACCCTTCTCCTCATCAACTCTTTGTCCATATAATAGTGAATCAAGTTTACCCTAATTCATACACCCGCTGCTAGCCACAATTTGCTAGCTCTGATTACCGAGTTCGATTCAGCATCTGCACCGAACCAATCACTGATTGCATACAACCTCATTGCAAACGCCAAACGAGGGCAGTGTACCCCACAAAATAGAAGCTAACAAACAGAAAGCAGCGGCCAGACAAAGTGAACTCAAAAACAATATCAAATCAGGAAGTCAGGCCTCCCCTAAAACACATCCGCGAAACAGTTCACTGCGAAAGGATAATTGGATCAATCAATACTTTCCAAAGTTTCATCGAAATTCCTTTTTGTAGTTAAGTTGCTGTTGTGTGCTGGTGTTCGCCTAGAAAGCCGAAAATCCTCAGATGAACGTTTTCCATTTCATTGTGAGCATCGGACTGGCTGACGGTTTGAGCCTTCAAGTGCGAGAATTTTTCTATGGATATACATTTGGCTTGTATTTCTTTGAATCCTTTTCGACACACACACACACACGCGCACATAACCACTGAAGGAATGTCTACTCCGATGGAGCACAATCAAAACAGAAAGCGGGACGGGGAGAAAAAGAAGGAAATTGACAGAGAACTTTGCCTTCCCGAAAACCGCACAAAATTGGCACTCGTCCAGATTCGAGTTGATCAAAATTTTATTTATTGATGCAGTATTTCTATATTAAAGATTTTCCGTTTGTCTGACGCTCCTGACAGATCTACATACACTCAGACATCACTTGTAATGTCCCAGAGACCCAATTCAAGCAGAGTTTTGGCGTTGACGGGGAGCAATGTGAGCTTGTACATGCCCGCCCTCCCAACCGGCTAACATCGAGAACATCCTCATGAATAGCTAATGTGGGAGTTGATTCATTTGATGTACGCCACTCATCTAGGTGTCTACGATATTCGCATATAATTCATGTGTGTATATGCATGGTCCTTTTGTCTGACGCAATTGTTACAACGCTGTTGGCACCCTCCGGCTGTGGCCGCCAGTGTGCTCCCAATAAGAGTGCAGCTGCAGGAGCTAAAACGATTTGAGTGGTTTTGTTGATAATAAAGTTAGGGGACGAAATCGTGTCACGTAATAGCAAATGATTTGTTTCCAGTGAAATGGGATAAATTGACTGGGATACGCTGTGCGGATGTTGGCCGGCCAATGAAAGTGACAGTTCGGGTTGTTCAGTGGATTGTTAACATGTGTGTATGAATCATTTAGATGTTCTCTTTTTTTTCCTCGTTTATCTCCAAAGCGAAGGGTGTTCACGTGAATGAAAAAAACATTTTATGAAAAGTAGACATTATTGTGACAAATTTAAAGCTTTAAGTGACACTTTTTGATGAATTATGGTCCTATTTACTCTCAAGCTCTTTTTCTTGCAGGCCAGTGAAGAAAAGATGGGTCGTCGTCCAGCAAAATGTTATCGGTTTGGTCATCTAAAAAAATGGTTTGGGTAGGAAAAGGCAACCGTAGAGGATTTTCGAATATACGCTAATTTGGTCTCGGGTGAATATGAACAGTTTAGCAGTGAAGCCCTTGAAGCTGGACGTATTTGCTGCAACAAATACCTTCCGAAAAATTGCGGGAAGGATCTGCTCCACATCCGTATGCGTTTGCATCAATGCAACGTTATTAGCATCAACATAGTGTTGTCGGGCACCGCTGCTGGGAAGCTCCAAATTAGAATGACACGTGCCTTTGGTAAACCACAATGTTGACACTATTGCTCCTGTGCATATTGGCCAGCCAATCATTTCGATCTGTTCCAGAGAGCGTTACAAGGCTCAAGTTGTTGCGGCTCGCGCCAAGTTTGGCAAAAAAGTTCAGCGGAAAACTGCAGTTACGCCTCATAAGCGTATTTTATTTAAAAAAAAACAATAAGTTGGCGCAAATTAACGCATATTCGGACTAGCACATCATGTCACACAAAAATTAACTGTTATGGTTTCTACCAATTTTTTTTTTCAGGAATCTCGAAAATGTGCTTGTTCCTGTTTTCGAGGGGAAATTTCATTGATTCTTGGAAACACCTTGCCTCTTGCAAGTAGAGGCGAGATTATATTATACTAAAAATGGTCAGTACCTAATATGCGTGCTACTGTTCTCTCACGAGTGTGGAGACTTACTGTTAAAAATGCATCATTATCTGTCAAATTCATCGTTATACGATGGGTATTATCGGCTAGGAAGTAGTTGAACAACCAGACATTCATTGCTCTTCCTCTTTATGTGACGTTATGTGACAATTCAATGTAGCTTGTCCGTAGCTACCTGGCTAGTCTCAAGTAGGAGGGTAAAGACTAAACTAGTGAGACAAGTGTAGTTTTAAGACAACTATGCGTTGTAAAACTCAATGCTGTCTGTTGTCATTCAAGCCAACCTTTACTCCTTCTTCTGGCGCCACAGTCCGGGGTGAACCAACAAGCCTCTCCAGCTGATATATCTTTATTCATATGCCTCCAATTTCAAACGTCACGTTGGTTGAGGTCCTTGCCTACTTGTGTGCGCCATCGGTTGCGTGTGCTCGTTGTCCCACTCGTTCGGAATCGAAGACTCATCGGTCTGGAGCAGCATGCGCTCTACGCTCTACATGGGAATAAAATTGAACGCTGAACTTTTCTCTCGAAAATACCAAGGGCTTCTTCATCTGCTTTGAGATTGTCCATGCTTCCGCACTATAGAGCTGGTCGGGTATGATCAAGGTGTTATATAATGTTAGCTTGGTTCTTCGAGATAGGGCTCTACTATTCAATTGCCTCTTGGGTGATTAGCGACCCTTACTAATCACCCATTATTCATGAATGGACACTGTGTCGATGACACCGGAAAACGATCTATCCTTGATAAGCTCAACACAAGACTTAAATGGAAAGATCACATATTCGACGTTGCGCAATAAAACTTCGAAATGTCCTCAAGCAAATATTTCACCTACTCTGATTGCCTCTAACTTATCCGCTCTAATCTGGGATACATACCGCCAAAACCAGGCGATTAAACTCATAGGAGACAACAATATCACAGACTCACTCGAACACCGTCGTACTGTGTCTTCTTTGTCCCTGTTTTGTCGCTATTTTAATAAACAATGATCAAACGAGCTAGCCTGCATTTCTAGTGTCCATGAATTCACCATTCTCGCCAAAAATGCTGATCAGTTAACCCTTGAGCCAGCTTTCAGACGCGCAGTGAAATTTGGAGACCCGTTCGTCAGCCACACTACACTAATGGGAAATGCTTCGCAGCCCAATATTTCCCACTGACTACAATCCATAGACACTTAAGATCAGTGTACACAGGTATATTATCTCCCTCTCTCCCCATATCTATACTCACCCATCGTGCTGTGTCTGGTCCCCGGACACTTAATGTTAATCGTAATCCCTTGTATGCACTCAAATTATAAAGAAAAAAATATTCAGTGCTCTAAATATCGCCAGTTGTTGATTAGAAAGCTGCTATTAGAAACAAAGTCATCAGCATCTGCCTTTTCCTTTTATGAACAATTTTGAAGGCTTTAACTGATCCACCACATTAATTTTCAATACTTAAACAAACAATCAAATTAATTGCTTTCAAATTCGATTTCCCCCCTTGAATCCGATTCCAATTCATCCTCATCTCACCGCCTAATGGTCAAGCAAACAATCTCCCCGACTACGCCGCCCAATGGTCGAATATAATTCGATTGCCATTTTTTATGGCGATTCACCAAAAACTCGCACAATCGAAACTAATTTATTCCTTTAATGTCCAACTGAAGCCGATCATATCCGAAGCAAGTGAAAATACTCGCTTCTTCCTTCAAAATTTCACTTAGTTTTGCGCAAATCCAAAAATAGAATTGACTCCCACTAGCCATGCTGCCCGTGACAACATTGAATCAGCAAAATCGGTCCACTTGCACCTGGATCTCATCTCGCATTCCCATCCACACTCCGCCCTGCCTTTTTTACATGTGCATCCCAACGTGTGCCGCCATGAGAAAGTCGTTCAGTATCCTCATCGTATCAATTTTTTTTTTTTTTTCCATTTTTATGCGAAAATTTTCCTCTAGTTAGTTCTGGTCCTCTCTCATTCGTGTACAGAGGTGGATTGTTTGCGAGACGAATGTAATATTTTCCAACTGTTACCACAAAACGAGGGAATGATACTCGCTAAAGATGATTGATGGATCGCCGAGCGGCAGAGCTTTGGCAGCGAGCGCACCTGACTTAACGCTATGATATATGAAAAACACTCGTTTTACGGAGATGGGAACAGGTGCTCGATGGGAGGCGAAGCATCCACCGGCGGATGGATATATACGACGACTCCTGTCAGTCCAATAACGACATAGTACGCGAATGAACTTTTATCCTGCTGCTGCGATGAGGAGGACGACAATTTTTTTTGTTTTTTGCTGGTCTTTCGTTTGTGCGCGCCTCATAAGCAGATGTGTGAATGCGATATCCGTGGAACGTGATTTGTTTTTCGTTTTAATTTTCATTGGAGCCGGTATGGAGATGAACCGCTGATGCTATTTGCGTCTGCAGATGGATTTAACCTCTTTCGGAGGTGGAGCGCTCTAATGTCATTGCGCGAAGTGCGCTTGAATACTTCAGTGAAAGTTTCAAACAAAACTCACGTTATCAAGGATAAATCAATGCTTTCTCTATGCCTGTGTGAATGACTATTGGGGTCGATGGAATTCATTAAGTGTGATGATTCAATTGTTTTTGTTGTTGGCCTATATCGAAGTGAAAAATCGATCTTAATGGTTGGGTGGGAAGAAAGGAGAGATGAGAGCACAAGCCAAAACTTGACATGGTTCTTTTATGCCGGAACCGTTTGTGGTTTTGTGTATAAGTATCTCGGGTTTGTCAAAAATGGAAATTGTCTTGTTCTTTCCTGGTGCTTTTTGATGCTATGGAAATTTGCAGCAATGCATTATTGGTCAAATTATCGGAGACTGCACAGGTCATTGCTCCACGGGGGACACATGATTAATATTCATCTATGGCACTAATGTTTGAATATGATTTCAGGCATGTGACCGCCGCGGCGGTTGAGTACATGGAATAATCTGTAGATCCAATTTGCACACTCTCTTTCGGCAGTTACGCATCGACAGTTAACTGTACCGATCACAGTTGACTGTAACATGTTCACCGTCATAATTTTTTAAGACATATGAAACATGATTTCACCTGTGACATTTTCTTGGTGTTTCCACAGTGGCTTTAATTTGAATTTCTCGAATTCCATGTTTTTCAAAATAAGTCAGTCGATTTGTAATGAATTGCCAAACCAAACCTCAAAATAACCGAGAACTGTCAAATCAGCTGTCACAGAAAATAATCATACTTACTCGTGTCACCAAAAATAAGCTTATGTCACTGTGACTAATTTGTATTCACTTTGTGTGACATTCTCACCCTCACAACGATCTTGTGTATTTCGTTACTGACATTTTATGAAAATGTGGGAAATTTTGACACTTGCATTTTTGTGGGTGACACCGAAGGACGCAGAATAAATAGGTTACTTGATAGGTTCACGTTTATGGTTAAAACTACAAGAAACGACAATTTGAGTCTCAACAATGGATGAATTTAGCCTTTGCATAATAGAATAGAGGGTTGCTAAAATGTTCATCAACACATCCAATCCCGTCATCCATCTTGGAATATTTTTTTTAATTAATTTGATCAATAATTTGACAGGACAACCTAGTTGCGAACTATTTCAATTTTTTTGGGGTGAAAATTTGGAAGTGGTTTTTTGTTTGCCAGCTCACTTGTACTCAAGAATCCACATTCTGATGTGAGATAGCAGTAAAAGAGAGAGATGACAATTTCTTACTTCATTTAAGAGAATAGGTGTGACAAATAGCCAATTTAAAATTCTTCACCTCTTCAAAAGAAACACTCTTTACTTAGACAGTAGTGGGTAACAACAATGAAGTAACTAAAATGATGTTGAGCGATGTAGCACATTTCACTTAAATGTCTTCCAATATCTGCAATCGATAACCACCAGCTACCGCATCAAATAGCCTATCGAGCCACAATTTTTTAAGGATGCTGTAGACAATGTTGTAACAAAACATGTAGTTTCAACGAGACGTTGTGGGCCAAATACGGATTTGTGTTCGACACAAAATTTGCGATCAATTATAGTCAAAAAGTGGTAATATTGACTAGCGGCCTACCTCCGTTAGTTCTTTAAATGTATACACCAAGAAACCGGCTACGACCTTGGTGCACACGAGTGGCAAATTTTAAACAAAATTCACTTTGCTTTCAATGGGATTCGAACTAGGAACCCCTCTAACCAATGGCAGGCACTCAGCCAACTGCGGCATACAGTTGTTTATCGAGGGATAAGTCTCCTAAGCATCTCATATAGGATGTTCGTGGTTGTTTTGTGAGAAAGCCCAAAGACGATTATCAACCTTATCCGTCTAGTTAAGTTCACAAAGGGCCTGATGTTCACGTTGCTGGAGGTCCTGAAAAAAACCCTAGAAGTGCAGATAGACTCCCTCATATTGTCATATTCGCCGTCTATGACAACAACGCCGCCCAGAGATGAGGTAAATACGACCATGTCAAGTTTTTACATTCCTCCAAAACTCGTCCGGTTGAGCAGGATAACGACGCGGAATTCTAGTTACTCCTTTAATGTCAAAAAAGGTTCTAGGCGAGGCGACGCGGTGTCAATTTGCCATGTCCTCAACATCGTTCTTAAGAAGATCGTTCAAAACGCTCAGTATAACACTGGAGAAACGATCTTCCAGATGTCCATTTAGCTGTTTGAATATGCACGTGACATTGACGGAAGTGGCTGAAATGTCGCTACGAAAGAACAGAAAGAACATACAACATCGACGTCGTGTAACAACACCAGTACCGAGATCAAAGGCAGAATAACTCTTGCCAACAGATTTTTCTTTGAATTTAAGAGACAATTCAGTACTGGAGCATGTCATGAAGATGGCCCAAGCTAACATGGTCATGCGCTATTTCCAAAGAAAGATGAAAAGCAATTCGTCTTATAGAGATGAAAGTTCTACACGCAATATGATGCTTACTCTGAGGACATAATGCTTACAGCGACATGAGTCTGGGCAGTTCATCCATCCACGCATATAAGGCATAATGGGGCTACTTAGACGAAGTCTTCACCTCCGATCATTTGCAACACCGTAGTAGAGTACTCCCGATTTCAAGCTGGTGCACAGCATTTCAACCGACTCGGTGTGAGCTGTGGAAAGGCTTGTTGGCCAAGGTCCAGGTCCGCCCTGGATTGTAAAGGATAAACATACGAATTAATGAGAATTCAATCAATGAAATAAAAATTGCGAAATTGTATTTCGCTTAAAAGTAGTACCCTGTGTAACCGAATGAAGTATCGTTCCCATTTGCAATCTCCCACTTCCCCAACAACCACCAATTACTAAACTTCTTTCACACTCATACCCTACGCCCAGCGCCTACACTCACTTACACGCCTCCGCTTCACACATGTTTGGATGGTACTCTCTCATGGTCACATTCTGTTGGCATCCAACCAAAACCTAGACAAAAGCTTCTTAAATTCACTGCAAAGTGGCCTTAAACTCTAAAAGGTCAAGAAGATTAAAACAATTTAATTCTCCACTGATTTTCAGATGTGTTACCATAATCTGCATGAACAAAGTCAACTTCAAATTTTTGTTCGCCAGACTCCTAAAATTGTTCTTTTTGTTGTTTTGTTTTTTGGCTTTGAGACTTTTATGCGCTTGTTCACCACTCATACGGTTTTGAATTAAAATATCCATCCTTCTGTAGGATGAAAATATTTTCACAAAATCGGTTCCGGCCGTATGTGTGCATTTGTTTCCGTACGACTGTGTGATGGTGGCAAGCTGTGGGTGGACTTTATCCGGACTATCTGCCTGGTATCCTTTGCCAAAAATCCTCTTACATCCCTCACTGACTGCATCCCTCACTGACAACAATAACATTACTTAGAGATATCATAAATGTCGCATTAATTCCGTTTTGTCACGATAAGAACAATTTAACCAAGACTTACATTGAGTTCCGTTTTGTGCTAGAGAATGTGGACAGTTCTAAGGCTTTTGCATCAGTTTGTGACGAATCTAGGATGAGATGCAGTGAATTCAACTCATTTTGAGTTCGTTTCTTTGTTGGGTAGTTACATGGAGTGTCTCTGTTGCTGGGTATCATTGTTGCCATGGATTTTCATTCAGATTTCATCAAATACCCTTAACTAAAGACGATAACTGCAGTTCATCCTTAAAAGAGTGGCCCCGACAGACCGAAATATGCGACAACTCATTAAATGAACAAACCTGAATCTCACAACTGGAAACGAACCTCATCACGAAGGACCGAAATCAGAAAAAGTCAATAAATGATATCCAAAGCAACAAACATGTGCCCTTGTTCATCTGTAACCTCGCTGAAAGTCAAATGTCACTCAGGATTGAATTCCCCTTACCACTCTAAGTTGCAACAGACCATTAGCTCACAACGCCTGTCTGTAATAATCTCTATCTCAACAACAGATAGGTTTTATAGTTCCATGAGCCGTCAATACAAAGTCAATGCAGCACTAAAACACTTAAGCAGCAAACGACACTTAGAGCGCTCTTCAGTTGTAACAAAACAATAATCTGCAAACAGGAACCGATTTAACTTCTGTACAGCACCTACCTACACCCAGCCACCAGCAAAACGGATTGCACAGAGACTCCCCTGTCTCCCGTGTCTCCCCTGTGTATGATGTGACACTCATGCACTGGTTATGCATTCCTTTCTTTTGCTGAAGACAGAGAACAAGAACACAGACCATTTAGTAAAAACGAAGAAGAACACAACACAACACAACAGAAAACCTGTCGAAGGCAATGTGCTTTGTTTGTCCTGGCACAAAGGACTTTTGAGAAATTGTTTCGCTTTTGCTGGATAATTGCAAAAGTTTTCCGCTCTATACGTCGAGTCTTACTAGAAAGGATTCAGTTTTTAATTTTGTTTATAACTCTGTGCTGTGTATATTCGATTGGTTGGAACTTTGTTGCGTTTCGTGAAACAATTGAGGACAATTCTTGCGGTACGAGTATAAAAGGGTAGTAGCTGCGAGACGATGCCGACAGTAATAATGGTTCCAAGAGCATGACCGAGAATTTCCGCTAAAGCGATATTTAGATGGAAAAGTTGCCCTTAAACGTGTTTTAAATTTGAAGTGCTTGCACTTTAGGTTGTGTTACGTAAAAGAACAGTCAGCTGGATTGTCTTCTTTCAAAGTTGTATACATTTAATGGCAGGAATAGCATGGAAATGTAAAAAAAATCAGAGAAGTTCTCAATAAAAATGACAAGTACGAACACGATCCTGGTCTTGGGCAACGAATAAATTCAAATATCGAGGATTTAGTCCACTAAATAAAACTGAGTAAGTTGCAGCAGTTTTTATGTGAGTTGTGCCCGAATTTTATTGAAGTCGCTTATAACGGGAACTTTCCTTTGATTTTGTTGGTTTGTTCTTACTTTTTTTTTATATTTCCACCATTTTGAAAAAAATTAAAAATAGTCGTTGTCATCGCTTATAACTTCAGAATACAGGAAAACACAAATGTATATGTACCAGAATCCGAATTTGATTTATCCATCTTAATAAAATAAATAATTAATTGTGTTATGGTTTTGTGCAGGGTGGCACGTTAAGATTTAATTATTGAATCCTTTTTTTTGTTTACCTATTTTGTGAGTAAACTTTGAGAAGCTTGGGAAATTTATGATGGAAATATTCAGAACAAAACATTGAATCTTATTGTGAAAGTTGACATACAATTATTGTCCCTCATGCTTGCCCCAAGAATTTAAAAATTGGTCCAGCCGTTTTAGCAACAAGGATGTCTGTGATCTGCCGCGTGTTGGAAGACCTCGAAAATGAAGGGCTGGAAGTTCGAAATGATGTGAACATTGCTCGGGTGCAAACAAGTATTGAGGAAAACCCCTAAACTTCCACCAGGTGATGTTCTCAGCAATTGATGTCTAGGCGGTATTTGCCAAGAAGTTACACCTTTTTCACAGCCACAGCTCGTCCAACTATGGCTCACCAGAAGGAAATTTTCGGTGATCGGATAATATCGCGTTTTTCTAAATTTTAACTGGCCACCGCGTTCGATTTACCGGCTTTAGATTTTTTTCTTTGGGGCTCCCTAACATGTAAGGTGTCTGCCAATATGCCAAGAGCCACATATCAGCCTAAAGCCAATATCCGAGAAGAAGTGAGGACCTGAAATTGTAAGAAAAGGATGGAATGGAAAATGCTCTGGAAAGAGCACGTCTGGTCGAACCAAAACAAATGGGAACCTGTTATATTTTAATAAATGACAAGGTTAAATAAAATCAGAAACAAAAATGTTATTCATCAAATTAATCTTAACGTTTCTTATACGCTACCCTGAATATGCAAGATGTTTTTTCTCTAATTTTGCGGATATAAGGCAACCCTTTATAACAACTGCATATTTTTTTAACACTAATAGAACTACAACATATTTACAGCCTAAAAAGACCTCCCATTTAAATAATATTCCACCACTGAAAGTTCCTGCTAGCACAGCATTTACACGCCGGTTGGTTGCCCCGTGATATATCAAAGGGCTTCGTCCTTTGAAAACGACGTAAGTCATTATTTCCTCAAGAATAGGTAGTACTTCAGCTCTTATATGTTCTCCCAAGCGTGGTTTATTCTTTCGAGCAGAAATTATAACTCCATGCTGATCATTCACAAATCCAATGTTTTTTCATATGCACCAAGAGTTAAAGATGTTTCTTAAAATTTTGTTTTGAAAGTTTTGTAATATTTGTATGTTCATTATCTTCCAGATATCACCACCATTGAACATAGACGCCTTTCTGACAGCGTGTCAGTTAGCGTGTCAGAAGCGGCGCTGAACTACCTCGGAAATTGAATTTGAAATAAAAATAAGCGTTTAAAGCGAACTCACTTAGCCGTAGAGCGCCAGGACCTAGCTTCTACAGCAACCACTAGTGTTGTCCGTGCTATTGTCAAGCGTTTACTAGACAAATACACTTTTTGAGCATTGTCAGTAACAGGAAACATGTGGAACCAAGAATCACACCGCAAAACACCTGAAATTTTGTTATTATTTCCTGGAATTTTACTATTTTCTGTTTTGAAACTGAAATACAGGCAAGACTCCATATAATACCAACGTTTTTGAATTTGTGCTTATTTCTTTTGGCTGCTATTCACTGACATCATTCAAATGTCAGGCTTCTCCAGAAACCCCTTTCGGTTTGGCAAACCCAATCCGCAATTAGTTTCTGGACACTAGCAACTGTCCGTGTGGCAGACCAAACCCGAAGTGGTTTATGGACACAAGCCCCTGTCCAGAAACACCTTTCGGTTTGGTAGACCTAATCCGCAACTGGTTTCTGGACACTTGTCAATTTTCAACTCTCTAGTTAAATTTCGAGTTGAAACTAACTCCGAATTTGATCAACTCTCAAGTTTCGTCATCAACGACGCACATCAACGCCACGGGCCACCACAAACTTCATTGTTATAAGTGAATACATTCCTCGAATTGTACGTGCCAGATTAAGGGACTTTCCTCCGTCGAAGTGCGTCTCACTTGTACGGCGGATATCCACTACTAGGTATCTACTAATTATAAAAACGATATTGCTTCAAATGCATTCACTAGAAGCATACCTCGTCTGGATTATTTCAAACTTAATTAATACGAGTATTAGGTCCACTTTAATTTTGTATCTTCCTTTTCATAACCGAACCAACTGGGATTAAAAATTACCATCAAATATTAAAACCTGATTATATAAGATAATTTCAGCTAACCACGTCCAAGTGTATCTTTCTCGGAACTCCAACTATAAACTCCACCCAGCATCCTTTGTCGGAGCACCCAACTGCTGCAGTCCCTGCAAATGTTCTGTAACATTCCCCTCCCTTAAATCCCTTGCTAGAGACTTTTCCACTTGAATTTAAAAGTTTTCACTTTTACAATGGAGGACACATGAACGGATTGCTGGATGCATGGAACGGAAAGAAGAGGTGGCACTCAACTCGGATACATACGCCGCATAGGCACACATACCACACACACACACAAACGCGCGCGCACAGCATCATTCATCATTGTGTCGACACGATGATTGTAACTTCGACTGGCAAAGGATTTAATGTAAATGGATTATCCTCGAGGCGGTTATGAAACTGCACAGGGAAAGGGAGAAAGTTGATGTGTGACAGATGATGAATGAAAATATACAGTAAGATAAAAATGTCCCAGATTAATATGCTAACTATCAGCGCCGTCTCATTCGAACGGTGACGGTAAGGGAAAGTGAAAAATTGTGTTGTTTCCAAATTGCTTCGTAATTAGTTTTAATTTTGAAATGTAAGTGCTCATATTATATGCATCCTAGAGACAAATTGAAATTCGAAAGCCATGCTGAATTCATGACCCAATTTCTTTGGTAAAGAGTTTGATTTGAGAAATAACAAACGGCAGAGGAGAACTTTTTGCCTCGCCTACGGTTGTAGAAATACTGAGATGTGTTTCACATGAAATAGAGGTAGAACTCAAACGCTTTAAGTCAATGCTCAATCCGTAATAAACTTATGGTTTCTTAATTCGCTGAGTTTTCGGTTGGATTCGGAAAAGACATGTCCGTTGATATGACAATTTTTTGCAAGTAAATTTGTAATTCATTTAGTAACGAGTTGTAGTAGATTCACCTAAGGATTTAAATTTTTGATAATAAGTCGTAAACAAACAGAAAGAGGATTTAAAGGATACCTAAAAATTCATGAATTCATGCATAATTTAACAAGTTGTATATAATATATGCAGGTAAGTCGTATGTATGGAGTAGGTTTGGTTTGGTTGCCCTTAAGTGTGGAGAGGGCGCTGCAATTACAGAGAAGGCCCACAATTGTTTCCTCCTCCACCTCATCTCTGCAGCATCTGCTTGTCTGATGTATATTGTATTCTTACGGGATAGGATTGACTAGACCAGCATGGAATAGAATATTAAGTCAAATAACGTCCAATCCAGTCAAGGCTTTTTAAAAAAGTGTGTGCAGATGTAGGCAGAGACATGGACGCTATTGAAAGCGGATGAAGAAGCTCTTGGTCGTCTTGAGAGAGAAGTTCTACGTGCGATCTTTGGTCCTGTTTGCGTTGATGGCGTCTGGATGAGGAGTCTCAACCACGAACTGCACGGACTGTACAGCGGCATGCACCCAGTTAAGCGCCTTCAGAACCAGCGCTTAAGATGGCTAGGTCATGTAGAGCGGATGTACACCACCCGAAGAGTCTTCGATTCCGAGCCATTGGGACAACGCAACACAGGACGTCCTCGAACGAGATGGCGCACACAAGTGGAGAAGGACTTAACCGACTGGTTAAGTCAAACAACAGCGGTGTGTTATATAAAATTGATTCTGGCTTTATTTTGAAGCTACATCCACGCCGTTACGTATGGAATAGCATATCATTCAATTGACCGCCCCGGGCTTCGCTGGAAGAGCTTTAAATGGTCGGTCCAATTTGTGATGACTCATTCCAATATGAGCGGCGTTATTTCGACAAGCGCTTTTAAAATGTTGGCCTTGAGCTCTTGGTTGGCTTGTTAACCTAGGCTAAAGACTTAACGTAGTTTCAGAGAAATAAAATCGCGTTGTGTAAAGCCGAATTATGGCGGCGACCAATTGATGTATGCTCGCCGTGAGATCGTTCAGTCGCTAAATTTCTCCTTCATAACTTTAAGCTTAACAGCTCGGATCTTTTTCGGTACCAGCCACAACTATGTATTCTTCAATTCGCACCAATCTCTGTCTGGTTTGTGACTTAAGGTCCAAAAGAGTGTATGATGTATGATGGGATGTCTAATATCATTAGTAATATTGACAGCTGGAACATAACATTTGGAGAAACACCCTTTATGTTTTTTTGGGCATTTATTAGAACGATGACTTGTCTTTAATTCACTTCAATCCTAACTTGTTTTTTCAGTCAATTAATTTTTTCCGTCGATTGTTGTTTTAATCGATTCTTCGAATCGAAATCTTTTAACTTCACAAATAGTCACCGTGATTGATCTCCTAATTTTGTTCTTCTTAAGAAAACTTCTTCTCTTACCGTCAACACCGTAATACACTCGTCGTACCCTTCGAACGTCATAATTTCTCTGCAATAACCGCATATACACGTACCAATCTTGCTGCGCGGCAAAACCACGTAATACTTCGATTGCGCATTATATAGATCACAACTATGTCTACCCTTATTGCAACATTCGAACCAACATCGCCTCAGTTGAAATTTCGAATGCAGATATCAAGAACAATTATTAAGAAACATCCGAAGGAGGTTCGAAGTTATTTTTCTCCAGTTCCACTGCCGTGCATCTGCATCCACAAACGTTAAATTAAATTTAACAATTCGATAACAATCGCACTCCTGTTAAAGTCGGCTCACCCACTGAATTTAAATTAGTTATAAACGAATGCAGATGAAACAATTTGCCAAGACGTATTTTGGGGGGGTAGTCCGATGGGCGTCGGGCGAGCGAACCTCTACGAATTTTGCCAGCATTCAAAATCGGAAATAGTTTCTCTCTTTTATCGAAAGAAATTGCTTATATAATTTGATCATCGTCTGGGCACATTAGTTATATTTTCACAAGCAGGCGGATGTGGAATGGATTCAAATACACACTCATTCGGATAAAGACGGCTAAAGGGTCATATGCCAGCGGATGGAGGGAAACGTATTGAGGAATGTATTCGAAACTCCAGCAGTCTAACAAACTGCTTTTACGTGCACCAGGAAAGTTTTCGCATTGGAATCTCTGCTGGTAGGGGATGGTTTAAAACGTGTCCCCCATGCATGTACATACCTATGCGAAGAGAAGGGGTTGAATATGCACATGAGTATGTCGACCGGGCCGGACGAAAATGTTTGGGAAATTCGAGTACAATCAGACTGGCCAGTATAGAATTTGGAAATTTTCAATTTTCCAAGAACTATACAACTTAATCGAAGATTGGGATCTACGAAACTGTAAGAAAGACTGCAGCTTACTTAGAGACGTCAAACATTTACTTGCTGTTTTCCTATTCGCGTATCCATACATACATACATACTATGTTCTATTGATTAAGTATTGCTTAGATAAAGGATTAAGTAAAGAATTCTTTCAACTATTTGGGGACGATTTTGAACTTTCACTGCAAACGGACGCTTGAATAAAATCCCCAAACTGTCAATGTCAAAACATTCATTAAAAGCAACATTTTCAGCATGTCCTACTCGGTGACGGTTACGCATTTTTAAAAGCGTTAATGACCAAAAATGGTCGTAATTCTCGTCCCAGTAGAAAAGCAATTCATAGTACAGGGTGGGCCATCTAGTGGTTTATTTTTAAATGATAGGTTATTTTAACACTGACAACTGTTTGCCGATTGAAATCTTGACAGAAAATCAGAAAGGAAATGAGTCGCTTTACGCTTAAACAACGTTGTGACCCAGCACCCAAGTGAGTCCTGTGTGCAAGTTTGTCAGACTGCTATGTTAGTGGACAACACTCATGGTCTCCGTCGTCGTACGCTGCATGTGGCTGCTGTGGCCTTCTTAGAAAATGAAGCTGGGAACAATGTTACGGCCAACGGTGGGCGTTACAGAGCCATGTTAACTGACTTTTTTTTAGTAAAATTGAAGACATAGATTTCGACGACCTCTGGTTCATGCAAGATGGCGTGACATGCCACACAGCACATGCCAATCGATCTTGTGCGCACCAAATTTCCAAATCGTGTTATCAGCCGTCTTGGTCCCCTCGATGTCAATTGGCTGCATTTGACCCATTTGAACGTTTTTTGTGGGGAACCGTGAAGGACCGATATTATGCTAACAATCCGGAAACGGTTCAAGCACTTAAGACCAATATCATCCAAACAATCCCTGAGCTACAGCCCGAAACCATCAACAAGGTCCTGGAAAATGGGGTGACAAATGGAAGCCAGCCGAGGCAGGCACTTGAACGACGTTGTATTTTATAATTAATGGGAATGCTTTTTCTTACTAATAAAGCCATAATACATGGAACAAATTAAATTTTGTTCATTTTATTGCGTTTTTAAAATGAAACTTGTATTTGACCCAGCCTGTATAGTGGCCAAATTTGAGTCTAAATTTTTGCTACTGGATGTTCCCGTGTCAAATTTAGAGTCGCGAGAATATTGCTGCCGTTCAAGCGTCCGTCGGAAACTAACCAAAATAGTCGATTTGACGGCGCGACGTTCTTTAGTAATGAATCCCATTTTTCGCAAACGGCTTTGTCTACAAACAGAAAGCACGCCAGCAAAAACCGCTGCTATGCTTCTAGAAACACCACTTCACCCACAAATAATAACTTTATGGTGTGATTTTCATTCTGGTGGGGTCATTTGGAGAGTTTCGTTTCGTCACGTTATAACTTTATTTCTTTGGTCAATTGCATGGTTTTAATAAGACGCTGCCACAAGCCATACAGCGAATATAACAATCGACTTCATGAACACTTAATTCGATGAACGTCTTATATCGAGAAATGGAATTGGCCGCTTAGATCATGTGGCTTAACACCTCTAGACCTTTATCTTAGGGGGCTACGTTAAGCGATCTATGCCAACAAGTCGGCACACTTAGAGATACTCAGAGCAAATATTAAACGAGAGATCGCTCGTTTCAGTCGAAATGATCGAAAATTGAGTTCAACGAATCGACCGCTGCAAATGTAGCCAGGGTGGGCCTGTGAAGGACGTGGAGTTCCATACAATCAGTCTTATTGTGAGTTTCACCCGACCAGCATTCCACGTGCAAAAATTCCATTTTCACTTTTCCCATATCATGAGTTTCGGGCGAAAATATGTTCATCTTCGAAAAAATGTCCCCCATTGTGAGTTTTTATTTCGCGCGGAATATGAAGCTATTCGCATGGAAAATGTTCACTTCACTTGATGATTTGACTTGATGTAGGTGAAAGAGCAAAATTGCCTCCCCTATTTCTGAAATTTCACTGGACGAAATTTTATTGAATACAATTGAAATTGGGGCACGTTCACCTACCGCTCATATTTTTCAAATAGAAGAAATACCTACAAATAGCAGTGACAAGTAAATGCCGAAAAAGAGGAGGGCAGTTAATATGACTGCAAACAAAGTGCTTGTAGCGCAGTGGTTAAGTGTGTGTTGTTCCGTCGCTGAAGGTCGACGAACTTTAATTTTCAAAGCACTACCTCTCTCGCTTCACCTGACAAGGCTCAGTGAATATATGACTCTAATGCTTCTTATCCAAGCCAAGCCAAATACCAATCGACCTTTTTCACTCTATTTCCGTCAAAATCTGTAGATACGCATGAATATATGCAGACAGATGTACATATCTGATTAGTGCAGTTTACATTATTAATCTCATCAGGGAACATAGAACCCCTGTGGCGTTAACTTGCCAAGAAATTAAGCATAATCCCTAATAATGTACCTTCACTTGTGTGCGCCACCCAGCTCAACAAAAGCCATATGCATTAGTGGCATCTTGGACTAATGGATAACTATTTCCTTTCCTCAAATCCTGACGTTCATGAACGCAATCTGGCCTTCAGTGGTCCATACATCATTCAATTCATTAATACAACACCCATGTGAGTTTCCCCATACAATGTTCTCCCCCCTTTGCGATGGGCTGTTTTTGACACATCAAACCAATCAAAGAAAATAATGAAGCGGCGAATTAGATTACGCCTATTATTTGTAAAATAAATTGCTTTCATGATTATCTGTCGATGCTGTGTTAATTGACTGTCGGCCGAATCAGTAAGCTATTTGTAAAACACTACAATGTTAGCTACAATGCTGAGCGGCAGCACAGAAATGTACTCTGGCTATATCTTGTTGATTTAATTGTGAATGCTTTTGTGATAAGGTGCATGTCTCGTAATTGTTTTCCAAAGGGAGATGTTATTAAATGGAAGCAACGACTTTTGGATAAAGAACTTATTGATATTTTGGTAATTTTTTGAATGCCACCATTCACTGGAACATGGACAATGGTATACGTACAATATATGTGCACCCACGTACCCGTGGCTTACCAGATCATCAAGTATTTAGGGGCTCAACGTGTAACGGTAGACACCGAGTAACAGAAGTTCACGTGAATGATAAAAAATCTGTACCTCTAGTTTTTCTATTATGAGTCCTGACGGCTCCAATTAATTTGAGTTGATCCCAGACAATCTGATCCTTATAGAAGATTTCTTAGTGTTTGTGAATTAAGCAATAACAGAAATAGAATCCACATAGATGAAGTAACCACTGAAGTATATGTAAGTGCAGTATTGCCTGTCGCTATTATACAATTGGTGGGTGGCCGTAGCGTAGTGGATATATGTGCGTCGAACCTTGTTGTTGAGGTGCGATTCCCGATACGACAAGCAATTTGGAGTCACTGGGGTTAAAATCTCTGGAAAAAGCTTCTCAACCTTTGAAAGCATTAAGAATTTGTTCAGGGGACATCTTTAAATGAGTTTAGCTCCACTATTTGATAAAAGGATCATCCTAAATGACATGCGTTTTTCTTATTCGCACGTCAATCTAACTTGTCAGTTGGTCCTGCATTGAAAACACCCTCGTCTCAACTTAAAAAAAGATACTCCACCTTGTAGAGTAAGTAATTATGCACAGCAACTTATTTATTATTTATTATTGCTATAATCAATTTCAAGATTTGGCATTCGATGATTTCAAGATTCACCCGATTGTTCAGAGTTCAGAGTCTGCAGTCATTGTGCAAAGGACATATTTTAGTTGCATAATTCGAAAATCGTCAAAAGGACCCAACTGCTTTATTGCGTTTAGCACAACCTACAGACCAGCCTCTAAGCATCAACAAATTAGTTTGGACTTGCAGTATGTTCAGGTTGCTGCTTCTATTATTCTAATAATTGGAAATTATCAATCCAGAATTACGCCCTAGGCTGTCAAATTAACAGTCGTGCGAAGGACGACACGCACATAATTAATTCCAATTATGTACATCGGATCGGAGCTTCTGTTTTGTAACTGTGTTTAGAAATTGGTCACAGATTTTTTAGTTTGTGTAGTGTAATCATTGGTTTATTAAGATGGACACATACCTGTTGAAATATATATACATCTTGAATTTCTAGCGTAAATGTTCGTATACGTGCAATCTTGGGTATGCCAATATATGGCTTGACTAGCCAAATCTGGCCTTGCGAAGTCTAAACTGATGCCGTGACACAAAAATGGCATAATCTGCAAGCAATTGACGTCAACAATGACCACAAAAGCTTCACCAATGAGCAGAAAAGGTCCACGTAGCAGTACCAACGATTCCGACGTGGCACAATCGTGCCATTATGGCACTTCTGCATTGAAATGGCACTTTAAGATTGAATATAGCACTCTGGTGAAAATGAAAAATGAACATATTTACATCAGCGTTTTTAAAACAATCGTTGCATCGCTTACATCTACTTTCCGAAAGAGTTTAACTCAGTGGAACTAATATGAATCCAACTGCGGACCCTGGGCACAGGAAGTTTTTGACCATCTCGACGTTAAAGCTGCCTATTGGAACATTGTGGCCATCATATACTTCGTTTTGCTGTACCAAGAACCTCTTCCGTTGCAATGCCAATAAATGTTTCACCAACCGCTCACCCCATTGACCAATCACGTTAACGATTGTAAGAAATTTAGGAAGATTTACGTGAATGTGGAAGACCACTGAAATATTTGCTAGTACCCTCTCAAGATATGTTCTATATATGTGTATACCAAGTATAAATCAGTTTCAGGTCTTACAAGTCAAACTTGTGCAAGTCGTAATGCAATGCAATCCCAGTGAACCTGAGCATATTTTCTACCGCAACCCACACCTGGTGCTGCTGTTCTCTCACGAGTAGAGGAGACATAGTCTCTCTAAGCATTATCAGTATCTCAAGAATTGTCCGTGTAGGTGATTGAAACTAGATACACATCGTCGGAGTCAGCACACAGACCAATTGCGCTAAATACCATGTTATTAAAGATGCCATCAGTATCACCAATCGGAGATGGATGCAACTAGACATGCAATGTCAAATATTACGATTCAGAACATAACTAAATTCATCAAGAGAACAAAGTGGTTATAAGTTATAACCCAGTAATGGAGTAGATCATATTACGATATACCACTGGGAGGTATTTCAGGTATTTCTGAGTTGTCAATTAGTTCCCTTGCTAACGAGAAAGCAGTGTAGGTCACCGGATAGCGATGGCACAATGGATCCAGACAGGATCCAAGTGTGTCACAACTGATTCAGCTGTGACAGTCACTCCAACCTAGAGTGTCACGCATACGCATTCGTCAATAGATGCAGATTTTCTGACCTAATAGTTTGTCTAACTTGCACTTTTAACGGGCGCCATGCATTTCAATACAGAAAATACCATGTCCAGTTTAATTCTCCCACAGAACAACAGCAAACTGCTTACGTATTGAGCTAAGATTTCTTTAACCAACAAAAACAAGCAAGATGCTGGACGTTATTTAGAACAACTAAATTATTTGTTTCAATTCAAATTTCGTATGTGCAACCGTCAAAACCCTGCTCGAATACACATGATATGCCCCAATACACGTCCGTACATATGTATTGTGGAGTTGGCGCACTTGGCACCAACAAGTCCCCGTCAGACATATCCCATCTAGTTGTTTTTTCCCTGTCAGTGTACGTCTATCCCATAGGTAAAATATTCAATTTCCACATTCCTATTCAATCATACTCAAAATGAGATTCCTTCCAAATTTGCAAACCCTTCGTCGCATGAGTCTCCGAATACGACAAAATTTCTCTCCACACTGTGAAAAGGCGATAAATGAGCAAATAAATATGGAACTCAACGCCTGTTACGAATACATGGCAATGGTAAGGACAAATGCAAAACCTCAATCATAACCTCATTTAACAGTGCATAATTTATGTTCTCATAACAGGCATGGCACTTCAATCGAACAGATGTAGCCCTGCCTGGCGTAAGTAAATGGCTAAAAAAATGCAGCAACGAGGAAAAGGAACACGCCGAAAAACTGATGACCTACCTGAACAAACGGGGAGGTACCATTGTCTTAAAGGACATTGAAAAGCCAAAATTTGAATTTCACTCGCTGATGAAAACAATGACGTACGCCTTGGAACTGGAGAAGCTTGTAAATGAGGTAAATTCCACTCATATTCGGTGTGTCTTCTGCATAAATAAACAATATTCTTTTTTTCGAATGATTCAAGAGTCTGTTAGGAGTGCATGCTATCGCAACAAAGATGAATGACCCGCATTTGTGTGACTTTATTGAAACAGAATACCTGACAGACCAAGTGGATGCGATCAAAGAAATCTCCGATTACATAAGACAAATCGAGAGGTGTGAAAACGAACTTGGAATTCATATATTTGATATCAAATTTAATAAGAACGACGACTAAGTGCTATTTGCGTAACTGTGTCAATTACGTAATGAGACTGGGTGTGATTATAGTGGCATATGTATGCACAGAAAGTGTTAGCAAAACTTTTCAAAATTTCGTTGGCTTGTTGGTGTCGTATTGGGATGAGAATAAAAGAAAATTGTAACTCTAAGCACAAATATACATAAATATGCAGGTACATGGATGTGTTTTTCATTTGCGGCTGGATGAATGGTGTGGAAAGAGTGTACACTTGAAAGGTGGGCATGAAACAGAGTGTTTGGGAAGGTCTATAGATCAGTGGCGTCCGCCTTCGGGCTAAAGACTCATGCTCTATAAAACACTTATTTTCCCAATTAGTTAGTTAAGCAGCAGAGCTGATTCTTGGTGCCTTCAAAAAATTAATTCTGAGTCGGATATATGGTCCCGTCTGCGTGAAAGATGGAACCGAGAACTCTACGAGCTGCACCAAGATGCTGATGTACATAGTCCGGAAGGCTTTTGCTCGGCTTCCGTCGACTACATGATCTCGGCCACATCGAGTGCAACACCATTGTCCAGCTATGAGATATACCACAGCTAGCACCACAAGATTATTTTGCTTCTTTGGCTGGGGCTACAGTCCAGGGTGGACCCTCAACCAACAGGCCTCTCCATCTAGTACTGTATTGTGCTAGTTGATTCCAGCTTCGCACATTCATCTGATTCAGTTCCGTTTCCAACTGCGTACGCCACCGTGGGCGGGGTCTTCCTTTACCACGTCGAGTTTTTTGACCCGAGCATTGGTGTCCATTCGCTCTACAAGACCTAGCCATCTGAGACGAGAGACTCGAACTCGATTACTTGGTTTAGGGTGGGGGTTGAGTCGGGAGGAAATAGGACATTGTTTTTATCCAAGAGTATGTAGGATGTCATTAACACAACTGCACTCAGTGCAGATCGGTGGTGGTTCCTTTCACAGCAGATGTTGGTGGGTCAACCTGGTGTGGCCAAGGCGAAGGCGGGAGAAATTGATGCACATTAATTTGCAGCTGGTGGATGGGTATATTGCTAATGATCGTTATTGATATTTGTGTCGTGGTTTTTATGCCAGTATAGGAGACTTAGGGTTTTTGGTTAGTGTGTTGATAAGGCGTTGGAGGTCGGTTTTAGAGCAGTTACTAAACATGGGGACTGGAATAGGAGCACGTATTCCTTTGGTATCAGCGAGTTCAGTGTCATTAATCCCGATATGGCTTGGAATCCACTTGAGCTTGGTATACTTTCCGTGGTTTATTAAAAGATCTCTGATTCGGTTAGGCAAAAGGTGATTATGTATTATTCGGGGTGGCAACTGTTTGGTGGGTAAAGGCTGCTTTTACACACGCTAAATTCGCCGCCGTTCTTCAACGTTATAGACTAGGGAAATGCGACAAAAGGGATCACACAAAGGAATTTGTAAGACTCGTGAGTAAAAAGTCGCACATGTAAGATAGCAACCATACTACACGATGGATTGCACTTTTAAACATCTTCTAATACGGCTAAGACTTCAGCTATGTAGTTGGATGCATAGTCCGGGAAAAGACCCAGCTTAAGTCCACGTACGAAAGCAAAGTATGATTATGATCCCTGTTTACGGTAAGGTTCTTCAAGCGATAAGGTTCTTCAAGCGAATGTTGGAGATACCATGGAAAACAGCTAGATGGCGCCGTTGGTTGAGTGCCTGCCCCTGTTTAGAGAAGTCCCCGTTTCGAATCCTGGTGAAAGCAAAGTTAATACGCCTTTATCAGGTTTTCCAGATCAAATTAACGACACTAACGTCAGTGGAGTTGGTCGATCAGTCGTAAGTAGTCTGACTATGGGTATCACAATGGACTAACATAGTCTAAGTGTGCTGCCGATTTCGCTGGCAGGCCAATCTAATTAACCTAACCTAACGCTGGTTGATATCACGATTCTTATTGGCAGTCAAGCGGCAATCAGCTCAAGGTTCTCAGCACGCAGCACTCGATAACCGTCTGCTTGGTACTAGGACACACGGATAATGAGGCAGCTGATGAACTAGCAAACGCACATTGGAACTTTCTGACCGCCTGTGAGAGCATTCCGATGTTATGGCCCAAGTGCAAAAATCGACAAACTCCTATAATACGACACAAAGCTGTTCAGGATGGCGCTAACTGGCCACAATTATATAAACAAAATTTGACTTAACCATCACTTCAAATGCAGAGGTTGACGTAGAATAGAAAGAGGATACTGTTCACTATCTCTGCCACTGCCCCAGCCTCAGAATACTTCTTCCAAGACCTGTAGGAACTGAACAACGTGGCAATAAAATCTCTTTTCGTGTTTATCAGGACATCAGGATGGTTGAACATCGAGTCACCACGACGGCACGAGAACGGGCTAAGAGGAATCTTATCCACCTCCTGGGCATCACAGTGGTTCTATGAAGACTTAAGTGAGATGGCGCGTAGAGTACGGCCTTTTCTTTTTTAACCACCAATAAAGATGTGGCAGCTCTTGTCTAAAATACATAAACCTTACATATCATTCCTTCACATTTGAGAGGAAAGAAAAAACACCGGGCATTGCAGTTCGCAGTAATTAAATATATTTTATGTTCACAGTGTTTAATCCTGTGCCAGACGCTTACAATTCCGCATTCGTTTCCTTTTCTGATTTGATCATTAGAGTTTTATTTCTTTTTCAATTGCTTTGTATATAATTAGTTTTAGTTTTATTTTTTTTGGACTATTGTCCCAACTTTTACAAAAGTGCTTGTTCTCAATAACAATAATAATTGACTTAAAATTACTTGTGAAAGGAAAACTCAGTTATGCCCCAACTATTTAACAATTTTTTTTTTTGTAATATGCAGTTATGTATGTATAGGGTGTATACGCGTTGTTGTCAATTACGATTAATCGGTTACAATAAATAAATGGTTTCGTTACATCAACAACAAGTGTTTGACATAATGAGTTGACGTTGTACATGCTAAACAATAGTTTTATTTTTATTTTTTTTTTAATCTGCGATTCAATTTGTTTGCTCATTTAACAAAGAACACATTTGTATGCGCGGTTGATTACTCTGGAAGATCAAGGACTTTCCCAATAAACTCCGAAATGTCAGTGTTTCTACTAATGTGATCGGAAATAAAGGCACTGGCTAATAATTGAACGTAGTTCGGACGCAGTTCACATTCTTTTTGAAGGCAACTCGTGATGAACTCTTCGAACTCAGGGCTGAATTTGTTTGGTTCGAGGCGCGGTGGGTCGTCTTTTACAACCTGTGAGGAGGAATGTACATATTTTTTTTGTATTGTTGCCAAATGTATACAGAAGTTTTATGCGGTAGCTATACCTGTTTAAGCTGCTCGAATGGTGTGGTCCATGTGTTGTAGGGAAATGTTCCAGTCGCCATTTCTATCATGCTAATACCAAGTGACCAAACGTCAGAGCGTATATCATACTGTTGCGGATTTCCCGATGGATCGATTCTCTCAGGTGCCATGTACGGTTTGCAACCAGCATCTACGGTCTTGGCAACAGAATCAACTAGATAACCTGGAAATGACAATAAGAAAATGCTTTCAACTGTTCCTTCATTTCACTTCAAACGTCCAATGGAGAGCTGTTGAATTTTACTGAATATGCGAAACGTGTTCATCAAAAGTTAATTGCACAATTTTAGTACACAAAAATTCACATAAACAAAGCTCTTTATTATAAATAGCATATCGAACTGTGTCTACTCACCAGAAATACCAAAATCGCACATTTTCACTTCTCCCTGGCGGCTTACTAATATATTAGATGGTTTAACATCGCGGTGGATAACTTTCAACTGGGCATGCAAATAATGTAATGCATTTACAACTGACATGGCAATCTAAACACGTGTAAATAAATTAGTGCACTTCCTCCATTACATCTCGAAAAATGATCACATTTACCTTTCCCAAACAATCTTCTTCCATTTTAAGATTGTTCTTAAATACTTTCGGATAGAACTTATCCAAACTAGTGTCCATGACTTCCATGCAAATCCAAACATCGCCCTCACGAAACAAAGCACCGTAAAAGTGCACTGTATATATACAATCACTTGATCGCATTGATATGTCCAAATCCATGAGAAGTCGTTTCTGTTCATCGTTGCAGTCATTTAGTTAAAACACACAAATTCACGAAAAAAAAATATATATAATCTACATACTTGCTCCTTCATGTTAACTGTGGCAGTTATACGTTTTACAGCCATTACAGTGCCGGTTTGAGTGTGCCGCATTTTATCTACCACACCGTATGCACCACGGCCAAGATCGCAAATCTTTTCCAGTCCATCTGCTTCAACTTCAAACGTTTTCTCGCCAATTGTAATTGTCGTTCTTGTATCAAGATTTCTCGGTGGCGTTCTAAAATGTATCCAAACAAAGAAAACCCACATCATTTTAAACAGATAAGCGCTTTAAAGGGACAAAAAAATACCTACACTGGAACCTCTGGATCGGCTGTTATGTTCAATTTAGCGAGGTTAGTTTTCTTTTTTGGTGGTGCCATTTCGACGAAAGGTTAACTTTAAGTTTGATTTATCAAAAAATGCACACAATTAAGTCTATTTATGATATTAAACAATTTTACAGAATCACAATAATTGTATGGCAAATGTTCAATCGCATATCCCACTCACAACTCGACGAAAACGGAAAAAAATTGTCAAATTTGGTTATTTGCTCGAAAATTCCACTTTTGGGTTTGGATTTTTTTTTTTTAACAGTAGTTCGTTTGGCAATTCGCTGTTGGAACACATACACATATACAAAAGTGTGTAGAGGCAGTTTTTCCTTAACAATTGATTTGTTTTGTACGGTAATTGATTATTTAAAGTTCAAATTCGCTCTTGGAATATTTGTATAAAAAAATATAATTCGATGGACAGCGATAGACTTTTTCGAGTTTCGTTTCGTTCGATAGTTTCGATTTCTATATTTGGCATTCGTGATAGATTTGACATTTATTGGATGAGTATTGCCAGGTATGTAAATATTAAAATAACATATTTTTAACATTTGTTTTTATAACATTGCATTCTATCTCTCTTACTAGCTTTTGAATAGATCCAACACCATATTTGGTAGATTTGACAAGAGCTCTACGTCTTGTGCATTACAAAGCTCTTATGAAAATCTATCTTAACATCTCTCATAGAGTCTAAGGAAGTCCAATATCCTTCGAAGGCTTGATAAATAAAAAATAAATAACAGACATCTACAAAAACAAAACGCTCCTCCACTATTTATTACACAGACTATTTTCGTTCGATAACAAACTATTGAAAGACTTGTCCAAAGAACTCATGTTATTTTCATCATCAATTGCAAAATTGAATTTAAATTCACCAGTTGACGACAAGTCCAAGTCTTTCGATATTGCAGCAAAACTTTTCGGCGGCATGTTCTCGCAGGATTTCGTTACATCGGTGGCATCAGGTGCTGAATCGGCGGTCGTGTCAGGTGTAAAATTAAACCTGAAATCCTTTCCAGACGTGAGAATCGCCGATTTCTTCACGAATTTTGATTTTGTTGCAACATCATCGCCAGTCTGCGTAAACTTTACTTGGTTTGCAGCTGAAATGAAAGAAATCATTTACATACACCCTTCGGAATATTGATGTGCATAGCTACCCATTTGCAGTTTCTTCTCCTCTTCCTTCATTTTGGATCTGTAGTCGCCAAATGCGGCACGCATAATTTGCAGCTTCTTTATAACTGGAGCTGTTTTGCTTTTCAATGTCTTCAAATTCTTCACAGCATCCTCTTCTGCAAGATTTTAAATCTGAAAATCTATTCATTCATGAATTAATATATGAAATACTAACGATGTTTTTTGCCAAGTTTTCCTTCGTCAATGGCCTTTTCAAGCTGCTGTACACACCAACATAATTCCAGCTCCATTTGGGACTCGACCTCTGGATCAATCGCAACTGGTGCGGCGATGGGTGTTGGTGTTTTTTTCAAGCTTTTCGCCGTCCTCATTCTTTGCATTTTGGCAAAAATTTCTGTTATTCACTGATTATTTGCAAATTGAATCGTTTGTTTGCTATTTGGAGCTACAATTTGGAATAAGATTCCACCGGAGGGAATGTCATAAAAGCAAATTCTCAAGAGATATTTCGAAAACAATTTCTCTTAAATTTGTGATAAACTAACATGTGTTCCATTTGACAGATTGAGCTCTTGTCGTTGAGTAAGGGCTGGACATTGCCTTGTCGCATGAAACATTTTGGAATATGTTATGAAATAAGTGCTTAAAAGCAAAAATGTAGCTGTAATTGAAAATTTATTTATTATGTGAATTTGAATGAATTATTTTTGACTTAAAATGCAGTTTATTGATATTTACATTTGTAAAACAACCGTTTATACATGTGTCAAATGTACGTAAATCATTATCGGCGCTTATACTTAACAATTTATCGATACGATTTGCTTGCCAACCGTGCTTGATAGGCGAAATCGTCATAGTGAATGCACAAGTTGGCAGACTTCTAGTACGATAGATAGAGTGTTTTGACTTTTTCCAATTTGACTTCAAGCAAATTGTTGAGTGTAAACGCCACCATTTGGGATCAAAAGTCAACAATAGTTACATGACAACACGTCCTAAAAGAACGACTGTTATTATTTTATACATTCCATAAAAATCACAACGAAACAAAACACCTCTCCTTCACGAAATAAATGTATGTCACCAACTCATCTGCTAATTTTGGGCAGCCAACTATTGCGAGACTGTTCAAGTCCAAATGCAAGCGCACCAGTAACTGTGATATCGATAATTTCGATAAATAACTGGCGCCAACTTCACTAAATGTCATCCATGTGATGGATCCGCCATCAACTTTCCTTTCTTTTTCAAGTGTCCGTCGTTGGAGGTGGGTGTTCGAAATTCTATTCTTGTTAGATTTCAATAATAAAATCGTCTTCATAATTACAGCTCTTAACAAAAGTTTTTAAAAGCAAACTACAAAATGGTTGCCGTCAAGAAACAGGTAATTTACAAAAATTTCAACAAATTGCCATGTGTCAAATTCTAACCTATCGTCTTTTTTTTTCGTCTACAGAAAAAGGCTTTGGATAGCACCAACGCACGTTTGGCGCTGGTCATGAAATCCGGCAAATACTGCTTGGGATACAAACAAACTTTGAAGGCCCTGCGACAAGGCAAAGCTAAACTGGTACTTATTGCTAGCAACACCCCAGCTCTGAGGTGAGATTGACTATTGAGAAGTAGTTTTCCTCTTAGTTGGAACCATATGGAGTCTTTTTTTTGACTAAGAAGTATGATTCCGTGAGTAAGTTGTTATATATGGAAAACTATGGAGTAGTCAGAGAAGACATGCAACCGTGTGGTTCCAGCTAGTTCGGGGGTAAGACACATCTATAAGTTCACATTAAATTGCATTTTGAAAATGATGAATGATCTTTTCTGAAGCGAATGAAGATATTCACTATCTAGAGACTCTTTCTGAAGACAATTCAGGAAATGTCTAATTGAGAGAATAAGTGAACTGAGTGTAATGTGAGATTTTTGTTTGTTGCAGGAAATCGGAGATTGAATACTACGCTATGTTGGCCAAGACTGAGGTTCAGCATTACAGCGGTACCAACATTGAATTGGGTACAGCCTGTGGTAAATACTTCCGCGTGTGTACTCTGTCCATCACCGACCCAGGAGATTCGGACATCATCCGCTCGCCCTCGGACAATAACTAAGTGAATGTTAGTTATGTTTGTAGCTGAAGATGAAGATGTTTTATAAACAAAAATAGACAAAAAGATTTTTTTAAATATTTACTTGTTTCATTTATTTTTCTGCTATCTACCGAAGGCAGCTTGTTTATGGCTGTCACCGGGTTGCTTAAGCGTTGGTTGTCCTGTCGAGGGTAATAGGTTCCTATTCAAGTCGTTGCGAATTGGGACACGAGAATGGTTACCCATCGCTATTCATTATAAGACATCGGAGCATAACCTACCCTTTAATGGAAGAAATTATTGGAACTGACGTCACAACGCGAATGCCTTCAAAATTGTGAAGCTTTTCTCAGCTCGTTGCAGACTAAAATTGTGCGTCGCAGCGGCATCCTTTCTTTTACACTCATCTGAAGCACTTAATTTGAATGCATTACATAGCTGTGCGGTCAAATGATCCGCCGTCCGTATTTTTAAGGCGCGAAGTCGCAAAATTGGCTTCCATTCCCAGGTTTCATTTTTTCTTATGTCGACCTCACGAATGTGAACATGTGTTTTCTTTACGTAACACGAAGGAGAATGTAGCCTCGGTTAATGCTTGCAGTTTTTCAGATGGAGGCTGGAGACATGGACTGGTAAAATAGAATATTTGTTCCATTAACCAAACGTGCAGCTCCTGACCTTGTAATGTGTGTAATGGAATCAGCTGGATACACCTGTGCGGATTTGAAATCAAGTGTTGTTTTAATTCTACGTTCATGGCTATACGCTTGAATTTTCTCAAAGACCATTTTGCTTGACCTTCCGATCTGCACTGCTCTTAAGGGTATGTTCTTTTTTAGATGTTTATTGTCAATCAATGACTTCAACTTCTGACTCTGAAATCAATTTAGAAGCATTTTACAGAAATACATGTTCAATGTTAGACGGAGTATCAACTATAATGTGAGCACTTTACTTTCCTGCATGAAGTAACCATTTAACATTGAAGTAACCAATTCCCTTAAGCTGAATTTTCGGAAATTGTAATGTTGCAACATGCAGTACCTGCCGTGAAGAAGAAGGAATTGTTCTCTTTTGTTTATTCGATTCGGAACATACTCCTAGCAAAGTCACTTCTTGACTCGATTTTTACGAGAATCCGAATCATAATGACGACGTGCAGCATTGTTCGAATTCAGTCGGCCCAACTATCGCCATTCCTGGTATGTTGTCGCATGCTTTCACACGTTCAGATTATAAAATTTGACCGGCGACTTTTACACGCGTTAAATTCGTCACAAGATTTTTTGTGGGCAAGAGAGGTGAGAGAAAAAGGGTTCACACAAAGAGAATTACCTCCCAATCCGAAGACGCTTTTTTCATGTTGAAATCAGCCCAATTGCGATTCCTACTAGTTTTTTCAGCTTTCCACCCTTTCCTTTTTACACGTAGAAATCAACTCAGTTGCAATTCCCGCTGAATTTGTCCGCTTCCTACTCACATTTGTATAGCCATCCCTTTCTCACATATGTATAGCATGTTTCCAAAACTCAACAGTGAGAAGAGAGATAAAAGTCGTCGAGCACACGCAACTCGGGCTACCCCTTGCACGTTTCACCTCCCTTGCCAACAAGATGCGACAATTGCAGACGAATTTAGTGCGCGTAAAAGCGGCCTAAGAGCCGCCAATGCTTCCGATACCCAACACAGAACGCGAGCACAAAGCAGTTGAACGCAAATACGATAAAAGAGGACAAAAGATCGAAAGAACACTCGAAATCTGAAAATGATTCGTGTACCCATTCGACACGGGCTACCCGCAGCACATTTCGCCTCTCTTGGCAACATAGTCCTCAGTCGGTCCGACAGAATTTGAACATGTGACAATTCTCTCGATTAATATTGTTGAATTCTTAGAATGAATTCTCATACACCACTCGGCACTCAGACAAGGAGCGCTTGCCCATTTTTATCAACAAAAGCTCGTATTAGCGGCGTTCACACTGTACTACATGTAGCTCAACCCGGTCGAACGACCCAAATATGCCTTGAGTTTACATTGTACTACCCGGTTTTATTTATGAGGGTAGTTTCATGGGTACAACATGGGAGCTCTCGATTTTATCAGAGTGTTGATTGCTGACGAAATATTAGAAAACGAAGAGAATGAGAGAGAAAAAAAGGGATAACATTCCAAAAAATCTAACCAAAACTTCTTATCATTCATTGGCATAAATGATCTCTCGTTTATGCGCTGATGCTCACTCGTTGAAATCAAAAACGTTAATGAACATTTGCACTGCGGCCGTACGACCAGTGTACGTGCGAAAAAGTTTAACTCCCGTTCACACTTGTACGACCGAGTACAATTTGGTCCATCCGACGCGGTAGTACGACCGGGTTGAACCACATGTAGTACAGTGTGAACGCCCCTATTAACATGCTCTCTCAGGCCGCTCTTACACACGCTAAATTCGCCGCCAATTTTTTTTCAATGTGCGTGTTATTTCCTTTCTGTGGTCCCTTCTGCCTCACTTCCCTTGCCCACTTCATACAAAAATCAGCGACAAATCTGGCGTGTGTAAAAGTAGCCTAAGCATGCATAACTAATAGTACATTTTGGTATGATTTTCTATGGAGTTGCAACTTTTCAGAGCTACAGTCTGCCGGGTAATGATGTCTACTCACAATTAATAACACGTGTTTGGTTTTGCAAATACGGAAGAATTCGCTCATAACGACCACAGACGGCAGACAAATTTATTGTCGCTTTATCCGAACGATTTTTGATTACTATTTTTTGTATTGCAAACCATTCGTTATAACCGAAATTTCATTATAACCGATGTCACTATTCGCGAGTTCGACTATAGCTAGGAGCCACAGCTTTCCTTAAAACAAATGAGATATGGCCAGCACTCAATCTAGACGGACACTTTGTCTGCTCGAAACAGAAATCAACTAAGGCCGCTTTTACACACGCTGAATTCGTCGCCGATTTTTTCAATGTGTATGTTATTTCCTTTGTGTGATCCCTTCTGTCTCACTTCCCCTGTCCACTTTATACAAAAATCGGGAGCGTGTGTAGAAGCGGCCTAATGGGAAGACTTTCAGCTGTTCGAAACACTGCTCACGTATGCACAGACGCTTCAAAAACAACAACCTGTCAAACATATTTCAGGGGCAAGACTGCAGAGGACGAGGAAATTGGATATCTCTATTAGTTGATTTCTGGCGCGAACTAAGCAAACCTGCATTAAGGCATTAAGGAGGAGGTAAAAACTATCCACCACCTCATCTGCTCGTACAGTGTTCTAGGAATTCATACGTACTTAGGACCCTACTTTTTCAACAACCTCATCGAACTGAATGGCGTCAACATAAGCCAGCTAAATCGCTTTGTCACGACCGCCAACTGGTTCCAGGTATAGGAGTAAGTGAATCCCCTTGGTATCACAATGGACCTAAGTGTGACTGCTATCCGTAGCCAGTCACACTAACCTACCAAGAAGCATCTTTGGAGTGCGCCATAAAGTGTGCGTTCAGCTGGTGCACCAAAGAAAACTGACATCGTGGGATTCAAATTTATGTACAAAATCTGGTAATCCGCCGAGCACATTGATTTCTGTTGCAAACTATGCACTAACTTATTTATGACACTGATTATTTAAGGACATGTGCATACTATGTACATACCTGGGCCATAAGTACAGAATTCGGAGAAGGTCATTGAATGGCCGTAACAGCCAAGAGGGTATGGAATGATAATTGGTGCGAAATATACATGCATATGTACATATGTACACACATTGGTCGATGTTCTCTTGTATGTTACGGAAACATGTTTTGTTTTGAATAAACAAGACACGTCGATGCTCTATGGGACGCAATAGGCGTGTACAGTTGCTTCAAAAAGTAATGCGGTGTGTGAGGAATTGAGTGTTCACTAATGAATGTGCAGTTCCCTGCATCTTTTTCTTCTACTTCTTTATGTCACCCTACCATCTGCTAGACAAAATCGATAAAATCCAAAAGCGAACGATGAAGCGTAGAGAAAACCACCAATACCTATCGCGAAGTTAATAGACTCGCTTCAACACCGATGTACGGTGTCTTCTTTGGCTTCGTTTTATCGCTACTTCAATAAACGATGTCCAAATGAGCCAATGGTATTGCTCCAGTTCATGAATCAACGCGCAATATTCGTCAGGAATTGCCGTCAGTTCACTGAAAGCACGCTTTCCTACGGACAGTTAAGTTTAGTGACTCGTTTTTCAACCGATGCACATGAATATGGAATGCTTCTACCAACTCACTACAATCCACTTTTTAGATTTCAGACCAATGAGTCCCTCCTGTTCCTTTCGTCCTTTACACCTTCACCTTCGGTCGTCCTGTATCTTGACTCCGTGTACTTAATTGTATCAGGAATAGCCTTGGGGGCCAAATTCTCAATAAAAAGGCGTCGGTATACAGTAGTGTCTGGGTAGCGTGAACCTCTGATTGCTGACGGAAGCACCAGACGTTACATACTAGTTTTGAAAAAAAAATTCACAAAAATGGTGTCCAGAAAGTACTGCAAAAATGTTAAATTTGAATAAATATTAATAAAACTACAGTCCAAGTGTATTTTATGGGCAGGAAAACACGATTGGATAACGTTGTTTGCGTTAACGCCTGTGCAATAATTAGTTCACGCCATCCAGACACTACTGTAAGAATAAAAGGATTCCATTATTTCTGGAATTCCTGCTAGGACATACATATTATGTATGTATTCAGCATCGTTTTGTTTGAAACTAAAAGAGCAAGAAAGGAATCATATACTTTGGAATGATGGATGGAAATTTGGATGTTGATACCTACTCCTGTTGCATTATTAGACCGAACATATGTAGCAACCATTCTTGTTCCGCTTAATAATTCTTACGAGTAGAAAGGACCCCCAGTTTTATAACAGGTACAGACCAAAGGGCGAAAAAGCATAGTTGCCACCGAGCATTTGCCTATTATTTTTAGGATCAAATAAAAGGCTAAATAGATTTGCTATCCAAATCGTTGCATTTTAATAAAAGAAAAGTAGTGTCATTCACCGCTCTACTAAAATTCTGTACCTGCATACAGGAGACAAAGACAAACCAGACTCGTCCTTGAAAATTGAGCTCATGTAACCTTTTCCAGCAGCAGACCTACTTTGTGCCTGAATCCATGGCAATGGGAGCAACAAAATATTATGCAGGCGCGACCTTCAAACATGGGCGAACTATGTATGTATGTATCTGCGGTACACATATTGCCAATGTTGTAAAATTTACCTGAAATGCTATTGTTTGACTTAGTAGGGATATAGAATTAGAAACGCGTATCCCTGTGTTTTGATGGCAATTGTTCTCAATGTTATTGGAAGCATCAACAGGAGTAGGTATTAACATCGGAAAAGGTTACCAAAAAGTATATGATGCTTTGCTTGCTCTTTTAGTTTCAATTTATTAACGAAACGATGTATGCGAATACCTACATATTATGTATGTACCATCAGGAATCCCAGAAATAATGGAATTCCTTTATTAGGCCAAACACAATTTAATTTCCGCATTTTTGGCTCAATTTAGTGCATTTTTCTTTATTGTTACTAAGCTTATGAACACATACTAGCAAGTTACGATAAGCATTTGCATAATCCTTCCCAGGATTATATAGAAATCATATCTAAATACAATTAACCGCCACGCATACATGTATGCATGTACATAGCATGCCGTTTTGTGCTTTATGGGTTGCTCTATGTACCAACTATGAGAGTTATTTATGTGCCCGCAACTGTACATACGAATCTACATATATTTTCCTCAGTCTCTTCATTATAAATACATAGATTTAAACTGATAATACATCCATGCTTTGTCGCAGATTAGCCCATCGGAGGATTTAAATTAAGTAGGTACCTAAACATGGAGTACCTACATACATATGTACGTAGGCAATATGAAACGCTTTGCATTTCCTGCATTACGACAATCTTATTTATTGCCATCAAAGTTCGAACTATGTGCATATTATGTCTGTTCCGGCGACAAATCCAAGCAACTGTGCCCATATCATATGACCGTAGAAAGCTACTACAGGTATTTGCGAGAGAAGCTTTTAAGTAGGTATCCTCGAAGATTATTATGTGTATCCGATTACACCGTAGGTATGGCTCTACAGATTAATGTAATGTGTACCAATATGTTCCTGCTATTTATGTATGTATGAAACATGATTTTCAGTGATTAGTCTAAATGAATAAAATTTCACAATTTATAAAACATATTGCATAAAGCATCCACGTGGCATTAGGCTTCGTTCTAGTAAGGGGATTTAAAGTCGTGCTCAAAAGTTTGACAACAGTTGAAAAAAAGGTTTTTTTTATAACATATTTTTTCCGAATATTCTCTGAAATAAGATACAAATTGGAAGCAAATAGGTATGCGTTAGGACTCGACGTGTTTGTTACTTTCCATTGCACACCGGGGCTGAATAAACACGTTTTGTTTACATAAGACGAGAGTCTGCCCTTATCGCTATGGTTTTTTTTCGTAGATTAACTGAAATCAACGTGAGCTTCATAACTGATAGATATATGAAACGCTTCATTTTTGTAGGCAACTGGTACTTAATTATGTTTCAATATTCCAACTGACACCATGGTCAATTTTCTTAAAGATACTCTAACATTTCCAGAAAGATCCAATGACTTGATGATGCTTCGGTTCAGTATGAGTCATCTTTAAGGTCAAGAGAAAAATTCCTCGCGGATAGTAGTTGCCGAGGGAATATTCTTAGTTCCGGTTGAAATTAATCACCGGTAGACGCACCACTAATGCGCTCAGTAGAAAGTGCTTATTGACCACAACTGGGTAGCTTACCTCTTTGATTGATGAACAGGAGCTACATTTGCTACATCACTAATCTGTATCCATGGACGCTAATGTTTGTATAACGAGTATATTTCAAATTTCCTGTAAATCGTATGTAAACCACATGCTCTTGGAATTCTTCACCATAACCATCAGCAATTAGAAAATAACGCACATTGACTTATTGTTTTCCTTGGAAAGTTTATTATTATTAATTTCTTAACATTGAAAAAGAATCTAAATACAGATACATTCAGTTTTACTTGCATTCATAGTATCTTAACCGAAAGTTCGTATTCTAACTTTCACAAAATAAAGTGACAAAAAAAAATATGTATGGGAATGAAAATTAGTGAATTCATTTTTGACTTGATCAATTTTACAGTTGTTTTTTTATTTATTCTGTTTACACTCTAAGGACAAAGTTCTGCTCCTGTTTCCGCTTGTGTGTCAGTACAAATACCAGAAAAAGGTATGTTTGTTTTTTGTTTGAGCGAGAGAACAAGTGAATTTATGATATTCTGGACTGGGTATGTTTGTCGCATTTTTCTTTCTCTCTAACGTACATATTATTTATTATATTAAAGATAATAAAATTAAGATTAAAAATTAAAAAAATTTATTCCGTTCATTATTTTAATATTAATTTTGTTGTTGGTTTTTCTTTATTGTAAGTATGTGTTTTTTTTTCTTTTTATTTTGTTTCCTTTTTAATTTTAATTATAATATTTTTTGTTGAATCTTAATTTGCGGCACCGCCTGTCTGCTGTTGATAGACTTCGATAGTGTCGCCCTCTTCCATTTCTAGCGAAGTGGGGGTGTCGTTTTCATTAATTGGCTGGCCATCAAATCGAAACCGAACAACTTGCATTGATAGACCCTACATTTTACAAATGAAACAAATATATATATATGTAATTTTTGTTTTATAAGCTCAGCATTGGCTGCTGAAGAGGAATTTGAATTGATGCTTACCGCTCTGTCGCAATAGGCGTTCATCAGTTTCCGCAGTGGTGTGTGCTTCTTAATTTTAAACTGGACGACTGCGTTGTCTTGTCCGAGAACTTTCAAGTTGATATGTTCTGTTTCTGAACCCTTTTCGAGTGGAACGAATTACGATCTGAAAGTGTGAAAACGAATCCGTTCAAAAGAATTTAACAATGGGCCAGTGCCCATCACGAAGCTTATGTCTAATATAAAATAACAAGTTTGTCGAATATGTATACAACTCCTGGTCCTTTCTCACTCCCACTTCGTTCCCGGCTTTATTCGCAAATATTTTGCAGTTAAGATGAAATAAAATTACAGACCTATATTCATCAGACTTGAAACGTGGATAAGACATAAATAATTGACTACAAACATAAACGCAAAGCACTCAAGTGCGTCCCAAGTCCAAAGTTTTATATCAGATTTAAAGATTTCGTCCACTGGATTGAGTCATTCGAGATCACCACGCTTTTGTGCAAGATCTGTTTCCGACCAATACATTGCTAAATGTATAAACATGTACGAATCGATATTCAGTAGCCTATCCAATTACCATGCGTCAACGTTAGCAAGCTTCCACTTGAAGTCTAGGCATTTCGGATTAAATAGTAATTTTAGAATGCCATCCAGTCATAGAGGATGCGTTTCCTTTTTCAGAGATCGAACATAAAGCTTTGAAAACACCAAGTGAATTGCACATCTATTGACAGACGATGATTCCTCCCCCCCCCCATTCGTTTGACGCAAAATGCAGACACAGCTGCCGCACAAATTTGAGCGCCGAAATTTTCATTACAATCATGAAATAGGGAAATATTTTAAGGCTTGGCTTGTTTTGTGTATACCCTGAAGCTGCATAAATTGATACATAGGCTATGATTTTAACCCAGCCAGCCAAACACCTACCGGCTAGTTACTTTCGACATCAACTGTAACTAGTATACACACCATAATTTTTCACAATCTCAGTGTACGTTTTTTAAACCCCGTCCATTTAATAAAAATACGAACTTCTAATTGCACATTAAACAAACCACATTGTGTATTACAATCCTAATCGTTTACCGAAAAAAAGGGGTTAACTTTACTATTTTATGCGGACGGATCTTTCAATCGATATTAACAAAATAATAATACATCAGTAGAATATATTGAGGTCTTTTAAAATAAAAACAAATGCGATGAATTGCTAAGCGCTTGCTATCTGTAGAATTTGTTCTTTTTGCGAAAATAAAGCCGGAGCGTATCACCGCGCCATGTTGTCGGCGTCATGCACATTTCGTTTGCCAGGTTTTTTTTTTTTTTGCAATCAGAAAATATTCTCATATCATTTGATGTAGATTTACTAACGAACTAGTGGATTCAATTGACTTACCTTCTTTTCGTCAGACATAGTGAACTTTTAGAATTTACTAGGTAATTGAAATAACACGAAACGAATGAAATTTAGATTCACCACTTAGAACAGACCACCCGACGAATTGTCACTGAAGAACACAATTATTTAAATGGCGGAGATGAGGTTTTTTTTCCTTCGTACGGGTACTATTCGAAATGCCCACAGTTTTGTAATGCCGCTGAAGGTTGAAGCGAGACAGATGGCTGGCGTTGTTGCTCAGTTTCAGTTTGAGCACAATTCAGTGATGCCAATCTGTGAATTGTTCGTCTTAAAAATAGAATTTTATTCGCAACTCGAACATTTGATAGAACGTAAACTGATTATAAAAGAATTCTCCTAATTTATTCTGGCTACTATCTTACTAAACTTGTAGGTTATTTTTTACTGTGCCCTTACTGATTTTAAGGTTTTACAAAATGTTCAACTCTATAGTGGCGTTCAAACTCAACAATTTGTCGATACGATTGGATTATCAACCGTGCTTGATGGGCCAACTCGTCGGTGTGAACGCTCTTTACTACAATTCGGCAGTCTTGTAGTACGGTAGACAATATATTTCGATTTTTTTTCAATTCGTCGTCATGCAATTCGTACCGACAAATTGATGAGTGTGAACGCCGCTCTTAAATATGCAACAAATATGAATGCCACCAATTAGGTGATGCCAAAACGCATTTATATTCACAAAATGCGTTTATTTGCAATCAAACAGAATAAGTATTGGCATCACTTTATGTTATGAAGCATTCGGTTAAATGTTAACAGAATCGAAAATAAAACATATGTTGTGCACTAATGGGCGGGAAATATGAATTGTTTGGAATCGAAGGCCAAGAATTATTTATATACATCAGACAAAGATGCAGACAATATAGAAGACTTCTTTCAGGTAACTCGGATATGAGTACATATCACATTTCGCTTTCATCTCATGATCTACATACATACATACATATGTACTTTCCAGATCGCAGCATCTTTGGTCAAAAATGAAAAAGTTGTTTTTGTGATCACCCGTAAACATGTTGATTTTCTATCAATGTTGGCCGGCCTTAGCAAAGAGCAAATGCAGCGCATTGTTGTTTCGTAAGATATTCCAAGATGCATCTCTGTAATTGCATACACTAAAGCCTGCTTTTCTTTTTCAGCTATAACTCGGATGTGAACAGTATTATTGATAAATTGCTGGAGCTCCATAACTGGACCATCCTACCTGATCTAGTTATCCTCAATCTGAATTCGTTTTTTGACATTGCAGATGCTGTTCCTACTTTTAAGAAAGTTTGCTTCTGCGTGTCCACACTGTTTCACTACATGAGAGCTCTAGAAAGGCAAATGGTGGCAAAGTCAAACGACTGCTGTAAGCCGCCCACCAGTATTACTCTTTTGAATTCTCATCCCGATGTGCGAATTGAACTATTGATTGATTTCTATTTTTATAAGTCAGCTAAGTTTACTGAACTAGATGTAATAAAACAGGAAATTTCCATTCAATGTTGAAAAACCAAATTGCATTGTTTATTATGCCTTTGCGCAACTATTAAATCCTTCAAGTCCTTACAGACCGTCTCCAGTGGACAAGAACTATGCCTTGTTCATGAATACGACAAGAAACAATCTAGTGGAGACAAAAAAATGCATGTGTTGCATAATATGCCCACGAAAAGAGACGACACCGGATGGCTCTTCAGATTGTGGATGTGATGTCGGACATGTCCAGTTTTAGTAAGATCACACTGCGATCGTGAAATTTAGGAACTCATCTTATTTAATTAAAACAAAAGTATGCATATTTTTATAAATGATTTTATTAACCTTCATAAAAGCATAATGACAAATATCGTCTCTTTGAAACGTTCAGCTTCAGCTTACTGCTAGAAGACACCTAGAAGTGCAGAGCAGACTGCGGTGGTCCTCAGTTCTTTATAAACATTTGTAAATGTATTCTGGGTCAAGTGGACTCACCACTGCAGTTTAGGGTTAAGACATAAATCTACGTATGTGTGTACAGCCGAGGGTATGTTGCTCAATTAACCACAACTAGATGCTTCGTGTAATCTGTGAGTGAATCTGCTTTGACCATAAGGAAGTACGTGAAAGAAGTACGTATGTACATACGAATAGAATTTCCAGTCTAATAAAAATCTGTTCCAATGATCTGATCTTGGACGCAACTTCCGCTGGATCTGTGTATTTCCTCTCTTCATTTACAACATCGCTTCGTGCATCTGATATTCGATGCACGCGTGCAGCTTCAACCAGAGAATACAATGAACAACTTTTCATTCACTAATTGCTACGATTTTGATTACCGATCTGATGAAAAATGTTGACAAGCTTAAGATCAATGGAGCGGAAAATATCGGCGTTGAGTTGACAACTAATGAAAGCGTACTGTTGAAGATTGTTCATTTGATATTGTAACTATCAATGATTCAGTCGTGGATGCTTTAATTTGCCTCGCGGGCAAGAGTTGAATATAAAACCAACGGCGTAGAGCAAAAGCTAAACGACAGTTTCGTCAGCCGTCCAAAACAAACTTTTTAACTGCTTTTTTCACACTGCGTTGATTTTATTAGATTGAATAAAGCGAGTATGTAAAGTGCTCCTACAAGTGCAGTATTAACAACATACTTTAGTAGGCAGGTATGCGGCTTGAAGTGGCTGATGGATTGCATTTAGAGTTTAGACTGGAATGGTCCAATCTGCTGGGTCACTGGGTGTAATCATCTAACCTTTGTTGGGGAACCAGAGTTGAGAATGAAGCGACATACGTTTACGATGTCGCATAAAATCGTTTATCTTTCAGGAATTTACGTCTAATGGAGGATGTGTCGCAGCTTGCAGTCAGAAATCGATGGTCATGATGTCTAGTCTCTTGACGTGATCTCAAGGACAGTGTCCAGTAATGAAACTAAACACTTGACTTATATGTAATCTGTTCAAAAAACGCAAGTGTTAAGAGCGATTGGGATCCTGTCAGCTGCATTTGGAGTGCATAAATTGCCAGCCATCTCGTATTAGTTTGTTCGGCCATTGTTCCTTTGCAGGAAGAGTTTGGAGTTTGGTATGGCCATTGAAAAATTTAGTGGAGTAGGGAGCAAAGTTGTTGTGTACTTGGCTTGCATAGGTTACCTGGGGTATGGTGTTTAATTGCTTAGCTATCTCTTCAGGGGATGTGCGGCTATTTGATACATGCTTCAGGTTGAGTGAGAATGATTCCAATGCCTTGATGGCTACCTGACTGTTCAAGGAGATGTGAATATCGCCCACGGAGAGTACAGTCCACGCTTTGCGAATTGCCACATTCTCCGCCTGCAAAATGCTATAATGTCCTGAGGCAAATTTGTAAGAGAAAACGCCGTCCGAAGGGGGTATAGAGTTCTTGAAGGGGGTTATGGGTGTCTGGTATCATTTTTGTTGGGAGTCAAACGTGCAATCATATGATCTAGTAGGTAGTTGGGTATGATGCCAAATTCTTCTAAGATTGTCGTGTGCACGCAAATGCAAAGAGGAGTGAAAACGTGAAGTCGTTCAAACGGGTCAAGTGGAATCAGATTGAAGAATACTTCAAACAAATCTGCATTGTTATGCCTAAGGGGACGCGCGCTGTGGTCTTCTTATTTAAATTTCCTGAGAGTATTGTAGTTTGTAGTCTTGTCTAGTATATAGAGGCATGAGGTCGTACGGCTTATTTTCTGCTAATAATATAATTCTAGCCTGGTGTATACGGACCCCAATGTCTAAGGTGACTGTGCCAAGCCTCTTCGACTCCGACTAGCTGAGGACGTCGTACAATGGGGCAGATTGGGACAAATGTATATCTCAAGAACGGTGAGTCCTATCAAATGAGGAACAGCATCAAAATTGCAGCAGAAAAGGCTTTTAGAAATGTATGATATGATGTACTGTATGGGATAGTGGTCGCCCGTGGCGTTGTGGTATGCGCGTCGACTCCTACGCAGACCTACCTGTCTATGATGTTCAAAGAGTATAACTGTCTAGAAATAGCTAGTAATTGCTAAGAAGCTAGGCCCTGGCCCTCTACGGTATGTAGCGCCACCCATATTATATTATTATTATATTATAAGTATATGAGATATATAGAATATTCTACATCTGACTGATGTATACATGTAATTGACTTAGAAATAAGTAAACATTCATTGGGGCTCATCCAATTAGGCCGCACTTCAATATGAAAGTGTCCTCCACATCACTTCAACTTCCGTCATCCATTTTTGTTCATTGTTTGGGTTGTTATGACAGTAGCTTCACATTGTCTAGCTAAACTTCCCTCACTCTTTGCAAAGCTTCTTTATGGTAAAATTTTATAAATATTTGGGGATCTCTTAATGTTCCCTTTTTCCTTAGAATATGAAGAGAAAACGCTGGAAGTTTCATTATTCTGCCTTCAAAAACAGAATGGCAAACAAAATAATAACATGAAGTATTAAAACTGATGGTTTTTGGGTGAAGCACAAAGTTGCAACTTTGTAAGCCTCGCAGTGTCACTAGTCATAAAATGAAAAAACGAACTAGAACTGTTTCCTTCAACAAGTTATGAAAACATTGTGCTATCAAACACAGTCAAAATAAGAACCCATTTTTTGCCGGGCTTGCCCCACTGTGCGTCGTCGCCTAAGGACACAAGTGGAAAACGAATCCAATCAACTTGGTGTGTTCAATTGGAAGCAGTTGTCTTGACTGAGGACCTTGAGAGTCATTGCAAGAGGATAGAATTGCTCTATTTTATTTTCTTCCTTCTTTTCTCGCTAATCGCATGCAAGGATGCACACACAATATATGAAGGTTTGAGTGTCGAAAACTTAATCTCGTATCATTTTCGGTACCAACCACTCTTCATTCGATCACAAGATTGGTGAGCTTAAATTTGTCCTAACTCTAGATATTTGTTGGTGTGAATAAAAACTAAGGGAACACTCTGTGCTAACATTCATGTGAACACTCAATTTCGTGTGAATAAAAAAATTCCTCAAAGTAGGTTGTTCCCCTCAAGGTGAAGTTTGAAAACTGGAGTGGAGAGTTGTCAAATTTATTAGTCAATATTTTTATTAATATAATCAACAACGGAATACACTTTTCATTTTCATAAATGGTTTTGAACATACAAACGCGAAAAAAGAGATATAATTATCGGCGTTTCAGGGACACACAAATATTTCCCTTTGTGTCTTATTCAATTCCTTTTGCTCTAGGAGTACTTTTTTAGTCCTTTCTTTAGGAGTTGGAACTTGCCGGAATTGTGGAATGCTCCTTGATGGTCCCGCTATGGATTTTTTTAATTTGCTCCTCAAGAGCTTCCGACACAGCTTGCCTTCTAATTTTCATGGCTAGACCTTGGATTTTTTCTTTCAAGTACGAATAAAAATTGTAAATAATTTATGAAATCCTCATCTTCCATTCCAGATTTCCTTTTTTTAGGGCTTTGTACCGAATACATCGAAGTATTCCTCTTCCAAAACAGAATTTTAAATTTTTCAAACTTTCTTAAACGTTTTTAAATCATAAAGTGTCCTCCAATGCACACTCAACTTCTTCAAGGGCTTACTCAATACCATTCATCCTTATTCACACCAAAATGGAGGGAACATTCATGATACACTCAACTGTCACAACATGTGAGTGCGGGGTTTCCGTTAAACTTAACGAAAATTATTTTTAATCACACCAGATGGAGTGTTCCCTTCAAATAGCTGAGGAAACACTCACACTGAATTTCACCCATTCAAATGCAGTTTGAACACTTTGATAGGTCTTAGCAATTAAATTAATATACAACTCTCAATCTATAACATTATCATTTATTATATATCAGCAGTTGATTTGTTCATAATAATTTCTGATACATTTAAATGAATTCTTTAAGAAACTTGTAAAAAAGAAACATCACAATCTGTTAAGAGACCTTCGCGTCTTTTCTAAAGATTTCTTGTTTTTCTTTTTCATCTATAAATACAAAGTTTTTCTCTTTCTTTTGTTTTACTTTACTTTAAGATTGCAGAAATATATATGTATGGCTTTGTAGGTATCGCTTGCTTTTATTTGTTGACCATATCCAATGGAATAATACCAGTACAATATTCAATAAACTTACATTTCCTTTTTTTTGGTTTTTCTTTGGTTATCCATTTCACATTATGCACCATGAATTTCGTAATAAGTCTGCATGCGACTGTTTGCCTGCATTATATTATGGAATGGAATTTGCAATATATATCTCACATATCAATATAGTGTTTCAAAAATAAAAACGAAAACAATAAACAATAAGAGAACTTCTTCTTCATATATTTGTATGCGTATAATTTTATATATTGTTTTATTTAATTTATTGCACATTTACTTATATTTTAAATACGTCATCGTTGGATTAAATGTTTTATAATCTGTAATCTGTTTGGTTTTTGTTTGTGCTTGAATTTACCATCATTGTTTTTTTTAACTGAAAAACACCAACAAAAAACATACATACTTACAAAGATTGAAACTATTTTATTTGATTTCACATCTAACAGAAATGAGAGAAGATATAAATAAACTTAACTTTATACAGTGTCTGCTGGTTTCAATTTCAATTGATTTGGTGTTATTATGCATTTTATTTTTTATTTATGTTTTGTTTTTTTTTTTTTTTCTTTGAATAACACCTAATGATTGGTTTATATTTAATGTAATCATGTACACTTTGTAGCGCCTGTAAATGTCTTAAACATTTCTTTGTTTGGTTGTTTGCTTGGTTTCTTTATTTTTTATTCGTTTTCTTCGTTTTCTTGTTTTTAAATCTAACTTAAAGAGGAAACACATACTATTTCTATGACACATTTATGTTGATTTTGTTTTTGTTTGGTATTTTTTTCTTGTATTCTTTGGGGAATATTATTTTGTTTGAATTAGTTTTTATTTAATTATTCGTTGACAAGCTAGTTTGATTAAATTCAGTACTTCGAAAGGTGTACAATGAATAACATTACAATTTATAATTAACGACCAGTAAACGTGTAATTTCTTTTTTTTTTGTAATTATATGTAAGAAATCGTGTCTCGTAGAAAAAATATTATATCCTTTGATTTATTCTTCTGTTTTAAACTTGTCTCTTTGTACTTTGTGTAGGTACAAATTGATCGACCTTCAGTTGTACAAACCTGTTGTTGATGACTTCCGAAAAAAATAAAAGCATAGCGACGTAGCTAGAAAGAAGGATATTCATGTGAACATGTGGATAAAATGAAAATTGAAAACGCAGCCCTTTGAAAACTCTTTGAGAAAGGAAATATTTACAAATATCTGTATTTGGTAGGAGAGAAAGAGAAGAGAAACAATTAGCGTAGGAAAACTCAAAATATGTAAATGTTATGAAACACCAAAAGCTTAAAATATGATTATTCTGTAGACGATAGGTCCATGTCCACCACGCCCTGTGTGGCCACTCGCAAAAGAATAATTAAATTGCTCCTAAGAAAAATTAAATAAAGCAGGGCAAGTGCAAGTAGTACACTTCGAAGGCTCCGAAGGTAAACATTTTTTTTTGGAAAAAAGCAAGGGCGTCTACTATAGCGCCAGACTAAAAAAAAATCATAAAACGCATAAATTTAAATTCAAATCGAACAAAATGTATGTATTTTGTTCGAAAACGTCAATAATTGTACAGTTAATCCGTCGATGTCGGGTAGATTTTGCAGATCAAAAAAGTGCCGCAGAAAAAAAAAAGATTTTAGAACTTGAAAACAGATAAACTTTTATGAAATTTATAAATAAAACAAATGGAGTCAGAACGATTCACGAGACGGGCTTTCATCAAAACAGAATCAAAACAGGCTTTGCAGGAGATTCAGATACTCCTTGTTCTCATTCCAAAGGGATGGATTTCTTCTTTTAGCAGTAATTCTTTGATAATTAACCTAAAGCGAACCTCATCGCTGACGCTTATAAAAACTATTTTATCAACTGACTGCCACATATTTACCTGAAAAATGACATATGTATGTTAGTTTTGCTTATGTGGAGTTGTCGATTTTAGTGAGAAATTGAATGGAAGCAATTTTTGAATCCTCGATATTTCGAAATCTATGTTTTCTATATTAAAAACCTATCAATGTGATACTAATGTTACACCGATGTTAGGAAACAGCTGCAAAACTATTAGGGCCAGGATGCTCGAAATGATTTTAATTGATTGCACTCACCGAAGGCGATTTTTATAATTTTATTACAGATGTTATGCTCAGTTTCACAGTGAAGGTTTACACTTAAGTTCAGCTGAATCCTAAACCGAGTTCAAATTTTTAGTTTCACAGTGAAAACTGAACTTTATTTCAGTTGAACTTCGTTTGTGTTATGCAGTAACTCAACATTTTCCATTTGATGCGAGCATTGGCTAAAATTTGTAAGGGTATGTTTTGTAGTTTTGAAATGCTTTTGGTAATTTCCTTTGGAACTTTTGTAGTACGTCTATGCTGTTATCGAAAAGAGATTTCACTTTAAACAATTCCATCCCTAAATTTGAGCAAAGAAAATGATTGAAAAATCTTATGAAACTAGTCACCGTGCAAAAAAAATGAACAAATAACTTTTCATCTGATATCGAAAATAAAATAAAAACCCGACAAAGTGCAATGCAAGCAAAAAGGTGGTATATAGGAATCCATTGTAAAAGAATTCATTTCTCATTACCAAACATCAGATGTCTTGAGAATAAAATATATAATTAGTCTAAACCAAAAGTGCAATTTAAACCTTTACTTTGAAACAGAGCATTAAGCAGACTCTACCATGGACAATGTGGTAGATTAAAAAACGCGGTTTTCCTTGTTTATCTGTTAAATTTCAAAGAAAGTTCATGTCGAAATGAAACACCTTCTTACTCATATATTCTGTTCACTTTTTTGTATAACAGATGTTAGTTATCACGATCAATTTATCCACATATTATTCTGGAGTTGTCTTGGAGGAGTCAAGAAATATAGACTTGAAAATTTAGCGAAATGGAAGTGATCTATTAAGATTGAGGTAAACTCCTAACACTATCCAGGGGGCTTTGAATCAAAAAGTTACTGATTCTCAAATGACACAGCTTTTGATTTTACGCGGGTAATATCAAAATAATCAAATCCTGGGTACCCGGGTAACCAGGCTATGCTATTAATGTCAAAGTTAGCGGGTACCCGGTAATGTCTGTTACTGAGTATACCACAAATACATGTTTATTTAATAATTGTTTTTAGTTTCCTCACGACAATCTCTTGCTATCATCCTAGGTGGCCCTATGTTTATACTTCAAGCGTTATGTTGAGTAAAACAAGAAAAAGACGGGTGTTGCGGTTTTGTAAATTAAGTGACGACAACAAAGACGTTATCTGCAATGTTTGTGGTATTGCAATTTACTACAATCATTAGGTTTAAAATAGGTGGCCAAGAATTACAGGAAGTTCTTGCGGGCCAAGTTTCCTCTTTTTTGGATTCCGGACATACACAATAGACGAAAATGCGGTATCCGGTTTTCTAGAGCTCTAATACATATGTACATCATCGATACGATGCGGGATGTAGTGAGATCACCGCCGAAAAACACCCTTTTGAAAATTTTAATCCAGGTTGATATCTAGCCCTCAACAAGTTTCAAAAAATGTTGATTCCTTCATAAGTTCTGGAACTATAAAAAAGTGACGGGCGGACGGACAAAGCGAAATTAAAACTGATCAGACGATAAAAGTGCGGAGCATTGAGGGCATTAAAAGCAAATGTAGGACTAAATAGTTCATAGTACTGTCCCAGCGAAGATCTCAACATTATGACACAAATGTATGCCAATCGTTTCATGTGTGAGCGTTTCAGGTTTCTTACATGAGATTGGTAGGGATAATTTACTCAATGATTCATTAGAAAGAGTGAAGCAGTCGGAGAAATATTTAAAAGTATTATATAATGAAATAAAGTGTCATTATCATTATTATTATTAAATAAATATTAGAATTTAACATTTCACTTAGCGAGTTGGCTTTTTTGTGAAAGATAAAAATGAGAAGAGGAAATATAAAATATACAATTTGTTCACCGGTCGCTTAATCTTCTTTTATGATGAAGTAGAGACTAATAGTGGAGACGCTTCCCAAATCACTATGCTAAAAAGTTTCATGCAGACGGGAGAAAAACAAATTCGAATTTTTTTTTTTTTAAATATTTTGTTAAAATGTCAAGAGGACGGAAGCTTTAAAATTAAAAGAATAATGTTCATTCATTTGTGCTTTGTTGTGTTTTGTTAGCTTGAAGATTGTAAAAAGCAGGTAGGTGGGTGAAAATTACAATGTACATATATACATACAAATGAGGACTAATGTTACGTTAGCATTTTATATTTGTCATCAATCAAATGTAGGTAATACCTCAAAATTTAACTATTTAACAGGAATAATTTGTATTTTGAATGTGTCGTTGAAGCTCAATTGAAAATCTGAATAATTATCGTATTTCATTAACTTGTATGCATACTGTCCTACCATTACAGACACTAAATACATTTCTTCGATTTAATATTTTACATCTTGTATGCTTGTAGGGTGCCTTCGGATATTTCTGTTTCTCTGAATTTCAGAAGTTAAGTCATTTTAGACATAAGTTTCGTACCTATAAACAGCAGAGAAAATAAAAAAAACGAAAACAGTCAGGAAAAGAATATTCAAAACCTAAAACAATAAAATTTTTCTGATCAATATTTTTGTTAGTAACCTCACATAGATTGCTGAATGTATGTTTATATATAGTATTTAGTTTTTCTTGTTCTGTATACAAAATATATTTATACATATTTATAAATGTTTCATCTCTATCATTTTTGTTTCAGTTTTTGAAAAAAGTACAAAAATTGTTTTTTGTTTGGTATAGAAAACATAGAGTTATTTTTTCTTGTTTAAAAAAAAATGTCTTCGTGTTTGTTGGTGTGTAAATTTATATATATATACATATGTATGTATAGAATATACATCTATGTACATATTTATATATGTGTGTTTATATATCAATGTGTGCTAATTCAGGGTTCTGTATATTTATATTTAAGTGTGACCTGCACATAATATCTGTATATATTTTTTTGCTATAACTTGATTTTAGTATTTCTTCTTCTCTTCAAATTTTTTTCTTCTTCGATACAAAAATATTTTAATTCTACAAAAATAAATATAAACCTACTATTTTGCTCATAATTTAACTATATATGTACCTCTTGACTATCAATTACGGGGGATATTTAAAAAAATAAAACAAAATTAAACAAAAACGTATGTATAATGAATACCGACGTGGCCCGACTTTGTTGGAATGTTGCCAATAAAGTCGTTCAACAGTTCGACAACCTGCATCGAATTGTATAGATGTCAAATGAAAAGAAAACCTTTGTGTTTTGCCAATTTGAAAATAATACGCCAATTAGTTGTTGTTTTTTTTTTTGTGTTTTGGAAAAATTAATTTAATTTATTGAGGTTTTATTGAACATAATAACAAATTTTGCCAGCTCTATACAAGAGAACTTAATAATCTACTCATGGAGTCGCGCAATTAATATATTAACTGTTACTTATAATGCTATAAGTTATAAACATATAATCTCTGCAAATAAACTGAAATTATTTTCTGTTATATAACCACATCTCCTAAATAGATTTATTATGTATTTCGTTTGTATTTTTTTTTGTTTTGTTTTTTTTTTTTTTTTGGTATTTGTTTTCAAAAGTTATTATTAGGATAAATTTTAGAAAAACACTTTTTTTTTGAAGAGTAAAAAAGTACACATATTTTTTTCTCCATATTAATTTTTGTTTTTGTTTTTTGTCTGTACATATATAATATATAGTATAATATTTTTATTTAATTTTTGTTTTCTTGTTTGTATGAAAGTTGTTTTACACTATAAATAGGTTTTCATGTAAGAAATTCGAATAAAAAATCTACTCATTTATAACAAAATTATAAAACTAATATTTTTTTTTGTTTTGCATATATTTTTGTTTCTTGTTTTGTTTATAAAATGTATAATACATATGATGTATGAAAATCGGTTTCATGTATTTCAATCATAATATATATATATATGTTTGTATATATAATCTATTCACTAGTTGCATTGAATACATAAAAATATTGTTTTATTTTTGTTATTATGTTAATGATATAATTTCATTTTAAAATAAAGAAATCACACCCAGATTATTATTAAATAGCCTTTATATATGTATATAGAATATATATATATCTATTTTTTGATAATATAAAACATTTTAATACTTTTCTGTTCGAAGTTTTGTTTTGTTTTCTTTTCTGTGTAGCATGATTTTTTTTGGTTTTATATTTCCTTTTTGGTTTGTTTAAAAGCGCAATACTTTCATTCAAGAGATAATTTTGTTGCTTTTTCATTCATTTTGAATTGATTTTTTTTTGTTTATATAGAAAATTGTTTATGCTGTAATAAATTTATTTCGTAGTAATTTATAAATAATTTAGTCCTTTTGATATATTCATTATGTAATGTACACGTTAAATGTTATATTATATGTATTATTTTTCTGGTAATGGAACATTTCATATTGGCTTTTTGGTGAGCTGTTTTTTTGTTTTTGTTTTAATTAGCTATAGCTTATTTGATGGATAGGGTGTGAACGTATTTTTTTATTTAAACTTACTCTTTTTCGATGATTTTTTTCTTCATATCAGCACAGTTGTTATGTTGGAATTGGGTTTGTTTTGTTTGTAACAGTTTGTTTTTGTTTTTATTTTTAGATAATATTCGGTAGATGAACCTCTGAGAAGAGGCAATTATCAAAATTAACGAACAAAAAAAAGGAAAAACATACAACACCTAAATATTTGAGCTGTCCAGTGTTGTTGTTACAATATATATTTTATTTTATTTAATAGGTAGGTACTTTTGCAGTGTATTTTAAAATTTTATTTACATTAATTAATATTAGTTTTGGTTTTTTTTTTTTTTTTTTGTAATTAAATCTTGAAGATTAATTAATGTATGAAAATATGTTATTTGCTTTCAATTTTGCTTCATATATGTGTATATATAAGAACATTAGATTTATATATGGTTTATTATCATTTCGACAATTCACTTAGCGCCCATGTATTTTATTTTGAGTTGTTTTTTTTTTTCTTTTTCTTTTATGCGTATATACTTGTTTGGTAATTATTATAATTTTTGAATTGTTTTTTATTCAATAATTTTGTAGAAGGTAGATTTCATATGTACATAGTCCTAGTTATGACTTTAAAGGTTACCATTCTGTGTGTTTTGTTTAATAGCGTTTCATTTGTTTAAATTAACCCTTCTTATATATTTTATAGAATTATTATAACAGGTACTCTATAGCTATGACCTTACGTAAAATTTCCGCATTGATAATTAAAAGATAACAAAAGTCAAAAACGAAATTATATTTGCTTTAACTTAAACACACATATACACCTATGCTTACACATGTAAATACGATTAACATTGATGAATAAGAATCATTTGTGTCAATTTGTTAGTTTTTGTTAAGTATTTCTGAGCACTTGGAGAGGCTGAGTAAGATTTAAAATTGATGTGGCTGGGGACTGACATTGTCTGGATAAAATTGCAGTCGATTGCAAACTATTCTCAGAAGATGGGAAGGTGAATATACTTGAACTAAAAAGGGGGAAAGTTTATACCAAAAATGGATATCTTGAATTCCAAGTCAGATAAGCTTCAGCTACATGGTAGATATTGGCTACTAATTTAATTACACTATTTATAGTTTATTTCATGCTATTTGAGACACATTGGTGCATCATAAAGGGAGTTCCTTAAGTGCGTCGTGCAGCTCACATTTTGATACATCATACAATGAACTAAGGCAGGTTTATTGCTATGGTGTTCACATAAGATCGAATCATACACTGCGATGTGATGCTTTCAAAGTGCTCGCATCGAACAATGGATTGACAGCTAAAAATGCTTGGGGATTTTGAAAACTTGATTCTGGGTTAACTGATCACATTGAAATATGGGTACATATATGTAGTAATCTAAGAATTAAGCCACGTTCAGATTTCGAAATTTATTTAAGAAGTCTTTTAAATACCGACGACTACTATTTTTTTGTATAGATGTTGATCTACTAATCGGACAGTATCAGAGATAAAGTATTAAACAGCACAACATATACGACTCGTTGTTAACATCAACTTTTAGCAATTTCAACTGCACAAGATAAATATACTCGCATGCACATACAAATTCAAAAACAAGCAAAGTTGATAAAATAAAAGAAAATTGTTATCTTTTTTCTTATATCCAATTTGTATACGGCTTATAAAAAACACTAAGAACGTCTTTCGAATAGTAAAAATAGTTTTTAGCGTTAAGTTTATTAAGTTCAAGAATAAACGTCTTTTTTTTTGCTTTTTATATAATTATTATTGTATTCTTTGATATGCAAGTAAATTTCATTATTTTTTTTTGTTTTTGTATGGATTGAAAATTAAGTTAACACTTGGAGGAAATGTTTGAATAAAAAGGAAATAGAGTATAAAGAGTAAAAAAAAACAATGGAAATTAAAGCAGGTGGGAGAGTCATTGCAGTCATGGTCAAACGAGATTTGCTGGTAAGGAGAATGAAGGATTTGCTTTTGTACAACATTTTAGAAATAACGCTGATGTTTCAGAGATATCGATTTTCGTAACATTGATTCCACAGGGAAAACTGCATCGCAGTTTCTGTTTTAGAGTCAATATGAATTTAGTTTAATTTCGGTTATTGATCAACATGCAACAATCAGATCCGTACCAGGTGTAAATTCTAAGAAAAAGAGACACGAATCAGGAAATCATAACACATCACGTCCAAATTGTTTGGGTTTCAAAAAGTTTCCGACCAAGAAAACCGAAATCAAAATTTGCCACTTTCACTGACTGCAATTGGACCCCGCAAAATCGCTCAATTAAGAATTCATCATTTTCAAATTCCACCAAAAAATGTAAGGGAAATTAAAGAAAAAAAAATCATATTAATTTGATATAAAATAAACAAAAATATTTTATTTGAAAAATATTCAAAATAAGTTAATATATCTTATTTTTCTTTGAAAAAAAGATAGGTACAAATTAAAATTAATCAACTGATAGGAAAAAATCGTATAACAAAAATTATAAAAAAAATATCGTTTACAAAAATATTGATTTAGTATTAAAGTAATAGCAACAAACAATTCTATTTCTAATAGAGTTCACTAGAATAAAAAAATAATAGTTTATACATTTATTTCTAATAAATCAATTAGTTCTTTTGTATTCAATAGTGTAACCAAGATTATACAAAAATGTATAATATTCTTTAACGCATAGTTAGTTGCGACTCTTATAAGTGCTTTTCGTTTCACTTAAATCAACAAATTAAGAAAATTAAAATTAATTAATATTTTTAATTATACATTAAATTATTTATTTCTACGAAATTGTATTTTCATTAATTACAAAAAAAAATATTTAGTTTTTCTTTTTTTCTTTGAATCAGACTACATTTTGACTATATAAAGTTTACACTACAATTTGCTACATACTTTTCTTTCATTCACTACAGTAATGTATAAAAAAGAATCTACGGATTAGTTCTTACACTCCTTGCTCATTAATATATATATATATATGTTTCTTTTGTTTATTATTTTATGTATCTAAATAGAAAAATATGCTTTGTTTACTTCTTTTTTTTTTAAATTACATATTCTCTTGTCTCTTCTATATTTTTAAATAAATACAAAATGTTATTTTTTTTTCATTATTAAATTTTACGTAAAAAATGTATATGTATGCTTTTTTTTCTAATATTTTCATGTTTTTGTTTTTTTTTTCTTTCTTTTTGTTTTTTTTTCATCGAAATAATACTAACATGTGTGTGTTTTGTGTACAACAAATGTAAATGAAAATCAATTAGTTTTAGCAAATCTCTCATATATTTGATGACGGCTACGACGACAGTTATTATGACTTGTTGTTTTGGATTTTTTGTTTTCTTTTCTCTCAAATTTGTGTTGATTCATACACAAATTGTGTGTTCCTAGTGAATACATATACATACATATTACCTAAGGCGATTTACTCAGATCGAAAATATTATGATTTACATACTTCAGGACTTTTACCAATTACACGTAGGCTTTCTAGATGAATTGAATTCATAAAAATCCATGTAAAATATCGAACAGCATTTTATTTATGTATGTATGTGTATGCATATATATGTATATATATATATAATTTTATATTTTGTTTTACCACTAAATAGTATATTTAAAAAACTATTAGTAATTGCTTTTGTTTTGGAAGGTTATATTATTTTCTCATGAGATACTTTCAAATCTATTTTATATGTATATTTTTGTTTTTGTTATTCTTCATCAATCCGTTACAATGATAAATAGAATTATTGTGATTAAAATGTCGTTTCCTAATCGCTAAATTTATTTTATTTCATTTTTCTTTTCAGTGAGTAATATGAGCTCACATTTTGGTTACATTCATATAATTTTGTATTTCTCTCATTTATTTTATAATTTGTTATTATAAATATTAATGAATATTCTACAAAAAATCGGTATAAAAATACAAAAAGATAAAGTCTACATAGGTACATAAAATGTGTTGTATTTTAATTACATATCCTTTCTTATACTTGGTTGTTTTTTGTTTTTTTGTTTTTTAAATGTTGATTTTTGTTTTCTTTTTCTTTTGTCTTACAACTAACTGCCAACGTAGGTAAAAAAGAAAATTATCTTAAAAAACAAATATCGAAATATGAAATTAGTGTTGATATAAAAATTTAAGATTGGGAAATATGAAATTCGCATGAATAAGAGATTTTTTTTAAAATTTTTTTTTAACATTTACCATCGTCAAGGTCTTCAATATATATATAAAATATATTCGAGACTCAAATAGTTTGCTGACAGCTCTTGCCATGCTGACAACAATCACATTTGTGCCCAGTTATGCAGATGGAAGCATATTTTGACCTTGATGTGTTAAATAAAAAAATATTTTCATGATTTTGTAGTCAGAGTACTTCATTTTTATTGACCGGCTTTTGGATGAATGCAAAAAAGGTTGAAGGCATTCGTGACTCAACTAGTGTGTTGACAGCTCTTGCCATGCTGACAACAGTCAAAATTTGAGTCCATTTATGAACAATTTTAAGTGTTAGGAAGACGGTTGCCAACATAATAGACTGAATTTCGAAAAATCGATTTTTCGTATTTTTTTATCGAATGTAAAATATTCTTTTTTTGTAATTTGTATTAAATAATAGTTTACTTAAGCATCCAGTTTTGCCAAATTATCTTGAACGAAGTCGTAATACGTGTCAAATAAAATATCTGTACAAAATCTTAAAGAATATTAATTGAACTCCATGCGAATTTCATTCTCAAAATACAATAGTCTTAAACAAAGAACCTAACTTAACTTTTGAACTTAGGAAAAAGGTAAAAAAAACGAATATCTATGGTTATACAATAACGTGTATCGCTCTGCACTTTATATATATATATATTTATCTGACCAATGTTATAAAAATATATTCATATTTACGTATGTTTTTGTTTTTTATTTTTTTAATTTTTGTATCGTCATTATGTTTTGTTTTTTTTTTAAGTAAAAAAGGTAAAAAATTATAACATGTTTAATATAATTCAATGCGCGTAAAATTTGTCTTATTTTCATTAAATCTTGCTTTACTTAGTCGTACATTTTTTTTTTTCTGATTTTTGTTTTTATTTTTTTCTTCTAATTTTCTATTTTATATGTTTCGTTCAAATCTCTTAACACTATTCACAGTGGACATTGTTTTTTTTTTGTTTAATCTTTCACTTGAATCAATTCATAGTTATGTATATGTATGTTGCCTTTGCATTTGCTTTTGTTTTCATTTACTCTTATTACTTGGTGGGTAACTCGCGTTTTACATCTCCATTGAATGCCATTCACTGATTATATTCTCGTTAAATGAAAAGAACAAAAACAAATTAACAACATTCAAAAATACGTAAAAGGAAAACATTCACAATAAATAAACAATTCAAAATTTAGCTAAAAATCATTATTCATATAACTATTATTATAAAGTAGAAAACAAATTGGTCTAAAGATGTACATATATATATATATATATATATACATATTTTTGTTTACTTTTGTTCTGAAGATCATAAAACATTGTTCTAATAAAAAAATAGTATTAACACATTTCGCTACATTACATTACATACAATCGATGACATTTAACTCTAGGTATACGTGAAAAAAAGATTACCAAAGTGTGTGTTTACATTTGTTAAATTAAAAAAATAGAAAATAAGAAAAAAGTCTTCAAAAATGTTTAAAAACTTAAAATCTAATTAGCAACCAAAAGGTGCTGATAAGGTCCAGTTGTATTGGAATAAAACGAATTGAGACCGTCAATCAGTTTCGAATTGTTCGAATCCTGATTTCCGCCGGATCCAGGCGAACTCATCGGCGAGACCGATTGCTGTTGCTGCTGCTGCTGCTGTTGTCCATTAGCGACGTTGCCACTAGATGGGGCACCAGCTCCAGCAGCTGCAGCTAGATTGCCTACAGCGGCTGAAATAGCAGCCGATACATTGTTGTTTCCATTGCTGGTTGGCATTGTTACATTGCTGTTATTGTTGAGATTTCCGCCAGCATTGTGATTGTTGGAGTTACCGTTCTGTTGCAGTGGAGGTTGCTGTTGCGGTAACTGATTGTTGAGACCGTAGAATCCGTGTGGCTCAATGTATGATGAAAATTTGCCATGGCCATTAGGTACTGGATTGCCTCCGTTTGTGGTGCCGTTGTAGATACCATTGTTGTCCGCGTGGAAGTGAGAATCAAAGATGTTTCGGTGTCCATTGAACTGCGGGTACATTCCCATGCCGATGTTGGAGAAGTAGAAGGGATCGTTTTGCCCAATACCCAATGCCAGTGGATTCGGTGATAGAGATCTTGACGGAGAAGATGGCCCTATTGGGCCAAAGTGATTACTGGGTGCAGCGGGACCATGGGAATGATGAAACTGCTGTTGCATTGCTCTCTGCTTAATGTAGTTAGAAAATTCCGTCGGCGACATTCGATATGAGCTGAGAAAAGAAAAATCTGTAATCTGAGCAATTTTTCAAAAATTGAACATTTCTGTGTAACTAACCTGTTGGCTCGCTTGGAGCTGGTTTTCAACTTCGTGCTACCAAACTTAGTTTGGGCGAATGTGGCTGTAGTGAACGTCAGTGGGGCTTGTGATCGTGGTAGGAAATTGCCGGCTGGATTCGGACTACCCTTGTATGTTGGACTAGTGGACGAGGCTGGTGACGACCCCGAATGTGGTGATGTTTTCGGACTTAAACTGAGTCCATTCATACTCGTGTTAACAGCATCGATTGGCCGAAAGCATTGTGCTTCGGGATTGAAGGTTTTTGTTACCTCACGATCGGCTGATGATGAGTCTTCATGATTATCACTGTTCTCCGAGTACAGAATCTGTAATCGAACGTGAAGAATATGATTCACTACCGTGGCTTTAAAGATTGTTACTGATTGATTGACTCACTTTAACAGCACCCTTCTCGCCAATTCGATATGACACTTCACCGGGATCAACCCATACGGACAGCTCGGATGGAAGGTTTTCTAGTATATCGGTTATTGGAACGCCACTCTCTCGAGCCGCTCTCTCCAGAACAGAATCGATTGGGTCTCCGGTTTTCAAGCAGCGGAATGCCGAACCCTGTGAAGAGAAATATAATTTTCAATTAGATACGCAAACAAAACGATTGAATCTCGAATGAGGGAAATTAATTTTTAGTACAGAGTGCTTTTTATGTATATTTAGTTTGGGCCCCACTTCTGTTTCGGGGACATTTGTTAGCATTTAACGCTCGCTTATTTATGGAATTCTATCGTTGAAACGACGTACAAAAACATTCGATTTAAATAATTCATAAATTGTGCATGCGAGGGAAAAAATACGTGACTTTTTTTGTGTAATTCATATGCCGACTGCCGAGCAATGCAGCTATTCATAGTGTAATAAATAAAGTTTAAAATGTGCATACGCTGACCAGTAAAGTTGGGACTATGTGGGAAATGAGGAAAAAAATGTACCGTTGGTAGGTTGCTGTTAAAGGTCTGGGTCTGTGTTATGGCGGAAAACTGGATTGTATCGGAATTCGATCAGCCCTACCACGTCACACTAGCTCGTACTATGAGGCAGATCTTGTTATAGAATTCCCCCGACCGAAAAATTATACAAATTGGAGATATCTACTCGGATCAGACATAAACTGGCCCGGATTCGACTCTTGTCGAATCAGAAACACGTCTACAGCTACAATCCAACCCATTTTTGAGTGTATTTGAAGACAAAAGTGTACAACCCCAAACTTGATCATTTGGAACGAATTTGTTGAAATAACACCAGAAGACCCGGTCAATTCGACACGGTTAGATAAACGCCTTACATATCACACAACGACCATATATTCGATTAGTAAAATACTAATTTCAAACTTTAATTCATACAGAAGTCATTAAAAAGAAGCATCCACTTGGAGCATAAAAAGCACACTCCACCATGTAGTAAATGAAATAAATATATTTTAAAGACTTTATAAGAAAAAGAAAAACAAACTACTATTTACCTTAAATGGCTTCTCAGGATACCAGTGTCCCTGGAATTTGTCTTTTAATGCTTTCTCCAACTCCTCGCCAAATATATTGACTCGTCGTCTTGGCAGTTTATTATACAGATACGATATAACAAAATTTAACGCTACTTGTATTTCTATATGCATTGTGGTTGGTGGTGATGTTGATTTTTGTTAAAGTATTCCGTTGCAAGCTGTGTAAATAAATATTTTAAATTGTCTGCTGTCTCTTGTTGTTGTCTGTAGTCTTCTTCTGCTCCTTGTTTTTTCTTTTTTTGTTTGTTTGTCTGTTTGTGGTTGAATACCGCTTGAGTTAATTTTCAAATGATGCTCTGATATCTTCGTATTGTTTTTGGGTAAAAATTTCTTGGAATCCACAACTCACACCACCTAGAAATAAAGAAGAAGAAAAACAAATAATTAGTCCCACAGTTATTTAGGTTCTTCTCGTCAACATAAATTCAAATACATTTCTCTCAGTGCTATTTGTCTATGCTGAACTGTAGGTGCGAGTATATTTAAAAGTGGTTTTCATTTCATTTACATGTGTATACTTTGACATGACCTTGAGCGAGCGAACTATGTACATGCACGTGCTAATTACTTTGGCAAGAAATGAGACTATCCGCATTAGATAAAAATAAAACTGCTTTTTTTTCTCTAGGTGGTAACATGCCAGTGCATGTCGATTGCTTTTTTTTCCTTTTTTTTGCACAAAATGTGACCGTGGAGCCCTACACCGTCGCACTTCAGGATTTGGATGTCTCCAACACTTGTTATGAATGCAAAGCATTGTGCAAACCAACGAAAAAAAAGAAGAAGAATAATATATAGTGTCATCAAACAAAATCCCCCATCCTCCCCACTCCACCCTCCATTCAGAACTGGTGCCAAGAAACCTTGAAACAGTGGATGACAAAATACATTACTCGTAAATAGCTTATGCTTTAGCACTGTGCAAGTACTGTGTATCTGTCACTTTCACATGCCCGTTTTAGATTTTTTCTTCTTTTTTTTTTTTAAAAAGGAAGCCATTTAGATAACGGTGTCTTAAAGAATCTGGGTGTCCATTTTTCACCGTAAGCCACTGCTGGCCGGCTATAAATATCTGACAGTTGATTTGTGCCGAAAATAGAATATTCTATCTCATTTTCTGATTCACATTCCGCTGTGTAAATGGTTACACGAAAGCGACCGTCTGGGTCGCACCGCCACAGAAATATCGGCTTGGTCTAATGAGATTTTCACGCGTTCCAGATTTCTGATGACATAGATTCAAAGGTCCATAACTGGTATTTCTGCATTATTTTCTGTTGGTTAAAAGTCGTTAATTTGCCGTTTATTTTCGACGATTCATCCCATTAAGATGGCAATCTGTGGGGCATCGCATTATGGCAGCAACCAAAAGGATGTGTACACACACACACACCCACACCCAGTAGAAGAGCAACCGAGGGTGAAGGACAACGCAGCTGATTGTGTAAGATTTCGTAATAATATTACAGCGAAAACGAAAGCAAAATAGTCAAAGGGACATAATTGAATATAAATGAGGTTAATGGGTGGGCTGGGAGGTGGGTTTTGTTCCTTCTGCGCCATTATTGGTCATTAATTAGTGAATTCATCGGCCGCAACTGGGAACATTATATCCATCCATGAAAGGAGGAGAAGTAGTTTTTATGTTCGAAAAGTTTCTACGCACGACGCTCGTAAAATTACATGACTGCCGAGCGAACATTTCGGATTAATGCGCATATTGACAATGTAAACATGGAACAGTTTGTATTTATCACGGATTCTTTTGGTTGATAGGGCGGATTCTGTCATTAGCGCATGTTAACACTTTTGTTTGGGACATATTTGTGTAACGAGTTGTTCATAGTTAGTGATTTCTGCTGACTTTTTTTTATTTTTCGAAGGTTTTCTTCCATTTGTTACTTGTGTTATTTCCGAATGTTAGTGTGAATTTCGTTTAAATAGAGAGTTCAGTTTTCATGGTATTCCGGAGGCGCTTCTGTGATGCCTGCATCACCTGCTCTCACCTCATCAGCTCCAAATAACTGCCACCTGATCCGAGCAAAGGATCAGTCATGCCACCAGTCATGCCACCTCCGGTTGTGCTCCCGGGAAACCCAACTCTGGATGAAAGCCGTAACCAAGGACGCGGGTAGTCCCAACGCTTAAGAGGTCCTAAGAGTACCTCCTCTCATCATTCTCTAGCAAGTTCATCAGCGATCTCATTTCCCATTTCGGAAGGAATCGATCGACCAGGACACAGTCAAGTATAGGATTCGTGGTCTGCTGTCGACATCTCAAGTGCGTCAAAATCATCCGACACTGCAAATACTTCGGCATTTTATATTACGGTTTATTTAACATAACTGAACGTGTCAAAGTAGTAAATTATTGATAATTCGAAGCTGGTCGACATAATCCTCCACCTGACTGTAAGCAAAACTATGAGACAAATGAGATGGCCAGTCAAAGAGTCTACCGCTGTTTCAGACGTCTTAAGGACTATCCAGAATTGAAATGAACACTTCACACAAAATATGAGTGGAAGATTCAAATCTATTAATTTCGCAGCTAGGGCTGCATATGAGTTTGTCTTACGACACATTATGGCGTATTTTGCAATTGGCTTTGCATCTACGTCATTTTAAAGTTAAACCCACTCAAAAAATGAAGCCAGTTGACTACGGAATGTGTAGAACATAATCCGATTGGATGCTTGAACATCAGCGTGTGGATGACAAACTGTCACAATCCACATGTAACTGTCATTGCATCCTCTAAAAGTCAAAATTACTTCTGTGAAATTGGAGATGATGCAACCGTGCTGACAACTGTTACCCGACTTCTTTTGGGCCTTAAATCGTAGACATGGATGTGGAAGAGATGTGGCTTTACCATGTCGGTGCTGGTGACGGTGGCGGTTCATCTCACACGAAATACGACCCTTCTGCGACATAGCAACAACTTCCGTGGTGGACACACAAGTAAAGACGGATAACAACCAATTTAATGCGCTCAGCTGAAGATACCTATCAAACGAGTGTGCTGACTGGAGAAGTTTGTTGTTTGAAGTTCTGAGTCACCTCATCAGCAAGGGTCTTATAGGACGAAAGAAATTTAAAAAGCTGTTACCGCCTTCAAATGTGCACTTAAACGAAATAAACTTCAATTCATAATGGAAGGTGACGAAGTGCCCTTTGAGTTGATGACTTTGAAGGTGTGATATTACCTACATTCCTTCATTTACATTTTTAATAAATTGCTTCTAGTTGCCGCCTGACCCATATCATTACTATTAAATTTGTATGGTCAAAAAGGAGCCCAAGGAACCTTTAAAATGATCCAAATTGACTGTGAAATCATTTAAACGATTTGTCTCAACCTTTTCACACCACATTCGTTCACTAATAAAGCAATCAGAGTCTGTCATTGAAGACATCGTTAAAAAATGAAATCAAACACACACACAATTGATTTATGCATGTAATATAAGATAACGTGCGATTTAATCGATTTTAATAACCACCAATGTTTATCGGTCAATTATGTCACAACCTTGAACACACATCAAACGCAGCATGGTCAGACTTTTGAGAGATGCGTAATAAATTTGTGTGTTTCAAAAATACTACGAAGAGTCAACTGTCTCGTTGACAGTTGTTCTTTCAAGAACACACAAAAAAATGTTTCTAAGAAATAAAACAAAAAGAAACTACATATTTCAACATAAATTTAGTTCGAAGAATTCTTGTCTATTTCAAATACAGATCTTGACGGCATTCTTCTTTATTTTTGTGAATGGAATGTTAATGATGTTTTTTTCTTCTATTTTCACTTCGACGTATTTCTTTTCTTTTTTTTTTATTTTTTATTTTATTCTTTGTGTCTGGACATTGTTTTATAGAATTAACTGCAAACTTAATGATTCATCAAATACTAATATCTCAAAATCACAATCGGAATATATAAATAAAGGTAAACACAATGTGACACAAAAAATAAAAACAAAAATAAAAATAAAAATATATTTGCTAATTTAAATGATTTGCAATTAAAAGTGCGAATCTGTTCACTTAAGCCTTCGCATTTTCAATGAATGGTTAATAAATGAGATCGCGTCTTTTATCTTTTGAAAGGAAAAAGAAAAACAAGACCGAAGAATAATATCAACAATCAACGAAAAACAGAGTTCTAAAAATATTTGTGTACAAATATTTGTACGCGAATATAATAGCAGCCGAGTGACACATCATAATTCTCTGAATAAATGAGAATGTCTGGAGGTTTGTTTCTCTCATGTTGCAGGAGATTTGCAAATAATTAATGATATAAATGCATGATGGTTTTATTTGTCAGAAGCCGCTGATTGGAATTTAATTTATGAGATTCTTAATTGAATTTTGTTTTTATTTTTTAATTTAATAAATGCCTATAAAGTATATGGGAGTTATAATTGGATACAATTCGATAGTATAAATCATTGGCATATTTACTGAAAATGATGATGATTGAAAGTTATTTTGTTTTGGGGTTTCCCACCTTTAATCGATACGATTTGATGTCTTTATTTATAGACGTGTATGTGGAAAGTGAGACTGGTATGTTTAATTTTTTCCGGGTCATTGTGGATACGTGCTCTGACCCAGGACATCCCCCACGAAGTTCCGTGGATCAAATCCTGTCACAAATATCGTTCATATATCGAGGCAACACCACTTTTGAGTTATCAATGCTCAGTGTGTATACATGTGAAGAAAACGCCTATCAAACTTCGATCTTCGGAGTCGTTATAAAACTTGAAACTCATGGGAGAACAGTAGATCGCACAACACGAGTGGGTTTAGTAGCAGCTAGGTCGCCCAATATAATGCTTCTGACTAACCACGCATGTTAGCAGCACACACTCCTTCCCCGATCACCTCAACTTACTAGATCTTCATGAATACATGAATGCCATCTGCTTTGATATATCGCAACTGCCAATAAGTGCTGGCACATAAAGGTAATTTAAATAGATACTTCATATGCTGTACGCTACGCTATCAACAGCAAAGTAAAAGGTAGCCATTTGATTAGTTGTCAGTTTTACGAAGGGTTCGTAATCGTATATCAACTGATTGCAAATCTATCAATTTGATTGATATTTGACTGATAAAAGGCACTTGTCAATGCTTCAACTACTGGGTACTCCAACGATTTGGCATGCAGCGCATTTAGGTGTGATGGTATTTCAAATTGCACTCTCGAAGAACTCCTCCTCTTCTGGTTTGGCATGAAACTGAAATTCACATCGTGACATGCACTTATGAAATCACTAAATGTCCACATAATCATTGTCTTATAGCGTGTAAATTAAATTTGCATCTTTAGTTTTATTTTGCTTTTTTTTTCAACGAACGCAAGCAAATGCTTCTAATGAATATCTAGTGCAAGTGCTCACAACATTGTATCTGATATGCATACGGAGGTCGGTTTAAAACCCCATCGCACACGAGCACACAACCCGAGTAGAGACGTCAGCTTTGCCTTATTGTTTTGTCTCTTGTTTCTCTTCTTTGACACATTTCTTTTCTTCTTCTTCATTATTTCGTTCCTGTTTTGCACAATTTGTTAGTCAATACTATTATGCATGCCTGCATGTGGTCCGTGGAAATTCTACGGAATCGAATGCAAAAATAATGAGGAACGAAAAAAAAAAATCGAAGTCAGGGCTTTCAGTAAGTATTACCTTGGACTTAACCTTGCACGCGGTTTTATTGCATTTAACGGATTTCTTACATTATGTAGCATTTGGTTTTGTGGAGCACATTCTGCTGCAGGTTTGTTTTCTTTTCTTTATGTTATGTTATACATGCGTAAGTTGCTTTAGGGGTGATTTGCATAAGTGGGCACAAACTTATTGTCAAAGTGGCGGGTAAGGGAAAATGAAAAGCCACTCGGTTGTTGTGAGTGATTCGATTCGTTAGGGGAGGTAGTGCACACTGCGCAATAAGAGGTAATGAGAAAGAAGCTCTACAGCTGTGCACATGTAGGAAGGTCAGACATGTCAGATTAGTATTGAATTAGACAGCAGATATTACACTTCCATTTGACTTAATTAGATTTTGTTTTGAAAGAGTTTTTTGTTTTAGACAACAAAGCTCTTAACACAGTCCTTAAAGAATGCATTAAATGCGAGAGGTCTTGGAATGAAATTTTCTCATTGGATTTGTGCTAGCACTTGTAAATGGATTATTGCGTCCCAATTTTTGGAAAACTTTGGATTTTGAGAGAAAGGGAAGACATAGATTCCATTGTTCCATATGGCACCCAAGTTTTCTGAAAGTTTTAAATATAATCATCATTAGCGGAGAGGAATTGACGATCCTGTATTCAATAAAATTCAAAAGTGATTGTTGAGAAATAAATTCATCCTCTACGTGTGGGAATTGGTTTGTGGGAATTTTGGACGGGTTAGCCAATGATATGCGCCGGTGCTCGTGCTCGGGCATTTCTGCAGTTTAATCTGCAAACATACGAGAGATTTGCAATAGAACAACACCGTTAGAAGGTCGTTATTGAAAATTGAAAACAATAACGGACCGAGAATAGAACCTTGAGGTACATCATAGCGATGTTCATTTCACAAAAGTTTTGTCTTGGACACTTTTAGACTTTTTGTCGTACTGGGATTCGAACCTAGATACCGAGTTTCAAGTGTGTAGGAGTCGACGCACAGGCCCAATACGCCACGACCGCCACTTGAATTACGAAGAATTGAACCAGTTTACACAGTCAAATGATTTCGAGAAGTCAAGTAAGGCCAGAAGATCATTTTATCGTCATCAACAGCTCTTCATCATCAGGTAATGTTGCAAACCACAACTATGTCCATTGGGGTATCTTTAAAGGTTTGACTAAGAACACATTCGAACACATTATATAGAAGTGGCATGTCGCGAATTCGCGTTATCGGATTTTCCTTAATAAAGAAGTCCAATTACATATTTTTCCTGCTTAAATTATACAATATTTTTGTTGGTCTCGATAGCAAAATATGAATAGATAAATAACAAAGTGAGCACATAAATTACAATAAGTAACGAGATATTTTATTATGGACCGTACATATGTAAATAAATGCCATCTCATAAGCCGACACAACTCATTCAATTCGTAACCATGCAATTACGTGAATATTCACAATGCCTCCCACCCCACCGCCCATATCATTTGAACGAAGATAGCTCTTGTGAGCAAAAACATACACACACTTTGGCTGCACCTTAAAGTTTCGCAAAATACCTCTTCCCATTCACACACTCTCAATATTAACAGCATAATAAAATGCTTTCCATCAGAACTTCCCTTCAGTAAACTCAACTGCATTTCGAAAAACAAAGTTTTGTCCCACTTTCCAACTGCAGATATACAAAATGCAGACAAAAACCCAACGTATTTATGTCGTTACAAGCCCAAAAAAGAGAAGTTTTCGTTATGAAGTGTAGAAAAGACGAAGACCGTACTAATGCGACGTTATATACGAGTGCATTCATGAATGCTGAAGCAACGATGACTGCCAATTTGCCCACTTCCCGTTTGTCGACCTCTATTTTTTGGGGTTCTAGGAGTGAATTCGTTGTTCGTACGGTTCACTATTGAATTGAATCTCTGTCTCAAAGAATGTGTTGTCATAATCGATTGTGAGTAACTGCAAACATTTTCAAATTTTGATAAGGAAAAAGGGTATTCTCTTATTAAAATAAAGATAAATTCCAAAGTGTATACAAACGTAAACGTCTCGACAAAGTACTGAGATTGTACCCCGCAAAGCATTGACAAAACTCGAAATCAGTGCCAGTTGAAGAAATAAAAATAAAATTGCACAAAACAGTAGGTGTTCGATGAGTTAAACAATTCTATCTCATTCCTCGAAATGTAATGAAATGCATCTGAAAGTTAAACATCCATTACCAGCAGCACCGTCAGTAAACATATGTTCGAGTGTGTCCGACATTCTACGCTCGGATTCTAATTAAAGCCATCCCCCTTTGAAGTGCACATTTTGTGTAATAATTTTCTCTGCCCCGAACTCGGACAGATGAAGATAGATGTTCACATTTGATTCACATTAATGGCATAGAGAACGAATGTACACATGTATACACAACAATCTAAATTCCAACTGAAAGTCAATCAGTCGACGAATGTGCCAATACAGCACATCACATTTGACAATTTCGTCATTATCGATGTCACGGTTATGGGGACACTCGCAAATATATACATAAATTCTAATTAAAATTCAAATATATTTTTCTGATTGTGTAAATCAGTTTTTTGCATGTCTATCTTTTCAGTGTGTGCTGTCTAAAATTCGAATATATTTCTGAGACAACGCATTGACAGACGGTCTGACAGCGTTATTCGCGGATGCAAATGCATTTCCGACTGAGTTCTGATTGATTTCGACAACTTTGTGATTTCATAAAACACAAATCGTCGCCAAAGGCAACAAAGTTACTTTTAGATTTCTTGAACAAAATATAAAATTTATGTAAATAGTCAATTAAATTCACGTTGCCGTGATTTGTGGTGTTTGGTGGACGGCAACCATTGATCAGGGCGGGTGTGACATCTGAGTTTATTAAATTTTGCCTAGACGTAGTAGAAACTGGGCATATTTCCATCACGGAATGTGGTATGGACTTTTTTTCAAATAGTTTTACTCTGAGAAACATAGCAGCTCAAGCAAATTCAGCAAGCGTTCCCTAATTGTGTGCCTTTGTTCACACACAAAAGGGATTGACCTAGGGACTGACCCTAATGCCGACTTCAAACAACTAGTTTGAGTTGAAGAGTTTCCCATGGGAATTAATTGTGCCACAATGACCCAAATTTAAGCGAAATATTATTACTTTTCAAATTATATACACAGACGACGACTGAATTCATGTAGCATCTGCATCCCTTTTGCTGATGAAGTGTATCCCACACCTCGCCACGTGGCTCAATCGATCTGGATACGGGAGGATATTTCTTTGACGTCACACCTTCATTCAAGTGCCAACAAACTATGAGATCCCTTGTCTAAACTTCAAACTTTCTTTGCATATCCAATCGGTTTATACGCTCCCCTCCCCCTCGCCCCCCGCACGTGATAGTAATAATTTATATCCTTCCTATATTTATGCAAAACGAAAAATCCCACCCACATCGTCCATAATTTTTCAGTGTAAATGAAAAATCACGCAACAAGCCCACACAAATGACCTTAGCGAATGCGAGTAAATATTTATCTCTTCGTTGTCGAAGTAACCCGCTGAGGATACTTAATTTTTGCCCCCTTTTTGGCCTCAGTGCTATTTGTATATATGCCCATTGTTCATGCGTCCATTCATGCAAATCAATTTACTAATTAAATTGATTAGATAGTTGATTGCTTCTGTTACGAGATCATAGAAAGATAGCAGCCACTTGAAATATTATTGGGGGTGTAACTGGAATCAATGTCAAATGGAGAGACACTGCTTGTTTTGCTTTCTGTTCCACGTGCGTTACAGAGCACCTGAAGGGGCTTTAGTTGCCACAGCACATTAAGGAAAGATATTGATTTGTGTTGTCTGAATAGTATTCCATTGTGTTGGAGAGTGCACAAGTCTGTCTGCTGGGTATTCATTTTAGTAATCTGGGTATTGAGTACTATTTTCGGAAAGTATACCCAGGAACCGTCCTAGATGGATTGTTTTCATAGTAAATCCCCCCCAAAAACGTGTCTTAATCATTTTATTAAATCTACGCAGTGGAAAACTAGGACACTCGAGACTGCTTGTCCGTTGGGTCTGAAATACTTTACTGTACTGCAACTCATTTTGTTGCATGAGAAGCCCCCAGGGAGATAGTGTTTATTATGTTTAAAGACCTCCTTGGCTTATGTGGGATCTATGGGATGGTGTCTAACTAACTCCGTGGTGCACATTCTGAATGGAATGCATTGTTAGATGAAGAGTTGGTTCACATCAACAAAAGCGAGTCCGGAGAGAGGGAAAGACTCAACCAAAGGACTACATTTCCTATATTTATAATTCCATGTTCTATGGCTTATATCCGATTTAACAGAATTTTCTAGCCTGCTATGTTTTAACTAATAATTTCCGTTTTACAAAAGAAACATTGTCAACAAATCGAGCGAACGTCAATAAAAGTCGACTTATGAAGTCACCAATGAGGCTTGCGGTGGCCTAGCTCAACCTTGAAGAAAAAGCAGTTATGGCTTGTCAAATCATTTGAAAAAGGGTACACTTTAAAAGGTCAGAGAAATCCATTGCTTGGATGCTTGGATACCACTTTTGGACGTCATGATTTCATCCAAGCTGGTCTGCTTTAGCATCCCTCTGCGGTGGGTATTAAATGTCGTACTCTCTCTCCAAATTTAGCCAACGAACCTGGGTCGACTCACTGATGTGATCAACTTTATTCAGTGCGTTCAAGCGTCTCTTTATGTTGTTATCTTTAAAGTTTTATTTTCAACAATTTGCAATTGTGGTGCAGTAGGAGAGAGACTTTTGCAGTAGCTGTGTGCATATTTTGCTTTTACTTGCTTTCACTCTTTGAGTGCATTGAACTCAGGTTTTACCTTCGGACTGTTTTGCTGACCAACGAACTGAGGTAGCTTTTTTTTATACATTGTGTCTACACGCGTATTTCAGGTAAGTTTATATTCCAGTGTTATAATGAAGAACCTGATCTGATTCTTTCTGGTTTTGCGAGATTGATGATATATTCTTGGTAAATCGGATAATTGATTTTGTTTTTTATATATTGCTCCCGCGATTACATCGTTCTCAGGTTATTTTAACCGGGCTTTCCAAGAGGTTATCCTCAAGTTGGATATTGAATTATATTATATCAGAATTAAAATCGAAGAAAGCAGACAATAGAAATTAATATACATTATACATTTTTTTAAGCAGAAATTGTTAAAGCTATCATTGATGTAATAGGAACGTGTGCAACCGAATATTGTGGCTTTTCGTCAACCTGTCAGTTTTATGCTCGATGCCCTCTATTTACATCAGGTAAAACAATGAGCGAAGAGCTGGCACTTATATATAAAATAATAATTATACATGCATTGCATTTCAGTGAAACAGGGATCTAATTAATGCTGGTGGTTTATGGTTTTTAATGCTCTGGAGTCTATTATTTGATGTACTTTTTAATCAAATATATTAATTGTGGAGTTATATTACATGGTTCATGAATTGATCTATTCAAAAAATGCTTCATTTATATCCCCTAAATTTATTACAAGAGTCCTGCCCACTGTTTTTTTTATCAGGCAGAAACTATTGTGATAAAATTGTGTAATATCACTATCTGTTCGGACAGTAAAGCAGTTAAAATATACTTCCAGTCACTTGTATGTATCTTCTGAACACAATCTTTTTTTTTAAGATCCTCGTCCTTTCCTTGGTGAAATATAGGTATTTGAAATAACGGGCGCCATTTTTCGCAGGGAAAGACTTTTAGATGTACAAACACCTCTCATGTATTCACAGATGCTGCTTAAAAAACAAGATGTCAAACTAAATTTCAGGGGCAAGAGACAAGGAAGGTTGCAGTTAATTGATTCCGGTCACAAGGAAAAGCTGGATTCAGGAATAGAAGTGAGTCAATCTGCGTGGCACCACAATGTGCCTTTATTAGCCTAACCTAATATTTACTCATATTTGAGTATGAAGACCAGTGGGAGCGAAAACATAAGAAAAAGTGGGAGTGACTGAATAACAAGAAAAGCAAAGCGTAACTATGCATAAGCATTGAATAAAATAAATATTTTGACGTGGGACTTAATGGGTTCATTAAAAAAATAACGTCGCATAGACTTATCCACGAATTGTCGCCCATACCCATCTAAAATTGTTTAAAAAATGTCTCCATAAAACTGCTATTTTCAATCTGGATACAATTATTAATTCGCACTATTTGTCGAGCTAGGTGGTGAGAAACTTAAAGAAGTCATTCATCATTAAAAAACCCATTACCAAAAACAAATTATCGTTGGAAATGCTGTTTATTTGATCACGAAATTTGGTTTATTTTTCTTCCGATAAAAACTAAAGAGGAACTTACTCTTAAATAATTAAAAACCAATGAATGCCTAAATCCGTCCATTTCATTTGGTTTTTTATGCTTGCAATGAAATTGCCTTCTACTTGACATCACTTTTGAAGCTAATGCAAAGTTTAAAGTTCAATCGTGTTCAATCAACAAGTTGTATGTGATACAGGTCCCCCTGCCATTTGCCAATTTGAAAAATGTTCAAATAAAATATTCCCCCGATTATATAAGTTTTATACATGCATATATCAACGATATTTTTTCTTCGAATTTATTCGAGCGTAAATTTCATTTGGAAAAAAAATCAGCAGTCTTTACTATCAGGCAGCTCTCACTGACAGTTGTGTAAATCAAACGACGAAAGTGCACTTTTATTGCGGTGAATGAAATTTATGATCGTCGGTGGAAAAATTAAATTACATCTTCACTGATTCTCGGCGATATCTCAGCGAGGAAAATCTCTAGACATTCTGTAGCAAACACCACCCCATCAAATGGCATTTGAGGTCTGTTTATGAAAATACTCGCCACAAAAGTAGAAACAATTTGATAGCATCCTTGGACAAAGTGCCAAATAATTCAAAAATCTGTTACATTGGCTAACGGCATGAAAATGCAAACATGAGTGGCACATTTGAATAGAAAATGGTCATTCTGTCTGTCGAATAAAAGCCAAGAAATGCAAGTTTCATAGCCTCAACCACTATCATGGTGTGACTGTGTTGGTGGCGGCGGATTGGTTACTTGGGCGTCTGTCATTTAAAAATAAATGAGATTGTTTGTATACGAATAGCGAATAGTTGCATGCAAGCTTCAAAGAGACACTGCTCCGCGATACCGATCGCCAGTGAGTACAGCTGTCGCTAAAGAGATTGGGATTGTTTCTTTTTATTGTTTCTTGCTTATAGAGTACAAAATTAATCTTCTTCTTTTGTTTTTTTTTTTTTTGATCTGACATGCTTTCGTGTATAGTAAGAGAAAATGTTGCTCAGTATAGCCAAGAGCATGGGCAAGGTTAAAAATGTTCACAATTTTTTTTTCTGAATCCCTCGCTGATGCCATGGCTCTTTGAATAGAATGCCACTTTGGGAGTGAGTTCAAAATGAAATTGTGATCGTTTTATAAAATGAAAGCGAATTGGTACTCAAGTCTGCATATTAGGGGGCACTGCACAGCAGTGAATGTCTGAATTGTGGTACGATTTAGGGTAACTACAGACAAACAGCAGAAACTACAATATAAAAATCAGAAATAATGTTGTATAAAGACAGCCGACTTCTACCTCTCTTGTCCCTTAAAATTTTTTGACAAGGAGGAGTCTCTACTGAGGGCGAAATACACGTTTCTTTTTAAAAATGCAATAAAATGAACAAAAATGAATTTTGCTTCATGTATTATGCCTTTACTAGTAAGAACAATCACTCCCATTAATTATGAAATACACCGTCGTTCAAGTCACCCAAATTTTCCAAGACCTTGTTAATTGTTTCGGGTTGTAGCTCACGGTTTGCTTGGATGATATTGGCCTTAAGTAATTGAATCATTTCCGTTGGCACAACATCGGTCTTTCACGGTTCCCCACCAAAAAAAACGTCCAAATTATCCGAATCGCGGCTCCGGTGCGGCTCTGGTGCGCAAAAGATCGATTGGGGCATGGGCTGTGTGGCATAGCCCACCATCCTGCATGAACCAGAGGTCGTCCAAATCCATGTCTTCAATTACAGTAAAAAAAAATGGCGGCTGACATGACTCTGTAATGCCCACCGTTGACCGAAACGTTATTCCCAGCTTCATTATCGAAGAAGACCGCAACAGCCAAATTCTTATCTGTACGACGGCGGGGACCATGAGTGTTGTCCACAATCATACCGGTCTCACGAACTTTTTGCACAAACTTGCGTACAGCAGTCGCGGTGGGTACTTCAATTCGGCCAAAACCTATTATTTTTAAAAAAACGCACTGTTTGGGCCAATGTTCCCAATGTTGGTCAAGCGTAAAGCGACTCATTTCGTTCCGCGGAGGTATGATACTGACTGTCTGTCAAGACTTCAAGCGCCAAACAGCTGTCAGTGTCAAAATAACCTATGGTTTAAAAATAAACCACTAGATGGCCCACCCTGTATAGTACCTGATTTCCGAAAAATCTGAGAGTTAAGACAATTGGAACTCTTGATGCCTGGGGCTCAACCAACAAACGTCTACGAGATCTCTGGCTAGCTGCGTTCGATTGCGCAGACCAACTTGACTGATGTCAATGTACATCATCATAGACGCTGGCCTCCTCTGCCGAGAACGACGAATCGACGTTCCATTCCATGCTTATTGCCATCAAATGTTCTTTCAAATAAATAGAAATTGAATTGACTCGAAAATCGAGTGTCCATTTATGACGAAAAGTGTCAAATTCAAAAACACAAATCGAGAGTATGTCACGTGCTGTGACCAAACGAAAACTATCTATTTTAACATTAATTTTAGAACAAAGAAATTACATATACCACAATTTCACTGCAATGTGACTTTTTCACGTGATTAATGTCACGCAATCTAAATAAAATATTCAAATCATTATTAATGTAAGCGCACTCCACATTTTAATGGCAAACGAGAATGCCCCATATAGCCAAGATTGATTTCAGAAGGACTATACCCTTACCCTTAGTTGAGTGGAACGCTTGCCAAGGGATACGATAATTGAGCAGGTAGTAGAGTTATAGCTCAACAATGATGATAGCAGTGCGCGTACATACTGATAATGGTGACTTAGACAAGCGATGACGATAATAATTCACCTTTGGTGGAGTGGTAGACAAGTGAATTATGACAAGGGTGCACCCTGCCCATCATTCACTTGTTCCCACATTCTATACGAGGCTTATTCTTATGTACGCCTGTTTGTGTGTGTGTAGGATCTATACCGTGGAGTAAGGTGAATAATGTATAAAATAAAAGAAAAACGAACGAAAAATCAATAAAATCTGGGACACTTTCCTTATGAGTGTGTGTGTGTGTTTGTTTGGTGAGTGAGAAAGGGTGGAAGGGTGGAAGAAAAGGGCAAATAGAAATATTTACGTACAATGCACAGTGGTGCCACAGTCGAAAAGAAAAATGTTGCTGATGGGCAAATGAATATCCTTGGGAATGTAAATACAATTTGGAATGTTTATTTTTTTTTTGCCCATCACTTCATCACTGTACGCTGATGGAAAAATGGGGAAAAATCAGCCTGAAGGATGTAAGAAAGCAATCCAATTAGGATTGATATCGCGAAAGGTGTGAAACGAAGCGCAGAGTGTAGTGGAAGTGTTTCAAGTTTGCAGTCGTGTATTCATCTGAATGGATTTCGATGGAATGGCAATAAACTGATACAAGTTACCATTCATTTCAGGTTGAGCGTGCAAGAGCGTACAGCTTATTTGAACAAATTGAATGAACGGAGGTGATAGATTGATAGGTAAAAGCGTATCAATAATTGAAGTTTTTTTTTGAAAGCTTTAGAAGGATTTTAACCTTTGATCGGTCTTAAAATTGTGATTAAACCACATTTTAACTGGCAACAAATTCAGAGAGATCCAGAGCCATTCCATTCCAGCTGTGACTTGTTCTAAAATGATACGAGTGCACTGTCTTATGTCCGTTTTGTACGACCCCACTGTGTGCACAGTGATGCATTCCACCCTAATTTCCCAAGACTCGACAATGTAGTCCAACACGTTTTTGGTGTAATAAGAACTTTTCACATTTGCCGTTTGATGTCACATTATAGCCGCATGAAGGAATTTCGTCCACGCGTGCTCTCAAAATAAAAGCAAACGTCCCCCAGGCCCCACCATCGGATAGCAGGTGGTAGGGCATGCTTGTGTTTCCTAAATAATGAATCAACTGATGAGCCGGAGGGAGCCAGGGGCTGTGGCAACTGGCGAAAAACTACGCCGTAGAAATTGTGGAAAAGCTCACGTTTAAAGCGGAAACAAAAAAGAAAAACTAAACTTTCGCCCAAAGGTAGGTCAGAAGGTAGAAGGTACAATCTTCATTTTTTTGGCGTGGTGATAATTTATAGTCCCAAGTGTTTTTCCCCCCTTTTTTTCATTTAACACAAGCATTCCTGCTGTTTCGCTGTGTCGGGTGCCATGTTACTCAACGAAATTTAAGGCTTATAGTATCTCAGTGGGAGGGGGGGGGGGGGGGAGGAGGCACTTCCTGCTCTCATTCCTTTGTGGGCCGCCCGACACAGTTCTATTTCCACCAGTTTCCCGGCGGCGTAGATTGTTACGTTTTTGTTTCACAATTTCGCCATTTCTACAATGTTATGAGCATATTTCGGATTTTTCTTCGTTCTGAGCCTTTGCCTATATCGTTTTGGCAGTCCTTTTTTTTTAGTTTCAACCCCTTGTGAAGGGTGGCACCATTTGTAGTGAGTTTTTGTGTGTGTTTGTGGGGAACATTTGTGACACAGTTTTAGCATTTAAGTTGAATGTAGTACACAACAACGGTTGGAAATACTTGTGGAACGACCGATTGGGTAGAAAATCATTAGAACGGAAATGAAATCGATAAAGAAAATTGGGTTAATTCCATTCTCTCTCTCTCTCTTGGTATGTGCATAGTTGTGAATGCAGTTTGCATTCCCTTTATGGAGTTCGTTTAGGAATTGTGGCATTTTGAGTTTCGTTCTTTTTAACGACTCGTAGTACGGCGAGATAAGAATTGAAACTACTTCATGCCTGCAATCGGTACGCAGGTGTTGTTTGTGGAGAAAACAAAACAGTTTCTGGTATTGATTGCTGAATTTGAATACAAGCACGTATTAAGAGATTAGAGACACTAGCTTATTTACTGGACAATGGATTAGGAGTTGGATAATCGACTGGCGTTTGAATTTTTGTATGCTTTGCCGAGAGAATGCTATGAATTTTCGTGCATATTATCGTAGTAATAAACAATACGTTTTGTAAATGAAGGCATATTTAGGGGGCAACTGATTTGTGTGAAAATGTTGTAAGACAGGAAACTGACTAGGAACTCGGACAACTTAACGTTATTTATTAACGTTCATTTTTTCTCAGAGGAGAAGTACAAAATCATTTGGGTATATTTCGTCATAGATACTTAAAATAATGTACAAAATTTAACAAAATGTAGCTCAGCTCAAGACTGAAAAAAATGGTGGACAAGTCGGAATAAATAGGAGCTATTACCTTCTATAAATTGGTCCAGCTATTGACCTAAGCAAATGATAAACATTTCGTTGCAACCAGAAATGTCGCCTTTAAATATGTCACTTTTTTCCGGAGAATGGACATTTAGCTGTGTTCGTTTTAAGATTTTGATAAAACTTCTATATTAAATGGTGTTAAAAAATGGATAAAACGCCCGCAATAGCAATAGTGGCTGCTAAGAATAGAAAACATCTTTAGCCAAAGCTCACCGCCTTAAAATAACTCTGGCGTGATAAGTAGGTACGTTGCATTAAGTGCTTTGTAGAGTTTTTTTCCAACAGACAAATAATGCATATAAAGTTTGGACAAACAAGATGTTGCAGTCATTTTCAGTACGCCTGTTCAATGCACTCTACGTGCTAATGGTGTCCCATTGAAGCAGGTGGAAAAGTTAAAATATCTCGGGATCTTTTCCACGAATGATGGGAGGAGTAATACTTAGCTTTCGTGCAGGATTGGCCAATCTGGTTTATTTTTGAAACAGTTTGAAAGATCTGTAATCAGAAAGGCCGAGCTACCAACGGCAGAATTAAACGCCGATCATCAGCTTCTTCGAACGAAAAGGGCTATGCTTCGATGGTTTGGTCACTTGGGACGAATGTTCTCATCACAACTTCTAATGTGTGCCTTGGATGCTACCCCCATAAAGTAGGCGACCGCTTAGCAGACCCATGATGAGGTGGTTGAACCTAGTCCAAGAACTCGCCTGGTTGCGCCTAGGCATACCTCCTGATGAGTTAGAGTCGATGGCGGAGGATCGACTGGCCGGAAAATATAATGTTGTGCAGATAAGGATAATTTTCGGTAAGTTTTATTCCATTTTGTTTGTAGTGAACTTACTTACTTACTTACTTCCTAAACGACAGACAATCCCAAGAAACCATGAGAACGCTGCTACAGGTGCAGGGGTCTTCTGTGAACTCTTCGAAACGTCCCTGGCACTAAGAGATAACGATTGTAGAGTTTTTCAAACCAAAATGGCTGCGATACACAAGGCAGTAATTGCACTGAAAGACCACAATATAACCGGCAAATAAATCGCCACATTTCCGATAGCCAATCGGTGACCAAAACCGTAGGAGCGGACATTCTGACATCGGAACTGGATAAGTTATGTATGAGGTGATCCTATGCTGGGTACAGTGACAAAGTGTCATCCACGGGAACAAAAAAGAATCTCTGGCAATCCTTTATGTACACACGGAGCTTAGTTCCATAAGCAAAAAAAAAAAACTGCAAGACGAAGATCTAGGTAGAGACTGAAGTCGATGACTTAGTCTATATTAGTCGCAAGGAAGTACGCATGTTAAGAGGAGTCCTTACCAGATACTTACTGCACAGCGACTTTTGCAGAAGCTACTCAGATGATGAAGAAATATCATCTGTCCAACATTTCCTCTGCAAATGCCCAGCCATGGCAAGTTTCTGGGAAAAACACTGCCAGTGTCCGGGAGGATTTAAATAGAGTTTAACTGAAAATCCTTCTGCTATTTATGTATGGATCTGGATGCCTTTAGAAATAAGGAAGGTCTCATGGTAGTTAAATCCCCCATAAAAGATGTTGATCTAAATGAGCCACGAGCATAAAGCAGTCAGGCCACCTATCTGCTGCACAACCAGTACGCAATATCATATATATGAACTCATAAAATTTCATCTTCGTCAACAACTGAAAAATTGAATAGAACATTGAAAAAAAAACGACCAGAATACACCAAAAGACACGGGCACGAGCTGAAAGTTTTACCCCATATCGAATTTATTAATTTTCGTTTCATATTCATATCTAGATCCGGTTAAATTACGAGTACGTCATATTTTGGGATCTACACGTTTGCTGCTTACTATTGTTTTCTTCAAAAGCAGATTCAAAATTAGACCAAATTGATCACTGAAACGTGTTGGCTCCTTCATTAGTATCTTAAGACAAATTTAACACTTCAAATTTTTGACTACACATTACATATTCATCCGTTCAAAGTTTAGTTACGGCATTCGAGTAACAAGCTTTATCACATTTGATGACAGATGACATGTAAATAATATGAAACCACTGAGGTGAACTATAATTTAACAGAAAAGGATACATGCAACTTGCTTATTTATATATACATATTGAATAGCCCTTATCATAATGGAATTTACAAAAGATTGGATGATTGCATGTTTGGCGAACTCCATCTCCATCAACAGATTTGGATGACACTTCGTTGGTGAATTGCATTTGCCTAGAAATAGGACATACGCTAGGCGAAACTGTTGCAATAACTTGGCAGTAAACTAGGGTACTATGTTCTACATATGACACCTATCGGTTTATAAATTCACGCCGCAATTTGAATGAATTTTCTGTTTTTTCCCCCATTCACTTAGGAGTGCATATGTACTACGTACAAACGATGCACAGACACTGAATAGTTGACCTTCTTTTGTAAGTATTCCATGGTCCCCAAATGTAAAATCCGCTTTCACTCTTCACGCCAAAAACCAAAGTAAGTTGTTGATAAACAAAAGCTTTAAAAGTAGTTTGACTTATGAATCAACACCTTCAACCCCCCATATAGAGTTAAAGATGATGAAATTTACGTTGATTGCGAGAACCGCCAACGCATGGGGGGAGAGAATCATATAACTCAAAATGAAATTAGCAATTCCCATTGAATTCCGAATGTTTAATTTCCAAGCGATAAAGCGAAAATCATTTAAATAGACATTTTACAATAGGAATTCGTTCAAGTGACTCCTGCACGTCCCATTGAGACAGCTTCCGAAATCGGCATCGGATTTGAAAACATAGAACAAATGCGAAGAGGAAATTTTTCTTGGAACTAGACATCGTGGCGCAAGGACGATGTAAATGACCTTTAGAAGCAGAAATTCTGTAAATAAGTAGATGCCACAGTATGGCAGTATGTACATAAAATCGATTTTGTCGTAAAATGTTTGATGGTTGTGCGTCACGGAATTACTCAATTTAAGTTGCCTACGAGAATCCAGTACAGTATCTCGAGGTCATGACCAACAATTAACTTAACAGATACTCCACTTTATCACATACTAGTAAACATTCATTTTTTTTATTCATTTTTTTTTTCTTTTACTTGCCAATGAACACTTATTGTATCGAACACCGAACATTCCTTGGCACATATACGAATCCGGGGAGTGCGAGAATTCTGCCCGGATGTTGTCGTAAATATCTTCTCAAATTTATTTCCCTCTATTTCCGTAGCAAACATTTACGAAATTATTCTTAAATTTACCGTTTCACTGAATTTTTGAGATAAACAATTCTTATTTCTATTATATTTCTTTTTTCTTCACACATTTCAAATTCACATTCACGAACACAAGCACGGATCAGCTGACAGTGTACTCGAGAGCCAGGACTCTATGCCGACGGAACGATGCGAAAGCCATGTCGTTCAGTATGCAAATGTTAGAAAGTGCCACGTTACTCAATTCAAACTGTGCCATGCCATTTCGAAACTGGGAACTTTCCCCAATGTATGTAGGTATACTCGTAACAACACAAACACATACATGCACACTCCCCCTCATATACACAACATTGGCGTCCCAGTGAGTTTGCGTGCACAAAAGTAACACGAACACCACCAGAGATTGATGGAAAGGTCCTTTCCTGTTGGTATGGATCTTGTTTTTTTTTTTTTGTTTTCACTCAACGAGCAGGTGAACATAAGCTTTTCTTTGCGGAATAATGTTTTTAAGCAAGGAGTGTATTTTTGTAAATCAGTTTTGTTTATCCACGAGATACTTAAATTGTTTAGTTTTCATTTGCATTTTGCAAAATTTATGGTAGAATACACAAAATGAATGTTTTGTAAGTGAAAACAAGCTTTGCAGTGGCAGGAGAGTCCCTTTTTTTCGGTCAAATCCACACAGACACACTGGCGCTGCCAGGACTCAGTCATGTGCATGTACACAATACTCACGAATAGACACACTTACCAACGGTGGAGCAGCAACGTCAGAAAGTAGGTTAACAGCTTCGGCTTTATCGATTTCCCTTACCATATCCTGAATTTATGTATCAATATTGTAATTGTAACTATTTTTGGATATACGAATGTGTGGCTGTGTATTAGAGCAGCGGTGAAGTCTTTATTTCGGTGTGATTTCTTCAGTTCACTGGATATGTGGTTGATTTTTGTTAAAAATGATTTGAGGTTATGCCATGTAAAATCGGACATGGATTGTTGGAAGAAAAAAAAGTCCATGTTGTGGTTACTGTAACATAATTTGATGGCTGTATTATTGTGAGGATATAAGGAGGTAGGTACTATCTGAACTATATTTTTTCAGACAGTATGGCTGATGCTTAATCCCAAAACAATATGTGGTAGGTATGTGGGATGGCTTATGTACTCAAATATTCGTGGAATAAAAGTATTACGTGTGCTTTAGAATACTACTTCATCTAGGTTCACATTCGAAACACATTTGTGTGCAGAGATGGATAAACATTTTCAAAAATCGGTTCACTGATTAAAACGTTCAGTGGACGTTGATCTGCGAAATCACACGTCGAAGTGGCTACGTGTATCTATTCGATTTTTTTGTCATCACGTTCAAAGGTTAAGTCAACAAAATTGTCGAAAATAGTTGAAACTTTGAAGTATATAGGCAATTAGCCGATAGTGCATATCTATAGTTTTATCGAGCCATTTCGATATAAGTATTTTCACGGGCAGATGGACATAAAACTTAAACGATAGCGGTTTTCTTAGTACCGTTTGCTTTGTGTACCCAGCTTATTTTGTCAGATTTCTTTACTTGAACGTACAAATGTCGTTTGTTTCCATTTGATTCGCAACGAAGTGAGGATGTCTAATTCTCAAATTAAAATAAGTTTTCCAAGGTAAATGGCGAAACATTCCATCTAATTGCAATTAGAACTGAGTCAAATTATGAAAAGAAGCCATTGCAAATATGGACGATAGAATAATTTCATTTTGAAAACACAGGGTGCTCTTTTGGTTTCAGTTTGATAGAATTTTGACCGCTACTTCTGTTGCGACGATCTCTACCAGTGGGTCGTAAAGAACAATCGATAACAAGTTATGACGGAGCACCTGAAAATCAGGTTAAATCAGGTTAGGGTAGCTGACTGCCGGCAAGCACCAGTCACTCTTAGGGCGGTGTGGGCCTGTTGTGCTACCACGTGTACGTATCCTATTCTGCAAACCAGTTAGGTTAAGTTGGCTTATGCTGCTTAGTTCGGCCAGGTTGTTTGAGAAGTAGGCCCCTAAGTGAATTCTCCAAATGGCAGTGCAATTACAGAGAAGGTGCATAATAGTTTCCTCCTCCTCCTCGGCTTCTGCAGACGTCGTTACAGAGCAGGCCCAATATTGCGGATTGAGTTCAAATGGTTCAGTGCCCAGTGATTACGCCGATAAGAGTTCTGAGATTCAGCCTACTCATTTTGATCGGGCTGAGTGGTCGCCTCGGATCGAGAGTAGGTCAACATTGTTGCGTAGAGATGCATCCTGTGACATCTACCATCCATCCACGCTACTGCAGAAGTACAAAACATCTTCTGAACCTCGAAATGCTTGTTAATACAAATCGAACAAGTATTTCGAGCTTCAGAAGATGTTTTGTACTTCTGCACTAGCGATATGCATGGATGGCAGATTTACATCCGGAAATATTACTGAACTTACTGCCCTTCCTGGCTAGTTCGTCCAGCTCCACATTTGTTGAAATAACTTAAGCATTCTTTCAAATAATTGTTCAATTGTAAAATATGCAGTGTGTATGAGGGGATTTTTGAGAATAAATAAAGTAAATTTAAATGTTTTGTGTAAATAATCCAATTTTGATTACTACCCAATTTAAAAAAACGAAAAAATGAACATTTGTAATGTGATAATGCGGTAATTGTATTGACTTGACCCATTGTATATTAATTTCGAAAGTAAGGCTTACTTTAGCCATATTCGAAATGAGTTTGCTGTCAAAACACCAGAAATCTCCTTCTCTCTTCTAGAAAATGTGGCTAAAATAGCTCTCCTTAGAGTTACGGCCACTGGATCCAACATATATTTTAAGGGCACGTATTCTGTTAGCAAAGTATTCATTTTAAAACTGTATCCCTTAGTTAAAAATTCTCTAACACCTACATCGACCTGGCTCACAAAAAAGCACCCTGTACTAGGTGGCGCAAGTTTTACGGAATCGTATCGTTTCATTTTTTAATAAACACAATTAAGAGCAAATTTTTCACTTCTCTTTATCTATGTGGATGTAGTCGTTACTCGTTACTCGTTGGACCTGATTAATTTAAAGAAAGCACAGAACTGTGGCCTTCGCTCTTTCGCTTTGGAAACAGAAAGTCACACAACAAATTGAGTTTTCTTTGAGAAATACGTAATTCAATTAAAATCTTGATAAATTTGCTGTACTTAATTGACATTGAAGTACTTTTTTCCTGAAATAACCATCCTCGCAACCATCGCATTCAGCTAACCGAAGAGAAACTAAGAGATAAAGTAAGAGCAAGTGTGCGTCTTCACTTAGCAATTTCCTGCGAAAAAAAAGCGAAAAAGTGCTCATGCACGTATACAGTAAGAACAAAACTTGTATTAACTACGAACACGAAGTTTCATCCCCCCCTCGATAGCTCAGGATATAAGGTTCGGTCTGTGTAATTATATTGATTTTTCCAAAGTGTACCAGAGCAACCTACCCACCTACATTCTCTTTGGCCATTAATCAAATCCGTGCGCCTGCCATTGCGAATGCAGAGCACCAACACGAGATGTTGAGGCAGTAATGGCATGATTTTCTACAATCGCATAAATTACAGCTGTTATGTGCCCGACTTTAGGTATACCTCGGTCAGATTTGAATGAAGTGTAGACCAGGTTAGGCCGTACGATGTATATATTATATATGTATGTATACGGACCGCCCTCTACCTCATTTTGGGGGATGATTGTTAAATGTTGAAATAGCACTTTAACGAAGAATGTTTTGCAGCTGATACGAAATTCCCATTCTTGGCAGCTTTGAAAGATTGAATCCAGGGAAATAGCGTCATGTAGATAGTACTTAATAATTAAGGTTTATCATTTTGGCATTTGCTCATGGAATTTCGGTTGACATAGAACCCCCATAAATACAAATATGCGTGTGGTAAAATTGTAAATTATCCATGCACGCTCATATTTATGTATGAAGAAGATGACGAAAAGGGTTCTGCGAAAGAGCTTTCAACTTGTTGTCGGAGAAGATTTACGATACCTTTGAGATTTCGGTTTTAGTCTGTGTGTACTTAGGGCCGAAGTCATTTGCGGGTTTTCTCATTAGCCTTATCCTAGTTCGCATAATAATATGCCCATAACGTTTAAGGAAATTTCAAAAACAAGATACATATATTTGCGTTTATAAACACGTACTCACTCGAAATGGAATTTAAGAGGTCCACATGCTTACCTGAAAGGAGAAAAGAAAAACGTATACAAATTAGCATCTCGGCATTCGAAGCAACGTATTTGAAGGTTGAAACAGACTTCACTTAAATAACTGGCGTCATATTGACTGGATCATTTTGGGGATATCTAATGTTGGGGTTTAGTTCAGGGTGAAACTTTGGGGTAAGCATTTTTAGTTTTGTAATTTATTTGCGTAATAAAGTTCAAGTTCAATGTTTTCAGGTTGGACAAGAAATTGGTGTATTTTGTTGATTAGCATAAAGCAAAAGGGCCACTCCATGGACTTTATAGTTCATTGGTGAAGATTGTTACAAGATAAATTAACATAATGAAAAGCAACAAAAACTGAGGAAGGCTGTGGAGGAGCTGTGACGAAGGTGTGAAGTGATGTTTAGTGGCGATTATCTTACAAGGTCTTTTTGCAATGTTTGTGTTATGTGTTTGTAGTGATAATAATATTATCTGCTAACTCATCGAAAATAATGAACGGACAATTTTTTGTATGTTCGTTTGCCAGTCACGAAGTTTGCTATAGGAAATGCGATTTTAAAAATATTGTACCCAAGACGCTCTTCATGCGCAAGTCTGCTTCGAAACGGAAATATGTAGGTTTGCCATTTTTGTAAATGGCGTTGAAGGACCCTTCGGAAATTAAGCAAACCCCCTCGGGATGACTCTCGTGAAAAAGAAGCAGGAAAAGCTTGAGAGCAGTAATGGAAATATGTATGCACTGGCTAATTGGAAAATATTACAAGCTATTTCTTTAAGGGACCGTAATTCCCTCTGGCTTGTGTTAAATTTAAAATAAAAACAAAACTTTCATTTACGTACGTAGAGAACCATTGACTTAGCTCTCAACTATGAATGCAATAATGAACGAAACTTAACGAAACTGAGCTGTGACGTTTTTTGGGTATAGTTTACCATTTCTGTGTAATTCCCTAGAGATTCCTCCCGTCCAGAATCGAATAAGACCCACAAATTTCGGTTCATCACCAATCATCTGATTTGGGAATCGCCAGAAAGTTAATCCGGCTTATTTCGTGGTTGGATTTGAGCCAGTAGCTGTATAATACTGTGTTGAAGCAAATATGGAACCCAGGCCGTAGTAAACTGGAATTGTTGGTGAGAGATTCAGATTTTGGCAGAAACATCATCTAACGACGAGGCTATGGCAACAAGCCATAGGCAGGGGCTGTGCAGACAAGTCAAAGTTGTTGATTGTTTCCAACTCGGCGGGATGCCAGCAAGGATCCTTGTTTATGCACAAGTCAAGTTGACACACACAATAGCCTCGCGGCGGCTGTCGGATAGCCTCTACAGTACCCGCTGGGAGGTAAACCAAAAATCAGCGAACGCTCTAGGCATAGGGCACATATCTCCCCGACCAGTCTGCGGGTTTTGCGTCGGGCTAGCAACCCGCCCACATACAAAAAGGTACTGTTATGAGCTGCCTCGAATAGGCGAATGGAATCATAACGATGAGATTTATTTCTTTCGAAATGAGGAAGTTTCTGGTATAGATACGACTTTTTTTTGCCAGAGCTCAACAATATCGATACATCCGAGCTGTAGTTCCAAAAAGACGCCGACACGCCATACAAGCCATGCACCGCTGGAAGTTGTGAAGGAAACATTTAGCAACTGGATCATCTCACGGCAACTGTTATTTAATTGGCAGCTGCCATCATGCGAATATTTTCTCTGGGGCTACATAAAGTCCTTAGTCTACGCTGACAAACCAACCACTTTGGACGAGCTCGAGATGCAATTGCCGGAATGACGCCGCACATATTGGATCGAGGCATAACACAAAGGACCGACTGCCAGCGAATGAGCTATTTCTTAAAATATGTCATGAATGTGGCTTCAAAATAAGGCCAGAATCAATTTTATATCTCGCATCGTTGTTGCTTTATTCTAATTTTCTTTTTCTATCGTTCTTATTTGGTCACTCTGTGGAATGTACGGAATCAAGTGACAGTAGGAGGTTGCAGCTCAGGAAGCAAATGATTAAATTGCCTTAATGACTGCATAAGATAGTCGACATAACATACATCATATCTTAGCACGGTTTTGGTGGTGGTGGCTTTGATGGGGACCTTGCCTTGAACTGCCATTCGGAGCTGTCTAAAGCAGCAAATATTCTCCCTGGTGACATCTAGAGAGAGGCAGATGATTAACTAAGATTTCACGAATAATTCTTTATACAGTGGAAGTACATTGCAAACAAGTGCACGCGAGCTTTCAAATAAGTGTAACCTTTTCGCTTAGCACCAAAAACGAAGATAAATAGCTCGCTTCAAGATGCCTAAGTAACGACGTGTTTGCACAAAGTACCCACTCGAGTGCATGTAAAAAGTGTAACGACGAGCAACCCACTTGCTTGTGCATCATGCAGGACTCCTCTGCGGTGCAGCAAATGTAGTTTTGATGAGATAATATCCGAATATCTTATCAAAGCAGCTTTACCTCGTTCACTTAAAACACAACTATGCAAATGAGCATGATCCCAATTTTGCACTTTGGATTATTAGAAAAAAATCTTTGTCATCCTCAAAGTGCCTCCGTCACTTAATGCTTTGTTGCACAATAACGATTCCTTCCAGCAAACCTCCTGTGATACCACACAGCCCTAACGTGTGATTATGAATTCCTCAGACTCATGTACTCATCTTACAACCGAAATAGCATGAGGCTATCGCTTTAATTTTGGAAGTTTCTCAAGAAAATGTCAAAATGGGGGGCGGTTGTGGTGGGCATATGTATTTTTATATATTGCACATGTTTTCGAAGTTTCATTGCCCAGTCCTTGACTACGTACACACTAGTTTTATTGTTTTGACGAATTATTCGAAAATCTTTCCATTCACTGTGCAATCTTTTTTTTTGAATGATGAATTTGCGCACTCATAAAGCGCGTTCATGTGGCAGAATCTTATACAATCATCATCGAGCGTTGTCATTTACAATCTAAGTGCATGTATGCGGGCTCTCCGCATACGTACGTGAACTGTACGTGTGTGCCCAACGCTGGGAAAAGTGCTCTGTCGTCGTGAGTCGGGTCTCATGATTAATGGATCGCGTTATCTAATGTTATCTATTTTCGTGTGAGGTGCTGTCCTTGTGCGTGTGGTGGCATTAAATAATGGAACACATGCCGTATGCTATGATTTTATTACAAAAACAATTTCGTCTGTTCTTTGCCGCAAGGGAAGCAATTAATAATTGAAAATGCATTTGGTTTGAGTTATATTTTGTCTTAAGATTTTTCAAGGACGTGATATTTTTTTTCTTGCACGGACTGATAAGGAAACTCATTGTTGTTAGCCTCTGATGTGTGACAAGACTGTTGACTGGTTTGGCGAAATTGGTATGGATTCGGATGCGTACAATATTTCGGTCGAAATAGAGGGGGAAGAAAGCATAGCACCAGTGCTTGGACTTGGACAAAGGTGGTGGTAGATTCCGAGGAAAAAGTGGAATTGATTTGAAAAAAACGTGATAGACCTTGTTTAAACGTCAACGCTATCATAAATTACATGAAACAGCTTATTACTCTCCCCTGGGTTCATATTTTTCTAACGCAGTTGTCAGTAAAGAAAATACGTGGTTCTACCACAATTAGTGAAAGTTCCAACACTGCTTAGTACCTTAACAGAACTCCGACGAACAACTAGACAACAGTAGGTTAAAGAGAAAAGGTCCATTTATACTCAAAAAGACAGGAAGGATGTTCATGGAGCCAGTCAACAAACCCCAAACTAAGTCAAAAATAATCTACCAAGGTTGGATGTTATCTAAACTTAACCTGGCTTCAGATCAGCCTCTAAATTCACTTATATTGCTTCAAATTGCTGTTCTAGAGTCTCTTCGCAATTGAGGCTAGTTAAGAACTCGAAGTTGGTCGTTGGATCAAGTCCACGTGGCGTCGTCGATCATTTGGCGCCAAACGTGGGGCACGAGTGACCCTGAAATTAAGAACCGCATGTTCTGTCTGGTTTCTTACAAGCCTAGCACAGCTCTGAGACCCCCGTTTTCCACCATAATATGTTGATCGTTTTCCAAATCCAATGATTTGTTTATGATTAGGTTTTATGCCACTTTCACAAGCTTGTTTCATCATCGTCTCTAGACATGTCTGCTCAGAAAACATAAATTGCTCGGACTGTTTTTGATTCATCGTCACCATCACAAGCAATTGTCACCTTCATTGTGTAAACTCTTTGATGCAAATCGTGGAGAGGCAATAAAAGCCTATAAAATTAATCAAAAAACGAGCAAAGCGACTCATTTTCCAATTTAAAAACGGTTGTAAATTGCGCGTCTTAATTTTTATTACATTTGTCTAGGCATTCAATCATAAATGCTGTTAACACGTCGTGAGAGTGCGTAAAATCACGAGCACAAATCTTGTCTATTGTCCACTCTGACTGAATTAAAAAAGCATAGTTTTAATTGAATTGCGACAACTTGTTGTCATATTTTCTTCAGATTAATTAACAGCACTACACTGTGGGTTATGTTCATCCTTGTACACTTTGTAAACTGATTTTATGTACTCTCTGGAGTAAGTGAGAACAACTGGGGCTTTTTTTGGTAGATGGGCAAAACTGGGCTGAACAGGGAAACCTTCCCGACTGAATGAGAGATACAAATGGGATCCATCCCATAGTATTTGACCGCAACATAAATACAATAAAGTGCTTGCATTCAGTTGAATACACACAACTGAAAACACTTAGCTGATTGGTTTGTATTTCAGATAGATCTAGATCGGTTCTACGTAAACCCACGCGGAAATACGCAGCAACTAAATCCGCATTCATGCGATAATTTCACTTCGAACTACAATACACACTATCTGGCAATTCGATAAAATTTACTCACGGTTCACTTGATTCGATTAATTTCAAATTATAAGCACTAACCAACCGGTGGAACAGTTGAATCGATTAGTTGTTGCCGTTCCATGAGTGGATTGCGTTTAAACTTTTAGTGGATCCATCGCACAGGAAAGAAAGATAAAAACAAATAATATCGACTATTTCTCTAAAAAGACTGAACTTGAAACTATCGATTTCCTCAACTCTCTGCAAGCTAAACAAAATAAAAAAAAATACTATCGAAAACTACTTGTGACGGACCATAAACGCCGACATACATATGACAATAGGAATAACAACAAATTGCCGCTAATTTGCCAAGTCACGACCAAAACGAAAGACCTCTGAATGTGTGAGATGTAAACTCAAAGCCGAACAACAGCAACTTATTGATAGTGTAGCGCGAGATTTTTAACTGACACTAAACAATCGTATTTAGAGAGTGCTTGAGAAACAGAAAAGCTGAGTTCTCTGGCTAATGCTGGATGCTGACAGATATGGACAGGAAAACAAGTTCAATCAGTTTAATGATTTTTTTTTTGCAGATTCATCAAAATAAAGGATACACTTTTGGAGTACACAACTCGGTGTACAGTGTTATTTAACCATGATATTCCTTTTTCAATAATTACACTTAGAATACAGTCACCTCCCTCTAAGTCGAATTTTCATGGGATATCAAAATTAGTTCGAGTTTCAGAGACTATATTTATTTTTTGTTTAAAAGTTTTTATTGTGTCCAAAAAAATGAAATAGGAATGCCAAAATTTGGCGAAAAATAGAGTTAGGAGATGTTTGACTTAACAGGTGGATGGCGCAGTTGGTTGAGTGTCTGCCCATGGTTAGAGGGGTCCCAGTCACAATTTGCCGTTGGGATCAAATTAGCGGCACTATCATTGGGATCGTCGATCATTCAGCCAAGTCCACCTCGGACTAAAGCGTCACACAAAAAGAAAAAGGGTACGTTACCAACAATAACGTGCAAATGTACACATATTCGTCGAAAGATCACTACATCTACAAAAGGTCGTTGTATGCTATGCAGTTTAATCTAGTGGTGTCATTCGTCCACGTTTATTCGAAAATGGGGAAGGTGTAGCCTTCATCGGACGATATATGTATATCATCCACAAGCTCATGAAACATTGAAAACGAATATTTGTTTAGCTATGTACACATGGACGATGAATAGATGGCTAGATCATGTAGAGCGGATGAAAACCAATGCTCCGGCACGGAAAGTCTTCGAATCCACCACCGAGGGACAGTGCAGTAGGGGAAGACCGCGAATCAGGTGGCGCACGTAAGTAGGAAATGACCTCAACCAACTATGCGTGCGAAACTGGAGGCAGATAGCTAAAGATCGAGCTAGATGGAGACGCTTGTTGGTTGAGGCTCAGGTCTACCCCGGCCTGTATTACTCGAAGTGCCGGAAAATAATCTAAAATTGTCAGAATCGACCTCTGCAAGAGCTTCTATGGAATACATTTGAAGTGATCTAGCATCACTGCTTTTTTGCGATGTGATGCATACTTGATGCCGAAGCGATGCAGATTGAAGTGTTCGTTGACGTTTCACAACACATTGTTTATGTTAAGCATTTGGTGTGAATTTTCATTTATTTAATTGATATTTATTATCCGAAAAATTATGGGTTTTTGTTAAGCATGTATGAAGCAGTAAGCAAGCGCTCAAGGTGGAAGCGCACAATGATGAAAATTAAAAGAAGAGGTATTCCGAAAAATCAGGATTATATACATAATCACAACTGAAAAATATCCAGATGATTTCTTTCAAAATCATTTAAGAGGGTTATTTTATTATATTTAACACTTTCTGCAAAATTGCTTGCAATTTCCGCATTCCCTGTCAACCACTATCAAGAATGCATCAGGAAATTGAACGATGTTCCAATGTTCAACGTTTGCGGATCTGATGCACGAGACATGAACGTTTGACGTATGCAGTGATGCCAGTATTTGATTTGTTTCTGAAAGTGATGCAGCATAGATGCCCGCAATGATGCATTGCTGAATTCATCCATATTCCATTCTATTCTGTATATCGAATGACTTTGAGGGGAGCGCAAAACTGATAACTTGAGTTGGAATTTATCATTCAACACCAACTTTCCCGAGAGAGTACATATCAACCAAGTGTCTTCATTCTTGTGTTAGCCAGTGCTGAGCAGTTGCAAATGAGATGCTCTAGTGTTTCGATCTCTTCCGATGATCAGAAGTCCCTGCACGATAAGACCAGCCGAGGCAATATCCAGAAAAAGATAAATGAACATCCATTATCCAACACCTAGTAACAGGCATTCTTTCCACACATTCACTTAAAATTGTGATTGGAAAAAAGTTAAATAATCTAATTGAATTTCCAAGGAAAAAAAACCTTAAATTCTCCCACTGTCTCTTCACTCATTTCGTGACAATTTTCCTGTAAATCTTGTGAAAATCCTCCCTCCCCCCTCCAATAGATGTCACCATTTATCAAACGGAATGATTATCCGAAGGTTGTCGCAAATATTTTATCATTACGGAATCTAAGCCGTCTGTCAGTCGAAAAGAAATGCCTGTACACATGTACATCATTCCTGCTGTCGATAAAAATCCATCTGATACAGAGAAGAGCATGTCAGAACACCCACTATCATCCGCCCATAAAAGCAATGATCTCCTAACGTCCTAACGTCCTAAGACGGCAAAATTCCAAACGTCATTACCACTTACTTAAGGACAGGGAATCGTGTCCTCCCCGAAACAACAACAGCATTACTAACACACATTCTATGATCCAAAAAAAAATGTGATCATAATGCGTCATAAAGTCTCGTTAAAGTGGACCCTCCCCATTCTCCACCAGAATATATGTATGTATATGTATTCCAAGCCACAGGCCACAACGTGTAGGGGTTGAACGAATCTGTACACATTTCACTAACTTGCTTGTAGAACGTATTTAACTACCCCCTCCTCACAAATAGCAAATGTAGCGCTGGTAAAGAACAAAAAATTGCGGAAAATGATTTGTGACGTTTGAAAGCTCTTGATGAAGACGAACAACGTAAGCATTCGTTGTTTTATGCCTTTTGCGCGCGTCCATAAAAATTTATTAAACAAATTTTTTGTTGATTATGCCGCACGATATAGCGAATGAATTCGCAAATGACACGCATTAGAAAATATTATTGTATCTCTAAAAATACTTGCAGCATATCCTTTGTTTGGCTGTTCAGATACGTCAACTTAATCATCGCCGCTGTCGTCAGCCTCGAAGTAGTGCAATGGCACGGCGTGTTAACCTACTTTCGGGAGGATAAATCGAGTCAAATTATTCAATGTAACAGAAGGAATAATTAAAGATCTACGGCAAGCTGAAGGTGCGAGAGGTGTTGACAAACATTTACGAAGAGGCAGTTGAACACTATAACAACCGCACCGCAGCAACGACCTTCAGCGTATTACCTCACTCACAAATGTTCCAAAAGCGAACTACTTATTTGTGTGACAAAAAATGATTTTGAGGGCGAATATGAAGAAAAAGAAAACAAACAATAAAACGGAAACCTACGTATTGGGGTAAAGGTCACCGGTCGTGTGACGTGCGTCGACCCGATTTGAACTTAAAAGGATTTCATGCTGCCGACGGAGTTATCAGAAATTCATACGCACACATACGGTGGGTGTGCATCGGCTCGAACAGAACTCCGTTTGGACTGACTTTTTTTCGTTTCCGTTGGATGATCCCATTTGTTCCTATTTCATTTTGTTATCCAACCTTCAAGTACACGATTAAACTGATGTAATTTCAATTATTGAAGCGAAAGAGCGCGAACTGAGCATTCGTTGGATTACTCTCTCAATGGCATTGTTTTGCTGCGGATGAATGTGACGCAGTGAAGTGGAAAATTAGTAGTAATTTTGTTAAATAATTTAATTTAAAATATGCGAGAGAGCAAGATGTACAAGTAGTAGTCCATGCCATGCCATGCCATGCGATGCCATGTCATGCCCGGAGTCATTTGTGCGTTTGGTTTCATTTTAAATGATGTAACCGAAAGTCACTGCAGGGAGACGCACGGATATTGGAGCGGAAAAAGGGGAGGAGCAATAAAGGAAAACAAAATGTGAAATGAGTCGTATTAAATTTACCGAATGTTACTGAATAGCGAGCTGTGATGAGGATGTCGTAAAGATTTACTCTAGCTGGTAATTTTTGTTTTTTTTTTTTCGTGTGAAGGTGGGTTTTTTTTTATCACGGAATTAATATTAATCACTTGTTCACGTCGATCGTAAATCAATCAAGAAAAATATCATTTGTATGCTGGATGGAACACATTTTATGTGATTTTAATAGCAGCGATAAGTTCTGCTAGACTTCGAGTCTGTGATGCAACAGAGGGGCGTCTGTGACTGGGGCAAATAAGATGACGGCACTTTAAGAAATGGAAACTGTGATTTTTGTGGATGAAGGGGGCTTGTTGTTTGATGTCCAAGTCAATTCTAGAAAAGCTGAGCAACAATCTAATCTTTTGCCGCTTATCTTATGCTACGTGATGCACCGGGCAGTTTGTTTCGAGGACTTCCGAGCCGTTTGAGACCTGCGCTGTCGTGTGATTTCGTCATTCTCATACTGGAAATGATAGCGATAAGATGACAGATGATATCGGCATAGTCGCGCATGCCCTAATGGACACCATGACCTCCGACGTGCCAAGTGGAAGCTTTCACAGCGATTGGAGACGAAACGAGTCGGTTTTAATGAGGACAAGACGGGGTAGACCATCTCCACCTCATCATCTGGGACAGCTATAATTGCGTTCGAAAGCTGAAAGTTTGAGGTTGCGAAGATGTTTGTCTAACTCGGCGCAGGAATGAACCAGAAACAAACTATCTATCGCGGATTTAAGAGATTTTTAAACAGTTATTCATGAATTTTTGACGGCTATTGATGGGTTAGCTTTCAGAAAACGATGTAAAAGAGAGGCAGAAGTCGACTATCTGTATACTACTTTATTTATAGAGTGAACTCCATAAACGAGATCTTAGCTACATCGGTTGGTCAACACAACTGAGCTCAAAACTCCGGACACGAAGGACCAAAACCATGCCCTACAAAACTCTCATTTTGCCAGTCGTGCGATCTGAAGGTGAAAGCTGGACGATTTTTGGTGCCATCGGAAGAAAAATGCTGCGTCAGATATCTATAAGGTACTGTCTGCGAGGTACTGAATGGAAAAGAAGACACACGAACTCTAGGGGCTGTACCAAGATGTGTATGTAGAGTGGAAGTTAAAAATCCGTCGACTGCACTGACTTGCTCACATCGAACGCATGGACACCAATCCGCCGGCCAAAAGGGTCTTCCGGTTCGAGAACGACATGATGGGATAGGAAGACGCCGATATAAAGACGGTCTTGATTGACTGGCAGCCTGTCTCCGCCAACAATCGACGGCAGCTCAGGCCCACACCCACCATGGGCCTGATAAGTAAGTGATTGTTGCCACTTCAATTTGGATGATATTTACAAATTGGCATTTAACAGTCGTAAGGATGGACATGGAAAGTCGATAATAGAAATTGCTGGAGCTGCTAACGTCGCAACAAGTGTGGGGATTATTCAAAACACGGCAGAAGTCTTAAGTGGTAGTAGCTAGCATTGAGAGACGAAAGTAAATGTCTGCCACTTGGGAAATCGAAAGGATCGATGACAGTCTATTTGAACGAGATAATGGGTGCATTCGATAAGGAGTGATGACGAATGTGTGTATATCTGCTAGACTTTTAAAAAATAGCGATTATACGAAGAAAACAAATAACTCATTTAAACGTATCTAGATTTTTTAATAAACATAATAGACGTTTTTAGACCACCGACTGCCCTCAAGAACTACGTCACTGAGTACTATACCCGGGAATGGGGAAAATATTGGTGTAGGAGGCAGTATTGGTCCACATTTATGTAAGGATGAAAGATGTGGTGTTATTACAATTACTGTTTGTGGGAGCATTATCTTTAGCCCGAGTGGGATCAATGCGGCTTATAGAACATGGGGCCAAAAAACAAAGAACGGTGCCACATCACACACAGCTTGTGCAACCCTGCAAATTCTTGGAAAGCATTTTGTTCTCGTCCTAATAATGCCAAAAATGCCTATTTTTTATCAACACTTCTCACGAATCAATGTTTTGACTCTTCTCGATGTCTTCTCATTGGGACTTGACAATTAATAATCTTTAAACAACAACCGAATCGACATTTCTGACATAACTAAAAAAAAAAAACTACTAAGAATGTCATGAAAGAGCTCGCTCCGCCACGTCCATAATTGGCCACTGGTAAATACTGTTGAAGACCACATATTTGACCATTACAACACAAATTGTAAAATTGTATTCCATTTCTAAGGTGGTAAAGAACCACATCGATGTCGAACATAAAAATAAATAAAGCACAATTTAGACTAAATTGTAGTTTTAGAACCGTCGCCTTAAGGTTTGGTTTTTTTTTATTTATGTTAGCACTTTGAACTAATAATACGGTATAACCTTGAGTCACGGCTCCATTGAATGCCCTGCCAAACATTGCTGAAGATTGAGGGCATCGAAATAAGTTAGGGCTCCTTGGCCAAGAATAAGACGCCAAAAAATAACGACCCCTCTCGCAACAGTGTGTACCAAAATATCTCCACTGACGTGTACGACCATGAAATTGTGAAAAATTATGTATACCTCGCTTGTTTAGTAAAATAATGCTAACAAATAAGTGTCGCTTTTCGTCAAAAAATAAAACAATTGCGGAGAAAAAAAATAAGGCATCGATGATGCGAACGTTTTCCATTCATGAATCAGAATTCTGAAAGTTCCACGCCACAATGAGCATCTGAAAGAATATTCCACGGGATTTTCTCTGTGCAGGCGATAGAATTTGGTGCAACGATACAATGCGAGGACTATGATCGAAAACACCGACCTTCAAAATCAAAATCCAGTCATCACGAGCTTGTTCCTGTTTGGAAATCAATGACGGGCAAGACGCAACAGAAGACGACTTTACCGCTGGAGAAGCCTTTAGGCAGATGTTTCTTCAATTTTTGAATGAATTTCAACAAAAAAACCTCCAGAAAGATCAAAAAATGGAAGAATATGAGAGAGATTGTTGAACAAATCAACATCAAATCGATTTCCATTCGGCAAGAATGCACATTTCGAACATTTCAGCCAGCTGAATTCGGAATACTATTCACACAGAAATCGTTATACGAAAATAAATTCACTCTCACTCTAAATTTGGATTTCAAAATAGTATGTCATCATAAAGCTATCGCAATATCCTTTCATGTGACTGATGGCAACACAGAAATACACTACACTGATGACTGAACACAGGCGAACATTAAATGGTACTCACCAGCAAACACACACACGTTGACTGTATGATTTGTACTGTAATTGAATATTCCTCATCAGGTGACCAGAGCATTTTTTTCCCGTACTTACGAGTTACGTCCCCTAGGCGATGAGTAAGTGTATCTTTTAAAAATAGAGATAAACACTAGCGCAGCGTGTATCCAGAGCACTGGCACACAAGATGATTGCGCTAATGATAATGATGGTCGAGTTTTGAGATAAATAAAAATATCCGCGAAGCAGAACCTCAAATGTACAGCACGTTAGCTACGTATGTACATAGGTTCAGCTAAGATGTGGATTGCGCCGTCAGTTGTAGTTGTCGTCGTCGTCGTCGACCCGTTGCGTCGGTCGGTGGGGGCGGTTGTGTCAGATGTACCCTTGAATTTTTTTCGCTCACAAATAGATACACAATCCACCTGCCGGCGGCTGGTTCGTTTATAATTTTCTCGTTTCCTTTCTGATTTCGCTTCGTGTCTCACTCCCCACAGTCTGTACTGTGTGCTGTGGAGAACTTTCGGTTTGCTATTATTTCGTTTTGAAGGTGAGTCTGATATTTTGTATCTTCTTCATTCAGATACTTAAATGTGCTTTTACTCGTACTATGGGGGTGATATTTACTTTCGTGTTTATTTATTCTTTTTTTTTTTGTTTTTGTTTCATCTCCCCCAGTCTCTGGAGCGTCATGGGGTTTCTTGCGCAATTGTGGACTGATTTCATTTCTGCATATTTGGCTGTGGACTCTAAACTGTAGAGCATTCAGTTGGTGGCAGACATTTGTCGAGAAGAGGAACTTCGGTCGTTAGCTAGATTACGTCAAAATCCAGAGATGGCTCCGCAGAGGGATGAGATATTGATTTTGTGGTGTTTCTTGCGATTCTCTTCACATTTTCGCCTGACACGTCCCCAATCCATTTGGGTGTTGCCGCCGCGCCTCAATGTTACCTGTCATTGCAGGCGGGCAATGTGACGAAAAGAAAAAAACCGAAAGTGAGGTTTCCAATCGCATACTTTAAATCCGTGAAGGTTATTGAATATTTAAGCGAAAAAAAAGAGAACAACAGAAAACATTTGCGTTCATTGTGCGGATCGGATCGCATTTCATACACATTTGAGGGTTAAAACCGTCATTTATTTTTCGGCTTCAATCCCCATGGAAAAAATGTGTGTGCTTGCGTTTTTTTTTCCTTGTTTCTCACGACGTGGAGATTGGGTAACTTTTTTCATTATTTAAAATGTCAAACACGAAATGGAAGAAGAGAAAAAAAAATAGCAAACTTGGAAAACACAAAAAAACGTGCAGGAACTTTGACATTTTCCTTGGGTTGATCCACACGCATTCCGGGGAATTTCTTTCACTTGCGGCTGAAGTCTTGCAAATGGATTTCTCGGCGCTGCTGCTGGGACATGGGCTGGCGTGTGTTTCGATACACCTACTGACAGATCGGATGCTCTAGGGAATTGTTTTCATGTGGGCTCGCATAGATTTCATGCTGACTCTGGAATAGTTAAAGGAGCAATGCCAAATTAAATCCTGATGAATAGGAGCCCGAAGATGTTGTCAATAAATATGTATGTATGTACATAATTGGTTTTATAAATAAAAAAAAACATCATTTGGGTATTAATTCGCTGATGGATGGGTAATTAGCTAAGTGGAAATGTTTAATATTAATGAGATGAGAATGCCTTGGGGTCAGCATGACCCTCAACCTTTGGAGGATACAATTTTGTTTTTTGATGAATGAAGTCAAATGAACACTGACACTCCTTATCAGTTCATCTTGTGACCGGGCATATAGCGCGTTTGGAATACAAAGCACGTTTTTGAGTTAAAAACAGGCACACACTAGACAATGAAACTCAGATGAGATCGAGTTGAAGGATTAATTAAGCGTGCGGATAGTAATCTCGCGCAGTTCGCTCTTTCTGCTCCGCTCTTTATTAATTGACAAATTATGTCAAATTTTAAAATGATGATTTCTAATACGACTACGATCGACTGTGTACTTATGCGAGCCATTGACCTTAGAGTCGGCCGGAATCTCAAGCAATCTGTGCTTAGAGCTGTCAAACAAATTGATGATATTCAAAGTTCATACAGTTAACCACTGTAAACATGATATTCCTGTCACTAAACTGAATCTATTATTACCTTCATCTCAACTAATTTTGTATAAATTTTCCTTCACGTCTGATAAACGCCCCCCACAACAGCGTAATTATTTGAGTCAATTATCTATTTTTTGTGGATTATAATCTATAGTTAGTACAAAACGACTTGTGCTCACGCGTTGGTATTAAGCAATGACATTGAAAAGGGCTAAGTACGCGTTCGTTTGTCATTTATACCCTGTTCACTGTTCCGGAAAAATATCTCGGTAAACTGCCTCAAATCATTGTTAACTTATCATTGCTGAGATGTACACAAACATGTACTTGCTACCAAGTGAACACAATGAACATAAATACAATTGAATGTTGGTTTCAAAACAAACTAGACAGACTTCAACGTCAAATTCGAAGGGTGAAACAATTTGAGATGACAATTCGTTATAAATTACCCACATTGTGTCATGATTTTTCGCAATGATTGTTTAACCCTGTCGATGTGGGTGAAAACGTTTTTCTCTTTTTCTTATGTGTTTAATCTCTGTTTGATTCAACATTATAATTGGCTTGCAATGCCACTGTAAGGCCACCCAATGATAAACAAATTCAAAACAGGGGAACACAATTCCTCATGGTCTCATGCTAGGCCTCTAATCATAGTTGCGGTTTTTTTTTTTTTTTTGTTCCAACGATTAAATCAACGTCAGATCGTCTAGTTTCTGTTCAAATAAGAATACACGAGTGCTCGAGTACATGCAGCAACAACAAGCATGTTGTGCTGTTCCCATAGATACTTTCAATTATCAGCATCAATTAGCGGTGATGAGAATTTGGTAGGAAATTAGTTTCCCCCACCCCTAAACACTCACAGAGAGTCGCCTACGTTTTAAATACACCCACACACAGATGCTCGTGTGAGAATGTCAGGCGGCGGATGAGTGCAGCAGCGAACCTATCTGAAAGTGGATTAATTTACGATGCATCTGGAGATGAAATTTGTGCGCATTAGCTTAAGGAAAATTACTGAGATCCTATTACGGTTAGAGAGGCACTTTGTATGGATGCCTAAAACCAGAATTGGTCTTAATTAGTTTTGTCTGAGGTGAAGACACTACTAATTGAAGATGAGAATGATGTTGACTAGTAAGAAGTGTAATATTCTTGTTCAGTTTCATTCTCAAATATTTGGGCATAAGGTGCTTCAGAGTCATCCAATACGTGAACCGTAGATGACATCCCTGTCCCCAAGGCATTCTTTCCATTTAGATTTGCATTTACCTTCTTATGAGGAGTCAACTGATTCAAGAATACCAGGGAATACGTGCAATATACGTCGATTGGGTGCTTCAGCATCAGCGTTGGATTGCCAATTTACACACAGCATTTTCTTCAGCGCGGAGGAAACATCAACGAACTAAATTCTCGCATTTGGGGAAGTGAAAATCCACATGTAACTGTCGTCCATATCCACATGTAAGGTGCGCCATTTGGTCTGGTGGTTCAATCAGGAACAATACGAGTGTTTGTGGCAGAAACAGGGTCCATGTTAGACTTTAGAATATCGCGTTCGTCTGTCATTGAAGTTTTATGCAACATTCTCCTTACACCAACGGATCTAGAGATACTAAGCCAACGCCAGACAATTTACCAGAACTTGATCTTGATGACTCCAATCTCCTGCTCGACAGTTCGGTGTGATCATGGACCTACATTTCTTCCCTAAGCTGCCGCCTATCTCTTAACGAGATGGTCAAGTATTGGATCATTCAACTTACGTGGGTACCGTTACATTGTTTGAAGTGGCACTAGTTCAGTACTATTTCCGGACGGGGATCTGCCAACCCTGCCTTCTCAAGCGCCTGTTCACACAAATCGTTGATCTACTGGCACAGGATACCTCACAATGAAATAATTATGGTTTACTCTCTACCCGAACCGTTCACACAGGCTAATTAGACTAAATAGGCCGAATATAAAATAAACGCCTCAAAATTGAGGCAGACTTCTTCTTCTGCAGAAGCGGTAGAGACGAGGATGAGGATGAAACTATTGTACACCTTCTCTGCAATTGCAGTGGTCTCTCCTTCCGAATGAGAAACAAGAAATCACTTAGCGGCTTGCTTCTTCAACAACCTGGCCGAACTAAGCAGCATCAATGTCAGCCATCTTAACCGCCTTATCAAACGCAACTACTGGTTTGCGGAAGAGCATTGACTAGATGTTCGCAGTAACACAATGGGTCTATACTGGCCTAAGAAGGACTGCTGCTTGCCGGAAGTCAACCTAACCAAACTTAGACCCAGATTCTCCAACTCCGAGCAGTGTCAGTGACTCGAGCAGGGTGGTGTACTGATTATGAAAGATGCTGTTTCCGAACTCGAACCAGGCATCAATTTCAAACTTATTTATTGTGTAAATACGTTTCAGTTGACTAAGGCCCAGGCCCACCTCGGACGGTAGCGCGATTAGAAGAAGAAAAATATGTTTCAGTGTTGTCGAAGTGAGCGGGAAGAAATGAAACAAAAAAAAAAAACTTGACTCACCTCCGTCAATGTCTTAGAAAAACAACAATCAAATACAAAGCACTGATAAACTGAACACAATTCCCAATACTCGACGCGACACAATCAGTTTCAGTAGACGACTTTGATGTACACTGTTGTGGGTAACTGCCTTGGTTGCACATACGGGCAGCCATGTGCAATAATTACAGCCATTAAGTTCAAATTTATTACTTATTCACCACACCTGCCGAGAAATTGGTTTTTTCCTAAACACCGGCAGCGGGTGGAACATAATTTCGAACTAAGCATGCAAACCATCGATCAAATGTCTAGACTTCCTTTGCGTGAGCCTCACTGCGACGATGAAATATGAATTAAACTCAAAACACACACGATTCGAAATGAGGTTAAACGAATTAGCAGTGAACTCAATATTTTCCTCGTGAATAAATACCTAAAGCAAGCAGTACCCAAGTGAATCTATTATTTCATGTCGAAGGCTTTACTTTTGTCACCCCACTATTGTGGTGTATTTCTTTTTAACTCTGTTTGTGACCATCATCGACGATGCGATGATTAATTCCGATAGGGATGGAGCGGGAGGCAAAACAATTCATAAAAAAAAAGAAAAACGATTAAATAAATATTTGCCGAGAATTGCATTCTCATTCAACACGCTGACACGTGAGAGTGCTTACTTCTTTTAAACTCATCACGAATTTCATCATTCACTTCGAAAAAAGGAAAACAAAAATATTTTTTTTTTTGATAAAGTTGTACTCAAACTTCAGTAAAAATATACAGAAACATTCACGCACACAAACACGCGCCCTTGCACACCAAAGATGAACAACATTCTGTGTAAGCTTACATTGGAATATGAGAATATTTTCTCAAAAAATACACACAAATCTGCTTATTGTTGAAGTTTATTTTCTCTTCTCCTTCAGATTTATTCAATTAGCTTGTGAGCTGATGTGTTTGTTTGCTTTTTTTTTTTGTTTTTTTTTGTTCTTGCGCAAATATGATACAAACATGTGCACGCGGACGGAGAATCACGAGCTAATTTATTGATAGCAGTATTCTGGTTCGTGTTATACTCGTATATCAATTAGACACTATCGCTGGATGTCGCACTAATTCAAGAAATTCTTCGTCTTCATAACGTGTTCCCGGAAATGTCTCACTCGAAGGTACGTATCACTAGTAGATCAAATGCAGTAAAAAAAAAGAAAGAAACAAAAAACCTTATCGAAGTGTGTTAGGAGAACTTAAGACTAGAACTTTTGAGACGACGACTACCGCACGACAAAACGGCCCGAAACTCAATGAATGGAAACCGCCGCCGAATGGTGTGGGCAAAAGTTGTAATGAATACAAAAAAAACAAAAAAAAAAAACAGAAACAGTGTATATCTGAGCTGGAATCTACTGGCGGCGATGGCGATTAATGTGACGCAAAATAATTACGTATGTTCAAATGCATGACTTATCTTATCTGGCAACAGCGGTATAGCGGTAAGATAAAAACCAGAAAGGCCAGTGGAAGTCACTCGCGACCGACTGGAAAAAAAATCCACCGCAGAATATCGGCATTTTGTGGCAGTGTCTAGTGGTGTTTGGTTTAGACAAAAAGAAAAAAAAATACATAATGAGAGGCGTTACCAAAGTTATTTTTAAGTTCACCGATAGAATGATAAGAGCAAATATCTTTGGGTCAAGCTTCACATGTATCACAAACAAAAAAAAAAAAAACAATACGTGCGATGAAAGACGAAACTAGAGCACTGTGCAATCGCGCACGCATGACGCCCCCATTTTCGACACATATCCAAACAGACATGTGAGCGCGACGTGGATACACCCTTAGATGTCACATTTGATTTCGTTTCGGAGGATAATAAAAAAAAAAAAAAAACAACAAGCGACAGTTGTTGATGAGACCTGGCGTGAAAAGAGCTAAATATTTGATTCCATTTTAATTGCATGCTCACTCGTGATAAAGGTGTCTGCTTTCCTCGCTCGGAATCCCTTTTTGAGAGTGTATACGTGGGTATAATTGAATTTTACTTGTTCTACGCACATACATAATAGGGGTCCTAAAATTAACACGAGTCTTGAAATTTGCGCCATTTTGTGCGATAAAGTGCTGCCAAAAGGAAAATGGAGACAATGTGACTGGTGACAGTTCAGGGATATGAACAAAAAAGGGGAACCAAGCGAAAGAACAATGCGATTCTCGATCAATGTTTTTAAATGGAAATAATAATAGAAGCTTCGTGTCTTCGGGTCGTGTTTACGAGATTTTTATGTCAGAAAGTGGCACGAGGATTTTGCTTGTTATATCTCAAGATTTTATTAGTTTCTATTGTTTACTAAATGTTTTCCATTATTAACTAAAGTGATTATGGAGCTGTCCACACACTTTGTGCTCGGCTTGCACGCTATGTACACAGGGAGACTACATCAATAAATAAGCTTATAGTAATCACTCTTGGAGGTGTCATTCAATACAAACAATTGTAAGAGTTCTGGAGAGTGTTGCTGAGAGTTGAGAACATTAATTCGTCACGTGAACACGGCTTGTTTCACAGTTCGAGAGCATATTCAAACTCAAGAAAGATTTCCATCCTCGTGCATACAAAAAGCATTTGAATCAAGAGCTGACCACGCTCATCTGCGTGTTAAATGAATTCTGAATGTTGGTTTTTTAAACAAATCCATCAGCGACAAGGGTTGCCAAAAATGTGTATAAAACCCACTAGCTATTGCTAAAAAAAAAATGCGACCCTACGTGGTGCGAATTTTGACCAGATCATGTTTCTTTGAGAAAGTGGCTTACCAGGCAATGGCTGAGAACGATGCTTCGAACGCGACATGATAAACCCAACTTTTGTTTGTCACATAGCTCGACACAATACACAATACGGCATGTGTCATTTTCCGGTCATGTAATTTCCCCTTTTGATTATCACGATCAGAATCTATCAACTTTGTACTTTTTTCTTCGGGGTTTTTCGAAGTCTGAGGGTTTTAGTATCAAGACAACGACCATGTACGCCTTTCATTAACAAATTAGGTGTCATATCAATGCAATTTAGTCACATTAGTAAAAACGGTATAGGGAAAGAGAGTACTGCGGATCCTTTAACCGATGTTTTATTCTACACAGAAGCCTATTCTGTAAACTTTATGACACTGCTTAACTTGAAATTGAAAGATTAGGTGGTGAATTTGATTAAAGTGAAGAGTTTACTTGTGACATACTTCACTTTCGAATGATTTAATAAACAAGGATAATAACGTGATGGTACATTTTGGATAATTTACAGAACTCAGCCGATTACACAAACCCTGGATTTTTTGCGAGGTTGACTGTTCAATTGTTCAGACGTGGAGACAGTTGAGTGCTAACTTTCTTTAAACTATTCAGGAAGATGTGGCAGCACGGCTCGTTTCCGGCTTTTTTATTTCCGCTTTCTTCGACTAAACACACAAGGCGAAGGAGTTTGGTACCGTTTGCGTTGATGGCATTGAAATAAGAAGCTTCAAACACGAATTCAGCCACTGTATGAGCTGTACGACGATATGAGACTAGTCGGGCATCTAGGGATTCAACGCCTAAGATGGCTTGGCCAAGTAGACTGCGTGGGCAACACTACTGCACTACACACTGGACAAAATGATATTTTTATTTACGTTCAAAGGAGTCCACTGTTCAAAAATATTCATGTTATATCGGTTGCAAAACGTCAACACTTCGAAAACGGACTGCTGCTGCGGCGAAATTAAATGCTTTCTTGAAAGCACCTTTCACATCAAAGACTGCTAACGAGTCATTTATAATGCCATTCCATAATTAATTGAAACCTTCTTGCGCAAAGTCCTAAGACCTACCCAAGTATTCTGTGTGAACATAAGTATCTTAGTTAATTCTCTTTTCTTGATATAACTTGATGCCCTTCTGAAAGCCTACTTCCTAACGCTAAATTCGAAAAAAAAATATTTCCTATTATCCGTACTTAGATGTGTAATTAAATTTAAGTTAACTATCCCCTCGTATAAGCAACCTTCACTCTAATCTTGATTGCGCCGACCACAAATTAAGATATTTATACTTAAATTATTCTTAGCCATTCATCACGTGTGCTTTGTTATTTTTCATAGAACAACCTCCACTGTACTGACTACTGACATTCGTGTTTTACTATGTTTTACTAGCAACAATTCGACTCGACTACCATCGAATAAATAATGCACGCAAAGGCATTTTGAATTCGGGCTACATCGATAGCATTAGGCCGTCAGTTGGTGTAATTTAGTTGAAAGTGGAAATTTCAAAATTAATTATTCCCTTTTTTTTCTTCGTTCACTTACAATTGACCTACATTTGGCCACGGCATGAGGAAGCGGACTGTTCCATTGTTCATTTACTAATTGCCAGCTGGCTGGCTTGTAACCAGGAACAAGAGGAATGAGTAAGAAATTACTTCGAGGGTAGAATACGAGATAGGAATGGCGAATAAGATGATGTGGAGCATGACTGGCAGTAGCCAGGTCAAGCCGAAATATTACCATTGTATCGGATTGTCTGTGTGCAAATTTGCAGGCGGAATTTTTAAAATGAAATGTAATTAAATTAAGGAACTGTACGGGGGAATTGGTTTGGTTCATGTGGAATTCTTTTCTTTTCAGATTTTCATCTATTAGATCTAGAGGGTTTGGCAGTGTGCATGCTTTTATGTTTATGGAGCACTAGGATTTAAACGGTTGTTCGGATTTGGGTGAAACTTGGTAGATCGACTTTTTATGCCTGAATTTGGATATTGGCTGCAAAATTCAACTCGGAAAAGAACAGCAACATGCGGGCATACGATGCACAAGTTCTGTGCAAATAATAATGTGACCGAGCCACTAACGCATTATGAAGAAGATGAAGATACAGGGACAGGTTGCGGACTACGAGTGTAGACAGCAGTGCACAGAGGTACCAAATATTCAGATAGGTGAAACACTATACAATAGGTCTGTACAATACAATAAGCGACAAACGAATATTTTGACTTCGACTTCTACGCACTTGAACCTATGGTGTCTATGTTCGATTCGCGGTATGACAGGCATACTTTTCACGGCCCCACTTCCATTGAGTCACTAACTAACTAAAAGCTTTTCCAACTTGACCTTTCAAAATCGGCATAAAACTGGTCCCATCCAGCGTGGTAGAACAATAGCACGCACAACACTAGTCTTTGTTGTAGAAGCTAGGCCTTTGCCCTATACTGGTTGGTTGATTTACTAAAGTTACATTTCTACAATTCGTCTGGCCCGCCATTCATGTGTATCGTACAGAATGTCACTTCTCTTAAAAGACTTTCAAAAGCAATCGTATTTGCTGCTTGCACATAGCAAACCCAGTATTTTAGTTTTATCACCTGTCTCTCAGCTGATTGTCATTATTTTTGACCTAAAAGCGGAACACCCTGTTTCGGTAATCAGGAAAATATCAATGCCCTCCCTCAAGTCAAGTTAATCAAACAATGTCAAGATCTTTTCCTTGCGTTTTATACTGCACTTAATTATGCATGAGAAACGTGTTGTTGCCCTAAATTGCAGCTACAATGATTCACGTGCGTTCCTACAAATTACTTTTGAGCTGACAACCGATTGTTAGGTATGAGAATTTCTTGTCTATCAAAAGCACAGTCTTACCGCTATTATTACGCGATTCTTACGGCGTATCCAAACACATGCCACTCTTCATATTTTGCGCATTAAATAAACGTAATATCAATAAATAAACACTATTATAACATCAAATTTATCGGCGCGAAAGAAAAGTAGTTTCTCATCGAAACTGAAGACGTCATTACTTTAATCACACACTGTACACCGTTGTTAAAATAAACACCAACAACAACAACAAAGGTAAATAACGAAGCTTCGTCAGATCACGTATGTAGATATACTAAAGTGTTCTAAACCAGTTCGTATCTCGTGACTTCATGCTTTCAAACGGGTGCACTGATTATATTTGAAGTGGGCGTTGATTGACCGAAGAAACGTATCAGATTTTATGTATAGCTTCGATTTTTTTTTGTTCGTTCGCTCTCAAATCCAATCGACGGGCATGGCTACAGTCGCCATCACACACTGATCCAGATGAAGCTACTATATAACCCAATAAGAGACCGGTGATTGATTGACAAGCAAAGTAAAGAAAATCCCTCAATAAAAATCGTTGTGCCTCCTCAGCGTTTTCATTTTAATTTCACTCTTTTCGTTCGTTTTGTTTTCGGCAGTCCATCCAAAATGGTATGCGTATCTGATGGACACATGAAAAATGAGGAAAAGACCAGCCCACATGCGCTGAGGAGGGCTTCTGTATGCCAAACCTGTCTCGGAGGTAAGGTGCCAAAGCACTGTTAGTTTTAAATAAACGAAATGATCAATTTAAATAATACCCGACCAGATAAGGTGCGTGAAGCGAAGAAGCAAAAGCACTAAAAGCGACTTTACGCGATTCACTGCCACATTTAGATAATTATCAGTTCACATTTAAATTGCATGAGTAATTCATTGTGTGCTATCTAATCAGCGAGACATGACATGGTTCTGGTACCCACTACCCAGACTGTGGTGACAATGCTGATAAACTAAAACCTCGTGTGTTGTGTATTTTTCACTTAATTTTATTAAGGTCTCTCTGTTGTGGTGTGGTTTATTTTTGTTTTTTGGTTCTTGTTTCTTGCGTTTGGTATTTATTGACCGTCAGCTCTTGCTTGAAATTTCCCGCATGTAGTATTTGGGTTGAACAAAAAGAAAAAGCAAAAAAAAAAGACGTACGGTGCGTTGTGAGTTGAAATATATTAATTAGACGATCGATCAACTGCGTAGCGGTTTCGCATTTAAGCGTAGACAAGGCGACGAAATATACACCAATAATGCAGAGGTGAATGTAAACATATCCGTTTGGGGAAAATAAATAGATTTAGTGCTAATGTTTGAGCATTTGAATGGCCAGACAGCAGGTTGAAAACTGAAACAAGATTTTCGAGCGTCTCGTTTCGCCTTGATATAAATAGATGGCAGTTAAATTATATTGCATGTCACTAACCTGCACAAGGTTAAATTCATCATCGGGCTGTGTTGTATATTGTTTTTTTCTTTTTCGATGGCAAACTAAGCATTGTAAATACTTTGATTGAAAAAGGGATGAGAAAGTGTGTACTGTCACCGGGTTCTATGACAAATTATCAGATAATCGAATGGTGGTGACAGTTTTTTTTTGCTTTTTCTTTTTTTCTGGGTTGATGGATGGCTTACAATATATCACTCTATCTGGAGATTGTGAAGTGCTGTGGTTTCGCTGGTATTCACTTAAGTTACGTAAGGTCGCAGACCTTTGAAATCACTTGTGTTCTTAATTTGCTCTGATAAAACATGTGATGATGTACAGGGTGGTATCGTACGTTCCAGGTCGATGTTTTTTTTTTTTAGCAAAGTTATATACTACTGCTATACTACTAATTTGCCTTTTATTTACTACTACATTGTTCTTGACATTATGCTGACATGTTGTTGACATTTGATGTAAAGGCGAGATTCTTTTTACATTTGGTGGTATTTTGGTAATTTCTGACGGAATACTGTCATTAAACATCAACTGCTTTGTCGACTTGAAGTACCCCCACTGGAATTAATGAGGGCTCAAATCAGGGGACCATGGGCCCAGTTCGTGTAACCATTTTTTGATACGGTTCGAATTGGAAAAGATTTTGTTTGTCTGATTTCACATCATTTCCTTGGAACAGGTGTTCGATCTAACAGCATATTTGAACCAAACCTGAGCCAAGCAAGGTTTCCAGCACCTCACAGTGGCTGTTACATGTTACAGTATTGCCTTTATCAATCTCGAGGAAATATGAACCAATTATGCCTTCGTCGCTAGTTTTGGTGCTATTCTACGAGAATCTACTGAACCACCGAACATAGAAGATTGTATAGTTCAATAGCAAACAATGGTGTACATAGACCTTATGACTAAAGTTTGTCATCCACGATCACTGATTAATGAACGTTGTCGGTATGTGAGTACTCATGAATGCCAGTAGATGGGGATTGTCAGAAATTTTTGAATTCCACACTCATGTATGATAGTAGATGACGATGAGTCTCATTCATTATCTGCCAACTAAAAAGTCATAGCAAACCAGCAAATTTAAATGCTTTTCGTAAGTAAACATTTGCCTTTTGTAACAAATAAAATGTTTTTGTTTGTGCGTGGAAGTACTCATTTTAATCACAAAAATGCAGATCGCCCGAAGAAGCATCCTTTTGCGCAGCAGAAGTGAAACCGAGAATTGTCATGAACGAATGAAAGTGGATGATCTTTGTCGGGATGATCACGCCGGGAATATCTTTCATGAGGGATTATAAATGTCCAACATAACATAACTTGCAAACGTTTTTTGTCAACGCATGTTAGAGTCTAAGACGACTGTCATCAGATCTGCGATTGTTTTTAGAGTGAGTCGTAACCTAGAAACCAGACGCCAGAAGTTGCACCGCAGAACAGCATTTTTTATTGATTCCGACGATTAATTTCTAGCACGCATGTTGAGCATTATACTCGTTTATTCCATTATAATTAATGGCTTTCGACCATTCTTTCTGAAAATGAATTTTCAGCTGACAAATGTCATAAACATTTTAAATTATAGGCGATTAAGGGGCGTCAACTTCTCCGCGGAGGGTACTGGATTCAATCCTCGATACGAGGAAATTTCATAATTCACGGCTCGTCAGTCAACGAGCTGCAGAGATTATAAACTGCGTAGAAAAAGCTTCTCAAACTTCGCGGATCGTAGCCGGCATAAACCTGTAGGTCCTCCACTCGTGACAGAACAGCAACACAACATAATTGGCTACTAAGAGAAGCTAAGACCGGGACCATATTATTTTTGTTAGTAAAAACGGATATAAGAAACACCCTCTATATCCATACATATGAATGCTCATTCCAGTAGCTAAAAGTACATCATTATTTTTCTTAAAAAATTGCATTATTTTTTCAGCGGTGAATGGAAGATATTGACGTTTATTCGTGTCCGAATAATTGTTAGCTGTTAAATACAAATTAAATTATTTCTACTTACGGACGTGATTGCAAAATCACCAAAAATAACGGTAATTTACTTGTTGATCATAAAGAAAATCAGAAAGAGACCTTGTTACATTGACAAAAAAAAGGTATCACAATTTGTTCACGATTTTTACAATCAAAATACAAATTAAATCGGCTCTCAATTCTACGTAGCTTTTGTAATGAGATTTTTAAAATTATCCACATCTAATGACTACGTTTTAAATTGGAAACCAGCTGTGGTGGCAAACATTTGGTATAGTTCAAGGTGAATAAAAGGTAGTGTTCAACGAGCTATAAACACTGATTCTGTTTGCAAAGAGATAAATCTGAAATTAAGTAAATTTCGGTTATTTTTTTTTGTTAATCGATGATCGTGAAACATATTTGTTTGATGGGCGAGGGGAGTGGGGTTAAAGGATCGCCAATGCTTCTTCTTGACAATTGGCTTAGCTTTAGAGCAAGTCTCTGAGGAAAACGATTTTTATTGCATTCAGCTTGGAACCTGCGATTTCGTGTGAATTCCCGTGTACAAATGTATTTGTATTACAACATATCATTGAGACTGGGGTACAAACCGTCGATTAAACAGGCGTCTAAGAAAAATATACAGGAAAATACCCTGACCATATACATAAGCTAACGTAATCTGAAGTTCAGTTCCATTGTTGATGAAGGTAATTACTTCTATTCACCTCTGAGTGCTAAATTCAATTCGAACATCAATCAATTTAGTAAATGAGGATTCTGCTAAACGTATCCCAATAATCGCACAGATGAACTTAATCAATCGATAACAAATGTCAAGAAAGTGTTTTATTAAACCTCTACAAGAGAATACCATTATCGTTATTATGTGACAGCTTCAGCATTAAATGTGCACCTTAAGTGGGCCATAAATACGCAAAATTCAATAAAACCAAGATATAGCGATTGACACATCCACCGCCGAAGTGGGTGGCATCAATTGCCCAAAGCACATACACACAATCAGATGGGACAAATTAAAAGCAAAAAGAAAAAGAAAAAAAACATCTGCTGAGCATAGTAAAAGGGACAGCACCACGTCACAAGAGCGTGTGATGTAATAAAGAGAGAAAAAACCCCAAGAGTGAAATCATTTTCATCCACAACACATACGCCGTCGCTTCATTTGCCACCTAAGGCCATACATCCTACATTTTCTTCAACACTAAATAACGGCCATCCATGTCGTCCTTACAAGTACATTGTAAGATATTAATGGATCGTTACATTCCCAATACATTATTCAGTCTATTACATTGGGGACACCAACACCCTCGCGCCACTATGACTATAACCATAACCATAACCACTGAATGCAGTCATACTTACTTTGATTACTGCAGGCATACAATTGTGGTCTGCTATAGATATGTACATCGCAATCTGAAATGAAAAAAAATAAACATACACATATTATTTATATGCACACATGTTGGTTCAATGTTTAATTCAATATGGAGGGCCGCTGTGTCCGGTTTTGTTGCAAAACTCTCAATAAATGCAATTAACGCAAGCATAACTAAAATCTAATCGGACGCAGTGAATCATTTAATCTAGGGTTTATGCGGGAGGATCAGATTAAATTACCAAGTCTTTCTATTTCCCAAATTGTGCTTTCAGCTGAATTCAATTTAGCAAAATTTACAAAATTTATTATACATATTTCGCTGGATTGAACATTTTCTCACTTGCGAATATTTTTTGTGTTGTTTTGGGAAAAAAAGCCCACGAACGTGTAGCCGGGGGGGGGGAAACCAATTAACTGCTCCCAATGGAACACACTCACCAAATGGAACTTAGCTCGATTATGGAGGAATAGATTTCGCGATAAATTTAAAATAAAAAAAAGCAATTGTTTACATGTGAAGACAATAAATTAACACTCCGTTTGATTCGATGATTTATGCGAACGATTTTGGTTGTGGTTTTGTTCAAAGTGTATATTTGCAATTGAATTATATTTGGAAGTCATCACGAAGAGCTCACTAAGAGCCTTTGTCGAGATCCTTAAACGTGTGGGTGCTATTGATCTTGTGGGAATGCAGGGATCCACGATACATTTTTCATGGCAATTTACACTCTCCGAGAAGTTTCAGTGACTTGCGGCCCTTCTTGAATGATTGAAATTTGAATTCGAAGACAGCCTGAGGACATGATGTGGCAAAATATGAATTTTCAAACTGACTGAAACATGCTTTGAATGCCTTCCTTCTTCTTAGAATATACAAATCGAATGGTGAAGAGCCTGACCCGCAGGAAGCAGTGCATTTATCTAAGCAGAATGTCCAGCAGTAGTTCATAGAGAACGAGGAAGAGGAAGAGAAATTGGCACAGCTTTAAAAAAAAACTGAATAAAAACGAAGCCTCAAGCTCAGGTGGCTTCCGATCTGAAACACAATATAGCATTGCTTCAAATGTCTTTCAACACAAGCAATTCATATGCTATTCACAAAGTTCTGCCTCGTGCTACGTTTGTAAAAAAATTGAGAGAAATGCGAGGAATGTCATAAAACTTAAGAACTCGCTCTTCTAACAGTTTTTTCGTAAGGATTATCCGACAATATTCGAAAAAATCAGTGCGGCTTTCAGCTTCTCCTACGAAATGAGAAATTTTCTACCAAATTGAGAGTTTTTTGTGCAAACTGACATTTGAGAAATGAAAACAGCTGACTGAAATAAATTTAACGACAAAAATGATTTGAAATATTGAAATAAACCAGCTGCTAAATTGTGTTGTCATTTCGAAGCATGTCTGAAACTCTATACTTGTAACGTGAAAACTCTCTCTCGCATTAATATTCACAGCTCTGGCAGCGATGATTTGATAGAACCTGCATAATTTAGGAAACGAAAATATGACCAACGAGCGGTCCATATATCGCATCTACTAATGAGGCGATTCTTTATCATGCAAAAAACCACAAATTTACTAGTATGTACCTAATACATAATAGCAAATCTTTTGGTACACGAACTGACTGCAATTCAACATGACTGCTGTTGGACAAGTGAAATTAATGGAATTAAAAGTTTTAACCTTTTTTGCCTGGAATCATAGAATGGGACAGGCTTCGCCAATACGCAAGAAATGGTCACAAAAAAAATGCTGTTTACTGATGAGAAAATTTCACCATTGATGAACAGAAGTTCAACAAGAAGAATGATAGAATTTTTGCTCCATCATAACCACATGTGTTTGAACACATTCCGACAGTGGACACCACCCAGCCTCTGTGACAAGCTTAATTTCTGCGAAAATTTACTAAGAATGCCTTATTGAATGTCTTCAAGCCTCTTAACACAATTATTTGTTTTTTCCTCTTGTACAACCTATGATACCATGGCAAACGACACCGCTACCTTGGAGTTAATCCAGAAGACGTGCTTCCCTTTCCCTGCTTCCCTTAAGAAAGATAATACAGTGAACTCCCGATAAGTCCAATTTTTAGGGGTTATCAAAATTAGTTCCACTTAGAGGATGTTTTTTTGTTGGGAAACTGGAGGGGAATGCAAAATATGGCGAACAAGAAGTTCAAGTTTGAGAGAAATTCGACGTAAGGAGAGTTCGACTTAGTGAGTATCTCCCTATGGAGAAAACGTTTCCTTACAAGAGTACTGCCGGACATTCATATAAAATGTGTTTGGATGTCTCACCCTCTTCCAGGCATAGCAAACATTCCTTGTCCTGGCACAGGTTCACTTAGTTAAGGTGGTACTTCAGTGAGCACTGGCCAGGCTTGTCAAGGCTGAGGATTTCCTTACAAGAATAAGGCCTGGATAATCGCTTGGATTGCCTAAAACCGATCCCATTGGTCCAGTGGTCTAGGCGAAGTTTGATTACGCATTTCGCTGACTAACGCGTTGTAGCTGCTTTCCTATTAACACTACAATATGGCTGATTCGGAGACCACCCGAGCGCATCTACAGATTAGTTGACTACAATGCCCTTGCCAATCCAGGTACCCAGTCGACCACCTTTGTTGCGTCTGTCAAGCGATTGCAGTGCATCTTAGCAACATTTGACCGTTTTGGAGTCCATTAGGTTGGACGATAATGCGTTCAGCTTGGTTATCTCAAAATATGATGAGTGGATTCCCCGTTGCTGCAAAGCAAATGGAGGACATTTCCAATATTTTCTTTCACAATTTGTAGGCATTATATAGAAATATGGGTGGCGCTACAGCCCGTAGAGTGCCAGGGCCAAGCTTCTCAGCAACTGCTCGTGTGTGGGTGTGGAGTGGAAGGGACCTACAGTTTTATGCCGACTCCGAACGGTCAATTTTGAGAAGCTTTTTCTAGACAGTTATACTCTTTGAGCATCGTCAGTGACTCGAAAGAGATGGGGCCGTGAAAAGTGCGTAGGAGTCGACGCACATACCCACAACGCCACGGGACACCACTGTAGGCAATTTGTAGGCATTAACTGAACTAAAAAAGGGAAAAAAAAAGTTCGAATACATTTTATTGGATGCGATGCGTGTACCAAAACATTTGCTGGTACGAGGTATATCCTTGAACAGCATGTCTAAGGCGCTCGATTTGCTAAAGTTGGGGGACAGTTTCTCCGAGAAAACTTACTACAGAAGTAGACACAACCGGAAACACTTCAAGCTACACAGGGATGCTTGAGAAACTCATCAAATCTTGTTGCAACAAATCAAATTTACTATCTACCTAAAAATGTAAATGTGACACATGAATGTGCTAATAACGAGCATCATCTGCAGACATCACTTGTCGGTCGATGCGACAAAGTGCAAATTAACAAAGGCCAACAACGCAGAGTGACCCCATTTAAGTTCGCCTCCCCCCATCTAATGCATATCATTAACATTCTTATTAAATTTAAATGAGAGAAAGAAAGAGAAAGAGCAAACGACTGACTTTGTGCGAAGGCATGTTCATGCATCTATAATGTCAAATTTGTTCGTGTAATTTCTGCAACCCACAGAATATTATACGAATCATAAGAATAATTTGCTATTCCATCACATCACATAATTGTGCGCCCCGCCGTAATTCTGCATAAATTGCTCCGTTTTTTTTATGGCGAACATCTCCGAATGGTAACCACCGAACTTAACCCCTAAAATCGTTGCCATCAAGATAATGGATGTCATATAAGGACTCCCGAGCGAGTGCGATTTATGCAAGAATATTAATAAAAAGAAAACAATAATGTATGATGTGTACCTATTCGGGGTGAGTAATATTACCCGCATAGCGTGTGTGACGTGCTCGTTGAACAGGTTTTCGCTGCTGGCTCATGTTGTATTACTTTCGAGTGATCTTATCACTGCGCCAACTCAAGTGATTTGTTCACTGACTCAATGTAAATATAGGCGCTTAGTGAAATTCACATGGCTTTTGAACTCAAGCATGCTTAAGAATTCTGATAATTTCTTGCTAAAGTGTGGATTCTCTTCATTTTCTTTGCATGACGCTACCGACGGGCGTGTTCGTTTGCGCCGCACGCATGCAATTGGTGCGGTCACAGTCTAATGAGTGAAACAAAGCACAAATGAAGTCACAATAAGTTCTGTTCATTTGACAACGATCTGAACACTGCCTCTAGGCGGAGACCTTGCTCTCGATGAAATCCGTAATATAAACCAGAGCTGAAGGCTTACATGGGCTCAGGTTACGACTTGATAGCTTACTTTCACTCTATTTACCGGCTTTAGTTGCAGTTGAAGTTCTTGACTTAGTCGCTGCATTCAAATGCTTGATCTAGGCCACGGCCAACACAGTAGATCACAAGCACATTCAGTTCGTAAAGTATCTTAGGACAATGTCGCAATTTTGCCAGTTGTTGAATGAGACATCAAGCGCGAATGCATCCTCCAACTCGTTGAACCACCCACCTACTCGAACAACATGGAGTGCATTCCAATGTCTTGACTCTCTGAGGTCACTATGCATCGAACGAAACGTATTTACTTAGCGATTCTCTGCGCAGCCACTATTTGTATGAATAAATTCATTTATCGCCACTCATCGGCCATTCGAATTCCGCGGTGTGCCGTTTTAAAGTCGACAGAAACCTTCCCCAATAGTTCACTTTCATCGATTTTATCTCCCACCATTATGCGCTAAGCCGCACTTCTGGGTGCAGATACATATCGCAGGACGGCTTCAATCGTTCGCACCTTGAACTTAAAAATGAATTTACCCAACTGCTCAGACAGTCCAATAACATTTGGCTTAAAATCAATAAATACTGGTTTTCCTTTGAATCGAAATATCAGCTGTCCTTGATTGGTATCTGTCGATTGTCGACTGTCGGTCATGGTTAGGCAAACAAGCAAACCTGCCTGCTTTTACGACTGGGACGTGCTATTCAAAATTGTAACACTCGACTAAGTACGACACAACGGCTCAGTAGATTGACGGCCAGTTAAAGCCAGTAATCTCCATCGGAAGGAAACGTTTTATTTTTAAACAATAAAACAATTTGCCGGCGCAACAACAACAACAACAACAGCAGTAGCAACAACAAACCAGCAGATAGTATCTACAACTCGACTGTATCTAATTAACCGTCACAATCAATTACAATGCGACTTTGCCACGAAACTTGAAAAGATATCGGAGACCGCGGCCGACAATGCGGTGGTGTGTACTTCGATCTGAGCCTCGTATCGTGCATTGTCGGTAGTCGCTTGTCGGTTTCTCATTCTGGATCCGCAGTAACTGCGACTACGGCTACGGCTACGGCTACGACGTGGCTGCGCCAATCGATGGAACTGTGTCAGGTTCGCATCCATTATGTGGGTCTACCTTCGGTCGGCGGAGACGAATTGAACTTTATGAAGGCCTTGTCGTCGCTGGTGGACGGGCTTGCTACAATGCCTGCTAATTATATACGAGTATGTTTGTAAATATCCCCTGAGTCATGTGTTATCTGTGCACCGTCTCGCGGTCGACGATTGTTATTCTTGCTCTGGTCTGACTGAAGGAGCTGTGCTTCATCATGCAGGAACCTGAGTAAATTTTGTGGTTTCTTCTTGGGACTCCTTAATTGGAATTTGCACTCTGATGGACTAAATAGATGACGAAAGGCTATTGCATAAGTGGCACATGAACACCTTGCTCATGGTAGTGCATGGCAGCCATGGCGTTGATTTTCGATTTGCTGGTCGCGATTGTGTAAGCGAGTGTATTTGAATGGTGCACCACCTTGGTACCCTTGCCTGGCGGGCTTGTGGATTCATTTTTATGGATTCACTGCACTGGGTGGCTAGCTGAGATTTTCAACCACACTTGAATGTGACACAATATTCACGGTTCTAGGTAACATTCTAAGTTTAACCGCAGAATGCTACAGTGCAGTGCTATGGTGGTATGGAGGGGATGTCAATGTGGCACATGCAGTGATTAATGAGAGCAGAACAGAGACCGGTGGAGATTCTTTCGCTTGGTTACATAAATAAAAGTTCCACGATGCGGTGATTATATCGGTGCCTGGTGATTGCAGAGTGACGTGATATAAACACATTCTCATTCAATTCGTCTTATAATTGGGTTTCTCTAACTACGCATTCTTAAGAAAAGAACGAGTGAAAAGTTGATGTGACAGGGATGATGTTTTAAGGTGAAATGGATACAATTTCTGTACGGAAAGCTGCCAGAATGAGGATGGAGGACTAGAATTGGAATCGCAGTTGGTTCTAATAGTTGTGTAAACATATTTCTGAGGACAGCTCGCACGTTTTTGACCAAGGTTGAACAGTACTAAAACCAGTGCGAGTTGGAGCGGTGAAGTGACGAGACTGTGGTGACAAAGACATCTGCCTTAGTTTATGTCTGTTCGGAAATATAACAGTGGTGGAATGCTCTCTGTGACTTGCGTGATCAGCATTTTTTTAGTTTTATAAGAACTTGTAGAAGCTAGGCTTAGGTCTACACAACGGGCTGTGGCATCAAATTTATTAATAACTTCTGGTTGCTTCGACATCACTCAACAGTAAGGAATAAAGATTGAGGTCAGTTGTGCCGGGCAACGGCTTCCCCAATCCCTACATAAGCGAAAGTAAGCTCAAGTCTGTCAGCTAGCACAACCCAGACAAAGACGATAGGCGAGCATTTCGTTCCCTCGATCTGGACGGGGTTAAAATAGCAAAATCTAGACCAAAGTCAAGAGATGTTGGGACTGTCGGCAGAAGACTTTAAACAGGTGCACCAAATATGCTTAGGCGCATGCACCAACTCTGGAATAAGATGCAAGTGCTTAACAAAATCTCATGAATTTGATAAAATCAACTGCGTTTTTCAGATGAGTAGACGATGTTAAGCCAGTAGACATATGCAGTAACACGCTAGAAGATTGTAAAATGTTTGATTCCCATAAAAGGAGCATTTACAAGGCATTTCGTCAAGTAACCGATATTTCATCAGAAACGTCTCTACTCTGCTTATGTATATAAACGTCCGCTTGGTGCTTGGCATTTCACGACGATAGCTCGATCAAGTATCATGGACTGTATGTCAATATAAACAAAGTTCATGTTCCTTATCTCCTCTCTGCGATCCAATAGAAGATAAGCATTATGATACTAGTACAGGAATATATCGACGAAGGGCTAGAATGATCTTCGACGGGTATTCTGAAGTCAATCCTCAACCAGCCGCAGAGAGTTTGTAATCGACTTAACAACCCCTCTAAACGAGTACATTATGGCAAAAGCCATCTTAATCCCATCACATCCTCTAGACTGTGGAGCCACACAAAAAAAGGAAAGAAGTCATCTTAATATTCTGCCCTAGATCTTCCTGCCATTTGAACGCCTAAAACAATTCGTCATCAATGCTCCTTCTCGGTGTGAATTCATGGCACGGAAGTTTGCAATAAACCAAATTTCCACATTGCAGCACTTCTATTTGGCGTTTCTATGACAGGACAGCCAGTATACATAGAGATGAGGTGTTCAATAGCAATTCTACTACTGACATATGTAGCTGCCAAACCTGCGGAACTAATAAGTATAGTCTTTAATTATATTTTCCCTCTCCAATCGTGAGCCAACGCACAACACCAGTGGTTGCTCAGAAAATAAGAATCACGTTCCTATCGGAGCCGCTCTTGGTTCGTGGTAAGCGGATACTGAATAAGAGTCCACAATACAGAAGCCTTTCAAAAGATAATGCAATCGCTTGCAAATTTAGGTGACATTGACATTGGATGACACATGGACCTATTTGGTGAGATTGAAGTCGAAGTCGAATGGATCTAGTAGTAAAGGACGTCAAAATGATGTACAAGTTGGCACCGATTTAGCAGTCAACTCCAGATGGTGGAAACGAAACTTTGGTAGTAGATTGTTTGAGTTCGAGTAGGAGCGATAAGAGTGGCGTCAAATTGCAAATAAATAAGAGAGTCATCTCCAAAAGGACCAGCACGTCTTTGTATGAGCGCTGCCCAAGACTATAGTGATGCTCAGATGCACGAACCATATTAAGATCGGTGAGCAGTGAGTGAAGAAGTAAATTTTAGTCAAAAGTTGTACGACAACATGCCGTCGAAGTATACAGATTTAATGCAGCAACTAGACCATAATGTGCATAAACTAGTCAAATTCAGACGGTTGAATCTTATAATAAGAGAAAAAAATAGAGAAATAGAGGGCATGTGCCTAGCTTCTCAACAACCGCTCGTGTTGTGCGTGGTATTGTTCCCTCACGAGTGGAAGGGACCTATAGTGTTAGCCCACTCCGAACGGCCAAGTTTGAGACGCTTTTTCTAGACAGTCATACTCGTCAGTGACTCGCAAGGGGTCAAGCCGTGAAAATTATTTTTGGTCATACTGGCAATCGAACCCATGCACCGAAGAATTTTACACACCAAGAATACAAGAGACGATGCTTAGGGAGGTTCAGTCAAATTACACAATTTCACAAATCCATTCCAGTGCTTCCATTGAATTCATTCCAACGTTGACACTTGTAATCTGCGGCATAATTTCGATTCTGTCATGCGAGAAGGGAACTGTCAAAACAAACAAATGGTTATCCTACTGAATCCCATTAGCTATTCGAGATGCAATTTCCTTGGGATGCCATAAAGAAGATTACGAAGCAGATGTCGGACACTGCCAGTGATTACGTGAGACAAAAGAGAGAATCCCCAATCGTGTAATGATAGCTGTCAAATTCTTTCTTTTCTTCAAGAAATCCCAGCCAGTATTCCTGCAATTCATTACATCGTATAATGCTGTCCTATGGAATGAGAGTCTACACTTTCATGTCGGCCATTGAAGTCATCATCCAAGAGTCCCTTTGATCTGCTCGAAATTGACCTCGATGCGCCCACCTACAGTCAGTTCAGACGAGAGTCTTCGTGTGTCCTCGCATTGCGAAATATGTGCGAGAAGCAGACGATGATAAAAGATTGACAATTTGTAATGGTGCTTCTATGCCTGCCTATCTGGGGAGAGAACGAGGGACATTTCCATTACAAAGGCATACACAGATAAACATCCCTTTCTGACCTTTGTTCAGGAATTCGCTTGACCTTCAGGAATGGAAATTTTCTTACATGTCACTTTCGCAATTATGCCGAAGACCCATGTCATAATGCTTAAGACCCAGCTTCTGCTGGCAGTCCCATCTGCCCATCTGCATCTCTGACAGTTCTAGCTCGGTGGAAATGTTTAATTATTTGCAATTTGCGTTAATTTATCGCCACTGAAACAGGCGCTATGTGTGGGTGAACACTTCAATACCAAATGATCATTTTATGTTAATCGTTTTTACTCTTCTCCTCATGGTTTGCTGTTGGGTACTGTGCCCGGCCTTGACGAAATTTCCTTCTTTTTATTTCTTCTCTAAGTAAAATGAATACAGACTTGGGTAAAGAACAATAAGAATGTATCGTACAAAGATGCAAATTTTACTTGGGAAATAAAAAGTTTTATACACGGGAGCGTATGCGTAACTTTTTCGATGGCAATTTCCTCTGCCATCGGAAGTTTTTTTTTTTTGTTTTTTTTTGTAAGAACGGCATGAGTAAGGACTGAGTGAGCGTTATTTATTTGAAGCCATGTGTAGTTCGAAGAATATGCCCTTTTTCGTTTTTAGTGGAAATAAATATATCGCACTAAGTGCGGGGGCTTAGATGGTGATGGGCAATTTTTATGCGATTTTTTTACGCGTGGGGTATGTATCTAACATTTGTTTAAAATCGTGGGGGATAATGGAAATGTGTAATGCATATCAGTACGAGCGGTTTAAAATGCGACGCTGCGAAGACGAAAAAGGTTTATGGTCATTATTCGCGAAATCATCATAAAGCTGGCTGGGATCTTTTCGAATAAAACGGTTTTCATATCTTTCCTACTATTACCCTTGTTTTCACATTTTAAGTGTCGAACTATAGTCTGGTTTAGGGCAGAAATAAAGTAGTATAGAGATTTCTACCTCTCTTGCCCCTAAACATTTTTGACAGCGTTTTTTGTGTCGTTTTCTCTAACCCAACTGCCCAATCAGAGAATGTAATTTGCAGTATTTCATGAATAGCTGTCAAAAAATGGCCCTCAAATTCGTCCATCAGCTGATAATTCGAACCGATACACTCATCTTTAGACGTCTTTATTGCAGATTCTAAACACAATGGAGCCGAAAAACATGATTCAATTCAAGAAACTGGAACTGCAGCTGTTGTTCGACCACGAGTTTCATTCATTTATTCTGACAGCAATGCGGCAATAAAAGCCATAGCATCAGACTTCCTGACGTCGAAGCTGTTTAGACTGAGCAGATAGAGCATCAGTGAGATATCCTTGGTGAACTCGGTAGAACTCTGTTGAGTACCGGGACATACTGGTATCCAAGGTAACGAAAAGGAAAACAGCCTCGTGAAGATAGGTTCGGAAGTGAAAGAATTTCTAGCCATCCCATACGGGTATACGCCAGTAAGCCCCATAAGGAAGAAACTTAAGGGTGAAGCCCTAGATAGAGCCAGAGCTCGCTGTCTTAAACTATGCTAATGAGAATCATTACCGGGCACTGTGCCATAGGCACACATGCTATGCGTCTGACGACTATGCGGCACAACGACTTTTGTAGAAGTTGCAAAGATGAACATCTGCTCTGTGACTGTTCAGCACTAGCAAAGTGAAGGAGGGAGTTCCTGGGAAAACACTTCTTTGTAAAGCTAGAGGACCTAAGCGGTGTTGAAGTTTTTTGATAACGCTGTTCTATCCCGAAGAATCTTCGACGCTGTTCCTTTCCATGACTGAGTTGACGCACGTTTGTGAGAAAGGAACGCAGTGAACTTTGTACTCTGTAACTGGGTAGGTCGTGCAAACTATAAATACCCAGTAGTGTCCGGGACAAGACACAGCACGGTGAGATATTTCATGCATTAATTGAGGAAGCTTAGACTTTTCACAGCATTTTTGGCTACCTTGAAGATGCGATGATAATAGGATGAACAATGAAGGAAATGAACATTTTATCTTTGAAATGCTTCGGAATAATCTCTCCCAAATTAAAATTTCAATTACTTTTTCAAAAGGTGTCTTGATAAGCAAGGCACAAAGGACGTATAGTATCTTCTATGTACATTGGGCCCCTAGACTTTGGCCCCTTGCAGCCCACTCCTTCGATGATTTAAGCGACACCGTCTGTTGTCTATTAGGCTCCAAGGTAATCTTAAATTGGGTTCTAACTGACTGCAGAATTGATGCTCTTGAACAAAGCATCACAAATTGATGTGACTTTGAATAGCGAAAACATTTTGCACACAAAACCCATTCCATCTAATAATTGAAACTTTTACAGATGTTACATGATTGGATGCGTTCATTCTGCAGGAAACGCTGTTCTGCTACTACTGTTCTATTTATATCCTCTCAAAGCATTACGCAAGAGAACGGAAGTCATCGAGACCTAGTATTCGATAATGTGTCTTAATTAAGCTGTCAAATATAATTGCAGTGCTCTCGTCGCTTCTTATACGCGGAAGCAGTCATATTCATGCTAAAATAATAAAGCATCAGCCCCCCCGAAATTCAAGTATTATCACATCAACTTTTTCCCAACAAGTGTGTAAATAAATCAAACATCTTCGCACCGCATAGACAGTATTTAACTTGTCTCCGCTGAGTTTCAAAGCACAATCTACAACTCAATTAATTTATTTTTCAGTCCACCCCGCAGCGTACATTGCTAATGAAACAAATGAACACTTGCAAATAAGACCGAGATAAAATATTAGGAAACCTTGCCCCAAAACAGACAACCATTTACATACATTCGCTCTCAATTTTATTAGCGTTCCTAAGCGTTTATGTGACGACTACATATCACACCTCACCGTCGCGTCGTCTAACCTCATCTAGGAATTATCACATCTATCATAATTAATCCAAGGTATACATTTGATAGAAATTAGAAGAAGGTAATAAAGTAAATATGAACTAATTAATGTACGTCTCGTACAACCAGCACAGCCGAGTTGCGACACATTACACATATCACTCGCCGACGATGAAGGTGTGCGATACACAGCGGGTAGACGGTAAACAATAATTGCATGCCCGACTCCACCGGGAGTCGTGTAATGTGATATTCTCTTTGATTTACAATGCCAAGCTACGCATACACACACTGAAAAGATGGATGAAGTTGTTTTGTTTTTTTTTTTTGCAGTCAACTTTTGACGCTTCACCACCTGTGCCTGTGTGCCACGAGGAGTACATGAGTCCACGGACTGGGAGTGTAGAAATCTAAAACCAACCTCAACCTGAAGCTGTTTACTTGACAATCTTAGAAAAGCCCAACAGCGGCAGTAAGTGGGTTTATTTACCTATTTTATTATTTCTATTTTCATTTTCAACTTCAACTACTCTTTGGAGGTCATTCATTCTAGGCATGCTCGCTCGCTTCATCCGAGACCGGCTGGGTTTTGTAATTTGTTCGACCTTAGGCAACCTTATCCACACGGAGAATGATCTTGAATGAGATATGGGTGCTCCCGAAAAAAAAGAAACACACACACAAACTGGTGTGTATGGATAGGATATCTACACTACCACACTGATGTCTATCATCAATGGAGTCATAGTTGTAATTTTCTACCACATTAACTCCATAATTACGCTTGGCATCCGTTAACTTTGAAGTATCCCATCACCCCCCCCCCCCACCATGTGGCTAATTTAGTCATGAGTTGCTTATCTTTTTGGAGAAAATAACTCAATTGCACTTTTGGCCGGAATCAGAAGCACGGCAACGAGCGGCAACAAGCAAACACAAAAAAAAAAAAAGACAACAAAAACTTTAATTGCTCAGCGAAATTGTGCCAAAAGATACTTAAGTTGTTCGCTTTTGTTTGGCTAATGCAATTGATTGACCGACATATTGTTCGATGTGCTCCAGATACACTTGTAAATCTGGCAAAGAATACCAAACACACACGGGGTTTTCTTTCTCAATTAATTTCGTAAAACATTTTCAATGGCCGAGAGAAGATGACACATTTTGCAATTATTAGGTAAGAAAGTCTGACAAATAATGCGACGATTGTAAAAGTATTGCCAATTTTATCGAAAGTTTAGACATCATCATCAAGCCGCGTCTATGCTCGCTCACCAGGAAGAGAATAAAAAGTGAAATTCATAAAAATTTGATCGCATTATCTTTACTTTTGCTAAGAATGTGCCCCAATGTACGTTCACATGTGTGAATGAAGATGCCAATTAGAACTAGATGGCTTTCTCATGACACAGCAAAGGCGTATTAAATGACAAAACGGAATGGGAATCTTGATTGATGGACATTTTGTGTTTATTTACGCAATCAACTTATTTCCAAGATGCAAAGGGATTAAGTGAAACGATATTTTTTGAATAAAAGAGAAATGTCAAAGCTTTCTCCGCACGTCTGGATGAGGGTGTGGGGGGAGTCTTTTCTATGAATAACTTAAGGATTGCCTACATTACACATTTTCCTCCCAACACCCACTATTAATGATGAATTAAGATGAACGTGTTTCCAATACACGTCATGGGGATAAGGTTCTTTCAATCACCTGACATGCGACATAATAGATGACCAATATCTGGTCATTGGGCTGGTCTATCATCGATTCTTTGAGGACATTTTTCCGGTAACTCTGTTGAGGATTTACATTTGAGGGAAATTATTTTGCGTCAGAGCTCAGACAGACTCAAAATTCAAAGGCTTTCTTTGAAAAGGCGAATTCCAAAGAATTTGTAGTCTGCTTGTCGACTACGACGAGTGGGTGCAACAGTTTTGTAAAAGGACTTGAGTCTGCGTTCTTCAGTAAACAGTCGACGAAGTTTGAAAAGCTGTTCTTAAAACCATTGTCAGTGTCTCGAGAGAGGTGGGATGATGGGACCTTGCGGGACGAACGCACCCAAAGGAGAAGCCTTGGTTCGCAACAATTAATATCGCCCATTTAAGTAGATGTCACAGATTTCGAATTTGAAAATTATTAATTGCAAATGAAGGCGAATGATAAATTAATCGCTTTAACTCGACCAACAGCCAGCAGCAGGTCATTCCTCATAAAGCCTGAGATATCTTAATTATCTTACTAGGATGATTTATTGCCTATATCCTGTTTGAATACTTCATAAATCTTCCAGATGGTATTTTAAGGATTCCATTAACGTGTCTTTAAACAACCCGCAGGCATCGGCAAGCTATAAAATAAATTCAAATAAATCTCCTCAAAAAATATATAACGAGTAAAGTTTTCTTTACGACTCATAAAATATAAATAATTCGCAATGGAATGTAAATCATTGAAAGGGAAAGGAAAGATCTCAATCCTTTATGCAGGATAATGTTTCCTAGGACCACATTAATTCAATGATGCCATACGACATCAACAGAGCCAATCACTCCTCATCAAAGCGAAAACTAACCCTCATTACATTAGCAAAAGATTGAGAGTTTAAATTTCTGTAAAATGCACTGAAATCTGTCCACCCCGACGTGTAGTTCTATTAAAGAATCTAATTTTCAAGTGGAATAATAAGCACGTGTTCGCTCGAGCAGACACGGGGTAAAATTGGTTCGCTTGGATCTGAAAAATTAATGAACAGTAAAATGTGCCTAGACTATCTTCATTTGTATGTACATATTTATATAATCCCCCAGTCTCCCTCAGTCTGAATTTCCATTTTAACAAGGTGTATACACTATTACCCACTGACATAAAATTTAAGGGGGCCACAACTACAACAACTGATAGTCGGTTTTCTTTTCATTTTTTTTGCTAGTAAATTAGGTCTCCAATTACGAGAATGTTGGCTTCAACTAGACCAACAGGACTCACGTGCTCAGACCACCACCCTTCCTGCCCAGTCGCACACTTTTAGTCTAGTTATTGAAAAGGATCAGATAACGAAAGGAACTACTCTCTGCGTGTATAACAACAGAATGCCTATATTAAACACGTCTTGCATATTAATTCACAGGGAATTAAAACGCAGACCTTTCACTTAATATTTTCCGTCACTACAAAATATGTGCGTGTGTATGCTGAAAATTCGAATGGAAATGGGGAGCGGGAGCGATTTCGGAGCCTATTCGAATCTCTCGGTTCAAGGACATAAATACGAGTTACTTTAACGCAATCACAAATGATGATATCCTTGTCTACCACCCACTGGCATTTTTCTAGGTTATATACGAGCACACACTTGCCACTCTAGCATCGAGATTAAAAGATACAGACACAAAAAGCATGAAGTGGGGGAAAGGGAGAGAAACTACTCTGCGTCTAGATACATAGCCGGAAAGGATACGGCTCAGCTTTGCATCGTTTAGATAGAGAAATGGTTGATTTTATTCTTTTTGCTTTTCTTCGCTAGGCTTTTATTTATCTCTTCTTTCTCTTTTGTTGTGTTTTTCTTTAATGAAGACGATTTCAAAGGTTGCACTTAAATTTTATGAAAAAAATAACGAAACAAAAAGAAGCACCCATTGTCTTTTTGTATCTGTGAAATATTTATTTATATTTTTTTTTAAGAAATAAGAAAGCCTTACAGTTTTATTGTTCATTTTAAATGGGAACTGCTGAAACTTGAACTACATTTTTATTGTGGTATCGATTTTTCGTATCACTGTGGAACCACCCTCAATGTGATTTCTATCGCATTAGTTGATGAGGGTTAGGATCACAAGGCTAGTTGGCCCCACAGGAGTTTATACATAGACTTGCAATGCGCTTGGGGGGTGGAAATGAATTTGAAGAAGAAAACGAAAAAAAAAGAAAATAGAAATAATGTCAGCGAAGAAATGAAACGATTTGGAGGAATGAAAAAGAAGTTGAAATATTTCAAGGGGATTTAGTAGGTCAAAAGGTACCATATGGATGGTTGAGTATATCTTGTTGAGGTTCACACCGGGGGAGATATCATTTTTTTTTCTTACCCTTTGATGATAGTATTTATTTGGGGAGAAACGGATGGATAGGGTGCCTTTTATGTTACACGTCGATTTTGTGCGGCCGTCACTTCGGTTTGGATGGCATTTGTCGGTAATTGGTTAGACAGTCATTGCGAGTGGTTGATAGCATTTTTTATGTCATTGGAAGGTGTTTAATTATTAAAACATTTTATTTAAATACTGGTTCAACAGCTACAGCTCGCACTCGTGTCATGCGTGCTATTGGTTCGAGTGGAAGGGACCTTAACTTTTGTGTTGACTCAGAATGACGTAGTTTTGATAAGTATTACTGAGATGGATGCGGGAATTATGAGTGTCGTTCGTGTCAGAAATGGAATACAAAGCGTAGGAGTCTATCCGACGATTTATTACTAAACCGAATATGCCACCGAATTCCTTCTATGTAAAGGGTGTTTTTTTTTAGAAGTGGAGAACTTTAAATTGGCATAAAACAGGCATTCCAGTTTAAATATAATTTGGGGCCTGTGAACGCTGCCGCTGGCGCATACATGACGTAATCTGTAGTTTCAATTCTCACATACTCTTTATCAGACTGTATTTCTGATCAAACTTTGGCTTTTGTGAAAGTTTTGCACGAAAAAGTTCGTAATCATGTCGACTGTAACGTTTTAACAGTCATAATTTTTATGGGCCAATGATTCCACCGGCCCATAGAGAGCACCAAAGGACGACTTTTCTGGATGTAAGGCTATTTCGACAACGGCTTTGGTTTCAGTTTGCAGATTAAACCACGTTTTTCAAAACAAGGCGTGAGTCTATTCATTATGAATTGCCAAATTAAACTCACCTCAAAACAACCGAAAACTGTCGAATCAGCTGTCACAGAAAACAACGTATCCAAGTTAAGGTCCTCAGCCTCTAAAAACACCCTTTAATCTCCAGGCGGTGCAACAGTCTCACGTACTATACAAAATCAAAGATATAATACATATACTTACATGTATTCAATCGATAGAATATGCAGCACTAACGTGTATTTGGCTTAAAAGTTATTTACAAAAAACCATTGACCTAGAAAATAAGAGAACACCCTGTATTTGAACACACTGCACGTTCATGTTTGGCCAACTGTTACAATCGAAGGTGGATCAATAGGTTAAGGGCACAATATGCTGAAGTGCAAGGTTGATAGACAACCTCAACAGTGTGTCCTCCAAACTTGCCTAGAATAATTTCCCCCCTCCGATTAGGAAGGTCATTCCGGTTGGCTTCAACCTGAGATCAAATTAAAAACACTATCCCACTCCAACACCCGTCTGCAATCAAAAACACTTCCAACGCCCACAACTCAAATTCAGTTTTCAACAACTCTCAACGGTAAGTCTCAATCTATTCCCCATTAGCATTTCATCGTGAAATCAAGTTTTACAAAAGACCGACTATAATGCACTGACAACAACCAACAATGAAACATTTAGTCATGAAATCGACTCAACCATGGTTTTCAGTGTCAAAATGCCGATCATATCTGTGGTCTCATTAACCACAGATCATTAACCGGGCGCTGCCATCAGACCATGCTCACTCCTCAGAGACGGTTCCTAAACAGTACACATCACCAGGTCGAATTTGGAAGAAAAAAAAACGCACATGCTCACGCACACAGCACACACACACGCACGCACATCGCAGAGAGCTAAGCATGAAAGCGTTTCATAGTCAATTACATTCAATTTTTCAATTACCAATTACTTCCTAGTCATATTGATGACGGTCTCTGTCATTAGATAAAAACACACTTCATGCCCCCACTTGAAAGAACAAACAGACAGGGAGCCGCACTGCTCATGCCTCTAGATACGCACTCCATTCGAACCGTCAGCAAGTGTGATCGAAAACAGAATAAATTTGAAAAAAAAAAATCAAAATCAAATGTGCCTTCTGCGTCTAATTAATCTAACACTTTCAGACGCCAGTTGCAAACGGTCCGAATAAGTAGCGATTGCATTGCAAGCAAGCAAAAGCCCATGTGGGTGGGGATTGGTTATGAAATGTGTGCACCTGTGTTGCACCTTTTTTTGGTTTTAATTATTTCTCCATGACACTAAAAATCAAGTACTTATGTAAGAACGAGTAACACACACTTTGGGTACAAATCAGTGAGGCACGTAGATTTCCCTGTAATGCACTGCTCCCAGACCAGCATCTGGGCTTAATTAATTTGCACAGTGACCTAGTTTTCAGTCAAGTTTGCAGCTAAGGGTGAATTGCATTTGCATGCATTCACATGGGGTGTCTCACATAGAATAACACTCTCCGCACACACCAACACACAGAGATAGACCGAAATACCAAAAGTCAAGTAAATGAACACACATATTCAGTAACTAGGGTGGAAATTGCACTTGTTTCAGATCGAGGTGCAAAATAAAAACATTGTTCTGTAAAGCACAGACAGTCACACCTTTACTTTATTTCTGCGCTATTTTTTTGTTCGCCAGCAAGTGACACAGATACAGAGTGTGTAGCGGGGAATTTTTGAAAAAAAAAAAATGGAATCATAGCACGATTCAATTTAATATGCTGACGATGTGGTGTGGGGAAGCCACCCATCATCACCAGCCCACCATCCGCCCCTTAACATACATTTCCATTTGACAAGGATATCTAAATCGGAGAAAAGAAAACTTAAATATGAAGGAGATTCCGTTATGTCGTCCCTGCACAGCGGGTGTGCGTGTGTGCACAGTGTTTCGGTATTCCGTTTACGTAACAAACGAATGCCTACGCAGAATTCGGGCATATCCAAGGGGATAGCAACGGTAAGCGGCTTTAGGTCGTCAATCGAAATTGAGGAAGGAGCTCCTTCACATATGAGGCGTAGGTTGATTGGATTAATTACTATTATTTCGTTTCTTCCCGAGATACACACGTTCTCCTGTTATTTTCACGAATATGTGTCTATTTATATACGGCTGTGGGTACCGTAAGTGCGGTAGAAATGGATGTGAGGGAAAAAGTTATAAGTAGAAAAGTTATAAGAGATGAGAGTTTTTTTTTCTGTTTCCTTTTCCTTTTCGAATGCGAAATTGACTTAATTCGTCGATATGACAAGACTTGAATGTCAAAGTGTGTAGTCGAAAGTATTTCTATTGTGTCGTTTAGAATTTTAAGGAGGCTGAGAATTGAGGGATCTTTTGTCGTTGGTCGGGCGAAATGTGTTGTCCTGTTACTTAGAGAAATTCTGTACAATCGTTAGAAACAAATGAGAGCATCAATTTGACGAAAATATGTGTGAGAGGTGTTATAATTCTCCAAGATGCAATAAGCAGACCCCAAGGGTTTGAAAATTCAGTTGAACTCGCCAATAACACTGCCACCCGTTCTCGACTTCAGCAGAACATGTATTCAATCTGGTTTACATGTGTTTCTTGACGATAACGGGCGCATGGTGCCGTGCAACCCGGGCTCTGGTGAATTTGCAAGAAATAGAAGGCTCTTGGCGATTCGCGATGAACTGTCTTGGTTTCGGTGTTATGTATTATCCGCTCGAGATATTAGCATTTTTATAGGCAGTAAGGTGGCAGTCCGTGGATGAGATGGCCGATTACCTTAATATGCATCTGTGCTTCAGGCCATGACATTCCAGGTAACTTTGAAGCGGTTGAGCTTGTCTCACTTTTGAACTAATACGACTTCCAAATGACTGCTTCTGAACAGGGCAGTGATCCAATTAACCAACGTCTTAAGCCTCAAATATGACGTGACCCAGACTGTAACCCAAATGCTACGAACCACTGATACTACAGAACAGATTAAGGATTGGTTACGTGGTGATTGTCATTAAAGGACATTTTCCTTTGGGAGAGGTAACAAAAATGTTTGCACGTCTCGTGTATACAAATTCCCGTGAGCTCTCTTTTTCAATAACTGAAGTTCTAAAGCTCAGACTCAGTAGCAAGTAAGTTGAAGGAACTTAAGTCTACTTCGCTTCATCCCAGCCTCCATCAGTAGTTGTGGTGGCTTCAATTAATCCACGTAGAGCCACAATGATGTCTGTGCGACCAAACCTACACTGCTGCTATCTCACCACTCCTACTGTTAAGGTACATGGTTCGATTTCGAACCACCTACAACTCTCATATTTTCGATCTTAGAGGAAGATTATAACAGTCAAGAAACAACATGGCTGTTCGGAGTTGGCATATCACTGGTCCCTCGGCAGTCACTCGGATAAGAGCATATGCACGCACAATATTGACGTTATCTGTTGTAGTTTGGCTCGAGTCCACACAAGGGTGTAGCCGAAGAAGGAGACGAAAAAAGCTTACTATGAGGAAACCGGAAGACGATTAAATTACAACTAGTCCAATTCATCGAGGTTTGGTGCACCAAAATGGAAGCCTAGATTTGAAGTCAATTCGTTGGAGATTAGTGGATGAACAACACGACCGTACTGGCCAGAAACACAAAGTTAAGCAAAAATATACTGTTTTCCCTCGTTACATTATCCACACCGCGACAGAGAGTGATCTTGGGGAAACTTGATATTTAATCCATCGGCGTTGAAATCGATGCGACTAGAATGAGTCTGGTGTTAAATGAGGCAAAACAAAGTGCATGCTACTTTTGAAAATGAAGGCGCAACATGACTCAGCTGTACGTTAGCAGCGTGGACTTTAAGTCGTTGAGAATCGATTCCGCGGTAGATGATCCTTCGTCACGCAGCAAATATCTGCTGTGTAAAGCGATACTGAGAGTTAACGATTAGAGAACGTAGTATTCTGTGTGCTCTGTGATGGACAAAAAAAAGGAAAAGATCTCGGTATAGTCCCGTCGAGTTTTAGAAAATACCGATCATGCGGGGAACACACGAAGGAGAACGTCCGTGTTTATGGAATACCCACGAGTGGCGAACAACAAACTTGATGTACACAACTGACAGATCATGATTTACTGATGAAGCTTTTGGTCAAACCAAAGATTCTGGGTTTTGAGTCTTCAATCCAATCACTCAGTTTTTCTAATCCATAATCGCAGCTCGAGACTAATTCTCCAACACTTCCAATCAGATATGCAGAAGTATAGAGAAAGCCAACTACCTCTCATGCGCCTTACATTTGTTTGACGGCGACAGTGACCAATAAGAGAATGCACTATACATTATTTCACCGAGAATTAACGTCAAGAATTCGTGAATCTGTCGAAAAATCTCTCAAATTCGTTGATGGACAAGGGGTCAATCAGCTGTGAAGTCGGCTATCACTAACTTTATTTCTGTTTCAAATTCCACTTCGTTTCGCAACTGTCAACTGCATAATCGTTGGGCTAAGTATGATGTGAGTTCTCATTTGCAATAGCCAATAAAAGGTTAATGTTTTCTTACGTTGGCAGCTTCACTTCGCAATTCCTTAAACGTTTAATTTAAATTCATCGGCAGGAGGCAGGTAAATGCTTAAATTTGAATGAAAATGTGTCTTGCCTGGTCTAAAAGCCTATAACTCACATATGACCGTCTTTATTCCATATTTACATACATAAAACTACAAATCTGACAACGTCTTTGTAAATTATTTCGCACCTCCAAATGACTAATTTATGGTTACGCTTTTAGAATTTCATCCACACTGTCTGTTTACTTAACAGAAAAAAAAGAAACATCGTCAAACTTGCCCGATAACTTCCCAGCCACACATAACATAACAATTAAACCAGATAAATTTGTCTTGAAAAATTCGTAATTCTGGTTGTTTTATTAGCGAGATCATTAATCTGTTAATTGTCCAACGCCAAGTGTAAATTATTTACAATCACAAACAACTTAACCTGTGGGCATTGATCCAAAACAACAATACCCCAATTGCAAAATGCCAAGGATGACCGCACATTGATTTTGAAAATGTCAAAGGTGCCAAATGCGATATTGACTGTAACATATTTCTTGACATATCACACTTACGAATTTAATGATACATTTTCATGTGATGTTAAATGCATTCTTAGTTTTGATAAGTGGTTTATTTGAAGTCTTTTTTTATTTTTAGATTTATATCGTGGCTATAAAATTGTCATGGGAATTCTGAATGCGAAGTGAATGATGTTAATGATTGTTGGCTAATTGTAAAAAGGCTTAACTTAAGATGTTTGCAGTTTTTTTGATTTTAATTCAATGTTTGCACATAATTTCACTTGTGTGTTGTTTAAAAATCAGGCCAACCTAGCAGGGACTCCTTAGTTTTAAGGGTACACCGCATAAATAACTAAACTGGAGTTTCACACAAGCGTGTATATAACATCGGCTCACTAGTTGGGTTCACTTATTAAGTTAACGTGATGTGTGAACATTTGATTACCATATAAATGTCTTCGATAAGCAAACTACAAAACAAATCCGTCGTGGAACTCTGATTACAATCTCCGTCTGGTAAAAATAGAATAAAACATGAATTCAACACTGCCCAGCTTACAAGTTAAAGGTTTTACACGAAACTTCGCGTTTCCAGATCATTTTCCTGAGAAAGAGGACCTCGAGTGTAAATGAGAGACCGTGGGAAACAGAACATCCTGTCGCATAATGCAACAAAGGATGGCCAAAAATAGAGACACTGGCGGTCGTGATGGCTGAAGAGGTGAGACGGAGAACAACTCTGACTGTAACGCCACACAAAGCAGATAGAAGCGTCCACAGCACATCGTGATGGTTGAAGAGGTGAGATGGAGACTAAGGTACATGTCCAACTCTGACTGTAACGCTACACGAAGCAGATAGAAGCATCCACAGCACAGTTGAGTGATTTGAAATAAGGACAGCATCTCAATCACCTGGTCCTTGTTATGATCACAACCTATTTTCTGAATTTTTGGTTAACTCTAAGAACGTCACGTCAGAAACCATATTTTAATTGCTTGAGAATGCCTGACATTTCGTCACTTTGCGAAATAGACGATTAGAGAATAGATCCACAACGCCATTCCACCATGTTTTGAGGTTGACAAGTTTTTGATTTCTCTTAAATGATTGGTTTCAAATTGAAGCAATTCTACTTTGTGTGGCTCACCTCAAAGTAAACCTATGAGCGCGCATAGATTTACACATATGTATGATAAATGCAGAAAATCGAATACAGTGTGGCGAAAAGTGCAAAATCTGACCGCTTTCTATCAGTAAACCTTTCAAAATTCTAAAGGACATTCTTGCAATCAGATAATTTCAGAAATTTTTTTTTCTTAAATAAAACTCACCCTTTCATAGGGGTTGCCAACTGGAGTCTATTTCTCGATGTTAAAGTCTAAAATTGTTCAATTTTAGTTTCTCGTTATCTCCGAACTTGCCCAGCGTCACTTTCGTTTTGTCGAACCGATTTATCGTCGTATCAACTAATTTAACCTCTTTTCTATGCACCGACTGACAGACTCAAACCGAACTAAAAAAAAAAATTGTTTGAAAACAAGCAACTAAATCGAAACAAACACGCGCACGAAAATAAACTGTATGAGAACCTCACCACCGGACCGAAGTAAATGCGATATTTTAACAACAACAGAAACGAAAACTGAAGTAAAACTTTCGATATACAAGTGAATGTATTTTTGTGTTGTTGTTGTTTTTTTTTTTAAGAAGATTGTGTTATTTATTTGTTTGTTTGTTTGGTTATTTTTATTTATGCACAACACACAATAATTGGCAAGTGTTTTTTGTTTTTCTTTTTTAAACACAACAAGTTATATCGAGGTACAACACACAGGTATACATTCGTTCGGCTGTTCGTCTCTCCGTCTCCTCATTGAATTGTTGTGTTGTCGTAAATTGTTATATTTATTGTTTTGTATTGTTATTTTTGTACCACACTGTGTGTTACATGTTTCAATTTGAAAAGATTAAAGTTGATGTTTAAATTTAACGCGACGACGAAGGCGACGACAACGGTGGGAGTTCTGTGTGGAAAATTACTTGACTTCGTTCTATTCACACTTGTCTATGGTTCGAATGGGGGGTTTGCACAGAACACAACAAAAAAAAAAAAAAGTTACACAATTCTTCTTCTATTTTGAATGAGTATCCTTTTATGTGAGAACGGGTATATTGTTGTGTTCGCAAAACTGCTGCAGACTGCGAAGAGCCAGTTCTATTGTTGGGTGCTTCTTTTTCAATGCAAATCAGCTGTTCAGCGGAATTATGTCATGTATTTCGGGTGAATACTGAGGGAATCCTTAACACAGAGAGCTGAGTGTATGCAGAGGTTATTATAACTTCAAGTTTGTTTACGACAATAATATTGACAATGCACTTATATTTATAAAAGTAGAAAAATACAAAAAACTGATTACTATTTATAACACACAGAAAATTGTATTTTAACAATTTTATTTTTCATTCGCTTTTGTTTTGTTGAAAGAGCAAGCGGCAACGCACTTATTTTTGAATTTGAATTTAAATTTGATTACATATTATATATTCAATGACAACTCGCACTGTGTCGGGAGAAAGAGGTAAAGTTGAATATTTAAAAACGATAACTGTCGGGATTAAATATATTGTTTAAATTGTTTTAAATATATGTATATATGGATTTATGTAATTGTACTCGCGATGCAGTCGATGTTGTGACGATTAGATTGAAATTCAATTGTCTAATAGCTCGGTTCGATGCGACACGAAAGTTAGATTCGCTCTGGGACAGCAGGAGAGACGAAATGTTATGCTTTTTGTTTTACGCTTAGAAAGAAAAATTAAAAATCGAAATCGAAAATGAAAACAAAAAAAAAACGCAATATCGAAGAATGAATGTGGAGAAGACTTGTAATTCGTTTGTGTTCAAACTTTTAAAATGCCGAAGAGTATCCAGGAGATGTTGAATGTTGAATGTTGAATCAAATGGAGATATTTTTTTGTATTTTATATTTTTGCGGATAGCGCTTCTTGGCACACTTGTGTTGTTATATTTTGTTGTTACTTAATTATATTATAACACCGAGAGAATAAATGTGAATGGCGTGCGCTGTGTTCTGTTGACGGTATAGTATTGAAATTCGGAACCGAGCTTTTCGCCGAGATATAGCAAGCCACTAACAGACGATGATGGTTGCGAGAGCGTATTCGAGGCAGGCAACAAAAAAACAAAAAAAAAAGCAGAACACCACACCACATCAGGCAAGAGAGTCAAATTGATTTGGCGCTGCCTGATGACGATGGTATAGCACGGGGGAGCATCTACTTGCAAAAGCAAGAAACTAAATAAAACCAACAACAATATTTTACACGAGAAGAGAGAAGTCACAAAAATTGTTTGTTGTCGTTTTTGCCTTCCCAGTTGTGACTTGTGAGTCGCTCTATGCACAGTTATGTACTACACACACACATTTCACTCGACGGTGTGCGGAATGGAATAGGAGAAGCAAAAGCTTAGTTCAGTGTATCACTGGGGCAGCATTAAGTATCACGAATTTGTGTGTTTGTATTTAATGGGTTAGCGTGTAGTTGCAGAGAGTGAGAGACAGAGCGAGGAATAAGCTTTCTTTGGTGGGGGTTGCTTTGCTGGTAGCGCTAGCGAATTGAAGGGGGATGATGAATTGGGTGACAATATGATAACAGAAGGGTACCCGCATTGGTGGTACGCGAGATACATCCAGTTGAGTAGGTTGAGAAAGCTTGTGGTGATGTGCAATTGTAGGGTATGCGCATTATCATTGGGGCCGAATACATACAGCTGAGGAGATATTCGGAGAGTAGGTGTATCTACTTAGTGCTTCTTGTTTTGTTGTATATGTGTGTCAGTGTTACCCGAATTCTTCTCAATTTTCTTCTTTTCTTTTTTTTTTTTTTGCATGTGTTTTGTATTTTCTTTTTTCTTCGCTCTTTCGTTTATTTTCATTTTTCTTGTTTTCTTTTTTATTTCGTTTTGTTTTTAGGTGGATTCGTTCTGTTCTCAATTCTCTCTCTCTCTCTTGCTTTTACAACAACGTGCGTGCGTGTTATTGTTGTTGTTGCGGTTTGATGTCCCACTGGGTGAAGTGTACACATTTCAATTACTTTTGTTACAGCGGAAAAATGAAAGAAAAGCCATTATGTACGGTTGTGTATGTATGAATGCATGTGAAGTGTAGCACCTAAATTGTACAACCTAGCTGAGGTTTACTCACAAATCGAATGTTGGCACAGTGTGATTGAATCGTAAGCGGTTTGGTTCAGTCTCGATTTAACTGAATTGCAACGAATATCAACGTTACTGAAATGGGATGCCTAAAACGCCTAAATTCGATTTGGCCAAATATTACATCAAATTTTAGCCAGAAGTACAAACATTGTATTTTTTACATACTGGATGGACCTTGGCCGCAACAACCATGCGATCTCTAGCTCGCTGTCGCAGTTGTACACACTTAGTTGATTGACGTTATACTTCACTACAGCAGTTCCTCCATGTCGCGTCAGAACAAGCATGACAAGCGACAGATCTTTGGAGAACCTGCGTACACATCCCCTGAAACATAAAGCACTTTGATTGTGGTCCGTACTTAATTCAACTTTCTTCCCAATGACACCGATTGTCTACTTTCCCAAGCTATCTTTGATTTATTATTCTTCGCCAGCATTCCTTCCATATCGGATAGGATGTCTGACAATCAGACGCTGGATAATCTGCCGGCGTGTCTTCACAGACGGATCGAAGACGGACGAAGAAGTGTGTCACTCGAAAGACCTCAAAATTGCTCTCTCATTGAAGCTCTCTGACCACTATAGCGTATTTCAGGCGGAAACCATTGCGATAAAGGAGGCACTTTCCTGACTCAAGAACTTTGTAATATCCATAAGGGATATCACCATCTGTTCGGACAGCCAGGCACAATTTCACGTTCAATTCAAAAACATTCCTTAATTCCAGGCTGTCCCTTAACCAGGTGAGCCAGGCTGAGCATTTCGTAGGTGTTCATTGGCTTGCAATCCTAGCACCAGGGGCAGATCCAACTTGTATGCCGATCGCCACAGCCTACTATCTTCTTAAGATACACACAATTTAAACAACCAATCACAAATGGCTAGAAGGCATCGTCTTAAATCATCACTCTCTCTCTGCTCTGACTAAGCAGGCTCTTATTCAGGACACTCATCGGCTTCATAAACGGACACTGCGCAATTGGTGTACACCCTCGCAGGATGGGTGTTCCGTTCAACGGTTTCTACAGAACTTTCCTGAATGAAGAGCTTTGGCTCAGACAAGTTGTAGGTACTCACATCTAGAGGGCCAACTATTTCAGAAAACTCAGCGTGTAGCTTGAGTAGATTCTTAATGCTTTTGAAAAATGCACGAACCAATGTCGGTCCTAATCGAATTTAGAAATTTATCATGCTCGATAAAATCCTTATCCTGCATGTCTTGCTATATGAAGTTAGGTTAGGTAATGGGTCTGCCAGCGAAATCGCCAGCACACTTAGACCATGTTGGTCCATTGTGATACCCATAGTCAGACTACTACCACTGATCGACTCCAGTGATAGTGTTCTTAATTTTATCCCAACAGCAAATGGTGACTGGACTAGATTTGAAAACCGGATAAAACGTATTAACTTTGCTTACACTGGTATTCGAACCGGAGACTCCTCTAAACACGGGAATGCACTGAACCAACTGCGCCATCCAGCTGTTCCCAGAAGCTGGACAGAAAGGCATTCGGCATTCCTGGTGTTTTTGAAATGTGATTTTTGAAATACGGTTTTTGAAATATCAATGTTGGAGATTTGTTTCAGTTTTCAAGGAAGAAGATTTTTGGAAAAGACAACCGTCTACCTGTCGTGGCCTGTTGTTCAGGCCATGAAGGCAAGGATCCCTCGGTTTATATCCCCATGGAGCAACCTGCTTGAATAAGTTGAGGACGACAAAACTTTTTGTGATGTGCCACCGATTTGTCGCAACCATATATTCTGAAGTACCATTTCTTGAACAAGAAAGACATTTACACATTTCTGCAGTTACAAGTTTCCTTAAAAAAATACGACCCAATGGCACAGACCCAAATGGCGCATGAAATTTTGCATCATACGAATGTACAGCTTTCTAAGAAAAAAAAGAGGGAATGTACTTATAATCATTCGAGTCGCGCATTCTTAATTGCACTGTTATTTTATTTGTTATTTAAACTACAATTATTTAAATAAAATACTTTAACAATTTATGTATGTTTTTACAGTGTTTGCTGCATCATAATAAATTGTTATTAACCACAACCTACGACTGTGAGGGTGCAATTGACAAATGTCATTGAAACCAAAATTGCTGCCAAGGAAAATCAATTTGCGAAATAATATGCACCCTGTATACACCGGAAAATTAGAAAAATTTAAAAATTGTGAATGTCGAGTTCATCGAAATGACTGTATAAAAAAAATCGTCAGCAAATGCAAACTGCGTCTTGAAGCCCTCACTTGCGATGACACCTAAAAGAACAGCTATGACAAAGCATAGCTGAACTCTACAAGGAAGCGATAGCATTTCTGTATTCATAAAGTCTAATGAATGCATCGATTCATGGACGATGCATCTTTGACCTTCTAAATTGAATTACAATTCTCTGCTGACTGTGTTCACAAGTGAAGTTCCCATCGAATGCACCCGCACCGATACAGATATTCTAAGTTATAGAAACTAAATTTACATAACTATTATTTTGCTACTCTCCTAAGTCCGATGGGACTTAAAAACATGCACATACATGCACATACATAAGCATCTGTCAATATGTACATTTCCACAAATGAAAATCATACTTACCGACTTTACATTTGTATTGCAAGCATCCTACTAACCTCCTACACACAAAAGTACTGACATTTTCCCTCTTCTTCTTTTTTGTGAACGAAATTCTAACCAAAATCCACAAGAGAGCTTCATACCATCCACCACCACGCAGATCATCATCGTCATCAACATCATCCTGTATTCCCTTTTCCACTCTCATTTTGCCTCTGTGTACACTGTACGCCGTACGGCAAGCTTGCTCAACCCACACTCGTCCACCAATAAGCTTTCGATTAACCCAATTCTTTCGAATGGCTGACGGTTGTGCTTGTGTGCGTTCGCTTGGTGGATCTCCCTCTAACGCTCTCTCGGTTCGAAACTTTTTCCCACGTGACGTCAAACCAACCTTCATCATGACGTCACAGCGCTCTCACAGTAATGTTTATGAGATATACCCAGTCCCCGCCGAATTACAAGGCAAAACAACGACGAGGATAGGAGTATCTAGGCTAAGGTACATAGCTCAGCTCACTGACAACAGCCATTCGCACATAGAAGCAAATGTGCGTCGTTTGTTGTTGGTGACGCTTGCTTCGGTGGCGAATACGTACTTAAAAATGAAGAGTCATCCGGCGCGTAGCAGAGCTTTCTTGACGCTTGAGAGGCACATGTGCCTGGCTGGGAGTGAACGGGCACAGCTCTGGTAATTGTTCGTTTACAAAAGCGCGACTACATCATTATCGTTTCCTTTCCTCTGGGCATTCTCCTAACTTCAGCTGTGCTCCCTATTTATAAGTCGCGTAGTAGAAACGCTACTAGAGGAAAAACGGAAGGTCCCAGCTGGTGGCGGAGATGATGGCGCTCTGGGTATCAGGTGGCGCGATTCGCATGGGGGAAGGGAAGAGAGTGTTGAAGTCCAAAAATGGATATGGCCTCGAATATTTCTGGCATGGCATTGTTGTCATTTTATTTTCGGCACTGCGAGTGTCTCCCTCATCAACAGCGTCTTCAAGAAATATATGCCAATTCCACATAAGCACGCGCTGTATGCCAGCTCCTGGCTATACCTTGGGGAGCGTTTAACTCCTATCCCCAGAGGGATTGCTGTAATACGTTCTTATTTGCAAAGTTTCATTTTTTTCCCAGCAATTTGTTCCGATTTTCTTTTTAATAATGACTCTCCACGTTATTGCTCGCCCGAGAGAAGTTTTTCTCAAAACAAAAAAAAATTGGTGGACGGTCTTAACATGAAATGAATTCCACTCCACCGACGTTATCAGAAAGTGGGTTTAAAGTTAATCCTTGCTGAGAGAGTAATATTGTGAAGCAGGAAAGAGAAATGTACGTACAGTACAGAGAGAAGAGAGTGACAGAGAGAGAGAGAGAGAGACAGAGAGAGAAAGAACCAAAGAAGGACGAGACAGAGAAGAAAAGAGGACACATACACGACGAAAGGCAAAAATCGATTTCGTATCCCTTTTAAATCCGTTGCGTAAATAGGTCATAGTATTTTGTGTGCGCTCCACTGATGGCTCTATTGCCCCACTACACCAGCAGGGGAAACACGGACAAAAAAAATAAGCATAGAGAGCGAATAAATATGGAAGTGGGATGAGAAAAAGACAAGTTGCGAGAGTGAAAAAAAGGACACAACGCAAATGCACGAATGCTGAATGACTTTTGAAGCGTTTCTTAGGCAATTATCCTTGACGCGTGTAAAATGGCATTAGGCTATGGAAGATGTGCTGCTCTGATGCCTAAGTGTCTGGAAAGAACGAAGTATGAAATGCGAAATTGGAGATAGATGAGTGGCATACACCATTGAAAGGCCAGAGAAGGGCTATTGAAATGTGACAAAAATCAAGTGGTCCGTGCATTAAAATGCTTGTCAAGGATGGAATTACACATGTGGATGAAATGGCTTTTTTTTGTTCCCTTGCAGGGGGACCTTTTTCTCAATCTGATTCGGTTAAGCTGAAAAGGCTGAGATGGCTGAAAAGGGATATGATCTAAGATTGTTTGTGTAGTATTTGTTTATTCCACACAGAGTTGTCGTCGAAAGGTTGCATGAATTTCGCTTCAAATGGAACCTTCTTTGGGCAAAATTAGCTTCGATGAATGTAAAGTACGTACTTGGGGAAATCGAAATGTCTGAGCGCTCAGGGGACATGCAGGCTTACAGGGTGGTTTTCTTCTTGACAGAAAGTCAGTATCATTCGCGGAGTCGCTTTACGCTTGAACAACGTTGGGAAATATTGAAAACTTATTTCCAAAATGAGTGCTGTGTAGCCAAAACAGTGCGTTTTTTGAAAAGAAATTAAATGAAACACCCACCGCGACTGTTGTACGCAGGTTTGTGCAAAAAGTTCGTAAGAATGGTTAGTGGACAACACTCATGCAGCTGCTGTGGCCTTCTTCGAAATTGGCGATATCAATTGGCCGCCTCGGAGTTGCCATTTGACATTTTTGTGAGGGACCGTGAAAGACCGATATTATGCCAACAATCCGGAATCGATTCAAGCATATAAGGCCAAGCATTACGTGAGCTACAGCCCGAAACCGTCTACAAGGTCTTGGAAAATTGTGGTGACTGTATGCGCTACTGCGAAGCCAATCGAGGCAGCCACTTGAACGACGTTGTATTTCATTATTAATTGGAAAATTTCTTCTTACTAACATAATGCATGGAAAAATTCTAATTTTGTTCATTTTATTGCATTTTTAAAAAGAAACTTATTTTTGGCCCACCCTGTATGTTATTGCAACCATGCGTGTAATATGTTCATTCGAATTCTTAGTAATGTACCACAGTAACATCAGATATTTTCGTAAATGGTGTTAATTCATTTTCAGACATTACATAAGAGGCCATATCTGGGCGAATCTGGAATAAACAGGGACGGTGCCTATTTACTTCACACATTTGCCAGACAGGTAACGAGTATTCTCACGAAGTTAAATCCAGACGAAAGGATTCTGTGTATGACCTCGCTATTCTCTGAATGGGATTAACCCTGAAGGAAATGTCAATCTAGTCAATCGGAATGCACTCCAATGACACCCTTCTCAAGCATCCCAAATCAATTACTTCAAAGTCTTTGAAAAAGAAAACCCTTCAGCTATGCAGAAGTCGACAATAAAATATGGGTAATTGAAAGTGGAATGATATATTTGATGCCACATGGTGATTTCAAGCCAACTTATAATCTCATCTAGAAGAGCAGATATATACCACAATCTGTCGAAGAAGCATTTTGCTCATAAATCTTGTTTTTTGGGCAATCTCCTTCGTCATGCGGCACATTGTGTATTCAAAACGGAGCGTCTGTTGAAGGTCAATCCTTAATTTTATTAAATATCCCTTACGTTGTAATCTCTCTGGATTTGCCTTCTCCCCCGAAACAACACACAAGTGTGTGATTTTTGGCAACTTTAATAATTTTTCAAACCAAAACGTGCCAGTGTATTATGTAATATTTGGTATCATAAATCATGGAATGGGGTGGAGCATACGGAAAGAGCGTGGTCAAATTATGTTTAATCAATGTGCGGGGATCTCACGCAGTCGTTTCCGCTTTGCGTGCTTGCGACCCATTAACCATTCAAATCACCGATATAGGAAGCACTAGTGTCTGTCACTAATGTTTCAAAAGGTGTTGATGTCCTAACACCATTTGCCATTTGAATGCTTTCTCTTCAACCGACTTTTTCTTTTTTCCAGCTCTTGAAGCTGGTGGTGCTTGACTGCATTAAGTCATTTGACAAAACAATTACCCTAGTGACCCGATTCGATACGACCCCAAACCAGCTTCGATATCCGGAAATATTCAACCCCTTTTTTTTGGGGTTTTATTGACTCATTTGCATGACCAATCGAAGGGACGAAGGAAAACGCTCACCCCTCCACATATCACAAATTAGGGGAGTCTAAGGGGAGTCACGTACTCGAAGTGCATTTGAGAGCCGTGTAACATAAAAAAGAGTGACCTTGACCAATGTCGTTTACCGTCTTCCATTCGGAGCGATTCTGGTGGGGAGGGAGCGAAATTCCACCCTCATTTCAGTTTGCTGTACATTCCTACAAATGCCCACTGTTTGTTCGCTCCATTGCCTCTACGCCGCTTCCCTTCTCTGCATCTTCCATTGGGGTAGTTAGGCATACATGTATTTCGTGTTACCCACCCGCTGGCACAGATACCGCCACACAGCTCTGCTGGAATCAATTGTAACAGCTTTCGACTAATTTCCTTTGCCCACTCCAGTCACAAGTGGTTTATGCGAGTGATTGGTGGATGTCAATGTTGACAAGGCATGGGGGCAGGATTCGTATGTGAACACGATCATTAGAGGGAATGAGACGCATCCTGCTTTGAAAAACCAAGCCAAGTACAGTAGTGTTCCTGCAAATGAAAGCAGATATGTAGCGATAAAAGCTTCCCACTGGCTTTTTTTTCTTTTTTCTTCTCCTGCTTGTCTTTGCCTTGATTTCGGCGTGTATTTTTGTGATGTGTCCTTCATCAGAATCTACTGTATTTTGAATTAAGTAATCATGCTCTTTTCGGTTCGTGAGAGTTTGCCTTTGAATTAAGCGACCGGCTCTGTGCGGATGGGAGAAATTAAACACAAGAAAGAAAAAAAAATTGAGAAGGAGCCAACTGAGGATAATATTATAATGCTTTCAATCTGGAAATAGATTACAAGGAAATGGGAAAAAATGAGCATTCGATGTGGATAAGACAGCTGAAAAGGGAATGCGTACATTTTTAATACGAGATTCCGAGATAAAACTACACAAAACGAGCCTCTAAATATATTCGAATGAATAATGGGGGTGAGTGGTTATCGTGATGGAGAGCATGTCGACCTAAAACTGTAGGTTTGCTGTTGAAAATTTCAAATAAGCATGTATTTACGTGCCGCAGGATGTAATGGTAGTGCGTTGCAAAATATTTTAGGCATTTCTAATTGGATACGATTTTAATTAAGTTTGACTTTGATTAGGATAACGAAGATCTAACGTGAAGTTATTAAGTGAATCTTATTAGGGCATCTGTATTTCTGATGTTTTTCGGGGAAAATTTAATATAACTCAGGAAAGTTTTGTGGTTTTTACGGATAGAGAACGGGAGAAAATACTTCTTAGTAGCATAAAGGCGGAGAAACAAGAACGCTGCACTGTCAGAGAAGCTATGCTGAACAACCACAAATTTGCAGTCAGCGAAGCTACACACTAACATCGAAGCTACAACAGTCGTCCAGATTGGGTTGCACCGGCAACATTTGTTTCGACAAGTTAAGAGGAAGGTAGCTAAGTGAGCGGTTTTAATTGAGTCTTACAACCACGAGCCTCTTGATTTGCATTCCTCTTCTTTTGTATCGCCATTAATACAGTCCGGGGTGGACATTGACCTCAACCAACAAGCCTAGCAACTAGCGCGATATCTGGCCAGCAGTCTCCAGTTTCGCACGCCATGATTGTTGAGGTCCTTCCACTTGGGTGCACCAACGTGGACGCCGGCCTCCTGTATTGCGTTGCTACACAGAAGAATATTTGGATGGAGCTCAGTTGTCCATGCACTAAATGTCCTAGCCTAGGCGTTGGACCCATAGACTAGGTTCATATCCCCGTACAGCTTGTACAACTCATGTTTGATTCTGCTTCTCCAAAAACAGGTCCAAAAATCGAACGCAAAACTCCTCTCTCGAAAAGACCAGGGATTCATCATCTGCTCTTGAAATTATCCAGGCCTCCGAGCCCTACAGCAGGACAGAGGTGACCAAGGTCTTGTATAATGTTAGCTTGGTCCTTCGAGAGACGGCTCTATTACTCAATTGCCTCCTGAGCCCATAGAAACTGCGGTTGGCAAGAGTTGCTCTGCGTTTAATCTCGGTACTGATGTACTGTTTACCTGGGAGCCGAAGTAGACGAAGTCGTTAACCACTGCTTATAGCTGGATACGGTGCTTTTCTGGCCGAGTCGTCAATGGACGTCTTTTCTCGATGACAGTATATACTTTGTTTTGCCCTCACTTACCGATAAACCCATTTTCGCCGCCTCCGTTTGAACACCAGTAAACGCTTCATTGACGGTTCACTGTGTTAAACAAATAACGCCAATGTCGCCCGCGTATGCTAGCAATTGTGTGGACTTTTGGAAGATCGTGCCTCTTGTGTGAGCGAGTGGGTTTTACCCGACCTTCTCAAGTATGATGTTAAAAAAATGTCATGTGAATGTTTGGCACTATTAAATAATATAAAAGAAGCAACAACAGTTGGAATAATCTGAATTAAGATCATCTAGATTTTAGTATGAATCCTATTACCTTCAGACTTATAGGCTCATCAGACTCTGAAGCTAATGCAAACCAGCTTGCGCGAATATATTCAATTTGTTCCTAGTCCAACCTTTAACAGTAATCGCTGTGGATACTGTTTATGTCCTTATCATTGGCGATTGCACAAACTCTGTACCCACCACAATGTCTACATTTTTTGCGAATGAAATTTGGCCAAAAACATTAACCTTGCCCACAGGGCGTTTTTCACAACTTCATCGTCTGGCATCTTCTTCAGGATCAAACAATACATTTCGTACTCTGCTACCGTTCTGCGAAAATTCTCTTGGATCGTCGGCATGGACTGCTTCCCAATAGTGTCTGCTGTAGAAAATGTGAGTTGGATTCGTTGCTTTTTTGGGCAGTTCGGAGTATATAACCGATTATACAATATAATTATCGATTTATTGGTCAGGCTAATGTCCTTTATGTACAGTACTACGTCGATAATTGCTTTCACTTGCACTTGAAGGACGCTGCGATCGTGGCTTTCCACGAGCTCTGTATGACCTAACCAATGTAATCAAATGAAAAGTAGTCATAATCATCGTCAATCTTCAAATTGTCCGTCTAAGAACGCTAACTTTCATTTACGTACATGATTGCTTTCGCTCCCACTTACGAGTAAGTAAGCAGAATTGAACGAAAATTAACGAACAATACTAACTTAAGTCTCCTTCCATTTGTGATTGGGTCTCAAATGAGTCTCTTATGAGTTCATGATCAAGTAGCATGGGCAAATTATCCCATATTTCAAAGACATAAACTTATATTCCATGTTATAAATTCAAGTTGCAAAACTTGGTAAAAGCCATGTGCATCAACATATTTCAATCTCTTGCTTCCTCCAACCACATAAATCTTCTAATTTTTATAGTCTTCATCTGTCTGTTTTAATCGTAACTGATATTTCACATTATCACATTTATAATTGTACATAAGCGAGAATATAGAATGACCCAGTTAATGGTAACTAAATATAAACTGCATCCTCCGAGCGTATCCACACATCACACTATGTTTGCGTGCACACTCGTACACATGTGCATGCTCAGTCAGAGTCTTTAAAACAGGACATCCACTTTCCCAAGACATTATATGTACACCAGTACACAAATCACAATAGACTGCCGGATCAGGATGTGCATTGTGCCAACGATACTCGTAGTGTGTGTGAAGATATATGAATAATATTAATTTCTGCATCATCAAGCAGAGCCTTGCACTTAGCTCACTTCAGAAATTGTGTACTTTTTCACCCGCAACAACCGCATGTACATTCATGGTACACATGATACTAATGTCGCAATGAATTGTCACCATCACGCTTGACAGTGATGAGAGGAAGCTTGAAATCAAATCGTTCCTGGCACAACATCTTCATTGTTTGAATGGCAAACAATCGAATGTGGAAAATCATAATTTCCATCGCACGATTGCATGCAGCATATAAAGTAAGATTGAACGCTCTATCCACAAGATTAATGGGAAAGCTTTCACATATATCTTGCATGGGGTGGTGGTGCTCCATCTTTTTTTTTTTTTTTTGCTTTCTTTCAGGGGCTGCTGCTGTTATATTTCATTTGATTCGTGGGTGGATGGCGAACGAAAATGGATGGATACCACTTCCGGTGTACGGAAGGCAGGAGATAACCTGAAGCGGTGTAATGTTGTACCTCAGGTTTCCGTTGGACCGACGACGTCGGTCGGTCGGTCGGTTTATGTACGAGTATGAGTGAAACGCGGTATGGTACTTGTACATGTTACGGTTGGTGTTTCTGACAGAGTGTTATAGTATGGTGGTTTTATTTTATACATGCACATATTTTTTTTAACACCCTGTGTGACCTTTTACATATTACAGTGTCACCAGGGTATTATGCAGCAGCAGAGATGAAATTACCCAAAGGGTAGCACACTCCCACGTGTAAGCGTTATCATCATCATCATCATGGTCGCGTAACAAGTGTGTGTTTGTGAGTAAATACTTGATGAGATGAATTGCACTGCCTCTGGGATGCAGGCCACGAGTGTTGCTGTTTGCAATTATTATCATTAAGGGATTATTCTTTAAATTTTTCTTTTTTTGTTGCACTACATCGATGGCGAATACTTTGAACGTTTTTACTTTGGCTTGTTAAGGCTTAAAAAAAAATAATCAGGTTCAATGTGATATGAATTTTTTATTGACTCATAATGTGTGAGGCTGTAGGTATATGGATCGGCATATTATGCTCGGCCTGACAGGCGTATACGTACTATTTTTGTCGTATAATTCATGTTCTTTTTGCACACATTTTATTGAATCTTGTTGACACAGCGCTTGACTTGTCCATTTGTATTAATGTGGCATATTTGCATAAGCCATAGATCTATACTATGTATACGAAAACTGTTGAATTTATTCATCTAAGAGGCCAATTTGAACCACGAAAGAGTACTCATTGATAAGTAATACATAAATAGTTTCTTAAACACGGAAGGCACTATCTTATACAAGCCCGTCCAACTGTTGGGGTACGCAGATGACATCGACATCGGCGAATTTTCCTACGTCGGATATATGGTCCCGTCTGCGAGGAATACGAATCAAGGAGAAGATACAAACTCGAACTCTACGAGGTGTACCAGGATGTGGATGTAGTCCGGAAAGCAAAAATCCGTCGACGGCATTGGCTCGGCCACATCGAGAGCATGGGCAACAGTGCTCCAACAAGGAGGGACTTCGAATCCGAGCCTCCTGGTTCGAGAAGGAGAGGAATCTCCGGTACAAAGACCAAGTAATCGCCGACGCAAGACAGCTTGGTCTTGATGGACCGTCAACGATGGAATGCAGCAATTACTCAAGCTCGGACCTTCCATGGGTCGCCGGCCTAGTAAGTAAGTATTAATTAGTTTCTTAAGTTCCAACCACAATTAACTTAAATTTATGTCAGAATCGAACGGAAATAGCCAGAAGCATAGGTGATATCCAAAGTGTGCATGATTGCTTCTGGCCACTTTCGCAAAATTACAAGTGCCAACTCCCGTTTACGATAGTAGAGATAGATTGATTTCCTTCCCACTTAAGTAAACAAAACTTAACGAAACTGAACGAAGTGGTCATTGTGGTCACAATTTCGATTAATTAGATTAACTTATGTTTCCCTACGTCGATTACGGTCGGGTCTTGAGAGTGTATCTCATGGAATATTGCGTTGATTATTAATGAAAAAGTCGATGATGCATTTAGCCAAAAATACACACCAAATAGTGACAGTTTGTGGACGCATTACTGTCCAAGCTATTAAATAGCGATTTTCTACCTGAATTTATGTGACCGGAGTCTCAGCAACACTCTCACGAACTGCTTCGGTACATAGCAATTCACGATTTGACAAATGACGGGCAAATTATCTGAGGTTACTAATTAGTGCAATCTCCCTGATTGTCTTAATTTAACCCTTTCACTGTTGATGAAGTTTAGAAATTCGTTCACTGTTAGAACACGGCAAGGAACACGCGTCGTTCTTCCGTGCAGTCCTCTATTCCACAGTCTCCCATATTAAATTGTGATGTGATTTACATCATCATCTCTGCTGCTGCCATTATACACTGTTGACACTGTAATAAAAGTGCACACAGGGTCGTCCTTACTTTGCACAACAAGATTCAAATCTCGCGTGGTACACCCACCCACACATGTTGAACGACAAAATTAATACAAAAGCAATACATGTCACTCTGAAGTGCTTCCTTCACTTTCCCTCAGCAGAATGTACGCATGTGCACACCAATTTGTTTGCATTTTTATAGACGTCATGGTAACATTTCGAAAACAAAGTTTGCCATCAAGTGAAAAAAAAAAAAACAATAAGAAGAAATGCGTCTCAGCTGAATGACGGAAGTACAATGTTGTAAGTGAATCTAGGTCAGCCCCATCTGTTGGCAAGAACCAATGTGGGCAGTCCAGGCAAGCCACAACGCATCTATGCAGTGCCATTGGCAGCAACTCTCTGTCATCGCTTTCAACGTCGATGACAATAATGCAGTTGAAGAAATAATGAAATTTAGTTCTTCTTAAAGCCCCCATCCCTACTGCCGATGAATCATCTTTTGACCACCAAATAAAAGGATTGGGTTCAAAACGATGCCTGGCACAAAAGATAAGAGACTTTCACTTAACGAACTAAAGAACTGAAAAGGGATAAAAAGAGATTCGCCAGATTTCTGCGAATGGCGTGAGGATCCATTCGGGAATAATGTCCATAGTTGTATAACACAAAAAACAAGAGGAGAACAAAAAAAAAACAAAAGTTATCCATTTTATTTGAAATCCGTTTTCACTGGCGTGCACACTCATGAAATAGCCGATTTCCCTACATCGACTTTGTCTATTACATTTGGGGTTAGAATGGGAAAATGTTTGAAATGTTTCGCTTTCATGTGGATGCCTTTCAACCACAATGGAAGGGATCACAAAGTTTAGTTGGCTTTGATGTTATTTTTCTTTGACAAGCGTGAGAGGTGAGCGTGGAGGGGGACGAGAGGGTAGAGAGTGCTTACCCTTATGATGATGTTTGTGGTTATGGAACTGGATTTTGGTTCTGTAAGCATATTTTGTAAAATATTGTATCTTGTTTAAAATGGACATTACAGTGTTCCACTGCGGCAACCTAACCGCATTTATGTGGCCGACTCGTAATGGACAGTGGTTAGGAATTAAATGGATGAGCAGATGTTTTTGTTTTCCATTCATTTTAGATTTTTTTTCTTTGATGAAACAAATAAAACCAAGCAGCCTGGCAAATGCACGTCAATGTGTGTTGAGTTTGCATTTCATTTGGGGTTTATGTAACACGTTCACGATTCATAAATCTAGTTAAATGTGTGGGTTGTAACTGGTTTAAGAAGATTAATCACACATTCCATCATAAGTTTTGACATAATCACGCTTTCCATTGTTCACATCATGGATAGAAATGTTCTTTAACCTGGGCGTACGTATTATTTTCAACGAATCATAGCGTGCCTCGTCCACGATTCATCTTAGTCAAGGGGACTCTCAGGATTTTCCACCGTTCACTTTTCATTTCCACTAAGTTTACATCTAATTATTGTTGCTGAGCAACATGTAGGTCATGTAGGTCAATTTTCTTCCGCCAGGTAACGACTAACGGTATTCCAGAAGCTAGAAGCAGCTAAAATTTGTCTGGCACTGAACGAAAAAGAAGCGAATAATATCCTGTGCTCGAGGTACCAAGTTTCAGAATGGACAGATGTAACATTGAGGTAGTAAAAAACTTCGTCTGCCACAGACCGCGGTAAATAGTCTTAACACCACTATCGGGATCAAATGCTCGATGCTCTAAAAAAACTCTAGCTCTAAATCGTTAAAAACCATCTCATCAAGAACTGGGTCGACTTAAAAAGGGTTTCCCAATAGAGACATCCGAACTTTGACAGTTGATAGCGGCCATATTTTTGCAGCTACATCTGTCAAATTGGCTGTCATTCTGTTTGCCAAAGTATGGGGAAACGATAGCGTTCGACAACATGTGCAAATGACACAATTATTTGAACAAAATGGGTGTTCTGTTCAAGCAATGTTCCACGCGCTTTGCTTCGAAATCATCTGATGACTGGCCAAGTCGACAAAATTGTCGAATTTGGAACGAAACCAATCCACATGAGATACAAGAGCGTCCAATTCATCCCGAAAAAGTCACTGTTTGGTGTGGTTTTTGGACTGGTGGGGTCATCGGTCAGGCCATCCCAGTCAACGCTATAGGTCGATGATTATCAACTTCAGTTTGGTCTGAATGAATGATATGGACACCAAAGACATGTGGTTTCAACAGGACGGCGCTGCGTGAGGCACACCTCACGACACATTGTAAATTCTGCACGAGCGATTCAAAGGCATGGTCATCTCACTTCGAAGTAAAGTGAACTTGTCTGGCCGAGATCGTGTGCTTTGACGACGTTACATTTTTTTCTTGTGGGGTCTTCTGAAGTCGCAGCCTATGCGAATAAGCCATCAAAGCCAACATAACCCAGGCCTTCCGTCAAATTCAGCTTGATTTATGCGCAAGAGTCATGGAAAAGGACATTTCGGATGCGCGCCTTCCAGAAAAGCTGCGGCGGACATTTGAACTATATTTTATTCCGTACATAATGACATCGATAGGCCTTTAAAATGAATAAAAAATGTCGATAATATCCCATACACAGTTTGTTTTATTTAAATTTAAATATAGGAAGCACTGAAAGCGCAAATGAAAGACTCTGCAGGCCAGTGGCACCGAAAACAAAAGAGCAAGTCGCTGATATCGTCGCTTGATATGTGAGTACATTAGATTCGCACTCATTTATTGCACAAGACACCACCAGCAAAGTACAGAGCTCTGCGACTGCAGAGAGCAAACCCACTGCTTCCAGGCGAATGCCTGCGTGATAGAGTGCTCGATAATAGAGAGCATGCCAATGCCCGTAATCAATACAACCTAAGCTGGTTATGAGCTGCCCACATATATACATTTATCGATGAACTATACAAGGACCTCATAGATATAGACATCGACATCAATGCCAACGCCAAACGTTTTGCGAAAAAGTGGCTGAAAATAATTTTGTTGGACCAGGTATCGCTCTCTAAGGAGTTTAAAGATACTTCCATACGCTAACATGCCTCTTTAACTTAATGTACCGCTTCCGGTGTGGTTCCAGACGCAGCTTGGACACTCGTATTTTGCGAACTGTTGTTCCTTCACGACTTGAAATGCCGACAAGGATACTATGCATTATCCTGGTCCTCACAGTTATACCGCCTGAGCATTATCAATAGTGCCGTGAATATGAAAGTCATTGCATGCAAGATCGAACATGTCATTCATAGTTTCACCCGGCGCCATTTCCAAGGCATCCACTTAGGTTTTAACGATCACAGTAAGAAGCGGTTCGTTCCGAAAATGGGTTCTGCCATCTGAGGAGGATTGGGTTTATCCCAAATACATACGTACTCCCACGCGACCAGAATCTAATTCCCACACAGCTATAACTTGACAATTTGACAAGACCTAATTAAACCTTGCAACCTAGGCACTAAGCTGGTGTTAACTTCCATCTCATCTTGGCCGTGGCACCTGTCTGGCTAGTTCTTCAATAAAAAATGTGGCCAAGCATATGTCAACCAAATGTAAGCCATTATCCAAAGACCAATTACCCACGACAAATCCAGCCAAATTAACATTAATTGTTTTCTCACAAATCTTAACGAGCCTACAAAATGTCCATTCACACAACGATTTCTAAAAGGACCTCCACAGGAGCCGCACTTAATTTATGTGACTAACTAACCCAATTTCATTGGCAGACTAATATCTTCTGCACCGATCGATTTATCCCTTACAAAATGTTTTAAATTTATTTCCAAATTTCGAAAATGTTCCCATTAAGAGGAATTTTTGTTGGTTTTTGTTTCTTTTTTTTGTCCTCCTCGGTATGCTGTTGGTAAACAAGTCCCTCCCTCAATCGGAAGTGCCAAATGGAAGTTGGTGGAAGTAAAAGGAAATGTGAATTTCCATTGAAGCGACTACTTTTCTGGTCCAAGTGTGTTTTTGGAACAGACTCATCGATGGGGTGTAATGAGGTGAACGTGGATTTGGAATAATGCCATGAAATCCTTACAGCATCATCTACAAGCAATGCCAATTGCAGTCAAAGAAGGCGAATGTATACAGAAAAAAAACAAGCACAAGGCCTACAAATCGATGGGGATGGAGGAAACTGGCATTTATTTACAAGTTCCAAAGGAAATTTATTGTGTTCCCTTTTGGTGTGACTGCAGGGTTGGTCATGAGTGTTTGTGTGCAGATTGAGAAGGAAACTTTGTTGCTTGAAAATGCCGTTTTAATTACGACCGAAAGAAATTATATCTTTTATTGATCAGTAATTAGTGCTCAGTCATTTGCACGTTTACTTTTAAATTCAAGAAAAGTTGTTGAAACTTCTTGCGTTCTGCTTGTCACTTGGAGAAAGATTAAAATAGTATAAGCTGCTGCTAAGGTGTTCTTTGTGAACCATGAAACTAAGACGGGAAGACATATTTAAGGAAATAGCCTCATTTGTCAGCTAAGCTTAGGGTGACTTATAAATGGTTCAACTTTTAGCAAAGTTTCAGTTTAGATGGCAAAGCTATGTGAACCCCTGCAATTTAACGTGAACTTTGCCTGACTTGACAACAGACGTCTTTCCAACTACTCAAATTGATGGGAATTTCCTTCAATCAGAGATCGTCGTTGAGACCGTAGCAGCGTCGTCTTCTAGGCTGAAGATCCACAATTCGAATGCACAATTTTTTTACGACACCACTTCCCACGAATGAAAGGCAATGCCCCAGTTACTGAAGCTATTTCTTTCGGAATTTACCTAAAATTGCAGGCGTCGACACTTGTGATACAACAATATGAATAGTGTGGCTGCTGGCAGAGACTAGGCCATAGCCAAAATCAGAAGAGTATCCATGAATATTATCTAGAGTTCCCATAAAAGCAAAAGTGAACGAAACTTAACGAAACTGAGCAAAGATTGTATACGGTCACAGTGTATCATTTCAAAAAATTTGGTCGAATGCTTAAGTTGACTTAAGAACATTTTGACAGCCAGTACATTTTATGTATGCACAATTCATTGTAATCAGCTAATATAATATATTCGGCCTGGCAATAATGCTAGACACAACACGACTCAAGAGTGCGATGGGGGGGAACTTCATTTTGCGGGCAATTGATGGACCTTGTTGAAGACCATGCTTGTTTAATCATGTTTCAAAGTCAAATTGGATTTACTGCGAACTTCAAAAACAATTGGTCTTACAAAACCGATGTTGGACGTCAATGTCTTACCAAGCCACGTTTGCTTGTTTTGGTTACCTTATCTGTCATTTTCCATTTATTTTTTACTAAATCCAATTTAATCCGAATACCGAGATCGGGATAATTACACGAGGAGTAGTGCATATGTTTTATTTCACTTCCAGCATTGACCAAGCTTCGTTCGACTTCATGCGACACAGCAAACCTTCATTTTTCTATCGAATTCGGCTATCACATGCCATCTGCATGTTTTACTGCAAAATCAATTCCTTTCGCTGGAGTGCGCCAATGCAGTGTCTTCCTCAATTCCATTAGACTGAAATAAATAAATAAAAATGAAAAAAAGAACAGAAAATGTAAGATACCAAATCAGGATGTCGCTTTAAAACATTTCAACTCCTTCCTACACCCATTCCCTTTTGACAGTTGAATAATAGTGTACAATCACTTGGGGGGCCCTGGGACACATCCAAAGCTACAAGGAAGAAATTTATTTACCAATGTGACGACGCAAGAATTCAAAGTCATTTATTTTGTTGTTCCAATTTGAATTGCAAACGCTTCCTTTCATTTTCTCGGGCACGAGGGCAATCCACAGGACTGGCTTGCTTTTGTCGTCATCATACTCGCCAATGTCGTTTATTTCGATTTTGACTTGTTCGTACTTGTAGCCCAACACTAGTGTGGCAATACGGTCTTGCGTGACGCAAGTAATTTGTGTGGAGTTCTTAAAATGGGAACACAACACAAATACACGAGCGACAACAATTTGATTTTCAGGACGGTATAAGGGAAAACATAAAATATTCACCGTTGCGTTCATCGAATAATCATAACCAAATAATGGAGCATAGGGTACTGTACGCATTTATTGACGATTTAATGCTCAGTATCTGGGAGAGAATACACAAGTGGGTATGCAATTAATTGAGAGATCAATCGTGCGAGACATACTGAAGGATACGTGAGATTTTTTTCCAAAACAACGTGTATATCCCTTCAAAAAAAAGGAATGCTTGTAACACAATTTGTGGGACTCTCTTTGGATTTTTTTTTATTGCATACTCTGCCCTCATTACTGGTTTTGAGGAGCGCCCTTGTAAGAATAGGAAGATAAGTGCCGGAGAATGAAAAAAAAAAATAAACACTTCTCTATATGTTAAGGACATGTAGAACATGCAGAACTCGATTGTGGCCAGTTGATTTCCGTAGAATAAACATTATCGACTCAAATATCAACATAAGTGACCCTCTTGAGTAAAAGAGATAGTGGCCAACGATCGGGTGAATCAGAGAGGACATGCCATGGGGGAATCATCTTGGATTGCGAAAGGGTGCGGTCGTTGTTTAGCTCGTGGTAGAGTTTCGACTTAATACATTTAACCTTCACTCCGTTTTGACTCAGAAATGTCAGTTGGTATCTGATAATTATTTGAAAATACCCAAAACTAAGCCGTCATCATCGTTTTTCATTTTTTTTTCATTTTCAATTCATTTTTATTAATAGAAATTTATAACATAACTTAAATACTAGACAAAAATGCTAACCTGCATGATCCACCAAAAGGGTGGCGGGGCAAAGTACGCACGGGAGATCTTCACGCCATAGATCCTACGCCATCAACTCTAACTCATCAGGTGTTATGCCCAAGCGGAAGCGGATGAGTTTTTGCACTTGGTCCAACCACCTCGTACTGATCCTGCCAAGCGATTGCCTATCTGATGGAGTCGCATTCATGATAGGGACATTCGCGCCACGTTACCCATCCATCGAAGCATAGCCCTTTCCGTTCGAAGAAGCAGCTGCTCAACGTTGAGTTCCTCGCACACTGCCATGTTTCTCACCCTATCACGGCGAGTGGCTCCCTCAACAGCACGAAGGAATCTCATCTAGGGATTCTTCCACTGTGAAAATTCATCGCCGCGGCTGCGATGCAAGTCCATATATAATAATGAAAAGTATAGGTGACAACGGGCACCCTTGATGCAGTCCAACGCCCACGGTGAAATTTGTGGGTTTTACACCGTTAACCTGAACATAGCTGCTACAGTTGGTGTATAGAGGCTGCTAAGTATTGAGATCAAATTTATATTATGCAAGCAAGTGCTAAAACATATCTGGCAGCACGGTATACAACTTTAAGGGCTGTCCCAAAATGACGAACATCAACATATGACAAACTTTTCCAAAGTACAAAGTGTTAAGAACCATAGTCGCATCTTGGTACATGTGAAATTCACATATCCACAGAGATCTTGAATCCATGAATGTACATAATGGAGTTAAAATAATCCTAAGCATAAGCGACGCTTGAAAGATCATGTAAATGCTGAAGAATTTCCTAATCTTGACGAAGGCAATGTCTTACGCCTGCTTCAAAGGACTAAATCTCTTGATCTAACACGGACAACGACGTCGACGATAATGATGACGAAATAAAAATCTCGTCCTTTGGAATACCCTAGTGCCCAACAAATTTAAAGCACCTACCAATGATAGATAAGTACTTTACTTAGCTGTAGCATAAAAAACGCCATACACAGCCACAACGCCATACACAGCTCGCACTACGATACGAATTTTTGCAAAGACTGTTAAACCGTCCTGAATTAAGACCATCTCCACTCCTTTAAGGACATTCGACGTGGTGTCCAGCAATAAATCGACCACAATCTTCAAGCTTAAGGACAAACACTGGAACGAACAATCAATATTAACTACCAAACTTTATTTAATTTAAAAATGAAAAGACAACACCGATATGGGACATAAAAAACACCCAGCGCAAGCTGGTGTAAGCAAAAATTCAACATTAAATTTAAGCATACGCTCTTCAGGCGGAGAACATAGCTTGTTATTAAAAGATTACATGTGCGAAAAAATCGTAAAATACACATAAATAGTTGCGAAAGTTTGCTTAATGTATGTATCAACTCCAGAAAGCAACGTATTCACTGTACCTACATATATCAATTGAAAATTCCACAATGCCGTCTGATACCCTTGTCTGGTGCTTACGTTTCACTTATGTTAATTCGACTTAAATGCGAAATCCTAAGCCAAGGGCAATAGTAATTTATATTTTCCAGCGGTGTCGTCTTATGCCACTTATGACAATCCTGCCCATCTGTACGGTGTCTTGTAATTTTTCATCTCGGCAAATCCCTCTGCTGTGCCGCCGCCTCATTTCGAGGGTCCTCTACGATACTTTTGAGTGCACCTCTCACTCTATAAACCCATAAATATTATTTAAACACAAAAGCCCACCCAAAAAAAGGAAAATAAGAAAAATATGATTACAATAGCTAAAGCATGTTAGCTTCCGTCATGATATGCTCCGGTTGTATACTTGGTGGTTCGCAACGTAGCGTGAGTGTTTCACCAGCGGCAATCGCTAATGCCGAACATGATTGTCATGCCGAATGCCGAAATCAAATATTTAGTCATATTGAAATTGTATCGAGTGTTTTCCTCTCCATTTTCGTTGTTTTCCCTCTCGGCTTTACATTGGGTATTGGTGGGACGCGAGAATGGCGGAGCGGAAACGGAAGTACTTTGGGGAAAATTGCGCTTTGCCATTGTTTCCCCAATGGCAGGTTCAAATATATCGAAAACAAATCGATTTAAGTCTTTTTGAGTCGGTGATTTATCGTGGTACTCAAGTGCCCTAGGCTTTGATTAATAGAATTTAAATATCTTATGCCGAAAGGAATTGTTCTTGTCCTTGGTCCTTGGGTGGTGCTGGTGGTGCTGGCGGTGGTGGCTGTGGTGGCGTAACCTTTCGAGATCGCACAATTGATGGGGTTCCTTGGAATTAATTTAATCTGCGTGTTTGAGTTAGCTCGTGTTTAATTTCTGATTAAAGATACATACGTTTTAGATTAAATTCACACATTTTTAAGCAGACAGTAGGTAACAGGCGAATGGAATGTATTTTGGCTGAAAGGCAGATTTTATGTAAGATTAGCTATGTTTTGAGCACCCGTATAGGGCCAGTAAGGTAACTTAAATAATTGCTAAGCAAGTTTCAAGTCCATAAATCACAAATAAGAATAGATTACCAAAAAAAATTTTAAATGGAGATTATTTCATGTAGTAAAGTATTCTTGTTCAATTTACTTACTATCAGTGCCATGTCCCCGTCCGTTGGAAAACATGAATAGTTTCAATAAAATATTGGGTAGTTTCTCAGTAATTTCCTAGTAAGTGTAGGAAAGGGGCTTACATTTAAAAAAAAAAGTGTACGGCGAGGCTGTTTTGTGACAGATTTTACGCAGCCATGACGTGAAGAAAACAAGGTGCGCTGGACAGCTTGACAAATCCTCCACATTTTTTTCTTTGTGGCCACATTTTGGGTCTGTTTTTGAGAATGGATACATGTGTTTCTTAAGCTGATATCACAATTTCGTATACAAAAAAGTGACGAACATGAAACAGTAAGTGAATTTCAAATTGATGTGAGTTGAAATTGCCCTTGGAGGGTTTGAGCCTGAGCAATAGCTGCCTTCTATCGATGACGGTCCTGGGCACGCTGCTACCAGTCAACAAGGTCAAGCTGTCTTGCCTCCGCGATAACTCGGTCTTTAAACCGGAGGCCTCTCTTTCTCGAGCCAGAAAGCTTGGGTTCGAAGACCTTAGCTGGAGCATTGGTGTATATACGCTCGATGTGGTCAGGCGATAGGTATTTGTCTTGCGGACTACATCCACATATTGGCACAGCTCGTGGAGTTCCCGGTTGCGTCTTCTCCTCTATTCACCTACATCGCAGACGGGACCGTATACCAGACGTAGAATTTTTCTTTCGAAGGCAACAAGAATCAGCTCTGCTGTTTTTCTCATCGTCAAACTTTCGGTTCCATATAGAAGGATCACGATGTTGGTCCTTCGAGCAGGAGTTTTGAGCCCAGTTGTTTAGACAAACCGAAGTAGCAGCAGTTGCCAAGGGCAGTTCTACGTTGGATCTCCACATGATACTTGCGAATTGTGCAAACAATTTTTATTTGTTCCGTCTTTTAATTTCTGTTAACATGAAAATTCACTTATTGCCCGGACAGATTGTTTGCCTTACCTACTAAAACTTCATTGCCTTTCGAATAACATTTGGTAAGTTTGTACTAGCATATGAAAAAGGTTTATTCTTGGCCATGGCCAAACAGACGTTAAAAATAATTTTCTTTAAAAAATCAGAATTGCGTTAATTGTTTCAAAATCCATTGACCACGCCATATTCTTCAACCACTAGTAGGCGTAGTCAATTGAGAGCATTGATATGATTCAGAACAACGACTTCTAACAGGATGGTCACAGTTCTTAATACATACGTCTATTTGATCCAGTTTTCCTGAATTGGAATTAAACTCCGCACAGTAGATGAACTTTAAGCGTTCCAAATTGTGTCTTCGGGGTTTACCTGGGCCGCAACCAACAAACCTTTCCAGTTTCGCTCACCAAGTTGGTTGAGATCCGCCTCCACTTATTTGCTCCACTTTTGACATCGGCATCGTCTGTTGCGTTGTCCCACACGTTTGGAGTCGAAGAAGAATTGAATCTCTTTTATGGGTACCGTTTTCTGAAACGGAAATCCTCCCTTCAAATGAAATATATTTTATTACAACTATGTTTTCACTTATGCAGCAGTTTTATTTTCTTGATTATGGCGTGTTTGACAAGAGATTCTCCAGTGAGTGTTCCTGTGAATACCGCAACAAAACACGGTTTAGTCCTTTGACAAAATTCCAAGATCTATTTGGATATTGTCGCTTCGTATATACCAGGGTGCGTTGACGATGGTTCTTGGTACTTCATTTTGAAAAATTTGTAGCAAATTGTTATTACTTTCTTTGATACAACCCCATACGCCCAGACGGGTTTTACCACTAGCTCCTATATAAGCAATTTTGTTGTCAAAATTTAGTTAGGAATAAACCAATGTGTGCATGTTTATATCTTTGAAGCTCTTCACGTTACTTTTTGACGTGCTCCTTCCACTAAAGCCTTACATCGACGGTCATAATTAGGTATTTGGGTTGTTTTCCGAAGGGTGTTTGAACGCTATTTATAAAAACGAGCAAGTTATTCACGTTGTTGTACGTAAAATTCGTATGAATTGATTTAGCTTCATTAAACAAATCTTCAAGTGTCGTCTCCAGCAAATGTGCCCAGTATGGTGCCTACATCTTGTGGTATATCGCTGCTATTTATAAAGCAAATGCAGGCGAGGACCAAGGACACCTCTTTGAGGTACTCAAGTTTCTATAGACGGAAATTTGGATCTTTCTTTTCCATGTATCACTCGGAAGATTCTATCAGAGAGATAGTTAATCCTGTAAAGTTTTCCCGAGAGGAATTGTCGAAGTTTGTGTTTCAAGCATGGACTGTAGACGATGACTGGTATCTGCACCAAAGGTCCATCTAGATGTTCAAGGAACACTCCGAAGAGTAGGAACAACACTACAGGCTACCAGAAATCGGAGGGAACTCTGTCCAGAGGCTGAGACTAAACAACATCACTTAGGAACTCTTCACTCTACGAATCGACATGAGATGAAAGACGAGCCCTGAGTAGCTTTCCATCTCCACACGCGTGTCATGGCGACTTGGAGAGGATAGAAATAAGCCTAGATTTGCTGTAGGGGACTTCGATGTAACCAATCAATAGTCGAACGCTTACTTTTAAATTTTGAATTCTTCTGAAATTCTTGCATGAATCGAATGCTCTATCCTACTAAATGCAATACACATCTATTATTTCGAATAGGAATTCAAGTACTATAGAGACGTAGGCGACATCCCTGTGTCCGTTGATTGTCCTTCTTTTTGAGAGTTATTCGCGCATTTTTGAAAATTATTCACGAAACCATGTGGATGGCATTCTCCGATTGATCACTTTCGTCCAACCAAACCGTATAAATAAACGGTGTCAACTATTTTTAAGGGACAAGAGAGGTAGACTACTTCTACCTCCCTTGTAACGCGTACTTGATTTCTGATTGTGAATAATTGGATTTAAATTGTCACATATTACTCAAGCCATATCCATTCATTATCAGAACATTCCAAGCTAACGTTGAAATGTTTTCGAAACGTTTGTCCAAGACAAATCCCCCACAAAATTTAAATCACCGAAACCTTGGCATCTGTCAGAAGTACGGCTTGTGCGATGCCTTTGAAATGCCTCCAAAATTGTTGCTCATCTTTTACAGCGTAAGATTAATGTTTAATAAAAATACATTCACCTAGGCGACCTCTGAGAACAATGCAAGTCAAGTTATTAATTTCATTTCCATTTCCTCTTACTTTTATTACGGTTTCGGTGTCGGTGCCGCAAAGCATCCTGTAGATGTGTTAAAAATTGCCATAAAACTTTCCTTTCAGTACAGCTCCAGCTCATTAGTCCTGGCTGCGACCCTACCCTACCCACTGCCTGGGGATGGAGAAAAATTCCCTGCAAAACAATAACAACTCATTTAATTATCAACTTCAACTGAAAAAGAATTTAACTGCATGCAAAAAGAAAGTACATAATGAAAACAAAAATTCTCTGGCCAGCAGATGACTCATAAAAATCTCGCATTCATTCCTGACGCACAAAGCGTTCTTGCCCCAGTTTCGAGCCACCGAGCCAGCCCATCGCCTCACATCACAGGCTATGTCTAGCCAAGAGAAGTTGGCTTCGTCGGAGATTCCCTCAAAAGTTTCCTTCTTAGCCTGGAGTGCTATTTAAAGCGGCTTTTGCACCGTGCACTGCCGCCGCCGCGCCTCGCCGCCACCACCGTTGCCATGCACACTCCAGTGCTTAATTAGGCATCGTGCATTTAAAGACGCTCGAGACAGTCTATGGTGACGACGACGGACTTGGGTATTGAAAAACTCTGGGGGTGAAGTTTTTCTCTTTTCTTTCCTGAGGAGCACATGATACAGGCGCACGTCGCACTCAAGGCATTCATTCTTTTGTTTGTTCCGCCACATGTGCGATGTCATGATTGTGCAACTTTTCTTCATTTGATGCAGCGGTAGCGGCTGCGGCTTGCTCTGCATGGGGCGCGGCGTTAGCCATCGGCTCAGACTTGAATGGGATTTGGCTTTAATTTGTGTAAAAGAGCAAACTCAAGCGATATATGAATGTGTGCGTTTGCGTTTGCACGTGTTTGCAATTAAAGATGCCCTCCTTTGGAATGCATTTTCGCAGCCTTCTTGTGGCACGTTTTGGCTTGCATTTGCAGCAGCCTTGACATTTCGATTGTGAAATCGATTTTCTTCTCTACCACCGATCCCACAGACGCATGCTGACGCTGGTGATGTACGTGTGTGCGTGTGTGTGTGGCATGTATGAATGGTGACCGGGTGCAAATTTTAGAATGCTTTCCACAGCAAGGTAGGCCTTAAATCTAATTATGAAGCGCAATCGGCAAGACATTGTATGTGAACCTAACGTGATTTTGGTTGCCTTTATTTTGTGCCGTATGGTGCATTGCATTTGTATGTGCCTGGCGTTATATCGCGTCGTCAAAGTGCTTTAATAAGCCAATTATATTGGATTACTGTTTGTGCAATTTGTTATGCGTCTCATGTCTGATTTTGAACTTGTTAAAAGTGGTGGACAAGTAAAGACCTTCTTTCATTCAAATTCCAATTCAAATGAAGGTAATACCCTCTTTGATACGAGTACCGAGTATGTATATCGCCGGATTGGAATTAAGTCAATGTGGACGCTGTCGTCAATAGCAGTTTTTTTTTACGAATGAATGTGCAGATGCGACTGATTCTGAACACGGTCCACGGTGCCTGTCCTCGAATGATGTCACGTCCTAAGCCAACAAAGGGTTTACAACTACAATCAATCTTAAAAAAAACTTGCGCAAGATTTTATCAAGTCGTGGCTTGTCGTTGAATCATCTCGCCCTCTAGCTCGGGAACCACACTGATACTTCCTTTTAATTAAATCCGACTTAAACCCATTAAATACTCGTTAAATGTTTGTCGCAAAAGGCATATTCGCCTATCCGCATATCCAATTTGGAAGATTATGAAACTACTTAAATTAAAACTAATTGCTCAACAATGCATAAAAATGGTGACTGTAAATATTTACCAAGCATTTGGAATTGTTCGTCCTTGCAACATGTACCAATTGCATTATGGAGCACAGCATTTTTGAGGAGGAGTAAGCAACAGAAATAGGTGCAGAAGCAGGAGAAAGGAACCAAGTTGTGCGTGTACCACTTGTGCGATTTTACAATGTACATTACATGCCTGTGTAAATAGTGCACTCTAGTACATGCATCAGTAAGAGAGAGAGAGAATGTGTATACACGAAAATACATACCATATACGGCTAGATACACATCCTGGCCTAGTTAAAGTGACTGGCTTGGCAGTAATGTGCAATATGCAGCATTCGTTCTTTCGTTTCGTTCAATTTCATAGTGTAGATACAAGGAGACGACTGCAAGCTGTACAGTCCAACGAATTTTGCCCGGGAAAAGCTTTGCCGGAATGTCAGAGTTCACATTGGGGTGGTGATGTACAGCTGGGTTAAGTGGCAGGGAATACTACTCCGCATGATGGTGTGGGCGATAGCAGTCGTAGTAAAATGAATCTGCTGCCAGCCTGGGTTACAAGTTGAAAGGGAATGACGGGCAAGCTGTGCTTAATTTAAATACCATTCAATAAGCAATTTTTAAAGGTCATCCATGGGAAGTTCCTGCTCCTGCAAAATTCTAAATGTCATACCGAAAGGGCAAATACTGGTTTAATTAAAATAATCACAGCAACATCCTGCAAAATGCAATGCCACATCTATGTAATTAGGAGATGAGTAGTGTATATTAAAAATGTTACTTACTCGGAGTAAGCACCGTAGTTTACGTCAGTTCGTCTATTTTTTGGCAGCAGATCTGTGCACTGGGATACCGGAAGGGAAGCCAACAGTTATAATCTTTCTTTTGGTTTTAAATTCCTGGCAAATTGAATGAACTTACGTAAGGTATGGGTATGGAGTCTTTTTGTTGCCAAGTAACAGCAAATTGCTTTGGTTATCGCTAAAGATTGAACTGATTAAGATTTAATCAATGGTGGTTGCCAAGATGTAGTTACACCAGAAACGATGCCATAACCAATTGCGTGGAGTGGGACACCCAATTACATCGTTAGGTGGTACACAGTGGTAAGCATAATTAATGAATCTCCTTAACATTACCATTAATTACTGTCTCGGTAATCTGCAATTTTGAGTATAATTTGACGGCATCACTGGAGACTTAACGCAGGTGTGCTATCTGTATTGTGATATCGTTTGAAATTCCTTCGAGATATGTAAATAAATATGAATAAATTTGGTCGTTCGTACGTTGTTTTTATTCGTTGTGGAGGGCGCACATTTATGTCTACCCATGAATTTAAAAAAACTGTTTTGTAACGGATCATTTAGCGCGTCAGAACTTGATTGGACTCGCAACATTCTTAGAACTCGTAAAATAAATCAATTTCATTGGAAAACGTGAAATGTTTGTGCCTGCATGCTTGTAGACTGAATGGAATATGCATTTTTCACTAGAATGCATATGAAATGTATGATTCACTGAACCTAACCGTTCTCAGAGTTCAGTTATGTCGTTGTGTTGATCGTTTTTACGAAGTCCCATTTGCATAACCCACTAATCCTATAAAAAGGACCGTTTTAGTTTGGATGCTTGCGGTGTTCTAGCTTCTAAAAGGCTTTTCGAATTTCGATTAAGCTTGATAGATAGCTTGTTTATGTTCTGGATTACACTTTCCATTTTTTGTGAATTATTGTGGTTCATATTTGAATTGCGGTGCAAATGAGCCCGAAGGGATCTCCTGATAAAGTTGCCACAGAATATCTTCTGTATGATACTAGGTACATTGTCAGTGATCACTTTCAAGGAATAGTTTGAATGAGTAGAGTAAAGTGTGTGTTGGAACATAACAACTACAATGCTTGGAGTGGCTTATTCGTGTGAAATAACGAAACCTATATACCGTCGGATATATAAAAACTTTCCTTGAACAGAAAAATTGTAAAATTGAAATTTCTAAAAAAAAAACTGTGGAGATTTGCGAAGCAAGACAGATTGAGGTGGCAGTCAGTTAGGAGATAGAAATATAGTTTAGTTTAAGAAATCACATTCTGAACTATTAATCACTCAATTACCCAACTCAAATTCGCTTAGTGAGTAGAAGTTTCAAAGCGATGGGAATGTGTAGTAAAATGCGAATCGAAACATAGGTCTGCGTCAATTTTACGATTGTTAAAAAGGGGTCAGAAACTACACAATATAAACCTTCCTTGACGAACATTAGGTGACTCTGCAGTTGGAATAGGTTTAGCCCTTGTTTCTACAGTAGTCATGCATGGTGTACGAGTGGAGTGCAATTTCATTCAACCGTTATACTCTCAGAACATAGTCACTAACTCAAGATTGGTGGCATTGTGAAAATTAAGGTTTGTGTACATGTAATTAATGGGCTTCTATTCTGACTTGTCTTTTATTCAATATTTTATTTCATTGATAGACAAAAAGTGATTAAGACTAGCTTAACACCGCATCAACTTGACTGATCGTTTTTTTTTTATTTTTATTGTTGAAAATTTGTATTTAAAACATAAGTCTCCGGTCGGTTCTGTTTTTTTATCCTAACTTCAACTAAATCTTCAAACAAAAGACTTAAATATATTCCTACCATACAACGCGTGCATTGGGGCGTGTGTGTGATTTATATACGGATATGACAAATTGGGGATTCACACGATAACTGGGGCGTTAGTAGTTTATTTCACATTCAGTCTAGGTGGTGAAATAACAGAGCGACTGTTGAGTGTTGAGTCAAGCATGTATATAGTCTTCGGTCATTCTTTTTTTACAGTTCTATTTTACTTTCTCTCCGAGAAAAATGCCTTTAAGCATCAGTGGGTACTTGAAGATTGTTTTAAGTAGAATGGGATGGTAAAGAGCTATCCTTCTTTTGGAATTGGAGTCGGAGAATTCTAACCGAAGAGCAGTTATAGCGGCCGTTAATTAAAAAAAAAATGAAAAATGAATGTTCTCATCATTGATGTTTTTGAGAACTAGATTATCATGGTATTGAAGCAGACGTTGTTCCCCAAGAAGTTAGGGGAAAATAATGAATAAAAATGAAGAGCGCGTCGAGTGTTATCTCGACCTGCGCGAGACTCATCGCAGTGTTGGGACTTGCAATATTCAAAATGTATTAAAAAAAGCGTGGTTTACCCACTCCATTTCTAAGAAATTTCAGATTCTACTACATGAAACACTTACTCACTCCCATTTGTGTTAATTTATTGTAACAGTCGTCAGTTATGGCATTTATCTTTTGTACATTCTTCACTTTGCGTAGTAGAAGTGATAGATTAGAAAATGTTGCGAAATAGTAGTACATAGATCTACCACTATTGTGGTGAAGACCCAACATTGGTGACCAACCTGCTGATGTTAATTATCTTTCTCTTTTTTTTTTGCTTATGCGAGCAGTCATCATGTTAATCCTGACGAGCACATATGTTGAACATGCCGTGGTGAACCTTTTTTATTGTATTTGTATTATTTTATTTTTTTTGACGCACGCAAAGAATTGCTAAGAATAATGAGAAGTCTGCTGCGATCGAGATTGTTCATTTTGGCATGTGAACAGCATCATTCCTGCATTTATATATGTAGATTCTGCAACTTTGACACTGTAACAATGCATGTAGGCCAATGATACATTTCTTTTTAAGCTTTCATGTGATTTGTTTATTAAATTTCGCTTTGAAAATGCACACCTTTTGAATCACAGTCAATATCATTTATGTGTCAAGCAAAGAACTTATCATTTTCATAACATTTCAGAAAAGTCAACATCAGAATGAATTCATTAAAAGCCAGACGCATTTCGGTCTCAATGTCGTCACAAAACTGAGTCAGTATTATCGCAGTCACTACCGCCATTGTAGTTAAGCAATCGGTGACGATTGCACGATCTGCATCCGAATTACAATAATCAAACAAAACGATGTAATTACAAGTGATTATGTGTTTGCCTTGCTTCTGAATAGCATTCGTTTTCACCAACACAACTCACAGTAATCGTCTCAAATAACAGTCGAAGCCCAGCATTTAACCATCATTCGGCTATCATCCCACGTAGTAAAATCGTCTTGGTGCGCAAATTCTTCACAAAATTGTTTACCACGAAATTAGCTTCATTAATTTAAATGTAGCTTCTCCTTCGAATTGCCGAAAGTAAATGATTCTTTCATAATTAAAATTCCACAAAATAGAAGAGGAAAGTTTCATTTTCAATTCATAAACGCGCCTTCAATTATGTAAACCTCCTGCGATTCCCTTTCGTGTGGGCTCTTGTCATACCAGTCACGTACCAGTCTCCTTCGTGGATATCCAAAAATACATTATCCCTAGGCGAAGACTTTTCTTCTTTTCTTTTTTTTTGCTCCTTCAGTGTGCGAGCCTCCTTCGTGAAGATGATACTGTGGCTATAGGGGGTGCAGGAGAAAACATTATATTATTTGAAGAAGTTTTAAATTCATCGTGGAGGAATATTTTTTTTCCACCAACTGAAAGGTTGAACAGCCCTTGGGGTGTTTATTTTCACACCTCAATATCACTGTCTCAGAGACGCGGTACGACATTGAGACCGAAAGTCGTCTGGCTTCTAATGAATTTATTCCGATGTGAACTTTTCTGGAAAAAATATGTGAAGTAATTAGAAAAAAACCAATCCCTAGTAGGTACTTAGGTTTGGCTGAATTATGAGTATTTTGCATGAATGAGCGATTTATCACAGATGAGTGTTCTATGGCGTATATTAATTTTGATGTAAATCGGCTCGTATCAATTAACGCACTTCATCCTTTTAATCTGTTATCGATTCTTGGCAAACTCCCCTTGCCGCTGACTGTGTCACTATCGATGCGACATGACGTGATGGGGTGTACAACAAAGAAGCTGGAATTGTAATGGATTCTATATACCTGAACGCTTTTTTCTCTTGCGTACCTTCATAGGCGGACTGGATTAGATACGTGTTCCAGGAGTGCGTAGAATTTCAATTTGCAATCTTAAAATGGAAATGATATTCTATTTTGGGAAAATGTTGAACACGGCATGGTTGTAGATTGTAGATAAAAAAAAATCATATCATTTCTTGATCCTATAATTATTTGTCTGTAAAGCATATTTGTGGTTTTGTGTTCTATCCAGCTTTGCCGACCGGGCCCCTAACTCGTGAGGGATACACGCAAAGCACGAGGGTTACTGCAGAAGTTTGGTAAGCCAAAATGAAAAAAAAGGCGAGATACTTTTCCATATTTTTATCATCTACATTTTTTATCGTGTAGACCAGAGGTGCGCAAACATTTTTTCCTCGTAGACCCCTTTCAAAATGAACCTGGTTTCTGTGGATCCCCCGTTGCTAGATTTCTACCACATTCCCTAAACTCTTCAAAAAATGTGAGGACTAGATCTGAAAATGGAAATTTGCGGCTGAGTTCCAACCTTAAATTCGGAGTGGTAGAAATAAAAAGAGAAACAGTATATGTTCTTGTGTTTTATCTGTTATTAGTTATTAAAATATCTTTTAGTTATTTAATTAACAAACTATTTATTACCTAAATCAATTACTAAATTATGTATACATAAATGTGATATTCGATAGGTAAGGGAGAGAAAATCTTCTTTGCAGGCGACTCGAAGACCAAGTAGTACAAGTGGGAGCTCTTCGTACCAACTGGCTGGCATCTTTGCTTTGAATGATGCTTTTAGCGAACGATGCCAACCTTCAATAATCCCTTTCGCTTACGGGTTACATGCAGTGATTCGCAAATGATGGACGCCGAGCATTAAAATAATAAGATTATAGACTTCATAGAACGCAAAATAAACATTCATAACGTATCGTAACTTCAACAATGCAAATGAACAAGAAAAAAGTCATAATTAGAATGGGAGGGATGTACTTGATGGATTGACAGCAAATTATCAGTATTTGGCTTCAGTTTTGTAAGGAATAAACGCAAATCTCCCCGTTCTGTGATGTTCGTTCTGCTCCTTTTTTTTTGTCAATAAGTTTGTTACGATAATTAACATTTGAAAGGTATGAAAGCGCGATCAAAAGTTTCGGTCAATTTCCCGCAGCAAAGGATATTTTTCGTGTATTTCTGCTTGCAGCGAAAATGTGTGATAACCTTTCTTTGAATTTTACCTTCAGCTCCTCATTGGTGCAAAGCTCGATTAACTTTTCTTGTAATATCACGTTCGACACTTCCGTTTCATGAAATGGATTTATGGTGTATTGTGGTACATAGTTTTCCACCGTGAATATATCTTCAAATCTATTTTTGAAGTCATAATTACTTTAGCTTACAAATAATCTACGCTACATCTGTGTGAAGGAGAAGGAGTTAACATCGAAACGCCGGTTATCTATCTTTCTACGAGCTTATTAACTCCGCTGCTCTAAAGAAAGCTACACACAATCAGTTCTTAAAAAGACATTCCTAGAATTTAATTTCTTATCATATCCGTCTGTGCTATAAACTGTCATTTTCCATCATTCCAAAAGAAAAAGGGATGTCATTTGAAAACTGATAGCGTGTAGTTTCCTAAGGATAAATCGTTATCTGCAACGCTGCAGTCTTTATACAAAATAGCTTGGGTTTTCTGTGAGCTAGGTAGAATTTGAAAAAATCGCTTGTTCTTAAATCGATTATTTTTTAAATGACAAGTCTCGAATACGGAATATGCTAATTTTTACCAGTAAAAGCCGAGGGTATTCACTACTGCACTGCTTAAAAAAAATTAGGGAGGTTTAAAAAAAAGGAATTAATGCTAAATAAATAGACATTTCATGATTCATACACCCGCCTAACGAACATTTTTTTCTTTACTATCGGTACCAGATACATATTCGCTTACAACTGGTGAGCCTGAAAACATGGCACCCCGTCGTGCCAACCGTGGACCCCTGGGGTTCCACCTGGACCACTTTGGGAATCACTTCACTTACCATCCAAACGCCATTTCAACATAAAATATGAACAGCTCCATACATATATTCAATGTAATTGAAATGTTCAGCTTATTTACACACCCGTGAGATGCCCTTTAAAGCAACAATAAGCTTGGGTGCCCGTTTAAATTCAACCCAGATGTAATTGGCGGTAACTGAAAACGCTTAAGAAAAACTACATCCACACCCTGTCGTCAGCGTTGAATCCATCCACTTCAATTTGCGTTATTCAAGCTCATCTGATTGAAATAAGTTAATCAAAAAAAAAAAAAACTCCGCACATGTGGATGCACTGGATAGGTTGTATCCTCCCATTTATCCCAAACCAGAGTCATACAGAAATATGTAACCTGACACCTGACAGTCTTACATTTCGTATAACTCAATTCAGTTTTCCCATTTTCCGGAGTATTCCACTTATATTTTTTAATTGGCAATAAGAGAGCCAATTAAAATTTTCAGCAAATGGTTTTTGCCAAAAACAATTTCTGCAGGAAGAAATCCCATCCCACTGCAAGCGTTCTCTCATCTACTGCATCCATGTACACTCGAATAGGCATGCAGAAGATGAATTAAAAATCAATTAAACGTTTCCTATGCCCTCGCTGCCTGTCTAAACGAGGTCAATTTGTCAGTTATACAACTCTTAACTGCTATCAAATCTGATGGAGGAGAAGCTCAATACCAATCTCTTGTGCTTCGCGTCTAATCCAAGCGACCTCTTACTTTGGGTCAGTGAAAATTGATATGAATTCATTTTTATCTAGCTGCTTATTGTGGCGGAAATGGATTTCATTAAGCTCACAAATAAGGGTCATCACCGACTGCAGTTGCAGTCTCATTTTTGCGAACCCCCCTCCCTTCAACGACACGAGCACGAGTGAAGTAAATAGGGAAAAATTGTTTTTCTATTAGAAAGCTCCCAGGGCTGGTAATCCCGTTGGAGGTTGCAAATGCATCTGCTACTGCTTCACAGTGCCATTTATCGAATGTGAATTTCGCTGGAACCATTTGTTTTCCCCCACACACACACCCAAACGTGCGACCAATGCACAAGTGTGTGCGTGTGTAGATGCATTCAATGAGTATTCCGCCTCCTGCCACCCCGAGCATTAAGAGATTTAGATTGACAGAGAGAACACCAGCAACCAGCAACCAGCCACGGCCATCAACAGAATATCTGTCAGATGTCCAACAGATGGCGCTCAACAATGTAACCAAGCCACCAAGCTGTGTAGGGCATGCAACTCGTATGTATCTTCGATTTCACACAAAAAAACAAAAAAGAAGGCAGAAAAAAGAAGGAAAATGTAAAACAAGAATGTGTATACAGGAGGACATAATATTTCATGAATATAGTTCTGCAGGTCTAGGTCAAAGCTCGTCCAGCTCAGCGCGCTCGGCAAAAGCTCGGCATCCATTCAAGCCCTTGCTGGATCCGGTCAATAGCGCTCAAGATGTGTATCTATACACTCAAACTGGGTTATAATGCATTTATGCATCCGTAAATAATTTTACCCCTGCTAAAAATAGGTACATTCTATCGAAGTGCAACAACACCGAGGAGGCCATGCGACCCAACTGCGAAAGTGGAATGGAACTTAGCAGCGCTCGCACACATGCACCAGTCGAAATGTGTGTGTTTGTTCTCTTTCTAGCTCCGTTCCTTTTTGCAGTCACTGTACGAAGGACTCAATTGCAATTGTATGTTTAATGTGCGAACTGTAGAAGGATTTGATGCATGTTTGCGTGTATGAGTATATACTCGTAGAGTATGCCTTGCTGAGTTAACCAACCACCAGCGGGAAAGGACCAGGAGAGGTGGAAAACTTTTAACAAGATCTATCAATGTACACACTACAGCGAGGTAGGCACTATGCAGGATTGCGGAATAGATGCTCTCTTGCCAGCTATGCAATTCTTCAGCAACACTTTTACATTTATTACACATAAATGTGCACCTACCATAGAGATGTGCATATGCTGCGTGGTAGATGCACTTAGTTTTTTGGTTAGTAAAAGCTTAGCAGGGTTGTTAAATGGATTTCTGTGGCGAATAAATGCGGTTTTTTTTTTATTCAGTCGTGTAGTGGAGTATGTACTTAGTGCGATGGGAAGGTATTCTTTGGCAGCACAAATCTTACTTACACTTGCACTCTTCAGATTTTCGTTTTTGAAATGCGAGAGAAACTCATTTTGGGGTACATACAGTACGTGCATGTATCCAGTTTGTTGTACATATGCATTTCGACGGGCAACTTTACGTGATAGTTTTCCTAATTTTTAGGAATACATTTTACTTGGAGAGTTGAAATCTGGTTCATAGACTCGAACGTAGTTTGTAGAGTTTGAGAATGCATCCATCACGAGGTGTCAATTTCAGTTTTGTTCGCAAATGATAAACTGACAACATTCGAGTGTCATTGATTGTCCTCCTGATGATTGAAATCTAAAATGTCGTTAAATATGCATCGAAGGACTCTTGCATATTTACTTGAAATATTAAAAAAAATCAATTAAAATCAGTGCCTTTGGTCACAATCAAACCCTCTTGGGACAGTCGATAGTGGAATTGGTGAAAGAATTTGCGCCTCTTGGGTGATTTAGTGATGTGAAGACTTTTTCAGGAGTCCGAGAAGGGGCCAATACGCGTGGTTCCACAATGGGTGTGTTATTACTGCCCTCAACAAAACATAAACTAAGGTTTTCTGCGGCTTAATTCCATTTCATTTCCATATCATTGCAGCGCCGATAGATTCGGATACGACTCAATTTTCTTTAAATATTTAAATGGCATCTTTAATTATATTTAATAATATCGAAGTAGTTAGCCAACCTCTCAGTCACACCAATTGACACGAAGTCCATATAAGATTATGCTGGCATGAAGGTTTACGTGGACAAATGCGAGGTTGTAATTATATTCAGAACATCTGATCTGGCTTGATGCACTCATAAATCTTCCCCCGCCCTTGATATCCACATTATGGGACGCACTCTTAAGGCCATTTTCCGCTTAAAAAGGAAGAAGTGGTCCTTGGCACCGCATTTCCTTTGACCCTAATCTCATGAGCACGCCATCTGACGCACGAACACACGTACTTCAGCTGCGACGCACATACAAAGTGAACTTTCCCTGCACGCAGGACTGACTCTGGCCAGGAAAAAACTGTTGTGAATCTTCACGGACGCTAGCACCAACAGCTAAAGACGCTAACACCACCAAGCGGAAACCTCTGCGATCCTAATGGCCACGAACGATATTGTAAATAACAGTTTGAGCGGGTGGAGTATTTGTGTCTGCAGCGACAGCCAAGTTGTCCTTAAGGCCATTCTCAACCCTTTAACTACTTCCAGGATAGTTCAGGAATGCAAGTCTACTTTGAATTTGATCGGCAGTCTAAATTCGCTGCAACTTGCCCGAGTTCCGGGATCGCAGAAAATGAGATCGGGCACTCGAAGGAACCTGAACCTGCGCTGGGACTACCTGCGTCCTTGGTTAGGATGTCCCTCGATGGTTGGACCTCTCGAGAGTACAAAAAGAGTTGTCATGGCTCTCCGGAATGTAGACAGACCAAGCGCATGGTACCAAAACGTCTACAGACGTCTTTCCGGCGTACTACCGGGCCACTACACCTTGGACAAACACCTTAATTTACTTGGCCTAAGCGATGAAACCCTCTGCAATGCCTGTGGAGATGATGACTACACTGCAGAGCACTTCGTCTGCCACTGTCCCGCCTCTGATCGGAAAAGGTGGCAGTTATTCGGTGCTGTTGAGGTGAGAGCTCATGATGTAGACTCCTCATCACAGAAGGGCCTGCTGGTATTCCGCCGGAAGATATGGGTCGCTGACTGGTAGTACATTGTTTCTCTGTCTGAGTCTGAGTCCGAGTTCTCCAGTGTAGCAACAGCGATTGTGATATTTTATTATTCCAGAAATTGAAAAATATGAAAATAAAAACAAATTAAGTGATGCAGATTAAATATTCACACACAACTCTGCATGGATATGCACCTTCCGAAAACAATGTAGGCGCATAAGTAAACTCTCATACAACGTCGCCGTACGACCATAACCAAAAGCCGTGACATGTGCGAAACATTTATTTTAAACTACATCCGACATGTATGTATCCACGTAGGTGCACACACTTGAACTTATCATCCCATTGGAATTTATTATAACGATTCCCCCAGAGACTTTGCAGGCGACTGTACACATCCCGTTCGCTCTATATGTATGACGACACTCAGGTGGTACTCATCAAAACAACAATACCTAATGTCAAACCAGAAAACTTTTCATGCCAAGAAGTAAAACAAAACAAAACAGAGAAACCCATCGCCCACACACAGAGAACTAAAGCAGCACCATCACATTTAGATCCTTGCGTCATGCTAAGCAGTAAGCACACCACCAGACAGGCAGCATGAGTATCATACGCATTTGCAGTTCAAAGCTAACGTGAGCAATTATTTTGCGCCCAGATTCACATCCAGGTGAGAGTGGACCACTTGGTATCATTATGAAAACGGTGTGAAAACCCTTATAACTGTTGTTATGTTTGTCAATAGTTAATTAGCAGCATTTCATTACGACGAAAATTTATTTGCTTACACGTCGTAATGGTATTTACATTTGCAATAAGCCTGCCAACCGTCGTGTATGGGTCGGTCGGTGTGCAAAAGAAAAATGGCACAGTCACAAACAACCCCTTTCATTGTGTACACTGTAATTAGTTTTCTTCGTCGATCTACATAAGTAAGGAATAAAAGACCAAATTCATTCCACCACGAAAACCTATAATCCCTCAATGGTGGACCGACGCTATCCAGCCACAGGGAACCACATATATCTGCGAACGTAAATACAGCCGTATCTGCACGTCAAGAAAGTAGCAGAAAAAGACGCCCCGAGTACTTATTTCTGGCAAATAAAGCCTTCGTATTTTTGCTTGTGGTTAATACTTAGCTCAATCGGGCCGCTGTTAATATTTCATAAATATTTCCCATCGAAATTGTAATAAGTTATGAAACCAGCATTAGCATTCAAGCGCTCTGCCTCTAGTCCCCATCCAGCCAGCCGGCCTATTGGGGTTGACGCAAGGAGAAAATCTTTTACGGGTCGATAATTCAAGGGCTTAGGTTAAGTTTTTATTTGGGTTTTTGTTTATTTCCAGTGCCCCCTTCGCTTCACTTTCTCATCAGCATTTCAACTAAACAAGAAAGGGTTTCGTTTGGCCAGTCATTATCCTTCGTACATAATTTAGTTGGAAAACAAAAAAAGATTTTCATCTTAACGCAATGGAAGCGGACAGTGGATGAAGTTTGTGTGTTTTTGTTTTTTCTTTGTTTTTGTTCGTATCTTGGCATTATTGCGATTTTGACATCTGACGTTTCATTTATAATCTCTTCGTGGACGGATTTGCGTTCCTCATTTTAAATTGGACAAATATTTTAAATTTGAATTCGAAATTTAATCCGAATTTAATTATTTAAATTGCCATTGTATTCCTTTTTCTTTGTGCGTCCGTAGACCGATTTGAATACTCACAAAGAAGTGAAAGATAAATTCGCGCTGAGATACGATTGAAGATCTGTGCGGAGACCGAGGGGGCGTATGGGTGTTTCTTTGTGGACTGAAACTCAAGACGCAATTATAATTGAGTTTATAACTCAAACTTTTGACTTGTAATTGAATTATCAAATTACAATAATGAACATTCATTATTGGGTGTAAATGTCGCCAAGTAAGCTGAACCCTTTCGCTTCGGCAGTGCTGGAGCGGGGGACAAATTAAAACACATTTCTTTTTCCTGAAACTGGATTGCCAGGGGTTGCGATGTGTTTCATTCGCATTTAGATGGTAAAAGTATTGTATAAGCAAAAATTATCAAATCCTGGACGAACAGTCAGATCCGCTTCTGCGTGAAAATGTATTTGAGTTTAAGTGGAGTGAAGACGAAGAAATAGATCTACTGGGCCGAGATTTAGAATTTATTTTGCACCATTTTTCCGTTTTCTTTCCCCTTCTAGTTCAGTTATGAAGATATCAAATAAAACAGGTAAAAAATTCAACCTCTCTTGAAGCGAACTTTTCACCAGCAAAATCGTTCGCCATTGAAAGGAACTGGCGGTAACCACTTGGTGCATAGGGACCTCCCAACCAAGCTCCCGGAGCTTCTGGCGAGTCGCTATCGAACGCCAGTGCACGATGTCCTGATGAAACACAATTCTCCTCCTATGGACCAAAGCTGACCGCTTCTGAGCGATTACTTCTTTCAGACGGTCCAAATGTTGACAATACAGGTCCGAATTAAGAGTTTTGCCGTAGGAGATCAGCTCATAGTAGATGAGTCCCACCAAACACCGCTTTTGCCGGACACCGCTTTTGCCGACAAGCCGTGATTCGAAACACGACCGTTTCCACTTGACGTCGTCGTAAGTCGCTTCAAAAATAGGTCGATGTTGTTGCGATTCAGCAGTGATTCGCAGTTAGAAATTCGGTTTATAAAGTTCTTTGGCGTTCTATCTAGCATTGTTCAAACGTTTCCAAAAGGTATGTTTTGCAATGTTTAGCTCCTAAGCAATCGAAACAGTGCTTACATGACGGTCAGACTCGACGATTTCCCTGATTTTAACGACATTTTCGACAATTGACCTTCCAGAGCGCGGTGCATCTTTTACAACGAAATTACCGGAACGGAATCGACGGAACCAAAACTGCGTATGATTTACTGTTACAGTAGGACGATAAACATTATTCGCATTTCAGCCGCCTGGATTGGGTTTTAGCCTTTATTTTTTGTCTGTATTTAGCGCACACTCAAACAAAACTGATGCAATCAATCACAAGACTGCCCGTAAAGACGTTTAGTTTGGCCTGATCGGACGTACACAGGTGTACAACGCAATATATGGATTACTAAAGCCATCTGTTGGAAATATAATGGATTTCCTTTTACTATAGGTAACGGTAGATCTCACACTGTTCTTGTTTTATTTAAATTTCTTTAACTATTGTTCTTATCTGACCACCCTGTAGATATTTTTTTTATTACTAGACCGTGTATGAAAAACACTGTTCACACACATACACAACATAGAAAAGGTGTGTTTGATTTACACATTTACGTATAATTATATTTACATATATCGAATCACCTTGTCACTAATTTCAAATCATATACTAAATCAAAGTGATTTGATGAATATTTAGCAGATGAGCGAATTAATTTTATCCGTCTGTGCTTGAAATTACGGAATAACTATAGTAAAACAGTTAAGAGTACACAATTGCCAAAATCATTGTTCTATCCACAGTATGTTTTCTTTGTAAAGTTGACTTTAAAAGTTTGATTGGCCTCTCGAATCTCTCTTTTACCCTTTTTTGACTTTAATTCATTACACGAAAACTGCTATAGGTAGATGCACTGGTTTCTCTTTGATTTTTTTTGTCGCCTTTGAACCCTATCCCTCTCCAGGAATTTTTCATTTATGCTTCTAATTATGACACATTTTTTCCCTGAATTATGCTCCTTCTAGCTCACCTTAACCTGCGTGTGCCCTCGGATGAATGCTTTACTTCAAATGAAAATTGTCGTTTATAGTTAATGAGAGGTAGCAAGAAGTTTGTGCAAAACGTTCAGAAGTCTGTCGGGACGAAAATCGACAACCGGTAGTAGAATCGCAGTAGATACATTTGGAGGAATCACTGCAGACTGTTAATCGCCAATGAGAACACAAATATCGCTGTCAGGCAGAATACTCCACTCAATCTGGACTGTGATATACGATAATTCCATAGCCCCGATATAGACGAAGTCAAGGTAGCCATATAGAGTCTCAAGTTTATCGACGCTAATCGTGCGGGCGGGCTATCGCCTAAACTCATTAATGCAGCTGAAGAGCTGAAGGGAAAACTCTAGCTCATCTGTAAGATATGGCCGCTGGAAGGCATGCATGCCCAATGACTGAAATGTTGACCCACAAAAAAACAAACCCCTTTGACTACCCCAACTATAAGGGGCTCCGAAACATCTCTTCACAATCTTCTCTGCCATTTTGTGTGTTTGGACTATTTGATAGCTCCATCAATCTGCAGCTTCAGGTCAGAGAAGTCCACAATTATCCAGATCTTCACGGCAGATCGCGGAAAGGACTCAATAAGTGCAAATCGACACTTACCACCTCTTTGTCGATTTTCAGGACGCATATGACAGCTACTAATTTTTACATTCCTGCCAAACTCGTGTCACAATGGCGTTATGCGTGCGAATTAAAATACCGTTCTCACTCTAATCACTATTCAAACTTCTAGGGAGTTTTCGTCGGTTGACACTGGTCAGAGTATGCAGTATGACGATGGAAAATTCTGGCTGATCCTTCCAAGTTGAAATTGGCAACGACCTCGGCGAGAACTTCGATGCCAAAAATGGTTTTTAGACAATGCGATGCGTTGTTAAAGGATTTCTTTAACGACATTCTGAAAAATATCATGAAAAACACACAAGCCAACACTAAAATCACGATCTTCATCACGTCAATGAGGCGTCAGCTGGCATTGTGGCTGTAGTAGCTAAAATGGTTCAATGAGAGGAAATCGACGTATTTGACCCCCTTAAAAAATCAACATCAGCTATAACTTCGAGGTAGTCAGAGACATCGTCTACCCCCGCGAGTAGGGAGTACAAACAACATAAGCACCCAGGTCAAACACAGACTAACTCTTGTCAAAACGCTGTTTCTACGGACTCAAGGGACAATTGAGTAATAGGGTCGTTTCTCGGAGGATCAATCTGACTTTATAGAATACACTGATCATCCCAGTCATGCTGTACGGCGCGGATGCATGGACAATCTCAAAAGGTGATGAAGAAGTCCTTGGTATCTTCGAGAGAAAAGTTCTGCGTTCGATCTTTGGTCCTGTTTGCGTTGATGGAATCTGGGGGAGAAGATTCAACCACGAACTGTACAGCGACATGAGCCTAGCCAGGAGTATACGGATCGAGCGCCTAAGATGGGTTGGCCATGTAGAGCGCATTGAAAACTTAGCTCCGGCCCGAAGAATTTTCGACTCCGATCCTTTGGGACAACGCAACAGAGGAGGCCCAAGTGGAGAAGGTCCTCAACCATCTTGGCTCCTCTTAAAGAGAGACGCACATTCCACCCGAAATGTGGCTTTATGCTGACTCTGAACGGCCAATTGCCAGTGACTGGAAAGATGTAGAGTTGTGAGCGATGAGAAAGTTGCTCCTGCGAAGGATTGAACCCTAAACTCCCATCGTAGTAGTCGACCCAAATGGGTAAAATGCTTAATCGAACAGTTATAGCGTCTGATGGAATTATATCTTGTGATTTTTCTACTTAGAGGGTCTGTAGCGTCTGATATTATAAATGAGACTTTTTTTAAGAGCTTACAATTTGTACATTCTTCAGCACTCTTTAAATTGTTCATTCTATTCACACAACCCATATTTAAAAGTCATTGTGGGAAATTCACACAATTTCAATTTTCAGAATTGATACGCTCCCCACGTGCATTCCCGCACATAGATTTATCTAACCCCGCCTCAACTACCTTAACTACACCAAATTTTAATTAAAACCTGGTCAGATGATTCTACTTTACTTGGGAACAAAGAGATGTGCATCTCCTTAAAATCTCTCTTACGTCAAATTGTTCGTTATTCCGCTTGCCCTTTGGCAATGCATATGTACAGCCGTTGGTCCATGGTTTGGTGGCAGTTAGGAATCAAGGTTTGTATTTTTTGTTTCCTCAATTCCATAGAAAATGGTGCCCCTATGGAATTCGGTAAGTATGTTGGTGAAATAAGAGGTGCACCAGATGACAGTAAACCATCCACACTTAGGGCTTGCTTGTGTTACTTCGAGCTCCTTCATCTATTCTTGCTCTCGTTTGCCTTTGCATCCATTTGCAGAGAAATGTGTGGGTGTTTGCAAGGATTTTTGTTCACATTTAATTTGAGTATCGTGCATAGTGAACAGTAGTGTGCACACCTACTATAGCTGCACTCACACACTGGAACAGATTGTGCCTTTGGCCGTTTTTCATGGTAATGGAAAAAATTATAATTGCTCTCCGCCTCTCTGTAACAAACAAAAGGATTTCCATTTATCTTTAGAATTTTTTGTTTCTTCCATTTTTTTTTTTTCGTTTTTGTTGGGTTTCTTCGTTTTTTGTTTGGTTTGCTTTTTCTCCTTCTACATCCTCGTTTTCTTCGTTTACAATTCCTATACGTGGATATATATGTATGGATGTGCATGTCCTTAAATACACATATACCGATGCACATGCAAGGTTGAATGTTTGTTTTTGTTGGCATCCTTAAATTTTTACTACAGTCATCCATCATATATTCCGTACGTTAGCGTCACAAATCTGAAGAGAATAACCAGAAGGATATTCCTGCGAGTTGCAACTGCAAATTACGAGGGCAGCAGCACAATTTCGCGGCAAGCGGGCGGCATTGTGGTGTTGGTAAATTGCCACTGCATCCGGCAAATGTTTTTGTTTCATATATATTTATTCCATTTTGTTTTTTCTTATTTGAAAGGCATTCTACGCTTCGCTTCGACTCAAGGTCATACCAGATGGATAGATGAATGGATTCTTGACAAAAAAAAATCAATGAAATTCTTATGCATGGGCTAAAGATAGAAATGAGTGCAGAAATGACAAAAAAGAACCGAATACAAATGAGAGCTATCGACACTTGGGAAAATGGCGACCAAGAAGCACTTATGTAAATGCATCTGAACATGTACGTGGAAGTGGTTTTAGTTTTCTATTTTTCGTTTTTGCGTACATCCATGTAAGTACGAGTAGATAGATGTATGTAACACTTTTTGTGCTGGTAACCTTGGAAATTGAAAAATCGGTGGTATATAGACGTTTCATCATACACCTACCCCCGGTGTGAGAGACTTTGTCTCAAACATATGTAAGACGGTCTGTTAACTTGTTTGCCCACGTGCACAGGAAAAAATGTTCAGCCAACAGAAATAATAGTGAGTTTAAAGGGGTCACGCTGAGAACACTTAGTTTAAGATATCATATGTACAGTCTTCGATGCTCCATGATACATCCGTGATAACTACATTCATAATTTAAGATCTGTTAACAGACAGAAAGATTTTAATTTCATTGCACCCTGTATCTAAATTAAATTGACTTTAACCGTGGAAGTACTAAATGAGAAAAACAGGATAGATAGGTTAGAGTGGCTAGTGTAGGCTCCTTGTATTACCATGCGGATCTAGTCGATCCTATTCCACAAACTAACTGGAGCTTTTGGTAAAGCGATGAAGATGGCTGACACTAATGCTACTAAGTTCGTCCAAGTAGTTGAAGAAGAAAGCCTTAAGGTAGGTTTATAGGTGATAGAGTGCCTTGTCGGCCCTTTAGGCCTTGGCTCATTCAGACTAACTTGTTATGTCCATTGTGCCCTTGTTTTAGGGTGGTTTAACACCGTGTAACCTACTTTAATTCTACAACCACACGGATTCACAAATGAATCTTAGGCGGTAGTTAAGGGAAGTATTTGATTTGAAAGTGACTAACATCCAATCTGTCTTTGATATCTTACTTACTTACTTACCCATGGAGAGTCAGAGCCTGAGCAATAGCTGCCTTCCATCGATGATGGTCCTGGCCACGCTGCTTCCAGTCATCAAGTCCAAGCTGCCTTGCGTCCGCAATGACTTGGTCTTTATGCCGGAGTTTCAGTCATCCTCTCCTTCTCCAAACAGGAGTCTCGGATTCGAAGACTCTCTTAGCTGGAGCATGGATGTCAATACACTCGATGTGACCAACCCAGTGCAAGCCTGACCTTCCGGACTTCATCCACATCTTGGTACAGTGGATCCATTCACCTTCTTTGCAGACTGGACCGTGTACCCGACATCGTATTTTCGAGAATCACCAAGAATCAACTCTGCTCTTTTGCTTATCGTCTAACTTGCGGCTACATATAGTTTGGGTAGAGCATGTTTCGAGTCAGTCCTCCATCACTACCTAAAAGCTGTTCTTCAATCGCCGTGAAAGCTTCCACTACGGCGAGTGTTAGAAGATAGTGCCTTGCGTGTTTACAGCAGAACGCCGCACTATCTTCTCCACTATCAGATTGAAGAAGTCACATCGCATCTCCTTGCTCAAATGCAGGTGCAGGTTTCGATTGGATCAGTCCCGATCCCGAGTTCGGCCATCGCATCGAATATCTCCGTACGATGAATGCTGTCGTATGCGTATTTAAAATCGATGAAATGGTGATCTGTATCGATTTGAAGCTCGTTGGTCTTCTCCAGGATTTGCCTCAGTTTGAACATTTGGTCTATTCCATGTGAGCCTGCGGCTTTGTTGTGCTTCAGCTTTTTAATACCTGTGCCGACTTCTTCAAAGCTGGTTGGGGGACTACTTCGTCGAAAGTTGGGATTTCCTGATTCTCTATCACTATCTCCTGATCAGCAGTTGGAAGTGCTGCTTACATACATCCACTATTCCCTGCGGGTCAGTAACAAGATTACCCGCACAGTTTCGAAGAGCCTGGGTGCCGTTCCTAATGCCTGTGGCCAGGCTTTTTACTTTTTTTTTTATGAAAAGCCTCCATTTTTTGTTCGTCCAAGATTCTTCGATAGCCTTGAGCTGGGAGGTTGCGAGAGACCTTTTCCTCAGTCGTGGAAGCTTCTTCTCCTCCCGTCTTCTAGTCCGGTCTTCGATATCATATCTATATCATATTTCTTTTAGACAAGACAAGCGAAGACAAGTTTCTGCTTGAAAGACGATAGTTGATAGTTCGGTCTTTAGATTCTTAGAGTCCCACCAGGCTTTCACTCATCTTCGATCCTTCTGTGAAGATTCGTAGAGGACCATCCAGCGTCTGAAGCTCAGATTTCCAGTTCTGGAGGGGTTGGAGGTTGAGATGTTATTTTCGAAGCAGAACTAAGGTGTCAAGCTTTCGGTGTCTGTCGATAGGTGTCTAAATCTATCAAGGATATTAGAGAGATCAGAATGGAGGACACTCTACTCAGTACTGGTCGCTATATGTCTGCCGATTATGTCTCTCGTCGAAAGATTGTTCAAAGCAACTTCTGAACAACCCAAATTCCGTGTACTTTGCCAAATTCACAAAGTTCTGATCATACTTTCAGCGACATCAAAATTATCTGAATTTTAAATGCCAACAATTGTTTAGGACTATTTGGAATCCCCCTCACAGGAAATGGAAAACAAACGCAAGGTAGTTCAGCATTCAATATAAGTACTTTACCAAACCCAATGAGATGACTTGTCAATCTTTAGCAGACCATCGAATCCCCCGCTTCGTCGGTAACAAGATCATCCGAAATGAACAACAGTTTCCAATTTTTGAAGTAAGCTTTGGCTTTGAAGTTTTCTCGAACAAGAAGTTTTTCTAAATTATTACTCGTTTTAATTTTGGTCTGATTTAGTTTAAGTTTCGTTGAAAATTCCGACTCATCCGTTCAAGTTGAAGCGCCCACAACTCATTCACTGCGGCCCGGTAAGAATTTCTACTTGTATAGGGAACAGTGTTGAATTTTGCATTCTTGAACTCCTAGAAAAAATTCAACAGAGCACAGTGACGGCGGTTGCTCATGACTATCAGATGAACAAGCCGGCGCCCATCAAAATTCTCCCCGGTAACCTATACGATGTAAGCGAGGAGCCCGCCGCCGAGAACGAGGATAGTGCAGTGGAAAAAACCCTTGTCGAGATTGGCTTCAAGGCCACAGACGTCGAAGGATGGGAAAGCGTGAATCAGCCACCCAAGCAAAACCTCTACGATTTGCTTAAGAACATGATCGACAACTACATCAAGCCAAATGTTCAGATTAGAATTGGCGATGTGTCCTTCAACTGTCACATGATGGTGCTGCAGTGTTACTCGGACTTCTTTATGGAATGCAGCAATGAGGTTATTGTGCAATTGCCCGCGGAGAGAGTGACGCCACAGGCTTTCATGATGGTCTACGACTGGATGTTGTCGGCGGAGCCTCTAGTTCAACGCGAAGGAATACTGGAGCTTTTCAATGCGGCGAATTTTTTAAAAATTAAAGGACTAGTCGATCAGTGTTGGGTTTGCTTGGATGATGGTTTTCTATTCAAAGAGGACACAGCCTTCCTCCTGTATTTGGAGGCACGCAACTACGGCCTCGAAATGATACAACAACTGATGTGGACTAGAATTTGTAAATTTTTCCTCACACTTGTTGCCTCGAAGGATTTCCTCTTGCTGAGCGTTAAGGAGGTATGCACTCTGCTGACTTCAAATTCAATTGGAGTTAACTCTGAACTAGAGGTAAGTTAGAATTGCTTACAGCTCCCTTAGAAGATCAGATCGTCACCTTCTAATAGATCCTGATGGCAGGAGTTCGATGGTTAAACTACGACTGGAATGAGCGGCAGTCAGAAGTGTTGAATGTGATAGGCTGTGTAAGATTTGGTCTTATACGACCATGGGTATTGGTGGCCTTGGGACGTGACACCGACTACATTTGTGTTAAAAGAGTTGTGGACAATCCGCAGATAAAGAAAATGATTGATGACGGTTTGTCGTAAGTAATCCTATCTGTTCTTCGATCTTTGAATTGATATCAATTGAAACTCATTTCCAAATTTAGATACACAACAACACAATTATTCTATTCGGGCAACGTTGATAATTTCCTGGCCTCCTTGGAACGTTACAATCTGACAAAGCCAGTTCAGAGACAGTGGATTTGTGACCAAGCTTGTAGCTACCATCACAAAATCAATTGTCCCAACAGGCAGTACATCACGTATGAGTCCTTTCTTGAGTACTTAGAGATGATAAGAATCAGTGGAAAGGATTATTGGAAGACGTTGAAAATGCAAAACCAAGAGGATGTTAATTTCCAATGCTGTCTACCAAAAGCAAGTGCCACCAACGAACAATTCCTTGTACGTTAACAAATTTTTCAATATTCCAACTAAAATTCGTGTATATTTATGGCATCCATTGGATTTCCAATGGTTTTCTATATTTTTAATAAAATTTTTTTATTGAAATTATATCTTTTTTTATCTATTTTCAATGTAACGGTGTGTAATAATGAATTGGAAATCCAAGGGATTAACTGAAAAATGTCAAAGGGTTTTATTGACACTGATTAGCGAAAGTCATAACGCATGCCTACTCGCTACAAACCAATAACATATCTTTTGCTGAAAGCAGGTAACAAACAGGCGCCAGTCATTTTGATAAGATTGTATTAATACGACCTATGGCAGCACAATGTTTCTTGGGCATTATTATACACGAAATACTAATTGTAATACTACATTTGCTTCTTATGCGACCTTGCGTATATTTCATTTAAAAAATGTCGCAACTAAGTTTTTTCTTCCATCATATCCGCCAGAAATTCAGAGCAAATCCCAGCGGCGATTCTATCTGCCTGACGCCTACTTTTTCATATCACATTTTCGACGACGATGAACGATGTAGGAGAGAATTGCCTTGCTTTTATTTCCTGATCGAAAGTAACGCAGATTTGTCCGTGTCGGACGTTTAAGAAGAAGGCCTCTATCTTGCAAATGCAACCTTTAGAAAATAAATTCTGTTACGCTGCAGTTTATACTGATCAAAGCAAATATTGATCCTTGTTCGGGACCCTCAATCTATTTTAGTTTTGGCCAAAGCTGAGTCCCATCCTTACCGATCTAGGCAAGCTGATTCCAATCATCATCAAGCTCTCGTACATCGGCAATTTCTTCGAGTTCAGTCTTCCCTTCTTTTTCAAATAAAACTAGTTGATTTACGAAACATTAATATTCACACGTTCGTGAACTGCTCATTGCCTTCCGATCATACATATTCCCCACCATTCGCTGACAGGACCAAGCATGTACCGCGGAGTTTTGAGAACCTAAAAACCACGAGGCCAACGAAAATGTCGATGCACAAGCAATCCCTTTTATGGGACCCTTCCCTCTCCATCGATTCACAAACGCAGATGTAAGTAGAGCCTAGGCAATCCAAAATGTTCGTAAAAGAGCTACTATGTGGAGCATTCACTAGTCATTCGCCATGCAACAACCATCTACACAATATGAGTCTAAAAATAAATGAAAACACTGTTAACAGGCATTGACCAGTCGAACGTCCAAGCCTAGACTAAAAACAGTATTTAAATACTAAACAGGATATCCATAACTCGGTCTGATTTGCAAAGTATCCAATCTAGAGATGTAATGAACAAAATTTCGATAAGTAGGTCAATAGATAATGAGGTCTCAGTGTATGTCAGTCACATCACTAACAACTAAATTCAATTCAATTCAAGCAGCTGTTGTAAAGGAATTTATGATGGAGGTGGTTTCCGTCTTCTTCATAGGGCGCTTCAGTCCTAGGTGGACCTGGGCCTCACCGAACATGCCTCTCCAGCCAGCACGTTCTCTAGCCAGCTGTCTCCAGTTTCGCACACCAAGCCGGCTAAAGTCCCCTCGACTTCTGTACGCCATCTTGTACGTGGACGTCTTCTGTTGCGTCGACTCGGACGTCCCCCACATGCTCAGAGTCGAAGATTCTTCGGGCCGGAGCTAAGTTCTCTCTACATGGCCTGGCCATCTTAGGCGATCTTTGGCTAGACTCATGCACATGTCGCTGTGCATCTCATATAGTTCGTGGTTGAATCTTCTTCTCGAAATGCCATCAACGCAAAAAGGAACACTGATCGCACGCAGAACTTTTCTGTCGAAAGGACCAGGAACCTCTTCATCCGCTTTGGAAATAACCCATGCCTCTGCGCCATAGAGCAAGACGGGGATGATCAAGGTCTTATACTGGGATAACTTGTATACTTCCGAGAGAGGACTGTGTTATCAATATAGCCTTTTGAGTCCAAAAAAAAAAACAGTGGTTGGCAAGAATTATTCTGCGTTTGATCTCGGTACTGATGTTGTTTGTACTGTTTACCGCACAGCCGAGGTGGACGAAGTCCTTCATTATCTCGAAGTTATAGTTACCAGTTGAAGCAGTCCAGGGCCTCAGCGAGTTCTTCGGCTGTACGTGGTCTGTTAAGGGACCTCCCATTCCACCTGCAGAACCGGAAATCGTTGTCCTTAATCCGTTTGCTGGGTCCGGATGCATCCGGTATGGGTAACCTCGCGGAGGCTATGAGTGCAACCGTTGACCCTAAGAGGATAGGGCCGTCTCCGCCGTCAACTCTACTCCAAGGCCTTTCAGACCAATGCTCCTTGCCCTCATTCACTGCTAAATCTATTTTGGCCATCTCCGATTCAATGCCAACAAACGCCTTATTGACGAATCGCTGTGTTCGACCAATCACTTTATTTTCTTGCACGTATGCTAGCAATTGTACGGAGTTTTAGAAGATCGTGCCTCTTGTGTTGATTAGTGAGTTTCGCAAGATCTTGTCCAGGATTTAGAGAAGTGTCATCTTGTCTTAAAAGACGGAAGTTGGTTTTAGTGAGTAAAACTCTCACACTGATAAACACGGTCCTCCTCTTCACTTAAAAATATATGATTCTTCATGAACGCCTGACAAGAATTGCTGTCCATTTTGTGACTAATTCATCTCCTCCCATCGTTAAAAAGGACAAAAGATTATAGCAAAATTCTTCTTTCAAAGCGACCAAGCGCTTCTTCATCTCTTTTCTATATACTCCACGCTTATGCACCACAGATCAGGTTTGGAATGGTCAAAGAAATTGTATAAAGCCAACTTGGTCTTTCAAATAAGCGCCCTGCTCTCCTCAATTGCGTTCTGGATCAAATGAAGCAGTAAATGGGAAGTGATTCTGTCTTTGAACTACGTTTGATGTTTTCAGTACATACTATTCAATTTTCTTTCAATCATTTATTGCTTGTGTATTTTCAGTTCTATGTTCTACCAAAGCAAAGTCGTGACCAAGCTGTACAAGCGAGTGGCGATGACGAAGAAGGTATGTGTTCAGTATTAATTAACTCCTCGTCACATCTTTGATACACTCGTTAGGAACCACCCACCGTCCCTTTATGTGGATTTATTTTGTATATCTCTTTTCACCCACTGAAGGACCGAACTGATTTTATTTGTAATTCTTTATGCAACGCAATTTATGAGGACTCTAAGAGTTCCAATTTCAATAACATCAAGTTCCGCTATATAATAATATCTTTCAGATACCTTCTTCTCCTATATTTAACACACTCTCCTTAATGTCATCTTTCCTTTATTCGCCATATAAACGAAGATTTGAGACGAACAAAATCCGTTTTTATGCTGCCACGGCATAAAATGCCGTCACCTTTATTATGATCTCTCTAACATACTCAAACACACCTTGTCCATGTTAATTTTATTATATAACCTGCCTTTCGGCAATTCTTGTTTATTGATCATCAAAGCCAAAGCCAAAGCCAGTGGTCAAACGTATTTTTACATGCAAATAAAGTAAATCTTCAAAAGCCCCGGTATCTGGGAAGCAGAAGATGAAAGTTCAACAATAAAGTCACATTCTTGGAAGCGTGAAGTCGCAAGGTCGCCGCAACTGTCCAACGACGACGAAACAACAAGGAATCTTATAGATTGCTTAATTTGTTATCGCCTTCTTGCCCTTCTTTCAGCACGCAACACAATAAACAAACAAACAAGTTTTCTCCACACAACATTAATATTCAATTTTGAAAATAATCTTTATATATATTTGCGTCTTTCTTCGCACGCCATCTGAGGGGGGCCACCAGTATGCAATACAACATCAACGCAAAGTGTGGACATTAAGGCCTCCTGGTATCAAGAGGTTTACTCATCCAACGCCAGGAATAGCTTGGGGGTACGCAACTCAGCAAGAGTCCATCCATCCAAGTCCACCAACAGTAACCACGACATTTCCACGAAGGAAGATAATAAAAACATAACCTTAAGCCACAAATCTTCATCTTGTTGTGATGTTAATCAAAAAGCTATAAATATTAAGAAAAGCATTTTGGCAAAATCCTACTACTGCAGTACCGGCGCACAGGAATTCGAAGTGACTATGGCCAATTCCCTGACCGAAGCGATCGTACAGCAGCCACAAAATCATGTTCATGACGTTTCGCAAACGTTACGACCAATGGAGAAAATGCTGCCACTGAACCCGAGGCCAGGGGATGGAAAAGCCACTGGCAATGAGCGCCGTACTGGTGTGGACGCTGAAACGAAGCAAATCACCTTAAACCGGAAGCCGTGCCTGGGAGGCGAATTAAATTTGTAATAATACTTGTGTCAAGAACCACTCTCACTTATATTCATTTAATGTGCTCTCTTGTAACGCCTCGGTTCTCTTGCAGAGGCTTAATGAATCAGAAGATTTTCATTTTCGGTGGTATCGATCCATATTCGCAGAGGGAGAAATGCGATGGTGCCGGCAACGATGTCCTCTACTATGATGGATGTCAGAATGCTTGGAAATACTTACTGAAAATGCCCGGCAGTCGCCATCATCATTCAGCGGTTGCTTTTCGCAATCGTGTTTACGTTATCGGTGGCACGAGACCAGCAATATCTGGTGCAATGAAGTCGGTAAGTAATTTGCGTAAAGTTAGCCGATGAAATGTTATTGGATTTTGGTTGTCGATGTTTCTTTTAAGAACTATGAAGCTATAGGAAAGTTTTTCAAAAAAAAAACACATAAAATTGAGAAAAATGCATGAAATCTTTATTTGAATCGATAGTACGATCCATTTAATTTAATGTTTGAAGATTATTTCATGGAAATGTTGACCTTGACTGCGCCCCAAATGGTCCATCCGCTTAGTCCAATTTTAGCACACTCTTTCCAACATTTCGGCCGGTATCTCACGAATAAAAAGCGGGTTTGTCTGTATAGACATGAGCTTTAACATAGCCCCACACAAAATAGTCTAAAGGCGTTAAATCGCACGATCTAGGCGGCCAATTTACCGGTCCCGAACGTGAAATGAAATGTTCACCGAACTCGCCCCTCAATAAGTCCATTGTTGCGGGTGCTGTGTGGCATGTGGCACCGTCTTGTTGAAACCACATGTCATGCAAGTCAAGCTCTTGCATTTTGGGCAAAAAAAACTTATATATCATCTCACGGTAGCGCTCACCATTCACAGTTACGTTACGATTCGCGTCATATTTGAAGAAGTACGGTCCAATGATACCACCAGCCCATAAACCGCACCAAACTGTGACTTTTTCTGGATGCATTGGTAGCTCTTGCAATGCTTCTGGCTGATATTCACTCCAGATGCATTGGTAGCTCTTGCAATGCTTCTGGCTGATATTCACTCCAAAATCGACAATTCTGCTTATTTACGTACCCATTGAGCCAAAAATGAGCTTCGTCGCTGAACACAATTTTTCCAACTTTCCAAGAGCCCAATCACCAAAAATTTTACGTTGCGGTAGGTAGCGTTGTTCGTTTGGAAGAAGATTCATGGTTAAATTATAGACCAAACTGAAGATGTTTGACAGTGAAACAAAACACGAAACGTGCGTCAGCTGTTTAAACCAGTGTTGCCAAAAAGATAATAGCTAAAAATTCACCCTTTATGGCATATTTTGCTCGTCAATTGGCCACCCCTGTTTGCAGGGCAAAGGCGAGCGATCTTGCAAGCTTCTGATCATTCCGATTTTTAGTTTCAACAAATTAGTTTCGGATGTTGTCTTGAAGCATGAATCTAGTAGTTGGCTACACTTCTCCCGTCAAGTGAAAACTGACACTTCATTGCGAATTTTTTGGTCGTGAATGCGCCGTTCGTCTGCAACGTCCGTTCGAAATCGGCAGAAATCTGTTCTTCCACACGTGATAGAACAATACTACGCGCAATACAAGTTTTTGCTTTAGAAGCTAGACCTATGACCTCGGATTGGAGCGGATTTTATTTATTTTATATAACTCGAACTTTTTCGCCATATTTTAGCATTCCCCTCAATTTTCCACACAAAAACACTATACATAAGTCAAACTCCCTCTAAGTCGAAACTCCCTCTAACTCGTACAAATTCTCTCGATTCTTGGCCTTTATTTATTTACTGTGTCTAACTGAGAGCACAATTAATTAAAAATTGGCAAATTTTTCCCGTAGCTCTCTGCGAATGAGAAAATTGGATGTAATCAAGTGCCAGAACTTGCGAAGTTCGCAATTCGTAGTGGGTTCATATGAACTGCACTTAACTCGGCCATAACTTGACGGAGATAAGTTTTCAAAGTTTTTTTGGATTGTGTGAAACATGGCATCTGACTACGCCCACAAATCCAACGCCGACAAATCGCACGGTCTTGGTAACTAGTTCGGTTCACTTGAAAAAACCCAAAGTAACTCGTCCAGAGAATTTTTCTTGCAGTCAAATGCCGTTTTGTTTGAGATGTGAGATATGTATTAGATGTTGTAACAAGAATTGCAAGTTCCAAATTCCAATTTGCTAGAAGACACACTATCGATGTGTGTGGCCTGGCGTTGTCCTGATGGAACACAATTTCTCTCGTATGGGCCAAAGCTGGCCACTTGTGATCAATTGCTTCCTGCAGACGCGATGTGGATTTTATTTATGTATAGAAATAATGGATTTCTTTTTACTATAACTAATATGTCTTCAATTTAAATCCGCACAAATTCACATAAGGACGCCATGTGGATTTTCACTTCGCCATATGTGAGAAAGCTGTTTGTTAACGTGCATCTAAAACAAAATTAATTAGAAAATGTGTATAAATTGATCCCAATCTGACCTTCAAGTACCCAATCCACGTATATTAGTTCAGTTATAGTTCAGTTATTGAGTGAGTCGAACGTGAGGACGCAAAATACGTGTCGTATGACACGCAATAAATCTATTGATTGATGTTCTTCAACACTTTTACTAACGACACCCGTTTTTTCTGTAGACCGTGCATTTAGATTAAAGCATCCGTAAAGGAAACAGTTTCTTAAATTTGTTTCACTGCCATGCCCATAGTACGCACTGATGGACGACTATGTCAAACACAATTTGAATTGATCAATTATATATGAAATCTTTTTAAAGAAAAAAAATCCACAAAATGGATTAGCAGTTAATATGCTCCGTCTGCCGCTACATAAATTTCTCCTTGTTTACCGAAAAGTTAATACTAGCCAACAGCCCCAAATTTTCAACATGTGAAGTCATAATGTTGTACCTTTTGGTCACCGGACCGTGAAATCAAGAGTATAAAATACTTCTCCTCAATCAAGTGACCCCCAATACTTGTCAAGTAAACCCTATTTAATTGTATTCAAATCTGCACCTTAAAATATGCACACTCCTTCATATTCCTGTCTAGTGTCTACGCAAAGAAATTACATTTACCTTCCCCGGCAACATTGTTCATTACAGGTTTTTGAAACTTCTGTTTGGAGTTTCGATCCGAAACGTCTTGAATGGCATAATGAATGCCATCTACCACAACCACGAAGAGATTTCGGTTTGATTGCCTATGATAATGGCGATGCTGAGGATAATAAACTTGTCGAAACCGGACAGGAGCATTGTGCTAGAAAAGGAATAAACAGGTCGGGATTATATATTGTTGGAGGAGAAAGTATCGATGGCACACCGTTATCGTCCACATTATTCTATAATGTTGAAGGGAAGCAATGGTTTGAGGTTTGTGGGATTCCTTCATTTTACACTGTACCTACTTACCGGGGGTTATTTACTGGCAGAAAGCTTCTTTGAATCTAGGTCGGTACGGTCTAGCTGCCGCGGTGGTTAATAAAAAGCATAATGCAGAAATTTGGATTGCGGGCGGAGTTTGTGGACACGAAAAGGGTGGTATACCTATGATCACAGACACTGTTGAATTTTATAGTCTTGGAAATGATGATGCCACATGGAGGAAATCGCTTCAGAGACTTAGAGTTCCAAGGTAAGCTGCTTATGTATTGATACAAAAAAAAAAACACTTCCCCACCTACATGGTGAGACGCTATGTAAATGAACGAAAAAAAAGGAATCCTTAAGAAATGAAGTTAAATACACGATTAGTGGTCCTTTTGAATCGGGAATATTTGGAAGGAAGTTCTTATAAGTTGATGGCATTGGACGAGGTGCTGGAACAGAATACAAAGTTTGTCTTCTTTGTATGCATTGATATGTACGGATGTAGGTTAAATTTTGTGCGGGGATTGGAATGTTTATTATTTGATTGTGGTAAGCTATTTAAAACAGCTGGATGGCGCCATTGGTTGAGTGCATGCCCCTAGTTAGAGGAGTCCCCGGTTTGAAGCCCAGTGAAAGCTAAGTTAATACGCTTTATTCGGTTTCAAATTCTGGTTCAGTCACCATTTGCCGTTGGAATCAAATTATAGTAGTAGTCTGACTACGGGTTTCACAATAGACCAACATGGTCTAAGTGTGCTGGCGATTTCGCTGGCAGCCCAACTAACTAACCTAACCTAGCTATTCTGTGGTGTTCTAATTATGGCGCATGCCAATCTCTCGGAATCTCAGCGTTACGGCCAGCGGAATGTCTAAGCCCGACTTAATGTTGTATTCCATCCGTAATGGTCGCGAAACCGCTGTCAATGGACCCAGCTAGCCAATTTCTAAAAATACAGTGTGGGCCATCTAGTGGTTTTTTTTTAAATCATAGGTGATTTTGACACTGACAGCTGCTTTCCGCTCGAAATCTTGACAGAAAGTCAGTATCATACATCCGCGGAACGAAATGGGTCACCTTCCGCTTGAACAACGTTGGGAAATTTTGAAAACTTATTTCCAAACTGAGAAGCCCAAACAGTGCATTTTTTGAAAAAGAAATGAAATGAAGCACCTACAGCGACAGCTGTACGTAAATTTGTGCAAAACGTTCGTGAAACTTGTATGCTAGTGGACAACACCCATGGTCCCCGTCGTCGGCCTTCTTCGAAAATGAGGCTGGGAACAACGTTTCGGTCAACGGTGGGCGTTACAGAGCTTTGTTAACCGAATTTTTTTTGCTGAAATGGATTTGGTTGACCTTTTGTTCATACAGGAATGAGCGGCATGCCAAACAGCCCATGTCGCAATCGTTCTTTTGCTCACCAAATCGTGTTAACAGCCGTCTTGGCGAAGTCAATTGGCAGCCTCAGAGCCGCGATTTGACCCCTTTGGACATTTTTCTGTGGGGAACCGAGAGGGGCCGATATTATGCCAACAATCCGGAAACGATTCAAGCACTTAAGGCCAATATCATCCAAGCAATCCGTAGCTCACGATCAAAACCATCAATATGGTCTTGGAAAAGTGGGGTGACAGAATGCACTACTGTGAAGCCAGCCAGGGCAGCCACTTGAACGACGCTGCATTTATTAATTAATGGGAATGTTTGTTCTTACTAATCAAGTTACAATACATGGAAAAAATTTAATTCTGTTCATTTTATAGCATTTTTAAAAAGAAACTTGTACTTGGCCCACCCTGTACATTGGCCAAATTCATGTTGATAACCCTAGTCTGATCGTTCGTACTTTTCTTTGGCATTTCATAAGCCTCTCAAACCCAAGTACATCGAATACACATATTTCTTGTTAATTTGTTCTTGCTCAGTCAATTATTGTGTATTCTTTCAAGTGCACACAATCTATGTTTGTTATTGTTCCTCATTTCCCTGCTCACACTGTCCAGCCAGCAACCACTAAATACAGATTTATCCGACATTTCCTTACCCATCCTTAATTATGTTTAATTAATCCAAATTTAATGATAGCACAAACACATCCACCTGTGCAGATTACATCTTCTATAATGCTGCGAAAACTTGCTAGTTGAAATGATTTGCCATCTCTTCAGACACCTTGTGCCCCGAACCTTTTTACACCAAAGTGTGCCACTTAACTTGATATACGTGCATAAGGCCAGTTAGGTATAATAAGGGTTTCCTCCTGTATCCACGCATACATAAGTAGAAGCAATTTTTCAGCGGGGGTGTGAAGTCTCACAACCAAATTAGGAGAATAAATATTGGCTGGGTCGAGATTAATGGCTTAAAGATACACTCAATGCTGGGGATTCAACAATTTTTAAAGGCCAACACAAAAAAGGGACGAGAATGATTTGCGTTTATCGAAGGTCTTAAATTTATCAGTTTAAGCTGGATACAATCCAATTCAGAGACGCTCACGTACCCGGAATCTTTTTTTCTTAGATTATTTGCGAGATTTTGCCCAGTTGGAGGTGGCAAGGACTTATACATAATTGGAGGCATAAGCAAGAATGTACAGCGCCCGGGGGAATTCACATCGATATCATCGGTTGATTGGTACAACATTGAAGGGGAACGTTGGGTTCGGTTGACGGATATGATAATGTCAAGGTAACTTCAAGAATTCCATGAATTTTCTCTCACTGGCATAGCTCTTCTTTAGGCATGGTCACGATGTGGCGGTGGTAAATGACAATATTCTCATATTTGGCGGAGTTTCCACGCACGAAAGGAAAACGCTCAATTCGGTGGAGTGCCTTTCAACGAGCACAGGACGCTGGCTATATCATGTAGCACGCCTTCCATCCCCATTGTCAGGACTAGCAGCAGCTGTGATTGACTGTGACATGTGATCCAAAACATATTTTCGTTTAATTTATTGTTACCCTTGTTACTCTTCGTATTGTACTCATAATAAAATCACTTCACGAACACTCTCAGAAGATCTCACATTTTCCGAGAGTTCGCTGCCGTAGTAGTTCGTAGCTCGGGGTGAGGAAAACTTTAATCGAACAAATAAATAGTTCAGTAGTGCAAGACCAAGTGGTTATGGATTGGACTTTATCTGTTCGATAATACATACATACATGCAGTAGGAGTTTTTGCAAAAAGTCCTGGTGTAAGTGCTTAGAGTCTGAAATGTATTAAAAACGGAATGGGAAAACTTTTTCGTTGCGATCAAATCGAAAACTAACTTTGTTCGCTGTCGCTGTCCTTGTTTCTTTACTTTATTCTCACTTGTGGAGCAAATCAATGAATTGTGGATTCTGAAAAATTATACTTCTAACTGGGTTAACGGCGTGGAAGAGGGCAGCATGTGGTTACTCTGGTTCGTGATTTGTTTTAATAAATAAAATATTTGTTTTTTATTGTTGTTAAGTCTTCGAAGGCAAGCTGTTAACTTAACGACTGGGAACTTTCGGCATACCGTTAGACCGACTCTTGTCTGCGAAGGTTGACGAAAGAGTGTCCTTTTGATGACGCTAACCGGCAATAAAAACGTGCGAAGACTATATTCATTCTGCCATCATTCGGTAAACGAACCCATCTAGCTTTTTGGTAAAGGTTGAGGAATGGTTTGCTCTTTCGATCCGCGCAGAAATACAGAAAATGTATTAGAGGTTCACTCATGACTATACATACATATCTATGACTCATACACTCATCACTCATGACTCCCAATATAAGCATGTCGGTGGAAGACTTATGAAACTTTCTCTTAACCAACACAGTGACAGATAGATCATAACCGTTAAATACAAAAGGCAATTCTTACACTCCTTCATTAAACTCATTCCTTCTGTAGCCGGCGAACGAGACGCCGAAACAGAGTCAAATCTCATTTAACCAACTTGACTGAAAATAGTCATCTTGGAAGTTAGTGCGCATTCATTACAACTTAAGATGAGCTTGACTTGGAAGACCCTAGAATGATTCAGTAAGCGATTCAGTTCCACACATGCTTGCACCAACCTCATAGCCCATCTTCGAAACCGTCGTTAATTATTGTAAAGTGGTAAGCAAGTGTCATCCTTGAAGTCCTTCGATCCTAATCAACACAGTACCGTGTTCCGTGCATAAGTGAGTAGCTCTACACTAAAAATTATCGTTGATTGTGGAGCCTTACGAAATTTAATGTTAGACAGTTCATCGCTGACATCTCATTTACTTGGAATTTTCGATATTAGGGCCGTTCACACGATAAAACATATCGGACAGACTTGGTTAGATTTGATCGTGTGAACGCAAGAAACGACAGTTGAAAGCCATGTCGGATGGTTTGATAATAATTTTTGATAAATTTTGTATATAGACATATCTGATCGTGTGAACGGGTGTTTGCCCGACCTGATGGAAATTTAATTTCTAAATAAATTTAGATAAGTGAAGTTGTTCGCGAAAGAATTCAAATGCAGTGAAAAATGGCTGCTTTTGATAGTGTACAATTTGGGAAAGAATTTTTTGAAATGTAGTCATCACAAATGAAAAGTGAAGAATAAAAAAATAAAAATATTGAAAATTCGTCGATTTCTTCTTTTTCTAAAACCTTGTCTATTACATGCGCTCCTACGCGTACGTTTACCACCATTGAAATTCTTTTGAAAAATGGAGTCTGACGACATGTTTCATCATGTGAACGATAACGACATCGGTCTCTCTGACATCCATCCGACCAGATCTGTCCGGTAATTTTGATCGTGTAAGCCTCCCTATTCGCAGGCGTCGTCGATTTCGTTCCCAAACACTGATACTTGAATGGCTCGTGTGAAGAGATCGCGAATTTGTGGATTTCGACCAGCACTTTGTAGATTGCGATTTCAGTGTAACAAATAACCATGGAAACGATCTTCGATAAAAAAAATTCGAAAAGTAGCATTTTCTCATAAATGTTACTCAGTTAAGTAAATTCTGAAAAACGTTTCCACCCAAAGCAATGACATGGTTCATGTCTTCGCTTCCACCAGTGTCAAGCAATCAGCTGTGCTCACTTCTGTCACCATACCAACTATAAAAAAAAAAGTACAACGTCACAGCATAGCCGAACATAGTTTGTTTTCATTTCATTCGATTTGTAATTTTTATGCGTTTCTTTATCTAATTCGAATCTTATCGTTCACACATTATTTCGGTTAAAAAAAATATCTCCAGTGCCTTATGGAAAATGTTGGCAGCTATAAAGCATTTATTTAAGTTTCAATTTTTTATTATTTTGATTGCTATTTTTGCTGGTGTCTACTTTCAAGAGATTATTGGCAAACTCAAGTCAACGTTCCTCGAGCAAAATGATGATGTTTCCGTGAAATTTAGTGAATTAAATAAAAACTACGTTTATCCAAAAGAAGCACTAGCCAAATTCACGGGTGAAACTGAAGATGAGCCAATTTATTTGAGCCTTCTTGGTTCGGTGTATGACGTGACTAAGGGCAGAAAACACTATGGTCCCGGATGTTCATATAGTTACTTTGCTGGTAATTTTAAAATCATTTAAATTCGTGATGAAAATGAACTAAATTTAAATTCACTTCTCTTCTAGGAAGAGATGCTTCTAAGTCGTTCGTAACTGGAGAATTTACTGAATTTAATGAAACCTCGGACGATGTTATGTCGTTGAGTCCTAGCGAAATCCTGAGTTTGTACGATTGGAAGAAGTTTTACGATAAGGAATACATATTTAAAGGCTTCGCCGAAGGAAGGTATGTTTAAGTAAAAGAAATGAGCGTAGTGATTAGAAAATGATTACCAAATCAGTGTCTGGTAGTCAGATAAGGGGAAGGCCTTTGCTATCTAATAGGTGCTTAATCTTCCAATACAAGTGTTTAACAATTTTGGACATGAATTATGGAACTATGACGCTTCTCATAATTATAACTCAGTTATATATATAATGTGTTTACTTTTGCAGATTTTATGACAAAAATGGTGATAAAACGGAATACCTCCTAAAATTGGATGCTATAGCCGAGCAGGCACTCCTGGCTAAACTGAATGAGAAAAAACGCGAAGACCTATATCCTCAGTGCAACATTGAGTGGTCAGAAGCGAAAGGAACCCGTGTTTGGTGTACTGAACAATCGGGAGGGAGAAGCCGTGATTGGAAAGGTTTCCCTCGGAAGTACTTTGAACCGGGAAAGAACTCATTTCGCTGTGCATGCATACAAGGAGAAGACCTGGATTCACCACATTTTCAGCCTTATGAGAACTGTGATCCCCAGTCGCACAGTTGTTACTACAACGTCGGCTAAGAAATTCAATTCGTAGTTGTAAGTTTCTAGATTAGAACAATTTATAGGAAAATTTTATAATGTTTGATGATTTTGTTATCCAAACCCAAAAATGAGTACTTAATAGAGTAAGGTGCGACAATTCCCGGAAAAAAAGTAGCCTCTTAACAACGAATGCAATTCGCAAAGAAGAGAATTTTAGAATTACAATTCAAAGAAAAGAATTTAACAAATGCCTTTTAAAGTAATTAAATTAATTACACCTTGTATACACAAATTCAAGACAATATACACATACCTATTTGTATAAAAAAAAAACAATTGTCTTATTTTTAAACCTGATAAATAACTGAAGTTAAAAGAAGTATTCGAAACCAACTTAATTGTTCCCCACTCATACCTCAAGACCATCCCTGTATAGCACATGTCAGACTTGTGGTCCTGTCAAAATCAGTTGTATTTCACTTCTGTCATCGGTAAAAATAAAACGTTTTGGTTGCGTTCTGTTTTACATTTTATCAAGAAAAATCTTCAATAATTTGGGTGCATATCCCAAAATATAATGGACTGCGACGATGGGGTACATCGGTTAGAGGGAGCTGCCGAAACCAAGGGTGGCCTAGTGTTGAAAAAGCCTAAAAACGAACACTCCTTCAAGATACCGAAACCGTCAATTCTCGGATTGGATAAATTGGCGGCACAACGCCGGAAAGAACGAGAAGAGGCACAACGTCTTATTTCCTTCAAAGACAACGACTACGATGACAAAGAGGGCAGTCAAACACCAGGCAATAGTAATGAGTTCGCCTTTAAAACTCCCGAAGCAAAGGGTTTTCACAAACTTAATCGAAACTTGCGCGAGGCCAAAGATGAAACGCCATCTCATACGGGTGGAGTTTCTGATCTGGCCCGAGACAGATTGCGAGACCATATCAATCGCGATCGGAGCAAGGGAATGTTCTATTCCACAAAGGAGAGCGAAGGCAGACGCGGTGACGACAAATCGCCCAGACGTTCGGATAAGAATCGGGATCGTAATCGTGACCGTGAGAGAGATCGCCACGATCGTCGTCGTGGCGATAGGGACGGAAGGCGCGATCGGGATCGAAACCATGATCGTAGTCAACGTCGCGGTGATGACTACTCTCAGCGGCATCGACGCGAGCCAGATTCGTCGCGAAGTATAAATACGCCGCGATTTAAAGACGAACCGCGAACACCGTCAGGCAATTCAGTGGCAAATAGTTCTTGGGACGAAGATGATGAACGAAATAGTCAACAGAAGAAGTCATCCTGGGATTTTCCAACTCCAAAATCATATGCAAGTGATCGGCCAGACTGGTCATCAAGACGTAGTAATCGTCAGGGATATGAAGACGACACGCCGCGCCCTACCCCGGCACACAAATACAATACATGGGCGAACGACCGAAAACGTTCAGGAGCAACGCCGGCCACAGGACGTAGTACCCGCCAGCCATGGGGTGAGACCGAGGAGGATCGGGATCTGTGGGAAGAGGAACAGCGGCGACTTGACCGCGAATGGTACAATATAGATGAAGGATACGACGACGAGAACAATCCTTTCGCAGGAGCAAATGCGGAGTATTTCAGGTAAATATTAATTGCTGACGCAACCCACGTACCCATGGAATTTAAATGTACGACAACCTTTCAGAAAACGAGAAGAATTGCTCGAGCAGAAACGAACCAAACGCATCAGTGCACAGCAGCGACAAATAAATAAGGACAACGAGCTTTGGGAACGAAATCGTATGCTCACGTCCGGTGTGGTCATGTCCATCAAGGTGAACGAAGATTTCGACGAAGAAGCCGTCGAAAGAGTTCACTTACTTGTCCACCACATAGTACCGCCTTTCCTTGACGGGAGGATAGTCTTTACTAAACAACCGGAGCCCGTGATTCCAGTCAAAGATCCCACGTCCGACATGGCTCTGATTGCTCGCAAGGGCAGTGGTCTTGTGCGTGTTTATCGCGAACAGAAGGAACGCAAAAAGGCACAGAAGAAGCACTGGGAGCTGGGCGGCACCAAATTGGGCAACATCATGGGCATTGAAAAGAAGAACGAAGGAGAAGAGTCTAAGTTTGATCAGGACACGGACACCACCGATTACAAGCGGGATCAGAAATTCGCCGAACACATGAAAGACACTGACAGCGGTGGCAAGAGTGACTTTTCCCGAAAGAAGACCATATACGAGCAGCGTCGATTCTTGCCCGTCTTTGCCGTTCGTCAGGAGCTGCTTAACGTGATCCGCGAGAACTCTGTGGTCATCATTGTGGGCGAAACTGGCAGTGGAAAAACAACGCAGCTGACCCAGTATTTGCACGAGGATGGATACAGTAATTTTGGCATGATTGGTTGCACCCAGCCCAGAAGAGTTGCCGCGATGTCAGTAGCTAAGCGTGTATCCGATGAAATGGGAACAAGACTTGGTAAGTTTATGCAACAGAATTTGCAATTGAATGAGAATAACAAATATGTTCATTTGTTTCAGGTGAAGAGATTGGCTATGCAATTCGGTTTGAAGATTGCACATCTGAAAAGACTGTCATTAAGTACATGACTGATGGTATTTTGCTGAGAGAGAGTTTGCGAGATCCGGATCTGGATGGTTATTCGGCAGTAATTATGGACGAAGCCCACGAAAGGTCTCTATCCACAGATGTTCTTTTTGGATTATTGCGTGAGGTAAGTCTTACTATCATGTAATAAGTCAATGCATCGACTCCTGCGCTCGGTTCAAATCACGGCAGAGTCACTTTAATCTTTCATGGAACCACCGATCGGAACACCGACAAGTGTGACGGTCTAGAAAATGAGTCGTTCGGAAATATATGAAGCCCGTGGCTTTAGATGCTGGGCACAATTGAAAGTCGGGCTGTATGAAACCTGAACTACATTTACTGAGCTATGATGATTATTAATGTTGGCGAGGGTATATTGCACCGTGACCTGTAGGTGTATTGTGCCCCATTTTGATACCCTTAATCTCTTACGAGTTCCCCTCACATATAGTTCTTCTACAGAGTGGTATTGAGTGGTATTGCTCCCTCAGTTAGAGCTTTGCTCCCGCTTGCCGTTTCATCTGTTTACGTGCATTTGCCCATCGCCTGGCCATTTGCCCAGCCTTGGGGTTTTCGCAGCTTTGCAACTGGTTCTGGGTTGCAACCTGCAGTTTTGAGGCCAAGAAAAATAACACCAATTGCCCTCTTTGCGAAAGTGAATACACTTTATGTCATCAAACATATTGTAAATGTTTGTCTTATAAATGGAATGTGGAGGACTTTTCACTTCTGCGACTGCTACATACATTTCACAAAATCCATTGTCGGAATTGATAGTCGCCGTAATGTAATTTGTATACCAATCATCAGCATTCCTCAAGGGAATTATTGTATTATGTTATTTAGTTGTTAAAATTCCATTATATATACGTCGCGACACGTCAGATATGGGCCTGTCTTTGACAGCACCCGCTAGTGTACGTTTCGAGGGTGTGGGACCTATAGTCGTATTCTAACTCCCAACGGTGAAGTTTGAGAAGCTTTTTTTACACGAGAATAGCCTTTGAGCATTGTCAGTCACTCGAAAGATATGGAGCCGGGAAATATGAAAGTTACTAAATTCGGGGATTCTTCTGGGAGCCGAAGCATCCGCCAAACTACGCCACGGCCATAAAATTCCAATTAATTAATTTTTATGTGTGGCCTTAAACTTACATAGAAATGAAGACTTATTATTGTTTTGGGCAATGTAATATCGAAAAGAGATATCACCAACTGTTCGGCCAGTCAGGTCGCAATTAAGTCCTTGGACAATGTCATGTTAATTTCAAAAGCATCCCTTAGTTGCAGGCTGTCTCTTAACGAGATGACTGAGCATTTCAACATACGCCTCATGTGAGTGCCGGGACATAGTGACACACCGGGCAACTGCAAAGCCAGTGAACTATCAAGGTGTGGTCAAACCTCTTCCCTAGCACCAGGAGGAGATCCACCTTCTATATATAATACACACACGATAAATAAATGGCTAGAAGGCACCAGTCTTAAGACAGAGGAAATATAGCCAGCACCTTAACTCTTAAACGATCACTCAGTGTACTTAGGCTTTGCATTTGCATTTCCGGAAGCCCGTAGGATGGATTATATGGTACAATGATTTCTGCAGAAGATGCATGCATGAAGAGGAGGTAAAAACCTCAAAACACATACTCTACTCGTGTAGCGCTCTGGCACTTATATTAGGGGCCTACTATATCAATAGTCTCAACGAACTGAACAACCCCAGCATAAGCCAGCTAAACCGCTTCATCGTAAGCACCAACTGGTTCCAATGTTAGGAAAAGTCTCTTTTATTGATAAAGGCATATGCTTTGAACACCTTTCCTTTCCATCTTAATGTTAGAATACGCGTGGTATCACGATGGACCAACATGGTCTAAGTGTGCTGCCGTTTTCGCTGGCAGCCCACGCAACTAACCTAACCTAACCTAAGCCAGTTAAACCGCGTGGTATCACAATGGGCCAGCAACTCCTACCTAACCGAACCGAACCTAACACACGGTTTTGGACAACCTTGTCCTCGTTACAATTGTCGGTTCCAAAAATCAGGATTACTCCTTGGACCACCATGTGATGGAGTCAAGAGCAATGTTCTCTATGAAAAAAAAAGAGTGGCTATCGAAAATTAAATCCATTCCCTTTCAATAATGTGAAAGCTTGTAATGAAATATTATGCTTAAAAATGTGTTTTGCCCAGCATGAAGAGCATTAGAGCACGCTCATCCCGTGCTTGATCTGTCCAATGCGGGGGTTTCTTTATGAACTCCTCTGCATCATGTCTTATGAGTCTTGTTCTCCTCCTTAAGTGGATATGCGGTTTCCATTACTTGTCCCTCTCAACTAGTCTCTCTTTCCCATCTGTGGAAAGTTACTTACAATCCTCAAGAACACAGCCTCCACATTCATACGTCTTACAAGCAGAAATAAAACTCATACGCTTAGCTGAAAAAGATTTGAATTTCAAGTAGATCACCCTCGGCGTGAAGAAACGTCACATGAAATCATATCATGACCACGATTTCGTGATTTTGGTATAAAAGTCAAACTCACTCGTCGCCATGATTTGTGTACTTGACTGTTATGAAATTCATCCCCCACCAATCGATGGTCATCTCTTGCATTAGGCAGGGAACATCCCTTCCACGTTTAAAGATATTTATTCGTTAAATGTATTTTTCACGCATATACACGTAGGTACGCGTGTGACAGAATTATTTTCGTGATTCCTTACTTGAGACCGGTATCACAAAAAATAAACTATTTGTTATTAACGTAGTTTATAAATAATATCATGCGATTCCAATCGCAAGTGTCTGATGAGTTTGTAACGTGGCGTTAATTAAAGCACCCTCCACCATAAAATTCATTCATGCTGTGAATGCGAATTAGATCATAAATAAAGCCACGCGAGCAATACTTCCGCGAGACTCTGTATCTGTTATTGGTGTGAAATCATAATACAACTCAATTTTAGTCTAAATAAAGGAAACAACTGGAGGGAATAGAACACGAATGTTTATTATTTGAATAGATTTAACCAGAGTGTTCATCATTCCGCTCCAGCCAATCTAAAGGGCAATTCATTAAGCGCTTCCTATCTTTAAATTAAAAAAAAAAAAACAAATGTATGTGTATCGACATTTTGTATTCGTTTGAAAGGCCTATCGATGCCTTTATGTGTGGAATGTGACATCGTTCAAATGTCCATCGCGACTTCTCTGGGTGGCGCGTAGCCAAAATGTCAAAATTTCGATGACCTCTGGCGCATACGTCAGGCTGAATTTGACCAATGGCATGGGTTATGTTGGCTTTAATCGCACAGACCTGAGGCTTCTGAAAACCCTACAAGAAAAAGTATAACGGGGTCAAATCGCACGATCTCGGCGGCCATCACCTCCATTACATCACCTCCACTTGGGATGAACATGCCCTCGAACCGCTCGTGCTGAATTGCCAATGTGACGTGAGCCATGTGCCACGTATGGTCGTCCCGTTGAAAACCACAAGTCGTTGTCGGTCCATATCATCCAATTCAGACGAAAAGAAGTTGGTAATCATCGACTTATAGCGTTCGCCGTTGACGGATTAGTATCGTCCCAAATTCGACAATTTTGTTTTTTGACGTACCAATTCTTCCAGAAATGAACCTCATCTAACAGTGGCCATACAATTTTTGAAACAATTTCATCATTTGCACGTCTTTTTGAACACTATGTCCGTCCATAGCAAATTGGCAAAACAGACTGAATAAATGACAGCCAATTTGACAGATGTAGCTTCAATAATATGGCTGCTATCAACCGTAAAAGTTTGATGTCCATATTGGAATATATATATATATATTGTATATATTTACCATAAATAACGGGGCGAGCTGAAACCCTTTACAAGGCACAAAGTTTTTAATGTTTCATTGGCTTCCACTCGCTTGAATAATCAACAGTTCTGGAACCACCCAGCCCACAACCCACTTGGTTAATCCACTAAGTTAATCCACATCTATTGCAACAGAAAAGTGTTAATCGGTCTGTTGATAAATTGAACAAATTTGATTATATATTTTGACTGCAACAGTCTGGACTGCATTCCTGGTTCACTTAGTTCACAATCTCTTATATGAAGAGGATGAAGGAGTCGTTCTTAAATTACTAAAGAATTCATAATATTTACACGATAAATTACTTGAAATAAAAAAATAATACACGTTCATAAACTTCATAACTTTCTCAATTAGTGGCGTATAAAATTTGATTAGAAAGAACTCGTTTCGATGACAAAACAAAAGATTAATACAATTTTATTATTAACGTACTAATTTGCAAAAAATAACTGCGTAAAAGAAAGATTAAAAATGTTCATGCTCGAGTTAGAGTTTTCAAAATATGGTCGATTGATTTCTTAAAAAAATGCTGAAATTCCCACCTTCTCTTGTTGTTCTTGTTTAATACGTATACCCCATGAAGCCTTTAAATGTCAATGCGTTGTTTCGCTAATGGTTTGCTAATTTTCCTAATGACCAGGTCAGCTATTCACACATAGGCACACATGTAAGTAAGTATAGTCTGAATTCTGGTTATTTTAAATCCTCATTCTCGCAGTTTCGTTTATTATTTGCCATTAAATCTGCAAATACTTGGCAATTAACGTGAAATTAAAATCCAGTTTAGCATTTTGATTGGTTCTAGTTAAATGATCGAACGAATTATTTTAAATAAAGAAGTTAATTTCGAACATGGAGGGCTAGTTGGTTTGGACACGTGGCACGAACGTCTCCTTTATCACGACTTTTAAGATGTGCCTTGAATGCGACTCTGTCGATAGACGACCACTTGACAGACCCAGGACGAAATGGTCCAAAAACTCACCTGGTTCCGCTTGGGCATAACTTCTGATGAGTTGGAGTCGATGGCCGAGAATCAAGTTGCGTGGATATTTTAGTGGATCATGTTAGTCAGAAGTTGGTGATGCTCAAAGAAGTTCCTTGAAGAACTATGCAATGCATTTTCCTTCCTTTCTGGATGCCTTGTTGTGGCTGGAGGACTTAAGAATCAAATATCGTCGGTTCCAAAGGTCATAGATGAGACGTCAAACCAAAATTCAAAAACGGTAGGATGTATAAACATAAAAGATGTCCAGGTGGTAATCGCGATAGCGAAAACCCACCCGTAGTCTTCTTGACTGCGGCAAGGATTCTGGAGGCCCAACCCATCATACTCCCCACACTCCCTGCCCATAGCAACGATGACCAACGAATCGTTGCATATTCCTGCCACTCATTCTACGATACGTTAGGTAGATTGAGCTGGAAAGATAGAGAAAGATGCGAAGAGGCTCTGCCTGTTTCTGATTTGTATTGCTTTTGATGGCACGACTCGGGAAACCGAAAAGCTTGAACGGGTGTGGAAAAAGCGTATCTGTGGTCTTAGATGTTTGCGGGGCTTCTCCTTACAGTACGACAAGCGGTGTGAAAGGCCAATAGCTTATCTTATTGTGCCGAATCTTCTCTCAGCAAACCGGGCTAGGACAGTTCTGAGGACAAGATTTGATTGCTGCTACGTAATTAGCTACGAAGCAAACGGAATGACATAAGTTCGTTGTTGCATCAACTTCCCCTGCGATTCTGTTCTGCCGTCACTACCAAAAGCGATAGCGGAACTTGTAGAGTACTGCGACACCAGAAAGATGACCCCAATCATCTAATGTTCAGAACTCCCTCTGGGACAGCAGCAAATTCAACAAGAGAGGGACTTCAACTACATTTTTCATGATTCGGACAAGATCGCCTTCTTTGTGAGATTGACGTTGAAATGTTCTAGAATGTTCGTGTTAGTGGTCTAGCTGGAGCATTCATCGATTTTTCTTTCTAGAACATCGTAGATGACATACTTACTGCGATCATCTTTGTCAATAGTAAGCATGTCCATACCAGAAACGATCGATTGTTTCTGAACTAATTGGTCTCTAAGATCAAAAGTTCATCTTTACTCGAACGATCCCAACCTTACCGCAAAAACCGGCAAGCGATCGTAACATTGAAAATATTCCATACTTACCGGCGCTGCATAGAGGTTTGAGTCTGAGCAATAGCTGCCTTCCATCGATGACGGTGCACTCTGCGTCCAGTCATCAACACCAAGTTGTCTTGGTTGTTTTGGCGCATGACTTGGTCTTTATACCGTAGATTCGGTCTTCCTCTCCTTCTCGAACCAGGAGGCTCGGATCAAAAACCGGCTTAGCTGGAGCAGTCGTGTCCATGCGCTCTGTCAATGAGCTGTAGTACCAAGATGTGGATAAAGCCCGGAAGGCAAAAATCAGTCGCCTGCATTGGCTGATGAATGCAGGCGAATGATTTTTGCCTTCCGCGCGTTATCCAGATCTTGGTGATACAGCTTGTAGAGTTCCCTATTGTATCTTCTTCTCCATTCACCTTCTTGCAGACAGGACCATATAACTACGAATAAGCTCTGTTTAACGTCCAACTTTCAGCCCCATATAGAAGCACTGGCAAAATAGGGGTTTTGTGGAGTTCCTTAAACTTCCATAAGCTACCATAAGAAGAGCTTTGGACGCAGTCCTTGTCCGAATCAAACACCAATGTCCAGAGAGGACTGAACCCCAGCTCTGAATTTCCAATTTGTTGCTACACATATCACAGAAATGTAAAGGCCTTTCTGTTCGAGGGCTAAAGAGAATCTAATCTCGCATTAGTAAGGTGAAGGCTTAAATAGGCTTTACCTTTTGAAAGCAATGTGGTATAGTTCTTTATGGTCTAACTTAATCATGGTTGTTCGCGGTTGTGTTGGCTTATAGGCTCGGCATCGGTTCTGTTGTGCATACGTTCTGCAAATCATGTACTCCTCACACCCTGGACACGAGCAAAAACTATGTGCTCAGAGCAGAATTTCTGCGCCATAAGCGAAGACATACCAAACATCTTACTTTGGTTTTTCGAGAGAGTTAAATTGCTCCTTGAGCTACTGTGACGCGGTTTATTTGGCATACTACTTTTAATGCCTGAACTGATGTCATTAGTGTTATTTTCAAAGAGGTGACTGGATCATGTAGAGCGCATGGAATCCGGCTCCAACTTGCCAACAAACATCAGGGTCCAAGTTAAACCAGAGAAGAGGGTCTTAAATCGCAATTTGAAACAGCTTCCACTAAATCCCATTGGCTAGAGATACTTACTGATTGATGCCCAGCTGAACCTTGAACTGTATGGCTACACAAAGAAGATTTCCAAACACCCCATCTTTCACGATTCACTGAAGTGCTGTTCTAAAGAACACACATGCGAATGGATATATTTTTCTCTACAACCCGCTACTGACCTTCCTTATAATCTCATTAAGCTCCGTCGAGAAAAATCTTTAATAAATGGACATTCGCGATAACACACCACCAACAGGGAATGGAAGAATTTCATGCATTTTCATCTTTCACTCAAGTGGCATTACTTCCACGCCACATCATAATTGTGTATCCAATTGGTTTTGTCACCCCTGTCTGCAATGTGAAGATAAAACGAATGAAAAATGCCGTTTCATTATTTAAAAATAAATTTATTATGTTACATTATTCGTTTTATAAAAACATGATAAATAAAATATCTCAACTTATCTGTCCCGCATTGCAATGGAGCATGTAGAACACTTGACAGTTTATACGTATTTCCTTAGAATAATAACATTTTCAAAAGTATATAAATAATATGCGTTGCATAGCGTTAACCCTTAAAGTCTTAACTCCTACAAATGTGTAGGTCTAATAACAACAAAAAAAAATAAGTCTTTTCATATTCAGTGTTTTTTTTCTTCTTCACAGTGCCTTTTTGTTCTATTTTTCTGTTTTTTTTTTCATTTTTTGTTTTACGTTTTTGGCAAACCTGCCTTATATAATACAATCTGTAAGGCTTCAACTCTAAAATAAACGTCTTGTTGTATTGTACTTAGTCATTGATCAAGCGACAATGAGCTCAAATGTTCGTATAGAGACCAACAGTACCGTATAACACTTGAGGTTCTGAACTATGGATATTCACAGTCTACTTTGCATTTTTATGTTTTCTTTTTTTTTATTTGTTCATCACCACACTGCGTAAATGTGTGTGCTTTTTGTAATACTTAAAGTATGTAAATAGGTTCAAGAGTAATGTATAATAAATTTGCATCCCACAGATTAGGTACGTTTTTTTTGTTTTTCACGACTGTAAGCACAGTGGCTTATGTGTACTTTTTCCAGTCGGATCACTTCGATGTAGAGTAAGACTTTTGTTTGTTCATTATTAGCAGCATACCGGCATTCATGCCAACACTTCCCCACTTCACGCATTCTGACATCTGAGAAAAACAAAAAAACACACGCATTTATATGTTTTGTTATATTATATTGAAAATTATTGATTAACTTGTTTGTAGTTGTCGGCATTTACCTGACGTTTCCTGACATCCTGCTGTCGACTTCCGTAGCGACACCAGTAGGCGAAATGTTTATTGTTATGCCACAGACTTTGTTTGGCTTTGCGGGCGAAAGACACCTAAAGATGATGAAAGAAAATGAAACCGAGTTAACAATTACTGTTAAGTGTATTGGACACTAAAGGACTTCATTTGGCTGTAATGACACGATTAAGTTAATGTCTTTCGACAAATTTATGTACTTAAGTGCACTCGAATTGGTGACCTTGTCTGAAATAATGTACACCAATAAGAGTTACTTCTGAAATGAGCATAAATTAAAATGAAATTGTCATTTTGCAGACAGAAATGTATATTCTGTCTCTGAAACAGACAATCAAAATTCTTTTAAAATTGCTCCAAAAAGCGTGAAGCCGTATTGTGTTGAGTAAACGCTCTATCAACTCGATTGATTGAAGCTTTTATCTTGGATGTATTTTTCACATCAATGTGCTGAGCCATGAAGTCATGCGTAGTTTGTGAGATATGCGTTTTTTTCTCTCTCTCTCGCTTTTTCATTAATGACTTACCTGATTTCTGATGTCCTTCTCATTATGCGGAAGCTTTTCCTTATCGGAAAAGTTATTTATACGAAGCTCCCATTCGTTCTTCCAGATATCATCAAGGGTCAACTTGAACAATCTGAATGTACCATTCTCACGTATTTTCGCCGAAAATATCTCAATGGTTTCCGGCTTTGGTTTATTATCTAAAAACAGAAAAGAAACATACATTATTATTTCAAATAGACAAAATATTAGTTGCTTCGCATAATAAATTGTGTCATCGAATGTAATAAATTGCGACTCAAAGAAAATTTGATAATTTTTTTTTGTTTTTGTTTATTTCGGTGGCACATCACGTTTCGGTTATAAATTTCATACGCAAAGGAATTTAATTATTGCAATACACTGAAGATAAGATAAACTCGATGTCAAGTTGTAGTCAGTTTTGGACAATATTTTTTTTTGGAAGTTATCTTTTGAAAATGCGTTCTCCTAGATATCCATCACTTCATCAAAGCCAAACGACCTTGAGTAGTAGTTGTTGTTTCTCTTGTTTATCAGTTCCTCTGATGAATGCAAACTTCTCGGATAAGTTCAGTGAGATACGTATCTTATCTGTAGACGAATAAAGTGTACAAATCCTTTTATCGTGATCTCAGAATTTCTTGAATATTTAATGGAAAAGAAATCACATTGGATTTGCAATCATTCACGTGAGTTCGATTTGACGCACGTAACTGGTGATAAGAATTTCTTAATCCCTTGAGTAATGACATTTCTTTTTTTCGTGTGCACCACGTTTCTTAGAAGCTCTATTGAAGATTATGACTTTACTGAATTTAGTCTTTATATAAGGATGATTCAGTTTGTGGCCACTGTAGAAGAGTGGGTATTTGGTAAGCGCGTTAACCTCTGCTGAAGATGGAGCTTCGATTCCGGACGAAAACTTTTGAATCGCAATATTTTGAATGTAGTAATATAAGAAATGATTTATGAAGATAGCATGCGACTTCGCGGATGATAAAGCAGTAGCCAATCCTCCTGTAGCTTCGCCTCGTGTTCTGTCTTAACTCACAATCCCATTCCACAAGCAAATTAAAAAAGTAGGCAACATACGACTTCACGGATGTGAGAGCAATAGCACATCCTCCTTCTGTACCTTTTGCCTTTACTCTGTTCTGTCTTAGCTCTGAACACATTTCACCCACATGCGTCATCCAACCCGAATTGAGAAGCTAAGCTAAAGTTCTCACGCGCAGACGCACAAATCCAGAATTGGAAAATAATGAGAATGTGGGTAGCAACGATCTATCCCGCATTCGCTGTGAATTCGAACAAAAACTTGTTGTCAATCTTGTTAAACCTGTTATTCTCAATATCTCTGGATATGTTAGGAATATTGTAAAACTTAGCGACTACTTACAAACCAACTGGGCAGGGATTAATGCCGTCCAAATGCAGTACTTTGTTCGTACGATAGGGTCACATTTTCTACTTGAAAACTGAATTGGAATAGATGGCTCCCAAGAGGGAATGCCTCAAGCGATCATCAAAATTGTGTATAAACATAACCATTTGAAATAATCATAAATATGCATAAAGAGACTTTCAGCAATGTCATGTCCTCATAACCTATCTACGTACAAATCTATTTATGGCTTGTCTGTTGCATTTTGAAGTCAACTTATCTTCTCATAATTATCTAAAACACAGTTTTTACTTTATTACGCTCATTTAACCATATAATGGTATCACGTAAATCTGTTGGATATTTCAACAAACTCATCATAAAAAGCTACATTATGCAAATTTGATGCAGTTTGATGCAAATTGTCTGACCAAGCATCCATTCAACTATGGAAAATCATTAAAAAAAAAAAAGATTTCATCAACATTAAACGCACATTTTGTACTCCATTCAGTTGAGATTAATTCTGTGAAATGTGAAATTCACTGAATCCAAAATTAATATAGATACGATTGATTAATCTGTATTGTGTTGCATGTTTGCGGCTTTTCTTTACTTGAACTGGAATAAGATTTCAATAATTTTGTGTGGGCATTCATTTGCCCACATGTGATGAATAAATGTACAGTGAGCTGAGAAATGATTACAATCACCTGTGAGGGTGACAGAAGAACAATGTTTTGTGCTTCATCATTCTTCAGTCATTCTTACATCGAAAAAATACATATTTTTCTGTTCAACATGAACATTGACTATTTTCCGACATAAACTATGATGTACAAAATTGTAATAAAAGGCCACACAGTCGAGCGCGATATGTGCACATAAAAAAGAATGTAACACATAATGTTATGCACGACTGTCTTACATATGCATATACCTCATGACGTACGTGACCAGACGAACGTTGACTCTCAAATCGTTTAAGGCAACGACACAGCGTAACTAACATCAACACCAAGTGCTCTTTTGCTCGAGGTTGATTTTCTTTTCGTTGTGTTTACACTTTGGGGATGAAGAGAATAATAATATGTACATTTGTGGGAGAATATTTGCTGCATCGGGTGCAAAGAAAGTATTTTAAAACAGTACAATTGATAACAGACTTATCATTGCTGTTTGTGTTGAGTACCAGATTGATGAACATATTGCAGTTTGAACTTAGTTGGGATGGTCCATGCGCAACAAAGAACTGAAATGATCGTTCAGTGGACATCATTTTTATTCTAATCCAAATGAAGTGTGTGTGTGGCTTACTTCGATTTTATTCTCATCCATAAGCTCACAACAGCCTTGTTATTTCATTGCCTGCAGCAGTATCTTATCTTTTTATTATTACTTAGAAATGTATTTGTTTTATTTCTCTTATCAAATTTGCTGTAACCCTTACGTATTATTTAAATTACCACTCAATCAAAATGTCCCCTCTGATGCTGTGCAACAAAACACAAGTGGCGCCCAGATACAGATGCTATTCACAATACTTTACAAGCTGCTGCATGAATTCTCATTTAGATGTACCAGATGCCCAAGTTAAAGAGCAATTGTTAAAAAGGCGTTCGCCTCATGATTCATTTGGATTTCGAAAATGTTCACTGACTGGTCTACAAGTCCAGCAGGGCAGCATACCACAAATGTACGTGGACGTGCATATTTACTCAATGCTCAAAGGTAATACGTGCATCATCATGTGAAGCGGTTTATCAATGAGTCATGCAACGAATAAAGTGAGTAACAACGCTTAAGACAATCGTTTTGTTGATACAGACATCATTTCACAATTCACAATGAAGTCAAATCATTTTGATGCTGCGATTTTTTTGTTTGGGAATTTATACTCTTACATTGTGAATTACATAATACACCCTAAAACAAAGTTCAATGAACGCCTGAGAGAGAACAGGTTCTCGTGTATAACTTCAAATGTGAGAGAAATATTTGCGACATATTTTAAAGTATCAACGAATTTAAATCGATTTTGGTGTAGAATCGTTCCTTCCTCATTCCACACCTTACACGTATGATTTAATTAACGTTTATTGCTCAAAAACATAATTCATCGGGTAATTATTTATTTTTAGCTAGTTATTTTAATTTGAATTGACTTTAAGACTGCATTAAAAGCAAGAAATTCATAAATGTTCCGAAGACAAAAATAGAAATAAAACCGCATTGTTCGGCTGAAGAGGGCTTATACCACGTCACCAACACCAGTCCGGGCAAGCATGCAGACGAAATGTTATTGAAATTTATGTGCATACACACATGAACAAATGAATGCAATCGCGTCCGCCACAGCTCTCTCGTGCATTCGTAGGTGTTCGTGTGAATATTTCGTTTTTTTCTTTTTCGTATTGTTTTGTTTTGCTTTTTTTATATCATTGGTCTTTCCCCCTCGCGAGAGGTCTACACACTCTCAGACTGACTGTGCAAGAAGGGTGAAAGAAGTGCAATGAAACTGTACATTTTCTATAAGCGTTCTATTAATTTTTGTTCACATTTATGCTGCTCCATAAATAGGACATGCACTAGCGAGTATTTATGCTAGCACATGAATGAACCTCCAGACGCTGGCGAGGGAGACTGTAGTCGTAAATCATTGGAGCTCAGTCACAGAGATCAATACGTACAGAAAATCATATCTCCCGCATTTCGTCGAAGCGCGACGATGACGACGCAATCAGAAATCAGTAAAAGTTGGCTTTTTTGCTTGCAAATTTGTCATCTGGTGATGCATATCCGACTATAACGGTTAAATATTTTTTCATGAGAAAATAAAAACCTGAATATCGAACAGGGCATTGTTTGAAACAAACACAATGCAATACGGTGCACAACCTTTTGTACATTTGTTCGCAGAATGTGGGCAGTTTTCTCGAGGATACGCATTTGAGAGCATTCTTGAAATAGGCCACAAGTGACATGTGATATGGGACTATTCTAGCGCTGTGCGTATGAAGCAAACATGCATTTAGTAGAATATATTTTGTCTCTCTTGTGAAATGCACAGCTTTAATCGACGACTTCGAATCTGTTTTCATTTCTCATCAAATCAATATGACCCATTTTCTAATCTTTGACAAACATAAAGTATGCTTCTCAAATAGTTGCTCATTAGCACAGCACGAATGTAAAGCAGTGAACGATTGAATATTCAACCGGCAGAAACAAAACATTTTTCAGTTGTCTGTCAAGGTTCATTATTACTATAGTTTCTATCGAAGTTTTTGGAGTATTGGGTGTAGATGATGTAAGCGTTAAAAAAACCTCCATCTGGGCATACGCATGTTTACTCTCCACTCTCAAACAAATTGTTTCTTGTCTGTAATGTACTCGTAGACGTCTAAACCCCAAAAATTGCATGCATGCCTTCCACTTGTGTTGATAAAATTAAATGGCATTCTATCAAAAATTTACTCAACGTATTTGACTTACCTAAGTCATGAATCTTGTTAAGTGTTAAGAAATATTGTCAAAATCTAGGTCAAGTCTACGATATTTTGCCAAACAATGAAAAAAAAATGTATAATCATTTAACCACATCACTATTTTCTCAAATAAATCCCCATAAAGCATGGTATCGTAGGTTAAGATATTATTCAAGTACGATGCCCGACTACGTCGCATTAGAGAAGTAAACAAATCACCACAATACACTGATCGTTGGTGACTACGTCATTTTCCTGACACATTTTCTGCCCACCATTTCAATGTGGTTAGATTTTTCTAGACTGTTAAACCGTTGCATTCCATTAAGTATCACATTTCCAAAGTGCTATGCAGATTAATTTCATAATAAATGCAGCCGTGAAGCGATTCCTTTTGTAATCTCTGTGTGACTTCAGGTGTAAACAATTAATGTATGGAATAATTTTACATATTCACATATCTTATCAACTTCGCTGGGCAATATAATAGTAATTTACCAGAAACCTATTACCAAACAAGACTAATATTTCAAAGATAAAGCGAAACACTTTGCCCTCCAGCAAATACAATTATTTAATGATTGGCCCAGCGCGACAATATGCGATCAAATTTCAACAACAACACCACCAACAATTGATGAATATAAGTTAGATCAACATTTGATTGAATTATCTAATCATTGGCTGACAAACAATCAGAGGCTGTTCTTATTTTTGTTTGTTTATGTTGCCTTTCGGTCGGCAAACGAATATGAAATACGTTACAATTCTACTTCTGAACCAGTTTATGCAGTTGCACATCCGGTAGGATATCACTGGAATACACACACTCACCTTTGGCTGTTTTACATAAGACCACACCGAACCAGGATTGATCATTCTCGTCGTGTTTCTGCGCCCGTACCTCGACTAAGAACCCACATTCGACAACAGCACAGAAGATTCTTTGCTCATCTGGTCGAAACCACTTGGATTCTCGTAGTTTCTGAACGGCAACAGAACTGCCAAATGTGCAGTTCTTATTCGATGGGCAGTGAACGATAATATGGTTAGCGCCACTGTTGTTGTTATTATTATTACTATTATTATTATTGCTTGGCCACCACTTGAACGAATTGGCAAAACTATTGGACCGGTTCATCATGTGTAAAGTTCTCGTCCGTTTTTCAATTAATGCACTCGTTTCGAAAAAAGGATGAATCCTGTCTGGAACCACAATACCACTTGTTATTTATTTTTTCACTCTTTTTACACCCGCAACAACAACAATAATTATTCCCGTGTGTAAACTTTCACAAAAGGCACTTGACAAAAAATAAATAAATAAATAAAAATTATAAGAGACACACAGAGACTCGAATGACGGGCCCCACAAGATGAGCCTTCTTTCTATTTCTTTTTAACGCACGTACTCGTGTATATGAGCTGACTTCTCTTCGATTATTTATTTACTTCTTCAAAAGTGTTTTCAAAATTCACTAGATATCAAAAGTGTTTTTTTCTGATTCCGCCGTAATAATAAATTGAATTGAAAATAAAAATTAACTATTTTAGTATTTTTATCCAAAATGCATATCACACTTTCTGCCAGAGAGCACAGACGAATCTGATAACGAAGAGTTCCGAACAGCTAGAGTCTCAAAAGGCAAATACCAGCGGATGGCGATGAATAATTTTATTTAAAGCCGGTTGTTGTACGTTTTCGGTTGATACGACACGATGTGATGTGTATTACTGGCTGGGTGCGGGCGGGGAGGGGCTCTTTTTGTAGAGGGTGGGGAAAAAAGCGGGCTGCAGACGAGAAAGGCGATTACATATATATGAAAATACGAGCGCATGTACATACATCTCGTGAAAGAGGCATGCCCGCGTAGGCTATTGATATTGGTCGAGTGTGTGTATATCGTATTGTGTTTCTCCATTTTCTGAATTCTGCCTTTTTCTTCTGTTTCTGTAGTTGTTATGATTATACACGGTTTGATAGAAGAGAAATCAATATCTCGACGGAGAGTACTCTTACGTTGCTCTCTTCTAGTTGGGACTCTTTGCGATCAGTGTTGCCACTGTAAATGTAAATTAGTATGCATTTTTTTAAATGTGGGTAGAAACTGGAAAGGTAGTGCTTTGTTAATGCATATCAATTCAGACTTCGTATTTTTATAGTCCTTCGAGTCATTTTTGGATTACAAATCCCAAAATACATACATTCGAGCAAACGATACATTTGAAGGACATTAAGTGAGTTTTTTTGCAAGTTCTCACCAAATTCTCTTTCAGAATACATATACATACACATGTAAACAGGTAGAAAAAAAATCTATTACCGTCTCCTGTTAAAATGACCTGAAAACGGTTTTGTGTAGATTTATTGGTTGCCGTATACCCATTTTGAAGACATCAGATGAGTAGGATTTCTCAGGCTGACGACCCATGGAGGGACTGGGCCTGAGCAATAGCTGGCTTTGATCGATGACGGTCCTGGGCACGCTGCTTCCAGTCATCCAGATCAAGTAGTCTTACGTCCGCTATGACTTGGTATTTTACTTCGTTCGGTCGGTTCGGTCATCCACTACCTCCTGCACCAGGATGTTCGAATTCGAAGACTCTCTTATCTGGAGCACTGGTTTCCATGTGCTCGATGTGGCCAACACAGAGCAGGCGACGAATTTTTGCCTTCCGGACTACATCCACATGTTGGTACAGCTTGCAGAGTTCACGGTTGTGTTAACATTTTAACAGTTCGCAGATTCTTTTGAAATGTCAGTGTGCTCTAAATGTTGTTGCTGACACGAACAGTAACGTCCTGACTTCTAATTAGAAACATGCCCCTGCATTCGAGGTAGTCGATGTCTTCGTTTACCTCGTTTCCAGAATAAGAGGTGCAATAGAACAGTTATTTTAAAGAGTTCTATGTGCAATATTTGTTCCCCTTACCAATTGGAAGTGACGACTTACGACCACGAACTAACTATATGAGCATACGCATTCAATGGTCAAGATGGCCAAGTAAATGACTAAAAATCGATCCGAAGTATTGAAACTTCGTCCACGATTGTTGTGGCTTGTCTAAATGGAGAAAGTCCTTGACAGGATGATTGTCTTCCTGAAGATCGTGTTCGTTGAGGACCGAGTTCACTCCGGACTGTTGCGCTTTGCATAGAAGAAGTAGCATTTGGAAAATTACTTCTGTTAAGCTCCATTTACTTTGTCTACTACAATCGAATAAAGACTGAAGAAAAAATAGGTACAACACTGAATCTGACGACTAATGATAAACTAGTAAAATTCAAAATAGAAGAAACGGCAACACAAGTACGTAATGTACCCAACATCAAATCGACGACGCCATATACGTATGACAAGTATGTATGAAATAAACAATCAGTTCAGCCAAAGGCGATGGTCTATTTTTGATAAATTCAAAGGATCTGGTTTATTCATTTGCCTTCACCTTGGTTTAGTAAATAAATTGCGATTCTGCAAGGGTCACATGTTTGTAAAATATGCATTTATTCTCGGTATCTGAGGAAGAAAATGCATCGCACCTTTTGTTGTTTACTTGCAGGCGTGTCGTTTTCTCTTATGCATATCTTTTGATTCGAAAAGCTTCCATCGTTTGAAGAGCAAAGCTGACGAATGAATCTCTTAAAAAAAATATATGTATACTTGAACGTTTTTGCATTTAATTTGTTTATCTAATGTGACTGGGCTAACATAAATGAGATTCTCCTAATCCTGCCACCTGTCAATTGTACGTGAATATATTGAGTAAATTTCTGATAAATATTTAGATCTTGTCGATTTTTCTTTTTGTACGGGAAAAAATAAGAATCGAATACAGATATCTATCTATGTGAATAGCGATGTCTTAAAGAGCCGACACTGCATACGTAAGCATTTTTTTCGTCTGTGGTTTTCAGCAAAATTCAGAGATTCTTCGTCACATGTCTAGATAATATAGACCAGTACGTCAAAAGATATTGTTTTACCACATTTATTGAACGAAAAAAGAAAATTAAAAAGGAACATGAGCGAATTCATATGCGTTTTGGGTGTGATACAAAAATGCTTGAAAAGAAATGACAATCACGTTTCTGCGTCAGACAACAAAGATATGTACATCCACACATCCTTTTACAATTTATCAATTTATGGGAGGATCGTATTTTAAATATTCATGATTATTAGTATAAGACAATTGAGCAAAAATGTGACACAGGGATTATGACAATTTGATGGTATGTAGGTGTTGATATATTAAAAAAAATATAATGTGTTAAAATGCATCATCGATTAGCAGGCTTTAAATAATTAATATGACACAGAAATAGCGTCGTTGATTTCGAGTTACGAATTCATCTGATTTGTACCAAATACTATACACAAATCGTGTCATAAAACTCAGAAAATCATAATATGATCTCTGAATAATACATACACTTACAGAAATCTAGACATATTATAGTAAACTTCAATCTAGAGCGAACCAGTCTCTCCACAGCCAGCTGACCATTTTGTATGTATTAGGGTCCGCCCAACTTGCGTGTGCAACTTTCGGAGTCTAAAGTACACACAGGCAGACGTGTTAAAGACTCTATTGTTGTATAATCATCTGATCGTGTCATCTGATCGCTAATGACATGATTGCTTACAAACAATGGAGTCACTGAACGCATTCATTTAAGCTGAACGCCTTTGCACAAAGGTGTGAACGAACACCCCGTAAAAACTCAGCTGATTCTATTTATTTGAGTGATGTTTATATTTACCCTTAAACTAAACACACTCGCATTGCAACTGATGCCTGAAAGTTCACTGAAAAAGATTTGACGAAGCCCTAAATAAACGCCAAGTGCACTTCGTACTTATTTACTTGACTATCAGCTTTGCATAATGAATGTATAGTCTAATCTTGTAGCAACATGAAAGTTCACCGTTCCAAATAGGATGCCGGAAAGGGTGGCTGCTGTCCCCTTGCACAAACACCTAAGTAGGTAGCTGATAGAAAGAGATTATGACAGGCGACAATAGAATTGTCCTACCGAATTAGAATGAATTGCTCAAGCTACAAAACCTTATCTACAACTGAACGAACGCATGTCTTAAGACTTAACCTAGCCTGTGCTAGGAGCTCTAGGAGGATTGCCCATTTATTATCAATGAATCCGATAGACTATCGTTATATATTTACATAGACAGTCAGAAGGCCATCAAGGCTGTGGACACACCATCAACTAAATCAAAGATGGTAAAACTTTGCCGCCTATCTCTCAGGGAGATTGCGGTTATATGCAACCTTACCCTATGTTGGATCACTGAGCATAGTGGTATTCCAGGCAACGGAAGAGCCGACGAGCTCGCTAGAACAGGGGTGGGTTTGCCACTGGCAAATAATCAGGAAACCATGTTACTTACCGATGCCATCAATCGGAAATGGGTGGAACACTAGACACTTGCAAACTTCGCAGGACTTATATATATAAACAGTAAGGTCTTATGGGATTATCATATGTCACTGTATCCTGGGCTCACATGCAAGAATGGGAGCCCATGATGAATGCGATATTAGATCAGTTCCACTTTAGAGCTTAATGACTTTGAAACCAATCTTGAATCAGGGCAAATCTCCACTTCGTTTGATAAGATGTGTCGATTTATTCGAAGGGGTGTGTCGAAAATTCAAAACTCAGTCCAAATTTAGGTGCATAGGAGGAACGCCCCCTTTTGCTAGCACTCAATTATTTGATATCTTCCCCTAGACAAGTTAATTCCAAAATGTAATGTCGCTTCACAAATGTAGAAGCTGTGATAATGTGACAGACAGACAGACCAACGACCGAACAATACACGTTCTAATGACGACAGCTTAAAAATCAATATCTTATTTATTTTAATAGTATTTTTTTTTTAAATTTATTTTAAATAATATTTACTTTAGTTGTATTTATTTATGTTATTTTTACCTAATTATCACAAAGATCAGTAACACCTATCCGCAGCCCAGACGTCTGTCTAGCCAAGGGAATTCTATTTTTAGTTGCCGGCATTCTATTTCTGAGTACTTCTTTTGATTTAAGAATTCTATTGGATTGATTTCAACAACAAATCTCTTCCAGCTGTCTGTGTTATCGTGGTTTGATACTGTGCTAACCTTGACCGACATAGGGCAGCCTAAACAATAAATTCGAGAGGAAAAAAATAGAATCCAGTTCATACTTGAAATGAATCTTAAGTAGCTATGTTTGCACCGAATTGCTCTGGTGATAACATACAAACAACTACAAACGCACTCGACAGAATGATAGATAAATGTACACCGCTTTTTTTCATTTGAATAACTTTCAAATGGTCACTGTGCAGTCATATTAAATGATTCATTTTTATGAATGGGTTTGTTAAATACTTTTTTCTAATGTGAATAAATGTGTGCACAGAATACAAGCCGGAATACAAACTCAGATAGTTTATTTTAAGATCAAACGAGAGGTCGATTCAATTACAGGTGCGGTAGTAAATACATTCGGTTGTAAACATAGCAATAGTAAGTGCTGGGACTCATTTGTTTTGATTGTTGTCAGCATGACTTTTTTTTAACAATTTTTCGTGAATAATTCTCCAGCAAGATCTTTTGCGTATCAGTTCTTTTCACTTCTGTGTGTCACCTCTGTTGTGCTCGTCATCTGCTGCGTAGTTGTGAAGGTCAAGAATTCCGCTTTTTCATGTACCGGGCGTATTTATAAACTTTTAGCATAAATAACTACAAATAGGGTCATTAGATTGTATTGATGTGTACATTTACAGACTATGTGAAGAAACATATGTACTCTTCCTTAGATAAATGTTTTATTCCAACATATACACGGTTACAAGGTGGCGCAAAATGAATCTTCCAATTTTGTTTCTGAATTACTAAAAATTAAAAAAAGATTTTAAGTTATGGATATCCTTATTTGGACCTTTACTCTATTTTTTTCTTTTAAATGGAAAAGATGATATCCACTTGAAGTGGCTGCCGCCAGTATTGATATACATTTGTGCCCGTTTTATCGCATTTTCAATGAGTTTCCTCAAAAATTCCGGTGATAGCTGTTCGTGGAATAGTCTCTTTAAGGGTTGCGATTATCTGAGACTGGTTGGCATAAACCCGCGAATTCAAGTAGAATGGTTAAATCGGGCGATCTTGCTGGCCATGCCAAATCTCCAAAACGGGAGATTACCCGAACAGGAAATGCTTTCTTCACAATTAGCTATTCTATGCTCTTGCGGCTTATAGCGCTCCATTGCTTGTCTCTTTGTATACAACAGCTGTCAAATACGACTGACGTACGACACCCTTTGCAAAAATTATAACATGATTAATTTTGCCGCACCTTGTATTTTGCAATTTAAGTTAGGTTAAGTGGGTTTAGTTGTTAAGTGTGTTTATTGTTTCAAAACAAAAAAAGATGTTTCACAATTCAGTTAGAGCAATTACGCGGCATACATGTAAAAACAGCAAGAGAACCATTCAGCATGCGATGAACCGCTTAAAAATGAAATTAGCTTGCCAATGGTAGCGACAGGGACAAGGGCCTCGTTAACCCGTTCCTACATATATACAATGGAACTCTCTCGATCTAAGACCTTCCTTCCATCTTGGAAGTCATTATAACCCTGAGTCTTGGAAGACCGTCATTATAGCTCTGAGTCAATAATTTTGTTTATGAATAATTATAGTATACGTTAGTTATTTTGTTTATCATCTTGGTTGCAATGTTCATTAAGAACGTCCTCAAATTGTCAAATAATAATAACAAAATGTGTGTCGCTACATTTAGTAGAAGACATGCGCCTTGCTTCTAAAGCAACGACTTAAATTGCGCATATTATTTCATCACGAATGAATGGGGTCCACATTTTGTACGCTGACTCCGAAGTCCGAATTACGAATCTTGTGCAGCTGCATAACATATCTACATACATCATGATAGATATATTCTATGAGTATTTGACTCAAGAGAGATGTAGATGTAGCCATTAATTTCGAAAGTTGTCCGTGTCAGGAATTGAACCTAGACACACTGCGTAGGAGTCGACACACCCACCCTACTACGCCACGGCTATCACATTTTATGGAAAGTTTTTTGAAAATTCATAGAATAACAAAACACGTAAAAATTGGATATTTCTCAAACTACGCATATGGGTAAATAAAACGTATACGCCTGACATGGCTAAAACAAACACATCCACACTCAAACATTGGGATGGTCGCAATTTTTTTTTACATTTTGTCGGCTGCCCACCAAAGCACCCGAACAATTCTTTTTTTTTCGAAAATTTCAAGTACACCTCCATTTTGAAACCGATTACAATCATGAATGGCATTAGATTAAAAGAGCAGATATAACTGGCTTTTGTCGTTTTACGTCTTTCATAAATGCTCGCTAAGAATAGTCAATTTTTTTTTTTTATATTTACGAGAATCTTATCTTTTCTGACTCAGAGCGCCATCAAGATTGATCGTACTACGTAGATTGCTGAAACGTTTTGTTTTTTCTGTTTAATCTAGCCTTTCTGTGGATTTAATATGATTGACAATATAACTGGAAAATGTGAAACAAACGATTTCATGATTTCCAAGAAGGATTGCTGACAAATTAAACATTAAGTTGTCATCTTTAGCAATGTAGATAAAAATAAATAAAGAAAAAGAAATAAATGTTGATTAAATTCCTTAAATATTGCATTTTATGGATTGTTAAAATAAATTTGGAATTATCATGTATATTAGCATATACAGAAGAAACTCAGGTGGCGAACATGTTTTCACCTCTTCTCAGTGTTTGTAAAGGATGACCAGGTAGAGATGGTGATTTTCCCAATTGGTATGCGTCACCAGTTGTCAAAGTTGCAAATGACATCCAGCTGTTAAAATATTCAGTAAGGTTTGGCATTCATCAGGCATCGAGGCACACTTGTCGAAGGTGCGCAAATTATTGAAAAAAATCGATATTCCGTTTCAGTGGAAAATCCGCAACGTGAATTCGGTCGTTATGTCGGTAGTCATAATGTCTCCAGTGTGTAGACAGTTCGTCGCACCGTGTATACGCTTCTGAGTACACTCTTTTGAACCTTGTCGGTGCAACCAGACAGAAATGAAGAAAATACCGCCGTGGCTGCTACGTATCGAAGAAGGCTCACAAATAGCGATTCGGCGCTGATCAGCTGAAATTGACATCACCAGAGAGGCAACTCGTATTATCTTGCGGTTGGATTTGGGCCTACATCGTATAATGTTGTGGGCATGAATTGAAGCCGGACGACCGTAGACAACGATGTGAGATCGCTTACACTTTGGCTAAAGATGGACATTTTGGCTAAAGATCCGGATTTAGGCGAACAAAATCATCTTCCTGATATTTATTCCTCATGTCGCTTAGATTGACCGAATACTTACAGTCGCAAGACCCAAGGTCATGCACCATAGGCAAGCGCAAGAGAACAAATGTTCAGTGTAGCATTCGTTGCCCGGTGGCCGAACCGTGGAGGTAGTACGTCTTCTTGTACCAGTTGCTCGATAGGGATCGTCCACAAAACAATACCCTACGAGTCCGAACCTGACCACGCTGACGATACTTGCGCGTAATTTAAGGTTGTTTACAAATGTATATACATACATCACTATGCGTTCCGAATTTGAAAAGGGATGCAGAATGTCATTTAATTGCGCATCTATTCGAGAAAAAGTGAAATGTGTCCATGCGCAGTTTTATTTGTAATTGGAATACTCCAAAACAAGATTCCCGCAACATGAGGTGAACATATTCACGCTGGCGTATAATCCTTATAAAATAGGTCTAAATGATGAATATGCGAATTTCTCGTAGCAGCATCACGTGAAACTTGGTCAACACAATTTTCTTAATTAACGCGAGGCTCATTTATTCGTCAGATAAATTATCAAGTATTAATACATTTTATACTCTGCGGTCTGTGCGATTGCATGAGATGATTGTTTTTAACTGCAGAGTTGAATGTAATTCCATAAATATAAATTAATTTGCATACAACACAAGCAAATGTTAACGCGACAATTCTCCTACGCACCTACACAATAAAATATTTATCGCAACAAAAAAAAAAGTGGCAGGTAACGATACACAAATAATCGAAAAACGTCACTGGCTAGTCATAGCATCAATCAACAAATCTCCTATTGATATTACGATTACCTAACAAAATCCTTGAGAGTGTGAAATTTATCATTGGCCATGAAAGTTTGCTTTTTTTTTTTGCGACTCGGCGAGAACATGTGACTGAAATATTCTTTTTATTCCGCGGCAGCGTGCTTTCAATTTTGCTTTCACAGGCCTCGTGAAAAATTCTCATTGTCCGTTCGCTGCCAGTGTCAATGGCGTAAGCAAGGTGCATGTATATGCTGTGTGTAAAAATTCAACGTGTGCGTGCAATGGGTGTGTGACTCAAAGATATTCATCTTATCTTCTAGTAATGTTCTAGAATCTTGACATTTATATGAACCATGGCAATCTCCTAAGTTTTCATTTCTAAATGTTGAATGAAATCTTTTACGTCAAAGCAATAAACTATTCGATTATGCAGATTTTTTTTTAGAACGGTCTTAAAATATTGTTGAGGTTTTCTGTTTTTTCAGGTTTTAAATTTCCTGTGATCAGTTTTTAGACCACAGAAAAAATGGTTTAGTTTGGTGATGGCTCTTTCATTCATGTTGATCTTTTTGGATGAATTAAATACATTCGGTGCCAATATTTTAGTACGGATGCTAATAAATATTAGAATGATTAATTGAGAAAGACCACAAGACTTTAATTATCCTGATCGTGAATTAGACTTCAAAGGGTAGGTATGATTAAATGTGCGATCTTTCGTCTTGTCTGTCTTGATTCTGTCGGAGGTTAAGATTGTATTGTATGATTGTATGTACCTTCACATGCATTTTCAATTCATCCGCATTTTCAACATTTCAGGCAGCAGTTATTTTGCAATGGCTGACTGTGCATCAGCCATTGTGAACTCTCGATAATTCGAATTTCATCGGACCAGGGAAAAACTACATACAACCGAGGTTTTCGAATTACGTAGGTTCTAGAATAGTTTTGTACACTTGCACTTTTCATCGGTAAAATAATTAATATAAGAAAGAAATGAAAATTTGAAAAGGCACTCGAATACTTTCAAAGTTGCACCGTCGGTACTTTGAAAGTATTCGATTGCGTCTTTAAGAATGGAAAAATTGGAAACTCCACTGCTCATCTGCAGGGGTTTAAAAATGTAGATGAGTTACATGTTTAATGCATTGTTTTTGACGGTTTCACATTTATGAGGCTAGTGCGTACAGACTCACACTTAATGACAATTTCAATAGTTTTTGGGAATTTCCTGAGGTCTACTACCGAAAAAGATCCATTTCGATCTACACAGCTATGATAAGGCCCCTGCTCTCTTATGCATGCTTCACTACTGCTCTTTTCACTAAGCTCCAAAGAACGGTCTGTCTCGACTGCATAGTGGTACTCCCTCGTACGCCGGGCTCTGCTATTGATGCGTTTCTGAATCTGGCGATAATTTGAGCCAGGAAAGGACTATAGTCCTAATGGCCACGAACTATATTGTGATGGACAGCTGGAAGGGGCAGATTATTTGTGTCTGTATCGACAGACAAGCTGTGCGAAAGGTCTTTCTCAACCCTTTAACCACTTCCAGAATAGTTCAGGAATACAAGTCTACTCTGAATTTCAATCGACAGTCGATAAGACTTGTCTAAGTTCCGGGCCATCACGGGATCACGGAAAATAAGATCGCCGACCAGGATCAGAGCAGGTTCTAAGCATCTGAACCTGAGCTGGGACTACCTGCGTCCCTGGTTAGTGCTTCCATCGATGCTTGGGCACAACCGAAGGTGGCACTCCAAGAAATAGACAGACCAGGCGCATGCTCCCAAACGCCTGTTAGAAATCCGCGGTGTTCTTGTCATCTCTTAACAGAAAAGGCTGCAGACAACTTACCGGCATACTGACAGGCCACAACACCTTCGCCAAGCACCTAAATGAGCTTGGCCTAGGCTATGGAACCCGCTGTGGAGAAGACGACGACACTGCAGAGCACTTCCTCTGCCACTGTCCCGCCTTTGCTCGGAGCAGATGACAGCTATTCGGTGTTGATGAGGTGAGATCTACAATGGATCAGTTTTTTGAATTTGGTTGGTCCAGTGTAGTTTAGAAACCTCCGATAAAAATAAATGAGAAAAAGAATTACTTAAACTGCTCTAATTTCATTTTCAATGCAATAATAATGTGGAAAGGTAGTGTCATGGGCTTTCCTACGTCACTTTCCTGTGATCTCAGGGCTGAGACCTATATCCGCTATCTGCATTCCCAGGCAGCCTTGCAGTCAATGGTAACCTTGAAACGAGTGTATTGAAATATATTTACTAGGCGCCGTGCCGATGCCTGTCTTTTCTTTGCTTATAGAAAAAAATTCAACACGAAAGATTGTGAACTGCTTGCAAAGAGGAATATGTTTAACGCTCATTGGTTCTACCTACAATACTTGCCTCTACACCACTTTCACACTTCGACTCATATTTTGGTGACATCCAATTTGGATTGTTGGACCATTACCTGTTTTACATTCAAATTTCACATTCCATAGTTTGCGTGGTGAAAAGCACCGATTCTCCTGCTCCTGCGGTGAAAATATCTCTTTAGAGTGGCTGAGAATGCTCAGGGAATATAACTACGTCGACATAAAAATAGTAGTTCCGCAAAGTAAAGTGGCTTTTGCAGAAGCTAGGCCAATGTCCACCCATCGAACTGTATTGTCAATCAAAGAAAAGATAAGTAGAATATGACGACGGGCAAGTCACATGTATAACTTATGGAATTCACTGAAGGCATTTCTTCTTTCCCGAACTCAACCGCTATCAATTCAACTAAAGCCTTCCATAGTCCAATCCGCAAATAAAATTTCCCGAAGAAATCATGTCAACTCAACGTACATAAAAGTGTACGTGCATATCCCTGATCGATTGCTTGGCTTTGCAGCAACGTCATTCAATTCATTCGCTGCACTGACCTAGATAATTTCGAGTGTAACGTCAACGGAAATATGTATATCTAAGTTAAATAAAAAGCTATCTATTGCATCGATAATCGATATAATACAAACTGGTTTGAATATGTCATGTATCAGTTACTAGCAAAAAGGCAAATAATCTTACCACATTCGGAATGCATGCGATTACGATTTATTTTATGTTATTGTAGTAAGCAAATATTTGTGTACGTCTCTGTGCGTATGTATGTCCACAACAATCCTCAACAACCGATTGAGTTGATTTTTAATTAACCATTTAATGTTACGCCTCTGTGAAGGCGATGCAAAAATATGGCAAACCGACAATTTGGTGTGTACATTCGTTAGAGCTGAACATGTGCGGAAAGTTGAGCGATATATTTTAATCAATTAAAATGAATTCTTTAATGTATCTTCACATGTGTACTTACAAATTGTTTTTTAATGAGTCATTGTGTTTTGGGCACTAATTGAAATGATGTGTATCAAATGTGTGAAGAATTCGTATCGCCTTAGTTTATTCACATACTTATTTTGGGACGTCTTTTTAGCTTTGGCATAGTTGGTAGACGCGTCGCCTACAGATCAGGCCCAAAAGTATCTTTTTACAGCGTGGCTTCGATGACTGAAAGTTGATTATCAACTTCCTAAAGTGTGAAACTATCGTCTTCAGGACAACGTCGTAAATAGTCCAAGTAAGGTATCTTGGAATTTGACTGGATCAATGTCTGTATTTTGACAAACCTACAGATGTTGCTCTGACGAATGCCGGAAAGGCCGTTGCTGCGGCAAGGAGGTTGTTTTTCAGCAGTCAACTTAATACCAGGGTGGAGGTTATCTGTTGCATGGCCCTCATACGGCCAATTATTGCGCACGTTTGTCCATTGTGGTTCAACGTGAGTCTTTCCCACAAGAAAGGAAGAAAAGATTAGGTTTTTCGAGAGGCAGTATCTTCGGACCTGTGTCCATTTGTACCGTACTCTCGAGTCTATGTACAAGAAGTTCAATTCTAACGAGGTCGTGTACAACGAGGCAATTAAGTAATTGAGCCGTCTTGCGGAAGACCAAATAGACTTTGTATACGACCTTGATCATCCTCATCTTGCTCTACGGCGCAGAGGCATGGACTATATCCAAAGCGGATGAAGAGGTTCTTCTCGAGAGAAAAGTTCTGCGCGCGATCTTTGGTCCTGTTTGCGTTGATGGTATTTGGAGAAGAAGGTTCAATCATGAACTGTATGAGCTGTACAGCGACATGAGTCTAGCCAGGTGGCTGCCGATTCAACGCCTAAGATGACTACGTCATGTAGACCGTATGGACTTAGCTCCGACCCGAAGAATCTTCGACTCTGAGCCTGTGGGACAACGCAACAAAGGACAAACTTGAACAGGATAGTTACTTTTATTATTAAGCTGCTCCGAAGGCACATTGCACGAGGTATGACTTTTTCCAACAGTCTGATCTTTGGGGCTTACTATCCCAATATTACGTATTATGAGAGAGAGCGTCTTAACGGTAATATTCCTCCTGAAGCATTTCTCTTCCTCGACACATATACATAGGCTGACACAGGATCCAGAAGGATGTCTTGTTATAACTCATGTCGTACGCCAGACAGTTGACAGGCGACTCCAATACGAACAGGATGTCGCTCGCAGCCTTTATGTCTCCTCCAGTTCAGTAGAGCCTTTTCACTTTTATTGTTTGCACCAGAACCGGTGTTCGCCGATGTTGTATAGTCGAGACGACGAGATGGTTGACCATGGTGGCCGACTTACTTAGATTTAAATTTAGTTTTAAGAGAAAAAATAAAGAATATTCCAATAAAAGGTGACGCACGGCGTGTAGATTATGTACATATCATATACGTGTGTACGTGTATATCTGTTAGGTTAGTTAGGTTAAGCCAAGTTTGCCATAGTTTTCTTGGTACTTCAAATTTAATTAAATGTTTGTCTGAAAAAATCGTAATTCAAGCCAAAAAGAATATATTAATTAGATAAGCTTAGACGAATATCCCCATCATCACGACTTCCGCTTGGCAGACCCAGGACGAAGTGGTTGGACCAAGTCCAAAAACTCGCCGGGTTATGCTTGGGCATTGCTCCTGATGAGTTAGATGGCGGGTCGAGTCGATGGCGGAGGATCGAGTTGCCTGGAGATCTCTCGTGCGTGGTTTATCCCCACGACCCCTTTAGTGGATCATGCGGATCAGAAGATGATGATGATGATGAAGCTTAGACTCCCCGAAGAAGGTCTGTAGGTTAGCATTAAATAAAATGGGTTATTCTTAGTTAGTTAGTTAACCTAGTTCCAAGCAAGTTCCAACCTTTCAAACAGCTGGATCGCGCAGTTGGTTGAGTGCAAGCCTCTGGTTTGAGATGTTCCCGGATCAGTGAAAGCTAAATTAATGCTATATTATCCGGTTTTCATATCTGGTCCAGTCATCATTACCATACCGTTGGGATACAATTAAAAGCACTGTCACTGGAGTTTGGTATCACAGTGGACAATACATGGTCCAAATTGTGCGGCCGATTCCGCTGGCAGTGGTGTTTTCTTTTACCCAACCTAAAGTACGTCTCATAAATAAAACCAATTACACAGAAAAAGAAGTACGTCGCCTCCTACCCCAGGGATTCTAGGGATCTATGCATGCAATACGTAATCAAGTCGTTATATTCGTTCTAAATTTGAATTCAGACTGCGAATCTACACAAACACGAATGTGTTTGATTACATTTTTTATTTATGCGATTGATGATCTATTTTTTACATAAAATTCAAATGATCATTAAATTTATACTCAAGACCTATTTATGCAGATGGATATCATGCTTGACAACATTGGCAACGTACACTTTTCGACTTTACCCCCAGTTCGTTAAGAATCAACAAGTCCGTCTGCTGACCGACCAATCATATGCATACTAAGCACATGTTCTAAATTAATTGTCCCATCTTTTTTCTTCTCTGATTTTAGTCCATATCAATTGACCAGTTCAATTTGAAGATTCACGGGCATGTGTTTATAGTAAATGAACTTCATTTAGCAAGTGGAAATGAGGAAATGCAACAAATCATTTCAATCAGCCGTGTCAGGGAAAAGATTTATCTCCAAATGCAAAGACAATCTGCTCATTCACATGTGTTGCAACACCTCCTCTATCACTGGCTGAATGCATGCATTAGCATTCACATTCTTGAGAATTGCAAATAATACGACCATCCATGCGGAATATGTAATCAAAGTGTTTACAGTTTTTCATTTTCCGTTTTGAAATCTGGCGAGGAGAACTGCCTCGAGTGTGAGTTTGGCATACGCATTTGCACCTCCTACGTGTCGGAACTCATGTCAGTCGAATTTCCCTGTCGTACGAATTCTTGTTCCGCCGTACACAGCTAAGGTCGATTTCATTTTGATGGGTGATTTTATTTTTATATCAATTGAAGTCATCTGAAGAGACTCGAAGAACTAAGAGAGTTTGGGGTTCTCTTTGAGTTCAAAGAGAAGGAAAGCTTTTTGTTCGATTTGATAAAGAGCAGGCAACGCGGGTGTCCATGGTGGCACCCACTTGTTTTCGTTTATTGAATGATCTGCCGGAATTCGTTGAAAATATTCGTCAGGGGCTTGTTTCAATTTTCTGCCAAAAGTAAAAACAAAATTAGCCTACAGTGGAGGGATGTAATTGTTGTACAAAATTAGTTACTGATATACATACTAATAAAATAAATACCAACTAATAAACCACGGATTTAGGTGCCTCCACTTAGAATTTCTTTATTTCAGCATGGCTTACCCTTTTTGTCTTTGGATTTGGTCCGGTTGAGGTTTAACGATTGATTGGCGGAAAGGTGTGCTTGATTTTTGTTTCTGTTGGAATTTACTTTCAATCTGGAATGTCGATGCGACTTAAAGACGTCGAATCGTGTAGTAAACCCTCGGCACTTAGGTAGATTTTGCGTCCACCCCAATTTATTTTCGATTCAGGCGTGGTGTTAGATTAGGGTTCGCCTTGTTCTTCAAAAAAGCATATTTTTCTTAAAACAATCTGTTCTTATAACTCTTGTGATGCATTGTCCCCTCATGACACAATCGTGACACCTCGTGACACAATGACAATACAGTAGACTCCCTCTAAGTCGAATTTTCTCGGGATACCAAATTAGTTCGACTTAGAGGATGGTTTTTTTAATGGAAAATTGAAGGGAACATGGTGAACAAAAAGTTCGAATTAGGGAGAAAATCGATTTAGGAAGATTTTGACTTAGGGAGAGTCCACTGTACTTGTATTTTTTTCGACATTGTTCTTTGCATACATTTAACCAAAATCAATATATTTTCCTTTTTAGATTGTTGCACGCAGACATGATCTCAAATTGATCGTCACTTCAGCCACCATGGATTCCACCAAGTTTGCGACATTCTTTGGCAACGTACCAACATTTACCATACCAGGACGTACCTTCCCCGTCGATACATTGTTCAGCAAAAATACATGCGAAGATTATGTGGAGTCAGCGGTGAAACAAGCTCTTCAAATTCACCTTACCCCAACGGAGGGTGACATGCTGATCTTCATGCCAGGTCAAGAAGACATTGAGGTCACGTGTGAAGTATTAGCCGAACGCTTGGTTGAAATCGAAAATGCCCCCGAACTGTCAATTTTACCGATCTACTCACAACTGCCATCCGATTTGCAAGCGAAAATATTCCAACGGTCCCCCGAAGGTTTGCGCAAGTGTGTAGTCGCAACAAATATCGCCGAAACTTCCCTAACTGTTGACGGAATCATTTTTGTCATTGACTCCGGCTATTGTAAGTTGAAGGTTTACAATCCTCGCATCGGTATGGATGCCCTGCAAATTTATCCAATATCACAAGCAAACGCTAATCAGAGATCCGGTCGTGCGGGTCGTACTGGACCTGGACAAGCATTTCGCCTATACACTCAAAGGCAATACAAGGAAGAATTGCTGCCGCTAACAGTTCCTGAAATTCAGCGGACAAACCTTGCTAACACCGTGCTGCTGTTGAAATCGCTGGGAGTTGTCGATTTACTGCAGTTTCATTTTATGGATCCACCGCCACAGGACAATATCCTTAACTCACTTTATCAACTGTGGATTTTGGGCGCATTGGATCACACTGGCGCTTTAACGCCTCTGGGACGCCAAATGGCTGAATTTCCGCTCGATCCACCGCAGTGCCAAATGCTGATTGTTTCATGCCAAATGGAGTGCAGCGCTGAAGTTCTGATAATAGGTAAGTTTAAATTACATATGTGCATATATAAAAAGTTAATTTGGAGTAGTAGCATTGGAAAAACAAATGCATGTGGCGAAAGATGTTGTTATTGTATACTTCGCATTAGAAAGCGCCGATCCAATTTATTTTGGGAAAATTTGAAGGTGTTTACGATAAATAAAAATACATTCTTGCTGTTGCTAGACAAATCTTGTGGTTCTGATTCTGTGCTCAACGCTGGGGGCAGATGTTTTTATCTATGTATGTCGTTCGTCGCTAGTTCGTGACGTATTTCGGTCAATGTTCATCAACAGATTAGTAATCAGTTTTTTTTTACTAAAGACTCTCCTGAGTTGAGGAGCTACACTTTATAGTTCTTATTCCACACCTGCAAGTAAATGAGAGGCAAAAGCTGTATGTTGCTTAGTTTTTCATTTTCTTTATGGTAAAATGTTGAATTCATCTTCTTTGACTGGCGCTACAGTCCGGTGTGGACCTGGTCCTACCACGGTCTTAGGCTAGGCGCCTCCAGTTTCGTATACCCAGCTGATTAAGGTCCCTTTCCATTTACCAATCAGGATGTTGGCGTATGGTTTCAAGTGCTTCCTTTCTTTAGCATCTTTAAATTGTATTCATATTAATTAATTGTATATTATTTTTATTTCATTTCAGTTTCCATGCTGTCCGTTCCGTCGATATTCTACCGTCCCAAGGGACGCGAAGAAGAAGCAGATGGCGTCAGGGAAAAGTTTCAAGTTTCGGAATCCGATCACTTAACATATCTGAATGTGTACCTCCAGTGGAAACAAAACAAGTAATATACCAGTTTTCTCTCATTGTTGTCCACATTTAACAAACAAAAAACTGTTTTACAGCTACAACGCAAATTGGTGCAATGAGCATTTCATTCACATCAAAGCAATGCGCAAGGTGCGAGAGGTCAGACAGCAATTAAAAGACATTCTTATTCAACAAAAGCTCACCGTTAAATCGTGTGGCTCTGACTGGGACATAGTTAGAAAATGCATTTGCTCAGGTAACCACTTAATCAATCGGCACATACCCTTACACAATTACTTACTTTCTGAACCTCTTAAATCGCCTTTCCAGCCTATTTCTATCAAGCAGCTAGACTTAAGGGAATCGGTGAATACGTCAATCTGCGAACCGGTATGCCATGTCATCTTCATCCGACTTCTGCACTCTATGGCCTTGGCACCACTCCCGATTATGTTGTCTATCATGAACTGGTGATGACAGCCAAAGAATATATGCAATGTGCCACGGCTGTTGATGGTTATTGGTTGGCAGAATTGGGACCTATGTTTTTCTCTGTCAAAGAAACCGGACGAAGCGGTCGTGAGAAGAAGAAACAAGCTGCCGAGCATCTGAAAGAGATGGAAACCCAAATGCAAATGGCTCAAGAACAAATGGAGGAGCAAAAAATACAAGCTGCACAGCGAGAAGAGGCGCTAATTCCTAAACAAGAGATCGTCACCCCTGGACAGACTCCTCGACGTACACCGTCTCGTATGGGACTTTAACGAATGTCGTTTTGATATAGAACTAATGTATAGATGTGTTTCTACTGACCATTTTACTGTCGATAAGTAAATAAAATCATTTTTGTCTTACATATCTTTATGCAGTGCTTTGATTATAAAAATGAAGACCGCTCCAGAAACGCCGTAAGTATAATATTCTATGACTGTTGCCGTCAAGGTGTGGCTTTATTGTAAAAGCTAAGCCCAGGTTCACCCGGTTTAAGATAGCCCCAAAGCAAGAGGTGTAAAATTACAACCATAACGGCCGTGCGTAGGCTTAACTCAACTTAAGAAGACTACTGAAGATAGTTACACGCTTCGCTTACATTTGCTGGCTCGTTCACTTTTGCTATAGCCAAATAATGGCTCCCTACGTACATCTGGGGAAGGTATTGTCGTTTTACTTTAGATTCCTGAAGCGAACACTTTAGAAGTTAACGATGCTTTTCCATTCCGTTTAATTTTAACATGAACTTAAGTCCGCGACTGTTCATTATGATATTTCATTACAGTCAAGCGATGGACTACTCGTAAAGTATATCCACGTCATGGGCTATTTTGACGTTTATGTCAGTCTGTCAAAATTGAGAGAATGTGGCTGGGCAGAAATAAGAGAGCTCTCTTATTTCTGTGGCTGGGTGTCAATCCGCACAACACAGAATTAGTCCTCTTCACCAGGAAATACAAATGATCCTGCCACTATACGTGGAATCCCTCTAAAACTGAACAACAGTGCAAAATTCTTAGGTATCATTCTAGTCATAAGACTAAACTGGAAACTAAACATCCAGCAATGCGTCAGAAACATCTAAATGACATCGATCCAAAACGCTAGCGTAGGCTGATCATTGACCACTATCGTCGTCATAACCGGGAATTGTGCCATCGGTACACATGTCTCCAGATTACGCCTACCCTATAACGACTTCTGCAGAAGCTGCTGAGACGAAGAGAGGGAAGAAACTATTGCACACATCACCTCTATGCAATTGCAGTGTTCTCTCCATCTGTAGAAAACGTCACCTAGACGCCTACTACTTTAATAACCTAACGGAACTAAGTGGCATTAGTATCAGACAACTCCTCTGCTTCATCAAAAACGCTAATTGGTTTGCCGAATAGGAATAACACAACGGGCCTACCCTGGCCTAAATGTGGCTGCTGCTACCAGCAGTCAGCCGCTCCAACCTATTAATTACCCACAATACAACCCGAATGTAAAATCAAAATGATAACTGACATTTAATTGAACGCGATACACCCGCCATCTACTTGTGAGTTACACGCAGTCGACTCATAAATCAGAATACCAACAACTAGAAACTAATCGCATCTGACAGCTGTCACTTGTTACGATAAAGTCGAAGTCCGAAGTTCGTATATTCAATTTTGTTGTTCCCTTCAACATCATTCTTCTAATTGTATTCTGTAATTGTTAACCGAGTGTGGGGTTCATACTTCTTTGAACTTTTGCTAGCTGCAGTCCATCATTCTAATCATATCGCATTTGTTGATCCCCCACAGTTCACAGCGCGATTGTATCGTTAGTTCATTTATCAGTATCTATTCTAATTGCTGCCAGCAACCGCAGCACAAAGAATATTTGTAATTAGTTGAAAACGCTTTGCTCTTTGTTCCGTGTGTGTGATATGAAAAGTGATTTCGCAGAAATCCCATTGGAACGCTCTCTAGATTAGAAAAATAAGTGTAAAGTTTTTTATACATTTCGTAAATATGGCCATAAAATTGCACCACACATCTGCGCTGCTTGCGATAGCTGTTTTCTCACTTGGAGTGCTGTCGACATTATGTGCAATGGAGGTTGACCTCGACGAAATCCAGAAACAATTTCCCACCGAACTCACCAATGGCAATTTGACGGACAAAGCGAAAACACTCTTTAAGGATAAGTGCAAGAAAGTGGCTGGCAACGATACTGGCGCTGAAGCGTATGCGAATATTGAACAAGGATTCTCAACAGTTGTTGAATGCGTTTCGGGAATTGTAAATATGACAGCGATATCTGCAGAAATAGAACTAGCCCGACCCGACGGGGACTTGGACACTGTATTCAATAAATACTGCAAGAAACGTCCCGAAGCAATGACTTGCCTTCGTTCGCTGGTGGACAAAGTTGAGCCGTGCCTGGAGCAGGATGAGAAGGACAACAGTGACGTGCTAATGCGGATATTTGAGAGTTTATTGAATTTCGTCTGTCACAAAGGTGGTGATCAAATTGCCCTATTCATCGCTGAACGTGGACCAGAATGCTTGGAATCGAAAAAAGATGAAATTCAACATTGCATGAATAAAACATTCGGCGAGTACTTGCCCAAAGAGAATCCCGAAGACATAGAAACCCTACCGAAATTCATAATTGGACCAAAACAATGTGATGACATTCAACGACTAAACGATTGCGTGGTTGCCGAACTGGAAAAATGCGAGGAAATAACACCAGCGAACATTGTTGAGTCAATGTTCAGGTTTATTAAAAATGAAACCATTTGCCGGAATGAACTATCAACTGCACATCAAAAATCAAGTGCCATGACATCAGCCCTGCCGACTTTGTTGGCCGCAATTGGACTGCTGGTGACCTTTATGGAGCGACACTTACGGATATAGTTACTTTTGTCCTAATCAGATGAACAGTATAGTTGGCTTACTCGTTAGTACCTATTAAAATCAGTGCGAATTATGTTTTAAAAGACAACACATAGCAGTAGGTGTATAAATGTGAAATTCCTTGGCTTGTAAACTATTGTGAATTTGTGCATGATGTTGATTACATTAATTTCTTATAATTACTCTTATTTTTTTTTTTTCATTTTTCTTTCCTCTTTAATTTTTGTGTAATATTTTAGGTATTGTACATTCGAAATGAAAGAGCATTGACATCGGGGAATGCATGCATTCTCATCGATACGAACGAAATTGATCCTCATTAAAATTGCTAAACCATTAGGCATGTAAATTTATATGAAAATGTGTGGAAAATCAGTGATAATTCAATTTCTCATTTTCGTTTTTCAATCGCGTTTGTATTTTCATGACGATACGTTTCAAATAGCAGAGCACTGTCAAATGCAATAGGATCCCTTTACTGACGGTGCGAAAATGTATTTCTTCAAAATGTACACTTTTTGAACATTTAAACATTCTTGTCAGCTTACTAAATGGGATTCATTGATAAAAATAAACTACTAAATTAATTGTTGTCTTTTGTTAAGCGACACATCGATCGGTTGATTAATGAAATTCAGTTGTCCACTGAATGGCATACATTAAAGGTCATATACTTTGAACCGCTTGAGTTGTTGTTTCTGGTTAAAGAAAAAAACAATCATCAATTGTTCGTTTTCTTGTTTGGTTTCGCCTTGATTCACATTACTAAGCAGACACATTCAAGCTAAATGACGAAAGTTATTTTTGAAAAATTGCGAAGTTTAATGTAAATGCACCTACAACGTATTGCCATGCAATTTAGCTGCGATTTGTATTTGTTGGACACTAACCTGTTGCTGATTTAATTTTTGCAAAGAATGTACTCTAAGCTAAGCTATTAATATATTTCTTAGATATAAAAATAATCTCAGTTGCTGAGTGGAATATTAAATTATACCAACATCTGATGTCGATTTCTTATCGTGATTCACTGAAAAATTCGTACACCCTCCGTACTAGATCACATGCGAGCTAGCGCTGACTAGATTATATTAATACAATCGAATACAGTGCGACTGTAAGAGATTGAAAGAAAAATATCAATTATTTCTGTACGTTAATTAAAGAGTTGACTTTTGTGTGTAATTACTTTCCAGCCAGCACTTATCGTCAGTAATCCGCTTTTGCTAACGTCATTACTCATTACTCGTTTCAAGTCAAAGTTCAATATACATACTTTGCAATTTTAGCTATTTAGCAATGTCGTTAACATTGAAGTTCTTCATAGGTCAAGCATTTTGCACATTTAAAAGCGGCGTTAAGAGCTGCGTAGTAGAGACAAATATGATGGCAGTCTTTAAGAGAATCTGAATTTTGTTATTTTTTTCCGTTTCCCTTCTTCTTTACATAAGTGTGTCAAGTCAGTATTTGAAAAATGTAAATACAATTATCAGCAGCAGTCGAGAGACATCTTATCAAAAGCAGTCAATTCGATTGCAAAAGATCCACCCATTTTTTTTTCAAACAAAGAAATACTATTACTCATAACGTTCGTTTGTTTTCCTTTTGTTCTCTTTTCACGCATCAGTACAAAGAGCTAAACAAACCGAATGAAATCGTGCAACTTGTTTTGGAATAAAATAAAAGGGCGTTGATAAGATTTTGTTGGGATTCGCCAACTACGTCAATGTTCATTGGCGAAGCCTGAAAAGAAATGCCGATTACAAAATCATGAACTACACGCATTTTCGTAGTACTTTCCCAGTTTCAACGATTGAGAAACAATTAGAGATTTATTCTGAATTCACTTCCACCATCATCGTATAGTATATTTAAGCTTAAATCGAATATAGTAATACTCGTACTATATACATAAATCAATACACTTTGATACGAAAAGAAAACATTGTAGGTATATGATAAATATTGTGTAACAAAACAATTTTTTTGTTTTCAATTAAATTATTGATGTTTGAACTTAATAGTGTGTAATAATGTTCACGTACTATTTTCGAATTGGAATTTTTCAACGCAAAAAAAAAAAAAGAATAAAATAAAGTTAGCTTAACAACGACATTTTGTTGTTTTATTTTCTGATGAACCCAAAACGCATATCTCTTGCGTTGCAAAACACCAGTATTGACTTGTAATGGGTTAACATTTGTTTTTGTTTACCACAATCATCTATGAACGCTATTTTTTCAATCTCAATTCCTCCACCACGATGTTTATAAAAAAAATAATCTGCGGTCGTAAGTCGATATCAAAGAGCTTAATTTTTCGTTTGCATTCCAACCAGAAATCATATACTAGGGGGAAGACACGAAGAAGTTGCATGTGTCTACCACTTCCCACACCGCATAAATCCCTCTACGATTTCGTGTGAAGTTAAAGCGTAAGTATTCACAAAAATTCTGAAATTCAACACGTGCATGCTTCTCCTATACGTCTGAACCTCATAATGATCTAATTATCTACTTATTTTTTTCCAATAATTACGAAACTGTAATTAATATCGTTAAGTGCAAAACAACAAATAGTATCTGATTCATAATACTTACGAATGCACGTTGCACTTTTGATTAGTCATTTTGTTCCACCCTTTTAATCCAATTTTTCATTTGAAATAACTTTTCCACCTTACATACCTACAGAGAAACCGATACGAACACTATGTGCATACATACTTATGAATGTACTCATATGTATATGAGTACCGGAACCTTGTTAGCTATCTTCGCAGCGCACACAGCAATGCTTTCTATCACTTTTCTTTAAGAACAGCGGATTTAATCACTTAACTTTAAAAAATCATTACACGCTAGAGTGTACATATGAATGTACATAGACGAGTGCAAATGTAAGTACGTAAACATACCTATAATTATATGCACACTTGAGATTTTATTGTTTAAGGTTGCAATCATTTACATTGTGGCGATCATACCAAGGATTAGTGTGCATTTCGCTTATCAATCGATAAGTAAAACTTGACCATATCACACAAGCGGCTTATCAGTATTAAATAAATATTTATGTGAGTGATTAGGTCTGTTTATGTTCTTGTTCTAGTTCTGTGACTGAATCATAATCTTGAAAAAAGATCTGCAGTTGAAGAAAGTATGAGGTATGCTTTATGCCCGTACAATTGCCTCTAATTAGAAGTACAAGTTCAATGACATAAAACCACATGCTACTGTGCTAATTGAAAATAACTAGATAAGACACATTATGTCTTCTATCATCACACAGCTGGTAAGCTCGGCAGAGAATACATTAGAATGTAAAAAAGTCTATGTCTGATGAAGACACAAGAAAAAAAAAACATCCGGTTAATTAATGACTACAATTATAGTTAAGTACATATGTACATATAGTACGAGGAAAATGTGTAACAATAGGACATAAAGCTTAGAACGGATGAATTCAAATTTACATACTTGGATGATTCAGCTAAATAAAACGAACTGATTCCGATTTTGCTTCTTTCCTTTTGCATCAATGAATATTTTAACATAGTGCCCTACTCAGCAATTTACTTTTCTTAACACGTACGTTATTAACCTTGGTGATACAATTGTCAGCTACAGATGCTTGGGATTTAAATATTCTACTTAGATAGGTGTGTTGTTACATTCTTATCTTATCGTCTCGATCTGTGATCTGTCTTCGTAGGGTTGAGCACGTACACCTTTGAGCGAATCCTCTGACCATAGAATGAGGTCTTCATGCATTGAACTCTAAAATAAACTTAGATTCGACCTTCCCAGAGAATAACAAGCGCATCCAGTTTTCAGCTAACATGTTCTTACCCGTAATACCTGTGCTTGAGCTGCCTTGCATATATACGTATAGAGCTAGTGCATATACCCTACGAACAAATTTAAATCTATACATACCCTGCCACACATGGCAATTGTTGAGATTTCTCATCTTGACACGTAGATGTCGCCAGCTTTTCACTTGTGTATACATGTTGCTATTCCCTCAAAAATGTTCCATTGACAATGCCAGACTCATTGTTGTGACGCGAAGGAAATTTTGAATTAAATCCGTTAAGTAGTACTCTCGTGATTTTAAAGGGTGTTTCATTAAGCATTCATCATCAATTTAAATAAATCCAAGTGTGTGTCAGATATCATTGACAGTTTTTGTTCGTTTGGAAGGCCTATCTAAGCCCTTATGTATGGAATATAACATCGCTTAAATGTCCACCGCGGGTTCTATGGGTGGCGCGCCAATTTTTCATGACTCTAGTGCATAAATCAGTGTGAATTTGACCTGCGTTATGTTGGCTTTGAGAGCCGTTGTGGCTTGTGGCTTATTCGCATGCACCAGCGACTTTAGAAAATCCCAGTTCACATCACCTCCACGTGAGATGACCATGCTCTCGAATCGCTCGTGTAGAATTGCCAATGTGGCGTGAGCTGTGTGGCACAGGCGCTACGTGCCCTGGTGAAGCCATATGTCGTTGGTGTCCACATTATCCAATTCAGGCCAAAAGAAGTTTGGTAATCATCGTACTATAGCTCTTGCCGTTAACTAGGATGGCCTGACCAACGTCGTTCTCAAAGAAATATGGACCGATGACGCCGCCAGGATGTAATCCACACCAAGCAATGACTTTTTCGGGATGCATTGGAGGCTTTTGGATCTAATGTGTATTCGTATCGTCCCAAATTCGACAATTTTGCTTTGATACGTAGTCATTCCGCCGTATTCAGAACTATGTTTTTAAACTTATATCCAAGTTCAGCTCTTATGAATAAATAAACCTCGAAGCATTTGACTGTTTTTACTACAAAACCACACTGAACTACTTGAAGTGGTTGCATATGTAGTGAGCAGGGGCAATTGTTGTGGAATAATCGTGATCCTTGAACCTGGCTATTATGCAGTGAATGAAGTATATGCGAACTATGCAGGATTACTTTAAAAATCGATAAAAGAGACTCTATACACACTTCTAAGCAATTTCTTCTTCTTCTTCTTACGATCCGAGGTGGACCTGGGCCTCACCCACCATGCGTCTCCAGTCAGCACGGTCTGTCGCCAGCTTTCTCCAATTTCGCACAACAAGCCGCCTGAGGTTCGCCTCGACCTTGTGCGTGGACGTCAGAGTCGGCTCAGAGTCGAAGGTTCTTCGAGACGGAGCTAAGTTGTCCACACGCGCTACGTGGCCTAGCCTTCTTAGCGGTTGGATCTGTAGATCCCTGGCTAGACTCATGTCGCTGTACAGCTTGTACATTTCGTTGTGTAACCCTTTTCTCCAAATGCCATCAACGCAAACAGGACCAAAGTTCGCACACAGGACTTTTCTCTCGAAAATACCAAGACCCTCTTCATCTCCTTTTGATATAGGCCATGCCATTTCGCTGTAGAGAAAGACGAACTAGAGACCCTCAATTGCATTTTGAGTCCAATAAAACGGCGGTTAGCAAGGTTTTTTTTCGTTTGATTTTTGTACTGACGTTGTTTGTACTGTCTCTCTCGGAACTACACTACCTCGAAATTAAAGCCAGTGCGTTTTGTACGATCTTCTCAAGAATGATATTAAAGAGTCAGATTACAGCTCGTCGCCTTGTCTAAAATCTTTTTTTTTTTGACATTTGACAAGGTCTTGGTGACTTTGTTATCGACCTTGATGGAGCAGCGAGAGTTCTCCATCATCATTCTGGTCAGTCTGAAGAGTTTGGCAGGAATGTCAAAACAAGACATGGCTCTATATAGCTCGTCTCTATACACGCTGTTACTTGTATATGCGGCTTTTAAATCGACGAATATGTGGTGGGTATCGATTTGCACGATCAGTTTATACACGAATGGTTTCACACATGGCGCTCACACAAAACGGCAGGCGATAGGCGATGTTTTGGAGACTTGTCCCTCGGTAGTTAAATGTAAAGGTAAAGTAAACCTAAATCCTTTTCTATTGATTAATAATTAATTAATAATTGGGTGGCGCTACAGCTCGTAGAGGGCCAGGGCCTAGCTTCTCAGCAACCACTCGTGTTGTGCGTGATATTGTTCTATCACGAGTGGAAGGGACCTACAGTTTTATGCCGACTCCGAACGGCCAAGTTTGAGAAGCTTTTTCTAGACTGTTATACTCTTTGAGCATTGTCAGTGACTCGAAAGAGGTGGGGCCGTAAAAAGTATCTCTTGTCGAATCAGGAATCGAACCTAGACATGTATGTCCGAATGCGTAGGAGTCGACGCACATACCCAAACGCCACCACTTTTTCTATTGAACAGAACAGAATTATGCTTTCAAATGATCTATTTTAATGACATCCACAGCTCTTGACAATCATATTTTTATACGTATGCAAGTGAACACTTTCTTCATCTTTAAAATACAAGACACTGAGTGGCACCAATTTTGTGGGAACACAACATGGTTTAGGAACTTTTCTCGGCTCTAAAAGATGAATTAACGTCTGAACAATCGCATGATTTGTCGCATTCATGTGTGCGTTAAGAGGGAAATTGCACTCTCCACCACAGTAGTACGCACCGTATCCGACAGGCTGAATTATCCAATCCTGTCATGAAGAATAACGGTTGAAATTATGATAAACTTGGCGATGATACATGCATACCTGCCAACCAATATCCTGAAAGGCTATGTACAACGTTTGAATGTGACAACTCTTGATTCCATCACCATGCTGGGGCTCCAACAATGGATTATAGATGTCCGACTTCCTGTTCCATTTACTGCGACGTGTCTCCCTTTTCCTCCTGCTATGGTCCTGTGTAGCTTTTTTAATCAGCTGTCAGAGGATGTGGGATTTAGTTTGTTAGGATTCAAGGCTGTCAGGTACAAATTAACATACGTCTGGTCCGCGAAAAAATCCGATCATAAACGGTTGATACGCCTCGTCATCCGGTGGATGTATCAGACCGACACTGTCAAGTTTCACCTCATGTTCCGGCCTGTCAACTTCATGTGCTCCCACATAGATTCCCTTATTATTGCTACCATCCGATAACCACCTCTCCAGGCCCTCGGTAACATTCAATTCAAGCCAGCCCCGATAATGTGCTGTGGTATTCACGGATGATAATAATTCCAATTCTCGTTCTCCATCAACCTGAACAATGGCATACGCGGAGATGGTGAAATGTTTTTCACTTTTTGCCATGATGCCTTCAGGTGGTTTCTGATACAATCTTAGTTCGGCAATCATTAAGCCATTATCGTCGGAAACCTCGGAAACATCAAACCATAGGCGCCGACCGTGTTCGTGACGCACCTCTGCAACGTGGTGGTCTAAAATTGCACAAGAAGTAAATGTCATTAAAACAAAGTGTTTTCGAAGCCTGTCAATGAATGAGAATGTACTTGCACTTTTGTGTCAAGCAGATGAATGGAATGTATAAATGGAATACAGGGCTCAAAAATAGTTTTAGAAGGAAGCAAACTTGATATGCGGGCTTACCTTTGTTAAGGAACGTCATAATGATGTCACTCTGGTCGATCCCTTGTTTATCCACGTCAGTTATGAAGTTATCATCGTATGAAATATCACGCCTTGAACGTCTCAAAGTAGTGTCATATTCCTCATTTTCATTCAGGCGATGGTAGACATCTAAGAGAAATTGTGGGGCTGATTTCCTAGAAAGCAAACAGCCACTCTATTAAGCATAGCAGAAATGTTGTTAATTGAAACAAAAAAATACTGAAAAACTATGATGTCATGATGTACTGGAAATAATTCTTAAAATTTCTCTCGATTAAGAAATGTATTAACTGAGCATTTATGGGACGACAAACTTCGTCTAGACCATGGTCATGGTTTTAGGCAATCCAAACGTTTAATCAGGCTTTATTCATATAAGCAAATACTCAATCTGAACAAAGAAAACTTAAGATTGCTAACAAGCTTTCTTACGGGCCATTGCGGCCTGAACTACCACCTTCACAATTTAAACATGTGTCAACACAAGGTCTGTTGGCTTTGCCTCGAAGAGGATGAAACTTCTGAACACGTTTTGTGCGAGTGTCCCGCACTAATATGGTTAAGAAAACGTATCTTCCATAAAGAGATACTCACTTCAGTATGTTTAAAAAACTCCACTACTAAGACTTACTAGATTTCATGAGGGAAGTAGTACGTCTTTCGGGATAACTCCAACCCTCCGATACAATAGATCTATCCTGGTCGCGGTGTCGTTGCCTTCATGGCATGGGTTGTACAAGAGTAAACAAAAAAAAAAAAACTAATAATTTTGGCTCAGAAAAATGCTAAAATTTGTTTGAACGCAGCAGCGCGCCCTTGCACTAAACACGAATCTTACGCCGGACGTGGAAATGAGATAGAAAACTTAACTGCACGGGCACAAGGTAGGTCTGTTTTGCATGGGGTTGGCAAACTAGGGGCAAAATCTGAAAATGGATTCTGATAGACAATACCCACGAGAACATTTTGATGGAATCACTTGGGGTAATTTTTAAAAGTCTATACAGAGTCACAATGTACCAAGCCCGGCTAAGCCTAAGGGCTTTAAACAAAACTATTTGCTAGGGTCATTCAAGCTTCAATCTTTACTAAAAGACTCCGTACATGACAGGAAAGACATTTAAAACAAGAACAGCGCAGATGCACTCAGCAGTGCATGTGTCGTCGATTGCTGAAGTATTCACAGACAGTGTATTTGCTTGTTGCAAATCGACCGTTATATGATGAGTTACAATAGTTGTGTTTTTGACAGTATTTATGTATACTGCCACGGTTGCTGCCCGAACTTTGGGACGTTTCAATCGTACGACACAATCAAAATTTGGAATATCCATATTGTCCTCAATGAAATCTAAGAGGTGTCTGCCTATTGTCATTAATCGGCTTAAACTGAGTCTCTGTAGCTCCTCTTGCAAAGTGACTATCGATGTTGTTGTTTTTCGTCCATGATAAATGCCGTACTCTCCTCAACGTAACTCCTGGTAAGTAACTTAGCTTCAAAAGTTCCACTTCCAACAACCATTAATTTATTTAAAACTCAAACCATAATTCCAAACGAATTCTCCACATACTAAAAGTGTGCAGCGAACATCTTCTTGAAAAGAAGGGAAACAAAATTGTGTCGGTTTTCGTAACATATGAATTCTCGCGTTTTCCTTTTACCCCCAGACGAGCGTATAGAATAGTGTGCACGCTTGTTTCCCCGTACATTACCGTAAATGTGCTTGATTATTAATTCTCACTGTTCGCGGATTGCCACAGCAGCCAATAGGACCTAGTCTGCAACTGAACATTTGAACAGTAACCAGTAACAGACAACCAGATTCCATTTGACGTTTTGTATATTGTGCAGGCAGACAATGAAATCTACAGCAAATGAGAGGTGCTACAGCATATGTCAAAATATTTGAACGTAATTCCGCACGCAAATTGACATTGAGTCTAAATATTTGAACATTCAAGATCTACATAATTTTACATGGTTTCCAGTGTACGATGTGTTACTCACTGCTGCGAGTTAGTAATGTTTACACGGCCCGAGCTTGTTTGTTTTTTTCTTTATTTTTTTTTGTAGGTCACTCTGGCATTGGTTGATAAGACCATTTATCATTGTCCTACTCAAAGCAAGTCAAAGTGCATTACTTGTTGCATTAAAGACGTACTCTAAAATTATCTTACTGCAATAAATGGGTGGACAAGCTAAGTGAGAAGTTTTTTTTAACGTTTCCTTTATTGTACTATGTCGGCTAGGCTCACAAATGAACTAGTTTAAAAAAGAGCTCTAATAAGTGGACTAAGTAAACTAGTTAACAATGTCATTTTATTTTAGTTCAGTATTTGAAAAAAAGTGGTGGCCCGTGGCGTTTTGTGTGCGTGCGTAGACTCCTACGCACTTGAATCTCTATGTCTGGGTTCAATTCCCAATACGACCAAATCGACTCACGGACAATGCTCAAAGACTATGACTGTCTAAAAAAAGCTTCTCAAACTTAGCCGTTCAGAGTCGCCATAGGTAGGCCCCTTCCATTCGTGAGAGATCAAAAGCACACAAACCATGAGTAGTTGCTGAGAAGCTAGGCCCTGGTCCTCAACGGGCTGTAGGGCCACCCATATTATTATTATGTACACGAATGTATGTAATTGTGCATTATATGGTGACAAGTTTCAATTCCCTAATAAGTGAACTGCATTCAGCTAAATGAACTAGAATAACGAACCAGTTCAATAAACAGATTTTAACTAAACTGAGCGCTCTCTGGACTGACATACACAAGCTTAATGTCGTCAGAGTCCAAAATCTATGCCGAATATTTTGGTTCCTTTAATGTCTAAAAATCGCATAATTTGATAAATCAATTCCAGACAGTTTTCAAATAAATTCATTCGTATATTTGCACATTTCTTGAACTCATTAAGCACCCTGCTGGATAGTCAATGTTTGAAAACTTTTAAACGTCAACGTACGTAGTATGTCCTCCATCCATCTCATAGCGGCTTATTATCAGAAAGCCACTCCTGCATATACCAATACATTTATAAGTGGATTTATTCATTATTACCCATGACTCAAGTGTCGTTTTCATGCAGGTGTTGAAGTGGAAATGTGCCAACTTGTGGGATGTTATCTTTAACAAGACCGTATTTTTTTTCGGCTGACAAGTAGCTCACATCATACTATGCGTCATTGAGACTGATACATCATTTACATGCTGTATGAAAAGCGTTAAACCAGTTTCACATAAAGCCGGCTAGCAACTACTTAATCAAGATTTACGTGAATAGCTCGGAGAAAATCGTCGAGACGTTGAATGTTGGCTGAAACAATATATGGTTTTTGATAAGATGTAGCAAACATTACTTTGTCTACGGATCTGGGAAACTATTGGAAATTCGTTAACAGTTACAACTTGCCAGGAAGACTTTCTACGGAATTTTTTTGTAAGAGCAACCAACCAATGTCGTAAAAGTATTGTATATACACAACAAAAAGGCATATTGAATTTAATGATCACGTAAATACTACTTTCTTCCAGCTTAAAGCTTACTTCTTTCTAACCTTCAACTTATTTAGATTCATTATTCAAGGAAATTCAATACGAAACGAAAAGATGTAAGCTTAATTGCTTCCTCAAAAGCAAAAGTACCCTCTTTGACGGCATCACATATGTTATGCCAACGACCTGATTATCACAGACCGCACATTCCTTCTAATAATTATTCTGCTTTTGTGTCTAAAAAGTGAAAAAAAAAAAAAAAATAATAATAAAACTAATCCTCGGAATAGGTTTGTCATATTTGAAATCCATTAAGCAACGCCCACATCAGCTATTATTCCGAGTCGACTGTTGTTTTGAATAAAACTGTCAATGGCTCATAACAAAACAGACAAATTTGACATGTTTTACGATTGACACGAGATGGGTGCACCACACCGACCTAGAAACGGTCTCTGTTACGTTTTAACCTTCCTACATTCCATATCTGGTTAGAAAACCACATTCAAGACACTCCTAAAAACCAACACACCGGCATGCGACAGAAATAAATCTAACTACTGTGCTCGCAAGAATTATAATTAACATCAGGCAGGACAATGAAGACCGCTGCTCTACAGAGTACACCCAATTGTGATCATCACGCGCAATCTAGCTTTCACACAGTTTGCTTTAAATCACATAAAGCTCCAAAAAACAAATTGCTTAGCACATTTAACATTCCTGATTGATTCCATCACTAGTGAAGCATAAACTCTACAAAACCGAAATAATTTAGAGAAGCAAAAAAAAATAAAAAATCGCAAGCAAAATATTCACAAAATTCGTTTAGGTAAATTAATAATTCAATTCGTAGACAAAGTGGAGCCGCGTGCGGTGTTTTTTTTTTTGTTGCCTCCGTCTCTATCTTTGCTCATTTGAATAAAAACGAGTTTATCAAGATTGTAGCTAGAAGTGGTTTTCGAATATTAATAATCGTTTAAGAGAGGAAAAAAAAAACAGCACACAACACAAACATGAGAAGGAAAAAAACTTGTATAACATACTTCAGTCAAAATCGAATGTGTCGTATCCACACGAATATCACACACCACTAGAGTCAAATACAAACGATTTCGCCAGACTATCTGTCTGTTGAACTTACCTCAACGATAGATGACCATGCTTCTGACTAGGTCTTTCAGGTAGCCCAAGAAATTCCAAAATTTCATGTTCTACATTCACCCTATCGGTGTCATCCAAAATGCGATGCATAATGGTCTGATCGACTCCATTATCGACGTAGATACCCGATTGACTAGCTAATGATATTGTAAAGTTTACAAAGAAAATAATCACAATCATAACAAAATACATGAGGCAGTAATTCGATTTGGTGATATTGTTGCCACCAGCGCCCGGCGCGTATATTTTTATACACCACGACCACATACTTTTGTTTTAACACTCGCCACGCTGTGAACAATACAATTAAACAAAAAAAAAAAAGGAAAATAATTAATATACAACAAAACATGCAAATGTATATATACTTGCTGCTACTACTGAGTGACTGATTAAGTAAACAAAATCACAGATTCTTAAAATTCCATTGTCAGCGGGTTGTTTGTATGTTTATTATAGGTTTTTATACTTTCTAAAGTGTTGTACCGTTTTATTGCCTCCATCAAAATTTTACTTTTAGCCGCGTACGCATATAGTTCGACACAAATTGACAAATAATCAATTAAATAAATTTGAATATTTTAGGCTCTAGCTAAATACAAAGCAAAAAGCAAGAGTCATCGATATCTGTCGGGTGATATCGTGATTTTTATACTATTTGCAAGTCTTTTTTTCTTCTCTTTCTTAAGTGTTAAGTACACCAGGTATTTACATGGTAAACAACATCGACTGTCGATACTTAAGCTTGAAGAGTACTAAATATGCGTATCACGTAATGCAATCGAGGAGTGCTTATAACTATGTACACATCGAGTTAATCCAATCTGAACCAAACCGATACGAATTTGCAATAAATGAAAACAACAAAAAAAAAACACGATGAAACGAATAACAGTTGATAATTTCCGTCTTCACGTCGATTTGTGAGTAATTTACAATTCCTGAAGTGCATCCGATGAATTTCCAGAAATGACTGAAAAAACTAATCTAACTTGTCTTGCGCTTTTGCTTTCCTTGGCAGCATCTCTGAAATATAGGCAAGTATCTTATTTCTGTTGCCTCCGTCGTTGTTCTCGTCTCGTAGCTGCCTCCACAACTTGGGGAGAATGGAGCGCGACTTGATAGTTACATTTTTGTTTTTTTTTTGTCTTCATACTCCAAGCCACGAGCAACTGGGCACATGGTCTCCAGAAATATTCAAAGAGACACAGAGAGAATTAGTGCAAAGACAAGCGACACGATGACAACGACTTATAAGCTCTTAACTTGTTCTCCGACCAAAGGAGTTTCATGTGCACATCTCTTCAAGTCAGGCCAAGACACATATATTCGTTAATTTTCCAGTACGATTTGTAACTGTTTTGCATGTCATGATTACCTCTTTTTTTTTGGCGATTGGACTAGTCGATCTTGATTGGAGAAGTCGAGGTCGTATCTTGTGCTTAGTAACTTACTTCATTTCTTATCGCAACTTTCAGTTTATTTATAAAACACATTTGCATGCGAACTGTTTGTAGTCATTGGCATTAATACTGGACTCTTTCTAAACTGGTATTTTTGAACATACACGCATTCACACATACATCATTACCCATAGTGTTGGCTGTCTGTTGACCAAAAAATTTGACAGCCTCGATATCCTAAGAACATCCAAAGATACCGAGCCCTCGTTAAAAAAAAATAAAAAAAAAATATTTACAAAATATATATAAAAATATTTTTATTATTAACTTATATTGACTAAAAATATTTCAATGACAACCACAACTTTTTACAATCATATCTTTGTATTTTTTCAAATTCACATTTGCATCGTTTATATGATAAAGGACTCGCAGCGCACCCAACATAGAGGGTGCACAGCATGGCTTAGGAACTTTTTTCGGTTCCATTAGATGCACCAAGGTTTGCACAATCGCATGATTTGTTGCATTCATATGTGCGGTTAATGGAAAATTACATTCTCCACTACAGTAATATGCACCATAGCCTTCTGGAGCGATAATCCAATCCTGAAGGAAGTCAATTTTTATAAATGAATTACTAAGGAAAAGAAAAAAAAAACATTGAATTGCTTACATGCCACTTCAGGTCTTTGAAATCAATATACAGCGTTTGCATTTGACAACTTTTCATATTTTCACCGGAAAAGTGATGATCTAGGAATGGATGCATTTCACTTTTCTTGCTTCGTCGAGGCGGTCCAACGTTTCTCTTCCTTCGTGTGCGGCGTTGTGTCGTTTTTATAACCTACAAATATGTGCATGTTCAGGACATATCTAAAATAATGTATTCAATTCGTTTAAAAAAAGATTTTCTGTACTAGAACATAGATTGCAGCCCAGTATTTACAAACAGTACCCCCATAAGATATTGCTCTTATCGCAAGTTTCATGTTTGAGTCAGATTTCCATTCTGCGAGTGATACATACATATGTTGTTATGAAATGGCGTGTGCTGCGAATATACATGTGCAAGCAGATAATAGTACATATAATACAGGCTTCTGGGAAAAAAATACATTTAATCGTAGGAAACGTTGTAAGTGCAGAGAAAAAAATTACAGTCGAGCTTCGATAACTCGAACTCGTATCAAGCCTTCGAGTTATTAAGTAAAATACAAAATTGATGTAAATATGTACGCTGGCTCTTTTAAGTCTCTAAGAACTTCAAAACTAAACCTTAAACTCGTATCGACTAATATACCAACATTGCAATGTGTGTTATATACTCTACTAACAAGAACGTAGGAACATACGTACAAGCATAGTATCCCCGAAAGGGATACATTAGAAAAAGAGCTTGTGAAAACACTCAGAATTTGGGAATTCCTCTTCAAACTTGACTTATCGAGCCAAATTATTTCTTCGAGTTCTCGATTACAAATTACATCTAAATTTCAATCTACACAGCGCTATTGCCAACCAATTTCAATCGAGTTATCGAAGCTCAACTAGATACATATATTTAATGCATCATTACTCAGAATCCCGTCATGTTTGCCTATTCCAATTGAAAATGGTACAAAAGAAGGAGGCTTTAGTCAATTCTCAAACAGGGCCGGCCCACCAAATGTGCAGGATGTGCAAATGCACAGGGCGCAAAGCGCTAAGGGACGCATTGTGAAGACCAAATAAAACTATGCTGCCTATGCTACCTATGTGTGAACTTTTAAGCGCTGTATGAACGCAATTATTTTCTAATAATACAAACTACATCAGCTGTTCACACAAAAGACCATTCACACACAAAAATCTAGTCAGAAAAAAGTTAAAATAAAAAATTACACTTCCATAGGAAAAGATCTCAAAATAATACTCAGTTCTCAATTCGTATGAAATCATCTAAGCGAAATGTGCAGAATTTATTTCTGCATGTAATATGAGATTTGCTCGTTTGACACATTGCATTGTTTTGAAGGTACATATATCTATCATTGTCACACACACAAACAAGCTAGAAGAGGAAATATCTGAACGAGGCATTCCTAAAGTTAAATCCACTGTTGAGCGGGTGGGAAATGTTTGATTTTACATTCAAAAATACTGCTTTGCTTAATGATTTGGTTTGATATTCTGGAAAAAAATAAAAATAACCAGTAAATAATTCCAAAGTTCATACGTTAATTTGTCACTTGCTGACTTTAGGTTTTAGAAAGTACAAAGCAGACTTTAGTGGAAATGCGTTCAGATGTAACATTTAATGCTTATGTTCAATTCACTGAGCGTCTTGAAACTCACGATCCCGTAGGCCAAAAATATAAATGTTTCGAAACTATTTTAGAATCGGAACAACGGTTAGAGGCAGAGTCTTATTTCAAAATACTTCAACCAACTACAGAAAGGTTCGGGCAGCTTAAAGGATATAGCACAAAATTTGCCAAAACTTAGGGCAGATAAGTTAGCTTCCCAAATTGAACTACCAAAACTATAGAATGTTGCACTAAACGTAGAGCTTGCACAGGGCGTACATTTGGCATGACATTTGACAATACAAAGGCGAATGCTGAATATTTGCAATCGGAAATAATGTAGAATAGAGCAACAATCTTCTATCTCTCTTGCCGCTTAACATTGTTTGACATATTTTTTATATCGTGGTCTCAAACCCAACTGACTAATCAGAGAATGCAATTTACAATATTTCGTGAATTACAGTCAAAAATTCGTGAATAACTGTCAAAAAGTCTCTCAAACTCGTTGATAGACAAGGGGCCAATCAGCTGAAGTCGGCTAGCTCTACAGAACCTGATTTGTGCTTGCAATCTACAAATCGCAACCACTACTAACCAACAAAAATGTATGTTATGTTTAAGAAACTTCTCTAGAGAGACTAGCAGCAATAAGGAATTTGCTTCGGTTCCATTAGATGGACCATTAGATCCGTTGAGCACTACTTCATTGAGTGGCAAAAAAATCAAATCAGCCCGGGGAGGACTGTATATCATAAACACTTTCAATGATACTTTAAAAAACAAAACGTTGAAATAACTCCATAATTAATCAAAATGCAGTAAAAAATAACGTAGCGCTATCCACAGCCATTAATCAATGACAAGGTTTATTAGATCTAGCAAATCTATTCACACACCTCCATTCGCAACTCCTAAATAGGTATTTTATTAATTTGCATTTATGGGACTGAACCGGCAACCCACTTATCCATCCATCCACAAAAGTCCAACAAACAAACATTCATTGGCTCTCAGACAAGATTTATTATCATTTTACAATAACTAAATTTACCTCTGGACCGCGAAAGAAACCAATCATGAATGGTTGGAATTCATCGTCGCCCCTTTGATGAACCAGACCGATATCGTCCAGACGTACCTCCCGGTCCGGTGTGTTAACCTCATGTGCGTCAATGTAGATACCCTTATTCTCCTTCGAATTCAACAGCCATTTCGCCAGTCCTTCGGTAACATTCAATTCTAACCATCCATGATAGTCGCTTGTTGTATTTAATGAGGACAGCATCTCCAGACCTCTTTCGCCGTCGGCATGTACAATCGCATAAACTGCTATCGTGAATTCCTTTCCGCTTCCTACCACTTTGCCGTGGCTTGGCTTTTGGTATATCCTCAATTCAGCCATCATTAAGTAATTATGAGTGGGCACTTCAGAAACATCAAACCACAGTCGGCGTCCATGCTCATGTCGGACCTCAGCGACATGGTGGTCTAGATATTGAGAAGAGAGGAGAAAAACAAATAAAAACTATCCAAATAAGAGCCTTGTTAGGCAGTCAATATAAATTAGTCAGGTAATACAATATTTTGTAGGTAGGTTCGAGGGTTTTGTTTTGATAATAGCCGATGTGTTCCTTAATGCATACACACATACACGCATGCATATATCACAACACGCCTTAGTGGCATTAAAGGACCAACACAAAAAAAGAAAAGAAAAGGAAAAGTAAAACAAAATGCAAGAAAAGGAAAACGAAATAAATGAACCTTTTTGGTGTACTCCCTCCGGAGTGAATCATATAAAAGAAAAACAAAAGAACAAAGGGATCACTGTGATAAGCCGGTTTAGTATCTGATGGCCGTGACGGAAACAACAAGAAAATGTGAAGTATCTACCTTTTTTTTTTACTTCTACCTGTGGTCGTCTCAAATTCTGGCGCTAAAAGTTTCTGAAATCGATTTTAAATGGTCAATTGAGGATGTCCTCCTTTTGTGTGATAAAAATAAACACGCCGGTTAATACTGAATGGATATTTCCGAGACAATTGGTTCAGTTAAACAGGGTGCGTCCTTTATTATGGGGAAAATATAATAATAGGATGCATGTAAGTGAAAATTCGAAAAGGAAACTGATGGTGATTCTTGTTTTATATTCGAACATTAGTTGTTGGATGGAATCATAAATTTTGCATTTGATAAATTCTAATTCAAATATTTTACGTAACGTTCGCTTAGGAAGTACGATTGAACTCAGGACGGCACCTTGGTTGTAATAAGCCGCGGCTTGTGTCTAATTGGAAATAAATGACCGGCTTCTTAAAGATTTGATCAAGATTCTAAATCAAGATTGTGTTCTCTCAGATATCGATGTTAAGTCGACTGGAAACACATTTCAACTTACACACAAAATTAAACACTAACTTAATTAAAATGTTTAAATAAATAAAATCAAAAACCGACGGCGCCAGTAAAAATATCTGATTGTTGGATAATCAAAAGCTCAACGATTTCATGTATGCGCATCACGATCATGATACAAATGAAATGCACAACGTTTGATACGTCGTTTTACTATTCAACTTGGGCCTTATCAGAAATCAATATCACCGAAACCAGCCATCGGTTCGAAGTCATGTAGGGACTCGGCTGTTCGGCTTATACAGCATTTGAGGCGACGTTTTTATTACCCAATTACTTTTACTGCGAATGATATTCTCTTTCGGCGATCTATCACTGGTTTTATAGAACGGATATCAGGCGTTTGATCAGTTAACACTGATTCCATGCCAAGTGGCGAAAATGTTTTATTATGATATCAACTTCGGATATGGTTACAAGTCTATGTGTGTACATTAATTAATCGTTCCTTCTAAACAGGGTGACTGTAAAATCAAAACGTAGTCAAATATCCGTCGAATTATTGATTCCTTAGACATGCTAATGAGTATTTTCAAAGCAGTTGCGTCTCCAATAAGACGTTCATTTTATTTTATTATAACTCATACTTACTCTTGTTTAGGAATGTCATTATAATATCACTTTGATCGATTGCTGTCTTGTCGAGATCAGTAATGAAATTGTCAGTATCTCCAGTATCACGTTTAGCGCGTGCCAATCCTCCATTTTCTTCTTCATTCAATCGACGGTAAACATCTAAGAGATATTGCGGAGCGGATTTCCTGTTGTGATAAATTATTTTAAACGTATTTATTTGAAACGTAATAAGTTAAATCACTGCTATTCAATCATGGAGAATACAAACTAAAATTGCTTTCAAATTAGATTTTAGCTTTAAAAGCGTAACATACTGACAAGCGGCGGGCAATTTGATACGTCCCATTAATGATTACGAAGACAATAACATACTAATTTTGAGGGAAAATATTAAACATCGATTGATCTATTATTATCGCTGACCTATTTCAACTAAAAATGTTGTCATAAAGACGAACGTCTGGTTCATTTGAAGGTTCAATCTGAACAACTCTCTCAAAAACAAAAACCTGAACAGTTGAACAAATTTACTAGAATAAGCTAAATAAATTGTTGTTCGCATAAATTCCTATACAAAATAACATATTTTACCCAGATATGTAAAAAAAACTCGCGTCTAATTGGATTATTTTTTCCACATCTTATTTACGTCTATATATATGATGCACATGTGCACATGCATGTAACCTGTTTATGAAATTTAAGGAGTCTTTATTACTAAAACCACAGCGCTCACACGTAATATTGTGTTTATTAGACCAGAAAATCGAGCAAAACCGGTGGCAGCAAGTGTCAAAGGATGAAAACGGTTACAAAATGCTACGAACTTAAACAAAAAGAAAGCAGTGTGGTCATGGCTTGGGAAATATTTCCTTCAAATGTTCACCACATAGCAGTATGGAGAAGCTTTCACACAAACATATAGTCAATTATTAAATGATTTCTAGTTCAACCTCCCCTAGTCCTTCTATTGAATTAGAATTGAACAGTGTACATGCGTTCATACATTTTCTTGAGTCATCCATAAGACGTATAAAGCACATTACATTTCTTGTATAGAAACACATAAAAACGAAAACGAAACGAAACAATGTCGCTTGATAAATAATTATTATTATTTCTTCCCATCACTCAATTAGTGCGTCTGTTTAATTGATTCCAACGCTCTCCACCCGCACACGTCTCTAGCAGATCGTGCGCTCTAGATCGTTAATTACTTAATTAAAATAAATATTTGTACAAGTCTTCAGTCATAAAATTCGCAGACGACACGGAGCCGGGCAATCTGTGTATATCTGCTATTTTAGACTGTCCGAAAAAAAAAAAACAAGTTTATCAAGAAGTTTTGCGCATATCGATCTCGTATAGATCAAACTGGTGAACGGATGAACAATTATAAAATCGACTCGGCTGTTAATACCGCGGCCTTCGTGCGATTTGATAGCTTACCTCAATGAAAGATGACTGTGTCGCCTTCTGGGTCGTTCGGTTAGTCCTAAAAAATCCAATATCTCATCTTCTACATCCATCTTTTCATGATCGTCAAGTACACGATGCATAATGGTCTGATCTACACCGTTGTCCACATAAATGCCCGACTGACTAGCAAATACCAGAGTAATATTTATAAACAAAACACTGACAATCAACACCGAATGCATTGTGCAACTGCTGTATGAGTTATTACTCTTTATGAATATTTTACGCCACATTTTTGTTTTCTTTTTACGCTCCGCAAAACAACCACACGAAACAATTTTTTTTTTCTTTTCAATCTTAATTCGATTATTCGATACGAAATGTTCGTTCTTTTCTCCACCAGCTATTGATGCGAATCATTAATAATAAAAAAAATATTTAGCGTTTTTCTTTTATATTTCTTTTTTTTTCAAAATTCCACTTTAATTCTCTCGGGAGCAGTAAACATCGCTTTTGGAGTGAGCTTACATTATTCTTCTCTTCATTCTTACTTCCACTTTGGGTATAGATAGAGAGCACTTAAATCGATTGTTCAATTAATACCCAATCAATATAAACAAACGCCAAGAGCACACTTCGTGTCGATGTAAACTTTTTTTTTTGTTTTGTATTTTCTCCTCTAAAAAGCAAACGAAGTATCTAAGCATCTAAGCACACTCACACACACTGCATCGACAAGGGATCGCCTAAAGATACTTTTCTGTTTATTTTCTCATTTCCCACCGTTGAATATGCACTGCATATTTAAAATTGTAAATATCACTAAACACGATTAACGATTTTTATCACCCGAAATTTTAGATTGGCTTTTATTTCTTATTTTTTTTTTTTTTTTTGAATATCAAATACAGTAGACACACGCACGACGACTCGTAAAGCTTTAGGTCGAATGATAGAGTAGTATAGTAGCTCTTCCACACCCAGAAGAAGTGCATCCGATGAAATTCCAGAAATGACTGAAGAAACGAAACCAACTTGCCTTGCGCTTTGGCTTTCCTTGGTGGCTGACTGTTGCCTGCTGGCTGCTGGCATCTCATCTCAGACAAGATCTAGCTAAACAGGCAGCAGCAGCCAGCCAGCCAGCCAGCCAGCCAGTCAGCGAGGCAACAAGCAGGTAGGTAGGCATTCATCTTGAAGCCGTTTACGTTTCATATTGTTGTCAGTTCAACAAAAAACATCTTTTTTATGTCTTTCAACAACGACGAAACTCTGAGGAAGAGCTCAACTCAGATCAGACGCCAGTCAGCCAAAAGAAGGAGAGAATCAACGAAAGGTAAACTGAACAGCATCTACCGACTACCAACAACAAAAGAGTAATAACAACAACAATAAATAAAAACAAAGTGAATGCGAAAGAATACTCTTCTTCTCAGTTGCCTCTTTTTTTTGTTTTTTTTTTTTTTTGTTTTGTTGATTTCTATTGAGTCTTTCATCAGAGATTTCGAGTGGCGCTCAGAGTTACCATTTGAATAGAATCGAAATACTAGAGAGAATCGAGATACTCGGATAGTTTTATTTTTATTATTTTTTCCTCGTTTCGTTTTCATCTTAACAAGGGATGATACATGATTTTAATTTTGTTTTTCGAAGGATTCTTAGAAAATAATGATTTACCACTTTGGGATGAATAAGAGTGTGCTAGAAGATGACAAGGTGTTTATTCTTCCTATATACGCTTCTATGTATTGTATTGTTTATTCATGCGTGTGTGTGCATGAATATTGCATGCCATATAATTTTCGAATGATTCAGCAAAGTGTCATGTTTTATAATTGGACTTGTAACTATCAAAAGCAACCTTGAATGTGGAGTGAACATAATTAAATTTATGCGAAATTCTTGTATGTTCAACAGAATATTTTATGAGAACAAATTTCTTATTGCGATCAAGCGAACAGCACGGAGTAGTATTTGTTTTGTTTCGTTTTTTAAACAAATCCCAGGCAGCCGAGAAACGATACTGTCTGATTAGATACGAGTCGGTATTTGTTTGCTTGACCAGATCAACCACACGATTTGGGGGCGAGTATCGCATCTACGAAAACATGAACTCAGCACAAGAAGCTACTATAGAATCATAAAAAAAACCAGCCAGGTTTAACGGTCATCTAATTTATTTAACTGGCCGCCACCGCGCCGTGTCGTTGTAGGTAACTCTGTCTCCTAGCAACTTTCATAATTAAAGGCTTCACCTCTTACGAGTCACTGACAATGTTCAAAGAGTATACCGGCCAAAAAAACGTCTCAAACTTCGTTATTTGGAGTCGTCGTGAAACTGTAAGTCGTCCCCTTCAATCGCCGTATTGTGGTGCTGCAGAATATGGGCCCAGGTCTACCTCGGACTGTAGTGTCACCTATATTAGTATTAGGTAGAGCCAAGCTTTTTTCTAGGCAGATGTACTTTCTGAATCAGAAATCAGGTACTATAGACATCAGCCGACTTCACAGCTGATTGACCACTTGTCCATCGGCGAATTTGAGAGACTTTTGGACAGTTATTCTCGAATTTTTCATTCACTGTTTGGTCAGTTGGGTTTGAGAAAACGTTGTAAAACGGTGTCAACAAATTTTAAGGGGCAGGGGAGGTACAAGTCGTCTCTGTCTACACTAATTTTTCGGTCGCAGTAATGTCAGTGCGGAGGCAAATCGTCGCACCCAGAAAATCTTTAAGCGTGAGTACACTCTTTTGGACTTTTTTGTACAACTTACTAGACATAGATTGGTGCGAAATGCAGAAAACATAACCACTGTAGTGGCCAGTAAGTAAGAAGACCCAGAAATATCGATTCGGCGTTGCGCCGATCAGCTGAATTGGCCATCGCCAGAAATGTACAATGATTATAAACGACTTTCTGTAGCCAGAGCTGTGGTTCGATCTGTGGTTCCAAAAAGACGGGGCTCGGCGCTGCATACCATACAAGCGACCAACGCTAGATGTTCTGAAGGAGAGTAGGACATCTTACGGTGAGCCTTCATTAAATGGCCACCGCGATAATGCGACTTGACACAACTCAATTATCTTCAGTGCGGCTACGTTAAGTTCGTAGTCTACCAGCGAACTGATCTGAACGAGCTCCGAGGACAAGCCGCAGGACGGAATTAGACCTACTGCTTGAAGCATTGCTAAGCGAAATAATGAAACTTGATGATTGTCGCATCGTTGAGCGAGTTAAAGTGGTATCTAACAAGTGTCGCCCTTTTGTTTTCGCCGATCCATAGCAGCGGCGCTTCCTATCATTAAAGTTAAATCAAACATATTATTCGTTTGAAAGGCCTATCGATGCCGCGGCTTCTCTGGGTGGCGCGAATCCGTAATGCCAAATTTACCATGACTCTAGCGCATAAATCAGGCTGAGGGCATTTATGGTTATTCGTATAGACCTGCGACTTCAGAAAATCGCACAAGAAATAGTCCAACGGACATAACCTTCACGTAAGATGACCATGCCCTCGAATCGCTCGTGCAGAATTTCTAATGCGGCGTGAGCTGTGTGACACAGGCGCTACGTGTACTGGTGAAACCACATGTCGTTGGTGTCCATATTATCCAATCCAGTTAGTAATCATCGACCTATAGCGCTGGCCATTAGAGGTGATGTCCTGGTCAACGGTCTCAAAGAAATATGGCCGCCACCAGCCTAAAATTCATACCAAACAGAGACCTTTTCGGGATGCATTGGACGCTCTTGCATCTCATGTGGATCCCAAATTTAGCATTTGCACGTATTGTTCAACGCTACGTCCGTCTGACTGACGAATAAATGACAGCCAATTTGACAGATCTTGAACAATATGACCGCTATCAACTGTCATAGTTCGGAAAATCAGCGCTAATCTCTTGACATGGTACCCGATGAGACAGTGTCCTGTGATTATTATCAAGTAATAAATTACACTCCAGTCTGATTTACCAGAAAATGTATGATATTATAGCTAAGACTGAATAGATTGACGTAGTCCCTTTGATCAATCCATAATTGCGTGAATTAACTCTTCCACATACGGCGGAGTGCAGAGCCTATCCAATCTAACGACTTATTTACAAACAACCAATCTTTGATTGAGGTACTCTCAATAGAAACACCGATCGTATAGTATGTTTCCATAACACTAAATCATTTCATTAACACTTTCTATTTTGAATTGTTTGACAATAAATATAAGAACACATGTACATTCTCCAACTCGCACGCCGCGCCGCGGCAGCGCTTATCAATCCAACTGTTTGTATACACAGTGCCTGGCTCCTCGGATTCTAAACATTCGGCGCATTCAAGTACTTAGAATCGCAGTGGTTAGTGTTTATTTAAAGAATTTTGTTTATAACTAAAATATTTAATGATATACACATCTATACACACCTAATGGGCGTGTCTGTAATTTGGTAATTTTCAATTGCGATCTTCAACATTCGTTTACATTGACGCAGTATTTTTTCGGGGCTACCTAAGGCTTTTAAACTTGCGGCTTTACAGTTTAGAAACGCTAAGATACCTCAGGTGAATGATATTAGTTAGTATTTGTGGGTATACACAAATTCCTATGTCCACTTCAGATTCACGAAATGATTAAAATAGTCTGTTCTATATTGTTCTATATTCTATCGTGCATTCAGTTTGTTGTGCATTAACTTTTAATTCATAAAAATGTAATTCGAAACGTAATAAGAAATTTTGTATTCAGATCAACCCAACAAAACAACATTAAGCACTCGTATTTGTAAATCGATGCCGGTATCTAGACGTGGACAGTGTTTCTCAACTAATAAAACACGAATTGAACACGACTGAGTAGAAGGCGCTAAGTTTAATAAAGTCAAATGTAGTGAGCATGATGTAGAGACACTTCTTTGCATTTTTTTAAATAACCAACTATTCCACACTAGTGAACAAAATATATTGATATTCATCAAGATGAAGACCAAGAAACCCCTTAGTTAATTGTCAAACCTGACGCCTGATCTGAATGGGCCAATTCTTGTTAGTTTCTGATAATACATTAGACAAAAGAAAAAAGTAAGTATGCTTAGTGTACGCAGAGTACTATAACTGTGTTTATGGATTTCAGAGAGAAGAATTTTAGCCTCGGATGAAACTGGACCTACATAAGTCTTATACCTACCATTCGGTAGTGTGTGCTCAAGTTTTAGGCGACTTATGATAAAGCTTTTTCTTGACAGTAATATGACGACTGTAGCATCTCTCAAGCTGAAGTGGCTGCAATTCATAAGGCAACACTGGCGTTGAAAAATCACAACCTAACCGGCAAATGGATCACCATTTTTTCTGCTGTAGAAGCGGCAATAAAGGTCAAAGCATCAGACATTCTGACATCGCAGGTGGCTAGTATATGCAGAATGAACATCAGTGAAATATCCTTGTTAACTCGTCAACCCTCTGCTGTGTACCGGGGCATACCAAGCGGAAAGGCAGACAGCCTCGCGGTAATATGATCGAAGCTGGGAGAATATCTAGCCATCATACGCATACGCCGCTCAGCTCTATAAGGAAAACAACTAGAGGACGAAGCCTTAGATACAGCCAGAACTCGATGGCTTAGCCTTATTGGAGCAAAGGCGAGGGATCTATGATTATATATACTGAGCAATAAGATATCAACGTCATTGATCGGTTTTAATCGCAAGGTTGTACGCGTGCTAATAGGAGTCCTTACCGGGCACTGTAACATAGGCATATATCCTATGCGTAATCTAACAACATAACGACTCTAGCAAAAACTGCAGAGATGAAGAAGAAAAAGAATCTATCGAACATCTGCTCTGCGATTGTCCAGCCCTAACTAAGAAAAGGAGGGAGTGTCTTCTGTAGTTCTAGAGGACTTAAACGGTGTTGAGCGGAAACATTTCCTAAGATTCATATGTGGATCTGGGTAGCTTTGGGACTAAGGTTGGTCTGAAGGTGGTAAACCATCCCATACAAGGGCACAACGGACAATGGACATTTTTGGCACTTTATGTTTAGAGTAACCGCAATTTTTTGTTGGACGTTGGTTGATGTTGACTCTTTGGAACCGAATTTCAAATGGAACGACATGGCATAATTTGCCCATGAAAAAAGAGAGCATGGATGGCTGTTCAGATTGTGGATGCGATGTTGGGAATCGCCATGTCCAATGGAAACGGTTATATTATAACTAGCTGAAAACTACCTATACAACCTCTTTCTTACAATGTTCACAAAGGAATGAAGAAATGGCAAACTGCATATGAGAGTTCCTCGTTTTAGAACATTTGCGCACTGAAAATAATTCCCTTTCATTTTCCTCAGTTAATTCACTTCTCCTTAATAGTTGTGTTTTAATTTGTTGCTACAAGCGAAATTCGAACAAAATGCGACTATTTCCGAGATACGGAATACAAAAATGGAGAGTCGGATGCGACAGTACATTCGAGGTGTGACAATTAAAGATTCGAATATATTCGGATATTCGGAATGTACGACTTATGAAATAAAAAAATTCGAGTGCATTTACATACAAGTACGAAATGTGAGTTACAACTACAGGGTGGGACAAAGAAAGACTACCAAGGTTAAATACGTATAGTGCTTGCAATAATGATTTGTTTTAATTGATTTAAATTTGTTTGCACTATTTATAAGATACGAGTCTGATCGATCTGATATGTTTTTATACCCAGGAGCAAGACATTGGATACAAGCATAAGGTGAATCTATGGGTACCACAGAAGTTAACGCGAAAGGACCTCATGGACCGAGTCTTCATCATTCCATCTGCGAATCACTGTTGAATCGCAACAACATCGACCCATTTTTGAAGCTGATGGTGACTGATGACGAAAAGTGGATCACTTATGAGAACATCAAGCGAAAACGGTCGTGGTCGAATCGCGGTGAGTCAGCACAAGCGGTGGCTAGGAAGGTCTTGCTGTGTGATTGGTGGGATTGGCAGGAAATCATCTACTATGAGCTGATCTACGACAAATCAACAATTCAACCGTCTGAAGGAAGCAATCGCTCAGAAACGGCCAGCATTGGGCCACAGGAGAGGCATTGTGTTCCATCAGAACAACGCCAATACACACACCGATAACGTCTTGGTTGGGAGATCCTTATGCATCCACCTTATAGTTCGGACGAAGATCCATGCGATTACCATCTGCTACCGTCCACGGTGAACGAATTTGCTTTTGAAAAGGCTTGTGAAAAAGGGCACTCTGTTTTTCGCCAGTAGGGACGATGGCTTCTATGAGAGAGAAATTTACCAAACAGAATGGCAACAAATAATCCCATAAAACTGCGCATATTTGACCTATGGAAAAAATAATTGCCCACAGGCAAATGTCCACCACTTTGCTGGATACAGACATTGGCTCTTTTAAGCGCGTTATATTTCTGGTGGCAGTTTCCGTATTATTTTGTCTCGAATAGTCTGCTTCAGCTGTCTAACATACATCACCCTTCGGCTGCGAGGATAGAATGTACCCAAGGTAAGGCATGGCTGTCGGAGGAGGCGACTAAAATCCTGCATATGATTACGTTTCTCTTAAGAGGCAAAACATAGCACGACGTAGTGAATGGCACCGAACAAGAGTATTGTGTAGTTTGAAAAATGAGGGCGCACTCGCGCAACATTGTGAAATAGGCATAAAGAAGAACAGAAGTACATAGAAATCACAATCAAAACTAATATTGCATGCTAATGAAGATCCGAAATATAATTATTGAAGATAATTTAAAAAATGTTAAAGTAGTATGGACCATATTTTAATGTTTTCCGTTTATACATTCCGTGCTTATAAATTAACCATGCCCATGGAATGTATAAACGGAACACTCCCTCTGCCTGCCGGGAGCCAAATTAATCACGAAATTTAATTTTTGTTTTTGTCAATTCGTCATATCGTTCCATGGATAAGTACGAAGGCGACTTTTAACGGCAAACACACATCAGACAATTTCTAACGATGAACAAATGTCGACAGCGATAAATGGAGTACAGCTATAAAAAGCACAGCCGTAAAAAAGTATATATATTGTATTTGTTTTCGTTAGAATTTCGCTAGAAATAAAACAGACTTGATTCTCAGTTTTCTTCCGACAAATTTGAAACATTTATTTATTTATTTTTATTGTTCTTTTTTTTAATCGCGGTCACATTTATGTATTTGATTCACACATAGAATCAATTATGATTTTTAATTCGTTTTTTTTTTTTGTTTTCTTTTTTCTTCACCAATTGTTAATAAACATATATTTGTATTAAATTTAGTTATAATTTTGGAGTGGAGTTTTACAGGGCATACATTTGTTTATTTCAGTTATTTTATTTCACTTATTTCCATATTATTATGATCTTCAGAAGGACTGAGAAAAATAAAAAAAAGGTGATACAATTCATAATATTTTTTTTCTGACATTTTGCTTAGTTTTGTTCTTTTTTTTCATTACAAACAATATCACACATTGACAGCTCATTGAATAGAAATAATATTCTCTTTTACAAAAATGTATTAAGACAGTACAAAATATAATGGAAAAATTTCGCAAATGTAATATTGTTTGTAATTGGAATTTTTTTTCAAGTTTTTTATTTTTTAGTTTTTTTCTGTTTATATTTCTTTTTTTGTTTTTTTTTTGTTTTGTTTTATTTTGGCATACCTTATTAGAAACTTAGATTTGACAAATCCTATCCGCTGAAGAATTTTAGACAACAAAGAACGTTGCGCACAAAATTCATTTGATAAGACTTGATCAATTAACTCAAATTATTATTTATATATTTAATGAAAATTTCTTATTAAAAAGTTTTGATGAAAAACCGAAAAAACGCTTTCCCAAAAGAAAAACAACAAAGAGATGTGGGAAGGTATTCTTTCATTACTTTTAAATACATATTCCAAAAGGTATCAGCACCATCGCATTCTCTATATTTGCACAGAGTTCGTTACACAAAAAGAAGTAATCGTTTTGATTTTTTTTCCGCTTTTTTTACATTTTATTTTCGATTTTTCATCAAAACTTTTGGCTATTACGGCTACATTTTCTAATCACTAATTCAAAAATGTGTGTTTGAGTGTGATTATCTTTTTTTTTCAAAATCAAATTGTAATGTTTTGTTTTTTTCTTTTAAATATGTTTGTTTGTATTTTGTTTTTCTGAAAAAAGGCACAAAAACACCTTCCCCGTCCTTAATTTTACATTTATCAAACAACATTGTTTTTTTTTTTACACAATTATATAAAAATAATTGTTTTATTTTTATTTCTTACTCTTCTTTCTGGTATTTTGTATGAGATTTTCGTTTTTTTTTACTTTGACGGTATTATTTTTGCAGAAATATTTATTTACAAGCACATGTCTGAATTTATACGGCGTTGTTGAAGAGTCCTACTATAGATGTTTTTTTTCTTGTTTGTTTGAAATTGAAATGATTTTATGGGATGTTTTTTTTTTAATTATTCGCTATACATTTCGAACAAAAGTGTTGCAGTGAAATGGAAGAACACAATAAAAGAAAGGTATAAAATTAAAAACCGATTTCGAATTGAATGTATTATGTGCATTTTTAACTTAATCTCAGTGCTGCTAAAATATAGTGTTTTACTTTAAAATGTTTACTGTTTGCAAATGTTTTCATATTTACACCGATGTTCCTCTCTTTTGTTTTCTTTCATACACATCTAGACATGTCCTTTTCACACGCTCATCTTGTTGATTTTAATAAATGTATACAAATCTAGATCATTTTCACCGTTTCATCTTATATATCTAGAGACACAAGATCACACATGAATAATTCATCTAAAACATTAAATTTAAAATATAATTTTGTATGCATATTCTTTACATTTACTTTTGTTTCGCATGTGTTTCGTCTGTTCTACATAATAGTATTCTATTTTCACTTATTTTGTTTTCCTTTCCGTTTTTTTTTTTTTTGTTTTGTTTTAAGTGTAAATAAGAAGTCAAATAAAAATGTTCCAAAAAAAAAATATGTAATTACTATGTTCAGGATATTTTTTAAACAAATTCCTATATCCTAAACATATTTGTTTTTCTTTTTTTTTTTGTTCTTTTCATTTTTTGTTTATATTTCTGCTCGAATGCAATATATTTTTGATGTTCCATTTTTTTCTATTTATTATTTACATGTTGTTGTTCTTATTTTGTAACTTTTATGTGTATATATTCTTTCTTACGCTGTGTAAACTTATTTAGCCTTATGTACTCAGCTTTGATCCACTTTTTGTTTTGTATTTTGTTTTTGTTTTTGTTTTCTTCTAGTATAGTAAATTAGTTGCCGTACTTAAAAAAGAAAGAAGCAAAATAAGAATTAACACATTTCTTGGTTAAATTACGGTTTGGTAACATCTCTGTGAGTGACACTCACAAATGGTGTTTGGTATTCATCTTTTTAGCCAAAATGTTGGGGTTTTACACATTTGAGTGATGAGGACAAATGATCTATTTGCCCTTTTGCTTCTTGTAATTGATGAAAAGCTATTAGTAAGCAAAATATCTTGCAATGATATTTTATATCTTGCAGAAATCATATATATACATTTATCACTATTTACATACGGTTCCATTTAAAAATAATAATTTCATTGGAAGCTGAACATTCCAATTTGTGGTGTAATTTTTAAGAAGCTTACTATAAACTTTATTCACTTTGTCGTATGAACTATTGAAAATTGCTGCTGTAATCTGCACACTCTTGTAATTGTAAATTTATAAGACAATATGTATGTGAATGAAGTAGAGTGATAAAAATTAATTAAATGCATCAATGTTTGAGTTTGGATTGGAAATTAATATATATCATTAAACTCAAACAGTTCAAGGCAAATGTAAGATGTCAATTTTTTTTTCAGTGTAGGTTTTAAATTTTATCTTCATACTTTATAGAAGTCTATTCAATTAGGTTTTGTTTTTTTTTGTTTTTGATGATTTTGAAAATTTTAATTTGAGGAAACAAAAAAAAATAAACATACGTGTGTATGATATATGACAGTTATAACTATACAATTAACTACTAACGTTTTCACATAGACCAAAAAACTATGCAAAGAAACAAAATAAAATAAAATCAAAGGCAATTTAAAATTAACAAAAAAGGTTGTCTGTACATTTTATATACAACAAATTAAATATTCATACTTAATAAGAGATAAGTGTGTATAATGTTGATTGCACATGTCTCACATCTCGTTCAAAAACAATTCTCCTTTTTATGCGAAGAGATAGATATACGATTTAAATAAAAGTGGGAACAATAATTCTTATTTTTTTGGTCTTACTCCAACAGTGAACAAAAAAAATGGTTATAATAAAAGCAAAGATTAAGAATCATGGTGATAATATAGGCACAAAAAAAAGCATACAAATAATTTTTCTTTTAAATACGAGAGTGGTTATACATATTAACATATTAGTTGAATTAGTTTTCTAGCTGCATTTATTCCTTAAAAATACATATATGTACATATGCATGTAGTGTTTCTTTAGATTAGATTTCAAAGTATGCCAGTAATCATAAGTCTGTATAGGAGTTAGTATTTTACATTATACGAAAGCTAGATATACTTTAACTAAGAACAAACTAAATTAAGTGGACGAATATTAGCTAAGGCTAATTGCAAGAAAAGGAAAACAAAATAAGATGAGCTTTTCAAAATAACCGTTCCTGTGAGTGAGTATAGAATAAATAAAAGGAAAAAATCGAAAATATCAATTATTTCATTTTGCTGGCTAATATTGTCACGAAGTATGAAAGTTAAACTGTGATGTTCTACTTTGACTCTTTACAAAAGTTCGCACAAGACTATTGCGCGGTAATTTTTCATTAGGTGTATCAGTAAGATGTTTCTTTTTTTTCGAATGTATTTTAAACAAACTAGTTGAGCAAATCTGAATTTGAAGATGTATGGTTAAAGTTCAGTGTGAAAACATAGTGAGCTTAGCAATGATCGATGGTTGTTGGAATATCGTATTGCTTTTGTTCTACATATTCTAAATCTTTTTCTATTTTATAACAGTGAGTTGTAAGCTATCTTTAATTTGTCTTCTGCCATCGGTCGATCTCAAGATGTGATTTTTGCTATTTCCTTGCACATGTCAAGTTTAAATTCAAATTGCTTTCGTTGCTTTGCTACTGCAACAGCATTTAACTTACAGAAGCTGCTTTTAAATTGAATGTAAAGAATACAAGAAATAATGAAAGATTCAACATAATTACAGCGATTGTCTGAACATCGTCACAAGACAAGACAAAATCCTACACTTCGCCTTCGCAAAAATGTCCCATAAATATAACATTACACGAAGATTAAACAACAATTAACGAAAGAATCAATTATTTATAAAATAATATTACTGACTAGGTTTTAAATATTGTTGCTCGTTATATTCTTTGGTGAGAGTAAATGTAATAATTTATAATCAGGATCGGCAAAAGCTTAAACCTTGTTTCTGTGCATTGTGAAAATGATATCAGTAAAACGTAGACAATCCACAAATGTATCGTGTGCATGCTTGGCGATGTTTTGTAAAACGCAACCCAGTGCGGATGTTACAATCACACAAAAGAAAAGGACCCAATGTCGATGTTGGAACTATGTACTTTTAGAACTCAAATGAGGTAACATGCATTTTCATAGATTGGTGCATTGATAACACTTACTATCTGAAACAAACAATCACATCACAACATTTGGCGAAATCATTCTTTTTATTAAAAAAAAAAAGTGCTTTGTTATAAGTGTTACATATTTTGTTCCTACGTATGTAGTTTCTCAGTGTGTTTATCCAAAACGATTCGTGTGATCTGATGCAAAGGAGATGCAAGTTTGGGCATTTAACATAACATTAAGGTATATGGACTTTTTTTCTCTTCAACTTACGTACTTACGATCATCAAGTATGCATCAATTTCGTTCCGTCAAAGATTTTGCGAATTGCAAAATTATATCTGAATGATTCTGAACTTTGTCATCGCAAGATCCAAATAACGCTAGTATTTGTTGAACTATATCATTAGGTGATGTGTATCTCTAAATACTTCTGATTCAATTCTGTACTTCTAATCTGTCACTCAATCCGCTTGATTTCTCATAGACGCTCTGCCAAGTACTTTCATTTAAATAAGATACATAACTTGTGCAGGGAAAAAGTAATTAAAAAATAGCCAGGGCTTTTGAGATTCCGTTATTAACTCTAATTCCTTATCCTATGACCTTCTGCAACATTTGTGGTAGAAAATCTATTGAAGGATTCAAATCTTCAAGCACAAGGTGCCTGATGAACAACTAAAAATAACCTAATCGACCTGAACAGGGTGATCAAATTGTGAATCACGGGTTGAACTTGACAAGTCGAAAAATTAAATATTTTTTAAGAAATTAACATTGAAAGCTCAAAATTCATAGTTACTACTAATTTAGATCGATTGTTTTTACAGATTTTCTTTCAACTTCTGACACATCTTAGCTACATTTGTTTACCAATAACAAAATAAAAAAAAAAAAAAAAAATAAATAACATTTTACATAAATTTGCTTCTTGTCATACATAAATACCTCTGTCATAACGAACAACAACAACACAAAAAAAGAACAAGGAAAGAAGTAAATAATAATCAATCAACTAAGGCAAGATTAAGTAAATGCTTTGGAAAGGTAAAAGAAAGAAAAACGAATTGCGTTGTTTTGCAGAGTAGAAGAAAAATTTAATTGAAATGAATAATTTTGATTCAACACAAAATCCAGTTTCGTTTCGTTATCCAAGAACGGTAATTTTTATGAAATTAATGAGAATGTATGTATATAAACTTTGCTTGTTTAAGGATTCAATGAACCAGAACTTTTCGGGATATAATGGATGGGTTTTTCATGTTTAAGTATTTATTTCAAACATGGATGTGTTTTTTTTTTTTTGTAATTTTTCACATTTAATTTTTTTTTTTTTAGATTTTTGTTGTTTTTATTTTTTTTGCTTTTTTGATTTGGTTTTCTTTATATATATGTGTATATATAACTTCTGTATTTAAAAAATCTTATATTCCGGGGTTAATGCTAACATACATACCACAACTTTTTTTTGCGATTTTTGTTTTCTTTTGAATTATGTTACCAGAAGAGTATTTATTGTTTAATGTGTAATATGTATGTATATGTATTTATGAAAACCATAACTGTTGAATAAATAATACATTTTTTTTTCTATAATTTTAGAATAAATCAAAAGGAAAAGATATAAAAAATAAAAAAAAAGAATAAATAATTTACAATAGAGAAGAAAAAAAAGGAAAAAAGTAAAGAACACTGAACATAATGGCGAAAGTAACTACATAAGATACAAAATTCTACACATTAGGTTGTTCTATAAGTTTGATATGTGTGTGTGTGTGTGACTGAGCGAAAGCAAATATCTCGAAAATATTCAAAACGCCCCCATATTCAAAGGTTTTCTTCTCTTACAGCACTACCACCAAATATAAATTTCCATCTTGTAATTGTTATGTTAGTTGAACAAAAAAAAACAAACGAAAAATATTAAACGAACTGAAATTAATGTTACGATTGAATGCGTCTAATTGAAGTGTAGCTTGTTTGTGCTCGGAATTCTTACAAATTGTATGCTTTTTGCTTTCATTCCCACTTCAACTATACTAGCTGGTTTAATTGTTTTCGTTTACTTTACATACGCCACGTGAGAAGGTGTAGCCAATTTGTATGCATTGCATGTTTTAATTGAGCGTAAAGTGTTTTTGACCAATAATTTGATTCTAGATAAAAAATTAATCCCCGGTTCAACTAAGCACACTATTGGTAACAGTGCAATCAATGCGACTGCGTGAACTTCGATACTAATTAAGTCCACTATCAAAAAAAAAGAAAAAAGAAAAAGACTAAATGTTGATATATGAGTCAATCAACAAAATTCGCATATGTCAATAAACTATGGAAAGGAAAACAATAAAAAATTAAAAAAAAAAAATATAAACAAAAACAGGATGAAAAGGAAAAAAAAAAGAAGAAAAAAAAATGCGAAAAAAATATCGCATTTTGCTTTATGGTGTGGAAAAACCATCGCGCACATTATATTCGCGTTCATTATGAATTTACAACTCTTTAGAGTACTCTGATTTAACTCTATTCTAACGCGTAAGTGGGCGGGAAACCAATGTAACGTGCTTCAATATCGACGATGTGTTTAGCGTGATTGATGGTAAACCATCGAGAAATTGTGAATTCTTGTCAATAAAGAACGACCCATCTGCTGTTTGTGTATCAAGTGAATTGTCATCTGATAGATCCTCATCGCCAACAACATTTCCACTAATGATGGGGCGCATTGTTGTCCAATATTTACATGTAATAATAGTAGCTTGAGGATTATGCTTTTCCTGTTGATCATCATCGTCGTGTTGAATATTTTCTGAACTTCGCTGCTTGTCATCATCGTCAGTGCATCGTGATAAATTTCTTCCGTAGTCCATGAGCATGTCCTTAGTTGTTGCGTTTGTCTGTGTGGTCGTTGAAGTAGCGGTAACTGGGGTGATTGATGATGAATTGAATGATGAGGCGATAAGTGGAAGTTTCAAGTTGTTGTTATCGTAAATATTGTTATTGTTGAGGGTAATGTTATTGTTGTTTGAACAAACATTCTGTGACGCTGAGTGGCGACGTTTCCGATCGAAACGGTTTGAAATTTTGAATTTATTTGATGACAAAAATCCTTGCATGCGCCTGCATTCGTTGAGGCGACGCTCATTCATATCGAACATAGCTGAATTGCCAGTCGGGGGAGTTACGGTCGACGATTTGAGGAGATTTTTCATATTTTTGCATGCAATCTTCATATTCTCTTCGGCTTCAATGGCTTCATTGGCTGTTGGAGTTTCCGGTTTTTCTTCCTCAATCACTGGATCCACGTCAGCCGAACAAACTTCTTCTGTGGTGGACAGTCCTGAGTTTTCCGGCAGTGCTTTGCCCCATATTTCAGCCAAGTTTGAATACTCCCAGTTCAGCTTCTCCAAAAATGAATCGTTATTATTGTTGTTCAAGCGAGAGAATATGTCAATTGGATTGAATTCCTTTTTCCAAATGATATTTTCATCCGAGTTCCATAAGCCGCCAACATATTTTTCGTCCTTAGCGTTATCCAAGCAATCAACATCGTCAGCACCATTATTAGAAGATACACCAACACCAAATTCACCAGCACCACCAACAATTCCAAAACAACCCACACCACCGACACAGCTTACACCGACCGCACCAAGGGCGTTTGCCAAATTTTGAGCATTCTCCGGACGCAATAGATCAGCAATCAATTTATTGACATTATACAGGATGTCCTTCTGCTCTGGGTCTTCGTCTTCCATTTCGCCACAGCCTGCAGGGGTACCCATTGTTTGGTAAATATCGCAATCCCGAATTGTTTCGGCGTCCAAATCAGTGTCATCATCATCGCAACCACCCTCATCCCTAGCAGCGTTCTGATCTTCCCAGTCGTTGCCAATGTACAGATCCTGCATGTATTTCAAATCTGACATTATCTCATCACCTTCTATACTCAGTTCGGCTTTGAGCAATCTATTTGCTGGAACGGACTTCATGTCGTTATTGCAGGCCGGACACATTCCCCAAAGTGTGTGTGACGCGTTATTGTTGTCCAAGCATCTCCTGCCAATTTCCGCCATCGACCACTGATCCATACTGACCGATTCATCTTCATACTTTTCAACGGCCAGACCACCGGTATTGCAATGTCCCATGTCCATCCAGCCATCTTCCTCATCCTCATCGTCGTTCAACGTGTACTGAGCAGCCGGCATTGGTGACCTGGGCAAGTGAGCCGATGCCAACTGATAGACCAACGAAGAGCACACAATATTCGGAACAGTCACGTTAGACGTCTGACAACCCTTATCCGTTGTTCTAACGCGGAACCGAATAACAAAGTCGGACTGCATACTTTTATTCGAGGCAACCGATGAGGCGGAATCTAGACTCAGAGTACTATTTCTATAGTATTGACCTGCCACTGAATTCTCGTCCTCAGCAAGAACATCAGACCTGGTGTATTCCAAGTACTTCTCCGATTCAAGATACATATAGCCGCTTTCAGAGCGTTCAAAATCGACTGGATCCAAGCTGTTTGAAATTTCAAAGGTGTGGCCATCGGCATAGGTCATTTTGATCGGATGAAAATGGGTCCGTTCCGAGGTTAAAAGGTTCTCGTCATCTGATGCAGCGCTAGTAGAAGCAACGTTCTGATATTCAACCTCCGGCTTCTGCCACTTGGCAATTGGTTTGGGATCAATGAGCTTTATGTACGATTTAATGCGGGAGTATGCCATGAATCCACTGCTTGTCGACGAATGATTGGGTAGGGTTATAGTGGGTGTGTCCGGGGATGTGGATCCAGTGACATCTGTTGAAACGACGTGCCTGTCGAAATTAGTAGAGTTTTTCTTACCCAACGAAGCGACACAACCTGCACCGTAGAGTTCGGTGAGCGATGTTGGGTTCGACAAATCCCAAGATTTAGCGTCCGCTTGTAGATTGCTTCCATTCGGTATTTGCCAATTCGGGTTGCCACCCAGATATGAAGATGATGATGACGATGTTGAATCAGCAATTTCGTTGGTGTAACAGCTACGTGTTGAGGGATCCATTGTCGAGATGGATGATGATGATGACGATGATGTGATTATCAAAGATTGTTGCGGCTGCTGACAGGGGTGTTGTTGTACCGGAATATTGCTACCATGTGGTACACCGTTTATGCCCTCGGACCACTTAGACGTCTGGTATGGATAGTAGTAGGACTTATCGCTCTCCATCTGCAAGAAAAGTGTTGAGAAAAGTTAGTAAAGCCTTTTTTTTTAGAAATTCCTTAAAACTGATGAAACTGTGATTAGGTTTTGTGTTCAAAAGTCACTGTCTTAGTTCCATCATTAACTTGCTTTTCATAACGTTTTTCTTCACCCACCTTAAATTGGTCTTGTGCTGCCTTCTGCGCCGACGCCGTTGAGTTCAAAACCTTTATGAAGAAGCTCTCGTCGGTCTCATTATAGTTTGCATTTAAGTTCTCCGACCAAATGGTATTTTGTAAGAAGACACCAATTGGTGAACTCTTCCCGGCTGCTCTTTTCCCACCAACTGATTTATCAAAGTCATCTGCACCACCAACCGCTGCACCAGAGTTAATTGTTGGCAATGAAAAGTAGTCACTGTGACCATCGCCCTTGTTTGTGTACCCGATTGCAGAAGAAGCCTCCGTGGTTGAATAGTCACAGCTTTCATTGTTCGGTTGCGTGAACTTATCAACATCATAATGGTGACTATAGTAGTTGGTCCAAAAGTTCTTCAAATCTTCTTGTCTATATGGTGCAGCCGAAACCCCTGAATCGGTTCCGGCGCCCAACTGCAATGCGGACTGATTGTTATTACTCATGCCTACGCCACTCGAGTTTGAATTCTTCCACAGCGCCTCTACGCTACTGTTGAATTTCGCTTTAAATTGGGCAAAATCCAGTTGATCCGAGGACGATGCCGATGACGACGGGTGATGGGAGGGATTATCGTGGGTACTCTGTTCGTTTAGTGAATCATTTGAGATATCACGTTCGTACAAACGACGAGCTGTGCTCAAAGATCCTTCGGTGATTTCAGACACCGATGCAAGAGTATCATCCGATTTGGAATTTTCTACAATATCGTCACAAAATGATATTTCCACTACACATTGCTCAGCTGATGTCTGTGCCATCTCATCGTTTGGGTTCTTCACGCATTCTTGATGATTTGCCTCAGCTGTGACTGGTTCTTGTTTCTTGTTCTTCTCGTTCACCACAGCCTTCATACGTTTCTCTTTGACTTCATTGACTGCCATGTTGCCGACGCTATTACTGCCACCACTTGCCATGTTGTAGGCGCCACTCTCAGAGGTACTGCGATTGCGATTGTTTTGCTTGACGATGAATTCTTTAATCAAATCTCTTCCCATTTCCCAAGAACCCTCAAAATCAGTATCCCAAGTTGGTGAACTAGATCCGCCACAGTATGAATTTTTCCTTGTATTGTTGCCAGCAGTCGTTTTTCCTTTAGACATAGCTGCAATAGAAAAACAAACAAAAGCCCACATAAATATAAGGCCAGAACATTTGACACTGAAAAGACGAGTTAACAATATTCACCTTGATTGCGTCGACGTTTAGTTTTCCTTTTCACCCCAGCTGTATTACAAAGCACAGTTTTATTATCTCCTCGTGACGAATTATTCAAAAACGACGATGGACCGACTCCAGCGGTAGCAATATTTGACTGTTCCGATGTCAAAGCGGATGCATTAGCACTTCCTGCCGCAGCAGCAATTTCCTTTGTCGCATTCACTTTTCGATCAACCGGCCACGTTAAAGACTTCGTATTTCGCCTTAAAAGTGTAATGGAATCTTCCATTTCCTTTGATAGAGCTGGAAATGCCCGATAGTAGCGTTTACGTGGATCTTCGGCATCGACAGCAATTTGTTCCTTTGTCTTCCTCGATAATGATAAATCGGAAATATGAGATAATTTTTTCGATGAATCTGCTTCCAGTGCAGTTGACGAAGTAGATTGTGCTTTATTTTCTGATGAACGTGTCGTTAGTACGCTATTAAGTGTTGATGCTCCAAGTTGCAGTTCGTCATCCTCCTCTAGATTGGTTGTTTGCTTCTCAATATCATTGACCTTCTCACACAGTTCATCCACAAGGTTTTCAATCTTTGTAATCTGCTTTGTACATTAGAAAACAAGAACAGAAAAAGAGTTTCGTTATTATTTACCCATGCACTATACGTTTGTTGAATTCGTTCAAACCTCTTGCTCCGAAGAGACAATATCCATTAAACATTGAACTGCTGTTATCTTTTTTAGTGTGTCCGTATCGCAAGGCGGATATCGTTTGCTGTTGCCCTTTCGATTAGCTAAAAATGTCTACAGTTTGTATACATATTGTTAATAATTTCATTTCAATATAACATTTCAAATATATGATTTTAAATTACTTCTAGATTGCTGAACTCAATGGGATCATTTATTTGAACAGACGATTGTAATAGAGATAATAAAAGTCTAGAATATATGAGGGGGGCCTCAACGCCTAATTGCTCCAATCTTGACACTAACCAATCAGAGATGGCGTTCACCGCACGCGTTGATACAAGCTGGGGATACTTCATACCTGCGTTTAATGGAAATAAACAATTTTGTATTTGTCGTTATAACAACAAACCAACATTGCAATATACATTTCTTTTTTTTCTTTCTTTCTTTCTTAACAAAACAACTACACAAAACAGTAAAAATGTAGTACAAAAAAAAATACAGATGTTGAAACAAAAACAGATATCAATCAAGTCGGACATACAAAGACGATTCTTTTTTTCTTTTAATTTTGGAAGCAATAGTGCCGAGAGGTTTTTGGTTTTTTTGGTTGGATAGGTTTTTAAATAAATATCTTTCACTGTTTTGTAGGAATTTCTGATCAATACCATTCTGATCATTTGCAATGTGTTCATAAAATATGTGAGAAATTCAAATCGGTCAATCAATACATGCGTGCAATCGTTTTAAGTTTAAAATTTGATTAGGTCCATTACATTCAAAAGAAAGGTATTCTCAAAAAAAGGAAATAAAAATATTGAAACTAAAAACTGCCTAACCGCGATCTTTGCACTTGTGCACATCTTTTGGAAACCCCGCACATGAGTGGCCTGATCTTTAATCCAAACTTCATAGCCAATATACAGTCACTCACAAAATTACAGTAAAAGCTCGTTAATTCGGAATGGTTGGGGGAAGGTCAGTCCGAATAAACGAATTTTCCGGAATAATGGACTTTTGCTGGAGGAAGCATAAAGTACAAGGAAAAGTCTTGAATGTAGTTCTTCACATTAATTAGTAATGTACTTAAAACAGGAGAATATATAAGGATAGCCCAACGATGTTCAATTTGGTTTTATGAAAGGCAAGTGTACTGAAGGTGCAATTGTTGTGTTCTTGAAGCGAATTTAAAATGCCTTCGACAAGAACGTAAAAACAGTTGAACTATTTCTTGACCTCACCAAAGCACTTGATCTTGTAAATCATAATGTACTGATACAGAAACTCAAAACAATGCTGACAATAGATCTGATAGGTTTAAGCGCGATTTGCTTAATCGAAATCAGAGTGGTCTTGTCAGCTAGGACGAACAATGTCCGAATAGAGGGGTCCCACAGGGGTCAGTACTCGGACCAATCCTTTTGCTTGTTTACACTAATTCCATATTCAGCCTACCGCTTAAGGGTAATTAAATTGTCTACGCTGATGACATATCACTCCTATATGTAGACCTTTCGTTAGCTACCATTCGTGATTATATTAACTCTGACCTAGATCTGCTCAGAACATGGCTTAGCTGCCATCACCTTGTGCTTAGCACAAAGTCTAAAGCGATGTTATTCTCCTTTTCCAACTTGAATGCAGTCATTGAAGGTCTTATTTTCCGTGACATTTCTTGCGACAAGGTAAATTGGAGTGAAGGCTGCTTTATAGTACTTGATGCTTGCGAAGGAGTATAAGTATCTAGGAACTAAAATTGATACAACAGATTAAACTAGAAGCCGCACATCATGTCTCAAAAAATAATGATATACATACAGTGGAATAAGTCGAATTCTCACGGAATATCAAAATTAGTTCAAGTTAGATGAAGCTCGACTAAGAGGATGTTTTTTTGTATGGAATATTGAGGGAAATGCCGAAATATGGCGAACAAAAAATTCGACTTAGGTTGAGTCCACTGTTCAATCGCGTACTCAACGGTGTCGCATGCTGTTGAGTTGCGCTTATAATAATAATCTAGGTCCCATTGTTGCAGCACAGAAAACAATAATGAGAGTATTGCTTTGCAAACATTTCAACGACCCCTCGCTACAATCTTAGGAACAACCTGCCTCAAAGGCGTTTCCAAGCAAAAATTAAAATGGCCATTTATTGGTAACCTAAAATTTGGTTAAATTTTTGCTTATCCCTATAGTTTTTGTGACATTTTAGAACTTTTTTTAAGTACTTTACTAATAACTACAGTAAACTGCATTTTTTTCTTTGGAGTCCGGTATGAATTTTATTTTTGTTGGGATCATAGACAATTTTTACTTGATTAGAGGGGTCCCCGGTTTGAATCACAGTGAAAGCAAAGTTAATTTTTAGCCGGCTTTCAAATTTGATCCAGTCACCATTTGTCGTTGGGATCAAATTATCACTAGACTTGTCGATCAGTGGTAGTAGTCTGACTATGACAATGGACCAACAAATGGTCTAAGTGGCCCACCTAACTAACCTAACCTACTTTTGTGATTGACTGTTTATCAAATAATTTTGACATTTGAGATGACTCGCGGTTGACTAATATAATCCTCACTAAATCCGTACAAAACATTATCAAAAGAGATTAGCTTCAAGGCATTTTCAACATAATTGAAAAAGTAGGTTAGGTTAGGTTGTGATGGCTGACTGTCAAAAAACAATCACACTTTGTGATACAACGCGGATCTCCTAATCTTGGAACTAGTTGTTAAACTAATCTAAAAACTGAGTACTAACACTTTCTTAATCGATGGCATGTACAGAAAATAGACGACACGTGTACACCACCGACGTACTAGCAAATCACAACTACTTAACATTTAAGTAAATAAACCGTACTATTGCCCCGCATCAATTTAGTATATGTATATAGAATATTATCGTTTGCCTTTAGTACATTGCCTTCTATTTACCATGAACTCTTGATTAGCCTTTGTCCGGCTTCTCCAGCAAATACTCATTTTTAGCGTGCGATAGTTTCTCAAGCAGAGTGACTGGCCAACAGACAATTCCGCCTCTACTCAAGAGCCTCGGACCCAAGTAGGAAAGAATTTTCCATCACAATTTAGTTCATGTAGATGGAAACTAAATGTTTTGTCAGAGTAGACTTGAAGTTGCCCTAACACATTGGCTGCTATGTCACACGAACGACACCATACCAGGATACGTATAGGACCACGTCGCACATTTTCGTACGACACATAGTACTTCCCATATATAATATTAGGAGAAGTAAAAGATCGGGAGTAATGGAGAACTACTGTTTGGGTACTGAGCCACATGAAAATGATAAAAGAATGCAATGGTCTCCTGGGACCCAAGTCGGTCTTGGCAGCCAATGTGTTAAAAGGAATATAGAGATAAACTACTGTTGGCTTTTGCTATCGCTAAAAATGGTTAACTTCGTTCCTTGATCGTTCAATCAATGACTGTGAACGGTGTAAGGGATTGATTCTCAATCACAATGGGTCATTCAGCGCCTAAGCGGCACGTCGTCTTGCGCGGCTACCCACTGACCTAAGCGACTGATTAGGCACCACAATTGCCACTAACTTATTTAATATTCGAAAGAAATTTATAAATGAAATAAAGCGAAACGAAATGGACCTAATTTACGGAATCAAAACTTCATGAAAACACATAACAAATAATCTACTTTCAAATTTTCGAGTTGTTTTATAGGACAAAAAATAGAATTAGAAATATGAAAGAAAGAACGTTAGAGTAGACTTACCTTTGAATTTTTAAAAGCGATGTCATTCAGTGAGTGATTGATGGAATCCAATTTCAATGAAATTGGATTTTTTGGCCGGGAAATTGGAGCGTCCTTTAAGACGCTGCTGGCCTATGTGGTGGTTATAATCGTTTCTTTTATTCATGTTTTAACTGTGCACCAGCACTGAAATCCAATTCAATGGGGAGCTTCATATTAATGTTTGTTGCATACATTGTGTGTTGGTTCGTTCTTTTTGTTTTCTTTTGAAAATAATGATTTGTTGTTTTTTTTTTTTTTCTAAGTGCAATGTGTATTCGATTTGTTGATCTTTGCAAATGTGCTAAAGAGTTATTCTTTTTAGGCGTAAACAAATTTAGTTAAATCATCATATCATAAGAGTTGAATCCAACATACTACTGCATGGTCCTTGTTTAGTTCAAGGAAGCGTTTACTTGGCGATGGTTGGTAGATTCTTTTTTGTTGAAATAAGTGAAACAAACAAACAAAAAAAAACAAGTAACTTGGATTTTGTTGGTAATTTTAGTTTGTTGTGGTGTCGAGTGGATCTTGGTATGAAAACTGTACGGTGATCGGCATTTATTTATTGAGTTAGTGAATCATAGTGTATGTGAGGGTTTAATTTTTTGTTGGTTATTTTCCGAATTTCTCTTCGAAAAACCCTTTGCTGATGATATGTACTGTGTACATATGTGGGGAATAAAATGCCTGTGTTTGTGATGAAAGGTCGTCGTCGTTAAAGTCAAAAAATGTTTGATGTTTTTTGACTTATGCCCGGTGTTTGCAGTTTGATAAGGATGTTTTGATTTATTTAGAACTCCATTATGGAATCAGTGTTTAAAACTGAGTTTTCCTTACTGTTGTCTGCACTCTCATGAATTTACTTGTTTTCTAAAAAGCAAACAGAAAAAGAAAAGGTATTAATTAGTAACTATGATGTGGAAAGAGGCATAAATTATGTATATTCTACAGGACGAAGGGAGCAAAAACATCTGTCAAAGGATGATGATAACATTTGTTTCACAAAACGGATAATAATAATTTGCAATCTGCAGTTCACATAACGAATAACAAATGAAGTGTTAAAAAATAGTCCATACTCTTAAATCTGAAATGCAACACTGATCAAACTTATTAGGGATGTATTCGGATTTTATTTTAGCAAAAGAAAGTCTTTAACACTTGAGCGTCACAAAGTCGACGACCTTCACTGATGCATGTGCTTAAACACAATGAAAGGATATTTTTTTTGTTTAATCAAAGAAGAATGCTGCTGTTGTCTCGACACGATTCAGACGCCGACTAAAACCATTAACTTCAATTCACGGAACATTGTCCTTAAATTGTCATTATCTCGCTGATCTATCCTCAATTGCAAGTGTTCACCACTAAAGCGATAAGACTGAAGTAAACAAATCACAGAAATTTTGTAAGGATACATATGTCGCCGCCTTATCTTGTTGTGACCGCCTTCTGTAAATATAATGTCATCACCATTTCACACACAAGCATACATAGTTTCCAAATAAATTAGCAGGTAAGAAGCGAAAACGTCATCGGAGTGAATATGAGAATAACTGCAAATAAATATGAAGTCAAAATTGAACACAAAAGGAAATCGAGTGAAAAATGCAATGTAAAGGAAATGCGTGAATCACTCTCTAAAAATCATTTAAGATATCACCCGTTTCATGTATGAATGTACGTAGTATGTATGGATGTATTTGTTCATTAGCGGTGGGTCATATCTATTCGCCGTCAGGTAGTTTTATCTTGCAAACTGGTTATATAACTAACTTGCAGTTTTATCTGTTCTCTTTTCTTTGTGTTCTCCTTTCCTATCCAAAATCTTTGCAATAATGACAGTGAATGTCAGATATTTCATATAATTTAATTTGACCAAAAGAAACTATGAAAAATCTATATACATATGTACGTACATACTTGTGAAGCAAAATCTGTGTACATCATTGTATTATGCTTGTATTTGATTTAGAACTTAAAACAAAAAAAAATATGCAATTCTCACTGAAATATCTTAGTTTTTTTTTTTTAACAAAGAAAATAAGTCCAAAGTAAATGACACAAAAACTCATTCGCGTTCGCTCGTTCGTTTTGTCTATTAACTTGCTTCCTTTTTGTGTGGGGGTATACACAAGGAGGTGAAGTGAACAGCGGCAATATGGGGTATGATGTTGGATGAAGACGACGGCGGGTGCGGCTGCCACAACCGTTTGTAGGTTGGACTCACGACAAAATTATTCGTTCGTTCGTCGGCTAGCAATGATCAACTGACTATCTAAATGTCTGTGTGCGATTTTTAACTTGCTGTCATGTTGGCTGCTGTGGTTTGCTTTCCTGCTACTGCTGTAGTATTTTATTTTTTTTTTCTTCTCTTCGTGCGAATTTTCGTAATCGTCAAGGTCATTTATGGTAGTGTCACGAGCAATCATTCCCTACATTTTTTCCCCCGCACTGCTATCCCTTCACCGACTATTTATAGTAAAAAATTGTTTGGACTGCACTTCAATAGAAAGTTTAACAGCGAATAATAATTGAAAACAACACTTCTCTCTCTTCGTTGGTTAACATTTTGTGCAATAACAAAGAGATACAGTTTATGGAGTAAACCAGCAAAGCACATACAAACATCTGTATATAGGTACATTAGCCAATTGGGGGGAAGATGAATGAGGACGTATGTACATATGTGAGCACACATCAAAAAGAACATTTTAATATAACAAAAGAAATTAAATCATATTTTCCAAACAACGTCTGTGATTTGTGAAGTGTTCGCAAATAAGAGAATAAAGAGAGAACAAATAAAAATTATTCAAACTGAAAGGTAATTGAGCTCTAAAACAGCGAGTTGAGATAAAACATCTTTGTCACACTTTAATATTCGTACATACATGTATAAAAACATTTTTTTCTTATTCTTCAATAAATTGGAAACTAATGCAACAGCGAAACAACTAAATGCAGTGTAGCTTAATGAAACACCGAAACTTCACACAACTTTCTTCGACATCATTTTTTTTTCTTTCTTTCTTTCTTTCTTCACTTTAGTCAATTAGGGCTGTTATTTTGTGAAAACAAAAAAATTGACGACTGAAAAATTGTTTAATTGACAATAACAACTATAGTAGTATTTACCATGCACAATTTGATTAAAATGCTTTACTTTTTCTGGTGTAAAAAAAATAACAAACAAAAACTGAGAGAACTGGCCAAATTCGCGTCGGATAAGTGCAAGTGCAGTAATTAAAATCAGCAACTTGTGTGTTCAAATGTAAAAAAATTCTTTTTCTGTGTTGATGGTGGACGACAATGAAAAGAAGAATGGAAAACGCATTTACAAAATTTGTTTCCACCAACACATGAGGGGATGTGTTCAGATTCGCGTATACGTATACAGTATCTGTGTGACATGCGCACGCATACATCAGATTGATCAGCTAAATCCATGTTATCGCGTATAAATTGTAGTTGAAGTGAGATGACGATACGTTGGATAGAAAATGAGAGTAGAATGAAAGAAATTTAGAAATCAGGGATGGCAATTTTGCAAGGAATGTTTGTGCAAAAATACTCGGAAAAGATTTAAAAAAAAAATATATATTTCAGAATTTTCAATTATTATCACGATAACGTTAAGATAGTCAACACAAGTAGATTTAATACGATTTAATGTTAAATGTTACCACAGTTAAGTTTTTAAAAAAAATCTAAGTTACAAAATTGGTAATACAGTTGATTCGAAATAGATGAGTCGGTTTTCAATCTAAATTAAATTAGCAATAAATAAATAACGCAATGATTGAACACGCTTAGGTAGCAAATATAACTCAAATATGTAGAAGTCGGAATAAATCATCGAAATTTCTATTAGGTGGGTCCCGCAATTCACATTTAGAAGTCGGGAAAAAAAACATACAAAAATATTGTATTGGGGGAATCCCGGTAAACCACATTTAGATGTTGTTTGAGTTGCTTTAAGTTCTTGCATTTTTCCATAAATAGAAACGCGTTTTAGTGCATAAAAAAACTCTCATTAATTCGGAAAATTTGTTTTTTCGGAATGAACTTCCCCCAACCAATCCAAATTTATTATATTACTTTTACCGTAATATAATATTGGTGGCGCTACAAGCCCATCGAGGGCCAGGGGCTAGCTTCTCAGTAAACACTCGTGTTGTGCGCGCTATTTGGTCTTTTACGAGTGGAAGGGACCTACAGTTTTATGCCGACACCAAACGGCCAAGTTTGAGAAGCTTTTTCTAGACAGTTATACTATTTGTGCACTGTCAGTGCCTCGAAAGAGGTAGGACCGTGAAAATTATTTTTGTCATACTGGGATTCGAACCTAGATGACGAGGTTCAAATGGGTAGGAGTCGACGGCCAGACCCACAAACACAACGATCGCCACAAAATTGTTCCAAACAATTACTACCCAAAATATGTATATTAAATGGACAGAAGTGTTTTTGAAACAAATCTTAACACAATCCACGTTTTATAGAACATAGAAGAGTAAGATTTAGCATATGCTTTGATGGTCTTATTTCGAAGGAATCCTTGCACGAAAAGGAGTTGTAATTGATACTAGATAGAGGTGATCAGGTATGCCGTCTGCCTGACTAATCATTTTTTCATTGAAGATATATACGAGATTTGGCAAAATCTTCATTAAATCCCGAGAATTCAGTACACGCGTTCACGCCCTAAGTCTCGTGACGGTAATAGAACAAAAAACCCTTTTCTTTGTCAGAAAATTGAAAAATTTGAAACACAACACAAAACAGTAGTAGTTTCTAGTAGTCTTCGTTTTCACGTGAATACGCGCATATGAATTGCACGCTATTTACAGTGGTATCTACATGCCGTCACCTAAGGATACATGCACATGTACATCTTAAACGTCTAGTCTACCACGCTCATGTGTACCTGAGTCGCCGTCCTGGCAAATTAAATATAGTTTTTGTATGCGTATAGTGCAGCTATGAAATCAAAATTCACGTGAATACTAAGAATCCGAGGATCTACTTGATAACGAAGCTACACCCTCAATTTATAATTTTATTGCCTTTGTTACACACAAACCAAGATACTCAAAAAATTCTAAGAAAACCTCGATGAAGGTTGCTAGTAGCGCCTGCAATTTCACGTGAATGTGGGACTGAAGAACGTGGTCACCCAACCCTACATCCTAAACGGCTAGACGTATATGTATATGCAGATGTGCAGCTGAGTACCAGTCACTGACAAATTAAATATGTACCTGCTGTCGAACTTCTATATATCGAATATCGATAACTCGAATACTTTATAGTTAACTCGAATGAAAACTGAAATTTAGATGAAATTTTTACAATTTTTTTTTTGCAGGTGGTGGTTCGAGTTATCTATGCTCGACTGTATAAGAAATCTATCTTCAAGTGAATGCTAACAGTCTGAGGCTGTAGTTGATTGAGAAGGCACGCAAAGGAAATACAGCGCAAAACATATAAAAATACACCGAAAATCCTAAAAAAAAGGTCGGTGAAGGCACGCAAATAAAAATCACAAATTTGTTCACTATATCCTAGACTTTTTCATTGGGTGCTCATTCGGCTCTAAGGCCGTGTCTCACGCAGATCAACGGGTTGGGTCATATTATGCCCTTGTTTGGGATGTTATATCAACATGAGACCTACTTTAATCCTAAAACTACTCAGAACCGCATATGAATCTTAGGAGATTGTTCAGTTCGACACCGCATAAGTCCTTCAGCTCTACAAAGACATGACAAGGATCTAATTTTCAATTTTAATTATGTTAGCGAGAATGAGCCTTTGTGACAAGCAATGGAGAAAGAATGCGTTGAGGATAATATCGAAAATGGGAGGCGTTCTGCTACAAAGTGAAGAATAAAACCAGGCACAGTTAACAGAAGCAATCGTCCTAGATAGAGGCGATTGTTGACTAGGTCATAGGATGACTTGGGACTTTGGTACTACTCAAGGAGAATTTGGCCTTTACCATTGTTTTGTTTTTATTTTTAAACTATACTGGGAGCCTATACCAAAATATAATGAATACCTCGGGCACATCCTGAGGAACTAAAAGTTACTCCAACTCATTCTATAGAAGGAAGAAGATCGGCCGGTAGACAAAGGTTGACGTTATCAAACATGCGGGAATGGCACAACCTTTCAACGGCAGATATAATGAGAGGAGTAAAAGATAAACGTGTTCTGAGAATGATCATTTCCAACCTCCGGAGCGGAGAGGAACTATAAAAACGAGCCTCATATTTATAGCAAACCAGTCTGAAACACGGCGAATTTAATGTATGTCATTACAACGAAGCAAATCGTCTTATTTAATCTAAGTGTAAAATGTAAAAACTTAAATCCACAATTGTTAAATGTGAATAAACAAATTTGTTATCTAACTTGTAACCTGTTCGCCAGGACATTGAACTGGTAAAATATCATCACTTTTCTGAGAATATGAACACGACATCAATAAAGATGTAATTCCGTCTAGTTTAAAAACAAGCACTTAAACTTTATACCCAAAAATACCCGTAAATCAAGGTAGTCAACTCCATTAGATTGGCGGAAGAAAGTAAAAATCATTTGCTTACAAACAAACAAACGAACAAAAATGACATCCCTGCCGTAAGGTACAATAGTTCCCGAAAATGAAAAGAAACTATTGTAAAAGCAAAAGCTAAGAAATAAAAGAAAGTAGGCTGACACAACAGGAATCTGCTAGAAAACCAATTTCAGCCAATGCCATTGGAGAATCGATATAATTTCAAACGTGTGTACTCCATCACGCATACATGCACACCACCATCCATCCATATTCTAACACCATCAAGAGATTATTTTTTCTTTTTTTTTCTGAGATTACTGTCCCCATTCATTTTTCATGTAATATACCGAGTCTTCCCCAAAATTTCACTACATATGGCAACGAACAACACATATACTCAAATGCGCGCATCATTGCGTGAATCGCGGCAGAAAACAACACCAAGTGCAAACCCAACCCAATACAAACCGAATTTGGTGTCTACACAATTCTCTAGAGGAATGCCACTGGGCCTACGTTTTCAACTCAACATGCCGAACGTAGCCAACAAAGAATGTCGATTGACATGAAAGAGAAGAGACACTGAATGAAAGAGAAGGGGTAAAATTTACGAGAAAAGGAAAAACCGAAAAATGATTATCCATCGAAGAGAATCGACTTTTTTTTTTTTTTTTCATTTCATTCAACATAGTTTTTTCCAACCAAAAATCAATTTTGAAATTTTCAAAAATTAAACTGTCACCATTTCTTTTCAAAACACACTTTTGCTCCCCACCATTCAGTACAGATTGAAAAGTACAGTTGTACACTGATAGTACAATAACCTTGTGGAATAAAAAAAAAAATATCCAACATATAATAGATGCACTGATTGCGCCATTTCTAAAAGAAACTTTGATTTGATTCTCAACATCAACACCCAAAAACACAGTCACTGTACAAAACAATATATGCATTCACATCAGTATGGATTAAAGTCACTTTTTATAATAAATATGGCAAAATATTTACCTTTTAAACAAAAAAATTATTAATTTTCCCGCGATTGATTTCGCTGTAATCGCGACTAATAAACATGGCAGTCGAAAAGTGAGATAGTCGACTTGTGCTCGAGGAGAGATTGTAGGAAAACCCGAAGAGTGGGACAAACTGCTAGAAAAAGGGATTGTTCGTCTCACATTAAATCAGCACTGCCAGCAGTGATTTTTCTTTTATAGAAAAGTGGGCGTTTTGTGAAGATGTTGAGAGGGGAATAATTTTGAGGAGGCTGGGAGATAAAAAAGGAATCTGCAATGGATTTGGAAGGGGAACTATTGTTAATACTTGCATTTATGTGGCACGATTAACGAATTGTTGAAATAGGGACATATTTGAAGTTCTCTTCTTCAATTGAGAGAATGAATAAAAGGAGAGATTTCTTGGACATATCAATGAAGGGTTGGTTCAACAGGTTCGTCGTTCAGTGTCATGGCGATCGATCCAGTTTCTCTTATTTAGAAGATATATTTTGTGGCTTTAAGAGAATGTTTGAGCATATTCGCTTTAAATTAGAATATTGGTTTTCTTCATCAGAAAATATGCCGAAGTAGCGCAAATTAGTGTACTCGTTCTTGGACTCATCTACATTCCCATTTAGGAGTAGGGCACTTAGGGCGTAATATATCAGACCGTTAAAATGTTGTCCACCGGATAACATGAGGTGAATATAGATTTTAAAAATGTAACGTGGGCTGGACGGTGCCGTGAAATAACGACGAGTCAGAGATTTCACGGCACCGGCTGCACTATGGAGCTGCATAGATGTCAGCAGCTCGTGCCTATTATACTTGGCCCTTTATCTTTTGGCTAATTTTGTACATTAGGTGTATTTGATTTTTGTTAAAGCTTTTCGAAAATTAACACAAAGAACACAACAAAAAGCTGCAACTAAAATTTGTGGTGGAAAAATGGACAAACGGCCTATGAATACTTAAGTCACTGCAAGGAGCTGCAATAAATCTATTCAGAAACTACACACCAGCTCGGTATCAATATTTCATAGACCGCTACCGGAGAAACACAGCTACTGTGCTATAAAAATGGATGCGCACTAGAGATCCCTTGCCTCTAGGCCACTCGATCCTCCGCCAACGGGTCTAACTAGTCAGGAGTTATGCCCAGGACCAACTGGAAAACGTTCCATCCATGGTATGCGTATCAATACAACACTTAGTGGGAACGATCACATATTTCAGGTCGCCAAAAATGATGCGAAAAGAAGGCGAAAGGTCTAGGTTTCCTTAATCGATAATGCTTGTGGTCGCCCTAAGCTTGAGTACAACACTCATAGAATCGAAGAGCGAATGATTAAACCTTTAGGAGACAACAATTTCGCAGAGTCACTATACTAGCTCGAACACTCATATATCGTGTCTTCTCTGTCTCTGTTTTATCGCCATTTTAACAAACGATGCTCAAGTGATCTAGCTAAATGCATTCCTCCTCTCCATGAATTCACCGCAATACCCGTATCGCCAGGAATGCTCATCAATTTACTGCTTTCGGACGCACAGTTAAATTTATAGACTCGTTTTTAGGCCGCACTACACGAATATGAAATGCTTGCTTAGTAATCCTTAGGGCACGCGCAAGCTATAAAAAAAACCAGGCGTATTTTTGGCCCAACCACCTCGGCTTGGGTCTGCCAAGCGGTCGCCTACCTTATGGAGTCGCATTCAAGGCACATCTTGCAAGTCGTGATACAATTATTCGTGCCACGTGATCAAACCATCGAAGCATAGCCCTTTCGGTTCGAAAAAGCAGGTGCTCAACGTTGAGTTTCTCGCGTACTGTCTCGAAGAGTAATTCCCACAACACCACGAAGGAATCTCATCTCCGCAGCTTGTATTCGCGATCTTATTCTCTTGGTCATTACCTAAATTTCATGACGGGTTACAAATTGTACTTAGTAGTTAGGTGACATTCCCAGATGGTCAAAAGATTTGAATTCAAGCAAATGAACTTGGTTTGAAAAGTGTTGGTTTCCCTTTCGAGATGAATGGTTGTGTGGCCCTTCTTCTGCTTTGGCTGGCGCTACAGTCTAGGGTGAGGGTCACTGTACAGTTCGTCGCTCAGTCTCCTCCTCCAAACACCATCAGTACATACGGGACCGAAATACATTTCGAACCGACCAAGAATCTTTTTGCCCACTTTTGTTAGCCGTACAGCAGAACTAGGACTACCGAGGTCTTGTATAGGAATACATATCTTGGTTCTTCGAGAGAGAGCTTTATTAGTTATATGCATTCCAAGACACAGCGAATGGCGAGGGCGATCCTTCGTTTTGCCTCGGCGGTGGTGTCATTGCTTGGAGCATAGGTAGAAAACGTCTTTTAATCCTTCGAAGTTATAGATGTCTATAATGAGGATTTTGTGGCCCTACAGTTCCAAAATGTCTCCTTACACTACTGTTGGACTTCGATTGTTCCTTTTACAGATAAACGCTAGATTTTGAAGGTTGGGTTATGTCAGTGGGTAAACACGCAAAGCACATCTCACTTAGGTCCTGATGGCCCATTGTGATGTCCAGGGGGAATCAATTTTCCTCTACACACCTTTCTCGTACCCATCATGTCTGCACGTTGTCCAACCATCCTGAAATCCTACCCGCGGAAGTGTTGTGTACAAAAAGTTACACATATCCAACAGACAAAAGAATAATAAAGAAAATTATGACTGTCAGATTAGCAGACGCAGGCATGTAGTGTGCCCTTCGTGCATCCATGTGTGGCATACAGCACGCCCTTAATCTGCCCGGTTTTTGTCACTTGTTGTCATCTACAACTCACTTGCATGTGACACTTGTTCCGCCCTGTTTCACAACCAAGTCTATGTTTCGGCTTCTATCAAAAGGCCAATGATTTGCATGAACACGGTATGATTATACCCATGACTGGAATATATATTTCTGAATAATAACACGATCAATCACATAAAAGTTGTTTAAAGATGAAAAAAATAATGAAAATTCTGCAGCGATTTGTTTTAAGCTTTTTAGTTTCTAATTAACACTTTTTTCTTTTTGTTCAAAAACAACAAAATACGCTTCTATTTAATAGGCATGTTTCATCACATGCTTTACGGTCGGGTCGGGCAATTGGAATTCATTCAAAACTATCAACATAATTGCGACCCAATTAACAATTGCACATTCATTCATTCCTCGGCCTTTTTATTGTACGTTAATACCACGCCGGTGATGAGTGCAACCAAGGTAAAGGCTTGAGCACCAATTCGAGTTCGCATCATTATCTGAGACATTTTCCGATTGCCTGTTCGAAAGTTATAGAGACCAAAACATAGTGCGCCGGCTGTGGCTAGGCATCCTATTTGGGGAATAAAGTGTTGAGAAATTATTCTACATTGTATGGGACTTATGCAATATTTTCAGTGATCACTTACCGATCGGCACAACTGGGTTAGATTTTATTTTGCGTAGCATCTTTTCTCTTGTGGTTTCCGGGCGTTCGGCGTCAAAATCCTTGCGCATTTGAATCCATTCCAATTCGGCATCATTCAATTTTACTTCTTCAACCATTATTATTTATATTTTTGAGATTTTCTTCTTTTTTTTGGGGGGGTTGTAAAGGAAGCCGAAGTCTAACAAGAAACACAATTATTGTGAAATTGAAATATTTAATATGATAATAAAATATGCACGACACAACTGTCAAAACAATAATGCATTCCGTATGGAAATCCGTATGATGTGCTAGGAAATATATGATAAGTCAGGTATTGCCAGACCTTTTCGATTGTTTGCATGAAATGTTCAGTAAAGGAGATATGTTCAAGGGTTTTTGAATTAGAATTAAGTTGAATCAGCTTAATTGATTACATTTATATTTTAGATGTATGTCCTCGCACATCCGGGTGTTATAAAAATAAACGAATAAGACATGGTTCAACGATCAATGTTTATAAATACATGTAGGTAATACAGTGTAGATGTATTTCCCGAGAATTGTATCAATAAAAACCGAACAAATATTACATTTTGTTAAGAAAATGCGTATTACCATTTGTTACTATTTCCCTCAGTGACATCATCGATGTTGAACACATCCCCTAACAGCCTGAACTCCCCACATACGTTTGGAGAGTACAGCCGGTTACCATAGCTAGGTCCATATAACGCTCGCACCTCACTTTCACAGAACTCATGCAGCCATCTCTGTCGTTCACATTACATCCTCCATGCGCAATGGATGGACGCCATCTAAAATCGTGTAAAGAGTGTAGAGTTTAGGCCAAAGACTACAGAGTAATTTTTCATCGATACAAGTTCTCGTTAAATGCAAATAAAAAATTAAAAATATTGTTTTATTAAATCAACAAAATTTAATCCGCAACATTGCCGCAAACAATACATGTGGACGTGAATAGTTTGAGAATTCTTTGTGATTCGTTGCCGCTTTGCCTGCCAAAATAAAAAGTAAAAAAAAAAATCGTCGCCTTGCGGATTGTGGAAAATATATTCCTGTGACGATACGTTTTTTTTTTTTTTTTTTTTTCGTTGCCTATTTCTGTTTTGTGTCTGTGACTTCCCTCCAAGAGTATTCGAATTGAGAATCTATGGCGAATTTGTACCCCTCCGGTGTGCTGCCGTGCAAGTGGATTTAGAATGAGCTAAACTTGTTTATGCCGTGAATTAGTTTCTGTGTTTTTATTTTTCTTGGTTTCTGTTTTATTTTGTTGTTTGCGTGTTCTACCTGGCACTGTTGAATTATATATTGGTGGCGATAGACAAAAAGAAAAAAAAAACTTTACTTTTTTGGTGGGATAAATATTGTTACGTAGTCATTAGAGGCAGTGAAAGAGGTGAAACGCGAAGCAAAACATGTAAAGTGGAGAGTTAATTAAGAAGAAAAGAAAACGAGAAAAACTTCATTCGACGAAAAAAAAAGAGAAAAAAAACTGGGAACTCTCAGTGTGTTGGGTATTTCCTGGAATACATCAGTGGCCGAGCGTAAAATATTAAAGTGGCGAGGGAGTTTTATTCAAAAAAAAAATATTGAAAGTCGAACAACGCGGTGCAATCTAAAATCACAAAATTGGTAGCCGGGTAAATTATTAATGCAGCAATGAGTTACAGTCAAAAGCAGGGTCCGGGGGGAAATAGTGGAGGGGGTGGTCCAAGCAATCAAGCGTCGCAGCAAGCAGTTAAGGCCATAGCGGGAATTCAGCAGCAAATGCAAAATCTCGCTCAAAGCGGATTGCCTCAATCGTCTCAAGCGGGATTTAATGCATTTTTCTCGCAGCAGCATTTTGAAATGTTAAAGCAGCAACAGCAGCAATTGCTCCTGAACAGCCCACAACTGCAGCAGCGTTTCCAGCAGCAAATGCAGCAGAGCAAAGACCGTGGCGAGCCACTAGCACTAACACGCACTCCAGCCGCAGCTGATTTACTTAACAAAACTTATCAGCAACATCATCAGCAGCAGGCGAATGGGAGCAATGGGCCCGCATCCGCTCTGGCCAGTGTCAATCAGTTCCAACAGCAGATGCAAGCCGCAAACCTGATGCAACAGTTACACGCATATCAATTGCAATTTCAGCAGCAACAGCAACAACAGCAGCAGCAACAACAGCAACAGCAGCACCATCAGCAGCCGCAGCAATCTCATCATCAGCACCAATCTTCGCATCAGCACCAGCAAAAGAGCCATGCCCAATCGACAACAGTTGCCGCTTTGCAATCGTCAAAACAGCAACATAATCAACAAATGCAACAATCGCAGTTTCCACAAAAATATCTGCCATCAGCAGCTCACAGCAAGTCATCAATGGGTGGGGTATCAATTCCTCCTCCACCGTCGGCACTGGCCAATCAGTTGAAGCCACCGAATCTTCCTCCAAGTACTCAAATAACTCCGATTCCATCGCCCCAGCTATCGACGGCTAACAACAGTCTGAGCGCAAAAGGATCTTCATCGTCAGCAAAACAAGTGCCGCCATCGATTTCCCTGCTGCCAGCTAAGCAGCCGCCGGTCTCGTTGCCCAATGCACCAGTTGCCGCTCATCTCCATCATCATCATCAGAACAAGGTGCCACTGTCGATCCCCAGTCAATATACGAATCCAAGCAGCAAAGGGCCCCTCGTAAGCGCGATACCTTCACCGCTCCCTTCGCATTATCAGAAGATGAGCCAGTCACAGTCCCAGCAATCTCAGCTGCAGCAGAATTCGAATTTATTAGCAGCCACTGCTCATGAGCCAGAACCAAAATTGCAAACAAGTGCCGTGCCACTGACCAAGCAGCAGCAACATCAGCCACCACAATCTTCAGCAGTGACCATATCTAGTAGTTTGCCAGCAAAGGCGCCAACTGCGAACCAAACACCGCCAAGGCCTGCAAGTTTGCCTCCATTGTTGCCTCCTGTTCCTGTCAAGGAACCAGAGGAAGTTACAAAAATTGCCGTGGCCCCAGCACCACCGCCACCAATTCTACCACCAATACAGCCGCAGGTGCCAGAAATCAAACCAAACATACCGAACGCAACACCAGCACCAGCCCTGGTTAAACCGGCCCCAGAATCAGGCGGAGGAAGTACTTCCGTTTCCGCTGAGGCATCGCCAACCAGACCAATTGATGAGCCGGATTCACCACCAAAACCAGAGAATAAAACTGCTGACAACAAAAAAGCCGAGTCGTCCAGTGACGGTGCTACTATAGCGGCTTTGCCTGAAACAACAAAAATTCCAACTCAAGAAACAACCGCTTCTGCTCCACCGCTACCAGTGGCGGTACTTCCAACTCCCATGCCACTCCCTGTTGACAAACCGGAAGTTGACAAAACCGTAAGTGATTGTATTTTAATAGATTGCCTTTGTCCCTGTCTCGCCATCGAATGTTATCTTGATGATTGTGTCTGTGAAACCCATCACCGATTCCAATCAATGACCATGTCAGGTAGTTGCCGGTGAGGTTAACCTTGTTAGCTGGTGATACGTTATTCTAAACTTTAGAGTTAGTACTTGTCTCCTTTTAGAACTAAAGTGTCACTACTAAACTGCCAAAGATTAAAGAAAGCATAAATATAGTGCTCACCTTTGGAAAAAAAAACTATATGGAATCTATATTGTCTATTAGCAGGTTAAGGATGCAGTCCCAATCTCCACGGAGAAAGTGGTCGATAAGCAGCCACCAACAAGCCCAGCTGCAGATACTGGCAGCAAGTTATCACCCATAGCAATGCATGACACCGAAGACAAGTCAAATCCAGCCGAAGAAGAAGAGAGCCCCGGAAGCGACGAGTCCTCCACAGAGATGAGTAAAACCAATGACACCGCTGTGAATTCATCAAACAATGCGTCGTCTTGTGACGAGCAACAGCTAGAAGAAGAAGTTACCTCAGAGCGTGAAGATGCCCCCAAACCTAAGAGCAAGGACGAGTCAGTTGACAGTCCCAAGAATACAGAAAATGTTGAAACAAAGAATCAAATAATTGAAACTACGGATACAATATCTGCAGAAACTTTCGTAGACAAGCCGGAGAAACCAGAGAAATCGGATAAAGTAGAGAAGTCCGATAAAGTCGACAAGACGACAAAGGCGGTCGACAAGAGTGAGCGAAAAGAAAAGTGTGCAGAAAAACCGGTAGAGAAGGAGAAACCTGAAAAAATTGTTGTCAAATCCAATCAAACTGAGAAGACTTCATCAAAAACTAAAACGGCAAGGCAGTCAAAAACTGCGGCTGCAGCTGCAATCTCAGCGGACGCTACAGGGGAAAAGTCGGACAAACAAAAAGACACTTCTTCTGTGTCCAAGCCCAAGGCGGACGATGTAAAATCGCCCACAAATGCAAAAGCTGACAAACCTGAAGCAAAAAGGTCACAAACAAAAGTTAAACCACAGCCACAGCAGCAGTTGCAGGTGTCACCGACGACACCATCGACGCCGAGCGATCGTAAAAGTAAACGTCACCGCCTCAAGACCATTCTCTATCAGAGTCCTCTGCCCGAATTGGCATTCATAACAAAATTGTCGGCAAGCGAAGCTTCGAACTCTCCGAAACCCATGTCATCCGAGGATAAACTGATTGTGTTCTACAAGCACGAATATATGGCAGTACGCAATGCGGAAGGTGGTTTCTTTCTGTGTCAAACTTTACAAAACGTTTTCCGATCATCTCCACGTATCAGCATCCGATGGTTGTCGGAAGATAAAAAGGACGACACAGTGTTCATACCAGATTTTTACGATCACACTGACATTGAGTGCATCTTGACAACAGTTGATATGAAGAAATTGGAAAAGGGTCACCTAAGGTTGCCGAAATCCGAGAAGACGCGTATCGAGAGCATTTTGAAGAGGGCCATCGACGTTGAAAAGGGCATTCTGCCACGACCCGATGTCACCGAAGAGAATCCCGATGGGTGTAAGTAAAAATTGTTTTGATATGAAAATCTGCCTACCTGTGAATTCCTTCACGTATTTATTGTGCACCTTTTTGGTTTTATCGTTCTAGTGGATATTTCATTATACAAAGATGAATCTCAAATAGAAAAGAAATCATCGATTGGTGCTGGAGGCAGTAGCAATGGCAAAAAGGGTAGCTCCAGTGGATCACCCTTGAACAAACGCAATCGAAGCAAAGCTAAGTCACCTAGTAAGAAGAAGAAATCATCATCATCAGCGGCAGCGGCAGCAGCAAAGAAGAAAAAGAAGAATCAAGATGGCAGCAACAGCAATGAGAGCGACGACGACGACGATGAAGATGATGATGAATCAGAAATTGATACAGACAAAGAATATAAACCGAGTCGTAAACGATCGATTATAAATAATACAATACAAAGTACCAAACCACAGAGAGCTCAAAGGTCACCATTGGCCAAGGCGAGAGCAGCGTCACCCATAACCCCTACCACGTCCAGATCGAAAAAATCCGTGCCTCAAAAGGTCTATACCTCGCCAATGATACAAATTCCAAGCAATAAACACATCTAAATGTTTACTTCTGTTTTTTCTTCCCTCTTTCTTTTTTGTTTTTAGACCGAAACACCCGCAGCGTCGTCGGTAAGTAGCAGAAATGATCGAGCTGCTAAGCGTCGGGCGGTAGAGAATACAAATGAAACACCTGAGGTACCAGCAAAAAAACCAGCGCCGACAACCCCTGCCAAACTGGCAAAAGGCAAGAGACAAATCCTTACTTAATAAAGCTCAAATTGAAATGTAAATTGAATCTTAACCGTGATCACCTGTTTATCCTTCAGGATCAGAAAAGAACACTGTCAATGCAACAGATGGACGCGCTGAAGAAGATTCTGTAAAAAATGTTAACAAAGCCTCGATACAGGGATCGGCAACAGCAACCAAAAAGAACCGACCCGGAACAGCGGCCACACCAACAACAAGCGCACCAGCACCAGCACCAGCAGCAACACCATCAACGTCAGGTAGTCGGCCAACTAGAAGTCGGAAATAAAATCAAAGCATTTCTTAGCCTTCCCCTCCGTTATAAAACTTCCCCACCCCCTCCTCCACAGCAAAACTTAACCCGTAGCCACATAAAGAACACGATCAAATCCGTAAAATACAAAAGCGCCCCTAACTCGAAAATATATACATAAATCAAAACAAATAATAAGAAGTTCTTAAGATAAGATATTCCGTTTGTAAGCACTTAAAAGAAATCAGTTCTTTTTTTTTTCATTTTTTTTTAAACAGAACAAAAAGAAAATCAATGAGAGGCAATGAGAGGGTAAACAACGGAGAGTGCTAACCATTTAAATCCCTTAAGCATTATTAGAGTATTATAAGTAGGTAAAATGGTAAGCAATTTCGTTCTTGAAAAAAATCCGTTTTTTTTTTTTTTGTTTGTTGTATTCGTTTTTTAGTTGTAGACATCAAATAAACTTGTCATTCTGTTAGGAACACTGATCAGAAAATTTTTTGTAAGCAGCGCTGAGTTGATTGAGTTGCTCAGCACATATGTTGTGTGCGTGTACACTGAAGAGTAAGCCCTCTCACAAATCACAACTCACAACCGCCACTCACTGGTAACGAACAAAATGCTATTCTATTGCAATATCGTAGTTTCGTAAACAATTTATTTTCTTTGTCATAATAACAAACGCCCCCTCCCTCCACCCACCCAACCATCCGTGCTCCCCACCATAAAACATTTCCCCTCCAATTTCCCCACTTAAAAATATATATACATATAAGATATCTGTAAAACATAAGCAACACAATTTTATTGTACATTTTTGGATTAATGTACAAAAAGAATAACAAAAAAAAAAAAACAAATTATCGTGTGACAAAATTTTTATGATTTATTTTTTATTCTTTTGGGGTAAAAAAAAAACAACAAATGCATATATACATATATATCTATATATATACATATATATGAACACAAGCATATATTTTTCATTAGTTTAGGCTTATAACATAAAAGTCCTTATAGAACTATTATATAGACACACCCTATAAAATGAAGACAACAACAAAACAAAAAGAAAAAAAACAATGTCTATTGTGTGACAAAAAACAAAATAAATAAAACACTAAGCAAAAAAACGTATATTTCTTTGTCGTGAGAACAAATCAAGAATGTAAGGAAATTTCAAAAACAAAAAGAAAAAAACAAACAATTTTATTACAATTAAAATTAAAGTAAATAAGCAAAATTTTAACAAAAAGAAGAAAAAAAACGTGAAAAAAGTAAATCAAATTAAGTGGGTATTAAGATCACAGGTTTAGAAATTATTAATTAAGACATAATACAGAGATTTAACACAATATCCCTCAGTTGTTTTTGTTTTAAAAGCAAACGTAGTCTTTTTTATGTTTGTGGGTACATTGTAAGAAAACACAATAAACATAAAGAAGAAGATATACCATACAAAAGCATGCGTAAAAAGTAAAAACAAAAAACTATAAATTAACAATGTTTCACAAGCAGAGGAAATGTTTTAAAAATAAAGAATACAATTCATTTTGAAATTACCGAAATGGCTTTCTTTTTGAGTTTTAAGCTCGGACTGTGGTTGACGACGGGCATTCACAGTGAGGGTGTAATCCAAGTTTTAATTTGTTTACTTTAGGTAACAGTCTTTGGGCTTGTCGAATTTCCGATATTGTATTTTTATTCGTAAAAGCAAATTGACTACAGTGAAACCCTTCTAAGTTGGCCACCGATGTGCAGACTATACAAGACCAACTTGGAAGGGTTTACGTTTTGTTGATGTTTGCAAATGATGAAACATGTTCGTTATATTACCGCCGCTACTGCCGGAAATTGCTGTGCTACATATATGTTCATGCATCCAGATGTGTTAGCATTGCCCGTGGTCAACATACGTAGTTTTTTCAACGCGGCCGGTGACAAAATAAGAGAAATTCGCGTCCAAGTTCCAAGATAGAAGGGTTTCCAACATGTACAGGTGTTCATAATTATTCTGCGTTCTTCAGTGTCATCCACAAAAATGCAAATGGCAAAATCTTTCACAAGCTCACTCATACTCAAGATCGTCGGGTGGGTGACAAATGTCACATAAAGTGACTAAGAGAATACAATTTTGTCACAGTCACATATATGTTTGGGTGACACGACTGAGAGAATAGTGGTGATTTTTTTAATATTTTGTATGCAATTTTCTTGGTGCAGACATTTTTAGCCCAACTTGAAAGGGCCGATAACGTTATCATCATCATCCGACCCGTATGATCCACTAAAGGTATCGCGGTGGCGAAGCACACACGAGTGATCTCCAGGCCACTCAAGCGTTTTTGAACGTGGTCCAACCAGCTCGTCGTGGGTTTGCCAAGCGGTGCACTACCTGATGGAGTTGCATTCAAGACGTCCCTATGAGGACATTCGTGCCACGTGACCACATTATAGAAGCATAACTCTTTTCGTTCGAAGAACCAGTAACATTGAGTTCGTCGCCCACTGCCGTGTTTCTCACGTTATCACGGTGAGTAACTCCCACAACACCACGAAGAAATCTCATCTCTGCGGCTGGTGTTCGCGATCTTATTCTGTTGGTCATTACACAAATTTCATGACCATAGATGATAGTTGGTATCTGACGTTAATCTGGTTAAATTGATATTTAAAACAGGTTGCGTGTAGTGAGACAGGTGTATGCTATCATCAAAAAAGATCAAAATATCGACGAATTGGTAAGAACATCACAAACGCCGAGATGATAGTGGATTTCATTTAATTGGCCTCCGCAGCTGTTTATAGTTACAACTTCAGTGCAAAGATCAAACAGAATAACAACGATGGCGTCGCACTCATGCACAATAGGCAGCAGGCGAACAAAACTGTAGTCCACACAGACTCCACATCAAAATGGGTCTTCTCCAACTTCTGCATTCAGCCCGACGGCGACTGGAATTAAAGCCGAACTTTTGCGGGTAACTTAAGATCTTAACTTGAGATCATTAACTTGTTTTGTTTGGCATTTATAAATACATACACCACAAAACTCAAGCGGATTTGCCTACACTAAATTAAAGCATTCACTTTGACTTGTACACATCCACTGTATCAAACGCCCCATTTCAAAGAATTAAAACAACATTTATCACACTTCTTTTTTCAACTTTATTGAATTAGTCTCTAGGCGGTTTCCTCCAGATCTACCACATTACCCTCCGGACAGGACAAATTTTCATCCTTCCAGTGTTCTGGTTCGAGTTGATCAGCAAGGCCCATCTCCACTATTTTCTTCCGAAGATTTCGAATTTCACGACGAGCCTCCTCCAGCTCCATATCGAGATTGTCAAAGGTCTCCTGCGGAATCGGTGTACCTCCCAGTTCCTGTCGCACGAAATCAATTGGATTCTCGGGTTTCTCTTTAGCAAGTATTATTTTATTGAAAATGCCTGTTATTGCTTCGGTAACTCGGTTTTCTTCTAAATATTTTCGAAGACTCAACTTCTTTTCCTCGGAAGTGATGTCGTTGTGAAACATTGTTTGTTGTCACTAAACTTTAATAAACCAAATGAAGAAATTGACTACACGAAAATGACCGAATTCTGGGCTGGAGATAACTATTCACCGTTATGGTAGTTGTAGATGTTTGAAATGTTTTTTTCTGTTTCTATTTTTTGTACGCAGTGTTGTGGTGGGGGATATAAACTGCATTACCTGCTCGGTGGGTATGTTCACTTTGTCCTTCGCGGTATGCTTTAGTAAATGAAATAACATATCGTTATTTTTTCTTCTAAGTTGAATATAATATAAGTACCTATATTTTTTGCAGTGCTTTACGTTGTTCTCTATTCTGCAAGATAATGAGAGCTGAAAGTGCTCTGTTCTAAAAATTGCAAATGTTCACATCCATTCCGATGTACACCTGAAAAATGTTAATGTATATTTTTCGTAAAATATCGTAAATATCGTCAACATAAGCCAAATTCACAGCTGATTGTCCAGTTGTCCATCGATGAATTTGAGAGACCTTTTGACAGTTATTCACGGAAAAATGTAAATTGCACTCACTGATTGGTAAGCTGGGTTTAAGAAAACGATATAAAAAACGCTGTTCTGAAGGGGCAAGAGAGGTAGAAGTCAACTATGTTAAGCCTATACGGATCCAACGCATGAGGTGGCTAGGCCATGTAGAGCGCATGGAAAACTTATTTCCAGTCTGAAGACTCTCCTGTGTGGCAACGCAAGAGAGGATGTTCGTTTCTAATGTGATGCACACAAGTGGAGAAGGACCTCAACCAACCTGGTGTGCGAAACTGGAGGCAGATAGCCAGAAATCGCGTTAGTTTAAGAGGCTTGTTGGCCAGCTCTCTTATTTCTGCTTGTTGTTTGAGGCCCAAGTTCACTCCGGACTGTCCCAGGTAGCTACGGAGTACGGATAGTATTTACGAATTTCTCGAAAAATTTTAGATTATATTAGGTATAGTAAAAAGAAATCAATTATATTTCCAACAGATGCCTTTAGTAATCTATGTATATCTCGCGTTGCATACGTCCCATCGGACAAAACTAAATGCCGTTAGAAAGATTAATACTAAAAAAACTTTACGGACAGTTAAGTGATTGATTGACTCAGTTTTGAGCAAGGAGAAAAAAATATTTTACATTTTTTCTTCGATAAAAGCGAAAACGCAAGCCAGGCGGCTGAAAATGTAAATAATGTTTATGATCCTGATACTGTAAGAGAAAATATTGCGCAGTTTTGGTAACTTCAATTCTGTTTCGGCAATTTCGATGTCATAGATGTACGACGCTCTGGAATTGTCGAAAATGTCGATAAAATCATGAAAATCGTTAAGTCTGACCGTCGTGTGAGCACTGTTTCCATTTAAACAAGGCTTGATACAAAAAGAAGCTCGATGTATGGGTTAACCTCTAACTAGCTCATGGATCGAATTTCCATCTGCGAATCACTGCTGAAATGCCACGACATCAACAAATTTTTGAAGCTGAAAGTGAACCACTTACGAAAACGTCAAGGAAAAATGGTCGAGGTCGAATCGCAGTGAGTCGTCGCAAATAGTGGCCAAGCCAGGATTGACAGCCCAGGACTGCCTTGATGTGAGTTTGGTGGGATTGGCAGGGAATCATCTACTATGAGCTGATCTCTAACGGCAAAACTCTTAATTCGGACATGTATTGTCAATAATTGGACCGCCTGAAACAAGCAATCGCTCATAAGCGGCCAGCTTTGGACCATAGGATATGAATTGTGTTCCATCAGGACAATGCCAGACCAAACACATCGATGGTCACTCGCCAGAAGCTCCGAGAACTTGGTTGGTAGGTAGCCTAGCACCTAGTTACCTAGCACCAATTGATTACCACCTGTTCTTGTCCATGACGATTTTGTTGGTGAAAATATCGCACCGTTTTGTTTCATAAGCCTCTCTAGTAGTGACGAGGGCTTCAACGAGAGAGTGATAACGGCATTACCATCAAAATGGCCACAAATAACCCAACAAAACAGGCACATTTGACCTAAATCGCATCGTTTATACTACAGCCTTTAATTTTGTGCAAAAATAATGGATTTCATTTTACTACACCTAACATTAAAAAAAGACACATTTTCTATGTTTGTATGTATATCAACTGTAATGATATATTTTTATTTTATCTTTCACTTTCAGTTGTGATATAATGTGGGTAGATACGTATTATACATATGTATGGCTTAGTAAATAGGACAGTTGTCATAGTTACAAAAAAGAAAAAACAAACAAACAAACATATTTCCTATTTGTAAATAATAAAAAAATATATACTACAATCTAATTATATATGTTGGTATATATGCATGTATACGAATGATTTATAAATATATGAATTAAAAACAGAAAATAGATTCTCTCATGTTATAACAATTCAATAAAATATATGCATTTTTTCTTTTTTATTCTTTTTCACGGGAACAACTAAACTTAACTTACTTTTATTAATGTATACTTTACTCTTATTGTATTTTATTTTGTTTTATTTTCTTTGGTACATACATTTGCGTTGTGATAGCTGAACATTTGTTACTAAACAGACATAAATATTTTTGTATGTCTAAAGAAATATGGATGAGTTTCTGTCGTCGTGCTCCGCTGTTCGTTTCCAAGATCGGATATAATGTAAATTGATATTTGCTTATTTGCGTTTAGTCTATATTATTGTATATTTATGTATAAATGTCTGTATATTGTATTTGAGAATGCCCTAAATAGTGTCTTTCATAATATTAAATATATTTATGTACTATTTATATTATTGATCCTGTGTCAAGCATACTGTCTTTGCTTCGTTTTATTAACTGCCTCGCATCAATGGTACCGGAAATGTACACATCTTTGCTCTGCTAGAGGCTCCAATCTATCATCTATCATATATGTATGTAGGATATTCACAAACCCAAACCGTTGCTTTGAGAAAAAAATTGTGGACATTTCGTATCTTTGTTTTGGAGTGATTTTGAGCGGGATATGCTTAGTGCGTCTAAGGTATTCGTATGTCCCGATTCAATGAAGATGGTGGATCATCTGGGCTAGGTGAGTCATCACCATGGGGTCTGATGCGAACGACAGCTCGGCGTACCTCTTCGTCACGTTGCGGCATGTAAAGCCCCGATGGGCCTGAATAGCATGTTGTATTGTTGCCGGACAATCGCAATTTCTCGGTTTCTCCGTTCAGATTTTCTGTAAACAGTTGACCCAGATTCAACTGTGGGATGTCATAAAATACGCTTAGGGCAAACATTACTGCGATTAAACCTGAAATGAGTAACAAGATTCTTTGTAGATGTGATTCTGTCGATATATGCGGTCAGCACACTTACCCAAGACAAGGTAGGCTGTAATGAATATCTTGTATAGGGAACGATTTTCGGGGGATACACCTTCGCCGGGTATGTAATCGCCCAAGCCAACGGTGGTCAGGGTTATGAAACAGTAATAGAACGAATCAAGTGTACCCCATTGTGGTTCCAGATATGCAAAGATTGTAGTCGGTATTGCAACAAATAAGATTGCGATGAGAAGAACTGAAATGAAAAGAATTAAAATTGTTACATTTCATCTGTGGCTTGTACAATTCAGTCAAGTTTAAAACCTTACCAATCAAGCTGAGATGAAGCAGCCTAATGTTAAATGGCTGATACAAGTGACCGAGTTTTGCGTTCAATATTCCCAGGAACCAGTTCGCTGGTATTAACAGACGTTCAACAACAGCGCTCAAGAAAACCAGTGTCAATGGGATGCCAATTGATGCGTAAATTATACAAAATATTTTGCCCGTTTGACTTAACGGTGTCACATTACCATATCCTGGAAAAAAATATCAAATTGTCATTAACCGAGAAAAAATATACAAGATAGAATAGAGTTTACCAATGGTAGTCAGGACTGTTGTCGAAAAGAAAAGCGCCTGACCAAAGCTCCAATTTAATTCGTTGCTTGCATTGTTCAGTGGAGAGATGCCACGGTTATTCGCTGTAACGACAGCTGACAGGAAGTCCTCCAAATCATTGTCTGAAAAGATTCGAAAGCAAATTGCTTAGTTGTGGAGCAGTGATTATCAAACTTCTACAAACAACAATGAGCTGGATCGCTTATTTATTTATTTATTTAATGGCTATCAGATAATTAAAATTACAGGATAGCATAGAAGCCAGACCACCAATGGCCTAAGGCTAAGGATTGCTTAATGGAGGACGATGTAACCATAAACTGTGTATCCTTTATCAATACTTAATAAGACAAACAAATAATAATCTCCATATTTACCCTCAATTTGTGGATGCTTTTTCAGGAATGCATTCTTTATACTACGAACACGAGAAGTAGCGTTCCGTTCGACGGGAGTTTCGATTATTTGAAAACATATGCCTCCAATAATCAAATACATTGAATACAGGAAAATAAAGAAAACAAACCACACATTTTCTCTCCTCATACGTTCGCGGTCCGCCGCAATTGTTGTCGGGGGTAATGTTCTGCAAAAAAGCCTCGCAGTTGTGGTTGAGAAGGATGAGGCGTTTACATACGAATTCGATGGATTGTGCTCGTAAGGGAATGCGCCTTTCACATTGGCATTCGCTCTCAAAGATGATTCCTTAGGTTGGGATGATCTAATGATAATGTCTGAATCCCATTGCGAGTTGCATTTGTCTATGTTTTCATAATCATTTCTGTCTCGTCTTTTTCGATTACTTCTGCCAAAGCATGAAGACTGCATTTTAGCTTTCGTTTTCTTGCATTTTGTTCTTATTGTATTATTAAGTGCATTTGTATTACTTGTTGAGGGGAAATCAACTTTTTCTTCTTTTAGATTTCCAGTAGTCTCAGTATTGTTGCCAGTATCCATTGTCTAGATAAGTGTTAGTCCTTGATTTCGTTTTCGTTTATTTTATTTTTATACTTAAAAAACTTTTACATCTTTACGATGTGACCTTGGGGAATCCGTACAAAAAATATCCACAGAACTAGGGTTTAAAGAGAACATAGGTTCAAATAACCAGTGGGAATTTGATTTACAGAAAAAAGCGTGCACAAATATTTCATTCCATTTACAGTCGAAGTTAATTCTCTTAACCGAGTTAAGTCTACGCCCAGATGCAGCTACAGCACCATAAATCCCTTATGTCATTTACTTCAATTCCCATTTGGAAGACTGCATAAATTTGATCATCAACCGAAATCAATTCGCATAAAGCAAAGTGTATAGCCCAAATATAACTCAATTATTTTCCTAATAAAATGGCAGTTGGTCGACAAACGCCACTTCTTTCTGCACAAAGAATCTGTTTAGACGTGTATTCATGCAAGAACTGTCGCGTCAATTAATCTTGAAATTCATTCCTCTAAACTGACATCAAATTTAAATGACGACTTTACTGCCGGATTTCAGCAATTAATACTTTTATGAACTCATTAAGAACCCTTGCCAGAAGTTTTAAAGTCTTCATTACCTTTTCCAACACACGCAAGTCATTCAATTAGTTAAAACATTGTTGTACACTCAATTTAATGATTGGCCATCCTATGGGCAAATGTTTTTTCAACTGTAAACTGAGACACTTCATTGAGATGTCAGTCACGTCTCGAGTGATTTCTTCTCTTCAAAAAGTGAATTAGTTTTTAATTCAGAGTTTGGGGTATTTGATGTTTCACGAGTTGCTTAAATTGAAAGGGTCGTTTAAAACTCAAGGCATGCACAGAGATTTTGCTTCAGTAAAAAATTAAGGGACTACCACTATGTTACACGAATCTATTCTAACAAGTTGAACATAACATTTGCTTTAGTTACATGTGTGTGAGAACTGTAGCAGTGATTGAATGGCAAGTTTTTACCAGAATCAGAATTGATTTAGGACAAACCAGTTCTTCTTGCCGAGGAATACGAAACTTCATTTCATTTGTTTAACTTTACAGATAGTAAATAAATTCCAATTAACCAGTTGAATTTAAATTTAGCACTTATTTCTTTAAAACAAAGGATGAGAGACTGATGCGTGTTTACTTTTAAAATGTCTGCGATTGGATATGGAAGGGAAGGTAAAAGTTTCATAATCTAATAATCTAAATAATCGTGATTAATTTAAGAAGTTACTGCGATAAGGAATTAAGTTATTTGTCCGTCAAAGAAAAGTTAGCCTATTAAAAATCAAGTATTCCGGACAACGGCTGCAAATGATTTTTTGAAGGAATGTTCGTTATTCAGTTCAATATGTTGATGTGAAGGATATTTCATTTAGCGCTTCCTATCTTTAAATTTAAATAAAACAAAGTATGCCAAATGTGACGCGCATCCGAAATATCTATGACGCCGGCGCATAAATCAGGTTGAATTTGACCGATTTTCATAGGTTAAGTTGGCTTTGAGGGCCGCTTAAGCTTGCCTCTTTCTCACATTTTCTGCGACTTCAGAAAATACCACAAGAAAAAGTTTAACCGGGTCAAATCGCACAATCTCGGTTGCCAGTTCACATCATCTCCACGTGAGATGACCACGCTTCTCGCTAGTGAAGAATTTCCAATGTAGCATGAGCTGTGTGGCATGTACCACATTATGCCGTTGGTGTCCATATCATCCAATATTCATCGACCTACAGCGCTCTTCGTTGACAGCGATGGCCTGCCCAACGTCGTTTTTGAAGAAATACGGACCGATGACGCCGTCAGTCCGAAATCCACACCAAATAATGACTTTTTCGGCATGCATTGGACGCTTTTGGATCATCCCAAATTCGACAATTTTGTTTGTTGACGTACCAATTCATCCAGAAATGGGTCTCATCTTATGACGACCGTAAAATGGAACGTTGCCCGAACAGAAAATCGTTTTGATAAAATAATCTTATCATTTACACGTGTTGTTGGATGCTAGGTCCGTCCATGGTGATTTGGAAACACAGAGATGACAGCCAATTTTACAGATGTAGCTTCCACAATATTGCCGATATCAACTGTCAAAGTTCAATAGTCTGTATTGGAAAACGCTTTACAATTAAAGACTGCACCCAAGCAAGTCCCTAGTGTAGTGCTAAGAGTGAAAGTCTCACATCTACGAATACCGCGCGTAGCTTGTACATAGCGATTGATTCAAGATTACAATAGGTTGCTAATTCACCGCATCTTATGACTGGCGAGACTATCCACCTTGTCCCGGCGTCACAGCTTAAGTAGGTCTAATGTATAGAATCGCATATTTTTGATGACCAAAAACTAAGGGATAGTCAAACCTAATGTCAGTGGTAGAGTGAGCAGATAGCAAACCGTGCCCAAAAACGAAAGTTTGGGGGTCAAACCAATCATTCAGACGCCTGGACGAGGGTCTGTTGGAATTAGAATTGCCCCGTCGGTTTTGCACGGGCGGACTATACAACAGACCCAACACGTTGATCTAGTGAGCTACACAGCCGTCAGGGCACCCAATTACCTATCTACCACCATATAAGAGGTAAAATTAGGGCTTAAGACTTTGTCACGTGTAGCTAGCGCAGTGTAATAATCAGATGGAGTCAAATTCCGATAGATCTCTGCTTATTTCATTAGCTAGTGGTTTTCGCTACGGATTTAAACTTAGAAGTACTAAGTTAAAGGTCAAGGAGGTGGTCTAGATTAAGCAATCGCTTAGAAATAGGAATTGCTTGAGACTTGATTGGATTGGAACCATTCCCTCTTGACCAACAGTAGATACGTTTCAAGTCGTCGTTCATGAGAAACGCAATGCATGGCTATGGAGCAGCTGTGAATGATTTGCTCTGAATTTGAAATAAGGACCCGTTTCGCTATTAGTTTCTCGAAGTCTTTGAATGAGAAGAAGAGGATGCTAATTGGTATAAGGTTGGCCATAGAGTCTGGGTTGGTTTTTTTCGCTTCGGTATAATTTAGCAATTTTCCAAAACTGCGAAAAGGTCGAAGTAATTATCCACCAGATGATTACATGCATGAGATAGGAGACGATTTCTTCTCCAATAGAGTCTGATTTAACACCATTTACACATCGAACATTTTCATTCTAGTTTAAAAACTAGTCACCAAACATTCATCAAACAAATTCTAACGTGCTTTAAGAGCGAAAAACAATATATTGGTGTCCTCAGTATGCAGAATAAAAGTTAATGACCGGTCTTCTGGCATCAATTACTGATTTATACCAGCCGACCCGTGTTGCCTCTTCCACTACCCTGGCTAAACAAACGCTATACTGATGCTTGTATGTATTTAGATATGTAGATGCATGTAGCCCACGGCACTTGTATGCATTCCATACTCTAAGAGGAATGTTGAAAATCTAATTGAAAACTTTCTGCATGAAGCACTTCAGCGAAGAGGATGACTTCATGTTTTTTTTTTGCTTTTCCTTTTTTATTTCTTTCTTTTTTTTTCTGTGTTTTTGCCCACTGAGTATGAGGTTCGCTGTTGTTTTTTGTTTGTGCATATTGAAGAAGCAAATCCTGTAGAATAATTGCTAAGTTTCTTTCATTGTATAATCAAACATATGTACCTACGAATAAACACACTGTTTAACCTTTAGCATTCACTTCCTTAGTCCTTTGGCGATAGAATAAAGAGAACCATTTATCCGGGACAATGCAGCTTCGCCACGGGGGGAAAAAACATTGAAAATGAAAGTCTGGGATGTGTGACATCAACTTGTGTATGGGATTGCACTCTCACTAATTTGTTGCAGTCTTCTTTCTGGTATTTCGTAGATAAAGGTTAATTGCTGTATTAACGTTGCTTGGAATATTCGTATGATGTGCAAAGTTTCGAATATACGGAAGCACGGAAAGAGTCATGTGATCTTTATGACGAGACACTTTAATATTTAAAGGTTTCATTGCTCTCGACATGTTGTTGGCGAGATAGATGGCTACGTTGGAGGACCTTGTAACCTTTTCAGCGAGCAATGGGGGGAGAACAGTGGAGCTTTTCCATAGGACTGGCTAAAGTGGATCAAATATTGGCAGGAATGTCGAAATTGGTGTCAAAACTATTGGTATATCAAAACCAAACCTGGGACCATTTTCACCTCTGTCCATCTATATTATTATGTTATATTATTATCTCATACCCCGAGGGACAGCGCGGTAAAGGAAGACCACGCCTCCAGTGGCGTATGCAGCTGGAAAGGGTCCTCAATCTGGCTGAGGCCCAGGTCCTGATTGTAGCGCCAGCCAAAGAAGAAGAAATACGATTACATTTCTTCGATGTAGACTCACATCCATAGAAAGGAGAGCTATGCTATAATTGCATTTCAAACTCACTTGCCGAGTCGTTATGACTGCAAATTAACGATACAAATTATGAATAAATACTGATGTTCCACAAGAGTGCGCGTTGAAGACTATGCTTTTCTTCCATTATAAAGGGCGAACAAAAAGCAATGATTTAGTTTCTAATTGCTATGTTTCAGCCGTTGTAAAAAGTTACCAACGACTTCCAGCTATCAAAATATTCAAACTTTGACCAGTCTGGTAGTGAAAACATTCGCATGTTTTTGTCTCTTAACTTGTCGGCTGTTGAATTGTGAACATAATCAATACTTCACTTCAGTGTTTGAATTTCATTTGGCATTCATCATGCATCGTATCATACCATGTTCCCACCTAACGGAAATTTGCGTGATTTCGATGAATTCTTACTGAAACCTCAATAGGCCGCTCCCACCGATCTGAAGTAATTTCAAATGTCATTAGCTATCAATTTTGAAGTGCCCGAACAGGAACTAGGGATTTTTGAGACAGAGCGATCTCCCGGCGAGCGTTCATCAATTGGGCGCACCGATCAACCAATGGATTATTATCTCTGAGGCTACGTCTAGTCTTTCCTGTATGCTAACAAGAGTACAACTTCGAAGCCAACATTCAAGACGCTGTTGCAATGCAGATATTGGATCAAGTCATCACGAATTTGGCCGACCACTTGAAGTACTGTCAGCCAGCGAAGCCGTTTTGAAAAATGTTCTATTCCAGAATGTAGGTTGCCATGGAAGTAGATTCAAAATAAAACTAGAATTAATTTTATAACCAACGCTGTTGTTGCTGTTTAAGAATTTCTTTTCCTATCGGTCTTATCTGGTCACTCTGTAAAACGTCAAATTATACATTTTATTTTGTTCAGTTTTTACTAACTGCCTTTAGAGCCCCTTTTTGGGGCTCTATTCTAACTCGTGTTTTATAGTGATATCATCTCATACATCCACTATAAATATTATGCAATTTCGTTAAAAAGAATCATTGAATTCGGTGCACAGAGAGAACTTGACTGATGACGACTCTATTTTATATGGATGGCGGTTGATTCCCTGCGCCGTATCGTCTCGATGTATTCATTAAGTTATAATCACTTATTTTCTTGGCGGCTATCATTTGCTTGACCCGTACTCCGTGTAAAAGCAAAATAACTCAAAATTTGATACGCCAACTGAAACCAATTACGTGATTATATGCCAAATTCGTATCTTTCTCCCATAAACAGGCAGTGGAAATAAGTAGTTATTGGTATTACTGCAAAGCAATGTGTTTCATAACAATTAACAATTAGTTCCGCCAAAACGTTTTGCTTTTCAATGCATAGAATTCAGTGAATGTCAATATGTATTGAGAAACAATAAAGGCACAATCAAGTTATAAAATTCGGTAGCAGCTCTTTTTTAATTTTGTTTGCACTAAATAACTCTTTCACGAATCCATCCCCTTGCATTTCCACGCATGTAGATCTATGATATCTTATCTCACCCGGTGTCTTCAATGTTTGCACACTTATAAATTGGTGTATTTATACGTTTGAGTCAACAGACTTGTCTTAAATGCAAAGTTCCACATTCAACCTAAGCTCTGTTGTATAACCCAGTGAGACGCCGCAGACGTAGAGACGCTATCAACACACAATATGAGTTAAAAGTTGTCAATCAAATGTTTATGCAACCATTTTAATTAAGAACATTCTACATTTCAATTTAATTGAAATCATTTTCACGGAATGTATGTTTAACACCGGCATATACATATGTAAGCATTTGTTTAAAATCACACATTTTCCTACTTCGTCTTCCTTGCGGGAAGAATCTCTTCATTATTTCTGACTTGATAAGATACGAAGACGATAAGCTGACGATAGTAAGATTCTTGCCCGTGCAACACGCCAAAATGACATGTCCCATTAACGCAGTTGAATTCACACCACAATTATTTCATTTAAATTTCAAACATTCTGATGTCAAATAATAAATCACACTTGATTGTGACACCTTAAGAATTTCCCGCATCAGACAGATTGTAATAAACATTGGAGCACTTCACAGATGCACTTCTTTACTGAATACACTTCTGGGTATATGCAGATGCAGGCAGAATGTCATGATTTATTCATTTCACGAAAAAAAGTAACACCGCCGAAGCGCTTACGAGAATATTAAAGGCTTCAAAGTTGAAAGTGAACTGATTTCAGCACATTCGCCGGTAACCAGACAACGGGGTAGAATCCAAATGCACTGCGGTCACTCCTCCAGCTTTATCATGTTTTCATGACAATCCAATTAATGAGCGAGGAGAGAAGAACGAAATAGGATGGAAGAAAATATTTATAAAAGACGACGTCGAAATTCTGAGATCTTAATGCTCGTATAGTCCACATAGGATTATGCATTTGTGTACTTTTTTTTACAACTTAATGATTCAGTAGCGAATGCGAAGCTACTTTGTCTAGCTCTGTGTGGATATAGTTTGATGCTAATTCAGCAAAATGAGGAAGCAAATAGATAGCTGGCGTGTGCTATTATATTTCACTGTGCAGTGAACAGTGGTTTTTTTTTTAAATAGTTTGGACGAACTGGCGGATAGTGATTATTTTGTGTAACAGTGGGTTTCTAATCTCATATGTGGTCATTGACAATAGTTTGGGCGAACTGCCGGATGATGATCTTGTGTAACAGTTACTGTGGTCATTGCAAATTGACTAAACTCTTTAGACAAACGTAAGCATAATTCTGTGGCCACAAACCATAACCGCTAAAGTCGACTTTAGACGAAATTGAGATTTTGATGTCATTAGCGTACTCAAATATATTTTCTAAATTTTGTTCAGCTATCTATCTTTAAAAATGTGGCCACAATTTCAAAAGAACATAAAAGCCTAAGTCACTTTTACGTAACCTTTACGCTTTTGTCGAAAACTTTAAAGTCATTTCCTGAAATATGAGTAAATCAGACTTTAGTGGGTTTTTCTTGCGACCTAAACTAAGACATAATGGTGCCAGAAATACTATACTAGAGGTTATACGTACGCACGATATCCAATTTGACGAACAAGAAAGGAAGTTGAAAAAGCTAGCAGCGCAGATAGACTCCATTCATTTGGAATTGCCAACCTTTGTTCAGCGACATGCAATAGCCCACACCACCATAAGCTAATCAAGACTTTTATTTTATTCCACGTGAGTTTGCTTGGAGGGCTGTTCAATTTGGTGTTCTGGTTAATGTACTAGCAATACCACTGGTCACGGTCACGGTACAAGAACCGTGATCTATCCTCCACAAACATGCAATAAAAGAATTGTATACAAAACTTTTATCTTGAAGAGACCAATGTTTTCTTAATCCGACGTGCATGCCTCTGCGCTGTAATGCAGGACTGAATAAATCAGTGTTTTAGAGGTCAGCTTCCTTCTGGAGATGGCTCAACTATTCGGACAGACTTGCGAAAGAAGGTTCGCAGTTGGGAGAATCTCTAGCCATCCTATATGCGCATACGCCACTCAGCTCTATAAGGAAAAAGTTAGAGGACGAAGCCCTCAATAGAACCAGAGCTCGATGGCTTAGTCTGAGTATTGGAGCAACAGCGAGGGCTTTATGGCCGATGCTGAGCAAAAAGAGATCAACATCACTGATCGGCTTAAATCGTTCTTCAGTCCTGGTATTACTCTTGCGGTGCTCTTATTTTCCGTTGCATTGCCTTTTTGGTAGGCCTTGTCGGTTGTACGTTTCATTTGCTCACACACCCCATCATGCCACGTGTTTCTTATCGGAGGTGGTTGGTAGTCTAAAGTGGTATGCCTCACCTCTTTGGTGGCAGAGCGGCAGTGCAACCACATATCGTTGGCGTTTTCGACAGTCCGGAGATCGCTGAGTGAATTCTTTTGCCAGGGAACTTCTTGATACTTATTATGGTAATAAAACTACCATATTACGTGCTGTCGAAAATGCAGTGAGTCGTCTCCTCTACTATTACATATTACACATAGTCCAGGCACTCGCTCCTGTACATGATGATGACGATATAAGGAGTGTAGACCAAGGCAGTATATATAAACAAAAGTTAAACTAGTCGATTATAGCATTTGAGTAACTTGTAGCCCCCTTAAACAAGTCTTTATTTGTAGGAACATTATTTATATTGCCTTCCATATTGGAGACTAAAATCCTTTGAATTATGTAGACGAACACATTTTCTTTATCATTCTATTATAAACAATACTCACCGTCAAGACATGTATTCTTCTCCAGAAATCGCGTTCGTAACTTATTCATCCGTTTTGAGATGTCATCAATCTTTGGTGCTTCAATTGCTGAGAATATTGCGGCTCCCAGTATCATGAAAAGAATGTAACCTCCACTCAACAAAAAAAATCGGCACTTGTTGTTTTTATTTGGCCCCGGGCCGTTCTTCCCACCAATTGGCCAAGCTCCAAGAAGCATCCTGAAAAAAAAATGAATACAAATTCTGTATAAGCTTTGCTCAAAAACAAGTGCAATAAACATCAAAATATTCCTTAGAATGGGCATATGAAAATATTTTAAGCGAAAACCTGTTCTGCAATGAGCATGAATCATTTTTATGTAGGCATTTGCTTTTGTCGAATTGCAGGGAGATCTTACAAAGTCAGCATGTTCGTAAGTAGGGGAACCATTTGGACTTTTAATTAAACTCAATATTTCATGCTGGGGATATACGAAGCATTTAGAAACATTCACGAAATGCAGACACGTGTACACTTGGGCTTAGCTTCGCCGGTAGTTTTTATCCCAAATTTAACAGGTATCAATATGCGATAAGTGATGATGGAGACCTACACGCATTGCCTGCAAAATTAATTCTTTTCACAATCCTATCGAGCTCACTTGAGATACACCGAAAGGGGTACTACAGAAGGCAACCCTTATGTAAATATGAGGACGAAGTCCAATCCACGTTAAGTTATTCCCACGATGTTATGTTAATTCTGGGACGCACCGTAGTTCATCCTCTCTCATAAATAATGCAAATAAATTGATAATATCCCGAGAGTTACTGCAGAAAACAAATCGAAGTTAATCTGGTTACGAAAGGGTCCATGTGTACATCAGTATGCATGTATGCCTGTCCATAGGATTTTATTCTCTTTACAATATCATTTCGTGGCTTACATTTACAAAACAGGCACTCAACTCCTCCATCCAAGCCACTAAAGTGTGTCAGGTGCATTTTAAGATGACTCCTTATAACACTTTGAAACTCACATGCTATTCAATTTGCATCTTTTTGCAGAAGTGAACGTGTACACAGAGCTTCACACGGGAGGCGTCACCGAGGTTAACCTCGGAACAGATTAGGTTTTGATATTCTATGGGTTCTTACTTTCTGAGGCTACTCGACTGCGACGGACTTGAGCAGAATGCGGATGAATGCATGTACATACGTGTGCCAGTTAAGTCAGTCTTGAAAGCATTTTTGAGTGTTCCGAAAAAAAACCAGTTTCCATATGCTGCTGATATCAACATTCATGACACGAGTAAAGGCACATGCATATCCACATATGTGTACATCAACGAAGCGCGAGCGCATTGAAGGCACATGAATAAATTACCGTGGTTTTCAAAAGAAAACATGGTGGCAAAAGCGAAATTAATCATTATAACTAAGAGCGCTGCAGATCCATATTTGCATATAGGTACGTATGTACATTCACGACGCCCACATAGGATGATGCATGCCATTAACGACAGTTGATTGCACCTCAGCAAGGATAGTGCACGGCGGGTACGCCGTTAGCAAGACAGCAGTTAGTTTAACTATGACCAACCTCATGGGACTACTTTTGAATATTTAATTCTTGCTACATATTTGAACTGGTGGTCTACACAGTCCGCCACTTGCTCATCTGCTACACAAAGTGTGGGGTTGATTTGCCTCATTGTAAACTTGTGTAAATGCAAAAAAAATTGAGTTTTAATTTTAAACTCGGCATCTGTTCTAGTTTCAAACCTGGGGACATGCGATGTTAATATGTAAGCCGGCTATGGCGCTGAAATGGAAGCGACTTAAACGAGTCTGGTGATAAATTTAGGTAAAATTAAGTCACTTGGTCAAGTTCAAGGTAGTCAAGAGAATCATAAACCTCGCCTTCAGCGAACTGCTTTACCTACATCAGCACGGAGATGAAAGATTGACTTTTTTGACACTACACTGGAGCACTCAGAAACTCGTCCATTGTACTACCAGGCAGCAATCTACATTTGCTGCAATTGAATGGTCTACATTATTAGCTCTCACCTCTTCAACACCGAATACCTGCTTCCTGATCGAGTGGCTGGGGAAGTGCTCTGCAGTGTCGTCGTCTCCTCGACAGGCGTCTGTTAGTATGCCGGAAGTCGCCTGCAGTCTTTTCTGTCAAGAGAGAATGCCGAGGATTTCTTACAGTTAGGGAGCATGCGCTTAGTTTATCTCCATCCTGGAGCGTCATGACATCTCCGGTTGTGTTCTCGAGAAGCCCAACCATCGATGGAAAGGCTAACCAAGGACGCAGGTAGTTCCAGAGCTCCAGCAAGTTGATCGGATTTCGATCCGTGGTGGAATTCTTAGCGAATTTAGACTGCCGATCAAATTCAAAGAAGACTTGCATTCCTAAACTATCCTGGATTTGTGCAATAGACACACATTTTCCGCCTCTTCGTGACCATTTAGGATCGTATAGGTTTGCGCTTAGAAAACCCACGCAAATTTACCTAACGAAGTGTCGGAGTCTAATGTTGTTGCTCTCCACGAAGATAGGCTAACTTGCCAATTGTTTTTTCTTTGGTATCAGAGAGCTGACAACAGCCTCGTCAAGCTAAGGGATCTAAGGCCTAAGGTGACTAATTCGTGTACTGCATATGAACAGCAGAGCACTGGCTCGAAGTCATTCCCGGCCAGTGTACAGTCAAGAAAGTCTGCGTTTAAGCTAGATCACAAAACTAAAGCAGGACCTCAGAGAGGTAAGGAATGACATCGTTATGCATGTCCACTTCGAGTGCTCTCGTCGTATTTAATCGTTCAATGGAAGCCTAGGTTGGCCTTCTTAAGTGTCAGTTTCGAATGTCTGTCAAACGCCTAGATACTTGACATCTTGGTCTGTTGATATTTTCGAATAAAGAACAATCAACTGTGTTGGTTGGAGGCGCGATTGATTTGAAGTTGAAGGGCCAAATTCGACCATGGCGCAACTCCCACCTTTTTTTTTTAAATCGTTATTGTTCTATGGCGAGCGAAGGTGGCCAAAATGTTTATGTCGACTTCGAACGGTGAAGTTTGAGAAGCTTCTCTTGATGTTTACTCTCTAATCATTGTTAATGACTTGAAAGAGGTAGAAGTCATAAAAATTAAAGATTCCGGATCAATGCGGATTCGAACCTAATATCAACAGAGTAAGAGCCGACGTACTTAACCACGCTACGACACGACAACATTCTCTGTTTTTATCATCATTTGAAGAACGCTGTTACATTATATCACCTTCAAAGCAAGCAGGGTAAAATTCGCTTTACAATGAAAAACAAGGCTTTCGCTAACCACAAACAAATTAGAAGATTACGGTGAAGTCAATTGAATTGTGCTATCAACCATTCAAAAAATGATTAAAGATTATTGCATTCTTTTATGTTTCTGTGTTTTTACTGCAGAGCATAAATTGTTCATTAAATTTATTTCACACAAGCCGTTTATGTGCTTTAAAAATAGAAAGTTAATGTAACCGTGCTGAAGGCAGCTAAAACAAATGGCTAAGGGCAACCCCTTAAGACGAAATTAATTTTTCCATTATATTTACTATTTAAGATTTTGTGCGAATGGAATGTACATAACAAAGGGAATGTGTCATAATAAACCGAATTTAATTTATGCTCAAATGACAAGCCAAGGCCTCTGTGGCAAAGTGAATATTGTACATTTTCATAGAGAAAGACGATGACATAATTTGCTGGGAGATGATAATACACTTAGAGTGTCGATTCCACGTTCTCATATTTCTTCGTCTTTTTTTTACGTGATAATATGATTTACGACACCAACATTGAGCCTTCAACGAAATTCCTTTCTGAGGACCCTGCTCCACTCTCATCATATCTCTCGCTTTGCCTCCGCCTCTGCCTCTACCCACTTGCAGGGTAATGGCGTCAAAATTACTATCAACATCTTTGGAAGAGCAGCCAAGGAAATTTAATTGCCTTTCATTGTGCAAAAGTGTCTCTGCCAAAGTAAGGAATACTTTTTACACAATTAGGTACTATCACTGACGTTGGAGTATGGAGCGGAATTGTGTTATAATTTCATGTTGATTTCGTTATGTTACTTCCACTTGCATTGTATGTTTCAATTCTTAGTGTGGATTGATACATTTCTGTAAGATTGAAGAAATGTTGTTTGCTTTAGTCGACTTTATATGATTAAGGAGAGAAATTAAATTAGACAAGGCGACCGATCGTCACGATGGTTTCAGTGTCACACCGTGCAAGCAATTCGTCGCATCGTCCAACAGCTTAAGCGTGAGTTCACACATTTGGACTTTAAGCCACCAACCAGACAGAGATTAATGTGAAATAGACTGGATTTGGGCCCGCATCCCCATAAAATTGTGATGGCGCATACGACCAAGCAACGCTGTGAGTTCGCTAAAAGTTGTCCCAAAAATGATATTCTCTGACGAAGACCATTAGTGATTCACCGGCTGTGTCAACAAACGAAATTGCCATCCACAAGTCTTCAACGATGCATCAATGCATTCACTGTGGCTTCCACAAGACGGCGCTAAGTGCAATACAAGCGATGCATCGTTCGAAGTTGGTAAATAGAGACATTTTGTAACTGAGTCATCTTTCGGCTAGCGTTCATCAATAGGCCTCTGTGATCAGGCGACTTGAAACTACTCGATTATTTTGTATGGGGTCCTCCTCGAGGCCAACATTCGAGCACTATTGCCGGATTAAAGCCGCACATACTAAAACACTGCAAGCGAACACGAGTTGGACATTCGAATGATGTGCTCTTTCATACATTATGGCATGAAGTAGCTTCAAAATAGAACCGAAATCTATTTTATATCTCACTGTTGTTGTTTTATTTAAGTTCCTATTCCTCTCGTTCTTATCTGCCAACTCAGTAAAAGGACACACACCATTGACGAATATCAGCAAATAGGCAGATATACATACTTTTGAGGCAGTGAAGCTTTGTCTACCTCGACTCTTAACAAACGTAAAATAATTCTTCAATGTTTTTTTAACTCAATTGAGTAGTAGGAACCGATTGCAGACACAAGTGGAGAAGGACCTCAGCCAACTTCGCGTGCGTAATTGGAGGCAGCTGGCTAAAGATTATGCCAGCTGAAGAGGCTTGTTTGTTGAGTTCCAGTTTCATCTCGGTCTGTAGCGCTATCAGAAGTAGAAAAAGTATGGTATAATTACAATGTGCACGGCTCTACGGTCTATCATCGGCCTGGGTTTAGCTTCTACCACAATCATTCGTGTTGTGCGTTGAATTGTTCACTCATGAGTGGAGGGAAGTTTAGTTTTATGCCGTTTTGAGGAACTTTTTCTAACCAGATGTCTGTCAGTAAAGCGAGAGAGTTGGAGTCGTGAATTATGAAATTTGTTTGTCGTGTACACAAAGTACGCAAATATCGTCTTCTATTTTGCACGGCGCTATCTTTTGTAGTTGATTTGACCCTCAACTAACAAGTCTCTCCAAACACCACCATTTTTGTTACTACCAATCTCCAAATGCTAAAATCTATGCACAATCTCCAGATGTGTGGCAACAGTGGAAATTAATGCAATTGGACTTACGTCATATAAAGGGTGTTTTTGAGTTGCGGATAACTTCAACTTATAAGAAAACTCAGAAAATGACGAAATTATCTGTGAAATTGACTTTCTTTCACATTGGCACTCGAATTTGAATATGATTTCAGACAAATGGCCGCCGTCCATTTCCACAGTTGTCTTCAAAGTTCAAGTCTTGTACGAAAATGTTAGTAAGCATGGCTCTGTACTGCTCACCGTTGACTGCAACGTTTTGGCCATCATCACTTTTGGAGATACATATATGAAGCAGTTATAAAGCGCACCCAATGGTTAACTCATCTGGATGAAATGGTGCCACTGTCAAAGCCTTGAGTTTGAGTTTCTCGTATTGAACCAAGTTTTTCAAAATAAATTTGAACAATTTGACGCATTGTAAATTGTTAAACCAAACTAACCTCATAAAAACTGGAAACTGTCAAACCAGCTGCCACGGATAACAATGCCGCCAATTTAAGGTTCTCTGCATCGAAAAGAAAAACACCCTTTACTTACTAGTGAACGCATCCAACGCTTCCAAATTAAATACACATTCATAGGTATCTGTTCCAATTAGATTACCTATATTCTTTAAATTTGTCATTCGAGTCAAATCACTTATTTCATACATGTCTAAACATACAGTAAATATCTGCATTTTAAAAATAACTTCAGCAACTGCTCTTGCACTTGTCATATGTCGACACATTGAGTGTATACGTACATCTTCTGCACCGACATTTCAATCACCGACAGATCTGTTCGTCACAAGTGTATCCTTTGTTATTACGTAATGCCATCCTGTATCCGAAGGAATTTTATGGCCGAATTATAGAATTTTATTTGAAGATATGATTTCCCTGCTTACACTACAGAAACAATCACATGCCATATGTGATGTTCATATACACGTTCAACTCTGTAACTGAATGGCTACACACACTGATATACATATATGAATGAATCATCTGAAAGATATGAACTTGGTTCGCTCGACGAAAGGTTGCTGCTGTTTTTGGTGAAGTTAATGGAAAATATCGATTCCCGAAACCGACAAAAGGGACGTTGAACATGGCATTCTTATATCGTCCTCTGATTTCAAATGACTCTCACTCTACCCGCCCCATTTAGTACAAGTTATGTCTGTATGTTGTTTTGTAATGTTCTCCCGCCGCGGCGGCCGGTGCTTGTGTACACAGTGAAATAAATTCCAATGGTGAAGACTGTTGTTTTGATTTCACTCGAAGATTAAGTCCTTATGCCCAATTTCTGCTGACGTAAGAGTGTGGTGGTTTTTTTTTGACAATTTTTGTTATATTTATACATTTGTTCATGAAAAAATATTCTTCGAATCTTTTCGGGATTAAAAATTGCTTGATCCATCAAAGAACATCATAATATATGTACCTAAGGGTTTAATCACCTTTGGGTATAACCGAATAATTTGCTGTTGTCGGAATATTCATAAGTAAGCTAGAGTGCTGCACATGACATTTTATAAATAATAGATATTAAACCCAAGCATGCCAAGGTGAAACAAAGCAATTGACGGTCAAGTGTGCGTGCCGTGGCAACTCGAGTCCCTGACTGCCATGCAAAGATGTTACGCCCTTTTTTGCTTATTGACACAGTCTGTATTTAATTATACCATAAAAAGGTAATTGTCTTGTAATGCATGTTTGTATCAGCACTACTCTGAAATGACCTTATGGAGTCTTTTTTTTCTTCAAGCACCCTTCATGGCGTCGTTTTCAAGCTAAATAAATTATATGGCAAGGTATTATTGACGTTGACGTTGATATAAAAATATAAAAATAATAATTTGATAGACAGTAACACATTTTTCTATAAATTGAAGAAGTTAATTAAATTGTAAATAAGAAAATATTACCATCCTTTGACATGAAAAAAAGCTCCATTAATATACGAAATTGCAGTTAAGGCGGATATGAAATGCAGTAAAGAGGCCAGAATAGAAAACAATGGCTTTGAATTAAAAGACAAACACAAATTAGATATAAAATTTAAAGGAATGTAGGTAATTTCGTATACTTAAATCTGTTAAAAATGGATTTGATGCAACTTAATGCGTATCCTTGAAACTAACAACCAATTTATTTAATTATGATCAGCTAGGGAAGGTCTTAGAAAACACTGTTAAAAAAGGGTCTCAAATAAGATAGCCTTGGTTTTATTGTCACTTCATAAGAAATAACAGGTAAAATGCAAAAAAACAACATCAATTGTTGCAGAGAGCATTGCAGACTAATTGATGGCGTAAGGGATTCCTTTAGACAGTTCTGTCGTGCTTCAAAGTGGAAATCAATGATGGAATGTAATCAGTAATCACCTCCTCCATTTTGTTGAACAAGAGCGATGTCAACTACACTTGACCTTTACCTAACTTGTAACTTTGCTAGTTTTTGTAAGACTTGTAAGTCAAACACTGTTTTTGCTTGACAGGAGATGGCAAATGTTTCAGGTCGTTTACTGAAATAGTCCACAATGACAAGATTATACCGATCGCCAAAGTCTGTTCCTGGAAACGGACCTGAGATGTCCACAGCGTTCCGTTCAAAAGGCGCTACTACAGATCCGACAGATGCATCTTACCTCTCGTTTTCAGGTGTGGTCATATGCCACCCAATTTTTTATGAATATGATTTCGATAAGGTTTCACTATGCCATTTATTATATTTCTACGCTATAAATGCATAATACTGCACAATAAAATGTAAAATATATATAAAATATTCAACCTTACCTGTTTTTGCAATTCAAATACAACCCAAATGTGTAGAAACACTCGTCTGAAGAGTTACAGCACTCAACCACAAAGCCGGCAAAATGAAATATAAGATTGTTCTCTATTCTTCTCTAGAGTTGAAAAAACAAAAAACGTTCACGTTCACGATTAGGTCTTATGTGCGTTATTAAAGTCTCCTTACTCGGTTAAATTGTGTCTATCTGAAAATAGGACACTAATCGTTCACAGATTTAAGTAAAAAAAAAAAAAAAGCAAAGTGGGCCAACTACAATCCCGATACAATCCGTTCAGCCACCACCACTCTACACATTCACCAACGATATCGTTATCGTATTTTTGTCAGTATTTATCTAGTGCACGGATTACAACACATTACTAATTCGGAACGATTAAAAATGCAAAAAATGTTATCTCTTTTCAGACTCTTTCGCTCTTTTGATTTCGTACAACCTCCGTGTGTATGGGTGGGTTGGTGTAGGTTTAAGGAAATTGCAATTGGAATGGTTCTCTACGTAACAATAGTATTTCGAGGAACAATAATAATAACAACAACAAGACAATTTATAAAAGAAAAAAGTTCATAGCTTTGCTGTGGTAAAAGAAAAAAAACTTTCCCCTTGTTTCGTTTCGTTATAATTAGCCGCTCGTGTTAAATACGCCGAGGGGACAAGCTTTATGCACTTAGCACTGTTCAGCCACACTTATCGTATAGATTTTATTCAGTGTCCCGTACGCTCTCTATTTTTCTTTATATCTATGTACATATATACAAATGTATTGATATGTCTGTATTTGCCCGGCGATTAAAATGATTAAAACACATCCAGTGCGTCACTTTAATGTCCGAACGCTGATGGTATTCCAACGCAATACGTGGGTGATGATATGTGTGTCTGTGAGACTTATATTAACTCCTACCACATGTGTGTAAGTCAATCAAAAATCGATCTGCTACGCGAATATTCTTTTAAAGGAAATTAATCCATAAAATAACTAACACCAACTGCACCACCCGAATATTTAGTGTCAGTTCGAAAAAATGAACGAGTGTTGTAAAGTCGAGTGGAAACTTTGAAAAACTCATGAATGGCCGGCCGCCCGAACTACAAGATATTTCAAAAAGAACTAAACGCTTGAATGGATGGGAAAACCAAAACACAGAAATCTCATTTTGGTTCGGTTTGCGTCGACGTCGTTGTTGTTCATTGTCGGCATCACACAGCCAGTCATCATAGTGTTAGGAAAGTTAGAGCTCTCTGAAGCTTCGGGAGGGCGATGATTTCGTCACTACATGACGAAAGAGGCACCAGTGGCACGAAGAGGTTTACGGATGCACATATGGGTGTTGATTTCGTATGTGCGCAAAAGCTAGGACTCGAGGATGGGTAATGTAACACTTCGGTGCATTTATGTTGATTTTTGAGGGAAAAAAGCTTTTCCACCGGAAGGAGTTGAAATCGACGTCAGAGTTCAATCCCTGCCGGCGGATGGGAAAATGTGGATGCTATAAAAGCAATGAATGAATGAAACAGTAGGGCCAGGATAAAAGTACTCTTTGCGCTGTCCATTTGGTGGAGGTTATTTTTATTTTTTTTTTTTAATGTAACATAGAAAGTGGACAATTTACAGTGACGGTAATTGTTATATCCGTCGTTATAAAAAGTCATTTACAAGCAGAAAAAATGAATTTTATCTTAAATCATTACATTTTAATCTGCTAACCCATCAAATAATATCCAGCAACAGACACTCAGCTGTACAATTTAGAACGAAAACTGGCGACTCACGCGACGTAACAAATCGTTCGTGTAAAAGCACATAAATTATAAAAAAATATATGCGTATACGAAGACGTGAATCCCCGTAATTAGTGTTGTCTTTCATTTTGCCGTATACACTCATTATGGCCGATGACAACGAATGTTTATTTTAGAAAATTGATTGCTCTATACGACGACGCAGTATTCAAGAAACGTTGTTATTCCAAAACGGATTTGGATTCTCCGTTTATGCAGCGCTTGTAATAGACAAGATTTTAGATTTATTTTAGCAAATTTATGTTTTTGTCTTCTTCTTCCATGTCCCCGGTACACTCCTTATGCTCCGATGTCTGTCCAACCACCAAATCCTCCAACAATTTTGAAAACCATCCGACATGTCCTTCAGACCGTAATTTAATGCGTTCACGTGATAGAATTTTAGACTTGTCAGATCTCAGTATTGTCTGTAAATTGTGCTAAATGAAGCCTTGAAAGAGGGGTATTTTTGTAAGTGTACTCGAAGTGTGAGCTTACATAGGTAGGTAAGTGTATGATACTGTGACCTTTGCTAGGTCCTTTCTGACATCACTATACCTCACTATAAATTAGAAAATTTGTTGACATAATTTTTTATATCCTTTTCTTAAACCAAACTGACCAAGTAGAGCATGCCATTCATTTCGTGAATAACCGTACAAGATTCGTAAATATCTGTCAAAACGTTTCTCAAATTCTTCTATCTGAATTCTTCAGCTGTGAACTCCGCCATCTCTGTACCTGATTTCTGTCCACAACTTCGCTTATGTCTTACTTGTTTACGGAATGGAGGGTTATGGTATGCTTACGGATTGAGCGAGGTCTACATTAGCCTTGCCTTTTTGCAGGTTTCCATTTGATCCATCTAATGTTAAGCCACTTTTACATGTGCAACTTTTTGGTTGTGCATGATTGCATCTATCTATTTTTTCTAAATATTTACGACAATGTTTGACCGTCCTGGAATTCATGGACGGTTTCGCCAGAGCTTTAATGGCCGCCTGACTGTCAATGTAATGAGGGATCGTTTGTCCATCTATCGGCCTTTTTGACACAGAGTGAGCAGTCTCTTGAATAGCTATCCCATAAATAGGTGTTAATACTAAGGATAACGACAACATTTGAAAGCATTTGATCACGTATTGCAATTAAGTCCTGAATCTGATGTTTGTAAGTGTATCCATTATAATACAATATATTTCTAAAATAGTGTGTAAGTGAAATTGATCCCCCAACTATTATTTAGTGTCCCTTTACTCAAGTAAGTGGCCATAGCGTTGTAGGTACCTGCGTCAATACGCACTTGAACCTACGGTGTCTAGGCTCAATTTCAATTTCGTGTCACCGACAATGCCCAAAGAGTATTCCTGTCTAGAAGAAGCTTTTCAAACTTGTCCGTTCAGAGTCGGCACAAAACTGTAGCTCCCTTCCACTCGTGAGAAAACCATAGCATGTACAGCACGAGTGGTTGGTACCGAAACTAGGCCCTGGTCCTCTAGCCTCCTGTAGTGCCACCCATATTATTATTCTTACTCAAGCATTTCCATATAAGTCGGAAAAAATGTATTTGCGGGTGTCCATGATTCATAGCTTATTATTTACACGCATCTATTCAAAAACAGAAATAAACATTTCAGCCATTATTCCTGAGAACACACAGATTTGTATTTTCTTCTATGATTTAGCGAATATTAGCCGAATAATATTTAGCGTATGAGGCATAAGAGATCTTTGAACTGGTGACGTAATGCAACAACATCAAAGCAATATTTGTTTCAAAATCGCCGGAAATTTTCGTAGAAATACATTCAATAATCTGTACCTATAAAAGTTTACTTTCTTTATTTTTGTCACACATCAAGTCTAAAAATACACCGCCCTCCTTATGCTGACATTGTCAAAGCCTTGACTGTGTGGCTCATTCATAAAAACACTTCACTTCTGTCTTTTCGTATTGAGAACACTGCTTACTGAGCACACTCTGAAGAGTGTAAATACCTCAACCATAACGTCAGCAGCTTCGGTGTATTGTGTTCGTCACTCCAATTAAAATCTCACATCGCATCACAAGTGGAACCACCACTTGGCTTTCGGCGCAAAAGCTTCCACACTCATCGCGTGAAGAGTATTCAGAAAGTAGCCCTTATATAAAAGGACATTACACCATATGTATCTCTGATAGTGTGTAGTGACACCTGCACCCTATCGCACATAAGCGTCAGATCTGGGTTAAAATGGTTGGTTGCTTTACTTTTTTGTATGTTGTAACGAATATGTATGCACTGGTATTTGATAGAAAAAGAAATCAACTACTGGTATGTAAAGCTGAATTTGTTCAATTTGCGTCATCGTATTTTTATGTGACTAGGACCACTTGGAGTAAGATTCTCGTGGAATTGCAACAGCCTTTGCTTTTTGCCGGAGCTTCAGGAAATCCCTATTGAGGCTTTATTTCCTTTTTCCACTTTCTGTATCAACGCTCAAAGCAGTGCAGAATTTTACGACGATTCTAAAAATAGATGGTACATATTATTTTCATGGGATTGGGCTTTTGATGGATGTGGAAGTATATACCTATGTGGAATTCACAAAAGACTGGTAGATTAGACGTCTGTCGAAGTGAAAAGGGCTCTGAAGTCTTATTGAATATTTACTGGAGGGGAAATAAAAAAAAAAAACATAATGATTGAGACAGATTTAAGAAAATAGGCATCATTTTTCTTGTTTTATTTTCGATTTAAGGGTTTTTTTTGCACGAATCATCTTAAGTAATTTGTAATCATTTGTATGCAGAATAACAAAGTAAATAGGAGTTATCGATAAATGCAGGAAGGGCTAATTTCTAGATATACATACGTAAATGTAAGACTTGGGGTTTGTTTTTCTCGCTCATATTACTATCATATTGTTCTGCCACACCACGAAGCTCGAGAACCTGTTCTTAGCAATACTCTTAAAGCATTTTTGTGACTCGAATGAAGTGATGCAGTGAAATATTAAAGTCGTTGTGTCGTCACCTACCCTCTACGTCATTTGGTGTAGGGTAAGTGTACCAGTTACCGGCTAACTAACACATTTTCCTACTTCGAAGTTGGATAACTAAAGGGTGATTTTTTAAAAGCTATAGGAAAGTTATTCAAAAAAAAAACACATAAAATTCAGACAAATGCATGAAATCTTTATTTGGCTCGATAGTACGGTCCATATAATTTAATGTTTGAAGATTATTTCATGCAAATGTAGACCTTGACTGCGCCTCAAATGGTCCATCCGCTTAGTCCAATTTTGGCATACTCTTTCCAACATTTCGGCCGGTATCTCTCGAATAAATGCTTCAATGTTGTCTTTTTTTGTTCAATATCGTCAATTGAAGCGGGCTTGTCTGTATAGACATGAGCTTTAACATAGCCCCACAAAAAATAGTCTAAAGGCGCTAAATCGCATGATCTAGGCGGCCAATTGACAGGTCCCGAACGTGAAATAAAATGTTCACCGAACTCGCCCCTCAATAAGTCCATTGTTGCGCGTGCTGTGTGGCATGTGGCACCGTCTTGTTGAAACCAAATGTCATGCAAGTCCAGCTCTTGCATTTTGGGCAAAAAAAAGTTGGATATCATCTCACGGTAGCGCTCACCATTCACAGTTACGTTACGATTCGCATCATCTTTGAAGAAGTACGGTCCAATGATGCCACAAGCCCATAAACCGCAACAAACTGTGACTTTTTCTGGATGCATTGGTAGCTCTTGCAATGCCTCTGGCTAATATTCACTCCAAAATCGACAATTCTGCTTATTTACGTACCCATTGAGCCAAAAATGAGCTGACCATAAAATGGAAGAAGCGCGCGATGAACTTTCTTAACAGAGCACGCATTTTGATAATAAAATTCAATAATTTGAATCGTTGTTCATTTGTAAGACGATTCATGGTTAAATTATAGATCAAACTGAAGATGTTTGACAGTGAAACAAAACACGAAACGTGCCTCAGCTGTTTAAACCAGTGTTGCCAAAAAGATAATAGCTAAAAAATCACCCTTTAGTTCAGCTACAACTAATGTACGCCAATGTTATTTGTTTTAATCAATTATGGGTTATGGGTTATAAAAATACAAGTTTTTGAATTACTTTTTTACAAAATAAAAAAATTAAGTCCCGGTTGGCATAAGCCCGCGAATTTAAGTAGCAACAATGAAAGAAATGTCGGATGGTTAGATTTGGCGATCTTGCTGACCATGCCAAATCGCCAAAGCGGAAGATTACCATTATCGCTTGAACTGTGTGCGGTTGGACCGTATTGTTGAAACCACATGTTCACCAAGCCCCGCTCATCCAATTCCGGGAATAAGAAGTGGTTTATATGTTTATACCACTTTGATCCAATATCCCGCCACGTCCTTTCATTTTTGAGAAATCCCAAAACCAACAGTTGAAATCAAACGCATTTATTAGGTAAAGTTTTGGAATTTAAGATTTGTTGCCAATAGTAGGAGAAGGGATCGCCGGAAAGACAAAAGATACCGGGAGAGTTGAAGGAGGAGCGAAGGGATTTATCCTGGATCCAGTTTTTTTTTCCGGTCTTGGTGGTAAGAATCGGCCTTGGAAGTTCTAATGCTTCGGTACCATATTCCGAACCTCATTTTCAAAAAGGTATGTACCAGTGAGGCCTACACAAATAATTTGCTGTGCAAATATATTTTAATGCATTAAATATCGAGATGTGCTTGGAAATACTTCGAAACTCTGAATTTTTATTAGGCCCTGCATGCTTACTATAGCGAGGCTCTCCTGTTTAATGTCGACTCCGAATGGCGAGTTTGGAGTAGATTTATACTGCCAGTTAGTTGAAGCTCTCTAAGTGGTCGCTGTGGCGTAATGGGTTTGTGCGTTGTCGTGAATCAATCCAACTTTCGTAAATCACGAGTTAACTTCTTTCGAGTCACCGACAATGACAATGACCTGTCTAGAAAGTTTAAAAGCTTCGTCGTTCGAAGTCGGTATAAAACTGTGGATGAGACTTCCACTCATAATTGAACCATAGCACACACAACACGAGTGGTTTCTGTAGAAACTGTACCCATATCTATATAGCTTGGAGTTTCAGGCCACCTCTCTGTCAGTGACTCGAAGGATATGTATCAGTGCGAATAATGAAAGTTGTTTCTATCTAGAATCGAACCTAAAAGAGGTATCGAAACACGCACATGGTTTACCATAGAGTTGGTCTTAAAGTTAATGAGGAAAAAATGAATTATATGCTGTCCAGCTAAAATCGCTCGTGGTGGTCCGTGGTGTTGTGGGTATGTGCGTCGATTCCTACGCACGACCTAGCTGTCTAGGTTCAATTCCTGGTACGACAAGAAATACTTTTCACAGCCCCACCTCTTTCGAGTCACTGACAATGCTCAATGAGTATATCTGTCTAGAAAAAGCTTCTCAAACTTGGCCGTTCGGAGTCGGCATAAAACTGTAGGTCCCTTCCACTCGTGATAGAACAATAGCACAACACGAGTGTTTGCTGAGAAGCTAGGCCCTGGCCCTTTACTGACCTTAGCGCCACCCATATTATATATTATACCTAAAATCGCTCACTATCAACAGTTGCTAGAAGTTTTGCGACCTCAAACGTGAACTCCACAAATAACATAATAGTGGAGATCCGACGTAAAATCTCCCTCGGCAACATGTGCTACTTCGGTTTGTTGAAACAACTGGAGACTCCTCACTCGAAAGACCAAAATTATGCTCTACAATACTCTTATTTTGACAGACGTTATACAATGAGCAGAGAGCTGTACTTCGTAAGAAAAATCGTGCGTATCGGTATATGGTCGTGACTGACCGGCAAAGATGGAAGGAGGCTTTAGCTCAGGCTCAGACTCTTCTTGCGTTTCTAGTCTTAGAAGTAAGTAAGAAGTACAAATTGTCACTTTGTCTGCTCATGTCAATTAGCCTCTTGAAGGACCATTGCCTAGCTTTTTCTTATTGTTCGTAAAATGACAGCTTGATTTTTTTTCCTCTTGAATATGTGTTTCGAAACTGAGATACCTGGAAGGATGTTGTCTTTGTTTATCGCTAAATAAAATATAACTTATGTATCTTCCAAATCATGTATTATTTGAAGATAAGAATAATGGTAATTTTTTTGCGTAAATTGATGATTTCAATCTAAGAGGTCTGAGATGAGGCGATTTTTATCAGGCTGTCAGATCGTCTCGGTGCGGGGGAATAGGCCATAATTGTTTCATAGTAAGACATCCTGTGCCATCTACGATTTGTTTGGGCAAGCGCTTCAAGCTTCATTAGATGCTTTTCAGTAGCGACGGGCATGAATGACAAATTTCCATCCGGACCGAGTACTGAACTTGTGATCTTTCTATCAAGTTCGGTCGCTTCGCAATTTTCCAGTGTCTCGCCCCACCTGCGGTAGTTCAGGGAAGTATTTGATTTAAATGTGACTGCATGCTTTATCGCTATAGTTTCTGCCTATAAGACTCTACAGTGATTTGGTAATTGAAGTTATAATTAGATATTGAGATCATTCGATTATTTTATAACGTGAATTCATTTTTATTTAAGACATTTTCCATAAATATGTCTTTATGTAGTTTACGAAAACAATGCTAATCATTTTTTGATTCTAAATTCTTTGGTCTTATTCCTAAGTTTCACTGTATATTTTCGATTGGTAAAACAAAATCCTAATACTTATTCCTATTACATTTTCCAAGCTTTTTCTTCAAACGAATGTCTATAACTAGTTCCATAAATACTTCATCATCTTCATTGTATCATAATCCACCATTCCGACTCCACTTCCTGCATTTTCAAATACTCTCCTTTCCACATAAACATTCATATAAGATAATGCAATTAACTTGAGTTCCGATGAAGGAACAAAACAACAACAAAACGTTTGCAGAAAAATAATTAACTCCTGACTTATAAGAAATTCACCCTTCGCATGCGCACTGCAGGATCATAATATTTTTCCAATTCCCGGTCAGGAGGGTTAAACAGCAATCATTCTTTGTCGCATATCTACAGCCGATAAGTTGAGATTCAGAGTTCGCCGTACTTCTCTGGCACCTTTGTATAAATTTGCTTGTAGTAGTTTGTAATGCATCCTGTGACGAGGAGTTTCTTCAAGTACTGTGATTAAACAAAGAAATAACCAAAATAAAAAAAAAATATTGCTGCTTTGCTAAATTGGTAAGGATAACTATTTTTGTTTCTCATATATGTACTTTGTGTTATTTGAAAGATGTTTACTGATTTGTGAGCAAATTTAAGGAAAACCGCATTAAGCATACGAAAATTAAATTTTGTTGTCATTTTATTCCTCCCTTTTTTCGCTGGGAGAAAAATCGATAAGTCTATAGTATAAAGTGAACAGGTATGTATGCGGAATAGTGCTGTGTAGTGAGTGAATACATCGGGGAAAATGTGAAAATACATTTGGAAAATAATAAAATATGTTGCTATTGGAAAAAGAAATAAAACCACTTCAGTAATTTGAAAATAACAAAGAGCACAAGCACCGATATAAAGATCCTGAAGTGCGTAGTAATGCAAATAAGAGCGCTTTAATTTATGTAGTAATTTTTTCCAAGCTGTAAATATTGGGTGTTGTTTCAGTTTTTCCAGACCATTTGTTACTTTTTCTTGTTAGTTAATTAAAACGCATTCGTTTTGAGAAATAATGCGTTTATATGCCGGACTATTATACATAATGCTTTCTTGGCGTAGATAGAAGGATGTATTTACATGTATGTAGGTATTTATTAAGCGTTTGCATTGTTTTTGCTATATTAGTGGCAGGTAAATGGATGCCCTTATGGCCTTATGACCGTGACGTACTTAGACCAACATGTCGGATCCATTGTGCCCTTGCTGGATTTTGTAATTACTACCATAAGGACCTAGTTGTGCTACTAAAACCATCCGGATTCACTTAGAAACTTTAGGAGGTTTTTCAGAACTAAACGCACAGGTCCTTCAGCTCTGCAAAGAAGTGCTTTTCTCAAGAACTGTTTTCTTATCCTTACTAGGGCTGGGCATGCTTAGAGAAGAAAGCCCGTATTTAAAGACTTGCATATGAATAAGATTTTCAGAAGAACAAACTAATTTTCGTTTAGATAGCTATATATCTTATGGTTTGTACTTGCATAGAGAATAGTTGCCTTGAACATATCCCGAAATATTTTATGGTTATGAATTATTCATTTCAAAGCTGCTACCTATTTAAGATTGTACTTTCCTCGATTAACATCAATTTTGTAGATATCAATTTGGGAATGGGAATAAATAGTCGCTATGCAACCCAATATGCTTAGTTTTGCACTGTTCTCTGTACAATACGCTGTCCCACGTTATATATTGAAAGTGTAAGAACAGAAAGAAATGAAGCGCTTTTGTCGCTTATCGGGTGGCACAGTTCATCACGGATTTCCTTCGCTTTGTCAGAGGTATGGATTTGTCAGAGGTATGTATTTGCAATCTTCGATTTACCAGCTTTTGGGAGAAAATTCAGTTCCTAGCTTCAAAGGAAAGTCAACAATTTCAAGTATTTCAGAAGAAACCAAGCACCTGCGTTTTCTTTTGGATTGAAGTGGATTGCATGAAAGCATGAGGGCCACTGACTAGCTTCTCAGAAGCCACTCGTATTAAGCGCCTTAGGTTAGGTAGGTTGTAGTGGCTGTCAGCCAGTGTTTGGACTTTACCACAATTGTGGTAGATCTACTTCCATTTTCTGGAATTTTCAAATCAACCACGTCTGCCACGCATTGTAATTCTTCCACTTTATGCCATTTATTGTTGTTTCTTGTTCCTTGACCCCTCATAACACAATTTCAAAGGAAAATTTTGTATAAAATCACAAGGAATTGTTATAACTGACTACAGTGATCCAAAATGTGAACACAAAGGAGAATGAGGAGCTGTTCGTTGCATTTATGAGAGCAGTATATATATGTAAACCACTTCTAACGCCCTTTCTTAAATCTACGACTCTTTTACTTCGGGATCCAGTGGATTCGATCCACCATACTTTGAAAATTTGAAGTCCCAACACTGCTGACAGCTAGTTGGTAGCACTCACACTTAGGCTAGAGTAGGCTCGTTGTATTCTCACGCGGATCTGATTATTTTTATTCCGCAAACCAATAAGCGCTTTTGATAAAGCAAAGGAGATGACTGATAAGACTGCTACTTAGTTCTGCAGCTTCTGCTGAAGTCGTTATAGAGGAGGCCTAATCGGGAGGCATAGTGCCCGATTATGACGCAGATATTGACTCTGAGGTAATGTCTACTAATTTCCTGTTGAATCCAATCAGACATGAAAAGGATTTGACGCACACAACGATCCATGTTGATAAAAACCTGACACAAAGGTCCTAACTCATTTCATATCCATACCACATAAAATGTTAGACAAACAATTATAAATATTAATATATATATTATTTTTTCCATTTCAGTTAAATCGCACAAAATGCTTGGTTGTGTTGAAAATTGTGGCCTTTTTGGCCCACCCCCCGATAGTATCCTATCCATGCCACCCCCACCATTGCCCTCATTTCTTATCCCAAACACTGCCATAATCGCACTGCCACCAAATGACACTCATCCATGCTTTGCCGCATTCCTATGCGAGCCTAATCCACGACCACGTGAAAGTGGAATGGAATTTATCGAACTCACTGGACGTAATCACATGGAGAATACTTGGGTATTCGTTTTAATAAGCTCATGTGTAGGTGTTCTAATCCTCGGAGCACTCTTCGCAGTCATATTGCTCAAGTGTCGAGAGTAAGTACTTTTCTTTTTTTTATCTGGAAATATTTATGATGATTTTATTTTCGTTAGGACACTATTTTCAAGTTGTAATTTATCATACCACGATTCAAACATTAAGCAGACCACCATGTCTGCACTGGGTGAACCCTCAAAGGCAAATCCATTCATGGCCGGTGGCATTCTATACCCGTGTGCAACAAATCGGGACTCACTGCAACAGCAGTTGGCCAATGATAATCGACTGCTGTGGGCTACGTTAACGCCCCACGGAACTCGACACTTTGTCTCCGACTATCCGCTCGGACATGATGGACATTATGAAATCGTTGACTATCGCGCAAAGAATACAACGCCAGTGCGTGAATATGTGAAGAGAACCCCAGTCAAAGTAAGAAGAAATAATTAGTTTTAAGGCATGTTTTGAGAGAAAATGCATGGAATTGCTTTACAGTCTTTTGATAACAGCGGGTTCATCGATTACGACTATGAAGATCCAACACCTTTGATGGACTCCTACCATGATGACTTAGACTCTGGCTACCAAGAACCACAAGAAGTTCTTGGAACACTTACACGAAGCTCACCACGACCACTTGTATCGTCACCAACAAAAATCGAAAATCCCAATATCCCACCATTGAATATATACCCACATCGCTCCAATACTTCGCATTCGGGTACCTTAAAAAGGAACGCAACTCTAAGTCGCCGCATAAGTGATGCATCATCCTACACAGGTCCCAACATGTAAGGTAGTCAAGTAAAATTAATATGTAAAGGCACGTCTGATTGCCTGTTGCTCAATATGTAGTGGTAACATTATTCGTATCCAATCTAATTTATGTAAGTAAGTGGAGGAGGTGCCAGACTGGAAAGAACAATCAATATTTTACCATCCATCCGAATCATTTAGCAGCATATGTGAAATCATATTCTAAAATACATTTAAATATCGAAGCACGAACAAGATACACTTTCTATTATTATTCCTCTTTAATGCATAATTCGTCCATAAAGTACCAGGTAAATACACAAGAACACACTAAAGGCTTTCCAGTGGGACGGCAGCGTAAGAAATATTTGATACACTACTGTTAGCTTTCTTAATAATGATACTTAAAATAATGTTTTCGAACAATTACAAGAATTGACAAGACAGGTTGCTACACCATCTTGAAATATGAACCCTCTTCGTGACTACATACATTAGAAATTAAGTAGTAAGTAAAAGTAATCATGCGTCATAATTTGTTCACACGTACGTATGGCTTATTGCTGATTGCAAGCCAGACGTCTGTGTAATAAATGCATTTACTTAAACAACTTAAAAAAATACCAAATCAAAATATAAGGAAAGAATTGAAATAAACTAAGAATTATATAAAGAAATAATTGTAACAATTGTATTAAGAATAATGTTTATTAATAGGCTTACAAAAAAATACAAATCGAACACGATCATAATATGGCTTTCAAACTGATCTCTATTACGTACGAAAGCAAGTAATAACTATTTGCGTATACACATACATATGTATGTATAATTTAATAAATAGTCTAAGCCATACATTTAAGCAAGAATAATCCTACTTTCTAACTTTGTATTCCTATAATTATTATTATGTCCACACTTAACATCTTTTTGTTGCGAGAGTAAAAATAATGAAATTCATATTATAAGTGACTGTTTATCATTTAAACCTTTTAATTTAATTCTTTCATTCAATCATTTTCTTTTGGTTAATGTTTATTTATGTCATGCGAAAGATGTTAGTTAAGTGTAAGCAAAAAAACTTGGTTGTAATTTTTAACTTAGTACTCAAACCATTCCTACAAGAACATTACTAAACAAAAATAAATGCCATTAATATGCAATATGTAGTTACACTCGTCTGTACTATAAAATCAACTGTTAAACTATATTTATTGTCTATGTTTTGTAAATAAGGATTTACGTTATTGTTTGTTTTTTCATATATTTTTGTCAAGTAAATATCCACAGAATAAATAAATAAATGAACAATTTTTCTTAGAAAGGATTTATTATTTTGAGCTTTATCGGGATTTCGCCAAATTGGGCGTCTTTGAGCGCGTGTCAAAGAAGGACACCAGCAAAGAAAAAATACGCCATATTTCACAGTTTTTCTTCTACAAAGGTGAAAATGCAAGCCAGGCGGCTGAAGAAGTGAATAATGTTTATGGTTCGTCAATTCCGTTCCGGTAATTTTGATGTCAAAGATTAAGCCAAGTAGAGGAATTTTTCACATTGGGAGAGTTCTGGGTAAGTCGTCTTCGTTTTGCAGATGACGATAGTTATCCTCACATCCTCCCGGATGGAATTCCAGGTCGCACTCGATAGGTTTGTGGCCGTATGTGCTGATGCTGGAATAAAGGTTAATGTGGACAAATCAGAGGTTATGGTTATTTCCAGAATGCAGTGTAGTCCCATTGAAGCAGGTGGAGGAGTTTAAGTGTCTCGGGGTCTTTTTCACGAGTGATATTAGGTTTAATGCTCAGCTTTCATGTAGAATTGGAATATCTGTAATGATTAGGCCCAAAAACTTGTTGTCAAAGCCAAGTTAGCGGTTTTAAACTCAGTATTTATTCCAACTCTCTGCGGGCGAGAAACCGATGTTGTGGGATTTACTCGCCGTGATAGGGTGAGAAACACGGCAGTGCGCGAAGAACTCAACGTTGAACAGCTGCTTCATTGAACGGAAAGGGCTATGCTTAGATGGTTTGGGCCCGTGCCACGAGTGTGATTGATGATTGAATGCGATTCCATCAGGTAGGCGACCGCTTGGTTTGGATTTAACCGAGTCCAGAATCTCGACTGGGCATAGCTCGTGATGAATTAGAGTCGCTCGTGTGTGCTTAGGGATGTTCAAGGGGACAAGGTGTTATTGTATAATGTCAGCTTGGTCTTTCGAGCCAGCGCTCTACTACTCAACTACCACTTGCGCCCAAGCAAACAGCGATTATCAAACAATTTTTCTAGTTCTATCTAACAATTTTTCTGCATTTAATCTCGATACTGATGCTATTCGTACTGTACACTTAGTGACCCAATGTAGTGCTTGTACTTGACTTCCTCAAAAGTATGTCTGCTTAAGTTTGTCCTTCCTATTTGGCAATCAAGTATCAGTCAGTACATCCCTGAGACTAAAAACACTTCGACTATGGTCGGAACTCACAAGCTATCTTTGAGAAGAAATTTTCCATTAGCATTCCTTCAAGATCGGATTGGATGTCTGACAATCAGAGTCTGGATTATCCCAGGCATATCTACACAGATGACATTGAGGACGGATGAAGGTGTGGGTGTGGGTGTAGGTGTCTACTCCAAGGACATCAATATTGTTCTCTCTCAAATATCAGACAGAAACTATTGCCATAAAAGAAGCATTGTCCTGACTCAAGAATAATGTAATATCCAAAAGGGATATCTGTTCTATCTGATCGGACAGTCTGTCTCTTAAAGGGATGGCTGGTCATGGTTGCCGGTACATAGTGCTAAAACAACTTCTTTAACACCAGGAGTAGATCTACCTTCTATGTGATCTATCTTAAAATACACACAATTAAAACAACCGATCACAACTGGCTACAAGGTTGCGTAAAACAAAGAAAATATGGCTGCACTAAAACTTAGGCGATCAATCTCTCTGCTCAGACTAAGCGGACCTTCTCTTAAGATGCTTATAGGCTTCTTAACCGGACACTGTGGCTTGCACGCCCGCCGTTCATGGGTGTCCCATAAAATTTTCTGCAGAAACTGCGTGGATGAAGGGGGGCAGATACCAAAAATCACCTCCTCTGGTCGTGTAGCGCTCTAGCAAGTCATAAGCACTCACTTTTAGGGACCTTGACAGCTAAACAGCTTTATTATAAGCACCAAACAAGATCAGAAGTAGTCAATCCGCCTGGCGTCACAATGTGTCTCCTTTTGCCAGAGTGTAACCACTTTTAAACGTACGTATTGTAAAACCCAGAAGCAGAAATAAATCAGCTCATTCATCATCACCCCCAACGTAAATATAACCCAATTCTGTATTAAGAAGTTCTTTTCTCTTAGTAGCAGCTATTAAGCTATATCCGGGCTCATTATCGCAGCGATCTTGTATGTTCGACTTTTGTTTGGGTTCGAGTAAGAATTTTTGCTGATTTATTGTATACACTGCACTACCTTATCGTGGAAGAAGAAACCACTACATTATCACATGACAGCTGCAAAACATCTGAAAATGCTGTGATAACTGACTCACTGAACGCTGATATGTCAAAAATTAGTTTGTTTACTAAAAAAATGATAACATTTTCCTGAGTTTAGATGAAGATTCTTGGTTTCCTTAAGCAGAAAAATGGATAAAAATACTCAAAGTAGGTCTTTCTCTACTTAATCAGGGAAATAAATAATTGGAGTTAAATCTTTACAGTATCGTCGGCCGAAGAGGAGTTGAAGAACTTCGGTAACTTTCTCGAAAAACATGATCAACTTCTGAATAACCTGTTGGTTAAATCCACCGAAACCATTGGACGAACAAAAACAAATCGATTCAGTCAACCTGCTCAAGTCTGGTACTCAGCAAACCAAGAGAATTTACCCCTAATCAAACTAATTGATTCAGAAAAAATGTTAAATAAGAGCATCATGACATTCGCTTATCTATGCAATGAGATCGATGAAATTATATCCGACGCAAAGTTGATGGAAATCAAATTTCTGTACATCGATGAGAATCTTTGCACTAATGAGACAAGCTATGAAACTACAACCGTTCCGGATCAAAATGAATCGAATGCGAACTACCTATATCTGCACAAAATGAGCTCGTCAATTGACTTTCTCTGCAACATACAGTTTCTCATCCAACGATGCATTATACTCGGAAGCAATGTCCTACATCAGTGCGGAGCATTTTTGTCCGCTGATCAAGTTTTCGAGTTTAAATTCTTTGTAAATTATGTTTTAATCGTATGTCTGGCTACGTTTCTGATTGCAAATACTTTCAGAATGCCTTCGATAGTTTGGGTGATATCCTGCTGCACCTTTTAATCTTCGACGAGATCCTTTCAAGTTCAAATTTCCACCGCTTTTGGGATACCTATAAGAAGACGGTTGAAAAAAATACTCGCAATAGCGACAAATTGGATTTTTGTACCCCCGCCGAAATAAGTGGTCTTCTAAATTGCCTCAACGACTTGGAGTTCATTTTCTCTGGAAATATATTGCAGGTAATCGAATTATGCACATTTTGGTTCCGAATCTAATATTATCTCCTTTTGAGCAAAGAGCTTCCTAGATTCCACATTTATGATTAAGGAGAAAATTGGTCCCAAGGCACTGAGTCAGCTGGGAGGACAATTTCAGGAATATTTTCGAACGAACCTAAACAAGATCGAAAAGCAACCGGCCGATTTGTGCGATTTTACCGAAACACAAATGCTGGTTAAAATGAATGCATTCAGTGTACTGTGCCATGAATTTTTCGGCCAATTCGATGTGAAATTCCTAAAATCAATACTTGAGCTGAACAACAAACATATGGGAATAACTTTAATTGGAAGCATTGTTTGGGCACCGTTGACATTCCTCCGTAAACATGCTGAGACACTGATTCGCCCGTTTGAGAAAATCTTCCATGACACCACCAAACTGAGACAGGTTTATTTGGATGGAAGGATTCAACATTTGCAACGAGACTGCAAATCATACTGTAGTCAAATCTCCTTATGGACCATCTACATGGAGAAGGCTTACAAGTCAACGTCAGCAGAACTGAAAGTTGAGCAATTTAAGGAAAACGCAAATATGTTGCTGCAAGGATTGCAATACTCCGGCCAGTTGAGTTACATTATAAAAGCCGTCATAAACATGCACGTTCTGCTGCATACCCCGATGACCAAATCCACACTGCTATCTATTTGCAAACTTATTGAGATGCTGAAAACGATTCAGTTGGTTTTTCTGAATGACGTGGAGAGCATTGCTAAGACCATCAATTGCATTGTTCAATACTTGCAGTTTAAGGCATTGCGTATCATTCAAATAGCTAAGGTAAGTTCAGGTTTCGGATAACTGAATAAATAAGCTAGCAATACCTGTTTTGGTAGAAAAAAATTACCAGCAACACACTTCACGACCGAAATGTGGACGCATTGGCAGCGCTCAAAATTGCCGAGAAATGTCTATCAGGACCTGCTACGCGAATGCGTGTGTTGGTAGCAAATCTTGCTATTAACTCTACCAACTCTGCGGGTCGCACAATTCCCAGTGAACATTATGAGCGATACACAAGCATGATTACTCGCATTGAATTGTTGGCGTCGTTTCAAGACAATTTGAAACTCCTTTGCGACACGTCATTCATATATTGGCATCAGTCATTACTCTCGGCGTATTTAAAGCATATTGTCGACAAGCGAATGGACTTCAATTCGTTTCAGGTAAGTGTTATGCTGGTTGAATGGGATTTTTGAAGTTCCCAACAGTTTTTAGTGAAATCATGCGACGATTGTGGACGATCGCTGGATATGCTGAATTTGAAAGACCTTAAACTCACGGATATGCTTAAGAAGTCGAATTTTGAAAGCTTTAAGACGGAGATTGTGAGCAATTTATGCGCGCAAATTGAGACGTTTCTTCGGTTAGAAGTGCACTCCAGTCTGCAACTGGAGAAAATGAATCCCTTTGAGAAGAGCATCAACGATTACAGAGATTTGATTAATATTTGTCCCATCGAACTGAATGGAGAATATGTCATATTACAAGGTTTGGGCGATGGGCTTTCGTTTCGGTTTGATTTAATTTGTTTTTTTGACAGATCACGTGGAAAATTACCTAAGCGGTATGTTTTATAATCTCACAACTATTTCCCTGCACGACTGGAAGACGTACGAGGAAATGCGTCAGCTGGGAAACTATAGACTCAATTTAAACCCAATTGAGGACTATCTTCCAAACCAGACTATCGAACAGGTATCAGTTCAGAATGGACCATTATGTGAGGTAGACTTTACTGACACCTTTGCACAATTTTAGGGTATCGACGTTTTGGAAATAATGCGCAACATTCACATATTCGTCTCAAAGTACGTCTACAACATGAACACACAGATTTTTGTCGAACAAAAGAGCTCCAACAAACACTTGGACACCATTGGTATCCGGCACATAGCTAACTCCTTGCGAACCCATGGCACTGGCATTATCAATACAACAGTGAATTTTACCTATCAATTCCTGAGACAAAAATTTTACACATTCTCGCAATTTTTGTACGATGAACAAATTAAATCACGTCTAATGAAGGAGCTTCGCGCACTGGTGGAGAATAAGCAGAACACACGAAAGCCTTATCCGTACGAAAGAGCCGACGCATTTAACAAGGACATTCGAAAGCTGGGCCTGTCCCAGGATGGGCAGACTTATCTGGACTTGTTCAGAAAAGTCATAACTCACGTTGGTGGGTATAATTATATTTAATCCGAGCTTGATTTGCGTTACTTACACTCTATTTGCAGGCAATGCAATGGGATACATACGTCTGGTACGTTCTGGAAGCATTCATGCCAATTACAGCGCGAGCCTTTTCTTACCAAAGTTCGATGAGAATCTAAAATTCTTGGACTACGCCAAAGAGAATAAACTCAATGAAGTAACTGTATCAGCTGCAGAAAATCTGGAAGCCAATATACGAAATTTATCTAAGAGCTTTTCCGATGGAACCGACTATTTTAAGGTAACCCTTCCCGCAGAACATAATTTCAGTTCTAATTGTACATTCTTAGCTCTTGGTTGAAGCATTCCAACCCTTCTTCCGCAATCCCAACAATATGCACCTGAAAAATTTCTATCTCATTGTGCCTGCACTGACACTGAACTACATTGAGCACATACTGAGTGTGAAGGAGAAAATTCACAAAAAAGACAAACAAGAAGCGGTTCTATTCGATGATGGGTTCACGATTGGTCTGGCGTATATATTGAAATTGTTAAATCAAATTTCGGACTTTAACTCGTTGCACTGGTTCAATACGGTGAGCGAGCGCTTCGAGGCCGAGCGGAAGAAAATCAAATCAATGCATGCGGAAATTATATCGAATGTTGGACGTAAAGATGAGAATGAAAAGCTGCAACAAACGTTGGCTCTGACTGAGAAACGCATAACAACGCACCAAATGGAATACGCCTTGTTATACTGCAACTTATGCAGCGCGAAGATATTTTTCCATTAGTTTTTGTATGCTTGCAAGTTAAAGGAAGACTAATAAACTATGTGTATCAGAGGTCTGGTCCTCTTTTTTATTAATGTGGAATGTTGGTCCAAGTTCACTGCTTGCATTCAGTGCGAACAAGTTCAGACACAAAATATTGAAATGTAGACGATCGTGAGCACAGTTCAGGATTCTGAAGGTTACAAACGACATGATTACCCCATCAATATGCATTATAAACCATCGCAAGAGTATGCAATTGCAATTTAATGCAGACTCTAGCCTGTTCGGATGGTTCGAAAATGGAAACAACTTTTTACGGAAACAACTCGGTCCTCGGCTATCCAACAGATTCCGAGAACATTGGAACGTCTTTCTGGCGAAAATTATGTCGATATTACACTCTATAGCTCAAATGAAAGGTTATGTCCATAATCGATCCTAGCATCTTCACACACTGCTCTACAGCCATTAACCCCCGGGCAGCAGTCTCCCAAAACTTATAATTGATAACACTGGTCAAAACTGCATTCCATCGCGATCCTCGCATACATCGCCTCCCTTGCCTTCAGCCCAGTCTTGATTGGTGCTCACTTATTCAACAATGCAAACGGAATATGATCATGGTGGCAGTAAAGTGGCCTAAGTGCATCCCAATAGCCACCTCAACCTTCTTACCTGTCTCGTGCTAGCTTTTCAGTGACCCTTGAAGATTGCAAAAGAAATACTCGGAAATAATCTGATCAAAGATCTTGAATTTTCTAAACCAAATCAAATCTATCAAACGGCTTTGACACTCTAATCCCCGAGAAAACGGAATGGCATAGCGGTCATGTGTGCAGGGAATTTATCTGTGCAATCTACACAGACGGCTCTGACGGATGTGTTCCCAGAATTCCTGAACATTTCTAAGACTGCCTGACAACTCCAGCGATTTCCAAGCGGAACTATTTGCAATCCGCATGTCGTCTAGTCAAAATACACCCAAATATGCAGTGGTAGCCAAGCAGCCATCAAAGCTATTGCCTCCTTTACTACGTACTCTAAAGTGGTTCAGGAAAGCCGGGCTGAGTTAGCAGCATTAGAAGGTCAGCTCAGTTCCAGGTCACAGTGACATCCCAGGATATGAGAATGCCGATGAACTGGCTAGGGAGAGATCTGCCCTCACGGACTCCCTTGCAGAGGAGGTCCACATCCCAATACAAGCAGTCAATGCTAATATCTCCACGTACTTGAAATAACTAACAGATGGGCCAGACTGACAAACAAAGCATCTCCTTCGGCAAATTCGACATGATATCACTAGATCGGTGGCGATTTGTACGGTACACTGGTCAATAGATCTAGTGAGCAATGAGATAGCCAACATCAACTTCTCAAGCCTCTCGATCTGACAGCATTTTTTATACGACTTGTCTGTGAATACCTGTGAGCCGTTGTGAACAGCTGAAATCCTTCTTCAACTGAGAAAGTGGATCCGTAGATTTTGTAAAAGTAAGTGAAATACAAGGGAATTCCACGTCTCACTCGTTTTTCGTGGTCGTTGACAAGGGGTAATCCCGGACGAATTTGGATATCTCCTAGCTCTCTTATTTCTGCTAGGTATCCCACACAACACACATTGTCGCAGTTGTAACAACATTGCTGAGAGGGAGACCGTACCATGCTTAATTTTTTGCCTTCCCTGTGGCTCTTGCTAGAACCAGTCAGCGAGCGCTTGGTAGACTCTTCTTCAACTTACTTCATGAGACTTCCGCAAAGGATATCAATGACCCTCTTAAATTCATCAGGTTCGATTTAGAGATGTCTCAATTTCGCATATACCAGAGCGCTGGCAATAAAACGGCACATAGTTCCATTTAGGTTCTCACCGAACCACCACCTGTATTTTCCCGTTTCGAATCAACTATTATACAAATGAAAGGAACGCATTTAGTTTTTTTTTGTTTTACATTCACGACATTTATTTTCTGTATAACATTTAACATTCAAAAAATACAATCAAAGTCATAGTCATCACTTGCAGACAGGACTACAAAATGAATTATTTGAAAAAACGTCTCAACTTTGTGGTAAAATACACTTCGTTTCAATTAAAATACTTTTATTCTGTTTCCGCCTGGGGCTACAATCAATAGAATTGTAAATATTGTGTGTCACTGTATACGAACAATTGAATAACATAAAATAGAAGTCTGTAAACACTTATATAAAAATATATCCATTTGATTTCTGATATATATATAAAATTGCTCTAGAATAAAAAATAAAAATAAAAATAAAGATCATCTTAAGTGAACATCAATGCGTTCGATATGTGCTTAAATGTATATGTATGTATGTATGTATGTATGTATGTTTAAGTCTCAAGCATAAAAGGAAGCGCTTGTTATGCGTTTGCGTTTTCTTTTCTGTTTTTTGTTTTTTGTTTTTTCTTCCTTGTTACATTTAATGGAAAGTGATTAGTTCGTTTAAGAAATAAATATAGTAAATGCATGCATACATGGAGCTCAAGTTTCTTTAGTTTAAGACTGGATTTGTTCTTTCGGCTAATTTGGTATGATATATATATATATATATGTATATGTAAAAGTAAAAGATATTAGTTTTAACGTGAAGTACTTGCATGCTTAATAGATATGTGTATCAATAGAGATGCCAGCTCTAGTTCTTCACTGAACTTATTGCGTAGCGTAACACTTCGAAAACCGGTCCGAATGCAATTGAGCGAATAGACTGCCTGCGCAATGAAATGCGTTTCTGCAAACATATCCTCGTCTTGTACCTCGAAACGTAGCAATGCATAGTGTGGATTGCGAACGGAAAACTCACAGATTTCATTCCATGTCGGATTGTAGCCGTTTTCATTGACTTTTGTTCGATGTTTGATGCCACTGTCGAAACTCGCACCAACCAGTTCGACCACCACCAGTGGGTTGTTGCTCTTGCCACCGCGGAATAGATGTCGTCCGCCTATAATACGAATGCTTACAATTTTCTCTTCACTCGGACTTATGGTCAGAGGATTATTTGGATCGAATCCATCCTTGCTCATGAACTTCGGCTTAAGTAAGTAGCCACAATTGCCATTGTCCCGAAACTTGGCTTGATTCAGTTGCATCGCCTTGTCGCCCGTTTGATAATTCAGAGCGATCATCTGCGAGCCCACATTCCAAAAGGGTACAGGATTGAAATTTGACGAGTCCAGCCGCTGCCCCTTTGGATACACTCGACTGATTTGATTTCGGTGATAAGCAAGGAAGAGGGGAAGATTTTGCTGTAAGAACTGCTTTTCTGCCTTGGTCTCGGGGAAGCTGGACATTTCATAGAAGACCCATCCGTGCTCTCTAAACGGTACACTGCGGAAGTAGATAATGAGGTCGGACATTTCCTTGGCCACTCGAGCACTGCGTTCCTTTTTTCGACGTTCCGTGGCCAATTGGTTTGCTATCTGAGCGGCTTCTTGAATTGCTTTAATCCACTCAACAGCCTGTTCTTGATTGTCGAAACCGATTACCAAAGCGTTCTGCATTGTCGGTGTTTGAATGTGCATTTTCACCAGAATCCCTTCTTCATTCGACTCGTAGAGATTTGCAATTGCTCCGTGGATTTCAATGGAGTCCGTTCGTGAAAAGCACTCGTTTGCATTGTTTTCGTCGGTGAAATTATACTCGTCACTCGAAGCATCGATAACTTTCACATAATTAGCAGGTAAGTGCCGCTGAATCATTCCGCCATAATCGCCTCGCCACCACATGGTGTTGTTACGCTGCACATTGGTTATAATTGCATGCTTGGGGAATGAAAGTTCATCGGGCTTATCCGCTTTGTAGCTGTATAGCGCCTTACATGTTACCCGATCATCCACACTGGGATCCATGTAACTGGAGACATCGTTAAAGTCGTTCCCATTGCTGTCGTTGACTAGTGATGCTTGACAAGCAAGTAGTTTTTGCTTCAGCAACTCCTGTGAAACTGGATATAAAAGCTTGACGTTCCTATACAGTGGATTCCGAGTGTAGTAATTCACCAAACTAACCAGACTCTCGAATTGAGTGGTGTCCACTACATACAGTCGGCCCTCTTGCAGTATGCGGCAATGTTTAACTTTGCGATTGATGGTAAATGATATGACAAATGCGTTCGTATTTTGAACGCTGTTTCGCACAAGGAACGAACCCACATCCAGCTTGATTAAGACTTGCTCTGCCTGCTCTTTGGTGGTGTTTGGATGGAACCATTCTTGTGTTTCGTGTTTCTTTGGTTGCGGAACTGGCTCCCGTAGAGTTATCGAAAACTCAGAGCTCCGTAGCATGTTTTTCCGATAGTAAACTATAAGACTGTATAAACTATCAAAAACGAAGTTATCTACCAAATAGTATTTTGTTGTGCCATTCTCGTGTTTCGACTTGATGCGGCAGTGATTGGGACGATTACGACGCCAGAATGATAAACTATAATCACCGACAAATGTGGCTGACTCACGGACAAGGAATGTTCCGTCGCCCAAGTGCTTGTAGGTCTCTAACAGTTCGTCGGCTTCCTGTCGTCCTCGCTCTAATTTTCCATGAAACCAGTTTTCCCCAAAATGCAACTCATCGTTGACTAGATTGTCCTTTTGTTTCGGCACGAGCGATGATGATTGTTCGAGATCCTCGTCACGATTCTCGTCAGTCTCAGATGAATAAATCAGTTCTTGTTGTGTTAAGACGATATGATAGATGTTCCATGACTTGTCAACGGGATCCTTGTAGTACAACATCCCTTCTTTGATAACATTTCGAGGATTTTCGTGTTCATCCGTTGAACGAATGGAGACTCCAGAGCCTCCGCCGACAGTGCTGACATTGGAACCGTCCTCATATTCTGGTAGTTTTTTGTGCTTTAAAATTATTTTGCGTCTGAGTTGATACGGTGAGGGCATTTGAGACTCTCCGCGATCGCAACGTTGTGTCAGCAGCATGTCTCCGAAGACCTCAGTCAGTGCTTGGGCCATATTTCGCTGTTGCTCGAGGGAACAATTTTGTTCAATCGACAAAATAACCGGATACTCTGATGTGATAAAGGCGTGCTCTTTGATTGTTTTAATGACATCTTTAAATTTGATTTTCGATGTCATAGTATGGCCGTGAAATATGTACGGAAGATTGTCGGGCCCGTTCCAGCAGTCCAATTCGATACAGCGACAACCCATGCGAAGTGCCCGAGCATAAGCTTCTATGGAAGACTCACTAGAAAATTGATCACCAGTCAGATACGTATTGTGCGAGGATGCAATCCAGTAGTTCGACATGGACTGCTTCATGTCCATATAGATTTTATCACGGCTGCGATCCCAGAGATCGTTTTGCTTCGAAAAAAGAAAATCCAGAAATTCGGAAATCGAAAAATACGGTTCCTGAACATCACGTTCAATGTCTTGTATGAAATCTCGAACGAAATTTGACACCATGATGTCGTCATGTCCCATTGGATCTTGCTGTTCAAAGAGAAGGAACTTCTTGAATTCGCGCAATGTCACGTTCTCTCCGTCTTTAGAAAACTGAAAGTGGTTGCTTGAAAAGCAGTCATCTATGAATGTCATTGGGACTAACAGCTTGTAATATAATCGTGCAAAATCATCGAATCGCAAATCGCTTTTACGTCGTATATCACCTTCAGAGAAGAGCTCCATCAATTTGCCGGTAGTCATCTTGCAACTAACCCCAGCGAGGAATGCTTTAAAGTCTTTCACCGTGACATTGACACCCTCCTTGGAGTGCTGGTTGGCGTTCTCGATGGCATAGAACTCACGGCGAAGCCAACGCTCAACCTGCAGCGGATACGGAGCAGTTATTGTGTCTTGAACCATATACTTCAGACCTTTCACCCAATTCTCACATTCCTGCTCAGATAGAGCGACAATCGAAAATGTCTTTAACTTGAATGCACTACCGTACAGCATTACAAAACACTTTCCGGTTTCGAATTTTTTTGTTTCCTCAGCAAAATTACGAAATTCCTTGGAGCTCTTTCCAATTCGAATCTCCTTGACTTCGCGCAAATCAAGTGAACCCTCGAAATCGGTTCGGGTATTCGCATTCACCAGCGACCACAAAAGCTGCCTTGTTTCACGTATCAGTATCAATTTCTTCTGCTCCGGCCGATGTTTTGAGTACAATTTCGTGACAATTGTTCCTCGTTCAAGCATGCAAATGGTTTGCTCCATTTCCCCCAAAGTGGGCACACTGATAGCACTAAAGCAATTCATTATGATAACACAAAGTATTTCGCAATTCAAAAATATGTTAATTCATAGGGCTTAGATTTCCATATTTTGTTTAGCCGATTTCCTGTTTGTCCCGATAAAATCTGCCACCTCTACGCTTTTTTTTTTATTTCATTCAAATTGAAATTTGGGAGGGCTGCTGCAAAACGCTACCAGCGTCACAAACTCGTCACAATACTGAATGTGAAAAATATAAAAATATCATCTATTTAATTTCTTAAGCTTTAAGCAAACAAACAAATACGCTATGGTATGCAAGGCACTTTGAGATGAGAAAAATATGTTAGAAAAAAATTCTGACATTTAAAAAGATACTTTTCTGTTGGTCGTGAATTTATGCATCGCCGAAGGCTCAGACCATATCGTGTGGGTGTGTTCGATTGTTGTTTTGATTTAAAAATATTTTATTATCAATATGGTCACGTGCAATCTGAATTTAGAGACTGTTTTATACGTTTATTTGTTGCTCAAGAGTGTACTGTTATACGGTGTATTTTATTTGTTGATAAAATGATGTTGAAAACTGACATTTGAGAAATTTTTGTCACATGTCCTGAGAGTAACTACAAATTCCTCACTTGCGGTTTGAATACAGTTACATTACACTCAACAATTTGTCGATACGATTTTTTTGAAGACAAATTGGAATAAATGTCAAAATGCTCTGTCTACCGCACTACAAGTGTCTGTCAACTTATAATAAACGAACCCTCGCATTGACGATTTGGCCCATCAAGCACGGTTGTCAAGCAAATCGTATCGACAAATTGTTGAATGTGATCGCCGCAATTAACGGAATCTTCTCCAGACATCTTGTATATATTTGTACACAACTTAACCTGACTTTTCTCACCATGCGAATAGCTGTGAACACATCCCCTGCATAGGGCAACAAAGGTTCGGTAGATTTCCTCGATAGTTAATTTGTTATTTTGCAGGCAAGATCCAAAAATAAATCACCTTCAGTATATAGAAAAAAGCAATCATCAAGTATGCTCACATTAAAGTAATATAAACTTCAGCTGAGAAAACGGAAATTCAGCTTAGTTTTCGTCAAGATCTTAAACGTGGTAGTAATCATTTAATAGTAGAAGAGAAGAAAATTATGTATTAATCAAATCCGTTAGCATAGCACGGCAACACTATACGACCGCATTTTCGCGCAATTTGTCCTCTCCACAGCTGAATGCTTCCGCGGAATAGCTCGCTGCACACTCATTTCTATTTTCGTGTGTTTGACAGGTTGTGTGTGAATATTTGTGTATTTCAATTTTTCACATCGCGGCAGCAGTGAGAATAAAATGTAAAATAAGACAAAAAGAAAAGAAAAGAATACCACCTACATATATTTTCATTTTCGCAAATTCATTTATTTACACCGTTCTAAACGAATTATCGTGATCACGAAATTACTCTACATACATATTTATTTCGATAATTGCCTCTCCTTTTGGACATTATTTAGCTACGCCTGTGACGAGAGACATAAAACACGCCAATTGTAATTTCTGTGGAAACAAGAAACGAAAAAGGAAAAGGTGGATTTTCGTTGTTACCTCTCCTGTTCGTTGGTCTTTTCTACTTATTATTTTGTTTTTTTTTTCCCCCTTTTTGATTTTGACAGCAGAATCGGCCTTAGCTATAAGGTAAAAAAATCGTTATTGAGATTTTCGTAAAAAAAAAAATTGCAAATTGCCACCGCATGTACGTATAGGTGCACAACACTGCCGCATTACAAAGGCTTTTGCAAAGAAAATATTCTATTTAGTATATATTTGTTCCATAAACAGAGAGCGTTAGCGGCGGTGGCAGCGGCGACAGCATTTATATTCTGCATTTCAAGTGACAAAGAAAGCAGAAGGAATACACCAGCGCATATTTATATTACGTAAAATGGATGTAGTAGAATCCGATCAACTAATCGAAGCTATGGATACACAAGAAATTGAATATGTGGCTGAAGAGTCCTCGATGAAACTAAAAGAATCTGATGAGAACGGTAAGTTATATACATGCACGAATGTTTCAGTTCATCAGCCTAAAGTACTATATATTCTGTAGATCCAAAATGCGATCAGTTCCGTGCGGAGGCGACCTTTTCGTTTGCCGTCAATATTTCGTCGTTGAAAAATACAATCCTATCACCGCCTACCTATGTGAGAATGTTACCATGGAAGATCATGGTGCTGCCAGCAGACCGATCGATGGGATTCTTCTTGCAGTGTAATGGGGAGAATGACTCAACAGCTTGGTCATGCAATGCTATAGCTGAACTGAGGTTGAAGTGTTTCAAACCAAATGCACCACCATTCTGCCGAGCTAAGATCAAGCATTTGTTCTACAACAAGGAAAACGATTATGGCTATTCAAATTTCATTACATGGCCAGACCTACATGATCCAGAAAAGGGTTACGTGCGAAATGACACAATCGTACTAGAGGTTCATGTGAATGCCGATGCCCCGCACGGTGTATTCTGGGATTCAAAGAAACACACGGGCTATGTAGGACTTAAGAATCAAGGAGCAACATGCTACATGAACTCCCTATTGCAAACGCTCTATTTCACAAATCAGTTGCGCAAAGCGGTGTATAAAATACCAACTGAGGCGGACGATAGTGCCAAGTCTGTGGGGCTATCACTGCAGCGAGTATTCCATGACCTACAGTTTGGAGATAAGCCAGTGGGTACGAAGAAATTAACGAAGAGTTTCGGCTGGGAAACGCTCGATTCATTTATGCAGCATGATGTACAGGAATTTCTGCGAGTTCTGTTGGATAAATTGGAATCAAAGATGAAGGGTACATGCCTGGAGGGCACTATTCCAAGTTTGTTCGAAGGCAAGATGTCGTCGTACATAAAGTGCAAAAACGTCAACTACAACAGCACACGATACGAGACGTTTTACGATATCCAATTGAACATAAAGGACAAGAAGAACATATACGACTCGTTTCAGGACTATATTGCATCGGAAACTCTAGAAGGAGACAACAAATACGATGCCGGGGTTCATGGCTTGCAAGAAGCGAGCAAAGGTGTGATATTCACGTCATTTCCGCCAGTCTTGCATTTGCATTTAATGCGATTCCAGTACGATCCGATCACTGATAGCTCCATCAAATACAATGATCGCTTTGAATTTTATGAGCAGATCAATTTAGACCGCTATCTGGCTGAGAAACAAACAACCCCGGCCGATTATGTGTTGCATGCAGTTCTGGTTCATTCTGGGGACAACCACGGCGGACACTATGTAGTCTTTATCAATCCTAAAGCCGATGGGAAATGGTATAAATTCGATGACGATGTAGTGTCCAGTTGCCGCAAAGTGGAAGCCATCGATCAGAACTACGGAGGCATGGACGAAGAGATATCATTCCATGCTAAGTGCAGCAATGCATACATGTTAGTATACATTCGTACATCGGAGTTGCCCCGAGTTCTAAGTGATATCCCAGAGAATGAAATCCCCAGTGAGTTAGTGGATCGACTAACACTAGAGAAACGCATTGAAGCGGTTCGTCGTAAAGAAAGAGCCGAAGCAAATCTTTACGTTACCGTGCAAGTTATTCTTGAGGAATACTTCGAATCACAGCAAAAACGCAAGCTCTTCGATTTGGAAAAAGTGCACCTTCGTATATTTAAACTGAAACAGAGTCAAACCATTGACGAGCTGGTCACAATGTTTGTGCGAACATTCGGCTTGTCTAAAGATCGAATGCGCATATGGTCACTTGCACCGTCCCACTTGCAAAAGTTCACCTATATCGATTTCAATCGTGATGGCAACAGAACCATAGACCATGTGGCTAGCTCACAAAAACCATGGAACATATTCTTAGAGCTCGCATCACCAGACAGTCCCGATCCTCTGTTGCCGTTCAATCCTAAGCGTGAGGTACTCATATTCTACAAATACTACGATGCGTACAACAAGCGTCTGAATTATATCGGTTGCAGTCAGGAGGATCTTCATCGGCGTCTAGTCGACATAATACCTAGAATAAATACGCATTTAGGTTTTGAGCCCGGTACCGAACTGACCGTGTACGATGAATCGAGTCAAAAGAAAATTGCCAGCTTGGACGATACACTGGAAGATGTTTTGCACATTTCTCCCGATAATTTACAAGAGTATATATTGATATTCGAAAAGGAACATGTTGGCATGAAATTGGAATTGCCAACTGTTGATGATTACTTCAAAGATTTGCTCTATCGGATTGAAATAACCTTCTGCGATAAGAGCAACCCCAATGATCCAGAATTCGTCCTAGAGTTGTCCAATCGAAATACATACGATCAGATGGCACAGGCCGTTGCCGAACGCCTTAATACTGATCCGAACAAGTTGCAGTTCTTCATGTGTACTCACAGCTACAAAGACACTCCAGGAAATGCCATTCCTTATACACACAAGGTAGGTGTCGGTTCAGTTCTTTTTTTTTTCTCGTGCAAGTGGTTATGTTTTGTTTGTTTACTTACAGGGTATAATTAAAGATCTTATAATCTACAGCAAGGGAGCACCAAAAAAGATCTTCTATCAGAGACTATCATTGAGTATTCACGAGCTGGATAATAAGCGTCAGTTTAAATGCATTTGGGTTTCAAATGATCTGCGAGAGGAGAAAGAATTGGTACTCTATCCGAATAAAAATGAAACCGTCAAGAGTCTGCTGGACGAAGCTGTTAAAAAGATTCAATTTCCCGAGAACAGTAGAAAGAAACTGCGTCTGATGAAAGTGGCCAGCCATAAGATTATGTGCATATATAAGGAGGATGTTCCATTAGAAAATTTACAAAAGGGCAATGAAGCCGTCTCCAGTCAGAGCAATCAAAAGACTTTTCGCATTGAGGAGATCCCCGTGGAAGATATGCAATTGTCCGAGAATGAAATGCTTATACCAGTATCACATTTTAGCAAGGAGATCTACAATTCATTCGGAGTGCCTTTCCTCATTAAAGCGAAGCATGGCGAAACATACGGTGCATTGAAGCAACGAATTCAGAAGCGTCTAAATGTGCCCGATAAGGAATGGGAAAGCTACAAATTCGGTGTCATCTCGATGGCATCACTAATTGATGTTACGGATAATACGCCAATCGATTTGGATTTATTCCGTGCAGTTGGAACAACACAGGCAGCAGTTGTTGGTGGTACACCACTCCCTTGTTTTGGCCTCGATCACATAAATAAGTCCAGAAAGAGAACTTCATTGAATTTCTCCGAGAAAGCTATCAAAATCTATAATTAAACAATTGAATTGCTATATTAACTATGAAATGAAAAATAAAAAAAAAAAAATAAGGAAAAACAAATATAAATTATGGAAAAAAACAATAATACCAATAAATTAAAAACAAAACAAAAATATACAACATTATAAGTTCTTTGTCAATGTGTTGAACTCTTGAGCAAGAAATTCCTGTTTCAAACTTGTTTTCTGCTGTAGGTACATGTAAATATGTGTATTGTGCTTGCTATTATTATTTTTTTTTCTTTTTAATTTGTCGTTAAATTTAAATATATTTTTTAATAACACAACTACGAAAGGAAAGTCTAAAAATTGAGGAAATTCATTATTTAAACAAAAAAATAAAGAAAATAATAATCTTATTCTAAACTGAAGCAATCAATTCGACTTTTGATTTCGTTTATTTTTTTTTCAATTTCAGAGGTTATAAAATATGGGAAATTATTTTTCTGTTCGAAATTAGTGATGTCCAGCAGAGGAACATAACCTCTATTTGGTGGGGGATGAAATGAGCTGCCATTGTTTTACATACAAAAACGAAGTCAGCGGTACACAGAATATAGTGAAAAAAAGGAAGGACATTCGAATGTTGGTAGCCAGACAAATGACATTAAAGGCAAGCACAAATCACATACGACTACAATGACAGACAGCGCACGCCTCGCCAATGAACGAGCAGAAATCGATTAAATCATGTTTGAGTATGCACAAACCAGACAAGTGTGTGCCCCACTTTGACTTCGGGGAGAATATGATTTATTTGTTCGTTCAACTAAATCACTACTACACCGACTTTTTCACTTCAAGTTGAATTAGCTTTGCCCGCACAGCCCCACCACTACAATCGAAAGAAAACAACGGAATGTGGTTCCCATCATTATAGTTTTATTTAAAAAAAAAAACATTTTGGCAGTCAAATTACTTCGTCCCTTAAAACTTTCGCCTCTTAAGTATTTCCGGTCTCCAATTGACTGGATGCGTCTCCTCACTGGCCTCGTCGTCCTCTTTGTAAATCTTTATAGTTTTATCAGCTTCGGCTGTAATAAGTCGTGAGCCCGACTGATCAAAGGCCATGGCGAATATGCCAGCTTCACTGTCCATAGAACCTGGCTGGACTGGCGCTTGGAATCTCTGAAAATTGTATCCCGTTCGCCAGTCCCAGAAAAACATTGTACCGTTATCACCACCAGACACCAACACCCCATCTTGATTAACTGCCATGCAATTGACAATCGCATTATGTCCAGATACGTTTTGTACGAAATTTCCCTCGGGACAACGCCATTGCTTAATATTGTCTGGCGATGCCGAACCGAACATGTACAAGTTGGGATGAATAACCAGACTGCGAACACTCTTCTTGTGATTGGTTAACGTGCAGACACTTTTGCCGGCTGCTAGATCCCACAGGCGAATTGTTGAGTCATGGCTGCCGGTTATGATTTGTGGATTGAATTCCTGTGCAACAACGCTAGCCACTGTATTTGTGTGACCAGTAAGTGTGAAGATGTTTGCCTTAGTTCTCATATCCCATATTCTGGCAGTTGAATCACGCCCGGATGTTGCCAAAACATCGATTGTTGGGTGGAGTGCTAAGGAGTACACTGCGGACAAATGACCGTGGTAATGTCGAATGACTTTGTTATATTCCAAGTCCCAGCACTTGACCTGACGATCCTCGCCACAACTGAACAGGTATGGATGTTTGTTGCTCACAGCCAGCCCACGGACTGTGCTCACATGACCAGTAAGAGATAGTTTCAATTTTCCACTAGCTAGATCCCAGATTTTTATTACACGATCACCTGCTCCAGTTGCAAACCATTCATTGCCCGGCTCAACTGCAATGCAGCGCACCCATCCAAGATGTCCTAAGAAAAAGACACAATCAAGCTCAAGTTGGCAAGAAAATATATGTTTCTAAGCAAACCTGAGATGACTCTTGACAACTTCCATGGAGCATGCCATTCAGGTTTTGGTATACTCGGAGCTTTCTTCGGAATCAATTGCATTCCATTGTTTGTGGTCGTGGATTTACTCAAACCAGCCACAGTTGATTGGAAATTGTCTGTTGTCGGGACCAATGATTGACTGTTGCTTTCCAAACCAGTTAATGACATCGATGGTCCGTTTGTGATAGCAAGAGGTTCTCCGTCTTCCCCGGTTCCAGATGTAGGGTTAAGATTCTTCAACTCTTGTGCTTTACTTACTCGTTCGAAAACAAGCGAATAATTATCTCTCGCTTTGATGGCTTTTCTCATTTTATCTCTAGAATTTGAAGATGTTCGTATTTATTCAATTGAAAGTATAAAATCATATTTTCACCCACAATTTCTCATCTAATTCTGGAAGCGAACCATGGTTAGAAACAAACATATCGTGTGTTCGCTTTAAAGACCGAAACACCAACGTATGCACACTGTGCCGCTGAACTTCTTCCATTGTCTTATTATTCTTTTCAAATTCTTGTTTTTATGTATAAAATTGTTTAATTTTAGTAAATTATCGAGGGAAACTAGGAAAACGTTTTGTTTAGATGGAGAACTGTCATTTATGAACTGTCATGAAAATTTCTTTCATCCGATAAGGGCGCCCTCTCATGTTTGATAACTTTCCTCTCAGCCCCACAGTTTCTCAAACTATGGGAAATAAAAAGACAATTGTTTGTGTTTAATTCATTTTATTCACCAAATCATATATAATCGATCATTGCCGTGACAATTTCAAATGTGTCCCTCGCTGTAGGTTCAATGTAGGTGCCGGGCAGTAAAAATCCGTGCACACCATTGTCGGCTAAGTGTATTGTGTAAGCAAACGGAATTCCCGCCTCAAATGATGAAAAATAATCCGATGAACCTAAAATCAAATCGACACTCAATACAATGTACATCACTATGTGTTAATAAATCTCACCTGATTTAATCTCAATCAAATCATTCATAGAATCGACTTTGTATCGGGATTTACTTCCCCTTTTCCTTAGTCCATCTGTCCCAACCATTGCCACGTCGAGTAGGTCGTCGAGCTTCTGTGCTTGAAACGATGAATTCAGTTTATTCGGGTACGATATGATTTGACCGTATGCTTGCAGTGAGACAAACAACTGAAATATACAAATGATGAAGTCTGTAAACTCGAAAAAGAATCATAAAAATGTATTCAAAACCTTTATTTGCTTTCTATTGTCCATTAGAAATTTCGATAGAGCTCGAGTTTCCGGTTCAGAAAACGGTGTTGGCCCAGAGAAGAATTCGTTACACGGCGACTTGGAGCTTCCTTTCTTGCCCCAGTTGTAGTGCCAGTTGTGATCGAGATCCACACCGAAGCAAACCTTTTCTGATTTCTGGTTTTTCAGCCAAGTCATTGCGGAATTTATTATACCATTTGGTTTGGCTATATGCCGTGACCTGGACTTCTTCCAGAACCGATCGTACTGATGACTGTATTCATAACTGTCGGGATTCGAAAGGGGCATTATATACCAAGTAGTGTTTTTTATATACTCCGTCTCGACATTAGTGCCTAGAAGAATATGAAATACTGCTGTGACAAGGTGAAGGAAAAGAGTAATAATGGGAGCACTAACTAGTTACATTGGTTAAGTTAAATATTAGTTAAGTCCATTTGGGAGTCAAAATAACACAACCGTATCGAGCTTGTAATGAAATCATTGAATGGACTGATGGTAATGATGCACGTTAATGCACGTTAATCTTTCTAGGCAGCGATAGACAGGGTGAAGAATTACTTTTTCCGCTGGATGCTATGTTTTGGCAATTTTCTGGGACGTAGTTGTATCCCGAGGCAGGTTAGGTTAGGTTGGAGTGGATGACTGCAAAAAAGGGAGTCACCCTTAGGCTAAAGTAGGCCCATTGTGATACCACGCGGATTGACTGCTCCTAATCTTTGAACCAGTTGGTGCTCATGACAAAGGGGTTTAGCGGGCTAATGCTTACGCTATTTAGTCCGCTGAGGTTGTTGAAATAGTAGGTCCCTAGGTGTGAGAACCTACGACTTGCCAGAACGCTACATAAGTAGAGGAGGTGATTTGTGGTCTCTACGGGACGCCCATCCTGCATCCTAAGTGAAGGTCTGCTCAGTCTGAGCAGACAGAGCGACTTAGTGCATTGTGCGTATCACAGGACAATTTTAGCGTATAACCAAAGTGGAAAGACAGTGTCGGACTTGATGTCAATCCATCCAAGACAGAACTCGTGCTGTTCACGAGGAAATATAAAATCCCAAAAATCACTCCACTCAAGCAAACAGAGTCAGCATCAGCATCAGACAGAGTTCTTCTTAACGCTCCGCTGATACACTTGCAGGCGAGTTTTAGTACCGGTTGAGTGCCTTACAGATTTGCTTGTTGTTGTCCGCCACTAGTGTCGATCTGACATTCGAGGTAAAAGTCTAATAAGCCCTGAGTGGCTGTATCGCGAGCCAGACATCGATATTAAGTTAATGTCAAAAGATTCGCAGATCTACCTTATTTGACATTACTCCTGAAAGGCGCTGTAATATACAGACCGACAAACCTTAGACTCTAAATGATATGTCTATCAACTTTGTACATTTTACTAGAGTAATTCCGTGCCACATAAGCTAGGCGTAAAATGTGACAACTTTCGGATTATATTTCATCGACATTCCTACTCAATATACAAGTACTAAATTTTACGTTTGATAAACCTTAAAAATGTGCATATATTATAAGACAACAGGGAATATAAAATGATGGATGAACAACAGCACAATAGATCTATCTCAGGATGCAAACGAACATGTGGATGTTCGAATGCGAACTGCCCAAACCGTCGTCGCATGCAAAAAGAAAAGGCATGTGAGAACCAAGGAACATTCATTAGTTTCGTATGCGAAACAATTTCAATAATTGCGTGAGCATTGCATCAACTTATAACTTCTTTGACTGAAAAGAGTCTACTTTTAGATTCATAATATTTGGTTCTATTGTCTTCTGGATGGCAGTCGGAGGGATACTTGTGGACTCTATTAAGAAGCTTTATTACTCAGATCGGTATAAGTTTTCAAATTAATCGAGTTCTCTCAACTAAAAATCTGTTTCGTTTAATTACAATTACGTGTGTATGTACATAGACATGTGAAACTAGTCGTTGGCATATTTTTTTCCGTCCTGTTGCTTACGTTGTCGTTCCACTGCATTATTAACAGAACAGACCGAAAACTCGTTGATTCTTCTAGGGGAAAAGGTGTTTTATATGCAAATAAGACATGCAAGTTGTAAGATATGTATTTTTTGTAGATGCAACACAACATGCAGGAACTAAGGAGAGCAATACTCAAGCAATTAAAATGGAAGATACTCATAAGGTATCCTCAATCCCAGATAAAACTCAACCTCCAAAACCACCTCCACCGCCACCGTCACCGCCACCACCGCCTCCAGAATACATGAGAATATCATTAAAGGAAAAACATTTAGAAAACCTCAATGGTGAGGCTCGTGTGAAAAATATCGACAAAAAATCGTTCACCCTAGCCATAACCGACGAGAAAAAGAAAGAAGTTTTCAGAACCACAAAAACAGTTTTCATTCCCGAGCTGGCAGTGCAAGAAAAACGTCCACCTCTGGTTGTTGTCTTGAAAGAAATTCTACTAGAAGATTATTAATTTCTCGCCCTGTTTAGCCAAATAAATTATAAGTAAGCTGGACAAGTTCATTATTTTAATTACATGCATTCATGATCCAAGTGTATGGTTTGAAATTTCTATACCATCATAAAGTTATCAATTTATGTAGGTTTTGGTTGAGTTGCCCCTGCACTGCAGGAAATAATTTCTCGATGCTAATACAGGAGAAAGTTCGCAGCAGGTCAACATTGTCAAAAAAATATTCATAAATGCAACATAAGTAGGCGATACAAAAAGCGTTTGAGTGACGTTTAATTACATTGCTAAAAATACGAAGGAAAAGGGCGATGCTCTTAAATAAAACGAATTAGAAATTAAGACATGTTCCAAGTAACAGAAATTTCCTTAAAGTAGAAAGAGAATTTCCGGATGATCCTTTTAGGAACAATTTTCGCATGAAGAAGTCTACGGCCGCTTTTACACACGCTAAATTCGTCCCCGATTTTTGTATGAAGTGGACATGGGAGGTGAGACAGAAAGGCTCACACAAAACAAAAATATTTGCTTACTTCACCGTAAATTGACTGTAGCTATGAACGCAGTTGCCGATAGCTGTTATGCATGCACAGTAAATGTAATTTATTTACATTTATGAACGCAAATCTTGCAGGGCTGCCGCAGTTTAACGTTCATGAACTCGGCCTTTATGTCTACAACAGGGCCGATCCGAGCCAAATGTGCAAGCCTGTGCAAACGTTTAGCTACGTTTAGCGGCTATTTCTTCAGCTGTGGCTATGCAATTTAGGAAGCTAACTTTTCTAGCCTAAGACTTAGCAAGTTCTGTTCTAAGGTCATCATATTCTAAAAACTTTAATAACTCCATTTCCCAATTCATCTTGAGTAGATTTTGTAATGAGGTAACTTTGTATTATCTTGAGTTTAAAAAAAATGCAGTTCTCCTGACGATACTGTGACTAAAATCGATACGCAACACCTTTTCACCGTGCAGTTCAGTTCAAGAACCTCTGAGCAGCTCGAAGCCTGCATCGGATTTCGGTAAGGAGATACGCTGTCGTGTGATTTCTTCAATCTGATACACAAGTAATGCGAGTAGCTGTAAACACGGAAGGCACTGCCTTCTACAAGCCAGTCCAACTGTTGGGTTACGCAGATGACATCGACATTGTCGCGCGTTCCCAACGTGGAAGCTTTTATGGCGATTGAAGAAGAGGCGAAACGAGCTGGTCTTAAGACGAAATATATGCTGTTGAGCAAGAAACGTTCCGGCACACACCACTTGGGCAAAACATTACAATTGACAGCTTAAATTTTGAGGTAGTGAAGGAGTATGTCTACCTCGCGTTCACGTTTGGAACGCCACGAATGACATATTAGCATCTAAACATCAGGGCTGATCCAAATTAAGGCATGATGAACATAAATTACTATTTTTCAAAAATTCGCTTATGTTCTGAAATGAAAAATTTGTGTTGTATCCTTCAAGCTGCTCAAACCTTTCTGTTGAATTGATTGAATCCCTTGATCTAGAATTTTGAAACAAAACTCTACCTCAAAATCGTTGTTTCGATTCTAAAATAGTTCTGGGACATTTACACATTTATTTAGCGCCCCTAATCACTTTGCGCCCTGCGTACTTGCACATCCTGTACATGTGGTGGCTCCGGCCCTGGTCTACACGCATGCCTACAATTGTGTACATACATCTGCCAACGTATTGCTCAGATCATGAATATAAAACGATCTCATCTACAATTCGAATACGTTTAGAGTTCGATTCTTCAATAAATTGTTAGTCATTCACCATCATTTATATTTGAGGCAACGAACGGTATAACTGGTTTAACGTCTTTCTTTAACAAACATCCTACTTACGATTGTTCTTCATGATTTTCAGCAGCTCATTTATCATCCACGTTGCAGTCGCTGGTGAAATCCATTCACGTCCATGAATGCCGGCCTCTATGAACACGCTATTGGCTTGTTCAGATTTCTTGCTAAGCTTTATTTTCTTCTTCGTCGTGACTTTATCTTTTGGTTTTTTCATTTCCAATTTGGCTATCACCAGAGGCCTGCCTTCAAACGAACGTCCAATATGAATTAACTCAACATACTGCGGATTCCGCAGCTGAGTCAATTCAAGATACTTAATTATACTCTCATAATCATAGTATCTATTCCAGGACATTACTGCTTTTCCAGTAGCCGGTTTGTTTGGAATCATATCCTCTTGTTTGGCCTCTTCGTACGAAATAACTTTGCCCACATCAAAGATAAGGATTTCATGGGCGATGTTCTCAAAATTAAGTGTTCCTCGGAAGTCGATCAGCATTTTTGGTGGTATAAGAACATCGGTGAAACCTCTAACAAGTTCAAATTGCGCATTATTGTCATATGTACAAATTATAAAAAAATGTGCAAGACCTACCTTAGAGTAGGTCCCTTTAGCCACTGCATACGAACGCCTTCTTCACTCCGTTTGTACTCATCTAAAACCTTGACTTCGGAATCATCAGTCGGCTTAAGACGCCATATTTGATACTTGTCGTAGGCTATCTTCTTCGGTATTTCGGGATTGTCCGTTGTAGTTTCGGCGATTGGATTTAGAGTGGACGTTGAATTTACGATATGCTGTGCCAAAAGTCCGATCCACTTGTGAGGATTTTTTAATGGCTCCGCTATGGTCAGTATGGGCATCGGTGTTGTGGTCGTAGTCGTTGTCGTTCTTTTTGATCTTGGTTTGCTATTGAACCATCCAAAAAACCACGCTGTGATATTGGAAAATTAAAAGAAACGTTTTAATAATTCAAAAAGGCAACATTTGTGTTGTTTTGGTTTCAATTAAGCAAAGCTGGGGTTATGATTTTTGGAAACATTAACCAAGGCAGTAAAGTAAGTAAAGTGTGTCAAAGAGGTCCTTTTGCTTCTTGAAAAATAAGGGTGACCAGATACCAACAATAGTATTTCAAATTGGTATGTTTTAACAGCTGTCGAAGTTACCAATGACATCCAACTGTCAAAATATTCAGTAATGTATGTCATTCTATCGTGTATCATTTCGAGCTTGACAAACTTGAAGAAATTATTAAAAAAAAAAGAATTCATTCCGAATCAGTTGTAAATACGTAACGTGAAGTCCGTGGTCTACGCCAACAAGCCAACAACTTTGCACGAGCTCGAAGCCAACATTCGTCACGTTATTGCTGAAATAACACCGGACATATTGCACCGGATTATAAAAAATTGGACAGACAGCTTGAAGCAGTGCCAGCGAATCCGAGGTGGCCGTTTGATACCTGAAACACAATGATGCGTTACTTCTAGCGTCGTTTTTTATATGCTATTCACAAAATACTGCTTCGTGCTACGTTTGTTAAAATTTGAGAGAACTAAGAGGAATGTCATAAAACGTAAAGGGCCAAACCCAAAGAATCCGTTGCGTTGCGAAGGAGACTGCAAATGCTTGAATGCATCACGACGGATGATATTGGTCAACTTTTAACTTTTTCATACTTTGACAGTACATTTCCCACATAAATCATTGTAATAAGCTGTTGTCGTAGTGGGGTTGTGTGGATTTTGAACGCAACGTAGTATTCTTTGGGCACCTCTTCCAATTCATCATATACGACTTTTGTGGATTATAAACGCAACGCAGGCAACGGATTCGATGGCCTTAAAAGATCGCTCTCTAGTAGTGCCCGTAAGGTTTTCCCAACATGTTCGAAAAATCTGCGAGAAATCGGCTTTCAGCTGATACTTCTCTTACAAAATAAAGGATTTTCTTCCAAATTGAAAGTTTTTTGTGTCAACTGACATTTGAGAAATGAAAACAGCTGACTGAAATTAATTTAACTACAAAATTCATTTGAAATCTTCAATTAAATCAGTAGCAAATTTGTTGCAGAATTATTTCATTCATATTGTCATTTCCAAGCATGTCTGAAGCTCTACACTCATACAGGCTATATCGCAACGACATTTGAAGTACGATACATGTAAAATAAATCATTTGTTAGGTCGGAATGGAGCGGTCGCGCATTGAGCGTTCACAGACCGTAATATCGTAAGCCCGAGCCCAAAGTCCTAGGAACAGCTACTCTCTACTCACACTGGCGTTTTACCGATTGTCAAACAAGCAAAATGAGGCGACTATTTCTTACTTGCACAAATTAATTTTCTGTATTTCGGAATATTTGACTTGTCAAACGCGCGCATTCTATTTCGACATGGAACACTGAGGTTTCGGGTTCGGATGCTAAATTCTTTTAAAGTCGATAAAACGCGTACCAACGCTTGCAAAAAGCGAACGCGTTGTTGCGATATAGCCTTAACGTGATAACGGTGGCAACAACGCTCCATTCCTTATCTCACATGAATCCTTGAATTTAGCTCAAAATGCATACATATGTCATAATTTTAATTTTTGCTTTATTTACATTTCTTTTCTTATAATTTTTATCTGGTCAGCCTGTAGTTATAAAAAGATTGCGGACACAACGTACGTATTCTACAAAAAACACACATGTGTACAAGCCAATGCAATAAATTAAGTCATTCACGAAATAATCTACAACTTACGATCACTTTCATCTTCATCGGGTGAAGGCGTTCTCACATCATACCCAAACCATGTCTCTAACCATCCAGGCTCATCCTCAACTGGTGTTGGTGTAGTGCTTACACCACGGCGCTTTCTTAATCCAAACCATGACCCCAACCACGATCCGAAAGAGTTTCCCTTATCAGCAGATGTATTTTCTTCGACCACCACTCCATTTGCGGCACTATTGTAAACAGTGTACTGCGGATACTTTGGCTTGCGATTGTAATTGCTTTCCGATTCCGGTTCTCTATTGAACATCAGTGCAGCCCTATCAAATATGCCATCCATTACCCACTGAACTGGCGTAAATAAGCCTCGAAACAAGCCCAACACACCATCGTCACTTTCATTATCATAGTCGTCATCGTAGTCATCGTACTCATCATTGTATGGTCTTCGTCGCTTAATTCGTTTTCTAGTATACTTCTTGAGCTGGTATTTATCCTCCTCTTGGTTTATCCCCTCCGGGACACTGTAGTCGGAAATATTCTCCTCAGAGCTAATTATGCTGTCTTTTACTTCTGGCGACTCATCAGCCTCCTCATCTTCACTGTCATCCCAGTCTGACTGGTCATCACCGTAAGCTGTTCCATCAAAATTATAATAATCCTCATCCTCGTACTCATCATCCGCTGTGTCTTTTGCCACGGGGGGTTTCTTACACGGTGGATTTTCAGATTTTTGTGGCAATTCCACTTCCTTATGAGAGTTCTCTTCGATCGAATTTTTCGGGGTTCTTGTGTTCAACGTTGGCGGTTCGAGGTACTCACTTGTGACTTGAATCTGTGTTGAAAGGATCTTCTTTGGTTTATCGACTGAATCCGTTGAATTTGGAGTCAATTTGGATGATTTCGCAATATCAAGATTTGCCTCCTTTCCTTTGGAACTAAGTGATCTACGCACTACCCTATGTATGACTGGCTTAGCGGGCTGTGGCTTACGAATCCCTTTAATTCGATTGTGCGTCGAATTCACTCGAGGTTTACTCGCTGGTGATGAGTTGCTAAAGACGGATGGAACTGGACTGACTTTGTTCGGTTTCTCCAATTGAGTATCCAATGCATGGGTGGTTTCTGGAGGATTTGTGGGTTTGGTTTCTGGCTTATTTTTTTGAAAGGTTTTTCTCTTTTTGGCTTTTCGGTGACGGTTCTTGCGTTTTCTCCCCCCGCTTACATGTGTTCGATTTGCGTGAACGGTTAGCTTAGTTTTGACACTCTTCACAATATTTCCATTAACAATCTGAGGTTTTCTTTGCCGCACACACTTGGTTTCGTAGGTCTTTTTCAGCAAGTACATATCGCGCTCATACTGTTCCTTACTGACAAAGATCGGAATGCTGCCGTTTTCTCTTGAACTATTATCACTACTCGTGTCAACACCGACTTCTGTGATCGCGTACACTATCCCTGTCGAGGGATTCGTAAAGTAAATGGGAAAAATCGAATGATTGTGCAAATTGACGGTTTCATTTGAAAACGAATTAAGGTTAACTTCCGCTACACTTTCACTGGGCAGGGCAATTGTGTCACTTTCAGCATATCCTAGGAACATATTTTCATTTTCACTTGAACTACTAACATGGTGCGGATTTCGTTCAGGATCTGTATTCAGAAGAGCATCTTTGGGCTTGTGTAAATTAAATTTCGGTGAAAATCTTTTATTATTTTTCTCCCTCCAAAGGAGGTCGCGTGTCCACGTCTGTCCCCGCACTTGACTATCGAACTCTTCCGAACTGGGATGATAGCCGTACTCATAGGATTCCACCGAATAGACAAGAATCAAATACCAATAACCGAAAAGTATTGTGGACATGTTGCGTTTCGTATGCGTGACCTTACCGCGCGACGTTTCAAATGCAAATAAAACCAGCTTCAGAGTTTTCCACACAGATAGACAGATTTAACCAAGCATCGCAAATTGATTGCACAGTGTAGATGTAGCTTTTACCTTTCTCTTCTTCTCACGTGGAAGAGCACATAAGTCATATCCATTTGAACATCTACCAACTGGCAACTAGTGTGCAGAAGGAAGATCCTCCCTTCTCGCTGCTGTATCTGTGACAATATGGACGCGAGTGGCATACTCAACTGTGTTCAAACAAGTGGAAAGATACTTTTATTTGATATTCATCAGTTATAACATCTTAACTATGTAATTACCTAAGTCACCGGTGAACCGTTTAACTGATATTATTAATGCACTCTACCCAACTCTCTCGATTCTCTGCAATGGGCATTCAATGAAGCGAGCAAGGACTGTCACAGGCCATCATAGACACAGTTCATAGTTGGTGTAATGGGAAAAAATCTTTCTGGTCAGTCCCCATTCATGCTCTGAATATGAACTTGAACTTGTTGTTGTTGTTCACTTCCGTTGCTACAGGTATCCATGAATAATGGAAGCACATAATGACACTTGTTTGCTTTGGAGAATTTTCTTCAAGTACACTAAAAGAAACGCTTACACGCTTCAGTCACTTTGTGACAACTGGTTTCGGTCGTAGGGCTGTGTATGGAATTTGGCAAAGCTCTACGGGTTTAAAGAAAGCAGACTTTGCTACTTACTGTTTCCCTGGATGTGTAGAAAGTGAAAACTTTGTACAGTTTCGAATAATTAAGAGGTCTCCATCTACATCCTAGAGTTATTATAACTTTTACTTTGCAATTATGATGATGATCTCCATACTGCACTGGGCACTTTGCGACGTGCGTTCTGTTGAAAAAATTTAACAGTACATGTAAAAATAAAACTGTCTGGTTTGTGTTACCAACAAATTAAGGTTGGTTTAACTGAGGTCATTTACCTCGCTTCAGTTGGGGGCGTTATTTCAATTTGAAGTGAATTTAAATTGGCCGTAGTCATAATTTAACTGAAATCTGAATACTCGGTCAGGTTTGCATTTGGTAATATTTTCTTTCGGTTTATATTTATTTATTTATTTATTTCATCATGACTGAGATTACAGAAATATTCATGAATCACAACAAGTTTAATTAAGACGATTATTGTTGAAAGTTTGTAGGGTGATCGGTTAGCTTAGGTTAGAGTGGCTGACAGCCGCTGCCAGAGTATGTCCGTTGTGTTTCCACGCGGGTCTAAATGATATTTCGCTCACCATTTAGAGCTTCTAATAAAACGATGAAGATGGCTGTAGCTAATGCTGCTTAGTTCCGCCAAGTCATTAAAATATAAGGCGTTAAGAGAGCACTGCAGATTCATACATAGATGGGCGATAGTTTCTTCTTCCTCGTCATTTTTGCAGCTTTTGCAGAGGTCATTATAGGGATTACCGTATAACTAATGTGGAGGCGTGAGTACAGATAGAGTACAGATATTATAACGCCGATGAGAGCTCTGAGATTCGGCCTATCCATACTGATCACGCATTGTCCCCTCTCTGGCGAGGACTTTCACTTCACAATACTCTGAGATGTCACAGTGTCCCGGCACGCACGTAAGCTGGATGCTAAAATACTCGGCAATATCGTTACGAGATAGGCGGCAATTCAAGGAAGTCTTAGAGTTAAAAGTGACTGCGCTTAGAGATTTGATCGCTGCTTGATGACGATATCTGTGCCTGATTGTTGTTATTATTGTTGTTGAGGGTTATTGCACCGCGACCTATAAATCTATTGTGACCCTTTTTGCTACCTGGTATATCCTTTCCTAACTAGGGAGTCAATTATTTCATTGCCTTCTATCCCCGTGTGGCCAGGAACCAGCAGAGTTTTATTCAGTTTCCCCTATTTAGTTCTTTGAGTTTCTGTCAAGATTGATTTGAACGCATTTGTCGTTGACATAGATATCTGCTTGAAAGACGCTGGTGCGTTTCCCATGCGTTCGAAGAATTTTGTCGTAAGTATGTGCTGGATATGTATTACATTGTTTTTTTAGCCAGAAGAAAGCTTTCTTCATCGCTATAATCTTCGCTTGAAAGACGCTGCAGTGATCTGGTAGTCGGAATGACAGTTGAGTTAACCGATTTTTTTAAATGTCCCTACTCATTGCCCTTGGTCGAATACATTGCTCACAGAATTGTGGAGTAATACGGAACGAGTTAGTTTATTAGGTGATTCGCAACATCAAACATGCCGTCTCTGCTCCTTAACACGCGGTCAGGGACGTTAAAAGAAGCAAAGTAACTCTGTTGATTTAGTATTTACATTTAAAATACACTTAATGAAAAGGCATTCTTCTCGTTTAAAAAAAACATCGAAGTCTATTAAATCAAATGGATGACATGTCACTGCTACTTAAACCGAAATAAGAGAGATGATATGTTATCTTTTCGACCACACTGTATGTGATAGTTCTTCGAAGGAATGTATGCCTATGACAGTCGGAAAACGTTACTCGACTGTCAGGAACAAGTTGTTGTGAGTAAAATCCCAAGGCGATATAACGTTTCAGCATGATTGTAAAATTGGATTGTTGTTGTTACATTTCTTTCAGTATTTACACAATTGTTACTTTCTTTCCAAGCCAATCTATCAATGTCGGTATGAGCAGAGGTATTTTTTCATTGCTAATTTCAATCAATCAGTGAGTAAATTATGGTTGATTGGATTGAGGTTGTTAAGTGAATCCAGAATTGCATTAATTGTTTTCTCAACGGCGGTATTTAACATCTAACATGTTTAAATGATTTTACTTCAAATATATATTATTGGTTTCTAAGACAGGGATAGTACCTACATATGAATATCATACAGTGCAAAACATATGTCTTGGTTTTCTAACAGCTTATTGTGAAGGGAGGGCTACGGATCATTCTTGTGAATTGCTGACACCTTGAACGTCCTTAGCTCAGGTATCAACGGGTTCATTGCCAGAAATTCAGGTATGGCTTGGGACCCACCAGAGCGTAATAGTTTTGTGTTTTTTTTTCGCCTCCAAGCCTAAATCAGGCGAAGTAGTTTTCATGTTTTTTTCGATTGTTTTTTTCATTCTAAAAATGCACACATGTTTATGCATGGAGTGAACAGTACTCCCACAAAATAGCATTTTATAGTGTAAGATCTAAGAATACCGACTTCTACTTACTTACTTATCAGGCTCCATGCCTGTACATGAGTCTGAATCTGAGCAATAAATGCTTCCCATTTCCTGACTGTCCAGGCAAGCTGCTTAATCGTCCGCAATTACTTGGTCCTTATACGGGAGGTTCAGTGTTCCTATCCCTCTCGAACCAGAAGGCTTGACTTTCGGAGTCGAAGATCATTTTATCTGGAGCATTTTTGTCCATGCACTCGATGTGGCCGAGACAGTGCAGTCGACAGATTCTTGCCTCCCGGACTACATTCAGATCTTGGTACAGTTCGTAGAGTTTGCGGTTATGTCTACTCTGCCACTCATCGTTCGTTATATGCATTGGTTCACCTTACAACAGGTGTTGTAGAAGCTTTTCAGAATACGGCCCGAGGTGGCTGTATATCAACTTACCCTTTGCATTAACAGGGATCGTTGCCGGCACACAGATTGGTTTGTAAAAAAAAAACTCGCCTGGTTCCGGATGGGCATAACTTCTGAATGAGTTAGAGTGATTGGTGTAGGGACGAGGCCTGGAGATCTCTCGTGCGTGCATTGTCCCCGTGACCCTTTTAGTGGATCAAGCGGGTCAGAGGATGATGGTGAATAACAAGAATTTAGTATTAAAACGTACTCATTTATACGTTGCTTACTGTATTCTGGAGAATAGTTAATAACTGATATTAACATACTTCCATATGTTGTCCATCGACGTCTTGGGCAGAGCATCACAATGGCCAGTTATATCTTCGAGGAAATTGAACAATAGAGCCGTCTCTCGAACAAACAAGTTGACTCTATATAAAACACTGATCATTCCAGTCCTGCTGTATGACGCAGAGGAATGGATAATCTGAAAAACAGACAGTTTCTTCGAGAACAAAGTTCTGCTTGCGATCTTTGATCCTGTTTGCGTTGATGGGATCTGGAGGAGAAGATTCAACCACGAACTGTATGGGCTGTACAGCGACATGAGCCTAGTCACATCTAAGATAGCTAGGGCATGTAAAGCGTATGGACAACTTAGCTCCGACACGAAGAGTCTTCGTCTCCGAACCTGTTTGACAACGCAACAGAGGTCGCCCGCTGCTAAGGTGGTATACCCCAGTGGAGAAGAGGCTGAACCAACTTGGCGTGCGAAACTGGAGGTGGTTAGGCAGAGATCACGCTAACTGGAGAGGCTTGTTGGTTGCGGCCCAGGTCCACCCGGACTGCAGCGATACACGAAAAAGAAAGCATCAATATTATAATCAATTACCAGGCATTAAGAGTCTCATTAATCTCTAGTGTGTCTTCAACAACGCTTTACAAATCCCATTCAGAGTGAAATTAGTCTCATGATTATGAGTAACTAAAGACAGTAGGAGAGAGCTTATGTCGACTCCGGGCGAGGTAGTTTAGGCTAGGTAGTTGGGCTGCCAGCGAAATCGCCAGCACACTTACACAATGTTGGTCCATTGTGAGACTACTTCCACTGACCGAAAACGCCAGTGATAGTGCCGTTAATTTGATCCCAACGGCAAATGGTGACTGGATCAGATCTGAAAACCGAATAAAGCGTATTAATAATATTCGAACCGGGGACCCCTCTAACCAGTCAACCAACGGCGCCATCCAGCTTGTACCGACTCCGGACGAAAACTTCGACAATTTTGTTCATGACAACCTAACACATAGACTGTCTGCGAAAGACGATGCACAGTCATACGCGAATCTGTGAGTGCTATGTATTAATCATTCTTTAGTGAGCAGTGCTAAAAGCACATTACGTGGTTTACCTTCTAAAGAAATTAATTTACTAGGAAATTAATTGTTTCAGTTTTCCATTCAGGTTTTTCGTTGACAAATGAATATGTCCAAGGTTCTCTATTGTCCAGCTCAATTCTATAAAATGCATTTCCATCACTCGTGAAAATTATTAAAATTATCCCAATGATTCGTAGATCTTTATACAACTGAACAATTTAAAAAAATATTTATTAAACTCCATAATTAAAAAGACTCTGATAACATTCCGCTGTTTAGTTGTTACATCAATGACATCATTGTAAATAATCGGTATGTACCTGTAACACGAAAATTGTGCATATACAATGCATACTGTCGTTAAAAAACTTGAATTCGTTTTGTCTATACAGCGTTTCACACGATAAAACACATGCCATTGCAAACACATCTCCTCTTTACTTTAATTACTATCCAAGATACAACCGCTATGCTTACGCTTTTCTTTTTATTAAACAAACAAAAAAAAAAATACATTGAAATCAATTGCCAATTGGCGGTAGTTTGATTTACTCCCAACAGACACAGTACAGCCAGTTTAACTTGTATAATTGAATGCATGTGCACAAGACCAGATTTGCTTACTATGAGTGTGCCACCGGCATATTGAATTGCTTCAGAATCACACTTAGAACGATCCACAACAAAAAGCAAAAGAAAAGGGAAAAAAAACAAAACACACTTGCCTCAATTTAATTCATAAAAAGTACCACTCCCGAGAGATAGAAGCGAAAAGTGCTTAGCTGAATCAATATCGAAGTCAGTCAGTCTTAAAGGTGTCGTCGGTCGGTACAGACGCCAACAATAAAAATAAATCCGGACATTTAGAGAAAGTCACGTGTTTATGTACTAAACACTAGTGTGATTATTATTTTACAGTTAGGATTAGTACACTCTGTTTAATAGTTCCTGATTGACTGTGATAGGAAAAAAAAAATAAAAAGAAAAATAATTCCAGTTCAATAGTGAAAAGAAAGACAGTTTTTTTTTGGAAATTTTGGCAGCGCAACTCGTGCATGTGAGCAACAGAACAACGGCAGTGAAACCAGTTTCCGAAGAATCAAGTTACATATCTCCTTGGCATACTTAACGCTGATGTAAGTTATTGTTGATGTTTGTTTAAACATTTGTAAACAATAGTTTGCATCACGATTGTTTACTTTTATTATAAAACAAAGTCTGTTTATTTAAAACATATTTTATAGAAATATTCATTTGTTTTTCTTCATTTATGCACGCGTCCGTTACATTAATGTGTATTCTTGTTGCACAGCGTCACAATTTCACTTGTAGATTGAATTTGTCACGGAAAGAACTAATGGAAAATAATTGTTGTTGAATCTATTTGGGATTCGTATCAGGCATGACGAAAAAACCAAATTGATTTGTTCAAGAGGCACTACAGTCGCGGGTGAATTTGGACCATACTTTTTCATTGTGCGTTATTCTGTTCTCTTACCCGTCAAGAGGTGTTACAAAAATGAATGTTTTAAGATTTATTTTTGCGGCTTTAAAAGCCATTGTGAATTGATTGTGCAGGCTTTTCATTGGAAATGCATTGATAGACCACATGACTTGGTTAACATGTTCAAATACTGTAGATCAGTTACGCTTCTATGCACTCGTATTGGTCTTAGTCAGCATTATGAGACTTAGGCCGCGACTATCTTTATTACCTGACTCTTTATGAGGTAATAAGAACTTGGAGATAGGAGAGTTCTATAATTTACACAATTTTTTTTTTTAATGGTTGTAGACTCGATTTTAATTGAAGTATCAACCACGAGATCATGGTTGGGCGGTAATACACGAGCACCACAAACAATAATTGTGTTTCAAACAAAACGAAACAGTGCAGGTGACAATATTTATGTGAATTATTTACATACTAGTAATGTATGCACAATCTTCATGTCAGTGCCTATCTTATACACATGTCTACCTGAAACAATGGCATTCCAATGCATGGATACATACTGTATGTCCTACTTATCATTACAGTTGAAATGTGTACACATTATGTACAGCGTACACACAATAAAATTCAGAATATGCGCTAAAATGTGTCGGCAGCAGTAGCCACTCTATGCTAACGTATCTTACGCATATCTTTGCCGCCGAAACAGCCGCATATACCCATTTGCCAGCGTCTTTGATTTATTTCTGTCCGTTGTGTGGCGTCCAAGATGTTGGTAATTTTCCTATCAATGATTTCTAAAGATGGAGAGCGCGTTTTTTTTGTTTGTTCGATTCTACAACATCATTCCTCTGATGTCAGTCCGCAATGAAACTAATATTCCTGAATTGGGTGGAATGAATGTCAATGAATTGTTAGCAATTAACCAGATACAAGATCGTTATTTCCAAGTGCAAGTGCACCCAATGAAATAAATCACTGACTTCTTTAACGAACATGTCTGGGTTGCAGTTAAGCTTCATAATAAAACATGTGTAATGTCCACATGGATGTGACATGAAGTGTGCTTTGTACTCCAGTCTGACAATGCGGTCTTTGTAGACGCGTCACATTGTAAATTGAATTGAATTGGGACCTTTTAGGTCATGTTTTTTTTTTCATTTTCAGTTTATTAATATTCTTCTTGTGATTTACATGAAGCTACGCATGTATTTCCTCATGTAAATCAATATGGTCAGATTTATTGATTAAGATGCATGGAATGCAATTGTTCTTGAAAAAATTGTATCTGCATTTGTTTATTGTATTGTTAGTAACATACTCGACAAATTTAGATCATAGTTTGACCTAAAAATTAGAAAAAAACAGCCTCGAAAAATGATTTGCTTGAATCAAAACAATTCGAGTAATGCTATAGAATCGCCCGCCAAAAATTACTGTGTGAAACTGACGCTTGCAACCTATAAAAGTAAAAATAAACATTTATAAACTTAGACGTAAGGTCGCGGTGAATTTTTGTAAAAACAAAAATAAGTCTTTACTCGTGTCTATGTGAATCTGTTGTTGTAATTCCTTACGTGGATAATGCTGTATTGTTTATTTTATATGATAATTTCCAAATATCGTGGTAACTTTTATAATTAAGATTGTATTCTAGTGTCATCTCGAGATTCGAGTGAAAATAGATCGGTTAAGTAAAACCATAGCGCACCATTAGCGGGTACGCACTCCTTACGTATATGGTGCGTGACCAGATAAGCTACAAATGTACATCATTAAATTTAGTGACTCTCCAATACGGTAATTTATTTATCGACAGTGCTACAATTCGTCGTCGGCATTGGTCTATATTTATCTTAGTGCGAGATATTGCTCACGGACGAATAAATACCGAACGGCAAGGTTTATAAACCTTGACGAGTGTCAGTGACTCAAGAGAAAGGGGCTGCCGTATAATAAATTTTCAGCGTATGACTTGTGCAGTTTCGTTTGACAGAAATACTCTGTCAAATGTCAATGGCAGAGACTCGAAAAACGGAACTTATTATAGCAAAGGACGACCAGTTAGCAAAGATAGTTTTGTTCAAATCTTATGTTTCAGAAGCTGCCAGTCAGTTACCAATGATATCCAGCTGTCAAAATATTTTGTTAGGTTTGCCTTTCTAATATACATCGTTTCATCCCTGGCGATATATGTATAAATAATACCGAAATTCCAATTATTAATTGTAAATATGCAACCGGAATTTCGTCGTAAGGTCGGACGTCATCATGTCCAGAAAAGTTTGAGCGTGAGTACCCTCATTTCGATCTTAGGAGATTGGTGCGAATTGAAGAAAAGTATCAAGAAGCGATTAGAAATACTTTTCACGGGCCCACCTCTTTCGAGTCACTGAAAATGCTCAAAGATTAGAACTGCCTAGAAAAAGCTTCCCAAACTTGTTCGTTCGGAGCCGGCATAAATCTGTAGGTCATGAGAAGCTAGGCCCTGGCCCTTTACGGGCTGTAGCGCCACTCATATTATTATTATTATATTGCACAGACCGCTTAAAGTACTGAAAACAAATCCGAGGACTGTCTAGAAAAAGCTTCTCAAACTTGGCCGTTCGGAGCCGGCATAAATCTGTAGGTCATGAGAAGCTAGGCCCTGGCCCTCTAAGGGCTGTAGCGCCACCCATATTATTATTATTATAATATTGCACAGACCGCTTAAAGTACTGAAAACAAAGCCGAGGATACCATTTGAATAATGTTCTATTCATGAAGATAGCTTTAAAATACATATTTTTTTTACTTTGACCAGCATAAGCCTAATCTGCTGAAGGCAGTGATATACCCACCGCCGCCCTAATTGGTTTATGCAAGCCAGCCAACAGTCAATTAAATAAAAGAAAAGAATAAGCGAACATCGCAATCATTAAAGTAATTTATATTGATCTGCATATTTGTGAATTAATTGAATGGCATGCTCACGATTTACTACAACAATCAACAGAACAGGTTTTCGTGAAATCATCTTATAATTTATTTGTCACGTGTCAGCACGTCAATGTAATCCTCATCATCATGCAGTTGTCTCTAACAAGTTGTTTTGATAGGGTAGGTACTTATCTTCCGCGTTAACCTGCAGTTGGTGCATTTCAATTATTTTTGACTGAATGTTTCGTGGGGCAGTAGGCTTTCGTAGCCGTTTTGCACCCAGTTACATGTCTTGAACAATTTTTTTTTTTCCTCCGATGTGGGATGTAAATAAGATGCAAAATTATCCTTGAGGTTCCGACATTCGTCGAGTATATAAATGTCCTCTCGACGAATGGCGGACACACTTCGAGTCCAGGCGAGTTGACGAGAAGTCATGATTCTGTTGTTAATTTTCTTATTATGTCAAATAAAAACCCATTAATCCTACATGGATAATGTTAATAGAATGCATCAAGTTAAAACCGTGATGCGTGACAAAATATATCCACCCTCTTGCGTGAGAACAATAATAAATACCATATAAGTGGATGCCGCTTCGGAAAATACATATATTAATAGTGTTCATTAAATATGGTGTTCTTAAATGACTTTATGTAGAAGAAATGAAAAAGAGGAATATATTATTCGACTACATACTCAAAATACACAATTGTTAATCACTTAACAAGAAAGTTGACTTAAAGAAGAAAGAAGCATGCGCCAAGGAGAATATACATTACGAACATATTCCTATCCATCTACATAGGTAGATATTCACATGTTATATAATTTAAACTACATACACAATAAATGGCGTTAATTTATATAATCAAAATCATTTCCTGTTTTCCTGCATTAATAGCATGTTTTATATGAATTTAAATCCACGTTGACGATTGATCATGAACTGCATGTATCTGCCGAATTCTTGAGAATCGTTGATACAAACTGTTTCGAAATATGACGAGTATCGGGTTATATTAGGCGTACTAAAAAGAAATCCAGTATTTTTGCATGAAATTTAAGGCTGTATTTACTCTAGTAAAAATGGTTCGATTTTGGTCAATATGCCGTTTTGTTGGTAATGCCGTTATCCCTTTTCTCGTAAGAGCCTTCATCCCTACTGGCGAAAAACTGTGAATCTTGTTTCACAAGCCTTTCTTGGGACGACTAAAATCAGGCTAAAATCACATGGTGATAGGTCCGAATGATAAGGGTGAGGCATAAGGATCTCGCAATCAAGTTGCTGGAACTTCTGGCGAGTCGCTATCGATGTGTTTGGCCTGACGTTGTCCTCATGAAACACAATTCCTCTATGGGCCAAAGTTGGCCGCTTCTGGGCGATTTCTTCCGATCATAGTAGATGATTCTCTGCCAATCCCACACAGCAATACCTTCCAGGCGTCAATCCTGGCCGTTTGCGTCAACTCACCGCGGTTCGACCACGACCTTTTTCGCTGGACGTTGTCGTAAGTGATTCACTTTTCGTCACCAGTCACCAAACAAAATCGGTCCATGTTGTTGCGATTCAGCAGTGATTCGCTGATTGAAATTCAGATCATGAAGCTTTTTGGCATTAACTCTGACATCATCCTGTATCCACCCTTGTTCAAATGGTTTCAAACGGTTTTTTGTCAGTGTTTCCCTGACGGTCAGACCCGACGATTTACATTATTTTTTCGACATTTTGGCCAATTGGCCTTCCACAGAGTGGTGCATCTTTGACATCGAAATTGCCGGTACGGAATGGACGGAACCAAAATTGCACATGATTTACTGTTACAATATTAGGTCGCAAGATATGATAGTATAGATAATGAAATTCTTTTTAGTAACTACATCAATATTACAATTTTCTAAACTTTTGACTTATTCCTGTGTTCTTTTCGTTATCGATAACAAACATTAGAACAAACTTGCATAGTATATAAAATTATTAATTGTACATATATACATACATAATTTATTGAATATTGGCTAATGAAAAGCAACATTATATTCTATGTAATTTTTATTGTATTTTTCTTTTTCAAATACTTCTTCAGCAGTGTTCTTGAACAATGGATGAAACAGTGACTGATCCAAGAGATACGGATGCGGAAAAATCGGAAAATGTGCCTACTCCGGACAGAGGAGAAGACAAAGCAGAGCATCCAACATCGTAAGTTGCAATTAAAGTCGTTAAAACACATTATTTAGAATATTGATAATTTTCTTGCAGTTATCTAGAAACACTTATTCATCTCTTTAAAGGCAATATTGGACCGGGACTATTTGCAATGGGTGACGCCTTCAAAAATGGCGGCCTTATTGTTGCGCCTATTGTAACAGTCGTTATTGCATTTATTTGCGTGCACTGTCAACATCTGTTGTTGCGCTGTTCAGAGAAGGCAAGAGTAAATAGTGACTCGGCTCAGTGCCCAGATTATGCAGACACAGTTGGACAGTGTTTTGAAATAGGACCTCCAAAGCTGCGGAGTTGGTCATCAAGAATGCGAACCGCTGTCAATATATTCATCTGTGTTACTCAACTTGGTTTTTGCTGCATTTATTTTGTGTTCATTAGTTCAAATCTCGAAAAAGTAAGACGGAGGATATTATAAACAATATCAGTCAGTGTTATATGAAGTGCTCGAACATATTTACAGATTCTTTCTGACTATGGATACTCTTGGAACGTCCACCTCATAATGATGTTCGCTTTTATACCAATCCTGTTGACATCTTTGATAACAAACCTCAAATATTTGGCGCCAGTTTCATTGATTGCGAACATTTGTATGATATCCGGATTGATTATAACAATGTATTTCGCATTTGAGGGAGGTCTTCCATCGCCAAGTGAGCGTCATTACTACACAAACCGCAGTCAAATGGCACTGTATTTTGGAACGGCTCTATTCGCTTTCGAGGGCATTGCACTTGTGTTGCCATTAAAAAATGCAATGCGGACGGGGACGTCTTTTGATGGAAAACTTGGTGTCTTAAATGTTGGAATGACATTGGTTTCATTCGCCTTCATCTTTGCTGGATTCTTTGGATACCTAAAGTGGGGTGAAGGTGTTCATGGCAGTTTAACACTCGACTTGGGAAAAAGTTGGTTCGTACACTATACAAACTGACTTATGTGTAAGTTTATAAACAAAAAATACATCTCCAAACAGGTTAGCTCAACTTGTACAGATAATGGTTTCGATGGGAGTACTTCTCGGCTATCCATTGCAATTTTTTATTGCTATTCAAATTATGTTGCCAGCAGCGTTGCAAATTTTCAAGTTCGAAAAAATACCCTTCACTGGAGAGCTTATTTTTAGAACAATGGTTGTGATCATAACATGTGAGTAGACTAACATCGAGCTAAATAGAAAAATCTTTGAAAAAAATATTCTTTCTTTAGTTGCTATCGCACAACTGGTCCCGAACCTGAGTATCTTCATTTCCCTGATTGGTGCCCTATGCTCAACAGCTCTTGCACTCGTGTTTCCTCCTCTGATTGAGTTGATTGTTCGTACAGAAAATTCAAAAGGACCGGGTGTTCTGGTTTTTGTCAAAAATATTTGCATTCTATTGCTGGCATTAATTGGATTTGCCGCTGGAACATACGAAAGTGTGTTGGGTATTTTTAAGGAATTCGATTTATTTTAGTGTCACCACAAATGTATGCATAAGCTTGAATACTTACTTTTAAAATATACGTAGTCTAAGAAAAAAGCAAATAATGTACATTTTTTTGGACATAGACATAATGTAGCCATGTAGATCTATATAAACACATGTGCCTTATTTTGTAATACTTTTTTTTTCATTTTAATCTCTTACGGATGGTTAAATAACTTAAAGACAATATACATATATTTATTTACATTATAAGAACAATTATGATATAAAGTAATTTTTACAATTCAATATGAAAGTCAAAAAGGGTGTTTTATTTGTTTTACCAATTTAATAATGAAGTATTTCGCAAGAAAACTTATACATCGAATAGACAACAAAAGCTCCGATATCCGAGTCCGAAACTATTGAGATTGAGCGCATAAGTTGGAACTGCGACAATGTTTGTTGTGTGGGATACCTGGTTTTGCTTCATGATCTCATATCGGCCAGTGTCCCGTTCAAAGCGTCAACAATCCAGTGATGTCGATGTCGAGTTCGCCGAAGGAAATCTTTTACTTTGGATCGGTTCTACTCAGGACATGTTTTTCTTGATGGAGCACAGTTTGTCAGTCTGGCCCATCTGAGGTTAGCTTTTTCAAGGAAATGCGTGCACCTACTCTGCAAGCGCTGGCACTGGAGGGCAGATCCCTCTCTAGCCAGTTCATCGGCCTTCTCTTTTCCTGGGATGTCAATGTGACCTGAAACCCAGATAAGGGATATTTTGAGCTGGCCTTCTAATGATGCAGGGAATGAACTTGCAAGGCAAAGAAGAAATCCGACCCATCCCAGGCACCTCGATGAAATAGGGGACACGCCTCACTACGAGTCTTAGCTTGTTGAGGCATAGAACACTGGGACATTCCTTCAAAGACCTCCAGGATCTAAAAAAAATATTCCCCTAAAATGAGATTTCAGGTTTATAAGATCATTAGGATGGGTGAACAACACATCATCACCAATATGATATATTGTTCTAGCTGAATTAGACCAATATAGTAGATATACTCCGGACACATGAATTGAATGGTATTTGACTTTATGGTCCCGTCTGCAAGAAATGTGAATGCAGGCGAAGACACACTCGCAAACTAAACGAACTGTACGAAGATGTGGATGTATTCCGGAAGACAAAAATCCATCAATGTGCTAAGATGGTCTTCAAATCTTCGAAGAGGAAGATCGAACCTCAGTCATCGCGTACGCAAGACAGATTGGTGGAACTGGAAGCAGCGTGGCCAGAACCGTCATCGATGGAAGCTAGCTATAGCTCAGGCTCTGACCTTCCATCGATCATAGGTCTGATAAATATTAAGTAAGACTGTTTTTAACAGACACTTATACCATCGTGGTCCGTTTTGCTGTCACTATCCGGCTTTTCAAACCAGATTCTCTCGTTGACCTTATTGCGTTTCCATTCCTGGATCGATTGGTTATTTTAGATGTCTGTTCGACCATTTCATTACCATTCGGTCGCTTTTAGATACTCTAGGATATCTGTTATATTTGTATTAGACAAATCTTCGATGCAGTTAGAGTATTAGCTGCCGAGCTGTATTCTATTTGGTTCTGCATGGGCAGGGCATGTTCCGAGGTAGTGCGGTATTGTTTCCTCCTCCTTCCCATCCCAGCAGCTTCTTCAGAAGTGATTGTTGGGCGCTCAAAGAATTCTGGCCTGGTTACCTATTAGTTTACTAATGTTATTCCTGTTTAACTCCAGGAGAACTTTAGTCCTCTTTTTATTTAGCAGGCTGCATATTTAGTTTTCGATTATCTGCGCGAATCCATTTTCTATGGTTGATGTCGTTTATGGCGTTCGTCATTAGTGTAGTATTTTGGTGTTTAGTATGTATTGCCTTCAGTGAGGCGTGAGGTGTCTCCTGATTCTGTGTCAGTGGCTAACCCGTCCCGTCATTGCTAATTCATCGGCTCTTTCGATGTATATTGGAATTAATAGATGGTGTCTCCATAGCCTTTATGGCTGCCTGACTAACTGTGCATAAAACAATAGATCTCCCGTCTGTCGGATTCATTTATAGTCGAAGGGTTGCTCTTTTAACAGCTGAACAGCTGTAACTTCTGGAATACACTGCCGTCGTTTGGTAGCGAAAGATATCTCTGGCGAACTGGCGTGTATGCCTGAATCTGTTCATTCATCCGATTTTGATCCGTCTGTGTATAAGAAACTAAATTCCAAATTTACCCAAGCTTCTATTCAAACGACTCTTGCTTCATTTTGCAGCTAAGTGGAAGACATCTCACCGAGCATATAAACTATGAGCAAGCGTTCTTACAAAATAACTTAGATCGTGTGTTAAGAAGTGTTAAAAAAAGTTACCAAAACACATTTTAATATTTTTTAAATTTCGATCAGTAATCGGGTACCTACTAGAAAGATAGCCGACTCTACAGTTGAAAGACCCTTTGTCCATCGACGAATTCGAGAGACTTTTGGCGGCTATTCACGAAATAATGAAAATTTACATTCTCTGCTTGGTCCGATGCGTTTGAGGACACGATATAAAAAACATTTTTAAGCTCCATGAGAGGTAGAAGTTGGATATATTTCAAAATGAAAACTTTAAAAGAAAAATAAGTAAATGATTATCCACATCAAAATAAAATGGTTGACAATCCCTGATTGTTTTTATAAAATTATGCTCAGTTAGCTGTGGTGACAAATCATCCATCTTCATAAAGGACTGCCTCCAACGGTTCATTTGAAATCAAAATGTAAGCCCGACATGCCACTCAAGCAGTTTCGATAAGAGAAAAATTGTCTACCTATATGTACAAACTGACCCTTAACTTATAACTTTGAAGTGAACTAAATAGAAAATTACTAAAGCAATGGATAATAATAAAACCGATGGAATGGATCTTGAAGCTCGGCCTAAAGCTGTGACGGACACTGACGCACCACAGCCAGATGTTCGCCGTCACACAACCTCGTAAGTAGTCGATTAACTTAAACCAAACAAAAGGTATACAAGTATATTTCCAGTTATACAGAAACAGCAATTCACCTCTTCAAAGGCAGCGTGGGGGCCGGCCTCTTTGCCATGGGTGATGCATTCAAGAATGGAGGGATCATTGGCGCCGCGGTTCTCCTGCCCGCAATTGCAATTATATGCGTTCACTGCGAGCAACTATTGATAAGCGCTTCAGAGAAAGCTGTCGCTGCTACCGAGGGAGCAACGTTCTACGATTACCCGGAAACAGTGGAGAGATGCTTCGAATTAGGTCCAAAGAAGTTTCGGTTTGCTGCGAAACTTATGCGACTGATTGTGGAGATATTTCTTTTTGTAACACAATTCGGTTTCTGTTCCATTTACTTTGTGTTTATCGGGGAAAATTTACTACAAATTTTCCAACAAAACGGCATAAACTTGGACATAAACGTTGCGATGACCATATCATTGTTTGCGGTTATAGTGCCATCGCTTATTACAAATCTGAAATATCTAGCTCCTATTTCGATGATTGCAAGTATTTCACTGTTAATTGGTATTGTGGCAACATTGACGTTTGCTATAACTTCGGGTTTACCCTCGCCAAGCGAGCGACATTATTTTGCAAGTGGCTCGAGAATTGCTCTCTTCTTTGGTACGGCAATATTTTCGTACGAAGGCGTTGCGCTGATATTACCCCTTCGAAATGCTATGAAGAAGCCGAAGAACTTCAATAGCTGCTTCGGTGTACTCAATGTGACGCTTATTTTCATAACTGCCCTTTTCATATTTACCGGCTTTATTGGCTACTTGAAATGGGGTGAGCATGTTCGTGGAAGTCTGACTTTGAATTTGGACGTCACCGATTGGTAAGTTACTGGAATGGTAAATTGAATTTTCATTTTTATCGCTTTTATTTATTTATAGGAAAGCCCAGGTTGTGAAATTTATCGCTGCCATCGGAGTGTTCTTCGGGTATCCACTTCAGTTTTACATACTGATCCAAGTTATATGGCCATGCATGAAATACTCTACGATGTGCAGTAGATATCCACTCCCAGCTGAACTTTCACTAAGAACTGCTTTGGTTCTTCTGACATGTAAGTATGAATGAATTCAATACAAAACTGGATTCATAAAAGAAAATTCTCCATACTCAAAACATGGGTGCCTACACCGTTTTATCGAAAACTTTTCTCTTTCAGTTGGTGTTGCCGTTGTGGTGCCACATTTGGGCTTATTCATATCACTAATTGGAGCACTATGCTCAACTTCCCTTTCCCTTTTAATTCCCGTACTTGTAGACTTCGTTATAAAATCGAAAGAACAAAGTTCTTTAGGTGTTCTCACGTACATAAAAAATATACTAATTTTACTATTGGCTGTCTTGGGTATTGTCACTGGAACTTACCAGAGTGTAACGGAAATTATTAATCAATTTCAATTGTGACGTGTAGATGTATTGTTTTGTTTTTTACCGATGGTTTCTTTGTACATTCAAGTAATAATTAAAATGCAATTTTGCTGTTTTATTGTATAGATATTCATTCCTTGTACTTAATTGTTTATACACAACCATAGCAAGTTGATAATAAATGTAATATATTGGAAAATACAATTTTCTGCAACTGATTTTATGTTGTTTTTATGATTATTTTACTCACGTACATACATATATTTTTCAAAAGCAACGTACGAATTACAAACAAATTCGTTTTAAATTTATAATTAAGTCAGGAATAGAAATTCAAAGAAACTATTCATACTGTACCACCTGAAAGTAACATCTAAGATAATCTACTACATGCCGCGATTGTCTCACTCACACCCACGTGTGGTACACAAATGTCAAAATTCCCTCGGCTAAAGTTTACAAAATAGACGAGCAAATAGGTTGTGATTGATTTTGAATATTCTATTGATTTGTTTCATATTCACAAAGGGTGTTTAAAATGAAACGTAAACAAAATGCATCAAAGAAAAAGCTCAATAACTCAAATGCCAAAAATTTGGAGGAGATTAATGACAATGACAACCTAGAGAACGAGAACGAGCAGAGCATGGACGAGGATTCGCAAAACAACGATCCGGCCGTCAACTCAAGTGAGGACAATCCAGAATCCCAGGATGAAATTGAGCCACCGACAAAAGTGAAGAAGAAGCGAAAAAAGGGCATTATCTATGTATCAAACATACCGAAACACATGAATGTCACGCGGATTCGTGAGTTTCTTGGCAGTTATGGGGAAATTGGTCGTGTATTCCTGCAACCAGAAAAGCCCACTGGTAAAATCATGAACATTGACTGGTTAAAAAGCATTAATTCATTAAATTTCTTCTTGTAGTTAGTAAGAAGAAGAAAAGTCGAAAACGCTTATCCCGCCACTTCACCGAAGGTTGGGTAGAATTCAAAAGCAAACGTATCGCCAAGCAAATTGTCGGATTTCTCAACAACAAACAAATATCGACGAGAAAAAAATCGCAATTCTATGACTCATTGTGGAGCATGAAATACCTGCCTCGTTTCAAATGGGTTCATCTCACCGAGCGTATGAACTATGAGCAAGCGGTGCACAAGCAGCGACTAATGAATGAGGTCTCGCAAGCAAGGAAAGAGACTTCGTTCTTCCAAAATAACTTGGATAAGAGTGAATTTATTAAGAAAAATAACAAGATGAGTAATAAAGAGACTTGAAATTTCACCTACAGCGATGACAACTGATTGCGTTTTATTTGGGTTTACACATATTTGTTCCTCGTTCTTGTTCGTGTGGGTCGCTGACCGTGTTGTGTTATTACATATTGTGCCCCACATATGTGTATGTCATTGTTTGCAATTCGCGATGCGATCAAAACAAAGGGATTCAAAGACAAGATTTAACCTACTTAAAAATGTGTTCAATCGACTTTCCCATTCGATTTACGAATTGTAGTTGTCACCGTCGCATTTTATAGCCAATTGAAACCATTCCACTTGTCCGGCAAAATTTTAGCGCATGGACCAGTTCATATCATTGTAAGCTGAAATACAAGGAAGGACTGTGAATTGGCGAAATTGCATTGGCACCATGCATACATGCGAATTATTGCAGCCACACCCAGAAAAAGCCAACAAAAAAAGGATCAACAGGCACTGCAGCCAAGGTTATACCGAGCCCTACATCTCTACATCCCCGCATTCCCTCCCATCCCACATCCACACCCACACCCATCAGATGTCAAACCAGCGGCATTCAATTTTTATTTATTTATTTTGAATATTTCACAATTGACTGTTTATAACAATTAAATCGTTTAAGCAAATGTATATCCTTAATGTGTATGGTGTGTACTTTAAAAAACGAAAATAAAAATCGTTTTGTTGTTGACAAGAACTAATTTACTGATAAATATATTTAAAAGATACAAAAAATTATAAATTTAATACGTTCTATAGATTTTAGTTATATAAAACATTGTCGAGAGAAGAAACAAATCAAATTACAGATGACGCGCACGCATTTTCTTACTTTCTTTCCTTCTTTCCGTTTAATCTTAAGCGGGCTCCTGGAGGTTATTCTCCACGGAATCAGAATGTGTCAGCCTGGATGGTATACCATCGGTGTGTTCGTAGAACTGATCGTTTTTCTTTCGATACATTGTAGAGGTGTTGAAGTTAGCCGCTTCGCCGTTTTCACAAATGATATTCTCCATGTTTCGACTGGCCATTGAGTTGTGATGGGCGTTGCGTCCAATTGTTCTGTCTTCATAACGGGTTTGACTTTGCGACGCCATTGGTCGATTTAAAGTATTGTTTGCGTTGTTTGGTGAATTCGGAGCTGCATTGCGAGCGGCCACGGTTTTGGTTACAAAGTCTTGTTCCTTCCATCCCTGCTTCTTGTAGACTTCTCGCAAATCATTGTGCTGCCACATTGTGTATAGAACTTGTGAGGCAAACTTCAGTACACATGAGGTGTACTTCTGGCGTTGACGAACGATATTCATGAGTCTATCGACACCGTTGGCGTCGAGTAAAGAGCGTGCAAATTCTGCATTTCGTTTAATAACCTCGTTAATGGTGGCCAGCACAGCCGTTATGGTGTCATCCGATGTTCCCTGATCATGCTGAGCATTGCCAGATGGTAGCTTCTGTACCAAATCTCGCATGGCGTACTTTCCGATGAGTTCTTTGTTTCGTTGATCTAAAGCAAGGTTTCGTAAGGCGGTGGCAACTGCGCACACAACTCTGTCCACTTCCATACGAAGCAGTTCAACAAGAATTGGTAGTCCTTTCTCTTTTCTGACAGCTGCACGAATGTCTATGCTCGGTTGCCAATAGCATGCAGCCAAATTCTGAATGGCTCCGGCAGCGGCCTCCAAAGTTTCCGGATTGGAGCAGCTCTGCAACAAAGCGAGATAGTATTGAACTACGTCCGGCTGCCATAATTGCTCGTATCCCTTCCTATGGGTGCTGCGTGGTAGCGTCTGCAGAGATGATGCTCCATTTTCGGCTGATTTCGTGCTATCGTTGGGTTCGCTGTATTCGTATTCTCTCTTCTTCTTGCTTGCGCCAAAGCATCCAAAATTCTCTGCTTTAACTTCAATCGATGAAGCGGTTTTATTCATTAAGGTTGGATGCTTGTCGTAATTGGAATCCTCAACTTCCTGGCACCTGTACGACAGATTTCTCAAAATGCAAACGCAATTCTCGACGATCTTATTGCCTATGTTATTCTTCTCGATGGAGGTTTTCACGACGAACAGTAAGCACTCCACGAGATTCTTGCATTCGCGCAGCTTTGTGCGGGCGTATTCCCCGGCTGAGCTGACGTTGCGAAGCGCTCCTGATGCGTTACGGAAAACAGTGGAAGTGAACATTTCGCCTGTGTATGCAGGATCACATCCAGCGTGCGGCATAATTATGCAGGTAACGATTACATTTAGTCCTTCGTCAATAATCGATCGCTTGAGGTCCTCGCATGACGACAAGTTCCAGATGACTCCAGTAATTAATTCCTTTATCTCATTCTCCATCGTACGACAGAGGAGATTAATAAGAGCAGTAATTCCGCCGGCATTCTTTATTGCACGTTTGTTTTCGTCATTTTGACGTCCATAAGACAAATTCCGCAAGGCTCCGCACGCGTTTTTGTGAACGTCCAAGTTCTCGTGTTCCAGCAATCGCACCAATGCCGGTATACCGCCCAATGTTCTTGTTTTCTGTTTATTTGGGTCATCCATGTAACAAAGATGCTGCAAGTAGGCAGCCGCATTTGCCTTTACCGAACTATTGGGATTGTCAAGAAAACTTATGACTTCCGACAGATTCGGATCGCGCCATCTAATTGCCTGACAATGTTCCCCATTATTCTCAACGAAGCGGTCATCTGCACCACGAGGAGAGGTGGTTGCGTCGTTTGTTGAAAGCTGCGACATGTGTTTAAGCAGTTCCTGCTCTGCACCGAACCTCTGTCTCGGATGCACCGCTGTCGAAGAGGAACTAGTTAAGTTGTCACCAAACAGGAGAGCTCTAGTCGGATATGCAGGGTTGGCATTTGATTCAATACTGTTTGTTGGTATGCCAAAATTGGATGTAGATATATAGCCATATAATAGGGCTGATTCCTCGGCATAGTGGTTATCAGCTTTGCTAACGGACAAAGGCGAAGTGTGATAGTCTGCCAACTCGTCGAATTGCGATGTCTGTAAGTAAGACTGGGCCAAGCTGGGTGACATACCCGCTGCTGTGTTTATAGGCAATGGGGAGGTAGAACTGCTGTGTTCATTTGGAGTCTGTGGCGTTCCTATTCTCTCGTTTGAACTGTACTCGGATAAGTATGAGCCAGTATTGCCAACGGCTTGCATAACATTAAATGTTGACGATGCCGGATAGTGACCACCCTGGGGAAAATTGTCATATTCCTGATAGTGGGTTTGAAACTGCTTATTCTCCTGCATGTACATAGGAGCACCAGTGTGTTGTTCAATCTGGTTGTAGTTTATATATTGAGATCTGGAATGAACGCCCATAGGCATTGTTACGTAGTCAATGGATACTCCTCTTGTTTCACGATTCTCCTCCAATGGCATCTTAATATAGTCGGCGGCAACAATACCCTCTGGACGAATGTGATTCACTTCGTGAATAACCTTTGTAACCGTTGTTACTCGACGCGTTGTCTTCTGTTTGTGAGCATGCAGTAGTGATGAGGTGTCTTCACTCTTGTGCGAATGTTGCGAATAGCTGCTCGGCGACTGACACCTTGGATCTTTGGAATTGTTCAGATTATATTCCAAGTTCACGGACGATGGGTTTTTATGACCTTCGTTGTTAGTCCAAAGCATCATATGGTTGTTGATCGGTTGGTTGGTGTGCACATCATCCACGCATGCAGGATGCACGGTTGGAGTACCCCACTCTCTCTCTTTCGACTCTTGTAATGGCACCTCAATATCAGCAAAAAAAAAACAAAAAAAAAAAAAAAACAATTTTAGTTAAGCATTCTCTCTCTTCAACTATGTATGATATTTTTTTTATCGTTTCATCTTCTGTATTAATACATGAAAATTAATGATTTACTATTTCGAGAAAATTACCTTCGCTAAAAAGGTCGATTTCTTGATTTTCTTTTCTTCTTCCGATTGAACACCCGAAGAGATGTAAAAAAAAAAGACGAAGACGGAGAAAAAACGAAACAAATCTTACTCGATTTGTGTTTACCGAGTAGGGCGTTCTTTTCGCAAGATATGCAAAAATGAACGTAGCCTAAAACGATTTTCCGATAATTTATGTATTTTCGTTTCTTTTTCAAACATTTATTGCAATTTTTTTCAATAATAGTTGCGGAGAAATTCACTTTTTTATACCGACTTTAAATACTTTTTCCATTTGACGTACAAAATACATAGAATTTAATAACTAGAAAGTGTGTTGTATACCTTTTACATGCAAAATAAGTGATGCCAGCTTTAAAGGAGGGGCACTGACAGTCAGATGACATCAAATTGACACTAAAAATGGGAATTTCATGGAAAAGTGCTCGAATGTGAGCCGTTAATTTCCCCATTATTTCAACGGAGTTATGCGCAGAATTTTGCTATGAAAAATAAATTCCCTCAAGAATTGCATTTTCTATATGCAAACATCGGAAATAATTCACTACTTAATATTCAGAATGAAAAATTTGACAAATCCACCTCGAATGTGTCAAATTCCATCGTTCATAGGTTTCGAAGAACATCCCACCACGGCAGAGCACTGTTTATAGGAAATGCGGGAAGCGAATAGGCATCACTTTTTTAAAATTTGGGTTGGAAATGCAGTCACATTAATGAATAATCAATCATACTTCATCCGTGGCGTAATTCATGAGTAAAGTTTATCATTGATTTTATGGTTCATAATCCTTCAGTCGAATGCGAAGAAGGCCAATGAATCGATTTTTCGAGGTCATGCGAGTGCATTCCAGGTCACTAGACACCCATTCTACAGAGACGTCTTAGAGTTACCATACTCTTTATTCTATGGTGCAATAAAGGCGTTTTATTGCTCCTCGAAGGTGGTTGGTGTTTCAGATTTGTTGTCTCTTAATTTCGACAGTCGAACGCAAAATCACGTGTACAGTGAATAGAAATATTGGCATAATTTTGTTAACTTCCAAGATCAGTAAGTGAAAGGATTTATTACGATTTATGGCAGAATACACTGACAATAAAAGCAACATACTCTTAGGCGCAGTTTCGAAATAACGTAGAAAACAGTTGAGTATGTTTTCAACGGACATGCAGGAACTAACTGAATTGTTTTATTACTTCAATTTCATACAAAACATATCTCCACTGAGTTCACCCAAATATGTAATATAATTTGCAGTGTCTCTCAAAATGTAGTGAATTTAAACGGAAACAATTTTAAAACCCATTCGATTATAGAACGACTGAACACAAGCAGGTAACTGCAATAATGCCCACCCGATGAAACCTTAACTGAACGAATAACAATCGTTAAATTAACGTCAATTCAAGCAATTTCCCCTCCGTCATTGGTATTCCCCTCCAGAGAGAAAAAAATGCTCATGCATGTGTGCGCGAGTACTTTACACGAATTTTCAAAAGTAAACGAGTTGTTGACGTGAACGCGTGTGTAACCGCTTTATCGTGTGTGCTTGCGTATTTCAAACTCTTTCATCGAACAAAATATTCCTTATTATTAAATAATCAGCCCAGTAGCTCCCCACACAAAAAAAATGTCGCAACTTAATTGAAAAAAAATCCCATTAGCAAAATGCATTGATAGAAAAGTGACGATGAAAAGTTTCCTTCCAAGATCACTCACCGTCACCACCTGAGGAATTTTTTTTCCTTCAACACATTCGCAACCAGCTCGCAGCACCCAAAGCAGCATTGAAAAAAGAAGAAGAGAAAAAAAAACAAGCTATGCATACATAGATAAAGAATTTGTTGTTTGCGTGATTCATAGTGTTGTTACTTGGTTAATGTATGAAAAATTGTATGCGCGCACGTATTAAAACGAAATTCCTCTACTAATCCTTTTGTGTGGTGCCCAATTCGACCCGATTTGTGGTAGCTATGGAAATTATGCCCAACAAGCTCCTCAGGTGCCATCGATCAAATTGAAACACAAAGAGTGCATCAAGATAGTCCATACATAAAAAAAAGAAGATAAAACAAAACCACTAGTATACCAGTTCAATTTGCTGCCATAACAACCGGAACTCAAGGTGCTATAAACAAAGGAATTTAATTGTTCCGCTCCTCGTATGTTTTATTGTTGTATTTATGTGTATGTGCTCCATCTCACTCGCGCACCCCAAAACGTAGTAATATAACCAACATCTGTCAAGTGTCCTTATAACTGTGTGCTAGCTAGCTGCCTGCCGTCGCCGCTGCCGCCGCTTTCGTTGATGATTTCGACACTGCATCATGCTGCGTCTGTTATAAATGAATGCTGTTTTTCTCTTTATCAACATGTTGCGACTGCATTACTAATAAAGTTGTTTTTGAAAATCCATTAAAAGTGCATATAAAATAAATATATTTGTGATTTAAACAACTACAATTATGAAGGTTACTGTTTGTTTCGGTTCTGTGCGTATCGTTGTACCATGCGGTAGTGGGGATTTACTTGTCAAGGATTTAATTCATGAGGCAACCAGGCGTTACAAGAAAGCAGTTGGAAAGGTAAGTTACGAAGGACTTTGAATCGCTTGATTCCTGAAATTATTGGTGGCACAATTAAATGAATTAGCTTGGCAATAAAGTCCACGCGCCTTATGTAATTTGAAAATATTAACCGCAGCTATTCCAATTGAATGTCATGAGTAAGATGTGAATTGTGAATAATAATTAACTCTGAATCGATGGATTATTGCATTTATCATAATTAGTCCAAATAAATGTTCAAAAAATGTTAATGCCTGCTGCCATACTCATGCTAAAATATTGCGATTATAAGAATTCGGCTTATTGGGTGAGGTTAACTGGGATCCAAAAGGAATACGAATTGTAAGGGTCAGTAAAAGACAGCAAGTTTGCCGCACTGCCATATTCACTTTGGCGCTATTATCCAGTGTGTGCCTGAGCCTTAGAACCTCAGTTCCTAGCTGTCTGAAGTTGTGTAGCTTGTGCAACCTGGTGCACGCAACTGTAACACAAGAACGGAGATGCAGATTACTGAAGCCGCACTAAGTTCATCTTTACTAGCAGTCTAATGCATTGGATTTGTTGACGTCTGGTGCGAATCGAGTCACGTGCAGTCTTTTTCTTCATTTGATGCTGAATATGCTTATGCCAAAAATAGCTCTAATTTCGCTATACACAATTTAATCCTGCGACCAAAGAAACAACAGAGTCGACATTCATAATTGATTCTGCCCACTTGTGCGTCTGAGACCACTACCAACAACATGTTTTAACTGCCCGTTGGGACGTTGTGCAAAGTGGTCGCTTGTGTGTTTCCTGAATTTGTAATGCCTTCCGATGTCGATTCTATTATTCTATTGCTTAATTTATAAAGCAATGAGTTCTACTTCCAATATGTGGGTAGGACAATTTTTACCTCAAAGTGATGCTTCTTAATCGCAATAAAATTAACACGTATTGATACATCGGGACATCGTCCTATAGGGGCTGCCAAAACATCACCTCATAGCAATTTCAAAGTGAATACAAGTTCATTAGTCTGCCAAAAAAACGAACGAAATGAAACAAATGTGTCATCCCACATATCCTAAACGAGCATCTTCCATGTTCATTATCCCCTGTCAAGCCAAATACTGCTCGATCATTGAGAGTTGACAAGATTTTTCTGTCAGATGCGCTTTATAGCACACATTTCCACTTCGTTGTATATATTTCCTCCTTAAATTAATTCTGGATCTTGATAAAAAAAATAATCTTAGCCATACAATGAGCATAATCGAGGAATAATTTCAATTTGAAATTGGATAATCCGAAAATCTTTCCTTCATATTCAATTTTCTGAACACTCATAATCACTCTGATGAAATCTGTTCGAAGTCATAAATCTAAAAACCCAACCCAACACGCGCTGCATTCAAAATCTGTTTGTGCCCCTCTTGGACTTGTGTACACTGACTCATCTGATTAAGGCGAATAAAGTCATATTGTCAAGCATTACACACCCCAGAATATAGGGACAGAAAACTACGTTACATATCTTCAATGTGACTCTTTTTTTTTACGTTTCCATCTACCACATCCACCGCGTGAACTGCGCATATTATTATCGCTGCTGAAGTGGATACTTGCGACCAGAACACGTAATAATTGTTTTGTCTGACGCGGATCAGCGCTAGAAGGAGGCGTGTGATCTGGCCGTCTAATGCATTAAAGGTGTGAGTTTTACAATGATTAATGTAAATTGGATGGAATTCTCTTTGGCATTGCTTTTGTGAGTGTATTTGCGTCTACTTTTAACGCTCCCATTCAATTATCTGTAAATGTCTGCCATTGCGTTGAAATCCAGAATATGGAACCGAGAGCGATCCATCATTACCGCATAAATCGTGTTTGCATTTAATTTTTAAGTATGTCACCGCTACTGCAGTGTGAAACTTTCCAAAGACTATCCAATTTTAATCTAGACCTCAAATTGAGAGTAAGGGAAGAATTCCGAAATTCCCAGCAATCTTAGCAGTTAATATTTTACTGGTTTCTTGTGGTTCGCATGACTTCATTATAACTGGTTTTTGGCTTTGACACATGCAGATATATATGCTGCATACCCGAAGAAGAATATATAGAACACTCTTAGTACCTCAGTTCTTACTGGCCTATAGCCAGTCATTGTCATGCAATCGTTCGGTTGCGACTTTGTGCAGATTTCTGCGGAACTTGAGAATTCTACAAATACGCGCATTCCGGCAAGAAAGACTTTCTTTATTGTCTTCAGCCACTTGGGGGGAGGAGGAAATTTAACAGAGAACTAGTTTTTAGTTGTTGGGAAAGAATGAAGTCGAATATAAAGCATTTTCCCGATATCATTACATAATGAATGTACGTGCATACATGCACGAGAAGACGGTGATAGTTAAAGACCAGACATGATTCGAATTAGCCAATGACTCGGCGAAAATCACTGAATAAGTCATCGTAGGTGTTCGTCTTGGATACTTAATTGAGCTCCATGAAAAATAAACAAACAACAATCGCTGTGGTCTTGTGCCATAAAACAATCCCACTCGGTCAATGTGGAGGAATGGTAAGAGGCTTTAGTGTTGTGCGATTGCAAACGGAAAATGTATCGAAGCAAGCACGAGTATACTTGAAATGGCTAAGTTTAGCGGTAGAGTATCGTTTCATATATGGATCGTTTAGTATTAAATAAATTGACATTTGCATTAAAACTTGAAAATCCTGATTTCGAATTTGATCACCTATTGGGCTAATCAAACATCGCAAGGACATCAAATTGTTTATTTATGGACATCTAATATCAGAGCAATGGGACATCCAAAACTTGACAGTTGATAACGGCCATGTTGTTGAAGTTACATCTGTCAAATTGGCTGTCAATTATTCAGTCTGATTTGCCAAATCATTATGGATGAATATAGCGTTAGGACCTTGGGACGTGGCTGGGGCCTGCACCCGAAAAAAATTTAACTGACCCAAGAGCTGAAGGTAAACGACCTAAGAGGCTCGTTGAATAGGCCCTAATTTTCTTTTTCTTCTGGATTTCCATTTCTGGATGAATGGGTACGTCGACAAACGCATAAGATGAGACGATCTTGGTCGAATGCTTCCCGAAAAAGTCCTTGTTTGGTGTGGATTTTGGGCTGGATGGCGGCGTCATCGGTCCATATTCTTTCAAAAAAGACGCTGGTCAGACCAACACCGTCAACGGCGAGCGCTAAATGCCGATGATTACCAAGTTATTTTGCCCTGAATTGGGTGGTATGCACATCAATGACATGTGTCTTCAACAGGACGGTGCCGCAAAGCTGCCGCCACATTGCAAATTTTGCACTTGGAAGTGTTGTGAACTTGCGACCGAGATCGTTTGGGGTTTTCTAAAGTCACAGATCTATGCGAATGAGCGACAAACCACAGCGACCCCCAAAGCCAACATAGCACATGCAATCGGTCAGAGCCCCGGCAGACTTTTGAACGATGATGTATTCCATACATAATGGTATCGATAGACCTTTCAAGTAATTTAAAAATGTCGATGATAACTCAAACATACTTTGTTTTATTTAAATTTAAAGATAGGAAGCACTTAATGATGGACCATCTAATAGCGAAGTATAAACAGATTAATACATTTTCGCGACCATCTTTTCTTTGAAAAACATCTCAACCAAGTTGTCCCTCCCTATACTGCTTTTGTACGTGCTTTCAACGTTGACCACAACCAACCATAGTCCATTTGTTAATACCTACATAGCCACGATTGCGTTTGCAAATGTCAACATAAACCACAAATACGATATTTTTTTGCACTGGAACTCAGTTGAAAACATTTTCAAGGCACGCAACGATACAGCAGAACGAACAGTGGCGAGCTGTGCATCATGCATCATATAGAACAGCTAAAGGCAATTAACATATTTCAAAAACCATAACTGTAAGAACAGTGTATGAAACCGGTCGCACGTTAATTGTGTGGTTCCTATTTCATAGAGCCACTTCTTGAAAAGAAAAACGGTAGTAATTTAACGTGCTCAGCACTTAATTCCCTGGTTCCCTTTTAGCCAGACGCTGTTTTCAAGAAACAATCACGTTCAGTTTTTTTTAAGACGCACGATTTTACAGGTTTTTTTCTGCTGAAAGGGAAATTTAGATTATTCGCACTTCAGAGATTGCAACTGTTTGAGTTCAAATCGATCGTCTACTTCCGAGTTGAACACGTTTCTTACGCTTGAATGTACCCAAATAAGCAATAAGTTTACAGTTTGTGTCTAAAAGACATAAATAAAGATTACGCTTTTAGCATGCAACAGGGTTATTATCACATTGACGCCCATCATTTTTTGTGTAGCTGTCTCGGGGTGTAATTTGCGAGATTTAAAAGTTGAATGTTTAAGGCTCCTGTACGATTCTTTCGAGTTTTCTTTTCAAATTTGCATTTGAAACTTGTTTTCTTTTTCTTTTGTAAAGCCTTCAACAGGGACAAGGTAATTCTTGTCTCAAATTTCGATCTACCTTGAGCCCTTTTGCCATGAAAACTATTCAATCGGAACCCTTAAATTACACCACTCAAATGAGCAAGCAAAAATATATTTGAATATAGGAGAAAAGGTTCCATTAATGTATTTCCTGTTTAATCATTTCAACAACACACCCTCAACTTCTTTCGCAATGTATTTTCTTTTCTCTCCTAAATAACGATCCCCTGTGCATTGAACACTTGTAACTGGCTTCAGAAAAGCAGTCCTTCCCCTTGAGTGTTTTACGGTCGATGTAACACGGTTGGAACCCCTTTTTTTATTCGGGCAGGGTGTTACACATACTTTTCGAATTCGAATGGAATCTAAGTTCACCTGAAGTTTGTCAAACTCACCAAACTCATGCATAGAGTGCTATTCACATTTTACATATAAGTAAGTACACACACGAATGTGCGATGCCATGTGCAATGTTGTGACGGTTGGTTTAGTCTTCTTTGGCACACGTTAGTTTATTCTGTAGAAAAATTAATTGATCAAGTGTGGTCAGGAGTTCTTGATAATTTTTTTTACGGAGCAGCAGTGGAAAATGTGTTTAAATAAGAACCCGAAAGACGTTGTGTCATAAGATATTCGAACAAATTAACCATTGTTACTCACATGCATATCTACACATGTAGCACACACGACTGCGAAATTATCTGTAACCTGTTCTTTAATTTGTGCCCAAAGTCACATGCGTAGGTCATACAAATTAGTGTTGAGCATGTTTTATTTGTAAACAGGAAGAACGTTAAACCTCTCTTTTGGGAAGTTATTGCAAAATACCAATGTAAGTTTGTGAAGTCTTTTGCTGTGAGTTTCCTTGCGAACACTTTATCTGAATACTGAATGCTCTGCAAGCGTTAGTCATGCTAACTCTGGGTATGGACGTTGTGGCATATGGGAATGTGATTGCGCAAATGAGGGCGTACATTATGATAAGCTTGGAACGAAGTAGTCGTACATAATGTATGGTTGATTTATCATTACTTATGTTGCGATGTTTGGTATAAGCATCGTTATTTTTACTGACAAGCATGAATTAAATTCTACCGCACATCTACTTGGCCAGAGAGACATTGCAGTCAACTGTGAAGTTGATGAGTAAGTCAAGAAACGCTCTGAGATGGATCTCTACTTTTACAGAGGAGACATTCGTGGTCCTTCTTTTTTGTCTGGCACGTGGTCCAATTTAGACTTAGGCCTTCTAATCGCTACAGCCAGACCTTTCTGGGTTCTGGGAGCTGCTAAGTCTCTAAAGCTATACATGGTAGTTGTACTCCCGGGTATTGGCACAGACTCAAAAGAGGTGGTGACGTATAAAATTGAAAGAAAATTTTGATGCTTGTTACCATTGCACCAGCTTATGAGTGTTAAATGACAATTTACTTAATTCTTAAACTCTATAAATTCAATTGATATAGGTATTCTGTAGTAGTTCAAAAGCAATCCCACTTGCGAATAGACATGAATATGAGGAAGTTTTCAGTTCAGCATCGCTTAAGTTCACCAGTTCTACGCAGTAGTGCCTTTCTAGAAGATATCTTCTATTAGTTTCTAAGGCTGGGCATTCGCAGACCAGATGTTGGATAGATTCTGTTTCTTCCTCGTCTCTGCAGGTTCTGCAAAAGCCGTTATGCGGTATGCTCAAGTCGCGTACATCTTTGAAAGCCGATCAAAGATGTTGATCTCTTCTTGCTCAACATCGGCCATAGAGTCCTTACTGTGGCTCCGATACTCAGACCAAGCCAGCGTGTTCTGGCTCTATCCAGGACTTCGTCCTCTAGTTTTCTCTTTTTGGAACTGAGCGGTGTGTGCACATATGGGATTCCTAAAGATTCACTTACCTCCGAACCCATTTTCACGGGGCTATTCGGCCCCTTGTTGCGAATATAAGAAGCAATACATACATCCTAGGTTTAATCCCCGAATCTACCAACTTTCATTATTCATAGATCCACCTCTTTCGAGTCACTGCCTAGAACGGTTGTCTAGAAAAAAAACACCACTCGGAGTCAGCATATAACTGTAGGTCCCATCCACTCGTGATAAAACAATAGCGAACAGAACACGAGCTTCGTGTCCACCTCGGACGTGTCACGCCACACATGTTTCATTATTATACAGTGATCTTACGTAAAAAAAACGTTCTTACTCTTCGTAAGCGCTTCAAGAAGGACTTAATGTTTTTGTTTAGGTGCCCAAGAGAGTGTTCAAATTGTCTCATGACAAACCACGGACAATTTGACACATGAAATATATTTACATGACAAGCTCGAGCCAGGCGCACGAAAATCCATTGTTTCATGGCCCATGGGGGTAAAAGAATCGATTTGCAGTGCTTGTCAAATGTAGGGTTCGTTTTATCTATGCATTAAGTGTCCGAACGCACCCACGACAATTGTATGTGGGTTAGCTGTTACCCGCCACTACCACGAACTCTACATCGCATTCTTAAGGCATTATTACTGCATACCTGTGTACACTTACATATTTCTTGTATCCCTGAGTACGATCTGCAGGTGAGAGTGTGTTGTGTGTTTTGTTTATTACTTACCAGTACCCCACACCAATACGATTTCTTTGTATAACCCACAGACAATTCTACTCATTTGATTCGTGAGCCGCTCGTATGCCAAGTATGGGCCAGTTCAATTACTCATACCTCGTGGATGTTTTTTTTTTTTGTTGTTGTTTTATTTGAGGTAACCGCTACTGTGTTGTTGGATGACGCAGCCTAAACAAAGGTTCACCATGGAGACAGTTGCTCGTGGAAAATCGAATGATTGAAGAATTTGAATGCCGAAGAAAATATTCTGAAAGTACATATTTTGCGGTAAACAAAACCCGGCTTTTCGGTATTCCACTGAAATGACAAGAAAACAACAGAATATAAGTATATGGCTTGCTCCGAGTTTCTAAGTATCGCACGGTTAGTAAAGCATGAAATTACCTTTATGATGTGTTGGTCAGGTATGCCCGGTGCAAGAATGAAAAATGAACGTTATGAAGACCGTACTTCGATCGCATGACGTGTATGAACGAACAACCATTTTGAATGTGCTCGTTTCGTCAAATAAGTGTTTGGGGTAGCTCCATGCAAGGTAGAGTCGTCGACTGTGTGTATTATTTTCTCATTAATCAATAAGGTTCGCGTCATTAGCTGGGCACAATATTTCTCAATGAAATGAAAACAGCCTGAAGAAACATTGGAGAATTGAAGACACTCGATAATTGCTTAATTCGATTTCGATCAAATTCTTTATTTTAGGTCAGATCGAAAAAGTACTTGACAAAGGCTTATTTATTTGGAAATAAAATAAGTCTAAATTGCGCGTGGGTCGTCAGAAGAAACAATCAAATCATCAGTTGTGTGTAGAAGTATAACATCAGATCTACAATTACGATTGACATTTTAAATGGTGTAGCAGCTCTTTATTTTTTTTTTTTTTTCAAAAACCCACACATGTAGTTTGAGAATTGAAAATAACATATCCACTTAAATATGCGGGAAATAAAAACTAATCAATCTGAAGGCAGCGATACAGAAGAGGTTTGCGTAACAAAGAAGGTAGGTCATCTTTGATCGTGCCACAAAAGTATGTACAATGTGGCGCAAAATTAATGATCCAATTTTGTTTTTGAATTTTTTTTTTACTAAGTTAAAAGAAATTATTTTGAGTGATAGAAATCTATATTTGGGCTTTTACAATTTTTTCTGTTAAGTGGAAAAGATGATATCGCCAAGTAGCCGCTTTATTGCATTTGCCATGACCTTCAACATCGACTCGATTTTTTACATTTCAAATGACATCTAGTGGCAGAATTGATAACTGACATTTCCATTCTTATTGGGATTATCACTTGAAATGAGAGATTGTTTTGTTGGCAGCTGTTTCTCGTTTATGTCAGCAGGCTGAAAAGTAATTAAATGACGTGCTGAAAACTTGCAGCGAGGAAATTGAACATTTCGCTGAAATCCAACAATTCGAAATGCTGGAAAATGTATGGCAAACTGCTGAGCATTTGGGCTGAAATGTTGAAACTAGCCGAAATGCTGGATTAAGTTGCGGTATGAATGTACTTAGGGCTGCGATTGTCTGAGGCTTGTTGACATAAACCAGCGACTTCGAGTATTGGCTTAATCGGGCGGCAAAACGGGAGATTACGCGACCAGCTCGTGCTGTGTGCGGTGGCACCGTCTTGTTGAAACCACATGTTCACCAAGCCCCGCTCATCCAATTCTGGCAGTAAGAAGTTATTTATCATGGCCCTGTAGCGTTCGCCAGAAACAGTGACCATATTGCCAATGGCGTCCTCAAAAACATACTGCACAAACACTCATCCCCAGTGGATGTAATTGCTCTTCGTGCATCAGACGCGGAATTTCAGTGCCCCAGTAACGAAGATTTTGCAAATTGAGGTAACAGCTTAAGTGTAAATGCGGCTAGTCGCTCATTATGATTTTCGACACACAATCATCCCCTTCGTTGTTGAGATGATTGTTGATGCCCTTGCGGAGTGTAGCGCTCCATTGCTGTCTAGTTCACAAATGTCAAATATGACTGACGTATGACGCCATTTGCAAAAATTATAACATCTTCCGATAGGATGATTCATTTTGCGCCACCTTGTATATGTAAACCTACAATATTTGAACAAAATAAAAACATTTTGAGGAATGCCGGTGGCCTTATGTGTTATGGTTGATTAACACAAGATCTGAAAGCAAGACGTTTAATTTGATTTCTAGGAAAAAATAACTTACCGCCCTTAACATTTCACGCTATAAACAATTAGCAAGGAAATAAAGTATTTACAAAAAGCATGAGCAATGCGAGGTCTGGTGCTCTCACTCTCATCTGAAATCTTAGAAACATAGATACATAAAAACAACTCTAATAAAGTCTAGAATGTTGAAATAAGTCTGTGCGGGGGGTTAATATCAAAGTCTGAATCAATTACGATTTGCACCAGCACTTAACCTTGGGATTAATTGCTTCTGCCTGCGCAACAACGCCAACATGTTATACATACATATATAATATTATAATCCTACATTATAATTATATGAACAACAAATGCGTGTATGCGAGTGTGTGTCTATATATTCACCTGACATTGTGAAGATTTGTTTTTTTTTCTTTTGTATTTCTACTCCAATCCATAGTGACTTGAATGGAGATGAAAAATTGCAATTTACAATTCACAGGTGAAACCAATGGAGCATGTAGCGAAAATAATTGATCGGATGAATCTGGGAGTGATCTTCATTGGAATGACTGTAATTATCGCGACGAATAGATATTTCAATGAACGTGAAAGAATGTCAAGCATTTCGTGCATTTGTTTGAATTGAAATTCAAGGTCCCACACGGCACACAGGCGGTACTGTTTTACATGCATGAAGACATTATGCAAAATTCAAATTGATATCGTACATAACGACTGTGTTGGGTGCTAGTAAATATTGATTCAAATTATGGGTATGTCAGCTTTACGACATTTTGTTGATAAATCCAACCGTTCCATGTCTATGCCACCATTTCCATATATGTACAGTAGAACCCCTCAACTGCGCCGTCTTTAGGCCTGGAAAAAAAATCGAATTGTCAGAAAAAAGTTAAATGAACAGTCTTTCAACTAAATATTGAAGTTTAATTGAGAGCAAAAAATTAATTTTTGTTGTGTAAATTTCTTGATCCACAAAATGTCCGTAGGTGTTGAGCTTGAGTTCTGCTGTATTGAATGGAAATATCGAGGTCTCCGGACGAAGAGTAGGATTAACCGAAGCGACAGAGGAGCCGAAGGCGAGGTAGCCGATGTCTTTCACTGTAGATACAAATAAATGCCAATAACTGTTTCTTATGGTAACACATCAGAATTAAACCAAACAAAAATCACATTTGTTACGGTTTTGCAACAATTGCAAACAACTATAACTTAATTGTAATTCATACTTTTGAACGTAAGTAATGCTCTTTTGCTGAACAATTTGCATGTTATATGCATAGAATTCCATGATGCACGTATTGTACATAATAAACTCGAATATCTTATGAGAGCCAGGCAAATCTCCTTACTGACCATATTTACCAAGACGCCATAACAATAAATAACCTATTCTCTCGGTCATTTAAAAAGCGCAAAAAAAAAACAACAAAACTCACGCGACAAAAATAGAAATGCCTCCCTGCACCGGGACAACTTCAGTAAGAAATCACAAGAAAGGAATAAAGGCACACATCCATATGTACATGTGAATGTACTGATGAATTCAAGAAGGATTCACATGTCAAAAGACTTTCCTTTTGTTGTATCCTTAAGGGGGGGGTACCACAGTAAGATTTCATTTTCATTTTAAGTGAATTAGTAAGTATTCGCAGAACCATTAACATCATCCTCCACACACTGAGAAGCCCATTTATTATTTCAAGTGCGTAGGCATTGAAAGATCGCACACATAGCACACTGCTGGGCATCTATGTATTCATTCATTGATGACAATTCGAATTCACCGCCAGAAGGTGGAACACTTTAAGAATTCAAAGAAGCGCGTTATATCAGCCCGTACCGCCGTGGCGTTCCTTTTGATTTCTCAACTCTCAAAACAATCTTGAGAATTCAAATTCTCTATCATCTCAGGATCCGGTTCGCTGCCTGTTGATGAAGGTAAACTATATGTGCTTGTGTGTGTATGTGGTGTGATGGGCTTAAGGGAGTGTGATGGTTATGTTAGGCTTTCGGTGACTACGCCATACTCTTTCGAATCGAATTCGTTGGTCGTTAATTAATCTCTCGGAGGTAGCTTGCTGATTAGAATTCTAGAGTCTTTTCAAAATTTCGATGTGCCCTTTAAAGCAAAGGGTTACACCCTCCAAACTATATTTTTTATCCATCTATCTCAGCCTGGGACCTATTTTTCTCATAGATTTTTAGTAGGGAGCTGCGAAGGAAATTTCAATCATCAGTGGTAAACAGAGTGGGTCATTGATCTTTGTTTATTTTAAACAATAAAATGAAAGGAAATACTTGAGTAGAAAGAGAAATAAAAGGTGGTTTGGACAACGCATCAAAACAGAATCATTGAATGAGAAACGAAAACAGAGAACCAATTTTTCACGATCACTTTCGCGTCCATTCTTGGTGCGATGTTCTACTTGCTGTCTTGATTCTCTTAGGAATGGGGTCAAACAAGTTCTGGAAAGTGTTTAAAATTAAGTTGCATAATAAGCCGCTTAAATTTGTGCCATTGAAAATCCGATTTCAAAACCTGATAACTCAACGGATTCGATAAATGTTTGTTCTTTATTTGTGAATTTGAATGATTTGAATTCAATATGTGGTCAGTAGAGCTTGAGCCGAATTAATGAAGACGAAAAACAAAACGTTTACCACATGACATATATTTTGCGACGATTAAATTTTTAAAACGTGGAAGGCTAGCCAATGTATACGCAAATGCAGATACTTAAGTTGTGTTAATTATTTAGCGTAAATGTGTTTTACATATTAAATTACTTAATAAAGATTATTGAAGACTTGATAATGAGGTGCATATGAGCGACTTTGTTGCGTTGAGGATAGTATTGTTTACAGAAACATGAATTCAATTTCCAGCACTAACATTAATAAAATTTGATTAATTTGTTACGTGGATATTTAAAATAATACACTCTTTAGTATAATAAGTGAATTAAGTTTTTTATGTAAATAATATGATCAAGCCTTGCCAACATCTCCGAACCTTCTTTTGTGAGCTTATACAGGGTGGGCCAAACATAAGTTTCTTTTTAAAAATTCAATAAAATGAACAATAAAATATTCTTTTCATGTATTATGGCTTTATTAGTAAGAATATACATTCCCATTAATTATGAAATACTACGTTGCTGCCTCGACTGGCTTCGCAATAGCGCATTCTGTCAACTCAATTTCCCAAAACCTTGTTGACGGTTTCGGGCTGTAGCTTGAATGATATTGGCCTAAAGTGCTTGAATCGTTTTCGGATTGTCGGCATAAGACCGGTCCTTCACGGTTCCCCACAAAAAAAAAAGTCCAAAGGGTTCATATTGCAGCTTCGAGGCGGCCAATTCACATCGCCAAGACGGCTGATAAATTATTTGGGAATTTGGTGCACAAAAGATCAATTGTGGCAAGGACTGCGTGGCATGGCGCGCAGTCCTCGCGGCTTGCTACAGCGGTCGTCCAAATCCATATCAGGGAAAAAAATCGGTTAACATGGCTCTGTACCGCCCTCCGTTGACCGGAACGTTGTTCCCAGCCTCTTTTTCGAAGAAGACCACAGCAGCCACATTCTCATCTGGGCGCACGGTGCGACGACGGGGACCATGAGTGTTGTCCACAAACTTGTGTACAACAAACTTGCGTACAACATTAGCGGTAGGTGCTTAATTTCCATTTCTTTTGAAAAAACTCACTGTTTGCGATACACAGCACCCACTTTGGAAATGAGTTTTCAATATTTTCCAACGTCGTGCAAGTGTAAAGCGACTCACTTCGTTCCGCGGAGGTATGATACTGACTTTCTGTCAAGTTTTCGAGCGGGAAACAACTGTCAGTGTCGAAATAACCTATGATTTAAAAAAAAACACAAGATGACCCACCCTGTATGTGCCAAATATGATTTTCTTTCTTTTTTTCGCAGACTAATTTTTAGACAACATGAAAAGTGTTAAGCCATCTTTATTATCTTCATTTCACATTTTGTTACGGTTAACAGCATCGGATTGAGCCAACTACTACATACTATAACCGCCTTAGCTTAGTCTCGACTCACCCACCATAGAAAGATCGCTGAACGAAGAAGAAACTGAAAGCAGAAAAAAAAGAAATGAGAAAATGTAAGACGACAGAAGAAAAAAAAACATATCATACATGCGAAATTCCGACCTTTCATGGCCTTCAGAGGTTTTTGTTTACCTCTTCTACACAACACAAACAAGTTACCTTGCAACATTTCATTTCGGCCGCATGTCGGTGCGGTGGAGCAGTGGTCTTTTAACCAGGATTTTAAATTGGTATTCTGCGGAATACCCCTTCTCCGACTCGATAAATATAATCGTTCTGGCGGCAGCGTGGCCCATGCGCGCAACTATGCCGTTGGGTGTCCATCCATAACTCCTGAGTGTAGTGCTCGTGTGATTTCTCGCGGCTTACGTCAGATTGAAAAAATAAAACGAAGAGAAAATACAAAAATATAGTTCGCAATACTTTTTGATAGTTTTCACGTTTATTATTTTTTTTTTTCTATCGTTTTTTCCATTTTAGTTTTGTTTTTTTCTAAGAACATGTTCGTCAGTTACAGCCAGAGCTCATTGCTCCGTGAGTGTGTTTGTTGATGATTTCGATCACAGACTGAAATACTTGTTAGCTTTTGTATGTGCGAAGAATTTTAAAATTCATTCAGGGATTTGGATGTGCATACGCTTTGAAATGAAAAAAGGTATATCACGCTCTGTTCAATTTGAACTCGTGACAACTAGATGACAGTTTGGTGAACGTAATTGACTTAGCTTACAGTGAATGACAAAAGTTTTCATTCGAAATGTTGTGATAAGTTCCTTGATTCCCGAGACATACTGATTAAACTCGGGGGCTACAGACGAGACTATTTTTATGATAATTGCAATGGCTTATGTTGGTAGAAAAACTCTAAAAGTGAGACTGGACGGAGACGTGAAGTGCTAGGCATTTGTTCTAGACAATCTAAACCAGAAATCAGGTACTATAGAGATAGATGACTTCACAGCTGTCAATCAGCTTGTCCATCGATGATTTTGAGAGACTTTTTGACAGTTATTCATGAATTTTTGACGGTTATTCACGAAATAACATAATTATCATTTTTTTTTATAAAATATAAAAATATAAAAAAACTGTCAAAAACATTTAAGAGACAGAAGAGGTAGAAGTTCGCGAAGTAATTTATATTCCTATTTTCAAATCATGCTAAATGCGTTGTGGGAGATACTGTTGTAATTCCTCTCGAACAACATGAATCCTGTAGAGAATCACCACGAATGATTTAATGAAGAATGCTAATAAAAAATGTAAGAATATTTAATGAATTTGATTGATATGTGAACATAAGAACGTGCGAACATTATTGGAATCTTAATTGGGTACCTAACTTCATGTCATGCTGTTATTAAAAAAATCGTTTTTACTTTTTATGACCACTGTTATCTGCCATCGAAGTACCCAATGGCAAGTAAAACCTAACAATTATATCGAATGTGCAGGTTAAAGAGGGGGAAAGCATTTGAATACTTATGCTTCACGTGCGTTATGTAAAAAAAAACGATAATAGAAACGCTATTGATTACATGTCGATGGCTGTGAGGTTATAGAGGCGTCGAGTTTATTTATTATGAAACAATCGTGCTATGAATAAATTCTGTGTCTGGATGCCAGAGACAACATGTCTTCTGCATAGACAGGACCTTTAGTGTTTTGGATAGGTTGGCTTATTCAAATTCCATGTAATAATTGCATTTTAACTCAGTTTGTGTCTTAAATTCCGATTGCTAAGCTCCAGATTGATACGAGTGTTATCGAAGCTTATTGGTTTCTATACTTTCCGACGTCTCATATATCTCATCCATCTATATCATTTTTTTAACCTACATTTCTACATTAAGCCCCGAGAAGAGTAAGAAACAAAATTGTATAAATCAGTATGAAGCGTAAAAACATAATCATTTGAAGCACAAGCCAATGAATGTGACCGTGATAGGAGAGGAAGACCGAAGAAGACAAGATGAATGAAAGTGGCGTCAAGTGAAATTGAATACAAATACGCGTAAGCTGATCGTTCAAAAGAAAAGACGTGCGTCACCACGCGCCACGATGATAATGTTAATGACTTTTCATTCTTCCGAAAAAAAAAGATACCAGTTAACACTTAAATCTGAGTGTTTGATGACTCAGAAGAAAGGTATACCACATCATTTTCGTATTCCCGTCAATATCATGACAAATGGCCTTGGCTCTGTTTCGCATTCATTGCTAAGCATTGTTATCCACAAATGTTCAGTAATCGTCATGTGGAATCCCAAATCTGGAAAGCTTATGCTTAATAAGTTCTCATGATTCATTTATTCGGAATCAATTGAATAAAGGTAGTTGAGTCGAGGCTTTAACAAAAGACTGTCACTAGAAAACGTTGTCACTTGTCATAGTCGGGGTTGAGCTTTGGACATGTTCTATTAGAATTTGTTTCCCATTTTTCGGTGTAGATAAACTCGATCTTTAACTCCGAACACGTCCGAATTATCAGCTAAAACATTGTTCTTTAGCAACACCAAGTATGATTTGTCCAAATAGTTTGAGTCAAAACTCTTGACCCGATGGACCAAAATCATGTTCCCACAAAAACATTATTCCCCAGTCTTACTATGTATATGGAGTCGATGGATGATAAGACATATTCGCGAACTTTATGAGCTGCACGAAAATGAGGAAGGAAGTGTGATTCCAGGCAATGTTCCTGAGACTGGCTTGATTAGTCTCGGACCCTCCATGGATAACATTTTTCTTTATTTAGTACTACAGTCCGCGTGGGCCTGGGCTTCAACCACCAAGCCTCTCCAGTCTGCGTGATCTCTGGCCAGCTGCCTCCAGCTTCGCACCCTAAATTGGTTGAGGTCCTTCTGTACTTGGGTGCACCTTAGGCGTGGTCCTCTGTTGCTTTGTCCCACAAGTTCAGAGTCAAAAATCTTGAGGTCGGAGTTGATGGCCCAGCCACCTTAGGATCCGTAGACGCCGGGCTAGTTATACAGTTCGTGGTTGAATCTTCTCCTCCAAATGCCATCAGCGCAAACAGAGCCGAAAATCGCACGCAGAACTTTTCTCTCGAAGAGACCAAGGACCTCTTCAACCGCTTTTGAGATTGTTCATGCCTCCGCACCGTACCGACGGACTAGGATGATCAGAGTCTTATTTAAAGCCAGCTTGGTCCAACGAGGGACGGCTCTATTGCTCAATTGTCTCTTGAGCCCATAGAAACAGCGGTTTGCAAGAGGTATACTGCATTTGATCTGATGTTTTATGCACCGCATACAGCCGAACTGAGTTAGACGATGTCCTTAACTACTTCGATGTTATAGCTGCTCATGTCGAACACTTCGATGTTATCGTCTTGAGGAAATCATGCACTTCGTTTTGTCCTCATTCACCGCCAGACCCATTTTAGACATTTCCGTTTTAATATCAACAAACGCCCTTATGGTTGTCTTCTGCCAATCACGTTAATGTTGTACGGACTTCTATAAGATCGTGCGTCTAGTGATATCGTGTGTATCCTTCTTTGACATTGAAGGTCTGGTGAGTCCGTTACCGACTTTGATGGAGCAGCGAGAATTATCCATCGTCATCCTGCACAACCTGACGAGCTTGGCAGACGAGCTTGGCAGGAATGTCAAAACTAGACATCGCGTTGTATAGCTGGTCTCTATGCGCGCTGTCATATGTGGCCTTGACATCGATGAAAAGGTGGTGTGTAATCCAGGCTTAGAGATATACGTCTATAGTTGTTGCTGATCACAATTTTTGTGGATGGAGAATACGGAGCTGATATGGTGCGTGGTCCCTACCAGGGACCGAAGAGTTCTGATGGTAAAAATCCGCGACTTCGAGACGTGACAGGTTTATGATCCAAATCTGTATCCTCACCACTTCACCAAGGCCTCAGCACTTCACCAAGGTGAAAAAATAAAAATAAAAAAAAATAAATCCATAAGCTTATTTCGAATCTTGGTACTTGAGATACCTACTGAAGGCGTCTGGTCCAGCGTTGAACAATTGTTCTAAAAGTAAAAGAACTCGTGATATAAGCCTAATCGACAGGCAATCACGTAAATCAATTACTCTGTTGTACGAGTCTTACTTTGAGCTGAATTATAGTAACGATTTAAGTTTTATTTTTGCCTATTAATTGCGTCGATTTGTTGCTTGTTTTTGTCAATAGTGAGAAGAATATAATTATTAAAAAAGGCATTTCCCATAACAACGTTAAAACTATTATTTGAAGACGCCTTCTTCTTACTTTGTTTTCTAAGATTTTAAATGTGAATTAAAGGCTTTCACAAATCCCAAGATTATGGCCCAAATTGTTAACAAGGTTAGTTCTCATCAGAGTACTGAACCCTTTAATCCATTAACTAAAGTACTGCACGTCCATAAAACGAAAAGTGAAAGTGTTTTTGTTTTAATGTCGCATGCCTTTGTCTTTAAATAACAAACTCACTTCTCTCCACTGTCACAAGAAGTTTTTCATTTGAATGAATTAATTAATTGTACTGCTCATCACGACAATTAATGTAACAACAGCACTGCCCGTGAAAGACGATCCCAATCTCAAAATGCACCGTAAAACATCTTGAACTTGAAGTGTGCGTGTGAGTCTAGTCTTTTACCTATTACCCTTTTTGTTTTTCTGTTGTTTCCAATTTTTTCATAGTTCGTGTGGCAACCAAATGTAACTGGTTTGACGAGTTGTTTTTTCTTTGGTTCGGGGTTTTGAATAATGTCAAAGAGAATTAATTGTTAGATGTGTGATGTTTCTTTTTCCACAGATCTACACAATTCCTGATATAATTTAGTTGAAATTAGTGAATGATTTGTGTCATAGTTTTGTTTACAAATTCAATAATACACCGAACTACAGAGCGCATTGCGCGTGACTTCAATAAATTAGCACTTCGGCAGCGAGATGAAAGGGGCACCATGGAAAATTGTGTGTCATACGCTTGATGATTTGTACAAACAAGAGTGCAACAAGAAATACCTATTCCCATTTTTAAAGACTTTCATTAAATTCCAAAGATTGATAACAATTGATGGCAATATTCAAATGTGCGGATACAACACATCCTGTGTCTGTGTCGACCGTAATTTCCAATTCTCACGATGATCTGATGTCGATTTAACGAAATCAAGATAGTACACAGATAGGCGTAGCCAGACCACATTTGATGTGCGCACCTATGTGTATGTATGTATGAAAGAGAATCCATTAAAATGTATTTTTGATAGCGATGAACGACATGTCTTAATGAATTTTCCGGATAACATCCGGTCTTTAAATTGAAACTCCATATCTTGACATTGAGATGTGGTGAATGAGGCAACATTACATTGCACAAACATCTTCTCGGCCACCGTCACGTGTTATAATTCCAATGGTTAGCTATATATACAGTTTGCCCAGGCACCTCTTATCAAGTTAAAATACTTGTTCTTGATCGGAGATTGCATTAATGTGAACTGAACAAACTCAATTAGAGAGAAACAGAACATTTATCCAATTAACAATTTGAGAACAGCATTCTCTAAAAGATAACCAAACAAAATTCGAAGCCTATCCAAACGTGGACGGCCTGTGATTTGGTATCATTGGTTTCAGATTAACACACGAAGAAACCTCAGAAGTGATTCAAACCATTTTAACGTACTCAATGCAAATACACACACGAATTGGAACCAAAAGAAAATAAAATCAACGCTTAAAAAATCCCATCTAGGGCTAGGCGAGCAGTCGAAGCAGCCACAGCCGTGAATGAATCGACGAGTTTACTACGGGCAAAGAAATCAGGCCGTCAAACTCATAAGCCAAACCAAAGGCCATGAGAATTCACCGTCATCCTCAAGCGGCGGTGTGCGGGTTGGTGGCTGGGTACTATGCATGTGGGAGGCGGCCCCTACCACCATTGTGTGATATCTGCGAGCCAAATGAAAACGAAAACAAAAGGACAACGTATGTATGTTGTTTCATAGTGATACTAGAAACTACATATAATATCTGAAGTGAGTGGAGCTCACAGGGATGATGTTAGCTCGGTGGGATTGGAATATTTCGTACGGCTTCCCATTGTTGAAACACATCATTGACTTGTTCGTTAGCTCTAGTTGGTTTGTCAAGTGAAAGGCGGAATGAGAAGATGACTCCTAGTTATTGTTGCGACAACAATTTAATTAAGAAAAAATTCCACGACACTCACTTGCAGTAAGATTATGAAAGTATATTTTGTTTTCTTTCTTCTTTTTTAGGTAAGCAACCGGAAACGTTTCTCAATCGGCTGTGTTCGTAAACTCGTGTGAACCGGTGCCTGTCTGTACATTGAACATAAATATTTTAAAATCAACGCGATGTCACAGCGAGCATTTGTACTGTTTAAAAATTGATAACAATTCTCTTGTAATGGGAAAATATGATAAAATCACATTCTAGCGAAGCATTTTTAAACTGCATACTGCTTTCTCCGAAGGTGTGTTGAATCGTATGCAACATTTATTTGAAGAAAAACAAATATTAACACACTCAAATCTTATCTTATGCTGAGGGCTGGAAAAAAAATGAAATAAATTTCAGGGCGTTTGTGTATGATGAGAAACATCGCATACGTAATGTACACACACCACACGCGATGTGTTTGATTAAAACCAGAAATGTCGTTGACTTTCAGACTTGTGATATTTCCTTCGCTGCACCTAAAGATAAAGTAGTATTTACAAGTTAACTGCATTATTGGAGCGTTTGTCAAATGGATGTGTCGTGACATCAACTTCCATGTTTAGGAGGCTGTCCGAAATTCACCACCCACCTATTGTTTACAAGTTAACTGTATTACTGAAGCTGAGTCTGTCAAATGGTCATCGGCGTGACATCAACAAAACCATGTTTAAGAGGTTGTACAAATGCGAGATTTGTGAAAATCGCAATTCGTAACGCACAACTACTGCTTGCAGCGGATTCTCATCGCTTGGAATCTGGACTCGAAAGAGATGCGATCACATTTTTTAAAACATGATATGTTTTGCATGATTTGCTATATGGACACGGATATCTGTACTTATGAATCCGCATGCACACCTACCAGTACTGCCTATGTGACAGGTTCGGATGACAAAAAAAAAAGGTGTAATCATCTTAACATTCTCACATTCGCTTTAAATCGAAACTTTTTCCACACTGTGCTTCCTCCTTGTCACACGAACACTTTTCGCTGGTCATATTTCCCTCCCAGTGGAATTCGATGCTTCATTACGGTTGCATACCTAATTCGTAGGGGTAGCACAAAGCCAATGACTCAGCGGGTTAGTAATAATTCGCCAGCGTTCTCAACATCAGCAGCTCTGGCGGTTTAGAGTTGCAGTGGATGTGGTAATGTTTTCTTCTTTTTTTTTAGTCAACTAAGCTACATTGCAAAAAAAGATTTACGGTGAATAAAAAAAAGACAATAAATTGCAAGTGGGATAGCATTGCATATCCCGGCACCATCAGCGAGCATTGGTCAGACAGCGCTGAGATGCTGGGTTTGGTTTTGGACAAAAGTAATCTTATCTGAAGCGAAGTGGAAAACAAAACAAAATTGATAAACCAATGACGCAAGTGCATAAAGTCCTACTTGCAGGCAGTGTCGAGCACGTTGCCGAGCGGTTAAACAAAGCAAGCCGCAGGTAATATGGGAAGGAGAAGATACAAAAGTGCACCTGTCGTAATTCTTCAAAATGCATAGAGAGCAAGAGCGAGCGCGCGCGCACGCTCGATTTCTAGTTTTGTTTTCAATTCGATTTCCTCTACCTCAGCGGATCTTATTCGGTGGACACTTGGCCCCAGCTCAACTCTTCATCTTCGCGTCGAGAATACAATTCTTAGAGAATAATATTGGGGTTCTTTTCAAATCGAAGTTGATCTTTGTTCGTTTTGGTCTCTGTTTCTTCATCTTTATTATTTGAATGTGTTTTTTTTTTCTTGTTATTTTCTTTGTGTTCAAGGTTTCTCAGCGTAAACCTGTTTATTTATATATATATATGTATTTTTTTGTTTTTAATGCAACATCGCGCAGCCACTGACCGAGGTGCCGCCGATGTTGACGTCGTCTGTACGGGTGTACAAACGCAGTTGGAAATCCCATGGTGTCGTTGTATTTATTAGAACTCATTTCAAGTGAAGATTTCATCGGGATTTTTTTCTCTTCCTGCACCTTGTTTCGGGTGCATTAATTATGTCTTATAAGAACCACACAAAAAAAAATGTAACCTAGGTCGGAATGGAAACGTCAATCATTTGTGTTGTTTTCTTATCCCTTTCTATTCTTAATTGTAAAGTTTGTGGTGTAGCCCTTTGTCCACCGACCATGTAATAGGGTGGACTCTAATTTTCGTTTTTTAAGAAATCACATTAAGTGAAGGGGGGAGATTAGATTTTCCTACGTTACACACTACGATGTTTCTTCAACGCTATGTGACTTTCGAGAAGTTGAATTTCAACATTCTCAGGTGTCCTTATTCATAATTGTGTTTGGGTCGTTGGGTTGAGAGGCAATTGGATAAAACCATGTATTTGTATGAACTTGTGTAGAATAGTTTGTGAAGCGAATGATACAGAATTGAAGGACTTTTTAACGTCAAGTTCCAGCAAGAGCATCAAGAAAACCGTGCCAGATGTCCACTCGAAGGTAAAGAATTGGGAAAGATCTAATTGGATTATGAGTGCATTGCAGTGTTTGCAAAATACATCAAGATTCAGTCCGCCGTTCTACTTAACGACAACAGTGAACGTGCATTGCATTTGCAACAACTGCTATAGGGAATTACGGATCTACTGCTTGCACAATGTATGCCGATCGTTTTTAGGACATTTTTCATCTATTCCATGACATCTTAAGTATTATTTGTCTTGTCATAAAATGCAATAAGCCTTGTGTTGACTCACGTTGCAAACTACTCTTACAACACCTCAACAGAATTCAATTAATAATCGCATGCACACACCCTTGTTTTTGTTGGTTTATTTATCTATTTTTTCATTTACGTTTATTCCTTCAATTTTGCACATCTGTCCAAGACGCATAAGTTATTTGAAAATTAACATCATTGTGCAGCAACATTCAAATGTTGTTAGCATACTTAGGCAGTGACGCAAGTCTTCATACGTCCACATATGCATATGCAGATATCTATGCTGGATTAAATTTATATTCATTAAACCGGCTTCCGAATCAGTTTTGCCTCATCTAACTTGATGCAATTATTGTTTATTTATTTATCTCTGAAGGTGAGTTAATGGCGGTGACAAACTAATGCTTTATGGTGAATTAGTGTTTAGCATATTTGTGTTCAAATTATTTTTCAATGAAATCTTGAATCAGTACCATAAAATGTGAATCTGAGTCAGTCGCTTTCTTGGGCAAAGTCAATGCGGAAAGTATACAGGTTCTGGTTTTTATTATTTGAATCGTTAAAATACAGGGAAATAGATAGTATTACAGTCAAAAAGTTAGTAAGAATTCAAGATTGAGCTAATTTGGTATCCAGAGCAAAATGCAACGTTGAACGTATTCGTTTTAGAACAAATGTCATTCATATGGTTTAAGTATATGATATTTGGTTATACAGGTTTTTGTGCACTTACTGAAGACGACAACCAATTCAGCATTCAGACTATGTGCCATCTGAATGTGGACAATGAAAGTATTTCATGACACACTGAGTGTGTCTTCGCTATGAGACAATCGAAGCAAACCCCTCAACCATTGATTTGTTATATGTATGACACTATTTAGCTGTCACTGCTGGAATGTTTTTTTTTTTAATAATTTATTTACTCTACGAAAAATTAGGCACACTTTTCTTAAATAAATAATACAATCAGACAATAATTCGAATTCTTGTGTAGATACTGCGATCGTGAATATATAAGTGCCCTGTGAGCCAAATGTAGTTTAATGGTAACTCCCGTACGTACAACTCGGACTGCAGTTTTACCTTCGTGGTTTAGACCATGCAAAGGTGAAGGTCTAAATGCATGAACAATCATAAATCAAAACATTCATACGCAGCTATAAGACGAACACGTAGAGGAGGTACTTATACATCGAGGTAAGCGCATTCAATGCGCACACAGTTGTAGGTAGTCGCCCGTAGAAAATAAGAACCGCATTTCCTCTTCGAGTCTACTCCTCCATTATTGTCATTAAATAACTGACAATTGTTGTATGTGCATGAAATTACAATTAACATTTCGATGAATTTTAAAGATTGACCATTAAAGCCCTTCACAAAAGTATGAAATATGCGTGCTTTGTGTGCACATAACGTTAACTATAATTGATGTATATACACTTGTGCACTTCCTGTAATGCGACGGCACGTTATGAGTGCTCCCTGAATATATTTCTTCGCATTTACAACGCACTAGTTTGGTCTTAAAAACTATATTTGTTTTTGCTTGAATCATCAAATGGGATATTTTATTTGGTAATTTGTTCAGCTTTCGCGTTGGAAAAACTATAAAATGCGCAAAATAGTCCCTTTAAGCATTAAAAGGTCTACAGACGGCCTTGGTTGTCATCCAACCATAACTGAGTGTTGTTAGAGATGATGGGCATTTCTGACGATGTAAATGTTATGCTTTGTTGCGCTTACGTTAGGGGAATGATGAGAAAAGGGGCACTGCTTCATGTATGTATTTGGACGTACATATATTGTCATGGGAAAGCACGTCAAAAGAAGGAAACACGTATTTATTAGATATGTTCAGAAGAACTTCATTGCTGTTGCTTGTAAGCTTGTTTTTTATTTGTTTACTCACAAAGCAACGTTCCTGGATTTATTTTTGATAGTATATTCAACTTGACTAACATTAGAAATTGTGAAGACTCTAGTTGATACCACATTCCGCTGAACATATGATCTCTTCAGGCCAATGGCTGAATCCTATTTTGTTTTATTATTTCTTGGATACACTTTATTCTCCCTTTATGAATCATAATCAGCCTGAATCGCTGCATGTATCAATGAACACAGCCGCAACCAAAAAATATGTAAAATAGTTTAATAAACGCAATCTAGTTTTATAACAGTACGTTTATGTTTGCAAGGGCAAACTTCCAGAGATGCTACTCCAAATTAGATTAAGAAGATGTCATACTTTAAATTTCCAAAAAAAAAAATCACTTGCTGTTGATCTTCGATGGCAAATTCTGTCTAGAAGAAGAACTCCAGTAGCAGTAAACTAGTGTATTCTTTTTCCGCTTGATTTATCACATTTCGTCTGATGTCGTGTTCCTTTTTTTCTTCGGCTTGGTTATCGCAATCCAAATTCAGAAATGGGTAAGGTGGTGAATGAACTTGAAAGCATTTCTTTTGGCAGTATTCATTTCTCTTCACTTCTTTCTCTCTTCTGCGCTTTCTTGTATTATTCTTCTTCCTCTGTTTTTTTTTTTGTCCAACCAGAGAGCGGTTTTTCAGAAGCCAGTAGCCACACTTACGGGGTAACCCATTTTGCGCGCCTGGCTAGTTATGCTGGTCATGTTAACGTGAATTACTTAAAACGATTCCGCTGTGTTGCTGCGCGGTCGGTCATCATTGCCGGCTGTGGTTGTTTTCTCGAGGAATTCATTAATCATTAATTAAATCTTTTATGTTTTCCCAAAGATTTCTCTCATTTTTATCGCCGTTTCTGAAATGATTGATTTAGAAAAGCACGAATTTCGATGATAAGCGATTCTCTGCAAAGTCATAAAACCACCACACTGCGTAGTCGAAGAATGACAGTTCTACCTGGATTTCACGAAAACTGAAGTTTATGGAATGCTGCAAGGGTGTCATACATAAGAGAACGCATTACACACCCATTTTTCGGTATAATTATACTGATTCTGGATAGTGGGGATTGCCCGTGCAGATCTCATGTGATTTATTGTTGGTGTCAGCCGAATGGACAATTTTTATCCATTCACTGGGTGTGGAAGGGTATAATCCTTAAGTCTCCACCAAAAACCGAGGAACTGAGACGACGACGCACATTACTATCCCAGTCTACATTCGTACATATGTACGTATACAAGGAACGTAATTCAACCCAGGAAAAAAAATGCTGTTTGCGATGAATTTCAATATCAGGTTACCTACATATGAATCTTATGGATACATAATGCCATAGATATACACTTTACATACATGATGGATTGAATTAATCTGGTTGCATTAAGTGGAAAAGTGTATATACCCGCTGCAAACAATTGATTGTTTTCACCTGCATTCGATGGGGAAACAACATGCATGCTCGCTCACTTAATTTCAATGCGTTCAGTCATAGAAAGTATGTTTTTCAATGACTCTTCCATTTCCAAATGTGTTCTGATCAAGCGAAACATTAAATTGGTTTGTAGTATAAATACTTACACTTCTATTTTATATTTAGACGAATTATTTTACTTATCGAATTTTGTTTAACACTTGCATAGAGCAGTCCGACCAAAATTCATAAATTCAACATTCCATTATAGAAAAACAGGCTAAGTTAAGTCGGTGATACCTAAAATTAAATTTGTTCAAAAATAATATATAAATTGATGTTGAAAAAATACACTAGAAATTTGTCTATAGCACGCGGTACCCGTGTCATACGCGGGACCATCGTGATTGATTGATTATGTAGAGGTGGCCGTTCACGGGGGCACCGTAAGTAATTTATGAAAATTGACGAATAAAATTGACTTCCACTTTTTCTTTTAAAGTGAGTGACATTTGTGTTTTCTTCGGCACTTTTTGAATCTCAAACGTTTGTAAAGGGACAGTTGGTAGCGGCCATATTGCTGAAGCTTCATCTGTGAAATAAGCTGTCAATTATTCAGTCGGACAGACATAGCGTTCAGCAACACGTGCAAATGATAAAATTTTTTTAATCAAAATGGGTGTTCTGTTGGGATAACGTTCCGCGCCCTACCCCCATTTAAGGGTCTCCAGATGAGGCCCATTTCTGGATGAATGGGTACGTCGACAAACCAAATTTATCGAATTTTGGAACGATACCAATCCGCATGTGATCCAAGAGCGCCCAATGCTTCCCGAAAAGGTCCCTGTTTGGTGTGGATTTTGGGCTGGCTGCGTCATCGGCCCATATTCCTTCGAGAAAGATACTGGCCAGGCCATTATCGTCAACGGCGAGCGCTTTGGGTCGATGATAGGGACTCTAACTACATGTCGTTTCAACATGAAGGCGCTACGTGCCACACAACTCAAGCCACTTTAGAAAAAGAATGGAGGCGTTGTCAAGAAGCCGTCAAAGAAGCTGCCACTGGTGTGCTTGGTTTTACGACAACACCCTAGAAAAACCCATGGTTTGACAACGAATGCAGCCAGGTACATGCAGCAAAATTAGAAGCATACAAAGCAACACACAACGGGAACTGTGAGCTCTACAGAAGCGAAGGAAAGAGTCCCGGCTTCTTGGGAAAAAAAAAGAAAGGGTATGAGAAACGTGCGCGATTCGAGATGGAGCGGTGTGATGTGCGAAAGTTTTACGGGGTGAAAATAGACAACTAGTAGTAGTCCCTGTCGATACTGAGAATCAGGAAAATTCACTTCTGTAGACTGTTAAACGGGATGAGGACCGAAATACCGCTGTCAGGCAGAATGTTCCACTCAATTTGGACGAGGATAGACGAGAATTCCGTTCCCCCGACATAGAAGAGGTCAAGACTGAAGTTTAACAAACTGTAATAACTTACGAAATTTTCTAGGATCTAGGATTCGACGAATTTGGGGATTAACGAATTGATCTTTCACTTAATTTCTGACCCCCTAGCTGCTATTGTCCAAATTGTACTTTGCTTTAAAATGCCACCAAATCGCCCTTTGAAGCTGCAGTGATATTGCACGAGAATTCTCGGACCTGGCATTAAAGGCTAAACTTCAAACCCGCACTATTAGCTGTTCCGTGCTGTTTTATTTGTTGGCAGCTAGTGCCGCAAAATTTAAATCTAACGTACATTTTGTACACCCTTTACAAACTCCCGTATTCATATTTTTTTTAAAAATAAAACATTCACTGGTTCCCCGTTGATGTACATATACTTGAATTACTTTTGAAATAAATTTCATTGCACGATTCAACGTATAAAAATAATGATAATCAATTTAATTTCTGGTTCCACAATTTTCTGACCACAAACTCGCAATCACTGTAGCATGTACCTGTCTGGCAAGCATTTAATTTAGAAACGTAAACATCATTATGTAAAAGACCGACCGGTCAACGGATTTACTCAAGGCTGTATATATTGAATTCATTAAATTTCAAAATAATTTCATGCAACCGGTCATCATTCTCAATAGTATGACTGAGTGATTTTTTAGTTTATTTCATGCTTTCAAAATCGTTGCTTTGCCTCTTCCTTTCTCTATTGACTAAATTTCCTATTTTTTTTCCTATGCTTTCCATGAAAGAATTTTAATTAACCTTCAACGTTGAAGAGCCTCACCTGTTAATTAATCGAAGTGTTCATCACAACAATTGCAAATGTATCTAGTTATTGCTAATAGCAACGCAAGAGCGCACATCAGTAATTAGTCACCTTTTCTTTTCTCTTCTCATTTTCCCATATCATAAGTAAATAATGAAAAAATGATAGCTGATAGCTGAAACGAGGTGCATATTTAATAAATAAAAAAAGGAAAATATCTGGTCCGTGGGGTAAACGAGCTTAATCAAATCCTTTCTGGCCTTCGGTTGTGGCTACCCAGTCGAATGTCAGCTGTAAACCTGACTGATCTGATTTATTTTCAATGTAATTAGTGACGGACAAAATGTGTAAACCTTGCAAGAGGAGCGCAAATATTTTCATTTCAAAGATAAAATACAAATACTTTCCATCCGTGTGCAGGGTATTACTTCATAAATATTTGCGTGCACAATTTATTATTATTTTTTAGTACATATGCATGTGTGTAGCAAGCCGTTCATTAGTTGGTATGCCATAAACATGTATATCTAGCAAGTAAGCCTTTTTATGTGAAATGAATCCTAACATACTGGAGTTGTAAATCTACGTTCATGCATATGCATGCATGTACAAATGAGTATCCGCAGTCGCAAAGTACATGCATTTCTGTACCTTTCCTAGTGCAAAGTGCAAGAAGAGCAGCGCGAACTGCGGGTGTGATCAACAATATGTTACGAATTAAAATTCACTGGGCACTGGCAAGTACAAGTGCATATGTATGTATTTATGAATATGTATGGCTAAACGCGCTCTCATTTGCAGATGTCTCTATTATCGTTGTTAATGCAAACTCTCTTCGGTCTCTTATTTTGTTTCATTTGCTCGTCTCTTTGCGCTTATGCTTCTTAATTTACATTTTTGTTATGCTCGACCAATTTTGCGAATGCATTTGTTGTTTTTTTATTCGTATTTAGTTTTGTTTTTGTGAAGAGCACTCCAACTCGGCGATTTGTTTGTGTTACCCTCATTGCTAGAATGGAATGTATTATCTCTTGTTTAACGGGTACTTTCTAACAAACATCTTCAAACTTTTTTTTTGTTTTAATGGAATAGCACGAGAATTTTGCCAAATAAAATTATTATCGAGTTAATAAAATGAATTTAAATAAAACAATGGATGCTTATAAAGTAGACAGAGAAATGAGCATTTACTCTATTCGGCACTGTTTTGGGTTACATTTGAAATTAAAAAAAGTTACGTACGAGTGTGTTTTTCAAGACGGGGTGACAGAAAATAAGATCAACGTTTCATAAAAGTGGGGCCATTATTATTTTGCGGCTTCAGTTCAGCCTTCTCCTACTCAATGCGTTGCTAAAATCAGACCAAATCATAAATATTTAACCAACTCTTTTAATTTAACCAACTCTAATAATGGTGATGATCAATGATCCGAAAACAGTTTGAGACTGTTCGTTTTTTTCCTTTTTCTTTTTCTGCTAACCGTTTCTCTTTCCCACACATACATGCAGTGTTAGCTCTCTTAAGAGTTATATGCAGCCAAAAATGAAAGAGAAAAGCATCAACAAACAACATTCCCAAATACAAACGCGATCACAACTTACTCGTTTTCTTTTACGTACAGAACGTCAGTTTACCTTCGCCCGCGACGTACACCTGTTTGACTTCGATAACGACGGTGAAATATTCGCTGAATCTCTTTTATTTTATTTTTTTTTTGGTTTAGTTTGGTTTTTACCCTTCAGTTTATCTGAAAATTGTGTTTTGTGTCTTTACTCACTGCTAATATTATATACGGGATACACAAAAAAAAAAAGTGCAGTATATGTGTAAACTGAGTGAATTTCACTGATGAGAGCGAAAAAAAAGTCAGTAATCTGTTGTGAATTCAATTCAAAGTGCAGTGATTTGTGAATGTTGTACCATTCGGATACATGGAGTGTTTGGATTGTTTGAAAATTGTACGATTGTTTCGTGTGTGAATTTCACGCTTAGGTATAATTATCTGCATTCAAATCGAATCAATTGTGCAACAAGGAGCTGAAGTTAGATTACGAATCAAAAATTTGCTTGCTGAATGACAAATGTGTCTATTCAGTATTCAATCTTACAATAAACTCAATTTATTCGACTATGGCATGTACATCTATTCACATAGGCCCAGTCTAGCTATTGCCTTTATCTACTTAGATGCTTGCTAGCGTAATTATCTCCACCACATTGAACACTGATACTGTTCTAAACGATAAATGATTACGTACTATATTTCAGCGCTGTGCAAATAATCTTATAATTGACAATACAATATCACGAGAGCATAGCGTCAAGGTTCTTTTTTGGGCGGTGATACATTTTCGATGAAATATACTACGCAAACGAAGTTGAATAAAAAAATCATATAAAGAATTTTTTTTCAAAAACTGAAATCACTCCAGTTTGTTCTCGGTTTATTTTAGTGTGGTCGGGTTCGATACGATCTTCCGATAAATGTATCAGATTCCCACGAAAATTGTAAACGTAAACATTCAGGCAGTCGTATGATCGCCTGTCATTCAATACAGGGACAAAAGGTAATCATCTGTCGAACTACCTGTTGAGACGACGATCGGTTATGGTTTCCCGGAAAAAGGACACGGGAAAAACTAAGTTCAGGAATCACATGGCCGCACAGAAGTACAGGCCGTTCAAACATACAGCACAATCTGTTTTCCTTTCTCATGATCTTTTTTTTTTTCTTGATTTTTGGTACAACTTTCTTTGGTTGTTTATTTAATTCTTCTTTCATTCGGTTTTTTTTTCTCTTGAAAAGACTTTTTTGAAGATTTTACTATTTTCCTATGTATGCACAATTAGCACTTTGCTTAGTTTACCTACTTTTATAGTGTGAAACTGTGTCGCAGTGTAAAGAGGGGGGCAAAAATAGGTGATCATCTAGTTTGAAGATTCGTACATGTATTGTGTGACACATTTATAACAAGACTTAAGGTGAAATGTCGTAATTTATCTTGATTTCTGGCCTTAACATGCGACGGATTATAACCTAGAACTGCATGTACAGAGGGATTACATAAAATTAAATGAGATACGATGAAAGTATGAGTAGAAATAATATTTGTGGTGAAACAGATATTGAGAAAGTCACGTGATTGCAAAATTCGAAAGATTTCAATTGAATCTATGCGTAATTTTTGGTAACCATCGTGTGTACGGATTGCAATCAGTTCATATCTGTGAATAAGAAGAGCGTTGTGCTTTTTTTTTTAGTTCAAACTAAAAATGTGTTCATCAACTCTGCCAGGAACGATTCTGACTTTCATAAATTACGTCCGTTACTTGTGATGCATTAAGTATTCAAGCGGCGAAAGTTTAAGAAACAAGAGTGAACTTCTTAAACGGAAATAGTGCATTGCTTGAGCCCATAAACAGGTACTCAAAAATAGAAGTCACTGAACTGAAGCTAATGGGGAAGCTTCATACAATACCTCGTAGGAGAAGCTCATTGCGTTTGTGAAACAAAATCAGTTAATAGATGTTAGAAAATCTTACGAATAATCGTTAATGGTCTTAAGTTTTAGCAATTACTTGCAAAAGGGTTGGCGCACTTAGCACGGAAACGTTGAAATTGAGCACAAACGAATGCCACTGACATCAAATCAAAATAAGAGAAATTATGTAGCACAGTACATTTTATTTACTCGTCAATAAATAAAACTTTCTTTAAAATCTCGATCTTCACTTCTTCCTGGCGTACATTTTCACCGCGAAAATCATCCGTCAACGTCACCTTCTCATCTGGGCATTGCCCGAATAGGAGAATTGAACCACATTTGTTATCTTGTCAAATATAGTCTTCAGTTGCCTTAGTTACTTTCAAACTAATCTGCAACTTGCCTAATATGGTCATTTGCTTGAAATGACACTGACCGCTAAACTGGCTCTTGTCACTCGTTGCTTCAAATCAAAGTAGCTAAATCACATCGTCCACTTGCTGGCATTTTCGCTTTACATTTCAACGATGATGATCTGATGTGTATGTACTGGATATGGATATGTCCACATTACGGATGTTGACGGTATCGAGTTTCAAATACTCATTCCTCAGACCAGACTTTTAGCTGCTTCCGTTGGATATCGTATTGTGCGCCTGAAAGGAATATGGGTCTATTTCGAAAGTAAATATTTGCGTTTGTTATACACACATCCTACATTTCCTATTTCAATTTCATCCTCTTCTTTTGTGTGACTTCAATCGAAATTAAGGTATATAGCCAGGTGTATTGGTGAAACCTTAAAACAACCATTATCTCACGCGCACTGTGAAGAACTTGCGCAATTGTGCTCAGCGATGAAAAAATTAATATTATTTTAAATGCCCATTGTATTCGTAAACGCGCAACACAACTCGATTTAATCTTACATTTGTATATAATCAATTAAGAAATGCGAATAAGCTTTCTTTTAAAAATGCATATTCAATCATACGTATTCATCAATTGCTGCATCACAACGCGTGTGTACATGAAATAATTTACGCGAATGCACATTTTATTTCGAGTACGTACACATATTTTTTTGTTCGTATTATTATTCTTTAATTGTAGACTCGAGCAGCTGAGCGGTGAAAGTGATAGTGAACTTAAATGACCCCCGACAACGATGATCTTGTTGTTGCTGCTGGTGCTGCCGCTGCCACCGCCGCAGCAACACCGATTGCAATCGGGAAAAAAAAAAGATAAATAAAAGGAAAATAAACAAGAAATACTTTTCTCCCAGACTGTCACTGACGACTATGCTTTATTGCTCTGTCTCTTACTGGATCTCTGAGCACGAATGCTCTTACCTCCGATATCTGGTGTCGTAATTTCTGAGTATTTATGTGAAAACTAGTTGCTCTGACGACCTGTCTGCTTTCCGCGCGTCTTTGGTGCACCCTGCCCAGCAGCTTTTGAGAGAATCGTTAAGCTGAATGTATGAACAAAAAGAAAAAAAAATACTATGGATGGGTTTTTGTTGTGCAATTAATGTTTACTCAGTTTAACCGTCTCAAGCGACCGAAAAGAAGAAATTATCAATGTAAGCTTCCGAGATTTAGTAATGGTGCACATCGGGTTCGTCACTTATCGAAATTTCCGAGAAAGTTTCAATTTACCTGTTTTATCTGATAGTTGTTCATGTCGCTGTCACTTTGAGTGTAGGTCATTGACAATCAATTTAAAATTGAAGGCGTACATAAATAAGAATGATTCAATGCGTTTAATCTGCACAATCTTAACGATAGCTAAATGTCTACCTATTCTAATGCGTCACAATAACTGAAGTAAACAAAATGAAGAAATAATTATTGCATTATTCTGGACGAATAATTCGCTTACACCGGAGGTATAAATTGACCTCTTACCTCTGCAAGAACGCTTGTTATCACAATTTTCCATCGTGGAAACGAAAACGAACAACAAAAAATCTACTTCAGATTTTCTGTTTTTCATTTTAATATACAATACAAAATTGAAGTGAACAAAAAATTACTTTCTTCCATTTATAATCGTTTTTTTTTTGGGGCAGACCGCAAAAGCAAGTAAAAATTGTGTAAAGAAAAAGGATTAAAACAAATTATACTCAATTTTCTTTTAATGACACGATGAGTTTGCACACGATCTTTCGTTACATACCACATTCAGAATGGTAAATAAAGGGAATACCTTCAAGGAAAAAGAGTATATGTGTGTGCACATAATGAAGAATGCAAAACAAAAAATGAACGAAATAAGAAATAATCACCAATATATTCTTCCTCTTTCAACCAAAATTATCACATTTGTATCGTTTTATATATTTATTTGCTATTTACATGGTTACCATAAATTTCAGCTGTTAATTGACAGAAGCGACCTTAGACGTTAGTCACCGAAAAATGTTTAATTTGTATGATATGATGGACTGCTGCATCTACTCAAAAGACTTAAAGTCGTTGTGCAATGCATTCATAACCAGTTGTGTTGTGGGAGAGTATCCATTGAATAGTGTCCATTACATGCTTTGTGTTGCCGTTCCAAGATATTGCGGCGAAGTTTCAACTAGAGATGTTTCGTTTAGTTTTAGTACAGTAGTACAGTGAAATTCGGATATAACGACCACTAATGGGAGACGAATTTTTCGGCGTTACAAGCGGATGCCGCTATGAAAAAAATCTTTTCGTTTTTTAGATCCCAGTCTACCACATAAAACTGTTAACTGAAATTTAAAGATAAACATAATAGTCTGGATGAACGCTTCTGAGTGACAAATTAGCACAACTGATCAACGAAAAGATGCATTCAAACGCAAGTAACTGTTTCCTGTCTAGACAGTAAACACATGAATAAGGCAAAATTTGGCGAAAATTCTTCCCATTTTGCTAAATTTTTGGCCGTTATACCGCTATATCAGGACGAAAAGGTCGTTATAGCCGAAATGGTCGTTATAGCCGATGTCTTTACAACCGAAAGACGCTATTCATTATTGAATGGGAGACCAAACTTTAGCTTTTAACTTCGTCGTAATAACCGAAATGTCGTTAACAGCTTAAGGTATTAAGAAAAAAAGTGAAATACATTTCAGAAAGCTTTTCTGTTTGTTTAAAAATTAACTTCAACAAAATATACTTCAATGATTATAATTCGACTTTGAAAAGGTCAGGCGACTGAGTTTGACAGTGTTCATCATTCGATATTCGGTGGTGTGAATAAAAATTGAGTGCGAGTATTCCCTCAGCATTTTGGAGAGAACACTGAATAAAAGTAGGTTTCGTTTAGTTTAACAAAAACATATATTTTGAGTTGAGTGTTCCCTCTATTTTGGTGTGAATAAAGATGGAATGTATTGAGTGAACACTTGAAGAAGTTGAGTGTGCATTGGAGGTTATTTCAAGATATGAAAAGATTAAAAAATGAGAATGTTGTTTCTGAACTTCACTCTAGTTTTCATACTTCAAACTGAGGGAAAGAACCTACTTTGAGGAACGTTTTCATTCACAACGAAATTGAGTTTTCCTTTTAACGAAAACACTTCACTCATTAGTGTACAGCGGAAGTGTTCCCTTAGTTTTTATTTACACCACCCATTGTCGCTCTTGATGGAAAAAATAGCCCTCAAGTTAAGGGATACAACATAAGCAACATTGCAGTGTTGCAACGATTCCCGGAACACTGTATGATATTTGACACAAGGAGACATACTACAAAAGCGTGCATTTGTGTGCGTGTATGTGACATACTTTCCTCTGAAAATCTTCTAACCCACATACCGCTCGTGTACCACATTCAGCATCAACTTAACTGTGACTGCAAATTTTTCACAAAAAAACTACAGAGATCACAAATCTACGTACACGTATATATGTACGCAATTCCTTGTGTATTGTCATGCAAAATTTGTCTTGTTATGTAGCAGTATAAACTTTAATGACTTATTCGCACTGCATTCGCTAGTAGGCAGTAACAAGGTATTTTAATTTACATGAGAACCCGCAGAGAACGGATGCAAATCTCTTTCGCTCTCTCTCATTGCAACTTACGTGCACTGCTAAGAATTGCTTTTCTTGAAGCACGCTAAACGTATGTCTTCCGTAATCTTACACTAACGTCTATTGTTTTTGAAGATCGTGTTATCTGATGCAGAAGGAATACTTGCATGTCCTTCAATGCATCACTATTGCATTAGCATAAGATTAAATAAATAAGCCTGTGAAAGAGCCAACCCTTTTTCTTTAGACCAGCAATTTACTTCTCTGGAAGCCCCTCTTAGTGTGCTGCCTCTCTTCGTCAATGGGATTGTCTTCGTTGGCGGACGGATACGCGGTGTCGGTTGCGATCTTCTTGACACAAGAATATAAAAGAACTATTTTTTTTCGTTTTAGTTTGTGTTTCAGTAAAGCGAGTACTCTTGAATAAGACTACATTAGCATGTATAAATGCATGCATAGGTAGGAGCAGAGCTCTCCACTATTATGACACGGTGCGACGTCCTAAGGCTGCGAACCGGTCTGCGTTTCTTTTCCAAATAAACTGTCTTCGTCTTCGCAGACACACTTAGATTGCTTGCTACACAGTTTATCCAAAGTATTTTGCATTTTAACCATAGATCAAATTTCATCTACTATGCTATGGTCATGTGCTTATTATGGATATGAGAAGGAGGGCGCATGAGGATGTGATGGAATGGGAAAAAAACAATGTGATTATGTTATTATTCCAAGAGCGTGCAAATAATAGGGCGTCAAAATGATTGAAATCATCGCTAGGCTACAAAGATAGAAAGCAAGGCACTACAAGTATTCGCATTCCTTGGCATGGCAGTCATTGGTATTCCGGTCTTTCACAGATAAAGGATAGATAAACAAAGATGACAAGATAAAGAAGTGTAAAAACAAAAAAAAAATAGAATCATTGGTTAACTTGAAATCTAATGACGACAATGTTGATATTACCAAACAAAGCTATCGCACATAGATGTGTATAATGTGAGCTTACTACTCTTCTAATCTGCAATGTGGCCTTATTGCAACAGGCATTTGTTAATGATTTGTATTGCGTTGTCGGAAAAACCAAGATTACTGAAATGAGAGCGCTCCAAATTTAATTGTCCCTGCAGATACTAACTTCATTTAGTCGGTTATTGGTTATTATCTCCATAACTTACGTACATTATAACACTATTCAGTGTTCATGTTTGTTTATTTGTTCCTCCATCTTATCTGTGAGTGAAATGTTTAATGAAATGATAGAGATATTGTTGAACACATGAATTGTAGAGGTACTGACTGAGTGTAGACCACAGTTGCCATGGCGCAGTGGATATGTGCGTCATCTGCAACGCCGATGTGTTGTGTTCAAATGTTGAAACAAGGAGTAACATATATTTAACCTCTTCTCCTGTCGTCTGTCTCTGGCAAAGCTCCTAGATATCTTGTTGTGTTTCCAGTTCTTTTTTGTTATAAAATTTATGCATACCTTTTAAATTGTTACATAAACGCGTTTTATATTTTTCACGCTAAAAATGACAAGTGATTAAACTGAAAGAATGCTTCTTCTGATTAAGAAAACAAACATTTGCATACACTGTATAAGGTATAATGTTCAAACATGTTTTTCGAGAAACACGACATCTCCTTTTTGTGTTGACCGTCTGTCCCCATGCGTTGAACTTCATAATCAAATTCATCATCTGTTCTAATTCTGTTTAGCATCACACACATATTCTTTACTTTCGCTTTCGCTTTAAATTGTATAACCAAATAAATATCTCACTCTTCAAAGTCGTCTGCAAAACATACATATACACACGTACGTAAAGTGGTATAAAATAAAAAATAAAAACTGCCACTTGCCTTGTAACTATTTTAATTTTTTTTTCTGCTTTACCTTGTGCTCGCATCAATTCTATGCAATTAATTTCAAAGGTCTGCAGATCGTGTGTCGAACTAACGCAACTGTTTTGATTTGAAGCATTTATTGATTCTAATGATTTGAATTATATTTTCTTCAAACTTGCACTGCAAGATTTATAGACAGAACAACTAACTGAACCTGTTATAAGCTGGGTATGTTCGCGGAGATATTGGTTGTGTATAATCAAAATGGTTCTAGTCATTTGCTGGAATAACTGGAACAGGAGCCTGAAAAAAGCGGTTGATTCTTTTATTATTTAGAAGGAAAATATGTAGTTATGCATTCATAATCGAATATGTATATATTCAAAGAGAGTGGATGTGGCACCACAATGTATCTTTCGGAAACAAAGTCAGCGTACTTTTTAAAGCTCCAAACCTTTGAACAGTGCGTAAAGTTAGTATTTTTTTTTTTCATTTACATATGCGCATGTGTGCAGGCCAAATATTCAATAGGTGTGAGTCATACAGTCATGATGCGGCCACAAACAAATGGCCATGTATGTATTTCAATCTTTGCAGGTGTGCCAGCAGGTTCTCACATCGCCTTGCGGTCATTGTGTCATTTTTTTTTTCATTCCTGCATCCATCCTCCTCGATCGCATGTATCTCTACCAGAACAAGATTGTGGATCGCGTGCATAGACTGACATACGATGTTGGTGCTTTGGTTTGATAATAGATCCATTATTTACCTAGGACTTAACTGGCATAATTTTATGTACATACTAGCTTTTTGTGTTGCGGTGAATGTAAACTAATTAACCTTTGGCCAATTGTTGCTATAGTCAAAATATGCTGATAATGACCGGCTTTATCAAAGGAATTTATATGATTGACTGATTTTTTTTTATCAATGTCAAATCAAATGGATTTTTTTTTGCAAAACCATTGCCTAACCAAAGTCAATCAATCGGTGTATTGAAATTCTTTTGCCTCGTGATTTGTTTGTGATCTGTTAAATAAATAGATTTTGTTGTTGAAAATCATTCGTTACATCCTGCTCAAAGAACAAAAAAAAAAACAATCTAACTTCAGCTCTTGTTGCAATCCCCCCCAGATGAGAAAATATAATCTCAACAATAACATATATTTCTTCATCACATAGATAAATAATAACTAAAGATGACGTGAATATCAGTACTAATCATCAACACGGCAGTTATATACCAAAGTTATATTTAGTGTAATTATAAGTAAATAAGGGTTAACGCTAAACGCCAAAGTGCATAAGATCAGAAAAGGAACGACAACATTGGAACTGGAGAAACGAACGAAGGCCATTATGTTTGATATACCGCCCAAGTGCCCAGCTTTGGCTAATAAATTAACGGGGATATTCGGTTGGAGGCACACATATAAGGTGTCACAAAAACACGAAGGCATATCGCATAAATATCTTCAAAAGTCATATTCATTGACACTGCCACGAAGGCCATCATCACCATTTGAATGCACTAAGGTAAACATAATATTGTGATGTTCATATGTGTTTCGTTTCAATTATTGTATTCATTTTAAACATCTGCAAACATAATCGCTGAAATTAAATATTTACATGTTTCCTGATGGTAAAGATTTAGGGGACTACAGTGCCGGACAGATATGTAGAACAAATGTATTTAGATTAACAGAAAGTCTTTGTTATTCTAATTTGATTTGAATGATTTCTTTTTGCCATGAATTGTATTATTATGGGGATGCTTTACTCTAGATATATTTAATTTTATTGCTGAATAAATGTCATTGTCAGAGACATTATGTCAAAATGGAGTTCAAAAACAGTCTAAACTAACAGTGGTGTACTCCGAATTTGGGACAGATAGAAAAATTGTTTTTTTAGGAATCAAATTCTAGTTTTGTTAGCTTACAAAATCAAATTTATACGCAAAAAAAAAATAATCGCAGGTATTTTTCAAATTCAAGAACTAAAATACTACCATTTAAGCTTGAACAACTTCAATTTTAAGAAAAGTTAACTTTAATTTGATCTAGTTTCAATATCGGATAACCTTTTGTTGCCAGCACTGATTGGCACCTCTTAGGAAGACTGGCGACTGGCTTCTGACAACGATCGACCGGAATATTCTGCCAGACTTGTTCAAGTAGTAATTACATTCCATTGATTAACATATCTTTTACATAATTCGATTGGAACTCAGCTTGCACAGAGATACGAAACAAATTATCCTACTACTGAGAAATGCATTAAATATACATTGAGCATTTATTAATGGGACAAAAGAAACAATAAAAAAACCTTCATTTAAAGTAAAATAGTTGTTCTATTTTATTTAATAATTCTTCTGAATTGTTGCTAGTTATCTTCTCCAAAGCCCTTTTCGATAGGGTTTGGGTCAGGACTCTGGTCTGGACAACCCAACATTTTGACGTTTTCAGTGCGAAACCATTCCCTTACACTCTTAGCAGTGTATTTAGGATCGTTATGCTGCATAGATATAAATGGAACAAGCATGTGCTCATCTGCACATGGTTTCATCGTGTTCGCCATGATGTCTTTATGCGTAATCCATTCGCTGTGTTATGCGGCGAATAGGAACCATGAAAAGGCCGCCCAAACCATATTTCCTCCACCATACTTTACAGTCTTTAAAGTTTAAGGAGGTTCGAGTTTTTTGCTTAGAGGAAGTCTTCCATATTTTTTACTGTCAAACCCGAACTAGTTAAACTTAGACATGTATTTTCTTCTTATTCGGTGTGCTCCTTTGCGAACACAGCTCTTATTACGGCCCAAATTTAAGATATCCGATTCCCACAATAAACAGGGTGAGCCATATTTTATGTCGGTGTGTGAATATTTACTATGTCGGCGTTGTGGGTCTGTGCGTCGACATCTACGCACTTGTGCCTAGTTTCAATTCCTGGCACAACACAAATAATTTGCACGCCCCTACCTCTTTCGAGTTACTGGCAATGCTCAAAGAGTATTGTCATAGAGTCTTCTGAAGCTAGGCACGCACAACACTAGAGCCTGATGTAGAAGCTAGGCCTTCAACTTTAAAAATTTCTTCATCATTTATTTGGACTAGTTTTTGTATACATATTAATTGTACATCAATCGAGTAACTTGATGAAATGTTTCCTTTTTGCTGCGTTTTCCATCACTTTTTCGACCATCACTGGCGAAGGCAAACCTTCGTGTGGATTATCGGTTCCTGTTTGGCTGCATTCCAAGCGACGTGAACGGTCTGTCGGCAATATACATTGAGTCGATTCTTTTAGACGGAAACAAATGCAAATTATACATTAAATTGAGGCGCATGGTGGTTCCACTGACGTCAAAATGTTAAGCGCGGTGACGATGCGACACATATGGGTTCTCGGCCATACTCTCTTAATGCTTACACCAGTTCATTGGAACGTCTTAGACGTTGATGGACGCTGTCCGGGGCTAAACAAAATTCGACAACAAACGACGAATAGTGTTGTCTGGGAGACGATGCTTGTTGGCCACGATATGCACGTTGAGTTAACACAACTGAACGACTATTTTCAGTGTACAGCGTCACTATTACGCCGCTTGCTTGTTGACGTTTCAAAAACATGTCTACTCAAGTCAATCGGTTGATGAATGGCAAAGCTTTTCAATTCTTACATACCGACCGACATAAACTATACACCCTGTTGCAATTCAATACAAAATACAACAATTCATCAATGTAATTTACAAATTAAATATATACACCTGCAAATTTCAGTTTTTACAGTGCGCTTTTAATAGACCTGACCATCAGCTATAATGTGATGATAACATTTTATTTAATACATGTCACTGCCCTCGCGTTTATTTGTTTAGATTTTATGAACTTTTTGGGAAGCTTAGAGGTTATTCGCTGAAATGTTTAAAAGCCCCCAAAAAGCAGCATTTCCTGTTGTACAATGTTAGACAACGAAAACCCCTTTTGTTATGACTCTTTGTCTGCATCGGTTTTAATTCGCTCAAGCGAAAAGAGAAAAAAAAAAAGATAAAACTATTCACGAATCGATGACAACGACAAACGTGGAAGAAAACAATGTTTGGCCTAGTTTCCATCGCCTCTAGAGTTCACAGCAGCAAATGTGAACACTGGAACTAGCAGCGTTTGGTGACCAAACATGTGTATAGCCTTGAAATAATTTCAATTTGGTTGTGTGTTGTTTTTGCATCGTCGTCAAATCTGGACGCGCTTTGAAATAAAATGTAGAATAATTATAAATTTTCAGAGAAAATCATCACATAATGTGTAAATTAATTATTGAGATTACGAGATTGAACGGCATACCAAAACTATATATACAACGTATCCGTCGGCGAGTGAAGTAGTAGAATGAAGTAGAACCTCATTTATGGCAATGCCGTACGGTGCATGCCTTAAAGTGAAATGCAAACCAACTTATGACCATTTGTCGGTGATTATACGTTTACTCCCTCTATAGGCTTCAGCGGAAGCCCATGTGTAATTAAATGCAATCATTAATTCATATCACGTAAAAAGAAACTTCCTTAAATTAACTTCACGTATTTATTTTTTTTCATTTTAGGAACCAGACTCTTGGGTAGCTGTTCATCACTTACAAACACAGTCTGGTATTCTCGACCCTGATGACTGCTTGCGTGATGTGGCCGATGATCGGGAACAGATACTGGCAAGCTTTGATGATTCCGGACCAGATCCTGGCGTTCCACAGGGCGGGGGTGATGGAGCGAGTGGAAGTTCATCCGTGGGCACTGGAAGTCCTGACATTTTTCGCGACCCAACAAACACAGACGCGACCACTGGAAGCAACCCAAATGCATCAATACCTCATATTGAAGTAACTAGCACAACAGCTTGTCCAATGACAGGATTGGGCTTGCAGGTGCGTCGAAGCAGTGACCCGAACCTGTTGGCATCACTTAAGAATCAATCAGAGGCGAATAAACGGTGGTCAGCCGCAGCTCCAGCATGTAGAGGTGATTCACCTGAGCGCATAATGGACAAGGTCGTGTACCTTTCGCCACAGTGGGAGGAGGAGGATGATACTGGGCATCATTCCGCTCAACCACAACAAACATTCGCTCGTTCGGGGCGGCTGTCAATGCAATTTTTGGGCGACGGAAACGGATACAAGTGGATGGAGGCGGCCGAAAAGTTACAAACACAAAGCTATTCGACGAAGTCTCTGCCACGAGAAACGGGAAAACGAAAGGAGCCACTGGGTCAAGCTTATGAATCTATAAGGGAGAAGGATGGAGAGATGTTACTTATCATTAACGAATATGGCGGCCCCCTGGGTCTGACAGCAATTCCCGATAGCGAAAACGGAGGCCTCGTAGTTCAGCATGTTGAACCGGGAAGTCGGGCCGAACGAGGTCGCTTGCGGCGAGGTGACCGGATACTCGAGATAAACGGCACTAAACTGGTGGGTCTAAGCGATGGTATGGTACAAGATCACCTGCGTAAATCCTTGGAGGCATCAGAACTTCGAGTAAGAGTAATTCGAGGCGATAAACTGGGAAAACCGGCTAGAAATGATGCAAAAGTAGCAGAGATGATCGAAGCTGAGGAAAAGGCTTCAGCAGCGGGAACCAAAGTCGCTACAGTCTCGCCAACAAGAAAGCCGCATACAGCACCAGTTGGCACATCGTTACAAGTGGCTAACACCAGAAAACTGGGTCGCAAAATTGAAATCATTCTCAAAAAGGGACCTCACGGACTCGGCTTCAGTGTAACCACTCGAGACAATCCTGCCGGTGGCCACTGTCCGATTTATATCAAAAATATTTTGCCCCGAGGAGCAGCCATTGAGGATGGAAGACTAAAACCTGGCGATAGGCTACTCGAAGTGGATGGTCTTCCAATGACGGGAAAAACGCAGACCGATGTGGTATCCATATTGAGATCTACTCAGCCGGGAGCTACAGTAAGGATAGTTGTGTCCAGACAACAGGAACTAGTAGAGCTCGATGAAAGAGAAATTGTAAGTGAAAATTGAAAATTATGCGGTAAGCTAAAATATGCTGAAAATATATGTATTTTTTTCTAGAACTTCTCGGAGGAGCAAGAGTTAATTACAAGCACCCCACCAAAGCCTCCAGCGCCGATACTACCATCTTCTGGTCACGATGTCAGGAAATCCAGCAGCTCAAGGTCTTTATTCGAACAACATCAACTGCAGCAGCAAGCACAGCTCAACGAATCTCAACATTTTATTGATGGCGGAAGCGAATCTGCGGCGTCAAGCGTAAGTTAAAAGAACACCTAAAATACTTGCAGGAATCTCAACAAAAACAATCTTTGTTTTGGAATTTTAGGACAGCCTTCAGGCGGGCATTGCATGGCGCAGTCGAGAAGTTCTAACACTTCACATTCCAGTGCATGACACAGAGAAGGCAGGTCTCGGTGTGAGTGTTAAGGGGAAAACAAGTTCGTCAAATTCATCAGGCAGTAATAACGGTTCTATCAAACATGATGGTGATTTGGGAATATTTGTCAAGAACGTAATTCATGGCGGTGCAGCTTCACGTGACGGTCGTTTAAGGATGAACGATCAGCTTTTGAGTGTAAATGGGGTTTCTCTACTTGGCCAGAGTAACGCGGAAGCAATGGAAACGTTACGACGTGCCATGGTCAATACACCTGGAAAGCATCCCGGTGTTATAACACTGTCTGTGGCCAGAAAAATAACCAGATCACAGAGTTCAGGTGATATTCTCGAAAACACCAACGACAGTTCGAACACTAGTGACAATTCTGGAGCAACGGTCATATATCTTAGTCCAGATAAAAAAGATAATCGAGATATGAATCGGTAAGCTTGTCTGATGCAAATGTAAATAAATGGAAATGTTTAACTCAAAATTCTTCTTTAGATGGAGCAATCCCGTATTAGATCGTTTAACCGGAGGAGTTTGCTCGTCGAATTCAAATCATAGCCGTCGTCCTCCTCCACCAATGTCTAGCTCAGTTCCGCACGGGTTGCGGAACGATAGCTACTATATGGCGACAAATGACACATGGTCACCATCGATACAACCGCCCCATATGCATATGGGCTTAGTGAACAATTCGGTTTTAATAGAGGACGATCCAGAACCAATGTCACCGTAAGTGGACCTCTCATTCATCTGTTTATTGTATCAAATTAAGATTTATCATTTTCTTTCCTTTTTTCCAAACAGTACACTCCCTCATCGACCCAATGACTCGGTCAGTACGCAGCAAAGTACTTCTTCAAATGGTATGAACTTCGATGCCACATACTCGTCTCAGCTAAGTTTGGAAACAAATAATTCGGGTGCAGATCACTTCAGTCGCGATGCGATCGGTCGACGTTCAATATCGGAAAAGCATCATGCAGCTTTAGATGCCCGCGAAACGGGTACATATCAGCGAAATAAGAAATTACGAGAAGACCGCGAAAGGGAACGTCGAATACAATTGACAAAATCTGCAGTATTTGGTGGATCAGTTGAGTCGTTATCTACGAGAATAGCAAATGCGAACCATCAAATGGCAAATGGCAAGAACTCGCAATCGAATGAGTTGCGATCAGAGGCATTAGATCAACTGGGCGAACTGGGACCTTCGTTAGGTTTGAAGAAATCCTCCAGTTTGGAGTCCCTTCAAACCATGGTGCAAGAAATTCAAATGTCTGGTGATGAGACTAGGGGTCCAAGTGCCTTGAGAGCTCCACGAGGTCGTGGTCGAGAGGATAGTTTAAGAGCAGCTGTTGTCAGTGACCATGATTCGAATAGTAAGTATAAACACACAAATAAATCCGATTTGCGCATACTTATTTTAAATTTAATTCGCAGAACCCCGGAAACATTGGTTGCTAGAGGAGGCCGATTCTGAAGGTGGTTTCCCAAATAGAAACGGTCCTTTCCAGAGTTCTCTGAACGACGGCAAAAACAAAGGTCGCGCCAAGAAGCCCAGTATATTGCGCGGCATCGGGCACATGTTTCGTTTTGGAAAGAACCGAAAAGACGGTGTGGCTCCAATGGAAACGCAAAATGACTGTACGATAAACAACAGCTTGGCACCACAACTACCACCCCCAAATGGTTCGGTGCCAACAGCGGCTCTAAGTATAGATCGGATCAAAATCGCTCCGCCGATCTATCAACCACCACCGCCACCGCCTCAAGTGAGCAGCAGTCAAAGTAATGCATCCTCGAATTCCTCATCAACTGCGATACATCAGAATGATATATTCAATCATCGGTATCAACACTACGCGAACTACGAAGACCTACAGCAACATCAAATGAGGTAAATTTTACAGTTTACACGTATTTTATTTTTTTTCCATAAGTCAGTTTGAGGCACATTAGGAGATTGTCTGGGAAAATGGTAATCTGGAAATTGATAGGTGGTAGAAGTGATTCCCTTTAGCATTTAACAACATGTCGGTTGCACACTCTTCACTCATTTTTTTCCCCACAAATGTATGTGCCTTGGCAGCCGGACGGCTTTGCAGAATATTTAAGAGACGACGATTACTTACAATGCGTGCCATGGACATCGTTTATTTGATTTAAATTCAACCATTTAATACTTTCTAAAGACCTCAATTTCCGAATTAAACGTTAAATTGTGTTCATACTGTTATAAATTTCATTTTTATATATCATTTTTTACACAATATCAATTATCATATTTATTTTATTTCACACGCACCTCTTCTCACTCCTTTCCCTTAACATAACTACTTCCCGATTAACATAGTGATGAACCAAGTAAGGATGTTTTGTCCGAATCCACATTAGAATGCATGCGGCAGCAAGTAATACGACAGCGAAATAAAGTCGAAGCGGAGAGGTAATATCCTGCAAAATGCAACCAAGAATGTAATGTCTGCAAACATGTCGCGATTGCTTTCCGATTATATATAACGTTTCTTTTGTTTTGTACAATTTCTAATTTGCATTTGCTTTTTTGGTAGATGTCCAAAATACACATGTACTGGGCTTTATAGTTTCTACGCATGTTTAAGTTTGTTCGAAATTATACAATTTTTCGTTTTGATTTTTTTTGCTTAAAAATAACGTAGTCATGTCTGGATTTGATCTGGATTTTCAATGCAAAATGATTGATCTTAGAATAGTCTCCTTTCTCAAAAACAAAAATTAATAGTTGCTCAACTTCAAATTATTCCAACTTAATTGCAAAACTTACCTAATTCCGAGCAATCTGTGTACTTGCTTTATTTACGTAAACAAACTAAAATGAATTGGTCTCTTAATTTTGTTTTCTAGTTTTCAAATTAGTTTCCTTCAACCCCCTTGCCCTTTGTCAAAGGAGTAACGGTACAAAATTTCTAAACACTTTCATTTGATTAACCTCCAGAAGAACAGCAATTTTAATGTTTCCTGTTTGGGTTCTGTTTTCTCATATGGGTTCTCTGTGTGTGTTGTGTGTGTGTGCTCAGTAATCAAAAACCGTTAGTACCTAGATTCTGCTTTTGTTTTCTGATCCATGCTTGTCACTTGCGCTTATCTCTAGTGTATGCAATTATTAATGATGATCGCTTTATTAATTTGATTGTGATTTATAATACTCTCTATTTTTCAGTCGACGTCATCAGCATTATCATTCTCAACGAAGTGCCCGAAGTCCCGAGGTCAATGTGCATCAGTCTCACATAAGCGGACCCGGAACACGGCCTACCTCAAGCTTTTACGAATACGAAACGGTACAACACAACGTTTCACGAAGTCATAATAATGCGCAAAAAATACAAAACGTAAATAACAATGTACCATCGGTTGCTGAACAACAGCAGCGTCATTGGAAGGCAGCCACACTGAATGGTTTTAGCCCTGCAACCCTGAATAGCAGCGGTCGCAGTAGAGGTCCATTCGTTACCCAAGTAACCATTCGTGATCAAACACACCTTCATAATTCACCATCGGGTACTGGAAGTGGTCCGCAACAGCCCACATATCAACAAGTACACAAGCTATCATCGTCCCATCATCAGAATGCACAACCACATGCTTCAAAAGTGTGACTATAGGCATTTAGTGGCGTCGATTTTCTACCGAATTGCCACAGTTGCTCGCGAGGAGTATTGAAGAAATCAAAGAATAATTAACTAACATTTGGAGACTGCTCACCACATTGTAAGGATAAGGAAACGTTTATAATTTATATTTAGATAACAAAATTTATATATATATATATAAAAGAAATGTATTATTGAAACTATGTCATTCCATAGAGAGGCGCGGGGGAAAGTTAAAAGTAAATTTATATATTTTAGAATATATATGCATATATACATCTCCACAGCAGGTACACTAAGATACTTGTTATGTTTTGCAGTATTGTTACATTTTAAAGAACATTCAAAACGAAACCCATGCTCTTCATTGTACCCATTTTTTCACAACTTAAAAGCATTATCTCTAATAACATATCCATTTTGTAATTTATATTAAATTAAAAAAAAATAAATAAATAAACAATATATTCCCGTTTAGTAAAGAAATACACTTAAAATAACAAACTGTGATTTATAAAGTGTGAAAAATAGTAGCGAACCGAAACGATGCGATGAATGAATATTACATTCTTCCACAACAGATTTAAGACGATTATTGTACACTGCTAGCGGCGAAATAAATAGCCTTAAAGAGAGAATATAATAAATTCGAGAACTGTTAGTTGATGAAACGCTTAGAATGCAGCTTAAAGCAATAGTGTTTTTTTTTTTGTAAATTACCGTACTTAAAAAGAAAAATTGTGTACTTACATAAATATATACATACATATATATATATATAGCACAGTAAATTATACATACGTATCAGATTTTAAGTAATAAAAAATACACAAAGATATATAATATGCAACACTTTTGTCTTTTATCTTGGTAGTAATATGTAATGGTAAATAAATGTATTATTTTTGATTTTACAAAAAAAAAACAATTGTATTTTAACGTATTACCGATGTATATATTGTACTTTTTATATGCATATGAATTTTACTAATTTAACGTGTTCAACATTCACATATTATCTCTAGTGTATGCATGTTCATTGCGAAAGTAAATGATGAACATAACTAATTTGTACGGCACGTCAATGTACCAGAATGGTTTTGTAAATTGTGTTTTTTTTTTTTAATTTTGTTTAAATATATTATATACTTAATGTGTATGCTCAGAACCTTAACAAAAATGTTATTTTCTATTGGTGCTTGGTCTTGGTCGATACTTCAGCGCAGCCATCAAAAAGTGCCACAGGCTCAGACGGTGTACCATCATAGCTCTTCAAGGCCGATGGCGATGTTCTGGTAGAGAGCATGCACCAGAAGAACATCATCGGAAGAGTTTGGGAAGACGAAAGCTTGCCCGACGACTGGAACATCAACTCCATATACCCATCCACAAAAAAGTGATCTTACCTCTTGCAACAACTATAGAGGTACTATATCCCTGCTCAACGTCGCCTATAAGATCGGGTGTTTTTATAAACTTCGAAAATCTACGCTAGTACTATCGCATTTATTTTCTCATGGGTTTTTGAACACACACGTTGCAGAATGTCTGCAGTCTTGACTTAGTCCAATCGACCCTATTTGTAGTCCAAAAATAATGACTGCACAATCTGCCCGACATCGATGAGCTACTGACGTTTATGAACAGTAGGAACTGCACCTAAGTTACTACGATCGTAAATCTGCATTAATAAACATGGATAACGCAGTCCTTTGTTAGTCTGACGTTTATGAAAACACCCATCCTGTCCAGCGTACTGTGTGAACGTCTAAAACCGTTTTGCAACGCACTAATCGACACGTACCAGTGCGGCTTCCGGCCTGGAAAATCGACCATAGACCAAATTTGTGCACTAAGGCAAATAATGGAGAAGACGAGCGAGTTTCAAATCGATACGCACTACCTTTTCATCGATTTTAAAGCTGCATACGACAGCATTCATCGCAAGGAGCTATTTGATGCGATGGCCGAATTCGGGATCCCGGAAAAAATTTATCTGGTTGTGTCGAACCATTCAAAACCTGAAACGGATTTTGGCTGTCGTGTGAGTTCGTCAATCTAGTACTGGATAAGATAGTGCGGCGGGCAGCTGTAAGCTCAGAGGGCATTTTCTCCTACAAGTTAGTCCAACTGTTCGGTTACACAGATGACATCGACATCTTAAAATCAATGAGGATAAGACGAAATATATGCTGTCGACCAACACACCATCTAGGGCGTCACACACCATCTAGGGCAAAACATAAAGTTAGATGCAACATTACCATATGTCCAAGCAATGAAAGAGTGGACGAGCTAGCTAGAATAAGTGTGGGCTTGCCATTGGCAATTAATCAGGAGACCTCCTACCCCTCACTTCAAATAAAATAACAATTTGACTCTCGTTGTTTCTTTGGATGGACCTTAAGTCACCAATCATACAGAGATTAGTTATGATATGAAAAATACATAGGCCAGCATCATAGAAGATTGCGCGCCGATCAGCAGAATTGGTCATCTCTAAAGAGTCAACCCGAACATCCAGATTAACGGTGTGCGTCATAGTGGCATCATCGGATCTTATTTTATTCGAAAAGAGGAAGATGTACGAAGCGATGCTACCCGACTTCCTGTGGCCAGAACTCAACAACATCGATGTATCCGAGTGGTGGTTCCAACAAGATATGGCACACAAGCTTAACATACAGATGCCACCAATACGAAGATGATATGAAAATAAGCAAGACAATATCTAACCCAACTGACACGCATGCACTCCAAAACGACCTTGATGCATTCGGCATATGGTGCGACAAAAACTACCTTGGTAAATGCCAGTCCACTACTTGCTCTCTCGCAAAAGCTTTCCCCCAGCTCCAAGAACATACTACCTTCACAACGAGCCTGTGCCCATAGTCTCTTTTATTTGGGACTTAGGAATCACTAAATTCCCAATACCACAGCCTTACTTATACGAAACTCACTTACACGTAATAATCAGCTATACGAAATCCTGCTACTATTCACGTATAAGAAGTATTCACTAATACGGAAAGTTGTCTGTTCCCTCTTCTGTTCGTATAAGTGAGGCTGCACTGTAGTCGGGAATTCACATCACCTTGCTAGATAGCTTGTATCTCTTCGTTAAAAAATTGCTAATTGAAAAAAAACCTCTTACCACGTTAACCTGGGTGGAAGGTTAACAAATCTGAGGTATGGTCATTTCCAGAACGCCCCTACGTGTTAGTCGAATCTCGGGGTCTTTTTCACGAGTGATTGGAGAAGTAATGCTGAACTTTTCTGTAGGTTTGGCTAAGCTAGGTCAATTTGTTTGAAACAGCTTGGAAGATCTGTAATCATGAAATTTGGGTAATAATCGAAAGAATAAGATCGCGAGTACAACCTGTCGAAATAAAATTTCTTCGTTCTATTGTGGGAGTTATTCGGTGGGATAGGGTGAGAAGCACGGCAGTGCACTAGGATCTCAACGTTGAGCAGCTGCTTCTTCGAACGGAAATGGCTATGCCTCGATAGTTAGGTCACGTGGCACAGATGTCCCGTGGCGTGCCCTGAATTTCGATTTCATCAGGCAGGCAAGCGCTTCACAGACCTAGGACGAGGTTCTTGTACCAAGTCAAAAAAACTCGCTTGGTTTCCCTTGGGCATAACTCCTGATGAGAGAGAATCGATGGCGGAGTATAGAGTGACCTGGAGGTCTCCCGCACGTGCTTTGCCCTCGCAACATCTTTATGGGATCGTGCGGGTCAGAATATGATGATGATTATTTTAAATCAGAGAAAAGCAAGCGCAGTTCTCTTCACTCTCCATTCCATTTCACATTTCTCTTGAGCCAATTGCAGAAAGCTACTTTTAGATCAGAAAAAAGACGAGCAACATTTAAGCTACTCAGTTTGCCCGCAACATACGACTCGGATAGTGTTCTTTATTGAAGCTCTGCACATGAGCGTCTAAATATACAATAGAAATAAATTGTATTCCTCTTCGGTTTTACATAAGTGCGTGGAATTTTCGTTAAAAAATGGATATTTTGTTTCTTAGCAAACGAATATACCTTGGTGAAGGGAATGGATTTATCCATGGTGGTATAATTGTATCGACTGATGGTATAATACGAAAAGTGCTCAAATCCGCTCAGGAAGTGAATTCTTACATGTATAACGTAGAATCCGAATCGGTACGTATTCGCATTCGACGAATAGCCAAAATTGATTTGTTTCTTCATATGGTCAATGCAAACATTGGCAGGTATTCGATTTTGAAAACATGGTTTTAATGCCAGGACTGATCGATTCCAATGTGCACATAAACGAGCCGGGCAGAAAGGACTGGGAAGGATTTGTAACCGCAACAAAGGCAGCAGCAGCCGGTGGTTTTACAACCATAATCGATCGCGCAAAGTAAACAGAACACATTTTATTTCTATTTTTGTCCATCGTATTTACAACCGTCTCGCAAGTACAGCAATGCCAATCCGCCGACAACAAATGCTGCAAACTTAAAATTAAAAACGACAACAGCTAGAGGGAAAATTTATGTTGATGTCGGTTTTTGGGGAGGCATTGTGCCTGGAAACACCGGCGAACTGGAGGAGCTCGCTAGGAGCGGAGTTATTGGATTCCATTGCTCCTTGTGTCCCACTGACGTGCCTGAATTCAATCAAGTGAGCAAAAAACAAGTGGAAGAAGCCCTCGCCCAGCTTGATGACGATTCTGTTGTTGCTGTAAGCTTATATGATATTCGCGAAATTATGTATATGATGCATACATACATTGTGTATATTTGTTGTTCAATTATTTGTATTAAGTTTCATGCTGAATTGCCAATGGATGCACCCATAAAACCAAATGAGGATGAACCGAAGAAATACGAATCCTTTTTGCAAAGCCGACCTGCATCCATGGAAGTTGAAGCCGCCAGATGGATTGCGAACCTCGCCGAAAACAATAAAACGTAAGATACACGAACCGTACAAATAACAGCGGCATAAAATTAAAATTATTGTTTTAAATAAAAAAATACACTCTGGCCTTTAGAAAACATCTTCACATACTCAATCTGAGCGCAAGTGAAGCTATTCCAATTATCCAGGCTGCAAAGGGTAATTTAACAGTTGAAACGTGTCCACACTATCTGGTACTCTCTGCTGAGGAAGTGGAAGACTACCGAACGGAATTTAAGACATGTCCGCCCATTCGTCCAAAAGCTAACCAAGAGAAACTATGGACTGGAATACGGGATAAAACTATACAAATGGTTGTTTCTGATCACTCTCCAGCTACTCCAGGCGCAAAGTGCCTGTCTTATGGGCGGACTAGAGGGGATTTCCTCAAAGCATGGCCAGGCATTGCTTCTCTGCAATTTGGTAGGCGAAATTTATCCGCTAACATTTTTCGATAATTGCATTTTTCAGTTGGACGAGTTCAGGTTTGTCAATATTCTGGACACATTGCCAGCAGTACGGACTATCTCTGGAAGATGTTCATCGCGTAATGTGCACGAATCAGGCCACCATGTGTGGTCTGCAAAATTTTAAAGGGAAAATCGCAGAGGGGTTCGATGCGGATTTTTGTATTTGGGATCCCGATGAGGAGTTTTTAGTTTCATCCGAGATTATAGAATTTCGAAATAAGGTACGACAACATAATTCCAAGTACACCTCAGTGTTTCTAAATGTAATTTTATTAATTTAAGGCAAATCCATACATGAATCGCACACTACGTGGCGTGGTTCATGCGACAGTGGTCCGAGGACTGCATGTGTTTCAAAAATACGAGGGTTTCGGACAACCCCTGGGAAAAGTTATCTTACGAAAAACTAGCAAAAAAATTGTAAAATTTGTTAGAATTTAAATAAAATGAAATAAATAACTGAGAATACAACATATTTTTACAGTTTTTAATCTAGTATCGTGTGTGGCATAATTCGTACAATTGTTCTGTAAGGGAAGAAAAATTCACCTTGATTTTGTATCATTACTTGAAGTGCTCTCGCCGATAAGATCCTGTCCAGCGCACTTTTTGAGCGTCTAAAGCCGTTTTGCACCGCACTAATCAGCACGTACCAGTGCGTCTTCCTTTCGGCCCCGCAAACCGACCACAGACCAAATCCTGGGGAAGATCAGCGAGTTTCAAATCGATATACATCACCATTTAATCGATTAAAGCCGCACCCAACTGCATTCATCGCAAGGAGCTATTCGATCCGATGACCGAATTCAGGATTCCTTTAGGTGTACATACGCAATGCAGTGTTCGGTTCAAGAAACTCCATACCGTTTGAAACCTGCACCGGATTTCGGCAAAGAGAAACGCTGTCGTGTGAAACGAAACGAGCTGGTATTGATGTTAATTAGGACAAAAAAGAAGTACATACATGCTTTCAAGCATAGAATAGATCCGTCACACACCACCTAGGATAGAATATTACGATCGGCAGATATAATTATGAGGTATTAAAGCAATTTGTCTACTTCGAAGCAAACGTGAACTCCACAAACGGCATCCTAGTGGACATCTGACATAGAATCGCTCTTGGCAACCGATGCTACTTAGGTTTGTCAAAAGAACTGGGCTCAAAATTCCTGCCTCGAAGGACCAAAATCGTGCTCTACCAAACATTTATTTTGCTAGTCCTGCTATATGGAGCTGATTCTTGGTGCCTTCGAGAGAAAAATTCCAAGTGCCATGATGTGGATGTAGTCCGGAAGGCAAAATCCGTCGACTGCACTGGCTTGGCCACATGAAGCATTGGTGTCCATCAATGCTCCAGCTAAGGTCTTCGAATCCGAGCCTCCTGGGTCGAGAAGGATAGGTAGGCCTAACCCCCATATAAAGACCAAGTCATCGTGCACACAAGACAGCTTGGTCTTGATGACTGGAAGCAGCGTGCCCTAAATCTTCAGCGCTGGAAAGCAGCGATTAATCAGGCTAAGAACCTCCACGGCTCACAGGCCTGCTAAACTTAAGTAAGTAAGTAAGAAGTGCTCACGTTGATATTTCTTAAACAAAAGTGTATGTCTTGATTATATCACTATTTGTGCACTGAATTGTCTGCTCCGTGAGACACGGACTTGGTTTTATCATTCCCATTAAGGTACATAGGTGTATGGTCTACGAACAACTCCTCTCACATCAATTAAATGACACGAATTGAGCTTATTTTCAAGCAGGAATCAAGTGCTATAGAAATACCCAACTTCTCCGAGTACAAATCACAAGTCTGATTCAGCATCATTGCTGCAAATAACGTCAGCAGATGATTTATTAGCGTACAAATCAGGTCCGAGGGTCGATGTAATAAATAACAACTTGTTGTAGGGTGATTTCGATGGAATCCAATGATATTAGGCTGACTGGAAATTGATTATCAAATCATAACCTATAAAATCCCGCATGGTTTTGATTTTATTTCAGTCGTTGTAATTGTACGATTTCTCTCTTTATTACTAATTAAATGATAAGAGCTGTGAAAATTGTATTGATGAAAAAAGGCATCAAAATAGCGTCACTGTTTCACAGATCCATGTAAACAAATGGTTACAAGACGAGAACGCATGGTGGAAGGAATATAAAGTGTGCTGGACAGTTCTATTGAGACTCTGCATGACGTCACCGCGGGAACTTGTATGTCAACAGAAACTTAAAAGTGGAAACATAAACATTTTTCACACGCATAAAAACAAAAAACGGATTTCTTTTAAACATTCAATTTTACTGCACATTGTTGCATTTTCGTATATAATACCAATTATAAATGAAGTAAATCCTTTCATCTTATGTCCATAAATTTTCAATTCAATTCCTGTTTTTCATTCTTCATTTTTCAATAAACGAAATTGAATTGTGATGTGTCAAAATCGGACTCCGAGTGACGTCACAAAACAAAAAGATGGCGATTTTGACAAGCATCACATCTTATTATCCTTCCACCATGACGAGAACGCACGTTTTATAATAGATAATACCTACAGATTTAATTGCCAAATGTCATTCAATTGTGACATATTTTAAACAAAGCAATAATGCTTTTTATAAACTTACTGAGATGCAACCATTAATGTACCAGTAGTCAAATTGAAGCAAGAGGTACAGACCCTTATTTCCATGATGGAGAGGCTGCATGATACAGCTTCTCTCGCAACATTGCCATCGCCACAAGGCAACCTTAATAGCACTGAATGGGATGAAATAGGTGGCTACATTAACTATAAAACAATTGACCACTGCTCTTTCCACGAAGACGAATCTTCTGGTTTTTAAACTCGACTTTTCGCTTACAGCCAAATAAACTGAGTCGCATTCCTACTCGAGTAGAACTCGATTATTATATTATCAATGACACGAGTGAAATAAAATTACTCGAGTCCCATCGCTGGTAGCCGGTAGAAATATTTAAATCCCAACGAAAAAATACTTTTACATTTATTCGTTAATTAGTGTGGATGTGAATGTGAATTTCTTCCTTTTCATATTTTCCGAGCTAAAATATTACACACAGTTGATGACATGAGCAATTATTCTAACACTACAAACATTCGCACATTGTAAGCCATTAGCATATTCATTCAGTAACATTTTGTAGAACCTACGCAGGAAGAGCTAAAATACGATTTCTATTTATTGGCCTTAACATCTGTCTTGTGCTCTAATGTGAAAGTCAATTGTTTCCCAGTTGTTGCAATTGTTAACACTTTAAATATTCCTGCTGAAATTAAACTCAATCGTCTGCCTACTTCAAAAATAATTCTTTAACGTTTAAAAAAAGTGGACTTAGCATCACTGGTCGATATCTCAAATACAGTGAAGCAAATCCATTAAGCAGATTCTGATAAGAAAAGAATTATATATTTTTATTTTCCACAGATGTGAAAGAATTATTTTGTTAATATTTTAAATGTTATGCATTTAAAAGATTACATTCAAATACGTTTGAGCCTCATCAAATTAGCAACTAACAATTCACATACAATGAATACAAGAACGATTGACGAATGAGCAACAGTGACCGGACAACGATGAATAAAATTATCTTAGTAGTCCCTCGAACCCCATTTGATCCCCTCAGACGAACTAAATGTGGGGGGAAAGAAAACCATCTACTAATGCGGAAAAGAGAGGTGGATACACAAAAAAATTTCATATCTGTGACTTTGACGTGGCCAACTACGACCACTGCGACAAGTACGCCGTTGATGACAACAGAAACGACGACGTTCGTGGGGCTCGCTGGATACAAGAAACGTATACTACACACATCGATAGAAGTGTGGTATTGGTGAAGTGATTATGCTGACAGTGGCATATGAGTGCAAATACGAAACTCTTGACGTAATCGCTAGGTTGAGTTTGTGATGCTGACGGTGGTTCAGTCAGTCAATCATTTGGTTGTTCGCACAATTTCTTCTACACCACTCCGCTCCGCGCCGATTGTTTAGTACGTTCCTACGTGTTTTTGACGTTGGTTTATGAAGTGACAGTGGTTACGTAGTATTGCCCGCCGTTTTGTGGCTCTGTCACTTCGTGCAATAATTCCAACAACAAAACAAACATATTTCAACAATTCGTCATTTATATACAAACCGAAACAAAGTGGAAGGGGATAGACAATGTGGTAACTATACATATGTACATTAACAACATCATCGACATCGATACCATCATAAATATTATTACGTCTAGTGTCAGTTACCCTTAGATTTTTTCTTAGGAACTTAGTAAACATCAACAGTAATCAATTTGTTGAACCTGAGGTTTTTTCATAAGATTAAAATAATTTTGAAAAAGGATTGGCAAAAGCGCTTAAATTGTGTCGTAATAAGTTCGGTATACGAACTTGTGATTTTTTTTTCCTTCTACTAGTTTAGAGAAAAGAGTGAGTGTTTTTAGGGGGTGTCATCTATTTTTATCATATGGACAGGTTGGAAAACAGATTCCTTGGTCAATCATTTAGCATGCATCGTGTAGCGATTATTATATCCACCAATATTGCCTTAAAATGTAAACAAGATTAATATTCCAGACGAGACTGAAGATATGAAGGGAGAAAAAAAACAAGAAACAAAAATAACCTCTGCTTTCATCATCATCGCAAAAATTTGATTATGAATATTTTTGACATTTGCTGGCGCATTGTATTTGGATTCTCATACTTTTTCACTCATTCGTTCGTTCTCCGCAAATGGTAAAAGCAGTCGCGTACGATTGCCGTGAATGCATGGCGAATGGTGAAAATCAACTTCATTTTGACAGTAATCGTGGTGAAACTAGTGAAATTTCCCTCCCCGTCAAATGTCGTTGGTTTTTGACATTTGTTTTTTTTTTGCCTTATTGATAAAATTTGTGTCCGTCCATCCGTCTCCATTGCTTTCATCGTCGTTGTCTCACGAGAAGGAACGAGTTGTGTGTGTTGTTTTTTTTTCTATCCGTCTTGCTTTCTATGAGAAGAAAACTTTTCCCTCGCGATTTTCCACACGGAAAAACTAATATTACAATTAAGAATTAACTTTGTGCATATTCGATTCAATGCAACACGTGATTTTGTTGAGTTTTGGTGAAATGCATTAAAAGTGTAAGGTATTCAGTTTTGCCAAAAAGGCGAAAAACCAAGACTACCTAAGAAGTCATATTTTTTTTTTGACATTTTGTTTACAACAATTTTTAGTGATGTCATCATAAAAGTTTCATTTACATTTGACTTGTGTGTGGAAACTAAATGCATTTTCCTTGATTGATTTTGATTAATATGGAATACCTTGAGGTAGAATATTAAACAATTCAATGTGATTGTAGATTTAAGAAAATTTATATTAATGTTGAGCTTAGAAGTTTTACATGGTAAGAGAGGGATATACCAGGAAGTCTCAATAAGTTTTTCGCCGTTCTGCTTTTTCTCATATGACGTCATCTACAAAATCAAGCGATTTGAAAACGTTCATCTCGATGTTTGAAAATGTTGAGGGATGTGTGTCTTCCATGGAATGTGAAGTGATAATAATTTGGGCTACACTCCGATAAATAGAAGACAATATGCGATTTTTATATGCTTTATGTCAACCAAGGTCGGATTTAGTTGCCATGGATATATCCATCAGGTGGACATATTCCAAGGGTTCACTGTAGTTTTATTTTTTTGGTAACCTAATGCCTTTGAATTTTGTCGTACTGAATGAAAATGTTAACAGTTCAACAGCTGTCTATACTGACAAAACCGTGAGATGCAGTAGATTGTCGCTTGAGCGTGAGTCATAGTAGAGTCGGCTATTGGATCTTATTTTGCATTTCCTAGTTGCAGTCGGTTAAATAGTGTTTACTGATCGTATTGGAGTTTGTCTTTAAATGTTGGGCGCATGATTATCGAATTCTGCTTAGGATTTAATTGTGAGTCACGAGTTGTAACGTATATTGATAAACAAATGATGGGTTCCCGATAATTAAGGTTGTGGACAAGCTCGATTCTAGTACTAGTGAATTTAAGGTGCATATGTTCTCGTGAATTAAATATATCTCGTATCTTGTGTTTCTTTCAGATTGCTAACTTTAAGGAAGTCAAAGTGAATTAGTTGAATTAATACACAAAACTTTCATCAAAAGTTCATACAAAAAAAATCGGCAAACTGAAGCAACTTTCGGAAGCGACGGTGCTGTTAAAGATCGAAAAAATGGGCAGCATCGTGGAAGAAAATGGCAATAATTCCAACAACGTAGACTCACTATCAGAAGTGAGTATAACACAAGCATCATCAAATGCATCTAATCCCACAACGACCACCGTTCTAACACCCGGAACAAACGTCGTTCAATTTCATAATATCCAGGTGATGAGAGAAATGACAAAAACTGTCCCCCGGGGGGCATGAATATTTTCCATTTTATAAAAATAATATAATAATTCCAGCCCCAATCTGTAATACAGGCAAATCAGTCCTCAGTTATACAAACAGCGACAAACGTTCAACCAGTAACTATACCTAAAGGCGGCGTTCTTTACGTAAGCAAACCAAACACAGTAATTCACACCACACCAGGAAATACAGTGCAGGTAAATTCATTCAATTTATAACAAGTTCACAATATATCACATGAATTTGATCATATTTCTAGATTAAACACGAACCCAACACACAAATTATGGATTCAAACAGTGAAGAGAGTCTCACTGATGACGATTCACCAAGAAGACAAAGAGAGTTCACAAGAAGACCTTCGTATCACAAAATACTAAATGATATTAGTGGTCCAGACATAGCAGGTAATGCATTCATATTTGTTAATCTAACATTTGCTGCGCTGTTCCTCATCCCATCCACAAAAATGAAAAACACAACATCCACTTCATATGAATTATTCTGTCCACATTTAAAAACGACAATACAAAATCTCTCTTACATTTATCATCTCATTTTGTATGTTCTCTCGAATTGTGTTGGTATTGCAAAGTCAAGTACATACTAGTTTCTAAACATTCATTTAATATAAATACTAATATTCCAGTTCTATCCTTATGTGTGTGTTTGCTTAAGACGATCAATCTGTTTTGTTATAAATCAAAAAAAAAAAAGGCATTTCAAATTTTGGTGGATATTTTTAAAAAGATGGGTTTCATTTTCTGTGTCTAAATAATTTTGCACTTCTTCTCTTGGTAGCAACACGATTTATTTTGATGTTGTCTTGTGATTCAATTAAGAAAAAAACATTTTGATGGTCATGCTTCCGTTCTTATGAAACTGACCAAAAACAGCGAATGATATGTAAATAAAATAAGCACCTTAACGAAGTTTCCTTGGACCGCACAACGCTTAAAAAGACCTAACAAAAATCATCGTTTAATCATCACTCAAATTGCATATGAAGTAAATGCGTTCGTATTTTGCACATGGAACAGTATTCCTCTTGGGAATCTGAAGAACACATCTAGCTGAACTTGAGAAAGTTCTTTCAATGTCCTGAGCAAAATGTTCGCACGAACACACTTTGTTCAGCGAATTGATTAAGCCTACAGAAAAAAGAACCCCCAAAGCATTGATTGCGATCAATGTTGTTGTTTTGCTTAATTGAGAAGCTTTCAGACTCCACGTACCCTGTGTAAAATAAGTCGTACAACTTGCATGGCACTCAAAAACTTCACATTTCTCTAGCTGCATCTTTAATACAATAAATGTTTGCTTTCTTAAGAACACGGATCTAACAAGTGAAACAAAATAACATAACTAGAAATATGCTACAGTGCGATTTGTTTATCAACATAATTAACTACTTAAAATATACAAATATTCCACAACCGATTTTCAAAAAAGCGACAATGGGTTAAACTTCTTCACATGCATTAACAAATCGGAACTTCAATACGTCCCTTAAACGCTGCGTGTCCCTCTTAAACATCGGTCATAAATAAGCATTTGAAATAATTTAGTAATCGATAGTCTACCTCAATCGGATAAAAAATAAAAAAAAATAAAAAATAGTTCCAGCTACTTCATATCATTTCTTGAATGTGAATATATATTATACAAACCATTGATGTATGTATGTATGTATTTTCAACAATCGGTTATTTTTCGAATTGCAATTGGATACTATTGAATTTAATATATATGTACTGTGTAATATTTTGTGTTTAAAATAATTAAAATAACCCTGTAATATGATGTTTTAAACTACTGGTAGTTGTTTGCACATGTTTTTAATTTAAAGAAAAAAAGAAAAAAAAGACGAAATCTGCACAAAGAACGGAAGTTTGAAATCACATTTCTATTTTATGTTGTTTTTTTTTTTTGTTATGTTTTTGGTTTTAGCTTCGTGTCTTATCCATTAAGCAACATGTCCCTTCTTTTGTATATACCACCAAAAAGAAATACATGGCTAACCTTGATCATCTCCTTCAAAATGGCTTAATCAATACATCATACGTTTAATGGTTTAATTATTATCGATCATGAAATTCATTATGCAATGTAAAATAAAAAAAACATCTCATCTCACATCTATCAAGCTACTACCATTACCAACTAAAAAAAAAAACAAAAAAAGTTTGTAAGAAAACACAGCCTCATTATTTGTACAAAGTATTAATGAATTAAGATTGATTGATAATCGAAAAATAATCGAAACGAAATTCCGTAGCTGGAACGACTTTGCAAATACAAGAAAGCGGCGGAATACCCACAATCGCATCGACTGGCGGTTCGACCGGTACACTAATCCAATTGACCCAGGATACAGCACCAGCATTTTATTTACCTAGTAGGATCAATAAAATCAACACCAGTAATTTGAAATTTCAAAAAAATCAATTAATTTGCGATTATTTCTCTTTCCTTTTTTTTCCCGTTTTTTTTTCTTTTTCTCTTCCCTCTTGTTCGCTATCTATCTCTCTCTCTCTATCTCTCTGTGTTTCTCTACGTTTGTGTTCTGTTGCCCTGTATGCTAAAAAACATCACTTTATTGATATGGATGCGTTTAACAGATAACACAGTCCTGGCTGAGGATCAAAACCGGAAGCGAGAGATTCGATTGCAGAAAAATCGCGAAGCAGCACGAGAGTGTAGGCGTAAAAAAAAGGAATACATTAAGTGCCTGGAGAATCGGGTGGCGGTGCTAGAGAACCAAAATAAAGCCCTTATTGAAGAATTGAAATCGCTTAAAGAGTTGTACTGTCAAACGAAGAATGATTGAGTAAGGCCTAAACCTGACTAAGAAAATTATTTAATTATAGTTGTAAAAAGTATAAAAAAGAACAAGGAGAAAGAAATATATAAAAAAAAAATAAAAAATTTATATATTTGCAAAAAGATAAAAATACAAAAAACAAAAAAAAAAAAGAAAGAAACAAAAAGATAATAAAATGTATTTTAATTTTGTTCATTTGTTCAATATATTTTCAATTATTGTCTTATATAATTATGTACATTTCTCCATATAACATTATATAATTATATTTTTTACTGAAAGTGAAATCTATTGTCTAAGTTTTCTTAAGGATTACACGTAAAAAGGAGTTAAGTCATCAGAATTGTAGTGGAATTGTTTTAGAAACGGTTCGATTGCTAATGTTACATATACATATTTGCATTTTCGATATGTTTCTGTTTGTTTTAAAGCTATTTTGATCAATAAATTTAGTTGGATATACAAGGAAATTGTTTAAAACAAAAATTTGTACAAAATGTAAATGGGAAAAAAATTGAATCCATTGCGCCTTATATTCAAATATAATTTTATAAAAGTTCTCTTATCTTTTACTACTGAACATTGTTTCGAATTAGACTTCTATGATGAGAACCAATTCTTTTGATTTTCTTCATTCATTCAAACGCCTATCCTTTTTTTTTTGTTTGCCTCATTTATAGAACGTTTCTTAAAAGGTTTCTTAATTTCAATCTCCTCACGGGAATGAATGAAAAATGCCCCTTATCCAAGGGTGAACTCTTCTCGTCTGCTTTAGTAACAACGTCTCCTAATATCGAATCGGTCTGAAATTCCACCACTCAAATTTCGTTTCGTTCATTTAAGTGATGTTGTATTTAAATCATCTAGCTTACTTGAGTATACATTTCAAAAGACTTAAATCACAAGCGCCGTTTTCACGTTGCATGGTTTTTTTTCCCATTAAAAGTTGAAAACGAAAATGCACACTAACCATTTGACTATTCTGATTGCCTGATATACACGTGTTAACAGATATTGTTCAACATTTCATCTTGTTCTTTTAAGTAATTGTTAACTATTTAAATTCTGTAGCATAATTTCGTGTAAAGTAAAATATAATTCTTTGTCACTTCATCACTTTTGTGTTGTAGATTCGTTATTTTTTTTTTTGTTTAATTAATATGATGCACTTTGAAAGAATTAAAGGATCATTAAAACATGAGTATCCACGAACGAAAAATGTAAGTTTTTAACGAACTGAACAGAATTGTTACGGAGAAATTCAATTTGTCCTTAATTGTTTTAAATTTATTAGTTGATATCGTTTCATTTATTAAGCTTAAATCAAAACATCAGTAATTTATTAGTTTAGTTTCGTTAAAATCTTTATCACAATTTATTGAATGTCCTCAATGTGTATACGTATAACAGATAGATGAGAACTTTGCTAGGTTTCATTACTCGTAAAGAACTTTGTTACATCCTTATAACAGTGGCTATTGCCACTAATTCTTATTTTCAAAAGGCGTCAAAGGCCATAACATACTAAACGAAAGAAAATGTTGCTTCATTTACACACTCACTTTAAACAATTATTCAACAACACCTAAATTAGTAGGTTCTTTCTTTTCTGACTTTTTTCATAATAATTTTTCAAAATTGTACCTGGCCGACACGAATACATCGAAATAATTTCAGTAGGGTTACAGTTCCTCATCCAACTAAGGAATTTTACATTATTTATGCTTCGTATCGGCAATTTTAATTCTATTTTGTAACATTTGGTGTTACATTCACGATTTGCACACCTATCATGCATTCATGTTTTTTTTGGCGCAACATGTTCTATGTATATAAAATGTTGATAGTAAAAGTCAGTCAACAAAAAATCTGTTCTTTGATACAACTCGTGTCACACTTAAAATGCTTAATTTCCATTCATTTTTGTCTATTCAATTTTTCGATGAAGTGCAATAAGGACTTGATGTCACTTCACAAAAAAAAAAACAAATGTAAATAGTTTCAAGAAAATGTCGAAAATATACAAAGATATCTTAATATATATATATATTTTAACTTAGACAAATTAATATATGTGTGTATGTATTAAAAGTACATATTTAAGGGTAATGTTTTTTTATTAAGGAAGAGAAATACAAAACAGTGTAATCAACAAAAAAAAAAAAAGAAAGTATAATGATACATAACTTGCTAAAAAAAATGCATAAAAAAAAACACAAATTAGGATGACAACTAAATTCAACTGTGAAACTGTATGTTGAAGATTGTTTATATAAATTTGTACACTTATAAGAAATAACTGTACAAAGAATCATTTTTGAAAAATATGAATACGTTTTGTATTTGAATAGAAAGATGTAAAAAAAATATATATATCTTATTTTTTGTTATATTAATTAAAGTAAAAATGCCAGAGATGTCCATGTAAGTGAAAAAAAAAAAAATTTACACAAAAAGAAAAATGTTATTTTCTGAATGGAACAAAAATAAAAGATAATTTTTTGAAAACATGCATGTTTTTATTAGCATTTACGATGTTTACATGCCGAACTTTATGCAGCGTTCCCAGGACCGTCAACGATGGAAGACAGCAATTGCTCAGGCTGAACCCTCCATGAGTCATCGGCCTGATAAGCAGAAGCAGCAAACATTCCGAAGCACATTGCATACCTACAGAGTGTGATGGAACCAATTTTTCATCTGCAACAGTTGATGAGCTCACATTTCTATAAAAGGAGGTCTATTTAAATGTTTCAGGCAATTCCAGGGGTTAAGATTTATTCGGATATCTACCTATGCAATAAACTTGCATACCAATTACGTTTTAAAGGTTACTAAACCAATAGTCATCTCATATCTGATGTGTGTGGTGAATATAGTAACAGTAGCAGATTTGAATGCAGGTTGAATGATACAAAGTCAATTAACACCACTATTTCTGAATTACTTATATTTGTTGCATTCAAAAGATTTGATGAGTTATTTCTTTTATCAGACAAATAATTTCGTAGCTGCAAATGTTAATACTTAATTTTAATCGTTAAAAATGAACAATGTAATCACACATTAAAACGAATGATTTACGTCTAACCCAAAACGGAACGAACTTCACAGCAATCGTCGCTCAAAAATAATAAAATTGACAAGCATCATAGAAATGCATTTTGATAAACGTCAACATTCGCAAAGAATCTTTTTGTATTGTGCGAAATATTGCTTAAACCCCCATTATCAGTATTATCAATATTAACTAAATCATCATTATTTCATGAAGCAAATTACTCATTAATTTTGATAGTATGTGACTGCGAGACAAAGAGACATAAGAAAAAATGTCTGAAAAGCCACCGATTCTTAATATTTTGGTAGTTGGGTTCCACCACAAGCTCGGATGCCAAGTAATATGATTTTCTTAACTAAATACAATTGTAAATGTAGTATGCACTTTAAGATAACAACAAGTGCGTTTATCAAAGGCATTATTTAAAAAGATATTGTGAAAAGTGTTGGTGCATGTCGCGATGTATCTATTGATTTGTCGTTAAATTTATCAAACTTTTTTTGTAGTCAGTTCAATCTGATGAATAATTTATCTCACACATCTGAAGATAAACGAATATTGACTGAAAATATGAACCAACTTAAGTTGATCGTGTTATATGCCAGTGTTTGCAAATTTAATTTTCGAATGCATTTTCCATAGACATTTTTGCAGGCCTGTTCACCCACATTGCAGTTGATTCTGATCAAGTTTATTTAGTATACATCACTTTGTTGTTGAAGTAGTGATGGAGTGATGAAGTAGAAATATATTTGAAAAACAGATGTGTAGTGGCATACGATTTTACCTTGAGTGTCTACATTTTTTTCCTCTTCAATTTCTTAGGTCGAGTTCTCCTACCCCCCACTAATTGTCGGTACTCAGGGAAAGAATGAATGCCCTTCAGGTTGGAAGTATCTACCAACTTTAGCATTACCTGACGGATCACATAATTTCATTGAGGACACGGTGTTCTTCAACCTCCCAAGTCTACTTGATCCAACAGAGAGCATTTTCGGAGTATCCTGCTATCGCCAAATCCCAGTTGAGGTAAAGCCACCAGTGAAATATGCCCCCACTTGCATGTATAACCAGTTAACAATATTTACAGAAACTCAAGATCCGAACGGCAGACGTTACAAGAAGTACGGTACAGAAATCGGTTTGCATTTTATCCCGTCTGCCCATTTATGGTTACATAGAAGTTAAGTTATCGCTAATAGCTGATGCCTTCTTCGATCAGGGGGATTTCTCGTGTACAGATATCCTGGTGAAAGCCTACAATCAATTGAATACTTGCCTTGTCGATGAATCGCGTCCTTTGCGGCACTTTTATGTCGGCATTTCGTTAAGGGAAATCGTTCTGAAATGGCGCCACAAGACGTTGATTTTGTTCAAGCTTTTTCTTTTGCAACGTCGGGTTGTATTCTTTGGTTCGCCAGTTCGCGGAATGTGTTGTTTGATCTTGGGAATAGCTTCGCTGATTCCACGCCTGCTGGAGAAGGGCTTTCAGGAGGTAGCTTGTGTACGTACATCTCGGCCAATGTCGCCAATGCCAGATTTTTCGCTTCCTGATAAAGATGCATGTGCGAATGACAGTATAATGGAGCAGACTTGCTTAGTAGATTCGATCAGTGACGAGAATGATTTGGTCGCTGATTCATGTGGCAACGAAAAGTTTGGCGAAATCGCAGAAAGCATTTCCTCAACATCTTCCCCAATTAAAATCAGCCCTGAATCGAATCGAGAATTCATCAGAACCGATTCGAATGGTACAGAGATCGGGAAACGATTGGACAGGAGCAACTCACTCACGCGGGAAGCAAGCATGGACACGCTAGCATGTAAGTAACTAGTATTTGTTGAAAAAATAAAATAATCATGTTTTCTGTATTTATTTTAGCTGCCCTCTTTGCACTAACTTCTATAAGTCCCGATGAGTACCGTTCGCCAATAACAATATTCGCCAGTGGAAATCTGTGCCTACCGTATCTTTCATTGCCATACATGGATCTCCTATCAGACCCATCAGTCTTAAGCTACGTTATCGGAACGTCGAATGTTCTATTTCAACAAAAAAGAAATCTAGCTGATATACAGGTCGACGTAGAAAATGGTACTATCGAAGCTCAAGATCCAGAATTGAGAAAGCAATTGATACTGACGACAGAGGATTTGCGTTTTATGGATTACTTGATGCGCCACGTGCAAAGTCCGAAGGAGGATGCAGAGGGAAGTGAATTTTGGATTCGGGAGCAATTTCAGGGATACATATTAGCTCTACTGCGGACAGCAGTTTTACAAGGTAAATAGAAGAATTTGCATTTAAAAGAATTGCTCACATTTGTATTAATTTTCAGATAATTCCAAAGATTGTGATCATTTTAACAATAATTTCATGGCGACATTCAGAAAGACGCAATGCTTTCAAGAGTGGTACGATGTGAGACCAGATTCTGGGTTCTTCGATGTATTGCCCTCTGGTCATCCATTCTCCGGAACACTCTCTGTTACAGATATGAAGCTCAAGATTGCTCAGTAAGATAACTAATGCAATAAATACCGAGTGATACTAAATGTGATCCACTTTTTTTTAAGGACTATGCAAAATAGCGAGAGCGGACGCAAGCTAAATCAAGCAGTGAATACTACCAGTCGAGCAGTCGGTAATTTAAAGAAAACATTTATATCAGATCCATTCATTCATACAACATTCATGAAATTCATTAACAGGTGGTGCCATTTCTCAAGCCAAAGGAGCTTTCTCAAATTGGTGGTCATCAATAACAACGGCTCCACCGACAACGGCCATCGCAGCACAAAGCTCCGCAACATTTCACACAGACAGCTCAGATGATGCGGCCGATGTGGACACAACCGAAGCTGGTACTTCAATTTCAAAAAAAGTCTCAACAAGCGACACTCCCGAGAGCTCGGCAACTGACAAACTTGATAGCGCTGAAGAAATTCTCGAAGACGAGGAGCAAAAGAAAAACGAAGGCATTGTCGAAATCGCCAAAGAAGCTGAATTACTTGATACAAATAGTAATAGCAGCACAAGAAAAAATGGGGAAGTATTTGTGGTTTAATTAAAATAAAATAAATTGTTGTCTGTTTCGCCTTAAATTTGCCACATGTAATAAGTCAAACGTCGTAAAACAGTTTGCAACACAATAATCGTTCATTTATCATTTCATTTGCCACAAGAATGCATAACATAATAACATTTGATAAAACTGTAGCTAAGTAAAAGGGAAGTATTGCAATAAATTATACAACAATCGTTACATAATCTCGGATTTATCATAAACTTACAAACATACATTGCAACATCCGTCTTCGAATATTTGTTAAAATGGTATCCCACATGATTATCCTATTATTTATATGTATTCATTTCTCAAGTAGAGATTATTCAGACGTTTTTGAGCGACATTCAATATGGAAAACACTTAATTTGTATGATGTATTGTAGTATCTCTGGCGTATTTTGATAATAGTTCTGAAAAACTAAAAATATACGATCTGATGAGAAAAATTTTGGAGTTGGATCGTATATTTACATATATTTATATTAATTACCATAATTATATTATTGTAATTGTATTGAGATATCTAATATATATTATACTATACATATATACAAATATTGTTTCATTTTACCATATATCCTGTAGACAGTGAGCGACAACAGTCTATATCCCCCATTTCTGCAACCTGGCTCAGCTGAGAACCATTTTAAGCTAAGCTTTAGCTCTCCCCTCGCTTCGTTATATATTGATTCACATTTTTCAATGTGTTTCGGGGCAAGCTCTAACGTAGTTTTCGGTTATTTTCACTTACAAGTGCTTTTTTGCGTGAAGTTCTACGTTTATCTGAACCGTTATTGTTGAGAGTCCTGTAAGACCGCTTTTAATATAATAATATAGGTGGCGCTACAGCCCGTAGAGGGCCAAGGCCTAGATTCTCAGCAACCACTCGTATTGTGTTTGCTATTGTTCTATCACGAGTGAAAGGGACCTACAGTTATATGCCGTCTCCGAACGGCCAATTTGAGAAGCTTTTTCTAGACAGTTGTACTTATTGAGCATTGTCAGTGACTCGAAAGAGGTCGTGAAAAGTATTTTTGTAGTACTGGGATTCGAACCTAGACGCCGAGATCCAACGCCACGGCCGCCACTAAAAGGCCGCTTTTACACAAGCTAAATTCGTCTTCAATTATTTCAATGGCTGTGTTATTTCCTTTGTGTGATCCTTTCTGTCTCACCTCCCTGTGTTTAGTTCATACAAAAATCGGCGACACATTTAGCGTGTGTAAAAGCGGCCTAGGCTGTTCTTGGATGCACAATTATATTTAATCTTTCTGCCAGCTCTTTAGACTATATTGTGTCATTCACCTTAGGATTGTTGCCTACCTCTTTGATGATAAAGCTGACATCTTGGTGATTAAGCATTTTCTCGGGGGTGCCCCGACGTTGATTATTTTCAACCGTACCGGTGTTTTTAAAATTGTTGTATAAAATTGTATATATATACTGTTGGCTTGCTTACCTCTAGTAAATTTTATATTTCACCAAACGATTTGTTTTCTCTTTTACACTTTATTACTAAATTTCGAACTACAGCCGAAGTTTCATTTCGAGAAGCCGTTGTTAGACTTCAAAATCTAGCTACAACTGAGTACAATTTTGTTTGTTGCTTAAAATATCGCGCAAATGTAAAATTTATAAAAATAACAGTACTTTTCATTTGTCCTCCATCTGCATACAACAAAATAAACAATGGGATTCCGGAAGTATTTAGACTTTTGTTAAGATACATTTTTCGTTTCTTGCCAATTACTTCCTAAGTTTAAGTTAAATTTGCTTATCGTTTGGTGCTACACTTATAAAAAGTGATTTAAAACAAAACTGCATCGTTACATTTATTCATAATGATTGGAACCTCGCCAAAAATGGGGGCCGTATGTAGACTTTTGCCGTTCACTGTACATACACTGATGGGCAAAAATATTTGGCATATGGGTGTTGTCGGCTTAAAACCTGAGCATGTTGTATAATATTCATAGACATGTGAAATGTGCTTGACATAATTATCTCGTGGAAAGTAGGAACTATTTCCCAATATTTTATATATATTATATATACCATGTTTTAGCAAACTATCTTCCAAGATATCCAAATGCTGCTCCATTAATTTGTTTTTGCTCGCTTTTCAGTACAATCTGGGTTTTCCTATGATAGAATATTTGAATTGAGTGAGCTTTTTTGACAGCGATACAAAACGTTGGCTTGGATCAATTGAACCCCAGCTGTGGCTTAAAGACAAAATGATGTCTAATTTACAAAAAAAGTACATTGGTGAAATGACAAGGGTATTTTTAGAGCAGTGGAAAAATAATGGACTTGAAAGCGTTAACATCAAAAGATATATCATCACTGGGTAGACTTGCAAACCACGTCTCACTTAGCTCCTGATGGACTCATTGTGACGCCCATTTGGGAATTTCTCCTTCTTTTAAAATTCGGAGTAAATGCCTGCGCCTGTGTTCCACTCCTCCCTTGTTGGGAAATAACACCAGAAGGGTATTTCGTATTCAAAGAACAAGAATTGTCGCTTTCGACTTGTTCAAAATGTAGTATTTGCCCAGTATACTTACATGACCAGTAGAGCTTGGAAGCTCGGCTTAGATTGGATGATCTCAAAGGCGCTCTTTGCAGCAGCCGTCTGGTATATAGTAAAACTTCTAAGCCCTCCATTGGAGTAGTGGAAATTGCTTATGTGACACCTACGCACGCAAGTCTCTACATTCTTTTTTACAACTTTAAGTTGGTGGATTTTATTGAAACCTTCCACCATACTACACTGCCATATGTCAAGATTGGCCTGACAATCGCTGTTTGTATCCACAGGATTGTTTGGGGATTTGGTATAGCGTGACACAAATCCAACAACACAAATTTTACCAAAAACAACCGTGCTTCATTTCATTTACAAAACTTTAAACTAATTCAACGTATTGGTGTCCAAACACTAAAATGAAAGTGTCCAAAAACTAAGTTCTGCTGTTCGGATACTAGTGCAACTTCGACTTTTTTGGTTTACTTTATGCTTCCCGAAAATATACAAGCCTTTAGTCAACGAATGAAACTCAAAGACAACAAAGGTTTTAAGGATTCGGATACTAATGCCTTTACCCTCTTTCTTAGTTTTATTTATTATAGTCATAATCACTCACGACTGTAGACGTATAAAACAGAAATATTATGTACAAAATTATATATCTAGTAACAATTGATTACGCTGAGTCGGATTTAGGACTATTTTTTGCCCCCTTTGCAGTGGGTATCAAAAATGCAAGGAATCCACTTAGGATTAATGCTACGCTGGACGAAGACAATGCAAGTTTGCAGTTGTGTTCAAGTAATATTCCGAATCCATTTGTTCCCGCCACACTGCCTATTCGTCCACTCATTAGTGATATACAAATGGCCATCGCTCTACAAAAGTAAGTGGCAATTATGTATATTCGAAGTGCATATAAAATAACTTAAATAATTACCTCAGGTGTGTTGGGTATATATCAACTGTTATCACATTCAGAACAGTTGTTGCCAAACCGCAAACTAACAGCACCACTATGAGGTATACAGCTACAATCGGTATTTGAATAACTGCACTCAATACTCCACAAGTTCCGCAGCCAAGGAGAATTATAACTTGAAAAAGAGAGAATATTGACGTGATAAGACTAACAGACTGAACATTGTTTTCTTACGCAGAGTTGGAATTCGACCGAATTTCCCAGTTGAATAACCCACGCCAAAGAGTAGGCCAACGTAGATGAACTCCAGGGCTAAGGTGTGCTGATAGGTAGATATTTCCAAGTACTCCGTACAATTTGTCGTCTAAAAATTGAATTTCATGTTTTTTTTCCAAATTCATTAAAATCGCAGAAATAAGCATACAGTTTCCAACGAGGAATCTAGAACCACAGTCTCGTTACCATCCATCCAATACAGAATTTCACACACATCAAGGTTTAGATCCGGATGTACACTAGTGAATTGCATCACTCTATTCACTATATGTGGAAACCACATATAAAGACCGTGCGCAAGAAAATATATCCAAAACTGAATAACACATGCCAAAATAGTCTTCCGGTAATGCTCTCGCATGAAAAGAGGCGCTGTTTGATTCCATATTAAGTATAACAGGCCAACGAATCCCTTTTTCTTCCTTTTACTTTCCACTTTGGTTGCCTGTGTCTCGTCAGGATCCAAAACGATTTTTTCAATCTGCAAAAAGAAACCCTTGAAGGTGTCAGATTCATAAGCTTGAGAGACTTACTTTAAACTCATCGCCACCATTGCCCGTATTTATACAGTACATCTGTTTTAGAATTTGCCTACATTCTTCTTCTTTTCCAATGGACAGAAGGTATTTGGGACTCTCAGGAAAGTAAAATAAGCACAAGCCGCAAAAAAACCCAAGCAACCCAATTACGAGAATGAAAAACCGCCAAGGTCGAAATACAATGTTCAAGAGGGGAACATCCAATGACCAGGACTGATTAATAGTTGCCCAAGCTACTATAGGGTGCAAAATGGCCGTCGTTGCGGATATAAACGCTGCTCCCATAAGTGCACGGTTTCGCAATTTATTGCAGTGGAATTCGCCAAGATACGCAAAAATCGTAGCGGAACCTCCAGAAATTCTAAAAGAAAATGTCGAATTTATATACAATGTTTGTGCAATCCTAGGTAATCCCTACAAAAATCCATTCACAAAACGAAGAATAACAAGAGTTATAAAATTTGGCGAAAGGCTTGATATTGCTGTCACGATGTACGCGCCTATGAGCGTAGGTCTTATCACATTTCTTCTGCCAGTTGTATCGGCCAAAAATCCCCACAAGTGTGAACTGCTTATGATACCCAGAAATCCCACTGCACCCAATAGTCCCTTCTGTTGATAACTTAATCTTATATCACAGTCGATAACAGGTAAAACAAAACCGATTCCACAACACTCTAACACAACATTAATGAGGATCAGTCCAGAAACAATGATCAAGGAATAATTGAAACGTCCAAAGCCTGCGAGAATATAATAAAAACGACAAGCTTAAATAATCGAATACTTCTTAGTTCTTACCCGTTTTGTGTAGTGCTTCGTCAATGGAGACAACGGCTCCAATTGACTTCGCCATTTCTCAGAAATGCCGCTGTTTCGATGCAAATCCAGATTGCTATTACAGCAGACTGCATCTTACTGCACTTTAAATAAGCTGAACTGTTTATCAAAAGGATTAAATTGATTCACATCTGTTGGTACACGGTCAACAACATTAATCTTCATCACTTCATCACTTTCTAATCTGATATATATATTTTTTTATTTTGTGCTACCATGGAGACATGCAAGTAAATATTGTTTGTACTCTTCCCAGACATTTTGTTGCGAAGTGCTTATATTACCATTTTGTTTGTTGTTGTTGAGTACAAACATTTTAGAATGTGTGTTTTTCAAATTCACAAAAATGTACATACATCCCGTTGGAATTAAGAAATAAAAATTATTATTTACAATCATTTTTCTTTAACATTAAAAGATACAGTGGAATCTGTTAAGTTGGTACTTGGCACTCTTAAAGTTACAACAGTTACATTTCATGCCTAATGTTGTCAAAATGCCTGCATGACTTGAAAATTGGCCGTCTTGGAACTAAGAGCCAAGTTATCTCATCACACGTCCTATGCTATCTAATGTTGAAGTTAGTTCTAGACAAGCAACTATCATCGCATCAGCATCGCAAGAAAGCAGTGTCGCCGCATCACTGCGCAAATGTTCGCCGTTTCTGAATTAAGCCACTGACAAACCATGCCATCAGATGCCAGGCATAGCCATCCAGCTGCAAGATGGAGGAGATCCTATGTGACATCATCAAATGGGGACTAACAAAAAGAAAGGAATGGTGCTTGTTGGCTGGGCTAAGCCTAAATCCGGCAAAAAACGAAACTTTGAACGACTAAAGCCAATAAGACTGTCAGGAACAACCCTAGTTGAGTGAGGTTCTTCTTCACTAGTATGCAGTACCATAGGCACGGGCATCCTCTACTGTCCCATTGCCACCGTCCAGCAGAACTGCGACTGTCATGGGTGTTGTGCGCGAAGAAAACCATCAGTATAGGAATCAGGAGCGTCGGATGCCTTCTTACTCTTGGTCCTGTCCAAGTTTACTGAAAAGAAGGCTGTGTTGGTTCCTATAGACTCATCGGTTTCGGTTGGAGTGACCTCTGTCGACCTGTTTCTTTTCCCTTGCGCCTTCGACCACTTTCGGAGTCTCTGCGCCGTGCGATTGCCGCTCGCCTTTTTTTCATCTTAGTCAGGGCGTCCTCAGAGACTGCCTCGTTTGGAGCCTGTTCAACATTTTCGGTTTCCCAAATCATGCCATCAGAAGCAATGATCAGAGGAACAGCCACCTGACTATGGGCTTGGAGATTAAGCGTAACAGGCAGAGCCTCTCCGCTACTTTCTCCATCTTTCCAACTCACTCTACAGAACGTATCGTAGAGTGATTGCCAGGAATCTTCGGCGCTACTATGGGCGGGGTGAGGTGGTTGGATCCTCCAGAATACTTGCCCCAGTCGCTGTCGAAAAGACTACGGGTGGTTTTTCGCTATCGCGAGTGTCACCTAAAGTATTTATATTTTTTTTGTTTCTCTCTTCGACTCTTAAGCACTTCCGTATTGTTTACTTTATAATAATAATATATAATATAGGTGGCGCTACAGCCCGTAGAGGGCCAGGGCCTAGTTTCTTAGCAACCACTCGTGTTGTGCGTGCTATTGTTCTATCACGAGTGGAAGGGACCTACAGTTTTATGCCGACTCCGAACGGCCAATTTTGAGAAGCTTTTTCTAGACAGTTATACTCTTTGAGCATTGTCAGTGACTCGAAAGAGGTGGGGCCGTGAAAAGTATTTCTTGTCGTACCAGGAATCGAACCTAGACAGGTAGATCCAAGTGCGTAGGAGTCCACGCACATACCCACAACGCCACGGGCCACCACAATTGTTTACTTTATTTGTTCTAATAAAAAAAAGAAGATTGTGTAAATCCAATAAAACAAAAATAGACACCTGCATAATTAGGCCAGAAGTATTCGTATCGCGGGTGGACAACTTTGAGAGGTTTTTACTGTAGAACGATATTGATCTTGATAAAAACCGAGGTTATTAAACTGAAAAGCTGTGACGAAGCAAGCTATTCCATTCTAATCTAACACGAATAATTCTCTCTTGACGCTATCGAATTAAATACTGCACTTGTTTTATTCTAATTGTTACCCCTTTGTTTTGGTATTAACGAAATTCAGATTTGTTTATCTGTCTACATTTTATTGCATGTTATCACAATATTGGAATGCACGCAAAGCTAAGCTCCAAATGATGAAATGTGTTTCATAAGTGACGTGAGAAATAAGTTGCTCTTCCAGAAGGCAACCTCATCGTTATTATCAGAAATCAAGAGTCTACCTCCCTTGTCCCTTAACATTTGTTTTTAACGTATTTTCGGAGGAAAAGTTATTCGCGATTAAGTTAGAGTTGATTTTAGGTTATTGTTCTATTCTAAATTCAAAATGCGTGCTCTGTTAAGAAAGTTCATCGCGCGCTTCTTCCATTTTATGGTCAGCTCATTTTTGGCTCAATGGGTACGTAAATAAGCAGAATTGTCGATTTTGGAGTGAATATCAGCCAGAAGCATTGCAAGAGCTACCAATGCAACCAGAAAAAGTCACAGTTTGGTGCGGTTTATACGCTGGTGGCATCATTGGACCGTACTTCTTCAAAGATGATGCTTTTTTTTGCCAAAATGCAAGAGCTTGCATGACATGTGGTTTCAACAAGACGGTGCCACATGCCACACAGCACGCGCAACAATAGACTTATTGAGGGGCGAGTTCGGTGAACATTTTATTTCACGTTCGGGACCGGTCAATTGGCCGCCTAGATCGTGCGATTTAACGCCTTTAGACTATTTTTTGTGGGGCTATGTTAAAGCTCATCTCTATACAGACAAGCCCGCTTCAATTGACGCATTGAAAGACAACATTGAAGCATTTATTCGAGAGATACCGGCCGAAATGTTGGAAAGAGTATTCCAAAATTGGAGTAAGCGGATGGACCATTTGAGGCGCAGTCAAGGTCAACATTTGCATGAAATAATCTTCAAACATTAAATTATATGGATTGTACTATCGATTCAAATAAAGATTTTATGCATTTTTCTAAATTGTATGTGTTTTTTTTTTGAAAAACTTTCCTATAGCTTTTAAATAATCACCCTTTACCTCTCATGCAAACACAGCCCTCCGACATAATGTTCTCCCAAATCTAGTCACTGAGACGAGAATTTTAATTTCATTCGACATTTATACTTTGTGACACTATTCGATCGCAACATTTAGGGGTTGCAGCTTCTTGTTGCTGTCGTGCTTTCGATGGTCCCTATCGAACGTGAGACCTGTACATATTCGCAGTATTTTCCCTTCGAAAATTGCGAGCTTCTCCATGCTGGTCTTTGAAATGGTATTCCACATTGGGAGGCCGTACGTTAAGATCGGCCGTATTAGCTACTTGTGCTTTTTTCTCTGGCTTAATCCATTTTGTTTACGCATCAAAGGATAGATGCGATAGAAGCTCGGTTTCGAGTGGCTGTTGAACTTTGCCGTGAAGTTAACGCCAAGATACTTGACCTTTTTGTCTGTTTTTATTTCCGTACCGTTAGGAAGCATTATCTTTATGTTCCGACATTTAGCTGCTGATCTGCATCCACATCGAGATGGTGTCCTTAAACACATGAGTACCGATTTCCTAGCATTGATGCGAATACCCCATTTGGTGTAGCAGCTGTCTGGATGTCGACTCATCACGTGGCGATTAGTGGTGACTTCGAGCTGGCTTGAGTCAGTGAGTCATCTGCGAATAGACAACAGTTCACTGTGTTGGTTGGAGGCGGTTGATCTGCTGTATAGATGTTGAAGATCATCGGTCACAGCTGCGACCCTTGCGCAACTCCCGCCTTGGTGCTTCCCTCCGTTGACTGGCTGCCTTCCACTTAAAGGTAGAATCTTCTGGAATGTAGAAAGCTATAGACTATTTTGATGAGGTTGGAGGGGATTCTCATCTGACTTAGCATGTAGATAAGTCCCATCTCATGTTGTAGACACCATTTTTATGATGGTACATAATTCTTTCCTTACTTTCTTAATTTTATTTATTATAGTTATAACAATTATGATAGCCGTCAACATATAAAAAAATAATTTTCTTAATGAGTATTGTTTACGCCGAGTCGGATTTAGGAATATTTTTTGCCCCCTTTGCAGTGGGTATCAAAAATGCAAGGAATCCACTTAGGATTAATGCTACACTGGACGAAGACAATGCAAGTTTGCAGTTGTGTTCAAGTAATATTCCGAATCCATTTGTTCCCGCCACACTGCCTATTCGTCCACTCATTAGTGATATACAAACGGCCATTGCTCTGCGAAAGTAAGTGGCAATTATGTATATTCGAAGTGCATATAAAATAATTACCTCAGATGTGTTGGGTATATATCAACTGTTATCACATTCAGAACAGTTGTTGCCAAACCGCAAACTAACAGCACCACCATGAGGTACACAGCTACAATCGGAATTTGAATAACTGCACTCAATACTCCACAAGTTCCACAGACAAGGAGAATTATAACTTGAAAAAGTAAGAATATTGACGTGATAAGATGAACAGACTGAACATTGTTTTCTTACGCAGAGTTGGAATTCGACCGAGTTTCCCAGTTGAATAACCCACGCCAAAGAATAGGCCAACGTAGATGAACTCCAGTGCTAATGTGTGCTGATAGGTAGATATTTCCAAGTACTCCGTACAATTTGTCGTCTAAAAATTGAATTTCATGTTTTTTTTTCAAATTCATTGAGATAACATAAATGGCATACAGTTTCCAACGAGGAATCAGTCTCGTTACCATCCATCCAATACAGAATTTCGCACACATCAAGGTTTACATCCGGATTTAAACTGGTGAATTGCATCACCCGATTTAGAATATGGGGAAACCACATATAAAGGCCATTCGCAAAAAAATATATCCAAAACTGAATAACACATGCCAGAACAGTCTTCCGGCAATGCTCTCGCATGAAAAGCGGCGCTGTTTGATTCCACAATGAATGTCCCAGTGCAACAAGGCCCTTGGTATCTCTTCCATTTCTCATTTTGATCCTCTCCCGTTCATCTGGATCCAGAACAATGGTTTCAATCTATAAATGAGTCTCGTGAAGTATTCAGATTTATACTCAAGAGACTTACCTTAAAATCATCACCATTATTGCCTGTATTTATACAGTACATCCTTTTCAGGATTTGCTTGCATTCTTCTTCTCTTCCAGTTGATAGGAGATATTTGGGACTCTCAGGAAAATAAAACAAAGACAAACCGCAGAAAATCCCAAGCAATCCAATCACAAGAATGTAGAGCCGCCAATTTCGAAATGTTACATTCAGTAGAGGAATATCAAATGTCCAAGTTTGGTTAATAGTTGCCAAGCCGACTAGAGGGTGAAGAATTGCCGTCACGGCGGATATAAACGCTGCTCCCATAAGTGCACGGTTCCGCAATTCATTGCAGTGGAATTCGCCAAGGTACGCAAAAATTGTAGCGGAACCTCCAGAAATTCTAAAAGAAAATGTCGAATTTATATACATTATATGTGCAATCCTACGTAATCCCTACAAAAATCCATTCACAAAACGAAGAATAACAAGAGTTATAAAATTTGGCGAAAGGCTTGATATTGCTGTCACGATGTACGCGCCTATGAGCGTAGGTCTTATCACATTTCTTCTGCCAGTTGTATCGGCCAAAAATCCCCACAAGTGTGAACTGCTTATGATTCCCAGAAATCCCACTGCACCTAATAGTCCCTTTTGTTGATAACTTAGATCTATGTCACAGCCGATAACAGGTAAAACAAAACTTATTCCAAGACATTCCAAGACAACATTGATGAGGATCAGTCCAGAAATAATGATCAAGGAATAATTGAAACGTCCAAAGCCTGCGGGAAATGATAAAATTAAGTTGAAGTAGGTAAGTGAATAGTGGGTAGTCGTTACCTGTCTTTTGTAAAGCTTCGTCAATGGACACAACGGCTCCTGCAACTGATTTTGCCATTTCGCAGAAATTCCGCCCTCTCGATGCAAACCCAGATTACTATTACAACAGATTGCATCTTACTGCACTTTAAATAAGCTAAACTGTTTATCAAAAGTATTAATCGGAATTAAATGCAAAGCTTTTGTTTGTAAATAGTCAACAACGTGCATCTTCGTATCTTTCTAATCTGGTAACTTCTTTTCATTTCGTAATAAAATATTATTTACAATTTTTTGCAACAGTCCTCACATGCTACTATTTATTGGTAAGTATTGAACATTTTTGGGAAAATTTTAAATTTTTTAAGGGTACATTATATATTCCTTCGATATTAATAAATCGAAAATAATATATTGCATCATTTTTTATTCACTATTATTTATTTTAAACAAACAGTACGTTATCTGATAGAAATGTTAGCAGAGCCACATCGACTCGGAGTGATGAAATTGTTTCGTAAGTAACGTAAAAAATAACTCACTCTTTAAGTAGTCAATGTATTTGTTAGTATCCTATGCTGCAATAACTCATTTTATTAACTGATTCATTCATTATTTGACTGCATGTGCGTTGACTTGATGCACATTCAGATTAAAAAATGGTGCAACTGCCAATGACTTACTCGAAGAAAATATATTTTTATTTGAAAACTAGCAGGTGTCTGTGCCGTGTAATTATATTCCAAAATTATTTCAAAAATAGATTGTTTAGTATAATGTTTTTTGATACACAACATTGTTAGTTTTCTTTTCTGGCGGATAAATAAATAATGTGTTGGGACATACAATCGGCCATGTGAAAAACATGCATTTTGATTGTGGCTGCATCGACTCCTAAGCACTTGACCTTACAGTGCCTCTACGGTTTGCACTGGAAATTGTAACCGTTTAAATTTGAATGTCATGTCGTTCGGAATCATAGGTATGCGTGGAATCAAAACGTATTCCCCTTTGTACTTCCCTTTCAAAATGGTGACTTCGATAACGTGTTTAATTAATTTCTCCACCGCAAGCCGGTGCCCTAGCGAGGTAACCGTTTGGAATGGAAACTTTTCCGCAACGCATACTCTATAATATATAATATAATAAATATAAATTACATATGTGCTAGATTATTGTGTCGGAAAGAAATTTGTAGTCGTACAATGCTGGAGAGCATCGGACAAATTTGACGTTTGGCTGACACGAATGTTTGTCAAAAAACGACAGTGAACGCGTAGCAACGCAGCATGCAGGGTTGCGTAACATTTTGTCGGAAGAAATGTTCCGATCAGTTGTTCGGAATGTTACTTCAAAGCAAAAATCCTCCGATTCGTATGAAATCGGAAAAGTTTCCGCTGTGAACAGTTCCCTCGCTACAGCAGAATGGTTACAGACTCTTTTAATTTCAGATTATGAGGTGGTAATTCGGATAATTTGGACACCAGAAATAAGAGAGCAAGAAGATATCCAAGTTCGACCAGAATTACCTCTTGTCAACGACCACGAGAAATGAGAGAGTGAGACATTTCCTTTTATTTCATATACTTTTATTAAATCCACTTATCCTCTTCCCTGGTTGGAGAACAGGTGAAACCCGTTTAACAACAGCTTATAGGTATTCACAGACACGTCGTACAAAAAACGCTGTATGAAATCAAGGGGCTTGGGACTAGGGAGGTAGAAGTTGGATATCTCTTAGTTCTCTTATTTCTGGGGGCCTCACGTCCTTTGAGCTCCAGATTTGAAAATCGGAAGTAGAATCTCTCAACATTCGGTGAAACCAGACGCTTTAAAGTGTGTGACTTATTGCTCACGATTTTTTTCAATTCCCGATTTGTGATCCCAAACCACTTTTCCACTATAAAATCAACCCAGCTGAGTTTCGTGCTCAATTTTCCCTTTCTCACACATGTGCCATCTTTTTCTCACATGTGTATAGAATGCTCCCAACAATGAACAGACAAGAATAAAGCAATTTGAAAAAAAAACCCGAAGAGATAAAAGAGAATACCGAATATCCCAACCCAAGCCATCCTCGAGCACACGTGACGCGGTCTACCCCTAGCTAGGTTGCATGGCGAAATCGCGGTGAACAAAGCAAACGGGTTGTATTTGACAAAGGAAATACACAGCACTTCCGGTTTAGTTGCGCCCTCTTATGTACGTTAGAAGATACACACTAAGCAGTTTTCATATGGGAATTCTTTTTAATCATAATGCTACTACCATAAAGGGTTACATGGCCAATTTTTTAAATTTGATCAGCGCACTAGTACAAGCCCTGTGTTGATTATGGAAATCAATAATGCAAACAAAATCACCAAATCAAGTTAAAAAAATTCGACCAATGCACTTAACTACGCCCACAATTCGGCACGCACCTATAAACTATAAAAAAATAAACATTGCTTATTTCAGTATTCATAGTCATCTTTATTCAGTTATTTGTATTATAAACAATCTGTCATACAAAAGAAAAAAAAAACGAAAGGAAATTAGGAGGATGAGCTATCATTCAAAGTACAAAATACAATCTTTAAATCTACAGTTTAGGAGAAAATTTCAATTACTACACTCCAATTCTAATAAAATTCATTTAATGACCTACCAATGGAAAAAAGAGGTTAAACATACGCCTGGTAGTGTGTATGCTATTAATACGGGGGTGTACACGCAAGAATGTAACTTGTCCCAATTATGTATATGAAAAAAATGCAACTTTTATAGTGTTTGATGTTTGTTTTGTTTTATTAAATTTTAATTTTGTTAAACTTGTTTTTGCATTACTTATATTTTATTCGTGTTCTAATTGTTATTATTATTATTTCTTTTTTTCTCGTGTTTTTGTAGTAAGGTTAAGTGAATTTGTATGCATTGGGACAAATTGCGGCAAACCTTAACATTGGCCACAATCAGCAACAACAATTTTCTTGCTTGTCTTGCCGGATTGGCTGCCAAAAGATTCAATCTTCTTGACGACATCCATACCCTCAACAACCTTGCCGAAAACAACATGACGATTATCCAGCCACGCTGTCTTAACAGTAGTAACGAAGAATTGCGATCCATTGGTGTGTGGACCAGCATTGGCCATGGACAAACAGCCAGGTTCGGTATGCTTCAAAGTGAAGTTCTCATCGTTGAACTTATTTCCATAGATTGACTTTCCACCAGTGCCATTGTGATTGGTGAAATCACCTCCTTGGCACATGAAGTTCGGGATGACGCGGTGGAATGTTGAATTCTTGTAGCCAAATCCCTTTTCATGTGTACAAAGAGCACGGAAATTCTCAGCCGTTTTTGGGACAACATCGGAACGCAGCTGAAAAAATAATAATAAAACAATTTTTATATCAGAAATCAGTAAATAATCAACAAAAAAAAAAAAACAACATTGAACTCATAACAGTAAAATTGGATAAAATAAGTTTTAGCACTTAAATACTGCACATTGTGACAAGCATACACTAAGTTATCTCTGACTTCACTTCTTTTTATTCAAGGTTACAAACAATAATTGTCTCCAAATTCTTTTCGCATACATCTGATGCACCAATACTTGGCCGTTATTTTGCCGTGTCAATGTGATATAATAAGTGTGAATAAAAAATGCTGAAGCCGATGTATGGAGTAAAAATCGTAAGCAAAATAATGACAACATTATTTAAGAGTTTCATTGTTTTAAGAAAGAAAAATATGTACATTAATTCACCCTTCCACATTGCTAATGATTTGCGATTGCGAGACCCTTTTAGTAAATTCATTCAATATATGCATGCGCAACCGAAAAGAAAATTCGATGATGTACATATGTATGCAGTAATGGCATACAACTGAAAGGATTATATCGAATATTATAGATTGCAATGGTGACTAAACCCCTTTTAATGACGTGACTACTGTGATGATTTCATTGTTATTATCCGATTAAATAGCCGTACGGCCCAGAACTTTTTATGCGAAAATCAATTCACATTCACAATTTCTTCGTGTATACCACCACATTGACCAGCAGTACAACCAAACTTCGTACACACCTACTACTAGAAACTCGTTCCTGAATAGTATGATAAATGCGGTCATACATTTAATAATGGATGATCTGTATGTCGGCTGTTTCATAGATCGATGCACATTTCAGACACATCCAGGCACTCAGATGCTGGTGAACCCAAGGAGGTAGAAGACTACTTAAAAATCAATAGTGTATATCGATTTCTCAAGAAGTTTGATGGAACAGTGACCCATGCATTGAGTTATATAAACGAAATATCCTGTTTTCTAACGACTTAATGAGTAGATTGCTTACACTTACACCTCTACAGTCATTCTCACATTTCTACGTGAATAAGAAAGTCAGGTTTTCGCTTCTTCAATCACATGTTAACTCTATGATTCGACCCCAACCTAAGTCCCCTACACAAATATGCTCTTATCTTCACTAAATAACTAAAGGTGGGATCGTTCTTTTTCATACACGCGTAGGTATACGTACATTGTTTCTTTTTCCCATGCATGTATATGTAATGTTCCCTGAAACAAGGGAAAAAAATAATAACAGCGAGTTCAAATTGAATCCGCACTCAAGGTCAGCTCACTTTTGAACTGAGAAAATTATTCGAACATAGCGAATTTATGCACAAATTGTGAACCTTGCTTAAAGAATTAAGGTTAAAAACCTGTAACCTTGTGGAAGTTTCTAGGCCTGGGTGTGCTTGCAGGAAAAATGCAGTTTCTTACAAGAATTTTTGATTTGTGAATTTCCTACACATGCACACAACATCTAATGAGTTAAAGTACAACACACTTAAAAATCCATCACTAACACAAGCGAATAACCGGCAACGTATCCACGAACGCGTACATACACGATGTAAAGTATTCCCTATGTGTTGATGAAGTGAAAAAAATATATAATTTTTGTTGGCTTTTCGCAAAGATAATTCTATTAACTTCAATATATCTACGTTGCCTTGGGTAAGGTCATTTAGGGATACTAAAATATAAACAAATAGATATTCTGTAAAATAGATGTTAACAAAAGAAAAAAAACTTTCTCTACATCTATACCAATTTCACCACTACACACTTATATTTCAGCCATAACCCTATACCACGCCACGAAGTTCTGTAGGTAGTTTCACAAAGCAGTAAAGAAGAAATTGAATGGAAAATCCCCGAAATAAAAATGCATTACAAATTCATATAATTTACTTAATAAATACTGAAGAGAAAAAAAAACTGAACTCTAAATACTTACTTCCATAATAATACGACCCACGGGCTGATTATCAGCGGTCATATCGAAAAATACACGAGGTAAACCCATTTCTTTTTTGGAGAACTTACGACTGCACAACAAACCAAACGCTGACTGAATCGAAACTAGATTCCGATTCTCAATTAAGATGGCGAAGGAGCGCGATTGTGACTGCGGTTGTAGAAATGACCGGCAAAAAGTTGTTCCCAAGAAGGCCATGTTTGTGCACATGGGGATGTTGATGGCGTAGTGTGGCGTTTATTCTGGTGTGATATAAGAAATTTGGAGACTTGGTACGGTTGGAATTGGAGACTTCTGTACAGTCTGACGCGCTTTGATGTGTTATGTACTCTGCAAAACTCCTATTCCCGACAACCGGATGTTCAGTCATGTTGTATTGATAAAAATCAACATTCGATGGGCACTTGCTGTCCGTGGAGAATTCTTATGCAACAAAAAGTGTTCATAATTGATGAAATTATCCCACAACAACGATTAAAAATTTATGATTATTTCCCAAAAATATGTAAAACAGTGTTATCACTTAATTTATTTTATAAATATGAATATGAAAATTAATAAATGGATAGGTTTATAATAAATATGTAAAAAACTGAATATTATTTGGTACATGCATTTAATTTGTGTATATTCTTTGTTTTTTTTATTTACTAGTTGCAGTCGCAGGCAACTAAATCGAGTTTAAATAATTATTGATTTTTTAATTTACTTAGTTTGATAAAATTCGATTTTTGCAACTAATGAAAATGTGAAAACATAACTCTGTTTGCAAATATCCAGTGTTGCAGAAATCGAAGTTGCAAAAATCCAGCCTGTACTGTATATTAAAGAAGATGCACATAGTCTCTCTATCTTGAATTGAAGTCTTTAAACTATCTTATTCAGCGTACGATTTTAGCTTTCTTTCAAGAACTCGAATTAAGTGCCTGACGAAAGAATAATTTTACTTGATCTTAGTTAGAATCTCGTTTCCGACCCAAGACTTTAATATTTCTTTATGCAATTATTTAATTTCATCAATTAATACCACGATATGCTCAATTAGAAATAGGGGCGTTCACATGGACAAACATATCGGACAGACCTGGTCTGACAGACTTAAATCTGACCGTGTGAACGCAAGAAACGAAACGGAAATTTCATTTCCCAGAGATTAGGTATACCCCATAAAATGACTGTTTGCACAATAATGTAACGGAGGCTTAGAAGATAAAAAGTGAAGAATACAAAAGTAGAAATTCGAAAAAAATGTTCAATATCTCAATTTTCTAAAGTCGCGTCTATTACAAGCTCTGCTACGAGTACGTTCACCATCATTGAAATTCAATTTAAAAAAAACGGCCTTCACACTGTACCATACATAGTTCAACCCGGTTTTACTGCCGCGCCGGTTGGACCAATTGTTGGACCAACAAGTTGGACAAGTGTGAACGGTCTGTACGACTGTTGTATGGAGTTCCAATTTTTTGGCTCGGTCGTATCACATGTGGTGCAGTGTGAATCCCGTTAATTAAGTCTGAAGACATGTTTGATTATGTGATCACAAACGACATAGGTCTGTCGACATCCATTCGACGAGGTCTGTCCGTGTGAACCCCTCTTTTCCGACATTGATTTGACTATGCCTGCCCGGTGTGTTTGTCCATGTAAACCCCCCCTAAGCAGTACGCAACAAATCCAATTGGATATACTTTAACATAAGAAATGTAGCGTCGGCCTTAAGAAAACAGAAAAATAACATTAATGGGAAATTAATGTGTTGTTTTTTTTCATCAACACAATCCACATTGAATGTGGACCGAAGTAGAAGGCAATGGATGCAGTTTTTGACGTGAGCTCTTTAAACAAGTTTGAATAAATATGTTTTTATTCTTTCGTTAAACAATAAACAAAGTATCAACAAAGGTGGAGACATATTTGTTGAACAATAAATAAGCTAAAGCATATTTGAATTTTATTGCAGTCAGTACATATTAAACTGGAAACAGGTAAGCGAAAGAATTACGTTTGCAAAACTGGATCTACCTCGGAATTTCCTTATTAAGATTGACTGTTCCATACAGTATTTTTCATGTTTAGTTTTTATTTATAGTTGACTTTTTAACCTTCCCAGCCAAATAATTTAATAACAACATAACTACGTGTGTATGTTCAGTTTAGTCTGTGCATAAGAACCGAACTTGTTTAACTGGTTGTTTTAGTTTGGGTGGAAAATCGATTCAAACAATATGCAATCAAAACAACAGGGTACACATTTTAGTTTGGTGTCATATGTGAGCATGTTAATTTATTTGGATGTAAAATATAATTTACTTAAGCACCTAGTATATGCGTGTGGCCTCCGAAATCGCAGATAAACTTGTTAAGATGGAAAATCTCTTTGATTCAGGTTGGCGGTATGGCCAGACTGCACTCATATGTGCATTTATTTATTTTCAAAATATACTTATGTATTTCATTTTGAGGCGATTTACGTATAGCTTGGTTGGTTGTTGGTTGAAAATGAGCTCCGTGGTTTTATTTGTTCGTTGAAAAAAAATTATTTTTACTAGTATGCCGTCCGGTGGACCCGTTTATCAGCCCACAACGGTTTCTTATGAAACCCGTCCTGGAGGACTACTGGGCCAGACATCTGCAGTATCCCCAATGAAAGTGTTGAAGAAACCAATGCCTCAGGTGGCGCTTCTGTTGTTTGCCTTAATCTCCATAGCAGCTGGAACTGCTATGATAGCCAGTGGCGCTGCAGATTACGCTGATAGTGAAGAACATAAAGAACTAGGAATTGAAACAATTGAAACATGTGAAGGAATAGACATTGGTGTTGTCACTGGTGGCGTTTTCATGACAATAATTGGCTTTTGTTTAATTGGTGAGTCAATGCAAACAAGTTTTGATGATGGAAATGATGTTACTGCAAGCGCTTGTATTTCAGGACTTTATATTAAGGTTGCAGATTGGAGACGCACTTGCGTGTGCCCTTGTTATTTCAGTAAAAAACAAAGTTTGGCACGGCAATTGCAAGGAAACAGTGGTGGCCAGATACTGGCATTAAATCCATCAACGGATCCCCTAGTTTCGCATACACAGTACGCTCCAGTGTCCGAACTACCCCCAAGGCCAGACGATGAAGAACGGAGAAATTTAATGCCAGATAATAAAGAATGGTAATTTTTATCACTTTGATTGAGTATCGTTTTGAAGTTCTCCCAGAGAGCTTTGCATTTTTGTATTATTGTAAAGCGATTTAACGTTTTTCATACTGATTTTAACTCAGGCAAAAATTACATGCAATCAGAGTTAAACCAGGTTTTGTCGATATCTACTGACAATCTTTTCATGTATAACTCAACAAAAAAAAAAAAAAAAAAATAACGTAGTTTTCGTATCGTTACAATTCGAATATAATTTTAATCGGCAATGCATGTGATTTTTCATAGCTAACATTTTGTGTATAACAAATATATTTACTTAAGTGTCGAAAGCAGGTTCTTGGAAAGCCATATTTATATCTGCGAATCCGCTTCACAGATATTTAGAAAACTTTGTTGGAACTGCGTCAAACGAATTTAAAATTTAACTAACATTATATGTTTGTTTTTGTTACACATAAACTGTACTTATTCAAAATTATTTTAGCCTCAGTAGTGCTGAAGAATCGGATCGCATGCTTGATCCTGATCCAAGGATAGTTCTACGTCCCATCGGTCGTGTCGAAGAAGCCTAATTGAATGATAAATATATCATTATTTCAAGAACTTTATGAGCATCAAGAGCAGAAAAATCAACTCGAATTTACGTAATATAACTGCAAAAAATCGAACAGTAGATTGATTCAACAATTTTGTTTGAGTGAATTTTTAAGAATTTGTAACAAAAAAAAAAAAAACAATTAGCTAGCCTTTATGTTCGCTGTAGATCACTTAATTGATTTTCGAAACATATGTATTTAGTTGCGTCTATAAACTCAATACAAAGATGAAGAAAAAAGAGATATATATTAAGTGGAATTTGGAACATAATTTAATAAAAAGAGAAACGAAGCACTTATCAGTAGTTCAATAAGAGCATTTATCATCCACAACTGATATTAATGAATAATAGAACATCCTTAGCCTTATGTCAACAATTGTGAAACCTTTCGACCCTCAAACAAGTTTTTAAAAGAAATACTTCTTAAATGTTAACGTCCATTTTACTTAGAGTAATAATTTAAATAATCCAGAGGAGGATAAAGGTTAACAACAAACAAACAAACAATTCCGTATGTATCTGAGACACAATACAAAGAGAAAATTATTAAAATGATAATCTGTCCAAAATTATACTTTACGATAATCATAACTGAATACATATTAGATTTAGAACGACAAAAAACAAATCCATCACATATAAATTTATATTTTCGCGAAGACTGTTAATATTTTTTTATCTTAATTTATTATATTATTTTTTTTTTTTACCTTTCGAATATCATTCTTATTTAGATATAACCCCTTCGTATTATTTACGTATCCTTTTCAAATAAATGATTTCTTTTTTTGAAACAATCCAATATCAGCAAAATGCGCCAAATGAAGTACGATTATGAAACACAAAGCCAATGAGCAAGAGAAAAAAATATGTATATTATGTATTTGAAATGAAGAGAACCTAATCTTGAAAATAGAATGGAAAATGACATATTTTTATATGGTAACAATGTAAAGCACTATGTATAAAACAATGCAATAATAAATACTCATATTTCGATGAGTCCTCACAGTGTAACCTAAAAAAAAAAACAAATCAAATTGATGTCTCACTAATTTATGTTCCGAAACACAAATCTAGAAAGAGATATGTTATATCGTAATGTTCTTACGAGATTAATGTGCAATTTTGTTCATTTAAAAAAAGAAGAAAATGTTATTTAAAGTTTTTATCTTTATTTCGAATTAAAAAAAAATAAATAAAAATACTAACAAACATCCACTTAGCATTCATTCCTTAGTAATTAAATAAAAATTACACTACTTATTCTGAAACAATAGTTAATTTAAACAAAACAACTGTAAGATTGTAAAAAGAATTTATTTGGGAAATAAAAATGCTCCTTTAAAAGGTAGTAATGAAATGATCCGTTTTCTTAATACACTCACTCCACTCACTTATACGATTTTGAGGGGGAACAGAAAGTTTTCCACAAAAAAAGGACACCTCTTCAACAGCGCCAACTACCGAGGGATAGGTCTCCTAAACATCTCTTACAGGATCTTCTCTGCCGTTTTGTGTGAGTGTCTGAAACCGAATAACCTGATAGGTCCTTATCAGTGACGTTTCAGGCCGGGGAAATCCACCATCAACCAAATCCTGACACTACGGCAAATCCTGGGAAAAAAAGCGAAGAGATGCAGATCGACAACCACCTCCCATTCGTCGATTTCAAGGCCGCATATGACAGCGCCATGTCTATTTTTGACTCGTCCGACTGAGCAGGATGACAATGGAGAACTCCAGGTCGGTAATGAACTCACCCAGACCTTCAATGTCAAAAAAGGTTTTAGACAAAGCGACGCGCTGTCACGTGAATTCTTTAATATCATCCTGGAGAAGATCGTGCAAAACTCACAGGCAAACACAAGAGGCACGATCTTCCAGAAGTCCTGCATACTCGGGTGACATTGACGTGATAGGTAGAACACAATAAGGCGTTTGTTGGTATTCAATCGGGAGCGGCTAAAGTGCGTCGGGGGTAAACGAAGGCAAAACAAAGCATATGGTGCCATCGACAAAGGATGCACAACTTCGACGACTCGGCCAGAACGTCACCGTAGGCAGCTATAACGTTGAGGTAGTTGGAATGACTTCGTCTATCTCGGCTCAACGTTAAACAGTATTTTCGAGAGAAAAGTTCTGGTTCTCTGGCCCTGTCTGCATTGATGGCAATTGAAGAAGAAGTTTCAAGCACGAAATGTTTGGGCTGTACAGCGACATGAGTCAAACCAGGCGTCTACGGATCCAACACCTAAAATGGCTAGGCCATGAAGAGCGTACAGACAACTTATCTCCGGCCAGAATCTTCGACTCTGAGCCTGTGGGATAACGGAACAGAGGAGTTCCACGCACAAGGTGGCGCACATAAGTCGAGAGGGCTCGGTGTGCGTAAATGGAGACAGCTGGCTGGAGCAGCATGTTGAGCAAGGCCAAGGTTCACCTCGGATTGTAGCGCATTAAGAAGAAACATACTTCTTATAAGTGAATAGTATCATGTTTTTTTTAAGTCATCCAGTGGACGCCTTACAATTGCCAGAGATGTTTAGTTGCGTCGGGAATTCAAGGCCATTCTCTTGCAGCTTCGGTCCACTAATCGGAGTCTGATTCACTGGCTTCTTGTTGAAACTTGTTGAAACCACAAAAACAGCGCTTTCTCTAATTCCGCAAACTGACCATCCTGCATCCTGATTCTGTTGTGTCTCCTATGATTTTATATTTTTTCTAGACACTTCTGTCGACCGTTAGACGACCGGAAACATTGTTAACTTTTTTTGCAAAGCGTAGAGGTCTCGTTGTTTTCATTAGCATTTGAAAAATCCTGCTGGTCTTCAAACAACTGGCTGAAATGGTTCAGGAGCTTCGTGAATAGGCATGGAGGTGTTGCGAGCAGATGCAGCCGATTACTATTATTTTACTTTTACTATTTCGGACTGAACATGTTACCTGATACTATTTCCCTTTAAGTTCTGATTGTTGTCGTCAACTCAAATATAAACGGCAGATATGGTCCTGTCGAAACGACTAGGTAATAAGGAATTTGCATCGTTCAACGACAAAAGAAAACCGTCAGCTGACGTTTGAGCACGACAAAAACGACATACAGAATCCTGATTGTATACCGAATCAGGGTGAATTTCTATTTTCTTTGATTACCCCTGCCTCTTCGTGTTGCTTCAGGCTGTGCCTGGATAGACTGTAGCTTATACAATTAGCTTGGGTCATATCTAAGCACCATCAAAGCAAAGGAAACCAAGGAATCTCGAAAAGGCTAGGCACTTCTTCATACGTTTTTTGACAATGCCCATGCCTCTGCACTATTGAGATGGAACGGTATTAGCCCTTTCAGAGAGAGGGTTCCTTTACTTAATTCCAACTTCTTCGTCCAGCGACCCGTGGGGCTCTGAGACGCCTATGCTAAAGGTGACTTTCATCATCGACGATCTTGTTGTTGCTGTCATTCAGCCCAAGTTGCTTTGCGAACTTGATTACGTCCTTTTACCGAAGAATCGGTATTTTTCTCTCCTCTTCGTACCAAGATGCTCAGATCCTAAGACCCTCTTAACTGAATACAGTAGACCAGAGGCGGGAGAAAAATTTGTCGTCGTTATAAGCGATTGTCGCTTTATCCGAACGACTTATGCTTACTAAGTGTTGTATTGCAAGCCAAACATTAGATTTTCACTTCGTCGTTATAACCGAGGTCGCTATTCGCGAAATCTACTGTAATTGGTGTTCTTTCGTTCGATGTGACCGAGCCAGTGCAACCGTCCTGACTTAACCCCCTTTTTGCAAAGCTCAGGGATACAGGCATATCTGTAGAACATGTTTTGGTCATTCGAGTCAGGTGTTTCGACCCATGTTGTTTAGTGTCATTTGCGGAATTTACTTACCACAAGACCAGACCACTACCACTACCTCATCGATTTACCGAATTGAAAATCAAACTAAAAAATTGGGAATTATTTCAGTAAAATGTATTACATATTAATTTAGTTTAATAATTATTAAAACTTGCTTACAAGCAAGCTAGTAGTGTATTATAAAGAGCAAAATCGTAATTAGACAATAATTTACACAGATTTCGATCACTCGCTTTCCTTTTGTGTTTCAGTTTTCACATCCTTATCGTTTTCATTTTTTTCCTTCTTTTCCTCGGGTTTTTCCTTTTCTTTTTCTTTCTCCTTCTCCTTCTCTTCTTTTTTATCCTTTTCTTCCCTCTTTTCCCGGTCTTTTTCATCCTTCTTCTCCTTCTCTTTAGTGCTGTCACGATCGCGGGACCTAGAATTTCATAACAAAATAGTTGTCACTCAAAAGTGACACAGAAACAGAAACAGATCATACCCATCGCTTGACTTGTGGTTCTTCTCAGAGCGTGCTATGAAAGGGGATATCTTGTCGTAGACATACGTCAATGCAGAGTGTTGTTCGTTAAATTTGCGCTGAGGGATAACGTTAACATTTAATTTCCAATACATATAAAGAACTGACGCAACTTACATTTAGAGTAAACAGATCCTGATCTGCGTCACTTAGCTTCCTCAGCAGACTTTTAACATCACCTTGGAGATCCTTAGCCCTACTGCTGGCCTTTGTGTAATTATTTTGAAGCTCGGTATGCTGCTTCTTCATCTCATTGTACAAATATTCCAATTCGGAATAGGACTTCTCGTAGCGTTTATTCTGTTCAAACAGTTTGCCAACATGAACCAACACTCCATTGTGTGTAACCATACCTTCAAAATGGACAATTTAAATAATTTGCTATCCTTATATCTCCAATTTGCCATCTTACCATCTTCGTTTGCAGATTGATTGGGCACTGCTTCCACAGCATCGTTGGCCGATGTAGTGTTCTTAAACACCGGCAATAGATCCGTGTTGCCCACGGCGACTTTTCTCAATTCTTCGGGAGAAACGTCATCCTCTTGGTCATCATTTGCGCCATCGCTGACGGCCTTGATGTCATCATCAGTCATTTTCCTAAAATAAATTCCTCTTGAGGTAAAGTCAAAAATGCATCACTCGGTCTCTTACCTGTAGTATAATGCATGTTTCGAAATATTCTTCGACAGCAATTTCTTTATTTCTGCTCGTGATAAGCTTAGTCCCATGATGGAGAATAGTTCTTCCAAATCTTTCTCAAAAATGTATCCACAATGAGTCGTATCGAAGTAAATGAAAGAAAGTAAAAGTTGTGGTTTGGCGACCATCATCTTCTTTTCGATTTTCTTCCTCCGATCGATTGAGTGAACTGAATAAGTATCGTCTTCCGTTTCGTCGTCTGTTGGTTTCTTTGAGATCCGCCTCTCCCGCTGGACCTTGTCCTTTTTATCAGCATCAGTTTGGAGCTTTTTCTCATTCGATTGTTCGGCGCCACTACCGTCTTTAGATTTCTCTTTATCATCGCCTGGTGATGTTTTGCCGTCGTCCTTCTTGCCATCTTCCTTCTCATTGAGAGGCTCTTTGTAAAAGTATAGCTCTTTGAATATATTGAAGCCAAAATCTCGAATAAGCATTTCGTTGAACAACTCGGCGAAGAGGGAGACCTAAGCAGTTTCAACCACACTGTTACACATTCATTTTGTATTAAGGCGAGAATATGTCACATACCTCGAAGAATCGTTCCTTTGTGTCCTCCGGACGATAGTCCAATAAAACGGAAAGTGACATTACAGTACAATCAAATTTTCCATCCTTTGCTGTCTTCGATGGCTGCACTATTATGTGGGGCTCTTCTGGAAGCATGTAACGTCGCTCCAACAGTTTCCTTTCTTTTTCGTCAAGTTCCTTAGTTTGTTCCTACAAGATAAACAGTCTTATGAGAAATACGCCGTTTGACAATTTAAATAAGTCTCAAGATGATGTGAGATGATTGGAGAAAGGGGTAGAAAATGAAAAAAACACTACACCGTACACACCTTCTCTATATGCTCAGCCTCTGGATTTTTACTGGAATCGTATTCATCCAAAATAACAATGTCGCTCATGTCCACCTCTATGCTGGCATCACAATCATCATCTTTCGCATCGACTTCCTCCGACTTGTCATCAGGTTTCTTTACGTCATCACCATCCTTATTATTTTCTTTCTCCTTTTCTATGCCCAGTGCTTTCATCAAACGAGCAGTTACCTGCGGCCTAAGACCTTTCATTGTCAACACAAAAAAAAAAACACTTAAATTATTAACGGATTTCTTAAATGTTGGAAATTACGCCTTTGCTTCACCTTTTGACGACAAGTTACGCGCAAGTAATTCATCTCTTATATCCTGTATTTTCAATGTTTTTAGATCTAATTTTGAATAATGTGTTGGTTCCTTCTTAATACCATCCTGTAATGAATAAAATTTCTGTAAAAAAAAGCAGTCCCTTTCGCGCCAGTCCTCAACGTATGGAGGTGTATTCACAGCGCTTACGACAAATTCGTTTTTTTCCATCAGTACATCACGCACACGGTGATTGCGTGAAAGCGCTGATATTAAAACCGAATTCGTTCATAATTTTGAATGATCTCTACTTTTCGTTTGTTAAGAAGAATCGTTAATTGTAACATAGCATTGGCTGCGAGATTTAAATTTAGTTAATTTTTTTTTTAGCTTTTCTCTACTTGTTAATGTACGCACGTATATACATATATGCGTACATATGTGTATTCACCCGGCACAAACAGAATTTTGTAAAATTCTCCAAAGAGGTGTTAAAAAAAGAAGATAATCTAAAAATTTATGCAATTGCATTTTTTTTTGTTTTTTGTGTTTTTTTTTTTTAAAGAAAATTAAAAGGTAGAATGCCTTTTCATGTCCAATCTCATCGCATCGCTTGTCTCGGTCATCTCCACCTAAATTTGCCAACGATGTTGCAGAATCAGGAGCAGCTGCTGTTTCTCCGGTGTCTGGGTGGGCTTGTGTGGGTTTTCCGTCCAATGTTGCATTTACTGTTGTTTGTTGACCAGCAGATTTAAGACGATTAAGATGATTAGTGGCAGCAGTTTTGTATTCTACGGCAAGAGACTCCCATTCAGACTTCGTTGGCATACAAGAATTAATATCGGGGAGATATATAACGACTGTTTCCACCCGCGATGTTATTGGTTTTCCTTTGCTTATGTAATCAGCACGATGATAGTAGAGCTCCACGAAGCGGTACCTAAACATATGATCAACCAAGCAACCGATTTTTTGATTTTGTTTTAGCAAATTTTCCATCATACATATAAAAAAATTTATAATAAACTACTATAATTTGGATGTCATAAGGATAAGGTGTATGCTTAAATGTACATACATACATACTTAAAAAAATAACCCTAATTCGTAAATTTATTTGGATAAGAATAAGAGCCAGTTTGGGAATTCCGTCATCGATTCCTTTGGAACAGATCCTCGTGGGGAGGCTGCAATCGCATTGATTATTGATATAGACCCTAAGTGCATACCAGATTTCTGCAAAGCAGTGGAATGGACTGTACTACTATTAAACATTTTAAAAGTAAACCCATGCGGTTTGATTGCTGAACATCAAAATGTCATCAAACTTTTTTGTAATCAGATTTCGTCAACAATGGCTATTGAATTGTTTTGAATCTTTGTATTGTTGAAGGAGATCAAATGGCAAGTGAATAAGATTTGTTCAACTTGAAATCCACTTTGTTTTTATCCCCAGCGAAATGGGAAATCGAAATCGAAAATTTCGCGGTAATCACTCTTAAAATCATTGAAATTATACAACGGCAAAGTGTTAATGACAGCGACGTAAACAAAACAATAAATAAACATACCATTGAGTGCAATTTGATAAATCAATGCCAGTTAGTGCTAAGCATGTCCTAATTGCTGTACGAATTAATACGGATGGGTCTTTGTCGGGATTCTCGCCATCAAGAGACGGACTCCAGGGTCCTCCAATTGCCATTGGCTCATTGCGTGCCCTTGTTCCAACCAGGAAGTTTATCAAACGCGATGGATGGACACAGTTGTGACTGTCTTCAGTTTCGTCTTGATTAAAACATTTTTGATACATCTCAGTTATGGCTGGACAACCTAGGAGCATAACTTTTGCCGAAAACACATAGTCAGCATCATCGGGTTCGGCATTTGCTTTAACGTCTTTAACCGCGTCCAAAGCTTTGTGCATTATATGAAATGAGCATGGGCGACGCATTGAAAATGGATTATTTGGCGTAAAGGTTTCCGACCATTTGACTTCGGTGTGAAAAAAATCTGATGGAATATATAAGTTGGTGTAGCGTCGTTTGATTTCTTGTATTCCTCCACATTTGCTGAAAGAGAAAAATTAAATTAATGAGAAAAAAATGTAGGGTTATAATCCAATTTTAAGGTACGTACAATGTTAACAATGTTTTTGGAATTTGTACAACATATCGTGGTATAGCACGAGTTTTACGCCTTTTTGGTGATAAACGCCGAACAGGACTTCGTTCACGGTCCTTTTTATCAAGGCTAGTATCGGGTTTGTCTAGTTCACGTCTGTCACGCGTTCTAGGGCTTAGATCTCGACGTCTCTTACGGTCTGCTTCAATCTGGAATTGTTTTTGTTTTTAATAATAAACATTTTGAATTTATTTCAATAGTCAAAGAACTCACATCATTTCGATCAACTCTTTCGCGGGATCTATTCGTATCCCTACGATCCTTAGCGGAGTGGCGGTCATTTGGAGAATCGCGTCTTCCTGACCCCGGTGAAGTTCGCCGTTGATTATTCAGTCTATATTCATTTGGCGGCGGAACAGCATTATATCCAGATGATTTCACATTTTGTGCCATCAATGGTTGCGGTATCTGGTTAACTTGGGCCGATGCTTGTGATACCAGTTGAACCCTTGTTGCATTCCATTTAAATTGAGCATTTTGACTATAGCTCGATTCAAAGATCACTCGATCACCAACTTTCGGAACAACGCCTTTACATATGTTCTTGTAAAAGAGGACCTCATCATTCACTAATCCACAGTCGTTACTTATCTTTGTAACAGTGCCCATGGAATTATAGTTTTGCCGACTTTGATTTTGATGCATGGCCATATTTGTTTGTTGATTCTGCCCTGAAGCCGATCCACTATTTTGGAAAGCAACTGGATTTAGTCCAGTCCTTGGTGGATATGAAACTACTTGATGAAATACTTGAGTGTTCGGTAATTGATTCATGTTGTTCGCTCCCATTTGATTATATTGCATATTTTGATTTTGCTGGCTTGATTGTTGATTTAAAAACATTTGAGAATTTTGATGAAATCCCATGCCAGTGTTAGATGGAGTCATTGGCATTTGTCCGCTGCCAACATTTTGCATACCTTGCATTGGTGTATTCATTGAATTTCTTTGCCAAGGAGGATTGGATTGGCCACTGAATGACATTTTTATTCTTTGAGTATATTTTTACCGATTTAAATCTGCAATCACGCAAAAATGCACTTCGTTTTGGAAAAAAACGCCGATGAATTTTTATCTACATTGACAGCATATGGCCGCCGTCAAGAATAAGTGTATTCAGAGAATATTAAAAAGGGAATCTATTGCATCTAGTACAATTTAGCTTAACATGTCTTAATGTACAATTTCATTAAAAACCATCTGCAAGACACTATAAATATTTAAAAGTAAACGCAATTGAAATTCGCCAATTTTGTTTAAGATTTTCGTAAGACTTTGTTTCTATATTTATATGCTTCCATCAACAGCTGTCATAAATGAATGCATGAGCACTAAAAATTCTTTTCCTAATGGACTAGTTCAGCGCAACAAATATAAAATATTTTTTTCGAAGACGGTCTTAGCTGGAGCATTGATGTCCATGCCAGAAATAAGAGAGCAAGGAGATATCCAACCAGAAATAAGAGAGCAAGGAGATATCCAACTTCGGCGAGAATTTCCCCTAGTCCACACCGGAAAGAAATGTGAGAGTAGTGGAACTCCCTTGTATATCACACATACTCTTACAAAAACCATGGATCCACCACAATATGGCGGCCGATTCGTGGATTTTGTGGGATAATGGCGGCAGATTCGTGGATTTTGTGGGAAATCGTCGGCAGATTCATGGATTTACCCAATCTCATGTACTATTGTTCGGAGGGTGTTCAAAAGGTGACTCATATTTTTAAGAGCACATATAATACTTGGGTGAATAAAAATGTAATGCTATTTAAATAATACATGTGAATCTATTTACAGGAATATTTTGAATCAATTTAATTCTTCAATGTAATATATAGGCGATCAGTTTGCAGTTGTATATCATTCATGAATTGTGAAAACTCATGAATTCAAATTTCATAATTGTTCAGAAAAATGTCTAAATAATGCAACTAAAACTAACTAATGAAATGGTTGTCAAAATTTGGAATAAACTTCCATCACATTTCTTTAAAAAACTAAAATGTCCAAAAAAGTTATTTTTTTAAATGATTCATGCACATTTTTCAATATTATTATTATTAGTAATTTTACACAAGTTTCGCGTGAATGCATTTTATATGTATTATTCATACATGTGCAGAAATAAATATGTACATTAAGTGAAGTATTCATTAATTTCAACCTAGTGCTTCAGATAGTAATTCCCACAAATGGAAGTTTAATAAATCTGCTTCATGAACATACGCTTTGTTCGTTTGATTACCCCTCCTTTCTGTGTTGAAAATTTAAGACCAAAATTTGAAAAAAGTTCAGTAACGAGCGAATTTTAAAATAAGAACTCTAATTCACCCTAATACTACGGTTGGGGAAGAGTGTCAGCTGTTTACCAGCTGTTCGTAAGAGCTCACATGTATTCACAGACAGGGGAGAAAAAGCGTATAAAAAACGCTGTCAGATGAAATCAAGGGGCAAGAGAGGTAGAAGTTGGATATCTCCTTGCTCTCTTATTTCTGGTCCATGCGTTCGATGCGGTCAAGCCAGTGTAGTCGACTAGTTTTCCGCTGAAAAGATGAATATCTCGTTGAATATGATTTTGGGTTTAGTAATTGATTGACTTGGTTATATTTTGAAACAGCAAAATGAACACCGGAAAAGAGAAAATTCTCAATATTTTACAGCTTTTCTTCGATAGTGGGGAAAACGCAAGCCAGTCAGCTGACAATGAGTATAACGTCTATGGTCCTGATACTGTAATAGTATGTATATCATGCGGGATAACAAGTCTGGATACAAACGAATTTTGATGTATGGGTAACACACCAGTTAAAGCCAAATAACCTCTTGGAACGAATTTCCATCTGCGAATCACTGCTGAATCGTGGTGAGTCAGCGCAAACGGTTCCCAAGTCAGGATTGACGATCAGGAAGGACTTGCTGGGTGTTTGGTGGGATTGGCAGGAAATCATCTACTATGAGCTATCGCCTACGGCAAAACTCTTAATTCGGACCTGTATCGTCAGCAATTGGAACTGATGGATCATTCGATCAGAAGTATCGTAGAGAAATCGTGTTCAATGGGGACAACGTCAAGTCCCACACATCGATAGCGACTCGTCAGAAGCTGCGGGTCTTTGGTTGGGAGGTCCTTATGCATCCACCTTACAGTCCGGACCTAATACCATGTGATTACCACTTGTTCCTGTCTATGACGAACCATTTTGCTGGTGAAAATTTCGCCTCAAGAGATGCTTTTGAATCAGGGCTATCTCAGTTTTCCGCCAATGAGGACGAACGCTTTTACGAGAAAGGGATAACGGCATTATCAACAAAATGGCAACAAATAATCGAACAAAACGGCCCATATTCGTGGAAAAATAATTGTTTTCTTTTCATCCAATATATAGTTGTTCAGTCAATTAATATTTAAAAACAAACACCCAAAACTATGCAATATATTCAAAATATGTTTCCCTAAAATTCCTAAAAATGTACTTCTTGTTTGGAAGGTAATGTGAGACGGATAAGAATTAACCCTTTTTTCGTCCTCCCTCCTCTCCTATCTAACATTCCAAAACAAAGCCATTTTCTTTACTAATTTTTTAATCGCATAGATCATTAGTTTTTACTTACCGGTCTACGGGTACAAAATGCGGGACAAATACACAAATACACGCATATTTGGAGAAAGCAAATACCGTCCCGCAAATCGCTTCTAATCCAGCTCCTCTTCCGACGGATTGACCACGAAGTGTGGATCCCTCTCCTCGCATATTGGTGCACCCTGAATTTGGTAAAAAGCACAGTTCTAGACTTCGTATGATTGTTAACATGAAACAGGCACGAAGGAAATGTTATAAAACCACCCCGGAGCGAGAAAATTTTCAAAACACTTACAGAGACGGTCTTCAAATCAACCACATTAAAGGAACGAAGTCTGTTAGCAGGACAGAACGATTAATGAATAATAAATAAAACAAATGGTTAGTGATAAAATCGGAATGTATTTTTAAGTTTATTTTATTTGTTTTCTTTTTTTTTATCTTTTGGCAAATCTGGTTTGTTTCAACACGTTGTCTTTGTATCGGTTTGTTTTTTTATTTCATGTGACATGACATTACACATTTTTGTATGTATTGATGCATTTTGTTAATGTTACTTTAAAGTTACTTACAAAATATTAATTTACATTTAAGTATACGTTGTACAAATAATGCAGTTATCATATTCGACCTTCTTTGTCTTTATTTACATTTTGGTAAGAACACACTATATTTATTATCTTAAAACAAGTTTTTTTTTTTTTATCAATGTTGGTTTTTATTCACAGTTTAGGATAAAATAGATCGCTTTCGAAATTCTAACCAAACGTTCCAAAAGTTTTCAACAATAAATTTTCTTCTTTTTTTTTTCAACGCATGATAACAATTAAATTTCACGTAACAAATTTGAAAAGAAAATACTTGAGGAGTAAGGAGGGCCTCTTTTTTTTTTAAATAATCATCTTCAAGTAAAAATATGGGCTTTGGACCAGATTAGTTAGGAAAATGTAATTTTAAGCGGAGAATAAAGAATTTATGATGTTAGATAAACGACGTCGAACAGTGTCAGTCACCGTGTCAGGTTGATTAGAGAAATAAGGTATGTGTACATTATTCTACAAAATTAATCCTAGTATTTATTAATGACGTAATTGATTTTCAGTTTCATTTATTTTTCAACTAGCTATTAACTATCGCGATCAGGATATGTCTGTCATTTCTTCTTGATTCTCTGGACAATCCATTCTAGGCCTTGGTAAAGTCTATAAAATAAAAATGATCATTGAAATGTAAATTCCGTGTACCACAAATTTAAGAAGTATGCGTTTAGACTATTTAAAAAAACGGTTAATGGTTACATTTTATGGGTCTAATGGGACTAAATAAAAACGTCCACACTTAACACTAAATCTTAATGACTCGGAACACTACAGCCCTATTTTCAAATCCGACGGATCGGTTCGTGTTTACTTCTCCTCTCTTTTTTCGAAATCAGCTGTTCCCTGGTTTAATGTTTGCTTTAAGAAATTTGTTCAAATTTTTTTATCAGCGGACACTAGATAACCCCCTTTTTCAATCCCTCGCGGAAAGGGCCCAAGTTTAGCAATATGGAGGATCGAGTAGCCTGGGGATCTCTGATGCGTGCTTTACCCAGCGACCCCTTTAGTGGATCATGCGGGTCAGAAGATGACCATAGTTATATGCATGCAACTATATTCTGAGCGACAAAATTGATTTTATGGACAGAAAAGCTCTCAAAGTATTGTGCGGAAAATATTGAAGAATTTAACCTAGCATTTCCTCATAGAAACACTGGCGGTAGTGGCGTTGTTGGCTGTGTGTCGACTCCTACGCACCTGAACCTCGGCTTCTAGGTTCGAGTCCTAGTACGACAAAAATAATTTTCACGGGCCCACCTCTTTCGAGTCACTGACAATTAAACATTGAAATTAGTCAAAGACTATAACTGTCTAGAAAAAGCTTCTCTCAAACTTGGTCGTTCGAGGTCGGCACTGTAGGTCCCTTCCTCATGCACTCATGAGCATATAATAGCACGCACTACACGAGTGGTTGCTGAGAAGCTGGGCCCTGGTCCTCGACAGGCTGTAGCGCCACCCATATTATTATTATTATTATAATCAAGATACTTACCCTTCACCAGTTAGCGCACAACAGGCTTGTATGTGCCATTGATGCTTTTTGATTGAAGTCAAATCTAGCTGCCTTGATATCTCCGCAGCCGACATCGAACCCTTTAAATCCTAGAACAAAACGAAAATCACAATATATCCATTGATTCGAATTCAAATATGAGAAAATGAAGGCTTACTTGTTTATTTGCATATACAAGTAGACTAGCTTTGCACAAATCTTCATGTTGTAACATTCGATACAGTTCCTCCCTCGTAACTGCTAAGCGTTCTCGATCCGTAGAGTCAATCACCATTATGATAAACTAATTACGAAAATGTCATCATTAGAATGAAAATAAGTTTACACATATTATGGGAGAAAGAAACCTCTGTATTTGTATAGTATGTGCTCCATGCTGCACGCAAGCTCTGTTGTCCGCCGAGATCCCAGACAAGAAAGTGAATATTTCGCCAGACTACCTCTTCTACATTAGAACCTATCGTTGGGCTGGTGTGCACCACTTCATTCATCAAGAATTGATAAAGTATTGTTGTCTTGCCGGCATTGTCCAAGCCAACCATTACCAATTTGTGTTCTGCCAACAAGCATAAATAAGAAGAGTTAAACTTTTTTGTTTTATTTACCAATTAATGTAATATAGTGTGTATTTATCTATGAAGGTGTATGTATGTCAATAGAAAATCTAGTTCCGGTTTAAGGAGTTCCGGAATGATCGATCAAGACATCACGTAGCTTTTTATTGGCACACTCGAACAACAGGTTGCACAAAAGTGATCAATGTGCGTGTGTGCTTGAAATAAATATTGACTTGCTATAGACAAGGAAATTCAAATCAAAAGCTGCAAATGAATAGCAATGGAAATAAACAAAAAGTGATAGGCTTTTAAACGCTCTAAAAATACGCACGTATTTTATACGCATGCAGTGGGGCTCGACTCCTTTTTCTTTTTTTTTTTGTTGCTTCTTTCAATTTAAGCACTGAAATGAAACAATTTCGTGAGCGAAGAGAAGTGGGTTTATCATCATACATATGACATGCATGCGTATGGAAATTATTATTAACCTTTGACGCGATGGACCATTTTTTCTCATAAAATTATTTGAATGACTGGACTAACTGTATTTTTCTTCCAAAAAAACACCTAACCCTCACAGCGGGCTAATTAATTTTATGATGGCAATTAATGTGTCGGAAAGACGCAGACTTGTTGGTCTCTAAAGAAAGCATTAATGTGAATCGAAAAACTATCATAAGATCGCATTTTTATGCGTAGAATAATGTCTGACGTGTTTGAAGTTGTTTAGATTTTCTGTTTATCCATTTTCAATACTGTAAATTTATTAAATTCGGAGTGCTTTCCTCCGCGACAATCTCAGGAACAAGCTAGTGAACAATCAAGTGACCCCCTCCATGTTTCTAATCTAAATCTAAAAATCAATAAGATAGAAAATAAAACAAAGCAGGTTGATGCAATTTATACGGCATTTGATTCGGTCAACCACTCACCACTGATAACTAACTGAAAGCATTTGGGTTTCATTCACATTTCCTAATGCCCAGTTTCTCAGTGGACGTTTAAACTCCACTTTTGGTTTAAACGTCAGTTCAATGATTTGTTTTGTTTCACAGTTTCTATTAAACCTTGAACTGAGTTCAATTTGTAGTTTAAGTTAACCGAGAGTACATTGCCCTTTAAACCTTAGTTCTACGCCATTTTTCTTCTCTCGCTCTTTTTTCAAGCTTTCGTAATTTATTCTCTCTGAGATCTGATGTTCGGTAATGCGATCGATTCCTTGTATTGAATTCATTTGTAATTGATACCCATGTCGCAGCTTTTTCAATCTTCGGTTGAAAGACGAGCTACAAAAGTTCAAAAGGTATGCACAAAAACGTTTTAAAACTAGAAAGCGCAGGAAATACATCGAAAGCCTTTACAAATTGTAGCCAATGCACACACCAAATGGAAGTGTTGCTATACTTTTATCGATAGCATTACACAAACGAAGGTCAACTGAACTGATGTTCAGATTTCACTGTGAAATCGTACGAGTTAAACTCGGTTTAATGTTCAAATGAACTTAAATTTACCTCCACTGTGAAACTGGGCATAAAGGATTCACTGATCCATTCGCCCTGCTAAAGCTCAATATTTGACTCGTGCGACTTTTCCTTGAATATGCTGTCGTAGTTTGGAACCCGGCTTCATAACATTTTTCGATTTTGTGTTGAAAAAGTTCAAAAGCGATAACCAAGTATATACATTTCTTAAATGCATTGGAATTTTTACCCCTCCTATAAAGCAAGATGCCAACTGCTTTGTTTAAAATCTCTATCAACTAGGCGCACCATTTATGATGTTATGTTTGTTGGGGATATACATTAGGCGTCCAATCTAACGAAGCAGTATAACGAATCACCGATGCAGCTAGATGGCACCATTGGTTGGGTCCCTGCCCCTGGTTATAGGTGACCCCCGGTTCGATTCCCGGTGAAAACAAATTGAATACGCTTTTATCCGGTTTTCATATCTGGTCCAGTCACCATTTGCCTTTGGGATACAATTACCGGCACTATACCTGCAGTTGTCGATCAGTGGTAGTAGTCATGGGTATCAGTCTGCTGACGATTTCCCTGGCAGCACTTTCCTACTTAACCAAACCTAACGAATCACCATTGTTGATATCTCTAAATAACCAGTCATGAATAATTGTACTACTCTATATAACGAATGCTGTTCAATTTCAAGAAAAAGAAACAAAAAAAGAAACAATGAAAATCGCTATATTTTTTCTTACATTTCTTAAAAGTTTTTTTTCAAGTCATCTTTTACGTTTGATTACTGACCTGGATGTTTGGAAAAGAACCGAAGACGGTGAAGACCCAATAGTTGAAGAAGACGAGTATGCGACAGTCAACAACAACTAAGTGGAAGATGAAGACAGAGGTGCTGATGGGCAAGTTAAAAATGATCAAACACCAAGAAGCTAGTGATTGCTTGAAAAAAATTATCAAATGGTCGTCAGAAAACCAACAAGATTGCTACAAAATATTGATTCTATGGTAGTTTCTGGAGAAAGTTGTCCACAGGTGGTATGAACAAACAAAAACACACACACAGGCAAACTCAAAAATTTTTACTTTTTTCGTCTGATTGAATTTGTGCAAATTTTTTTGAATTGAAGTTTATTAATTAGCTCCATTTAGAGGTATTGCAAACAGTTTTACAATATTTTACAATATTAGTACTTATTCTTAGCGAACTCTATACATAATCTTTTAAAATGTGCACAATATGTATCATTTTTAACATTGTTCGGTAATTCATTATATAATTATATTATATTAATATATTAATTTATATTATTAGTAAACACAGTGGTGTTCTAGTATAACGAATGTTCGATATAACGTACGGTTTTTTCAAATGATTTAGTGTCTCTATATAACATACGACAAAAAAAAAAGGGTTGACACTGTTTACCATGATTTTGTTACCCTAGAGAAGAAAGACACAAATCAACTTCCTTGACTGTGGGTGTATGCACGTTTATGGGTCTGTTGTAAAACTGTATGGAAAAATGTTTTTCACTCGCAAACGTTTTTCGATAGAAGAGAATTTGGAGTCTTGGCACAGTGCTGAAATGTTTCTTACAGAAGTCGCACAAGAGAATTTCTGGTAGCTCCTCAAAAATGGACTCAAACTCTGTTCAGAAAGTAAAGTATACCGATGCGACTGGTCATTCAATTTAACAAATGCAGTGAATGTGCCGAAGAGAACAACATTGAACATTCCAAAATATTCGTACTAAGAAGTCTGCAGAAAAAAACGAACGTATCTCAAGGAATAGCAACAATATGTGTCCATTTATTCAACGTTTCGTACAAGTAAAATGTACTCGATAAATTCGTAAAATTGTTCGATTTAACGAATACATCTGGACATTCTATCTCTCGTTATACTGGACCACCACTGTATTGTGTTTTTTTTAAGGTCCAAAAAACTGGTTTCGATATAACGAATTGGCTGAACATTATATCTTTCGTTACACTGGATGTCCAGCGTACTTTGCCGCATATAAAATAGATGATTCAACTTCATGTGCCATCAGGTCACTCCGTACTATTTGAAAAGTTCCACAATATAGACTACGGTAGAAGCGAACAACTAACGTGAATTATTCGAGTTTTCAATGAATATTTACATCATTTGGATTTGTCTCATACTAAACCGCTCTTTAAAAGTACTTTATGAAGCCTTTTTATGCTTTAACAATTTATTTAACTGGATTATTACTATAATTTATTAGGATATAATTTAAACTAACATCTAAATATAGCAGCCGAGACCCGCGGCTCTGAATTGAATTTTTATTGTAAAATTTATTTTTTGTAGTAGGAGAAATACACCAATACACTATTGTCGTTTGTAGATTAAAATAAATAAAAAAACCAATAGTGAGGTGTAACAGATAGCTTACTATGATCAAGAGTTCATGCGGACTTGACACATAAGTAAAAACCCAAACAAGTTCCTATTTCAGAACGTCGTTTTTTCGCAAACAGATTTCGATGTCTGAAGTCGAATTTTTAGCTTCGTCGTCAACACTCTTACGTGAATATTTCCCTCCTATCAACTAATCAACTCCAGTTTATCTCAATCTGATCGAAAGCATTATCGAAACAAATGTTGGTCGCATTCTCCATGCGTTCGTTAACTAAATGTTCGTCTCGACAAAATTGAATTAAATACGAGGAACCTCATTTGCATTTTATGAAAATATTTAGCGTGATTTATTAGCTCAATTTTGCTTGAATATTTAGACTCCGTGAGTGAAAGTAACTTGCTTGTTGTGAATCAAACCAGTATTTGATTACCACTGACTAATGAACTCACTTAACAGCGGCCGTCTGTTTCTTTGTTTCAGCGTACAATTCTATGATCTCACTGGATCACATCAATACTTTATTTTTGTTGCTTTTATGAGCAATTCCTCAATAGCTCTCCGTAAGCTACAGCCTGTGTAGTTGAAACAATCAAGTTTTATTTAATTTGTTTGAACATTAGTGAACCAGTCCGCTTCGTAAGGTTTCTTAATCCTCCAACCTAAGCCACACGGGGAAAGCTACCCAAATGAATTTTTGCAGTGAAAGTATTCAACATGAAACATCAAACGAATGCTATTCTCTCATAATAAAATGTATTTTTACTAAACCTCCTACACAACTTAAGTCAAAACAAACTCAAAACATCAAACATAGTTTGAACTTGAATTCATGTACAACACTGTAACAGTAAATGAATAGTACTCCAAAAAGTGATTGAAATCGAATTCCTATGTACAAACGTGTTGTTGAGCAACCTTCAAAGTTGCACAATAAGACACAGTTAAGTGTAGCAATGTAGGAAACGTGAATGGCATTCAATGTCTTTTGAATTTTGTTCGTCTACCAACATCTGTTCAAATAAGAGTCATCAACCGAGCAGCGAAAAAAAAAGAAGCGTGAAACACCCAACTTGAATACGATAAGTGTACAATTAGTCGAATTGGCCCTCAAACTATTATTCATGGTGCCACCGAATATACTTACGCAGAAAGTGAAAATAGATCGTCACATAAATTATGTAGATACTATGCGCGTGATGACGCGTAGCGGAAACTCAATTTAACTTGGGTGAAACGAAAATGAGAGTTAAGCCTACAGATACATTCGATTTGAATACCGAAAACCTGATCCCGAGAAAGAGACTGACTGGCCAGAGATTTGAGAGTAAACAAACTCAATCACCATGGAACAAGTTCAAGAAAGTAAAAACACAAATCGTTCTTTTTTTCTGTCTGAACCATGACTGAATAAATATCAAATAGTCTCAAGAACATTTTGAGTTTTATGAGAAACGTGATGTCACAATTTTAATTAAGCACATTTAACAAATATATGCTCTCAGGCGGATACGTCAGTAACACGCGCACATACATTTTGATGCAAACACGTCAAAAATCAAATTTCGAGATAAAAAAAAAAACGAAAAGAAAAACAAGCATGGGACATGCAAACAGATCACAATATTGATAAACAAAAGTTGAAAGTAGTTTGATACTGATACTGATGACTTCGCACCAAATACGAGGTATAATAGAATTGAATCTTCGAACTGGACTGGATCTGTTGTTACGCAAAGTCTCAAGAGAAGAAAGCTTACATACAATACACATTTTCATTCATTTCATTATCACTTATTATCATCGCTTTAATACAATTAAATACTGAAACAAATATTTACGTTGTCCTTGAAATGTGTTTTTGTTTTTAAATACATATGCGATAGATAAATAGAATTTTTGTGAAGGGATGAACAACAACACTCGGGAGTTTAAACCACACGAAATGACTTAAATTTGGCTAATAGCTGTTTGCGATTCACATTTTGCGTCCACGTTTACTTTCTCTGGTCTTCGAGGTGAACTGATTCGACCGCAATTTAATGTAGGTACCTAATTTGTAAGTAAGAACTTGAATTAAAACGGCGCGCCCTCGAAGGCCCCCATAAAGTGAATTCAGGAAATAGGAAAATCTACAATGTATACATTTCCCCGCCATTAATTCATTATACTCAATATTTCCGAAACCAGAAGACGACCACAGATAGGAAGTGCCAATATTCACATTTTTCTAAAGAAAGTTAAACAAAAGAATGCATTTTTTTTTGTTTAATTTACCTTCATTTCCAAACATACTCCAGAGTTTCGATAGTAATAGCCCCATTTTCTGTTATTTAATTTCAAATCAACCTATAGGACGAGCACTAAGTAATTTTGTAAACAACCAACAGGATTGAGAAAAAAAAATATATATATATATGTATATCGGATCGGATCTCCTTTAATGAATCAACTTTCACTGAGTAATCGGGTTAGACAATAGTTCTTGAGTGAACAAAAGTTCACGTAGGGAGTCTGCAATTGTCTGGTATTCGTTTTGACAAAATTGGTTTTAGAGGCCATACAAGCCCTTCGTTTAAATAACTGTAATTTGTAGTAATTTGTTAAACGAATATCACCACGATAACAACGGCAGCAATTACGACAGAAACAATCTTTTATTTTGCACATTAAATGAATACTTTTGCAAATTCACCATTCGATTACAGTATCTGCATCAACCGCACTCTTTCACTTTAACCTTTGTTGTCGACACAATTATTTAGTAAATGCACAACATAAGCAAGTTTATTTACAGATTATAATTGAAGTTTAATTTAATTAGATGAGATTGACGAAAAACAATATCCCTTTCATAGAACAGACAATTTGTCGCCCAGCTGCCTTGTTACGCCATTTTGTACAAAATAAAATGCAAAAGTTTTTTTTCGTGAAATGTCAAAATCGTTCGATACTCGATTCTGGGAAATAGGGTATGGCGAAAACTATCAACTGTGTACATTGTCATTTTTGAAAATCTTATAAATAAAATACACCACCAATGTGTTGAGTAATAATCTCAGTGGAATTTATTTTCACATGTGACATAAATTTCTAAATTATCTTGATTGAAATGCATACGTTAAGAAAATTGTATACATTTCCAACTAATGGCAATAGCGGCGTTCGAACACAACAATTTGTCGATACGATTTGCTTGATTGCTGTGCTTTATGGTCGAAATTGTCAATATGAACGGCCGTTGCTACAAATTGGCAAACTTGTAGTACGATAGCCAAAATATTTAGACTTTTTTCCAATTCGTCGTCAAGCAAAACGTGTCAAAAAATTGTTAAGTGTGAACCCCGCTTATAGTAATGCATTTCAGTCAATATCCATTAAATTTCAGATAAAATTCTTTTCACTCTATTTCCATGAGAATACACTTCTAAGTGATTTAAAATTTAATAAAATACATTTCAGCGAATATTCATACATAATTTTCATATTTAAATCGACTCATTCTCTGAACTCAGACATTTTACTACAGCACACGTCAAATTTATAAACTGTCAAAAATCGAACACTGTCAATAGGAATTTTGTTTCAATTTATATTTGGTTAGAATTTTGTTATGTTTCTCAATAAATATAATGCGAATATGGTAAGAATATTGATATGAAATAAATGAGAATAGCATTTAATCGTTTATCTTAGTATGGCTTCAGATTTCTTCTTTCCGAGCATTGGGGGCGTAGAGGAGCATGTATTCAATTTATCGCAGATTCTTCTGTGTCATGGTCATAAGGTAATTTGAAATGATTCAATTGTATTGCGATTTGAATATGAATTCAAAACTTACAGGTTGTTGTGATAACACATTCTTATGGTAACCGCACTGGTATCCGCTATATGACAAATGGTTTAAAAGTCTACTACTTACCAATTACTGTCTTCTATAATCAATGCATTCTTCCAACTATGGTGTGCAATATCCCGCTTTTGCGCTGTATTCTCTTACGCGAACGTATCGACATCGTCCACGGCCATTCAGCATTCAGTGCATTAGCTCACGAAGCTATGCTCATTGGGAAATTATTAGGATTAAGAGTGAGTCATGCCTTTAAGTTCCATTTCAGACTTGATAACAATTTTGTGTATTTGTAGACAGTTTTTACAGATCATAGTCTTTTTGGGTTCGCTGATCTCTCGGCTGTAGTAACTAACAAATTCTTAGAAATAAGTCTATCGACTTGTAACCACTGTATATGCGTTTCTCACATAGGTATGTGTGAGCGGGTTTCACTTAAGTTGAGGTGGACTGAAGCATGCACTTAGACTGGGCTATGGCGAAGTATTTTATTTAATATTCCCTAATGTTGCAGGTAAAGAAAATACCGTATTAAGAGCTCGGGTTCACAAGGATAAGGTTTCTGTAATTCCAAATGCCGTTGACACTGCCCATTTTACACCGGATCCCAGTAAAAGACCTCAGGATGGGACAAGTGAGACGATATGAGAAACATTTGAATGTCCTTACAAAATGTCCTTTCCATTTCAGTAAACATCGTTATAGCCTCCAGACTTGTATACCGCAAAGGTATTGATTTACTAGCCAGCGTTATTCCTCGATTCAAGCGAGTGCCGAACATAAACTTCATAATAGTAGGTGAAGGGCCGAAACGTGATACGCTCGAGGAGGTGCGTGAGAAAGCAAACATGCAAGATCGAGTGGAAATCGTGGGAGCTGTTGAACATTCCAAAGTCCGTGACATCCTTGTTCGTGGGCACATATTCTTGAATACCTCGTTAACTGAAGCATACTGCATGGCGATAGTAGAAGCAGCTTCGTGCGGCCTGCAAGTTGTTTCTACATGTGTCGGTGGCATTCCAGAGGTTCTTCCATCACATTTAATAATCTTAACTGAGCCCGAAGTGGACTCAATACATCAGGGAATTCTTAAAGCTATCGCACGCCTCCAAAAGCATAAACCTGAAATGAACGGATTTACGACACTCGGCAAGGACAAGCATGCCATGTCCAATGGAGCAACATCGAAAAAGTCTGTAAAAAATACGAAAAAATCGAAGCCATCTGAAGAACGCAGTTCAAATGTGTGTCGAACAGACGAAGAAGTCCTTTGTCCGTTCAAATGTAACGAAATCGTTGCTAGCCTTTATAATTGGGAAAACGTTACGCAGCGCACCGTAAAGGTATACCAAAGAATATTAAATGAACCCGACCCCTCGTTGGGTGAGAAGATAGTTGCTAATTTAAACAGCGGAGTTTGGCCTTACTTAATCGTCGTGTCGTTGTGCCATTTGCTGTTAATTTTTATGGAATTCATACGACCACGGAGGCATATGGAAATTGCTAGAGAATTTCCAAGAAAATATAGAAAATGATTTTGTTGGTAATTTTGATTAATTTATTTGAATATTTTTACAAGCATCATGTGAATAAAAATCTAGAAGATTATCCTGAGAGCCTCCCACCTTATTTATTGTAGTGCTTTCAGTATTTATTCTGACGATGATGATTTCCAAACTTCGGAGCGAAGAGGAACTGTAAGACGAAGGGGATTAAGTTGGTCAGGGTGCATGTAGGTGATTAATACACTAATCAATTCGATTTATAATCGACAAGTGTCCTTTATTGACTGCCTATCATCCCCAGACAGGATCAGAGGTGAAGTAGTAAAGAGATGTCCAAATCTGGTTTGGGTCTTTACTAAAAAACTCTTCGTTTATCTATGATTTGCTCTAGTCACGCATATTACTTCATTTTTAATCACACTTCTTAAGGGTTTAGAGCAGCCTGCAGTTGCTCGGTGATCAATCGTATTCCAAACACAGCCTGCGAACATTTTATAAAAAAACTCTGTGTGATGAAATCAAGGGGCAAGAGAAGTAGAAGTTGACTATCGCTTTACTACTTTATCTCTGGCCAGGATAGACCCTCGATCTAGGAAACCCATTCCTCTATACATTTTGAAGACTTTAGAAGATAGGTACGATATTAGTCAGCATTGACAACGTAAGTGTACGCACTTCTTTATTTGGTACGTACATATGCAAGAAGAACACGTTCCAATAGAGCAATCATCTTCATATGCTTGTGTTCCTTCTTGTTTGCATGTTGCTACAGTCCCGGAGCCGGAGCTTCAACCAACAACCCTCTTCCATAAACGCGATATCTGACCAGCTTTTTCTAGTGTCGAACGCTATGTTGGTTTAGGTCCTTCTCCAATTGAATGCGCAACCTTAACCGTGGGCGTCCTCTTTTGCATTGTCCCACAGGTTCGGCGTCGAAATCTCTTCGGGCCGGAGTTGAGTTGTCCGTACGCTCTACATGGTTCAGTCACCTTAGTCGTTGGGTGCGTAGACGCCATTAGCGCAAACAGGACCAAAGATCGCCGGCAGAACGTTTCTCTCGAAGAGACCAAGCACTTCCTCGACCGCTCTTGAGATTGTCTATGCCTCCACATCGTACAGCAGGACTAGGATGCTCAGTGTTTTATATAAAGTCAGCTTGGTCCTTCGAGTGCTTGCTCTATTACTCAATTGGCTCTTGAGCCCATAGAAACACCGGTTGCCAAGAGTTATTCTGCTTTTGATCTCGGTACTAATGTTATTCGTACTGTTTACTGCGTACTGTAATACCAAATGATTCCGTACTTCGCGAGTGCAGCACTTTATTGAGGACGACGTCTGGTCCGGTTGGATGATTTACGATGAATGGGAAGAGGTAGACGAAGTGCTTAGCTACTTCGAAGTTATAGCTGCCCATGGTGATGCTCCTTGGACAAAGCGATGATGTACATATGTCCTTTCTTGAGGACAGCATATACTTCGTTTTGCCCTCATTGACTTGAGTTCCAATTTTTATGAAATGCAGAAATCGATTTGTCATGCCGATCTATACATTCGACTAAAAGATGAGATTTACTTAAACTTAACAACCATATTTCGTTTTTTTTAAATTGTTCATAATACACGTTTACTTTTTCATTTCTAGATTTGGCAGTAAATAGTGTAGTCGCAGCCGAAGGGTTGTAACGCCATCTACTGGGAGGAAAAATATTTCATAACTTTACCTACCACACTTCATTCTTCACAAATTCATCAGACATTCCTCTTTATTTCGTCGCTGAACGCAGTCATTTTTCAAATTGAGAGAGATTTTCTAACCTGAGAATATATGCGAAAAGCACGAGTAGATGAGTGACTAAATGAGCCATATTATTGGATTGCATTACTTCATACGTTCATCTCACTCACCCGAATGTGACATGGCGGCGTCTGCTGTGTGTAGGAATAAAGTTTGACTGAGGCGAAATTTTTTCACAAAAAATATCCAAATTCGTTTCAATTTTTTTGAAATTAATTAAGTTTTCTTAAAGAATTCACCGGCTACACTCTAGCATAATCAATGAATAACAGTCTAGCAGATATATTGCATAATAGAAGCAATTAAAAACACGACACCGAGCGACGTCGTCGTTCCAAAGTATCACCACTACAAATCAGCAGCCATCAGTCGGTAATTTTTTCTTTTCATCCTCCTTCGACAGAAAATTTATTCCAGATTGATATAAAAAAACTACAATTATTTTTGCCGGATGACTAAAATACTGCAGTAAATCGAATGATGAAAACGATACTTCCGCAAATAAAGTCCATTACATATATATAACATCAAGCGCAGTCGACGTTTTTTTCCTTTTTTTTTCATTTTCTTCCTCTCTTCCAAGAGACTAAAAAAAAAAAAAAGATTTTTTTGATTTTGCAAAAAAAAAAGTTAAAATATAAAAAAAGAAGAACAATTCTGTCCAGAAAAAAACAAAAAAACATCCAGCTAAACAGAGAGATCCTCTAAGCGAAGATTGTTGTAATAGAAAAGGCGCAGCCCCTGCGTGTGCCGCTTTTATCGCGCTAAAAGACGGTGACGGGAGCAAGGAAAAGGAAAAAATGAAATAATTTCCAATTCCAATTCACACGTACAGTAAATCGATTGAAGAATATAATCAAATACAATACTAGAAGTGAACCAAAACTATCAATTTGTTAAGAGATACTTGGAGATAATCATTGAAATATCTGTATAGAGACATCCAAAAGAATTTGCATTGATGGTAATGCATGCTAGAAAACCGCAACGTATGAGCGATGGGTAATTTTTTGTTTCCTTTTATTTATTTGTTTGCATTTCGTTTCATTATAGTTATTATTTAGTTATTGTTTTCTTTTTCTTCAGTTTGTAGTTATGTACATTTAGTTTTCTTTTCTTTTTTTTTCATTTCTTTCATTTTTTTTTTTTTTTTTTTTTGGGAAATTCATCATAAATTCAATTGAATACTTTTTATTTTTATTTTGTTTTCATTCTTCATTTACTTGTTTTCCCATTTTTCATCATCAACTCCACTTCTCGTATTTTTCTTTGGTTTCTTTCTTTTTCTTTAATTTTTTCTTTCTTTTTTTTTGTTACTGATTTTCTCTTTTTCCATTTTCGTTTCAGGTACTTTGAGAAGCATCAATCCCATTCTTATCAGGTGAGTTGAAAATATGCAGTTTTTGGGAAATGCTTTTATTTTCAATATAAACTATTCTCGTAAATGTGGTCTCTATGCGGTTTCGGACACTTTGAAAGTCAGGTTTTGAGTTAAAATGGGAAAAAATTGTGCGTTAGGGTTGGGCTAATGTACATAGTTCGTGTGATGCTGAAGGAAGAGACTTTTTTTTTGTTGTTGTATATGTACAAACCTATGTGCATTAAATACCTATAGATACAGGTCGTACGTTAACGTCCAAATTGTGTGCTGCATTTTTATAATATTTATCCGGAGATATCGATTTGTTTTGTTAAAATGTGTGTATTACATATGAAAAGCGTATGGAGTGAACTTTTCGAGTGACATATCGTCGTTCAAAGAAGAAATGCAATTAGACGACGCTGATTTAGTGCCTAGTCAATTAGAATTAATTTGCAGACATTTTTCTTTTACACGAAATCAAATCATGTTCTGTGCTGCTGCATATTCCTTAGTGGGTGTTAGTAGATTAAGAATTGCCTCCATGCTGAAAGCTTTAAGCCAAATTGAATTTTTCTAGAGTTCAATAGCCTTTCGATGCACAATATTGCTTCTCCGTGAGCATATTGAAAGGAAATTAATGCTGTCCTTATGAAGTGTGGGGAGATTAATTTTGTTCAATCAAAACTTACGAGGATTCTGTTTGAGATATGGCAAGTGGTAATGCATTTTTAATTTCAATTGCGATGACACCAAAAATGTGTACACACCACGGAGGCATTCTCTGCCTGTTTATACTTTAATGTTGGAATGTTCGATTATTTTGCGCTAACGCAAATCTACCACATCAGAGATTATCTAAAACGTAACCCGCACACGTTTACCAGTTAAATGAAGTGAAATAATGAATATTTTGATTACTATTTGCAGAGTTCGAAATATAGTAGCTCAAAACGCGACTATGATCGTGAGGCTTCAAGCAGATCAAACTACCGTGAACGTGATAACACACCGACCGGCGGTGGTGGTGGTTCGTTAAACAATGGTAACAGTTCATATCGATCCCAATCCCCAGAGATAGATTCCCCGTCATCGAGGCACGATATACGCGGCGGTGAAAGAGATCGCGACCGTGATAGGTTTAGTTATATCCAAAAGATGAGGGATCGGGACCGTGACGTTTACAAAAAGGATAAATACTCTGGTAAGCGCCATATTCTCTCATTGATAATTAAAATGTGAATAATTTCTAATTTTTAGATAAAAGAGATAGACGTGGCAATGATCGAGAGACGGAGCATCGCACAAACCACGACAGAATTGATCGGCGGGCTAAGCTTTGCTCGTCGAGCGGTGACAAACGTTCCGGATCCGATGATAGAGACCGCGATCGCGATCGAGAACTGAGAGACAGTAAGCGGGATCGCAATGATCGGGATCGGGATAGGGACAGGGAGCGGGATAGAGATCGTGATCGTGATCGAGGTGACCGTGATAGAGATCGGGAGCGTGAGAGAAATGACAGAGGTGATCGGGCTTCGTGTGCGAGTGACTGGAGCGAACACGTCAGTTCATCTGGTGAGTAATAAATTGAGGAATACATTGCTTACTTGCTACCATCTTGCTCAGCATTCAATTCAACTGCCGCAGAATGCTCAATTCAGAATATGTAGCCTTTTGCTTCTTTCTTCGTTTACGTGGAACTAAATAAAAAACTCATTTAATCTATTCTGAATTTCAGGCAAAATGTATTACTACAATTGCAAAACGGAAAAGTCCCAATGGGAAAAACCAAAGGAATGGATCGAAAAGGAGAGGCAAGAGATTTTTGTTTAACTAAAAGTTGCTGAATTGTAACATCGTGAAATATTCTTGATTTTCTCAGAACTCTTGCACGGGATCAACACAGGGAAAAAGATTACAGAGAAAAGGATCGTGACCGAGAGGATAGATTCCCAAGATCTGGTAAGTTCTGTTCGATTAATAATTTGTGGTTGCGACCATAATGTAATTCTTTAAGGTGGCCCTACATGACGAATATGCTCGCAGAACTTGTTTGTTTTTTTCTCGTGGCTGGTTCGCGATCCGTTCTCTGTTGGCGAAAAATTCTTGTACAAGTACGGCGAACATGTTCGACGTTTGGGGCTTCCTTAACTCTCATTTTAATAGTCGCGACACTTCGACTTCATTCGTCATTAGAATTTAGCTAAAACAATAGACTGATCGTCTCTTTTTTTCCACACAGCATATACAAAACATTCCAGTTCTCGAGGCAACTCACGGTTGAGATGGGGCTATGATAATGATGGTGGAGGTCCTCCAGCTCATAGAAGAAGAATCGACGGTAAAATATTTACCCTAAATCCACACAAATCGGAATTTAAATTAAATCTATTTTTTTTTTAGATAATCCAGATATGGATATAAGCCCGGGGGACTCCACACCAACATCTGAAGCTAGTTATTCACTGACGGGCACACCGAATACAGCCCAATTAAATGACCAAACTGTCGCGCTTGGATCGGCAGTTACAGCTGGCGGTGCTGCGACCGTTCTTTTGCCGAATGCTCTGCCTCGTCTCGCATCACATCCAACAAATTCGTCAGTGGTTTCATCTCAAATGCATTTCACAACGACAACATCTGGCGGTAATGGAAATGTAAATATGGGTGGTTCAGGTGGCCAGTCCAACAGTAGCAACCATCGAAAGTTGGAGTCAGTAGTACAACAAGTGAATCTATCCGTTTCTCCTCCCATCCAGGCAACTGTAAGCGAATGAAATTTTCAAATTGAAATTCAATGGCAAATTTTTATGATATCTTCTTGTTTTCGTTTCTTTCAAAAGAGTGGTTCGCAAAATTCAAACACAGCGTCGAATCAAAATGACCACCATTTAAATTCGAATGCTCCTGGTCCTCCAAAATTGGGCACAAAATCGATGGAATCAATGGAAATGAATTCCCAACAGAAGGGCGCAATGCATCGGCAAGCGCATGGTATTTCTGTAACTGGTTCTTCGGATCCGAATGTACCGCTTATGGATGCGCATCATTCCGGCACGGTACCCGGAGTCATTAGTTTAAGGTAAGAACGTAAACTCTTCTATTTGTTTACCTAAAACAACGTTTATTTTTTCAAATAGGGATAATCCACTAAATTCACCACATTATAACCTTTCGCATGCACACGGTATGTCGCCGTTGAACTATACAAAGAGTCCTGTTACTGGAGCTAACAACAGCACTACCGGTGGTCCATATCCCTGCAACACCCAATTCGGACTTAAGACTGTCGAGGGCGTCAACGCAAATATTGTTGGCTGTCCATCTAGTTTATCAAATGCATCTCTATCGAGTAGCGGTGTTGCGTCAGGTGGAAACGGCGGACATAGTGGTGTCGAGGGGCCACCAACTCCCACACAAGAACTAGATATAAGTGGAAACAACAGTACCGAGCAGCGAAAGTGTAAGTGTAAGATAGTATATTGTCGGTAAATGCTTTCAATTAGTGATACAAATTCATTTTCAGTGGAAGGCACATCAGCATCACTGAGCACATTGCAAAGCTGTGTGGCCACTGCGGGCCAAGCTGGTCGGGGGCAAGGACCAGACTTATCTCCAAAATTAGCAAAGTATTTTAGAGCCGATTTGATAACTCATGTAACAAATTGGCCAGCAGACATATTGGAAAAACAGGTGAGTTACAGAAAACAAAAATGCTAAAACCTTTCCCATCGTCCAAGCGACAGATTTGTGAACTGTGCGATATCACCTTTCGTGAGTGAAACTCATTTTTAGCTGACGATACCGTCATCTATTAAGAGGGTTTGTTCACATTTGCCCGCGATTCCATATGAATATGTTTTGTCTTTGAGAAAGCTTTTAATGAGCCACACATGACATAATTTGCTATAAAAACGAATCTTTTTTTACATACAGTCGCTCACAAAAGTCAGTAAGCAGCAACAAGGTGTCGGTGTTCCCAACAAAAATTATATTCAAGCATGACTGGAAGAACCTACAAGAAAGGGGCGTCGTCATGGCTCAAAAACAACAGTCAGGCCGCAATCAAATCCCTGGACTAATGTCGTGTTCAATCCAAAAATATCACTTAATTGCAAGCTGTCTCGAGAGATGGCTGAGCATTTTAACATACATACCTCATGTTGGCGCCGGGACATTGTGACATTCCAGGCAAATGCAAAGTCGATGAACTGGCCAAAAGTGGTACAACCTTCTCCCTATGCTATTGCAGGGTATCACCTTTCATGTCGATCGCTATCTTTTGAAGATACGCACAATTAAAACCACCAACGCTAGAAGGCACCACCTGTCTTAAAACAAAAGAAATTTGGTCATGACTTAACCTAAAACGGTCACTCAGTCTGCTTAGGCTCAGCAGTCTATCATTAAGGAGTGCCATAGGAGTCATAACCGGTCACTGTGCAATTAACACTCATGCCTACGAGCATGATAGGTGTTTCACATAATGATTTCTGCAGAAGCTGCATGGATGAAGAGGAGGTAGGACCACAGATCACCTAATCTGCTCGTGAAGCGCTCTGGCTAGTCGTAGGTTCCTACACGTAGGTGTCTACTATTTCAATAATCTGAATGAGCTAAAAAGCGCCAGTAATGGCCAGCTAAATCGCTTCACTACGAGCACCAACTGATTCCGATGATAGGAGAAGTTAATCCGCGTGGTGTCACAATGGACCTACTTTGGCCTAAATGTGACTGCCATCTGCAGTCAGCCACTCTAACCTAATCTAACAAGAAAACATCTTGAATGTAGACATTAATTGCTAATGTACTTAAAACAGGAAAATATATCAGGATAGCCCAACAACTATAGGCACGGGATCATAAATCAAAATTCACATCACAAAAGTTAGTAAACCACGGAGAGGGGTCTGGCATAATAAGGGGACTTATGGTAGCATCTATAGTGGTCAATTTAGTTCCCACTGATCAATAAATGGATGGGCTTGGTTGCTTGAACAATCTCAAGAATAACATGCGTCAAAATCATTTCCAAGCGAAGATTAAAATGGCCATTTGTTGGTTATGTAAATTTGGTTAGATTTTTGGTTTATGACCCACTATGCCTATGGTTTTTGGGATATCCTCATATTTTGTTTTGTTTGAAGTGTATTACTAATAACTAGAGAAAATTGCATTTAAAACTTTTTTTCTTGGGAGTCCTTTATGAATTTTATTTTTGTTCAGAACGCATACAACTTAATTACTTTTGTGATTAACTACGTGACTAATCGACCAATTTATAGTTGGTTTGTTGGTGTGCTCATCTCCCTTCAAGAAGTAACTCCTTTCGAAGGATTCGAGTTAAAATCGGAAGGTGGCTCATATTAGCGAGTACGTTTTGAAATTTGTTCCGAAAAAAAATTCTCAAGTTTTATCAGAGCAGGTGGTTGGTAGCATTTGTTGCGTTCATAATTGCATCATTGTTGCTCCTAGACTGCACAGTACTGCCGCAAGTTTGCAGCTAGTCAGCATTGTCAAAAAAGTATTCATAAAAGCAGCATAAGTAGGCGATGCAAAAGGTGTTTCAGTGACGTTTAATTGGAAATATTGTGCACCAAATACCAAAGAAAACGGCGATGCTTTAAAATAAAATGAATTGGAAGTCAAGATATGTTCCAAGAAATAGAAATTTCCTTAAAGTAATATGAGAATTTCCCGATGATGTTCTAGTAACCATTTTCGCATGAAGAAGTTCACCGTTCGGTTTCCCTGTAATCCGGCAACAAAACAAAAATCACTGCCAACTTGATCGCAGTTTCACGTCGCTTTGCTTTTATGAATCCCGTTGCCGACTGCTGTCGTGCATAGTGAATGTGGTTACATTTATGAACGCAAATCTTGGAGGGCTGCCGCAGTTTGACTTTTACGAACTCGGCCATTGCCTAAACCGAATGTTCTGTCCAAGAAAGCGATGACCATTATTACAGCCTCTAGTGTTCTCAACTTAATGGTCTCGCTGGCCCAAAATCCACAGATTTAGTGGTTCCTGGTGTATTCATAGAGCTTTGGGTTCCTTAATAACGACTATTCTGTTTAACAACAGCACGGCAAGCAGACTAAACAATTATTTAAATGAAGTATTATAATTACAGTCAAATGTCTGTAAGTCGAATTGTCTATAGACCCAAGACTTAGATTTGTCCATATGTTACACTCCATAAGTCGATTCTCTGTAAGTCGAAAACTTCCTTCAATCGAACTTCGCGATTCCTAATTTTCGTAGACAATTCCCTCCATACCTCGTACTCCAACACCCATTAAAAACATGCAAAAACAAACGAAACGTTTACGTTTGTTGTTGGTTGGTTACAAATCCATAGTCGTAACTTTGTTTGCAGTTAAATATAAAACATGTAAATGTATGCAGGAGTCTCATCTGCATGTTATAATTGACTTCTTTCGCGTCGTAAAATTATTCATTTGACGTCTATCATTTTTGGACATTCGTTCAGTAAAATCGCCGCGAAAGTTAAATTTAAATAAAAAAAATGTTACTGTCGACGAAATCGATATCGTCAAGTGCTCTTTAATTCAACTGAGCATGTGTTGTCTATTAATTTTCGGTTGCTCCATAAATCGATGTTTTAAAACATTCTTATGGTAGTCGTTTTAAAAGAAATTGTTACTGGTCACTCTGTGTGACTGTCAAATGACGACTAAACATTATCATTCAAACAGAAATTGCGGCCAATGTCAAACGGGAACGAGCAGCCTGTATAAAGCATGTCGGGGAGCCAGGGAGTTTTCATAAACGTCGGAAAGCTGCGCTAGTACAATCGTATTTCTTTTCTCATGCGTTTTTGACCACACATGCTGCAGAATGTCTGCAGGCCTGCTTTAGTACAATTGTCATCAATTATTCATTCTTATTATAAAATTCGGCAGATAGTTTTTCCCCGAGTTAGATTCGAAATTATGTTCGAAATTTTTTTTCTTATTGGAATTATGGATTCTGTCTTGAATTCCCGACTGGAAGAGCAGATTTATTCGATCATTCAAATGCCGACAGGCGGGACAACACTTCATATTCAGTTCTGCATACATATTTCTTCTTCAAACTTGATTTTGCTCCTCCTTTCGAAGCTAATTAATGCTTTATTCTGTACTTCATTTGTTGCAGTAGACCTTTAAATAGAAACACACGCACGCTCATAAGTATTTTCACCAAAATTCACATCGAAATACCTACAGTTTTAAGATTCTGAGACCCTCCTTTCTTTTCCCTAACAATATGACGGGACAATTTCGGAGGAACTTCAGTGAAATTTTCCATCGGAAAGTTTTTCATAATGAGAAGGAATTTCTCCCTTTCTTTTCGAACATTGTTAATATCACCGGGTTTGCTAATTAGGAAAAAAAGGTCGGGGGTCTTTGATTCATCAACGTCTTTTCTATTGAAAGCCTTGTATGGCTATTTCTCCACACCAAACCTTCGTTTTCCCTTTAAGAACAAAAAAATAATTTTATGCACAATAAAATATTTGCAGAAGGTATTTTATTTGTTCATCATCATCTTTTGACCCGCATGATTCACTAGAGGGGTCGCGGGAGTAATGCACGCACGAGAGATCTCCAGGCATTCGATCCATCCTCCGCCATCGACTCGAACTCATCAGGAGTTATGTCCAGGGGTTTTTTCTGACTGAGTCCAACCAACTCGTCCTGGGTCTGCCAAGCGATCGCCTACCTAATGGAATCACATTCAAGGCACGCCTCGGAAGTCGTGATGATGAGGACATTCGTTCTACATGATGAAACCATCGAAGCACAGCCCTCTTCGTTCGAAGAAGCAGCTACTCTACCTATACCACCTATACCCTATACCACTATACCACCGAGTAAATCCCACAGCAGCATTTTGGCAGCTTGCATTCGCGATCTTTTATACAGTAAAACCGGCTTAAGCGAAACGACCAAAAATCAGTCATTAAAAATGTTTTCTTCCAATCGGCCCTTTTTGTCAAAAAAATGATGACTGCACAATCCGCCCGACATCGATGAGCTATTGACGTTTATGAACAGTAGGTACTGCAGTTCACCTAAGTTAGTACGATCGTATATCAGCATTAACGAACATGGATAAAGCAGTTCTTTGGTAGTCTGACGTTTATGAAAACACAACACAACAAAAAAAAGTTGTAGGAAACTACATTTTTGTCATAATTCCTCTATAGCCGCGTCCACACTCCACAATTTGTCGATGCAATTAGCTTGACGACAAAGTGAAAAAAAGTTAAAATGCTTTGTCTGCCGTTCAACAAGTCTAGAAGTCTGCCAAGTTGTCTAGCGTTCACATTGGCGATTTGGCCCATCAAGCACGGTTGTTCGCAAATAGTGTCGACAAATTGTTGAGTGTGAACGCCGCTTATGAGGGAAGAGGTTTATATGACACCGATACTTCCGCTACTATGGTGCACTTTATCAAGTCGAGTCTGTGCAGCTTCTATTGACATTTCGAACTTACATTTTACTTACTGCAGACCTAATAGAACTCACTATAGCACAGTTGATGACTTCAGCTGCATTATAAAATACATGTGTACACTTTAAACAAAATGTTAACTTTCCTCTTCTTCCACATTTTGCAGGCGCAGAAATGCTCTGAAGAAACCCATGCGCATGGAGACCTGCTATGTACGAAAGTATCCGCCGAATTAAAATCAGCTAGAAGTTTAGTTAGAATTACAGAAATAACAGCAACTCTACAAGAACAAAAGTAAGTCATTTAAAAAAAAAAATGCCCGAATAACACCCATTTATCACTTACACAAAATTTATTTCAGAATTATGTATCTTCGTCAGCAAATTCGTCTATTAGAGGAATTAAGATCCCAAAATTCATTTATGTCAGATGATCTATAGCCAATATTTAAATTGTATTAAATTAATAAAATAAAGTAATAAATTAAAAAAAAAAAATTAAATATTTAATAAAAAAAAAAATAATAAAATTTAGTAATAAATAAAAGAGAAAATGCAAACACAAAAAAAAAACAAAAACAAATACAAAATATAACTGAAAAAAAAAACATTTAGAATTAACCACTACAACTGACAATTAAACCAACAAAAAACAAATGCGAACTTTTAATTTTTTTATTCATAAAAATGTGTTTTTAAATTTAAAACAAGAAATAAGTGTTTTTTTTTTCTAAATGTAAATATGCAATAGATTTTTAGTAGGGACATAAATGCATGTGCGTTGAGTTGGAAATACATAATACATGATAGTAATTAGGAGAATATCGATAGATTGTATTGTACGAATCCAGTGATCTTATTTTATTTTTTTTTTTTTGTTCACTTCATAGCTTTTTATCTGTAATGAATGACCCCCAAGGCGAATCATAGAAAAGAATAGTAGATCAACGGTAGAGATATCAGGAATACCTATGTTGATGTAGTGCGTGTCTTTTAACTGCACGGAAAGTGCGTACGAATTTTGTAAAAGTCTGGTTTTTAGATTTTATTTGTTTTTCAAGTACATCCCTTGATAGTGACAAGAAAGCAAAAAGAAATTGATGAGATTTTGAATTATATTGGTAAGTGAATGAATTAAGGAAAACAAATATTTTACAACAAGCGATCGCCTCTAAAACTCTGCAACATCCGAGACATAATTCACGCGTTCTACAACTTCTAAGGACGACACTTTGTTAAACAAGAGAAGAAATCATCATTATTTGATTGGTGATTAGTGATTCCTTTTAAATGTGAACCTTGATCAGTAGCAAAACTTTCGTACATAACAATTTTTTTCAAAGAAAATCCTTGGGTTGGTTTTATGTTCAATTGACTAGACTGATATGCATTCAATTTGTAATTAAGATACAACTAAAAGTATTGCCTTTAGTTTTGTTTTCTTTAAAATGTTTATAATCAGAATTCTCATTTGATACAGCCGCTGCTTGCCAAGGGAAGTGGCTTTGCATAGTATGAGAAATAAGAACAGTCTTCCACATTTCATATACCCGACGCTAGGTGTACAGATGAAACGTCTAGCTCCGATTTTTTTTATTCCAATTAGATTATACCTACCACACTTTTTAGGTTAATTTTACGTATATCCTTATAAATGTTCTTCTGTTCACTGTTATTATATATGTCTATAGTACTAATTGTTCACTTACGCATACAAATTTGTCAAACATCGAACATTTATTCTCCTGATTGTCTAGAAATATTGCAATATACACTATCTTTTAACATGCTCTTCGATTGTATTACATTCAATTGTTTTTATAACAAATTAACTTGTATTGTTCTGTTCGATTTTATTTAAATGTGATTTGTATTGTTGTAAGTCATAATGCCAAAAAAAAAATAATACAAGATTTGCGCTTAATCATAGTTATGTTATTGTTGTGAACTTTTCGATCGAAAAAAAACTTGTGCACATTCAAATCGAAATCGAAAAATAAGTCTTGAATCTTAGTCAATTTCTGAATTTTCTTCAAGTCGACTCAATTGCAGTGTTTTTTGGTTTAGATTATAAATAGCTCAGTTTATCCAACAATATGCACGAATGTAGTTTGAGTTGTTCGACTCATTGCGTGTGAAATATCTTGCGTTGGACTGATTTCAGTTCCAGAGCATTTCCTGTACAACATCTCACATCGTTGCCCTTACCATTGAAATTATCTCGTATTGATCTGCATATTTTAAGTTGCTACTCTAAATCAACTAATGTCAACATAATAAGCATGGCCACAAGAAAAATAACACGCATTTCCGTGTTTCGCAATTTTTTGTTTTGTATTTAATGAGATTGATGTGCATTGAAATTTGCTGAATTAAAGAACTATATTATTAAGGTGATATATCATTTTTTTTTGTGTGGCAATGTTTTCTTCGCGAAAATGTACAAACTTTTCTACACCGGAAAATTAATCAAATGAAAGATGAATGTAATATAAGACAAAAAAAATACTTATGTCGGTATGAACATATACACTTGTCTATTAAATGAATAGTGTTGGTTTTTTTTGTACAAAAATAAAACTGATGTATAACAAAATATATAAAATGTTTCTTCATTTTTTTTCATTCATCTAACACGCAAATAGTTTGGAGAAGTTGGAAATTCTCGCAAACGTTTTTTTTATCATAAAAAAATAAAAATCGACACATTCTCTAAACAATTAACTATATACTGTTTTATTTAACGACGAAAAGTGTATCTACAATAGAGCCTTAATATTTACAAATAAGAATAAGAACCATGAAAGGAAATGATCGTAAAACTACTAGTAGGAAATATTTCTCTCTTAAGTGTAGTAAGGTTTAAGAGCGAAAAAAAAAATGAGATTGAACTTTCTATTTATTTATCTATGCGGAATATTAATCGAAATAAGAACCTTTATATGTGTATGGAAAATTCATTGATTTTTCGTCATTATTTGTGTTTAAATTCACAGTTTTTTTTTTGTTGGCCATTGTTCCACAAGTATACATAAATTATGTAACGGATATCGAAGAATGATATGAGTGCGTTCTAGAAGCAACAATATACTACTAAATTGTTTTTTTTTTCATATTATTTATACATTTCCTTTATTTTGTTGAATCTTCTTTGCATGTAACGTATGAGAACAAGTATGTAAAATAGTAAAAGAATGAAATGCATTTCAAATTTATTATTGTTTAGGAATAAAGAAACAGATTTTGAAATAAATAAAAACAAACAGTTTTATTTTAAACAAATGAAAAGATTTGTATTCTTCGAACAAGAAAGAGAAATCGTGTCTCCCACAAGGAGGATCCACTTAGCCCAGGAAACGATCCATAAGAGTCCACACTTTAAAAGCGATTCAAACTAATTTGTGTACACTTTGAGACCACAACTAGGCTTAAAAAATGAGAGTTAGGGTGTCCCAACGGATGTACATTGCTTAATTTAACATTTGGTATTACAATATCGGTTTAGTGTTTAATTTGTATATGCTACTCTGTCCAGTGCTTGGGATAGGATAGGATCGTGGGTAGACGCGCAGGAGCACGTCTCCCTTAGGTCCGTGTCCGTTTCCTCCTTATCGTACTCGGCGAAACTAATGCTTACAACGGGTAGTTTAAATCCGTGTGTCCATGTTGGTTCTTTTGGTGATGGTGTGGTAGCCGATTTAGCCTCGATGATGACTGCTATCCCTGCTCTGGTAGAAACCATGCAACTCGTTGTTGCGTCTGCTCGCTTAGTAGACTTAGCGCGTTGATGTAGCGTTGCCGGAGTACTGTTTTTCTCAGTTTCCTGATTGCCTCGTTAGGATGGTTGTTGATGTCTAGAAGCTGCTTTCTAAACAGTATCACCATGTACTGTGACAAGCGGATGATGCGTGCTACGTTGTAAAGCTTCCTGTTGCTGTGGTGCTTTCGGCGATCGGTAGTATTTTCCTTTCGAAAAGTGCGAGCAATAATGCAAGTACAAGTGAGTCGTCTAGTTTTGCTTATGTTAAGACATTGGCTGCCAATACGTTTGAGCGATTTGAGTCCTAGGAGGCCAAGGCATTCCTTTTTCATTTTCGTGTCTCAATATCTAAAAAGTAGTTCTCCATCACACCCGATATTTTATTGCAACTGTGAAGTAATAAGGGTTTTTTTGTAACACCAAAATGTTGACCAGATGCCACATAAACTGAAACTGCTATAAAATCTTATATATCACCGCACAAAAATGTACAAAGAATGAACGAAAACGTACGACACGCCAACCAATGTGTTAAGGCATTAATCATATAATAATAAACCGGATCTAAATCGTTAACTCTGTGGAAATAAATTATTCAAACGTGTATGCGGGAATTATAATAGACATCTGAAGAAAACGCGATTACCCATAATCGCATAATTGGACGCACAGCCATATAACTCTGGTAATGTACCGAAGCAAGCAAATTTAAAGAGAATGAGTGCCATCTACCCGTCACTGTGAGTTTCAAGTTGGGTGCTCCCAAAACTATTCATCAGCAATTACCAAGTTAGTTCGTACGTCAACCATTGCTGTATTTTGATAATTGGTGCAATAATGTACAATCTGGAGTCTTATTTGATTCCATTCGAAGCGACTAAACTCATCCCTTAGTTTTGGAATTTCTAGGCGCAGAATCGCAAATGAGAAGGAATCAAATGTGCATCAATTCCTTTATTCAGAGATTTTTTTTTATAATTCTTCAAACAACACTTCGTCATACATAATGATTATGTATATAAAATGATTCACAAATTTAGAATCCTTGAATGTTTATGCACATAATTTATTCTATTGCAACAATTTTGCAATACACATTCAACTTTTCGTTCACTTCCTCCTCTCCTTGAATGTTTTCTCCAGAAAATCCGAGGCCATATCTTCGTACTTGTGGAAAGTCTCTGTACTTGACTTGGCGATATTCTTGTAACTATTACTCTGTTGCAACTTACACAGATTTCCCCTTACTAGGCAGACAATTGACCATGCTCTGTATTTGAGAACTTCAGCATCCATTTTACTGTCCTTAGCTGTTGGTGGTAATTCTGACATTGATCCACATTTTGCGTCCAACTCCTCCATCCAGCCTCTGCATGTTTTAAATAATGAATGGAGAGTATTCTTTATAAACCATTTATCTTCTGGAAATACTCTTTGAGTCGAGCTTTCGATATCAGAACTTTTAGATCTTGGGAATTTTGCAAATTCCTTGTATTTTGGTTTTAATATTCGAGTGGCTAACTCTCCCGACAGTAATTGATTCATTTTGGCCTAGTAACTATTGTCCTGCTATTTATTTATTTAAATATTTTGCAGTAAATGAATTATTTTAATAATCTGACGACAGATTTTATTGAAACGAAATTCTGAGGATACTCCTTTCAGTTTGAACTAAGTTATTCTGCTTGCTTGGGTGTGGTAATATGCATGTTCCCTGCAGCTTAATTAAAAAATGTTCATTAGGTTCCCTGCAGTTTGATTATATTGAAAATAAGATGACAACGTTCGTCAGTTAAAGAACCCGGATGGCCGAGTTTGTTAACAGGATTTATGCTTACCTAACCACTATCTGGGTTATGAACTTTTAATCTTTGAAATGATAAGACAATCTACGAGTTGGATTAGTTTAGGAAAATGTAGTCTCTTTTGAATGTATGTTTTCTCTTCAATCGAATAGGGTGTTCGTTCTTCTCTTCAATTGCCCAACTTGTGTTATCATCCCTAGTCGTTGAATCTGACTCTCAATCAGTTTTCGGCGTTTCGGACAATAAATCAACGTTTTTTTCGAAGAAGAACTCCAGGGAAACAATCGAAATGTGCGATAAGACAAACTGGATGGATCCTTGTAGTTGAAAACTGATCCAAACAATGACCAATCGTTCTACACTCAAATCAAAATAACCAGATTCTTTTATTTTGAACATAATTTTGTTTTTTCTTCTTTTATGTTTTTTTTTGTGGTATTTTTTTTTATAATTTTATTTTGTTTTTGTTTTATGTGTTTCCAGGAACAGGTGATGCTGCAGCATTATTCGAAGATGTTCCTACTGATGTTGATGGCGCTGACGACGAAGAGGACGATGAAGATGCGGTTGCAGATGATGAAGACGACGAAGATGTGCCCGTTGCGTTGTTTTCTTGCAGTGCTTGCGTCTTATAGAATTGGTCGATCTGTTAAAAGAATAATTTTTTTCTTTTATTTAATTACATTTTATCTCAACTCAGTTTGCTTACTATTTTCTTAATATAATCGCATAAGGTACGATTTTGACTATGACTGACGACATTTTTTAATCTGTACGGTGGTGAAACTGTAACCTCGTTGAATATTTGTATATTGACTCCCTGCCAGGTGACATCGGAAATCTGTAAAAAAAATTACTTTTTTCATTAATTGAAAATTTCATTAAATTTTATTTCATATTTTCTATATATGCCTTAAAGTTCTTCGCCAGCACTCTGTACAGTTCCTGGGCCTCAGGACTAACTTCGGCGTTCTTCGATTTAATATACGTCTGTCGGTTCTGCACTGTTTTCCGCAGCCGAATCTTCAGTTGTTCCAAATTCAATTTTTGAGGCTCCTCAACAAAATTGCCGTTACATTCCTTTATCACTTGCACATTACTGCATAGCGACAAATTTAGAACAAATACATCGTTCAGTTTTTCCGATGCCTTCGAATGGCTCTCTGATTTACAGGATTTTACGAGTTAAGGAAATTTCATTTGATAAGAAAAAATTAAATTATAAATTAAATCTGAAAAAGAAAAAGCAATTCTGAACGGGCAGACCAATTGGGCGCGCGATACTAAGTCCTCCATGAGTTTCGAATGCATGTTCCATTGTACAAATAAGATCTTCTGAGAACATTGATTTCTTTTAGTTATCTCGAAAATTTTGCTAAAATCTTATCTAGTGTGAGCAAAAAAAAATGAAATGTCTGCAGAAATTCATCAAACATAAATGTGAAAAAAAGACCAAACGGGACAGAGCACTGCCAACTCTTTCAATTAATATTCCATTGCATATGCGGAAACCATCTGATGGTTATTTATTTATCAAATTTGTCTCGCGATAATTGCGCAATTGTACTCCTGTAAATTGTGCAATTACCCCACTAGAAATATTCGGTTGTCGCAATCAATTTGCTCTCATTTAACTACAATGATAAAAAAAAAAGAGAAATAAAAAAGCATACACATTCCATAGCCGAAAACACAGCCTTAACCAAGCTAGGTTTGAAATGTTTCGTGATGTGTTGCTAAACATGTTTGCGCTCTCCGAGGGGAGTGTCATTAAACTTTCCTGAAAGAACGTGTAGAACACATTCGGATTGGGAATTACCAGTGGCAGGGGAACATATAAAACAATACAAAAGTTCATAGATCAGCGGAAAAAAAGTAGTCCACTCTTTCAATGTTGTCAAATTTCACGAAACTAAAACTGATCAAGGGGGTCAGCAACCTTTCCATTCGACCAACCTCAACATTACACTTATTAACTGTCTGTTAAAATAGCCACAATTGATTTGGTTGGTATTTCTTAAACAATTTAACTTTCCCTCTGCTCCCTTGACAGTTCAACGGTACAGTATTGGAAAACGCACACATAACCTGTTTCTCTGTTCACTCTTTGAAACGTCAAAATAGTGCAAAATCGATTTCTTCCTCATCACAATCATTGGTCATGTTCCTACGGGAACAATTGAATACAATTTACTTGGAATCAGATTATTTATGATGAATTCTTATTGGCATTTAATTGCGTCCGTCACTTGGTCAGGTGTTTAGGATCTTGTTTTTGTTTTTTGCATTCACCGCCATCCACTATGTTGGCACAAAATCATGATTTTTTTTTTTTTGATTTCATCAGCTCACACTCTCACCGTCGATGGATTGATGAATTGAATGCAATCCCTTGACTGGATCGGGTCATTGTAATGAGAATTTGTTTTCTTTTTCTTACGGTTTCATTGTTTTGCTGACTTGTTTGTTATTTGAAAAGGATACTTAATATTAACATTTTCGTGGTATGATCGAAAGCTAGAACTTCGCCTTCTACTTCTTGGTTGAAGCATGTCGTACAGAGCACTGTCGATCCAATTGTAAAACAATCATTTACCGCGGCCATTTTTATTCAATAAAATGTTAAAACATTACTAAACTAACTATGAAATTTTTGAAAAATACGCTTCGAGTTTTATTTAATGATTGCTAATCGGAATTTTATTTTTTATTAGATATAAGAAAATAAACGGCAATAAGTCGACGAGCGGAACGAGCGAAGAAAACTTCTTTTCCTTCTTTTCCACCACACGAATTGCGGTGGGAAGAACAGGCCGAGAAGATGGTTGGGTTGATTTGATGGTAAGATTTTGAATGCATTCAGTCAGTGATATAATGAAATTCAGGGATGACTTACATAATTTTCGTTTTTTTTTTTTTGGAAAACTTTTTTCTTTCTTTTCGTTTATTTTCGTACACATGCAATGTTCGTTCGGTACGTAAATAATACATAATTTTTGGAAATTTATTTTTAACTATTTTTTATTTCGTTGAAACTTTGCTTACCTCCCTGTAATTATGCTGTTTCTTAAGAAATGTCAGAAAGAGAAGATTACTGCAACTCTTACTTGATTAACTCATAACCATAAGACTAGTTTCATTCATAGAATTCTTGCAGTTCCTAAATAAATTAATTAAAATCGACGTGAGATTGATATGAGAATTCTACTTTACACAAAACTACTTGAAGCAATTGTGAATGAAGCACCGTGGCGAAGAACGGTGATTGTTTGTTGGAGAAAGACAAATAAACAAGTTCACCCATCTGTCAAAGCAAGGATGTCTCCACTAAACTGCATTTCTATAGAAGAGGCATAAATCTGCGGCAATCACGAGTTTATCCATCCGTTTTTGCATGAATTGCGTGCATTTTAAAAATAATAAAGTTTGTGAATAGAATCTTTGAAATGGCGTTACGTCCTCTTCTCATTATAGTGTGCTTGTTCCATATTGCAATATCCATTGTGGCGATAAATCATTGGGTGCTCAATGAGAATGGAAAAATTAACCAAAAGGTATGTGCAAAATATAAACACAAGAAGAAGAAAACAAGGGCAAACTGTGTGTGCGTTTTTTTTTCAGATTGATTCTCCATTTTATTTGCGTGAACCAAACAATCTGATTGCATTCCTTGATCAAATAAAATATAATGATGTTATTGAAAGCACATATTTGGAACTGTTGCGGCAGAGAGAACTCATGGCCGAGCAGATTAACTTCTCCATACAGTTCGGAATGGAGATTATTGATCAGGCAAAGTGTGCTTTGGACTACTACATCATCGAGAAGCAAATAAGTTACACAAAAGTGACAAAAGATTATTTGAAAAGAATTAACATAAAAAATGCCAAAAGAAAATCGCAAACGTTTCCAGCAATCAGTGTTCCTGACGGTGTGCCGTTTTGTTGGGAATACACGAACCTGTACGTTGGTATATGCTGTTACGATCATTTGGATGGCTTAAGAGGCACGTACGCGTTACAAATTGAACCGGAGGAAGAGCTGGCGAGCAGCGATTTGGATTTCAAATCCAGACGATACATCCAGAGTCTGACTGACGGTTTAATGGATAGTCCAGCGTCGTGGAAATACCACACACTTAGCTCGTATTATTGGCGCATGCGTGGTGAAGCTACCCAAGCGGTCGAGTGCGCCAAACGTGGAGTAATGTTGGCTCCCCGCAAGGTGAAGGATATTCCTCTACTAAGCCTAGGTATAATTCTGTACAGGGCGGGAAAGCTGCGAGACGCCGAGGTGGTACTGACAGCTGCTGTAGATCATGCACCCGAAGTAGCCGAGAATCACTTCGCATTGGGTACCACCCTTGCTATGATCCATGAATTCAATCGATCTCTAACACATTTTGACATCGCCGAAAAGTTGGATCCAAGTTTCATCCCACGGACGCTGCCGTTGAAAAATTTCATTTCGTGCTTCGAGAATTTAACGCGGAAAACAACAAAAATGTATAGGTAAGCAATGGACTTCAAGGATGATGCAGGATGTGGACTAATGAAAGTGTTTTCAGCTATGCTGAGTATATTAAGAGTGAAGTGAATGGACTGAAGGGTATGAAGAACCTAATTATGCAGAGCCACGAAAAGTTGATCCAGCAACAGGTGAGGAAATTGCAGTAGATTCCATAGTGAAGAAATACATTACCATTTTTGCATTTGTAGGTACCTTTAGGCGCTAGATTCTTCGATACGAAAACATCCAATGAGGAGCTTCTGCACCGAGGTCAATACTGCAGCACTCGCACCTTAGCTGGTACGGACGAGCCGGTTCTGTTTTGTGATTTCTACTCGGATCTTCAAATGAAACTGGAAAGTAAGGATGTCGATATCGATTCACTGGAGCGGGAATTGAAAGCGAACAGTGAAGCAATTATTAACCAACTGTCTTCGGAATTCAACACACAATTCGACTTCACCAATCCTCCGCCAACGTCTGCGCCTCCCAAGATCAAGGGATCTTAAAATCATTCCTTTTTCATGCAGTTTGGGACATCAAAAAACAAAAAGAAGAAAAGACGGGCTTTTGTATTTGATTTTCTGATGATCTTCACGGAATTCTTTGTAAAGAATTTCTATTGAAACCTTTCAATACAGGGACTATACATTTTTACTGTATATAAGTGTGTATATTACATAGAATGCAGCTTTTGTATATATATTATTTTTTATCGAAAGACAAACTGTTGTTAGGACTTTCTTACGCTTGTGGCGTATTGTTTCCTTTCATTTTCACCTCTTGTTTGGCTTCAAAAGGACTGAGCTTACACAAGAGTGTTGCGCGAGAAGTTCTGGTTGGCTGTTAATACTTAAAAGCACAAAGTAAAATGTTTACTTTAAGATACCTATTAAATGTGTAAATATAAGAAATAACCGAAAAGAAGAGCATTCTTTTAAATGAACTGAATTTAGTTACCTCTTATGTATGTACAATATATATATTTGATTTATCTATTAATAAATAATCAACAAAACGTTTAAAGATACATCTTTTATTCACAGCCACTACCACTTTATGTCCGTGTGCTCCAAGGCATGCGTTAGCTTCACCAGGCTCCGATAAACGTGTTGTTTGTCAATTCCCTTTGCTTCGATCTCATTGTCAGCCATCTGCGATATCAGGAGACTAGACCAACCGGCGTTTTTAGCTCCAATGTAGTCCAGTTCGTACGAGTTTCCTATGTGCAGGGCTTGATCCTTCGTGGCATTCGATTTGCTTAATGCCAAATCAAATATTCCGCTATTTGGTTTCAAGATACCACAGTCATATGCAGTAATTATAAAATCAAACAAATTCAAATCCATCAGATTGAGTATCTGCGGAAGGCTGGTATCAAAATTCGAAATAACACCAACAGTCTTTCCCGACTGCTTCACTTTTGAGACGATCTCCGTGGCACCATCCACATGCAGCCAACCCTTATCCGAATGATAGATTACAACCAGTTCCTGTGCAATGGCCAACATATCTGCCTTCGGCATCGATGGCCTCACCGATTTGAACACATTCAATACCAGCTGAATCCACCATTGTTCCCAGTTCATGTTGGGTGTTTCTCTGCCATAGTTGGGGTAGTTCTTCATCATGTACTTAAAATTCGAACGGAAATTTTTGGATAATTCCTGACTGCTAATATCCGGGTAGCCGTGATGAGCAGCAGTTTCTGCGTACTGCACTTCCGGTGGAATTCTGAATCTCAAAAGCGTATCGGTAACATCGAAGGTAACAAGTTGAAATCTTTTAAGATTTTTTATGAACTTTGTTGTCAACGACATTGTTTATATTTCAACTACCAGCAGACTGAGCACCAGCTGTTAGTGAAGAGGGAAGTTATGCACTTAGAGGGGTATTATTTCAAATCTAATGCAAACCTGATAAACCAAAACAAATAATTCGCTTGATAAAAGCCGATTTCTGTTTATCTTTCCAGCAATGTTAAATAACACAAAGTACTGGGAGTGAGTGAGAGGAACATCTCTAAAAATGCATGTCAAATAGAAGGCTTGTTCGTTTTATATCTTGAATTTCGAAAATCACAATTCAATTCAATCACATTCAACTAACTGCAGGCGTAAGCAATAAGGTTTTGGGCGGCTTTTACAAACGTTAAATTCGTGGCGGTTTTTCAATGCAAATGAGAAGGGAGGTGAGACAAAATTGATCATACAAAGGAATTTGTAAGAAAAGTGAGTACAATTCGGAGATGCGGCCATATTGGTGTATGGTTATATACAGTTGCCAAGAAATTTGGTTTTGGCAAGTCAACAATTCTCTTAATTTTTTAAAATATATATACAGTCGCCTCCATCTAAGTCGAATACCCACGGGATATCAAAACTAGAGGAAGTTCGACTTAGGGGATAGTTTTTTTTATGGAAAATTCAGGCGAATGCCAAAACATGGCGAACAAGAACTTCGAGTTAGAGAGATATTCGACTTAGGGAGAGTCCAATGAGCAAATATATAAATATTTATATTAATGAAGCACTTCATTCTATTATCCCTCATCATCGCATGATCAGCAAACGAAAAAAAATACTAGATCCCTAATGAAAGAGAAAATTTCATAAAAATGTTGAATATGAAAAATAACTACACCTTAAAAAATCATCATAGTTTGAAACAAATTACTTTTTAGTTAAATTAGTGTTTATCGAGCCCGTAAGCAGCAGTTTTAAAGAAAACGCACGCAGATGTAAACGTTTACAAATAAATTTCCACTCGAAGATGTCAACCCTGATTTCTGCTGACAAGTGTCAACCATCCCACTGAACGACGCCACAGTTGACAAAAATAAACGTCAAATAAGTTTTGTTTATTTTTAAAGTGAGAATAATTCAACATCTCTATGTCGGCTATGAGTGAGGAAAAAAAGCCGTGTTTCAAGAAATCAACATTGGATTGTGTTCAAGCTGGTGGAAAGAAACGAATTTGGAAATCCTTAAAGCAGATATTAGCAACGGAAAAAACCCTACCTTGGCCAGATGAAGCTGTAACATGTAAGAAAAATTCAGCAGATTGCACTACGTAATGGACATTTGTTTGTTTTCTCTCCTTAAGATTCAACTCTCAACCCGCCTCCTTCATTTCGACCTGTTAAAAAATATTCAGATATATCTGGACTCATAGCGCCGTACACGGATCCGCACACTAAACTAAACTATCACAATTCTGAAGAATATTCGACCGTGCGAGCACTTCCTTCAGATTTAACTGCTGGTTATTTAGCTCTTCGCGGTGCTAGCAGTATAGTTGGATAATTTTGTTTTGTGTTAAATAAAAATCAAATTTGTAGTTTAACATTGTGATTTTATTTCGTATTTCCTTCGAGGTAGTTTAGGCCTTTCCGTTGTTGCCCGGTGGAACATCACTAACAATTTCTGGTGGAGGTGGAGGTAACTTGTTGCCGCATAACTTCGATGGGATTCAATGATTTTGCGACGACGAGTTGAACATCAATTTAAAAAAGTATGAAACGACCCTTTTTGGCCTTCGCTGTATCTGGCATCATGGGATACTTGCAGGAATGGGCGCATGAACACCCATCAGCTATCAAAACATTAGATAGCAAGATGTCTCGGCATTTGGCTGGGTTAGTACTCAATATTTGTCTTTTGACAAACAGAAGTATTGCTCGGCCGAAAGCTAAATATGCCTCTCTTGCGATGAATTAACCTAATACAGTCATATTATCTTCCATGCGGAACAGTTGATACCAGCCTATCGGTACAAGCAGTTCAGTAGAGTCATCTCGTGATAGAAAACAAAAAAAAACAGTCCGGCTTTTCAAAAATTATAAGGGACAGTTGCCTAATTGGTGGCGACCTTACTTAGGTTTAAGTTTTAAGTGTTTCTGTTTAGCATGTATGTTTTGTATATAAACAATAAAAACAGAGGCTCAAAATGATGGCATAAATAACTTCGCAATCACTGATTCTTTGGGCTCAAGAGGCGTTATAGACTCAAGAGGCGTTATAGAAACCTGATCTCAGGAAGGATCAAACTGGCTTCGTGTACGACGTGACTGATTGAAAGCTCCTAAAGAAGCCAATGACAGTTGAATTGTACAGGTTGTACAACGACATGGAACGCCTACATGCGACAAGATGCTGTACAGCACGACATTGCGCCACAAAAGTCTTTGAATGGACAATTTTGATGAATTCCTAGCACAATTGCCGATAACTTTGCTTGTCGGCCAGTTGGTGAAGCAGAACCTAAACTAGGTCAGATTTCCTTTAAAAAAAATAACTACGCTCTGTCACAGATTTGCAGTACGTATGTTAAGGACACTTCCTTTTTGTTTTGCAAAAAAAATCAATAGTTGAGTTGAGTGATGAGGAACATGCTCCACTACCAGACAGATGTTACAAAATGTTGTCTACTCTGCTGCTAATTTAATTTTCAATCTGCCGATCCACATAAAATCTATAATATAAATTAGAGAGAATCCTTATGCGACCGTCCTTTCTCGGCAATAAATCGGACAGCAAAAGAAAAACAAAAATGTTATATCCCGGGACAAAATTAAAACGGTATGGTTGTGGTTTTTGTATCAAATCATCTTAAAGGTATAATGCACAACCATATGTCCACACAGCTACAATGTCTCTTATAAGGATATTAGGGGAGGGGGAGAAAGAAAGTGGGATATTGGACAGCTTCCAAGAAATTGTAGAATGCGCTTATTCCATGTGCAGTTGTATGGGTTGATTATTTAAAGAGTTTACCATATTCATGAACGGTAAGGAGGAAGTTGCTCCTTAATACTTCGTGTGTTCCCTGAAATGAAGATGCTATCGTGGATAGAATTTCTTTTAAAGCGAAACAAGATAGGATATTAATCGATTGTCAAAGTGAAACGAAATTTAATTTCAAATCTTTTTGAGAAGGTTAAGCTTATTTTCAAGAGAACAGCGGGGGGAGTATGTATTTAAAAGCATCTTCATATTTGTGTAATGCGAAGAGAAGACCAACTAGACTAGCTCATAGTGAAGTCCTTTGGAAAATAGAGTCTTTGTGTAGAGCAATCGAAAAATCGGGATCAAACTATTGATGAATCTAATGGTGAATGAGACTCACGATCGTTATTTTTCATTCTGGAGCCATCGGAGCTCATGACAAGCCACAGCTTCCATGGCTAATAGCTTCTATAATAACCGTGTGCTCATAGGTCTATAGTTTTATGCGGACTACAAGCGTCAGAGTTTAAGCAGCTTTTCAGAGGGCCTATGTCAACGAACATCATCAATCATTGACTGTGGTTTTACCATTCCGGTTTGGAACTGAACTTAAAGTGAGGACTGGTTCATGGTTCTGGGTCTGGTCAGGAGAGAGTGTCGATGAAGTATTCCTTCCACCTAGCTTTGAAGAAGTCGGTACAGCCATTAAAAATCTGAAGAACAGCAAAGCCGCAGCCTCAGATGGTTTCATCAGAGTTCTTCAGATCCGGTGGAGATGTCCTGGTATGGATCATTCACCAGATCATCTGGAGAATTTGGGATGACGGAAGCATGTTCGATGACTGGAATATTAGCTTCATGTGTCCTATCCACAAAAAAAGCCCATCCTTCCTCTTGCAACAACTATAGAGATATATACCAGCTCAATGTCGCCTACAAGATCCTGTCCAACGTACTGTGTGAAAGTCTAAAGCCGTTTTGTATAGCACTCATCGGCACGTACCAGTGCATCATTTGGCACGGCAAATCGATTATAGACCAAAAGTTCATTCTGAGAAAATTTGGATCTTGGAGAAGACCAGAGAGTTTCAAATCGATGCGGACCACCATTTCATCGATTTTAAAGCCGCATACGACACCATTCATCGCGAGGAACTAGTCGAAGCGATGGCCGAATGCACCCGGTTGTGTCGCACAACGCCAACACATTCGCAATGCACTGCGATGTTCGGTTCAAGGACTTCCGAGCTGTGTAAATCCTGTACCGAATATCGGCAAGGAGAAGTGCTGATTTCTTCAATTTGATACTGTAGCTAGCAGCTGTAAACACAGTAGGCACTATCTTCTGCAAGTCAGTCAAATTGTTGGGTTACGCAGATGATATAAACATCGTCGCGTATTCTCAACGTGCCGTACTGGAAGCATTCACGGCAATTGAAGAACAGGCGAAATGAACTGGTTTTAAGGTCAATGAGGATGAGACAAAATATATTCTGTCGACCAAGAAAAGTTCCGATCGACAGCTACTATTTCTACGTTTTCGAGATATCTTCGAGGAAGAAGCACTGTCTTGCCCACATCGAGCGCACAATGTTCCAGCTGAGAGGGTCTTAGAATCCGAGCCTCCTGGTTCCAGAAGGAGAGGAAGACCGAACCTCCGGTATATAGACCAAGTCATCGCGAACGTAGATGATGACTGGAAGCAGCGTACCCAGGACCGTCAGCGATGGAAGGAGGTTCAGACCCTCCATGGGTCGCAGGCTTTATAAGTAAGAAAGTAAGTAAGTGGTGCCTTTTCCGCGAGTTGACCGTAGTCGCAGATCCGCTGGGAAGGTAAGTTGAGATCTGAGCCTAAGCTAGTGCTGCCTTCGATCCTTGTTGGCGGTAATTCCAGTCATCAACATCAAGATATCGTACGTCTATTTCGTCGATCAACTATTCGATGCAGATTTTTTAGTTCCAAAACCAACAAGAATCAGCCCTGCTGACCGGCCTTTATCTGAATCACTTGGATTAGACTAATTTTGTGATGAATCCTATTTGCATTATTTACGAATAATAAGATGGGTGACGGAGGTGAACTCGGGCCCAGGAAGGTAGGTAATATGGTGCCTGTGGCCCTTATCGCCGTGGCTCATTCAGACCAACGTGGCCTTGTTTGGGATGGTTTATCACCAAGAGTCGTTTAACCACCTAGATTTTTTAGTTCAACACCGCTTAAGTCCTCCAGCTGTACGAAGAAGTGCTTTTCTATGAGCTGCCTCCTTTTCTTTGCTAGGACTGGGTAATCACAGAGCAGATGTTGAATAGATTCTGTTTCTTCCTCATCTTTGCAGCATCAGCAAAAGTCGTTATAGGCTATGTTTAGACGCAAAACAGCTGGATGACGCAGTTGGTTGAGTGCCTGCCCTTGCTTAAAGGGGTCCCCGGTTCGTATTATCAGGTTTTCAAATCTGGTCCAGTCACCATTTGCCGTTGGTATCAAATTAACGGCACTATCACTGGAGTTGTCGATCAGTGGTAGTAGTCTGACTAAAGGGTATAATACACAATGGACCAACATGGTCTAAGTGTACTGGCGATTTCGCTGGCGTCTACCTACCTAACCTAACCACCTTCAGACGCATAACATGTGTACATCCTTGCAACTAGAAGCGATCAACTTGAGCTTGACATCAATCATTGCACATCAATCATTGCAGCGGGCCTACAGTTTTATGCCGAAAAACTAAGTTTGAGAAGCTTTTTTTAGACAAACATACTCTTTGAGCATTTTTAGTGACTCGAAAGAGTTGGAGTCGTGAATTATGAAAGTTGCTCGTGTCTGGAATTGAACTCAGAATATACGGCACAAACGTCAAAAGGTCAACCATCTCCCAACTGGTGGTGGTCGCAATTCCTATGCCGCAATCCATGCCAGAACTCCCTTTGAAGACAGATGATGTAACTCGCACTTTGTTCCCTGCAGATAATATCGCCTAGAAAACGTTTAACAGCTTCCGCAAAACGTAGCTGTACTGTACAAGAAAACAACGAATAGAATTCAATTACGATCTGTGAACTCGCTGGCTGGCAAAAGTGAAGGTTCACCAATCATAACCATAACCTTCCATGCTTTTATTCGTTCAAACATACATCCCGGCGTTGATTTTGAACTGAGAACAGTAATTGTTAACCTGGCGATTAACAAAGCTATTATTGCCGAACAGATGCCACCATGTATCCAATATCCGGATGCACATTGTACGAATCGAAATTTAATTAACCACCGTGCAACCAGGCCCACACATTAAAACTGCAATAAATACCGTTTTGCCAAGAACAAAACCAAAATAAAAATAAAACCAAAGCAATTACGAAAATCATAAAATTGGAATTAAAATTGTTTTCTCTGTTTTTGGGGCGTCACGTTGGAATGGTATGTATATGCAACCAGTAGCTCGTTTTTCAAACAGTCGAAGACTTGTTGAGTTGAGTATTTTTTTTTTTTGGTTGGCTCTATTTTGGCAAGATGACAGCAGTGTCGCAATGACTTGCCAGGATCCGGACTATGTTTTGGTTATGACTCCTTTCAGTTGGAGTTACTTGCGCTTTGTCTACTCACTGCGAGGGTAATGGAGTTTACTTGCTGCTACATGGGGGTAATTCAGGAAATTAATTTTGTAACTTTTCGCACCATGAAGGAGTGGGGAGAGAGCGAGTGTTGGTGATTTATGACTTCGCAACCACAAGTGTGCGATGTAGGAAGGAGCCTGAGCCTGACTGACGTGTAACTAGGGAGAGTGACGTTGGAACAGATTGTGTCACGATTAATGTATTATAGACTTGGGAGATTTTGGATTTTGCAAGACACTAGAGAGATGAATGCTTAAATTGCTTGAGCACAGTAATAAAATTAAAACTCGGTGGCTTTGAGATTTGTTTGGTTTAAGTTTGTTCTGAAAATGAACTGAACTGACAGGAGCAGCGTTCTCTTCAACAGTCACAATTTAATCACAGTGAAAGCGAACATAACTCTAACACTTGAACCGTCTATATTTTCCGAAGTTGCAGAGAAACTATTGCGGGAAGGTGAAACTTTTCTAATTAACGTCTTTGAAAAATTAAAAGTGCTTTGAAAGGACTACAGTGCCAATCATAGGAATAAAGTAGTGGAGAGATAGCCGACTTCTACCTCTTTTGCAGCTTAAACGGAAACACCCAACAGACCAATCCGAAAAACCGTCAACAATTAGTGAATAACTCTTAAATCGTCGATGGACATGATGTCAATCGGCCGTGAAGTTGGCTATCTCTATAGTAACTGATTTCTGCTGCTGATACAGTTCTTGCAATTTCGAAACCTTCCAAGGAGTATCGAGTCTATCAGGCCAGGTATTCGACATTAGCGCTGGAAAAGCACAAACTACGGGTTTGGATTATCTACATTTCATCCTCACTCCCATTATAGGCAGCATCCGCTTAATGCAAAACAGGTTTATCGCCTGAATCGAATGAATTATGACACAATAATGCTTTACTCTACGATGGCCAATATCGGGGATTGGCACAATGTGCGTGACGTTGTCGTTGTCTTCTGCCTTCGGGTACACTCTACAAGCTTAATCAGGCAGGAATACCAAAACAAGACACGCACGCTGTCATATGTGGTCTTGAAATCGACAAATAGGTGGTGGGTGTCGATTTGCATTTCTTGGGTCTTACAGGATATGCCGTAGTGTGAAGATCTCATCTATTGTGGACTTCCCAGACTTGAAGCCACGCTCATATGGACCTATCAGACTGTCAAAGAGCTCTCTTTTCCTTGGCATGGGGTAAATGATAGTGAGTTTCTACTCGTTGGGCATGATTCTATTCGTAGTTTCGACAAATCATCGCCAGATGCCTTAAAGACTTCCAGCATGCGCTGGAAGCCTTGTTAGACTTCAGCCTTGATATAGCTGCCCAGATCGGGGTGGACGGAATTCTCTTTTATCATTTCGAACACGCTGCTGCTTGACAGTGGCATTTGGGTCTCCATTGCCGTTTAATAGAAGTCATTAATTCAAACTCAAATTCTCAGTATCGACTGCGGCTCTACTACCAGTTAACAATTTTTGTCGCGACAGGCTTCTGACCGGACTTAGTTTAGATACCTGTTGGGATGATTGTTAAACCCATTGGTAAAACTTTCGGATATCATTCCTGCTATAGCACCTCTCCATATTCTAGATCGCTCGACTCTTATGTTCTTTCTTCTTCCGTCTGACAATCCGTGTCTCTTTCCGTCGTCTCTATTTGTAGAGCACGAATTTAGCACGATACCAATCGGTATGAGATCCAAAAGCGTCCAATGCATCCCGAAAAAGTAACTGTTTGTGTGGATTTCAGTCTGGCGGCGTCATCGGTCTTTCTTTGAGAACGGCGAGGGCTGAAGGTCGATTTTTACTAACTTCTTTCAACCTGAATTGGATGATACCACTACCAAAGATATGTGGTTTAAACAGGACGGCGCTACGTGCCACTCAGCTCAAACTACATTGGAAAACCCACCGAGATCGTGCGCTTGACCCCGTTAGACTTTTTCTTGTGGGGTTTTCTGCAGTTGCAAGTCTATGCGAATAAGCCACAAACCAGAATGACCTTCAAAGCCAACATAACCAATGCCATCGGTCAAATTCAGTCTGATTTATGCGGCGGAATCATGGCATATTGGACATTTCGAATGCGCGGCACCCAGAGAAGCCGCGGCGGACATTTGAGCGATGTTACATCCATGTCCATTAATAATGGGATCGATAAGTGTTTCAAACGAATAAAAAATGTCGATGATACCTCCCACAATCTTTGCTTTATTTGAATTTAAAGATAGGAAGCCCTTTATAAAGTCTTCCAAATTACCCCCTTTTGGAGCCGACGATCCTAGATTATCTAGGCGATCCCGACATCTTTCGTATTTGTATAAGATCTGTATAAATGTATAAAGAATATAACGCTATTGCTGTCAAAAATAAGCAATGACACTTCGTGAGCTTGAAAAAAAATAGAAAACTCCTCAAGCAGATATGTAAGTTCCTTGCAATTAAAGTCTCTTATGCAATTCCTACGAGTATGACGACAGTCTCAAAAATGTAAGCACATTTCATAAAAAAAAAGAACGAAAGCAAAATCTGTCAATGGAGCAATTTTCAGATATTTCTCAGCACAATTTCCCTGCAACCAGTGTTCGGTTGTACTGCAAATGCACTTAACCTCCCTTGCACGTCCTCCAGGCCAAACGTTTTCAAATGAGAATATCTTGTCACATTCACATGCCACGGGTGATTTACCGCCTGAGCTTCAATTCCACATCCATAAAATGGAAGCGGCAAAAGGAAAGTTCTTGGCATTTTGAATCTCGTGTAAGTTTAGGAAATACCATTGACCTCAAAAACCAGAGCCAACCCCCTTCTCTCGCACGGCGTGCACTCAAGCCAGCGCCACCTTACACACACAGACATTTTTAAAAATACACCTGCTTTTGGAAACTTGTGATGCACGAATGCGATCGTGGAGACGACCGAGATGAAAGGGAGCAATTAGGGTAGAAAAACCTCAGCAATACGCGCGCGCTTATAAATGTAAAGGATACTTTTTCACTTCGTCGTGTTTTTATTTATTTATTTGTTGCAAAATGCAATACTCTGAGACAGAAGTAGAGGGAGGGAGGAGGTTAAGAGAAAATTCAGGGCTAAGAAGAATGCATACAGGCACGTGTGTTTGTAAAGCTATGCAGCGTGTAGCCAGTAGCGACTTAAACAAGAGTCATTCATCAGATGCGGTATTATGCAGCTTCATCTGAGTCAAAACTAATTTAATAGGCCAACGTTGTAGTGTTGTAAGCAAAGTACACGTTAGAATGATGTCTTTGCCATTCCACTCATACTCGCTCGCACAGAGCATCGCCCACATTCGCTCACCCGCTACCTCTGACGACTGGCACACCAGTGCACCAGAGCAGCAGTACATCAGCGCCATACCAGCACACTCCTGAATGCAATTTAAACAAAGTTAAGGATAAAGAGTCTGCATCCATTTAATTACAGTGTGTTCTATTTAAAGGAACGACGACTGCGACTTGGATTACTGGTGTGTGCTTTCGAAACAAGAGGAGCAACTCTTGAATAAACAGTGATGGAAATAAGGTTAAGTGCTGGGCGAAGCTGGCTGCAGATTGCATCGTTCCACTAGTCCACGGTGTTGAAAGTTAAGTGATTTAAGTGTGTCACATTCACTGGCACATGGTCATGATTTCTTGCATGAGCGAGTCTAGAGTGAAAAACGACTTTAAAGTGATCAAAGTGTGAATGAGAATTAATGCAGGCATACTTGCGAATGTTGCCCGTGATTCCATGTGATAGATGACTTAATTTGTTCATTCCATAAGATATTCAACAGCAAATATTGTAACAATTCAACTGGCAAACAAATGTTTCTGATGTACTAAAAAATCGACAGACTCAAATGCTATGTTCATGCATCAGTTTTATGGTAAAAACCGATGACGTAGTAATATCTACACACTGAGTATCTTGAATTCGTCGGTGAACTGAGCAATAGCTCTCTTAGGGAAGTCTGTCTTAGAAAAGCTGTTTCCAGTCATCAATACCAAGTTGTCTTCTGTCCGCGATAACTTAGACCTTACACAAAGGATTCGAAAACCCTCTTAAATGGAGCTTTGGTGTCCATGCGCTAGTTGTGTCCGAGCCAGTGCAGTCGATAGCGGTTGTCAAGGGCAATTCTACGTGAGATCTCAACTATGATGTGGTTTATGGAGTTCGCGTTTGTTCCAAGAAAAAAAAATCCTTTACTATCTCGTAGCTTTCGATTGTAATGTTTTGTCCCCTGGTTGTGATGTGATTCTTGCTTGACAGCATATATTTCGTTCTGTTATCATTGGCCTTAACCAGCTCGTTTCGCAAGACCTTCAATCGCTTGAAAGCTTCCAAGCTTCCACTACTAGATGGATGTCCGCGAACCGAACTGCACCGCCTATGTGCTGCAATTCAGTTTTCCTAGGATCCCGAATTCGACCATCGCATCGAATGACTTTAAAGTCAGCCTTACGCTGAATGCTGTCGCATGTGTCTCTGAAATCGATAAAAATATGGCATACATCGATTAGAAATTCGTTTCTTGGTCTATAGTCGATTTGCCGGGCCGGAAGTCGATCTGTTACGTGCCGAGTACGCTGGAAAAGATCTTATAGGTGACGTTGAGCACCGGCCATATAATATCTGGAGTATGTTCTCAGAACATCGCCACCGGCCTTGAAGAGTGGTGATGGCAAACCAGCTGAGACTGCGGCTTTGTTGTAATTGAAAAATATGAAAAAAGTTTCCTCTGACAGCAGATTTCAACCAAACTTAATGTAAAAGCAGAAATCAACTAATAACTAATAACAACTGTCAAACAAATTTCAGGGGCAAGAGACGAGGAAGTTGGATATCTCTATTAGTTGATTTCTGTGTAAAAGTACGAATGTGGTCTTCTATCGCTCAGCCTCTTAAGGGAAATCTCTACGTGACATGACATTTGTGTCGAATATTGCCATAAGTTCCCTAATGCAGCTTAGGTCCGGCCAGATTGTTGAAGAAGTAAGACCCTAAGTGTCTCTCCTTCGGTGCGGATAACGCCGATAAGTGTTCTGAGATTCAGCCTTTTCAAGGTGATTCAGGTTGTGAGATCGTTTCGGATCAAGACTATGCCGTAATTGATGTATATTGCATCGAAATGCATCCTGTGCCAGTAGATCATCTACGATTTGTGCGAACAAGCGTTTCAAGCTCCAGTAGACGTTTTGCAGCAACCATAGGCATAGATGGGTAATCTCCATCCGGAATGAGTACTGAACTAGTGTTCTTTCTAGCGTGTTCGTTCGCTTATGTTCTAAAATACTCGACCATCTCTTCAAGAGATAAATCTCAATCAAGTACCAGACGCAAAACAAGCATACTTAGATTCAGAAAAAGAAAAACAAATAAACAAACTTCAAATTCTTAAAGTCAAATAAATCAGCATCATATTAAAGCAATACTGAACATTACAGACTGAAGCTGCATTCATTTGTCCCTCCCCCTTAACGGATTCAATAACAGACATAGAGCATGTAATTATCACCTCCATAAAATGGGTATCGCCAATACAGACATTTTTAGTCTTTTTGGTCAGGATAAAGGAACTATACAAACCGACTGCCCAAGCCTTGCTAGAGAAATATGGAAATATATGAACGTCCGTAATTGGAAAAGACTTTTAAGAAATCCCATCTCGAGAAGTTGATAAATTTCTGAAGGCAGCCCTCAAATCCTGGACCATCAGATCTTTATGGTCGCAGTACTTGTGTCTTTTCTGACACACCCCGATCTCTTCGATTCAATTCAAGTGTCAGATCACATTTAAGTTGACCTCAAACTCATTTTGATTTATTGCGAGCGTACCATAGATCTCAATTCGAATACTCCAGCTTAACAGCTCAGTGTGGACGAGCTTCATTTTCAGCTGAGAAATATTACTGAGATTCCATCAGATTCCACAAAACAGTCTTTACTGTCCGATGCGATTATTCTAGACGATTTCAAAAACAGCACAAGCAAATAAGATGAGCACAAAATTGACCCAATTAACAGCAAGCCCAACATAACAGCACAATTCCGGGCAAACAAGGCCACGTGATATATTGACGAAAAGGGAAATAGAATGGTAATTTATGGGCAATCTCCATCGACTGGCTTCCGCTCCAATTATCCCCCGTTAATGATAATTTTTGTGAAAATAAAACTTTTCAGCTCCATGGTTGGAATTTCATTCGAATTTGCACTGTACCACGTTCGCACTCCAGAGCGTACGTTCTCGACACTCTGAGCCTTTTCACCTTCAATTAATTCAAACTATTTGCCGTCGACACTTAAGGAAGGACATACATGTGAGAATGGATGTGTAGTACAATGCTATTCGGAATCAGTATGTGCAGTTCACATGTGATGCCCGACCTCCTGAACACGTATCCAGCCGACATAACGAAGATAATAACGACAATGATTCCCGGCGATGAGGCATCCCGAAAGGGATGGGACCGTGTACATTGTTTTTATTGTAATTTATGGTAAATACATTAACAGTAAAAAAAAATGTCGGAAACAAACCGTTGTCCATAAAAGGGAAGCCCAATGGTTGGCGATGTTCGCAAAATTGCTCTGCGTTTGGTTTGATTTTCAATTAAACCACGTCCACAGTGGGAACGTGTGGGAAGTTCACTGTGCGTTCCTCGGGAAGAAGACCACACACATTCTAGATATGTACTCATATGTGATTTTTATGAATTCGTACTTTATGGGCCAACCGGAGGAGGACAAGTACACGGGCATCTGTCTATGCAATAAATTTGATGTTTTGCCTGTTCGATGATTTATGAGATCTTAGCAGGCATTCGTAGGGTTGGATGTGGATCCATTCAACGTGTGGCGAGTGGGAGGAAATGACTTTAATATGTCTGGGGTTTGAAGGAATTCGAAGGACCCATTCACTGGCGAGGATGTGTTGACGTAAGGTATTGCGTACTGCTTTCCTCCAATCCACACGAATGATTTGCTTCGAGTTTTGTATGTTTGGATAGTCATTCACACGGTATGTGGAATTGAGTATTCCGTTGGCCTGTGTGTTGGGTGGTAGTCATATGCTGACATTGATGTTTGAATTGAGATGGATTTCTTAAGGGAATCGAAATAAAGCATCTATAAAGTTGCCGTCAAACACAAATATTACGTTCAATTTTCAAATGTTTTAACCAAGCAGTTTTAGTTAATCAGACCAAGTGTGAATGGAGTGAAATGAACCCTCCAGGAAAGACATGTAACAGCTTCTAAGCAGAGAGTTTTCCTCGGTCAACATTTGTAACGAATTTCTGTACGCAGGTCAAACGCAAAAAACTCTTGTGAATTTATCGGTCGATAGAGCAAGAGGTTCAAGATGAACAAAGCTAAAGAGTATTGACGGTATGAGACTGCCTCTGTGTTTGGGTTACAGTCGCAGAGGCAGTCTGTGCGATCTTTGTCCTGTTCGCACGTATTGGACCGAGGCATAAGAAATTGGACCGACCGCTTAAAGCATTGCCAGCCGATCCAAGGCGGTCATTTAAATGGCGGAAGCCGAAAACGCAAGCCTATTGTTTATGGTACGCCAATTCCGTTCCAGTAATTCCGATGTCAAAGATGCACGCTCTGGAATACCAAGTGTCGAGAATGTCGATAAAATCATGAAAATCGTCGAGTCTGACCGTCAAGTAAGTGCTGTTTCTATTGTCCAGGAGCTAGATAGGTAAGTGGGCTGCTAGTGAAATCGCCGGCACACCCATAGCTGTGATACCCATAGTCAGAGTACTACCACTAATCGATAACTCCAGTGATATTGTCGTTAATTTGATCCCAGCGGCAAATGGTGACTAAACAAGTTTTGAAAACCGGATAAAACGTATTAACTTTGCTTTTTTACTGGGATTCGAACCAGGGCAAGCACTCAACCAATTGCGCCATCCAGCTGTCTGTCCATGAGCTAAACATTGCACAAAAAACCATTTGAACAAGGCTGGATACAAAAAGAAGTTTGATGTATGGGTACCATACGAGTTAACGCAAAAGGACCTAATGGACGGAATTTCCATCTGCGAATCACTGCTGAATCGTACAACATCGACGCATTTTTATAGCAGATGGTGACTGGTGACCAAAAGTGGATCATTTGCGAAAACCGTGGAAACCGCACCTTTTTTACTGCCTTAAATTTCGTATACGAATAATGCATTTCTTTTTACTACACCTAGTATGTACAACTTACTTACTTTAACTCAAAAATTTGCGCTACCAAAATCCCTACAATCTATATGTAATATATGGAAGAGTTAGCGCAAAAAAGAGCGCGTTCGAATGATAGAAATTGAAGTATAGAACCAATATAAAATTTTTCGTTGTATGGACTGCAATGTCGACATTTTCATTCACATGCATTTATTTGGCTTCATAGTTCTTGGCATGTTTCAAGTAAATAGCAGTAGGGATGCCACCAAATTAAGAAATTAATTGGCTGTCTTTTATGAAACTAAAGGGTGATTTTTTAGCTATTATCTTTTTGGCAACACTGGTTTAAATAGCTGACGCACGTTTCGTGTTTTGTTTCACTGTCAAACATCTTCAGTTTGGTTTATAATTTAACCATGAATCGTCTTATAAACGAACAACGCTTGTAAATTATTGAATTTTATTATCAAAATGCGTGCTCTGTTAAGAAAGTTCTTCCATTTTACGGTCGGTTCAGCGACGAAGCTCATTTTTGGCTCAATGGGTACGTAAATAAGCAGAATTGTCGATTTTGGAGTAAATATCAGCCAGAAGCATTGCAAGAGCTACCAATGCATCCAGAAAAAGTCAGCGCTACCGTGAGATGATATCCAACTTTTTTTTGCCCAAAATGCAAGAGCTTGATCATGCCACACAGCACGCGCAACAATGGACTTATTGAGGGGCGAGTTCGTTTCACGTTCGGGACCGGTCAATTGGCCGCCTAGATCGTACGATTTAACGCCTTTAGACTATTTTTTGTGGGGCTATGTTAAAGCTCATCTCTATACAGACAAGCCCGCTTCAATTGACGCATTGGAAGACAACATTGAAGCATTTATTCGATATACCGGATACCGGCCGAAATGTTGGAAGGAGTATGCCAAAATTGGACTAAGCGGATGGACCATTTGAGGCGCAGTCAAGGTCAACATTTGCATGAAATAATCTTCAAGCATTAAATTATATGGACCGTACTATCGATTCAAATAAAGATTTCATGCATTTTTCTGAATTTTATGTGTTTCTTTTGAAAAACTTTCCTATAGCTTTTAAAAAATCACCCTTTATACGACGACTGCTACAACATCAAAAGGAACTTATAAAATGACAGCACCACTTAACAAGTTATGTTGAACTTACCGGTTTGCACGATCCGAAAAGAAAAGCCAGTATTTTTATTTTTTTACACTTCCTCAAAGCTCGTAGCTAACCCAATGCTCGAGGCCAGGAATGGCCACTGGATTGCAAAGGAAGTCCTGAAGAAGTTTACTGAAACTATTGAGCAGATAAATTCAGTAATGAACCTCGACTTGGATTCCAAACTTGCAGTGTTAATTAATAGTGTTGAATGTTTTAAATGGGCTCCACTCGGTTCAGCTGAAGTAGAAAGGTCATTCAGCTCCTTAAATGCGCTGCTAAGAGACCGAAGAAGATTGTTACCAGAAAATTTCAAAAACTGCAATGTGATTATAACTAAATGTGCCTTTATGTAGATTGCTTTTCTTATTTTTCATGAGTGTTTTGTTTACTTTTTTATGTCAACAAAATCCTATTCCTGGTTATAAGGTTACGAAAATACGAAAACAAGAAAGGTCCACCACGGCGTATACACAACATACGTACACCAACTAACAGGAATCACGATTTATTAAAGCGTCTTCACTATCAATTGCCTCAAAGTGAAACAAACGCACACCAGTTCAGACTCAGGACAAACGTGTGCTCAGTATTAAAAACAGCAAATATATCCATACCAACTAATTTCTATCTAATGCAATGTAAGCTCATCGTCAGTGCAAGGCAATGCATGTCGTTAGCTAATAGCACAAATCCCATTAGTCACTTTTTATTATTGACACAAAATCTAAGCACTCACTTAAATGCCAAAGCAAACAAATTCCGTCCCAGTCGGGGAGAGGAGATTGCGGCTGAACTGACATGGCAACGATTCAGTACTTCTGTCTATCCACTGTCACCCCTTTTCGTTGACATGGCGTATATTAAAGTGCTCCGATGTGACAGGAGATGAAGTCTACTGCTTGTGTACGGACTTTGGCGCATCTCAACAAGGATTTTATTGGCTTTGGGTGTTGGCCATGTTGCAATGGGTGCCTTTTGCAAATCTCACAGCTGTTTCGTATTCAGTCATCGTTGTTTCGGGTCATAAACATCCGCCCCTAGTGATGTGTGCATTGGTAAATATCAAAATATTTAATTTTTGTCCTTAAGGACACCCCGATAATCATCATGCGCATCACGAAGTTTATTTTTTCACTGTCACTGATATGACATCCCGGACGGAGAGTAATATATTTGACCAGTATATCGGTCTGTGTACACATGTGTATTCCCTCAAATCCCCATTAGAACCGAATTAGGATACGCATGGGATGGCCTGTTTAAATGATGCACATTCTAGCGTATGGGCTGGTCGGTTGGATAATTAAATCTGTTGTAGTTCAGCCAGCAGATCAAATTCCCATTAAGGGATTACACTTCAGATATGAAATAAAGTTCACTTGACTGTAAGCGAGCCGCCATAGTTACACACATGAAGCGCAGATTACATAAAGTTTAGACGCGTTTAGGAAAGCACGAACGAGTGCATTTCAATGAACTTGTGCAAATAATTGTGTATATGTCTGTGTTGGTAATACCTAATGCTGCTCTAGACGGATTGAAGAGGCAAATTAAAAAATCGCGACTTAGGCAAAAACAGCCAATTAAAGTAGCTCGGCCTGTTACACGCATTTGATATAATTGTCACTCATAGGATAGATAGGATAATACAGAGTGACCAAATAAGAACAATAGGAAGAGAAATGTAATTAAAACAACAATGGTGCGGGATAGTCAATTGATTCTGGCTTTATTTTGAAGCTACGTTCATGATATTATGTATAGCTCCCTCATCTTCGCTGGCAGTGGTTTAAGCAGACGGTCCAATTTCTGATGACTTGGTCCAATATGTGCGACGTTATTCCGACAATATCGTGCCGAATGTTGGCCTTGAGTTCATCTAAAGTGGCATAGACTAAAGACTTGACGTAGTCCCAGGGTTGTGCTTCGTCGAACACTTATGGATTGTGTACGCTCTAATATTGCTTGTTAGCCAAAAATGTGCCTCATCCGAGAAGATTATTTGTTGGCCAAAATTCGGAAATCCGGCCAAAATTTGCATCGCCCAATTAGCGAACTCACAAGATTGTCTATGTCCAACTATAATTCTTGCGTCAGCACAATCTCATACAGATGTTGGCCCAAAATCTAACCGCAAAATAAGTTGGGTAAAGTCTGAGGCGATGAAGAAAGGATACCCTCTGAATTGCGCCAACTACAGAGGCATCAGTCTTCTGAACATTCCAGACAAGACCGCGACGATGGGTTTAGCGATAAATGAGGACAAGGTCAAGTATATGCTCAATGGGAAAGGACACCAACATCGGACAGAACGTCGCAACAGACAGATATACTTTTGATAGATAGTCAAAGACCTAGGCCCGGATATCAATTCAGACAACGACACCAGCGCTGAAATCAAATGCCCTCACTCGAGCAATTAAAGTGGTTCTCCATAAAACCTTAATCGTCCCAGTCCTGCTACATGACACAGAAGCATGGACTTTGCCAATAGCGAATGAGGTTGCTCTTGGCTGCTTTGAGAGGAAATTCGGGTGATTTTCAGTCTCGTGTGCATAGATGGTGAGTGGTGGAGAAGATATAACAAGGAAGTGTATGAGCTGTTCAGCAGTATCGACTTAGCCAGAAGACTGAAGGTTCAACGATTGAGATGGCTAGGTCATGTAGATTGGATGGAAACCAATGCTGCTGCCCGGAAAATCTTCGAATCCACCCCGAGGGTCGGTGCATTAGACGAAATCCGAGACTCAGGTGGCGCACGCAATTAAAAAGGGACCTCAACCAACTATGCTTGCGAAAGTAGAGGCAGCTAGCTGAAGATCGAGCTGGCTGTAGACGCATAGAGGCATAGGTCCACCCGGACTGTTGCCTCACCGTAAATAAGTGAATGAAAATTAAAAAAGTGTTTAATAGCATGACTACTAAAAATATGAGACATTCACGTTCATAGCACCAATTCCAAGCAAAAAAGTCAGTCAACATAGTTTAGCAACGCAATTTATTCAAAGAAGCTGGCGTTGCCATGATATCCATTCGCCTGAGTTTTCCGAAGCGACATTTAGCAATCAAATGAAATTGAGTTCAGGATAATTGTCTGTAAAAATTAAGGATTCTATTTATTTCTTTTCAGCACCCAATCAACGTCGTTTGCAACTCCTGTGTCAACTGGACCTTATACACATGAGTACGAGTAGTGCGATAGAATGATTAGGGTGGTGTGCAGTTTTTGCAGGTATATCTGATACACCAGTCCGTTGGTAATAAGTGTACTCTTTCCACGGAATGTGTGTGTATGGAATTTTTGAGATTGTTTTTGTTTAATAATTCTTGATTTGGCTATTTTTTTCTGCCTTTCTGGATCAGGACAATTTGTCCACTCTGATCTGTATGCATACACAGATGGACAAAACTATGGAATGGACAAAATTATGTAAACGGTTTAAAACGATTCATCGACTGATGAATTTCGTAAATTGTTGATTCCGTGTACTACCAGGTAGCAACCTACTTTCGCTAACCTTTTATGGTCTGTGATGAGGAGGCCTACATCATCAGCTCTCACCTCATCAGCAACAAATAACTGCCACCCGATCCGAGCAAAAGCGGGACAGTGGCAGAGGAACGCAGGCGTCGCAAACGGTTTCAGCGGTTAAGTGAAGCCGAAGGTGTAGTGGCAAGTTAGTATGCCGGTAAGTCGCCTGCAGTCTTTTCTGTGAAGAGATAACAATGATACACTGGTTTGTATATATCGTGGAGAGTGATGCCACCTCTGGTTGTGCTCTCGAGAAGTCCAACCATCGACGGAAGCCCTAACCAAGGACGCGGGTAGTCCCAACGCAGGTTCGGGTCCGAAGAGTACCCCCTCTGATCCTTTTCTAGCAAGTTCATCGGCTATCTGATTTCCCGTGACCTCGTGTTGGCCCGGGATCCAGACGAGTTTTAGCGAATTTAAGCTGCTGTTCAAATTCTGAGAAGACTTTCATTCCTGAACTAATCTGCTACATCAATTAAGATTAGTCCTTATTATTTTTCAGTGGTTTCAGTGGTATTTTTCATTTGTGACACATTTTGGCCTGAAACATTGCGGAAACTGCGCCAACTCATCTGGCCCTAACCGATACAAACAACCGCGTGGCATGACCAACTTAAGGTCCTCCCAATATACCACGAGATCACGTCACTGTTGGTGGATGTCAAATCGATCCTCTCAGTAAACTGACTCACTTCTCGAGAGAGTGGAACCATCGAGTTAATGACTAAGAAAAACGTAACTTTCGACTCCGTTTGAGCTCTTTCATTCTTAATTACATTAAGCCATCGGGCAAACATTTCAAAAAATTAGCTCCAATTTCTTAATATCTCTCTCTTTCTCTCTCTCTCTAAGTTCCTTAATGTAGCGTCCGTCAGTTCGAATTTCACAAAGAGAATTGAGATTTGTGATTCAAAAGGAAAACAACTCAGGAATGCATCTCGTGGCAGAGAGGATATCACAGATACCATAAACACGACTGTGATGACAAAGAGCTGTTCAGTGAAATAAACTAAATCAAATCTACGTTCATCGGGACATACTACTTCGTTTTCTTGTAAAATAAAAAAAGCATCATAATCCCCACAAATCCCTTGAACAAATAAAATTCCGAATACGATGTAAAAATTCACTTTATTCACTGCAGGGAGGGAGGGATAGAGAAAAACTTTTCCCGACTTATGGCTTGTCTGTTTTGAATATTAATGTATCCGGCACCGATCAACTTTCCCCCTATCGAAATCTGAAGGACGTTTAACTTGGTCAGCAGAGCATTCCGCTGGCAAACACATAATGAAAAGTACTGCCACATTACTATTCAACACGGCCAACATGTCGTACAAAAATTAACACGCATTCAAATCATGCCATCATGTCAGTTACGTACATACATATGTATGTATGTTTGGTTTTGCCTGCCTACCCTTGTATGGACATATACGACCCTTAACCAATGACGACAGCATCCCCCTTAGGTGGTGAAAATCAGCTTTCACACTTCGACTCAGATGTGATCTGTACGCTATTTGGGGAAAACTTCGATGGGAAATAAGGCAAAATTTGAAAGTGCACTCGAGCGTGTAAGAATTAGGATTTAACCCCGATGGATGCCAGAGGGATTATCTACACAGAAAAAAAAAGTTGTTGGCTTTTATCCTCCTGCTCCTCCTCCTTCTCCACTGACACCATAATTAGGAGTCTTCTGTTGGATCCGCAATGCACAAAAGAAGTGAAGAAAAATGTATATCTCAAACAAATCTTAATGGTAATTATTCTTCATGCTAATCCCAGCGAAACCATCTCACAGGGTACAACACTGGCATTCATTCGGCGTGTATACCAGCGGCTGCTCCACGTATCTCTAATTCATAGACGCTGGTGTATCTCTTGAAATGGAAAATATCCTTGCGTATGGAAAAATTTCCCTTTTATACACTGCTGTACTGATTGCAGATATGCTCTCCATTTCCCATTTTATCCCTTTGCATTACTGCCCTATATTACACATTTAACTGGTCTAAATCACCCCGCACCCGGCACCACGTTCACGCAGTCCGTCGCAAGAACACATACACATTGATGTAAATGAAAAGTGAAAAACTCTCTCTCTCTCTCACTCTCTCTGAAAATATAGGTGAAAGCTTTTCCTGCCGAACGGAGTACAACTCAAACAGATTCAACTCCCACCTGTATCTAGATCGACAGAACATCAGGAAAAGCTTCACGTTTTCACAACATTTCACTCACTCAAGAGAGTTTCGGTTGTATCTAGATGCGTGAATTTGTTCACACACTATCAGGGGGTCCGCAATGTTCGCGCTTTTCCATCTCCGATAGTCGAAGTGAAAACGCCGCGATGATAAGATCCGCCTGTGCATTACAAATTTCCGTTTTCATTTATACCAATTAATTAAAATTTTCTCTCTACGGTTGTTTGTGTGTGCGTGGTGTTCTCGTGTGCGTGCATTTCAGTTTTTTTTTTCCTTCGGTTCCTTCTATTTGTTATTTGTTTCTCTTCTTCTTCGTCATAATATTTTCATTCTTATTCCCTCGCCTGCTTACCCGCTACCCCACCGCTCGGGCTGAAATCACTTTCACTCTGTGTACACCAGCTACACTTTCGGTTCTATGATTTTCGAAAATTTGTTTTCAAAATTACGGTTGAATGGTGTTTTTGGAAACGCGTTGTTTTAACTTAAAGTGAAGAAGAAAACGGCAATCTTGAAAGATCCCTCAAAACAAGGACTTTCTCGAGGAAAGAAGAAATAAATTTGTGTGCAATAGAAGATGCAGCCAAAAAAGAGAGTTGCACAAATCAAATCAAGCAAATGTTAAAGTTCAAATTCAAGGTGCAAGTGTGAAGGTGCCCCACTGCGACAGCAACTTCAAGCCCTGAAATTTGCACTCAGGACCACCAACACCACCACTATCCATTGCCAATTGCCATCACCATCCAACTGCAACTGCAACTGCACCGTCAACACCAACAGCAATGAAGGAATGTAATTCAATGATCTGTTCCTGCTCCTGCTGCATTGTGCAATAATTCTTCTCTACCTACCAAAAAGGATAACACAAAGAAAAAAGAATCCAACCAAATTTGTGTGCGGAGTTTTCAGTCAGTTTACCAAAAAAAAAATAAAAGCTTCATTTCTTGGTGAAAGATACAAGTATCTGTTTGTTTGATCCTTTCGTTTCGTTTCGAAGAAGATATAGTTTATTTGAGAGTGCCTCCTACACACGACTGGTGTAGTGTTGCAAGGATATCGCAGCCGCTGACGCTCACGCCGCCGCCGACGACAACGACGCCGCCGTCGTTGTTACTGCTGCTGCCGCCACCTATCGTGTCGTGTACTTCAAATTTGAGTCCTTGCATTGTCAGCAAATGGTGAATGAAGATATATAGTGATTTTTGTTTGGAATTTCAAGGTTTCCCTTCCTCGATAAGGAGAAATCTTCTACCAAAAAAAAAAAATATGTAAAATATTCAGTAGTGTGGCTTCAGTCTTAATATTTCTAAGGATTAAACTCGCGAAAATTCAAAAATAAATACCATCCACTAAAAGAACGGAATAACTAACAAAATTAATAGGTGAGTTCCTCCTCCCTGTGTATCTGGTGTGTGCGTGCTTTGTTTTTTTCTATTTCGTTTTTTTAGAAAGTTACCATTCAACTTATAAAATCCATTCACTTAAGCCAATTGTGAATGGGGTTGCACTACTGTAAAACTACCCTTGGCAAAAGGCATTTAATTATCTTTTCATCATCGTCATCATCATCAACGGTATCTTCATCGGCGTTGTCGTCGTCCTCGTCCACATCCAAAAAGCGGAAACCTATGCTGTAGCAAAAGCCCAGCAACCACAGAAGAAGCAGCAGCAGTAGCAGAGCACAGAGTAGCACAGCAGCAGCAGCACATTGTTGCTTTTGACCCTGAAAATTTTATGCAGAGCATAATAAAAAGCCCGCAGCGCTACGCTTAGAGATTCTGAGCTACAAAGGAGGGTTGCTGGTGCTGCTGCTGTTGGTCTCATTGCTCCTTCATGTGACGACGACAACGATGATATGAGATACTTGCCTATATCTAATCCAACTGGGAGTGGTATTGGTGGCAAATTTATTGTTCCCATAGTGTCTAAACCGATTCACCCAGCAAGTGTGTGTGTGCTCTCTCTTCGTCTCAATTCGAAGGGGAAAAGAAAAGCTTTCTGTTCTTTTTGGTTGTGTGTGCCTTCGTTGGTACATATTCAAAGCGTTCTTCATTCTGAATGATAACATTTACGCAGGAAGCAAGTATCCGTAGTTCTTGTGAGCTAACCAAAACAATTGTTTATGCTTCAGCGGGAAGTGTTAAGAACCGGAAGGGTTTTCGTTATTTTTTTTTCCGTTAATTTGCGGGTGTATCTATAAGTGTGGGGGATTTTGTTCGAGTGGATTTGAAGAGGTCATTAAAAATGTATCCGGAAGAACAAGGAGAACTTTTTGGGGAGAAAATAAAACTTTTTCACCAACAAATTTGAACCATATGAGTTTGGATGTTCCTTCATTTGGATGAGGAAGTCCAAGTCTTGAAAATGTGTATTGTTGGTCGATTTTGGTTTTGACGACTAGACATCTTGATTCTCTTGAATGCATCACATTGTATTTGAGTCATTTATTTCGTCGAATAAATTTCATGAACTCGGTTTGTTTTGTTTTTCTTTTTGCATTGTTTTTGGGTAGATTTTCTGTGACAGAGAATTTGCTGTGGGATACATATTTTGTTTCCGGGAGTCCAACGTCCAACGAATTCAATTCTGATTGATATTGAGTATACAAAATGCTTTTTCATTCAGCAATGTTCCATTGAACTTTGTACTCAGTTCGTGTGAACTCTTGTAATTTCTGTGACATCACGCTTGCTGCGTCAACCTAATTTGTACAGTTTTTGGGGTTCAATTATTGTTCTTTGATGCTGATGAATGCAATCACCTATTGGTGGTTAATCATTTTATTTTATTTCTCATTGTGATGACATGGTGGAGAGGTTGGCATTTTTCTTCTTTCATCAGCCATCGGGAAGCTCTTAGAAAACTGCAAGATTGTTAAAATGGAGATGTTTGTTTAGGCCTAACTATAATTGACGTAAATCAACATAACTCAACTTAAGTAATCGAGCGAATATACGAAAATAATAAGGGCGAGAAACACAATAGGGCGTTGTTGCCAGCGTTTTCCTGTTAGGAGTGTAAAGCTTCAGACAAGCTTGGAGATGACAACCCAATTTATCAGTTGTTTTTTTTTTAATGTTTACTCCTGATTTATTTGAAGATTTCAAATCACTTTTGTCGTTAAATTAATTTCAGTCAGCTGTTCTCATTTCTCAAAAGTCAGTTGACAAAAAAAATTCCCAATTTGATTCCCAAAAAGTCTCTCAATTCGTGAGCACTGTTTTTTTTTCGAAAATGTCGTAACATACGAGAAATTGCTATAACGTTTTATGACATTCCGCTCTTTTCGCTCAAAAATCCACGAAGCAGCATTTTGTGAATAGAATATCAATTGCTTGTGTTGAAGGATAATGCTAGGAGCAACGCTCTATTGTGTTTCAGGCAGCAATGTCAACATTTCGTTCAGTTTCGTTAAGTTAATAACATTTGCTTATAACAGAGGGACATTTTTCGTAAACGTAAAACGTCAGTTGCCATTGCAATGTTTGCTTCAGTTTCTCTTCACAATTGTTGTTCCATTGAAATTCGCGGATGCTTCTGTTTACATTTCGTTCGGTTCTGACATACGGTGAAGTCCATTACGATCGAGCATTTAGTTTCTATAAGATGTGTTAGGTTTCCAACCATTTCCGATTGGTACTGATTTTGTTTTCCTTTAGAAGGCGGTTAGCTGTAGAAATATGCATAGAAGGTGTATATACAAAATAATTTTAATATTCTGTTGCAACGTTAGCTGCATCACTCTCTAGGACTGCTGATTGTCAATTAAAAAAACATGATGACCAAACACGAACGGCCGGCAACATATAACTCACCCTGTATGAGCAGTGCGCTGGCCATTTTGAAATCAGCATTGATTGCAATTCTCATGGGAAAAAAAAACTGAAATCATAAAAAAAAAACATAAAAAGGTATTGGAAGGATGGAGTTGAATTAAGTTCTTTTTTGAACTGGCGTCTTATCTGTTTTTGACATATTTTGTTTTGTCCAATGACATAATCGAGCTGTACAATGCTCACTTCTAAAATTGTGTTTTAAATAAACTTCTTCTCAACTCACTACCCTCTCAAGGACTATGTCAGAAATGCCAAACGGCTTTGATTGAGAGATTAAAGATTCAAACACGTTCGATAATGAAATTAATTAATTATACTCTTCTACAGATCATGTAAAACATGTCACGTTCATTACGCATTTCTTGTTTGTAAAAATAAGCTATAAATCAAAAAGGAAACATCTGAAATAAATTGGCTGTGCATGCAGATTCTTCCTTTGCACACGTCAATATTTCTGTTCAAGGAAACAGGAAGAAACGCAATTTGTTTTTAAATCACACGTATGTATACTACTCATGGTGATAAATTAGTTTAGGAAATGATTGAGATTGAAAAATCAGGAACTTGGCTCTTCTCTTTAGAATCAATGAATCATCCATCTCATTTTTCAGGTCTCATTTCCAGTTGCAGGATGGCGATGCGCAGACTTCAGCCATCAATTAAGACATATATTGTGCATAAAATGAGTTTTCAGTCCATCCTTAAAATGACCCGATCATTAAGTGTCCTTACTTGTGCTGCTTCATTTTTATTATTCGTTAAAGTGGAACATAAATATTTAATGAAGGTGTGCACTTTATTAGATCAATGATTTCTATCCGACGTAGAAGTGGTTTCAATTATAATTTCAGACAACCATGAATTTAAGTGGGAGGAACTTTAATTTATGGAACACAAAATAAAAAACGGTCGATTTGATTTCGAACATTTATAGACGAATGAAATTCATGGTAACATCAATCAACAGTTCTTATCTCGCATTTAACCTGAGGTGTTTCTGTTGTTGTTTTTTTTGCATACTTGTGATTGACATTTGTCAGCTGTCACCGAGACAAGTGAAAACAAATAATTTCACAAGTTTATTGACAAACGCAAATGGATGACGAAAGGCGTACACATAATAAATTATTTCCTGAGATCAACATTTCTTATACGACGTAATTCTCCGCAGTGGACATGAATTGAAGAAAATTTTACTCAAGAAAACAATTTAGGCGCCAGCATACACATATAAAAATGTGCCGTCTATTTACTGACAATTTCTATCAATTCTTTATGGTTTTATTTGCGTATGAAAATGTACGCGAATAAAACACATAAACGCTTTGATATTGTACTGTCACAAGAGAGATTGAGTGTTGCTCAGAGAGAACAGCTGATTGACCCTTTGTCCATCGATTTTTGTACGTTTATTCTCGAAACAATGTAAATTGCATTTTTTGAATGGTCAGTTGGGCTTAAGAAAACGATAAAAAAAACGCTGTCAAAAAATGTTAAGGGTCAAGAGAAGTTGGCTATTTCTAAACTACTTTATTTCTGATGTTTCTTCGGCACACTTCAACTCGAACTCTTAAGGTAGAACTAGAATTGATTCCCTGTCGCATTTAATTTTCAAGTCAATGATTGAGCAAACATCTGAAGAGTGGCGGTTGGATAACAGTAATAAATTCAATCCGGAACATTGCATTTAGTGACGATTTAAACCGAATTCTGAGTGTACGCTGACGGAACTGATCAGGAACTTTGTATTTAGTGTTAAATTAATGCAAACAAAATATCATTCCAATAAACATTACACACGTTAAATTAAATTTCAGAGATTGTCAAATGTTTGGAAATAAGGTTATACGCAGAATTGTTCTTTGAAAAATGTAAACAAATTATTTGTGTAATTATAAGCGAATAATATGGCCTATTAAGTGCTGTTCACGTGAGCATACTACGAATGGCGACCCCACCAAACGTTCACACTTCATTCACATAAGTCAGTGAGTAGACGCGCAAGTCACGTCTCACTTAGTTCCTCATGGACCCATTGCGATTCAATTTCATTTACATTGGATTTGTGGAACGTGTCTCTTTGGCAAAGTCTAAGAATGAATGACTAGCAGACAAACAATTAAAAAAATTAAATATCAAAAAAAAAAAATCCGTGCATTAGTAGTTTAAGCTAACTTTTGTTGGGATTTTTATCGATAATTAAATTAAAAACTTTAGGCATTTAAAAAAAAACCCTTTTTGGTTGATTCTGAAAATTAGCGTTCTCAGTTCGCGGCTCATGTGTACAGCCCTTTACTGTAATATTTTCTTAAACGAATTAATTATACAAAATTATCGATTTGAATTGCGGCTGATAATTAACAACTTTCAATATTTCAAAGAGATTAATTCGTTTCAAAAAAAATGCAACAGCGCATGATCTATTATTTATACTTTACAAGAACTAATACGAAAACTTGCATACAGTCAGTGTAAATATTGATGAAATGAACAATCGGCGACACGGATAAATTAAATTTCATTAGACTAGGCTCGCCCGTAGTCGAAATTCGACGATTATGTGCTTAAATGAGTGCCAACATATTTTCTCGTAATGATATAACATAATACTGCACATTTGCTTACCAAAGTTCTACTCAACCGTTTGGCAAAACACATTGTGCACATCTACGCGAACATACTTTTCCAATGGTGTAGTATCATACCATTCTGTTGAGTAGAATGGCGTATAAGCGTACCACCAACCAAATTCGGCAGCACGTATTTATATATAGATCATGAACTTTCCCCAGATGACTGTACTTTTGCCGAAGGACGTAGAATAGTTACTGAATATATATTAAATGAATGGACCAGATAGAGCCTCAAAAGTTACAGCTCCTCGTTAACTCGGTGTACTAGTGTACCGACAAATCCTCAGAATTCATAGGGAACTTTAAACCTGATGAAGTTGCCTTAAGGACTGACCGAACGTTCATGTCGTACATCTCACATTCATCTTGGGGAAAAAAGTACCACCACGCGACACTGACGCCAGTGAAATAAAAAAACGTCTGCTACTGGGAAAACTTAATTCTATTCAAACTCCATCTTAACACCACAGCATCAGCGGGTGTGGCTAGGTGCTATAAAGATAATTTCATTGATATAGACATACGCAAAGATTTTCGGATCATTAAAATAAAAAAAAAAACAGATTTGTTTATTCAGATGGCAGACGTGGAGGAGTTCAAGCTATGTCTTGTTAACAGTACAAATAGGAGCTGCTTTATAAAAACTGCCATCTTTTATTGATTCGAAGTCTTTCGTAAAAAATATGAACTTGCAATGATTCGATACAATGCTAATGCATACGACACATTTCCAAGCAGTATCAGTTGTAGTTGGGAAAACTTTGTTCGAAATCGAAATTGGATCAATAGTCGCTGACGAAAATTAAGTGCCTAGTGGGTATCGAATCAAGGGGTTAAGTGGATAATCAAACCATTGAGGAGGACATAACCATCTCATATGATGTCATCATATCCTAGGATCCTGGGAAATTTAATATTCCGACAAACACCAGAGATGTGCAATTATAGCTGAGTGTTTTACAATTAGCGTGTACTTCTATTCTAGGGGGGAATCAGGACTCAGGACCCAAAACCCTTGTGATGTAGTGAGAAAGAAGGTCACAAAGAGATATGAAATTGCATAGAGAAATGTGACTTCAAGTTTCATGCCGTTTGGAGGCCGTATAAAATTAAAGATCCCTCATGCACTTGCGTCATTGAGAGAGAAGTACGGCAATCAGGAATGATTGTTTGAGAATTTAATTAGGCTTTCCATGAATTGTCGTTACCATCTAACATACAATTGGGGCTTCCTCCGCTCATTTTTGTTCCATATTTGTCTCGCAGGAGAAACAAACAATTGGTGTGTAGACAGCAGTGTCTTGGCCGCTTCGAGAGGAAAGTCCTTCGTATTATCTTTCGTACCGTATGTGCTGATGGTGTTTGGTGGAGGATGACGACATATATTTGGAAAACGATTGGTTTTGGTCTCTCATCTCCAATGACTAGGTCATGTAGTTCCGGCACGCAAAGTCTTCCACACCAATCCCGAGGGATAACGCGGTGAAGGAAGACCATGCCTCCGGTGGCGTACACAGATAGAAAGGTACCTCAATCAGGCGAACGTGGGTAACTGGAAGCAACTAGCACAAGACCCTACTGGCATGTTGAAGCGAAGCGACGTGTTGTCTTAAGCCCAGGTTCACCACGGCCTATAGTCAAAGAAAAAAGGAGAAGACGGCTTTGTGGAGTTCCTAAAACATCGGTACAAATTCTCAATACTCAATATGTGCTCGAACCTTCCTGTAATTATTATGCTGTTTAACATAATCTCATTTAACCAACTGTCAGCTTTGTTTGACTGATTGCCTCTGAATTTGTCGCTCTGAAAGGGGAAATTCTGGAAATCTTATTGAATCATCACAAATTCGCAGTAGAAGGCAAAACCACAAAAGAATGTCAACAAGTTAGCACAGTTCAATTCCTCCATCAGTCCCATTTAAATCATATTAAATTCACAAATTAAATTACGCATAGCTCCACGTGCAAACAACGAGGAACATCAAGTCAAGTGTAAATTGCTCGCAATTGACTACGCAACTTATGCTCACGCACTCAACTAGACAGCTTTAAACGGATTGGAACTTGCCAACGAGGGTGGCAGCAGGCATTAGGCCAAGCCTTCGGAATAAGAAAACGCCGGTAAGTATTAAATTGAAAAGCAAATGCAGAATAGAGAAAAAGAAAATAAAAATGTGAAGATAAATCGATGTTCATGAAGTGCTAACTCATGTCAAAGCGTCGAATGGCACTTCGGCATAAGGTTTCGTGTGGCACGCACTTTCTCATCGAATCAACTTATTTTCCAATAAATGACAGCCAATTATCTGTCATTGGTGAAAATATGAAAAAAGAAAACAACTCAATTTTGTGTCGATAATTATTTTGCCTTAAGAAAGCAATTCCACGCGGCAATACGCACTGGCAAAGGTTATTCATATTTTAAGAGGATTTTCATCTGATTAATGCAGGCCCTCAAGTGAGGGCTAGGCTGGGGGTGCATTTAATGAGGTTATGGAGGAAATAAAGTTTTTAAAAATATTTTCGATCGAGTAAAATGCATTTACTTTGAGAGAGTGCGGGTAGAACGGAGCATAATTTCCATTCCCTTTATGGAAATTGTATAAAAATATTCAATCATTTTTTTCGACGGGTATGGACATAATTGTTGATGGATTGTATCGGACTCAGATCGGGATCAGATGTTTCGTAATGTCAATAATTGTTGTCCTTCCCTTCCTATTTTTACAGACATTGTGTGGAGTTCAGGGAACAGTCCGGGTGAGCTGTTGCTAACCTGTATAAAAAATTCAGATACAGGGTGGGCCATCTAGTGGTTTTTTTTCTTAAATCATATGTAATTTTGACACTCGAAATCTTGACAAAAAGTCAGTATCATACCTCCGTGAAACGAAAGGAGTCTCTTTATGCTTGAACAACGTTGGGGAATATTGAAAACTTATTTCCAAAGTGAGTGCTATGTAGCCCAAAGAGTGCGTTTTTTAAAAAGAATTTTTGGCCGAATTGAAGCACCCAACGCAACTGCTGTACGCAACTTTGTGCAAAACGTTCGTGAGACTGGTATGCGTACAGATGAGAATGTGTCTGCTGTGGTCGAGAACTGGCTGAGGCTCGGCAAAAAGTTTCGGTCAACGATGGGCGTAACAGAGCCATGTTAACAGACTTTTTTTTACCGAAATTTAAAACATGGATTTTGACGACCTCATGCCACACAGCCCACGCAACAGTCCGAAATCAAATTCCGAAATAGTGTTTTCAGCCGTCTTGGCGATATCAGTTGGTCACTTCGGAGCTGCGATTTGACCCCTTTGGATATTTTTTTTTGTGGGGAACCGTGAAGGACCGATGTTATGCCAAAAAAGAAAACCCTGAAACGATTCAAGCACTTAAGGCCAATTCATCCAAGCAATCCTTGAGTTACAGCCTGAAATTATCCACAAGGTTTTGGAAAATGGGGGTGACAGAATGCGCTACTGCGACGCCTGCTGAGGCAGTCACTTGAACGACGTTGTATTTAATAATGTTAATGGGAATATTTGTTCTTATTAATAAAACCACAATAGATGGAAAAAATTTAATTTTGTTCATTTTACTGCATTTAAAAAAAAATCTTGTATTTGGCCCACCCTGTACATATCATTGAATTAAAGTGCAACTGTTAGCGCCGCACTCGTTTCAGACATTCGTTGCATCAACACAACTTTGTTGTCTACGCTATTTCTGTCCACCCACCGGCCTATATACGTATCTGTTCAGCCTGCCTTACACCGTTCAAGGTAAGAGATTCCCTCAAGTGTACCGTGTTTCTGCTTGATTCCACAGAATTTGACATACATCCACTGGTACTGCTACAAATTAGGCATTGAACCGGAGAATTTCAATTTTTGTATCGATTTAATGTGACCCTTTTTGAGTGGTTGCTGCTGGATTATCCGCAAAGCGTCCTTGCTTCGCCTCTCCCACACTTCCACACTCTCCCGCAGACAAACAGCCAACCAACCTTCCAATTCAAATTTAAATTAGATTTCACAAATGAAATGCCAAGCCTTGTGCCTGTGCATGTGTACATACTGGTTGGTACTTAAATTGTGCTCCGGGCATAGAAAAATTCAGCGAACCGAACAATTGAAAGTCGGTCGCTTCGTCTACCAAAGTTCAAGTTTCAGGCCCTATGCAGGCAGAACTGGATTGTGAAAGCGTATTCGTATTTCGTATTTTTCGTATTTTGTTTGCCTCCTTTTTTTCACATTGGGGATAAGATAAATAATTTTTTTTGCAAAAGTACAATAAAATAGACGACCTTTCAAGCAGAATAAATGCTTTCAAGGCAACACCGAATGAGGGTGAGTACGCGGAAGAATCCTTTTTTTTTTTGCAGTTTCGATTGCAAAAATTGCTCAAACCGATCGAACTTGCTGCCAGTGGGATGGAGAATGAAGACATTTTATTGTTATTCTGACTCTTTTCGATGTACCACTGAGTGGTCCCTGTTGGGCTTTTCTTTCCCAAATGCAGTGGGAAATGTCGGAAGGGGAATGACATAATTAGTCGCTAATTGCTCTTCTCAGAGGTGTGCAGGCTAACGAGCTGCGTTGAAACATAAAGCCTTACATTCTAGATTACAGACTTTTATGCAAATGCAAAATCAACGTTGCCGCAAATTTTCCTCGGAGGGTAACGAGTTTTTAATTTGGCACCATGCACTCGGAATGTGGGGCGCAAGTATTTCGTGACAATTGCAATATTCAGTTTGCGTAACTTGATTTCCCGGTAATGGCGCACTGTATGCAGTGCAGTCGGTGGTGAATTATTGGAATTGTCGGCATGGATGTGCTCCCAAAATTAGCTGCTGCGGCTGTATTGTATCATTTTCAAATGAAGTTGCTTATAATTGCAGGCAAATGTGTGCAGAAAGGTGATTTTGTTTGGTCGCTTTTCCTGCCCGTTTTGCAAATGTAATTTAATTTTCATAAAATGACAAGAAAAAAGGTTTTTGTGTTGTGTTTTCCGCTTGGACTGATTGTTTGTGTTTTAATTTGTGTATACACGTGAGGTAGACAAACAAACATAAATAGGGTGTTCTTTTTTGTATAATTTGTGCATGGTCAAGGGTTATTTTTGCCATTGAATGGTAAGACTGAAAAGTTGGAAGGCGTTGGCCAAAGTTATCAATGACATCCAGGTGTCAGTAAAGGCCGAAACCCATAGAATCCGTTGCGTGCGTTGCGTAATGCAAAGAAATTGACAACTCATAAGCCCTAATGAGAGGCAGTGAGGTAGCAAATGCGGCTAACTAGTGGAATGCATCACGACGGATGAAATTGGTCGGTCAACTTTTAAATTTGTCATACTTTGACAATTCCTTTCCCACATAAATCATTTTGCTCTGATGATGGCGTAGTTGTATGGATTTCGGACGCAAGATACGTGCACCTTTCTGCAATACGGCAAATACAAATGTTGTGGATTGTAAACGCAACGGATTCTATGCGTTTTGGCCTTAAGGTTCATTAAGTCTCCACTTGACACGGAGTCCACAATCTGAACAGCCATCCGTTCTCTCTTCGTGGGCAAATTATGCTATGTCGTTTCATTTGAAAGTTGGCTGCCAAAGAGTCAACACCATGAGACTGCCGACCAATCACCAATCAAAAAATGGGATTGCACTAAAAATATGGAGCCAAAAATTAAATTCACTTCTACTTTTTCTCTCTTTTTTTACTTTTATTCATCCATCTACCACCGCACTAAAAAAAAACGTGTACGTCAAATCGCATGTCCAAAATTTGATCAGTGCTCATGTCTTGTCGTAAATCGTTATTACAGCGAAATTATTTTGAATGATTTACTTTTCCATACAAAATGGGATGAATGTAGCTTGAAAACAATGTCAGAATCAATTTCATATCGTACATCGCTGCTGTTTTATTTAAATATCTTTTTCAATCGTTTTTATCTGGCTGCCCTGCATAGTTCAACAAGAGGTGTAGTTTTCAATTCAATACAAATTTTTATAAAAAGGTGAAAAAGGTTGGTTATCATCCATTAATCGCCTTTGATCACTAGCCTCGACACAGAACAGAACTGTGCATAATCGTTTTCATTCGCTTCCATCCCCTCTTACTAGAGTATGGAGTTGTACGTGGATTGCTGCTTTTCATTTTGACGTTGAGCTTCCTGCAAAATGAGGTTCCTATCCTATTTATTAAACACATAATTTCTCCTTATCAATGTCTCCCTTCTTTGGGATGGTTTACCACCGTGCAACCTACTTCAGTCCTGAAACCACCCGGATCCACATATGAATCTTAGGAGGCTTTTCAGTTCAACACCTCTTAAGTCCACCAGCTCTACGAAGAAGTGCTTTCCTAGGAACTGTCTCCTTTTTTTTTGCTTGGGCTAGGCACTCGTAAAGCGGATGTTGGATAGGTTCTGTTTCTTTCATCTCTGCAGCTTCAGACGCATAGCAAGTTCGTTCATTGTCTGGTAAGGACTCCTACTAGTCTTCTAACGTCCTTGCTACTAAAGCCGACCAATGATGTTCACCACTTTTTACTCGCCGTCGTCCAAAGGGCCCTCGCCGTTGCTCCAATACTCAGACCAAGCCATCGAGCTCTGGCTCTATCTAGGGCTTCTTCCTTTAGGGCTTTCCTTATAGAACTGAGCGCTGTATGCGCATACAATAGAGAGAGATTCGGCCAGCATCGATCCATTTTTAGCGAGGTCGTCCGCCTTTTTCGTTTCTTTGGATTCCAGTATGCCCCGGCAGATGGTCAGTCGAATTTACCAAGGATATCTCGCTGCTGCTCTGTCGGCACAGCCTAACCACGTTCGATGTCACAATGTCTAGTGCAATGGCCTTAATTGCCGCTTGGCTATCAGAAAAAATGGTGATCGATTTGTCCGTTACGTTGTGATCCCTCAACGCTAGTGCTGCCACGTGTATTCGCAGCAACAATCGGCTCTTAGTGCAGACATTTCTTGAACGCCACAGAATACCACTATGCCTGATATTCAACGCCAGGAAATCAAAGAAGACGTAAAAACGGTTGAGTGATGACAGTTCAACAATGGCTTCCAATTTAAAATGACACCTCTAGTTGGATGATCCTATACTGGCTTGTAGCTCGGTATCGATTTAAAGTGCATGCAGTAAATTTATTATTGAACCTCCTGCATTATTTCCGTTTTCAGCAAAATTAAAGAGGAGTTTGCACACACATGCTTTGTAGAATATTTGTGTTTAAACTGCCATCGGTAGTGAGGTATAATCGGAACATATTACATGTGCTATTAATTGCACAGCAATTTATTGAGGACATACTCGAATTTTTTATTTTTTACGACACATTTCATTACTGCAAAACTCTTAATGCTCCAGTGCACTTACGGTCAGACCACAATAAAGCCCCCCAATAAAGAGTGATGAGACAGAAAAAAAAACTCATAATTGGAAAATATTTATGAATCACAGCCATTAACCTAAATGTTGGTGTAAATTGTTTCAATTCAGTGCCGGGCACATGCTCTAGTTCATTAATATTCAGAACTTGTATCGAAATGTTATTTCACCCTTAAACCGCATGACAAATTCAATGTGCAACGCAACGGCAATATTAAAATTATTTACCCTTTTCATAACCATTCAACCGTTACATGTTATTAAGTTGAAACGTTCGCGATTCAGCGAGTCAAGAATTTTAATCGAAAATATTTCCAGACAAACCTCATCCACCATCCGCAGAGACCTCAATAAATGATAGAATTAATATTAATTTTGTTTCTCTCCGCATTGCTTTCGCTTCCTTGAATTTGTGTTGACCGATTAAAAGCAACGTGACGTCCGACTCGAGGCGGCGAATGTAAACACCAATGACTGCGTCCTCTCCCGCTAAGGGGATAATAAAATTTAAGGATTTGCCTCAGAGAATACATGATATTATTCAATATTAAAAAAAATAACATATGTGTATCTAATCGGGCTGTGTGAGTAGGAGTCTCTCAGTCTCCATGTACACAAGTATTTAAAATGAAATGAATCACTCGAGATGGACGGCGCAGAGAACGAGAGTCGCATGCACGTGTTTGGATTTTTCGCAGTCCTAGCCAACACACTTTTTGCACTTATGGACGTGTGAGAGGGCGTATTTACATAATACAGAAAAGTGGTTTTCCAAAGTGTGATTTTCGTGTTTTTTGTCGAATTTAACACGGTATCAAATTTGTTGTTCTAAATATAATACGCTTTGTCTGACCTGCCAGATTAAAGTGATGCCATGGAATATGATTTTTTATGCGTCTACACAATTTATAACGAAACTTTAGTGTGGTGTGGGTGTTAAAATAAAAACGAGAAGAAAAAAAAAACAAAGAAAATAGATAATAAAAAAAAAAAGCTTTGGGAGGTAACTCGGTTTTGATAGGCTCTCGTAAATTAAAGGAGCAAAGAGCATTTCTTATTCGATGGAAAGGGGGGTATTTCTTGTCTGCAATTTGTAGGTTACACCTTGTTGATCTAGACGTAGCTTAAGATGTTGTCAACGCATCGTCGAGTCGTTAATTTTTTTTTTAATTTCCAATATTTCTCTTTGGCAGCGGTAATGTGAAATGATTTAAGTGTGGACGTCCTGATCACGTTTTATATCGTTTATAGAGTAGTTCGGTTTTGAGTGCAAAGTTTTTATTCTTAGAGAGAATTCCACTGATCAGTGAAAATGTCGTATTATACTGTTTTGGATTGTCTCTAGGAATCTGAATAGGATGACCAGATAGTAATGATAGTTCTACCAATTGTTATATTTCAGCAGTTGTGAAAGTTTACAATGACATCTAGCTGCTGAAATATTTCGTAAGGTTTGCCATTTTATCATACATCAAACATCATATTTGCTAAACGTGCGAAAGTTATTAAAAAATATAGAAATTCCGACTCAGTTTTAAATACGCAACGGCTTCAATATTCAGTCAATTCGTCGCCCTGTGGAAAAGTACGAGCGGTGTCCTACATTTGTATAGGATTGTGATGACGCAAGATTTGAAGCTGCGATGAATTCGCTGATTGCACACAATCCACATGTTCCACCAAGCATCCACAAAGATTGACTGTTTGGTGCGATTTATGACATGGGGTTTTATTGGATCTTTTCCGTTACCGTCAATGGTCTCAGAGAAGATGTTAACTGACTTTCTGTGGCTAGAGCTCGGCACCATCAATATATCTGAATTTGCGATATCGTCGACGCAACACTCGAAGTTGCGAAGGAGAAATTTGGTGACTATACGCTCTCTGGGTCTACGTCGAGTCCTTAATTTAGGCTAACAAGCCAATCATTGTGCACGAGCTCGAGGCCAACACTCGAGACGATATTGCCGGAATAACGCAGCAAATACTGGACCGAGAGATATAATACCACGCACAACACCTTTTGCTGATAAGCTATGATCTGGCATCAGTAATAGTGATATTGGTAGCGTTATCATGTACAGAGAAGCTATTGTTAGGACATGGGTAGTCCCACCCGCGTCCTTGGTTAGGGCTGATTTACTGCAGACAATTTACCGACATACTAACGTGCCACTACACCTTCGCCAAATAGCAAAATGTGCTTGGCCTAAGCGATGAAATCCTCTGCGGCGCCTGTGGAGAAGACGATGATACTGCAGAGCACTTCCTCTGCCACTGTCCCGCCTTTGCTCGCATCAGGTGGCAGTTATTTGGTGCTGATGAGGTGAGAGCTGGTAATGTAGGCTCCTCATCATAGAAGCTGAATTCCTTCGGAAGACCAGTTCAGTAAATGCAGGTTGCTACCTGGTAGTACAAAGGACCAGTTTATGTCGCTGAGTGCTCCAGTGTAGTATCTAAAAACATCCGACAAAAAAAAGGCAAGCGTCATCACAACACACTGCGTTATTGGTAGGCGTGTCACAAGATGACGTCTTTTTACTTGAATTCGTTTCTATTTTTGTGAAAAAAAAAATCGTAACGAGAATTCTGGAATAACCAGTCGGTTATACCACATTGCCCTTTATATGTAGCTCTGTATGTAGGAACTGTCACAAACAAGGACATCGTCTGACTCGTGAACGTATTCTGTACTCTTCATTCCATAATTGAGATAACATACTAATTCCTTGTTACTGTTTATAAGCCATTATTAAGTTTTAATGTAGATATTCCATTTTCGCCATGTGAGTCGCAAATCAAGACACAATATTGGTTGAATGTGAGCCTGTTCCACGACATAGCCTGTCCTACAATTAAGTAAGAAATCTTGTTAGAGCACAGTGTCAGCTTCCGGTGCTTCCACCTTCTCGGGCATTACCGCACACATTCATGAGCGTTTATCGACGCTGGAATGTGTCCATTAGGGAATATATGAACACTTTTCCAGCTTTATAAGCAATTAATGAACACCTTTACACATGCTCCCACACACGTACATACATACATACCTATTTGTGCCTATGTTCTTTTTTTGTTGTTGTTTCCACTGTGTGCTTAATTGATCGGCTTAAATACTAAGCAGAGAACATTTTCGAAAAGCCATCTAAAATATGAATCCCGAAATCCCGTAATTCTTCTTTAAGTTCGCATAAATTTTTAGCTTTAATATTTAATTACATTATAAAAGCAAATGTGTTGCTGTGACAACATCAACACGGATTACTATCTGCTGGTAAAATGGAATGTGAGCTAAATCATACGTAAATATATTTGTATTTCTGGTGGATACACAGCGCTCTAGTTGCTTCACCCTCTTTTTCATTTTATTTATTGCACATTAATTTTAGATGAGACCAGTACCCGCTTTGTTTTTGTAATGTTTGGGAAACTTTAAAAATAACAAAAAGGAACGAATAGAATTTGGTCTTGGTGGGATGAATCTAAATTTAAACTCGAAAGAAGTTTGTGAATGCATCTTGTGCATTTTTTGTGCACTTTCCAGTTTGAAGTGAATTGGAAAAAAAACAAATCGAATGCTGAGAGTGCTTATGAGTGTTATTTGAGACAAGATTTGTCGAAGTGGTCGTTGGGATCGTGGTAATTTGTGTTGAAATTTAATCTAAATATTTGTTTCGAGTTGGTCACGAGCAAGGTGTCAGCTTTGACTGTTTTGTGTGATGAACAAATTGGTTCTCACTTCCAAAAGAAATGTTAACATATGGCAGCATAAGATGTTTACTTGGTACGCATGAAGGGGGCTTGTGGAGGCAATTTGCTTGTCGATTTAAATTTAAAGTTCAAAGTGATAAATTTGGATTGATTTGTTGGCTCCGGAATACGCTGGTCAGTAAACTAAGGATGTTTATACAATTAGACGTACGTACAGTGGTGCGAACGTAGAGACCACCTTTAAATAATAATCAGATCTAGCAGAGTTTCTGAGTGCCAACTTTTAAGAAAAACATTGTAGTACTTTTCCTTTTCGATTTATCAAAGCGTCGGCAACATGTCTGTAAGTAAATTTGGTCAGAGAAGGGTTTTTACACGCTTTGCTCTCAGTTTAGCTCATTTAAATGTTTGTTTTTCTGGCATGAGGGCTATTTATCTTTCCACCACTGTAATCTCCACTGCTGTGTGGTCTGTGTTCGAAGCAGAGTTGTTTTTTTGATGGGCTGGCATAGGATTCCATGTGGAGGATGATGTTGGTGTTGTTCACAAGGAGATGACTGATGTGATATTCATCACTCATTGCGCCACTGGATACTTTAACGCCGAGTTTGAGAAGCAGCCTTCTGATTGTTTTGAAGTATTTCACACTCAGTAAAAAAGGTGGAATATTGTTAGTTGTTTAAAGAATTTATCTGGAAAATGCGGAGAATAACATTTGAAATAATGTCGGAAATTTTTCGGAAAATGTAAAAGGATGCGTTCAAAGTTAAGGCGTGCGAACAAGATGATTGGGAATATGATAAGTAAACTTCAAACATTGGCGGATTTGTTAGCATGGCTAGGTATACATACATATGTAAATATTTTGTAAAGTTGAAATATTACTGTGAATACACTATTGACTAGTCCCGCAAGGCAGCCATGCATAAGTGTATATCTTTTCAATAAAAGATAAAAAAACGAGCAAAAGATTGATTGTTGCAAACAACACGTTTTTCACGTGCTTGGGAGTTTAGATTGTGTATGAAGTTAAGCCTGTCATTTGCAGAATTGATTTGATGTCAAATTTTGGAAAACATTTTTCAAGGTAGGGAAAGGTATTGGGTTTTTATTTAAGTACCATTCTGTTGTTGGGCCTCGTCTATTTAATTTACTGCCTGATTACATTAGATGCTAAAGAGTATGAATATTATTTTTAGTTAATGTTAAAAAATGGACGTTTTCTTTTAATCGCACGGATATTGAACAAATTTTCGAACCGTTAACTTATCCTATTTGTGACATCTGTTTGAATTTGCTGACTTCATTTGTATTCTTTGTTTGAAACACAGTCCTGTGACAGTGTTCTTCGCCATTAAATTTTTATATTATTTGATAATAGAGTATACATTCGTCACTTGTCCATTTGGCAACAGAATGTATTGCATTGTTTCAGTCTAAATTGTTTTGCTTGTGTTTGCAATGAAATAAATAAATGATCATTTTTTTTTTAAATAGGAAAGAAAAATTGTTATTTGTATGTGCGCCGAGTTTTACGCACTCGAACTTACGGCGTGCAGGTTCTGTTCCCGGTGCGACAAAAATAATGTTCACGGTCCCACGTCTATCCAGTCACTGACAATGCTCAAAGAGTATGGGTGTTTTCATAAACATCAGGCTAATAAAGGACTGCGTTATCCTTATTCATTTTTGCATACATACGATCGTACCTACTAACTTAGGTGAACTTCAGTACCTACTGTGGATAATCATCATTAGCTCATCGATGTCGGGCAGATTGTGCAGTCACTATTTTTTTTGACTGTAAATAGGTCCGATTGGAGGAAATCATTTTGAAATCCAAAAAATAAAAGTACTTTTTCCATTTATTTTGTAATTACTCTTGTATGTATATTATTTTTTTTGTTTTTAATGGAATAAAGAAGGTTCTGTGCGAATAAATATCCATACAAGGCTTATAAAATAAAAGACGTTTATGAGGGTGAATAATTGATGGCAATTGTACTAAATCAGGCCTGCAGACATTCTGTTCCGTGTGTGTGTGCTCTGCTAGAAACAAGTTCCTGCCGTAGCGACGCGTTGACAATAGTCAAATATCGGAGCATTTTGAAAATGCAGCGATAGTTGACTATAGTGGCTATAGTGGTTATTAGTGCCTTATGACAAAAAAATATTAAAAAGTAATCCAAAAAATTACAAAACAAAAACGTCTATATATATGTAAAATTATATATGTTAAGCATACACATACATAATATATACGCCCTGGTGCACGTGTCCGTACAGTTACGTTATATAGTTAAGATAGTTTTTAAGTTTTATGTTAGGTTAAGTTAGATAAATTAAGCCAAGTTCCTTACCAGTTTTCTTGCCCGAACAAAGCGAAACAATAACAGATTGTCCATGAAGATAAAAAGTAAGTAAAATAAAAACAAATTATGATCGACCCCATGACGAAATTTACGCTGCGTATTTACAAACCGGTCACAATTCAAAACTGGCAGTCTATACCTCCTTGAGATTTGCGAGAAACTACGAATTTTGTGTCTAAACCAATACGATAAGAAGAACAAATAAGAACAAATTCCTTTTAACGATCGTACGTGAGTTTGGTTGACAAAAACCTTGTGGAACGAATGCAATCATGCATAGAAGAAGCTTATGAATACAAAATCTCATGGGATTTTGTTTCGTAAATGACTAATATGGATCAAATGTAGACGCGGCTATAATATACGAAAAGCCTATAATAAATCTTAAGGAATAAAAATAGCTGAACGCGTTAATGGACCATCCCACGTACAATAATAAAAGCCAAATATTTCATTAAACATCCAGTCAGACAAACAATTCCTCTTTCTTCCCATTGTTTACTGCAAATATTGTTCAACTGTGATCAACAGGCGTCGAATGTTCTCGCTCATAATTTATTTGAATGTTGAAAGTAATATTTTCAAAGCAAGATCTTTATCGACAGGCTCATGGAGAGCATTGAGAGCTTCTTAAATTCTATTTTATTTTGAAGTTCACATTCCAGTTATAGATTGGAACATCTAAATACAATACAATTTAACGCAAATTTCAGAATAAACCAATTCGATAAAGCAAACTAGTCCTTAAGTGTGAACCAATACGTCACAAGTCAGAAATTAGAAAATTTAAACAAATTCAGTCCTCTCTTGTTCAAAGGCAGAACCATTTAAAAACCAAACGTCTATCAATTGTGTTTTCATTTTTCTATAATACATCCCAAGTGCACAAAGCGTATGATCCTGTTCAATTTCAGCACTTTCGATTTTCACTTGAATGACGCTTCTCTCAACGAAAACACTTTGAAATACATACTCTGCCTTATTTAAGTAAGCAGTGATGCGCACTATTGACGTTTTAATTACCCCTATAGAAGCCTGCTTGAAGCACACACCTCTCGTCAACGGAAAAAAAAACACAAGAAAAAAACTGTCTAAATTTCTGTGAAATTAAAACAAAACAAATAAATGCATACATACATACATAATATATGTATGCGAGAGGAAAAGAAAACTATTTTCAGCGAATGCGGAATCAAGTGACGAAAATTGGAGGCGAAAATTCTCCGCTTGGCGCTAGAGAGCTCTTGACCTCGGCAGACTTTTTTGCGCTCAACCAACGTAATTAATTTATTAAGGTCAAAGGTCCAATCGAATGGGCTTGTTCCTTCGTATAGAGACGTTTCTTTTTTCACTCTTTCTCGCGACAAAGACATCACATACTAGTAAGTCGTTCAAAAGTAAATAACGTTAAAAACACGTTAAGCACGCTACGAGCCACGAATCAATTCCATGCCTTCGGGTTCAAAGGCAAAGCTTCAAGGATTTAATTATAAATGGGTTCATTCGATTCGAGTAGGGTGTGCTCGTAGACATGCAGGTTGAGTTTTAATTTCAATTTTGTTGTTGGTGCTGCTTTTCTTTTTTTCTCAGGTGACTACCTGGAACATTGATTTCGTGTCGAAATTCACTTTATGTCATGAGGTTATGATTGCCGGTCTGTGTATGAACAATGTGCTGTCGTTTAGACTTGGGGACGGACGGCGAATGATATCCTTTGGTGTAGCGGTGTATGCCCGACTGGCGCGGAGGCATTTATGAATGAAAGTGGTGCTAAAAGCAAGTTGGAATTTCTATCCGTAGGTGGACTCAAGGGTAGGGAAGGAGACGATTTTATTTCGTTTGCATGTTAATGGTTGAGTGCCGAAATGTTTTATGGCGAAACGTATTTTTTCTTCAGTTTCAGATTACATGACAGGTTGGTGAAAATGTAAATACCTACTTTGGCGGGTTTTCCCACAGCGCTCGTACATTCGTAGGCGAGTGGTATGAACCGGACGACTTATTGGTTTTTCACATTACGTTTTTGTTATATAGAATGGGAAATAAAAAAGGAATCTTGTCACACGCGACGGTGGGGTACTATACTCGTTCAGGGGGTTTTCTGTAAAACAAAGGGATGAGGGAATATGACTACTTGGTGGTCATTACAGTCGCGTACATGTTTTTTGAAAGGATAATGGGTACATTTTTATGTATTTGAGACTCAACCGTTTTTGACTTACATACCTCAACCTGGCGTTAATCATTCGGTCTCCGAACATCTTTTGCCATTCGCTGTTTCCGTGGTCTACAGAGGTTGGTGTATTTAGCTTTCGGAGCCCAAGCTGATTTTATGAATGAATCTGATCTTTGGGAGGTAGGTGATAGAGTGCCCTGTCGGCCGTGGCTCACTTAGACCAGCTTGTTGGGTCCACTATGTTCTTGTTTTGGAGTTTACCACTGTCAGACCTACTTTTGGTATAAAACCACATTTCAGTTCAACACCGCTTAATTCCTACGAAGAGATGTTTACCAAGAAACTCAGTAATTTTCTTTGCTAGGGCTGGACAGTCGCAGGGCAGATGATGGATAGATTCCATTTCTTCCTCATCTCTGCAGCTTATGCAAAAGTCGTTATGCGGTAAGTTCAGACGCATAGCCTATGGCACAGTACTCGGTAAGTACTAATATTATCCCAGCGATTGAAACCGATCTGTGATGTTCTCTTTTTGCTCAGCGTTCGGGCATAGATCCCTCGCTGTTGGTTCAGTAATCAGGCCAAGCCATCGAACTCTAGCTCCATCTAGGACTTCGTCCTCTTGTTTTCTCCTTATGGAGCTGAATGCTGATTTTCCCAACTTCGAAGCATTTTTCGCGAAGCTGTCCGACTATTCGTTTCTTACTTCGGTACTCAGCAGAGAGTCATGGAGTTCACCAAGGATATCTCACTAATCCTCTGCTGCACAGCCTAACCAGCCTCTATGTCAGAATGACTAATGCTATGGCCTTTATTGCCGCTTGGCTGAAAGTCGGTTAAGTTGTGATCTTTCAACACTTCCGCTTGAAAGACTCTGCAGTCGTTTCTTGGTGTTAGAGAAGGGGTCACAGAAGACCCCTCGCGCCTGTACCTACGCTCATCTTTGAACCGTTAGTGTATAAGGCGATTCCCTCTACTTCAATTATGAATTGTTCCTGCAATTGTATCCAATCCGGAAGCGCTGATTGAAGCTCTTCTCCGTGGTTAGGGTTCGTGGTAGATAGTGTATTTGCCCCATCATATGGCTTCTACCTCCAGAAATCCGCTTATCTGAACGATGAGGGTGCACTGTTGCTTAAGAATAGAGTCTGCTCTCAGTATACGTCGCAGAGGCATGAACAACAGCGAAATCGGTTAAAAAAGTCGATGGCGATCTTTGTTCCTGTTTGCATTGTTGGTACACAGAACTATTTGGTCGTAAAGAGATATAAATACAGCGAGACATGCAAGTACTTAGCGTGTAAGTTGCCTCAGCCATGTGGGCCGTATCTGTACAAATGAGTCTAATCCGAAGAGTCTGAGTCACAGAAGGAATTTAGGAAATTCGATTGTAGTAGTACTCTTGATGTCGATTCACAGAGGAATAATTAATAAAAAGGGCCTGACTTGGACCCTTTCAAATCAAAATTCGGCACTGGAGACATACAACTAACGACGCCTGCTCTCAAGGTGTCGTATTCTGGTTGAGAAGAACTTCAACAGACTTGATACGTGAAAGTGGCGAGTTTTTTAATGCCTCTTTGGAAATCTACAACTTCCTCTGTATGATTGTCGCAGGATGCTTGGAAGCAGAGCTGTGGCTGTCCTTGAAAAAGGGTATACAACACTGGCGACGTGTAGGGGAGTTCCACGGGAACGGGAAATTTAGTGATAGAAATTAGTTCGCCTGCCCCATAACATAACAACATAATTTGTATACGGAGATCAAACGGTTGGCAATAGAAATTTCAAGGTTTACAAAACCATGAACGCTCTTGATCTGCCCTACTGCGCAGAGGCATTGATGTTATTGAAATGTTGATGGAGGAGCTCATTCCATGAAATAAGAATAACTCCGGATGTGTTATGTGTACACCTTGTTTGTTGGGCGTATCCTTACTCTGGATAGCAGCACCATGTAATAAAGCCACTGAAAACGGTAACCACCTAGCGCAGGTTCTTAGTGGAGAAGCATGTTGGCTAAGGCCCAAGCCCATCTCGTACAACTGCATCTACAAGCGGAAGTACACTTCCCGAAGATCCTCATTAATTGAATTTAAAAACAAAAAAGGAAACAAATAAACAAAACATTGTTGACGTGAGGTGTAGCGCTAGACAGTGGAAATTGTATTCAAATGTCAGACACCGATTTAATGACTCAAAATCAACACAGTGAACGCTGCGACATTGATGTGTCATGATTGGCTAAATAAATAGCTATACGTACGTACGAAGCCTCTGGTCTTAATTTTTAATAAACTTAGCATACAAAATCAAAACACAAAAAAGAGAGAAAAAATATCAAAGCAATATAAAAGCATTGACTAAATCCAACACCACTGGAGGCGTGTGTTCGCATGTGATGATTTAAAATTAGACACCATCTTCCGTCTCCGTTCTAGTGACCGACAAAGAGTCCACCCCTCGACCGTTGCTCCCACCGTCGGCAACGACTGCGACACTACCAGAGAGTCTATCAAAATAATAATAAAAAGAAAAACTAGAGAAAAACGATCATCAGACACTTAATTAAGTGTATAAACACAAATATCTTCGGTAGCCAGCGAGGAGATGTGCTCATCTCACACCAATGGCTGCACATCTGGAAGTACGTCCTCACTCACGATGCAGGCAGAATTCTGATGAAAGCATTTGCAGCGAATGTGAGTCGTCTCTTTAACGACGCATTTGTGGATTTTTCGCAAAACTTGCAATAAACCGAGGGAAAAATAGAACAAAAAAAAGAAGAAGAGATGATTTAGTGTACGAGCACTGAAACGTGGTCTGGCAAAGGTGTTCGCCTTTAGAAGTTGTAGCACATCAGCGTACGATGACAAGTGGTTGGTTCATTGAGTTCAAATGAGCATCAAAGGAAAAAAATTGTTTGCATCCACTGCGGATGAGGATGCGAAAGACGACGTAGAATACACTTTAAATGAATTTAAAAATAATCCGGACCACTCCGTCATCACTTGGCGGTGTAGCAGTTGACGTACAATTGTTTTAGCTTTTATCAGCGAACAATGGTTCTATCGGACTTGATAGGACTCGATGTGGATGACAATTGAAAAGCAGATGCCAGCATATGACATGCCGCGAAAGTGTTTGGAAAATAACGAAAAATGACAGTGGCTATTGTTTGTAAGGGATATCGTCGCTTTTAAGGCATTATTTTTGTCGTCATGAACCGTGGCCGGTTATTGATTCGGACTGATGATGAGAGAGAGAGAGAGCGTTTCAAAACGGAGTCAAATCTAAGAAGGTGGAGAATCGGGCGTGATTTTGAATGAATTGTTGGGCATTTTAAGGGCGCCGGCATTCGTCGTTGAACGAACTTGACCCTAGCTTCTACAGCAACCTCTCGGCTTGTGCGTGCTATTGTTCTATCACGATATGATTGGAGCTGATGTTTTATGCCGACTCCCAACTGTGAAGTGCGAGAAGGTTATCTAGACAAGAATTTGGACTCTTAGCGTCCTGAATTATGAAAGTTCGTAAATTAGAGCATTGAACCTGGCACGTCCGGCGTAGCAGTCGACGCTTCAACCCACTAAATTACCGTGACCTCGAGCATGCCGCAAGATAACCACGGCTTCAAATAATACCCCCGCCGCCACGAAACAAAAATATGAACGTTTGATGGATGACATTTAAGTGAATTTAAGGCTAAGTGCATAAGCCATGGGTATTTCGCTACAAAAAGGGAACAACAATTTTTTTTAAATTTATTTTTGCGCATTTTTTGGATGCATATACCTCTAAGCGCATCTGCCGACGCTATTCACTTGAAACATTGCTCAGAACTTTCGGTTCCATTAATCATGTTGAGCAACGGGGGATGTAAGGAGGCGATAATTGTATAGGGAATTAATTTGCATGAAACTTGTGACAAAACTCTGTGTAAAAAGAAGCGATAAAGAATTTCCGGAAGAGTAAAATGTGTACATCCGCTTCCACGTCTTCTACTTCTTCAGCTGGAGCTACAGTCCAGGATAAACTTGGGCTGCAACCAACAAGTCTCACCGGTTTGCAAGATTGTTAGCCAGGTGTCTCCAATTAGGCACGTCAAGTTGGCTGATGTCGTTATACACTTGTCTGCTCCATCAGTTACATGGGCGTCCACAATAACGTTGTCTTAATGGTTCGGAGTTAAAGACTCTTCGAGATGGATCTACAGGCCTAGCCATCTTTGGCATTGAACCTGTAGACGACTCATGTCGCTGAACAGCTCGTACAGATGAATCTTCTTCTTCAAATTCCATCAACGCAGAACAAGACCAAAGATTAAATGCAGAAGATTTCCCTCGCTCTTGAGATTGTACATGTCTTCGCGCCATAGAGCATGACAGAGATGATCAAGGCGCTATATTATGTCAGCTGGGTCCTTCGGGAGGCTCAGCTAGTCAATTGCCTCTTTATTCTTTGTTTAATCTCGGTCCTGATGATTTTCATTCTCTTTACTTGGGAGCCGAGATAGACGGAGTCCTTGACTACTTCAAAAGTATATGGTGACGTTTTAACTAAGTCGTCGATGGTATTTGCCCTTGTTTGCTTGTCCTTTAGCATGTACATCCTCGTGCCGCCCTCATTCACCACTAAACCCATTTAGGCCGCCTCTGATTCGATGCCAGAAAACGAGAATCGTGCCTGTTGCGTTGGCGAGTGAGATCTGCACGGTATCCTCAAGACCGATGTTGGGAATGTCAAATGACAGCGTGTCGCCTTGTTTAAATATTTTTCTGACACTGGAGGTGTGGGTCAACTCATTGGCGACCTTGATGGAGCAGCGAGTATTGTCCATCACAACCTGACGAGTTTCATATGCCGCCTCAAAGATGACGAATAGGTGATGAGCGTTCATTTGCACTTCTTGAGTTTTTTACCAGGTTCTGCCGTACTCCGAAGATTTGGTTAATGGTGGACATTTCCGCCCTTAAACCACACTCTAGACTATTCCCCAAATGTTTCATACGTTTACACACAACGCAAGAGCAATTTTTATCGGAGAGTTTTTGGAGAGTTATTCCTCGAGAATTTGTTAAATGGGTATCCTTTTTTGTGGCGTCCACGTCTACAGACAGGAAAATGTACCGCTAGCAAATTTTTCAGTCCTAACCCAAAGATTAATTTAATTTTTGAATGGATTATTCTTACTTCACTGCAAAAGAGTACACACCCTCTAAAAGCCGTTCAGTTAGAGGAAAAAAAAGACAATGACTATCCGCGTCAACAGTCCTAAGTAGCCATAGCTCTCTGGACAGCAAAAAAGTATCTCCTTTGAGTCGCATTCCTCTCCACAGACAAAGATAAATTCCATCTAAAGTCAATAAAGTTGAAATTGAGATTTATACAATTGCAGACCCTTTTCCCGAGAGAACAAGAGTACAAAATTCTGTGCAATTATGGTAATCGAGTTAATTTTCTTTTTTGCTGCTGCCTTGTGCTGTCGCGATGGACGCTGTGTACTGGGCAATATCAAATTAAATTAAATTTTGGATGTCAATGCCTTAATTGAGAAAAGGCAAAGGCGTAAAGGGATAAGGGACTGGAATAAAACGTGATCCCCTAAGAACCGACTCGGCCGAAGCAAATTAACATCTCTGAATTAATGAAGTTGTAAAAAGTCCGTGGAGGGGGAGCCGAGGAGAAGAATGCCGCCGAGGAGGAGTATGTGACGAAATGCTTCATTTTGTTAATGACAAATGCGTCATTAGATTCACTCGGAATGGACCGACTTGCTTGGGTGTCGGAATTCGACCGGATATGCGAACGAAGGCAGAGAATAAAAGTTTGTGGAACGAAAAAACAAAGCTATCCCGAAGGGAGTTTCGTAATTCATTGCCTTTTAGTGGCGTTCATTATCGATGTTGTGGGGGGTAGTGATGTATTGTGCCCGGTAGACTATTTTCTGGTTGAAAAAAAAAAACATAGATATGCTGCCAGCTAGGGACTGGTGTATGCTGTGGAAGGCTTAAGGGATAGACACCTTGAGATAACAGTCACCGTCCGCACAGCTCTGATGTCTATTTTTGGTTTTCTACTTTCCTCATTTCTTTGTGTGTTGATGGTAGAGGCAGTTCATCTTTAGGGTGTTACGATTCCAATACAATAGATGTGTCTCCCAGAGAAGAGCATTTACGAAGAATAATAGGCCAAAAGGAATGCGCAGACTTAAGGGATTTTATCCCCCGATGGACTTATTACACGAGTGTTGAGAAATCCATGGACAAAGCAGTCGTGCTGAGCCCTTTTTCCCTCTGATTTCGACAGCGTTTGGTAATAATGCTTATTGTAATTTGTGGGATTTATATTGAAATGAGTATCGATGTTCGGTTGACGATTGTCTCTTCGATTGGCCATTTAGTTGGTGGTGTATAGCCAACACGGGAAGTGACCAAGTCCAGTGGATGGGAAACGATGAATTACGATCTTATCGCAAATTGACATTTGTCAACATCTGCCACTTGGGTAATATGCCTTCGTGGCCCATTTCGAACTACCCGGTATTTCTATAACTAATCTCACTCATCAGGAGTTGGCACAGGAGAGTTGTCGCACGTGGATGCATCCACTTTGAATCAAACAGTCACCTCTCTGAATATGAATTAGTTCAGGGTATTTTTCGACCGACGTGCAGCACGAACTCCATCTCCTAGCCATTGAAATAGCTCAGACGTAGCTGCTCCACATTGTCCTCGCCTGTATCACGGAATGTCATACATATTAATGCAGTCTTTGGTAGCATAAGCAATTAAAATATTTATAAGTTGATTATGAAGTTATTTTTTTACTAGCACTATTCGCAGTGACACCTAATGAGTCAATAAACTGAGAGTTGATTTGGTGTCTACAGCCGTTGCCGATTCATCGTGAATAGACTCACACCGGGTGCATCAACAAATTACTTACTTTCTTTTCATGCCATGGATGGTCTGAGCCTCAGCAATAGCTGCCTTTCATCGATGACGGTCCTGGGAACGCTGTTTCCGCCCTGGTGTATTGCTTAACGTCAAAATTTCAGCTTCATATAGCAGGATTAGCATAATAAGAGCTCCTAGTTCCTAGGTTCCTAGTTGTTTCGAAACACCGGAGTAGCATCGGTTGCCAAGTACGATTGTACGTCGGATCTCTCTAAGATGTCATTCGTGGCGTTCACGTTTGTCCCGAAGTAGACAAACTCCTTCACTACCTCGCAATAATTGTAGCCTGTCCACTGTGATGTCTTGCCCTAGCTGATGTGCGGCGGATCGTTTCTAGCTTGACAGCATACATTTCGTCGTATCCTCTTTGACTTGAACACCAGCTCGATTCGCCTTTCCACTACGGCACCTTGGGAACGCGCGACGATGTCGATGTCAACAGCTGGACTGACTTGTAGAAGATAGTGCCTTCCGTGTTTACAGCTGCCCGCCACACTATCTTCTCCAGTACCAGATTGAAGAAATCAATCCGGTGCAGGTTTCAAGCAGCACGGAAGTTCATGAGCCCAACTGCACGGTGCATCGCGTGTCTGTTGACGTGGTGCGGCACAACCGGATCAATTTTCCCGGGATCCCGAATTCGACCATCGAAATCGATGAAAAGGTGGTGTGTATCGATTTGAAACTCGCTGGTCTTCTCCAGGATTTGCTTTTGTGTAGAAATTTGGTCTATAGTCGAAACCGCACTGGAACGTGCCGATTTTGTAAGCAGCTGGCAAGGATCATGTAGGTGACGTTGAGCAGGGATCTACCTCTATAGATGTTGAAAACGTTATGATCACCTTTTTTGCATGGTTTCGTCTTCCCAAATTCATCAGAAGATGTGGTGCATACTCCCGAACAGATCATCTCCACGGCATTGAAGAGCTCTGATGGTAAAGCATCTGAACCTGCGGCTTTGTTGCAACAACAAATTATGCGAATCTATTTCGAAAATCATGGCTCAGTACGGAAGTCTTCATGACATAATTCTGTCCACCTACGAGGCTCGTTTCCGGTCGATTGGATACGTCAATAAAAACATGTTGAAACTGCAGACAATGCTTAATCCTTTATGAAGTCAACTTCGCTAACAATCATCTTTTTCATGGGCTGCCGGATTCAGTTATTCTGAGCTCTTCAAAAAATGAATCAAAACGACACGATCAAAGGAGATGGGTGTAAAACAAAAATCGCCAATCAATACTTGTAGAAACTCCTGATAACTAAACTAATGAAGAATTCAATTAAGCAACAAATCCTCGTTACCGTCCTTCAACTGTTCCAGCGCATAACAGACGCGAAACTCACACGAACCTCATTCATTTTGCCATCTGTTAAATATTTCCAAACAAGAATTCAAATGAACGTAATTAGTAGATTTGTCGACGTCGCAATAAACAGATGAAAAAAAAATCCTACAAGAGCATCCCTATAGACCGCCGTGCAATTCCTTAACTAACCTTGATAATCCGTTCACCTCCTCTGCTCCTAATTACTCAATTCCCACAATTTCAAACCCGAAAACCCTTGACGATAACCCCCGCCCGGCAGTCACATTCAGAACCGAGCGTACACATCCTCTTAACAAGGTTATGGGATAAAAATATTCTATCACCTACCACGTAATCCAAGTGGCAGCGGCGGCGTCACCATCGTTAACAGCAATAAAACGACGAGAAGGAATCCAAAACAAATTTCGTAGAGTTAGGGCTTCCATCAGAACGAGGATATTCTTCACGTACCTCATTTTCACCTTGCCGTAATGTGGTTTATCACTATAGCTTCGTGCTTTGTATGCATCCGTCCGGGAACGTGAGCGAAATACCGAACGAGAATAAGAAGTGTCTAGCGTCTAAAGAAGTCACTGGGCCATTATCTCCTCGTTCGCTACACAAATTTTAGCCTAAATCTACTCCAATTCCCGTCGTGGGTCGTGGGAATTTTTGAATGCAACCTAGACAAAAGGCCTTAAACCTCGGCATTGTTCGTCGGATATTTTTTGACAAATTAAACAACGAAGGAGCGAGGAATCTTGAAAATGTGCCAAAAACGTAAAACAACGAGACATCCCACAATTGCTGCACCTGAGTACCTCCTTACATCCGTCGTGTTATATAATGAGGAAAAGTTTCTTCCATCAGCCCCTTGTCACTCGCCTCCCACCCACCATGCCTTTGTCTCACTCAAATGCACTCAATGTACGAAGGATCCTGAATTGCGGTGTTTTATCGTCATTCTCATTCCCATGCTTATCCGGTTTTGGCAAAAAAGTCGAAATGTGACAAAGCTCCTTTCCGCAGTGTGAGGGAGGGTGGTGCAGCGAATTGAAAGGATTTATCTTTCGGAATGATGAGGTTGCTTGAGATACGATTGGTGGCCGATAGTGAGCAGTGTGCGGGTGCCGAATCGGGTGTTAGAATTATTAATGCGTGAATGTGAATGATGTTGGTTGTGGCACAACACTCGTGTGTATTGTGTAAATGTTTGCTGCATTTTTGCTTTTCCGCAACTTGTGACTGAAAAGGGGATTCCCATCGAAATACCTCATAGCTGTGGGATATGTTGAATCAAGTGTATTGCGGATACAAGGAGGTGGCCTGAATTTGTCACGGAAATACTGCGTGCCTGGGTGGGTATCGAACGTGCTGATTGAGTGTAAATTCGTGAACGGAATAAATCAGAAAATCGTAACTAGATTTTATTTTTTATGAACACTCTCATCCTTATGCTACGGCAATAATACGAAAGTGTTTCGAAGTAAATTTCGGAACCGTATTGGTTTATTTTTGCTTTGCCTTTAAGTCTTTAAGCCAACATTTGATATCGTCAAGAGCACGTGGTCACATTTCGTTAAACTGAAATAATTACTTTACGGACATTACCGACAATGGATCAACTTGCCAAGAACTGGGCCGAAACTGAACCATCCCAGGCAAGCCTATGGATCAAACAACCTCTTGTGGATGTGAGAAATAAAGTGGACGACACGATCATAGAGAAAGTACATAAAAGGTGGAACTTTCTAACCACCTGCGAGATCACTCGGATGCTTGGGGCCAAGTTCAACTATGCAAAAACCGACAGACACCTTTATTGTGACAAAAAGTTGCTAGTGATGGTAGTTGGAGCACTATTGGACGTAATCATTTGAAGTACCATGAAAAGAAAATCTGAAATGTGCAGATGGCTGCTCACTACCTCCGTCACTGCTCCAGTCTGTGCCAGTTGATAATACATCAACGAAGTTGCATCTAAGAGGTTATATCCCCCAATGGGTATCAAAATTGGTCCAGCAGGACCTAGATAGGTAGGTAGGTAATTGCTCTACGAAGAAGTGCTTTTCTAGGAGCTGCCTCCTTTTCTTTGCTTGGACTGGGCAATTACAGAGCAGATGTTGGATAGATTCTGTTTCTTCCTCATTCCTTGTCATTCTTCCTCATGTTCTTGTATGTGTACCTATAGTTCATTGCCCGGTAATGACTCCTACTAGCCCTCTCTCGGCCATGTGACTAAAGCCATCAAGGATATCTCACTGATGCGCTGTCTGCCCAGCATAACCGGCTTCGAGGTCAGAGTGTCTGATACTATGTCCTTTATTGCTGCTTAGCTATCAAGCCGACAGGACTTATGTGTGACGTTGCTTACGCCTGTCTACCCACATACTTAGGCTAACCTAAGTATATGCGAACTGCAGAGGTTTTCGGGTTCTAGGCACAAAGGAGAGGAAATTATTAAATTATTGCAAATACCCGAATGAACGATTAACTTGCCAGATAGCACGTAGAAAGCGAAGCAAAATAATATTAAATTAAGCTATGTCTGTCTATGTTTACGCTTGACTTTTTCTTCTTCGGGTGACGCTACGAGGTGGATTCAAGGCAGAATTCCACATACCAACTGGTTTACGGGGCAGAAAGAGGTTGCGTCATTCGCATTCCATGCTCATATTCCTTGAGATCTAGGTTAAGTTAGGTATGTCGGTAGACGGACATGAGCCACGTCCCACATGTGTCCGGTTGCATTACACAGCCATCCTGATAGCCTTATAAATCTGAAAAGAGATAACCACTAGATATCTGTTAGATCCTGAAGGTCTTGGAATATCTCGACTGACAGAGACTGAGGAAGTGACAGAGGTAGTCAGGAGTGTCGTCTTTTTCCTCATCAATGCAGGCTTTTCAAGAGCAAGTTGTATTGCTTTAGTTTCTACGTAGTTAAAGACTTCTTCGATATATTGGAATGCGCGCAAGAAATGCGGCTGAAAGTGCCTCTAGCACTGATATTTTCGAACATGTCGGGAAATCCTTGCGTGAAACTTTCAGAGAGCGAGATCTTACGATATATGACATTGCTTGCATTTTGCTCAAGAAAGCACCAAGCAGTGGCACGTCATATGAATTGCCAGTGTAATAAAATAAGCCTAGCAGACTGTGTCCATCATCCTTGAGATCTCAAAAGTCGCGTAAGCATTTTTCTCAAATTTCATCTACAAACATATATAAACTAAAACAAATCCAAAACAGCCGCTCTCATTTAACTATGTCACCCCATCACAGTTTCTTGTTTCACCCAACTTGCCTCGTTACATTATTATCTGCGAAATAAAATAACGAGTATCATCTGTTAATTTGTCGACCACAAGCACTCGTACAAATGGCGCCTACGCGAAGCAGCACTGCCCACTTATCTCGTTTATTCAGTCAGCCAGTTAACTCCATGTTGGCCAGCCACTTGCCTACTGAAGGACAGAAGTAATTCAAAAAAATCGATACTATTCCTACAATGAAGTCGCTCCTTTTCCCAGTTGACACTAATGCCCGACACGGGCACACGTCCATGGGTAAATGTGTCAATTTCAACCTCATCACGCCCACGTTTCAACACAGACACACGGTCGCTCTACGCCCTCCGCTCAATCGAGATGCCATCTGCACCGACAGAGAGCACTTTATCCGTGCAACTGGGTCGTATGCAAATCCTGAAAATCCTCGACTTAACAACGAGGCATTATAAAGCCACCATGCCTATTGGAAAATGTAGACACACCGGAATCAAATGTGCCGAAGGGACACATCCGTTTACACTGCACACACGCACACATACACCTGCACGGAGCACAATTGGACTTGGCTCTATGCGAAGCAGTTTCATTTCCATTTTGCCATCCAATTTCAGTTGCAGCGTGAGAACGGTTTAAAGATGCTGCAGTGCTGGCGCGGCGCACAACATAAAACAAATTCCCCACAAAGGGAACTTGAAAGGACCTGACCGCACATTTCCACATTGTAGCCGAGATCAAGTTGAATAGACAAAGACGGTAGAGGAAACACTGGTGTGCGAGGGAAAAAAAACTGCTCACACACCCAAGCGGAAGGCCGCCTCAAAAGCGCTGCACATGAAACGAATCCCGCCGCAAGGACATCTACCAAGCTGCAGTAATCGCCCAGCCAACGTATGTGTGTCAGCCTCTGGGACACTTGCCGAGCCAGGCAAATTGCGGGCAATATATCTATCAACGGCTAACGTAGAACTTTTTCTAGCTTCCCAACCACGCCGCCTGTACAAGAAGAAACACACTCCCACACACCCCTCACGCGCGTTTTGGTTGTGTGCGAAGAGTCATTACACAGAGAATGCGGTAATGTGAAATGTGAAAGAAAAAAAATCCTAGAGATACTTTTAAATTGCCTAAATTTACATTTTCCCGGGAGCTAATGTGCAAAGCCTGATTTCTATTACATACATAGCAGCTTGCAGGAACTACTGCTGGTTTGCACAGTCAGACGTAACATGTAATTTAAAATGTCATCTGGTCGAGAGCCCAAGCGAGGGCCTATTTCATGCTGGATAGCATCCTCATTCTCCGCTCTCTCCACGCCACCCACACCCGCCTTTGAGTGCGAATGTGTTGTGAGAACCACACTTCGTGCGTCCTTCTCGATTCCGGAACAAAGGACAGCGTAATTGTGCAGAAGTTGCTAGTTGCTTTTATGAGAAGCGTCCTATTTGTGTCCCTAAGTGAATTCACTGTAGCGTGTGGTATTATTGTCGGTTGATAATTCTTTCAGAACCATCACGTTGTGTAAATAAATTCTTATGGATAATTAAGTTGAGATTCCTTTTGTTGGATATTCGATGCTGCTAGAGCCGAATGGCTGCGACTAAAATGTGTGGAAGTCAGTGAATGGAAAACCCGGTCGATGGCGGGGGTGGGCTGTGGGCTGTGGGGCGATATCCGCTTCGCTGTATCGGGACGCACTTAAGAGAAACTACTAAAGATAGTGGATTTTTGGAAAATCTCGGGGATTATTGTTTTGCAGTTGAGAACCTGTGCACGTAGGAATATACATCGGCTTATCGGATAGCAGTCTTATCTGTTGCTGTTGCTCGCTGTTTGGGTTTATGGTATTTTCCGGACTTCATTAACTTGTCTGTCGGCAATCGAAGCGGGTGTAATGAGGTGCTTTCCTTATTGTTATTTGATTTGAAAGATATTAACGTGTTTTAAGGGGACGTCCTATGTCTTTCGGTTCGTCAGGTTTAATTTGGAGGTGGCTCCAAAATATATGTAGTTGGGGTGAAAATTCAATTGAATGATAATAGGGGTTTCCGAACTTGGTTCGTTCACATCTGTCAAATTGGGTGTCATTTATTTAGTCTGTTTCGCCAAATCATCATGGATGGATATAGCATTCAACAACACGTGCAAATGATCGAATTCTTTCATCAAAATGGGTGTTCTGTCCAGGCAACATTCCGCCTATTTTATGGTCGCCATAAGATGAGCAACATTTCTGGGTGAATGGATACGTCAACAAACAAAATTGTCGAATTTGGGACGATCCACATGAGTCCAATGTATACCGAAAAAGTCACTGTTTGGTGTGGACACATTTCTTTGAGAACGAAGTAAGCCAGGCCATCGCCGTCGATGATTATCAAATACTTTTGGCTCGAATTGGATAGTATGGACACCAACGACATGTGGTTTCAACTTTCAACAGGACAGCGTTACACAGATCAAGTCACATTGGAGATTCTGTACGAGCGATTCTAGGGCATGGTCTCACTTGGAAGTGATGTGAACTGCCCCGAAATCGTTCGATTTGACCCTGTTCCACTTTCTTTTGTCGTGTTTTCTGAAGTTTCAGGTCTATGCGAATAAGCCACAAGCCACAGCGGCCTCCAAGCCAGTATAACCCACGGCATCGGTCAAATTCAGCCTGCGCCACAGTCACGGGGAATTGGATAGTTGGGATGCGCTGCACCCAAAGAAGCCGCGACGGACAATTGAACGATCTTATATTGTATACATAATGGCATGGATATGCCTTTCAAACGAATAAGAAAATTCGAAGAAATCTCACTCTGTTTTATTTAAATTTAAAGATACGAAGCGCTTAATGAAACATCCTTTATGTGTACCAAGAAATCCTACTTTTCAAATGAAGTTTAGGTTCCATTTTAGCCCTTCATAGCTCCACTTGTCGCTCCTTCGAAATGCGAGTATGGTCAAGTAGTAGTAAATGGTAAATAAAGGGTGTTTCTTTTAGAGGCGGAAATAGGCAAAAGGTGATTTAACAGTTCTTGGTTGGTTTGAGGTTAGTTTTGTTTCACAACTCACGTCCGAGTAACGTTTACAGATTGTTACAATTTATTTTGAAAAAGTTGGTTCAATTCGAAACTCAAACTAAAGCCATCGTCCAAACACCTTATATCCAGTTTGGTGCGCTTTATGAGCCAAAATTAAAAATGTCGGTCAAACAGTTTGCCGACGGTGAGCAGTTCAGGTACCGTTCCTAACTTTTTCGTGCTACACTCGGGCTTGGAAGCCATCTTTCGATGCGTTATTGCCGAATACAGCCAGATGTACTGCGAAGAGTGTGTGATAATTGGACCTACAAATTACGCCCCGAAATCATACCGACATTTATGTCATAAAATTGTCTGCCACAATCTGCGAAATGAGCAGGAAATTTAAATATAATATTCCGTTTTTGGTTTTAAGTGTGTAAAGAATGTTCATTTGTTCCCGTCATTAAATATTAGTGACATGAAGAGTCTTGCGATGACTTTACGTATCGCCCCGACAATCTTGTCAAGCACACCTTGCCCTCTCTACACCACGAGTCTCCGCTTTAAACACAGCATCCTTTATATCGACAGTCAATGCATTTCGCTGTCACGACACCAGTCCGTGCAAGCATTCTAAGCAATGACTTTGTTGCGTAGTTGTCGTCGAAACAACCACAGCATTTGCATTTGTTTCGACGCAAGCACGAGATCTTAACCATGAGAGTCTATTCATGCGACATTGACAGCAAATCAACAGTGTTGCCAATTTAAATTGAATCCTCTAAAAATCAAACACCCTTTATAAAATTATCTTGCGCCATCGGATAATGTAAGATTATTTTACTTCAACGAACGATGATGATGTTGTAACCCCATTACATCCTCCAATTACTCCATCACATATATTCGTTCAATGTTTGACATCAATGTTCGCTTATATTGTGTGGCCATCAATTGGAATCATATTTCTTGAAAGGCTGAAGTGGTTTTGATTCATGTGATTTTGTGTGCCACTATCCCTTGTTCAGCGTTCACTTATCTCCCCCCTTTCAGTTCATGGTTCTATCAGACATTTTTTCAATTGAAATGTCTTTTATGCTTGCACTCAAGACCCCTCTTTCCGTTCAAATGCATTTGATTTTCATCAGCACCCGTCTTTGCAGAATCTTTCTCACTTCAATTGAATGACTATTTTCTTCCTTTCAACAGCTGACAAATAGCATTCGTTCCAGAGGAACTATCGATCTGTCATTTCCTTCCATGCACCATACACTGCATACTCATACAAGAGCGCCCTCGTGTATTCTTTCTCTTTGTGTAATTCATTCTCCTTCCTTAGCCAGCCAACAATCTCGCCCCCTACGAACCTCCGCCCGCTTTGTCTTATTTATCACTGTAAAACATGTTAACTGGAAATAAATATTTATTCTCCACCCGGAGCCACCATTCAGTCTGTCTGCATTTGCATGTGTATCCCTCTTACAGTGGGACACTTATGCAAATAAAGTTCAAGGCCGATGAGCATAATAAATTTATGCTTCGAACAAATTTCGAAATTCTCCGAATCGCAGTGGTAAAAGTTCTGTGGACAGGCGTATCTTTGCAATCGAATTGTACTGAAAAGTAGTCTCCATGGATAAATATTTCATTTGTGGTGATTGGGAATGTTTTGTGTTTTTCTGTTTTTTTTTTGTTGTTTAAATGTTTGTCTAATTGGGACGTGCAAATTGGAAAAGTATGTCCTTTTTCAAACTAATTCATACATGTGCACGTAGTATAACTGAGAGGGAAACATGTGTCCACGGATATCGACTGGGGAATAGGCAGGCAGCGGGTGAACAGACATTAATTTTGAAAGTGCCATATTTAAAGTGAATGGTTGTCCGTTAGAAAATATACCAACAATTTCTATAACTTTTTTGCTTTACTTATTTTCAATTTATCCTAAACATCGTGTTAATCTGTAAGCATTATCTGCATTAACAGTGCGGTCATAATTTATTGACTTGAACGATATTGAACTACAGTCGGATGTGAACATCGGTCGCTGTTGTCGTCGATTGTTGACTATCTGTTTCTCATAGCATTTACTAAGTTCTTTGCGATCAATCTCTGGTACGATGTCACAAAGTCTGGGTACACGAAGATCCTTTTTTTGCGGAGTTTAGTTAGATATGACCAGTGACAGTTGACTGAGCGATTGTAAATCGTATCATAATTTACACAAAATTTAAATTTTCCGCAATTTAATTGTACATTGATGCCAACGAAAACAGTCAAAAACGTGACAGCTGACATTTCGGGGTTAGTAAAAAATGGAGCGCTATACGAAAGAACAACGCATTTTCATTGTAGAGCAATATTTTAAAAATAATGAAGGTATGTCAGCTACAATCCGCCATTTTAGTACAAAATTATCTTCGGTGATGGAGCTAATTTTCAGATGATGTTTTCGTTTATCGTCAAACTTGTCGCATTTGGATTTCAGAAAACCCACGAGGAATTGTTGAGAAACAAATACATGCACATCGCGTGACTGTTTGGTGCGTATTTTGGGCTGGATACATTTTCGAACCATTCGTTTTCGAAAATGCGGCTGGTCTGGCAGTAACAATTAATGTTGTAACCGAGTTTTTAGTACCTAAATTGCAAGATATGGATGTGATCAACAAGACGGTGCCACAAGCCATACAACCAGAGAAACAATTCAATTACTGCATGAGTCACTTCCCAATCGTGTAATCGGGCGATTTTGCCACATTTATGCGAAACGTTCATAGAAAATTTCAATAAAAGAATACATACTTGCCAGCCATGGTGGAAGGAATATAAGGTGTGCTGGACAGTTCTATTGAGACCCTGCGTGACGTGATCGGGGGAATTTATATGTCAACAGAAACTTAAAGGCGGAAACAACCAAACATTTTTCACACATTAAAAAACAAAAAAACGGATTTCTTTTCCACATTTCAACTACTCATTATGGTTTCTGCAACCTTTTACAGCACATTGTTGCATTTTCCTATATAATACCAATGATAAATGGATTCAGCCATTTCATCGTACATCAATTTGGAAATATTTCCTGTTTCCATTCTTAATTTTTTAATACACGAAATTTAATTGTGATGCCAGCTTAAGCAATACATCTGTCCAGTGTCAAAACGGACCCTGAGTGGCGTCACAAAACAAAAACATGGCGGTTTTGACAAGCTGTCCAGCACACCTAATATTCCTTCCACTGTGCTTACAAGCAAAGCCGAGAATCTGTACAATCTATGAAACAAATTTTAGCTTTCTAATTAAGAATCTGTATTTTCTATCAAAATTACATTTTGCGTGAATTATGGGACACCCTTTATGTATATCTGCACGAGCGGCATTAGGAAAACAAGGTGTTATGGACAGCTTATCAATACCGCCACCCTTTTTTATTTTGTGACCTCAGTTAGGGTCCGATTTTGACTTTACAGATGTAATTCTTAAGCGTACATCACAATAAAATTTCGTATATAAAAAAAAGTGAAAAATGAAAAACAACGAGAGCTTCCACAGCCGCCTGAATTCTTGAAAATAGACAAGCCAAGACGATCAGGCTATTCACCGATAAGTTTTCTACCGTCGCTTAACCGGTAGAGAATCGTTTTCTTCGCCGTGATAGGGCTGGGATATTAAAATTTGCGTTTGGCAAATTCGTTTGATCTCCGTCCGGATCTTGTTACTGGTCCTTACCGCCGAGTCGTGGTTGAAGATCAGTTCTTCACTACCTCGAAGTGGTAGGTGTACATTGTGACATTTTGGCCAAGGTCAATCTTGAAGACAAAGTGTATTTCTTTTTGCCCTCATTTGTTGCCATGGTTTAGCTACTTCCGTTGAAATGCCTACGTGTCCTTGTGTCCCTCCAATTACGTCTGTGTAGCCCATGTGTTTATACACATTAACTATTTGGAATATCGTGCCCTCTAGTCTTTGTCTGTGACTTGTACGAGATCTTTTCAAGCAAAATGTCTCATTGTCCAAATCATTTGTCGACAGTAGACCTACAATGCTTGATGGATTTTAAATGTCCCTTCCATAGGTTGATTTAAATTCCATTCATCCGTCGAATCACTCAAAAGCGGCTTTCTCGAAAGGGTTACCTTCTCCTATGTCAGTGAAAATGAAATAATGCATTAATTCAGTTTCATTTACCCACAAAAAAAAAACAGGATTTAATGGAAACGTTTGAATTTTTTTTTCGCATTTTTAGACCATGTTCAGTCCTTAAGTGGTTGACTCATGATTTTTATCTTTTCTTCGGTTTTTAAAGTATTTTCAACTCCTGCTAAGCCAGAGCCCGAAGCAAATGATACACAAGAAAAGAAAACAAACCTTGAGATTTCGCAAAGACCGTTTTGATTCATCAAGGGTACGATTGTTTGCTTTTCATTAGAAATCCACAGACAAAAAATGGCAATGGATAGACATGAATAAACCATTTCCTTGTTTTGGCTCGGGGGCACACGAACTTGAGCGTGGGAGAAGCAGTGTGTTCCTAGAAAATATGTATGTATTTAAAAACACGCAGCACGGCTTGAACCACGGATTCATGGAAACGACTTTTAAATAACCAGTGATAGGAGAGGACAACGAAGGCAACCAAAACGAGCCAGTGAGCAAAATTCAGTGGCTACAGTAACCTCGGCGAGTCAAAAAGGTTCTCTTCTCATGTATTTAATCTTGGTCACATTTTCAATCTATTATCTATTGACTCTCACGTCATGAGAAGCAATCCGCAATCACCAGTGATGGGGTCTTCGTGACAAATGACATCCTTATTCCTTCGCACTCTCGCATGTTTCTTTTATTTTTGGGGATACAATAAGTTATCACTTCCTTAATGGTTACAGTTCAAATGGATATTTATTACTCCGCTCCATCATTTATTAGACTTGACGAGGTCAGGAATCCAACCAAACCTCTATCCGGACATCAATTCAGCACGAAAACTACTTAAAATATTAAACTTGTCTTGCCTCTCGCAACGTTCACAGGACGGATACCCTTTGTGTAATTCCTTGTAATTAATCCGAAATTAATCGTCATTAGTAGAGGACAATTTTAATTGCCAAAGAAGTTCAAGCCAAATGGCAAAGGCACACACACCAACCAACCAACCCCAGCGACCCTCTCAACAAGTGGCCGCAAAATCCGTTTCCATCCTTTCACTGCTACCGCCGCGCTGGTGTCCTCAAAGTGGATTTCAACAAAAACTTAATGGCCGTATTGACATTAAAATGCGAGCAACATTATCCCTGAGGACCGGGTCAATGGTGCGCTGCTTGCTGCGGCTGCTGGCCGACGAGTGAATCTGCGACAGCTGATACAAGTCTGCGTAAAAAGTCATCCCTTGGGCTGGCATCGGGTTGAAACATGCCGACACTTCTGTGCAATCGATGACTGCGGTGCGAAGCGGTGTCACCAAAAGTGTCGAATGATTTGGCTGGCAAAACAAGAAAAAAAAATTTCAATGTTCATGAAAAGAAAATTGAAATTTGCATCTTTGATCTTTTGCGCGAGGACTCACCGGCTTTTTATTCTCCGCCAGTTCCCGCATCAAAAGAACCGCAGTGCGACTGCCAGCCAACAAATTCCACCTCGACCAACCGAAATTGTGCGACAAACCAAGGGTGGACATGCAGGCATACAGGTGCATTTCCATTACGTAATTCTTCTCACAGGAGCCCTCTGTGTAGCAGAAGGCATCCTCGTCGGGGAATATATCCACACCGCACTGGATTAGAATCGCCTGCAGCTCGGTCAGGGAGAGTGTCCTTCCAATCATCTCGTTGAGCGCGTCTGTGGTGCCACCTTGAAAGGAGTTCATACAATAGCCTCCGGCTGTGATGGACATGTCCAGGCTGATTATGGATGCAGTGAAACTGAATTGAATTGCCCCCTCGCTAGAGTGGATGGATACACACATTTATTTTTTTTTTTTTTGTTGGCTTTAAGTTTATCTTGGATAGGATATGACTTTACAGTTTGAGGTCCGGCTTTAGCTCCCAGGCTTGGTAGGGCATGTTGCAGTATCGGTTCATGGCAAATCCATATATTCCTGTGTGAACAAGGGCAGATGTGATATATACGGTATGTGTCCTACTCTCTCGTGAACATACCTAAGCGCCCGGTTCGGAACTGCATGGCGAGCTTGTCTTCGTTGTACTTTGTGTCGTGGACATCTCGGGTGCTCCACTTTCCCACTGACGCTTGGGAAATGTCACGGTTGTTGTTTTGTCTGAAAGGAGAAACAATATTTTTGTGTGACTTTGAAATTGGTTTTCGGTTCTTTTCTATTTCCCCCCCCCATAGGACCAAGTAAACTTTGGCTAAGTGCGTAGTTTTTTTCCAATTTTTCGTTTAACATTACCACTCTGTCGTTCCGTCGCGTCGTTCAGGTGCCCTCTTGAAGGATCTATGTCAGATAAAATGGTTTCCCTTCGGGCTGTGTTGGCTTGAAAGTTTGAAATTTATCGTGGGGCGTAGTGCAGCGACGATGAAAAAGTGAATCGTTTTAGCATAAGCAAATGTTTGTGAACGAATCATGCTCGTCTGATCGATATTTGAGAGGGGATTGAGCGTGGGTAGCGCATTTGAATGGGGAAACATGGATATGAGGATTGATCGAGTGCATAGCCAGAGGCCGTGGCAGAAGTTAGTCGTCTCCTTCTTTCTCCCTGCTGACTGTGTCCTCTCTTATTCCATGTAAAACAATTTTTTTGTTCTCATACCGAATGAATTAATTTGCTTTTACTAATGAAAAGTCAATTCCCAACCGTGCTTCTACGCCTAGATTCAATCTAGGTTGTCACGAAAATAACGAGACATTCGCACGTAACACCGGAGCACAGCCCAAAGGGGCGGTTTTTATTTATTTTCATCAAATTCCACCTTCCCTTCCTTACCCATTGTCAATGGGCGCATCCACAACTTGATGTTGACTCAAGAAGTCCTCATTATCATCGTACTCGGAGGTGCTTTCAGTTTCGCAGGATTCGTCGTCGCCCCCGTTTTCATCGTTCGCCTTGACTTCGGATCCTTGAATTATTACAATGCCAGACAGTTTTCTCGTTGGACTGTGCTCGGGCGAGAGAAGTTGCCCACCCCCACTGCCGCTGGCAGTCTCATCGTCTTCGTCCTCGGGATTCGGCGATGAAAGATTCGAACAGATTTTCAGAACGTGCTCATTCCAAGAGGGCATTTGAAGTTCGCACAGGCGATCAAGGTCCTTGTCGACGATGCACACATACGAAAAAGTTTTTTCTTATTAAATCTATTTCATGGGGAAAAATTTAAATGACTACCCACCTCCATCAGTTGCGAGAACATGTATCGGCTGGGAGCCGAAGCGACAGATGAAACTTGTGTTGTCGCCCGATCGTTGCTGTCGTCGGATTGTGTCTTCTTATCAGCGGCGTCATCGGGCTCATCATCCTTATCTGGTCTTTTTATTTGGAGGATTTTTTCGAAATTGAATTGAGGATAGAGCGCCCTTGGTATGCCCGCATCGGTGAGGCTTTCGGTAATTGGTGCTGGGAATTTCCTTTTAGCCAACTGAAAATCCGTGTCGACTTTGTGACGGGCCAGATACAGGAGCTTAACTTTCGGGGTGGTGTACTTGATGGTGTTATCCACGCGAACGCAATATCCCTCCGGGAGGCGAGGAACAACGAATTCCTCAAGGAGACCATACACATCCAGGCCCGCTGGCATGGCGTGCATGTCAAAGTCGATGATACATCGAACCGGCAGCGGGCGGTTGAGACTCTGGGCAGCTGAGAGACCGCTGAGTTTCCTTGGGTATGCTCGTGTCTTGTTGGGTTTCTCGGCAACCAACGCTGAAGGTGACGGTTTCTTTTCCGCATTCTCTGAATGATTGGTTTCTTCCACAGTCTCCCAGCGACAGGCAATGGGTGGCTCGAACCAGATTACAGAGTTCGGTAATCTGAAGGAGATTAAATGGGAAATGGGCGGTTAGTTAGAGACGAGAAGGAATTCCTTTACATTGGCGAAAGAAGGAATTTTCCATGTTGGCTCAGCGGGGAGAGGAATAATGGGCGGATGTAGAAGCAGAATAAGTGCGAGATAAGCGCATTAAAATATCAAAGACGTTGTAGAGAACCCCCCAGTGGATGGTGCAGAGAATGAAGAGAAGAAAAAAAAACAACAAACTTTAAGTAAATCTTTATTTATTGAGATGAATTTATTGCTGGATAATTTGCACGAAATTGGGTTGTGGCAACGGCGTGAATAAACATGAAAATCCACCACTCGTTGGTTTCTTTCACACGCCAGGACGGTTGCCTGTCGATGGGAAGGACCGATTCGTCCGGGGGATGGGCTTGAATAAATATTTATGAAGCTAACAGAATGTCATTGTTGTCAATGGATGGGTCTTGAGAAAGAGATGGAGAGAATAGTTGTTGAATGGTGGTTCATTGTTTGCGGCCGGTCCAAAGGAATTCCATTAAAAGGCGTCAACAATTGGATGAACAAAAACATGGCTAGGTGGAGGACAGCACTTTTCCGTTTTCTCTGAGGTTTTCCTGGGAAGTGGAAGAAGACTCATCGAATAGAGAAGGAGTTGACTCAATGGGTCTACCAAATTCGCATTTCTTTAAAAAGGAAACCGGCAGTCGTTTTGTCGTATTTAAACATGGGTAACATTGCTTTGTTCTTCGGATAAATTTGGCCCCGTGGTCATTACTTCTACGTTTGTGTGTCGTGTGTCTAAAAATAACGTCCGAATGAGTACCTTCAACAAGGATAATCTAAGGACTCTGGATTGTGCATAGGCTTACGCCCACGATTGCACGCTTGACAAAGACCTTACGTATTTTTATCCTGAGTTAAACAAAAAAATTGCGTTAAGTTGGCAAGCAGAGTGGTCACGAACAGTTCTTCAAAGCAGGGTACTTGTTCTGTTCCAGGTCCAGGATGATGCTTAGCCATCACATCGGTTTGGGTAAAATCTGCCAATTGCCATTTGGCAATCTGAGAAGGTGGTCACTAAAAATAAATGATGTGCCGACAAACGTCACCACAGCACGTTCTTTGAGTGTAGGCGACCTGCGAGCCCGTGATTGGATCATTCATGATTTCCTTCTTTTGAAGATGAACACAATTAAATTAAATTAATGTCAGAAGTCTGCCAAATTGTGCCTCTAAGTGCACCCTTTCGGCCAAGGTCAAGGATTTAAAAAAAAAATCACAAACATTATGAACCAAGAAAAGAAAATCTAAAAATGGCATTTCCTTTTAAAGAATTTCGAGAAAAACTTCGGCTATCTCTGTATACTCAAACTTGTTGCAGATATCCCCAAACACTCCCCGCAGACAATCCATCTGAAAGCAAACAGACAAAATTGCGGCCCACGGAGGTGATTCTCTCGACAACTTGACTTCCTAACCAAATATGCTCTAATTTAGCCATTTTGAGATAAGACTGTTACGCGCAAACAAAATCCCGTCGTTGTGTTGACTGAAATTAAGAAATTCGTCGCAAGTAAATTGTTCCCAGGCCTAAGCAAATAATTAATACGAAAACATTATGTTCCGGAGCGGAAGGCGAGGAAAACGGAAATAATTCTTCGATGATTTCCCAAGGGGTTGCCACCCCCAGCGCATAGAAGGATGCCACCACTGCTTGGGTCAACACGACCGTTGGCTGGTTCAGGGTCAGACAAGTTGTGTGCGTTTTAAGGAAAAATAATACAAATAAATCTCACTCGACAGTCACCGATCCCAACTTCTCCAGATTCGTTTCAACATATCGCATTTCCGCCTCGATTTCTTCCGGCAGTCTGCGCACACCGGGGAGTGGCGTCGGTGGTGGCTTGTACGTTTGATGGAACCATTTCCTTGCCAGAGTGCACGGCGAGGTGACTAAAGGGGTGAAAGCATATTTTACGAACATCGAGCTCATCGCCTACCCAAAAACAATCACACCACTCACTTGTCCTGGTAAAGGAGTTGGCATTCAATCGCTTGTCCTGCTGTGGCTGCTCTAAATGATCGACCGTAAACACACCACCCATAATCCGATACTTACGTAAGTTCACTTCGAATTCGCCCAGTTCGCTGGCACTCAGACCCATCAGCTTGCGACGCTCCTTGTTCAGTTCGTCCTCGTAGTCGTTGTATATCTTATCGATGTCAATCTTTCGAGGTGTGGTTGGCTCATCCGGTATGTTGGTGGGATCGAAATCGGAAATAGGTAATTCCTGGGATGCCTCGTCGAGCATTGATTGAAGGATCTCCTTGCGTTTTTTCCATTCTTTCTTTGTTTGCAGGAGGATGTCTGTGTGAACACGCAGCGTTAGTGGTTAAACACTCCCTAGAAAGTGTACGAAATAATTCTACTTAATGGGTCCTTCCTTTGGCGGGCCATGTGAAAGGTGGGACAATAGTCGCTGAAATGGTCATAGTTCAGCCAGAGCGCTCGAAACGCACAGTTGGTGACGGCCACCGACGGTGGCAGGGTGATTTGGACATTAATGGCTGGGAAATCGATTTCTGTGTGTTGACTCTCGTCGGTCTTCACTTTTTGATCCTTGGGGTTGCTGCGAAGGATATTTTAAGTTTTGGTTGATGTGTGTAGCTGTCAAGACTTACACCTGGGCGTCGGGAGATATCGACCAGATTTGACTCTTGAATACGGTCGAGAGGTAAATGTGCTTGGAAATGCCGGGACGATCATCGTCTGCTCTGAAAGTGGAGTGAAGTACAGGGTGTTTTTATGTTCCAGGTCGATTTTGTTTAGCAGCCATTTTCAATGGGATGGTAACTGTCAGCTGTCATTGGACTGTCGTAACGAGTAGTCGATAACAAATTTTCGTGGAGTAACTTATGTCGCAAAACCAAAAAAGCACTGGACTCTCCCGAATTCTCACGGGATATCAAAATTAGTCCGAGTTAGAAGAGGTTCGAATTGGGGAGAGTCCACTGTAATTAAATAATTAATAAAATGACCATCCTTTGGACGTTTTCTTTATTAGCTGGAGACTCATAGTTCCTAGAGCCTCATCGTCCAGCATCTAACCACAAACTGCAACTGTTGCTCGCGACTCAGATCCGATTGAAAAGCTGTTCCCACTATTCCATCCGCCTCCACACACGCTGGCCCTGTTTCCCTGTCAAACTTCCCAACCCGAAGTAAGCCTCGTTAAGTCAGCAATCCAGAGGATTTAGGTGTTGCTACAATCCCCCAATTAAGCGCTATCATCACCCAATTACCTACCACAGCGAATTAACCTCAAGGGTATAATTCAAGGGTAAATACTCGCCCACCACCGCACAAGCACAAGCACAAGCAAAAGCACAAGCACACAATATCTAATAGCACACTTACACCATATCCCGTTCGATGTGCGACAATATCTTGTAGGTGTACTCGTCTAGGTAATCTCGGAGAAAATCCCTAATTTCCGTTTTCAATTTGCACAAATCGGTCACCGTGCCTATTGACGGCGTTTCATCAGCAACGGCTTCATCAACTTCCGCCAGTATCTGTGACGATAATATGAATTTGATATTCAGTTCACCTACACCTGGCATATGGGACGGGTAAAGCCCCTCTTTAAATCACAGCCACACACTCGAATACTCACCCCAAGGACTTCCTTTATCCGACCTGCATACAAATCTCCTAGATTGCCCTGCTGCCGCCGTAGGTTACTGCGTGACAAATTTGGTATGTTTGTGTCCTGGGTGAGGAGCGTTCGTTCGTCGGTTTTCAGCAGCCAATTGCGCTCGTTCCTGTGACGATTTTTAATGTCCTCTTTCCACATGTGAATGTACTTTCGTAAATCGCTTGGGCAATTAGCGCTCGGGAGACCATTGCACCTCATGTACTTCTCCCACTCGACGTACTGCTTCTCGTCCTGTTTGATGGCGGCAATTTGCGAATGGATGCCGTTGAAATACAGCATGCTTGCCTTTAGCTGCTGACGTCGCTCATGGTTTTCGACAATTTCCAAACGCTGTCGCTTTTCGGCTTCCTCGCGTTCGATCTGTTTCCTCAGGCGTTGCTCTTCGACTTTTTTCAATCTGTACTCAACAGAGCGGTTTATTGATGGAAACGAAGGGTTAAATTAACTTACTTCTCCTTTTCCAGCTCGATGCGCAGCAGTTCGGCTTGTTCGGCTTCGAGGCGGGCCTTCTCCTTTTTCGAGAGTTTCTTCTTCGGCGGCTTTGCATAATGGAAATGGAAAATTGTGACAAGGAATGAAATTGTATTCCATCCGCACTTACCATTTTGCGATGTGTATCCTTTGCGGAGTTGATGTATGCGGGCTTTTCGTTTGTCTATTGATAAAACGTTTCGCGAAGGTCGCCATGGTTCTGGGTGAGGCACAAAGTGAAACCATCCCCTAAATGGTTGCCAGGAGGACGTGGCTGAGGGGCTATTGAATAATATTAAGCAAGCAATAGCAATCATGCTCCACTTTAAAGGGAATTATACTTTCAGATATCCAATTGAAGATTTCCACAAATATTGTGTTTACAGATTTTCTGCGGAGTCCAACCGTTGCTTGGCAAACGTATTGTCTTAAAGAAGCCGCAAGAGGGTTGAATTAAATCGACAAGATGGAAGAATATCTACGTCCGTCATTAAATTTGTTAGCTGTGGTCGGCTGTAATTTGCTTTTATTCTGCTCCATCCCATGCTTAAGTGGGCGCGAATAATAAAGGGTGTCCCAAAACTATGGTCGAACTTGTGTTAGTAGAGAGTGCAAGTGTGAATTTCCGAAGATGCAAATGTTTCGTGAAAATTTATTCAAATATGCAATTTTCAGCCAAGGTGCCGCTGATTGATATTGTTGCAGTGTCAGCAGAATTCTTCCGAATTGCTTTAATGGTTTGTGTGGACCGACGACTTCTTGAAAAGTGATTTTTGTTTTTGCGTTAATATCTTCACAGCTGTTGAAGTTACATCAGAATTACTTAATTTAATTTATAGATAGATAATATATGTTCTGGATTAGGACATGGCCTAAATACATGAATTTGAAAATACAATGGTCCTGTGTTACATTTTACTGTCCAGGCGTACATTTTACTTGTGTTCATCGAGTGTCAACTACGTGATATACACCAATGGATTTAAAAAAAAAGTTTGCGCTATATCGGCACTCGTGTGTGAAAAATAAATCATGTTAGTTGAACATTTTTCGGAGCTGCTCAATCCCGAACGAGGCAGTCATTATGGCGATTGAATCGCTAAGAGCTGGCAAATCCGCCGGTGTGGATGAAATCCAGTTCGGAATGCTTAAGACAAGGAGTAAAGAGGATTAGCCATAATTCTCGTGTCATTAAGGTGGCCTGGGAACGCACTGGCGATTGGCAAATTGGGGTGATTGTCCCCCTTTTCAAAAAGTGTGACAAAAATAACAGTTCTGGTTTCGTCGCAACAGCTGTACAACCGACCAGATTTCACTCTAAGAATGGTACTGGAGAAGGCTTGGGAATACGCCAAATATATCTACAGCTGTTTTGTAGAATTGGAAAAGGCACGCGATCGAGTACCTCAAGGTAAATTCTGGAGTGTTCCGCAGGAGTATTGGATTGATGGTTCTCTTTTGAAGGCCATTCAGTTTCTATACACAAACTGGACTTCACCAAGGTTGCGTCTTGTCACCTCTTCTTTTCATTAAATGTGTATATGGACTGGATGTTGCAGCGCAGCATGGACGAGGAAGTTATCCTTACATCATCCCCGACGGAACTTCAACATGCACTCGGTTGGTTTGTGGGCGTATGAGGGTTGGCATGCGGGTGAATGAGGTTATGGTTATTTTCAGAACGCCTGTTCAATGAACTCTACATGTTAGTGGAACTATATAATAACTTTCCTGTATGATTGGCCATGCAGCCAAGTTACCTGTTTTCAAGTAATGACCGAAAGAATAAGATCGCTGACGATATGAGATTTTTTCTTGCTGTTGTGGGAGTTGCTCGACGTGATAGGGAGAGAAACACGGTAGTGCATGAGGAACTTAGTATTGAGGAGCTGCGGAAAAGACTATACTATTCTAGTTTGGTCACGTGAAACAAATGTTATGACTTACGAGGCGAGCCTTGAATGCGATGCCATCAGGTAGGCCGCTTGGCAGACTCAGGACGGGGTGTTTGGACGATCTTCAAAAACTCGCCTGGTTGCGACATAACTGATGAGTTAGAGAAGATGGTGGGGAATCGAGTGGCTTGGAGATCTCTCGTGAGTGCGGTCGCTTTAGTTTATCATGCCGGCCACTGAAAATGGTTGGAGAAAATTCTTGATTGAGGCCAATATCGAAATTGTTACACCTTAATGCTCTTCAGTGTTTGATCTATCACTTCAAAGTTTATTTTTAACTGGCTTGAGGTGAAATGAAAATTGTCTTTTGTCAGATAATCGCGCTATATAGGGTAGCGCTACAGCCCATAGACGGCCAAAGCTTAGCTTCTCAGCAACCACTCGTATTATGCGTTCTATTGTTCTCCCACTATTAGAAGAGACTTCGAACGGCCAAGTTTGAGAAGCTTTTTCTAGACACTTGTTCTCTTTGAGCATTGTCAGTGACTCGACAGACAGCGCTATATGGCAAATATAATCGGGAGAGCTGCTTCTGTTGAATGAAAAGCGAAATAGAACTTGCGATCATCTGAGGAAGTGCATTGCACTTACAGACTTGGACTGTAAAACGGGAATATACACAAATTCTAGTTCATCTAGTTTTCCTTTCCTGCAACCTAATCTAACACCTAGGCTTCTCTTGGAAAGAAAGTACAAAAAAGAAATAACAACCTTGCCTCTTTTCTTTGACATAGAAATTGGTTGAATTGTCTGCCGTAAGACGTCGATATCAAAATCGAATTATTTCTAGTTGGCTTCACGGGTACACCAGTCCATCGATAAACAAACCCGATACAAATTGAAAACAAAAATCCAACAACTTGATTAACATTCCATTAACGTCGCCATATCCTAAATCGACTCTCATGACTTCATTGCTTTTCCAACACTCTTATCCTCGCCATCCGCAAAATAATTGAAAGAAAATCAGTTCGAAACGTAGTCCCTTTGCGATTCACAGTCGATTTGCAGAACATCTTCACCCGATCAAATAAATATGCAAATCTATTCCGCTCATTCCTTCGCCGATATAACTCACGCACCACCACCATATGATTACAGATACGAGTATTTCCATAAGGAAAAACAAAAAACTTTCACCACACTTTTGTCAACATGTGGTTACGCGGTCTTGTATGCCACGACCACCGTACACCGCGCAACGAGTTGGCATGATTTTCTTTTAATCCAATTTCAATCGAATGGAAATACTCTACTCTCGACCGTCCATAGCACATACAACAGACTCGTAGCCACCCCTTCTGTTGCAATATTTTTTATTTATTTTTTTTCTCTGATTTTGCTTGTGTTAACGTGGTAGACACGCACAGACAAAATGATTTATGTGACTTTAGCCTCCAACCGAATGTCAGAAATAATTAATATCTCGCTTCTATAATTGAGTCGTCAGACAAACGGAGTGACACTTATCTCCAGGCAGTAGTCGGAAGTGATATCCTCGGAAAGTAATTAAATAGAAAAATGTGTAGACACTGAAATGTGACGGTGACGCGGCTCAGTGACGGGGACGTCTGCGGACTGAAGCCCACTGCTCGCTGAGCTGACGTCCGTGTGTGAGGAAGACTGGTGGAATAATTTGAATAGGTTGAGTAATCCACATTAGTGATTACAGTAATTGTAATGAAGGACCTTCAGGATACGTGAAGTGAAATAAAGTGAAACTAATGTGAATTGGGTGCTGGGGGCGTGATGACTGGGGAGTACAATCTGGAATTATACAGTAATTTCGTAGAATAAATATCCATTATTTAATTTTGAGAGGTTTTTCTCGCCGAGTCCCAGACCGACAGGATATCAGTGTTATCATCCAACAGTTGTCATTCCCTTGAGTGTTCAGGAATGTTTGAGTGATAAAGGACTACAGTGGGTGTAGTCCGCAAAGTGTCAACAATTGTGAAGTGGATATTTGAAAACTTCTGTCTTCTGTCATAGACTGTCGTAACTTTTGACTTTTGAGTTTCCATCCGTCCGAGGGCCACTACAAGTGTCCCATTGTATGAAACAATGTCATGGTCATAGGCCTCCAACTATCTCCAGGAAATGGTTCCATCAGTTCGTGTTTCTTTCACTTTTCATTACATTAACTCTAAGCATTGAGTTAAGTTGCTCAGCTCCACAACCTCCCTCAATTCGGATGAACACCATCCAAACGCTATTAAAATCAAAGAGATGCCGAAACGTGTCAACCTAAGGGGAGGTTGGATGTAAGTTACTGTATAAATAGACGAACGAACTGAAGTGGAACGACTTGAGGCGATTCTGTAATACGGGTGTTTGACATTTGTTGTGTTGTTGAACCACGGAAGCGAGTTGACTTCAATCAAAAGGGCTTTGGGATTGATCATCTGTAGTCGACTTCAGTGTGTTTTCAGCTTTTTTCCATGTGTACGTCCAATTTTTTTGTTTATTCGCTCATGCGCTTGTGCCTTGCTTAAGTTTTCTTTCCTCCCGGGGTTTACGATGTTTCTTTTAAACTTCATCATGTCAACAATTTCGGTTCTGTTTCTGTCATTCACTTGAAGACGCTCGAGACAAACTTCGATACGTGAATTTCTTCTTTTACTTCCTTCAACTAGAACTTGGAGTATCCCTGTCAATTCCAACTAATGGTTTCGGTACAGGGTGCACTTTCTATGTTCCAGATCGATGCTTGTGTTTTTAAAATTTATATTTGATTGAAGGATTGTATGGTTTAATGCTTGCCATTGTGTGTTGTAGCAGCACTCTCATGTAGTATCAAGAAGAGATGTGTCTCCCAGGGACATAGAAAGGATTCCGGTAAGTAAATCACAACGGGTGGGCCACTCAAGAGTGTCGACGGGTGTTTTAAAGATGTAGAGTATAATGAGCGCAATAAAAATGTTGGAAATATACTTGATTGAGTTTTATTTCGTCGTAGCCAAGTAACCACTTCTGTCATGTGACAGGGGAGTGTACCTGAGCGAACATTTGGCACGAAGATCTTATCTTTAAGCAAGCGGGCTGTGGGTGGTTTGTTTGTTAGTCCTCCTCAGGTGCCTTCATAGGAATAAATCGAATCGGGGTCAAACTGAGAGATCGTACGGAGCTGCCATTATAATGCCTAGCATCACGACTTCCAATGTGTGTCTTGAATGCGTCTCTTTTTAGGTAGACGACCGCTTGGCAGACTCAGGACGAGGTGGTTGAACCAGGTCCAAAAACTCGCTTAGTTCCGCTAACTCCTTATGAATTAGAGACGATGTCGGTGGATCGAGTGACCTGAGATATCCAGGCGTGCGTGCTTTGCACCCGTCACCCCTTTATTTGATCATGCGGATCACTGAAGATAATGATGACACCTCGCAGAGTTTGTATTGTAACACAAGCCGTGTGTGATATGGCACCGAATGTTCTGTAGATTGATGGTCCGTCACGAATGGTGGTTCTAACTCGCGATATATGCTTTCAAAGGCAAAGTTTTTGATGTTACAATTAGTGACTTTGGTCAATTGTGTAGAGTAACTGGTGCTCCCCCAATGCTGATTTTCAGCGAGGTATTAGAAGTGTTTTTTGCATCAATTTATTGTATTTGGTACCAGTTCTGTTTATTGATTTATTGACAAGGCAGATGATTTCAACATTTCATTAAAAACCTTCATTTTTGTATGTTTTTGACAAGTATGTATATGCAACTCTACTTCAATATAATTTCATCTCGATCACTTTTAACAACTGTCAAATTTGTCAACTGATGAACTGACATCATCCACCAAAAATGGCTGCAAAACTAAATCAACCTGGAACATTAAAGGCACCCTGTATTAAATTCGTACAAACGCTCATGCAGTAAATTCACTCAACGAGTGATTAATGACTTCACAAGGAGAACTCAATTCTCAGTGATTGATATTCGAAATTAATCTATTTGGTAAGCTCCTGCAATTGACTACCTTCGTTAGAATTCACAACAAAGTTAACATCATGACAAGTTGTGTTTTAAAATCAAGAACTTCTTTCAGAGAATCTCCTTAACAGGCTGTGACACTCAAGGAGCCGTAACACACTCCAATCCATCGCATTCACAAAATTAATTGTGTTTATATTGTGTCATCAATAATTTTACATCATGAAGACGGTGAACGTGTCATATTCCAGAAATTTCTCATGAAAGCGGCTTTGTGTGCTTTGGTAAATGGTAAATGACTGCAAGAGAAAGGCCATCGAAATGCAGTTGGATGTGGGAACAGAATGGGCCGGCATCTATTATTGATGGCGGTTATAGTGTGAAAGTGGGGAGGATAATCGGATTACATATAATTGCGGATGGATAGTTACCGATGAATGACGGACGTTAGATGAGGGCAGCGAGATGTAGACTTAAAATGAATGTTTAACACCTAATCACCTAACACAAGTCTCCATTTTTATTCAGTCAAAAACCGAGACATTATTATGAGAAGTGGTGACACCATACTTTAAGGACCAAACTCTGAGGATGGTAATGAAAAACAATATCTGTTTTATTCAGTTTATTTTCAGTTCAGTATTCAGTATCAGTTTTATTACCAAATTCGAGTTTACAGAACCTTGACAAATGAACGGAAAATCCATCGGTTAACGTTAATTGTTCAACTATGAGTACATTTGATATGCACCAGAAACAAAAACACTTGATTGGTGATTTGAATACACAAACTGCGCGTCATGCGCATTTATTGATTTCCGTTCATATTGCTGACAATGCCACCACTACTGACAGTATTGACAATTGCAAAATCCATAAGTTGAGCTGAGTTAGCTTTAAGAGACAGTATGAGCGAGTGACGACTTCCGTAGAATTTTGATTATTTTATGCGTGGCAGGTAGTTTAATCAAAAAAAGGCATCATATGTATTATATTTGGGAAAAAAGTACAGTCATCCATTCGCATACACTCGCATCATTTTTGGAGATATACTGCTCAATGACACCCACAGACGAGAAACCGTATCAATCAGCTTGCCGAGATGTTTGCTTACGCGGCTAGGCAAATGGAACCGAGCCATGAGGCTTGCGTAAAAAATTACCAGTTCGATTCCAGCTGCAAGTCAGCAGACGTATATGGTCTGCTGGATTTGGTTCGTGTCTCAAACGAACCTTAATGCTTTTCAGGCAAATAAGTCAATACAAAATGGGGAACAAGTCCTAGAATGTCTCGTCTTAAGCCATCTAAAGCGTTACTTATCCACGATTTTCATATATCTCAATTAAATTCATTATAGCTGTGCGGGGATGGCAGTTGATGATATTCAAATTCGTTGGGAAAATTACCGTATATGTATTGTAGTCAATTTTTAAGCCAAGTGCAAACATGTCCCTTCTCGTCGATCACGTGTGCATGGAGTCTACGTTGATCTGCGTGTGCATCCCTTTTATGAGGACCTGATCCTGAATTCAGTCAGTGGCTTGAGAAATGCTTGGCCGACAAGACAAGTAATAATGAAGAGTAAAATGTGAAAGTTGTTGTTTTTATTTCTGGCTGATCGTACAGTTTTACCGGAAATCAAGTATTATAGAGACAGTCGAGGACTTCACAGCTGATTGTCACCTGGAATCGTCCACCGACCAACGAATTTGACGCATAACAACAAATATTTTGAAAGTTGATAATAAACCAAAGAACATTATTTCATTTAAGCCAATCTATGAATGCATCTTTGGTGGTGGCCCGTGGCGTTGTGGGTATGTGCGTCGACTCCTACCCCACCTCTTTCGAGTCACTGACAATGCTCAAAGAGTATAACAGTCTAGAAACAGCTTCTCCAACTTGGCCGTTCGGAGTCGTCATAAACCTGTAGGTCCCTTCCACTCGTGATAGAACAATAGCACGCACAACACGTGTGGTTGTTGAGAAGCTAGGCCCTGACCCTCTACGGGCTGTAGCGCCACCCATGTTATATTATGAATGCATCTGTGCGGCATATAGCCCGTTATAAAAAGCGCTGTAAGAAGGGGATATGAGAGGTAGAAGTTGACTATTTCTTCTAGTTGTTATAAATCATGAATCATGTTCAACAATGTCGCAAAATTCATAACGACATCACTTCCTGAATGAACGAAATTTGCATCTCGACTGCATTTTAAAAATTGCTCGGAACACAAGGACGTTTTATCAACGTTCTAATCAATCTCCCTTATTTTCGCAAGAAAGCTGTTTCCTGGTTGTAATCAATCTATATATCAATCGGCGGCGAAGACGTGCCTCACCACAAAGGATTCAACAAGTGATTCATAACATTAAGCGCAACACGAGACAGATTGCAAAGTGGGTAACTTAATGCCTTGAATTTTAATTAATCCCTCCTCCTGCTTCTATATAATCTACTATAATCTGAAGTTGGTTGGATTCTGATGATCGATTGATTTCACAATATTTTCTCTTGAAACACAAGCAAGGCTGATTGCAATTGAAAGCTGAAACGAAAGGAAGTCATGTACTTCCTGGGTAAGCAGCTGCGAATATGCTTCCTACAAAACAAATTTCCGAACTCTTTTCCGATTGAGCACCCATACGTACGTTCTTTGTGCTGACTATCGAGGAGTAAACCGTTTAAAACCGGAAACTGTTGAAGTCTTTGATCTCTCTTCTCTTCCCTATGTAGAACATTTTCAAGTCGAAGGTGAGTTTGAAGCGAATTTAATTTTAATGTGACTTAAATTCAGTGCACGACATGCTACTTATTTAGGAAATACGATTTATATGAGCTATTTCGTTAACTGATTTCAATTGACAACAAATGCCCTCGATAATGTTTCGATTCTCATTCAAATTTATCCTGTTTTAAGCACTCAATCCGGCAGGCACTTAATTTCATAGATTGTTGAGTAAACTTGGTCGTTGTACACTTCCTTTCATTGAAGTTCATTAAAAATTCAGAATATTCCTGTTCACAAAAGAAAAGAAGGGCAGCAACAAGAAAAAAAGAAATTGGATATATAAAACAACAATCACTCGAAGAATGGCTTTCGTTACTGCCCCTCATCAAGTTAACGATGTTGAGTGGAACCATTAATTGTATTCAACGACAGGTCCGCGGGTAAAACTCATTCGTCTCCTTTAAAGGACGACGTTCTGGTGTATCGAAAAAGCAAAACAAAGAGAGAAAAAAAGAGAGAGTAAAAAAAGGTCGAAATGCTAAATTAGTATGCCTAGTTATTTACATTTTTTTTCCACTTTATTGAGCGTGATCAGAGGCGGGTCCTTTCAAGTGGAAAATCAATTATGTACATCACACCTCCACCTGATGCCTTATTATAGACCATTCCATCATCCAGAATGCATGGGGCTCATTCATTCTGTTGCGAGGCTTTAAGTTGGAGGCCGGAAAAATGTTGCGTCGTGGCAATCAGTCGAAGTCGAGAAAGTGTGTCAACTGACAGAACTCCTGGTCCTGGCATAAGCTTTGCCTGAAAAGAAGGAAGGCGCTAAGATTACAGGCTGACAACTTTGCATAAAACTCTTAAACACAACAAACATCCACGTGGGGGGGGGGGGGCATGTACACGAGTAAGTCAGGCGTTGGATCCGCGGCCCCTGTGCCAAGTGAGGGGACGGCTGTCATTTCAGTGTGTGTGGCCTCAGGGGAGTTTTTTTTTTTTGCAACCACAACGGGAATTTAAGATTTTTCCTTTATAAGGCTTAAATACGTGCGTGCTTTGGAATTCGCTCGTGTATATCGCGGAATTAGAGTTTTATTGCCACTTCAATATGCTGGAGTACCTGCTTTTGTTTGCGTGGTTAGGCAGAGTTGGGTGAACTCGCCGTGTGGCGGAGGTGAGCGCTGAAAAGGATCTCCTGTTTTATGTGTGTATGCATAAATCAGGGCTCTTAATGGCTTGAATCTCGCAGCAATGAGTACATGCAAATTTGATGAAGCATATTATTTTCATTGTTGACTTTTTGAAGTGTTAATTTTTTTTGTTCAATTCTGTCCTTGCCGGAGGCTCTAATTACTGTGCTTTTTATAAGGATTTAGTAAGCATTTAACAAGGAGCACATGCAGCGAAGTGTTGAGTGTCAGGGGTTTTGTGTGGCATGGAAAGTGCAAATTTTGTCGGGTTGAAAGGGTTTTTGTTCACTTGAGCGTGGATGAAGACATTTTGACGCTTATTGCAGGAAGCTTGAAGGCGTGACAGCGAATGTAGAAGAAGAAGTTTTATAAGGAAGAGTATGTTGCTTGCACATACCACGTACCACGGCCATTGACTCCGATACGTGTCATTCACACATTTTGCAGGAGTTCTTCATTAAATTAATTTTTTGTTTTTGTGTGGGTACATATGCAGGGTGCATTTTATCGATTTTATCTGTCCCCAATTTCAGTTTAGACAACATTTGTCGCTTGGCATTCGACAGAGGCAGAGCGTGGTCGATAATAATTCATTGGAGAGCAGCTTACGCCTCAGTATGGGCGATATTTTATTGTGGATGCTAGCTGGAATGTTGTATCAGTTCCTGGTGACCGTCTGAAATCCGAAGTGTTGACAGACATGTTCCTACCGGACCTTGGCAAAATGCAGTACCAACAAGACGACCCCAACTCACGCACAGCTCGTGCTACAATGCAAAATTTGCGAGAATTGCAGTAAAAAAGTAAATATAACGAACTCCTCTCGACTATAATGCCTTTGCTTCTATGGCGGAAGTTGAAAGTGTACACCATCCAAATAACCATATACTAAATAATGCATAAGCTTTATGTTTACGAAGAACATTCGAAAGACAATTATTTAAATTTTAAATAATCTTAATTGATATTCACTGTACAGGTGTAAGAATTCGATGTTAGTCACTGTATATAAAAAAGTCGTATTTTTTGTATCTGTACCAAAAAATGTGTAAAAATCTGAAGATGCACCAACCGTAGGCTTAATTGTACACAATTGACCCACTAACAATGTTTACTGTGGGTGCTTCAGCGCTGTAGCCGAAAATACGTTTTTGATTGCTTGGCACAAATTCCAGTAGTCCTCCGCCACCATAATGTTGGTCGTAGCAGCAGGTGGATGATAGCACATAACAGGTATCAGTCATAATTATTGAGTGAAATAAATTCATAATGAAATAAGTTCGCACTTTTATTGTGTGTCTCTGTTATTTTGATTTTGAAATATATGTACAGGGTGTCCCAAATACTTTTTAAAAATGCAATAAAATGAACAAAATTAAATGATTTCCATGTATTATGAGTTTATTAGTAAGAACAAAAATTCCCATTAATTATGAAATACAACGTCGTACAAGTGACTTCCTCGGTTGGCTTCGCAGTAGCGCATTCTGTTACCCCAATTTTGCAAGACCTTGTTGATGGTTTCGGGCTATAGATCACGAATTGCATAGATAATATTGGCCTTAAGTGCTTGAATCGTTTCCGGATTGTTGGTAACCACCAAAAAAAAGTCGAAGGGATCAAATCGGAGCTCCGAGGTGTCCAATTGACTTCGCCAAGACGGCTGATAATAAGATTTGGGAATTTGGTGCGCAAAAGATCGATTGAAAATTGGACCTGCGATTGAAAATATTAAAGAAAGAAAATTATGAAGGAAAAGGGAGTTTGCTTTTAAATAAAAAGAAGTCAAGACACGTTCCAAAAACCTGACATTTCCTTAAAGTAATGAGAGAATTTCCGAATGATTATTTTATGAACCATTTTCGAATGAAGAAGTCCACCTTCCGTGTTCCTTGCAACAAAACAAAAATCACTGTCAACTTGATGGCAGTTTGACAGTCGCTTTACTTTTAACGCAGTTCCCGCCTGCTGTCATGCAGTTTATTTACATTTATGAACGCAAATCTTGCACGGCTGCCGCGGTTTAATGTAACCCGCCCGCTATCATCTGTGATGCTCTCTGCCGTTGGCTGCACTTAACATACTCCTCAGGCAGACAAACCGGAGTCAACAGCCGGAGTCAACAACAGCTAAGACTCAGCATCGGCCACTCAACTATTTCTTAATGAATTCAACTTCCTTCCCAACTACACCGATGGTCTACTACCGAAACCCATCTTCGAGCAAAATGTCTATACCAGCTTTCCTTCCAGATCGAATTGGAAGTCAGATACTGATATGGCCACCAGGACACTGTGACATACTGGTCAATTCTAAAACCGAACTCGTTAGTGAAACCTCTCCTCCCACACCAGGCGGAGATCCAACCTCTATGCCTCTCGCTATAGCCTACCTTTTAAAGACTTAAAACACGAATGCAGGTACAAAAGGAAATATGGTCAACACTCAATCTTATACGGTCATTCTGCCTACTTAGACTAAGGACCGGACTGTCATCGGTGGATTAATAGGGGACTGCGCAATTTGCACACAAGCCCGAAGGATGGATGTCCCGTATAATGATTTCTGCACATGCTGCATAGATGAATCGGAGGTAGAGACCACACATGACTTCATCTGTCCGTGTACTGCTCTGGCCATTCCTGGAACTCACACCTGGGGCCCTGTAACCGGAGTGAACTGAATGGCGTCAGCATTAGTCAGCTAAACCGCTTTGTCACAAGGACCTGTTGGTTCCAGGCATAGAGGTTAGTCAATCGGCGTGGCATAATAATGGGCCTATGCTGGCCTGAAGTGCTATCTGCAGCCAGCCACTTTAACCTAACCTAACTCACGTCACGTTTGACAGAGCTATGTCATGCATGATTCCACTGGTTAGAGTAGAATTCGCATCACGACGTGATACGAATCGTGTCACTTCAATGTTTCGAAACTCATTAACCGCCTTAAACTTGACTTAACTAATTGATAAATAATTGCCGATATAATCGATAGGACCACCATCGAGGGTCAATTGAATTCCTTATCAAAGGACCGTGAAAAAACGAACGCGGACGGTTTTCATCCTCAATTAAGCATAAATGAAAATACTTCGAAGGATTAACTTATCGATAGACCCAAAAGAACGGTCGCCGAGCGCTTCATTTGTCTCGTCTCCATTTCCTTATTTTAATTATTTTTTTTTTCTGCATAACTTCGAGGTGCAATCGTTATGCATAAAAAATGAAAATCCTTTTCTCTTCGCTTCGGTCGCGTTGTCAGCCCCGTCGATTGTCCTCGCTGGCATTTGCATAATTGAGCTGAAATTGAGGAGAATCCTTTCATTACCATCTTAGTCTAACTTTGTGTACCTCCGACAGGCCTGTGGGGGATTTATAGAGGGACTTTGTTTCATAATGAAAATGTTAATTAAAATTTGTTGCCGTACAAGATCGACGTTAATAAAATATGGTGAATGGGGCGAATTTGACAGGTGGACGTTGATGAAAACTGGGATTTCCATAATGAGTCCTCACTCCGAATTACGATGTCGCTGATGTGTAAGAGCATCTGTCTAGGCTGCAGACTGCAGATTCAAAGGAAGATGTCTGCAAACAAATGATTCCCAAAGTTGACTTCCTTCCAGTTCTTCAGTCAAAATCACACTTCCTCTTTGTCAGTGTTCCCGGCGATTGCAATTTGCAATAAATAAGGAAAAAAACTGTCAGCCATCTGGTGCCGTCTAGTGGAAATTTGTCAAATGAGCATCGCCCCCCATTATGAGCATCACATCTATCATCACAAGGAGGAAATACATCAGATTGTCATTTTAGCACATGTATCTGCATCAACAACCGTCATGAACATGGAGCGTACGCTCTGGGATGTGTCTGTGCAGCTGCACTTGCTTTTGTCATTTGTCTCCTTTGACCTACATCTCCGAAGAAATTAATCCAATTTGAAAATTGTGGCACTTCCTTCGCTCCGTCATGCGTTTCTTGAATGCACTCTGTTACCTTAACCCAAAACTCAAGGCGAGGCAAATGCATAGAGTAAAGGGTTATTTTCCGTATCTCGGGGGTGCCTTTCTATTCTGTGACGTTGTTGTGTTTGGTGCTTGTGTATCCTTTCCATTTGCATTTCCTTTGTTGAGACTAAAATTAGTTTTTCCAGTTTAGACAGCCATTAGAACAAGAGACCACTCGCAAGTGATGACGTACGTGTTACAACTGCTCTAAAGACGATGGTGAAAATGCCGGTATTAGGCCTCGGGCAAGTTGTGAGACTTGAAAGGAATTCCTTGGGCTTTGTTCGGGGCTCTGCTTTCATCTCAGAACGGTGTCACTTTAAATGTCGTCCCAAAGAGATGACATTGATTGCATGGGCGCGGGCGGTGTATTTGTGAATATCTACTTATTTGCATAAACACCGAGGTAGCTGTGCAAAGAGTGACTCCTTCTCTGCTGATAATGTGCATAATGTTAGAGGGTGTTGGGATATGGAATTTATTTATTCATTCTCTGTCTCGGTTGGGGTTTTTTTTTTTAGAAAGGTCTTCGGTGTGACGGGTGACTGGTGGATTTGTTGGATGGTGGATTTTTATTCCCTCGGGTTTACCCTGCTTGAAGTGTGCACCGTATCAATGTGCAATATCACGTGTCGGCTGGGTAAGAGGAAATATATTAGCGGGTTGCGGTTCTCTTTTAATCGTATATCAAGGGATATGATAGTGGTTTTCAGTTCAATGGTTTTTAGCCATGAACACGAGGCAATGTAATTGCATAGGATGACTGGATAAGAACGATAGGAAATTATAAACAAAACAAAATAGTAACGGTGTGATATATAAGACTGATTCTGGCTTTATTTCGAAGTCAAGTTCGAGCCATTATGTATGGAACAGTGCATAATTCAAACGGCTGCCTCTGCTTAGCTTGCACTGGTTCAAGAAGTCGGTCCAATTTTGGAAGACTCAGTCAAATATGAGAGACGTTATTCCCACAATAGAGTCTCGAATATTGGCCTAGAGCCCGCACAAGGTGGTTGGCTTATAGGCTTAGACTGATGACTTGACGTTGTCCCAGGGACAATAATCGAGTTGTTTGAAGTCGCCTGATCGAGACGGCAAATCAACGAACGCTCACCGTGAGATGATCCAGTCGCCAAAAATTCTCCTTCACCAATTCGACCGATGCGTTGCTTGTATGTCATTTAGCGCCTTATCGATGGAAGGTAGACTTCATAGTGTGCTCTGTCGGCTCTTAAGGCCGTGGTTCATTTAGACCAACTGGTTGGTTCCATTGTGCCCTTGTTTTGGGTTGGTTTACCGCCGTTACTTTATTACTGCAACTACCCGGATTTACAAATGAATTTTTAGGAGGTTTTTTTTAGGTCTACGAAGAAGTGTTTACCCAGGAACTCCGACCATTACTTTGCTAGGGCTGGACCGTCACAAAGTAGATGTTGGATAGATTCTATTTCTGCCACATCTCGCACAGCTTCTACAATTGTCGTTATGCGGTAGGTTCAGACGCATAGCATGCGTGCCTATGGAACAGTGTTTGGTGATGACTCCTATTGGCATGCGTACATCCTTGCGATTAAGACCGAGCATTGGTGTTGACCTCTTTTTACTCAGCGTCAGCCGTGTTCACCGTCGGCCGTCGAGCTCTGGCTCTGTCTAGGGCTTCGTCCTTTGGTTCTTCCTTCTTCCTGGGCACATGCGCATACGGAATGGCTAGAGATTCTTCCAACTCAAACCTTCTCACTGATTCTCTGTCCACACAGTCTAACTAGTTTCGACGTCAGAATGTCTGAAGCTATGGCTTTTATTGGCGCTTGGCTGTCAAAATATGATCGATTTGCCGATTACGTTGTGATCTTTCAGTGCCAGTTTGGCTCATTTAGTGCAGCCACTTCCGCTTGAAAGGCGCTGCAGTTCTCTCTTAGTTCCTGGGATTTTCAAAGAGGTCACAAAAGACCCCCTCATCTGTACCAGCGCTCATCTTTGATCCGGCAGTGTATTAGGCGGTACGCTCTACTTCTACTACCTTTGTATCCGATCCGAAAATCGCTGCGATAAGCGCCTCTCCGGACTAGAGTTGGTGGTAGATAGTCTGCTTGACATTTATTTTGTACTGCCATCCACTTCGTTTGTATGGCAGCGTGACCGTATGGTCTCTCCCTCCAGAAAGCCGGTTCTCTGAGAGTTTTAGGCCGATTGGGCTGCACTGTTGCTACAGAATAGGTCGAGAAGAGAGAAGAAGTGAATGGTCTCGAGTGCTGCGGTCAGTGTTGTTCTGAGGCAACCTGGAACACCTAGGCTAGGCAGGCCGATCTTTAGATTCTGGTTAGCTGTGTGAGAATAAAATCCTTCTCCAATATTTCCCAGTGGGGAGCTTACTAAAGACCCGTAAGTCAAGATGGAGCCTACTATCATGGTGTATAGCCAATAGCATAGGCCTTGTAGCGCCACATATGCTTTCTTTACGCGGCCTTCCATATGATCCTGAAGTTTGGAATTTCGATGGAACCAAAGCTCGGACATATCAACACCGTCGAGGTCCAGCCACAAAAAGTAGGTTACCGCTATATAACTAGACCATTAACCATGATAAACGGATACAGAGGCAATTGTGGCCGTCGAGAACGAATCAATTGAGATGGCTCTCACGGTTGACGAGGGTAAGGCTACTCACATCCTGTCTACGTAAAATTACTGTAAGCGCCAATATGTCTATAGGGCACGCCGAAAATTCGAACAACGACACCTTTCGTCTTCTTTGAATGGCGCTACAGTCTGGAGTGGGCGGGGCGAGGCGATGTCACTTCACGAATAGATTGTGTCTGTCTAGGACCACTCCAGGCATCGAAGTTTGCTCTCTTAGCAAAATCAGTGACTAGAAAGTCCGAGATCAACTGCTATTACAAACAACTTCACGGCGGTTGCAATAATTACACCAAAGCGGTAGTTAAAATAAACACCATCCTTGGTGTCTCAAAAACCATGTAATTGAGTGAAAATTCGTTCTGGTGGAGTTCGAGTGGAAACACCCTGATGTGTGCATGTAACACGGGACACCAGAAAAAAGCTCTATTAAAGAATATAAATTAAAAGACAAACGATTTACAGAACAAGTAATTGTTTGTTGACTGAAATTGAATTACTGTACTGGCTTAATGCAATTTTCATTGAACATGAGTTAAATTGTTGCTCAGAGGCTAATTCGTTTGCCTCGACTGGTAAGAGATTTTTTATGACTTATGCCTGAAAAGGTCTAATTTCTCCCCATGGAAATGCGTTAATATTTTAAATTGCCCTCTTCGTTTATTAACCATAACACACGGACACAAACATTTATTCCCCAACATGGTTTACCCCCACTTTTCCCATGCCACACTCTCGACACGGCTGTATGGGCACATAAAAATAGAAACCACTCCATCCGAGTAAATGCCCACGATTATACATTAAAGCGGCCTTACCCTGTGTCCTGGACTTTTATTAGCTGATAACAAAAACCATCCATGGGTAAAAAGAAATAATAATCATCATTAACTTTCCCAACAAGAAGCAGGCATTTCTACGGCAATGAACAGCAGACCAGCATAAGTTCCTCTCCCTGTTGGAGGTGGGGGTAGAGGTGCCTGTGGAAACAGAAAACAAATGTCATCGGTTGACATTGATAAGAAAACCATCCCCCCTCGCAAGGAGTAACGAAGCCACTTTTTGGACCATGGATATTATTAATAAAGTGCTGACTGGGTTTTGACTGATTAAAACTTTGGCCAAAATTATACCCCCGATTAGGCGGCAACCAGGTCTTGTGAGGAGCCCCTCTGTGACTGGAACAGTCAAAGTTGGTTGCTTAATTTAATCATTTCTTGTGGTTGACCACAATTATTTTCTGCCGGCGTGGGTGGATTTTGTAAAGTGATGATTTATTTGAAACAAGTTGGGCAACGTTCTCGACAGACTGATGCTTGAAAGTGGTGGAGGTTGAGAATAGCAATTAGAGTAATTGTTAAGTTGATTCGGGAGATGGAAATGGCGGAGAAGTGTGGAAGAGACTTTTGACAAGAAAGGTGGAGGTGCATAGGGGATGACTTTTTTGATTTGCAGACATTGCGTCCTGTTTCTTCTGTTTCAGATTCCTGGCTACTGTACGTGACCAATGGGAGAGTGATTTTCTTCGTTGCTTCTTCCACTGAAAGCAATCATATTTCAACTTTTACAAACCAATTTTTGTCGCATTGCAGCTGTGCACGCCACCCGAGTGGTGGCCTTCTTTTAACGTGCCGAGGTTTGAGTCGAAGACTTTCCGGGCCGAAGCATTAATGTTAATTCGCTAAACATGACTAGCCATCTGAGACGAGAGACTCGAACTCGTTTGACCTGATCGATGTTGCTGAACAGTGCGTACAGTCTCCTCCTCCAAACACCACCAGCACATACAGATCCAAGGATAATACGAAGGACTTTCCTCTCAAAGTGACTAAGAACCACCTCGTCCTCCTTGATCCATCCTGGGTCCATCAATGTCTTGCCTTTCAAGCCCAAAGACACAGTGATTGTCAAGGGTTTCCTTCGTTTTATCTCGGTGGTGGTGCCATTGACTGAATTAACTTCGGAACTTATGTAGACAAAGTCTTACAAAATTAAAGCTATCAAAGTTATCAGGCTGTTGACTTGGCGCTTCAGGCGCTTACAGATGATGGCAGTTGTAGTTGGCGCAGTTAAGATGGTCTGATTTCTTTAGTATCGTGGAAACGGTGCTGAGATTCCATCCACCGGACATACTTCCTTCGAGCAAATCTTACAGATGAGTTAGTATATGCACTTTACCAACTCGTCGTCAGCTGCCAGTTTGGCAGGCGGTCCATTGCCACCATCAGAATAACTTTACTTTGGTTTAGCGATTGCTGCTGTAAATTCACTGAAGTCGTGAGGACAGAATTCTTGCCCACCATCGCCAAAATTGGATGGATTATTCTGCCCGTCAACGGGATGGTTCGCCATCGCCATTATAAAGTCTGGAGAAACGATATTTCCCTATTTCCAGCACCAATTGCAATTCCACTGCTAGGTTCCCAACATTATCGCTGCAGGCTTCTGTGTGTGTGTGTGTTTTGTTCGTTTCGGTTTATGAATCTAAGATATTCTCGATTAAATTGAATAAATAAGAAAAAAACAAATAATTTTCTCCACGATAATTCAATGCTTTGCCACTGAAATCAGACTACTGGAAGGACTACTCAGTTTCTTGCAATCATCATTCGCCGTAGTGTGCTACGACTCCTACGCTAAAGATTCACGTTTGTTTTCGACTACTTAGAAAGCTCTCCAGGTTTGCCACTCAATTTAGTTAGAATGGCGCAAATTTATAGTCGACTCCACTTTAAGAGTTTAACTCCGAACTAGTTATACGCAACTTTAAACTTAAAAGCATGCTTTAATTTTTTGTCAAAAATAGTCACTTTTTAACCTGCCGCTAACTGGCTTCTACTTTACAACGTACATATGAGAATTTTCAATCAAACACACTTAAAAATGACAGTTCGAATAAACCATGGGATAAACAAACGCGCTTTCACTGCCGTCATTCTAAAAAATTAAGCGTAAGAAAACATGATATATGGTAGATGACAAGAACGATTAAATTTCAGACTAAGCGAGAAAAGGGAGCACAATTGGGATAGGATGGAAAAGGAAATGTTGCGGCAGCTGATAGAGCAGCACTTGCTAACAATCGAGGACAAGGGCAACGACTTGCGGATGATCAACAAGAAGAAGGCTGCTTGGGAGGCAGTCAGAAACGGCATGATTGCTGCTGGATACGTCTGAAGCGGTGGATGAAGGATGAAGATTTGTGCAAAAAAAGCGAGAACAGCTACCAAAAACCAGGTGATGTCGGCACGGGAATCTCAGATTCAAGAAGCCACTTCCCAAGCAGCAGAACTTCACTTGTTGCAAGCGCGTCATGCGAAAGAGCTGCTTTTGAAAGCAAAAGAAGACGCTGAACGTGCAAGAGAGCTTCATACGCTTGATATTGAACAGCGAAAGCAGTTACACAACATGAGGCTGAAAAACATGAGGCTCTGAATTCTCCATCCTCAAGCTCCTCAAAAGGATTGGAACGATTTTTATAAACTTTAGGTTTGCGCATTAAATTAAAGTCTTCAAAAATATCGAAATCTTAACTCTACGTTAAATATTTAAAACGACGTTTCGGTTGACTTTAACTTTGTCACGAGGTGATAACGATAAAGTGGGCTTTATGTCGACTATAGTTATCAAAACACGTGCTATTATAATTTTAAAGTCCACTTTTGCCGACTATAATTTTGCGCCAATATATTTAAAAACAGACCATTTTTAGTAACTTGAAAAACCTCCAGATGAAAGTTGATGACTCGAATAAGGGGCATGTTCGTAGGACAGGCCACTTCGGCCAGCTTCTGCAATAGAATGGCAATACAAATATCTTCTATGCTCTGAAATGGACGAACATGAATAAATCAGGCTGACTGAAAATTTTGAATAAATATTCATAGAAGTAGAGAATGTGGAAGTCGAATTGTTTAAAATGTAAGTGCTTCATCATAACGCTATCAATGCGCGGCACGTTCATAAATCCAAAATATATACACGGGAAGCAGTTTTCCTCGCCCATCGGCACATGAACCGGATCAACTTACTCTCCCTGCGTCACATTGTCAACATTTGAATCGGCTCAACTTATCTTCCACGCGCAGTAATAGCTTCGATAGCCTCGCTAGCATTCGAAGCAGAGCAATTTAACTTCCAAGAACCGCAACCTCAGCATTTCGCGTATCTCACTTAGGGATACGTTTCCGACTATTGTTAAAGAAAGAGTTAGTTCTTATCACACAGCGTACATAATTAACTTGAATACTATGGGCTGTGCTGCAGTCCGCGATGAACCCAAGCCAATCTTCAGAACGGTATTCACTCGTGATATGTGCGCTATTGTCTTCTTGCGAGCAGGCCCCCTCCTGCAGATTTATGTCGATAATGAGCGGCAAAGCTTGAAAGGTTTATCTAGACATTTATACTCTCTGAGGTTTGTCAGTAATTAGGGGAGGTGATGGATGCCACGGTGTTTAGCTCATTTTATGGGGGTAGGGCGCATGAGCGTTGGGATTCTGTTAGCAGGATTAGCCAATTTCAAAAAAATCCACGGACCCCTGTAGAGGATCATTCTGGTCACAAAATGACGAAGATGAAGTCCACTGACTATTTATGCAATCTTTTGAAATCCTCGAATTTAAATTAATTTTCAAAGACGCATATTTTCAATATCATATTTCTCCATGAACTTAAATTCAATGTATCTAATGTAGCATCTTTTCTCGTTTATTTTCAGTTATTAAGGACAAACGGAAACACCAGTAAATCTAAAATTATAAGTAATATACAATTTTTCAATAACAACAACATATAATTCATTTAAACTTAGATAGTGATACCTAAAAATTTATACATATTAAATTATTTATTTACTCCTTACGCAAAAAAAAAAAAACCAAACAAAATTAATAAATAAATACAAAAACAAAAAAAAATCCAGCAAAAGCATCAAACTTAGAGAAGAGAAAAGGAAAAAAAACAAATCTTAAAATAAACCAACATACCATTGTGATTCTTAGATAATTAATTTATCATTTAATAGTTAAATATAGAACGTTTTTAATCATAATCATAATAAGAGATCCAATTTCCTAATAAAAAAAGCAAAAAAATAATTAATAATTCAATTTCGTGATATTTAAATTTTATTAGAATCGAATGTCTTCTTTTTTCTACATAAAGAGAATATAAATTAAATTAAAATAAACATTTTTTCTACTTTAAACAATAAAACCAAAGAAAACCGAAAATAAGTGATTTAATTTAAAAAAAAAACAACAAAAAATAGAACGCAAACAAATTGATTGCAACCAGAAAAAAGAAAAAGCAAATAAGAAACTATTGCATAGTTAGTTAGTTTTTTTTTGTTTCGAGACGTAGCGAAGAATTGGTTAATTTTGTCATACCAGACGTAGAGAGTTATGCAATCTTAGACTTAACAAGTTTAACACCGTACCTCGAGTCGTAGTGAATGCAATTATTAGTTTTATGGTAATGCTTTGAGAAGTTTTCTTTAAATATCTTATTCTTCAAACATCTCCACATAAAGTCGATTTATTTGATTATTTTTTTTTATAATAAATACGCAAGTTTATATATAAAAAAAGAAGTGAAACTACTTATCGCATCGTATTCTTCAAAAAATAAAGTAACGACAGCCGCCCATTAGTAGAAGAAACAGAGGAAAAAAATAAGATATTTTTGTAGAAAAATACGTATATATATATATATTTGCTGCATTTAAGAATAACAGTTATAAGTAACTACCGCGCGTTAGAATAGAAGAAGCTTCAAATCAAGTACGATACATGCTAGATATCCTCGAAGTGAAAGCACTCGCAGCTCGTCCTCGCACATGCCCCACTTTGGATCGGTAATATATACAATCGTCTGTACACAGCGCCAGAGGATGTCATAAAAATCATCATCAGCATCACCACCTACACCATGAAATTGCGAAAAGTGAAGTGAATCGGTGTCGTTGCGAACGCATTCGCCTCACTACCCACGCCAGCACTGTAAAAAGGATATGCGTTAACGGGATGCATTTAATTACCTCTGAGAGGTAATTCCTTCCTGGGGAAAAAAAAACGAAATAGAAGAAAAATAATAGACACTTGCATCCGTTCATCATTTTCAAGAGAATAAAACTATGTGACAATGTAAATGTAAAAAAAAAAAATTAACTTCGACGGGATTCTGAACGACATTATGAAGTAACTTGTGATTGTTCGAAGTAAGATAACTCGATTAAAACAGAACACAAGAAAGGGGAGAAAAATATAAAACTCTGCCACGATGACGATGTGGCAGAGTGGCGGTATGGGAGGTCACGGATCCCAAAATAATCCGTGGATGAAGCTAATGGGCATCGTGCACAAGGAACGACGGCATGCCGACAACATCCAGAGTCAGAGTGGGTCCAACGAAAGGAATCTAAATCAGTAAGTAGTCATATTTGTTTTTGTATCCATTCATCTTTTGCCATAATCCTTGTTGAAGGTGTTTGCACACATCATGTATGCGGATGTGAGTTATTGTATTTTGTCTGCACATACTTTTCCCAATAAAATCGATTCGTTGAGGACTCTTGAGTTGAGTAGTGGTTTCACTTGAGAGGTCTCTTAAGTAGATGAACATATTAGGTATGAACATTGAGGTAAGTTGTTCATTTTCCTTTTGAAAGTTAATTGCCGTAAATAGGAGAATCCTCTTCTGTTAGTAAAATAATCTATGATTATTAGTGTAGGCGCTATATGTAGAATTTTGCATGCATATTCACTTCATTAGGCTGGCATTCGATATTCACACTCTCCAAGTCGAATACAATCTTGTTGTTTTAACTCGTGTTACTAACGATAATTCTTTCTAAAGCATTTAGTGTCAAATCTTTAAACGCAAGAAATTATTTAACTCCAAATTCAGAAACCTATTTCATCTAATTTTTTTAAATTTACGTATTTTTTAACAATTTCTCACTTTTAGCATTTCTATTTAAAATTGGACAAGAGCAAGTGTTTGGATTTCCATTAAATATTTTGACTTAAATTCATGTAAACCAGGGATGACTTTCTAATGTCTAGAATGATTTCAATATTTATACAAGGACCTATTTTATTCCGTCTAAAAGAAATTGATATATCATCAGAGAGATAGTGGTCAGATGCAACCTTACCCTTTGCTGGGTCCCTGGATATAGTGGTATTCCAGGCAATGAAAGAGCGGACGAGCTAGCTAGAACAGGAGTGGGATTGTCACTTGCAATTAATCGGGAGACTCCTACCCCTACCCCTCACTTTAATAAATATCATGTTACATTAAGATGCTATCAATATCACCAATCGGAGATGGCCTTCAATAAAACCAAAAAAAAGTAGTCGCTATTACCGACCAGTGCCTGTTGGGCACACCCGCAAAATTAAAATGGAAGCCCCCTTAACGACGTCTACATAAGAAGAAACTAAACTTCACTATATGCAGAAGTGCTGTCCTTGCAAGAACAAGAAAGGAAAATATTCATTCAGCAGGCTAGAAGAGATATCAAGGTTCTGGACTTAGTAAAATTAATAAAGTAATTCATCTTAAGAAAAACCACTTGGATATCGGGAGGTATTTCTTAGATGTCAGTTATCACGGTATATCAACCGTCGGCAGTGACAAATGACCTAAGCAGGATCTAAGTGGCGTGGCGATGTAACACTCTAACCTAGCCTAACCTATCACAATTTTTGTCGCCATGCTGATAAGGTTTATATTACGTTCCTATTACCTGGTAAGCTGCGTATCAAAGTATAGGCCAATCTGGATAAGCGAGACACTCAGTACGTACCCATTTTTCAATGTCCACAGGCTGCTTGGCTCAAATCACTTTACGCTTTGATCAGTTTCCTCCACAATTTGTACGTAATTTGGTTCCACACTATAGTACACGGAATAATCTCTTTCGTCTAAACTTAGACAAAAAATATATAACCACCAGCATTGCAAAATAATAAGCTATTTCTTGCAAATACCTTACAGAACGATTAAGTTTTGAGGGGGTAGTAGGAATCTATGTCTTATATATGCCAGAGCAATCCGAGCCGATGTGTGAGTCGGTTCAGTTTGTTTAGCATTTGTGCAGTTTGTTTAGCATTATACAAAATCATCTAATTGGTTAGAGTGAAGAGGGAACTTTGTACAAAGTTTCGTAGTACGAAAGGGTGTTTAGCGAAGGTGGCTAGGGTAGTATCATCCCTGCTCCTCTAATAGAAGATTTTTCCTCACAACGTTCCATAGAACGAGGGATGGTGCAGCTCCTTGTGTAGCGTGATTACTGACCATACTTGATGAGACACCATGCATCACCTAGCTTTGTTATGTTGGTTCATATGTATATCAGTTATTAGTCTCTACTTTGAGTTCGAGTCCAGTCAGAGCAGCGATCTCTTCTGAATTCTATTTGACATAATGTGTTATAAAATGTCATTGCAATACTGATCTTGTGTGCTTATGTATACAGAATCCTACTTGATACGGGTGGTGCGACTGTCCGAGGTGGACCAACAATTTGTGTTGTGCGTGTTGTTGTTTTATCATGACTAAATAGGACTTACAGTTTTATGCCGACTCTTAACGGTGAAGTTAGAGACACTTTTTCTAGACAGGAATACATGCATTCGTTGAGCATTGTTAGTGACTCGAAAGAGGTGGAGCCGTGAATTAAGCTGGTGAATTTGGGGATTGAACAAACAACCCCCGATGATCAAACTAAAGTATCCTCAAAACAAGCCAGAACGCAAATTTAAAGTTATCCGCTTCTAAAAAAAGATCCATTATACAAAAATTTTGTTTACAAACATATTACAAAAACCCACACGCAATAGTCTGCGTACACGAATTTCATATCTGAGTAAGAAATTCTTGCAGTTGCGTAGAATGAACAAATAAAATATTATCGGCCTCCTAAGCACACTGTCATGAGTTTGAAAGACTGTCTCATATTTGATGTAATGAATACTAAGCCAGAAATGATTGTAAATTATAAAACGAGGCGAACTGTTGGTAGAGCTCACTCTTTAATCCAGAGAGTAATGTCTTATGGTTTGGTATGTCTCAACTGGTTCCATCTGTAAAAATGTAACTTACAAAACAAATACCTTTGGTTGCACAAAATCGTTACTGACGTACGCCACTCTGTAATTTGTGCGTTTAGGAGTTGCAAATTCGAGAGAGATGAATGCGAGAAATATCACTGAGACTCGTGAAGATTCATCGAGTTTAGTAAAAATGTAAAAATACAGAAACTTTTATTTTACAGATTCGATATCTCCCAATCTACGTAGGAATTCATACTTATTACATAATTTTAATGCTATCGCGGAAATCTGCAAAACTGCGATCCCAGATTTTCAAAACTCTCTAAAACTTTTTGTTCCTCTAAAAGTGTATGGTGAAGAGCATATGATGCTATGATCTTTGGTATCCTCATGGTTGTTATATCTTTAAATATATTATATTAGAAACTATTTTAAATAAAGTTAATTTGTCAATTTTTTTTCCACTAAACAACCTCTGTTTCTTTAGGTTTAATATTTATTACTAGTTCAAAGTAAGAGAATATATTTTCTGTTTTCTGGTGTAAGATATTTTTTAAAATTTCCTTGTACTTTGTAATATTATTTAGTATAATTTGTTGTTATTTTTAGGTTACAAAATATTTATGTTGTTACACTTATTTTTTTCAGTAATTTTTCGTTTTCTTTTGTATTTATTTATTTTTTTCTTTCGTTTTTTCTTTATTTTTCAGATTTTTTAACGTCACTGAAAAGAAACAAGAAAAAACAATTGACGAAATTCCGTAAGAATTAATTTTATTTATTTTTTTTTATTTTGACACAGTTTACAATACAAATTTATTTAACAAAAATCTAACCCTAAACGAAGTACTGCATACCCCTGTAAATCAATTTCACGTGGTCTGTAGGATTTAAAGTTTTCGCAAACGTCACTCAGCAAACTTTATTTTCCGATTTTATTCTGGAAGCAAAGCTATTGTCTTCTGGCACGCAACCTGAGTAGGTTAAGTACTTACAATCCGTTCTGGCTTAACCTCTCTCCGAGTATATAGAGCGGAATTCTCCCTGAGTACGTACAATGTGCTGTGTGCTTTTTTATATCTGCGTCCATTCAAAACGCCGACGTTTCAGGCGATTTTTTTTTATGCAATTCCGAACATTTCGCTGTGGACTAAGATATGAATAAATGAGAAAAAGCCAAACATGTGTGCACATCTAACATGTGCAATACAAGAAAAGTGTATACAGAAAAAAGTTCTTCGAGAACATGTAGACAGTTGTCGGGGAAATGGAAAGTTGTGGGCAATCCCAAACGGATTCCCCGCAAAGGATAACAATCCCAGAAGCATTTCCATTATCCCGAAGAGCGAAAGAAAAAGAAAAAAAATATCCCAAGAATAAAATACGGGTTTTCTCTCGGTTTCAATGCATGAGGAGACGAAATGTCTTACTAAGGGATACCTGACAGTGACGGCAGATATAGATACCGGCCCCGTTGTGAGGCAATGACTGGGAGTGGGTGTGATAAGTTATTGCTGCACAAATGGTCTTTCTTGAAACCATAGCCTGTGGTTTGGTATCATTTTTATTCATCCTCTGTAACCCACCATTAGTTGTGTGTGCCTGTGCTGTGTATGCGTCGTGGGGTTGGTGGTAGGGGGGTGGTGGTCTTGTGAAATTTATTCATTCAGAAAATGGAAAAACCTGTTCAATGTGCACAAGCATACAAGCGTATTAAGTTTCAGTTTCTAATAGTATTTTCTCGTTCTTTTTTCTGCACCTCCGCTTCGCTTTCTTCTCTAGACTGAGTGAGTTGCTGGGTCGGATGTGCCGGGTGTGGAATGCGGGTCGTATACGTGATTTTTTTATGGTCAACATATCGTTCCTTCGAAATTGCCACAATATATTTGTTTGTGCATCTTTTATACTAGCCGATGATGTGTGGCCAAGACGAGAGCAGGTTATCGTTGTATTTGAGGAAATTGCTTGTCCTTAAGTTAAAGCGATGCGATTGTTTTTGGAAGAGCTCGTTATGTTGTGGTCTTGAAGTCAATTTCCTTTCATGATCGTGACGTTCGTGCTACCTGCTACATTTCATTTCACTTATGATGCAGTGATTCGTGTCTGAATGGAGGACTTTCCTGATAAGAAAGATCCGAAGACAAATATTATGAAATGGAACAAGTGGAACAAGTGCCTTAAACAGACCAAATGGCAGTCAGTAAGAAATCGCTTAACTTACTGCTTGTTTGCATTAATTCCTTTCCATTTCAGTGCACAGTAGCAACACATAGCATTCATCATCAATGAAACTAATAACATGGCAACAGTAGGGCATACAAAAAAAAAAAATAATAAACCCCACCGTTAATGTGTTACCCCCTTCGGAATGGTTTATTGCTGTTTCAATTAAATCCGAAGTCACGTAACATTTCGCATACACACACCTCTCGGCCTGAACAATGAACAGTTTGAATTCCAACAACAAGGATCGCGTGAAAGGCTCATCAAATTTGCAAGTCTAGGTATTTATGGGCTTCCGTCGATTTCGCATCACGAAGCGGAAATTTGCAGACCTGCGGAATGTCTATCGCTTGGGCAAAAAAAAGGAAAAAAAAAGAAAAAATGAAGCGTCACCTATCGTTCAATCGAGAAGGGACCAATCCATTATTTGGCAATGTCCTTTTCCAGGTCAACTTCTGTGAAGACGACAAAATAAAAAAAAAGGAAAAGGTATCCAGAGTTTTATGATAATTCAGCGATTTTCGCCCTCGATTCCGATTCCACTTAACAATTGACAGGCCATTGTGAGTGGTGTATGTAAGTGCCGTGCAGATGTTTAGATCTAAAATATGTCTCAGGAGATTATTCGAACTTAATTTGTTGTCTTGTTCATGAAACCGAAATACTTGCCAGCTGAACTTTTTGGATAATTTGTTGCGAACGCTAAACAGAGCCACTGGAGCAGCACCCATACATGGCTGATGAGATATCGTCATGATTTCCACGTGAAGTTTGGTTACTCCTTGAGATGTTCTTATACATGCGCATATTCTTATGTCCGTATCCTGGCGGTTATTAATTAATTAATAATGAACGCTATTCGGATTGCGTGTCGAGGTGTTTGAGTTCGACGGGGAGGAAAACCGTGCGTTCCTTGAACAGTAAATAAATTATTAAATACATTTCTGCGGGCTTTTACCTAATAAGTAATCCTCACGTGAGTGTTGGCGTGCTAAGCTCGACGAATACTCACATGAGTAGTTAATTGTTGGGCTGGAAAAAAATTGTGATTTCCGTCGGGATTCCTGCACGGAGTTGAGATATTTTTGCGTCTGCGAGTAGAGTTCATTCAACAATTTGTGAAATATTTTGGCGCTTGTGAACGGTAATGTTGCATGCGAGATGTACCACATGGTGGGACTTGTTACACTTTGTTGAATTTGATGGGTACATGCCAGATCACAGAATAGGCTGTGGTCATCTCGACTAGTTGAAGAAGGAATTCTTCAGGATATACTGCTACCGCTCCTGACCAGAAAAAAATAATCAAACTATTGCGCCTTAACGCGAGAAACAAAAAAGGAAACACATTCGAAACAGAAAACTCTGTCAGCACAAAGTAACAGCAACTCATCCACAGTACGTATGTTCACTTTATTTCTTTTATTCCTTTCTCCAGGAATGTTTTTTTTTCCAGCTCTCAAGCTGGCAGGAAGGCATCACATTTGTGATCGGATATTTCGCATAACAAACTTTTATTTGTGAGGATTAGAGGGGTTATTTTCGGTGAATGAACAGAAAAAATAGCCGGCATTCTTCATATCCGTTTACGAAACCTTTTTCATTTATTTCGTCGTTAGAAAGGAAGGCAACGAGTAGGTATTTTGAAATTTGTTTGTCATATCTGCCATGCCGTTGCATATGTGCGTCGTTGCTATATCAAAAGGTCTGTGGGAACCAATAAAATGAAAGGAAAGTGTTTGTTAAAAGCAACTGGCCACTATAAGCGAGTTCCTTAGAATATTGAATATACAGGGTGACCAGACAAGAACAATATAAACAGAAATTTAAATGAAACAACAAGTGTGTGAGGTATACAATTTATTTTGCTTTATTTTGAAGCAAAGCATCATTCAAATGGCCGCCTCCGTTTAACTGGCAGTGCTTCAAGTATTCGGTCGAATTTTTCATTTGCATCCGATCCAATATGAGCGGCGGGTATTCCGACAACAGTGAGGAATTTTGGAAGATCGTGCCTCCTGTGTTGTCTATAGTTGCCCGTTTTTAATACCTGCGTCAGTCTTATACGAATGTAGGCCCAAATCCGGGTTGACACTCAGGCAATTTAGCTGACCGGCACCGAGTCGACTTATTCGATATTGGCCACTACAGCAGGCATACTTTCTGCATTTCGCACCAATCTGGGCTTATAGTCCAAAAGACCCTTTTACACGGTCCATTGAATTGCCTGCACCCTGAAGCCATGATAAGCAATTCATATTTTATAACCAATTTGAATTAATTCTCAACTCTTCAAATGTCTCTCAATAATTAGTTATACTCAACACTTCGATAAAGGGTGGCGGTGATTAAAATGACACCCCTTGCTAGACAATCCCTGGCAAAGGCAAACTATTTCTCAAAATGCGTATTTCTTCCTTCCTAAAGATTTCCCTTCAGCAACTATTGATGGAATGTTGATAGATTTGAATTAATCTTCAATCAAATTGCCATCCATTTCAAAACCAATCAAAATGTTTCCATATCTCATTTCCTGACCTGACCTGGCCCAACGCCACAGATGCCGTCAAAGCGCACAAGTTCGTTTCAATTAACCTTTCGCCCGGCACTAAGGACATCCAATACGAGTGCAACTCCCATTCCCTCGGCACACAATGAGGAGTCAGTTTTCAATTTATCATTTCTTCCACACTGAATACTGAATAGCGTGCCGTATTCTTGTGCCGGCGGCGCTGCAATGCCTCCAGACACCAATCGCTTCCCAATACGAGTGTTGTAGCCACATTACTAAATATGCCTGCTTTTGTATGCTCATGTAGAGTGTTAGCACAAAACCGCAGCAGACAGCTGTTGATTTCTGGCATACTGACAAAATTCCATCAAGGATCCATTTGGCTGGCAAATGGTTTGCCACATTGTGTGTTGGCTGGCATGTGGTACCGATATATCATCAAAGTCAACCAGTAACACTTTTCATTTGTGTTTTTGGCTTCGTGATATGGTAAAGTATCTCAAAAGTTTTCCCATTGCATGGGACAATAAATAGACATCGTTATTGTCGATTCAGCATGAAATTTTGTCGTTTTTTCTGTTTTTTTTTGGAGTGCCCTACATACATACCCGCGCACACATTCCATGTGTTCAGGAAATGGGAGCTCGTGTTACGAAGATCGTAAAACCATTCGAGCATGGGGAACTTTGAAAACTTTTACGACACCATCTCGAATGTGAAACTAGTCAATATTTCGTCTCCGTTCGAGTGCATGAAGCGGATCAAAAAATTAACCATGTTCAGGATGCAGTAACTCGAATATAAAAGCGTCGCTTTAAAAATGGAAATTCTGCCAAGGAAAATGGGTTGTAAATATTCGATTGACTGACATTTATAGAGCGGAAGAGGATAAGAAAGTTTCTCGGAACAGCATGCTGTATCTACAGCGAAATACTTTTTTTCGGCGAATTCTTTCCACAGACATTAGGAGGTAATCCTTGAGAGACGTGATGCAGAGTCTCTTACAGTTCTTGTGTCAGCTACAACAGAATCCAGCTGGAAGAGAATTGTCTTCTAGCTCAAGATGCGGGCGGAGGAACAGCAGTTGAACAATTCCTTGAATATTGCATCAAGAAAGTTTTCGTGTAGTCACACCCCAGGCAATCGGCTTTTGGTTGCTAAGGAATTTCAAATGAAACTTTGTATAAATATTTAATTTCAAATAAACTCAGCCCACCGAGAGGGAGAGAGAGTGCATGGACAACAATGGAATGAGATACATTCTTCTGGTGATCCTTGCAGCATTAATTGTTTTCAAATTCTAACAATTCCCTTTGTGCCATGTAATTAGAGATCTACCCGACATGACCACAGTCTGAGCACTCTGACTCTGGGGACTTAACGAACTGATTCCGTGACTGAGGAAACATGTGCATCGGTTGAGTGAGATGTTCATTTGTGGAACCTTCGTTGCAACTGATTCACAGATACATACGAGTATGTGATCTAATTTAAAATCAAATTAAATGATGCAAGTGCAAGCAAATAGGAAAGATTGCATGGAGGTATGCCAGGTTGAAGGTCATAAATGTCATAAATGTCTCTCGAGATTAAGGGTGGTTAAATTTTAAGGGCCGATCTTGATTTTGAATAAAGCACAAATTATTTAGGAAATTATTGTCATTTCTTTTTATTATGATAATATTGGTATGGTTCAATTATGTGTGGAAAAAATATCGGCCAAATGGCCGCTGCGACCTCGGCGGCACACCTCCATCCGATGGTCCAAATTTTCGATGACGCTGAAGCTGAAGCATAATTGAGGTTCTATGCCGTTAATGTGCCGAATTATCTCATCCTTTAGCTCTTGAATTGGTGCTGGCTTATCGACGTACACCTTTCCTTTAAAATAACCCCAAAGAAAAAATCCAACGGTGTCAAATCACATGATCTTGGCGGCCAATTGACATCGCCACCACGTGAGATAACACGGCCAACGAATTTGTCACGCAAAAGAGCCATTGTTTCGTTAGCTGTGTGGCAAGTGGCACCGTCCTGTTGAAACCACATATCGTCCACATTCATATCTTCCAATTCGGGCCATAAAAAGTTCGTTATCATTTCACGATAGCGAGCACCATTCACAGTAACTGCCTGACCGGCCTCATTTTGGAAAAAATACGGCCCGATGATGCCGCCGGCCCATAAACCGCACCAAACAGTCACTCTTTGTGGGTGCATTGGTTTTTCTACAATCACTCTTGGATTATCATTCGCCCAAATGCGGCAATTCTGCTTATTGACGAATCCACTGAGGTGAACGCGTTGCTCGATTGTGTATCTGATAATGTCAAATGAAATGCAGAAAAAATCTTAACGTTTCGGTGTGGTTCACATTCAACATCGGCCCTTAAAATGTAACCACCCTTTATAAGCAAATGGATGATCGGTGTTCAAGATGGTTCGAATTGTTGCCTATACTTCCAATTTTATAGGTTCTGTAGTGTCGGGTCGCCAGTACTTGTCTTGTCGGTGGTCAGATCACAAGAGCTTTGCACAAGATTGGACATGAACACACAGCATAGTACAGATAAGAGCCGAGGTGCATGTCTTGAATATTATGACATATCGAACGCTCACACGATCTACCGTAGTGTTGCCAATACACTAAAGGTTCCATGATGAAGAATAATGATTATCCCACTCTGTAAGGTATGGTCACTTAAGAGGTGATGTGAGGGCATGTAGAGGACATAACTTACAGTTTTCTGACCAAAGCCGACGACCCGTGGAGGGCCTGATCCTGAACAGCCCGATGACGGGATCCTGGGCATTCTGCTTCCGGGAGGATCGGATTCGAAGACCCTATTAGTCTGTATAGCGATGTAGTCTTCCCCTCCATTCACCTTCCTCGCACACGAGACCATGTATCTGACTTAGAATTTTTCTTTCAAAGGCAAAAAGAATCAGTCTTCGGGTCCATAAAGCAGGACTGGCGAAATAAGGGTTTTGTATGTCATGATTTTGGTCCTTCGAGTTCGGAGTTTTGAGCCTAGTTGACAAACCTTCGGTTGCCAAGGCCGATTCTACGTCGGATCTCCACTAAGATGTCATTTGCGGAGTTGACGTTTGCCCCGGGGTACCCTAAAATTGTAGCGCTGTCGTTTGATATGTTTTGATTAAGCTGGTGTGCGGCGAAGTGTTTCTTGCTCGACAGCAAATATTTCGCCTAATCCTTAAGACTAGCTCGTTTCGCCTGTTCGTTCGTTCGTTCGTTTCGCTTCTTCAACTGGCGTGGAAGCGCCATGTCAATGACATCTGTGTAACCCAACAGTTGGAGTGATTCGTTTGAGCATAAGAAGGGTTATCAGAATGTCGCGGTAACTGTTACGGCTTTATCTCTAGCAATCTTTACCGGTGATTGAAATGTGTGGTATGTGTGCGAGAGCGTATTGCCCTTTGGTGTATCCATTCACTCTTTTTGGCGTCTATTCCGTTTACTAACAAAACCAGCTTGATTCATATGAAACAAAAACTTACATTTCACCGCTTAAAAGCAGTTGACTAATAATTAAGCTTTCTTAATTTCAACACTTTGCTCCAAAGTAAGCTATCACATGAGAAATTGCCGTCAACCGCTCTCTATGATTGTTAAATGCAAACCAATATGGCGCTCCTTCCGGAACACAAATAATACCCTGCATTTGTGGAATGCTTGTTTGTCGCCGTAGCTAATGTTTCCACTGATTAGCCCTTAAAGGAATTCTCAAATTCAACGAAAAGCGCTGTCAGCAAAGTGTTGTCAAAGGGAAAAGGCAGAGAGAAGACAAGACAGATAACAAGACAGTTGACAGTTCAGTGACAAGAAAAACAAATTAAAGCTTGTCGGCCTTAATTATGTTCATCTTGTTGGCTTCGTTTATTTAAAGTCAAGATGTCTACGAGTGAATGTCGATGTCGATACACAAATGATAATACAACTCGTCGCTGTTTGCCTCGTGTTTGATTTGGGAGCGTCGTGGTATAGTGATGTGCGCTACAACCTGTTGTGGACGTGGGTTAAGTTTATGAAACAACCACTCGTGGTATGCGTTCATGATTCTCTCTCGAGTAGAGGACACTTAAAGTTTAATGTTGGATCTGCGGTCTTGGAGAATTTTTTTCTAGACTAGACAAGACTAGACAGGGAATAGTGTCAGACGCTCAAAAGAGGTATAGCCGTGAGTTATGAATGTTCCTTATGATTAAACACTAAACACCATTGTAACGTCTTTTCCATTTTCTGGTGTATCCAATTATCTGGGTGCCATCCTAGACAGAAAACTTCTCTAGAAAAAACACGTCGAGTCGAAAATTGCCAAAGTGCTGTCTGGCGGGGAATTTTCGGCAAGTCTTGGGGTCTGTAACCAAAAACACGATAAGGCCCCTTCTCTCTTATGCATCCGTTGTTTACTGGAATAAGCTTTCGTTTGAATGTGGAACTGAGTCCCTCTCCTTTGATATCCATAATATGGGATGTAATCTGAAGGCGATTTTCTGCTTAAAAATAAGTGGTCTTTGGTACAACTCGCACTGGAACTTTGATGACCTTGGTCATCCATTTCCTTTTACCCTAGTCTCATGGATGTCTGGCGCACGGACACCATTACTCCAACTGGAACATATGTCCGTACAGTCGAATTTCATGCATTCAGGACTGACCAGAATCTGAGCCAGGAAAGAACTGTGGTCGACTATTCATGGACGGCTCCAAGAGCAATGAATGATCTGACGCTTCGTGGAGGTCGACAACATCAGACTGCACACCTCGTTACGTAAATTTGCGTTGGTTTTTCAAGCGCCAACCTATGAGATGCTAATGGCCAGGAACTATATTGTGAAGAACAGCGGGAAGGGACGACTTACTTGTGTTTGTTGCGACAACCAACGTAAATCTGCCTGGCCTAAGCGATGAAACCCTCTGCGACGCCTGTGGAGAATGCGACGACACTGCAGAGCACTTCTTCTGTTTCTGTCCCGCCTTTGCGATCAGGTCGCAGTTATTCGGTGCTGATGAGGTGAAAGCTGACGTTGTAGGCTCCTTATCACAGACGCGTCTGTGAGTATTCCTCCGAAAGATCAAGAAATTCCAATAAACGTAGGTTGCTGCCTGGTTGTATCCAATTTCTGAGTCTAAGTGCCCCAGTGTAGTGTTTAAAAACCTCCGAAAAAACACGTTTTTCAGCCAGAAACTATAGCAATCAAGGAAACTTTGTCTTAGCTGATATCAAGGACGGATATTCTTCATTCATTTGACTTGTTCTGATAGCCAGGAGGTGATTAAGTCCGGAGAATTGTCGCATTTCTATTAACAAGATGGTCGAGCATTTTCCTTCCAACTTCCGTGGGGGCTGGGACACTGTGCCATTCCAGAAAACTGTGAGGCAGACGAACTCGTAAGAAACAGCACCAGTTCAGCACTCTTTCCTGGTGGAGATTTCATCTTCCAACTGTTGAAAGAGTTGGGCTGCTCTACATCCGAGACGACCGCACCCTAAACAGAATGAACCGGCCGACTCTTGGGACTCTTATGCCATCACTGGGCTCTGTAGATTCGCTGAAAACCCAGTGCAAATATGGTTCCATTACTGCACCAAGCGTCGCAAACGAATCACAAGCCATACACGTTTAAAGAGTATATCTGCATCATTTTGAGAAACATCAGCTTTTTATTTGAAAGCACCAGAAGTGTGTAGTATTTGATGTGACGCAAAGTCGGTAAAATGAGCCGTCAAAGAAAGAACCAATGGCGGTTACTAGTATTTATTGAATTCGAAATAGATTTGTAGCCATTTAAATGCCAGACAATCAGCAATCGATATGGCCAGAGATAGCTTCCATTGCATTGTGTTCACCGAGCGACTTTTCCTGTATTCCAGGGACTTAAAGAAGCTAAGCTCAGTAGAGACAACGCACATGTGTGTACTTAAATCGCCTAGTAAATCGCTGTCACGCCCTTAAAGAGCACCCAGAGAAACGCAACCGTGAAAGAAGGAAACGCCGCAAGAGGCAGAGAGCCCTTAAAAGTGTGAATGTCTGATGAGAGCCCATTCATCGGTTGTGCAGTGTCGCGTTAAAGGGTGCCTCTCGATCGATAAACCGCTGAATGTCCACTTACCCAAGCAGATAAATTGAATCAGTTATGGTCGTAGCCCTGCGGCTGGTGCCTTTAATTACCTCACCGCAGGCGGTTGCAAATGTCTTTGCAAGTCCACAGGCGCGATAAGAAAATGTCATCATGCGATTCTTTGGCTTCGATTGCCACCAAGCGGTCTTGCAGTTTACAACTCCCCTCTCTTAGTGTGAATGTATACATAGGTACAACAAAAGACACCGAAAACTGTGGTAGGAAATGTAAACAGGAGGAAGGCGCTATAATTGCTTGGCAAGAGGGGATGTCCACACGGTTGGCGCATTTCATGCCAATAAATTTCCTTCCGATTGTGGCTTCTGCTTGTGCGGACGCTATTCCCTTCATTGTGCATTCTCGGTGAACGCAACTTCTGACCTCCTTTCCGTGCAGCACTTTCGTGCAAGTGACTTTTGTTCTGCCATGGAATGCTGTGAACTGTTGCTGCCTAGGTCAGAGATATTTGAGAAAAGTTTTGTTTCAACTCCAGGCCTGCATGGAGTTTGCTTTCTTTGGCAAATGATTTATTTCCTGCAGTAGAGAGAATGTGAAACTTTAAATGTCCCCCGGGTGGAATAATTTTGAATTATCGAAAATGGAGGAACATCAAGAAGTCATTTGTTATTTGCTGGAACGGTGTCGTCTAAACATTGCTCCGGAAATTAATGAGTTTCTGTGAATTGGAGGTAATTTTCGGAATGACTATAAATATCTAGTTGGAGAAGTATGGGGCGCGTGATGGGTCATTATTTCAATTCGTAGACCTTTCGAGGACTCCATGACGTGGCCACAGTTTGCCTTTTTAAAGACAATTCAATTTGTATACATTTTGCTTCACTTCGTTGTATAAATTGATTCGACAGAGTTTTGTAATTGGATTCCATACGTGACTTGGAGTAAAGTGGTGCGCTACGACATGGCGATGCTTTCAGAGATGTCAGTTCTCATAAACGACTAAGGCTTCATCTATCCAGCGTCACTGATAATGGCCAGCGAACGTAACTGGCATACACTGAATTTGAATTATATTTCAGAGGTAAAAGTTGTGGAATATTATCAGGCTTCAATATCGTTTCTGTGGCATTATGAGTGCCTCGCTGGGTGTCTAGGTTAAATTTCGCTATAAAACTGGTGTAGCTCCACTAGTGTAGCTAGCTGCTGGTCTCTGTTTCCCTTCCGGCTGCACCCATTATTGTTCTATTTTGTTTCTGGGAAAACTTTTGTAATGTTAATCCTGTTAGCAGAAACCTTTATTTGTTCTTGTAGTTTCATCATTAATTGGCTACGTAAACCAGACTTAATCTCTCGTCTGGTGTTTGAATAAATGTTCACTTCCACTTGTTTCATTCCTGAGCTTTCAGTCGACTTGGAAACAGTTATCAGATACGGAAATTGTTGGAACTGCGTTTTCATATTTTAACTCAACCACCTGTCCCCCGGAGGGCTGTCGGGCAATGCCTACAGTGAGCCCAAGAATATTTCATTGTCCTCATCCCCGAATTACATATCACGCTATTGACTCAATTCGCCAGAGCCAAACCCCATTCGATACCTGAAATCGGTCTGTCAAAAAATGAATTATTAAGTGTCAACGCGACGGTGGAGCCAAGATACATCTCCAGCGCTGTGGGGGACGGAGCCTTGATGAAATTTCGCTCCGGGACATTTCATCGCGCCCCCGGTGAATTCACACCAAGAATACGAAACACCCGTTTGCAGGCACACGACGGATTTCAGCCGGCCTTAGCGGAGGATCTTAAAATTAATTAGGCGAAAGCGTTTATTAAATCAAGCAAATTTTTCCCCTTGAACGGTGATCCAGGGTTGGGCGCCATTTGAGTTATTTTTATATGCCTTAGCCGAAAGATACTCTGCACCTGGGCACCTTGGCCCGGTGTGAGACGAGACGATGTACATATGTGGAGCTGAACGAAGTTGACTTCTTGGAGCTGACCTTAATCATCCTTTCGCCTTTGGGGCCAAATGATTTATGATACAACAAAAGTGATAAAACGCCGGCGGGGACGTTCAGGATATGCTCGTATTTTATTGAATTTGAGTGCCATGGCAGAGGGTAATTGCTAATTTTTTATAGCCAGTCATTGATCATTTGTCGTGAAAGTGTTTTTGGTCGTGTCGTAAATGGCTGTTTATTGTTTGTTATAACGGATAAACTGGGATTGCCGAGAGTGTTAGCAGTTATTTGTTGCAGGCAATTTGAGCATTTAAATAAGTCCCTTGTGGTATGCCGAACGAATGAATGGTTGCAACTAAAATGTTGTATTTTTCTTATCGTGCTACTTAGTGCGAGGGATAGATGGATAGGTGAATAGAGAAGAGGCGATAAATATGGTGAAACCGAGAGATAAGTAATGAGGCGGATACAGTTTCTTAAGCGACTTATAAAATGGGATCGTCATTTCCCATTTGTTTGGCTGGTTTTTGTCGGCTTTGATTTTTTAGGGTATTCTTGTTAGACGTATGGAATCACAGAATTAGGGTATAAAGTCAACTTAGTCTTTGGAGAAAAGAAAATTCTACTAAAATGGTATTTTGATATCTACCGCAGAGTCGAGGCAGATGAAGGCATTGACTACGTTGAAGTTATGGTTGTCTATTTTGATGTTCAAGTCGTCGATGGTGTCAGGAGGACTGGTTACCATCTAATGCTTTTGTTTACCGCTTGGCGCATCGGTTTTTGCAACACTGACGATAGTGGCATCTGGGTTTGCTAACAGTTGTACGATTTTTTGAAAGGTCGTGCGTATAGTGTTGGCCAGAGCATTATTCACGTAGATGCCGTGACGTTGTGGGTCTGTGTGTAGATTTTATATAAATTTATATATTATAATTTATAATAAAATTCGTTTTAAGCGGTCAGAGTGCTCCTGGTGACGATTATTTTTATTTGTACTCCAGCCTCACAGCTCCCAAAAATCCCAACCAGACTGAAAACACACCAACAATAAATGAGTTAGTGAAAATATTCCTTGAATGCAGAGTGCAGCATACCGAGTTCGCTGCTAGTTTCCTTCCCCCATGAAAGCTGCTATAAAAGTCACATATTTTAGCACTCTTTTACCGACATTCTTTTGAACACAGTTCCTTCCTCTTATCCCATCAAATGGGATGTATCATGAGTGCGTCGTATCGTCAGTTATTTTTTAAGTATCGCTTTGCAAGCAGTTAAATAATGCATTACAAATTCGAAGCCTTTGATGGTGCCCCAACGACTTCCGCCAAAGCTTCTAACACGTCCTCTAATCGTGTCTAGCTACGCTCCCATAAAATACAAGCAACACACATAGCGAGATAACCATTCAACTTATCGGTCTGAAAGCTTTTTGCATGAATGACTGTGGCTCATCGTCGATTGTTTGAGTTGCTCTTGCTCATGGCGCACTCTCCTCGATCATTCTTCACTTGACTGAGTTCGGGACATTCATTCAACATCATACGATACTGACTGCCGCAAAATATACGCACACATATAGCTCGCAAAGTGTGAGCAACTTTGAGACCATTGATTCGCCCTAAATCATTGCCATATCGCATCGAACATATCGCATTCGGTTACATCTCAAACATTTACTGTCTGCTTATCAAAAGATACAACACTGCTGGTTGACACAAGAGCCATCAATCAATCGTAATACATCCTTAATAGATGAGATACTTCGCACTTCAGCCATCGTCACGACCAGCACCTATGATTGATTGGCCTCAGGACACCAACCACTTACCATGATAGATGGCAGCGATAAAATGCGACAATTGTGGTTATTTCCTTTTGTGCTTCACTTTGGTAAACGCATTCTTCTAGAACCTTGATCACATTACTCTTTCATGTGTCAAGCGTAGAGCGCTCTTCATCTGTTCTACTTCCTTCCATTCTGTCCTCCTTTCCTAGACACGCTAGACACACAAATAAAATGTTTTCTTTCGAGCGAACACCTGCTGCACCTGCTGCTTCGTGTTTCCGTTCGGTTTTTGTTTGTGTGTTCTGCTTTTTCTACCAAAATGCATTCCACTGAACCATTTTGCAAACAATCTCCTTTAACCGGAAATAAGTACCATTACCACCACCTACCTCCCAGAATACACTCATGGCTTCTTCTCCCTCCTCGATCTAACCAGCACCGCCATCCCCATTGGCCCTGGACGGAAGTCGATGACGACGGCGACGACGATGACTACGACGGCTACGATGACGACGACGACGACGACGACGATGGTGGCGAAGTGAATCAACGCCGGGTTCACCTTCATTGTTTCATGTAATGGCATAGTTGCATGCAATACCATTCGTCTGAATGGGCTTTGAAGAGCGTTATTAGAGCTCTATTGAGCTCGAGTGGGTGTGTGTGCTCTTCACATGTGTTTGGCTCATAATTACGGGAAATCTGTGATGTACTTGCGCGCCAGTGTGTGTGGGGGGTGGTTGTGTATTTCCGAAAATAAACAACCAGCTGACGGAAAAAAGATACACAGATGCAGTGATAAGGAGTGGTGGCGAGGAGACTGGCTGAAATGAATGAAAATCACGCAGCAAGGATGTGTGGGTTGGCTGGAGTTCTTGAAAAATGCAAAGCGCGATGGACAAAGGACACTTCGGGATGGTGCCCAAACGGGTGAATGACACAGGAGCGCTGTGAATAAGCACGCGACGGTTCCCTCGCCCCCGCAGGCTAATTGAGCAGATAACTTGCACTGTTCGGCTGCTCAAAGCACACATCAAAGGGAATGCTTGCAGCCTCAAATGTAGGCGTGGTGGATAGTGTAAAGCGCTTGAGCAACACACATGCGGGGCTTAAATTTGGTTTTTGAGGTTCCTACGAGTGTCACACCAAAGCATTGCAAAACATCCGTCGACCAAATTTGCGGCCGGATGCTCATCAAGTCAAAGCTAGTCGAGCAACGGCCAAAATACCAAACACCCTTCTATGGTGGGTTGCCACTAGTGTTTGTTTGGTTTCACAGGCATTCCAAACTAGCATCGTGAGAGTGTTGCTTTTGGCGTGGGGTTCGTGTGAGTTTACATGCGACTTTGCGGTCTTCGCCCCAAATCCCAACTGATTTCTGTCACACACCATAGGGATTCCACTCATGCCGTGGTTAGTTTTTGAAATGGTTTGAAATTCGAATTAATTGCAAAGCAATGTTGTGGTTATAATTTATATAAAATGTAACTCAATTTGTGAACGAAATCCTACACAAATATGCGTCGAAATTCCACAGACCACGGAATCTGGCAAATGCATTTCTATTGTGATGGAAAATAGTTCGATGCAAAGGTTAGTGCAAATAATTAAAAATTCCCAACACAATTGTTGTCCTAGTGGTGCTGATGCAGTCGTATGGATTCAATGCCACCCGTTTAGATATTCAATTAACTCAGGGAAAGCGGGCTTCTTTGAAGTCGACATTCCGTTTGTCGCTTCAGAATAAATAAATCAAACCCCGTCCTTCACGTATGACAGTTTCCTTTGCTACTTCAAAGACTCAACTAATCCCTTTGACGTGTCGGTTTCGTTTAACGTCAACTGCATAAGCAATAAAAGTCATCACACCACTCGGCTTTTCACTCACCCTTCACATCACTGCCGATAATTGCAGCATATACAACAGAAAACAAATACAATGTTGCCGACAGGGACTTTGAATGAAAGCCACCCTGTATTCGTTCAAAGCTGTGTTCATGTGTTGTAAAACCAGTCCATTGAAAGCGAAAGTTACAAGAGCAATATTGACTTTTAGTTACGAATGCCGATGCCGAATGGAAGCACACAACGAAAGACTTGCTTTCGTATTGCAGGCTCCCAGGTATTGCCAGTCGTTAAAATATCATGATGAGTCTCAAATAAAATATGTACGTATATCAAAGTTGACAGTCGTGATTTTGTGAATATTTGCAAATTGAATGTGACATGCATGTGTGCGTATGAAATGCTGGCAATTTTGGAAATATGTGAAGAGTTTAAATCTGCCTCACGTCGTCGCGCAATTAACGACACTTGATGGTCCCAAGAGACCTCCAGCCTAGAACACTTTAGTTATTTACGACAAATTCAATATTGGGATATATTTTAAGGGGATTTTATGCCTGTCATCATTCAAATGTCCACCATTTTGCTCGATGCAAACATTAGCACTTTTAAGCGTATTCCAGCTTCCATAATACCACGTAATGTTTCTGCGTGCAGGCGCCGTGTTTCTGGGACAGGCTCGGATCTTCTGCTTCAGCTAGACTCTGATTTAATAACATATACTCCGTATCTTAAATACCCCCATAAAAAAGTCGGGCGGAGTTATATCTGGCGTTGAAACTTGAATTCTGTGCTTTTTTTTTTAATTCGCCAAAAACAGCAAGCATCCGGTCGTTAGCCTAGTACTATGCACGGAGCGACTGTCTTGTTGAAACCACAAATTCCGATTCAGCTATGCCATTGTATTTTTTAGTCGGAAAGACGACGGGTTGACACAGATGATGAATCATGGATCGTACAGATTCCACCCTGTCGGCCGACGAAAGTCATAACCATAAAGGCTGTGGGAGCTCATCTTGTCATCACTGAAATGGGCGCTTCTGCCAAGACGGTCGGCTACTGTACCCTGTTCCTCAAAACGGCCGACCAAACCCTTAATCTTAAAGGCTGTAGTAGCTGATCTTGAACCAAAATATTGGTGATATTTTCGCTGCATTATAACAATTGATCGAAACAAAATAGTGGCTTTAACCTAATGAGGGACACGCTATCCAAGTTGCTGGGCGGCAACGTGCTGCCATCGAGTCACCCAAGGTTGAAAGTTGTGTATTTTATTCAGACAACAGAAAATAATAATAATATGGGTTGCGCAACAGTTTGCGGTGGACATAGGCCTAGCTTCTGAAGCAACTACTCGCGTTGAGCGGACTGTTGTCCAATCACGGGTGGTTGGGACCTACAGTCGTATTCCGACTCCGAACTGCCAATTGTGAGAAACTTGCTTTTTCTAGACAGGAACACTCGTTGAGCATTGTCAGTTACTCGAAAGAGGTGGAGCCGTGAATTATGTAAGTTGCTAAATTCGGGTATTGAAACTAGCACCGCCATCGTGGGGGCCGACGCACCAACCCACTACGCCACGGCGGTCACATTTATATTTTGTGTACAACATTTTATTACATTCCTCACTCCTTCCTCCCATCGACTGCTCTCGTTTTGAACGACTACCCGATCAAATATTTGTGCAGTCATCCCCTCCTATTCTTCCCTCTTCTTACTACTCTTTCTGAGTACTGCCACACTGCATGCATTGATGCCTGAAACACAATAGGGCTTTGCTGCTGGCGTTTTTCACGTTACGAATCTAGAGTTTCAAACGCGCTTTGAAATGACAACTCAATTTATCAGCTGTTTTCAATTCACAAATCCCACACGAAAAATATTGTGTCCTTACTACTCCACTAATTTCACCCGATACATTAACCTCAGTCAGCTGTTGCCATTTCTCAAATGTCAGTTGACTCTCAATTTGAGCGAAGATCTCTCAATTTGTAAGGAATATGTCGAAAAATCCTACGTGAAACTGCCCTCTTACGTTATATGACATTGCTCTCATTTCGCTCTAAAAAGCGAGAAGCTGTATTTTGTGCATAGCATATGATTTGCGTGTGTTGAATGAAAACGCCAGCAGCAAAGCCCTTTTTGTTTTTTTTTGTTTTTCGCTCTACGTCTACGGTTCGTAATATCTCTATCAACGAGAATAGAACCACAGCTACAAACACAAGGGTTCCTTCCTTACTAGTAGTCGTATATAAATTCTATAAACTGCCATCTAATGCAGCGATTCCCGGCCATACCCGGCCAAAACCACTTTGTTAAAAAATGCATCTTTTTTTTACCATTTTCTTACCGACAGGGTTGTGAATGTAAAGCAGATAGGAGGTACAAATGCTTGGTAAACGGTCAGTAAAAGTCTTCCTGAAACAAAGATTACTGTGATAACAGGTTTTTCAAAAGTCAACAGTCACACAGTAAAAAGGCATTTAGGTCTCAAGATCTTGCGCGATGTGCTACTAGGTTCCACAATTTATTTTATTTCAGGTTCAGGTCAGCAGTGAGTCTCGCCAAAGTTCTTTTTCAGTGTTTGTTTCGTTCAAAAATTATTTACGAAACGGAACGCGACCACAGTCCGTACTTGATTTGCTTTTCTTGGATTTAAAAATTATGCTTTGCCGTGTTTTTTTCGATGTTCACGTCGTATTGTCTATGTCAAATTAGCTAATGTGTTGATTTGATCTGAATTCTCTTATGTGGCTTAGAGCATACGTATCATTACATGTTCGATTCCTTCCAATATATTTCTTAGCCGCCATCTTTCACTTCGCAGTTTTCTCCAGCATAGCGCAATCAGCAACATAACTGTCTTTCTTTCGTAATTTGCGACCAATCCACTGTCGCTTGTTTCATAACACTGCCTGTCTAATGAGCCCTGGCTGGTCGTCTTGTATGGCTTACGCGAATTAACGCATGTGATGGTATCCATATTTCTTTTACTGTATTCGTATGAACAGCAACTTCATGATTTTAGCATTAATTGGGACACAGTTTCAAGACAACGTGTAGCACAGAGTGTGTTTTGGCAATTTTGTCAGTTCGATTTCGGCATCGGCTGAAACAGCACTGGAATTCCTCTACTCTTTCTCTTTCTACCGGTTGTCCAGAAGGACATATGTGAGGAGTGATAGATGCACTTACCCCTTTCACGTTTATTCACGCCGTCTGCCGAGCTCCATTATTTCGTACGACGCCAGCCTACTTCACTCTAGTTGGGTCGCTGGAGTCAATCACATAATAATAAAATTAGTAACCGGATGCAACCCTGACTGTCCATCTTGAATTCTTCTGACAACGTTACTCCATCAAGGCGTTTATTGGAGTTTCCTCTTCTTCCTCTGGTAAATCAAATGTTAAAACTGTCGAATGCCTTTTTAAAATCGGCGAACGCAAACGTTAAGCGGTGAGCTTGTTCGGAGTTATTCCAGTCGCTCCAGGACTTGCCTATAGCGGGTAAATCGCAAATACTACTCCAATCTTCGCTATACATTATACTCAGGCGCGTATTTCATCTTCGCGTGAGCACCCAAAGTGCACGGTGCTTAGTTGAGTACACAAACTCTTTAAAGAAGTGGTAAATCACAACACCCATAAAATACATAAGCTTTGTCAAATATTTCACACGCTGCACGCTCTTCTATATTTAAATCAAGCTTAGTTCGCAGCAGGGTCCTTTAAGCTAGAAAGAGATTACTTTCTGTCTCGTAAATTTTAATACAAACTTTCATAATCGCGTCCACGAAACTTGTCAAAACCGAGTTATTAAATTCTAGCGACGACGGCAGCGTAAAATTCCGCACGACGGCTGACGGTAAACCGCGCCAAGTCCCGTGGCTGCATGGATGCTCTTCTAACTCCGTTCGCAGTGTACACCTGCAGCGATGTTTGGTGGCGAAAAGCTCAACTTCAACGGGGAACTACACATCGGTTGGCTTAAATTCTTTTAATGCATCATGGGAGAGAGAGAGCGGCCGATTAGCACCTTCAAAAGCAGCCGACTTATGCACGTTAAATATCGTAACCTTAACCGTTTTAGTGGGAAGTTTATGGTTAACCGACATAATTAAGTGAAATACACTGGAAAGGGGTTGTTTTCTGTGTCTGTTTTTTGTTTGCTTTCCATGTCAGGTGTTTTCACCCTGGTCGATGGAAAGTTTTCCATTTTTCGCGCGAGTGTATGCACACCGATTTCAATTCAGTGCAGGTTGTTGGTTTTCTGTTTTTTTGTTAATTAGTGCAGACTGAGCTGCGCTACGGTTAAAGTGATTAAGTCTAAGGAAAAAAAATAAAACAGTGAATTATATTTCATGGAAGTGAATACAAACAATGATCATTGATGCTGTGTGGTGTTGTGGAAAAGAGATCCGATAGCTGTTACGAGGATGAAAGAGACACTTCTTACGTGGATACTCGGGTGGGTAATGACGCCTCTTGCGAGGCAGTGGTGAAGACGGGACATAAAAATGTGTTTTTGAGAAGTTTTTAAGTATATCATTTACATGGTGTACACTCGCTTCCGTGTTTTTGCCGCCAGGATGAGTTTTTCCGTTGTTTTTCAGACACATCAAGAAACTTTTTCGTAATCCCAGTTGATTTCCTTGTGACAGTGAGTAGTGTGTGGCATGTTACGCGGGAAACGTGTACAATTAGTGTAGATTTTCTTTTGAACTTCTGTCCTTTGCTTGTGTATGACACCACTTGTCGTTATATCGCTAAGCTGGATTAGAGCAGACGAATTGCTTTCGCGGGATTACAAAAGTTGTCCAGAGTCTTGTTTGGATATGAAGTTTGGAGTGGTATTCCGCATGAGGATATTGTTGATGTCGTCGTCTGCGTGAACTGCGAAATTCGTTGACTTGGAATTAAGATAAATGATGACGTTCGAGTGAGTTGTTAATAAAGATTTTTTGAGCTTATTTATCATGCACGGTTCTTAATATACTGAACATCGTACGTTTTGTTTGATTAAGAAATTGTAGGGTGACTAGATATCAACGATAAGAAAAGAAACTTGCCTCAAACAACAATGGTGTGAGACATGAAATCGATTCTGGCTTTATATTTACGCTACATTCATGCCATTATGTATAGAATAGGACATCATTCAAAAGTCCACCTCGCCTTGGCTGACAGTGCTTCAAGCGGTCGGTCCAATTTTGGATGATTTGGTTGAATATGTGCGGCGTTATTCAGGCAATAGCGTCTCTTGACGTGGCATCAGAGAATATAATCGAGTGGTGTCAAGCGCCATTACCGCGGTGGCCGATTGATGAACGCTCGACGTGAAATGACTCGTGGCAACATCGAGCGTTGTAGGAGCTTCTAAGGTGTATAGCGGCATCGTGTTGTAACCACGACTCGGATATATCGTTGTCGACCTCATCATTCACCCACTCACGGCGTTGTCTATGGTCCTTCGGTTTCAGTCAGCACAATCTTATTCGGATGTAGGATCAAATCCAATCTCATATCAGCTGGATTGACTCCCTGGCGATGCCCAATTCAGCTGATTGGCCCGAGCCGACTCTCCTTGCTATGGTCGTATGAACCCCTGACACGATTTTAAGACCAGTCTCACTATGAAACAGATCTGGACGACTCCCAACTCTCTCAACTGTCTAATCAGGTTGACCATACTTTTTATGGAATCATTTAAATTTTAATTTCGTGCAACGAAGACACTCCTTTGGAAATTTGCGACTTGTCCGCCGCTTTCATTTCGTACATCATCTAGGGAGCTACAATTTATTCGGAACACATTCCTTACATCGCATCATCATAGACCATTGAATTTTGTATCTAAATACCATCGCTAGAAGCACACGTGTACTGCAATCATGCAGTAAAAAAAGCCAAGGCCACAGCTTCCTCCTTCAATAACGAGAAAATTCATAGGTCCCTAGTCCATCGATATCGATTTTGGAATACATCCAAGCCATTTCACAACATCGTCCTAGATACCTATGCGCCCAACCCAGCCGTGAGAGAGGGTTAAGTAAAATATGTTAAGGTAACAAATGTCCACATCCAGGCCATTACATTTGATCAGAAAAAAGAACATTTTAAGCCCACAACACTAAGTCATTCAGAGAACAAATAATGCAACATGTGTGTGAAGCAGGGGAGTAGGGAAAAAAATCGAATGCCAGTCCATCACAGTATCTCGTTAAAACGAAAACATGCCTCCGGTCAATAAAGGGGATAAATCAGCCAACAACACATGTACAAGCATGGCCCGTTTAATATTTTTTCCTCCTTCATACATTCCAGTCGTCCTTCTTTAAAATTTATAAGTGATCGGGGGGATCTATCAGCTAGTGGTTATTTCTTTAAGAAAATAAAAGAAAACAAAACCTCTCCCCTTGCAGGAAAATCGATTCGTCACCAAAGGTTACCGTGGAGAGAGTCTATAAAATCAACCGTTTGGCATCAACCGAGCCCCCTTTCACGAGCATCCACCCGCCACCCGCCCAAAACGAAGAAGAGCTTCAGAGTTCTGAGGAACAGATAACAGATACAAATACACCCAGAGAGTCACATTAAAAATACATTACATGTTTACGATCGCGCCCTGCTGCATACACATCCACTGCTTATGTGCGGTGGGGGTACGGAGTCTAGTACTTTTCGAATTCAATTCCACCCTTGAACGACTGAACTACTTGGGGGCGACTGAGGTGGAAGATTATGACTTGAGGAAGACAAATATAAGGCCCCCACCAATAGAGTGTGACTGTGGACGCAGGGAGAGCAGTGTATTGAAGTGGATCTCCGCTTGGATGTGTGTGCTTAGGCAGTTCAAGGATCCACTCGTTTCTTTTTTTGGTGGGCTGGGGGGTTGGCGGGACTGGGTAGTTCATAAATAATTAATCTTGGATCGAAGTGTTAAAGGTATGGCTTTCTACAACGTGAATGCCTTTGAATAATTGATGCGAAGGGTATGCGACAGCCTGAGGGAAGGCATTTAACGCAGTCTCCGTAGGGCGAGGACCACCGCGAATTTAATGTTTGGTCTCTGCTGAGAACCCCTTTTGTTTTGACAACGTCTGCAGTATGTCTTTTTTATGTTCACATTTTAAAGTCAATATTGATACGTGGCCTTTAAGTTGCTCCCAAAGCCCACGCTTTTAAAAACGAATTCCATTAATAGGGTGTCGTGAGAGAGAGAGAGAGGGAGGGAGAGAGCGACTGTAGCTTTGGTATTTTTACAGAGTGAGTCACGAGAAAATTTATGTCTTCTTTTCTTTCTACTCAGAGAGTGAAGAACGTTTCAAGGCTTTATTTGGCTTTTGAGGTGGCCTGTTCCGAATTGAATAGTGGACGCCTGTCGTCACACGCCTAAAATTAGTCTGTTTCCTTACGGAGACTATCAACATGGTGCTCTTTAAATATGCAATCTGCTTATTCGTGTGTTCAGAAGAGCAGCAGATGTCTTTTACACTAGGAAACAAATGACTTAACATATTCTATGTAAATAGTCATTCATGAACAGGTCCCACTTTTAAATAGAGGGCACTGCGCTGCTTTTTGATAAAATGTGGCGATATTTTTGTTTCAATTTAAAGTGCAACTTGCTTACTTTAATACTTAAGTGAAATGCCTAAAGCGTCGGTCTCGATTCTGCACTTCTTTTGGTGAGGTTCGTTTACTTTTAGTCCATGAATGGATGTCAAATGCATAGACTTTGTCTTTAACACAGCGTCAAAGGAGAAACTGTAATGATATAAAATATCGTCAGAAGACTAAAATTTAATATTTCGAAAAAAAAGACGTTAAGTCGCGAGAGCGCTATGTCGTACGGCAGCGTATTGTTTAAAATAAATTGTATGTTCCCAAACCACAATCATCTCAGAATAGATAAACATATCTTGGTTTTTGATTTCATGTGACCTTTCTCTCCGATCATGGGTGATACTTACGCACGAAGAGAGCGAATGATTTCGCTACCACTCAAGTATGCTAAAGTGAACGAAACTTAACGTCACAGTGTATGATTTGTGTGTATGTTTGGGCTATCAGCCTGATGCAATGAGCCTCGTCAACTGTCTTGTGATTTTTATACCGTGGTCTTGGTCTTTCTCTCCTTTTCGAACAAACAGAGACTGGCCGGAGCGTTGCTTTTCGATTGGTTGATGTAGCCACTGTATCGACGTATTTTTGCCTTCCAGACTCTATCCACATTTTTGAACAGCCATTTATCTCCATGCCGACGCGACCAAGGATTCGACATTTATGAGGACCCTAAGTCTTACGTTCAGCTTATTGTAGAGTTCTTGGCTCAATGTGGCACTGGCAGGATTAGTGCATTGTAGAGCTTTGTTTTGGTATTAGTCGAGTCTGGACCGAGATGAGGAGTTGTTTAGATAAACTGAAATACCAATGGCGACCGTGGGCTATTTTGGGTCGAATCTTCATTTCTACTCATTGTGGAGCTCACGTTTGCCCTCTGGGGGACAGACTCTTTAACTACCCCAACATTTTTGACGATTGAAACGCTCAGTCGATGTTGGTTAGATTTTTGCTCGGCGGGATATTCTTTGCTTCGTTCTCTTGCTCTTTAAATGGGCTGATAGTTTTTCGTTGAAGTCGATAATGAGATGGTGCATTTGGGGCGTGACAATTATTTTTGTCGTACCGGAAATCTATCCTAGACATAGGTTCAAGTGCATAGCAGTCGACGCACAGACCACGGTCGCCAATGGTCATTGTTACAGTGCAAAGATGCTTCGCATAAAGATGTTAAAGGCGACACGAAGCAGGGATATAACCCATTATCTTTGTTTCCTTGAAGAAAACCCAAAAGAAACACAATATGTTCTCTATATCCTCACGCAGCTGCCTGTTGTATAATTATTCCGTGTTCCTTTTCATTTCAAAAGTAAACAATTCAATCAAACTTTCCCCGAAATAAATACCCACTACTTGACGATAATTTCCAACAGCTTCGCGAATATTAAGCCATTATCCAGCCACCTCCATCTAAAGGAGGATGTAACCTATTCTCTGATGGCTAAATCACATTCCGTCAATAGGACTGAGAAACACATCAATCACTGACACGATTAGTTCCTCGTGCATGGTTCCAGTTGCGATTGGCCACACTGCGTATGGGTGGCTGGTCTGATTGAAATATACAAACACAGGAAGGGTCTGGCATTTGTTGGTGCTCTGGGGCAGAGGCTTGTCCAGTTTGTCATCTCCCTAAATTGATGGCAGACGTGCTGTGTTAAATACTAGTCAAGAAGCCGTAACCAATTGAATTTCACAATCATTTCAATTGCCAAACAGATTATTCAAATGGTTAGCGTCGCTGTGGGAGTTTGCCAGCCTGTCACATGGAATTGGTGTGCTGAAGTGAAATCTAATTTGATGGCCTAAATGGCCGCAGATAAATGATGATGACAATGATATTTACACAGTTTGTCCATAGTTCAACTGTCCTTTGAAGTTAACAATTGAAACTTCGTTGTTGTTGTTGTTTGTCGAAACTGTGCTACACATCCGTAGGGGTGGTCTATGATGGGAAGGCTGATTTAATTTAGCACTCTCGCTTGTGAAATGATCTGTTTATACTTTGATAGACTGCATAAAATTTAAATGTAATAATCTGGTTTGGTTGTAATTTGCTATTGGTCATGAAAATCAATTTTGTTGTCGAGTAGTTGTGGTTGGGAATGTTGTGAGTTGCGAGTACCTACTCGGCCGGTACTTCTACATGCAGCCGTAAGCTGGACGATAGGCAGAAGGGAAGCATTGGCTATTGGAACCTTTGACAGGATATTAATTCTGCGTCGGATATACAGGATAGTCTGTGAGAAAAAAATCTAAATTGTACAAAGATGTACAGTAGAGCCGAGCCGGGTCGAGAGCATGAAGAGGTGCTCTGCGGCAATGTAGACGGATGACCGGACCTCCGGTATAAGTCCCAAGTCATCAAGCGGTCAAACTGGTTCAGCAGCTCGCATTCTTGTCTTTAATCGAGCTTTGATTCCGACCACATTTTGTACACAAATTTCGAACTGCAGCCGATAAACCTTCAACGGTTTGCTCATATGTCGCTTCATTTGTGAGAACCGTTAGCTGTCAGGCAGTCATTTCTGATGTCATTTGCAGTACCGTACAAATGGCGTAGCAAAGGTAACCCCTATTTTCCTGAAAAACCACAACAAAATAGAAAATGTGCTCAACTTGCTAATAAGTCATCATTCGTTGGTTAGATTTCCAGAAGAAGTAAAAATCCTTCCAAATCGATGACCATTTATCGGCTTCCCACAAATCGGAAACACTCCGTCTGGCGAGTGAAAAATTCGACCGGTTCCAGACTCGATTCCTAATTCATTTTCCAGTCCCTTTGCGTGACCACCAAAAAGATCCAATTTATTTTCGAGTCACTAAAATACTGTAATACTCCCACCTAGAGTCGCTAATCGCATGTCACTTCGACATTAATTAGAACTCAAGACCAAGAGAAACCACTCCTTCGTCCAAAATCGTCCTGGGCTCTACGAAATTCCAATTGATATATGTACTACCTCTTTGGCATGGCATGTGATTCCGTTTTATGGTCCTTCGTTCACTTCGCCACAAAAAACACAAAATTCCCATCAAAACTGAAGAAAGGAAGATGAAAACCGGAGAAGAAAAAAGAAATTTACGATGTTCATGGCAAGAACTTAAGATTTAATGATGCTCCAACAGCTCACACATACACCGTTGTACAGCAGCTGAAGGTCCAGCGAATGCGAGAACAAATTTGCTGCTAAGGGCCAAACGGGTTAACATTGTTAAGTGTACTCAGTGTAAGTTTTCCAACAACTTGCCCTCGGCAACTGCGACTATGCACGTCCCTACACTCACATGGTTGGTATATGGCATGCTCTACGTTCCACACAATTCGGCACACTTGTCCTTGGATTATCCCTAGACCGCGAGCGCAGAATGCAGGGGCAGTTTTATTTGAGTTTAATATTTGCCGTGTGCTTAGCCACTTGACGTTAATATAGTTCCCTCCCCTCCTGTAGCTTGTGTTGGTACTTGTGTTAAGTTTCCGACTTTAATGTTTGGGCGCGTCTCGTTTGTGGACGATTTGAAAGAAGTCGCCTCTGAAGTCAATAATGAATTCGAGAAGAGAGGAAAAAACAAAGCGAACAGATTTAGGGCGCAACCTCCCTTACACACTTTGTTTCACAAAGTAAGTGACAATAATACTTGTTAACTTGACACTGGCTATGTGCCAACGGTCTGTGTCTTATTAAAGTTTCGCCTTGCTTCCAAGTGGAGACCTGTTGCGATTGTCGTCGTGTCGTGCGCTCTATCTGTGTCTATATCCGGATATCTTCATCAATAAATAAAAGAGAAAAAGTTTTTCTCTTTAGCATTTTCGGAACGCATAAAGCTGAACGCAAAGACAATGGCTATCTGCAGGATTACTTGGCAAATGTATGTGGAGGTAATTTCGTATCCCGTGCGACGATATCGGATTATTTATCAAAGTCGTTAGCAGGAAATTACTTGCATTCCACCATTCGTCATTCCCCCATTCTCTGTTGTGCTCAGTGAATGGCAGGGCAGGAGGCTATGTTCCCTGGGAACGCGTGTCGGTGCTTTGTGGGGTTATGGTCGTGAGTAATTGGGGGATTCACATCCATTTGGGATGAGAGTGTAATTTCTTTTATCAGTGCCATTTCCACGTGATTGATTTTATTCAATTTGATAGAAACCTTATGCGGATCTTTCGGATTCCTTGTGATTTCTCATTTATTTCCTATATGACTTTGAGGATTGTTGTGAATGTGAGCCAATGGCCCCATTCGGAAGGAGTTATTACTGGGAGTGGTGGATAAATTGGAGAATAGAATATCAAAATTTCCATTAGACCTATGGCACATACCTATGTTGGTAGGAAGATATTCTTAACCACTTGATTAGGTTGGGTGCTTTTTAGATTCCGGGTGGAATTCGTTTGGGCGCCATTTCAATTTAGATGGAATTCGAAAATATCGGCATTCGAGAATCGGAAAGAGTGGCGTATAATAATTTATTTTGGAGTAACTAACGTTGCAACGGAGTTGGAGACCTCTGGCTGCTCCATCAAGGTCGGTAACGAACTCGCCGTGATATTGACGAGCGTTGATTGGTCAATGAGGCGTTTGTAGAAAAAATGGGTCTGAGTTACATAGCTCTCTCTTGGAAGACTAAGTTGACTCTGTGAAAGGCTTGATCATCACCATCTTGCTCTACGGCGCAGAGGCATGGACTATATCCAAAGCGGGTGAAGAGGTTCTTGTTTTTTTTCGAGAGAAGAGCTCTACGCGCGATCTTTGGTCCTGTTTGCTTTGATGGTGTTTGGAGAAGAAGGTTCAGTCGTGAACTGTACGGGCTGTACAGCGACATGACTCTAACCAGGCGTCTACAGATCTAACGCCTAAGATAGCTATGCCATGTAGAGAGTATGGACAACTCAGCGCCGGCCCGTAGAATCTTCGACTCTGAGCCTGTGGGGCAACTCAATAGAGGTCGTCCACGCACAAGTTGGAGCACACCTCAGCCGGCTTGGTGTGAGAAACTGGAGACATCTGACGAGAGATCGTGCTGGCTGGGGAGACATATTGGTTGAGGCCAATGTCCACCTGGAACTGTAGTCCCTAAGAAAGAGAAGTAGAACGATGCAAAGGCGTGTTAAAATTATCGGTTTTTCCAACAAGGACTTGACAAAATTATTGTTTAAAGAACCATTTCGAAAATTTGGTTACTAGTTTGATGTACAACCAAATCATTTATGTATGAATTTCGACGTCGTGGGTACGTTTAGAGCGGTCGATTCGTTCAACCCAATATTCCATGACTCGGCCACACTTTTTGACGGAAACGGCCACAATTTCTCGTTCAATATTGGCTCTGAACTCCTTTAATGACGCCGGCTTGTTGTTACATACAACGATTTGACGTATCCCCATAAAAAAAGTCTAGAGGTGCTAAGTTACACGATTTAGGAGGCCAATCGATAGGACCATGTCTCGATATAACAAGAGTATAACCTGGAATGATTGGGGCACCGTCTTATTGAAATCACCTATCATTAAAGTCTAGTCCATGCAGTCCGTGAGACCTACTGTAGCTGTAGTCCTAAAGCCAGCCAGATTTGTATGTGTTTTTCAGTTCTGCACCGTTTAAGTCCTCCAGTTTAATGGGTGCCTGCTAGGGCTGCGGTGGGCTAGGGCTGGGCATTCACAGAGCATATGTTGAATAAATTCTCTTTTCTTCCCCTCTCTCTCTCTCTCTCTCTCTCTCACTCTCTCAGCTTCAGCAAAAGTCGATGAGGAAGTACCAAAGTAATCTCATTGCAAGCTGCCTCTGTAGCGCTCTCCATTTACGTATCGTGAATGTCAATTTGATCAACGATAGAAACAAAACGCCTGAATTTTTCCAACGTACGTCGTGCAAACCAACAATTCAATTATTTCTTGTGAATGAAGTGCTGATTCTTGAAGCACAGGTTTGTTGACGTAGCCTTTCATCTTCTTCTAACATGGCTAGAGCCCAATCCGAGAACGTACGTTACTTCATATGATCGAGTGGCTTTTGTTCTTGAGTCGATTTCATCTTCTAAGGGTGCAGGGCGAGATCCTTCCCCAAAATTCGCCATAGTGTGGTCGTGTCGATGGCCTGTGTCCGATGCACGATGAATTCTTGTGAACGTCATGGAATCGACTGTCTTGGTTCGTTTGCGACATACTCTTGACCGGCAGCAATACTCTCGGTTTTTCGACCAAACCGTCACTTGCAAAATCCAACAGCAAAAATGTGTACTAAAATTGTATCACTAGTCAATCAATTGCTTGTCTACTGGAAGGAGAATTTCGGTTACAATTACTAGCGTTTAGACTCAGTTTTCATTATCTGTAAATATTCTCGTTTCGAAAATGATCTTCAACTTGATGACATTGACAGTTTGGACATCTGCTTAAGTGTGTCTTCATAATGAAAGCTCAAATGTATCATCTCCCAATCGAGAGATTTTTGCCTTTTACGAATTGATAGTTGCGCTGGAGATTTACCATAAATCACTAAATCTTCGTAGGCATAGTGCGCCAGTTAGTAGTGTATCATGCTTTGATCATAGTTGTTTGACGATACTAGACGCAGTGTTACAATTTACTGTTGAATGCTATCATACTGGTCTGAGTATTGTCCTGGATTAACTAGGTCTAAGGAAGAGAATGAGGATCCAACCAAAAGAGCGCCACAGCACACATAATGCTATGATACACATTTTTAGATAAATGTTCCTCGTCATAAATTATGATTCCTCCTTCCCATACGATCCCCTGAGCCGTCTGGATTTCTTCCTGTGGGTGTCCTCGAAGTAAGTGATGCACATCAACTAACTACCCACAACCTTGGTGCTAAATTGATGAAACGCCACTAAAAGTCTGCGAAATTGTTCAGAAAATGTAGTTTTGCAAAGTTTGTTTTGCGCCACGGTAAGAGGCAACCACTTGACCGACATTATACAATATTTCGTATACAACGTTAAAGACCATGTATTCGATTAAAAAAAATTCAAACTATAAATTTGCACTTCCTCTGAAAGTTATTAACAAAAATCACTGACCTGGATCATAAAATGCTCGCTTTGCCACTGTACTCTTCAGTTGCCATTGAACGGTTGTGTATCTCAATCAGCAGATTAATTGGATCTGAAGTCCTCACGTCTGTTATGGTTTCGATTTTCAGTTTCGAGAATTCAGTTGCACCCACAATTTGTTGGTTCCTGATGAATGATCAAAGGAGCTTAATCTCATCTAATCATGATGTGTTCCTTACTCCATGCAGCAGTAGCTTTCTACACATGCAAATGGTGTCGGAGACTATCCACCGTCGAACAGACTATTAATTTATTTGGGTTCGGGCTTGTGCCGCCCATCACATTGAATACTTCTTTAAAACCGCAATAAATAAAAATTCACCGGAGAAAAAAATGGGTCACAACTGGGTTGAGACAACGACTCATTTAGAACCCTTCTTTCACAAGTTTAACCTGATTTAAACTGACAGCTCGCCAGCTGGCACTTGTGCTTGTGGGTGAACTGTGTGGCATCAAATGGCTGTTTCAGTGGTTTGTTAAAGAAGGAAATCGAATGATTTATTGGTCATTGCGGAGGGAGATGAACGAAGGAGGGAAAATAAATAAATATGCGTTTCGTTTCGTTTTGTTGTTGTTTTCGTTGAAGAGTACAGCTTAAGTGGGGCAGAACAAATCGCTATCAGATGCGGTTCATTTACACTTGTTAAAAAAGTATATAATCCTGATGAGGACATTTGAGTGTTGGTGAATTGCTGAATTGAGTATTACGTATACGTCCCAGTGCCACAGGGATTTAAAGGAAATACATAATTCACTTCCGTATTCTATGCATGTACATCAATATTGAGTGCACCCAAGTGGCTCGATGTACAGCATTTAACAATACTTTCATTCAGTCACACTATTCTGCCTTGCGTTAATAGAATTAACCACCTAGTGTGTTTTTAAATCATAGGTTATTTCGACACTGACTGCTGTTTCAAAAGTCCGTATCATAACGAACGAAATGAGTCGCTTTACGCAACGTTTGTTGGGAAATATTGAGAACTTATTTCCAAAGTGTGGTGGCCCGTGGCGTTGTGGGTATGTGCGTCGACTCCTACGCACTTGGACCTACCTGTCTAGGTTCGATTTCTGGTACGACAAGAAATACTTTTCACGGCCCCACCTCTTTCGAGTCACTGACAATGCTCAAAGAGTATAACTGTCTAGACAAAGCTTCTCAAAATTGGCCGCTAGGAGTCGGCATAAAACTGTAAATCCCTTCCACTCGTGATAGAACAATAGCACGCACAACACGAGTGGTTGCTGAGAAGCTAGGCCCTGGCCCTCAACGAGCTGTAGCGCCACCAATATTATATATATATTTCCAAAGTGAGTGCTCTGTAGCCCAAATAGTGGGTAAGTATTAGCCCACTAAATGAAGCATACACCGCGTCTGCCATACGCAAGTTTTGCAAAAAGACAACACTCATGGTTTCTGTCGTCGAACGATGCGCCGACGTTTCGGTCAACGGTCGGCATTACAGAGCCATGTTAACCGACATATTTTTTTAATGAAATTGAAGACGTGGATTGAACGAAGTTTTATTTCATAATTAAAAGGAAAAAATTTAATTTTGTTCATTTTATTGCATTTTTAAAAATAAATTTATATCTGGCCCACCCTGTATAGAAACAAATAGAACACTGTTTGCCACATTTCCTCAGTTCCTATGGTAATGATACACTGTTTGCGAAAATTGACAGAATTTTAAAGTCTCTTAGATAGAAACGTGCTGAGTGCGATCTTTGCTCCTATTGGGGGCATCTGAAGGAGAAAATTCATCCTCCAACCTTCGAAATATTTTGTAGAATGTGGCCTAAGCTTTAAAGTGTTTAAAATAACACCACCAATATTGTGAATTCACATCCATTCTGAAGAAATGGAAACAGAACTTGACTATGAAACATGAGCACGTAAATGCTTTAGTAATAAAAATGAATATGATGGCATTTCTTACTATCTCCAACGATGTCCTAGCCTGTGACATTTTCATTTTTTATTTATTTATCTATTCATGATCTGCAAGCTACATCAATTTACCTCAATTGCAATTTGCTGAAATCATTACAAATTGCATCAACCTGTTTTTTTTTCATTTCATCAGTAATCACGAAGGAGGATTAAATTAATAGATTGGCAAAAGTCGATCCACCAGATGTAAAACCGTGCTATGCTTCCGATAGGTGCTCTTTATGAAATCAATTTTATTCTTCATTGTGTATTCAAACGTTATTTTTTCTCGTTGTTCTTTGAACCATATTTGTGAATAGCAACTACAGACAAATCCTTCGAATCTTCAAAACAAACTCCGTCATATAATGAAACATTTGTTCTATTTATATTTATAAGTAATAGAGTACTGTGAAGCGAACCATAACATCGCCAAATGCACAACGAAGCAAATTATCTAATTTCGAAAAGTTGTGGAATACAATCAGACTAGTTTGCATGTACATATGTATGTATGTCCACCATAATATCATACGCATCCGATTGATTAGCGAATCCTACTGAACTCTTACAGACCTACTGGAAGTCAATGTTTTTATTGACGACATTAGGCAGTTTGGTAGTGAGATTGTCGTCGTTCCTTTGGAGGTGCCACTCGAGGCGTACGCCTTCTCAACGTCAGCTCTCAACCACTTTGTGTGTCGGTAATTACATATTCACGTAGTAGGACCCTTTTTGAATAATTGCACAGTATTAGCACACTTGAGATCTGGAAAAAATCCTTCTCTACACCAATTGGAAATGCGTGATAGTATATTAATTGCAAAACATGCAATCGTTCTAAGGACATGTTCGAAGTTCCACGAGCCCCACACGAATTTCTATTTTATAGAGTGTCAGTTGCGGGCTTAAATACAATCCTGTTGCAGAGTATTTATTCAGTACAGCAGAACATAATTGAATTGGAACAGATTGTTCGTAAAATAGCAGTTGATGCGACTGTTAGTAGCTTTATTTGTTTGCTTTATACAAATGTTGTTGACTATTTCCCATACATTTTTTTTATTTTAGCTCCTTAGTTGTTATGGGTAGTAATTGGCATCACAAATTTTGCAAATTTCAGACGGTTTTGATTGAGTTATTCGGCAATTTTTTCTGATTAAATACAGCTTTCTACGTATCTATAGCCCGGGACACAGCACAGAAAGGTTCCCGCGAATAGTTGAGCGACAATTTATTACCACTTTAGACTGTATAGAGACTAGTTCTTGTTATGTTATGGCTGCCTGATTATCCGCGAAAATGCATATATACTCGTCTCGAACAGATTTTACCCACCATTTCAGACAGGAGTTCTTTAGGAATTGCCATGATCTCTGTCGTTATCTAGTGAACTGAAATTAGTGGCAAAAGTTAATTTAGAAGAACTAATGGACATTGTCTCACAATTCAGGTCATTCTTTTGGTTTTCTGTAATGCATCTTTTGTTGTCTTGTAGGAAGGTGTTGAACTACAAACGTTGTTGGTTTTGTTTACAGTCCGATAGTGACACAATGTCACAGAGTGACAAAATCACTTCTGGGGTGTCTATAAATGTAGTTTAGGTTAGGTTATAGAGTGTGACAGGGTCCACTTATCTTATCATGTCCATTGCAATGCTCATATGTACCAGTTCTTGTTAATTGCGACTGCCATTGTCTAATTTAATTGTGCAAGAATGAGTTCAGAGACTCTTGTGTTTCTCTAATCAATTGGTTTCAGTGATAAATTAGCTTATGGTGGCAATGTCCTTATTAGCCAGGCCCTTATTGCTTTGAAGAAAATAGTGGACAGAAGGAGACTTATGTCAATTTAATCAGTATTACGAATGTACAGAAATGATTCAGCATGAACATAGTAATCACTTCGCTCTGTTTTGTTAAGCTTCGTTCACTTTTGATTGCTTAAAGGCTCAACTATAACGTGCATGAGCGAGCAAAGGCTCAACTATAACGTGCATGAGCGAGCATGAGCTAGTCTCAAATTGGGACGAACTGTTTCGTCATGTTTGGTAAAAAAAACATGAGTAACTATAATGAAAACATGCGCGCATAGCCTCCTGTCAGAAATTCTTCCGTTGGTTGCTTTATTTTTTTATTTAATTATGATTTATTATGAATTCGTCATGTTTCCAGTTCGATTATATGTGTAAGTATATACGAATACCAAAACAATATCAGCTGATTTGCTCATTTTTCAAATGTGTTCCTTTTCAGTGTTTCTTCTGTCACATTCGCATATGCACGGTGCGATTCATTTCGCACTAGCTCATGCTTAACGAAACATTTGTGTTTTGCACATGCTCAACGAAATGTTCGCAATCTTTCATGGAGGACATTATAGGTTGGCTCATACCGGTAGGTGTGTTCGCTCACTCGCTCGCGCGTTTGACACTAGCTAATGCTCGCTCATGAGCATTATAGTTGAGCATTAAGAAAAAGCGGAATCAATCGTCCTCTGCGTAGGGAAAGGACATGATAAGATAGTGTGTAGAAGCATAGCATGCTCGTCTAACTTAAGTGTGATTAGGGAATTGAAAGTCGGTGTCGCAAGCAATTTTAAGCAATTTCGAGCAATACAGCTTTACATTTTTCCCTGACTGTATGAACATATATGTATATCGGAAATTCTGCGGATTCGGTCGGACTATGGATTCATTTTCTTGGCAGTACTCTTAAATAGTATTACTAGGGGGGATGAAATGGGAGGGAGGACTGGTGTAAGTATCGGCAATCGCAAGATGGTGTGTCGACGGTTGCTGCGTATAGTACTACTAACCTTGTTTGGGTTGAAGATTTTAAATTTGGAAACGAGATTTTTTCCGTAAACGCCTAAACTGCCTATACAGTCCGTTACAGTTTCTGGGTGTAGTTTTCTCCATAATTTCTGTTGTAATTTTATGGTGTGTCGCAGAGCCAACTCTTGGTAAGTTCACAGTTGTCCACAATCTCGAACATGTTACACGTTTAGCTGATAATAATACGGCTAATTACCAAGTTCGCGGTCCGCCATAGCGGGTCTATTCCAACCTCGTCCTCACCCTCCAATTCTCGGTCGAGATTCTTCGTATTGGTGCCAGCTTCTTATTAAGAGACATCTGGTTAATGGTTTTTCCACCCCGTGGTTGTATAGTGCAGAAGTCTGCCATTCTATTGCCTTCGATCCGTACTTGGTGTTTCTTCCATGCATGTTGTCACAGATTGATTATTCAACCATCTGCAACCTTACATTCATTTAAATGATCCAACACATGCTCCAGAGTGCAGCGTTGTAAACGGAAACACCTTCGCCAGTGGTCTGTGGCAATCAAGTCTGCTTTCCTCGGTGAAGAATTCCACCCCGACAAATTGGAGGAAGAAAATAATCGCCTTTTTCAGACTCATTAAATCGCATTTTAGAGACGAAAACGTATTCAAACAAACGCATTCACTACCTCTCAACATTAACTTGATTAATTTAAATTCCGAAGCCTGATTTATGTTCACACGAAGCCAAGTGGCAGTGTACACCTACTCAAGGCCGAACAGAGCAGACATGAAAACACCGTTTAGCAAATCTCTTGGCCTCGTTAATGTATACAAATTTGTATTTTGTTTAACTCATTATGGTTGAATAGCCGCCTCGATTTGTTTTTATTTATCCGAAAAACATTGGCAACTCATTTGCGTTGTTATTATCCGTTTTGCACCCGGAGACAGCAGTGCTTACCTCGACCTTCAGTCGCTGGTGTCCTGCAGACACTGTGTACGAGTGTGTCTGTGTCTCCCCGTCTAGTTGGCATATTTGGGTCACTGGACAGAACAAAAATGTTCAGCAAAAAACTGAAAAAACGAACACAGCAGGATAAATCGTGCTGCTACAACCTCAAGTGACACATCGTAACTCACGGAATTTCAACAAAAACCCAAGATACACTTGCGGGTAGATTTTTTACGAGCGTGTCTCTGCAGTTTAACTTTAACCAGCTTCCACAGCACGGCAGAGATGACCCTCGAAAGCCGCACCGCATCCTCTGCAGCTTGGCATACAACCAGCCACCATTACATAATTTAATAACTTTAACAGTGGCGGGTGATTTAATGAAAGGCGAAGCTTAGCGCGAGCATCCTTCAGAATGCACTACGCCGTGTCCGTCGTGTTGCCATCACCGCAATCTATTTCTGTCGTTCACAACTGATTGGCGGCGATAAAATCAAATTAAATCGCTTAAAATAAATCGAGATGTGGTGCGTATTTATCGCATGCACGCGAACATAAATAGTCATTAAGATGCGAGGCAACAACCCCCCATCCTCCACCGTTCTGTGAGTGTGTGTGGGCAGGCAAAAGAAGTGCTATCCCTTCAGTTCAACCACAGTTCGATCGTATCTAGTATGTTGCCGGTTGCCTATGTGTGGTGAGCACATTTTAAATTCAGGGCCTATCTGTGGTAAGCACAATATTTTAAATTCAGCACTGTGCTCCCCTTTGGTTGCTCAAATTGGCTGCTTTTGGGACCGTAATAAAATGCTGGGTTCCGTCTATGCGAGGATTGGTTAGAAGAGAGGTTTGCAAAAATCGGCGTTTCTTAAAAAAGTTTACAGAAGGACAACCATAGGAATGCAGTCGCCGACGTTAGAAGTGATTCCAGCGAAAGCTCCCGCATGTACACGCCGTCGGCGAGACCCAGTTGTTGATTGGCTTCCTTCAGAGGAACGCACTCGCGCTCTTGCAAGGCGCTCTCACTTTTCTGCATGATAAGAAAGTGAACTTTCTTTGAGTGGAAGCTTCTCCAGCAAAAGCTGCACCACAAAGCTTCGTAAAATTGAAGAGCTTCCTTTCAATCTCAGGTCAAAACCGCACGCCACACTCGTTTCACCATAGATGGCGCTGCGAAATTCAAAAAGTCTTTTTCTATTTTTTTTTGGTTCTCTTTCACTTTCTGGTACACTAGGTCAATTGTCCAACTTTTACCCGCGATGAACTGCTTTCCCTGTGCGGCATCAGCCGGCGAGTGAACTTTTCCTCTATGACGTCATTGCGCATTGCGACATACAGCATGCGTTTTCATGGCCCCGCACACAGAGATTGGCCTGGCCTAGTCCGTCAGAACTCAGAACTCTCTGTGTGCCACACTGCCACCACCAACACAATTGACTTTTGGGAGATACTCTCTTTGCTTTGAATGTTCTCCTCCACATGGTTGTCCTTTGCTTGCCCAGCGTACACTTGCACACAAGGTGTACGGTGGTCGGGGGGATGTTGCCATCTATGCGATTGTGTGTTTGTTTCTCTTGGCGTGTGTTTTCTTTTTTGCAACTATGCGGTTACACAGTGTGTGCCCTTGTCGGCGTTTCACCTATATTCAGCGGTGGGCGCATGAGGCGCAACTGACGGCGACGGGGCGGACTTGTGCCGCTGCGAGTGAAAGTTGTTTTTAAAAATATCCTCGCTCAAATGTAAGAGACGCGTTTTTTATGCACGTGCATGCAGAGGACATTGAATGACGACTGTATGCTTTGAGATATGAAAACACACACGACGTGGGATGGGGGGAGAACGACCTTGGACCATTCTGTCCCAAAGATGTCTTTCTCGTCGATGCAGTGCCTAGTCAGAAGGTGGTGGTGGTTTAGATTTTTTTTTCATTCCCGTTTGATTGCTTGACAAAGGATGGATTTAGCGGCGTTGTTTGCGTTGGAGAAGTTCTTGGGGTTGCACTCGCGAGTGATTAGAAGCATTTAGAAGTTTAGTAGTTCAGATGCTTAGTTTCAATTTTTCACTCCTTAAGGTCTTAACGGGGCTATTTTGTTTGTTCCTCAAAAAGGTGCGACGGAATAGGAAATGTTTTGGGAGACAAAGATTTAAGATTTTTACTCCGACAAGGTCTCGAAATATAGCAGCATATTCTCTACACTATCACTTTCGAGCCTATTTTTTAATGTTTCAAGCCCCGCTCCTCCCATCAAGTACCTATTTGAAGCGCATTGTCGTTTAACCCCCTTAATTGAGGGTAAAAATATCTTATCGATGTATCTGTATGAACTTGACTAGCCTGCAGTCTGATAGCCACCACTCCATTTTTTTTCCCTCTTCGAGGCAGAGCCGACAGACCTTGTCTTAAAACATTTAAGTTTCACTTTTTTGTGTCGGGCAACGGATTGTAGAGCGTCATACCAATGTTTGACTGTTTTGGAGCGCAAAAGTTTAGACGAGAGTGCCTTTAGTGCTGCTTGACTGTCCGAAAATATCAATATATTAGCGCCCTTAATGCCATTGTAGAGGTTTTGTCTGCGGCAGATCTCGATGACGTGGATTTGAAACTTGAAACACTGTAGAATGCGACACCATCACGGTGTGCGACTCCTACGGAAATCCTTGTGTTGGGTCCAAAGACTCCTGCTCCCACGCCGGATTCCATCTTTGATCCGCCTGTGTACAGTACCAGACTTCAAGGGTCTTGTGCTTGGACACCATTAGACTAGTTGTTGATGTTCGTCGACATCTATGCTGAAGGTCCACAGTTCTATTAGCACCTTTCATAGTCACATTACATCTATCAAAGGCCTGATATGCTCAGAGAATAAAACTGCCAAACACGGCTCAAACTTCGCTGATCGCATTCTGCACACAATTGCATCATCCACTCGTGATAGACGCCCAAATACGAGTGGCTGGTGTATAAGTTAGATCTAAGTCCACCTCGTCGCCCTTAAAATGTTTGTGAGCAGTGCTAGAGCCCATAGTAGTGCTGGACAGCAACCATTAGTGTTGGGCATGCCATTGTTCTCGCACGTGTGGACATTTTTAGCATGATCTTTACTACGATTCGAGTTGCTTGTTGGTGGAGGAGTTAGAAGGCCTAGTCAAGCTTCCACGACATATTAGGCTTCCAATGTCTATGGTTGCTCAGGCAATTTAGAGCACAGTATATACGTGTTACCTCATTGATGGCCCACTGTGTTCTCCAAATCATGTAAATACGTAAATACGTATGCACGAACCTCTGGAAGATCGTGGCTCTTGTGTTGGCGTTTGAATTGTGCACGATATTATCAAGAATGATGTCACAACACAGCGTGTCTAAATTCTTTTTTGAGAATAAAAAGATTTGGGAGGGTTAGTGAGCTCCGACCCGCAGTCGACTCCGACCATGTGGGACAACGCAGCAGAATACACCTGTCTAAGGTGGAGCACCTAAGTTGAGTAGTACATCAACCAACTTGGCGTGCGGAACTGGAGTCAGCTAACCAGAGATCTAGCGCTAGCTGGATAGACTTGTCGGTTGAGGCCCAGACCCACCCGAACTGTCATGACATGTCACGAAGAAGAAGAAGAGTTCGTTATCCACCTTGATGGGGCAGTGCGAATTCTCCATTGTCATTCTTCACAACCTTACGAGTATCTTGACACAAAGTAATAGCTTCAGATAGTTGCAAGCATTTGCAGTGGCAGGGACATTTTTTTTTACTTTTGCAGGAAAAGTATAAACATGCATCTGAAGATTTAAACAGTCATCTGTGCAATGAATGCGAAGTCTGCTCAACCGGCTTGGGCGCATCCAATGAGTTATTTTACTATAAATTCGATTTGTTTATTATTTAATAAGCATGCGGTAGTTCAACCTTATAGTCAGACTCAACGACATCTCCATTATATTTGTGACATTATACGTCTATCCTACATGTAATGGAAATGTGAGGTCGAGGAAGGTTAGGGGCCTAAGCGCGTTAAGCGCTTGTCCCAATATTTCCCTTATAGCAACGACATTGTTGCATCGTGTGGAAATGGAGTCATTAGTCGTCTAAGCGGGTAAACACCTTCTCCGAGGCAATCCTTTCACTTAACCTAACTCAACCTTATAGTTTTCCTCCCTAATTTCGAAATGTCATTTACGCATTATTTTTCTATTGTAGAAAATGAACTTATTTGCTAATCGAATTTTTTTCTTCACCTTCTTTTCTTTTCAGGTAAGTTTGCCAAGAATGAAATGGAACTGCAGACGCTTATTGAAAAGTAAACTAAATTATTTATAATTTTATGTCACACAGTAAGTCATGATATTTCAATAACAACTAATATGTCTCTCCTCATGCATTCCATGTTGCAACAAATCAGGTTTTCTGAGAAGTTTCCATGTCATTTTTCAAATCTCGAAGTCCAAAGCCACTCTCTAGCTCGCTTCAGCATTAATTCATTCTGACATTGTCAAACCAAATCCCTGGCACCCAACGTAAGCAACCGAATAAGTACCAAAATCCTATCAGGTTCCGCTCTACTTAGCTGTCACCTCAATGTGTGCTATTTCAAATATTGAATCTAAAATCTCATCAGGGCCGGCAGTCGGCAGTTCGGTACACACAGAACGTTGTCTCTTGCCTGCAGTTAATTTCCTCTTAATAATTAATTCCCGCACATGCTCAGATCGACACAATTCACAAAGTCACTTGCCAAAGTAAGAGAGAGTCTCAGCTTTTGTGTGCGGTCACAAGCCCGCCGAGCTTTTGCCACCCCACATCCAGCCAACTGGCCACCTTCACCTCCTCACACCCGTCACAGACGTCGCTGCGCTAGAGTATCTCTTGACGGTTCTTTGTTTCGAGGTTATTGTGTCACCATTTACGTCATCAACGTGGAAATTATGTCAAAATTCGTGTAAAAATAAAAAAAACCGCCAACGAGAATAGCACGGAAAGAGTGCGGCCAAGAGAAGGGTACGCTTCCAGAAGAGAGCGTATGGAAATCGGTGTAAAACGAATGCTCGACTAATTCCCTTAGACATCATCTCGAGCAGACACGTGGACACCGAGTGTCATCTGACTGCAGCTGCCTGTCAAATTACATCCTCTTGCAGTCGAAAAGAACAAAACAAAAAGGAGTCCATAACGTAGAACTCCCGTAGAAGAAGCGATCCGAGGAGAAGCAAGCATAAGGCCGAAGCGAGTCAAAGAAAAAATACCGACAAGCCAACAAGAAAAGAAAGACATAGGAAAATTGGGGTAAAATTTATGGTTGCACATTGCGGGAAACGAGAGCCTGCATTCAGTGCCGCAAGATAGCGAGGAAAAGGTCAAAGCCATAATATGGATTTATTTTCTTTTATTGTTAAGCTCTGCATGCAACACACGTGGAGTTTCAGTGTGCAGTCAGACGGGCTATGTTCGCGACTGGTCGTGCGCTTGTGTTGTCGTGCCTGCATGTGTATTTTCTTTCTTTGTTTTGGCTTTTGAAGATGAAAGTTGTCTTTTCGGCAGCTTCATTGTTTTTTTTTTGCTTAGAAATGCATGACAGCGGTGCGATTTTCTGAGAATAGATTGAACTCTGTGCAGGCCATGAAGTAATAATCCCCCGAGGTCAATGGCCTTGTCGTAGCAACTGAATGGTTGGTTTACTTGTAATGGTTGGTGGAAGTCGATTTCGCGAAAATCCATTCGGCTTAGTTTGGAGGGATGGGTGGACCAAGGTTGAATGACTCATTTCGCTCGACAGTGGCTTGATTTTTCACCATCCACCATCTCTTCTCCACGGCCAACGAAGGGTGGGTGGAGAACTACTGGAATGTTTCATGCTGTAGCACGCAATGGTACCATATTTGACTTCCCGTCTTCATATCCTCTGCTCTAATTTGTGCGCACAGATCGATTTTTTCCCAACCATTTGTCAGCCTTTCGGTTTTTTGTCTGACTATGGTATGAGATGGGGTGAATCAAAAATGCCTCAAATAAATTGAAGCAGTCGTCCTGACTGTGCTGGATTTTAGGCGGCATTGACAATGATGACTATTAATTAGGCCCTAGTTTTAATAAATGTGTCCATAAACCGACGTCATCCACTATAAGTTATTGGACCAAGATCGTCTATCCTTAATCTATCCAATCTTCTCCAGTGGGGTCTTTCGTCTTTGTGTACAACTTCGTCTACAGTCCGCGACGAACATGGGGCTCAACCAACACCAAATGATTTGTAATTGCAAATAGTTTGAGGGCATTTTTCAATTACGACTACGTTCATTTGGCTGTACAGTCCGAACGTTATTTTAATGAATCGTCATCTCCAGATGTCCTCAACTTAAATAGGAGCATAGATCACTTTAATATCTCGGCTGTCATGTACCATACATTGATGAACTTTAATTCTTCGAAAAGAAACCCAATTTGGAGATTTCTTCTGATCAGCTCGCACAGACTGCATATGAGGCAGAGTACGCCTACCAGTTTTCTTAGATGCTTTCTGTCTAACTTTAGAAGAGCTTTATTCCTGTTTTCGTGTACGGTGTCCACATAGTTTTCAATTAACTGCCTATCTACGATTGGTGTCGTTTATGGCGTTTGTCAGTAGGAATAATTTTAATGCATCCAGTGGGGAATAAGGTGTCTCTTGATTTTGTGCCAGTGGCAGGTCCGCCCCCTTCCTTGATAATTTGCTGGCTCTTGCTCCCAAGGATCCAGCATAGGGTAAGGTTATATCTATCCGCTATCTGATTTAGATATAGACGGCAACATTTTACCATGCTGGAGTTAATCGATGCTGTTTCCAGTGACTTTATGGACGCCTGACTACCTAGAGATAGTAAAAATTACTAAGTCATTAAATGGCTATCAGGAGAGTATTAGTTGAGTAGTAGTTCCTCGAATTTGTATGAAAATTTGATGGACGACAGCTTGCTTTTCAATAAAAAAAAGGGATTCTGTCGGCTCTGGAAATGCTTAGGATTTCTGCGCAGAAATCTTTGCAGGCTCCGTGGATCATCTCTGAGAGTCTATACGTATATTCTTGTCGGATAATATGTACATATGGCCGCATTCGAAGTCCTCTTTTGTTGGCTCAAGACAATTTGTGTTGTGTCATTGTATCACTGTAGAGCGCTTAGAAAACGAGATTACAGTTCCCCTCGAACTATTCTGCAGAAAAAAGTATCTGTTGATCGTGATTCAAGCTGAGAACGTGTGTGAAAGCGTCTCATCCTCGGCTTCATACTTGTATTCTAATACTAGATTTGCATTTGTTTAGTTTTAATGGCCAATTAGATCAGAGTTATGTCAAATATATGATTTTAGAGTGTGTTCTTCGTCTTGTTGCGCAATCATCGCGAATTGAGTTCCCCAATTCGAAATTGAAGAGGAGGCATGACGGTGTCTTTATAATGTAATTAACCAGACAGATCTGCTCTTTCCTGCCATGGCCCTTGGTTGGGACCTGGTGGACTAATTTATGTGGCAGTGCTCTGCCAGAGTAATAAGAAAGATAGAAGACAATATGGCAGGACAACCATACTAGATTGAGTAGCCCGAGCATAAATAATCGACGGAGCAGTCGATCGGAGTATGTATGTGGTCGAGGACTGTCGATCTTGACAAGTGAACGATGACAATGAGTAAGACTTTTTAGACTGAAGAGTATCGGTGTCACGTGTCATCATCACATGAACATGTAGTTGCCATTAAGACGGCACTGTGCTTAATTTTCCCAAATTCAGTTAGTCCCTCGATACTGTCATGAGGCATTTGGATTTCTGTGGCTTAGTCAAAAGCAGAATGAAAAGTTCGTAAATTCTCAAAACCCTACAGTTCCATTGCGTAAAGTTTGACCCTGTTTTTAGAAAAAAAATATTTTTTTGTTGGCGCTACATGAGCCTAGACCAACAAGGAACAAGCCTCTCGATTTAGTAGGAAGTCAGCAACCGCTCTGCCAGTCAACAATTATTCAAGCACAATAATTCAAGCAGACACGATAGCTGATCTACTACCACTCCGTACGACTGTCAAATGTCAGCTTGGAAATGTCATTCAAACCAAAATGGCGGTCAAGCTAATTCGATACTAAAAGCAAAAAACTGTACCTAGAAGTGAGTTATTAAACAGTTCAACTTATCATAAAACATCAAACAAAAATCTAAGACAACTAGGTAAACCATCAGAAAAGTATTCCAGATCACATGTCAAAAAGAAAAAAAAATAACGAAAATCTTTCCGAATCAACCATCAATGTTTACGATCGCTCCGAGACCAATGATTATGCGCTTTTGTACACTTGCCAGTGGCCGATAAAACTATTTGCAGACAGTTTTAAGTATCAATTATCTTGAAAGGATCACATAAGAGTCCGTGACGTTCGAACCCAGCGCCTGCATCATTGAAAGCCAAAGTAGGGTAGTTATGTGAATGCCTTGCCACACGGTCACTGCCATTCTATTCGCCATCTAGACGGATTAAAGCAGCTCAATTCGGTGTAGACAATAAAAGAGTGATAAAACAAAAGAGGAAAACAAAACAAAAAAAAAAATCAGGCGATGAATAAGTATCTAGACGCATTTCGCAGTTGCGTGGGCGACGAAGGTGGGAGAGCCAGCTAAGCGTGAAAGTCACAACAAATGCAATTTTTTGAGTCAGCTCTCAAAATGTTCCACAGAAGTGTATACTTCTTGTGTATCTGCGTGTCCGCTGAGCAATTCAATTAGTCTCATGCTGGTGTGGAACTATTTTTAGTATCTCGTGCGTCCGATATTTCCGTCTCACTATTTAAGAAAAAAAAAAAAAGTCACATAATATCATTTGTTCTCAGTTCACGGTCACAATTCAATATCACTCACTAACGTACCCTATCGACGGAATTTTGTTTTTTTCGAAAAAGAAAACAATTCTGTCGCCACTTCCACCTCACTACATGTACACGAGTGTTTATAACTCTTTTTAATTACCGGTGATGGTCCTTATACGATTCCATTTGAAGACGCTCGAAGTGAACGCCTGCGATGTGGTCTTTTTTTTTCATTTTGTTTCTTTTATTGCTTTCCGTCTCACGGACAGTCAAGGCAGTGGAGATGGAAATTCTGGTGAGGAGGCGATTAGCATAGAGAAAGAAACTGTTTGCACTTTTGGCACTTGGCATGCGTCCAAAATTGTATCCCATACACATGAGAAATGAGGTATCTTTCTAGTTTTTTCCCACACAAAGGGAGATTACGCGCTGGTTAGAGAGGCTTTGTAAGCTGTCTCTCACACAGGCAGACGTGAAAGATACTCGGATATGACACGGATAAATGTTTGGAATCATTGTGTATGAGATGTCACAATGCAAGTGAGATCAAAGAGGTGCTCAAGTTGTGGGTGAAGCATATTTTCTGGTTTTTCTTTTTTCGATTGATGCTAGAGCAAGGTGCGAATGGGCAACGTGTTGCTTTCCTATTGGCTGCTGTACATTTGAATCGTTAAGTGTTGAGTGTTCATGTTTACTTTTCAATTGAACTTAAAATTATTCCACGTTAAATTATACACCAAGTAATTTATTGTCTGTACAGGAATGTGTTTCAAGGATTTTGGTAGAAATTGTTATTTTTTTGAAGTACTCGCTTTGGATATTTGGCTTATGTTTATGACTTTAAGATGTCGGTAGCCTTTGTAACTCATGAATTCAACACAACATTTTTGAATGGTCAAGGATGTTCCATATATTCTAGGTCTTAATTGTGTAATTTTTTCGTCGAATTTTGTGTGCCAATCGGCCTACAGGGTATTTGGTCCGACGGCCTCATATCACGTACAGCTCGATACAAATTTAACAAAAATATTTTCGTTAAATTTGTATCGAGCTGTACGTGATATAAGGTCTTCGGAATTTAAAAAGCAGCCACATCAATCACAACCCCTTTTTTGACGTGCGTCTTTATTCTGTATTGACATTTGAAGGAGTCAACTGATTCACACTTCGAATACAGTAGTGTGAAGACAAGATGTTCCTGTATCCTGTCAATTTTTCCGGATGAAATTGCTTGTTCTAGTCTGAAATATAAACAATTGATCTACGAAATATCATCAACATCGGAGCACCCGTTTCGGAGATAACTCAACAAAGACAAAATCAGCAACAAATTACCCTTCTAAGCTTCACTTGCAAATGCTGTTGACGCAGGTTGTTCTTGAGACTGTTCAGCTAACCAAGCCCATTAATTTTTTGATCAGTGGACACTAAATAAACCACCCTAGATCCTACCAGATCTCTGTACGTGTCTACATGTATGTATGCTTACCTTTGCGGCATAAGCTCTGCTTCATGTTTGGTTTCTGATCCCCTGTGGCTATAGTTGTTGGGCTATCCTTAAATATTTTCCTGTTTTACGTACATTACTAATTAATGTAAAAAACACATTCAAGCTTTTCCTTGGAGTCTCGTCTGTATTCAATTTCTGCTGAGAACACAGGCAGCTTTTTGGTGTAAACTTACTTTTCAGGCTGACTGTATATACTATTGATTATGGCATTATTTAGAAGCTACATTCGTGGAATTATGGCTGAAATAGCTCGGGAGGCTAAGCAAGAAGGTGCTTCAAGCACTCGGATAAGTTTTTGATGGCTTGGTCCAATACAATATGACAACGGTATCTCCTTCCTCATTTTGAAAGAAATAATATCCGATGATGCCATAACCCGCATCAAAGAGATAATCTTTGTGGATGCATTGGCGCTTGTTGGTCGAACACTTACGGATTGTGTTCGGTCGTTCCATCGCAATTTAGCTTGTTTACATACAACTGTAGCCGCTGAGTCAAAAATGCGCCTCTTCCGAAAATATGACTTTTTCGCCAGAAACGAGATCTCCTGCCAACCTTTCCAGCGCTCAATGGTGCTGATGCAAGAATTGAAGTCGACGACCACATACTTCAATTCTTGCCTCAAAACCATAATCTTTTACGTATGTGTGTCCAAATCTAACCGGAAAATAACCAAGGTTGACTCTCCGGCGATGCCCAGCTGATCGACGCATGGTCTTCTTCGATCTTCGATCCCCAGTGGTTAAGTTTTCTTCATTTCTGACCAATTTCCGTCTGGTTGGTGGCTTATGGTCCAAAACAGTGTACTCACGCTCAAACATTTCCACAGTACCACGAATTGCCTGCACGCTGAATCCATGATAACGACCAGAATTCGATTATATTCATATATCGGAATGTCGTTGTTTTACTGCCGTCACTCTTGACTAGAGCGTGGTTGTTGTTGATATGTCAAATGAGGTCAAATCTGTGTAGTCGATGTTTGTCTCCACTGCCGATCTTTATGTCCCTCTGCAGTTCGTTGAACTCGTGATTTTCTGTTTTTGGATCATGAGTCGATCTTTCTCAATGATCGTCGATTTTTCTTTTGATACCTCGAACCTTCTTGGAACTGTGATGAAAAAAAATCCTGTCTTCTTCACGATCATGGCATTAATTTAAGTCGATACCTGCTGACTCATCTTCTGTGCATGCTACTAAATTCCAGATATTTCCGATTGCTGACTTTAGACTTCAGAAAACACTGGTATTATCCGACACCACTTGTGTAGAGAGTGAAAACTTGGAACAGACTCCCAAAAGAGCGTGTTCACTGGAGAAGCTTGTTGGTTGTACACCAGATCACTCCTGTAGATAGCGCCACACAATGAAGCCAGAACACGACGCGATCTATTTTGACAGATGAGATATTTGACTTCATTAAGTGCAGTGCAGACAAAACAAAAACAATTAATTAATACAGAACTGATCAAAGAAGATAGAAGAAGAAAATGTAGGTCACATGATCGTCAGAATCAATACCGTAAAACTGGATAGAAATAGATGATTAGCGGCTGTCACCTGTTGGCAGTGTAAACGAATTGGAACGTGGAATGTGACTTCGAAATCCCTTCTCCGATTGTAGCAATGGAAGTCACAACTCATCACCTCATCAGTCAAGAATTATGAATGGCTCTCGAGTTGAATTGATACATGTGAGAATATTAATTACCATCATCAATTGGAATGAATCAAAATATTTCTGTTCATTCAAAGTGATCGTCAGTATTTCAATTCCATTTAAAAATAGCAAAGTGCCTTTGCTTGTTTCTGTTTCTGTTTCATTTGTTTTGTCGATGTATCGTCTTAAAAATGAAAAGTAAACATTCGAACAAAATAATGCGGTAGCGGGTAGACGCATAAAGATACATCCGTATGTAAGTGTATTTTCTATTCCTCTCAAAATTTATCTAGATACTTTTTGAAATTGGAAAAACTCAACATGTAGCCGCAGAGCGTACATGTGTAGGTGTCCAAAGTATTTTGAACCGGTCTGGTGTTCCACAACCGGCGCGGCGGCGGCATAACAATGTGATGATGATCATGAGAATATGTACGTACTCCCAGCTAGGCCTGATGGGTTGTGTTTATTCGGAAATGCTCAGTTTTTCTTTCCTAGTTCGCTGATCGGGTAAAACGTTCGAAAAGAAAGAAATACAAAAAGAAAAAAACCGCCGCATTATTACCAGTTGAACATTATTTTTTTTGTACTTTTTGTTTCCATTCGACATCGGTTCGTTCTCTCGCAAAAAAATCCACAAAAAAAAATAAATATCCAAAACAAGTGATCCTATTTAAAATTGTTTCTTTTTAATTTTTTGAATTTTCACAAGTTTAAGCCAAAAAAAGAAAAAAAGAAAAAAAAAAAAACAGCAGAGTTGAGTAAAACGAGTGACATTTCTGTGGTTGCTAAAATTATATGAAAAAAGAAAAAATCGTTGTGCAATGTGTTGTGCAAAAGCGGATAGCCTTACTTTCACTACTGAAATGAAGATACAAAATTGTATTTAACGGAAAAAAAAGAATACACATATTTATTCATAAGTATCTGCATAGGAATCGTATGAAATTAATTCCTCCCCCAGATGGAATGCATGCATGGCATACATCTCAGCGCAAGGTGGCTTTACGAAAGCTATTAGGTAATGTGTACTGAATGTCGTTAAGTATCTAATAAATATCACCAAATACATTCTGTTATTCGCTTGTGGCCGTGTTCTGTTTTTTTTTTTTTTTTTCGTTTTCATTTTCTGTTCATCGAAGAAGTGCAATTTTTGAACGAATCGAAATGTGTGTTGCCACGGTTCTGAGATTGGATTTACCTAGGTTAAAAATTACCGTTGTTTCACACACTACTTACTTTGGAGAAAGGTCGAAACGATTGGCCGCCTCTCCGAGTGAAGCAGTGTATATTTTGAAAATTGTTGTACATATTTCAAACAATGCGTGATTATTGTTTAAACAAGTTCGTTGTTTTTTCTGCTGTTCTTCTTGTTCTGCGGTCGAATTTTAATGACTTTAATAACAAATAGAGATGGTGTGCAAGGCATTCTTGGCAATTAAACACGTGCTAAAAACATTTGCGAAACGAAATTTTCTTGTTTGGATTTGTATATCTTTTGGATAATCTCATTACTAGGCATGTTTGTAGTTGGCTTTCTATTTTGTTCTTCTACAATTGACAGACTTACTGACATAAACAATGCTGAGGATCTGAGGAAGGCTAGTCTCAAGGTTACGCACGCACTTGTAGGTTGGTGTTAAAATAATTGATCGCACAAATTTTTAATCAGCTGGTGAAATAATTACGAGAAGAGAAGATGTGTTTTGTTGATCTCTTTATTTGTAAGCTTTTAGAGAAAAAACAGACAGCCATTCCGTTATTTGCAGTTTGGACAATAACAACACGTCCAATTAAAGGAGTGTGTGCTGTTATTGCAGAGTTTAGCTCTAATTTCTACTTTTGATCTTCTCTGGGAATGGGACTGTGGGCTCAAAGAAATCAAATGCGTAGATTTAATTTCTGTTTAATATCGGCAGGTTTTTGGGACATCAAAGGACTGGAAGCACAACAAAGAAGGAAACCTGTTGAATGTGAGCATATGTGATGTAGTTTCGCTTCCAAGAATGTTTCGATCGTGTGAGGCAATATGAAAAACTATTTCTTTGGATGGCGCTTCAGTCCGGGGAGGACCTGTGCTTCATTTATCATGCCTCTTCGTGATCTCCTGCCGATAGGTTCATGTAACGAGTTCTTTTACTTCTGGGACCATTTCGTCTGACTATCGACGCTGGACCAGACGCCTTCAGTAGGAATCTCAAGTACCAAGTTTTGAAATAAGCTTACGGACTTATTTATCCACCTTAGTGAACTGGTGACTCCGATCTGTGTTTTGCAACTTCACACAGGTATGGCTCAAATACCTTTAACGTCTCCGAGTCGCACAAGCTACCCCTCAATAGACGATGATTGACTGTAAGACACGTGGCTATAATCTCCATCTTGCCCCGCGTTTTAAGCCACAGCCGCCACGATACTTCCACTTGGGAGCTAACCTCAACCGATCAGGCTGAAACCAATGCGGTTCTCAGGGGCTTCTCTGATCTTCGGTGGCACCACACTGTAGCCTCTGGTTAAGGTACCAGTTGGATGCCATAACACCCCAGGACTGGCCGCTACTGTTATACAATCGTATCCTTTTGTTTATACCAATCTATTATTGAGATATGGCACTGTCCACTTATTTGCGAGCTGGTAACCGTCATTTTAACGAGCACTGGAGTCTTGTTGAGCGTTTCCTATAACCTGTCGCAGAATTTTGGTCGTCTCTTACGACAGGCATGCCTCAGCTGGATTATCTTATGCTAGTTGCTTCCAGCTCTGAATGTTCAGCTGAATGAGGTCCTTTTCCAGGTGCGGTGTACGCCACCGACGGCTTGCTGCGGCTTGCTGTCTCCCGGGACTGGAGTCTCGCTCTGGTCTCCATTCGCTGTACACGAGAGACTAGAACTCGATTGTCCAGATCGAAGTCGCTGCACAGCCCGTATAACTATACGTTGTTCAGTCATCTCCTCCAAACTTCAGACTGCAGATGGGACCCAAGGGACCCAAGATAATGTGAAGGACTATCTTCTTGAAGCGAACAAGAATCTCCCCGTTAAGGATCCGATTTCAAAAATAAACTCAGCTAGGAATCTTGCCTGGCATCGTCGCTTTTATCTCGTTAATCATTTGAAAATAGTTTCCAATTTCATTCTTATCGACTTGCGTTCATAGCACGTCGTGCTAAGTGAATCCAAAAACCAACCCCCACGGCGAAATAATTCTAGAAGGAAAACAAATTGAAAGTAAATCACTTCAAGCATTCCCAATTTCCCACAGCTTCAGTAGAGTTCTTAAATGATTTTTTTCCCATTATCACTAATAGACATCGCTTAGCCGCGTTTTCCTTTTATTACCTCTCGCCTCCGGATTCAAATAGACGCCGCGCCACATGGAGTCTCCACCATCATTTAGCGCCCATCGCTCGATATAATAATAAAAATCGAACAGCTAATAACACAGAAAATTGAACAAAATATAAAAAATAGAACGAAAGAAATGCAAACCAATTATAGACGCCGTCAGTAGAAAGGAAAGTATAAGCAAACAGGGGATGATTCGAAAGGGAAGTAGGGAAAGGCGTTTTGTACAGCTTTTCACAGCCAACATAGCAGCCGCGCATTCGTTATGCAATTGCAAGCCTCTCATTAACTGAAAATCTAACATCGCCACCTCGGACGACGCTTACGAAGCGACCAAACAATTTGTGTTGGTCGCACCTGTGTGCTGTATATGTCTGTCACAAGTGCACCACCGCCTTCCAGTTGCTGGAATGTAGACTGAAAATTAAATTAAAAAGTTTTCCAATGGACTGCACCAGGCCTAGGCTTTTCCGCTCACCAATATTTGTTGCAATCAAAAGCCCTGCTCACAGTTTTATTTATAATTTTTTATTTTAATTCCGTTAGTATTCCGTTTCTTTTTATTGTTTGAGTTCGTTTTCGAAGTGCAATCCTTAGAATCCACTAAAATGTGTTCATTTGAAAGGGACTCGAGTGCTTAATCTGTCGGAATGCATTGATGAAAATCTCGATTTTCGTCTCTGTGTGTTGCTTTGAGTTTGTGATTGAGTGTTGAGTGAGACACGAAACAAAAATCTCTTGGGGATTAAATGGGGATTAACGAGTAATAAGCGGGGACAGTTGATCATTGTCACCGAACCGATTGGATAATCCATCGATCAAGATGTATGCGAGGGTTAGTGGCACTGCCGGCGAGATGAAGTCGCCCGCGGAATTGCGTAAGAAGAAGAAACGGGAGCGGTGCGTTTGTGCTTTGTTTTTATATTTTTTTTTCAGTTTTTCTTTTGTTACATAATGTATTCTTATTTGCTCGAAAGACAAAATTCAAATTTGTTTTAGATACACAATTTGTCTTGTGTTGTGTAATGAATTAAAATTGACCGCTGCAAACCGGTAGATTTTGAGTTGGAATTTGTACTTGGTTTCCGTAAATGAGTGGATTTTTGGTATTTTTGATAAACAAAAAAGTAGATTCGTGGTGTGTTTTTAGTTTTGATTTTTTTATGCAATTTTCGTTTTAAACTTGAGATTGGTGGAGACTTCTGCTAAAATTCCGATGATGTTTGTATTTTAGGTGGTGGTTGTATTTAGTACTGCAGCTCCTTTAGTGTCTAAAAAGGTTTGCTGTCGTATGTCCAGGACCTTGATGGTCATCTCAGACATCTTGTCCACAGATAAGGGAAAGGGTAACTCGAAGTTTTTGTTCGCCATATTTTGCCATTTCCCTCAATTTTCCATACAAAAATCCTCTAAGTCGAACTCTCTGTGACTGGAACAGATTCCCGCAGAATTTCCGGTATCCCGCAGAATTCGAATTAGTCCACTGTACTTAGATCCCGTGTTTCACTCTTTTCTACTATACTTCGGATACTTACGCTAGGCATACTTAGTCTGGTCGCATGACCTCCTATTGGGTAGTTCTCCGTGCTCGTAGCTGTTGTGGGTTTCCTTGTGCTTCTACATATTATCTTTCTAGAAGATCAATTCTTTTGGTTGCAATATATACTGACCACGGCTTACTAGTTGCACACATTGCCTGTCTAAATAATAATAATAATAATATGGGTGGCGCTACAGCCCGTAGAGGGCCAGGGCCTAGGTTCTCAGCAACCACTCGTGTTGTGCGTGCTATTGTTCTATCACGAGTGGAAGGGACCTACAGTTTTATGCCGAATCCGAACGGCCAAGTTTGAGTTATACTCTTTGAGCATTGTCAGTGACTCGAAAGAGGTGGGGCCGTGAAAAGTATTTCTCGTCGTACCAGGAATCGAACCTAGACATGTAGGAGTCGACGCACATACCCACAACGCCACGGGCCACCACGCCTGTCTAAATATACATACAAAAATAAGCTTGACCATAGCTAGTCAGCGGACCGGCCGGAGTTGCGTTTGCTTTCCACCCTGGCACGCGACTTTATTTCAATTCAGTTCAATTAACATTATTACATCAAGCCATATGACTTTTAAAGTACTAAGTTATAACAAATTCACCTTAATGTATAATCATCTTAAACTAAGAACTAAAACATCTTCAAAGTAAAAAAGTAAATAAAAAAAAGGGTGACGATTTCCAGCTATCAAGACATAGTTGTCATGCCTTCGGCGATCACATTTTTTCTTTCGGCTTTCCCCTTGATCTCGATCAGGAGGGTATTCGGAATTTCGGAAAAACCCCATAGCCTTTGTTCGCTGTGGCTGAGCCATCATAGTGACGGATTTTTGTTCCGGACATCATCTACATCTTTGTACAGCCGATAGACTTCGCGACCATGTCCTCCTCGCAACACCCATATCGAGTTGAGCATGTGCTTTCATCGTAGAAAACAGTCTGATCAGCCAAAGACATCAATGTTTTTAGTAGTGCCTGTGTATATGCTTATGTAGCTGTTATGATTTTCGGCAGGTTTGTCCAATAAATTCTGGACTGAAGCCGTACTATTATTCGTAATAGAGGGGCCATTTTCAATTTCAGATCGGTGTTTCAGTTCGAGGTGGACCTCGGCCTCAGTTCTACTGCATCCACTCGTATGGCTGCGTGCTACTGTTCACTGTCGAGCGGAGGAGATCTACAATTTTATGCTGACTTCGAACGGCGAAGCAAATGTACTCTCTCCGCATAATCAGTCACTGCAGAGAGCTGGAGCCATGAATTATGAAACTTGTTCGTGCAAGGAATGGATATGCCTACTCCGGCCATGCGCATAAAATAGATTGCAATTTATTTGACTGCTTGTATAGTACTTGCATTATTATTAAACTATGTGTGTGATATTTCGTCGATCAATTGGGTGCCTTCAGCCGTGGTGCAAAGAAATAATCAAGTGTTGACCTCGAGAGTGTTCGAATCAGGGGATCGGTTTCGACAGTTGAGCACTGTGCTTCGTGTGGTATGATAACGTCTTGCTGAAATCATATGTCATGTAGTCCTACATGATTGATTCGAAAAAAAAAACAAATATCAACAGTGGTCACCTGTTAGTGCAACAACTTTGCCTCTAACGTCTTCAAAGAAAGTTGACCACTTCATGATCGGACTCAGTTTGAAGGAGCTTTTCACATTATCGTTACAATCCTGGGAGGGCAAACAAAATAAATCATTAATCGATTCCTATCGTTAAAAGTAAATAAAACAAAGTGTGTGTGAGGTATCATCGAAATTTTGTATTCGTTCGTAAATCCACCACCGAAATGTCAAACTTTCTATGACTCTGGCGCATAAATCAGGCTGAATTTTCCCGATGGTATGGTTTATGTTGATTTTCAGGGTCGCTGTGGCTTGTGGCTTTTTCGCACAGACCTGCAGCTTCGTGTTGTTGATCGCTATATCCGCCCATGGTGATTTGGCAGACTGAATAAATGACAGCCAATTAGACAGATGTAGCTTCAACAATATGGCCGCTATCAACTGTCAAAGTTCGGCAGTCCCTCTTGACAATTTACAAATTTGTACAAATATAATAAATATTTGCCCGTTCAGTTTTATTGACCCTACTGAGAATTGCGTATACTCAAGGATATGGAACAGAGGCATGTGTCTATTATGAAGTTAGTAAATGGGCGAGTAAACGGGCATGAGCCATGTGTCACTTAGGTTCTAGCGGATTGTGATGCCAGTACGGTGGAAATCTTTGTAACTTTTCTCTAATACGTTGAGCTGTATTGCTGAGCAACTACCAGCTCCAGAGTACTTCTTATAATACTGAAAGAACAATGTAAGAGTTTTATTGAGATCATGGAAACATTACTCTCCCACTGTTTTGTTTCTCAAATGACATAAACTGCGACAGAGGCAGATGATGTGAGGAGATTTCTCCCGTCTCTCTTCAACTGCACAGTCTCTCCAAATGCAGCCAATGTTTTCAAAACTCATCCTTAGGCGTATGTGACCGTTAGGCACTTCAAGTACCATTGGGAATCAATTTTGTTGTCCAATCAAGTAAAAAAAAACAGTTTGTTTTGGTTGAAGTCGAAAGATCGTTCCTTTTTTAATATTTCTGTATACTTCCACAGGCGAAATGCCTCTCATTAATTCACAGCATTCACATCCCCATGAAACATGTGTATTATTTAACGCAATTACGCCAGAAAACAAAAATCAAAAAAAACTGACCTCTCAACACCTACACACATGCACTACGTGCGTATAATTACAAGAGCAACGTCCGCCGAGCGACGCCGAGAACACAATTCATAACTCAATTTATTATCCATAAGCTATGATAAGAGCAATAACACGTGCTGACCTTGAATGCCACAGAAATGTGGCCTCCATACCTTGGCAATGTAATTAAAACTTTTTTCCTGGCCATAAAAAATGGCAGTTCCAAGGGGAGAAAAAAAGAGAACAGAAACACCACCTCCCCTTCCGTTGGCACAGAGTGTGTAATTTACTTCCTATGTTGCTCCTCAAACCGCCACAATTGGCCACTTCCACTTGTGATTAATCATCAACCGCCCATTCGGGCTGAGAAACTGTTGCAGGTCACAGGCGAAAGGACGAACGAAAAGAAAAAATAAACCGTTCAATGTCAAATGTTGCCTTCCATGTCGCGTGATTTCCACAATTCACACAACATCACAAATGTGAAATTTCGTCCTAATCATGCTCGTGTACATTATGTACGTAGGTGTCATGCCTCACGAGGAGTCTGCTTTTGTGTGTGTGTTCGGACAGGGATTTCTTTGACTTGCAGCGCGCTTCAGAAAGGCATTTATTTTGGCAGAGCTACACCCACCCACACACGCACACAGCCCCATCTGACTGGGCAAAATTGGACAGGAGTGAAGTGCAGAGCAATAATTTTTCAAAGAAGTCAAATGCATTCCGAATGCAGATGGCACGGCACATATGCGGCGCATGCATCGTATCCTTGTCCGGCGACACACAACTTGGTTGGGTTGATTCGACAAAATTGGAAAGGATGTCAGAGCTTCTCAATTTCAGTTTCAATGCAGAAACAAACACCAAAGAAAATAGAAAACCAATAAGGATACTGGATCCCATTACCATTCTTGCAGGCAGCACTAGAAGCAAGACTGGCATTCGCTTTGACTTGATCGAATTGGCCCAATGATGATGGTATCCTCTCCCCAGAGGTGAGCCGAAAATATATAGCAGCTGTGTGCGCTGCGGAGTGGGGGCTGTTGAAAGAGGGCAGCTGCTGAGCAAAGCCATTGCATATATTTGTGCACTTGAATTAGCTCGGGCTGGATGACAAACACAACAACAGACAAAATCGAAGACATGTGCGCCAAAGGGCAAGGAGCGACACAAGGAAGGAAGGACATTTGAGGTGCATTCAATATTAAACATCGGCCTGACCGACCACACTCATACGGACATGTGGTGAGCCGCCAAGGGAAAACCGGTGTCAGAGTGTTGGTCTGGTATTGAGTCATGGCCATTATAAATATGTGTGGCAGCACACTCTGAAAAAGTTTCCACGGTTTGCCATTGAAAGAAAGGCAGGTACACGTTGCCGGGCACAGGGTGTGTCCGATGAGTTCTTGCCAATTCGATTTTTCAACTTCAGCTGCTCGTTGTGATTTTGGAAAATAAATTGCAAGGAATTTTTAGTAGCAAAACGTTGGAGTTGTGGTGTACATGCGGCTGGTGATGATGAGGGGAATGATTTGTTGGCTGGTTTATCAAGTGAACGAATACCAATATCTGATAGATTTGGGTCCTTAAAGGGTATTGAGCTTTGTATTTGGAAGCAGTTGTATTTGTTTTTTTTTGGACTGGTTAATAAAAAGGGAAAAGATGTAAATGCATGCTGAAGGCAGAAGCGGTGATTGTTTCGGTATCACTGCAAAGGCACAATGACGTACCTTGACATGCAGTGGTGAGTTGTTCACAAAATGGTGTCAGAGTGAAAAATTCATATATAATGAGAATTCTAAAATCGTATAGGTCGGGTCAAAAAAAATATCGGTGAATCTTTTCAAATATCTATATTTCTTTGGCACCTACACCTCAAAGTCATCATCCAAAGCCCGGGGTGCATTCGTTTCTCAAGGTTGATTTCTTAAAAGCTATAGGAAAGTTTTTCAAAAAAAAATCACATAAAATTCAGAAAAATGCATGAAATCTTTATTTGAATCGATAGTACGGTCCATATAATTTAATGTTTGAAGATTATTTAATGCAAATGTTGACCTTGACTGCGCCTCAAATGGTCCATCCGCTTAGTCCAATTTTGGCATACTCTTTCCAACATTTCGGCCGGTATCTCACGAATAAATGCTTCAATGTTGTCTTCCAATGCGTCAATTGAAGCGGGTTTGTCTGTATAGACATGAGCTTTTACATAGCCCCCAAAATAGTCCAAAGGCGTTAAATCGCACGATCTAGGCGGCCAATTGACCGGTCCCGAACGTGAAACGAACTCGCCCCTCAATAAGTCCATTGTTGCGCGTGCTGTGTGGCATGTGGCACCGTCTTGTTGAAACCACATTTGATGCAAGTCAAGCTCTTGCATTTTGGGCAAGAAAAAGTTGGATATCATCTCACGGTAGCGCTGACTTTTTCTGGATGCATTGGTAGCTCTTGCAATGCTTCTGGCTGATATTTACTCCAAAATCGACAATTCTGCTTATTTACGTACCCATTGAGCCAAAAATGAGCTTCGTCGCTGAACCGACCGTAAAATGGAAGAAGCGCGCGATGAACTTTCTTAACAGAGCACGTATTTTGATAATAAAATTCAATAATTTACAAGCGTTGTTCGTTTATAAGACGATTCATGGTTAAATTATAAATCAAATTGAAGATGTTTGACAGTGAAACAAAGCACGAAACGTGCGTCAGCTGTTTCAAACAGTGTTGCCAAAAAGATAATAGCTAAAAAAAAATCATTTTTTATAACAACTACTATTTTTCTTCCTCTAATGGTAATGTGCCTCAGCCGAAAAAACATGTTGTGCTTATTATTGTTCTTTCTTGATTTGTGGGTCTTATGTGGACTTCGAGCGGAGTAACTGAGAGTACTATTTTTTTATGATTACAGTTTGAAACTGAACACTCTATTCCGACGTCAAAATTATGGTAGGTGTGTCCCCAAATCGGTCTGTGGACCTTCAGTGTATGAATCGCCAATTTTTTCGATTTTTGTTTTAATTAATTCACACCTTGTTCTGTTGCATGAGGTTTTTTTCAACTGTTTCTTACTAATTTGAGGTCGACAATTGACTCCTTTTCTTTTCTGAAGAGGATGATTTTATATCTTGCAACAATATTTCTGGTTTAGGAGACTGCGCATCCAGTTGGTTCTTAAAAGCACCCAAAATCAGAAAAATTTGTGTAAAGGTATGGTACGGATCATGTTATTGAACTGAGGGGATAGAGAAAAATCCTGCCCTGAAAATCAGAACAATGTCATAAACGCCTCAGTGAACTTGAGTCTGCTTCTCCAGTAACCACTCATGTGTAACACATTTAATTTATGGTAGGTAGGCACAATGGAGGCAGTTTTAGTTTGAAGTCGAACATTTTAGAATGATTCCTTGTCGGTTATACACTCAAAAAAATTTGGGTCATGATGGGATGTAGAAGGGAATTTGTGCGTTCGCGATCGAACCACAGACACAGCGTGGGACTCACAATGTACTCTGATCTCACTGTATCACTAAGAAGTGAAAAGAAAGTATGGCAAATATTTATTTCGATCACAGAAGTAAAATTCATAGGAAAATCAAACAACCTTGGTGAAGGCTTCCGCTGATTTTGATACGGCTCTGCTCTCCAAATTTTCGGTTGTGAAAATTTTATATTGTCGAAATCATAGCAGTCTTGTGGTTTAAGTGTCGGGAAATAAAAACATTACAAATTATATAATTCTTTGTTTTTTTTACCGCAGTACTCAAAAGCCTGTCTCGAGCTTCAAATTATTTGGTAACTTGTGCGTACAAAACCATGCAAATTCGACCCGTTGAACCCAACTGTGGTGGCAAATGATGTCATTCGTTCCGGAAACACAAAAAACCTGATATTTGACTTTGAATTTTAGCCACACTCTTCACAAAATTATCATACTTGAGCTCGACTGAATAAAACTAACATGGACTGATCTCACACATATGGCTTATCTTTCTGAAATTTCTTCCTTTTTTTTGAGTTATTAGAGAGTCAGAATGAGAACTGATGACCTGCCCCACAATTTGTTAAATTTTCATTGGATGTACCGAGAGAGAGATTTATTTTTGACTTCACTGCTAATTCAAGGTTTTTTCGAAGGTTTACGTCAGAATTATCCTTTCATCAATGTCGTATAGGACTTTTCTTAGGACTTCTTTCTGAGTTTTTGATCAGCAATGTATTCAATAAATCAGTGGCACCAAAATCATAAATATTGAATTATTAAAAATTGATTGCATAGTGGTTCGCGTGAAGAATAGAGGAACGATTTTGGAGATGTTAATAAAGGATTTTCTAAACACACATCCACATTTGTCAACCCCCTCTCCTTGTTGTTGGCAATTTTACGACCTGCGTCGAGACAGTCTGTCTGTGGGTCTGAATCTCAGAGAAATCTTAATAACCTTCTGTCGGCTTTTACTCGTTATATGCGGAAACAAAATAGATCTCAGCCACCATCCACAGCACGCCAGTCACTCTCTAAAGTTAACATACAAAAGCACAAGTGGAAATTCCAATATCCAAATATCTCAAAATATTCAGGATATTCCAATTGAAAAATCAGCATGTACCATGTCCAATAGGACGGGTAAAAATGTATCCACTCTGGTGACTCATTCGCTTTGAATACAGAATACGGACATTGTGCGAGAGTATGAGTGGACGATTCCCACGAATTTGCTCGCTCTATTCGAAAAAAAAAATGAATACTCTCCACTTCCATCCTTAGGCGTATGTGACCGTTAGGCACTTCAAGTACCATTGGGAATCAATTTTGTTGTCCAATCAAGTAAAAAAAAACAGTTTGTTTTGGTTGAAGTCGAAAGATCGTTCCTTTTTTAATATTTCTGTATACTTCCACAGGCGAAATGCCTCTCATTAATTCACAGCATTCACATCCCCATGAAACATGTGTATTATTTAACGCAATTACGCCAGAAAACAAAAATCAAAAAAAACTGACCTCTCAACACCTACACACATGCACTACGTGCGTATAATTACAAGAGCAACGTCCGCCGAGCGACGCCGAGAACACAATTCATAACTCAATTTATTATCCATAAGCTATGATAAGAGCAATAACACGTGCTGACCTTGAATGCCACAGAAATGTGGCCTCCATACCTTGGCAATGTAATTAAAACTTTTTTCCTGGCCATAAAAAATGGCAGTTCCAAGGGGAGAAAAAAAGAGAACAGAAACACCACCTCCCCTTCCGTTGGCACAGAGTGTGTAATTTACTTCCTATGTTGCTCCTCAAACCGCCACAATTGGCCACTTCCACTTGTGATTAATCATCAACCGCCCATTCGGGCTGAGAAACTGTTGCAGGTCACAGGCGAAAGGACGAACGAAAAGAAAAAATAAACCGTTCAATGTCAAATGTTGCCTTCCATGTCGCGTGATTTCCACAATTCACACAACATCACAAATGTGAAATTTCGTCCTAATCATGCTCGTGTACATTATGTACGTAGGTGTCATGCCTCACGAGGAGTCTGCTTTTGTGTGTGTGTTCGGACAGGGATTTCTTTGACTTGCAGCGCGCTTCAGAAAGGCATTTATTTTGGCAGAGCTACACCCACCCACACACGCACACAGCCCCATCTGACTGGGCAAAATTGGACAGGAGTGAAGTGCAGAGCAATAATTTTTCAAAGAAGTCAAATGCATTCCGAATGCAGATGGCACGGCACATATGCGGCGCATGCATCGTATCCTTGTCCGGCGACACACAACTTGGTTGGGTTGATTCGACAAAATTGGAAAGGATGTCAGAGCTTCTCAATTTCAGTTTCAATGCAGAAACAAACACCAAAGAAAATAGAAAACCAATAAGGATACTGGATCCCATTACCATTCTTGCAGGCAGCACTAGAAGCAAGACTGGCATTCGCTTTGACTTGATCGAATTGGCCCAATGATGATGGTATCCTCTCCCCAGAGGTGAGCCGAAAATATATAGCAGCTGTGTGCGCTGCGGAGTGGGGGCTGTTGAAAGAGGGCAGCTGCTGAGCAAAGCCATTGCATATATTTGTGCACTTGAATTAGCTCGGGCTGGATGACAAACACAACAACAGACAAAATCGAAGACATGTGCGCCAAAGGGCAAGGAGCGACACAAGGAAGGAAGGACATTTGAGGTGCATTCAATATTAAACATCGGCCTGACCGACCACACTCATACGGACATGTGGTGAGCCGCCAAGGGAAAACCGGTGTCAGAGTGTTGGTCTGGTATTGAGTCATGGCCATTATAAATATGTGTGGCAGCACACTCTGAAAAAGTTTCCACGGTTTGCCATTGAAAGAAAGGCAGGTACACGTTGCCGGGCACAGGGTGTGTCCGATGAGTTCTTGCCAATTCGATTTTTCAACTTCAGCTGCTCGTTGTGATTTTGGAAAATAAATTGCAAGGAATTTTTAGTAGCAAAACGTTGGAGTTGTGGTGTACATGCGGCTGGTGATGATGAGGGGAATGATTTGTTGGCTGGTTTATCAAGTGAACGAATACCAATATCTGATAGATTTGGGTCCTTAAAGGGTATTGAGCTTTGTATTTGGAAGCAGTTGTATTTGTTTTTTTTTGGACTGGTTAATAAAAAGGGAAAAGATGTAAATGCATGCTGAAGGCAGAAGCGGTGATTGTTTCGGTATCACTGCAAAGGCACAATGACGTACCTTGACATGCAGTGGTGAGTTGTTCACAAAATGGTGTCAGAGTGAAAAATTCATATATAATGAGAATTCTAAAATCGTATAGGTCGGGTCAAAAAAAATATCGGTGAATCTTTTCAAATATCTATATTTCTTTGGCACCTACACCTCAAAGTCATCATCCAAAGCCCGGGGTGCATTCGTTTCTCAAGGTTGATTTCTTAAAAGCTATAGGAAAGTTTTTCAAAAAAAAATCACATAAAATTCAGAAAAATGCATGAAATCTTTATTTGAATCGATAGTACGGTCCATATAATTTAATGTTTGAAGATTATTTAATGCAAATGTTGACCTTGACTGCGCCTCAAATGGTCCATCCGCTTAGTCCAATTTTGGCATACTCTTTCCAACATTTCGGCCGGTATCTCACGAATAAATGCTTCAATGTTGTCTTCCAATGCGTCAATTGAAGCGGGTTTGTCTGTATAGACATGAGCTTTTACATAGCCCCCAAAATAGTCCAAAGGCGTTAAATCGCACGATCTAGGCGGCCAATTGACCGGTCCCGAACGTGAAACGAACTCGCCCCTCAATAAGTCCATTGTTGCGCGTGCTGTGTGGCATGTGGCACCGTCTTGTTGAAACCACATTTGATGCAAGTCAAGCTCTTGCATTTTGGGCAAGAAAAAGTTGGATATCATCTCACGGTAGCGCTGACTTTTTCTGGATGCATTGGTAGCTCTTGCAATGCTTCTGGCTGATATTTACTCCAAAATCGACAATTCTGCTTATTTACGTACCCATTGAGCCAAAAATGAGCTTCGTCGCTGAACCGACCGTAAAATGGAAGAAGCGCGCGATGAACTTTCTTAACAGAGCACGTATTTTGATAATAAAATTCAATAATTTACAAGCGTTGTTCGTTTATAAGACGATTCATGGTTAAATTATAAATCAAATTGAAGATGTTTGACAGTGAAACAAAGCACGAAACGTGCGTCAGCTGTTTCAAACAGTGTTGCCAAAAAGATAATAGCTAAAAAAAAATCATTTTTTATAACAACTACTATTTTTCTTCCTCTAATGGTAATGTGCCTCAGCCGAAAAAACATGTTGTGCTTATTATTGTTCTTTCTTGATTTGTGGGTCTTATGTGGACTTCGAGCGGAGTAACTGAGAGTACTATTTTTTTATGATTACAGTTTGAAACTGAACACTCTATTCCGACGTCAAAATTATGGTAGGTGTGTCCCCAAATCGGTCTGTGGACCTTCAGTGTATGAATCGCCAATTTTTTCGATTTTTGTTTTAATTAATTCACACCTTGTTCTGTTGCATGAGGTTTTTTTCAACTGTTTCTTACTAATTTGAGGTCGACAATTGACTCCTTTTCTTTTCTGAAGAGGATGATTTTATATCTTGCAACAATATTTCTGGTTTAGGAGACTGCGCATCCAGTTGGTTCTTAAAAGCACCCAAAATCAGAAAAATTTGTGTAAAGGTATGGTACGGATCATGTTATTGAACTGAGGGGATAGAGAAAAATCCTGCCCTGAAAATCAGAACAATGTCATAAACGCCTCAGTGAACTTGAGTCTGCTTCTCCAGTAACCACTCATGTGTAACACATTTAATTTATGGTAGGTAGGCACAATGGAGGCAGTTTTAGTTTGAAGTCGAACATTTTAGAATGATTCCTTGTCGGTTATACACTCAAAAAAATTTGGGTCATGATGGGATGTAGAAGGGAATTTGTGCGTTCGCGATCGAACCACAGACACAGCGTGGGACTCACAATGTACTCTGATCTCACTGTATCACTAAGAAGTGAAAAGAAAGTATGGCAAATATTTATTTCGATCACAGAAGTAAAATTCATAGGAAAATCAAACAACCTTGGTGAAGGCTTCCGCTGATTTTGATACGGCTCTGCTCTCCAAATTTTCGGTTGTGAAAATTTTATATTGTCGAAATCATAGCAGTCTTGTGGTTTAAGTGTCGGGAAATAAAAACATTACAAATTATATAATTCTTTGTTTTTTTTACCGCAGTACTCAAAAGCCTGTCTCGAGCTTCAAATTATTTGGTAACTTGTGCGTACAAAACCATGCAAATTCGACCCGTTGAACCCAACTGTGGTGGCAAATGATGTCATTCGTTCCGGAAACACAAAAAACCTGATATTTGACTTTGAATTTTAGCCACACTCTTCACAAAATTATCATACTTGAGCTCGACTGAATAAAACTAACATGGACTGATCTCACACATATGGCTTATCTTTCTGAAATTTCTTCCTTTTTTTTGAGTTATTAGAGAGTCAGAATGAGAACTGATGACCTGCCCCACAATTTGTTAAATTTTCATTGGATGTACCGAGAGAGAGATTTATTTTTGACTTCACTGCTAATTCAAGGTTTTTTCGAAGGTTTACGTCAGAATTATCCTTTCATCAATGTCGTATAGGACTTTTCTTAGGACTTCTTTCTGAGTTTTTGATCAGCAATGTATTCAATAAATCAGTGGCACCAAAATCATAAATATTGAATTATTAAAAATTGATTGCATAGTGGTTCGCGTGAAGAATAGAGGAACGATTTTGGAGATGTTAATAAAGGATTTTCTAAACACACATCCACATTTGTCAACCCCCTCTCCTTGTTGTTGGCAATTTTACGACCTGCGTCGAGACAGTCTGTCTGTGGGTCTGAATCTCAGAGAAATCTTAATAACCTTCTGTCGGCTTTTACTCGTTATATGCGGAAACAAAATAGATCTCAGCCACCATCCACAGCACGCCAGTCACTCTCTAAAGTTAACATACAAAAGCACAAGTGGAAATTCCAATATCCAAATATCTCAAAATATTCAGGATATTCCAATTGAAAAATCAGCATGTACCATGTCCAATAGGACGGGTAAAAATGTATCCACTCTGGTGACTCATTCGCTTTGAATACAGAATACGGACATTGTGCGAGAGTATGAGTGGACGATTCCCACGAATTTGCTCGCTCTATTCGAAAAAAAAAATGAATACTCTCCACTTCCACGGCTAGACTCCGTTCGAATACTTCAACGAGCAAAAACTCAGCCATGCGAATCCCAAATGAATATCCACACAAACCACAGCAGCCACATGAAATAACTCATACTCATGAAAGTATCTAATTATTCACACAAGAAAATGTTAATTACCTGCAATCGTTACGTAATTTTTGCTACCATCCGGTTATTCATTGCCACGGAGTCCTTGCAGAACCTCCGAAACACACGGCGATCAATGGGAAATTTCTGCCGAAACGAAAAGCATGAAATGTCGATATTACGCCTAATCCCCTCATCACCCACTACATTGGCCGCAAGTTTAAGGTAACCATCGTTCTTCATTGTTGTTTGGAAACCATGAAAAACAAGCTTAAATATCCTTAGGCCTTCGCCTGGACTACAACGATTTATGGTGCATACCAGTGAAGGTCGGCACTGTACAGACGTTTGTGCAGAAGGCAAATGTTGTAGGAATTACTCAGCCGGCGCCAAAATATTCAAGACATCCTTGTCGAAAGTAGAGAGCTTTTTTTGCTCCAACCTCAGTCTGTTTCTATGGGAGCAGTAGCAGTGTTTTGTACGAAAACTCGCAGTATGATTATTCATCGACCTCGTCCCTAGCAGGGGAAGAAAATTGTGCAGCTGCACTGGGGATTCCCTTATGTGCTCCCCAGCTACACAGGGACACTACCAGCATCCAGGATGTTCATCAAAACATATGAGAAATGCACGAAATTCTATCGTTTTTTCCTATTTACTCTCGGTCGTCACGTGTCTTCATTCGGCGAAGGGAACGAATGTACGAGCAGTGTGCTCTCAAAGTTTTCCCATCCTTAAAACGTTTTTTTGTTCAGTTCGAGTGTGGTGCGACAGAGGAGAATAACGCAGAGGCCAGACCAGGCCATTTCTTTTTCAACGTATTGATGTCCTTGTTTGTTCAAAAAAACACTGCCTTTTGCCATGGATTTCCCGTTTGTTTGCCTCGTGAGGTCGATTGAAGTACGAAGAGGACAAAAACTAGTATCATAGTAGACTCTGAGACGAACATCAGCGATAGTAAGCCAACGACTTCCTTGCTGTTTGGTGTTCCTCGTCTGGTTCTGCTTGAATTGCGGATGGTATCGAAAATGAGAACAAGACCTCAACTAAAGAAGAGTCAAGTAGTAATAAACACATGAGATACGACGAGTATAACAACTGCGAATTTTCATTCGTATGTCCTTTTTGCAAATGCCGCACATACACGGCACACCACAATCGGAAACAACACGGGATCATAATCATTGCTAAAACTAACAGAGAACGAATACAAAGCGACGCGAATTTCACAGTCCATACACACAGGCACACAAACATTGTACAATCCCATCAACAACGTCCTTGTCGTCGTCGTCGTCGTCATCATCATCATCGTCATCGCTTCCATCTACCATGAAAACGAAACCATACCATAACACTCATACAATGTTATAGGGAAAGAAAGTCCCGTGTACAGGACACGTCTCTACACTCTCTACACACAACTCTACCACACTCTACCATCCTGTGCCGACTACGCGAACGACGGCGTACACCGACCGGAGCACCACTAGCAGCAGCAGCAGAACCAGCAACCACGATGACGAACAGTACAAGAACAAAACACAACTAGCGAAAGGACGAAAGAAAAAAAAGGAGAAAAATACTTCAAAAAAAAAAAGAAGAAAAAAGAAAAATACAAAAAAAAGGATACGGGTATATTTCGAATTCGGTTGCTCCACTTGACTAACGATATTTCAGTTAGTTAGTTGATGGTTACGAAACGTCGTTACAAGTAACTCAAAGACCGTTAAATGTAAAATTTTCAAAAAAATCCCCAACTAGACTTAAATAACAATTTGTGTGTTCTTTTGTTTATTTTGTTTTTTTTTCTCGGTTTGTTTGTTACATAGTTTTTTTTTTGAAGGACAATCTATTAAGGAGTTTTGTTTTGTCAACCGAGATGTGTGTGCTCCTCAAATGAATCCGAAATGAGAACCTCGTAACGTGTTGTGTGTGCAAAAGAAAGTGAAAGTGGACCCAGTGTAGTGATAGTGTTGGGGAATTTTTTTCATTCCTATAACCTTTGATTTTTCGATTTGAAATAAATTTCAAGTGTGTGTCGTTGCCTTTTTAATGGATTTATAGCCGTTGCGCGTGTGTTTGTGTGTGTGAAAATCACAAGGCATTTTTTTGAAAGTTAACGTTTTTGATGTTCTTTATTTTTAAACTGCAACAGTTGCTTGCGCGCGTCCGTTTATGTGTTTAGCTTTTATTGTTTTCTGCTTAGTGTGACTTCATTAAATACTCGCTTGATAGTGTTCAAAGAACAAACAAAAAAAAAAAAAACGTATGCAATTCAAACTGTGATATATTAGTGGCTTTCCAGTGATTTTTTGGAACACAATTTTTTGCACAAAAACCAACTCTAGTTCTAGGACATACAATAATACAATACATACATAAACAATTGTGAATACGTGGCGAAGAGAGCAAGTGCACGTAACAAAGAAACGAACGAAAAACGACAGAAAGAAGGGAAAAAGAAGATGGGTGCTCCTGGTTGCGGAACTTGTGAATGTTGCAGTAGTTGCACCTCGAAGGCAGCAACTAGTCAGAGGCAGGCGCGCCAACAGCAGCCTGCACCGCCTAACAGCAGTGATGACCAACAGAACAACAATGCTGATGCTGTACCTCAACATATCCCCGTCCAAGTACAACACCAACAACAACAGCAACAGCAACAACAACAACAACAACAGCAGCAGCAACAACAGCAGCAGCATCATCAGCATCAGCATCAGCAGCAGCAGCAAAGTGAAACAAATTTACTCAACAACAACCATATCTACGTGAATCCAAATTCATATGACCTCAACACAAACATTACCACAACCACCAATATACCGATTATCATAGATGAAAATCAGTTGAATAATAATCACCTTAGCCGTCAATTGACATCGACCACCTTGAATACACTGAATACATATCTATTCCCTTGCGAGAAGGGGGCCGGTAGCATTGCAACAGACCTTGACAGCAATTTTAGCCAACTTGATGGTTGGGCATTGGGTGGCAGCGTCATTGGTAGTGGTGGTGGTGGCATTGGTGGTGGTGAAGATAATACCCGAGGGGTTGGAAAAAAGAAGCGCAGACTTTTTGGCACCACAGCTGGTCGTAGAAAGAGCGCGATTGCGAGTAAACAAAGTACCATTAAAGAAAACGAGGCGAAAGAGAAGAAGGCCGCTAAGAAATCATCTGGACCGCCGAGTAATGTCAGGGCACAGGCTGGGAAACAGTTGGACGATCCATTAATGCAACGTCCTAGGCGGCATAAATCATCATCGTCGAAAACAAAGGACACCATGGAAAAGTATTTAATTTGTTCTCCTACCATTTTCATCTATGCTTCCCCTTTAGCCACTTGCAAAATACAAAACATATAATTTCTATGAATGCCTCGGATCTTACGCACATGCCCGTATCTGAAAGATAGTTTTAATTGCTTCACAAAACAGAATAAACCACCCATTCACACTTGTCGCGCGTTCATTTTTTGCGCAAATTAATTGCGAGGTTAGGCTCCAAGTGCTAGCTAGTTATTCTCTGTTGGTTATGTAACACTGCCGCGAGGTCACACACTCCCTCTTGTGCTGCATTTTAGGCCGGCAGTTTTATGGATTTTATCTTTTGAAATTCATTTAGTGAATGACACACGAAGGACTCGTTCGTGTATGCGTTTCGCACTAACTAACTAACCGAAACACGAGTGGCAAGGATCGATAACATCGATCTAATAATAGCAACAGACAGAAAGACGCCAGGCCATTGAATGATGTCCTTTTTTAACTTTGATTTGTGAACATGTGTGTGATGTTCACGTGTGTGCTCGCTACACAGTAGCGTATGTATCAGTGACGACCGAGTAAATTTGGCTTCACTCAGAGTGGTGTGAGTGGCACAAGTTTCGATGTGTTTTCCGTGGCAATTTATCCAGATATTTATTTGACATGTGAAAGTGATTATGGGTCGCTGAAGTAATAAATCTTAGTGCCATCACTGGATTATACCTTTTGCCAAAAGCTGTTTGTAGGCAGTGTAGACTTTTCCTCCCATCTCGTTAGACTGGGTGACTGGTTGGTTGGTTGGTCACCACTGTATTTTAGTTTTGCTCGTTTCATGTAGTGAAGGGTACTCGATTGGCAATCGATATCTCATATTTCTCATATTTCTCCATCGGCCTCTCGATCTTTTATTGCTCGCCCACATAACATGTTGCCACTTGGGCGCAAGGGGGTTTTGATCACCTCTTGCTGTAGCTGGCGAGTTGGTATTTACCAATTAACCGCTTCTATAAACAATAAACCGAATTCAATTTATTTATAGAGAGGACTGTCTATGCGAGGTTATTTCTGACAAATCAGTGGTTAGCTGAGTTTCATTTGTATTTTGAGTGCTTTTTTAATGGCCACTAGATTTTGGAACTTAAGTATTTCAATTTTTTGTTGATCAAGTTTACGAGACACTTATTGGCACATAATTGTCAGGTACACGGCTCATCCTTGTAAATGGATGTGTTTCGGTGGAAGTACCTCGTGAGGATTTGACCTCTTTTTTGTAAAAAAAAACCGCAAACACCCACCTGGTGCCTATAAATCCTTAATCAACAAGTTCCACAGTCATTTGCAATACGTCGATGTATTGATATGTCGATATTTTGTTCCTGGAATTCAGTCGTATGTACAGTCTCACCAAAAAATTATTGGATATAATCAAAAATAATGTGAATATACAGTACGCATCGGTAAAAGCAACCGTGTTAACTGGGGTTAATAATCGCAGCACAAAAAACTAGAGCCTTGAATTAGAACTTTACGCGAATACCAGTGTAAACCATTGTCGGTAGTAAAGGTAAGAGAAAACAGAGCTGCGATAATCATCACTTACTACGAACAAATTCGAGTTATCCCTGACTTCGAGTTATCAAATGAAATACAAATTTGTACGTTGGTTTTTTAAGTCTCTTGAAACTTCCACTTACATCAACATTTTCGATTGCACTGACAATTGTTTAATGGGGGACACTGTACTTTGCGGAACACCATACTTCACAACCGAATTTTTTTTTTCCCACTTTCCACCTCTTTTATAAGTTTTTCGTCAAGAGATAATGTTTTAAACGTTCGCTTTTTTTCGACATATCAACGTTAAAAAATAATCAACTTTTCAACTTAACAAAGGAAAAATAAAAACCATGCTTTAATTCGTATTGATCAATATACGGGCCAACATAATGATGTGTCTTCTTACTCACACCTAACGAAATCACGATTTTCTACATGTATACCAGGTCATAGGAACATACAAACACAGTGCCGTTGAAAAAATTATAAAACGAACTCGTAAAATCACGCAGAATGTGGGAATTCCCCTTCGGAATTCGACTTATCGAAGGTGACGCCAAATAATCTCTTCGAGTTATCAAGACATTCGAGTTATAGAAGTAAAAATTACATGTGAATTTTATTACCAAGTAATTTCAATCGAGTTGTCAAATATTCGAGATTTCAAAGTTCGACTGTAGATAATAAATAATTTAATTCGTTTTAAAAAAAAGAAGTTAAATACGTGCTGTTAAACTGATTTAAAGGATGTGAAATAGTAATTTTTCTTGGAGGATTCATTTTGGTCGACAACCAGCTCTCTCATTTTTCGAAGAGTGAAACCGAGTTTTTGCAGCCTATTGACAAATACTATTGTCTAGATTTTTGGCAGTGGAGGACTTACACTTGCATTTTCGCTTTCTACTTCACTCTCGGCTTCAAACAGGCGCTTATTCAATATCGTTTTCGACAAGCCAATGTCCTTAATTCGTTGGTGACAAAAGTTTCAAGGGAAAATATCTCTTCAAGCTAGTTATTAATGGATGTCTTCATTTTGTGGCGCATAACTATTTTTTTCTCAACCGTAGCTGATTCTCATCATGTCACTCACCGTCAGAATAAGTCAAACGTCAAAGGCTTCCAGCACTTTTGAATAGCTGAAGGTTTAACCTTGTGTAGCTTGTCCAATGCAGAAGCTCGGAGGCATATGGAAATCATTAAATTAAAAGCATTTATTTCATTTATACTCTGAATGGCCAAGTTTTTTGACAGTTATACTCATTGAGCATTGTCAGTGACTCGAAAGAATTGGGCCCGTGAAAATTATTTGTGTTGTACCTACTGAGATTCTAAGCTTGACGCCGAGCCTTAAGTACGTAGGAGTCGACGCACAGACCTATAACACCACGGCTGATTTTTTTTACTGCTTCATAACGCATGCTCTTGCTTATGTATGGAACATCGGCTTAATGGGCTGCACAGCTTTGCTAATATAAAGGGTGTCCAAAAATGAAGGTAAATTTGAGGAAAATAGAAAACAGAAAAAACTTTTATTATGTTTGAGATATTGAAAACACGTTGTTGTAGCGTGTGATGATTTTCATTAACCCTAAACTATCAGCTGCCACATGGTTTTTCCCTAATGCTGGCAATAAGTTACTGTACAAATGGCGACAAATTAAAATCTTGCGGTGTCATTACGTTTTTTTTTCATTTTCCAATCTATAACTTACGTGCTAGACAACCGTACTTCTTACTAGCTAAACGAACTTTTCAAGACTAATTTAGCGAAATCACGAATCATCACCTCCCATCACCTCGCTGGTGGGTTAGTCCCGGTTATGACTTGTATCCATCTCTGGGCGATGGCTTTGACTACAGATCAAAACAGAGCTGTGTAGGAAAAAATCTGAACTCAATGTGGGTCAAGGCGAAACGGTAAAAAAAATCAATAGGCATCAACTATCAATTGCCGAGTGGTTTATAAATAAGTTAAGATAACAAACCATAATTGATTAGTTTCTGACTGGAATTCATGCTCGTGTCTGATATTTTTGGCAATTAATTCCTCGCAGGTCTCCCAACCAGTCAATTTGTGAAAAAATAAAAGGAGTTGCCAAATTGTCAACAACTGACAGCGTCACATCGCTTTCGTTTCGGTCCTATTTGGCCAATCGATCCAACTTTTGATTGCAATCTCTGCCCGATGTCAGTTTTTTTTTTGTTCATTCCCTTTTCAGTGAGCGCATACGCTTTGGCGCTACTGTTTGCAACAAATAGATAATTATAGTAAAAACTTCATGTTTAAACTGGTGCGTGATTGAGTGCCATTCACCGCAAGGTTAACCCTCTGAAGGATGTTTGCTTTGTATGTGCATACCGCCCACAAACAGCGAATAAAAGAGAACTAAACTCTGCATCTGGACACTTACACACGCAGTGTGTCGCAAAAAAACAAAGACAACAAAAAAAGATGGATAAATAAATACAAAAGCACACACCACAATCAGGCATTCGCGTGTCATTATATGTGTCAATGTCATTTTTTAATTGCGACACGTTTTATGTTCTAATACTCGCGTCCAATTCGCTTAAATTATTTACTTATGCTCGCTGCTGATAGTTTACGGCCAGCTCGATGTGCATAAATGCCACATGCATCAGTGTGTGAGTGCATGGCAAAGTTGAGATTGTTCAGATACAATCCGGGGGATATGGGGCAATTTTAAATAATCGTTAAATGAATATTTAAACTGAAGGTCCTTCGTGACGTCAATGGTTATGTGATTGGCTTACTATTCAGGAGGAAAAAAAAAACCTGACATCCATCGTTGGGGGGGAAGGGAGGATATACGCCCGCATTATTTCATTTGAACAGTTTCTGACGCCTGAAATCATCGCTAATGGTTCTGAGCGGTAATTATGATAGAAGGCTTCAAGGCTCCACCAGTGTGCATGTTGGTCGCGCGATGTTAATCACTGTTTTCTTTTGTCTCTGGGGGTTATGTTAATGACCTCTGCATGCAAAAATTCACTTTGCATTTGTTTCCTATATGGTCTTGCGAATTTCCAAAAATCGATATTCCTTCGCTCTGGGTGGTTGCCGACTAAGAAGGACACTCACTGCCTAAGGTTAAGTTAAGTGGGTTAAGTTTCGGCTCAGTGCATGAACTTATGGGTGGAGAGGTGGACAAACACATTCGGTTGCAGGAATTTGAAGTTCTTTGCCAAAGCTACTTTCGTCCTTTTCAGCAAGGTAGCACAAATACAAAGACCCTATCTGCTGAGTTGTGTGGTAACGCTAATCGATACATTTTTTTGCTGTTCCGTTTTTTTCGGGTTTAATTGGCTGACTCATAAGTTCTTAAATACATATCTCTTTGGGTTATTTTTTTTTTTTTCGGTTTATGGCTGTGGGGCTAACCAGCGCCACATGTGGGATTGCGTTGAGTTGGTTGACGGGTGCAATTCTGAATCAGACACCATTCGTGGATCATGAAATCGGATTAAGTATTTGTCACGGATTAGCATTAAGCGTGACATGAATACATTTACAATTCGACTTATAGCTGCTGCTCAGATGATTCGCTGGAATTCCGCATGAAGTCATGTCACTTCTGAACATTTTTGATTGATTTGATTTTCAGGCAAACATTTGTCGGTTTTTTTTTAAGTTAGTCTAGATGGATGGCAGAGGATTTCATTGATTCGAGTTATTCACAATGCCACATCAGAGGTGATTCACGCTCATGGTGCAATGAAATGAAATAAAAACGTATTTCATTGCAGCCCACTCCTTCTACATTGGGCTAAGACTTATGTTTGAGGGTGCTTCTTGAATAGTTGCAGCCGAATAAAGTGAGATATTAGGACATTTAGTCAGGGTCATGACGTATTTAAATAAGACAAGCGCACCATATCGCTATCCAACAAGTGGTGTTATCTTAAGTCAATAAAAAAATCAACGTCTTTATTGGATGCGGTGAGAGTTCTGTATGCATTCTCTGAGAATAGAAAACAAATGGAAAATCTGCCAAAAGTTTTCATTGGCTCCACTTACAATTCTTGGTTGAAAGGTATTTTTTGAATGAAACGTTAGTTTTTTTCTTGTCGGAACTCTAATACTTTATCGCATCTTTGGCGGAGCATTATCGTTAGTTTATTCTTTAACATATCTGGGAAGAAAAACTGCTTATAGTATTAAATTGTATTAAATTTGCTATTGACTCGCACGTTCCTTGCGACCTCTTTGGTTCTCCATTTTGAGAAATCATGCCCATTGAATGGATTTCTGTCACGTAATTGAGTCATCGTGTGTAGCAGTTGCGACATGTGGTGTCCTCAAAATTATGTACCACATCCTAAGTTCCTACATACATTGCATATATCTTTAAATTTGCTTGAAATTTCAACCAACATCGTTCGGTGACCCATTCTATTCACTAGCCGCTGCTATAATATATCATTGTTGTTGTCTCTCAGCTATAATAATATAATATGGGTGGCGCTACAGCCCGTAGTGGGCCGTGGCCTAGCTTCTCAGCAACCACTCGTGTTGTGCGTGCTATTGTTCTATCACTAGTGGAAGGGACTTACAGTTTTATGCCGACTCCGAACGGCCAAGTTTGAGAAGCTTTTTCTAGACAGTTATACTCTTTGAGCATTGTCAGTGACTCGAAAGGGGTGAGGCCGTGAAAACTATTTCTTGTCGTACCAGGAATCGAACCCAGGCAGGTAGGTCCAAGTGCGTAGGAGTCGACGCACATACCCACAACGCCACGAGCCACCACTTGTCTCTCAGCTACGGCGTTGATTTTTCAAGAATCCCTTGAGCCTAGTGCCTTCACATCACAAATCTATCCAAAATTCCGAAATCTGTATCATAAATCAATGAGTCAGATTTGTGCCGACTGAGATTTTGAGACAGGAATACTCTTTTCATTGTCAGTGCCGTGAATTGTGAAATTACTTACTTTCAGGGACTGAACCTGACATAAGGGTGACGCACCAACCCACAACGCCACCCATTCAACGAAATTAACGTTAAGTGCAGCCACGTTAATCGTGAAGTGAGATTTAATATGACACCTCAAGCCTACACTCTGATCCGGAACAACAAATTTTGTGATTGTATAAGTGCTTGAACATTTTTGTTTGAACAGATTGTAGACATTCATAAATACTTTAAGCCTGACATGTTCCTCCTTCTCCCAAGCATTCTTGTTGCTGCCAAATCTGCATCTTAAACAATACGGTTTGATACCGACGTAAGAAACAGGCGTTTCGCACACATTGAGTGTGGCTGCTTCGGATGAGGTAATACAATAAATTTATGGGTTTTGACAACTTGTCAATCGCCGCGGTGTAAGAACAACATGCTGTGCTGGCCAGCTCATCATTTATTTTAGGAACGTTTGAGGGTCCGTTTTTCACACTCGACAGATGTCTTTCTTAAGCTTACATCACAATTCAATTTTGTATGCAAAGAAGTGGAAAATGAAAAAAAAACACGAATTAATTTGCAAATTAATGTAATAATAGGTTTACACCACAGCCAAATCCAACATTTCGGGATTCGAAATCCAATTTTGCGCTTCCACTACAACTTCAATATTTCAAATGACATTTAGTGTCAGAATTGATTACTGATATTTCTATTCATATTGGGATTATCACTTGAAATGAATGATTGTTATGCTGACAGCTGTTATTTGTTTATGTCAGCGGACTGAAGTCATTAAATGAAGTGCTGAATTTGGAAAGAGGCTTGTTCGATTTGACAAACTTGGAAGTGCGGCGACGAAATTCCACATTTCGCTGAAATCCGACAATTCGAAATGCTGGAAAATGTATGACGAAATGCTAAGCATTTTGGGCTGAAGTGTTCAAACTAGCCGAAATGTTTGATTTAGGGGCGGTGTAAACGAGATGAATGTATTGAATTCATTTGTCATCGCTATTTAGTATATATCGTATAAGTATATCATTCCATATTTTAGGAAAAGGCCACAATATATACATGTATAAAATTCATTTGTTTCCGCCTTACTATTTCTGTTGACATGGTAGTTCCCGCGATGACGTCATCCATCGTCCCGGCAATGCTGTCCAGCGCAACTTATTTGCCTTACACCATGTCAAATTACCAATTACACCATGCTTTAGCAGATCATCAGTCTTCACTGATTCTTTTATTGAAATTTTGTTTGTCTATCCATTCCCTCATTATAGGTTCCTGTTAAAAATGAGTTAATGTAAAATTGTTGTTCCCTTAATTGCACATTATAATTTAACACATTTCGCTTTGATGAATGAGGGTCGTTCGTCTTAATCGAAATTTTGACACGGTTGCTAAGAATTGTGTGTTACTTAAGTCCATACAAAATAAATGTGTGGGAATGAATACACGATAAATTGATGGGGCTCTTAAGTGAAAGCACACCACGGTTTGCAACCTTTTGACGTTTATCGCGAATATTTACTGAGCGGAACGCTAAAAATCAATTGAAGTTTATAAACTTATTTGTTTGACTTGGTTTTTTTATTGTGACCCCAGAGCAGCCTACAAAGTAAACTTGCAGAAAGTGAGCAGCGCTGCGGTTTCTGTTTCAATATTGGAATGCTGGTCAGAAGGCAAATTTGAAATTGTGAAGATGAACAAACAGACTGCTCATCCACTGAATTCGTAAAGGACCCTTTGTTGATTGAAAAGCACAAATTAGGATGGTATTATTCAAATTCGTTTCTAATGTTTCTTTTAAACACCCAGGTTATGGTTGGTTTGCTACTCAAGTGCGGTCATAGGAGTAGATCATAAGAGGATCTGTCGACATCATCGCATTTCACATTAGTTGTCTGAGAAACAAAATCCTTATAAATTTACAGCGCGACACGAGCCGTATGGTCGCCTTGATGCAACCACATAGTCTGTATGTTTAATTCGCCCAATTCGGACACCAGAAAGTCTTTCAACATGTCGTAATAGTGGTTACCAATAACTGAAATTTTCTCTAGCCTCCTCAGAGAAATGTGAGCGAATGATTCGGCCAGTCCAAGCTATGCACTCGTATTTATTCTAAGAGTTATTTACTTATTCAACCCTTTAACCACTTCCAGTATAGTTCAGACATGTAAGCCTTCTTTGAATTTGATCGGTAATCTACATTCGCTAAGACTTGTCTGGATCCCGGGCCACCTCGGCCGATGAACTTTCTACACAAGGATCAGAGGAGGTACTCTTCTTAGGATCTGAACCTGTGTTGGGACTGCCTGCGTCCTTGGTTAGGGCTTCAATTAGTGGTCGAACCTATCGAGAGCACAACCGGTGGCATGACTCTCCAGGATGTAGAAAAAACCAAGCGGATGCCTCCTAAAGTCTGTAAGAAATCCACGGCTTTCCTGTTATCCCTTGACAGAAAAGACTGAAGACTTACCGGCGTACTAACAAGCGTACACTACACCTAAATGCTCTTGGCCTAAGCGAAGAAGCCCTATTTCTTTTTCTTTCACTTTTCACTTAGCTCACTGTATTCAGTGCCTAAATAGCAATAATTTTGTTTACTGTCAAAAACAGTGACCACTATAAGCCAAATTACGATAGAGTAACGTAAGGTCAACGCATTCGTATTTTAACAACTATTTAAATAATGTGGTTAATAGTCAAATAATATAGAAAAGCAGCTTCAGAGTAAATTATTATAAATCATGTCTCAACTACAGTGGACATAATTAATTGACATCACAAAAAACAAAGAGCCCTCCTATCCGTCACTTTGCAGTACAGTCTGTTGAGCATACTTTCTTCCCCTCCTCCTTTCTTTCTCCTATCCTTTCAGTATAAATAAATAAATAAATAGATAAAACGACAAATTGACCAATTTTGTCAAGAATGTCAGAAGACGCGGCCAAATGACTTTAATAGCAGATTAGCTGTTTTGGAATGAATAGTTATCGATCTTCTATCAATAATAGAAAATACCGCTGTCGTTAGGATCTTTCAAAAAGGTCGGCGAAGACAACTGCTCTGGATCTGTCCTCTATACAAATGTGACTTCATTGTTGTTAGAGTTAATCGCACAGACCATATTTCGAATGTCCCTCAGTTAGTACTGCCTTCTTTGCCGAAGGCTTTGAAGTCATTTCGTATCTTCTCCTCAATGAGACCATAAATCATGCCCCTAATTAATTCCACAAAAATCTGTAACCCCCTTTATTATATGCTTGTTATGCCAACTGATGAGTCATATTGCCCCAAGGATATGCATGAAACGGAAAATATGTATATAATATCTTCACATTTCTTATTCCCATCTCATTGGCTCTGCATTTCCAATTCGCTCCAGATTCGAAATCATTTACAATCTCCAAGTGCCATAATGTTTCATATTTTTGTTGGCGCGTCTCCAAACGTCCTCTTGGATGTTTCCTAGTGTTGTTCACACACCCTGTTTAAATCGGCTGAGAGCGCCTTAGGCATGTTTTCCTCCCGCAACAAAAGTCTCTCGATGATACTCAATTCCTTGAAAGGGATAGTGGATTTTCAAAACACACTCATATCTGAATGACCTCTCGACAATTAACACCGATTTGCAACAGTTGTTGTGAGCGCAGTTTTTATGAAATTATTTGTTGCTACGTCCCAAGAGACACTTGACACACTATTAGCAGGTTCCCACATAGTTGTCCGAAATCTGCTGATCTGATTGGAATTCACTTGTAACTGGCCAGAAGTCATGGCATGCGTCCAAGATTCTGTTTGTTGCCTTTAAGCCAAAATTCGTTATGTGCCTCAATTCGTATGAAAATTCCACTCAAATTTAATCCCTACATGCCAGCGATTTCGTGCACGACACGACGGCATCAGCCATTAATGCAATCACTTAGTTCAATCTAAAAATGAGCTCACTCCCATAATTCAAGTACAAGCACAATCAGATAGGAGCGTGAAATATAATAATTTGTCCACCGGAAGGGGAAACGACCAGAATGCGGAATTCCACTATGTATATCACACCCTTTCCAAACAGCTATTGCTTCCGGTCGACCAACTAATAGCCGTGAAATCGAATTTGGCGATGGGGTGTGGGCCTGGCTTGTCAGCGAATTTCATTGCTGCAATGCTGTCATTTTCAAATGTTTTGATGGCGCGATGTCAACTGTACCTGGTGCGGATTATGTCGACTGCATTAGTGACGTTCATGGTTTTAGTGAGTTCCAAAAACAAACAAAAATAGAAGCAGTAAACCAGTGGGGATATTTGTAGTTTGGATTTCAGATTTTTAACTAAAATATAGATCAATCACTTGATTCATGAATGATTTGTGCTCTTCAAATATGAGTTTATCTGAATTGCTCATTATAAAAATGTGTTTATTTAGAAATAATTGCTCAGCTGGAGTAGGCGTCAAGCTAGTCAATACTATGACGATAATGCTTTTTAAAGGGAAACGTCGCATCATTGTGAGAATACTTTGTTGTCCGCCAAAAAAAATGCTGTATCCTCTGGCGTATGTGGAATATTTCTTTCTTGAGATTTTGATAACCCATGCATTTTTACTTGCACGCTAGACAAAAATACTTAAAACTAGTTTGGCTTGGGACATTTTTCCCCTCAATACTTTATGTTCGTATTCAGTTTGTGCCTTATTTTTGTAAATAAATTTACTGGAGTCTAATGTAAAACTTAAAATACTCGAATCCATTTTAAGCTATGTACATTATACAATACTAATGCATACGTACCGTAAAATGTGAGGTCCGGCGTGATGCACCTCCTTTCTTTCTTTTTCGATATTTTTTTTAATGTTATAATTGTATAAGTCTTAAAACTAAACGCCTAGTTAGCTAAGTTAACTACTGTGATCAACTTTCCCTAATATTTTTCAAAGAGAAAGCCGGAGGCTCTTTTGGTATAACCACTAGTAGTCGCTTCGAAACCTCGTGGGCACTGTGCGGACACTTCCTGATTAGGCTTATTGCGTCCAAGTAAATGAACGCTTCGGAATAAGGCCGCTGATTCGCACTCCATCATGATACATTGCAATGGTATGTACCTGACTCAAAGATCAGATCGTTAACAGAAGTCATTGCCCGCTTATAATGGACTTGAATCAACTAAATATAATAGTTTGGGTACGTGAGCGTTCATTGACTGGCTCTGACGCAAATTAGGTTGTAAGTGTTGCCTTGCACCGCCTGACCAAGCAATGTGAGTGTTTTCAGTAGGGCGTAGGCCAGATTTGACACGTAATTGCCCCATCCGACCATCTACGATTAGTGGAATGTCGAGTACTAACAAATGTATTGACAGGAGGTCTTAACTTGGAGCAAGTGATGAGTTGATACCAAGTCCTGTAGCGAGTTCATCGACTTTGCAATTTCCTGGAATGTCACTGTCCACCGGCACAAAAGTGGTACCCAATGAATGTCATGTGGTCATCTCATCTCACACATTCATGAGACAATACAGAGACTCATTAACAACTGTACTCTTCACCTGGAAAACTCCTCAGAGACTAGCTTGAACCAATTTAATGATAAAGCACCCACCGAGTTTGGATAGCAGAGTAAAGGATTGTTAATACAATACTTCTTCATTCATTGCAGCTTGAACCTACCCATAGCTGTCATCGCTAGACATTCGTTCTTCGTTATTTCTCCGTCTAAATTTCTTCTCATGCACTATAACTGTCCCTGTCACTCGCTTGCTAGAGGGTTTCGGAGGACACTTCCTAGCCAGGGCCGGGTTTTATGTATATTTACTGTCTTTCTGAGTGGACTTATATGCCCCTGTTCACCATGGAAGAGTAAAGGAATGACCATAGGTTGTAATCCCAACGATCCAAAGTTAAGTTTTCATGGTAACTTTGGTGCATTTATATAATGATCTTGGATCTCATCGACTACCACTCTTTCTTGTATTTATCTGGTATTTTTTACTTATCAGGCCGGCGATCCATGGAGTGTTCGAGCCTGAGCAATTGCTGCCTTCCACCGTTGACGGTCCTAGGCACGCTGCCTCGAGTCATCAAGACCAAGCTGTCTTGCATACACAATTACTTGGTCTTTATACCGCAGATTCGGTCTTCCTCTCCTTCTCGAACCAGGAGGCTCGGTTTCGCTCGATGTGACTTTTGTCTTCCGGAACCACATCCTGGTTCCTCGCAGACGGCTTCATAATATAACCGACGTAACATTTTTCTTTCGAAGGTGCAACGATTCAGCTATGCAGCCAGTCTGATAAATCAGTTTAATGACTCATAACGAATTTATGGCGTGGCCCATAGAGCGCGTAATTTTATTTTGTCTCCAATTGTCATCAACGCAAACTGGAACAAATATTGTACGCAGGACTATTTTTTCTAAGAAAGGAAAAACCTTGCTTCTGCTGCTATTTCGTAAGACTGAGTGATCTTGGTCTTCACGCCATAATCTCCAAACAAGGAATTGGCTTGGTTTAAGTATCTCTATTCCTTCCTATGATTCACGATGAACACAAAATCGGAAGATCCCTCTTATAGCTATGACTTTATCAACCAAACAATTAATGACTCAATTCGGTCTAGTTTCACATCCCTCGGATAAGTCTCTATCGAACTGGATATTTATATGCATGTCCACTGCGCCAATTAAAAGAGTCATTCGCCAAGGCATTCATGTATAAATTCCGAAAGATACTCTCCCATGTACAATCCATTCGAATAATCGCGGGTGCACTTCCATCTGATTCTATTATGTCACTAGATTATACACAACGTACACAGACAATAAAAGTCCACTTCAGGTGTATAACCACAAGGAAAAATCATTGCTCCCACTCCTCGAATCGATGCGCATAGGCACACTCCACGGATAGTGTGTCTCCAAAGCCAAGTACACCATACATATATACGGTATGCTCAAATAGCCAAACTGTAGAATATAAACTGCAGCTAAGTGTATCCACCCAAGCAAGGATACACCACCGCAACGCCGACATTTGTGCTGTTTAATCATGACCAGATTCTAAATACATGACTCCTCACAATGCGCTTCGGCGAACGGCTAGCCTATATAAAGAGGAGCCTATGTGTGGAAAATTGGCTGCCCGCAATTGGGTACATTATTTACATTACACAAGACAAGACAAATATACAAAAAAAAAAGAACAAGGATTATTTATTTATTCTTTTTCGTTTTTTTTTTTTTGGTATAATTGTGGTGGCGGCGGTGGACTTTGGCAAACTAATCGGCTGCACAGCCACAAGATAGCCCAAGAGTGGAAAGACTTGTGTCTCTAAGCCAGTGGATGGTACTGCTGGTGATGGTGGTGGCGGAAAACAAATATAGGAAGGACATAAGGATATCCTAAATAAAATTATCCCTTAGTTATATGCTGCAGTGCATAAAAAGAAGTTTCAAACTATTCATATAGTTTGCACACGGCCGACCACATTGTTGGCGTTCTCTGGCTGTTCAAAAGGAAGTGTTGCCATTGCAACAGCAGGCAGTGTGTGGCTATTTTCTTTTCGTCTTTTTTTGTTTTATTTATGACAAACTTTTTTGTCCACTCAGTCGGTGGATATATAGTGTGCAGTTTGTCTGTTTTTTTGTTTCTTGATTTTTCGTCTCCACTGGGACTTGTACGAAGTGCTTTTGAGGGAGACGTCAATTGAGAACGGTTCTGCTTCGGTGGATCTTGAGTAAGCTCCGTCCGTAGTGTCGGTCCTTGTCGGTGTGCGAATTAATATAGTGAATATCAATCATTTAAACGCCGAGGAGTGCTTATTCCATGTCACCCAGTGTCTGATACACACGTGGATGAAGTTGTGGAAAATTGTGTAACAATTTCTAGGATACACCCTCTTTTTGGATTTTTTTTTAAAGTGCTGCCCTTCGCCTTTGTCGGTCGTGTGTCGTGTATATCCTCGAATCCTCGTGCGAGTTGTAAAAGACCCATCACAGGAGATGTCTGTACAAGGTATCCATTTGGCGTGTACACTTTTATGATGGAAAACGTGTCGAAAACGAAAGATATTACCCTCGCGTCGTTTCTCTCAGCCATTGGTTGGTTAAAAATGTGTGTCAGTGGAACGTAATTCGTGAACGAAAAAACAAAAACAAATCAGATTCAATCGGTAGATATTTGAAAATAACTCAATAATTAAAGGATTCCTCGTATCCAGCTGACAGCGATAGTAGAAAAAGAAAGAAAGAAAGAAGAAAAATAACAGTCACACGCACACAAATAGAGAGAAACGCACGATAGTAGATACACCAACACGGATGACGGGCTGGCGCGCAAAGGAGATACAACAACTCTCTCCGAAAACGAAGAAGAACAACGTTGATGTTGATAATTATGATGATGTAGAGGGTTGATGAGAGTGATATTGAAACTCAGTTGTGTTGGTGGCTGCCACTAGTACTAGCATAGTGTGTAAGCGTATACTCTCCCACAAAACAAAAATCTGAAGGAAACTGGAGCAGGCGCACTGCTATCAGTCCGGCATGTTGTTGATTTGCTCTTGCACATTTTTGACTTTGGAAACATTGAATAAGCGAATAAAGGATACAAAACCTAGTCTAGTTTCTCTCTGTTTTGTTTTTTATTTATCCTGATTGCACAAACTGTTTAAATAAACAGTGAAACAAAACGCCCAGATATAGCTCACCTTCAAAAGTTGTGTGTTTAAATAGCAAGCAATGTAGGATGCAAAAATAATCCATCCATTGGTGTTCGAATGAAGTTTCGACATTTTCCCGAGTGCGAGATACAATAATAACAACCATCGTCTGTCAGACGTCCTCAGCTGCATAACGAAGAATTTTGTTCGTCCCTTCACACACTCGATCTATCTTCTATTTTGTTCCGGATTTTCTTCCCGTTTCTGGTTTTAAGTTATTCTTGTTTTTTTTTCGTTTCTGTGGAAAATCCCAGCCCCAGTGATAAGGGAAAGTGTGAATACAATAAATATGAAAATAAAGGGGGAATCCTTGAAAAGCAACACCGTCAGAGACATTTGACATTTGGAGAGAAAAAAAAACCAACCCAAAGACGAATAGTTAAGGTTAAGTGGTGGAAAATAGATGAAGCATTGAAAAATCCCGGTCCGGTCTGTAGTGTTGTTGGTGCGTAGAATGGTGAAGTTTTCCCACATCCTCTGGCTGACATTACATAAGCTAAAACACCAACAAGAGACCAATGCCATCGTGTGAGCCAAAAAAAAAAAAAATAAGTGCAAAAAGAAAAGAAGAACACACAAAACAGCGACACCAATAGACGAATATAAGTTAGTTATATTGATTGTGACAAAAGATGGTGTTTTGGAAAAGTTTGTGTAGATTTTTGATGTATTACTCATGCCGAACATTTCGTAATCCTTCCACATTAAATATACCTGTCATCTCTGACTTTCTGTGTGGTGGATATCGCTTTCTATTCTACTTTAACTAGCCATTCTATTTGAAATGTGAAAGAGGACGAACAAAAGAACGAAGACGAAGCAGAACAAAAACTCACCAAAGAAGGGGGGAGAGAAGAAAAAACTAAGGCGAGTGCCAGTCAAGGACAAACAGAGAGTAATAATAATAAAAACAGCAACAGAATCTGTGTCAAAAAAATGTGTGTGTGTGTGGTCTTCTTTTATTTTTTATTTTTTGATAAATATATGCAGTGATAACTTTTGACTACATTCGAAATACGAGAGATTTCCCTTATTTTCAATTTGAAATTATGTTCAAGAAATAATAGTACCGATTCGATGTGATAACAAAAAAACAAAAAAAAAAGAAAACGTTTCGTTTATGTGCATCTCAATTAAATACTCGCAATTGTTGTATTTTAAAATAGCTTTACTCCTGCTTCCACTACTTCGGTTCAAATGTTTTATATCTTAAGGACAAATCAACTATTTACAGTAAATAAAAATAATTTATCTATCGTGTGTACATATATGTAAATAGAAATAGCCTTGAGATGGTGATGATTAATCAGTGTTTAAAATTTGAAGGATAAAGAATAGCTACATATACATACACAGAGTGCATGTCCTGCAATGCTGGATGGCATTCAAAAACAACAACCAACAACAAAAAAAGAAAAAAGAGTTGAAGCAAATTGATTTCCTAAAACAAAACAGTGATGTGAAAAATCAATAAATAAAAATTTAATTAAACAATAAATTATATATTTCTAAGCAAAGATAATATAAAACATCGTAACAGCCCGTCCATGATATCAAGAAGAAATAAATAAATACACACAGATCCTGGTTTTTTTATGCTACATGTCCTGCAAATAAAATAAAAATAATAATATATATATATGTTAATGTTATCGAAAAAAAAATTTAAAACGAAACGAAGAAGAAAAATAATAATTAAACTCTAATAATTCACCAATTTGCCTTATTAGCAGTTAATGATAAGCTACGAATAATCGTCAAATGAAGGAGCATTAATTAAAAAAAAAGAAAGAAAAAATATAGTGCAAAGTGTTATCTGTTTGAGGCTAAGAGGAAAATACAAAAATTCAAGATTATCCTAAAAATAAAATATATTTATTTATTTAATCATTAAGAAATACAAAACTTATACAACGCAAATATGTTCAACAACAATTTTTTAATGTTTTAACTGCTTTTTTATTCTAAAACAAAACACACACCATTTTGTAGAATGAACTCAACGAACGAACTACATTTTGCAATAAGAACATTTTCCGTCTTAAATAAATAAATTTTTAAAAATAAATATATTTACAGAAAAAAAAAATAGTAAAGATAAATAAGAGAAAGAATATATATATATATATATAAAATATTTTTCATATACACAACTTAATTATATGAAATCTAACAATTTGAAAGTGAGAAAATATTTGCCAAATTTTTTTTGAAAAAAAAAAAAAACAAAAAAACCACACACGAAACCAAAATAAAGTTCAACTACGCTTTGTTATAGTGAATTAGTATTTTTTTTAAGTGAACAAATAAAAAAGAAACAAAACAAAATCTCGATGTGATAAATACTCTCTTCCCACATACACAAGAAACTGCATTTTCTTCATAGAAATAAATATCACAGAAAAGTTCCAAAGCAGAAAAGGACTGTCATCTGGTGATTGTCTAATTGTACCTAAAAATGGCAAACATGTTACTTAAGTTCTGCTGATTAAGGCTGGGCATGAGGGCGGACAGCAAAATATGCCACTTCAGCCACAACACACAAACACACACGCCCATCCATTCCTGTGGCCGCATACAACACGCACCATTTCCATGCATATGCATGCAACAAACAGGAATTTCAAGTGAAAAAATGTGCTGAGACAATTATGATTTTTCGTCCCACTGACCATATCGGTCAGCAAATGTGAAAAGTGAAAACAGGATGAAATGAAAAAAATCCAAAAATACGAAAACGAGATAAAAGAGAAAGAGAATGAAATTGAAAATGGGATTTCCCTTTGAAATGTGCTTTTACTTTTTCCTGTTATGTATGGATCCCATAGCATGGGTCAGAGTTGTGGAAAATCCAAAAGAATGCCGAGAATGAAATAACAGAAAAAAAGAAGTGCTTTTGTGTGCGTGTTTGTTTGGAATTCTCTTCACCTGCTCGCGTCCGTGTGTGATATTCTATGTTGTTTCAAAGAGATAGAATGTCAAATTGTCCAAACGAAACAAACTTCAACTAAGTGATTTAAACGTTACAAACAAATAAGGAAAAATCAAACAAAACAAACAAAAAAAAAGAAAAACCATGCAGATCATAAGTGTATCCGTAGCGAATGCATTTTTAGTGATAGGCACTGTTCCCTGGTCATCGGGAAGATACAACACACGAATCTTCTCTCTGGTGGATAATAGTTTTGACACAGTGAAAGAGGATGCTAATGAAGAATAATGTTAGTGTGCTACTCTACTATTATCTTCTTTCCTTCTGTTTCTATCCTTGTTCCATAATTTATATCCACACACTATTTCATCATCGTATATCTTTTCAGTTCTGTTCGTTTTGAATTCTATTATATTCCATACATCATTTAGAATGTCCTTTAGAGGAGTTAATGCAAACAAAACTTCAAACTACATACAATGCCACAAAAATACATAAACACACACATGAGTAAATTGATTTGTTGTAAAATTAAATTTGATGTTTAGAGGCGCTAGGTATTGATGTCACATCTGTCTCTCTCTCTATCGATATGTAAGAGCGATTAATTGGTGTCATACCTATTTGTGTGTCATTGTTGTCATCCCCGTTATGTGTGCTTGGTGTTTTGTGTTCACATGCAGATGTATAATTGCTCATATTCTGAAAGATAACTTGAGAGACATGTAATCTAAACGAAATAGTGTATCGTATTGTATTTTTTTTTTGTCATTTTGAAGTCAATTTGCCTGCTCTCAGCATGCATGTTGCTGTCGTATTGTATGTAAATGTCATGTTGTTGTAATTTTGTAACGAGAAATGTCACTTTGACGTATGCTAGTGTATTGAGATACGTAGATACGTGATGAGCATGTTATTTATATGAATCTATTAAGTAAGATTTTCCAGTTTTTATTCCTTATTTTTTTAGAGGATTACTTGTGAAGTAAAATGTGTTTGAGGGTGGTTTCTTACTTCCGGTTTTTTTTTGTAGCATGATGGTTATTTTGTTGTTTTTAATAATTGACAATATGAATAGAGGACAAATCCATAAACATCTAGTATTTTTAAGGGGTACTTATGTGTTTAGAGGCTCGCGGGCAGATCCATAAGAAGGAATCACTTCAAATTTGCCATCCCTCTTTTAGTGTGGTCCCGCACTATGGAGTTAGGATTGGTGGTGTCTTTCGTAAAAGAAGGGGACCATGTCATGCCTACTTAGAGCGGAATTTGGTGAGCAATGGTAGCGAACTTTAGTGTCCGGTATCGGACCATGAAACTTCAGTATAGAGGCGGACTCACTATATAATTGTGCAATTTTCCTCTACATCCGCCTATTCATTTCAAGCTTCATTATGACTAGATTTTAATTCATGGCGTTCATGGCACCGACTGTTTGCAGCACGCCGTTTTGACAAGTGATCATCTCTTATGTATCTCCGAGACGGAAGCCAGGTTTAACTCAGATTCAGATAGAGAATGTTGTCCCATCACTTTCTCACCGCAATACTCAGTTGCCATGTGGCTTACAGATAACCGGCATCCCTTACTTGTAATTATTTGAGAGAGGTGTATTCGTCTTTAACGTCATCGAAGAATTGACTTCCAAAACAAACAATTTTTCTACTGACAGGAGATGAGGAGGATGAGATTTGGGCGGCCTCTTATTCCTCTGTTACCATAGCTTCTCCAAAAGTTAACATTGCCAAGGACCATTTCATATGTGGCACGTCAGATGGACATGGTCCGTCTTTGGTTAATTTACTGTTGTTAGCAACAACTTATTGTACCGTAATGTCAGTGTGTGCCAACCTCTTTGTTAGCTTGCTTTGTCCACTGTTTTCCTACGTCCAGTTAGATGATGTTTGCAGCTCTGGTTGGCTTGAAACGAATCCGTTTTTTTTCGATTTTCAATATTGGTTAATCAACTAAAGGCTTTAAGTTCTTAACGAACATTCGATTAACAGTATCATACAGAATACTAAAAGTAGTGACTGCTTGTCTCTCTAAGCGTAGAAAACTAGTGCTTTTTGAATATTGATCTCTTAAACAGGTTATTATATTATATAAATTACTCAGGCGTATGTGCAACATTTTTGTCTTCCTTTTTAACACTCAGGCGTATGTGCAACTTTTTTCATATCAGTTGCAAGCAAGTGGTGACGACGTCCTTTCATTGCTCCTCAAATCGAGTGAGCACCACAGCCGTTTGACCCTTACCGGATTTCTTACTGAATTCATAATCAATCTGCTTAATATATTCTTCTTCTACTCTCGCTATAGTTAGGAGTTCGGCAAACAAGCCTCTTCAACTTTACCTCACACGCCAAATTGGTAGAGGTCATTTTCGACTTGTGTGCGTCATCGGGTTTAATCTCGGAACTGGTGGTAGTCGTAATCCTTACCTGGGAGCCGAGGTAGAGGGAGTCCTTAACTACCTCGAAAGTATATCTGCTTAGGGTGGATGGTGTATGTCCTTCTTTAAAGACAGCATATGCTTCGTTTTGCCGGATTCAATACCAGAAAACACTTCATTGACGGATGGCTGTATTCGAGCAATTACATCAATGTCGTCCGTGTATGCAATTGCACGGACTTTTGGAGGATCCTGTCTCTAGTGTTTGCGAGTGAATTATACACCATGTTCTCAATGATTTGTCTGCTTAATACGAATTTAGTTAATATTAGAAGTGCTCACTTGAAGAATATTACCGCCATGATCTGAAGAAGAGATCACAATTTCCTTTTGGACTGGGATGTACCGAACCATTGGATACAGCAACTTACTTCGTTCTATGGCCAGCTACCCACCAGCGTCTGTGCCTGAGCTAATTCCAATCATGCATCCGCCATCCATTGATCTCTATACGGTAGATTCCGCTTTTTAAGCAACCATTTTAGCATTCGAGGAATATTTTACCTGGAGCATTGTTCATCACATGCTTGATTTAAGCCGCGTTCACACTCAATAAATTGTCGATACGATTTGCTTGATAACCGTGCTTGAAGGGCCAAATTGTCAATGTGAACGCTTGTTACTACAAAGTTGGAAGACTTGTATTATAGTAGACAAAGCATTTTGACTTTTTTTAGCTCTCACAAAATAGGTCTTCTCCACCATTCGACCGCTTCTACCGTGTATGACCACATATGAGACGCTTGTTGTTGACGCTTGCCGAGAATCATCTTTTGCTTGGCGTTAAGTGGTATATAGCAAGACTAGCTAGACTAGTGACTCTCATGTATATACAATACATATGTATATCGCCAACATGTCGTTTCCTTTAAAGAACCCCTCAGAGTGTTGCGAATGCTCAACTGCCATTGTCAGATGTTAAGAAATGTTTTGCATCTTCGTCTTTGAAACATACTCAGCGCATTGAGTGTATTTCGCAACCTGGAATAAGTGTCACGGTAAATATATTGCTCGTTCAGTGGGTTCCCTTAACAGTCACTCTCACTGTTCTTTTATTAGTACAAATAACCAACAATTTCTTGGGAGCATCGAAAGCGGACTAAGAAAGCTTTTCTTGACAATTCAACCCTCTAAGATTCGTGGAGGATAGGAGTCGAACCACAAACTCTGTTTTAAAGTAGATTCTACGGCTATAGTGTCAAAGTAATTTGAAAATATCTTCTGCCGTTTTTATTAATAATGCACCGAATTGCCAGATCGATAAAAATTCTAATTCCAGAAGCATTGTTATGCTTCAAAGTAATCAGATGCTTCAAACAGAGTTGAAATGAGAATCGATGGGATCGCATCTCAAGTCGATCCTCCTTCTATCATTGTTCGTAAGAAATGTAGCGCGGTACCATTTAGTTGAGGAATGAACTTGGGGCTGTTTTGTCGGTTGCTGGGTTTTATCTACGTATCTTGCAGTAGATCACAATAACTCTGGCGTCGACAAACAATGGATTTGATTTTAGCAAATCAAGGCATAAAAACTGGAAAATCAAATCTATTACTTTTACTAGAATTCCTTATTTTTGTATGTGAATGCATAGCCCTCATACTCATGTTGCAAGCTCCATCATATCTATATAAATATTCGTTTTTATGTCCCCTGCATTGATATGATTTATTTCCTACTTTCATATTTATTGACTTATTTTCAAATAATAATATAATGCATTTAATTTCTTTTTTTTCCGTTCTGTATCTACCCACAAATGATTGTCAAATTGGAAATGTTGCGAATGTACAAAAAAAAAACCTGCAAACCAAAACCAAAACAAAAAAAAAAAAATGCGAGAGAAATCCCATAACCAAAAAAAACAAAAAAAATATGAATAAAGACCCTAACGCTAAATATAATGTTTATGAAAATTTTGTTTTTGAATATGCAAAATTGCAAGTTGTATTGTTTTGTGTTTGCCGCACCCGAATGATGAACATATATATATATTTATTTTCAATATGTACATCTATATATGTATACCTATGTATCTATATAAAATCAGTGTCATTCATGTAATGTAGAAGCATAAGACAAAAGATATGTCCAAACTGAATATCTCACAATAAACATGGATTCATCACATAAATAGCAATATGCAGATGATACTTGTGGCAGGAGGGTAAGTTATACGGAGTCATATAAGCATCAGATCAAATTGTTTCTTTTTTTTGTTTAATATCAAAAATTTATGTGTTTCTTTTTCTTTTTTGATGTTTTTTAAATGAATAAACTAAATGTTAAATGTAGTCAGTGCCTATTGTGTATTCAATGTATTTTGTGTGAAACTGGTGTACTCAGTGGCAAAGACACACATACACAATGCACCACATTTTACACAGATTTCGTTCATTTTAGGTTTTTTCTGTTTTTGGGGTGCCCTTTAACCTTGCACTGGCCTTTCGACAGTTGACAATTTTTTGTTCTGCTTGTAGAATTGAGGGGTTGTACATTTTCCTGTACTCTGAAATCCTAGTCTAACAGTAGTTAGTCACAGAAATTTGAGTTGATTAAGATGTTTCAACAGGGTTATTTAACAAAAGGTGTTATTTTGAGTCAATAGACAAGAGAAACGTCTGTATGGACGGTGATGACCGACTCTGAGTTTACTAAGGAAATAAACAAAACCGAAAATATCCGCATCGTCTATTCGTCTATTCCAATAAGTACTCGTTCTTGTAATATATTTGTTCATCTGATTTTCGTATAATTGGTTGATGAAGCAGTGGTGTTGACATTAGCTTACTGTCGTTAAGATAGCCCGCAAACTAGAAAGTCTAATGGGATCACATTGCACCAACAATTGTACAACAAGAAGCACAAGCACAGAAAATTTGCCATTTGTGTTGTCTATGTCCGAAGCAGCAATTTGCTGGCAAACATCGCAGTTTAGTCCAAAAACCACACAAAATTAACGTTTGTTGCAAATATGGTTATTGCTAGCTTATTGCGCATAAACTAAGCTCCACTTAGACCATTGGTCCATTGTGCTATTTGGCTTCGTAAAAACCTGGTCTTCCTGTTGACCCTATTGCGCTTCCTGTTCGGGATTTATTGGTCGACCATTTCATTCAGGTATTTATTCGACCATATCATAGCCATTCAGTGGCTTTTAGATATTGTACGATACTTTTGTCAGACAAATCTTCTAGGCAGTTAAACTAATAGCTGCATTGCAAGGTATGTCCCGAGGTAGTTAGCCCTCTGACCTGGTTGTCTATGAGGCAGTGTCCAGTTATTGAGCTTAAGACTTTACTTATATTTTCTGTTTTATTGTAGGAGAGCATCAGTTCTCTTTTGCTTTAGTGCAGGCCACTGCAGATGGATAAATTGCTGCCACTATATGGCGTGAGTTTTCTGAGCTTTCTACTACATAATTTTGCATATATACTCCACTAAATGAACTCGCCTTGGAAGAGTCTTTTAGATCTAATCTGCGAATATCTTGGAGTGCCTCTAAATAGAGTGAACACCAGATACCTTCTGACTAGATCTCTGGACGCCAATGCGCAGCAATTAGTTCATCAATACCTCGATCGGCATCTCAAAAGAGAGATGCTCGTCTCTAATATGAACTCACTCTTCCTTATCTATGGTTTACAACCATTCAGTTGACTATCGAGGGTTGGTTAGCCTAGCTTAATTCGAAGTTCATCGACCTCTAGATTTCATCACATGGAGGAGAGAGTTAATAAGGGCTTAGTGCTTGGCACTAGTCTTTGGACGCTTTGACGGCTTAAAATCGAGAAAACAGCTTGTGCATATGATTCAGTTCTACGTCATCTGCTAGTCTTAATTCCTGTGTTTCTACATTAACGTTGTAGGAGGATAATTACGGAAAAGGCAAGCGTCAACTAAAAGCGTGAAAGTATATGAATAAACTGCACTACGGGTGCCAGTGAACAGAGAGAAGTTAAGAGTAGTTGCTACAAGGATGTAGGAGTCCATTCGTTTTTAGTAATTTTACATTAATTCAATACGGCGTCCTAGTGAGTGCTGATTCGTTCGTGAAATCGTATCCTTGTAAAAATAACTTAATGATGATCATGCGATCAACAATGACGCGAAGTTTAAAATGGCACCTCTTGCAGGATTGGGATATGTTCTGAGCATCTTTCTGCTGGATTATGTTTTTTGTGGTATATTCTTTATATTTCACTGACATTATCGATCATGATAATCGATCTAAAATCGCATCGCATTCAGAGATGTAATCTGAAGTCATTCAAATGTTGTTCTATTCTTCACTTCTGAATCAATACTCCACCTGAAACACCCTCAAAATAATGACTGTTGATTAACACCTTCGAATTTTAACTAGAAGTTCATCGCTAAGTCCTCAGAACAGCCATTTCGTAGCATTCTTCATTACAAAACTCCTGCAATAGACCATAATCAACTTAATCAGTTTGAGTGGTAGAAACAATTCACATTCCCCTAGTGGCAGAGTTTAGTTTTCTATTGTATTAGTACTTATTTTGATGCTCCAAAAGAAGTGGATTTCTGTTGCAGATGACATCATTTTTAATCAGTCAGTCGAGTCACTCGAAAAACTATATCAATTAGATTAGATACATTTAGGTTTTAATTTTAAACTGAAAAACAATCTGAACACAGGTACACAAAAACACACATTTATCCACAAATCCAACATAACCAGCTCGAGATTGGTAAGTATACACCTACACTCGTGAACACATGAACCGAACACAAGCAAGTAAGATATACAAAATAACACTTAAGTAGCACACACGCAACCATTTCGATATACACATGCACACGAACATTTTAGAACACGCTTCACTAACCCTTTAGATAGACAATAGAAAATGAAAATACCCCCAAACTACACAAATGCGACAGAATTAATAATTAAACATTTTCTTAAAAATAATATATTATATTCAATTAAGATAAATTCTATAATTTTCGATTCATTGTGAATTGATTTCCACTAATATTACTGTTTTTCTTTACAGGTACGTATAAAAAAATTGACAGATTTTTGGTGGGATTTATGGTAAAATTAGTGGCATTCATTGTTGGTAAGATAAAATTTCTTAAAAAATATTTTCAAAATACCTGACCCATACAAGGGATCGTGTGATGATTTTTTTGCACACATTTTATAAGATGTGGACATTTTTTTATAGCTCGCGTCTTGTTTTGGTGGATATGCCTGCAGATTGTTTGTAATTTTTTTGGATTTGAAGATATTTTGAGTATTCAAAACTGATTTCGTAAGTCATTGATATATTGATATAGGAATTGTAGCGCGTATATTCGAATACTTAAAAAGATAAGGAAAAATATAAAAAAAAGAAAAATGATATTTTATCAATGTTAAGCTTAAAAATGTCACATTGATATTGTGGAAGAATATTTAAAACAGTCTGAGACACAGTGTCATCACACTTGTTGAACACACTGTGTACCTCATAAATTATTATTCATGTTCAAAATATTGAAAATTATTTCGAAGAACGCGTTTCATGATCGGCAGATCCTCCCGTTAACATAATCTTAGACTGTATAGGCGATCATATAAATCAATATTCGCTCAATATTCGTGCACCGGCTCTCTGTTTTAAATAAATTGTCCCGAAGTTACCCCTCCCACCGCAGTATCTAACTTTAGTTAACGATATATTTTTGAATAAGTTGTTGGCACAATTTTATATAATAAAATTTGGTTAAAATGGGTTGAATGAATTTCAATAAAACAATAAGGACCATTGATTCTGGACTTATTTTGAAGCAATATTCATTCATGCAAGGAATAACACAACATTCAAATTTCAGCTTCGTTGGCTGTAGTTCAAGCGTTCGGTGCATTTGTTGATGACTAGGCCCAATATTTACGTCATTACTCTGACAATAGCATCTCATCTCTCTCATGTTCGAGCATCGAGCTCGAGCTTGTTAATGTAGGCTAAGGACATGAAGTAGTCCCAGAGAAAATATTAGAGTGGTTTCAGTTTCAAGTCGCACGATTGCAACGGGCAGTAAATTAACACCCGTCGTGATATGATCCAGTCGCCAAATTTCTCAATCACAACTTCGAGAGTTGCGTTGCTTCTAAAGCATCTAGCGGCGTCTTGTTGGAACCACGGCTTGAATATATAAATGTTGTCGGTTAACATCGTTCTATACCTAACACTATTGACAGTGACGGTGTCTTCTTCCTCATTGAAAGGAAGGTTCGATGATGCCGCCGTGCCATAGATCGCACCCACCAACAATGGATACATTGAAGCTCGGTCGAACACTTGTAGATTGTCCAATTGGATTGATTGATTGTCCAAAATCTGCATATCGGGCCAACCAATTAGCGAACTCACGGCACTATCTATGGTCGTCTGGGTTCAATTCTTTCGTCAGTATGATCTTATAGGAACGTAGGCAAACATTCAAGCGCAGAAATAGCCCGGTTGACTATCTGGTGATGACCAATTCTTCTCCAATCTTCTTCGATATTGGCCAAATCGTTTTTCCATTTCGCATCAATGCCTGTCTGATAGGTGGCTTAAGGTCTACAAGATTGTACTCACGCTAAAACTTTTCCTTGGTGTGCCGAATTGCGTTTATTTTATGATTCCGATTTTAGTTAAACTCAAAAGTAAGTCTGCCTTCTTCAGGTCAATTCCTAAAGCAAATTTGGTTTCCTTTTTATGTTTTGTTTATTTGGTATTAAGATTTATCATTTCACGTGAACTTTTGTTACATGGTACCAAAAATGTATGCTAGGACACGTTGTCATATAGAAAAGCATGCAGTTCATTTTCCGGCTACACAGAGCTAAACTGATGTCGTATATTCGACTCTAACTATTATCCCGCAACCAAATATAGCCGTATACATGACATTGTATAACACGTGCTCACTTGGGGGCTCAAAATGTTGAGCTCTAATATGAATATTCTGACCTAGTTTTTTTTCGTTTTTGTGTGCACATTCGCCAATGATGCAGTGCAGTGTAGACGGGAAACTGTAAAGCACTGAACCTATAATCTAGAAATAATTGAAAACTTTTTGAAAACAAAACTGCAGAATTGCAGAATGTCATTAGAGGATACTGCCTCACATATACAAATGGTAAAATCTTGGGACTATATCATGCAGAAATTGTTTCGACGCAGAAGAGGGGGATCATGCCATCGAGTTTAATCGCACATGTTCACCTCTTCAATTCCTCAAACACTTGCCAACGATCTCTACTACCTCAATTCAACCTTGATCTAAGGCTTCAGAGCCTGGCTTCATGAAAAGCTGTAGTGGTGATAATGATGAATCTATAAGCAAATGTTGCGGCCACAATTATCTGCTTTCGCTGCCAATGCAGTTCGTTTAACGAGTCAACTTATTGAAACGCTTTTGGCTCTGCATATTTTCGCATTTGGTATTTTTTATATCCTTCTACTCTTATGGTATTGGGTCAAATATATCAGAAGATATAAATAAACCTTGAGGGGATCAAGTTTTAAATATCACAATTAATACCACATCCAACTAGCTTTCGTGCAAACACTCCACATATTTACTTGTGGTGGCTGTCAAAACTCGAACCACTACATCTTTTGAGGAATGCAAAGAAACTCTATTCAAACAATTTTTTGTTCTCAACTCTTTCGCATACGTAATTTTTCGTATCACATCCGTATTTTAAAGAAGTCTGTTGTTCGCTAAAATCAACAGCTTTGTTGTTCTAGGAACTTTTCATTGTCTGAAATACGTCGTTACTTCGCGAACAAAAGTTAACCGCTGTACAATGTTATCTGACAGGCTTGATGCCTCTCTATTGAGCAAATGAAGGCGTTGCAATTCGTTTCATTTTCTATATTTTTCATTTGTTTCCTGTGGCGTATGTGGAACACAATCATAGATTTGAACAACATATGTATCTTTACATTTTCAAATGAATGTTTTATTTTCGTTTTTAAGAGAATAGTTGACAATACGGAAATTACTAAGTGTATCCTAGTGGATATATGTACATATATGTATAAGTCTTGTTCAGACAAATTTCTGCTGATGAAATTGGATGACACTCTACCAAGAAATGTCTGTTAACACCGCTTCCGGTTTGATGGGAAACATCATAAGTTTCTTTTCGATTAAATCTGTAGGTCTGTGAAGTTTATGTATCTTTGCAATACTTTAAATTTTAATAGTTATCGATATATTTGTCAACTTAATAAAATAACAGCAGGTGCGCATTTTTCTTATTTACTTTACATTTGAATGCCATATTTGAATGAACAGAACTTGCTAAATGTGTATCTATCGTACATATATATGCACTATGTATGTATATGTATACGATCGAATGTTCCAATTCAATGACCGTAATCTCAGCAACTGTTTGGTTTGTTGCCAAAATTACGCTATTGTCAATAAATGTATGTATCTCATTCCATGTCCTCTTTCGTCGTACGTCTGGCTTTTTATAGTTAAACACGAATATAGTAGCGGTCCGTGAAAGCATCCTTGCGATACTCATATATTCTATATAAAGGCTATTCTGTAACCTTCTGTAAATGGAAGAATGTGGTAATAATAAGCGACAGTCCAAGGTGTACCTGGGCCTACCTTCTGCATGAAGCAGCCTTTGAGCCGTGAACTATGAGAGCTGTTCTTGTCATTCTCCTCGTATACTGGATGTTGTAGCGCAGCCGAGGTGAGGCATGTTTAACATTGAAAGAGTTGAGGCTAAGACATCTTCTATTTGCGGGTGACTTAGCTATCTTCACATCCTCTAAGGCAGAACTGCAGCGCGTACCATGTAGATTGATGGCCGTATGTGCTGATGCTAAAATAAAGCTTATCGTGGGCATATCCGAGGTTATGGTAATTTCTAGAGCGCCTCTTACATGTTGGTGGAGTCCCATTGAAGCACGAGTAATGGGTGGAGTAATGCTGAGATTTCCTAGATTTTTGGCAAAGCTGTTTCAAAATTGAAGATCTGTAATCTGTAAAGTCAAAGTTAGTGGCTTTTAACTCAGTTTTTATTCTAACTCTTACCTATGGTTATGAAATTTTGGGAATGACCAAAAGAATGAGATTGCGAATATAAGCTGCCGACATGAGATTTCTTCGTGTTGTTGTGGGAGTAACTCGCCATGATAGGTGAGAAACATGGCTGTACGCTAGGAACTCAATGTTGAGCTGCTTCCTCGAACCGAAAGGGCTATGTTTCGATGTTTGGACACGTAGCACGAATGTCTCTATCATCAGGACTTCCACGGCGTGCCTTGAGTGTGACTCCATGAGGTATACGACCGCTTGGTAGATCACGAGGTGGTTGTACCAAGTTCAAATACTCTCCTGGTTCCGATTATTCATAACAATGAGTTGGAGTCGTTGGCGAAGGATCCAGTGGCGTGGATAACTCTCGAGCGTGCTTTGCCCCAGCGACACTTTTAGTGGATTACGTAAGATGATGGTGATGTTTTTATGATCGCTCTTGTCTGGAATCTTCTATGCTTAATCTCGAATCTCTCGCAAATCCGGATGACACTCAACCCCAAACGATGACTGGTCAACACTCAGAACACTCATCGGCATCATAAAGATTGTTTCGTGCAGCACCCTCAAAAGTAGTAGTAGAAGTAGTTTAAGAGAATCGGTCCAAGAAAGCATCCTTGCCTCACTCCGAATTTATTCTTTGTAAATGCTATTCCTTTACCTTACTATGCTAAATCTCCTATGATTAATCACGATTGATCTGAAGCGATTCTTTGTGACAATCAAACCTAAACGCTGTCTCAGTGAGGATAATGCATGTTTTCTGTAGCGCTCCATTCATGTACGCCTACATCAACAACAACTTGGGGTAATTGAATAGAAACAATGTAATTCAGTAAGCGCTAATTGATTTTTGGAGTATTATTTACCTAATCCTCGTGGTATCACAATGGAACTAAGTGTGACCATTTCACACAGGCTGCCACTTAAGCCTGACATCATTTACAATGCCATAGCGTGGCGGCCACAGGTGTGATGGATTTAAATGCGGAATGAGCTTAATGTGGCATATTTCCTCTCAAGTAGTTTATTATTAGGAAATGCATCTGATTCAGGATTTACCAATAGTGAGAGATTTCTGAAACCAAACAGGTGGGAGGAAGAGGCATTCACTCCTGGTTGAGTTCAGATCTCGGTTCACCACCACCATTTGAACTCTGCTTCAACTGGTAGATGCAATAAGTGAGAAATGATGTAAGTGGTGGGCATTATAAATTTCAGTCCGGCCACAGTTGATATGAAATAAGATGCTTACCGAATTTACTCTCATTCGAGAGGCAATCGTAGGCTATAGGCTCAAATTTGGAGTTGTTGTTCTGTGAACTAAATACCATATACATTAATCTGCAGCATGTTTTTACATTGGTTAATAATACACAATCCTTTCTTCTGTCTTCGAAGGATTCCTTATCTGCTTTGCCTGTAAATTGTATTTAATTCCCTTGTAAGTGCAGATGTTGGGCATGTTGCGTAGTCATTCGAACTGAAGTGAAATTTATTTGAGCAAATCCCAGTAAAGGAAGTTCCTTTTAACATAGTTTACCACTTAAAGCAGTGTCCCCTACGTGTTCAAATAATTTTGCAGAACTGCGCCCGACTCCGTCTGCCTGATAAAATGAATGAGCTGTTCGCGGACTAGTCCTGAAAGCGAAATTAATTAATTTCAAACAAAACCAAAGTTCAACTGCTGGAAAACAACAAGTCAATGGTGGGAGATTGTTTCTCTTCTGCCACTTCGGAGTAGAGTAGCAGTCCTTAAATCAAACGCGAGTGATACAAGTAAGCTCTTACACATTCACCCTTGCAGTCAGCCACACATAATGAATCATGTCAAGTCGCAATAACAAACAATTGATGCAGTAGTGCTTCAAAATCGTAAAACACCGACTTTGAACCCGTCGCCTACATGAGGGTTCATTACCTCCTATTCCAAATAACTGGTTTTATTAGTCACATGCCGACAGCACTGGTGTGATTTTCCCATTTACACCAAAGAGCCGCCATTTCCTCGCAAGGACGCGTTAAATCCTTTATTTCTCGGAACTCCATACTCGGTGGCAATGTTATAGTTCGCCTGAACCTTGCTTTGCGCACCTAATTAATTCAATCTATGTAAATCATACATTCGAAGATTAGACGGCCTCCTGCTAACGTAAAGGCATTTTACATTCCCGCACTCGTTCGGTTGTTTCGTGACAAAAAGAAAAAAAGACCGAAGTAGTTGAAGGTTACTCAGCGGAAGTTCAGAAAATCACGTCATCCGACTCTGTAGCAGCAGAAGTGAAAGGCGGCCGTCAAGGCATGTACTGAATCATAATTAGCAGGATTTATGGCCACGGCAGTACATTCCTGCCAGTCCACGCATTTCGAAGCGAACACACACAGTTGGTTCGCCACGTTACTTAGCAACGTTCTTCAATTCCTCCGATGACCCACATAGGGCCATGGGAAAAATATGTAAAGCCGAAAGAAATCTGGCAAATGTACAGATGAGCACAAAAGTCACGTCTGCATGGCAAGATAACATCTGAGACATTTTGGAAAAGATTCTCTGCCCCGCATGGGTGTCAACGAGAAGACGATTTTGGGGAAATCGTTAGAATTCAAGCACTGCGGCAAGCGACATTGGAGTTTGTCGCCGCTCGCCGCACATATGTTGGTCACCGATGTGTATGCACTGTCGATGAGGATGTTTCGCCTGAATGGCAGGAAGCATTGTGCGAGTGCCACATACGCAAGTAGCACATGGCAAGTGTCCAGAAAATGACAAATTTCAATGAGAAGATATCTCTTCCTCATGTGGTTCGTTTCTGCCCATAAAATACGAATAAAGCGACTTTCCCAATGCGGCGACCCGATTTTTTTCTTTCGCCTGATCTTCTTGGCACATTTTAATGTTAAAATAAATGGTTTCCGGTTGCTTTCAAAATAGAAAACCAAAAAAAAATGCCGACAATCACCAGTAATTTACCTCCATTATTCGAGTCCTTTGTGTGATGGAAGCTAACTCAATTCGCTTCCTCGTGTGCGAGTGCAGTTCTTTAAATAGCCATGGCACCGTTCCAAAGGGATGCATTCCTGTTTACTTTTTTTCCCCCCTTCATCTGCTTATCTTGCGCCCCACTTGCCTGCAGGCAGCGACAGATAACCCACACCTCTCTCTCACTCTCTCCCTCTCTTTCTACGTAATAACCGTCCTTCGACACTTAAACCTAATAAATTTTTGATAGCACGAATGCGCCATCAACAAGGCAGATGGCCTGCCCTAGCAGCCAGCCCCCAACAGCAGGGGGCTGGTACATCCAGGCTGGATACGGACAAAAAAAAACTCATCTTAAACACGTGCAATTTGATGAATGCACCGCATAAACAGAGAGAACCATCGAAGCGCCGCGCCGCAAAAGAGGAGTCCGAAGAGTGTCTCTCGCATCTGAAAGAGAACCACGAGCCATGAGTCACGTGTAGTCGCGGACACGAGCATGCTCATTGAGTGCGTCAATCTGAAAGATATAAATTTTCAATCAAACCGCATGAAACCGTATTTTTGAACTCAATAAAAGTTTCCCAAAACATACGCATTCTAAGGGAGAGAGGCAGACGTCGCTCTTCGTTCGGCCGCCTCTCTTAATCACGTGTTGTGGTTAAAAGCTGCGAGAAGCTTTTCTCTGCATGCGTTCTCGGTGGCATAAGATAATTAACTAAAGTCAACATTAACATCTTGGCCCTTAGGATATTCCGGGCTAAAAGGCACTCGTCTCAAGTGGACATCAAGTGCGATTTATCTTGGACGCGTGACCCTGATGGTGCCTGATGACAAAGATCAAAAGGACAAACAAGCGCGCGTCCTTCCCAGTTTATCCACGCCACACACGGCCAGCACGGAGGAGAGGAATGCAAACAAAGGAGAGAAGAGAAACTCAAAGAAGAGAAAACCGAGATATATTGAATAATTAAGAGCGGCCTATGCAAACAACCAAAAACAACTCAAAAAAGAACACATCAGAATAACGATGCGAAAACAACTTAAAAGAGGTTGAACTCTGAACTGCATTGAATACACAGAAACTGAGCAAAAAGAATAATGTACACTGAGATTCTGAAATTGGGTTAGAAGAGTATCTCCACATTCTACCGCACCGCATCCACTGTATTGCCCGCCAAACCAACCTAGATATTACCCACCGACGATGCACCTACCTCAATTTTTCTTCTGTTCTTTGAGGTCCTTTCTGCACACACCACCACCATCGCCGCCACCGCCAGCGCCATCACCATCATCTGCGCCTCCCATGGAAGATACTCGCTTCTTCTTTCTTTCACCACTCTTACTGGCGGAGGGTGATGATGCTGTCGGTGGTGGTGGTGCCGATGGTGCTGCTGGTTGTTGTTGGAATCATTCTGATACTGGTTCTTCTTCTGCTGCTGCTGCTGCTGCCACTGCTTTTGGTCCTTATGTTGATTTTTTTTTTTATTTCACTTTTTTTGGCGTGTTGTCTTTTCGTTTTGTTGGCCTCTTGCGTAGTGCGGTGTTATTTGGTAGTTCAGTTGGGCGGTAGCGATGGTGGTAATATTTGTCCAGCTATATTCTTATTTTTTTGGCAACTTCACTTGAATTGCACACATCAAATGTGTGCTAGACAAACGCAGAATTACCTCCACCCTGATCGGATCGAACGAGTACCGGAAAGAGAAGAAACGAAAAAAAAAATAGAATAAAAAATCCGTGTCGCCTCAGCATTCTCTCGCAGCGATTATGAATGACACTGAGACTGTGTCATGCAGCTGGCAGTGTTAAAAGCCGAAAACAAATTATAATAACGCACTATAGATACTCCGCGTTAGAAGCAGAAAATAAGAGAATCAAAAGCAGTAGGACTGCCATACCAACTCTACCGAAGTAGAAGCAGCACCATCAACAGTAGTAGAAGCAGCAGCAGCAGCTTTTCGCTCGTGGTGGCTAGTGTTATTGCGTTTTGACAGTACTTATTTAGTAACCGAATAAACGTGTCCGTTTCTGGCCTCCTTAGGGAGGTTTTCTAATTTGATTTTTTTTTTGCTTGAAACATTTAATTGTTCTTACAATCAATTCGAATAGTAATAGTGTGTGAGTGCTTATTTTTTTCTAATTTTTTTTTTTGTTTGTAAATTCCACACAGCCACTGAACGTGACAAAGTGACGACGAAAGAGTGCCGCGGTGTTAAGAGTTGTGTTGATGGGAGAAGAGGGTGATTAAAAAAAAGAAAACGAAATACGAAACCAACTGCAATTGTGCTTTATTATCCTTAAAGAACCAAACGACAACAATGACACATATTCAACGTGGATATACACCACACACGACAACTGCTGTAGTTTCGAGCGTACACTGAGTGGTCCGGTTGTCAGCCGTGAAATAAAAAAGCAATTCGTTTGGACATTTGCGTTTTGTTTTTGATATATTTCAACATGGTCCTACTCGTTCAGCAGGACATTTGATTGTCGAATGGTAGTAGTTGGTAGACGCACACTAGCGAATGTGTGCGTGTGTGTATAATTGTGGTTGTAAGAAGGAACAAAAAAACGCTTAATTTTCCCTAGTGACTTGTGATTTCTGAAACTCATTGCGGCTGTGAAAGATTTAAATATAAATCTGCGCTACAAGAGCGATTCTCGTTGCATAGTTCTGAAGTGCTCACATGTCCTTTATTGCCAAACTTTTTTGTATCCCATTGTTCTTTTGTGTGTCGTCGTTGTGTTTTCTTTGTTTCATTCACCACCCTTTCTTAATTCACATTCTAAAAGAGTGTTATTTTTTAATTCTTCATATCTCTCACCCCCTCTCGTCACTCATATAGTTTAAAAGAAATACAACAAAAAAAGGAATAAAAAAGAAAGCAAAAAATAAAAAAAATACTACCACTAGTGGAGGAAGAGGCCGTGTGCTTAGAGTAGAGAATGAGGTACCACGCGACTCTCCCCAGGCCCACATATATCTTTTACCTGTGCACCATCTAGTGGATAATCCATATCTCACATGTACAATACATTAGACGCCACGTCGTCGTTGTCGGTCTGGTTTCTCTGGTTGGTTTCGTGGTATGGTATATCCAGTATGTTATCAAATTTGTGAGAGTGTGTGCGCTGGGTGCGATTTAATAATAAATGATGAAAAATAGCCCAACACAAATCAAGCATAGTGTTTGCTGTTGTTCCTTAGTTGCATATAAATCGATAAAAAAGGCTCCTTTTGTATCTGCCTTTTTTTCTCTCATTTTTGTGTTTTTGTCAATGTTTGTCATCGTGGTTGTAGTTTTCATCAGTCTATTTTTTTTTTTTGTTTTTTGTTCCTCCTTCCCATTTCACGGAAGCAATTGAAAGTCTAGTCTTCTTTATTATTTGCCTCCACTTTCCTATGTTTTTTTTTTTTTGTTATTGTTAGTTGTGTTTTTGTTATTTTTGTTGTTGTCTGTTTTGTGAGACACTTTTTCGAAGGATGACACATAAAAAATAATCCGAACTCAGTGCTCAGAACTATGCAAGCTGCAGCAGTACAGAATCTTTCTTTGGTAAAGAGCCAATGTGTTGTGCAGTGGTTGCTCTGAATGACAAACCGGAAGAAGTTATACAAATCCCTACATTTTTTTATCTCTCTCTCTCTCTCTCTGTCTCTGAAATATCCTTACAGTGCTGTGATATATGTGAAAAGAAGAGTTCAGGTTCAGTGCGTTGATTTATTCGAAAGAAAGTGTGAAAACGCGGTTGCACTTAATGATTGTTAAATGAAGTGTCAATTGTTGTGTGCCGTTGATAGAGTGTGTAAATAATGGCTGCTGTTGCCGGTCTTTATGGCCTCGGCGAGGATCGTCATCAGCGTAAGAAACAGCAGCAGCAACAACAACACCAACAGGAGCAACGTGAACAGAAGGAGGAGTACCGGAAATACCAGGAGAAACACGAAAAACAACAAAGGGAACGTGCCTCATTTGAAGGGTGAATTTTTCTCATTGTTTCTCATTCCCAATTGTTTTTCTTTTTAACCATAAGGTTATAACCATTTCTGATCTATTATGTCACACCAATATAAGATGAGACTGCAGATTGCATCAAAACGTACGCAGAGACTAGAAACCGAAGAGTATGTAATTACACAAACTTCCGCATCCACACACTCATGCACTCGGCTATCGCAGGGCATAGTGAAATGGGGGAAAAAAAAACGTCATTGGAATGTTGCCAAAAATTTGGCGAAAATGCATCCCATCTGGGCGTGAGTCGTGGCCCAGCCGAAAATGGTTATATTGTGCGATTTTTCAGCGCACTTTAGTTAATTGTTATGTAAGGCCAAGTGCTGGAGTTCAGATCTTCTAGATTGTCTTTCAAAAGGCTGCGGATTTAGAGCGAATGAATTTCGTTATGCCAGCGCTATTGAGGTTATGAATGAATTGAACCGGTGAATTGTGGAATCAAATTAAAAGGGGTTCGGTACGATGGGGATGTGCGATTTGAATTTATATGACTTGGGCGGTTTAATTACAGTTTTATTGGCTTTGGTTATGGTGTTGGGAACTATCAGACAAGGGGCACCAATTATATATCGATTAAATTCGACATGCAAACGAATGGCTTTATAATCAAGCTAACACTTCATAGTCCTTGGAATAATGTTCTCTATGGCAGCTAGAAAGTCAGTGTTGTAGAATGTGTTTTTTGTTTTTGTGTTCATGAAATGTGGGATAGTCAAGACAATTCTTTGAAAAAAAGGGTTCCGGCTTTCTCTTTGACTGATGTCATTTGAGTAAAAATCGAACAAGTTTCAGTTGATCGACAATTCACTTTCTAACTCTTGTCATCCCTTTAGAATTTCTTTTGCAAAGAAATTGAATCCCTTGTTCTCTAAATGCACGTTCCAATGCAAATGCAGGATATGTCATGTATGTCATGTAGGTATAGGGTTTCAAAGCACGGCTTCTTCGTGGCCGGAGAGAGTCTGCTCTATGACACCTTCTTTGGTATTCCATCAAATGATATTTGATATTCTTAATGTTTTGTCATATGCGTCCTTAAAGTGGTATGGGAGCTATGTTTATTTTTGTTCATATATTTTATTGTTACAATACAAATAAATAATACACAAAAATGTAATAAATTAAAAATGCCCACTTTGCCATCTATTGCCGACTGATCCGACACCATTTGCTGCATTGGATAGGATTATGAAACAGCCGCCACCAAAGTTAATTTTTGTTGCTCTTTCTTCCCGCGAGTCCTTATACACACAGAAGGGTGTTCTGATTTAAACGATCCCATCTGTTGAAGCCTATTTGCTTCATGCATCTGATCACCGCCACATTGTCAAGAACTGTCCCAAAATCCTGTTGTTGGATTTTTAGTGCTATTGAACAAAAGTACGGCTGTTTCACAAACTCTTCGCGTCGGGATTTCTAGTCTCTTTTTGAGGCTGATGATATCAATTTCTGCACACATACCAACCGGCAGATCAGATCTCATTGAATTTGCATGATCAAAGCAAAGACGTTAAGTTCAAAATATGTCTTTGCTAGTGTCGAACGACTAACAATGTTTATTGAAATCGTGGCTCAGCTTTAGGGTACCTGTAGCATACCGTAATAACCATAATAATTGATTGATATAAATGTAGGCACTTTCTTATTTACATCCACTTATTTGCTGAACTTCACTCTTATAGGCCGTTTCAATAACAGGCGTTACACAAAATAGTTAAAATTCTTTTCAGAAGCTATGGGCGGATTTCTTGAGATTCTTTAAAAGTCTGTAATTAAACTGAATTTGAAGGAATTAACATGCCAGTCCACGGAGACTACGATAAGGAGCTCATTATATTATATTCATTAACAATAAGTTAATCCTCAAAACTCCATTGTTGAAAACGAAGCAACGTATGGGGATTGACAGATTTGGTCAAGCGGAGTAAATCAAATTTCAAATTACTGTCACCTAAAATTGCAAGAAATTATTTACTTAACCCAGAACATTGATGGCAATGAAAAGCTCAATTGCCACTATTACCTGAAGGAATTGTACGCAACTAGAGATTTTAAAGTACTTGAATCCTGCTTACACTGCTTGAAATCCAAACAAATTCTCATCAATATTTTCAATAACCTAATATACTTTATGAACTCATTTAGACTAGTATGTCTTAATCACTGTAATAAGCAAAAATAAGAAAAACCTTTATTTTCTCCGTGTACACATCGAACGCGTCTACAGTGACGAGATTATTAACGTCCGTATCTTCCCTTCCTCGCAAATCAATAATTAATCTGTTTTATTCCCCATTTTGAGTTGAGTTGATTAATCTTCGGGACGGAAATAGGCTTCTCGTTTATCTTTTCGTCAGTCAGTTTTTCATACGAATTGATTGAAATATGCATTAGTATAAAAATGGACTGCGAAGGATGACAGATTGTCATCATATATTTTAACTTTTGTCTTGGAATTTTTTTTTTGTGTTTTAATATTTATATAAATTTATTTTTTTTAGTTGATATTTTGCATGTATTCATTTTTTTTGTTTATTTATTATTACTGAGTGCATAATCGGATTTCACCGAAAAATTATATTCCAATACGTATGTTGGTCGTTATTTTTTACTAGAATCTGACTATTTGCCATCACGCATTATATTGTGCAGAAAGAAGTGTTTATTCGCATTTGACTACTTTGGTATTTATTTTTCATTCGAAATTCACTTTTCTGGAACATGTGTTACACTGGAAAGTATTGCATGGCGATGGATGTTTATTCGTATATAACATTCCGTCACTTAGATCCACTTAATTACAAGGTCAAAATTTACTGGAAACTATGTGACGCTACACTCTGTGGTGGTCCTCGGCCCAGCTTCTCTCTCTCAAGTTATCGTGTTTTCGCCTTACGAGTGGAGGTTAGCTAGAGTTTGACACAAATATGCAAAAGTAAGAGTACTACTTTCTACTATCGACTAGGTGTTTCCTGTCAAGCAACACCAGACACTACTATGCGTACGTAGGTGAGGTTTGGTTTTGAGTGGCAGCGTTACTCTCACTCATTGATCCATAGTGTTACCCAAAACTGTCTGGAAAAAATGCTTTCTTATATAATTCTTTCAGTCTTAAGGCAGAATAATTCTCCAACTGATCTTGGGTAAAGTCGGCTTTGATTTTCTAGATAGATTACTCAATTCTTGTGCCCAAGGAAATAGCGATCGATGAAAGATATTCGGTGTTTAATCGCCGTGTGTAGTTAATGTTGTTCATCGCAACGCTTTTATTGATCGTACATGCTACTCATATGTATACTGGAAGATTGAGCATGATTTCCCAACTCAGGAGCACATATAGCTGGCCGTTTGAAAAGCATTACATTTCCAGATCTATGCCGCACACTGAATTCCCTAAGTTTCACTGGGAACTGAATGCGTTTGAACTGGAACGGTAAAAGTCAAGGGAACAAGCGCAATTAGGCATTCTTCTCCCTTGAATGCACCTTTTAAAATCCTTGCCATTATCACATTGTTCATTAGCTTCGTCACAATTAGCCGGTTTCCTTTGCACAGCTTTGAGGCAGGACGATTTCGTAGCATAATGATGACGGATCCAACTTTAACGCACAAATGATGCAGCGGCATCCTAGGCAATTCTTTAGGAATTCCATTGACGAATTGGTTTTGTCAGCTTCGATTTCAATATTTTCGCTGCTAAAATTGCGCGTACGCTCCACCAGTCGCAGTTGCGATAATTTTGACCAATGTTCGGATATAAAAAAAAACGAAAATTAATAAAGAAAAGTCATTTTTTGCATTAAGAAAAAAAAAACAACTGAATTGGTTGAAAATTACGGGTGGTAGAGAGAGGTTAGCTGGAGTTTTCTGTTGTGTCCTTCGGTCCAAGATGCCACTGTTCTACATTCATTAACTTCCTTCCCGTTGATATCATCTAAGGCCAGCCCAACTGTATTAAATTCCTATTACAAACTTACTTAGCTCTGGGCCTGAGCAATAGTTGCCTTCCATGGCAGACGCCTAGCACATGCTGCTTCATCAAAACCAAGCAGTCTTATGTCCACGATAGCTTGGTCTTTATTTCGGAGATTCAGTCTTCCGTTCCTTCTCGCAGCAGGAGAATCGGACTCGAACACCCTCTAATCTAAAGCATTTGTGTCCATGTGCTCGATGTGGCCGGGCAAGTGCGCCGGATTAAATCAGCACCTTGGTACAGCTTGTAGAGCTCGCGGTTGTGTCTTCTCATCAAATCAGCTTCCTCGCAGACAGGACTATATATATTAATATGTCAATGTCACGGTCAATCTCAATGGACTTTGAACCCGTGCATCTAGTGTTGTGTAATCTTTTCTAATGAAATCGACTCAGAGCTTTGCTTCGATCGAGATTACCCTCCAATGCAATTCCTAACCATGTGCTGTAATTAAAGCTCTATTGAATATCAGCTTACTCCTTTCGTTGACTGTTTTTATTCTCTTACGATTTTTAAGTCAAAATATTATGAAAGCAGAGACTTTAATCCACGTCCAGACGGTTCTACCAATTGAATAATGAAGCCTCTGAAGTGTAATATAGTTGTTCGCAGAAACAAAACCCAGACGAATAATTCAATGCCACTTATTCTGAGTATGACCAAGCTGTGATGGACGTCATAAATTCTTCCGAATCACTAGGACAAACTGATGTGGATCAAAAATGACTTCAGTCATAACCACGGCTGAGAATAAACTGAGTCTAAAACCACCACCCACAATCTCTTCCAATGATGACTTAACACCAGCCATAGCCACAGGCCGAAATGTGTACATATGTATGTTGGTTGCAATAACGAACAAAATTCACCCAACTGAATGGGTGATATGCTGGCGTAGATGCTTATATCTTATGCAGCACCACCCCTCCATCCGTCTGGGGGTGTTTATCGACTTTATTGACCCTGCTCGTTGTCGTTACACATAAATCCATATTATTTTTCCGATCCAATTTAAAATTTTACCCGCATAAATTTTAAAAGTTGCGTTACATCCCTAACCACCGTCAGTATCCGTTCCACTACCACCGCCAATGGCACCACCGTCACCGTCACCGCCACCGCCGGCCGGGTGCTTCTTCTGCGGTGCCGAAAAACACAAGCGCAAGGGTTGCGCAAAATGGAAAAAAAAAGAGAATTCTTCCGCCCATACATAAATTATACCAACCCCTTCCTTTGCCAAGCCATCCACTGTCCCACCCCCCTCCCCCCCACACACACATATCCTAGATGCGAGATTAAAAATAAAATAAATATAAAATAAAATTATGTAACAAAGTAATAAAAGAATAAGAGAACAAAAACAATAACTAAAAGGCTGCATTGGAACACATCGAACGCACCGCCTCTGGGGATGGTGCCGTATGATGGCATATGGTGCCTCATGTTGGCGGATTGTCGCTATGAGTCCGACGATGCGATGAACGGGGATTTGGGGAGGGGGGGAGGGGCTAGGACATTACAGCTGCATTCTGTGGCGCCTGCTGTTCCAAAAAAATATGTATATTTTTTCTTATTTCGTTGGATTTTTATTATTTTTCGTTGTGACTTTTGAAGTGTTTTTCTGGTTCTTTTCTGCTTGCCTGTCAGAACGGCGACATTGGTTTCTGTCGGAGAGACTCTTGGCTGCGAGTTTTTTGCGGGATGCAAGGGATGTCGGTGTGATTTGTTTTTGGGCTTATGCGGCGTATGAGTAACTTTTTAGAGAAGGCATTAACTCGCAAAATGCCGTTTCTATTGAAGTGAAGTGATAAAAATTAATTTTCCAAATAAAAGCTGTATCAGAGTAGATTTGTACTCGTTACGTCCCCGCCGAATGGGGTAGCAAGTGAAATTAGAACTGCTTGTCTCTGGGGCATATTAAAATTCCTGGCATATGTTTTTTTTTTTGTTATTCAAAAACTTAACTTATATCCATTATCAAAGTGAAAGGGGAAATCTATTTTGGAATTGGATGTGTTCGGGATTGCTTTTCGGAATCCATCGCTTCAACAATGACAATGTTATGTCAATAGTTTTAAGATTGTCCAACTTTAAATGCTGTTTGACCGAGTATATTCGAATTTTTAACTCAAACACGTTTGTTTCCATGCAAGAGAAGCTTTCCGTGCGTCTTCTTCTTCGCGAAGTGACACTACTGAGGTGGCGCTTTAGTTGAGGAGATCTTTTTAAAGTCTCCAGTGCCGGATTAACTTGAATTTGTTTGCGCCCCTGTTCGAAATATGTTCGATGATTCCCCGAATTGGAGCTGTGATTTACAATCGATATAGATGACTGGTGGTGTCCCGTGGCGTTGTAGGTATGTGCGTCGACTCCTACGCTCTTAGACCTATGCTGTCTAGGTTCGATTCCTGGTACGACAAGAAATACTTTTCACGGCCCGACCTCTTTCGAGTCACTGACAATGCTCAAAGAGTATAACTGTCTAGAAAATCTTCTCAAACATGGCCGTTCGGAGTCGGCATAAAAAATTGTAGGTCCCTTCTACTCGTGATAGAACAATAGCACGCACAACACGAGTGGTTGCTGAGAAGCTAGGCCCTGGCCCTGTACGGGCTGTAGCGCCACCCATATTATATTATTATATTATAGATGAGTTAGCGAAATTAACCTGAAAATGCTATTTAATCGCGCGAATTCAAATCACTCGTCAAACGAGACTAAAGACGAAGCTGAGTAGTACTAGATTTGGTGAAAAGAAGCTTAATTGCGTCTTGAAGTCAAAGAGACAATGATTGGCAAGATTCATCCACACCTTCGTGTTACTTCGTAGTCCGCTTCCGTGTGCGAAATCACTGAAAACATTGACACATTTACCTCATCTTGCCTCAATTATAAGCAGACACACTTCTTCGAGCCAATCGCTGGAAACACCACACTGAAAGATCTTTGTGCAAACTCAATGCAATTCCACTGTCTATTGACCGATAGCTCTGGTTTTGAATTTTAATCAAACACATTCTTTTAAACCCAATGCAGAAGAAGTCGCTTGACATGAGGTATATTTTAGTACTTTATCGATTTAACCATTGCTATCCTGCCCAATCTGAAGATTTACACACCAGTGTTGAAATTTGGCTTGACGATGTGTACTACAAATTAATGGTGTGTGCTGATTTGTCATTTATGGGCCAATATCTGCTATGGACTATAGTGAACCTCCCCAAAGACCACGCTGTTAAGGAGTCTTCTAATTACGAACAATTTCACAAGACGGCGAATATTCGTGACAAAACTTAGTCTTGTTGCGACTATTAGGAAACTGACTGTTGCATATTTGCGTGGTTTAAGGAGATCAAACTAACGCAAAGGCTTGTGCGAAAATTCTTGTTTGTTTGATGTACGGTTTTTCTCAACCAGAATATTACCTTACTAAGCTGAAATGTATAACAAATAACAATTCATACAAGTTAGTAGCAGGTGACAGTAATCTTAGCTTACTCTCCATCATTAAGGTTTTAATTCGATTTGCATATGATGATAAAATCCCTCCCATAATTCACGGATCCCCCTCTATCTAGTCACTGACGATATTCAGAAGGTTTAAGTGGCTCTCAAACATCTCCATTTGGTGTCGGCATGTATATCCCCTCCACTCGTGAGAAAGTTATAGTACGCACGGGACAACAGGAGCGGTTGGTGTACAAGCTAAACGCAGGTTCACCTCGAACTTGAGTGCCGCCCATATTATTGTATTATTCAATTTCGTACCCAACAACTGGATCATGCAATAGAAGTGTAATTCTTTTTTATAAGTCAAAGGGACAGCTTATTAAAAATATTGAATTGACAACGTAAAATCGCAGTTTAACTGTGACAAGAAAATCGCAACTAAGCCCAACTATAACTCAAAGTGCAAAATTATGCTATTTATGGTTCCTTAACAACTTAATTTTCAAGAAAATTATGTGCACAAAATTACAAAGAAGTGTTATAACTGACGACTGTGTTACAAAACTGTGATCACTGAGGAGAGTGAGGAGCTGTTCATTTCATTTATGAGAGCGACGTTAACGTTGTATTTGAAGTTTCTTAGAAATTGAATAGGTAGTGATTACATTTTCGTACAATACGACAGCAATAACTCCTGTCTCAGCTGAAAATATCACCACGGTAGCAAAAATAAATCTTAATTGCTCAATATTTTTAGAGTAATAATTCTTAGTCTTAGACTTATTCTCAAACAGGTTTTTAAAATAGTTTCAGTTCAATCTACTGACTTTTCTACGTGCATACTTCAACTCAAATACACTTCCCATATATTTTTTCTATCCGTGCTTATTTAAAAAGGTGGTGTAAAATTTGTTTCCACTTTGGAGATTAGGTTAAGTTGGGTTAGAGTGGCTGAATGCCGGCAAGCAGCAGTCAGACTTAAGCCAGAGTAGGCACGTTGTACTGCCACGCGGTTCTAGTCTATCCTATCCTGCAAACCAGTTGATGCTTTTGATAAAGCTGTAAAGGATGTGTCTGACACTAATGCTCCAGCTAGATCATTCGGTCAGATCAGCACCTCAGTGATATTTCACTCGGGAGGGCACTGACAGTATAGAGTAGGTGCCCAATAATTGCCTCCTCTATAATGTATGAAGCTTCTCCAAAAGTCGTTGCGGGGCAGGTTCAAACTTGAGCAGCGAGTTCTTATGTCGCAGTGTTCGGTGATGACGCCGACAATAATTCTGAATTTCGACCTACTCACTCTGATCGGGCTGTATGGTGGTCTCAAATCGAGAGTAGACCATAATTGTTTAATTATGAGGCATCTTGTGCCAAGAGACTCAGTACGATTTATGGTAGCATGCATTTCAAGCTAAGTAGTGAACAAAGGTGTCTTTGTAGCGTTTTTGCCTCCTTTACAATTTGCCTCAATCCCGTCACCCACATTAGTGGGATGCTGAAATACATGGCCTGGCTATGTGAACAAATGGTATTATGAGTGCTTGATATCACATTGTTTCTTTTTTATCCAAGAAAAAGCTTTCTTAATCTTTCGAGTATAATATCTTCGAAGTGATGCATTCTCATAAAATGTACGTATATGACATCCACCATCAAATACACCCCCATTTGGAATATGAATGCATTTAAATTGTAATCTAGGCCAAACATTTCATGTAGATCGCATCGAAGTTATGAAAGTATGACAGGCATGACGCATGGACGGACGGACAGAAGTTATAAAAGTTCCATTTGGAAGAAGGACCTTAAAAATGGCCGCTGAGATGAAGCGACCAAGGTCCATTAGATGCCAGTAAACTACCTTGGTCGCTTCATCTCAGCGGCCATTTTTAAGGTCCTTCTTCATACATATGTACATTCCGAACTACTACCTTTTTGTAAAACGTGATCAAATGTCATCAAAAGTAGGATCATTTATACCCAGGCATTTATACGGCAGATATTGCAATTTTCAGTGACCTGTAGCTCCACCTATTCTCGATACTTTGGATCAATATAAAGTGTGTCATATTTCTTCGTGTTCAAAGGTTAGACCTTCAGTTATTCTTTTTCGGGCCCGACACTTCTCCGGGTTCATAGTCCTTGTTGGGGTGGCTTCGCTAAAATGTTGGTGTTATGTGCTCTACAAAAGTCCTTTAAGTTCGCCAAAGTGCATTTAAAAGATATCAACATGAACTTGTTGAAATACGTTTCAATTTCATCATCCTTACATAAACTTTGAGTTGCAAAAAGGATTGTCATTAGACTTCACTTTCACGATTGGATCGTGTGGTTCGCCTTCGGGTGCCTTCAAAGTTTCTAGTTTTGTATTTGTGAAGTTACACGTTTCTTTCAACTTTATACGAATGACTGCACTTATCAGGTCGTACAATTGAACTGCCCGGCGTACTCCAGTCAACTGTAAACAGCAAATATTCGAATGCATTTGTTCCACCAAAAAAAGAACAAGTATTAACAATTGCCATTGAAACCCCATTTCAATGGTGTTCAGTACAATAAATGAAAAGCACGCATCCACACACTTGCACAACACAAAATATTCAATTCAACTCGGATAGTTCCATTCAAAACTAAAACTCATTACTGTGACTATTGGCTGGGAAACTTTTGCAGAAACTTTTGATTACCAATAACCCTTCATATTGCCAATAACTCCTGACAGTGCTTGAAAACATCTGTGCCGCTGTACCCAAACAATATCCACCCACCCACTATGCACAAATACAAAAAGCAAAACAAAAAACGAACAGCGTAAAACAATAACAAAGCGGCAGGCGATCCGAAACGAAACAAAATCAAAAAAAAAAAAAGAGAACACAATTCATTCTTCAACTCAGTGAAATGAAACAAAAGAATGATACACAAAACTATACACACGTCCAAACAAATCAGCAGAGGATACAACGCAAAGCAATCGTTCATACTTCAAACGTCAAAGCATCTACGTTACTGCCCGGCGAGGCGTTGTGCTTGAAGCCCCAAGGCGATTCGTGTAACCTATGCTAAGATCTAAATATAAAAAGCTAATCCAAAATAGATGTCCACATTGAGAAGCAATAGTTTCAAGGCCCTGCAAGGGGGCGCACACCGAGCGCGCTAAAAAAGAAATAAACAACAACCCATCCAACAAAAGATACACAATCTGTGTGTTACGTTTCGTACGTACGCGAGTATTTTACTTCAAACTGTATGCGAATGTGATGTGAGCTGGGACAACAAGATACCAAATGTACATACTACATCCCTTGAAAGTTAACTCGCATGCAAGTGCCGGATTACACACAAGTGAGCGTATCTAAGTGTCTAAGTGTTCAAGTGTCCAAGTATCCAAGTATCCAAGTGGATGTCCGTGTACTGGCATCTGCTGGCACTGGCACTGGTACTGGCACTGGCATGGCGGTGGCACTTTACGCGCGTGAATGTTTTGTTGCACTGCCTGCCATAGGAGGGTGCCGAAGGTGAATGGTGCAAAGAGGAAGCCCAAAAATAAATCTCAACTACTACGGCAACTAACATAACTTGAAAGTGGCAGGAGCGCACACTACCGATGTACACAAGGAGTGTAAGACTTAACCCATAGCAATTAGAGCAATGTAAACGAAGCGAAGGGCTTCTGTTTTCATTTTTGTTCGGTGTTGCTGTTGTTATTTGTTGTTTCTGTTGTTGACTTTACGGTTAATCTTTCGTTTGTTTATCCAAACTAAACTGAGTACAACATGACATGCTTTCAGCATCGCAGCACAGTGCTCGGGATGTAAGCCTAAGCTAACGCAAAAGCTGTTAAGCCGTAAAGTTTTCATGTCAAACAGTGTCGCGTTTCGTACGAATATCTTATCGAGCTTAGCGGCCAATGTCATGCGCATCATTTCCAATTCCATCGGAATGTTGTTTTTCGATTTCCATTCATGTTCGAATGGTCGATATCGAAAAAGCTTGTACTTCTGTACTTTCCAGTGTTTTCGAACCCACAACTGAACTGGAACCAGAATTATTTTTGTTTTCTTTTTGCTTCGACACTTTGCCTCTCTGTCTTCCAAGAAAATCCCATCAAAAGGGAACACCGACAACAGAAAGTATAAAAAGATTATTTTCTTTTTGCGTGAAATCTCTCTCTCGCCTCAAACGGAGGAATACTTTCGTCTCGTTGGGTTATGCTTAACTTCTCAGGTTTTATTTGCCTCAGAAATCAAAACAGAAATGTTTTTTTTTTGCATTTGGTTGACGAGACATTTCACACATGGATTTTGGATTTTTTAAACATTTATTGGATTGTTTTCATTGGCCATGCGGTGACAGATGTCTGGGAAGCCTCAACGTTTCTCTAGTTGGGTGCATGAAAGAGGGTCTAACAGGGAGGCTTGTGAGCATTTTGATTTAGCGCTACCTCAGTTGGCTTGGAGTTAATACATACCTCAACCGATGACATAAAATTATCGAAAGAAATACTATTAAGTAGCTTAACGTCATAACTTCCCGTTGATCATGCACATCGTGACCACTTAGCAGACATTTTGTATAGATTCATTCTAGAGAAATACCCCCCGTCGGTCGATAAATTCTTTAAAAAGTGGGTCATAAAACGAAATGCAAATTAAAACTGAAAATAAAAAAAGTCGATTAAAAAATAGAAGGCACATAAAATGTCTGTCTGGCATTGTAGGATGGATGATCAAGTGGAAAAGTGATTTGAAAATAATTTGAAAGACGATTGAGATTACATAGACTGCATTCAGTTGTATATTGGGTGGCGTAAAAGGGACTTAATATACACTGTGCACTATGGAATGCATGTTAAATAGCATCCTGGTAGCAACTGCAACATCGGGAGTGTTGCAATGCAGTAAAATAAGGCCAATCAGTGAGCTTCTTATAATTTGTGTTCACCGGTAGTTCGAAGTGGAAAAGCCCAAAGAAACCGAAACCCGTCTTTTGTGTGAGATTGTTCGGTTCCCAAACTCCTTAAATACTGATTGCCATGAAATTGTAAAGACATATAATTTGTTATTACCCAAGTGCGCCAGTAAACCTATGGAATGATTTATTTTTATTTCGAGCACTGATAATGAAGAATATGGTTTTTGCGTTAAAATTGACCACGATTACCAAATTTGAAATTAATGATCATGATTGTTTTATTGAAAATGATTACTGAGTTCACTGCACACTTTTGAGTAAAACAGTGCTGTTCATACGCTCTACCTGACCTAGACATCTTAGGCGTTGAATTAGTAGACGCCTGTCGGTGTATAGTCCAAACAGTTCATGGATGCACTTCTTCTCCAAATGTCATCAACGTAATTCCATCTTCTTCCATCTTCGTCAGCGCTTAAGGTTGTCCATGTCTTCGCGCCACAGAACGGGACACTGGATCAAGTCGTTATATAAAGTCAGCTTGTCGAGAGAAGACTGTGAGCTTGGCTCTCCCAATGAAGAAGGAATGTTGTGGAAGAAGGAATGTTGTGCAAAATGAAGAAGGAAAGCACATCTGGCCGTCGTGGTGCATTCTATCCATCATAGTTTAGGGTACTGCTCTCCGTCATCAAGATTGAGTTGTCCTACAATTGAATCGGTGCTAGATCTTTACCTCGGGAGTTCAGTCATCTTTTCCACTTGGAAAATTAGGCTGGTACTAGAATATTTTCTTAGCCAGAGCATTTTTATTGTGACATGACAGCACTCTGGGACTATATCAATAACATAGTACCCAGAGTTTGCGTCTATGCCTCCTTCACATGTGCCTTACTCACTCTCAACAGAATATCCGAAGTCATGTTTTATTTCCCAAGGGCCGAACCATCCCTGCATCTTACTTACATATCATATTATATTACATAATATATTATAGAAACAGAGACACCTAGAACACGATTTTGGTCCTTCGAGCTTAAGTTTAACCTAAGTCTTTTGCAGCTATTTCTGCATCGGACCATCATTAAGTTGTCATTTATAGAATTCACGTTTAGCCTGTTCGTTCTTATATTTAGTCTGTTTACAGGAATGAATTTAAACACAGTACTTTCATTTAACGTATGTACGCTAATAATTCCAACACGTATTCTTGGTTTGGTGGCTAGCGCACGCCGTTTATTTCATATTTTTTCTACCTTACAAATCCAACCTAATTGTAACTTAAACCTATTCTACTGCTCAGACAGTTGCATCATATATTACTGTTTCTGCAGCCGTTCCACAGGCAGGTGATCGTTGCGTTGTGCTGACGCAATGGCTGCTAGTGTGAACTTATTTGGGGCAATCCTTCCGATGGAAGGTTTCAGCTTTACCCCCTTATCCCAAACAAAGACATCAAGCGGTTTATTACTTAGTGTTTAAGAAATACAAGGTTACACAACCAGGCACGGCATCGATGCACATAATATTTCGATTAAACTGACAAGCTCATTATTATTGCACTTTAGAGAAACTTAGTACCGCTCTAATGCCCTGCTAAAGTACAAATTAATTAAATAACATAATAAGTACTGTCGGAGGATGAAGATCGCAATGTTTGTAAGCGTCTTTCGTTCACCGATGTGAAGGATCATATGTAATTCTTTGCAGCACGCAAGGCAGGGGAAACCAACTTCGAAACATTTAAGTATAAAGTTTACTTTCGATCATCGGACCTCGCACAGGACAAATGGCAGCAGTTTCCTTAAAGAAATTACACAAACGATAGTGCTTGAGAATGGCGCTTTATCGAGTAAACCTCGAATTTCGTACGGTATTTTTTTGCTCGTGATATGAAATCTGTTTCCCCTTGACGTTTCCTTTTCTCACGTGACACGCCTGTCAAAACAAATTGTTAGAACATTTTTTAGAAGTTCAATCCAAGCCAAAAACTACGAAATAAAAATGAGATTTTATTTGCAACTCCAGTCCCACCTTGTTACTGTTCCATCAATTACCGATCAATTTCCAATACGATGAAATTAAGTCCATCCATCCTGTTTTGAAGTGCAAACATCTCGTAAAATTCAGCTCACATGGAACATGGAAACTGGAAAGCCTACATTTCTGCACACGTGTGTACGTACGACTTGTAGGAGGAGACAAAAAGGCAAAACAAAAAGACACAAAAAAAAAAAAAAGGAAAATACCCCCCGAAACATGAAAATCACCAACCGAAAGCTTTTTCGAACATCTACCCCAACCAGAGCATCGGGCATCCATGGGTTAAATATCTCGAAAAAAATTCCTTCTTTCCATTCGCAAAAGACTACACGAAAATTTTTCTATTCCATTCAAATACTTTTCCCGCCGTATGCTGCTATAGCTATAACTCGTCAAAAAAAGACTATATTCTGAATTTTTTAGCCGCAATCAGTCGCGTGAAATTCTTCTGCATTTCCAAAAGTGTTTTTCCTTGTTTGTTTCTTTTGCAATAAATAAAAACAAAAAAAATATACACACTCTCCGACATGTGAATTCGATTTTGATTTAATTAAACAAAAATAAGCAAAAAAAAGTAAAAGAAAATAAATAAAAAAGAAATGAAATGATGTGAAAAAGCCTCAAAATTGAAAAGAAAAGACAAAAGTTACATATCATTCTAATATCACACAATCCGTTGAACGTGTTCAATCCAATATCTCTTTTACATATACGAAACATATATTGTATCTTTATATACTTCAGTGCATACAAAAATTTGTCTTTCATTTATGAAAACAACAAAAAAGAAAAAAAGAAAATAGAAAAAGTATCTCAACGTTAGTATTTCTCTATTGGTTCTCATTAAAGTGATGTTAAACATCCTTTTTAACCTTTATTCTCTTGTTTGCGCGTGTGTATGTGTATGTTTGTGAGTTTTTTTTTTTCATTTTTTTTTTGTTGTACATGTGTATGGCCCCTTTCACTCGAGTTTTTCGCGATGCAGAAAATAGCATTCCAGTAAGAAAGTATCTTCATCTCTCCGATGTTGTCGTCGTTATAATCGTAATCATCATCTTCAGTGTGCTCTTGTGTTTAAAAGTGAAAAGATAGTATGTGACTCGACTGCAAGTCCTTAAATGAAGGCAGTATGATGATGAGGGCGAGCGAAAAACAACAAAAAAAAAGAAAAATACTATGTAGAAGTGAAATGAAACTATTGAAGGATACTTAAAATGTACAGCATGACACACGGACACGACGACACACAGCACACAGCATCTTCATCATCATCATCATCGTCATCGTCATCATCGCCAGCATCAGCATCTTGATTATTATCAGAAGAGTAGAAAATAACAAACGAATCACCAACGTTTGGGTGAGGACGACAGGATATTGTCGTCAACAACATGCTCGTGATTGGCACGATAGCCAGCCGCATGAAGTGCAGACTGAAGTTGCACTAATATTGCAATTATAATAAGATGTTCAAAAATCGTATTACTTTACCTTGAATTTTCTCTATCCCTTGATACGATGGCGATAATGATGGTGACGGTGATGAAGATGATGATGCGGACGACTACGACGAGGATGATGATTATGATGATGATGATGATGGACCTATCCTGCTGTGCCGCCTCTCTCTGTCTTTCTCTTACTCTTATTACCCTCTCATCATCATCGTCGTCGTCGTCGTCGTCGTCCTCGTCGCCGTAGTGTCATGTAGTATGTGCTTTCTCCGAGTGTACATAGAGAATACACATACAATACAATTGCGTGAGCAAAGCGAAAAAAAAACACAGAAAGCATCCCACCTTTCCTCTCAAAGCAGCAGCCGTAACCACACATCATTAATACGAGTACATAAAGAGTGTGAATCCGAATCCTGAAAGGATTCAAACAACAAAAACAACGTTCACGAAAAAAAAAAACGAAAAATAATACCCAATCGGTCGGTTATCAGTGGTCGAAGCCGTAATTAGTGCTAGCCGAGTCCGTTTTTGTCATAGAAAATGTATGCGTATCCTTTCGGAGAAAGTATACTGCCTTCGTTTGGTTTTTTTTTTTTCTCTCCTACGGTGGAGTGGTGAACTTTCAGACGGCTGGTGTTTGTAAACCTTGCGTATTCTAGCACACATATCGCTAAACAAAAGTTCCTTTCACACACAAAGTGAACGAGTGGAAAGGCAACCATAGAGCAGGCGAAAAAAAAAATCAACAACAACAACAGAACGCCAAAGAAACAATCTACAACACTCCTCCGAAGGATACAAACATTCTCGTGTGTTCTGTTCTTTCCCGTTTCTCTTCTTTTTTTTTTTTAATTTTCCTTTTCCTTAAGTGTATTTGTGGGTGTTGGTACAGAAACAGATGATGATGAGAAAAGTATAGAAGAAAGGATTTCCCTCTCTTGGAAATGAAGAAAATGGAAAAAATTTCCTCCTGAGATACGTACAAATATCTGAAGTTATTTACTACTACCAAAAACGATTTTCCACCCAATACCCGTGCAAAACGAATACAAATATGCGGGTGGATATTTGTGTACCGCCGTCGAACACTCACATACATCGGACGAGTGTGTAGTTGTGTCACTTAGAAAAAGGATACAGCAAGTGCCTGTCAGTGTTTGGGGGGGCCTCTGAGTGTGCGATGCGTCTGAGATAATATGCGTGTTAAAACACCATCGTGTATCTAGTGGGAAAAAAAAAAACAGAAAAATTCTAAAGAAAATCTCTTAATCCTCCTCCCGTTGGAAGTTCAATTCGAAAAAAATTGTTTGCGAGTAAACTTTAGTTTCGGAATGTTGCTCCAATCGTCGATGGTCAAAAACACGAATATCCTCCTCGATTGAACGAAATGAGAAACCTCTAACTCGCAGTGCGTTGTTTTTCTATGTGCTTTCCTAATTTTTTTCCCCCCCGTCTTTTCGTGGTTCTGTTGAAATCCAGATGTAAGCTGTGTGAGAATTGATTGTTTATTTGTTTGCCACGAGTGCCTTTGTGAAGGACAATGTGAAACATCGTGGATACTTTCGTTCTCGGCTCGAAGTCCTTTTGGAAGAAAAAAAAAAAATATGTGGAAAAATAGGAAATCACTTTCAAATCGAGTTGAAACTACAACTGTTTACGTTTGCAAATCCAGAATGTGACTCTAAAAATAGTGAAAAAGTTCAGAAAGCCAAAGCAAAAAAGAAAAAAAAACGCAGCAAGAGAAACAAAATTCTTGTTTTTTTTTTCGAATAAAAATGCAATTTTCCAATTCGTCTGCGTGCGATAGTGTGACTTTGTTGAAACGCACACACTCGCAGGGATTCCGTATACAAAATGATGTGTTAATTCATGGGTTTTATCTTTCCTCTGTGTAGTGTTGTGTTGAGCATCATATAAGTGAAAATTCACGTATGTGAAAGTATTTCTGTATTTTTCTTCTTCCTTCAAGAATTTGAGTCTATCCTCAATGTTGTTTGGAGATTTCATCGGGGCTTCTGATTGCCGTTGCTTACCCGATTAAGGTCTGGTTTGTCGAGAAGCGAGGTCCTTACGTGTTGCACAGTCTGACAATATCAGCTAATGAAAAAAAAACGCAGACAAAATTCAGTCCTGTTGAGGGGTTAACCAAAATTGGGGTGTCCCTCCACGCCTCTACGAAATCCTCTCCTCACAAGGTGTTGTTTCTATGCAACATATGCATGACGTCAAGAATGGTGTCTTCCCATTGTGAGCAATTCCCTGGTATATCGTTCCACATTTCATTGCCCTTCTCTGGGGATCCAGCAGCAGCATCGCATCTTCATTCACTCTTGTATTTCATCGCTCAAATGTAACTCATGATCTCGTTTTGCCCCAATTTCCGTCTAAAACCTACTTAAGAACATAACATCTCTTGGATAGATGAACAGTTTCCACAATGTGCATGCATACCTATGCCTGCACTCAAAGGGGGAACCAAACGTAATAAATATTTGAGTTAAATGACAACCATCTGAATAGGGTTTGAGAATACTTAAGCCTCAAATGAGGAGGGGTGCATTGCAAGAAGCAAGAACAAAAAGAATGCAAATTCTCCCTCAAAGTGAAGGTTTTTTCTTGACTCTGCATCTGAATAAACGTTAAATTTGACTTGTTGCTTCACAGCTTGCCACCGAGCAACCCTCCACCCCCCTCGATGTGTAGAACAAATCGATGATTGATGAGCGGAATCTTCATATCATCACACCGAGAGGCGTATCGTTTGTGTGTTGTTTTTTTTAAATCGACAGTGCTGGCAAAATTCAAGGGCATTTAGTTTCACCCTTCCACCCATCCCTCGACATGCACTTAATGTATTCAAAGTCATGCGTGATTTCTTTTTTTCTTTCTTCGTTTTTTTTTTTTTGCTTAGTCTCATCGATTTGATAAGAAATGATCGATTTGTCAAACGCTCGGCCAGTGATGTATTCATCTGTCTATTTGCTCATTTGATTGTCAATATATCATTTAAACTCGTGTCCCAATCATAATGGATACATTCTGAATTGCTGAAGATGTCATTTAAAATGTTTTCATTGCTCTGATAAAAGCTCTTATGTGTTCGCCTATGGCACTTGTGAGTTATTTCTTTTTTTTTTCTGTGCCTTTTCATTTTTCAATATGGGAATGGTGCCAAAAATGTACAACCTGTTGGCTACTGGTATGAAATGTTTCCTGAAAAGAAAAAAAAATGTTTAAACAATAATCACGGATATGATTGAAGTGGTTTTGTATTTCTTTTCTTTTGCGTTTGCCCACAGTTCAGCATTGTTCGTGTGGAAAGCAAAAGAAATCACATTCAATTAGTTTTGAGGACTTCTGTCAGGAACTTGCATAGGAAATCGTGCATATCCTTGCACATTGTTCTTGCTAAGCTTGTGCAGTAGCGATTTGTCTTTGAGATAGTTTAACCAATTTTTCGTACCTATTGTTTTGGAGAATACTCTCTATTATCCGTAGTCGGTAGTGTTTGCTTCAAATGGTATTGTGCCCTCATTCCTCTTCATTCAACATTCCTTGCTTTTCTCAAACTGTTTCCGATTTGTTAGACGTTTCCTTAGAAGAATTTCTCATCATGTAGACAGTGATATGTCCTTTTGGCTGGCTCGATTCACTGAAACCCTTTCTCCCCCATCGCACGTCATTCGGATTGGAATAAATGCATACGCGGTATGAATTTTATTGACAACAAAATGAAATCATTTTCTCGAGATCTTCCCCATCGCTCACTTCGGCACGTCAACGCTTCCGTACATCACTGCTCAATATCACCATTCAATTTACACCATTTTAACATGCAACTTAGATAAGCAATACTGCGAAATTACGTGTGTGTCTGCGCGTTACCTGAATGTTTGCACGTCACTTCGTGCAACTCGCATACGAGTGTAGGTTTATTCAGACCGCATATATATAGTTTTGCCATAACAAAATTGAATGTTTGATGAGAGAAAATCGTTTCGCTCTCTCCTTTTCCACTTGGACACGATGATTTACATCGATGGCACACACAAGAGCCAGGATAAATGAATGGAAACACACCCAAAAAGAAAAAAATAAGACAACAAAGAAACAAAAATCCATAGATAAGTAAAAGTCGAAATAAAAACACCATATTCAAAGGTGAAATGAAATAAACTTCGGCACACCCATACACATGGATAAGAATGGCAAACGTAGAACTATCTACGTATCTGACATTAACAAATGCCAGGTAAAAGAATACAGAGAACAACCGTCATGTACAAAGTTCAATTTTGTTATTAAATTTTCTATTAGAGGTCCAAGGAGTCGTTAAAGTTAAAAATACACAAGTGACTTACAATTGCCAGATGCTTGCTGGCTGGCTGGCTTGCTTGCTTGCCTGCTCGCTCGTTGTCGGATGTATGTGAGTGGTGGCGTTTTTATAGGTCACGCTTATACAACGTTTTAGCTAAGGAGTCGCCTAAGGTGGTGAACTTTAAATAGAAACATCTACGAATTGTCTCCTAATGCGAACTAAATTCCCACTCCTCGACTGTTTTTTATGAAATAAACCAAGAGAAGGAAAAAAAAGGATATCATTATCATTTTGGGTCACTCGGTCGTATGTGCAACATTTTCTTCTAGGTTTTTTTCTTTTTTCATTTTTTTTTTGCCCTCTATGTCATGTCCTTACCGTGAATTGTATGTTTTGGATGTTTGTTTTGTTATTCTGTTCTTCTCTGTAGATTCTCGAGTGAAAATTTCGTAAGGAAACAAGTGTAAAAAAATATACAAAAAAAAAAATTATAAGCAAGCGAAGAAAAAAAAGTGAAAAAAAAATAATGAAAGCGTGAAACACAGTGAAAGTTGTTAAGTTATTTAATAAATCAATTGTATAGTTTCACAATCTGTACGTAGAGCAATACAAAAGTGAGCATGAAAAGCAGATAATATCTTTGGTAACGTGCATCGTTGGGATAGTAAAATTGAGCAGAAAATAACGCCATCTAGTTCGGTGTCAACCATTTCCCGCATAGAATTCATAGAACGATGGGGCTTGACTCCAGTTCTACGACCGCGTCAGGAGCAACCATTAAGCGGTGAAAATTTATCAACTGCATCGCCCCCTCTTCTGCGTGAAAGGTAGTGTATTTAAACATTTTCTTCTTTGATTATTGATATTATTGTTTTGTGTAGTCGTATGCCCTCATGTTGAATTCGGTCTGTATGATCGGACTGGACTATTTATTTATCTACTTAACTCGTGCAGCTGTGTGTTTCAATGAGCATCTTAAATCAAATTACGAAAATGGTCGTTCAAAAGTATAGTTTCAGACTTTGTATCGTTCACGTGAAGTTGAATTACACGGCACCATGCATTGCCTAAATACACGTGTAATTAGTAAGGGATGGTTACGCGTCGTATATAGGTACATGCAACGGTGTCTGAATAGTAACATGTGAATATGGGCAATAGAATATACCAGAATAAATAGTGCGACGTAACACAAATTCACGTGTACAAGTGAATACACGTCAAATCGATCAAAATATTTGTACCAGAAATAGAAGAATATGTGTTGTCATATATTTAAATGTTTTTGCTGAAATTGAATTTTGGTGTAGCTTGGTTTATGATCATAGCGAATGGTTTTTGTGATCTAGATGAATGTTTTTTGAATAACTTTCGAACAAAATTGATACTAAGAATTTACACTATACTGTTCGAATACAAATTCCTTATCATTATGTACAGAATATGACGTCGGCATTTTGCCTTGAAGGAAAGGCGAGGCACTTGAAAATGCTTTCGCGCACATTTGTTGTTTCGAATGGTGGACTCGTTGAGATAGCTTGATTAGTTCACATATTTTTCTTCGAGTTGTTGGCCAGTATTTTTTGACATTATTCATCCAGATGAATGCCAGTTGTATTGATGTAGCACTGTATTTTTGGAACAACATATTTTGTTGGGCTAATTGAGTTTTCTACTAACTATTAGAGCACTGCCTCTAGCCTTCTCGTGCAAACATCATCCAATGATGCCGCTGGCCTTTATGGCAAACAATGCAGTTACATTGCGAGTCTACCAGCATGTGCTGAGAGCTTGCGGGTCTCTACTGAATGGTTGGCTGACTCGCTACATGATTTATTCCAAAAAAGTAATGTAATGTTCTTCAACTGATATGCTTTATTATTTTCAGCGAGTTGATGCAATATTTTCTGTACCGAAACTATTTGTTATCAATTCCTTTTCTGCAACTAATTAACGTCAACTGGCAAATGTCATTTAAACAAAAACTATATGTCACGAAAATGGGAATCAAAAGTGTGTGGCGATGAAGAAATGCAGGACTTATTTGTATAGACTTCAATTATTGGATAGAGGTCTTAGACGATGCTAGTCACAAGTATGTGCTGCCTTCGAAGAGCACAAATGTCAAATTACAACCAACCCATTGCCAGATGCGAACAATGTGCAACCTGTAACAGTGTCAATCGCCTTCTAGTCCATTTAGACATTTCTCAACTTTTCTCGTTTGCCCAAATGTGCTGAGTTCACAAATAATAATTAACTTCAAAATGATTTACCACTCAGAACACAATAGAATAGGGTTTCTGTTACAAAAAGAAACAGAAAAGAAAATGTCTATATATGTATATCGTTTCCGTCTCACAGTTTTGTTGTCAACGCCCAACAACAGATACCAGTGAATTCACAAAGAGAAAAATGCTCAATAAAATTCGATTAGTGGTCCATTTAATCTGACAGAAAGACTTTTAATCGTAAACCCATGTCTCTAAAGACATGGCAAGAAATGGAAACGTTCCTTGCGTTCATACTCATTCATATAGGACACACGACCAACGACGCTTGGAGAGACCGAGACCGAAACCGATATTGAGAGAAAGAGAGAGAGAGAGAGGGAGAGCGACAGAGTGTGTGTATCGGAACGTCGGAATACAGATGGAGAAAGAGATGGCCAAACGCTATTTAACATGTGTCCTTAAAAGTCATTCCGAATGTGTCGGAAGCATGTTGGTGCAGAATATTTTATGTGTATGTACATGCTCGGCAGCAATAAGTATATTTCTTCGAGGAAAGATTGTCCTTTTTGGCTTGTTGTCCTTGAGGACAAGAAGACACAAAAACAAGGTGCAAAGTAAAACCAAAGCTAGGCACTTACTTCTTCAAATTCTTCTTGTCGGTCGGTCTTAGCTAAAGATCCAACCGAAACACAGTCAGAGCAACATAGAGAAGAAAGCCTACATACCCACATCCAAGGATTTTTCATCTCACAAAAGGAACTCAAAGAAGAAGGCCAACAAAACACAGAAGAGACAGATAAAAAAAAATAATTGAAAAGGCACTGCCAAAATACTAGTAGTATCTGTGAAAATATAACAAATATAACTTTCACTTTATGCACTGGAATGAATGTGTGTATTTATTCCAAGAGAGTAGGTACAGATTATTTGCGGTTGCACAACTAAACACAGCTCAAAGGACGTCGTCGTCGTCGTCGCTTCCTACCACCCCTCCGCTAGTCGTTATTTTCTTTCACTCCTTCCAACTTGAGACTGTGTGCGTATGCAGTGGCAGGCCTTAATACATTCTTTCATTTTGTTGTCTTTCATTAGATTGTATTTTTTGCCTCCGCATTTTCCTTCGTTGGAAATGAAAGGAAAGCTCTTTGACTCGGACGCTGGCTGCGGCTGTGGCTGTGGCTCTGGCTGTGAATCAGGCTCCCTCTTCAACAATCACTCACTCGGAGTCGCCAAAATATACACACCAATATCCAGGCGGGTGCGGGTGTGTATGTGTGCGTGTACGATTCGTTCTTTGCCGCTGACTGTCGGTCTCTCCCATGGTCGGTGGGTGGTGGAAAAGCTTATTTTCCTGCGAATTGTTTTCACTGTTTAATAGCAAGAAGTCACCGTGCCGGGATAAAGTTCAAATTGTCGATGCGCGCAGGTCTAGTGTACCTGTCAGTTTGTGCTCTCCTTGTTTTCATCTCCTTTCATTCGTTATTCCTTCGTTTTTTTTTTGTCCGCTTTTGTTTGTCCTTTCTTTGAAAGGATGTGATGCGATGTGTTTTTTTTTTTCGCTCTTGTGCTTGTGCTTCTTTCGTTTTCGCTTCATTGTTGTGTGCGCTGCTGTTGTTGGATTATTTTGAGAGTTTGTTGGTTAAATACCCGAAGCAAAATATTTGTATGCACTGGTATTGGTGTCATGTCATTTAGGCATTCTAGCGTAAGTGACGACATGTATCTGCGAGAGAGAACGCTAATCTCTGAGAAATTTCCTTCAGCCACTTCACTTGGCACCGAAAAAAGGACTGAATAAAAAATAAGGCAACGACAAACAGAATACAAAAAACAACACAGCAGCAAGTGCGCTCTTTTTTAGGCATAATAAGATATATTTTTAGACAATATCCTTGGTACTTTTTTTTCTTCATCATCGTTTTTTTTTTGTCGCCTTTTTTTCTAAATGTATCCACAGCATGCTGTGGCCGTAATTGGGTAAAAAAAAACGAAGGCATCTATGTTTATGAAGGTACGAGAAAATATATGTACATCGATGGTGATTTCAGCGCGGAAATAGATGAACACTGACGTCCATTAGGTCCACTTTCAGTAGCTTGGTGGTGGTTATTTTTGAAGTCGGCACTGCATTAAGGGTAACGAATCAGCGAACACGTCTTTCCGGTAACAAAAGCGGCAATATACAATAATTTGTCCTAATTGCATTCGAGTTGGTATCGACGAATGAGCCATTAAGTCTATCGTGACTGGAGGTTTGGTGCGTTAAAAGATCTTAAACTGCTTTTAGCGCTCGAGAATGGTACTGTCACGCAACGCCACGCCAACCTAAATGGTTCATTGACTCATTGACTCAGCAGCCACATTCAGTTGAAAATTGGTGGAATTGGTTGGGGGCTCCGGTGAACTCTGTAACTCATTTAAAGCCTTCGTGTGTTGAAATTGAACTGTTTTTTTGGTTGTCTGGTATTTATATTCCTATACTCGAAAGCGTGCCGCAGAACACGCATCGTTTAAGAAGTTCGAGAATACCTGGGTTTTCGTTAATTGAATAACCTTGCCTGAATTATGAGAAGCAGTGAACTGAGACAAAATCCATCTCAATCATGGCCGAATTTAGCCAAAGTGAGTTAAACTGGATTCGATTTGTATGAATACCCTTGACGATGTAATTAGAAACATTGTGGGCGGCTAGTAAGTTTCAACAATTAACTCGTAAGTTCGAAACTTCTTTAACGAATAACGAATAAATGACATTGAGAATATTTGTTCACCTTTTTCTTCAAGGACTTACGTTTGGGTGCCATTGGCAGGCCGTAGATAAGAACAGCCGAAATTAGGCAATGTTAGGCTCACTGTTGTATCATAAAGATGCCCAGCTGACTCGGGTTATTGAGGTATTGAGCTCATCGTTCGATTCTTTGGACCGAAACAGTACTGCACGGTCAGAGAAGACTGCATGAATTCTCTTTCTGGAAGAATTCTTCCAACAGGTGTTTCTAAGATGGGGGTGCAAACAATCTGCTATTCGGTAGATAAGAAGGCTAAGGTGTGTCTGATGACATAATCCAATAAATTGTGTCTATTGTACCCAGATATCAAGGTCAGACCTTCATTCATTTAACCAGCCAGCCATTATTTAAATGTCCCGTCTTTTCGAAAAAGTGGAAACTGCGTCCTCTCTCATTCGACAGATGTGGACACTCGATGAGCATATGGGTAAACAGACTCCTACATAAGTCACTGCCAGATTTTCGTGTCAAAATTCTATGCTTGTTTCCCAGTAGCACAATACTCGGAAAGGTCTTCCACTAGTATGTGTACATGTTTGCGTATAAAACTTAACATTGGTGATGATCTCTTCTTGCTCATGGTCGACCTTCTTCTTGTTCTTCTTCTTAGGACGATACAGTCCGAGGTGGATCTGGACGCCAGCTGTCTTCAATTTCGCATACCAAACCGGCTGAGGTCCCCATCGACTAGTGTGCAGCGCCTTGTGCGTGGACGTCTTCTGTTGCTTTGTCCCACATGCTCAGAGTCGAAGATTCTTCGGGCCGCATATAGGCTGCATACTTGGCCGGCCTTAGGAACTTTTAAAAAATGTTCTTGGCTCAATCATCATTGCATTAAAGGGTCCAATCCGAAAGGTTTTTCTTCATTTTTGGCAAGTGCCTGTTTGTTTGTTGAGAGTCTTCTTTACGATCAAGGTAGACCAGGAAGCGCGTCGTTTTCTCGCCACTGCCACAATTGTTGAGAGTAAATCTCCCTTCAATCTTCGATAAGCATGCGCTATTTATTTGCTAATGATAACCTGTGTACTTGGAGTTATTAATCGCAACAAAAGGTGGGGAAAGAGAAATCATTTCTGATTGCAAGATGATAGTGTACAGGATGTGAATTAAGCAACTATTGCTTTTGCACTGTCCTATTTTTTCTGAGCAGGGGTAATTTTTTTAATACCTGTGTACCAACTGCGGACTGTAGCTCCAAATAAAGAAGTGCCAACTGCGCGGGAATAAAATTTAAATATTTATTGAAGTCCTGTCGCATAGTTTGGCAAATTCTGTTACGTTGTCAACGATGGCGTCGAATATGATAATACCATAATTATGACAATCCATTCAATTAGGAAATCAACTGATGTAGCTCTCGGGATCTTCCCTAACCAACTTGTTGAGTCCATTGTGCCCTCAATTTTGTCATCGTTAAGACATAAGTTAGTCATGTAGTCACTGATACCCATTTTCCTGTTTAATCATCGATCACTCTGAATTGATTCACAGATTAATTCCACTAAAGTTGAATTTTGGATGTGAAGAATTTTGAATTGGAAATGGTCTCTTCAATGTTGAAAGATCTGTGAGTAAAGAAATTAGTCATCCGTCCTATTTTGAACACAATCTACTGGCAATGATCCCATAAAGTACACCTAACAGTAGTCATTTCTAGACTTGGTAACACGACCATGGCCACTGCCTGCGTAATGAATAAGTACCGAGCCGACTCCTACAGCGAAGGTCCTTGGGTTAAATTCCGATCAACGCACCAACTTCAAAATCCCCATAAAAAATGCTCAAATCCATCTAGCTGTAGTCGGCAAAAAGAGTAGGCATCCTTTCCTCGTGAGATGCCAACAGCAATAAAGGTTGTTCCAGAATGTTGAAGTTCAAGTTCACCCCGACGGTGTTGCAACCAAAAGAGAAGGAATACCTTGTTTGAGCATTTTCTGATCTAACAATTTTGTTAAATGGTGAACCGATTTGTTCATCATTGAAGATGTCATCAAATCAACTATCAATTGTCAAGTTAGCTGTAATTTCGAACAGTGCTGCCATGTAAAAATCTCCATTTAAAATCTATACTCATGCTTACGGTGGCTCACTTAGACCAACGTGTAGAGTCCACTAGTTTGGGATGATTTACCACCGTGAGAAGTACTTAAGTCCTAAAACCACCCAGATTCAATTCAACGCCGGTGAAGTCATCCAGCTCTCAGAAGAATTGCTTTCCCACGAACTGCCTCCTTTTACTTGCTAGGGCTGGGCAATCGCAGAACAGATGTGGATAGGTTCTGTTTGTTCCTCATCTCTGCAGATTCTGTAAAAGTCATTGTGTGGTTTGTTCAGAAACATTGCGCGGTAAAGAATCCTATTGGCATGCGTACGCATGCATCAATGATGTTGAACTCTTTTTGCTCAGCATACCCTCAAGAGCCCTCGTCGTTGCTCCAATACTCAAACCAAGCCATCGAGCTCTAGCTCTGTCTAGGGATCGTCCTCTACTTTTTTTCCTTATAAAGCTGAGGGGCGTGTGCACATACGGAATTGTTGCAGATTCTCCCAGACCCATTCATGTGAAAATTTAATTAAAATATTTAAAAAAACTAATAATTTATTCATCAAATTCCATTGCGATGAATTCCACTTGTAGACCGGATTTTTTACGTCCGCTTCTCTCATAAATGTCATAAATATTTTATCCAACCAAATACTTCGTCATAAATTTAATATTACTAGAATATTTGAATGCCTGAATTTTCGATTACCTCTGATGAATATCAAGTAAGAAATCAATGTTAATATTTCTTAAATCCTACATTGTTTGACTTCGTTCGACGACTTTTCTTGACATATTGTCTATTTTTATATATTTTTTACTTCATATTTGGCCTCGAATTCAGCTATTTCCGCGGGTAATATACGTTACTTCGAATACAACACATTTCCAGATAGTTTTACGATTCTAATTAAAAGACAAATACAAAAAAAAATTACTGATTGCCTGAATTTGATTTTCGGACCACCTCACGAATGGTATTTATCTTCACAGCCGAGGAAAGGAGTCCACTCACAGATCGATGAACAGAATTTTTCCAATGAAATCATATCGTTCAATATCGCCAGTTACTACTTGTTTGAAAACATTTTGGTTCCCATCCTTTAATGCGTGTCTACACACCTACGTATGACCTTAATCTGGACCGGATCTGAGAATATGGTTGGCCTCGCTCTGCTGCATGCCAGAATCCTTGGATTCTGCAAAGCTTAAGTTCGATCCCATGCAAGGACGCACGGAACTCCATTCATCCAGGTATCACTCCCACAATCGATTGGGTTGGGTGGGAACACATTTTGATGCTGACCCTTCAAACTTTTCCAAGAAAAATTCTGCCAAATGAATGGTACGTCAATTCTCTTGAGTCTCGGCAAATATTCTGCAGATACTCCATGTCAACCCATTCGGCATGTGCAGCATGTCTGTCTTAAAGGCCTTGCTACGATCTAAATGTCCAACATTCTGTGTCGGCCCAAGTACACACACACACATCACAGGCTTAAGCTTTTGTCTTAGATGTCACACGGCGAGCAAAACTAAATTCAATCGCCTTAAGGCGCAAGCACTTACGTCACATAAAACGTCCCTCCCCGCCACCCATCACGGTGTGTGGTATCCTTGTTCGAAGTCCTTGTCTGTCCTCTAGATTAAAATGTTCGAAACAAACAATAATCATCTTTCGTTTTGTATTCACATCCACAAAACAGGCTTATGTACTCGTACCCACCTCACTGCTCACTGATGCTGGTATCCATCATTCATTTATCAATACAACCCATCATTCATCCATTTCCTTGCATTGCATTCAAAGTGTGTCTCTCTCGCTTCTTGGGTACACACCGGCATTCATTTCTTCGAACGATGAAATGTGAAAACGTGGAAATGTATGGGATACACATATCCACGAAGTTGCACAGATACAGACATTGTTTCCATCTCATTCAAGGCGAAATCCATTGCATTCGAGTCGAGAACGGAATCTAAGTTTAAACGTGTTGAGCTATTTTCGTTTCAATACGATTCTAAATTTAGCTCAGCCAATGCACTTTTCGTGTAAATAGCCGACATTCGGATGTAGTTACTAGTTACTGCCATACAGGCGCACTTTTCAGCTGGATTTGAGCGTGTACCTGTGTGTAGACCGATCGGCGGTACATAGCCATGTAATGCATGTACTTCGTGCTCGTCCACCGACAGACTCTGGCCCCAGTAGCGGCAGCAATACAAGGAAGTCGGCGGAATAAAGGGCATCGCATTCGCAAGTGTACACGCCAGTTGTGTGAGTGCAAAGCGCAGTATATAGGTCGCAGTGACGTCACATTATGACCTATTTAACTCTGAGTAGCATAGCATAGCATACCGAAAAAACGGTGCACCTCACGGCCCCCAAAAGCCGACTGTCGTCATTCATACTCTCGCTTGGTCAACCATCCCCTCGCCGCCAGCATAGTTCACCCGGCATCAGCACCCTCCCCCATCGAACGTTTGCATCAATGAAACTGCTCCGCTCGCTATCTGTGCAGCAACGCGAAGCAATGAACTTTTCATTGATTCGAAAATGGTCACTAGGGCACTGGGTACACCGATGTATGTTGCATCTATATACTCGGGAAAATCTGCGTAGATACATAATGTACCTCAATTGTGTGTATTGGTTCGATATGCAGTTTCGGACGGTTTGGTAGTGAACTGACGTCACTGGGGTAGTGTACAAAAATTCGAATTGCAACAACAACTCGCATTGCATTGTTGTCGTATACAGTATGCCGAATCGACGGCTTGAGATACATGCAGCCAGGCACATAAGCAGCATAGTTACGTACAAACTTGTGTCGGCAGCAATGTCATTGAGGAGTAGTGTGCATTGAAAACGTTGCCTAGGTCATATCGGTCTTCTTTTTTTTTTTGTTTTTGTTCTCGTTTTCCCTACATAAGCCAAGAGCAAATACATGCACAGATACACATAAGACACAAATTGAACAAAGTTTCTCTTATAAATAGCTCGCAGTAATTATGTTACGGCAACTGACGTCACAATCGACATTCATCACTTGGGGGACCGATGAGTTATGTATGTTTATGTGGGGGTTCTTCATCTGGCAGCATGTATCTGATTTGCAATAAGTTTCGCTGTCCTGTACAAATCCAATCAAGAGACAGTTGATTGTGTTTGTAGATTGTAATTGCATTTCGTCTATTTGTTTTTGTTCTCGCTATCTCTGCTTCAACTTGGTGCTGCTGCTTTTTTCCCTTTTCTTTTTTTTTTTTTGTAAATTTATTAAGTTTTATTTAACTAACTAGTTTTTCGGGATTAGCGCCCGTTCCAATTGGGTATGCATGAGAGAGACTTTCGGGGAGAAATCTGTGTTTGACGGACTTAATTACACGATTTTCCAGGCTTGAACTACAGGGTCATCCATTTTGAGGTCCCGGGATTTTAAGAGAACGCAATTGCTTGGATTTTTTTCAAATTTTGTTTTTAGTATATTGTTTGGATCTTGGCAATCATTTCATACATTTCGATGTCCCGATCGTAAGGTTTTTTCGATCACGTTTCGAGACTTATCAGCCATTACTTGGCCATTACTTGACGAATAGCTTATGTCCCAAATATGTCGATAGAACTACGTCTAATAATGCCATTCTTTACAAATAGTTGCTCTGTCTATCCCCATCTGAACTGGGTATATAAAAGAAGAGTAAATGTTGCCTATAATGACTGCGTCCGTTTTATTTATGATGTTCCTAGGTACAGTTAATCCAATCATAACGCTGGTGTCTTAGGTTTGAGTTTGGGGACATTTCTAGATTTTCGTAATACTTTGAACATGTACAAAATTATTCACCGGATGTGCCCAGATTATCTTCGTGACATGCTAACATTTGCACGTTCAGCTCTTGACTTAGGGTTTTAAAAACCAATGGAGAACAGTCGTTTCTCGTACAATGGACGTCCAGTATAACGAATGCCGATATAGCGAAATTTCGATGTAACGAGCGCTTATTAAAATTGCATTGACATCTCTAAATGCGAACATTCGCACAAACTTGCTATCCCATATAACACATTTGTAACTGATTTCTTTCATGTCTATTGGTACTTACTGTCTATTGGTTGAGTGCCTGCCCTTGGTTAGCGGAGTCCCCGGTTCGAATCCCAGTGAAAGAATCGCTTTATCCGGTTTTTAAATCTGGTTCAGCCACCATTTGCCGTTGGGAACAAATTAACGACACTATTACTGGAGTTGTCATAAGTGGTAGTATTCTGACTATGTGTGTCACAAGTGTGCTGGCGATTTCGCTGACCTTACCGTCCACTTAACTACCGAGGTTTCTGCTGGTGGAAGTACAATGGACCAGTTTTGAGTCCGAGTGCTCCAGTCCAGCGCTAAAAACACCGCAGAAAAAAAATATGTCTACCAATGAATACGGAATGGTATTTTGAATGTTTTGTCTTGTCCTGATTGAGTTGTCACACTTAATTGTATCTATTTTACATTTAAATAAGCGTAACAGCTCGTGCCGTTGAATTTGATTGGCTGCCATTTGAGTTCGGATTCGTACTCGAAAGCATGAAAGTGAAGATTCAAACCTGTGTAGAATTCTGCTATCGCGCAAAGGTCTATGTTGAAATATCAATTGATTTGTACATCAATTGAGGCTTCTTCAATAGCGAGCAATCGTTATCAATAGCGACGGAAAAATACGGATGTAATTTGTACCTGTACCTGGTTGGCTATCACCCTGCATTTGCAAGTTTGTCAAATCGAACAAACCTCTTTCCAAATTCAGCACGTCATTTAATCACTTTGAAGCCCGCTGACAAAAAGCTGTCAACAAAACAATTATTCATTTCAAGTGATAACCCCAATACGAATGGAAATATCATATTAATAATATATAAATTCTGCCACCACGATGAGATCAGTAATATATGAGTTGTTAGTTACGACGTACATCCGCAATTATGTAACTAAATGGTTACAGTAACAAGGCCCGCTCAACAAACAGGGTTCAATTTCATTGAATGATTATACGAATTTCATACGGATGTCTCTATTGCATAAGTACAATTAAGCATTTTCCAGCAACGGAGATCTTTTCAGATCAGATGCGAGTCGTTTCTTCGAAAATGAACTGAGCGCATTTCACGGTCAGACTTCGTCGTTACAATATCTCGGTTCTGGAAACAAGTTCGCCACTGCATATACAGTTGAAAAGAAATTGTGTGTTATTTTGATCAGTTAATTCGTCACTAGCATAACTGTTGCAATCTGTAGGATAACGATCATTATCGAAGTTGTCGGAAATATCACGAGATTCAACTCCTTGAATCTGTATTGAAAAAGTCAAGCAAAAGGTTTCAAAAAAACGTTTGTCAAGTGTGCAATCAATTGTGGGATATATTCTTAACTCTAAGCTTGTGCAAAACGTAGCGAAGACTCTCGTCCACAATGATTCTACACTGTATATCCAGTGAAATCAGTACACCACCAACAGTGAAAATGTATGTGTTTTACGTTTAAGGAGCACAATCAATTATATTGTTCATTATACATATTTGTTTGGCTCAAAAAATAATTTTGTTATCAATTGACAAAAAGAAAAGCTTAATAAATCGTACTAGAATAAGAATGTCACAATGTCCACCGGGTATATCAAAGAACATTCCTAAATTTTAAGGTATTACATAGATAACCTCGTCAGATTTCTAATCAACTAACTACGCCATCCGTTTCGTCAGGGAATTTAGGTTTTTGGTGAGAGTGGAAGAAAATTGAGATAAATCACCAACAAAATAAGGTAAAAATCGAATATTAATAAAAATCACAGCGCCACCTATTGGGTCCACAACTAATTATTTTTTCTGCCTATCACCTTTGTACGGTAATTATCTACGTAGACTTCAATCTATCTACAACCAAAAAATAACTAAATTGGTTGAAAATGACGGTCGGTAGAGCGAAACATACGCATTTTACCACTAAGTTTTATATACAGTAAACATCTAAAGTGGCATTGGAAATGCACCGCTGTTGTTTACTCGTGGTCGAGTTTTAAAATGTCCGTTTCAATCATATACGACCAACCGCACTTTCATCTGTGACTGGATGTGTTGTTGATAAAGGATGTTTATATTAAAATGTGTCAATTGGGTGTCATATGTCTATGGAGACAACTCACAACTCGATTGAAAATATCGTATTTGCTAGGGTATAGATGTGAAATCAATAGATCAAAGAGATTTGTGAAGGGTCCAGTGATTTCAAGTCCAGTCTTTTTGGGCAAACTAAAGCTAATCCTTCTTTAAATGTACTCACTGCTCAGACATTAATAATCTATTGTTTCGTAGTGTATTGATTTTTGTGGCACATTTTTGATCTTATTCCTACGTTCATTTAACTTCCATCAACAATATCCTTTCATAAGGACCAATCATTTTTGTGACGTGGCCGTATGGTGGTGGGTCTGTCTGCCGACTCCTACGCACTTGAACCTACTGGTCTTTAGGTTCGATTACTTGTACGACAAAAATAATTTTCACGGACCCACCTCTTTCGAGCATTGTCAGTGATGCTCAAAAAGTGTAAATGCTTAGAAGAAGCTTTTCAAATTCAGTCGTTCGGAATCGGCGTAATACTGTACGTCCCTTCGACTTGCGATCGATCAATAGCACGCACAACACGAGTGGTTGCTGTAGAATCTAAGTCCAAGCCCTCTAGGGGCTGTAGCGTCAATTATATTATTTTTTAAATTTAATAGTTAATAGTTTTGGCAGCATATGAAGATTTGGGTCAGAGTCAAGTTCTCTATGGGGTCTACATAGTGCAGTCACATCAAGCTTTGCATACGTAGATACCGGACTAGACTCAAATAGCTCTACAGCCTTTTGCTCGTTGCATGAAGAGAGATTGCTCCAAAAACTGGAGACAGAATTTTTCCCTCGATATTGTGCATGCTCTGCGCAGAGAACTGGGATGGTCAGTGCCTTATATTTATAGGGTTCTTGAAGTGAGTGCTCTATTAATCAAAGGAACAGCGGCTGGCAAGAGTAATTCTGCATTTGATCTCGGTACTGATGTTATATGAACTATTCAGCCTTGTCACCCTTTACACCGTCAAACCCATTTTAGACACTTGTTTATGACAGCATAAATTGCTTGAATCTGATTCCGTAACAAGTGCCCTTACAAAGAAAGTTCAGTCGTTGCATTATTTACACTATATTTTCCCAGTAGCTGCAGTATAACATTGACAACGTTGTGAATATTGATTTCCTAGTAGTCCAAGCGTAAAAGCGAATGACAAGGCTTGCGGGTACCAATTCACGAATTTTTAGAAATAACTAATTTTCAGCAATTTTATGCAGAAAGGGATACGCCCTCATATGCTAACGGTTGTGCATTTAAGTACCGAGTTTTGCTAAAAACTCAACAGCGTGTAGCTTCAATATTTTCATGAATGATATTAAATTTCTTTTTGACGAACTACGATCCACAAATACAATCGCAGCTATCTGCGAATAGAGAAAGTTCAAGGTAAATAAAATTTCAGAATTTGCGAAGTTTGCAAAACGCGACTTACAGCACTTTAAACGTCAGATTGGATGTCACAACGAAAAGTGCTGCCAATTTTAAATACAATACAAATTTAAATCCCTTAAATAACACAATTTCAGACAGACACAGTGTAACTTGACAAGGGTTTAACATTATTTTGTGATCGTAAATAGTATGTGGCTTACTTAAACAACACGTATAAAAATGGCGCAGTGTAACAAAAGTAACGCATACGCTTGAAATGTCATCATCCTAATTTTCAGAAGAATGATACGTCAGACCATCGGGAACTGTTTAATTGTACATCATTTGCCTTTAACATAATAAATTACTTCATTACGTGCCCTAAACCACGTACTTGTACGTTCTAGACAAACGATTTCAGCTAAAGCTTCATTCCGAACAGTGAAAAGACGGCAATGCCTCGAAAATATGTGAAGGGCAAAATAGAGCCAACAACGCCTCACGGTCCTCGGTCCAATCACTTTAATGTCCGCAACATGAACTTTGCACATGAATTTCTTGAACTCGATTTCCGCTCTCAAAATCACCAAGGATTTCCTCAACCGAGTGGCCCCAACCCCGCAAACAGCATTCGAACGATCGCACGACGAAGTTCAATCAACTCACTTAAAATTATTTTTAAATTTAGCACTCGGCCACCGAGAAACCCTATCGATAAAACAAATCGAAATTCTGGGCTCTTTTTCGTGCGCCCGTCCAAGTTATTGACTTTCAGATGTCATCGTTTTGACACGAAGATCATGGCATCTATTTTCGTAGCATCGCTCATTACCCATTCAGACATGCTGCATACTTTTCTCTTTTCTTTTTATTTTCTTATTGCTTTGATCAATTGAAAATATTTGACTTCGCTTATTAAGTTAGGGCCCCAATCGAAGCCGGCGGTAGTAAAATCGACTTCAGTGAATAATTTGTCTGCCAATGGATATATGGACGTTATTTTCGTAGAACCACATAAAAATAGATTTCATGATCTATCAATAAAACTCAAGCCGAGCGCGTCATCTGGTAACCCGAAGGCAATGTTTGTGTACACTCGAACGGTCTTCATGTGAAAACAAGTGTGTTTTTCAAGTACACGACCTATCACAGAGAAAATGTGAAACTGATCTATACACAGAACAACAGCTCGTGTTATGCATACACTGGCGTACATTTCCTCTGGATTGGCTGTGTGCGCAGCGATCCGGATGAGAATTGCATTCCTTCGGAGGAGGAACTCTCCCCTGGACGGTGGCCATTGGGTTTTCATCAAGCGTAAATATGCGAAACAAAATTTACTGCGTACTCTATTTGGGGAAGAATTTAAATGAATTCATTCTCTCCATTTGAGATGTAAAATTCGCTGTGCCTGCGAAACGAACGCAAATAGATTTTATTTTATTATTCTTCGAGCACTTAGAGTTTAGATAATAGATCTAGGCGTCTGCCTACCTGTTGTTGTCATGACGCCGATACGTTATTGTTTTAGCGCTGATCTTTTGAAATAAATTTAAATGGGTCACTAAATCGTGTATCTACAAGGTACGGTGGAATGGATTGCCGTGTTTGTTGTTTCTCTCTGCTTGGAGTAATCAAAAGAGTGAGCGCAATGATGCGGCTACTCTTTGAAGGTCGGCCTCTGATCGTGGTGTCCTTGAATAGAAAAGCACTAAAACAGTACAAGTATATTGCTTAAGAAAAATAGATTATGTGAAAGGCAGACAAAAGACAGAGGCTGTGTTTGGGTCTCTACAGCTTCTACGGGCATGTGAAACGAAATTCTTTCCCTGTTGAATCTAAACAAAGTCCAACTAAGAATTATATGATAACAGCTTGCACCCGAATGTGTGAATTATGGTTCCGAAGTCTGAGACTAAGTCCAAGGCAAGGAATGTTTCCCCAATGAGTGTGAGCTACAATAGAAGAGAAATATTCTTCGCCATCGAGGACATAGTCTAGCTATGCATTAACACTGTACTCGTTTAAATCCCAAACAGCTGCAGAATTCAACTTAATTAGATAGAATTAGATTCTCTGTTAAATAAAAATGTACAACATCTTATATCAATGACTGACAACAATGGAAACGGATGTCAAAAGCCAACGTCCTTGGAATGTAAAATTCTTTTGACAATTGCCAACTAAGCCAGAAGATGTACTACCAATTTCTTAATTTGTACTTTCAGAACGATTGAATGTGAAATAATGTGTACTTTTTTTTTTGTTGTTTTTCTCCTTGAACAGGTCTTTACCCAAATTGAGCAGTCAAGACGAAGAAGGGGGGGCAGGTCATGGATTTGGCGGAGGACCTCAACACTTTGAACCCATTCCCCATGACCATGATTTTTGTGAGAGAGTCGTTATAAATGTAAGTATAAGCATTTAATTAATAATTATTCAGCATTAAGCAGCGCAAAATATGGTGGTTAATTTCGGTTCTGAAATGAATTAACGCAAATGGACGTAGGATTTTCGGTTGACAATGATCGACGTGTTCAGGTGGACACCTCTAGGAGGTGGACTACATTATTGATGCATTTAAAAATGTACTACATCCGGCACAGCCGTATTTCAAATTCCAGAAGTCGGTTATTCTGCTTTCGACTTCACTGGTGTGGCCTCAAAGGGTCGGTAAATTTTAAAAAGTAGCTCTGAGACTAAAAGTTTTCCGACTGTGGCCCGATCTCACCATCGGTCACTCAACTATTCTTTACGAATTCAACTTTCTTCCCAATGACACCAATCGCCTTCTACCCCAAGCTACCATCGAGAAGAAATTCTCCATCAGCATTCCTTCCAGAACGCATCGGATGTCTGGTTTCAAATCGAAAACGCTGGATGATGCCCTAGGTATCTACATAGACGGAAGAAGGAGTGGCGGTAGGTGCCTACTTTAAAGACCTCAATATTGCTATCTCAGGCAGAAACCATTGCGATAAAAGAAACACTGTCCTGAGTCCTGACTCAAGAACAATTTAATATCCAAAACGGATATATGTTCGGACTGCCAGGCCGCAATTAAGTCCTTGGACAATGTCATGCACAATTTATACACATCCCTTAATTGCAGGTTGTCTCTTTACGAGATTGATGAGCATTTCAATATACGCCTCATGAGTGTCCCAGGACATTGCGACATACCAGGAAATTTGCAAAGCCAGTGAACTCGCGATGTGTGTTACAACCTCTTCCCAAGCACCAGCAGCAGATCCACCTTCTACGCCGATCGCTACTGTCAACTATCTTCTTAAGATACACACAATTAAAACAACCAATCTATAAACAAATCTATAAAACAAATGCCTAGAGGACACCACCTGCCTTAACACCAAGGAAATAAATAAAGTACTAAATTTTAAGCGATTTAAACGATCTGCTTAGACTAAGCTGATCTAAACCCCGGACGCTCATCAACGTCATAAACGGACACTGCGCAATTGGCGTACACATCCGTAGAATGAGTGTTCTTTACAATAATTTCTGCAGAAACATCTGCTCATTCAACGCTCTGGCAAGTCGTACGTTGGCATTTATTCCTCGCTGAAAGGTATGTTGGTTTGTTGGCGTGGACTAAGTATCTGACATAGCCCCAGAGAAAATCGAGTGATGTCGCATGACCGGGGGCGGCCTATTGATGAACGCTCGCCATGAGGTGACCCAGTCTCCAAATTCGCTTTTCTGTATGCAGCGCGTTCTTTTTGGAATCACAGGTCGGATCGGATATATAGATGTTGTCGAGCTTTGATACCAGAAACTCGGTTACCATCGCTTTATACCTGAGACCAATGACGATATCGGTGACTCCTTCCTCATTTCTAATATTGTCCATAGTCGTCCGATTTAAGTTATTGCGTCAGAGGCGATGCCCAATACAGCCGAATCGAAATTTCTGGATCTTCTTCAATACCGGCCGCTACAGCTAGTTCATATTGCACCAACGCACTGTTTGGATGACTTTAGGTTCAAACGAATGTCTTCACGCTGCAACATTGGCCGTTGGATGTTGGTAGCTTTGAGAGCGAAAGCACATCATTTGGAAAAATAATCAAAAACTGTATATTCATATCAAATAAGCGAACTAAAGGCGTCAGGCTCTGTTTTTAGTTGTTAGGAACTGCCCACCGCCAACGCGATACCACTAAAGTGGTTGAAATTCAGCTGCATTTATTTGTCGGCAAATCCAGAGATAAATGCAATGAAACAGACCACAGTACCAATGGCCCTTCATGATGCTGTGTGAGATGTTATCGATCATGCTGACTTGGCAACCACGTCCAGCTAATTGTTAAGGACAACTACGTCTCGAATGAATGCAACCACTTGTTAGACTTAACTCCCATTTAAATATTCCAATGTCGACGAATACTTTAAAGTGGGTTTGATGACCAATGCAAATTTTTTTCCCGCACCTTAATCTGAGTGATGGTATGACGTCGTGGTGATCAGCCACTCGCTATTTGCAGTCTCTGCCTTTTCACAGTGTGTACAAGCGTACAATGTCACACCCCTCTTCTGATGCTGGCTACACATTTCTTGCATTTCATTTTCGACTTCTGTGTGGTTTTACTACCAACGCGTAGTGTAGCGATTCTGAATGTTTATAAATTCCAAATGTTTGACACGTGTCTTACGTCAATCAACACATGGTCGAGTTGGTCGATTTTCGCGATTATCTACAACAGCGAAAGAACGCCAGGTGGCTGTGTGGATACTTTTGTGTATCGTTTCCCACTTATCACCGTATTTTTAGCTGTTGCAAGATCTGCTAGTCGGAAGACTTTGTCTATTGTTGTGGCATGGTACTTACTTAAATGTGTTTTCCTTGTCGATTTTGTCACTGAAGTCTCTGGTCGCAATGTTGACATTGTTCTCAGGGCGGTTGCTCCATTCAGGGGGTCAATGATGTCGTATGTAATGAAGTCAGTGACATTATCGGTAAAGACGTAGTGTGTTAGTCCAACACAACAGTCAGTCGTGACATATTGGACCCTTGTCTTCTCAAACAGATGCCAACTTTCTGCATACTTATCGAGCTTCCTGTGTTCAATTGACAGGCAAGCGTTTAAAATTAGCACCAAACTTTGGACTGCGTTTATGAACATAAACACATGTAACGTATTTCTGTGTTGACGTTTACGAAGTCAAAACTGTCTTGAAATACCACGAGAGGTCTGCACGTCATACTGAGCTGTTGATTGTAAATGGACCGTGTCTGGTTCTTAATCAAGTTGAGTGCAATCAGAAACGCAGTTAATTTTGTGCCTATTACATTGAACCAATTGTTCCTATCAAAGTTGTTTGCTTTGTTTGCATTTGGATGACGCTACAGTCAGTGGAGGATCTGAGCCTACTACACTCTACTGTATCTACTTGTACTGCGAGTCTAAGTGAATGATATACCGAATCAGAACTGTGAAGTGTGGGGAACTTTTCTTGACACTTAAAAGGGGTGCTTCATTATGACCTGTTTCTTTTTAAATTTTAAATAAGACACATAAAATGAATTTGGATGGTGGAGACTTCATTATAGCCTGAAAGAACAGTGTCTGACATTTGCTTTTCGAGTAGAATTTCGTGTACATATTGCCTGCGAATACGCCGTACAAGGTCCATTCTGAAGGTCGAAATTTGGAAAACTGCTTCTTCCAGCGTTGCGACGGGTATGTGCACAATTTCTCGCATAATGTTGACTTCCTAATCCTGGATCGCAGCTTTTTACTTCACAGAACCCCTCAGACAAAAGTCTAAAGGTGTGAGATCACACGATCCTGCTGGCCAGTTGGCAGGTCCGAAACAAAAGCGAAACATATGTTGCTCGAAGTGGACGGAAAACATTTGTCACAGAACGCTAATACAGCTGAATAATTTCGTTAAAGTGTGCGTCTTTCCACCATGATTTGTCAAGCAATACTGAATAAAAGACGAGTCTAAATGAATCACCCTTTACTCACTGTTAGTGACCCGAAAAGGGTTGTTCTGAAAAAAGAGTTGTGTTAACCCGGGCACGAATCATGGTCTTTTGGCATTGGAATCGATGCAAGTTGCATCTTCTCGCACTTAGTTCATGTATATTTCTGTTCGCTGAGTAAGCACCAAACGTGGCTTGCACCTCCCAACAGATCACTGTTTTTTTTTCCGCAAACAAAAATGTTAGAAGAGTTTACATTTCTTCGCACGTCTTTGTTGTTCTTCCCCCAGCCGAATATGTTTAGAAAATCATGACGCTATTAGTTTATGAAAGAAAAGTTTCTGAAGAAAAAAAAAAACAAGAACCTTACCACACAAACCAAATAAAAAGCAATCACATCGCGAACAAATAAGCAACGGCTGACTGATGGATGCCTTAGCGTAATGCGTTTGAGTGCTTTATGGAGATTCGATGACTGATTCATTTAGATGTTTGATCTAATAATTGGTGTGTTGGAAAATATCACTCAAAATCAATGACTGCAGTATTGAGGTCGTGTACCGTCGTCGTTTCATTAAGTGATTTTTTCTCCTTCTCTTGTCGATGATGCTTAATGTATTTTTGATTTAATTATTTTTGATCTAATGAATCTGGTGACGAAGGTTAAGAATAGAGTTACATGGAGTAGGAGACCGCCGCCCCATTCTATCATGTCTCACACAATGCCTTGTCAGCCGACGAACATTAAACAACCAGACGCAGTAAATTGGCGCAGAAAATGCGATCATCACTGACAGTAGACATATGGCCGGAATATGTTAATTGAAATATCCATGTCCATAGATGTGCTTTTCAATTGACTTTAATTGAGTATTTAACCTCTAATCGTTTAAGACTTTAAAATGCATAACACATGCCATTTTATCATTCTCATTGATTAATTTATTTTCCTACGCAAAAAGTCAGACAACATCTGTAACTTCATTCTAAAAAAATTGTATTTTTCTTTCTCTTTTGCAGGTAAGCGGGTTAAGGTTTGAAACACAACTACGAACGTTAAATCAATTCCCCGATACGCTGTTGGGGGATCCAGCTCGGAGATTACGGTACTTTGACCCGCTAAGAAATGAGTATTTTTTTGACCGTAGTCGGCCGAGCTTCGATGCAATTTTATACTACTATCAAAGCGGTTTGTATTTTTATATTTTATACAAAAAACAAGACTTATTTATATGCATCTTTTTAGGTGGTCGGCTGCGAAGGCCGGTCAATGTCCCTTTAGATGTATTTAGTGAAGAAATTAAATTTTATGAATTAGGTGAACAAGCAATTAATAAATTCAGGTAATTACTAATCAAAAATACTTCCCATAACATACAATTAAAAAAATATATCTTCTTGCAGAGAGGATGAAGGCTTTATAAAAGAAGAAGAAAGACCCCTGCCGGATAATGAGAATCAAAGAAAAGTCTGGTTACTGTTCGAGTATCCAGAGAGTTCGCAAGCCGCCAGAGTTGTAGCCATAATTAGTGTATTTGTTATACTGCTATCAATTGTTATATTTTGTCTAGAAACATTACCCGAATTTAAGCATTACAAGGTAAGTTATTTCAACAACTTCTTTTCGAATATTTAAACAAAACAATTTGTGTTTTTTGTTTGTGAATTGGCAATGTGATCATTTAGTTAGGAGGGCATATTTATTCATTTTAAATAAGGCTGTTTAAAGTGATGTGAGGAACTTGCAGGACATTAGGCTTCAGTTAACATTTAAATATTGATCATTCACCAAATGGTCTTACATAGGGTCATCCATTTTGAGTTCCGAAAATAAAATTTAATAAAAAATGTGCTCTAATGGCATTGCGTTGGACCAGAATGTTATTAAAACATGTTTCGGTTTTGCCGTTGGAAGTTCTTACAGGTCTCAATTTTGACCAACGTCACTTACGATCACTTTTCGACACAAACTCGGCCATAACTTGACGAATATTCGTTTCCATAGCGCCTAGAGTTTGCGGATTGTGGCCAAGTATACGATATTGTGCATAAATCAGCTAAATGAATGCAAATACAAATTCTGTCCACATCAAAATGTACCGTAAGGTTCGGCCAAATGCTGTGCTAACTCTGAAATCGTTGGGTTGGGTCTTCTTCACGCAATCACTAATGTCCGCTATATTCTCTGTAGAGTTGCCATGATGGATTGACTTTAAGGCATCTGTAAGAGAGTCAGTGAAAATTCTACAGTATTGCCTATTGTACACGCAGGCTGATCATATCAACCAGAATCCTCGTGATGTGCAAAACGGATCTGCTACAAAATCACTATTTTTGCTCCCAATATTTCTCCCCGTTCAGGGATTGTCAAACGACCCGGACTCTAAAATGGCAAATCCTATGCTAATCATGTAGAGTCTCGAATACGTTTTCGGTTTGATGCATGTGATTCAAATAGGGATACCGGATCACGAATTGGATGACCCCATATTAGACTAATTGTACATACATACATATTATCAACTATACAAAGCTATATTATCAACGAACTATTGAGGACTTTCACTGCTATTCACTTTATAATGACACTCAAAAGTTGTAAATGACTTTCCACGCATGACTACATATTTAAGTCGCATTTTTCTAGGCTGCAAATGTCACAAAAATTCGGCTTCCACAATACCTTTAATGCTTAATTAAATTCACCCAACAATGTGTGACATTTCATCAATTTCGCTACCTTGTGGAGTTGTGTAGACAACGATAACTAAAATCTCGTTGTTTGCAAAACGTGTGGCTACCGAGGCGTAGCGGGTAGGTGCGTCGACTCTCACACTGGTGGTTCTATGTCTTATCTCCGAATTCAGCTTCATTCATAATTCATGGCTCCACCTCTTTCGAATCCCCAACAATGCTAAAAGAGATTCTTTAACATCGCCGTTCGGAGTTAAACGGCGGTTTTACGCACAACACAAGTGGGTGCTGTAGAAGCTAGGCACGCGTCCACTAGGTTATTATTATTATTGCTTAAAACGTGTTAAAATAATCGACAAATCGATGTTTAAGACCAAAGTAGGTGGAAGTGGATCTCAAACAGAAGAACCTCAGACAACCAAGGCTGTCGAAAAACCAGATACCAAGTGCTGCGTTGAAGTTAAAGGCCGTTCTCCTCCCCTTTCTTATCCAAGTCGCTTCTGCACAAGCCGTGCAAGAAAAATCCAATGCCTTAGGCTTGCCCGCTTCTGAGGCAATACCCTGTGTCGACATCGACCATTGTACCAAACACCAGATCATATTTTCTTACATTAAGCAGATAATATTGGTTGGAATAATCTGGAGAGCATTGATATTGCTTTGAAATATTTCAAGCCATGCACATGTTGTAGTGGTTGGTTGATAGAGACAGTTCGGTGGTATGCCTCACCCGCTTATCATTTCTAAGCACTATACCTTACATTGATCAATTTGCCTCCCATTTTGCGTGAAAGCCTGGACGTAGATGCTTTTTCTGTTCGTCAATTGACCAAAGAACTAAAGACAGCTGATTATTCATTTTTGAAATTTTATGACGGGGTTGTTGCAAAAGACGTTATTTTGCTGATAGAGTGATGAAATGTTATCATACGTTTCTGCGAAAACATTGCCACAACTTAGGTTCCGAACACCGAACAAAGATAGTGGAACAAACCACACTATCCACGGGAACAGTTGTACCAGTTTGACGTATCTGTTCTGTCAATGGGTCTTTATTTCGAAAACAGAGTGTTTGGTCACTAAGTTGAGCCTTGTAGGTGTTCTTTTGAACAGTCGCCAGATAACGTTTTACTAGTGCAACAATAGCTTTATGCTGCCTCAATTGAGTGTGAAAATCGTGTTGATTTAATAGTTACGCTGCGAGTAGCCAACATTGTCCCAGATATTTGAATGCTCCTAAAAGGATAAAATCTGATCTTATGTATATTCGCAAAATACCTAAAAAATGTTGCCAAATTCTGATGAGAAGGTTAACAATTGCTAATATTCCATTGGTGACCACATTTACACATGGAAAATTTCTATTCATTTTTGATACTCAAACAGAACTGAAACAGAACTGAAACAGATCTATCTCCTTTTTCTTTAGGCTTTAATTGTTACATATTTAATGCTCCTGCCCAGTGGTTGATTGCTGTTCTGTATCGCGTTCAATATTTTTGATTTTGTTATTTTATTTTATTTATTATAGCAATGCCTTGATTTATTTGGTTGGCGAACACACCTTGATGATATTTGTGAAGGAGAACAGGTATTGACATAATCAAAAAAACAAACAAGTCCTGCGCTAGGATATGTCGTTTATTTTGACACAAAGAAAAACTAAAAAAAAAAAATAAATACCAAACAATTACAAAACAAAACATAATCTAATTGCATTGCAAATCATTATTGAGCAACAGAAAACAAAACAACAAGTAATTATTATGAGCGCTAGGTCGTTGACACTTTTATCATATTTCAGCAGTCAGTCGGGGATAAATAAATGCCTTGAATAAAAAATGTAAAGACAGAATATTTTTGAATGCGATCAATCCTGTCTAGCGCTCAAAATAATCTCTCTCATATCTGTCCTCCTTCATTAATACGGACTCTAATTTCCCGTAAACAAATTTAGTCCGCTTTTGTATGCTTTTGTGTACTTACTTGACTCATAGCCAATAGGCAAAAGTCCAAAGACGCCAACACGTATGTGCCTAGTATCGATAGGTTGTTTGCTTACTTACTAACGCAAGGCTAGATGAAATTGTTCTTGTATATATCCTCTTACACAATGTCTTAATTATGCGTAAAATGTTGTCTTCGATGTCAGTACAAAATTCCAAAACACTTTTTAAGATTACATTTTGATTCTTTTACCTTTCGACAACCATTGCGAATACTTGCGGTTATTTAATGGAAATCTTGTTAATATTTTCAGGTGTTCAATACAACAACAAACGGAACAAAAATCGAGGAAGACGAGGTGCCTGACATAACAGATCCTTTCTTCCTTATAGAAACTCTATGTATTATATGGTTTACCTTTGAACTTAGCGTCAGGTATGTATAAGCTCTAGCATTTTGCATCAACCATTTTGATTTGATTGAGATTTGTTGTTTAAAGGTTCCTCGCTTGTCCGAATAAGTTAAATTTCTGCAGGGATGTCATGAATGTTATCGATATAATCGCGATCATTCCTTACTTTATAACATTAGCGACTGTTGTTGCCGAGGAGGAAGACACGTTAAACCTCCCGAAAGCACCTGTTAGTCCACAGGTAAGATCTATTTTTTAATCCATAAATCTATGTATAACTTCTCATATTTATTTATTTATTTTTTCTAGGACAAGTCAACGAATCAGGCTATGTCCTTGGCTATATTACGAGTGATACGATTAGTTCGAGTATTTCGAATATTTAAATTGTCAAGGCATTCGAAAGGCTTACAAATTTTAGGACGAACACTTAAAGCCTCAATGCGAGAACTAGGTTTACTTATATTTTTCTTATTCATAGGTAAGTTGAATTCATCAAAGCGTATCCTCTTCAAAAGGGTGTTATACTCTTGCCATATGTATGTGAAACTTTAGGAGATCATAGTTTATGACCTTGAATTAAAATGTCTTTCAAACTGAAATGAAAAAAAAAAACTAAATAATGAACCTTTTACAAAATTATCCCATTTTAAGTTGAAATTTTATTGTTTATTTTCTGCCAAGTAGAAAATAATAAATTTAAATCTATATATATACATATTCTAACCAAAGTAGGCACATATACAAATAGTCAATATATATAGTATATACATAGTTCATCAAATTGTTTGCTTCACCATGTCCCTCGAATGAGTGAAGAGGACGGATTAAGATTTTTCTTTTATTGTTTGTTAGGGTCTCTTCGCGATATAACTAGTGGTTTAATGTTGAGTTTTACTTTCTGAAAGATTGTATTTTAATTTTTCTAAGAAACTTGTAGACCCTAATGTGTCCAAGGACACGGTTCCTACTTTAGTACATGGGGGCATCTCTTCCATTTCTCCCACATGTGAGCGCCTTTTTTTAATAAGCAAAAACAAACATTCTACATTGTACTACATTTCTTTAGAGTTATTCTTGACTTAGGGAAATGAAATCTACATAGAATTGGATTAACAGAAGTACCCTCATGATCATAAAGAGACTTCTTGTTGGGTTATAATGGGTTAATGTCCAAATTTCCGATTTTACGTTTTTTTACAAACATTTTCTTCCCAAATTTTAAAATTGAAATCGTTCACAAACTTCAGTTGGGGTCCACAAATTTGTGGCTAATAACCCCGATTTCTGCGCAAACGAAAACGTCATTGACTTGTTCTGTTAAAAAATCGCATGACATGCGACAGAAAAAAGTGTGTGAATCAAATGTAAAAATTAGGGATTTCCACAGGTTACATATTACGTCTCAGCATTTAAGTCTTGATCTGAACACAGATCACTATATTAGTAATAAGTTCAAATGCCACATAGGTTCAATTTTAACAGTTTTTGACCCTACTGATTTGCAGTAATCGTTTCAATAACTCAGGTCGTAGCAGTTTATGATACACCATTCCCTTCTGATCCCGTGGAAATTGATAACTGACCCCACTCTGGCTATAATTTGTTACTCCAAACAGGATTTTCGTCCTTTTAGTTAGATCTAGTTTAAGGTTCACTGCAAATTTCCATTAGCAAATGAGGACATTCAGCAGCAGTACTTCTAAAAGAAATGCAATAAAGCTGGCACAGAATGTACGATTTTCAAGGCCACACAAAGAACTGGTCCTTGTACCTGGGTTTCCAAAAAGGACCTGACAATTCTCATCCGCTTGATTTATTTCGAAAAATGTATTATTCGTTTGAAGTACTATCAACATATTTATGTATGAAATTCGACGTCGTTTGCAGCGGTCGATTTGTTGAACCCATTTTTTGATGACTCAGCAATACTTTTCGACGGAAACGGCCGCTATCTCTCGTTCAATATTAGCTTTGAGCTCCTCTAACGAGGCCGACTTGTTGACATAAACCAATGATTGAACGTAGACCCATAGAAAAAAAGTCACACGATATAGTCGACCAATCGGCAGCACCATTTCTCGATGTAACACTTTCATCGAATTGAGTTTTCAACTAGTCGATTGTTACACCCCGCTGTATACCTTATGGCACCGTCTTGTTGAAATCTTACATCACTAATGTCTAGGCAATGCAATTGGTCGAAGACATAACATTGCAACATGACTCTGTAGCGATCTCCATTCACAGGAACGTGACGGTCAGTATCTTCTACGAAACGACCTCATGACACCACCGGTTTGTCATACCAATTTATTCGGATATATTTTTAGGATGAAGTGGTGTTTCACGAAGCACATGATGGTCTCCACCTGACCAATAAAGCATATTCTGTTTATTGTCGAAACCGTTTAGCAAAAAACGCGCTTAATCACTGAAGATGATTTTGCTAAAGAAACGCTCTTAAATAAAGCCGTCATTGACTCTTTTTGGTAAGAAATTTGAATTATTCCTTCGTTAACTTTACCACGATGAATGGATGCTATTATTTATTTGGTCATTGGTGGATGTCTTCACGGGGAAAGTGCAAAGTTGTCAAGTCCCACATGGAAAATTCTTTATAATCACAGCCCATGACAAACTCCATTTTACTGCCACATGCTTACTATCCAAAAGAGCATGTGCCATATGCCCTCTGTTAGAAAAATCAACATTTCATATTCAAACATCATGATATTCATAAGGTCATACAATGGGAATACCGCATTTATGGAGAAGTGGAACATTCCCAAGTTCACACACTGTAAACTCCTTTGTGAATGAGACTTGTTTGGATGGCAATATTCAGCTTTTCTTAAGGTTATTTTATTCCAAAATGTGGCGAAAACGAAACAAAAATATAACAAGTACATCAAATTGTCAAATTCTATGTTCCAAGCAAGTACTTACATACTTATCAGACCAACGATCCTTAGAGGGACTGAGCCTGAGCCTGAGCGATAGTTCCCTTCCATCAAGACTTCAAGACTATCGAGAAACCTTATAGTTCGGTCTTCCTCTCCTTCTGGAAGCAGGAGGCTCTGATTCGAAGACCTTATTCGCTGGATCGTTGTTATCCATTCTCTCGATGTATCCGAGCCAGTGCAGTCGACCGATTTTTGCCTTCCGGATAACATCCACATCTTGTTACAGCCCGTAGAGTTCGCGGTTCTGTCTTATTCTAGACGAGACCATGTATCCGAAATAGATACATACAGCAGCAAGCAAGTAAAATTGGAAATCATTTCGAATCGGAATTGTGAAAAAATAATTCCAGCTCAACTCATATTATTATTTAAGACCACACTGAAGAAAAGAGACCATTATTCAATTCATTTCAGAAGGGTGTATACAAAATATGCTTTTTACCCCAGCGCACCGACATTCGTATTTATATTCCAAAAAATATAGCCCAGTAATATGTACACACACGAATAACACAAATTCTGAAAAAACCCCATTCATTGTCCAACTATCGAACTTCAGTTCCCCTCCTTATCAGTTAAAATAAACCAATAATCGATTATCAAAATTTATTTCTCGTCGATAGCACTCGCGGTGTTTCGGGTTTGAATCATCGATCTAAGCTCTAATAAAACTCGTCGTCATGAGCAGTTTCCCAATTTTAGAAAATTTACGCGAACTCCCTTGCTAAACACAAAACAATCAATTGTACTTCTATGACTTGATATACATTTTTCACAAAGGGGAGCTCTAGCTGATTTCAAAAGACTGTATTTTTTGTTTTGATTCCTTACAAATCGTGACTATCTGCCTCAACTTTGCATCGTTTCCCTCTAATTCTTCTGCAACTGGCAGTTAATTAGCAAATGTTGAAACATTCCCACTTGTGGCGCCCATTTTTCACAAGAAATAAACGCCTTATGTTTGCAGAAACCCTCAGAAACCCAACGACCCTGCAAGCAATTGATGCCAGAAAAGTGTGAACATTCCCATAACTCATCCTTATTCGTTAAAAAAATTCTATTAAATTAATGACTATTTATTTTAAACAATAATTTACAACATACACTCCCAATGCGCTCTCTCTAAGTACTAGTGCCCAGTCTTGTAGTCTCCGAGGTCTTCAATTTGCTCTCAGCATTCCAGCACAATTGATACCACGACTTCCGCGTCACTGGATCAAGTATCACAAAATAGACAAACAACACGAACCCTTGGAGAGTGGCTGTGATGCAGAATAGATACGAAAACGCCAATCCAGCGTCCATAGCTGCTAACAAGCCAAATATCCAAGAGAGTCCAAACAAAAAGAACATCATAACCATCAGACGGACCTGCTGAAGGATGGCGCTCTTTTCACTGCGTCTCGATGCAGCCTCCATTGTGTGTCGAATATTCCAGAGGACCAGCACAAAGATCACCAGATTCGCCGCAATAATTGCCGCAATTGGCAGTATTACACCGAAGTTCATTGCATTCCCCGATGGATAGCACATCATCGAACTGTCCTTGTTGTAGTATGGGATGAAGGACTTCGGATCGACTGCCACTGCAATTGCTGGCGGTATGATGGGCAGACCCCAACCCACAATTGCTGATTTCAAGACGAAGTGCTTTGGCCGCGAACCGAACACTTGAACGTAACGTTGAAATTGAAAGACAGCAATTATCAGCATCCAAGCGAATTCCACGAGGACCGAGTACTGAAGGAGGGCTCCCATCGCCACACAACCGGCATAGTCCTTGTTTTGCATCAGGTACACGGTCATGTCGTGGGTGTTGACGAAGCAGAAGAGTATCATTTGAAAGAGGATTGCTGTGGAGAGATGGAGAAGTACTTTCGAAGAGGCCTTTGATCGCCATGATTTGAAAACCAGTCCGGTTATGAAGATGCCCAGCAGACCCAGAATCGACAGGGTACATCCGACGAGGGTAATGACGTTGAGTGCCCGCAGGTGCACCCTTGTGATGACCACGTTATCCGAAAAGTCATTGTGGCGGTAGTCCCCGCCAATTAAGTACGCGAACTGTGTCATATGATGAGATCCGCAGGCAATGAGGTTTGAGAATCCGCTGTCATCTCGGATTAGCTCCATGCCATTGCTCAGCCAGGTGTCATAGTTCCAGTAGCCGCAGCCAGTTTGAGAATGTAGCACCGAGGTGTTGCCATGTTGATTGTAGAATATCATCGGCAGCAGGCCAGTGAAGTCCCCACTGACACCTGGAATGGTCATAGATGCAATCTTGCTGAACACCTCGCGCGTTGTATTCAAACGACTCTCCATGAACAGTTTGTCGTTTGAGTAGAACTTAATGATAAACAGTGCGGGAGATGGCAAGCTGGTGGATAAATTGCGCCAGAGATCAAGTGGAACGAATGTGGCCAGTCGAAGGCCCTCCTCCATGAACAAGCTATCCACCGTCTCGTTGAAGAGGAGCAGTCGGTAGTAGTGCTCACTGAATGCTCCTCGAAACATGCCCTGGATCCGGGGAGGCTTCTCGTACAATGCTATCCCAGAAACATTGCTGATTTCGGGGTTCACATAGAATACACTCAAGTTCTCTGCCAAGTGTGCTTGCACGCCCATCTCACTAAGGCTTATGCCCTCAATTTGATCTTCAGTGAGAATTGCCGCTGGAGTCCCCGTTGACTGGGTGGACGTTTCATCTACACATCTCTCAAATGCCGCCAAGAGATCATTGGTTGAGTTGAGCAGTGCCGAAGCTCGCATCACTTCCCGCCCAACGCCCATAAGCCGATTGTTGATACTCAGCAGCTCTAGGCACAGTTCCGATGTTCTGTTGCCTGCAATGGCTCCCTTCACTATTTTCGAGGCAAGATATATATCAGTTGGGATAATCTTAGAGTCGCCGGTTCGCAGAATTTGCTTCAGACGCCGCGTCGCTTCCCTGGGTCGTATTTTCTTGGACACAAATGCCTCGTCTTCCAGTTGCACCAAAGTGCTTGTTATCAACTTCTCCTTAGTCACTGTGACACAGTCCGTGGTTCTGGGGGGCAAATTCTCCCACGTCGGTAACCGATTCACATGCCGAACACATTTCCTTGTCAACGGTAACCCATTGGGTTGTAAACACAATCTATCTGTTGTCCCCCTCCCACCCGCCGGTGTTTCGTTCCAAAACAAGGTCTGTGAGTCATATTTCTTGTGTTCGGCGGGGCAACGTCCATGTGATAAATTCAAGGGATTGGGTTGAAGACCGACTTTCAACGCACTTTCACTTCTGAATGTATCCTCATCACTGTCATCGGCGAGTGTCAGAATAAGCCCACAAGATGCACCAATTATGAGAAAACACAATTCCAACCGAACGAATAAATTTTTCATGATAGCAAGATTCTGAGAGAATGCGATACGTTGGCGATATGTCGGTTAAAACTTTCAACGAATACTGAATCAAATGACCGCAATGACGAGTTTCTTTGGCACGAAAGCTGTCTGCCTATCGATTGTTGTCTTATCTTATTTGCAAAAGCTTTGGTTCGATAATACCTGTCTTAGGTCAGGTCTCTGAATGCGATCGGCCGATTTGGTGTGATCGATATACAATCAAACGAAAAAGTACACCAACACCTGGCAGTTATCACCTGGTTGTGAATTGAAACTGATTAGCGGGCTAATTTGGGATAGCCCTTCACAATGTTTGCATTTATTTTGAATCATTATTTTACGTATGTCTATGTATCTTTCTTCCTTCAAATATCTCGTCTGATTCTGAGGTGAAGTAGTATAGGACTAAATGTGGAGAAGTAGGTGTCAGCCTCAAATTTATTATAAGATAGGATTTGGTTTGTTGATTAAAATGCTTTATAAAGGGTAAAGAATTACAAAAAAAAATAAGAAGAAACTTACATGAGCACGTAATCATCTTATAACATATCTGTGACCGGTAACAATGAACACATACAGAAATCTTTAAGTAAAATTATCCCAAAAAAAACAAAAAAAAAAAAAAAATGAGTGTTTGTTTTTTCTTCTGAATGTAAAACTCTGTAAAACATTTTCTGTAAATGAAATGAAAAAAAAAAATATTTATACAAATACGTGTCTTACTTAAATATAAAATGAAAACAAAAAAAAAACTGAATTATATACTAATCAAACAACATTTCCTCACACAAACAAAGGCGTCGTATTATTCTCATCTGCCGTATATTTTGCGGAGGCCGGCGCCGAAATGTCCTTCTTCAAATCAATACCAGATGCATTTTGGTGGGCTGTGGTCACAATGACCACGGTTGGATACGGTGACATGAGGTACAAATAGACAAACAAAATTTCTTCGTTAAACATTCTAATATGAATAAAATTATTACGTATACACTATAATTTAAACGAAGTAAAAGCTTAACCTATCAAATGTCGTGTAACAACAAATGTATCTTTTTTTTTGTGAAATTGATGAAATAACATAATTATCTTTCAATATTTCGTATAAACGTATTTGTAATATGGATTTTTTTTTTAGAAGAGAACTGAGTCGTTGTAAAAACAAACAATTTTATCAAAAAAAAAAAAAAAAAACAGAATCCGTGTGTAAATTGGTCACGTCGTATTGTGTTAATGTGTTTTGTTATGAATCTCTTCTTTACTCTCCCGTAATTTTTTGAAGTCTTTCTATTAAATATATAAATATATATATATACATATGTGTATATTAATTCTTCTTTCCTTAAACTGCATTTATGTTTTTGTTTTCTTTTAATTTTAATGTTTTGATTTTATTTTTTTTTACTGCGTTTTTATAATTTTTCATGTATAATTTTTGGTTTTTAGTTTTTCTTCATTGTTATTATTTTACTTTACAGAAAGTAGGTTCTCAAGTCTGTTGTTTTTATGTATACGAAAGAAATGCTTCACAATATTTTTATATGTGAAATAAGTTATTTTGAAAAGCATTTATCCCCCCTAGATTTAGAAGAAAGTTTGTTATTTTTTTCCAATTCACTTAGAAAGAGAAAGGGTGAAGTGAAACCAAAATGCAGCAATAATAACGCCATTGATCAATCAATCTAGTGTATGTATTAGGACAATTTGAGAAAAAAAGGATATAAAACTAACAAAAAAAAATAATTAAACACAAATGAATGAAACAAAAAAACAAAAAAAAAAACAGTAGAAAAGCAAAACCCACAAAAACAAAATTTAATTTATTTTAGGCGTTGTACTCTTCTCATCGGCTGTTTATTTTGCGGAAGCTGGAAGCGAAAATTCCTTCTTCAAGTCTATACCAGACGCATTTTGGTGGGCTGTCGTTACCATGACTACTGTTGGATATGGTGACATGACGTATGACAAAAACAAATGTTTTATCCTTTTTCCTTATACTTTTTTTACCTATTTTTTTGTTTCTATTCTAACTTCCTGTTTTGTTAATTTATAGCCTTTTGTTTGTTGTTTTCTTTTTCTACTTTTGTTTCTTACAAAAAAAAAAAAATATAAAAAAAATCAAATCAAATCAATTTCGTCTTCATCATATCTTTACATACGTTTATTTTAGCAAGAAATAATGCTCTTAAAAATATATACATATATATATCAAAAAAGAAAAATTTAGTACGACTCTTGCATATTTCACAATTTAATTGAATTTCAATCTACATACATAGAAGTGCCGAGATATTATTATTTCTTTGTTTGTTTTCATTTTACTTCATCTCTCTTTATAATTCAATTCCATCCATTATATCAAAATCATTTTTTTATGCATTTAGTTTTCTATTCCTTTAACTCGTTCTACTTAAAATAACTAATAACAGCATACCAAAACAACAACATTATTTCTCACACCATATTATATTCAAAATCACTGCTTAGGGAATAACACAAAATTAAAAATATTTCAATGAAGATTTCTGTGAAGGGAAGAAAATAGCGAACATGCTGCAAACATTTTTTTTTGTTGTAATAAGATTGAAACAAGAATCTCGTGTCGTCTAAAATTTGTTATCCATTTAACGAACTTGGAAATAGGCATTCGGGTTGACTGAATTTGTATTTGAATTGGAATAACATGTACATGCTAATTGAAGCGAGTAAACTCATCCCATTCGGTAAAGTTAATCCCAAGTCCCGACACAGATTAGAATGTCTTCGATGCATTAACTGATCGCCTGATGTTCAATATTACCAATTGCTCTTACATACCAAGTGTGATGATAAGAAAGCAGTTTTTATTCTCTTGACCTGATAACAATTATCTTACATCGATCATCAGGAATTATAGTTTTCTATTTTTCATGATGTTTACCGTGTTTCTTTCGATTCATTGTGGAATCGATTGCTGCTCTTTATTAATTTGAGTGGATTTGAACCCACTCACGTTCATGCCAATGTTAAATTTGGTCATATTTATTTTTTGTGTTAAATTTTATCAGAACAACATGCCGTCTTATACTGAAAAAAGCTCAAGAATCTATCAAACTTACCAATTCTCAGAGTCCTGAAGCACTAAGAATGTTTTCGAACATAAACTCGATCAATCTGTTCAATTACACAAAATCTCCTTCACATCGTACATGTAGGGACGCTGCATGGTTTCGCTCATAAAAAAAGAAGCAAAAAAAGAACACAATTCAAGTTCGCAATGAGATCAAACACATACCTTAAGAATAAGTCAACCATAACACAAACTGCTTATGTTAAACTACTTATTATTTTATGCACCCTAGAACAATGTCCTTATTTTTTGTGTTATTTTCTCTAAAATATCAATACTACAAGGACACAATTATTTTCAAATAACAAAAAAAAAAAAAGTAAAACTAGTTTCTCTTCTCATATATTTCATCCTCTTAATTATTTATATCATTCGATAAGGAATATTCTTTAGTGGAATGTAGATTTATGCAAATACAACATTAAAAATAAATAAATAAAAGAATTTTCAACAAATCATAGATACATTACACAGTGGTGGGGGCGTGGGGGTGGCATTCTGTTTATATAGTAGGGCACATCTTTATTACATTTTGTTCTGATATATTAAACTACGATACATTTATAATTGTAGATTACAAAAAAATTGTTAGTTTTTGCATCTCGTTTCATTTTATTGTTTTATTTCGTATAATTTAATTATTGTTTACATTTTACTTTTATATATTTTTTTCATTTATTTCGAATTTTATTTTCAATTTTTCTCTCTTTCTCTTCAATTTCTTTGATTGGCTTCTTTGGTGTTACTTCAATGACCATTTACTTTGCATGATTGTTTCGATGCATGTTGCTTGTTTGTGCTTGCTTGGATTTTTGTTTGTCATTCTTATGGATTTCATGTACCATTTACAGCGAATGTTTGCTTTGTTAATGTTGTATCACTTCTGTATAAACTGCTCCATTGGCATCATCTTATAAAATAAAGAAAAAAAAAACATTTATCTTGTTGTTTAATACTTAATTTAATTGACTGTTTATTATGGTAATTAACATATTTTATGTTTCTGTTTTTCAATTTGTTTTTCTTGTTTTATTTTCATAACATTCTCTGATGGACATATAAAAATGTAAACAAAACTATTTTATTTATATCATAGACCGGTTGGCGTTTGGGGTAAAATTGTGGGATCACTATGTGCCATTGCTGGTGTATTGACAATCGCACTTCCGGTACCAGTCATCGTCAGTAACTTCAATTACTTCTATCATAGGGAAACAGATCAGGAAGAAATGCAGAGCCAAAACTTCAACCATGTTACTAGTTGTCCATACTTACCTGGCACATTAGGTTTGTATTTGAAATCAATAATTAAAGCTGAGTGTATATATGTTTTTTTTTTTTTTGGTAATTTTAGGCCAACACTTAAAGAAATCATCACTGTCTGAATCCTCATCGGATATGATGGATTTAGATGATGGTGTGGATTCAACGCCAGGACTGACTGAACATCCTGGTCGTCAAGCTCCATTTTTAGGAGCACAACAATCGATCGATAAGCAACAACAATTAAACCAACAGAATGGTTTTAAACAGCCATTGGGAAGTAATAACTTAACGTTACGGCATAATAGTGCATTAGCAGTCAGTATCGAAACCGACGTTTGACTACTGGGTAAGTTAACTATTTCCTTTTTTTGTAGAAGTAGAGCAAAGCAATTTTTGGGCGAGTGTATAAAATAATCAACTTCATTCACTTAAGGATATATTTCATATTATTATTGCAGTTAAAAAGACGATACGCGCTATATTTTGGCCTTGTGAAATGTTTCGTTGGATGCCAGAGCCGACAAAAACTGTCTAAACGGAAAACATCGAAAACATTTCAAAACAATACATGAATCACTTATCAAATAATAAAATGTGCTGTTGAATCACCACTAAGTTCTATATAATCATTAACTCTAATGATATTAAAGAAGTAATAATAATGATAATCAGTTCCAGATCATTACAGAATTAAACAATAGTCAACGTCTTCAAAGCTAGAAAAACAAAATGAAAAGAATCAAGAAACACCAAAAAACAGCAAAAAAATACAAAAAAAAAGAACATAATAGTTTAGAAGTAAAGAAGAAAAACAAAAATTAAAGTAAAATCCATAAGAACCTCATCAATTCACACCATTGTTATTACTTATTACTATTGTTATACTTTCTTTAATAAGTTAGTTCAATCAATTGATAGACAAATGAAAAACCAAAAAAATAAATAAAAACAACAATAAAAAGAACAACACAACAAAACAGTTGAGAAATGCGAAATTTAAATTTAACTATTCTTAGCTCGGTATTAAAAAACGGACGCCAAAGCATTTCGGTATTTATTTTTTTCATATTTCATTAACCTATGCTCATTATTCTTGTAAGAAATATACAAATACAAACAAAAAATTAACGCTATTCCGCCATATAGAACGTTTTTAATACGCAAAACCAACAAACAAAAACTCCAGTTAAATACAAACAAGAAATACACTGCGCCAAAAAAAAAGAAAACAAAATCAAAATAGAAATCCGAGTAATGATATTTAAAAGAAAAAAAGTAAAATATAAAAAAAATTAAATCATCAAAAAGTAATTTTGAAAAAAAAAAACACGTTTTCTCGCCACATAAAACCAATAATATATTCGTTTTCAGTTTTATCTCGTGCTAAATGTATATTTTTTCGTTTTTCTATGACTAGGTTTTTGTTCGTAGTTTTCCTTATTTTTTTTACAAATGAAAATCAAACTACCAAAGAAATATTGTTATTTACAAATACGTTAGAAATACCATCAACTTAGAAAACAAAAAGCTAAAATAAATAATACTGCCGTGAAAAGATCGTCAAAATCAGATTATATATGTACATATTAAATGAAAAACAAAAATGAATAAAACCGATAAAAAAAATAAGCAGCAAACAGTAGCTCTATACATAAATACATACTATAGCTAACATTGATTTGTATAATTTAAGGAAAAAGAAAACAAAAGAATATAACTACAATTTGACACACGCAACTAAAGAAAATACCGACAGAAAAAGGTCTCACGAAAAAACTTGCAGTTCATTCTGTCTCTCTATCTATCTCTCTTCCTCAAACTCTCAAATACACAGACACATACACTCACACAGAAGTACATTCTAAAGCTGATTTATTTATATTATTTTTCAAATATATACAAATATGTACAGCTCTGACAAAAGAAAAACAATTTCATAAATAAGCTTTAACTTCGGCTAAAACAACATAAATATATACATTCTTATGCATAGCAAAAAGGATAACTTAAAACACTATTAAATAAATAGTAAATATGACGACATAATGGAGTGCAATAAACATGTCTTTACAAAACAGCTTTATCAGTGAAACCAAGAGAGAATAAGCAAAATTAAAACAAAACAAAAATACTCCGATATACATAACCGACTTTAGAGATGAATTTTTTTCCAATTCGTTTGCTATATTTGCCTTACTTCTTTTGATTTCTACTGCATTCTTTTTTAAAGGAACTATTTCAGCAGCAAACTTAAGTAAATTAATCAAATTTGTAAATATATATATATTTAATTTTACACTATACACTCAATGTACATATATACATAGTGATTCGTTGGCAAAATGAAAGGAAACTATAAATACTCGCAAAATATATTCAATAGTTTTCAGAATATTCGAAACTATCTCTCTTTTTTTTTTTCTCTTTTTCAATTTCCAGTGAACGCAAATCAAACAAAATTCAGGTCGGCCAGAAGGCGCAACATATTAACGCGTTAACTTTATGTTCACCATTGATTTTCTTATTTTATATTTCTCTTCTCTCTGTTTTCGTCCGATTGAAATGTATAATGAGGCATATTGAATTTGTTAGAAAATGTGAAGGTTTTCCTCCATTTAATGATTGGCAAGAGAGTTCGACAGAAATGAAATCAGGGGCAACCAAACAACAATAACAACAAGCGCCCCCTATTTGCTGAAAAACTGATTTGGTTGGGGAAAGTTATGCGTACTTACATGTTTAAGGAAGTAATGATATCTCAGTCCGTCCGTCTTATCTGAGGACGCACTCCTATAAAATCATTGTGATGACACTGGTTCCCCTGCCAATAAATTAGAACTGCATCTTGATGTTGTTTTTTTTTCCAATTTGATTCCCCTGTGTAAGGGTTCTAGTTTTAAAATGAAAAACAGAAAAATAGAGAATATTTTTTTCTTTACTTCAGTAATTCGGATTCGAATGCCTCTAAACCTCTTAATTTATTTCGGCTGTAGTTTCCAAACGAAGTCTTGAGTTTTTGACATAAAACTGTGACAATGGACAATGGACAGTGAGTGCAATGTCCTCAGAGTATCTACGTCGATATACAACCGGGGACGTAAGAATGTGCCAAACGAAGTCTTGAGTTTTTGACATAAAACTGTGACAATGGACAATGGACAGTGAGTGCAATGTCCTCAGAGTATCTAAGTCGATATACAACCGGGGACGTAAGAATGTGCCTGTTTTAGTTCCGCGAAAAAGAGCTAATATCCGTCAGGTTGTCACTTCTCTTAGCGCAATGTAAATGCGTAGAGGATAAAGCTCGACTTTGTTGGAGTTGGCACAGAACGCACTATGACATGTCCAACGTGTGACTGTTGCCGAATGTGCGCTTGAGTTAACTACGGACGGCAGCTTCATCCAAAGAAGAATATCAGAATTCATAAAAAAAAAAAACAGTGTGCAAAGTCAAATCAGGCTTACAACCCATAGCATGCAGACATACAGAGCCATGCACTAGTATAGTTATGATGACGTTGTCCTAGCGCACTACAAATATAAAAAGAGGGAATATCCGTTTCAGTCAAGATGTCAACTTTGAGGTCCCGTGTCAGTTTATGTACACAAAAGATGTTGAGAACCGTAGACGTGACATTCACATTTTCCACACCCGTTGGCATGCTACTTCAGCCTTGAATTCAGTTGTGTTTCGTAGTCGTGTCATTGATTTATTTTCCTCGGTTTCCTTTGCTATTTCAGAATTTCCCGCGAAACGTTATTTGTAAATATAAAACGTATATATGTACTTTGCGAAGCTTACAACAATACCTGTAAGTGTTTCAATATTTTGCTGTTCTTTTTTCTAAATGGCCCATGGCAATAATACTCGTAGATTTATTTCAAATTCAATCAAAAGCAAAAGGAGGAAAAAAGTATATTCTTATTTAATTTCTAAATTTTAAAACCGCTGCTGGCCAAGTTACGGTTGTGGATATCTCGACCAATTTTCTTTAAGCAACAAGTTACTAGTAACACAATACATGATATTTTTCCTTACGAACGGCAATCTTTCTTATTTTCTAAGCTACACAAAAGAAACAAAAAATAATTTGATAATAAACAACACGATATGAAAAGAAAAAAAACAAAAAACATACATTTAATATAAATACATATATTTTTTGAAGTTAAACAAAATGTACATACATATTTTATGCTAGCCAAGCCTAAAGATAACACAAAAACAAATAAAACAGAAACAAAATAAACAAAGAAAAACCAGATCCTTTTCGCCCATTTTTTGCTGCTTACATACACCCGAACTGGCAACACTTTTGTTTACCTTGATTTTCTTCTGCCCTACTGGAAACTGGTAAAAAGTACAAATATATTACTAACAACTCAGAATATTAAAGATGAAGAAAGATTACGAATTTTTTTATTTCGAATTGACACATAATTTGAGTGTAAAGTAATAAATGAAGTTACAATAAAAATAAATCAAGTAAATAAATGCAATTTAAATATAATTAAAAGATATTTTTCTTTTATAAAATATAGAAAATGTAAGATACTGCAAAATAAGTGACTGCATAAAAAAAAAACCAAAAATAAAAAAATGCCACGTTAAACAAATACAAATATGCAAAACAGCAAAAAAAAAAAAAAATGGAACGCTCTTATGATTTTGGTAAAATTTAACGTATCTAAATAAATAAATTGATAAATAACTAAATTATACGAGAACAACAATTTAGATTAAAGCATTTACAAATTAAAACAAAAAACAAAAACCAAATAATGATCGTTAGTCAATAAACAAAACAAAACCAAAACAACAAATGAAGCTTGAATATTCAAATTCAGTTCTTCGGTATACATATATGGTGAATATACACACTTTTGAAGCAAAATCAAAACGAACAAAATGAAACTAATGAAAAACAGATTTTTATATTTTGTTTTTATATGAATCTATGCTTTACAAATGATTTGTGTTTCGTGTACTTGTTTACATATATATGGACTGACATATATGATATGATATATGAATGTATACATGCATATAAATATAAAACTCTTGACTAGGTTTAATGCAAGCTTTGAATACCGTCCACATTAAGAGATCTAATTTTGGTGCAATTTATTTCACGCATTATGGTTTTGTTTCATTGTTATATGACTAATTTTCTGGTTCCGTTTTCTTTTGCTGAAATTACTTTTTTTTAATACAAACAATAAAGCATATCGAAGAACGAATATTGAATTTTGCTTTCCTAACAACTTTTTATTGCAATATTTCAATTTAAACGCTGAACATAGGAAATCCAGGTATCAGATAAAATAATGTATGTATATATAGAAATAGGAGCAAAGTTGAGGTTGATGAATCGCGTAACATTTCTGATAACAAAAGGCAAGCAATAATATATTATATAAAAATCAGTCTTTTGAAACGCTCTCTTACGATAGTAAGTGTCAGGCCTTCGAAAGGTTACAATATGCCTTTGCAAAAATAACTAAAATTCTAAGTAGCAAACGATGGTGATATTCTTTCGAAGATTTCTTTTAGTATTTGCATAAATCGAGTTTATTTATGACTTCCCCTTCCTCGAGTTAGAAAACTACAAGACTTTCAAGGGATAAGTGCAACTTATTCGCAAGTGCTTAAGAGTTTGTATTGAAGTCGAACAATCTAAAGTTGTCAGGACAGTATTAATATTCATAGGAAAAAAGAAAAATGAACAGACAGTGTATTTTACACATGAAAACATGTATAAAGTGTAAATAAACGATTTATTTGATAACTACAATACTTACCACCACCAATATTATTTGATTTGCTGTTATTTTTTGTTTTCAACTCCTTCGCTGCAAATTGAATTTGTTTTGTACTAATTACGGCGCATAGACGTGTTTTTATAAGAACAAAAAACAAAAAAAAAGAAACCATTTAATGAATATATTTTATTTTTATTTTAAATATCAAATATGTTTGATGGCTCGGACAAATCGCCATTCGGATGTGGGATATTAATTCAAAATAGTTAAATTAAAATTGTAAAAATCAATACAAAAGCAAATCCGTTCAATGAACCACTTAAAAAAATGTAATCGCAAGAAAAAAAGAGATGAAGAATCAATAATTGTGTACCTTAACATCATGAGATATTTTTTATGTTCAATTTATGCTTTTGATTTGATAAGGAATATATAACGTGAATGAAAATGTATAAGAAAATGTAATTACTTTTGAAATTAAGTTTGTAACATAACACCAATATAAAAGTAACAAAATTTCTTACATAAGTGTAGATAATGAAAATAAAGAAATAAAACAAAAACAAATTAAGTAAAATAACAAAAAAAATGTGCATAAACAATTTTAATACATTTTAGTATTACGAAACTTAAATGTGTAATAAAGATACAAATACACAAAGTAAATTACCCCGAGAAATTTGAGACAAACAAAGAAAAACTAGAAAAAAACATTTTTATATAATTTTCATCAGTCAACCTTTTTTTATATTTTCTGCTTATCTTGATAAAAGTCAATTAGTTTTTAAATATACAAAATTAATACATTAAAACTAAAGCAAAACCAAACTATAATTACGTTCAAAGAAGAAAAGAATTAAAAGAAAAAAAAAACAAAAGTATAATCTTTCCATATATTCAATTTGTAGAAAAAGAAACAAAAAAAAAACAAACGAGAAACAACAAAAGTCGCTGAATAAAATATGAAAAAAAGAAAATATCAGAAAACTATCTTATTTTATCTAATTCCAAACGTATTAACAAATAACATTAAATCAATTAAACAATACAATAAACAACAAACAAAAAGAAAACAAGACAAATGTAAGATATAAATATCGCGGGGGTTAGGCATAAAATTACCTTAAAAAGTTTAATTAAAATTAAAATTACAAAAAAAGAGAAAAAAGAAAATCTAAAAACCGAAAAACAAGCCTAGTGTAATTTATGTTTAAAAAACAAAAATGGAATGTTTAGAGTATTCAATGTAAATTTTACTCGTCTCGATATATATTTAAAGAAAAACCCAAAAAAAGGAAAAACAAAAAGAAATCAAACAAGGAACCCAGTTATTTAATTAAATTAATGTTAAATTTATGTTTTTATTTTGTTCTTCTAATTAATAGATAGGAATACGAAATGTGCAAAGTTGTGGTAGATTTCAGGTTTTGTTTCTTTTTTCTTTTTGTTTCGATCAAACAACAAAAAAAAGTCGCATAGAAATGTAAAATCGGATCGCATATAATTTTAGTTCTCTGTAAGGTGATAAACTATTTTTTAAGTTTAATTTTTACGTATGTGTAAATACCTAGGTACGAAAACTTAAAACTACTACTCTTAAGTGATCCACACGATTTGAAAAAAAAAAATATTTACATTTTTTCGTTTTATTTTTAGTTGACTGTTTATTTTGATTTTTTTCCAAAAAAAAACTTCTCTTCTCTCTCTCTCTCTTCCTACTACAATACAAATCCTCTACGAATAATGAAAAAAAAAACAATCACGGTAAAAAGTGAGAAAAACAAACCAAACAACAATATGAAATAAAACCACAACCGTTGTTCTGTGGAGTATAAATGTGTTCAAATTAATTAATTACATTAATGTAATTGTAGAAGATAATATTGTAAAAACTGTAAATACATTAAAATAAAAAAAACGTTCAGTTTGATTTTATTTTCATTTTCTTTTTGTTGATTTTCTGTTAGTATTTGTTTACAACTATTTGGTGATTACGAATCGGTTTTGTTATTATTAAATATTAAATTTGTAAAAAAAATGGTTAGTTTTCCTGTTAATGCTTAACTTGAATATTGTTAATTTTGTTATAAGTAAATTAAGACTCACTTAAAATTGTTTTATTTTTATCAATGAAAAAAAGATATACAGAAATTAAATTAATTAAAAAAAAAACAAAAAAAGTAAATTTTTGAGTTTTTCTTATTCTTTTTCGTTGTGTAACACGTAACTGGTGTGTTACGCTCTTTTCGGTTTTTGTTTTTCTCGAAAATATTTCATTACATTTCTCATATTTTTAGGAACAATTCTTTCGCATATTTTTATGTACATACGTGCGTCCTTGTGTATGGCGTAGAGGAATTTCAAAGTCTTATGATTTTTTTCTTGCCAGGAATGGTTTGCATTAATTATGATCAAATGGACATTGCTTACTGAAATGGTGACATCAGATGTGTTTCAATGTGTATACACTGCTTCAGTTGCAAATTGATGAAGGGACTGGGCTGAATTTGGACAAGAAAGCGGCGAAGCCAAGATGAAGTCATAAAGTGAGAGTCACATTTCGACTGCGTGTTTATTGAATACCACCCAATTTTTACTTGACTTGCTTGAGAAACTTGTTGTTTAATGTAAAGATGCTGGAGTTGGAAGTAATTCACTGAATTTCGGTAGATAAAGTAACATTTTAAACTAATGGATAGAAAAATACCGTCAAATATTGACTTACATACGCTCCCTAATATTACGCCTAATGTAACGTAGATTGTAGTTTTTGTTTACCGTGCATAGACCTGTTACCCCCTTGAGTGTGTTGTCGTAAAGATGTTATATTAAATGTGATTTTACAGAAGTTAGAGTAAAGCTGACATTCCCAGAAAGTAACAGCTTAATAATGGAATTCAGACCAGTTAACACGAGCTATAGTTAGGAAAATATTTACGTTCTAAGATTTTTGCAACTCAGCTCAGCCTCTCTCAAGAAAACAAAGTCTAGTTTGCTGCAAAAATGCATTCATTTGTGTAGATTCATATTTCCTTTAGCCTCCGTTAGATAAATTATATTCCTTTAGTGGTCATAGCATATTCTTTGAACTGTCTAGACTCAGCAATAGTACATCATTCTAGTCATATCTTTCGCTATCTCCAAAGGTTATATTCAAGTATGAAAATGTATCCAATATACAAGAAATATTTGCAGAACTATATTAAAAAGAACTAAACTAATTAAACAGGAAAAAAATCAATTAATTAAATAAACTAACATAATGAACAGTTCATTTTATATAAGCGGTGCTGTAACGAACTGACCAATTTTACTCCGTCCGTAGATTCATTTATTTACACATAAATGTGTTCATTTATTTTTAAGTAATTTTCTTTTGTATTTATTTTTTTATTGCACTTTTCCTTTAGTTGAATATTATTTGTTGAAGGGTATAAAGTATAATAATTTGTACAACCGCATGCAAAGTGATCAACTCGGTAGTAGTTTTAAAGTAGAATTGAATTGCACGGAGAAGGGTATACATATACATTTTCGTTGGTATAGAGACATAACAAATTATAGATAAATTCTAATTAATTAGTTTTGAATTTTGTTTTTCCTGTAAATTTTAAACTCAAAGTATTGTACATTAAACATATAACATTTGTGTTCATTTTGCGATCCTTAGTATTTGTAAATTTTTATATTTTACATAAAAACCTTATAACGATAGTTTTTTCTTTTTAATTTCTTTCGTATTCAATAGAACTAAATTCTTCTATAGAAAAAAAGCTCAAAATGTGAAACTTCAAAAAAAAGGAAGAAAAAAAACATAAGAATACACAAAAAAAAGGACAACCAAACAAAAAAACGCTTACAAATAGATTATGAATTAATTTAAAAATATACATAAACATATAAATATACATACATAATATATATTTTTTCAAAAATTAAACAAAGAAATTGTAAATAAATTCAAAATAATATAGTAGTAATACAGATATGCGTATGATGAAAAATATGCATTGTATAAATTGTAAATAGTATTAGCAATTAATTTAATATTTTTGATTTATTTGTTTAGTTTTTTTTTTTTGTATGCTTTGTTTAAACGAAATGAAACATAATATGAATTTGAATTATTATGAAAAGTATATTATATTAATAGAAATCGCTTGCTTTTCAACGTTTTTTAATAGAAAAGAACGAGTTCAAAATACTTTTTCATCTAATTTTCAAAATAAAATGCCGAAAAAGTATGATACATAAATCCAAGAAAAAAAAATAAAAAATATATATACATTGCGAGTTTTCGAATACACATAAATGCATATCAATTGAAGTGATTTCAGGTTATGTTCTTGTTTTCAATTGAAACTAAATTAGACGAATTATATTTACATTCCACACAACAGTTCACATCATTAATTTGTTTTCTTTTAAAGAAATCAACATATCGATTCAATTATGATTTCATTTTCCCCCTTTGTTCGGATTTAACACCACATATTCGCAAGTTGCAAGGTAAATCGAGAATCTTCAAGAAGGTGGGTTTGCACATTATGACGTTGCCTTGTAGATACCGAACGGCTTGTCCTAATTTCGTTTGCTTAATTGCATTCACATTCATATGTCATTCTCATTAATGGAAGCGGATGTGTCCATTAATCCCCTTTCATGGGATTTTTTTCTCATATTTTACAGATAAAAGTAATATGTGTCATCTTTCCAACATCAAGAATGATAAGCTTTTTAAACTTGCGTCCGCCTATGGAAAACGGATGTAAAATTGTAGAAAATTCTTCGGACATTAGCTATGGCCAACAGACAAACAACCAAGCGCGAAGCCTTGATTTGAAATGTTTATTACCTAAATACTAGTTAACAAATTTCTAATGTAACGAATAAAGACAAACCGAAAGTGTTTTTAATTTCCATTTATTTCTATCTCATACTGCTCCTTACTCTCCTATGCCCATTCAGTAAAACTGAACAAACGAAATCGGAGAATGTCGATGAAACGTCAATCAAGTGTTAATCGTTTTTTCTTACATTTTTAGAACCCCATTCATACGTCAGTAAAGTACGAAAACTAAAACAATAAATACGCCAAAAATGAATACATGATTTTCTAGTCTAGAAATTTCAATGACGATTGATAAATACGAAACGATTAAACAAGTACATTAAATTAGTACTTCCAGCACTTTTATTTTGAAATGCTTGGCTTAACTTATGAACAAGCAAGAAATACAATTTTCGAAGAAACACAACAAGAAATTACATTCTGCTAAGTTTCCTTAAATAAAAAGAAATGTGAACACATTTGCAATAACATAACAAGCCGAACAAAAAAAAAACACGAAAACCAAAAAAAAATAAAAAAAAAACTCGAATCGTAGGTCGACGCGCTGAATAAGCTAAAAAATATAAACATATATATATTTACATATATATATAGAAAAAAAAACTTATCATTAGCAACAAATTTATTATTCAAAGACTGGAAATAGTAGTAATATTAATTTTAAAAATAAAGAAAAATTTAAATTAAAGATACATTAACAAAATATGCAAAGTAAAAACAAGAAACAAAAAAAAAAAAAAAAAAAACAAATAATTAAATCTTCATTCATCGAATGAATAGCCTTTCAGTTTTAAGCTTTATTTGTTTTCAATAGAAAAACAAAACAAATATGAATGAAAAATTAATCAAAATACAATTTTAAATCCGATTATTTGAATTCCTTAAACGTTTCATTTCATTTCAGTGTAGCATTCAAAACAAAGAATATCTCCAAATCGGTTAGAAAAATTTTCAAAGTCATAGCCTTTTAATGAGAAACAAAAGAAAACAAAACGAAGAAAAACAAAAATAATAAAAGTCATACGAAGTGAACAACAGCATTTCTACTGCATTAAAGACATTACATCAATTGATTCAATGAGACGCATAGTTATATTAATACAATATGAATACAATTAAACTAAACTACATGGTATATGAAGTAGAAATAGAAAATCGGATTTAGATGGTGTCACTTAAACAAACTAATATGAAATAATGTCTTTTCGCATGAACAATGCATACATATTTCATCTTTTGACAGCGTATTTCAATTTTGTCTTGGAAAACAAAAAAGCAAACATGTTAAAATAAAATCAAAGCAAATGAAACAGTCGTAAGGCGGTATATGTATATGCATACAACAAAAAAAAACCTTTTTGCAAAATAAGTATAGGAAAACAAAATTATTAACATCAATGGACAAACACAAACAATACATCATACAAACAAAAAAAATAACAGAAACAAGTGCATTCGATTAATGAACAAAAAAATAAATAAAGAAAACTAAAAACTCTACAAAAACTGAGAAAAAAATAATGAACGAAAGCAAATATAAAACTCTAAACTAATCAATTTATTTAATATTTTTATTTTCTTTAAACTTAATTTTTATGTAAGAATATTTAACAAAGATTAAATGAGAATACAATAATGCATGCAGCATACAAATTATAAATATTAAAATAAAACCAAATAAATAATAAATTTATTATGAAATATTAAGCGCCAGAAACAAAACAAAAAAAAAGAAAAAACAAAACAAAATAATTAAAAATATAATAAATTTTTGGATAAATGAAGAATAATATGAATTATTATTTGAAAAAAAAAAAATAATATATAGTATATATTATTATTATTAAATACCGTTGTTAAGATTATAAAATGTTTTATAACCGTTAAAAATCGCTGCGAATAAAAATCAATCCACACATTCCTCTATGAAAAAATAAATTAAAATATATGTTTGTTTCATTTTGCAGAATTAGACAACGATTATCATTCACTTTGCAGTTATAGTTCCACTGAGTGTTGGTTTTGGTCGCGTTCAAGTGCTTTTGTTACTTCTTCTTCGAAGTGAAACCAAGTCACAACGAACAAAGCTCTCCAGTTAGCCCGAATTCTTGGTAGCTGTCTCCAGTTGCGCACAAGAAGTAAGCTGCTGTCCTTCTCCATTTGCGTGTGTTACCTAAAATACTGCGATTTTCTCTTGACATGTCCCACTGGATCGAAGTCAAAAATTCATGAAGCCGCAGCTGTATACGCCCCACACCTTTGGCAAGCCTGGCTGACTTAGACTAACATCACAACTTATGGTGAAGTCATACATTTAGTTTCGTCGTCGTCTCACTGACAATTTCTCTGATCCACGTCTATGAGTGGTAGGGACTTATTAGTGTACTTATTGCGGATCCCGAATTGTAGTCAGTCAGTTATTTCGCTTCGGAACTTGTTAATTCAAAGACTATCGTTATGGCCGCCAATGGCTTTCAAAATTACTGACATATAAACTTAATACCTACAAGTAATTCTTCTTTTTCTTCTTTGGCTGGTGCCACATTCTAGGGTGAACCTGGGCCTCAGCCAACATGCCTCTCCGCCTAGTACGGCCTTGTGCTAGTTGCGTCCAGCTACGCAAGTTCACCTGATTGAGGTTTCTTTCCAGCTGCGTACGGCACCGAAGGCGTGGGCTTTCCTTACCGCGTTGTCGCTCGGGGTGGGTATCGAAGATTTTCTAGGCCGAAACATTGGAGTCCATGCGCTCTACATTCCATAGCCATCTGAGACGAGGAACCCGAACTCGTTTGACCACATCGACGTCGCCGTACAGTACGTCGTTCAGTTTCCTCCACCAATAATGCGAAGGACTTTCCTCTCGAAGCGACCAAGAACCTCCTAGTCCGCTTTGGTTAGTTTCTATGCCTCTGCGCCATACAGCAGGAGTGCAACTATCAAGGTCTTAATTTAGGGATATCTTGATCCTTCGGTTTATCTCCGCGGTGGAATTATTGCCTGCATTAACCTCAGAGCCTAGGTAGGCAAAGTATTCGAAGTTATAGCTGTCTATAGTGACGTTTGTCCAAGACGTAGGTGTTGGTGGATCTTTTACTTTGTTTTACCCACCCACAAGTAATTGTATCCAACCGAACCTAACGTTTGGGTCAGTCAGCTTTTGATCAAACTCCTATAAGGACTTGCGCCATTGAAGACCAATTTTGGATGGATTTTGTAAATCAATAGCGACTACTGTCCTTATTTACAAGTCCTTTCAAGTCGAAATTTGTTAGCTGTTCATTTCCAATTCTAGCAATTGAACAACGCTTTAAATAAAATTGTTAAATAGTTTCAACATTAGCTGCTTCATAATAAATGTTTATCAATCATTCTCTGAGACTGGCACATGTCAATTCACATATGCCTTCCAAATCTAAATAGCAACCAAACAAAATCGACCAGGAACATACAAAAATACCCTGTAATGTATATTTGAGCCTTAGAATGTTTCGCTTTATTACACATATTGGTGACATAATCTCCTTAAACGTAGTCAGTTTTAAATAATGAATTCATTTATTTTATAATTTAAAGTATCAGTCTACTTTAATTTATTATTATTTGTATGGCTGTTTATTTCAAGGTTGGCAATTACAAAAAACACACTGTCACTCTACCTACATACACGTTCTCTAAAAATACACTTATCAGAACTTATGCAGAAGATCTTATAAATATCCTTACATTCTACAATAAAACACTAGTTAAAATATTTGTTGACAGTGTACATAACAAATCAAAAAAAAAAAACGAACAAGCGAACCCGCCCGGTAAGACGGGATAATACTTTCTGTTGATCATTTTTCGATTTCGAAAATCTTATAAAATATTTGTGCACTTTACTTCCTTAACAGAGCAGCTTGTCGATTTTGGCAAAAATTGAATGTGTCTCCAAGTCGCATTGAATCTGAAAGAAAAAAAAAATACATTACAAATCTCAAGGCAAAACCACAAACGCGTGGCTCACTTACAAATAGATTTCCGCCAGCTTCTTCTCCACATGCGGCTTTATCTTGGCGTAATCCTTATCAGCGATCGGGGTACTGCAGTGTTTCTGCATGTAAGCCAGTGTGTACAGTTCGTTTTCATTTAGGGATCGAAGCCCGGGCAAGCGAAGTCGCTTCGTCAGCTGCAGGTTCTCGTATGTCAGACTGGGATCGATTGATGCTCCGATTATCGGTGCACCACTGTCTATTGAGTCGATGAATTTGGTTAAGGCTTTTGCTGTTATCCTCGCAGCACTCAGCGTTGTATGGAATGCGGTTAGAGCGCTTCCTGAGAGTTCGACATCGCTTGCATCTTCAGCGATGCAGTCGGCATTGATTTTTAAAATGCTATCACCTTGTGAATTACGCGATTTCGCATGCCAATTGTGTTGTTTTTCGAAAATTGCAACTGTTTCAAGTAATTTCTCCACAATGTCTGCACCGATACGCGCAAAGTTGATGGGTCTGAAAGTATTTATTTAATTTGCAAGAGTTAGAAGGACTGTGTTGTCAAAACTTACATGGGGAACCTGTAGTTGTAGTAATTCGATACCGATATCTGCCTTGAAAGGAGAATCATGTTCAATGTTGTGGAGTACGACACGAAGCTTGCCTCATCGGCAGCGTACATTTCCAAGATTATCCTAAAATATTGATTGTTTTCTTTAGCAATTCAGTGTAGGTAAGGTAAAGTTCGCAGTGCACTTAGATCTGCGAGTGAGTATTGACTACCTAATCTGACAAATGTGCAATACTTACATGTCAACAATGCTCTGCGACTTCAGCTTGTCTTGCATACGTAGCTTTCTGAAACTCCAGATGGACTCCAAGTGTTCGGCGAAATAGAGGTTATACAGCATCAAGCCCTTGTAGTATTCGTTCATATAGACCTTTGTTTGAATCACTTCCGCTGGAATGCCGATCTGCAGCCTGGTGGACGCTAACTAGTTAAATGAGCACAAATGTCAGCACTACGAATGTCAGCACTACGTTCGATGAGATACCTTTTCAATGATGAAATCTCTCAAGGAGCGATCAATCCACGACGCCTCTTCGATCGACGTCTGCACTTGGTTCCTGAGCGTATAGAACATCAGTCTTAGGAGCTCGTCATTCCCGTAGGTTTGGTTGGGAAACCGAGTTTGTTTCTCTCTCACAGGGTTGATTTTGTTGTCGGTTGTCTAGGAGGGGAAAAGCGATATAATTAAGCAACAAAAAGTGCCAGAGTGCAGAGTTACCTTAAGCAAGTCGGGATTCTCTCGCAGTGCATCGACGGAGAACGGCAACCAGTCTCGAACAATTTTCGTGCACACCATCCACCGGGGGTACCTGGATGATCGTCCTAAGTAAGCGCACACAGAATTAAAGCATATATTGGATTTGATCTCAAAGTGCTAGGTACCAACCATAAATTGCGTTATCCAGATTTTCAATGAGATCTCTGTATTCCTTGGAAAGATGTGGAATCATTTTTCTGGCCAGTGACCAAATTATAAAGTTATTCATCGCCCTGCAAATGTCAAAGGCGGTTATTAGAAAGCTGAAGAGAACGTGAAGAGAACAAATTACTTTCTGTCCGAAGTGGTGACAACAACCGACATTTCTCGCAGGACATCAACATCGCGCACGAGGACCTCAGTTTCATCGGTGATCTTTATTTGCGGCAATATCGCTTGTAGGGATTCAAAAATTGGGAGCTACGCAGGAGAAGCGGTTAGGACGATGCTCTGTTTTATCCATCAACTACTTACTTACCGATGGAGCAATTTGTTTGATCTCTTGAATTGTTTTCACCTGGTTCAACTGACGTTGACTAACTGACTGAACGGACAGGATGTTGTTCACTATGCGCTTCTCGTAGTGGAACACCTGGTCAGCAAAAAGTTCTGCCTGTTGGGTGACAACTCCTGAAACAAGAATGAAATTTTCGGTGAATTTCATTTCACGAATTCGATGTGAGACCATTTTAAACGCTTTATGAGCTACGCAAATTTGTTAGTTTTATGAACTTACCCATGTTTATTGCGAAATCTCGGAGCAACATTTTGTATGCCAGAACCACCTGAAAGCAGATGAATAAAACATTAATTAGTTTCTAGAATAATAACTGCGATAGAATGGAATATTTGAAACTGGATCTGTTGAGTGAAGTGTAACGACGAACACATATTTTACAACCAGAGTCCATTCTATACATTTATTTATTAAAAGAAATTAATAGGCCATAGCCTCAGACATTTTGACGTCGAAGCTGGTTAGACTGTGCAGACAGAGCATAAGTGAGATATCCTTGGTAAACATGGCGACCCTCTGCTAAGTACCGGGGCATACTAGAATCCAAGGAAACCAAAAGGCGGACAGCCTCGCAAAAAAAAGTTCAGAGTTGGAAGAATATTTATATAGCCATCCCGTATCCGCATATGCCTATCAGCTCCATAAGGAAAAAGCTAGAGAACGAAGGCCTATTTAGAGCCAGAGCTCGTTGGCTTGGTCTGAATATTGGAGCAACGGCGAAGGCTCTATAGCCGGCGCAGATTAAAAAAAATATCAACATCACTGATCGGTACGCATGCTACTAGGAGTCCTTACCGATCACAATGTCATAGGTAAACATGATATGCGTTTTACCGCAAAACGACTTTTGCAGACGCTGTAGAGATGATGGAGAAACAGAATATATCCAACATCTGCTATGCGATTACCAGTTGAACACTTCTTCGTAGATGTGGAGAATGTAAACGGTGTTGAACTGAAAAATCTCCTAAGATTTATGTATATGCGGATCCGGGTGGTTTTTAGGGCTAAAGTAGGTCTCACAGTGGTAAACCACAAAGCTCCATAAAAGGCCTTGCTTTAAGGACACAGCAGAGGGCGGAATCATCTCACCCCTTCTGTGGTTACTAGCCACTAACGACGTCCTGGAGAAGCTCAATTTAAGAATCAGAGCAGTTGCCTACGATGATACCATACATTTCGGCTAGTTTCAACATTTCAGCCCAAATGTTCAGCGGTTTGCCATACATTTCCCAGCATTCTGAATTGTTGGATTTCAGCGAAATTTTAAATTTCCACGCTGCATTTGCAAGTTTGTCAAATCGAACAAACCTAATCCTAGACAGGAAACACAACTCCTCCATTAGAATCCCAAATTATGGCCGTGTTTTTCAAGCAGATGTCCTGACAGTCAGTGAACAGGACAGAATGAGGTCAATGCTGGGAATACCACCGGATGATATTATTATTCCAATTGACAGTAAAGCGGCCATTCAAGTAATATCGGCAACAGATATTAAGTCCAAGCTGTTCGCAAGCAGCACTCGATAACTCTCTGCTGGGTCTCGGGTCACAGTGGCATAGCCGGCAATGAGACAGCTGATTAACTTGCCGGGAAAAAGAGCCTAAATCGACTCATCCGTGGCAATCCACTCAAAACACCTCTTGCGGATGACAAAAAGACACGATCATAGAGGAAGCTAATAAAAGGTGGAACTCTCTAACTACATGTGAGACAACTCGGATGCTCTGGCACAAAACCGGCAAACCCTTTCAATGCATAAACAAGTTGGTAAAAATGGTAGTTGGAGCACTAACAAACCATATTCATCTGTAGCATCACGAAATAAAGCCAACGACTTTATATGCCTATGGAGATGTTGAAGGAAAGATGGACACTCCTCATAACCTCTGTCACTACACATTGAGACATGAACATTTCAAATTATGATCTTTATAAAGAACTTCATCGTCAATCAGCATTATTTTTTAGAAGCTAATCACGGTTTAAAATCCTCCGAATTTAGTTAGTAACGTCAATAACTGTTGTACACCCAGAACATACTCGAAACTGAAGGCAAACTAGTAGCTACCTTCGCGAACGATAGACTATCCTGCCAACGCAAACCTCAATCTCAATCAAATCGAGTGAAAAGGACAACTCGAATTATTCTCAATGAAATCAATACCACGCTGTTAATTTTACTTACAAATCTTGCAGGTTAGCATTTACGATCTAAACCAGGAGCAAATTGCAATGGTCATTAGCATATTTTTCATATCATAACATCAGCAATCAACTGCCGACCGACCAACCTATTTCTCTTTGTTATTTATTATTTACAAACCGACCCACATTTGCGCATCCGCTATCATCGATTCTCTCAAAACATTCCTCCTACACCCGTGTTGACAACTTAACTATACTGATCCACTAATTTATAGGTTTATAGCTGGAAAAAGGTAACAAAACTGCCGCAGGATCCGTTAATGAAAGTGGAAACATTAAATAAATCTGTTCAAATTAGGCAACTCCTTGTACAGATTTATTTATTACTTAATTACTTCCACTGTCGGCGGATGTCTGTCTGTCTGCCCGTCTGTTAGCTAATTATTAGCATAATATATTGAATTTCAAAATTATTTCGCATCTGCTTTGTTGTGCTGTTTTATTACACTTTTATCTTGCAACCGTGACAACTCTAATGATTGTCCAATATGTATGTATGTAACCTTAATTCCAAATTAGTATACACACCCGCACGACGGATATAATATCCGTAAATTGAATGTTTGCTCGACCTTCGGCTTTAATTTTTGGGAAAGTCCTACAATGTCTTTTGTCAATGATACAATATACGTATTCTGCTTGACGACTTCCGGGTTGGTGGGCAGCAAACTAAAGGAAAAATTCATTTTAATCAAAGCCGTAATAATTTGATTCGTATCCGATTGCGGCGTAATTTAAATGTCAAATGCTATTGAATTTCTGAAAGCAACAATCACCGCCACGGCCGAAGGTTACTTTTGAAATTATTTTGCAATCAAATCAATGGTGACGCTAGGTACATTTATGCATGAAGGTGACGAAACGAGGAATTCTTTTTCTGAACCAATTTAATCAAGGACTCAAAGACTGTAGACTGTCCAAGGACGGCCGCATTGTGACGATCCTGGACACACCAATCTTCATTTTCACTGCACCACTTCTCTCGAGTCACTGGCAACGCCCAATGAGTATAGCTGCCTAGAAAAGCCTTCGAACCTTCGCGTTTCGGAGTCGGCATGAAACTGAAAATCCCGCCCTTTCCAGAGGGAGACCTTTAGCATGCACAACATGAGTGATTGCTGGAGATCTTGACCACGGTCCAAGACCATTCATTTCGTGAACGAGTTCTGTCTCCGGTTACTTCCTCTTAATTTACCTCGATACATTGACAGAATGGGTCACAAGAAATTATCTATCTCACACAATCGAATGATCTTGAAACAAATTCTCACAAACAAAAAATATCGACAAAAACAAGGCTCAATTTTTACAACATTAATCATAAAACGAAAATATGTCTCTTCACGCTCGAGGAGACAATGATTTTTGTTTTTATTTTGACTAATCACCCTAATTTATCTAATAAAAAATTCTACCAACAAATCGAAGAAAACCCGGAGATCTACACCGTGATTGCATAATATTTTGCGGAACAACAGTCAGCGGCTCAACACCTGAGTGAAGTGTATCTATATATTTTTTTTTTCAGTTTGTTGACCTGATTTTTGGTTTCTTAATTAGAATTCCGTGACTCAAAGACCGTCTCTGATCACTGGGAAATGAAATTGAATTAAATAAAATGAATGACATCGTATCATCCGATTTAATGGTTCTACTTCAAGGTCACCGGGCGGCGTGTTAAATAATAATATCGCTAATGAACATAAGGTTTAAAGCATATTTCACCTATCACCACGGGAACGAACATTTATTTGAATGTGTAGTTAACAGTCTCGGGATCTCCTTAATTTGGGAATTCAGAATCGACTGCCGCGGCAGATGATTAATTGGCTGGGTAGACTTTTCGGGGGTTTTTTTTCCCTGAAGAAGAATGTTTGTGTTTGACAAGAAATGTTTGGGTTTTTGAAATTGATTCTAACCGAGTTAATAAAAAGACGTTTGCTTCTTTTTTTTCAGAAGGAAGAGGTTTTTCTTGGCATCATGTGAAGTTTAATAAATGCTAATTTCTTATGCGGAGGTGCATGCTCCCGTGAAACTTAACGAGTTTCATAAATTGTTTATACTAATTGTCTCCATCGAATGATATCACACACAATCTATTCAGACTGAGCCATGTCTTTTAGGGGTACATTTTAAAGGATAAAGAGTCGTCATTGTCAACGAAAGTATGTTCCGTATTGCCAATTACAGTCACAACAAGGACAATCAAATGTCTTGGGGAAGAAAAAGATATCTTTGCTAAGTGAATTCGTGCCTAGATAAAGTCCAACCTCTGAGACAGTGAAGAAAATAAACAAAGCAGCGAAAAAAGTACAAGTGCGAACATCAACATACACATGCATGTCGAGTTGCGTTAGGAAGAAACGCTTCGTAGTGGGAGACTAGATAAAAACTGCTCGATGGAACATGATTTCAATTTTCAAATGGTTTGCAAATAGGAACTGGTTGCATATGCAAATGCTGTTTGCTGACGGATATGAATTGAAAAAATATCCTCAAATGACAACTTAAGTACTATAGTTGTGTGTAAAATGTATGTTCTAGAGAAAAATGTAAATATAGGTCCAGAGGATTTGCAGCAATTCTCGAAAAACACAGCCTTTGTCACCCCGTGTAATCGCTTAACGTTTTAAAAGAGTAGCAGATCCAGAAGAAAAAGAGTGGTCGATTTGAAAAGGTGTAGTAAATCTCGTTAACCTATTAAATTTCTATGAAATTGAATAATCTACGTTAGCGCTGTCATTGCTATGTCATAGCTAATTGGCCGGTAGTCGCTTTCTTTGCAGTGATAACCCTTTTCTGGCACGTACATACATGTGAAAAGGGGTTAAGAAACCACAAAATAAATGGAATAAAGAATAGTAAATATAAATATATAATAATAATAAATAAGAGTATGTAGATAGATAGATTTTACACTTTGAGTAGTAGATGTGGCAGATTTGATAGGATTTCGCGGAAAGGAAGTAAACCTTCCACAGTTGTAGTAAAGTCTCAACACAGTATGTAACAGAAAACAGTTGTAGTAAAGTCCCAACACAGTATGTAACAGAAATAAGAGAGCAAGGTGTTATCCAAGCCAGAATTACCCTTTGTCCACGACCACGAAAAGTGTGAGAGAAGTGTAATTCCATTACATTTCACATACTCTTACAAAACCCACGGATCCACTTTCCCGATTCCCGGTTTTCAGCAGTTCACAACAGCTCACACGTATTGTGCATTTACACGTAGTACAAAAAAACGCTGTCAGATGAAATTAAGGGGCAAGGGAGGTAGAAGTTGCATATCTCCTTGCTCTCTTATTTCTGGTCAGTTAGATCTGCAAAATCCTGTTGACACAAGTAATTTTCACAGAATTTCGATTTCCTTAAAACTCGTTGACAGCGTTTTTTTATAATTTTTTTTCAGACCAAAAGGGACAATCACATTCAAGTGATATTTACATGATTTCGTGATTAACTGCCGAAAAGTGATAAGAATTCGTTGGTGGACTAAGAGCTGCAAAAAGTGGCGTGGTATTTAATTTCTGGTTGATGCCCATGGTGTAAGGTCAAGAAGGTGTGCTATACAAAAATTACTTGATTACTACGATGTTTTCAAATCATTAGTGTCTCGAACCTCAGGGCCCTATTGCGAGTGTCGATTGAATCAAACACGAAAACAGTCGACTGCTAATTTGTGAACGACAAAATTTAAAGGGAAAGTCCAGTCTCATATCTGTTACAATCGACACTCACAATACCAAAAACAATTGACTGTCGACAATAGTCGATAGATGGTTGACAATCGACACTCGCAATATGATCCTTGATTTAGGAGTCATTTTTATCCCAACAGCCCAAATGTTCCATAGTATATTGTGCACATGGTTGAAGTATAAGAGTAAGCAACTTACACTAACTTTGCATTGGTTAGTTTGCATGTTATAGATAAGAAATCCTGTGCGATTCTTAACACTAGTATCTAGGTCACTTTAAAAGTATTAATGTAATATTGGAGAATAGCTGTTTATAAAAGTGTCAAATTAAATTGTAAAAAAAAGAATATGTGCTTCTGGAGTGCAAAAATGGACCGTGAAAGAAGTTGGCCACAAATCTATTATGTACGAAGAAACCTCTCCATGCTTTGCTTCTAGGTGTCGTTATGTATGTTTCGTACGTGTTTCTATACTTGATATTGTCACGATGGCGTTATGCGTGCGAATTCAAAGATCGTTCTCACTCTAATGTCTCTTTATTCTCGTTTTTAGTTAAATATCGTTTTTAGTACACTATATTTAGAGCGCTTTTTCAAGGGATGTCCTCGAATTAATGTTTCGAAGCTTCGTCGGTTGACAATACAGTCTAAGTTATTCTTGGACTGTCAGTTACAACTAATGTACGTAGAAGGTTTTGGCAAAAAAAAGTATTATTATTTTTACTTTATTTACAAGGCCGCCGACCCATGGATGGTCAGAGCCTGAGCAATTATTGCCTTCCATCGTTGACGGTTGTGGGCACGGTTCATCCAGTCATCAAGACCAATCCATCAACATCGAACCCGGTGTAGAGTTTGAGGTGACCATCGCCAACTAAGGCGGGCGAGCATTGTCTTTTGTACTAAAGAATAAAAGTACATAACCTAAACTTGGGCTTTATACAGGAGATTCGGTCCTCCTCCCCTTCTCGAAACAGGACGCTCGGATTCGAAGACCCTCTTTGTTGGAGCATTGTTCTCAATGCGCTCGATGTTGCCGAATTTGTGCAGTCGACAGATTTTTGCCTTCCGGACTACATCCACATCCTGGTACAACTCCTAGAGTTCGCGGTTGTGTCTTCTCCTCCATTCACCTTCCTCACAGACGGGACAATGTACCCAAAATCAATATTGTCACAATAAACTAGATATCTCACTACGAAGGCTTTCGAATCATGGCAACGACTTCACTTTTCATAGATGCAATAAAGTGACGTTTTACAAACAAATTTGTCCCCCATCTTAAATTATCCACATTCTAAGAATTTGTTTCGCAAAGTCATTCATTTTTGTCCTACATTGCCTTCCAAAGGCGCTGGTCACTATATATGTACATATGTGCATACAAAAATTACTAGTAAGCATGTCACATTGTTGGTCATTAATGGGCATGTTATCGAAACCAACCTCATCCCAAATGCGACAATCGAATTCAGTATTTTTTCCTGACGCCTACGGCATCTTAATTATGCTCTTCCAGGCACCACCGCTCATCTGTCATCCACTTATTTACAACCCCACTATATTATTAATTTTTCGCAATAATTAAGACAAATTGTGCGGTGAGTTGATCGCATAACAACAATACGCCTTTGTGGCGCCAAGGTAGCGATGACGCTACCGACCGTTATCAAATCTATTCGGTAAGAAGTGCTACCAGCGAAAGACAACAAGACCACAACATTTTAAAATGTAAAAGACAAATATCATCAAGAAAATATTTATCCGACTGATGAAATGGTCAACAATTGAATTACTGAATGCAAGTAAATATTATGCAAAAAAAAAAAATTGGAATGACATAATTCTAGCCAAACACTATGTCAGATAGTAGCCGGACATCCTTAGGTACAATGGGATAATAAATCGGAGTGCTAATTGAAATGACTACCGCAAGAAACCCCAGAACCTGTCTCAAGTATCTGAGTCAAGTCTTAGAATGGCGATGTCTTGTCTGTCTCATTGAAGAGGTGAATAGCGATGATGCGAGCTAATGTCGACAATCAAGGCTAACCAGATATCGGGACAGGGAAAATTTACTCAACAAATTTAGTTTCGCCTAAATATTTGAATAAATTCAACAAATGAGAGCGACATGCGAGGTATGTTGGTAATTGGGTGGCCTGACGGCCTTGTGCATGCGATGCGAGTGAGTCACAGAATAACCATTTGCAGTTGAAGTGCGTGAAGAAATCGTTGCATAGTGGCTAATAGCTACGTTCACACCCTATATTTTCGTGCATTTCTGCGGTCTTAAAACTCTGTTCTATTTATTCATAAGCTGCAGGGTGTGTGTTGTCTTTGTGCAACAAATTTGTCCTTTTGGATATGTGGGGGTATTAACAAAAAGTGAGATCAGATGGTCAGCAGCTTGTTGAGCGATAAAGCTCACTTTTTGTTATCACCCCCACATGTCCAAAAGGACAAATTTGGAAGCATTTTGTTTACCGAATGAGAAAATTGTTCTGCGAAGTTGAATAGATTTGTAGATTTTTGTTTAGCAGATGAAATTCTGTGCTTAGCTCTGGTGTCTCTCCAAGACGAGTGTTGAATCACTGATGATTTGGGACACGTTTGTCGTCTTCGACACCGTTTAATCGAAGCGACGGAGTAGCCAAGGGCGGATTATAAGTGTGTTATGATAAATAAATATATAGATTCGGTCTTCGTCTTCGTTCTGAATCAAGAGGCTCGGATTCGAAGACGCTCTTAGTAGGATCATGGGAGTCCAGCGCTCAATTTGGCCGAGCCAGTGCAGTCGGCGGATTTTTAGATTCCGAATTACATCCACATTTTGATACAACTAGTAGAGATTCTCTAGATTCTCTAGTTCGGCACGGTTGTGTCTTCGCCTCCATTCACCTTCTTCGCAGCCGAACCATAAATCCGATGCAGAATTACTCTTGCGAAAGCACCAAGATTCAGCTCTGCTGTTTTGTTTATCCATTCTTCCAAATATTGTAGAAGGACTAGCACTGGTTTTGCACAGCATGATCTTGGTCCTTCAAGTTAGGGGTTTTAAGCCCACTTCTTTCAACAAATCGAAGTAGCGCCGATTACCAAGGTGGCGTAAAATGTTATAATTTTTGTAAATTTCGTAGTACGTCAATCATATTTGACATTTGTCAACTTTTTTGAGGACGCCATCGGCAATTCAGTCACAGTTACTGGCGAACGCTTCAGGGCCATGATAAACGTCTTCTTACTGCCCGAATTGGATGAGCGGGGCTTTGTGAATATGTGGTTTCAACAAGCACACAGCATGTGCCACAATGGATATCTTGGCCAGCAAGTTCGATCGATTTAAAAGTCGGGCTTTTTCTTTGGGGCTACTTGAAATCGCGGACTTATGCTAATAAGCTTCACAACTACAGCCTAGACAGGAATGCGAACAGTCATGGAAAATGCGAAAATGCCACTAAAGGTAGAATTAAAGACTTCCATCATTCAAATCATTCTGTTTTTATTTAGTAAAAAATATGATTAATTTGAAAATGGTATAATGATAGACACATATTACGCATATTACGAGGTAGACCAGAGCCTAGGTTCGTGCTGTTCTATCACGAGTGGATGGGGTTTTGGTTTTTTTTGATAAGCTTTTTCTAGACAGGAAGCATAGTCAGTGTTGGCATAGTCAGTGCTTGGAATGGTTGCAAGAGTTGGAGCCGTGAATTATGAAAGTTGCTAAATTCGTAGATTGAACATGGCATCCCCGCGTAGGATTCGACACACTCTCCCACGACGCCAGGCCACAGACACCACAAAAATTTATTACCCCAAAATTGAAGCTGTTTCCACAGCTTTTCGGTACCTGTTCGGGACTTGCCTCTTAAATGTCTGAACGTAGCCCACAATTCTCAACTACTTCTGTGTCCTCAACAAAATCTGTCAGATCCGTTTCTTGTTTCATTTCTAACTTCAATTAGTTGCCAGAAGCGAGTGGTATAAATACAGGGTGGTCCAAATACAAGCGTTCTTTTTTTAAAAAAGAATGCAATAACATGAACAAAGCTAGATTTTTTCCATGTATTCCATGCGACATAAAGAAACAAAAACATTCGCTTAATTATTATGAAATACAACGTCGTTCAAGTGGCTGCTTCGGCTGACTTCGCAGTAGCACATTCTGTCACCCTTTTTTTCAAGACCTTGTTGATGGTTTCGGGCTGTAGCTCACGAATTGCTTGGATGATATTGGCCTTAAGTGCTTGAATCAATTCCGGATTATTGGCATAACTTCGGTCCTTCCCGGTTCTTCACAGAAAAAAATCCAAAGGGGATTTGGGAATTTGGTGCGCAAAAGATCGTTTGTTGCATGACGCGCCATCCTGCATGAATCAGATATCGCCCAAATACATGTCTTCAATTTCAGTGAAAAAAAAGCTGGTTAACATGGCTCTATAACGCCCACTGTTGACCGAAAATTTGTTCCATCATTTTCGAAGAAGGCAACAGCAGCCAGATTCTACGACGCACGATAATCCATGAGTGTTATCCACTACTTCTGAGTACAGCAGACGCGTTGCGTGCCTAATGTTGGCTAAAAACTTCTTCTTTTTCAAAAAAAAAACGCACTGCTTGGGTTATACAGCACTCACTTTGGAAATAAGTTTTCAATATTTCCCTCAACGTTGTTCAATCGTAAGCGACTCAATATGTTCCGCGGAGGTATGGTGCTGACTTTCTGTCAAGATTTCCAGCGGGAAACAATTGTCAGCGTCAAAATAACCTAGGATTAAAAAAAAAAAACAGTAGATGGCACACCCTGTACGCCTGTGAACACTTGATCTTAAGCCGTCGAATACAAGTTGGGTGTGACCTACACCAACTGGCACCTTTTTTGGACTCTATCCAACATTACATATCTACCGTAGTACACTTAGGAAAACAAACTCTACTTATTTTAAATAAGCTCACCTCGTCATTATCGTTGGCGTTGTAGAAAAATTGATCAGGCAGGCCCACATCACCCGGTTCCAGTGCAATAATGTAGTCATAGGGTTCATTGTATCTGCAAAGTAAATATGAATTATGCTCTGATGGCATTCACACACAGTCTATCACGTGTCTCACCTGTTGTCCACAGCGATCTTGAAGTACGGAAACACACCGTGATGTGTTTGCACGTATACCAAAGCCTTTCGATACTCCCACAGATGAAGGGGATTGCGATCGCGAAGCGCTTGCCAGCCATCTGAAACGAAAAAAGTATATCATCAACAAAATTATAGCACGTACCCAAGCTGCCGCCAGATGCACTGAAACCAAACGGAATCAAATGTGAATCAGTAGCAATAATTGTTCGCTCGAAAAAATATCTATGTATAGTTCGAAAACGCGTTAATTGGTTTCATTTGACTGCAAACGCGAGGTGACGTTCATGGGGAACAGCATACTTCAGCTACCAGTTTCCAACATGGCACAATTTGCACCTCTGCGGTCAGTTTTTTTTATTGTTATACGAGTATACCAATTAGCGTCCTCCGCCGAAAAGAGCGAACATTTCGACAGCTTTGTCGGTGGGTTTGGGAAAAATAGCATTTTTCTGCCCGAAAACTAATTCCCCGACAGCACAGCCGGATTTCGAGTGACATAACACGCGAGACATTTCGAATGTATCTGTTTTGGTGTTCTGTTTAATTTAATTAAAGTTCGATTTTTCGGGTGATATAAAGCCGAAGATGGACCATCGGTATGGTGTCAGTTTTAGTTCAGGATTCATTGCGGTAGCTTACTGGGAACAAGATGAATAAGTATTTGGTAAGACGGTTGCACAAGCGCCCACGATCAAGAACAGTGATTGCTTAACGAGAATTCTTTATTTACCAGGCACTTGTATGCTGCTTGGCAACGTTGGCGTCAGCGCGACCAGATGGATACAACTATAATCCTGGTTTCAGTAGTGAATCGAGTAGCCTCTCGGCTCCGGTGAACTCCTATGCCGCAGCTGCCTCTGGTGAGGATGGAGGCAATGTTGGCTACGACAACGGAGCGTCTTCGTCGGGATCGATCAATTTCCTCTCGCCCGGATATAATGTCGGCGCTATTCAAGCAGGCAGTGGCGGATTCAGCAGTTCCGGAAGCTCGAGCAGCTCTGGAGGCTTTGGAGGGCTAAGTGGTTCAGGAGGACTTATCAGTTCCGGAGGCCTAGTTGGTGGAGGCGGTCTCATCAGTTCCGGCGGCCTAGTCGGTGGAGGTGGTCTCATCAGCTCCGGAGGACTATCTGGATCCGGTGGACTCGGCTACAGCAGTGGCAGGTACGGAGGTGGCAACTTGGGACTTACCACTGTCAACCTAGGCTCACTTGGTGGAGGCGCTTCTCTAGGAGGTGGTTTTGGATTAAATCAAGGCCTCTCTGGAGGAGTCGGCTCCTTTGGAGCTATCGGCGGCGGACAAATTGTTCAACAGCAACAATATGCTCCCCAATTCCAAGCCCCACTCATCACCAAGAGCTTCTACGTGCACAGCGCCCCAGAAGATCATGACGAGCAACAAATCGTACGTTACGTAACAATCGGCCGCCCATTGAAGAACTATCGTGTGGTCTTCATTAACGCCCCATCATCGACATCCACCAAGGCCAAGATCATTGCCCAAGTGGCACCGGTTGAAGACAAGACCGCCATCTACGTTCTGTCGAAGAAGTCCAACGACTTGGATATCTCTGCCGATGTAGTTGCCCAAGCACCAGTTGCTCCGTCCAAGCCCGATGTGTTCTTCATCAAGTACAAGACCCCAGCAGAAGCCCTACGTGCTCAGCGCGTCATCCAATGTGAGTCACATCGCAGAAAGTTTCTCAAACGACATAATTTGACATTAAAATATTTTCTTTTTTTCCCAGCTCAATACGACCAATTGGGTGGAACCTCAAGCTTCTCCAACGAAGGCACCATTCCAGTTCAGTCGGTTATCGGCAGTGCAGGAAATTCAGACGCTTCATCCTACTCCAGTGCTCAAGGATCAGCTCAGTCGTCGGACGTGTCAGGTATCACCAACATTGCCGCTTCACCTGTGTTGCCTTCCGGAGGACAGACAAATATTAACATTGGAACCATTGGCAAACCCTTGCTCGTCCCCGCAGGACAGTCTTCAGGTGGCAGTTCATTTGGTGGCAATTTCGTGACCACACCCTTAGTGCTTTCCTCCGGAGACTCCTCAAGTGGTTCGTCCTCATTCGGCGGACTCTCCGGTGGTCAATCCTCATTCGGAGGACTCTCCGGTGGTCAATCCTCATTCGGGGGACTCTCCGGTGGTCAATCCTCATTCGGGGGACTCTCCGGTGGTCAATCCTCATTCGGAGGACTCTCCGGAGGTCAATCCTCATTCGGAGGACTCTCCGGTGGGCAATCCTCATTCGGGGGACTCTCCGGTGGTCAGTCCTCATTCGGGGCCCTCTCCCCAGACCAAAGTCAGTTCGACCAAGTTTCCAGCGGTAACTTCCAGACCTACTTGCCACCCAGTAAATACAGGAAGTATTGAAAAGTTCCATCTACAATTCATCAATTAAACGTGCATAGTATATAATAGAATTGTAAATAAATCAATTAAGTGAACAATGTTGTGTAGAAATTAGTGATTTCTTCGATTTGTCATGTCAGTCCTAACTAACGGCGGAAGGGCTTATTTTCTTACTAAATAAAAACAGTTATTCTCGTTTGTCATGGTCTCGTTTATCACACTTAACACAGCCATCTGCTCAAATGCTGTGTTAATTGATTATGAAATGGATTAAATTACACTTTGTGCTTTGCTGCGGCTGGAAAGAACTCTAAGACATTTTTGATCGATTTATTTGGTTTCGGGATCACAGGCTTTGATTCGAATACTTGAAAAGAAAGATTAAAAATCTTGAACTTCGATGAAATAATCCCAAATACTAGATAACAACGAGAGGAAAAGAAATTTATTTAGAACAACGACGGTGCAAGGCGTGGAATTGATTCTTTCATTATTTTGGAGCTACAGTCATGCTATTATGTATGAAACGGGCTTCACTGGCAGTGCTTTAAAAGTGTTGGTCCAAAATGTGCTGCGTCATTACGGCAATTGAGTGTCAAATGTTAGCCTTGATATCGTTCGAAGTGGTTGGCTTGTTAGCGTAAACTAAAGAATTGACGTCACAGCAGAGACAATAATCTAGTTGTGTCAATGCATGATCACGGCGGCTAATTGAAGAACGCTTGCCGTGAGATGACTTACTCGCCAAATTTTTTTCTTCACAACTTCGAGCGTTGCGTCGCCTTTATCACGTGTAGCGCCGTCTTGGTGGAACCACAGCTCAGTTATATCGACATTGTGCAGCTCAGCCATAGAAAAACGGTTACCATCGATCTATAGCTGAAATCATTGCCGGAAATGGTGAATCCATTCTCATTCCGAAAGAATTAAGGCCCGCTGATGCCGCCATGTGATAAACCGCACCAAACAGTATTGATGTTTTGTCGAACACTTGTGGACTGTGTTCACTCAAACAAAGTCACCGAATCGGAGTCTTCTTCAATTTTGGCCGATACGACGGATATGTTTCCTCGCTTCAGGGCCAAAAGAGTGTACTCACGTTCAAATTTGTCCACCATTGTCTGCACACTGAAACCGACTTCAAGACGAAATTCACGTTCCGCATGTAAAACTGAGCCGGAGTATCGATATTCTTTAATAAATTCCAGATCAGATCAGACTGAACTTAAAGCCCTGAACAGCTTTACATTCAACGCCAAAGCTGTCTGGGAATGCCACAAAACACTTACCACGCTGCTAAAAAAAATATGTTAAAACTGATATGGGTGCCAGGACATGAGAACCATGAGGGCAAAGAAAAGGCAAACGTAAAAGCAAAAACGACGGACAAGAACTCCTTTTATTGAGCCTTTCCCTTTGTGCATTTGTGGACCTTCTGTGGACGCATCCAATTCGGAAGAGTGGTAGCCCCTGGCATTGTGGGTATGTGCGTCGACTCTTACGTACTTTGACCTCCCTGTCTAGGTTCGATTCCTGGTACGAGAAGAAATACTTTTCACGGCTCACACTCTTCCAAGTCACTGATACACTGCACTGATACACTGCTCAAAGAGTATAACTGTGTAGAAAAAGCTTCTCAAACTTGGCCGTTCGGAGTCGGCATAAAACTGTAGGTCCCTTCCACTCGTGATAGATATAATAATAGCAATAGCACGCACAACACAAGTGGTTGCTGAGAAGCTAGGCTCTGGTCCTCTACGGGCTGTAGCGCCAGGAGTTACACACTGCGAAAAGGTTACCAGAATCACTTCCAGGAGAACCAAGGAGGCTCTAAATCTTAACAAGCCTGAACTAAGGATATTATGTGGCGCCACTGGCTGGCCACTTCTTATGCAACTATCACTTGCACAAATAGGACACTCAAAGGAAACCATGAAACACCTGATCATCGAGGGCCCAAGGCGGACATAATAAAACGAACAGACTCACCTTAACAGGAATAGTCTATCAGGACATTCCATCTACAGAGATTATCTAATTTGTCAGTATAGCTCTAAAGTCGTGGCTCAAGAAATGGGGTACAATATATCAATCTTGGCCGTAGTGCAATGCGATTGCTATATTTTCACTCCCCATTTTCGTCTATTCAATTCCAAGTATTTTGGCAAATTTTTCAAACGATGGCGACTAAATGTGGGAAACTTTAAACGCTCAATTGGCCCTTGGCATTCATATATGTATATCAGTCGGCTTGGGTGCTTTACAATTGAAAAGGAACACAGACTGTGCAAACTTCATGCTGGACGTTGTCTATGAGGAACCTGGCCCATCATTTGTACTGCCAATAACTACGACTATGACATCAATGTTGTGGTCAGATTAAAGGATTTTAACTGAAGAATTGACCATTCATGAGTTACATGCGCATTCAATATCTACAATCGGTTTTGGACATTAAATGAATAAACATTTTAGAATCAGATGGAATAATTCCAATCAAGTTAAACTGATTTTTGCAAGGACAAAATAAGCGACTCAGAGGCCTGCAATTAGTAAAGGGTGGTTACATTTTAAGGGCCGATGTTGAATGTGAACCACACCTAAACGTCAAGTTTTTTTCTGCATTTCATTTGACATTTCTCAATTTCAGACTCACTCAATTTGAAGCATGGAAAAGAACACAATCGAGCAACGCGTTAAAGTTATTCAGGCTTATTATGGAAATGGGCGTTCAAATCAAAATGCATATGGTGCACTTCGTGATTTTTTCGGTCAATTTAATCGTCCAAATGTGCGCACAATCGGAAATTTGAGCAAGCCGGGTCTGTAGGAGATGTGAAAACACCAGTGCATGCTCGTACAGCTCGTACTGCAGAAAATATTGCTGCTGTTCGCGATAGTGTGTCTGAAGAGCCGTCCACCTCAACTCGTCGTCGTGCCCAACAATTGCACCTCTCACGCTCATCGTTGATGAACGTTATGCACGTTATGCATAAAGACTTGAATTTACACGCTTACAAGGTGCAATTGACTCAAGAACTAAAGCGTCTTGACCATTTCAAGCGTCATCAATGGTCAGAATGGTGGCAAGAAATGGCAACAGTGGATGATCAATTTTCGAAGAAAATCATCTTCAGTGATGAGGCAAATTTGCACCTCAGTGGATTCGTCAATAAGCAGAATTGCCGCATTTGGGCGAATGATAATACAAGAGTGATTGTCGAAAAACCAATGCACCCACAAAGAGTGACTGTTTGGTGCGGTTTATGGGCTGGCGGCATCATCGGGCCGTATTTTTTCCAAAATGAGGCCGGTCAGGCAGTTACTGTGAATGATGTTCGCTATCGTGAAATGATAACGAATTTTTTATGGCCCGAATTGGAAGATATGAATGTGGACGGTATGTGGTTTCAACAGGACGGTGCACTTGCCACACAGCCGTGTTATCTCACGTGGTGGCGATGTCAATTGGCCGCCAAGATCATGTGATTTGACACCGTTGGATTTTTTTCTTCGGGGTTATTTGAAAGAAAAGGTGTACGTCGATCAGCCAGCAACAATTCAAGAGCTAAAGGATGAGATAATTCGACACATTAACGGCATAGAACCTCGAAAATTTGGACCATCGGATGGAGGTGTGCCGGCGAGGTCGCGGCGGCCATTTGGCAGATATTATGTTACATACATAATTGAACCGTACCAATATTATCATAATAAAAAGAAATAACAATAATTTCCTAAATAATTTGTGTTTTATTCAAAATCAACATCGGCTCTTAAAATTTAACCACTCTTTATAATTAATAAGAAGATCTTCGACGTTGCCACATACATTATCACATTGCCTTTTGTATCATTCGATTTCATATTTCAAAAATGAGCATTCTGTTACTCGTGATCAATTGGACATAATGTATTTAAACAAATTTATCAACGTTATGTACAAAATAAAAAAAAATGGTATGGTTTTATGAACTCAGAAATTACAGACAAATCACGATTTACTATTAGCATGTGCCTACAGTATTCGTCCGATCTAGTCCCAGTGTTTTCCAGTTGATTTTATTCGGATGTTCGCCGAACGAAGAGCTTATAGCAAACGTAACTAGGGAGCACGTCGCCACATGGAGTAAAAACGAAAATAAGTTTCAGTGTGATGTGTGCGGGGTAGTCCGCGCACTTTCATACCAAATATGAGTTGCATTCCGATCGTATGGCGATGAGGAATTTTGAGTTTTTGCGCTGGGCAAAAAGTTTATAATTAATTCATGAAACATGCATGCAGGCTCATAGCGCAGTATCACTATCAGATTTACTACTAAGAGTGCTGTTCCTTCTTCGAAGTCCGATGAATAAATAGCATATTCGAATTTGTGCGTCGTGAGTATCAACGACTGTTTGACAAGTAACGTCTGCAATGTCCATGACATCACTTGCGTGGAGAAAAAAAATCAGTCAGCTTTGTTCGGTAACCCAATTCTCTAGCAGACGTGCTGTGGAATATGGTTAAGGACACACTCGTTCGAAAACTGGTGTTAAGGATTTTCGAACAAACAGATGCGATAATTCTGATAGTTCGATCATCCATAAACCCCTTAGTTCAAACAGCCACAGAAGTTGTGTGCAGAAATTGTTAAGAAGTCGTCATAGGCAGTCCCATGGACTAATAGTTCGTCTTTGCGTCGTCTTCTACCTTCAGTCAATATTCCTGCCGACTGCACATCGTCCGATAATTAAAGAATTCGCGTCTTCACTTCCAATCTATGAAACAACATTTCATCACATAACCCAATCAATTAGTATTAATCACAGCGATTACCAGCTCTCCCGCACAAACTTCAGTTCTTTAAGAACTTCGCCACATGATCGTTTCCTAGAATTAACAACTTCGCGAATAATTCTCACTGCACGCGCATTACATAATTTGAGGTGTTCATTTACTGTCCCTTGTTATCCGGATGCCATATAATTTCTTCGATAAAAGCTTTCATTAACACAATTCCATTTCGGGCCCCAAATTATTCTAAGCGTATTCATGTAGCCGCCTTGCAGTGTGAAATTTTCGAAAACGACTATAGAAGGGGTATACATTTTTATAAGCATCCATGTCGTTGGTGAGGTTAACAATTTTATTGCCAAAAATTCCCACCGTAAAAATTATGCTAATTGCTACGAAAGTGATTTAACTATTCTCATTTTTTTTTGCCATCAATTTGGGTTTATGGTTTCCAGAGTCGCCTGTCCGAGACGCAGAAGACAAAATGAAGAAGCCTATTCCAGCGGGCATAGTGTGTGGAGTGGCTCCAAAATTGAATTGTCAACTCGGAGGTTAAGCGATTCCTTTGTGGGAAATTCGGAAGGAGTTATAAAAATATGAATTATTCGCGTCATGGCGCGGGAAATTAATAAACACGAACTCGTGGGTGCCGTTGAATGAATATATTGGGAACAATTTATTTGACAGCTTTGCATAGTTTCGGATATTTTATTGATTAATAAAGTTGAACAACAGATATTTAAGCATGCGGTAAAATGATATTTAAGATTGAGACAATGGGTTATGGTCGCATTCGCAAGGTTTCTCCACGATCGCTTTGATTTACATTCGCTAAAGTTGGGGTGGACATAAATCATGCAGATACATGGAGTTATGAGTCAGTTATGAATTCACCACGGAGACAGCGATGACCCATAAGATTAGCACACTTTCGTTTTTACGACAAAGCTCTTGTGATTCGATCAGGAATCAAGTCCGGAGATGGAAGGATTTCATGGCAGTTGTGGTGGAGGGATGTTTAGTTTTGGACTAAATTGATTAGGCAAAGTGTGAAAAAGAATTACGACATAGAGGACAGCGTGGATCTGTTCAAATCCACGATCTGTAGATGACAAGGAATGTTTATGCAATTTTTTTCATTTTCGACATTCGACAAAAAATTGTTCGAAAAAACACTAGCACAACCTTTAGATTGTCCAGCCATCTACTGAGTAAGGCTTCGACGAATAAAGCTTCGTCAAAAATAAAATAATGCGAAAATAATGTTTCTGGGAACTTAACCAGGACTTGCGTTGTCCTATCGGAAATAATTAAATACAAACGTAAAGCAAGAGCAAGCAGCGGCAATTAACTCAGAGCATCGTGGTGCGTTGGATGAAAAGAAACTTCACCTCCCAGACTAGGGATTAAAATTGTTCCTTCAATCGTGAGAATATCAACAGAACAGAACACGAGTGTCTGTCTTAGCAGATCCTCTTGTTAAACTAATTTTATTCGGAACAGGGTGGGATAGCCCTTAGAGGATCGACACAGTGATTTCTTCAATGTTTGAATCCTCATCTGAATAGTCATTATCCGACGTGGACCTGGGTCTAGATTCTTTTGTGCGTACAATTGCTGCCTCGCAAGTGGAGCTTGCAGTTTTAGGCCGACTTTGAATGGCAAAGTTTGGAAACCTTTTTTTATACAGGAATACTCTTTGAGCATTAACCCGACTCGAAAAGCCTAAATCCGTGGATTAGGATCTAGAACCCTCAGCGAAGACTGCGAGCACTTAAGAACTATGCCTCATATAACAGCTTCAATCTTCAAAATCTTAACCGCATTTCTGTGTGAGCTTCTAAGACCACAAAAGTAGTCATATCAAACACAATTAATCCGAAACAAAATGATCGCCCTTTAATCTGAGCCCTTACTCATTCTGTACACAGCAAGAAACACTTTCGGAGCAGGAGTGATCGCACTTTGCTGCATGGTGAAGTTTATAATCATTTATAAACATTCTGAGTCGCTTGAAATATCCCTTCATCTCGAGGATGTTTGCAAATATATTCGTAACTGAATTTCCCTGTGCAAATGGAGCAACGCACTAGACTGAAAACATCTCAGCCGATAGAGCGCCACGGCAGTCCAAAATGAGTTAAATCAGTCGATTCCATGCCATTCCCGGGAATTTGAAATCTCTCAAGTCACATTTCAGCGAATTTGGTTGTATCCCTTAGGAGATCAAATTAATTCAAGAACTAAGGCATCTTCTCCTTCTTTGACTGAGCTGTGCAACATTTGTTGTTATACTCTTATTGAAAACAAAACATACGGGAAAAATATACGGTCCTACACAGGCAACATGGTTTTCAGTGACAACTGACTTGACAGTTGTTGGTTCTTTTGAGGTAAGTTTGGTTTGGCAATTTATCATGAATAGACTAACGCCGAGGTCCCGTCCACCAATTGTTCATATTTAATTTCAAAGAATGGTTCAATTGGAGAATATCAAACTAAAGCGAATCACAATTCCTTCCAGAAAATGTCACCGTTGCAGTCGGTGCGCTTAATAGGCATCTTTTTGGTAATTTTCAATATGCCTTCAAAAATGATGATGGTCAAAACATACAGTCAACGCTGAGCGGTACAGAGACCTAATTACTAACGTTTTCGTACAGCACTTGAGCTCGGTAGTTTTTCTACTCGTTATTGAGATACTGCCTGATGTACTGCGAGGAGCATGCAACAATTTGACTTGACTTACGCCATGCATGCGCCAGCCGCGTTGGCCTCTCTCTCTCTCGCCCGACTTTAATGCCATGGGGTTATCTATCAGTAAGTTCAAAGGGTTCAATTTCATGGATATTAAAATCATTTATCTGTGTTCTACAGCAATTTAAAGTCCCCGCCTCTAAAAAATAAACACCCTTTATTTGCTCAATGGCCTAATTGTGACTGCTTTCCGAAGTCATCTAAGTGAACCTAACCAGAAATTATGATGAAACTTCTGTCAAGTATGATCACAATTCCAGAAGCTCAACCTAGAGTAATACAGAAAGCGATACAGAAGCTAAGACAGCATTTTATTCACATTTGCAACATCACATTTATGCAACATTTTACAAGTTAAGAAGTCTATAGGTACCCCCAGCTTATAGTTTATCGATCCACTCCTGTCTAGAAAGAAAGTGTAGATCAATACTATTCTACTGCAGAAAGATATCTCCAGCTTAAAAAATCAGCCGAATCAGCACGCTTTGTTGCCTCAGTGCTTTGAAATAAGTTCATAAATACTGAAGCCTTCAGTCTTGCTTAGTTCAGTCTATGCAAACAAGTGTACGGCCAAGAGAGGTTCCATCAAGCAGAGAGGAGTGATTTGCAATCAGTCGTCGTCAAGACTCCGTGGCGATCGGTCGACGGTGCGGCTCTTGTCGAGCCAAAGCCACAGCAAATAGGAAACCCCAGACTCACTCACATTTCCAGACGCCCAAAGTTACAATTCTTCAACATTTGATTAAGTTGTAAAATTCGAACCACGGAAACTCATAAGACCTCATTTCAGTTCATTATTCACTCCTACTCCGTTAGCAGCCGTTTTTTTCTTTTCTTTTCTGAAAGAAAAATGTGAGGAAACACCTCCGTTGGCAGCAACCGAAAACCAACTCTTATCTATCAATTCTCAGACACAGTCCACTCCCTTCTGACTTCATTATGCATGCATCCATTCGATTTCGGTAAAGAGAAAAATTATCTCAAGCCTATTAACTCGATATGGGAGGAAAACGAATGATTAACCACTATTAGCTGGCACATTCAATATAATTTTCCAGTGATTTGCGTTCGAAAGAAATTGCTTCCCGCAGCTGTATTGACTGTGTTGACGCCCAACAACCGAGAAACCAACCATTTCGACTAGCCGCAGACTGGCGTCATGGTTAATCTCAATTAATTTGTCGCTGTTCGATATCCGAAGAAAGCCCATCAATAAGGCCCAGGAATTTATGATTATGCGTCTTTAATGGAAATTATGCGTGCCTACTGCCTAGTCTTCTTTTTTTTCAATCTTTCCTTTTCCTTTTTTTTTTGTTTTTTTCTTTGAACGCCACAGATACTAGGTGAAGGTCATTTACAATCCAAGAATGATGCGCAAAATGATACCCGAGGGGACGTATACAAAGCCATACAAATTGGTATCTGCGAAAATACGAAAAAAAAAAAAGAAATGAGTTTTGTTGACAAGACAATGGATTTGCATGCAAATGATTTCGGTTTTGGATCATCACCTCGCCGGATCATAAATATGCGCACGCTCTTTTCTGAATATGAATCGAAAATGTTCGTCGATGAGCGAGTCGATTTTTTTTCTTCTTTTTTTCTGTCTGTGTCAGTTGCACAATTTGATAATACTAGTATGGACGGACTTTTGTTTGATTGTTATGACGGCAACTCGAGATCTGGTTCAGTTTATGAAGAAGATTCCAGTTTTAGTGGTCGAATGTCAGCATACTCTTTTATTTTCATTTTTTTTTCTTCGTTTTTATGGTTCGTTAGACGAAGGTTCATGCCCTTTCTATTTTCCTTCATAAAATCACTGAGGGTCAAAGGAAGTCTTAAAAATCAGGTTAGTGAGATGTTAACCCGCATTTGAATACACGATGACATGCTCCGCAACGTGTGAGTACGAGCGTTGGAGTACGATTGAATGGAAGATGCTGTGCGCATGTTTGACTTTATTTGATGGTGATCTATGTGGTATGTGGGGCTTTAGCATAAATTCAGCGACTTTGAAGTGGCGGCTGTATGTTCGGACTTGACAACAAGAAATGCTTCTAGTTCCAAAGCCTAGTGATGGTCAATCGATTTTCGGATTGGACTACGTGTTTAAATAAATGTCAGCTTTTGTGATTTTCTTTATGGAGCACCATGAGGTTAGGAAACCAACATTAATTCCTTCTTCGGTGGGCTTGTGGCAGGTTCATCTGAGCATTGAGTAGTCACACATGCGTTGCTTTGCGACAACTGAAATTGGAAGCAATCTCCACCTTAGGTACGTGCTATTGAAACTCTAATCGTTTGCTTACTGAAACGAATCGTAATCTGTGATGAATGCGAAGTCTTGTACGAGAATCAAAAGCATCAACAAATTGTGATCCATAAGTCGGAAGCGTTGTAGTTGTAAATGGGAATGAAATTGAAGAGGATGCGTCCACCATGAGGTACTTCCACTTTACATCTTATCAAATAGTAAATACTGAAATCTACCGACAGCGCATCAGTCCATGGCGTGCAGTTGAAAAAAGTCGTTTTATGTTCCGACAAATTCTGAACACGTCCGCAATTCCAAGGATTTTTTGATATATTTGCTGTATAGTCAAAATGCAGAATGTAACCACAAACCAACCAACTTATGCTAACTAATTTAACGTGAAACAAATATTGTTTGTAGAGAATTTCTAATATACAGTATGGAGGAGTGAAAGTAAGGCGATTTTTGTGATAGATTAGCTAAGCGTAACATTCTGTAGACAAGCTCGAACTGGCCATAGATGGTATGATGAAGGGAGGATTGGAAAAGAGGTACGAGATATGATGAGAGGAGTTTCCAGAAGGTCAGAAGAATTGTTCCAGTTAACAGCCGGTGCACAGCCGATGTCGGTTACTGCGAGTCGTTTTTTAAGAGTTTGCAAGCCGACCAACTGTAGTCGATCTGTATAAGATCCTAAAGCAGGGCTATCAGGCCATGGGAGACGTAAGAATCTGTGTGGAATAGCTTCAATACAAATTAAGTAGATGATGTAGTATGACGACCAAACTTTACTGGCATATTCAAAGAGAGTCTAGAAAATTTAGTTTTTCGTCACAGGGCACACACAAAACTCTACGTAGTCTTAGTGTATGCCCTCGGAAATCAGAATCGCCTTTCACCACTGATGTTTGTTGCGTGAAATTCTTTTGAACTTGATTTTATTTAATTTGGTTACGATGGTGTTTGAGAATTCTTTATACCAGCATTTAATGAATCTAAGAGAAAGTCAATTCTTCTCAGATGTGATTCCTAAGTCACGTATAAAAGATGGGTTAAGACTCATTATGCAGGTATATTCTAAGAGATGGGAGGGGTTTCCGTCAATAGCGATTAGAGGACTGTATGGCTTTGGAGCAACATGATCTACGTATCCAATGCTTTAGACTACGAGGCTGTGTACAGTATTTGTGTAACAACTTAGGTCTGGGAATTCGACACGGAACATATAGGGTAATGCAATAGCATCATCCAATTTGAGGTAGCTCGCACTGGCTGCAAGATACAATTCAATTCTGGTCTGCAGCTCCACGCTAAAAAGAAGAAACTACGAAGCTACGTTGACTCTATTCATACAATTATTCGGCTATGATTAGACCCGATTTGTGTAATAAACTTTCATGTTTCAGGAAACGTTTCTATACCTCTATAGCTTCGGCCGGTGCTGTGTCGTGACTACGGAGATTTACAACCAATCGTGGTTCCTTCTACGCTCTCAAGCCATGAAGAAAATTATTCACTTTAGTACAAGATGTCGCAAGCAAATCCAGCTTGATTGCATCACATTAATGCGCCACTATTCCCAATTCGGTCTCTTCGACCTGCCACTGGTTACCAAGAAGGGGAACCATTCAAATGAACAGTATCTTTTTAAGTTCAGGACCAGTTTCCTTCTTATTATCGGGGGCTAGATATCAAAAGCGTTTCTGTTTAAAAAAATAGGTCTGGTAAATTCGGTCTAGATTTTTCAATGTTACGAGTGAAGAGTTCGGCGAGAATATTTGCAAGATCCAGGAGAATTGAACAACCGATCGGAAGGCAATAATCACATTTGTTCACTTCCGACTTCTGAAGGCAGTAGAAGCAGTGGCGTTGTGGTTGTGTGTGACTCCTAATGGCTAAGTATGAGGACACGGAGTATCATATTTACTGAAACTTAAAATCTTCTCAAAGTTCGCAGTTAAGAGCCGAGATAAAACAGTAAACCGTTTTCAGCAGCTCGACACAAGTGATTGCTGAACTGAGTTCATCTCGGATAGTAGCACCACCCAAAGACGAATACGTTTCAGTGAATATAAAACTTTTACATCTACAATGGACCTAGCTTTCTTCAAGTGCATCTCCCTGTTGAGGGAACCACTACACTCATAAGGTGTGAGCTTTAAACCTGGTTTCCTTCCATTTACACAAACCAAATAATGACTTGATTTCTACATTCTAGAATTCGGTGTTATTGTTCATGCGTTTGACTTTGCCTTTTGCCTTCGTCGTCTCTTCTATGTATTAACCTAGTCCGCATATCCGACCCGCTCCTCTGCTCATCGCCCAACTATGAGCCGCATCAACGGAGATCAATGCATTCATCAAAAGCCGATATTTACAGCTCTGCAATTTATCAACCACACATTTGATGGTCAGAGATGCGCTTGGCAACGGCCCTCGATGCGATTCGAATTTCGTAAGCCGAGATAGAAGATTGATAGGCACAGTCTAGCCGGCCATTGTGAATTGACCCAGACCCACTTCAGCTGCATGCTGCTACTTGTTTCGGTCGCCCATTCAGGCACTTAACAAAACAAACAAACTCAATCTTCGCCCAACGCCAAAAGCCACACGCCTTTTCAACTGCTAATAATAATAACCAGATCAAATCTAGGGGCCAACCTGGGATGACAATTAGAAAAATGTTAAACGTTTTATTACCATTATTTTAAATACCTAATTAGTGGCGATTTTCGAACAAAACAAGACGACAGTTTTGAGATTTTTTTAATCAACGGCTCAGTGTTGTATTTTTAATTGGCGCGTGCAGGTTGTGCTTTTGTTGTTGAACTTGTCACCCCATACTCGCCCATTGTGCCCAAAACAATGTTAATGAATTTCGTTTTTTGAATATGTGTTCGTTTTCATATTTCAGCTGACTTTTACTTGAAAAGCGCGCATCCGAAATTCATATCATTCATATCATAAATAGCCGGGTCTTGTAGCTCCCGCAGTCAGTTCAAAGACTCTGTTATCTGGAAATCAGCACTCATGTCAAAGTTATTGGTAAGAGGGCGCCATTTGAGATAAGGCTTTGTCGTCGTCCTTCAGAGGGGCATTGATTGTCATTTTTTACCCCACTTCAAGGTTCTGATACTGCTGAGCGTCTTGACGAGCCTGGCTACTGGATTGCCGATCGAAGGCGACGATCCGTCTGGACCCGATCCCAGGCAGAATGACGTGTTCATTCACAAGCAGTTCTACACCCACACGGGTCCGGAATCGCACGCGGAAAGGAAAGCCGTTTTCGGAAAATCCAAATATAACTTCAAAGTTGTTTTCATTAACATCCCATCGCCGTACGCTCGCTTCATTCAGAGCGGCCAGAAGCCTCTGAGTGTGTCGCTGGCGCCTGTTGAGGATCGGCTAGCATTGTACATCCTGACTAAGAAGGTCGATAAGCGGGACGAGGAGGTTGTGAATATCGACACGCAAACTCGCATTCCCCCGCCGGCACCAGAGGTAATTTTCATCAAATACAAGGACCCACAAGAGGCCGCAGAAGTGCAAAGTCAAATCATGGGTAAGTGTACGGTGGGAAAAAAGCAATCCAGAGACTAATGTGGTATCTTCTTCTTTCAGATCAATATGCGGACATTGGCTCACAGTGAGCAGCGTAAGAATACACATTATTTATTAATTAGCCAAGAGACTGTAAACTACTTTAAATAAACATGAAAAGTGAACTTTGAGATTTTTGTCGATGGATTTGACGATGGCGGGTAAGCAATGAAAGTGATACTTCAAAACAAATGTGACGCACGGTTCTATGCTGGGCTGAATTAAGTGCGAGTTATCGACTGTGAATTGTTTATTGCGACCACATGGCGTGGATTTGCTACTCAGAATTTGTCTATGTTTACGACGTTTGCTGTACTGCAATTTGCTGACGTGGTTATTGTTCATTTTGCTTAAGTTGTAGATGAAGTCTGTTGGCATCTTTCACAGTTCACTTTTTCTGAGGATTAAGAGGGCATTATGCAGCGCCCTCTGAAGGAGAAATCATTTATGTAGGTGCCGAACAAAGCAGTATTAGTGCCAGCTATCTTCACCGCTTCATCAAAAAGCATCTACTTGTTTGCAGAATAGGATCGATTATATCTGTCTGGGCCTGCAATGGCCTAAGTGTGACTGCTGCATGTCGGCAGTCAGCCATTCTAACTCAATTCAACTTTTATGAACAGACTGGTCTGCGGTCGTCATGGAGGAGTATGATCCGCTATAACTTCTGTAGTTCTGAGCATGCGCTGGACATCGAGTCACCAGTATTTTATTTTTGAAAATCATTTAAATCGTCGCTTGCTCTAAAGTTAGCCGAAGAGTTTTTCGATAATAACCACAAGTGCATTTTTAGAGTAATAACTCCCATATTCATTCGTGCTTTTTATGTTGAGAAGTCTTCTGTCGGCTTGACAGCAATAGGGAGTCGGTGATAGCTAATGGGGAAATCACTCAACTGATACATCAAAAACCACTACACATTAGTAGAGTTATCGACTGTGAATTGTATTTTTTTTTTGCATGATGCGCCATTTGTGGATGATGTAACAGGTGCTAGTAATGGACATTGGAATATGTTATAAAACTGTCCACATTAGGTAAAATTACACACAGTTCTCACGATCTTCTGTATGCGTACACCAACAAACCAACCACAACCCTTGATGATTAAGGACAACGTTTGAAATAACACCAAAAGTCTGAAAAATGTTTGAAGACTTGACTGATCATCATCATCATGATTTTCAGTGACACGCACGTTTTATTAGAGAGGCCGCGGGGCAAAGCGAGTACGAAAAATCTCCAGGCCACTCGAACCTTCGCCATCGACTCTAACTCAGGAGGCGCTATGTCTAAGCACAACCAGGCGAGTTTTTTGACTCGGTCCAACCAACTCGTTGTCGTCTACCTGATGAAGTCGCACAGCTTGGAAGTCGTGGTGATGGGCGCCACGTGTCCAAACTATCTAAGCATACCTCTTTCCACTGGAAGAAACAGCTGCTCATTGAGATCCGCCCGCACTGCAGTGTTTCTCACCGGATCACGGCGAGTAACAGCAAGAAGAATCTCGAATCTTATTCTTTTGGTGGTGGGAGTTTGAATAAATATATAACCGCTTACTTGACTTTGACACAAAGCTTGGGCTTCTCGATTACAGATCTTTCAAGCTATTTGAAAACTGATCCAACTTGTCCAATCATACAGGAAAGCTCAGTATTACCCCTCTCATCAGTCATGAAAAAAATTCCGAAATACTTAACTACCTGCTTCAATGGGACTCGACTAACATGTAGAGTGCATTGAATAGGCAAATGAAATTACCATAATCTCTAATTTGTCCACGTTAACCTTTATTCCAAAACTACAAATATCGATCAATAAAATATGGATTATGTAATGACATTACATTTTGTTTGAATCAGAACTTAAATGGTACTACTTGGGTTCAGCGAACTTCGAATCGACATAGCCATTGGAAGTGCATATAATCAATGCACAAAGACAAGCTTCCATTGATATTTCAGAACCAGGATATATGTTTATCTCTCGTAAGTTCCTTCAATAGGCTTCAAATCTACTGTGCCGAGCATAAGTGCTTACCTCTCTCAAAGATCAGATTTGTCCCCTACGGACATCCTTATATTCTTAACCGATCTTCTGGCTTTTATAAACTATACAATCCATTGTTGATGATAGTGCACTAAGTTTCTAATATCAATTTTGAGAACCATGTCCCTGTCCATATATCTGAAGATGCTAAATTCTTACCACCAACAGAGTAAAATTGAATGTTCTGCTGTCGAATGTGCTTACAAAACGCATTGCTCAGAAATTACTCTTGCCTTATTGAAACCGAGAAATATTCGCTTTCAACAAGCAGCGTAATATTACGGTTTCATCAAGTTGACGTTAGCTAACTAACTAACATTCGTTTTGGACTTAGTTGTGTCTCTCGTATGAGTAATAACCTCACCCACTGAAGCCTCATTGAACTCGTTGAAACATCTCTGTAATCTATGTTGCCAATTTTCTGGGTGAAATAGCTAGTATCATTCCTCCTGTGAGATTCTACATACAAGTTTACCGCCACGGTTTGTCCTCGAACATTAACAAAAGATCAAAGATTATTTCATAATCCGCATCATCCGAAGCTTGCTTTGCTCAATTCTTCAATTCATCATACATTAATGCCAAATATCAGATCATCGATGTGTACATTTCTCTTACATCCGGTATACAAAAATAATTTGAAGTTTAAATGTCCAAAAAATTGCAGAAACTGTCAATGAGTGGGGACTGAAAGTACTCGGCGATTATCTGAATGGATTCCGAGTGCTCATCCTGCAGAGGGAGTCTCAAATATAACATCGATATGCCGAATTCCCAATAATAACTATAAATACACATAAAATGAGTGCTCATGCAAGTCCGACGTAAACTAAATGGCGCCCAAGTCTTTAGTTGACTTTCGGACATCCTGTATAAGAACTCATTGCTTTCTACATCAATTCCAGTCCCTGTTGTTTTAATTTCACAACAATATTTTCGATTTTCTGTGGACTGCATTAAAGTGTGATAGATTTTAGCCTAAAACATTGCGGAAACCTCGCCAACTTGTCTGGCTCAACAGTTGCCCATATTTATTCCGACCAAACCACCGCGTGGCATGACCATTTTAAGGTTGTTCCAATTTGCCACCAGAACACACCGCTGCTCGTGGGATCCTCTAAGTATGGTTCCACTTTCGACACGCTGACTCATTACTCGAGAAAGTGGAACCATCGCATTATTGGCCAAGAAAAACGCAATACTCGACTGGAACCCACCTCCGTTTCGAGCTCTCCTCCATTCTTGTGAATCACAGCAAGACTTGTCTCGACACAAAATCACATTTTTCCATCGGCCAGACATTTCAAAACTTAGCTCCAAACTTTATCGCCCCCAACACAAAGTCATGGGCTGAAATTGGTAAAGACTACAATACCACTTCGCCTTACTCAACACCGACATCTGGGTGATCAGATCAATAAATTAGAGCATTAGCCGACAGCTTGCTGGTGCTCGTGTAATATGCAATCCCACGACACCTGACCGATTCACAAGAAACCCCCCCTCAGTCGGGCTAGCTAATGGTGCATACTTTAACGGTAATTTTCTTTATGAGCAACATAACACAAAGGGAAGCCGCTCTAATGGCATATTCAAACACTTAATAAAATAATTTTGCACTTAATTCCATAAATTGGGATTAGTTTGAAGATAGAAAAACAAAAAAAAAAAACGACAAAAATTCCACAGCTCTACGCTCAAGCTTGCCACCAGAGCAACGGGCTACAACAAACTGAAGAAACAAACCCTACGTCCGTTAAACGGTATGCAAATGATACTTTTGTGTTTTGTCTCCATAATGAGATGCGGAATTGGAGTCTAAGTCTGAGTCTGAGTGAGCTCTCTTGCAGCCAGCCATGGATTGGGCTGGGAAAAGTCTCTCCCTCTGAGAGGCACACGTCCACACCAATCCATAAATATGTATTGTCTGCAGAGCAAGAGCAAGCGAGTTTGAACCCAAACATTGGTTCGTTTGTCCATCAGCAAAATTATGCATTCAGCCACAACAACAAATGCTTCTGTGTGAATCATCGACCGTGTCACCAATCTGTGGAGCGATGTCTTTGCCATGATTTGATCTGATATTGTGTCTACGCACAGGTTTTGTATATAAAGTGAATGTTTGCAGTTCACAAAGCATCAGTTAACGAACTCCTCTGCCTCGAAAAGCATATTCAGTCGTCTACGGCATATATTTAAACTCGTGTTAACCGCTTCGTATTGTTATCCGTATCTCGTTAAAATGCGCGCATTCATTGTTTTCGGTATGCTGCTGGCCGTCGGCTACGCTCGTCCTCAGTACAGCTATTCAAACCTGGGAGGTGCAACCATTGGATTACCAGCACCAGGACCAAACAGGATTTCCTCGCTATCGCAACCATCACAGGGCAACAACAAGTACCTACCCCCAGCGACAGCCGCACCAGAGCCCATCATCAGCAAACAATTCTACCTGCATTCAGCTCCTGAGGATAACGATGGCATTTCCAAGACCAAACACTTTGTCCTAGGACGCCCACAAAAGAACTACCGCGTTGTCTTCATTAAGGCCCCATCATCGACCAACAGCAACGTCAAGCTCACAGCGGAATACGCCCCACAAGAGGAGAAGACTGTCATCTATGTCCTCAGCCAGAAGGAGAAGGACCTAGACGTGAACGACATCGCCACCCCAGCACCAACACAGCCCAGCAAACCAGAGGTCTTCTTCATCAAGTACAAGACTCCCGAGGAGGCCGCCGTCGCCCAAAGGGAAATCCAAAGTATGTCCATTTAACGCAAGCATTTCTCTCCAATCTTACTGACCCACTTTATTCCCCTAGATCAATACGACAAACTCGGTGGCACCAGCGAATACTCCGACCAAGGAACCGCTCCAGTCAGCTCAGTGATCGGCGCTCTCGATGGCGTTGCCCCCAACGGTGGCTACGAATACGCCGAGAGGTCCCCAACCGACCAATACCTGCCCCCTGTCTTCAAGCACTAAGAATGTGATGACTCGTTAATCTTTTATTAATCATTAGTTCTATTGTATCGTCTGTTGTATTTTAATAATCCTACGCAACGTTAGATAACCAAAAAAACTGTATAAACATTTAGGTAGAAATAAATAAAAAATAAAGTTCCATTGTTTTATAACGAAATTTTAATTTAAATTAATACGAGTATTTAAGTAACAGTTTTCGCTTGGCAATCCATACAATGGCTTGCCCAATTGGCGACCCGACGCCACGCCACCGCTCGTTGGGTAATTCCCAACTTCAGGCGCTCCATTAGGCATACGAATGGCACCCGCACCATAGCATCGATGGCGCGAAGAATTATACATTCTTTTTCGACGGATGAAAAACAAAATGATTTATACAACAATTTGTATGATAATTTTGAAACTGTTAGTGTCACAATCATATTCGTCATGATTGTCTAATGAAAGTGTCGCGCTGAGACTCGCTGGCTCGCTGATCTCCTGGAGTTGTCAGTAGTTCTTCGTCTTTTACGTTTTCTGCTTTCGATCGAAGATGGTATGCGGCTCTGGCTAGGTCAATGTATTTTTAATCGGATCTTTCAGTTTAGCATTGATTTCGGAATTTATCCCCCGCAGCTTATCGTTATTGGATTCTGATCAGTTTTTTGAATAGTTTGCTGAATTGGTGGTTTGTTTTTTTTTTTTGAAAAAGCGAGGATCTGCTTTTGCGCTTACAGATTTTTTGGTGGTGGTTCTTTTTGATTTTATAATTCAGGAAAATGTACATGTACACCTGTATTCAGATACAGGATGTTTTGTGGCAGGTTTCACTACAATCCACGCAATAATTGATTTTGAAAATAAATAAAAAACAGGTCATTAATAATTGCGCATTTTTTATTCATTGAAGAAGTACATATACGATATAATACAGTAGTGTTTAACTTAAGTGGGCGTTTGTTTCTGTCGAAATTTGCTGCGGCCATTTTGCAATCAATTTAGTTTGATTTTCGGAGTTCAGACACAGCGTGAAAGGACATGGATATGTTGGCATACACTTGACTCTAAAAACCAATTCAAGCTTTAGGGCAACCAAAAAAGGGCAACGATCATAAGCGACATCACCAAGATGAGAAAATCCTCCCCCAGACATGTACGACTTGTTGAAATCACATGTTGCGCTTCATGACCTGGTGGAATCATTGGTTTCTTACGGCCAATGGTGAGCGCCACAAAGACATGATTACAAACTTTCTCGTGCAACACTGGGACATAGAAGCCAATAATCGATGCGTTATCTCCGAAATACTGTCTTTTGAAATTTTTTGAATTTTGAGATTTGTCTGTGTCGTGTAAATATATAATAATATATATATAATAATAAATAAATCTTAAAATGACAATACTCAAAGAGTAAAGCTGTCTAGAAAAAGCTTCTCAAACTTGACCGTTCAGAGTCGGCATAAAACTGCAGGTCCCTTCCACTCGTGATAGAACAATAGCACGCACAACACGAGTGATTACTGAGAAGCTAGGCCCTGGCCCTCTACGGGCTGTAGCGCCACCCATATTATTATATTACAAACCTTAAAAAAATACGGATAGACAATATTTTATCGAGTTTTTTCAAATTTAGAAAAGTTTGTAAGTTTAAAGCAAAAAGTGCCGGGAATCTATAGTACATCTTTGTTTGTACCATTCATTGGTCCAATTTTTTTTTCTTTTATCTCTCTTTATTTTTTTTTAGTTGCCAAGGCAATGATTATGCCGCCATAACAAGTCTGTCATTTTTCCGAGCCTACGAAACGATACAAAGTAATGTCTGTGCAGATTGTCTGTTGACGGTTGCTTAATATAATACTATGAGTGGTGTTACAGACCGTCAAGGGCCATGCTTCTACGGCATCCACTCGTGTTGTGCGTGATATTGATGTCTCCCGAGTGGAATGCACTTTCAGTTTTGTAGGTACATTTTCTTGACAGTTATACTCTATATTGAGTTACTCATTGTCAGTGACTCGAAAGAGGGGGGGCCAGTGACAATTATTTTTGTCTCACTGGGATTCGAACCTAGATGCCAAGGTCCAAGTGCGTAGGAGTCGACGCACATACCCACAACGCCGCGGGCCACCACGGATGATATTGGTTATGTTTTAACATTTTCATAATTTGACAGTTTCATTCCCACATAAATCATTGTATACAGCTATTGTCGTAGTGGACTTGTATGGATTCGTTTCAAAGCATTCTTTGATGGCCTACCTACGGTACACTAAAACAGAGACACAACGTAGTACGTTGAAATTGGACTATTTTTCAAGAACCACAAATTACTTGCCATACACAACTTTAAAAGGGACTACTATATACAGATATTGAAAAATAAGTTGTGGCAATAAATGTACTCCCCTTTTTTACCTAAGCAACCTCTGTACACAAAGTGTACTCGGACAGAGCATCGCGAGGTTGGTGTAATCACATCTAAGGTACGGATATTACCGTGGGGGAAAGGGTCTCAAAAATCTCAAATGTGTTAAAGACAGAGAGTATCAGTAACTATTTTAATTACAGACAAATGTGTCTACCAAGCCCAAGCAACTTTCAAACATTTCAAATAGTACGCAACCCTCGATGTGAGAGTGCATGTTGAACTTGCCAGGTTTTTTTTTCCGAAGGCAACACTTGGTAACACCAAGCAAGGAATGCAAATTCGAATGTTGCGTGAAATCAGATTCATTCATCTTGACATCATTCTTATGGTTTGGGGTTCCGTACCAAAGTAGAAGGAATTAATTACATTTGGACAGCTTGTGGTATTTGGATGCTAGCACAATTGTGTCGCTCTTCATTTATTTAAATTTTGTCCTGCCTTTCAAATGTAACGTAACGTAACGTAGCATAAATATATTTCGCTGTCCAGGCAGCTGGATCTACGATATTTCGTTAATAGGCTCGCCGGCAGTTGTTCATTGTGTTCGCCGTTCCGTATGGAGATATTTCATTCCCACGGTGCTCCACATAGTATAGGGAGTTTAACACAGTGGTTCATAGCGTTGTGTTGAATGTATGTATGCCTGCGGGTGTGAGGACAGTCCTACCCTTATTTGAGTGCATTCGTGTCATCAAATAGTAGAATTGAAATTTATGGGGAACAGAACTAGCCACTCTAGAGTTGACAGCACCACCAACATACTGTGGTATGAAGTAATTGAACAACTGACAGACGACAATTTCTTTTCCTTCGAGATCAGAGACGTAATGTTTCAATTGCGAAAATCACTGTTCGCCAGTTAAAATTAAATCTATATGCAGACCCCCCCTAGAAAATATCCACTCTCAAAGTCAAACAGTCGTATTCGCAACCAACGTTACAAACCATTCAAATTGCTCATTAACCAACAATAAATACCTTATTTGGTTGAAATACAATCAAAACGTCTTCTACTAATTGGACCTTATCAGTGACATCGTAAAAGTCGTCCCACAGCAACTGCCATTGTCTCGATGCGATACGATTTTGATGGACCAGATGCAAATAAATCATTTCATTAAGACACCATTGAGTCGCGTTTACGATGTGAGAGCTAAACATTTACTTTCATGATTAAGATCGGAAGAAGTGGCCATCACTTTTCATAGCCTTCGGCTAATGAGGGTAACGTGGTTTGGCGGTTGGCGGCTCGGTTTCCCAGCGCAAGCAACAACGCCAACACTTAACCCCATCTGCATACGCGTATGGTGTACATCCGTCTCGTTCGAATTCGAGAACTGCATTAATAAATTAATTTTAGTTAATTTTTGATAATTTCGCAAGACCGTTCCAAAAGCATGATCAATTACCTGGGTCAGCTGTTCAACTAATTAAGATGTGACCCTATCAATGTCACAGCGGAGATTGTCCGCAAATTAACGACTTTCAGTTTATGACACCCCCTGTAATGATGTTATGCAAATAAGCCAAGTAATCCAATCTAGCAACACGTTTAGTTACAGGAATATTTTATGTTTTATTTCTAAATTTGTCGGAGGCGGCTTGGTTTATTCGTGCGTGATGTGGTCTTTTGCCGCAATCTTCGACGTTATGGGACATCATGTGGTGTGACGGTTGCAGCGGGTGGCCGAAATCTGCTTAAATTTTATTCCTCCCTTTTCTTCGCATATCATTGACGGCCACATGCTGGTGTCGTGGTAATCATACTCACTTCAGTAATCAATAAATGAAATCAATTAAAGCCACCACGTGGTTTCAAACCGAATTCAATTAGCATTTTAACTTTCATTTGGATAATAGGGTGATGCGGCAGACCTACAGCGCGGTGCATCGGTGATCGATGAGTGCTGAGATAATACACACCCCGAGCCCCGTTGAGTTGAATTGCAACACTCTCCATTGCGTCCTAAGGACACATTCCTCATGTCGCTCCCGACCTTGAACGGATTGCATATGCAAACTGGACACGCGCGAAACATTAAAACCGCGCTTTAATGCAACGAAAGGCATACACGTGTCGTTTTAACACGAGAAGAAGAGGGCAAAAAAAACGCATTAAAAAATGCAAATTTTGTCACTCCATTTGCATCGCGAGAAAAACCAAATTATTGTCGCTTTTTAAGTTTCTCTCAAGGTGTTGTTCTTAATTAACTTTTATTTCAGTTTGTCTTCAAACAAATGTGTCTTAACCTGCGTGCGATACATTTTCATTATTACCTTTGTGGTGTTCTCATTTGCATACAAAGGGTTATTAAACAAATTGTTGAATGCAATTTGTTTATCATAAGTTAGGCAACATTTTAGTAGCACTTTGGGCTTAGTGCTCAGTTTCGGTTCGCAATAAAAAACACGGAGATAGGTGTATAAAAAAGAAAGAAGAAGAAGATGAAAAACCAAAATTGATTTATAGACGATGAGACGATGACGTAAGTGAGGCCTTGACCTACAGCATTTCAACGAGACCTCAGCGTTTCGATCGAGTTTATCTCAGTCTTCCTATATCAAATGTGGAATCTGTGATACACGAGAGATAATAAACAAATCAAGCTCAGATTGTTTACTTTTGATGCGTATGAGGTCATGGATACGTCAATACATGTGTGACCTTGCTGCTGAAAAGGGGATTATTTAAATTGGAATGCGAATTTTGTTTGAAAACTGCGAATGAACTAGCTGCACGTCAAAGTCGGATAGCCACGCCTCTGAATGGGTGGAGTGAACAACTGGCGGTATCACAGAGCTCCAATGATGTCATTTGTTAAACAGGCCCATTTCAACTTGGAGTCAATAATGAACAACAGTCCTTGGAATTGCGAGTGAGCACTTGTGAGCAAATTAAGGGAAATCCTATGTTTTAATCGAATAGAGGCTAACTTTCTTTATTTTTATCCTTGTATTTTTTTTAGATCGAAAGATGAATTTTTGGTTTTAGTGGCGCAACTCTCAGAAGTGAACTATTGCACTCATTCGAGTTCTATCACGCATGGATGATGGATGAGGCCTACAACAGAAAACAGAAGCTTTGTCAGTTACTCTAAAGAGATGGAGCCGTGAATTATGAAAGGGTCGGTATTTGACCTTGAACCCTCAGTGTCGACGCAGCTACTCAGTACGCCACGGCGATCAATTTTTAATTTGAAATCAACATTTACTGGACATTTTACTCCATAAACGTTGAATGTAAGTGTTGATTTTCAACGATCCTGGTTCGATCATGCGCACAGCACATTCTATTTGGACGGCATCAGTCACTCAAGGGTACTATATTAATGTAGGTCCCCATCAGTTTGCATATCGAGGTAATTTATTACGAGTTTCGGCTCTGTATCGGCACGTCCGAGCAGTTAATCATCTCTAGTACAATCACGAAGAAGACCAGATGCCTCACATGTCTGTTGAACAGCTATGAAAAAGTCTACACAAATATAATTGTTCGATAGTTACGGATACAATATGCATTAAATTGAATTGTTATAAAGAAATCAAATGTCAATGTCAAGCAATTGCCACTTTTGGCCTTCGTGGTACTCTTCAACCAGATGTGTGATTTATTGCTTCCCTATTCTTTCAAAAATGTTGCAGAAGTATATTTGTCCTCACATTCTTGAAGATATTAATACATTTTTTGTACGTTCAAATAAATGGATGTCTGCTTTTTTTATTATTTTGTTTTGAAGATCTCAATTATATTTAATTTCGATTCACTTCCCAAAAGATACGTTTTCATCGTCAAATACACATAGATCCATCACATTAAGTTATATGCTCCTTAAATGTACGTGGATTTACTCCGGAAATGGCGAATAAAGTTTCATCGGCCTGTGACATTATTATTTTATTCTAATTTAAATGTGAAATTGATATTTAAGAGAAAAAAATAGTGGTAATGTAACTTCAAGCTAAGTGTTACAAATCTTAAATTAAACATTTAAAATGAGTGGGTCTTATTGAGGGCATATAGATGTGTCGACGTATTCATTGGTACGTCAGGTACGTCTTCGTCAACGGATGCTTTAACGCAACACAAACAAAATATTCTATGTACCAGAGTCTTTAGTTTGTGAGTAAGAATATAATAATTACTTTTGCAGAGCACAATCGGAGAAATTTCAGCACATCAAATAAGCCGGAATTAAATTAACTTGGGGAGTACAAGATATTTTCGCAAAATTTGCAACGATCTTGGCTGAGAGATTCTCAAATACGTAAAATGGACGGGAATTAATTGGCTCGTTTTATTTGGGCCTGTGCGTCACACTTATAAAGGAACATTAAATGGAAAATATGCTATGCAACGTATCGGATGTAACGGTTACATATTAGAAGCGCAAATAGGAGTAAGCGTTCCTAAAGCTTCAATTACAGATACAGAATTAGAAATGTAAGCCTATGTGAAGGGATCGGTTTGTGTTAAAATGCATAATTTGTTTATTGTTTTTTTTTCTGTAACTCGATGCTCAATCGAAAAGCTGGAATAATAACTACATTTCTTCTTGAAAGGCTTAACAACGATAAGAATATGGGTGAGAGGTGGATCTGGGATTAGCTTCTACGACAACAACTCGAATTGTTCGTGTTATTGTTCTCTCGCGAGAGAATGTGACCTACCATGAAAGTTGATCGTGTCAGTGATTGAACCCGGAACCTTCAGCGTAAGAGTCAACGCACCTACCCAGTACCCACTACGCCATGGCGACATGTTAATTGGTGTTTCAATCGAAGGGCTTCAGCACGTATATGGGACATACCAAAGATGAACTATTTTCTTTGGCGTTGATATTATATTGATATACTATTGTACATGAATATATACAATAGATATCCACGCCTAAGTCGTTTGAGTCTAATGCATGTCAATCGTGTCATAAATGTAAGAACCTAAATGTAGTGTACCAGGAATTGTGAAGGTTTGGTTCTTGTTAAGAGACTCCCGAATAGATCAAGCAAAAGTGTGCTTCCTCAAGACAGTGCCAGACAGTGTTTTCATCTTACAAAGTCGAGGCGGTGGTGAAATTATGCACAGCGAAATAAAGACCATTTTAAATATTTCGTTTGACGGTATTTCACTGCTCCAGCGAGATTCCAACTTCCTCATAATATCGCATCTCGTCTAGATTAACTAGATCTTCTTACAAGCGGGAGTTAAAGGAAAGACATTAAATTCCCCGCCCAAGGTTAAGCTCCAGAAGAGTCCTGTCAAAACTCGCATCATGATCATCTGTCATGATCATCGCATCATGATCATCTGTAGCGCTAGAGAATTTTTCTTTTGAACCCTTTCAAATCGGCCAAGCTGGATGAACGAAATTGTATCCCAGTTATACAAAAAGGCGATGCGAAATTTCAACAGAGCAGTACGCGTGTCCCAACATACACTCGAAGACCATCTATCCGATCGGCGACTCACGCATAACCCCACAATCTACACTTTATGAATCAATAAAACGATTAAAGACCTATGTTATCTATCACACTTACTTCTTGCGTGAATTTGGAAACACCCCCTCTGGTAAATAAAGATCAAAATGCGATTAAGTGTTTCCAAAAATAGCCGTCCGAGTCATTTCGTGGACTCAGCCCAATCCGATACCCACAAATTCAATCGACTGTGTGAGGATAGTCAATAAAAAAGGCCTATTACATCTTCTCTTGGGCAAGAACAAACTCGAAAGTAGCTTAATTTCGGTCAGTTTATTTGGACAAAACGAGAAAAATTCATCTACATATCACTGAGGTGCATTAAGATTTCGAGATAACAGACACCCGACGTGCTGGCTTATCTCGTTCGGAAAAAGAAAAAGAAATGCTGAGGCATCAGAAGAAGAAGCTATTTGTTGTCTCTCTCTCCACCATTTATTACTCAAGTCCATAACCATAAAATTCGCCATTAACCGAAGTTCAAGCGGTCTTAACTTATACAACGCGACGCATCCATTTGCATACCACCACCTAAAGACGAACAGACGGTGAGCTTAAAAGCCTCCAGGCTTAATGCACGTCTCATGCAACGCCAACCAATCACAAGTCAAATTAGTCAACTTGATCGTGGCTTGACTTCTATCTCCTCCCTCAGAAGCGGTGTCTGTGGCGGTGGATGTGTCACACATCAGCTAAGCACAACAAGTAAATTCAAATCGAATTCATTAATCAAAACGAAACGAATTATCTACAAATTAGTATAATTAATAGGGAATCCCAAAGAAATCTGGGTGTTGGACGAGTGGGAGTTTATTTGCCTCTCAGTAATAACCGCCATTCATTGGTGAAACCCAAAACGCATCTGCCGCCATTTCTATCAGAATTTGTATGTAAATATTAATTTTTTGATAATCGGCCGCTCGGAGACATCATAACGCTGGGGCTATCATAAAATTGCTGCGGCTAACTTATGGCCATAGGCCTCGCGTCACACATCAAACGGAGCGCGTTGGTTGATTGGTCGGTGGGTTGGCTGCTGTTGGATCAAAACACACCGCACGTAGGTGGTGGTTTTGAGAGGGTCCAATCCACCATCGGCAATAGCCACAATCACCAGCGGCAGCACCGATTTCGTAACATTCATTGATATTTCGTTTATGTTATCGAGTATCGATAATGCAAAGCGGTCCCAGTGAGCTTTTGTAAGTGGCGTCACAATAAACGTATTTCCACCTAAAATTACGGTGGAATCTAATTAAGATAAATGGTTACATGAGTGAGGGGCTGCGCAGCAGTCTCACCACATTGTCGCGCCAAGACATCGTATATCCTTAATATTTCGGCAGCTAAGTTATGCTGGGTATTTCCACGGCTAAGTGGGGTGTTGTTGCATAAGATTTGGTGGCAGACGTGCTATAAGATGGCGAATAGTTTTGAATGGCGATAATTTATTCGAATTTGAGATAAAAGTATGAAATTATGGTAAATGGCGGTTTCGGAGTAAATTGTTTCACAAGACAATGCATCAAGTTGGATTGAATCATTTAGTTGTTGACTTTTATGTGAGTTTGATGTTTTGGTATTTCTTCTTCTTCTCTGATCTTTTGCTTATTTCTATTTTTCGGTGTGTGTGTTCAAAAGTGATCTCATAAAAATTTGAAAAGGTGTGACACGATGTAAGTGAACAATTTTATATACTTTTCGAGGGATGCACTTGTTTAGAACTTCAGTTCACTGTCCTGTGCCTGTCTAGTTAAAAAAAAAATCCCATTTTCTGATTTGAAATGACTGCTCAATTTTGAAGACGTAATCAGTAAGACCAGGATGTTAAGTTGCGTGGTGTTATTATAGGTCGTGGATTATACTTAGCTTCGTGTATTTATTGAATCCATCATCACAAAGTAGTCTCATTGCTTGACATATTGTCCATGTGCCTGAGTGTTGATACCATCGACCAATTTATGAATCTTGTATTTTAATCGCAATGAACTAAACACAGATCCCAAGAAGAGCGTTCTTCTCAAAAACGAACACAAGAAATTGTCTACGCCCCTTTGCCGTACGACAGATCAAAAGGTTCTTATTTATAGCAAAAGTGGCATTTTCAGATGGCCTTTATTACTTCTCCTGAGCGCAATGAAGCAGCGTTTTTCGGCAGTGACTCTGCATTTATTCTCAGTGAACAAAAATTGTCCAAATCACACAATTTTACGGAAATAATTTCAGAGTATTATTGTCTGGAATTATGTCTTTGACCAACCTGAGTAGTATCCCATACCTCTCACATTGATTTCACTAAGTTTTCAGCTAATCACGGGTTCTTAGAACTCTGTATTGCTTGTAGTGGCTGGATGTTTTTTTGGAAGACTCGACGCGCCCTCCGTTTGCAGCAAGGGACATATGCAATGGGCAGGCGCGTTGACCCCGAGTAGGGCTACCAAGGTTTAACACCAGACACAAAAAACTTTCAGAATTCACGGTTCGACCGCTCTCGATTTATTGATAATTTTCAGAGAACATTTCTCACAAGAATCTTTACGTGGGTGCAGCCGTCTGATAACCGTTCGATAAGGATACATATATCCAATTATCATATCGATTACCGAAACACTGTAGCTTCTTTCAAGCAGAAACAGTGCCGATAAAGAAAGCTTTGTCTTGGCTAAAGAACAATGTGATTCCAAAGACATATATCGTCAGATATTCTGATAGCCAGGCGACGATCAAGTCTCTGAATCGAAGGTTCCCCTGAATTGCCACCTATCTCTTAACAAGATGACCGTGAACTCCCTTTTTTGTGGGCATTAGTTGAGCGCTGTTTCCGGGTGGAGCCCAGCCATACATGCATCTGGCCACTGTAATACATTCCTCGATGCTTAAAATGAAAATCTCACACTCTGATCATATTGAGCAGGACGATTTTTTGGCGTTATCAATCTTATTGACGTTATAACTGGCCCCCGTTGCATTTAAACTCACGACTTCAGATTGAATCTGCCCTGTAATGACACCTGCACAAGTTGTTGAGTCGAAGAAGAAGAGGATGCCATTATGCACATTCTTCACACTTGCAGCGCCCTCTCGATCTAAGCAATTTGGCCTGGCCGAATTAACCAATCTTAGTATCAATCACAATTATTATAAAAAGCACGAACTGGTTTGCGGAGTAGAATCAACAAGATCCGTGAGGTAAAACAATGGGTATACGCTGGTCTAAGTTGGCAGTCAGTGACCGTAATTTTCACAAGCCTTGAGGCGGTTTTCCTTACACCATGATTAAAAAAAAACTTCACTCACTTATTCTCTATTTGCTGATACCAAGTAGAGTTTGCTAATTGTTTAAGGCCCTAACCATTTGCGTGAGTTGCGTTAAGTTAAAAAACGTACAACTCATAAGCCCTAATGAGAGGGAGAGAGAAAGCAAATTCGGCCCATAAATGGAATACATCACGACGGATGATGTTGGTCAACTTTTAAATAAATTGTTCATACAGTTTTTTCTAACATAGATCATTTTACAATATTCTGATGTCGTCGGAGTGGGGTTGTATGGATTTCGGACGCAACGTACGTATTCATTGGGCACCTCTTTGTAACAACCGTCAATTACGATTATTGAGGATTCAAAACGCAGCGCACGCAACGGATTCTACGGGTTTGAGATTTTGAGCCGTGAGTCATGAAATTGTGGATCTCGTCTGCCTCATTGTGGATCGTGCACTTAATTTTACAATTCGCAAAGAAAATGATTGATAAAATCGTAAATTAGGATATTTAAGCTCACTTTTGTTCAGATTTTTCTCGATAAAGAACTCGATAAGTAATGGCCAACTTTTGTCACAACTTCTGATTGTTTTTGTGTTTCCAGTTCGCGGCTCCTTTGGACAGTGCTTACAGTAAACCTTTTGATTTTCTATTTGCTTATGTCAACAAATATTTTTCTGTACGATTTGCTAACAATTATCTTTGAAATTAATCAACAAAATATTCGATCTGAACATTTTAGCTAGCACATTAAGAGGCTTAAATTTTAAATATTCAGCGAGGGCCTCATTAATTCGCGATTTTACTACAGTTGGGGAGTAAACAAATATCACGCGCTACCATAAAAAAATGCGTGAGCTGCGAAAAATTTGTAAATCAGAGCGTCACGATTTTTGCAATACTTCTTCAACAGCGACTTTACTGTTTTTGAATTAGTATTGAAGTAAGCCGTAGATGATGTCTCAAAGGAATTTAATAAACTAAAACTACCCGATTTTTAGCAATATACATTTGTATGGAGACTTTTAATTTTCTGCAAAAAAATTATGTGAAACTGTTGATCATTATTACTAGGTAAGAGAAAGCAGCATAAGACATAACCGCGATTTCTAAGTGCTGTTTGAGGACGCGGACGAAAACCGGAAGATCGATAGACTTAACTGTGACGGTCCGATTGAGGGCATGAACCAATGTTGCTTCTGTTTTCAAAACGGAATGTCCTGGTTGGATAAATAAGGAAAGACAGTACATAAATGCTTTTAGCAGCTATTTAGATACAGCCACCGTCAAGGAAAGAGTCAATAGTCATTCGTTTAAGCAAAAACTCTTCAACAATCACTGATAAAGATATATAAATTAACAAAAAGAAATGAATGCGGAAATAGTTCCATAATTTAATATTGACCATTTAGCCATTTGTTTGATATTGAAAATAGACAGCGACGCAAGGACATTAATAGCGGTGCAATTTGATTAATTTCGCGGCTGCTGGGAGATATATCACTTAACAATTTTATCATCAACGTATTTCTTAGTATGGTTCATAATTGTATGAAGTAGGGGCAATACACGGCTTTACCACTCCCACACGCTTCTCAAACATTAAGCAATGAGAGGAACTTCCAATTTATAACAACAAGATTTTTGAGAAGCGTTAATATAATTGTTAATTATATCATTCAGTCTCATTAGATGCTGGTAAGTGAAATCATTTCATATCGAACCGACACACTCAAACCACCAGAGCAAATTGAAGAAAAAATTGAGCTGAGGCCATAATAGGTTCATTCATCAATACAACAGATCCACTCTTGACTTGATGGCGAATCTCACCGAAAAGTGTAACCAATCTTTGCACAATTCAACAAGATTGTTGCGTTTGATCACTCAGGACCCTGTCATTCGGCCGTGGAATTGGAACGGCAGCACACTGAATTCCGAACTTGATAACATAATCAACTGAGGTATGAATTCAATGCATTTAAGGTCAATGATGTTTGTTGCCTCTTAAGCAAATCTTCAATAATCAGACATTATCCATGAATGGAGCTTGTGTCGGTGAAACCGGAAAAAATCCATTTTTGGTGTGTGCATCACCACAATACTTAGCTCGAACGATCACGTCATATTCGAGGTCGCTTAAAACGCTGTGACATGTCAATGTTGCCTCAATCGATGCATGAAATATTTCACCCCATCTTAATTATGTATGTCCGTCTCATATCTGGTCTAGTGCCCGCAAAACCAACCCGCACCTGCTATATAGAATCCAAAAGCGAGGAATTGAACTCATATAAGATAACAATATCGCAAAGTCAACAGCCGTGCAAACCCTGACGTGCTGTATCTTGACTGTAAGGACTCTAAGCTAAAATTTAAGTAGCATTACCGTCATTTACAAAACACCGTTCAGGGAGAACAGATCCGAACCTGCGTTAGAAGTACCTGCGACTTTAGTTAGGGCTTTCATCGAGAGTACAACCGGAGGTGATATGAGTCTCTCGGGTGTAGAAAGACCAAGCGTATGCTCCCTAACATCTGCAAGAAATTTGCGGTATTCTTGTTATACCTTGGCAGAAAAGTCTGCTGACGACTTACTGCGATGAAACCCTCTTCGACGCCTGTGGAGAAAACGACACTGACCGGCCTTTGCTAGAATCAGGTGGCAGCTATTTGGTGTTGACGAGATGAGAGCTGATGATATAGGCTTCTCATCACAGAAGCGCCTGCTGGATATTTCAGTAAATGTACAAGAGAGACCAGTATTTTTTTAGTCGGAGTGCTTTAAGGCATTCCTAAAAACCTCCGACAAAAAAAAAACATTCCAAAAGGATGCTAAAGAAAAGTGAAATGGCTACAGTGTTGACAAGTAATCTTCTCTCCTCATTTCCAAACGTTCAAAATGGTCAAAACTAGACTAGACTACTCAAAGAAGCCAAAGATTCTGTAGAGTAACAAGAGCCTTGCTAACAGACAGATTGGTGCCAGACGGCAGAACAAAAGCATTTGTATGCAAAATAAAACTTTCTACTTCTCACAGTCGGTCCCATTAAATCCTCCATTAGAGAATAAATATTTAAAATTTAGAATTAAGAAAGCAAACGGATGCGACTTTTGTATGCAAATAACCGCGACAACTGGTTTCAGTTCTCCCGAGTCGAGCCTTAAGTCCAGCAATAAAGTTGTATCTTTTATATTCAATGTACATATTGGTTTATTTTTCAGATTTAAGAGGATATTAAAGCGCTTTAATATGATGTCATATCTCATAATGGCCAATAATCCTACTTGTTTGACTGGGCATCGGACTACCCGGCTTGTCGCCATCTCAACAGGTTGAAACAAACGTATTCTGTGCCCTTTTTTATGGGAGCCAAAAGCTTGGGTGACCTGAGCTCCAATCGAAAAGAAGGTCCAAATAAGGCGAAATAATCTGTCCGACATTCCCATAGAGCGAATGATAGACTCTGCCCGCGGGTCCGTCTATTTAAGCAGATATTTGATTGCTGAAAGGCATCGTGACGACGTTTGGTAGAAGCACCAGCACGTAAGTCAATCTTAAATTTTTACGTCTTTCTTATAAGCTGACAGTTAATTTTAATAGCCCTTGCGTCGGACATAGGGAAGAATTAAGTTACGCGATACACACGCACACTCTCGCACATCGCACACACAAACGGAGGGGGAAAGATCGAAACAATTCGATAACATTTATTTTTTTTCTCAAGGGAGGGGGCGCATAATTGTGAACACAAATTTGTATGAGATGCATTCAATGTCATCACCCTCAGGAGATATTAATCGTTTTCACCATTTCCTTATAAATTGTCATTCCTCCTTCATAAATTTGCATTGCAAATTGGAGAAACCGTGCGCGGCTGATGAGATAAAAGAATTTTAATTAAGCCACTCTGGCTTTGATCCTCTTTGCTGGTCCACACACACACACACAGCCATGCCGCCGCTCCGTGTCGGTGTAAACCGATGGCGTCTTTAACTATTATTGAATAATGTCACTCACAAACAATTTTGCAGTTAACAGTTTGTTTTTGTTTGTGACTTGTTTTGGTTTTGCCGCCCAAGGTGGCAGCAAAAGTATCATCTTGCAAAATTTCTTCTGCTCGGACATAATTGATTTGAATTAATGATCGCCATTATATTATTCTCTTTTTGGAAATCATGTTGCTGCTCGGACGTGCTTCTCTCGTCGTCTTCGGATGGATGGTAGTCGGTGGCGCGGCGGTTGTGGGCGAGATATGGTGTGTAAAAAATTCGACCACCGGATTGGCGGTTGATCGGTTATAAATTGTCTCCCATTGTGTTACTGATGTCATTAAAGCCAAAATTGAATGCCGCATAAACTAATATGTCGGTAGAGCTGTCAAGCAAATGGACTGTCCAGTTTGGGAATGCGAAATTTAGCCGAGTTATGAGATGTGTCACATCGCATATTGGATTTGAAAATATGAGAGACTTTCGCTCTTTAGGATTCAGTCCCATCCGTCTTTGGATAGGATTCCATATTCATAACCATGACTGTGTGCCTTGTTTTTCTTCTCCTCAAACAATTGTGCTACGTGTCTTAATAAGGTAAGGCGAAAGCGGCAAAATCAGCTCAGTCAATATGGCGACATGAATAAAGCATGGTAAATATCCTGTTTGCTCTGCCGACATGATGTTTAAAGAAGTGCCTACATTTTTGTTGGACACAAATACGATTCATTTCATACGATCATTCACCACACCCTCCAGACTGTCGCCGAGGATATGCATGGTTTCCCAAAAGTACAGACGGTGATGCAGGATTCTAAACAGAGACACTAATGAATCCCTTTAAAACAACTACTGCAAGGCCTCGCCGATATTTAAGGAAAATGTGTGCCTGTAAGAAATGCAGGACAAGTAGAATGAGATTCCATTAAACCAACAACTTCCTGTTTAAGTTAGTTAGCTTAAGGCACTGTTAAGTATCAAATATTTTGTTTACAATCTTTGGTATTTTAGAATCTTATGGTTGGGTTCAAAATTGCAAAATTGTTGCCCCTGCATTGCATACCATAATTTGTCAATGCATTAATACAAATACTGCCGCAAGTTTGCAGCAGGTCAGTAAGCTGGCGATGCAAAAAGTGTTTTAGTGACGCTAATCAAAATATTGTGCACAAAATACGAAGAAAAAAGACGATGCTATTTAATAAAAAGAATTGGAAGTCAAGACATGTCCCAACAACCTTTCGGTTTCCCTGCAATACTGCAACAAATCAAAAATCACTCCCAACTTGATCGCAGTTTGACTATCGCTTTGTTACCAAGAATGCATCTTGCAGGGCTGCCGCAGTTTTACGTTTACAAATTCGGCCTATGTCTTAAGTAAAAATATCAGTGGATGTCTTCCTATTTGAGATGCTCAGTGTGTTTTCAATTTTCAGAAGAGAGGTAACAGTTTTACTTCTGTATTTATGACAGAAATTAACCTGAGAAACTCAGATTCTAATAACCCCTTAGCTGGGGTATTATTGGCCATGCGCTCGATGTGGCCGAGTCAGTGCAGTGGACGCATTTTCGCCTTCCACACTACATCCACATCTTGGTGCAGCTAGCAGAGTTCGCGGTTATGTCCTCCTGACGAAAGGGATCTTCATCGACAGCATATCCGTTTTGTCCTCATTGACTCGATTCCCCAAATCTTCAATCGCCATGAAAGCCTCCATTATGGCACGCTGGGAACGGAGGACGATGCCGATATCATCTGCGTAACCCAACTGATTTGTAGTGCCCTCTGCGCACCAGATTGAAGACATCCGCCATAAGCTTCAAACGACTCGAATGTCCCCGAACCGAACTGCACGGTGCGTAGCCTATGTGTGGTGAGTAGCCTATCGGATCATTTGCCTCAGCATCCCGAATACAGGCATCGCATCGAAAAAAAGATGCGTATCGATCAGAAACTCACTAGTCTTCTCCAGGATTTCCTTTGGTGTGAATGTTTTATTAACCGGATTGGAAGCTGCACTGGTACCTGCGATTTAGACGTTCACACAGCACTCTGCTCACGATCATATAAGTGACAATGAGCAGGGATATACCTCTGCAATTGCTTGCAAGAGTTAGTATATTATTTCTTGTGGATGGGGCATATGGAGCTGATACTCCAGTCGTGGAGCACACTTCCATTTTCTCAAATCCTGCAGATGATCTGCTGCATGCTTCCTACCGGAACATCGCCATCATCCTTGAAGACAAACCATGTGTGCCTTTGGCTTCATTGTGTATGGCTGTGCCGAGTCAACCACCCTCATACACTGCACAGTTGCGGCACGATAAACATTGGACATCAACGTCAACTAGGTGAGGTTGACCGCGAGTAAGGTGACAGAGAACTCAATGCAGAAGGATCAGTTCGTTGACTCATCCACTGATTCAAATTCGAAAATATCTGTTTGACTGGTATGTGCTCTCAGAAGCACAAATCTACAACACAACACTTTCAGTTACCAGCAAAATTCACAAAGAAAAGGAAAAGGTTAAATCCAGTCCAGTCCAGTCAAAGCCAGTCCAAAGAGGGCATTTACCCCCTCAAACAAGTGACAAATTGAACAACTACTAGAAGATCTGGAAGCAAAACACACCCATTTCTGGGCAGCTGCACAGGAAATCCCCCAAAATATTACCAAATGATGACACATTTTTCTCAACAAAAATCCTCATTAAAATAACTCGAAACCAGTTGACAAATCTCATTAATCAAAACGCCTGATCAGTATTCAAATAAGTAGTCAGCCAAAAACAAACAGCTTAACCGAAACGTATCAACCAGCATCATCGGCGACATAATTGTAAGAGGATTCCAACACCACACGCCGCCGAATGCATTAAGACATGACAAATGCATTAGTTTGCCCGCCATCGCCGCCATCACGGCCACCACCGCAGAGCCACCTTCGCCGCAGTCGCCGGTTTGAATATGTTAAACAATTTGACTGCATTGACTGCAAGCTATCAACTCTGAGCCAGCACTGTCCGCACTGTGATGTGGTTTCTGTGGATCGCAGCTTGAATGCGGTCGCTCGGACCTGCTCGCTTTCAAGGTAGTGGCAGAAATGAAGACACATTCGATGCAGTCTACTTAGTAGCACCTCCAACTGACATGACATGACGCCGGACCAGATGCCACTGAAGAAAAATTAGGGGGACATGCGGTTGATTCCGGTTTAAGTCTGCTTAGGCCCGTGCGCTTTGACAGTCTAGCGGTCCATGTAACCCGAAGCGCTCGGCGGAGTGGCGTGTTTTGATCATCAAAGTGACATAACTCAAAGAAATTAAAACCTGAATAACTGAATATTTGAAGATTCGCTGTGGCACCGTTTAAATGATCGTCGGGCGATCGGACTGATAGTGGCGTCGGAGGCGTGGTGGTGGTGGCGGTAGTAGTGGAAGTGGCATCCAACCTGGTAGCAAATAACGAGACATTTCATTCTTTTGCAACGCCGAGTCGTTTTTGATTGGATTGGTGAATTCACTGGGCCCCAAGGTCGATTATGACAAGCTGCATCTGTTATCGGAACTAACGCGTTTGTATAAAAGCACTTCAGAGGTTTAGGCCTATATCAGTTCAATTTGTGCCTTCCGTTGGATACTTTCTTCGAGTCAATCAATCAATCATGCGTTCATTCGTGGTAAGTGGCTGAGTGAGTGGATTGATTAAGCGGCGTCTTCTCATGGAATCCTTTCCCTTTCTACCAACAGATTCTTGCATTAGTCGCCGTTGCGTACGCTCGCCCAGATGTCGGCTTGGGATACAATTACAACGTCGGACATAGTGCATTGTCTGGATCCAGTAGCAATCTGCAAAGGACCGTCTTGCCAGTAAACAACCAGAGAAACGGTGGATATGGACAACTTCAACCGGCTGCATCCGGCGACGTGACTCCAATTATCGAGGCAGGAGCCCCACAGGATCCACTCATCAACAAGCACTTCTTCATACATTCCGCCCCCGAAGACAACGAGGTTCGCCATAAGCACTTCATCCTTGGCCGCCCACAGAAGAACTACCGCGTCGTATTCATCAAGGCCCCACAATCGTCCAACGCCAATGTGCACATTTCAGCCGAATACGCTCCAAGCGAGGAGAAGACACACATCTTCGTACTCAGCCAAAAGGAGGCTGAATTGGACGTCAATGACATCGCCACTCCAGCACCAACACAGCCCAGCAAGCCCGAGGTGTTCTTCGTCAAGTACAGGACCCCAGAGGAAGCTCAACACGCCCAGCAAAAGATCCAAGGTAAGTGAGGCGGCGCAACCATCAACCTAGCAACCGTACTGATGATGCAACTTTCTTTCGCAGATCAATACGACCAGATCGGTGGAACCAGTGAAATTTCCGACGAAGGCACTGCCCCAGTCAGCTCAGTGATCGGTGCCCTCGGCAACGACGAAGAACTAGCCCCATCGTCGTCCAACCAACGCGGCGTGCAAACCGGAGGCCCGGCCAAGTACTTGCCACCCAAGTCACCCAGCTACCTGCCGCCAAGGAGGCACTAAATAGTCACAATTGAACGTGATATTCCTATTACTTATATGTACTTCCCTATATGTTTATTGTTATATTTAATTTCATTAAAAAATTATTCAAATGTTTTCTAAATACGATTTGTTTAACTTTCGACGAGTTGCAGTGGTTTTGCTTGTGCAACAAAATGAAAGGCAATGCTTGTAGGCGATTGGTGAGGAAAAGTAAGTTTTGGTTGGACACAAAATGAGACTTTAAGATTCAAATAAAACTCAAAACGTACTATGATTGCTCTACTTCCCAGGTTTCAATCTTGCCAGGGTACCACGTCGTATATTTGGTCCTGTTTTGACAATTGCAGTACAAAATGCATAAGAGTACACTCCACTAAACGGACGCATCGAATTCACTGGGCACGGTCACATTGCAGACGCCAACGCCAAAACGAGAGCTATGCGACTCTTAGAATCCCAGCGATCTGGTTCCAGAAGGAGAGGAAGGCCGAACCTCTGAAATAAAGAACCAAGCCAACTTTCAAGATCGGAACTCAGTGTTGGCTTAAGCTGAAGCCATCCACGGATACCAGCCCTAACAAGTAAGTAAGTAATTCTTTTCACGACAGTTACCCTCGAGAGATATAAAGAAGACTCTGGGAATAAAAGTGCCTTGAAGAACCTCTCAATGTCTGCATAAATCTGAACGTGCGTCCGCATCAACATGAACACCTACTCGACGACGAGTCTGGTACATTCGAGAGAAAAGTTCTGCATGGGATCTGTGGTCATGTTTGATTTGATGCTATCTAAAGGAGGAGAAGAAAATCACCCACGAACAAAACGGGTTCAAAAGCGACAAGAGTCTTCCCCGATATCAATGCGTTGAGGATGGCACACGCAAGGGGCATCAACCGAACCGAACATCAACGCTAAAGAGGCTTGGTTGGAACCAAGGATCACCTTACCTGACTGTAACGCCACGCTAATCTATCATCAACCGACCGCGATAGCCCTTCGATTTCTTCGGTTCTAGATCCTGGACCTAAGCCCTGGGGCTCTACGGTCTGTAGCGCCACCCATATTATAAGATCCTGCCAAATACATTTTTCCCTGTTTGCAAGCACCACCACAACGGACAACGACTGTACAAAATTATAAGTGAGTTATTTTTCGTTCCCGGAGAGATATTTTACGAGCGATGGTATTTCCTACTTCTGTTAACCGGCGCTGTATTCACCATTCGGCAGATTCAAGACGAACAATTTGAATTTAAGCAAGTGCACGTATACTGTGGGCATCTCAGTGTTGCCTCAAACCGAGCCCAGAAGAACAATGCAGTGCTCTTTGAAATGTGCTTATGTGCTTAGCTATAGAGTCATCCAACAGGCGGTGTCATTTTAAATTTCAAAGTCAATCTCAGTTGTTAATTTCGAGTTAATACTGCGACACCCATTCAGAAGTGAAAACGATAACATTATATAATATATGTCAATAGATACTTTTACAACTTGTGAAAATAGTGAAAATTGGCTAAAACTGTTGAAACACTGGTGCGGCTTCTGCTCATCAAAAGTGCCATTTTGTCATCTGCTTATGGTCTCCCAGAGCTATACGGAATTCTGAAATTTGAACACTTGGACTGTGAAGACTTCACTCCAATCCAAATTGGATCTACAGTCCGATGTGGACCTTTGCTTCTACAGGAACCACGTACACAGAGACCACTCGGTCATATATATAGTTTAAATCCGACTCAGCACTAAGCCTTTTCTGGATGAGTATACTCATTGAGAATTGCCAGTGACTTGGCAGAGTCGGGAATCATTAAAGTTCTTTGATTCGAGAATCGGACCTAGAACCCCCGGCGTGGGAGTCGACGCACCTACCCACCACACCACAGATCCCTAGTTGAGAATATCACAGCCGCAGCTGAGATTGTGATTGGAACACCAGAATACATATAAAGATAGAAAACAAGCACTGATTGCATACGGTGACAAACGACGGAATATACCTCGAATTGAGTGAGCAAGGTCAGGATTTTGTACACAAAATTAGTCTGAGTGATGAGACTCATTTCCATTTGTCTGGTTACGAAAGCAAACAAACCTGTTGCATCTGTTGCACATGCTCCACAAACCCAAGGCAAAGAGTGGAATAACCTCTCCATCCAGCGGTTCGGTTTTTGGGCCAACAGCAGTGACATTGAAATACTGTTTTTTTCAAAACTGATGCAGACGCGGTCGTTCAACGATTGCGCAACCGACCAATGGGAACTGCATTTGATTTGCTTGAAATTGGTGGTATTTCTTTTCAGAAGGACGCGGTCACATAAATTTGATCTATTGAGGGACAATGTTTAAAAATTCAATTTTGTAATGCGCAGTCTATTGAGTGTCGGTATCATACGATTTGACACCAGTATACTGTATTGGTGGGTCGTACTATATTACAAACACACCAAAGCGTTGGTTCGTATCCATGCACTAGAGACAATATAGGAGCTGTAATCCACAGAAAACCGTCGTAGAATGTAATGTTCACAAAAGTATTACTGCTTGTGGCGAGAGAAGTTCAAGGTTTGTCTTATAGACTGAAGTGAACATATCAACAAACTTTCTTAGAAGCATTTCGCTTTTTTATTGAGATCAAATGTCACGTCTGTTGGATGGCCTTATATTGGAGTGAAAAGTAGGGTGTCCTAACATTGTCCAATGTCCCGTCCAAAATTCGCATCAAACAGTGACACTTTGGGGATACATTTTTGTTCCATATTTATTAACTCAAACTCAGCTGTCTAATTTAGTGGACTATAACTATGTTTACTCTGTTTAGTGGTAGCACTATGGACCAATAGGTCTATGTGAGCCTCAGTCACCACTCCCTAACCTAACCTTCAGTGTTACCAACTTTTTACTGCACAAATGGTAGCAAAATCAAATCTTGTCTTAATTTTTGGACACCCTTTTTATAAATCTACTCAAATGACTGGCTCAGCAGCAGACCATTCTGGCAAACCAATTTTCAAAAACTTTCGATGATTCCGCCTTTTTTTGCGGATAGTCGATCAACATTTTGTGTTCCTGAATCGTATCCGGATAGTTTCATAATATTTTCGTAATTGACCCAATGGACCAATGCCCTCAGATCGCAGATCGAACGTCACCAAAAAAGCTCAGCAAAATCGAAATCCTCATGTCTGAACATAAACAATTGGTTATCTTGCTCGGTGGCCTTTTCACCAACTTAAGCGGAAGCACAAAACAGCTCACACTCATCAATCAAGACTTATTGACTACGACTGATTTTTCCAAGTCCCAAATATTGTAACTTTGTTTGTGTGTACATTGCACTGGGAGTGGAAAAGATTTTTTGAGCAAAATTATCCTCAATTTCGAACTGAGCAAAAATAGAGAAGCTGCAACAAAGTGGTTTTCCTTCAATTTCTGAGTCAAGCGGTTAATCTGGAATCTTTATATAAAACCCTTCTCAGTAAAGTCATGATCTTTGGCGTGTTGAGTTTATCGGATTAAGACGCTCGTCAGAGCTGCAATATTCTCTATTAAGTGCACAGGAACAACGCGAGAATAACTATGTTATCTTAGGCCGCTTTTAAATGCGCGACATTTTACCTACTACGTTGAAAATTGAGTGTAAGCGTGGTAAGAGCCGCCTTATCAATTAGCAATCTCATCTCTCATTTCCTTTCGAGATGCATAGCTTCTGCGTTTACCACTTATAAGACGGAATTGATCAACATCAGCTTTTAAAGTAGACCACAACATCGTCCAGAATACGCGAAGACGAGCCAAGTGATGAGAATATGCAAACAATTATGTAAGAAAAGTTACCAGCAAGGCACATCCGTCGCTTACTGCAAGACTTTCTTTCCCATCAGATAAGCTATGCCGAATTCCCTGACACGAAAATAAGAGGAAGAGATGTTTTCATTGATACATCATTCTAATTGATTGACAGTCAAACCTAGGGCATAACCGAAATGTATTCGAACATTTGTCCCACACACACTCTCCTTGGAGCAGTCCATTGAGATAAATATCTGCAAAATAATTAAAAAACAGTCCCATAAAATTCAGCGGAATCGTTTCAATGGTTTTATAACGCATGGCGCCAGCATTAACTATCGCCTGAATATTTAGCAAACAGAAAAAAAAACATAAACACACGCATACAGCATGCAGACGGTGACGCCTCGCTTTCTACGATCATTCAATCAAACGTATTTTTTTTTGGCTAAATTTCACAATAACTCATCAAAATTGATCAATATTGCCCGCACCAGGGTATAAACATCAACATCATATTTCTCCTCCATTAGAGCGCGCTGATTTTTGTTATTTTCGATTTGATTACGCCCCCTAATTTAAATTTGAAAAATCAAAAATTCAAAAAAACAACATAAATCACAATTCAATGGTATAATTATATCCAGTCATTGTCAAATACACCACTTTATCTTATCTATCACCCTCATCTGTGATTTTGCCCAACAAGCCATAAGATATTCGACGCGGTATCGATACATATTTTACGAGCCACAAGCTGAGTGACGAGCCTCGGGTGATTGGCAGCTGATGATGAACTGACACAATAAAATGCAGATTGTGACAGCCGTAGTCTCGACTACAGGTTGATGATCATCAGAAGCATTTGCGTTTTATGAAGGATTTTCGATTTTATTTATTTTCAAACCGGAGCATGTCGGCGCTGGTTCTGTGCAGACTTGAACTTTACGCTCGAGAATGATGGTCACACTTACCGACTTGTTTGATCGCTTGTAGCAATAGCATGTCCGACTGGCTTTTGTCCAAGGCGTCGATTTCACGGCACGACTTGTAGAGGCTGGATATCATGGATTCGGTTGAATATGACTGACTCGAGGTTGGCAGCATCGATATGAATCGGTTCAGGTCTCTTAGTTCTGCAAAAAAATAATTAATACATTTTTAAGAATTCACCAAAAGTTGTTCATCAAAGGTTTTTATGATCTGCAGAAAATAAGGTCAAAAGCAATCGGGAGTCAATTCCTTCATGACTAAATTATTGCTGGGCGCAAAAATACGAGATGAGGGTCAACTAAATGTTAGCAGAAAATCATGTTTCAGAATCATACACAGAATCTTAGCCTTATCACATAATTTTGTAAGTCCATTTCAGGAATGAAAGCAGAGCTCTTCAACATTAAGGATAATCAGTCGGGTTTCAGTCAGGGTTCTGCATTGACCGAGTAGCGGACTAAAGTCTACGTGACCATTATTGCTACAGATTGCGAGACGTTTCGCAATCCCAAACCAGGATTATCTAAGTAAATTCACACAATTCCGTCCAGGGCTTCCAAAGCATTCTTGCAACTTGCAGTGCGGGGACCTTAACACAATTGTAATAGATCTGCAAAGTGTCCTAACATATCTAGCAGTCAAAGTGTAAAATCTATAGCGGCATTTACACTCAACAATATGTCGATTCGATTTGCTTGGCAACCGTACTTGATGGCAAAAATCATCAATGTGAACGCTCGTTGCTACAAGTTGACAAGTGTGCCCGGTACGGTAGGCAAAGGGACTTTTGGGCTGTTTTCCAATTTGTCGTCAAGCAAATCGTGTCGACAAATTGTTGAGTATGAATGTCGCTGTAATTCTTCCTCTTTATTAAAATTGTGTTTCCTTTTTCTTAACAATGACAGAGATGTGTCATAAATGACGTCTCTGTGACAAAAATGTGAACATAAAGGAGATCTAGCTCTTGCATTTTGTTTATGACCGCTTTGACATAGAATGGTAAGTAAGATCTACCACGCCTTTTTCGAATTTACCACCCTTTTCCTTCTGAAACGACCACACTTTAACAAGCTTACAGGAAATCAATTGATAGTTGTAAAATTGCTGTCAATACCAAAAATAAATGAGTAAGGGCAGAGTTACCCTATGACCACGAAAAATGGGAGAGTAGTGGTTAATTCCCTTGTATTCCATCTTCCCCGGTTGGAGAAGAGTTTCAGCTGTTCATATCAGCTCACCCGTATTCACAGACACAGGACAAAAAATCGTATAAAATCAAGGGTCAACGGTGGCAGAAGTTGAATATCTCCTTGCTCATTTATTTCTGGTCAATATGAATAATACTGTCAATGACAAGTCGTACCGTGAAATGAATTTTGGGCTAACATTGCTTTCTTTCGCTCAACCTTTAGTAAATCAGTTCAATTGCCGACTGACTTCAAAAAAAACATTCAACTTTGCATAACAACTATATTATCTTCGCAAAAGTTGGCACTACTTGCGTTCATAAAAGTCAGTTGACAGTCAATATGCGGTTTTATAAGTTTGCAACAGATTTCATAAAAGTTTACGGAATCTTTTGCTATATAGTATCTCGTATGCTTTTTTTAACTCAGCCATAGATACTAACACTTAATTTTAATTTTAAAAAAATTGGAGTTTTTCTTACGGCAGGATGTTTTTGTTTATACTAATTGTGCATTTTTGTACATTTTTGTTGCAGAACTTAATAGTTGATCAGTCTACCTATTAAACTAACGTCAAATGATTTCTTCTGGTGTCATAACACATGCATATGCAAATGCACACATGTGCAAACAGACGGTTGGTTTGAGTTGGCTAAATTATGTTCAGTTGACATTAGTGCTTACCAATTTTAGCATGAGCATAATAAACATGTGACTTTTTTTAAATCGCTCAAAACTTACAGGTCAACACTGAAGACAAGAGCCTCCAAAAGTTCGTACAACTACTAGCATATGCGGGTGATATTGAAGTTCTTTGGCGAACGCAACTTCGACGTCATGGACAGTGTCACAACGGATAGCCATAATTTCGAGGTAGTTGGGAACTTCATCTACCTCATGGAGTGATGAATTGAATTTATCGCAGAATAACTTCTACCTCAGTGAATGATAAACTCTAGCAACTTAAGCAAGAATTATCTTGGAATAACAATGCTTTCCAGTGAACAATGGTTCGTTGCAGATCGAAAAGAGGCAGATAAATGAGCGTCTTTTAAACTGCTACCACTTGTTTGATTTTGAAAGATTGAGTCCAACGAGTGGAACCTCAAACTCGCCCCAGTTCGCCTTTTTGTATATCTATTGTGTGAACGGAAAAAATCTTTAAGCTATGCTAACACTGCTGTCATCAGATCGGTGGCAAATTAACAAATTTAACGTAATTGATGTAATTCAATAATTACAGAGTGTCGTCAATTGATTTTAAGCGAGATGTTATTAAAATGGATCTAGCTGAAGATGTAGTAGATACTGTCATCAAGGACACACACCATCGACGAATTGTGCAAACAGTCCTAATTGGCTGCTGAAACTTTAAGTAAACTTTTTGCCTGCAGAAACCGCAAGAAATGCAACGACTTCTCCGTAGATGATGTTACAGTCGAAAGTGGACACAGTTATTACGTTTATTACGTCTCCTGCAACCGATGGTGTTGAGCGCGCTTGTGGACCTTCCAATCGTTCTCTCTTTTTTGATACCAATAGGCTCTGTAACAAAGCTAAGCTAATTGCAAAAGTTAGGAAATAGCTGCACTGCCAGCCTATTTACAAAACTGTGCAGCGACGAGTCTGGCCAAGCGTCTAACTGGCAAGTAGAAAGAGTACGAATATGCCTGACGTATATCATAGTTCGTGCCTATACAATATGACAACTTTAAACTAAATTGTTACTCCGCTTGAAAAAAGTCTACTTTATTAAATTACTGCTAGCCGAAAGAAACATTTTCTAAAAACAAAAATTTCCAATGCAATAGCAAAAATGTATAGATTCCCTCAGTCAAAGCCGTAATAATCCATATAATGGTGCTGCTCCTGGTGTGCTAAAGTAAGCCGTTAAAACCTCGAACATGAGAAGTTGCTTTAACTCTTGTTTCGAATTCAAACCTAATATTTGAACCCTCCTACCCACTCTTATGGAGATCAACAGAAGATCATGATTACCTTCGTACTCATTATACGTCCGATAGTCCCATTCGCCCTTCTTGATCACAAAATACTCCCCGTCCTCGTATTCTTTCCGGAAATTCCCACAGGCCCATTGGTACGTATCTCTGCAGGGCTTGTACGAAGTATTTGACCAAAGCAGAAGCTGAAAGACAAAATTAAATAAAATCCAAAATGTGTCACACAAATTTATTGTAATCAATGCGGCTTACCTGCTGCGTAGCGACAATGCACTCCTTATCCAAACACAGATCCGCCTTCAGGTAGAAGGGCACCTCAGGCCAAAAGGCTATCAGCATAATGATTATGACTAAGAGCAGAGCACACAGGCAAGCTGTCACGATGTACAAGAACCGTCGCTTCCGTGAAAGCTGCATCAGCGCGTCCAGTGATAAGCGACCTGTGAAGCAAATAAATATCATCAATTATTGATGCAAATCCGAAGAAAATAAATAAGCTGCATCCATGTCATGCGGAGAGCCCGCTTGTAGCCTGTTGCTACTAGCATGCATCTTGCTGCGTCACCTGCAGCTGAACATTAATTCAACGTACTCCCGACTGCAGCTCGACGCTGATGTCCGGTTTAGCATATCATTCTGGTAGATACGATGCATGTATCTTTCGAGTTACTAATTCAGTGCTCTTGGCAGTAGACTTTTCCCCACGTTTAGCTGTTTCTGTTTTTCATTATTCATAAATAATTTATCGGCTGAGAAATTGACACACTTGGCGGAGCAATCAGTATTCAACGAGACTAGGAAACAATATCGATCAGCTCGGCGAGTAGAACTGATTCGTGATTAATGCTAAGGAAGGCATTCCGGAGTGAACGACATTCCAGACGAGATAAATTCGACTCGGCACAAAGGTACGCAGACCCATTCATACGGAAGTCTGGTGAGTTTTTGATTACCTGCGTGTGGAGATAACGTGCACGAGACAGACATTTGTCGACCGACTTTGAATTTTTTCGGTATGCGACCTTTCCGCGGAATGCGCCGATCTCGTAAACATCAACAAGGGAGTGCTGAGCTAGTTTCGCGCCAATTTGTCAATGAACTTGTCTCTTAAGAGGGTCAAACCAAAAAGCATGTTATGTGTCCTTAGGTAAAACTTTTAACGATGATTTTTCGAACCCAAATCAAGTGAAGAACTGCACGTGATCGATAAGCAGGGTCCGAATTGAGACATTTTTATTAGGTTTGAGGTGTAAACATCCGCTTGGTCGCAAGGTTGTGACGCATGGTTTGTTTTGTGAATTGTAATGGGACGAGCATCTCTAGAGCTCCAGTTCGGAAGCATTTCGAAACTGGATGTTGATTGCAACAAGAAGGTTTGAAGGAGGAGAATGAATTAGGAATTTGTTAAATTTTGGCTTTGGAAACGGAACAACTCACACAGTGCAGTACTGGCATATGTGTAGATGGCAGAAATTGGATGTGGGTTCAGATTATTTTCGAACTCACATCAACCTTTGTGTGTTTGTGCACAAAAATGAGGCAATGTCCTGACACTTGACTTAAGCAATCTATCCACCATGCTTCATTTAAATTCGTGCAGTCGTTTTTAGGAAAAGGAGCTCCACAAACATCCAAACGTTCCTATTGTAAGAAAATCGTTATATTTGACGAAATGGATTGACAAGGCACCTGTAACGTCGTCACACAGGAACATTGTGTTCAAGCTAAGATAACACAACGTTTTTTCAAATGTCTAATCAAAGTGTTTGTATTACCAACTTCTCCATCTACATATGAATCTAAGATGTTAAACGTGCGATTGCGACGTGATACGAATCATGTCGATTAACAAAAGCACTAAAAAACACTAATTAGACAAATTAGACGCACACTAGAATAAGACGATAGCGATAGGAAAGCCCACATGTTACTATATGTTATTATAATCGTCAATCGATAAGAACTGTGACGTAAAATAAAGCCGAACGCACTGAGTTTGTGCCATCAGCGAAGAGTATGCATGTGTTTTGTATGTTTTCTTGAAATTAGGAAGAAAACAATTGGAAAGCAATTGACGTTATTCCCGTATTTTTTGGGCATTCTTTCCATTTGCAATACGAGATGCAACTAGTGCTATATTGAGCTTCTCATATACAAATGAGTTAACGGGGCAACGTACAAAAGACTATATCACACGATCTAGGCTGTCAATCGACAGGACAATTTCTCGAGATAATACGTTTACCCAATTAAGTTTTATTGTATAGGCCGATTTTACATCCGCTGTGTAACAAGTGGCACCATCTTGGTCAAACCAGTTGACCAACGAAATAACGCTGCAACATGTCTCTGTAGCGATCTCCATTGACTGAAACGTGACGGTCCGGTTACAATTCAAGATGGCGCTACATCCCATAGAGCGACAGGGCCTAGCTTCTAGAAAAACCACTCGTATTGTGCGTGTTGTTGTTTAATCACAAGTGGAAGGGACCTGCAGTCCATGCCGACGCCGAACAGCAAGTTTGAGAAGCTTTTTCTAGACAATTATGCTATATAAGCATTACCTGGGGCTCTAAAGAAGTGTGGCCGTGAAAATAGTTTGTCGTATCGGGAATCGAACCTAAACATCAAGGTTTAAATGCGATAGAGTCAATGCATATCGCCGCTGCCACTCACATCATTGCTGTACAGTTTCGGTCAGTTTCACGAATGAAAAAAATACGGTCCATTGATAATCACACAATTCATTCAGTTATTTTTTCGTGGATGAAGTGGCATGAGACTTCACCTGACTAACTAGGCATATTCTGTTTGTTGACGAAAAAAGCCAAAGGCGAGAACGTACGTCGCTTCATATGATCGAGTTTCTTTAGTTCGTGAGTTAACTTCATCCTATGAGGGTGCAGACCAAGATCGCCATGTTGGGCCTTATCGCTTACCAATTCTTAAGAGCGCCGCGGAATCGACTATTTTGGTTCGTTTGCGACGGACGCTTGAACGGCAGCAGTATTTTCGGCACTTCGACCAACCTCTTGCACCACGGCCACTGGAGCATCCAGACGCACAAATTCAGATTCAAATATATTCACTTGAATATAAATTATTGCTTGTCGGATGATACGAGAATTTCGACCAAAAAAGTTAACGCTCTTAGAGTTACCGTCAACGACTCGCAATTTCAGTGGTTGGTAAATAGATAGGGTGCCCTTAGGACCTTGCGACCGTGGCTCAAGTGGAAGTTCTTCTCCGGGGCTAGTGTTGGTGGTGGGTTGCAGTACTGTGCTGATGACCATCTTTTCAGCCTCTCTAAGCATCAGAACCGATGAGGCTGTACTGTTGCTACAGAATAGGAAGACAGGAGGGAGATATAGGATAGCCTTGGGTGCTGTCTTCGGTGTTGTAATAAGACAACCTGTTTTGACTAGACTTGCCGATCTTTTATTTTTTGTAAGCTGTGTTAGAAGATATTTCTTCTCCAGAGATTTACACCAGACCAAAGAACAAGTGTACTATTGGTAATAAATTGGAATTATTTGTAAATGTTCTTCGTTCTTGAACTTCAGCACGATGGAAATTTTGTTTTGACATTGGCAGTTTGGTCTTTGGCTTAAGGGTGTGTTCACTGTGACAGTTGAAAGTTGTCAAGTCCCAATTGGAAGACGATTTACAATACAGCAATTTTTCTGGCCGTCAGGTGGAAGACGTTCGAATTCAACGACGAATTCAATTGCTTATGCAGCGAAATGAACCAATAAACTGGACTCAACAATATTTGAATATCACAATTATTTCTATTATGTATGTAAAGTCCAAGAAACAGCAACCAACAGGCTTAAACCACCTGGCATCCTCTAAAACAAGACACACACTTATCACCTGCCGCCCACCAGTCACCTATTCACGGTTAAAAATGTCACCAAAAGTTTGACGCAATTATCCCATTCACTGATATGAAAGAACACTCAACAAATCCAGACCATGACTAAAAGTGAGTCTGACGCAAGTTAGCTTTAATTAAACAATTCATACCGGCATTTGTGTGGTTATCTTACCTTTTCGTATTGTACCCGATTCCGGATCCGTTGAATCATCTTCGGTCTTTGTTTTGTTCCTCGTAAGTGGCAGCGTTTCACTTCCATCTAATTTTTTATACAATTTTTCGTTATCACCATTTTTTGTTTTGTCAACGACATCAGCTTGTTCTTGTTTTGTGGCCATTTTGTTTCTTGAGTATTAAATTAGCTTGCAATTTAAGCGTTCTAATCAGCTTTGTTTAAAGTATTAAGTGGAAGGCAAATAATTTCATCATCGACGCTAAGTGTGAAATGGTTGCTCAGGTTGCATGATAGAATCTGAAATAATAAGAAAAACTAATATTTAATGTGAGCGGAAATAATAATTTATGGAATTTTAATTTGAATCGATTCTGTTGCATTCTATTGACGATAGGGTCTGGGCATGTGATTGGAATACAAAAGAAAATACCGTAGACTTTGGGAGATTAGGTTGTGATTCTAATTTGTCTGTCAACAGATGAAGAGGATTCACCTTATTCACATTTACAGTTCACATTATATGAAATAAGGAAGCATACATAAGAGTCATTCATGACTCAAAACAAACTTCTTAATGTTAGTGACCTATATGTGTTCCTGAAGCTGATTGGAGATGAGATGTTAGGACTTTTTAAAAGAACTAATGGCTGACAGACCGACGATTGTCAAGAAGTTAGTGAATTCACATTGACTTGTAAACATACCTCCAGGATCCTAGCAGATGTTCCACGAAAAAAGAAACTATCCTTGACCAAGGCAACAAATGATACATACGATTTTAAAAGTAAAGAAATATACAATTTACAATATGCCACAAATTGTCAAATAATATTTAGATGTCGGATAAAGGGCGTTTCCCTGTAAATGGTTAGGTCAATGAGCATAATTGTAGGTTGTAGGTCTCCGCGAATCAAAGGACAACTCATAAAAATCTGTTACACTCAATACGATGCACTGTTTGCTACGGTCGAACAAATTATCGGCCCGCATGAGGATGAAATGCCAGAAACGATTACAGGGGCTTCTTGCAAAACAATGATCGGGACACTTTTGCGGCCAATGGCGGAGCAGCATCCTAATTTGTGGCTCCAACAAGACGGAGGTATTACGCACACTGGTAGGCAAACTATAAACCTGCTTCATGAAATTTTTGGCGAACGTTTGATTTAAAAAATCGCACTGTCAAACGCCACTGCTAACAACACACTGGAGCGTGTATATCCCTTTGGCTGTTTGCAAACACTTCCTCCGGGACGTTGCAGCTCAAAATGTGTCATCATGTGTCTCACCTTTAAAAATGATATGAACAAAGCTAGATGCAAACGTCTTTAAAAGTTCATTATTTCGTAGAAGATCGGTTGGAGTCATAACTTGCAAGGCCAGAAGACTTGCATTTAAATAACTTTTGTGTTCGATGATTGCAAAAGGAGGATAAGGGTAATGTCTTCCACCGATACACAAAAGAACTAAAGATCTCCTAGAGTTAGACAAGAAGCATTTTACCAAAATTGTTGGGGTACTCTGCCTCATGAGCAATCAAGCTAGAAGTCTTGGGGCGTACTACAATGACTTCTGTTGAGGCTAGATAAGGATGAAGAGGAAATAGGAATATTCCATCACGGTACAGTCACTCCTTTACAGAAGCCATAAAAGGATTGTTATTTATTCTTTTAACGAACTTGAGGATCTAACAAATGTTAATTCCACCACTAAATGGTTTGATTCAGAGGCAGAGATTACTGCAGAAATGTCAACGAGGGTGAGAGTAAAAACCAGGAAAGTGACAACACAATGTACCCGATTTGGTGTTTAAGTAGAAAATTTTTAAGAAACAAAGTTAATCACTATTGTCCACCTACACACCTACCTATTCGTTGCTTAAACAGGAGAAGAATGACAGCGTTGTCCACACTTTTTTTACCTTTCTGGCTCTTGTGCTTCTCAGGCGTCTGCACTTGGAACCTAAAATATCCCAAACCACGGCGTGGTACGCTTAGAAAGTCTGCTCCGCTACATAGACAGCTTAAACTGGTTCTGAAGAATAAGTCGACAAAGGACCTTTCCTTCTTGGAATTGATCTACCTCGGACATACCTGAACTCCACAAGTAAATCGACACAGAATCGCCTTTGGGATGCATTGCTTTTTCGATTTGTTGAGGTATCCAAAATGAACGATAAGCAAACGAGCAGAACTGATCCTTGGTGCCATCGACAAATCCTGTGTCAGATATATGATCCTGTCTGCGAGGAAGGATATAACTGGGTTTGCGAATTCGAGCCTCCTGGTTCAATAAGGGGAGAATGACCGAATCGGCGGACCAAGTCATCGTTGATTCAACTTCAGTTTACCTAACAAATGTTAAAAGCGCTCCGAAATAGATCACCATTGGCGTAAATAGGAACACCATCCAATTTGACTTGATAACTTTTGTGCCCCTCTGTTCAATTAATGAGCACTTTCGCATATAATTCGACAAAAAAATCAAATGACAACTCTCAAGGCTTTCCTACCCACTATCTCCGACAGTCTGACTGTGCCGCAATAGAACTGTCGAGTGCGTTCTTTATTGTGCTTCCAATCACCGAAGCACCAACTCGATTGCATGCTAATCCCCGCTTTCTTATCAATTCTGCTCTAGCTTCGTTGTAATCTTAAACAAAATTACCGAAACTTGAAATTTCTGTAATTCCCCTGATTGATAACTAAATCACATTTAATGTGGTCAGTATTCAAAAATGTTGATTTGAAGAATATTACATTCCGCCGGAACGTGAGGAAGAGTGTCCAGCGCGGTGCGACTGACTTCTTATCTTGGGTAAATACCTGATAGCATTTCGCAAGAAAATCAATCTTCAAAGTGAATGACAATTGTGTCGATTCCATTTTGAAGAGCAAACATAACAATTATTCCCTTCATTCATAATTGAGCCCCATCCATGAGGTCTCTCCTTCGACTTGAGATGCTCTCAGTTGGCATGCACTTGTTGAAATCCATAATTTATGCTGTGGATCGTGCTCCAAAAGAGACAAATGGCACATGAGAAATAGGCGATTAGCTCGCCTACCTCGATGTGCTTGTTCAGCAATTGCCTTCAATTGACGCAATTTAAAATCGAGCTTAAATTGCTGAACTGTGATCTATGCGGATCTCATGTCTGGCTGCAAGAGTGCCACTAGACACATTTTCACGGAATCCATTCCAGCGGAGGCTGAGATATGCGGTGCGAATGATATGTGGATTATTTATGACATTTCATGAACCGTGTATATGATTGTGATGATATTATTGTTTTTTTGAATTGCTCGCCATAATGATTACAATATTCAACAACATCGAGATATGCAATAGTAAAGATACAAACTAACTTGTTCACACTTACGTGCTTTATGAGGCGAGGGTTAAATAGAAGGAAGTTAGTCAGAAGCTGTCATAAAGATGCTATAATTTGACTAATTCGGGTGGCCATGTAGTCAATGACGGCAAGAGTAGGGTTAAACTTAGAGTTAGATTTATTTATTATTCATCAATGGCTATTTATCTGTTGACTTTAATTAACGATTAAGAGAAAATAAAATGGTATAATTTTAGTCATGCATCTGTGCAGCCTACAGACTCCCAAATTACGTCAGCATCGTACAAGCGGAAATCCTCGCCATTAGGGAGGAGTGTCGTCATCATTTGAACTCATCCGAACATAACGCCAATACAAAGAATTACTATCTCTCAAGGCAGTCTCATCGACCTTCTTAACCTCAAAATTAATCCAGGAATGCCGCAACGAGCTGTAGTCGCGGAAATATTCAAAATAACCATGATATGGGTTGAGGGCATAGAATGGCAATGATTTTGGTAACGAGAAAGCCGAAGAACTGGCCAAACAAGGTGCAACTTATACACAATTCACTTGGCCTAGTAATAACACGAATTACATCACATTTTTTCAGCCAAAATTTAGATGTTTTGTGCAGTATTTACGAAGACATGGCCAGACTACACCATATTGCAGAGCACTGGCCGATAGGGCATCATGCTGTTAGACATACAGCCGTTAGCTGTAACAACACGGCATACCCAGAATCCTGCAGCTCTTGCCAGAGCAAGGCAACTCTATGCAAACTCTTCCTTTGTGTAAGATTCCCGGTAAGATATCCAGCATGAACATCAAAGAATTGATGATGTTCCTGCACGCCGCACGATGGTTCTAAATGCACATCAACTTAATTGGGTTCTCAATGAACCATCATGTTAGTCATGGAAATTATTTAGATCTCTCAGATGGATTTGTGGGAGACACAGTTTTGGGGTGGCCTTGGCTCAAGTTTCTTCAAGCACTACTGCTTTGCGTGCTGTTGCTTAGGTTGAGAAGTTCTGTCAACATAAATCACTTACAACATCGCTGCATACTTAAAAAACACCAACTCCGAGAAAAGTAAGATTCAAAGATAGCAGAGCATATTGACTTAGAACTGCTTCTAATATTTAGACCCTTCATTCTATTTATAATGATGACATATTTAAGTTGAAGCGGAGCAGCATACGATCTACTTCATTCGTCACTCATCTCTTATAAAGGGTCCAATAGGGACATCCTAATTTTGACTGTTGATAGCGGCCATATTTGTCAAATTGGCCGTCATTTAGTCTGTTTTGTCAATGGATGGACATTCGCGTTCAAACACACGTGCAAGTGGTTTTTTTCTCAAAAAAGATGTTCTGTTCGCGCGAAGTTCCTCACGCTTCGCCCTGATTTTGTTCGAAAAATCATCTTCATCGATGAGGCACATTTCTGGACGAATGACCACATGAGATCTGAAAGCGTCCAATGCATACCGAAAAAGTCACTGTTTGGTGTGGATTTTGGGTTGGCGGCATCATCAGTCCATATTTATTTGAGAACGACATTGGCCAAGCCATCACCGCCTGGAATGGGGATATACGACATGTATTTGACAAGTGACATTTATGGAAAGTTTCCACGTTCAAAGATTTAACCTCATTTGTCTGTAATCATGAAATGAGGCTAGCCTCGTACGCGAAATAATGGAATGGGGCAAGCTTCGCACAGACACGTACTTCGTCACTGACAGATGTTGAGAATATACAGTATTCACCATTTCAGAGTCATTCAACAGATAGGGCTCCTTCAATACGACATGCGTCTGAAATCTGAATTCATTCCGAGAGTTCAACGTGGACACCGCCCAGTCTCTCTGATAGTTTGGTGGGTTGTCCATTTGGATATCACAATAAGAGTTTCGAAGGTTAAGACCTTATTTTGATCTTCCAAGTCCGTTCCAAATGTGGATGGGTTAAAGAACCTCTTCGGTTTTTTTTAGGGAAAACTTCTGTGTTCCATTCTGAAAATTAAAATTCAAACAAGAATAGTGCGATACAGCGATCCAGTCAGGTGTCTAAGCATCCAATGTGCAAACTTGGATATGTGGAGCAGAAAATATGCCCCGGCCTAAAATTATTCGACTCAGAACACCGGGGGACAACACAACCTGAACATCGTTGCTTACAGTAGCGCACACCAGTAACACAGGACATACATCAACTTCGTGTGCAAAACTGGAGACAGCTCCCCACCGACGATGCCTGAAGAGATTGGCTGCTTGAGGCCGATGTTCGGTTCAGTTGATGATGAAGACGAACCCCCATTTCTCCGGCTTAATACGAGCTACAAGTATAAATTAATCTATCCAAAAATTAGTCGATTGTTGACATCGCAAGATCGATTAAATATTTGATTACAGCATCCGCGTGGAAAAACCCACATCAAAAGGATCCAACGACTGTGTAACCCATCGATTCAGTGTTAGATTATGAACCATAAACACACATGTTCTTCATACAATCCCGCAGAAGAACACCAAAAGCAAAATGTAAATCAAATTCAAAACGTTCTGAGGCGTATTTAAATTTTACTAACGTGACACATAAAATACTCGGCTGACGGGTTGACAAAATCGGGAAAAAAACCCTCGTAGTTTATAGTTTTTTTTGTTTTTCGGTGTTAAGTGGCTAGTTTGAATATTTTTTATTGGATTAGAACGAACACATTTGGTTCAGCGAACTCCTACGTTTCCTGCAGACGGTTTCGTTTAATCGACCAGACTGTATCCTCATTAATGAGACCCATTAATTTGCCACAGTTTAGTTCGAGCCGGGATCGTATTCATTAGTATATTGATGTTTGACAAGCATTTATTGGGAGTTGTTTTCATTAACTGAAATGATTACATAAAATCGAAAACTTGGTAACGTTTTCCTTTTCCTTCTGTTTTGTTTTATTTTATTTTTTAAGAGTGTTAGAACAGAAGAACTGTGGCAGTTGCTGTGTCTTGTTTGAGGTAGTCTTGACAAATCAGCCGAGGGGCAATGCAAGCGTTACTTCTACATTCCCGGGTGGACAAGACCAACAAACTTCTGAAGCTGGCGCAGTCTCTGTCAAGCTGGCTGTAGTTGCGTACAACAAGTTCGTTGAAGTCTTCCTTCTCTCGTGTGCACGAGGGTGTCCTCTGAAAAATCGGACGCATAACTGTTCTCTCAGGAATTGTCAGCAGTATCAAAACCAGACGTGGCAGTGGATATTTCGACTTTATGCTCGCTGTCCTATGCGACCTTTAAACCGAATATGGGTGTTAGGCATGTGTATCCCAAGTCCCAATCATTCTCAACGAAAAATTCTATGTTGTCTTGGAAAGGTAACGCTGGGAGTTCAATGCGAGATCCAGAACCAGAACGCTGCTGTAGGATACAACGGTTGCCACGTTCCGGTTTCAGTTTGATATTCGGGAGGATTGCACTTAAAGGACTACTATTTTGAATGAAAGTGTGAAACTGTCTTCTTTTTCTCTGGTAGGCGTGCTCCACGCTTGTTGAAATTGATGATATAATGAAACCTCGTCCGATCCCTCTTCTTCTTCCACTCACCTCAATGCAACACGTGTAACAGAGTAGGATGACAGCTGATCAACAGCTGTGAAAGTGCTAAAAATGAACGAATGAACAAGAATATTTAATCAGAAGGATAAACGACGAATATAATACAAATATTTACTGGCTGCTACAGTAAATGCACAGTCATCAATCAACAAGTCACTCCAGCTCACACGACCTCTAGCCAGGCCCCTCTAATTATGCACGCCAAGTCAACTATGGTCCTTCTCGTCCTTGACGTCCTGATGCGGAGTCAAACGCTTTTCAGACTAGAGCAGTGTTGTCCATGAGATCTGCATGGCTCAGCCATCATATGCGTTGAATTCTTAGGCGAAATTTTGATCGCTTTAAATCGACCGGTTAGAACCTTCTTCTCCCAATGCCATCAACCCACACGACCAAAATTGAACACAGAACGCTTTTCTCGAAAATACCAAGGACATTTTCATCTGCTCTTGCGTCTATGCGCCATAGATCAGGGGTGATCAGTGTGTTATTTCAAGTGGTCCGTTTGGTGTATACTACTCAATTGCTTAATTCCTTGCTATTAAGGCAAAGGAAACACCGATTGGCATTTAATCTCGGTAATTATGGTATTCGTACTGTTTACTTGGGAGCCGATGCAGACATCCTTTAACTCCAGCAATTTCTTTTTAATTTCTATGCCCTTAGCAACTGTACTGGACCAAATCGAAAAAATGACTTCAGGATTATATCAATCAGCTCCGGGAACGCCCAAAATGGCTAGAGACGTCGAAAAATCGATGAAAATCGATCGATCGTCGGAAGCGTCAGCAAAATTTATCCAGGATCCGATGAACTTGTACGGGTTACGTCCATCATAGCCCCAAAGGGTGAATTTAAACGTCCAAGTTATGCACATTATTAGTGGGTTGAAGGGCCCCATAAACGGTGGAAGGACGTCGCTCGTGCTGTGTGTGCACGTCTTGTTCAAACCACATGTTCACCAAACCCGGTCACCCGATTTCGGAACTAATAAGTCGTTTATTATGGTACTGCAGCCCCCCATTGCTTGTCTGTTGTTATATACCGCAGCTGTCTAGTTCACAAATGTCAGATATGATTGAGGTCCGATAGGATGATTCTTTGTCTATTTTCGTATAGTAAAAATGGCCACTTCTTTGGTCGTTGTCGAATTGCAGGCACGCGTCTTTTATTTAATGTCAATTGTTTCAAAGAGAAGAACGTTTTGGTTTAATTTACAGTCCATATTCATACACTGCATATACATCATTTTGCCCTCATCATCATCATCATCTTCTGACTCGCATGATCGACTAAAGGGGTCGCGGGGGTAAACCACGCACGAGAGGTCTCCAGGCAACTCGATCCTACGCCATCGACTCTAACTCATCAGGAGCTATGTCCAAGCGTAACCAGTCGAGTTTTTAGACTTGGCCCAACCACCTCGTCCTGGGTCTGCCAAGCGGTCGCCTGATGGAATCGCATTCAATGCCCGCCTCGGAAGTCGTGATGATGGGAACATTCGTGCCACGTGACCAAACCACCGAAGCACAGCCCTTTCCGTTCGAAGAAGCAGCTGCTCAATGTTGAGTTCCTCGCGCACTGTCGTGTTTCTCACCCTATTCCGGCGAGTAATTCCCACAACAGCATGAAGAAATCTCATCTCAGCAGCTTGCGCTCGCGATCTTATTGTTTCATTTTGCCCTCATTAACCAAAAGGCCATTTTTTTACGTTTATATATTATCATTACGCTTGCAGGAATCTTCATCGTCAAGCAAAGGAGTATTCACCAACGATCCATTCACGCACTGACCATTCCACAGAGCAGTCAACCAAATGACCTTCAAAATTCAGCACAAACGTCAATATCGTGAAGATAAATTACAAAGGTTTCACACAACAGCCTATGCAGACTAGCGTCTGCTGCCAAAAATCGCAACAAAACCGAAGTAAATCCCCGCTAACAAAAGCCACTGACAGCAGATAAGGCCGAGCGGAAAGCGTTTGTCACGACAGAAGAATGCAAAGAAAGATGTCAAGTGGAAACTAACTCGCTCACGCCTATTATAGTTGGGCCTTACGGAACTCGAGGAAATAAATGATTCTGGAAGTGGATTTCCCTACGTCGCCATTCTTGAGCTTCAAATTGACAGTGTGGTCATAAATATTGCTTAACAATGTCTAAGGCAGATATGAGGCCTTCGCCCATTGGGAACTGATGTTCAGCAGTGACTTAGACAAAATTCATTATGTGAAGTGAAGAATGGTGTACGGTTTTTTGTCTCAAAAGACAAGATCCCACACAAAAGACCCATTTCAGGGATTGCTTGTCGAAGGAAGGGTGTGCTGACAGTTCTCTCTAATTTTCCGTTGTCATAGCTTGTTCTTGTTCATTTTAAAGAAAAACCTGCAACGGACTCGATCGAACAAAGATAACTCTCCTGGCAATGCGATTGCAACAAATCAAGATCTCATTGGAAAAAAAAACGAACACTGTTTCAAAACAAACATGTGTCATATCGGGTTGTCGATCAGATCGAATCGCGTCTGCAGACATTTCAACTGCTGTCCATGTGATCTCATCGCAGTCCTCCAAAAGCTGAGATCCACGCATAGGTACGTAATTTATTCGTCAAATCGAATCTCGTTCAGATTTGCATAATATTCTTCTTTCTGCTTGCCCACCATATTAACAGTCTTCGTCTATTTTTAGCCGGACCCAGTCGGTAATTTGATCTCAAAATAAAACTGACCTAACCTTGCTCACTTTGCGGAGGGACTGGCTTTCGCAACTGATCCAATTTGAATATTCAAATATTTTATTTATTTTATTTTTTATTTTTTTTGTATGAAAAAGTATCACTTCTGTGTTGTGCGGGGTAGTGATCAGTGGTACGGACAATATCTTAAGGTCATGTCAATGCGAAATTCGTAGAAGACGACGATGCGGCGTCGTCACGAAATTAAAATGAATTATTCTATGTTTACCAGAAAAGTGGGTCAAAACAGAGAAGACGCGACACAGTCTCTGTGCCGGAGCCATCGTCAACGCGGAATGCGGAATTTTAAGCGGATTGAGTGACTGAGAAACTCTGCGTCGTCGACTCGCCGGCGAGCCGAGTGGATGCGCCTTTGTTTTATGCCCATGCATTTGCATTAATGACTGGATATATTGACTTTTTAATGTTGTCTTATTAACTCAAATTCACATGCCTAATTAAGCGACTTTATGTTCCTTTTGCACTGCCTGCTGGCTGCGCATATATTGAAAATCGAATATCATGGAATTTAAACTCGGTGCTGATGTTAAGGTCAGATGATCTGATTTATTATGGCTCTGGCCAAGTTGAAGGGATCCGTGGCGATTTTGTTTTATGGGAATAACCAGACATCTTGAAGGTTGACATATGAATGGATGGTAATTTGTTGTTTGAAATCCGCTTTGGCCATTCAATTTGCTGCGAACAGCAACAATGCAAACTGCTCTACGTAACGGCGCGGCGTGGTTGCATGATGCTGGCTTTAATATTGACGATGCAAATACACACACAGTTTTGCGATAAATATTTCAAAAAGTCATAAACATGTTTCGTTTTGCACCATTTTTTTAAAGTCCTCTGATCCTTATATAATTTTTACTGCCAACGTTTGGGAATATACATATATGAATTTCTTAATTTGTTTACGTGAAGTATTAGGAATGCCATCGCAAGCCTTGACTTAAATGTTCGCAGTCTAAACGTTCATCGTAAAAGTTAAGAGGGATTTACAGTTCAATTAAGAAAGGGACCACATATGAATTGCGAACGAGATGGACTATTTTCAGGCAATTTATTATATTTGTATTTCCTTGTAAGCCTTCTTTGGAATCTTAGGTTAGAGCAGGTGTGATGGAATGAATGATGTGATATTATCGGGGTTTGACTGTATCCTCTCTTTATCTTTGGCTAGTTCCATTTTCATGTCGCGGTACTTAAGATGATTATGGCCAGTTAGTGGTCCAATTACCATCGTTAGAAACTTCATGTCACACTGGAGGAGTCCGTTGGCTTCTGCGCTGTTGAACTTGCGCCATAGCATTGGAGTGGTCTGGTAGGTGGTCTCTCCTATGCATCCGTCGTTTGGTGAAATAAACTGCCGCGTAGATACGTAACTACTGCTTTCACTAAACTTCAAAGGACTGTCTGTCTCGGCTGCATATGGGCCTTCCCTAGCACGCCCGGTGCTCCTCTTGACGCACTTGATATCCACATCATGTGGTACACTCTCAGGACCATCTTCCGCTGTGCTTAATGCCTGGCTCAACCCTTTAACCACTGCCAGCTTAGTTCAGGAATGCAAATGTTCTCTGAACTTGATCGGTCGTCTAAATTCGACAAAACTTGTCTGGGTCCCGGGCCACGATGGGACCACGGGCATTGAGATCGCCAATGAAATTGCTAGGCAAGAATCAGAGGAAGTACTTTCAGAAGCTGCTCTGGTATTGCCCGCGTCCTTGGTTAGCTATTCCATCGAAGGTTGTACCTCACGAGAACACAACCGGAGGTGGCATGACTCTCCAGAATGTAGGCAGACAAAACGAATGCTCTCTAACGCCAGTAAGAAATTCGTCTTATCAGCGTACTAACAGGCCACTACATTTTCGCCATAACACATAAATGTGCTTGTCCGATGAAACCGTCTGCAACTCTTTTGGAGAAGATAACGACATTGCAGAGTACTTCCTCTGTCACTGTCCCGCCTTTGCTCGGGTCAGGTGTTAGTTGTTCGTTAAAGGTTCATAATCACAGAAGCGCCTGCTGGAATTTCTGCCTGGTGTACGACCAGTTTTTTGAGTTGCTCTAAGTGCTCCAGTGAAAGTTAAAAACCTCCGGCAAGAAAAAAAAAAAGAGTTCCACCTGTTTGCTATCTGTAGTATTGTCAGTATTGTCTCTAGTATTGGATCAGTTTCGACCAATTTCCTTTAAACTTCATGGGCTGCCTCATTGTCGGTTATGTTCCTATGACTTGGGATCCAGCATAGAGTAATAGAATGCTCAATTTGGGCGCCTCTTTGACTGCCGGGCATCTGCTTGAAAAACCCTACCATTGTCAGGGATTCTGATGTAGCAGTGCATGTTTAATAATTCGGAGAAAATGCCTGCGTCTGTGCCTCTTAGTATCTTCGATCCATCTGCGTATACGGGGGTAGTCGAATTTTTGATGTGTTCATGTGTAGTACACTCCTCCCTTGTTAGGAATTAGCACCGGAAGGGCATTTCGCAGTCAAGGAGAAAGCTGCCCATGTCTCAATTTAATGCCGAAGTCATTCTCGGTTGTATTGTCAAACAGGTCAAGAGTGGAACATTGCTTAGACCAAGATCTGTGCTGTTTATACGATCTTTAGACGACTTCTAATAGCCACACCACTGAACAGTTCATGATTGCAGTTTCTTCCGTCAACACAATCGACAAAATTATGAGCTTCTTTTCTGATTTAAAAAATATTGTGTAGATCGGGATGATCATGCCATAAAATCGCCTTATGGAGGGCAACTGACTGTGCCCTAGAATTTGAATTAACAGCGATAAGCAAGTTATTTAAGCATCATCTAGTATTCAAGAAGTCAATTAAACATAGACTCAAGGGTAAGCCGAAGGCAAAGCAATGTATGTACTTTCACGAAGCCCATAAATTTACCTTACGCTGTCATTAAATGAAACCAGAAATTTATGCTGTGATTGCGAGTTAAGATTGCAGTAGATCACTGCAAACTTATCAATGATTGGCAGAAGCAACGTCTTGATAAGTCTGTTAAATTGCAGATAGCCACCGTTTTCGCAGTACGGCATAAATACGTCGGACGATATAGTTGATATGATCAGCGACAGAAAACGAGTGATTTATCCTGAAACCGAATCGCATGACATTGTCAATAAATGGAAGGGTAACATTGCTTAGATAAATGCAAGCCAGTAAATCGGTGTCATTAAATTTTTTTGAAAAATGAATATGCATTGTGCTTAGTGGTTTTAAGTCCAATAGGTCTAAATAGATTCGACTGAACATCATCAACATAGAGAAGGGGATAAGTCAGTAATAAAGAAAAAGAATACGATAGGGCCCAAGATAAATCCTCGAAGCCCCCCATGATTTTGTTCTTAGACTAAAAGGAGCTTTCTCTAAACCATTTCGCTTCTGTTAGTCAAATGTGATATAACTCAAATTATATTATACCCTTCTGTCATCTATAACCTTAACCTTTGTAGTTGAGTAACTGTGATGCGCGGAATCCAGACGCGAAAATCATCAGCTAACCAGTAAGCTATGTTTTTTTCGCCAACTTGTGCGAGCAACGCATTGTGCAAATTTACATCGGAAATCTTAGTTGATTTACACTTGCTAGCTTCCCCTCAAGGAGAATTCACTTGACGTTCTATCGACATCCGATTCTAAGCCGCAAATCAATCGAGTTATGAACCTACTCTTATTCATGACTTTTGGAATTTTCAAGACTTTTTGGCAGATGTCATCTGCTCAACCAATCCAACGTACGAATTGATGTCTTAAATATAAACGAAAGGGACTTAATTCAACTTAAACAATCGGGCGAATACACACACTGTTAATTTGATCCCAACGGCAAATGGTGACTGGACCAGATTTGAAAACCCGATAAAAGCGTTTTAACTTTGCTTTCACTGGAATTCGAACCGGTGACCCCTCTAACCAGGGGCAGGCACTCAACCAACGGCGCCATCCAGCTGTCATGTAAGCTTAAGTTAGGATTCTTTTCGACCATCTGCCTTTCACTTTCAAACATGTACCTTTTGAATCCCTCTTTTTCCGCACATTCCAGCGAGAAGAAAAGAATCACAAAACCACTCCTCCATGCAATGAGTTCACAATGAGAAAAGCTTCCCTCTTACTTAACTGCCCATCAATGAAGTTATGCTAGCTAGCGTCACTAAGAACGTTATTCCATCCAAGCGATTCTTTTGTCTCACAACATGTCCGCTGCGAAAGCTGATATTCGTATTTCATGAATACCCTACCATATTTCTTCCCCCATTGTGTCTCATTTAATCCACTTAACAGAGGCGGAGATACATTTATGAATCTTTTGTATCTAAATTGAGCGCGGTTTGTCTACTCCCCAGCCACACAGCCCCATACCTGCTACTGTATTGTTTTAATGATGTCACAACCAGCTACTGTTACACTTTACCAAGACAAAAGGTTCTAGATTGCCGAAAAGAGGCCATCCGAGAATTAGCTCAGTCATCTCATAAACAATTATTATGATTATTTTTTTTAAATTTTGAAACTTGTTATCTCATTTCTCGTAGAATCGCCAAGTCTGCTATGACATGTGTAAACACAGAAGAAGATCCCAGAAGACGGACGGAGACACATTTGAAAACAAATTGAAATTAATACTCGTCCGTCCAGCAGATGGTGGGTGATAGCGTCACCTTAACGTGATTAGGGGTTCGTATGCAAATGATCTGTGATCGAATTAGAAGCGGGAGTGTCAAGATATTCTGTCGATGAAATGAGATGCACGTGATTGTACACCCATTGTGAACCCACTAATGAATGTATCTCGTCTGCTGGGAACATAGCTTTTCGCCACTGGATGCCAGCGCCTTCTTTTCGTCGTCTTGCAGTTCACATTACATTCACGGAGATATTGTGTTCGTATGTATAGACTGATAAAATCGGAGAAACGGAACGTGTCGGATGTACTCCTGTTTGATGAGCGACGACAAATGACGGGCCGTTTGATGGTTGACCTATTTCAGCAACTCGTTCGATCTGCGTTCACTTTGGAATGCGATTCTAGTTAGTAATTGAATTTTTTATTGAATATGCGATATTTATTGGCTACTCGCACAATGATTTGAATTGAATTATTAACTATTTCCTAAGTTGGCGTTTACTTAACATTGTTTGTTTAGAGAGGATGGTTCTTTCGCTGTAAAGTAGGCTTATTTATGATTGATATGGTTGTTCGACGTTGTTAATTTAATTAGCGACGTCGTTAATGTTGGTCGTGATGCCTGACTTTTGATGATTGCTGTGTGAATGTTGTAATTGATGTTGCTTGTCATCATGATGTTGCAACTAGAGTGATAGAGAGAGTTGAGCGGTGTGACTCAAATATCAATGGATACCTAATCAACGGGATACATTTTGTTACAGCTGGCTAAGTAGGTAGGTAGCTTCAGTAGGTAGCTTCAGTGCCGAGGAGGAGGACGGCGGCACACTTGTGGTTCCACGGCTTAGCTCGTGGTTCGTGGCGGTTCTTGTCCCCTCCTTCGTACACCACCCATTTCCAAACGAAAAAACGGCCGTGCTTAATATTAAGTTTATGACTTCTTTAACATGACAATTGAGTAAATCATTCAAAATGCAATGTTAAGCATAAGAGGTATGATCTTCCTCATGACATGATTTTGGAAATTGGGGCGCAAATGATAGATTGTGCCATGGCGCGCCATCCTGCATGAACCAGAAGTCGCCCAAATCCATGTTTTTAGTTTCAGTTCAAAAAAAAATCGGTTAAAAACATGGCTCTGTAACGCCAACCGTTGACCGAAACGTTGAGATCGATGGCGAGTTGACGTTCGTAAATTCAGTCTCCACCCTCGGCCACAGCAGCCACATTCTCATCTCTGTACAACGTACGACGACGGGGACTATGAGTGTTGTCCACTACCATACCAGTCTCAAGAACTTTTGCAGAAATTTTCGTACAGCAGACGCGGTGGGTGCTTCCGTTGACCGAAACGTTGAGATCGATGGCGAGTTGACGTTCGTAAATTCAGTCTCCACCCTCGGCCACAGCAGCCACATTCTCATCTCTGTACAACGTACGACGACGGGGACTATGAGTGTTGTCCACTACCATACCAGTCTCAAGAACTTTGCAGAAATTTTCGTACAGCAGACGCGGTGGGTGCTTCTTAGTTACTTATCAGGCCGGCGACCCATGGAGGGTCCGAGCCTGAGCAATTGCTGCCATCCATCGTTGACGGTCCTGGGCACGCTGCTTCCAGTCATCAAGACCAAGCTGTCTTGCATCCGCTAGTGCTTGATCTTTGTACCGGAGATTTGGTCTTCCTCTCCTTCTCGAACGAGTAGACTCGGATTCAAAGACCCTCTTTGCTGGAGCTTTGTTCGCGCTCGATGTGGCCGAGCCAGTGCAGTCGACGGATTTTTGCCTTCCGGACTACATCCACATCCTGGTGCAGCTCGTAGAGTTCGCGGTTATGTCTTCCCCTCCATTCGAATTTAGAATTTTTCTTTCGAAGGTACCAAGAATCAGCTCTGCAGTTTTGCTTAGCGTCCAGCTTTCGGCTGCATAGAGCAGGACTGGCAAAATAAGAGTTTTTTGGATAATGATTTTGGTCATTCGAGTCAGGAGTGTTGAACCCAGTTGTTTTGACAAAAAGCACCGGTTGCCAAGGGCGATTCTACGACGGATCTCCACTGTGATGTCGTTTGTGGAGTGCTCGTTTGCCCGGAGGTAGACAAACTCTCGTTTACTACCTCGATTTCGAATTGTAGCTGTCGATCGTGAAGTTTTCTCCAAGGTGATGTGCGACGGAGCATGTTTTGGTCGACAGCATATATTGTCCTCATTGACCTTTAGCTCTGTGATGGTATCGGGCGCCTTTTCTTCAAAGGGCTGCCTGGATATACTGTTCACGACATCAAAAATGAATAGTCGTGGCTCCGAAGAAGCTTAATTCCATTTCTAGCCGATAATCACGGGATCAATTGGATTTACTAACAAGACAATGCTCGAGGAGGCAAATAACTGGTTGATGGTTAATTCAATTAATCTAATGGACTGGACTGTATGCTATTCCGACGTAAATCCAATTTTATCCTTGTAAGGAGAAATTACTCAGGCGGAAGCATATACGCGTCGATAGTAGAGCTTAAACAGGCCCTCGAGGAGGAATGATCAAGAATTGAGACAGATATATACAAGACATAATTTTATGGATGAAAAAAGGGTGTTTGTTTTAATTCTTGCCAAGGGTTGTCTAATTAATATTATCTTTCGTTTGTTTTATTGTATTTTATTTAGTATTTAGAACCCCAGCGCAGGACTCACCAGCCGAAGATGTCACTTAAAAATTCGAGCCACTTTGTATGAGGTAACTGTCAAAATTCAAATAGTATTGCAATCGCTTTTCCTATTTTAACTAATAACTAGAAGGTTATTATATAGCAATTACCAGTTTTAGTCGCAAGCTAGTGATGCTAGTGAGACTCATTAACCGAGCGCTGTGCCATTGATGCATATGCATTTCATCTTGATTTCCCTCAAGGCGACTGTTTTGAAGTTGAAGAGAAATAGAATATGTTCAAGATTTCGATTGAATAGCTTTTCATCCATCGGCTTAATGCCCTACGGCTATGTCACACTTGCCTTTTCCATATTTCTTGCCTGCCGGATATACGCAAGGTTTATGCAAGCCTTAAGTTTCGTGTTAACTGAAACTAGTCACATCTTACCCTGAAGTCAATGGTAAGAATAAGCACAGAGCCTACTCAATCTATTCACTGCCTATGGACAGTAAAAAGTGCCATTGGAAGAACCTCGTGTCTTACTAGGAAGTATTTGAGGAAACAGTGGTACACAGACTCCAATTCCGGTCGATACCAGTTAGATGTGGTGCCACCACCACAAGGACAAGAAGTCTCATTCCAAGTCTCAACCAAGTATCCAATCTTGTGCGCCATCAGTCATGGTACACATAAGGAAGTGCTCAGTCTGCATAAATTGTCACGTTTTGCAAAATACTATGGAAATCAGTTCAGAAATGAATCAGAATGGACCCGGAGACAAATGCCATCCCACTCATTTGATTTCTGTACCTGCACGTGCAGACTCTGTGACTGAGTATCAGATTCTTTTGACGACTATCACTTCCCCTGTTCAGCAATAAATCAAATGGATCTATTGACTTTTGGAGAATATTCTGAAGAAGTTCGCCTAAAATAGGAATGGTGTGAAATTTTTGTTGACAAGTCTGCAATATTTTGTTCGTCTGTTTCGTCGGCCTGCTGTGGGTTTTTCTTTTTCACAAGACTTTTATGCCATTGGATGAGAGATCAAAGATACCAGCTAACTTGAATTAATGAATCATAGACCTAGACCCAGCATTTTTTTATCACTCTCCCCCGCGGGATTTTTGATTGATATTACTTCTCAAGGCTGCTTCGCATGGTCACTGCTATCTGTTGGTATTATGTCATCATTTCTTTTGCAGAGTTTTCAAATCAATTCACCCCGGACTATGCCATATATGTATGATTTATGAAGTGGCGCGAACCTTGCTTGTGTTGCCTTCTTTTGCGCAAAATGTCTTCCTCGTTGTAGGTGGCGTATGGGGTCATCGTATGAGCCATCCTTCAAAAGGTGGAATTTTGAATTGATAGAAAAAAGCAGCATTTTTATGCAAAGTGATGTTGGTTTGAATTTGAGTCTGACGTACGGACTCTGAGACTTGGGAAGAAATTTAATATCCGGCAAGTGTCCGTCTCGGTTCTGCCTACAAAGTGACATCCTCTTATTTGATCGCATCTTCGCATAATTGGGACTGTATTTCGCGAATAGCAGCTCTAGTTCGATGTGAAAAGTTCATACCACCGCTCCTTCGGGACAGACTAATCAGCAGCCAAACGAAATAAAACGCTGATCAAGTCATTAGCTGTGTACACATTCATGCCATCAATAATTATGAAGCAGTGACTGTAGACAGCGTTGACTAGACTGTATTTCTGACATAGCCCCCAAGGAAATCACCTAATTTAATTAAATCGTATGATTGCCGTCGCCCATTAAAGTCTCCATTTCGAGAACACACATTTAGGGAATGGCGTTACACAGCTAACTTATTCGTTCCACCAACTGCGATGTCGTTGTGCTGAAAATTACTCGGTAAGGTGTACTTCCTTGTGATAGACACTCAGAACAATCGAAATCAAATCGTATTTGGTCTTTGTACCGGAGATTCGATCTTCCTCTCCTTCTCGACCCAGTAGACTCGGATTCAAAGACCCTCTTTGCTGGAGCATTGTTCGCGCTCGATGGGGCCGAGCCAGTGCAGTCGACGGATTTTCCTGGTACGGCTCGTAGAGTTCGCGGTTATGTCTTCTCCTCCATTCGCCTTCCTCGCAGACGGATCCGACGTTCTTTCGATGGTACCAAGAATCAGCTCTGCAGTTTTGCATAGCGTCCAGCTTTCGACTCCATAGAGCAAGACTGGCAAAATAAGAGTTTTGTAGATAATGATTTTGGTCCTTCGAGTCAGGAGTGTTGAGCCCAGTTGTTTTGACAAACCGAAGTAGCACTGGTTGCCAATGGCGATTCTACGAGGGACCAAATACGTTTACCTTTTTCTCGTGAATGGAATGTTTACAAAGGAAACCCTTTTATTTATATTTTATTTGAGTGCCCAATTTTGATTTGTAATGCGCAATGCTTCTATTGCTTACGACCAAGATGGAAGAGAAGCTGGTACCCCTCCTTTCGTCCGAAATCCACTCAGCTTCTTATTTCTATTTCAGTCGATCATGGACTCCTAACCAGTAGGACAACTCAATAGAGAAGTTATTAACGTAAAATATAACTTACTGCAATACCTTCCGAATGACAATATTTATGGCGGAGTGGTTGAGATGTAAGCGCATGCCATCATAAGGCCCAACCAGACTGCAGTCATTTTATGATTTGTGACTTTTGCTTTGGAATTTGATCGTTAGTGACCCTTACCCGCCAAAGTTCACATCCCTAAGCTTCCTATTTCACGTCACCAACGCCATGAAAATAGGGAAAGTGATTCAGTTGTACGCCGGTTTAGTTTTCGTTCTTCTTTTCTAAAGTAATTATTTAACATCTGACTTATGATTCTTAGATAACTAATGAATGCAATACCTTAACATTAAATTATAAACGCCGCTGAAATCATCTCTCACGTCTAGCTTCATATGGCAGCACGCGGATTAAGTGGTTTATCATGTTCTGTGGGCATCAAAATCACACTTTAAGCGATCCAACCATCCCACAGGCGACCGTATCGGCTTATCTTAGTTAAACGGTATACTCCCACAAAAAGTTAGCATTTTAAGATGAAGCGATATCCAAATATTAAGTCATAATCTAGGCTATCTCTAATGGATCTTTACCATTTTCTTTCGTCAAGGGTAACTTACATGCGATTAGGCATAATCGATGAATTTGATCGAGCATGAATTTGCTTTTAAGATATGTACGTTTTCGGAACCACTCCCCTCATTCCTGGAATGTTTTCATTTGGTCACCCAGCCATAGGTGAGAGTGTTTTGAAATCGTTTCGGTATTCGTTTCGTAAATTGCCGATGATTTTGAGCAATCCACTTCGATTGATTGAGTTATTTGAATATTTTTAACGGAAATGGGTTCGCTTGCTTGCAGGGGGACGATGCTGTCAAGATTTGACTTCTGAAGCCTAAATCCACAGTGGTTCTTGAATTGTACCTACTTGGAACGTAGCTATTGTTGGATTGATAAAAGGACGCTCCACACAGGTCTCCTTTTTGAAGTGGCGTCTATTCACGTACTGGCACTCAAGGGCGCCATATCAATTGGTTAATGTAAATTTGGTCGACGTACAATTATCTGAATCCCGAGGGTACACATATGCACTAGGAGTCTGTCTCTGCTGAACTACTCGAAGGAGGCCTTGCCTTTATGGTAATGTGTCACTTCACGTCGGAGGTGGAATGGAATAATAATTGTGTGTTTATTTGACTCTGACTCTCGGCGGATAGTTAAAATATGCACGCATGGCATATTTGAGATAAATAAGGGTCTTAGTTTGATCTTAAAAATCAGAAAAAATACAGGGTTAAATGTTGAAAATGAATGCATGAACGAGAGATGATGATGATGAACTACTCATTTGTTTTTCTTTCTTTGTGTGGTATAGAATATAACGAATCCTTGGGTGGAATCTTATTTTGCGATTTGTAGTCCGGGCTGAACATGGGCTCCAACCAATATTAAGCACGATTCCCCAGACTTAAACGTGAATATGTTTGAGGTTCCGCTCAACATAAATTCATATATGCGCTACTGTTGACTAATATAAATAAGATGTCTGATCTAAGTCTTGTGGACGTGAATGGATTTAAATTCATCGGTAAAAGTGACTAGAACTGGCTGACTAAAGCAAGTGACTATAATTACGGGTGGTAAGTTGGCCGAATCTCCAATAGCAGCAGGCATTAACAGGCCGTTAACTTAGCTCCCATTTAGGTAAGGAAAAGTGAACGAAACTTAACGAAACTGGCCGTTATGTAGTTATTATGATCATAGCAAATCATTTCTGTGTAGTCGCTCTGTCTCTTTCTAATGGTTCAAACTTCATAAAAGTTCAGTGTTAAATTAATTCTAAATTAATTAGTCTTAGTATTTTCTCCAAGCAAATGAGAATAGATTGCCTGGAAGCAGTGGGAATGATGACTCACATAAGATGGTCATGGTCACTAGAATAAAAGTTAAATGTTTCTGAACATTGCTCTGGACAATCAAGCGGTAATCTCACATGCATTCCAAATAGACATCAACATCAACATATGTATTCCAAAATATGGTCAGACTTTTTATGCTCGCTGGGATCGAATGCAACAAAAATGTGGAGTGCACACTAAAACAGAGACCAACCTCGGTACTAAATGGTGCAAAACCATTTGAGACAGAGAAACGGAGGAACGCCTTGGTCAAGGAATAGGTCAAGACGGAGCGCCAAAGAGGGTGGTTATGAAAGGAGGTTGATAATCAACTCAAACAATGTCGTCGGAATTGATTCAACCCGCTCCTAATGACAAGCGGTCGTTTACCAGATAGAATCGCATTCAAGGCACGATATTTCCTTTTCTTCTTGTAAAATGTATTTCCGAACATTTAACTCGTCAAACGGTCGCGTTGTATATGGATTTGAAAAGCTGAGGCTGCTCCTTTCGACGTAATATTCCCGTAAACTCGATAAAACACGTCCCAAAGCCTGCCAAAGACAGACCGCGCGAGAGTGTTGTTGTAATTTGGCCTTAAGTGGACTGTGATTGAAAGCGAAATAAACCTCAACACACATTTTGGACAGGAAAAAAGGTTTTAGATGGAAACCGAGTCGATGAGTCAGATTTCTCTTCAGCAGATATTTGTCGTGTTAATGATCTTATTCGTCTAAGGTGAATAGTAGAAAATAGAAGTAAGGCGACACAAATACGACGGTCTAGTTCGTCAACCCTGACACCTTATGCACCCGGCATAAGACTTGGATCAACTGTGGATTGCTAGAAGAATGAACATCAAATGGAGTACGAATGCATTTGACGAATAGTGTCACAGATGTGCAGCGTTTTTCTACCACTGAGCGGTATACACGTGCTTGCTAGGATCGTCTTACAAAATGGTTCACCCTTAAATGATGATGAATGATTGTGTCGTGAGGTAAGCAGTTGTAGGATTAATTTTAGTAATAAACTGGTGTTTGAGAATTGCATAGAATTTATTTAGGGCAGTCTGGCAAGTCACGTCCAGTCGACAACGGGAAGAAACCGCCCTGTGCTTTTCGCAGTTTCCAAAAACTTACGAACAAAAAAAAAACAAAAGTCTTCGTATTTTAGTCCTTTTCAATTGGCACTACCATTTGGGATTGATTTGAGCTACAATACACCCATATCCAGAAGGAGCTCAATTCTTGTCTCAATTCATTCTCATTGTCAAAGATTTAAATCGACAAATTGTATTTGTAATTGTGTCTAAGATTGCCAAATAGGGAGAGTCTTATAAGGCGAGTCTATAGGTGAGTCTATATCCTTTTTTCATGACCATGATTATGATTCATAATGTACCTACTTTATTTTCCAATTTCTCAAATATCTGCATATAAAAAATCGAAGGCAATATCAAGCAACTGAAGGCCGATGACTCACTTTGAGAGGATGGTAAGCCGCGAGTATTTTTCTCAAATAAAAATGACGGTAATTTTCACTCAACTAGGCAGTCGATTTTCAGTCGGCTTGGTGACTTGTTCTTCGTCGGATAAGAGTCGCTAAGGACCGACCGATCCTTCAAAGGTCTGCACGAGTTCCCTGTTCTCTGGCTGTTATAAAATAAAGTTACCAAAAGTATTTATTTTCAGTTGGAGTTTTTTTACGAGCAAATAAGACTAGTTCCTTATAGTAACTCCACCAAATGAACTAGCAAACTCGGAGTTCCAAGCATCAATAAAAATGCATTTCGCTGTCATAAAAATTCAAACAAGCCACAATAGTCTCCTCCAAACACACACAAACTCATCAAAAACTAAAAAAAAAGATAATAGAAACCCACCTCTGTAAACGTCACAAAAGACGGTTGTCTACTCCCCTCCTAGCCATGCAATGTCCAGCATTGCAAACTCGTGATAAATTGTGGAAAAAAAAGCAACAACACGGTCCAAATAAACAAATCAAACAGCCACCGATATTCAAATCCCCATAGATCATCATGAGTGAGCTTGATAGATGAGACAAAGTCAAATTAATGACGTTTGTAATTTTGACAGTTCTTCTTTGATTTCTGTTCCACTTGTGGGACATTGACCCAGTTAATGCTGTTATCGATACACTGTCCGAAACGAGGTGTTTCCAAACAAACGACTGAACTTTTCACAGAACCTACCCACTGGGCGATTCTATTTAATTGCTATTTTATTGAGAATTCAGAGTGAGTTCTCTCTTTTTGTTTTGTTTTAAGACGATCACGCAACAGCACCGAACTCTGAATTATCAGCAGATTATTTCAAAAGATTAGAACTTCGTTATCAGACGCTGAAAGAGTGAGGGAGAGAGGTATGTCAAGTGTATTTACAGAACTTCGAGATAGAACAAAACTAGGTTTTCTAGTCACCACATTCTACCTGACCGCGTATCAGCTGCACCACCACACCTTGCACGTGAACGAGGGTAACTACCATCCCAAGCGACGACGGTGCATCCCAACTCACACAGCCCTATCTGATTGCTATGTAAGGCATCACCCGACCAGATAAAGCAATTAACGTCAGTCTGTCAGATTCATTGAATGCAGACATGCAGCCGCACACATTCCACACGGAGTTACACGCGTCAGATGTGTACTGCATCTGTGAGATACAATTTGGACAAAAATCTGTGCGAGTATGTTTGTGTGCGCTTACCTACACAAGCTGGCGATATCTGATTTTGTTCCCTTCAAGCCTCCTTCACGTACCGCGTGTGTGGGTATAGTATCCAATGTGTTTCAGTTGAAGTGTGTGTATGCTGGTCACAGATACACTCGATCGTCGATCACTTGATCTTCAAAAAACTGATGCAAATTATATTCTGATGTATCAAGCATTGAATGGTTAGCTACATCAGCACATTCGCTCCGCACAACGCACTGAATTGATTCACAGAAACACCTTTGATGATCTTCACTTTACATCCATGTACACTATGCGTTCGCATCAGTTGACAAGCGATAGGATCAAGCGACAAGCACACGAATTGAGACGACGTATTCAGAATCTAGTCTGCCGCTTTGGTACAGAAACTGGCAGTGTCACTTGAGAAACCGGTTTCAGGAGGAAAAAAAACCGATTCTTACTTTTATCTCGTTACCTGTAGGTACGACGAAGACAAGTTCACAAACTATCCTTGAAAATAAGTTAATTGACAAGACAAGAAAAAACTAAAATGCACGACTTTCACAAAATTCCTTTACAAACGACCGGTCGAAGAATGAAATGCATCCGAGGGATCGAGATAAGATTTTGGCGCACTGCGAGATGTGATGAAGAACAGTCAAACTTAGAACTGGTTATCTGCATTAACTCGCGCACGTTAGCGCATAAAATTTACCTCAGTCGAGTTATTTTCCAAATCAAAGTTGCCGTCGTACTGTGGGAGGTAGAGAGGATCGCGCAAGTTGTTCTGTAAACGCAGTCAGAACGTTCTCTTAAATTTTGTTCAGTGTTGCCAATGCAGTTGAATGGTTGTGTAGGTTTGATGCACCTGTTTTAAGAAAATTTTAGTATTCTATGTACACGGGTTTTGCTGCATATGCTGAGGTGAGGATGACGATAATTTAAATTATCATAACATAATATTTTTAGTCAAATCTATTTATATGCAGGCCAAGAGTAGACCGCGTGGAGTGCAATTGTGACTTAAAATCTGACAGCTAACCGGTTATAAGAGAAATAATAGAAGGGCCTCTGTAGTTCAATGTATGCGTCTAGATTCTACAGTAAGGGGACTTACAGTTTTATGCCGACTCCGGGATTTGAAAAGTTTTCTAGACAATTATGCTACACGCACCGGGTATTGAACCTAGTCAACCAGAGTATAAGTTAATGCACTACGCCACGGCTAAGCTGTTGCCCTTCAATATTTCTCAGCGTTTATTGTATACGTTGTGGAAAACCTAATATTTGTAATTATAGACAACTGGAACAGTAGTAGTAGTAAGTTATAAGGCACTTCTGCAAAAATACGTAGGAAAAGGTGACAAGCCACTCTGATTCCCAAATTCTTCCAGGGAGACTGAAATAGATTCAGATCGGTTATCTGAATATGCAGGGAAATAGCCTTGAAAGGTAAACAGGATGACAGTCTAATAGAAGTAAATTATTTATGGATACTGTCAGGAGCAGTCAGTCAGAAAACAAGTGTTGAATCTGATTCTGATATGAAGTGGTCTCCGGCGGAATATATGAATGATACGCAAGACGTTATAAAAAACAACTAAAATTGAAGAAAATCTATTCCCCTTTGCATTGTGCAGCCAAACCAGCCGAAAAATAAAGCTATGGAAAATAAGCCGCGCTCCTGTATTCATCTTCAACTATGAATATTTGAATAACCATCTGCGCAACGCTTACCAAGTTGATGTCATCGACTTAATTCTTGACAAAACCCTGAATCGTTTTAGACGTTGCTCTGGATAATTGAGTATAAAATAGATTCATATTTGGATACTTAAAGAAGCCTTAAGCCTGAACCTATGTCACCATGCGAGAAACACAATAAAGCGTTATTGCTAGTTTTTTCACATTACTGCTGTTTTCAATAAACAATTCCCACATGAAAAATATCGTGTCCTTACTGCATCCACTGGTTTATATTAATGTCTAAATTTGTCAGTTCTCAAATGTCAGTTGACACAATAACCTCTATATTTAAGGGAAGTGTCAACTGAAAGCGGCTCTCGCACAGATTTTTTCGAACACGTCAGAACATCCAAGAAACTGCTATAGAGCGAGACATTCCTCCCATTTATCTCAAAAAGCACGAAGCAGTATTTTGTGAATAGCATATGTATATTACTTTGCTGAAAGACGACACTAGGAACAACAGTCTATTGTGTTTCAGACATAAATGCTTCAGTTTCTTAAACAATTGCCCCCGAAAACATTCCATACAATGAAATCTCGTCAACATCGACTCAAAAAAACAAAGAAAACTACATACATACAAAACGTGCCAGTAAAATATTAAAGGGCAACACTTTTATGCGAAAGGAATAATTGTCAGAATAAGGAGCATTAAGAGAACGCGAGAATTGTAGGAATGAATATTTTCTGCATTCATCCGAAAAGTATGCAACGTTTGTTATTACCTCGCCAACCGAAAGCAAACATGACCGACTGCTGTGAGTCGACTGAAGTGCAATTGTTAAGATTTTTCCACTTTACTGTGCCATGTTTTGCAAAAACGGAAAATGTGTACAATATCATTGTTTTATATAGAATATATTTATATCAAGAAAATTCAGTAAACAAACATAACGCGACTCACCTCTATTCCATTCGCCTGAACGCAATGACATTCGTCGCAGCTGTCAAATATCCCTTGGGGGAGAATTTTACACAAACGATTTTCTGTCAGAGATGAAAACTTTTTTGTAGTCGTTGACATGTTCCGCGGATGTGCAATTTAAATTACGGCTCGTTTTGCAAAATTCATTTTTTATGTAAATAATTAAAAGTTAATACCTGAAGCTATCTGAAATCTGTTGTGAATCCCCCCAACCATCGCAATCAGCTTCGGTAAACAGATGATAAGTAAATTCTGTTACAAAACCCAGCCTCTCCGTAGGAAAATGTGAAGTGCATCGGAATTGTTGTTAGCCACGAAGAAATCATCTCAGGTAATATACAAAGTTCAATGAATAATATAATTGAACAGTGAGTGGCATGTAATATCTTCGTGCTCTAAGGTACACACCTTTTGGTTGAGTTGTTGTTTTTCTGCCTACCAATGGGTAGACCCATACCAATGGGTAATTGTAGCTCGGTCTCGACGGATGTGTACACACCTCATATACGGCGAATGCCATAATAGATTCTCCTAAAAACGGATTTGGACTGACAAGCGCTATTTTACCAAAACACCCGTGGGCATAGGAAGCCGACAATTTGTCTTTTTTTTTTCTTTTGCTTCACCTTCACAAGCGTCCACATCTATAGAATACATTTTTTCGCACTTTTTTCTTTCCTCTTTTTGTTGCAGTTGAAATTGAAAATATGCGCTTTAACAAACAAGAACTGATAACATTGGCCAGCAATCCAGCAACTCAATTCGAAAAGGAAGGACTTCTATTCATCACCGAACGACAGGAGGGTTTCTTTCGGCGCACTGATGGTAAGCTTTGACACTTCTTTTTGTGCATCTGAATGTGTGGTTCTTCCTTTTTTTTAATCTGATTGGACGATATTTCGCACAAGGTCGTGCGAAGTTCGTGTGTAAACATTGCAATGTCTCACTATTGCAGGAAGTTTACGTAAGATGGACAGTCAGGAATTGTGTCTTCAAGGAATGATTCCATTTGATTCATTTATTTCCTGAACACAATGATAGGCATTGTATGATTGCTTGAAAATAGATAAGATGTGTGGAGTAAATCGATCCCGTATTTATTTATTTTCGAAAGCTATGTAGGTCAGAGGAAGTTCACGGTTTTTTTGTTTTTGTATCCATATGGGCGTCAAATAATTACGCGTTTATATACAGTTTGTCGCCAATTGATTGTGCACACTCTCACCAGAATCAACGACAAATCGACAAACATTCCGCAACTCGTTAATCGTCCGGAGAGAAAGAAAAAAAGGCACTGAGTTGCCGCAAAGCTAAGTTTGCGTGTTTTCGGCAAATAAAGTGCTATTTTTACGCTTCTACGAGACCTTCTAAGTCCCAAGTAATGACATCAATCGACTGAAATAAAATATGTTAATGACAATAAACATTTATTTGTGGTTTGTGAATATGTATTATATTTCGAAAACGTGATGCATTATGTGTGTACTGTGCACCCTCGGCAGTAGCTATAGGAAATAGTTCAATATATGCTTTTCAGTTTGTAATCTTTCAGACAGTAATCTGTGAACTGTTAGATAGTAAGCGGTAGCTTCAAGATCTTCGGGTTGTCCTAACGTGATTGTGAACACATTTGCTGTTTCTACAACAATTTTGTATATCTGTTAAGTGTTTTGAACAAGCGACCATCCACGCATTAACACAGAGCTAATCCAATTGATTGCAGAACACTGATTACACACACGAACAGCTAAGCCTGATGGCACTCATAATAGTGTGGCTTAACATAAGCAAATAAAAATGAGGCCGCGAGAGTTCATTGTCATTTAGTTCATCGCATCGGAAGAGTGATTAACTAGTGCAAATGTACACGTCTTCTAGTGTCTTCAATTCTGTTGGGTCATTTCGCGTCCTACACACATCTGCAAATGACTGATTACAACATAATTGTACAGTCAATAAGATGAATTTTGTCATTTTCGAAAGAGTTCGGTGTATTCTGTCTTAATTTAAGTACTACATCCTTCAATTATCAACTGATCAACATTATCACTTACCCTCTACAGGAATTCCACGATTCATTTAACAGCGGTACATTCAGCGGTTTAACATAAGAGTTCACTTTGAATCAGAAAAAGGTTTGCCAAACTACTTTGCATTAGACTATCACTTTGATCTGGTTTAAGGAACCAAAACGAGCACTTTAACATTGCTTCAGCACATATCTGTATCGTAGTATGTATTTTAAACACCGCCTGTTCACCGTAAAATGTTGTTGTTTTCCCAATGCGCACTACTCTTTTTTTCTTACACCTTAAGTAAATTATTGCTGGAGTACAAACGGACTACTCATCTGACGGTTGTAGTTTAACCGATCTGTCCTTCTGATAAGTGACAATCTACGAAATGTTTGTTTTTGAATTTAAACCGTTTAATTAATTATCTCTGTATCCTTTATACAGGCGACTCTTCTTACTAAATAAAACTAGTCTATTCTGTTCTTTGATTGGACTGCAATTTTCATTTATACTTTGCAACAAATAAAGGGTGATTTTTTAGCTATTATCTTTTTGGCAACACTGGTTTAAACAGCTGACGCACGTTTCGTGTTTTGTTTCACTGTCACACATCTTCAGTTTGGTCTATAATTTAACCATGAATCGTCTTACAAACGAACAACGCTTGCAAATTATTGAATTTTTTATTATCAAAATGCGTGCTCTGTTAAGAAAGTTCATCGCGCGCTTCTTCCATTTTATGGTCAGCTCATTTTTGGCTCAATGGGTACGTAAATAAGCAGAATTGTCGATTTTGGAGTGAATATCAGCCAGAAGCATTGCAAGAGCTATAAATGCATCCAGAAAAAGTCACAGTTTGGTGCGGTTTATGGGCTGGTGGCATCATTGGACCGTACTTCTTCAAATATGATGCGAATCGTAACGTAACTGTGAATGGTGAGCGCTACCATGAGATGATATCCAAATTTTTGTTGCCCAAAATGCAAGAGCTTGACTTGCATGACATGTGATTTCAACAAGACGGTGCCACATGCCACACAGCACTCGAAACAATGGACTTATTGAGGGGCGAGTTCGGTGAACATTTTATTTCACGTTCGGGACCGGTCAATTGGCCGCCTAGATCGTGCGATTTAACACCTTTAGACTATTTTTTGTGGGGCTATGTTGAAGCTCATGTCTATACAGACAAGCCCGCTTCAATTGACGCATTGGAAGACAACATTGAAGCATTTATTCGTGAGATACCGACCGAAATGTTGGAAAGAGTATGCCAAAATTGGACTAAGTGGATGGACCATTTGAGGCGCAGTCAAGGTCAACATTTGCATGAAATAATCTTCAAACATTAAATTCTATGGACCGTACTATCGATTCAAATAAAGATTTGATGCAGTTTCTGAATTGTATGTGTTTTTATTTTGAAAAACTTTCCTATAGCTTTTTAAAAATCGATTTCCTAATTGCAATTTCCTAAACATTATGTCTTCCTTATTTGAAAATTACATTCAGTCGTTTATGCAATTGAAATTTACGAAGAAGGTGGATTTGTGACTTAAACCGCATTTGCGGCAAAGCGCCGATGATCATTTCCGGTCGGAAGCAGTTTGATGGTTTAATTTGGAAACTGAAACGAGTATTAGACAATTGTTTTCCAAACGATCCAACCTGTTTCTGCCATCTGTGGTGTCTAAAGCCCTTAAAACACGAAACAGACCTAGTCTGTGCACACATATCTTCACAGCCGATATGAATGCCCACGACACAGACGGTCTGCGCAGACATGTGCTCCGCAATATTTCCTGGACACTTTTCGCTGTCCACAACTTGCTTCGCCCGCAATAGTTCCTCGACACTGGCCGCTGTCTACAAATTGGTTCGCCCGCAATAGTTCCTGGACACTGGCCGCTGTCCAAAACTTGCTTCGCCCGCAATAGTTTCTGGACACTGGCCGCTGTCCACAAATTGCTTCGTCCGCAATAGTTCCTGGACACAGGCCGCTGTCCACAAATTGCTTCCACTCCAGACATGTGGTCTTAACTCCTTACATCACCAACGAGTAATTTCTGTGCCTCTTCATAAGTTTCTTTATAGAATTTATGTTCCCCATCAAGAAACGCTCACAAATTCCTCATTTACTGTAAACACATTTGAGAATAATTCTTGTCGCATGCCGTTGTTCTTCACATTCATCATGCCCATGACTTCTTTAGCGAAAGAAAATATACGAGTACTGTTGTGACACGTGTTTCGATCAGAATAATTCTCTTCCTTGTGTCGATGGACTAGAGGAAGCAACATCATCTAGCTCTGGTGGAGAAATCGTGGAAAGTTACCATGAATTTGGTAAAACACAGTTTTGTTCCTTCTGATTGTGGCTCAATGTTCAAATAATGATGCTCATGTATGACAAGTTCTTAACATTCTTCAGCTATTCGTGGTCTGATTTGAAATTAAGAAGAAACCATTTGTCCTTTTTGATCGAAACTTTAATAGCTAGGCTTGTGCTTCTCTAATCGAAAATACGAAGGTGAATACGCAAAGCAATCTGTCGAGCACATTGTAGAACTCTACAGCCCTTCAAGCTTCACATTTTCTAATTCACATTCTTCTTTTTTCAGTGAATTCACCGCGTTGGTGTAAATTGCGAGGTAATCTTCTGTTTTATCTCAAAGATCAAAATTGTCGATCTCTGCCTATTGGAGTGATTGTTCTGGAAAATTGCACCCCAGTAATCAATGTAGACGAAAGAGAACCCGACGGATATGCTTTCATTTTAGGTAAAACAAAAATACACACTTTTTCACATTCATTTGAAATTCAATCAACATTTCAGAGTTCAAAGGTAGCTTCCCACAACGCATCACAGCACGTACGCCAGAGGATCGCCTGGATTGGATTAAGTGCATTCAACTATCGAGCTACTCGTATCTGAATCGACAAATCGAATATCTTGCCGATCAAGTGAAAGCCGCCAGCATGGGTAATCGCATTGAGCGTGGTGCGCCCCTAGCGCCGCCGCAGGAAGAAACAACTGCAAAAAAAGAAGAAGGTGATCTTATACAATTCTAATAATAATACAAAACAAAAAAAAAATGCTCAGTTTAGTTTTAGTATGGTTTCCCATTTTTTGTTGTTGTGATTTTGTTGTTCTTTTTTCTTTCGTTTTTTTTTTTTAAATAAACCTCGAAATGAATTTATTAATTTTATAAATTAAAAATCTCATGTGAAGTGTTAACCGAATGAAAAGAAAAATAGAAGTTTTGTGCGGTGAAAGGAATGCTGTGTACATATTTTGTTTCTTTTCTTTAAAAAAAAAAAAAAAAACTTATTTATTGAATGTTCTTTTGAAGTAAAAAAATAAAATTGTTAAACCTATTGAAGAATAACCCTCAATTCTAACATGTTTTATTTTTCATGTTTCCCATGGCTTTGGCTCTAAACATCTCCTGGAATGTGTGTGTTTCATTTTATTTAGAATTTTTTTGTTTCAATTAATTGTGCACGGTAGAGCTTTCTTCTTGTTCGTGGGCAGATATTTTGCATTCAAAGACCATGAGGTTGTTAATTAGTTTCATATTTGGAATCTGTTTCGATGTCATATCCATACGTCACGTTCCATTCTGTTGCAAACGTCATGTGGTTAGTCCATTTATTCAATAGTCGCGTGATAATTTGTAACCATTTTTTGAACTTGCACCACACATTTTGCTATCTTTACAATATTTCGTGATTCAACATGGAATTGTGTGCATGACTAAGACCTTTTTTACTATTGATAGCGTATTTTATAACCTGCATTTCTAAATACAAATACTCATTTTTGATTTCTGTGGGAGACATGGAAGCTCTATTTGCGTAAGCACCTCGTTCATACGACTGGCTACACTGACTAACCTCTTAACAAATGATTCACATGCTTTTGATTGCAAACATTGTGTCTGGGAAATTGAGTAAATATCTGGTTTAAGGACAACATGCAATTTTGCAAGAATGCAGATGTGGACTTCATTTTGAATGCATGATCGTAAATAAACAAAAACTGACGTACACCCTTCCCGATTTGCTTAAATCAATGTCGTGGCAGATAAGCTACTAGGGTGATAATTGACTAATCTTTTGTTGTATTCCATCGCTCGTGGGACGCGAATAAATTCGTTTGCGATAATTAACGCTAATTTTTGATTAAAGGTTCGAGTCATACTTATTTTTTAACTCTCCCTCTACTTGCGTAGGCGCCTTTCCTTCAGAATGTAACTCGAGTGCCACTAACATTACTAACAACTCAACCAAATCCGCCAATCCCATGTTGGTCATTGGTTAACCTTAGTCTTTAGTCCAAGTTAAGTTTTTACTCATTTGTCTCTCCCACCTCAAGTGTCGTTGAACTTCATTTCAAACATAACCTGTCATCAAACAAATCGACCATCTTCTTATTTCTGTTCATCACATCTAAGCCTCCACTCATCAACTACTTTTCCATCGTCTCATTCCAGATCTTTTGGAAGTTCCCATATGCGAGTCAGCCCTCTCATGTGATAACATACCGTGCGACGAAAATGGTCGTTTACCAAATCCAATGATAGCCGTTCAAATACGCAACGGTGTCGAATGCTGCTGGCGGCAATACGCTCGCACCGAAATTTTGGAACATTGTGCAAATCCTCAGTTCCTATGTACAGTATGCTTCCGAGCGAGTGACTATTTAAATGCCGAATCGATGATTCGCTTCACATTGTATGACGTTCGCGAGAAGATGTCTCAGACTTCGGTACCAATCGGGTTTGCTGAAATTAGTTTGGGTGTAATTCAGGTAAACATTGGCACAAGATGTTTCACAACCTCTTTTCATTGTTCTTTTCAATCAGGATGCAACCAGGTTTAGAATACCACTTAAATCGGCTGCCGGTGATGTTGGCTTTATTACAATCGCATCGTGGACGTCGGACTCCGAAGTGCGACCGCCAAGATCACCGGCTAAGGTGATTGATTCCCAAGCAAGAGGTTGGTTCGAAGTCAAATGTGTACATTCAATTCTCATCTGTGTTATTTGCCAGGCCATAGAAGATCACAGTCGCTGCCATCGAAATTGGGGGTGAAGCTGTTCGTTCCGGTGCATGAGAAAATCTGCGAAGTTTTTGCTAATCCCAGAGTAAGTCTCATTGCCTTACACACATGGAATGCTTTTGTTTATGTTCACATTGCTGGTAGGTTCACACATACCGCTTGCACTCCGGCCTGGGCGGTGATATCAGTGTGCAGGAGGTTCTGATGGAAAGTCGGTATTGTTATATCATTCCCCAACAACTATTGTAAGCCTCAGATTGCACTCGTGTCGTAAAACTTATTTCAAGTGTGTTGCATTTTCAGATCGATTTGGATTATGAGAGAAAAGGAGTTATTGCAAGAAATCTCTGGTATGGGCGAGCTTGGTGGTGAGTGGAGACGACGGCAGATTGACCTACTGGACAAGCATTTGAAGCTGCTGAAGGATTACTCCCAAGCAAAGCAGATATTGCAGCAAACGATGAAAGATGACGGTAGGACATGACGGGTTTAGTTTTTAACACGTTGGCGGACATATGCCGCTCAATTTTGTGTGTGTTTTGCTGGGACTTAAATTTCAACTGTCCGCTAACGTGTTAACAATTGTCGCTTGCTTTATTACAAGCACAACATTGTCTGTCTTGAGTTGGAGTATCTGGTTGTTGTGGCAGCACAATGGACCTATGTTGGCCTACGCTCCTTACTCTCGATTTCTAACCTGGGCTGTGGGTCGACTAAAATACAAGTTTATTCACAGGGCCCTTCTTTAAGCAGTCTTCAATCAAAACGGATGAATCCTTGGAGTTTATTCCGGTGAATTTACATCTCCAGCGGATGTGGGCACACAACGATACCCTCAATCGCACCGGCGTTCTCGACATAATGACTGTGGGAGCGTTCACCCGGCATGCCGGTAAACCACGCACTGGAGGATTAATTAGGTACCCCCACCAAACCGTTTATTAAAATCATTTCATTCAATGAACCCCCTTTCAGACTATTGCAGCAAATCAAAGATTCTCCATCAAAATTCGACGACAATGAATGCAAAGTGCAAACTGCAAACGATGCAGTTCAGGCCATCAAGCAATTGCGAAGGGAAATCGTCGAAATCATGTCGCAGCTATTGTCGCTGGCAAAATCGAAAAATCCCAAAGGAATGATGCCACTGTGCAACGAAATGATAACCAAAACCAAAAAGCTCCTAAACATTTGGGAGCCTAGTCTAGTAGAAGAAGCATTTTCATTTATAGAGCAGCATAGGATTATCGAGGAGCCCGACAATGTCTTAATGGTCTGTTCAGTGCAATCCTTAATCACGTTGCCCCCATCGATTGTACTTGTTTCAATGTTTCACAGCCAATGTCACCATTCAAGAAGATAACCCAACAGCTAAGTGCACTTGATCTGAAGTCACCGGAGTTAGAAGATTTCGCAACGCCTGTAGTCGCTCCCCCGGACCTCTGGCCAAAGGCCCAACGAACTCCGACAACATCGCGGCCGTATGGATTGATGAACAACTTGCGAATGAAATCGCCCTCAATGACAGACATAAGCGCAATATTTTCCATTCAAAATTCCATGAAGATCTACAGCGAACAGTTGTCCGCCAGTGAGTCCGAGGAAGACGCTGCCATAACTCATCAATCATTACCGGTGTCGGTGAATTTTGACACCGATTTGGATTTTCGCGATTCACACTTCGATGACAGCCCAAGAGAAAATAACTTCACGGGTGAGACGCAAGCAGAACAGGAGGCAGGTGCTACCAACATCATGGATTCAACACTTGTATTCGACGACGAAGCTGGTCCGGTTGCTGGCAACATTTCCCAGGGCGTGGGTTTCTTGGACATGAAAATGATGAGCAGTAGCCCGTCAGCGAATTATTATCGGCCCACAGAGGAGCCAGAACCGCTGGATCTTACCCAGCTGAACATTGAAGCCAGTGTTATGTGTCTGGTGAGCAAAATTAAATTCCTCTGCGGTAGGTGCGGCAGTCCGGCGATTCGCTTGAGACATCCAAAGAACGGGGCAAAGCGTGGCGGTTTCGCAAACACTGCTCCAGACGTTGTAGTGAATCAAGCCGAATGCATACACGATACGAGTGTGATCGATGTTGATGAGGGCGGTTCTGGTAAGGAACTCAATTTAGAATTAATTCAATCAGTAGACGAATCGGACGGAGAGGTGGCTCAGTTGCGCACAAAGAAGGGAAATAAATTTACCGATGGTGAGATTTGAGTTTCCCTTAAAGCGATCAGTTGAATGATTTGGATTTCAGGCTTGGATCTATCAATGACCACAGATTGGGTATCAGAACTTCGACCTTCGATGCGGAAACTTCGACATGCTATGGATGGCCTCCTGAAGACAGCTAGACTAATGCACTCGGTGCAGAGACTGCAACAGGACATGAAGCGGATAAGCGTCAATCTGGAAATAATGTATCGACGAGACGTCTGCTTTTCTCAAGCGGTAAGAACCTAAATCTCTAAGAAAAGCTTCAGTTAATCAGTGGGCTTTGTTTGTATAGTTGACAGCTTTGGTGAGCGCTCTTATGGCCAGATTGTGGGGCACCACGGTGACGGAGAACTTCATAAGGGTTCTTGCCGAATTGGGACCTTTGGCATACTTCGAGTGCTTGCTCTCCCTCTACGGGGGCGAAACAGACATGTGGGGCGATATGTCAATAGCTATTGAAGACCTCTTAACCGTTCGATTCACACTGGTGAGGAGCAATATTCCGAGGTGAGTTCGAATGGTATTCATGAAGCGATAGTCGTAAAATGTTATTTCGTTTTCACTCAGGGACTCGTTGTCAGTGCCAATGCCACGAGTGACTGGTAGGCGTCATGCACTCAATGTATCACTTCCAGTACCTGAGAGTGTCTACTCGATTTTACCCACAAAAGAAATGGTCACCTTCAAAGTGACACCAGTATTCTTTAACATCGGCATCAACGAAAAGGCCACCCTGGCCGAGACACTGGGCTACACTCGTGATCAGCACCGCTCGAATTGGGATAATTTCGATCGCATCAAGCAGTACCACACGTCGTATAGGAAGTTGAATCTCAACCCGCCTGATACACCGACTCGGACCGAGCAGGTCCTCCCCGCGGAAGCAGTGTCTAATTTCATTTTCCTGATGGAAGAGCAGCTACGTTCGAATGTATCGAAAAACATGAAAATTCTTCATTTAGCCGAGGATATTTGTCGGTCAATGGCCGGCCTGAGATTCACGTCCTGCAAGAGTGCTAAGGATCGCACTGGAATGGCAGTGACATTGGAACAATGTCGCGTCTTGGTGCAGGAATTCCACTTGCCTGCAAAGAGTGTTCCAAATGTCCTCAGCACCATGAGAAGGTAGGTGACTTCTCGTTCGATGTTCCGTCATTCATGTTTTTTTTCTTCTTTGAATTTCAGTGAGGGCACCCGCATGGATAATGTCTTGAAGAATATCGGCAAGCGAAAGTACGCGTTCAATCTTCCACAAGTATATTCTCTGCCAGCAATGTATCGCCCACCCGTTGGGTCATATGGCAAAGCAGAAACATAAACAGTTCGTAGGCAATTCAAAATCAAAACGATCGTAATAAAGTTCCACGTTAGTTGACCTGAAGTAAAGTAGGAATTTTTGAAAGCACACGAGTAGGTAGCGATGTATAATTTACGAGTACACCTCAACAGCAATTTTACCCAGACCAGGGTAGTTAATATTTTGTTGCAATTATTTATGTATTTTTAAGGTTACATTTGCGTTATTAACTTTATTGTTGTTTATGAGATTATTTTATATACAAACAAAATATATTGAATTTTTTTTACAATCACAAGCTTAGGAGCTTTGTTGAAACATTTGTCTTTCACAAGCAAAACAGGTTACAATTTACAGTTGCTGTAGAAGACAAAAAAAAAACACCCAGTTATCATTGATTATGTGCCAAATAATAAAAATCAAATTAAATTTGTTGATTAATTTAGATTAAGTTGTTGTCTAATGATCATTTATTGTATTTATTAACATTCACTTTGTTCTTTACACACTCACAGGAAAGCGTAGATAAAAATTTAAATTATTAAATAGCGGTAGTGTACTTTCTTTTTTCGAATTAGGTATAAAACTGTTTATTATTTGTTTGTAATTACAAATTAAGATAAAGAGGAATAAAGCCATCATCAACTAAATGTCAATCAGTTTAATAATGAAGAGTGATCCATTCTCGTTGGAGGGACTGCAGAACAGATGCAGATTTGCTGAGTCGATTCGACAGTAAACAGAGAGGAGGCAGAAAGCGGTTTGTATTGCAAGGCGTTCTCTTAACGCTGTCTCTTAGTAAAATTGCTTACAGATTGCGCGCATCTCCATTTCTGCATTATTTTTTCAACAAATGGATTTAGTAATCTATATCTCGCGTTGTGTACAGTGGCTCCCACTACTAATCGGACACAGAAAAGAAAAATGTTTGTCATATGATTTCTTCAAAAAAATGTACTGTGAGCTAAAAGCTTTATCACAATTTTATTTTATTGGAGAACAGAAATTCATTTTATGTTAACATAATATTATTTAAAATTACAACCTCTCACATATAATCCGACACTCAATGTTTGGTACTTTGTTGAGTACCCTTTTGACTTAATCACTTCTTCAAGACGACGGGGCATTGAAGAAACAAGTTTAGCATACTTCAGGCCTTATTTTTTGCCATTCTTCTTGGAGACCAGTCTTAAGCTCCTGAATGTTTCTAAAATGTCTTTGGGCTGCTTGACGTCCCAATTCATCCCATATGTGCTCGATTGCATTAAGGTCAGGTGATTGTGCAGGTGTTTTAAGCACTTTGGGACAGTTATATAATAACCACGACCTAGCTGAATATGACGTGTGCTTCGGATCGTTGTCTTGGTAGAAGATAAAATTGTCTTGTATTCCAAGTTTACTGACACTTGGCACCAAATGTTGCTTCAAAATGTTGATGTATGCGATTTAATCCATTTTACCTTCTACAAATGCAAATTAGCAACACCAGCACTCGAAATACATCCCCATGCCATGACCGACCCACCACCATGTTTAACAGTAGCTCGGGTAGGTTTATGGGAGAATTCTTCATTTGCTTTTCTCCATACATACACTCGGCCGCCTGAAGATTTGAGGTTGAACTTGCTTTCGTCCGTGAACAAAACCTAATTGATAATGTACGTTCCATCGCACCAAAGTAATGCCCAGTTTCACAGTGAAGGTTTAAACTCAAGCTCAGTTGAACCATAGGCCGAGTTCAAGTCTTTGGTTTAACTCGTGCATTGACCTTATTTGTGAGGGCTTTAAATATATTTCCTATGCTTTTTAGTTTTACGCTTTTGTGCATCCATTTTAAACTTTTGTAGCGCATCCTAGCTGTTATCGGAAAACAATGATCTCAATGCAAGGAATGGATCTCATTACCGGACATGAGATGTCAGAGAGAATAAACAACGAAATCTTGAAAAAAGAGCGAAACAGAATGGCCGAGGCGCTGAACTGAGGCTGAAACGGAAGTTTACTCTCGTTTAACTTAAACTACAAATTATAAAATTATACTCAGTTCAAGGAAACTGTCAAACCGAATAAATCGGTGAACTGAAGTTTAAACTAAAAGTGGAGTTTAAACGTACACTGTGAAACTGGGCATGAATGTCGTCAAAAGGATAAGAAAAAAACTACTTTCAGTTTTGTTTTGTTTGAGCGCGCGTCAAAGAGTGGCACCAGCAAAGAGAAAATATGTCATAGTTTACGGTTTTTTTTCGATAAAGGCGAAAACGCAAGCCAGGCTGCTGAAAACGTGAATAATGCTTATGGTCCTGGTACTGTAACAGTAAATCACGGGAAGTTTTGGTTCCGTCGATTCCGTTGCGGTAATTTCGCTGTCAAAGATACGCCACCCTCTAAAAGGCCAACTGTCGTACATGTTGATAAAATCATGGAAATCGTCGAGTCTAACCGTCATGTAAGCACTGTTTTGATTGTCCGGGAGCTAAACAGCACAAAAAGCTTAAAAGTCCAACATTTGGACAAGGCTAGGTAAAAAAAGCAGCTCGATGTACTGATACCATACGAGTTAGCGCCGAAGAACCTCATGGTCCGAATTTCCATTACTGCTGAATTGCAACAATATCGACCAATTTTTTAAGCGGATGTGACGAACAGTGGATCACTTACGGCAACGTCAAGCGAAAACTGTCGTGGTCGAATCGCTGTGAGTCGGCGCAAGTCGGGATTGACAGGGCATGCATTTACGACGAGCTGATCTTCTACGGCAAAACTCTTAATTCGGACCTGTATTGTCAACAATTGGACCGTCTGAAGGAAGTAATCGCTTAAAAGCGTTTTAGCCCGTAGGAGAGGAATTGTGTTCCATTAGGACAACGCCAGGCCACACACAACTGCCACTACAAACTTGTACAGTTCATCTTATTAAAAAATTGAAGCCACCTGACCCCAGAGTACCGACTCCTTCAATGTCGACAAAGGATTTAGACAAGTCGACGCACTGTTATTACATATATATTTAACATCATCCTGGCGTAGATCGTGCAAAACTCACACGTTAACACACCTAGAGGCATGGTCTTCCACAAGTCCGTATAACAGTTAGCATGCACCGACGACATTGTCATGATTGGCAGAACACAGCGTGTCGTAAATGAGGCGTTTGCTGGCATTCAGACGAAAGCGGTAGCTAAAATCGGTCTGGCGGTGTATGAGGGCAAAACGAAGTATATATGCCGTCCTCAAGAAAAGACACACCATAGACGTCTTAGACAGAGCGTCACAATGCGCAGCGAGGTGGTTAAGTACTTCGTCTATCTCGGCTCCGCAGTAAACAGTACAAAAAAAACATCAGTACCGAGACCAAACGCAGAATAACTCTTGCCAGCCGCTGTTTCTGTGGACTCAAGAGGCAATTGAGTAATAGAGCCGTCTCTCGAACTACCAAGCTGACTTTATATAAGACACTGATCATCCCAGTCCTTCTGTGCGGCGCGGAGTCATGAACAATCTCAAAAGCGCATGAAGAAGACCTTGGTCTCTTAGAGAGAAAAGTTCTGCGGTCCTGTTTGCGTTGACGGTATTTTGGAGGAGAAGATTCAATCACAAACTCTACTAGCTGCACAGTGACATGAGCCTAACTAGGCCAGCCAGGCGTCTACGGATCCATCGGCTAAAGTGGCTCGTATGGACAACTCAGCTCCGGCTAGAAGTCTTCTATTCCGAACCTGTGATATGGTGCACCCAAGTGGAGAAGGACCTCAACCAACTTGGCGTACGAAACTGAAGACAGCTAGCCTTATCATGTCTAAGCCTTATCATGTCTAAGCACACGATCATCAAACATTTGACGTTTTGAAAACGAATATTCGTCGAGTTATGGCCGAATTATATCCGATTCGTGTCGAATAGTCATCAACAATTCCTTTGTCAATATCGAGTCCTGCAAAAACTCTAGTGCAAGACATTTGAATGATGTTATATACGATAGTTCTAAGAGCAATTATAAATATTTATTTGGCTGAAATACAAAACAGATCTAAGAGTCATTCTCTGAGACCGTGGACACCAAGGCGGTTCCCCGAAGAATCCAATAGTCCTCGTTTTTGGCGCTTTCCAGCAGAATCGGAAGTATGAAATTCGTTGAGTGACCCGTCGTCGACAAGACCCCCGACCGTGCTTGAGTCTTATAGAGTGGAGCCTAAATAAAAAACGTATGACGTAAACATATCTAATTACCAATCCCATCTCTTACATTATAACGTTCTCCAGGATTGAGTGAGAGACAGGGTATGAATCGTATTGCTGGCAAGCGTGAGTACAGCTCTCCTTCCTTCGCATCACAAAGGCCGCCCAGGCTTGCATCCCAGCGTGCTGCCTCAATGAATATCCCATGCGAAATGACACCAACATCCGGTGGCTTCAGGTTGCCATACAATTCCTTGTCCTGCAAGTGAAGGGAATCTATTTGAAACTACCTAACGGTTCAGTGAGTGCGCGGGGCTCTTACGTCTTGTCCCAGTTGTCGCCTCTCGAAGAACTCCTGCTGAATAAGAACAGTATCGGACACCTCAAAGTCAATCTTCAACGAGTCTATGGGCAAGCGATATTTTCTCGCGTGAGTTTGCAGGATTCCCGTGAGGAATGACTGCGGAAAGTAAAGACCACTGAGCCAGTAGGAAATCGGCGAGCCGTTCTTTATCCAGTCCTGAATGAAGTCGATTCTTCGTTGAAAGTCGCAGATATAATTTGGCAGCGGTTTGATGGACAAGAAACTTTTGGCAGTCCACGACTGGGGAACTAAATTGTTGAGCAGTGCCCAAAAGACTTCTTCCAGCTGTTCGGACATCACCACCAAGCCGCGTATGGCTTTGTTCAGGTTCAACAAGCTGTCGTGAACGATTTTAAGGAAAACGTTGTAGCGATCCGTTTCCTGCACCAGCACGGTGGTGAGTGAAGGTATTTGTCCCTTTTCGTCCAACTGCAAGGAAGTGATGCTTTTAAATGCGCTCCCCTTTGTGCGAAGCAGAGTGTACTTACAACCATGAGATCTGGAGACATATCCTCCTTAGAAATATTTCTGGTGATAACTTCTTGGATCTTTGCAATGATTCCGAGGCAAGTGTCGTTATCCGCTGATTGACTCTCGTCGCCAGCAGCCTTCGGTTGACCCAGGAGGAGGGTGGAAATAAAGAACTCCGTCTCCTGCGACTGAAACACAATGTTAGCATTCATATTCATACCGAAGAGTTCTGGATCCTCCTCCAGCGGGAAGCTGTGAACATATTCCTTGTACAGTTCCAATGTTTTCTTCCTCGGGTTGCGATAGAACGGGTTCACACTGTAGCAGTAGTCCTCGTTCAGGATTCGTGGAGATGAGAATATCTTGAGAATTGTGCGCAGACATCGCTGATCCCAATGATCTGTCACTCGCCCACCCCAGGTGATCTCTCCGTTCGTGTAGAGAAGAGCCTCCCACGGGATCTCTTCAACGGCCTTCTTTCGATCGATGAATACGTCCAGCGTCTTGATGCCGCACTCGCGATCACTTTCGTTGAACTCGTACAGAATATTCCAGCCCAGTGGACCGAATTTCCTTCGTTCCAGAATGACCGCATGGAACATGCAAATGCCGAACACCAATGCCCTCCACTTCGGTCCGAGCACGTGCATCTCGAAGAACTCTCGATTCATATCCGTGAGAGCCCCCAGGACGTTCGCCTTGATACCCTTTGGCGGTTCATTTGTCAGCTTTACCGAGTTCTGAAGGACGCTTATTGGAAACGATTTCGTTGGCATGGATGACAGGAAAAGACGGAAGTCCACATGAGCTTTGGTTATGCCGAGAGTTATGTTTCGAACAATAGTCTCCATGTGTGGCATCCACGATGTGGCTAAATGGCAGTTTTGTAGAAATACCCAGTGCCCCGTTTTAAGACTGCGATCAATGAGGCCCTCGGCTATTGGTCCTTGGCCCTGGCCCAAGGATATTGAATAGAACTTATCGAGGTAGCTTGACTCTTCGGCGAACTTTAGGAAGCCAGACATCGGATCCGATCCACTTGATAGGACAAAAACGAGTGGTGTCACGGACGAAGTGTCGAGGAATCTACAAAATGAATTGGTACATATAAGAATTATACCATTAAAGAGGATTGCGATTAAGTAAGGTTAAAGTGGCTGGCTGCAGATAGCAGTCACCCCCAATTATGATGCAACTCTATACGACCATGAGTCTCACTCTCCTCAGTCGTGATAAACTCCAGGACACGTTAGGATAATCTCCACATCCTCCCATGACTTTGGCCATAACTACCACGACGCTCCCACTAGAGGTCTTCAACTGATCAAGCATCACCCGTGCTTCGAGAATATAGCCTCTGAAATGCCGTAACATACAGGATTAGTCAACAAATGGGACATTCAAGGAATTCAGCACTGGAGTAGGAATGTTTTCTAAACCAATGGTCTTAGCTCGAGCATTCAAGAGGACTAAATCAACACTTCAAAAGTGACGTCATAGACAAAAGATAGTCGCAAGCTGATCAGAATTTGCATGAAGCTAAAACGCCCCCAAATGATGAAGGTACACATAGAATTCAACTGGCGCCCAACGTGGGATTAGTCGGGGGCTCCTTTCTTTCCAGTATGCCATGTCTTTCCACAGATTCGTGTAAGCAGGGCGCATCGCCAAAGGCTCAGCAGATCCCCTGAAGAGACGCCTAGTTGCTATCGTCGAAGTAATCCATCAATATAGGGTCCTTGTTGATGGAGCATTGATTGGCGTACCACGTCAAGAGTACAGGTTGAACAACCTTCACTTGACAAAATTCCATATCAAGTTTTATTTCACAGCTCCAACCCGGAAAGGCTTCAGTCGACAAAGACTTGAAAACCAAATGTAAGCAGACTCCATGGATGGTTAAGGCACAAAACATTTTTAAGCGCACTCGTCTGAATGACTTCGACAGGTTCAGATTGAAGTATGCCAAGCGCCAGAGGAACAAGTACCTCGCTTTCGCCTTCAATTCCCTGAAAAAGAGGGCAAATTTGCGATGGAACCTCTCCCTGTGTTGACAAAGAACATATGTGAACCACTCGTGTGTTGAGGAAGGACAGACCCGACAAGATCCTTAAAGTGAAAGCGTAAAAGGCTGCAAGCTAACACGCTTGCAAATGACAACTCACCAAACCTTGTCAGCCATTTTTTTAAAATTACAGTCAAAATAAATTTTAGAAAATAAGTGAAGTGAGTGAAAGTTATCAGCCACGGACTTACACAGTTTTGAGCTGATTTCCACTGGAAACGTCGACAAAATATGACCCAATCGTGGCACGTACATAAGCGCTAACGCACAATGTGAACTTCTCCTTTCGGAACGCCTTGATAAGGATTAGCTTCTGGAAGTTCGTTAGTTTCTCATTCCAATGGAGCCCTTTCTTCGTTGAAGCTCCAAACATGAACGTCTGCAAAATTCAAATCAGTTCAAAAACAAGTTCCGCACCTCTACCAAACTCTACCTCTTTGAAGTCCTCAATTGTGATGGAGAATCGATTCTTGACATCTTCACAGAATCCCTGAAATTCCGGGAATGTACTTTCCAAGTAACAGCACATCTGCCATTCCTGTGGATTCATAAGGACTTGCGGGGGTTTCGGCCTTGGTTCAACATTTCCAACAATTCCCCGAGTAAGAAAACTGAACTCCGCCGCGACCAAGCGACCTTCCTGTAGGTTGCAAAATAAGGCGGTTTTTCTTTGTGGCTGATTGGTGACGGTCTACAAACCTGCTTTTCAATGGCCAACGCCAATAGGAAGCTGAATATGATTTTGTGCTTCTCGAACAACCCTCGGGAGATATTTGCCAACATTGCCTTCAGTTCGTCTACTTTCAGGGTGGCAATTCGTTCCTCCGTATCCATCTTGGGATGCTCAGCTGCGATCACGTTGCAGAAGACTAGAGAAAAGTACTTCAGACTGTACTGGTACATGGGGTCGATTTCAGCCAGGTTGGCGATGACAAAGTACAGGATCGCGCCACGGGAAGCTAGACTCCTGTATTTCTCCCTGGTGGCTGTGATGACCTTCTCCGTTTCTTCCGTATCAATCAAGCGGGCGGCAATGATTTGTGAGGTTTCCTAAGGACACCCAATGTTAAGACATGAGAAAATATCCCTGTGTGGGCTTACCTTGGCGTCATTGAGCGTTTCCACCAACTCTTCGTCGTCTAAAATGTTCCCCTTGGAATTGAACAGCAACTTCAAGACCTTGTCTTCGAGCGCAAGCAACTGTTGCTTGTCGGTGTTTATTTTCACAATCAAGTCGCTTCGTTGAATCTCCAAGGCTGGCAGTTCTATGGCCACAATGTCTCTGAAGCATGAAGTTAGCAAAGTAAAGCGGAGGACATACAGAAGGTCACTCACCCCAAAAGCTGATCCTCAAGTCCGGCTTCGGTGACAAGAAAGTTTACAAGTGTCACGTTGATGCAGATCTCAGGCAAATAATGCGGATTAGACAGCTTGGTTGTCATGTAAAGCTTGAATTTTGGATCATAGTCGATGATCACATCGCCCAACTTGAGGTACACGTTTCCCTCCTGCACGAACGTCTCCCGCTGCAAAACTGGGCGCAATGACGGGTCCACGGTCTCATCAAGTTCTTCGATCAGGACGGGGAATCCCTGTCGAATGGCATTCTCCAGAATCCGCAGGAAGTTGCCATCATCCATTTTCAGGACGTGCAAGTTGTTTGCCTTTTCCAGGTTTCGTATCCATCGATTGGCCTGTGAATTGCAAAAGTTGCAAAGCGAATTGCTGAGTGCATCGACTTCTGTACCTGTTCCTGGGGATCGATCATGAGCGGCCATCGCAGAGCTCGTGTGGCATACAGTCCGTTCTCAATTGAGATCGTGTCCCTCGGCAAACCGGCCATTGTCCAAGTCCTCGTCTCATAGGCATCACCGAGGATTGCCAACAGGCTGAACTCACTGCTGCTGGGAATCTGGTGTTTCTGACATTCAGCAACCCAGACACTTGTCAGCCGTCGCCTGTAGTCTGTGGAAAACGCGCCGAGATACGCAACACAAGCAGACGACACCAGCACATCTCCCGGCACCGCACCCAGTTCAGCCGTCAGCGTCTAGTGAAGAAACAACTTCAAGGGAGATTCTTTGTCAAGATATCGAACTCACCTTAACCGTGTCCTTCCAACGAACTTCCTCATCAGCCAAAGCGGACGTCAGACGACCAGCTCTGTTGATCCTACCATACGTTAGGTCGACGTTGTCCTGAATCAGCTTAAACTCACGGCTCTTGACGTCAATGAAGTCCTTCAGCTTTTGAATCTTGGCCTCAACCTCTGCCAATTCCTTTTGCTTTGCACGCAGCACCTTCATGACGTCAGTCAATTCAGCTTCAGCGGCTTTTTGTCGCTTGATCTTGGGCTCGACGACCTTATAAACCTTGGCGAACTTGTCAATCGCTATCACCCATAGACTGACGCCCTTCGCCACTTTCGACACCTTCTCAATTTTCTGCAAAAGATAATTTGAAACACAGCTTGTAGGGCAGAAATGTGAGGGGTCCCTACAGCGGGCACAAAGTCCTTGTGGTCGATGTAGACCTTCATTTTCTTCAACGTGGCCTCAGGTATGTGCTCTTTATCGTACTCCATTAGGCGCTTGAGGAAGTTCACGTCTGCCATGACACTCTTGGCCGAGGCCCAAGTTGCTCTGAAATTTTGTCACATGAGGGTGGGAACACGCGTGGATTTGGTGGACTTACTTAGCTCCCAGAAGAATACACACAGCTTCCATAACAAACTGCACTAACTGTGGCGGGGTTGTGAATGCCTTGATTTCATTGATGTCGGCCTTACTGAGCGAATTGAGAGCATTCTCCGCCTCACGCAAGGCTGGCATTGCAATCTCCAAGTCCTTCATAGCGTCGTCGGCAATAGCTCGACAGATTTCTGCCTTTTCCTTGGCAACGCCTTCGTCCTTCGCAACCGATTCCTTTACAGCATCAGCGGCCTTTGTGTCGGTGTCCAGTTTCTGCAGGAGTTCTTTCATTTTCGACGACTCAGCATCGAGTTGAGGCACCATCACTTCCAGATCTTTTTGCATCACAGCTATCTACATTTGAAGAAGGAGGATGCTTCAGAACTTTTGAATTAGCCTTATCCCCGAAGGAGCTTACGATGGAGTTGGTTTCCAAAATCTTGTTCAGTCCGTTCGAGATTCGTCTTCGTTTCGCTATGATGATGTCGGTGCGAATCTTAAGAATGCTCTTGTAGAGTTTCAAGAGTTCCAAGAAACTGCTCGGCGTTGTGTAATAATGACGCTTCATTTCCTTGTAGTAGGTGACGGATGCTTCTTCGACAGACTGTGGAATGAATCGGGTTTGAACTGTTGCATGGGAAAAGGGGTGTAATTATTACCTTGTGCATGTAGACGCTTGTTTTAGCTAAGCGTTCTCGATCTTCTTTTTTGTTGGAAACATCGGCCAGAACACCGATTGCCACGGAATATAGGGCATTTGCCGGCCAGGGGGAGAACCAATCAATGGTTGTGCAGTTTACCAGAGACGGGAACATACGGCAACGTCTTCTGAAGGCGTCACCCACAGGACTCATGGAGATGACAACGTGGAGATTATTTCGCACGCGGTTGATGAAAAACTTGTAGATGTCATCTCTGGTGCAACTTCCCTAAAATCGTTTAGAAAAGGCTTGAAAAAAATCACTAACTGCGATTTTTTCACAGTGATTGAAAAATCGCAATTGCAGTCTGCGATCGACTTTGATTTAAACTGCGACTGCTATTGGGTTGCTACTTTTTCACAAAAAGTTCACAGAAAGTCGTAGGGGAGCAAACAAGAGTGAGACAAAATCTGGAGGGTATTGCATCCAAGCAAAGACACTTCGATGGTTTTTTTTCCATTAGGTAGCTGGTATGCGAAGACTCTCTAAATTGGCGAGTTCACGAGTCTATATGGCCAAGCTAGTGTAGTTGTCGGATTATTACCTTTGATACTGCATGATCTCCGCTGTAAAGGGTGACCACATAGCAATGATAGATTTGCGAATTACTATGTTTCAGCATCTGTCAAAGTTACCGATTATAACCAGCTGTCAAAATATTCAGTAAGATTTGCAATTTCATCGTGCATCAATTTATGCTTGTCGAACGTAAAGACGCAACCTGAATTTCATCATGAGGTCAGTTGTCATCATGTATTTAGTGTAGAGGCGCGCCATGATGTGAGCGTGCACACACTTCCTGACGAGGAGCAACTGGTTCACGTATATGCATTCTCCTCCAATCCACCTTGCTCGCTTAGAAGGGTAAATATCCGTTGGAGATGTTAACCTCCAAAAGAATTTAAAATTTCCTATTCTTTCTTGCTCAACGTACAATATGCGTTTCTTTGCCAGCCAGAGTGCAAAGTAACCTAACTTAACTAGTTTCTGCAAATACGTCTAAGCGTAATCTACTACCCATAAAATACTGCCTACATTTAGGCTTTACGCCTCCATTTGCCCCTTCACCAATCTCAAGACGTCTTGGTATCTGTACACTTGTTTTGTCCCACACAAATCTTGTTTGTTAACATTACATTACGTAGTATTGTATGTGACTCAGTACAGGCACAACAACTGCGGTCAAAGCTTAACCTTAAGCCGAAACTCAGGCGATGTGTAGAATGCACTCTCAACAAAGTGCCGCGTCTGTCGATTCTTTTGGAAGAAAATGTGATCTTGACTACAGACTTTGGTCAATTCTAAGGTCCAAATCTTCTACTCACAAAACGACATAGCTATGTTGAGAGGTTAGAAGATTATAACCTTAGCTATGAATGTACAATATGTCCCTTCCAAATACAAGTCATAACACTTTTAACGACATTTCTGGGAGCAAATTTAAACCAAGTTCTTTTCCCGATTTCGACTCGATCCTAAGATGTACTTACACTCTTGTTGGACGCATTGCATGCTTCCCTTGCATCCAGAATAACCTTCTCGTAGTCATCGCCCTCAAATAGATTAGGAACCTCCCCCGAATTCAGAATGTTGTTGATATCCTCCAGAAACTCCTCTTCAACAATCTGCGTGTCCACAATCAAGAAAACCAATGGTGTGTTGTCGACCTGAAACGAACCTCTTACAGGTCACCACCTCATTAGAAAGCATTGCAAGAGCCACTCATACCCCAGCTGTTCTGTACAGTATCCTCAAGTCCTCGTGAAACGCCGTAACGTCGTAGTTCCTGCGCAGCTCGATTTGGAAACATTTGTACTCGTTCACGTGTGCCCCCAGACGCGTCAGTGACTGCTTGCCCATGCCGGCGATGCCAACCAGGAGTCCATTCCCACGATCCGCTCGCAAGAGCCGTGCCAGCCGGACAGTATGCTCCAGAGCATCCTGAAACATAATCAACTTCATGTCCTTCCCTGTGCTCGCATTGTAGTCGTCCATGTAGTCGCTCAGGATGCTGCCCAACTTCTCAACGTCCTTGATCTCCTCGTAGATTCGATCCACTTTATTCTGACCGAATATGATGAAATCTCCAAACAGTACAACTTCGCCCTCTTTGACGATCTCCTTGCTGAAGTGCTTCGTGCACACCTCGGACATAAGTGCCTTGAAAGTGTTGCCATCCTCGGCGTTGATCAAACGGTCATAGTAGACTCTGGTGTTTTCGTGATAGAAGAGTCGCAAAATCTGCATGTCAGCTGTGTAGTTTGAGCTGTCCGACTGCAGTATCCCCTGGACACACTTCGACAGGTCTCTCAGATTGAAGATGTAATGCGATTTGTCTGGAGTCGGGAGCATTTCCTCGGCGATGCGAGAGTAGATTTCGACAAGAGCGTTGCAAATTGGAACCGCTAGGTTTCGTATTGAGTTTGAAAAGTCACTGAAAAATCTAAAAAGGGGTTTGTGACTTAAAGGAGAGTGGAATGCGTGTGTGCACGAACCCTGAGAGGATGCCGGCAAAGATACAAGTGAGTGTGTCATCATTGGGCTTTGGCAGGGCGAGCAATGCAAAGTGGCGAACGAATCTGAAAGATGTTAGGCAGTTAAATCTGGATTTTGGCTGAAAAACTTGGTGTCACCTCGGTGTCAGAGGATTGCGGCCACCACCTGGGGGTGCACAACCAGCTCCAAGAGCGACTTCGGCAACTGTCTTCCAGAAGAGCTTCTCGCGATCAAAGAAGCCCTTGTTGTCGAGGAATTGTCTAGAAGGAAAATGCGTTAAAACTGTCATGCGGCACCAGAGAAGGAGGAGCCCCTGTTGGTGGTAGTTGTTGGTCTAGATCAGTCACTCGCCTGTGGCGCAGAACCAAATCGGATAATAAAACCTTCCTCGCCTCGTGCCAAAGCAAACAAGTGGCATAACATCGCCAGTGGCTCGTTGAGAACAGAGACGGAACTCCGTTCGACCGTTCTAGCACCAACCAAAATTATTTCAGTTACTAACCTCAAAAGTTCAATGGGTGGCTGACTGCCATAAGTGTCCAACTTGGGCATGTTCACATCATCAATGAAGACAATGACCGTCTTTCCGATGGGAGCGCTCAACAAGGTCTTCTTTCGCTTCTCCAGCTGCGCTTCGATCATCTCCTGCGTTCGAATGCTGCTCGTTTGCGCCGAGAAGTTCAACAAAACCGGCACGAAATTCGTCTTGGCCAACTTCTTCAACGTTTGCACGGCCAGTACGGTTTTTCCAACTCCTGTGTCACCCGTGATCATCACGGGATACTTTCTGAGGAAGAGCATTTCGCAGAAGAATCTACAAAGAGGAGCAGGATCAGTTGGCAAACGTGGTTGATGGTAAATCTGTTAGATACCCAAATTTGGTTGTGTCAACTGTCGGCACTTGCATATCGAAGTACTTGTCATTTGGATTGTAGTTGAACGGCTCCAGGATGTCTTGCCATTTCTGCCATTCGTTCGTCTCCAGGTTGACGCGGTATTCCCAAAGCGATTCCTCCGGAAGTCTGCAACAAAATTGAAGATTGTAGCCGATTCCATCAACCCGCCTGTTTACTTACTCCTCTGCTAAGTCGCTCTCCGCAAGCAGTTCCCGAAACTTTTGCTCGACGACCATCTGAGAGTGGTCTCTGAAATTGGATGATATCGACCACAGTGTCGACCACACGAACAGCTTGCTGAGCAAGCTTTTAGCCTCGGGAAAAGGTTTCACCGTAAATTTGACTTTTTCGATCTGATCGGTTAGCATTTCGCAGCAGAGGAGCGTCTTGGAAGTGTTCACTTGGTGGATGGGATATGAGCCGTGTTTGATGCCTATTTTTATGAACTTGTCGAAAAAGGTGGTCATCAGGCCGTAAATGTAAGCCATTTGCTCGGGGCTCAGCTTCTTTTCAGTCGGCCCGGCTGACCAGGACTTTACCAGCGGCAGGACCCCCAGTTCGTCGGGGTCGACGTACACCATGCCGCAGCGGGAAACTGTGGCCGGGGATGCTTGTGCCAGGTCCTGCACCTCGAATACCATGTGCACCCAGGGGGTCAGCTTGATTCGCTCCGAGTTGGCCAGGCAAAGCATTTTGTTGTCGTCGAGGACTGTATTCATGTTCTCGATCCACACAGCATCCACTGGACCATCGCACACAATCCACTGGTGGACTTCATCTGGAAGCAGACTGTAGACACCATTTCTTTGACCGCTTGTCAGCCGACTTACCCTCGTTGCTTACTGCTGTTCGCACGGCAAGTCCCAGAAGTCCGTCCTGCCACTCCATGGTCTTGTAGTTCACATAGCCGTACAGCTCGTTCATCGAGACGGACTTGGGATTCAGTTTTTGAACGACCACCTCCCGGAAGTTGGCACCGGGAATTCCTGTCTTGAACAAGTGTGTCAAGGCAAACTTGAGTGTGTGCAGGACAACGGTTTTGCCGCCGCCAGTGGGTCCAACCAGCATTACCCCCCACCGAACGCACATGGTCTCGTAGAGTTGAATGCACTTGCGGATGGTCGACGGCACCGGCTGGAGGTTCTCGTTCTGGAGTCCAATCACCATGCCCTCCTGCAGCTCGGGATGACACGAATCCGGCAGTTCCACACCGGGGAACAGATCGGACAGAATGCCACGGAAGAGGAAAGCGTCGTCCGCCAGAAATTTCGGTATGTTCGAGTCACGAAGGGCGGCGATTAGTGTGATATCCTCCCTCTGCTCCGGTGCAGATCTCTTCAGGGAGCCTGCCATCACCAGGACACTCTTCACGGCGCGCATTCCGAAGTCGTAGTGGTTCTGTTGGCTCAGCTGCTCACTGCACAGTTTGTACATTTGAACCATTTTGTGCGCCAAGATCTTGGGATCTTCGAAACCCTCCGAGTACAGAATGACCTCCGAAATAAGTGCGTAGTCCGGCACCATCATCGATATCGGACGGAACAGGGCTTTCAGGTTGTCCGGGAGTTCAGTTCGACCAGCGTATCCGGGGTTCATGGTGATGTATACCGAGCACGACTTGTTCAGCCTTATTTCACGGCCTTCGAACATGAACCTGCAAAGGAAGGCAGTTGGAACGATGTCAGATATTTGAGGTCTAACTCACCTCTTGAGATTGGCCACCTTCGCATTTCGGATTGTGATCAGCTGCTGGGCTATCACGGACAGCACTTCGATGTCGATTCGATTAAACTCGTCAAAGCAGCACCAGGCGCCGCATTGCGCCAGGCCCGAGAAGAATCGTCCCATCATCTTGTAGTCCAATCCCTCGGAGCAGTTAAAGACGACGCACTGCTTTGCTACCGCTTTGGCGAGGTCTTTGGTTGTCTCGGTTTTGCCAGTTCCTGCTGGCCCGGCTGGCGCCCCACCCAAGTCCATTTGTAGGGCTCCCATCAGACACAGGTAGCATCTGTCTGTCAGCGGCGTCAACACGAGCACTCCACCAGCGCCGAGGTACTCGTAGTAGTATGGGATTCGTGCCGATGCCATGTGGGAGATCATCGTTTCGGTGGTGTCTTGCCAGTAGAACCGCATCATCTTGAGCCAGTTGAAGTCGTTCCTGAAAACCGCAGAAGAGTGCTCTGTAATTGGCAGGAGAGGATAAGAGGCGCTACCTACGATTTCATGACATTCTTCTCGATGAGATTCGTGACTGAATCCCTCGCGTGCACGTCCACTGTGATCAGGGCGCAAAGGATTTTCCGCAGTAGGCTCGAGATGTCCATTCGGGTTATCGCTGCCAGAGCTGACAAGTTATCGTAGCACTTCCTCTCGTAATCTTTGATCAGTCTACGAATTTCCTCATTAGTCCGTCCCGGCCTGTCGTAGATTTCGTGAATGTCCGCCGCCCACCGCTGCTGTGACACCGTCAGGACAACTTGGTTCGGATGATCTGTAGGGAAGAGATATTGAGCTGCCCCTTCTTCCCACATTCAGATGCACGTGCATACCTTGGAACCACTCGTGACGTTCCTTGGCGGGATAACATTGATAACCGAACTTCATGTACCGCTTGACCGCGAGGAACATGGCCTCCTCGACCTTGCTCAGCCACTCCTCGACAGCGCCACGCGCCTTTAATCCCTTGCCGAAGAGAAGCTTCTCTCCCTCGGGCGACAGCATGGCAAGAATATCGTTTGTGGCCACCATCTTCCCGTCGCCGCTGTCCTTTTGACCGAATTCGAGTTTCGATATGGCGTCGAAGCACTTCCGCAAGTGAGGTTGAACTGCCTGCGGAACTCGTGTTTGAGCGAGAATTTCAAGCAACTCATCGTTGGAGAGGAAATAAAATCTGTAAAGAGAAGCGAATTCATGGCCCGACCACCGACAATGACTGGAAGTGTGGCAAACCTTGGGAAAACCACTCGTTTCACTTCTAAGTAGGCTTCAAGGCCTCTTGTGATTTTGTCCAGCAACTCGTTGTTCTCCCTCAGAGCCTTGTAGTTGTCCACATTGGTCATGACGGGGAGGGCAAGGGCCACCTTGAGGGCATTCCTGACGATGTCCTTGAAACTTCTGTCCACATTCACGAACATTCTTGTCTCGTTCGGCAGCTGCCTCTGAATGTCTGGCGACGAGAATATGGCCTCCAGGTACATCCACTGCGTCTGGCAGTTATTCCATTCCTCTGAAAGGAGAGCTTACAGTCACCGTGTACAATGCCAGAAGCGACACTCCACTTACCCATAGTCTCCCCAAACTGCTCCATCAAGCTTATCCACTCGTCAACCTTCGCTTTGATGGGGCCGACGTACTTGGAGGCGGCGATCGTGTTGATGTTTACATTTGAGTCGTCCAGCACCACTTGTAGCTCCTCTGTGCCCATAAGGACAAAGACCTCTTTGGAGTCACGATGCGGAACAATGAGCAACTCGGTCTCCTTCCAGATGTTCTCAATGGTCTTCAACATGTTCTCAAGCTGTGCCTCGCCCGTAGCCTGCGACGATATCTCCATCAACTGATTGGCGATTTCCTCATCAAAGGCATGCGCATCTTCGAAGTTCGAGATCAGGATGTTCTCCTCGTGGTATATCCGCATGCCAAGTATGGACTCCATTTCGATATAGTGGCGCTAAAACTACAAGTGTGAGCTTTTTGAGTATAAAACACATGCCGATGGTGCTTACCCCTTTCAGATTCGGATTTCTGAGATAGGCCAAGACGGGGAGTTTATCCCTGAACCCCTCCGCACTGGCCTTGAGGTGCGGCACCAACTGATTGGGTGGTAAATACTTCTCGAACTGTGTGCAACTCTTCAGTATCTTCGAGTTGAGGTTGGTCATTGTGTCGACGTTTAGATTTTGATAGTTCAGCTTCTCCCACAGTTCCAGGTTTGTCTCCCACTCCTCGATGCTGTTCCAAAGATTCTGACGCATGCGAATGTCTTGAAAGGCGTAGTCCATCTCATCGTATCGCGTCACCTCGAGCTGAGGGGATTCAGTGGATTTTAGGCTTTAGAAACAACAAGTGTCGTGGACTTACTCGAAACTCCTTTTGATAGACACGGTATTCAACTGCCATCTTCTGGCATTCAGTGAGGCGCTCCAATAGTGCGCCAAGTTGAAGTTTCGTCTCGTCTGGATCGGATTTTTTCTGAAAGATTGTACAGTGGGAGTGTAACAAATTGAAGATGACTTTTTTCCGGTTCAGGTTGTTTACTCAAAAATATAAAGAAACACTTTAGTTTTATTTCCGGACATTATCATTTATAATCCGGACGATCCGAATTTCGGATTCCGGTTATAATGCGTGGAGCAAAATGACTTGAACTCAAAAGACACATAACTTTACAAAACGGTTAGCAATATTATGCAAAAAGTTAGTAACAGAGGTAGCATCTAATGGAAGTTCAACGGAACAGCAATAAATATCATAGGAATAGAATAAACTTCGAGAGAATCCACTTGATGAATAAGTTTCAATAACGAACTTTGCTGAACTTTGCTTCTCTTCGGCAGGGGATGAGTGCCACTCACTCTTTACAGTGACTGCGCCAGTGGCCCTGCCTAAGGTTTCAGTGATGAATGTAGCACTCTCAGTCTCCCAGTCTTTGTGGTGACGCATTAGATGGCGTACACAATGTAAGTGGGACCTCGGCCTCGGTGTACAAAATTGGAGAGGCTTTATGAGACTGAAACGTTACCCAATTTGAATATATTTGGCCTTACCGATGTAGGACAGATTCACAGCAATTTTAAATTTGCCATTGGAAAATTTCAGGTTTCTCGAAAGTGGCGCCCAACGTGGGTTCTGTTCTTCTTTGCTTTGGGCTGACGTCAAGGTGAACCTAGGCGTCATCGAATAAGCCCCCTGATGAATCTTGTGCTAGCTGTCTTCAGTTACCAAATTGGTGTGCTCTCTTTACTTATGTAAACCACCCAATCCAAAATGAATCTTAGGAGATTTTTCAGTTCAGCACCGCCTGAGTCATGCAGTTCTTTGAAGAAGTGCTTTTCTAGAACCTGTCTTCTCTTAGTTGCTACTTGCTAGGGATGTGCATTCACTTGGCTATCAGAGAAGATGGTGATCAATTCGCCGGTTACGTTGTGGTTCCTCAATGAGAGTGCTAATTCCTGTAATGCGACCACTTCAGCTTGAAAAACGCTGCATTCCTCTCTTAATGCTGGGTATTTTTCGAAGAGGTCACAGAAGAAGCCTGTAACATCTGCCATTACCCCTTATCCATGCCATTTATCCCGGTCCGAAAAACGTAGGTAAAAACTCTTCCCCGTGGCTAGGGTTGATGGAAGCTAAGGTGTCTATGCGTTCTGGACATAATCTAGTCACCTTAGGCGAGGGATCGGTAAACAAACGTTCACCTTACTTGCAGTTTGTGGTTGAATATTCTCCTTAACCCATAAATCCGGCAAAGATCACACACAAAACTTGTCTCTTAAAAAGACTGGGCTTTTGCATCCGCCTTCGATACAAACAAAATCTTTGAGCAGTTGAGCACAACTGGGATGATCAAGACCAACTTGGTCTTTCGAAGCCCCAAATAATCTATTAATACTTAGTGTGAGCCACGAAGCGGTCGTGTTAGTTCAGGGGCACTAAGCCAACAGTGTAAGAAGGATCTCAAGAGATTACAATTTGTGGCTCCTGTTCACCTCATTTTTATTATTGACTGAAAAAAGCAGCAAACTTACATCTAAGTACTTGGACAATTGCACTTCAGCAGCGACCTCTCGAATTTCTTCGAAAACAAGCTTGACATCCTCTTGTAGCCGCTCATTCAATTTTGCAATCAGTTGCTCTCTTTCTCCTTGCTTTTCTTTCAGCGTTTCTTGCGTTGTTACAACAAGATCTTCAGTATCTGTACAAAAGAGAAATTAGCATACTTTTAGTAGGAGGCAAAAATTTATTTATTTCAGTTGCAGCCTTACCCATGTACTTTTCCTTTTCCTCGGGATCAATGAAAATCTCGAAATCTTTTATGAGAATGAAGCAGTCATGTGCATAGTCGACATCGTCGAAGAGCGCCTTTATGTCACCTTCGACACTTATCAAATACCTCAAATGGGACACAATTTCCAAGGTTGTCTCTGGCTCAGTGCTTATTTTAAAGCTAAGCTCTTCGGCTTTTTGCTGAATCTTTTCAACTTCCGTCACGGCCAACCTCAAGTAAAAGAAAGTAAAGTTAGTCATTCCACTTTTTTTTGTTTATTTTCCACACTTTGGCAAGTAGATTGCAAGGACATTCAAAAGCCTCAGGCACTCCGGGGTTATGGTCTCCTTGAAGCTACTCTGTGTCAGCTTTAACAGACCCAAATTCACAACGGGGAGTATTCCATCGATGGCATGCATATTCGCATGATATCGCTCACAAAATGCACGCAACGATTGAAGGTCTGCAAATAAAAATAAGTCAAGACTAAGGGCCGACCAATTGCTGGAAGTTTAAGGAACTTTTTTCATTTCTTATGAGACTGGCGTCGGTCTTAACATCGGCTTCGTAGTTCAGGCGGATTGTCTCAAAACGCTCGGTGTACAGTCGGGCTTTTTCATATGCCGTGCGAATGACATTGAAGACCTCCCGCCTGTGCTGTTGAAACTCCTTATCGATCCTGAAGAGGAACGTAACGTCTGGTGGGGTATCAGAGAGCCGCTCCTCTTGTCTTCCCATGATCGATGGTCTGTGGACAGAAAATTGTGTTAAATGGCGGTGTGATTGGGCTGTCTTTGCAATTCAGACTCTGTGAAAATCTTGTAGTACGGATCTTCGGTGAAGTTCTTTATCTCCAAGACTGTGTCCAGGATTAAATGGTTTAGCTGGTCGAATATTGCCTTCATTATATCTCTGGAAAGAAAAGTGTTTACTCAACCACATCAAGTAGGGACAAGTGTATTCATACTCTGCTGGCTCAATATCGACACTTTCTGGTCTAAGAAGGAGTTCGGCCAAGAAGAATGGTTTCTGAAATAAAAACGAGGGAGAGTTGATTTAACTTGTTTCAGATGCATATTACGAAAATCGTATGGTACACGTCCTTGAGTAGTTCAAATGGCCTAACAAGTGAATTTAACGACAACATTGAGTAACTTTTTGGTGACAAATTCTTCTACCAAAGGGGATCGACGGTGGCTAAACTTGTGACGAAAAGCTGGCGTGAGAGTAATCTGATGAGCATTCTTAGTGAGATGGGTTTCTGCGGATGAATTCATGATGACTGAGATCATCCCTGTCTCATGAAGAGGAGGAATTCAATTGACTACCTCACTTGAGGAACAGAACAAAGAAGCCACAGTTCGTCGGTGTTCAAGTAAGTCTATGCACTTTGCGATACCGTTGTTTCGTTTTCTATCTAGTAGACAAGATAAGCGTTGTATTTAGTTCTAGGAGCTTTATATATTGAAGCCAAATCAGAGGCGGAGAAGTATTTCTTCCATAGGTTAAGGAATCTTAGATACTTCGCAGTATTTTTGGCTACCACGAATATGTCGTCGTTCCAACAAAGGCCCACAAGCGCCAAACATAGGTCTCATCATAGGTTCTCAATTTTTTTAAAATACTAATTGTCGGTATGTTTCACGGAGTCCGCACCCATTTCTAGAGCTTACTGTGCTGGTACCCAACATGTACAAATTGTATGAATTACATACTCAGTCTACTGCCAATACCAAAATCAATTGATACGTAATCACATTCAAACCTGAGGTTTATTTTTGGGACGTGGCAGTTCAACACATGCTCCAACACTTGTATCTGCTAGTATGCGCTCCTCTGTTGGTCCAAGTTCATGGTGCACACGAAACGCTTCCGCAAGTTCCCTGAAACTCCTCCGAGTGATTTGATGGAGCATCCTTATCACGATACGATCACAATAGTTTAAAAAGCTGAAAGAATACGTAGTCAGATGCCGATCGATAAACTTTAATTGAGAATATTGAGTCTCACTTGCATAGGAGTTTGCAAAAACTCCTCTTTCTGGCTCGGTCCATAAAACTCATCGCTTCACGCATTTTCTTTATCGATGGAAAGAATGCAATCTCATCGGTGGCATAGAAGCCCTTGGCAATGATGGCGTTATAACATGCGACATCTGGGGAAGAAATGGGTCTCCGAAAATGGATCATGAAACGCTCTCCCTGGATACTTACAAATGTAATTTCTGGCTCGGTCGCGAAACAACTTGAGGAGAGCTTTCATGTCCTCGTATATTTTCATGTGGATTTCCATCAAATAGAATGGTTGCCATTCTTCAATTACTGAAAGAAGAAAAGATAAGGAGTTAAAATGGCATCACCATAATCTTACGAAAACGAGGAGTAATCGTCTTATAAATGAAGGTGTTCACACAAAACTTATGAAGATGAGCTCCGAGCGGGCAGACTGGGGTGTGCTTGCCGTGTGAACAGATATACGGAAGTTTAGAATCGAACACACTTGCGTATTGGATACTTAAGGGACTCCAGTTAGTGGAAGGTTTTCAATCCAAAAACTTCAAAAACAAGAGGCAACTACAGAAGGTAAGCCTTTTGTCCAAAAAATCAAACTGAAGTCTACACGCGATGAAGTCTTAAAAGAACACATCCAAAGCTGCATATTTTTGATGTTGGTTAATGGTCGATAGTCAGGAGTCAGGAAGAAGGAGCTGACTAACTGTGTTTCTCTGCAGGATTTTCATCGTTCAAGGAAGGTATTTGGAGGAGAAGACAAAACCTCGAGCTACTTAGTTTGCTTTAAGACGTGCTTGTAATCCGGGAGCGAAAATATATAAGCACTGCCTTCCACCAGAAATTAAGTACAATACTACAGAGACTCCTAGCCGACTTCTACCTCTCTAGTCTCTACCAAGTGTGCGTAAATATGAAACAATTCTCAGTGGTTCGTGATAAACTGTCCAAAAATTCGAGAATAAATGTCAACAAATGTTTGATGATCCATCAAATTAGATGGTGGACAAGGGAATAAATGGCTGTAAATCTCTGTAGTCCCTGATTTTTGACTACCAATTACCTTTCATGTTGATGAAACTTTCCTCTTGCAGTCGGCAGTAATCGTTGCGCAACTGAAGAGCAGCAGCACCCAATTGTGGAATCGCATAGAACAAGTTCTCCGACAGATATGTATAAGCCTCGTCAAACTTGCGCCACTTCAAGGTCTTCTCCCAAACCTTAAAGCCCTTCCACAAGCGAAACTTGGCAAACGACTTGATCTTCACAATGTTCATGTACATTTGGAACTCGCGCTGCCACTGATCCAATTCCGTGAAGTAGTTTTCGGTGAGGCTCCAAAACGTGACACCATGTCGACTCATCGTGTAGTACTGGTTCTTGTTTTCCATGTCCTGATACGAGACTTCACTGCAGGATGTATGAGAATTAGGACTGGAAGGACAGTCGACTCATACTCACGCCAAACTGTAGGGAGTGAAATGTTCACTGGTCTTCGGGACCATGTATGTCAGGTAAATGAAGTCATCATCCTTGAATTTCCGCACTTTATCGATGGTCTTATTCAAATCCGGTATGTACAAAATGTCATCCTAAAGTGGTAAATGTGAAAGAAAGTAAATAGGTATCTTCTTCGGCAAATGAGGGTGACGAGCTTACATCGGTGAATGTATGAATTTCAGTACGCTTTTTCTTCTTTTTAATTGGTGGCAGTAAGGGATCTGCCTTACTTCTGGAACTTGTTTTGCTAATGATTGGCTTCTTGTTGCCCGGCATGGTACTTCCTCTTGATGAAGTTTTACAAGCCCTGTTCTGGATTGTATATTTATTTGATTTTCTATGAATTCTTCCTCGGTTTCCTTGCGTATTTCTTGTGTTTTTTGATTTGTTTTGACAACAAAAACATTTGTCTCTTGGTTGCTATCGAGAAACAAACAATTTTTGAATGAATTTGAGAATCATTTGCTGTACATGGGCAATAACATCGTACAAAAGTTGGGCTTTTGAGAGTTGCAGAGACTTTTCAGAGCGCGAAGAGAATTCCTAGGCTGCCTTCAGAATTTACTAGCGTCAAAGAAGGGTTGTAGGTATGGGGGAAAAGATTAGATCGACTGTACAGGCCCGTAATAAACCATAAAACCCGCAGACCACGAAAATAAAACAGCTCATATAAATGACGGCAGGAATCAGCTATAATTTACGGCGATAGTAGTGAAAACCGCAGTGAAGCCTGTCTTATGCTGTTAGGGGTAATTGCCACAGATATTTGAGATTTGCCCATTTTTTCTAATTAAATAATTGTAAGACTTCCTTGAGTCTGAAGAGGCTTTTTTCTGTTTTCTTATTGCCAGTATTTTTGAGTAAAAACATTGGAAACGTTGTCAATACGCCATCAGAAAAGCTGCCTCGCACAGGAGAATACCGCTGGTAAGCACCATATAAGGTTTCATAGAAGGACGAGAGTAGTTCGTGAGCTCTTGGAAGAGCACCGGTTGCTCAGAAGAAAAAGAAAGACCATTAGAAGTGATCGATCGAGTGGCTGGAGAGGTGTTACTACAGGAATGCTGTCTGGAAGTTCTACAAAAAGACAGAACAACCATCCAAAGAGTAGAAATTCGGACAGAAGTTTGTCGGGACTAGAGGGACAGTTTGTTGTAAAGTAGCAGCCGATAATGACAAATCTGCCAGCTGGTCCCTGCTCAACGAACTCAAGAACTAGCTAGTGAAGGACAAACGAAGTGGAGATTATAAGACAGCAGAGTACTAGGCTATAAGTTAACATCAAAACTTTTGGAACGCTAATTAATTTGGTGTGGCCATCATTTCTTCTGGTCTCGCTCAAAGCGAGCAGAAATTTTCGAGTTTGTATTTATTGCGTGTGGAGCCCATAGGTACACCAGCTTAATTCAATTACTGTGGACTTCACAAAATTTTTTGAAATGAGCTGAACTCTACCAAGCTTTAAATTATGCATATCGCAAAGAAAACTGCAAGAATTCCTACAGGAGGTTGAAGTCCGCACTAAATGTAATAATATTTTTATTATTATATGCGCTTCAAAGTAGGCATTAAATAAATTTTAGTAATTTCGTATGATTTCATCGGTAAGCCAACCCTCACTGAAGCAAGAAATTGCGACCACTTATTACTGCAGTCGCGCCTAGAAGTAGACTAAGGGTTTATTCACTAAAACCGCAAGGGATTTCTGGATAGGGGCTTGTTCGCAGAAACTAGTTACGAATAGGGACTGCGAAACCAAAAACAAACCCAGACAGGTAGTATCTACAAACTAGTTGCAGATTGATTACGTTTTTTTTTCTACGCTACGATCTTTCAATCGTGTCTACATTGAATTTCAATTTTAAGTTCAAGAACATAACGATACGTCAGAGAGTCATTTAGTGGGATAGAAATTCAATGTTGTAATGAAGGCAGAACGCATGCGACTTGATCTAAAGTCGGGCCAGATGGTAAAAGAGAGTATAGAGATTAATAGAGGCCAGCAGCCTCTATTTCTCTGGTCTCACCCTGAAGTTATTGTTGGTAAATCTGAACGCATTTTGCTCAAAGCGGGCTCTGCGGCACGGACAATTTCAAAAGCGGATGAAGTCGTTCTGGGTTTGTTCGATAGAAATGTTCTACGCAAAATCGTAGGACCTGTTTGGGTTGAGGGAATGTGGAGAAATGTGTGCGTGTGAGGGAGACGATTCAACTATGAACCATGGACGGGGTGTACAGTGACATAATTATAGTCGATCGTCAACGGATCCAACGACTAAGGTTTCTAGACAATGTGGAGAGTATGGAAAATTTGACTAAAGACTCTTCGACTCCGATGCTGTGGATCGATGCAAAAGAGAAAGCGGGTAAAAGTGGAGAAGGCCAAGTCAATCAACTTGGTGTGCGCAACTGGAGCCACCCACTCAGAACACATTGGCTGAAGAGGTTTGTTGGTTGATGCCATGTTTTACACCGACTGTAGCACAACACAAACAAAGAAATCTTCGCTTCAGTAAGATGAAGGAAGGGAAAGGATGGCGCCCTTATTTTGGGTTGGAAATTGCATCAACCAACTAGCTTCTTTCTGTTTCTTGTGTCGTCAGTATTCGTCATTCAACTTTATTCAGGGGCAACCTTTAATTGCTCTTCCATTCAAACGTCTGTCCATTGGAACAATGATTATCCAAAATGGGGGAAACACTGTCTTCGATTTCGACTCTATTGGCTCAAACTGTGATGAACCACAAAGGTATTTTCACTGGCCTCCACTAAGGTGTTGATCATGTATTTGCCGCGAGAAAGATGGCAATCCGATGGTCAAAGAAAGTGTGACTGCTTAACTGAAGATCAATGCGCAGCACCGATGACTCCCACACTTTTTCTATGTTGGTTACTGTATTCGCAAACCGAAGAAGGATTTTAAGAAGATTGTTGTTATTCTTGAAGCTAAACGTATCTGTCTCATCGACTAAGTCGCGACATTTGCCCATCAACGGGTGTGGTCCTGAGAGACTCCTTCACAAACCATTGCCCATTCACTTTTGCAATGTCTTCACTCTATGAGCACAAATCCATACCCGTGGTCTATTTTCTTTTCATCTAATGATTCTGATGTCTTCATTTCAATCCATCTAAGCCAAGTTTGCCAGCTATTGTGAGCTAACTCCGTCTTCTTAGTTTCATTTTTGTTTTTTTCATTCTAGAAAGTGAATTATGGATTTTCGCACCAGGATCCTAGATGTGAATGCACAAATATCCGCACTAGACTTCACAGATCGATGACTTTAAGAATGGATAATGCATTCCCTCCTGTCAGACTATGATATAATGAAGTCTTCAAGATTGTATAGCGCATGGGTGTTCCAGGCATATCCATGACAGCGACACACAATGATGACACAACAGAAAGAGAAACACAAAGCTGTCGCAACACTTCCATTGTCTACCAGCAGGAGATTATCGATTGTCAGGACTAAACATCAACACCGGCGTGTGATGTGGAGTATTTCTCTTCTGTCGCATTCCGTTTGGATGAATGGGTCTGATCCCGGATGAGAGAGAGATATGCAAAAATGCACGCAACGACTGAACTCATTTCTGGATTGAGTCCGGTGAAGGGTGAAATTGAAAGAAAATATTTTCGCACTTTTCATATATCCCGACAGGATGGTTGAGTGACTCTGTCTGTGGAGGATCAGGATTAGAGTGGACGACGGCGGAATGGACTGATGTCAGACGGAATATTTGAAGACAACATTGGCACATGTGTGCGACATCAAGATGGTTAACAGATAATCTAAAAATGTTGTGTTTTTTTTTTAGAGTTAGAGCTGTGTCCCTAAGAAGGTGGCTTGTGTCTGCCCGAGGCTGTGGTACAATGAAACAGCGAAGGTACACTATGTAAGGGGGAACATAGATGCGTATGCATGCGTAAATGGAGTCCCCTAGAAAGAAATCGTGCTTCGGAGAGAGTCTTCTTGGTTGAGGCCCAGTTGTGACCAGAACGGGAGCGCCATCTAAAGAAGAAAGTACTTCGTATTATCTTTTGGTCCTGTATGTCCTGATTGTGTCTGGATGAGGAGACTGCACGACAAACAGTACGGGCAGCACAGCGCTCGATCTGGTCCAACGAGTACGAGTCTCTCGCCTCCGATGGCTAGGTCATGTAGGACATATGGACAGCAATGCCCGGCCCGTCTTCGAGGGACAAAGCTGTGAAGGCAGACTACGCATCCAGTGGCGTACACAGCTGGAAAGCCGCCGAACGTGCGTAGCTGGCAGCAATTAGCACAAGCCCGTGCTCAATGGAGATGAATGTTGGCTGAGTCGCAGGTACATCCCGGACTGTAGCGCCAGCCAAAGAAGAAAGAAGAATCTGTCTTGGAAGTATGCATCCCGCAATCGGACTTCCGTTGAGCCGCACCACTTCAAGTCATTTGAATGCACAAAGCATCGCCGCTTGTTTGAAGACCTAACAGCACTTAAGTGAGACATCACTTTAGAATGACCAAAACCCCCACTGACTTTCCGGCGGCAAATCTGTCAACTAGCGACACTTTAAGGCCGCCCAACGTACGAAGCCCCGACCTCTTACGTCTGAAGTGCGTCTGAGTGCACATCCCGCCATCGCAGAGTCGCCTCGATTCCGCATGCAACTTTGCACTGTCACTCAGTTGAAAATACAAAACGACAACTGTCCGTCTTGAGACACTTTACAGCTGAATCAATGTCTCCGCACGCATCCACGCGTTCGGCTCGCTTCATCCGGATACGCACTTCACAGGGCACATCAGTAAATCAAAAATTCGAGGTTCAAAAATATCTCCGAACAAGTGTCTCGTGTTTCTTCAAGTGCGTCGAACAACAATCCTTACATCAGAGTTGTCATGACACGCACAATGGAGCGTATCACGTGGCACGCAGAATCATCCGCATCCTTGATCCACTTCAGACGCTCAAAACGAGAAAGAGAACGTATTGCGCGGCCAAAAGGAAAACAATCAAGACACTGTCGTCGTCATCGTCGTCGGCGAGCGTCTATTGAAAGTGAAAACGTTTCCTCTTCGTTTGTTCTCGCTTTACCATTTATTTCCTTAAACAGAGCGCACCGAGTGTTCCGACAAGTGCTCGCCGTCTATGCGATCGCATTGCTCAGGATCCGATTCCTGTGCGTAGCTCTCGGATGAAAGAAAAAGTATAATCGATTGTGAGCCATCCTTTGTGCGGCCCGATTGGCATAGGTCCTGCGTGAACTTGAGCGAATGCTATTCGACAGGAAGGGCGGAAGTGGGTGTTTTTTTTTGTTACGCTATGCTTCTTTCTCATCTCCTTGTTTGCATATGGATAGGTAAACTGCTGCTTGCCTCCGTCTCGAAGAAAGAAGACACCTGAGTCATTTGGATAACCCTAGGTCGCGTGTTGGTCGCGTGTGTGGGTTGGATATGCAGATGTCCACTGGAGGTGAACATACGGTGAGAACGACGGAGGTGGAGTTGTTTTATGGTGATCTTCTTGGTCGACCGCAGAAAATGAGTGTTTGGATTTTACCTGCGCGAGCTGTGTGTTGACGCACTCACGCCGGAATTGGATTATAAAGAAGGGTAGCGAGGAGAGTGACCGAAAGGATGGGACTGTAACTGGATCTCACAGTGAATAGACATTCAATCGAGTGGAAGCGAGTTAAATTCACTTGATATCTCCTTCGGCTTGATTGGATTTCGAGGAGAACCCGTTAGATATCTGATCCTGCCTATTAGCTCTTTGCGAAGGTGACAAGTGGTCACTGCTTTCATGTTGGTCTCATATACAGCTTGAAGTGTTAGAAAACTATATCGAGCTATCTGCTTCATGGCGCCACGTATGTGGATACGTTTACATTGAGCTGTAGCATCATAACCTTAAGGCCTTCCGGACGTTGACCCCAACCAATTTATATCCCATGGTAACTGGAGATGCTTGAAGGATGAGACTGAGATCATCCCTGTATCGTAACGCCTTCGAGTCTTAGTGTACGTTAATGGATGATACGCGTTCGATTAGACCACAGCTAGCCCGTATTGATGAGATATAGCGGCTGTAGCGGTGGAGTATGGACTTAGAAGCCAACATTACTCGCGTAATTTATCAAAATATCGGTCGCAGCGCTGGAAACAGTGACCCGAAATTGTACTTTCAGAATGGATTTTGTGCGTTATAGTCCCGGACAACATTTATACAAAATTATACTCAAAAGTAAAAGTCAGTGACTGGTCTTTCTTGTCTCACTGGTAAGGTAAGGATTCGAAGACTCTTTGGACAGGAGCTGAGTTCTACATATGCTCTACATGGCCCTGCCACCTTTGGCCTTGGATCCGTAGACGCCTGGCTAGACTTATGCCGCTGCACAGCTCGTACAGTTCGTGGTTATATATTCTCCTTCAAACACCGTCAATGGATACAGGACCAATGACAGCACGCAGAACTTTAATCTCGAAGAGATCAATGACTTCTTCCTCCGCTTTTGAAATTGTCCATGCATCCACGTCGTACAGATGATCAGTCTCTTATATAAAGTCAACTTGGTCTTTCAAGAGACGGCTCTATTAAGCAATTGCCTGTTGATCTCAGAGAAATAGCGGATGGCAAGAGGAGCCGAAGTGCTTAACTGCATCGAAGTTACAACAGCTGTCCGTTGTGACGCTCTGTCCATGGACCCTCATTCCGTCAGACCCATTTTAGCCGCTTCCGTCTAAATGCCAGCAAACGCCCCATTGACTGCTCGCTGCGTTCTGCGAATCATGTCAATGTCATCGGTGTATGGACTTCTGGAAAATTAGGTTTTGCACGATCTTCTCCAGGATGATGTTGAAGAAATCATATGACAGCGCGTCGCCTTGTCTAAATCCGTTTTTAAAATTAGATGTATCGATGAGTTCGTTACCGACCTTGCAAACAGTCACATCAAATGTAACTTTTTACTTTTTCACATCGATGGTCCAGGTATCTAGTTCCAAGAGTAAAGGTTGGTCAAGGAGTGGGTCAGTTGTGTGAAGTCAAAGGTCGGATGACTGCCCAAATGTTGCTGGACATTCTTGAGAAGAGGATAATATCTATTTTCAGCGCAGTTTCCCCATCTAAATGCTAAAGAAGTATGTCTCATATCGCCTTATAGGTCCTAGGGGCCTCAACAACGGCTACACGCCACCGTGTGCGGCTTTTGGCAATGCACATGGTTCAGTCGAACTCTTCCCCTTTGCCGTGCTTCCTTCTCGACTGTTCTTCGCACAGTAGATCGGAAATCAAGGTCACTTAATGAAAATATAAGTATTCTGCAGCAGGAAACAATGATCCGTTGAAAAATTTAAACCAGATCGGTCTCAAGAATGTGTGTAACTAACGAAGTGTCCCCCTTTTGCTAATAACTTCTCACGTGGACTCAGAATGCATTTATTTGTGAAGGATCTAACACCCAGTGGAGAGCTGCAGCAAGAGAACAATCGCACACAGCATCGTACATGAGTTATTGCAAATTGCAACTATTGTGCAACAGCTCCCGTCAAACTGCAGCGACCCATGTGAATGCCATGCCCCGCATGACGTAGCATATGGCAAATTGCTATTCCCTCCATCGTATTAATGAACTCTGAAAATAGTCACACATGATTAGTTTCGTCCTTTTGAAGTCGTATCCAACCGTGACAAGTGTTGTCAAAGCCGGCGTTCTAAAGTGTCGAAGGGTTGCAAATTCGCAAAATCCATCATGAGTCCCTGCAAACACAGGCTAAGCTATTGCTTACAAATTCTAATGCCAAAGTGTGAAAAATTGATTCGGAAGCATGATCGACTGAATTCAATGATCGATTACAAGAGGCAGTCGGCAAGTCGTGTTCATTGATCATGTCCAGGATGTTATCCCTCATTCGAGCGTAAGCAGCATTCCATCATCACAACATTAATCTGAAATCGCATTTCTTTCCCTGCGATCAACGCAGTTGATCACCATCTTTAAGGCGTGCAATTTGAATTTGTCTCGACGCATCACTGCATTCATCTTGGCTGTCAGTCACTGGCTCATCGGATCTGGGAACCGTGAATGATGCCGTCTCTTTAACTTGTTAATCGACTTTGTTTTGGAAAAACACTGACTCCCGCGTCAGCGATGGGTAATGTCTTCATGCGATTAGGGATCACATCCGGCTTTTGTGGAACGATTCGCTGCGCGTTTTATCTGACAGCAGGTGTTAAGTAAAATGATTTAGCGATTGTGGTGCCTTTCGATGAGTTTGTCGACATGTTTGTGAATTAAGAAATGCTCAAGTCAGTCTTTTGGGATTGAGTTTGATTTTTCTAGATGTTTGAAGAGAGTGTCATCAAATTATGTTTCAGTTAAGTAGACTTTTGGCAATGAATTGCTTAAAATGTAGCATGCTCCTTTTTGATCAAACATGCCGCATTTTTTTCAGCCGACACAAATACCGTATCGCACTTCCTGGCTGCTAGGGCGTTCATACACGTGTTATAAGCCTTCAACAGAAACCAGGACCTAGTCATGATTCCGGCATCAATCAACCCGCTCCCGAGTCTTCATTTATCATGGCTCACGACTAGCTGTCATCCGTTCATCCCCTCAGACATCGAGCATCGCACAATCCTTTACCTGTGCCGACAGATCATCGATGTCCTTGCGTAATTAATGACCAGACACAAGCTAAAACGCAACGCGCGTCTCCCGAAAAGGACACTTCGATGACATTTCGGATCTTTTCAAAATTAAATTCAATTATCCCCTCCTTGTCACGCATGACGGGATCGAATAATATCCTTTTCATGTACATACGTCTTGTCTTATGCGGTTCTTGATGTTGGATTCCTTCGGGATCGGTCTTTCGTAACATGTGCCGCATGTTTAGAGGAACTCTCATTTCATGCTTCACAGACCCATAGCGTGGCGTTGCATTTGCATTTGCATTTGTGGTCCCGTCTCGATTGTGCACTGCACACACCAGTTGATTTCCATGTAATTTTCCCTCACCATGCGGTGCCATGAGGTGCACTACTGTCTCCATATGGCGTCCGGGACACATGGGAGACATTTCGTTGCTTTCTTAATCCTGTCAACGAGGATCGCATTAACGAGCCAAAGGTTTAAGCAATTGTCACTTTCACAGATAAGGAGCTCCTGATTGATTTCAGTTGCACTCCCACTTAACTTGTCATCGTGAGTGCGAGTAACCCGATCCTACCACTCAACTCAACGACTGGAGCTACTGATTCAACTCTTTCCTGATGCCGTGTGCATTCCGAACACTCATCAACAACTCATCATGAATGCCGAGCTCAGATTACGTGTCCTCCCTCTTGTCTACTGTGTTCCACGGAATTCAATCTCCTCTGTGGCTCGGCCTCAGCCCCAGCCGCAGCGTCGGCCGCTGTGAATGGCAGGCCAGGAATGGAAGCCATCGCGTATCCGTATTATGTAAATGCAATAACACTATCGGATCACACCATCTCAGAGACCACAGAGCTCGCCTGTGATGGCGATGATGATGTCAAAATATTTACCACCATAAATTCAGGATTATGCTCCAAGCTCCTTATTGCCGCAACAACAAACCGACCATCTCGGCGAGTGTGTATTCTTAGACGCAGTTAATCCGTGGACGGGCTTTTTACTTCATCGATCGGCGGTGATATAAGTTGCGTGTGCACTTACTGCATCAATACGCGCTATAATTGATACCATAATGGGGGATCAATGGCGAGATGGATGTTTGCTATTAATTTGATGGAATTAAGGTGGACAGTGAACGAGGTGGACTCTTGGCCGAGCCACTAGTCGCACCATTGGCTGGGGGAATTGAAAATTTGGCATACTTCTTGGGCAAGCGGTGATAAATTGACTCAAATTGGGGTTCTCAGGATATTATGATCTCCTTTGGGCAGACCTTTGTGAAACCGGATAGACTTACAAGGCATGCAACGGTTCAAACTATATCACTACGGGGCGAGTGCCGGCTGAAAGGGTGTCATTTTAAGTCGATCTTGTTCAGGGAAATTCTTCTGTATAGCCCTTAATATGGCGCTGGTAGGGGGACTTTGAAGAAAGTCTTGGTGTTTGCTTTTAAAGCGGATTTCGGAAATTTAAGGATCTGCAGTTGCATGCTTTTCACTCAGTGTTATGGAGGCTAAAACGATATTCAAAGGGTCTGTGGTAGTACTAGTAGATGAGAAAAAATTTATGCGATTGGCTGGACTTGCATGAACTTGGCGCTCTCTAAGAGATTGCAATGAAACAACGACAGGACTAACAAATATCCCTAGAGGTAAAACAGAGTAGGTATTCGGAGCCATTGGAAAAGGCCACAAGGACTTTTTCTTAATTTAACAAAAACACTTAACCTGTGTCGTGTCTCGCTAGCTGACCGAAGATGAAAAAAGCCAGTTGGACCTTATCGGCTAGTGGTTTGACGATGATGCCGTGTCGCTTTCATATTGGCTATTCTACTGATTTGGCGTCTTGCTGAGGCTGCCGCCACACCGCCACCTTACCACTGAGTAGTCTAGTAATTTGGTAAATAACTGAATCACTAAAATTCATGCACACCGATTTTGTGTGTCCATATTTCGACTTGTGAACACGTGCTTGCGCTGCACACTAAAATAGTGGGAAACCAATCAAATCATGTATCAGCAGAAAACAAATTATACTTTATTAAGTGTTTACGATGTTCGTTGATATTTCACGTTGCCCTAGATAATTAAGATTCGTGAAATGACGAGCATCCAACAAATGTTTCCCAGTTCTATTTGTTTAACCTACACACAGTCCTGACTTTGCACAACGCTATCTCGATTTTAATTCAATTGCCACTGCTTCGTAGACAACGATGCTTAGTCCTTAATGCAAATGCTGGGAAGCCATGCATTTGAGGTTCAATCGTTAAAGTAAAACCCCAATACCTATTTTTGAACAGCGAAGGGATTGCGACAAAGTGGATTACGCCTCAAATAAAAAAGTACATTAAATTACAAGATCAAAAAAGGGCTACATTTCCTTAATCTTTCTGCCAAATAAGGTAGCCCAAATGCAGAATAAATTCTTCCACAAATTTAAAAAAAAAATTATGTTCCTGTTTTGTTTTGTTTTTTTTTTTTTTTTAAACGAAAAAAATGCCCTCAAAATACACCACAGCACAACGACTTTTCCCAGCCTTAACAAAAACTCGTCTACGGTCTAATTTGGATTTTCCACATGTCGGCCTGAATACAAATTGCAGCAAATCTGAATTTTGTGTTGTTTCGAAATTATTTATGTTAATTTGATTTCACGGCCCGTTCCGTTCCCCTATTGCCTGCCATCAAGATTAATTTGCGTAATTTTTTTTAATTTATAAACCTTCATGTTCTGTCATCAAATTCATACTTCTAGGGGTGGTATACTTTTAAGATCCCATTGACTGAATATGGACAGTCGTACCCTTCTTAAAACAACGACTTCGAAAGGAACCGCCGTGGGACCCTGGCTAAACAGGATTCGACAAAGTTCTATGAAGCAGCAGAAAGTGTCTGAAAGGCCCAGTTCGATGGCTGTACTGCTAGCAGAAGCCAGCGTCACATTGAATCAGCCATGAACTGATTTCGATCTTGAAAAGGATTAATAATCACATTCGATTTCATCTTCGAAAACGCTACAGATTACATTTCATGCGCTCTCCCAACGCAGGATGTGGATGTAGGAAAATCCCCAACACCGTTCTAATTGCAATCCTGAAATATTATCCACGACGAGGGATTCGCACTTTCTCGTCCCTTTCGGAACCGAAATCCAATTGATACTGCTGCCACTGCAATCCCTCCGAGTGCACACAGATTTATCATCCTGAAAATTGGATTTCCAAGTGTCAGGTACGATGTTCATTTCACACCACAATAGATGCATCCGCCGGTGCGGTGATTGCAATAACTGTAACGAATAGCTGCCTACGAAAATCCTTTCGCTTCCCCCTTCGTTTTCACTTACGCATTATTCTTCGTCTTTTTTTTCGGTGTTTTATGTCCTTTTGTGCGGCAGAAAGTGAAAGATCCTTCAGAAAAACTCATGTGAAACCGAAAGGATTGTCGTATCCTTTCACCGGAAACGTATTGATTCCTGCAGAAATCATCGACAAATTATCGCCGAAAGCGAACTCGCAGGACGAATCTATTGCAGACGGATTTATTAATTGTGCGAACGAAATGTTCTCTTGAGAAACTGTCATTAAATTGGAGAAGGAGGAGAACCGGAAGGAGGATATTTGTGCCACACTGGATTAACAATTACTTCGCGAGACCAGGACCCCATGCGGATTGATCGGAGGGGACAATTCTAAGGCTCAGTAGGGATCTCTTTTTTTGGAAATGTCGGGGATTAGTTTCAGGTTCAATGGTGTACGTTGTCGTTCGCGTATGTCACTTCCCCTGTGCTCACACTGCGCAGTATTGGTTGGCCACAGAAGACCATATACCACATGGCAGGCTGCGCACTATAAGGTGGAGTATATTTTTTTTTGTTCGTTGATATCGCGCTGTTCGCCGCGGTCTATGCGAAGGACACGAATACCTGTAGAGTCGAATAATGGTGTCGCCTGGTAGTGTAAGTATGTATGTGCAGAAATGTCAAGTTGAAGACAAGTACATTTGCGAGACGTGAGGTGAAGGTTGGCCCTGCACACCATGACATTGCGTGTCCACGAGAATGTAGTTTTCGCTGAGACAGATTTGCAAGAGAAAAAAATGTGATCAAAGGAACACATTCAAACACATGTGGACTTGAGTTATGTACAAGCTGGTTTTGGCCTTCAGAAATTCATTCAAGTTTTTCAAGACATTTCGCCTGACTGGGCATTGTCTTGGGGATGTGAGAGTCCATTTATTGCTATACATTGTATCGCGCGTTAAGGAAGGTTCACGATATTCCCCCGACAGAGTGTTGTTAGTGGACTTTGCTGAAATACAATTTGGATCGTTTACACATTTTTTTGATGTGTCAGTGTGGAAGGGATTTGTGTATCTATTTAAGTGGCATTTGGATTTTGAGAAGGATCAAGTTTATTCCTTGACTAACAGCGAGAGGACCAAGAGTAAACCAAATTGACGTAATGACCGATCGCATGGGCTATTCACAGAGTCATTTGAAGCGTAACACGTAAAATGGTTGAGATCTGTCTGGGGTTGTCTGACGTTTTAAAATATTGTTTGAAACCGAGTTAGCCGACTCGAGTTCCAACTCGGTTTCCTTCAATTTAAATTCTCCAACTCAGTAAGCTGAATAATGTCAAACGAGGGTGAATGACTATTAAATTGTTTACGAGCAAAATTTTGTATCTCGTCGTTCACGGTTACAATCACTAGGTATTTGTGTACATCGTTTTTTCTGATATATGTACGTACTTAATTGTTTTGGTACAACACCCGAGTTGTATACCGTATGCCAATATAAGACTAAGCACTTGCTCATAATAGGTGTTTTTTTTAGAGGCAGAGAACTTGAAATTGGCATAATTGATTTCTGTGACAGCTGATTTGACAGTTCTCGGTTTTGCAATTCATCATGAATCGCCGGATCAATGTTTACAAAATGTTTAAATTTATTTTGGAAAACCTGATTCTATTCGAGAAGTCATTGTTGAAGCACCATTTCAACCAGTAAAAGTGGAGTCAATGGTCCATATCTCATCGTGGTCATCATGAGTGGTACAGAGGCATGATTGCTAACTTTTCGTGCATCACTTGTACTCTGAAAACAACATTCGTAGAGTTATTGCCGAAATACAGACTAATTGTACTCCGAAGATTGTGTACAAGTCGGGAGCGCAGATGACGCGTACACGGTGTGGACAATTGAGTTTCGCGACTAGGGGTATCCACAGATATTCAGCTGCACTTTCACACAGTACTTGTACGAAATTAATGAACACGTACTTTTCTATATCTACAAAAAATTAATATGCATTTGTGTGGTTTCATCAAGAGCAATGTGCCAAAGTATGTCGAATGGGAATCGCAAAGTATTCATTCGCAGACTTTGTTTAGAGACCTAGTAGTTGTTCTAGTTCAGTTGATAACTCGTTTGAGTAGTCCATTGCCATGGTGATACCGCATCATCTGCAAATTTAGCCACTAATGTGTCTGAGATGCCTACAGCCTCGGCCACCTCCGGCACTTTAGTTCAATATCAATCGATGGATTTTATCAATGATATCTGGCTTGACGACCTCGTACGGACGACTTAAACGTGTAGCGTCACTTGTGCTGGGACGACCACAGTGAAACCCAAACAATTGATGGTACAGAGTCAATTCCTTTCTAAATTGAATTGTAAGATGGCGCGAGGATCCAGAAAGCCTTTGAATCTTTTGGCGTTGAACGGCCCCTTGTCCATCAGAATCACTTCTCTTGATGATTGAACGACCCAACCTTCCTGACTTGATTTTTGAATGGTATCACATTTGAAAAGACTTGCGAATACTTCTTCCACTTAGTCTTCCTCCCGTGGTCTGGTCCCTGGCAAGGGTGTAAAGTACCTACAAGCTGTGCAAGGTTCGCAAAACTCAGTTGGGCACTAAAAGAGCCCCTTTCCTAGTTACACATGACGGCAAGACCATCCGTTGTTTCGCTCCATTGGTTAAGGCTAATGACATCGTAAAAGTAGACATCTCCACCGGCAGGAATACAGATAACATTCAATTTGATACAGCAAACTAGTGATCACAGGAGGAAGACATTTAGCTCAGTTGTTATGCGCGAGTGGCACCCAAGTTCCTTCGCCATTGTCCCCGTCAATGATTCTCAGAGACATGTACTTACCACCAGGCTGTCAAATATTTCCATCATCGGCAGGGGCAACAAACCATACATCTCGCTGCGAAAGGGCAAAGCCCACTCTCAAGCTCATTTCCTTCGCCTTTTCCCATCAAAATTTGGTTCCCATTCGGCGATCTTCCACTTAATGCTCTTCTTTAGTGATCGAATCAATTTCGGAACCTGTCAAGTGTTCCTGCACGCATCAGAGGTCCGTTAAATTGTTTGCATGACAAGGACCTATCTCGTGCACCGCTATTCCGGGAGAAAATCAATCCAAAGCACCACTGATGTGTACGCTGAGAGAATTAATGGCCCATGGGAGACAACAGCGGCAGCGCTTCGCGTTTTGTTTTCCTTTCACACAAAACGCCATCCAAAGTAAACAGGAAGAACGGCGACCGAGAACGACATTAATGGCATGACATAGCATAAGTGTGTGTGCATTCGGTAGCCATGAGGTACAATATCGTCCCGTGACATCACGCATCCCTACTGGTATCTAATCTTCAGCGACATTTCTCGATCATCATCCATAAACGAACCTTCCACATATGCATACACAAACTGACATACGGCACTTCCTAGAGGGACACTTCTTGCCCGATCCCCATGTATTTTAATTTCGTTTCCCTTGTTTTCGCTCGCCTCTCCCGAATCACACGTGAGAGGTCCGTCTCGCTCACAGCCAGTCGTGGGAAACTCAAAGTGCATCCTCTTGTCCTATATAATCAAGGAGAACATTGTACAAAAAAAAATAATGAAAATGGAAAAACGTCCCACGAAAGGACAGGACACAGCACAGAGCAGATATGAAAAATGAACTCTATGCACTGAAACTCTGAAAGGACTCGGAGAGCCACTAACGTGCCTACCCTACCTGGTTCGGGCAAATTTATTTCAGCAAATGAAAATTATTTTGGGGAGAAAAAAATATCCTTCGAGAGCATAATGGATTGGAAGATTCTTTCTCCTTTGTGGAATGCGTTCTTTCATCGAGTCCTTGCTAAAAACGAACGAGACAAAAAAAAATTCAATTCCAAATCAGATTTCATCGGTCGAGGTGATGTAGGTACGTGGTGTGGCACGAAGGTCCTTGCCAATGTTTTTATCTCATCTGCACGAAGAAAATTATCCTCATTTTCTTCGTCTTGAAAGGGGACTCATCAACATCGCCCTGAAAGACCAGCACTTTCCTGAGGTTCCTCTTCGACTTCTTCGCTTCAGAGACTACAAAAATGATGATGCAAATCCATTGTCCTCGCCGTGACTGTGAGCCATTGTCCTTATATGTATATTCAGCCGAAATTGAAGAGGATATCCTTGCATGGAATCGTGCGTGCATTGTTGTCCGTTCGCTCATCTGCCGTGCAACGCATGCCGGGATGCAAAATATCGACGAGTGTGCGTATAATTACAGATCGACGATGATTGTCCTTCCAAACAGACAACGGTTATCCATTGTTGCGTAAGCCGAGCAGCGCCAGGTAACACGATCGATTCGATGGAGGACGACATAAAAGACAACAGTTTTCGGTTGCATCACCACGGCCTGGTTCTGTTTGCATGAGAAGATGCAGTTATTTCATATTTCACAGTTAGATTTATTATCTGACAGTTATGCGCACCGAGAAATCGATCTCACCTTACGATCCTTTTTTGCGCAGACCGATCGCCGAACAGTTAGATGTAATTTAACACGCCCCAAAAATATGAAAGCACTCCTCGCCCGCCACTGGCACAGCAAATCGAATGAATGTTGTACCGTTTGAACTGATTTTCATCTTTGCTTTGTCTTCGATTGAAGGGCGAAGTCGGCTGATTGATATTGTCATGGCTTGGGCCCTGATGAAAGGGTGCTGTCGAATGAATGGGGACCTCTGGGTGCGCGCCCATCGGTGATTACTGAATGAATTCGCTGAGGCGCACGTAGTAGTTATTAAAGTCCAGGTGGTTTCGCAGGAACACGCGTCCGTTATGGGGACTTTGCACCTTTGACGGCGGCATGCGTAGCTGCTTCTCTATAAGGAAGTGATTTAGGGTCTTTCAGTTAACGAGGTTTGTACTCGTGCTGAAAATGGTGACGTAATAAGAGTACGTTCAACTTGTAAGGCTTCGTCTTCAGGGGCCATCACTTGAAAGTGTGCGGAGGTTGAAAATAATTTGACAAGATGACGTAAATTTCGCGTAAAGATGGACGATCTCAAAGGGGAGTAAATGTCATCCAACAAAGGTGCTATACAAATCCAACCGTTTTATGAAAGGTTTTGGTATTCGTAGTCTAATCTAATTACACAATAATAATATGGGTGGCGCTACCGCCCGTAGAGGGCCGGGGCCTAACTTGTCAGCAACAACTCGTGTTGTGCGTGCTATTGTTCTATCACGAGTGGAAGGAACCTACAGATTTATGCCGACTCCGAACGGCCAAATTTGAGAAGATTTTTCTAGACAGTTATACTCTTTGAGCCTTATCAGGGACCCGAAAGAGTTGGGGCCTTGAAAAGTATTTGTTGTCGTACCAGGAATCGAATGTACAAATGCTGGCATTATCAACGAAATATATTCTCTGTCAAATATCTGTTTTAGGCAAGTGTACAGGCACGCCGAAATGATGATATGTTTTTCGATAATTTGGGATGTATTTCACGAATTCAAAGTGGTTGTTGTTACGTTCGTGCAATTTGAAATTGTGTCTTATGTTACCAAGCACATTTCACTTAGCTTTCGTTTCGAGGTATGAATCTCTCATAAATCTTCTTGACGTCTCCCAGGTCTTCTACGAAGTCTCGCCCGACGGCCTTAGATTCAAGCTAAGCCAAATTCTTCTTGAAAACTTCCATAAGATATTAGAATCCTACTTACAAGACATGATTTTCATTATTAATCACGGATGAGAATACTCCAATTATTCTGAATAAAATAGACAATCTACTTGCCTTCATTAACTCGATACAAATATCGACCGCTAATGAAGCCAATTATCAAGATTAGACGCCAAACTAAGTCACCGTATGAGCCGCAAACCGCCAACGCGAACTTTCAGAAATCATTTTCCATCCAATATAAACAAAAAGCTATACTTCTTGGTATACATAAAAGTGTGCATTGAATTATCGAGAATCTCAACAACAGTTCGATTTTTAAGTATTCTTATGTTTAAGTATACTAAGTGATTATGATTTTTATTGTTTCTCTGCGAATCATTCTATAACGAACTGTTAAACTGAGAACTACCTAGTACCTGCAGAGAGCTGCGAATGAGAAAATTCCATGTAAAGTGTAAGACTGCGAAATTCGCAATTCGCAGTGTGTTGATATTATGAAGAGCACTAAGTGTAAAGCGCACGTCAAAATAAACGTGATTAGCTGGAAAATTGCTTTAGAGCATTGTACTGGTTACTTTCTGGTCCCATGATCGTGGGCTTGTAGATGTTTGACATGCCTGCAAGAATCAGAGTGACTATCCGTTCATTCATTACTTGGCATGTGTGCGATGTTCATTATTTTGTTTACGTACTCGCCAATATCTCCGCAGCTTTCAGTGCGAAGTCTTGGCGGACTGTTGTTTTTTCTATACGTTGCCGCAGATCATCATTGTGCATAGATATGCTTCAGAACATTTTAATTAAAGTGATTAAGACGAAGAGAATCGCAGTGGATGCGATTGCTATGAGCCGTTCGCTTTTCTAAACAGAGATGTACGGCAAGACAAACAGTTGTACGGCGAGACAAACAATCTAACATTCATATAGGTAACATTACAGCTTTTGTATTTCTTCTTCTTCTTCTAGTCGCGCTACAGTCCGGGGTGGACCTGGGCCTCAGTCAACAAGCTTCTCCAGCTGGTACGATCTTTAGCCAGCTGTCTCCAATTACGCGCACCAATTTGGTTGAGGTCCTGCTCCACTTGTTGGCGCCATCGGTTTCGTGGGCGTCCTCTATTGCGTTGTCCCACTGGTTCGGAGTCGAAGACTCTTCGGGCTGGAGCAGTGTTGTCCATGCGATCTACATGGCCTAGCCATCTTAGGCGCTGAATCCGTAGATGCCTGACTAGGCTCATGTCGCTGTACAGTTCAAGGTTGTATCTTCTTCTCCAGAAACCATCAACGCAAACAGGACCAAAGAGGGAACGCAGAACTTTTCTCTCGAAAATACCAAGGACTTCTTCATCTGCTCTTGAGACTGTCCAGGCTTCTGCGCCATAGAGCACGACAGGGATGATGAGGGTCTTATATATTGTTAGCTTGGTCCTTCGAGAGAGAGCTCTTTTACTCAATTGCCTCTTGAGCCCAAAGAAACAGCGGTTGGCAAGAGTTATTCTGCGTTTAATCTCGGTACTGATGTTGTTTGTACTGTTTACCTGGGAGTCGAGGTAGACGAAGTCCTTAACTACCTCGAAGTTAAAGCTGCCTACGGCGACGTTCTGGCCGAGACGTCGATGTTGTGCGTCCTTTCTCGATGACAGCATGTACTTCGTTTTGCCCTCATTCACTGTTAAACCCATTTTTGCAGCCTCCGTTTCAATACCAGCAAAGCTTTTGTATTTAGTGTATTCTAATTGCTTGGCATTCTGTGATTTGTTGTAAGATTACCTCCAGAATGGATAGATGTCCTGCTCGACCTTTATCCGTGTCCATTGCTTCGATTCTAAAATGACTTGCAATTTTCCAACAATTCGAATGGAAGCCAGATGAGTGGGAATGCGCTTTAACAACAGTAATTTGAAAGTAACTGAAAAACATTCAAGCGAATATGCCCTTGGGACAGATGAGTTTAATGAGGCTCAAAGAAATCAAAAAGTCACAGGATCAGGAAGGACATCATACCACAAATTCATCGCAGACTGGAATGCGACTGAAGAGAAGAAATATATTCTAAAAAATTGTGTCATATTTAAAGTGCATTTGTGAATGAATGGATTCATTCTTTGACATGCTCACACATTTGCATATTTATATTCAAATACCTTCATTCCAGTTCAAGAAACACTAGGTAAATAAATACACCTCAAGAAAAATGGCGTTCAAGGAGACCCTCCTCTGGTGCGACTGTATCCTTCCTTGCTTCCTCCCAATGTCCACTGGAAACAAAAATCCACTCCTGGGCACGGCTAGCGCTCACCTGAATACATTATCATTCTGGTCACACTCAAGCAACGGAAAAAGAGACTTATGTGGTTTTATAGACGAACAAATACTTAATTATATACAACGCAGCCATATTGTACGCAGGACCTTCGCATAATGTTGTTCTCATGATCCATGGGAACTTGTTTTGTCTGTGTTCCAGGGGTTCCGGGTAGCAGGCGAATACACGAAAAAAAATGCATAATGGTTCAACTTTTTACATTAAGGGGTTTTTTTTTTATGTAGACTAAATGCTAATTTCTTGTACTTGAGAGGATGGAGTTTTACTTTCAGGAAGTGATCCTCAGTTTGACTCTTGCCCGCCCCTTGGGTTCCATCATGGGAGGTAGTAGCGGTGCCAGGACCTCATCTTTCGAAACCCTTTTGTTGGGATGATAATATGATGATGATGATGATTTCAGAGTTAACTGAAGCATGAGACTCTTTTGTGATGTGGATCCTGGGCGATGGTTTTCATTAGCTCGATTTTACATATTGCGTGCCATTTTACATGCTCTCAAAGGTCGAATGTACACTTTTGAAAATTGAATTCAATTAAGATATCAGGAATCTTTCCAATGCCATAACTAATCTGAACTTAGAGAAATCTTCGACCCGAATTCATAAGAAGCGGCGACTGGGCTTGCACCTGTAAGACTGTGGCAAGGTGGCGATTCCCATTCCATGCTCTATGAATTTGTGGGTAAGTCCCTGCAGACAGACATTTTTTTGTGTGAAAATGGTATGCATTTTATACATACCTATAAATTCCATTTCTCCTCAGTTTTAGTTAGGTTCACCAGAAAATTTGAATTTAATGATCTTGTCAACGGAAGACAGACGCTGAATACTACAGGGAGTAGTAAATTTATTCAATGTCATGAGTTTCCTTTTTCAGGTCTGCTGAGCGCAGTGCTAAGCGGCAGAAGTACAACCGACCAGCTTTTTACTCTAAGAATGGTACTTGAGAAGGCTTGGGAGTATGCCAAACCCATCTACAGTTGTTTTGTAGATTTGGAAAAGGCATATGACCGAGTCCCTCGAGGTAAACTCTGGAGTGTCCTGCAGGAGTATGGGATTGCTGGTCCTCTTCTGAGGGCCATTCAGTCTCTATACACAAACTGTAGCAGCTGTATTCGGGTAAACGGTGCTAAATCAACACCTTTCACAGTGGGCGTTGGACTTCGCCAAGGGTGTGTCTTGTCACCTCTCCTTTTCATTGCAGCGCAGCCGAGGTGAGGAATGTTTCACATTGGGAGAGTTGAGGGTAAGTCATCTTCTTTTTGCAGATGACTTAGTTATCCTCACATCCTCCCAGACGGAACTCCAGCGCGCACTCGATAGGTTTGTGGCCGTATGTGCTGATGCTGGAATGAGGGTTAACGTGGACAAATCGAAGGCTATGGTGATTTCCAGAACGCCTGTTCAATGCACTCTACATGTTAGTGGAGTCCCATTTTGAGAAGTTTAAGTATCTCGGGGTCTTTTTCACGAGTGAAGCAAGGAGTAATGCTGAGCTTTCATGTAGGATTGATCAAGCTGGGTCAGCTTTGACACAGCTTGGAAGTTCAGTAATCAGAAAAGCCGAGCTTGGTGTCAAAGCCAAGTTAGCGGTTTTCAACTCAGTATATGTTCCAACTCTCACCTATGGTCATGAAATTTAGGTAATGATGAGATTTCTTCGTGCTGTTGTGGTAATTACTCGCCGGGATGGGGTGAGAAACACGGCAGTGCGGGAGGAACTCAACATTGAGCAGCTTCTTCTTCGAACGGAATGGGGCTATGCTTCGGTGGTTTGGTCACGTGGCACGAATGTCCCCATCATCACGACTTCCGAGGCGGGCGTTGAATGCGATTCCATCAGGTCGGCCGCGACCTCTTTAGTGGAACATGCGGGTCAGAAGATGATGATTATGATGATGATGATGATGAGCGAAGTTATAGACTGGACATCTTACACTTGTTCGAAGAGATTGCTTTTATTTTTTTTTCATTTCTCTCTTTTGTAGTCTTCAGGAGGAAAGCAAGAGGGTTCTGGTTCTTTATTTTTATGCATAGTAGAGGAATCCATATAATCAATTAGTAACTCGGTAAATCATTCCAAATAAAGGAAGCCCCTAAGACGAGCACAATGGGTAACCAGATAGCAATGACAGTTTTTTTTCAATTGTTATGTTTTAGCAGCATTCCATGTTATTAATGAGACCTAGATGCCAAAATATGCAGTATTTTTTACCATTTCCTTCATGGGTCGCTTGAGGCGTGTGGAATTTTATTTACCAAAATGGTCGACATTCCGACTCAGTCGTAAATAATAATAATAGTAATATGGATGGCACTAAAGCCCGTAGAGGGCCAGTACCCAGCTTTTGCACAAATGGAAGAGCCTACCGCCTAAGCCGACTGCAAACGACGAAAAGCTCAGTCTTTAAAACGCAATGTGAATGTTGTCGTGGGGTCGGTCGACATCACGGCTCCGGTGTGCAGGCCTTTCGTCGTCGTGGACAAGTTTGACCATGGGTACACCCTTTTTGGACTTTAAGCCATCAACAATACATATGCATATTGATGCGAAATGAAGAAAACTTTGGGGCAGTAGCGTCCAGAAGCTCCGAGTCGGCTCCGATCGTCTGTATTGGGCATCGCCAGACGTCTCAACATCCGTACATCACGCAATAATTGAAACCGGACGACCATAGGCAGCGGCGTGAGGTCGCTAATTGGGTGCCGGATATTTTGGGCGGAGATAGGAATTTGTGCCAAGAAATCATCTCGGACGAGGCAAATTTTTAGATCAACGGCTATGAAAACAAGCAACATTGCTGTTCACAATAGTTCGACCAAGTATCATTGCATCCACAAAGATTGACCATTTGGTGCGATTTATCATCAAATGAGAAAGGAGACAACATTAAAGTCAATGGCAGCGATGTATGCCCAGAGCTCAACAACAAATACATATGAGGCTATCAGTGCAAAAGTGGCTGTGGTTCACGGCGCAAAAGCGCCGCAACGCTTGAAGTTGTAAAGGTGACACTTTGCGAGTGGGTCATCTCAGTGCGAGAGTTCATCAAATAGCCGTCGCGATCATGCGACTTGACACCGCTTGGTTACTCTTCTGCAGCTGCTTAGTCCACGCTAAAAAGCCAAAAGGATGATAGGAATTGGAAAGAAATCGTCTACTGATGCAAGTTGCAAGATGTAGTTCCTGCCCACAACATCAGAACAAAAGCAGCTTATTGTCAAAGCACACGATCTTGCAGGAAATCGGTGGTGAAATGGATTTACCAGCCAAGTATGATGATCGATGGCATAAAACCCCGTCGGCAATCAACCACAAACTTCCCTTCTACACAAAATAAAGAAATGTCGTCATTTTTAAATAAATTTACTTTTATTCACTGGAAGAAACATGTACAACTTGCTGGGAAAGGTGCATAAATAAAAGTAATAATATAATAGAATAGTTAAAACTTAATTGTTACCAAGTATAAATAATTTTATTTAACTCCTAGTGTCTTCCGTCTTCGGTTTGTCTGTTTGCTTAGATCTACTCTACGAGGGCCAAGTGCGTGCCTCTATGTACAAAATTTAAATAAATATAATCCTCTTTGCTTCGCATACGTGTCTGCGTATGCAATAAATTAAAATAAAATTAATAATAATTTTCTGTTTGTTTTTAAGCGTTTCCTTGTGTGTAAAAAAATGTCATCATTCACTTGATCGGGTGTGCAATTGTCATTTGCGTACACGAATTCATACATAATCATTGCTCATTGCTCTAAAATGTTTCAAGCATCGAATCAGAGTTTGGGGAGTTAGATGATGGAGCCACCATCGGACTTGGGAGTATTGGCCTCCCACCAGTCGATGGCGTCCATCATGCTCTCGTCGGAGAGCGCCGCAGCAGATGAGTCCAGAATGACGTCGCTGAACTCCTTCTTCAGGTGCACCACACCCTCGTACAGACTGTGCTCCTCGTTGCTGCTTTCACCGGACGACGTAGTGATGTAGTAACCCTGGCCGCTGCCGTCGAGCAGGGGTGACGAGTTGTCCAGCAAATGCTGGTGCTGTTGCTGCTCGTGAAGTTGATAAACGATGTCCGTGGGTTCGACCTTAACACGCGAAAACCGCTGATCGTGATGGGGGGCATCGTGAATGGCCTGGAACTGTGGCGGCAGCATGTAGGCTGAGGGATCGCTGGCGGCACGCGACCCAGACATGGGCTGCTGCAATAAAATGCCACCGGCCGCAGGTGATAACACTGATGACGATGTAACGGGCGATAGGGCAGACGTTATCGACGGTGTTGAGGTAGGCGGCGACATTCCGGACGGAGTTGATGCAGGTGCAATTCCTGCGAGCATCGAAACGGGAATTTCGTCGTCCGCTATATCGTCACCATTCGGATAGCAATTAGTGTCCATCAGCGGACTGAAGTTCTCCTCATTGCCGAAGATGTCGGCTGTGAGCAGTTGATAAGTGTTTGTTCCCGGAATTCGAATGTATTGCAGCCCGTTGAGTGTGGTGATGTTGGGTAGGTCGTCGGTGATTTGGGAGAAATCCTGATCGTCCCCGTTGCTGTCCTCGAAAGTGTCGAAGTTGTCGTTGGTGAGCGGCGAGTTTGGTCCCAACTCGTCCTTTATCACAGTGAAGCAACCGTCATCTGCTGACAGCGGAGAAACTGGCGGAATTTCATAGCCCAGTAGTTTCTCCAAGCCGCGAATGTACTCAACAGCCATGCGCAGCGTCTCCACTTTGCTGAGCTTCTTGGCGGATCCCCGATTTGCGGGACCAATTGCCTCGAATGTCTTGGCGATCTCCTCGGGAATGTGCTGACGCAGTGCAGCGAATCCGTTGTTCACTTGCTTGACGCGGTTCCGTTCGCGGGCATTCCTACGAGCCACCGCCTGTGGAGGGGGCAGACCCTTCTTCCCGGCTGCCCCAACATCTATTCCAACTTTCAGCTGACCGATGGTCTTCGACTCCACACTCTTCGTAGATATTTTCATTTTCTTCGCTGGCGGCTGGAGAACTGGCGCCGCCGCACTGCCGCCCTGGTTAACAGGGACATTCTCACTGTTCGACTCACTGAGCGGGACTAGCTTTTGCTTTTTCCTCATTATGACCGGAGCACTGTTGTTGATGCTGCCGATCATGCCAAAGTCTTTGATTTTCTTCACAATCGCGTTGCTATTGATCACAAGTTTATTGCCCGAGCTATCACTAAGAATGCCGCTGTTACTGTTGCTGCTGGCGTTCGTCGTCGTTATTGTTATCTTGTTGAAGTTCTTCAGTTTCAGGTTGGACGGGTTGCCGTATGACATAATTCCGATTGCGGCCATTGCCCTTCACTGGACTCGAGATATCCGTCAAAGCTCGCCTTCCGATGCCGGTTTAGCGATGGAAAAACGTACAAACTTCACTAGACTTTGCGCCCGAAAACCAAAATGTGAAAATGTTTTTATTTTTTTATTTTTATTTTTATTCGTTCGTTCGTACACAACAACTTCACTGAGTATCGTCCCGACTGACTGTCTATCTGAGTGTCCTGGCCGGAGGACAGCTGCTTGGTATCTGTGTCGCGTGCCCGATGTCTTGCACTGTAATGTCATGGGGCGACGAACGATAATGTGGAGGAACAGGAAAAAACGAGGAATTCAAACTCGAAAAGGTGCAACGTAACGTGCCATACACACACACATGCACACGGTCGCAGGCGCAGGCGCACACACTACCGAATGTGATTATATGCACGCGAGGGTATTCATCCCCTATGCGGTGGCCGGAGTAGTGCGCAGACGTTCGTGGAGTTCACGGCTGTTTATGGCTACCAACCACCACCCCATTGTCGACGTGAAACGGTTTTTGTGTGTTGGCCCGTGTGTGTTGGTGCACATTGGTCGTTCGGCCATTGAGCCCTTGCGGTGGGAAATCTAACATCTGATCACGCACACAGACGAAATAGGGGTTGGCATTGGCGTACGTTACATATTTTTGTTTTTGTTAAGATCAACGATTGATGCATCGGATGTAGGGTATGCTGCACTGTGTTTGGCTGATGAGATCGAGAAAAATTGTTGAAGCCACTGAAGAGGCTAGTTGTTCCCAATTTTTTACACAGTGACAGTGAGGACTAAGTGGGGGTTGGTGGGAATTCGGAGTACACTCTTGGAGAAACGAGGGGCCAAGCTACATTTTTCGATTGGAGATTCTGAGAACCTGCGGCTCAGAAGTCTTATCGGGGACGTGTTGTTATGCTTAATTATGGATTTGGAGTCTTGGTCATCAACCTTAAAATCGGAGATAGTTCATTAGCGTCCGCCGGTAACGTCGGGACCAAGTTAATAGTAAACCTGATTCATATATCGTTGATGCTGAGGTTCTAGCATCTTTAACTTCCCTGTTTCTCCTTGAAACAGAAACTGTCTGTGTATACAGTCGACTCTCCCTAATCCGAACTCTCCCTAAGTCGAATTTCTTTCTAACGCTAACATTTTGCTCGCCATATTTTGGCATTTGCCTCAATTTTTCATACAAAAAACCTTCCTCTAAGACGAACTCCCTCTAACTCGAACTAATTTTGATATCCCGCGAAAATTCGACTAGGGAGAATCCACTGTATGTATTTATCGACGCTTGAGATGATCCAACCTATGTCCTCTTAAACACTTAACAGTTTTTCTACGCTATCCACTCTTATGGTTGACTCAGCCCCTACCCCCAACAAAATTTCCAATTGTACATATTTCTCTCGCCTAAAATTCTCCTCAAACGACGAACCAAACACAGTCAACAGCACCCTATGTGAAGTCGGAAGTATTTTCTGTAGTGACTTTGCGTCTGGAATTCGTACCGTGTGCCAACAGGACCATGGCACAAAAGACTCATAAGTCCTATTCCTCTTTTGATGTGGCGCAAAGCAATACACACAAAAGAGCACGTATGTGTACATGAATATCCAGCAGGATATAATTTATTTTTTTTGCTCAATTCCTTACCTTTCCTTAAAAAACGGAATTCCTGCCATGTAGAGTAAATAAATGTAACACACACATCTGTAGACGCATATGTTATGTACACGAGGAGAAGGAGAAACTCGATCAATTTGATAAAAGTTCGTTATGTCCTTATGGGTTTGAAGTTAAGAACAATAACGTGCGCAACATAAGGACAGCGCCCATAACTCAGAAGATAAAGTGGGAATCGGGGTTTAACTCGCTCTCTTGACGGCAGTTAGACTGTCTGTTAGTGATATGTTTGTGCCTACAGATGGTTGTATGAACAGACTGTACGTCTGGATGAATTCGGCTGCATTTTACATATGGAGATGAAGAAATAGGAGGTGAATAAATTTACATTCCTATCAACATCTACATCAGCATATACGAATGTCCTTATATGTGAGCACACAAGGTGATCGCTGAGAAGTGAACTTCATTTATGACAGGTTTTAAGTTTGACTACATAAGAGAGTCGGTACATAGATCGGTAGGCATTGTGAATATGATGTGTTTTATGTACAGACCAGACTATCTGCAGAGATTGTGCACACACCTCCGGTAAGTAGAAGACGATGTCATCAGAACTGGCTCCCCTCAAGTACTCTGACAACAGTAGTCATCCGCTTAAATAAGACCGAGAATGCATAAATATGTGGCAGAAGAAATCAGATGAATTAGTCTAGGATGATGTCGGCGAGCTGTGGACAAATTGATGACTCCTTCAAAGTCATCTACGATCATCTTCAAACCATTCTTATTTTGTTATTGCACCACCATAGAGGAAACATAACATTAAGTTCGTAAGGATTCAGTTTGATCATGAAGGGCCATTACAGACTGAAATTATTAATGTGCCTTGTAATTTGACAGTTTAAAGTTTCACATTTAAAAATTCCTTGCCGCTTCGTATTTTGCTTTGACCGTGGCTGTGTTTTGGGGATGATCTCGGAGTAACCAGTAGACATATAAACCCCTTAATTACAAGCAGCTTTCATATAACTTCCTATGACTGGATGCAGTGCAATTTAGAAGTCCGATTTCTGTAAGCGAGTCTGTACATGGGTTGGGCACCGAATCTTCAATTGTTTGTCTGGTTTCAATTCCCGACACGAACAACATTCATAATTCACAGTTCCATCTCACTCAATTCACTGACAATGCTCAGAGTATACAAAACCGCCAAGAAAAAGGTTCTCAAACTTCAGCCTGGGTGTCGACATTAAATTTAAGGACAAAAAGTGTGATCAACGATCTCTCAAACAAATCGAATACTTTTGTGGCCACACTTTTTGTGGGCGTATTTCGAATATAGTCTTTCGATCAGAAGTGTGTTTAAATTAAGTCAGGTTCAAGTGGAAAACTCTGGAAAGAAATCACATTTACGAGCAATATAAGTAGCGGATGGGGTGTATCCTACTCCTATAACCAGTTACCGTTGATACGTAATTAGCCAACCCTGTGTAGCTAGCTAGCTCAAACATGATAAACATTTCCCTCCCGAATCGTCTGAGGGCTGCTTCATCTCTTTTAAATATTGCCCATACCTATGTAGCATAAAGCAGGACTGGTTTGGTCTTTCGCGGCTACGCTAGCTTGAGTTTTCAAGATGTGATTAATAATGAGTGGTGCTTTTACAACAACCACTTGTTTTGTGCGTGCTATTGCTCTTGATGGAGTCGATGGGACCTACTATTTTATGCCGTCTCCTCAGCGATGTTTCGACAGTAGCTAGATTCCAACAAGACTGCTGGCGCCGATGGGCTGCCTGTGGAACTCTTTTAAAGCAAGTGAGTATGAGTTGGTAAGTTATGTGTGTATGCCCGTCGGATGGAATCCCAGCACCGTTTGCCCGATCCACAAAAAAGGAGACCTTAACGGCGCCAACTACAGAGGTATAAGTCTCCTAAACATAGCTTATAAAAGCATCTCTGCCGTTTTGTGTAATCGCATGTAACCCTTTTTAAACCTGATCGGAATATCAGTGCGGGTTCAAGCTGGCAAAGTCCACCGTTGACCATTTATTTACACTGGGCAGATCTTGGCAAAAGTCTCGAGGGTTCAAGATTTATACTCATCATGTATTTATAGAGACGAACTGTATAGTCCATTGTCTATTGTCTGTCTAGATATCCCAGCAAAACTCGTCCGTTTTTGCTGGATAACGATGCAGAATGCCCATTGCTCCGAGACCTTTGATGTCAAAAAAAGTATTTTGACAAGGGGATGCACTCTCATGCGAATTTTTCTAACATAATTCTGCGTAACTCAGATGTCAACACTAGAGGCATGATCTTCCACAAGTCTGTGCAACTGCAGATAAGATGTATAAGATGTCTAGGGCAGCCTATATCTCCGTTTTTCTTTTTCTTTTTTTAATAGCTCATACTGATGTCTTTCAAAAGACTGCTTTCTTACCCAAATTCTACTCGCTTTAGTCTGAATTCAAGATGTGATTGCTTTTACTTATTCTTTTCGTCAAGTTACATCCGGTCTTTTTGACAATTTACTGTCATTTACTGTTGTTGCTAGTTATGTTGTATTCATGCCTCTATACCGCTCACCCTTGATTATAGTTAACGGCTCTGAAAAAAACACCCTTTATTACAAGGATATGAAGGATTTTTTCGCAGTTATTTTAAAAGATAATCACGACTGCATGTAAATGCCATTCCCTGATTGGTCCGTTTAGTAACAGAAATCGTTATAAGAAACACTGTAAAAGAGAGGTAAGATCCGGCTATCTCTATAACAGTCGATTTTTGCGGCGGGCTGCGTCGATTTCTGACAAAGTTATTGTATATCTGCCAATTCTGTGTATCAACCAGCAAGCATATAAATTTGATCGCTGTAAACACTGCGCCGCTGAGTAAGCGACTGTTCCCTGTTTTACATAAACCTGTAATTTATAGTCTATGGAGAGCTAGATTCAACATGCAGTTCGGCACCATGCTTCTTTACATGAAGCAAACAACATTTTGGGGATTCGAAGATATGTACTTATTCTTCGTTTCGTCTGAACATAACTTCTCAGCTGATCAAAATCCTTGAGTGTAGCATAGGCGACGATTTTCTTCTTGTCAGATTCAGAATACATTTCCCACTTTTTTCGAATCGTAGTTTTCATTTGGTCCAGCAGTCATGGCGAAGCTCTGAGTTCTGTTCTCCCACCATTCTGACAAGTATGCTTCATAAGATCCTTAAAAAATCGCCCTCAACATTAAAAATCTGTCACTCGAAGATTCTGTGATCGTTTCAGGTCAAGAGTTCCCATAGGAGTGCTCCGTTTGCCGTCAAACCTCTGAGTGCACACCTCTTTGAAGTCAACGTATTGAATTACCCAACTCTGCGCACTGGAGAGAGGGTGAACTCCTTAACTTGATTCCTCAATCTGGGTGGAGCAGATCTGGCATATGTCAACAGCATTCAATACCATTGAAAGGAACAGGTTTTCGTTGTTTTTCTTAGAGTTCAGCCCTTTGGTCGGGGGTAAAAGAAAAACGTCAAGCACATAGCACGACACACATTCAACCCCTCAGCCGACAGTGCACACACACATGTACACACACGTGCACCACAAAGGACGAAGCACAATATTCAAGAGCAGAATAGTCCTACTTTGCATTTAATTATGGTGGAACCTCTTGCTGTCGCACACTCAAACGTCAAATTATTGGATCCCTCCTGCTGACGAATTGTACGAGTAAGGACGTCCTCGTACTTACATTCGTACGTACAGAGTCGTTCTTTGTGCTCAAGGGTTGAGCCGAATGACGCATAACCTAAGAGCGCAAAGCGACAGCAACTTGTTCGATCAATGTCACTGGCACGTTACAGGGGTGGAATACACTCGTGCATCCAGACGTGCACACGAGTTGAAGGAATCAAAAATCACCGATCGTACTGATTCAGACGCAATCGCTGACGTATTTCTTCAAATGCGGGTTTTGCGGGCTTTCCAACAATGCGGCCGGCGTCGGGATCGAGTCTGATCGTGTGTTTGGGGGATGATGTCTCTATTATTCCCCAAATATCGCCTATTCATTAGGTGTGCACGCATTTGCATGTGGCGGAGTGTGCGTTGCGCAGCTGTGGTGTTGATTTGGGTAATGAAGGGTACTTACAGCACTCCCTTTGAATTTTATCAAGTGCCAAGTGGATAGGGTAATCATGGTGGACGAGCCTAATTTGACGGGGGTGGCTCTGATTACAAAGCAAATTCGATTGAATCATGTGCCGTGAGGATGTGGCAGCTGATCAAACATTATTTTGATGTGGGAGTCGGTCTATTCGGCGGAAGGATAGGCAATTTGAACATACTGACGAGAGGTTTGCTAGAGCATTTAAACACTTTTCGAATGCACAGAAAAGTGCTTTCGATTCGATGTTTACTTAACGTCGTGCTCTGTTGGGGGATCGTGGCCGAGTTGTCGGCAGTCCTGTGTCGCCTTAGATTGGTCTTTATTTTGACACCAGCCACCAGGAGTCATTTAAATCCTTCCAGAGGCTCGAACTGGACGCTATCTTTGCCCGGCTGACATTAATTGTTCCAGAGATATAGGATTTGCAGGGGCAAGTGAGAAGAGAGTGTGTTTGGAACTCGATAAGAAGCAAATGCCACGACGATTCATCCAACCATTCGATATCCAAACGGGTCCTTAAGGTATCACCACTTGATTAAAGGGACTTTGTAGGTGAAGGGCATCATATTATACGGCCTCTTACATTTCCGAGTCCCAATTCGATCTCAATGTCCGCTTCAACATATGCGCACTGATCTCTGAAAAGGCGACGGCTACCGGTAGCACACTTCAAGTGGGACAAGTACCCACTTTACGCGTAGAGGCAAACACACAGACCTCTCGAATGCCAGTGCTTCCAGCTCACTTGTGAAAGAGATAACCCACTTGAATGCTCCAGGAGTGATTCGTTCTGAAGCCTAACTCCGATTCCCTAGGCACACGGTCTCGCGTATTCCCAAAGAATGGAGCAGCTCCAGTTGCGCCTCGGCTACCATCAAGCTTGAGTGAGTTATGGGCGCATATGGCGTGGAAAATATTTTCGATTATTATCCTGCAGCTCATGTATTTCGTCAAGGATATTTGAAATGTTAGTTTTGATTTTCAAATTTATGAACGAACGCCTACACATGGCGTGGGGAATGTGTGCGCACATACGACGCTTGCGCATCGGCGATTGATTAGTAACGTTGGCAGTCCGTGCGCGTTGGTCCTTCGGTAACGGCGACGACGATAGCAAGTGTGTCGCACATGTGGGTGAAGTTGTAGGTGACAGTGTCACCAAGAAGAAACTGTTATTATTTCGTTTTTAGGAAACAGGATGCACTTAACGATGGAGGACTCTGAATGCTGGAATTTGTTCAGGAATTAATAAATCACAGGCCGACTGTCAGTGGGAGTGTAACAGAAGATGGGGATTATGAAATCCTGTGACTTAATGAGTGTCGTAAAATGTTTTACGGGCACTTGTGTGATGCGTTGCGGACGATGAATCGCAGTGGCTCTGACGTGTCACATGTGTAGGTGATAAAGAGATGCACACCCTTCCGTTCTGTGACTAATTGGCCCGAGATGTGATTAGAAAAAACCGTGAATGATTTTTTAAGGTTCTTAACTCAGATTTTCGTAGCATCTCATACAACCGCCTTTGCTGGAACGGCGGCATTCTGCGACTGTGGCGGTCTTCCTCTCATTCTCAAACCAGGAGGATCGGATTCGAAGGCGCTCTTAGATAGATCAATGGTGTCCACGCTTCTAATATGGCCGATCTGGTACAATTGACGTATTTTTTCGACAAAAAATGACGTGTAGTGATTGAACGAAACTTAACGAAACTGAAGGTTGTGTGTATACGGTCGCAGTGTGTCATTTCTCTGTAATCGGTCGAGTGCTAAGGGTGACTTAATACTCCTCACATTCTTTATGGTTGCGCCTTGGCAAGAAATCAAATCGAATGTCAAAGTTTAGTTTTTGGACATGAGGTAGGAGTAAGTGTAATGCTCACCTAGGCTCTTAATGGATTCATCTTCGAGAGAACAACTTTCTATCCAGACACTGACAATACTCCGAGAGGCGCACACTTGACGCAGTTTTAAACAAATCCGGGCGGCGATGATATCAGTGTTGAAAGGTACCTCTCTAAAATCCGTTGCGACCTTTCCATTGGTGGGACAGATACATATATGGTAGCAGCTGTCTAAGATAAGTCCTCTACGGATTGTAATGTCACCAATGTTTCAGTAAACGAAAGAAGTCCTCCTCACCAAGGCAGCGGGACAAGGCAATTGAAGACGCACGCATTCAACTTGGCTCCCTCAAGTACACACTTGGCGGGCATAATTGGAGACTTACTAGCTGAAGAAGTTTGTTGGTTGAAAGAAGATCGATCTCGGACTGTAAAGTGAAAATGAACTCGTCCTAAATGCGCAGAGATTCCACTGTTCACTGTGTTCTTCTGCAGGATTTCCATAAGCCAGTATATCCATTCTAACTTTGAAGCAAAATGTATGTCCCATCGGACTAAAGTACCAAACTGCACGTGACCCTAAGAATCACCCTACCAATTAGTTGAGCGCCTCAGTTTAGACAATTCCATGACCTGTGACAAAAACTGCAGGGGGAACCAGTCCCCAAGAACCGGTCCAACAATCAATTAGATCGGCTCTGGGCTCGTAGAACTAGATGTGCAACAAATGACATCAACTTTCAAAAGCCGGCAACACCAACACCTGCTGATGCCCGGCACCACAAAGGCCGTTCTCTTTGGTTTACTAATTAATTCAGCGTCTCTGGTATATGTACATATGTTCATTAAGACCAAGGGGAAAGGATTAACGCTGCCCCTGAATGCCGCATGCCTTTTTCCAGTGCCGCTGCATTTCCCTCTCACACCAGTATTTGCACTTTGTTTTCGCAATAAATTGAAGGACCTCGCATAAATCCAGGCACACCCAACGCAACCCCTCACAGGAATTCCCCCACACACGGCGACCGATAGACAATCGTTGTTATTTCAGGACCAACACGGCACGCAGATACGTGTATGAATTCCATTTCCCGGCGGCGGTGCGCAATCCACCCCGTAGCGCATGAGCTTTGATTAAATCACTAGATCAAATATGGGGTGAGTCGGACTGAGGACCCAGGACCAGGTTTCGGCATAGAGCGGACCCTGGGCTGAGCGTACACACATCATGATGAATCGTTGATCATGATGCGAAACAATGATAGAAAGGACCATTGTGGAAACAAAAAGTCCTCTCGATTCCATTCAGGGCGAGAGTGTGTGTGCGAAGGAATCGGTGTTTACAATGTCGAGGATAAGAGTGATGCGTTGGTATGGCAGGAGCAGATGTTTTTCGGAACACGACCCCAGGACAGTTTTCGAGGGCAACCCGATTCGCGCGTTTTTCCATTTATCCTCTCTGCGTATCGAAATTTTTTTTTATTCCTCACATTTCTCCCGGACTTGGTGTACGCTCGGCGTTTTGGTACGTGTTCGAGGCGCAAGGGGACCACTTTAGAAGCGGACCTTGCTCGGCTCGTTGTGCTGAACTGAGTGTACACTGTACGGGGCTCTTGGAGGATTAATTCACGTGAAGTCCTCTTTTCGGCTTGAAAATGCTGCTTCATTCCGTTGGATTGAAATCGTGTCGCTTAGGTAGAGACGGTGCACGTTGAGTTCCGAGGGTGAGATGAATGACATGGCTTTTGTCTAACGCGTAGGGGAGGAAAATCGAAATGAGTCTTTGGTTCGTTCCATCACACACACCTTCGAGTGTGCCGGTGTGCATCGGCGAGGGAATTCTGTGTACTTGTTGTTGGTGTGCAGAGAAGTCCTTTCTTCCGATAAGGACGACAGGAGATTTTTATTAAATCTCGCAATGCATTCAAATTGTTGATTCCATTGTTTGGCGGCTCATGCCACGCTTATTCCACGCGACGCTATTCGGAAGAGGAATTCACTGTGTGCCGTCGAGGGAAAAGGGGGAACGCACTAAGGCAAGAAGTGATGGTTCGATGTGTGGCGGGGTTTTGTTTTTCAGATATTATCTGGCGAATGGAGAGATGGCAGTTATGCTTGAAAGTGGTTTTTAATGCAAATTTTAATAAGATAATTCGTTGAAGGGTTTTTGGTGTGTAATTGGCATTTTGACAACACTTTTGAAGCTATGTCTGCGGATGAATAAATCGGGTTGATATTGTAGGAAATGCGGATTTAAGTTTTGTCTGCGTGGCTGACTGAGAGGATTGGCCATTAGAATTACAACTTTGGAAATAACGGTGATGGTTGACTATTCAGTAAGTAATTCTGACGATGAAGTATCTGTGGATACTCAAAAATAGTCCAAAACATGGAACATGGCAGCCCTTAGACGAACAGATCCTTAGCCAGACAAATGTTCCTGACCGTCCGCTTAATTTGACATACACTTTATGATCCATTGTGGGAGAATTTACGGTCGGTCGGCGGACAAACCAGGATGCAAGGAAACATTTTGTCAAAATCGCAATCTTTTTATTTTATGACATCATTCATGGTCCGTTTTTGACACGAGACAGATAAGTTTCTTAAGGCTACATTGCAATTCAATTTCGTATATAAAAACGTGAAGAGTGAAAAACACGAATTGAATTGCAGTTGATGCAGAGAAAGATTGCTAAGGGTGTAAAGAAAAGATTTTTTTTCCAAAAAAAAGATGTTTGTCTGTAAAGCATACAAAAATATTAATTTGTTGGCGCCTTTACGTTCACGTTGGCATGAAAGTCCTCGCGATGATATCATGTATAGCCTATGGGACAAATATTATATCATTGTCCGCCTAAGACACTGCATTTGTGAATTTTTCGATTAAGAACCGATTACTCCAACGATGTAAAGGGAAGGAAGTTTGTAGCTAAGACTTCCAATATTGAAGTAATAATTTGAATCATGTTCGTGATCATGGTAAACATTCAGACTTTGTAACACAATTTCAGATAGGAGATACAATGAATCTCCACTGATTCAATTCGTTTCCGTATTCTCTTGATTTTTCGGAAAATTACAACTTTAAATGCAATTGCTTAATTTACACACCAACTGCACACGATCAACATAGAAACATAGAAGATGTCTGCAGAAGCATGGAGTTACCGTCTGTTTGTTGCCAATGACTTGTTGGTAGGATATAGAGTGATTAGTTTTGGTTAAAGATGCCATTCAGGTGATGTTTGATGCATGCGTTCTATTTGGGACGAAAGCATATGCCTGATAGTACCTAGTTGAGCTACCTTTAGTAAAGTATTATAAAATCTAAACATTTGTGGGTGGAATTCGACGTCATTCAAATGCCCACCACAGGCATGGTAATTTGTAATGGTCAATTTGCTAAATTTGCGTTGACTTTGCCACAAGTTGGAATGGAAACGCCAGCTATCTTTTGTTCAATATTGACTCCGAGCTCCTCGAACGACGCCGGTTTGTTGCCATAGACCAATGATAGCCAATAACGCGTATTTCGTATCTGTTTAGGCAAAAATGCGCTGCATCAAATCACTGAACACGACATAGTGACGAAATTGGTAATTTTCTTCAAAAAATTCTAGAGTCCAATCGGATAATCCTAGAGAGGATTTAGTTTTCTTACATGGGTACAGACCAAGTGTGGTAGTGATCACCAGTGATTCTTGAGAGCGCTGTGGAATCTATTGATTTTGTTCGATTGCGACGGTCGCTTGAACTGCAGCAACATTCTGGGAACTTCGTACAACCTGTTGTCTTACTGGCACGGGACCAAACAGCAGTGAAAAAGTATACTCAAATTTGTTGAGAAGACTATGAATAATTGCTTGTCTACTGGGTCAAGAAACGCGACAAATTTGTCTTTAACTCTCTTAACGTTGCCGTCACCGACTTGGAATGTTGAAACATTCTTAGTTCGTGGACTTAATCGTGATGAGAATGTTGCTTTTTTGTTTTATTGAATGTTTTTTTTTAAATTGACAGCCTAGCCGTTGGCATAAGGGTGCGTTCACAGTGAAAATTCAAAGTTGTCAAGTCTCAATTGAAAAACCCTTTACTTTATACCAGAAATTACGTCGAACAAAGAAAAATGTTCCACCGGTTGTTTATATTTGGCTTCTCTTAGAAATTAATCATCATTTAGCAAATAATTTTCGAAATTCATTCCTATTTCGCTCTGCGTTGTTTCACGGCTCCGTTTCCATAACCAACTAAATGTTATCGATTTCGGATCAGTGCAGGGAATTAATTAATCTTGAACAAAAACCCTCATACTAAAATTCAAGTTTCAAATTTACATTCGCGGTGGCCACTTGCATTGTGCGCCTGTCAATGAGCACATTTGTGCTCCTTTAGTGGTTTATATTACATTTTTTAGCAGCATCATACACGGCAATTCAGTGCATTCTTCTAATTTTTCAATTTCAATCGAAAACAATGTTATTCGTTAATTCACAATTGCAGCAAAATTATTTCCCTTACATGGCATGTCTGTTCATTTGAAGAGGGTCACCCTTCCAATTATTTTTTTTTGCGGAGGGAAGGGAACTCATGTAAAAATGGTTTATAATAAAGTATCACTTGAGCACGGGGTTGTAAATTATGGACATTGATCAATTTGTGAAACTTGTTGCTTGCACACGATTCATAGGAACCCTGGAAATAATGAGCAAACTAATAACTGGTGAATTTGTGCAACATATTATTTAAATCTTAATCTGGAAAATCTAGAAAGTTGTCATCCGAAAAATGCAACTGAAAAATAAAAGAATATAAAAAATACAACACCAATTTTCTCAAATCCAAGAATTATATTAAAGTCGTTAAAATTTGGCTAGAGTAAAGCGGCCCATAGACAACATACCTTTACAGGCACATTGGTGTCATTTTGTCACACAAATTCGAACAATAAGTTCTTCATTAAACTCGAAGAGAAGTGTACGAAACAGCGCCAAGAGAAGTGTCTGATTTTTTTAAAATATTTTGCTGCCCTATTTAATTTTATATAAATTATAGCCTTAATGTCCAGATCTATGGAAATCCGTTATTGCCACTTGCACTTAAATACAATAAGATCTCAGGCCCTTACCTCGCGACAATTTGCAGGTCTTTGTACTGAAATGTGCAGTGACCACATACCGAGATGAGATGGCTTCTCGAGGAAAAATGCTAGGTAGGTTATTCGAGCTACATTCTGAGCTACAGTTGTTCCTCATAGGCATCGATTTTGAACTGCGTCATCGATTGACAGACGAGCGATCGATCAGAACGCTACTTGTCAATTTAAGTTAGTTTCCGACGTAAGACAACAAATCGATTTTCAGTAGACGCCAAAATAAAGGCAGTGTTTCGAAAGAAAATCTTCCCAATTTGAAAAATTTTGTAATAGAGCACAAAATTAAAGTTGGCGACGATTTTATCAATAACATAAAATGCTCGTTGAAACTTTTAAAGAATATTTTAAAGAAGATGATTGCGCATTTCTTTGGAGGCGAAATCCTTTCATTCTGGTGAACATTTCGGAAGCCCTACCTTTGATTGAACTGTCCTGTCTTGCGATGGAGATTTGAAAATGGAATTCACCAAATTAGAGTTAAGTGAATTTGGGCTAAGGGTTAGAAAACAAATTCCACAATAAATTAAATCTTGATCCAAATTTATCGCTGAAACGAAGTTCAACTGAACCCGACTTCATCTCGCTTATTTCCAACTTGCAACACCATCCTTATACTGCCTTATCACTTTTAGACTGTTAAGTTTCGAATGAAGTAATAAATACTGTAGTTTTGTGGTACGTGATTGAATCGTGTGCACATGAGTGGTGCGCGAAAATAATAGTTTGTGAACCACACATCATTTGCTTATGTGTACATGTGAGTTTGGTTTTGGTTATCCCTGCACATGGACTACAAGGGCTCAATAAAAAAATTTATGAAAAGAAACTGGTTTACTTTTGGGTAGCGAGTACCTCCCAAGTTGATCATATTTTTTTTATTCCAATTCGATACTGGTAAGTAGAATTCAACTGATACATGTTCAGTTGTGAATGTCCGTTTCAATTGCACTGTATTGCTCCCAAAGCTTTGCACGAACATTGTCTGGTATATTCGCAAAAGGGCACTATATACGTATGGCTCCGTGAATAAAAAGAATTTTATTCACACGGAGCAAGTCTTCTTAAGAATTCGGTGTCCGTGAATCGCCTTTGATTCGCTTATGTTTCGTACTTCCTTTGTACGTTTGTTTCCTGCGTTTCCATAGTTTACAAATGATTTCGCCATATAACAGGAGTGAGCCTGTTTCGCGTCAGATGCCAAGTAATTCGATGCGATTGTTTATAACACATTCCATCAGTTCTGTGTACACTTAGATCCAGACCTCACAATGACTCTCATCACAGCTCCATTTATATGATCAAAGGAGGTATTATCTACTCTATGTGGATCTCCCTAACTACTGAGCAGTTTAGACTAACTGCATCAACAGAAGACATGATAAGCCTAGTTAAACTCCTTTGGATGGTGCTACAGTCACATGTGGACAAGGTAAGTCGTATCCAACATGTGGTGTAGCCTACTTTGATACCTAGTAGTGGTGGAATCTTTTATGAACGAATGAGGTCTTGCGTCTTGTCGTATGTCTTGCTCTTCTCGCTGTGCTCTTGACAGTTTGGAAATGCATTTGAGTAATAATCGTGTTGAGTTTAAGGCAATTTTGATTCGCAGACGAGTCGATTGGATTTCTTAAAAGTGAGTGAGTATTCTTAAAGCAAACCGACTAAGAAAGTACTCATATTCTTGATTCATTAAGACCTGACATTCATTTGGCTGGTTGAAACTTTATTATGGACTGAAAGAACAGCGTCAGACAATTCCTTTTTGAGTACAATTGCGTGTAAGTGTTAAACGCGGCTACGAAGTACAAGGTCCATTCCGAAGGTCAAATTTCTGATCAATGTTTCCATCAAAAGTTTCCATCGTTGGATCGAAGCTGCGTTATTGGCCTGGTTGTGGTCTATTCGATCGCGTGTCATGTCGTCACATATACTGAAACCAGAAGCTGTCAGCAATAACGAACTCCGTATGTCGATGATGCAACATATTGTGTGCTCGAAATGAAAAACATTTCGTAACATTTCTGAATAATTTTGAGACGTTGTTGAGGTGTGAGTCTTTCCATTATGATTAGCTGAGTGATACTGAATAAAAACTGCCGGTTATGTGTGATTGTGTCTGAAAAAAAACTAGTGTAAATGAATCAAAAGTTATAAGCTTTGACGATTACCTCTCAAAAATTCTTGAACGGACGCTCCATTAAGACTCCATTAAGTCTTATGATTTCGAGATTGATAGCAGGCACTCTTACTTTGATCTTACATTCACTTTCAAGCGACAAACTGTCTGAAATTAAAACAGATTTGATTTGAAATGCGGAAAAAAATTCGAGAATGCATCATGTACCAACTGGGTGTTGTAGGGTACCAATACAAGGTTGTAGAGGTTCTCAGCCCTATAGTCATATGTTGAGCCATTCGACGACAAACATGTTGCTGAAGAATCTTCAGAGGTGGGCTTCACAACTAGAGGCTGTGCTTATTTACCAACACAGGGCAGGTTTTACTCATTTTCCAGAATTTCATTGGTTTGGGATGATTGGCCGTTTAGATATTTTCCTTCTATAAGTTGATCCTGCTATTTGTATTCATATACATCCCAGGAAACTTTTATTAGACATGCGATTTCTCTGACAAAAAACTAATGTCTGGAAAAAAGGATTTCTTGCCTTCCCTTTGAAAGCCTATTTAGGCATTGGAGTGAGCCGACTATTCTTCGATAATTTTGGTGTCAAATTGTGGTTCATCTTTTTTAGTACGTAGGTACCCACTCCAGACGAAAATCTCAACGACCCATTGTTCCTTGCGCAATGATTTCTTCGGGATTTGCCATTCCTGTCTAAGGACCCACTTATTTTATACCCTTCAGCAAGGACATCTCCCATGAGAATACCACTTGCACCATTGAACCAAAACCACTGCCAATTATTCGCAAGATTCACTTGAAGAAAAAAAGAAAAAAAATACTTCAAACCCATCTCCATTAAGATCACATTCGATTGTAGTTTATTGCAAAATCCATTCGACAACAATCCCAATGAGGTCATGCGTGAGACTCCTTCGAATTCTGCCGATTCGCAAAGAAATCCTTTTCCCATGGCACAGCCTTGCCACCGGCAGAACACTTAAGATTTCTTCCGACAACAAAAGCAGCGTGTATCAATTAAGGCGGTAAATCAAGTGAACGGAGCCGCCCAGGGTTCAAGACGCAACCATTGCCATCCCAAAAAATCGATCAGGCAATCCTTTCACAACGATCAAGATTGCACACACAGATACGTGTCCTTTCGTGCGATTGGCAGAAAAGCATTTCTATTCAAGGATTACAAACCCACAAAGTACGTCAAACGACGATGACAGGCAAGCAGACACTGGGAAGGGGTTTCCCTATCGTGCATACCTATCTGATGGATGATCCTGTTCCCGATTCCGAAAACAGGATTCACATCCATTTTTATTCGCAAAAACTTGTTCCACACATGGCCGGCGCGACGATGGTTTTGCAGGTTTCCCTCCGCAGATCGTTCGAAACCATCGTAATCCTTGATTGGAGGATTGAATCAGTTCACGTAATAACTCACCCCTACTCTGTCGCCGGGTGGAGATGATCGCTCAGTCTCATTTTGAAAAAGGGTTTGCATTAAAAATTCTAAAAACCCCATTGTTTGCGGAGGGACGGCCTAGTTTACGTGTCAGAATTTTTATTTCCTACTCGGTAATCCCGTCGTCCCATCGGAAACTTCATCTGCAGGAAGACCGTAGGACCTTATGTGTGTTTTTTTCCAACAAATCATAATCACGTAGAGAGTCCTTAATCTCCTCAGATTTAAAATATCGCACGGACCTTCATCTTGGATTTGAACCGAGTCCTTGCGAAATTCTTGTTAACTTCGATCCTCGGTCCTTTTCTCCACTGTTACGTGTTGTATGGATTTTTCCCCATTGTCCTTGTTGCATGTTCTTGTGGTCAGAGTAAACATTGGGTTCTGTGAACAATGGCTCGGCCAAAAAAGGACGAAAAAAACGATCAAGAATCAATTTATTTGCGCAATTCAATTTTTGCCGGAGAAAAAAACGAAGTGAATTGATCATGTACAAACATCCTTTTCTCTCGAGGAAATTTTCTTACAATCCCTGCCATGGACTGGTTTCAGCACTGGCACTGGCAATTCCTTAGAGGGCCCTGGGTGCATTCAAACGCTCAGGGAAAAGTAAACATAAATAATCGCGCCAACAATGTGAGTTGATTTTCCTCTGACAGGATCCGAATGGTTGCTTGTGCTAATATTATCCTTGCGCAGACAATGGCACCGCATGGGGGCATTGTGTGCACCGTTGCCATGGGAGCGGGCAGCAGTAATATACTTAATTCAATTTTTTAACCTTGTTAGTGAAAAGTGTACGTAGATGTCGATGGTGTGGAAACAATAAAGTTTTTCTCGCACAAGTGTAAACATTGAGAGTAAAGGATATTGATCGTGTCGAGGAAAATATTGGCTGCTCACAAAAGAATATTCACTTCGGAGGGAGGAGTGAGAATAGACGATATTTCATGGCGCGTTGAATGGCAAACATGAAAAAATCAATTTTTATCTACACCCAAACTGGACACAATGCGAGCAGGAACAAACAAACTGGACGCACCTATTGACGGGCATAGGGAACGCCTTCTGAATGAATTCACTATAACAAAAGAATCTGGGGGCTATAGGCTGACGATAAAATTCATAACAATCGACGTCGTTGCTCGTTGTTATTTATGGAGTCATAGAACGAAAAGATATACGACATTGGGTAAAAAAACAAAGCCAGGCTCTGTCGATTTATTGCTCGAAACTAGTTTAATTCGCAATTCAGTGATGTAATGCATAAGCAGAGCGATGGTTGGCCATTTTAATGACACACACGTGTACTCATAAACTCCTTTGGGAATTTAAAAAAGACGTACAGTGCAGAATTGATGAGATGTGAGATAATTTGTACTACTAAAAGAACACACTGTCATGGCCGCCTGCAGACAGGAGCATGCGAGCACAACAGCCAAAAAGTATGCAACATATATTGCACTTCAATTAGTTGGTTTGCACTCTTTTTCCTGAAGAGGGAAGAGCAGGGCATCGACGATTATAAATTGTTTGCTTTTCTAAACGATTCGTTATTTTTACTTAAGACTCATACTGAACGGTGTACTATCCAATAATTCATAAAAGTATCGATTCGTTAGATTTATTGTTTCTAGGGATAAACTAAGCAGATACTTTTTATGGAACAATTAATTAACAACTTCTGCTCATGCAACTTCTGATAGAAGTAGTTCCTTCTGAAATTGTATAAAATCAATGTCTTCATCAGGATTATAAGAGTGACAATAAGGCACATAAACCGTTATTTCGCTGCAGACGATAAACGATATCTTAAATTTCTTGGTAGACTGTTGATTGGCTAGTGGGTTAAGGGAAATAGGGTGTTCGGGATGAACAACAACAACAGGTACATTCTTTTTAAGAAAATTCGTCCTGAATACTTCGCGTTTGCTTCTCACTGAAGCACAATTATTGAAGAATTCCTCCAAACTCTACAAGCTTGTGTAACACGTGAAAGTTCATGCACTAAATTGTCACTGTTTCGTTCTTTTTTATTCACATTATAATCATGTCTTCTTACTTATGAATGGAAGGCACTTAGAGTTCGCAACCAGCTAAAGGTATTCTTTACGATGAGAATTCTTAGGAAGATGTGTGTTTAAAATATCAGTTATACTCTTTCTTGTCTCTTGCACTCACTGCCCGACTCAAACAATTTCGCAAAATGCGTATGAGAATGAAAAACTGAGAAAATCCTGCCTCTGAGTTTCCGTGTCCATAATAAGTTGTTTTATATTTACCATTTACCATTCGTGAGCATTTCTAAGCAGCATCATTTCCAGTTTTGCCTCTCTTCGTTGCTAGTCAGAATGTGAAGGATCACGAATGATAATTCTCGGTAGAACATATTAACGTTATCAATTGCCATACTTTTCACATTGATCTGAAGAAGATCGTCGAAGACTCACTGGACGATACTAGATTGGTGACTGTTTCAGATTCTATTCAACAATTAGTATTCGGACACTATATGACTAGGTGTGTTTGTTTGCATTGAAATACAGCTAAAATGGATCTTAGGCTAAGTAATGGTAAATCAAACTGAAATATAATTGGTGTTATTTGGCTGTTTGGTTCTTTAGTGTTCTATTTTTGACAGCTTACGCTCGATTCGTGACTTGTGCGAAAGTCAAATATGTCCAGATAGCATAGCAATTTCATTATGGCTGTTGGGCTATATGGCGCAATTTAAGGTTTGGTGGATGACAGTGATAACAACGTTACCGTCTATGGCTCCCGCTTTTGTTCAAGAATCTCGAATTTATGTTTTTGCCTAAAATGCACGACCTGAAGCTGGTCGACATGTGTTTCCAGCCAGACGACACCACATACAGCAAGCAAATTGATAAGCCAATTAAGATGTGATTTCGATGAGCAATTTTGTAGCTAGATCGTACGATAGAGATCAGTTGACCATGCCGACAAGCCAGCATCGATTGCAGTCGTGGAAAGCAACATTGCACGTGCTGCTAGACAGATACCAGCCAATATGCCCCCAAAAAGTGACCCAAATCTTAACTCGCCGGTTCTGATTAAACGGAAATTCAAACTTAACGGTCTCGCAAATAGCGCTTCGATGTTTCTTTAGAGGGCCGTTTTAGTATCACTGTTCCCATATCGAATAGTTTTCCACAGTCTGTCGATATCAACCATCAACTCCAGGAGAAACCAAAGATTATGTCGACCATCATTTGGTCGTAATACACGAAACGTGCGTTTCGAAACAAACGTACGAAGTACAGAGTGTGATGCTGAGTTATTTCTATTGACGGCCAATAGGTGAGAAAATTCAACCAGGAACAGTATGTACTGCATTGGGTCATAGCTAGGCCATGTTGAGGACTTGGGCGACTGATTCAGTCTCGAAAAGTCTTCAACCCGACGAAGCAACAGACTAAGCAATCATTCAAAGTCATTTGCGAATCTGGCTGCGAAAATAATCGTGAACCTACTACCATGTATACACCACTGAATCATGTCTACGCTCGTGCCTAACCATGATTTGAAGACTTCATCGATTTGCTTATGAATCTCCTTAAATATGACATTAAGCCTAGAAATAATCTATGTTGCTTCCAGTTTCATGGGAGCTGAATGTTCTGGATTGCTTGAGTGTTTCGTAAAGCAGACGGTGTGATTTTGTGTCCAATGGGATCAACAAGATGTCAGTCATCAACACAAACAACTCAATGAAAATATCAAACCCGGTGTCAAAGAAAAAGCAGTGAACTCCAAAATAAGACCAAATTGGATATTGGAACTGGTGATGTAACTGGTTGTACAAAATCAGTTCAAAATCTGGACCACTAAATCAATCCAGAGACACATTGATGACTACTGCAAATGTCAGCTAGACCACGGATCGAGCACATTGGCAGCAGAGTCGAGCCTATGCAATAAACGAAGATCACAACAGCGCAAGCACACATAAACGTATGGGCACTGAGTCTCATAGTTCTCATTATAGTAAGGACATGCCTCACACTCCTATTTTAACCACAAATTAGCTCAAAAACTGAAGCCGCTTAATCATTTGGAGCATTGACAAGACTCTGATTGGGTTCTGCAAATAATAAACCCTTCAAAATCCTTACTTGCATAGTTTTTCCGTTTTCACCATTTCAAATGTTTTGCAACTCCCCTTCTCGGGGACTGAGCGCAAAGCTGGGAGGTTAACAGAACGGTGGCAGTTTCTGGCATTTTATTAAAATTCGGCTTAGAGATCCACAAACGACAAAAAATCCCAGTCATCCTTGCATTGGCTACTTCAGTTCTTATGTAGGTACTTCAAAGAGACTCCCATTGGCGTCTGCTACTTGAGTAGATCAAAGAATACGAAAGCAGTGCATCCACAATCTAACAATCTGTCAGTTGTGCTAATAAATAACACACTTCTAGAAACATCACTTATCTCTGGGATTTCTTATCTCCGAAGCACATTGCAGTAACACGGCAAACCAACTGTTGTTCCTCAGAAATCATACGCATATCACCGATGCCACATGCCGAAGTGCTACCAAAGTAATTGACCCATAATCACAGCACACCAGTGTGCACCTACTATCTCCATCCACGCTGCGCACAACATACCGAATCGGCAGGAGTTACAAATCTTCAACTACACAAAATACCCGGCTTATCTAGTCGGCGGCATTGTCCTCAAGAGGTCCTTATCAACCGCACTTGTCCGAAGGACATGTTTAACTGGGTGCAGCATGTTTCACAAAAATATTGTCGCAAGCAATTGGATTTGCCTATCCGACTGGCGCCGCGCCGGTGCACAGTGAACCTGTCGTAGTGGCGCAGGACTCTCGCAATAAACAAACATGCAGGTGCCATGTGGTGTTCAGATGTCCTTTTATTTTCCTCCGTCCGTCCCCATAGCGGGTCCGATTACGAGTACCTTCTCGATTGGTGAAAATAAGCATCATTAGGCCATGCCGGTGAATTTAAAAATACACACACCTCAGGCCTCAGCGCATATCCGGGGAAATTTAGCGGAAATCATTGTGCAATTAACGGATTGACAAATGGATACTTCCTCCTTGTTTCAGCAAGGAAAATCCTTCCCATATCGTATGTCGTTAATTGACGACGTTTTATGGGAACTTCCTTGCGAAGGTAAACACTGCGAGAGTCCTTCGCCGCGTGTATTACCTGTGCAATGTGCTCGAACGGTACGCAAAAACAAACGACCGTCGACCCCTTGGTGTTTGAAGGCAATCTCGTTGTTTTGCTGCTGTGTTTTTATTGTTTTTTCGTCCTCTTTTGTGTTTTACCGCTTTCGGAAACTGCTGCTTGCTGCGCTCCGCCGGTGTGCTTCAATGGAAAATTTCCCGTTGACCAAACAAGTGCATGGTAGCGATCAAGATAAGAGCTATTTGTCAGCATAAAATATCCCCTTTCTTTCTGCAAGCATCTGACCATGAATCGTATGTAGATGGAACTGTGATTGGGATTCAAGGGCTCATGGCACAGGATCACAAAATGGAGGAATCTTTGTTTCAGGAAATCAATGACTTTGCTTTTTTAACGGAAATTATTTCTCAACGGTTCTGCAAATTGCGCTCCTAAATGTTGACCATTTCTTTAGAGCGCCGCTTTAGTTTGCCATATCGAATAGTTTTTCTTATAGTTTGTCGGAGAGACACCAAAGATGGAAGAATGGTCCGTTGAACTGGGAACAAGGGCATATTCCTACTCTTTCGACGTTATTCACGCCTCTGCTCTGTGCAGCAAGGCTGGAGTGATCTGAGACTTCTAGGAAATTCGCTTTGATCTCTCGTGGGTGGATCTGTTAGTGCTGCTGTTGGAATTGCGGCGTACAGCGACGTTGGGCTTCACAATGGGTCCATCAGGACATACTTGAGACGTGTCATGCTCGTCTACCCACTGAACTAACCTAGGCTACAGCAACGCTGAGTTAAACGAATTTTCCGACTAAATTCATTTCCTTAATGCAGATACCCTCAAGTGCTGCTAAGGCGATCCTGCTAATGCTCCACCGATACCGCAAATCACATCAATCACTGCCATAAGTCCCTTTGCCGTTCTAACCAGTCGCAAAACCCCATCAAACCACCATCGCCGGCATCCCACTGACACGCAAAAAAGAAAGTCCATCCAATCGCCAGTGAAGTTTGCTCAAATTTACTTTTATTACCACTTGAGCACACAATTTACACCATAAAATTGTGCACGAATATAATCGAAGTGAATCTTAAATTATACCACCGTCTGCGGTAATTCTTAATTCGATTGCGTCGTCGTCGGTTGTTCGAGGGTAACCATTATGGATATAATAATCGTGAATTTAACTTGGCAGTGCGCAGTTACAGGCGTTCGGTAGCTAAACAGTCTGCACTGAGCTTCAGCGACTCGTAAATGACAAGCATTTAATGACAGTCATTTACAACGCGGTGGGATGTAGTTCGGGACATGATGCAAAACTCTTAATTGCATTTAAATTAAATTAATCCTTAATTATATTATTATTCCTTGTTAAGGAATGACCGTGTTGGCCTCATTTGAATGGACTGTCTGCTTTCGTGCAAAGAGGGAGGTGTTTGCACGCGATGGTACTTTGGCTTTCGGTTTCTGTAGAAAGTGCTTGAAATGAAATCAAAAAACATAGTGTCCAGATAAGAACGATAAGAAGATAAGTTTAAATAAAACAACACCGATGTGGGATATACTACTAATTCCAGATTTTTTTTTAAGATGTATTCATGCCATTTTTTATGGAAGAGCGCATCATTCAAGTGGCCCCCTCGGCTTCGCTGACAAGTGACAGTGTTTCAAGTAGTAATCGGACCAATTTTTAACGACTCCGCCCAATTTTATTCCGTTATTCCGGCAATAGCTTCTCGAGTGTTGATTTTGAATTCATCCAAAGTGAGTGGCTTGTTAGCATGGGTTAAGGACATGACGTAGCCCCAGACAAAAATAATAGTGTTTCAAGTCGCATGATTGCGGCGGTTACTTGCTCAATGCTCGCCGTGAGATAACCCAGTCACCTCATTTCCTTCACAATTTCGTACATTGCATCGCTTGTAGGGCATCTAGCTCCGGCTTGTTGGAACCACGGGTCGATGATGTAAAGCCGGGGAAAATCGGTTAACGTCGCTTTTAACCTGAGACCATTTACGTTAACGATGTCTCCTTCGTCATTTCGAATGAAATACGATTCGATGATGCCGCCATGCCATAAACCGCACCAAACAGTCAATTTTTAAGGGTGCATTGATGGCGTGTTGACATAGCCACTGTGTCAATAATACGCCTCGTCCGAGAAAATAATTTCTTGGGTAAAATCTGCATCTCCGTTCAACATTTCCAACACGTAATTAGCGAACTTACGGCATTGTCGCTTCGACGGTTGTTTTCTTCATTTTGCACCAATCTCTGTCTAGTTAGTGGCTTAGGATCCAAAAGAGTCTACTCACACTGAAACTTTTCGACGGTACGAGGAATTACATGCACAATGAAGATATGATAACGACCAACCTCACGACGAAATTTACGTTGCCTATTCAAGTCCAGAAACCGATGCGCAATACAATGGCAAGCCTTCTAGAATATTTTGTCAGCTGAATGTCATTGGTAGCTTTGATAGCTGCTGAAACATGATGTTTTGAAAAAAACTGTCGTTGCTTCCTGGTCACCTATTGCCTCTGGCGACTTCCAGTGGATTTCTTCGGAAGTATAGAATAGTGGTGCATGGAAGAAGTACTAAAATGCTTTCAAATTGCAGCTAAGTTTCTTGATTCAGGGAATTTAACACTACTCGTTGGGATTGAGTTCAATTTGAGTTTAAGTTCAAGATTTTCTATTTCTTTTCTTTGACATAATTCTCCAATTAATTAAACTGCCTTCGGTATTAATAATTGATAACCAGTCACGGTGCAAGATAAACAAGGTGTGCTGGGCAGTTCTATTGTGCGATGCGTGACGCCATCGCTGGAATTTTCATGTCAACAGAACTGTAATGGCGGAATCTAATGGACTGTCCAGCATGCCTTGTTTTCCTCACACCATAATAACCAGTATTCATTGAAGTTGGTTGAAACAAAAATCAAGCGGACGTTGTGAAATAACTTTTACTTGCATATGTACATAACTCGACGCTCTAGTATCAGAACACCTTGTTTATCAGTTGTTCGAATTTCGGCGATTCTACGAGGGGGGATAAAACGCGAATTAATAATCACATTTATATGAAAATTTACATGAATGCACTAAAATAATAGTATTACTTGATAAATAAGTCAATTTATATATACAACCACAGCTTCACCCCGATACCGAGAATATATTGAACACCCCTAGTACAATTGCAGGTTCAGAGTCAGACTTGGATACGGTATAATCGGTACAATCGTAAAATGTTGATTATGAGTTTTTTGATAGATATATAGACATTGAGTTTTGAGACAGAAACCTAAATGACCATACCCTTTAAAAATTCAGACAGATTTAAAATGTCTTGGAAATAGATTATCTTGTTATTTCTCATTAATTTCTTTTTTAAACTTATATACCTAATGGTAGCTTTATTTGAAAGAACGTTTTAAGGCGGTGAGTGCGAAATGCAATGTCGTTGAAATGGTTTTGTTTGGTGGCATGTGTTACGTACAGTCCCACAGTAACCAACTGTCATCGGTTTTCATTTTTCCCAGTTTTAGGTACAAGATCCAGCTTATGATCGCTGCAACGGGCGGCTGTAGCAATACATGTGACATTTTTGAAGAACTTCGAGCCGTTGATTTCGCTGTTAGTCCCTTGGGATCCAGTTTGTGTTGGCTACAAATCACATATCCATTTTTGATCTCACTATCTAAGGGTCGACTGATAAAATTGGATGTTTTATACAGGTTCTCCAGTGGCATAGCTTAATCTTGAGCCGATCTGCGGTGGAATTGAACAAGTCTAGGCCCAGACGAAGTTTTTAAAATGTCTCAACTTTCGTTTCACAAGGTAACATTTAGATAGAAGCTCCCATTGGAAACACTAACTTCTAGTGAAATCTATGAGTTGTGTTGTCAGTTGTATGAATTCGCATATAAATACAGCGGTGATCCAGGTGTATTCGTTAAATCGAAAAATTCGTAATATCGAGTACATTTAATGTTAAATAAATGGACACATATTGTAGCTATTCCTTCCTTTACAAGCTTACAAAACTTTTTCCTGCAGACTTCTTATTTGGAATATTTTGGAATGTTCAACTTTCTTCTCTTCGGCCCATTCAATGCACTTGTTAAATTGAATGCCCAATCACATCAGTACGCTTTACTTTCTGAACAGAGTTTGAGTCCATTTCTGAGGTAGCTCCTCAGAAATGGACTCAAACTCATAATTATCAATATCAATAACATCGATCTCTTGAAATGTGCTGGTAAGACTATCTTCTAAGAAACAATTCAGTATTGTTCCAAGACTCTCCTAGCGAAAGACGTTTGCGAGTTAAAACGCAAAAGAGACTTTTCAGTGCTAAGGATATGTAATTTTCACTTGAAAGAAGATAACTAAATGAATATACGTCGCGCATGTGCGAATGACAATACAAACAAAAACCCTGAACAGAATGAAACTTGCAAAGTCGAAAACATTGCACATATCCATAGTCAAGGGGGTTGCTTTGTGTCCTTCGTCTCTTAGGTAACAAAAACATTCGTTAAATCGAGTGTCAACTCTTTTTTTCGTACTTTACATAGAGACACTAAAATAATGTACATTGTATCGATCATTCGTTGTACTGGACCACCACTGTATTACCCAACTGCCCAGCAACCGGTAACACCCATATTTCGTCGAATGACGTGGGGCTGTTTTTGAAATACATCAGGAAAGCATCCACATCAATGAGTGGCCAACATAAGTGCTGTGCGTGTTTAAAATCTACATTCAGACGACACATACAAATCAGCAGAGAACAACATCCTCGTTAAGAATAATATTCACTACAAAACTCTTCGACAGAATTATTCTCTGGAAGCTTGTACTTGCTACACTTATTACGCTTCATAAAACCAGATGAGGAATAGACATGAAATCACGCCAGCAATCCACATTACCTGCGAACATCCGACACTTTTGCATTCAGAATTCAAGTAGCTAGCGCGATGAGACCCATTACTTGTTCGCATTCTGCTAGATTAACTCAGTGTTTGATAATTTATAGCCACGGCAGCAGCATCATCATCTCCAGAGAGCAATCAATTTAACACTGTCCGTCGACTGGGACGTGTCGACGAACGCATCAGAGCCCACTTACTGATGGATTAACTACGCACAACCGGTCTCGCGCTAGGCTCATCTTCATCATCGCACAAATCCTTCATAACTGCTGCCATCGCGGTGGCGGTAAGCTCAATCTAAGTCTCCTTTTCTTAGAATTGAGTCATAAAGGAAGGCATAACCAGATGGAATGCAGCACTCAGCCATTTTCGAGATGCCGCTGATGGGAACGAGGTAGAGGACATTGCATAGCAGCGAGCGGCGCTTGAATGGCTGGACGGTTGGAGGTAAAAATTATTTTTACGACACTCAAAGCCCAACGAGGTGAGCATGGCACTGTTATTGAAATTGCCACAATTAAGACCGTTCTGCGGACATCGCCCATGAGCTTAACATTGTATGGAATTTAATGAATTTACTGCCCTTAAAACTAATGACGCCAATCGGCGAAGGCATCCCTCAAATGAGTAGTCGCCATATTTGGCTTGGCGGTAGCGCTGCAGAAATGTTTACTGCATGCCCATGTTGGCATGAAGTTGTTCCGCAACGGCATTAACTGCTCACATCTCTCAGGCGCATATTTAAATTGTGGTTCACCTAATTTTCGCGTATGTGATGTGCCCGGGTGGACCTTCAGACGGCGCGACAGCTTATCATACAAGCTGACATGTTGACGTGCACTCCGCGGGAGCACAGGTTGGAGGATTGACGAAGAAATTTCGCGATAGCCAGTGGCGCGGAGTGACAATTGAGACCACCCATGTTGATGTCCTTTGGACGGCAAGTGCGTGCAGAGGGGAGTCTAAGCGTGAGCGTGGCCAACGGGGCGGTGTGAGTGAGGCCATGACGATAACTTTTGCACTTAATGACTGGCCCGTCAACTGGCCCGTTTTTTCGTTTAAATATCTAAGTTATGCGTAGATAGTTGGAGTACCTCCAGCAGCAGTTTGGAATGTTGGCCCTTTTTATGTCCTCATCTGAATACCGAACTGGTTTCACTGGCAACGGCACGTGCTAGGGAACTTGTTTGCCGGTTGGGACAGGTCTAGTTAAGGGGTTTATCGATGGCAAGAGATTGTTTCTATTTTCTATGCGTGATTCGCGGACAGCACTAATGGTTCCTGGAAATCTTAATGACTATGGCAAATTTGTGGTTTTTTTTGTTAACGAATAGCAAATTTATTGTTATTGGCGTTGTTGATCGGTGCGTAAATTCTGAAGGATCTTCGATTTGTTATGATGACAGTCACTCTCATGCATATCTCATTAAACTATGTGTCGATAGTTATTCCTTGTCAGCAGTAATACATTTCATTGGATTTTATTGACACAGTCTGATAAGAAAGCTTAACACTTCCAAAAAAGTGTTCAGTTTAGAACAAATGAGAAAATGAGAACATAGCTTTTTAATAAGAAAAGAAAAAGGAAAAGAGCAAAGAAAGAATGCGAACAAAAAAATAGTTCGCAATAATTTAAAGCGACACGAGTTCTTGGTATGGCTCTGTGATTCTTTACTGGTTGCAGGAGTGTCCAGAAAGTATTGCGGTGACGGAATACAAGGACAGCAATGTCTAGAAAGAATTGCTACATAAATCGAAGGAAGGACGTACTTCAATACGTCGAATGTCTTGATAACTCGAAGAGGTCGTGTGGCGTTACCTTTGACAAGTCGAATTCTGAAGGGGAATTCCCACATTCTGCGTGGTTATATAAGTTCATTTAATAATTCATCATTTTCGGGGATACTGTCTTTGTATGCTCCTATCACCATGTTGGTATATTGGTCGATACGAACTCGAATCCTTGTTTTGAAAAAAAAAGTAAGCGCCTTAAAAAAAAACACAAAGAGGAAGACGAGAGTAAAGATACATATGAACAGTGGTGTGCGTATTGCTAAGTTGAAAGTTGATTATTTTTTAACCTCGATGTGTCGTTAGTACGTACGTTAAAAACATTATCTCTTAATGAAAAATGTTACTTTTAAATGAGGTGGAAACTGGGTTGGTAAGGCAAGATGCCACTGTGAAGTATGGTGATCCGGCAAATACGGTGTCTCCCATTTTAAAAGAAATAAAGAAACAATTGCCACTGCAATCGATTATGGTGGTGCAAGTGGAAGTTCCTAGTGACTTTGTATTTTACTTGATAAATCGAATTCTTGATAAGTCGAATTTTCTTCGTAGCAGATGATAGTTCTTATTACCGAAGTTCGACTATATATGTTTTAGAATAAAATTACACAAGAACAGACTTTGATAGAAAGAAACGGCATCAGTGTTATATGTTTTTGTGTTATTCATATATATCTATGGTTATATAAGGAATAGGGTATATCATTCACGGCGCTGCTGGTAAGAAAGTCGTTACTCGTATGTTCAAGTGTTAACCTCTTCACTCGACGCAAATCTTTTCCCACACCGCCATTTCCTCAAATTTGACAACAAGAAATAGTTCTCCTCCTTGCACTTAGTGTGTGTGCACTTAGGGTCGAGTGATTTTTCATGACCAAATCTTCACGTAAACTGTGATTTTGATTTACCCACTTACATATCTGAGATGCCTGCAGCCTCAGCCAACTAACTGACTTCCAATCTGAATATTGAATCAGTCTATGCATTTGATGGACGATTTCTGGCGTGACGACGTCTTTTGGGCGACCTGAACTTAAGGCGCTACTTGTGCTCGTACGACCCGGCATTGGAATTGATGGTCATTGATGGAAATTCAGCGCTCCAAAACTAAGCAAATTAAATGACGCACCTTACTGAAAACTATGTCAGTAGATTATGTAGATAGCAATTAATGGAGGAAGCATTGTATTTAAAGTTGCTAAACAGGAAATAAGTTTGCTCCGTCGGATGTATTCTCCGTTGGAGCTAAACCAAGCTTGCTTTCAAAATATGTCATTTTGAAGCCATGGCTGCCACAAACGAAAATATACCAAAACATAGGTTTCTTGTGTATTTTAATCCACTTCATGAGTTGCAATTAACTAGGAAATTATACAGAAACAAAAATAAATGCATTAAATAATTAAGTTAATAAATCACCATTTATACAAATTCAACGAAACTTAAGTTAATTTTAATTTTTCCCATTTCAATCGAAAAGTACCATAATAGCACTATCGAGCCACACCGCAATGCTGCACCAAAATATGGTCGTAGTCGGGCACTGGCTCGGCCACCTCGAGTGCATGGACACTAATGCTCCAGCTAAGACTGTTTTCGAATCCTAGACTCTTGGTTCGAGAAGGAGACCCATCGCGGACGCATGACATCTTCGTTTAGATGACTGGAAACAGCATGCCCAGAACCGCCAGAAACTGTGGAAGGCAGGTATTGCTCAGGCTCAGACCGTCTACGGATTTCATGCCTAATAAGTAAGTAAGTATAGCCTCAATAATATTGCTCCGATGTTCAAATTATGATGCTTGAGGCGAATTTAGTGACAGATTTGGCGTAGCGTCACATGGCGGAGAAGGAAAATACTTCATTCGTACCTACCGAGTGTGACTAAATACAGACGGTAGTTGTAATTCAAATGGGCACTGACTCCTGGACATCAAGAGACTTTTAATTCTTGTGCAATCTGGGAAATTTTTTGGGCAACAAATTTATAGTTTCTCTAAACCATCGAAAGTGTACAGTGCATCATTCTTAATTGCTTAATTTCCACCAAGTGGTTGTGGTCAACATTTTGCATACCTGCATAACTTGACTTATACCTTATTGATGTCTCCTTTTGCGCACTAGCTAGGATTACTTTGTGAGTCGGCGCATTTATATCAAGTAGCCTAGATTCCAAATCTTAAGGAGTTTTCTTAGTAAATTGTCTAGATCATTCCCCTCTTCCGAGTAAGCTGATAAATTATCTAGATCCTCTCCGATTGCTTTCATAAAGAACACTTCAGTAGTTGTCACATGTCAAGGAGGCGTGGCTTTCTTTGCGAACAAATTCCATGGATCCACCTCCCTTACTTCGTAGTTCCCCTTTACCCGGGCCCAAGGCACACTCCTCAGCGATGATCTTCCTCACGATTATGTCATCTGACTTCAATAAATTCAGAGCAAACTAGTCCCGTCCCATCAGTGTTTATCCAAAACATATCAAAACATTTTAACAGCCACACCGCCATGCACTTGTTCAACCCACTTTCGTACGCTCGCTCTGATTTATTGATTCCAGAAATTAGTTCAGTGAAACACAATAAATATCGATTTCACCCAGCGAATCCCGACCACGGTTACACTCTCCCAACGGGGCACGTAGACACAATAAAAGCCGATATCTTCACATGTCATCGCAGCGCGTTAATGCCAAACGATCATATAGAAGCCGTTGAGGCCGAATCATCATCACTCTCCAGTGGCGAGAGAATGCTGCGACCCCCACTGTGGTAGGTGGGGCAACAGAAGTGTTGTCAACTCCTTTTACCGAGTTGAACTTGAAATTTATATCCCATGTCACATATTTTCGTACCAAAATCGTTGATCCACAAAAGGGATAAAGGAAAGGATTCTCTGACAGGGGCACACCACTGTAGGTAGCAAAACGCAATAAATTAGAAGCATGACTATAAATGTCCACTAACTCCATGTTGCATGTTTCAATTTGTTTGCCTCAATGCAAGCGGACGGTCTGCATGAGCATGAGAGTCGGGAAGGGACACCATCGAAATTAGTTGCCTTACACTGTCCGCTCTCATGGGCTAATTAAACACGATATTCTGTTGTAAATAACCAATGAAGCCACCACGGGAGATCCTTTTTTTTTATGGTCACCTTTTCTCGATATCATCAGAGTATCTTTTCTCTTGTCTTCATTTAGGGTTTCGTTTCTTACTTCGGCTGCGTCTCCTCGCCATTCACGAGGTAACCAGTTTGTCCTCGAGCTACCGATGAAAGTAGATGACTAATGGGAAAGGTGCTCATTTCGCTATGTCATCCTGGGTCCCGTGCCGAGAAGAAGCGCTCCGTTGTTTTTGATAGCGTTTCACTTCAAAGGGACGAGCCTCGGACGAGACACGATAAGACTGCCAAAAAATTAGCCTCATCCGAGAGGAAGTGAAATTTGAAAATCACCTTTCGCTGATAGTGATGAGTTTCGGGAGAGACAGAGAGATTTCAATTAACGATCTCCTCGTTAGCAAGGAAGAGAAATTACCAGCGGCTTTCTTTACTAGGCAAGACCACCACCTTCGCGGCGATGGGCGGGGCGGATAAAGGATATTCGACAACAGCATCTCTCCTTGATGCACCGGCAGTAGCCTAATGACTAACCACTTTCATGTGTGGTATTTTTTTTGTTTCTTCCATGGTGCCGGGAATGGACGGAATGGCGCGAAGAATCGCCTCGGCTTTCTGGGTCTGGGTTGATAATCTGCAAGGAAATATCCTTGCCGACAAAAGGGATCGTTTGCTTGCAAAGGATTACTGGTAATGGACTGCGGTAAACTAAGCACAAATTGCTTCTTCGGCGGATGTTGACAATATTGATGCCGATGGCGAGATTGTGCACTCTCATGAAAGTGCATCATTTTCTTCTGTCCCCCGAGGAAAGGTGCAATCGGGCGCATGACTGTTGAGGACATTGCATCCAATTGTAACTGGCGCGTATTTATGAAACTATTTCAACACTTGAACGAAAGTCTGAGCGCTTTCTGTTGTTTTCAGATGAAGATGCAATCATTGTTAAGTAGAAGGTCCAATTGCGCATTCGTAGTGGGAAGGCGGTTTCAGATAGATCTTACCTCCGTTCGCTCTTGTAAGTTACATTCTCGAAAGTCTGATAGGGGGACGAGGAGAGGGATGAGATGTCCTGGAGGTTTCGCCTAACCAATGTTCGGTCCAGCAGTGTGGCGCTGACGGGGAATCGGCCTTTGCAAGACGCGACGGTCATTAGAAAACCTTACAGTGAGGTGTGAAGCACTCTAGTGAATGAGCGGATGGACGGAGGATAAGTTGCTTGCACTTCTCATATGAAAGGGATTTTTGAAGTGATTTTGAGTGAGTCTGTGGCGAGCAGGTGAATTATGTGATCCAGATAGATGATTCTTTTTGATATTTTTTTAGTTACAATTGTTTTGATACGGTCCTAAACATCATCTTTTTGACATTATTTATCGTAGGCCGCGATTTCCTGAAAGTTTTACTTCGAGTAGGACGAGCATATGTTTCGTACGTCGAGCTGGTTATTGTTGCCCATTCATTATGTATACCTATAATCTCTAATATAAATGGCGGGGCAGTCCAAGCTGAACCGGAGGCTAGCTTCTGCAACAACCACTCGTGTTGTGTGATATGTTCTATCATGAGTGAAAGTGATCTACAGACTCCGAACGGCCAAGTGTTTGAGAAGCTTTTTCTAGGCAGTTATACTCTTTGGGCATTGTCATCGAAAGAGGTGGAGCCGTGGTCTTATTGGGAATGGAGTCGAGACACCGAGGTTCAAGTGCGTAGGAGTCGAAGTACAAACCTACAATGCCACGGCCGGTGCATGTTGCCAATGCTGGCAGAAATTTATTGAAAACACAGCCCCTTCCTTCCCTTGCTACACTCCATAAACGACGTTCATTCGATTAAGCTACAAAGTTGCAAGCAAATCCACAGTCACACACAACATTTCTGCCAGAACATCAAGAGCCCAATCCAAATACCCGCTCATTGGATCAGTCTGTTTATGAGTGACTTACACAGTTTGACACCACAGCTCACAATAACAGGAATCAACCATGTTCCACCACATATCACAAGCGCATAAAAACAATTCATAACAAACGTACGCACAAAAACAAAAGAGTTGACCTGCGAACCAATTCACATCAAAAGCGGTGTAGAAAACCCTTTTGTTTCTCCCTTCCCTGCATGATGAACTCCATTCAAAACAAAATATCGATAATTCATTGCCATTTGCCGGCGAGCTCGGCCGTCGCATGAATGCTTCATTTGCACTTGAAAGCACTTCATTCGGCCAAAGTGTTCCACGGTCCAACGTGCGCTGCATCCAACCGTCTACCGCTGCTCCACTAACCCCAGCCAAGCACATCGATCCGCATCCGCCGCACCTCACCGTCTAGATAATAACAAAATACCGAAAATTATTACTGCCTATTGCTAATAACACTCTGGGTTCCATATACTTTGCAATGAAATATCATAATTGTCCTGGGGGCCATGTTGTTTGGATTGCAGTTTATCAATATTTTTTTGCGTGTGCTGTTGCTTCTCCACGGTGTCTGGCCTGGTCTCCGTTGGCAGCCGACTAGGTGCTGAGGATACCCCTCAGCATAAGTGCCTGGTGTTGGGAGCACAGCGGAGCTGGATCGATTTCTGTTGGTTCATTTTTGCTGGTCCGCGCTGAAGATTGATGTTAACGGGAAGTGAATGGACCTTCAATGGATGCAGACAATCTGTTGCTGGTACGCGTACTTACATGTGTACGGCGGTGTAAATGCGTTACATTGACTTTGGCTCTTGAAATAAAGTAGATCAAGTTGGACCGGAAGAGATATGTATTTATGTTTATTTCCATCGAAAATGTGTTTAACATTGTTTTTGAGTTCATTCCCTTTGGTCTTGTGGATGCAAGGACCGGCGGATGTTGTCAATTTATTGTATGTGGGCAACAAGTGGTCTGCTTTAGTTCTGAAGCTTGAATCATTTATCTGTTGTCGGGATCTTAATCAGATATGAATTATTGTGTATTTAGATTGGAGGAGAACTTTCTGAATTGTGGGGAGATGCACAAGTGATCTAGGGCAGTACGTATGACAAGCTAGGAGTTTTCTGAGCTGTAAAAACATATCGGCAGTTTTGGGTGTATCAACAAGTGCACCCATGTTTGTATCCTAGGCCAATAGCTTATTTCATTAAGGAAGTGATACGTTGAAGGTGAGGGTTACTCCGGTTATTGGCGCTTATTGCGTACGATGTAATTTGGTCTACATATTGCAGATGCTGTCTTCCGATTCTTCTCAAATCAGGAAGGAGGTATGAACGATCGACTGAAGAAATCACAGGACATTAAAATCACGTAACGCGATGCATCAGCATGGTACGACAAAATTTGTCAGCTCAGGTCGTTGAGTTTTGTTCTTTGGGTACATGCAGTTACTCTCGCTCTCTAGAGGTTTAATGTCTTGGTTTGTGCTTACGTTCTTATGACAAGTTTTCAGTAACAGCTTTACTGATGGTCGATGGAAATTGTTGCTGCCTTTATAAGTCTTTTGATTTAAATGTTCAGAATTCGATTACATGAATGTGTCCATGTTATTCACTATTAAGGGGCCACTTGTATTTAAGTATCTCAGTGTACCTCGCATAAAGTGCGCTACACATTAATTATTCCATCCAGATCGGTCTGTTAGTCTGAACTTCAGATGCTGTGTGGCGAATTGTACTGATGGATCGAAGTGCATAGAACTAGGCGTCCACACCACCGGATCTAAGCATATGTGCAAATGCTTTCCCAAACATTGTAGCATCTTTCAGGCAGAATCATACGAGTGGAGTTACAGCCCGAAGTGGACCAGAGCCTAGTTTCTTCTATCGCGGACGGTTGGAGTCCGGTCCGGTCTTCCGATCGAAGGAAACCAATTTCATTGCTACTCTGAACGGTGAAGTTTAAAAAGCTTTTCCTAGACAAGTATACTCTCTGAGCATAATTAATGACATGATAGAGGCATAGGAGTGGAGTATGAAAGATATTCGTGTTGATATAAAATTGATACTGGCTTTATTCTTAAGCCGCCTTTATGCCATTATTTATGGAATAGCACAACATAACATACTCGGCTTCGCTTGCAGTACTTCAAGCTGTAATGTCGGTCCAATTAATGCTGACAGAGTCTAGTAATATTTGCGGCGTTATTCCGGCAATAGCGTCTCGAATGTTGGGCTCGAGATCGTTTAAAGTGCTTTGTTGGGTAGACTAAAGACTTGACGTATCATGATAAAGGCAGCCAATTATATAACGGCTTGCAGTGAGATGATTCATTTGCCAAATTTCTCCTTCACAAGTTCAAGCGTTGCGTCGCTTGGTGGAACCATAGATTGGATATATTGATGTTGCATAGAAAGTCGGTTAATATCGTTCAGTACCTGAGACCATTGACGGTAACGGTGTCTCCTTCGTCATTTCGAAGGAAATATGTTCCGATGATGACGCCAACTGTAACAACACCGAACTTGTACAATCCGGGGTGGATTTGGGCCTTAACCAATTGGCGTATCCAGACCGCTCGATCTTTAGCTAGCAGCTTTGAGCACCCTTTCCACTTGCGTGCGCCCCCTAAGAACCGTATCCTCACCTAAGCCGTACCCCGGGAGTGGATTCGAAGACTCTCCGGGCCGGAGCACTGGTTTCCATTCGCTCCACATGACCTAGCCGTCTCAATCTTGGATGTTCACTCTTCAGCTCGTATAGCTCGTACAGTTCGTTGTTATATCTTCTCCTACAATCACCGTTTATGCAGACGGGACCGAAAATCACCAGAAGAATTTTCCTCTCAAAGCAGCCAAAAGTAACCTCGTCCGCTTTTGACGAAGTCCATTCCTCTGTGCCATACAGCAGGCCTGAGACGGTCTTATAGAGGATGGCTTAGGTTGTTCGAGAGAGGGTTTTGTTCATTAATTGCTTTCTTAGCACAAAGAAGCAACGATTGGCAAGAGTTATTCTTCGTTTGATTTCAGCGCTGTTGTCGTTGCTTGAATTGATAGCACTTCCTCGGAAATCTTTGACTCCAATAGCCGCAAACAATGAGCCTTGTCCAAAATTATCAGTTTTGGCCAAAATCCGGATCTCCGGCCAGTATTTCCAGCGCAAAATTAACGAACTCACGGCATTGTCTACGGTCGTCCTGGTTTAATTCTGGCGTCTGCACAATCTTATCCGGGTTGACTCTCTGGCGTTGCCAGACACGGACATGGATCAAGTAATAACCATCTTTATAAAATGGGCCTTACCAGTACAGAAATCTACTGGCGCTGTGGCCAGGCGAGAGAAACTATGGGCCCATAACAATCGACTGTCAACGACGTGAAATACTTCCAAGAAATCCCATCTATAAGAGTTCGAAAATTTCTGAAGGCAGCACTTAAATCCTAGACCAAAAGAATGGGGTACAAAAGAACTTTATGGTCGCGGTACTGGTGTCTTGTTATGACACACCCCAAGTCCTTCAATTCAATCGGATCAACAACTGGCCGCTACGACGGCGTTTTCCTCATTTCGCTTTAATCTCTGTTGGGTGGGAGGGGGGGGGGGGGGTGTACTCACTCTCAAACCTATCCACGGTGCGACAAATGCCAGCACACTGACACCAAAATCACGCTCGACTTCACGACGCCTATTCACGTTGCCTATTTACAACTGAGCCAGAATTTCGATATTTTATAATACGTCGAAGTTTGACAAGCATGAAACAATGCATAATGGAATGGCAAATCGTAGTGAATATTTTGACAGCTGGATGTCATTGGAAACTTTGGCAGCTGTTGCTATGTATAGCAATTGAAAAACTTTCATTGCATTCTAGTCAACCTTCACACAACATTGACTGAATCTGTTGGCCGGGTGAAGCAAGCACTAGCTTCACCACCAAGCAGACATCTTACACAACATCTCGTCACAATCGACTCCCTGGCTGTATAGAGTCCAGTCCATTTCTCATTTCGCAGGAATTTCCAATCTGCTTGCAATCACACTTGCACCCTCGTTGTCTTGTCTCAAATTGAGATAAGAAGCATTAAGGTACAAAAGAACATTTTAATTGATCCATCATTGGCTACACACGCAGCAGTTTCTATGAAAACACACATTCGACTCGTATCCTTGTCTCTCACTGTCGCTCCAAACAAAAAGCATCTACCTCTGGCTTCGGGCAAGCGAGTATAAACATACGCATGTGTGGGTTCCATTTTGGTAGAAATTGTATATGAAACTGTTTATCAAATTCGTCTCATCGATAGGAGCAGCTGCTCCTGCGCCGGATTCCACTATTCCTAAGGACATAATTTTTTTTTATTTTTGTTATTCGCTCCTACTTTACAGTCAAACGCAATCTCCCGCATGTGTGCGACAGAGTGCGCCAAAAGAAGACAAAACACAACCCAAGGCCCGGTGTTTCTTTTGGAAACACTTGTGTACCCATCATTTCGTGGCACACTCGGCCAAGGGCTCCCTGGCTGTCATCCTCAGGGCACACACAACGACGGCAAAGGTACGCGTGCCACGCGGCCGAGGTACATTGAATGGGTCATCACGGATCATGGGGGCACAGGTGATTAGGATCAAATAGTCGCTCTTATCTGTGCAGCCTAACCTAGACGCAGTGCGCAGTGGTGCAAGTGTGGATATTAATGCATGACCCGTGCATGGGTTTCGTGGCGCAATGCCAACTCGTCGAGTGTAATAACTTCGGTTAAGATGAAAATTAATGAGTTGCGGATGTTCTTTTGTCTTCTTCGTGTGTTCGCTATCTTGCGCGACTCTGCAGATCCATCTCCCTGTGTGCCGGGTCCTCTGGTCGAGAGCAATATAATCAGGTTAAAACGGATGGCAATAAATATTCGCTCGTTTTGAATGGTCGATTGGATTGGATTGCTCTATGCGTTGGGGAGGCACGTCTGTGTGGACTGCTTATGTATGGTGATGCAATTGTAATTGAAGTCATTTCGATTCAGTGCTGGATCGAGGAGATGCGATTGGGAGAAGGCGCTCAAGGCAGTTGGCTGAGTTGGTTTAAAGATGTCGTTTTGAGATTTCAAATGGTCATTTCGAGCAGTGCGGGGCTTAGGGGAGTCTTCTGCGACCTGCACTTTTGTAGTATCGAATCACGTCGGCGTAAAAGTAAGCCGTAGCTTATACTGTTTGAGCAGTGGTTATCAAAGAAAGTACGCGCGATGGGAGCTAGAAGATGTGAACGCAAGGGACTAACGCTACGGAATCCTTGTCAATAATAATCATATATCTGCTGACATGGTGACGTTGAGATGATTTTGCAACAAGTGGCCCTATTCTGGTGATTATGATGCTGACCAGGTGAGACGTTTTCAGGAACTTGAATTTTCACGAACTAGTTTGATGCATTTGTAGGGGGATTGTCCCAGGAGTTGTGTACTTGTGTCCACAAGGTACATCTGTTAGGGCTGCTCTTCGGACGGATCTAGAGCTTTCTGTCCATCGTACTGACACTCGGATTTTACCCATTCTACGTCTACTAGTTTGGAACTATCTGATTGAATTTGCCGTGCCAAATCGATTCAAGACTTGGTCCTTCGAGCCGGAGGGTCAAAGTTTGCATCGATTTGAGAGTTGTTACTTAGACCGATTGAGATCTAGACTGGACTTGATATGTTTGGAGATGGGGCATGTTTGTTTGTTCCTTCCTAGGCGAATATTTGAAGTGATCATCAAAAAGATGTTGTCACTGCTCGCAAAAATGTTGCCACAACTGGTATACGCTGTGAAGGTTTCAGTCAAGTTGTATGCTCAATGGATACCACAGTCGAACTTCTGTTTAGTGGCGGTCCCTCTTAGAGTAAGAGATGACCCAGTTTGAACTGTTGTGCACCGGCTTGAGACCAATTGTCTTCTCCTTCTTTGGATGGCTCTGCAGTCAGCAGGAGTTCTTTTAATGATCTGAAAAAGAAATCCATTCAGTGGAAGTTAAATAAAGGTTCCGAACATATATTATGTGCTCTTCCTGAGTGCTTGTCGTCCTCCACATCCATTAAGATAGCTCCGGAAGTGAATCCGACGATATGCCAGATCTATATATGTAACCAGGTTGACGGTATATTATATTATGGTCAGTATGTAACAAAGGAAATGCGATCTGTGCAGTAAAATTAGAGCAGATCAGTCCGGAATAGCACGTATTACCTTGTCAACAAGAAAGCGCCATTAACTTTGGACCTTTGACTGCTCCGTGGAAGACAAGGAATATTACCTGCGTCCCAAGTGCTTTTTTTTTGGGTTAAAGTATATTTTGTTCATGTGTAAAAGTGTTTCATGTTTACTTAAATTTTCTGACCAAATGGCATTTTGTTTATAACGTCCAGTAGATCAAAGAAACGACCACTAAGTTGCAGAGAAAAATCGAAATCATCAAAATGATGTTGTGTGGTGGTTATCAGTTTCTAATAGCCAATCTTAAGTTTCCCCAGCTAGATCGCCAGATGCTAGTCTGTTTCAAAAAGCCCTTATAGCCTAATCAGACTTAGCAAACCAGTATTTAGTACTCTTATTAGGACAGTGTCATGAAGGGACTTTGTTGATAGGTCTTCTTTACAACGATTTTCACAGAAGTTGTAGAGACGAGTGACGGAAAACTTCTCTTTATCTCCGATAGCGCACTGTCCCCTCGAAAGAAAAATTCACTTATAATCTACTCACTCCAAAACCTAAGACGAGGAAACGTCAGCAATATTCATCACTATCACAACCTGATTTCAGAGACGGAGTTACCTGTTCCGTGTGGTGGAAGAACAGGTCTTTGCTGGCCAAAGTTAGAATGCTCTTTCGTGTCAGACATTTTAAACTACATATCTATGTGTTTATTGTGGGCAGCCGTGGCTTTGTGGGTCTGGCCCTCTTCGGGCTGCAACTCCTTAGACAACAGATGCAGCTGGATTCGAAGAATCTTCAAACTTGAATATGCATCTAATTGCAGATGTTTGTTGCTTGACGTTCTTAATTTTCGCATGCGAACACGAGTTGTTCGATAAATCTAACCAGACCTCCTTTCGCCTCTTCCGGTTAAAGTTACACTCAGAAACATCAATGTGTCTACAGATGTATACCCATTAAACCCATTCCAAAGACAGAGTAGACATATGACAAGCCACTTCGTCTCAAAATTGCCACTCTTCCAAGGTACCTTAATTATTTATTAACTAATCCCGTCTACAAAAAGTTATCATTAAAATCCATTTGTGAATGAAAGATTGCATATTTGATGCCAATACCACGTTGCGTGCGCTTGATGCTGGTGGCATAACAAATTCATAGAATTGCAGGAATAAAGAATGCTTCAGCGTTCAGTTTTCAGAATCAACCAAAGCTATAGAATAACTGCCACGCTTTCCATCAGAAACCCGAATCTATTCTGCCTTAGTCTAAAAAAATTATCATCCTCGCTATCGAAAATGATCAGTATCTAGCCTCCAAGCAGCAAGCGCCTCCAGCAATTGGCCATCACCCAGATCCGTCCCTGGTAGTGTCTTTCTTGTGTGTCACTTGCGTACTCTTCTGATTTTGTAATCCGTTCACTCCGATGCAGCCACGTTAGTGCTAGACTATTTCCTGCTTCTGTCGATTCTAACGACCGTACACTGACCATTAACGATGGCCTGCAAAAAGAAGAAACAACAAAAAAACGCAGCAATCACAAAACGACCATCAAATGGCTCAATTCCGCTTCTTACCACACGAGCAATTCATTAGAATGTCATGCGGCTCATGAATAACATGAATCCTGACCGACAACCGTTCGTAAAAAATCGACTAATCAGAAAACTGAATCCTTTCTCGACAACGTGCAATTAGAGAATTGATTCACATGCACTGCCCCAGTGAAACGGAAATCATTTTCGCAGTGACCTGCGCCGTCCGAAAGACACCAGTAGCTGAGTGAAATTATACAAAGCGCTCAGCCTTAAGCCAAGTGACGTTAATCAAGTCACAAGTCGCACAATTAAAAACGAAAACCAAACACAAGGGCGGTAATTAACGACGGGAAATCAAGTTTTAATTGCGGCCTTTCAGGGAGCACCGGAGTCGGTCTGGGGCTGCTCTCGACAGTTGCCGACGTTTATTTTGATGGCAGACGCAGTCAAGGTTTATTTAGTGTTTGGGGATATTTTCCGTTGCATGGTGGAAATGTTAAATCTGAAGTTAATGGCCTTGTGAATGCACTGATTTGTGTGGACACCGCTCCATTGATCCGCCAGTTCAATCAATCAGTTCCTCCAGGCGGTGCTGCATCTCCCCTTTCAACAAACGTTCTCAGATGGCCGGTCTATCTAGCTCGCCAAAGCCAACAGCCTACACCCCGCTGTTCCAGTCGAAATCAATTGCCCATCTAGCGATCGTTCACATGGAATGTAAGACTAATTCGACGGCGCAACCAAAAGGTGGCACCGCAAACGGCTTGTCCTTGAATTGAATTACATTACAAGCCCCACCATGTGGCCGCGAATCGTTATTGCATCACACTGGCAGCTACTAGTCCCATATACACCACACTGAAATGGACGATAAACATTTTAGTGTTCCCCATCCACGAGGAGAACCAACCAACTAACCAGCCAACCGGCCAGCGGCAAGTTGAATAAACCACAGTGAACTGAACAACTCCCGTGCCCAGATCCGCATCCGCACGCACAAAATCCCATCCCATCCCAGATACAAGTCGTTGCCATCGAAATAGATTATGCCAATTGATCCGAATCACATCATAAATTCTGGCTCCAATGGGGCGCTGCTTGATCGAGTGAGTGCGTGCTGATCGTGTCCATCCAGATGCCCAAATGAAATCAACACAACGCAACCGTACCGAATGTGGGCAATGAACATATTTTTTGGAACTGCACCGAATTACCGGAGGCACAGCTATCGAATGGTGTACGCGCACGAGCGGTCTACTCCTTTGAAAGTGATACCACCATCGCCACCACCGCCGCGCATCCGCGATCGCTGGCACCACTCTGAGAAATGATATCCACCAGCGGACGACTGGGACTGAGCTCGGTGAGGTTTCCATTTCGATGCGGGAATCGAGAGACCGAGAGCAGTAAATGAAGAAGCAGAAGACGGCACCGCACGGTCAGCCATCATATCGTTCTGATTCTGGCCGCGGCTGGGCGGTGCTGGGGTCTGAGCGCGCGCGTCCTGATAATCAGCTAAAGTGCCTCGAATCGCAATAAATGTAATTGTTAAATGATCTATGGTGTTTGCCAGGGAGTTGCGTGTCGGCTTGCGATATGGCCGAGGCCGGGGCGGCAATCCAGCTCATATATCGGCGAACAGTGATCCTTCAAATATGATAATCCGATGGGCTGGCTCTGGATTCGCTTCTCCGATCGCAGCCAGCCCCAACGGCGGCCCATGGTAATGTATTTAAATTTTGAGAAGGAATTATCTCATTTTGCCTAATGGCGTCCGAAATAAATTTAAATGAAATTTGAACGCAGTCGGGCGGATTGAATAAGTGCGAGTTCGCACGAAGTGCTCTGCGCGAGCGTGCGCCTCAGCCTTTTTGGGGGTGTTGAGGATGTGATCCTGTCTCGGCTTTATCACCGCTCGCGGTGTGGAGGAAGAAATAAATTAATAACCTCTTGCGGACGATGTGTGCTGATGCTGTGCATAGATATGATTTGAAATGAAGCTGTAGACATTCTTGTGGAGCGTCAAGTCGGCTCACGACACCTATGCCACATACCATCTTAGGAGCAACTACACTGGGACCTCCCCTGAGGCTTACATTCGGCCGCACAAAACTGTCAACACCAACTGAGGCCGGTAGCGTTCAATTGTCTGGAAAAATTCTTTAAGAATCCTTCATGCCTACTGATCGAATTGGAAAACATCCAACAAATGAAAGTGAACTTTCTGTGTGGCATTTCGCAAGAAAGTCTCCTCTCTCTCTGCACTGGGCACTAAATCAGGCGTAAATTTGGCAAAAAGAAAAAAAATGTCCTCTCAGGTGTCACTGCCGGTGATCATGAGCAACTTCAACACAACAAGTAGCCGTGAAAAATTCAACATTCTTCAAGGGAAGATGTGTGAAAAGTCCTTTAATGAGATCCTGTGTGAATTATTGAAAATTTATGTGCCGATGCATACCCACCACCAGCGCACACAACCGATTCCCTTCGTTCTCAGCCGATGTTAATGACTCTATGAACGATGCCATTCTCTCGAGCGATCCGATTCACAATAGCGCATGCCGGGACTGTCCGAGGTGACGGAGGAGGAGAACAAAATAAAAGGAACAAAAACTAGTAGGATTTATGAACGTGCACGGGAAAATTGATTTTCAACACGACGACGACGACAGGACACATGCAAGTACCGCACACACCAAAACGGCGGACGCACAAAGGACTAGGCGGCAACAATGTGGACAATAGGTGTCAAAATCACTGGACCATGTTTAATTGATTGAACTGATCCTTTCCACAGTTAGACTGTTTTGTTGCTCGGAAAGAAAACAAAGATGGACACGGCGATCGGCGAGAAAAATGTCACTTGAAAGGGAGTCTTACGAAACGGTCGCTGGAGTCTTCTTGAGACTGGATGTCTGAGAGGTTTGTTAGACTGTCTCTGATCATATGACTAGAAATCCTTATGCGGAATTTGAATATTGTGTTTTTCGCAGGGGATGAACAAAGTCAAGCTAGTGTAATGGAAGGGGTCCTATTTTGCCCTTTCAATGTTCCTGAAAAACGATTCCTCTCAGCATTCTGGTGACTTTTGACTCAGTCTTTGTTTCTATTGCGCTGTAGTCAGGGGTAGACCAAGAAGAGTTTCCACTGAAGGCGATTTTTTGCTAGCTGCCAATAGTTTCCAACACCAAATTGGTAGAGATCCTAATCCAGACGGTAATCTTAATCATGTACGTTCTCTGTTGCACAGTCTAATGTCTCAATGAGTCTTCGGATCGTAGTTATTTCGAAGCCCCCTTTGGGATTGATTTCCACAGCTGGGCGAAAGAGCAGGCCCAGGTGTCTACTATAAAGACCTTAATATATGATTTTGTTAACCGAATCACTGTTGTCCTGGCTTACAAACTATGTGCGGCGATCAGATGTCTGGATGTAGTCACCGCTGCAGATACGAGGAGCAAAAAGAAACCGTTGTGCATCATCTCTGTAATTGCAGCGCTCACTCCTCCCGAAGAAGAATTCACTTAGGGACCTATTGGTTTGTTGTTAACACAACAGGCCCCCACTGGCTTAAGTGCGACTCCCTGTCAAGTAGCGCTAGTCAGCCACTCTAACCTATCCATGACATCAAGCTCTTTTGTCTAAAGTTCGTGCCTGTGGTATAGATGATTCTTTTCTTCTGTGACATAGAAATTACCTCAATTGATACATTTCAGTCTAATATTCGCCAAATCACACCTCGTGTTCCTCAAGGCAGCCTTCTGTGTCCCAGACTTTTTTCCCATTTTAATGAATTATCTCTCGTCCGCAACTTCTAGCGCCTTCGCTGATGTCATAACACTCAGATTTCCAGGCTGTGATTTTGATCCTTACAGTTCTAGATTCATTAAAGGCAATATGCTGCCTTTCACCCAGCTGGGCGAATGCGGAGAGAGGCGAGGTTCTTAATAAAGGGTGATTTTTTAGCTATTATCTTTTTGGCAACACTGGTTTAAATAGCTGACGCACGTTTCGTGTTTTGTTTCACTGTCAAACATCTTCAGTTTGGTCTATAATTTAACCATGAATCGTCTTACAAACGAACAACGCTTGCAAATTATTGAATTTTATTATCAAAATGCGTGCTCTGTTAAGAAAGTTCATCGCGCGCTTCTTCCATTTTATGGTCAGCTCATTTTTGGCTCAATGGGTACGTAAATAAGCAGAATTGTCGATTTTGAATTATTTTGGTGAATATCAGCCAGAAGCATTGCAAGAGCTACCAATGCATCCAGAAAAAGTCACAGTTGGGTGCGGTTTATGGGCTGGTGGCATCATTGGACCGTACTTCTTCAAAGATGATGTGAATCGTAACGTATTTGAAAATGCAAGAGCTTGACTTGCATGACAATTGGTTTCAACAAGACGGTGCCACGTGCCACACAGCACGCGCAACAATGGACTTATTGTGGGGCGAGTTCGGTGAACATTTTATTTCACGTTCGGGACCGGTCAATTGGCCGCCTAGATCGTGCGATTTAACGCTTTTAGACTATTTTGTATGGGGCTATGTTAAAGCTCATGTCCATACAGACAAGCCCGCTTCAAGACGCATTGGAAGACAACATTGAAGCATTTATTCGTGAGATACCGGCCAAAATGTTGGAAAGAGTATGCCAAAATTGGACTAAGCGGATGGACCATTTGAGGCGCAGTCAAGGTCAACATTTGCATGAAATAATCTTCAAACATTAAATTATATGGACCGTACTATCGATTCAAATAAAGATTTCATGCATTTTTCTGAATTTTATGTGCTTTTTTTTTTGAAGAACTTTCCTATAGCTTTTAAAAAACCACCCTTTACTTGCTAGAGAAAAAAAAAACAAACAAAAGATGATAAACCCAAATTTTGCTGAACGGTTCTTATAAGAATATCACATGAGCTAATAAGACTTGTTTGTTGAAGCCCAGGTGTCAACAAAACCTGAGATTTAAACTTCAAATGTCCTCAGCAGCTCTGGGACTATGGACTCTTAATAATGACACTTCTACAATCTTTAGCAAACTCGTTCTACAATGCTAGGAGTTCTAATCCCAAGTCCACTCGTTTCATATTAACTTCTTACTGGTTGTGACTTTCCAAGTTGATTTTGCTACAATTCGAAACTAACCATGAACTTCTTACTACAATCCTTCACAATTATTGGGCCATTGACCCCCTTCTTATTCATTCCACATACAAGAAAATAACAATTTCTTCTACTAAGCTGCAAGTAGCAGCGTAGACTACAAACTACGTTAAGTCCCTTGTCCCCATTTCTGAATTGTTGCCATGAACTCACTTCCTGATGGGAATTATTTGAAGCGAATTAACTCAGCGCAGCTTCTCATCAAGCCAGTGTTATGCTAAAAAGGAAATTCGCATTAAAGCCAAGTGGTATGCAATTCTTAGCACTTCTTCTGAACATCCTTAAAGTAAAAGATTACATTTCTTTCAAAAATCTCCACCAACTCCTTCAACTCCTTCAAAACATCCACACAGAGAAGAATTTCAATAGAAACCAGGTTCCAACAGCGTTCCTTGGAATGCAAAGAAACCTATGTTACACGTGTAAGCACTTGCCTCACAAGCGAAACAATGACAACGGACCGCGGCTGCAACATAAAAGATACTGATGCCATAGAACATCGCCACTCATGCGAATGAATGATACGCAAAAAGAAGCCCTCTCACACATGTACGTACGTCAGTGAACCTGTTGGGGGCAGCCCTCATCGCAGCACCCTACCTCATACCGTGCCGTCGGTGAATGTATCTCGTTTAAATCAGAACAAGTAACGCGAACAAAAGGGCACAAGAAGGGGAATGGAGAGAAAAAATAAAGAGTTTCGATAACAATATCAAAAACATTCTTTTGAGTACGCGTTTTCGTCGAACTAATTTGAAGACATAAGAGAGTCCTTAAATCTCCACCGAGCCGACCCACATCACCAGTGAACCTGATAATGATACGCAGTACCGCGCACTGTCTTCCCGATTCGTAATTTGTATCTGAACATCGCTAATAATAGCTTTCGCTCGTAATGAATAAACCAGCCGCAATGATCGCGTGGCCGTACAGCCGTGTGGCCGAGTGGCCGCGTGGCTCGTAGGTAGCTACAAGCGACTGTGCGTACCCCCATTATATTTAAGTACCCCAATTGGCCCACAAACTGGTGGGCATAATGTCGGAGGCAGATTGGCCTTCCGATGGCCAAAGGCCAGCATAAATGCGAACGGACCGAGATTAATTTCCTGACATCAGGACAACTCGGGGGCAGCGCTCGCTTTGACTTGCGGTATCTCGACTTTGAATTGTACACCGAAATGCGGGCACTTGACAAAATGCATTTGACGACAAGGGATATTCCTTCCGTCGACGTACACGACGAGGCGACTTGTTCGCTGGGACATGTGTAAACAAGCGATTTGAAGAGGCACTCCCTGTAATTGTTTTGCGTCTTAAGTGGTTCTATTCGCGACCGAGGGACGTACTTTACCCGGAGGCTGCGAGTGAGGTGCGCGTGTAAGATGAAAAGATACCGAGCAGAGGCGACGACGTGGCCACTTGAGACGAGTACCAAGGGCGCGTCTCGTTAGTTGGCGACACCATGTTATTTAACCACACTATTAAGTATAAAAGGCCAATCGACAATCGACAATCGGCAATCTTTTGTCTTAAAGATGTACTTGTGTATCTTTTTGACGCACGCCGAAAATACATGCATGCATCACATGAAGATATTGAACAGTGCCCAGCGATGTTGGCTGGGGGTTGCATGTCCTTGTGAATTGCTCTGAGATCATTGATAACGAGGAGAGAATCATGTTTCAAAAAATACACTCAATTTGCTTCAGAAGATGCCGCAGGTTCTACCGATTTTTGCTTGTTGAGTCATAAGTGCAGCTTAAGCAGTGTAATTTACACACAGAAGTGAGGGTTTGCTTGGCTCGTCTGAGCAACTGATTCGTTTTGCTGCAATTATATGCATAGTTGGCTGAAATCATCTTCTTAGTGGCCGTCCACGTCTGATATTTTTTTGCAAACGACTTTGGGCATCGAGCGGTCAGAGTGGCCAATAAAACAAATGGAAGCGCAAATGCCTGCAGTTTCGACTGAAAATTCTTGGTGAGACACATGACGTAACACTGGGTAGCCTCGTAGTCTTAACATTTATTACGAAACGTGGCGGCATAGTTCATTATCCGACTGTACATCCGGACACTTACTTAGCGCTCTGGGGGATCCTTATCATAGTGAAGCCACACAGTCTGGGCTGGACCTGTGCCTCTCCATCCTGCGCTAGTTGCCTCCAGCTATGCACATTCAACTGATTGAAGTCCTCGTCCAGCTGTGAAAGCCACCGGAGTCGTGGTCTTTCTTTAAGTCCTTTGGGGTTGCATTAAAAGACTTTCCGAGCAGGAGCATTGATCTCCATTCGCTCTACATGTCATAGCCATCTGAGCTGAGAGACTCGAACTCGTTTGACCAAAGGATCTCCTCATTCGCTTGGGTTAGTGTCTATGCTTCGGCGCCATAGAGCAAGACTGGCACAACCAATGTATTATATAGAGGGTACCTTAGTCATTCATTCATTATAGTGGTGGCCCGTGGCGTTGTGGGTATGTGCGTCGACTCCTACGCACTTGGACCTGCCTGTCTAGGTTCGATTTCTGTTACGACAAGAAATACTTTTCACGGCCCCACCTCTTTCGAGTCACCGACAATGCTCAAAGAGTATAACTGTCTAGAATAAGCTTCTCAAACTTGGCCGTTCGGAGTCGGCATAAAACAGTAGGTCCTTTCCACTCGTGATAGAACAAAAGCACGTACAACACGAGTGGTTGCTGTGAATCTAGGCCCTGGCCCTCTACGGGCTGTAGCGCCACTCATATTATATTATTATTATTATACCTTAGTCATTCGAGAGATGGCTTTATTTCTCAAATCTAAGCCCAAGGACACAGCGAGCAAGGCTGATCCTAATTTGCAGAATAAAACTGGATTTCAGTGCCCGTCCACGTCAAAGTTGTGGTACGTCCTCTGCTTCGTCAAAAGAAGAGGATCCCATGTCGGCCTCTTTGAAGCTACTGCTTCTTACGATGCAAATGTCGATTCTAAAGGGTACGGTCCTTCGATAGTACGGTCCATATAATTTCATGTTTGAAGATTATTTCATGCAAATGTTGACCTTGACTGCGCCTCAAATGGTCCATCCGCTTAGTCCAATTTTGGCATACTCTTTCCAACATTTCGGCTTCAATGTTGTCTTCCAATGCGTCAATTGAAGCGGGCTTGTCTGTATAGACATGAGCTTCAACATAGCCCCACAAAAAATAGTCTAAAGGCGGTAAATCGCACGATCTAGGCGGCCAATTGACCGGTCCCGAACGTGAAATAAAATGTTCACCGAACTCGCCCCTCAATAAGTCCATTGTTGCGCGTGCTGTGTGGCATGTGGCACCGTCTTGTTGAAACCACATGTCATGCAAGTCAAGCTCTTGTATTTTGGGCAAACAAAATTTGAATATCATCTCACGGTAGCGCTCACCATTCACAAATACGTTACGATTCACATCATCTTTGAAGAAGTACGGTCCAATGATGCCACCAGCCCATAAACCGCACCCAACTGTGACTTTTTCTGGATGCATTGGTAGCTCTTGCAATGCTTCTGGCTGATATTCACCAAAATAATTCAAAATCGACAATTCTGCTTATTTACGTACCCATTGAGCCAAAAATGAGCTGACCATAAAATGGAAGAAGCGCGCGATGAACTTTCTTAACAGAGCACGCATTTTGATAATAAAATTCAATAATTTGCAAGCGTTGTTCGTTTGTAAGACGATTCATGGTTAAATTATAGACCAAACTGAAGATGTTTGACAGTGAAACAAAACACGAAACGTGCGTCGGCTGTTTAAACCAGTGTTGCCAAGAAGATAATAGCTACAAAATCACCATTTACAATCCACGAAGGACGGAGTCTTATAGTACAGTGTAGTCTTGGTACTGTGAACCCATGATGACGTGAACATCCACTTGGGTTTGCAATAAATGATAAGACTATAAAGATGATTTCGAAGAGACGAGTAATCAACCTGGAGGTAAGAACAGAAGCTGAAGTTATTAAAATGTTCGATAAAGGAATATAAAGAGCTGAAGCCAACAATACGGAATATGGTGACCATATATTGGTTTTAAGAGAAATTCGTGAAAATGTTCCACAAAATGCATTGCAAAATAAATAAAGAGTAATGGATTTATTTACCATGCTGAAACATGTGTAAAAAAGTATATTAATTGTCAACAATCAAAAAATACTATTCAAGTGTATTAATTTGATATTTAAAACTGATTGGATAACGTGAACAGTTTCGTTTATTGTGAACATTCCGTGCATTAATTGGTTCCCACTGTACTGTACAACCACGCCAGATATAAGCCACGGTGTAGGAAAAATGATACGACGCTTCCCGTCAACCTTTGGATTTTGATTAAATGGTGGAGTCTACATTCCACTTATTTGCAAGCAGAAAGAAATTTATGATTTCTATGAAGAATTGCAAACGGCCGCTGGAAAATCATTGAATCAGTAGGCTCTAAAGTTCTCAAAGGTCGGGTGCTTACAGAGAAGATGGTGGGCGTTGTTCGTTCTTCATCGTCATAGCAGAATTTCAAGGTAGAATAAATTTACACTTTCTTGCATTCACTGTGACATATGGTATTTCGTACCAATATTACCAATTTAATCAACTTAACGCACGTACCACTTTTATTTTATACACAATTTAATACAAAAAAAGCTAAGATAAAAGCATTTAAAACACGACTATGAAGTTTTAAAATATGCCACGGAATCGAGGTCGTACAATTAAATTTAGTCCGTTTTCACGAGCCATCAAGGACACCTTGTCTTACTTTAGTCATGGCTGCTACCTAAACTATTTTCACTACGTGAACAAGTCGTCATTCGTGCCTATTTCCTTATTTTTACCGAACTCTTCTTATTTTTTTTTTCTTCGTTTTTGTTTTATTTTATAATTCATTTTTCTTACATGCTAGACAAAAATACCGAACTCTTCTTATTCCTGTGACCTTATTCTTATGATCATGTGATCCCGAATGTAGGTAATTGGGAACTGTGGCCCAGCGTGACCATGTCTTGTCTTTTTTACCAAGTGTTTAATACAATTTGTCCATTGTGTCCCTTCAAGTGGGGAAATCTAAAGAACTCAAATCAGCCACTGATCGCCACGCGAAGAGACGAAGTCCAGACCAGACAGGGAACAAATTTGGCTACTTCACCAAATGGGGTATCGTGTTTATGGAGACCATCTCGAGGTGGATGTAGATTAGCAGCCAAATGTCGGAGCATAGAAGTAGTAGAAGAAGTCCCTATCGGTACGGAAATATCAACAAACAAAGAAGTACCTTGGCGTTAACTTCACGGAAAGGTTGAAGTTCAACAGCTACTCGAAACTGTTTAACAAATGTTAAATTAAACAATGTACATTAGTTGGGCCCATATTGTTGAGCCAACAGCCTAACCCTTAGTTTTAAGCCTAGTTGTAATCGCAAACATTACAAAATAATTTTCGTGCACAATCAAATTTTAAAATGGCTTAAAATCGCTTGAATCATTGCGGTCGCATTTTGTTCATTTGAGAAGTGAGAAGATGACCCGTAAACCGACGATAGGCTTTCATCGAAAACATCATAGACATGGATCTTCTGCATCCTAAGGTGACTTCTCCGACTTCGTTCACACCCTGCCTATACAACCGCACTTGTATGGAAGACTCGCCGGAGACAGCTTCTTGGACTGTCATCTTTAGAAATGACAAGCGTCTTGGATTCTGAGTAGACTATGCGTATTTTGCACTCACAGGAACACAAAACGACATGTCTCCCATTGATCCTCTTTGAGGAGCATCAATATTTGTTGCCAAAAAACCCAAAGCAAGATCTGCCACTGCATTCCTTCTTCGACGCCAAATCTCATCCAAGGAACTCTTTAAAGTCACGACATCCAATAATCATAACCCAAGCCACACCCCCTTCACAAGCAGCTAATACCAAGTGCAATCATTACCACTTTAACAACCGGAAGCAGGAGATGTTAATGAATTTTCACGCAAATTTCTTTGAAAGCACTTCCAGCGAATAGAACAAAGCCATTCGCCAATCAGAGGGCATTTGAAAAATGCTCATTCAAAAACAATACATCTCCAGAAGAGCCCCTATCGATACGAGATCTCCGCTCCATTGGCAGATAAAGCATCTTTTGCTGGGGCAACGTTATTGCAAATTAAAATCCACCGCCTTTAATGATGCCTACTTGGCATCGGCTAAGCCGATGAGCTGATCCGCGCTGAGACACGTTCGGTCCCCACGCACTGCTCATGCCACAAAACCGAAGCGTTTTATCTGTATCTCTGTCGTAGTCCTGTCGTATCGCAATCGCAACAAGACTTTAAATATGTAAATTAAATGTAAATAAGGATCCGAGTATGCGGATCGTGATAAAGCGATTTGATTTGGCCGCCCTTCCGCTGGTCCTTCGACAACTTTTTCGTGAATTTTAACAGTTCGCGATAAGAGCGAGATGCGAATCCATGAAATTTGTTTCGGTGCTCCCTCGGCGAACGATAAACACACACTTGCTGCACACCATGTCCATGGCTCATGCAAACCAAAATGGGTTTTTATTTTCGTCTTGAGTGCTCCCAGTAGATCCTCCCTCTCTCGACTGAAGATCTGCCTTAATCCCCCGGATACACGTTCGCGTTGCCTTGTGCTGCTTTGTGCGGTGACGTGAAGTGGATTGATGGAAGGAAGCATCCTGTTCTGTGAGGCTTTCTTGTTATTTTTTCTTCTCATTTTTTTGGACAATCGCCCCCAACCTATGGCGATCCGCTTTGAGTTGAAATAATTTATGCTCGACCAGATTCCCCCCCCCTCCCCCCCCCACCACATGGTGATGCGACGGTCTAGGTTTGCCCGAGATAATCCTGGAGCTTCACGTGGTGTTTGCATTTTATGTGTGAAAGCGAGCGGTTGCTCAGTGCGTGCGGGGAGCGTCTGTTGGGCGCTCGCATCGGATGGGAATGCGTTTTCGTGTGAACCGCTTGAGAGGGTAAGTATCGATGACTCGTTCGATCGGAGATATGATACGACGGTCGTCACTCATTCATCATGTGACAACTGACAGGTGACTATCCGCACCTCAGCAACGGTATGGGACACACGTCACTCGGAAATTGACTTGTGAAACCGCCTCCAGACTTTTGTACAAACTAATTGGGAGCTGTCCAAATGAAGAGGTCACCATTGGCAAGCGTTCCGATGCCAGGCCGGTGATAAGAATTGTTTCTTGTAGGAAATGTGAAGAGATTGGCAGCAAGATTGTGAGTAAACGATCAAAAGGCGACAATGCACGTACGAAGATGTGTTTTGTTTTGGTCTGTTTTTCATGGTGGTTCGACTATGACGGAGTGATTTGAAGGGCCTGTGGGGAGGAGTAGTGAGTTTTGACACCGTGCTGGAGACGGAATTAGTGAGAAAGTCGCCGACGTCCATGAGTAAGCAATGTCCATTGGCGGGAGTTTTTAGGAGGGAAACAATACTAAGACGGAGCTCCTCAATATGAACCCGCCACTGGAGGATGTCGAGGGAGGAGGTGTAGTGCGATTTCGTCTTGCAGACCCATGGAGCTAGGGCTTGGGCATCAAATAACAGGCCGCGCTGTAATCCGCGGTTGTCGTCGTCGACGCAATTCAAGTTGATTGAGTTCCTAATCGATTCTTGGGGTCAACCATATCAACGGCTTTCCTCGGTGTCCCATTCGAGGAGTCTTCGAACAGGAGTTGCGATGTCTATTCCTTGGCTAACCAACTACCTGTTGGACTCATAGACATCTGGTCATGCCGATGGTGCTGCACAGCCCGACGCACAAGCGTTAAAATCGTCAACTTTGGGATTATGAAACTGACCATAGAATGTGCTGACTTCTCCCAACCACTCTCTGGTTGGCATAACACACAGAGACCACAATTCAACTATCCATTTGCCCTCTGACTGATCCCGACTTCTTCTTCTTCTGCTGCCAGCGCTACAGTCCAGAGCGGACCTGGCCCACAACCAACCCCGTTTTTAATCCGCCAAAAAAGGCTCCTTTCACATCGCCAACACCTACCCTCGGCTCCTCAGGCGGTTCCCTCGGATGCTCGTGTCGAATTAAATTTGTTCGTCGAAACTCAATTTCAAATTAATAAAACACAATCCGCCTGACAATGTCCTGCATTGCTTGTCCAATCGTTTCTTTCCATTGGCCGCGTAAAATTTGCTGCTCCTTTTTGTGTTCAAGCGGCCAGCAACGTCAACATCGTCGTTATTGTCGTCGCGAAGATCGTGTGTGGGAATTCCGTAATTAGGCCTCCCAGAGGTCGGACAAAAACAGTCACAAATTGTCTCGGACTAAATCACTCAGTCCGGATCTTCAGTACGTCGCGTCGGAGGGAAGGGCGCCGGCGGGCAGCGCCAGCAGTGATGGTGGTATGGTCTCGACTGTGGCGGCATTCATTGGCATCGCTGATCTGCGAAACCCACCAAATTAAGCCCTCTTATGGGGAACATACCACCGTCAATTGGCTAATAACGCTCGTATAACTCAATCAGGAACGGTTCACTTGAGTCCAGGGAGAGATTTCTTCATTTCCGTGCCTGCATTTCGCAATCACTGCTCTCTCGGAGTGTCTCCTTTTTTGTCTCAGTCCACTACGAACAGTCCACTTTTGGCGTACAAAAAGTACGTTTTTTTTTTTGATTTTTCTCCATGCCATGCTTGGCTCATGACTTTATTTGTAGTCTCTGCCAGACGTTCCCCGTGCTCCGTGGACGTAGACCGAGCAACAAGATGATCTAGAGAGATCGCCGAACGATATGGGAGCTGAATAAATTTATTGCACCGTATCCCTCCGATAATTGAGAGTGTAGTTTTTTTTCTGTCCTGTCCTCGCTTCTCCTGCCCCCGTTAACTACGGCAGAGGTTTTTGCCCGCAGTCAGTTCATTAATTTAGAAACTTTTGCAAGGCTGCCGAGTGCCGAGGGACCACCCTAAGGATAATGATGAATATAGCTTTACTCTAATTTTCAAATAGGGACTCGTTGTTTGCGGTAATCAAGGTTTTATTGGCCGTAAACCCCGGGACGGGGATGTTGCACTGTAATTAGATGGATGCAGTTCTAATCTGTGGACAGGGCCGTCTCTCGTACTTGTCTTTCGAATGGGCGCGGTGTAAAACTTGATTAGTTGCTGGCTTGTTATTTTAATTGGCAAATATTTGCCGGTAATGACGTTAGGTTAGACAACGGTGCTGTCACATTCTAGTTTATGGCGCGAATGATGTCACAAGTTTCTGGGGCGACAGTGAAAGGGCCAGGCCGGGCTATGCAACTCACTGGCGAAGTTTGACGAGTCGATTTGTACATGTTTTCTAATAAACTTAATGGCGTGTAAGCGTCCAGGTACATCCATTCATTTAAATGAATGTGGCGGACATTCAGATACATGGCGCCGTGTCCCGTGACACTGTCTATTGGCCATTTAATGGGCAATTTTCAGCAGGAAATGAAGATAGCTTGGAAGCCAACAATAAATAAATCGAACAGGTCTTTTGGACATTTGAATAAAATTACTTATCAAACGGATGTACACCTAGTTTTTCGTATCCAAAATGATCTCATTGATTCTCATAAATCATTAAATGCACCTAATTGAAATTGACTGCCATTTGTTAAGCGACATTTATGGAAAGTTTCTGCGTTAAAAGTTTTTGTCGTCGATTGTCTGAAATCATTGACTGGAGCTACTTTCGTACGCGATGTTATGGAATGGGGCAAGACTTCGTTGTGCAGGTCTCGTGAATAATGGCTGAACCACATAAGGTCGGATTAAGGGAAGATAGTAGAAAAATGGTCTCACATTCTCCACTCCATTCCATTTAGAAAACGAGCAATTTAAGATACTATCACAGAATTTCAGATTCTATCACAGAAAAAAAGACGATTACACTTCGGGTTTTCCTTACGTTGTCATTGATGGAGTTCACGTTCGCCCCGAGGTAGACAAACTCCTTTACTACCTCAAAAGTTGGTGTATGACGGAGGGAATGGTGCATCGCTTGGCGTAAGGATCAATTTTGCAAGGGATAGTCGTAGGCGGCTTTAAAATCGACAAAAATGTGATGTGAATCGATTTGAAACTCAGCAGGGTGATACTCCAGTCCTCGGGCATGCTTTCGTCTTCCAACATTTTTGAGACGATTTGGTGAATGCTCCGTACCACGGCATCGCCGCTGGCCTTAAAGAGCTCTGATGGCAAATCTCCTTAACTCCCACAGAATTGTGATGTCTGCTCCTAGTGTTCAGCGACGGTTCTAGTCTTCTACTCATTTTCCTTAAAACGCCTTCCACCGTCTTCCCAATCAGTGTTAAAGCTGTAGAGCCATGCAGTCGCCGATGAATGGTGTAGGCTTTGGAATCGATGAATAGATGAAATAGTGCCAATCGATTTGAAACTCGCTAGTTCTTTGCAGGATCTCTCTGCGCGTGATTCGCTTAAGCGAATTTGCGGCCTGGAATTGGACTGCAACGTGCCGTTTATGTGCGGTGCAATTATGCTCTATCTGTTCACATACTACGCTGGATAGGATCTTACTAGTGACGACCAATTCAAGTTTGTACCGTCTGTGGCTTTCCTTGACAATTATGATCTCTGTGTGCCCCGTGAGTGACTCGAAAGAAACATGAAAATGAACGTTTTTCTGATCGGTATAGGACCATACAATTTCAGAGTTGATTTGGTTCATAGGAGACCAACCTTACATCGATTGCAAGAATAACAATCCTCTAATCAAGAGTCGATCCAGATTCTAGACCCTCGTCATGCTGGTAGAATCGGATCTTCTGTATAGGGGCAAGGTCAGTCTTTTACAACACATTGTTGAGAAGAAACATGGTCTGGGCGATTTAGCAGACAGACAGCTCATTCTTATGCATTCCATTATCCGACAGAACACTGAAACTATCCCATAAAGCGTCATCAAAATTGTCTACCCAACAAACAACACCCATATCGTCTTAAACTGACGAGAGTCCAGGCTCTCGGGTCTATTTACCCAGAGATGAATATGAGGTGGTTGATTTTTATTGAACATTATTATCAATCTCAATCAAACAACCTTATCATCTCTCTTTTCTGAATTTGTCGTTTACGAACTGAAAATGGACATTAACTACAAAATATTGACGTTCTTCATTATTTTGCATGGCCACCGGCCACGCTCCTCTGAAGTCATTCAGCTTCCCATTTTGACCAACCTCACAGCATTTGAACTAAAGACGATCCCCGTTCGCTGTGCTTAATAATTAATTTATGTCCCTGCCAACAGAACCTCCTCACGGTAATTTAAACTGACACAAAAATAGCAAATGGCCTGCACAGCATCGATTCGTTGCGATGTCCCGATCACAATGCACACTGAATGCAATCAAATTGTTTTCGAATACTTTTCAAATAGCCTCTTAACGGTGATTATTGATTCTGCGAAGTCCTTCTGTTCCAGTAACGCGTGTCGCAAAGGGACATCTAGCCGGCACACCCAACCATTCCGTCCGTTTCTCCCCAAAGACATAGCAAAACCAGACCAAGTGGTCTCGGTCCCGCCGACCACCTTGACACTGCATAGAAATCCGAACTCCTTTTCACAGTCCAGTCAAACAATTAATTTTATCCTTTATTGTTGTGCTCCTTGTGTCTGCCAGTCGGACATTGTTCGCCGGACAAAAGTATCGTAATTTTTATCGCAGTTCAGACAATGCCGAATAATGGAACGCATTGTGAGTGCAATAAATTTTTGTTTTCTCCTGTGTGTGTGTGAAAATCCTTCATTGTCCTGGCGGTACTATTCGTCGGTAAATCACTGCGACCGAGGACCTCAAAAAGACCATTCAAGTTGGCAGAGCAGAACAAAAAGTAGACGACTCGCAGACGATCTCAGTTCCGGACATCCGTAGTGGGAAGTGTGGGATTCAAATGGACTCCGACGGAATTGTTGGGTCTTTTGAATTGTGCCCGAGGATATTGTGAAGTGCAGCAGCCAGAGAGTAGGCTGTCTACTTACCTGTCTGCTGTAGATCCGTCGTGCTTTAGTGCTCACTCAGTTCCGCACGGCGCACAGTATCGTCTGACAGGAAGTGCAATTTCAAGAGCAATTATGATCAGCAAGGCTTTATGCAAAAATTCTCTTTTGGATCGAATTCGCACGCCGGGAAACTAGGCTGGATGATCTTGTGGACAAATATCCAAGAACAACGGAACATAAATAAATTAAGATATGTTGTTTACATGTTTCTGTGGTAATTCTTCTTGCAGAGCCTTGCTACAGTTCAAATAAGTCGGTTAAGGGGTCTCTGAATGTGTCTCAATTTTTCACTTCTGACCCCTTTAGAGACAGAGCAGGCGCTCAAGTCCATTGAAAATATGGCTGTTCAGCTGTTTTCAGGATTTCTTCACTTTTTCCATAGAATCTTAAAACCTTACTGAAATTGATTTTAACAGATGATGCCCGTCTTGCGAATATTCCACGAGAACAAGGCTGTGTTGCCAAGAAAAGCATTAAAACAGTGTGTTCGCATGTCGACCATAAAAACTAACAAAATAGGATACATGACTGAACCTTGAGGTACTCAGAGGGCAATGTATATATTGTCAACCTAGACTTGTTTCATCATCTCGGAATGACAGCCACAACTTTAAAAAGAAATGCATCCATTTTTCACTGTCCGTGGACACTGCTTCTTCAAGACCAAGATGTCTTGCGTCCGCTATTACTTGATTATTGTACCAGTAGATCAGTCTCCGTCTCATTCTTGAACCAGTGGGCTCTGAATCGAGCTGTCACTTGGGACAAACATATGAAATGGCTTCAAATCCGCCTCTGCTCACTTTACAGCACCTACAGAGATATAGACAACACAGCAAATTGAATAACGAGACATCTACAATCGCAGCACGGGATAGAAGTTCTGTCTTACAACTTCTGAGTCAGTCAAGAAAATCGTCTTCAATGTTCGGAGTTGGCCGAAAACTGGAAGCAACTTCCGCGTGTGATTGATGCAGAATATGAGGTTTGTCACTGAAGAAGTTGGCCTCAAATCCGGCACCCATTCTAGCCCCAATCTGAACTTCAACAAACTCGTGGGACTTACATGACAAGAAGTGAGATTAAACGCAGTATGAGTTCCTCCATTGAGCTAAGCGGAGTAGCAGAGCTCGCTGTCGCTGGTCAAAGCCTCCTCAGACAAGGCTCTGCTATTTACAGTCATGCACATGCATTGTTCACGTCGAAGTTCCTGGTCGTGGTTCGATGTGCTCATGAGCTTTGGTCCAGTTTGCGTTGACGTTGTCTGCAGGAGAAGTATTCAGTATCGATCTGTGGGTTCCGCATGAGTATCGAGCTGGACTGCCGTCTCGGAGCCAATACATTTTTCGGATTTTGCCAATACATTTTTCTGTTGTTGACGCCTCTAGTGATCTGGCGCTTTTAGGATGTACGATCTTTGGTAGTGGCCACCGTCTGGCTTTTCACTACCCCGGTTGCCCGAGATAACGAGCACTTGTTAGCAGCTCCCGGGATGCAGAGCGTCTCTCCGTGTATCCTTTGTAGGAAGGTCGTATGGCCTTCAAGGAGGAGGCAACTCCACGGACGGAGGTTGCAGGTACCGGTTTGCGCCGCTCTAACTGTCTTCATGAGCTGAGGTGATTCTGGAATCAGATGTTCCAACCGGTGAGTGAGCACCGGTTTAATTTTTATTTTTATTATTATTTTCGTTTGTGTTCATTGGGTCCAACGAGTATTGGAGAATGGACCGGCTGTGCAGAGATCCGCATTACACAGCTAAGGCAACGAAAGTCTGCTAGGTATCCCGGATACTCCGCCCGGAACTGAGCTAGTTTTTCGAGTGCGCTTTCAGACAAGACAAGTTGATTGGTCCGGAACGGGCCGACCGGAGAGGAAGGGGAGGTCCAGGAGAAGAAGGGGGATGTTTCAAACTTAGCTTCGGGTCTCCTCTTCTTACACGGGTTCTTAATATCTAGGAATATAGCAATACACTTTGTGGTGGCCCGTGGCGTTGTGGGTATGTGCGTCGACTCCTACGCACTTGGAACTACCTATCTAGGTTCGATTCCTGGTACGACAAGAAATACTTTTCTAAGGAAAATATAATGGATACCACAGCTTTGACCGGCAAAGCCACATTGAATACACAAGAAGGTTACAAAAGCGAGTGTGTATCAATACAACACTCATGGCAGCAGATCGCCGGTGGAAAAAGGGAGCGATTCGTGTTTTCTTACGAATGGAGGCCTACAGGCAGAAGCCGACTCCGAATGACGAAATTTGTGAAGCTTTTTCCAGGCAAGTACACTCTTTGATCATTGCCAATCAAGAGTCGAGAGAGGTGAAGCACAACAGTCACCGCACCTACCCACAAATTTTCGGGACTCGAAAATTATTGCTTCTGCGTGTCATTGTCAAATGCTCTTTCTTCGGGTGAGACTGCAGTTCCCCGTGGGTTGGGGTCTATCCTCTCCATCCACCAACAATCCTGAATTGAAAAGCAGACATTTGATGTATACAACCCCACAACTGCAACAATCTGTTGTCTATTCAACATCATCGAACCAGATTTCCATTAGAACTTGTTTCCATCTCTTGTCATAGTCTCTTCAAAACACCAGTACCTACACCCTCACGACCATAAATTCCCCCAGAGCAACCTGTTCTCCAGACAAGTCGTGTCCCATGAAGTACGACAAGCCACACTCAATCATAACCATCCGCCAAGGCGAGGCAAAAACGAGCGAGTAAACTCGTCATAAAAATATAATTGTATCCTCGTGGAATTTGGACAAAGTTCCACTTCCAGCGCAAAAACCCCTCCGATCGGTGATCCAATTATTTTTGATTAATAAATATCCTCCACAGCCCCGACCATCCTGCAGATACACGATACGCTTAATTGGAGTAGAAAAGCTGACAAGATACGTCGCTCACAAGAAATAGCTCATCTTGATCGGATGACGAATGTGTTCCATACCCCCCAGTCCCCACCCTTTTGTCGAGGCAAGTTTTGCAGTATTCTCACGTAGACTGAGTATGTCACGAAGTTCCGCACATTGATCAACATCGATCAGTCAATCAGTCATTCAGACCGAGGGCCCTTTCGCATATTGTCCGCGCGGTCAGCTCGTCAAGATGCCTATCCGTCAGCGAGTCTTGTGTGTGTGCAGCATGAGGCCAACTCGTTCCACTGCGGAGTGCTCTACGCATTCCAGCAGCCCCCTCTATATGGGGCGCTATGCCGTTGACAGTAAAAATTAATATGAAATCCTTCGAAATTGGTCATCAAGGGAGTCCGGCCGAATATTTCATATGTCATGCGTCGAGTTTTTCTCAGATTCTGCGCATAGGTGAGATGTGTATGTTAAGTGAATTTATGATTTTGGAATTTTTATTGGGTTCGCAGACGGGTTTCCTTTTGCGGCGGGACTGGAGCGAGATGATGGGGTGTACTGCGACGAGTTGGCTGGAAAGTGCCGTAGACGATCATTTGGGCTTTGCACTGCCTTCGCATCTCTCCAGTGGTTCAATGGTCCCAGTGGACCACCCGGATGTCCACGCAGATGACAGTTACCAAAGTCAAATCAAATCAACGACAAATCAAATCAATCAACAACAAATCAAATAAATTCAACGGCAATCAAAAATCAATTCATAAAAATCTCGTCGTTCTCAAATAATTTATAGGGCCCGTCTCGTCGTCATCGACCAGGACATCCCATCACGCGGCCAGAACATCGAATTTGAATAGCAAGCCATTCCCCATTGACTTGCAAAAGAACGCGGATCCTTCGGCGAAATGTCGTATGCAAAGTAACCGGCAGTAGGCATCTTCCATTTGCATACACGTCTCGAATGTGGAGCAGTAGAAAAGACGGAAAGCTGTCTACCGCGCTGCCGCAAGAAACAAAAACCACGACGACGAGGAGGGCAGACAGGCCGAGAATCGGTTGCCGTCTTCTTTACGATCACTCCCCCGGTGGTCTGGTGGGTTTTGACATTTCTTCATCTCCTATCGCTGTTCTACATCTGAGAATGATCCATCAAATGCTATCGGCCCATCGTCGTGTATCTGTCAAGCGTCTATGGATCCCTTTCCATTAAATCGAATCCAGGCAATAGCACTCGGATAGCGTGCACTTAATGGCAATGCCGGATGATTCCCCCGATTTTCGAAATTGAAATCCATAATCTCGTTCTCATCGACGTCTCAAATCGTAAAGTAGCTATTTACGCACCTTGTTATGGAGCCAACGCAGATACCGTGACTGGCACGACTGGCTGGGGTGCTGGCTGCTGCCGTGTGAAGTATCGCGCGACTTGAGAGCATTTCATTTACAGCATGCACACGAGAAGAAGTCGCTGCCCTGAACGCGCTGAACTGAAATCAGAGGGAAGCGATCGTTTTCCATCACTTAACCATATCCTCCGACTCGCGACCGCATCCAGCGCAGGATGCAGGCCAATTTAGCGCTCTTATGGAAACCAGTGATTATTTAAGCGGATCCTCCGCCGAGGCTTCAAATTTATAATGAAGTGGTCATAGCCAGTCCGGCAGTCATTCGGTGTGGCAATAAAGGATGCAAAGGATGAGGCTGCCTCGCATGGCGGCTTCAGTCCGGTTGGGGTTTTGTAATACTCGCCGTTTTATCGCGTCGAGGGAATCATTCGGTGCGATTGCATTCCATTACGAAAGTATCCAGCGTCAAGTTTGTTGCGTTGCGAGACTGCGACCAAGTGGCCTTCGCATACGTACATATATCCATGTCCGTCCGTGTCCACACACAAGGATAAGCCCTGCAAAACAGATTAAGCACTTCTGATTAATGAAACCGTTGATTGAGAATGCTTTTCGCTTTTATGGCGGTAAATTTGATTGTATACGGTTGTACGGCAAATACCGGTAGTTAGGCGATGCGGACGAACGAAGGGACTCATTGCGGTACCCTGGTGGCAGTGGTTCCTGCGCGAAGTGCTTCCAACTTACTGTTACTTGCAATTTCATGCGAAACGCAATAATTGCGTATTGGTGGTGCAATTAGACTGAAGCCAGGGATTAAGTTCGCTTTTTTTCGGTGGAATTTGATCGATTTGCCAGAACACATTAATCACTCAGGCAATGTGGCTGGTGGCGGTAGGAGTTTCGGTCATTAGATTCGTTATGCTGACTCGAAATATTAATTGTAAGTAATTTAATGAAATGTTCAGATGCAGATACGTAAGTACGAGTACATGAATCTCATCTGAATCCTTAAATGGGTAGAGATTTTTCAATTCACGTAGCATTACAATGGACAACCGAATATAATCAAGTTATCTGCGTGTATTCTCCTGAAGGAAATACTGTACTTTGTTCTTGGAGCGTCTTTTTTGAATGTCTGATACCGTTTCTATGCAGTTCTTTGGCGCGTACTTTCTTATAGGGAATAGACGGGTATAGACGACTCTTACTACCTCTATGAGTATAATGAGCCCTAGTAAGGGGCTCATAATGTACGCATGTGACTTTTGCACAAACTAGCGAAATGTAGCACTTTTCATCCCCCATCGACCATAGCCCTAGAACGTGGCTCCAACCATCCAACCACCATTTCACTCTAATAATGGTACCCGACAAGTCTGGGGAGAATGCCAAACCGATCTACAGCTGTTTGGTAGATTTGGAAAAGGCTAACGACCGCGTTCCTCGAGGTAAATTCTAGAGATTCGAATGAAAAAGGCTATGGTCCGATGGTTTGATCAAGTGGCACCAATATCCCCATCATTACGACTACCAAGATGTGCCTTGAATGCGACTCTATCAGGTAGACGACCTCCTAGCAGACCCAGGACGAGGAGGGTGGACCAAGTACAAAAATTCACCTGGTTCCGCTGGGGGATAACTCCTGATGTAACTCATCAAATCGATGCCGGAGTATAGAGTGGGATGTCATAATTGAACAAGGGTACTGGTTGGAAACTCAATTTACTTGAGTCCCAGGTCCACCTCCGATAGCACGCAAAAAAATGTCAGTGCTATTGAGTCGTACATCAAGTACCTTCTCGAAGGCCTTCAATCCAATCCTAATTGCATTCCTTATTCCCATTCCCTCTTGTTGGATGACCAAACGCAAGTCTACCCGTTAGCAGCAGCAGCTTTTTCCATTACCTTTTTGAAGATAATTTCTTAGCACACGAAGATCTGTGATACAAGACTATGATGCAAGGCTATATAAATTGGTTGCCATAATATTGGTTATAAGTATTGACATTTAACAAAAATCCCTCACAACTGATGCAATGGTCACGACTTCGGGAAATTGATCTTTCATCAGCAGTTATAAACAGATTGTGTTAGTCTTTACAATATCAAGCTTGTTCGTACGTGCGCACTTGTGGGGCAAGACAATGCATACGTACGATAAAGGGTGATTTCTTAGCTATTATCTTTTTGGCAACACTGGTTTAAACAGCCGACGCACGTTTCGTGTTTCGTTTCACTGTCAAACATCTTCAGTTTGGTCTATAATTAAACCACGAATCGTCTTACAAACGCACAGCGCTTGCAAATTAATGAATTTTATTATCAAAATGCGTGCTCTGTTAAGAAAGTTTATTGCGCAAAATTGTGTTCAGCGACGAAGCTCATTTTTGGCTCAATGGGTACGTAAATAAGCAGAATTGTCGATTTTGAATTATTTTTGTGAATATCAGCCAGAAGCATTGCAAGAGCAACCAATGCATCCAGAAATAGTCACAGTTTGGTGCGGCTTATGGGCTGGTGGCATCATTGGACCGTACTTCTTCAAAGATGATGCGAATCGTAACGTAACTGTGAATGGTGAGCGCTACCGTGAGATGATATCCAACTTTTTTTTTGCCCAAAATGCAAGAGCTTGACTTGCATGACATGTGGTTTCAACAATACGGTGCCACATGCCACACAGCACGCGCAACAATGGACTTATTGAGGGGCGAGTTCGGTGAACATTTTATTTCACGTTCGGGACCGGTCAATTGGCCGCCTTGATCGTGCGATTTAACGCCTTTAGACTATTTTTTGTGGGGCTATGTTAAAACTCATGTCTATACAGACAAGTCCGCTTCAATTGACAACATTGAAGCACTTATACGTGAGATACCGGCCGAAATGTTGGAAAGAGTATGCCAAAATTGGACTAAGCGGATGGACCATTTGAGGCGCAGTCAAGGTCAACATTTGCATGAAATAATCTTCAAACATTAAATTATATGGACCGTACTATCGATTCAAATAAAGATTTCATGCATTTTTCTGAATTTTATGTGTTTCTTTTTGAAAAAACTTTCCTATAGCTTTTAAAAAATCAACCTTCATTTCTGTCCCTTCCATGCTCGTTCTTGCTTCGTGTGCTCTTTATTAGGGGTACAAGGGCGCAATAGGCGCCGTGTCCTGCATAGAGGAGGTCCATTATAACGAGTATTGCCATATCTTCCAGAGGGAATATGGCGATTGGTCCGTCAATAGATGTACCCCATATTGGGGGTGTCCGTAAAGAGAAGTTTTACTGTCTTCTAAACAAAACATATATAATTCAACATATGATAACTTATCCCGTACAATTGCGATTAGATCGCCTACATCAGATAATAATTTCTTCTGCCACTGTTACTTCCCCAGAAACTGTTCGGGTATGCTTCTTAACCAATCTCCTAATTATATGCCAACATCTTGAATAACCAATCTCGAATGAATTAGTCAAAAATCTCATTAAGCCTGCTGCCAAGAATCTCCTTCGATCGGAATGTATTGATAGGAAATTCATTCTGATCACCAGCGTACCCAAATTCCTGCAGCAAATTATTAATTTATATTAAATAAATATTTTGGTGTCTCACATAATGAATAAATTCATTAAAATCCACAAGGACATATGAAAAGATAATATTTAGAATGACATCTACTTCTTCGCTTCACTACCTGTGAACGGGTAAACTCCTTACCTACCGCAGGTGACGAAACAACAACCGTAAGACCACTTTCTTTTGAAAACCCATTCCTCCCTGGAACATAAAGTAATCCACCATCAAGAAGCCGGTAGGGCTGCCGAGGGATGGCCAAACGGAAGCATTAAGTAGTCCCTAGCTCATAAAACCGTTTGATGTCTATCTAAAACACTGAAATGCTTGATCATAAACCAAGATACAAGGATCAACGCTTAATGAGTCGACAATATCCACGTGATATTCATCCACTGTCTCAGGCCATGGCGCATACTTGAATATGAATTCATAATATTCATCGTTTCCATTGGTGCCGCGATGATCGGGGGATATTGTAAATCCTACTGTGAGCTTATCGCCTCGAGAAACATGCATCCAACTGGGTGGATGGCGGCCGCCATCAAGAGGGCACCCAATATTTTGCAAAATTATTAGTTACGGCCAAGGAGGAAATTAATTCACGACATCTTGTGATAGATATCGCGTGCACCGATCGCACCGGACCACACAAGTTGAGCGGGTTCGGTTCGCTATTCATATTCAAGGCTGCGGTGGATTAACAGAGAACACGACAAGGTGTTTACAGACCATCAACATTTATGTTCATTTTGAAGAGAAACCGAAGTAGGGTGGAAGCTGACTCATGTTGTCTTCAGTAGCCGAGCTTGGGTCAATTTGAAAAATAGATACATGTTTCGGGGTAATAGCAAGACGTTGTGCACATATTTAGAGGAGAAGTCCCCATCACATTGCATCAGTGTTTCTCAAACTAAAGAGTTTATGGGACATGAATTGAAAGTGCATAGCTAGGTGGTACATTGTGAGGTTCATGGGAATAACGAATGCAATTAGGATTTGAATTGAATGCCTTAGAGACGATACTTGATGTATGACTCAATAGCACTGACATTTTTTTGCGTGTCGCGTAATCGGAGGTGGACCTGGTACCAAATTGCGTTTCCAACCACCACGATCTCTTGTTCAGTGAAGACATTAGCAGCATTTCTCCACATGTTGAGATCTGAACTAAAGACTTGTGTGTTAGCACTGACATGAGATAACGGAGCAGAGAACCACGAAATAGTAAGAGGGGGTCTTCCGAAAAATGTGGCAGTATAATAATGCCAAGATCTTTGTCCGTGGCGACGAGTTCAATTGCAAGTTCTTTCGAAGTATTGTTACATGTTAAGTTCCTAAGTACAACTTGAGATGCGAGTTACATTGGTTTTTTGGCAAGAGTTTTGTTTCTCACGTGTTTTTTTTAACAAGAGCAGCTCTGCATCACTCTTGCTTCTATTTCTGGGGAATGCCGTCATACAACTATTGCTGTATAATTAATGTACACAATAAAGAGCAGAGGATCCAGTTGTAAATATACACCCGCACCAACTCCAGTCTTCATTATTCAGCCTTCAATATATACACTCATGCTGAGACGATGCATCATTCAAATGACCGCGTTGGCCTCGCTGGCGTTGCTTCAAGCTGTCGGTTCATTATATGCATCGTTATTCTGGCAATAGCGTCCGTTGTAGACTAAGAAATTTGTCCTTTTCAATCTCGAGCGTTGCTTCGCTGGTATAGCATTCAGCGCCGTTTTAATGGAACCACAGCTCGGATGTTTCGTTGTAGTTTAGCTCTGGCCACAAAAAGTTGGTCAACATCGACTACTGACGATAACGATGTCTCCGTCCTCATTTCGAAAGAAATACTGTCTGATGATGCCGCCATGGCATGCATTTCAATAAAGAGTCGAACTTTGTGGATGTTCCAGTAACGGTACTGTTGATGTGCCGCTGACTCAAAATTGTTGGCCAAAATCCGGATGGTCGGGTACAATTATTCGAGCGCACAAATATTGAATACAGAGCGTTGTTTATTGTTTTCCGGGTTAATTATTTCGTCAGCGCAATCTTATACGAAGTATGCCCATGTCCAATCGTAAAATAAGCCGGGTTGACAATCTGGCGATACCCAAATCAGCTGATCGGGGCCGAATCGGTGGTTTTGGGCCTTCATTGATGTTTCTTCTATGTTCCCTTCATTTCGAACTATTCCTCGTCTGGGTGGTGGTTTAAGGGCCACAAGAGTGTACTCACGCTTAAGCTTTTCCCACGGTGCGACGGATTGCGTAAACACTGAAGCCATGGTGATGACCGCTCTGACTACGAAATTCACGGCTTTGACAGCGGCTGAAACATAACAATTGTAATAACTATAGAAGCTCTCTCGGTACCAATTCCACGACACTGCTGTGACTATTAGCGCTCATGCGCCCTCCAACTAAAGATCTCTGACACTTATCGTGCAGCGCGTTGCTGTTTCTTGTGCAAGTGGTGCCATTATACAAAAAATGTGGGAGTCTCTGAAGAAGTCGACTTCATTAATCCAGAGTTGCCTAAACACACCATCGTTCGTACCTTAGTGAGCATAGCTTCTTTTTTTGGGGGGAACCTGGGGTGGACTTGGGTCTCAGCCAACAAGACTCTCTAACTTTCGGCACGATCTTTAGCTACCAGCTAACTCCAATAGCGCACGCTAAGTTGGCTAAGGTCCTTCTCCACTTGTGTGCATCATCTGCTTCGTAATCGTCTTCTATTGCGTTGTCGAGCAGTTGTGCGCAGTCGAAGAGCATAGAATAGCTGATCATAGCTAAAAAAATTGGGATCCATGTCCGAAAAATTTGGTGTCCCACGGTTATACTCGGATACTCCACTGAACTCTCTCAACTGTGTTGCCTTCCCAATTCCGGACAGATGTATATAGTGACTGCAACCGTTTAGACTCGTAACGTTGAAAGCTTCCCATGAATTCAAAGTTCATTGTGGCCGTTGATCTTGCCAAAATATGCAACTTTTCATGTTTGTTCTGAAAATGCCCTGCGATTCTTCGAGATTTGACTCAAATCAGTGTCATCTCAGTTCTCCCCGAATCGATGTTCGCAACCTCGAACTAGCAAACAACATTTCTAACGCAAACCATAGCAACCAGTTGACAGCAATTGACTTCAAACGAGACGCCGTAAATAGAATTATCACGAACGACCGTACAGAATGGCACGTCAGTACGTATCGCTCAAGTGGTGCGACTTTAGCCCCGACACCAAGAATCTGTCAATAAAAATCGATCGTTATCATCTCACTCGCCCGTCTGGACGAGTCGACCGGGCCGATCAATCCACGTTACATTCTTTCCGCAAGCAATGCCTCAATTTCCGGTTCTTTTGCGCCGACCGCGACCGGCTACAGAGCGCAACGGAGAAACGAAAGAGAAAAAAACAAACGAATAAATTGTTAATAATAATAAAGGAATTCCCTTGTAAGTGATTTTCGCGATATAATTGTCGATACATTAAACTCATCACCGCCGCGGGAGACCGTCCAGATTAAATCAATCTTACAGCACAATTACCCACCAACAAAGTGTCCGGTCTTTGAAATATTAGCAGAGATTACTTAATTCTAGAGCGCGCAACATACACGGACGATCCGTGTAGCGATCGGGTATTTTTAGAAAATGACCACGACGCTGGACGACACTTATGAGCGGCTCTCCCCAGGGGTGCGAGGCATATCCCCGCTAATCCCGCGGATGGGCTTCTCTCGAGGACCGCAGCAGCAGTGCATCATGCCATCAGTGCCATTCACCATCAACGCATCGCACGGGAACCAGTTGCGCGGTGTAATCACCGTCATCATCATCATTACGATCGTTATCATAGGCGGAGGCAGGCGGATGACCGCAAAGGACATAGGCGGCAGACACAACACACAGGCGCACGCACGTACGTAGACTGTGTCAGCGGAGCCCAGACCTGACTGAGGGCGCTTTCCACGGCATTTGATGGAGTCATAATGAACCCGTATGGGGTCGGTGGTGTTGGTGGAAATAATAATTCACGTGCTGCATCCCATTATGGACAGCTTCTATGGAAGCTGCCCGCTGCAGTGCCGGTGGTGAGTGCGCGACAGTAAGCCGCGACCATCGAAAATGTTCCTTTGATGTGCGTGAAGTGAAAATGCTTAGGTTGGCGTGATTGATCTCTTCTGGGAAAATTGTTTACGTTAGCTGCTCATCGCCCCCCGGATATTTGCAGATGCGTTGCACTCGACTCATAATGATCGGTGAACACGGTCAGCATATATCACGACTTGTCAAGTGCGAAATGATGCATTTGAGGAGTGGTCGCTGGAAGGATCTCAATTCTCGCCAACGGACGGAGTGGTGTGTTTATTTAATTATCTCGTAGCTGTGGTGGTGGGGGGAGGGCGGGACGGGTCATGCCATTGACAGGTGCGAGTGATATCACTTTGGCTGGATGGCTGTTGGAACAGGCAAGCTTTTGTTTATTATCGATGAGGCTTTACCGCACTTGAGTGCCTGAAGATTCTGCTATGGACTAGGGGACTGCAGGCCATGATAGAGACTTGTGAGGGCCGATAATCACTATTTGATTGCTGTGAAAATGTGGTTTTATTTTGCTCGTGGGAAATAGCTTTCGAAGATAAGATTTGTAGGTCTACGTTGGACGATGAGGAAAGATATCGCTGAAAACGATTTTCCTGCTTACATTAGAGAGACTCTTTTTCAATAAATCCATCGTAGGTTAGGTTAGATAGTTGGGCTGCCAGCGAAATCGCCAGCACACTTAGAACATGTTGGTCCACTGCGATAGTCATACTATTACCACTGACTGACAATTCCAGTGATAGTTAATCTGATCCTAACAGCAAATTGTGATTGGACCAGATTTGAAAACCGACGCGTATTAACATTGCTTGCACAGGGATTCGAACCGGGGACCCCTTTAACCAAGGGCAGCCACTCAACCAAGGGCGCCATTAAGCTGTTTTTAAGAAGAAAAAATTAGCGTAATTTGGACGGGACGATGAAGACAATAAATAATGGTTCGTGCCGTAGCTAAAGAAGGATCAACCTGGATTCTGTTTGGACACTTCCCTGAAATGGAACGGAAGATTGGGCCTTTGGCGAACCTTCAAGAATGTATTCTGACGAAACAGAGAGAGAGAATAGAGGCAAGCGTCGTAAAAGAGTTCTCAGGGCCACTAAAATGTCCTAGAGCTAACTTTAAGATCCACCTCATCGAATTCATAGACACCCCGCGTATCATCAAGAACAGCATTAGCATTAGAAGGTTCAGTCAGGAATTGTTAAATCGGTGTATAAATAAATTCTTCATCTTTCAAGGCATCGTAAACGCGATATTCTAGGTCGTCATGGGCTACTTTTTTGATGATCAGCTTGATCATGCCTTGCTCTATACATTTCACTCGCTTTCATGTGTGGCTTCAAGTTTCAAACATATCATAATATCGATACCAAGCGTTCAATGTTTAGTTCACAACTGGTTTCTAAAATGCTCCTCGAAAGCAGACAAAATTGGTTTGAAAATATCCGTTGTCCGAGTGAAGGAACGTGTGCAAGTCGGTGTGATCTCCTTTATGCTTGATGAACTTGTATCGTTTACTTATGTGTTTTGGAATTGAATTGACATTATTTCAGTGCTACTTCAGTTCATTCTCTCACTTTAAAGCAAGACGCACTTCGATTTCCAGAAGTAACTTACATTACTCCCCTAGAACGGACAACTCTACATGACGGACAATCACGAGACGCTATAGAGAAGTTTCACTGTATACTGTACAGTATCGATATCACTGTGTATTCAGTATTCACTAATATTGGAAGCAGTTGCGACCATCTATGGTTTCTTATGTTCTGCTCCTACGACTATTATAATACTGTAAATCGGCAGTTTAAAAAAAGCCGACTGTTTGACATTTTCCTTCAAAATAAAATATTCATAAGACTTTATTAAATTAACCAAAATATAGCCGTGAATTTCCCAATGCATCGAAAAAAATTTCCGGAATGTGTAACCAATCATGTTTAAAAAAATTAATAAATAAAAAAATAGATTCTCGCTATGTAATTATAATTACTCATGTCGTTGACGATTATTTTTAGCCAAATACCTCAGCGCTGATACACCACCAACATCAACAATAATCTCATTCACATTCACCATCGCCACGAGTACTTAGAAAAAGGAGCGGCCACAGTAAACCGATTCACATCCAAGACCCAGCAAATCCATAGTGAACTCAATTCAACTGAAAATTAAAGAAATGCACTGACACAAGACGAGTTCTGCTCCGAAGAGAAAAAATCGTTATAAATGAAGTCAAATATTGATCAACAGAAGAAATCCACAGCTAAGATAACGCCTGCCCGCCCTTCGCACACCAACAATCCTTTACCCGTCACCGAACACTCACACTGGTTCACGTAAACGTCTAAATTTATTATCGCATAATTTATGCCATCATCGGATATCCACCCACTGATGCTTGCTTAGGCCAGCCAGTCCGTATGCATAACTTTATCAGGTACCAGGTCTCCGAGCAAAAAAAAAAAACGAATCTAACAAATCCAAGGTAAACACCTTATAAAAGGAACTATAGAAGCGATAGTGCAAATTGACAGTTTGTTCCACGAAAAGAAAAAAAAAAAAAAACTCAACTTGTAAATAGGTACACAAACGGCGCACGCTAAAAGTGCGCGGCCAGGTCTTATCGCGGTGGCGCGGCACGCAGATATCGGAAACGATCCGACGCTGAAGTCATCCAGGGGCTAGATAGCGCTGAGATCGATACTGCCTACTCAAGTGACACTTAATAAATTGGGAATTTTTATTTGCTTACACAAACATTTGACACGGCGTTAGATATGCACAAAAATGGGCGACGGAAGACGGGAAAGGAAAGTGTGCCGGTTCTTGGATGGAGTGAGAGATTAGTGAATGGAGGCAACTGCTGAATGGTTGGAGAGGAGTTTTTTTTTTAATCAGAGGATGTACAAGATTTTTATGGAAAGACCTGGTTGGAGAGTTATTGAAAAAGGATTGAGGAGAAGGAATGTTTGGGGAGGTTGGTTGGTTGGCTTAAGTAGCTATCCGATTTGTGTCAAATCGCTCACAAATAGCGCAGCTGAGCGCCGCTTTGGTACCACACCTAGTAGACCGCGGTTGTTTGGTTAGCTAAATCCAGCCTTTGGTGGCCCGTGTCGTTGTGGGTATGTGCGTCGACTCCTACGCACTTGCACCTACCTATCTGGGTTCTATTCCTGGTACGACAAGAAATACTTTTCACGGCCTCTCCTCTTTCGAATCACTGACATTGCTCAAAGAGTATAACTGTCTAGAAAAAGCTTCTCAAATTAGACGTTCGGAGCCGGCATAAAACTGTAGGTTCCTTCCCCCTCGTGATAGAACAATAGCACGCACAACACGAGTAGTTGCTGAGAAGCTAGGCCCTGGCCCTCTACGGGCTGTAGCGCGACCCATATATATATATAAATCCAGAATGTGGAGTTTAGGAAATTGATTATGTTAGATATGTTTTGGTTAGCGTTCTCGGAGATGTCACTAAGGAAGGGTTTGCCGAACGCGATATATCTTTGCTGGGCTAGTGCCGGACAATCACAGACAAAGTGAGGCAGACTTTCCTCTAAATGGGTGTTAAGGCAACTGCGACGGTGTGGGTTGAACGGTAATCCGAGTCTAGCAGCGTGGATGCCTATAGGCCAGTGTCCCGTGCTTACAGCCACGACTAGCGATTTCTTTTAAGGAGGTCCTTCTTTTAATGTACGATGTACTTGGATGACCTAGAGCACCTTCTACTAGCTAAGGACAGGAAGTGTTGATAGATGGCGTGATAGGTGGTTGATTGGGGGGCCTACCAAATCAGTGGGGGCGCTGCCGGAATCTCCTTGCTTGCCCAGAGCGTCGGCAATCTCATTTCCCTCTATGTTGCTGTGGCCTGAAACCCAGACCAGAGTAATATTAAGTTTGGGGAGGTTAGGCGAAATATATATTTTTGTTGCAATTTTCTGGTTGTATGCTATACACTCCTGTCTATGGTGGAATTAGGCAACAACGATCAGTCTGTTCAAGGTCTTCTGTTTTCAGTATTCAGATCACTTACATTTTTCTTCAGTTAATATTTACAAATGACTCACAACTAGACTTATAACTAAGGTAGCCGGCTCTACATCGTGTACACAATGTTTGTGGCATGATAAATCGTATTCTTGATAGTGCATGTGGCATGTGGTTTTCAGACATTCACAGACTAAATCATCCTTCACTTACATATGTGCGCGGACTTCCTCTTTTGCGTTGTTCCACAGGTGAATTTCGTTTTTTCCCACAGCAAGTGCTTTCCATTTCCATATAGACTCAGCTTGGATTATTAACAATGCGAGATTCAAACGACGAAGGAAGTCTCTACTTGAAGAGAGGTTTAAAAAGTAATTGCATTGCGAGGATAGGTCGGTATTCTATATAATTCTTGTGTTTTGATCAAAACAAGGTACTTCTTGATTTCTCTTGATATGTATACCCTCTGAAGTGTTTCTCTACACCCCAAAGCCATAGACCGAGAGGACACTGTTTCAACCAAATACCGCATAGGCTTGGTCAGTATACGATGGAACGCCAATGCAACATTTTGTTTTGCCACTGCAACAATGGGTTGTCTTTTCCCTGCCAGCAGCAAGACGCTGACAATGCCGTAGGAGAGGAACTGTTTGGTAAAATTACACAAAAGTTCATCTCTCGGGACCCACAATTCTCATCAAATGTGAAGAACAATGACGCATTAGTCAATCCCATAGTGTTGCTGGTGCCACGAACTTGTAATTTCTTTCAAAAGTATTGATAGATGAGTCCTATTCCTTTGAACAGAGGTTCTATGATAACGAAGGTGGGGATAAGTGCCATGTTGGAACATAGCTGGCAACACTTGCGAATCCACTTCTTTAAAAATCTACCCCTAGACGATAGATGGTCATAATATCCGCCAGAGGAACGTCTTGCATCATAAAAATCAAACAAAATAGAAGCATCCTCTCAACAGAGCATCTTCCTTATGAACCCATTACACATTTTCAAATGGCTCCCGGAGCCTAACACGTTCCCAAACACAAACCATCATCACGTCAACTCACACTCCATTAAGTCAAATCTGCCTCAACAATTTTTTTCTCCTATCAAGGGAGCGTTGACCACCTACTTCCTTCATTCTCCGCCGCGACGAATCTCTCACACTTCCTTCCTAACCACCATCCACCACCGTCTACCACCACTCCATCCAGGCCATCATTTGAATCCTCTTGACTGAGTTCCTCTCGGGTAATCTGCTTAACTTCCTCAGAAGTTCCCATCAAAACACAAAATTGCTACCCACTGAAGGAAGACGCGCGATTTGGAGCTTCTTCCTTCCTTTTTAATTATGTGTGTGTATCATGGACGTCATCATCCCCATATCCGAGGGCCCCAGTGTGCCCTGACATCAGTAATGACGGGATTAACCAGAGACGAATATATGATATAACTCAGCCTAATATGGGCTTAATGCCATGCACCTTACTACGTATAGATCTGCGCACACACAAATCAAGGAGAAACGATTTTCTCCCTCCCGGTGGAGTACGATTGTTGATTACTCTGCCCTGTGTCCTGATCGACGAGCACCGGCTTTGTACGAACTTGAAATATGAGCGCGCGTCGTTCGACCATTCAGCCGTTCAGTCGTTCAGATAGCGACGAGCATCGGTTTTGGGACAGCAGGGAACACGCATTAAGGATTCATGTGTACATTCTCTCAGCTTGATGCTTGCGTGCTAAGCGCTGATTTAATTCTATTTAATTATCGAGGAACGCGAGCCGTGCGTCTGGATCAACGTCATACGCTTATGGATTGAATTTTTATTTCTTAAGTCTGCCTTGTGAAGTCGTGATAATATTTGGAGGTCGATGTTGGACGCTGATGGGAGCGAGTCTCGTGTTGTCCACGCTGTATCGTGACCGCGGGATATCTTCGCACGGGACTAGTGATGTGGAAAAACGAGTTTGACAGTTTGTCTCTGTTTTGGCATGCAGTACTCGGAGCTGAATGGGAGAAGTCTGGGAAATTGTGAAATTTAGGACACGGAATGAGTGCAGTCATCTCTGGCTCAGCTGATTCAGCTGCATTCGCTGAGTCGTCGCCTTCCTCTCTCAATCAGACACCGGCTGTGTGTCCTTGAAACCAGACGGAAACTTGTTTCAGAGTGTCCTTGAAACGAGATGCAACCTGCCGTCATCAGCAAATCATAGGCAATTTACGAGAGTGCCGAAAAGGATCCCTTTCTCTGCGTAATGGCCTCATGAGCTCAAGTCCAGCCACAGCGTGCACGTCCTTTCGCAAAAATAAACCCGTCAATCTAACGCATCTCTCATTCGGCCAAAAACATTTCTTTCCACGCCACGTTCTTGGCACCACGTCCTCGTGTTCCCAGGAAGCTCGCATCGCAATCCACTCCTTCATAATCCAAATCGAGTACCGAAGGAGACCGCAGATTGCCTCTGATCCATGATCCCGCTTATAATTATGTTCGCTCCTGCTGCTGCTGCTGCTCGTGCCGTTGTTGAGTGGAAGCTGCCTACTTGAATACCCCCGATGACTGGTTTCAAAGTTTTCATCACTCTGCTGCTGCTGACGCGCACGCGCAACTCCTTCACTCCACAGCAAGTGTATCATTAAAATCATTTGGGGTTATCAAGCCAAGTCAAGCCAGCCATAGCAAGAAAGACAAAAAGTCGCTCTGTCGTCCGCAGTCAGACCAGTGCTACCTGAAAAAAAGAGCAAACAGTTCACTAACCTGTCCTGCCTTTATTTGGATACCCAGCTCCACAGGCTCCGGCCAAGGACTGAGGCATTAATTTGCACCCCATCCGATCAAACATGAATTGGCCAATGAATTTTAATTGTAACAATTCTAATCCGAGCCATCATCATCCGGCGCGGCGGTAGACAAGGAGCGCAGGAGAAGCCCATGCATCTTGTGCACCGCGTGATGGATGAATCCTTGCCACGCAATGACTGTGGTGGCTTCCTAAACCTAAACTCCAGCCCGCAGTGAGTGGTGCATGAGAGAGCAGCCGCATCGAGATGCAGTAGCGCCTTGCTTGCACAGTGCATAATTAATCGACGTCAGACTGCGTCGGTGCTTTCGGTCAAAGCGCGTGAAAATTGTCTCAAAGTGCGAGAACCTTGTGTTCTGATGAAGTTCGTGCTTGAATTCAATTAAATTGAATCGATGAGCAGCAGCGCTCTGAAGTGTCAACAGAAGTGTTTATGTAGATTTGTAAGTGGAGCTGGGCCGATGCCGGACCAGCATTGCATGACGCTGCTGCTGGGTGCTGGGCCTCGTTGAGGGAATTAGTCGAAAGGTTACATTAAAACGCTATCACTCTGTGTTGATCGGGTGTTGTACTTATTTATGGGGACTGCATGTTGCGTTAGTTGCGAATAAGTGCAAAGAGCGGTTAAGACTTCGTTTTTCGCATGCGAATATGTCTGGAATTCATAGACCTTGTTGCCGTGGTTCTAAATTGACTTGGTAACTTGCAAGTATGCACTTATTGACGTGTCTACGTACATGATTGCTTGGTCTGGTTCGTTCCGGAAATATGATTCCTATGCTGAATTCCTCTGCGAGCTGTTTTAATTATTCTTTTTTACTTTATTCAGCAAATTGTTCAACTTAACTGATTCCGTGTACATATTGTATGTGAAATTAAGTTAATTTCTTCTTAAATGTTCGTAATATCCGTCGGCACTTCTGAACACTATTTTGCGTAAGTAGGAACTAATTTCAGTGCAATCAAACGCTTTCATTTGAAACAAACATATTCACGTGTATTTACGATGTTCACATGGTCACGTGTATTGATTTATAATATATTTAAGATGTACATGTCATCACAAGAATTACTTTCGAGTATAATTATGACGCACACGTGATCACGTGAATTTGATGAAGTGTATGTGCTACGCACGTACGTGCCAAGTGCCTACGTGTTATGCTTTAATAAGTATACCTTTCGCCATTATTGGCTATTAGGACATCGAACTCACTGCACGATGCACTAGTCGGGCTGGCAGTGTCACGGTTTTATTTCTTTTAGGTGTCATTGCTGACTGCTGTCACCTAGCGACAGCTTTCAGGACATTTTGAAATATTTTGAAAAATTATCATCCAACTCGACTACAATTACCCGCCATTGAGTTCGATTCGTAACAATGTGCTCTAGTTACCCCAATAGCCGAGTTTCATTTTCCTCTGCGCTGTGACAAGTCTTCTGATGTTTCGCGGTAATGATACCGTAGCATTGGATGGTTAGCTATGAGTTATAACCAATTCACTGACATTTCTTGCGCGTTTTCTCTTCAGAAATATTAATCTGAGCAGTTGAGGCTCCTCAAAGGTTCACAATCTTTGCCCCTCTGGCGTTTATTTTCAGTCAAAATATGAATGCCTCCCCCTCCTCCTATGGGTGTCTGCATACATCGTCTGCGCACTTCCGATGCTTTAATTTAGTCTTTAGAGTTCATCTTGTTCCTGCGTTTTATGCTGACAGGCAAGCACAAAGCATTTCGCTTGTTACAAGGAGACACAAAACTGGTGACAGGATGCAGCCCCAATTACTCTGCCAACGTCAGTGCAGTAAATGAACTTTGGACTCATCACACGAAGCCGGAATGCATAAGAGACTTCTGATAAACTCACTGTTCACACCGTCAAATGCATTTTTGAAGTCTAAAAGCAGTGCCCTCTTCGTACGACATTTGCACGAAGCAGCGGAGGAACTTGCAAGGAAAGGAGCCGAAACTGGCATATTCCAGGCAATCCCATGGACCAAGCCACTGCTTGCGGATGTCAAGGAAATAGTGTGTTGTATATTCCAGAACCATTAAAACAGCTCGCAGAGGAATTAAGCATAGGAATCATATTTAACACAAGGAGAACATTTCATCCAAGACCTCCAGGAATTAGCAAAAATCTCAGACGTCCCTTTTATCCCAACATAAGGCATCTGCGTCAAGTCATGTGATTCCGCATTGTTTTCCTTCTGTGCTTTAATTGCGACGTGGGCGTACTACTCGCGCTATTCTGACATCTATTACATATAACCATCTAGGTTTAATACTGGGCCTACGACCAACTGCCAGCACTTTAAGGTTCTCCTGTTGTCTCTGCCTCTGAAATCAAGCTGAAAATAGGGTCCAGGGTTCAGGGAATCCTGATATTCTAGCTGCAGCAGAGTCATCACATCATTTTGTGTAGTGCCTATATACAGTCTCTTATATTGAACACATTTGGGAGATCTGCGGAATGAAGAAGATTCTTCCAATGCCAAGAACGAAATATATCTTTGTGTCTTGTGTTCTCACTGTTCCTGTCGTGTCAGACTGATGCTGATCGCAGCAGCTCGTGTGTGAATTTACTTTTTTGGCAGCCGAGAACAGAGTGAATAATCTACCACCCTCTCTCTTGTACTTATGGAATAGGAACAAGTAAAGGAACCTCGGGCTAGAAAGTGTGGCCAAGTGTCTCAAAATTACTCTCATAGGTAGACCGGCGAAACAAGTTCATCCCTGATTTTACGGAATTAAGAAGGTCTTCTCTGTTCCATGTTGACACCTGAAGTTTGATTTGAAAATAATCAGAATCGACATCGTCGAGATGTTTGATGTTTTGTACAGGAAGGCAGGCTTTCCATTTGATCATCAAGAGTCAAGAGTTCGCAGAGATTTTCACACCATTCACCTCCAGATGGTGGCTCCATAAAAGCCGTCGGCAATCTCCAGCGCTCCAATGCCGACCGATCGCAATCGTAAAGTTCATGGTGTGTTTTTTTTCTTTCGTCTTGTGTACAGAAACAAGCGGCCATTAAAAATCCGAGGCATGTGACAATCGGATACTATTGACTTTTGTTCCATGCCGCACTAGTCACACTCCGTCTACGTACGTCAGATAAATCCTCAAATATTGACACTGTTTGCAAATATTTGCCTTTAATCACACACATAGTCTCGTGTCTCTATTAGCGTGCAACAACCACTGGCTGTTGTGTGCCGTTGCATGTATGCGGAGTATTTCCTCCGCCCACGCAATGTCGATCAAAACGATCACACGCCAGGCGTTTATTTGCATACAATCAATTTACAAGGCATCATCGAATCGTTCCTCTTGTCATTCAGCAGGCACACTTTATCGATACAATTTACCCATTGTTGGTCGGATTTGTCGCGTCTCTGTCTCGCTCTCTGTGACATGATGTTCGAGTTCGTTTTTTGGCCTTAATTGTGCGGGTGTTGTAAAAAAAAAGAAATAAAGAAAACACTCAGAGACTTGTGTCAATCCGTGTTCGACGTTACGATTTCCGGTCTTCCTCAACGGCCTACAGTGCGAGGGTGGCCGAGTTGGTGAAGTTAAGGTGTCAACTCGCAAAGGGGCCATTCCAATCGATTGGTATTAGAGGATCAGTGGAGCTTAATTTTTGCGTGGGCGGAGTGTTTGAGATCCCCCCATTTGGGAATGTGGCGTATATGCCACACCCGCCATCGACTGAATTTCAATTCGTTTTGAGGATCTTCTGAGGCAGTAGCCGCCTGGTTTTGTTGAATTAGGGATAGAAAGTGGGATATGGGCATAAGCAGCTGCACTAGGGTATTGGCAGCGGGCATGTGGTGCACATGACAAGACTTAAAACACAAGAAATGTATCGTCTTCCTGTCCGCTGTAAAGTTTCAAAGTCAAGTATTTTACTCGACGTGGAATGGATAAAAGCTAATTAAACACTGTTTAGCTTGCCAGCTCTCAAATTTTTTTCCATCGTCTTCAACTAAACACCGTCGGGTGTCTGTCTTTGGAGTCGAGTCGAGAATTTCGTCTCTCGGATTCAAACGAAATGAAGAGTGGAATATCTAGATTGAAGCCTAACAGAGAATGGACACATCCACCAGATCGTCCATAACATGTGGTCGAATTAAAGCCGATGTCCTATGAGTACAATCTTAGTACCGCTCTCCCGATCACCACGAAATAAGGCATATTCTCCTTCTCCAACTCTAAAGATATAAGCCTCCTTCACATCGCAGTATCCCTTCTTTTGTATCTGAACGCCTGAAGCCTTTGATCCACAATTTGACAGTTCATTATCAGTGTGTCCTTATGCCGGGCAAGTTCCAGTGTTTCGTACTGCGTAAGTCCTGAAAAAAAACCAAGAAATGCAGATTGGTGCCAATCTCCCATATGACAGGGTACTTAGTTTAGGTTTCGCGTTCCTGTGACCCGGGACACAGCATAGAGAACTTATAGCTCTTCGCTGCAACTTGGACTTAATTTCTGTTACCGAAATAGCTGCCGCTTGACTGTCAATTAGAATGGTAATATCAGCCGGTGGTATTTCCAATATTGATGCCCTTTGACTGCTTGAAAAACAATTCGGATTCCATCTCCCATCCATCCGTACTTACATGGATGTTTGAGTTTTTGTTGGGTCCACTGCTCAGGGTGCTTAGAGACGAGCAATATAGCGCCAAGGCTACTTTTGACATTTCTACCAACCTCTCCAGATTCTACAGAATGCCAGTGTATCGTTGCGGTTGGTCCGTCAATCTCGGTACAGAGGTCATACAGGCATTCGATGTCAAAATAATGTTGAGCTAGGCGACGTGCTGTTATTTGGCCTTCTTAAAACTATACTTGATTAAATCATGTAAAACCCACAGCCCAACACTGTGGCACTATCTTCCAGAAGTTCGTACAACAATTTGATGACTCGCATGAGGTTGACGTGATTGGTCGAATACAGCAATACGTCATTCAGGAGGTTGCTAACGTTGAGAGCGAAGCTGATAATATGGGTCTGGCGGTTAACATAGACACATCGATGTATAGAGCCAATTGGAAGGAGCGTCACAATGAGCAACTATACTCTTGTAGTGAGGAACTTCGTCTACTTCAACTTCAGCTAAATAAAGAAATTCTCGTGAAAACAGCATCGATACCGAGATCAAACGTTTGTTTGGACTCCTGGCACACAGCACAATGGATTAATAAGACCTTCTCTTCCAAAATCAAACTAGAGCAGATGGATGAGTCCTGGTTGGTTGGTTACCTGGTGGAAATATAATAATCACAACACAACAAGCCATGAACGTCTTGGTTCCGATCCGAAAAGTCTTCAACCTTGAGCCTGCAACAGATGACTACTTACTTACTTACTTATCAGGCCGGCGGCCAATGGAGGCACCGAGCCTGAGCACTGCAACAGATGACACTCCCTTTTAATGTAGCAGACACAAGATGAGAAGAAAATCAACCAATTTGGAGGCACTGGTTGCAGTTCGTGATCTCCTTGACTGTAGAGTCACACAGTTGATGCCATCTTAAAGAGTGCGATGTTAAAGCTTCCAAAATATGAAGATCTGTGCATGTTGTCCTCAAGAAGAGACATACGATATCGACGCCTTGGCCAAAGCATCACAAAGGGCAGTTATTTCTTCGACGTGGTTAGGGGTATCGTCTACTTCAGCTGCGCAATTAATAGCAACCGAGACAAAACGCAGATCGACTCTTCTAAATCGCTGTTTCTTTTGGTTCAAGTGGCAACTGAGTAGTTCTCTGCGGACAGAAGCAAGTCCTTGGTCTTATCGATGGAAAAGTATTTGCTTTGATCATGGTTACCTTGAGGGCATCTAGAGGAGAAGATCTAACTTGCTGAGCCGTTTAGGGTCTCCATAAATTCTTTCGCTTAGCCATTGCGACAAGGCAATGAAAGAGTAATGCGTTAAATGTGGTGCACACAAGAAAAGTGACTGACATCGTGGAGCCAGCTTGAAAGTCTCCTTGGTTCAAGCCTCTCCCAAATCCGAGCTTTAGTTGCACAGGAAGGTATTTCGGAATGAAAAGCGAAATGACCGAATATGACTTCGTGCCATCATCGGCTAAGAATTCACTCGAAGAACGAAGTTTAATGAGCTGGTATACTTGATTCTGTAAAATAAAGATAGTGCTTAAATCACTGCTGTCAGTTATGTGAAATTATGATTGTGCTACCTACTGCTGTAAGGATTTATCTACTACCAACTAGTCATCGTCTCAATTGCCTCCGAGGTTTCCATCTCAACGTGCGCTGCCTTAAAACGTGACAAATTGCCAAAACTGACCTCCTTCTCGTTTCCTGTCCACTCACCACAATCCTTTCAATTGTTAACAAAATGCTGCCATGTGCCGTACAGGTCATCCATTGAACTCAATCTCGGCAAAAATCAGCCACCATTCATTCTTAGAAGCAAAATATTTGCCATCAATCTGAGTACGCCCCGAAGATGGAATAATAAAAAACACGACCATTCTCAGGAAATCGAACAAGTAGCTCAAGAAAAAAACCCTTTTCTCTTCCCTCAAGTAGTTTCCATTTCAGTTCAGTTTTCGTGGGAGTGCTGGAAAACATATCGGACGTGTGCCCAATCCACCACTAATCCACTTAAGATGGACACCACCCCTGCAAATAACCCTTGCCCATGCATTTCGGAGTGATCCTTTCACAGAATGTGAAAGAAATGACAAATGAATGACGGGAAAAGAGGACAATGCCACGACCTGTCAAAATATTTCAATCGAAATTGTTGTTTTCATCGTCGATCCGGAAAAAGGATGAGCGGAAGGAAATCTCTGGGTCCACAGAAGCCATGGATGGTTTTCGGAAGCACTTTAATCCTTTCGTTTCAAAGGACTAACAAATTGTTTTTCCTTTATTTTCTTTGCACTTGGACACATGCGCAGGCTGGACGCATGGCAGATTAATCGTTTGACCATTGGCCTGCTGTCACTGGGATGATTGAAGGATCCAAATTGAAATTTGTTTGCCATTTTTTTACGGTGCCTTACCTGACCGGTGGACGAAGTGAATCATCAGGGACTTTCGGACACATGCCAATTTCTTGCGAACCTGGAAAGGAGCAACCAGCATTGAATGCACCTTAAATCCCCTGGTAATGAAGCTAAAGACGCAGACAATGTTCGAAAACTGCTTGCGGTTCAATCACTCATTACATCATGCTTATGCCACACACAGAGTCCTGCATGAATGTCCATTCAGGACAACTGTGCAGTGAACTCTCGTTGTGTTGTGTTTGTTTTCTTTTCCCTAATTTGGATGAAGACGCAAGGAGGATTATCGACGTTTTAATGAAGTCTTGCCGTCGTTAATTGTCAGTCCATCTGTGTGTCGTATCGTAATGCACTTGAGAATTGCGCCCACATGCTGGAATCGAATTGTGTTCACATTTTGCAAGGATTTGTCACACTTCCCTCATATTGTCTGCGCACTGAGCATGTGCACCACCGGCGATGCCGGGGAAAGAGCAAGTTATGTGACAATTTAGAGCCGCCGACAGATGTGCCATGTTGGTGACAAGTTGCTCGTGAAATGTTATTATGTGGGTGTAATTAACCTTAAGTGCGGTTGGGGAGTGCTGGTCATGGTTAATTCAAGAGATTGAACTCATCATCAAAATGGAGGACTGTTTTGTTACCACATATGCAGCTACAGTTCGATGAGAGTGGTCAGCTGCCGCATAAATGGAGATCATTGACAAGTGTATCGTGTTTCTACGCGCTTTTATGTTACTTCCAATCTGATAAGGGCCACTTTTGGAGAAGCTACTTATCTTTAAACTCCTCAAAATGATTGCGTATGTATTACTTATTCGATTCCGGATGGAAACAATAGGCGTAGCGCTCTAGGAAATGATTAATGAGTCCTTAGTTTGTCCACTAAGTCATGCTTTTGCATCTGCGTGGAGTGGATAAAAACAAATTAACTTGTCTTGATTGTCAGCTCTAGTCTCCTTCGTCGTCTCCTGTCTGTTTTTGGAGTATTGAAATCGGGAACTTCGTCCCTCCGACTGAGCTGTAGTCAATGTGGCAATGCTTGGACTGAAGTATGAAGGAGGTAGAATCTTTCAAATCAGCTGGAAGAGATCTGTTTCAACGCATGCACCAGCTCATTTGCAAGTTATGATAGCCCAGAAAGGCGAGGCTTCCACTGCACCAGCTCTAGGGACGTAAGTCAGCTGAACATCACAGTATGTTTGCTAAAGTCTTTTATCCACAATCGCATCAGCGTATCTTTAGGTCAGGAAATTTCTGGTTTTTCGCATGGTGGCAGATCTTGAAAAGAAGACCCAATCAATGCAGATAGTATGACATCCACCCACTTTTCGCCTCTCGCATACTCAACCTGGTGGCTCGTGGGTGCTTCAACTCCAAGGGTGGGTATCCAGGTTCAATTCCCGAAATTAACCAAATTCATAGTTCACAGGTTCTCTTATCTTTTATGGCTCCCATCACCATCGCCATCACAGTATTCCTTAAACGAATGAATTAACATATTCTCCATAACACATCACACGAAATCCAAGAAAGCATGAGCGTCTTGTTCTTCTGTATTTGTCATTGAAAGATCAACGGATCATGGAAAGCCTGAGTCTAGTAGTTATTTAGTGATCCCAAGCATATTGGTCTCAGTCAATAATATCAAGCGCCTAACCTTCCTCGGGTCTTCTTGTTTTCCACAGGTTATAGAATGGAGCTGCTACATTTTTAAGGCAACCGAGTCTATACGCGACTATCTATACGACATCGCGATGTTCGAGGACTTCTTTATTCGCAAAACATGTCTAATGAAAGATCACTCCTTCGGTGGAATTTCGTATTAATCTGGGAGACAATCGTGTTCGAGTTATGAAGAGACTTGTCTATCCACAGGCTTTTTCGGTCACACAGGGCTCTGTGAAGAACAAGATCTCTGTTCAGGTCGCTTAAAAGATACCGCTACACCAGTAATCGTGGATAAATGGACTGCTATTGGACCGTCGGAGAGTTGAGGCCATTGTGTACCACTCGGATTGACTACTCCTATGTACTAGAGTAGTCTAAATGCTTACGCTATGTGGTTCACTAAAATTATTGAAATAGTAGAACCCCAGTACCTACGACTTGCCAGAACGCTACATGAGCAGATGAGCTCAATTGTGATCTCTACCTCCTATTGATGTATGCAACTTCTGCAGAAATCATTTTAAGGGACACCCATCCTGCGGGCATGTATGCCAATTGCACAGTTATGACGTCGATGAGCGTCCTAAGTGAAGGTCTGCTTAATCTGAGCAGACAGAGTGAGCTGGCTTAAGGTATTTGGAGCGAATGAAGGGGTCAACACCGAAATATACGCCTAGTTTGATTGATGGCCTAGTATCGAGTTAAAATGAGACTATGTTGAAAAATACCAATTTTTGTTTAACAAGTCACTGACTAATCAAAAAACGACCCTCATATCATTTATTAAAATTCTTTAAGTTGAGTATAGAATACAACTTTGATCAAGTAGCCGCCTCCAATTGTAGCAGTACCAGTGATACACGCAATATATCGCGTTCATATTCATAAGGAGTGGACGAGCACAGTCGAAGCGAAGGTGTAAAAATGAGTGCTCTTAAGTAAAGTACAGTCATTAAAAAAGTACCCAATTGTGCTTACTTACGCTTATACATCCGATATTTTGCAAATACAGTCAACAGTGGACTCTCCATAAGTCGAACTCCATCTAATAATATGATATTGGTGGCGCCCGTAGTAGGCCAGTGCCTATCTTCTTAGCAACCACTCGTATTGTGCGTGCTGTTGTTCTATGACGTGTGGAAGGGACCTACAGTTTTATGCCGTCTCCGAACGGCCAATTTTGAGAAGCTTTTTCTAGACAGTTATACTCTTTGAGCATTGTCAGTGACTCGAAAGAGGTGGGGCCGTGAAAAGTATTTCTTGTCGTACCAGGAATCGAACACAGACAGGTAAATCCAAATGCGTAGGAGTCGACGCACATACCCACAACGCCACGGGCCACCACGAACTCCATCTAACTCGAACTAATTTTGATATCCCGTGAAAATTCGATTCGTTAGTAGATTGTAGTTTTTGTTTGGTTTATAAGAGGTGGACGAGCTTTGCCTCGATGAAAAGAAAAAAATACAGAGTATATTGGACGAAGCTTCGAGACTCGATTCAACGTTGTCATTTGTTGACGGACGGGAAGCCAGTAATATTGTACTTATGCCATCAATTCGCCAAATCAACATTTCCAGATCACATTCCTATTAGCAAAGCCAGGCAACTCCAAATCAAAGTTATCTTGGGGTTACTCACAATGAATTGAACGCTCTCGACGTCTGTCAAACTGAAGTGGTGGACAATCAAAATCGAGTTGGGACATAAAAAGAACCACGAATTTCTGGAAACTATTTTCGAAATGACTGTCAAAAAGTCCATACACCAATCTTTTGAAAAGCAGACCTCCAATTGTTATAAAAAGGTCAAGTCGATTAAGCGCCACTTCAAGTCGTAAAACGTCGTATCGCCCCTCAGCAAATAAGAAATCAATCACCACGAAATTGCAGAAGCGCCATGTCTCTTTCGTTTTTTGCTGCCTCACTTTACAATCGCATCACCCTGACACTTCGGCAACAATGGAAAACCACATTTATAGATAAACCGCAATCAAAATGGACACAATAGAACCGATCTCGGTCAGCAGCAGATGTGCAATATCGCTGATTATCACGCCCATCATCTCGCCATCACCTCCACGTGGGCCGTGTCTCAATCTGCACGAGGCCAGCCAGCAACAACACCAAACCCACATAAATAATTAAAATCGAAAAATCGCACTGAGTAATTGCCATCGTATTGGGTGTCCACCCCGAGTTCTCTGATGACACCTCAATTTTCCAGAATTTCCCTTGATTCTACGAAAAATGTTTCGCCAACCAGCAGAGCGCACAGTTCACATTTATGCACCATTGTCACTTCACTGTCACCCTGTCGATCGCATACGGTGTTTTATGGCCTTGATCCAAGGGAGTGATACTGCTAAAGCAAGGTATCGTAAAAACCCAGGACCTCAGTCGACTCATATTGTTCCACATCGATCGCCGGTTTCAAGTTCATTTGCTGCTTTTGTTCTTAGTCCTGTGCCATTGTTAATGGCACATATTTTGGTTACAGTGTGGTCAAAACATAGGAACACGCAAACAATGAACCCACAATGATGTCCCTATCGCCTCTCGCAAAAGGACCTCACGTGAGAGCGTGTGTTTTGTTTTGCAAACACAGGGGACATCTATATTGAGCCTGTCCACTGGAGAACTCACGCAGGTACGCACATCCAGGATGTCTTCCTTGCAAATGACAATCGAATGCGACTGTCCTTTGGTGCGTCTTTTTTCAATGGCGCACGCCATGTCCCTGCAGGAAGCGAAACAGTGTCCTTGTTTACTTTTCTGCTCTCCAGAGTAATAGAGTTATTTTTTCCTTTTTCTTTGGATTTTTCATTTTCATCTTTACCAGAAATGCGCTCGGCACACAGTATCCTTGAGTCATTCGAAGTTCATTAGACTAATGTGCCTTTGTTGGCTTTCTTATTCAGTTTTCAATTAGGGTAATTCAGTGTGCGGCTATGGAGCTGGCAGGACGCAAGGCAAACAAATCAGGTCGTGTGGCTAAAGGTTGGTTTACGATTCCACATCTGTTCCCGTTGACAATTGTTTGATTGAAAATGGATATCTTTTTCTTCCAGCGCTGGGATGGCACCTGGACGATTTTTACTATCGTACGCGCGCTCTTCAGTCGATTATAAGGGCTCGAGTGACTGACACAAATGCAGCGGCAGTGTTGTGCTCTGCGGTTGCTGAAGTAAAACAAATATTCACTCGGAGGCTCACTAATGCTGGTGCTGACGGGTAGAGTGCCTCCAGGTGCTACAGAGACGTCCTTAGGTGAATTTCAAATATTATCGGGGCATTGTTTCGAGGAGGGAAGTGTGCTGGTGCGAGATCTGCTGTGGAAACTCCCTCTCGGTTTCACTAGAGGACGTGTAAAACTGGAAAAATCTAAAAACTCATTTTAGTCCTCTCTTTTGGATGGCAAGTTGAATGAGGTCATTCTTCACTCGTACGCACCACCTTGAGAGCCTTGTCTACACTTGGAGTCGATGAGCAAATTGTCCATTCACCCTACATGGCCCCGCCACCTCAGTCGTTGGACCCGCAGATGCTGACTGAATTTTCTCTTCTACAAGCCCTCAATGAGAACATGTCCAAGAATCGCCTTTTCTCTCGAAGAGACCAACAACTTCTTCGAATTTGAAGTTGTGTCTACATGGTAGAGCTTGACTGAGTTATGATCAACGACTTCTGTAAAGTCTGGTAGCTTTTTTGAGAGAGAGTCTTGTCCGTACATGTCCTGTGTTGCATTGTCGTAAAGGCCTCCAAGATGAAGATCTTTCAACCCAGCTGTCCATGCTCTTTTCATTGCCTAGTCACATTACGCAATGAATCCTCAGACGCATAGCTTGAAGGCCTGTACAGCTCCGCTCGCAATTGGTGGGGGAAGCGTTGTTAGAAGATCTCCGAGTCAACATTTAAGATAGCAGCCGAGATATAGCAGCCTTTTCCGTCGAAATGTGGGCCGAGTCAATAAAATATTGGATTCAACAAATTGACCGCTTCAAACCTACCCATGGCAAACAAATGAACCACCTCGAATTTCATAAATAAATGATTTGATTGTAGTTTAAGCCAATAATACAATTTTCGACTCAAATGCCTTGCGTTTTAATTAAAAAAGTCGAGTGTCAAGTCCTAGAAAATTCCGATATAAAAGCAACTTCGTATTTCGGACCTTTTTCATCAACTGCTTCCTGAGCCCGAGGGAGAATAAATAGCCACTTATTTGAGGTTAATCGAGAGAATATATCCTGAAATTAATGTTAGAATACAGCTTCTAGCTTATACCCCTCAACGGCTGCATGTGATGACTGTGATCCGGATGATACAGATTTCGACCAATTACTCAATTACTATCGCGGTATGTCTTCGACCCAAATGCGACATCTTCATTGATGCAAAAATGAGCCTCACTGCTGAACAGATATTTGTTGTGGCAACAACGGATCCAATGTGTGTCCATTCGGTTTTAATTTTTGCACAGGTTGCAAGGCCTTCAAAGCATGATCTTTTCGCAAAATTACCCCCAAAGTTGATGGATAAAAGTACCAATTTGGATCGCCTTCAACACTCTTTCGAAAGGATGCCGGATGCGGAGTGTCTCAGATGGGCGATGCTGTCGAATATAGAATGCAGGTGCTCTCTAAATTTAACGCAGAGTGCGACCATTTTATTTCGGAACCAAATTTCTAGTTGATAGCTTTATTGAAGGTACGGAACCACGAAATGACCACGGAACAACGAATGCCATAACCTGCCTAGGGATTGTTGAAGTTGCAGTAGCACGTGCCTCAAATGATGATCAGTGAGTTATACAGGGTCTTCTAATGAAAATTGCAAAGACTATCTAACATTATTTACCTAGGTTGGCGGGGTGCCAGGGAAGTCGCCAGCACACATGGTCCATTGTGATGTAGTCTTTATCTAACACACCGAAAGTTTTGAAACTGAAGACAGTCTCACTTCGAAATGCCCTACCGCCCGACCCATATATCCGTTTCCGGTTTCAAATCTAGTAGAGGGCTTCATATATTCGATAAACCGCTTACAATCTACGTTTGCCAGCAGTTGTACAGGCTTCTGGGGTATCGTGGATCAAGTCTTGGTCCGTGAGTTGTGCCCGATCTGCTAAGGAAATGTGTTGAAAGTAGCATAAGTCCGTGTAGCCTTGAGTTAATTACTGGCCGTGCTGAAGAAGCAATAGTTCTACATCGTCATCCTACACAACTTGACGAATTTGGCAGGAATGATAAAATTAGACATGCCGGTGTATAGCCCGTCTCTAAGACAACTGTATTATGAGGCCCTGAAATGGTCAAACCGGTCGTAGGTTTCGAACTTTTCTCCTTCTTAAACATTTACATTTGAGCGCTTGGAGCACACTTTTTGGATGCAATCAGTCCACTAACTTTGATGGTGATCTAATTAAGTTTAAGGTGTGCTTGGTTAATGAGTTAGACTCAAAGACAAGACAGGAGCATTTTGAATGGTTGCCTTTTGCTTGAAATATGGGACTACCAAGGTCAATTTAGTTTAATGAGGAAATACTGTGATATATCTTAACTCGCAATTCTGGATTTTCTAAATTTCGTCCATTTAACAAAGTTAACCATAAGCCTTTACATTGGTATTCCATAGTACGATTAGATACCAGAACTTAGACGCATTTTTGCCAGAGCCCTTCACTTAGATGTCCATCGAATAAGTGCTTTTCGCGTTTCGCAAAGTTTTTTATAAGCAAGCGGAACATACTCTCATCTTATTGACGTAAGAATTCGCCTGTCCAACTTTACCTTAGAACTGCCATGCCACCTGGGTACTACTGTTGAATCACATTCATTTCTGAAACGCCTAGGAAAAGTAGACAAATCCACACACATCAACTGCAATCATTGGCAGTGCCGCATAAGGTACTATGCCTAAGCAAGATTTTCAAATTGACTACCAATTGCGAATTCTTCTCACACACTCTACATTTTCACTTATTCACCGCATTTCTTACAACCGAAAGACGCACGTATCCCTCAAAGATCAAGGGAAATGTATCAATGCTAGTTCCATTTGCAGTTCCATTCACGCCTCTTTCATTTCTTCCCTGTACAGGGTGCCTTCGCTTAAGAAACGCTCCGCCGGAATAAAAACATATTTCAAAGTCAGGAAAAGCCAGCCTTCTCCCGACGGTCACCTCTGATCACAATACAAAACGGTAGGATGACCAAAACTAGCCCACTTATCGCAGTTTCCCTTTTAAGTGCCCACACCTACGCGCCGACCGTCGCCATAATAAATTCAAAATCCCGTCCATTCATTACTGATCAATACGATCATAGATCCGCCTTATTTGGAAAATTTATTAATTTAATTGGAACACATTCTGTGGCGGTGGAAATCTGTGAATCTGTAATTATCCGGTTCCGACTGGGGCCGATGCATTTCCGATCGAACACCTTTTCCTCAATAAAACTCAAAAACCGAACGCAATGATCACAGAGACTATCCACCGCAGTCGTGGACCATGTGAAAATATGTAAATTATCGTCCTGGGGATAATTAGAGCGAATTAAGGAAAAATAAAGGAAATCGAGCAATTCCAAGAATTCAATGTGAAATTCAAGTGTCCGAGGATCGACTCATGTTTTAAACACTTGTGTTGATTTCTGTGAAAATCCGATTCGAGTTTCGAAATACGATCGGAAGGGTCTGTGGTGTTCTGCGCATTGTCACCCAATCGATTGCGAACAGCACGAGCTCGTGTTGCCGAGATTATGCAGAGATTACAACCTGCACTGGCCTCTGCTCAATTTATAGACAAACACAGACCTAATTACATTTCTAGGATTCAACTGCTTGTTGTTCACTTGTGATCTCCTGTGGTTTCCTGTAATATGAGGGCGAATAGTATGAGACGTGGAAACAATGGCCTCAGGTAATGTCCTCGTGTTGTTAATTAGGGAAACAGAATCGGGTTATCTGGTGTCTTTATCGAAAACAAGATTTCTTACACGTTCCATGGGTGATCTGCTGGCTTTGAATAGATTCTTGCGCAGATAAGTTTGGATATTCTAAAGACGGTCAGAAGAGAAGGAAGGATAGGGATAAGACGTTTTAGTCCCCAGTTGGATTTGTTCGGATTGTTACTGTTCACCGTCAACTATACGAAGGGATTGTCGCTGAGATCATGGCTAGCTTGTTCTAGTTGGACGACGTTTTGGGATAAGTTAAACGCTGTCAATTTTTGAGGTCTGGGTTAAAGTAATTTGCAATACTCCAGCAAGAGAAATTCAAGAAATTTCATAAAGAGATTGCAGATAAAATCAGAAAGGGGAACACTTGAATCAGAAGGAGGTTGGTATGCAAAGGGCAAAGCAGCTATATTTTCCAATCTATGAATTTTGGGAGTAGAAAAGGCATATCTTTATGAAATTCAGCGATATTACAGAGAAATCTAAAGGATTGGAATATTATGGACTGTCTGGAAGCATACGGTGTTGAGAGAGGCAAAACAAAGTGTGCAGATTTTATCGCTGATTTCCAAGAGTGTGTTGGCATGAACAAGCAGTTACATCGTTTCTATGCTATGAGGAATGAATGCTGGAGCAATATTTGACTAGTGATCGAAAAAGGGAAGATCTGTATGCCAAGAGCCCAAGAGTTGATACTTATTACGAAAGCCTATGTAAATAACTCTAATATATATTGGGTGATTTTTTAAGCATTTGGTTTTTATTTGTCAATAAAAGACAGAAGAAAATTCCAAAATTGTATACAATTTTACCTTGAGTCAAAAGATCAACGCTTGCCATTCACATTTAAAGGATTATTTTGTGGAAATGTTGACTACAACAACTTTTTACATTATCCATAAGAACAGTATATTTTTGAGTCACTTTTTCGGGCACAATGACACGTGTAATTTTGTCCTTCTAGGCTGCAGTTGACACTGGCCCATCGGAATAGACGTGTGATTTGACTCAACCAGAAATGAGTTCGTCGCTGAATATATTTTTTCGAAATTTTTTTCTCCTTTTAGGCTTACTCACAACAATTTAGACCTTGTGACAGGGCTTTCGATGTAAGTCTGTATATGACTCTATCCTTCTCGGCTCCGCTTACGTATCCCAGAACTATACGCGCTAATAAATTGTACAATCTCCTAATTTGCCATTTACCAGAGACTGTATTTAATGCTGATTCGAACTTGAATTTTTCTGCAATTTGACGTCGTAAGCCTGTTGGTCAGGGCGTTTATATAAAATCCTCTGCAGAGTTGTTCCTAAGAGTTGTCCTGAAACTATAGAGGGTTCAGTCACGCCACAAAGACGATGTCGGTAGGTTTCGATGATCTAGGTGAACCGTGAACTGAACTGGTTGGAGTATTCGCGCACCATTTCCGAAATTTGATAATTTGTTGATTGGTCTTAGACTAAGTTCCAAGACATTAGATTGTCTTCTTCTTCAAGCCATTTGAACAACGCACACGCAGCAGAAGACGCTTTTGTTTGAAATGGTACACTCAAGTGGAGAAGCACTTCAACTAACTTGGTGTTGGTTGAGGGAATCTAGCAAGAGATATTGCTGCCTGGAGAGGCTTATTGGTTGACACATCGGTTCGCACCGAAACATGGAGTCATGTAAAAAAGAAGAAAAGTCATTTGAAAGCAGGTTGAGCGCTGTCAATGGCGCTACTTTTCGAATGACGCTTCTTTTTGGGTGTAATCATATGGACCGACCGCCTTTGCAAGTGTTTGCCTATGGAATGATGTTTAATGCATGGAAGAGTAGTCATCAATGTTCACTGTAACATCACGAAGTAGCTCCAAGGGTAAGCCAGTGAGTCCAGTGAACTATCAAAAAATCATGTGTGTAAACCTCTTCGAAAGTGCAGTGAATACCTACTGAAGTTGCATTATTCACTCTTGGTCACATCAGTGCTCACACACCACAACAAATCAAGACAACTTTGAAGTTGGGAGTCGGGACCTTTAGATTAAAATATAACTTTATATACGCATTTGACTGTTGTGTCATTAAAATAGAAAATCTTATTTTGAGTCAAAAGTCGCCCAGTCTCGGACACATTTGTTTTGAAAATCGAATTGTTCCCCATTTTTGAAAGCCCTCTAAGCGAGTTAACAAGCATTTTATTCGGAGAATCATTCTGCCTATCTTTAGTGTTACATCACAACTTGGTTGCTGTCCTGTATACGCGTCGTTCTAGTTGTAAGGTTAGACAATCGTACTTGTTTGCAATAGAAAATTCTTTGAAATGAAACTGAGTGGCTTCAGCTAAATTCTCTGTTTCCAGTGCGACTTCATCTGGTCAGCTTTGTTCACCCACATCCCGATTGATTATTTGCCTTTTCTTCATTTTCGAAGTGCGAAACAGACGCAATATGTATCAATTCGATTGTTCCTTATTTCACGCGTTAATACTTAGAATGACGTATCGTACACTCAATCCTCAGCGCAGCTGGAGCCCAAGACTTCTTTGTGGAATTGGAGGCAGCCGAATTGGACTGTTGGATACAGAAATCATCATGAATGTTTCCTGGTAACGACTCAACTGTGTCAATAGCACTGAATATTTGACGCCTCAGCCTCCATGTTCAATAACGGGTGGTTAAATTTTAAGGGCCGATGTTGATTTTGAAAAAACACAAATTATTTAGGAAATTGTTGTCATTTCTTTTTATTATGATAATATTGGTATAGTTCAATTATGTATGGAACAAAATATCGGCCAAATGGAAAAAAAAAACGAAGTGCACGATATGCATTTTGATTTGAACGCCCATTTTCATAATAAGCCGGAATAGCTTTAACGCGTTGCTCGATTGTGTATCTTTCCATGGTTCAAATTGAATTAGTCTGAAATTGAGAAATGTCAAATGAAATGCAGAAAAAAACTTGACGTTTAGGTGTGGTTCACATTCAACATCGGTCCTTAAAAATTTAACCACCCTTTACCTTCCAAACACTTGGAACCACAGAGCCGATGATCTTGCTGAGGAGCCGATGTCCAACTCCTTCGTGTTTAACCATGATATGGAGCGCTCCTTATTTGCTGCATTCTTGCTCAGAATTTAATAAGAAACCAGCGCTGATTGTACAATAGCGCAAAAGAGACATGTTCTTCAATCATAGACATCGTGTAGAACTCACAAATACAATTTTCGTTGTCCACGCAGTCGTTTCACATTGCACCTCCTTGACATATGATCCTTCTTCCTGTAAAATCTATCCTGACGAAAGCGTTTCAAATTGCAAATATTTTATTGTTTCATCGGTTACTCCATCCGTCTGACTTGCTTCACTATACAGTTGTTCTTGGAAATCATTTAAACACCGATTGTCTCAATATCTTCTTTTGTTCATGTTTAACATACACTTGAAGCGTTGCTATGCTCCCGAGACTTATTTGCTCACCTCCACACACGATACCAAGTGTCCAGTTCAGACGAGATTACATTCATCACAGCCGACTCCCGAGTTACCGTCGGTAATACCCAAAAGCGATTTCCCTGAACATGCTGCCCCCACTCGTCCTACCTTCCCCCCTCCAGCCAACCGACTAACAACTCTATCGTCATTCATAAAAAATATATATTTGATTCATGTCCAGACATCAATTCATCAATCCGAGTTCTATTGACACGCACCGATAACACTGATTCCAGGCACGGTCCAAAATTACCTGATAACCCATTAGTTTCCCGACAAAATTCTCGCGTGCCGTTGTTGTTGCTGCAGTCCACCGTAGTGCGGACGATTACTCGGATGAATGGTTTCATTTTATTTCGCGTTCGTCAAACCCCGAACACGTGGCTAAGTTGCCTTGAGCAGGAACCAGCCGGATCACTTAGCGATCACCACTGACTCACTGGATATGGCACACGATCAAAATCAAAAAAAAACACCACCAAACAGAGTCTTATCGATATCAGAGCGTGAGATCGAAGCTCTTAAGAGATTTTCTATTTGATCGGTTTACGACTTCCTCTGTGGCAACAGAAAATCTGTTCTGAGTAAGCAGTTCGTGGCTTCACGGCTCGTTGAGCGTACGGCCAACTGGACCGCACGTGACTACGACCAAACGTCGGCGACTATTACGCGGACAGCGGTTAAGACCGTCGCTAATTGATTTTTGAATTCAATTTAATGCCAGTTAGAGGCCGGGTTTGCGAGGTTTGATCGTCCCGCCAGATCGCACGCAGGGATACGAGTGATTTGAGAAAAATTTCACACAGCATTTTGCCCGCCTCCGTGCGGAGGAAGTGCAAAGAAAGGCCACCTTTCTTTTTGAACTGAAAACCCATTAAAATTTGAGACGTTTCTGAGGTGCGTGAAATCACCGAGACTGCGATACCTCCGGCGTAGGTGTCGAATATGACACTTTCTCATTTCTTGCTCAAAACAAAATTGTGTAGGCCGAGGGTTGCCTTTATTCGTTCCAGCATTTTGGTGCAGAATGGTAAGAAATGTCGATTTGGGGTAAAATTTGTGAAATTCTAATCTGGCAGGAAACATCTCAATTGTAATTAAAGGAATATCCTGTTCGGTGAATAGAGAGAAGCCGGGATGGAGTGTAATTGCTCCGGAAGGCGGGACTCGGACGGGGAAGTGGAAATGGGTGTAAGGTTACTTTGCGACTCTGACACAGAGCACACGATAAGCGGGAGAAAATCATTTAAGGATTAGACTGATTGAGACGAGACAGCACTTCTTGGCCGAAACCCCCGGCAAATTGAGTTCATTAAGAGATTATGACGCTAAGCATCGCTTGAGAGGCCAATCATTTCGGAGCTCCGGCCATCAAGACAATCTTCCGCATTTTTACAGCATTCTTTTTTCAGTGTCGGCAATTTCTCTTGAATTTTCTTTCTGTCCTTCAAAGAAGTTCAGTTTGCCCGATTCAATTGGAGGTTACATTAAAAATTGGCCACATTTTAGCCTAAAGTCGAGAAATGATTAAAAAACTTGTATGTGTGAATTGGGGTGTTCGTCCCATGATAAAAGTCTCATGGTTGATCATAAAGAGCAATTAGAGCTTTGCTGCCTGTGCGGAGAGACTCATTCGCAAACGCAGCTTCTGCAGAAAACGCATATTTAAGCAGAGATGGTCAGATTCTCAGAGGACCTTTATCAGCTTGCTTATGTACGTCAGTGGTAAGTGGGAATGATGGCACCGAAAGACGACATATAAGAAGCTTCTGATGACTTTTATGCACTCCAAGAGGCGCAAGCGAAATGAAAATTCGAGCCTCCAATTGATAGATAAACCCAGCATGGCATGTGTCATGTAGTCGACCTGTCGACCAGTTTGAAAAACTCAGCTGACAGAGATACTGTATAGAATTTGAGGAAAGCAATATAATCAGGCTAAGGCTAATCAGACTGGGCTGTGCATCTGTAGCAAGTAATAGTGTTGTGCTTGCCTCACGAGTAAGGACATACAGTGTTATATCGACTCCCAAAGGGTATGTTGAGAAACTTTGTCTAAACTTTGTCTAATCTCTGACAACTCGAGAAAGTTTGAGCAGCGAATTACGGAAGGAATTCGTGTAGGCCGCAGGGGAAGGATGTCTAGTGTAGCAACTTACGAGGCATATCAAATGAGCGCCAACTCAAAACAAGTGCAATGCAGTGGAGTTTCTCCCAACCTCCAAGATCAAGGATATCGATGAATCCGGAGGCACAAAAATAAAAAAAAAACAAGAGTCTGGTTGCAGGCTTTAGAAAGTGTACCCATGCTCTTCGTAATTGTGAGAGTAATTAATGCCGACACGTAGAGAATAGGGGATGTATTGAAGCACCAATGCAAAACACTACTGAACGGGCACGACCAAGAGAAAGTGATGCGGATCCAAGATATTCCAACTCCAGTCAAAGAAGTAGTTCTCCCACATATGTATCTTTAAAGGAAACATCGCTGCCAAAAAAAAGATGAAGAATAAGCCGTAAGCTCAGATTGTTTACCATTAGGGCTCTTTAAGGCGTTGTTCTGGTAGGGAGCATGTGCCAGATCAATTGTGAAAACAAAAGCATGCCCGACGACTGGAATGTCAGCTCCATATGGGTCATCCGTATAAAAAAGGAGATCATACATCTTGCAGCAACTAGCCCTGGTCAACGGGGCCTGTAAGATCTTGTCCAGCGTACTCTGTAAACTGCCAAACTAGCTTTGCACCTAGTGCGTTGCACGTACCAATGCGCCTTCTATGCCGGTAAATTGACTTGAGACCAAACATACACACTATGCTACATCCTGTAGGACTAGCTTTCTTTCTTTTTTTCGACTTTAGAGCCGCATACGACATTCCGTCCGAAACGAGCTGGTCCTAACGTCACTGCGAACAAATAAGTAGATAGATAATAGGGTGCTATGCCGGCATTATGTTCGAGGCTCACTTAGTTTAAATTTTTGGGTTCATTATGCTTTATTATGGTTTACTACCATGAGACTTAATTTAGTTCCAAAACCATCCGGATCCACTTAAGAATTTTAAGAGGTTTTCAGTTCAACACCGTTTAAGTCCTTCAGCTCTATGAAGAATTGCTTTCCTAGGAAATGTCTCCTTTTCCTTTCCACGGCTGGGCAATCACAGACCAAATTTTGTCTAGATCAGTGATGTCGATCCCTTTTTATTCATTGTCGGCTATAGAGACCTGGCTGTTGCGCAAATACACATACGAAGCCATCGAGTTCTGGCTCTGTTCAGGATTTCCTCTTCCAGTTTTTTTCCATATCGAACTGAGCGGCGCATATGGGATTACTAGCGCCTTTTCACTTCCTTGGGTTCCAGTATGCCCCGGTACCCAGAAGAGGGTCATCGCGTTCACCGAGCATATCTCAATGATGCGCTGTCTGCACAGCCTAACCAGCTATACAATATCTTATGCTATGGGCTTTATTGCCGCTTTGCTATCAGAAAAAATGGATAGATTTGGTATTTACGTTGTGATCTCTTAACGCCAGTGCTGCCTCATGTATCATCGTCAGTGTAAGTAGTGGCGATCACTACGATGACAATTGCGTTGCTATCCATATCGGGGATCCTTGTCAACAAATAAATATGTGGCGATACTAGAAAGGAAAGCCAAAGAAACAATTGTTGAAAACGTCAGTTGAACCCCGAGTCACCGAAGTTGACTTTTCGGTGCATTTATTCTTCTGCTTCGTATTAAGCATTACCACGAATATTGCAGGTTCTACAAGACAAGGCAGCACATAGTTCCTATTTGAAATTTCCAAGTCACTGTTCCATAACATGAATTCGATAAGCCTCCTCGAAGACGGATTACTCGCCCCCATGCTTTAGACAATCGAAAATTCCATCTTTTTACGTCATCAATCGGATGCCACGCCTAACTGAGCAATCTATAACCACAAAAACCGATCCATGTACGTATGCATCCATGAACGAATCGCAAACACTTGCTTACAAAGCGTGCGATATGGCCTTTGGTCCGAGACACAGTTGCCGACAGCTACCGCTCTGTCACATCCAGCGGCTAGTGGGTAGTTCAAAGGAACACTTCGGCATACGATCGGCCGGACAATGAGCAGAATCAACGATCTAATGATACCGACGACTGGTGACCACAAAAAGATGACCAAAAAACTAGATGATTTCGAGAAGAATGGAAAAAAGATATTCTGCACAGGTCCTTTAATGGCGATAATCGATTACTCTTCATAATGCCTCTTCGGCTGCTTATTCTCATTTGCCCCTGATTGGCATGAAAAGGCGGTCAACGATGTGCATTTAGTCGTGAAATTGCCGCTGCGGAGTGTGTCTTGGGACGGAGACATTTTCTTTTTTGTCTCTCCTCAATCCATTGTAATAGATACACGGCCCGGGGACACTGACAATGATACATCTTCCCTTTGCCAGGCAATGACATTACGCAAGGACCGACATCGATCCTTTATGCTAAGTCGCACAGAGGTTCCCGACACTGGACATTATTTGCTTTTCCCATTATTTCGAGAATACGACGAGTAGATTTCCGAAAAGAAGATCATTTTGGTGAAAAAAGTGGTTGGCCACGGAGACGCCCCCAAGAATGGTTCACACAAAGCGGGCATCTTCTGCTTGTAAATAGAGAAACGAAGGTGCTGTCCGGTAGGCGGTCATCCGAGTTTGACAAAAACACGAGTTGGCGCGGAATCTGATCGAGGGGATAAATCATGTTGGCTGTCATTCGATGCGGTCCTTTTGCTCAATCAAAATGTTGACATTCGGCATGTAGTCGTAGATGAGGAGCGTTGGCGGGCATGGTTGTGGTTTCTATCAGGCTCTGTTCTTAACGATACTTATAAAATGTCCAAGGCAAGGATTTCCTTTGTTCGAAAATTGATCGGTTGGACTAGGTCGTCCCAGGAAACGGATCGAATGCAGAACAATAGTGCACAATAAAATCATCAAATAATTTGTCTCATAAATAGTCAGTCAGTGTCGATGTCTATGACGACCATCTGCAGTCAAGCACATTCCATTGGACATAAACTCTATCGCATGCATATTCGACTCCAGCATAGATATCATTTCATTTTTGACTGCTCGATCGTTAGTAAATGTCAACCAGATAGGGTCTATATCAGGACGTTATATGGAAGAATACCTAGTCATCAGAAATCAGCGTGTACAAGTCAGTCCAACTGTTATGTTACGCAGATGACATCGATATCGTTGCTCGTTCCCAGCATGCCGTAGGGAAAGCTTTTGCGACGATTGAGGAAGAGGATAAAACGAAACAATGCTGTCGACCAAGAACCTTATGTACAGCCAGTCCTGCTATATGAAGCCTAAAGTTGGACTAATTAAAACAGCAGAACTGATTCTTGGTGCCTGTGAAAGAAAAATTATTCGTCGAAAGTATGGTCCCGTTTTCCGAGGAAGGTGAATGGAGACTCTACACGCTGTACAAAGATGTGAATGTAGTGCGGAAGGCAAAAATCCGTCGACTGCACTGGCTCGGACCACAGATGGTCTTCATATTCGAGACTCCTATTTGGAGAGGGAAAGGAAGACCGAACCTCCGGTACACAGACCAAGTCATCACGGACGTAAGACTGGTAGTACAAATAGACAGGAAAAAGCGTCCCCAGCACCGTCATCGATGGAAGGCAGCTATTGCTCAGGCTCAGATTCTCCACGGGTCGTCTGTCTGAGATTTTTACTACCGACGACCGAAATCAGATCTAGTAGCTGTCAAAAATCGAAACAGTATTTAATCATTTTGATTTCAGAAGCTGTCGTTCGAGGACTTCCATAAATGAATTGTACTACAATGAATTGTTGTCGATTATTTAATATAATAAATGGTGACCAGACAGCAATGATAGTTTTTCGAACTCCTATATTTCAGCACCCGTCAAAACTATCAATGACATCCATCTATCAAAATAAAAGATAAGGTTTGCCATATTATCACGCATTCTGAGAAATTATTGGCAAAATGTATCGAAATTACGGCTCAGTTGTAAACACGTAGTCTGTATGAGTTCAATCGTTATGATGACTTTTCAATTCTTCCCACCACCTTGGAGAAGCTTGAGCGCGGGTACACTTTTTTGGACCTTAAGCCGACAAACGGACAGAGATTGGTGCGAAATTACAAAAACTAACCCGCTGCAGCGGCCTATATTGAAGAAGACCCAGAAATGTCCATTCGGCGTCTATCAGCTGAATTGGACATACCCACAGAGTCAATCCGGCTTATTTTATGTTTGAATTGGGCCTAAAACTGTAAAGTGGGGACGGAAGAATTGAAGCCGGGCGACCATAGTCGTGAGTTCGCTAATTGGTCTCTGATATTGTTGGCCGGAGATCCGGATTAGCCCAGAAAAAGGAATTTTCTCGGAAGAAGGTCATTGTTGGCCCTGTGGCTTTGTCAATAAGCAAGATTTCAAAGGAGTTAACGCAATCCACGACCGTTCAACCAAGAGCCAATGCATCCATGGCTATTTGGTGCTGTCTATGGCAAGCGGCTTCATCGGACTCCATTTCTTTCGAAATGTGTCGACAACATTCCGCCGAAGATCTCAGATATTGAGCGATGTTGGTACTGTATTGACAGCAGTACGGTAGATCGTGGGAGGTGCTCTTCGATTTATCATAATACTCATAACATACATTCGAGCTCTTATTTATTTATTTTTTTTGTTTTGTGTGCGTCTTGTAGAGTAGTTGTGATCTAACCATCGACAAGAGCGGTTGTCCTGGGGAGCCGACACTACAATGTTCACCCACTTTCTATGGCCAGAGGTCGACAATATAGGTTCCAACAAGACGGCGCGGCACACCATTCGCTACATTCAACTACAAGCGACGCAGTGCTCGAAGAAGGAGAGGGAAACATTTGGCGACTGGACCATCTCATGGGTAGCGTCCATCAATTGTCCACCACGATCATGCGACTTGACACCAGTCGATTATATTCTTTGTGGCTACTTCAAGTCGTTAGTCTATGCCAACATGGCAACCACTTTGGACGATCTCGAGGCTTGCATTCGAGATGCTATCACTGAAATAACGCAGCATAAATTGGAACGACGGCTTGAAGCACTGACAGCGAACCGGAGCGGTTCATAATGGCCGGAATGTTGCTTAAAAATAAAGCCAAAATCAATGTAAAATCTCATACTGCTTTCCAATCGTTCTGATCTGTTCGTCTGGTCCTATCTGTAAATCTTAAATCATCTCTCTCTACTTGACGAAAAAAGCTACTTGGGAATACTTGGGAGCTAATTTCTTCCAATGAACGTCTGAAATTTTAATCGCTGGTTTTTTTTCGTCATGATTTATCGGCGTTCTCTCCACAGTCGTCCACTTGTACCTAGCTTCATAGAAAAGTAGATACCTACTCTATTCCAGCTACAATTCTGCTTGATAAATTAAATTAGAATCCCCATAACCTAATTGGAAGTCAAATACTACCCCGGTCCGAGTGATCAATTTCGCGTCGATTTACTCTCCATTCACGAACCGCCCCATAATCAGCACTTAATGAACACATATAGATCGCAGATCTCACCTCAACAGCGGCAGCGTCCTCGAGAAACCGCACGGCTGCATCCGCAGAGATAATTCGTATTCACACACAATAATTGGATCATCAGATAATTTGAAAAATTGTTTTCGGAAACGGTCTCCATGCCACTGCCATGCAACGGCGAGGTCCGGCCGTGCCAGGGATTCTCACGAATTAGTGCAATTGCCAAGAACTGTCCCGAAGTGGCGACATACCAATAATTCCTGACAACGCTTCTCGGCTCCCCGAACGCATTGTGTGGACCCACGGCAATCGTCGCCGCCACCTCGCCAGCCGCAGACGGATACATTTATCATTATTTGCATATGGTGCGATTCAATTCGGCGGATATCGGCTGCACGAGGGGAATTGATTTCAAAGCTACCGATCGCAGGGAAATTTAAATCAAAACCCAGGCGCGTTACACCGCCTCGCCGTCCGACGACGATACACAGCTTCGCGACTCAATTATATGAGATTTTTGATTTCCCTTTGGAATTTGGCCACCGATAGGACTTGTTAATCAAAACGGCGCGGCGGCAGCACAGTCACAGGGTCGCTGCGTATGTGGATGGCTCTCCTACCGTTTCAGCGGCGAGACAAAAGGGCGTCAAGACCTTACCTGCAGAATTCATGAGAGTTGACCAATTCATTTGGAGGAGGATCCCATTGTCCGTCTCTCCCGATCGCAATGTTACCGAAAGGACCTTCTTTGATCCAATTATTTGGGCGTGAGTCCGGGTCACTTGCGCCGCTGCCACTGCCGCCTGCGTTATGTTAATCACCGAACATTCCAGGAGCACTTCGGCATCCAAACGTGAATAAATTAACGCTGCCGCTCTGGCTGCGCCGAACATGGGTCAGAGTAGATGAAAGTAGATCATTTATCCAGGGTGGTCCTCAATCCCGATCTCGGAATATCCTTAATACGTTTTGTTCGAAATCAATTGAGCTGAATGAACTGAAGAGTGTCGGAGACGAGGGCACAGGTTGTGCAACCGTACTGCTGCATAAATAAGGACGAAGGACCGTTCGTGATCTGTGAATCAAAGGCCCACACACGCGTGCAGATATTCAAAAAGAAATGAAAACGAATTGAAATGCATTCGTGAGAAGGTCCCGGGGGCAGTCATTGTTTGGCGATGCACTCATTGTCTTCCAATTGCATTTTTGACGTTTTTATTGGTGCAACGAATGGGATTACCTTGGGAAGGGATTGAGTTCGGCAAGAAAATGGATCACGTGCCTTTCGATTGTACTTGGATCGAATGTGTTTCTCATGGCCGCGTCGGACTTAGGGAACAATGGACAGATGAGCAAATATTTGGAAAAGGGAAACAATAAGAATTGCGTTTTTTCGCAAGGATTAGATCTATTCGTGGACCATTAGCGTGTGTGGCTATGGTCCTGTGTTGTGCTGGGTTTTGTTTTGAGGCTTGCTATTGGGCTATTGTGTGGAGATCTATAATTTATGTGGGTTTATGGGCGAGCGAGGGATGAGCATCATCAGAATGACGAGCAATTGGTACAGCGAATGTTAAGGTAGTCAGTCGATCTTTTATTTCTTAATTTAACAACTGTCGGCCTCCAGATCGGTGTTGGGTAATCAACCTTGACAGCTGTTGTCTCTACAAAGCGCAGGAGTGCTCCTTAGTAGTCATCGTCTTTTACTACCGTGATTGAGTGTACGGTCTCGACTGTCCTCGGTCCGAGTACTAAACAAATGCTCTTCGTGAGACCAACTCCCTCAAATCGATCAAATCTCTTTCTCATTGCCACCGACTTCTGCTGAAGGGCCAGACGAAAATGATTAGGATTATGATGCACGAGTTAGCGTTCTTCTTTCTAATTACCTCTCGAATCCAAGAAGCAACAATGTCCCGCGCTCACTCGTGTCAAATGTTCGAACTGCAAGCAGAAAGGGGTGTTAATCTCACGCCTCACACTATACCCATTGTTCCATTCCTTCTAAGTTCACAGAATCATCCTTCGGCATCAGCGACACTGCGTCCGCTAATCCTTTTCGCTTTTTTCTGAATGACAGCCGATTCACTTTCCTTTCCAGATCAAGACCAAGTCAATTCTTTGAATATTTTATGCTGTTTGGGTATTTAATGAGACCTCTTAATCGCGGCACTTCTCACAATCCTTTCGCTCGTCAACAGGGTATTCCCCAACTTTTACAACGTCAACCCGCCTCCAAGTACTGTTCACTGTATTATGATGCTAATTTAAACTCACAACATAAATCACGCTCACCTTTCTAGCTCTCTCTCTCTCTATCTCCCTCTGTCACTGTCACACTAATCCAACAATGTCCCTTCGACTTCATGATTCAAGGAATTCATCAAATGCAAATAATGATCCTGCCTGTTGTCAAATTAAATTCGTTTCGCTGCGACGACGACGAAGTCACTTATTTTACAATCTTCCAAACACACATCCCTTCCGCAACAGGCAAGCGAGACAAGTAGGCGTGTTACGTGTACCTGTGCCAAAGCCCCCGGGGAAATCCCGACTTTGACAAATTTTCACGTGCTGTACCTGTTGGCTGGACCAGAAACAATTGCCGACCATAATTATTTGAAACAATGGCATCAACTTGAAATCCTTTTTCTTCTCTGCACTTTACAGCCTCGTGACTGTGAACGCATCCCATTGTGCAATGCAATGCAGTGCCAAGAGGATAAGCATTAGCGAGTGGATTGCCTTTGATCCGAGAGTCCTAGAAGTTCCAAGACTCTGGCTTAAAATGCAGGCGATTCTACAAGGCGAATCGCAGTGCAAGTCATAAATTCTGAATCTATTTCGAGGATTTGCCAGAGATTTTGTACCTGGCCGAGGCCACGAGGGTGTAGTCGGCCAGAGAATGGCCTCATTCATGCAGAGATTTTCAGTTCTTTTGTGTGTGCCAAAAAGGATCCTGGTGTCATTGTTCGTGTTTAACGGCGATGTGTACGTAAATAAATCGATTTCGTTTTTCCATTTCCACGGTGAAGACGATGGAAAGTCGCATAAAGAAAGGGAATATCCTGCACGGTGAATGGATTTCGAGAAACTCTCCGGCCCTTGGATGGACGGAATCAAAGGAAATGTCGCAAGAATTTGTTCGTCTTTCAGTCGGGGACTTTTTATGGGATCGACATAATCGAATGATGACACTGAATGCAAGGGACCATGGGGAGGGGGGAGATCGGACCATTCACAATGGTTTGGGTATCCATTATTATTACGATATGACATCTTTAATGGAAGTTCTCGCTCAGATATGACAGTCATGACCGACAAAAGTTGATTGCCACGAGTGAGTGAGTCTTTTCTTTAATTTTCTTTGCGGTTTGTCTGTGTCATTACATCGTGGCTCAGCACACGCACCGACGCGACTGGGGGAAGCGAGCGAACGGTGTCCATGGCGAAGATATCCACAATGGATCAGGACAACGATTGATGAGATATCAAATACCGGGTCAGATCGATCTGCAAGCGGCTGAGGTAATGAAGCAGTATTCCTCACTCACACACACGCGCACAACATTCCATGATCTGATCGCTGGTGAGCGATAATTTTCTTTTTAATCAGAAGGATTTACATGCTCCAGCTGAAGTTGTCTCTTGGCAGACTGTTCTGTTAGGGAGCAGGTTCTGAGATGTCTCTGATGTTGAATCCTTCACGTCTTGTTAAGAAGATGATAGTCGTTGTTGCTTTTTCAAATGAAAGCCAAACTGGAGGTCTAAGCGGGTCCAGCTGTCTCTGTCTAAGGCCGCCACGAACACGGTGAATGTTGACTTGTTGCATGTCCTCTCAAGTCGTCTTTGGTTTACCATGCTAGTCGACCGACTATCCAGAATTTTGATATCTCAGGATCATTGAGGCTATTTGCGGTGCCTATTTCATAAGGTGATGAATTATGAAGGAATTGATTACGCCGCATATTGTGTCGTACTTAGAGTCCTGCTGATAAAAACAACTCTGTTCCGCCATAAGGCCAATCGGTGGGGGACAGAAGACAGTGCATAAAACACTCTCCAATTGGAGGTCGCAACGCTTTTGCAATTTCACCCTTGAAGAGACGTTTTGTGATTATAATGGAAGCTTCACGATGGACTGTAGATGTTCTTTATTTCTGATTGGAGAATTTCCTCTTTGACATAGACATTGAATCAGAAGTGAGCCAATGTCCAGGGCATCTTGCAATTTATAAAATACACCGAAGATTAGATGGAAATTTGCACGAAACATGCAATGATTGCCGCAATCTTCAGGCGGGCGTCTCCTCGAAAACATGTAACCAAGTAGTGATGCAGAAACGATTCATGGTTTTTCTAGTAACTTGGTCGGATGTAAGATCCTCGGATTGTGTTGCCTTTACACAATTTTCTCCATCTGGAACCATGAATGTTGGAGGCAATTTGTGAACAGTGATGCTGGGTTTACAATCAAACCTCGAAAAGGAAGACCATGAGCATTACTCGTGTATCTCCGTTTCAAATAATTCGAGAAGCTTATGGATTGGAGGGAGTTTTGAAATCAATTACCGCACCGTTCACAATTCGGCTGTCAACCATCCTCACTGGCGGTGGGTCTCAAACGTAGGACCATGAATTTGGCATCCCCTGAGAAGGTCAAAAAATGCATATCTCAATGGTATCCATTCATTTGTCATGGCCCTTAATCGTATTCTGCACATAATGTTACCAACCACGTACATACGCTTCTGAAAACTTCATCTGTCGAAATTTCCTGACCGGTTAACTCCAGCGCTCGCTTTTTAGCTTATTGCCGATTCTACGTCTGCAATGGAACACATGCAGATGCCTTATGTAACGGCGTCTTTAAGGTTTTCTTTGTATTTCTTTGAACATCGAAGGTTGCCATAAGCAGCTAGACTATTCAAATTGGAGAACTGATTCCAGGCAGCCCCAGATGTAGATGCATGAGTTTTAAGCTCGATCGAACCTCACTGGGTCAGTGGTTAAATCTGTGCTCTGAAATCACATAATGAGTTGTACGTCTTTAATAAGCAACCCAAGCGAAGTTCGATAACGAATCACGAAAAATCACGTTAAATAACAAATTCGATTGCCCAGCCTTAGCAATGACATGAAGACAGTTCCTAGGAAAGCACTTCGTCGTAGAACTGGAGGACTTAAACGGTGTTGAACTGGAAAATCTGCTAAGATTTTTATGTGGATAGGGTAGGTACCACGAAGGTAAACCACTTCCAAGCAAGTGCCAATGTAACCAGCACGTAGGTGAGCCACGGCAATTAGGCAAGCAAGGCACCCAATTACCTACCTAACCTAATTACTAAGTGGTCTTCTGCCATTAGGCTTATACCACGTGGTCCATTCACCTTTGGGTCCAGTTCGCTGAACCAACGTCTTGAGTAGGTTCTCAAGCACCAATTGAGTTTTCGAGAAATTTCAGAATTTTTTCCACCTCGGTGAAGTGTAAGACGGATCTTAGTCTCTTCTGCCATTTGGGTCACAGTACCTGGTTGTAGTGCAATTCCACGTCGATTTGAATTTTACACCATTCACGAATCACGGGTAATGTTGAACAGTGGGACATAACACTGAATTTCGGGTAAAAGACAAACAATTAATGCGAACGCTTTCTTCCTTTCAATTCAACGACGCGAGTAAACGTCTGCTAACACTTAGTGAGGCAAGAGTTTCATTCACAGAAGCTAGGCCCATGTCCACAACGGGCTACAGCGCCATTCGTAGTAAAGGATAATTTTTTAATTTTTTATTTTAAACAGCTGAAGCACGTTTCGTGTTTTGTTTTACTGTCAAACATCTTCAGTTTGGTCTATAATTTAACCATGAATCGTCTTACAAACGAACAACGCTTGCAAATTATTGAATTTTGTATTATCAAAATGCGTGCTCTGTTAAGAAAGTTCATCGCGCAAAATTGTGTTAAGCGACGAAGCTCATTTTTGGCTCAATGGGTACGTAAATAGGCAGAATTGTCAACATTGCAAGAGCTACCAATACATCCAGAAAAAGTCACAGTTTGGTGCAGCTTATGGGCTGGTGGCATCATTGGACCTTACTTCTTCAAAGATGATGCGATTCGTAACGTAACCGGGAATGGTGAGCGCTACCGTGAGATGATATCCAACTCCAACAAAATGGCAAGAGTTTGACTTGCATGACATGTGGTTTCAATAAGACGGTGCCACATGCCACACACCACGCAATGGACTTATTGAGGGGTGAGTTCGGTGAACATTTTATTTCACGTTCGGGACCAGTCAATTGGCCGCCTTGATCGTGCGATTTAACGCCTTTAGACCATTTTTTGTGGGGCTATGTTAAAGCTCATGTCCATACAGACAAGCCCGCTTCAATTGACGCATTGGAAGACAACATGGAAGCATTTATTCGTGAGATACCAAACGAAATGTTGGAAAGAGTATGCCAAAATTGGACTAAGCGGATGGACCATTTGAGGCGCAGTCAAGGTCAACATTTGCATGAAATAATCTTCAAACATTAAATAATATGGACCGTACTATAGATTCAAATAAAGATTTCATGCCTTTTTCTGAATTTTGTGTTTTTTTTTTTTGAAAAACTTTCCTATAGCTTTTAAAAAATCACCCTTTCTAAGTGGGCACATCAACTACTGTAATTCAGCTCCTTTGTGTACATTCATAGCATTCAGAGGTTCAGCATTATTTCGATTTTAAATTGAAAATACAGACGAATGTTAAAATTCTAGTTATTTTGCTGTTCGTTACTTCGAGGTCCCGCCGTATGGCCTTCCTTCACCTCAGAGAGTGGTCGCTTGCCTGATGTTGTATCTCCGACTTACAATTGGAATAAGACGTGAAAATGTCAAAAATGAGAAAAATATGCTCCCTCTCAAGTACAATGACTGCTTTCCAAAGACCCAAACTTTGCGAGGAATTAACTCCAAATGGCCAACTCCTTTTAGCCCTTATCTCGAAAGATGAAGACAAAATCGTCCCTTTCACCTCAAAATGCCTAGCATTGCATGTTAGGAGTTCCAAACGATGACCAGCCACCGGGCCATCAACTCTCGATGTTATTAGCATGGCAAAACATGCCCCCCTGTCCCTAAATTGCCTTGTCCTCTCAGCAGCAAAGTTGTCTAGTGTTTATCCATTCAGCTGGACCGCATGTTACAGATTCATTCCACTTAACGATCACTCTCCACTCTACTCATTGATGATGTTGCCATCACCACATCCCTGGATATCAGTGACATCTCTTCCGTCCACGTTCTCTCGCACAGCACGCCAATCCAACAATCCAACTCACTTCACCTCAGATCAGTTAACCACTCGCACGCGGGCCTTGCGGCTACTTGTTGCTGCTTCTTCTGCGGTTCCTAGCCTAACCCATGCAACCCGCATCAATCCGTTCGTTCTCGTTCTGCTGCGTCTGCTGCTGTTACAGAAAATCAAGTTCTGATCAATCTCCACCATGGCCACGATGAAGTTTAGATAAACTTATCTATGAAATATTTCCAATTGCAGGTCCGATGGGGGATGGGGGCAACTGGGATGGAGCCATCCTTCGTGGTCCGTGGTCCGTGGTCCATGGTCCCTGGTCCACGGTCCCTCGGAACATGGCAAGGCCTTCTGAAAGAGTTGTCATCATTGCCGTTGTAATCGCTTTAATTGATCACTGCTCCGTTGCGGAGTTCCCATCCTGTGCCCGTAGCATGTAGCCAGCCAAATCCAATCTCTCTCTCTCCAGGCACAAGCAATGTGGAGCAGCCTAAGAATGTAATCCATGTGTGTGCCCGACGGCAGACGCACATACCGTGCCCCATCGCCAGCAGCCAGAGCATCTTCATTCAATTATCACGATACCTACTCCCGGTTGTAAACGCGCAGCGACGACAATCGAATCTATTCGGCTGGGGTCACGTACGTATGCCGAGGCAGGGCACAAACGCCGCGACCACGCCGGCCCGGCTTTGTGTGTGAATTCAATTTGATTGCGCGGCAAGTGGATGTGACTGGCTCGCTCGCTTTGTCTCTCTCTCTTCTTGTCTCTGGTCGTGTAAAATTCGATTCAAAGGATGTCGAACAAGATATTCAGTTCGGATAAAAATCCGATATCCATGGTCTTCGACGGAGCAGTCGCAATGAGGCACGTCGCGCTTCGTCCACAAGGCGCATGAGGGGAAAGTTCCGGGAAATGCGGCTGGTCAGATACTTCTTTTGAGATCTTGCGCTGCCGATGTTCACTTGATTGGGCTAACCATGGTGCTAATAGATGCAATAAACGATTTCGAATGATGTAACATAATTGTTTTTAATTTGCATCAATTTTTCCTCCGATAATTGCCTCGCTATCTGCCGTGGTTTTCAGTTCGCTCTTATGACGGTGTGGACTCTCTCTCTCGCGGACTTGGCATTTCCTTTCATTAGTTTATTGCATGTTTGCTCTAATCTGTATATCCTGCGAGATTGATGATGCCTGCGACTGCGGAAGGACACTTTGAGTTATTCGCACTTAATGAAGCTCATTCCATCTATTTGCATTCCACATCTCTCTTGTATTGGAACGTGGCTTAGGATTGAAAGTGATATGCGCTAGATAGCATTTTCCATATCCTGTCATCGTTTCGTGTTTGTTCGAGTCGTTGATCGCAAAGGACCAATGACTGCCTCCACAAATCGATGTCCCGACGTCAAAGTGCAACACTGAGCACGATTACTGGCGTGAAAGTGAAATGTTCCACCGGTAATTATCGAAACGAACCCCTTTCATTTCGTCCACAACGTCGTCCTTCATCATCATTACGTCCACTTCACCGCAGGACTTGTTAGTTCACCTTCGATGCTGAAACTTTTTCCTTCTACTTGTCCATTGCCATGCCTACCGAAAGGACTCCGTTCTCATTAACCGAGCAGAGTTTCAGTCAAGCGCGACAAATGCACGTGGTGGAACACAATAACAACTTCCGGCAAGGGAAGCCGCACTGAACCGTACCCACTCGGCGCGAGTATCCTTTCACTTCCATATATGAAAAGCAAAACTCATATCAATGTTTTATTTCGTCTTGTGTCCACATGCGTGACAAGCTGCAGTCCTGCGCTGCGCACGCGTGCCAAACCCCTGCAACGCCCCATAAATCTACGTCCAAATGCACGCACATTAATCATTCACATTCACATTCCATACGAAATAGAATCGACACAACCAAAAAGGGATGCAGGAGTGAACCGAAATTTCCATCAAAGCTAACACTTGTCCAATGCTGCCGCAGTCAGACGCCGATGAAGAATGTGAAATCCTAGACGAGCGACCGTCCTCGTAACTCCTCCGAAGGCACTTTCAATAGAATCCCGAAGCCAGTCAAACGACATTCTTCTCGGGAATGCCGTTCATGCAAATCTTCATAATTGGACTAGGGACAAGGGACACGCGCATCGCAGGAAATGGGTGTGCAATATCCAGCTATCGGGTTACATTGTTGCATCGACCAAATGTAATGTTACCTTAAAGGTGTCACCTTCCCTCGGATTTTTACTTTTTTCTTTTCTTTCTTTTTTTGCATACCGAATTATGCATATGAGTGATCCCTGACATTCCCCTCGGTCCGACGCACCCTTGAATGGCGAACGTTTGGCTTCGTCCTCCTTCCTATCGCTCGCCGTCTCGTCCTTTGAGGAAGTACAATCCGGTTTCGATCGCATTGTGTTCGGTTTTTATTGTTCCGGTGAGTCTCGGAATCTGGTCACACATGTGCGATATGAACAGGATATTCATATGTGTGTACCTACGATCCACCATGTACCATGTCTTTTATCGCTCGTCCCCGGAGACCAGGGCGAGGCCAGCAGTAGCCAAAAAAATGGGAAGGATCACTCAGCGATTAAGTCTTGTGATAATTGTTCTGCTCGGAACTGAGGAACTGGGATCGAGGAAGTACAGCTTAGTCCGTCTGAGGATATTCAATACAGGGAAACAGGACACACGGAGGGTGGACATCTCGTAAGAGGAGCGCTCATAAACACTTCATTTAGCAGATTGTAAATCCATCTTCGCAGAAGAAGTCTGTGCCACCGTAGCAGTCCATCCGTGCTGTTGCGCAAGGTCCTATGTGTCTCATTTTGGGAAATTCGATATCCTCTTAGGATGCTTGGCAGCCGAAGTGCCTCTGATGTGCAATGTTTTTGAGAGTTGTTTTTTTTTTTTTCGTTGCTCCTTGAGTGTCATATTTTTAATTGTTGCGCCAAAGGAAATTTGTCTGGCGTCACATAAATGTCCTTAAGTCGCAACACTCAACTGAGGAGTGGACACTGTTGGAGGAAATAAATCATGTCGAGTGCATGTGTGACGTTGAAGAGATTTACTATGTTTGCGAGTGGAGATGTTTTGACTAGGATTTCCAAGGAACAAAAATGGAGTACATTCGACTGTCGGAATGTTCTCAGCAAAAAATGACTGAACGGAACTGCAGCAGGAACGTGTGACGAGGATCTTGAATGAAGTGTTGATCTTTCAGTTCAAGTTCCACGGAATCATTGAGGAAACTCAGTCTCAACTAGACGACTTGTTTTGTCAAAACAATTGCATGAACTCTGGTCAAGCGAACATATTTTCTAATGAGTCGGATCCAATTGTCTGGCTTGGCCCATTTTAAATTAAACTGCTGCCGAAGATCAGTTTACAAATTGTCAGTTTCACCGCATACCTTGAAGAGTAGATTAGGCTTCACTAAGATGACTAGCAAGGAGAAGATTTGCGACCTATTTGGTCCACGAAATGGTCCTGATATACAAAAACCAGTCCGGTCTCGATAAATCGGGAAAAGTGGGTGGGGTGGGTGTAAAAAATCTCAAGTTTTTGTTGACTCATAAGCATTAGTTCCAGATAACCTTGATACGGTTTTAGTGGCATATGTGCACATCGACAGCACGCAGAGACGTTTGCGAAGCCTCCATACTCTGGTCCATACCCAGCACTGGATCGCCAGTCAATTGCCTACAAACTACGTCTCCATCCAGCTTTAAAAAACGGCTTACTGACTTGACTATTCAAATACGCCGACGACGACTTCTGTATCGATGTCTTTTTCAAACAGACAAGCCTAAAACACCGCAGCAGGCACCACCCGTTCGGGAAGACCAAAAGCAAACCGCCTGTTTGCTTTCCAACATCCTAGAGAGCGGAGTCCTGTGGCGATGCATGCCTCGTCATTGCCGAACCATGACACAGCACGACAGTGTTTCACCACACTGACAAATTGGTTTTCGCCTGACATCTGGCAGTGGACAAACTCCACGTCTTCTCTGGCATATTCCCTCACAACAAGGTACAGAGGTAGATTCATCTCATCCTATTCCAACCGGATGACGACGAAGTCGTTAAAGCTCTCCGTCCTCTGACGTGGTGAGATGAATCTCGCCTTTTTAATGGAGTTCCATTTGGATTTGAGCGACGAATTTTAGGATTTGACTATGATCAAGATCAATCTGTATGATTTTTTGAGTCGTTGAGTACTGATGGCTTGTAGTAAACCGAAAACATGGGACGAGTTGGAATTTTGATTACATTTCAGGTTCAAATCTATAAACTTAGTTGGCTCGTACGTTGTCTAAATGCATTTGTGGTTCGGACTGAGTAAAATTCCGTCAAGTGCCGATGATTACTTTATCATTCATTAGTACTATCGCCTCCCTCTTGTCGAATTTCCCTGTTACTCTTAGAGAAATGCCATATCTGGGCATTCCCTTAATTTTTAACATAATATAGGCAACCGTGAAAACTTGACTTAGAGGAAGGTGACTGTATATCCTAGACTCAGTGGTCCTCAGTGGTCCAGATGGATAAGCCAATTAAAGTGGCGCGCACAAATGAAGAACGATCGGAACCAACTTGATGTGCCCAATTGGATCCATGCAATAAAACTCGCCTCTCCCTTGCTAACAGAGGTCCACCCGAGCTGTAACCCCATATTGGACTTGATTCTCTTGATAGCCATCATGAATATTTAAACGTCAACAGATCAGTTGTCGAATGCTTTAACGACAAGCAAGCGATCTGAATTTCATCTGAAAACCCTGCAGTGTTCGAATACGCATTCGGTGAATTCTTGCAGATTCATCCTTTCATCTGTCAGACTGAATTTCAAGTCGAGTTTGCTTTCTGATGCTGTCAGTCTCTCATCCTGAAAAAAAGCTTAATTAGCCATCACACCAAAACTAATGTTTCAATCCCTATCAGACATGAAAGAAAAGAGTGAAATTCGTCTCTCGATCCAGATGTGAACTGGGATAAAATTAGTTCCTGTTTTGTACAAAATGTTGTTTCCTCAAAATCAAATCCCGCACCAACTAGATTTCAGGTCTAAAGATGTTTACAGAGCTCATGCGCATGTCCTTGGCCGTACTACATGAAAATATTTTGAAGCACTTCAATGTGCCCATTAGAAGAGGGTATCGCCTACGACGGCAGCAACTCCCATGTTCTGTGCAATGTCCACCTCGGCTTTTGTGGGGTCTGGTTCCCCTGTTGTCGTCAATTACCGCGTCTGGTTTTCCACGTACTTCGTTTTCGTGGCAAGGATCTCCGATGAGGAACTTTGCAAACCAGACGCGTTACTTCAATCGTCACTTCTCTCTTACAGTCACTCACAAAAGTAAGTAGACCACATAAAGTTGTCTAGGATCTCAAGAAAAATTAAATTCAAGTGAGACTCCAAACATAATATTTTTAAATGTTGCTTTATTTAGTAATTAGTACTGTAATTAAGACAATATGAAAGTATCCCAAAAACTATAGGCACAGCGGATCATACAAAAAAAAAACCTATCCAAACGTACATCACCAGCAAATTACCCCTTTTAAGGATTTGCAGGTTACTCTTGAGTCTTGAGATTGTTCAAGTAGCCAACCCCATGGTGATGGTGATACGATATGTTTCCCGAGACAGTTTATGACAGAAATGTCGAGACTTTAAAAATAGCAACAATTTTATAATTTTTTCTCAAAAAGTGCATCACCTTGAAATATAACTCTCAACTTTTGGAACGATTTTAACCAATTTGATGTGGCTAATTGGAGACAGTTCGCAAGAGAGAGAAGATGCTTGTTGACTGCCGTTCAGTCAGTTAACTAGTGTTTCAACTGTGGATCAGTTCGAAATCTAGTTCGATAAAAATAAAACCATTTGCCCTTCGGTGTCGTATTCAATTCGAGTCAAGTTCGATGTGGCAACTGTCTCAAAAGATCCGTTAGTATCTTTGTTAGTATCTACAAGGCAGGCCACACCCTTTCCTGTCAGTAACGAATGATTGTTGGGCTTGAACTTATTTTTGGTTCAAGTTTGTTGAAGAAGTTTGTAGATGACAGCTCAGTGATAGCCTGCCAAAGTCTTCTATTGATGTACACGATTAGACTAAAAAATATTTCAAAGATGTGATGCTTCTCGGTTGTTGACATAATCCTCTTATCGTCCGCAAGGCCTTCCGAATTTAATCTTCTTAAGAAAGACTGTAACAGTGCAGTGAATACAATTGCCAAAGAATTGTCTCACATGGGTGCATCCAGGTTGTACTGCAAAATGCCAGATTTGACAAAATCTGTCGTACCCAACCCCATCGCCAATGCATCGAGAAAGAAACCACCCATCACCCAACCACCGCCAATCAAAGTAAGAAGTAAAAAAAGGTATTTTTTTTTTGTGTAAAATAAATTGTCTTTTAATAAAAAGAATTTAAAAAATGTATCCTTAACCTAGTTTAGTGTCTTCCATTTGTTTGTTTTGCTTAACCTATAATACTTGAGTTTGATCTTAGAGTCTAAAGTTTTACATCATTGTCTTCCATTTATAACTAAGCTTACGGACTAAGGCTTATTAAGTTTAAGGCACAAAATGTGTTTGTTTGCTTTTTACAATTTACAAGACTATTTACAATTCTTGACTAGAGAGCTTTATACAAGGAGATTCAGATTGAATCGGCAAAAAAAAGACAGTTCTGAGCGAACTTGTCATACACACTATCTAACGATCACTGGACTGCATGGTCTCTTAATGTTTTTAATTAAATTTAGTTTTTTTTTTTTCTTTTCAAATTTGTTTGAGTTTACTGTTCCTGCCACGATGAAATGTAGTCAAGGAGTTCCTCATCGTCGGGGGTATCAGCGCCCATTGGGTCGTAGCTGTCGAAGGGCTCGAACTTGAACGGCATGCGATTGTCTTCGACGGTTGTTTGTAGGTATGCGCCACTGCCTCCGATGGAGATATCCGAACTGTATGATGGCGTTGGAGAAGCAGATACTTCAGAATGGTAGGAGCTCTGTAGCATGAACTCGTCCGCACTGCCATCAGCTGGGTAGTAAGCCGATGATGATGATGATGGTGATGCAGAGCCAACAGACGATCCTTGGCTGTCGCTATCGTCGAGGAGATCTTGCAGTCCACGGATGTACTCCACGGCCATACGTAAGGTGTCGACCTTACTCAGTTTCTTGCTGGCACCACGCCCACCGTTCGTCAAGGTGCTGACAATGGTCGGTGGGATGTGCTGCCGCAAAGTGGCAAATCCATTATTCACTTGCTTCACACGGTTCCTCTCGCGGGCATTGCGACGTGCCACCGAGGGTACTTGCTCGCCGTAGGGCATGTTGTTGTAGGTGTACTTCTTCTTCGTTTCCACTGGCCCAGCGGAACTGGCCATCATATTGACACCATTCATGCCGAGGACCGAGGTGATCTTGCGATTCGTTGCAGCCGGAGCGATCTGCTTCTGGTGTTGATGTTGCGATGGCTGATGGTACATGATGGTGGTGCCCGGTTGGACCATGATGTACTTCTGCTGCGACTGCATCATGTGGGAATTTTGAGCACAAACACTTGTCATTTTTGTATTTTAAATTTTTTGAGTTCGTTTCACTGTTTTTATTTTGTTTTTCTTGGTTGTATCCGCACACAACCTACGCACTCGAAACTGTAATCTCAACTGATACGACAACGCGGGGTGGATAGAGATACTTGTGTGGATCGTTCGAAAATGTTTACTTCGTTTGTTTTTCTCTCTTTTTTTCGGGCTTCTTCTTGTTGAAGTAGAGCTCGGTGTTCGCTGTGTGGAATCTGATTCCGAAATGATACCCTTCGTCCTGAACCTCGCCGTTTTTGTACTCTTTCGTCGACGACGGTGGTGGATACCTGCTATCCGCACGATCGGTGCTTGCTCGTTGAGTTGGTTCTGCACCGCGCACACACTCTACCGAACACACGCACACCATGCTGCAACCCCTGTTGCTCATGCACACGAATACGATGTGGAAGAAGTAGAAGAAGAAGAAGAAGAAAAAAAAAACAGGTTAGGTCTGCACAATGTACGCCGAGGGGTGTTTCGTGCAGAGATTCACTCACTGTGTGCAGACGCAGGTATCGTCGATGCGGCACGAACTCTATTGCCTTGAGTAGACGATTTGAGTCGGACTCAACTTGTTTCTTGTGCAATCTTTCCACTCTGCGAAGTCGTAGGCAGTAGATAATCTCTGCTGAGAGCAGGCATTTCCCTCGGAGGAGTGTCAAGAATAGTTCTTTCCACTTTCACTTCATCCATTAGATCCTTCTCCACTCTCAGGGACTAGGAGCCGAGACGAAGATCAGTGCAAGGCAACTTGTCGATAACCATGCACTGGTGTCCTTTATTTACTCCTTGTTCTCGGGTTCCTTTCAAATCTTGTAGGAGGACAATATTTCTTTTGGTCCTTTGATTGTTGAACTTGTTCGACCTTCGGTTGGGATTTCTTTTCTTCTCCCAAGAAAAAAGAAGGATAATGGAAAAAAAGAAGAAAAAGAATGATGTTTAGGATCCTTGCGGAGGAAAATGAGTGTGTATAGAATTTCTAAGGATCACTGGATCTTGCACAGATCAAATTTTTCCTCTCCGGTGAGGATCTTTTGAAGAAAATCGTCATTTGGTGCTGGACGGGAGAGATGGACAGTCCTGTGACGAGAGCTGCAGAGAATGCATCATGCGCTCTTTCGAATAGTCTGGAATGTTGCAGTTATTAAATCTACGATCGGTGCTTCTTCAGGGAAAATTGTTTTTAAATTTAATATGCGTCCAAAATTTATCTGAAGCTATATTGTGTCCTTAATTCAGTGAGGGTTGCTTGAAATGTGTGAAGTGACCCGAAGTTCGCTGTTTTTCTCCAACTGGTGAAGAGCAAAATGTTCAGAAATGAATAAATGAAGGATTATTTCATCCCTTCGAATGTACAATGTTGCAAAATGTTCTGGAGTGTAGATGAAAGACTGTAATTCAAAGCTAGTTGGATATCCTACAAATTTCATTTCACACTTAACAACCAATTTTTAAAAAATAAAAAAAAAATCTATGGACATGGACTTAATTACCATAGATTTTCCAAATAGCTGCCATTACGTGTTGCTAAAACAAAATCACATTTTCGTGCTCTTCTCGCAAATTTCAGATAAAACTGAAAAGCATCCCTTTGCGGATGTCACAATTCATATCACACAAATTTGACAGAGGGACACACTCAGTACATTCGCCTGTGAGTTGTTGTAAAGCGTTTGTCTGAGCTTTTCCCGTATTTTCCTCACCAGTAGATGAGGTTCTTTCATATGCAGAAAGAAACATGAAACAATCACTTACAAAAAGCCACATACTTTTCAAACGCACTTATGTTTGCATTTGAATAACGATCACATACACATTGCCTGCATTGTGCAAACGAAGGCGGTGTTTTTAAAATTGTCCACTACACCGATCGACGAACAGTCCATCGTCGTTCTGATGTTTTGTTTCATTACTTTTATGAAACTTGTGTGGACACGAATTAGAATCCGATCTGAAAAACCTAAACATTGACAAATGTCAGCTGATTTGAAAATGCTGAGCAATCAGCCGAAAGAATGGAAACTTCTTGTTCTTCGCAAGTTCATCTTCATACTTGTTATGTGATCCACTTGATACCACTAATGCGAATGTTGTGCCTTAGATAAGTTACAATGTTACAAAAGAGTATTAAAAAGGAGATATGCCTGCATTTAGTTCTCGTTATCGAACCAGTCCTATACCGGGTGACTAGATAACAATGATAGGCAACAATTTTAAATAAAACAACAACGGTGCGATGAATAAAATTGTTTATTTTGAAGCTAAATTCATGATATTATGCACGAAATAGCAAATCAGTCAAATGGCTTCAATGACAATGCTTCAAGCGATCGATTCAATATTTGGAATTTTGAGCCCGAATGCGTCCAAAGCGATTGGCTGGTTGGCGAGACGTGACTCCATAGAAAATAACCATGCGGTGTCATTCGCCTACATCAGCAGCCAATAAATGAACGCTAGCCTTGAGATCATCCATTCGCCACATTTCTCCTTCACAACGTCGAGCGTTGGTTAGGTTGTATGGCATACAGCGCTGTCTCGTTGAACCACATCTCGCCTAATCGATGATGTCGAGGTACGGCCATAGAAAGTGTTGTAGCATCGCTCCATAGCTCAGACCATTGACGGTCACTCAGCACTCTCCTCAGCTCATAAGAAATAAGGCCTGATGATGTCGCCATGCCATGAACCGCACCAAATAATCAATCTATGTTGAGTGCTTGGTCGAACACTTGTGGATGAAGTCGAATTTTGCTTCGAGAAATTGACGAACTCACGTCGTCCGGCTTCTACTCTTGAGTCAGCTCTTTTATTAATGTGAGCAATCTTTTATTAATGCTTATTAAAATGAGCCGAGTCGAGTCTCGTTGCTCAATTCACCTCATGTTTTAAGCAAATGCATATTTCTGCAACAAATACGACTCGATTAAACGAACGATCTGAACAATTTTGTGAGTTAAGCTCAGCTTAGGACCTCATACAGCATGAATATTTTTTGTGACAACCTGACACACTATTTTAACTCTTCTTGGCATGGAGTTTATTATCTTCGAGCATGCATCTGATGGTATAGCATACTCTAGCTGAACTTTGGAAAACATTTAAGTTTCTTAGCTATTTCTCGATGACCTGACCGTTTTTGAAGGATATGGTTATACGCAACAGCAGAGTACTACACACAACAAACGAATAATTGTTTAAATAGCACACTTGGACCTATTAATCGAGCGTTCGAGCTAGTGAACTTAACAACGGCGGCATGAGAGAAAACCATGACCAATTATGATAGTCACTGTCTGCAGTCAACTAGAAAAATTGATGGTATATTTTATGAAGGCAGTGGACTCCTCAGAATTCTTCAACTAGCCTAGATGGCAACTATGACTAGATTGGATTACCGCACCCATTGTCTTTAAATCGAACGCCTAACAAAGACGTACTTTGTTCCTTTGCTCAAAGCCTTGACCTGTTCATCAAACCTAATGTCATCCGAATCGTAGACTAATTAGATTCACGGTCTTCAAGCACATCGCCCGCATCCCGTTCATATCGTCAAACTTAACTAAAAGCAGTCACAGCTTTTGAAAAATATCCATACAATGTATGCCATTTCGTATCCATCCAGCGTCCATTGAGTAAACATTCCCAGACACCCTCTTAGGTCCCACAGGTCTCACAGTTATACCAGTTGCACTCAGAGAAAGTTGACGTCGCTCACGCCGCGCCGTGTGTAATGCATACAAACGAGTAAAGCGGTAGCTTTTTGCTTCATCACATGCAGCAACGGTTATCCTTAAGAATTTGCATTTACTCGTATCTTTACAGTTCTTTATTTTCACACCGCCCCATATGTGAGCAGAAGCACGATATCCACTGAAGGGAACATGACACGAGGCACAAGAGGACACGAGCGCACTCTCGAAAAAAAAGCGTCTCCACTGGGCAGCTTCGACAAGATGCAAAACCCGCTGACAACATTGCCCCAGAATCGGCCCTCAAGGAGTACGACTTCTGTGGGCCGACGGCGGCAAGTCCCATCCATCTGGAGGCGATCACCAATTGCATGCGATCACGCGATTTAAGCACCCAAAATCGACGCTTTAAGCGATAATGTGTTATTATGTGAAGATGTTAACACACGCAGTCCGACAGGATATGATGAAGTAGCGAAAGCCTCCGCAGGAATGTGAGTTCTATAAATCAATTGGCCTGACCCGGGATGATGAATGGGGTTAGGCGGTTGTGCAAGCGGTGCAGGTACATGGCTGAAAAATTGGAGGTTTTTCGAAGAGCAGTGGTCATGGGGTGGTGGGGGGAAAGAGATCATCCAACAAGGCGAACAATTAGCGGTCTCACGGCTCTTTGAAAGTGGAACTGGAAGCCGGCCAGACCGCTGGAGATGGCGGATGTTTTTTGTTTCTTGAAATGCGACACGCGACCTGAGGAATGCGGCAATCAAGGGCGATTCGATCGCGGTCTTATGTAATCGCAACAGGTTGCGGGCGGAATAATTACAAACGAATTCGACGCGTACGACGACGACACGGGGCGAATGACTGGAATTGGGAAACGATGAGAAAGAAAGACGAAAACTGGAAATTGACTAAACTGACTGAACTGACTGAACTGACTGAACTGACTGAACTGACTGAAGTGACTGAACTGACTGAACTGACTGACTGAACAGTCAGTGACTGACTGAACAGTCAGTGACTGACTGAACTGACTGACTGAACTGACTGACTGAACTGACTGCCTGAACTGACTGACTGAACTGACTGACTGAACTGACTGACTGAACTGACTGACTGAACTGACTGACTGAACTGACTGACTGAACTGACTGACTGAACTGACTGACTGAACTGACTGACTGAACTGACTGACTGAACTGACTGACTGAATTGACTGACTGAACTGACTGACTGAACTGACTGAACTGACTGAACTGACTGACTGAACTGACTGACTGAACTGACTGACTGACTGAACTGACTGAACTGACTAAACTGACTGAACTGACTGAACTGACTGAACTGACTAAACTGACTGAACTGACTAAACTGACTGAACTGACTGACTGAACTGACTGACTGAACTGACTGACTGAACTGACTGACTGAACTGACTGACTGAACTGACTGACTGAACTGACTGAACTGACTGAACTGACTGACTGAACTGACTGACTGAACTGACTGACTGACTGAACTGACTGACTGAACTGACTGACTGAACTGACTGACTGAACTGACTGACTGAACTGACTGACTGAACTGACTGACTAAACTGACTGACTGAACTGACTGACTGAACTGACTGACTGAACTGACTGACTGAACTGACTGACTGAACTGACTGACTGAACTGACTGACTGAACTGACTGCCTGAACTGACTGACTGAACTGACTAACTGAACTGACTGACTGAACTGACGGAAGACTAAAGACTGATGGGGAAAAATAGGAAAGTCCTATATTCACAAATTTTCAATGCCCCTTCGATGCCCGTCCGACTGAAGCTATGTACATACATACATACGTATGTATATGAACGTGTGCAGCACAGTCTCCCCATTCCCCATTCACATTTACTTATCCCGACGCAGGTTCATTGAAAACAAGTCAATGGAGTTCGGTGAATATTTTTAGAATACCAACAGCATGCGCACAAGTCATCGCGCCATGTGATCTCCGAGTCGAGTCGGCGTACAGCGATGCGGTTACAAGGAACAGATATGCACTCGCCAGCTATGGGTACTCAGTCATTCAGTGCCCTTGAAGTTCTTAATTAAAAAGTGTGCATGACTTTATGCACTAGTTATCACGACAGAGTCGGGCACGCATTATGGCACGCGTACGGTGCCGGCGAAATTCGAGGCGAGTCGACGCCGCGACTCCGCTTCTCCGCTGTGCGACAGTCGGACGAGAGTGATTGTCGTCTCCTGGGCGCGTGCTCATTCGCATAACGCAATGAGCAAAAACGCAAAACACAAAACAACAAAATCAGCAAAATACCAAATGCAGCTGCAGCATCAGCGTCAGCTTCAGTTTATTACCCCATGTCTCTTGTCTATGGTCAGTGTTTGCCATAAACACTAAAATGTTGCAACTGTTTGCAACAAAAAACAATTCCATGTCCCGACAATGTAATTACATTAAAACAGGAGCACCGATCATTAAGGGGATCCTGGAGTGGAGTGGAATAATCCTTTTGCCATCAAACCATAAACGTATTAACCTCCACTTGGCCACTGCTGCGGATCTGTGGATGAGAACGGATTTCATATCTCGCTCTCATCCTTTTTGAAAAACACAATTTTCGGCAGAGACGATGATTACATGTCATTACGGCGGCCATTAGCTGCGGGATCATCACTTATTGAGTTCGGCGCGAGTGCGAGTCGCCGAGTGCAAGGAATGGACCAATGCGAGCTGCACTCTCGCAGTAATTGATTTTTGGTGGTAAAATACACTTTCATCGCGGGACTTGTAACGTTTAATTGAATTTTATCGAGACCCTTTACGACGCACGCCCTCCGCTCAGATCGGGACGAGGGTGTACGCAGGGTGTAGCCGAGAAAAATCAATAGTCAGGATTTGTGGTGGATGTGAAAGAGTAAATCGAATTTCATTAATGGAACTGGTGGAAAGGATTCTTCATTAGAGACTACCGTTTGCGGGGGCAAAAATTGATTAATTGACTTCTATTCAGATAAAAGGTGGTTCTGCTAGATGCGATGCGATTCGATTCATTGTCAGGTGCTGGCTGCCGGTATGATGGTGGTTTTTGTTGCGTCCAATAAGAATTCCAATAGGAATGCAGTTGGTGTCTAGTTGAAGGACATTGTCTGCAAAAGGACATGTGTGGTGGCCACCTAGTGGCGCGTCTGAGAAGTTGGTTTCGTGCTGGCTCATCATCATATTAGGGGATGGAGTTGTGGATTGTGGTTCGTATGTGTGGACGAAATTCAAAGGAAATCAACAATAGAAAATAGTACGGGACTGACGCTGGCTTGGTTGTTACTAGCAGGCAGTAGTTGATTTCAGTGAAATATGAAGCATTCAAAAATGAAATTTTGTTCAAGACGGAGCAGTGACTCACTCTCTCATTCAAATCTGAGAAATGAATATTTACCAGGATCGTTCGAGTGAGTGAAGTCAGTGAGTCTTTGAATAGAAAATATTTAGTTCGGCAAATCAGCGTGTTATGTCTTAACATAGTCTCATTTTAGCCTGATGAATTTAGTCTGGAGTTTATCCAATTGTATCTATTCCCCCTAAGCCCTCTTAAGTCTCTCACAGTAGGCATTGGTTTCTGTGATAAACCCTTCATCTGACATAAATCGCTAATCGACCAGCCATTTCTCCAAGCTTGAAAACATGACATACTAGTTGAAGTCGGACTCTGGCTCTTTGTCACTCCTGTAAAGAGGCCCCACGATTGCGTTTATGGTCGACTGTGAGCAATCGCTGTACCCATCTTGCCTATAGCTTGTCCATTTACAAATATTAACCTACCTAACGATGTCTACAACGTTCACGTCACGCATTTTGATTCCCTCATCGTCCAATATTATATCATGGATTTTATCGACGATTTGTGGAGTGACGACTTATTCAGGCCACCTGAACTCAGTAAACCACTTTTTAACCTCTGAAATTGATGGCGCACAATGGGTATGGCATTTATCAACCGTTCCCTTGGTTTTGTTGTGTAACGTGGTTCTTCGCTTTCAGTGACAATGAAATACAAACTAAATGACACAGTTTGCTCAAAACTCATAGTTATCTATTAATATATGACAGTTGTCGGGAGCAGTGTTGAATTTGAAGCAATTGGACGGGAAACGCAAAACGTCGCTGACTTATCAGACGGAACTCTTTACATAAATGCAGGATAATATAATATTGGTTGCGCTATAGCCCGTAGAGGGCCAGGGCCTAGCTTCTCAGCAACAACTCGTGTTTTGCGTGCTATTTTTCTATCACGAGAGGAAGGGACCTACAGTTTTATGCCGAATCCGAACGGCCAATTTTGAGAAGTTTTTTCTAGACAGTTATACTCTTTGAGCGTTGTCAGTGACTCGAAAGAGGTGGGGCCGTGAAAAGTATTTCTTGTCGTACCAGAAATCGAACCTAGACAGGTAGGTCCAAGTGCGTAGGAGTCGACGCACATGCCCACAACGCCACGGGCCACCACAATGCAGGAACTTTGAATATTGGTCAACGCCCTGACCAACGGACTTGTGCTAACGTAAATACTGAAATTATGAATTATGTTAGCCTAGGATCGTTACGATCGACGTTTTTCGTCGATATTTACGTTTTTTTAAGTTCAATCGACATCAATCGTGTAAATGTACAATTTGTGCAATATGCGCCAAGCACACCCTAGAGTCAATTGTCGTGGTCGTCGTCTCAAGAATGAACCACAGAGATCAATATTGGATCGATTTTGAGGGAAAATGTACAGGTCTCGTGCCACAAGTCATTTCATGCAGTGAGCCATTCGATTGACTTAAAACACAGTCCGACTGGTTTATAGTTGTTTTATTGCGTCAATTGACATTTCAGTTCACGTCAAAAAATCTATTCAGCCTTTTGCCAAAACTGCTTCAATCAGACGTAAAAGTATTGGCGGTCGATTTTTGTTCTTGCGTCAATCGTCGAGCTGAAGTCGAGCATTGAAATTCTGTACGTTCACTGAGTACGCCTGTAAAAGTTGAAGATAAATACATCTTTACGCAATGGTGCAATATTTACTCTAGAAATGCAAAGAGTGGAGGGTGGCCAGAATTTCATGTTCAAATATGGTTTCATTTCAGAAGAAACGAAAACGCGGTCTCCTCTTGTATGCGCAATTGCACTACCAAAGTTGGGTTCAAATGTTTGATTGAATTTGAAAATAGCTCCTCTTTCACTCGCTTTTTGTGGCGTTTACACTCATCAATTTGTTGATACCATTTGATGGACAACCGTCAAGTCGTCAATGTGAACGATCGTTACTATAAGTTGGCAGACTTGTAGTACGGTAGACAAAGCATTTTGACTTCTAATTTGTCTTCAAGCTAATCGAATCGTGAATGTGAGCGCTGCCTTGTTGCATACATATTTTGATTATTCAACAAACCTTTTTTGTCACAGTCAACTGGATCTGAATGTGTGACTTTTGTGTGTACACCTTAATGAACTATGCCGCCTAATAAACTCATTTGCGATTTCTTTAATGAGTTGTTTCCAGTGCTCTAGTTTTTACAGCTTACCTGATTAGTGAGATGAAACTTGCTACAGCGTCTAATTTTCGGCGAGTTTATCGGTTCATCTGTCGCGGAACACATCATTACACGTGTTAATATCGAGACACCGCCAAAATGCTCAAAAAAGTAGCTGAAATTTAGACTCGTTGTATAGACTTGGTTTTCGTCAACATTTACACACACTCACCGTCTAGTAAATATCTAATAACGTCTAAAAAGAAGTGCAAGCAGTCTTCTTAATAACTAACAAAAGAGGCACTTAGAAACATAAAAATTATCAGAAAAAAACAGTACTTTGATCTCAGAATCAATTTCGGACCAAAAGGATACTTTTTTAAGTATAACACGGAAGTAGTTCCCGAATGATATCAGTGGTATTATACTCGTGAAATCCCTTTAACTTATAGTACATGCAACAACTCGTGCGAAAATTGGGGATAGACAACTGTTCCACCTCGATTAGTATTAAGAACGATCTAAAGTAAAACGCCGAACTAGCGGAATGTGGTTGAAACTCCACTAAAATCTTTGCTTACTGCTTTTCTATGATATGTGTTTCATAATCAGCCACGTAAATATCAGGCATCATATTAAAATATATTTTTTTACAATTAAAAACCAAACGCTTAAAAATGGTTCTTCAAATTTGTCTAGATGAGAAATTCACAGAATAATTCAATAAAAAAAATAACGAATAAATGGCGGTTCTATTAAATATGTGGGCCTACCTTACATGCGATGAAAACCTTTTCTGTCAGAAAATAAAAATTACTCGATTCTCAAGCGTAACACTATCTTAGATTTACTCCTGAAATATTTTTAGTCCAAATACCCTGAAAAACTAATGCCATTGAGCCTCAAAATGAGCCTCTGGATTTATATGACCATACAGGTGTCAAAGACCTCTTCTTGGACAAACAAAAAAGAAAAAAACTACATCACTGTCCGACTTTTGAAATATTACAAAGAAATGAAGTCCTACACCCACCAACTTAGTTGAGTTATTAGCACGATTCTATATTCTAACTACTACTACTGGAGGTGGGTTAACGCAATGATAGACGTGGAGAATATAGAATTAAATCCAGGGATGAACATTTTCGCACAAAGAGCAGGAAAGATGTAAATATCGTTACACTTTCTTGAAGCAAATGTTTAATATAAACATCTAAAATTAAACAAAAATCGTATTCACACAAAACACATACTAACCCACGTTCGTAAGTAGCACCTTCATTTAAAATTCGATCCATAACCTCAAATCGAAGAGCTGACCAAACTCCAGTAATGCAGATATTTAATGCAGCATCATTAACCACCCTTCAAGTACACGGAACACGCTTCAACTTGACACAACTTTCGCACTCCATTGCAATCTACATGCAACCGTATTCATAAGATACATTAATTTATTAAAATTCAATTATGCAAGGGCAAAGCGATAAAAACTCTTAAGATTTTCCCACTCACACCTACAGACTGATCGGCGAGCGTTAAGCCCGCGAGCAGAGCAACCGAATGTCAGTATGCACGTGGATAAGTAATTGGCACCTGCCAATATAATCAATACCTTTCTCTGGTGGCACACGAAACCAGAATTTGCATACCCTCTTAACGTCCACTCGGCGGACAAACCGACGACGGCGGCGCGTCCCGCAAGTGTCTACGGCAAAAATTTCATCTGCCAGAGCCGAGCCACTTTACATGGTGGCACGCATCTAAACCATCTTCGTGTCACCTGTTAACCTAAATAAATCCCTTGCGTACTTTCCAAGTGCATCTGTAAGAGATCTCCTTGGCCACTTGGTATGCGGGTCCTCAAATGAGAAAACTCGCTCCTGTCGGCCCGCAGCCATTCGCAGCACTTCCCCAGAGAGACTCTCCGCTTGCGCGTTGGTATGCGCAGATAGTTCAACTGGCAATCAATTAATTACGCATTTTATTGCCACCTTTTACCGGTCAAATATCAGTCAGTTGTTCCTGTCCAGCTTCCGCCGAACGATGATGGTATCTCATTTAGATGATACCGTTTCGAATTGAAGCTGATGCTGAAGCGGACGGCCGTCAGTTGAGTGTGCCTGCCGGGACGACTGTGCGGAGTGGCAGCACCGCTTGTCCATGCTGGTGATTTACACGAGGTGACATCGATCGGAGTTGGCGATAAGATAAGCCATCATGCGACACCACTGTGTGAAATCATAAATTCAGCGTGGGTATCTCAGGACGAGAACGTTGATGTATGCGCTCGCATGTAGCCATGTCCTGACTGAGTTGTGGCTGGCACTCTGGATGCCACTGGAATTTCATTTCGAAAATTCGAAGGCCAAAGAAGAGAGGCAAAGTTTTGCAGGACATCCTTGTGACATGCAATTAATGGGTGTTCTCTACGTGTGATGTGACTTACTTTCGGACGTGAATTGTGTGGTGAATGTCGTCTCTGTGGTCTCAATTTCATGGAAGGCTGCATGATTTTTTCTGATCCTGAAATGATGTTGAATTTTTTGGACGAGGACGAGGATTTATCTAGTCGGGATCGTGATTCAAGGAAATGCGACGAAGGGGGCATTTCTAATGTCAGTTTTTGGTTTTGTTTGTTTTAGCTTCAAGGCATCTAGACAAAAAATGAGCAAAACTCAGAGTTGCGGACTCGGTCCCATAGTCTCCATTATTTTTCCTCCTGATGCTCCATGCAAACGTACGAGACTCAACTTAGAACTCCACTTCTTGGAGTGTGCCAGTCACACACAAGATCGACGGAGTTTCAGTACGGCTCCTAGAACGGCTTGTAAGGACAAGTTTATGAGTAGATTGTGATTTGTTGCAAATTAAAGATGTACTCGTACTCTTAAAACAGTCCCTGTCACCCCACAGCACTTGCAAACCTGGCTCAACAGCTCAAGCAACTATGCTCAGTCCAAAATCAGATTCACAAAGCACACCTCCCTCCACGGAGTTTCACACTGTTCTCCTCCAAGTCGATACGAAGTACATTTCTTCAACAAATTCATACATTTATTCAGCATCCATAAAGAGAAGGTGATGACAGCCACAATAAACCATCATAATATCGACGGATCTGCCGAAAAAAAGCGTCACGTTTCACAGAAACTGTGTCCGTTTTTACACTGAATGACATGTTGTCGGCAGACAAATAAATTAAACTGACAACAATCGTTCAGCTAGACTGAAACATCCGCAAAAATCACTGACAAACACCGATGAACATGACATTTCAAGCGATGCCATACAGATTCCGCCAAAGTGCAACGCACAAAGGCACACCATGCATGAGAGATGCGCCAAATCAATCATCTTTTTCCGCCGAAAAAAAACAAACAAACAAAATGAAGAAGAAGAAAAGATTGTCGGTCATTTTATCGCCGATACGTCTCATCATGGGAATCATAACAGCAACAAACATCAAAGCCAGAGCAAAAAAAAAACGAAGCAAAACAATTGTTCGACGAAATAATTTACGATCGATCGCAAATCCCATATCAGATCGAATAAATCGATCATTGATCATGGTCATCGCAAAGTGCGGGATGTCAGCGTCGAAACCGATACGAGTATCGTATCTTATGGATACGCATTAATAATATCGAGCGTCATATCCAGTTTTTGGGGCGTCAGCGGTCACATAGGGACACCTATTGATCCTCTGACACGACGGGACTCCGTCGCATGGTGGCGAGATTCTCGATATCGGTTGCTGCTTCGGTGCTTCCATGAAATTGGTGCTTCCTTCTCGTGGTGATTGTGTTTTTGGGTATTTTTTTGCTCGCAGTTCAAGAGCGAAATCAATTTGTTAAACGATCTGAAATTCATCAATTCTGATGTAACTGCTAATGGCAGTGGTGGTGCGTGGAGACGGGACAAGTGAATCGTTGCTGCAACGGATCGCGTGCGAGAGAAAAACCAATATTTGAAGGCTGACAAATGACACACACTGTCAGTGCGGTATGTGCATGACAGTTGAAGCGGCTACCAATTTATTAGGATATTACCCTGAACGACAGGCTAAACATCAATCAGTCAGGGAATTCGGGTGCTTCCTGAGAGCTGGACAGTGCGTGTGCGCTTGCGTGCGTGAACAGCCAAATGGAGCCGCATGGGAATTTTAATTTACTCGTTAATGTGAGCAATCGATCATGAGCTGCTTAGTGAAGAAGATGCACTCACCATGAGGCGCTTAGATGATCGTTCCTAGAAGGAATGCCGAAGATGATGGTCTTCGTAGAAGTGCGCGATCGTTTGTTATCGTTTCAATGCCGAATAAGTGACGATGTTTCTGGCGTGCGTTCCCAAAGACAAACATTGAGACTTGATTCTATTCCCAGCTCCTTCAACGATCACCTACAAGATCGCATCGCACTACCGATCGCATCACAACGATCCGCTCTCATGCTGGACTGGGGAAACTGGTGCAAATATTTCTGAAATAAATTACAAATGTAGCCCGTAATCCTATTTCGATAACAACCCACCATAAACGCGATCTTCTGCTGCAGCTACTTTTTCAATTTGATAATGTCCAATGTCTCCCCTGGAAGACAAATGCATCGCATCGCATCCCACCTAAACAGAGCACATATTAAAATCCAGATAAATGTACATACATTGAAAAATATCTACAAACAACTTAAGATACGCGACACATTCAAATTCAGCAGAAAAATATCTTCGAATACGCGTTTATCTCTGTTGACCACACGAATCAGACCACAGCAGTGACACGATGCGGCGTCTCTCATAAATTTTCATTTTTATCATTTGCATTGGCCAACGGCCAGACTGAGGACCTAAAGGAGACCACAGCACACACATACACACTCACACACACCCAGCCACAAGTATCTGATGGTGAAAAACTGGGTAAATGACCAGACCATATACATAACGCAACGTCTGAGAAAATAATGGGGACCCGTGCAAAATTCAGTGGGAAGATGTGCCACTTGCGTGCTCCCCGTGATTAGCGGGCCAAGTTCTCATTCCCCGCACTCTCTGCTCTACTGAAAGTGTGTTCACGTACTATTGCGCACCCGAAACACCATCGACATATCGAAACCGAATTCATAATTCCACCAATTGCCAGTTGTTAAGATGATGACGATAATGCAAGGCGATGACTTGCCAGAGATGCAACCTCCAGATAAGTGTTAAGTGCGCGCGAGTCTTCTTAGAACCGCCAGCTTCCAGGTTCCCTTGTGAGCACCGCATGAACGAAGGCCGAGGTGTTAAAATTACCCCCAATCTACATTGTAATTATGCCGCCAAGAACGCCCAGGAAAGCGAAATTAAAGCCTCTTCCTACCACTTCAACGACCGCATTGCGTCCGCGGCCACAGACCGCCGCGCCGCACGGGCCGCAAATTTGACTTGAGACTGGCCAAATCAAAGTATCACTTAGCGTCGTCGCCTCTGCAGTGTACACTGCATGCCTGCAGTTCCCTTCAGACGTGTCAAAGTTGTTCGGAATGAGTAATGTGTTGCGAAATCCTCTAAGACATTAATGCTCTGGATTTAGCGCTTTGGAGGATGCGAGCACTAATGAATGTCTCCGCGAGGCTTAGCCAAGCGGCTGAGACGGTGTCGCGGCGGCGGCGGCGGCGAGAGCGCTTTGGTGTGGTATGCAAATCCGGGGCATTCCCAGGGCAGGATAAAATTGAAATGAAGCGCTCATCTGTAATTAAGAAGGTGTCGAGGTTTCGCGGAGCTAATTAATTTGGTTTTTGGGGCGATTACCAGGCAGCGGAACAAGCGAGTTGGATTTCGGAAATCTTAATTGTAGCCTACTCAGCTGGAAGGGCCGTCGCACTGAACATAGAGCGAACAATTTTTAATGGCATCGATTTGAGATGCAGACGTCTTCAAGTTTCAAGTGAACAGAAAAGGGGCACCCCGAGGTTGGGATTTTGACATTGTTTTGGCATGTTGCAAGGCGAGTTCACACGATGGAGCAGGAATGTGAGACTGGGAGGGCTGAGGTTCAAGCACGAAATTTGATATGGAAGCAACAAATGGTAACATGGACGGATTGAGGATGGCTATTTGTTGGATTGTTTTTGAATAAAATGTTATTTTGACACTGACAGCTCTAGTGCGCTCGCACAACTGACAAAAATCAATTATTATACAATCGCGGGACAAGTCGGATAGATACAGCATCAAATGGCGCTGGAACTAGTGTTGAGTTGCACAGCTTTGACAGTAAACCATGTGCAGGAATTTTGTGCTGGACTTTCGAGCCTCCTCCCTACAAACTCGTTCACCTCATCGTTTTGGATGATATAGAAGCTGCTTCAGTCTTCTACTTCTGTTTTTTTTTCTTTTGAAATGTAGATTGGAGCACTCAGACTCTAAACCGGTCCATTGTACTACCAGAAGCAACCTCGGTAGGTAGGTAAGGGGGCTGTCAGCACACTTGGGATACCAACAGTCGGACTACTACCACTGATCGACAACTCTAGTGATAGCCGTTAATTTATTCCCAACGGCGGTGACTGGACCAGATTTGAAAACCGGATAGAAGCGTTGCTTTTACTGAGATTTGAACTGAGGACCCCTCCAACCAAGGGAGGGCGCTAAAGCAACTGCGCCATCCAGTGAGTTTACTGTTGCTTTTACTGATTCATATTAGTCATTGAATTAGCCAAGATAACTAGTAATTGAAGAGGTAATTGTTCCAGTTCCGCCGTGGCCTACTGAGTAGGTGCTTCGATTTCTACTCTGAGGGTGTCAGGCGCTATCCCCAAAATTTTCAATTTCATAATTGAAGGCTCCTCAAGTCACTGACATTTTTAAATTATTTTTCTATGTCTATACTGTAGAATTTCATTAATAATCTCAATGGGCGATGTTGAGGCTACATATAATATAAGTTAACAAGCTCTCAAGGTTCCAAAGTCCGCTGTTAGCACTCTAGTTCTGTTTGCACACTAGCTCGACGCTAGCTCAGCCGAGCATGCCAGACGCAAAGAAAGAATCCGACAAGACCGTGGGAGCGTCGCCATAGGACCGAAGAATATCAAGGCCATCGTTCAACGACATCGAGCGATTAGAATAAGAAGCGTATGTTTAGTTTTTAAGGTGACTTCGAAAATCCCTCATAGAGGAAAAATAAAAAATTAAAAAGAATACGTGTTTAATTTATATACTGCACATCGCAACGGCGCGTTTGGTCTTTGCCAAGAGTTAGTACGACAAATCTCAGTTTTCCATATCGAAATAGAACGCGTTCTATCAATCAAAGTCAAATGTTTTTAAATACAATTTTCAAGGAAAAATATGAAATTAATATAAACAAAATCCCTAGTCGCTACAGTTTGCCAAAAATTCAAACTAATAAATAAATTTAAAAAAAAATTGCTTTACTATCAGATTTTGTGCTCGGGCTTGCGATGGTTTGTGAAACTTCAACGCGCAACCGCCCCATTCCGACTTAACAAATGATTTAACATGTAGCCTACTTCAAATGTCCAACCCCGAACGCCTGAACGTGCTTTCGATATAGCCTTTAAACCTTGGACCTTTAGGAGCGGGTCGATGAATTGAAAACGAACTTAATATCAAATGGCTATTAATTATTAATTTAAATGCACGAAATTGACTCAGTTCTCAAATTTGCCGTTCGTCAAGTGGCAATTTGTGCAAGATGCTATGTTACTCAAACGTCGCCCTCTTCGATTGATTCATGAACATTTAATTGGACTTAGTTAACGTTATTATTTTGAATTTGAATTTGAATTTTGCCCAATAGCCGGTTGAATCGTAAACTCATATAGGTCCTTAGTTGAGTCTTAGACAGTTTGAGCAATCGGGAAATAAGTTTCATTGGAATTGGAAGATGAGTACATACTAGATACTAGCTGGCTTGGTACACGATTTCTACAAAATAAAACGAATACGATTGAATGTTTTTCAAAACTATTTCACTTATTTTTATTAGTAAAATTAATGGTTACAAATTGTAAAACAAATTATTCTGAACATCTTCCATTTGCATTTCAGCAACGGCGAAGTCGATCTGGTCAGTTGTAGTACGCTCAATTGTTCCCAGTTCGGATAAGCAGGCACTTCAAAAATTTAATAAAGGGTGATTTTTTAAAAGCTGTAGGAGAGTTTTTAAAAAAAAAACACAAAATTCAGAAAAATTCATGAAATCCTTATTTGAATCGATAGTACAGTCCATATAATTTAATGTTTGAAAATTATTTCATGCAAATGTTGACCTTGACTGCGCCTCAAATGTTCTATCCGCTTAGTCCAATTTTGGCATACTCTTTCCAACATTTCGGCCGGTATCTCACGAATAAATGCTTCAATGTTATCTTCCAATGCGTCAATTGAAGCGGGCTTGTCTGTATAGACATGAGCTTTAACATAGCCCCACAAATAATAGTCTAAAGGCGTTAAGTCGCACGATCTAGGCGGCCAATTGACCGGTCCCGAACGTGAAATAAAATGTTCACCGAACTCGCCCCTCAATAAGTCCATTGTTGCGCGTTCTGTGTGGAATGTGGCACCGTCTTGTTGAAACCACATGTCATGCAAATCAAACTCTTGCATTTTGGGCAAAAAAAAGTTTGATATCATCTCACGGTAGCGCTCACCATTCACAGTTATGTTACGAATCGCATCATCTTTGAAGAAGTACGGTCCAATGATGCCACCAGCCCATAAACCGCACCAAACTGTGACTTTGTCTGGATGCATTGGTAGCTCTTGCAATGCTTCTGGCTGATATTCACTCCAAAATCGACAATTCTGCTTATTTTACGTTGCGGTAGGTAGTTCGACTTCAATTCTTAAAAAAATATAGACCAAACTGAAGATGTTTGACAGTGAAACGAAACACGAAACGTGCGTCAGCTGTTTAAACCAGTCTTGCCAAAAAGATAATAGCTAAAAAATCACAATTTATTTGGTTTTCGCCTAGCAGAAGCCATTGTCTCTATGACTGAAGATTGAGGTCCAGGCTTCCACATGCCCATTCATCGTTATTTTTTTAGCTATGTTTTGTGTCGTTCTTGCCTTATGGTTGGGAGCGAAGTCTTGTTGCAAGATCCGCGGCTTATTTTCGAATAGTGTTGTGTTAAAAGGCTTGACAACATTTTTTTGAATAAGCTTTCGCTAAGATTTTAACATCTTTTTCACATTGATCCTGGAGCCCGGTGGTGTCAACTTTTACACTCTTGCCATGCTGTCCGAGCAAAAACCTTTTACTCACTTTATTCTCTTTCTAGAACGTGAAGTGGTGAATATTTGCTCATCAGTAAAATAATTGCCTTAACAATTTCCGCGTACAGTCGAAGCGTGATCCATTCCATGATTTCGGTACTTTCTGTAATTTGTCACTAAAACCTGCACTGCCTTAAAACTCTATTTTTATTGAGCGTGCTTTAACTTACTTGCACAACAGGCGCTCGATTGTGGCCGGATGTCATCCCGAAAAAAACACTTCATACTGCTGGTGTTAAAAAAAAACTTGAATTAATTTATGGCACTTCGAATCTCTCTTCAACAAGCTGTTGCGTTTTTTTGTCAGAGTTCGTCTGCGAGGATGTTACAAACCAAGCAAATTTCCCGAATTTGATTACTCTAAACTAACAATTTTTTCATTGAAACAGTATCGAATGTCGTGTTTTTTTTTGTTAATTCATAACATCTCATAGCACGAGGTTCTGCTTCCTTTGCTGCACGCATCTGTTCGCCTTCTTTGCACTTTTATCTGCGCAGTTGCCGTATTGAGTTACAATCCGCTGCAATAAAATGAGCAACAAATCACCTGGCAACTACGATACCTTCATATTTGTACCTGAACAAAATTAGATCCTCACGCATCCTTTCACCTCTGACTACGCAGTCATCGCAATTGGAAAAAGCAAAAAAACAGAACTCCCATTCTTCAAAGAGAGACATCAATCTGAAGGACACACACGATTGGAAGAAATAAACGAGTTAAGTATCCAAAAGAATGTCACGAGGCTCCACGGTGCACTGATGTAGGTCCACGGAGTCAACCCACAGTACGAACACCCTCGCATTGTGTTGCAGCAGTTAAGATGTCCTTAAGATCAATTATGCAGGTATTTACGTCATAAATCGGTGCTTATGATGGCTGCAAGATTCTAGGATATTTTATGTCCTGCGATATAATCCGTGCCCAGAGTGCGACGAATTTTACTTGGAAATCGTACAAAAGGCTTCATGGTTTTTTCCGCGTGGCATCCTTTGTTTGAGCTCTCAAACTCCGCGTGGATGGGAGTATCAATCGAACGCTTATATATGAGGGACGACTCAGTTAAAAGGATCACCATCCATTGTGGTGTCATTCCTTTTTATTGATTTAATCTCTGATAAGGACTCTATGAAATAATGGACGATCGACGTGGAGAGGGGAATCCTTTCTATTGGATTTCACTAGAAATCATTTGGACGGTAAAAGTTATATCTGATGTATGATGCTTCAAACGTTTTCTTTTTCGGCCGTCCGATGATGATGCTGATGATGATGACTGTGTTGTCTTCTCTTGAGCGGCGGCGACTAATTAAAAGATCGTAAATCAGTGCCCAGAATCAGGAAGGAAGGGAAACGCTCCTTTCTCCGCGGTGAGTACGAGTATCAACCCTTTTGGTCGTCGCGAGTTCATAAAGCCATTAAAAGTATATCAAACCCGGAAAGAATTTCTGCTGGGGAATTTCACTTACAGCGACGTCGATGGAGTGGCGCCTCTTCAGAATTGATGAAGGAATGCTGAATGTTTGTTCTTTCGATGGGTTCTTAATGACATAATGATACGGTCGATACTTGGTGACCTAATTTGATGCTCCTCCGACGTTCTGGTGCCACTGTGGAAGACGAATCTCCGTTTATGCTCGCATGGTGATGTAGAAATAAAGCAGGATCTGTTCCAACATAGACCGACCTGCTTTGGCTATATCACCTCAATTTGTTAACCGTCATGGAGCCACCGCGTTGCTCGCCTCTTCCCCTACTGTACGCTAAAATATTAATAGTCTCTGCATCTGAAAAGGCACCAGTTAACCATATCACCGTTGTACATCATTTCAATTGCCAACGGTCATCGGCCATTACTCAATATCGCTAACAAGGTGAGAGATGCTAAATTGAAGTTCGCTCCTTTCTTGCACAATAGCAAATTAGTTTCCACGTCTTTGTGGCAGGAACTGCCTCCAGTGCAGTGGATTGCTCCCCATGTCCCACCATGCGCACGTATACAGGATGAGAGATAAACTACTTAAGAGATTCATTCGCAATCGATGGAATTAATGCTCACTGACTTGGGCACTGAACTGGATACGATCGTGTGGGTCTTACCGATTTTCCATGCATGCTGTCCGATTGGGTGCGCGTTCATATGCAATTTTGCTACAAGCGCATTTGGGTGGGCTATCAAGCTTCCACTTTACAGACGAGTACGAGTATGCCACGTTGGGACGTTGGATCTGCGAGATTGTGCAGAGAGCGTCTACCGGTATCGATCGATCGTAGCCAATTATCAAAATAAATAGCAATCAATTTGTACACGAGAGCTGGTCGAGAGCCTAACAAGGAATGACCAAGTGATTTGAAATCCGAAACCCATTGGATTGTTGCAGGCGATCGCTGAAATTCGATATGATTTACCACTCGATCATGGCGAGTGTAATGCGTTATGGATGCGTTGCAATCGACGGATACACGTGTAGTAGTTGTGACTGTAATTAATGTTATTTAAGGGGGATTACGGTCGTTATTGCGTTCGCCTTTGTCTGTGGGAGGTTGTTAGAAAATAAATTGCTGAGTTATTAGGATCGATAGTAGTTGGTGGTCAAGCGATGGTAATTTGTGGTATTGCGTAATTGCAGGGATTCTGGCCTTTTGCGAATGACACGAAATCATAATAACTTACTTATGGGATTCACTTTGCTTCGAAGGTATTGCGGAGGGTATCTATTTCATATCTGCAGTTTTTTTGCATTTCGTAAAATTTTGCGATTTAGCTTTTATGGCCGGGAAGTATTCAGTAGAAACTGGAGTGTTTCGTGTGTCTTGTGAGTCATCATTGGGGTAGTTCCTGGCATTGAAACTAAAATCGTCTAGGTCTTCTTGTGGCGTTACAGTCCGGAGTGAACCTGGTCATCATACAGCAAGCCTCTCTAAGTAGTGCGTTTTCTGGCTAGCTGCCTCTAGTTTCACGCACCAGTTGGTTAAAGTCCTTCTTCCCTTGGGTGCGCTACGCTAGACCCGAGCATCCTCTATTGCGTTGTTCCACAGACTAATCGGGCTGGAGCTAAGTGATCCATGCACACTTCATAACCGAGCCTTAGACGACCAAGGACTGGTTCATCCGCTTTTGAGATTGTCTATGCCTCTGCGCCGTACAGAAGGATTAGGATGGTCAGTGTCTCATATAAACTCCGCCTGGTCCCTCAATATCACTCAATTGCCTGTTGGTTTTAAAAAAAAGCGTTTGGCAAGTTTTACTCCGCGTTTGATCTCGTTTCTGAGGCTGTGTGTACTGTTTACTGCGGAGCTGACGTAAACAGAGTCCCCAACTACCTCGAAGTTTTAGATGTCCATTGTGACACTCTGTGGAAGACGTAGATATTCTATGTCATTTCTTGACGACAGAACGTGCTTCGTTTTGTCCTCATTCACCTCCAGACCCATTTAGACGCTTCCGTCCCAAAGTCTCGTTGATGGCCGGCTGTTTTTAAGTCGTTGTCATCAGCTTATGCCAACAGTTTTACGGACTTCGGGAAGATCGTGCCTCTAGTGTTGGTGCGTTAGTTTTGCAAGACCTTCTCCAGAATGTTGCTGAAGAATTCGATTGACAGCGCGTCGTCTTGTCTAAATCCTTGATATAGAAGGCTTCGGCAAGTTGGTTACCGACCTTGATGGATCAGGGAGAATTCTCCATCGTCATCCTGCAAGAATTCGAAACTAGACATCGCTCTGTATAGCTCGTCTCTATGCAGGCTGTCAGATGCGGCCTTGAATTCGACGATAGGTAGTGGATGTCGATTTGCATTTGGAACCATCGTACTGCGTTCAGGAATATTAGCATTTCTTTAATGTTCCTTCTGGATATCTCACGGAGAGATTCAAGGAAAGGTTTGCCTAGAGTCCGTTCTTTACTCTGGCAAGCGCTAGACAAGATTACAGGAAGTGAGTCCAAGATTCTGGTTGTGCCGTCTTGTTATAGCTACAACAGTGCATATTATGAGGAACTCCTAGTCTAATTGCATGATCCCCTAACAGCAAGTGCATCGTACTTTTCGCTGTAACCTTAGCAACATCGGTGCGAGTCCTCTTTAGTAGATCGTTTGTTCGTGATATGTAGTAGGTTGGTTATGTCTTCCTATATATTGCACAGTTACTTAAACTAGTCCTTCTAAGGAAGGTGATTAATTCGTGCTTTTACTAGCCCGAGTGGAATGTGTACCTCCTACCGCAGACGACCTATGTAGGGTAGCACCTTCTTTGGACATTTTGCCACTAACGTGTCTAGGCCTTGGTACCCATATTATGACTGTTTTGAACTTTTTCGCGACTGCATTGCAATGAGCTTTCATTGCGGCATTCCAGGACTAATTTTGAGGTTATTGAGGTCGATGAAAATGCCTAGCTATTCTTTGCATTATAATGCACGCCTCTCTAATGGCGAGGATTTCCGCTGGCGTAATTTGTGAGTCTGTAGTCTGCAAAGATGCTCTGATTATCTGAATAAATAGCCGCGCCGACTCCGCAATTCATCTTTGAACCGTCTGTGTTTACACTCACATCGTACATATACGCTTGCTATCCTCGCTCTAGTAGGGACGAGTACGTCGACATATTTTGAAAAATCTAATTTAGGGTAGTTTGTTCGAATCCATATGAGTTCTCTCGATCTTGAGTTCAAAAGCTGACCTGGTCACATTGTGCATCGCTACATTTTGAATGTGAAAGTCGATAGGTAGAAGATGAAGCGTGACCGTCACAGTGTCTGAACAGGTTGTCCATATCGCGCCTGTTGTAAGAAAAGACTTTCTGGATAGGGGCCAGTGAACAACTTGTGGCTTGGACTGCGAAACAGAAAGGAGTTTATGGGCAGGGACTAGTGTCCAGAATCTAGTTGTGGCTTCAAGTAAGCACACAAAACGGCAGAGAAGATCTTATGGGCGTAATTTATGAGACTTATTGGCCCAGTCTTGTGGACCGGAACTAAAATCAATGAGAATCAGAAACACTCTCACCCTGACTGTTTATAATTCTACTCACTCAGGATCCCAAATCTAATTAAAATTCGCTTAAAAAAAAGCGCAATCACAAGTAGCATTTTCGAATAATCCCTGCGTACAGTTGCTCTCATGGTCAACCCACCGAACCAGTCAGAGGACAGAAGGAGAAAAAACTCGAAATACAACTTCAAGATCAAATCGTTTCAATTATAAATTCGCCTGACGCGTGTCCTTCTCGTGCGCCTTATGCAAAGTACAGTTTTGCCTCAATCAAAACGCTCTCGAAGTAATTACATCCTCCTCACGATCGCCGTCCTAAGTACCTCTCCGCACAAGAGCAAGAACATTGAAACTGATATTAAATTACAACGCATACGGTCCAATGGGCGTACCATACCATAGAATAACATTGAATCAAATAACCATACATTAAGCCTTGAAAAGTGTATGCGTTCGGTTTCTCCATCTGCGTGATCGTACTTCCTTCGAATACGGCAGCAGCAGCAACACCCGGCCAGGGGAGGATAGTTTTGGCATTTATGAATGAGTGCAGCGGTAATCAGTGGTCGCTTGCGCTGACGCGTTACCAAATCATTCAAGACCTGTAATTGTTACATACTTTGAGGGAATAGTCAACAGTCGGCAGTAGACAGTAAAGGTATGTGTGACACGCGAATCGCTCCCTAAATCTCCTTCTGATGACAACTGGCACCTGCCCTCCTAGTCGATTTCCTTACGCATTCAAGGCAGCGAGCTAAGACCAACCAAGTTGAACCCCATTTCCATTGTTGGTGTCATTATGATTGCTTAGAATATTTCTCTTGTGTTCGTCATTCACCGTTGAAGGGTTGAAATACCAGTCGCAGCAGAGAGAGAGAGGTCTCTTCGGAGAGCTCCGGTCTAGGGTAGGGTGTGCTGTGGAAAACGGAACTAGACGTATGGGTGTGTAGGGGCAGATGTTTTCTATTTGGAACTGATTCGAGGATTGCTGGTAGGACCCTTAATGAAAACCTGATTTAAAGGTGTTTTCAAATTGAGAGGAATGCGAGGTGTGTTGGGACTTATTTGTGCTCTTTTTTTCTCGAAGTACAATATGGGGATGCGGTAAAGTTTAAGAGACCAATCAGTTTTTCATTGGCCTTCATAACGTTCCAAGAAATGAGACTCCTTAGCAGTGACAATCATGATCGGATGGGTAGACACTCCAACAATCACATCTGTTCTTGTAGGGAACATCCTCTTGATCATGGGCAGAACTTTAGAGGAAGACATCATTCTCGATAACTGCAATACACATTCCAAGATGGAACTATCGCACCTTCTACAAATTCCTGCTAAGTGCTAGGGATGCTAGTATGATTATATCTTGTGTACTTTTTGAACGTCGAAAGCAGTAACACACTAAATTGACTTCCGGTCTGTCATGTCGACTAAATATAGTTGTTTCCAAAAATCGTTGGAAAGACTGCAAAATTTCAAAACGCTTCCACACTTCCTCATCGATTCCAAAAACACACACCATACCATTTGTAGCAGGAAACTATTCGATGCAATGTCCGATTTCTGAATTTATTTGTATCGAATCACTCTACCCCATATTCGATGCACCGTAGTTTCGATTCGGGGAACAGAGTTCGAAACCTACAACGGATTTCGTGGGATGTCGTGGGATCATGTGACTTTTTCGATCTGATACTGGCGAATATTGCGCGACGGGAAACTGTAAACACGGAAGGTACTATCTTTTAGAGATCGGTTCATCAGGTAGGATTCGCAGAATACATATACATCGTCCGGGCTCCCAAAATGCCATGGTAGAACCCTTCACGACGATTGAGGAATACGACCTGGCTTCAAAATGAACACAAAACTAAACATAAATATCTTGTCGATCAGGAATCGGTCTGTCGCTCGGTGACAGACGGTCACGATCTACAGTTTTGAATTCGTTAAGGAGTTTGTCTGCATCGAGTCGAACGTGAACTCCACAAATGGCAAAACCGACCTTGGCAACCGCTGCTACTTACGATTGTCTAAACAATTTGTGTAGAGGCTCCTGACGCGGTGGATCTGAAAAACACTTTGGTTATTTTGGCACTGACAGCTGTTTCGCGCACCACAGCGACTGCTTTACTCAAGTTTTTGCAAAAAGTTCGTGAGACTGGTATGCTAGTGCACAACGCTCATGGTCTCCGTCGTTGTACGGTGAGCATAGATGAGAATGTGGCTGCTGTGGTCTTTTCTAAAATGAGGCCGGGATACAACGTTTTGGTCAACGGTGAGCGTTACAGAGCCATGTTATTCGACTTTTTTTTACTGAAAATGAAGACATGGATTTGGACGACCTCTAGTTCCTACAGGATGACCCACATTCCATACAGCCCATGCCGCAATCAATATTTTGAGCAATTGACGATGTCAATTGGCCGACTCTGAGCAGCGATTTGACTCCTTTTGACCTTTTTTTGTGGGGAACCGTGAAGGACCAATTATATGCCAACAATCCGGCATTAAGGCCAATATCATCCAAGCAATCCGTGAGCTGCAGCCCGAAACCATGAAAAAGGTCTTGGAAAATTGGGGTGACCGAATGCGCTACTGCGAAGCCAGCCGAGGCAGCCACTTGAAAGATATTATAACTTCATAATTAATGCGAATGTTTGTACTTACCTGTATTTACAAGCATTATATATTTAAAATTCTCATTTAATATGAAAACGATGGTGAAATAGCAATCGTCAAAAATCAGTCGTGGATAGTAACTGCCAGTTTTGAGTTTACGTGAAGCAGGCTAAATGATATCCTTCAGACGCTAGCGTTTGTTCATGCTTACATCTAGTGCAACTTTCGCTCAAACGACAGCGAAGACGATTGTGTTCATACGTGATGAGAGGCTTGTAATGTAACATTGATTTATCGAAGTATCATTCCCAATGATGAGGTCTTCTGCAAATTTCCATAAAACTCAAAATCTATCTCGTTTACATCTCGTCTGCTTCAGGAATGAGAGAAGACCGAACATTGCGTAAAGAGGTCAAGTGATTCCAGCCACAAGACAAATCGAGACACAAAGAAGCTCGAGTTTGATAAGAACCCAGATAGCATTTGGAGCCGCCTTGATGATTCAGTTCTGACACCTGGTTGTAAAGATTTTTCGACGAAACCTCAACGACTGTCACTTGCAATTTGAAATATCAATGAATTGCTTGATGGTTGTCTTAGAGATCATGGAGTGCAGAATAGACCCAAATGCTTCCTGCCAGCTGCATGGTCCTAGCTTCACATACAGCGGGGATCAGAAAGTTATCCCCTATGTTTCTAAAGCAGATAATTCGTGTTCACACTGATATAAGCTCGTTAACGAGCTCCAGGCCAGCATCTCGTGAAACAGTGTCCTCCTCGATGTATTTTGTAGTTTGTTGGTCTAGTCTTAAAGCTAGACTCCTTTGTGGAGACTGAGACCTGGGGATGATTTTTTCAAGCTCAATATGTGCCACTTCGTTTGTCTCTTCATTACTAAGTATATACCATTCGTTTGGTTTACTTAGGCTAGCTCCTTTCACTACTTGACTATTTTGGAACATCTTGTGCTCTGGCCTGTTTCAACGCTATTTGAACATCAAAAATGACGGCTCTGTTCCCACTTGTCGCAGTCATCCAGTGCTCAATTCGAGTCTATAGAACATTCGTCAATAATTCATCATTGACTGCGTAGATCACAGAGAGAGAGGCGCAATACAAATTTAATTCCCTTGGACTTGACCACTGAATGGAGAGAATGTACAGTATATTATTCACATTTGCTATTCGCGGTACTGATGTGAAAGTGGTCATGAAGATGGATTTGCCACAAGAAGCTTCCAAGGAAGCTCATAGAACTACTCGAAAACTTCTGAAATGTCACTATTCCCGAATTGTAATAACATACTCTTCTGCAAAACAAGTATCATGGACCGTGACAGTACACTTGTGCCATCCATTTCAATGACTTTGATCTACCTTCCTCCGACTCAAGTCCACCGCAATCAAGACTCGTAACAGTTCGATCTTCTACATGCATTCTTTCCTAGATCTGCACCGCACATCTTCACCGAAGAGGCAGAAATCATTTCATCACATCTCTCGCGATCACCATCAAGGGAGGACACTCAACTGACTCCCAACTGACATTCCTGCACTTTTCGCCGCAAAGGCGACATGCCAGAGCTATATCCAAAACCGATCTTTCACAAAAACCTCTCCGATGCTGTACATAACACCGTCTTTAGTCTGCAACCATTTAGACAATTTCATTTGCAGATAAAATCATTAAAGTCACCTTTCGAGTTTTCCGTTCTCATGAGAACCTCCGTGCACAACGTGCATACGTATGCCGACATCCGCAACAGCACCGTTCAAGGTCTGCCGCAAGAAGACCGCGCACATGCACACACCGTGCGGCCGCAATGAACAATTCGACCAACATTCTGATTTCATTCATAAATTTGCAAAGTACCACGGCCGCCGATGCTGGGCTCCGACGTGCTCTGTGGAAGGACAAAACAAAATCAAAACAAAAAACCCCCACAAGAGGACTACAATGAGAGCTCCACAAGAAAATAATCATGTGAATCGTATCGTATCTGGACGAGTGCTCCAGACCCCGATCGCCCCTCGCCGCGCTCCCCACTGACCACTCCCGCATTGTGCATCGTGTGCTCTGCTGCATCCGTTCTCGGCTGCGGAAGCTATCACTCCATTCAAGTTTTGCAGTTTGCACAGAAATGGACGTGAATCGGTACCATTCCCCTGGAGGTGTACGGGCTCTCCTCTCGGTACCCGTCGGTGTCCACACCGTGCACTTGCCGTGTGAATAATTGAACTCAAGGAACAAGTATCTATGCAATTGCAGTTTGCTTCGGCCAGCCTCACAGTGGAGAATATTTTTTAACCGATGCACTCAAGGATTTGTCGCTCAGTGTGAGGAAATTTGTAAGGACTCTGCAGGGCGTTGCTCATTTAAAGGTATTTTCGAGGCGGTCAAACTGTGCTGCTTTGTTGTACGACTAATAGCTCGATCGTCTGAGACAAAGAAGTGTCCCCGCTGGTCACTCGTTGCAGGGGACTGTTCTTAATGAGAAACGTATGGAATCCCTACCTGTCGTTGAGGCAGTGACGTCGTTCCGGTGAAAGTGTCGTCGACCTTCTCCGATTCGTGCTGCGAACTGGGTACAAAGTGTCCTCGCCTCGGTTTTGTAGGCAATTTTCTGCAAGGACTAGGTCCGATGCAGTGCGTTAAATATCTGAAGGGGAAACAATTTTAATTAGATTTGGAAATGTTTACATTCGTCCTCGTTGTTCCGAACAAAATGGGGACATAAGCACATCAAATCGATTTCTGTGACGGCTTTGACTTCTGTGAGTTGTTGTGACATTAGACGACCAGGCCGTGGCTAATCGAATTTTAGCTACCGAGTCGGAGCCTGTTCAGCTAGAGCCGTTGCAAAAGCACTTCCTGTGTGGTGTGTTTGCAAAAGACATCTGGATGGTCTGCTCCTCTGGCCAAGTGGTCGTTGTTTACCTCACTCAAGGGCCAATGGCTCTCCTTCACAGTTGAGAGGATTTAGTTAACCCAAAGCAAGAATGTTTCAGCTGAAGTCTGAGCGCAGGCAACTCTCAAAAATGTTGATGGATGGTTCGTCATTTGACTTGGCGTATATGGGACCTATGGTCTTCTGGCAGCTCGTGGTTGGTACTTTGCTCTCATGGCACCACAGCGAGCACTTTCTTGGCACAACGGAGGTGGCCGAAGGTGATGGCAAGTGGGGGAATGAACAGATTTATTGTAGCGAAAGTGGTTGATCATGGTTGCATCCACTTCCATCATTCAAGGGAAGAAAAACATCTTATTTCTTAAAAACGACCCGACTAGGGACTAACATGTAACATGATGACCAGTGACCAGATAAGATTGATATGAAAACAAATTTAAATAAATCAATAACGGTGTCAGATATTAAACTGGTCATAGCTGCATTTTGAAGCTACGTGCATGTTATTATGTATGGAATGGCACATCATTCAAATGGCTGCCTCTGCTTCGCTTGCAGTGCTTCAAGCGGTCGGTCCAGTTTGTAATGACTCGGTCCAATATGTGCGGCGTTGTTCCGGCAATAAAGTCTCGAATGTTGGTTTCATCCAAAGTGGATAGAGTAGCCGAAGGAAATGAGATGTAGCCACTGAGAAAATAATCGAGTGGTGTCAAACCGCATGATTGCGGCAGCCAATTGATAAAGTCTCGTCGTGTGATGACCCAGTCGCTAAATTTCTTCTTCACAACTTCGACCGTTGCCTCGCTTGTATGGCATGTAGCTACGTTTTGTTGGGACCACTCCTAGGATATACCCATATCATGAAAGTCACGTAACAGGTCTCCATACATGCACGGATTGACGGCCATGGTGCCATCTTCCTCATTCGAAAAGAAATAAGGTCTGTTTATGCCGCCTTACCATAAACCTCACGGAACAGTCAATTTTTGTGGATCAATTGATGCTTAGTCGAACACTTGTAGAGTAGGGCAATTTTCGCTTTTGACAAAGGCAGTGAGCAAAAATGGAACTCGTCCGACAAAGTGGTTTTTTGGCCAAATTCCAGATCTTCGGCCAACATTTCCAGCGCTCAATTAGTGAACTCACGGCATTGTCTCCGGCTTCAATTTTTGCGTCTTATACTTTCAATTATCTAGTCCTATAGAAAAAAAATCCTGGTTGACTCCCTGGCGGTTCCCAATTCAGACGATCGTCACTAAATCGACATTTTTGGGCCTTCTGCGATACTGGCCGCTACGGCGGCTCTGATTTCTTCTCGTTGGTGGCTTAAGGTCCAACAGAGTTGACTCACGCTCAGACTATTGCACGATGCGACGAACTCAAGCCATGATGACGACTGATCTGACGACGAAATTCGCGTATTCACAACAGAGCCGGAAATTTGATTTACTTGTTTTTATAATTTTTGCATCTTCGGTAAACCTCAAACAATGCCTGATAAAATGGCAAGCATAGCTGAATATTTTGGCAGCTAGATGCTATTAGTGGCTTCGACAAGTGATGAAACTTTACAATTTCAAAAAACTATCAGTGCTATCTGGTCACCCGTACTGATCGATAGGATCTCCTCGATCATGCTAAAATTGCTAAGTCCTTTCCTCTGCGCTCACCGTGATGACACATAATTCTCGCACAACTCATAAAATGCCGAAAGACAAAGTAAAAATACACAAACACTAACAATATTTGAATTTGAACGCACAGATCCTTCATCATTCCGTCCAAGAAAACACATGCACTACCTGACAATTCAAGCGAAAATCCATTCAAGTGATAAACCCTTCTATTGAGTCCTTAACTTCATCTCGGAACAAAACAAGTATCAATTCAAGTGGCCACTCGTCAGGTAACGAAATCAAACAAATGCCCTTGCGCCAAAGGATTAATATTAGGTCCTCCAGTTGGTGCGGCTCATTGCGCAAAGGCGACCCAATCGCACACAAAAGCGCGCTGGACAAAGAAGAGCCCACATATGCGTCGCAGGATTCTGATAAATTGCTTACATAGGACCATCATAACCACCACAACGGACCATGCAGGACAATCGACTTCATCCTCCTGCATCCATGATTTAACATAATCATTTCGGTTCTGTGACCAATCCACTTACGAAGTCGCTGAGCAGCGGTTAGCTGGCAAGGATCTCTGGTGGCGTATCGCACCGACAAAGGGTTACGTGGATCGATTATTCAAATTGTTCTACACAACGATTGTAAATAAATATAAGAAGGATTCGGCAGCGGCGCAACGCAGTGTAGCGCAGCACCTGGATGGCCGTACGGGCTCCTCCGGTCTCACCTTCTATTTCACACAGCTTCCAGCGTCGCTCGATTGAGGATGGGTAAACAATTTGTTGCGGTTGCGCTACCACTCCGCCGTTACCGACACCATATCTCAGCGATGAGTATGCGCACGTACTGACTGCGGGTAATGGTGGTGCGTTATGGTGCTTAAGAGTGCGAGGGATCAGAGATCAAGTGCCGTGTTTACCCATCTCGGGCTGAGCCAGCGCGGATCATGTCTCGACTGCTGTTGCGCGCTGCTCCTGCTGCTGCTGTTATTATCGGCAACAGTGGTCATCCTTCATTCACCGCCAGCGGGTGATTACTGTTCATGATTTATTGGGGCGGGGATCCGCCCACTTTACCTCGTTTTCGCCTCCACTGCCACTCGACTGAGGGTTCCTTGCGCCGCGCCGTGAGAGTGCGATGTGTGGTGTGCGGTTGGTGCTCCTGTCTCGACCGCGGCGGCAGGAAGGTTTAGAATAAATTTCGAGCAATTGCCCTAATCTGATGCTGCTTTGATTCCATCCATGATGTGACTTCAATTTCCCTTGTCGCACGTCGGCGGACGTGCCATTCCACGAGTGCAGAAACTTTTGCGTAGAGCCCATCAGACGGACGTGTGCCAGTGAAACGCGGCTCTGCCAAGTGAATAGAATAGGAACAGAGAAATGCGCAAAAAAAGAAGAAGGAACAAACCCGAACTGTAGAGGTGCGACGACGAAGGAGGAAAGAGCGGAGAGGAAAGCGGAGAACTCTTAATAAAATCGATACGTACACCTGGTGATGGTGGAGCTCTATTAATAGTCGACCCGCATGCATGGGCATGCGTCGTGTGCCACACAGAACAGAATAATGGCAGAGAGCAACCTGGGGATCTGCTGAAGGTTGTGTGGCAGCAGACAGACAATGTCTTCGGATGTGAGACACCATCTCTCCCAATGGCACACGGCAGTCAGCGCAACCGGCAGCAGGTTAAGCAGGCGCTGTGCTGTGCCGCGCTCGCATAGAAACCCGATGACGGGCGTCGGCCGACCAACGGAAAGCCGGTGTGGCGCATGTTATGAGTGCGCGGCGCATGGTGTGCCTTTAATGGTTGGTGTGCCCGCATTAGATGGAGGCGACGACTTCTGGACTCAAGCTGATAGATACATTTTGTTGGTTTTTCAGTTTTTGTATGTTGATTTGTTTTAAGCACGCGGCCGCGTCCGTCATTCGCGGACACCAAGCGGGGGGTGTATGCAACGCATTGAAATTGAAAGTTGTGATTCATGTGACCTATGAGTGGTTCGTCGGAGTGGCAGCATGTGGCGTTACTGTGCTGCAGTCGAATGCAGGCCAAGCGCCATGCGCCTGACTGCGATGGGGTGCTGTCAAATGGTGATGCTTTTCTGAGTGAACTTCTGAAGTTTATGGGGAGGAAATCAAGGCGTTTAGTTGATACATTGGGAGGGGCTAGTGAGCCATGGAATGCGAATGGAATTCTGGGAGCTCGTTGGGATGGTTAGTAGTCTGGTTTCTTGATCAGTGGGTACTGTCGGGAGTAAGTACCCGCATTGTATGCTAATGGGAGCAACGGAGTTCACATAAATGATCTCGACTCGTAGATAAGGATGTCGTTAAGCTGAAGAAGCAGCGAGCATGTGAAAGAGGATCGAATTCCAGCTTACCCATGGAGACAGTCAAAATTGTGACTATTTCTAGTGGAAGGAGGGTGAAAATTCTTCGGAAACCACGTCGGCTTGTCTAAACGGTCGTTACTTTCCCACGCACAGTCTACAATAGTTTCTCCTCCTATCCCCCATCCAGCTGATTGCCATCTGTCAATCGGTTTGATGCAAATTTGCAGGATTCGCGTTCAGGTTGACTAAAGGTTGCGTGTCAAGAACGAGTGAAGTCCACCACTCGGAGAACACTTCTCACCTGAACTTTCCCACGATACTTACACCCTGCAAACAGCATTCCCATCCCACTCATCGCGTCGAAACCCACTCACTCGTGACACAAGTGGAATCCATAAAGTTCGAGAATCCCCGTGTTCGCCACTGACAACGCACAGCACAGTCGCGCATAACTTACACAATTTAACGCCTTCGGTGGATGAGTTGTGTCATCCACTTACGTATGCGATCCGCTCATTAATTTCATCGCCTAGACACATAGCACGCAACCAGCAACCGGTAACCAGAGAATCATCCTCCTAGATCATTTCTACCGGGTCGACCGTCACCTGTAATGACGAGGCATAAAAATTCCACCTCGATTGATCTTAATTATGCAATCCTCGGATTATGGACAAAGCGCATCGAGTCCATCTATCTGCGAAATTGCTCGCAAACAGGATTTCATTCCCATGCTCCTTCGGATCGTGAAAGAGATTCCCCACAATGATTCCGAGTTAACCACCACACAACGACTCGACAACGGACGGGTGTTGACGGGATCCTTAGCTCGTTTTTGCATTTCAATCCGTGCCCCGCAAAAGTTGTGCCACAAGTTGAGACGCGCGTCGCTTGTGCATCGTCGTCGTTCGTGTACGCACACACAGAGGGCGCCTGCAACGGACAACAGAGCGAGTGGCTTAATTAATTTACCCCGAGCCAGCACTTTGACAGTGCGAGTGTGCATGCATATAAATGGTTATATCCCCAGAACGGGAAACAAATATCAATTAATTACAGGCCTTCACGTGGGCTGTGGCGGATTGGATGGGCAACGCAGACGTTTCGACTGACGGTTGGGAGGACCTTCGCTCGGAAAAGTCTGTTTGTTTTCCAATTCAGATGCACTCCAAGAATACGAATGGTTTTGTTAATAGTTATAGTTTAGATAAGTTATGAATCTTATGGTCATTTGCGGGTAATGGGCGATTTTATTTAAATAAATATCTGGTCTGCCGGAGTGTGCTGGTCCGACGTCCGGCTGGCTCACTCAACTCGGAATTTTTAATCTGGGAGTTTATTGCAAATTCGAACGGAATACAATATGTATTCAATTAGTGCGATGACGTTCGCGGATTGAGGTCATTTGTTTGGGATTATCCTGAAATAAATCCTCCTGCAATGTGACTCAAAATTGCTCGCTGAAGGAGATGTTACGGAAAATTTGTCTGGTTTAAGTTATAAATGTAAGCTAACGGTCTTGGAATTAATTTCAATTGCAGTTTTATGGAATCATTGGGAATAAGCACCGCTTCGTTGAAAAGTGGACACGCAACTCACATCATTTTGGTATAGTTACTGCCCGACTTGGTCTTGGGCATAAATATCTTCTACTGCAATTGATCAACGATAAATCCCAAACGGAAACGGAAACGATGTATTTAATTTTTGGTTGCTCAAAATAAATGCTGCGCTAATTAATTGTGTCACATTTCTGTTCATCTTGAACCTTTTTCTTATATTTCTGTATAAACGAAATTATTAACAGGGTCCTCATTGAACAGGTTTTTAAGAATTAAAACAGTACTTGTTATACATAAAACTAAAAAAAGATACCGTGTACTTTTCTCCAAAATAAAATTTTCAACGCTGTCTTCTTAAGGTGGTGCTACAGCCCGTGGTGGACCTGGGCCGCAACTTCCAAGCGTCTCCAGCCAGCTCGATCTTGAGCTATCTACCCCTAATTTCACGCGCATAGTTGGTTAAGGTCCATTCCCACTTGAGTGCGCCACCTAAGTCGTGGTTTTCCTCTAATGCCCCGTCTCTCGGGGGTGAATTCAAAAATTGTCCAGGCCGGCACTGGTTTCCATTCACGCTAAATGACATAGCCATCTCAATCGTTGTACCTTCACTCTTCTGGCTATGTCGATGTCGATGTCGCTGAAGAATTCGTAAAGTTCGGTGTTTTATCTTTCCCTCCACTCTCGGTCTATGCAGACTGGCCGTTAGTTACCCATAAGCAATGATTTTCGGCTAGCATTGTTTTGTACGTGGAGTGACTAGTAAACTTGTGGCAGAACACCACTTACCTTCTTTGCAAGGGACCCATGGAAGGTCTGAGTCTGAGCTAAGGCTGATTTTTATCCTTGAAGGTTGCGGACACGATTCTTTACACCATTGATGTTTACGTGTTCGATCATCAGTACAGTGGTCTCTCCTTCCTTCCCCACACGATGATATATCTGAGGGCGACTTTTTGCTTTGAGCATACCAACAATCATCCCGAACGTTATGTTTATATTCCAACTTTAGCCTCAATATAAAAGAACTGCCAAAATGAAAGATTTCCCATCTAGATATGATTCCAGTGCCTAATTGTTTAAGTAAATACACTTTACATGGCAATAATTTATTTATTTATTTATTATAATATTAATGTACAATTAAAATTGTAATCAATATGAACTATAGGGGCCAAATCGTGGCGATGATTTTCGTTTGCATATAAGAACTCGACGACTTGTACAATTGTTAGACAACCTGGAGATCACTGCCCCCGTCCCCCAAAGAATGTCAAGCAAAATGGTTATAGAATCTTAAAATATGGCAAATAAACCTACAGTTTTATGCCTTTTTTAGACAGACTTTTAGATATTTTTTTTATTTTACCCTAGGACATTATACATTCCCTTTTGTGGTCTCATGATACTTCTGCTCGTTGAAATCTCTCAATGTCCACAGTAGCTCAATTTTTGTTTTTTTTTTTTCACCAGGATAATGCAATTCGAAGCAAAATCAAAGTTAAAAAAGAGAATCCGCTAATATTTAAGGAAACCTCAGACTAAGATAGCAATCAAGCCTCCTCACCCATTGTCTCGCGACTAAATCACTGCGTTTAGAAGTTGCCTAATTGATTTTACGTAAATGGTGATTTATTTAGTCTTGTAGGTGTTTTGTGCTTCAGTAGATCTTTTTTGACAAATTGTGTAACTGGCCTCATGGTATTGCATTGCTCTTACTCATTATTGTTTGGCAAATCATCATGGACAGATCCGCAACTCAACATCGACAAAACATATTATCGTATCGTATCCAACAGGGTTACAGTGATCCCATACGAGCCTATGTATGACACTATAATTGTTCCCTGGTTTCCGACAATTCTTCGGCTATTCCGTACCTCTACAGAGTATTATTTTAGAGCGAATAGTTCTTCCCACAATATTCATTAACAGAAAATCGAACAAAAATCTCACACCCTACGAGCTATCTTATCGTACTTCGATTTTGCAAAATACCTGCATTTAAAGTGACCAATGCAATCCTGAATCACTAGCACATTTTGCAATGCCAAGTCAGGGTCTCTCCCAGAAGCGTATGACTTGGTTCGCATCGTCACAAAAGTAACAGACACCTACGGATGAGAATATCCATCATACCTCAGGATCTAGATGATTGAATAGAATGCAACAAAGTCAAAAGATTTCACAGACCCGCCTGAAATTTCAGTCCGCTTCAGGCAGAATTCCAGCCCAAGCCACATATTTGCCTTAAAACAGGGCTGCCGATGGTGCACTTTATTCAAACCACAAGTGATGGCTTAAACATGCCCATCAATCACTGAAAATGCATTCCTGCGACCAAACTCTCTCATGAGCCACGGAATTAAGCGATATACGAGTGTGAACTAAAGGCCTCCATAACCTGGCCCTGTAACAAGCTATTGGGCTCACCTCTAATCACCCGCTCCTCATTTCATCATCCAACAACCTCACACGACCGCCATCTCCGCGAAAGAACTCAAAACCAATTTCAATTCATCACTCTCCCGACCCGATTTTCAAATAAACTCTCGTCGGGAGACCTATAATTATGCCGTTCAAGCGACCGGCCCAGCGCAAGAAATGAGTTAACGCATTATTTGCGCAAAGAGCTTTTACTTGCACGCGCTTCACTTTAATTTTTGTTGACAAATTGGTCTTCCTTGGACGGGAACCACGCTCTGGCTGGACCCCATTCGCAGATTGAAATGCAAAACACGTCCTCGCGCTCCAAAATAATGGTACCGCAGTTTATTTGGTTATTTATCCTCTATGCCGTCCCATCAATAATTCATGGCCTTAATTAATAACGCCCCTTCGCTGTGGACGAAACCAAAACTCAAACAGAGACCCCTAAATATGGCCGAGTCCTTTAATAAGGCCGCATAAGCCGCCTGTCGCACGGATCCTAACCCATCGGGCGCGGATTTTCGCAGATTAGCTTGTGGTGTGATATTAAAATTAGCAATTCGCTCTGAGATTAGCTGCAGCCCAACGCAGATCAACGGAAGAAAAACCAAAAACAAAAACTGGCACATACCCGAAGGTGTTAAGTCGGCACCCGAGTGGTCAAACGCTGCATGTTATCCTTTCGGTAATAACAGCCTCAGCCCCAGCCGCAGCCACTTCTGCTAATAGGCTATAATTTGCGGCGATTTTAGGATTGATTTATGCAGAAGCACTCCAGATACGAACAGCCCATCCGGTGGGCCGCATCACCATATCGCACTGGGCTATCTCGGCGGAAGACTCAGCCATCAGATGAGAACGCTCAGTCCCACGAGACGATCGCAGGAGTCTGGGAAAAAATCAAGCGAAAGTGCTGTTCCCATCGTGAACTAGATTCCCTTTGTGAGCATGTCATCCACCTTCGCCTCCGTCGGGTGATCGCTGTGAAAGGGAAAAAAATTGGAATAATTTCTCTTTTCATATCGAGGCACAATGGAAGTGGGACAAAAGGACGATGATTGTCCCGACCTGTCACAACAAACAAACAAAGCATGTGCGTGCACTGGTTGGCATTCAACTGTCAAATTCAGTGTCAAGCTAAGGGAGAAAGTGGTGTGAGTCTAATCCTTTTCCCCCGGCCGACCTATTGTCACACTCGGGGATACAACGCCGCCGCCGCCCTCGACGGTGAGTGCAATACAATTGCAAGTGATATCACGCTGTGATCAAATTGAAACGTCTGCTTCAGGATGGGGGTTTACATTTGGGTTGTCGAGATGAAATGATTTATGACCTTAGAGAGGGAAGAAAGTTGGAAACTGATGGGACTTCTAAGAGTCGAGTGCTCACTTCAAGGCATTCGTGGCTTCAGGCTTAGCGCTTCAAATTAGCCAAGGATTATCCTTTTAAATTCACTTTGTGGCGGAGAGGGGCTAGATGTTCTTAATCGGCAGAAAATTAAACATTTCACCGAACTTGCACGATTTTGAGGAATCCGGTGCGATTTCAAAATTCTTCACCCTGCTCCATTCAACAGGAAGATTCCACAATAAATGCCAGCAATTGGTGCACCTTGTTAAACGACATGCAGCTCATGCTATCACCTCTTTCCAAGAAACACACTCAAAGATACACTTTAACAAGCAATTTGTTCAATTCGATTGCGTTATTTGAAGACCTCAAGGACATCCACAATTGAACAGGTATCCTTGGACTTGAGTTTTGAAGGAGGACATGCCAGCATCATAATTATACCGAAGAGAAAAAACATAAATAAATAGAACACCGTCCACGATGGTTAACGATCAAAAGTCATTCAGACTTCAGAGACATCGAATTTCTGTCGAAAATCCATTAATGAAACGGAAATCACCTATTGATTACAGTGGGCACAGTCAAACACACACGCACACACGGACATGGTCGAGCATCCTTCGGTTCGGGGGAAGTTACAGAAGGCGGATGTAATCCGAGTAAATTGCAGATCCTCGACAAAAGTAAACAAACATTTCTCCCCGAGGAAGGAGAAAACAAATAGAGGGCGGCATCAGAAGATCCTTAAAAATGATCCTAAAACTACATATTCTCCTGAAATGATGCATTCCTTCATCCTGTCAGCATCTGAGCGGATTGCGATTAAGTCGTCACTGCACGAGATGCCAGCAGTGGACAGACGAAAATTGCACGTTACTGCAGAGAGATGGAATATTGCATGTAGACAGAAATCAATTCAGTGGTGTTATTCTTGTTGTCCTGACAGGAATTGATGGGGATTAGGTTATTTTTTTTTTCTTTAAATTCATTTTTGGATGTATTTAGGTGAAGTCCGGGGCACATGCGATTTTGAGGCCATTGCAAGGGAGGGCAGCAAAAATAGTAGAGTCCAGAGACTAGCGGTGTAAAACAGGATTCACCGAATTAAGTCAAAAACCTCGAAGGAGTCTGTTCACAGATATTACGTGTAGAGAATGTGTCATCTCTCTCCTCCTAGTACGTTTTAGAGCAAATAATGGCATACACAGTTCTCGTTTTATTAATAAACTGAATCCAGAATACATCCCGAATAATGAAGTAAAAAATGCAAATGCTTGGTGTTTGGGCGAATTTTGTTCAGACGAATTTTCACACCTCAACAAACTCTGGAGTTGAAAGTATTTAGAACACAATTTGTGTCCAATATTGAGCCACAAGCCACACTAGCCTTGAGCCACAGTCCACACTAGCCACCAGCCACACTAGCCACTAGCCACCAGCCACCAGCCACCAGCCACCAGCCAGCAGCCAGCAACCACCAACCAGCAGCCAGCAGCCACCAGCCACCAGCTACCAGCTACCAGCCACCAGCCACCAGCCACCAGCCACCAGCCACCAGCCACCAGCCACCAGCCACCTGCCACCAGCCACCAGCCACCAACGACCAGCGACCAGCGACCAGCGACCAGCGACCAGCGACCAGCGACCAGCGACCAGCGACCAGCGACCAGCGACCAGCGACCAGCGACCAGCGACCAGCGACCAGCGACCAGCGACCAGCGACCAGCGACCAGCGACCAGCGACCAGCGACCAGCGACCAGCGACCAGCGACCAGCGACCAGCGACATCAGAAACCAGCGACATCAGAAACTTTGCCGGATGCACAGGCAACTGGTTTTTCATTCCCAGCCTCAATTGCAGTTTCCTTTCCGAAAAATCACACGACCAGGAACTTAATCGTGACACGTGTGATATGACAACACATATTTTTCTGAATCCTTAGAACACCCATAGCATCAACTTAAGGCTCAAAGGAGAGTATTGTCTGTCAAAGCAAGCTTCTCAAAATCTGCCGTTCAGAGGCATTCAGCTGTAGGTCTCATTTACTCGTGGTAGAACAATAGCACGGACAACGTTATTGGTTGCTGTAGAAACTCAGCACAGTTCTACCTCGACCTTTAGCGCCATCTATATTATGCTACAGCCAACCCTAAACCTACACCAAATTGAAATTCGCCGTGAACGATTGTTCCCCTTATGTCTTGGCTTTCGACGAAGCCTCAGCTCCAACAGATATGATATGATTTGTTGAAGGAAAATGGAAATGACAATAATTTTGTCGCAAAATAATGATGATCGGGTGCATACCTGGCAATGTACACTAATTCATTATGATTACTTTGCTGACTTCTGTCTCACAAATGACTAGATCTTACGTTCTACAACCACAAAGTTGCTGCGGATGAAACCAATTACAGTGATCGTCTGCAAAGGCACCAAGGGGGTTTTGGTCACATCGTACACTGAGAAAATGCATCTTCCATCTTTTTCTAAAGTAAGGACAAAATATTTCAAAGTAATTTTGTAACGTCTCAACACCGATTGTAAGTCAACTTAGAGTCGTGTAACTCGAAATAAAGTCTTCCACAAACAGCGTTCCTAAAACCCACCTCCGTCGCATAAAATAACTAAATTTAGCTCAGAATTGGTTGTATAATTAGGACTTAGAATAGCTTGTAGTAGGTACGGACTGTTGCTGTAAGCTCAGCTTAGAGAGGATTTCGTTCATCAGTGTGTTTATTGAGAAAGGTAAGGACTACCTTTCGTAATTATCCAACAGTAACCTTGGATTAAGTGTAAGTCTCTAAGAAAAACAATTTTTATTGTGCTGTTTTATGGAGGTGTTAATCATTGCCCTCAAGTCTGTCAACCACAAAATATTTAAAATTAACATAGCGGCAGGTAAATAAAGGATTTCCTTGGAAAATATTAATGCTTCTGTTGTTAGTCTAATTCTCTGCGAAGTGAAGGCAATGAAAACGAAAATGACTTTGTTTTGCGGTGTTTGTATGTAAGTATCTTGTATCTGTTGTTATTTCCACTAAAACGATTTTTCTAGAAAACAAACTACAATGCTGTCTGGATACAGTAAACTAATTATTGCAGAGGCCGTTCACGTAAACACGATTGTTCAAGTTATTCAATCGTGCTTTCTTACCCACAAAATGTACTTATACAGTTGATATTTATTAAGATTTGTATTTCTCTTATTTAGTTAAAAAAAATCCTTTATATTAGCCTGTTTTTTATATTTTGCAGTATTTTCTGGCAAAGCGTTTTCGCTGGTATTGAATGGGTGTTCACGCCAGCGGAGTGTCCACGCAATCAGGGGCTAACGCTACCCAGACTAATTCAATATGTGAAATTCTTTCTGAAACATATCTACTGCAAAAACTTGCTTGGTGTTCCATAGTCTGCATAAAAATGCCTCCAATTCAGTTTAGCATTCACACTGAGGCCAACCTAAGCCCATATACGCATATAGTATCAAAAAAAACAGATTGTAATAAACGGATGACGACAACGGACAAATTATCGAATGGAACCCCCTTAATAGCATATTTATCGATTTGAGATGATGCTACACTACCCAAAATGGTGTGCTATGGCCTCTTTCTATATTCTGTCTCTTCAACATCAGCGGAGTTCGTTGTAAAGGATACTTATGCTGGAATCGAGTGTGCTAGCGGCCATGTTTAGACGCTAATGAGAGCCATAAGCGCTGGGCTGCTCATTCTGATTAAACTACGAAAGCATTTAAGACTGACTGTAGATCAGATCAATTCAATAGTGAGTCACAGGGCATCTTTAGATCGTCTATGCTTAGTCGAATTAATCGACCCAAACTAAGACGGTCAGTTGTAGCAAGATGCTTCAATGATATAGAATGTATTACAAATCACTGAATTGCACGATTGCCCTCGAAAACAACACTTGACTAGATACGGTGAGGTGGACAGCCCGTGGTGACACAAAATCCGAATATATTACAAATGGTACCTTCAACAATTGTTGGTCAAAAATAAGTAACATATACATGTCACAAACCTTTTAAATCAAATTGTTAAGATGATCATCCTTAAGGCAACTTGGTATATCTATACAGCATGGCAGACCTTTGACTTACAGACACTCCAAGCTGAATTGACGATTTTTACTCGTAAAACTAAGCTATGCTTGGAAGAGCAAATGAATTTTGAAGCACATCCTATTCTTGACGAAAGTAATGTCTTACGCCATTTTCGAAGGATTAAACCATGACGTAACCAAATTCACGTGTAAACATTCAGTGGAGTGTCACCGCCAAACAATACAATTTGTGAATTCACGCCTATCTTTAATAATTAGAAGAGAGTTTTTTAGTAAGAAATGTACTCAAAGTGTCTGATGAGGATTTTAACCCACACTCAATAAAAAAAATGGTACCATATCTATCTAATCTATCGTCCTCGTACTTTCCAAGAATATCTGATAAGCTGCACGGTCACACAAATAAGGAAAATGTTAAAATATTTAGCGATATTTTTAAGAAGGAGGTGGCGAGTATCTTTTGGTTGGAACGTGAGAAATGCTCAGAGTCTTGAACGCTGTTCGACTGTCCGATTGCATTCGATATCCTTCCTCTAGTTACCGGATTGTACTTCAAAAGAGGTTCTATAATTTTGCTAAGTAGGTTTATGAAAAAGTGACGCAGTTATCAAACCATTGCAAAATGCAACCACTCCTAGTGAAACGCCACACGAGAAATAACTTGGACTGGTGGTAGCTCGTGAAACTTTGCTCCACATCATTCAATTGCTCGTATTATTCCTCTGGTCTCTAACATTTTTAGAGCCCAATCACTCGTCAAAGAAAGAAACAATTGCTGTGAAAACAGACAATAGGTGTTTCATATTACGCCCATGAATCCGTATTAGGTCTTGGGTAGCATGTTTTACAATAACGAGTGCAGGACACTCGATTGAGATAACATTACAAGATCCCGATAGCTAGATTCTCTATTCTTCACAAGATGGCAAGTTCATTCGTGTCTTTTGGTATACTGCATGTTGTTCCCACGTAAACTAATGGAAATAAATTCTTGCGAAACTGGCGAAAAGTTAGAAAAATTACAGGCGTTTTCAACTGGGCACATATACTCTCTCAAACAACGATTCATCATGAAACTCACATCTCTACAATTTCTCACGAGAAATCCTTCTCATTTGCAAAAACAATTTATGGACTTGTGTCATCCACACTAATAACGACAGCTTCAAATGCCCAAACCATCTAGTGGCACTGCTTGCATGAATGAAGCCATCATCCATACAATTTCACTAAAACTGAAAAAAAAAAAATATTTTACAAAAAAACCATATTTTTCATTTTGGATAAAAATCGTATTTTATTCTTAAAAAAATGCATTTCTCTTAGAAACTAATTAACATTAACTATGAGATAAATTTAAGTCTTCCACTACAAGCTAGGTACTTAAGCATACAAAAAAAATCATTGTCTTCCGTTTGTTTATTTTCTAAAACTTAAATTCTAGCGTATGTCTATGTACAGGCTTCAATAATTCTTAACACGAGCTGCGTATCTATGAAATACTATTTTACATTTACTAGTTTGACTAGAGAACGGGGGGCGAAGGCGAAAAGTCACTTCACTTCCGTCTGCGGTGGATAGCACGAGAGAGGTACAAAACTTTTTTCAAACACTGGTGCGGAGATGACACTTTGAGAGTCGAATGCGCTCTTCACTGATCCTGCCACAGCGAGATGTAGTCTAGGATTTCCTCATCGTCGGGGGTATCGTCGTGCATGTCGAAGTTGTCGTAGGGCTCGAATTTCAGCTGCAGATTGTCGGCGGAGCTGGCGAGGTGATGGGGCGCTGTGTTCTCGTAGTTGGCCGATTCGAAGGACATGCTCGAGTGGAAGGACAGCGTCGGTGAGTTGGCTGATTGTACGGGATACTGGGCGGCTGCCAGCGGCGAGTGGAACTGCTCGGGACTGGACGCATCGTAGTACAGCGTCGGCGGTGGGGAGCCAGATGTTGAACTTTGACCGGTATACGAACTGTTGCTGGATGTGTCACTGGAGTTCATGTCCTCGAGGATATCGTGCAGACGGCGAATGTATTCCACTGCTATCCGCAGAGTGTCTACTTTGCTGATTTTCTTGCTGGGGCCGCGACCGCCCTTGGAGACGTCGGCGATGATCGCCTGCGGGATGTGCTGCCGCAACTTGGCGAAGCTGTTGTTCACTTGTTTGACACGATTGCGTTCACGGGCATTGCGCCTAGCCACCGAGATCGACTGTTCGCCGCCGTACGGCATGTTCGCGTATGTGTATTTCTTCTTGTACTGCATGCTCATGCCCTGATGGTCGCTGATCGAAGGGAGTGTATTCATGCCGTTCATGCCCAAGACTGACGGATTTGCGGGGCGCTTGCCAGTTGGCGCAGGAGCTATCGCCTGGTACTTTAATTTATTCTCTAAATGCTGAACGTTGTAGGTCGTTGCCATGGCTGCGAGTCTGTGCTTCTAAATCACGTCACTAATTGTTGCTGTGCACTGCAATGTATCTTGCTTTACCGGTAAACCTTGTGGTTGCGAGAGACGAACTCAACACTGCGACACCTTGCACTAGAATGAGTCCCTTCGTCCTAAACCTTTGCGTTTTGTACCTTTCCACTTGCGACGCGCTCTCTTACTCTCTTCGGTTACCTGGTCGTATCGCGCCGGTAAACAGGTAACAAATCAAAGAGTTCGTTTATGCAGGGGAAGTCGGTTGCCGTAGAGATGATGATCGGATCCATCCCCACCACCGACCGTCGAATGAGGGGAAATGCCTGTCTGCGTCTGCATACGTGAGCCCTCTGATAAGACTTGAGACTGTGTGCCTTGTTTGTGGATTTCCCCGCTTCGCTGTCTGATCAGCAACAGGAGATAGTCATGGTCTGCACACGAACGACAACGAGATGGTGCGGTCGGTTGGCGGTTGGATGTAAACGTACGATCGATCGAGCCTACTCGAAACGCGTGCCGTGTCTGCACAAACACCACTGCGCAGAGGGGATGGGCGCGCACTGTGCAGATGTGCGCCTGGACGTGTATCGTTTCTGCTGATACTCGACCGTATCTACCTGGATTGTGCTACAGTTTTGCTTTTATTGCATGAGATATTTTCTCTTATTTCACGGAATTCGGGTCTTCCAGAACAGAACTGGATTCGGAATGGTTGATGTTGAATGTACTCAGCTACATGACTGTGGCGGGTATTACTTGGTAAATTTAGCTGTGTCGTCCTTTTTGGATGTGGATGTTGACTGTTTAGTTTCGTTTGATTTTTATAAATTAAAATTTAGTCTATTTGCGATATTTCACAGAGAAACTTTTTTAATTCTTCCTTTTTTAATTGTTATTAAAGCTACACAAAGAGTAGTCAAGGGGCGTTAGGGTGCTTGGCCTAAATGAATGTGACACTAAAAACTGAAGTAGCATTTGACCAAAATCTCAGATCTGCAAGAACCAGGCTACCCTTCATCAGTCTTCAGAGCAAGCAGATTTCAGTTGACTAGGTTTCGGGTTAGGTGGCGAGGTTTCTCGTTGGTTCTAGTGAACATAATTTGGTCCCAATTGCTGATGCTGCTCTTAAATCTAATTCATAACTAAGCTGCACGTCTTAAGTGAAACAAAACTCCGAGGACAACACAAGACATGCATCAGTCCCAAAATGACGATACTCTGCAAATGATTACCAGTCGCGAAAGTCTTTATGTGTTGTTAAGTTGTTTTTTTACATGATGATCCATGCTTATTAAAATTTAAACCTTGGTGGGCCTTGTTAACCTTCACCCAGCAAACCTCAGTCATCCAGCACAATCCTGTGCTAGTTGCTTCCAGTTACACAGGTTCAGCTGATTGAGGTCTCTTGCCTGCTTACCAGTGCAAGAGTCGTCGTGTTGCCCATCGGGTTGGAGTCAAATCGCTCTAGCCATTTGAGACGAGGATACAGCCCGTACAGTTCGTCGTTCAGTCTCTTTCCTTTTAAATTGCAACCACCAACAATGTTTGGTTTGCATTTGCTGAGTTAGTAAAGTTATTTGCTATGAAGTCACGTTCAATGGGTACCCTCGAAGTTTGTCTATGTTAAGCGGCCATGTAGTTCGAGCAACATCTGTCAAATTTACAGGGACAAGGACGGCAAAAGACAATGATTTGTGATAGCTGATGGGGACTAAAACAGTTTCCAATAAAATCAAATTCCAAAAAAGTCAACATATCCAACAGGTAGGCCGTACAAATTAACAAATTTGGTCGAATTATTTATCGAACCCAGACACCGAGGTTCAAGTGCGTAGTAGTCGCCCATTGTACCACTACACGATCCGCCCTAGAATCAAGTAGGAAACAAGTTTCAGCTTCATATGAAGAAGAATATGTTGTCGACGGATGTGCCCAATAAGTCACTCAGGTAATCGATGAAGAAAGCTCAAAGACGTGATAGTATGAAGGTCACCTTAGACGAGCAGGTATGAAGATGCGATATGGCTTAAATCAGATCATTTCCAAAGGGTTTATCTTCGCGGTGATATCATTGAGTGAAATAACTTCGGAGTCTAGGCTAACAAAGTTGTTCAAAGTTATTGTTGTGTTATACTGACGCTTCGTCCAAGATGTCGGTGCTGATGGATTTATGTTGTAAACTATACTTTGTCTTACCCTCATACAACCCACGATCCATCTTAAACGCTTCGTTCTCTATGCTCACAAAAGCCCCACTGACCGATATCCTTCCGATGATGTCAATATCATTGACATATGTAAACCGTTGTACAGATTTGTGGAAGATTTTGCCTCAAGTGCTGACGTTTGAGTGAAACACGATCTAAGCTAAATTCTTACTTGACTTCAAAGCTTTCGGTAAAGTATTTACCCTATATCTCAACTTATAAACTGCAAGCTAAATCGCTAATATGAATATGTAATATATACGAGTAGAATAAAATACATAATATACAATAGCGCTTTGTCGCACCTTTGGCGAAAAATATTGCCTCTCATCGGCGTCCAAGCAGTCTTCTGAATTATCTCACTAAAACCTTCACAGTGGTCATTAACTTATCGATTTGTATATCCCTTGCTAATGATTCAAGGATACTCGAATGAAGTCAAACAATGCTACAGGCCCGCTTACAATTTGGAGGATTTTGGTAGAATGTGGCTTCAAGTTGGCCGACAAAGAACTTCTAAACCACGCTAATGATCAGCAATACTGGAGTATTCACTATAAAGACCCATCAAATGAGGTTTGTCTAACTTCTGCTGATTATTCTACTCTTCTTACACTGTATTCCGACTATTTATATGGTTGACATGAACAATTATGCAAAGAGAATTATTATATTTAGGCCAAGTATTCTTCAAAGATTTAAGAAAAATCGCATAATCCAAAAGGAATAGAAAAATCTTCCTCGATGTATAAGCATAACCTAGTCAGTTCTATTAAAAAAAATTATTATCAATTTTAAGCTCTGGTTGCTCTGTCCAGCTAGAGACGGATTTGGTATCACATCTTGGTATTTTTCCACGTCACACAGTTGGGTAATGAGTAGTGTATGAGAATTCCAGAATACAGCCTTTACTACAGATAGAGGTGATTTCACGATTTTTATTCAGTGATTGCTTAGCCTTCAAGAAAATGTTTTTTCCAATTGTCAGCAGCTTGTCAACACTTTTCATTCAACTGACTACTTTGACCCCAATCATCCGGTATATGTAAGCAGAGCTCACTTCATACTCAGATCGCGTCCAACGGTAACAACATGGCCCATGATTTCTTGCTTGGGTCCTATTCGCGTCTAATCAGATCTGCTGTATGCACAATGTCATACTGTCAGCATATAATTCACACATCTCCCGTTACAGCGAAAATCAGTCATATCCCACTTAAGACACCGGAAAAAAAGGCCGACAAATGACATTCTATCTCGCTTAAATCACCCATAATCATCATCATCATCTGACCCGTAAAGAACTTAAATAACTTAAAACTCATTTCTTCGTCACCTAAATCTTAAATCCATTCAACAATCAATTCCACCTTGTTACAGAAAATTCCAATCCTACCGAAATACCGTCCAAACATTCGTGCATCTCTAAACCACAAGAGCGAATGCATTTAATTGCCAGCATTTCAGTAATGCTGTTCAAACATCGAGAAGTAATTAAATTGCATCAAAAGTGACAATGTTTGCACATGCACCATCCTCACTCTACTCCCAGCACTAAGGGCATCTGGTTGATTGAAGACAGCGCGAGGCATCGCAAAACACTTGGCAGTCTGCCACCGGAAACAAGTGTCTACATTCGCAACCTTGAAATGCCGAACTAACAAACTCGTTGATTTCTTAATTCGGCATTGGAAACCATCCAAATTCTCCAATCAAAATTCCATTAAAAGCCTCCTTAAATGGCGGAGTCTGTCGCTTCTTCATCCCGTCCCTCGTCTGATCGGTTAATTAGATAAATTACTGAAATTGCTGAAAGTCTACCCCTTTGCTGTGGCCCCGGCATACATTTGTGATTCTTGAAGATCTCACTTCTAATGCGCTGCACCTTTGCTTGCAGGCGGATAAAAAATGCATGCGTGCTGCAGTAATATGGTGGCGCTAATGAATGAGGGTGAACGTGATGTGAATTTTTAACAGAAAAAAAATGAGTGCACTCTTTTCTCTTGGGATGGTAGTATGTCGGGCATATTCGATCGATTGGAGTCAATGCGTTGAAAGTAAGTGTGATGATCATTTGAACTTTTGAAGGGCAAGGAGAGACTGAAGAAAATGGAGTCACGTAACAAGAGGTGTCATTTTGAATTTCACGTCACTGTGGAACTTACTACATTCAAGTATCATTGTTTGCTGATGGGCAATAACTGGGAGGTTTTTAAAAAATCAATAAGTACTCGCAGTGTAACGAACAAACCAAGTATATTGAAATACAAATGAGATTGCCTCAGAGAAGAAAAAAAACTGCTTTCATGTTTATAAGGTCCAGACAGACACAAGAATTAAAGCCAGCAGAATGTATACTGGAGCACGAATTCGAAGAAGGCAATCAGTGAGGAGACTCCTTTCAGCTAAGGCCGCGTACAGAACTAGGACGAGAACCAAGAGCTAGGCAACAGTAGATGTCATAGTAGATGATTCCCTGCCATTCCCAACAAACACACAGCAAGACTTTCCTGGAAGTTAATCCTGGCTTGGCCAGCCTTTGTGCCGACTCACCGGGATCCGACCACGACCTATTTCGCTTGACGCTGTCGTAAGTGATCCACTTTTTGTCACCAGTCACCATCCGCTTCAAAACTGTGCCGATGTTGTTGCGATTGAGTAAGTGATTCGCAGACGGAAATTGGGTCCATGAGGTACTTTGGCGTTAACTCGTGTGGTACCCTTACATCGAGCTTCTTTTTGTATCCAGTCTTATTCAAATGGTTAAAAACGGTTATTTGTTCAGTGTTTAGCTCCTGTTCTTACATGGACACACTCGACGATTTCTATTATTTTATCGATTTTCGACAATTAGCAAAGTGCATCATTGACATCGAAGTTACCGGAACGGAAACGACGGAACCTAAACTGCGGAGATGATTTACTGTCACAGTATTACCATAGACCACCATAAACATTATTCACATTTTGAGCTGCCCAGCTTGCGTTTTCGCCTTTATCGAAGAAAAAACTGTTAAATATGGAGTATTTCTTATTGTTAGTGTCCATTTTTGACTCGTACTCAAACTAAACTGAGTCAAGCGATCACAAGACCATCCGAGAAGTTGTCTTGTACAAAATTGTATCTTTCTAACGGCTATTTCGATCGGACGCATATAGCACGAGATATAGAGATAGGTTCTGCCAAGTGAGATTGGCCGTGGATGTGAGGCTATGAATTAAAAAAACAGGATGCATTTAAAACCTGCAAAAGAGACACTTTATGCTTAAATAAGGATGCTGCCGATAAACAACACATTTTAAAGCAAAGACCTCAACTGATGTCCCTAGATGAAGCGACAAATGCTAACCGGAAGTCAGAGAGTCCCAATAACTAGCTTATTTCTCCGCTCTCCTTCTAAATGCTAATGAGGAGTAAAAACCATTTGATTTATTTAGTCACCAGCATTCAGTTACCTAGGCCTTCTCAGATCCAAATGTACCTCTGGAATCTATTAATTCCCCAGTTGCAATCATCTTCAAACGTTAGGTGCCCATCAATAGGCTCTAAAGTTTCTAGTAGAAACATACAGGATGTCAAAGACTACCCATAGTGTAATTAGAAAGAAACTGAACGATCCTGATTCAAGAGCACTGATCGAGAACAAGAACTCGTCCATATGCAACTGCGGATCCCATGTCACCACCTCATCATCGCCTCGAGCTCAAAAAAGGCGGTTGCCATCCATATCCACTGAAGGGGGCTGAAGTGCAGTCTGATTACTCTTGTTTCGATGTGCCAGCAACTGTTGCTCCTGATATCCTCTGTCATCTTTACAGCAAAACATCTTGATCGTCGCGACTCATATTAGCTGCGCGAGCCACTTCCACGATGCGCTGGATACACATTACCCACGTACAGGGTGCACGGATAAAGCGATGGCATTACGGATGAGCGCCTTTCATCCCAGCCGCCATCTGCGTGGCGGACGACGAAAACGCGGTTGAGGAGGAGGACGTCCATTCTGGCAGTTTTCTTGTTTGTCGCTGTCGTCTTATATGTATCTCCTGACAGTTGTCCGTTTGCTCTCCCCCGTCTCACCATCTACTCATTCGCATTCGTATTCGTTATGGAATCTCAGTGTTTTTGCACATAACCCGTACTCCCCGATACATTTAATTCGATTTGCAGTGAACCGGTGCCCGGGACATTTGTGAGTAGTCACCGCTTGGCGATCGCGTTTGGGAGCTCCAGACACCGGACATTTTCTGCGAATTAATGTCCAAATATTGCGATAGTTTCGTATCTCTGCACCGGCAGAGAGTGTTATTTACGCGATACCTCTCGCATGTGATCCGAGACGAGATCCCGGCGATGAGTTTATTTTCTCGAACTGGCACGACTGCTCTCAGGTGGGACCTGCATAATTGCGATTTGGTACTTAGTGACAGAAAATCGAAACCGTGCGCGGTTTGAGACATTGTCGGGGGCCGATCTCCGACCGGCGCTGGCGGCAGTTTCACATAAATTTCCTTCGGTTTCGGTGTCAACATTTTTAGGGCAACGTAATTACGCCTAATTAAGGGCAACTTTGAGTGTAGGATTTCCGCCTTTGGCTAGGGTCAGCACCTACGTCCGCCGCGTGCTCGACGGACTTGGCTGCGATGCGGCGCCTCCGTTATTTATGGCCTTGGTTTCGCAGCGTGATGTGCAGAAAATTATATGGGAACCGTTTGAGGTTAGGTCGATCGGCGACTGCCAAAATGCTGGAAAGAGGTGTGAATTGCTTCACAGGAAAACAAGAAACGTTTCGCACCTTTCTGATGATGGTGTTGGCACACCACGTAACACATGGTTAGAGGGTTGATTGATGGCATTTTAACTGGGCCTTGGACATTTAAATTGGGCTCTGTCTGTCGTTGCACCGTCCGGTGGGTGTGCGCCTTGCGTTCGTTGCCAATCTCAGTGGGATCGAAGTGATGATGAAGTGCCGAAAAATTATCCTTAATTTGAAGGACGTGCTGAAGAGATCGAATCAATCAGCAGGCGGTGAGTGTATGCCAAGGAGGGGAAGGGTGCAGTCAGAGGCTTCCTAGAACTAAGGATCGAGTTTGAATTGGAAATCTTACAGAGAAAGCAGTGTCATTAAGGAGAGGAAGCACCGCAGATCGTGATGTCTTGCCGTCGTGAACCCAATTGCTACCGTTGCCAATTAGAGACATGGTGTGCGCATGCCTAAGGACACCTTTTGTTACAGACGTCAGCCAGAGCCATTCATGGTAAAATTCGGCAGAACTGAGTTGATGCCTTTCTCTTGCTTTTGTGGACCTTAACGCGGACTGAAGGACTTACTAGTCTGCTGCCCTTGTTATGTGGATTAATGCTCTCAAGGCAGTTAGCCAAAGTTTTGAAGGAACTATTTACATTAACCCGCCAACTCACCCAATTTGAATAGATAGCCTCAGCGAGGTCTAAACTCGCGAATGTTCACGGTATTTTTTTCAACTCAATCAAACTGCCCACGGCAAAGGCCGCCTAATTATGCTCATTAACTCGAGTGCGGCATTTCATCAAGAAAAGAGATTGGCATTTTTCCCCTGAAAGCCCTCAGCCACACATGCCAGCCAAACGTGTCCAGCACTCGCAGGAATCCGGCCACGGGACCGTGTTCAAACGATTACACTTCAAATTGAGTCATTAAAGTAATTACAGTCATCTTTCTATCAAACTGCGGTCATAAACATTTCCGCAGAGCTCCTGAGGTCCTACCATACTTGCGTTGTCATGTTTACATTGCGCGCCAAACAAACGTGGGTCCTCATTCAGTCGGTGAGTCCTCCGCGGGTCGAAGCCAATTTGCATCGATTAAATGCTGCTGTTTTCGATTAAAATTTTTCCATACAGGACCTTGTCGATCCAGTGAACACGGCCGGTTGCACCGCGTTACGCGAGGCAGTAAGTGTAACCATGGCAATCTATGAGAAATTTGGTAAATAAGAGCCGGTGGCAGGCGACACGTGCGGCGCAAGTGTATTCCGTGGACAAACACAAACATTGAAACATTGACGACGTGTCCCCCACCATGTCACGGCCACGGGGATGATGACAAAGGTGCGCACAGGGAGAGCGATGCTCACTGAGTTGTGACGTAAACAAATTAAATATGCCCGCGAACAAGCGAACGCACACGCAGCGTGGTCCTTGTGTGAGTTCCGGAAGCCGATGTCGAAATAAGGTGGAAGCCGCGGCTGCGAGGAGATGAAAGATCACTTGCCCTACCTGCGGATTGAGGGTGTTTGCTTGTGTGTTGTTTTAATTGAATGCACGGCGCGGCGATGGCAATGCACTTCAGTCGCGTGGCAGGTGTGTACCAGCGAGTCGCCCCTGGTCCGAGTCGGCAAGATTTTTTGGGGAGCGATGCTCGGATTGGATTCGAAACTCTATCCGCCATTAGATAGATCAAGATCTGCACAGTGGCACAGACCAAGCAAAAAACATCTGCTGGCACTTCAGATGTGCCACGACAATGGCATCCGCAAAAGGATAGCAGAGAGAAAAGCAAGAAAAGGTTAAATTCCCACATCCTTTGAGGTACGAGACACAAGGACATCACCGACCATTGACTTGATTCCCATTTGTTTGCCAAAGTATTGGCTTAACTCTCCCCCTCCACGCACTGCACATGGAAGGGTGCGCGTACATTTTGCCGATGATATTTGCTCAGTCCTGAGAGGTGATTCATTGTTGCTGGTGTGCTACGACGTGTGTGCGACCGATGGAGAGTGTTAATCGACTCGATCAACAAAAGCGAACCGAATCCAAGGCAAAAAGAAAGGATTTTCCCTCAAATTTTGCGAGTGGAAGTGGGAAATTGTCACGGTTATCGGCAGATTGAAAATATTTTCATTTGCAATGCCTTGATGGAGGATATTTTTGCACCTGGATCCTAGATCGTTTATTTATGCAGAGTGGCTGTTGGTTGGTGGTAACCCCTTTCGCAGGGAAAGTGAGCAGAATTCTGAATGATTGATGAAAGATTGACAGTTGCAAAGACGGTCGAAGGTAGATGCGTTTGTGTGGCATGGATGAACGATTAAAGCGCTTGGGTATGCGGCGATCATTTCGATAAAAGGATTCACTTTCCCTGCCATAGAGGCCTGGATTTGTTGCATTTAATGGCTGCATATGTGCTGCAAATCGGTTGAAAGTGATTTGAGGTAAAATAACCATTTGCTGCTGCTTTGAATTGCTTACATCGGTTGTGACGGTTGTTTCTCCGATTTGTAAGACGTCGCCGTAAAGTTGTTTGCGAAAACATCCTCCTGCAAGTTCGGGAATTGTTTGAAAACGGGTAACACTAGTTTTAGTTGTACAGCTCCAGACATTCCCTTTCTTAGAAAGCTTACCACACTTATTTGAATCTTTATGTACTACGTCCTTTTATGAAGAAACCACGCTCAAAATGTATGATTGGCTGTGTTCAAATCATTGCTAAAGGACATTAACGGCGTAGTCGACGATCTATGAAGAGATGTAGCCATAGTCTGATTTCGCATCTGAAATGTCCTTGTGTAGCTTAGGATGCTCTTTGGGTCCTAGATCTACCAGTTCATTCCGAAGTTGTTGCAGATAGTGCCTATCCACCATTTGTTGTTGGTTAATCGGCTTAATTGTGCAGTCATATTTAAGGCATTGTGTCCAACTAAGGCAGGCGGTTGGCGGTTGGTGGTTGGTTGTTTCAGCCATTTCATCTAGAGGCAGGCTGAACAGATAAGAATGATAGAAGAAGAAATTCAAATAAGCAGCACAACAACGGTGTGAGACATAAAATTGATTTCTGACTTTATTTTGAAGCTACGTTCATGTCATTATAGCCTTCGCTGGCAGTGCTTCAAGCGGTCAGTGCAATTTTTGTATGACTCGGTCCAATTTGTGGGGCGTTTTCCGGTTCCGGGAATAGCATCTCAAATATTGGCCCCGAACTCGTCCAAAGTAGTTGGATTCTTAGCGTAGACAAAGGACTTAATGTAGCCCCAGGAAAAATAATCGAGTGGCGTCAAGTCGTATGACTGCGACGGCCAATTGATGAACGCTCCCCTATGACGATCCAGTCGCCAAAATGTTCCTTCACAAAGTCGAGCGTTGTGTCACTTGTTGCGACAGCATGTAGGGACATCATGTTGGAACCACAGCTCGTATATATCGATATTATCGATGTTGGCCACAGTAAAGATTCCTCATTCCTTATTTCGGTAGAAGTAAGGTCCGATTATGCCGCCTTGACAAACAGTCAGTATTTGTGGGTGCATTGTTGCTAGGTGCTCGGAACACTTGTGGATTGTGTTTGCACCAATAACGCCAATTTTGCCTGTTGACAATGGTACTCAGCAAAAATGGGAATCGTCCAAGAAGATGTTTGTTCGGTGAAAATCCAGATTTCCGACCAACATTTCCCGTGGCATTACAGCTTTGTGTATAGTTCTCCGGGTTCAATTACTACGTCAGCAAAATCTTATATAAATGTAGATCCAAGTCTAATTGGAAAATAAGACCCAATTCAGCTGAATCGACATTTTTGGATTTTCTCCGATACTGGCACCTGCGACGGCTGTTTTCTTTTTTTTTCCGCACTAATCTCTGTCTAGTCGGTGACTTAAGGTCCAAAAGAGTGTACCCACGCTCAAATTTGTCCACGCATGTGTGACGCATTGTTGAAGCCATGATGACGACCGACTTTACGACAAAATGTACGTTGGACACTTACAATTAAGTCGGATTTTCGATATTTTCAGAATCAAGCATCAAGCCTGACAAACAGCTGGAAGCCATTTGTAACTTTGACAGCTGCTGAAACATAAAAGTGGAAAAAAGCTCACATTGTAACCCTTTAGCTGGCACCCTTTCTAGCCGATAGCTTCTATAACGTTTGGAATACTCCGATGAGGATATTGTCCTGACTGAGGGGCGGTGTTTGTCAACTGCCTTCTGGATTACTCTCTGTGTAGATTGAGACTGAGGTCGTTTCCCATTTCTTGACGTCACGGTGTCTGTTGCGGCCTATGGCTGCGTTATAAAAGATTGGAAGGCTATACGAGATAGAGCTGCGTTTTCTATGCTCACGGCTTAACTAATTCAGGCATTGGAACCGTTCACGTTTGGCTAAACCGACTTCTCTGCACAGTCGCAACGTTTATCCTTCAATCCTTTCTTCAATTCACCATCAATGCAAATCTCGCATCGAAGAAGGCACACCTCTTACTGAGGAATTCAGACATTTTCCATTATTTAGACCGACTACCAGTCAAAAGACAGGATTGGTGACAGCTTATCAACACCGTTACCATCTCCCGTCAACGTCATTTGCAGCCTTTCTCACGGTTACAAGCATCCCAAGCCCAACATGTAAGCGGTAAAAAAGACTAAACATCTCATTTGTCCAGCAAGAGCAATATAAAGCTCAGGGATTCCAATAACTGCCAGAATATCACATATTTAATGCAACATAAATTCGCCATTTCACAGTCCGCTCGCTGGGTGCGCTAGATGGCGCTACATGGCTAACGTCTTACTTAGAACGCATGTCCACTGCTCCGGAGACGTAAATGAGAATTTATTGAGTCAATAAAACCTCTCGCGGTCGTTACAGCGAACGACATCGAACACAAGGGAGAAAGAACAACAAAATTAGGCTGGCATCCTCGCAAGCCGCTAATTTACTGCAACTGAAAGATTTTCATCGCAGCAAAAACTGATGAAAAAACGGGGGGAAAAAATGCAAACAAAATTCAGAGCATTCCCAGCATTCAATTCCTGTCGGACAACTTGCCGAGGTGTCATAATAAAAGCAGCCGACATGGCAGCCTCCGGCATAAGCAAATGAAATTTCGCCTCCCCAGGACGAGAGTATAAAATTCTGCGATTCCAGTGATTTGCAATTAAGTCGTTTGCGTAACAATTAAATAACCGAGAGCAAGAGCCACAGCCAAAGCCAGTGCCAGTGCCAGAGCCCGCCAGTGCACTGTATACAGTTAGGAGTGGATCTCCGTTTTTACGATCATGTCCGAAGCATTTGGGCAGCCCTCTCGCGTGTTGGCCGAATGCAAAAATGAAAAATGGTGCCACAGGAGAGTGTTAGTAGCCAAAAGATATTTATTTTGTTCGCGGGAGAGTTTTATTCGCTGCAGGCTGGCCCCATGCCGTATACTGCCATCCGCAACTCCATTCACCCTGACTCCTGTCGCCCGTCCAGCCGCCACACGTACAGGGGTGGACTGGTCGTAATTTGTTTAATTGCATTTACGCTGAAGGCGACATTTTGACGTACGTTCCGGGGCACCACCACTAAATGGGGAACGGTACGGACGGCCGAATGCGCGGTCCGCCGCTTGTCGAGCGCAGATCGACGTGAATCTGTCGACCCCATCCTGGGCATGTGATGCAAACATTTGGAGAAAGGTGTTTCTCGGCCGGTAGGTATACACTACACACGTCGTCGGCAGTCGGCTTAATCGTGGGAAATCAGCCGCAAGATTATGCCCCACCGACAGCGGCAGCCGCTGCCACTGCTGATTGAGTCGCCTTGAAGAGTTGAAAATTAAATTAAATTACGAGCTTGTAATTAAAATAATTTGCATAGCAATGAGGCAGACTTTCGCCCTAGAGGCGGCCCGGTAATGGAACACATTGTGGCGAGTGCACGCAGGCTTATGTTGGATGCAATGAATTTTGTCCTTAAAATAGTGATTTAACCGGTGCTGGGTGAGGGGCTGTGAAAGAAGACGGTTTTGAGCACACTTCGACGTGTAATGATGATCGACGGGTAATTAAGACGCATAATTAAGGATTAAGGCATATTTATTGCAACTGAAGGCGGTCACATATTTTGATCCTGCTTCTGATTCAGATTGCACCGCGGAAAGGGTTGCTTAACCAAATTGTCGTGCTTATTTTGTCTTAACTAAGCCCCTGGGGGAGCTGGTGAAAGCGACGCCCGACTGATCCCGTCATAACAATTTCAATAAAGTAAATTTGGGAGTGACTTAACCTGTGTACATACAGAGAGCACCTGTAGTGAATACGGTGAAAAACCAGTTGAGGGACTGGAAGCATGTGATAATGTTGCATTTACGGTTTTTGGGACGTGCATCAGTTCCTCTTTGTAGTCTGATCGACGGCACGGGCTTTAGTGTGCACTATTTAATAATAATGAGTGCTGAGACTGCATCGACAAGTGAGTGGAAATTCAAAATAGTTGCTCAACTCATATCTAAGTCCTTGTAGAAGAAAGGCAGTTTACGACGTGTAATATATATACGATATATACGTGACGCTACAGTCTGTAGAGGGCCAGGGCCTAGCTTCTCAGCAACCACTCGTGTTCTGCGTTCTATTGTTCTCGATGCTGACTCCGAATGGCCAAGTCTGAGAAGATTTTTCTAATAATAAGCCAATATTTTATTTTAAATTTTATGCAATAACTGCTATAGAAGTATGGTGCTTTTTCCAATATAAAGGGTGGTTTTCTGCATTTCATTTGACATTTCTCAATTTCAGACTAATTAAATTTGAACCATGGAAAGATACACAATCGAGCAACGCGTTAAAGTTATTCAGGCTTATTATGAAAATGGGCGTTCAAATCAAAATGCATATCGTGCACTTCGTGGTTTTTTCGGTCAATTAAATCGTCCAAATGTGCGTACAATGGGAAAAATCGTGCACAAATTTGAGCAAACCGGGTCTGTAGGAGATGTGAATACACCAGTGCATGCTCGTACAGCTCGCACTTCGTTGATGAACATTATGCATAAAGACTTGCATTTACAAGCTTACAAGGAGCAATTGACTCAAGAACTAAACTTGACCATTTCAAGCGTCATCAATGGTCAGAATGGTGGCAAGAAATGGCAACAGTGGATGATCAATTTTCGAAGAAAATCATCTTCAGTGATGAGGCACATTCTCACCTTAGTGGATTCGTCAATAAGCAGAATTGCCGCATTTGGGCGAATGATAATCCAAGAGTGATTGTCGGAAAACCAATGCACCCACAAAGAGTGACTCTTTGGTGCGGTTTATGGGCTAGCGGCATCATCGGGCCGTATTTTTTCCAAAATGAGGCCGGTCAGACAGTTACTGTGAATGATGTTCGCTATCGTGAAATGACAACGAACTTTTTATGGCCCGAATTGGAAGATATGAATGTGGACGATATGTGGTTCCAACAGGACGGTGCCACTTGCCGCACAACTAACGAAACAATGGCTCTTTTGCGCGACAAATTCAATGGCCGTGTTATCTCACGTGTTGGCGATGGCAATTGGCCGCCAAAATCATGTGATTTGACACCGTTGGATTTTTTTCTTTGGGGTTATTTGAAAGAAAAGGTGTACGTCGATACGCCAGCAACAATTCAAGAGCTAAAGGATGAGATAATTCGGCACATTAACGGCATGGAACTTCAATTATGCTTCAGCGTCATCGAAAATTTGGACCATCGGATGAAGGTGTGCCGCCGAGGTCGCGGCGGCCATTTGGCCGATATTTTGTTCCATACATAATTGAACCTTACCAATATTATCATAGTAAAAAGAAATGACAATAATTTCCTAAATAATTTGTGTTTTATTCAAAATCAACATCGGCCCTGAAAATTTAACCACCCTTTATTAATTTGTGACCAAATGGCGCACTTCCAAAGTGGAAAATGATATTTCAATTAAATCGGTTGAAAATAGTCTGAGTTATGTTTTGGGCCAGCTTAAAAAAAAACCAGTTTTGACAGACACGCGTTTGATGTTTTGGTAAGTTTGAAAAAATAATTAAATTTCGAAAACCGAGTACTTAGAGAGTCTGTATTTTTTGGGACAATATAGGTTAGGTAAGTTTAGGTAGGTGGGCTGCCAGCGAAATCGCCAACACACTTATACCATGTTCATTGTGATACTCATAGTCAGGCACTACTACCACTGATCAACATCTCCAGTGATATTGCCGTTAATTTGATTCCAACGGCAAACGGTGACTGGACCACATTTGAAAAGCAGATAAAGCGTATTAACTTTGCTTTCACTGTGATTCGAACCGGAGACCCATTTAACCAAGGGCAGGCACTCAATAAACTGCGCTGGTAGGGGTAGGGAACAAAATTCAAAAACAAACGATTTTTCGAAAATTCTATAGGCCTAATCTTAAATGTATGTGAAAGAAAGACGTGTAGGTCTTAAGGTACATCAACTGTTGTCAGTTTGTAGAAATAACTGCAAAAATTGCAATACTTTACCTCATTGGTCTAATTCTGACAAAAAGGTTCTGGCAACACATCGATGCGATGGACTATAGCAGTGCCCCTAGCGTCCCTCAAGGCCATGTGATGTTGCCGGTATATAACGCACCGTGCGGATGCTCTAAAACTGAATTTAGGTACTCCAATAGAAACTTTTCTGATTATTGACAAAACCATTGCCATGGATTTGCAAAATAAAAATAAAATAATTTTCATTTCCTAAATTATTTTTGCCTCTGAGAAATATAAGTGCAGACTCTAAAAATAGTAACTGGTCTGAAAATCAACGTAGCCAAGAAAAAACTGATGAGAATCGGCTCAAGATGCCAGGCACCTCTCTTGCTAGGCGCGAGCCCAATTGTCAATAAATTCTGCTACCTCGGCAGCACTTTGTGCAAAGATGGAGGTGCAGAAACTGACGTCGTGTCACGAATAAATAAAGCCCACCACACTTACTTCTCGGTTGGCAGCGTCTGGAGATCCACCCAGCTCAAGCTTCGGATATTCAATTAGAACGTAACGTCCGTAACTGCTGTACGGACGCGAGACTTGGAAGACAAACAACATCAATGCTCGCAAGCTTCAGGTCTTCGTCAATGAATGCTTGAGGCGAATCCTGAAGCTCTTCTGGCGGGAATGGATAATAAGCGAAGGGCTGAGCTTCGCAGAAACCCATCGCAGCAAAGATACAACATCGAAAGTGGAGCTGGATAGACCACACCCTACGTAAACCGAGTACGGACATCGCAAGAATATCCCTCACTTGGACACCGCAAGGAGTTCGCAGTCGGGGTCGACTGCGCTCAAATTGGAGACAGACCGTGGAGAAAGAACATCGACAGGCAGGTAAATCCTGGCCGGAAGTAACTAGGCTGGCCAAAGACAGAGTCGCGTGGAGATCGTTCACGGAATCCCTGTTACCGCTATATGCTCCATAGGAGCCACCTTTCACTGCATTCAAATAAAATATTGTACATGTTGAATTTGTATATTTTGAAGGTTTAATAAAATAATAAATAATAAAAACGGTAACATATCTGTGGGTTCAGAGATTCTTTGCTGTAAACGGATGACTAATCCAGACTAGAAGCATTTTCATCGTTCGCTATGAAAAGCCTGCCCGAGTTAACAAATGCTTGTCATCTAGTGCAAATAGAATCCAACTTAATTGGTTTTATAAGAATCGTTGCAACCAGGAAGCACATCTTGTCCAGTTTTAATGGCACCCTCCAACTTTCCACAGCGCCCTTGAGAATGTCAATTCAGAACGTTACGTGAAGAGTAACCACCCATCCTGTGTGTGGTCCATTTGTAACAGCAAGTACCGTCTTAAGATTTTTTTTAATTTGAGTACATATCAATTATGGATCATGCGCTATCGCAATATATCATCATAATTTGGACAAACATCGGCCAGAGTTCATACACCGCTGAACCACGGGAACACACTGCAGATGATTGCGATCATCGATTATCATCTGCCAATTAAATTCTACATAAATCTTGCATCCGTTTTTGGGAGCGTAATTGGGCCACCGAAAGATTCAGCACTGGTTAATCCGTTTCGTTCCGTTCAACGACGGGGCCTAAATCACTCCATTACTTTGGTCAAATGAAGCCACCAAAGATGCCCGTTGTACCAACGCATAATTCAATCAAGTGCTGAATACGAGGAGGCCTCGATGGTTTCGATGGGTTCGTTTTTTGTTTTCTCGCTTGTGGTCATCATCATTGTTTTTAAGGGCTACACACCGATGTAGTGCTCTTTTTCCGAGGGGAGGAGGTTAACGTTGACGATTTGCCGATTCGGGCGATAAGTGAATTTATTGTTTCGTCTTGTTTGTATAATTGAACGGTGGGCTTCAGACGCTGCGAGGGGACCGGGTGCGGGGTTCGTTGTAGGGCCCAGACACAATCAGGCTGCTTATCGAGTTTAATCGGACGTATAATTTGCTAATTTAATGCGCATCCCGAGTGCGCATTTCGGCTTAAATCGTTTTTTTTCGCTGGCCCTGTTGATCCTGCGAGATCCTGCGTCATGTTGAATTAAGTTTTTACCGTGGACATCTTAATTTCTTTCGCGTTTCAGATTGATCTTGGCTTTGAGAAGGATGCGTGTGGTGGATGGCGGCTGAAAGAGCAAAAAAATGGGATTGATGTATCCGGGGTGTACGGAAACTGGCACTTGTTAGGTAAGGGCTCGTAGATGCCCTTCCACTTCTTCTACTTACGATGGAGTCCTGGGATTTGTTGTACGGGATGCAGTGTTGAATGTGATCTGATTCAGGAATTCAGAAAATGGACACATGCTTTAATTAATTACGTACAAATAGTGTTATTGTTGGCTACTTACTGGGTTTTTCCATTCTTGCCTATCCCAGCACTGTTCACTGTCCAGTCACCAAGATCTAGTTATCTTCCGTTAGTGATCACTTAGTCATGATGGATCGGATGCCCTCTTCTCACGAAGCAGAATTCACTTGCCTGAACTAAACAGCCAGTATCACATGTCTGCACCGCTTTAGCAAAAACACCAAGTGGCTTAGAAAAAAGATCAACTAGATCAGCCTAGTAACACAACGACCCTGCAATCAGCCTCTCTAGCCTAACTTCACCTAGTGAATAAGATGTGGTAGAATAGAGCACCAATTTACTACGACTCCAGTAAAAAAAAGATAAGAGGTCTCACCATGCGACCGCTCAAGTCAATGAAATCGATACGCAAGCCTCATCTCCACTCAGCCGACTCTCAGATGAAAGATCTACGATCCTGCGTGTGTGGTATCTCATAACCATGCCCAAGTTCCTCCAAGATGAATGACCACGAATCCTTCCTCGTGTCCTTACTCCTCTGCCATCGTGCTCAGCGCTCAAAAACCCGACTTCCGGTTCGGTCAAAGGATTCAATGCGCCACCGACACGAAACGACTTTCATCTTCATCATCCTCAGCTCGTCATCAAGAAAAGAATTTCATACTCTGAGCAAACCAAACCTTTTTAAAATTCATAAACCGACATCCGGACGCGAAAAAGGAAATAAAATTCATATCGTCTTTCTTTTTTTTTGCATTTTTCCATCCATCCATCTCCTTTGCGGTGCCACAGGTTAGGCTACCTTTTCCCCCTTCCCCCTACTACTGCCGCCACGGACATAGGCCCATTGTACGTCCATCTTTGTGAAGCTGCCGATCAGAATTATGATACACTTTTGTTCGACGACAATGCCCACACCAGACAATAGTGTACATTTCCTGCACGGACACGGACGGACGTCCCAAGTGGTTTCACCGAGAATAGCGACGCCGCCGCCGTCTATGTGTCTGCCTCTATGGTCAAATAAAGGACACGCGATAGAACGTCCCTCACACGGACAACAGAATAACCAGAGAAAAGGACAAACTCGAAGTCCTTTAAAAAACAATTTAAAAGAAATCAAAATAGCATTTGTTGTTTTCTTTTTTTGGCAGCAGTCAGCAGATTCGGCACGGCCAGCGGCGGCAGTGGTCGGTCGCAAATAGCCGCATGCCCTTTTGTGGACACAAGAAAAGGTTTGTCTACAAGAAACATTATCACCTTGATGCGAAATACGGTACACCTGGCCGAGTGTTCGCCTGCCTTCTGTGGGCAGAAGGTCAATGGGTTTGCCTCCTTTTCACGGTAATTAGATCGAAATCGGTGTCAATTCGGGTTTGGCATCCCTGGGCGTGCGCCAAATCGATTTTAAGCTCCATAGCTCAACGGGATCGGGACAAAGCGGGATTAGACTCGCCTGTTCGGCGTGTCTGCCGTGTGAGGTCCGAGACTGGAATGCCACCGAAGTCCAGTACCGGCTTGCCTCGGACGGATATGATATGCTAATAAATCTCTTAATCGATCGATGCTCGGGCAGGTTTTTGTGGTTTTCAATTAAGGGTCACTTAATACGCTTAATAGCCGGCCTTGGGCGCAGATCATCGTGCTCGCGCGGGTACGTGCGTGTGGTGCGTGCAGTGCGTGTGGTCGCAATTGAAGATTTTATCGATCAGACGATGCTTGAGTCCAGATCGTTGACACATCGCATCGAGGGAAGCTTTCGAAGCTAGCCTGCATGCCACGGAAGTCAGTCGCATCAGAGGATAAGAATAAATTGAGAGGAGTTCCTCAAGAAATATTTCAGGGCTTATGAGCGTAGCCGCAAGGGCACTGCCTTGCAGATTATTTAGTGCTGCTCCCGTGTGCCGTAATCATGCATTATTTCGGGTTGCTGGCTCCAAATAACGCGCGCTTCTGACGCATCCATCATGCGCTGAATTTCTGAACGAGAATATTGTAATTTGCCGATATGCGTGACAAGTTTGAGTGATGGGAGGGATGTCATCAGTGAATAGCACTTAAAACGCTCGCTTGGACGATGCTTTAAATCGCCTCCGGGGAATGCAGTTTGGGTATCATTTCAAAACGAGATAACGGAGAACGCAGTACCTTGATGGTTGGCTCTGAAAATTCGCATCTGGTCGCATCTCATACTCCGGCTGGAGATGATGTAACGTGCATGTTACTGCCTTCATGTTGTATCACGGCAAATTCATTCCCTCTTGTGACAACCGACAAGCAGTCCATGCTCTTCGGTATCTGTTATCGTTTTCCTCGGTCTTTATCGACTGATCCTGTACTTCCTGAATCGCATTCCGACACACTCGTTCACCAGCCATCAAAACACCGCGTCAAAATCTAATGCAAACATCTGCTGTCGTTCCGGGGATTTAAGGTGATCCCCGGTGAATGTCTGAATGAAGCAGAAAAACCAAAACGTTGCCTATTTTCAGTTTAGTTTAACCCTATCGATGCACAATCAGGGTCTGCACGGGCAGGTGCCATCGCGACACAGTGCGCCACACAGAGCCGAGGGCATAATAGAGCAGAGCAGGGCACACAATCGATTGACACAATACGATAAAAGTTGTGGGCGTGTGTTTAAAGGTGCGATCGGAAGGTAAAGACCCACGTATTACATGACTAGAATCCACACAGAGATACATTGATAGATGCGCCGTGTGCCTCAGCAATGAGCGCCAAATCGTTGCGCATCTGCCTCTTCCTCTCACCTTGTGGATGTGTAAATATGCGCGAGGGAATGCGTGCCCTTGCGACAAAACACCACACCGTCGAATTGGAACCGATCCCCGTCTAGGATATGCCCCAAGTCATCGCCGCTTCCTTATCAATCATTCCTTCCTGCCTTCCTTCCTTCCTTCCTTCCTTCCTTCTCCAGCGTGTGCGGCTGGATTCCTTTTCTAGGCGATTTGCATGCTGCACGCCAGTGTTTGAACAGCTTTTCCTAGTGTTGACTCGTGCTAGGTGATATACTCGAAGTCTTGTGTACACCCATGTTCAGTGTTCACCCTTGTGTCGACGATGTGGACTACATGTTGTCTGCATACTCGTCAGGAGCATGTTTACGGAAGTTAACATGCGGATACAGCTTCACCGCTCGGCCGCAGTCGAGCAAACATCGCTTGTTTCTTTGAGATTCTACAGCGAACATCCGCGCGGCTAGATGCCAACACAAATTTGAACATTCTCGTCACGGCTTGGTTTTTGCACGACCTCTCCACGGGCCCGACTCTAATCCTAAGCACAGGAACCAATTCATCAAACTGACAACCGTTAAGGAATAGAGATGTCGCTGGCCTAATCAGCGAAAAATATTTCGCCTGGAATTCATTAATTCCCACCAGCGGCGCAGCAGCGGTCGGCAGGACCATTCGGCGGAGATGCCGTCCATTCGGGAATTGAGTGTATAATTGGGCGACGAATGAGAGTGGATAGGGCCGTCTGAAGGACCCGCTGATCTACTTTAATCACCATTAATTGGCGAGGAACAGGACTTAGGTTTCGTTTGAGGTTTTTTGTCTCCACCTGTGTCGTGGGTTTGGGGATCATGAATTATTAATGGAATTTCAGGCGCGTGAATATTTTGTCAATACCCCAGACACGGCAATAAATTAGGACTCCTGGGTTTAATCGTGGTCAAATGGCTTTCTATTTGCTGAATGCGGATCGAGAGGTGTGGTTGTTGAGGAGGAGGGTGTTGGTTGTTTTGTGAAATTTATTGCTCGCTTGTGGATGCTGACTTAGAAGATTCTTTGAGAAGTCAATTTAATGGTGACCATGACTCTGCCTACTGAAAGGGAGCATCAATTTCAGAATCGTATGATTGGAGGGAACAACATTTTTTTAAAAAGCGCTGTGGATTCCATAAGCTGCGATAGCACATGACTCTATCACATGTGTTATTTACATTCACGTGAATCTAATTTCCCGTGAATGAAAATTCCTTTTTCAAGATAATCAATGAACATGCCACTTCTGAACTCATCCTTCGCTTAATTCAAAGCTAAATTTACAGGAACGTGCAAATTCAAGTACATTTATTACATTGACATCATCACGTGTTTTAGTTTCACACACACTTAGGACGCAGATGTGGTCTGAGCCTCAATGGCTCGACAAATCAACTAGAAGAAAGAGATTTTGAATAATTCGTCAAACTTGGCAACTGCTGATGTCGCAAAAAAAAATAACAAAATATAAATTGTTGAAGCCATTCCCATTGTTAAATTGCCTACCCTACATAATTCGCTTATAGTCCAAATAATTGCTCGATATCTTTGACAGTATCCGTGTAATTTTTTCAAAGTGCACTTTTGGCCGCTTTTTTTTATGAATTTAAAAACAAACCGTGCAAACCTTCTACAATTCAAGAAAAACATAAAAAAGAGAGTTATTTTGCACGTTTTCTTATTAAATTGTTGATATTTTTGGGAAAAGTAATAATTGTCAAAAAAGAAAAACAGGGAAGCTGATAAGAACAGGGAAGTCTGATAAATCAAATCGTTCCTTTTACTTACTTTTTAAAGATTATTTCATGTAAATGAAGACACGGCACGACATGGGCAACCATTGACGCAAAGGACTGTAGTCAGATAGCTGAAAATCTGGCTAGATCAATATCTAAATTTTAATAAGCATGTAGATGCTACTCCAGTCCAAGCCCGGGGCGCTTTCGCTTTTACAAATAGATTTACAACAGCCAACACTTTACAGAATACTAGATCTCGGGGGGATTCTACGCCAAGCCGCAATACCGCTAGAGGTTATGTTATGACGGCTTCGTCCCCCAGAACATTCCTCCATTTTGATAGCACATTCTGATACGAGACAAAAATCTCCTCATTCAGATCGCCCGTTCAACTGCGAAAGACTCAACTGCGTACGTCCTGGCGCACAGCGAGCTAATGAAGTTCCCCTCCGGTTCAGTATGGCGCGGCGGTATCAAGGCAGGATGTTGTAACATCGAAAATTCTGCTGTTTGGAGAGTGTCATGTCGGAGTATAGTCACTTTACGGACTTTCTTCCCTGACTCCTCGTTGACCCTCTTACAGCTCAAATTTTTTTTTTTTTGGCGGAATATTGTGCTTTATCTGCTGTCCCATTTTACATTCCCATTTTACATTCGTCAAGTCTTGTTGAGGGTATAACTACCAAGTAGTTGTCTTATTTTCACTGCAAAGGCGGGTCTGGCCTCGCGGTTGTGTAGTACAGTTCCCTTCTTCTCTTCATGTATGCAGCCTCTGCAGAAGTTATTGTTGGGCATTCCAAGTCTTCTGGCTTGATTGCCAATTAGTTAGTACGCCTATGTAATGAAGTTTGCTTCCTGTCTAATTCTAGGACTGCTCTGGTTTTCGTTGGATTTAGTGTTGGCCACATCGCTTGTCCTACATGTGCCAATTTTCGCTAGCCTACGATTGGCGTACGTCAGCAGCAGTGTTTTGAATGCTTTCAGTATGAGGTGAGGTGTCTCCTGATATTGTGCGCCGTTGGTAGATTCGCTTCTTTTCTTGCTTGGCAATCGGATCTCTCGTTGAACGGAGAACAGATCTTGGAGTTAATCGATAGTGTTTCTAGAGCTTAAATGGCAGTCAATATGTGTATTATTGTACAATAGATCTACTGTCGGGGTCAGTGATCGCCGGTGGGCTGCCTCCTGAATAGCTGTTATTTCTGCCTAGAAAACACTGCAGTAGATTGGGAGACGAATAGCCGTACAAATTACTGGCGAACTAGCGTTTTTAAAATAAAAATAATTTAAAAATAAAAATTAAGTTCATACGAAGGGTACACTGGCACACTGAGGCACTTTTTCCGCATTTTGATCTTGCATCTCGCTAATAATACGTGTAATGGTGTCTTTTGAAAAATAGTGGCTAATAACACCGCCGTACATGAGTTTGCGCAACGGACGTTGTTCGGGTGTACGTATTTCCATGATTAAATGGAAATGCTAACTTGAGACTTATCAGGAGCTCCCAATAGACACTAAAAAACTATACACCAATACAAATTATCCACAAGAAATTATACAGAAACCAGACAACTATCGGTCGCATTACAAGACTGTAATGAAATTATTTTTGTATCATTTAAATTTATGACTCAATGCAAAGTTTCAAAAAAAAGCATTGTTTTACAGACATTTGAATAAAACAGGCACTTGTCAGCTATCCACTAAGGCAAAAGTTGGTGAGCCAATTAACTTCCGTTCCGAATGCACTATACTGGACTAGACGCCTCGCATATTTAATCTCATTTTTTTTTCGCTGATACACGTCTCGCAGGCAGAAACCATAACCGACCAAGTGGCAGTGTGGATGGAATCCAAATGCAATCTCAAACTGAAATGAAAAAAAAAAATGGACATCAACACATTTCACAAATTGTAACCCCTTGGGCGGCAAGTCTTGTAGACTTTTTCGAAACCAAATATTTACACCAACCACCAGGCTAATCTCGCAATAGGTCGGACCACGTTTTCGCTGCAAGCAGCGTGCAGTTTCTCTTTTCGCGATATTAACACAAAATCGGTTTTGCACACCTCCTCACACACACACACACACGCAAGCAAACTCCTCTGCAACGCCCCCTGTTGAGGTGTTAATTATGACAGCCAGAGGTGCCAAAAATGATATTAAATCGTGAGATCAACAGAAGTGAATTATGGAGTAGTCCAGCAGTCCACAAGTCCGGCGAGGCGCAGTTCAAGTTCCACTCCATCGGTGCGACGGCTTGTATTGTATAAGACAGTGCACTTCTCGGTCCAGCGCTTGATCTCTCTATTTTGTCTGAAGGTCCTGCGGCTGTTGAAACAGCATTGCGCGAACGTTGCTGGAACTGATTTAGCATGTGATGAGCAAATATTAAATTAAAGTTTATTCGCGTAGACTGCCTGCGGGCGCAGATATCGTCGAAGGGTTACGAATTAAATCCAAAGAAACCAGATTCGCTTAATGGAATGATTCAAATAGGTGAGGGGGGTGTGCTCAGAAGAATTCCACGTCGCGACAGTCTCCGAATGAACGAATGGATGGATTTTTTTCGATCAGCTGAACTTCCCCTTGAAGTCGATGTACTTCCAAACAGCAGTTGCCACCCGGGTCAACATTGGCTGCATCTTCAGCTTCAAAAAAGGATGACTTCCGTAATGCTGTAACTCCCAGAAGGAAACCAATTAGCTTCGGGATGCAATGGCGACCGATCTTACCTGCACGTGTGGCTTACAGAGTTACTCAATCTGATCTGGAGCATGCAGCATTTTGCATGCGTCCGCCTCCATCCTAATTGAATCCGATCAAATCCAGCATGTAATTAGGGATTTGCATTCAAAGCCTCACCGCAAAGGAATCCCAGATCAGCGGAGAGGAGGACTCCCTAAAGCGGATTACATTGTGTTAAGTAAACACACAACGCACGGAGTCTCTTGTCTCTTGTCTTTCTCGAGGTCCGCCCTAAGAGTATTACGCCACAAATCCTTGTTTTTGTCTCAAAGTCTCTTATTCGGCTGACACACGAAGAATGCGGTGGTCCTGTGGCACAGCGCTGACTTAAGGTAGCGAAGATTGTTTCGTCTTATTTACGAGGGCGTGTAATCCGATTTTGTCAAATTGTGGCCACGAGTATAGTCGCACACATCCGGTTCTTGAGAACTCACTCCCGAGCAACGAGCAAGCCGACCGGTTTCTATTCACAATCAATCCATCAGCCTTAATTAGAGACGTCAAAACAAATTCCAGAAAACGCAGCGGCTGGCTGACGTCCATTCAAATGCGGGCCATATTACCATAACGCCAATCATATACAAACGTCAATTAGGCCGCGATATCCCGTCTCGGGGCCGATGAGTAACAGGCATCATCAAGATATGGAAACAAGTGGAATACACAATGAAAACACGGTCATCGTGACCTCGTGGATTGCTTTCGTTCGAGCGAGAGAGATACGATTATGATTGAGAGGGTACACATGTGTCCTCCTCGACTCTCGAGTTGCGCCTTAGTCAATCGGGGGAGCGCCGCGCCGCTGAGCAGTGCTGGTGAGACTTCTCCCTCATGCGCTGCCATGTGCTGCTGCGCGGCGAGCGTCCATTGCGAGATGGTTTTATGATGGGCTTCTGATGACATTTTCCGGTTTGGATATAGGTAAATGAGACATCATCTCGGTCGTCATCGTCCGTGCTGTCGTTGGACGTTGTCGTCGATGCCGTGGTCATCGTCAAGGATCACCGAGACGGTCGGAAGGCAAAGAAGAAGAGGCGCTTTAATCCCACCAAATTCTCCATCCTTGGGGTTTTTCTTCTTGCTGATTGATTCCCGTTGTGCTCGTGGTGCTTCCTCCAGCCAGCCCAGTCCAGTCCGCACACAGAGGCCGGTCCAGTTCAGAGCCAGAGCCCCGTGGTAGTGGTTTGCCGCCAGATTATGTCTTCATTTAATGTCGCGTTATTTATGGATGCGACTCAATTTATTTTCCATCATCTCTGGAATCTCGCAGAGGACAGGGCGCGAGGGGTCGCGGCAGATATTCATATAAAATATGATAAACGAATAAGCGAAGATACACACACAGACCGCAGGATGGCACTAGAGGTCTCCGGTGGCACAGCGAGGGTCTTGCTTCCTACATTTGCATTGATTCGCATTCGGATGCATAGTATCCCGAGGGGGAGGGTGGAGCAGTGCGTCTGTGGCACCGAATGAAAATACTTTTTAGAGATAATTGGGGATTTCATGTACGAAACGTTGGATTTATGCATCCGTGGCTTGAGACTCTGCCGCTGTGGCTTCGGCTGTAGCTGTGGCTGTGATCTTCTCGAATTTCCATTCACTTGCTGGAGGAGCGATAAATTTGCGATCGTTTAAGATCTCCGGTCGGTGGGTTGGATTTGTTTTTTCTTCCTGTTGCTGTCATTCCGCACTGGCAGTGGCGGTATTAAGTCATTTTAATTGAATTGTCTCATAGCGGCCAGAGAACGGCACGGCCGTGGGGAGGGCGGTTCTGGCGGTTCAATAAATTTAAATTTTTTGACTTTAACTTACGAGTACGTCGACGGTGATGTTGTCATTGTCCTGTGGGAAATTTTAATCGCCGTGGAATGCCTGTGCGCCTCGCGGAGAAAGTTGGAATGTTTGTGCGTGAGTGCGGTGGCGGAATGTGCAGGGCAAAAAGCCTGTTGCATAATTACAATGTCTGAACGAATTACGAGGAATAATTATAATTTTATTGTGGACTCACTGATGTGTCACTGGGAGAGATGCAATGAAGAGATTGATAGCTTTGATTTATTTCGTGAATTTTAATTTGTGCTTAAGTGGTCTTTGGGATGGTTTTTATGAGGACCACCTGGGTAGACGGGCCGTCGAGGATAGTCTGGAGAGAGTTGTGATGATGAATTTGTGTATACGTCTACACATTTGACATTCATGACAATGTTGCAAGCCATTTTTGACTGCGATACGACGTGTCCGTAGTAGACTATTGAAACATTTCAATGAAGTTTGAGTGTAAACGGTGCCATCAACCTACAAGGAAGCGACACAAATCCACTCGGCTACTCGTCATACTTAAACGATCTTCAAGTGATATTTAGTCCAAATTGATCAACCTCACATCTACTACGACCAGCCCATGATAAACTGTCCCTTCTTCTCCAAAAAGATCAATTAAACAAGCAAAGAATGTCCACCTCGTAAATTGTTTCTTTGAGCGCTCCCTCGGAGCGTTTACCTTTGAACTGCAAACCATACCGACGATCAGCTCAGCGGAAAAGTTGAGAGAATGCCATTGTTTCCTTTGTCAACGATTGTCACAGTTAGTACCACCCCCTCACAGCCAACGGCGAGTCTTTGGTTTTCGAACAACAATGAAGCATTGTTCTGCAGAGAAAAGCAACAATGAACGTGAGAGAGAGTTCTTTGTTGTGTGAGGTTGTAGGTGGTTGCGGAAAAAATAGTCCTAGAGCGACTTGAGAAATTCATTTTCGTACTTTGTTTTTCAATTTCGGTAGGAATCGGACATCTTTCTGATTTTCGATCGAACAACGGCATTTAGGTCGTGGATCCTTTTCTATGTCCACGGAAGAATATAATCTTGATGTTGAGCGCCTTTTTTTGAAAACCATGTACATATGAACTTTGTTTTGGCCTCGTTCACCGCCGTCTTAGGTATTTCGTCTCAATTCGAAAAACATCTTATTATCGGTTAGCTTCATTCACATATTTGCCATCTGCATATGCTACGAGTTGCACGGACTTGTGTGGCTATCGTAATGTCATGATTCTTGACTATCGTGTCTCTATTGTTGATACATTCCGCACTACCCCATGCTCTGCCAGCTGAAGCATAGAAAACTGTGAGAACACTTCTTCTTAGACCTCCAGGATCTATTCCTCTATAGTCTCTTTTCAGGTTTATCATGATGGCTGAGCAACACTGACATGAAGTGAGTCGAAATAGGAACAAAGAGGTTACATTCCCCAAATGGGTCCAACTAGACCTAAATGCAATTACCCTCCGTCTACCCACTTACCTATACTAACCTAAGGTCACCACCAACCAAACTCTTGGAGTTGAAAGTTAGACCACAAGCAGGGCAGCAAATTTGATTGTAAACCGTTTCAAAGGAAGTTATTATTAAGTTATTGTTGGCGTGTGGAAGTTATTCAAGAAAACAGAACCGTCTGGTCCATGTTGTGTTTGCTGACATTGAAATTTAAAGCGGCTAAAATGGGTCTAAGGGAAACGATGTATATGTTGTCCTCAAGATAACACACGACATCAACGTCATGGACAGAGCCAGGGCCCTCGGCAGCGTTGAAAACAGTACGAAAAACATCAGTACCGAGTACTCTTGCCAAGAACTACTGTTTCTTTCGGCCGAAGACGCAAGACCCGTCTCTCACCGGATCGAGATTGAGTTTATCTAAGACACTGGTCATCTTGGTCCTATTGTACAGAGCCATGGACAATCGCCAAACGGATGAGTAAGTCTTTGGCCTGTCGAGAGAAAAGTTCTGCGTGCGTATTTAAGTCCTGTTTGCGTTGACGGTATCTGGAAGGAGAACATTCATCTACAAAGTGTACGGGCTAAAGCAACATGAGCCTGCTAGGCATCTATGAAACCAAAGTGGCCCGAAGAGTTTTCGATTCTGAATCTGTTATGCAACCCAACAGGCGCTAACTCTATGGTGCACCAAATTGGCGGAACTGGCGATTGATAGTCAGAGATAGCTCTAGCTGGAGAGGCGTGTCCGTTCAGGCCCAGATACACACCGGGCTGTATCACAGAGAAGAATAAGACCTACAGACATAATTGAGTTGTTGGCCTGCTCAAAAAGATGAAGCGCATGTTCGCCACGACTGTGTACATTGTTTCCTTCTCTGTCCAGCAAATCTTGATCAAAAGATCGATTTTCTTCAGAAAACCGAATTTCCTCGGAAGCAGTGCCTTGGACTGAAACTGACACCCGTCCGCCCGACACATTCCTAAACGATATCACATTCACTCATCGACTGGCCACATTCAAATTCAATCCACCGAGACCATTAAAACTTTACAACCTCTCACTTATCTCCAAGCTTCAGATTAATGTCCCGCGATAAGCTTAACGCGAAAAGCGATGAGTCCGACGAAAGATATGTCCACACATGGCTATGCGATGCAACAATGTGCAACCAATTCAGGGAAGTTTCAAATGAAGATATCAACTCAATAATCAAGCACCATCGCGCAACGATCACCGCCATGCGATCGATGTAGACCACGATGTCTCGTAACCTCTGCCTCCAAGGGCAGCAATCGATAGCCGTCTGAATATCTCCCAATCACAATCAAATAACAATCAAAATCGCAATCAAATTAAACTTCTCTCAAACGAATGTTTACCTACAAGCAATTGGAACATTTCACCGCTCCACGATCGATACTTTGCTGAACTCTCGATTGCCGACTGCTGACTGCCGACTGCTGACTGCCGACTACTGACAGCCGGCTCCTGACTCCCAGCCCAGCGGTCGACATAAAGTTCGACAACATCAACATTTTCCCCATAAACGACCAATTAAAATCTGTATTAAGTGACTTAATCCTTGCGGCAAGACATTGTCTCAAAAGCACGACCGAGCTCGGTTTTATGCGCGAGATCATCATTTCGTCATTTCGTACACGGATTGTTAGCCCCTGTCCCGAAAACTCACCATCGGCTGCAATTAAAGGCTTCGTCTCTGGCTCTGGCTTTGGCTTTAGCCTCACCCGCCACGAGTTCACCGTGCGAAGGGGGTGAAAGGACTTTTATTGCGGTGCAATAAAACGCAACTGATTCTGGTGATGATTGCCGATTTTATTTCGCGAACTGTTCGAGTATGCATATGTAGTCGTTCCCAGGGTAAACTCATGGGCGGGCCGTGCCGATGGGACGGATCATAAAAAACAGCGATCGTTGTGGCCTATTTATGTGCCGTGGTATTGGCGGCGATGAGAAATGAGTGTACGATAGTCAAGGCCCTACCGACTTGCGACTGATCTTATCGCTGATAATTGCAGATCGGATTATCCAGCAGCATTTGCCGATCTTGTTAGACAGGATCACCTCGAAAATTATGCAAACACGCCCAGAAATTAAATTCGAATAACTCTGAGGCTCTGAGTATGAGCATACCGAAGATCGATCCAGATTCGGCGCAATGTTTGGTGATCTACTTCCAAGTATCTTCGTCTGAGGCGGTGTCGGTCGGCATCGGTGAGCGGTAAAGGAATCGATGGAGATGGCATCGGTAGGCCGCAAACAGCATAATCCCACGACTGAGACGGTATAATCTTTGTAGAATGAAATTTCGGTAATTTCCCAGCGCAGTCGGCGAGATCAAGACCCAGGGTGTGCATTGTGAATGCCCGGCAAGGCGTGAGAGTCGCCCATGGTTTTCGAGGTGAGATCAATGATCGCAATGGAAACGAAAAACAATGGCACGGTTCTAGGATGAACGCCGCAATGTTTGTGCGCAAACATACGCAACTTCCTTATTGTTTTGGATGTTTGCCGGGTATTTCGCGGGATTTGCGGTGAATTCTTGTGGATTTCTTGGTTAGGCTTGAGTGAGTTTGCTGGGAAATGAGTGAGAATTTTCTCAGTAAAGCCCTACCACGGATTCCTGGGAAAGGAAGGCGATTCTGAATTTCTGGCGGGGACCTAACCACACTGGCGGCACGTGGAGTAGTCCTTTCCTTCTGCAAGGTCGAGGAAGTCAATGATATCGATGCTCTCGATGGCCGTGTGCAGCACAAAGGACCCATTATTCACCAAGTTTTGGAGAGATGGTCCTGAGTTCGTTAGTAGCCAACTTTTCGAAAACTCCTTCCGGGTCTCGACGTCTTTCCTTTCCAGTCACTAGTCTCTGAAGCACCATTTGCCATTTGCGACGTCACATGAAAATCTCCGCTCCTCCGACAACACATTCGATTCACCTCAAAACCGCCACGTGTGTCCATTAATGGATTTCTCTTAGCTGTTGCATCCGGCGATTTCGAGTTCCCTACAAACTCCACTTCACTCAAATTGCACGTTCCATCTTGTTGCAAAGGACCACAGTGTCTATAGATACCTAAAAACTAATGATTCCTGCCACAGTCGGCGGCACTGAGCACACTGCGCAGCTCTTAAAGACACATCCATAAACTCAGCCCTCAATGATCATTGATTACACCTTTTTGGCTGAGAGTTAGATTTCTTGCAAAACTCACCGCCAGTCGATAATAAAAAGTGGGTGGGTAAATTAGGCCAATTTAAGATAGATTGTGTGCTGCTGATGGTGCCGGCATTAGTCGCCGAACGCCGCCACATATCACTCCCGAAGTGAGACAGCACTACTGAAAATTAATGGAACTTCCAGAACCAGGTCCACGACCAGGACCAGGACCAGGACACAGGTCATTCGGTTAGTCGATGTCCTCTGCAATTATGTGCATCGGAAAAAAAATAAGACGACTGACACGACGGGAGTTGTACGTGCTATGCGCTCGTGTGCCGCACTTAAATGGATCTCTTGCTATTTTTTTTTCTCTGCTTTTTGTGGGTTTCTGCAAGGTCTCCGGTAGGAGCACGTCGTTCGATTAATGAAACGACCTCGTGGGAGGATGGCCTTAGTGTCTATCATTAAGTAATTGGAACACTCGATTATAGTCATCTAAAGGGGCGGCGTTGTCTACTACCGCTGTGGCAAAAGGGAAAGGTAGCTGGAAGTGCAATTTTGTAAATTTGATGAATGAATTTTCAAATGCTGTTGTTTTTTGTTATGTATTTGAGGTTAATGGACATTGCTTGGGTGTGTATGTCCTGCGGCACTGCTAAGAGTTTTGAAACTTCTGTCTTTGTAGGATTTCAGAAAGAGGTTGACGACTTTCATTGCTAACATGTTCTCATGAATTCTACGGTTTGGACCAACTATTATGGGACATCCGACTGCACTACTGATTGTCCACTTGTCCACCACGAATTTGAGTGACTTTTTGACCGTCAATCACAAAACCATGTAAATAGCATGTGATGATTGGAAGGTTTGGATAAAGATGAATGCCGTTAAAACGGCGGGTAAGGGACAAGCCTGGACTATTGTCATAGTTCTTGATTTGTGGTTATGACGAAAGGCTAAGGATTTCATTTCTAAGTCTGCTATGTGGACCCATTCAGCGGACAACTCCGTTTTAACTGACATATCCCTTCGGCAGACAGCTCAGTTTGATAAGTCGCGGTCAACAATGTAGCACTTGTCCCATCCTCTTACAATCCCCGTCTATAGCTGGGAAGACTTCGGTTGTAGCCGGTGACGAAGGAATGAATGTCAGCCTTGCTGACTCATCCATCGTTCATCTCATCCAATTTATCGGTATATTACGGTACGCAACAAGATCCACAACTCCGGACGGACGGTACGTAGGCTGAGTAGAAAGAAGGAGCTTAGGCAACAGGAAAGGTCGAAACTTGATTTCCTAGAGGAGCCATCCAGGGTTATGAACCGGCCACTTGCCGACTGCCCGAAGATCCTGCCTGCCGCTATGGAAAATTCACTACCTGACTGCCCAAAGGACTCGCCGCAGGAATTCAGTAGCGATATACTGATGATCGACCCTGACTCCTTAACGGAGACAGAAAAGGGAATGGTCGCAAGGGCAAAAGCGACAATAAAGTCTGCAATAGCAAGGGTCACCATCAGACACCAGCATCGGCTGCAACAAGGAAGGACCTGCCCCTCCACCTTAAGATGGGCTAAAGCGGTCACCGCAAAATCGCTTATACGGAGCCTGAACCGATTCCGAGCTGCTCTGGTCTGGCATTTGCACAGAGCAGATTAAAGAGGACGGGTGCTCCATTGGAGATGAAGAGCGCACATACTAAATAATGAAACGAATATGTTATAAGACACAAAACATAAATAAACCATCGTCGACAAACGCTCGACTTCCATGTTTTTATGTCTATGGTCCAAATAAAAGGAAACTTATTCTATGAAAACTTTTAGGCTAGAAAGAAATCCAAGCCCATTATCGTAGAGATTGACCACTAAGCCACTTCGCAATGGGATCTTAAACATCCTAGATTCCACGTTCAATCCACGGCAGAACTCATTTCACAGATCACTTACAGTCCGCAGCCAAGAGTCGCCAATAGTCGCTAAATTGAGTGCTTAGACTCTTCACTGCTCAATCAGTAGCAAGCTCGAATTATGCAAAATGGCCAAAAACAACGAACGTTCTGTTCATTATATCAGAAAGTCCTCTTTAGTGTTGCTAGCCCACTTACTGGTCTCCGGCTTACATGAAAGCCTCACACGCAAGGACACCGCACGGCGGCGAATAGTTGTAAACGAAACAAGGTACGCCTTGCAACGCCTATCCAATCGAAAGTTACACGCCACTGTCCTGCCAAAATCGAAATCGAAATCGAAATCGAACAAAAAAACAAGAGAAAATACCCAACGTTTGCAAAACTTCGTCGTATCTCATCGATTTACCATTAATAGGCTCGATGCATTAAAATTCCGGTTTGACATGCGTTAATATTCTTCTCAATTTTCCGCAGCCCCCGTGGGCCCAGATTAACGCAAATATGTGGCACCGAAAACCAACAAAAATCCTTCTCAAAATACGCACAAGATTTTCGCATAAATTATGGATCTGGCTAATTGATCTCCCCTGCGTATGACCGGCCGCCCAGCCATATGACTGGTGTAACCGGCCGCGTGCGCACCCCGTTTTCTGGAGCAAGCGACAAAGATATTTATAACTAAGTATCGACGGTCAGAGAGGTCGTAAAAATCTTCATTAAGTAATTTTTGTGAATATTTTCCCCAAAGAAACCAAAATAATTAAATAAACACCTGCCATTACAGCACGCCGTCTTTGGCTGGCTTTGGCGTCTTCGCCGTCGTCGGTTGTCGTCGTCGTCGTCGTAGTCGTCGTCGATGTCGACGTCGATGGTGGTGGCGGTGTCGGCGGCAAGCTCCGAACGGTAAAGTGTGCCATCGCGGCTGTCTCAAAACAGTTTTCCATCTCCTTCTGATATGCTGATATGCACAAGGAGCTGAATTCTGGTGTTATTACCAATCTGAATGTTGACCATCAGAGTACACACATCGTGCCCACACCAACTGCGAGTACATCATCAGCCAGCACCGGCCAGCAAGCGGCCGCGGCAACAGTAACAACAACAACGACAGCATCAGCAGCAACAACAGGAGCCGCAGAGGGTAACACATCCGATCCCCGAACACAGCTGATTTTAATGAGTGACCACCAAGTGCACCTGCAACTGAGGTAAATTAATGAAGACACGGTACCCCGGTCCACACGGAGGACAACAATTATGCATAATGCTCCGCAATTGAGTGCGCAGCGCAAGATTACTTGCAGTTCAGGGCTTAGGATCCACAATCATAGACATGGGTTCAGATCTTAACGACAAATCGGTCTACGACTACGAAGTGCAAGGTTCCAGGAAATCAATTGGCAACCCTCCGGTGGGCTCCGAGGGTTTCATTGAGACTCAAGGGTAAGAGCGCCTGAATTTTATTGGTCCGACGATGCAAGGTGTTTCTCCAACTGCATACAGGTTCGTAGGAGGGACAAGACTACACGCGAAGGCGCGCGCGCGCGCTCATTTCTTGAGCCTTGAAGGTGATGTATCTTCACATACACACACACACTTGCAGCGTGTTGCTTGAGTGATTGGTGCATGGCATTAAAAAGGACGAGCACGACCACGTACCAAGGTGTGTTTGTACTTCTCCCTACCAAGGACAATTTTAAGGATTCCACTGCATACCCCTGAGCGTGTGCGTGTGCCCGCATGTGTATGGCTGTGTGGCCGTGTTGCACCTCGCCGCTCGGTGTGTGCTGTCGTAGGAGCCGCTAACATCTGCCCCAAAACTACATACGAAACAAAAAAGATACACAACCAGAGAGAAAAAAAAATTCTTTCCTCGTCTCACAAAGTGTTTCCGTATTCAGATAGGGAAAGCAAGTTGCATCTGTTTGGCTCAAAGGTGCGCGTGGATCCAGGGATGGAATATTTTCAATCAATTAAAATATTCACCTGAGGGACTAAGATATCAATTTTTCCTTTGTATTCCTTCCCCTCCGACGTGGTTCTGAGCCGACGTTGTGGAGAGAGGGAGGGGGTCATCTATTCCTCCAGGAGTCTAGGACCTTTGTGTCTATTAGCATAACCAATTGGTTACGATTTGTTTCGATTTAATCGAAATTACAACACGGGAGTTGATTTATAGTTCGACCGACTTTCGATTGTCCTTCTAATTTTGTGGAAATGGAGCAAATTGCTGAAAGGAAGTGTCCAATGTTCAGTTCATGGGAGACGGCATTTGCATGAGTATGAGCTAGTCAATGGTTATCCGAGTTGTGGGAGGTATTTACCTCGAATGTCGCAAGGAGTCGTGAGAACTTGCTGCTGTGGGAAATAAGTGGTCACATAAATCACGTCAACGATATCAGTTCTGCTTCTGATATGGGAAACATATCGTCCTTTATTGCTTTAATTAATACTGGAAAAGGACATCAAGATGCATTCAAGCTACATTGGTTTCATTCTTTTTATGGCCTGTCGAGTGCATACTGATTACAAGAATTTCTAATCAACTAGATTCAGGTAAAATGGAAAATTACCATGTCCACGACTCCTTGATTCTCAATTTACTCCTTGAAACTGAATGTTCCGCAAGCTGTGCACAATTCTCGCTCTTGGTACGATTCCCCAAGCGAAAGAATATACCTCTACATAGTTTGAATACCATCGATACATGTAGATCCTCTGCACTCTTATCTTAGTCAGGAGTTCCGCAGGAGTCCATTTTAGGTGCCACACTTTTGAGCTTGTTTGTTGATAATCTATATCCTGTACCTTTACTTACTTTTAGGACCAGCTATACATGGAGGTTCTGAAATCCCGAGCTACTTCTTCTACTCAAGACCAAGTTGCCTTACATCCCCAATCATTTGGGTTTTATGCCCTAGGTGCGGTCATGTTGTCCTCCTTGAACCAGGAGGGTCGGACCTGAAACCTTCTTAGCTATAGGATTAGTGTTCGTAAGCTCGATGTGTCCTGGCCATGATAGTCGGTAGATCTTTGCATTAAGGACTACTACATCCACGTATTTATACCCATCACAGACAGTGCAAATATCTGTGGCAGAATTTTTCACAAATAAACGAAGAATTGCGGAACACATCCGTTCTGCTAAGCGGACAGTTGTTGCCGGCCCACAGCAGGATTGGCAGAATAAGTGTTCCGAAGAGAATGATTTTCGCCTGCGACCCAGGAATGTAAAGATAAGTTGTATAGACAATTCGAAGAAGCAACGGTTGTCAAGGCCAATTCTTTATTGTCAGGCATTTGTGTAGTTTTCTTTGCCATGAGGTAGAAAAACTCCTTAGGTGATGAGCTACGGAGCTCTATTGAACTTATTTTATTTTATCCTCATTTAACTTGAGACCACCTCGTTTTACCTGCTCTCCAATCACGGCGAGAACTTCGAAGGCGGAACCTTAACAACAACTTGCTTCGTTGAACGACTTGTTAAGGTTTATAAAAATTAATGTATACTTGATTTTTTCTTTGACAGAGTAAACTATAAAGAAGTCCCGCAAGGCATTAATTGTAGAACTTATACTTTCTGTAGTTCCACAGGTGTCCATGTTAGGGCTGAGACTTTTTTGTGTGTTTTTTGTTCATGGCTATGAGCTGGCGATCTTACATTTATGCTGATAAACTGCAAATATGATTGCTGCTACCGATATGGTTCTTCTTGACTACGGTCTACGAAATCATGACCATGTATTTGTAAACTGAAGACATTTAGGTTTTCGTTTTAATACAGAAGGAAATACGGATCAATGAAAAGAGTGATGGAATCGTACTGCAGAGGTACAATATCCTACCAAGGTACAAACCTTGTTACAGCCTAGAGGGCCATCCGACGCTTATGGTCTGAGTGGACTCGAAGTAGAGCGCATTGACAATCAAGATACTCACGTTCTGAAATGTGCATTATAAAAGCCGAGATGTACTTCAGCGAGTAAATAAGCATCCACGGTAACAAGCCCTAAAGTCCCTTTCGAAGAAGTGCTTTGATTTTAACATTATTTAAATTACATGACCTTATGAGTCAATTTCCTCAGACTTTTATACATTTTCTTTCAATGCTAGGTCCAAAAAACCTAGAATTGGGCCAGATTGTTACAAGCACTGACAGACGACCGGAACAATCCCTTTAACCATTCTGGAGACATTCTAAGACTGAAGTGTACGAGGGCTATGGGGATCTCCTAGAAATCCTAACTTAAACTTGAACCGGCTAAATCTTATTGGACTCGCAATGAAAACTTCAAATGGAGTATGCAGAACTCGTGATCTGCAATATTGAAGTCTTTATGAGCAATATTTTCAGAACATATTCATATTTTGTTGAAGTGTATTTTATAATGGAAGGAAGACAACATTCTCTTCTCTTGTATTCCAGGAGGCAGAATTTACCAAAGCCAGGATCGGATCGGGATTCAGAGTTAATTGTCCCCGCAAAGATTATTGCAGCTTATTGTTTGTTTGAAATTTGAATTTAGAACAGATTCCTTTGTTCTTCATCATGTTATAAGGCAGGACACCTGGACAGTTCTAGCCTAGACGTTCACATACTTAAACATAAAAACGGATTTATTTTCAATACCTTCGTATTTATTATAAGAGGTGTACATATAGAATAGACCTGGATGGATACGTGTCGGACGAACCGATTTCGTTACTGTTCACATGATCAAGCATGTCGTCAGACTTAATTATTCAAGTGAATTCCGTTGAGGGTGGACGTACTCGTAGCAGCGCTTGTAATAGACAAGAAGTAGCAGAATTCTTTAAAATTTTTATTTTTTACATTTTTCCTGTCTCCGGTACATTTCAAAAAATTCTTTTCAGAATAGCATATTCTCAAAAAAATAAAAATTTTGAAAATACTTTAACTCTTCCTCGAACAACCTCACCGATTGAACAGTTCTTAGAAATTAAATTTCCTTCACATCGACCTGGCACTGGTTTACATCGTAGTCCTATATTGGAACACAGTAGTAAGTCATTATAAGACGGAACAATCGCCAACTGGAAGCTATCATCACGGGAAAAGCGAAAAATAGCAATCGAGTAGTTAAAGTGCAAGTGAAATGGCCTAAGTGGGCCAGGAATGCGACTGTCACTATAGCTAATCTACCTTCTTAAACAAACCTACTCATACCTGACGTACCGGACAGATTAAACTGCCTTGTGTTTAATCTGTCCTTCGCGAAGGTTTGTATGAAAATTTATTGAAAGAAATTGTTTGCAAAATTGGTTATTTAATTTTTTTTAAGTTTCAAGACGATTTTTTAAGGCCCGGCGTAGTCTCCATCGTTCAGCTTATGCGAAACAAGAAAGGGACTGTATTTGAAAATTATTGCGAAAGTTACATTCACCTCTTCATCTTCCCTGGCTTCTACTTGAAGGAAGAGCACACCAAATGCAATGTTACAAAAATATGTAACAACAGAAGACATGCTAACACCATAACCACTGCATCTTAAATCGATGGCAGTACCCTTCTTCTCGTTTCCAAACAATTCCGACTCCGACAACAATTATCAACAATGTTGGCACGAGCAAGTGAGATAATGGCACTGAATCAGTGATGATTCTGGCCACTCCATCACAATTATGCACTTCAAACGCTCTGAACGGCTGTGGCATCAATTTCCTCTCATCCAGCCAGAATCGCATCTCGGTACACACAATTCTATGAGTCCTCCATCACGGTCTTTGGTTATGTAAACGCATGTCCACACGCCGGACAATGTGGCGCTGACCAGCGATGATGTAATTAAAATTTTGCGCAGAACGCTCTTGCACAATAAGTAGCACAGCATTCCATGCGAACGCTTTGGAGGATACCACTAATTATCAACCGTTTGCAAACGTCCTTGCCGTGTCTTCCTCAATCTTCGTCCAACCACAAATTATTGGTACTTACGCTGTCGACAGCTAATTTGTTGTCATTAAATAAAATCTAAATTGATACACTATATCGAACGGCATGCCATCGACTGACTTTCCATCCACGCATCCACGTATCCGCGGAGAGGCATGCCATCAGCAGGGCGGAGATCCTTTTATATCAGCCGCGCGCGACTTTCGATATGACAACGGCTAATTGATTGTAATTACTAAAAGCGGTCTCCGCTGCGTTGGCCAACGACACTTTTGATTGAGGAAAATTGCAACCTTTACAGAAAACACCGGCCAACAGGAGCGGGCAAGCGCAGTAGTCGAGGCTAACCATGGTCCTAGTCGTAGCCGCCGTAGCAACTGTGGCGAAGTGCACTGGACCGGACCTGAACTGAACTAGAAGCCATCATCATCGTCGTGGCGTTCAATGGCGCTCATTGCCACTGCACTCGACTGCATAAGAGCACCGCCAGGGGACTTGTTGTTCGCTGCCAATTCGCCGTCGCAAGCGGCTATGACTTGCAAATTCTCATACTTTCCGGTTAATGATTGTCACCTTCAAGATAAACGTCTGCGATCGGTCGCCGATTACTTGGATTGATTGCTCGATTTTAGGAGAATATATTTCACCGTTGTAATCGGTGCCAACAAATTGCAGGCAAGTGCTTGAAATTGTTCGGCCATTACCGGTGGACTTTGTGGTCAAAGGTAATTAGTGGTTGCCGAAAAATTGCATGTATGCCAGAATGGAAGCGACTGCGGTGTCGCACGTCGTGATGATATGCTCAAGGTGAAGACGCAGGTTTGCGCTGTGCATTGGCAAGGCAATGAAAGAGTTGTCAAGTGACATTCGGGCGACGACAACGCACAAAAAAACGTGTGAACAATACTTAATTTTGATGAGCGTATCGCAGTGAAGGTATTAATTATACGCTCCTTAATGGCGGTACGTTCGAGGAGCATAGCGTTACGTCGTTTTGTGGGTAATTTCACATTTTAACGCAAATTCTCAGTCGAATAACAGCTGGATTTGGGAACAGCGGCATTCTAGCAAATCTAGTGCTGTCTTCAGTCTGGAATGCATAAGCCGACAGAGCAGAGATTCCAGAGATATCCCAAACTCAGCAACTTCCGCTAAGCAATCTAAGCGCATCTCATTTCCTTAGCCCCCGGAATCTGGGCCGAATTTATGCCATTGCAATGCTACCGGGTCCAGGCCATTAACTCCAAAGCATCAGCCATTCAGTGGCATGACATCTCAGTTAAACGTTGACCATCGTGCAACCCCGACGTGACGTGATAAACGGAAGTGAATGAATCAATCACCAGTGGCCGGGACACCGTATCGCGAACCCACAAATCTCTGACACACGCACTGACATCCCCCCATCCACAGATGCACACAGGCACAGTGTGCACACCAATCGACAGCCCCCGAGATGACGTGATTGACTTATCAAAAGGATTTTATTACGTGAGTCCCGATGTGATTTATGATGTGCACGTCCCGTGAAGTGCTTTATGTCAAGTCGGACAGCATAAATCTAAAATTCAAAGGAACCTTTCATCTTTTACAAGACTCGTCAATCTCATTGAAGTCACAACATTGACCTCAATTTGAATAAAGCTGGACTCCTGGATATGGCGGCAACTGGGGCTGCTGGAGACGCTGCCGCCACTGCGGCTTCTCTCGCATTTACACTTTCCGCGGGGATTACAGAGCTGGCGCTCATAAAACCCAACGTGGAGACGATGGATCCACTCGATGTGGGATTGATGTGCGCCCGGCACGACGAAGACGACGATGAGATTGCAGGCTTAGAGGAGCACGACGACACGGCGACGTCGACGACGACCATGACGATGAACGACAGCATCGGCGGCGTCATCCATTTTCCATGTATAGGCATGGAAATGCGTCGACAACGTGCACACGAGATGTTCACAGCGCAACTGCACTTGACTTGATTCCGATTTGATGTACAGAATGCGGCAGCCTGAATCTTATTGACAGAACAATAAAAATCGATTTTCGAACGTACAAGAGATCTCTGATCTCTGAGTCTGGGTCTGGATCTGGGTCTGGTGCGGATGCGCATGCCGAATTTGGCTGAGCCGAGGTGCAGACGGGTTTTGGGAATGGGATAGGATTCAATGGACCGGCGAGTGAATGGACAACTGAATGGAGTGGTCGCGGAGTGTTGGACTTAACACTCAGAGGTTGTGCCGCGGCCGCCACAGTCGTGGCGCGTTGCATGGAATTGAGATGTCCTGGACGCGAGATGCACTCTCGCGGTGATGCAATGAATATATTTTGTAGCGAGCGGTGTTTAAAAATACATTTATTGTTATTTATGCGATTCAAATGTTTGACAACAATGGACGGGATGTGGTTTGCTGTGCGATGGGAATTCGCGCTGCTTTGCTTTCGGGTTGCTTATTGAGATAAATTCATTGAGCGCGATCCTGTTTGCATGGGAAACGAGATGTTGTTGTTTGCACTTAGGTACATTGCTTGTGTGTGTTTGTGGATTGGAGCAAATGGAGAATGGATGGTGCATAGAAGGTGAGAGGTGATCTATCGAATTGATTTTCATGAGAAGTGTCGTTCGAACAAGATGGGAGATATGGCAAAGGGCACTCGACCACTTCTGCTGCAGTTGACAGCATTGCTGTTGGCCAATTGGTTATAAAAACTTCAAAAATAACAGGAGCGTGTGTTGTCCAAGAATGACAGTCAGCGTTGATGCCTCAGTTCAGCATAGCGGATAGACACTTGTTGAGTCTCCGGTTGTGCAATAGGAGTAGTCATGTGCTTACCTTCTGATGCCCTATGTGCTCTTGCTAGATGCTTGTTATTCATTGATTTGCTGTTCTTGTTCTTCTTATTGTTCTCGTTATTCAATGTCTGAACCTAACCTTGGCCAAAGTGTTCTTCTTCTCCACATGTATGGTAAATTTCGATCGTGGACGTTCTTTATTGCGATGGCCCACAAGTCAGAAGTCAGAACCAAGTCGCCAACTTAGTCTCAAGCTAGTTTGGGTTCAAAAATTCTTCTGATCGGAGCTGCTATGCCCACACATTCTTCATTTCTAATTGCTAAGTCCCAGTTTACTCCATTTACCCATTCACTGTGTCGACTATCTGTCGTTGCCTAGTATATTCCGTTGAGTTCCCAGGCCATTGCTCAAAAAGGAGAACATTTGCAAGTACTTAACGAAACAAAAATAGTCCAAGTCCATTCCTCTCCCTTCAGGCACAAAATACCGAACAAGCTGAACATCCGCTCACGGAAAGCAGACAACTCAACAAAATATGTTTGTTCATAAGAAAGATACAGTAGTTCAGTTCAGTTTAAGCCCCTCCATCCAATCGCAGTCAAAACTAGAGCGCACAACATAACAGAAACCAACGAAAAACATCACTTCTAGAAGGCCCAACATAAATCACTAGCATCTATCCACGCGAAATACTTGTTCAGAAAAAGAGATATCGCTTGCAATCTGATAAAGCAATTTGTAACGATAATGATCGCAATGATAGCATAAATCTTTGTCCCTGCATCCAATGCCTCTCCGGATTCGATGCTCCATCGGACTTAGTTGTAGGAACCAGTAATCTTAAGGTTAGCTTGTGATGTCATACAAAGCAGGGATGCACAAAATAACAAAATAAAAGCAAACATTTCAGAAAAAGAACACCAACAAGAAATGGGCGATGAACTCGATCCGTGTCGCTGGAGGCGATAAAAATCAAAAACATTACACGCAATCAAGATTAATTGACACCTGATATGTATCTGACGACGATTTCATTTTGATTTCACGTGGTGTATCTCTTCGCTTGCTTCGGGATCTTCGTTGATTCTGTTTCATTTTTAACGTGTTTTTTTTTTTTTTTTGACACATTTTTTTCGACTTTTGCTTGTAGAAAGTCGTCAAGGACTTATGCTCGGCAACATTGTCCCAGTTTATTCGGTGATTTGGTGAAGGATATAAAATTGTGTTTCAATGTACAGTAGCTGCGTACCGGCACATCAAACGGAAGGACTTAATCCGATTATCTACCTGCTATCGATATGGGCATGCATGCATGTGTTCAGCTATTGTGGCTGAGTACTGGTTGACAGCTCCTGAAATATGATCAATAATCCTTTTCATGCGCATGTGACGTTTGATGTGTCCTTTCAGCAGGACCGATGTGATGATTTGCAAATGAGAATTGACATTCGGTGCAAAATGAAGTTTCGTGGACACGCATGATTCGCACGGATGTGACTTACAATGGGAAAGGATGTGATCAAAGGATGGCTCTATTCATAACGGGTTAGCGTTGTCCTGTGTGGGAAATGATCGATGATTCATCGATGAGGTTGAACACACTTGCCGCCGGATTTGAAAAAAATATCCCACACAAATTTGTTAGAAAAACCTCTTGAAGCTGTCAGTTTGATGGTGCAAGTAGTAGGTTGTGTTCAGTTTGGTGGGGGTAGAGAGTGTACTTCGTTTATGACGAGCTTGTTATGCGAAGGACGCTTGTTGGCAGTCAAAGTGCCCAATCTAACATGCCATTCGGCACGTAAGACGGAATGGATGAAATCTTCTTGGGGATTGAATAATGAACATATGTACAGTGAAACAAATACCAAAATTGCATTTAAATTCGCTACATCACCATGCTGCGCGAGGTGTCACTTCTTCCACGATCATCACGAAGAGTGAGGAACATACGGCATAAATTGGACGATATTGAATAACACTGGAGTGCTTCAGTCGACAATCTACTTCAATTTGGACTTTCTGACTGTGTAAATGTGTTCAAAGAAACCAACAGCTTTTATTATCCTTCGCAGCATTATGATGTTTTCTTTTATGCCTGAATTCAATTCAACATTTCTTCGAAGAGATGGAGCCCTGTGGCTAGTTAAAAGCGCATACAACGAGTTCAGAAACAGGGATAAGGTGACAATACTAGGTTTGTGTAGTTCACGAACGAACTAGTTCAAAAAAGTTCACAATGACACTTCAATTTAGTTCATTTAGTACACTAATTCAACAAACTCAGACATAACTTACTCCGAATACATGTAAGTCAGTAAGAATAACTACAAATTGAGTGCATTGCTTTGTGTGTATATGGGCATACTGCACATCAGGGTTCGTTTGTTTAACTACCGCAGCACAAGCCTATAATGGACCCAATCTGGGGACTAATAGTTAAGAAACCCTGCTAGTCACTTCTCAGCTACCAACCGAGACAAATGGGAATGAGACACACCAATTGGGTGATACTCTTGTGTGAAAAATCATGATAGACCCCCAATCAGCGAGAGTACCTACAACCTCATGCGCAGTCTGCTGGCTTCAACTTTAGTGCCATCGGATTTTACATTACAGTCTATCCGAACAAATTCCCACAGGTTAGGATCATCACGTAATGCACTCCGGACCAAATTTCTCGATTAAATTCACAATAGCTTCCTTAACTTTTCATATTGTTCTTAGGTACGTGCACTTTCGTTGGGTTCATTAACTTTCGTTAGTCTCGTTAATTATTTTTAAGTTCGTTCACTTTCGGTAGGTTCATTCAGTCACTCACTTACATGGGTTCGATTTGAATCGCATTTTATGTACGTAAATGGCAATTCGAATTGGAATGTTGCTTAAGTTTCCAGACGTTTGTGCCTCATTTTCGTCGTTTATGTTTTAAATTATATTAAATTGGCAACCAACTTAAGAAACCAATCGAATAAAGCGAAATTATGTAATCTGACTATAATTGTCTCTTCGTTCATTTTCGTAAGGTTCGTTCACTCACTTAATTGGCATCGATTTGAATGACATTATACGTATGTACGTAAATGGCAATTCGTTCGATAAGCACGTGTGGTTACATTGAGAGTTAATGGTGTTTCGGGGAATTTTTCGATCGATTTTGACACACGTTTATACTTACACGTCCCTTATGGTTGGCCCTTAACACCCTGTCTTATGTTACAAATCGTATATACCTCCGATAATTTACTTGAGAGAAGTTATCGCTATAAAATTTGATCGTCAACAGATAACAGTGGTTGGGAATTCAAAATCACACCTCTTGTTGGATTATTGGTTAAATCGGAACATTATGAGGACAAGGAGATGATAATGTTTTAGGCAAGAAGCCTGTCATGTCTTACCTATTTTGGCATTTCAAAGGCACCCTCAATACCATGCGAGACGACATAATGTGCTAGGGCCTAGCAAGGTTATCTATAGTTTAGTTCTGCTGTAAAATTTCGAAAATTTTTGACGATTGTTACAACGTTGCAAGTTCAAAGGAGAAATACGCAAGTTTTGTGCTTTCCGCTTCACATTAAATCTGTCAAAGCAGATGAGGTAATATCTGCGCAAGGACTTAGTAAAAGATACCCAAACTCGCTTGACAAAAAGCATTGCACTTGTCATATTCAAGACAATGGTATCTTATTGTCGTAGACTTCACATGGACAGTGTCGAACTACTCCAATGAGATCCTATCAGACCAGGAATAATTGCGCCTCATGCATGACTTTGTATCCTCGACTCATTGGCAAGATCGTCTGGAGAATGGGACTGTAGATGCGTAAGCCTAGAAGGCCTGTTCTGACCTAAGAAGAAATTACTACAGTTTCCAGCTTTTATCTGACTGTAAGTCTTTGAGTTGAAGTTTGTACATACCCTCTCTAAGTCGATGGATATAAGAGCTCCCCTAGATGACTGCTTTCATACTCATCAGCTTGGACCACCTGTTGGCTTAATCAACCAACAGCTCCTCCAAACCCCAAATCGGTCGCATCTGGTGACAATATTTTTCCGTGGAATGAATCTTGGGCAAGCGTCTCATTCAATTCCTGTTTATCTGCACCCTGAATGAGAGCAACATGTTGCCTTCCGGAGAAGGCAAACAGCTTGTCCTCCTCACAATGGCCTTGAGTACACCGATGATACCTGTGAGCAGATTACTTGCAATGAACAACGTGATCCAGTATCTTGTGTTATTTTGGCCAAAAACTGCACTCCTTTCGTCGGCCCTCATCACGACACCACGCGAGCTTAAGCTTATCAACCAATGCATGTACCTCACGATATCGTGATAAAAATCTCACTTCTCACGTCGACCCAAGGATTATCAGTTTGAGTACTGAAAGAACAAAGTACACCGATTCGCACTGTCAAATTGATAAATGTTCCAGGACAGCACATGGGCTGGCGAGCAACCAACCTCGCCACCACCCGGCCCCCTGGCCATCGTGCGGTACACCCATTTCCCAACCCATTAATCACGAGATAATTAAAATTTCACCAACTCATTCCGCGATTTCCCATACCACCGAGCCATTAACCATGTCCGTTCAACATTAATTAGCAAAACAACCGCCATCTATCCCAGGAGCGGAGCGTACAGAACCGAAAAAGCGAGAAACCCTTGGCATTGCGTTAAATTTGCCAACAGATTGCGCGTTAATAGGCCATCGATCCAAGCTCTCCGTCATGAGTTATGGCGCAATCCCGATTAATGATACCCTCGAGACATTATTAATTGGCCAGAGTGACTGCAAGAGGCGCTGCATTCCGCGTAATAATATTTTTGTTATAAACTAGGTCTCGCGCCAGTTGACACTGTCCAGCGTCACCAAGTGTGCCTGACTGGTTGGCTGACTGGCTGGCAAGTTTAATTAAACTCTCCGACTACCGACATCTTCAGTGGGTCCTTTGCCTTCGCCCTCCACCACTGCCTGGTTGGCAACGGAGACACGACGAAGATGAAGACGACGACGCGCAAGTCAGCGAAGATGATGATGAGGTCCGCTGCTGAGCTGCGCCTCGCCTTTTTGTACGAGTTCAGTATCGCGGGACATGCGACTATACAGATACAGAGTACACTTGATAGTATCTTGTAGATGTATCACATGACACGCGTCGCCGCATATATTCTTCGACGCAAGGGAAACCGGCGCGGCGGCAGCGGCAGCGGTGGCGGTGGCGGTGGTGGCGGCGTTGTGTGTGAGCAAGAGGGTCGCGATAAATGCGATATCGGTGGCTGTGGCGGCGGCGGCGGTGGTGGCTGCAACAGCGGCAACGGCGTCCAACCGAGGTGCTGCAGTCTGCAGAAGGGGAGTGCAGCTAATTAGCAGCCTTGCGATCGAAATTACCAGCCACTTCAAACGGAGCCTCGTGTGTGCCAAAATGTAGTTTATATGTACTTGCAATCTGCTGGATATTAACATTTCACGGATGCGCGAATTCCTTCTTGTTCCTTATGCGGGTACCCTGCCCACCGACGATCGCCGCTGATATGAGTTGTGTCCAGTGCGAGGGGAGGCGACCGGGGATATGCCTAAATGAAAGCCACTCATTTTTCATTACAGATATGTTCTGCGCCTCTCTCGGTCGTGTGCCTCTCTCGGTTGAGATGGTTTCTTATTTGCGGTTCTTGAGAATGTATCTCGAAGTGCGCAGTACTTTTGCGGTAACATTGTGCGCGTTGTCTCGCTGACGCTGTGTCGTTTGTTGCTGCTGTTGTTGTCTTCCTTCGAGGGTGTTCACCAAACACATGACTTACAGATCGATGGTCGCGTGGAAATTTGGTTACACGTCTACAGGTGCATTGAGCAGAATTGTTCACACCTGACGGACGATGTTGAGTTCGGATTTTTTTTTGTTTTTATGTATACGTCTCATTTTCTTATGGAGTTTTTTTTTTGAAAACAAGAGGCGTGTGGCAGGATTTCACGTATCCCCCTCAGTTGCGTAATTTTTGTGGCACAGATTTGATTCTGAAGATGTTCAGCGTTAATTTAGTAATTTATTACCGTTAGGTTTGTGATAAACAATATCCGACAACTGGTTTTGAATGATACGACGTGGAACGCGTGGAACGTGTCTTCTTGGGTGCTGGCCCAGCGTGTGGTTGGTGCGGTTTAATCCATGGAATGCTGTTTCACTTCACGCTCAGATTGATGTTGAAGTGAAATTTTCGTGTTGCTTTTGTTTTGCTTTTGTTGACTTTTGGCCGTTTGGAAGCTGTCAATTAAATGCTGCGGTTTCGCTTTTAATAAGATGTTTGCGTTAGAAGCTTGCAAACGGGTTGAATGTTTGGGGCTTCCTGAATCTCTACGGTTATACGCAGCTTCTTTCGTTGTCGTTTCTGATTTCTGAAAGTTCAGTAGTTGTCGCTGTTCGAAAGAGTGCCATGAAATCAGCACTTGTTGGATTTGCATTGATTGGGTGGATTTGTTCGCAGGAAATTATCAATATCAGTGTTAGAGGGCTGAAGGGGTTAACATTGGCCATTAGTCACTAGACCTGCCACTGAGTTCACGGTTCAATCTCCGGCTCACGCTTGACAATACCTGTCCCTAGTCAGTTAATATGCTCAGATAACTACTATCACTGTCGTCTAAAGCGTGGCACACTTAGAAAGTCGGGCGAGAATGTGTGTCCTTTCGTTGGTTAGTATAGTTTAGGTTATGTCATCTTATCTTCAGTGGCGCATATGATCTACTAAAGGGTTCGCGGAGGCAAAACACAAACTAGATTCTCAACCATCGACTCCAACTCATCAATAGCTATGCCCAAGCAAAACAAGGTAGGATTTCAGATCTGATCCAAACCAGGCCCGCCTACGATGTTGTGATGACTGCAACATTTGTGCCACGTAGCCAAACAAACCATCGAAGCATAGCCCTTTTCGTTAGAAGAACCAGCTGCTCAACATTGTGTTCCTTCCGTACGACCGTGTTTCCCACCCTATTACGGCGAGTAATTCCCACAATAGTAAGAAGAAATCTCACATCGGCAGCTCGTAAGTCATTACCCAAATTTCGTGCCCATAGGTGAAAGTTGGCACAAAAACTGAGCTAAAACGGCTTTGATACCAAGCTCGACTTAACTGATCACAGATCTATCAGGCAGATACAGCGTATTTATTCTTATAAGAAAGCTTAGCTCCTTCCATCACTCGCGAAAAAGAAACCGAGAAGCTTGATTTTGTTCACCTGCTTCAATGGGACTCCACTAAAATGTAGAGTTTATTGACCAGGCGTTCTGGAGATGACCATAACCTCTGACTTGTCCGCATTTACCCTTATCCCAGCATCAGCTCATACGCCCACAAAGCTGTAGAGTGCGGGCTGAAGCTCTGTCTGGGAGGATGTGCAAAATCATCTGCCTTTACTCTCCCAATGTGAAACATTCCTCGCCTCGGCTGCGCTGCAACTTCCAATCCATACACATATATAGTGAAAAGAAGAGGTGACAAGACGGACCCTTGGCGAAGTCCAACGTCCACGGTAATTGGTGTTGACTTAGCACCGTAAACACAGCTGTTACAGTTTGTGTATAAAGAGTGAATGGCCTTCAAAGTGGATCATCAATCCCATACTCCTGCAGACTCCAGTGTTTGCCTGGACGCACTCGGTAAATGGTTGGATCGCAGTCACAATAGTCCGCGATATAGCTGATCCTAGCTTGTGTTTGTTTTGCTGCTATTGTTCAATCGCAGTTTAATGGTGAACGCCGAAGACTTAGAAGGAATATTCGCTGAACATTGTCATTGACTCGAAAGAGGAGGAGCCGCGAGTCAAGAAAGTTTATTTCCTAAATTCGGAATTTAACCTAAGATCCCCGGCGATGAATTCGACGCACCTAGCCACTACGCCATGGCTCTCATCTCGTTACCCAAAAAATGCCTTTCCGACTTTCAGCATTTTCAGAGCAAAATAAAATGGCCCATCAGTCGTTCAACGAAAATTCCAAAAGAGTGCTTCAAGGCTGGAACTTTCTTCACTTCGTGCATCGAATTTAATCTGCAGTTCAAATCGTTTTCGCTTTCGATTGCCTGCAGCATGCTTCTGTCATTTCTCTTATCTCAGTGCAGGGCCCGTTAAGGTATCTCCTCCGAAAAACCTGCAAGAATTCGTTAAGAGGAATCATTTTGATTAATCGTGCCTAATAATTGCGTGGTAATCGAGCCCGACGCGTAGAAGTGTGTCACCGCTAATTATGGTCATTCCAGATCCTTATCACCTACAACAGGATGATACCGCGGGACATGAGATCACCGAAGCGGCGGCGAGTGCTCTTTGGTGGCGATGGCAATTCGTTCCGATGGCGATCTCGTTTTGCATAAGAACATGTTCGGTTCCGTTCAAGTGAGGCGGTGCGGCGGACGAGCCCTTGTCCTGCTTAAGACAGACTTAATTGACGCCTTTTGCATGTATGCCTGAATCTCTTTATCGTGGTAAATGATTTCAGACATTCAGACAAGTGGTCATTTCGTGCAACTCTGCCCGCCCGCTATTGTGGACGTTCACCCATTACAACGCCCCATCAACACCTTAAGGTCAACAGAGCGGCTTACATCAAGCGATGAATTCCTCGGTCCGTCCTTTCGCTGACTGCAACGTATGCAGCAGCGATTAGGTCAGTGTCGTCGGAATGATAAATTACGAACCGCCATTGTCTAGTGGCGGTAATTCGATTGATACGGTGGTATCAAGTGTGAAAAGGATACCTTTCACACCTTTCGCCACACCTTTCTTTTGCGGTGCGGACGTTGTTTTTCTTTTTGTTTAAATGATCGTGCGGATTACTTGGTTGCGGTTGTCAGGGGCAGTCCTCGCTGCGGCTGTTTAATCTGTTCGCGGGGACGGTCAGCGCTCCTTATCGATTCCAGGTATTCCCCGGGTGATAATATTTTTATTGATGTTTAATTTTTAATTTTTCACTGTGAATGAAATCAAATAAATCGAAATTAAGTGGTCCCGAATTGTTGCTGGCGATTATGGGATATTTATTGAATTGCGGCAGTGCTTCGGTAACAGGTGAATTGGGATGTGCGAGCGGTTCTTTTTATTTATTTTTTCTGACGGATCTATTAAAAGACTGTCGTCGGCGGTTGGAGAGCAGACCACAAATTTGAGCAGATTAGGGGAAAGCAACCATTCTTAGTTTCCAGATGAATGAGCTCTTTCTCAGCTGAGAGGTGCGATGATGGAAGGGACGTATTGGTTTGTGGGAAGGCATTTTTAGCGCGGAAAGTGAATGTTCATGCCTGTGTGACATAATCCATATTAGGTTCCCAAGATCATACAATTCACATGAAATTGAAGTTGAATTCGAAGATTTCCATTTGTCGGCGGAGGTATGAAGCAAATAGTTCTAGACTGCGTAAGAAAACTAAGAAAACCCTTAGATGGTCTGAGCCTGCTAAACAGCTCCCTTCCATTGATGACATTTCTGGGCACGTTGCTTGCAGTCATCAAGCTGAAGCTGTCCTGCGTCCGCCATGATTGGGTCTTATACCGGAGGTTCGGTCTTCCTCCCTTTCTCGAACCAGGAGTCTCGAATCCGAAAACCCTCTTTGCTGGAGCGTTGCTGTCCAAGCACTCGATGGGACTGAACCAGTGCAGCAAACGGATTTTCCGGACACCATGTACCACATCTGGGTACAGCTCGTAGGATTCGCGTTGTCTCTTCCCTCGCAAACGGGACCTTATATCCGACATAGAACCTTTCTTTCATATATCAGCTACATATACCAAGATTGGTAAAATAAGAGCAGGAGTTTTGAGCCCAGTTTTTTTTGACAAACCGAAGTTGCACTGGTTGCTGTATGCGGGTTCAAAATCGATGAAAATCTGGTGTGCATTGATCTGAAACTCGATGGGCTTCTCCAGGATTTGCCTTAGTGCGTAAAGCGGGCATCGTGAACTTTACATATTATTGCATGCTGACCACCAAAAAATGACACGAACCATAGCATAACGAGAATGGGCTTCCCTAATGTAGGGAGCGGGTGGAGGTGGGCGCAAAAAATAAAACACTTGTTTGACAGGCGGTGTTATCTTTATTTCGTAACGAAGAGAAGAGAGCTAAAACTGCATTCTCCTTGTATTTATAGCAAAGCGATTCGGGTCAATAACCTGATCAGATGGTCCGAACATTATTAGTTTTATCAACAGATGTCGTTGACTGAATAGTCAAAAGCTTTAGTTCTGCACAGGGTGCTTCTTAAATTTCTTTTGATGTAATTGGTCTTTTTTTTAATTACGCCTACAATTCGGCCATCCTGATCAAGTAATCGTCCCGATTACATAACGCACTTTCGATTAACATGAATACTAATACAACATAGGCATGATTATATGATAAGAGAATAACAGATTAAAATATGAGTACAAAATAACAAAAATTCAGTAAGATTAAAAAAACTATACAAATTCAATTCAATTCAATTCCATTCAATTCAAATCAATTCAATTCAAAAAAATACAAGGCAATACTAAAATTGATATAGTGGTAAATAAAATGAAAATAGGTTTGGACAACGCGGTATAAAATGTACATGTTAACATAAATTTTCCGTCCGAGAATCGAGCTTTTCCAAGTGGTCTCCAGCTCATAGCTATGATATTTGCTTTCCGTTTCTGCCAACCGAACTTGCATCGCAATGCAGTTCTGTGGCGTTATGGGGGCTGAATAAAGCTAAGACGGGAGATGCTATAAGCTTAGATTTTAATAGTTTAAAAGTTTCCATTTCCCTCACACCGAATATGAATGGTGTATCCTTTTTCAAAAGGTCATACAGTGGTTTAGCCACATTTGCAAAACCCTTAATGAACTTGCGGAAATAGGAACAGAGTCCCAGAAAGCTATGCACATTCTTAGTGGAGGAAGGTATAGGAAAACTTTTAATTGCGTTTAAGTTAGTATCATTTGGTCTGATACCATCTTTACTGACTTTATATCCGAGATAAACGATTTCGGTTTGCAAAAAACTACATTTATCAAACCTGAGCTGTAATGAATGTTCAGTTATTATATTTATTACTTCGCGTAAAATAGTAAGATGTTCTTCAATGGACTGTGTCGCAATAAGAATGTCATCCAAGTAGGTAAGTATTTTACCTTTCGAAATAAGATTTCCGAAGACATGCTTCATGAATCTTTCGAACACGGAGGGGGCATTCTTAAGCCCAAATGGCATCCGCGTATATTCGAATTGCCCTAGCGGCGTTATAAAAGACGTAAACTTCATCGATTCATCTGTCAGTTGGACGTGATGAAAGCCATTCTTCAAATCCAATGTAGTAAAAAAACATTTATCCCGAAGTCGATCAAGATGGTCTTCTATGAGGGGTAAAGGGTAATTATCACGTAAAGTGATTTTGTTCAGCTCTCTGAAATCTACACATAGACGGAGCTCTTTATTTTTCTTTTGCACAAGTACAATTGGCGAAGCGTATGGTGAATTAGATTCGCGTATTATTCCTTGTTGCAACAAATCGTCTAACATTTTCTCGAGTTCAACTTTGTGTGCATATGGAAGCCTCCTAGGTGTACACCGAAATGGGATATGCTTGGACAAAGTTATCTCCATTTTAAAATCTGTTCGTGACAAACGGTATTTTGGTTGCAAATAAGCGAGCCTAACTATATCTTTTATTTTATCCTTAACACTTTCACACAAACTGTTATTAATGTTGAATGGAAACTCACCACAATCTGCCGCTACGTCGATGCTCATAATCTGCTGCAGGTCATTATCTTCAATTGTATCAGCACTAGGAGATGAATATGAAATTTCAGGGTTGGAGGAGCTGGAAACCACTGGTGAATTTCGATTTTCGTCCTGGTTGATACGTCGAAAAGCCAAACCTGTTTTCCCAATGAAATCACGACCTAGAATAACAGGATATATCATAGAAAATTTTTTCACAACTAAGAGATTAATTTGTATAATAGAATCTTGAAACCAAATACGACTGTTGATACTTCCTACCACCTGAAGTGGGCTATTGTTGACTCCGCAATAAGTCTGGCTCGTCCTCTCGAGTGTTGGCAGTAAGACTGTTGGTAAATACCTCTCCTGCACAAAACTTATTGGACTCCCTGAGTCCAGCAGCGTCAACAGCTTTAGCGAGATCTCCATATGTTGGTTAATCCATTCATAACGCATACAGCACTCAAAATCGTTCATCAGCCCATCCTCAGCTTCTGGTAACAAAGTGTCCGTCAAAGAGTTCCCATTGTTTCTTTCAGCAGTTACAGAAGTGTTCACATTTTGATTTCCTTGCAGCGTCATGACACGGTTTACATTGTCGCAGTTAGGTGATATGTGACCAGATTTTCCGCACTTGAAGCAGGTGACCTCCTTCTTGTTTCTATTGGGATCAGAGTGTTTAGCAGTTGTACTACGACGATTTTGAGAAACAGCGGAATTAACTCTGTTCATTTTGTCGGTGTTATGCTCCCGGTGATTGTTCTTCAGTTTCTCATACTTTCGCAGTGCTTCTTTTAATTCCACAAGACAGTTAGCATTGTACAGGATGCTTTTATTTGTCTCAGAATCAGGAATTCCTCTGATAATATATTGGATTAAGTCCTCCTCTTCGACAACTCCTTGTGTTGCAATTTCTTGCATATGAAGCACGTATTGTTGCATTGTTTCATTGCTCAACTTTTTCCGTCTTCGCAGCTCGTTGTAAACGTCTGATGTGGTCACTTTTTTCTGGAATTCGTTCTTCAATGCGTTTTTCAATTGAGTCCAACTGCGCAGGCTAACTGTCCTGGCGAAAAGTCTTGCTGTTCCCTTGAGAAACCGCTTACCGAAGATGAATTTGTTCCTGTCGTCCAGTTCCAAGACTTCTGAGTACTCTTCGAACTGCTCAATCCAGCGGTTAACGGAGAAGTTGTCATCTCCACTAAAAACGGGTATCGAGTCCTCGACGTCCTTGAAGTTGTAAGCTGGAGTAGACCTGGGAATAGATTGAACTTCATCAATTTGTAATTCTCGCAGTTTCTGTTTCAATTGTAGAATTTCTTCTTTCTTCTTGCACATTCGTTGAAGTTTTGCTATCTCTTCGTCCAGTTGTTCCTCTTCCCCACTGCTTTCATCAGGCACGTCGTTATCCGGTGGCGTTGAGTCGTCAGCACACTGTTCTCTGGTGTCTGAAGAAAACTCGTTGATCAAACCGGCAAAGTCGTCATCCGAAAACTCCTGTACTGCTTCTTCAACTCGAAGTTTAAGCTCTGCCTTGGTGCCGGTAGTAGGAAATTTTAGTGATCTGAGAATACCTTTGAGTTTGGATACTGTCGAAGACTCCAGAATCTCTGTCCACTTCTCAGACATTATTAAATTTTCACTATGCACTCCGCGAAATTAACTTGGAATCGTACCGCAGTATTAAATTTGGATGTACACTCGACTATACAGTAGATCTATGAACCGAATCCCACTTCTGAAGATTGTAGGGAGCGGGTGGAGGTGGGCGCAAAAAATAAAACACTTGTTTGACAGGCGGTGTTATCTTTATTTCGTAACGAAGAGAAGAGAGCTAAAACTGCATTCTCCTTGTATTTATAGCAAAGCGATTCGGGTCAATAACCTGATCAGATGGTCCGAACATTATTAGTTTTATCAACAGATGTCGTTGACTGAATAGTCAAAAGCTTTAGTTCTGCACAGGGTGCTTCTTAAATTTCTTTTGATGTAATTGGTCTTTTTTTTAATTACGCCTACACTAAAATGTTTAAAGTGATCTGTACACATAGATTTCAATAACTGGTGCACGGTAACTGTGACATTTTCACCTTTGTCTTCTTACAAAGTAACAAGACTAAGGCCAGTAGAAGATTATCGATGTGCTTATTTCACGAATCTTACTCACGTTGAAGTACAGCTAGCAGTGATGTCTATTTTATGAGCTGATCATATCTCCTACAAGAATGTGTTAATCACGGTGATCCTGAAGAGGCACTATTCCGCACAATCACTCGTTCGAAGAGCATTTTTGAGCCACGATGAATTTGTGAAAATCCATTTATGATTGCCAGTGTAAATATCTTAACGACAGCTAAACGCACGTTCCCGCATGCGACCACGTCGCTCGTGAAGAAAATCCTTTCAGTGAGAATTCTCGGACAATCCTCAGGGAGCTGCGAATACCAATCAAAAACGTGTTGATTGCTCGAAAATCTTCGCACCTCTGTGTGCCCATATCGATTGATCTATGACTGATAGGTGTTCGCCTGTCGGCACTTCACATCCCAGGGTGCAGGCGTCGATGTTCTCGCCCAAAACTGCCAAACCGCATGCATGATCGGTAAACAACTGTTGGAGCTCCTTCAATCGCCTAACGATATCTTTAGCACGCAACATCCTCGCAATCCTTTGGCAATCGGTCCCTATCGGCGGCTGGATTTGGGATCCACGTCAAGCAGGTTGCGGCTCCCTTGACGTCGGTTGCGTGTGTGCTGACGGCACTGGCTCAACAAACGAATCAAACGCTTTGACCACTCAAGCGCCGCTTGTTAACACTTTCGTGCCTGGCACTTGTCCTCCTAGTCAATAAAGACATTCAACGCTGAAGCAGCTTGTTAGACAAGCCAAGGTGTGAACTGCCACTCGGTTTTTCCCACGACAGGTACCCGCCGAGACCTTCGTCCCAAATTAAATACCACCAACCTGTTGCTCACGCACGTATTTACATATCCCAAGGCGCGAAACGCGGCCTAAAAGCCGAAGCTCGCTCGCCGTCTGTGCAGTGTGTACAATTGTCGAGTTGATTTAATCACTGCGAACTTGACTAATGTAACGCACTCTAGAGGGTCGCAATGCGATGCAATTAAAGGGAATCCATCCGGGCGCGGATGGCCATTCGGCGAAACGACGCGACGTTGAGGCTTTCAAAAGTGATCTCGACCAGAAGAGCTACCAAGGATATGCCCGTCGGGTTAATTGGCCTGCGTGCGCATGCGTATACCCGTGTGTCCGCGGATCTGAGTTACTTTCAAACTTAATGGCACTCCATCACTTTTCGGGGGTCTCGAAAATCAAAAGTGAATCAGTCTGTTGACTTGGTCACATTACAGGTTAATGCACAAATTAATCAGCCGACGGTTCCTGGCGAGTGGACGGCGCGGCGGCTCATCCACTGGCCAGCAGCACCTTTGCGCATAAGTGAACTCACAGCCGCTATGGAGTGTGCGTGGACCAGTTTGGTGCGTCGCGTCGTCCGTCGTGCTACCAAAGATTCGGATGTGGATGTTGATGTGGATGTGGAACACCGCCAGCTATGGGACTCTCCACTCGGCTCTGCTGTCCGCACTTGGTGCAATCTCTTTCAGCATTTCGGGCTGGATTTTTACCCGCAATGCAATTATATATTGAAATTGTTTTTCTTTTACTTAATTTGGACATTAAACGTGTAAGCAGAGGACCGGCACGCCGCCACCACCGCTGCAGCAGTCGCCGACGTCTCTGCCGCTGTCGCTGCCGGAGGATTTAGCAGACCCAGATTTACTGATGGAGGCATTCGGCGGGATTAATGTGCACGCTTCTGTTGGATTCGGAAATTAGCCTGGCGCAGCATTCCTTTCCTGTGCCGTGATGGACCAGTGCTGTTGCTTGCTTGCGAGGGATACAAATTGTGAGAAAGAAATATGTTGAATGCTGGCAATCAGTGGATGGGGCAGTTTAGGTTTTTGAGGTTCATTATGCGGTGGCAACCGTGGCGGTGACCTGCTTCCGCAGCGTGTATGGCTTAATGATAATGCACGCTACTACTAGATGATCTTGCAAGAAGTCCGAGTTATAAATTATTTGCAATTATCTTAACGACTGGTGTTTGTTTTATGGAATAATGGACTGGCTAGCTGTGAAGAAGGGCGACGAATGCACTCAGGCTGGGTGGAGCTGTGAAATGTGAAGGCAGTCAGGGGTGTTTGCGATCTTATCCGCGCGTTGTGGAACTAGTCTTTGTGACTGCGGGCAAATGTCTGGCTGACAACTCAGACTGATCATAAACATTTGATGGGGATACCTTGAAATTTTGCGAAGCAAAACAAAAGTCGGAGGATGGCGTCTCTGGTCTGGGATGACTTAATGAAGAGCTTGAATATAAATTCAAGGACCCTTTTTAAATCAATTAATGTGTGGATATGGGCTGACATGATGAGATCATTTCTACGCCGTTTTTTGCACATTTTGGGTATAAAGTGCTGGATAATGGGGCAGGCATATTTTTTAGTCGTACCAGTTGCAAATTTCACTCATTTGACCAACATGGGGTATCTGCCATGACAACCCATCGACACCTATCTCTAATAGGAAAAGATGGAGAGGATGTGCCTGAAATGCAGATATTGCATTTGGTACAAGTCCTTCAAAATCGAATATTTCTTGTGGTACAACCTAATAGACGCAATGAAACTCACATCAGAGACTGCTTTGTTGCCGAAGAAGTACCGCAAGGGTACTCTTTGCAATTGCACAGATGTCAATTTCTCTCTCGACTTTTCGTAATTCTGCGTCCTTTAGCAAACTTTTGAATTTGTCAGAATTTTGTTTCCTTCTTCTGAAAGTTACTTAGGACCACTACTCTTAGATTGGCACTACTGGTAGTCTTTCTACAACTGATCTAGCATTTTTGTGTATTTCTAGATACGAGAATGGTTCGATAAGACAGTCAAATAAAAATCGTATAGTCCTTCAATTCAGTTAAGGAGCAGGCTTCATCTCAGACGGACACATCCTTTTTAGGCCCTGTTAACCTTCCAATGTACCACACATCAGGCAATGGTCTCCCAATACTCAATGCATTCAACTTTCAGTCATCTATCACCTACAATCAAAGGTAGGTGATACTCATCCAATTTTGACTTGCAATTCAAAGGGGTGATCAATCCATTTTCACATCGAATGCGTTTCCCATTGTCGTTCGAGAGAGATCTATTGATTTCTGTTCCCTCCCTCTGTTTGCCTCCAGAATTGATCCTCAAAATCAATTCAGATCACCATCTGGGAATGCGGTTTGATCTTCTATTGGAATTTACATTTCAACGAAAAGGGTTCAGTGATTAAGTGTGATTTCTGGCCGGATGCTTGCAACAAGGCGTGGGAAAGGCACATGATCGATGATGAATAGATTTGCTTTGTAAATTACACTCAGCTCATTTGAATTTATTGAATAAATACTGATCGATACCCTTCGCGATATTTGTCTAAGGAGAGATAAACAAATCATCCGTAGTTCTGATGATCCGAATCTGGGCATGTCATTGCGTGGATATGAGAGCAACCACTAATCTGAATACATGGATGCACTTGTGGTTTCAAAGAATTCAATTTTTCTTTGAGGATCAAATAGCGGGGAATATCATATCTGTCGGCATGATTCAAACACTGAGCGGAGTGGAAGGGCGTTTAAAAAAAATACCCGCGCAACGCTGGAGGCAAATACTGAAAAATTGGGCAAACAGAAGAGGCTCTCAGGTTGGGACTGCGACAGGAATTATTTCAGAATCAACCTGAAATTTATTTCAAATTATGTCGTGGTCGATTGCAAAGAGAGTTCTTCTCATATTCTCCTTCTGTAGTTTCTGTATCCCTTTGTGGGGCATAGGGCCTAAACTACGCCTATGCGCCATCGCGTTCTATTGCTGGCAATGTGCCTCAACTCTTCCCAACTTTTCCCCAGCTACCGGGCTTCAATCTCCACCGTTCTTAGCCGTCTGCCGTCCTGTTTTAAGGAGTTCCATTTATCATATTCAGCTAGACCAATATCCGTGATTCCAGAGGATTGACAAGAGATCGATTACCTAGTTGAAGAAATGTTTCCCAATTTTTTGTTCAACTGCTCACGTCATTCACGTGCTTGAAAATCTAGTAGCATGCATAGAGCCGATAAGCACTGAGACGAAATCCACTCTTCTCTGCCTCTGTACACCACTCCGGCCATATGAATAAAGGCTGAATATTGAAAATAACAATTACGTTCGACCTCATTTATTACCATGAGCTAAAATTGAATCATTCAAGCAGTGTATGTCGCAATGGACAGTTGTTTCATGTTTTCACGTTGTTTCGCGTTGACGGGCCAACTCGTTTGGCCTGTTTTTTTGAACACTTTTATTATCGCTTGCTAAGCTGAATTATTGACATTGTTGCAGTTTGGATCTTCCGCATGATGACGGGTGTGATGATGCTTCTTTTGGCTTCACTCATCGCTGTTAAAGTAGTACTCTATTTTTTATTAAAAGGCAGAAGCAATCGGTAAAGATCGATAATTATCAGGTAATAAATATAACAGCGGAGGAAGACACTTATACCCGTTTTATGCAATCAGATAGAGATATGTCTGGCAGAAATCAATCTAATCAGCACTGAAAACATAACAAGACATACATTTATCTGCATCGGGACAATCATGGGCATCACACACAAGCAAATGCTTCAATCGAAAATCACTCATGGAAATCGCTGCTTCTTCAGTTTATTTTTAAGTTGGATCAAATTGCTCACCGCGTTCTTCGATTGTCATCTTCGACACCCTTCGATTATCAGCATGAAAGCTAATGCGGGAAAAGGCATGAGCAGACTCTACGAGCGGAATCCAATGGTTTAGTTCAAATTGCTTGTGAACACCTTTGTTTCATTTAAGAAACTCATCACATTGTGAACTCCGGAATCATGAAAGAAAGCAAAAGACACACCGTTGACGACGAATACAAAGCAACGTGTTTCTAAGCACTCACAGCAGCGTAAGAACGGAAGTCAGACTTAGCTTCCCGACACTAACAACGTTTATAATTCACAGCTCTACTTCACCCTCGTGGTTTCCAATAGAAAGTATGGCCGTTTGGAAAAGTTTGTCCAACTGCGCTATTCGAAGTCATCATACCCCTAGAATATATAGATCCCCTCCTCTAGTGACGGAAAAAGTGCTCGCACAACACGAGCTATTGCCGCAGTTAAAGTCTTCAATTTGTCTTCATAAAATACCGATCTTCACATAATTTGATAGGTCGAACGAATGCTTGAAGTGATCTGAGAAGTGATTAGGTGATTTGCCATATCGTAACTTCTCCTTGCTCCAAAAGGTTAACGGTAGCATGTAACAGACAAATCTTCCCTCGCATAGACATATGCATAGACTTTCTATTCGAGGACTTTCAGGCTTCAGGGAAAACAACACCGACGGCAGCTCTAGAGGCCATTATCTTCTTCCCTCGTCGCGACTTATTCGGCAGCCACATCGGGTCTGATGCTCAGCGAGGCGGGTTTTTGAAGAGCAACACCATACAGCCATGCTGCCATACTAACAAGCACACAGTATAAGACAAACAGACTACTTACGACTAACCCAATCAGTGCCTTCCGGACCGGAAATAATCGCAGTAAGGGAGATCGCCCTATAAGCTGACGGTTCAAAGATGTTTTCTCTTCAAAAAATCCATGGTACTACGGACGACTGCAGGGTCTTTAAAGCCGAAGTGGCTGCGATACAGGAGTAACAGACTTCTGATAGCGAAACGGACATTCTGACATCGAAGCTGGTTAGGTTAAGCAGACAGAGCATCAGTGAGATATCCTCGGTGAACTCGGTGATCCTCTGCTGGGTACCAGGGCATATTGGAATGCAAGGAAACGAAAAACGAACGGACTCGAGAGAAATCGATCGGACCTGGGAGAATCTCTAGCAAACCCATATGTAGCTCCAGAAGCAAATAACCCGAAGACGAACTCCTGGAACGAGCCAGAACTCCATGGCTTGGTCTGTGTGTTGGATTACCGTCAAGGGCCCTTAGCAAAAATAGATGTTTTAGGCACAACAATGTACGAATTTCTTGCAGGGCACTGTGTCATAGTTACACATGCAATACGTCTGAACCTACCGCAAATCGCCTTTTGCAGAAGCTGTAGAGATGACGAAGAAACAGAATTATTTCAACATCTGCTCCCCAATTGCCCAGCCGCCTTAGCAAGGGAAAGGAGGCAGTTCCTAGGATAGAACTTCTTCGTAGAGTTGGTGGACTTAAGCGGTGTTGAACTGAAAAAAAAACGAGCCACGGTCATAGGGCCGGCAGTGCTCTCAATCACCTAGCTACCTACCTAGATCATTCAGTTGCGAATTGAGTGAATTGATTCAGGTCAGGAGAGATTTCTAAGAGAGGTGGCGCACTGCATTTAGCTCCCGAGTTCAACTCCAACCAGTATGGCCAGTTGAACTTGTAATGATAACTTTTTTAAGAGTGAACTACAACAACCGTAATTCTTCATTTCACTGTGCTTCTATTAAAACACTCCAAACTTGTCGCTGTGACAAGTGTTACATCAAAACTCACTCAAAAATTCCAAAACCACATTTCCATTCTCAAGTAATGTTGCTACAATCATATCAGCACATAATGAAGCTATCACTTACGCTAACAACTTCTCAGAACATTGACGACCGAAAATACCAAATCAATCCGCCGATTAGAGAGCACTTACATCGATTAAACCTTAATCAAACGAAGTCAACAGCTCATGAACCCGAACAAAGAGTCCAGACAGCTTCCCTGCTCGCCAAACTCAAGCGCAAGCGCAAGCGCACCTCGGCCACCACGAGTAGCTCAGTGAGGTAACCTTATCTGATGCTGGTACGAGCGTAATTGCACCCTTTGAATACAAATTTCATGGTCCTCCTTGTTTTCAGTGGATTATACTCGTATTACAGGTGCAGATACGCATACGATTGTGCATTTCGTTTTGGGTGCTGCAATCATTGCAATTACTTTGACAAGTGCACGTGCCCAGACGGATTATCAGTTAACCCATGTGTAATTCATTACATTTTCGGTAATCCGAACTGAATTTTTGTGGTTATGAAAACACGCGCCATCACGCATTGTGCTGATGAATTTGGGAAAGGAGGGGACTGAACTTGTGGTAATTACGTGTGGCCACTGTATTTGGTTGGGTCTTCTCTTCCGGGGTGCATGCTCGGTGGTGCCTTGCACTCGATGTGCATCTAGACTTAAGCGAATTTTAAAGTCGGTCATTTAGAGATAATCGATGTCGTGTTTCGTTCCGTCCCGGTGTCAGGAGTTATCAAGGGACTTCTTCGTTTTTAAGACCATTTAAATGGATGAAGTGAGAAATGCACTCGCCTCTTATTTTGTGAACACTGTTCAACTGATTGCTGGCGAATCTAAATTGCTCAACACACCCTCTCCACTTGATTACCGCGCCTTTTATAGACCTTCGACCCGAATCGATCTTCAGTCAATCGCTGCCCGACCACCACGGCACAGGCATTTGTCGACCCTCGTGAGACATTCAGTGTGAGCCAATAAAATCCATAAATGATATTTAAAGCGACTATGCAGCACTTGTTCCCAGCTTAAGCATTCATTCTGAATGCGCATAAAAACGCCACGATGTCATAATCTTGCATAACAATCGATTCCAGGAAATCTCAGATGCATCTTCCATCCACCCTTCGAGTTCATTGTTCCCACCACGAATGCGATCGATGTTTGCAAACAAACCGAGAGACCGAGAAACGGCAAACAAAAACCCACCGTCTGTCCCTCAGATACTCCGTTTCGCATAAAATTGACTTCTTTATCGATGCTCCTTCCGCTCCATCCGCTGAGAACAAATACACATCCTGAACATCTTTAGCCCGAGAAATTTGAATTACAATCGATATCTCTCCGCATGCCCAGGCGAGGGGTTGGCGATTTCCTAACTGAGCCAGATACGTGTTTTGTGATTTTCGCTTTCCCATTGGCAGTGCAGGCACTTGCTCGCTTCGCCGTGGACGGGATAATGTACGCACTTGTGGTCACCTCCAGTGAATTTGTCACCGCCGCAGTTCCAATCAACGAGCGAACCAATTTCCTCCGCAGCACTACCAGGGAGCCGCGATCGCGGACAAAGAGCCTTTAATCGTGCCGCGCTAAATCAAAGTGCCGAGGTGCTCTGTGCTTCTGATTTGCATATGGTCCGGCATAAGCAGGAAGCTGCTGCCGCGCTACTTGTGCGACAGATTGGTATCAATTGGTGTAATCGAAGTAGCCGCTCATAGAATGCGGTGCCGGCGAATCGCGGCCGAGATGTGCACACAGACAAGACTTGACACGGCATCCGTGACGATGGCAAGTGGGAAATTACTCCCCATCGGATAGTAATCGATTGGTCATTGAGGGGAAATTTGCTGAAAATACTTTGAATTCAGTTGCGAAATGGAATTGCTGATACGTTGAAACTACATGAAAGCTGGTCACTACTAGGTTATCTGACAGCGACTGGTTGACAGTGCTTGGGTATGACCGGGTTTCTGACGGGTTGTCAGATAGTTGAAAAGACTGGGTCAGCAAAGAGTAATTTACGTTGGCTTCAACTTCTGTGATGCCGCTAGAAATTACGAGCAAATTCTAACTCGAATGATCTGTTCATGGATGTAGATAATCATTTAATGGATGTCCTCATTTATTAAACTTCACAGGATCGGAGTTCACGTCAATCGTCCAGATAACCGTGTTACAGAGTTGGTCAAAAAATCAATTAGCGTGGAGATGCAGGCAAAGACTCGTCAATCGGCGACACCCTCAGAAGAAGCAGAAGACAAATACCGAGTCAGTCAATCTTATCCTCAGCCGATAGCTGGGATTGAAGTTCTGAGAAATGAATCCTTTTACTGGCTACCGCCAGAGAGTCAACGCGTTCAATTAATCATTTCCGAGGACCATCAGCCACCAGAGTACCTCAACTCGACAATACTTCTCTTTGCACTCCAAACAATACATCTCGAGTGTCCCTCACTCGTCCACAATAGTCCTAATGAATCCACTCGGGACGTGCTCTTGAGCAAACATAATGACGTCCAGTCAGTCTAGCAAACCATTAAGCAACTCTGCTGCAGGACTTGATTGGCAGCACCACTAATGCCGTCTACCATGATCGTTTAATTACCCGGAGTTGTCACTTTGCACCGTTCGGCCGTCGTGACACATGCGCCGCTGACTTCAAAAACTCCAAAACCTATCCTGGCACGGGTGCCGCAAACCAGCACAGCGAATTCCGGTGAAAATATTGCAAATTCGGCATCCTTTCTGCAGTTCCGAACTATTTTTTTTTTTCTTTTTCGTCTAACTTGTTTTGAATAACCCCAAAGACAATGGAACCGAGGAATACAGTTGACACGGACTACCTTTGGCTATTCAAGAAAATTACCGAATAATGACCCAAGTCCCTGGTGCCATTCAAATGCAATCAACAATTCACGCCCTGTCATTGTGCACGGAGAAAGCATGACACCGATGTGTGTGCGCGCAACAATGTCCTCTGACAGGCAGGCGAAATGCCGAAACGAATGTTTCACGTAAAACAACAGCCGGCAGTGGTCTCGGTCGTCCGAAGGTCTGACTGGAAGGGCAAGAGCTCAGCAAATACTATTCGAATAGGTTTACCCCGAAGAACAGTGGCGTAAAACCGATAATGCAACTTTGTGGCGCATGCTGAGTGCTATAATATTTACAAATCTCTTATTGTGTGATATTGTGTGCAAAATGGATATTCTGCCGAAGCAGCAGATGTCCCCGTTGACCGGAGGCTACCCTGATGTCCTGCGTGGAGGGCACCTTAAGAAGCCAAATTTAAATAGATTTCGATTGTTTGACAACTACTGGCGGGTGGAAATGAAAGAGATTGCCGAAGACTACCTTTCGATGAGGAGGAATCAGAAATGCGGTTGGGTTACTTTGCAGTTGAACCTGGTTGCAGTTAGAATTTGTTAAGCAATCGAATTGATTCTTGGAAGCATTGGTTAAGAACACTATGTGATCCTGAATGGTGTGGGTAACCCCAGCAACTGACTGTGACGCGCAACTGTCTGCTTCTGTTAGAGGTGTTGCGACTGATGGCATACCGTATAGTCATCGGTATCAGGTTCAAATAAGGCCACTTTCTAAGCGCGGCTAAATATATCCGAAACTAGACACAAGATGTAAATAATAACATAATCCTGACAGATTTGTGCCAGCAACTGGGCAAATGTTTTATAGTCATTCAAGCGACTATATACTATACTGTTTTAAATGTGCCCGGCGAACTGTAAGCTGAAAAATTTGTGTTTCTGGAAACTAATTAGCGGTATTTCCAATTGTTGTATTTGGGATTACTATTATGTGCATTGAGCAATAAGTTCGCTTTGGAAACTGAAGTTCGAAAACTTGGAATTCGGCCTTACTCCCCATCGCCGCTGTAATATCATCATCTTCTTCTTCTGCTGACGCTTAAACCAACAAGTCTCTTCAATTGACACGATCTCTAGCCAGCTGCCGCGATTACACGCACCAAGTTTGTTGAGGTTGGCTGTTCGCTTGTGAGCGCCGGAGTCTACGTCAACGCAAGCAGGACCAGCGATTGAATGTAGAACTTTTCTCTCGAAAAGACCAATGACTTCCTCCTCTGCTCTTCGGATTGTCCATGATCCCGCACCATAGAGCATGATTGGGATGATCAATGAGTCGTATCAGTTTGATATTTCGAGAGAGCGCTCAACTACTCAATTGCATCTTGGGCCCAAAGAAACAGCGATTGGCAAGAGTTATTCTGCGTTTCTTTTCTCGGCACTGATGGTATTCGCACCCTTTTATTTGAGAGCCGAGGTAGACGAAGTACTTGACTACCCCAAAAGTAAATAATGGTGACGTTGTGGCCAAGTCGTGGTTGGCATGTCTATCATTGTGAACATGTCACATCGTATTAAGTTACTCCAATAGACTTTCCTGAATTATATTGGGTCTAAAACTTGGAAAAGAACATATGTTCTTCAAAATCTTCCAAGAATATTCGATGACTTTCAGCACTGTTGTTTTCGAATTGAAAAATAAAATCAAAATGCTGTTTTTTGACACGTATACTCACGGTTGAACACGAAATAAGTCAGAATGGTTATTTACTGACAACTGTGAAGCTATTCCATGAAAATATCTACAATGCGGTTTTGATCCGTCAATTGCAACTCATGCGATCTCTTCCAAATCCCTCATTTTTATCTTATGTACCCAAAATAACTTCGTACCACACTCAAAAGAATTCAGCCGTTGTTGGTAATTTATTATTCAAGCACAGGATTGATAAATAGACTGTTTGTTCATACAGCAACGTTCTTTAACATAAACATGTTCTTCGTCGGGCACCACTACCAACTTTTGGATTAAAACAGTCAAAACGTCAAGGCAATCGTGTTGAGACATAAATAATCACGCTTTTCATATTTGTAACATCCTACCTCATGATTGTGTAAAAACGACAGATCTAAAGCCCCTATTGTCCAAAGGTCCGTAAAGTTGTTAACAAACATGGATGACATTGCTGGAATCGGAAGCGAGTCGTCATTGAAAAGTAAGTGGCTGAAATACAGACAAATGATCAACAACATCGACGACTTTTTTAGATTCCCAGAATAGGTAGCTACAACTTCGAAGTGATAACGTTTAACAGCTATAATGACACTGGATCTTAATTATTGAGGCTCTTGGTTGTTGCGGGGTAACTGATGGCATTAAGACAGAATCATTCACCACGGACAAACCACCACAGTCCAGGCATCAAAGCTACATATCAAGCGCCTAAGATGCCCACGTCTTGTTAAGCTCATGGACGACAAGTCTCCGGCCAGAATAGTCATGAGCTTGGTTTCAGTCGGACTGTGCAAAAGAGGACGCTTATATTTAATTATGCAAATCAAAGACCACCTCAATCAACTTGGTGTGCGGAACTAAAGACAGCTTCTTATAGATGCCTGTAGATAAAGCCTCACGTCCACTCCAAAATGCAGTCACACAAAGCAGAAGTAAGTAGTCCCATCATTTAGACCTTAGGAGCACCATTTGCACTGGCATAGGCTGCCTGACTGCTTACGAAAATGAAAATATCAAGATTTGATACTACGTTCCACCTATGCCGTGCCAGGCAGATTTTAAGATCTCTGTAGACGACTATGCTCCCCACTCTACTCATTGCACAAAGATGTCATCAACCATTCCTACAGTTGGTCTCAACTTCTTCACACGAACTCTGGGCGGCATTCGATAAAAGATGTCTTTGAACACGGTTGCATCAGTTATTGCCGACGACAAACTAATCGTCGATGAATCACAGAATATGGCAACTTCAGAGGCACGACATAATCTAGTTGAACACATCCTACCCCGAAGTCTAAACGACGGATGTGACCTACTTGATTACAGGCAAATTATCCCTCTTGTCTTAAGCGACTCTCTGAACAATGAAACCACACCGTTGCTTCCAGAATGTTGTGTCAAAGTGGTAATAATGCAGCCGCCACACTGCCACAAGACACACTTTGGCATCAGTCAACATCGAGCAAGCACCATCAATCCCAGTCCGAACGTTGTCGATGCATACATGTGTTGTTCACGAGTTAATCGCATAAACAGAAGATGGAAAAAAAAAGAAGAACGAAGGGAAAATCTCATTCAACTCGCATCTTAACCATCTGAAAATATGATTTCCGGCTTCAAGATTCAGCCAGAGGCCTTATCTTAGTTCCTGTTCCTTGGACAGAGGCACAACGCGAACAAGAAGAAAACAAGACAAATCCCAATGCATTCATCGGTGGTGCAAAGACAGACACGATGTGTGCGAAGAAAATGCCAGCCATGCCAACCGTGTCGTTCAATTGATTGTAATGTATGCAACTTTTTGCGGTATCTTCGTCTTTATGATTTATTAAGGAAATCAGTACGGAGATGTATTCAGCGGGCCCATGACAGCGGGCCCGGAGGAGTTGGCAAAAACCAGAATGGCATCAATTTCTGATGAACTATAAAGATATGGGCGCCTTACGCCTGTGCCTTTGATGGTCACAGAACAAGTGCGACACACAAAGGACCTCTCTGACAGGTTGTTGCGTAATAAAATTGTCACCACTAGGTGAAGACAAGGACTCGGTGCTTTCAGATGAGTACCGAAGAATCGAATGGAAAGAGCCAATTGCCGATTCGAGAAAATGGGACGTCCCCTGGCATTAGGCAACGCCCCTGTAATAGAGGGGCTCAAGGATTATTTGTTTTGCGAGACGTTCTGTGTTTCTTTTTTTGGCTTCGTTTTGTTCCTACTTCTGCTCGTCCACTGCCCTGTCCAGTGGCCCGTCGTCGTAGTCTTGACGCAAGGAAGGATGTTTTATTTTGCGATATCACGATCGATTGCAGGTGTAATCCTCGGCACAGGATTTAAATTCGTACAGGTGAGTTGAAATCTTTGGCTTGGGTCTTGTGTGTGTGGTTCTTTTTTTTTTGTTTTTGGTTCATTTTTTGTTTTGTTTTTGTCGTCCTTTTGGAGTTTTGGTTGCGTTTGCACACGCACAGCAGGTGGCCAGTTTGTTGAGGTTGTTCGCGAAATGGAGGCAGCACCACTTCAGATATCGGCGCTATTTCTGTGGTGAGGACATTAAACGCAAAAAGAACGAACGCCGGCAATCATACTTTATCTTATTGTGGTCGTGTGGCGGGTCTAATGTCATTTGTCGTTGTAATGTTGACATTTCATTAGAATTAGACAAGGGGAGTGATGTGCAATCGCTTGAGGTTTGCTGCTAGCACCTGCAATGGGAATGACCTTCCAAAACGAATGCGAGAAGTGTATTGTGCTGTTTTTTTGCAGACAAATCGGAACAAAATTGTCCCAAATCGAATCGAATTTATCTAATTGAGATTATACAAGAGTTTGTGTCTTGTAGAGGTGATTTGTGGCTTAGAGTTGGATCACTTTCGTGGATCAGTGCTTCCGTTGAAAATTAGGCGTCAAATCAGTTTTTTATCCTGTTTGCGTTGACGCCATTTACAAAAGAAGATATCCCCACGAACTGTAAGGAGTCTAGTTAGGGTGGCTAGACTCCTTCTAGGTCATGCGGACCGCATGGACAAAACTACTCAAGCCCGAAGTCGACTCCGCGCCCTTGAACAACGCAATAGAGGACGCTTACAAAATCGATGTAACAGCCAAGTAGAGAAACGCATCCGCCAACTTGGCGTGCACAATTGAGGAAAGATGGCTAAAGATCGTGTCAGCTGAAGTGGTAGAAGACTCTTTTCGACTCGCGTTACACTGATTCAGTCGTATTGTGCCTTGGAATGGTATTCAGTCACTTGGAAAAAGCGTGAGTTAGAAGTGACACAAAGAATGGACATTCTTGCTTTGTGTGCCCTAGCATAGCAACTGCTCCATGAACATCGGTACGGGGATGATGGAGAGTTATGCGAAAAACGCCAAATAACTCATGCGAATCACTACATTTTTTAGCTCAAGCCGCAAGAACGCAGTTGGCTTTTTTACAAGTCACCGACCACATCACAAAATTCAACTGTGAATTGTAAGAACTGTACAGAGTCATAATTCTAACCTATGGATCTAACTTCGTCTATGGCGACTGGGCCATGTTGAGCGTATGGATAACACAGATTCGACCCGAACAGTCATTGACTCCGAACCTGAGCACAATACAATAGATGACGTCTAAGAAGGCGCCTGGAGAAGTACCTCAACTGACTTGGTGTGCGTAACTTTAGGCAGCTAGCCAGAAATCGGTCTAGTTGGAGAGGATTGTTGGTTGAGGAACATTTAAACCTCCGACTTTAAAGAAATCACACAAAGAAGAAGATAGATGTCTACGTAGATTACACTGACAACGTTGTGCTGTGTGCTGTGTTAAAAGCGATTGATTGTTACAGCTACTGGAAAGAAAAGTTACGACAAGCTCGTATTAAGGAGCATGAAGCGGTGCGGTGCGGTGCACAACCGTTCTTGTATTCCTGTGCTGTGTTAGAAACTTTCACGACGATTGAAGAGAAGGAAAAACGAGCCTCTCTAGAGGCATAAACGACATGGCGGAGATCCAAGTAGAATCGACCTTCTCTATCGTTTTTGCTTTAGATATTCTAAGTAATTCGGGTCGAAACTCCTCTCTCTAAGGTAGGCCTAAATTCAGGCTGTGCTTGTATTCTGCGTTAAAAATCGAACTGTAAAATGTTGGTCCTTTAAAAAATGGCGCCCGATGACATGACTTGGATTGTTCTTTATATTACATCTGATTGAATTTGTCAATTTCCTCTCAAAAATGATGAAAACGATTCTAGTGACATTCTAGCCGAATTTGTTTGATTGCTTATCAGCTTGCCTTCAACTGTCATATTACAGCTCCGGATTTCGGTTCAAAGTTTAGCACAACGAGGTAGATCTCCAACCATAGATCAAAGGAACAGACAGATGTGTTTGATTCAAAATCAAAACTTGACAAGTGCTTCTTCTGTTTGGTATGATACCCTGATTCCACGGATCTTCAGGATACCTTCCGCATCTATCACTCTCTCGCGGTGTGGAAACGTAGTATAGCCCCCTCTGAACCATGTTGTTGAAGGCTGTACTCTTGCCAACAGTACTGCCTAATCATTGTGAGAGACACAAAAAACTCGATGGCACACAAATGTGTGTTTGTCCAAGATTCAATGTAAACTCCGGTATATGCCCGACTTCATCACAATCGTTCTCTCCGAAATGGACCCCTTCATCTTGCCTTGATTTTGACGAAAAAGAAGGTGCCCACCGATGCCCTTCGACCTTTCAAATAATTCCCAAAAAATCAGAAAACGAAATATCGTCCCAGAATTTCATATCCTTAGCAGACTCCGCAGATACATCACCTAAGCGAACGAGTTCTCTCCCACAGTAAATATTTGTCCGCCCTCGTGCGCAGTGCGCACCGCCTCGTAAAACAATGGCTCAGTTGAACCTCAATCCTTCCGCAGATAAGGATCATTAACCAAATCGGCGACACGTGGTACACGCCCCTATTGTCTCTTGTCCAATTGGTACGAAAGGGTGTTTTGTTTATTTTCTCACCGATTCCACATGCAAGATACACACTGCCTGTGAAATAATAGCAAAACAATAATTTCACAGCATGCGGATTAATTAGAGATGCCCTAGCATTTAATAGGCGACGAAGGACATAAAATCCTCCTGATCCTTAACTGCAAAGGACACTGGCCGACGACACTCGAGTGAAATTCCTTTCTACGAATCGGGTACCTGTCCATCGATAGATCGAGCCACGCCGAGAGCGTTCAATGTAGTTGTTCACTGATTTTACGACCGCAATCATAATTTCTCGATTCCATCTCTGGATGGCAAGAGGTCCTATTAACGACACTAATGCCTTCTTCTCATGTCGCAAATGGGATATCTCATCGACAATGGGGGACGAGAACTCCGGAGAAAGATTCTCGGAGAAAGTGAAATCCTTGACCTTATCAACGTCGGCTCAGCGGTAATTTATTTCTTCATTTCAGACTGCAGTCCCGTGTGGATTTTCGACGTGAACTGTAAGCCGTTTACCACTCAAATGGTTAATTTCTCGGCATGGCATCGCATCGGAGTCATAAATTTCAAATAGGAAAGCTGGCGGCCGATTAGATCGATATCGCAGTGCAAGAGTTAATCTGATTAGTCGCGTATGACATATTTATGGGAACGCGCAGATATCAAGTGCCGAGATTAGAGGTAAAAGGTGTGTGTGGCTTTTTTTCGGCAACAATGAGATTCGATGATGATACTCAGTCAAATCTGGGAGAGTTGCAAGTGTCGCATTGAATGGGGATTTTTATCAACGCCTGCGATTGAAGTTGGGGTGCAAAACAATCGACCATTTTATCTCATGCTGAAGTAGAAATTGAATGGTTGGTGTGCAGGGTGGACGTTGAACTATGAATCTAGAGTTAGCGATTGTTAGCGACTGAATTGGTCTTGGATTCCGTTGCGTATTTTCATAAATTTGACATCAGACTCAATCAAATTTAATGTATTGGTCTGTTTTGTTTCGAAAGATATCTTGAGATTTTGCTTTTAAAGACCAAACATTTTTTCTGCCTGGGATCGGGACATGGGCCACATGTATTCCTAGTTCTTCATATGTCTTGTGGACACTATAGCCGTTCAGATTTTTCTCTTCGAGCTTCTGCTGATTGTTTCGCTCATGTTATGCTCCCTAATCTTGGTTTAAATTCGTTGGCAAGAATCCAGACATGCCCTCTTAAATTCCCCCGTAGATAATTCCCAGACTTCGTTTCATATATATAAAATCATTTTGAAGAATGTGCAACTGGCGCACTCCTAATTGTTGTTTGAAAGAAGTGCTTCTTAAAGATTTGTATAATACAATGTACTTTTAGTTAGTGTAGGATATTTGGGTATTTGTTTGAAACTTAATCGTAAATTTCTGGGACCGTACAAGATTATAACCAAACTACGCAATAATAGGTACCTTGTCGAAAAGTTAGGAGATCAAGAAGGATCGACTAAAACTAGCACCTCTGTTGAAAACTTGAAACCATACACAGGAAGTAAAGAATACTTACCAGGTGATGCCGATTTAGAAGAAGATACAACTAAAGACATCGAGGACAATGAACGCCAATATGACCGAGAGATGTGGGATTTAAATCCATATTAAAAAATTATATATAAGGTCAGACTTGTGTTGCCGACATTCGCTCGTATACATATAGTAGCAACACGACGAATGGCGGCCACACTTCGAGTCCAGACCACGTCAAAGCAAGACGTATAATTTTGTAGCTCCTGTTTTATTTTTATATTTTCCAATAAATATCCTGCATTAATTTAAATTAAATGCCCTCTTTTTACTAATAGGTGATGGCCGTTTCGTTGCGTCGACTCCTAAGTATTTGAACCTCGTCGTCTAGGTTCGAATCTCAGTACGACAAAAATAATGTTGACGGTTCCTTGGTCGTTTGGAGTCAGCACTAAAAACTGTAGGTCCCTTCCACTCGTGAAAGAACAGTAGAATGCACAACCCGAATGGCTGCTGTAGAAGCTAGGCCCTGTCCCTCTATGGGCTGTAGCGCCCCCATATTATATATTACTAACAGATTCTTCTTAATTTTTCGCCATAATTTATGAAGTGATGATTAGATTCCAAAATAGTCCGTCCGTCTATCAGATCACCGAAATTTAGAAATCATACAACACTCACAGTCAAGGCAAGAACTGTGGTCCGAATAAAAGCTTCACTTCACAATTGGGAACAAATATATATATACTGAAGGTTGGACTGAAGAATACACACATATTTCATAGATAACATTAGATTTCAAGGCAAACTAAATATTGCTTCGTCTCACCGATAGGGTGTAGATCGCAAATGACCGCAATTTTCTATTCATTACAGGCTTTTATAGTGATATGTGCATTATGAGTATAGACAACACTATCTATCGATCCGGTGATAAACCATTCATATTAGTTAGCATTAGTCCAATCCACGATTGTTTCCCTAGAGTCACTGAAGAAGTTGCGTGTTCTTTCTCCTAACAGATCTGAATTAATCATTGTTCAACTATATTCAACAATCGATATGTAATGGTTACACATGCATATTTACTCTTAGCTCTTATTTCTTCTTAATGAACATATGTATAATGAGTGGCGCTACAGTCCGTAAAGGACCACGGTCTAGCTTTTATTACAATCACTCGTGTTACTGCCATAGACAAAATACCCACTACGCTATGAATATGTATATGCACATTATAATTAATGGAATCCTTCGCGCCATAAAAAAGAGTAACTTTTTGAAAAATATTAAATTTAAGTATTAAAATAAATATCAAAATTAGTTCGAGTTAGGGGATGGTTTATATGTAAAATTGATGGAAATGCCAAATTATGGCGAACAAAAAATTCGCTTTGACTTAGGGAGAATTCTACTTAGGAAGAGTGCACTGCATGTAAAGGGTGGTTAAATTTTAAGGGCCGATGTTGATTTTGAATAAAACACAAATTATTTAGAAAATTACTGTCATCTCTTTTTATTGTGATATTATTGGTTCAATTATGTATGGAACAAAATATCCGCCAAATGGCCTCCGCGAACTCGGCGGAACACCTCCATCCGATGGTCCAAATTTTCGATGACGCTGAAGCATAATTGAGGTTCTATGCCGTTAATGTGCCGAATTATCTCATCCTTTAGCTCTTGAATTGTTGCTGGCGTATCGACGTACACCTTTTCTTTTAAATAACCCCAAAGAAAAAAATCCAACGGTGTCAAATCACATGATCTTGGCGGCCAACTGATATCGCCACCACGTGAGATAACACGGCCATTGAATTTGTCGCGCAAAAGAGCCATTGTTTCGTTAGCTGTGTGGCAAGTGGCACCGTCCTGTTGAAACCACATATCGTCCACATTCATATCTTCCAATTCGGGCCATAAAAAGTTCGTTATCATTTCACGATAGAGAACACCATTCACACAAACTGCCTGACCGGCCTCATTTTAAAAAAAATACGGCCTGATGATGCCGCCAGCCCATAAACCGCACCAAACAGTCACTCTTTGTGAGTGCATAAGTTTTTCGACAATCACTCTTGGATTATCATTTGCCCAAATGCGGCAACTCTGCTTATTGACGAATCCACTAAGGTGAAAATGTGCCTCATCACTGAAGATGATTTTCTTCGAAAAATCATCTACTGTTGCATTTCGTGCCACTATTTTGACCACTATTCTGACCACTGACGACCCTTGAAATGGTCAAGAGGCTTTAGTTCTTGAGGCAATTACACCTTGTAAGCAATTACACCATGAAAGTCTTTATGCTCATTAACGACGAGCTTGAGAGGTGCAATTGTTGGGCACGACGACGAGTTGAGGTGGACTGCTCTTCAGCCACACTATCACGAACAACAGCATTATTTTCTGCAGTTCGAGCTGTACGAGCTGTACGAGCATGCACTGGTGTTTTCACATCTCCTAAAGACCCGGTTTGCTTAAATTTGTGCACGATTTTTCCGATTGTACGCACATTTGGACGATTAAATTGACCGAAAAAATCACGAAGTGCTCGATATTCATTTTGATTTGAACGCCCATTTTCATAACAAGCCTGAATAACTTTAACGCATTGCTCGATTGTGTATCTTTAAATGGTTAAAATTGAGTTAGTCTGAAAATGAGAAATGTTAAATGAAATGCAAAAAAAATCTTGACGTTTAGGTATGTTTCACATTCAACATCGGCCCTTAAAATTACAACCCTTTAGTTCAGTCACATCTCTTTATATATGTAACAGACATAATTTTCTTGGAAATTTACAAAAAAAACAATGATCATTATTTCATTTCGCTAATTTTTGTTTTAGTGAAGTGTTTTACTACAACGCGAATAAAAAGAATAGTTATTTCTAATTGAGACTTGACAACTTTGAACTTCACTGTGAAAGCACCCAAAAAATTCAATAAATGCAACATTTTTCATGTAACTTAGGCATCGAATATTCTGTTCAAGGAATCGAAAGCTGCAAACGTACCCGTGGTCGAGTAGAATGACGTTGATCTTCATACATAAATGTTTTGATTGTACTGCATACCAATAATAAAATCTGTGAGATATCCCAAATGGCTTGTGTTTTATTTAGAAACTTCTAGAAAAGCCTGTCGTACGTCGTACGGCAAGAAGAATTTCATACGCATTCATATTATTATTTGTATTCATTGCAAATAGAATACTTCGGAAAACAGAATATGAAATGTTTATTCATACAAAAAAAGTATTATTGTCTGCAAAAAAAAAGAATAGCTCCAGCCAGATTTGACCACAGATCCTGTAATGACCGTGAGAAACGCACCAACCCACTTGGCCAACGGACTTTTAGGTATTTTTCGTTCACATTCGGTATAGGTGACATACTTCCATACACAGCTCTTTATATATTAGAGATTGTCCTTGTACTAAATTGACTATAGGCAACAAATCATTAATCATTATGGTTAAAGAAAGAAACATCTGTCAGACGTTCATTGGTTCACAAGATTATCTAATCTCACTTCTGCATTGAATGCCATCCAGAAATAAATATTTTTGTTTCATCCTCTTTCTCTTCTTTGTTTTAGTACAACTAATTGACGCACATTGCCATCTTCATAACGTTTTATGATAGCTTCCTCAGCAAGAACTCATGTTTCTCGAAGAGTACCAGAGTAGACTGCAATAGCAAATTTAAAACTTCCCTCAGAATCCTTTAGTGGATCCTCAGGCGGACTTAAAATTAGCTTTTCTAAGCTAATCCGCATACCAATTAACATTGACTTACGTAATTGTGGTGTTAGTTCAACAGCAATATGCGTGCTATTGTTCTCTCAGGTGTGCAGTCCAATGTCGTATGTATGTAGATTACGAATTACAAACATTCTCAATTATCGGCTCACGGAATTAATCAGAGTCACACACCCTTTGAGCGTCTACTGCACTGCGACCCTTTCTCTGCTTCACACCCCTGCACTACAGTTTGCAAGAACCTCTCTTCATTAAAGAATGTAATCAATTGCATCTCATTCTAGGTGCCACAAGCAATGACAACACAAAATCAGTGCTTCTTGCACTTTTCATTCACCAAGCACTTTAATCGCCTTATAAGTAGATCAGCATCTTTAGGAAACCAAAACTGAGGTGCGACATCAGAATTTCCAATCGCACCCGATGTGAAAGCTTGCAAACTCAAACCCAAACAAACACCGAACCAAAAGTTCAGTCACCAGGAAACCACAACCTCTTCCGCCACAAATACAAAAACACACTCAACTAGTCTTCAATTCGATTTTATTTAAAATAAATTCCTTAAAACTACTTTTAAATCATTGTCTTCCATTCTTAGTCTACGCAGTTCACTTTGTACATATTTACAGAGCAGATAAAATAAAAATTACAAAAAAAAAAAACAAACAGTTTTACAAACTAAATCAACTTAACAAGAGGTAATTGTCTCAATGGCCATAATTAGATACACAGATTGACTAGAGCCCCACACAAGCTTCAGCTGGTACTCCACGGGGAGCACTTCACATCTCCTCCTGCCACAACGAGATGTAGTCCAGGAGCTCCTCGTCCTCGGTTGAGTTGTGGTAGTCGTCAAAGGAACTCTCGAATTTGATCTGCGGCCTTGGGACCTGCTCGGCTGCGGAGTAGTAGCCATCGCTGTACGACGACGATGTTGGAGATATCAGCGCTGTATCCTGGCAGGCCGACGTTGGTGTCATATAGTATTGCTCGAAGCTCTGGTTTTGGTCGTGAAACGATAGCGAGTCCACTGGGTGCTGTTCGTGCTGGTTCAGCTCCTCTGATGACTCCTCGGTAGAGCTCTGACTGCAGAATGACATCGAACTGGCTGCGTCATTACTGTCGTCATCCAGAAGGTTCTTCAGACGGCGAATGTACTCAACTGCCATCCGTAGTGTGTCCACTTTGCTCAGTTTCTTGCTGCCACCGGAACGCTTGCCGCCGCTCAAGTCTGCCACGATCGCCTGAGGAATGTGCTGCCGCAGACTGACAAATCCATTATTCACTTGTTTCACACGATTCCGCTCACGGGCATTCCGACGGATCACCGATGGATTCGTTTCAATTCCTCCGTACGGCTTATTTGCGTACACATAGCGCTTGTTGTGCCGCGGCCCGTCCAGGGCCAAGTGTGTTGCCGGCGCAATCGGTACGTGCTTCGCGTAGCCACCAACCGACGTCTGCTGGATGTGATGTAGTCTTTCCGAACCTAGCGCCATCATGTCAACTAATTGAGAAACTTTTGTATGTATGTATGTATGTACTCGTCTTCACGTCTTCTCGTCTTCTCGTCGTCTTCTCGTCGTCTTCACTTCGATCGAATGCGTGCGTGCACTGGTATCTTGGATTTTCTTCTGAGCAAGATGCTTACTCCGAGGATGCGTATCCCTTAATGAATCCCTTCGTCCTCGGTCTTCTGATTTTGTACTCAAGGTGCGCGCACACCGCTCAGTGCTCAGGTAAAAACAGAATCCGAGATCTCTTTTGATCCTCCGTGCTGCACATCTCAAGATTGCCATGTACCTTCGCGCACAACAACAACACACACGCACCACCACCTAAGAGCACACAGGGGCGACCTTTTCGAAAGAGAAAAACAATCCTCAAACTTCCCCTACTTTCTGCCGCAACCTGGGGTAGGGGTATGCGCAGATTTCCCCAGCTAACCGGTGTGCGCACTGTTGCTCCGTGTCTGGTTCTTGCGGCAAGAAAATGAGAAGAAAACAACTGCGGATACATCTGCGCCGCACAGACGGCTCACGAAGCGGTCGTACGTACTACGTTCGTCCCCCGATCGTGTCGTACGGTCGTGGTGGTTGTTTTCTTATAAGGAAGTCGTCTGCACTGGTTACAAGGTGCCGCAGGGCAGCATACAGGTCAACCACTTAGTGCAGCCGAAATTTCCCGAACCTACACGATGTGTACCTCAGTCGCGTGCCACACAGATACAGGTTTCTCCGCCGTGGCCGTGTGTTCCGATCCAATCCAGTTGGAAGGCATGTATCGTTTCTTTGATTTGCAGACGATACTCTCCGAGTTGTGTTGCGTTCGATGTCGCATGCGATCGCACGAGATGGGAGATTTATATCATGCGACACGCTTGCACGCATACTGTGAATGAAATCAGATTGATTGACTTTTGCGGGTATCTAGACTTTGCTGATTCTGCATTCGCACCGCCATGGCCATCTCTCAGATGAGTCGCCTCCACGTCAGAATATCCAAACAGTGATAAGATACGCACGCACAGAGGGCATAAATTGTGTGTCGACAGCTAATGCATGATTAATCGACTCTAATGGAACGATTAATATCAATAGAACAGAAGCGCAATGCAAAAGCTTGTTTGAGGTGCGATCCGCGATACGACCGGACTGTGCTGTGCGTTGCAACTATGATCAAAAGCAGTCTGTCATAGCGCAGTCTGAAAGGTAAAAGGAAAAGTAAAAAATGTAAAAATAGACGCGAACCGCGGATTGAAGAACGCGCAACCGAAAGATTTATTACGTTTGAGATAATGAATTATTTCCCGGGACCTTTGCAGTTCACAGGGAGGCGCTTCGTGAATTCCAATTAAAGGGTAAATTGGTGAGATAATTGCAGGGAAGGTGATGATTTGGAAAAGTGGAAGCAATCAGTGGGAGCGCCAACTATCAGTTAACTAGATCCTTGTTAGCATGCCAATAAATACAAGTCGCGAGGTATAATTAGTCGCGATCGGTGACTACAAACGGCACGGGATACAAACTGGATTTCTGGGTTAAGCCTATCCTTTTGTCAGTCCCGTGTGAACGTCTAATCAGCATGCGATGGGACGGCCCTAGACGCGCGTGTTGTCTGGCAAAAGGGTTGCGATGGGGTTGCGTACGACGCGGCGCATCTGTGCGGTAATAAATTTGACGGCATGTTGAAGGGGAATGCATGTAAGGCTGGCGCGGAATGTGCACTGGGGGGCGGCAATTAGACGCGGGGAAATTAGACACTGACACTGAACTGGCTGAACGGAAATTAGGTGGATGTCTGGTGGGATAGTTAGGGGCGTTTAGGTGGCTCTGAGAAGACGAGTTTTGTATGCACAATTATAATGGGGATTTGGGGGGCACCTATTGTTGAAGCTGTAAGAAATTTCATAATTTGACTGCTGAACCAATTGAAGAGGATCAGAAGCTGCGACTGTTTTAAGTCCTTTAAAAGGCATTTTCCTGTACCACCTGTGCCATACTTTAATGAACGGTTTTCTCGTCATCTCGTTGATATTATAGTTCTGAAATTGAATCTATTATTTCCTAGGGGTCATAGAAGAAGAATTCTCTCATAGTTCGATTACGTCATCGGTGGGCAGTGCAAGTGCTTGGTCAACACTTCCATATTGGTCTTATTGGCGTTATTAGAGGACACTGTGAGATAGGCATACACGCAATTCAGGATCAGTCTCACTCTCTCTCTCTCTCTCGCTCTCTCCTTACCTCTCTCTCTCTCTCTCTCGCTCTCTCCTTACCTCTCTCTCTCTCTCTCTCTCTCTTACAATGCCTTCTGTAGAACTTGGAGGGACGAGGAAAAGGTGGCGAAAAGCATTACACACCTTCTCTGTTCCTTCAGCGCCCTCTTCACTCAGAGAACATTAATCTTACTTGTTGGACAACTTATGTTGAAAGTAATTTTGTCGTCAGTCATCTCAACCACAATTGAGTAATAGAGTCTGTCGAAGAATCAAGCTGACTGATCAGTGTGATCATCCCAGACCTGCTGTACTGCGCGAAGAAATGGACAATCTCAAAAGCGGATGAATAAGTGCTTTGTCTCTTCGAGAGAAAGACCTTTGGTCCTGTTTGCATTGATAGCATCTGCAGGACAATATTCAACCACATCATGAGCCTACCCACGCGTCTACAGAGCCAACGCCTGAGCTGGCTGAACCATGCAGAGCGACTTAACTCCGTCCTGAAGAGTCTTCGAAATCAAATTTTTGGCACAACGCAACAGTTGCGCCGCTGTGTAAGGTGGAGCACACTATTGGAGAAAGACCTCAACCAAAAATTGGTGCGCGTAGCTATAAGCAACTAGGTAGAGATAGCGCTAGCTGGAGAGTCTTGTTGGTCCCAGATGCACCCTGGTCTCTAATACCACACAAAGACCTCTGGATCCTGACCATTTGACTTCGCAAGCAACTTGTTGCCGCACTGAACGTTCAAAATTGCACTCCATAGTGTCCTAGTGATCTTGAAGGAGGTTGAAGAGCTCCACCGTCTGCTTTCTGACTCCAGGATCTTGTCTTCCAAAATTTTTTCTAAATCTGAAGATGATAGTTCGATGCATTGTATTGGATGGATGGAGCAATGACAGCCACTTGCCAGTTGAGTTCGTACGACTGGAGCGTTCGGCGTAGATTGATCGAGTGCTGAAAGGTATTCATCTTGATTTAGAGTATTAGATCTTGCCACGGTTTTATTCAAGTGACTCTGGCTCTACAGCGGTCAAGAGATCAACAGCCAGGCTCCCCGCTAGTATGGTTTCTGTTGAGCAGTTCTTCTAGTTTCACGCATCAATTTGTTTGAGGACCTTTTCAACTTGTAGCTGCCACCTTAAATGCTCTGTGTCCTTATCCCACTTTCTCGAAGACAACTTGTCCATTGGCTCAACGTGGCCATGGCTAGACTCATGTCATTGTGCAGTTCTTGGTTAAATTCGTTCCTCCAGATGCACTCAATCAATAAGCAAAGATCGCTCAAGAAAAGGACCAAGATCTTCGTCTTTACGCTTAGAAATTGGCCATGCCTCTATAGCTAGAGTCGGTCTGCGCTTGATCTCAGTGCCGATCTTGCTGGTACTACTTATTGCCGAGACGAGAAAAATGTCCCTGACCATCGTGACGTATCATTGAGACGATATGGCAAGACGTGGCTATTCTGTGCCCTTCAGACGAATTATGACTAGCTGATTACTAGATATAGCTGTAGCAAAAGGCATATACGATTGATCTCTACTTACAGGAAGTGAGACAGTGCTATGGGAAACGAATTCGCTATTACATGGGTTATATGCATCTGACGCTTCTAGTTCCATTCAGATATGGGAAACGTTTTTCGAATGCAGGTTAAGGCAGTTGGAGCTCAGTGTCATTAAGATGGAATCTGCACTTTTTACTTGAATAGAGTGCTCAAAGCGAAGTTCGGTCCTTAAACGAAGAGTCCTGAACTTGGGAACATAAAATGATATGAAAAATTGTCTAACTAGAAGAGCAGTGAAAAGGTTTTACTTGAGTTTGTGTTTAACTACTTCAACATCCCTGGCCATGCTACCAAACAGATTAGGATCTCATTGCCTCACTAACCCTGGGTGCCTAGGTTCAAATCCCAATACGAGCAACTTGCGTAATTCACGGCCACGCCTCTTCCGAGTCACTAACAATGCCCAAGGAGTGTACCTGTCTAGAGAGCGCTTCACAAACATCGCCGTTCAGAGTCGGCATAGGGCTGTAAGTAGCTTGCTGTCGGGAGAGAAGAGTAGAAAACACAACACGAGTGACTGCTATAGACGCTAGATCCAGATCCACCTCTGACTGTCTTGAGGATGAATTCTACCGGAACGAAGAGGAGAAATTGCTTCACTTTCCATCACCGCCCACACCAAAGCATTTCGGCGAGTAGAATAACTTCAACAGCTTTATCGATCCATTGCCAGCTCCAATTAGTTCATTAACCACGTTGTATCAGCTGGGACGCTGTAGACTACCATGATAAGCAAATGTTCATTGAGTCACGGTAGTGCCTACGAATTGGTCTCAGATTTTGGTATCAGCATGAATTGCTTTTTGTATCCCTTAGGAATGTTGTTCTATTTTATCATATTTTTAAAAAAGCTTACTCCCTCAAACTCAAAAGATCAGCTGTAGCGTCAGCCACAGAACACACTACTTTGTCATGTTCAATTGAATCACAATCTGCCCACTCACCTCACACCACTATCTGCCGCCTGTTTACAGAGTTTATCTTCCTACTCGAGGCTTATCGCGTCCATATCGAATTATTGTGAATTAAATTCCCAGAAGTTCTACTTAGCTAAGAGTTATCTGCTCTGATAAAGAACGAAATTTGTTCGAGCGATCGCTAAACATTCTCAACTGCTCAGTGTTCGTTGAACCGTTGAGACGCTAACTAAAAGTGCATATATTTCCGAAATGAATTCGAAGATCGTGAGTGTGGTAGTACTGCTTGCAATTTTGCACTCAGGTAAGGGCGAGAACGCAATCCATTCATCTTGAGATATTTAAAACCGTTTCTTCCACTTCAAAAGGCTACGCCATCAAATGCTACAGATGCACCGATGAAGCGAGCTGCAAGAAGGCAAAGCAGTTCGAGTGCAACCAAACCTATGCCAACGAAACCATGACATACCTCGACGCCTACTTCCAAGGTGTCAACACCAACATCTCATCCGTTAGCTTCGTCTGCATGCGACATGATATCAAATTCTGTGAGTATGCTCCGTGATCAGGGGACCCTTTCAAGCTAATCAAGCGTCTTCTCCCCTAGCCGTCAGCGGCAGTGTCAAGTACAAGGGATGTGTGTACTCTAACGTGAACTCGTGCGCTTATAAGTTCCGCAACTACTTCCAGCAGCCGTCGACGGCATTCACGTGCAATAACTGCTACGACAAAAACGGATGCAACCCGGCCGATCGGACGTCGGTCAGCAGCGCGGCGATTGGACTGCCCCTGGTCTTCGCCCTCATCTACAAGTACCTAGTGTGACAAGTTGCCCGGGATCTGATTTAGTGCTTCGCAATATCATTAAGAGCCAAACAAATGTGTAAACATCAATCCATCGAATGGCACTGAGAATAAATTAATCACTGACCTCTGTGTGGGTAATTAAGCGTTGCGCCAAGGCAGTCCTTAAATGAAGATATTTGCTTAACGGCCATAATCAACCCATGAGCAGCACAAAAATCTGCATCGAGACGATGCGGCTGAGGGTTTTGGGAAATTAAGTGAAATTAGCTGCCGGGCCAGATAGTTTCACTGCGCTGGACGCTGGAGCCTTGCCCGTATCCCTTCGAGTGAAAGAGTAATTAGCCCCGACTTTGATGTGCGCAGGAGCGCTAGTTAAAGTGGTTTTGATGAAATCACTTGGTCTTCGCCGGCGGCACGCAGGACGGGAAATTTCACAACGTTGCGAATGTTGATTATGTTATCACAAAAAGAGATTACGAATTGGAATGGTAGCCTTAAGGGGACGTTAAAATTAATCTAATCCGAGAGTCGGAAGCCGTCGGATAAGCGCCGTGTTTCTGTGGGGAGGGCAACAAAAAGTTCGTTTCTTTTTCGTTTTGACCACGAATTTAGGAAGGGGATTGAAGTTGATTGTTGTGTGTGTTTACCTGTGACGTGTGCAACGCGAAAGTTTATCACATCGACCTCGCAGTGGCCATTCGTACTAAGATAGGGAGAGGCTGGCACTTCCGGGGATCGCGTTGAATTCAGGCTGATGCTTGTGGGAATTTTGGGAGACATTCCACTGCAAGCCAGAGCAGTAGATGAGTCAGATGGCAACAGTAGCGCGAGCGAACAGCGAAAAGGTGCTATTCATGCATTGGTTGCCGGTATTACATTTCATGCTCGTGGTATTACATTATCATTTCGCTGGTCTTGCGTGGCTAGCTGAATTTGTTCTACCGTATGTTGCACAAGTGAAATCACTACACCACGGCAGCTACAACTTAAGAGGTATTCAGGACTAGAAATTGACATAGCAACTCCGACGTCATACCTACAGACTTGAGTCACAAAGCGGCGATGATTTTGTTGGTCGGCTCACCATCTTCGTTTTTAAAGAAGGCACATTGCGCAATGTCCTCTTATGACGACGATGAATGTCCGGAGCTTAGCTGTTCTTAGGCAAAAGGTGGACAAAGTCAGCATTAAGGTTGAGTCTCAAATTGCTTTCTAATAGTGGGTCCTTATCCAAAAAACCACTGCGTCCAAGATTAGGTTGGGTTAGGTAGAATTAGCTGGCTACAGATGGCAGTCACACTTAGGCCAAAGTAGGCACATACCATAGCAAGCGGTTTAGATGACTGATGCTTACCCTATTTAGTTCGCTGAGGTTTTCGAAATAGCAGGCTCTTAGATGTGAGGACCTACATACGATTTGCCACAGCGCTACAGCAGCTGGGGAGGTGATATGTGGTATCTACCTCCTATTGATCCAAGCAGCTTCTGCTTAAATCTTTGGACACCCATCTTATGGGCGTGTATCGCAGTGTCCGGTTATGACGCTGATGGGCGTCCTTCACTCTGCACTTGCTTAGTCTGAGCAGATAGTGTTTAGGACTTAGAGCTCACCATAGTTGCATTGTTTTAAGGTAGGTGCTGCCTTACAGCCATTCGTGATTGATTGTTTTATCGATGGGCATAGAAGTTGGATCTTCTCCTGGTGCTAGGGAAGATTTTGTACCGCACCTTGCGAGTACCACACCTTGCGAAATTTCGCCGCTGTAGTTCATTTCCCGGATTGTCTTCAGTTTTGCAAGTCAAATTTATTGACCCCTCCTTTAGTTGTGACACTATACGACAGACAGGATATACCTCCGCTGGTTTTTGTGACACTATAGCCGCCACCCTAACCTCCGTCCGACGGAGACGGTCTCTGCTGAGTTGGCCCATTCTTTGTTGCTTAAATTTTTCTTGGATTGGAGATGCGTTGTCTTAACATACGTTCTACATGGATTACTTATCGGACTCCAGGACTTGTAGACGGTACTGTGGTTCGCAAAACAAGAATCCGTCGACAATACCTGCTATCGCTAACATGGAGCATGAATGTTCAACCTGAGGGGGTTCTCGAAATCGAGCCTCCTTGTTCGCGAAGGAGAGGAAGACTGAAGTTCCATTATAAAGACCAAGTAGTCACCGACGGAAGGCAGCATTAGCGGTGATCCGCATACTTCATGAATCGGTGGTCTACGAAATAATTGAGTAAGTAATTGAGTAAATAATTATAAAGGTCAAAAACAGAGAAGATTGATTCCTCTGACAGCTGATTTGACAGTTCTCAGTTGTTTTGTGGTTAATTCATCATCATCATCATCTTCTGACCCGCATGATCCACTAAAGGGGGCGCGGGGGTAAACCACCCGCGAGAGATCTCCAGGCAACTCGATCCTCCGCCATCGACTCTAACTCATCAGGAGCAATGCCCAAGCGTAGCCCGGCGAGTTTTTGGACTTGGTCCAACCACCTCGTCCTGGGTCTGCCAAGCGGTCGCCTACCTGATGGAATCGCATTCAACGTCCGCCTCGGAAGTCGTGATGATGGGGACATTCGTGCCACGTGACCAAACCACCGAAGCATAGCCCTTTCCGTTCGAAGAAGCAGCTGCTGAATGTTGAGTTCCTCGTGCACTGCCGTGTTTCTCACCCTATCCCGGCGAGTAATTCCCACAACAGCACGAAGAAATCTCATCTCAGCAGCTTGCACTCGCGATCTTATTCTTTCGGTCATTACCCAAATTTCATGACCATAGGTGAGAGTTGGAACAAATACTGAGTTGAAAACTTCTGATTACAGATTACAGAACTACCAAGCTGTGTCAAAACTGACCCAGCTTGACCAATCCTACCGGAAAGCTCAGCATTACTCCTTTAATCACTCGTGAAAAACACGCCGAGATTCTTAAACTTCTCCACTTGCTTCAATAGCACTCCATTAACATGCAGAGTGCATTGAACAGGCGTTCTGGAAATTACCATACCTTCCGATTTGTCCACGTTAAACCTCATTCCAGCATCAGCACATACGGCCACAAATCTATCGAGTGCGCGTTGGAGTTCAGTCTGGGAGAATGTGAGGATAACCAAGTCATCTGCAAAAAGAAGAAGACTTACCCTCAACTCTCCCAATGTGAAACATTCCTCACCTCGGCTGCGCTGCAACATCCAGTCCATATATACAATGAAAAGGAGTGGTGACAAGACACACCCTTGGCGAAGTCCAACACCCACGGTGAAAGGTGTTGATTTAGCACCGTTTACCCGAACACAGCTGCTACTGTTTGTGTATAGAGACTGAATGGCCCTCAGAAGAGGACCATCAATCCCATACTCCTGCAGGACACTCCAGAGTTTACCTCGAGGGACTCGGTCATATGCCTTTTCCAAATCTACAAAACAACTGTAGATGGGTTTCGCATGCTCCCAAGCCTTCTCAAGTACCATTCTTAGAGTGAAAAGCTGGTCGGTTGTACTTCTGCCGGTACGAAATTATTCAAATTTATTTTAAAGAACTTGATTCAATTTGAGAAGCCCTTGCATTCATTGTTAATATATCTTCGAAAATGATGATCTAGACTGTACAGTCAACGGTGAGCGGTACAGAGACGTGATTACTAACTAATGATTAGGTGCAACAGTCTTGGAAGACACCATTCGTCCCATTTTTGCCAAAATACAGTCTGATGTACTGCGAAGAAGACAGATTAAACCGTTTACGCTCATTGCTGTATTGTTTGTTGTTTCAAAAATTTGTTGCCATAAATAAAATGATCTGTCAAATAAATTCAATTTCATGGCTGTTCGAATCATTTTGTTAGCTTTATTCCAATTTAAAGTTCCCCACCCCGGAAAAAAGAACACCCTTTAATTTTATTTTCAATTTCTCACAATCAGGAGTAAATCTGTCTTGACCGTAATAAGCCAGAAGTCCTTTACTTTTGCTGATATCCACCATTCCACATTGCTTGCCTTCAATGAAAGAAAGTTGGCTTAGCCGACAGACAGTGTGGTTCAATGTAAAGACTTTGTCTCAAAATCCGTCTCTATTGGCAAAACTAATCATCTTAAATATTATTCAGAAAATAATGTCTGTCCTCAATCGCCGTCGCCGACAATCGGTGACATTTGTAAATTGAACCACTCCAAGTTGCACCCACTATCGTGTGTAAATACATACGTCCACAAGTATCCTTGTGCACAAAGGAGAATCGATAATTAACTTACCGTCAATATACGCGAGTACACTTTATCGCTCAGTATCACCTTGGGGTTGCGGTTAAAGATACATGAAGTCAAGCTGCAAGAATTTCAACTACAAGCGACGACGCACGGCGCACGACGCACGACGCAGGGCGCGTTGCGCATTGCGTTTCCTGCTCCTCGTGCTAATTTTATCTTAAATTTCTCGTTTTTGACGGCAGTCAACTTTATCGTAGCTGCTGGTCAGCGGGTCGTCGCCTCGGGCCGTAATTTTCGAATATTAAGCGCGTACGGAAATTCTTTACTGTGTCAACAGGTGAAATTACCGACCCAGTAGCCTGACACGCGTGCACGCGTCAACTTTCGTGAGGACGCGTTCACATGTATAACCTTATGGGCGTACGAGATGCGTCGTGTACTCGTGCAGATACTCCGCTCGCACAAGTGAGTACTTGTCCCATCCCCCCCTCCTCCCATCAAAAAAAAAATCCTTTTAGTTCGTTTCCCTTTTTTGTATCTTTTGCTTTAATGAAGATAATTGCAGAGTTTGCGTATCAGGTTTCTCGGTTGATTTGACATTCGACTTGAGTTGATGTACGGGGTGCTTGAATCGTTGTACGCAGGCGTGCGCGCACGAGATGAACGGGAAAATTGACGGTAGGCACAGGCGGAAGGTAGGGAAATTTGACTTTGTAGCTCTCGCGATATAAAGGCGGCTCCTTAAAGGTTTTTGATTGATGACGGTCGTCGATCATGTTTTGGGTGGATGCGGGAAGTTACAAGTTATTTGCTGGGCAGAGGGGGATCATCTGAATTCAGAACGAGTCAGAGTTGGGGCTTTGATTGTGATTAAGAGGGCAGTTGATAACTTACCGACAGGGTGCTGTTAGTGATGTGTGATCTGGGTAAGTGGGTTAAATCCGGGAGGGGGAGGGCGCAGTGATCAAGGAAATGCGGTGAAATGCCGTGAATGCCAGGAATTCTGCGAGTATGGAGCAATATTTCTATTGTAGCTTGGGCATTATTCGTTAAGTGTGGTCGCTGTGAATCAGAGGCTTGCTCAAGACGTTGGTGGTTAGGCAGAGTCTGACGTTGCATTTATGATACATCTTCGAACGAGTTCTGCATGTAAAACCTTCAAATATGACGTGTATTGTGGATTGCATATTCAAATATGGTGACGCAGTGAACATTTTTGAAGCAGCAATTGGAGAGGATCTATTCTTATGCCGCTGTTGGGGTAGTTTTGTAATATGCGTTGAACCAAATTGCACTGTCTCTGAAATCACCCCACCCTTGCTTCAAAAGAACGATAAACAGACATCGTATCCCGCATTTCAAACATGGAACAGACCAGTATCCGCTCTTGTTTAACGCTAAGGTGAATTGTAGCGAAATCAGACCAAAAAATCGAAGGCAATTCATAAAATTTGAAAACTGTCGGCAGGAATCAAAGGCTGTGTGCGGTCTCAGCAGCATACATATATTTATGTAGCATTAATCTTCCGAAGGATAGAAGGAGTCTCCAAATTTGTTCAACTTATGAGTGACTTGAAGTGAAGGTCAGCAGTTCTTCCGATTCAGTGCTAAAGGCTTTCCCTCTCACAGTCGTGGTAATTCCTTGTCTCTTTCTGCTGGGATACCCTTACGGCCAGTGACCCAGTATGTGGGAGGATTGCATGTAGTCGACACCTGTAGTGATATACGACAGAGATTTTATGGCCACTTGATTGCCTATATGCGGAATGTTGTACTTTTTATCTATCGAACCCATTCACAGTAAACATACAGCTTTATGAATTACTTCAAATTCTGACAGGAATGGGTAGATTTTAGTTGAAGCCTTTCAAAACTGCTCTCGGTGAAGCACCAACTCGTAAAGTCTGTTCCTTGCCTGCTTGCGTATCAGGTCCACGACCCGAGGTGCGTTTGAGCCTGAGCAATCGCTACTCTCCTTCGCTGCAAGTCCTGGCCATGCTGCTTCCAGTCATCAAGACCAAACCAGACCACCACGCATCGCCTTTGACCAAATATCTCGATCGACAGCTAGAATTTCGAGGTTGTAAAGGAGTTCGTCTAGCTCGGGGCAAACGTGAGCTCCACAAACGACAACGAACTGGAGATTCCACATAGAATCGCCTTTGGCAGTCCTGTTATATGATACAGGCATATAAGCAATACAAGTCTCCACAACTGATTCTTGGCGCCTCCGAAAAAAAAATTCTGCGCCGGGTACATGGTTCTGTGCGCGACAATGTAGGAGAAGACACAACCTCGAACATTACGATCTGTACCAAGGTGTGGATATAGTTCGGAAGTTAAGAATCCGTGAGCGCATTTATTAGTATTCGCATCAGTACTCGAGCATTCTGACTCAAGAAGGTGAGAAACATCGATCCTCAATTGAAAAGACTAAGTCATCGCGGATGTAAGCTTGATCTTCACGACTCTCGCCAGCAATGGAAGGCAACTATTGCTTAGGCTGCGACCCTCCATGGGCAGCTATATCAAGGGCAGTTAAACACACTTTATTTGTACTTTCCAAACCTGTTCAGCTGGATGGATCTCAAACTAGTACCCTCCGGTTTCCAAATTGACATCCTCCTGCGTGCACCACCATAAACACGAGAATCACTTAACTATCTTGACAAAGCTCCATGGTGTGATGTAATATTTTCCCATATGCCTTCCAAAGATGACGAGTAACTTTGGGACTACCAATCTTCCGATCGAGAGTTTACTTACAACTTTGAACGTTTACAAAGACATTTGAAGCTATTCAGAAGGCGGCGTCTGTCACTAACATCGCCGAGCCTGCGCAGTCAACTTCACAAACAACCTAAAAATATTTACCAGGCACTAGCCCTGACCCGTAGTGACCATGATTTAAGATAAGCTCTCTTGAAAGTTGGCTTGAGTAGTCCACGAACGAACTAGTTCAAAAAAGAGGCCTAACAAGTGAACTAAGTAAACTAGTTCAGAATGCCATTTTATTTTAGTTGATTTTCTTCAGTAGTTCAACAGAGTCAGGTATACATGTAATTCAGTAAGAATAACTGAACTAAACTGAACTAAATTGAACTAAACTGAACTAAATTGAACTAAATTGAGTGCTTTGCATTGTTTTAACTACCGCAGCAACGGACCAAAATCGCACCAGACTCAATTTCCTGAGCAGTGAACTAATTCAATAAATATATTTGAACTAAACTGAGCACTACCTGGGCTGAACTCCAGAGTCTACTTGCAAGACAGAAATGATTCCTTTTGTACATCATTCCTGCTTTATGACGTAAGCATCAAATCACAAAGATTGTGAGAGAATTACCAAGGAAGAGTAATCAGTACTATCTCAGTGGACTGGAGACAGTAAAGAACACGTACGCTTTAGAGTCATTTCTTCTGAATCAGAATCAGAAAATCTGAAAGAAGCACAAACTGCGTATGAAGATGCAGACATTATGGCAACGCTGACAGGAGCATTCCGCTCTGTCGTACAAAACATCCCATGCAAACATTTCGCCCATATGTCCACAGAGTCATCGGAAAATCAGGGACCGCCACGACGATAGTGGAATCGCCAAGGCTCCAGGCTTCATAGGCGTGCATAATTAATCGCCATCCTTTGCCAGTGTCTAAAGAAAATTGTCCCCTCTCTCCAACCGAAATCTGTCCAAAATCAGGGCACAATTACCGCTAAAGACGACGATCGCCATAAATAAAGCCCATTCAAAGTCAGTGCTGCTGGCATCCATTCAAGACCGCTCTTATTCCTTATGTCCACATAATCATTCGCTTTGAAGATCTCGCGAAAGTCATCACCGATCGTGTCTTTGTCCACCGGATCGATGAAATAGTGACCCATTTTCTCGCGAAACGACCGCCATTTGCATGCAAATGGTGGACGGCCCAGTTGCGTATGCAGTTCTCATAAACTACAAAGTAAGTACCCAAAGTGCGCAGTGATACGATAAAGACGTCTCGGATAACCATCGCCAACGGCAAGAGATTGTGAAGATGTCACACGAATCGCCAAGGCTGTTGCGCCACATGTCCACAGACGCTTCCGGCAAAAAAGCATAAACTCTTCATACATCATATCTGGGCAGCCTCGACAACAAAAACCCGCTTATCTCGGCGTCTTCATCTCATAAATGTCGTCCTGAGGTTACGTGTGTTTCTTGTGCGCACCTCATTGATCTTGATATCGTAATAGATTTATTACTAACGGATGCACTGTCAGTCGGCTGTCGCACGAAGCCACAGTCGAAGACGTAGCCGTTCGCATGGACATTGCCCCGAGCGCATGAGTTACTGTCACCTCATGAGCAGATACCTTACTCGGCGGCCTGCTGATGCAATAAATCTGTCAGTGTCTCGGATGGTGTGGATTGTCCATCACTTCCACAGAATTTCACATTTGCCATCTGATGCAACCTCTGCCGGAGGAAATCCTTGAACAGGAGTCTGTCTTAATCATCGTCAAATTGACACCCCATGCACGGCGTATTGTGTGCCACAAATTACCAACTGATTTGACCGAACGTAATCAGCATGCAATATGTCCCCGGGCGACTCCAAATTCCATTCAGTCGATGCAAAACCGATCATCGGCTCAGCAAGGGTACTGCGAGTTGGTTCCATTCGTCCGGAAGAACCACGAGGGATGAGGATCGGCTTCACGTTGTTTTTGCATACCTGCTAGGAGTGCAGCTCTCCAGGTGGCGTGCGACGTGCCGAGTTGTCAGCTAAATGACTTTCAAATGGGATTTGCTCAATCCTCCTGTTCTGGTGACAATGGGTGACATTGAAGATATCCTCGTTGTCCTTTCATGCCATTGTGGGATACGGGGCGTGAATTGTTTGGTTGCATGGATTTTTGCGTATTGTCCTTTGAGATGTTCACCGTGACGACTGGACCACTTGTGATGAGGCACTTTGTTCGATTTCTTAGGGCAAAGGACAAATCTGGACAAATCCCTGGGCTACTTCAATGCTAATGGCGAATGGCCTCTGAAGTTGACGCCTGCCCAGGAGATTGGGAACATTCCTTTGTGAAGCCTAGGTCCCAGGATATATTGGAATGCGATGGATCCAAGGGAGAATTGTCTCTCTTTTGTTTTAAAGATCCCGCGATGAAAGATTCCTTCTTTGCTCGGAAACGAAGGATGACCTCTGAAGGGTTAAACGGCGTGAGCTATTCATCGTTTCCCTAATGCGGACATAAGTCCCATTGAGTCTTTGAGCGAGCATATTCTCTCACTTGATTAGAAGGAAAATTTGCTATGGATCACAAAAGAAAGGAGTGTTCTTCAGAGTTCGGTTTCTCAGATTTGATCTCCTTGTTGGGAAGCAATGGACGCGGGCAATTAAACTGATTAACGATCGTGAGACAATCAATTGTAGAAACTGAAGGACAAATTTACTTTCAAGAGGACTTCCATCTTCAAGATGCACTCGATTCACTCGAAACCATTGGAAACTGGGCAAAGAAGAAGCGGATCTCTTTTGCCAAGTATTTATGTAGGAAGTAGCAGAAGTAATAATGGTAGTTCGCTGGTAATCTATGCATTTTCACAGATGGATCTAGTATGGGCGTCATTTCGTCATAGCCATTCCGATTACCAAATCACTGTAGACACTATAGCGACCTCTTCGAATTGTCGCTCAAGGAGATGGCTCATAATTTAAGCATTAGCATCTAACTTATTCGAGCGCCGGGATAGTGTGACATTCTAGAAGGGTTACTGCTTCTGTACTCTTTCCGGGCGGAGACCTGCAATCCTTGCCATTCTCTACTGCAAAACGTCTACTGAACCTGGAAACACTTGCTCGTACAAATCGTAAGTGGTCTACTGGCACAGGATGCCTCATCTCGAAGCAATGATGACCTACTCTCGATCCCTGACCCTCACTCAGCCTGATCGCGATGAGTAGGTCGAATCTCAGAACTCTTGATGTTCTCATGATGCAGTGCCCGGTTATCACGCCACCGGTCACTGCATCATGGGAATATCATATCGCCTCTAGATTAGGCCTTTCCAATAATGACTTCCAACAATGAAGCTGCAGAGACGAGGAGGAGAAAACTATTGTGCGTATTCTTTGTAACAGCAGCGCTCTCTTCTCCTGAAGAAGAAGGCATTTTGGATTGCACCTAGAAGCATACTACTTTAACAACCTGGCCGAACTGAGCTACATTAATATGCATCATGTTTAGTCAACCGACCGCTTTATCAAAAACACATGATGAACTAGATACACGTCCTACTCAGGCCTAAGCGTGACTGCTGTCAACCAGTAGTCAGCCACTCAAACCTAACCCATCCTATGAGTACACGGAGTTTCGTAGTGTATTCTTTAAGATTTTCAGCGACCCAGGGCAACAAAAGTCTCTTATCTCGTAAAAAAAAATTTCTTTTATTGCGTTACATACTTAAGAACGAAAATGAGTGACATCACAAGCGTTGAAAGACTGGCATATGAGCGATCAGCCGGATTGCAACCGTTAGAGTTGTTGCACTGATAGCAGTCCTTGGACAGAGACTCCGACGTATAATTTGGTTTCAGGGGGTATCCACAGCTGTACATGGTCGAATACACACATCCCTCGAACACATGCGAAGTGGTGGCTGAAATTGAAGCAAACACGTTCGCGTCACGTCGCTTTTTGCAAAATTGTCAAGTAGTCACTCACAAGTTGTTAAATTCATTCGCATGCAGTCGAAATGACTTGATCCAATCGGTTTCACATTTTGAAAGTAATATCCCAAGAAACTGGCCGTCGCAGTAGCTTGGGCAGCCGTGCACTCAGAGTAGTATGGGTTGCGACAGCTTGCCTCATCCGAGCATCTGAAACACCGAAGCCCATAGACTGCGAATAGAGAGTTTTGCAAAAGATTGAGATAAACACTTAAAAATAGGCGCAAATTACCCAATGTGATGACGCTGAGAATCACTAAACTGCACGCGATTTTCGATTCCATTTCTGAATTCTCTGCACGACTTCAAGCGACGGCCGGTTACTTTGGAATGTCATCAAATAGTAGCTTAGGGGTAATACGTTGGCTTCTGTGAGAACATAATTCAACAGATAGTGACATGTCTGATAAGGGGGTTTCCCATGAATCTTGTTTTGGGAATTATTGTTCCACGTAATCACGACAGTGCAGACTGTTGCAGGCTATAGACGACTTAAGTGTGATAATGTCTTAGGTATGTCGACATCCTGATTCAATGCGGAACTGACGTTAAATAATGAATTGCTTCGAGATAAGCGTTGGAAAGTTTAAAATTTCTAGTCTCAAGGCTTAAAGTACATCCCTTTACTATTGAAGGTGGTCTCATTGTCTACATTTCATGATATCTTTATTTTTCGCCCAGAACTGTAGTGTTGCCGGTTATAATCAGGTGAGAATATCGCGGTTATTCGTCATGATTCGGCATTGCTCCTAGAATTTGCTGAATAAGAATAGCGCCACAGTAGCACAAAGTGCCTTCAAATCTGTCAGCTTGTGGTCTGGTTGGAGTTGTAAAATAAATTTAATTGGAAACTAATACTACACTAAACAAAGTTACAATTAAAGCGATGGTTTGAATCAGAGCGTGGAGAAATTAAGTGGCAAGACAAGTTATCTTAATCTGTGCACTTGTAGCGGCAATCCGCCTGCAAACAATTTTCGACGTTTCCAGTCAATCTGAACTGCTCTGTTTCCAAATAGTTAAATGGTGGTTTGCTCTAAACATAAGAACCACTGAAGTTGATCAACTTTGATTCCGTTTGACAGTTTCGGTATTAGAGTCAAAAATCAGGTATTAGCCGACTTCAACCTCGCTTGCTCCTCAACATTTTTGACAGCGTTTTTTGTAACTTTTTCTCACACCAGTCAGCATTTACATTATTTCCTCAAATTCGTCGGTGGACAAGGGGACAATTGCCTGTGAAGTCATATATTTCTCTAAAACTTGACTTCTGAGTCAGTATTGGGCAGGCACAGCAGCCGAAAAGCACTGCAGCATCTGCCTGAATATTTGATAGTATATCTGAATATTCAAAGGATCATCTACAGCAATGAAACCCAAGAGAAGAGGACCATCCAATTCGTAGTTCGAATTTGGTCACCCTGTTTCAATCGAACTGTCATCAGAAACTTTACATATTTAAGTGTCCTTTTTTTAAACAAAAATAGTCCAATTCCGTAGTAAAGGGTCCTTCATTAACCGCTTCCTATTTTTAAATTTAAATAAATCAAAGCGTATTAGAGATACCATCGAATTTTTTATTCGTTTGAAAGGCGATGCCTTATATATAATGCAACATTGTTCAAATATCTGCCGTGGCTTCTCTAGGTGGTGCGCATCCGATATAGCTAATTTCCCATGACGCTGGCTCACAAAACATGCTGAATTTGACCGACAGCATATGTCATATTGGAATGTACTGGACGGCGCAATTGGTTGAGTGGCTGCCCTTGGTTATAGGGGTCCCCGGTTCCAATCCCAGTGAAAGCAACGCTTTTATCCGGGTTTCAAATCTGGTCCAGTCACCATTTACCGTTGGGACCAAATTAACGGCACTATCACTGGAGTTGCCGATCAGTGGTAGTAGTCTGACTATAGGTATCAGAAGTGTGCTTGAGATTTCGCTGACAGCCTTACTTACCTACCTACCGAGGTTACTGTTGGTACTAAAATGGACCTGTTTTAAGTCTGAGTGAAAGTTCAAGCGCTAAAAATACAACAAAAACAATGGGTTATATTGACTTTGCGGGCCGCTGAGGTTTATGGCTTATGCGCATAAAACTGCGACTTCAAAAAACCCCAAACTCCCTCGGTGGCCAGATGACCTCCACCACCACCACGAGAAGACCATGCCCTCGCTTGTGCAGAGTTTTCAATTTGGCGTGAGCTGTGTGACCCGCACCGCCGTCCTCTTGAAACCGCATGTCGTTGGTGTCTATGTTTATCCAATTCAGGCCAAAAGAAGTAGGTAATCATCGACCTATACCGCTAGCCGTTGACGGTGATGGCGTTCTCAAAGAAATATGGACCGATGACGCCGCCAGCCCAAAATCCAGTGAGCTGTTTTTGGGGTGCATTGGACGCTCTTGTATATCATGTGGATAAGTATCGTCCCAAATTGAACAATTTTGTTTGATGGCGTACCCATTCATCCAGAAATGGGCGTCGTATTATGGTGACCGTAAACTGGTCGAAGCCAGCGGAACGTTGCCCGAACAGAACAACCATTTTGGCAAAACAGACTGAATAAATGACAGCCAATTTCAAGAACGGCCGCTATCAACTGTTAATGTGCGGAAGTCCCTATTGGACGAACCTTTATGTACATCTCAGCCGGCCTTGGCAACCCCTTCCTACTTCACCTTATAGAAACCACTGAGCTCGAATGACAATACTCTTATTTTGCAAGGCAACACAGCTGATTCCTGTTGATATGAATGAATAATTCTACATCGGATATGCGGTCAAATCGGATAAGACACAACCGCAAAGTCTACGAATAGACAGTTGGTTGGTGAAAGAAATTGGGCAGAAAGAAACCTTCGCAGCTCTTTCGATGCCACGAAGCGAACATTAAAATCAAACCACCGTCACAATCAGACAAATTTAAATACAGGAAAAGGTCGTTTATTCGATATGACCATCCCTGCTATCAATCCGAATTAACGAGCTTTTACTGTATTTACGTTTTTCCAAATTGAAGGGCTTTTACTGTCGTTTTGACCTCGAATAAAAAATCGTATAATCACTTGGACCCTCAAGTAGAAAATAATCAATCGGCGATTATGAAGATTTATGATGGCATGTACGTTGCTTATAATTTATTCCTTGCCATGGAAGGCTGGCTTTTAATCGAAGAGCATAGAGTTTGATACCATTCATGGAAAATGAATCTTCTCTTGATTATTAATCCAATGGAGTGAACGCTGATAACATCAAAAAACCAGTGTTCAACTAAAACACATTCCCGTGTTCAACTACTTCATTTATTGCATAACGTACTTGAGAACAAAAAAGAAAGGCAGCACTAAAGCTGCGACACTGACATACGAGCGATCTGCCGGATTGCATCCGTTAAAGCTGTTGCACTGATAGCATTCTTTGGAAGAATAACCCGTCGTGAAATTTTTCTTCAGTGTATATCCACAGCTGTTTATGTTGTAGTAAATGCATCCCTTGTAATAAGTCGATGTGGTGGCTGAAATTGAAAGAAAACACGTTCTCTAAAAATCCCCAAAAGGTAACACAACTCACAAATGTTCAAATTCATTCGCATGCAATCGAACTGGGTCGATATTGCCGTTGACACGTTCTGAAAGTAATCATCCAGAAAATACACCGTCTGAGTGGCTTCCACTGAGTTGCAGTCGACAAGAGAGGGGTTGCGACAGCTTGCCTCATTGGTGCATTTATAACATTGAATCGCGAGGCCTACAAATGGTGTTGCTTTACACAGAGATTGACACTTTTCAAAATTCAAATCTTTTACCGAGTGGAATGACGCAGAGAATCACAAGACCGTACGCGATTTTTGATTCCATCTTTGAACTGTGTACGACTTGAGGCTACGGCGGGCGACTTTGGTATGTCACAGACTTCGATGGGAGCATACAATATATTGTAAACAACGATAGTGGCATGTCCGATAAAGTGCTTTTCTTATGAATCTTGTTTTAGGAATTACTTGCAGCTTATTGGACACTTTATATTATTAGTTCAGTGTTAAACTGTCTCAGCTATCTTGACGTACTTTGGCTGATTAAATACGGAACTGTCTTTAGATATATAATAATCGCCAGCTTAATGTTATCTGCCTCGGAAAAAAACACCCTTTATATCAGCATATCAAACCCATGTCAGTAAATTCTTTTGTTAAATAGATGATATATTTTTGAATATTTAATGAAAACAGTATAGCTGTGGAAAAGTGTTGTGGGCCGGAAATAATCACACAGAGGTGCCCTCGAGTTTGACATACCTGATTTATATGGACGCATTTCTCACACATTCATTATTTCAACTCTCCACTTTCTGAGATGGCTTAGCCCGTCTCCAGACTTGTGACTACGACAAATAACAATGAACACTACCTCACCCTATTTCTGTCAAAATGTGTCTCAACATCATTGCATTACACAGTGGAAATTAAAACTGAATGCATCGATGCAGGAGTCTGCCAATGTTTCGGATCTAAACAAATTATCTTACTTTGCTCAAAATTTGATTTTGGATATGATGTTAAACGTTGAACCTTCTTCGGTCGCGGATAGAATAATTCCCGGAGCAACGGGATACTCGTCGTCGATTTTTGTTCATCTCATTACCGTCATGATGTTCCCCATCGAATAACAACACATCTTGTAGTTTGTGCACCGAATTGCTGTACCATTCCGGAAGTCTACTTAATCAATTGTTTCGTCGTCGTTGCTACCGCCGCTATCGAAGTAGTATTTGCCTTTGTTCTCTTAGTCGGGTTGGTCGTGTCATATGATTTCCGTCAATTCACATATGTACATACACTGGACTCTTCCTAAGTCGAACTCTCCCTAAGTCGATTTTCCCTCTAACTCGAATTGTTTGTGCGCCATATTCCCCTCAATTTGTCCACATAAGCAACCATCCTCTAAGTTTGTTTGATATCCCGTGAAAATTCGACTTAGAGAGAGGGTGTATGTAATTACATCTTAAATATGCAGTACTATACATATAGTCTCCTGAAAAGGTTCCTTTTTTTGGTTTGAATTGCCTATTATAAGAGGTTTAAAAAGGAATTACGATTTATAAGAGGTTTTGTGTCCATAGCTTTGCAAATAAAATACAAGTTAACGAGGGGAGCAGAATGTATGAACATTTTACGAATCAGCGTCGATTTTTCAATTGAGTGTCAGATTGTTTTGAATTATTGTGGTTTCGATTTATCGGGGTACGAATTATCGCTATTCTACTGTATTTAATATTTAATATTTAATGTTTATAAACAAAAAAACATAAAAACAACGTGTCACAAAATAAATGTATAGGGCCTAGCTTCTCAGCAACCACTAGTGTTGTGAGTGCTATTGTTCTCTCACGAGTGGAAGGGATCTACAGTTGTATGGCGGCTCCGAACGGCCAAATTTGAGAAGCTTTTTGTAGACGGTTTTACTCTTTGAGCATTGTCGGTGACTCGAAAGAGTTGGTGCCGTGAAAATTATGTTTTGATCGTACTGGTAATCGAACCTTTACACCGAGGTTCAAGTGCGTAGGAGTTAACGTACATACCCACATCGCCGCGGATGGATAGTTCTGTTTTAAATATGGACCAGGTAGTTCTTGGAGAAAGATCACATCTGCACACCGCATCTTCCACTGGAATCCTTATGGGTGCAGCTAAACGCCTCAAGGTGATTTTAGACATGTTTAAATAACTTCAAGAACTTCATACTCTTTTCTTTAATTAATAAATTCATAACTAATGTTGCTTGAATACTTTCTATATTTCATGCATATATAATTGTGTGTTAAATACGCGTCGTTTTGATCTCACAAACTGATATTTTAATTTGAGCACTACACAGTGTTATAACACCATTAAATCTTGTTTACAAAGTTTACCTATAAATTATGATTAAATAATCAGGAAACCTCCACGTGCTGTACACCACACATCTTTTGACCAAGACTGACCATGTTAGAAAGACCAGTTCGAAAATTAATGAAATGAGGGTATAGTGCCATGTGTACGCGTTTCCTGTTCTAAGATATTGTGGTGGTCCATATTACAAACATGGGCCATATTTGCAGCATTTGCTCTACTTTTGTTGAAATACATTAGTTATTAGCGATTTCACCTTCGTTTATTACTGTTCCATCGACCCTAATTTTAACTAGTTCGATGATGTACTTGTCAATAATACGTAGGCTTGAGAGGGTGCTCCAGTTAGCACTTCATTCCTCATCATTGCAGATTCTTACTTTCAACTAAAATATCCGGCATTGAGGATCCAACGCACATTGCTTTCACATGTACACATGCACATCAAGTTTTATGGCATCTGCGACTTAGTCTTAGTGCCAGGCGTCCGCTATTCTCAACTTTTCTCCAGTCAGCCATCACCTTTCGAGTAGAAAAAGAAAAAAAAAAGGTGCAACGGGTTCAAAATACATCAATTGTCAAAACATTACGCATATCTAGAGCACACCCCAATTTGAGATAAGACACAAAATTACACCTCAACTCACTCAGCAGATCACATGAAGGCGGCGCCACTTTCTTTCGCTTATCACAACCCCTAAGGGAAAGTCACATAAAAACCCTGAGCCTCGCATTCACTGGCCACCCATTTGAATTGCTCTCATTTCATCTACCAAGGAGACTCACACACACACACTGAGCCAGTGAAACAGAAAACGTGTTCAGGCATTTAATGCGACATGAGTGACATGAGCTGGTTGGCGCACGCCAAGCTGATGGTGGCATCGCCACCGAAGACGCACCTGGTCTATGAAGCAGAAGTCAATTAATTGACAGCCCGTATGCATGCGCACTGATCATTAGCAGCAATAAACTACAGAATAATTGAGCAGGAGCTGTCACTTGGTTCAATATTTATTCTGAATGCGCACAGCACCGAGATCAGACAGCGTACGCACCGAGCACAGAACATCATTGGCCTTGAGACATCGCATTAATACTTAACGATTTGCTTTTATTTCCTCTGCAAACCAATCTGACATCGTCGTCGTCGTCGTCGTCTGCGCCACCGCCACCACCGCCGCCGCCATCGACGTAGTAGTTGTCTTTGTCGTCTTGATCGTATTGGCCGGCTCCGTCGGCGTTGGTGACTATTGTGGCACGACGACGACGACGGCGACCGGAAAGACCAACTCCACGGATGTCTTGAATCTAAACCCGAACACTTCGTTCATGTTTTGTTTATGACAGCCGCGTCGCGCTTAGCTCTGGAATACAAAGCAAACCGAGTCACCAATTTGTCATTGTTAACACATGTTCATGCAGCGGCAGCACGGGGCGATGTGCCCACATTTTGAATTCACCGCGACTGCCGTCAAGCACGGGCTATGACTCGCGCCCTTATCTGCGATTTCGAATATAATCAGTTTATTATTTGACGAGCGTAGTCGGCTTAACAAGCTCCGTAAGTGACGCTGTTGACAGGTGATAACAGTGCGCACGAACGCGCCGCCGCGTATGAATGGTTGCACTGACTTTATGGCTCGTAGTCGGGCCATTGATTGGGTGTAAGCAGCCTTGACCGATGCCCGGTTTTCTGCGGCACTGCGAATATCTAGGTTCTCACCTTGGACTTCCGCTGGTGGTGGTGGTCATCCCGAGAATGCAAAGAAATCAACCAACTTGGGCAGGGTGCCAGTGCAAATATTTATGACAGGTGGCATGCAATAATGCACTTAAGTCGTAGACTGCCAGGCACACTGAGCGGCATCAGGGCGTCGTCGTTTACAACGCTCTTGCGCTGAGATGGAAATGGGCACCGTTCGTCAGTTCCTTTATGGCAATTTTCTTGCAACAATGTTGCAGTGCGCTGGATGCTGCCACTGCGGTCCGTTCATGCCGTACGACACCGATCGTGGTATCGATGGTTTTATTATTTTCATATTTACGAGCCGAAGAATTTTTAATTGATCGGAATTTAGGGCTATCGTGCCATTTAAATGCGGCCGTGTATACCGTGATGGCTGCGTGTGTGAGGAGATTTTACTTACACATTTATTCAAGTGGAATTGATGTGGCGTAATGGCTATGACGACTGACTGGTGCTCTTTTAAGTGATAGCCAGTAGGTTGATGACTTCATCCATTCCACTTAAAGTTGAGTGTGTTGTGATGCTCCTAGAAGTGGTGAACTCAAAAACTGGGCATCTGACTTATTACGCAATAGATTTTTTAATGATTAACTTGAGTCCAATTTTAAGTTTGATTAACGTGTGATATAGCTCACAGTTTTGTTACACCGGCTTAGTCACAGTCGGCCTGAGGTAAATGTTGCATCACACTGCTTATGATGTACTATCGAAGTATAGGAAATACTAGATCGCAACTACTGACCAGCCTTTTAAAGTAATACTTAACACGTGCCGCCACAGAGTGATTTCCCAGAGGAAGAAATAGCCAAAAAATTAAATATTTTCTGGAGACATGTGCTTGTGATTTTTCGATTCTACAAAATATATAATAATTGAAAAATCCGAAATTGTTTTTTGTTGCTTCGTTCAGTTGTACAGTGAGTTGAAAATGACACCTTTGAAATCTATAAAAAGTATGTATTTTTTTTACCAATTCTGATGTTAATTTGCAAATATTCGGTACTTTAATGAATTGAGTAATATTTAGGTTGAAGGGCATATATTTGAACTTTAATATACATAATCAGTTTTTTTTCATTTTGGTTACCAATGTCCTATTGGCTATTAAATTATATTCTGGTTATTATATGCAAGCAACTGTGCATACAATTTTGTTCCACCGAACAGAAATTATTTCATCAGCTACATTGCCTGTGGGGTCACTATCGGAGGAAGCCCTAGACAGTGGAACAAAGATTACAGGAATTCATAAATGTAAATTATGTATATGTATTTACCAACTGAGACTTAATTCAAAACAGGCATGAAATAAAAGAAATAAATTCTGCATTAAAACAATAATTGGTTTTCTGTAATAACATTTCGGTTTTATAAAGGGTGGTTAAATTTTAAGAGCCGATGTTGATTTTGAATAAAACACAAATTATTTAGGAAATTATTATGATATTATTTATTTATTATGATAATTTTGGTATGGTTCAATTATGTTTGGAACAAAATATCGGCCAAATGGCTGCCGCGACCTCGGCGGCACACCTCCATCCGATGGTGCAAATTTTCGAAGACGCTGAAGCATAATTGAGGTTCTATGCCGTTAATGTGCCGAATTATCTCATCCTTTAGCTCTTGAATTGTTGCTGGATTATCGACATACACCTTTTCTTTCAAATAACCCCAAAGAAAAAAAATCCAACGGTGTCAAATCACATGATCTTGGCGGCCAATTGACATCGCCACCACGTGAGATAACACGGCCATTGAATTTCTCTCGCAAAAGAGCCATTGTTTCGTTAGCTGTGTGGCAAGTGGCACCGTCCTGTTGAAACCACATATCGTCCACATTCATATCTTCCAATTCGGGTCATAAAAAGTTCGTTATCATTTCACAATAGACAACACCATTCACAGTAAATGACTGACCGGCCTCCGAACAGCAGCAATATTTTCTGCAGTTCGAGCTGTACGAGCTGTACGAGCATGCACTGGTGTTTTCGCATCTCCTACAGACTCGGTTTACTCAAATTTTGCACGTTTTTTCCGATTGTACGCACATTTGGACGATTGACCGAAAAAATATCACGAACTGCACGATATGCATTTTAATTTGAACGCCTGAATAACTTTAACGCGTTGCTCGTTTGTGTATCTTTCCATGGTTCAAATTGAGTTAGTCTGAAATTGAGAAATGTCAAATGAAATTTGACGTTTAGGCGTGGTTCACATTCAACATCGGCCCTTAATATTTAACCACCATTTACTTTAATTTTGAGCAACCTCTACAATTTTTGAACCTTGAAACGAACTCTTACAATTTGTAATACTTTCCAAATTTCATTAGGTACATTGGTCACGATTTTACAGGTTTTTTTTCTATCGCTGCCTTATAGTGAAACCACTGTGCGCCGAAAGACTTAATTACCGACGAACTCTCTTCTCAAGGACCTACTTCTTCGAAGTTCAAATGCAGTAGAGTCCATTCAGTAGAGTGCTCTGGTTAATCAGAGAACACATAATGCATGATTCTCGAACCAAGTGAACTTGAATCATGCTTCTCCTTCAATATCGGAAGTTTCCATCTGGGAAACAGCCTCTAAGAGGACACCCACAATGTGTAAAGCATACAGAAAACATTTTACAATGACTCTGTCATTCACCAATCAATCAAATCGAAGGCCGGGTAAAAAAAAATCAGAATCAATTTTGCAAAACTAGATTGCACTGAAGGACCTATGAATTACAGTGCCACTGCCACTGCCACTGACCCTAACCTCTGTCGCAGGAGCCACTAATTAGGGATCTTTCCATGCGGGAGACGTCCAGCCTACAACTAGATCTCGAATCTATCATTTCATCGCATCCCCTTTCGACAAACAAGGCACCACTTATGCCCAATTACAACTCAACCTTGCTCAGTGATTACCTCGTCATAATCAACAATCATAATCAATCCAACAATCGATCTTCGATGTCGCTTCGACTCCGGGAATGCCACTCAAGTTGGGCCAAGCAAACCATGGTTGCGTGCGCTAAATTGCCCCCCAACCAGACCTAGCTAGCCTTTCTCAGTGATCAACGATTAATGATAATTTACAAGCAATTTGGCAGGCAACCTACATTATGTCCGTGTACGGATCCAACTAACTCCAACACCGGATCGATAGCCGAGGCGAGTATCGGGTTCCTTTGCTAATTAAATCTGGGTCACATGCGTGTGTAGGGCAGTTTCGCAAGCGCGCGCATATGACTTACATACCACTCAAACGATGCCAAAGATACTTAATGATCAGGTGTGAACAATCCATCAAGATACACCTGTATGAATGGGACTACCACTGCAAGTGCGCACGACACCTGATTGCGCACGAGAATGACCGAATACGGCAGCGAGCCAAAGCGAACGAGCGCACTGCAGTCCAGTGCAGCGTATAGATGGGAATTCTGACTAAGGGCGATACTCGCCTTATGTCGCCGCTGATGCGGTATTATTGCTCGAGGCAGAAAAAACCCCTATAGTGTTATCCCAGAATTAATGAAAGCCAGCCACAGCTACACACCACGCAGGTATTCTCCGGCCATGCTGATGTGTGCGGAATGAGCGAGAGCGACAACGACGCACGGTGTGACGACGTCGGTGATCCGGCGAGGCGACGCACAGAGATAGGGAAAGAAAATACGCCTTGAGTGGTTATTTAAGGGACTTTAAGAACCGGGAGACAGGTAAATGAGTTGACCTCGATTTCGCGGGTTCTCGAAATATAATTAACCGTTGTAAATGATGATGTTGTCATTTATACGATGATTCTTAGTTTGTCTTCAAAAGGTTTCTGCTGTTTTGTAGAATCGGCCCTGTAGAATCGCTGCATATCAAATCTGTGCTCTCTGGCTGGCCCATTCGAAAGATGCATTGTGATGACAGATCCAGTGCTCTTCGTCTCGTGCTGTGATGAGAATTGGAAGTGTTCCTGAAGATAATTCACCTCCGTGCACCGATCGCCTGGAACGGAACGAATGGTTGCTGCGAGTTGCATGAAGTGCGATGCAGACTCGACGAGGTACATTGTGCTACACCACAAAGGGACTTTGTCATCATTTGGAGTACATAAAACAATTCCGTTCCCCATTCGGTACCGTGAACCACACATCTCCCGTGCGTACCATCCGTTCTTGTCACGTGTTTACGTCACTCAGTCCATCCACAGCTCACACGAACCCTCCGAGCAGGTTGTTTGTTAAAATTGTTGCGCGGTCCATCTCCAGAAACGGTGTTAAAATACAATAGTTGCCGAAAATGTGTTGCCTCCTTGATTGGTCACTTAGCCACTGGAGTCTCTGCCCTCAATTCACATCCCCACCATCCGAAGCTCAACGAATCAATTCGATTTTCACTTAATTTCAGGACCCTTCGATTCGACGCAATTTACTGCAAGTCGTGTCTTCTGCCATTCGGCCCTCAGAGTGAGGCTCTTAATTAAAACGAAACGAGATCGAAGTGCAGAAATAATTTCATAATTAGGACGAATGATCGAACAGTAAGTGCTTGTGACCGGGCGCATATGCGGTACATCATAGGATACCGACACGATGCATCGAAAGTGCTCGCGATAAGGATGGCCGATGGTCACTGGATGGTGCTGGTGCACCCATGGCGGCGCGGTGGAGACAGCGGATCACCGCTGGTGGGGCTTGTTTGTCGGCTGACGTTTTAGCGGATTCCGTGTAATCTGATGAAAGCAAGGCGGCAACCATGGAATGTGACAGTGCCATTTCAATTACTAATTGGGATGTTATATGAGTGAAAGGTATGCGTATCTGGGCGATAGTTTTGTTTTTCTTCCATCAGAGGGGTGTGTGTAGTTGCTTTGGTGATGTCGTGAACTTGTTGCAATTTCTAACTTCTCTACGGTGTGACACTAAGAGCACCACGAAACTAATTGAAAACGACGATAATTGGTTGTGAGTAACTCACACTGAGGTCCGCGAAGTGGAAATGTACCACAATTCACATTGAACTCACATCGAAATAAATTATTGTGTTCTTATACGAAAAACATCTCGAGATTTCTAACTTTTTTCCCCCTTAGTGCTCACTTTCAGTATAAAGGGAAGATCTGTTCAAGATGCCACGTTTCTAAATGCAACGGTTGAAGTCTAGGTTCTGTAAGTCAATCTAGCAAATATCAAACCTTGAAATGAGCATACAAAGACCTTATTAAGAAAACAAGTATAAAGCAATCTGATTAAGAACACAGAAATCGAAGAAAATGAACACACACAAGCAAATTTATCGAATGACTGAATTATTATTTTTTATCATTTTTCTCTTTAAACTCAGGTGGCTAACAGACTCTTGCTGAGGAGTGATAAACTCGTTTGATTCGAACCATTTAGTCCAGTGCTTTTCTAATTTTCGTATTCCGTAAAAATAACAGGCTTTTTTAAGGTCCTCAATGTAAGCGTTTGTTTCAGTGATGACCTCCTGATTCAACCCAAGTCTCATACCACACAGCCATTTTTGAGCTTTGGAAACAGTAAGTAGTAGCAAAGGGTTAAATCTTCAGAATATGCACGATGGGGTTGTAGTTCGTAGCCCAATTTAAGGATTTTTGCAATTTCGCTTATAGTCGAGTGTGAGTAATCGCGGAACCTATTGCGACATCATCATCATCATCAAAAGCAAATCGCCGGACATATGAATTTCTTTGAGAACAGAGTTCGCCAGGCCATCAGCGACAGCGGCGAGTAATATAGGTCGATGATTACCAACTTCTTTTGGCCTTAATTGGATGATATGGACACGAACGATATGTGGTTTCAACAGGATGGCGCTACTTCCCAACACAGCTCACGCCACCTGGGAAATTTTACCCGAGCGATTCGAGGGCATAGTGTAACTATCCAAGATCTAACGCCGTTAAACTTTTCATGGTGGGGTTTGCTGAAGTCACAGGTCTACGCGAATTAGCCACAAGGCACTGCGGCCCCAAAAGACAACATGACCCATGCCATCGATCAAATTTAGCCCGATTTATGTATGATATTGGTCATTTCGGATGAGCGCCACTAGAGAAGCCGCGGCGGACATTTGAACGATGTTAATTCCATACATAATGCCATCGATAGACCTTTTAAACTAATACAATTTGTATATTTATTAAAATGGTGGTGGCCCGTGGCGTTGTGGGTATGTGCGTCGACTCCTACGCACTTGGACCTACCTGTCTAGGTTCGATTCCTGGTACGACAAGAAATACTTTTCACGGCCCCACCTCTTTCGAGTCACTGACAATGCTCAAAGAGTATAACTGTCTAGAAAAAGCTTCTCAAAATTGGCCGTTCGGAGTCGGCATAAAACTGTAGGTTACTTCTACTCGTATTATATTTATTGAAATATATAGTTAACTATAATAAAAATGTCGATGATATCTCACACACACTTTGTTTTATTTACATTTAAAAATAGAAAGAGCTTAATGAAGCACCATTTAAATGCTCAATGGAGATGCCTTTTCCGTTCGTCCAATACCATGGTGTTAGAGTGCCGACTTCTGTTGTGACGGGCCCTTTGTGCAACCAGAACTTTTGACCTCACTTGTGCCGGTACAACCACAACGGAACTCGTTAAACCACTTCTCCACCGTTGAACTTGTTGCTGCAGCATTCCCAATGAAATTTGTATAAATTTTCATCGGCTTCGGTGACGGTTTTTTGTACACAAAAAAATAATGCTTCATAAGCAGCCGAAGTTCATTCATCTTCACTCACGTTAAAATTTACGATGTTCAACAACTGTAAAACACAAACTAAATGTCGCAGCTTGTTCAAGACTTGATAGTATTCGAATTATTAGTGGATAGTGTACGGGAGCATTGTCGCATTTAAAGTTACTGCGAATGACATTATTAAAGTGACTGACTGATCAAACAACCCTCGTACTTGATTTATATAACATTCAATGATATTCTCATTTTCAAAGCAAAATTACGCCGACCATCAGAACTCAAGATCATTGGCGTTACATTGCAAGCAAATTGTTTTCTGAACAAAACGATTTTTCCTTCTTCAATCCAATGGTGTGGCCGCTGTTTCATGCGGAGTGATTAATTCGTGCATCGAAGATTTGTGAATCGAATCCCGACCAGCACACCAACAGTTTACGGCACCATATCTCCCGAGTCACTGATAATTGGGGAGTATGACTGAGGAGTTAACATATAATTATAGGCCTCCTCCACTCGCAAAATGACACTTGCATAAAACGGGTGGTTACTGTAGAAACTTGACACAGATCCACCTCGGATTTGTGAGACATTGTTTGCTAAAAAGAGTCAGCATAAGTCGAATGAGTTCTAAATAACTCAAGAGAAGCTGCGGATAGGATAGTCTGACTGAACTTAGATCTGGGCTAACGCTTGACACAATCACTTTACACTTCCCTGGATTCAAATTCGAGACATGTGGCAACTCATCACGGAGTAAATTTGTATGTTGATCACTTATATGTATAATTTCATCACTTATCAGTAGAGACTGTGTCTGAGTCAATCCGCCATATATTTACATGCTGCAATTCGTTATGGATAAAAGCAATAATTTTCCATGTACTCGTATATGCCTACCAAGATTTCAATGCATAACTGGAAGAGAGAGTCTTGTCAAATCAACATTTTTTCGACCATATTCACACCGCGTTGCAACACTAACTCAAAGAGATATACATACACCATCACAATACAAAGCTTTCTGAAATGAATTTCGATGGAAAATAAAATGTTAAGATTAAATGTGTTCAAAAAGCAGATAAAATGTTATCCAATAAAATTTTCAGAAGATATATGTATGTTCACTTTGTCCACTTTATTGTGTTTGAAAAAGTGGAGTGTCCTCAACATTGTTACTAAATTCCAGTCATTTCTAGCACAAGCATTTCTTTGCCTTTCAACCAACCCTAATGTCCTTTAAAATGTGTATATGAAATATTCATTAATCATATTTCATTATTAACTCTCATTGTATACTGTTTGCGGAAGATTAAGCAATAAATTCATTGATTGACGAGGATATTCAGGATTTTTCTCCTTTTTTTTTCAACATCACAACTACGTAAGATTGATATAACTGACTGCGTGATTGACACTTAACACTTTCGTGTAAGACAGACGCTATAACATGGTTGACAGTTTCATTACCGCATTATCATGCAATCCAAGAGCGCATCGTTGTCCACTGGCTTCCACTGGCAGCATTCATCGTAAGATGATGTTCAAATCAATCAAAGTGTGACATGTGCCGCTACATCACACGCAACTGCTGTCCCATCATCAAACTCTTCCTCTCGCCCGCAGAGTACCTGTCTCGGCGATACCTTTCCGTACCGCTTATCTGCTTCACAGTCTACCCATTCTCCGAACCGCGAGCGAAAGGTATACACTGGCAGGGCAAGGTCAGGGCAAAAGGGCCTTTTTCCCTATCTGCAGCATTTTGGTGGTCCTTATCTACGGCTGCTGTGTTGCCTCTTCGTTCTCAATTCAGTTTCGGTGCTCATGGCTGATAATGGTTCTTGAATGAAGTTGTAAGTGATAGTGAACACTTAGTGCCCGTGCAAGGGATGTGGACACTATTTCATTGAGGGAAATCTTATCCGGTGGATAAGATGAACTGCACTGAGATGAAGGAAATACTGACCACAAGGAGGACATGGGTTTGATGATTACACTGACGCCAGTGGGTTATCTAGGAAGTAGGTTAACGCTTTAATTAAAAGGATACCAATGTTCAGATTAACCCCGAGTGGATATCTGTGCAAGTGTATAGCAAAGATTTTCGAAAGAAAGCAAAAGAAATTGAGAAAGGTGGTCAATCGATTTAGGTGGAGTGTTCTTAAAAATTTCCAAGAAACCGTGAATTTCTTATTGTCCCTTCACATCTGTCTAACGGTTCGATGGTATGCTTGTAACCTGCTCTCAACTGTAAACACTTTTCGCTAGATGAAGTGTGAGACATTCCAAGACTGAACCATGTCGTGTAACAACACAAATCCGCTTCGCCTTTGAAAATGCATCAAGGACGTGGCTGGCATGCCACGTTACCGATAGTGAATCTCAAGAGAGTCGTAAAGCTTTTTAACACAGTCCTTTTAGTGTTCCTTTTTAAGTTCCATTCAGTCGCACGCAGTTGGAGAAGGGATGGATTGATTTATGCATCATCGGGAATAAATCATTACATGAGTACACATACAATTTGCTTAATTTACGCGACCTCAATTTCTCGGAAGACTTGATCCGGTTTGAGTAACCGCATCACCCGAAATTGCAGTATCATGTCACACTTCCAATATCCGATGCATGGCCCCAGTGTCGTGTACATAATCATATATGCACGCGCACACGGTGGGTACACGGTGCCGGCCTTCGTTTTCAAGACCAAATAAATCACCGCCGTAAGACATCTTTCACTCTGTGGTCGCGCACATCGACGCCGTAATGCTTTCAAGACGCAGTGCAAAAACGCAAAGCTGCTGAGGACCCCCCTGGAAACGAGAAAGCAGCGGGTGCCAACAGTAATTGTATTTTGACACCCAACGTGCCATCGCCGTCAGATACTAAGATATTCAGATACTCATTCACTTTACCCGTCGCGATGGATAATTGCCGAGCAACAGCGTCGATTTAAACACACCAACGAGCAGCACCAAGCAGCGCCAAGCAGCGCGAAGCAGCAGCGTATTGCTTGTCAGCGTATCTGCGGTGTTCGTGAAATTAATCCCTTTTGCAAGTTAAACGCTGCCCGCTGTTGTTGGCGAAGATTTATTGGATTCACCCACGAAGGAGTAAATCAATTTGAAATTGATCGCCGGGCGGCACGGAAAGAACAAAGCGATGAGGATGTGCACAGATTTAATGCCACTGCCTCGATGGGTGCAATTCAGGCTGATTCCAGTTTCAGTCGGCAAACTACTCGTGGCGGCGAATTGATGGATGAGCAGGAATCGGTCGGCAGACACTTGCAGCTCCGATTCCTCGTCCGCCAATAGTTGAGACAACAAAAGTCGACACAGAATTTAAATTACTAGCTAGCACAAGATAAACGAGATAAATTACATCCTTCAGCAGAGCAGAGCAGACAATGGCACATGTTCAAACTCCCTCAAGTCGTGTCCATCATTTCGAGAAAACCACCTACAAGAGGCTCCACCAGGGAAGGCGACCTGTGCACCTGACCCTCAGCCAGTCTGCGTGCCTCGTGGCAACCATGCAAGGCCACCTTCAAGATACCATCATTCACGTGGCTCCTCTCATAAGCGCACATTCGTTAAATTATTTTGAGTGCAAATGACGAGCAGACAACACCAATGTTGGCAGCAAACAATGCGGCGGCGATAGCTACCATCATATCACCTCCGCGCGCAGTTGGTGGTCCCAAAACGAAGAGAGCGAATCCACTCTCGCTCCCAATATCTTTCTGAAGAAAATGCAAACGCCAGCCAATCTACTTCCAAGTGATGCCGCACGACAAGACACTGGGGCCGATGCGACTCATCAATCATCCGGTTGCATGCCTTTAAATTAGAAACCGTTTAGTGAGCCCATCAGCTTGGGGGCACAGTAATGTGCAAGCAAAAGCGCGCGCACTCGTTCACGAACATTAAACCAACTCGACCGGGAGGCAGTTAACTGTTTATTCGGTCCTTGGCGATATCATGAAATTTGTGTACGCACGTAACCTGCACCATGGCATACCTCATCAAACCGGCGGCGCTGGCGGTGTGCCCCATGCGAGTGTACACCATCAGGGATCAATGATTAATGGGATTCATTAATTTGGCGAAACAAAACCATCGAACAGCATGGGACTTTGATTGATGTTAAGACATGCGTGGAGCAAGTGCCACTGATCGAGGCAAGTTCGCTAAGTCGCCATTTTTGCACTCGTTATTATCGCAAATATCATGTTCTCGCCAATCGACCACCGGCGATGATAACTGATCCGGTGTGAAGGATGCGACGGTGCAAGATGAGCTTGATAACGAGAGCGCGATGTGAGGCAGCGAAATGTGCGTGGGGGCGATTTTTTTGTTCGAGAATTTCGATACAGGTTAAGCGTCTATCAGAAGTTTATGCCACCCCAAAGTTGCCCCAGCCAGCAGTTGTCACTACTCAGGTTTTGATCCCACTGAAGATGCTCCTCACCAACACTCGCTTCTCCAGCAGTGCGCCCACTCCTAGGCAGTTACTCACCCCCAGCAATTGCTCCCCCACGCGTCTCAATTCTACTTCTTCTGCCTCTTCATCTTTTCCCTCTTCTCCCTATTCTTCCTCTTCTCCCTCTTCTCCCTCTTCTCCCTCTTCCCTCTCTTCATCTTCTTCTTCTTCATCTCAAAATGTCATTTTCTGGACATCACTCGCAAAGCCTTGTGTAGCCTGTCACCGCGTAACTGTGATCCTTATCCACTTAGTTTCCTGACAGCGACTTCCTTTTGCCACACAAAGGATCCACACTCGTCACGTTCACGTCATCCATCCTCAACTGTTACACTCGCGAACAGTTATGCAAATCGACAATCCCTCCAAGCATGACCGATGGTAAAAAAGGAAAGTTATTGGTCCTGCAGCAGGAAGGAGCTCGCATCACAAGTCAGGCAGGTGTAACAATTCACTGCACCGAGGGTACCGACTGCCACCACTGACTGAATGCCACCATCACGAGAAACTACTGATGCGGATTGCACGACTTGCCAACCCGTCTGGCAATGTCCTATATTCGATTTTATTCAAATCACTTTGCGTTGCACATTAAAAGCGGTTGCATCCTTCGACCGTGCCGCTACCACCGATCGAGACCAGTTCTCGTTCCCTGGCCGTCGCGTCGTCGCCGCCGCCGCCGCCTCAGCCGTGACTCAGCGAGAGAGAGAAAGGCACACGCCAGGCGGCAGCAGCGCCATTTCTCCACTTAATTACTAATAACGAAACGAGTCCTACAAAACAAACACCGCGCACCAGTCCTTCACGAAGCAGTCCTGCCGCCTGTCCACGGAGGACACACGATGGGGGCCCCGAGAGAGGACGCAGGGAGTTGTGCGCTTCCAATGATGCATTATTATTGGATGTCGTTCGTGCGTGCGTGCGGTTTCTCGGAATCGCAATGTGATGATGCGCTCCCCGCGCATCTGGCTGTCGCCCGCATGCGTTGAGCCGAACTGGAATCCACCGCTGTGAGCCGAAAAGGAATGAGTCCTCATTGCGGGCACTTGTTGTCATGAGCTCAGAATTATTACGAGCCCCCGGGAAGGTGTGTGAGCCCCCTCTTCTCGGCCGTAGATCGCTGTGCGGACGGTTTACGCTTTTGTTTGTCATTAATAGAATCTTGGATGCATACGAGCGCATCTTTTTGTGGCGACGATGTGTTGCATTTTTTTTTCTTTTTTTTTGTTTCATTTTGGAGAATTCCCGTTCCTGTCAGGACGAATTTATTGCCAATAATTACGAAGCGATTAAGTGAAGATTGCTTTTAAGCGCTGCCGTAGCTTGTGCTTCTTAAGCGGAGCGCGGCACCGTTGCGCCGGTGCCCTGCCTCGCACTCGCTTAATTGCTTAATCGGGACGGGACTTGCTGGCGTACTGTGCCTCGACATTATCAAGTGGCAGTGTAAATATCGAGTAATTATCTGCATTTAATGGTTAAATTAACAACAGCAAGGATTAATTTTGTGCTTCTTGTCCGGACGGGGAACGGTCAAAGCCCGGCCACTCATCGGCGCAACAGATCACTGCTGAGGGCAATTTAAATGTGAACTAATTTGTGATGATAACAAAATGAGTTAAGGATTAAATTGAAACGAATCAGTTTCCCGGTGCAAATTGCCTGCGATTGGCACCGAGGACGCATTTGTCTCTGGGCCGCAGTGCGTGGAGGTGTTAAAGAGTCTGCTTGCGAATTTGTCGCTTGTCATTGTGGTATCCTTGTGCGCTTGTTTCAGTGACTGGGGATGGAGGGATGTGCAGCAAATGAGGATGGTATCTAATTTCCGGTGAAGACTACCAACTTTATCCACCGCTCCACCTTCAGACACCTGTTGCACATGGCAAGCACGCTTATTAAGTCCTTTGTTCGAGCTGCTATTTTATCGGAACCCCCAAATCTGACTGTGCTATTTGTAAAACAAACAAAATCCGCTAAATAACCACATATCTTGATGCAGAATTACCATCCAAGCTCCACTCGGCCGCAGGCCGAACGGACGCCTTGCCGTTTTTCTTTTCTCCTCTCATCGGGATCATCCTAACGCACTATGCAAACAACACCTCATTATTGGCAGCACAGCCAGAGATACATTCGACTTCTAACCCTAAGCCCCCCAATTCATTGATGGAGATTTATCCCATCGTCCAGTTGCTTCCATTTCTAATGATATGCTATCTCCCGCATGAGTAACGAGCGTAGCGCGAAAATATCAGAGGATGTCAGTGGCAGCACGGCAACGGCGGCTTCACGGAAATTTGTATAATTTAACCAGAACGATACAGACGTACAGACAGACAGACTGAATGCAAATTTAATGCGAATTTCGTTCGGCTGATCATCGTAAATTATCGTTGGCCACGCCAGCCGTGGCACAATGATGATAGGCGATAATAGGTTAACGCGGTCGCCACTTACCACTTAGTGTCAGAGTTGTACAAACAAAGTTTTCGGTTGCGGTTTGAACGCTGTTGAATAAGTGGTTTTGCATTCAGGACGTGCTGCTGTGGTTTGTTGGTTCGCTTTGTGCCAGTATTGCCGAGTATTTTGCAGATCACAGAGACTCTCTCAATGGACGGGGGTTTTCACGTGTTGGATTTGCATGAAATTAACAAGTTGAAGGTGCCACTTTGGATGAAGAGATAACATCGCCCATTGAATTGATTCTGAGGTTTTGTGGATTTATTGTTTGTGAATATTGTAGGATGGCTGACGGTGCATCTCAGAGGAGGTTTGAAAATGTAGTAGTAGAAAACTTGAAAAAACAAACGAAAAGTGGCTTAACAGCGGGTGCCGCGACTAGGTATCAATGCTCTCATGAACTATCAAAGGAGTTGGTGTGCGAACCTTGTTTTTACACACCTTCGGGAGATAAGACCGTGGATTGCGTTTGACTTGTTAGATCCGGGTGAAACATCGACGATAACAGTACTAAAGCATCGATTTCTGTTGTCAGCTTAATGACACAATCTCATGGGAGAAGGGAAGTTTAGGGGATGTCCAAGCAATTTCATTGCAATCACATGCCATGCGAATCAAGGTGCTGGCGGGGGCATAGAGCTGGCCTTCAGAAAAACATATGCTGTACTACCTACAGCCAGTGGGTACAATATGATAGTCTCCACACAGACCAAGGGGTACCTGAGCCTAGCGTCCTCAGCAAGTACTCGTCTTGTGCATGTTATTGTTCTCCCGTGATTGGGGAGGACTTCATAATCGAAGCTACACTCATGCCATGGAGTAGCACATCATTTAAACGAGATGGAATTAGACACTTGCGAAACAAATGTTGCCTTCAATAAATCCAAAAAAACAAGTACATTCCTAAAATTAAACAGAAAGAAAATCAGTAATGGTCGTAGCCAGGGATGGAGAAGATGAAGAAACTATGCTTCACTACCTCGGTACTCGTCTAGCACTTCTAAGAACAGATCCAAGGCCTAGATAAAATGTCAGACATCAAGACCCAGGGATTAGTAAAATGCATAAAGAAAACAAACCGGCTGTAACCCAGCAAAAAAAAGTGTATCATCTCTAGATAATGCACTGAGATACCGACAGGTATTTCTTAGCTCTCAGTTAGTCCTTTGGCTAACGAGGAATCGGCGATAGAACAATGGATCCAATCATCTGATTCAGCTGTGACAGTCACTCTAACCTAAGCTAACCTTAATCGCTGGCAGTGTAATTTCTGACGACTCGGTCAAATATGTGCGACGTTATTCCCGCAAAAACATCTCTAATCTTGCCTTGGAGGTCGGCCAATGTGGTTGACTAGTTTGCGTAGACTGAGGGGTTGACGTAGACCCAGAGTGGTGTCAAGTTGGTCGATCGCGTTGTTCAGTCTATAAACGTTATCAATGTTGTCGAGCTCTGGCAATAAAACGTCGACTAACATAACTCTATACCTCAGACCATTGACGGTACTGGGGTCTACTGACCTTTAGAAATAAGGTTCGATGACGTCACTATGGCTTATAGCTTGGTCGCATATGTGTGGATTGTGTAGATGATCTTTTGGACAGAATCCAGATCTCAGGCAAACATTTCCAGAGATGAATCATCGAACTCCGGCCTCAATTCTTGCATCGACACAATCTTATATATGCATTTGTAAGCCATAATCTAACCGCATAATTAGCCAGGTTGACAGTCCGGCGATGCACAATTCAGCTGATCCCCGTTTTCTTCAATAATGCCCGCCACAGCAGTTTCTTACAGTTTTCTTCATCTCTCATCAATCTCTGTCTGGTTGGTAGCTTAAAGTCCAAAAGATTCTGCCCACGCACAAACTTTTGATCGAACTTAACGGATTGCTTGCACACTGAAGCCATGATGACGACCGACTTCAAGACGGAATGCTCGCTGCGTATTTTTTAACTGAGCCCATGTTAAAAATATCTATGTTCAAGAAGCGTGAAATAGCAGATAAAATGGCAGACCTTACTGACTATTTTAACAGCTAGATGTCATCGATAACTTTGACAAATGCTGAAATTTTACAATTGGAAATACTATCATTGCTATCTGGACGCCCTTAATTGACTGTCATGCCTGGAAAAGCTTGGAATAATTTCGTCTTAATTCGAAGTGGTCTCATTGAGCATATGTAAGCACTGTGATTCTCAATCGTGATTTTTGTGAAATTTGCTCCTTTTCAGCAAATGTCAACGGAAGTACATTTATTTTGCTACCAATGCGCTTTTGATTGGGGTTTTGCCAAATTGACAATATCTACAAATTCACGACCCACAAATTAAATGAAGCACCGAACAATTGAACAGTATTTTGTTCGATAGACAAGTCAAGTCTGACTGCGACCAACGAAAAATATCGCATGGAAAATTGTCTTAATTTGCGATTCCCATCGGTTGCGATTTTGTTGTCCACAGATGGCGACTCATGCGTACGGAACTTATCCGACACAAGGCCCCTGCTGCTGTTTAACATATCGAAGACTGTCTACACACTTTTGATTGCGTTGCTACTTTTATCCAATTCACTCTTCGATTAGACGTTCGTTCAGTTTAACTTTAAAACGCCTAGTAGTATGCAGGATTTATCATCAGGCCGTGTGCCTGAGAGTATGACGTGCGCATTAGAGTGAAATGAAACCATATGTGATCCAAAAAGTATGCAATGAATTTTTTTATCGATTGGGATGAGCTAGAGGCGACTGGTGACAGATATGTTTAAGTCATCTAGTGATTGAAGCAGAGATCAACACAGATTCTGTAAGCACTCTTTGTAATCCTGAAATAACCTGAAAATCGAAAGTTGTACCAATGGATTGAACTTATATGGAAGCAATGAGATCCATAAACGACAGCTGCATTGAAGAACAAAATTTAAAGAGAATGACCATGCCAAGCAACGCTGCTTTGATCTCTTTGAGAAAAGTATAATTCATGCATCGAGATACAGGTACTCATTCGAGGCGACTAGAATCCAAGCATGGACAAAACATCATGTCAGACATCCAATCCGACTCTCGAAGCTGATTCCCAGTTCGGCCTAAAATCGAAGTGTGTTCTGTCTTTAAGCTATTCTGGCTGCTACCTGCATGCCAAATATGTCTAGCGGGGGGAGGTGAACAAGTATATTAAGTGCAGCAGATGGAGTTTGTTTCTTATCGCTCCGTTAATACATATGCAGGCCAGTAGAAGCACTCGGTTGAGTGTTTTCTAATTGATGGATTTATTTAGGGATATCGGCCAAACTGAGGACCCAGTACATCAGTGTCGGTCTAACTAGATATAGATGGTCTGACTATCGATTTACCAACATTCCACGGTTTTTTTTTTTGTACAGCCTGTGGTGTGGCGCCAAGCCATGGTGGTCTCATGCGTCGATGTCGTGTCATTTTTTATTTTTAACGATGGACTTCACTCTTTTCATTGAGATCGCAACCAAGAATCCCCGCCAGCGAGTTATAAATATTTCTTGCACGTGGCTTTAAGTGAGTCAAGATGGTTGAGGACGTATTCACTCGTGGACGATACGAGTTCATCTGTGGCACCTACATGGCCTTGCCTTGCTTACACCATGAGTTGTCTTCGAGGATTATTTCGCACAACGATGTTCCAGAAAACTTCTCTCAGTCCAACACAACCATCTCCCCGCAGCGTTTTGTAACTCCCTCGAATTGAACGACACGAAAGATAACACACACGACATGCCGCTCCTGATCGCCACAACCACACATGATTCCCCTGCAGTTGACAAATTCGAAGTTAAATGCTTCTGTCGTTTATTACACGGGGTAGCTCCAAGTCGATTGCAATCACTTACAACTTAAAGATTTATATGATACGTCATAAATTAGATCTCTTTGGCTGATCCTCTTCGGACGATGTCGACTCCCAACTAGTCGCGCTGCATGGGAAAAACCGTGTGTCTAAACGCATCGAGTGAACTCGGCCAATTGAACCGGTCCACAGCTCGCTTCCGAGTCTATCTTGAATCCAATTAAGCAATCAAGTGTGAATATCTTGTACGAAATATTTACGAAAAAAAAACGGTGTAATTGACGCCACTTCAAGCGCACTCCTTATAAGTGCGATCATTGAGTTAGAAAGTGCGGCTACCCTGTCGGCTTCTGTTCCATCAGGCCAACTGCTATAACTCGAATGATTCATCGATGATACTCTGAGGCGTCAGCGATCCACGATAGTTCGCAACCGATTTCCCTGAAGCATGTATGGCGCTCAGAAGTCACCCGTCGTCATGAAGACGTTTTCATTGCACCGCAGACTTGGTGACAGCATTAGCGCTGCTCGCGAACTAGTGTAGGCCCACGGGATGCTAATACGGGTTAAATATGGCACGATTGTGGTCATTTTTCAGTTCTCGTTAGATCGCCGAGGTGTCTCGAGCGATTAATTAAATTCCTCGTTGATCTGTGAATGTGACATATCGTCCACACGTGAAGGAGTGTGAATAACACTTTCCCACATGCTTGATGGCGGTTGACTTGCGCCTGACGGAATGCTGACAGTTATGCGACTAAGTGGACATTCGAAAGTGGACAAGCGCTACAACGTGACGTTGGGTTCCGGTGTGTTAATGAGTTCCTCAAATAAAATTCACTTTGACGGTTAAATGCTATTAATTACTCGAGATGAAAACAATCGCGATGTTGCGGAACTGGATTTGAGTCTAGTCGATGTGATGACTGCTTGCGGCAGTATGTTCAAGCCGATTAAGTTGCTGTTTTGAAGAGTGTTTGCTGTGATCGGGATCGGCGTGAGATCTTAGTTTCATCATTCCTACAGTTATCAGATTCTCTGAGGCTGTGATGTGTTCGATAATTGATTTTGATTACTTTGATCGGAGTCTTTACGATTGAAAAAGGGGGGAGAAGTGTAGAAGAATTGATGGAATCACATTGTGTTGCGGACTATTTTGAGTGTTCAACCTTGTTTTGTTAGGCGTTAGCTAGAATGGTCGAATAGTGACCTTGTGCAGAACAAAACAGATGTCACGCCGCAAAGCATCACATTCGAGTTGTTTGCCATTTTAGACTCCGACGAATCCATTTCAAAATGTTCAAACATGTTTCATTGCGTAGATGGTCCTAATGCCGTCATACTGACACAAGTCTTCATTAGTTGCAATCATTTTCAAAAACAAGGTGGTTGTGTGTACCACCCGAATGGTGGTCGCTCCCTATTGCGTTACTGCACATGCTCAGAATTGAAGATTTTCGGGACAAGCTTGTTTTATTGCTGATGTCATATATACATTGGACCAACGATGAATGACGAAAATGCATGAAGAATTTTCTTCTCAAATCGATCGCAGACATCTAGCGCATGACTGTGCAAATGTGAGTTGACCTTCCGAAAGATTGTCGTCTATAAGCTTGAAGGCAGTTTCAATGGTTCAAGTTGCGGAATGATGGTAAAACGAAGATATTTTCAAGAAAAGGCACACAATGCCTTCGTCTTGGACAAAGAGTCATATTGGAAAGGGCCGGTATCTCAGAACCGAGATTAAACACAGATGGGCTTATCATGAAATTAAGTAATGAAGCCCTCTCTCGAAGGATCAAAGGGTGGTTTTAAGGGCCGATGTTGAATGTGAACCACACCTAAACATCAAGTTTTTTTCTGCATTTCATTTGATATTTCTCAATTTCAGACTAACTCAATTTGAAATCAAGCGTCGTCAATGGTCAGAATGGTGGCAAGAAATGGCAACAGTGGATGATCAATTTTCGGAAAAAAAATCATCTTCAGTGATGAGACACATTTTCACCTCAGTGGATTCGTCAATAAGCAGAATTGCCGCATTTGGGCAAATGATAATCCAAGAGTGATTATCGAAAAACTAATACACCCACAAAGAGTGACTGTTTGGTGCGGTTCATGGGCTGGCGGCATCATCGGGCCGTATTTTTTTCCAAAATGAGGCCGATCAGGCAATTACTGTGAATGGTGTTCGCTATCGTGAAATGGTAACGAACTTTTTATGGCCCGAATTGGAAGATATGAATGTGGACGATATGTGGTTTCAACAGGACGGTGCCACTTGCCACACAGCTAACGAAACAATGGCTCTTTTGCGCGACAAATTCAATGGCCGTTTTATCTCACGTGGTGGCGATGTCAATTGGCCGCCAAAATCATGTGATTTGACACCGTTGGATTTTTTTTCTTTGGGGTTATTTGAAAGAAAAGGTGTACGTCGATAATCCAGCAACAATTGAAGAGCTAAAGGATGAGATAATTCGGCACATTAACGGCATAGAACCTCAATTATGCTTCAGCGTCTTCGAAAATTTGGACAATCGGATGGAGGTGTGCCGCCCAGGTCGTGGCGGCCATTTGGCCGATATTTTGTTCCAAATATAATTGAACCATACCAATATTATCATAATAAAAAGAAATGACAATAATTTCCTAAATAATTTGTGTTTTATTCAAAATCAACATCGGGCCTTAAAATTTTCTGTTGTAACCCAATACAACAGAGAACTGGATCTACAACTTGTGGCGTCCGTGGCGTTGTAGGTCTGTGCGTCGATTCCTACGCATTTGAACCTCGGTGTCTAGGTTCGAGTCCCAGTACGACAAAAAAATGGTTTTCACAGCGCCAACTCTTTTGAGTCACATGCTCCTCTCGTGATAGAACAATAGCACGCACAACACGAGTGATTGCTGTAAGAGCTAGGCGCTGGCCGTCTACGGGCTGTAGCGCCAGCCATATATTATCTATAACTTGTCTCAATATGTCCACAATTTGTATAGTTCCTTCATCTATACTTTCTTTTCGGTTATGAAGGAAGAAATCGTTTATCTTCTTCACACTGTCTTATCAAGAAGCAATCTAAAGTGTTTTGATTTGACACATCTGTGAGACAATTCGGTTGCACTGCCTTAATATGGTGTGCCGCAAGCTCAGCTGCGTTTCCAGTGCAGAGCAATCAATGACGTTTATTCGACGGTGGGCAAGTGTTCACAGCACACATTACCAACATCTTTATTTTGCATATGTTACAAAAATACTCACTTGTATTCATTTTGCAACTACTATCAGTCAAAGGCGTTCTCGTAACTTTAGCGCACGAAATCCACGAAAAAGTTAAAAAAAACACGTTGCTCTCTGATAAATAATCTAGATGTAGCACTTTGTGGTGATCTTTATCAAGAGCACTTCGCAACGAGCCTCCTTTGCTTCTTTCAAATGACAAGAGAATTCATTCGTCGTTGAGAATTCTTGTTAATTTTCATTTCGCTTGCTGAGATGCGGATTCATTATCTGTACCACACACATGCCACGATGCGGGTACGTATGTGCTTACGCAAAGAACGGAGTAGGTGAAAATGAATTCGGAAAATCTAATAAATCGATGTCTACCACGTCCGCGGTGATCCCAGATCGTAACTAAAAGACAACATTTGAAGTACACCTTACTGGAAGCACCAAGGCACGTCACTGGGGGCAATGTCCATTGGTATGTATTGTTCGATCTCTCAGCTGATCTTGATGATATCTTGTTCCTGTTGCATTTTATGCCTTTCAATGGCAGTGGCTTTGAATGTCAATATTGAATTTGATCCACACACTTGGTAGAAGCGCAACATTGTTGGTCATTGGCGACGATCACTTCACGATATTACACAAATGGAGCTCTAATTATGTGCACTCATTTAAACAATGTATACATTTCCACTGAGCGCCATAAACGATTCCATGAAATGCCTGCAACAACTGTTGAATGATTTCTAGAAAAACCGGCAACAAATGAGTGCTGCAACAATGTCTGCGTAACAGAAAGAAAAGCCCATTGTAACCTGCGAATACCCATGGGCACTTGCCGCCGGATAAAGAGAGTGAAACAAAACGAAAGACTCTCAATTTGAAGGCACAGTGGTGGCAGCTGTGAATAAAGAAAATAATCCAAATTCTTCTAAATTATTGTAGGAAAGTCCATCATTGCATGACTAATCCACTGGAAAGAATGAACGTTTGCAACAATGAAGCCAGTAATCGACTACAGTGAAACGATGAACTTTACAGCTGACGTCCATCGATGACCACGGTTTCAAAAAAATGCTTATGTTACTGCTACCTTAACGCATAGTTGAACATGGATAATTTCCTCTAATGTCTATCAGTGTCGCAACTCGATTTGAGTATAAATTTGATTAGCAGAAAACAAAGAAATTGTTTAAAAAATTGGCTCGAATAAGAACCAGAAGAATACAAAGCGGCAATAAAGTGCAGCGCGTAGCGAAATCACCATTCCGCCGAAGACCTACTTTCCTTCCTCTAACATTCGGTATAACCTCGAACTTGTGAGCATGAATGTGTTGTCTAAGGTAACCAGCTCCAGCACACTCCAAATCCCGTATCTCTAACGATGATGCAACAGAGTATTACCTGAGCTATTTCTTAGGTTATTGTGTTTCACAACTGAGTCTTTCCCACTCCAAAGCAGCCTCGAGTCTCAATCTAGATACCTCTGACCCACGCCATCGAAATCTCTTTTACCTTTCAAATGCTCCCTCCGACGCCCCCATCAAGATGCACTCATCACCACGTAACGTCTGAGAAGGCGCCAGCAACTATGCCCTCACGTGCCCCATTTCGAAGAGACAGACCACCTTGATCGATCAAGGTTCCCGATCTCGAGCACAAAGCAAAACCGTCAAAGTCACGTCTGAGCCGACAGACAAGTCGTGGAACTCTCTCGCAGCGTGTAATTCCACTGCTTAAGCCTACCGAGACTCTTACCGCAGGAAAGCCAATAGAAATTAATCATTGTGGCTTTCCAAGGTGATCTCCGACAGCTCACCCAGCACCAGGCCAGTCCCCAAATGCGCTTGCATAACCCCAACGATGCGGAATCCATCAAACCGAAACTGGAAACAGCGACAACAACCGCTAGAATGAAAAGTGAAAGATACAAGGATGTAAACCGCAAAAAATCTCCTAACGATGTCGAAATTCCTTTTTCCGATGGCTGGCTCTTCCTAATAAGCACACCTTTTCACCGCACACCATGCTCACGCGGGGTTTGTTTACCTTGTACCGTCTATCTAATTATCTAAGATCATCAAGTCACTTTCAATAAAAGAAGCAAGTTTCCAAGTTCAAGGAAGCGAACGGTTTTGCGCGCAACGACAACTTCTGCCTGCGTCCCATTCGTTCGCTAAAGAGAAACGTGCCCACAGCGGCCACCTCCGCCACTGCCACTGCCACCGCCATCGCTACATCCAGCGGTTACAGCGAACGTGAGCGTGCGCCAACGGTCCAGCCGACAGCGGCTAAATGCTCGTTTCAACGCTTTATCTGTCCATTGCCATTATAAATTCAATTGTCTAACAGCAGTGTTGTCTGCTTCGCTCCAGCCTCTGATGCCCGCTGCCAAACGAAATTTACTAACCGAGTCGGTTTGTCTACTTCGGCTGGTGATAAACATCGCTGATGTAGAGGCTGGCTGTGCATTTTGACAGACGTGAGTGTGTGTATGCAATTTGCGTGGCACTGTTAATGTAACATTAGTGCAGCGACACGCCATAAAGACGAGGGTAACTTGACTAATTAAATTTGTATGTTAAGAGAGGGGGGGGGGGGGGGGGGGGGCAGCTCTATTGATAAGCCGCTTGGACCTGAGGCGGCTATGAAATGAGCCTGAATGGGGAGTTGACAACTTCCATTCGCGCCTTCAATGGCGCAAGAGGACACGAAAGTGAATGTCGGACATCCCTGTGTCTGGTGCTGTGATGTAAGATCTGTAAGGAGATGCAAGTTGCTTTCGGGCCTCATAAGTTTCTCTTTTTGTCGGAGTTCAGGAAGAGAAAAGTAGTACACATGCGATGTTTTTCGTCGATTCGATCCTGGTACTTGTAATACTTGGACTTGGTGATAGTGGTGGCTACTTCCTTAATTAGTTAAGAGTACTTCCGGTTTATTGGGACAGTACGCAAGAGGATTGACAGCACATCCAAGTCTTCTTGGGGACCTTAGTAAGTTCGAAGCTGTTTGTCCCGGCATCATCTTTCCATCTTCCAACACTCGTACTCGGTATCACAAATCAAAGAAAACTTGTATTTGAAAGTAAACTATCTACATAGCTCCGCAACTCAATGCCGGCATGTGTGTTAGATCAAAGACGCAGTAAATCACTATCTCTAGGTACAATGGCAAGGTACGAGTACCACTTGACTAACTAAGATGCCCGAGATTGAGATCCAATTACGAGATCAAATACAGCTTGAAAGTCCGTTTTCTTTCTACCCAACCGCAAATATCAGGTTCATGGTCACGAAGTTCGGATTGTAAAGAGTTTAGCGATCCCATGTAACTGGCGTGCCAGTATCCTGTACTGTACGAATATTTGTCGATTGAATCAGCGCGGCTTAATCATCGATTATCTGGAATGTGCACAAGTGAAGTGGATTTGAATAGAAGCTCATTGACTGGTGATTCATAATGAAGCGACTTTCTATATTAATTGGCTGTTCCTATGAGGTGGGGGGGATGCAGCCGACGAAGCATCTGCATTGTCGGTGGGACGAGAAATCTTTCTGCCGCGACAGCTATCGAAATAGACTTTTACTTACAAGGAGTTTAACTGCACTTCCTGCATTGGGACGTGAAGTGAAACTGTGGCTGCAAAGATGAACAGAAAAGGAAATGAGGTAAGAAATAAGCGTCAGAAGTGACCGTTGACAGATTGCCTTTAGAAGTCCCACTCAGATTGATCCGTGGCGGCAGATCAAGTCTGATACAGATGAACAGAGTAAGAAATGAAAGCGGATGCTCGATTCATATCATAGAGTGGGAGCAGAATCGTTCAGTCGGTGTACAAATGCGAGGAAAATATGGGTTACTTGTTCCTCAAGAGGTGGCATAGATGACAAGATTGTTGCCCATCGACTTCGGTCTTCGGGTGGTGCTACGTTTGAAGGAAGACTTGGGCTTCTACACCAATCACTCGTGTTATGTATCAGAGGGGAGTCCGTGTCGGCCGCGAATGGCGCTTTGCTTTGAAGCTTTGCTTGTCATTTGTTCTCCCTGAGCATTGCGCATTGTATGAGACGTGCTGTGTTCGAATTTGTAACCTTCAGCGAAGCAGTACACTGCAGCACATTGCAAACAGGGATATCAAAATTAAAAAAAAAAACTCTCATTCGTGCCCTGAATCCTGTTCAAAATGTCATGCTTGTAGACCCTATCAACATATAAAATTAATTAGTCAAGTCACCCTCGTTTTTATGCCGTGTCGCTGCACAGTATCTTGGGACTAGACCCGTTTTATTAAGTAGATCACGTATATTAGCTTCATCTTCAACTAACAAAGGTCGAAAATATACATCGATAGATGCAAAACGGATGAAGCTACAAGTAAAAGCTAACCACCTCTCCGGAGATCATTCTCGCCCTCGTCCTCTCGCCCAGTGTTTTCCAAGCCGAAGCATTCCAGCTCTTCAATGCTGTTCCCTTACTGTCAACGAATTGTTGTAATCATCGTATCACCATACACAGAGACAGTCACGCAGCCATAAATTCTCTGGAGGCGCCATCAATTAAACCCGTGATAGTAACACTTTGCCGTAGATCGATGTACTAGCTAGTGGTCACATGCTACCTTGCCCATGATGTTTACTTGGGTATACCGGTATTCGGAACAGGGAAAGGACGTGTAAGTAACATGTTTCAGATGACTGGAATTTGTCCCATCGCAAAGAAGTGAGTAAATTTATTGATGTAAGCACTTGAGAAGATTGCAGCTCACTACGTTACCACGAAAATGTAACTGTGTTTCATTTAGAAACACAGAAAACAAACGAAGTGTACATCCGTATAAATCGTTCATTAGTCATTACTCATTAGTCACGCAAGTGCAGACAGCAATGAATTACTCCATGGTCCGATTAGTAGATGTCTCGGTGTTATTAAGCTAATATTTGCGGTTCCATCCCGATATTGTGATCGGACGTCTCATATTTTACGGGGATGTCCCGTCTTTTACATTTATATTCCAAACGATATTTTCTGCCAAAAAGAATCTGAAATGAATTGCTTGAGACACCGGCTAGTGTCCAGAAACTAAATGCGGATTGGTCCTGAGAAACCGCATTTAGTTTCTGGACAGTGGCTAGTGTCCAGAAATCGGGTCTGGGAAACAATCCGCATTTAGTTTCTGGACACTAGCTGGCGTCCAGAAGTTAGTGTCCAGAAACTAAATGCGGATTGGTCCTGGGAAACCGCATTTGGTTTCTGGACGCCGGCTAGTGTCCAGAAACTAAATGCGGATTGGTAATGGGAAACCGCATTTAGTTTCTGGACGCCGGCTAGTGTCCAGAAACTAAATGCGGATTGGTAATGGGAAACCGCATTTAGTTTCTGGACGCCGGCTAGTGTTCAGAAACTAAATGCGGATTGGTAATGGGAAACCGCATTTAGTTTCTGGACCCCGGCTAGTGTCCAGAAACTAAATGCGGATTGGTAATGGGAAACCGCATTTAGTTCTTGGACACCGGCTAGTGTCCAGAAACTAAATGCGGATTGGTCCTGGGAAACCGCATTTCGTTTCTGGACGCCGGCTAGTGTCCAGAAACTAAATGCGGATTGGTAATGGGAAACCGCATTTAGTTTCTGGACGCCGGCTAGTGTCCAGAAACTAAATGCGGATTGGTCCTGAGAAACCGCATTTAGTTTCTGGACGCCGGCTAGTGTCCAGAAACTAAATGCGGATTGGTAATGGGAAACCGCATTTAGTTTCTGGACGCCGGCTAGTGTCCAGAAACTAAATGCAGATTGGTCCTGAGAAACCGCATTTAGTTTCTGGACAGTGGCTAGTGTGGCTAGATTGGTAATTTGAAACCGCATTTAGTTTCTGGACACCGGCTAGTGTCCAGAAACTAAATGCGGATTGGTCCTGAGAAACCGCATTTAGTTTCTGGACAGTGGCTAGTGTCCAGAAACTATCGCGTATCGGGTCTGGGAAACCGCATTTAGTTTCTGGACACCGGGTAGTGTCCAGAAACTAAATGCGGATTGGTCCTTGGAAACCGCATTTAGTTTCTGGACGCCGGCTAGTGTCCAGAAACTAAATGCGGATTGGTAATGGGAAACCGCATTTAGTTTCTGGACGCCGGCTAGTGTCCAGAAACTAAATGCGGATTGGTAATGGGAAACCGCATTTAGTTTCTGGACGCCGGCTAGTGTCCAGAAACTAAATGCGGATTGGTAATGGGAAACCGCATTTAGTTTCTGGACACCGGCTAGTGTCCAGAAACTAAATGCGGATCGGGTCTGGGAAACCGCATTTAGTTTCTGGACACCGGCTAGTGTCAAGAAACTAAATGCGGATCGTGTCTTGGAAACCGCATTTAGTTTCTGGACACCGGCTAGTGTCCAGAAACTAAATGCGGATTGGTACTGGGAAACCGCATTTAGTTTCTGGACACCGGCTAGTGTCCAGGCACTAAATGCGGATTGGTAATGGGAAACCGCATTTAGTTTTTGGACACCGGCTAGTGTCCAGAAACTAAATGCGGCTTGGTAATGGGAAACCGCATTTAGTTTCTGGACGCCGACTAGTGTCCAGAAACTAAATGCGGATTGGTAATGGGAAACCGCATTTAGTTTCTGGACAGTGGCTAGTGTCCAGAAATCGGGTCTGGGAAACAATCCGCATTTAGTTTCTGGAGACCGGCTAGTGTCCAGAAACTAAATGCGGATCGTGTCTGGGAAACCGCATTTAGTTTCTGGACACCGGACACTGGACACCGGCTAGTGTCAAGAAACTAAATGCGGATCGTGTCTTGGAAACCGCATTTAGTTTCTGGACAGTGGCTAGTGTCCAAAAACTATCGCGTATCGGGTCTGGGAAACCGCATTTAGTTTCTGGACACCGGCTAGTGTCCAGAAACTAAATGCGGATTGGTAATGGGAAACCGCATTTAGTTTCTGGACAGTGGCTAGTGTCCAGAAATCGGGTCTGGGAAACCGCATTTAGTTTCTGGACACCGGCTAGTGTCCAGAAACTAAATGCGGATTGGTCCTGGGAAACCGCATTTAGTTTCTGGACGCCGGCTAGTGTCCAGAAACTAAATGCGGATTGGTAATGGGAAACCGCATTTAGTTTCTGGACGCCGGCTAGTGTCCAGAAACTAAATGCGGATTGGTCCTGAGAAACCGCATTTAGTTTCTGGACAGTGGCTAGTGTCCAGAAACTATCGCGTATCGGGTCTGGGAAACCGCACTTAGTTTCTGGACACCGGCTAGTGTCCAGAAACTAAATGCGGATCGTGTCTGGGAAACCGCATTTAGTTTCTGGACACCGGCTAGTGTCCAGAAACTAAATGCGGATTGGTAATGGGAAACCGCATTTAGTTTCTGGACAGTGGCTAGTGTCCAGAAATCGGGTCTGGAAAACAATCCGCATTTAGTTTCTGGACAGTGGCTAGTGTCCAGAAACTAAATGCGGATCGGGTCTGGGAAACCGCATTTAGTACCTGGACACCGGCTAGCGGAAACCGCATTTAGTTTCTGGACACCGGCTAGTGTCCAGAAACTAAATGCGGATTGGTCCTGAGAAACCGCATTTAGTTTCTGGACAGTGGCTAGTGTCCAGAAATCGGGTCTGGGAAACCGCATTTAGTTTCTGGACACCGGCTAGTGTCCAGAAACTAAATGCGGATTGGTCCTGGGAAACCGCATTTAGTTTCTGGACGCCGGCTAGTGTCCAGAAACTAAATGCGGATAGGTAATGGGAAACCGCATTTAGTTTCTGGACGCCGGCTAGTGTCCAGAAACTAAATGCGGATTGGTCCTGAGAAACCGCATTTAGTTTCTGGACAGTGGCTAGTGTCCAGAAATCGGGTCTGGGAAACAATCCGCATTTAGTTTCTGGACACTGGCTAGTGCATTTAGTTTTTGGACACCGGCTAGTGTCCAGTTTCTGGACGCCGGCTAGTGTCCAGAAACTAAATGCGGATTGGTCCTGAGAAACCGCATTTAGTTTCTGGACAGTGGCTAGTGTCCAGAAACTATCGCGTATCGGGTCTGGGAAACCGCACTTAGTTTCTGGACACCGGCTAGTGTCCAGAAACTAAATGCGGATTGGTAATGGGAAACCGCATTTAGTTTCTGGACACTGGCTAGTGTCCAGAAACTAAATGCGGATCGTGTCTGGGAAACCGCATTTAGTTTCTGGACACCGGCTAGTGTCCAGAAACTAAATGCGGATCGGGTCTGGGAAACCGCATTTAGTTTCTGGACAGTGGCTAGTGTCCAGAAACTAAATGCGGATCGTGTCTGGGAAACCGCATTTAGTTTCTGGACAGTGGCTAGTGTCCAGAAACTAAATGCGGATCGGGTCAGGGAAACCGCATTTAGTTTCTGGACACCGGCTAGTGTCCAGAAACTAAATGCGGATTGGTAATGGGAAACCGCATTTAGGTTTTGGACACCGGCTAGTGTCCAGAAACTAAATGCGGATCGTGTCTGGGAAACCGCATTTAGTTTCTGGACACCGGCTAGTGTCCAGAAACTAAATGCGGATTGGTCCTGGGAAACCGCACTTAGTTTCTGGACACCGGCTAGTGTCCAGAAACTAAATGCGGATTGGTAATGGGAAACCGCATTTAGTTTCTGGACACCGGCTAGTGTCCAGAAACTAAATGCGGATCGTGTCTGGGAAACCGCATTTAGTTTCTGGACAGTGGCTAGTGTCCAGAAACTAAATGCGGATCGGGTCAGGGAAACCGCATTTAGTTTCTGGACACAGGCTAGTGTCCAGAAACTAAATGCGGTTTGGTCCTGGGAAACCGCATTTAGTTTCTGGACGCCGGCTAGTGTCCAGAAACTAAATGCGGATTGGTCCTGGGAAACCGCACTTAGTTTCTGGACACCGGCTAGTGTCCAGAAACTAAATGCGGATTGGTAATGGGAAACCGCATTTAGTTTCTGGACAGTGGCTAGTGTCCAGAAACTAAATGCGGATCGGGTCAGGGAAACCGCATTTAGTTTCTGGACAGTGGCTAGTGTCCAGAAACTAAATGCGGATCGGGTCTGGGAAAACGCATTCAGTTTCTGGAGGCTGGGTAGTGTCCAGAAACTAAATGCGGATCGGGTCTGGGAAACCGCATTTAGTTTCTGGACACCGGCTAGTGTCCAGAAACTAAATGCGGATCGGGTCTGGGAAACCGCATTTAGTTTCTCGACAGTGGCTAGTGTCCAGAAACTAAATGCGGATCGCGTCAGGGAAACCGCATTTAGTTTCTGGACACCGGCTAGTGTCCAGAAACTAAATGCGGATTGGTCCTGGGAAACCGCATTTAGTTTCTGGACGCCGGCTAGTGTCCAGAAACTAAATGCGGATTGGTCCTGGGAAACCGTATTTAGTTTCTGGACACCGGCTAGTGTCCAGAAACTAAATGCGGATTGGTAATGGGAAACCGCATTTAGGTTTTGGACATCGGCTAGTGTCCAGAAACTAAATGCGGATCGTGTCTGGGAAACCGCATTTAGTTTCTGGACAGTGGCTAGTGTCCAGAAACTATCGCGTATCGGGTCTGGGAAACCGCACTTAGTTTCTGGACACCGGCTAGTGTCCAGAAACTAAATGCGGATTGGTAATGGGAAACCGCATTTAGTTTCTGGACACCGGCTAGTGTCCAGAAACTAAATGCGGATTGGTAATGGGAAACCACATTTAGTTTCTGGACGCCGGCTAGTGTCCAGAAACTAAATGCGGATTGGTAATGGGAAACCGCATTTAGTTTCTGGACAGTAGCTAGTGTCCAGAAACTAAATGCGGATCGGGTCAGGGAAACCGCATTTAGTTTCTGGACACCGGCTAGTGTCCAGAAACTAAATGCGGATTGGTAATGGGAAACCGCATTTAGTTTTTTGACACCGGCTAGTGTCCAGAAACTAAATGCGGATCGTGTCTGGGAAACCGCATTTAGTTTCTGGACAGTGGCTAGTGTCCAGAAACTAAATGCGGATCGTGTCTGGGAAACCGCATTTAGTTTCTGGACAGTGGCTAGTGTCCAGAAACTAAATGCGGATTGGTCCTGAGAAACCGCATTTAGTTTCTGGACAGTGGCTAGTGTCCAGAAACTATCGCGTATCGGGTCTGGGAAACCGCACTTAGTTTCTGGACACCGGCTAGTGTCCAGAAACTAAATGCGGATTGGTAATGGGAAACCGCATTTAGTTTCTGGACACCGGCTAGTGTCCAGAAACTAAATGCGGATTGGTAATGGGAAACCGCATTTAGTTTCTGGACGCCGGCTAGTGTCCAGAAACTAAATGCGGATTGGTAATGGGAAACCGCATTTAGTTTCTGGACAGTGGCTCGTGTCCAGAAACTAAATGCGGATCGGGTCAGGGAAACCGCATTTAGTTTCTGGACACCGGCTAGTGTCCAGAAACTAAATGCGGATTGGTCCGGCTAGTGTCCTGAAACTAAATGCGGATAGTGTCTGGGAAACCGCATTTAGTTTCTGGACAGTGGCTAGTGTCCAGAACTAAATGCGGATCGGGTCTGGGAAACCGCATTTAGTTCCTGGACACCGGCTAGTGTCCAGAAACTAAATGCGGATTGGTCCTGGGAAACCGCATTTTGTTTCTGGACGCCGGCTAGTGTCCAGAAACTAAATGCGGATCGGGTCTGGGAAACCGCATTTAGTTCCTGGACACCGGCTAGTGTCCAGAAACTAAATGCGGATTGGTCCTGGGAAACCGCATTTTGTTTCTGGACGCCGGCTAGTGTCCAGAAACTAAATGCGGATTGGTAATGGGAAACCGCATTTAGTTTCTGGACACCGGCTAGTGTCCAGAAACTAAATGCGGATCGTGTCTGGGAAACCGCATTTAGTTTCTGGACAGTGGCTAGTGTCCAGAAACTAAATGCGGATCGGGTCTGGGAAACCGCATTTAGTTCCTGGACACCGGCTAGTGTCCAGAAACTAAATGCGGATTGGTCCTGGGAAACCGCATTTTGTTTCTGGACGCCGGCCAGTGTCCAGAAACTAAATGCGGATCGGGTCTGGGAAACCGCATTTAGTTTCTGGACACCGGCTAGTGTCCAGAAACTAAATGCGGATTGGTAATGGGAAACCGCATTTAGTTTCTGGACACCGGCTAGTGTCCAGAAACTAAATGCGGATCGTGTCTGGGAAACCGCATTTAGTTTCTGGACACCGGCTAGTGTCCAGAAACTAAATGCGGATTGGTCCTGGGAAACCGCATTAAGTTTCTGGACACCGGCTAGTGTCCAGAAACTAAATGCGGATCGTGTCTGGGAAACCGCATTTAGTTTCTGGACAGTGGCTAGTGTCCAGAATCTAAATGCGGGTCGGGTCTGGGAAACCGCATTTAGTTTCTGGACACCGGCTAGTGTCCAGAAACTAAATGCGGATTGGTAATGGGAAACCGCATTTAGTTTCTGGACACCGGCTAGTGTCCAGAAACTAAATGCGGATCGGGTCTGGGAAACCGCATTTAGTTTCTGGACAGTGGCTAGTGTCCAGAAACTAAATGCGGATCGTGTCTGGGAAACCGCATTTAGTTTCTGGACAGTGGCTAGTGTCCAGAAACTAAATGCGGATCGGGTCTGGGAAACCGCATTTAGTTTCTGGACACCGACTAGTGTCCAGAAACTAAATGCGGATTGGTCCTGGGAAACCGCATTTAGTTTCTGGACGCCGGCTAGTGTCCAGAAACTAAATGCGGATTGGTAATGGGAAACCGCATTTAGTTTCTGGACACCGTCTAGTGTCCAGAAACTAAATGCGGATCGGGTCTGGGAAACCGCATTTTGTTTCTGGACAGTGGCTAGTGTCCAGAAACTAAATGCGGATCGTGTCTGGGAAACCGCATTTAGTTTCTGGACACCGGCTAGTGTCCAGAAGCTAAATGCGGATTGGTCCTGGGAAACCGCATTTAGTTTCTGGACACCGGCTAGTGTCCAGAAACTAAATGCGGATTGGTCCTGGGAAAACGCATTCAGTTTCGGGAGGCTGGGTAGTGTCCAGAAACTAAATGCGGATCGGGTCTGGGAAACCGCATTTAGTTTCTGGACACCGGCTAGTGTCCAGAAACTAAATGCGGATCGGGTCTGGGAAACCGCATTTAGTTTCTGGACAGTGGCTAGTGTCCAGAAACTAAATGCGGATCGGGTCAGGGAAACCGCATTTAGTTTCTAGACACCGGCTAGTGTCCAGAAACTAAATGCGGATTGGTAATGGGAAACCGCATTTAGTTTCTGGACACCGGCTAGTGTCCAGAAACTAAATGCGGATCGTGTCTGGGAGACCGCATTTAGTTTCTGGACAGTGGCTAGTGTCCAGAATCTAAATGCGGGCCGGGTCTGGGAAACCGCATTTAGTTTCTGGACACCGGCTAGTGTCCAGAAACTAAATGCGGATTGGTCCTGGGAAACCGCATTTAGTTTCTGGACGCCGGCTAGTGTCCAGAAACTAAATGCGGATTGGTAATGGGAAACCGCATTTAGTTTCTGGACACCGGCTAGCGTCCAGAAACTAAATGCGGATCGGGTCTGGGAAACCGCATTTAGTTTCTGGACAGTGGCTAGTGTCCAGAAACTAAATGCGGATCGTGTCTGGGAAACCGCATTTAGTTTCTGGACAGTAGCTAGTGTCCAGAAACTAAATGCGGATCGGGTGAGGGAAACCGCATTTAGTTTCTGGACACCGGCTAGTGTCCAGAAACTAAATGCGGATTGGTAATGGGAAACCGCATTTAGTTTCTGGACACCGGCTAGTGTCCAGAAACTAAATGCGGATCTTGTCGGGATAACCGCATTTAGTTTCTGGACAGTGGCTAGTGTCCAGAAACTAAATGCGGATCGGGTCTGGGAAACCGCATTTAGTTTCTGGACAGTGGCTAGTGTCCAGAAACTAAATGCGGATCGGGTCTGGGAAACCGCATTTAGTTTCTGGACAGTGGCTAGTGTCCAGAAACTAAATGCGGATCGTGTCTGGGAAACCGCATTTAGTTTCTGGACAGTAGCTAGTGTCCAGAAACTAAATGCGGATCGGGTGAGGGAAACCGCATTTAGTTTCTGGACACCGGCTAGTGTCCAGAAACTAAATGCGGATTGGTAATGGGAAACCGCATTTAGTTTCTGGACACCGGCTAGTGTCCAGAAACTAAATGCGGATCTTGTCGGGATAACCGCATTTAGTTTCTGGACAGTGGCTAGTGTCCAGAAACTAAATGCGGATCGGGTCTGGGAAACCGCATTTAGTTCCTGGACACCGGCTAGTGTCCAGAAACTAAATGCGGATTGGTCCTGGGAAACCGCATTTTGTTTCTGGACGCCGGCTAGTGTCCAGAAACTAAATGCGGATCGGGTCTGGGAAACCGCATTTAGTTTCTGGACACCGGCTAGTGTCCAGAAACTAAATGCGGATCGTGTCTGGGAAACCGCATTTAGTTTCTGGACAGTGGCTAGTGTCCAGAAACTAAATGCGGATTGGTCCTGAGAAACCGCATTTAGTTTCTGGACAGTGGCTAGTGTCCAGAAACTATCGCGTATCGGGTCTGGGAAACCGCACTTAGTTTCTGGACACCGGCTAGTGTCCAGAAACTAAATGCGGATTGGTAATGGGAAACCGCATTTAGTTTCTGGACACCGGCTAGTGTCCAGAAACTAAATGCGGATTGGTAATGGGAAACCGCATTTAGTTTCTGGACACCGGCTAGTGTCCAGAAACTAAATGCGGATCGGGTCTGGGAAACCGCATTTAGTTTCTGGACAGTGGCTAGTGTCCAGAAACTAAATGCGGATCGGGTCAGGGAAACCGCATTTAGTTTCTAGACACCGGCTAGTGTCCAGAATCTAAATGCGGATTGGTAATGGGAAACCGCATTTAGTTTCTGGACACCGGCTAGTGTCCAGAAACTAAATGCGGATCGTGTCTGGGAAACCGCATTTAGTTTCTGGACAGTGGCTAGTGTCCAGAATCTAAATGCGGGTCGGGTCTGGGAAACCGCATTTAGTTTCTGGACACCGGCTAGTGTCCAGAAACTAAATGCGGATTGGTCCTGGGAAACCGTATTTAGTTTCTGGACGCCGGCTAGTGTCCAGAAACTAAATGCGGATTGGTAATGGGAAACTGCATTTAGTTTCTGGACACCGGCTAGCGTCCAGAAACTAAATGCGGATCGGGTCTGGGAAACCGCATTTAGTTTCTGGACAGTGGCTAGTGTCCAGAAACTAAATGCGGATCGTGTCTGGGAAACCGCATTTAGTTTCTGGACAGTGGCTAGTGTCCAGAAACTAAATGCGGATCGGGTCTGGGAAACCGCATTTAGTTTCTGGACAGTGGCTAGTGTCCAGAAACTAAATGCGGATCGTGTCTGGGAAACCGCATTTAGTTTCTGGACAGTGGCTAGTGTCCAGAAACTAAATGCGGATCGGGTCTGGGAGACCGCATTTAGTTTCTGGACACCGGCTAGTGTCCAGAAACTAAATGCGGATTGGTCCTGGGAAACCGCATTTAGTTTCTGGACGCCGGCTAGTGTCCAGAAACTAAATGCGGATTGGTAATGGGAAACCGCATTTAGTTTCTGGACACCGTCTAGTGTCCAGAAACTAAATGCGGATCGGGTCTGGGAAACCGCATTTAGTTTCTGGACAGTGGCTAGTGTCCAGAAACTAAAAGCGGATCGTGTCTGGGAAACCGCATTTAGTTTCTGGACAGTGGCTAGTGTCCAGAAACTAAATGCGGATCGGGTCTGGGAAACCGCATTTAGTTTCTGGACGCCGGCTAGTGTCCAGAAACTAAATGCGGATTGGTAATGGGAAACCGCATTTAGTTTCTGGACACCGGCTAGCGTCCAGAAACTAAATGCGGATCGGGTCTGGGAAACCGCATTTAGTTTCTGGACAGTGGCTAGTGTCCAGAAACTAAATGCGGATCGTGTCTGGGAAACCGCATTTAGTTTCTGGACAGTGGCTAGTGTCCAGAAACTAAATGCGGATCGGGTCTGGGAGACCGCATTTAGTTTCTGGACACCGGCTAGTGTCCAGAAACTAAATGCGGATTGGTCCTGGGAAACCGCATTTAGTTTCTGGACGCCGGCTAGTGTCCAGAAACTAAATGCGGATTGGTAATGGGAAACCGCATTTAGTTTCTGGACACCGTCTAGTGTCCAGAAACTAAATGCGGATCGGGTCTGGGAAACCGCATTTAGTTTCTGGACAGTGGCTAGTGTCCAGAAACTAAATGCGGATCGTGTCTGGGAAACCGCATTTAGTTTCTGGACAGTGGCTAGTGTCCAGAAACTAAATGCGGATCGGGTCTGGGAAACCGCATTTACTTTCTGGACAGTGGCTAGTGTCCAGAAACTAAATGCGGATCGTGTCTTGGAAACCGCATTTAGTTTCTGGACAGTGGCTAGTGTCCAGAAACTAAATGCGGATCGGGTCTGGGAGACCGCATTTAGTTTCTGGACACCGGCTAGTGTCCAGAAACTAAATGCGGATTGGTCCTGGGAAACCGCATTTAGTTTCTGGACGCCGGCTAGTGTCCAGAAACTAAATGCGGATTGGTAATGGGAAACCGCATTTAGTTTCTGGACACCGTCTAGTGTCCAGAAACTAAATGCGGATCGGGTCTGGGAAACCGCATTTAGTTTCTGGACAGTGGCTAGTGTCCAGAAACTAAATGCGGATCGTGTCTGGGAAACCGCATTTAGTTTCTGGACAGTGGCTAGTGTCCAGAAACTAAATGCGGATCGGGTCTGGGAAACCGCATTTAGTTTCTGGACACCGACTAGTGTCCAGAAACTAAATGCGGATTGGTCCTGGGAAACCGCATTTAGTTTCTGGACGCCGGCTAGTGTCCAGAAACTAAATGCGGATTGGTAATGGGAAACCGCATTTAGTTTCTGGACACCGTCTAGTGTCCAGAAACTAAATGCGGATCGGGTCTGGGAAACCGCATTTTGTTTCTGGACAGTGGCTAGTGTCCAGAAACTAAATGCGGATCGTGTCTGGGAAACCGCATTTAGTTTCTGGACACCGGCTAGTGTCCAGAAGCTAAATGCGGATTGGTCCTGGGAAACCGCATTTAGTTTCTGGACACCGGCTAGTGTCCAGAAACTAAATGCGGATTGGTCCTGGGAAAACGCATTCAGTTTCGGGAGGCTGGGTAGTGTCCAGAAACTAAATGCGGATCGGGTCTGGGAAACCGCATTTAGTTTCTGGACACCGGCTAGTGTCCAGAAACTAAATGCGGATCGGGTCTGGGAAACCGAATTTAGTTTCTGGACAGTGGCTAGTGTCCAGAAACTAAATGCGGATCGTGTCTGGGAAACCGCATTTAGTTTCTGGACAGTGGCTAGTGTCCAGAAACTAAATGCGGATCGTGTCTGGGAAACCGCATTTAGTTTCTGGACAGTAGCTAGTGTCCAGAAACTAAATGCGGATCGGGTCAGGGAAACCGCATTTAGTTTCTGGACACCGGCTAGTGTCCAGAAACTAAATGCGGATTGGTAATGGGAAACCGCATTTAGTTTTTTGACACCGGCTAGTGTCCAGAAACTAAATGCGGATCGTGTCTGGGAAACCGCATTTAGTTTCTGGACGCCGGCTAGTGTCCAGAAACTAAATGCGGATTGGTAATGGGAAACCGCATTTAGTTTCTGGACACCGGCTAGCGTCCAGAAACTAAATTCGGATCGGGTCTGGGAAACCGCATTTAGTTTCTGGACAGTGGCTAGTGTCCAGAAACTAAATGCGGATCGTGTCTGGGAAACCGCATTTAGTTTCTGGACAGTGGCTAGTGTCCAGAAACTAAATGCGGATCGGGTCTGGGAAACCGCATTTAGTTTCTGGACACCGACTAGTGTCCAGAAACTAAATGCGGATTGGTCCTGGGAAACCGCATTTAGTTTCTGGACGCCGGCTAGTGTCCAGAAACTAAATGCGGATTGGTAATGGGAAACCGCATTTAGTTTCTGGACAGTGGCTAGTGTCCAGAAACTAAATGCGGATCGTGTCTGGGAAACCGCATTTAGTTTCTGGACAGTAGCTAGTGTCCAGAAACTAAATGCGGATCGGGTCAGGGAAACCGCATTTAGTTTCTGGACACCGGCTAGTGTCCAGAAACTAAATGCGGATTGGTAATGGGAAACCGCATTTAGTTTTTTGACACCGGCTAGTGTCCAGAAACTAAATGCGGATCGTGTCTGGGAAACCGCATTTAGTTTCTGGACGCCGGCTAGTGTCCAGAAACTAAATGCGGATTGGTAATGGGAAACCGCATTTAGTTTCTGGACACCGGCTAGCGTCCAGAAACTAAATGCTTATCGGGTCTGGGAAACCGCATTTAGTTTCTGGACAGTGGCTAGTGTCCAGAAACTAAATGCGGATCGTGTCTGGGAAACCGCATTTAGTTTCTGGACAGTGGCTAGTGTCCAGAAACTAAATGCGGATCGGGTCTGGGAAACCGCATTTAGTTTCTGGACACCGACTAGTGTCCAGAAACTAAATGCGGATTGGTCCTGGGAAACCGCATTTAGTTTCTGGACGCCGGCTAGTGTCCAGAAACTAAATGCGGATTGGTAATGGGAAACCGCATTTAGTTTCTGGACACCGTCTAGTGTCCAGAAACTAAATGCGGATCGGGTCTGGGAAACCGCATTTTGTTTCTGGACAGTGGCTAGTGTCCAGAAACTAAATGCGGATTGGTCCTGGGAAAACGCATTCAGTTTCGGGAGGCTGGGTAGTGTCCAGAAACTAAATGCGGATCGGGTCTGGGAAACCGCATTTAGTTTCTGGACACCGGCTAGTGTCCAGAAACTAAATGCGGATCGGGTCTGGGAAACCGCATTTAGTTTCTGGACAGTGGCTAGTGTCCAGAAACTAAATGCGGATCGGGTCAGGGAAACCGCATTTAGTTTCTAGACACCGGCTAGTGTCCAGAAACTAAATGCGGATTGGTAATGGGAAACCGCATTTAGTTTCTGGACACCGGCTAGTGTCCAGAAACTAAATGCGGATCGTGTCTGGGAAACCGCATTTAGTTTCTGGACAGTGGCTAGTGTCCAGAATCTAAATGCGGGTCGGGTCTGGGAAACCGCATTTAGTTTCTGGACACCGGCTAGTGTCCAGAAACTAAATGCGGATTGGTCCTGGAAAACCGCATTTAGTTTCTGGACGCCGGCTAGTGTCCAGAAACTAAATGCGGATTGGTAATGGGAAACCGCATTTAGTTTCTGGACACCGGCTAGCGTCCAGAAACTAAATGCGGATCGGGGCTGGGAAACCGCATTTAGTTTCTGGACAGTGGCTAGTGTCCAGAAACTAAATGCGGATCGTGTCTGGGAAACCGCATTTAGTTTCTGGACAGTGGCTAGTGTCCAGAAACTAAATGCGGATCGGGTCTGGGAAACCGCATTTAGTTTCTGGACAGTGGCTAGTGTCCAGAAACTAAATGCGGATCGTGTCTGGGAAACCGCATTTAGTTTCTGGACAGTGGCTAGTGTCCAGAAACTAAATGCGGATCGGGTCTGGGAGACCGCATTTAGTTTCTGGACACCGGCTAGTGTCCAGAAACTAAATGCGGATTGGTCCTGGGAAACCGCATTTAGTTTCTGGACGCCGGCTAGTGTCCAGAAACTAAATGCGGATTGGTAATGGGAAACCGCATTTAGTTTCTGGACACCGGCTAGCGTCCAGAAACTAAATGCGGATCGGGTCTGGGAAACCGCATTTAGTTTCTGGACAGTGGCTAGTGTCCAGAAACTAAATGCGGATCGTGTCTGGGAAATCGCATTTAGTTTCTGGACAGTGGCTAGTGTCCAGAAACTAAATGCGGATCGGGTCTGGGAAACCGCATTTAGTTTCTGGACACCGACTAGTGTCCAGAAACTAAATGCGGATTGGTCCTGGGAAACCGCATTTAGTTTCTGGACGCCGGCTAGTGTCCAGAAACTAAATGCGGATTGGTAATGGGAAACCGCATTTAGTTTCTGGACAGTGGCTAGTGTCCAGAAACTAAATGCGGATCGTGTCTGGGAAACCGCATTTAGTTTCTGGACAGTAGCTAGTGTCCAGAAACTAAATGCGGATCGGGTCAGGGAAACCGCATTTAGTTTCTGGACACCGGCTAGTGTCCAGAAACTAAATGCGGATTGGTAATGGGAAACCGCATTTAGTTTTTTGACACCGGCTAGTGTCCAGAAACTAAATGCGGATCGTGTCTGGGAAACCGCATTTAGTTTCTGGACGCCGGCTAGTGTCCAGAAACTAAATGCGGATTGGTAATGGGAAACCGCATTTAGTTTCTGGACACCGGCTAGCGTCCAGAAACTAAATGCGGATCGGGTCTGGGAAACCGCATTTAGTTTCTGGACAGTGGCTAGTGTCCAGAAACTAAATGCGGATCGTGTCTGGGAAACCGCATTTAGTTTCTGGACAGTGGCTAGTGTCCAGAAACTAAATGCGGATCGGGTCTGGGAAACCGCATTTAGTTTCTGGACACCGACTAGTGTCCAGAAACTAAATGCGGATTGGTCCTGGGAAACCGCATTTAGTTCCTGGACGCCGGCTAGTGTCCAGAAACTAAATGCGGATTGGTAATGGGAAACCGCATTTAGTTTCTGGACACCGTCTAGTGTCCAGAAACTAAATGCGGATCGGGTCTGGGAAACCGCATTTTGTTTCTGGACAGTGGCTAGTGTCCAGAAACTAAATGCGGATTGGTCCTGGGAAAACGCATTCAGTTTCGGGAGGCTGGGTAGTGTCCAGAAACTAAATGCGGATCGGGTCTGGGAAACCGCATTTAGTTTCTGGACACCGGCTAGTGTCCAGAAACTAAATGCGGATCGGGTCTGGGAAACCGCATTTAGTTTCTGGACAGTGGCTAGTGTCCAGAAACTAAATGCGGATCGGGTCAGGGAAACCGCATTTAGTTTCTAGACACCGGCTAGTGTCCAGAAACTAAATGCGGATTGGTAATGGGAAACCGCATTTAGTTTCTGGACACCGGCTAGTGTCCAGAAACTAAATGCGGATCGTGTCTGGGAAACCGCATTTAGTTTCTGGACAGTGGCTAGTGTCCAGAATCTAAATGCGGGTCGGGTCTGGAAAACCGCATTTAGTTTCTGGACAGTGGCTAGTGTCCAGAAACTAAATGCGGATCGGGTCTGGGAAACCGCATTTAGTTTCTGGACACCGGCTAGTGTCCAGAAACTAAATGCGGATTGGTAATGGGAAACCGCATTTAGTTTTTTGACACCGGCTAGTGTCCAGAAACTAAATGCGGATCGTGTCTGGGAAACCGCATTTAGTTTCTGGACGCCGGCTAGTGTCCAGAAACTAAATGCGGATTGGTAATGGGAAACCGCATTTAGTTTCTGGACACCGGCTAGTGTCCAGAAACTAAATGCGGATTGGTCCTGGGAAACCGCATTTAGTTTCTGGACGCCGGCTAGTGTCCAGAAACTAAATGCGGATTGGTAATGGGAAACCGCATTTAGTTTCTGGACACCGGCTAGCGTCCAGAAACTAAATGCGGATCGGGGCTGGGAAACCGCATTTAGTTTCTGGACAGTGGCTAGTGTCCAGAAACTAAATGCGGATCGTGTCTGGGAAACCGCATTTAGTTTCTGGACAGTGGCTAGTGTCCAGAATCTAAATGCGGGTCGGGTCTGGGAAACCGCATTTAGTTTCTGGACACCGGCTAGTGTCCAGAAACTAAATGCGGATTGGTCCTGGGAAACCGCATTTAGTTTCTGGACGCCGGCTAGTGTCCAGAAACTAAATGCGGATTGGTAATGGGAAACCGCATTTAGTTTCTGGACACCGGCTAGCGTCCAGAAACTAAATGCGGATCGGGTCTGGGAAACCGCATTTAGTTTCTGGACAGTGGCTAGTGTCCAGAAACTAAATGCGGATCGTGTCTGGGAAACCGCATTTAGTTTCTGGACAGTGGCTAGTGTCCAGAAACTAAATGCGGATCGGGTCTGGGAAACCGCATTTAGTTTCTGGACAGTGGCTAGTGTCCAGAAACTAAATGCGGATCGTGTCTGGGAAACCGCATTTAGTTTCTGGACAGTGGCTAGTGTCCAGAAACTAAATGCGGATCGGGTCTGGGAGACCGCATTTAGTTTCTGGACACCGGCTAGTGTCCAGAAACTAAATGCGGATTGGTCCTGGGAAACCGCATTTAGTTTCTGGACGCCGGCTAGTGTCCAGAAACTAAATGCGGATTGGTAAAGGGAAACCGCATTTAGTTTCTGGACACCGTCTAGTGTCCAGAAACTAAATGCGGATCGGGTCTGGGAAACCGCATTTAGTTTCTGGACACCGGCTAGTGAAGCTAAATGCGGATTGGTCCTGGGAAACCGCATTTAGTTTCTGGACACCGGCTAGTGTCCAGAAACTAAATGCGGATTGGTCCTGGGAAAACGCATTCAGTTTCGGGAGGCTGGGTAGTGTCCAGAAACTAAATGCGGATCGGGTCTGGGAAACCGCATTTAGTTTCTGGACAGTGGCTAGTGTCCAGAAACTAAATGCGGATCGTGTCTGGGAAACCGCATTTAGTTTCTGGACGCCGGCTAGTGTCCAGAAACTAAATGCGGATTGGTAATGGGAAACCGCATTTAGTTTCTGGACACCGGCTAGTGTCCAGAAACTAAATGCGGATTGGTCCTGGGAAAACGCATTCAGTTTCGGGAGGCTGGGTAGTGTCCAGAAACTAAATGCGGATCGGGTCTGGGAAACCGCATTTAGTTTCTGGACACCGGCTAGTGTCCAGAAACTAAATGCGGATCGGGTCTGGGAAACCGCATTTAGTTTCTGGACAGTGGCTAGTGTCCAGAAACTAAATGCGGATCGGGTCAGGGAAACCGCATTTAGTTTCTAGACACCGGCTAGTGTCCAGAAACTAAATGCGGATTGGTAATGGGAAACCGCATTTAGTTTCTGGACACCGGCTAGTGTCCAGAAACTAAATGCGGATTGGTCCTGGGAAACCGCATTTAGTTTCTGGACGCCGGCTAGTGTCCAGAAACTAAATGCGGATTGGTAATGGGAAACCGCATTTAGTTTCTGGACACCGGCTAGCGTCCAGAAACTAAATGCGGATCGGGTCTGGGAAACCGCATTTAGTTTCTGGACAGTGGCTAGTGTCCAGAAACTAAATGCGGATCGTGTCTGGGAAACCGCATTTAGTTTCTGGACAGTGGCTAGTGAAGCTAAATGCGGATTGGTCCTGGGAAACCGCATTTAGTTTCTGGACACCGGCTAGTGTCCAGAAACTAAATGCGGATTGGTCCTGGGAAAACGCATTCAGTTTCGGGAGGCTGGGTAGTGTCCAGAAACTAAATGCGGATCGGGTCTGGGAAACCGCATTTAGTTTCTGGACAGTGGCTAGTGTCCAGAAACTAAATGCGGATCGGGTCAGGGAAACCGCATTTAGTTTCTAGACACCGGCTAGTGTCCAGAAACTAAATGCGGATTGGTAATGGGAAACCGCATTTAGTTTCTGGACACCGGCTAGTGTCCAGAAACTAAATGCGGATCGTGTCTGGGAAACCGCATTTAGTTTCTGGACAGTGGCTAGTGTCCAGAATCTAAATGCGGGTCGGGTCTGGGAAACCGCATTTAGTTTCTGGACACCGGCTAGTGTCCAGAAACTAAATGCGGATTGGTCCTGGGAAACCGCATTTAGTTTCTGGACGCCGGCTAGTGTCCAGAAACTAAATGCGGATTGGTAATGGGAAACCGCATTTAGTTTCTGGACACCGGCTAGCGTCCAGAAACTAAATGCGGATCGGGTCTGGGAAACCGCATTTAGTTTCTGGACAGTGGCTAGTGTCCAGAAACTAAATGCGGATCGTGTCTGGGAAACCGCATTTAGTTTCTGGACAGTGGCTAGTGTCCAGAAACTAAATGCGGATCGGGTCTGGGAAACCGCATTTAGTTTCTGGACAGTGGCTAGTGTCCAGAAACTAAATGCGGATCGTGTCTGGGAAACCGCATTTAGTTTCTGGACAGTGGCTAGTGTCCAGAAACTAAATGCGGATCGGGTCTGGGAGACCGCATTTAGTTTCTGGACACCGGCTAGTGTCCAGAAACTAAATGCGGATTGGTCCTGGGAAACCGCATTTAGTTTCTGGACACCGTCTAGTGTCCAGAAACTAAATGCGGATCGGGTCTGGGAAACCGCATTTAGTTTCTGGACAGTGGCTAGTGTCCAGAAACTAAATGCGGATCGTGTCTGGGAAACCGCATTTAGTTTCTGGACAGTGGCTAGTGTCCAGAAACTAAATGCGGATCGGGTCTGGGAAACCGCATTTACTTTCTGGACAGTGGCTAGTGTCCAGAAACTAAATGCGGATCGTGTCTGGGAAACCGCATTTAGTTTCTGGACAGTGGCTAGTGTCCAGAAACTAAATGCGGATCGGGTCTGGGAGACCGCATTTAGTTTCTGGACACCGGCTAGTGTCCAGAAACTAAATGCGGATTGGTCCTGGGAAACCGCATTTAGTTTCTGGACGCCGGCTAGTGTCCAGAAACTAAATGCGGATTGGTAATGGGAAACCGCATTTAGTTTCTGGACACCGTCTAGTGTCCAGAAACTAAATGCGGATCGGGTCTGGGAACCGCATTTAGTTTCTGGACAGTGGCTAGTGTCCAGAAACTAAATGCGGATCGTGTCTGGGAAACCGCATTTAGTTTCTGGACACCGTCTAGTGTCCAGAAACTAAATGCGGATCGGGTCTGGGAAACCGCATTTAGTTTCTGGACAGTGGCTAGTGTCCAGAAACTAAATGCGGATCGGGTCAGGGAAACCGCATTTAGTTTCTAGACACCGGCTAGTGTCCAGAAACTAAATGCGGATTGGTCCGTCTAGTGTCCAGAAACTAAATGCGGATTGGTCCTGGGAAACCGCACTTAGTTTCTGGACACTGGCTAGTGTCCAGAAACTAAATGCGGATTGGTAATGGGAAACCGCATTTAGTTTCTGGACACCGGCTAGTGTCCAGAAACTAAATACGGATCGGGTCTGGGAAACCGCATTTAGTTTCTGGACACCGGCTAGTGTCCAGAAACTAAATGCGAATCGTGTCTGGGAAACCGCATTTAGTTTCTGGACACCGGCTAGTGTCTAGAAACTAAATGCGGATTGGTCCTGGGAAACCGCATTTAGTTTCTGGACACCGGCTAGTGTCCAGAAACTAAATGCGGATTGGTCCTGGGAAACCGCATTTAGTTTCTGGACACCGCCTAGTGTCCAGAAACTAAATGCGGATCGGGTCTGGGCAACCGCATTTAGTTTCTGGACACCGGCTAGTGTCCAGAAACTAAATGCGGATTGGTCCTGAGAAACCGCATTTAGTTTCTGGACACCGACTAGTGTCCAGAAACTAAATGCGGATAGGTCCTGGGAAACCGCATTTAGTTTCTGGAAGCCGGCTAGTGTCCAGAAACTAAATGCGGATCGGGCCTGGGAAACCGCATTTAGTTTCTGGACGCCGGCTAGTGTCCAGAAACTAAATGCGGATTGGTAATGGGAAACCGCATTTAGTTCCTGGACACCGGCTAGTGTCCAGAAACTAAATGCCATCGGGTCTGGGAAACCGCATTTAGTTTCTGGAAGCCGGCTAGTGTCCAGAAACTAAATGCGGATTGGTCCTGGGAAACCGCATTTAGTTTCTGGACGCCGGCTAGTGTCCAGAAACTAAATGCGGATTGGTAATGGGAAACCGCATTTAGTTTCTGGACACCGGCTAGCGTCCAGAAACTAAATGCGGATCGGGTCTGGGAAACCGCATTTAGTTTCTGGACAGTGGCTAGTGTCCAGAAACTAAATGCGGATCGTGTCTGGGAAACCGCATTTAGTTTCTGGACAGTGGCTAGTGTCCAGAAACTAAATGCGGATCGGGTCTGGGAAACCGCATTTAGTTTCTGGACAGTGGCTAGTGTCCAGAAACTAAATGCGGATCGTGTCTGGGAAACCGCATTTAGTTTCTGGACAGTGGCTAGTGTCCAGAAACTAAATGCGGATCGGGTCTGGGAGACCGCATTTAGTTTCTGGACACCGGCTAGTGTCCAGAAACTAAATGCGGATTGGTCCTGGGAAACCGCATTTAGTTTCTGGACGCCGGCTAGTGTCCAGAAACTAAATGCGGATTGGTAATGGGAAACCGCATTTAGTTTCTGGACACCGTCTAGTGTCCAGAAACTAAATGCGGATCGGGTCTGGGAAACCGCATTTAGTTTCTGGACAGTGGCTAGTGTCCAGAAACTAAATGCGGATCGTGTCTGGGAAACCGCATTTAGTTTCTGGACAGTGGCTAGTGTCCAGAAACTAAATGCGGATCGGGTCTGGGAAACCGCATTTACTTTCTGGACAGTGGCTAGTGTCCAGAAACTAAATGCGGATCGTGTCTGGGAAACCGCATTTAGTTTCTGGACAGTGGCTAGTGTCCAGAAACTAAATGCGGATCGGGTCTGGGAGACCGCATTTAGTTTCTGGACACCGGCTAGTGTCCAGAAACTAAATGCGGATTGGTAATGGGAAACCGCATTTAGTTTCTGGACACCGTCTAGTGTCCAGAAACTAAATGCGGATCGTGTCTAAACACTAGCCACTGTCCAGAAACTAAATGCGGTTTCCCAGACCCGATCCGCATTTAGTTTCTGGACACTAGACGGTGTCCAGAAACTAAATGCGGTTTCCCATTACCAATCCGCATTTAGTTTCTGGACACTAGCCGGCGTCCAGAAACTAAATGCGGTTTCCCAGGACCAATCCGCATTTAGTTTCTGGACACTAGCCGGTGTCCAGAAACTAAATGCGGTCTCCCAGACCCGATCCGCATTTAGTTTCTGGACACTAGCCACTGTCCAGAAACTAAATGCGGTTTCCCAGACACGATCCGCATTTAGTTTCTGGACACTAGCCACTGTCCAGAAACTAAATGCGGTTTCCCAGTCCCGATCCGCATTTAGTTTCTGGACACTAGCCACTGTCCAGAAACTAAATGCGGTTTCCCAGACACGATCCGCATTTAGTTTCTGGACACTAGCCACTGTCCAGAAACTAAATGCGGTTTCCCAGACCCGATCCGCATTTAGTTTCTGGACACTAGACGGTGTCCAGAAACTAAATGCGGTTTCCCATTACCAATCCGCATTTAGTTTCTGGACACTAGCCGGCGTCCAGAAACTAAATGCGGTTTCCCAGGACCAATCCGCATTTAGTTTCTGGACACTAGCCGGTGTCCAGAAACTAAATGCGGTCTCCCAGACCCGATCCGCATTTAGTTTCTGGACACTAGCCACTGTCCAGAAACTAAATGCGGTTTCCCAGACACGATCCGCATTTAGTTTCTGGACACTAGCCACTGTCCAGAAACTAAATGCGGTTTCCCAGACCCGATCCGCATTTAGTTTCTGGACACTAGCCACTGTCCAGAAACTAAATGCGGTTTCCCAGACACGATCCGCATTTAGTTTCTGGACACTAGCCACTGTCCAGAAACTAAATGCGGTTTCCCAGACCCGATCCGCATTTAGTTTCTGGACGCTAGCCGGTGTCCAGAAACTAAATGCGGTTTCCCATTACCAATCCGCATTTAGTTTCTGGACACTAGCCGGCGTCCAGAAACTAAATGCGGTTTCCCAGGACCAATCCGCATTTAGTTTCTGGACACTAGCCGGTGTCCAGGAACTAAATGCGGTTTCCCAGACCCGACCCGCATTTAGATTCTGGACACTAGCCACTGTCCAGAAACTAAATGCGGTTTCCCAGACACGATCCGCATTTAGTTTCTGGACACTAGCCGGTGTCCAGAAACTAAATGCGGTTTCCCATTACCAATCCGCATTTAGTTTCTGGACACTAGCCGGTGTCTAGAAACTAAATGCGGTTTCCCTGACCCGATCCGCATTTAGTTTCTGGACACTAGCCACTGTCCAGAAACTAAATGCGGTTTCCCAGACCCGATCCGCATTTAGTTTCTGGACACTAGCCGGTGTCCAGAAACTAAATGCGGTTTCCCAGACCCGATCCGCATTTAGTTTCTGGACACTACCCAGCCTCCCGAAACTGAATGCGTTTTCCCAGGACCAATCCGCATTTAGTTTCTGGACACTAGCCGGTGTCCAGAAACTAAATGCGGTTTCCCAGGACCAATCCGCATTTAGCTTCTGGACACTAGCCGGTGTCCAGAAACTAAATGCGGTTTCCCAGACACGATCCGCATTTAGTTTCTGGACACTAGCCACTGTCCAGAAACAAAATGCGGTTTCCCAGACCCGATCCGCATTTAGTTTCTGGACACTAGCCACTGTCCAGAAACTAAATGCGGTTTCCCAGACCCGATCCGCATTTAGTGTGGCTAGTGTCCAGAAACTAAATGCGGATTGGTCCTGGGAAACCGCATTTAGTTTCTGGACGCCGGCTAGTGTCCAGAAACTAAATGCGGATTGGTAATGGGAAACCGCATTTAGTTTCTGGACACCGTCTAGTGTCCAGAAACTAAATGCGGATCGGGTCTGGGAAACCGCATTTAGTTTCTGGACAGTGGCTAGTGTCCAGAAACTAAATGCGGATCGTGTCTGGGAAACCGCATTTAGTTTCTGGACAGTGGCTAGTGTCCAGAAACTAAATGCGGATTGGTCCGTCTAGTGTCCAGAAACTAAATGCGGATTGGTCCTGGGAAACCGCACTTAGTTTCTGGACACTGGCTAGTGTCCAGAAACTAAATGCGGATTGGTAATGGGAAACCGCATTTAGTTTCTGGACACCGGCTAGTGTCCAGAAACTAAATACGGATCGGGTCTGGGAAACCGCATTTAGTTTCTGGACACCGGCTAGTGTCCAGAAACTAAATGCGAATCGTGTCTGGGAAACCACATTTAGTTTCTGGACAGTGGCATTTAGTTTCTGGACACCGGCTAGTGTCTAGAAACTAAATGCGGATTGGTCCTGGGAAACCGCATTTAGTTTCTGGACACCGGCTAGTGTCCAGAAACTAAATGCGGATTGGTCCTGGCAAACCGCATTTAGTTTCTGGACACCGCCTAGTGTCCAGAAACTAAATGCGGATCGGGTCTGGGCAACCGCATTTAGTTTCTGGACACCGGCTAGTGTCCAGAAACTAAATGCGGATTGGTCCTGAGAAACCGCATTTAGTTTCTGGACAGTGACTAGTGTCCAGAAACTATCGCGTATCGGGTCCGGGAAACCGCATTTAGTTTCTGGACACCGGCTAGTGAGCAGAAACTAAATGCGGATTGGTCCTGGGAAAACGCATTTAGTTTCTGGACGCCGGCTAGTGCCCAGAAACTAAATGCGGATTGGTAATGGGAAACCGCATTTAGTTTCTGGACACCGGCTAGTGTCCAGAAACTAAATGCGGATCGGGTCTGGGAAGCCGCATTTAGTTTCTGGACACCGGCTAGTGTCCAGAAACTAAATGCGGATCGTGTCTGGGAAACCGCAATTTAGTTTCTGGACAGTGGCATTTAGTTTCTGGACACCGGCTAGTGTCTAGAAACTAAATGCGGATTGGTCCTGGGAAACCGCATTTAGTTTCTGGACACCGGCTTGTGTCCAGAAACTAAATGCGGATTGGTCCTGGGAAACCGCATTTAGTTTCTGGACACCGCCTAGTGTCCAGAAACTAAATGCGGATCGTGTCTAAACACTAGCCACTGTCCAGAAACTAAATGCGGTTTCCCAGACCCGATCCGCATTTAGTTTCTGGACACTAGACGGTGTCCAGAAACTAAATGCGGTTTCCCATTACCAATCCGCATTTAGTTTCTGGACACTAGCCGGCGTCCAGAAACTAAATGCGGTTTCCCAGGACCAATCCGCATTTAGTTTCTGGACACTAGCCGGTGTCCAGAAACTAAATGCGGTCTCCCAGACCCGATCCGCATTTAGTTTCTGGACACTAGCCACTGTCCAGAAACTAAATGCGGTTTCCCAGACACGATCCGCATTTAGTTTCTGGACACTAGCCACTGTCCAGAAACTAAATGCGGTTTCCCAGTCCCGATCCGCATTTAGTTTCTGGACACTAGCCACTGTCCAGAAACTAAATGCGGTTTCCCAGACACGATCCGCATTTAGTTTCTGGACACTAGCCACTGTCCAGAAACTAAATGCGGTTTCCCAGACACGATCCGCATTTAGTTTCTGGACACTAGCCACTGTCCAGAAACTAAATGCGGTTTCCCAGACCCGATCCGCATTTAGTTTCTGGACGCTAGCCGGTGTCCAGAAACTAAATGCGGTTTCCCATTACCAATCCGCATTTAGTTTCTGGACACTAGCCGGCGTCCAGAAACTAAATGCGGTTTCCCAGGACCAATCCGCATTTAGTTTCTGGACACTAGCCGGTGTCCAGGAACTAAATGCGGTTTCCCAGACCCGACCCGCATTTAGATTCTGGACACTAGCCACTGTCCAGAAACTAAATGCGGTTTCCCAGACACGATCCGCATTTAGTTTCTGGACACTAGCCGGTGTCCAGAAACTAAATGCGGTTTCCCATTACCAATCCGCATTTAGTTTCTGGACACTAGCCGGTGTCCAGAAACTAAATGCGGTTTCCCTGACCCGATCCGCATTTAGTTTCTGGACACTAGCCACTGTCCAGAAACTAAATGCGGTTTCCCAGACCCGATCCGCATTTAGTTTCTGGACACTAGCCGGTGTCCAGAAACTAAATGCGGTTTCCCAGACCCGATCCGCATTTAGTTTCTGGACACTACCCAGCCTCCCGAAACTGAATGCGTTTTCCCAGGACCAATCCGCATTTAGTTTCTGGACACTAGCCGGTGTCCAGAAACTAAATGCGGTTTCCCAGGACCAATCCGCATTTAGCTTCTGGACACTAGCCGGTGTCCAGAAACTAAATGCGGTTTCCCAGACACGATCCGCATTTAGTTTCTGGACACTAGCCACTGTCCAGAAACAAAATGCGGTTTCCCAGACCCGATCCGCATTTAGTTTCTGGACACTAGCCACTGTCCAGAAACTAAATGCGGTTTCCCAGACCCGATCCGCATTTAGTGTGGCTAGTGTCCAGAAACTAAATGCGGATTGGTCCTGGGAAACCGCATTTAGTTTCTGGACGCCGGCTAGTGTCCAGAAACTAAATGCGGATTGGTAATGGGAAACCGCATTTAGTTTCTGGACACCGTCTAGTGTCCAGAAACTAAATGCGGATCGGGTCTGGGAAACCGCATTTAGTTTCTGGACAGTGGCTAGTGTCCAGAAACTAAATGCGGATCGTGTCTGGGAAACCGCATTTAGTTTCTGGACAGTGGCTAGTGTCCAGAAACTAAATGCGGATTGGTCCGTCTAGTGTCCAGAAACTAAATGCGGATTGGTCCTGGGAAACCGCACTTAGTTTCTGGACACTGGCTAGTGTCCAGAAACTAAATGCGGATTGGTAATGGGAAACCGCATTTAGTTTCTGGACACCGGCTAGTGTCCAGAAACTAAATACGGATCGGGTCTGGGAAACCGCATTTAGTTTCTGGACACCGGCTAGTGTCCAGAAACTAAATGCGAATCGTGTCTGGGAAACCACATTTAGTTTCTGGACAGTGGCATTTAGTTTCTGGACACCGGCTAGTGTCTAGAAACTAAATGCGGATTGGTCCTGGGAAACCGCATTTAGTTTCTGGACACCGGCTAGTGTCCAGAAACTAAATGCGGATTGGTCCTGGCAAACCGCATTTAGTTTCTGGACACCGCCTAGTGTCCAGAAACTAAATGCGGATCGGGTCTGGGCAACCGCATTTAGTTTCTGGACACCGGCTAGTGTCCAGAAACTAAATGCGGATTGGTCCTGAGAAACCGCATTTAGTTTCTGGACAGTGACTAGTGTCCAGAAACTATCGCGTATCGGGTCCGGGAAACCGCATTTAGTTTCTGGACATCGGCTAGTGAGCAGAAACTAAATGCGGATTGGTCCTGGGAAAACGCATTTAGTTTCTGGACGCCGGCTAGTGCCCAGAAACTAAATGCGGATTGGTAATGGGAAACCGCATTTAGTTTCTGGACACCGGCACCGGCTAGTGTCCAGAAACTAAATGCGGATCGGGTCTGGGAAGCCGCATTTAGTTTCTGGACACCGGCTAGTGTCCAGAAACTAAATGCGGATCGTGTCTGGGAAACCGCAATTTAGTTTCTGGACAGTGGCATTTAGTTTCTGGACACCGGCTAGTGTCTAGAAACTAAATGCGGATTGGTCCTGGGAAACCGCATTTAGTTTCTGGACACCGGCTTGTGTCCAGAAACTAAATGCGGATTGGTCCTGGGAAACCGCATTTAGTTTCTGGACACCGCCTAGTGTCCAGAAACTAAATGCGGATCGGGTCTGGGCAACCGCATTTAGTTTCTGGACACCGGCTAGTGTCCAGAAACTAAATGCGGATTGGTCCTGAGAAACCGCATTTAGTTTCTGGACAGTGACTAGTGTCCAGAAACTATCGCGTATCGGGTCCGGGAAACCGCATTTAGTTTCTGGACACCGGCTAGTGAGCAGAAACTAAATGCGGATTGGTCCTGGGAAAACGCATTTAGTTTCTGGACGCCGGCTAGTGCCCAGAAACTAAATGCGGATTGGTAATGGGAAACCGCATTTAGTTTCTGGACACCGGCTAGTGTCCAGAAACTAAATGCGGATCGGGTCTGGGAAGCCGCATTTAGTTTCTGGACACCGGCTAGTGTCCAGAAACTAAATGCGGATAGTGTCTGGGAAACCGCAATTTAGTTTCTGGACAGTGGCTAGTGTCCAGAAACTAAATGCGGATCGGGTCTGGGAAACCGCATTTAGTTTCTGGACACCGGCTAGTGTCCAGAAACTAAATGCGGATTGGTCCTGAGAAACCGCATTTAGTTTCTGGACACCGACTAGTGTCCAGAAACTAAATGCGGATAGGTCCTGGGAAACCGCATTTAGTTTCTGGAAGCCGGCTAGTGTCCAGAAACTAAATGCGGATCGGGCCTGGGAAACCGCATTTAGTTTCTGGACGCCGGCTAGTGTCCAGAAACTAAATGCGGATTGGTAATGGGAAACCGCATTTAGTTCCTGGACACCGGCTAGTGTCCAGAAACTAAATGCCATCGGGTCTGGGAAACCGCATTTAGTTTCTGGACACCGGCTAGTGTCCAGAAACTAAATGCGGATCGTGTCTGGGAAACCGCAATTTAGTTTCTGGACAGTGGCTAGTGTCCAGAAACTAAATGCGGATCGGGTCTGGGAAACCGCATTTAGTTTCTGGACACCGGTTAGTGTCCAGAAACTAAATGCGGATTGGTCCTGAGAAACCGTATTTAGTTTCTGGACACCGGCTAGTGTCCAGAAACTAAATGCGGATTGGTCCTGGGAAACCGCATTTAGTTTCTGGACGCCGGCTAGTGTCCAGAAACTAAATGCGGATCGGGTCTGGGAAACCGCATTTAGTTTCTGGACACCGGCTAGTGTCCAGAAACTAAATGCTAGGAAACCGCATTTAGTTTCTGGACGGTAATGGGAAACCGCATTTAGTTTCTGGACACCGGCTAGTGTCCAGAAACTAAATGCGGATCGGGTCTGGGAAACCGCATTTAGTTTCTGGACACCGGCTAGTGTCCAGAAACTAAATGCGGTTTCCCAGACCCGATCCGCATTTAGTTTCTGGACACTAGCCGGTGTGCAGAAACTAAATGCGATTTCTCAGACCCGATCCGGCTAGTGTCCAGAAACTAAATGCGGATTGGTCCTGGGAAACCGCATTTAGTTTCTGGACGCCGGCTAGTATCCAGAAACTAAATGCGGATTGGTAATGGGAAACCGCATTTAGTTTCTGGACACCGGCTAGTGTCCAGAAACTAAATGCGGATCGTGTCTGGGAAACCGCATTTAGTTTCTGGACACCGGCTAGTGTCCAGAAACTAAATGCGGATCGGGTCGTGGGAAACCGCATTTAGTTTCTGGACCTCGGGCTAGTGTCCAGAAACTAAATGCGGATTGGTAATGGGAAACCGCATTTAGTTTCTGGACGCCTTCTAGTGTCCAGAAACTAAATGCGGTTTGGTAATGGGAAACCGCATTTAGTTTCTGGACACCGGCTAGTGTCCAGAAACTAAATGCGGATCGGTGCTGAGAAACCGCATTTAGTTTCTGGACACCGGCTAGTGTCCAGAAACTAAATGCGGATCGTGTCTGGGAAAACGCATTTAGTTTCTGGACATCAGTGTCCAGAAACTAAATGCGGATCGGGTCTGGGAAACCGCATTTAGTTTCTGGACGCCGGCTAGTGTCAATCGGGTCTGGAAAGCCGCATTTAGTGTCTGGAAATCGTGTCTGGGAAACCGCATTTAGTTTCTGCACGCCGGCTAGTGTCAATCGGGTCTGGGAAACCGCATTTAGTTTCTGGACACCGGCTAGTGTCCAGAAACTAAATGCGGATTGGTCCTGGGAAACCGCATTTAGTTTCTGGACAGTGGCTAGTGTCCAGAAACTATCGCGTATCGGGTCTGGGAAACCGCATTTAGTTTCTGGACACCGGCTAGTGTCCAGAAACTAAATGCGGATGGAGTCTGGGAAACCGCATTTAGTTTATGGACACCGGCTAGTGTCCAGAAACTAAATGCGGGTTGGTCCTGGGAAACCGCATTTAATTTCTGGACACCGGCTAGTGTCCAGAAACTAAATGCGGATTGGTCCTGAGAAAGTTGTCAAGTTGAAGTTCAGAACAGTGCGGTTGTGTTTTTTTTTCAGCAGTGCTATATTTCAATAGAATTTACCTAAATAAATTAAATAAGAAGCGAACACAAAGCCAAAAAAGGCAGTTAGATAATATTTATTTAGTCAACCGTTTATATTAGAAATTACAATTGATACTATTGAGGAAAAGCGAAAAAAATAAACATTCTGGTAAGATGAAATCGTGTTGTAGATGTGATGATCCGTTACCACTTGACGGCGAATATATCAACTGCTCGGCCTGCAAGGGAGATTTACATTTTGAATGCTGCTCAATTTCACAAAATTCTTACCGAAAGATGTCCCAGCAGACAAAGAAAAATTGGACATGCCCTTCTTGCAGAGTAAAAGATAAAACACCACATGAAGATAATGTCCAAACTGCAAAGAGAACCAGAACAGCGGAGTCCCCGAAGACAGCTGCAGCAGCCGTTGTACTGTCCGATAACAGTTTTGTAAACAAAGAACTGAAAGAAATAAAGGAAATGTTAAAGGGATATTCAAAAGCAGTAGAGTTCACAACAAGTAAATACGACGAAATTGATATTTTACTTGCACAAAATAACTCCTTAATACAAGCACTGAGAAAAGAACTGGCAGATTACAAAAAACAAATCGAATATAAAGACGAACAAATCACATATCTCCAGACACAGGTCAACACACTGGAACAAAAGCAAATTGACAGGAATGTAGAAATTAAAAACGTTCCGATGTCTAACAACGAAAACGCTTTTGATTTGGTCAAGGCAATAGGTGATGCACTTGATACACAGATAGGAGAATCCGATATTGAGGAAATATACACGTACAATGACAGAAAGAACCAACAAATGAAAAATATTGTTGTAAGCTTCACGAGAAAAACAACAAAAGCTACGTTCATGGATCGAGCAAAACAAAAACGAAACCTGAAGTATGGTCAGGTGTGCACCAAACTACAAAAACAAATAAACCCGGTGTACGCAAATCAAAACATTTATATAAACGAACACCTCACATCACACTTCCGAAAAATTTTATGGTTAGCAAAAAATAAAGCAAGAACTGCCAACTGGAAGTTTGTTTGGTTTCGGAACAACAAGGTTCTTGCTAGAAAGACAGAAGGAGATCCCATTATCGAAATACGATCAATCAACGATATTGACAAAATGACATAAACGATCACGACAAACGTCAAAATCGTAATAACACTGTTGCGCAAAAAAAAATCGTCACTATGGAGAATGAACTCGATAATATAATAAGTACCGATTTTAAAAATATTAAATCTCAAGAAGAGGCCTGTGTATATGTAAAAAATAATATAAGTGAATTCTCATCTATGTCACTAAATGTAAGGTCCTTGAGGAAAAACTGGAATGCGTTGATGTTATATATTAATGAGTTTTTGTCGTATATAGATGTCATTATGTTGTGCGAAATAAATATTAGAAAAGAAGAAAATAACCAATATCAGATTGAAGGATACAGCAGTGAGTTCTTTAATCGAAGCAACCCCGGAGGAGGAGGTGGGAGATGTATATACGTGAAAAATAATATTGTATATGACAAAGTAGAAAGAGTGACATGTATGTATGAAAATGTCTCTATCAATGTTAAACGTGGAAATTTTGAAGCGTCAATCATCTCTGTGTACAGACCACCAAAGAAGAATGTTAAATGTTTTGTTCGTGAATTAAGTAAGCATGTTGATGAAGTCGGAACTAAATGTAACCTTTTTATAATGGGGGACGTCAACATAAATTTAAAAGATAAAACTAATTCAGATGTATGTGATTATTTGTCGATGATAGCGTCAAAAGGTCTGCATAATTGTATATATTCGCACACTCGTGTTGACCCAATCAGAGATACAAAAACATTAATAGACCACAATCTCGTAAGAGTGAGCAATGCCGAAATTAACTCAGCGGTGATTGAACTATGCATCTCAGATCACTATGCGCTATACTGTGGAGTTAAAAGAGACAACAAACTTCAAATAGATTCCAAAAATGAAAGCCAAATCCTAAGTCACCTTGTAGCACAAAAGGTACATGAATTCAAGTGGAATGAGCTGAATATATATACAAATGTAAATGATCTATATGAGAAGTTCAAAGAGGCAATGAATTTTCTGACCACAACATCAACAGTGAAAAGGAAGAAAAGAACTACGGAGCATAGTTGCATTACCGCTGAGTTGAAAAACGATTGCAAAGAACGCGATAGACTATACAGGAGACACATAAACAACAGACACAATGAAGATTATCACAGAGAATACAGAAGATATCGAAACGAGCTGAACAAGAAGATAGCCAGAACAAAATCGAACTTTTACAAACAGCAATTTGAGACTTGTAAGAATAACCCCAGGGAGACCTGGAAGCTTGTAAATTCGATACTTGGTAAAAAGAAATGTAATCTGGATGAGGTTTTAATCAAGAATTTCTCGAATGAAAGCAACATTAAAGACCTGACCAACAAATTCGCGAAAGCTTTAACTTCAGAAGTACGGACAATTGTTCATGAATGTAGCCACCAAACACTCCAGTACAACACAAGCAGAGTACAACATTCAATCTACGTTGAAGATGTATCAGTTGAGGAGGTATGCAACATACTGAGTTCGTTGAAAAGCGACAAATCGGCGGGAGTAGATGGAATAAGACCAAAAAATCTGAAAAACAGCGCTCAAACCCTATCTCCAGTACTTACAAAATTGATCAACATGAGCTTAGATCAAGCATCTGTACCAAACATGCTTAAAAAATCCATAGTTAGACCGATTCACAAAAGTGGAAAGAAAAGTGAAATCCTTAACTACAGACCAATCTCAATCCTATCAGTTGTCGATAAAGTTCTAGAAGAGGTGTTGGCCAGAAGACTATACAACTTTATAGAAAAATACAACAGCCTCAACAAGAATCAATTTGGATTCCGCAAAGGAAAAAATATAAACAGACTACTTGGAGATTTCGCGAACAAAATGTACCTAAGTTTGGACAAAAACCATAGCTCAGTAGTTCTGTTTATTGACTTTAAGAAAGCCTTCGACACTTTGAGCCACAGACAAATTTTGAGGCAGCTGGAGAAGATTGGTGTACGGGGTCACATCTTAACATGGTTTGCTAGCTACTTAAGTAACAGATCATTCCAGGTCAAAATTGGTGATTACGTTAGCAATGAAGAAAATATCGATTATGGTGTTCCACAAGGATCGAAGCTAGGTCCGCTTCTGTTTATTATATACGTCAATGATCTACTGTCAGTGCTGAAGTATAGTACGGGTTATGCGTATGCGGACGACACAGCGATCGTAGTTAGCCATAGGAGCGTTGACGAAGCGGTGAAACTTATGCAATTAGATTTTAATAGAATCGCTGCTTGGTGTCACGACCATGGATTAATTATCAACGCACTTAAGACAAAGTTAATGCACATTCGCCCGCCGCATATTCCCAGAACGAAACTTAAGATAAAAATGCACAGCGTAGATTGTTTGCACAGACATGGCTGTGATGGAATAACAGAAGACGATGATGACTGCACCGTAAACATTGATTATGTGTCAACGTATAAGTACCTAGGACTGACAATGGACTACAACTTTAAATGGAACCACCATATAGAGATATTGAGGAAGAAATTGTGTCACTCTGCATACGCCCTTTTCCATCTTCGTAAACTGTGTACGCCAAGAGTACTCAAACAGTGCTACATGGGCCTGGTGGAATCACATCTACGGTATGGAATAACAGCGTGGGGAAGAGCATCTCAATTGCAATCGCTACAAAAAGTGCACAGAAGACTTCAAAAGCTTGTGTTGGAAACAGGAAGTAGCAGAGAAGTTCAGCAACAAAGAAGCCAACCAACACGCATGCTTAACATCTGCCAAATACATAATTTGGAAATCTTGGCCAATTTCGATGAGGACAACACATACAGGATCCAGACACAGCAGACGGTAAACACTAGAAGACGACAGCAGCAGCTATGTGAAGTTCCGAGGTACTGGAATGAATATGGTCGAAGGACAATTAAAGTGGCAATTCCGACAATCCTTAACGAACTCCCAAGGGAAGTTCGCAACCTACCCAAAAGAGAAATTTTAAAAAAAGTTAAAGAAATCTATTTAAACTCTTCAAACTAAAATATTCAACTTTAAACTTAAATTCGAAAATCGTAAACTATTGTGTTATTATAACTATTTGTTACTTGTATTGCCCATGTTTTTGCTTTTTTAACTAACACATAATTGAATTTAATGAACTTCAACATTTATAATTGTAATTTTTTGTGATTAGTCATCTGCAGACAAGCCACTCAGGCTTTGCAGATACACAAGTGTAAACACTCCAAAATGAATTATAAATAAAAATGAATTGAATTGAATTGAATAGTGTCCAGAAACTAAATGCGGATCGGGTCTGGGAAACCGCATTTAGTTTCTGGACACCGGCTAGTGTCCAGAAACTAAATGCGGATCGGTCCTGAGAAACCGCATTTAGTTTCTGGACACCGGCTAGTGTCCAGAAACTAAATGCGGATCGGGTCTGGGAAACCGCATTTAGTTTCTGGACACCGGCTAGTGTCCAGAAACTAAATGCGGATCGGGTCTGGGAAACCGCATTTAGTTTCTGGACACCGGCTAGTGTCCAGAAACTAAATGCGGATCGGGTCTGGGAAACCGCATTTAGTTTCTGGACACCGGCTAGTGTCCAGAAACTAAATGCGGATCGTGTCTGGGAAACCGCATTTAGTTTCTGGACAGTGGCTAGTGTCCAGAAACTAAATGCGGATCGGGTCTGGGAAACAGCATTTAGTTTCTGGACACCGGCTAGGGTCCAGAAACTAAATGCGGATTGGTTATGGGAAACCGCATTTAGTTTCTGGACGCCGGCTAGTGTCCAGAAACTAAATGCGGATTGGTCCTGGGAAACCGCATTTAGTTTCTGGACACCGGCTAGTGTCCAGAAACTAAATGCGGATCTTGTCTGGGAAACCGCATATAGTTTCTGGACAGTGGCTAGTGTCCAGAAACTAAATGCTGATCGGGTCTGGGAAACCGCATTTGGTTTCTGGACGCCGGCTAGTGTCCAGAAACTAAATGCGGATTGGTAATGGGAAACCGCATTTAGTTTCTGGACACCGGCTAGTGTCCAGAAACTAAGTGCGGATCGGGTCTGGGAAACCGCATTTAGTTTCTGGACACCGGCTAGTGTCCAGAAACTAAATGCGGATCGTGTCTGGGAAACCGCATTTAGTTTCTGGACAGTGGCTAGTGTCCAGAAACTAAATGCGGATTGGTAATGGGAAACCGCATTTAGTTTCTGGACACCGGCTAGTGTCCAGAAACTAAATGCGGTTTTCCCAGACCCGATCCGCATTTAGTTTACTAGCCGGTGTCCAGAAACTAAATACGGATTGGTCCTGAGAAACCGCATTTAGTTTCTGGACAGTGGCTAGTGTCCAGAAACTATCGCGTATCGGGTCTGGGAAACCGCATTTAGTTTCTGGACACCGGCTAGTGTCCAGAAACTAAATGCGGATCGGGTGTGGGAAACCGCATTTAGTTTCTGGACGCCGGCTAGTGTCCAGAAACTAAATGCGGATCGGGTCTGGGAAACCGCATTTAGTTTCTGGACAGTGGCTAGTGTCCAGAAACTATCGCGTATCGGGTCTGGGAAACCGCATTTAGTTTCTGGAAACCGGCTAGTGTCCAGAAACTAAATGCGGATCGGGTGTGGGAAACCGCATTTAGTTTCTGGACGCCGGCTAGTGTCCAGAAACTAAATGCGGATCGGGTCTGGGAAACCGCATTTAGTTTCTGGGAAACCGCATTTAGTTTCTGGACACCGGCTAGTGTCCAGAAACTAAATGCGGATTGGTCCTGAGAAACCGCATTTAGTTTCTGGACAGTGGCTAGTGTCCAGAAACTATCGCGTATCGGGTCTGGGAAACCGCATTTAGTTTCTGGACACCGGCTAGTGTCCAGAAACTAAATGCGGATCGGGTGTGGGAAACCGCATTTAGTTTCTGGACGCCGGCTAGTGTCCAGAAACTAAATGCGGATCGGGTCTGGGAAACCGCATTTAGTTTCTGGACACCGGCTAGTGTCCAGAAACTAAATGCGGATTGGCCCTGCGAAAACGCATTTAGTTTCTGGACAGTGGCTAGTGTCCAGAAACTATCGCGTATCGGGTCTGGGAAACCGCATTTAGTTTCTGGACACCGGCTAGTGTCCAGAAACTAAATGCGGATTGGTCCTGGGAAACCGCATTTAGTTTCTGGACAGTGGCTAGTGTCCAGAAACTAAATGCGGATCGTGTCTGGGATTGGTCCTGGGAAACCGCATTTAGTTTCTGGACGCCGGCTAGTGTCCAGAAACTAAATGCGGATTGGTAATGGGAAACCGCATTTAGGTTCTGGACACCGGCTAGTGTCCAGAAACTAAATGCGGATCGGGTCTGGGAAACCGTATTTAGTTTCTGGACACCGGTTAGTGTCCAGAAACTAAATGCGGATTGGTACTGGGAAACCGCATTTAGTTTCTGGACAGTGGCTAGTGTCCAGAAACTAAATGCGGATCGGTAATGGGAAACCGCATTTAGTTTCTGGACACCGGCTAGTGTCCAGAAACTAAATGCGGATCGGGTCTGGGCAACCGCATTTAGTTTCTGGACGCCGGCTAGTGTCCAGAAACTAATTGCGGATTGGTAATGGGAAACCGCATTTAGTTTCTGGACACCGGCTAGTCCAGTGGCTAGTGTCCAGAAACTAAATGCGGATCGGGTCTGGGAAACCGCATTTAGTTTCTGGACAGTGGCTAGTGTCCAGAAACTAAATGCGGATCGTGTCTGGGAAACCGCATTTAGTTTCTGGACACCGGCTAGTGTCCAGAAACTAAATGCGGATTGGTCCTGGGAAACCGCATTTAGTTTCTGGACACCGGCTAGTGTCCAGAAACTAAATGCGGAACGGGTCTGGGAAACCGCATTTAGTTTCTGGACACCGGCTAGTGTCCAGAAACTAAATGCGGATTGGTCCTGCGAAAACGCATTTAGTTTCTGGACAGTGGCTAGTGTCCAGAAACTATCGCGTATCGGGTCCTGGGAAACCGCATTTAGTTTCTGGACAGTGGCTAGTGTCCAGAAACTAAATGCGGATCGTGTCTGGGATTGGTCCTGGGAAACCGCATTTAGTTTCTGGACGCCGGCTAGTGTCCAGAAACTAAATGCGGATTGGTAATGGGAAACCGCATTTAGGTTCTGGACACCGGCTAGTGTCCAGAAACTAAATGCGGATCGGGTGTGGGAAACCGCATTTAGTTTCTGGACGCCGGCTAGTGTCCAGAAACTAAATGCGGATCGGGTCTGGGAAACCGCATTTAGTTTCTGGACACCGGCTAGTGTCCAGAAACTAAATGCGGATCGGGTGTGGGAAACCGCATTTAGTTTCTGGACGCCGGCTAGTGTCCAGAAACTAAATGCGGATCGGGTCTGGGAAACCGCATTTAGTTTCTGGACACCGGCTAGTGTCCAGAAACTAAATGCGGATTGGTCCTGCGAAAACGCATTTAGTTTCTGGACAGTGGCTAGTGTCCAGAAACTATCGCGTATCGGGTCTGGGAAACCGCATTTAGTTTCTGGACACCGGCTAGTGTCCAGAAACTAAATGCGGATTGGTCCTGGGAAACCGCATTTAGTTTCTGGACAGTGGCTAGTGTCCAGAAACTAAATGCGGATCGTGTCTGGGATTGGTCCTGGGAAACCGCATTTAGTTTCTGGACGCCGGCTAGTGTCCAGAAACTAAATGCGGATTGGTAATGGGAAACCGCATTTAGGTTCTGGACACCGGCTAGTGTCCAGAAACTAAATGCGGATCGGGTCTGGGAAACCGTATTTAGTTTCTGGACACCGGCTAGTGTCCAGAAACTAAATGCGGATTGGTACTGGGAAACCGCATTTAGTTTCTGGACAGTGGCTAGTGTCCAGAAACTAAATGCGGATCGGTAATGGGAAACCGCATTTAGTTTCTGGACACCGGCTAGTGTCCAGAAACTAAATGCGGATCGGGTCTGGGCAACCGCATTTAGTTTCTGGACGCCGGCTAGTGTCCAGAAACTAATTGCGGATTGGTAATGGGAAACCGCATTTAGTTTCTGGACACCGGCTAGTCCAGTGGCTAGTGTCCAGAAACTAAATGCGGATCGGGTCTGGGAAACCGCATTTAGTTTCTGGACAGTGGCTAGTGTCCAGAAACTAAATGCGGATCGTGTCTGGGAAACCGCATTTAGTTTCTGGACACCGGCTAGTGTCCAGAAACTAAATGCGGAACGGGTCTGGGAAACCGCATTTAGTTTCTGGACACCGGCTAGTGTCCAGAAACTAAATGCGGATTGGTCCTGGGAAACCGCATTTAGTTTCTGCACGCCGGCTAGTGTCAATCGGGTCTGGGAAAACGCATTTAGTTTCTGGACACCGGCTAGTGTCCAGAAACTAAATGCGGATCGGGTCTGGGAAACCGCATTTAGTTTCTGGACACCGGCTAGTGTCCAGAAACTAAATGCGGATTGGTCCTGGGAAACCGCATTTAGTTTCTGGACAGTGGCTAGTGTCCAGAAACTAAATGCGGATCGTGTCTGGGATTGGTCCTGGGAAACCGCATTTAGTTTCTGGACGCCGGCTAGTGTCCAGAAACTAAATGCGGATTGGTAATGGGAAACCGCATTTAGGTTCTGGACACCGGCTAGTGTCCAGAAACTAAATGCGGATCGGGTCTGGGAAACCGTATTTAGTTTCTGGACACCGGCTAGTGTCCAGAAACTAAATGCGGATTGGTACTGGGAAACCGCATTTAGTTTCTGGACAGTGGCTAGTGTCCAGAAACTAAATGCGGATCGGTAATGGGAAACCGCATTTAGTTTCTGGACACCGGCTAGTGTCCAGAAACTAAATGCGGATCGGGTCTGGGCAACCGCATTTAGTTTCTGGACGCCGGCTAGTGTCCAGAAACTAATTGCGGATTGGTAATGGGAAACCGCATTTAGTTTCTGGACACCGGCTAGTCCAGTGGCTAGTGTCCAGAAACTAAATGCGGATCGGGTCTGGGAAACCGCATTTAGTTTCTGGACGCCGGCTAGTGTCCAGAAACTAAATGCGGATTGGTAATGGGAAACCGCATTTAGTTTCTGGACACTAGCCGGCGTCCAGAAACTAAATGCGGTTTCCCAGACACGATCCGCATTTAGTTTCTGGACACTAGCCGGTGTCCAGAAACTAAATGCGGTTTCCCAGACCCGATACGCGATAGTTTCTGGACACTAGACACTGTCCAGAAACTAAATGCGGTTTCCCAGGACCAATCCGCATTTAGTTTCTGGACACTAGCCGGTGTCCAGAAACTAAATGCGGTTTCCCAGACCCGATCCGCATTTAGTTTCTGGACACTAGCCGGTGTCCAGAAACTAAATGCGTTTTCCCAGACCCGATTGACACTAGCCGGCGTGCAGAAACTAAATGCGGTTTCCCAGGACCAATCCGCATTTAGTTTCTGGACACTAGCCGGTGTCCAGAAACTAAATGCGGTTTCCCAGACCCGTTCCGCATTTAGTTTCTGGACACTAGCCGGCGTCCAGAAACTAAATGCGGTTTCCCAGGACCAATCCGCATTTAGTTTCTGGACACTAGCCGGTGTCCAGAAACTAAATGCGGTTTCCCAGGACCAATCCGCATTTAGTTTCTGGACACTAGCCGGTGTCCAGAAACTAAATGCGGTTTCCCAGACACGATCCGCATTTAGTTTCTGGACACTAGCCACTGTCCAGAAACTAAATGCGGTTTCCCAGACCCGATCCGCATTTAGTTTCTGGACACTAGCCACTGGACTAGCCGGTGTCCAGAAACTAAATGCGGTTTCCCATTACCAATCCGCAATTAGTTTCTGGACACTAGCCGGCGTCCAGAAACTAAATGCGGTTGCCCAGACCCGATCCGCATTTAGTTTCTGGACACTAGCCGGTGTCCAGAAACTAAATGCGGTTTCCCATTACCGATCCGCATTTAGTTTCTGGACACTAGCCACTGTCCAGAAACTAAATGCGGTTTCCCAGTACCAATCCGCATTTAGTTTCTGGACACTAGCCGGTGTCCAGAAACTAAATACGGTTTCCCAGACCCGATCCGCATTTAGTTTCTGGACACTAGCCGGTGTCCAGAACCTAAATGCGGTTTCCCATTACCAATCCGCATTTAGTTTCTGGACACTAGCCGGCGTCCAGAAACTAAATGCGGTTTCCCAGGACCAATCCCAGACACGATCCGCATTTAGTTTCTGGACACTAGCCACTGTCCAGAAACTAAATGCGGTTTCCCAGGACCAATCCGCATTTAGTTTCTGGACACTAGCCGGTGTCCAGAAACTAAATGCGGTTTCCCAGACCCGATACGCGATAGTTTCTGGACACTAGCCACTGTCCAGAAACTAAATGCGTTTTCGCAGGACCAATCCGCATTTAGTTTCTGGACACTAGCCGGTGTCCAGAAACTAAATGCGGTTTCCCAGACCCGATCCGCATTTAGTTTCTGGACACTAGCCGGCGTCCAGAAACTAAATGCGGTTTCCCACACCCGATCCGCATTTAGTTTCTGGACACTAGCCGGTGTCCAGAAACTAAATGCGGTTTCCCAGACCCGATCCGCATTTAGTTTCTGGACACTAGCCGGCTAGTGTCCAGAAACTAAATGCGGATTCCCAGACCCGATCCGCATTTAGTTTCTGGACACTAGCCGGTGTCCAGAACCTAAATGCGGTTTCCCATTACCAATCCGCATTTAGTTTCTGGACACTAGCCGGCGTCCAGAAACTAAATGCGGTTTCCCAGGACCAATCCCAGACACGATCCGCATTTAGTTTCTGGACACTAGCCACTGTCCAGAAACTAAATGCGGTTTCCCAGGACCAATCCGCATTTAGTTTCTGGACACTAGCCGGTGTCCAGAAACTAAATGCGGTTTCCCAGACCCGATACGCGATAGTTTCTGGACACTAGCCACTGTCCAGAAACTAAATGCGTTTTCGCAGGACCAATCCGCATTTAGTTTCTGGACACTAGCCGGTGTCCAGAAACTAAATGCGGTTTCCCAGACCCGTTCCGCATTTAGTTTCTGGACACTAGCCGGCGTCCAGAAACTAAATGCGGTTTCCCAGGACCAATCCGCATTTAGTTTCTGGACACTAGCCGGTGTCCAGAAACTAAATGCGGTTTCCCAGGACCAATCCGCATTTAGTTTCTGGACACTAGCCGGTGTCCAGAAACTAAATGCGGTTTCCCAGACACGATCCGCATTTAGTTTCTGGACACTAGCCACTGTCCAGAAACTAAATGCGGTTTCCCAGACCCGATCCGCATTTAGTTTCTGGACACTAGCCACTGGACTAGCCGGTGTCCAGAAACTAAATGCGGTTTCCCATTACCAATCCGCAATTAGTTTCTGGACACTAGCCGGCGTCCAGAAACTAAATGCGGTTGCTGGACACTAGCCGGTGTCCAGAAACTAAATGCGGTTTCCCAGACACGATCCGCATTTAGTTTCTGGACACTAGCCACTGTCCAGAAACTAAATGCGGTTTCCCAGACCCGATCCGCATTTAGTTTCTGGACACTAGCCACTGGACTAGCCGGTGTCCAGAAACTAAATGCGGTTTCCCATTACCAATCCGCAATTAGTTTCTGGACACTAGCCGGTGTCCAGAAACTAAATGCGGTTTCCCATTACCGATCCGCATTTAGTTTCTGGACACTAGCCACTGTCCAGAAACTAAATGCGGTTTCCCAGTACCAATCCGCATTTAGTTTCTGGACACTAGCCGGTGTCCAGAAACTAAATACGGTTTCCCAGACCCGATCCGCATTTAGTTTCTGGACACTAGCCGGTGTCCAGAACCTAAATGCGGTTTCCCACCAATCCGCATTTAGTTTCTGGACACTAGCCGGCGTCCAGAAACTAAATGCGGTTTCCCAGGACCAATCCCAGACACGATCCGCATTTAGTTTCTGGACACTAGCCACTGTCCAGAAACTAAATGCGGTTTCCCAGGACCAATCCGCATTTAGTTTCTGGACACTAGCCGGTGTCCAGAAACTAAATGCGGTTTCCCAGACCCGATACGCGATAGTTTCTGGACACTAGCCACTGTCCAGAAACTAAATGCGTTTTCGCAGGGCCAATCCGCATTTAGTTTCTGGACACTAGCCGGTGTCCAGAAACTAAATGCGGTTTCCCAGACCCGATCCGCATTTAGTTTCTGGACACTAGCCGGCGTCCAGAAACTAAATGCGGTTTCCCACACCCGATCCGCATTTAGTTTCTGGACACTAGCCGGTGTCCAGAAACTAAATGCGGTTTCCCAGACCCGATACGCGATAGTTTCTGGACACTAGCCACTGTCCAGAAACTAAATGCGGTTTCTCAGGACCAATCCGCATTTAGTTTCTGGACACTAGCCGGTGTCCAGAAACTAAATGCGGTTTCCCAGAAACTAAATGCGGTTTCCCAGACCCGATCCGCATTTAGTTTCTGGACACTAGCCGGCGTCCAGAAACTAAATGCGGTTTCCCACACCCGATCCGCATTTAGTTTCTGGACACTAGCCGGTTTCCAGAAACTAAATGCGGTTTCCCAGACCCGATACGCGATAGTTTCTGGACACTAGCCACTGTCCAGAAACTAAATGCGGTTTCCCAGACCCGATCCGCATTTAGTTTCTGGACACTAGCCGGCGTCCAGAAACTAAATGCGGTTTCCCACACCCGATCCGCATTTAGTTTCTGGACACTAGCCGGTGTCCAGAAACTAAATGCGGTTTCCCAGACCCGATACGCGATAGTTTCTGGACACTAGCCACTGTCCAGAAACTAAATGCGGTTTCTCAGGACCAATCCGCATTTAGTTTCTGGACACCGGCTAGTAAACTAAATGCGGATCGGGTCTGGGAAAACCGCATTTAGTTTCTGGACACTAGCCGGTGTCCAGAAACTAAATGCGGTTTCCCATTACCAATCCGCATTTAGTTTCTGGACACTAGCCACTGTCCAGAAACTAAATGCGGTTTCCCAGACACGATCCGCATTTAGTTTCTGGACACTAGCCGGTGTCCAGAAACTAAATGCGGTTTCCCAGACCCGATCCGCACTTAGTTTCTGGACACTAGCCGGTGTCCAGAAACTAAATGCGGTTTCCCATTACCAATCCGCATTTAGTTTCTGGACACTAGCCGGCGTCCAGAAACCAAATGCGGTTTCCCAGACCCGATCAGCATTTAGTTTCTGGACACTAGCCACTGTCCAGAAACTATATGCGGTTTCCCAGACAAGATCCGCATTTAGTTTCTGGACACTAGCCGGTGTCCAGAAACTAAATGCGGTTTCCCAGACCCGATCCGCATTTAGTTTCTGGACACTAGCCGGTTTCCAGAAACTAAATGCGGTTTCCCAGACCCGATCCGCATTTAGTTTCTGGACACTAGCCACTGTCCAGAAACTAAATGCGGTTTCCCAGACCCGATCCGCATTTAGTTTCTGGACACTAGCCGGTGTCCAGAAACTAAATGCGGTTTCCCAGACCCGATCCGCATTTAGTTTCTGGACACTAGCCGGCGTCCAGAAACTAAATGCGGTTTCCCAGGACCAATCCGCATTTAGTTTCTGGACACTAGCCGGTGTCCAGAAACTAAATGCGGTTTCCCAGACCCGATCCGCATTTAGTTTCTGGACACTAGCCGGCGTCCAGAAACTAAATGATGTTTCCCAGGACCAATCCGCATTTAGTTTCTGGACACTAGCCGGTGTCCAGAAACTAAATGCGGTTTCCCAGACACGATCCGCATTTAGTTTCTGGACACTAGCCACTGTCCAGAAACTAAATGCGGTTTCCCAGACCCGATCCGCATTTAGTTTCTGGACACTAGCCGGTGTCCAGAAACTAAATGCGGTTTCCCATTACCAATCCGCATTTAGTTTCTGGACACTAGCCGGCGTCCAGAAACTAAATGCGGTTTCCCAGGACCAATCCGCATTTAGTTTCTGGACACTAGCCGGTGTCCAGAAACTAAATGCGGTTTCCCAGACCCGATCCGCATTTAGTTTCTGGACACTAGCCACTAGCCAAACTAAATGCGGATCGGGTCTGGGAAACCGCATTTAGTTTCTGGACAGTGGCTAGTGTCCAGAAACTAAATGCGGATCGTGTCTGGGAAACTGCATTTAGTTTCTGGACAGTGGCTAGTGTGGATTGGTGGATTGGTCCTAAGAACCCCCATTTAGTTTCTGTACACCGGCTAGTGTCCAGAAACTAAATGCGGATTGGTCCTGGGAAACCGCATTTAGTTTCTGGACACTAGCCGGTGTCCAGAAACTAAATGCGGTTTCCCATTACCAATCCGCATTTAGTTTCTGGACACTAGCCGGTGTCCAGAAACTAAATGCGGTTTCCCATTACCAATCCGCATTTAGTTTCTGGACACTAGCCGGTGTCCAGAAACTAAATGCGGTTGCCCAGACCCGATCCGCATTTAGTTTCTGGACAGTGGCTAGACAGTGGCTAAATGCGGTTTCCCAGGACCAATCCGCATTTAGTTTCTGGACACTAGCCGGCGTCCAGAAACTAAATGCGGTTTCCCAGGACCAATCCGCATTTAGTTTCTGGACACTAGCCGGTGTACAGAAACTAAATGGGGGTTCTTAGGACCAATCCACCAATCCACACTAGCCACTGTCCAGAAACTAAATGCAGTTTCCCAGACACGATCCGCATTTAGTTTCTGGACACTAGCCACTGTCCAGAAACTAAATGCGGTTGCCCAGACCCGATCCGCATTTAGTTTCTGGACAGTGGCTAGACAGTGGCTAAATGCGGTTTCCCAGGACCAATCCGCATTTAGTTTCTGGACACTAGCCGGTGTCCGGAAACTAAATGCGGTTTCCCAGGACCAATCCGCATTTAGTTTCTGGACACTAGCCGGTGTCCAGAAACTAAATGCGGTTTCCCAGACCCGATCCGCATTTAGTTTCTGGACACTAGCCGGTGTCCAGAAACTAAATGCGGTTTCCCATTACCAATCCGCACTTAGTTTCTGGATACTAGCCGGCGTCTAGAAACTAAATGCGGTTTCCCAAAACCACTAGCCGGTGTCCAGAAACTAAATGCGGTTTCCCATTACCAATCCGCACTTAGTTTCTGGATACTAGCCGGCGTCTAGAAACTAAATGCGGTTTCCCAAAACCAATCCGCATTTAGTTTCTGGACACTAGCCGGTGTCCAGAAACTAAATGCGGTTTCCCATTACCAATCCGCATTTAGTTTCTGGACACTAGCCACTGTCCAGAAACTAAATGCGGTTTCCCATTACCAATTCGCATTTAGTTTCTGGACACTAGCCGGCGTCCAGAAACTAAATGCGGTTTCCCATTACCAATCCGCATTTAGTTTCTGGACACTAGCCGGTGTCCAGAAACTAAATGCGGTTTCCCAGGACCAATCCGCATTTAGTTTCTGGACACTAGCCGGTGTCCAGAAACTAAATGCGTTTTCCCAGGACCAATCCGCATTTAGTTTCTGGACACTAGCCGCTGTCCAGAAACTAAATGCGGTTTCCCAGAATTAATCACTAGCCGACTAGCAGAAACAAGCCGGTGTCCAGAAACTAAATGCGGTTTCCCAGTACCAATCCGCATTTAGTTTCTGGACACTAGCCGGTGTCCAGAAACTAAATGCGGTTTCCCAGAACCAATCCGCATTTAGTTTCTGGACACTAGCCGGTGTCCAGAAACTAAATGCGGTTTCCCAGGACCAATCCGCATTTAGTTTCTGGACACTACCCGGTGTCCAGAAACTAAATGCGGTTTCCCAGGACCAATCCGCATTTAGTTTCTGGACACTAGCCGCTGTCCAGAAACTAAATGCGGTTTCCCAGAATTAATCACTAGCCGACTAGCAGAAACAAGCCGGTGTCCAGAAACTAAATGCGGTTTCCCAGTACCAATCCGCATTTAGTTTCTGGACACTAGCCGGTGTCCAGAAACTAAATGCGGTTTCCCAGAACCAATCTGCATTTAGTTTCTGGACACTAGCCGGTGTCCAGAAACTAAATGCGGTTTCTCAGACCCGATCCGCATTTAGTTTCTGGACACTAGCCGGTGTCCAGAAACTCAATGCGGTTTAACAGGACAAATCCGCATTTAGTTTCTGGACACTAGCCGCTGTCCAGAAACTAAATGCGGTTTCTCAGACCCGATCCGCATTTAGTTTCTGGACACTAGCCGGTGTCCAGAAACTAAATGCGGTTTCCCAGAACCAATCCGCATATAGTTTCTGGACACTAGCCGGTGTCCAGAAACTAAGTGCGGTTTCCCAGGACCAATCCGCATATAGTTTCTGGACACTAGCCGGTGTCCAGAAACTAAATGCGGTTTCCCAGAAATGATCCGCATCTAGTTTCTGGACACTAGCCGGTGTCCAGAAACTAAATGCGGTTTCCCAGACCCGATCCGCATTTAGTTTCTGGACACTAGCCGCTGTAAAGAAAGTAAATGCGGTTTCCCAGGAATAATCCGCATTTAGTTTCTGGACACTAGCCGGTGTCCAGAAACTAAATGCGGTTTCCCAGACACGATCCGCATTTAGTTTCTGGACACTAGCCGGTGCCCGCATTTAGTTTCTGGACACTAGCCGGTGTCCAGAAACTAAATGCGGTTTCCCAGACCCGATCCGCATTTACTTTCTGGACACTAGCCGGTATCCAGAAACTAAATGCGGTTTCCCAGACCCGATCTGCATTTACTTTCTGGACACTAGCCGGTGGCCAGAAACAAAATGCGGTTTTCCAGAACCAATCCGCATTTAGTTTCTGGACACTAGCCGGTGTCCAGAAACTAAATGCGGTTTCTCAGGACCAATCCGCATTTAGTTTCTGGACACTAGCCGGTGTCCAGAAACTAAATGCGGTTTCCCAGACCCGATCCGCATTTAGTTTCTGGATACTAGCCGGTGTCCAGAAACTAAATGCGGTTTCCCAGAAACGATCCGCATTTAGTTTCTGGACACTATGCGGTTTACCAGACCCGATAGCATTTATTTTCTGGACACTAGCCGGTGTCCAGAAACTAAATGCGGTTTCCCAGACCCGATCCGCATTTAATTTTTGGACACTAGCCGGTGTCCAGAAACTAAATGCGGTTTCCCATAACCAATCCGCATTTGGTTTCTGGACACTAGCCGCTGTCCAGAATCTAAATGCGGTTTCCCAGACCCGATCCGCATTTAGTTTCTGAACACTAGCCGGTGTCCAGAAACTAAATGCGGTTTCCCAGAAACGATCCGCATTTAGTTTCTGGACACTATGCGGTTTCCCAGACCCGATCCGCATTTATTTTCTGGACACTAGCCGGCGTCCAGAAACTAAATGCGGTGTCCCAGGACCAACCCCCATTTAGTTTCTGGACACTAGCCGGTGTCCAGAAACTAATTGCGGTTTTCCAGAACCAATCCGCATTTAGTTTCTGGACACTATGCGGTTTACCAGACCCGATCCGCATTTACTTTCTGGACACTAGCCGGTGTCCAGAAACTAAATGCGGTTTTCCAGAACCAATCCGCATTTAGTTTCTGGACACTAGCCGCTGTCCAGAAACTAAATGCGGTTTCCCAGAAATGATCCGCATTTAGTTTCTGGACTCTAGCCCGTGTTCTGTTAGTTGCTCTGCGGTTAAATCTGGAGTTGAGAGCAACTCCGAAGTTGATCAACTCTAAAGTTTTCGGCAAAGTGAACAATTGCGCGTAAAACTGTGAGTTTTGTGTTCACCTACTTCTCGCAGTCACTTCCCGGAAAAATCCCAAAAATAAATCACAGAGAACTAAAAACTGAGTTTACGACCGAGCTAAGTGGTAAAGTCTAAGAAAGTCCCCAAACTCCCACAGAAAGCACTTTTCATAGAAATGACGTTTTTAACAAAAAAGACGAATCTCTTTGTTGAATCATAAACTGGGATTAGGTATGTATGGGGTACGACTTTCACGGATTTCCAGCTACACATAAAATTGATTTTACGACTGTTCTACGTCATCGTCGTTAATACAGCACCCAAAGCGAGGGTGAAAACAAAGTGTAACGGCCTTAATTCACGAGAACTGGTCGGCCAATTCTGAGTACTAGAATTGGAAATTCCCCGACTAGGATATGAATCATGAGGTAATTGAATTGTTTCTTGGCCTGAATGCAATGAGGCACCGTATTGGTCAAATCACCGTCGTACACATAAAAATGAAACCATCATTTAATTGCTCGACTCGATGTGCCTCCGGACAAGTAGTGGCATTTATTTTTTAACAACACACGCCTCGTAGATTTGCTGAACCTTTTTTGAAAAAACATTTTGTTCATCAAATTGGTCCAGAATGAATGGCTGAATGTTGCTCATATTCTTAAGCTCTAGGATACGATGAAAGAGGTTTAAATTGAGATTTGAGTGCCCACCGGAGCACGATAAGTTAGCTAAGCTTCTTCTTATTTGCGTGGCGCAACGGTCCGGAGTGGACATACATAATTATGACATTTCTGGGTAAGTGCCGCCGCGTGTGCACACCAAGTTGGTTGAAGTCCTTCTCCACTTGGGTGCGCCGTCTAGGACGCGGGAGTCCTCCGTTGCGTTGTCCCATGGGAGCGATGTTGGCTCCCACATTATGTGTTCGATCCGTAGACGCCTGGCTATGCTCATGTCGCTATGCTGGTCGTGGTTGAATTTTCTCCTGCAGACCCCATCAACGCAAACACAACTCTCGAAGAGATCAATGACGTCAGCAGCTTTTTGGATTGTTCAAGCCTCTGCTTCATATACCAAAACCGGAACGATCAATGTTTTGTATGAGTGCCGCAAGAGGTTTTACTACTCAGAGACTCTACACTTCAGCTCAATGAAACAGTGGTTGAGAACAGTTATTTTGAGTTGGTACTGATACTGTTTGTATTTTTTACTGAGGAGCCGAGGTAGACGAAATGCCTGATTAACTCGAAGTTATAGCTGCTAATTGCGACGCTCCGTCCAAGATGTCGATATTGCATGGAATTTATTGACGACAGCAGACTCGTACAATCACAAATTTCAACTAAAAGAATTTTACCAATCGTTTGACAAATAGATTCCAGCAGCTGCAAGAAAAAGGAGGTTCTAAAAGGTGTCCTGAAGAATGCGAGCTTTAATTTAAAAGGGGTCCTTGCAATATCAAATGAGTTTCAATCTATTCACTTGCGACAAGGGGGTGGTGGCTGAGTCTCACACACACCAATCTTGATCCATATTCACTTAGGCATGAAGTCAATCTTACCCCGTTCACCTTAGGACCGGAAAAGGCCTTGCAAACTGACCTCATAAGTCCACACCACGCAGACTATCAACATAGTCGTCATGATTGATATCTCATAGGCTGTAAACCGTTGCAAAGCTTACTCACTTCATCCAGAGCGGGTGCGTCACCGATGATGACTCATCAAATTTTGAATACAATGTGAATCGTTTCATCAATGAAACGCTCATAGCCCAAGTGCAGTAGCTCGAGAGTGGTCAGAAAGTCCACTTCCGCGGTTCAAATTTTACATTGACTTGTCAACGAGCTTCTGTTAATTGCTACACTTCTGCGTGTTATCTGATCGGATTAACATTTTACAGCCGTTAGCAACAACGAAATAGCTCACAGCTTCGTGTGTGCTCTACCACCGCAAAGTCTTGACTGTCTATCCAACAGAAGAAAAAAAAATGTGAAGGCTGTTTCTTGACGCCTTTGTGCGAGTCGCGTTTTGACTGTGTACGCAAATTTGTCGGACAGGTATACGAATTTGTGGCCTACAACACCCCCGGGCGGAAAGGCACAAATTGTTGCCGCCGTAGAATCGATTTAGGTATACGACTGCACAGCGGTCATTACGACAACGACTACAAGACAGTTCCAATGGGTATCTGTCTGTATCGGAAACTGATTAATGGAGTCTACCGGTCGGTGGAGAGCGTGCCAAATGCACGAGAGTTTAGAAACAACATATTAAATGAATCGGCGTCTTTATGTCTCGAGCACGTTAGGTGCCCAGTGCCCAGTGCCCACTGTGCGTGGTGTAACATTTACAGAGAGCGGACGTCTCGAACTGAACAGTGGATCAGATTATGACGTTTTCCAACACTGTCCAATAAAGTGTCAATTCAGCGCATTTATTCATAAGGGGTTTCCCGTCACAACAGCCGAAGTGTGTCTTGATTGACTGATGGCCGTTTGACGTTGACCAGCATTGTGGCAACGTTCGAGCGCCAGAATTGCGCAAACGAATAGTTGGAGTGTGTAGGCGGAAGAGATTAAGTGCGGACAGTGACAGGACACACCCAGCATACTTGACTGACAAACCATCGCGTTACAGTTGGCCGAAGCAACACACACACTATTCGCCTGCACCTGCAATGGGTTAATTTATGCAAGCTAATGCAAATTTTTGAAGTCTCCACTTGTGATTTGCCTTGCGACGTGGATATAAATTTGCTGGCAAGATACTCTGTATTTTGAAGCGGTAGCTGCGGACATGCAACCAATCAAATTCAATAAATTTCCTTCTAACGAGTACATATCCATATCTGCACAAGAATTAGTTGCAAATCAAATGTTATCAAGTTTATTGGAGTAGCAGTTTCATGTTTCACAGCAAATGTCGTTTGCTTGTTGGTTACTTGTTTTTTTTGTTGTTTTGTGCCAAGGTTTGCTATTGCTACGGGATTCAGACAAGACTGGGATAAGTGATCGAAATCTCGGTTAGGGTCTAGCAATTTTTGCTGTCCTGTTCATGCCAACGAAACGCTAATGTCCAGCTTCACAGTGAAGGTTTAAACTTAAGTTCTGCTGAACCTAAAGCCGAGTTTAAATTTTTGGCTTAACTCGTCCGGTTCCGCAGTGAAATCTGAGCTCCAGTTCAGTTGAAAGTTGTGTGTAACGCGATCAAAAAAAAAAAAAAAATGGAAGCACTTTCCATTTGGTGCGTGTATTGGCTACAATTTGTATGGGACTTTGATGTCAAAAAAGGATTCAGACAAGTGACGCACTGTCATGCGACTTCTTAAACGTTATTCTTGAATGTTTAAAGCTCGCATACCAACACCAGAGGAACAATCTTTCAGTCCAACAACTCGCATATGCCGACGATACTGACATTATCGGAAAAACGCAGCTTAAGCTAGTTTTTGGAAGAGTAGTGTGATGGTTGAACATCACTTCCACTCGGAGGCCTTAGGGCCCATTGTGGAAGGAATTCACAATTTGTGTGGTACATATTCTATCAACCTATCCTGTCACGTGATGGCTTAAAAGACCCTGTGTTCTTTACGAATCTTAAGAGATCCGATATGTCTGCATTCGCTAAGTCCACAATCTCTGTGAAGAAACTTTGGCCCAGCGAAGCTAGGCGCAGATTCTGGAGAACTGGGCAGTGCCACAACAGATGTTGGATCGTCTCGGTCTCTTCCTCGTTGCCGCAGCTTCGGCAGAGATTGCTGGATTCCGCGTTCCACGAACGCAGCTTGTAAATAAGGGCAAGACCAAATATATAGTGGCAACGATAAAAGACACCCGACATCGACGTCTCGGACAGAACGTCACAGTAGACAGATATAACTTTGAGGTAGTCAAAGGCGTGTTGTCTACCTAGGAGCCGCTTTTAACTCAGCCAACGACACCAGCTCTGAAATCAAACGAAGAATAACTCTTGCCACTCGGTGCTTCTTTGGTCTAAGAAGCAAATAATAAACATAGCCCTCTCTCGAACAACCAAAGTAACCCTCTATGAGACCATAATCGTCCCAGACCTGCAGAGGCAATGAATCTGTCGAAGTTGCACTTGGCTGCTTTGAGAGGAAAATTCAGGTGATTTTCGGTCCCGTCTGCAGAAGAGTGAAGATCCAACGATTGAGATGGCTAGGTCATGTAGAGCGGTTGGAAACCAATGATCCGTCCCGTAAAGTCTTCGAATCCACCCCCGAGGTACGGTGCAATAGAGGAAGACCGCGACTCAGGTAACGCACGCAAGTGGAAAGGGAACTCAACCAACTATGCGAGCGAAACTGGAGGCAGCTAGCTACAGACCGATCTGGCTGGAGAAGCTTGTTAGTTGAGGTCTAGGTTCACCCCGGGCTGTAGCGCCACCTTAAGTAAGTATGTAAGGAGTTTAAACGTCCACTTTGAAATTGGGCAGTTATCAGTTGCCTGTCAAGAAAGCACTTCTAAAACTTCGCTGTTCAGAGTCACCGGCATAAAACTGTACTCGTTGTCATCAAAAATAGTGGCTGTTGTAGAACCTATGCCTAGGTCAACCTCGTACACTAGCTCCACGATGGTTGACATTCTTAAGTTATTCAGTACAACATGAAGCCCACTGCGACTAGAATTACAGAAGAACACGCCGAGCATCTTCAAATTGAGCACACCACCGCGCCCTCAACAAGTGCTGATACTCTCTGCCAGTTGGATTTTAACAGCAAGCCTCAATTCCCACGCGAATTGCACGTGTGTTCACTTCCCATTGTCTGCGACAAATTGAATAACCTGTGCAGCACCTGATTAAGCAATCCGTCTCACACTAGGTCAAAAATAAAATTAATATCTTTCACTCACGAGACGCCCAAAAAAAAGCATTTCCTTACCACCAACTGTTCAGCAAGTTCGTGAATTGTAATTATGTTGTGCGCGAACCTTCATTCGCCGTTACATGCCGGTCCGCATAACACCTCCCATCGAAATGTGGTCGGAAAAGATACAACAATTACACAAGGCGGCCTCTGGTGTCGATTACATTGCACTCTATTTTAAATTATTGAATGTTTTCACCTGCATTTCGTTCATGGGCACCGCATGTGCCGCAATTATCTCCAACGCTAACCCAAGCCGAGTCGCATTTGCATCTGCATCTGCACACCATCTCATGGATGCATTAAAACTAATGCTGTACATGAATTATGGACACACTTAAGGCGGAAAAAAAAATGAAAAACAAATGCGTTCTGTTTGATTAACCAAAGCGAACATGGTTTCAAGAGAAACTTAATCGATTCATCGGTTGGCTGGAATGCCGATTGACACCGCCAAGCAGAGCATGGACACAAGGTCAGTCTTGTGAGATTGTCATTTTGTCCCCGTCTCCTGGCGATCAGGCGGAGTTTGAAAACACTTCTATCGACCGCCCGAACCAGTCTGGTGGAGTGGGCAGGCATATTTGTGAATAATACCGCTGACTTGGTTATGAGATTAGCTCACGAATACCTGTTTTCTTCTTTATGGAAGGATATCGCAAAATCACCTAAGAACGAGAAAGTAAACCTGTGCGAGAGTTAGGTTAGGCTTTTTTTCAAAAGTTGAGACTTCAGCCCACTGCTTAGACTGGTTGACATCATTTGCCTTAGTATGGCCGGAATTGCGAAATGTCTTGCCTACAACCAATGCAGCTTGAGTACCAGTTTTAATTACACACAATTCCAGAGCTAATCAATCGCCGATGATGGAGCCGATGCAAGCGATTGCATAATTTAGTGGCTATTTGAGAAGTAACTGAGAGTGTCGATTGGGAATGTACCTTGAAAGGAGTTACTTACATCATTTGCATTTGGGTGGTGCTATGACCGAACCAAGCACGAACGGTTGTGGCGGTTGAATAATGAAACTGAATTAAGCGCAGTCGATGAGGGATTAGTAGCAACTGCAATATGCGGTATAAGCCCATCTGCGAATACATTTTGTTTTGTTTTCTTCCAGTATATCCTGGTGCAAAATGGCAATGTGAACAAGGAAGAGAAGACAGTCGGCTATGCAGGGAACCAAACAAATCTACACTGCAGTCGATCGAAAGGCGTGTCTTGGCGTTTATTTGTGTTACGCACCCCGAGTACTGATCACTGGTTACAAGCTCAATCTGAACCCATTGTGGGATGAATGAAAAATTTCACTTAATGAGGCATATTTTCATTTTAATCGCAGCTTCAATATCAATGTTGTGGATAACTAAGAGACGTCCTGTCACGTATGCTTTCAAAAAAATCGTGTCTGTTCTTTGACAGCTTCTTTAGTTCTTGTCGCTGGTTTTGACAAAACTCGACATCGACAGTCGGCAGCACTAATCGAAGCTGCGTGAAATGAGAAACGCTCCTGTTTGAATACTTGTCTTCAGGTCGGAATATTTCAAGAGTATGTGCAAGCAGTGTCTCCGCCGCCGCCTGAGTTCATGAAAGAACCGCTCGCGCACTGCACCGACAAGTTGCCTTTCCGGTTCTGTATCTTGCTTCGATAAGACATAGAATTAATTATATGTTTGTCAGGTAATAATTCAATTAGATTGAAAGGCTGCTACCACTTCCAGCTCCACCGTTTAGTTGTTCACACCTTGCGTTGTTATTATTTCCTTTTGCCTCCACTCGCGAGAGGACAATAGGCGTGGTTGTTCTAAAAGCTAGCGGCATCGTCTCCAGTCTCCATAGTGCCCAGTATAACCGCCATTTTTGTATAGTGATGATGTTCCTGTTTGAATAGTCTTTGGCTTTAAGTCCTCTATTTATCATTTGGCAGAGACTTCCATTTTGAATGTTGCGCTTAGGCCTCTCATACAACAGAAGAGGCTCCTTTCGTGACGACAAGTAAAATACTGAAATGGCGATATGACCTTTGCAGAAACGTTAAGCCTCCGTAGAGGCCAATTGGATCTGCTCGGTCCCAGCTTCGTTAGTTCTTGGCGCTGGAGTGCTAAAAGAAGCCTCAGCCCTAGTTGTCCTATGTGACCCATCCACAGAATTTGGTGATTTGTAGCATTTCTACAATTGCTATGGCTTAGAGCCATCCCGTGTCATTAAGCAATCTACTTCGAGATCTTAATTGTGTACTAGTTGCGGCAGCCACACTGTCAAAGGCGTATGCGCCGAGTAGTATAGAGTTGGGCAAGTGCCGAGGTAGTGAGCAACCGTTTATTCTTCCTCGTCGTTCCTACACAGAAGTCATTGAAGGGGTTCCCATACGCCTCGCGTATTTTTTCAACAGCGTCCAGAAATAATACCCACAGTACCCTCATATTGGTTATTTTCGAATTGAACGAAGGACACATTAGCCTTGCCGTTCTGCAGTGGAAACCTGGATTCAATCTTCTGTTCGTGTTTGTGATGCCATCTTCTAGTATGAAGCTTTTGATTGTTCTAAGAGGTGGCAGTCTTAAGAGATGGCAGGTCTCTCTCTACCTAGGTCATCAGTTTTATCGTTTCCTGATATCGCTATGCCCAGGGACGCAGTATAGGGTGAGGTCGCATGCTTCTTAGATGCATTTTACTGTGTGGCCTTCGGAGATCCCACTTCTCTGCCACTGAGATAATCAATCATTTGAAAGAAAAATTCTTAGGCAGGCAGATATGACCTGAAGTAAAGTTAGGCACTTGATGAATTATGCAATTGCAGCTAAATATGCGCGAATCAACTGATCCAAATCCTTACCGTTGTGAGCACGTTTCAGTCATTAAGACCGCGATCACTTGGTCATTACGCCGCAGCTTCGGTCTTTCTCTCCTTCTCACATCAACAACAGGCTCGGATTCGCGGTGTTGATGCTCTCAATGCGGCCGAGCCAGTATAGTCGACGGATCTTTGCCATCTGGACACGAATAACTGCGAATGGGTACCGACCTCAAATCAATAAAATCGTGAATATAATTTCAAATGTTAGCATAAAAAAACACCAAAGTCTGTGGGGTTCGTTAGACTCTCAAAGTCCGGAGAGCGGAATGCCGATAAATGCAGTCCTCCCACTGTGCTGATCCAAATACCTGTAGTTTTTCTGTTGAATTTATGGGTATTTACGAGCATCACTAAGGCAATAACATTAACAAGTATCTCGTATAGCCCATCTTCAAATATTTTATTTCGAGCCGTTAATAATGATAACAATAATTTGCAATTTATTACAGTTCAAAAACGTTGCCCCGCATAATTCACAAGACCCGGCCGCTCGTGCACGAAAAGTTGACTTTCGAGTTAACTGAGTGTAATCAAGCCCATCTGGTGAATTCATTTAATCTCGAAAGTCCATCACAGCTGAATGTTATTCATTTCTTGAATGACCGTCAATGTCATGCCGGGTTAGTGAAACGTGTATTGGTTTGGAGTTCAAAAGCTAGTGTCAACTAAAACTGGTTGAGCTTGAATAGACGTTGCTAAGGTATCAAGTGAAGAAGTGAGTCATGCATATGTCGGGGTCATGGCTGGTCAACTACTGCCCAAACTTTAGACCAGATGTAACCTAATGCAGCGATTGTTGTTAAAAAATAGCTTTTATTTAAGGAACGAATAAGCCGACAGACCGAAAACCGATCCAATTATTTGCAGGCTTCTAAATGGAGCCAGAATAAGCCAGCTAAACCGTCATAATCACCAACTGGTTCCAATGTTAGAAGAAGTCAATCCGCGTGGTATCACAATTGGCCTACTTTGGCCTAAATGTGGCTGCCTGTTGCAGCCAGTCACTCCTACCTAACCTAACCTTGGGGAAAGGTGTTGAACACCAAGCAACCTATGTTTATTTATATTATATTGTGTGACAAAATTACCACTGCAGAATATATATCAGCGCTGCTTGACTCAGTGAACGATAGGTCACTTGAGAACCTTGTTGTTTCAGGTGAGTCACTCTGGAATCTAGCACCACCCAAAAAGATGCATATCTCGTTATCTAAGCATAACGTAGCCTCCACTGACTTAGCTTGCATAATCAGTCTGAGAGACTTACTAACTTTGCCTCTATTTCACCACTCACAAGTGGCCTTTCACTAGGCAGATTTCTGAAATCTTATTTCGTTGCTCTTGAGAAACAAACAGTCATTTGAAAGGAATCTCTTTGATATCGTACGATAAGTGAATGTGACTAAACATGTGCGAAACAATCCCAGAGTTCAAGGGTCCAGGGGATAATAAAAATATATTCATCGTCTGTTGATGTTCTTTTTTTTGGAATAGAACTGCCAGGGGGAATGCTGTTACAATCAGTGTCAGTGTAATAGATTGTCTAGCAAAAATGAATTTCGCATAGAGTCGTCGAATTTCGCGACGTGAATATAACGAATTGAAATCTCTTTTAATAAACTTGGGCGTTGATATTTTTATGACTGCCCCTTTAAGTTGTGTGCCATAAATAGGCGGTGTTAGGTGGCGATCAATCCCGGCGTTAAGACTCGCACTATATCTACCTATTCTAGACAGAGAATGAAACGATACTTCCAAAAGCTTACCAAACCTAAAGAAAGGCAAACATACACAGAATATTTGTCTGTCTGATCAATCTCGATAGTTATTAGAATGAAAACGAGTGTCGTCTAATGTCATCCACATGACAGGGCTAATTGGACCACCATCTAAAGTCAGGCTTCCGAAGGAAAGCTCAACAACAAGCACACCTTTCCGGAAATAATTAAACGTTATCGTTTAATTGTACGACATATCCACGACACAGCCCACACGCATGTCCAATTAAAATCTATAAATACAAGCTCAGATCCCATGAGCCTGCTTCTTGCACATGCGAGTAAAACGTCGTCTCTAAGTTGAATTCATAAAATCCAATGGAAAAATTATGTATTATATGCTTTATAATAGTTTAACTGAAACTATCTCATGAAAGGTGGACGGATCAGGAAGCCAAGCAGAGAATAAATGTGATTTCCACTGCCAATCATGGAATAGCGGACCGATCTGAATCACTCCATATTCGCAGCTAATTTCCGATAAGAGCTGCCACCCCTCCCTATTAACAATAATTGCCTACCCGTTGGACATATATTAACTTTATTTAATGAGACCGGCAAGAAATGTTGACTCGACTGCAGGCAAAGGATATGCTATCCACTTAACGCCGTCAATGAAGAGTGTGGATGCTTGTCAAAACCAGTTTTTGATGTACTGTTTGATGCACGGCAATTTGAATATCAATGCGAGTTGCGAGTGTCGAATGAAGTCGTCATCGTGAGTTGATCGATGCGATCTACACGACATTGTACCATAAATCTGATTCCACTCCCAAGTTAATGAGTTTGCGCCACACAGTCACAACATGCAATTTAATAGAAAGCTATGTGGATCTCCGAGTGTCACAGCACTTGTAACTGGTGCGTCTGTTGCATGGAAAGTGCGTCTGGACTCTGTGTCATTCGAGGAAGGACTTAACTGTGTTTTCACGGTATTCCATGTGAAAATAAATAAATTCGACAGACGATTAACAGGAATCAAAAAGCGTATGTTGGATAAACAGCCCGACGAAAATTGCAACTTTTAACTAGATTGTCAATTTGCTCAACTGAATCAGAGGCAAGAAAATAATGACTGATGTCTTGCAAGTCAAGTGAAAAAAGACATGTAAGTGCAGATTAATGTCATTGATTCAAAATAGATCTCTAAGAGGATTGAATGAGCATTGAGCGTTGAGCATTGAGGACCCACCTGAGATGTGGATAGAGTGATCGGATGCTAGGATCCCAAGGAATACAAAGTAAACATTGAAAATTTCACCACACGCATTTGTATAGGTGTCATACATTTCTCATGGTCTTGTGGTTGAAGCGGCCTGGTGGACACGTTCAAACTGTCGAAACGTCAATTTATTTAAAGTAATCCTTCTCACATGGGACATATACATAGTTAGAGTAATACGCTAAGGCTGTCACCGCCGTGGGGTGTTTGATAGGTTTGCCGACCATTTCGTTGGGGTGCCTTGATTCAATCCCCGACAGGAGCAGTTTTCTGTATAACTTTGCAGAAATAGCACCTCAATTTTTGTCGTTCTATGGCGACACAATACTGAAGGTCCCTTCCACTCATGAGAAAAAAAAAAACACGCACAACCACCTTGGACTGAAGCGCCACCTTATAAAGGGTGGTTAAATTTTAAGGGCCAATGTTGATTTTGAATAAAATATTTTATAATTATTTAGGAAATTATTGTCATTTCTTTTTATTATGATAATATTGGTACGGTTCAATTATGTATGGAATAAAATATCGGCCAGATGGCCGCCGCCACCTCGTCGGCACACCTCCATCCGATGGTCCAAATTTTCGATGACGCTGAAGCATAATTGAGGTTCTATGCCGTTAATGTGCCGAATTATCTCATCCTTTAGCTCTTGAATTGTTGCTGGCTTATCGACGTACACCTTTTCTTTCAAATAACCCCAAAGAAAAAAATCCAACGGTGTCAAATCACATGATCTTGGCGGCCAATTGACATCGCCACCACGTGAGATAACACGGCCATTGAATTTGTCGCGCAAAAGAGCCACAAGAGTCCACATTCATATCTTCCAATTCGGGCCATAAAAAGTTCGTTACCATTTCACGATAGCGAACACCATTCACAGTAACTGCCTGATCGGCCTCATTTTGATGATGCCGCCAGCCCATAAACCGCACCAAACAGTCACTCTTTGTGGGTGCATTGGTTTTTCGACAATCACTCTTGGATTATCATTTGCCCAAATGCGGCAATTCTGCTTATTGACGAATCCACTGAGATGAAAATGTGCCTCATCACTGAAGATGATTTTTTTCGAAGTGCACTATATGCATTTTGATTTGAACGCACATTTTCATAATAAGCCTGAATAACCTTAACGCGTTGCTCGTGTATCTTTTCATTCAAATTGAGATAGTCTGAAATTGAGAAATGTCAAATGAAATGCAGAAAAAAACTTGACGTTTAGGTGTGGTTTACATTCAACATCGGCCCTTAAAATTTAACCAACCTTTATTATTACGTGCATGTTATTGGTTGGCTAAAAATCTAAAAAAATCTAAAAGGTCCTTAGGTTGTACTACGTGATATTTCCGTTTTAAGTTTGTATTTAATCTGTTAGCATCTACAATTTTTTTCCAACGGGACTCAAGGTGCATTATTATTTTTTCTAGATAGTTTGATTATTTGGCGCTACAAAGTCTACAAAGGGTTTTATGAATCTCTGCTCGGTTTCGGAATACATTCTCCCGACAGAACAACTCCAGACTGCAGAAAAGGTGGCAGCAGACACATCAGGAGAGTACGGCCGATGTGAAAGAATTTCCAACTGTAGCATGATTTACACATTTGTCGATTTCCTCACAAATTCTTGGCTGTATTTATAGTTTCCAATGGTTGAAGAAATGAAAAGTGGATTCCACCAGGTTTTAACCGAATACGCATGCATCTCCCGTTCGCGAGCCATTTCTATTGCTTTCTGGATGGAGCCCTTGTTTGGAGTGTGTTCTTGGTTTTTTAACATGCGTTCATGATAATTTTCATTTATGCCCCATTAATGTTTTTATCTGCCAGCAACACATTACCCTACTTCTTCTTCCGGAGCTAAAATCCGGGGTGGACTTAGACGTCAGCCACAAGCCTCTCTAGCTGGTACAATCTTTAGCCAGTTGCCTCCAGTTCTGCACGCCAAGTGAGCTAAGGTCCTTCCTCATTTGCGCGCCATCGGTTCTTCGGGTGGAGCAGTGAAATGAATTTTTCAAAAATTATGTTGAAGAAGTCGCATGGCAGCGCGTCGCCTTATCTGAATCCATCAAAGGTCTCGGTGAGTTCATTACCGAACTTTATGGAGCGGCGAGACATCTCCATCGTCATCCTGCACACTCTGAGGAGTTTGGCAGGAACTTCAAAACGACACATTATGTCATCATCATCATCATCTTCTGACCCGCATGATCCACTAAAAGGGTCGCGGGAGTAAACCGCGCACGAGAGATCTCCAGGCAACTCGATCCTCCGCCATCGACTCTAACTCATCAAGAGCAATGCCCAAGCGTAACCCGGCGACTTTTTGGACTTGGTCCAACCACCTCACCCTGGGTCTGCCAAGCGGTCGCCTATCTGATGGAATCGCATTCAAAGCCCACCTCGGAAGTCGTCATGATGGGGACATTCGTGCCACGTGAGCAAACCACCGAAGCATAGCCCTTTCCGTTCGAAGAAGCAGCTGCTCAATGTTGAGTTCCTCGCGCACTGCCGTGTATCTCACCCTGTCCCGACGAGTAATTCCCACAACAGCACGAAGAAATCTCATCTCAGCAGCTTGCTTGGAGAACACATTATGTCCCAGATTAAATTCGTAAAGGAGGAGAATCCGAAATTGAACAATCGCGTAGCGTCGACAGCATGATAAACAATGCCAATAACTATAGTTGCAAGGAAACGATTGTGAACTACAGTGGAGCAAGCCCTGGACCTAGATTCTGTAACAATCTCTCATGTTGTACACTCGAATGGACGGGACGTAGAATTCTTCGACATTTAAACTGTCCTCACATTGCTCGTGTCGCAAGAGAAGTGGGGTTCCGTAGAAATGAAAATTGGGATTTGCCCTAAGATCGAATTACTGTGATGCGTGACATTGGCCACTAGGCTGTGCTTAGTTACTTGTACATCCTTTTTTCTGTTCTGCTAAATAAGCAAATACTTACTTCTCATACCGACAAGATCTCACTGGGGATTGAGTTTCAACAAGTTGTCCCCTATAAAGCAGCGCTCTTGAAAAAAGGTGACACGCTGTCTTCGAATACCTATACAGTCATAAATTAACTCTTGGCACCTATCTTGGATACGCAGATCTTGATGTTAAGTTCATATCAACAACCAGTTCATTGACCGATTACGCATACATCCCCCATTACTGACTGTTCGGAAGCAATTCCCCTCGCTCAACCCCGAACTCATGTGGAATGCCAGGGCCTGCATCCATCCAGTTGTTATTAGCGAACGAGTAATAAACATCTGAATTACGGAGATAAATCAAACAGTAATCTAAAAGGAATTTTGTTTGCACACTTAGTCCAGACCAGACTGGTTTTGTTGCCATTATTCAATCGAAAGTAATTGTATTGACTCTCCCAAGCTATTAGCAACGTTTGACATTGACACAGAAATATCATTATTTGGACACCCTTAAGCTCATTGCCCAAGAAATGAGACAAAAGACACCAAGTTTGTGTTTACTTCTTCATTTATGTGAAAAGTGTGCCGTCATGACACGGTGTAAGCTCTTTTAGACGAGCAATTAAAACTTGCCCCTGAATGTGGCAACTGTCAATACCCTGTGAGTAGGGTTATGCAATGACCTTCTCTTTCTAACAAGATGCTTAGCAACAGAAAACACCTTTGTTTCAATGTAATTTCACAAATCTCTGCTTAATTGACAGACGTGATGTTGGAATGTGCTGGAGTGCTTTGAATCGAGGCCAAGCATTTTTTTCTGCAAAATGAAGACATGCCCTTTTTCTGGACGTTGTCGTAAGCATTGTGTGGACAAATTCAAAGAAATGATAATAACATTTATAAGGAGTATATTTTTGAGGACTTGTCTGCTTTCAAAGTGAATCTCGCTTACGGCGTAGAAAAGAGAAAAAAGTCCGTATGACGCCATGTCAGATACGATAGTCGAAGAAATTGCAGACGGTAGCAGCAAGCTAGATACAATCACAACCAGTTTCTGATTTAGCAAACCTTTGGATTGTACTCATGCCGCTTCACTTGTCAATCCCATCATCTACAACCAAGAACCCGATCGCATGTAATCCCGACATTTTTACCAACGTAATGGTCACGAACCTGTTCTCATTTAGAACGTTCCTCTTACAATTCATTAGATACCTGTCCCCTTTGTCATGCTACTGGTACTGCCTTGACTACCTCAATAACTTCCAGTATTCAGATCATCATTCTACCTCCGACCCTGGCTTTAATTCAATTAAATCCATTCCATCCACATTGACACGCTGTGACAATGGAAGCCTCAATAATTCAATTGAACAGATAATCCACCTAATTCCCACAGTCTGCTGCAGAATGACATGATTTATACCTATTTGCTATAGATTAGGTTTCCTAACCACGCCGGTAAGGTAGTGAGAAGCCAATGGATTGCGGTTAGAGGCGACGACATCAAACATCAAATGCGACCACATCTTCGCGGCAATCGGAATTTAATTGCCGGCATAGTTGACTATTTACGAGTTTCTTTCGGTTCTTTGCTGCCAGCCTGGTTTTTCCTTCCCGCTTTCTGACTCATCTCATGCACCCGCTTGTTCCGTATTCACAAACGAAGCAGTTTTTACTTTCGTTCTTCGCCATTCCGCATCTCATTATGAGCTCGTGTCATTCCGGTTGTGCATAGTCGTAAATTCCCGTCATCGGATCCTTTGGGGAACATATCAATGATTATTAAAACTCGTTTCGGTCTATCGTTTGGGCCATTACTCAACCAGCTCTAGCACATCCTGCACAATCGACCATCTACCATCTACCATCAACAAATCAAAGGAGGAACGAACTCTCCCGCTCCTACTGGAGATGGAAACGACGCGCTCGGTCTACCCTCATTAAACCACGTCCATGATTATAATGCATCTACATATGTGTTTGCGTGTGTGTTTGCTTAGATGCTTGGATTGTTTCGAGCCCCAGCAGCGTGAACCTGCTTTGTTGTTTTTCATTTCTCATTTTTGTTGGTTTTTATTTCTCTGTCTGTTCCGTGGTTTTTCTCTTTGCAACTCTTAACTTTGGCGATGGTCGTTTGTGGAGCACAGTTCGAATGGAGCTCTTCGTCAGGGCACACAAAGGCTACCTTAGCCACCACCACAACCATCAACGTCGCCACTAAGCCAACCACATCAGTTCTGTGCGTCGGCAGCAGCACACTAACACCGTCACCGTCACCACGATGGACGGTGTAAATTTGTTACCCCAGCTGATGTTGTTGTGGCTGTTCAATTGAATTTCGGATTCGTAAAGTGGCGCACTGGTTTATACATCATGGTTCGATTTAATGGAAATACCTATGATCCGCGGTGACAGTGTATAAGTGGGGAGCTAATAAAACGGGCCACTAAGTACCCATGGGCCACAGTCGCTGCTGGGACATTAATAGCCTTAGATCCTCTTAGAAGCGCAGCCAAAAAGGCAGTGAAATTAAAAGTGTTTACCATTCGAGCATTGAGTGTGTGAAAGGAAAGCCATAAAATGAAATTAAATTCGGCCGGTTGGTGGTGTACCCTCACGTGGGGTGTCCTCTTGATATTAACGGATGAATCCTTTGGAGCGTACAAGCTGCAGGAGCGCTACAGCTGGACACAGTTGGATTTCGCCTTTCCCAATCAGAGGCTCAAGGAACAAGCGATTGCCGTTGGTGACTATATACCGCAGAATGCACTTCCTGTTGGTGTTGAACACTGGGGAAATAAATTATTTGTGACCGTACCGAGGTGGAGAGATGGTGAGTTGTAATTGAATTATTGGTGTTTTGGTTATGAAGGGTGAAGTGGAACCTAATTTGGAAGTGTATTCGATTTTGTTTAACTTATTCCTGTGGGAAACTAACTAATTTTGTCATCGAGATGCCAACGAAAAATATTGCTTGGATATGTTATTGTCTCAGATTGATGATTGGAAAGGATTCAATAGTCCTGTGTGAAGAACTTCAATATTTGTTATTTTCAATTGGAGGTTCGCAGATCAACTCTTTTGTTTTTCAAGATTCGCTCGATTCCTTCGAAGTTCTAGAAATATATGACACAAAGGATATAGTTATTGAAAGTGAAAACAGACATTTCTAAAAAAATAATTCGCGGACTTTGGGTGTAATTTCATCATGTTTCTCTGTCAATGTTTCGTAAAGCGAAAGTGGCCGGGATCGAACCGTGATCATATCGCTGTGCACAGTTAGGCACTTCAGTGAAAAGCTAGTGAGATAATTTGTGAACAAATTTGAATTAATATACTCTCTTCCGTTGTCCATGCACACGTGTACGTCGATCCAAACTCCGTACTATAGCACTCCATCGATAAATGTTGTGTTTCCGATTAGTCAAAGTTCTTTCAGGACATTGACTGTCTGCTCTGCATGGTACTCGTTCCATTAAATAATTTACCATGACAGCTGCCTCCGTTGTATGATAGTTCGATTCATGCGGTTAGCAGCGGAGTTTCGGCAACGTTGCTGTGGTGAGACGTATCGTTCAGCAGTCCCCAAAATGAATTCAGACATTCTTCTGAGAAAAGGAGTAGCAAACACGAAAAAGGGACTACCAGTGTGTGAGCAGTGGATGTGAATAATGAGAGATACATTTTCAATAAACTCTGCAAATCGACGCTATTATAACCAGAATGGTTTTATTATTTGTTTGCCCTTTAGTTGTCTAAAAGGAACGCATACACTGGCTTGGAAAAGCTAGCTTTGTGCAAGAAATTGAATGGTAGTTATTTAAATTTAGCTTTAGTTCATTTTCTTCGCACCACTCGAAGATGTTGTTAATATCTGCCCGTAGTTTGAGACAGTTATTAACATTTAGAACACCCAAGATTTACAGTGTTTAACTGACAGAGAAACATCGTTAATGAGTATTGGAAATAATAGAGTGCCTAAGTGGCTGCCTTGCGGTACCCCAGAGTTACATTTGATTGGCTTTGATAAAGCGTTTCCAGTGTTAGAGAAAATAAGACGTCCATCTAATGAAATAGGAATGAAAGTCAATGGGAGTGGTTGACGGAATCAAATGCTTTACGGAAATGTGTATAAATTGAAACAACCTGTTTTCTGTTTTCCATCTCATTGATGACGAAAGGGGAGTAAATTGATATCTCCTCCAAGATACACGATTACCAAAGTCACACAGCCATAGTTTTGCGTCATGTGTAAAAATACAACGGCTTCAAATTTGCGTTTTGAAAATTTCCATTTACGCCGTTGAACCGTACACGAAAGAAAACAACATCGTTAAACATTTTATTTGCCTACGAACGGGATTCTCATTTTATTTGCTGTGTTGTAGACAAATTAAAATACAGACGCACATGTACACATTAACTTCAATCATTGGATTTTTAGTGTTAATTAAAATTGTGTCTGATTCACCAAAACTGACAGTTATACTCATGCAAATAATAACATCGAAATGCCTTTCAATTGGCCAGCAAAGTCCTCAACAACCACCGACCGCTCGATGTAACCGTATTCATCACAAAAACATAAATTTCCAAGTAAATTATAAAAATAAATTAACGACACCGTTAGACTATCAGTATCAATCAAAAGCCGTGACCATTAATGGATAATTAGCTAACTGTGCGCAAAGTGCCAATGGTCAAGCGTGTATCGCATTTGGTTGTGAATTTTATGTGCCAATAAACTAAATTTAATCGAGCACTCACATCTTACATTCAGAGAATCCGCTATCAACGTTGTTACCTTAGTGGCCAGCGTGCAGACTGTTCACTTTTATATTACACACTACCTTGTCCATCTTTCACTTTGCGATGTAACGCAATCCGGTTTAGTGCTAACGAAGATCTCAAACAATTTACATTCCTTGTGGTAGGCTGAAAATCGTTAACGCTTAGATGGATACCTGCACCTGCTCTGAAGTGTAATGAACAACGCAAATTGACTGCAGATATGTCTAAGACGAATTTGGTCTTGAGTTAAGTGCATCCATCTTCCAAGCCAAGCAAGATGACTATTTTGTGAACAAAAACATTCACACACTTCAACTCCTAATCCATCTATCAAATCGAACACTTTGATATGACAAGACAATGCGAACCAACCTGCCAATAGAAAGTTTCAACCCATCACTCAAGTTTACCAACTTGTCAGTGCCTCGCAGGAAAACCATTGACTCTCCGATTGAACAACGAGTACATACATCGACAGCAGCACAAGAATGATTTGAATTCCGGTTTGGCTTAGTGTCACTTGCTGTCGAAAGGTTACCTGATCCAGCAGTCTTATGCCAATGTTGGGGTCAAGTTCATGAACAAAAGCAATTAAATTCGGTGAACCAAGGCGCTTGTGAAATCGATTGGGCTATACGCCCATTTTTCTGCGTTTCAACGCGGAAGTCTGCTGCGTGTTAATGGAATTCTGTTTTTGAAATTTGAATGGCCCTCTGACGAAGCGTAGACTTATCAATAGAATTCGTCAGAAAGAAACTAGACTGCTTTCCAATGACGCAGGCGGTTCTAATGGTAGCAAGACTGGTTCACAGGTGGAATGACTGTGCTCGGCAGTTGCTTGTCTGACGAGAGTGGTCGTTGATTTTATTGTCCGATTTATTGAGAAGTTAACCGAACAAATGAGCTCGACCTACAGCTTTCGTTGTTGGCAGTACAATTTTGGAAGAACCCAAATCTGAGCCTAAGTTCGTGTCCATTGACCATGGCCATGCTTTACACGGTCAGCTCTGTATTTATCGTAACATTAAAAAAAAAACCGGATTATTCACTCTGGGCACGTGTACAGAACAGGAACAAATATAACTGTTGGCGGTAATTTTTCGGTAAACAATGAGTAACCATGCAAGGGGGATTCATATTAATGAATGCTCAAGCGCTTGGCCGATGCTATCTTTGAGTTATTGGCTGCACTTGGAAGGTCAAGACCTTAGACCTTAGAGCAGTGGATTTACCAAAGAGTGTTGTAATTTGTAAAATAACTGAAACACAAATTCAGCGTTCTTGAATTATTCAGATACGAATTTTTGACTATTTCAAATAAAATAAACATTTTTTTTTAAATTTATGTAAATGAGAATATGCATCAAATACACAGTCTGTAACATTTTATATGGAATTCTACCATAACCGCGAATTTGTTCGACTAGATATTCCAATTCTGTCATGGGAAATTTTACAAAAACTCATGAATTGACTCATAAATCAAATGATTTATTTAAATAAGCAATTTTAAGTCTTTAAATTATGAAAAATTGACTATAATTAATTTTTTGCTTTGTAGGTAGAATATGTTTTCCACAAATGGCATACAATATTTTCTTCCTCAAAAATCTTTACCGCATCAATATGCAGTTTGTTCTGATAACTAACTCAAAACTCACTTAAAATCTTAGAATTTACAAACATGGTTTAAATGTACACAGTGCAGTATGCGAGGACCTCAATGTTGAGCAGCAACTTCTCCTAATGGAAAGGACTATGCTTAGATGGTGTGGTCACGGTATGGCTTGAGCATCGCTCCTAATGACTTTGAGTCCATGGCGAAGGGTCGTGTGGCTTGACATGGATCTCCCGTGCGTTCTGTACTAAATGTTACATGCTGGCCTCTGAAAATGATTATGATAAATGTATTGAACAATAATCTGGTTGTTACTCCTATATGACGACGTTATCAGTGGGAAGTATTGCTAAATGCATTCTCTCCTCGATCCTCCTAGTCCTTTTTAGTTGAAAGTAAGGTTTTTATCAAGCTTCACATAATTTTTTAGTAATTCACTAATAACTACTATTCTACACAACAGATAAATATGTACAAGTCATCTGCGGAAATTCACCTAACATTACTGAAGCTCTTTAAATATAAACGACAGCCATTTGGTGCAAATGTGGATAAACGTATGGACTTCAAACACTAATAATCAAGTCGTTCTACTGAAATGATGTTTTTATTCAAACATTGATTATCTGATAACTATACTATGTAGGTGTCCTCTGGCAAAGTTTCAGTAGATACCTTCGATATACTTTCCACTCAAAAATGAACAACATCTGGATGTCGCAAATTTTTGAACTTCTGCGCATTTGCTCAACAACACATCCCGATGATTTAAGTTGATTCCAAGAGGCCATTGGGAATTTTTGTGTGATTGTTTCGAGTGGAAATCCAAGCCTATGTACTAATCCAGAACTTGAGCAATCTGTCTACCAAGTTGCATCCATATTCTAACAGCCCTTAAGGAGTTAGAGCTCCACAAACACCCAAATGTTCATGTCGTTTAACGGAGATCCTGGCCATCATCAACTGGCCGTAACAAATGCCGATCACTTTGAAGAACAGTTGGCGTAGTCATTTTCCCGTCTTCTGATGGTTTTTCATTAATTTGGTAACGACCATTTATTAAAGTTTGGATTGGTTGATTGAGAAAAAGGCTTTCTTCTTCCCATTGGCAGAAATCGGATTCAATAAGAGAATCGATCACAACAGTTTTAAATGGCTCTTTCTCCCAAAATGCACATCCTAGCACATGTGACAATGTCTTGCTGAATCTCCTTAATTGAATTTTGCAAAGCACGGTCACCGAGCACAATACTGTACTGTCAGTACAACTTTTGAGGGCAAATACTCCATAATTTAGTCAGTAAACAAACAAGTTGTAGTGTTGTTGGCCTTAATCGATCACAAACAATATATTTTTAGTGCCCCAATATCGAGGCTTAACAGAGCTAATCAAGTCAATTTATGAATCATTGGCTTTGACTGACCCAAAATGACTACACCCTCTTTTGAGGTGAACCTGGGCCTAGCTTCTAAAGCAATTAGCCCAAATTTGCGTGTCAACTTTAAGCACTGAAGTGTGAGACGCTTGTTCTTGAAAAGTAGACTCTCTGAGCAATGTCCACTCCCCAAGAGAGGTGAGGCCGTAAATTATGAAAGTTACCAACTTCTACACCCAGCGTTGGAGGCGACGCACCCACTTAAGGTGGGGCCACCACTTTAGTGTTGCTCCACTATTGTCATGACATACCAATTGACTAGATGGACCAGATGATGATCAAATAACATCGAATTAAAGCAAGTGAGCCTGGGATGGACTACCGAAAGACTAAGTGACAAATCAGCTTTGGGACATACGTCTTCCATCAAGTTTTTGACGCCGTATAATTCTCTCACCACGAGATTACGGGAAGTAAGACCGCCGATGGACTTGCTAAATAAGGATCATAGGAGGTATTCTCAGGACCTGAATCAGCGCTGGGACTGCCTGGGTCCTTGGTTAAGACTTCCGATTGATGGTTGGACCTCTAGAGAGCACAACCGAAGGTGGCATGACTCTTCAGTAAGTAGACAAACCAAGCGCATGATCCCAAACGTCTGTAGGAAATCCGCGGCATTTTTGTGAGAAAAGACAGCAAATGACTTACCGGCTTACTATGGGCCACTACACCCTCGCCAAACATCTAAATGTGCTTGGCCTAATCCTTTGCGACGTCTGTTGAGAAGACGACTACACTGCAAAGCACTTCATTAGCCACTGTACAGTGTAAATCGGTGTCAATCCAATCGAGGTATGGTGTAATTTTGTTTAAGCTCTACACACTATTTGGGGCTATCTGATTCATCACGGCTGCATGTGCTTTTCAGGAATGATTGTCGAAGTGTTAGGCGAACTAGGCAGCCAGAATCGAAACCTTTATAACGACTACAGACTACAGAAGAAGTCATTGGAACTACTATGGGCACTAACACCATGGCACTATCCGGCTTGGAAGAGACGAAATGTTCATGTCTACTGAGGCTGAGGCTAAAAGAAATGCGTGAAATTTTGTAGGAATGCCTCCTAAATCCTTCTTATGGTTTGCAACAAACTACTATCATTTTTATATGAATTCTCAGACACGACCTGCACAATGAAACTTGCGATATGTCTATTAAAATTTTGGTCTAAAATAACGCGCAACAAGTACCCAATAAGACTCCAATGTTTGCACGATTTGAAATTTCCTCACTTAACTTCAAGACATTACGTCGCTTCTAGCCAAATTTGTTACCATTTGTTGGTTCCAAACAAACAAAATATTCCTTATGAACATAATGAGGAACACGACTTTTGTGGTATTTGGTCCCATTTTTGTTGTTTTCGAGAAAGGAACCTCAATACTACAGACTGCATGAATTCCTCGTCCGGCAGCGACTCAGAGTTAAAACCAATCATGCTTGAAGCAAAAACCCACAATGTAGCTTGAAAAGAGCGTATACCTTAATTTGAGATAATTATATTTTCGCAACAAGTTTCGTGAGACCCCTGAAGCCTGTGGCTTAACTGCATTCACATTTACCTTAACCATCTCCTGGCCTTAACATCCGATAAGCAGGCATCGAACACCACTTGACACATGATAAACAAAATCACTCAGTCACTGTGAGAAAGGTGTTATTCGATCGCATTGGGATCATCATTGCGTAATCGCAAACTTCAACTCAACAGTGCCAAGTGGATCTTACGCAGTCTGCAGCCAATGTATCTCGTAAACACAGTAATAAACTACCTGCTTCTGGTTCCCATAGCGATTTGCGAACGCCAATCATAAGCCCATTAACCGGAATACAATATCTGCGTGGTATTGCTAAGAGGGTTCATGTGCATACTCCTTGCGGTGTCAGACGGTGCAATCTGCAACCCACTTGTTAACCGCAGCCAGCATTCGCACTCAAATTATGCAACCGCTGAATGATAGATGCAAATACCAGTTTGGCATTCTATGATTTGTTTCAATGAAAAAAAAAAACTCTAATTTTTACTTCTTACAAAACCGGTCTCTAGGTCGTTAATCGCCGTCGAACATGACCACAACTTTCTACACCCGAACCACATGCCTAAGGATCCCCAGAGCACGTACATGATTAGCATACGTTGCGATGTGCAAATCATTTTGGCACTACGCTCGACTACCGCCGCCAACCTCGAACGAGATGCAAAGCCATGAATGAACGAATTACGTTAAGCGCAGTGACTAATCACTTTGACGGAGTGTTTGTCATGGGTATTGGCTTAAAAACCGGGTAATGAGACCATGACGTGTAGTTTTACGCTTCCCTGGTGCATCAGCGCACTTGCAGACGAGTTTCCGCCTGTATTGCGCTGCCAGCTGTCACTGGGTCGGTTGCACATGCCTTGCGCTTTGGTGTGAACTAATACCATATCGGCATAATTTTAGGACAAGCATGTGTATTTATTTATTCTGCGCATTTATTGGCCAGCAAAAGGTGTTCACTTTGGCTTTTAATAGTGCTGTAAAGTGGCAGTTAGCGATAGTCACGGAATGATTAGCTTCTGTGTGGTACGAGGTATGAGGCCACCGGCAACGAGCGCATGCAACTACACAACGTCTGTAATCAGGTTAACATGTGATTTGGCTTCCAATTGATTTGATGTGTAATTGCATGCGTCTTTATTAAGAATAGCTTTGCTTAGGCACGCCGGGGGTAGTAATCAATGATGGCAAATGCCTTTTATTACCCAGTGCCTAATGAAGGTGCTTGTTAAGACGAAATACGGGGGTCAGATGGGTAACAAAACACCTTGATAAGTGCTTGTTCATTAAACAATTATTAGTTTTTATTCGGATTCTTTGGACAAATATTATAATACTCAAGCATTGCAACAATAAATTCAAATTCAACCACTGCCTTGATCACAAAGTTAGCACTCGTTAAAGAGGGATTTTAGTTGGAGTCCAGTTCCTTGGGAACAAATATTCTCTTGGGCCGTTCCATTTTAGGTGGGGATTCTATTATATTCAGCAGCGTTTGCTCATGATACTGCTGCCTCCACGGCTCAACAATCAAGTGGTTAAAGGTTAATTTTATTCTCAAGCCGAGGATCGCTGGAACTCGGAACGATACATTTCGAGTTGTTTCGTGAATTAAAGGGTGTTTTTTTTCCTCCGGCGTATCTAGTCATGACAAACTACGAAAGCAAAGAACCCCCAAAACAACTGAGAACTGTCAAATCACAACTTTAATGCCAATTTCAGTTTTCCGCCTCTAAATAAGAATACCCTTTATTTGGAGTTGGCTTCGTTTCGGTGAAATAAAGCTGACATTTTCTAAATTTGGCGTTTTCCACTTTCAAAGCGTACTGACCTCCTATTTCCTTCGAACTTGCGGCTAACTGACTGTTTCTGAGGTACTCTTGCAAAACCCTTATCGGAGTGATGAAGTCGTCTTAGTGGCTGACTACCCAAAGTGATGTAAAATAACACTGAAATATGGGTGGAAAGACAGACTGGCCCCAGCAAGCCCCCATCAGTTTAGTCGGCACCGTTCGCTTCACCCAAATAGATAACTTCTGGGCGCCACTTAGTCTGCATGCGCTTTTTGGGGTCAGCTTGCACTCATGGCCAAGACATTAAAGGAGAAGCTTCTACTAAGCAACTTGAGTCCATTCAGGCGGCTCTGAGGCCGATGCATGTACAAGCAACACTCGACTCGAAAAAACCTTCGACACCGATCTTGTAGAACAACACAGAATGACCCCGATTAAGCAGCGCACACAGGGTGAAGGGACCTCTAGCCACTTGGCGCACAAATCTTTGTATGTCAAGTACATCAAGTATCGTCTAGTAATAGACCGTGTTATCTGGGTGGCCTTGCCGATTGTAGTTAGTCCCTGACTTGAAGGCCAATGAGGGAAAGGAGGAATTATTGACGCAATGAATTGCCACATCCCTCAATCAACCCATCTAATGGAATTTCGTGGTTTCACTTAATGCTTTCGTGTGCAACAGGGGTAAATAAACGACATTACATTTAGCCACCTGACCACCAAGACATACAATCCTTTCAAAAAAAAACTTCAATTAAAACAATTGTCTTCATCCCGTCCCCTTGCCAATAACACCAGCTTACATTACCTAATTAGATCCATCGGCGCTTACCGTAATTTTGAAAGCAAAAAAAATCCGTTTATCGGTTATTAACGAATCCAATCACACCAGACCGACTTAATCGTAACTATTGCACATCGCACAAACGCGGCCTAAGTCAGAAGTAATGAAAACAAATGTTAGCACGCGATTAAGCCAGTTAACCGTCCGTGAAGGAATATGTTCCGTCCCGCTGCAACTCTATACGGTTGCCCTGAGCTGATTGATTACTCGGTCCACAAGTGTTAAACTATGTTTCAGCGGTTGGCAAACTCGTCCAGTAAAACTGAGTTAGTAACCCATGCAGAGAGGAATGCGGCACCATGTCGCGCAAATCCATTGAAGATGGTTGATTAGTTTCCCCGGATCGACGGACTTATTAGCTAACGTCATGGTGAGTCTCACTTAAACCGAAAATGATTGAAAATATTCGGCACAAGTGCAGCTGCATTTTTGTGGGCGTATGTCGGGCAGATAGATCTGAGCCAGACACGCCTCATGGATATTGAGCTGTCTAAGCCAAGCGAACGACTGGTAGCTGATTTAAGGCGGAATAATTTCACATACATTTGCAACATAAACTTGGCCGATGTGGGAGTCTAGTCAGTTCTGCGCTGCAGTGTGCGAAAACAGAGAGTTGTGGTACCGATTTAGTGGGAGTGGGTTCCTCAGTCGCGTGCTGCATCTATGTGCAGCTGCAGAGTGGTTATGAGATGTGTGAAAGACAGACGGGTAGTGTCTGATGCGGGCTCCAACCTCCACGATCTTGCGGCAACATGAGCAATTAATGTTGACCACCGAATTGAACTGCAGCGGGGTAAAGACCATTAATTCAACCGGCAATTGAGCACATCTATCAACGATAATTACTTCTTAGGAATGACCAGAGGCCAGTTAGGGTCTGAAAAGAAACGGTCTCAATTCCTTGGATCGAGATCTGTGTTTGTTTTTCTGCTGTACTTAATTGCAGTTGAATAACAATTGGGCGGCTTGCAAACAAAAGGCTCTTGTGTGCATTCTGTGATTAAGTGGCCCCATTGAAATGTCTACAGAGGATCAGTCTAGCTTATGAATTAATTTAATGAGTGGGAGGAGTTTCTGAAAAGATTGCTGTTGAAATATTGTCTGACAACAAGAAATGAAGGAAATCAAGCAATTTGTCTGTCAACTGAAATAAAGTGGTGGAAGTGGGTAGGTGTGCCAACTCCTATGCGGGTGTCTAGTTTCAATTCCCGACAGGAACAACATTCATAATTCACTGTTCCACCCTTGACACTGATAGTCGCAGACAATGCTCAGGGAGTAGGACAGTCCATAAAAAGATTATTGAACATTGCCGTGAGGGAACATTACCACGCTCTATGTTTCGTTAACTCAAGCGATTTCTATTATTGTCATTTTTAAAAGAAATCACAATTAGAAATGAAATTTCCGTCTCGAAGTAATATATCAGTATCAGGGTGATAATTCACATTCACCGCTACGGCCGCTCTGTACAGCTGGCTTGATAATAACCACAAGTAGTTCGAACCAAGAATTAGTCCTATTTTGTATACAATTCCTCGCCATATTAGCACCTTTTTCGAGTGTGTATTGATCTACATTCAAAAACATCCTTGTTTTGCTAATCAAACATTATTACAATCGAAGTCGCATGTGTGAATTTAACAATTGCGCTGAACTTTAAACGAAACCACTTGTTGAATGGAACTACCTCCATTATTACAATATGTTCTGTGAGTACAAATCGATTATTTTATTTAGTCTCCTGGTTTCTACGTACTTAGATACATCACAAGGACTGATTTAATTCTTTTGTTGATGATGAGCCTCCGTATTTCGACCTCGAATATTAGGAAGCAGCAATTAAATTGGAAAATACAAAAGTTATTCGTGCTTAACATGAAACAACCTGTAGAAGACTTTTTTGGCAAATCGTACATATATGCCTTTTTGACATAAATCAACTAATTCTAACGGATGAAGGAGATATGGAAATCTTGTAATAGCACCTTAGCTGCTTCCTTGACTTGGTGGCTTGCAGATATTAGAAAACCTGTGTGCTTATCCCTCAAAACGTAATGATTCTCCAAAAGTGGTTAATGGATCACACCCAAATGCCCCGAATGACAATTCCATGAGGCACCTCAAACTACTAACAGAAATGTTGCGGTTCTTCACTTCTGATGGTTCTTTTGATCCGGAGGCCTCTTCCGACCAGGGTCCCCTGACAATTATCCGTCATGTAGCACAATTTTTACGCCACTGTCTTCAGATTCATTCGCATGTTGCACTCTTCAATAAACCTCTTCACATGCCCCCCGGTTGTTTGCGATTTACCATCGCCGCCATTTGTCTTACAATCGATTTTGCATGTCTAAACAAACCATGCCATCCAGTCATTATTTCTGCGATAAGCATCGGCCATCCGACCAACAAGCGTTGGCTCGTTCCTCCCATTCCAGCCCCCTATTAATCTCGCTTCTGCTCCCATAAATAGTGGTACATACTCATTCAGTTAATTATATGCATGGGTGTACCGAAGGAGCCTCATACCTTTCACCAAGTTGCAGTGTTCACTTTCTATAGTCCAGGCCTGATATCATGCGATCTACCTTTAGTGGAACCTAATACTTGTGTTACGTAATCTCGTCGTTTTGTGACAATACGCACACCCAAGTTACGTGTTTTCCTCTGGCGCACGCAAATATGAATGAATTCTGCAGACACGAGTACATCTCTGCCCCAGTCGAATGCTAAACTCGATTTTCCAGAAAACCACATTCATTTCTTCGGCCCGGCCAAATGGACATCCACTGAATGGCACCCGCGCGGCAAGCCAGCAGGAGGTTTCGGACTGCGACTGATCTGCAGATAAACAGGATCTGGTTTGGGCTCTGTAAATGAATGCTGTTTCCAAAGCAACATGATTGTATGGATGTTATTTGCCCGGAGCACTCTGGTCATCTTGATTCTGTTCTGCTGAAGTGCTTGTCTCGATGTGGAAACCCGCTGGCGCCCAGGCAAGCATGACCATCGGGGAAGTTCATTGCGTTGGTTGCAATTTGTCACGAGTTACATTTGGACAGCAGCGCCGTGGTTCTGTGGCACCTGCACTAGAACTCGGCAGTGTCGTCGAAATGACAAGAACGACTTTATCAATGCACACGAGGACATGCATGGGCGCCAGAGCTTGGCGCTCTGTGGGCTCACATGAGAAGTGTGCCAAAGTACTCACGATTCGGACAATTAATTCGCTGCTCTGGTTTCGTATCTCAAACGCTGTAAACTGCGCTTTGGAGTGACAGCCGTACTTAGGCATATTTATGTGTCCCTCGGTGACTGATTTATTGGTTCAGGCAGTTTTTATCGGTGTGAGGTGTGTAATTTGTAATTTCTCAAAATTGACGAGAATTTTCAATTATTCCGTCAACCAGGGGTGACAGTCATTGATTGTGCGGTATGTGCTTAAATGGCTTGCATTCGGAATGCTGCCGCGACGGGACTGTGATGTGTTTATGGGTGTCAACCGGATCTGCGAGACTTTGTCTCTGCCTGTGTAATGTGGTCATGGTAGAGATCAGTCAAAGTCATGAATAAGTTTCACTGCTGACTGTCAGGTGTTTTGTTTGCTGTGTGCAAATAATTTGGCATCCAATAAGTATAAAGTTGCATGTTCACTCATGTTTAACTGATCTTTGGAAAAAACAGGGATGTCACGAACAGATAGAGGGCATTTATTCCAGAGGAGGAAATAAACTGGGGCGCATTTTTGTCAGGCATCTGTATGGATATATGGATATACATTTCTGAAACAATGTTCAAGCCAATATCTTAGAACTTCTTATTCGAATGCGTTTGTAGTCCAAATTGAACAAGCGCGGTGATAAATACGCGAATAGGATACGGTCTTGAATGTCCAGTTGTTAAATCAAGAAATGAAAAATGATGTCATTCACTGCCTCTAACTGCCTAGTGGTGCTTAGTGAATACGTTCCACATTATAAGTGCATGTTGCAGCTGACAGCCGCCTCGAACGCTCCTTTTAAAATGAGGCAAGGTTCGCTACCGCACCCAGATTGGTCTCATTTATGCCGGCGTATTGCTTTTCAAGTTTGCTACTGTCTTAAGCCTTTTCATGCTGTTCCTTTCTTTTCTTACTAACCGACACTATTTTTGTGCCGAACGAGGTGGGGACTAGGCTTAGCGAAAACCTGAGATTTTTTCGCTTACCGTTTAGTCTCAATCAAGTTTAGAAACTGAGTCTAAACCTTGTAGACAACATGCATGAAACCACCAGAGACAACTCACCGAGAAGTCCACTTAAGCTGTTATCATTAGATTGATACATAGTCAACACTCAACATCTTTGAGAAACTTAATTAATGTTTGAGATAAATACAATACGTAGTCGACCGGCATACAAATTCGTATGAACTTGCCCAGTCATAAGTAATCAACGTTAGCGTCAAGCAAAGCTTAAGACTGAACCAATCTTCAAAAGTGGGTTGCGTAGAAAACTTGCAGTATAATTGACAGTCATTCGAATGAAGTGCCGGGAATGCAGTCCCATTAGCTGCGGGTCTGCGTTTGGCATGAAATAACTATCTATTCAATCACCAGCATTAACGCCAAAATTACCAAAGCGACGCCATGACACTGATTGGACTGTGTGTCTTAATTAATTGCTTTCGCTGTCGCTGTCGCTTTGAACGTGTTTGAGGATAATATGGGATATTTACTTGCTTAATCTGAGAAGTAGCGCTTTCTTTCGTGTACACTGACTGGTAGAAAATTATGAGTCAATCGGATGCTTGTGGAATAAAATTGGAATCCATTTTAACTTGAATCCATCAATCTATCTCTGTTTTTCGAAAGCTCTTTGTTGCAACGAGTCTAACAGATCGTTTGGGTGAAATCATACCAAAGTTGAGGTGAGTGCTCTCTTGAAATTGTCAGTGCCTCTGACTGTGTGGTGGTGCTGTTGATATGAATATTGTCGTTCCGAAATCGCACCAAGACCTTTCATCACCCTGGATGACACATCAACATCACTTGTCCATATTTTTGCATGCAAATGTCTAACAATTGAAGACATGAGCTTAAAAATGTTTTTTCTCCGGTAGAAAGAATGACTTACTTCAACAAACTATGTGCTGACTAAATTGGCTGTGTTTTATTCACAAGTGCTCTAGCTCTAGCTCAGTAAAATCTTGCGCACAAAGCAGACTATTCGTTAACATTTTGTCATTAAACTGAAATGGAGAGTGCTTAAGAAGCCCAATAAACATCGAATATACCATTTAAATCCGCATTGTTTTCTTTTTCCAATAAACTTGTGGAATCATTTCATTTTGAATTCATCTGACAACGGCTGCAATTGATAAGCACGCCCAACATGTCGACTTCCAAGATTTCATGCAATACGCATCGTAAACGTAGAACTAATGAAAGTGCAACATACAGAAGGACGTGCAGAGAGAAATGCCGATATTATGAAGGTTTCCTTTTTGATGAAGGGACCCTAAAAATATTTCTGAAATCTAATACCACTGAGAATGACAACTCAACTGAAAGTGATTACACTTGTGAATACAACACGTCTTAAGAAAACGTTGATGCCCATCACACTTGTTTCTGTCTTATTAAACTAAATTGATGGCATTTAGAAAGACATGAACTCTTCGCCTCACCGCGATCTAAGATAACATCTTGTCACCACCTTAACCCTCGCCCATTGTCCACGGCCATGTCGCGAACTATGCGCACGTGACCATGATATAGCCATTCACTCGCAGGCCTCAGACCATAAATGCGAACCACTTTCCAGCACATTGTGTGCATTAAGTAATGCTTCCAAAATCGCCAGACATCGTGCACGGAGCCATAAACTGATGGTGAACAAATGATTACCGCCTTAGACGGAGTCACTGACATAGTCGGCATACAGCGCATGCAGCAACAATGCTCTGAGATGATCACATCACACTTTCCTTCTCGTCGATTTTTCACATCTTCACGATTCGTCCAAACAAGTTTTGCCTGTCATCGGATTTCCTAGAGACTTCTTTCCGAAACGGCTGTCCATTGGCCTGTCTGTACATGCTTCCCAACAATCATTTGTGTGCACTGCGAATCTGGAATGACGTACAGGAAAAAAAACAAACAATCTCCTTTTCGAGATTAGATTTATCAGTAAAATTGTCGTTAATTGCCAGTGGCCATTTAAGTATCGGGGGGACGATGAATTGGACAAGCGTGCTTAGCTAACCCAGCATTAAAATCATTATAAGCTCTCGTTAATTGATAGGTGAATTTGAAATTGGATCGCCATGAAAGATGCCACTTTGAACCGTGCGTCGCATTTATGGGCTCTGACGACGACACGACGCGCCGTGACGGACTGCAGATATTCCGGTTTAACAATGTCTCTGTGAATCCGTTTCTGAGGGGAGTGTTAGGCCCCCACTGGGTGTTTACGCTCCTAATGAGTGTGAGATACTAACTTGTGGAGACTGGATTGACTAACTAGGACAGGGTACCGAACGGCTTTAACTTCGTTTTTTTCTCTGTCGGATTTAATGAAGTTATTCCGAGACTGCATGAGCGGTATTTCCTGCAGAATTGTGAATCGCTGCTTGGAGGAAAGACGGTAAGACATCAATAATGCATTTGCTGACAGTATGTGGTGAACACTGTGATTTATTTTGATTTATGTTGACTTGATGTTGTTGTATCTGTTGTTGTAAACGACACTCTATATGGTGATGCAACAATTCGTCTCAATTCATCTTGTTTACTGTAATGAGATTCACCTTTTTCGATTTTTCACTCGTTCATTTCAAGAAGTTCTTGCCAAACGACAGACAGACACTAATTTATTGTGTAAGAAGAGATCACTTAGCTTGTCTAAATTAGACATCACCCAGACATAGATTCAAAACAGAGCTCTATTCATAAATAGTTATGAGTCCTGTGGACTATTGCCTCGGCCACCTTACCTTCGAAACTAGTGAAGAAATGTAGCAGAGGTTCAACTTAAACATCATTTGTGTTCCGGAACATAAAGAGAAAGTCGACGAATTGGCTAGATTGGAATACACTCCTCATCACTCGACTGCAATGAGGTGCATAATCCATTTGGAGCAATCAGGGAGGAGTCTGCACCGTCAGGAAGGACTGTTCCAAGTAAAGTATGGTCTTTCGAGGCAATCGAGTGATGAAGAGCGGATTCTAATTTGACATACTACCAGACTAAGATAGACTTTAGATGCCCTGGGCAAGTCATTCCTCTATTCTCATAATAAAAATCCCCTAGAGAACCATATTGTAACAAATAAGTTTCCTAAACTCAACGTAATGATTCTAGTAGTGTTGATTTGATAGTTGCGCAACAGTCTTCTACAGCAACCACGCCTGTTGTGTGCGGCGGGTGCTTTGTTCACTCACTAGTGGATGCGACCTACAATTTGATGCCGACTCCGAACGATGAAGTTTGCGAAGTTTTACGAGACATGAATAATCTTTTAGAATTCTCAGTAACTTGAAACAGGCAATATTATGAATGTCGCCAAAGTGGTCACCATAATAATCAATTACACCTCTTGTCAGCTTTGGTGTCACAGTGCCGCTAATTGGGTATTCTTATGATGTGTCGGCTTAACATACACACGAACGTTTGTTCATATGAAAGCGTTTCGTAACAACAAAAAATATGTCCGACCAATAGTCTTCTGCCGGGCGCCAGAAAATGTTGCATTTTTTACATACTGGTTGGGGTTACTTGTATCGAAAGTTGTACGAAGCGTCGCATTGTGCAAAAAGAAGCAAAGAGATTGTAACATATTTGTCACACTAACCCTTTCTCATTTTTTGACTTTCCTAGAAAAAAAATACGCAACACTTAAAGGGAAAATTTAAGGACACATTATATTTGAACAGAAATAGAATCCACTTCAACCAATTCAGTACTACGAGGGGCGTTCAATATATTCTCGGTATCGATATGAAGGAAAAAGCGAATTCAATTTAAGTTGTTTTTATTTTTCAATATAATCTCCCCTAATATCAATGCATTTGTTACATCTTGAGATAAGCTTTTTTAAACCCTCAAAAAAATAAATTTCCTCTTTCTCTGCAAAATACCCATTTATTGCCGACTTGAGTTCTTCATCATCCGAAAATCTTTTTCCACGAAGACATTTTTTCAAATCCGGAAACAGGAAATAATCACTTGGGGCAAGGTCTGGACTATATGGTGGGTGTTGGATTTCTTCGAAACCACAATCTCGCGCAGCAGCCTTGGAAACTCGCGCCGTGTGAACAGGAGCGTCGTCATGAACAAGCGACACACCCGCTGCGAGTTTACCCCGTCTTTTCTTTTTAATTTCCTCCCGCAAATTATGCAAAGTGGAAGCGCAGGATGTGGCGTTGATGGTTTCACCTTTTTTTTTGTACACAATGAGCAAGATTCCCTTTGAGTCCCAAAAAACTGTGGCCATGAGCTTCCCGGCAGACGGAGTGACTTTGAACTTCTTCGGGGGGTCTGTTCCTTTTTTATGCCACTGCATGGACTCTTGTTTGCTTTCAGGGTCATAGTGGTGGACCCATGTTTCGTCACCAGTAACAATTCGATCCATAACACAGTCAGCGTTCTCACGACACATCTCCAAAGGCTCTTTACAGCATGCGATTCTCACTTTTTTCTCAGGCGCTGTGAGCATTCGTGGCACCCACCTTGCACTGACATTTGAAAGGCTAAGATGGTCATGAAGAATGGTGTGAATGGTACCAATTGAAAGCTTGGTGATCTCTTCGTTGTTCAGTATCTGACTTCAATATTAACCATTCTGTTACTGCCTTACTTCAAAGGCTTCTAATTCAAAATGATTACGTTCATAAATTATATTCAGCGCGCATCAGTGGCACTACAGTCCGAGGTGGACCGAGGCAACCATTCGTGCCGTGCATTCTATTGTATTGACCGAACTATTAGCCCTGACCGAACGGCGAAGTGTGAGAAGCGTTTTCTAGTAAGGTATACCCTTTTAATCTTGTCTGTCGATAGGAGTACAGCTATGACTTATGAAACATGTTCGTGTGACGTCCCACAATGCCTATTATGCAGCTTCTAAAAAACTTTCTAAAAAATGCATTTTATTACACCGAATTCATTTGATAACATTGGTGAGCTATGAAATAGTCTCCATACACAAGTCAAATGATTTCGACGCTCCTTCTTGACACACATGCCGTCAGTTAATGACACCAATTTCCGATGATTATGAAAAAGGCCTCATAGGCCCGAAGAAACTCTGTGAAGGCTTTACAAATCATTTAAACTCTGCCATCGCTTAAGCAATTGAATTCAAATAAGCTCAACTTTCAATCGATTTGATCTGGCTTCTGAATCATCAAGAGCGCCGCACATCCGAAGAATTAAAAAGCAGCCATTAAGTTGTAAACAACAATATCAAAACAACAACATCCCACAATCGGATATTAAGCCAGTTTTGAAATACAGATGAAGAAGAAGACCTCATTCACATAGAGACTATAAACCAGTGTCTGTGGTGCTTGCCAAGGCGTCAGTTACCGCTTGCCTACCGATAATCTAAGTTGCTTGCTCCATAAGTAGTCGCTGAATTAAAAAAACCTTAATCAATGATGGCTTAAATGGCTCGATTTGTCTGATAAGTGCATTTGAATACTGCCAAGGCTTATTTCTCGCCATTCAGATTGTGCGCACCATTTATTCAAATGACCATTTAAGGGATTTCTGCCTTGTCCAACTGTCAGAGAAATAATCCTCTTCGCCAATTCATCAAATGAGTGCTGAGTCTGCATGGAACCGCAAATGATCCTAACAACTGTAAGCCGCTCGTCCTGCCACTCACAGGCGAATTCTTTCAATGCTATTGTAAGAATATTTTTGCCAAACACAACATCGCATGCCAACGCACAGATACTCATTCCTTTGCTTTCCCAGTTATTTTTGTTGTACAATGCGGCCTCAATGGAATGACGATACACATCGCCAGACTCAGTGTAGACTACGAGCTATTAAAGCGAATTATTGGTGAATGAAATGTGTGCTGTCAATAGAAAAGTTGATTGTGCAATAGAAAGACAAAATCAAAAATTCGCAACCATCGGCCAGTACACAAAAACACCGCACGCTTCGATCAATTGAGATGCCAAACAGGCGAACAAGTGTTTACATTAATGTAGCCACCAGACTGGTAGATTAAGTGCAGAGATTTCTCGCAGCACACCACACGTGTACCAAAGAGGCTCATACTTGCTCCAACTCACACGCATATTTCATCATTCATGAGATACTCGTGGAGATTGCTTGCAAGGCCCGTTTGAATCAAGATGCCAGGTTCTTCATTGTCTGCATTTTGAGCGCGTGATATTTTATTTGGAAAAATACGGACATTTCTTTGAAGATGGCTTGGTTCACGCAACTAAAGGCTGGACTATATAAATGTTATCCAAATCAAGATCCTTCAAAGATGGCCTTTTGCTTACACAATACGCGATGTATGCGTTCGAATCTCGATCGTACGCCTAACGGCTGCGTATGTTGTGCGATCACCATGTGCAGCTGTTAAGGAATTTTCTAATTATCTCGGATCACATGATTAAAGGAATCACGCAGTAGGCTGTCGGCTGTCGGCTGTTCGCTGTTGGCTGTCGGCCGGCATTCGATTATTTGCTTAATTACATCTGAACAGGTTAGACTAGGTATCTAGTTACACGCATCGACAGGTATGCGAATGAATTGCGAAGAAGGCCATGGATTGGAGGGAACGTTTCGCTTTTGTTGCAGAAATTTGCGTTCACCTTATGCAATGGAAAGTTGCTTTCTTACCAAATGCGATGTTAAATGAACGTTATACACTTCCTTCTGCATACTTAGCCATAATTAAAACGTGAATATGCTTGGGAGGCGATTCGTGGAGAGGCCTAGGGATTGCGAGTGTCGCTCATAAAAATGTGTCGGAGAATGCATGTAACGACAAAAACTGGCAACCGTTTCCTGTTGACTTCTATCATTTCCATGAGATTTAACTTGTTTTAGGAATTGATGAGAAATACGTATTGAGTTAGGAGTCGCCGTAGAAGTATGCATATAATGTGTACTCGATTGGCGAACTCCCATTTAGGCTCTTGCTGGCACTGAGGCAGAAACTGTCAAGAACTAGTGCAAAATGAATGTGTGCACTGTCTACGAATTAGGACGTACAGCATCTACTTGGCCAGAACATCACAATAGGAAGGTAAAGCTCCGTCGCTCGTTTACTTGAGCGACATGATAAATACTACCAAAAACACCAAAGCGATAGAATAACTCTTGTAAATCGCTGTTTCCTTGGAGACACCGAATCTTGTAACTTGAAGGATTGAACTAGCTCTTCACGTCCTTGCACTGATGTCCAAACTTCGCACATTGCACATTATGTCCAAGCCTCGCCATTCTTATCGTCGGAGAACAGGCTGGCGGAATAGATCTATCTAGCATCTGGCTGCTTATGTCTATCAGGACCGTCGTCTGGAAGGAGATTGTCCTGAATTTGAGCTGAAAAAGACTGGTATTTGCGAAAGTCTTTTCTGTGGCTTGATTTGTTCATTATTTTTCTCAAATATCAAACCTGACTTAAGGAAAATTGCAAATACATGAGGTTAGCATTACACATGTTGTTGATTTTGGGGCCGTATTTCCCACACTTACTATACTTCCCTCATAATTCTGAAGAGATATTCTTCCATCCTGGCGAAGCAAAAATCAGTATTTGAACACTTCACAGTCCATCCTAGAATTTGTATGGGTTTAATCATTATGACCTGTTTTTTCAACTTTAAGTAAACCACATAAAGTGAAGTTGAATGGTGAAAACTTTATCACAGCCTGAAAGAACCGTGTCTGAACTGTGTCTGAATGTAATTTCGTTCCACTACCCCTTACCAGGTCCGTTTTAAAGATCTAATGTCGAATCACTGCTTCCAGTGTTGCGACCGCTATTACGCGAGTAGTGTCGGCTTCCAAATGCTATATCGTAGCTGGCATATCGAGATAGATGTGATCTATTCGATCAAGTACTATCCAATAACTGAGACTGATACTCAGACTCGAATTTTCTGATGGTAAAATAACGGACTTGGTAGGTTGATGATGCACACTATGGTGTGCTCGATGTGATGATCTAAATTAAGGCGTTTAGCTCTCGTTCAAAACTAGAACATGACCCGACTCATTCCGACACGCACTTAGGCAAACTACTCAAAAGCTTAAATATGCTATTCAACCCCTTACAACAAAGATGACCCATTTGATCATACAACGCTTTGCGGTCATTGATGTAGTTGAGCATCTACTCTCAATCCCATTCTTTTTTCTCACAATTTTTTTCTATGAATATTCCGGCGACGGATACCCCGCTGTGGCCAATTAACAAAGCTGAACTGCCTCCTGTCTACGTACCTCCAAAGAATTTGTAGTTTTTCCATGTATTTTACAATCCCACTGTCATCTCCATTCATTGGTCGAAAGAAGCACTTCGTCAATGCGCCTGTCAGGCAACATGTTCCTCACTAGCGAGCACGTTGCTCAGCCTCACATCCAGTCTTCAGTGCTCATTGTGATGCTGCACCTCCTTATTTAACGACTGAATGTGGTCAGCTCACCTGTCACATGCTCACGATTACTAATTCCCAGACAGGAATTTAATCGCAATTAACGTGCCGCTTATAATTCAATTCACGACGGTCTGATTCTGTGAATGCCTGTCTCTATTACTCTTTTGCACAAGTGACCGGCTGCCAATTCGCAGCAATCAATCCGCTTCTTTAGGTCTTCTACTTCAAGCACCACTCCCATAAAAACGCTGATTCTTCCAAATGTGACAAAACACCTCCTATTTCCAACCAAGCCCCTTTTACCCCTTTAGCCCATCCCACTGGAACACTTTCGTGCCAAATAAAGCCCCTTCCAATGTGTGACCTCCGCACAATTTTAATGCGCATCCAATCCAAGATTCAATTCAATTAACCCAACTAACACTTCCATTTGCAGGCATTCCCGCAACACTCACGTACATCAACATGGACCACAGTGTGACCGGCTCCCCGGAGCTGATTCCATATCCGGACTGGAGGAGCAACACCGCTGGCGATTGTGCGAACAGTCTGACAACCGTGTACCGCATTAAAGTCGACGAGTGTGGCCGTTTATGGGTGCTGGACACAGGCACCATTGGCATCGGCAACACCACCACCAACCCGTGCCCATATGCGGTGAACGTGTTCGATCTCGCGACAAACACACGCATCCGTCGCTACGAGCTGCGTGCAGACGACACAAACGCCAATACTTTCATCGCCAATATTGCAGTCGATGTCGGCAAGACGTGTGACGATGCGTTTGCGTACTTCTCCGATGAGTTGGGCTACGGCCTGGTCGTCTACTCGTGGGAGCAGAACAAGTCGTGGCGGTTCTCGTCACACAGCTACTTCTTCCCAGATCCCCTGAGAGGTGACTACAACGTCGCTGGCCTGAACTTCCAATGGGGCGAGGAGGGCATCTTTGGCATGGCGTTGACGCCGATCCGTTCGGATGGGTTCAGGACAATGTACTTCAGCCCGTTGGCCAGTCATAGGGAGTTTGCCGTCTCCACTCGGATTCTCCGCGATGAGAGTCGTGTGGAGGACAGCTACCATGACTTCGTGGCTCTGGATGAGCGCGGACCGAACAGTCACACAACGTCCCGCGTAATGAGCGACGACGGCGTGATGCTGTTCAATTTGATCGATCAGAACGCCGTCGGATGCTGGCACTCCTCGATGCCGTACTCGCCGCAATTCCACGGCATTGTCGACCGCGACGACGTGGGCCTTGTGTTCCCGGCCGACGTGAAGATCGACGAGAACAAGAACGTCTGGGTGCTGTCCGACAGAATGCCTGTCTTCCTGCTCTCCGACCTGGACTACACTGACGTGAACTTCAGGATCTATTCGGCCCCGCTCAGCGACCTGATTGACAACACCGTGTGCGACCTGAGGAGCAACATCTACAATTCTCCTTCGAACAGCGTTTTGCTGAAGCAGCCTATCGTCCCATACCCCAACAAGGGACTGGGACTTGCACCACGCACGAGACCTCTTCTTCTGTCCACCAAGGGGTATCTGTCCCCGTTGCTGCCGTCGCCAACACTGACCTACACCACCCAGAAGGTGCCCACTGCCAAGGCGTACGTCTACAACAATGGCCTGAGCTACGAAACCGGCGGCCCACAGACCTTCCCCGCAGTCAGCAGCCTGAAGGACTACGCTACGAGCAGGAGCAACTGGTGGAACTCCTAAGCGGGCGATTGCCTGCACACGCCTGTAGAATGTTGTATAAAAGTTAGGTTAGATCTCCGGCCAGCTGAGTCCGAGGAGATGGGTGTACATTGCCACAGAGTGCCGTGTCAAGCTCGTTATTTATAATCGCTGTACATACATACGTAATCGCATCAAATTAGTCACTTGTTTATCACTGCCCTGTGTATACTCAAATTTTCACTTCAATAAATTCCTTGTTTTTTTTTCTTTGTTATGTAAATTTGGTTGCATTTCATTTGGCGGAGGATGTATTTATTTCAGGAATGTCCTTCGAAGGGTACAAACCGATGAATTTCCCTCTACCGCTTTTAGCGACATCGGTTGGATGTTTAGTTTTTGGAGCAACGTGATTTGTCTTTGCTTAGTTTGGTTTCAAACCGGAGGTGTGGATTTGGTTCGAGGTAAGTAGTAGATTATTGTCCGAACGTTGTCTTCGCTGGATGTCATTTTCGGTTGTTGTCGATGGTGCGACATGAACCACGTTATCGACATTGATGGTGGGAGCCGTTGGAAATTCAGACTGGAGTGGTAGACACTTGGATTGGCTTGGTTTACGGTTTTAGCTTATATATCGACGTAACGAGGTACAGCATCTTAAACGCATTAACTGGAGATTAACAGTTCGAAGGGCCATTCAGTCAACGCAACAACGACAACAATGAGCTTGATTGGCGTCACTCAAAGCATTTTCAAGACATTTTATGACTTCTGAGGATTGCTTGTTTCGATCCATGCCTGTCTAGAATGAGAGATCATTTGATTAAGCTGAGCTAATGCGGCCTTGTATTCGGATAACATCTTGGCTAGCACGAAGAGCAAACACTTGGTCACTTCTTTAGTTTTACAAAAGGCGCTGCAACGGAAAACAAGAGCAGCGCAAGAGGTGTACCGGGCTAGAGGACGGGAGGAGAAGAATCTTCAGCGCCCGAAGAAAAGGTCTTTCGCAGCCTTCGAGATTGTGAGGGTAACTTGTTACTAACCCGCAGGTAATGGTTGATGTATTTAAGCGGCACTTCCAACAGCTGCTGAACGGGCCTGACCAGGACAGGGTGATAGGGAATCACGAAATCCCAACTCCAGTCGACGGAGTAGTCCTGCCACCCAGCTTTGGAGAAGTGGTCACAGTCATTAAAAAGCTGAAGAAGAAAGCCACCTGCTTAGATGGTTTGCTATCAGAAATCTTCAAGGCCGGTGGCGAAGTTCTAGTAGGCAGCATGCCCGACGACTGGAATGTCAGCTCCATACGCCGCATCCACAAAAAAGGCGATCCTACATCTTGCAACAACTGCTGAGGTATATCCCTGCTCAACTGTGTACTATGTGAACGTCAGAAGCCGTTTTGAACCACACTAATCGGCACGTACCCGTGCGCCTTCCGACAATTCGACTATAGACCAAAATGTTCACACTGAGCCAAATCCTGGAGAAGACCAGCGAGTTTCAAATCGATACGCATCACCATTTCATCGATTTCAAAGCCGCATACTACATCATTCACCGCAAGGAACTATTCGATGCGATTGCCGAACTGATCCGGTTGTGTTGCACCACGCTAACACAGACGCGGTGCACTGTATAGATTGGTTGTAGGACATCTGAGCCTTTCGAAACCTGCCACGCATTTCGGCAAGGAGATGCGCTGTCGTGTTATTTCTTCAATCTCGTACTGAAGAAGATAGTGCGACGGGCTGCTATAAACACGGAAAGCAGAAGGTTCTACAACTCAGTTCAACTGTTGGGCTATGCAAATGATATCGACATCGTCACGCCTTCCCAATGTGCCGTTGTGGACGCTTTCAGGGTGATTGAAGAACAGCCGAAACGAGGGTCAACAAGGGTAAGACGAAATATATGCTGTTGACCAAGAAACGTTCCGCTACACACCATTTTTGGCAAAACATCACGATGGACAGCTACAATTTTGGTGTGATGAAGGAGTTTGTCTACCTCTTGCCAAACGGGAACTCCACAAGCGACATCCTAGTGTAGATTCGGCGTAGAATCACCTTTGGCAACCGGTACAACACGACTCAAAACTCGTAACCCCATCGACCAAACCTTATTTTGCCAGTCCCGCTATATGAAGCCAAAAGTTGGACGCCAAGCAAAACAGCAGAGCTTATTCTTGGTGCCTTCCCCAGAAAAATTCTGCATCCCGACTGCGATGAAGGTGAATGGAGGACAAGACATAACCGCGAACTCTACGAGCTGAACAAGAATGTGGATGTATGATAGCAAATACGCCGATTGCACTGGCTCGGCCACATCGCATGGACAATAATGCTCCAGCAAAGAGAGTCTTCGAAATCGAGCCTCCTGGTTAGAGAAAGATAGGAAGACCGAACCTATGGTATAAAGACCAAATCATCAAGCGGTAAGACAGCTTGGTCTTGACGACTGGAAAAGGCGCAACACACCCAGGACCGTTATTGATGGAAGGCAGCTATTGCTCAGAATCAGATCCGCCACGGGTCGTAGGACTGAGAACAAAGTAAGTAACCACTGGGACAAAATACTGGGAAACACTTCTTGCAGGGCCTTCAGGATGGCTCGACAACGCACGGACATGATGGGTACGAGGATGGTGTGAAGATGAAAATTCCCATATGGGCATCACAATGGGTTCATCAGAGACGTGGCTTGCCCATCGAACCTAACCTAACCTAAGTATCCGCTGCACTGAACATACAGGGTGGCGTATAAGAAACGTTGAGGTTTAATTATCGAATACTTTTTTTATTTACGTATTTTAAATTTTAAAATTTGGGAAATATTCAGACACGTAGATTGTACTGTAATTTCTTTCATGTTCGAAATGCGCCCAGTGCTCCAAGCAAGTATTGAGGACGACATTCTCAGCAGTTAATGATGTCCAGGCGCCTTTTTCACAGACACAGCTGGTCCAACTATGGCTCTCTCCTGGCTACCACGTTCGCCTGATTTAAAGGCTACCGATTTTTTTTCTTTGGGGCCACCTAAAAAGGAAGGTTTACGCCAATAAGCCAAGAACAATGCAACAGCTTAAGGCCAGTATCCGAGAAGAAGTGAGGGCGCTGAGACCTGAAACTCTAAGAAAAGTAATGGAAAATGGTCTGGAAACAGCACGTCAGGTCTAAGCAAACAATGAACACGTTTCTTATGTGCTTGTACTTGTACTTCCTCCTCGATTATGAAACGAAATTCGAACTGTGCTTTCTTTTTTGCGCTGAAATAAACCACAATCAGGCAAGTCCCAACCCAAGTCATCGCCAGCAACTCCAACCTTGTCCCGGTATGAGTGGAGTTATCCTGCAAACAGAAATCTTGGCGAGTGTTACGAAATGAAACCATGACCGTCCTCCAAATAAATTGAATTAAAATTACGCACGCTTTTATTTAATCTCTTTAATTTTTTTTTTTTTTTGGTTTTCTTTACATTACACTTTTCGCTTGTTAATAATTTCATTTTATGTATATATAATTTTTTTTCCTCACTAATCCTAAGTAAATCTGCTTAAATCTTTTGAATTAAAATGATTTATCTTTGTAGCTTAATGTTATATATAATTCATATATGCCTTAACAACATGTAAAATAAATTATAAAAGTTTTAAATATACGAATTTGCATTTTTTTTTTATTTTTCTCTTTTTCAAATTGAATGCTTCACGTTTCGTTAGTTGTTCAAATTTGTCTGTTTTATTTTTTTTGTTATTAAAGACTCTTCTTTTTGTTGGTTTTTGATTAAATACACGTGAAATCTATCTTTTTCTTCAATTTTCTCAAAAGCTTAAAAACATCCGTCAGCACAACGCCCGCTCCTTTCTTCAAGAGAAAAAACATAAGACTTTGAGCTTAAACTTTCCAAGAGGGGTGGTATGTATTTGATTTGCATTGACCGAGGCTTAAACAAGGGGGGCTTCATCATTTGACTTGTTATCTTTAAACGGCAGTGTCTTGTGTTTTACATTATTTTACATGTTGTTCTGTAAATATCAAAAGTTTTACGTTTTTTTTCATTTTATTTTGTTTCTTCTTGTTGGTTTTGCTTCTCTATTTGTATATACCACAAAGTGTTTGGTCGATATTTTCATCATGAAATAAATTAGCAATAGAGTTGTATTTGTAAGAAAAAATGTTAACAACAGAGTGTGTGTTGGTGTATAGTACGTGTATACGTTACAGTCAGTAGATTAGTTACATATTTTGTAAAATCAAATAATTGAATGTGTGGTTGGATCTGCGGATCAATATGCTTGAAGTTAGTTAGAAATTTGAAAAAAATACTTATATACAAAGATTTTAATTTTATTTGTTGTGTGTTTTGTTGACCGTGTTATCCAAACGTGAATAAATACTTATATTGCACAAAGATTTCGTTTGTTTTTGTCTTTTATTTCAATCAAAATTTGGAAGAGAGTACTCTTCGAACAAAGAATTTTCAATCAACAACCGATAGAAAATTGACAGTCATTCAAAAATTCGATTTCGATCAACAGAAGAAAACTGTCAATCGTAACAATGTGGATGTGTGTGTGTGTGTGTACCTTTTGTCGAAACTTCAAAAATGTATGCTTCGACGTGAGGTTTTCCTTTTGATTTTGGCCTTAACGTTTCATATAATCAGTTTTTTTTTTATTTTGTAAATTTAGGTGGGTTGTAGCTTCACCTCGCGTGTGATGTTTGCATTCGAACGGACGGTTTTAATTTACTCGATAATTTCTTTTTTGTTTAAATTCATGTTCAATATGGAGGGATGACATAAAAAAAAATAACCGTTGTTTATAGAACGCGTCTGATGTGTGATTCAAGATGCCATATCCCGGATTCGCTCATTGCCAAGTGTTTTTTGTTCAAAACGAGGCTGGGATTATTTGACTCATGACACGTTATAGATCATATGCATAAGGTTCAGTTAAAAATTTCTGTTTACTCATCTGTCCAAAGGATCGTTCAGACACGGCTCTAAGTTCATAATTCAACATCAGTGGAGAATAGTTTGAACGTCAAATTTAGAGTGGAGAGCTACGCAGTTATCATGGATCACTTTGGGAAATTTCATTGAAATCTTCTTAAATGACAATCCTTTCAATTTCGGTGACATATCCGTAAAGCTAACTCCAGTCTTCGTACTTTAGAAAAGATATTCAGTTGAATAGAGTTCATTCGTGAGTAAATTTGTTCACGATAAAAAGGAAAGGAACAACCGACTTTCAACAATATGCACTAAGGTTCCGTGAAGTAAACATATTTAGCGAATTTTACATCAAAAGAGGAGCATGACTGAATTTATACTGATCATGTCTCTGGAATGGACTGTAGGCGACTGCTTTATTTAGCTGAGAAGTGCTCAATGCTCAAATGTCAAGGGAAGACACTCTGATTGCCATTTAGGTCAGCATAGGAGTTTTGCGTGCTATCCTTGTTCATAATTGCGTTGATGGAATCTAGAGGAGAAGATTCAAGCCTGAAGTGTACGGGTTATAAAGCGCCATGAATCTAGCTAGGCATCTACGGATCCAACGCCTAATGTGGCTGAGGTATGTAGAGTGTATGAACCATTCAGCTCCACCCCGAAGAATCTTCGACTCCGAACATGTGGGCAACGCAACAGAGAACACTCAGGTCTAAGGTGGCACACCGGTGGACCTAGTACAGTACTTCTCAACAAATCTTACAGGATAGTCACTGAATCTCTAAGAGCTTAAAATGAATCTAAATCGTTTGAATCAAAGACAAAGTCCAGGCTTTATAAGTTCCGTCTTAAATCCTTCTGTTAGTTGATTTTGCTAACCTAACCTAACCAATACCTTCAAAAAGGTTGTAGATAGGTGCAAGTGGCTGGCTGCATACAACAGTCACAGTAAGCCCAGCATAGACCCATTGTGGTACAAGTCAATCGATTGGCTGGCATAGCCTTTCTCAGAGTACGGCGCCCTAAAACCAGTAAATGTATGTAATGGTTTTAAAAATGTTAAAAATCGAGATTTGAACAATAACTGTTGGTTCGGAGCTCGGATGTTTAGAGAACAGTGTCAGCTACCCTAGCAATCTTAATTACTTCTAGAAACGTGTCGGTTAAAAAACCAAATCATGCCAATAGTTTAAGGGCACCTCGACTTAGACAACATTCAAATCTTTTTTGACCTAAAAGAAACCTCAGTGCGAACAGTGGCGCATTTGTATGCATTTATTTTCCTCGAAATTGTATCCAGTATGGTTACTTTCCATCAAAATCAGCATGTTGTCGTCATCACAGTCGTCCGAAAGTCTATTTGATTCAAAGTTTGCATCAACCTCATATGTTCTGTACACCATTCAAGTCCGAGGTGGACTAGTGCATAGGTTCTCGCGTTGCCGGCTTCATTTTACAGGTGGAAGGAGCCTACTCAACTCCGAATTCCGAACGGCAAAGTATGAGACGATTTTTTTGACACTTATATTCTCTGGGCATTGTCAATGGCTCAAATGGGACATGGTGCGTTGAAATATGAAAATCACTTGTGCACCTACCCACACGTCATTGTTGCTAACACAGAAATGGAAAAAAAGGGATTTAAATCCGGCCTGGCTTGGACAACAAAACCAGAAGCCACACCTCTGCTATTTCATCGCGCAATCACAACCGATCTACAAGAACATTCGAGTACATCTCGCCTGCCACGTGTCCACATCTTCCTACGTTCCCACACAATTCGTTCGTCTTTAGAAAGATTTCTTAACAAATTCATAAAATATTCCAACACGCTCAAACCATGCGAATGGAAGCTAACTTAAAACAAAACCTAATCAACCACTAGTAGGGTTCAATATTGTCAACAGATTCAGCAAACATCACACGCCCTTCTCAACATTTCCGCTTTCGTGTATAATGTATGTACTTATATATTATTCATGATTTTTCGTTTTTTTCCCTTTTTTAAATATTCATTTATTTATGGAAATGAAAGAGTTGCGTTCAAAACAATAACGCCATCTTTGACTTACCAAAACTTATCGTGTTTAGTTGATTTTTATTTGCAAAAAAAAACCACAATAAACTTTTGTGTGTTTCATTGAAGGAGTGGATTGTGTGTACTTTTGATTGGTTTTCATTTTGAAAATGTTAAAAATACTTAATTTTTCATTTCGATTTTATGTTTTTTCTTCGTTTTTGAAAATGGACATGAAATGGTATTTTTTTTTTTTTGGGTTTAAGATAAACTTGAGATGTTTTATTGCTTTTTTTTTAGTCTCGCTATTGCTTTGTGGGAATGCAGTCTGTTTCACTCTGGCGGGGACGAAGGGAGTAGGGTTATGCCATTGAATGAGTGTCTGAGAGAAGTGAGCTATCCTTGTGAAGATCATAGACAATTAGCATGAACATAGCTGAACTCTTGAGAGTAGCATTAATCGACTTCCAAAGCCGCCACCGTCTTCTAAGAAACAATTTTAAAAATGATTATCAGTTGACAGGCGGACTGAGTCTCATTTCTGCAAATTCAAAGAGTCTATTTAATCGTGAATCAGCCAGGCACAGGTTTAGAAACAGGAACCTTAACAGAGTTACAATGACGAACGTGGGTAATATGAATCGAAATGACCTAAGCCATCAGCGCAAAGACTAAACAGACTACTACTGTTTGTGAACCGCCTTTCTTCAGTTAAGGCCGCTCTGTCACTTGCAGTTGACTATGTAAACGACGCTAGACCAGAAGCATAGACTTTTTCGAAATTGTATGAATGGAAATTGATGGAAATTGAAGTAGTGGTACTGAACTGAACTACAACGACATAAGTCAGTCGTCTTAAATGCCACGGACAGGTAAAGTATATGGACTTCACAAGTCCGGCACTAAGAGCTTTGGACTCCAAGTCAATGATACATCTCAATAGGCGACAGTTTCAAGCGCTAAAGGCTTTACAAAGCCATATCACCAAATCAAAAATGATTCTAAGTTGCTACACCTCCCTTCATGGTCTCTAACAAGACAGTGCTTATAATGGGTCCCGGGACACCATGGTATTCAACGAATTTAAATAGCTGCTTATCCAGCTTAGCCGGAAGCACAACTAGAAACAACATTAAGCACTATTTCTCTGAAATTGACTCACAACTGCTTATAAAAGCTGACAAAGGAATGGGAGTGGACTATTTCCTGCCAAAAATCCAAGCTGTTTCGGCCAAACTATAGTAGCTCCAAAGACGAAATATATTCTCTTCCTATCCAAAGTTGAGTGAAATCTCACACTCGGCGTTACAACTGTCTTGTAGAATATCATGCAAACATACTAGGACTGGCCTCGCTTTACTCATGCAAGAACTCCAGAGCCACGGAAGAGATCATTGAAGCATGTTCTTTGCAACTGCCCAGCACTGTCTAATGCACAAAAAAGAAGACATTTGGTATACACTTCGTGAACTCAGGAATGTCAAAAATATCAGCCCACATTCGGTTCACAGGATGCTTAATCAACATTCTAGACATATCTAGTTGGTCCGTCTGTTTTCAGAGAGTTTGTGGTGACTCTGTTGCCGTTGAAACGACCACACTAACCTAAGTTAACCTCCCTTCTTCGGGTCCAAGGTGGACTCGGGAATATATTTTCCAGCTAACATTCAGATAGCTGGGATCAGATAAATTTCTCATGTCACTTGGTCTGTTGAATTACAAGATCCATTCCAGACACAACCTCGTTGAATAAGAAAGTAGCCGAAGAGAAAGGCCCACCATCTCACTCCTTTCAAATTTCAGCTCAGTCGTCGTGTTTGAAGACTCAGCTGATTACTCAATGATGTCTTATTTCTTGATAACCAATCAATGCATTGTCCTCACAATCACTCACTGTCCCCAAATGAAATCAACCCATTCTCTGCTTGCGCGATTCGTATAAGATGATAATGTCCAAGTGTGTGTATGTCATGATGTAAAATGCGGGATTCTCTGTATGATCCGTCTGGGTATTAATGCGCTGATTCTTCTAACCAAAGTTTGATATTCATTGATCTATATTTATGCATATATCGTAATTACTCAATATATATATATAATTGTATATATATTCTATATATGTATATTATATTTTCATATATTAATAAATTATTTTCAAATCTAACACCTATACAGAGATGGGAACAAGTTTTTGTTAATAACTCTTACTTTTGTTTTGTTAATTAAATTTGATGCCTTTTTCGATTTATGAACTTCTATAACACTATGTTACCCTTAATTTTAAATTCTTAACGTTAATATACATCTGCTTTTTGTCTTATGTTTTTTTTTTGTTTAAAATTTTACGATTTTTTGGTTTTGTTTGTTTTTTTCCTTAAAAAATTGTTAATATTATTTTTCCATTTTTGCTTTGTGTTAGTGATAAATAAAAAAATAAGTACACAGTTGTTTTTGTTTTATTTAATTGATTTTTTTTTGTTCTTGTTGGTTTTATTGTAAATCATAAAGTAACGTTATTAAATGTTTTAAAATAAATAAAATGTTTATTTGCTTTTTTTTTTTTTTGTTTAGTAAATAAGTACTTTTATACATAGATTTATATATAATTTATTTATTTTCACCATTTCACATTATTCATAAATTTATGACTTAGTTTATAAATATGAAGTTTTTTTTTGTTTTGTTTCTTTTTTTCAAATTGAATAGATGAACGATATTGGTTTTCATGCTTTATTTGTATAAATATGTTTTGTTTTTAGTGTTTTTTTTTTTGTTTGTTTTTCTTGCTATAAATTTTATGTATTTGTTCGATTCGAGGGTAGTACCTATGCTAAGACTTCTTTCAAATTGTTTTCTTCTTAATCACTCTTTTTCTGTGCACAAAATGCTCTTTGTTGTTTTCATTCTGCTCTCAAATTATGCTACGAGTTTGAAATGAGTTTTTACTTAAAACTAAAAACATAGTTGAACAAATGTGGTTTCATGTTTGATAAATGTTGGATCTGTAAAGAAGAGCTTTCAATTTATATATGATGTCGTAGCTATGGTTGCTGCGTTGGTTGTTGCTGTTGTTGTTTGAATCATTTACTCCAGTCGGGCTTTGTATGTTGTTTTCCAGATTTCGGCGAGTGTGACGGCACTGTGGAATCGATGGAAAATGCAGAGGGGCAGTGTGACACGTTGAATTATTGACCATGGAATGAAGCCATAGAAATCAAGTTGAACCTAGAAAAAAACAAATCAAAAATTAATTCAATTCAATACACAAATGAGGCTTATGATAGGGAACAAACAAAAGTCAAATCCGCTGGGTTTATTGCGAATATTACGGTCACTCATACAAATTAAGACCAGGTTAACCACCCGGAAATTGGACACCACAATGCTTGACGCACGTTTTTAAGGGAAAACGTCCGCCGATATTTCAATTTAGTCTTCCTATTAATTTAACCAGTTGTACAGAGCCTCATTCATTTTGACCGCAATTTCCGATTTTATAGGAAATCTGTTCGAAAATCGGAAATCCGTAAACCGTAATTCTATAGCAAAATGATATAATCCGCATTCGGAAATGAAAAGTATTGCCAATTCATTTACGGAAGTAGTATCTATAAAAATCAATATTTCTTACGGATTTTCACTCGAAATGTATGCCGTCGGATAGAGATTGATAAATACTGCTGGATTTCTTGTAAATACATTTTCTATCACATGCAATTATTGCAACAAAATTTGTACAAACAAACCAGCACAATTCGAAGATTTTGTTAATTTTCTCGAGAAACATGGAGGTCTAGCCAAGGGCTTTATTTCAACTTCTACAACTAGGATGGAAACTTCTGATTCGACGAACCAAATAATGCTCTACCAAACTAATATTTTGGCAGTCCTACAATATGGAACCAAAAGTTGGACGTTAGACAAAATAACAGAGCTGATGCTTGATGCCTTCGAAGGAAAAAATGCTACGTCGGATATCCGGTGAATGAAGGATACCCTATCATTCTCATCTTTTCAAAAAGTGGGACAAAAGAGATTGTTCCAATTACAGAGGCATATGTATGTCTTTTAAGTCTCCCTGGGAAGTATACGCTAATATATTGGAGGCGAGTTCTAGACTTATGGTCGAGTCCAGGATCGGATGAACAGGGCGGCTTTCAGAAATACAACCGACTAGCTTTCACTCTAAAAGTGGTACTCGAGAATTCTTGGCAGTATGCCAAACCCATATACAGCCGTTTTGTAGTTTTGGAAAAGGCATACGACCGAGTGGCTCGAGGTGAACTCTGGAGTACTCTGCAGGAGCATCGAATGGTCCTCTTTTGACGGCAGTACGCGAGGAACTCAATGCAGCTCATTCTTCTAACGGAAAGGGTTGTACTTCGAAGACTTCGTCAAGTGGCACGAAAGTCTCATTATTTCTTGACGAAGACACTACAATAATCCAAATATTGTTAACGTTGGCTACATATACTCCCGATCAGGACCTACGAGGGAATAAATGCCTTCTGCGAACCGGCTATTACGACGTATTCCGTCCACATTCCGAATGCCTGTCAAGCATGAAGTACAATGTGGACCCTAACCATTATATCGTTGTTAAGTATGTAAATCGTAGAGCTAATCGCCACCATTCAGTCGGCATCATCATCAAGTTGTTATTGCCTTCCTTGAACTGTAGCAACCGTCGTATCAAGGTCAGTTGTGAATTCACCAGGGCCTACAATGTCCAAGAGAACTGTGACATGCAATGCTTGTATGCAGCAATTTGCACATTAACTCAAAAATAAATCGAAAACATCACCAAAAAATACATACTTTCCAGACACCTTTTGGATCATAACATATTCAACAACAAAATTTACTTACCGGATTGGCAAAGACCTTTTGAGCTTCGAACGTGTAGATGGCAAACATGGATACATTGCAAATGAGCAAGAACGTAACGATTTGCCGTCCGGGCTTGCTGCGATCATGCTCTGGCAAATGCACACGACGCCTTGACACATCGGCGATGAACAACAATTGAAGAACAACCTGGAATACAGCTACAATGCCAGTGGTCATGACTAGAAGATTGGGTTCGCTCTCGAGAGCCTTCAGCGAACCGGCTATTACGCTAAAGACTGAGTAAGTGAAGAGGCCGAAAGCGGAGATGCGCAAAAGGATGTCGTTCAGGTTGCTCTGTTCCTCGCAACGGAATTTCAATGATTTCACCCTGAAATGGAAGAGAATGTCTTAGCCAACCATGCGAGGAGTGCACAGTTGTGCGGGGGAACTCACCTTATAAAACCAATTATGATGGCCAAGACTGCGAAGGCCATCAGTGCACAGTGACTAGCGTCGGCCAGGTAGATCGCCAACAGCGAGAATTGCGGATGACGGACGAGTACAAAGAACAGAATGAGACAGATCAACGAGCCAACCAGCAACAGGAGTCCAAAGAAGAGGCCCTTGGATGATCCAACGCAGTCAACACGGCCGGAGCGGGCTTGTTGTGCCATTGCCACAGCGCGTCGCGACAGCATGACCTCCAGACGGTGCTCCAAGTCCTCGTCGTTCATGTGCCTGGGGTAGCGTCCAATGTGCTTCCACATAACGTACAGAACCACGGCGCCAATCAACGAGTACTCAATGATGAAGGGGTACAGGTATGGCGCCGAGTCGTAGACAATGGTGCCCATGATGTCCACACGTCCACACGCCGTTGAGTTGAGGGTGCCGATGCTGGAGGAAAGGGCGGCAGGGTAGATGTTGTCCAAGCTCTCGATGGCATCGATTGGAACCACGGGCTCTGGGTGGGAGATGCCCGAGAACGTCTGGTAGCTGTTCTCAAGGCCGCCGAACAGGTTGTTCATCAGGAAACTGGTCTCGGTGGATGCCGGTGTGGGAGAGTTGAAGGCCGAGAAAATCGATCCCAAGGTGCTTGTGCTTCCCAGAGTTGTTGTACTCGGTGTAGTGGCGTCAAGTCCCTCTGGCATCACGGTGGATTGGAATAGGCGACTGGTCGGTGTGGCCTCAGTTGTGGTGGTGGTTGTGGTCGATGTGATGAACTTCTTCAACTTCCTCATCATTGTCGTGCTGGCCCATGCAAAGGCTGCCGTGGTTGATGGCAGCTCAGTGGTCGATGTGCTCGTGGTCGAGGAGGAAGAGGTCGATGGAATGGTCGAATCGTCATCGTCAGCCATAAGGCCCCGTGTGACGCCTTCAGCTGTGGCGCGCACCACCTTAGCCAGTACGTTTCCGGACTCAGCTCCGCCCTCTGCGCCGAGCATCTCGATTTCGTCGTTTGGTCCGATGTGTGTCCTCAGCACAGTGCCGGCATGTCGCAGGGTGTGGCGCCTAATGGACTCCAGAATGACCGAGTCCTCTGGGTCCGGTCCTCGGCGTTGATGATAGACGGTGATTTCGTGCAACGACTCCTTGACCATTGTTCGGATCCAAACGCAGATGTTGGTCGCAACCACGTGCATCAGTCCGAAACGAGCGATGACTTTGAATCGGTGAATGTTGAGCTGCAAGTGGAAACACACGTCAGAACGGAAAGAACGCAGGTGGCTCTAAGAGGGATCGAGTGGTTTTCGGGATATGTGAAGAGAGGTTAAAATTTATGAGGAGGAACTACCCAAGGTTTGCCATACCTGAAGGGGGTTTAAGGCGATCCTGGAAGTCTGTGTACGGGTACATTTATTAAATCTATTGCAACTACTTCAAGGGGCATTAGCAAGGATCAGAAGGGATTAGTGGGGAGGTGGGTTGGAGATTGGACTCTCGCCAATTGATAGAAAGAAGTGAAGACAAGCGAACATGATTGTGTATGTGTGTGTGTCACTCACCCTTGCATTCATAAAAATAAAGTACATCTGCATGAATGTGAAGACCATTTGCAGCAATGGGTTTACACCAATCAGGATGTGGTGGCATGGGGACTCGAATGGGATTTCGAAGAACGAACCAAACTCCAAGCCGATATAGATCATGGCACCCAATCCAAAAGCTGAAAAATAAGAAAATAAGCAAAATTGTGGCTGAAATCCTTTTTCTGTGGGGATGTCTTACCGATGGCGCCGACTCGAAGGAAGAAACTGCCATGGGTGGGGTCGCTGTGGGTGGTTTTCCTCTTGCGGACATTCTTTGGTGTGACGGCAGCTTCAACTTCGGCTTGGGAATCCTTTAAATTTTGTATTAACATATTTTTATTTCATTGTCTCTGATGGATTGCGATTGTATTCAATTTTTTTTATTTTTTTAAAGGAAAAGTGATTATGGATGAATGTTGTTGGAGTGTGTATAATACATCAGGAAGACATTTGATTTCGTATTTACAATCAGAAACAGTGATGAAATGATTGGGTGGTGTTTTGCAATTTATTTGCATTTACTTTCACGTTGCTTTCTGATGGTGCGTCAATAACGTTCGATTAAACGAGAAAGGGTGTGAAGTCGAGGAGAGTTAAGTCCCCGAAAGTGTTTACAACATCAAAGGTTACATCGAGGGATGGGGACTTGTAAGGTGAGTGATTGAGGCTTCAAAGTGATAGATTTATTTACATACCATAGATGTGGTTTTAGTGTCTGGGCGAAGTGAAAATGCTGGTAAATCAAACACAAATTGATTAATTGTACCTGAACAATGCGCATCGCAAAATGACCCTGATGCCGCAACAAGTAATTTTCAATTAAGTGCCAGATTGTCAGTGACTTACAAGTGGTAACTCTTATTGAATTATCGATGAATTATAATATTTATTTATTATAATAAAAGCAGCATGTAAAGGGTGGTTAAATTTTAGGGGCCGATGTTGAATGTGAACCACACCTAAACGTCAAGTTTTTTTCTGCATTTCATTTGACATTTCTCAATTTCAGTCTAACTCAATTTGAACCATGGAAATATACACAATCGAGCAACGCGTTAAAATTCAAGAGCTTCGGCACATTAACGGCATAGAACCTCAATTATGCTTCAGCGTCATCGAAAATTTGGACCATCGGATGGAGGTGCGTCGCCGAGGTCGCGGGCCATTTGGCCGATATTATGTTCCATACAGAATTGAACCATACCAATATTATCATAATAAAAAGAAATGACAATAATTTCCTAAATAATTTGTGTTTTATTCAAAATCAACATCGGCCCTTAAAATGTCCACCCAGCGCTGTCTGACCAAAATAACGTTGCTTTTAAGAAGACCTTGGAAAACATACCGGGCAGCGCTGGAAAAAAGACTTGCAGAGTTACAGGCTTATGAGGATGTTGTACTACACCGAGGATATTGGGCGATCACTGTCGTAATGTTGGTTCTGACTAAGCTGGACATGATTGCAATCAACGTACATATATGCTGTCATCGCTGTGGCCACTGATCAACCTACCAACTTCATAACGATGTGTGATTATGTCATATTTGCGTAGGACTTCGTCTACTTCTGCCCGAGATATAGTCAATAGTTGTTTCATAGGACTCAAGAGGCAACTCAGTAGTCGATGTCTCTCTTGTCAAACCATGCAGGCTTTGTACAAGACATTCTTCACTAAGATCCTTCTTTACGGTGTAGAGGCATCAGCTAAGCCACTTTTTGTAGAGGAGCTCTGTGTATGGTCAAGGAGACGATTCAAACACGAACCGGAGGCGAAAACGTCAGATCCAACAATCCAAGTTGATGAGACATGTAGTGCTTACGAACAACCCAACGTTGACTTGAAGAAACTTCATCAGCAAGGGAAAAAGTTGGTTAACTTGTATAGAATGACGATCACTCGAAATGAGCTAAGTTGTTATCACTGTAGTCCTCACTGTATGCCAGACTTGAAATAAGATTGATGCTTTACTATTATTTTTGTACAAATTTCCTGCTCATGCAAAATGCAAATTCAACATACAATTACTTAAAGTTCCTTACACCATGGCTAGGTTCGCCAAACGTTCCTCAATCTTTCAGTGAACTAAACTCTAATCAAGGTCACCAAATAAGAATAGGAAAATAAATTTCAATAAAACAACAACGATGTGAGGTGATTAAATTGAATTAATTTTGAATCTACATTCTTGGCATTGAGTGTAGAATAGCCCATCATTCAAACAGCCGCCTCAACTTCGCTGAAAGTGCTTCAGCGGTTGGGCCAATTTTTGGGGACTAGGCTTGATGTATGCGGTGTTATTCCGTCTCGAATGTTGGTCTCGAGGTCCCCCAAAGAGACTGACTTGTTAGCGTAGACAAGCGAAAATAATCGAGTGGTGCCAAGTCGGATGGTTGTAGCATCCAATTATGAACATGACCCAATCGCCAAATTTCTCCTTCACAACTTCTATCATCGTGTCGATTGTGTGGCATGTAGTCTTATTGCAAACTCACACATGTAGGCCCATTCGCCATAGACTCTCTGGCGATGCCCAATTCAGTCGATCGGCACCCAATTAATATGTCCGGACTTTCTTCAATACTGTCTACGTCGGCTATGTGTTCTTAATTTACGCACAAATCTCTGTCTGGTTGGTTGCTCACAATCCAAAAGAGTCTACTCATGCTCAAAAACTAGCATTGATATCTGGTCACTCTATAATATTCAGCCTAATCCTTGTCCCGCTCTACAGTGTAAAGGCATACAAAAAGAAGAAGCTCCAGATATTATCCAGATAAATATTCCCGGGGGATCTCCTGCTTGCGTTGCAGGTTAATTAAAGCGACTAGAGTCTAGCTGTCTAAGGATTCAACGCTTAAGGCCTTGTAGAGTGCGTCGATGACACGTCTGCAGCCCGAAGAAGGTTCGGACCACACAGCAGAGGACACAACAGCCGGCATAAGTGGAGAAGGCCATGTGCAAGCCAACTACTTAGAGGTCGTACAAAATGGAGCGACTTATTCGTTGAGTCCTAGATCCGTCAAGTATTCAGTTAATTTAATTTGTATATTTGTTCAATTTTACGCTTTCCAAAAAAATCAGGATACCATGCAAATATTATCAAATTATGCGAGACTTAAAAATTGATGGTGAAGCAGGATGCTATCGCTTTAAGTGCAAAACGAATTTCGAAAGGAGACACCCTCTTCCTCAAGCTACCCATTTCATCACGTCATCTTACGATCCAATACACTCCCTCTGTGTCAAACTCCAACCTCAGTTATTGCACAAAAAAAAAAAAAAATGTATTTGTACCCACACCCGTGCCCGATCCAAGAACCGCAAAGAGTGACTTAACTTTTACAGACGGCATGCCATCGATTTTCGACATCGACATCCCTTGCCACACACAAGCGTTTATTAAATTGAAAAAGAAATGAATTGAAATTTCATAATAAAACCACATGCAGTGCAAATTAAAAAGCAAAAGAAGAAAAAAAAAAAGTAAAAAAACACCAAATGACAAGTAAGCATCTGAGAAGCACACACAAAACGAGATGAACACACATAGAGATACGTACAAATAGGCGGAAAGTAGAACAAATTACACCATGAATCGAAGTGGGCTTTAAGGTCTTAACGCAATTAGACAGCCTGTGAAAGCCGACATCGGGACACCAGTGTTGCACCGAACCAGTGTGTGTTGCAAGGTTCTCAGTTTACCTTCATTGCACTAGCTTCAGATTAGTACCAAGCTGTCACAAATAACACACTACACCAGATACGACGCGTTACAAATATGGAGGAGAGTATTAGCACACAGATAGTAATAGAAATTCACACCATTGCGGTTGCATTCGATTTTGCGGGCCTTGGTTGCAAATTACCAAAGCCAGCTATTAATCCGTTGCGGTGCATATTTTATCGGATGCAAGACACATACATAGACACTGTACAGCCAAGCGGTTAGTAACAGATATGGTTAGTTGGTAGTGAGGAAGAAGAAGAAGAAGAAGAAGAGTTAAGTTAATTGCACAGGATGCGAGGAAAGTTGTTTTTTTGTTTTTTCAATTTGTTTACTTTATTTTTTTGCAAAACACTCAATCAAAGGCTCATACCTGACTCAATAGCGACTGCCGAACCAAATCACGTTTCTTGATCGGAAATCGTTCCTGTGTGTTTTTGTGTGTTTGTATTTGTTGAATTCATGTAGTAGTATGTGTGTGATTTTTTTTAACGTGATGTGATGAGAATTTTTGTATAATTTTTTTTTATAAAAAAATTGTTTAATTGATACGAAAAAAAATACATGTTAAATTGATTTGTTAAAAATTTAGGATAAAAAGGATAACGAGGATAAAGAAATAAAATTAAAACTAAATCTCCCCGAAGGCTGTGCAATGCGAAGCTTTCTTAATTGAACTTTGTTACGAGCGCATAGCTTGGATTGGTGAAAGTTAGAGAGTGAGCGCGTTTCAAACGAGCCTCGATGCAATTGAAAAAGCTCCACAGCGACAGCACATGCAATATGGACTAAAGGAGTAAACAACGGAAAGAAAAAAGAACGAAACGAAACGAAAATCCCTTTGTGCAGAGGATAAGAGATGATATCCTCCATCCATTAAAATTCATTCAATTTATACCTGAAACGGGCTGGGCTTGCCACTCTTGCCGGAGTCCTTGTTACCCTTTCCATCCTTGGAATCGGCTGGATCCGGTTTCTTTTGCTTTTGTTTCTTTGGTTTCTTCTCCTTTGGTGGTGATTTCGGTTTGCCGCCTCCATTGCAGCATGTACTTTCTGTAAGGAGAATATTTCGAGAAGAAGAAACTTGGATAATCCGTTCTTGAGACGATGACGCGACACGAAACTTTAATCCGAAGCCAACATACCGTTGGTGTGTCTATGTGGTGTGGTATCACCATTCCCTCCCCCCCAGGACTCACCTTGAAGCAGGAAACAGAAGACATACAGCAGGAAGAGTATACTGGCCCCGTATAGATACGTGAAGAATCCCTCGTAGTACAGAACCGGCAAGCGATGTGTGGTCACATCGCTGATCACGTATGCAATGCAAACAACGATTAGTATGATGGCGTACACCAAACTGGTGACGATAAAAAGTGATGTCCTGAAAGAATCAAACAAAATCCCATTAGACCATGCCGTCGTACATTCCCTCCGCCCCTCAACCGGGGGGACAGGTGGTGATTGTGTGTTAAAAAGAAATTCTTTATATTTTTTTTTGCTTCTGTTTTTCGTTTAGAGAAAAAGCTGGTGATTTTTATGTGTGTGAGAGAGAGAGCTAGAGAGTGTGTGTGTGCGAAGCCCAGAGTTGTTGCTGTTGGTGATGCTGGTCCTCGAAATTGCTTTAGCCCTTAATTGTACCTCTAGTAGCGACTAAGCTAAGCCGATTTATTACCTTTAGTTCTTTTACAAATCCGAGTGTCGAATGCTTTGGGGATGTTGTGAGGGGCTTAAGTGCGAATCAAAAATACGAATGTGTTTTGGAATGTTGAATATAAGCGCAAGAACTACACTAAATTGCGTGATTGGTTGCTGCAAGGGACGTACGAAATAATAAAAGAAAACGATTTGTTGAAAATGTTTCTCAGACAATAAAGGGGACACTATCAACGAATTCATTCCCATTCAAGGATGTCCCTTCAATTATGCAGGCACTGGATCACATTTCACGTCTGATTTGGGACACTGATACACAAATGTGGGAGGGTGGCTGGTGGTTCCTTTCGGTTTTAGGGGTTTTCACATGTTTGGGGGCTTCATTTGCATCAAGACTGCGACTCGAATCGAAATCGACGGAATCTATGATAAGACACGAATTAATAAAAAATGTGTAACTTTGCAGTCGCTGTAGAATACCCAGAAGGTTTAGCATTTATGGTGAGATAGTCGTACGTCTCAGTGGTAGTATTTCAAAAATATTCAAAAGCATTGCCTTATTTTCGTATTGACGACACTATCGAACAATGGTGGTGTGAATGTTCAAGAAGTGTGAACATTCGGCAGGAAAAGGCATAAAATCATCCAAGATGTTGCTACGTGACAAATTAAGGTTACCTCTCTTTGGGCGGATATGCAAGAGAATGTTTGTAATTAATAAATCGTAACACCTTGTTATATAATCCATGCGTTACATAACCATTGTTATTAAATATTAAAGTATCAGCTCACATTACTCGTAAGATTCTGCCGAAATCCGGCCCGAGCATTAATCACTTTTTGAGCTGTGCCCCTTTTTCACTCGCAAGTCCATGGAGGCATCTCACCAATCAGCTTTAATCAACAATATTTGACAATGAGAGGAATACCGCTTTAAAAATGGTTAAAGACATTCGAATGGTTACTTCGAGATGTGGCAAATCATATCAATCACCTTCAAGTAACTTCTTACCACATTCGGAATGGAATCCAGAAGACTGAACAATTTCGAATGTTCAATCCTCCATGTTGCCGGCCATTTAAATGATGTGCCATACCATATACAACGGTGTGAATGTTGCAAAAAATAAAGCCAAAATCACAAGTCACACTGTTGTTGCTATGCAACCATATTTTACAATCCACCAAAAAAAAAAAATCATAAATAATGGACAACATTGATGGCTGGCAGGTGTTTCCATTTATCAAAAGTTAGTTGAGACAAACGTCTCTCAGTTTAGAAGAAAAACTCTCAATTTGTAGATGAATGGTAGTTAAACGCAGTTCTCTTGCAAAAGAAGACTGCTTTCGTTTTACATTTGATGTTTTATTTCGATCCCTTTATTTCTCTAATTTTTTAGCAAACGCAGAACGACACAGTATTTTATCCATGGCCCTTGTATTGCTTGTGGTACAAGAAGCACGGTAGCAGCAATGCAGCGTTGTGTTTCAAGTATTAATTATTCAGCGAATATGACTACTTTTGATTGAACGGGAAAGTGAATAAATAAAAATTGGGATCTAGTGTGTAGAATCTTCAGATAATAATAATAATATGGGTGGCGCTACAGCCCGTAGAGGGCCAGGACTTAGCTTCTCTGCTAACACTCGTGTTGTGCGTGCTATTGTTCTATCACGAGTGCTACCAATTGTTCTATCAGATAATTACGGTTAAATGAGTGCACTATTGTTCAATGACCATGCATGTTTTCGAAGGGCTCTCATTTTGACAAGACCGCCGCACTTCTTGCCTCTTTATGCGCGACACGACATATATTCGTTGAGGAAGACCTTTGATGCATCATCTTTGGAATGATCAGAAACTTACAAAATCAGCTCATAAAAAAACTTTGGACTACGGTCAGTGCGAGTATGAAGTCTCTAGTGGCAAATCAAAGACTTTGGACTAAGAGCTAACGCTTCTATCATACAACACTATCATACATATACATATTTACAGGAATATGACGCACATTAAATCATAGTAAACATAAATAATAAGCTATTGGTTACGTGCCAAGACTTGTAGACTTGTCAATTATCACATTGTACACTAAAGTCATTCAATTCAAATGTTTAGCTTCGCACGGACTAGGGTCTTAATGGTATGTTAGGCGTGTTGCCACGTTTGGGAATCGCGCCATATTACTTTTGAGTACATGTGCACGAAAGTATGAAAGAGTACGGAGATATTGAAGACCTCCGTAAGTGTCTTGTAAACGATCGCCCTTGTTCACGAGAGATCGTAACATTTTCCGATCCAATCTGCGGAAGAGTTTGACTCTAACAAGCAAAAGATGAACACTCTTCTGAACTCTTACATAAGAATTACAAAATACGGGAAACTTCACAACTTGAGATAAAAATATATCAAAAAGCTATAAGAACCAAGTAAAAAATAAATGTTCCCTCTTTTCCAGAGTTTTGATTTATAACTCATAACCGCAAAATATCCACATTTGAAAGACCAACTAGTCGCACATTTTACGACCACTTAAAGTAAAATCAAAAGCAGACTGGTCACTTTATTCGTTTCCCGACGCCGTAAAGACTCAAAAAACCACAAGACCACACGCACCTCTGTCACCAGCAGTACTCGAGGGCAATTTTAATTCATCCCAAGCGCACAAAATCCAATATTTTACCGCAAAATCAAACGCAATCCAAACAAATATCAACTAGTTACACCTGTTTACTTGACTTGCATAAAATATAAATATTTACATTTCGTCCGCTCCACCAGATCGGCACTCGGAATTGCCGCTAGCCAAACTCGCCAAAATGACCGAAGAAGAGGTACTAAACAAGAATTTTGCTAAATCTTTTCCAAAAACAAAAACAATACATACACCACCGCATGTGTCTGTCTGTCTGGGGCGTACTCCCTCGTACAAAGTGATAATGAAATTATAAGAAGAAACTTTTTTCCGCTGTTTCCTAGCCACAGCCGCCTTTCAATAAAACATCGTCTAATATTAGAACGAAGTCCTCACTTCGTTTCTATTTTATTTTGCGTGTAAAGTCTCTACTGTGGTTTCTATTTGTAAAATCAAAAAAAAAAATGATCAAAAACAAACGGCCTGTGTTTACCAACAGCGGCTAGCTGCGGGAGCGATCTATCAAAAGCGTGCGCTTGACATACATCTCCAAAATGTTGGGGCAGAGCATAAATCTCGCCCATTATGTGTATTTTCGTTTATTTTTTTAGTTTCATGATATAGTTTCTTATAATAGCGGCGTTCGGGTTCGCAGGAAACGCGAAGAACTGATGGAAAACTATTTGGATACGGAGGGAAAATATAACGATGACGTGAGGATTTATATTTTGAACAGGGAAAATTTGGTATTTATTAGTTGTAATGGTGAACACGAGTTCATCGAAATAGCGCCGGGATTAAAATTTGTGCGTTGCAGCAGCAGCAACAGAGGCCGTGCGGTTGACGGTGACTCGATTGATTGATTTATTGGACGCAAGTTTGACTTTTCACGAAATGTTGGTGTGTTCAGTTGTCAAATGTCAGTCATTGTAAGGTTATGGGAAATCGGCGGATCATGTGGAAAACAATTCAATTTAAGCATTTAGTCGTAATATCAATCAATAGACCTTGGGACAAGTGGACGAGGAGCGATTTCTTTTTATAGACGTTTGTCATCGATTCAGCTATCGTATCGATGTTCGACATAAAAAACGAAGACAAAACAAAATTGCTGTCAATATGAAAAACTAGCCTCCAATTTAAATAAAAAATCGCAACGTTGCAAATCAAGTCTCAATTTTCTCCACAAAACTTTAAAGAGCCACACCCATAGAGTCCGTGTCGTGTGTTGCGTTTGGAATCCACAAAAATCATAGTTGCCGGATTGCAAAGAGTTGCGTCCGAAATTCATACAACCCTGAAAGGAACTGTCAAAGTATGAAAAAGTTAAAAGTTGACCAACTTCATCTGTCGTGATGCATTCCACTTGTGGGTCCCATTTGCTGTCGCTCTCCCTATCTTTAGGTGTTGTCAATTTTTGGACATTACGCAACGGATTCTATGGGTTTGGGTCTTAAATTACCGTCTGTGCTGACTAAAACCTTGTGGCGAGACCCAATTAATAAACCAAAATCAAATCTGCAGAACCAAACGATCGCCACTTGAGTCATATATTAATGAATGACTTTTTTTACCGCTGGGGTGTCGAAGGCAGGTCCAATGGCTCAGGGTGGTATTTCGGAACCTCTCTTGAATTTCTGACAATTTTCAGAAGGAATAACTCCAGGACCAAATTATCAAATTTCGGAGCCAATATAAAACATCCACTCGTGGGCACTTACGACTTTTTTGTAGAAGCTAATCCCAAATACAGTCGGACAGTTACCTCAACCGAAGAAGAAGAATACTAAACAAAACCCCACAAATGAATAAGTCCTGACTACTATAGAGTGAAGTGGCCACCATGGCGTGGAGCGTTCTAGTCCCGGCGATATTCAGAAAAAAACGGTTCCACCTCATTCGTGTAAGTCCCAAAGCTCAAAGAGTATCAAACCTCCAGAATTCATTGCATTGAAGGCACGCTTCCTTACCATATGACCATCATACCATTGTCTTTGCAGGCTGTGGTCTGTTGTTGTGGCATTCGAGGGCTTGATCCAAGTGTGTGATGGCTTCTCAAAAGTGGCAGTCGCGCTTACGTCGAACAAGAGGAGAAACCAGTTGGAACACACACATTGTCGATGCTGTTTCAGAAATAGAGATCAAGGAAAAATATAATTGTGGAGAAATCCAGAGAATTCAGGCTGAGAGGAATCACGCACGCACCTGTCTTCAAATCCAAATATTTGAACACTTACCTGGGCGAAGATGCGCGAGTCTGTGAATTCTTGAAAGCACGCGAGAATCCACAAAAGTTGTCTGTCAATGACGAGTATTCAGATTGATTCAAGTAGCTCGCATCGAATTAGCCACGAAATTTCTAATTTCGCTTTAGAACCTGATTTCTGGTTTGGTACTTCATCATGAATAGACTCACACCAGAGCAACATTTAAAAACTCTTCAAATTTGTTTTGAAAAGCTTGGTTCGATTACAGAAACTCCAACTAAAGCCATTGTCGAAGCACCATTTTATTGAGATGAAGTCATCGTTTGGTGCGCTTTATGGAGCTGGAGAATCATTGGTCGATACGTCTTCAAAACTGACAGTGAACGGTGACCCTATAGAGACGTGATTACTAAGTTTTTCGTGGAACACCTGGACTTGGAAGCCAAACTGTATATACTCTTTGTATGTATTCATTAATGTAATCAAATTATTTTTGAAATAAATCAAACTTCCTTTACAAGTTGATTTGTCAAATTAAGGACAAATAACACAATTCATGGGCCAAAGGTCTGACTCTGTATACGGGACGTTCTATTTGTCATCTCATCGAAAAATTCGTAAACAACTACAAGCATACATGTCATTCCTTTACAATGACAATGAGTCCAAGGTACACGAAAGTGGAAGACTCTACAACCAGACACAGCTGAAAGCACAATACGCCTGAAAGGATGTACCTATCGCTGGAACAGCCATGGTTAACAAGAAGAGTGCAGTACAACATCATAGCCTATGTGCTCCTATGAAATATGTATGTCAACATGAGGGAGGGAATTGGCAGAGACCGACACAATCATTTGACGATAGTTGCAAGCGTTTAGTGAATAGCAATCTTTTTAAATCCCCGAAATGCCTGAAAGCAGTCAATGTTGCAAAGGCTTTCAAAAGCATGACAAAGTGTCTGACTGCGTTATTCTGATTGAGGTCAGACGTACGCGCAGTCAGAAATCGAGAGCAGGAAAATATGTTACATGCAAAATACGCGTGAAAATAGAATATGTCTACCAGATGATTGCGGTCACATGTACACTGTCCAACAGATCAGAAATCACAAATAGAGATGTAGCAGCGGAAATCCATTTGATTGCTGAAAAGTGCTGCAAATAATTCCATTCGCTTAATGCGGTCGTTTCTTTTATTGCAAATTTTGCATCACTATAAAAAAGTTAATGCCAACAGCATGAGATTTTATGGACGACTGTTTACAAACGAGGCGAATATTGGAGAGGATTGAATGTGCTTTGCTCGCATTTAAGTTTGCCGAGAAAACAATCAACGATAGACATAAAAACTCTAAGCAATGCTGTCTAGTTAATTTGTAACTTTGCAAGGCGATTACATTTTATCTAATTTTAAAAATGTGCTTAATCCTTGAAGGTCGAGCGTTTTGTTTTTATATTTTGCTGGCGCACAAGGGATTACGAAGACCCGCAACTGTTCGGAGTCAAGACACAGTGCCCATCGAAGGTATAGACGGTGAACATAGGTCTTAAATGTCTGTGGATTGTAGACTGCGGGTAATAATGGGCCGGAAAGTGCACTCGCTAAAAAACGAGCGGCTTGAGGGTAAGCCGATGGGCATTCCTGGCAGGATGGGAGCATGAAGAGGAGCAATACAATTGGCAAGCTTGCTTGCAGCCATCGTTTATTAAAATAGTGATGGGGAAAGAAGATACATTACGTTAGTGTTCGATCGACTATTTTGTCTCTGCGCACATAATTGTCTGCTATGAATTTAATCGCTCGCTTTTGGTTTCTATCTAGTAGGTGCAGGGTGGTCTTTCAGACATTAGACCAGATATGAACATTGTATTCCGGGTTGGGACGGAGGACGGGAGGGTGTGTAAAGTATTTCTTGCATCGATTGAGGAAACCTAGACATTTCGCAGAACATTTGGCGACCTCTAATATGTGATCATTCCAAGAATTGTGTTGACAGACATTGCAAAAACTCAAATCGAGCTCCCTCCCCAACAAAAGGCCGACAACAGGTACTTCTATTATCTCCTAGAAAGGTAATACGATCAATGCCCCAGCTTCAACACCAGATCGTTCTAGAAGATTTCAACGCTTAACTGTATACGGAGGACACTTTTAATAGGACCAGCGGGAAACCCAGCCTGTTCTCCCAGCCTCATCTCATGATCCGTAAAGGAAGCCGGGGATCAAAACATTTTGAACCAGATTGATCACGTTGCGATCGACGACAGGCACTTGCTGAGCCAGAATCGACTTGTATAGTTTCCCTGTTCTAGCCACGGTAAGAACTCGCAGATCTAGAGCACTACGGAGTCAAGGAATCAGCCAGAGATCGTGTTAGATGGAAAAGTACCCAGGTCCAGCCCGGACTGTGTCGCCACACAAAGAAGAAGGAGAAAGTGGTGCATTGATGGAGTGGCATGAAGATATTAGGACCACCGATCTCATGACGTTGCGTATTTATAATTGAGCCGGAATTGCGATATGTTTTAATAATTTCCACACGTTCGGCATGGTAAACCTTACTTAACATTTTGACACAGCTGAATGTCATTTTTGTCTTTTACAGCTGCTGTAACATAACAACTTAACTAGAAAACCTCATGGAGCAACTGCATTTGCGTCGCCATGGAAGCAGCATTAGGACATACATATTTCTGTGAACATGGTAGAGCTAGTGATGGAGGCAGTTGCTGGTTACAACAACCAGTGCGTGGTGGAAAACTTGGATCAATTTGACTTACAGAATATGCAAGCTCGTCCTACAATGCAAATTGTTCAAAAGCCTTGATTTTCGTCCGAACTATGACAAGGCGTGATGATATCGACTAAACCTCGTTCCTCTTCTTGTAGTATTACTTGAAGGAGAAGCGTACGGCAGGAAACTAACCACAATCTCTTTGCTTTTGGACAACTTTCGAAATTGAATTGCTAAAATAACACAAGGGTTCTTTGAAGAGCTCTCCATTGCCTCACTGGACCGATGTTAATTATCCTACACATGTTGCTAAAGACCATATTTTTCATCAACACATCAACACTACACAACAAATTCAATTTTATATTCTTTTAAGGTAATTAAAAAATATCATCGACCTGGAACATATAAATCATCCAGTAATTGGACAAATCACAAATAAAAAAAAAATCCCAACCACCACTATTAACCGAATTTCAATTAACTCTGACACATCCAGTGATTGCAAAAATGTGTCTACACTTGATTTCATGTACAGCAGCGAATTGTTTCATTATTCCTCTCTTCTTTTCAAATTTAAATTATTTTTTTCATCCTTTTCCAACATCACCCATCGCGTTCATTGTTCAAGGACTTAATTAGATGTCTGCTTCATAAATCACGCGAAAAGATTTAAATTTCACATTCCTGTTCGCAGATTCATTTGAAAACTCATGAAGCTAAACGGATTAAGGTTCCATGGAATATTTTTTTTTTTCAGAAGAACGAGTTTTCCACTAGGCTGTACATTTTTTTGCCCATCATCCACAAAACACAGAGCAGCTGAGTGCCCCCCAGTTGAACAGAAAAATCTGGTACGAGTCTATCTATGTTTCATGTGAGGTCAAGGAGAAGAACACTTTATATTCCCCCCGACTGTACTCATCATACGATATGTTGGCAAATATTTGCGCTCATCTGGTAAGCGGGGTGAGTTTAAGTTAAAGAAAAAAACTTTCAAGGAAACGGCATTCAAATTTTCAGAAAAAAAAGGAACACAATCTGTGCAAATATTTTAGACATTCTATGCTGGATCCTTTTGGGATTTGTTTTGCGTGTGACTTTGGGGATTAAGGGTGAGGTTACAGAATTGGTGGGCAACATGTTTGCTGAGAATATGAAAATGTTTAACGCTATTTTTGGAGAAATAAGCTGGCGTTTGAATACGTAGACGCTGTATGACCTGGAAATGCCTTTAGAACTGGCAAATTGATTCGCGTAAAGGCAGCCATGGAAGGGATCTGAATGAGGACCAAATAATATAGCGCCATCTCGAGGTAGACTCGAAGCCATGGTATTTACTGCAACCATTCTTGCTGTGCAGGATACAAGCGACGCAGTTTGATAAGGTGTTGCTAGATTTCAGCTTTTACATGGACACTCCCTGAGCATTGTCAGTGATTCAAAGGAAACGGAGGCGTTATGAATTAGGAACAAGTATCACTAAATTATAGCCGAGGGAATAACTAAGAAATATTAAGCTGATTTAATTGAGGGAGAATTTACTATCCTTCATAGCAGACGCAAACCCGCTTGGTCTTGATGACTGGAAGCAGCGTACCCAAGACCACCAAATATGGAAAGCAGCTATAGCTCATGTTAAGACCCTCACAAGAAACTGCAGGAAACCCTACAAGAAAAGAGGTCAACTCGCACGATTTCGGTGGCCAGTTCACTTCACCTCCACGTGAGATGACCATGTCATCGAATCGCTGGTGACGAATTTCTAATGAGGCGTGAGCTGTTCGGCACGTGGCGCCATCCTGCTGAAACCACATGCCGTTGGTGTCCATATCATCCAATTCAGGCTAATAGAAGTTGGCGCTCGCCGTTGACGGTGATGGCCTAGTCAACATCTTTCTCAAAGAAACATGGACTGATAACGCGGCCACCCTAAAATCCACACCAAACAGTAACTTTTTTGAGATGCCCTTTGACGATTTCGTTTGATGACGTACCCATTCATTAAGAAATGGTCTTCATCTTATGGGGACCGTAAAATAGGCGAAGTGCGCGGATCGTTGCCCGAACAGAGCACCCATTTTGATAAAACAATGTTTAGCATTTGCACGTGGTGTTAACCGCTTTGTTCGTCCGTCGTGATTTGGCAAAACAGACTGACTTAATGATAGCCAATTTGCCAGATGTAGCTTCAACCGCTATCAACTGTCAAAGTTCGGATGTCCCTATTGGAAGACTCTTTTAATCTTTTCCTGCCCGACGACTTAACAACAGTGCAATGCAACTCCTTGATGGAATCATCCCAGACACTGCCTCGTGGATAACCATGTTGGTAGACGTGACCTTGTCTCCTCTGATATGTGTAGTAACTGAAATAAGTCAGGGGCCAGCGGAACTCTGCAGCACCTGCTATGATTTTACCTAACCTTGCACAGGACTAGACATAAAATGATTGAACGCCATTTCTTCGAAACTATCAATGATATGGACGTTGTGAATTACAACATCTCATCAAATTTGCAATTCTGAAAAATAAGCACACGGACAGCATCAACTAGGTATATTCAGTGCAATGCTGCACTATGCACCAAGAATGGTAAGTGTGAGGCTCAGTCCTCTGTCAACATATAGGAATTGGAAAATACAGCATTAAGGTTGAATGAATTGGCTCTAAAAAATCAGTGCTAGTGTCCAGTGCTTCTACCTAAATCCGACCATTTTTTCTATACGCCTGAGCTAATAAGGAAAAAAAACTCTGTACACGTAGTTATCTAGGTGACAACATTTTTATTACATTCCTGGAATTATTTTTTTGCAGCCATTCATTCGATGGATAATGGACACGAAGCTTATGTCAACAAAACAAGCACAGACATGGTGGCACACGCCCTCTGGCTTAGCTTTTCCTATCGAACTTCTATTTTCCGGTTCGACTTCCTATTGATGGCTACGAATCTATCGATTGACTGAACAGGGAACGTCACAACTAAACTTATGGAAAAAATGCTAAGAGCTACGTTTATCCTCTATATTCCAGGACAATTACAGCGAATAGGGGCTGTGCGAATTTCAGTTGGACAGTGGTAGGCGGAGGAGTCCATGTCAATTTGCTGAATTTCACTTAAAAGCAGCTCACATTAATGCTATGTAGAGGCGGCAGTACTAATTTGTATGTGGCTTGAGTTTAAAATTGATACAAAACTGCGTCAATGGGGAATCTGAACAAAATTACAGCACTTGGAGCACACGGCATGCAAGAGCGACCAACACTGTCAAAAGGAAACCGCAAACGTTCGTAAAGGGTGTTTATTTAGAGTCAGAAAACTTTAAATTAGCAAACGTTGCATTGTGTTACAGCTGATTTGACAGTTCTCGGTTGTTTTGAAATATGTTTGATTTAGCAATTCATCAGGATATTCTGGCCCAATCGTATTTTGAACGGGCAGCACTGTGGGTGGGTTATACATTACGAAAGGGGAACTGCAGCATAGCCAACCTTGCAATGAATGGAACCCTCTAAGTTGAAAAGTTTTTTTAAAAATGGTGGTGTTTAGAATAAAACACGATGTAGCCTAGGCGTGGTGGATGTCATATGAAATATTGTATCTCCTTGTGAGGCAGATGACACAAAGAGACAGACTTGAGGTTGAAGAATAAATACCTAAATTGGTTCTTTACCTAACCTCTTCGAGCATCATTAGTGATTTTTATGCAGTTGGCCTCACAAAGTATGAGAGACCTTAATTTTGGGTTCCCACGAACAGAGAGGCTGTGACTCTAAGCACATTTTGAAGAAATCCAATCTTCTTTTTTATTAATAAAATGAAATTTAAAAAACATGACAGCGCGCCTCATTTTCGAATCGAAGCAGATAAGAATAAGGGACTCTCTGCCGAGAAGTCTACGCACCACGATGGCCACAAGGTGCTGACTTCAGACAAATTGAATGTAAGCTTCGTGAGAAAAACTTTACATTCTGTATTCCATGTTTAGAAATATCAATGAAGGGAGAATTGCTTGACCAGTCAGCAAACTTTTATAAGGACACATTCAGGTCGTCGAGAAATACACAACCTCAGCTTTAAAACAGAAGTCATCCGAATTCACCAACAACTGAAGCAGTGGACACAGAATCGATTGCCAAATGTCACAGCACTCTCAAATAGAGGCGAGACAACGTGATAAGATCTCTGCCATTTCCAAGAGGAAACCTCAAAGTAGACACATCCAGTTAGCTAGTATCGTCTTTACGAGTAAGAAAATCAATAGCACTTCGTTTTCGCTGAAATTACATCCCATCACGTGGCTAGTCAATAGACAGCAACGATGATGTGTTCAAAGTCATGCGGTGACCTGCATACGTTGACAGACTCTCAATTCGCATTTCGATTCGATGTCGCATTTTGATACAAATCCACCGCCAGTCTCAAGTCAATTCCATACACAGCTACATTTTGCATTCCATTTGTGTTCGGCTATGTGGCATACACACAGACGAGGAGGAACAGGGGGATGGGGTCTAGCAACAAGACAGGACGAATGAGAGGAGGGGCGTAAAAATGTATTGCAATAGCACTGATTAAAGTAACTACAATCTAAATAAATTTTTTTATTTTTTGTTTTGTTTTGTTTTTTTTTTTTGTTCTTGTTCGTGAATTTACCATAACTCATTCGGGTAGTACATTGGGTGTCTCTTGTGGCTTCCACGGTTTTCATACGGAAGGCAACTTCGACTCATACCTGGAGGATTGGTTCCATTGTTTCTAATCGTATAACAATATGAACTGGAAAAATCATTAATTAAAGTATTCTATTCTCTAAATCTATCGCTAAACTTAGAACTATGTAGATATTGTATCATCAACAAATATAACATTTAACATAAACAAACAAAGAACAGAGAGAGGTGTGTGTACAAATAGAAATAGATATATTTTTTTATAATAATTTTAACTGAGTAAGCATCAACTAACGAGAAACAAGAGGAGATAGACATGATCATTGATATACTGCATCTAAGGATGGGATTCTATCTACAATAGAACCAGAGAAATGTGGATGGTGTTGGTGTGAAAAGGTGTGAATGAGAGTAACACAAAAGGAAAATTTACTACTGACGACAAAGTGTCCACACACACAGAGAGAGAGACTTGCAGACAGACAGGACCCAGAGGTAGTGTCTATTGAAGGAGCAACCATCATTATCATTCAGTGGAGTGAACACAACAATAACAAACAACAAACCAAAACCATCATCAGTCCAATCTTTCAAATTCATTCCGGTGAGCGAAAGGAAAAATGAAAAACGAAAGAAAAAAAAAGTGCAGAAAGCAACAAAAAAGAAAAAAAAACAACCGAAATACGAGTACCTGCAGAAACTATCAGCGGGGACAAACTGCAATCGAGATGCGAGTGCTTGCTGGGGATAGATTACAGAGCGCAGAGCCATCCGAACTGACCTAATTTTTATTATTCATGGTATGCAAAGTAGTTGTGGTATATCGGAGGCGAGTAACACAGCGTCACTGCGCCCCCACGGAGGAGACGGCAACCACACTGGCCTGCACGTTTTGGGGGAGAGGAGGACTGCTGCAATTATTTGCAAGTGATTTTCCCGCCAACATCACTGCAAGCAGGCAAGGAACAGAGAGAGAGAGAGAGAGAGAGAGAGAGAGAGAGAGAATGAAAGAGAACCTTGTTCTATGTAAAACACAGAATGGCAATGTAGGTGGGTGGGTGTTGGGTGGTAGGTGGCTCCTGTCCACTCCTCTCTCTCTCTCTGTCTCCCTCTCGCCTATCTAGGACTGTGCACAGTGTTTCTACTTTTTTTCTTTTTCTGCACGTTTTTGTGATAGCAAAAGGCAAATGAACTCTTCGTGGAACGCCATTTAAAGTTTGGCTTCACTACGCATGACAGATTACACAAAACGCAGATAGCAGCAGCAGATACTGTGTGCTGTACACTCAATGGTAGGTACTGGGTACCCAGAGTTCCACGATTCTGATTCTGATTCTGATTCTCTGCGGCTCTATGGTGTAGTACTGACCTGTGGGGATGTGGTGTAGAAAGAAGCAATTAGATGGAGCACAATTGTTGTGCAGTGCGGTGAATCCTTGCTTTTTTTTCTGTCCCCTCCCTTGGTAGGTATTCATGAGATGCGCCAGGAAATTACTGATTTTACAGAACCTCCATTGTGAGGAGACTAATTCCAACGTAGTGGTCTATCTGCGTGGCATGTGTGTGTGTGTGTATGGCGATTGATAGATTTGTGATGGTTCAGAAGAACTGCTCCAGTTTCATTCATCTTCACCTTCGGATGGCTTAAGAAAGGAATCTCACGAAAGTATGTCATTTATTTGTCTTCTTGAGAGAGGGCCTCTACTCGAGGGCTCGATTACAATGCAGAGCGGATTTGGGTATAAGGTTGTTTAGTATTTTCTTCTTTTTTTTTTTTTTTGCATTTCGGTATTGAAAGGCTTTTGTGGTGGAGGGGAATGTATTTATCTTTCGAAAAGGAGATCTAGTTACTTGTCTGAGGAATTAATAAAGGGGATCCTCTTCAATCGGATTGAGTAACATTTTTTCAATAATGTCCTTCAAGAGAGATTGAGAAGGAGTTTTAGGGGGTAGAGTGTAGACATCGAGTGGAATAGATTTTGGGGGGATTGTTGAAATGATTTTTTCTCGGTTCCATAATTTTTGAGGTACGGCAAGTTTACTTGAGTGCTGGAATGTAGCGACATTTTCTTGCAAAGCTCTACCCTGAGTATTAGCTTTTCAGTGGCTAATCTAAAAAAATGTCATTTTGATATCCAACACAGTTGTGGAATAAGATAGATTTTGTATGACAAACACAAGATATTAGGGAGTTACTCGGCGGGATAGGATGAGAAATACAGCAGTACGTGAGGAACTTAATATAGACTATCTGGTTCTTTGAACGGGAAGGGCTATGATGGACGGTGTGATCAGCTTCCGAGGCGTGCCTTGAATGCGATTCAATCAAGTAAACCCTGGACGAGGAGGTTGGACCAAGTCCAAAAACTAGCCTGGTTGCGCTTGCACATAACTCCTGATGAGGTAGAGTCGATGGCGGAGGATCCAGTGGCCAAGTAGTTATTATATCGCAGATTCTGGGCACAAGGTATCTAAACACTAGCATTTTTTCCATCAACAACATGACAGAAGCCAAAGGTTCATTCAGTGGCCGGATTCTACAAGCGCGAGTTTCACTGAATTATTCCGATTAATGGAATTTGTTCACTCTGTTTTCGGTTATGAATTGAGTATGTAGTACGAGTTGCTTTGCAGTCCGGGTTAGACCAGGGCCCAGCTTGTACCACAACCACTCGTGTTGACGCACGGATTCCTTATTCACAGGCGCGCAAGTTTGTGACTACATGCAAGATTGATAGAAGCAACATTTTCGACTCACTTGAACCATGAAACTTCCCATTTCAGGAATTGGTTCTCTATAGACAACCACGACTCAGAGTTGACGCGTACTCCCCCTCAAGTCCACAACTAATCCAAATTCAATGTTGTTGCAGTGTTCATGGCTTTCAATTATAAAACATGAGCTTGAACTACGTTCGACGAGCTGAGAACTCATTATCAACCATTTTGTCGTCTGATAATTCAAAATCATTATTCTTCCCTTGGAACCGTCGACTTTGAGTCCAGAACAAGAATCCTTGACTAACTTCTTGTGTATTTGCTCAGCGCGTGCCAGAGCAAGGCAACAAACTCTGGGCAAAGGCTGTCTTGAATCTCTCGACGAGATTTCCGGAATTAACATCAACGAATTGATAATGTTCCTGAACGCCGCATGATGGTTCTAAAGGCACATCAATATTCAACTTTCAGACCTGTGTTTTCAAAACGGCACACATTGCTAATTGTGTCCTCAAATAACAGCCACCACTCACACACAGACACACTGTTCAAATATTCAAAGCTGCATACCAGGTCATATTAGCTGCAAACGTTAAAAATATATATGCCTTGAATTCTTGACAGCACCGTTTGAATACAAATTCAAAGTGCTGGCGACTAATTGAAATGACATTCTTAAGCCAATAGGCCAGGCAGTAGCCCACCTGTCTGAGCATCTGTCTTGGATGTGCTGCACAACATCTGGAATTGGAGCTATTTTTCAAAGTCTGGCAATAGACTAGATTGTTGCTAAATCGAAAGTTCAATCAATGACATCAGTGAAATTCATCCGAAACAGAACCACGCAATCAATGCATTCTTTACCTACACGATCATTTTGATTGCATTCAATTGAAGCATTCTCTCGAAGTCACTTGATATCCCCACAATTCATCATAAGTTCACCCTAAACTACAAACGACTTCAATTGATCAAGCACAGTCAACTGAGTAAACTCCTTTTATGAACCTCGTAAAATCGTAAACGGTCCTCTTCCGTCTTCAATGGATAATCAAACTAGAGAATCATTAAAACACAACCGGAGTATCTGTGCAACTACTTCATCTATAAAACATCATTTTAACGAGGACATCAAAAATGTATCCATCCAGAGCAGATGTCCGGAACTGAATCCTTCGAAATGGGTCATGATTTCGGTTGTAAAGTTGGGCGCGATGTGAATTTGATTCATTTAGTTGGAATATGGTTTGCAAAAGAAGAGAGAACACCTTTGATCGGGGAACGGAAGCTGTAAAGGGAGATATTCGGTCGTTTCAATTGAGTTGCCGAATTCGACTAGGGTTTGAACATTGGATGGCATCTTGGGGAAGGTAGCTTGAAACCACTTCGGAGAGTTATTTGATTTTAAACTCACTGCTAGGAGTTTCGACTTTTTAACTGGACCCTTGAAACTAAGAGAAAGGATGCAGATTATTTTGTTCACAAATGGAATCTGGAGAGAATCGATAAGTTCATGCCACACGAACAAAAATCCACGTCGTCAATTTTCACATGTAACGACTGCACCTGGCTACCGACGTCACATTTTTCTACTAATAAACTGAAAATGAGTGACTTTGCAAAAATGGAAGAAAGTGATACAAAAAGTTGTATGCTGGCAAACCCAAACTTCGACATGTAGTCTATTTATAGATGTGATGATAAAGGAAGGAATTTTACGGCAACTCGATGGGAGCAGTGTTGAGGTTTAATTAACTACTAGGAGACTTCAGCGCATGAACTTGGTTTATTAAAACCGGGGTGATGTGGGAGATTCCAGAGGAGATGATGTGTGTGAAACTCACAGATGCTTCCGACTCTCATTAAGTTCTTGGCTATTGCTGAAGAGAAACTGTACTCCAACTTTGTTCACTAATTTTATTTTTTTTTTTGTGGTCATTATACATCTCATGGGAAGCTAGCTTCGCATTGGAAGTACTATTCTCTAAAGAGGAGGGGCTTGCAGTCAGTTTTTCAATTATGAGAAGCATAAAATGACAGGGAAATTAGCTGTGCCTGGTGAGACTTTATGTTTTGGTAATCGAATCGAATTGTGCAGTTGGCCATCAAGAGGCGGGGCTTACTTATCAGACCTGGAAGCACGATAAAGGATATTTCCTGAAGAATAAGTTGAAATCGAAGCCTAAAGCATTGAATTCAAAAATTGCATGTCGATTGCTTTATAAATTTAGCTCTGTATGTATGACATACGGAAAGACGGACAGATGGACAGGCGGACTGCCGGATGAACTAAAAAACGGAAAGACGGACAAACGGACAGATGGAGAGAAGGACCGACGGGCACACCTTTAAAGGAAAAATGATATACGTTCCCTAAGCGCAATCCATCGTTCCACATAGCCACCCCCTGTAAAGCTCGACTCGACTTTGAAGACATTTTCCCATGAATTGTGATTAAAAAAAAATGATTGCCTGCAAAATGATTGATCCCGGGATAAGGGTGGAAAAAAATGAAAGAAAAGAAAAGAAAACAAACAAACTAGCATCCGTACAAGGGAATTTGCATAAAAGCTAAAAGATCAAACATCATCGATTTTGGGGTTAATAACCTTTTCGGTATCCACAAGAGGACTATTTTAAAATTCCTTCACATGAAACCTTCCACAAGAAGGACAACCATTTCCACAATGTTGCCACACACAATCTCCCCCTTCAAGTGCACACTTAAAACGGAGCACGTACTGAACTCAAGTGTATTGTGCCCCAAAGGCAATGTGTAACTTTGAGCTGTGTTATACCTAAATACTTATGTACCTCAACAAAGTAAACACAAAAAATATACAAAAAGAAAAAAAAAATAGAAAAAGATGTATCTATCAAAAGTAATAACCTCTGTAATGGCTGGGGCATAACATTCTTCAGCTCCATCTCCTTATTGGCAGCGTTGTTCTTCTCGGCACTATCATTGCTGCCAGTTGTGTGTGAACGGGATACGGGCAATGTTGCCATATTATCGCCACCCTCCACATCAACTGTGGCAACCTTAACTTCGCCACCACCCATACTTGGTCTGTTACCGATACCCAGCGAACGAGTGTTTCAATCACCTACACACGAATAATCTCTGCAGACAAACCAACAAAACACAACAAACTTTTGCGAGTCGTTTTTTGCGTTTTTTGTGCTTCCTTTTGCTTTTTTTTTTTTGATTAAGTACGATTGAAATTTGAAATTTACGGATGTATCCTTGTTCACTTACACAGGATCACATATTTTTTGTTTTCTATTTCCACGACGAGATACACTGAACCACACTTAACAAGCACACGAACATACACAAAATACAATCCAGGAGCAAAAGTCCTTGGCTCTCTGCTGTAAATGGACGAAGTCAGAGAAAACAAACAGAAAATTCGTTGTACACTTTATCAGACAGGAGACGAGAATACGAGAGCATAAATTATTGAAGAACACAAATTTACAATGTTTTCGAGTTTGTAAGCAATTATCATCACCAGCACGGATTTATGAGGAGCAGGTACTCACGTACCGTTGTACTCACGTACTATCTGTGTGCGCGATAACGCCAGGACCAGAGCGACAACAAAATGAAAGCTCTTTCTGCGCGCTCAAGGACGTTCACACAGCGGTACACTAGCCACCCACTGACAAGCTTTGATTTTTATGTATCATATAATAGAGATATTTTGCGAAAATCGAAAAAAGGACCAACAACCGTGCAAACGGAGCACGAAATTACGTGAAGACGCAGAAGAAGAACTGTCTTGAAGAAGTTGTGTGCGCTGGTGTGTAGAGCAGAAGATTCCCTCCACAATCCACACAGAATAATACGAGTATTTTGTGTATACGTCTTGGATTCAACAAGGACTCGCCTCGCGTTTCTCTCTCTCCGCAGGCGGGGTTGCCATCGAAAAAAATGTACTACTCTAGCGCAAACTTTTTTCATTTGTGTCTCCTCCAAAGATGAGGTTCTTGTGTGATTTGAATTAAATGAGAAAATGTCAAGCAGAGGATTCTCAGGATACACAGGACTCGAACAAAAGACACATCGGGGTGGGGTCACAACTGCGAATCGGGGAATGATGAAAAATGTAGGTACTCCGTTCCCGGGCGACCTAGTGACCTCGGCTCGACGAGGTGTGAGACGAGCGATGGCAAAAGCGGTACACACACGCATATGTGCCAGGAATGAGCCGAATTATAACACTTTACGGTGTCGCCTTCCCTCAGTGGGATGAACCAGTGCCAGGTCCAGGAAACCAATACAAACTGAACACTGAACACACAGGAAGATTTGCATTACGTTTCAACTTTTTTTCTTTCTTTCCTCGCTTCGCAGGGATTTTCCGCTACTCACAAACTCGAAAACTTGTTTTTTCATTTATTTTTCTCCAAATAATCTCTTTTCACTGATTTTTTTTAGAATTATTATTAAAATGGAAGAGTTCTTTATTTTTGGATTTTTATTCACGTCTTCTAACCGTCCAGGGAGATCACAAAAACTCGATACCCTATCTCAGCTACTACTGAACAGGGGAGAGTTTCACCAAGAATCCAATAGCTACAGAAAAGGGATGCTGTCTTGGTATCTTGATTCCTGCTGCTGCGCTTTGTACGAATGTGGAACGAATTCGAGCTACAAAGAGGAACAGGCACAAGGAGTGTGTACACACAATTCGTAGGAGACAAGGACAACCGCTGTCAGCGACGCGAAATGCACTTCAATTGCAGGGGAAATGGCTTTTTCCATTCCAAGAGAAGGATAGGTGTAGAGATGTGGCAGGAGATGTGCGCGAAGGGTGCAACAGCAGCTCGGATTTCAAGCACCCCCTGGGTGGGTGTAAATTTGCCAACCCCATGGCCAGGGTTGCAATTGAATGGAACTGGCAACGTTGGTAAGGTTGTGGATTGTTGTATTTTGTGTAGTGGGGAATAGTGCTAATTGAACGGGAAATAAGTTTCGGACGGCACACGTTGCACATGTGGGATGGCTGTGGATTTAGTGTTGATTGTTGGGTATGCTCATCGGATGACAAAGGGAGTGTTTATTGATTGATTCACTTTTCTGGGTCACACGTGAGTGATAAATGCGCTTATGGAATTGTCAGTGAGACAATGACGACCTCCCCTTGTTCCTGTTTATTGACTTCAATGCGGGTACACATGTCGCCTGTGCAGTTTGTTAATTGTGTTCAGCAGAGAAATAGGATATAATGACCGAAGGACTATCGGTTTTAGGATTATTGATGACAAATGATGCACAATCAATTGTTGTCTCTGCATAGACTTGTGTGCGGTGTTCGCATGTCGAATCAGGGTAGCCGTGCAGGGTGATGTTTGGAGTGATTTGTCCTCATTCAACATTTTTGCAAAAATTTCATTTCATTTCGAAAAGTGACATAATTGCCACAACAGATCGGTGAGTATGATCCACAGAGCTGTATCAGTTTCACGTTAATCTTGCGTTCAACGAAGATCATTTCAGATCTGTGCATATCCTTATTAGTCAACTTGTGGCAGGTCGGTTAAAGGAAAATAGAGACACTAAAGTAAACATACTACTAATAATTTTGTCGGGTCTTTCTTAACTAAGTCCAAAGATGAACCCTTCAATCGACTGCTTTGCATCGTCTCAGAAACTTACTACTTAAGGCCACTATCAGCCCTTGCGAATTTTGTAAGCGCACCGACTTGCAAGCCTTGGATCAAATCCCGACTGGCAACCAAATTTAAATTTGTGTGGTGTCGTGATACTGAAAAGTGCTCAGTTGGCTTAAATTTCATGTGAATCTTAAAACATAAATTTATTCGTTCCGAAACGGCATAGGACTAATCTCGTGGTGTGAGCAATAAATTCGACATTACGAGTGGTTGCTAAGCTAGGTTCATGTCCATCTCGAAGTGTAGTGTCCCTAAAGAAAGAAGGACATGATTTCTATAAGACTACTTGAAGAATTTGAAACTAGAAACCTTCTGCGAATCTTCGGCTGCAAATAAGTGAAACAATGTAAAGGGTGACCAGTGTTGCACCACCTGTCAAAGATACAAATGGCATCCAGCTGTCAAAATATTCAGAAAGTTTCATCATGCCACGTACAGAAATTATTCAAACATACTATCGACAGCCGTCTCAGTTGTAAAGACGCAACGTGAATTTCGTGGTGAGGTTGTTCTTCGGTCTCCTCAGTGTGAACGCAATTCCTCAAATCGGGGAAAAGTTAGAGCAAGACCACACTCTTTTGGACCTTAAGCCACTAACTCGACAGAGATCAGTGCGAAATGAAGAAAACTGAGCAGGCGAGTGGCCACTTCCGAAGAAGACTCGAAAATGTTGGTTCGGTATCGATCAGTTGAAGTGGATATCGCCAAAGAATCAACCCGGCTTATGTTGCGGTACGATTTGGGCCTATATGCGCAAAAAATGAAGCCGGGCGACCCGAGACAACGTCTTGATTTCGTTAGATGGGCACTGGAAAGGGATTTTAACCAAAAAATCATTCAACAATTTCGGACGAGGTCCATTTTTTGGGTCAATGTCAAAGAATTACAGTTATTGAAGTACAAACACAATCCAGAAATGTTCGACAAAGGACCATATAATACCGTTCGCTTGGTGAAGGGTGATCTTTTAGAAAGAGCTTTTAATGGATTCAAAAGGATTGACTGTTTGGATTATGGCATGGCGGCATCATTGGACCTTACTTGTTTCAGAATGAGGAATGAGACACGGAGTCCGAAGCCAATAGTTAAGACAGCGAAGCCAAATTGTGGAAAGTTAGATTCACTGCGTCCCTTCTCGATGCACTGGCAACATCATAGGTCGCAGACATGGTAGAGGCAGCATCTGTTACTTTTGCAGCACGGCAGCCGGGGAGTTTTTGACTTCCCACGAAGATCTACATGAGTATTCAAAAACCGATATTTTGGAAACGTTCCTTGGACTTTTTCACATTTTCTATTTTTGACTGAAAGCAATTGATTCACCACCATTTGATACAGTTTTCTGATTTGTAGGCTCGCCAAAATATGTATATCCACCAGTTGTCCAAATCTCCGCACAAGTGGAGAAGGACCTAAACCGACTAGAGTAGACTATCTCGATCGTTTTGCCCGCAGAAGTTTATTGATCGGTTGGCATTTAATAGCAACGATCACCGACGTTGGTTGAGGCCAAGTTCCCCCTTTGGACTGTAGTGCTGCTATAGGAGAAAATCAACGAAGGAAGATTTTTATTGCTGGATCTTGAGTGTTTTCTATTGTTGATCAATTTGTCATTCCAAAGAGTTCGGCAAAGTTATCTGTGGAGTACGATATTGAACCAATAAGAAGAACATACTGCTCTTGGCAGACTCACAGTGATTTCATAACTACGTTTTTCACGGTAGGTTTCTTGGATTGAATTGATGCCAACGTGGATCATCACATATCATATATCTGTCTGCCAGTTGAACATGAATTAAAGTTTTGTTTTGTTAGTTAGGTAGGTACGTAAGTGGGTGCCTTGTCGGAGCTAAGCCCGTGGCTCACTTAGATCAAGCAGCGTTGCCTAGATCAGTCGACTACTAAGCTGTGCGTTAACAATAATTCTCAAATCTATTTCTTTCGACGCTGACAATTATCAAAGTGTGTGTCTCCCTAGAAAGAGCTTCTAAAAACTTCGTCGTTAGGAGGCATCACGGACAGCACTGTCAGGAACAATAGCAAGGGCTACACGATTGGTTGCTGTATCCATTTAAATTATAATTTGGCTACCTAACAGCGTCGAATTTGGTATGCACGAGAAAACACAAGAAATAGGAACCAAAAATTAACAAAAAGAGGATTTTTTTAAACACCACCCACTTAAGTTTATTCGCTTAAGAACCCTCCCAGTCATCCCAAATGCACTAAATAGTATATCGGACACCTCATACGCCACTGTCCCCAAAAAGCACGCGGAAGTAGGAAAAATAAAATAAATCATTTTCATGTTTTCATTTGTTATCGCCCCAACCATCGAGTGCCACTGTTTACGTGTAAACACACCAATCTCACCACGAACTCCTTGCGAAAGCAGTAAACACTCGCACACGAGTGGTGAATTGCGCTTATGTGCTTGTGCAATGCATGCGCACACACAACCACTCGGCACCTTTTTTTTTCCTCCCCCTGGTGCCCAGGTGATGACGGATAGCGGGTGGTATGTTTTGATTTTTCTGTTGATATCTTCTGAATTGTTTTAATGGCTAAATGCAACGGCCGACGACAAAGAACGCAAGTGAGAGTAAAAAGACAGCAGCATAAACACCACCCAATCAACCCTCTGACATCGCTCTTGAAATCGACCATTTGCAGCGATTTCTGCTGGGGATAAACCGAGTTTATATGAACTAGAGGTTGACGTGGAGTGTGCCTCATTCCTCGATTGTCTGAGGCAGTGTTGGGCGTTTGGCTGTGTGCTGTGCCTGGAAGGGAATTAGCTTGTGTTGTTGTTTTGGTTACAAAATTGACAGAGAGAGAACTTGAGAAGTCAACAGCGAAAGAACCAGTGCCAGAACTTTTAAGTCTCGAAACCACCCCCGAAACGGGGAACAAAGAAACGAGGAATTCAACCACGCAAAATGCTGTATGTCTACGTGCTGGGCTTATATCACAGACATTCTGTAACAGCAACGTACGCAATAATTTTGATCCAACGACGTACGCTCATTCTCCCAGCACAGCCTGTTCTTTCATCACGGAGTGATAATTTTGTCACTCATTACCTTTTCGTCCCCTTCGGACGCACATCACACAGTCGTCTACTCGTGGCAGCGACTCTCGGCACGCGGTCTATGCGTCGGGTCTATTGAGTTAATGCACAACGCAGTTTACCCCTCGACTCAGTACCCTTTGTGAAATCGATAAAATAATGCACTTAAGGGTGCAGACAAACAAAAATGCGCGCATACCCTAGTCGTGCGCGTGGACGACATGAACTGCAGCCGTGTGGGGGCGGGAGGGTCGATTGTGTGCCGTAAGTACTGACGTCTGGAATGAAGGTTACATAATGGCTCTGCACATGAATTAATGTTTCTTTTCCGCCAGCCGACTGCAACAGGACGACTACTCCTCCTCTATGTCTTCGTTGGCCCAACAGACGCCCGAAGAAGAATCTCAACCAGTTCGCATGGCGGTCATTGACACATTAATCTTTTACTTTGAACCCGCCAACACTAACACTCCAGATGGCAGTCTCTCTGTCTGTTTATTGGTATAAGAGATTTGCCAACCGAAAGGATGATACGGCGTGTGTGCACAGCGAAGAGGTCTATGGAATTATTAACCTAGTAGTGCCTGTGGGAGATGCATATGCATATCCTCGGCTCTCGTGTGCAATTGCAATGACATGCAAATGACATTTGGTATTCACTGCGCGACGTGTCAGCACCCTTTGCCTGCAATGAATCCACATTCACCTACAGTGAAGGTATCCTCAATGGGCATTTGAAAGGAGTATGTGTATTTGGATGGAGGATATTATGGAAACAATTGCGTTTTAACCTCGAACTGGGCCAGCGTGGAAGGGAGAACAGAAAAAGGAAACTTTTTTGCTCCAGGAAATGCGAGAAATGCCGTCTGAAAGCTTGTGCATACTAGCTGCGATATCCTTCGATGTCGTATTTCTGTTCGATGTCGCACGGAGTCAGGGTACAGAAAATTCCTTTCAGGAAGGACGTGGGTGGCACGGAGGAGAGTTGATGTTGAAAAGTTTTGGGAAACTCGGTGTAGGCAGTCGAAAAGGTCACCGACCCAGCGCACATCGCTTGATTGATTGACGCCACTCAGACCAAGTGGAGGACACTCCCAGCTAAGTGATTGACAATGTCAGTGTCAGTCAATTCCGGGAATTTACTAACTGTCTATTTATGAACTACAATACACCAAATCAAAATGGGGAGGGGGGGCCCTCACGGATCGATAGAGTCAACCTCCTCAAGGCCATATGTGACTGGAGAGCGGCATTTGGTTGCGAGGTATTTTCGGGGCTATACCCATTGTTCCATGCGATGGGACATCATTTAACCCAACCGGAAGATGCTGATAAAGGGAATCGCTGTGATGGGATTTCTAATTTTGAAAACGCTCGTGTGTGGCGCACACAATTCAATCTCTAAATTGATTTATTCGAGTTTGTAACGTGAGCTCTTGTTCGTCGGCTTGTCGCTTTCTGTCGAAACGTGAGTGGATTATGATATGTTGTGGAACGTCCGGAAGGGACGAGAACAAAGAATTTTTCAACAACTCATCGCAAAAATTTAATAAAATCTAAATGATCCTTATTCCTTTGGCAACCTTTATCAGCTTAGGTCATCACGAACTGTGTGTGTCTTGCAAAGAAGGCGGCATTTCTGTGTAATCAGAGAGAATTATGTGACAAAATCATGCTCGTTGGAGGTAGATAAAGTGGTGTATTTCTGATAATACGAGGGTTGTTGTGTTGATGCAGTCAATAGAGCCAACTTGGCTAGAAGGTCAAACTGACAATTGTTCTGTTTTGTAGACACCAGACAGAGAAACTATCGCGGTTAAGTTGATGGAGGGGAGAGTCATGAGCCGACGAAATAATAAAAATAACATGTGAGGCGCAGCAGTCTGGGTGGAACTAGATTAAGCTTCTACAACAAGCACTCGATATTATTCTCTCGCGAATATGGAGACCCACAGTTTCATGACGATTGTAAACGTCGTTTTTTTTCCTAGACAAAGATACTCACTGAAAATGACTCGAGAAGAGACGTGAATTAAAAACTTGTTGTTCGTTTTGTACGAAGCGGCGCACCTACACAACTACGGCCACAAATAGAAGATGTGGATCTGATTGATGAACGTTTCGATATCACTTCTGGTAATAATAAATAGAAGGGGCCTAAGTGACTACTATGACGGACCTCAGATCTGGCTAGGGAAGGGCTGTAGCAAGTAGGCCCGAAATTAACATAGTGGTGGTTGTGCAAGGAGAAATACACACATCTCAAGACGACTGATCCAATAATATGATCGTTTTCAGACAGAAAGAAGAAAAGTAGGTGGAAACCATTTGAGCCTCCTAGAGCACCCGTAAACACACCTACTTTCAGTGGAGACAAGACACAGCGATTTGTTTAGTCTTAAACCAGAGACACTTGTAAGACAACAGCCAACAATTTTGCGAAAAATAACTTCTTGTACTGGAAATTGATGGGGAATTTACATCTGGACGCACACATTGTTCTTCAATCGGACACGTGCCAGAAGTCTCTTTGTCAACCTTGGAATCCTTTCGTCTGCAATTTTTTTTGTCAGATAAAGAAGGAGTGTATCGAATCAGACTCAGATTCAGAATCTATCTTATCACCCATTTAGTTCTCCGGTAAAAAGAAGTCTCTCTGTGGCTGTCCTTCGTCCGCCGACAAATTATTGAAGTTTCTTCTATGGCTTACATGGCTTTTGTTATATCATTTTCGTTGGCTGATTCGGAACATCGTTCTCTAGGAGATCGTGCAAAACTCAGACGTCAACAAAAGATGAACGATTTTCCAGAAGACAGTAGAAGTCAGTCCAGCTGGTGAAAGAGTGTCATAATGAGCAACTATAACTTCGGGGTAGTTAAGGACTTCGTCTATCATACATATGTCTGGAATATGCTTAGCAGCAGCCAGAAGAATCTGCGACTGCGAATATTTGGATAACGCAAGAGAGGACAACTGTGACTAAGCTCGCTCACACAAGTGGAAAAGGGCCTCCACTAAATTGGTGTCGTAACTAGAGCCACTTAGCTAGAGACCGCTAAGGAGGGTTCTTGGTTGAGGCCCACGTCCAACACCGACTGTAGTTCCACACAAAGCAGAAGAATCACGATGTAAGTTTAGATTAATTGCCAAATGTAAACGGAGAATTGTGAAACAAATATCTGACAAAAGCCTTACCAAAATCAAAGAGACCACTATTGCTCATATTCATTATTTATATTCGTATTCATTATTCAAACCTTAAACATCTGCTACTGCCTGTGTTCATTATTTGTAAGCTATTCAAATTAAATAAAATTTAATTCCTAAGCGTTGGATATGATTAAAAGAATTGTCGTCGATTCCATTTAAAACGTTGCAATCTAAACTCTCTAATCCAATCAAAATCAATAACAAATAAAAGTATGTATGTATGTTCAAAAATATATGTCTATGTAATAAATATTAAATATAAAAATAAATTGTATCACTTGTGCCAGCCAGCAAGACCTTTTTCGTCTTTAAAGAAGCAAATGCAGTGCAGTAACTCTAGATCTATTGCTTTTGAAGGCATATCAAAAACCATAATCGTGCCACTTAAACTGATTTTAAAATTCTTAATTTAAAAAACAAAAACAAATGTTTGTGCAATTTTTGTATAACCCAATAAAACACTTAACACCCCTAGGGAAGCGCCTAAACAAAATTATTTTGAATACAAATTTAAAAGCATACACTAATCATATTATCAAAAGGGTCGCAGCAAGGGCAAAAGAAAGCTTCGCTAAACAAAACTTTAAACATACCAACAAAATTAGTTCACATAAACTTGGTTTTCTAACTAAAACAGTAAAAATGCAGAATAGGGAAATTAATTCAAAATTAAATTTAATTTAACGATTTTTTTGTTTTAAATCATTTTCGATTAAGAAAAATTAAAATTATTTTATAATTTACGTATCCAACCTTGTGGGCGGTGGTGATACTATTACTGTCTCCAGTTCACTGCTGGAATGGATTTTTGAAATAAACTATTAGTGATTTTGTTAAATAATTAAACTTAAGGGTGGGTGTTTGGTTTTTTTTTTTTTTGAAGGAGTTTTCTTGTTGGACAGGACACTTCTCAGTTTGAGGAAAACGAATATCAAAAGAAACATAACATCAGCTTGGCGTGGAAGAAAATTGAATTCGAACTCGTGACGGAATAAAACTGAAGAGCAATTAGGTATACGAAAAAAAAAATACAAATAAAACACAAGAAAAAGGAAGCTTTACTCAAAATTGAACGGAAATCATATTGAGGACAAAAATTTATGAAATAAAACCGAAATGCTGAATCATACAAACGTGTGTTTGCGATGTTTTCAATGAGGAATGGCTTGTTTTTAAGGATGCTATTTACGTATGTATTTTTTTCTATATACATAGAAGGGATATGACTGTAGATTCAAAGTATGCGGATACATGCGAGAAGCTGGATGTTCGGATGTACTCACTTGGCATTTTTTGGTCGTCTCGCGTCAAGTGGGAAATCTTCATCGAAATCCAAATTGAAGTCCTCACCGAGATCGCGCGGCACTAGAGGAGTTCTTTGATGTGCTGGACTTGTGTGATATCCATCGGCGTGGAGCTGTTTAAAAATGTTTTTTTATTTTTATTAATGGTGAGATTATTTTTTTTTCTTCAATTTTTCAACAATTTCTTTTTTGTATTTGCAGTGCTTTCAAGAAATTGGAATTGAATACATGCTGAAGGAAGCAAAGTTAGAGATTGATTAACGTGCTATTTATTCTGAAACAGGGAAGATATACTGTACAAATGTGAAGTTATTGGAAAAGAATTGTAAAAACAAAATAAAATACAAATGAATGTAGAATATTACAAGTTACATTTTAAACGCTTTTTGTTTATGATATATATGCTAGCTAATAGCGAGTTATACATTAGGTCAAACTAAACTGTAGACATTCTTAGAGGGCTAGACAATATAAGAACTAATCCATCTGCTCCATCCACTGTCAACAGATACAGAAACTCCCTATCCCGGTGAACATTAATACGTCTTTGCAGAACCACGCTATAAATTCTACATTGTATAGGGAGAAATTTTGCTGTCGAAGTTGCATCCAACATTTTTAAGGAGACTCACTGTTCTGACACTCTATAGCAATAATACTAAACCAGATGAGCCCTATCTTCTACTGCATTGTGTTGTAAATCCAGCTCACATTTACGGGAATTTCAGAATATAGGGAATGGAACTGCTGCTGCTTCGTTTCTTGAACTAAGATTGAGTCGCCAAACTCGGCGAAGAGAGTTCAAGCCCAACAAACCACTTTCTGCTCGTTCTGCTTTACAAAGTCGAATTCTGGATGGTAAGCAAAGCAGAGCAGATATTTGTAGATTTTTTATATATGCTTCTCTGTTATAAGGACAAAATGTGCATCAGACAAGATACCGTATTCCTTAAACGTCTGCCGCAAAAGACGGCAATGTTCGACCAATCAGCTTTATGCATACTCCGAATGACCAAATTTATGAAGCTTTTTCTAGTAAGTGACTCGAAACCGTGAAAATTATTTTTGTCGTATTGGGAATCGAATCCGCACACCAAGGTTCAAGTGCGTAGGAGTCGACGCACAAACCCACAATGCCACGGCCGCCTCGTTGCTCCCAATGATGTCTTTAAATCAAACCCTTCGAGTTTAAGTTCGAGTAGAATATGCAAGTCTAATCCAGAAATGTAAAAGATACGGTCCGTCACGGGAATGAATACTGCGCAGAGCGAGAAATTTCACTTTAAGAAATTGGGTTTGGTACCCTGGCTTAAAGTCTTAATAAAAAATAATAATGACAAAAGTTCTAACTTTTGCCTAATTTTATTAAAGTTGTAGTTTCTTTGGGTATCGCATTTGGGGATACAACTTTTAGAGTCGACTGAGCGAATCCATGATTGCGTTCATGTCGATTCATTCTAGTTCAGGATTTGTTCAAATCACATTAATTTAAAAAAATATGATTTCAGACACATGTATACTCGGTGTTGCGAAAATGAAATCACAGTACACTCGCGGTGGAATGAACATCGTTTAAATGAGCAATCCAGTAGAGTGAACATACAGCAAAAGCTGTCAATGAATCCTGTTTTTTTGTTCAGAAAGTTTACAGTGTACACTGGTTGACTGACTGCCTCTACTATAGAATGCTTTAAAACGTACACGCTAGTATGAACACGCCTGGATCTTATTAATTCACCAAATCGCCAGTATTTGGAAGTTCGACAAGACCCTACTTTTTCCATCTAAATCGACGGCATGAGTGAAACACCGCCATTTTGAAATAATATTGAATCTGTTGCCCAAACGAGTAAAAGCTCATTTCAAATCTTTGAAGAATATTGTCAAAGCACATTCCTCAATTCATTTGACCCTAAGACCCTTTAGCAACCTTCAACTTCTAACAGGCTAGTGTCTGAGAGCAATCATTAAAATACCGTACTATTAATAAATTGCAGTTTTAGCTATAAGAAAAAATAGTATTCATAAACTTTGTTAAGCCTTAAATTGTACATGCATCAAAGCGAGTATATTTATCTGCAAGCATATATGTATATTTGATTTTATAAATAATTCTCACTTGTACACTGGAATGCGAATACTTTTAACATTTAGTGTGTGTAGTTACCAAAAGTGTTTTGTTTAGTCACAAGTGTCTGTTAAGAGGGTAAAGGAAAAATCAAACAAAAAAAATTCCATCAAAACAAGGACGAATGAAGTACACCAGATTCAATTCCAATTTATTGAAAACATCAACAACACAAAATAATTTACTTTCTGTTGAATTTTTGTCGTTAACAAAATCGTGTGTTCGAAAAGAAAAGTGACAGAGACAGAGATACATTTGAGTAATTTTTATCTGGAAAGGGGGCAACCATACTCGTGCAAGGACCACATCCGATCAATATGAAATTCCGATTGAAGATTGTATTTATTTTTTTCGTATTTCGGGGAAAATGTACTATAAAATATTTACAATTAAAATTATACAAGAAATATAGAAGAAGAACAAAAATAGAGAGTTGCGTGTCATGTGAGTGAAAAAAAAGAGGTGTAGTGTTCCTTGAACGAGTTCGATGGCACCCATACCTTGACCACTGTTCCGACCTGATTTGATTCAGCCGACTGTCGATTGTCAAGTAGGTTAGCACGTTCCATTGTTTCTAGAGCAACTGATTCACGCTGTTCGCAGAGAAGACGTTCACGCATTTCATGTATATACGGACAGCGCTGCATCCCTTGGTGCTAAACTTTGTTTCCTATAATTATTCTCGTCTATGTACTAAAGATATGTCGAAAAATCCTAAGAAGGTATAAATGTGTTGGTTGACTGCTTTTTTTTACTAAACTAGAAAGAAGCTATGTTTAGATTGATGTGTATGGCTTAAAATTCCATTGTATAGTGTAGATACTAGAAGATGAAAAATTGGTCCGCTGCTGTTAACTGAAATGAGAAGAAATAGAAGACATTAATCAGTGAGTAGATTTAAATAAATATTCGTGTTTTTTTTATGGAAGTTGAAATGGGAATTTAAGCGATAAAATCAAGCGAATGTATGTGCATACATCACATTATCGTGGGTCCTTGAGATTCATGACATCACTGTGAATGGGAAGCGGATAAAATCAAGCTCTCATTGGAGTTTGCAAGGCAATTCGTAGATGTCTTGGAAGCCATTAAGATGCGTGATAAGACACATTGTTTGTTGCTAATTTAGTGTTATTCGTTTTTAGTTCATACATTGCACTCAACAGAAGTGGCGTGAGCGAGCACACTGATTGTTATTGAATAAATGTTGCCACAAAGGAGTTACCAACGTTTGCTGGTTGAGACGAAAGTGCAATAGGTAAGTGATCTAGTAAAATGTGGGATATGCAAACAATATTGTTTATGCTCTACTTTGACACACATCATGGCCGGCTCGGCTCTACTGGCAGTGCTTTCAGCAGTCGGTCTATTTTTTGATGACGTCGTCCAATATGTGCGGCGTTATTTTGGCAATAATATCTCGAATGTTGGTCTCGAGTTTATCCAAAGTGATTCGCAAGAGTAGACCAAGGCTAGTGTAGACCAAGGACAGTGCAAATAGAGAAACTGCTCAAGTGTTGTCAAGTAGCGTAAGATGACCCGTGAGATGACCCTGTGAACAAATGTATCCTTAACAACTTAGAGCGTTGCGTGCACTTGATATGTAGCGTCGTCTGGATGGAACCACAACCCGAATGTATCGATGTGATCATCGTCTGGCCTCAGAAAGTCGGTTAACTCTATACCTGAGACCATTGACAATAAGCGTCAAAAGGCGTCTCCTTCGTCATTTCGAAAGACCTTATATCCGATGATGCCGTCATGCCATAAACCGCTGGAAACCATATTTGCGGATGCTTTGTCGAACATGGCAAATGTCGAATAATGGCAAATCCGGATCTTCGCCCAACACTTCCAGTCCCCATCACAGAGAACTCGAAGTTCACTCTGATTGTCCGGCTTTAATCGTACCTTATCACAATCTTATTCGGATGTAGGCTCTCCGGCGATGCCCAATTCAGCTGATCAGAAACTGGCTGTGTTCTTTTGTTCACATCAATCTCTGTTCAGGTGGTGACTTAGGGTCCAAAAGAGTGTACTAATGGTCAAACTTTTCAACTGTACAATATCATAGCAACAGAACATAACAATTGGAAATAAAATTCTCATTGCTATCTGGTCTGGTATGAATTTAACAGTCATAGTGTGTGATAATACCAATTTACGAAGCATTGAAGCACCGTATTCAAATTAATGAGACATTTTTTTATAGTGGGTATGTGAGTCGACGCCTAGAGTTAAACAGTCCTATGGTTCAAATGTCGACAGGAACACATGTCATCCTCTCAATCGAGTATCTAGAAAAAGTTTCTCAAACTTCGCCATTCGGAGTCCACACCCCATAGACCTGCATGTCGCCTCCACTCACGAGAGAACAATAAAATGCATAACAACCTTGACCCTGGAACTGGACTTGAACACTGATTATTTAAATAATTTGAGGAAACCAGAGGAATTCTGTTGCTGGTGATAGTGATAGGAACACGCTGAAGATGTTTGTAGTGCTCAAAGTGAAGCAGGCTTACAGAACATGTGGTTTCAACAAGCGTGATTCCATTCGAGTCATTAGCTTCTACCAACAACTGTACAGACCGTATAAGGGCATGACTCCAGCCGAGCGTGTACGGTTCAATCGTCTAGAAAATCGGGATATTTTAGAAAAGCCACGAATTGTAGAGACCTTTGATACATTGGTGTCAGCAACCAGAAATTAGCTGGAAAGACTTGATTGCCATGGACTGTCGGTAGCAGTCATTGTGGGCATTTATGAAGGCACTTGAGGACTTTTTCCATCAAAAGAGCGGCTCATCAAGCACAATTCTCATTGGAAGACGGGACAAGACGAACGGACAATTTGATAGGTCCCCCAGAATTATCTACTGTCACCCTGTTTTTGGGCTAAGATATGGGACAACTTTCATCCAAATACATCTCAGGAGCCAGATGGTCAACCGATTCGAAATACATTTTAAATATCTTCAAGTGAATAACACTTTAGTGCTTTCATTTTCACAAGGGACTCCGCCTCGGTCTTACAGGCCAGCAACGTGTGTTAACTGAAGCACTTTCAGTTTCTATTTTCGTAAACAAATCCATTGATAAATCAATCAAGATTATATTTGTTTTCTTTTTGTCAAGCATGCACATAATCGAACCCCTTCTATGCCTTCGCCTAAACGACAACGACAAGCATCACATCACTGAACTCAACACCGACGAGGAAATTAATAACATTCACTGATTCACTGGCTGTGATAAACGCCAATAACAACAATTGAAGCAGCATCCACTTAGATCCGACATTCCGTAAATAATTCGTGACAACAGAAAAGAAACAATCACCGACATGGCCAGCACCATCATCTATCCTCAATCGATGCCGAGCGAGGAGCCATCTGGGCAATCAGGGCAATTATCGTTTGAGAGATTTTAAGTGATGGATGCTCTCTAAGGTTGTTGTACTTGCACAACGCCAAAGATATCCAACATCCTCTCAGGTCCCCGAGACCCCCCACCCACCCATCCAGACACATCTCTCTTCATCGTGGAGCATTCTTGGCACGGTTTCAAAATCAAGCAGTTTCAACTACCCGCCATCTGCGCCTGTGTCCCAGGAACAAAGAAACGAAGGGAAAAAGACAGTAGGTACTGAATTCTCAACACATCATTATAAGCGCCACTTCTTTTAGGATTGAGGGCCAATTGTGTTCTTTCACTCGTCTACATCTCTGACAGGATATGTTTTAGCTCTGGCAGTGACGTCGCGACTACCACGCTTGTCATTCTGTCGTCTAAACATTCGCTGCAACATGTGAGGAACGGGTATTTGCACGTGTTTGGGACCACTTACACCCATCAGTTGCCTCGTCTTACATCGTTTAGAACTTAGAAGCCTTGTAGCAGTTGAGTTGCTTGGCCTTGTGTGTTGCCTGGCAACTGGGTAGCTTATCGGAATTTTTATGTTCTATCAGTGAACCGAAAGCGGGACGAGACGAACGGACAATTTGAGATTTACAGCCGTTCGCAGTTTGACCTGGATTTTGAGAATTTCGCCCAAAGCACGCATGTCTGGGAAGCGTTCCAAGATATTTTACACAGCAGCATGTGCGAAATAAACAGAATTTTACGATTGTTTACGAATGCGTTCTGAGCGAAACGAGGAACTGAATGGTTTTGCGATTTCAGTCGAATGTGTGTTTATCTCCAATGCGATGAAGCAGAGAAGAGGACGCATAATATATATCTTGGACAGGAACAAATAATCAACAAATTGAGAAGATTTTGTTGTGATTCTAATGAAAAAATGATTTTGGCCTAAAAAGGACGAGGATTCACGAGATTCTGTTCAATCTCGAAAATATTTGGCTGTTGACTATGTTATGCTGACGAGTGGAGGGTGACCGTTCAGCACTATAGCAAGGATGTCATTTCAAAAGATGATCATAGTTGTGGGATGGATTGAAATTAGAAAAAGTGGTAAAAATCTCATAACAGCTTGACAAATCCGAATTCGGAGGAACAGGGTTGGATCAGTACTTTTTTTAACGAATCTCGACATCGCCTGTCGACCCCACGATCCGTCAGCACTTATGAAAGGTACCATCAATTCGGGTTATCCACAGTCATCAATAATTTGTGAATAAAATAAGAAGAAACAATGAATAAATATACACGGTTGATACGATTGATTTAAGGGGACGCTTTAAATCATGACTATTGTGCTCAACCTGCAAATTCTGTAGTTTGCTTCAAGCCATAGAATGAAATGAAAGCACTCTGAAAACACATTTACCTGGTCAACCGCCAATTGATCGAGTACATTAGAATTTAGAATCCAAAGTTATTTGTATTATCCAGAAGCTGCGCCTTAGACTGTTAAAGGGCGAAGAGGACCCAAATACCGTCGTCACTCAATCTGGATAATTCCCAGATCTATACGAGGTCAAGATGAAATAACGAGATTGAAGTCTAAAAAGGCTCCTAGTGCGGATGGGCCATCCGTTGAAATTTTTAGGAAGCTGGAGTTAATCTGATTTTGCGCCGTTTCTGAACAATCTGAAAAGTCTGTGTGGTTTCTGGCCAGGGAAGTCCTGAAGTCTTCACTCTACGGTAGATCCTGGAAAAAAAACTCAAGAAACATCTTCGTCTTGGACAGAGCATGACACGAGGTCCCTGTCTTCCTCGACTCCGCAGTAAACAGTTAAGACCATATCAGTACCGAAATCAAACTCAGAATAACTCCTGCTATCCAATGTTTCTTTCGATTCAAGCAATTAAGTAATAGAGCCGTCTCTCGAAGGATCAAGCTGAGTTTATAGACGACACTGATCATCCCAGTCCTACTGTACGGCATTGTCATGGCAGGTTAAACTGTCTATGTGGGTTATTGGCTGCCCTGCTATCCTTATGTTTATCCGTGTTACCGTGTTACTCACTTTTCCTAAAACCAAGCAGATCCACATATGAGTCTCAGGAGGTTTTTCAGTTCAACACTGCTTAAGTCATCCAGACACCCCATGTGTTCTCTGCTGCGCAAAAATTGTGTTAAGTCGGAGAAGAATGTAGACTTTCGTCCGGACAATTGATTTATCCTGCTTCTACTAAAAACAAAGCAGGTACTTTTCATTAACGAAGTCGTCCTGTAGACAAGAAATCAGAAATCAAAGTCTGATTGGCGAATAACACATGCATTTGGAACAAGTAATTCCGTCTTCCGTGTACGTGTTTGCAAAAAATTGTGGAACAATGCCCTTCTTTGTTACATTGCATCGGCTACTCTCAACAACGACCGCCTATGAGTAATCACCTGCAAGGAATGCACTCTCCCCCATCTAGCCCGCAGTCTTTTCGTGTATTCCGCAATTGCTCTCGTGATTTTTCATACTTGACAGCAATTACATGTTTAATTACACCGTGCCGATAGCGTTATGTCATCCTGTCCAGGGTTTCATCACCTCCAAAACGAAAACAACCCCACCACAGCATGACGTTCTGTCTCCCCTTATGTCATAGCAATTGATTCTGATTCCAAAAGAAAACTAATTAATGACTTAAATCAAACAAAAAAAAAACGAATATGTATACATTCATGATCAAGCGGCCTACCATTCACGTACGCCACTTAAAATACAGGCAACTTAACCTTTTACGATGTGAGATCACCCCGAGCCGAGTGTGCCGTCAGCAGCGGGAGACCGAGACACGAAACTAATTCAACTCGGAAGCGTGTGTATCTGTATCTGTCTGTGATGACAAATTTCAATTCGAATGCAATCAATCAAGATATCGAACGCAATTTCTTTTGTCACATCAATCCAACATCGCGCACTAGTTTCTGCTCGATCAATGGTCGGCTGGATCGGCTGTTGTGAGTTGTGACACACAATGGTTGATTTGGACATCAGGGCACGACTGGAGACAGCCAAATGTGCGAGTGCGAGTGTTTGGCAATTGGCAGTGCCACATTTGGAGGCACTGCTGCTACTCCCAGCTCGTAGCTGCGCCAAACCCATAATGGGCTCGTTGAAACGCCATGATAATGGTCACATCGCCGGCTGGCAATGTTTACTCTGAACGGGGTCATCGCAGCCACTGAGGCGCGAATTTATAGCGCGCTATACTTATGCACGCATCCATTAACAATGTTCACTTTTCTGTTCTGTTTATGGATACGCGTATTTCTTTTTTATTTATAGGATAGTAGGTATCTCAGTATCTCCTGGTGAACCCTTTGACGGTGGTCATGTGTGGCGCGATTATTTATGTCGCATTAAACAGCAGGTTTGCCGGCATAAAACTTTGACGGCGGGTTAATAAATAAAACGAGGTGTAGTATGCGCGGGTTTATTAAAGAGTCGATGGAGGTCAGTGGAATCCTTCCTTGGGGAGGGGAGCTCCTTAACAGACGTCACTTAATGACCCGCCCGTGTAATGCTTGAGTGTGAACGTAATACACGTGATTTTGAGGGAACCATAGAAGGTGTCAGGGGATAATACTTTAACTAATGATGTACGTTCATCACGATTGACGATTGCAATTTTGGATTTTTGTGGTATTTTGTGGTAGCAAAGGCGTTTGTTAACTTTGGGGCGATCTTCGCCAGTGACAACTTAGTGGGCATCGGACATCGAAATGCCCTTGCCAACCGGTGCTACTTTGGTTTGTGGAAAGAAGTGGAGTCAAAAGTCTTTAGTTTTTAGTGCATTCGATACTAAAATTCGCCGTCAATTACTTGCTTATATTCAGCTTTCGGCATTGGGCTGTATTGGGAAATTGACTCTTGTAACTATTCACCTCGAAGCCGATATAGCTAGCCTTGCTCTACGACGCAGAATGGTGGGCAAATATTGGACATCGGATGAGAAAGCCTTTAGTCTTCTCGACAGAAGAGTGCAGCGTGCAATTTTCTATTATTTTTAGGTTCATGACGATTGAAATAGAAGATGCAATCTGTACGACATGAACCTAACCAGGTGTTTACAGATCCAACGGCTACAACATGTGAAGCGCATGGCAAGCTCGAAGACTCACATTCAAGAATTGATAGCTGAAGTTCAGTTAGAGACTGACAGTCTAGTCGATCCTATTCCTCAAACAAGTTGGTGCTTTTGATAACGCGAAGAAGGTGGTTGAGACTTATGCTGCTTAGTTCGGCCAAGTTGCTGAAAAAGTAAGTCTTAAGGCGACTGTTCCTTCGGAAGGAGGGCGCTGTAAGAATAGAGAAGATGCACAATAGTTTCCTCCTAATTCTCGTCATCGTCTCCGCAGTTTCTGCAGAACTCGGCCCAATCCAAATCCTGAGGCGGACTTCCAATGGCGCAGTGCCAATGACGACGTCGATAATAGTTCTGACATTCGGCCTACTCTTTCTCATCAGGCTGTGTGATCGTCTCGGATCGAGAGTAGTTCACATTTGTATCAGCCAAGCATCCTGTCCCAGTGTGAGCAAGCGCTTCAAGCTTCAGAAGATGTTTTCTAGTAGTGCCATGGATGTCTATTTTAGCGAGCTTGCAGTTTTAAAAAATGTTACAGAGTTTCGCAACACACACAAGTTAGATGCTAAAATACTGGTACATATCTTTAAGCAATATGCAGCAATTCAGAGAAGTCTTCAGTTACATGGTGTACTCTTCACCGGAAGATGCAAAGTCGCCCACATTGGCTTCCCTACACTGTGCGACACTACTCCCCAACTAAGCCCCATTGCGAAATTTCGGGAGTTCAATATGAAACTCAATATCCAGGAAAGGGTTCAGAAGGTGTCTTCTGTAAAAAGGCAATGCAGCCACCCATCCCTTACTCGATTTATACCTCGATTATGAGACCGACACTAATGTACGGGGTCTTAGTTTGGTGGACAGCATTCAGCAAAGCTGTACTGTAAGACACTCAACCGGTCGCAAAGACTGGCTTGCATGTGTATGACCAGAGCGTTGAGAAGCACTCCGTCTCATGCTCTTAACATACTACTCCACCTTCTTCCACTAGAACCATTCAGTACCTATACAAATAGCACATTCGGAGCGTAACCAAGCCTGAGTAAATGTAACTAGATCCAGTCGCCGCCAGACTATCAGAACAAAGGTTGACCAAGACAAAGCTTCCTTTATCGCTTTAGTTTCTGTCGGGAAGCCGCTGCAGTGCTTCGGTTACCGAAATGAAATGCTGAATTATTACCCACAAATTGTTCGCTCTAAGTCGAAATCTTCTCATTCCCAGTGCCAAACTACGAGGACAACATTATTTGCAAATTTTGATGACACCATACTTCCCACTCGTTCAATTTCCACAGGTCATCAATTTCGTCTTGAGTGAACCCCTCTCCCTCGTCGCTATGCAAACGCTCTTTGCAATTTCATCTCAATCTAATGCCAGCACAGAGGCTACTGGCACAGTATAAGCGTCAAATAAGTTTCCGCCTGTTTACACAACGAGCATAATTAAATTTTTACATCTTTCTGTGCCGAAAATTAGTCAGCCTCACTGTTCAGCCAACTGCCTCGGATCGCTGCCTATAGTGGTGCCGTGAACAAATATCCCAAGGCACCCTTTTGAAATTTTAATTGCAATGTCCCATCAGGTTAGGGATAAACAAAGCCACACCGTGTGGGGGATGAACAGTGTCTGGACAAGATTCTAGGTGCAAATAACTTGTTGCGTTGCTTTGGACGAAGCGTGAAGGTTAAACAAAAATAATAGCGTGTCAACACGACACGACGGCAACCTACACACAAGCAGTGCTCCTGCGATGCGTCAGCCGCACAAGGGGGGGCCACTATCGATCGACGAAATCTAATTTGGAGTAAAAGATGTTTCCGCCTTGTAACAGCGGAAGCATGTAGCACCGAACAGAAATAGAACTTGAAAGCAGCGACTAACGAGGTGCAATGCTGCCTCGGGGAATTCGGGTGAAAATACGTCGCTTTCAAGGCATGCCACTGGTGGGTGTTGGATATCCGAAAATACTGTCCGCGTTGTAATTCTATCACATGCGATATTGTGTCTCTGAGAGATGCCACCGTTATTTGTGTGTGGGCGGTGAGTACGCGACCGACGGTGATCATGGCTGAGACAAGCCATGAAATTATTTTCTTGATTATTGGAATCGTGGAGTCTTCAATTAAGCGGTGGTGGAGGTCTCAGTGGGAATAGCGGCTCCCTTGATACTTTTCTGAATTGGGCGTCTTCGTTCTGCTTTGGTGCAAATTATGTATTCGAAGGTCGGGAACTCATAATTTAATGAATACAACGAATGTAAGCTTGAAGAGGAGATGGCATGGATAATTTATGGGAGCTGGTAAATTTGATACCACCGCCTTAAGAAATACCTTCACACCATATCACACTAACTCTAAATCACTGGCTTTATATTTGTGTAGGCAAATGGAGACCCAGAATGGACGACTTGGCCAGAACACTTCGATTGACAGATTTGGGGTGGTTAAAGTGGTTAAAAAACACACCTATAAGTAGACAATCTCAAATGTTTTGCAATAATTCTACAAACAACGAACATGATTAAAGTCGAGAGGCTACAGAGCTCTGCTCAGGTACGCTTGTATACGTTTTTAAACCATGGGTCATTTCTCCATTTTTTGTTGCCTGTTCCCCTTTAAGGTATTCGCAAGCCTCTGAATCACATAATTGGGACTATCGTGCGGCAGAGCGTAAAATACCAAACAACAGTCACGCGGCATTCGTTTCTGTTCAATTTTGACCGTATTGTACGTACGATGGTAGGTTCTTAATCAATTCGCCGCCCATTTCTTGAGTGAAAAGTTTTTGAAGTAATCAGCACTTACAGTTAAAGGGAATTGAAAAATATATAAGACAATGTTCGACGATATTGGGAAATACTTCGCAGTAACATCGCATGTAAAACTTGTTTCAGTCGTATTGCACGGACGTCTTGAACGGTGAACGCCCAAATATACTCCCCTCCTAAGTAGCTATTGGACAATAAAATCCCCCGAGGCTTGGTCAATGCACACCCACAATCCTTTGTCGATGACGACATAAATATGCAACGACACGTCTTGCACCGAAGTTACTGCCAATTTTATTAGGCCAAACTTTAGTGGCTAAAGATGGCCCCTGCACTGCTCAAAATACGTTCACTCTCCTTTGATTCCACCTAGTTAAGTCATAATTGTTCTCTTTAATGACGACAAATGCTTAAAACAAGGCAAGTCTGGTAGATCCCAAAGGAAAAGAGTTGCAAATTTAAAAGAATTATGGTGGACAATGTTTTCTTATTCAATTTTAACGCTATCGTAAATAATGAACACTCACTATTCTTTGTGTACATTTTTTTAGACACAGTCACTAGTTCCATCACTTTTTTCCCATGTTTGGTACAGAGTATCCTTTGAAATTGTGATGTGTGTTATAAAAAAATGCAATGAAGAGGAAGAATTACAATATGTGGACGGTTTTACATATTGAGTACTAGATGTGATAGATTTGAAACTTTCGCGAAATAGAAGTACATCTTCCACATTCGTGGTAAACTCTCAACATTGAAGGTAAGGTGCTGTCTTGCGACCACCTCGACATCGTGTTTGAGAGGAGAGAATAACATATCTAGCCTCATATCACCCCCCAATGTCATCAGACACAGATGAGGACACAGATTGTATGGATTTGATTGAGTGTGGCATCTATGCCGAAACGGCTCATTTCCCTATGAGTTTTTCCCCAAGGCAACAAGAATGCAGATTCGATTAACCTGCGCGTTGGATAAAGTAGCATAGAACCATAGTGAGTTGGTGGCGTGTACAATAATATTGATCTTCGCGTTCTTCCACAAATTTCTGAGATTTTCTAAAATACACTCTTTTTAAAGCCCACCATGGCTGGAATCTGTTTTTGCGTGTCTAAGCATAAATATCAGCTGGGGCAGCTATTAAACTCCTTCAAAAAGTCATTTTAAACTTCCATTTCGTCATCACTGATTTATGGCATATTTTGAACTTCTGAAACGCGCTTCCATTGCGTTTGGTAACTAAGTGACTTTTTGAATAAATAAGCACTTCATTTCTCAACACAGTCTACTTTTAGCTCGATAGGCCAGAGTTTTTTTTCAATTTGCTTATTACCTCCAAGTAATAGGTTTTCACATTTCTCAGAAAATAGACGATTGTGTCAATGATGACCTCTTCAAATCTATCCCCGCCCAGACATATTCAGTTTTGGGAAGACGAAATAGTGGTTGGGGGCTAAATCTGGGGAATTGAAGTTCTCCGAACGTTCAATATTTGTTCATAGACTTTATTGACGGAATTTGTCACTACCTATTTTAGGATTTTAGGAACTTAACGAACGTAACGTATGGCACCACTTGATGGACAACGTTTTTCATAGGTGTCGGTGATCGTTCTTCACGCAAATAATAATGTATAATTGGCACACGAAACACTTTTTGTTAATATTCACGAGGTTGTCTGCGTTCAATGGTTATCAAAAATAAACTAAATGACGTAGATTACTTAAAACTTGACAGCAGCTTATTAATTGTTAGCAGTTGAGTGGGACAGTGTAGGCTTTAAAGTTACTGACGAGGTCTCGTATTGTCAATACCCTACAACTCCTTTCAGTGCACTGTCACACTCCTGTCACCAAGTGATTTGCCCACTTCCATAAACGACTTGGTGTTAGTCATCCTGTCTAAAGAGCCCCTGTAACATCTTGATCTCAAATCAGCTAAGACTGTAGCATTTTGTGGAACATGTCATAACATCTAACACCAGCCAGACACCAGCCATCGTTTCCTTAATTTGATGGCTCGTAGTTCTTACCAAACATAGCCATCGGTCCGTCAACGAATGGTCAGGAGCAACATTATCAGGCTTATTACATCATTCGTTTCAAATGCCTTCCGAGAAGCATTCGATTTTTCCATTTCTCAGTTCGTCGTCGCCGCTTTTCCATTCGTGACTTCGGGCTTCGTATTCATCGCTCTGTTGTTATTTATGGATCGACAGACACATCAACCGCGAAAGACTGTCGAACATGTGCCCCGTGCACTCACGTGTTGGGACGACGGCGCGGCCGGTCGCTTTCAATTAGCCAGTAGTCAATCATGACTTAAGTATCTGCATGTATTGTAAGCAAAGTATGTCATAAATTTTAGCATAAAATTGCAAGCTTCGGAAAATACGAACGACCTAAGCAATCGCAGATACGTGGATTATCCTCAGGGACGTCTTTCAAATGCACTCAGATACTCAGATACTCGTATTCTATTGCAGTACCCAGACATTTGCAGTGCCTGCTTCCATTGTGTGCTGGATGCGAATTCGCGGTGCAATAAACTTGATCGGAAAGTGGGTGAGTGCTTTGCTGGCGGAGAGAAGGAAAAAAATATACATTTGCGCACTGACAATCACACACAATGGGTGTTGGGCGACATTACTGGGGTAGCAGTGGATACAGCGGTTTTAATGCTCTCAAGAGTAACTGACAACAATGCGACATCAACAGATTGCTTACCTCGTTTTGTGGGCTCTACAGACCGTAAAATTAGCTGAACATCATTCAGTTGTTGGACCGTTGAATGCGCTCTAGTGGAGGATAATTGAAAAAAGAATGGCTTGGAAAATGCATATTAGCTGTCATTAAAGCCTACATCTGAACGCATAGACGCTTACATTTGCGTGCTAATTGTTGAGGTCTCTGTCTGGCTTTTTAGAAGGCCACACAAGCGAGATGTGAATGAAGCGGGCGTAGTCGCCGACTCTTACGTGATTCGGTTTATTTGATGCTTGTCTTGGAAGTTAATGTGTGAAGATGATGATGAGGCTTTCGCGAATTTGATAGCGCCAACCTGACCTTCGCGTTCGAAAAAAAATAATAGCCGAGTGGATAAAATCTTCGTGGGGAAATAATTGCCATACAATACGGTGGCATGGGATCTTGTGGCCGGAGACCAGTTTGAGTTCATTTTGAAAATAATTTTTAGCATGGAAAATGTTTTCTGGTAAAGGGTGTTTTTTTTTAATTGAAATAATTCACAGAAAAATTAATTTAGTATCCATGATTGACGTTATTTGAGAGATAATTTTTTGTCGGCTGGAGAGTACAGTCTGTATCTGCAATTTTCACATTCTCTTCGCAGTACAGCAGACTGTATTACGGCAACAATGCGTCCAATGTCGGCTTCCAAGTCAGTATTGAACGAAAATCAGAATTTGTCAAGGTATGTGAACCATTGAATCCACCCACAAGCACACCAAACGACAATGACTTTAGTCTGAGTTTCTCGATTTAAACCACGTTTTTTCAAAATTCAATCAATTCGCTTATATGTCAAAACAACCGACACCTGTTAAATCAGCTGTCACGAAATACAATGTTGCCATTTTGATGTCCTCCGCTTCTAAAAAAAAACACCCTTTAGATACTCATTTATATTTCAGAGGCAATACAGTTCAAGGTGGACATCGGCATCAATCGAAGTGCTTCTTTTTTGTGTGCGATTGACAGCTACTGCCAGTGTAGCACTCGAAGCAGGTTAAGATCACTATAGAATCAGCGGCATTTTTTCTGTGCGATTGTTTCGAATCGAGAGCAGGGCATAATTGCTTCAAAGTAAGGCACCCTGTGCCATCAGACCATCTACGACTAGGTTGAGCAACCGTCAAGCTTCAGAAGATCTCCGCTAGGGAAAAGCACTGAACTAATGCTCTTTCTAGCAAGTTCGAATACATTAGACAGTGAAGGATGGACTATATATAAGATGGCCATCGGTTTCCCGGATATCGGCTGCAGTTGACTACTGTCTTCATTTTAAGAAATTATGGGATTTGTATGGTTGTACATCCTCTTGTTTAAAATAAACGTCATCCGCATCTATAGCTCCAATTCCAGTCAAAAAAGTCAGTCAATATATACCCAAATCGATTCAGTCAAATTATTAAAGATGTATACTGCCAACTCCAGCCGATAAAACCGCTCTTTTTTTACACTCCTTGCGGATGAAGTTGTTCCATTATTCATCATGTATACTCGGAGCCCTAGATGTGCTGCAAATGCCCACACATTTCAATAACGCTCATCATTGAGTATAATTTTATGTAAAAAAAATCGTGTTCATTCATTTCGGCATTCGTGCGTGATAGGCGGGCTTTACATATATGCAGATCAAAACACGGTGGAAAGGCCAAATTCATGTGACTGTCTCGAAATGAATTTAATCGAAATCATCAGTCACATTCACGGATTGCGAAGCGCTACTTTCAGCTCACCTTGCGTACTATAACGAGTCTGAGTCTTGGCATCACTAATCTATAAGAGACTTGAAAATTCATCGATTAAACCCGTAGGGAAGGCACCTAGAGATAGACGACTTGTACCTCTCCTAGCTATTTTCACAGGCGGAAATCTTTCAATTGGCAACATTGTTTCGTGTGACAGCTTATTTGACAGTTCTCTCTTGTTTTGAAATTAGTCGCGTTGGCAAATTCATGGTGTGCCTTATAAGCCGGTGGAATCCTTGGTCTACATGTCTTCAAAAACGATTGCTGGCACAGAGATATGATTACTAACTCCTTCGTGCAGTGCTTGGACTTGGAAGTCATCATTCGTCGCGTTATTGCGGCAATACATACGCATAACGTCTAGCTTCTACTAGCCAAATGTTATCGCAATGAACGTCGATTGTTGGCAGTTTAACAATGATGCCAAACTTGTTTCCATTTGTTTACACTTTCTATTGGGTGTCACTGTGCTAAGTACTCCACTTATGTACCAAAAGAGATGGATTCAACATATTCCCAAAATTCCTTCAACAATCCAATTCTTTCAAAAAATGTTTAACCTCGTATTTACGACAATTGCACAAGAAGCAATTCGGTACGATAATCAGAATCAAACACGAGTATTTGTTCAAATTCGGAAATTAGAAGTTAATTGGTTGCCTCCAAGACCTCGACAGAGACTAATTTTGATACAGCCCATTGGTCTTCAGTCGATGCTTGAAGAATGCCATATACTTGGGTGGAAGTTTGTTGTAGCCACAAGGAGTTAAGAAAGTAAGCGGTTATGTGATTTCCTCATAAGTCAACTTCGAATAGGAAGCCCTGAGTTTGCAAACACGATCAAGTATGAACTTATATAGAAGACGCCTATAATTCGGACACACGCCCACAACTCTGATGATCTCAAAACACTCCAAATAAACTCACGACTCCATGAATGCTTCGATGATTCAGATCTTTGATGTAAAATAGTTAAAACCAGCAATAATTCAAATCCAAATGGAACTGCACACATCAGAGCTGAGTGTCACAAACAAAGACAAAGCAAAGTCAGTCCAAGCTCAATGACCATGGCAAAGTGCCTTCTGTGGGCATCCCGGTGGCCACCAGGGTTCTGTTCAGCTCATTCATTAAGTTTTATGTCAATCGCTGTAAAATGCCATAAAACAAGGAAACACTACGTGACCATATAAAACCCGACCCCCCATCATTCTAATTGTTTCGGTAGCCACACGATACAATCTTTATGTCGGCGCAATAAAGATAATCTATTGTACAACTGTTCACGGGTCGTGTCAGCGAGTTCGGCAAATTTACACTTTGATCAGTGACCATCGTCGTCTTTTTGGGCAAAATCTGCATACGACATTTCCTCCTTCGGCTGACTTCAACTATCCCTATCTAGTGGTGTCCATCGGTGAATTTCAAGTGATTACCGTCAAGGTTTCATGCCGTTAATTTTCCATGAAAAAAACGTGCCCCCATCCCCCAGGCGTACGCTCATAAATTTCCAGCTACGAGTGTGTGCTGCCCTGAAGTGGGAACAATTTTTGTGTCTGCAGACTGATTGAGTCATGAAATTCAAAATTGATTGAACATAAGAACTAGAAGTCAATATTATTCGTTTTTATCCGCTACGATATCGAATGGATGCAATAAATTTCCATGATTGTGTGTAGTTCATGTCTGAGTGGGTCTGAGATGCTTGGATGCGGGCCAATTTATTCGATTTCGGTTGTTTGTCGTGTCTGGAGAAAGCAGAACATGTGTTTGTTTATGGGTTCTGACATCGAACAGATTGAATAATCATCGAATGGGCTATCAACGTCATCTACTACCGAAAGGTTTGCATCACTGGCTTTGGAAGGGAACTTTTGGAATGGACTAGGATGATGGTTATTGTCTTACAAAATGGTCAGTCTTCTTTTGATGGGTGCACACTTACGATCGTTTTTAGGGCGAATAAGATCACAGATAAGATGGAACTTTTGTAAGCGCCGTCTTCAAAGGCTCTCGTGAGCTTTGTCGGCGGTTAGATCGTTGACAGGCGATATGAGTTATAGAGAGTCTTCTCACTAAGGAGATACCGACGAGAAGAAACATCACACATCGAAAGTGAAAACTTCAGGAGGCCTGGAGCTTGTAGTCTGCGCAGGAATTCATTGAAAATCTGGAGATTACTGGAGGAATCGAGCGCTCTTGGCGTGCACTGGGGTATATTTTGTGTTCGAGGAATCCCGGTGGAATCGACTAACCTATGGAACAGTCCTTCTGCCTTTAAGCAGCAATACGGTGTGGGGTTAGGTCCAGCTCACTACCGGGTGATTCATTTAGACTTGTTTTAAGTTTTTTCTTGACAGATCACGAGTACTGTCCTCATGGTGTGATTTTATTCTTATTCAGTATTGTTTGGCAAATCGTCATGGAAAGACTCACACGACATCTCCAAATTTATTTGGGTTTTTCGTGCACTTCAAGCAACATATAAATGTTTTCTAAAATCGAGTATTTGTTCAATGATGAGACAAAAATAGTCACCGGATTTCAACGCTTTTCTTCATATGGCAATACATTCGATTCAGGCTTGGGACCTTGTTATCACGCGAAAGCTGGAATATCCAGAAGAGTAGCTGTTGCTTCCCGAATTGCTTTATTTTCCTGCAAACATTTAGTTGACTTTCACAAGCAATCCATGATTGAATACAAACCAAACACCTCCGACGGCCCACCACCTCTACACATATTCCACCCGATCCACACCGGCTCAGGTTACCTCGTGCCGAACGATTTACCCATAATTGGTCTGTCTGCCAATCACGCTGAGGCGTGAATTCATTGTCACGTTCACTCCGTCCCCAGTCAGTCATATTCATAACCAGTCCGTGATGTAATATGCGAAGATTGAATCGCAAACTGGATCCACAGTATCTATGTCCGCAACAAGCCAACCTTACACTTGACTGTGAGCGGTCTCATTAAATCCCACCTCTCGCATGAGCTCATCCCTGAGCCGACACAAGGCCGGGGGTAATTGAAATTTCTTTGTAACCCATTCATTAGGCCAGGTCTTGAAGACGACTTAACAGCTTTTCCCGGTATTTTTTTTTAGTGAAAAACGTTCACTCAACAAGCTGTGAGAAGTAGCCCATTAAAATGCAAACCATAACCGAACATCATTCATCCTCAAATCAAATTAATTATCTGCTTCGGTGTACTTCCGGTCCTTGGTGCTGAATTGGCTAGACACTGCAACGCCACCGTTGCGGTTGCACCGGTGCACAGGTGGTCACACATTACTGCCCAACCGAGAGACTGTCAAGAACCAACCATCACAGTGCACCTAGATGCATCCACTGGTGACCCCATTCTCGAGATTACAACTGCTACCGTTCTTTGTTTCCACTCATTTCCTTCTCCCTGAAATGGAGCATCCGTTGGTTGCACCTTCCGTGGATCCCTTACAATTTGCATGACCTGAATGAGATACTTTTCTCGGTGTTAATCGTACTGCCTTCAACTTCAACTTCGTTCTCATTCTTATTCAGATTTTCTCTTTCCATGGAATGACGTTGGGTCATGCGGAGGAGCGCAACAGAGCTTGGCATCTTTGCTGTGGGATTTAAATAAGGAACCCATCAAGATAAGACGGAATCCAATTGAATAGCGGCGCGTCCGGCTGTCTGTCGCTACGTCTTGCCATTGGAATAGGCTCTCGCAGATGGGGTGTGCGCGACCGAAAGCAATTAAACACTGAACAGGCGGGGGACTGTACATTAAGTGTATCGACATGGATCGCGATTAGCGTTGAGAGTGAATTGGAAAGTGGTCTCGAAGGGCGCGATGCCCTAAGTTATCATCCTCTCGGGCATTTGACTGAGTAGGGCCTCTTTCGCAGGCAATTTGCATCGAAAAACAGACGTTCACGGCCAGGGCGGGTAATTTATTGACGTCAAAATAGACGAACCGGTGTAACCAAGCCTTCTGCCGGAATATGGAAACTTGTTCAGGTTTGGAGTCAACCTGTAGATCGTGTTTACAAATTGCTAACTGAATTCATTGACAGGTAACCTAGAGTGAGCTAATGAGAAGAAATGTGATAACACTAGTATGTTGACATCCGATCTACCGAAAATTCTTCAAAATGTCATTGGTAAAGGGGCGAGTTTTTGAATATTCAATAAATAGCAATAAAGCGAAATGAGGTGCGTCAGAATCTCAGTGGAATCGTAAAATTTTGACTTAATGTGGTTCTCACACAAATGATGTGGCTCAACAATGCTTTGTGGATCACAAAATGTCACCACACACAGACGGATGTTATTTTTGCCTTGAAAATAAAATCAATTCCTTACGTTAGGCACAACCTTCAGTCATCACGGACATCAAAACTATAACGACGACACGTTCAGTGAGTGAGTTGGGTAGAGGAAGACGCCCAAATGATTTATCTGTTTGTTAAGTTAAAAGAGTCAGGGTGCCCACAGAGAGTTTGTATTTCTTTTGGGTGGCGCTACAGTTCACCAACAAACATTGGGCACATTTCAGTAGTTTCGGAAGTCAGTTCGTCGTCATCAACTTGTGTGTTCCGGTTTCAGCTAGAACTCTGTTGCGTTGATCTACAGAAGGAGTGTAGAAACTTATTTGGATCTATATAGTGTCCACTTCCTAGACACAATGTTCACTCCTTAGAGTCGGAGTAACCTGTTTCCTCATGTCGCTGTGCTCTTTTCTGATTAGCTACACAAACAAGGCACAAGGCAACCAAGATGCTTGTCAGTACAAGTGTCTGTACGCAGTCAGTACTAGATTACTGTCATTTATTAAGGCAACGTGTTCAATTTAGCTCCATCGACACGAGTGTTGTTAACAGCGCTTCGAGAACAGACCCAACTCCTGACCACATCGAAATTTAAACAACTCCTTTTTATCACTAGATCATCAAGGATTAAGTATTTTTGATGCTTCTTTGGGTGGTGCCACAATCCATGTCGGAATAGGGTCTAGCACCTCTTGTGTGTGTTCTCTCGCGAATACAGTTTTGTACTCAAAGGCAGTTCGAATCTCTGTCATTGTCAACGACTCGAGGGCGGTACGACATACAAATTGGTGAGCACGGAGTTGAACCTCCTTCAGCCATTCATTTCAAAACAATATCATGGATCGATTATAGAAATGAGCCCTGTCCACTATAGCAGGGATACATATTTTCTTCAGGAATTCCGATTACGAAAGTCGATGACGCGTCAGAATTGATGCCCCCCATCGCAGCCCATAATGACCAACTCTTGCAAAAGTGGCCCGATTACCTTTTGTTGCCTGCAGCTTTAAAGTCCACATTGGAGCACCCTACGACATCACGGTATTCAAATCGCTGAGTAAAAAATAACACAAAAATGTTTCATTTTCAAGCAAATAGATGGCGTGCTAGAAGTTCTGTGAAAATACTGAAAAATAAAGAAAAACAATTCTTACCACACCCAATACGTGTCAAGAAGCAACAAGAAAACTTCCTCAAGGCAAGACCACCCACAACAAGAACGCAAAACCGCCCAAAAATCAATCAGAACACGACCCAACAAAAAAAAAAACACCACTTATTAGTCGAATTACCTAAAACTAAGCCCTACACACAAAAGACCCACAACAACAGAGGCTGAGGCAGCGTCAGCGCACACACATGGCCCAGATCATAATTGAATTGGAAACCTCCTGCCACAGCCATAGTCACAGCCACAACCACAGTCGATACGGCGCGGCAGCCTGGCTTGAGACCAGCCAACGTATTTCATTGACAATTTACACAGATTACGTCTAAGTCTCGTGCTAACATTGAGAGAATATTTCTAAGCAAATTACCTATCCATACGGATGAAGAGTAGGAGGAGGAGTGAGTGTGCGCTGGGAAAACTTTTGTGGTTTCCCATTGTGCAAGTTTTCCGGCATGTGTGCGCCGCAGTGGGGCGTCGGCAGGGGCATTATGATATGACTTGCAAGGTGATATGAGGTAGAAAAAGAATCATAATACAATACACCCGACCATACACAGTTTTATGTAAGTCCTCATATTGGCTTTCACATGGAGCTCCTTGAATGCTCCAACAATGATGACGACACTGGCCAGAGTGAGTTGAGTGAGCCGACCAGGGCAGAGTGGAAAACCGTTCTCGTTCACATCGACATTGTAAGTAGATTTTTCTATTAGGGAAAATTATTTAAGCAAACACTTTAAGGGTATGTACGAGCGACACTCATGAGTGCTCATTTTGTTTACAAGGGGTATCAGATTCTTGTCATTAGAGCTCACTTTCTTCGGGACAGAATTATGCGTTTCTGTGTCAATCACGCATGGGAATGTACTGAGAGAGAGAGGAGAATCTTACAAGTGTCACCGATCTTTGACAGAGCAAGTTCCGCTCTATTTGCTCAAGGGAGAGATATTTTCAATTGTCAAGTGTGTACATACACACTTTCCCCGTAGAGGAGAGGAGACTGTGATTGATTTGCCATTCGGTGGATGGATGTTTGGGGCAGTCATTGGTGTGCCAGACGTATGTAGGTGAGAAATTCGACGTAGTAACAATGCCTGTGTGTCCTGTCAACACACAGGATTTCTGGCAAAGTGATGACTGGTTTTCTCAGCTTCCGATATTAAATTGAACGGCGTTCTTATTGATTACCTGTTTGACAGAAGAGAGACATTGACATTGATATGATGGAACTGAGTAAAAAATTCGTTATTAGGTGGTGGGGGCAGATGGCAACAAACTCTTTCTTTAATCGAGTTCTAAAGGCATCGACAATGCTAAAGACCATGATTGAAGGTACGTGAAGCGAGGAGTGTTGTGTGCTGGGAAGATCAAGGCTGAGGGTACGCGAAGCGATTCCATGCAAAAACAAGAGTATTACGTATATCAAAAACAATGCTGTGTAAACTTTGACATTGCTAGTTGGTGCACAACTACAAGTTCCCTCTAATCGTTCAAACAATGGGTTGCCTGTAGAACAAGCATCTCAAAGATACGGTTCGTGGGCTCTGATTGCACATATGTATATTAGCAACAATACACTGACTTGATGTGCATCTCACAAGCGTTCGCACCACATCTACAATGAACAATTAGTCGGGCGATTCATTTAGACTTTTTTTTTCAATAGGTTTTTTTTCTTGTCAGATCATGCATAACTGGCCTAATGGTGTCGCTTTATTCTTATTCAGTATTGCTTGGCAAATCATCATGGAAAGACTCACACACCGCAACAACGTCTCTAAATTATTCAGCAGTATTACGAAAATCAGCGTTCTGTGGACAAATGTATTTTGTGCACTTCGTACGTTATCGACCTTTCGACTCTATTAAGGCCTCTAACATCCGCAGATTCGAATCTTAATGTACGAAACTGAATAGACCACTTCTAGCCCGATAAGCCATCTGGGATCCAGGATTTGCAACCCCACATTACTCGCGTAATTGGGGAAACACCGATCGTAACACTGGAAGCAGTGATCCAAAACTGGACCTTCAAAATTGACCTTATAGTCGCGAGATCATTCACACGAAGTAGAAGTTAATGTCAGACACTGTTCTTTCAGGCCCATTTCACCATCCAAATTCATATGGTAAATGAAAGGGTTTTTATTCAAATCAAAAAACGGTCTTAATAAGTCATCCATGGTGTAGAACTATCAGGGGCATGACTGCACATTTATTAGCGTCAGCTCAATAATGCATTCATTTAATGTGCATCTCGAAAAGGGCACACCACGACTTCTCTATGTGGACAGTTGGTTCCCCTTTCTTACATTGAACTGAAGAAAAGGGTATTCAAATAAATTTGTATTTTATTTCTAACCAGGCTACTGAACGTGATTCGTGATTCGTATTGAGGACACAGTTATATTGCGTATAATCGATTGCTGATGGATTCTAGCTCACTGCCAAAATTTCATAAGCATCACTCCAATAATCCAGAAGTTAAGCAAACTAATAAGATGGTAATTAGATTTCCGTGATCTCCTGCCAACAAGGCTTAATATCACGGGGTCTTTTCACTTATCGGCCAGTAAGCTGGACCAACGTAGGAATCTCAAGAAACAATTTTCGGTTAATACTTATGAACACCTTCCTCCACCTTGGCGAAGTGTGAGGCCGATCTAAAATCTCTGCTACTATTTGGGTCGCAGCACCCGGATGTATTTAGTATGAACAGCGCGCCGACTTTCGGAGTCGCACACGCTATCACTCACTTGATAAACTGTCAGACATGCTGGTGTAATCTCCATTTCTCTCCGCGACTTTGATTTTTAAGCCACAGCCACCACGGCGCTACCACTAGGGGGGGCCAACATCAACCGATCAGGCTGAAACCAGTGCACGTCTCAGGGGCTTTCGTGATCACCCGTGGCACCAGACTATAGGCTCTGGTCGAGCAACAGAGTGGTTATCACCTATAGGATGCCATAACATCCACGACTAGACGTGCTGTGTGTTACGTGCCATTCCATGTGACCCCAACCAATAATCCATTGTTATGAGCTTGTAACCGTCGTAATAACGAGTACTGGACTAGGGTTAAATCCAAAGCCAGTGGCTCTAGCTCAAGATTTAAGTAGCCTCTTACGACAGGCATGCCTTGTCTTTGGTATATTCTAACTACCCGGAGGGGGCACGAGGAGGCTACACTTTCTGTTGATTTCCAATCATTTAAATCCCAAACTCACTAATTGACCCCACAAGTGTGTGAAGATGGAATACAAACTAAATGAATTGACACCCATTAGCCCCATCAGCAGCATACTTTCAGCATTAACTAATCACCTTTGAACAGATTACTAATTGGCAATGACTAAACTATATTTCAATTGCAAGAGACCCTGGGTTAAACGATGATTTTTCGCACATCTATCGGCTGTCAGAGCGCTTGACATCACTCCCTGTGGACTGAATAACTAATTTTGTCAAGTCTGTGGTATAAAATATGCGTCGCTCTTATTCAAAATCTTAAATGGGGGCAAATGAACACTTGGTGGACATTTGGTTGCTAGGATAATGTTAGTCAAAAACTATTTCGACAGTTTATGACTCAAAGCTGATGCGATACTCTGCATGAAGGCGCAAATAATCTAGAGCATCATCTAGCAGATTTGCGGGGGAATCTATGTCGCACGCAATTTGGATTGAACATTATTTTAGAGAATGTATGAGGAATTTGGTTTATTTCTCATACTTATCTCTATTTACACAAGATGGTCAAAATATTTGGGATAGACAGCCTCTATCGCGAAGCGATTTTAATTGCTGATATTTAAAGAATCTCATGTACCGGGTGCAGAAATAAATGATCGATATTCAGAGTTTTTTTTCTTTCTAAGAGCGACAAAGATGCTGGCGCTTTTCTATTTGACTAAGAGGCCAATTTTGATTGAGTCATCCTCCTTTTTCTACATCAGAAATCAGCGGCTTGGCAAATATGATCGATACACGATTCTGGATATGCCGAGGACAGTGACATCAGCAAAGTCAAGGAAAGAAAAAGTTTGGGAAGCATTTTTCTTGACAGTCATACACTGTGGGCATGGTTAGTTACTCGGTAGTATCGTGTAATCTGAACTGCGTCTTTTCGTTGTAGTCTACCACTTCGTCGATGGGTTGATGGTCCTTTTCGTCTTTCCTTTCGCCAGCTGTGGTTACAGGTGCTAAAGCAACACCTGCCACCGTGGGCGTTAGATTTCGCCAAGGGTGCGTCTCGTCACCTCTACTTTTCATTCTAAATGTGTACTGGATGTTGAAGCGCTGCCGAGGTGATGGTAAGTCATTTTCTTTTTTAGTTATCCTCACATCATCCCAGACGGAACATCAGCGCGCTCGCGATAGATTTGTGTCCGTATGTGATGATGCTGGGATCAAAGGTAACGTGGACAAATCAGGGGTGGATTTCGGAACGCTGGTTCAGTGCACCTACATTAATGTGAAATCCGATTGAGCAAGTAGAGACATTTAAGTATCTCCGGGTTTTTTTCACGATTGGCCAAGCTGATTCAATTTCGAAACAGCTTGGAAGATCTGTAATGAGGAAGGACGAGCTTGGTGTCAAAGCCAATTAAGTGGTTTTTATTCCAACTCTCACCTGTGGTCAAGAAATTTGGGTAATGACCGATAGAATAAAATCATGAATGCAAGCTGCCGAGATAGGATTTCTTTGTGGTGTTGTGAGAGTTTCTCGCCATGGTATGGTGAGAAACACGGCAGTGAGCGAGGTGGTCAATGTTGGATAGCTGCTTCTTCGAACGGGAAGGGCTATGCATTGATGGTTTAGTCACGCACTAATGTCACCATCATCACGACTTCTGAGGTGTGCCTTGAACGCGACACTATCAAGTAGGCGACCGCTTGGCAGACTCAGAAGGAGGTAGTTGGACCAAGTCGAAAAACTCGCCTGCTGGCACTCCTTCCTGATGAGTTAGAATCGATGTATTTGTATGTATACCAATCAGAATGACGTTTAATTAAATATCTGAAGATGAGACACCCAGACACCTCTTGCCAAAAATCATGAGTGTTGACAGGAGATGCAAGTGGTGTTAGACTGTGCCTAACTGGACGACATCGGTGCCAATCCTACCAATTCTGGGACCCTGTTGTTCAGTGTTCTCTGCAGGCCTTGTAAGACTACATGTGGTTATAGGCTTAGAAAGCTTAGATGCTACTCGGCCATGTCTGCCAACTTCTGGTCATATACAATACTTGAATGTATCCGTCAAACAACTCCAACTGATTTTGTAGGAGTAGAACTTTAAGAGATATTTATGTTATTTTTTTCCTGCCTTTGCGTTTTTATGGTATTGCTATCCACCTGCACCAATCAGCTTGTCGAATCGTTCACGATATCCAAAGAATGCTCGTACTGATTGGTCACACATCACGTTAGCAGTTCCAACTCCTGCTACTTGCAAAATTTAAAAATACCAGAAATCTGCAGAAACCAACAGAAACGGAATGATCTGTAAAATGTTCAAATTCGATGTTAATCCGGAGACAAGCAAAGTAAGTGGGCATCTAATCTAATCCTCGAATGACGATACAAATCTAATGTCATTTTCTTCATGGAAGACATTCACAACAAATTCGAATTGATTACCCCAACGCCGTGACGTGCGTCACAGATAACTTTCACAGTCTCTGGTGACCCTATGAAACTCCATTCAGACCAACACTCCACCGTCATGCCATCATCCATCGTCGCCTCATTCTAAAAATACTCCAAGTCTAGTGCATGGTCTAGATTCCATCACATCGCCCGGTCACTCGGTGGAACTTAATCGAATTAATGGAAAATGTCAATTAATAGTTTGCGATCGCCCGGCACACAGGCCGCATCAAATTCCACCCATCGATACCGGCCCGATATGACATCAATCTCGAATTTGCATACGGCGACGTTCAGATGGGTTAATTATGAATTCCAGACAATAAATCAATTAGCTAGTGGTTTCGCTTTTCGTCCATGAGGTAACCGAACAGGTTTGGCGGTTCTCTAGATTTGTCAAATCGAATGTTTGCTGCTGAGAACACGTTCGGCATCTTCCAAGCTGCTAATTAAGCCGGAAGAGTTTGTGTGAGGGATGAAAGATGAGCGGCTAGCTGTAGCGCCGAATGACGACGTGCCTTGACGCTGATGACGTAAGTCGTGCGAACTCATTAATCTCGGTTGTTTTTGCGCAATCGTTGTCGTTTTTGCTGTGCATTATAAATGGGTGGACGGAATTTATAATGAGGCGCAGGTGACTTTTGCCATTCGAAGGTGGGCGCTGCTAATTGTGTGGCCTTGAATTATTTGATTAGCCTACATTTGGAAATAGATAAACATTAAGGGGGGTTTCGGTGTGGTGATGGAGAGAGGGAGGAAGTAGGAAGGAAATTATTGAATTTTGGAGCAGGCATTATAAAAGGCGAAGTGGGAGTTTTAATATTTTAAAGTCGAAGACTGCCGCAAAGTGAAACCTTAGGTAACTCAGAAGTAACTATTTTCTTTAAGTTTGAGTCTGATTGGCGACCACGACATGGAGTTTTTCTGGAAGAGCCGCAACTAGTCAGATGCAGATTGGAAGCTCAGTCGCATGTTGCTCATAATTTCTGTTGAATGAGAAGCGGGGCTGCTTCAGTGTTAGAGAAGAGGAGTATGGCTTAAAATGAATTGGTTGAAGCGCTAAGAAAGAGTGTTGCCGTGAAGTCAAATTTGTCATATCATCACCGAACTCACCGACCTCAGCGAGCATTTTGGCGTCAGAGGAATCAACCGGCGGATTTTGAAGGATGATTTGCATTTGTTATCGCATAAAGTGCAATTGATTCAAAGAATATGACAGATAGACAGGTCCTGCCTGGAATGCAGTCAAACAGTCCCTAGAACCTAATGTTGATGTTGACGAGGCCCATTATGCACTCTACGGTGCTGTTAACATTTGGGGAACTCTTATGAAGTGTGACCAAAAAGTGACCGTTTGGCCCGGCGTTTGTGCCAAAACCATTTGGGCCATTTGTCTGCAGAAGAGGCGAAGAAGTCAATGGAAATTGATATCGATGGAGTGTGGGTCTTATGTCTGCCCACAAATGTGTACGCAAAGTGCACGCCAGCATCCCTCAGACCATTGATGAGATCAAGGCAAACATCGCTATACCGCCTGAGATGCTCAAAAAAGTATTGGACACCCCAGAAAAGAGGACACATTTTGCTTTGGTCAATAGAGACGGAGATATCATTGTCAAATTAAAACATACATCAACAACGCACTCCCTATTGCTATGGCTGTGACCAAGTGACTACTCGATATGGCTTTAGCCTTTGATCGTGTCTTTGACTAACAACATTGTCCTTGGCAGTGAATTGGAAACATTTTTGCATGCACACATTCAATTGGGTTCATTGACGTGTGGTACTCATAGGTTAGGTTTGGTTGGAGTGGCTGACTGCTGAGGGCTACTAAAGGGTGTGGTACCCATATATCGAGCCTTTTTTTGTATACAGCCTTGTTCAAATGGTTCCAAACAGTTTTTTGTGCAGTTTTTAGCACAGGTACCACAATCGAAACAGTGCCGACATTGTCGACAATTGGCCTTCCAGAGAATGTTGCATCTTTGACATCAAAATTACGGGAACGGATTTGGCAGAACTAAATCTGCGCATAATTTACTGTTACAGGTATCACCACCATAAACATTATTCACATTTACATTCGCCTGGTTTGCGTTTTTGCCTTTATCTAAGAAAAATTATAACATTAAGTAATAAGAGACTTCGACTCAATCAATACTTCACAAAATATCAATCCATCACAAAACTGTCCCTAAAGTTTTTAGTATGAAATCTTATCTTTCTAACTGATATTATGCTGAAACCTCCTATTCAAACACATTTAACATAGCAAAGGCATTTCTTCATTCATGTTTTGTGGTCTAAGAATAGGATCCCAAACAATTAAAAACCACCCTAGTTTCGCCAGCTATGCGCTCAAGACTAAGTTTAGCCACGCTACAGTTTATGCCATAATTCCGTTTGGTCTTCCCCGTCTAGTGCCTACTCGTAACAAGAATTCAACGACTGTCTCGAATCCAATGTAAAAAAAGGACTGTTAATTTTCTGGATCTTAATGAGCGGGTCATAAAAGCCCCCATTACACGAAGACCACAAAAATTTGACATTCATGCATTGGATCACATGTCACTGAATAAAGAACACTCCCAAATCTTCAAAGAAGTCATTGACCCTCAGCATAAAAAAAACAACATCTTCCCAAAAGCATGTCTTTCGTTGCACATCCATTGACTACTACCGCAAGGATATGATGTGCATGCGCCTCCCACACCCTCAAGTCGATATTCAGACCCCTTAATTGCCCATAGACAGAACCACAGCACAACATAAATCCAACGGCGCCCTCACGAGGCCTCTCTCCAATTTAGTATCTTCCATCCGGACACTCATTCTCCATTCCCGCAAAGGTGCGCCTGGGCTCTTCGTGCCTTTTAGTAATCAGTAATTTCCCCGGGCATGCACAATTGCAATAAACACACAACTGTCTTCGTTCTCAGCGCCGCAAAGGTGCAAATGTCCCACGTATGCACTACCATGTTGGACTTTAAATTCAAAGTCCCCCCCGTCGTGACATGGCCTGAGGTTCCACAAGCACAAATATTTATATTCACGTTGTCAGTGGGAACCACCTGTAGCCGGTTGTCACCTACACTCCGAGAGTTGTTCGAAATGCATACGCTTCCATGGTCATTTCAATCTAGATGCGCCCGTGCCCATCACATGCCACCAATTAGGGGTTGCATTCATATTTTCAAATTTCAACCCTCGCCGCTTGTAGACCAACACAGACACAGCCGGTACCACCAGGAAGCCTTTGTTTTCAATAATTATAATTACAGGAGTGGTGTGGATACCGAGACCGAGGCCGAGAAGGAGACGGAGACGGAGACGGAGACAAAACGTTACCATCATCAAGGTACAGTCTGCAGAGGGTAAACAACAAACGAAGGACTACTTCTAGTTTAAGGACCTCTCGCTGTGTTCATACGAATTTCAATTGCAAGAGGGCAGCGGCACAACACCCCCTCTTAACAAAGTTAGATAACCACATCAAAGGATATGCAAAAGGATATGAATGGCGGTTGGACGTGGACGTGGACGTGGAGGATAATAGTCGTATCTACACATTCAGCATTCATCATCCATTGTTCGGTGTTCGTTGTTCGTTGTGCTTGAATTAAAAGACTCCCTCATTCAGGACAGGCGATACACGAACAACACGAAAAATCAATGAAACATTACTCCACTAAAATATCTCGGCATACTCTGCTAATCTCCGCATTTGTGGGCGAATGTGACAGTAATGCGACAATTTTTCTCTGCTAAAGAGCTGAAAGGACATCACCGTTGGCATGCATGCTACTGCCTGCGTATGGGTGTGTTTTGAAATCTGAGAACGTGAGAGTAGTGATATTTGCTGCAGCTGTATGCATGGGGGATGGTTTAACTCGAAATTAGACCAAGGTGTGGGGGGGGGGGGGGAGAGATTGGAGATGCCGGCTAGGAATGAAACACGATATGGGCTGCTCGAGGACTGTTTTGTTGGGAGAGCATTAACTTCGGATTCCACAAGTAAAGTTAACGCTTTCAAGTTGTTGATGGCAGGCGGCAGTCAGTGTGGCGTGTGCTCAGAATGAAATGTGTTGTAGGCCATTACTGAGTACAAGAATTGAAATCAAAGGAAATGTGTGTAGCAAATGGAATGTGTATGTTCGCCTGAGCATATACATACAATTGAGGGGAAAGTTGTGTGATTTTGCCATGCTTGTTAGCATTCTTCAATATAGTGAATTCTGATGTGTGGGCCATGTGAGAGATCAAAGCGATGAATGATGCTCCCATCAGATCGATGATTTATCGCAGACTTAATGGTTCACGGATGTAAACGTGTGTGGCTAAAGAAACTGGTTGGTTATCGTCTTCAAGAAAATAAAAGTCTGCAATACATTTTAACTGTGACCTGGGTGAACTGGAGATAATTTTTTCACGTCAATGTGCGGCTTTATTTTAGCCACGAGAGAGACAAAAGGACAATTGCTGCGAATAACTTGGTGAAGATAGTCATGGACTCCGAATGTATGAGCCTCAGCTCAGCTTCATGTCTAAGACTGAAGTAAAGCACACAAAATGATTGGGACATGTGTGTCTAACTGAAACAACTATCAGCAGGTATCACCCAAAGAGAGGTAGGAGCTTATCGCACTAGTTGGAGAGGCTTGGATAAGTATTTCAGACTCATCTCGGGTCGTAGCGCAACTTGAACCATCACAGTTCGAGTTATCAAGGCTTGGAGTTATCAAGACTTGGGGTTATCAAGACTTGGAGCTATAGAGTTTTTAACTAAAATCCAACACTTTTTTCTTTACCCTAATCCCTAGGTACGTTCTGCCTTCTCGTCTATTTAAATCACTCCAAAACGGCTTCGTACACGTTTTAGTACATACCACATTTTCGCAGTGACAATTGTTTCTTTATTTTTTTAAAATAGTAGACCCTATCCTTTTCCGAATACCATAGTCCACAGTCACAATTTTCTTTTTCTTTCATCGAGAGGTGGGAACTGGCCACTTATTTTATGTCATTCAGAAACTCCGGCAACATGACATTTTCAACAGGACTTCCTTTTACACTGAAAGTGATTACCAAAAAATAATTTTCAATATTCGATGCCTTTGTGGGAAAAAGGAGAGGTTGACCATAAAAAAACAGCATTTCCCGATGAGAAAATTCGCCATTACCCCGATGAGACTAGTTTTCTAGGAAAACTGAAAACATAATGTTTTGTCCAACGACAAGAGCTTACCTCTCCTAATGAGCCTTCGATAATAGAAAAAGAAGCTGAGGGAGAAGCTAATGAAGCTTATACTTAACATGTTAATGGACAGTTTATAAATCGGCCTTTCCCCTCGCTATTGCCTGACTGATTCTACTTGAAACCAACGAAGTACATTTATTTGTGTCTTAAGCAGCTTGCAGCCACCTCATCCAATTCCTTCAAGACAAGAAAACAAAATTCTTGCTCAAAATGCATCATTAACTCAAGACACCTAAAGGATCAGACCATAAGACGACCCAGTGGAAGGGCTAAAAGATTCCCTTCGATTATGGGACCCTTAAAATCCATTTACCCTCTCAACTAACCCACGAGGTGTCAAGAGTCCCAGATGATTTTCCTCTTGCAATGAGCACGTAATACGGCCGAAGCTACTATTGATCCCGTCCCCCAAGTGATTGCGGGACAAAACCAGTGGTCGAAGAAGGCAACTACTCGCTCCTTATGAGCTCCCACGAGGACACGTCACATCCCCTTAACCTAATTGGACTCCGGTTCGTGCATTTTGCACCTATTCAATGTGAGAGCAGACTTAATTATCGTTTCTCTCCCATTTAAAGTTGTCCTTAAATCGTTAAGACTCAACACCAACAAAATAACCGCATGAATATGAAGAAACTCAACTTCAAAAAGTACCACGGGCTTATTGCACTCTTGTGCAGTCTTGTGCAAACGGCAGCGTCAAAATAAAAGAAAATTAAATCTCGTGCCCCACCCCGAATTGATTGCACAGAACCAGAACACATAACTGCAACAACATCTGTCGGTGGCCGGGTGGTTGGTGGCAAAAAGGGTGTCCCCGGGGGGAGGTGGCAGAGCACCACGTTTAATATCCGCACTAGTGGGGACTTGAGAAGAGCTCCCAAGCACAGTTGCTCAGCGTGAAGAAAACAGCAGCAAGGATACCACTGCACATAGCCATGTGTGGCTGCGATTGTGTCGCGCGTGTATGTATGTGTGTGTGTAAGAAAACTATTGTGGAGTCCCATTCTTCTCCACTCTCGCGTCAAAAATCCCTTTCAAGAGGCAGAGAAAAAAAATTCAAATCTAGTTATGTCAGTGACAGATAGTTTCTACGAATGGGGAACCGTTTTTTTTTCCCGATACACCACGTTGTGAGTGGAATTCGCCAGCCAGGCCCCCCTTGGCTCTATTTTCTAATTCTTTCTAAGGATTTGATGGACATCATAAATTAATTGCATTCTCTTACCGTTTTCTTATGGTCGTCTCTGTGTGCGAGTGTGTGTGATATGTCACAAGGACGATTTTTAAAATAGGCGCTTTCAGTTGTTGAGTTCTTGTTATTGTCGTTGCTGCATCAAGAGTTCAATGATCCTTTTTGTTGACATCCTTTGGACTGAACGCGTACATGTACATATGTTAGGAGGATTCTATTTTTTTTTTTCTTTCATTCACTGGCACATTGGCCGTATGGATACACTCTTGAATCAGGCACCTTCTGGTGGAACACGATTTTACGACTTTTGCCTGGACACAATCAAAACAAAGTTGTACAACCTGGACACGGGAAAAAAGTGAGAGCGATATTGAGAGAGTGGGAGAGACAACGGACACTGAACACTCACTTGTCGTAATTGCAAGGATAGAACAGGAAGTGAACGGAAAAAAAATCGGAAATACTATGGTGATGCACCAATATTCTCTTCTGCCCGTGTATAGTAAACGACGGGAGACTTGGGGGGGATATGTTTGTTTAGTCGGCAATGCAGTGCAGTCCGGTCGTCCTTATTCGCTACACACCCGGGGAAAATCTCGTTACGATACTCTCACCTCACACTATTGAATGCACTCGCGCTCAATTCTACAGGACCACCCCATCCGAAGGCCAATCCCTCGGCACGCTCTCCCTCAATTCAAACGCGTATATATAAACAAAAGCAACCGCTTCCGCCGCCAGCCGTACTACGCCGTCACTGCTTGCCTTTCACCGGAACACCACCAAACACAGAATTGAAAATTTACTTTATTTATTTTTTTTCTTTCTATCTACTTAGGGGTATCTATATATTTCTGAGATACTTCTTTTTTCAGATTATTCAATTTTCCCTTAGCCACACGACGTTGCGCTACTATCTTTCGTATCAATCTCCTGCTAGTATTGTTCCATCGTCAGTATAAAAGTCAGACTGAGAATCTAAATCCGAATCGACATCGAACATACCTCAATGGGCCAGCGAAAACAAACTGCGGCGAATGTATCTTTCGGCTTTTCTACACACACACACACCTCGCCTCAGTAGTAAGCGAAAACAACCAGAAAACAAAAAATGTACGCAAACTTCATCCATCCATCCACCTTGGGCAACGTATAGACACGACGAAGAAGCAGCGCAACACACCGCAAAGTAGACACAACGTGAAAGTACACAATTGATGGGGCGAGAGAAATAAAAAAAAAAAAAAGAACAACAACATGTCGCACACAAATGCACAAGCGAAAGATGCCGGCGAACGCGGTCTAGACACATTTTGTTGCCAGCGAATTGAGAAGACGGGATGGATGAGGATAAGGGGTCGCACTTTGGCAGTGGAAAGGGGATTATTTTAATTTTTCACATCCAATGAAGCTGTGGACACGTTCGAGATGAGTTTCAATAACTGAGCATATTTAATTATTTCTGTACTGATTGCAAAGGAAACCAGACGGAAGTGGCGATATGATGACAGCCACTGGCGTGGAAATACAATGTTTATATACAAATGCTGTGTCTTAGGCTATGTTATGTTTTCTATGTTCACTTAGTTTGAAATACCGCCAGACGCCATGAAATTCACACAACGAACGGCGAGGCAAGATATTAATATCTCAGACTGCAATTAGATTCAGCAAATGTCAGAACCATTCGGAGGCAATTCCACAGTTCATTTGGGATTTTTTTCATATACCGGTTAAGAAAAGTCCCAATCAGCATTCAGTGTAAAACAACTAAAGGGAAATTTGTGAAATCCCAAATATCTTATCCGAGAGAAGGCTGGGAAGTTGGATTTTATAGCGGGTTAATATCTGGTAGATGCAGGCGCTAAATGGTGAATGTATTGCATATATGGGTATTCGAGACAATAATTAATTCGAAGTCGAATTGTTCTTATTTCATTAATTCGAAAATCTGCGTCGTAGTTGATACCGAATCTAGACAAAATTGGGACAACGAATATTCAGTGTAGTGCACCAAGTGAAAGTATTCCAAAAGCACAGAACGATTTTTTTGATGTCAGACTCATAAAAGCACACGCTAAAGCAGACATTCTCACCCTGGTGGTCTGCGGAGCATTTCCACGGTGCGACGGCACGTTTTTGTTATCGTTCCTAAAAATCCACTACACTTCTTCGTTTCCACTGTTGGGAGATGTCCGCCGAGAGATAAATTCGTTGCTGGGGGTCTGCATATGCTCAAAAGTTGAGAAAATATATAATAAAGGTTTGAATATTAACTCTCAACTGTTTAAACGGATGGGTCTTGAATATGGTCATTCTAAAATCAAATGAGAACCTTATTCGGAGACATCCATATTCGGATGTCAAGGCTATAGCTGTGCTTTATGCAAAGGGTGCTTTCCTAGTTTCGACCCGTCTAATAGTGTCACACGAATAAGAAGAAGCTTGCATTAATTCAGGAAGCTCTGCAGCAGTGGAAGTTCGTCTGGCAGCAGGCGTACATACCTATATTAAACGTTAACAAGCGGTTGTATTTTTGAAAGCACCCAAAACGTCGACTGATAATTCCTGTTGCAAACAGATATCATTAGTAGGTTATTGCACGTGTTCTACTTCTTCTACTTCACTATTCGGTGCATCCACACTTTACTACGAAGTCGTACCACTAGTTCGTTGCTTGAACCAAATGTTCTAGGTAGAAGAGTGTGAACGCTCTTACGACAAATCGTTCAGATCGGTCGTATGCTTGTTCAATATTTCCTCTTGGTCGGACGACCAGTTGTTGAATGTGAACACTTGTCGTACGACTTCAGAGGCTTTTTTCATGTTTGCCTGCGATATCGACGTTTGAGTATCAGTATATCAGTGTATCATTCACATGTGTGCCCATGTGAACCCCTGTTATGGATAGAATTATGTGAATGACCGACAAACAAATCACCAAGCTAGCTATCGGAAGTCTATGCTTTATGCTTTCATGCTTTCACACGGTTAACTTATAAAATGTCGTTAACAGACTTTTTTTCTGTTTCTCTTTCATTCCTTATTCTCGTTCCGATATGTTCCGTATTAAAATACGAAAAATAGAGAAAATTAGCGAAATCCCATTCGAAATCTGATAAGATTTCTGCATCCTTGCGACACGGAAGCCCCGCGCGCTTTTAGCTTCCTTTACCTACATCGGTATGTACCTCCGAATCTGACACAATTTGGCAGTGTAAAAACGGCATAACTCGTATGAATGTAGGCTGGTAATGTATACTCTTAACCCGAACTAACAAATAAAGCTTAAATATGAAAATATGTACATGCCAGAACGATCAAAATAGTGTTTACACGTTGGTTAGTAGAGCAAGCGTCAGTTTTTCGCAGTGAATATTACAGTATGTCGCCGCTTTATTAGAAACATCATTCCGGTTTTTTTCATGGATTAACCGGAAACTTTCCACTAGAGTTTTTCATTCACGATTGGTGCAAAGAATATCGTCACTTGATGGAATGCCACTTGAGCGTAGTTTCCTAGTATGTAAGTAAGGCAAGGCGGCTTCTGCATATGAAATTATTTTATTTCCTGACTCTCTGTCCCTAGACGTTGTCTCACCTCCTTTGCCAATGTATTGCCAATGCCTAAGCGAACATTTTAAACACATTAAAAAGCTTAACACTCTTCAGCAGATATGAAAACGAAACGCTGAAATAAATCGACTCTCAACTTGCAAAAAACGACTACTCCGTCGGGAACTTATACTCTTGCGAGAAACTACGGTTTACCCCCGAAAGCGAAGCATTTTAAAACGAATTTGTGAAGTCCCGCAGAATTTAGGAATTCTCCTTCCCTTAAATTCGACTTATCGAAGGTGCGCCGAATAATTTCTAATAGAAGTTGGAGTTATCGAATAAAAATTACATGTAAATTTTAATTTTACATGTAAAATTTGTAAAATGTTTTTTGCAAACGTCTATTTTGGATAATTTGCAAGCTAACTGAATAACTCTCAGCACCAACGTCATTTATACGCCTTCCCCTCAGGACATTTCTACAGACAATTTAAATTTAAGGCTGATCCAACAAGCAAATGTCATCGAAAAATGCTTAGTAACACTCTAATTAATGCAAGCATGGCAGACTCAAACCTTACCCTATTAACAAAACGACAAAATTATATTATGTTTTTCGAATGCATCTTCGAAAAAGACGTGTGCAAAAATTGCTATTATACACACCTTTTCTGACTCATCGAACGACCTTCAAGCGACCCATGACCCCTTAAGGGATTTTATTGAGAAATAGATTTTACTGTCACCGGGAACTGTGCATAATGGCACCCATTTACATCTCCTCAACAGCTCCTTATTCAATCTGGAAAAAAGTTATTCAAAAACTCACCTCCATTCGCACCTGATAACGTCTGTCACATCTTCAGCGCCAATAAGCGTATCACCGAGTGTGTTCGTATCTGTCAAACGCTGACGCATCCCCCGAAAGATGCGGAAAGATGAAAAGGTTTATGTGCGAGAATCCAATGAATGGGGAAAAAATAAATAAATTTTCTCCAAAAGCGAAGCTACGGACGGATATACACTCGGCATATCACCCAATCGAATGTGATCGAAATTTCAGTTCGTGATAAGTTTCAACAAACAACAAAGAGTGAAATCTCGTTGACGACAATGGAATGTTAGTCGCAAAAGGTGACAGTGTTGTCTAGCCCATCCGCCAACGAGTTCCTGGCAATAATAGGTCGCACATTCGCCAGCACAGTGTGCACTCAACTCGTGCGACATTTTATTGAGTTCCCCTTCAACAATCGGTTTTTTGCATTTTTTTTTTTTTGTTGAGGACAGGGTTGACAATGCTAGGCGGCAAGCGCGGGCCCAAAACCAAATCTCTTAGCATTCAACCAAAGTAACATGTTCGAAGGAAGCCCAGAGGATCCTAAACCTTCAGTCGCCAGTCATACAAAAGGCACTCACGCAATACGTGCGTCCCATTGTGCTTCCAATTCAATGAGCCATCCCCACAGATAACGGGTAGAATTCAATAAGATCTCCGCCAGCCAGAGACGCAGAGAGAGAGTATGAGAGAAGGACCAAACATGTGTACGTATGTGAATTGAATAAAAGTCGCAAGGGATTAAAAGATTTCAATGACTTCATTTCCAGATACAGCTCTCAATTCAATCAAGGAACAACCCAAGACTGTGCTGTGCGTACACCCAGTACAGCACTGAGCACGGCACAGCACAGCACAGCCCCAGTCATGAGTGGCTCTGCAAATATTCCAAGGGAAATGAAATATGCGTTCCCACTGAATGCTCTCGGCGAAAGGAGCTACTTATTTCAGATAAACATTTGATACGTTGTAAAAGGATTCAATTATACTAAGTTGATAACCGAATGCATACTCAATGAGAGCGCAAGATACACGCTTGCCAACAGCCAAGTGGAGGCAAGTTTATTACCTGCCAGATGGGGGGCATCTCCTTGCCAAATACCAAAGATTCCTCCATTCTCCTCGTTTCATATTCTCCTCGTTTTTTTTCTTCTTCCTTCGATTCCTTCCCGTTGGCTGTAGCTCGGTGAATGCAAGAGAAAGGATCGAATCGGATGGCGGGAAATGGTAATAAGTAGGTGTTTATGGATTTTGCTGTTGTAAGCGTTTTACGACCGTTTGATGAGAGTTAAATGAGATCATTCGTGGCAGAAGTGTTCGAGGTTCAGTGCAGGCAAAGCGAATACAAATGCCGTGCATGAGCCATTTCAGTTTTGATTGGACGCACTTCGGTGTGGCTGTAATCTTCTGTGAGTGTTTTAAGGCACCGTGAAGTGCTTTGCAAATTGCGGGGACAGATGTTGTGAAGTGGTTTCGTTCAGTATTCACATTCGATTGTTTTGCAGTACCTTCATTATCAATTGTTATGATTCCACGGGGGAAGGAGTGCGGTTGTATCATGCTTTAACAGGTCTGCTCTACATTCCGCCAAATGGGATGTACGAGTATATGTGCAGTTATGTGGATATAAAATCGGAATGCATGCTGGCTACATGCTCTCCCGAAGAACTTAAAGTTCTTGGTTCGCAGTCGACATTTAAGTCTGCGCAAGGATAAAAATGCAAAATATCCGACAATAACCCATCGCAGGAAATCCAATAAATCAAACCGCTTGTGTGTCTAAGGAAAATGTGGATGACATGATCCAAGAGTCAAGCAGGACAAAAAGTTGTTGCCGACGGTAGTTGGAGTACTTACTGGTCATGATCGTCTGAAGCAGGGTCTGCAATTTTTCGTGAATTCACACGAGACGTGAATTTGCATTACACGGCTATAGTTACACTGCATGTCATCAGACACGGCTACATATTTATATACGTATAGGATGTCCAACACTGCATCCTTCTCTGACTAGTGCATTTAGGGTTGCAATACAAAAGTCTTAAAATCAGAACCTTTGAAAAACACCTCTTTCAAGTCCCTTAAAATGCGACAGTTTGTAGAAGAAGTTTCTCAAACTTAGCCATTTGGAGTCTGTATAAAACTATAGGTTCCACCCGGTGGTCAGGTTCGGGCTAGTGGGGCTAAGTCTTACGGACGGTCACTATTTTGCAACCGGTACAGAAGACTTATTACTTCCACGGGGCGGCTACCGGGCAACGAATGCGAGATAATAGGACCAATATACCAAGCTTGCTCTTAGCTTTCACCGGGATTTTAACCGGGGACCCCTCGAGCCAGGAGCAGGCACTCAACCAAAAGCGCCATCCAGCTGTTAATGTCATAGGTATTAATGTCGGTAGAATTCAAATATTTTCAGACAGTTACGGCGACGACTAACTACGATGCACTATAAATCGAACATGGGCTGGGTTCCTGGACACATGGGGACTGCAGGCAACGAATCTGCAGATAAGCTCACTATGACTAGCACGGAAACTGCGTTTATAGGTCCTGAACCGTACTGTAATGTCAATTCGACAGCTACTGCTACAACGATGATTAACGAATATCTACAAAGAAGATCGGCTATGCCTGGGACAGGATCAGACGTCCGAACACATCTTAGATGAATGTCCGGCACTACTCTGGTTAAGCAAAACGTATTTTCTATCAGTGGAACTAAAGAGATCCACTACAAAAGACATACTGTCGTAAGGGAAGCTTCTTTTGGATTAACTCCAACTCTTTGATACAAAAGATCTCTTCAGGTCGTGTTGTCCTTTGGCGGCATGGTTTATAAAAGAGGAACAAAAATAGGTCCCATCCACTAGTGATAAAAAATAGCAAAGCTAGGCTGAGCTTCATCTCGGAAAAAGAACCACTGGATGTCTGGGCATCCCTTCAGGGCAGTCAAGAGCTTTACTCAGCAATGGGCATTAAAATTGATTCAATAGGATGTAATTGCGGAGCAATCTTAACTATTATTTATTATTCGACAATGAAACTGATCTAATGCCCTGCCTGCGTTTACAGAAGTCCAAAGCTTCCTATGCCTGTACCGTGTGGGGCAACGTGACTGCAAGTTCGAAAAGATTGGGTTGTCGAAAGGACTTGCTTTCGTTTCAACAGAACACTAGACAACCAGTACACAAAAGTCTACTCCCATGAGGCCTACAGCAGAGTAAACCTAATAAGTGCAATTATGCCACGATCTCGTTCAATAATCTGATCTGGTTTACTACTCCAATTCGGTGCACGATGAGGGGGCGTGCCACAACGGTATGATACGATACAAAAGTACGGTACCGCTCTTCTTCCACATCTACTTTGGAAGGGCAATTACAACTCGACGCCACCGTCGCAAAACGAGCTGAGAAGGCCAAGTGTTGCACGATACAGTTAGCAATCGTGTATCGGTACTCAGGCATTGACTCAGACGTTTAGGCACCCATCATTTTTGAAGAGATATGAATTCAACTGTGACATGTTCTGGATGAAATGGCTTTAGTTTGAGCTTCTCGAATTGAATTATGTTTTTAAAAATGAATTTGAACAATTTTTAAACGTTGCACCGTCGTGATTATATTCATGATGGATTGCCAAATCAAACTAACCACAAAACAACCGAGAACTTTCAAACCAACCTAACCTCAACTGTCACAGAAGAGAATATTTCCAATTTAAAGTTCTTCGTCTCCAAAAAATGGTTTAGAATTATTTTAAAGAATAAGAGTGAGTTGAAAACGAGGTCGAATGTCAACTGGATGGGTCATACATTTTCAATGAAGGCCAGCTGCATAGGTAACCATGCAATTCAATGAAACCCATCTAGCGCATGACGGTAGAAGGTTTGGCGGTCCAAATCAAACTTGGGGTAGAACATTGGCGAAGGAAGTGCATAGCTACGAACGAACACGATAGCGGGTGGATATGATAGAGGAATATGGCTGAGGTTTTCACAACGATTTCCGCTGCTCTGCAAACCATCCATACTGTCGACCCCCAGAGCCGCGTCTAGTTTCGTTCACACTTAAAAAAAGATTACCCTCAAAGTACCAAAGGGCCCGTCCATTCCGGTTTTTCGAGAAGTTAACAACCCTCTTTAAGATCAAATCACACAGACAAGTTGCTCCCAAGAGGTGTCACAAACTCTAAACGGCAATGGACCATCCCGAACCAAGCCAATTTGACTTGTGTTCAACCAAAGTCGTTAAGCTAATAAATATTTAAATCACCACCACCAGACCCATGGCCCAGGCACCAGGATCATCCCCTCGCCAATGATATGCATACAAGGACTAATTAATTCACTTCTTGGCCAAAAAGAAGAAAACAAAAAAATAAAACTCGATTCATTTGAATGCTGATCCCAAAACAAAACGCAAAAGTCGCCCGCCTCAGAAGTAACAGTCAAAAAAATTAAATGAAAAAAAAAATCATCGAACGCACACAAACGAGAACAAACAAGGATTACAACCAAAGCTAAACAGTGTGTAAGGACATCCCCACAACAACGCAAACTTCGCGACACAAAGGAGAGGCGAATGAAACAAAACATAAATAAAAAATGAAAAAAAAAAATAAAAACAAAAAAAACAACCGAAGCCCCGAAATTCTCGGATAGCGCCGAGTTTATGAATGCAAAGTTCAGCCGATCCTATCCATAGCAGTTCATTTTTATTAGTGTGCTAAACAGTCATCCTTAGTGTACGTGATCCACATCGGTGATGATAAGGGGCGGGTGTCGGTGACGGTGTTGGTGTGGGTGTGGGTGTGGGTGCTGGGGTTCGGGTCGCCACATCTCAAGCACCAGCAATGTATCCACCACCGGTATTGGGGATATTTGCTGTCAATTTCGTATGCAAAACAGGATTTCCGGCAAATGAAATAGACTTTCAAAATTTGATAAATTCACATTGTTAGCGATGATTCCTTGTTACTGTGCACGGCCCGTTATCCTGTCGAACTTTCGTCCCTTATCCGGAGCGCCGCCGACGAATCGACGCGTCATCGTCGGCGTGTCGATGAAAAGGAAAGCAGAGCAACTGCCAACTGCCAAGTGCCCCATAGACCATAGTACTCGTGCTGGCGAAATCTGCTAGATTATTATTTTAAACTTTTTTCATGAATTTAATTAGATTTTTCGATTAAGTCAGCCGGATGTGGACAAGGCAGGCATGCGGGCGAAATGGTGTCCTTGCCGGGGTTAGTTTGTACAAGGGATCGGACAGCATTGTGATTGGATTACTCCTTTGGGGTCCTTTGCGTTGGAACGAGTTAAGGCAGATTGGTCTATTATAGTTGTCATTTCGTGACTGAATTGAATTAGAAAATCAATTTGTTGTAATGGTGAAGCCTAATTGATTTCTTAGAAGGTCTTAAGGAGTGTCTGCGGTTGGGGGCCGGAATGGGGCGGGGTGCACAGTCAGCGGTCGTCAACAAGATTGGTGTTTGCATTGAAATCGTTAAATTATGACCCGTACCGGACGAAATTTCGATTTGTAAATGGAATGTGGAGCACGGTAGACATGGGCAGAGTGTCTAATCAGTGAACGTATCACAGTGTCCATGACACTCAAATATAAACCCAAATCCAGTGCGGTAAAGTGGAATTCATAATCCACGCAGTTATTGCCACAGGAACACTTGCTCGTGTAGTTGATTTCGAAACATTCGCAATAATAAACCCGAGTCCTTTTGTAAGAAAGTTAAATCTAGTGGAAAATTGTGCGGAATGGAGGACGGATTATACGAGGAATACGAGAACAATCTCAGAAGCACCATCAAGGCCGCTGACCGATGTCACGGAGTTACAAGCAGCGTTGTGGTAAGCATATCGGGGTGCTGTACAAACGTGGTTGACAACGTGGAAATTTCCGTATGACCGTTACCAATATGCTGCTTAACCATGGTTTCATTGTGCCCAGTCACCAGCTTCGCACGCCAAGTTGGTTGAGGTACTTCTCCACTTGAGTGCTCCACCTTAATAACGGGCGTCCTCTGTTACGTTGTCCCACAGACTCTCAGTCGAAGACCTGAGCTAAGTTTTCTGAACGCTCTACATGGAACAGTCGTCTGAGGCGTTGGATCCGTAGACATCATGACTAGGCTCATGTCGCTGCACAAATCGTAGTTGAATCGTCTATTGTTCCCATTCACCGCCAGACAAATTTCAACCTCTTGTTCTGCCAATCACGTCATAATCGTCGTTGTATGACGTTAAAATAACTTTTGGAATATCGGTGAGTCCGTTACTGAACCTGATGGAGCAGGGAGAGTTCTCCATCGTCATCCCGCACAACCTGACTAGTTTGTCAGGAATTTCGAAATAAGTCATTGCGTTGTACAGCAGTCCAGAAGGCAAAGACACTGGCTTGGCCACATCGTGCGCATGGAAGCCATTGATCCAGCTAAGAGCGTCTTCGAACCCGATTCTCCTGTTTCGAGAAGAAGACGAGGACCGAATCGGTATACAGATCAAATCACCGCATCGTGTCCAGGACCGACTGCTCAGACCCTTTATCGTGTGAACGGGGCTTAGTGGCCGACAGTCCCTCAAAATGTATGTTAATAAACCAGAGACCGCTATATAGCTGGAGCAGAATATTTGAGGAGAAATACGGAGCCGCAACAAGAAACATTACGTAGTGTAATGGGAAAACGCAATAAAAAGGACCAATGTCAGTATAAAGCAAAATGGTGGATATTTGCCTGATGTCATATTTCATACGTAGTGCGTACAAATATCCGTAAAATGCATTTAATACATAAACAGCTAAAAAAAAACAAATGATGATTACAAGAGCTATTCAGGTTTAACATTGTTTGGTCTTATTTGGCCCACTCTGTATATATGGATATACTACTCTGTGACAAAGCCTTGATGTAAAAGGGTTTTTTATGCGAAGTAGATAATTACTGCAACAATGAGTTATTTATTATAATACCTAGATATCCTGCAGGAAAGCACAATATACCACCCACTCAGCAACCAGGCATACTGTTGTAGTTCCTCTGCAGCGCTACTTACCAAGATGTTGACTTCATGTAATCATTTACCAAGTTTTCAAATGCCTTCAAAGGCGAATGCATCCGCTCATTTCCGTTCCTAACTCAACCGCACAACGCAACGCACTTGAAACTGTCTCAAATCACAACAATACTGTGGGGAAATAACGATAACTTAAAGATGCCAATGACATCTATGTACATCAGCGAAACATCAACAGAATTAACAACGTCAAAAGCACCGGAATGGATGATTTCCTATTCCCCAGCCCATGAGCAGCCGACAACCGCCGCACTCAATTCAGGCCCCATTACCGAGGCGGAACTCAATGGAAAAACGACCAAAATGTGCATCAATGATGATGGAATTGTGAAACCCCTCTCGGTTGCGGTTTGTGTCGCACAGAAACTGCTACATATTCATATTATTAGGGTTTGGATGGAAGGATACGCATACGTTGTCTCCTCGTTACGTTACACGCCACATCGCCATCCTCCATCCGCCATTCGACATATGTGTGTACTGTTTACTCATCCAGCAGTCCCAGACGAGGCAGTGCTCTCGTAGGACCCAAGCCGCCCTGCTGTATAATAGTCGGGCTCCTCCATGTCTTGATGTATAATAAACCCCCAGTAGGTGCGGCTCCGACAGAGGCGACGACGAGTGGGGGAACAATTTAAATTTTTGATGTGGTGTGTAAATGTTTACAGAGCGTGTAGGATTCATTACCGATACTTTTCCGAAAACGAAGACAACGTATGATGCAAAACGCTTTGTTTAGCACCCCATCTGTAAAGCACCATCGCCACCCTTCTTGTGCGGGTATGCGAGTGACGAAGCGAGGATGTGTGTGACTGCTGGCACGAGATCTGGAAAACAGCCTCTTGCTGCAAGCGTTCCTCTGGGACGAGAAGCGCTGCCGAAAAATTCAAATTCAAATCATAAATTCGTATTAATTTCATGAAACAGGGAAAAAACGTACGAATACGTTTCCCACGGGAAGACAGCCAGCCTCATTCGTCGCTCCTGAGGCGAGAGGAGAGATCCTATTCCATTCCACACACAGAGCCAAATTATCTATGCTAAATGGGAGGCAATTGCAGCAGCTCTCATATGTGTTCCAGAATACATTATCCTGGGTAAATAGGACCGCCAGCCTGATTACAGCACCGAGGCACGTACACTGACTTTGTTTTGGCTTTGAAGTGAGCAGCAAACACAACAAAACAACAGAAAAAAAGAAATCCACAATGCTAAAGTAAAAATCAGCAACAGTTTGCTACCGACACAACCCTGAACTTGTGGAGTGTTGAATTTTATTTGTATTTTTTTCTCCATCTGCTGGTGTGGACTTCTCAGGGCTTGTCGAGGATGAGATGAGACACATTCCATGGGAATTGTCCTGGTATCCAAATCGTTCAGGTCATGTTTTTCGTATCTAACTCAAATTGGGAAGGACTACGTGTAGCACCTACAAGTGGGAAAAAGTTTTGAGAAGAATTGCATTCAATTGAAGTGCGGCACACGATTCAAGATGTTTCAACGAGATACAAAACATACACAAACGAGATGTGTGTATGAGTACACACTACACATCTTGACATGAAAAACAGAAGCGAAATGGGTCTTTTGGAAGTTTAAGCGTTTCCGAGATGCTAAGGCGCATTAATTATTTTTAATTGTTCGGTAGTAAAAGACACGTAAAAGTTGAAGTACATGCAATTTGCCACTGGATGGAGTGCTCTGCTCAAATGCCATTGCAATTCAATTCGAAATGCTTTTGGGCCAGGGGGCAGTGGGGTGACTCAATTTGGGAGTTATCCGCCCTCTAGATGAGGCTATTAGGGTCGAAGGAGGAGGATGGACATCAGGTGGGGGCTGTAAACGTTCCCGAATGGTTGGGTTAGATAAGGTTATCGCTTTTTAATTTTCCTCAGCTTAGGGTCGTGATTATAGCCGCTTGATATGGGTTGGATGGTTCGTAAGTGCTCATCAAGTATATTACCCTCTTGGACGTCGGCCAAGGGTGCTCTCGTGTGCAAATGCATATGAATGGTCCATGAGGGGTCATCACTTATGCTACCAGACATTGCAAGGGGCGAGTGCTGGATTAATGATATCGTTTAATTAAGCGACGATGTTGTTGTCTCAGTCAGCGTATGTAAGTGTTTCATAGGATAACAATCAATTATTATTTCAAGCCAATTTTATTTGGTCAAGTATGAAGGAACATCAGTGGCGTACATTTTATGTATGCCATCATATCTACTAGATGCGCTGTAGAAGTCATGTACAATCAGTGCGGTTAAGTCTAATAGAGTGATGGTTATGAAGTACCAATTTTCGTACACACGGGCAGGAGACGTCCTCGAACTTTGAGAAGCTTCTTCTAGACAGGAATACTCTCTAATTCTGAAAGTTGGTCAATTTGGGGATTTGATCCCCAGCGTAGGAGACGACGCACCTATACTGAACCGCACGGCTGCTACAATATTGAAACATACCGTATTGATTGGTATATGTAGCACTCAATGGGATGTCAATCATGCATGTACAGACAAGTAATATATCTAAAGCGACAAATTTTGTTTATATTTCACTCCCACTAAAGTAAGCAAAAGTGAACGAAACTTAACGAAACTCAGTGAAGTGGTTTTACGGTCACAGTATCATTTATGTGAGCTCGTTAGATTGTTAAAGTACACTCATGTTTTCTTAGGTTCATTATGGCCGATTGTTAAATCCCTTCAGCTGGAGCTGAGATCCTCGCTGTTGGTTAAGATAAGTAGCTATTCCACTTGTCTGCATAAAATAATTATTAATGAAAGTTTTTAATGAACCGAAGGAGATTTCTAAAATGTGCTTCATTGATATCGCAAATATCATTGAAATGGTAGAGCAAATTCATTGGCAAAGACACGATGAAGAGAATCTATGAATCTGCGCGATCTGATCTATGATAATGTCCTACCACCCGAAGTTTTAGCAGGGAAAGACTGCCCATTGGAAGAATAAATAATAGATCTTCACTCTGTGGGTGAAAAAACACCGATTACTGTCAAAATATTTTTTTTTTTTTGTTTTATTTTTAAATTCATTTTTCTTACAATGCTAGACAAAAATAACTAAAACCTTACAGTGTACTAGTTCTTACATCTAACCTACTGACCCTATACGGGTACTCTAAACTATTCTGAACTAAATTGAATTGTGCCTTTCGGCTTAGACTATGTTTTTTTTTATTTTATCTGAAAGGACTTTCTGATTTGTTTGGCCAAGAAATCTGGTAAAAAACTTGGCCTTATTTATCTATCTTAACCTATTTTAAATCTAACTTAACCTAATATAAAAACTTATAAGCTAACTTAACTATGTCTGTAACAGTACTGCACGTGCACCAGGTCGTATATGTTATGTATATGCCTAACATATAAAATTTATACGCCGCGGTGCACCTTTTTTTTAAATATCAATTTTTTTTGTTTCTTTTTTTTTATTATTAAATTTTTTTTCCTACGCTACACTAAGATCTATGTAAGTTGGCAACTATGGTCAACTACCGCGTCATTTTGAAAATCCAGCGGCGGCGGGGGCTGGTTTTGGTGTTACCACCAGTAAAATTGCCGTTCTTTGGCAGACTCTCTCCTGTCTCGAGCAGAGATAGCTCTACTGAACCAAAGGAGATCCTCGTGACTGCGAGCGACATCCCGTTCATATTGGAGTCGCCTGTCCACTGTTCGGCGTACGACATGAAAGATGACAGGACATCCTTGTGGATCCTCTATTAGGCCAATTTTGTCGAGATAGAGGCACGCTTCAGGAGGAATAAAGCTGGTGAGGCGCACTCTGTCACGGTACATAACATTGGGGTAGTAAGCGCCAGAGATCAGACTGTTGGAAGAAGTCATAGCTCGTGCAATATGCCTTCTGATCAGCTTATCGATTACTGTCATAAACGTACATCCATTCATGACAGAATTTGTGGTTGAATTGGGAAAATTTTAGTGTCATCATGAAAGGTAATTCGCAGGGGTGCAATAAACTTTTAGAGTATTAGAATTAGAGCACAAATATTGGCATTAATACGGTAACACAGAGACTTGCTTGCTACAGCAAGGCACATTACATTCGGAGCTAACGCGTTTGGACACAGCGCAGTACAGTGCACTTCAGTTTAAGACGGTTCACACAATTGAGCGCAGTACGTTCAGTGGTGTACAAAATGAAACTGAATAAAGGGGCTATTGCATAAAATAGGGAAAAGTCGTATCTGACGAACTTATAGCACAATGATGCGTGCGATGCAGAAATGGATTTGAAAGAGCTGTTATTCCATGACATATTGCTACGGTTTGGATGACACTTTGGAGGTTATTGAGGGATATTTGCTACTATCTTGAGGTACATCAGAAACGAAATGGAAAATATTGCGTCTAAATTTTAAAAATAGTTTGCAAATTTGCTTGTTGCTGCAATGAGCCGTGGCAGTACTTAAATCTCAAGAATTAATAAATTTAAAAGAAAAATAAAAAAGTATGCTTCGATGCCTCTAGGATCAGTCTAGATGCAGTTTTCTCGCTAATGACTTCTGTACACATTCTAAACCAATAAATGAAGACTTCTAGACCATTATTGATATTCGATGTTATATTCAATGTGGTATCATTTCTAAAAGCACATGGCATATCCACAAAAGCAGAGTAAAGGACCAATTATGGATCCCTGAGGGTGATATGCATTTTAGCAACGTCTGACGTAGAAGATTTAAAACAAACTAGATTAGAGGACATTTTTTCAATCAATAGCAATAAAATCGGGGGACTCGGAAATGATTTTGTAGGTTTAGGACTTAGATGGCGGCGTACTGTCATGAGATGTTTCTTAACATCATTCTCGAGGAGATCGTGCGTAACTCACACGTTGATGCCAGAGGCACGATCAATCAATGACACCACCGCGGAGATAATACGGGAGATCACACTTTCCAGTCGCCGTGTTTTTAAGGAACAAAGCCCTCTCTCGAAGGGCTCAGATATTCTTATATAATACGCACCAATCATACTGAAGGGCGTAGAAGCATGGATATTAAAGAAATCGGACGAAGAAATACTTGGTCCATTCGAGAGGAAAGTCCTTCGTATAGTTCTTGGTGATGGTGTTTGGAGGAGGAGACTAAACGACGAACTGTTTTGGTCTGTAAGCGATATGATGAAAGAGTCCCAAATGGCAAGATCATGTGGAGCGAATGGACACCAATACTCCGGCCCGGAAAGTCATCGACTCCAACCCCGAGGGACAGCGCGGTATAGAATGACCAATCCAACGGTGGTGTTCACAGCTGGAAAGGGACCTCAATTAAGCAACTAGCACAAGGCCGTGCGGAATGGAAATGTATGTTGGCTAAAGCCCACTTCCACACCGGACTGTAGCGCCAGCAAATGAAAGGACAATGAAATGATGTCATTTAATACTTTCTTTAATCTGTTTTGCCGAAAGCTGCTCCTCCGATTATTTTCTTCTCATCTGACATTCAGATGCAGACTGCAGACCACTAGTGTTACTTGTATCGCTATCGTTGCACATCATGTTCACTGACCTCCGCTAAGACTTAGTCTTCATTCCCCAAAAAGACTACCTTTCATTTGATGGACTGACCTTAAATGACAACTCCACTTTCCCAAACTGCACGAGTTGCCGCTGGGCCTCATGCAACAGAAATGCCCGATCAGCCTTACGTAAATAATTACTTCACACAGCAGCCGTAGCCTAATGCTGTGCTAAGCGTACGATTGTTTACAAATGAATAGCACTCCCGTATTCAAGTTCCATCAATCCATTTCCATTGCCATCAACAATGCCACATTGAACTCCATGAGTCCGCCAGTTTGCACTGCAAACGGAAATTTGTTGCAGGCAGCTGGCATTATTGACCATGACCACCATTCCATGTCACTCCATCCATGGCCCTCACACTTGTATCGCTGCTATAATTCTCTCGCAAATCTCGTTCTATTTCACCCTGATTCTGTGAAATGTGTTGTGTAACTTGTTTAATGCGCTTCAAATATTTATCTGCAACGTCCAGGTATCTGGATACGCTCTCCATTTAATAATTAACATCATTCAAACAACGGCAACAAAAACGAGAACAACATAACCGAGTGCGAGCAAAAATGCTTAACACAATTTCGTTTCACAAGCGGCGCTCCGGCGAGGCGCTACACTTAAAGTGGACTTTGAGCCCAGCTCTGTATCGCCAAAGGACATTGCTCACTTTTAAGTCCACAATTCATGCAGCTAGTATTTTAAACAAATTACCCTGATGACACAAACAACGCCCCAGTGAATAAATCATGCACTTTTAGCAACGTAGCACCGGCCCAGTGTATCCATTATGCAAGGACTCGACTCTCGCATTCTGTTTCCTCCTTCCCCCTTTTCCCACTCGATGTGTGTTTATGTGTGTGAGTGTTACGAAGGATTTATATTTGTCACCGCACCGCTGCCGGATGAGAGCAAATTTGCTGGCTACAAACGCGCATAGCGTTTGTGTCTGCTTTGTACATTCCACAACGACCAAAAGTGAACTGCACGCCAACAAATACAACATGAACGACAGCAAAACAAAAACAAAAATAAAAAAACAGAAGCGACAAACGACTTCATCTCGACACTCCATCAAAGCCGAAAGTGTCTCATAGAAAAATTACCTTCTGAAGAGTTGTCGCAATACCGGCACTGGCAACTATCCTAATCTGTTCCTCGCCCTGCCATGCCCGAGGGATTGCTGTGTGTGAGAGCATTCGACACGAGAGATCATAGTCACCGACTATCGCACCTACCCGTGCTCGAGGAAATGGCACACAGACACAATGCAAGCTGCAAAGTGCTCTGGCTCTTATTTTTAATTCAAAAAATGCAAGTTCTATGCCAGTGAGATTAAGGCAGCGATTTCAGAGTAGCTCCACTCCACCCTTTCACTCTCAGCCAACGAAGGGCTTGTCGGGTGAAGGTGTGGCGGCGCGGCGGCACTGACGGAAGCTAGTAGCGCATAAGCCACCATGTAAAGTTTTACATTAAGCAAATTCTTTTCGAAAATCCTTTGGCTGCCGGCAGGCGTCTGGGTGGCTTGCTTGTGTGCCCGCATCGCGTGTGATGCATCCCCGAGTTGGTGGTGATTTTCGAGGCCAATGTAAGTGCGCACAGGCGACGGGAATTGTATGCAAATCTTTTGAAGTAAGAATAAAGTTTAAAAGCTAAGAGGTTAGACACACTAAGTGGTGGGAAGAACAAAACCAGTTTACCAGTTGAAAGTGGCTTAAATCTGAGGGTGTCTCGTGTTGCGGGTTGCCTTTGCATTTCGTTTGGGGAAACATTCTCAGTGGGCATAAGTGACAATCGTGTGCATTCTTTGGGGTTCTTTGTGGACTATCCTTTGTTTCGGTGAACTAGGTAAGCCTGGAGAGCTGCCAGCAGTTGCCGTTCACATGCACTGGGGCTTGTGTGTAGATCAGTTATATTCAAGTATGGTTGCCAAGTGTAAAATATTAACGTGTGCACTTATTTTTGGCCAAAAGGATCTAGATGCGGGCGTTCATAGATTGACATGTTAGTTAAGGCTGTCTGAGTTGTAAAAACGCAATTTTTACATATCTCAGTATGAGGTCGTTCTCTATAATGACTCAGTTTTCAGCGGAGCGTTCAGAAGCACTCCGTCTAAAGCAGAACCAGGTCGGACTGGATGTCTGACAATCAGATGCTGGATGATCACATTTGAATATACACAGACAGATCGAAGGCGGGCGAAAGAGTGGGTGTAAGTGTCTACTCCAATATTGGTCTCCCCTCTAAGCTCCCTGACCAGACTACAGCGTTTTTCAGGCAGAAACCATTGCGAGAAAAGCACTGTCCTGGATCAAGTAATATCCAAAGAGATACCACCATATGATTGGATGTCTGGTTCAATACAAAAACATCCCTTAATTCCAGGTCTCTAATCGAGATGGCTAAGCATTTCAACATAAACCTAATGTGGGTGGCGCGACATTGTGACATACCGGGCAATTGCAAAGCCGAAGAACTCGCTGCTCTAACACCAGGAGCAGTTCCATCTTCTATGCCGATTGGTACAGCCCACCATCTTCTTAAGATTTATGTGCACAATTAAAACAACCAAGTGGCTAGAGCACCACCTGCCTTAAAACAAAATAAATGCCGTCAGCACTAAATTTGAAACTATCATTCTGTCTGACATTCCGCAATTGGCATACACGACCCCAAGATGGTTGCCCCACACAATGATTTCTGCAGAAGCTGCATGGATGAAAAGGAGGTAGAGACCACAAATCACCTCCTGTGCATGTGGCACTCTAGGGGCCTACTACTTCAATAACCTCTGCGAACTGCATAGCGTCAGCATTAGTCACCTGAGCCGCTTTGTCATAAGCACCAACTGGTTCCAAGCTTAGGAGTAGTCAATCCGCGTGGTATCACAATGGGCTTACTTTGGTCTAAGTGTAGCTACATAATCTAACACTCACTTTTAGACTTCCAGTCGACAATCACCCACAAATTGGTGGAAAATGAAGAAAATATAGTAGCCGTTTCATTTTCTCGGACGAGGGTCACATTTGACTCGGTCTGTAAAATGACCGTTATTGGAGCGAACACATTGCACAAAGCATCAATCGGTTTACGGCAAAGCGCCATCCCCGGTCCATTTTTTTTTTCAAAATGAGGAAGAAGACACCGTTACCGCCAATGGTTTACGGCATAAAGCGATGTTGACCGACATTCCGACATTCTCATACAGGCGACTCGACGATCAAACTTTTGAAGGAGAAATTTGGCGACTGGGTCACCTCGCGGCGACCGTTCCTTCACCACGATCATGCGACTCGACACCACTCAAGTCCTTAGTCTACGCTAGCAAGTCAAACACTTTGGAACAACTCGAGACCAACATTCGAGACGCCATTGCCGCAATAGCGCCGTACATATTGGACTGAGTCATCAGAAATTGAACAGACTGCTTCAAGCACTGCTTCAAAAAAAGAAATGTACATTTTCTCAGTCTTAAAACAAATCCGGAAGCAGTTTTATATTTCACACCCTTGTTGCTTTGTTTTAAGTTATTTTCCTATTGTTCTTATTTGGTCACCCTGGACAACAATAACAACGACGTTCGATTTTTCGTTATTCGAAAGACGCGGTAAAGTGACTTGGACTGTCACTCAATTAGAGATCGCCTCTGCCTCCTCTTAGTGCTACTTTCTGTTTGACATCAAGCTTGGTAAAATATTGTACAGTGATTCCTCTCAGTTTTAACATAGTCATCGATGAATCAAGAGTTAGGCAACTTCGCCTAAAAAACATGTCAAGCAGCTTCTGTTCTTTTAACACAAATGTCAAATTATAAACGAAAACCCCGCAAAATGTACCTAGTCCACTGAATTAGGCAATTCCCTCGGAATGTCTCAAGCAATCGTTGTCCCTACACCAGCCTGAAGCTGCACTCGATAATACACGTAACAGTCCATCGACGCGTAAATTAGCTAACACTCCTGCACCCAGAGCCACTGGTGCCTTAATAACATCTCCCTCGATCTGAATCAAACTCAGGACACGTCCAGATTTAAGGACTTTCGTTATGACCCCTCCTCAGAGACGTCCACGTAGCCCGCTGCAACTGGCAATTCAGTTTAGCAAGCGCACGTTTCAATACTCCCAAACACAATCTTCATTTCACAGCCTCTCCAGGCCTTATCAGATGAACTTTTCAACCAGAATCGGATAAGTCTTATCCATTCGCACCGCACCACAGCAGCAGCAGCGCCAGCCGATTCGATCTCCAGTGCCAACTGTCATGTACACCGCTCCCACCCCGCAAACACTTAATCCAACATACTATATTCGATTTATCCTTAAGTGGCTATTAGTAATTTAGGTAATACCCAAATTACTTTCCGTCCCTGTGTAAACTCCCATCGGGGCAATAAGTTCGAAGCGGCGGCGGTGGCGGTGGATAAATTCATTCAACCCAACGGCCCCATACACACGTTGTGTTGGTTCTTTCCTTTCATTTCATTCCATTTCTGTTATTTTTTTTTTGTTCCGTTTGGGTGTCCTTGTCGTCCGGTCCAGCTTTTAGCTCCTTCGGAACGTATTTATTCGAATGAAATTGTTTTGTGATGAAAAGCGAACGTGACCTGAAAATGTTCAACCTAAATTATAAGCCTCGACCCTCCAATACACCCTCCCCACCCGGCCAGCTCATGACAACTCCATGAGGACTTAGAGGATAAAGACTGCCTACAGAGATATTCACATCATATACACGATGAAACGAAATTTTATTTCCGCCACCTGGGACAGGAACTCGATGGCATGTATTAGTGCCCAATGACATTACCGGAATGCCATCCGTTCGTTAGGCTCTTAATCTTCAAGAAGCGCTCACTCGGACAATCGGACAACCGGACAGTGTAGAAATGTGCATGGCATAACACTGATGAGCTGCGGACTCGAGCTGATGCGCATAAGTAACCCAAATCCGGATGTGTTTTGGTAGGAGATCGGAAAGTATTGTCGAATTCAAACGATATTGGGGATTTAACCAATCCTTTGCATCATCAATTGAGCAGACCGGTCCTTGTCTGTCCGGGATACTCAATGGCATGACATGCACTAGTGCGCCAGAAAAATATCAAAAATCCTGTATTTGTCTAAACTAGTGCTTGCCCTCGAATCCGAAATGAAATCTTGACTCTTGAGTGTTCAATAAAAATGAAAATTATGAAAAGAAGGATATTTCCACGACGAATGCACAAGGATCGGGATTGACTACGAACAATAACAACTGCCACAGCAGCATCAGAAGTAGCAGCAGCAGCGCCAGCGACACCCACAGCAACAACAAGAGCAGCGACAGCGACAGTAGAGTGAAAGGAGTAAAAAGAAACAACAACAAAAAAACAGGACGAGAATGAGGATAACGAATGGGGGAAGCTTGGCAATTTTATGCTTGCTGCAGGAATATGTATAAGGCAAGAGTTAATAATGGCAGAAATGGAAAACGCTTTATATTATTTTTTTTTCTGTATACATTCTGCCACAGGATTTCGCCATTTGAGGTTGCCACGGGGTGCTAGGCAGTGCTAGGGGTGACTGGGTGGCAATCGGATGGAAGGTTAGAATTTCATGTCAATTGATGCTCGACTCTCTTTTGTTCCTGCTGAGCGGGGGGAAGTGAAAGGGTTATTTATATTGATTTTGAACTTTAATAAGACTCACTTCCATATGCGGCAGCTTCAATATGATATGTACCATTTCGTGATGTGTGATAAACATGTCCCTGAGTGGAACTGACAGTTTAACGTCCACGATGTTCTACGTATTCACTTGAGTGGGACGGTGGATGCAGGTCCCAGTCGCCTCCCATTCCCCACCTCTCACCGAGGGGATACCGGGGACTTTGAGTTAATAAAATTCTTGAGATTTCTTGGGTGGAACACAAGAACTTGGGTCTGAGTAATTGCCTGATAAATAGAGACTTTCGTTGGAGTGTAGCGCGAGCGTGGGTACGGGGGAGGAGGTGAGACATTTTCTCTCTGGGTCATGTGTACGAGAAGAAAGCACAGCGCACAGTGTACGAAATAATTGAGAGTTGGGGCGATGATATCTGGGTATTGTGGCTGGAGTTAATTGGGTCAACACAGCAGAAACGGAATCGTGGGGGGCAGCAGGAGGCGGAATGTCAAGAGGATTAGTGGATATTGGTTGGGTTAACTTTTGTGTTCTAGGGGGGCCCGGGAAAGAACAGGGTCATTGAGGCAGAATCCAGATGAAAAGAGCGACGGGAATGCTAATGAAAGATGATGCAATGAAATCTGTTGAGGATATGTTTAAATATTTTACTTCAGTTTCGATGTTGAAGAAAGTTTTGTCATAAATACAAAAGCAATCCGAGAGCCATGAACTGACATTAGAAGAATTTGAATGGAGATCTTCGACCAGATTATAGTTGAACCCTATGCGGGCAGATTGTGGATTTAACTGCTGTCATATTGGGGCTGGCTGTATCTGGTAGACGATTAATGCGACTTTGAGACCTATTCACTTTTGAAAGTCTTTCACAATGAATGGGGCAATAAAATGTTATTGCCAGTGAGAAGAGGCAGTCGCACTAATTTAGATGGCGAGAGGATTAAAGGGTTGCAGACTGGAGAAATGCACAGAATTGATTTCCGTTTCAGATTCGGAATGTGTTGATTTTTTTTCTCTCTTATTCAGAGTTGGTCGTGCGAGTGTTCAACTCGGGGGACTTTGGGACTAGGCGAGAACGATTGTGGTGAATACAAGTTGATGGCGAGTGGCGACTGGCGACCACAGTGAACTTTGATTGTAGCCAGCAGAACAATCAGGAACAGTTGGTTGCTCTTCAAATTGTAATACATTTTTGAATGATGTATTGAACAACTTAACGATAGAAAATGAAAAACTTGGCTATCTTCTGATCTCGAGTGACGTCTTTCATCTTTGCGGTAGCCTTCGAGAATGCACGACTTCACTTTAGTAATACAGGGATATCGAAATTAGTTCTAGTTACAGGAAGTTCGACTTACAGGAAGGTTATTTGTATGTATGTGGGACTGACTTATTGACACTGTGCATATATTCCGAAATAAGTGTAACTAATTACCGTTGTGACCATGGCGTTGTGGGCCTGTACGTCGACTCCTATGCACCCCGGAGTCAAGGTTCAAATCCCAGTGCGACAAAAATAATTTTCATGGCCCCACCTCTTTCTAGTCACTGACAATCCTCAAAGAGTATAACTGTCTAGAAAAAGCTCTCAAACTTGGCCGTTCGGAGTCGGAGTAAAACTGTAGGTCACATCCACTCGTAAGAGAACATGCCCAACACGAGTGGGTGCTGAGATCCTACGCCCCCTACAAATTACTATTGTTCTTATTATTAATTACTTTAAATAGCTAAATAAAATTAAAACGTGCTAAAAATCGCTATAACTTTTTAGAACAAGTGAATACAAAAATATAAAGATTCGGTTTTTAACTTAATATTGAAAAGGCGGTAGTTAGCAAAATGCCGCTTTGTTTATTCACTTTCCGAAGTGGCTTGATAGTTGAGTCACTGTCATAGAGGTGTATGCGTATGCCCCCAAGCGTGTATAAATGTCGTCGCATTTTGGACCCCCAAACATTGAAATGGTTGTACAATCCATACCGTCCAATTCGTACTAAAATTGCTTATCATCGATTGGAAGCAAGTCATCACCAAACAAGGTGAAGTCTTGGTGGACCTCATGTGGGTCGTCCCAAATCTCAGAATTTAGCCTGTTGACGTATTCGTCCATAAAAAAAAATTGTGAATTGTGAAAATGGGGCTTGCTTCACATGCCGTTGTCTATGGTAGCTTCCTTTCAGTTACTGGGTCAGTTGGCTTTTATATAGATGTATGCACTAATCTGCGAAAGTCCTAATGCCAACGCGAGGCAAGAAAGAACATCCAATTATTAAAGTTTTAGGATTTGGTCGTGCTGAACGACGACAATCGTTTTATCATGCTTACTTGAAGCGAAACTATCATCGAAATAATAGCGCCAGACGATTGTCGTCATACTTGAAGGATTTCCCAAAAGCTGGTTGCGATGTCTGATGAAAGAGTTCAGCGTACAAAGTGTATAAGTGACGACAGGTAGTGTCCACTGCAGAAGGGTGTTTAACTATGCTTCATTCATTTCGCAAGTTTTTTAGTTCAGTTTCAGTTTCGCAAGTATGTCATCATCATCATCTTCTGACTAGCAGGATCCATTAAATGGGTGTCGGAGGCAAAGCACTTCCGAGATATCCCCAGTCGGTTCGCCGACATCGACTCTAACTCATCAGGAGTTATGCCCAGGTGCAACCAGTTCTAGGTCTGCCAAAAGTTTGCCTACCTGATGGAGTGGCATTTACTTAACTTAACTGATGGTCATTCATCTCAAAGCCCTCAAGACCTTTCATATGACGTTTCGATTTGGACCCAAGTTTAAAAATTAAGTACAAAAGATTGATGTCCATGGTTGGACGTTTGACGACGATTAACTGCCTAACCTGTCAATTGACTGATTTTTTGGCCCTCTTCTGTCTTTGTTTCATTTGTTTGTGCCATTAATAATAATAATATGGGTAGCGCTACAGCCCGTAGAGGGCCAGGGCCTAGCTTCTCAGCAACCACTCGTATTGTTCCCTATCACGAGTGAAAGGGGCCCACAATTTTGTGCCGACTCCGAACGGCCAATTTTGAGAAGCTTTTTCTAGACAGTTATACTCTTTGAGCATTGTCAGTGACTCGAAAGAGGTAGGGCCGTGAAAAGTATTTCTTGTAGTACCAGGAACCGAACCTGGCCAAATTGGTCCAAAAGCTTAGGAGTCGACGCACATACCCACAACGCCACGGGCCGTTTGTGTCATTATATATCTTATATTTAGTCAGATAATCTTCTTCAAATTTCGCTGTCCACCGCCTATTTGTAGAGATTCCCCTGATCTTCCCATGGTAGATGGACATTTCAGCAATTAAATAATGAAATTCATCATCAAGGCTTGATAACAATTTTCGCACATTCACTGTCTCCCATGACAGCCATGGTCGTCATTGCGACTGTGAGCAAACCGAGAGGATATTGCAATGTCTTAAAAGGAAATAGCTCTAGACACACAAGAACTTCCAAAGTTAATTGCGAACCACTAATGTTTGCCGGCTATTTGTGGCAGCTACTGCCATAAATCAAAATGCATTCAAATTAAATTCCCCCATCCGTTGAGGAACCAGCAAATGTAAACGTGACAGCGATAAGTCTCTGCATCATCACATCACCCGTCGCACAGAATTCCACACACACCCACATCCACACATCAATCAATTTAATTGCATCACTCAAACTTGCATATTTCATCCCTTCTGCCCGTCCACTATGTTGCTCTAATTAAAGGACAGAAAAGTCGACTAACCCACAATAAACCCTTTGTTCTATTACAAACTCTCTCTCACACACACACACACAAAACACTCAGATTAGGATCGTACCCATATCGCTTGTCTAAACCTTACAAACAAAGCACTTATCTTCTTTCATTAGCTTACAACGCTCTTGGTCTCCGCCACCCAATGGCTGCGAGAGCCTCACTCAATATTCACGTCCTGTTAATCTTCTTATGGCGCAACTACAAAACAGGATAAGGTAATTGGTAACATACAAACTGGTCTTTAATTGCACATCCGGCTGGAGTACAATGAAAGCGTACACCCGCCCTTTGCAAATATCCCCACGACACCATACCCCCTCCAACCACCAGTCAGCCTTGCCGCCGCCGCCGCTTTACGTAGTCTCATAAGGCAACCGCACAATGAAAATTCACACCGGAAAACTTAATGCCACGGAATTTTCTGTGAGACAATGCAATCATATTCAGGTTGGCAAATTCCCAAGAGCAGCAAGAGTGTCCCTTTTGCCTTGTCTCTCCGCTGGATCCCTGCCGGCGACCCATTTTGTGGCTCTGTCCGTGGACAGCATATGCAGAGAGCAAAACTAAAAGCCCCCGTCGCCGCATCCTCCAAACACACGACGCACGTTCATTCATCCATTGGTCCCTGACGGGCCAATATAAAACTCTAGGGGCCGCACATTGAATTGGCGCCCAACGAAAGTATCGAAATCCAATTTTCCCTCAATTCACATGGTCGAGTGGCGTGTCGAAGCTTCAGCGCTGGGGTTCGTCGCGTATGCACAGGGGCAACGGAGCTGTGCTTTTCGTGGTGAATTCCACAACTTCCACGAAAAGCTCTCGGTCATGCGCTTTTGCGGCACGTTCGAGTGACATTTTGAGTGCGTGCCATCCCAACCGGCAGCCGCAGACGGGAGCTTTTACAACGCAAACCTCCCCAATCGTGACGAATAATCCTCTGCTTATAGTTGAATTAGTCAAAAATCGTAGGTGCTACACGCCGGATATTCGGATTCGCATACGACCATCTCGTGACATATGCATCTCAGTTAATCGGTGCGACGCGATCACGTTCTGTGGCTTCGATGAGTTATGATTTAGCGGTCTTTCGCTACGTGCGAGTGCGTGTGTGTGACTTGTGAAGACTGGTGATTAGCAAGCGTGGTTTCATTTCATCCTTGGGGATTACCTTTCAGTTGTAAGTGCATCGAGTGGTGTCCACATCGGGTGCGTCCAGTGGGGACATCCGTTTGAAATTTAAATCGCGGCATCCTCCTTTGTTCACCGTTCTTCGTTCTTTTGTCCAACGCCGAGCACACACAAAAAGTTGAAGCAAAAAAAAATAAAAAGAAGAAAAAAAAAAGATAAAGAGGGATAATGCAAGAAAACTATTGCATAGTGCGCGCCGTGTCATTTGAGGAGACACCGTTCAGACCGTTATCCAGTGAGGCGATTTGAATAAATTCGCCGTAAAGTTTTTAATAACTTTACGCCCTGATATGGTCCTTTTCTGTGGATAATAAGGATAAGGACGCCAAGCGCACCAGAGTGCCGAGGACGATGTTGAGGAAAACTATTTTTTAATGAAAACTTTTGCCGAAAGTTTTCGTTTTCATTTTATTTGCATTTTATTTTCTTTTTTCTCTTCGTATGACGTTCCGTATTTTTGTTTTGCTTTCTGTTTCCCTCTGGTCCTTTATCGCTGTAGTTGTAGTTTGTTTATGCTCAATGGCAGCGACAGCGATAGGGTTGAATACAAGCTGAAATTCGTAGACAGCCCAGCGGTTGTTTTTGGATATCTTCGCCGAGTGAGTTTTTCGTTTCAAAAGATAGCCCGAATAAGACTGGATGGTTCAGCCCAGCCAGACATCGTCAGCCCAGCCGTAGTCAGTCAGAGTGAAAGGGTAAAAGTTTCTTATTTATGTTCATTTAGAGGAGGCGGTTAATTATTTTGAGAAGTTCCTCCGTGCTCGTCCGTTGGCCCTTCGATCTGTGTGGGTGGGTGTTGCTTAACCCCCCAAAGGGAGTTGTGGTGGTGGTATTTGTCAAGAAGATCAGTCACCTAGGGATTTGGTTTTGCTGTTATTTTAATTAAACTCGAAACGATAGGTCTGGGCTGGCATGGAATTGAAATTAATTTGGAAGCTTCTTCGTGGTTGTGTCAGTTAACAAGTGCATAGCAAATGGAATTTCTTTTTCTTTTAATTTCAAAAGTTTCTCTCACTCGACCCACTTCCCCCCAGTCCACGACCTTACACGAGGACCGTCCATGAAATCGGTTCCGGTGTGCATTTTCCATTGGGACGTTATTCAGAGATGAGATTTGTACACATTTGTACAGGCAAAGTCACATCATTTGCGAGCGCCCTCATCCTGAATCCCTGAATGCCTGGCATTTTTTTTCCATTTATAAAACCTGAGGAATGTATGACAGGTGGTATTTGTGTTGGCCAGAAGGAATGGAATGTTGTCATGGAATGGCAGCATTGTCAAAGCGACTGAAATAATGAGATGGACAGGGTGGTCAAGTGGGGAGATTAAGACTTTTCATGGAAGAAAATTTGTTTTGAAGAGCGCTTATATGCTGAGATATTTCAATTTCAGTCTCACTTAGGGTGGCATTCAGAGGGGACGTTTTCATGTTCATAAATCTGTGTTTAGATTGAGTCTTCTTTTCATGAAAGGTTTTTGAGAATGTCGGCCATTGTCGAAGAGTGGTCTGCACGTTCAGAAGGCAATTTCGCACAGCCCCAATGTGAGGGATTACTTTGTGGTGGTTTCTTTATGGCCAGTCTGTTCCTCTCGCTTGAAGGTAAACAAAAATCCTTTGGCTGTCCTTTGACAAGCTGGACACGATTGAAATTCAGCGTCCTCTCTTCGTCGTGCATTCCGATGAAGGATTCACCTTTTATAACTCGAATAGTTTAGGTTTCTTTCAGAGCTGTTAATTATCTTCCAGAGGCTTTGCTAAACGCACTCTTCCTCTCTTTTACCTCACAAATTTCTTAATTATCTGATCTTTAATTTGAGGTCGCACAACAGATTGAGGAAGTAACTTGTAAAGCTCTTGAGCAAATGCTGCAAACCCTAACCATCCCCGTCGTAGTATAGTTTCTCAAGAGGAAAGTCTAGGCTTGTCTTTCTCAGGCATTGATTGTATTGAAAGAGAGAGGTTTTTCATTTACAGTGGAGAAGTTCTCAAGTCTTGACCACATTCAGACTAGGCAACACTTGGAGAGTCTTAAATATCGTTAGGAGACTCTTTATAAGGCTACACTTTGCACTGCAGGTTCTATTGCCGTCACCCTCGTAATTAAACCCACATTCTTATACCAACTATGTTCGAACAATTTGGAAAACCATTTCATAGGAGCATTAGACTAGAAGAACTGACCGTGATTTCCAAGGTGTTGTAACGTCAATGAAAGTGGGAATGGAACTTTTGGCGCTGCCATAAAATACTTCAGGACAGCCAGGAATCTAATGATAGACTTTAAGAATTGGTGCAAGGCTAATAATTTGCATCCGTTTCAAGTCTAATTCACCAGGATTGCCTACGCATCCCGGCGAGTTTGGTCCCACCTTGTCGTGTGTCTGCCAAGTGGCCGCCTACCTGATGGCCTATACCTCGGAAGTCGTGATGATGAGGACATTCGTGCCCCTCTGTTGTTTGAGTGTTTTTGTTTTCCTTTCTTTCTTCTCTTCAGCATCGAAGTGGTTTTCCGGTATACTTTCCGATTGTTTCTCTACAGAATATTGGGGAAAGAAGCTAAACACGTCCACCACTTTCGGTTTTCGATGATACAGCAGGCTCATAGCTGAAGTGTAAGAAGTGTACAAGTGCCTTAAGTTGAGGAAGGCGACATGTGTGTTGTATTCATGTTACAAGAAATGTTTGCTACTGCTGCTGTCTGTGTGGATTTCTCCTCATGATTGTCTGCAGAACAGGCTAGGTTTCAAATTGAGGTTCTTAATACACAGCCGTCAAAACAGTTAGTTCCTTTTCCATTTCAAAATAGGCATCCAATTAGATCATTGACGCAAGTGTTGTCCATTTATGTGGTGATCATCGTATTAACTCGGCCATGATTTATGATTTATACTGAAATGCATTATAGCTTGACATAGGCTTCAAAAATCGTCACCCCAGTATAGAGAGTACGTTGATGATGACTTGGTTTCCCATAAGGAATATGTACAGGGCTTTGTTCAATTTCGAAAATTTCATAGATCCTAACAAAGAAGAGGCGTTCTAAAGAATTTCCTTGCGACGAAGTGAGTCCTTCTTCAGTAACTGACAATACTCAAAGTATGCCTAGACTCTCAAAACAAACGTTCAGGTTGCAGGTTCCCTTCACTTATGAATACCTAATGACAAGTATGATGCAACTGGCAGCATGCAGTAACACTCTTATACATAATCTAAATCAGTCTAGAATTGAAAACTTATTAAGTATTTTTAAGTTTATTTAATGGTCTGAAGTTTATGTGATCAATGATCAACACATTCCCTAGGAACCTAATGAATTTCAATTCAAGTGTTCACTGATTTATTTTGTGTTCTCCGCAGACCTGCAGAGATTGGGTACCACGGGGTTATCTTCACATTTAAGGCGGCTACATGGGCCACATAAGATCGTACATTGACTTGGTTCAAGTACTACAATTAGAGCTTGTCTTAATCCGAGTCTTACTTGATTTTGGCACAAGCTTAGGGACGCATTTTTGACTACAGCTCTTTAAACACCTACCGAAGTCAAGCTCTTATGAGTGTTGTGTGGGTTCTTAAACTCTCTGACATTCCGGCACACTCTAGCTTGTTGTTCAATTAATGAACCTTCATCTCCTTCTAAAGGATCTCCAAGCTATTATGAGCCCTACACACCTTCCCCAGCCGTCAGACGTGTCTCTGCAACTTTTCCAAATTGTCTTCTGCAGGATTACTTAATAACTCCTCGACCGGTCTGAATCTCCGAACTTGACCACACAACTATAAGAAATGAGAACCCCTGCCCCTCAATGCCAACAGCGTCAGTGACATGGAAACCCAATCCCTGCGTCCAACTCCTGAGCAGAATGTTTTCATTTCCTCCAGCTGAAGTTTTCCCCGAATATCTGCGTCGTAACGCGATATCCGACTTCCCCAAGCTACCTGTCCAACTTGAGATTAGTTTCTTGTCCAACATGCATACACGTGTACGTATGTGAGAAGCAATTCAAATCCATCTTCTTTCAACAATAGAGGCAATCTTCATCGCTCACACAGCCGTAAGGGAAATCGATAAAAATTCGGAAAAGCATAACAAAAAAAAAACGAAAAGAAAAAAACAAATCTCCAAAAACTATTTCAAACGACGCAGCCACATTACTCTTCAGAATGTTACGCTTTCGATTCCAGCTCTCCTAACTGATAATAAAATATGAATCGGAATACATTTCCGGTCTCGACACGACGACCCCAACCCCCAAATCACTCGACACCCATCCACCCACGACGACGACGAGAAAAGAAACTGAAACTGAAAATCCCGCCCGATCCAGCACTTGCCCGACGCGCGATATAAGGAAATGATGTGAAATAAAATTGAATGTACCGTCAGGCTTGTAGCCAGGACAGAGCTTCAGGCTACAGACCCAATGAATCTTCAACTCTCTTAGTGTCCTTCCGCATTCGTGTGCGCTCATGGGCAACAATATAAATTTCGTTTAGTACATTTGGTGCACAAAAGGAAGCGTAATACTCACACACACACCGATACTCGTAAGATGAAGTGGGTGGATGTGTCCTTCCCGAACTTAGAAGATGAACCTGAAGGACCCTCCTTTGCGTACGAAATGTGTATTTACTTTAACTATTCTCCAATTGTATCGCACACTCTGCCGGCCATTCGTCGACTTTTAGAGATACATCAGGTCGGCGACTGGTGGTCCCTATAAATCCCTTAGAGGAGCGCTTAATTTCAATTTTGTTCGGGTTGTTCGGTTGTTCCTTTTTTGTGTAGCGCCGTTAAATCATTGAATCTGCTTTGTAGCGAAAGATTAGGATTATAATTTTTATGAGATTCCGTGACTCCTTAAATCTTGTTTCACTCTTTTCGCCACTCTCCGCTGGGCATAAAGAGGATTCATATTCCCTACCCTAGAAGCACCATGGACGGACATTTCGAACAGGGCACCGACATCCACAGTACAAGCCAAAGGAAACGAATTAAGAGCCGAACGAGAGGGAGACAGAAAAAGAATTAAAGAACCGGAAACCATTTGGATTACGGTTTCTCTTTCGTTCATACTCCAGTCTCCAGTCTCCGGCGAACTTAGACTCTTTCTTCACATTCGTGTTTTGCCTTTTTTTGTTCGGCGAGCATCGGTAGCACGCTTGGTTTTAATTAAAAAGGCACAGGCCGCGACGCGGAGCATGGATACCGTTGAGAGGCAAAAGTTCAACAAAAAAAAATGAACGCGCGAGAGAGAAAAGGCGCTGATAGCATTATTAATTTAACGAAAATGAAATGAAATTCCTTTGACTTTGTGTGTGTTCAGGAGGCGGCAAAGAGACTTGAATGGGAAAACTTTCTTCTTTCAGATTCGCGAAGCCGAACTCCATCTCGACTAGAAGGCGACCGACTTGTGTTAGGTCAATACAAGAAGGCGGCGCGGCGGTTCCGCTCAATAAAACCCCCAGAGATACTCAATAAACATTGCAAAAGTTTTCAATATCACCCTTCCGGCCGTGGGCGTGTGTGTGTGCCAGTGTGCGTGCGGAACTTAAAGTCGTCCAACAGGCCTCACCGAATGCCGCCTAACTAGTGACAGGACACACAACAAATCGGTTGGGCTGGACCACCTCTCGAGACATAATAATACGATTATTGTTAATGCTGGCCACTGCCACAACGACATCTAGAGCTGATCCCGATGCTCTTGCCATAGCTGGTGTTGTCCCCGCTCCTTGGATGTTGCCACGATGTTCTGAGAGGCGACAACCTCTTGTTTATATTGTTGGTGTTATGACAAAAGGCTAAAAGTTAATTGCCTTGGTGGCGGCGGCAGTATCGGGCGTAGGGTGAAGTGAATGAATGAGTGAGAGACGAGCCAAGGAATCACCTAAACGGAACAGAACAGAACAGAACGGAACGGAAGGACAAACAAGGGGAAAGCAAGGGATACACAACAGCCCCCATCGACCGACTAATTTCTCAGTGTGCCCGAGTGCGGTGTGAGGGAAGAGGAGGATATCTCCTAAAGAGCTGTGCTTAGCCCCCTCGTGTCCTTGTGCAAATTGGTGTTGTCTTTCGGTTATGTTTGTTGTTGGTATCGGTCGTTGTTGTATGTGGAATATAAAAATTGTTGTTGCCCTTGCCGTGCGGGATACACTGTTTAATGCAACCGAAGAAGACGCAGGACTTTTGTCGTCATCATCGTCGTCGTGTAGAGGAAATGTTAATATCCCTTAATAGGGGGATTATTGGGGATAATGTTTCCGGATAATTGCTGGGGATATTCGCGTAATTGAAAATTAATATTTGAGAATTGCGTGCGCTCTCGGGTGTAACTGCTGCTGTGTGCGGGTGCGGGTGTTTGTAATTTTGAGCCACAAAGGGATATGCGGGAAACTGTTACTGCTGCTGCCACTGCCACTGTTGTTGATGGTGCCCCGATACTAAGCAGGGAGTGTTGAGTATTGACGTGAAGTTCCCTTATCAGCACAGGACGAGTACGAGTTAATTGCAGTGCGCTGGCTATTCATAATTAAAGGGTTGTGAACCGATTTAATACACTGAAACATACCCCCGGGCTGGAGGTTATCGCGTGGAATGTGAACCCGAGTTGAGATTTCAATTCGACCGAGAGATTAAGGCGTGATTTGATGGTGACTGCACACCGAACGGATGTTTTCTTGACAGGTGAGTGTCTTGTTCAAGTTGATACTCTAGTCTCTAGTTTCAAAGTGAACATGTGAAATTAATTAGATTTTCTGTGGAGGTGATCATTAAATGACTGTGGTTTGAGCAGAGTGACACGGTGATATTGGTATTTTGTTTTCTTTGATAAAATACAATTAAAGAATTCATACTCACTGATCGTTTCATTCATCCTTTGAGCTAGCAACGATTTCGCGGAGCTCTAGTGTCATATCAGGTTCTGGTGGTCATCATGCTGTGACTTGCGTCTTCTTCTTCTGGTATCCCAAATATCGAGAGGATTCAAGTCATTGGACCGTGATGAAAATCGGCTACACTAGGTTTCGTTCGAGATTTGTCGTTTTTTTTTGCATCCGTCCTATGAAAGACCATATCGCCTGTAGTCCTAACTGACACAATTCGAGCACAATAAGCCATGTTGGCAATACATATCCCGATACTAGTAATTGTTTCAGCATTGCCTTCAGCGTCCTCAAGGGAATATGTTCTTCTCATGCTGCCTGAACGAATAGACCAACGTGCTGTTACTCTACGCGGGTATAGTTGCCCTTGGTTCATCTGTTGAGATGTTTCGTGGCACAGAGGCACCGCTTTTTACTCATTTTTGACCTCTTTACAAAAAGACTCCGAATTGTTATCAGCGTATTATCAAAATAAAATGCTTTAATGATGACAATGCCGACTGACAGACGCCATCCAAATCGAAATGGCCGTCAAATAAAATAGGCTTGAGGTAGATTATGATCATAAACAGTTTTCCAAAATTCGGTGGTTACGCTGGATATGCAATAATCTGCTTATGACAAATCTCATTCTTTTACGAGTGCCGTTTGGTAAGTCAGTTGCTTTTTGAATAAAAAAATTTTTTTTTCCGGGAAATAATCGTTTTATATTCTTTATTTTGATATTTAGTTCAGAATTTTTTAAATTTATTTATTCTTTCCAAATAACGCGTGTGTTTCAGATCTCGTGACCACCTGCTTGGACCTGAAACTCTATACCACAGGTGATGGGTACATTTAGTAACTTCTTAACCATTCAAATTGGTAATCAGACTGTAATAATAATGATAAAAGACTGCCTTTGATGTAATCTCATAGTTGACTGTTATTTATGTTATTTCTTTGTTGAGTATTATTAAAGATATTATTAGAGGTAGAGTGAACATTTATATTTGACTGTGTTTTGTTTGGAAATTCAGTTGGAAACTTTGCGAGTTTCCCTCTTTAGCAAGGGATAAGGGCAGGCTATCAGATTGGGCTCAGGTTCCCGCTTTCGTTTGAAATTTGTTGAGGTTTTGGTGTTCAAATAAAATGTTACTTCAGCCTGTCGCCTTACTTATGTACTTCTCAGGCCGATGACCCATGGAGGGTCTGAGCCTGAGCAATACGGTCCAGGGCACGCTGCTTTCAGTTACCCAGACCAAGCTGTCCTACGTCCGCGATGACTTAGTCTTTGTACCGGAGGTTCGATCTTCCTCTCGTTCTCGAACCAGGAAGCTCGATTTGTTGTCCATGCGCTCGATGAGGCGAAGCCAGTGCAATCGGCGGATTCTTGCCTTCTGGACTACATCCACATCTTGGTACAGCTCCTAGAGTTCGCGGTTGTCTTCATTCATCTTGCTCACAGACGGGACCATATATCCAACGCTGTCTTTTTTTTTCGGAGGCGCCAAAAATCTGCTCTTTTATTTTGTTAAACGCTGGCAAAATAAGGGATTTGTAGAGCATGATCTTAGTCCTTCGAGTCAGAATCTTTGAGCCAGTCGTTTTGGCAAACCGAAGTAACAGCGGTTGCCAAGCGCGATTCCAAGTCGGATCTCAACTAAGATGTTATTCCTTTTGGTTGCCCCGATGTAGACAAACTGTCACAAAATTGTAGCTGTCGATAGTAATGTTTTGCACCAGATGGTGTGTGAGGAACGGTTATTTTTCGACCTCGACAGCACATAATTCGGCTTATCCTCATTGACCTTAAGATCAACTAGACTGTCTCCGAAAGAATATATTTTATTATATATCCGCACCAGTCTGCGAAAGACACAAAAAGAGTGGTCAATACGAATTCAGTTTTGTTTGCCAAAAACTGTAAAAGAGTGAAATCTCGAGTTGTACAATGGTTGAAACATAATTGCCAGGTATTCAAGTAAAATAGAATGAAAATCATTGTATACACAATGGGCGAAAATTAATATATTGTAATACTGATTAGGAATGAAGATGAAGCCAGTACACATCTTCAGAGGAATGTTATTAGGGTAGTGGCAGATTTCTACCAAGTTGTCGTACAGTCCGAGGTAATCCAGGACCTGGTGTCTACCACACATGTTGTACGTAATACACTACTTCTCTTTCACGGGTAGAGGGACCTAAAATCTTATGCTAACTCCGAACGCCCGAATTTGAGAAGCTTTCTTTCGTCAGGTATATTTTCTCAGCATTGATTCGAGATTATAAGACTCTCTGCGAAGGAAATTGCTCTAGAAACTCAGCGTATAAGTCGACGACCCTAAACTACGTCACGGTCACTACTGCTACATTTATTATGCATAATTTAAACAAATTTAAATGGTAAAGACCGTAACAAGATATTACTGTTTTCGCACATAACTGGCCAGTTTGCCAGAACATCATAGTGGGCAGCTACAACTCCGCGGTGGTCAATGGCTTTGTCTAGCTCTACTCGGTTGTAAATACGAGTAGCACTAACATCTACAGTGCAGAGATGGAATGCAGAATAACAGTTGCCAATCGTTGTTACTTTGACTTCAAGCTTTTCTTGATTTCGGTGATTATTATTCATAATTTATTAAAATGCCCGAGGTTGACTACTTTCAATGACTGTAAAAAAATTTGTAAAAGTCACTGCGCGGGAAATTCAAAAAAGTCACTGATTTATCTAGCGACCCTTATATTCAGAAGAAGAAGAGTAGTGTTGTCTGGCCAATACGCTAATTGAATACAGACCCAGCCACCATTTAACCTAGAATACCAATAACCAACGACGAAAAATTACAAAGGTCCTTATAAGCTTTGACTGTTTTCACAAGAAAAAGGATCGTTCTTTTACGAGAGCCCTTTGTTACCCGCTTTTTTCGAAGAATTGCTTTTGTAAAATTTTCAACACAACCTCGTCAAAGTCAGTTTCCTCTTTTCCACAAGATGTCAGGAAAAACGAGAACAAACCCCATTTAACCGTCTGAAGAATATGGTTGGAAAACACTTGCGAGTGTCTCAACTTTTTTCGGGTTTTCCTCCACCGATCGATTTTTGTCATATGTCGACGGCGGAAGGAGATCATCATAATCCTCATTACTCGTGTTATCCTTGGAAACGAAATCAGATTAACTTCGCAAACACCTACATGACAACACATCGTGTTGGGTTTCTCTTTGCCATGCATTCGCAGACATTCACCTTAACCCGGCGACTTATGAATATCAATGCTGACATTTCATTTAACGAATTTTTAATGAACCACCTTATGGATTTAATTTCATTATCCGAACGAACAGTGAACGGAACATTTTCATGAACAGCAAGACACCGTCATCGTGTGAGACGAGTCCTTAATCCGCGCTTCATCCATTCTCGTGTTTTCCGTGTAATTTTCAGTTTATTTTTATTTTTTTTTTGTTTGCCTTCTAGTAAAGAAGAAGATAAACGCGAGCGAAAACAAAGGGAACGAACAAAAACCCTTTCTCAAACTTCAAATCTTAACCCACTTTAAGGACACGACCCAGTTAAAACTGATGGTATCGCCCACGACCTGTAGGTACTTAAATTAAGTCCCAGCACTTTGTTTTACACACCAACTCGGGCGAAAGGAAAACTCTCCTTTACCAGCGCTATCACCGCTCAGCCATCAGGAAGTGAAAAAGTGGAAAAAGGAACACCCCAAGAATAGGGAAGCGAAAAGAAGGAGAGAAAAAAAAACACGCAAAATTTGCAACCATTTGTTAAGGACATTTATCCTCTAGCACCTTAAATTACTCCACTCCATTCCACACTTTACTCCACTCAACTGCACCCCATCAAGGCACATCCCTATCGGAAGTACGTATCTTAACAGGCAAATGAATGTGTCATTTGCGGACTGCATTATCGATGTAAACTAGGCCACTATAGCTAATTAGAATAACCTCTCCATCTAATTAATAATGACATTATGCTAGTCCCGCCTCCCGCCTCCCTCCCACACTCCCCGCTCATTCTCTACAAACACCACCACCGTTACCAAGGGTGCACCGCCGACAGCGCCACATTCGAAAACAATCTACTCGACCTTAATCGATCCATTTCAGAGATACGTACGCTTATTCATGCCACACTCTTCGCGTCATTCGAGCACCGACATCGTCATCCCCCGTCGATGGTTCACACTCTAGTACGGTGCCGCTGGATTGGATAGTAAATTGTAATTAGAAACTCGTGGAGTATCTTGTGTGCGTGCTTATGAACGTACTTCATTTATCGAGTTTGCATTTTATGGATGTGAAATGAGAGAGCAAATTTTGAATAAATTAGTTAATGACTCTCTTTGCATTTTGACGCTGAGCCAACAGCTAGGCCGGCTGTGTAAGCGCGGGCGATAGGATTTCCCAATGTGAAACACCACTCTAGTGTGATTCTGATTTAGCGAAGTTATTATTCATGAACTACGGGCGATGATATCCTGTCGGTGGATTTAGAAAAGCGCAAACATAACAAGGGGTTTGTTGTACAGTTTGTTGAAGGGAACGACGTGATGAGCGGATGAAACGTGTCCCAAGAAGTTAATCAGATTATTCTTATCGCTGAGCCTTGACACTTGTCTGCGTGGATTTTTTGACAAGTGAAGCGGGTGCATGATTTTTGTGAAATTACATTTTTGGAAATTTTGGAATATTTTTGAAATCTTAAAGGCTCCAACTTCTAAAAATATTCAAGAATAAATACCTAAAAATATCTCAATTTGGTGTGAAAAGCAAGAAATGCCCACCTACGGAAGGAAAGTATCTTAGACAACCACGACGGAGAGGATTTGCGGTAGCGTACTCGGGGTGCTTTCGTCTCCCGTCTATACTGGACTTAACTGTTCTTATATGTGCACTGTGACCAAAAAAACCGCTTCGTTCAGTATCGTTAAGTTTCGTTAAGTTTCATTCACTATTGCTTACTGATGTGAGAGCGAAACTATACCGATAGGTACACAATTGACAACATTTTGCGAGTTTTCGCAGCAATTATGAGCACATTCGAATACGGGTTTAAGTTATCTGAACCAACTTGAGAGGACACCAGACACCAGCAAGAAGTCGTGATGGCGTTCACTCTTCATGCGCAAGAAGAATGTTGTTAGAATAGCCTGCACTTCCAGACCTCAACTTGAGTTGATGGCTTATTGGCCAAACCTTGACTTGAGCGATTGTGTCTGAATTGTAATCTGTTTCCTTAACCGTCTGCTTGTCAATTTTCCCGGTCTCATTTAAAATCCCCACCTAAGAAGAACAACAGACCTCGTTTGTGCGGCTACTGTGATGTAATCTTTGAAACGAAATCCAATCCTAACTCAACTAAATCTTCTCATTGATTCCTCAGCAATCGGAGTCTGTTGTTCGCTCACGTTTGTTTTCCTTATTTGTGAATTCTCACATGGTAACAGCTCGTTATAAAACGTCCATACAAAGGACTCTTCAAGTTGAGTTTATCAGCAAAAGAGACTTCGTCTGCCTTCGGACGGACACCTTTCCACAGAGCCCCTTTGTCGACACTCATCCCTTCCGTGCTTCGATTCGACTGGCATCCCTTAGCTCATTCAAACTCACTGCACACTGCAGACACACCTCCTCTTATGAGTGCACACAATATTCCGGCTTCCGATGCAAAGTAAGTCCCTGCAAATGCAATCAAACAGATTTTCTTACACAATTAGTGAGTGTATTGATAAATTTTACTAATTGACTTTTTGACTTGTCGTCATCGCCAACGCCATCATCGTCCCGGACCATCGACTATTACAACTTGATCGCATACGAAACTATTGATTTCATTCAATAGCATTCGATACCAGCCATCTACAGTTGCAGCCATGTATCCACCATCGTCAGCAGCTTATCCCTACATTGAGTCCCATCCTCGGCCCCTGCTCATACATGCATCCGTAAGTGTGCGTCGGTGTGCTTGCAATGTGGTGCTCTTTGAACAAAATTGTCGATAACTCAACCAGCAGAGGGGGAATTTTGAAAACTTCCAACAGACTTCAATTAAAATTCAACTTTTGAAGTGACATGAAAAGTATCTTAGGAACATGGTGGAGGACGCTTAAAACCAGGACGTAACCAACGACTTCGACTGCCTGCACACTGTATAGACGTCAGGCATGGCAAAGTCATTTAGACAATGTGATATTCAAATTAACTCCGAAACAGTTCGGATACAAGCTGAGAGATGTAATTGGAGTTCGTTAAGTGCAAGTTTTGGATCACTGGTTGATAACTGTCAGCACAGTGTTCGATGCAATTACAAGTCGGTGAACGTTGGTGTGGGTTGAAAGGGGTTGGTGTGGGTGTCGTCGTTCCGATACCGGCTTGAGATGCACAGATTGATGGATGACACAATCAAACAGGAGAGCGCATTGTTGCGTTCGGTTGTAGTGCGTGTGCACGAAATGTGTGTCAATTGAAATCAGTCGGAAGGTGTTGTTCTGATGGAAGTGCACGGATCTTTGCATGAAGTAACTCAAATGAACTGAATCCTAAGCAACTGAGCCACTCGCTCACATCCGTATTGAGGGTCCTCAAAGTGGGGGAGGCGGGGCGTGAATGCATGTGTAATATGCATGTCAACTCGTTAGTTTTCAGTTACAGAATGATTTGATTGATTAATGCAACATCCATTTGATTTGTATCAGAATTAAGAGCTTGAATTCCTCACTAGCAAGCCCTGCAATCACCTCAGACACGTATTTAATTAGACGTTTGCATTAAGCTGCGCCACTGTAGTTGACGGCGGGCATGATGCTGGACATGAATCCGTTGTCGGTTTAACTCTTTAGTGAACAAAATGATTAATATTAGAGAGGGAACAATGCAGGCAATCATAGAAATGAAAAATAATAGAAACTCGATCATGCTCATTCAACTCATTGCATCAGTTGGCTCCGAATCTGGATCGAGAGAGAAGCCGCGTTTCGGGGACTATTGACATGCATTCCCGTAGGCAGGTGCAAAAATACATGTGCTTTCGTTTTTAAATTGGCTATCGGAGCGGTTTTTTGATTTGACAGTTGCGAACTAAGTTTTGTTAACCATTGTTAACAATTGCGTTGCCTGAGTTAACTGAGCAAAGCTAACGCACATGAGCTACGAATTTGAATTTGAATGTATCCAAAAACATTCCACGTTAAAGAGCGTTAAAAATAGAGTGATTGGGCGGGTATTATTGACAAGTGTGTATCCAGCAAAGCTCAGTAAGCTTTTGCACAAAACAACAACACTTAAAGTGTCATTAAAATTAGATAGAGTTAAAATGTTCGATCACACCCACAGTTAAGATGACAGTCAATTGTTAGAAACTGGTGACGATTACAATGACTTCAGGACATAAGTTGTGAAGTCTTGATTAAACGATTCTTCAAACGTTTTTAAGCTATTTGCGTCTAAGAGTTCGATCACTGGATTGCGACAAAATAAAACACGTCACTTCAACCGGGATTCAGTTCAACTTGAATGGTCACATCGACCATAAAGTCAGTTTAGTTTTTCAAAGGAGGCTCTGCTAATAAGTTGGCTCTTTACATGAGAGTACAGTGATTGGCAAGAATTTTTAGTGTGATCTCGGTACTGATTTGGTAACTTTTACTGTTTAGCCGATGTAAACGAAGTCCCTGACTAACTCGTCTCGCCCATTGTAACGTCGTGATCAAGTCTTCGAGGTTGTGTATGCCGTCTATTTCGCCTTGACCTCGCTTAAAGTCATACTCAGTTTAGCCGCTCCGTCTCAATAGCAGCAACCTACGATTGGCGTTGAAGATAGTACTGATTTCGTTACCTACATTCACGGATCATCGAGAGTTCTCCATCGTCATGCTTCACAACCGGACGGCTTTGGTAGGAAGGTACAAAAGATGCATGGCGCTGTGTGCATACGCAACTATAGTCCAACCAGAGACTAATAAAAACTTGTTTGAGTGCAGCCTATCATCATCATCATCATCTTATGACCCGCATGATCCACTAAAGGGGTCGCGGGGGTAAAGCATGCACTAGATATGTCCAGGCCACTCGATACTCCACCATGGACTCTAACTGGTGTATACCAGGCAAATTCTTTGACTTGGTCTAACCACCTCATCCTGGGTATGCCAAGCGGTCACCTGCCTGATGGAGTGGCATTCAAGCATTCTTCAGAAGTAGGGCCACTCAACCAAACCATCTAAGCATAGCCAACGTTGAGTTCCTCGCTCACTTCCGTGTTTCTTACAATATCACGGCGAATAACTCCGACAGCAGCTCGAAGAAATCTCATCTCAGCGGCTTGTTTTCGCGATCTTATTCTTTCAGTTATTACCCAAATTTCATAACGATAGGTGAGAGTTCAGACTCAAATTATGTGAAAAAGGTTATACTTTACATTTTCAAATAACATCCCATAAATCGACATATTTCTTGTCACGTTCCGATTAAGAAGACATATCACCAGTTACTTATGGTTTGTACGTGTATGTAGTTCAATTTCAAACTGCTTCCTCACTGGAATCTTCATCTTTAAGGACAATTTAAGAACTCAACCTTTCCACTGTATTTAAATATTGGCCATTTAATTAGAATGGGATACCTCCAACGCACAACCTCTCAAACATTTGCAGAGTGCCTAAGCCACTGAGTCAATATGTTACATATCTAATGTAACTCCCACCTACAAGTCACCGAATGTGAACATATCCCACCCACATCAGTGTTCACAAGTGTACCTACACGTGTCAAAAGTATTTCACTTGCACCAGACCGTGATGATGATAGACGCCAGAACACCTGCTTAATGCACGCCCCTGAAATAAATGAGACACGACTGTGAATCTACATGATTTCAAGAGGCAGCAAGTCTTTGAAGCCGGCAGATTCAATTCGATTCAGCGACAAACTTAACCTCCTGTACAAAAATCAATTGACTGAAATTGTGTATGATGTCAAAACTGCTTACCCTGGGGGTAGCTCGAAGTGACACTGAAACCACAAAGTTGCCACGCCACACCCATTAATTTTCTGATCCAAACCGGAGCCGTCAAACCGACTTAAACGAGAAACGATTCCCAGAAACCGAAAATAACGCCAAGACACCCCGCTTCTGAGTGGAGTGTCTCATGTACTTAGGTGTCCCGCCCAGGTGTTATACTCGTATCTGACTTCATCGGGAAATATGCAAAATTAAGTAGACTTCCTGGGAAATACGTCAACCAGAAGAGGAACAGTGCGAATTTACATTGAAATTAAATACCTTACGCTACATTTCACCATAAAGACTTGCTGCTTTAAGGACTTGAGGGTTTGTTTTCTTTGTTTCCTGTTCTTTTCTATTTTTTTTTCCTTCTTTTTTTTTGATGGAATACAATGTCGTCCTTGGTAATAATTTCACAGCACACCAACCATGCTGGTATTGGATGAATTTATGCGCCCATTCCAATAATTGTTGAGTGTCACAAAAGAAAGTTATTGCCAGATCTTCTCACGCCTCCGGCATGGCATTGGCCATTCCGAAGAAAACAGCACAACACACAACACACCGAACTTTTTCGGGGGCGAAATTGATCCCATGAGTCGGCAAACTTATTTATCCAGGTGTCAGGAACCAACAATATATTATGTGTAAAGCACATTATTGAAGTAAATAAAAGTTTTTACAAAGTCAATAAATCGCCTCATAGTAGAGTGCTCAATAATTCAATAAACTTGTTTATTTCGAGGGGCGACCAAGTGGACGGGCATCTCGAATAACAATTTTGATGAGTGGATGGCCGGTGTTATGAAGGACGGATGGCATTTGTTGATGCCTGGAACCATGTTTTTTTTTTTTGTCTGTTAGGTGAGTGGGTGCGTGAAGAATTGACCAAGATGAGGATTTATTTACGACGGTAAGGTGAAACGTTCTCGTGTCTGAAGGAGATACTCGAAATAATCATGAAGAAGCAAAATACAGAGCGAGGGGTATCGAAATAAACAGCCGATGGGAAGAAAAAGCTGGAAAATCCCTACCCACAGACCCGGTGAAAGAGGATCCAAGTGGACTAGAATTGGCTGTGAATGGGATTGAAGTGGAAAGTGATATATTCATTCAGCTCCGAGGTGTTTTTCTTCTGACAGATGGAGATTTAACGTCGATCGCAGTGGGACGTTGTGACAATAACATTTTTACTGGCAATCCTTCCGCTCCACAATAAGACCCGAGCACGGATATCAGCGCATTCGTCTTAATTCGAAGGGTTGAACTATTTTGTTTCAAAATGTCAGTTTATCTCAATGAAACGTGAGCGCGATGTAGTTGATTATCGCGAAGGATGGATGTTATTTCCACTGGATGATGTTTTAGAAAAACATGTTGGGTTTGAGTGGCGAACATAGCTTCATGTAGACCATTACATGTATATAAAGTTCGGTTTAAGGTAGCAATACAAAATAAAACGTGTTAGCTTGTCACAGACAGATAGACACGGTGTACTGAAGCAGTCCGGCCTAATTTTTTCAAAGATTAGTGGTTTAATATCGCTCACGGAAGCTTTCGTTTTAACTTCACCACCTCTCGCCAGCCACTGCCAATGCTCAAAGAGGATAGATCCCAATAGCAGCTTCTCAGAATTCGATTGGCTTAGACTCGTGGAAAGTAGCAGAAGTGATTGGTTCCAAAACCGGAAAAAATAGCCACAAATCTGCTCCCCATAATGGCTAATATCCGCATCCACCCGTACATTGAAAAAATACTCTTAAAGTTGAACACTAATGCGGTTTTTGAACGAAACAATCTGCTACTAGAGCAAATCAAAAATCTCTGCCCTTATCTTGACGCCTTTTATGCCGTCGATAAAGTGGGGCATGAAGACCGTAAATACTAGCTCAGCCGACTTCTTCCTGAAAACTTCTATAAGATATTGTAATCTCATTTATAGAACAGAATTTTCAGAGGTAAGAACAGATCACAATTCTCCGAATTCAAGGAAATCGCAAGGGTGTTATGCACCCGGGACAAACTGAACTGTCAACGAAATGGGTTCAGAAACTCCCATATTTACATAATTTTTAGTTCAACAATATATATTTGACAGTCAAAGTGGTGCGTTTCATATGGATACATATGTCTAAGGTGAATATCCACCTTGCGAACTCCTAACTTCGCAAACTTTGTCATTTAAATTATCCATTCATGGAATTTTCTCTGTTCGGGTAAGTTTCGCGAATATTTTAGACGTGAATTCATGGACCTCGTCTGCCTCTTTGTAGATCAGTCAGTTTGACAATTCGCAAAGGAAATGATTTCTTTATTTTTCTGAATGGATATCCAAATTAGATTCTGTGGCATATTTTCTCCAAAAAAAAAAAACAACCAAAATAGGTTATTTCTGGAAATGCACTGTATGCGGCTCATCACTTAAAGTAGTTTTGTGGTAAAAACAAATAGAATTTCTTAGCCACGATTTTTTCTTTCTGCTTATATGCATTCACACCACAGTCTAGCATTGTTATACATATGTAATTCCATTTCTAAGTAATTAAAATTCAACATCTTTCGTCAATTTCTAATTAATGCGCTTGCGTCTTGTGTACAAGGTGGACCTAAGAAGAACTGTCATTTTTAAACACTTATAACTCCTGCACTCATGGCCATTCATGTCATTTTAGGTAGTTGGGCTGCCAGCGAAATCGGCAGCACACTTAGACCATGTCGGTCCATTGTGATACGCATAGTCAGACTACTACCACTGAACGACAGCTCCAGTGATAGTGCCGTTAATTTGATCCCAACGGCAAATGGTAACTGAAACAGATTTGAAAACCGAATAAAGCGTATTAACTTTGTTTTCACTAGGATTCGAACCGATAAAGTCTTGCAGTTATTTGTCTGTTTCACCGCATTCTCCAATACACCCCGTAATGTGTCTGGTTGCAGTCTCCTTATTTCGTCTTGAATGTTCTACTGTATAGTCTTTGGTTTATTGTCTTACACTATGTCTTTTAAATATTCCTATACAAAGTCGGCGCAGTTAAATCTGGTGAACAGGTGGTGGCCAGGGAAAATTTGAAATTTTTGACATCAACCATCGCCAAAAATTTCACGCAGCAGAACCATAGTTTACACAGCAATGTCCCATCTAGTTGAACCTACAAATGAGTATGCTCCGCCATTGGACGCATAAAGATGTCGATCATTGTTCTGTTTAAAGCCCAGGCACTTATATCATAAACCAACAGACGGAGGTACAATAGATCTTTATGGTAGCAGTACTGGTACCTTCAATTCACTAAGTCTCGGGAATGGTGCCCGGCATTTCGTCCTCATTTTCGAAAAAAATATGGCCGATAACTTTTTCTGACACAACAGTGCATCCAATAGTTCATCGTATTGGCAGTAATTGATGCTGCCCTTGAATTTTCGACGTCCCACAATCTATAGCTTTCCTTGTTCACCATTTAAATGGAAATGCGCATCATCCCACATCAAAGCATTATTTAAGAAATCAATTTGTGTGGCTAATTGTGTACAACGAATAGTGCATTGTCTTGCGGTAGAAGTGTTATCTCTTCCAGGACAGTTGGGCACTGAACTTCTTTTCTCAAAACGGCGTGTACTGTACCTTTATTTATGCAAGTATCTGGTGTCGAAATTAAGCTTCAAAGAGGCGTTATCATAGTATTGACAAACTATCAAACACATCTTGTTTTCCACGTCCGATATATTTCCTCGAAAAGAATGAATCACAAGAATGAACAGCAAACATTTCCAGAAACAGAAACAGCATGACTCATTCTGATAATTTGTACCCCATTGGTTCGACACTTCTTTTATTAAATGAAAAAATTTTTTTACGCGGCGAGGTGAGTCTTGGCATCTCTGAAGTTCGAACGTTCAATGCACTGCCCTGCTGACACACATTTACAGGAAAACACAACCTAGTTCTTCAAGTTATCCAAACTTATTAGTTATTTTCTCCTAGCCCCGCTAACCCGGCAAATTTGAAACTGGGACAATTTCATGATGTTTCCATCCTACGGCTTGCATTGGACATTTCGGAATAAACTATTACTGCAAAGCGTAATTTCTTGAAGTTAAGAGGAAGAACCCTCCCTGAGTTCAGAACTATTAAATCCTTCCTCTCATCAAACGGATTAGGTCGGAAGTTTGCCCATTTTTTGAGATGTTACTGTCATTCTGTCCACATTGCAATACACACACTGAATCCGAATCTATGGTTTTGACAGTCTGTGGACTACTTCGCCGTCGATCATGTTCTACAAAACTGCAGCCTTCAAACATTGACTTACACTCAAGCATTCTTGAAAACAACCACAGCCACCACCTTCACCACCTCGAGTTGCAATCAGTGCTGAAACTTAAGAAAAAAAAAGAACTACAAAACACCACACAAACCAAAACAAAAAGTTTTCTATGAAACAAAATGAATCTCGGCATGCATAATGGACACTGAGTCTGTGACTGCAGCGAGCACAAGCTTCTCGCCAACTCAAAGGGCTTGTCCGATGCTTGTTCCACAGCTTCAGCGGCCCACCGCTAACCGCCTCCCCGCAAACATTTGCATCACTCGACTCTATATCATATTAATTAACATATCAACCGGCTGCATGATACTCTGATACTCGTCCCGGTCATGGTGGTTGTGCCGGTGGTATTTTTCTGCATTAAGCCCGACCCATGTAGCATGCAGCCGAGGACGAGGGACGAGGACACAGTCACACGCTATATTTTAAATTGTATGCAATATCCTGTTATCTCTGAGCGTAAGTCATGAATAAAATATTTCACACACCAACAGCGGCGACCGGCAGAACCGGAGAAAGGGATGAAAAATAATAAAAATACAAAAAAACGAGAAAAAAAAGTATCTCACTTCGCATCTCATTGATTTTACTTACAATTCAGTGGTGCTCAGTGGAGTCGGGGTTAGGCGGCAACGAGGGTGGCATGGAAATCCTTTTGCATATGCAACACAAAAACCATGAAAATGACGGGGCACAAATGTTTGAAACAATTTAAGTGCACACTGACTATGCGAAGCTGAAACCCGCCGCGCCACCGCTCGCGCCATCAGAATGCTGCGAACGGGGCGAACGAATCGGATGAGGAGGCATTAGGACGAGAGAAAAATGAAAAAAAAATGCAAATTATAAAGTAAACTTAAAACAAGGAAATGCATTTAATTAGAACTCCACAGTGAATGAGTATCATTTTTAGACTTGCCCCCGCTGCATTCCGGCTGGGGGATGTGCGCGGTGGTGACGCCTTCCATCTGACCCCATGCATTTGCATCTAATGCTGGATTGTTGCGCATTCACGATAAAGTTGAGGGGCGTGGAAGGACTTGAGGTTATTTCCACTAGCTCACTGAACAGCAGGTGATGGATGCAGAAACACACTAGTGGCTTTTGGGAGGTTCAGGCGCCCACATCGAGGGGAAAATTCACCGGATTCATGGGGTGAATGGATGATGATCTTGATCCCGGCGTGAGGGGTCTTGCTGATTGGAAGAATACAGGATGTGATGCGGTAAGCTTCATCAAATCTCCCCCATGTAACATACATCTATCAAAGAAGAAAGGGTAAGCGCTTCTGACACATTGTGGTGTGGGCTTGATTCAGCTCTCTTTCCCCCCCTATACACCCCCTCCCCCATCCAGCAATCGCACACTCTGCAAGGCGAATGTAATTAGACACGAGCGTACATCAACTCGAGTACATTTTGAATAATCAAATGCGATTTAATCACATCACAGGATAATTGTATTATTTCCCAGAAAAGTTAACGTACTTTCGATGAATTTGCCATCATGATTTTGGTTTGGCTTTCGCGCTCAGGCCGTGGCAGAGTAAGTTTGGTGATACATATCTGGCAGCATGGCTGACGCCGTATTCTGCGGTTGTTCGGTATGTTCCTCATTTCATTTGTTTTATTGAAAGTGACACTTGTGAGTGGAAGTGGAATGGTTTGGATTTCATATGGAAATCACGTGCAGTTTGGTTTCGAAAAGTTTGAGAACGTAATTTCTTCACTTTGTCCAAAATGAACGACGAGATGACAGAGCTGTCACTGATATGTCACAAACGTCAGCAGGTACTTTGTCACTTTAAATCAGTTCTGAAGTGTGGTTTGGTTGGAGTTCGTACGCAATTACATACGCGACCCTGTGGTTTTGCGGAAGTACTTGAGGCGAGGTTACCGTTGGTAACCACACACTTTACAATGACATTCAGTTTTGTGCATACAAGAGCTTCCTCGCTCATTATCGTTTGATTGTGACCTTAGTTGAAGAAAAATGGTTTAAGAAAATACTATAGCTTCATTTTATGAACCAAATTTACACCAAATTTGTTTGAAGGTTAAAACAGCTCCTGTGCCAGACGGTCACCAAAAAATGCTGTCGCACGTCTAATTCTAAACCTTATTTATTGCGTTTCAGTTTTGTAGAGGAATAATTTCTTTAAAACCTTCAATAACGAAAACTGAGCTGGTATTCAAAAGAAGCATAAAATACAAGCGCAGATTATGAAGGATTGTCCACTGAAATTTCTAAAGGATTTGAAGGCGCTCTGGATCGTCGTACAGTTCAGCTTGTGGTCGGAGAATCACTACGGCTTGCCTCACACATAAGGACGAAGAATACATTTGGCGCCGATATTTAGCGTAATGAGTAAGTGCTTCGACTCGTGCATTGAATGGCTAGGTTCGATTCCGGAAACAACAACTTCAATACAAGTCATTGCTTGAGACGCCCAAGTGGACATCGATGCTCTTCATGTTGGTGCAACGTTCAAATCTCGCTGTCTATAGCAAGAGCTTTCATTCAACTGACGTCAATCATCGGTGAACAGAGCATATGTTTGTGCCGTGATAGATGAACCTCGGCACCAATCACCAGCTCGTGATATCTCTTGATCTAGTTTCGTGTCTCCAGTTTGGAATACCAAATGAGTTGAGTTGAGTCTCTGCTTGTGTGTACCAGCTTAAACTTCCACTTTTCCACTGATACTGAGTAACCAGTCTCCTTTGCTTACGCACTTAAGACGTTCGATCCGTAGATGCCTGGATAGACTCATGTTGTTGCAGAGCCCGTACAGTTCTTGGTTCTTACAGTCTGAGTCATATCCTCGAAATCCTATCAAAGCAATCTCTCCCTAAAATACCAAGCGTTTTTCATTCGCTTTCGATACAAATCTCAGCTGTGGAGCAGAACTGAGAACTGAGAGACTGAGTGAACTGTTTCTGACTCAATCAATTGTTTAAGTCATGAGCCTCTTGAGCTATTGGCAAGAGTTATTCTTCTAGTTACTGGTGAATGATATTGGTGGAACGCACTACGGGTGAGAAAGTGTCGCTAAAATGTCAAAATCGATAATAATTATGTTGAGCAAGCCAGAAGATCACGCAGGAAGCAACTGTAGAGCGCTAATCAAATTCAGAACTCCTTCAACCACTTTGTGTTACTTTAACTTAAGTGATCTATAGGGCTGCGCGATCTTTGTGAATCGTAATCAAGGCACCAGCTTCGGTTTTTATAGCATAACACCTCTTCAGTCACTGGCAGTGTTCAGAGAGTACAATTGTCTTGAGGCTTTTCTTAAAGCATTTCAAATGAAGTTTAGGGTCGGCGTAGACCAAAAAGTCCCATGAGGCAACTTTAGCACCCTTATCAAGAATGGTTGCTGTAGGAGCTTAGTCCCAGCTTGCGTCGATTTTAAGGAAAAAGGAAGAAATTGTAAATGCATTACCTAGACCTAGTTCTTTTGTCAATTTTTGTTCTATTTGTTCAATACCCACATCAGGAAACAAATGACATCCGATCCAAAGTAACAGTGAGTGATTGGACTTGTGTGAACCTCTGCACTTAGGCTTATAACACGAGGGCCATTTGCCTTGGGATCCAGAACGTCGAACTAACCCCTTGGATGGGTTCTCAAGTACCAATTGAGTTCAAGCTTCACCTTCGCCTCGGTGACTCTTCGGATACTACTCTTGGATCGAAGCACACGGTTGTGGTTCAACTCCAAACATACCGATCACGTCTCAGGGTGGCATGCACCTACCTCAGCTAGTCTTGACAAACCCCAAGACATGTTGGTATAAACTCCATTTTTTTTAAGCGACTTTAGGTTCAAACCGCCGCCACTAGGACAGGACTCCCACAAAGGGAGCAACCACAACTGGACACACTTGTATCGCAGCAAGCTGCAGGGGCTCCGGATTACCCGTGGTTCCACGACATAGCCTCAATTAACTTTACTTGATGCTCTGTGGGTGTTAAAATGGCGTCGCTTTGTTGAATGACCAGGATACAACGAGGATACAACGACATCGTCCTTCGAAGAGTTCTGAGCTGTACATAAATATCCTGGGATGCATTGATGATGATTTCCTCAACCACCAGCAGAAGCGCCGACACTGATATCATATCCTACGGGGACCTGTTGCTGAATTGATGAAAGATTGTTATCATCACACATCGGCACTTACAAGGACCTGCCAATAAGTCCACATCAACGACCGTCGGCTGTTTGACAGTTTGAATGAAAACTGGTAAATGCCGTCCAAGGCAACACACTTCTTGAATACAGCGCCATCTACGTAGAAAATGGTTGAAGGATTGACAGAGTCGAATCAATTCTTCAACAACAGCTGCAATTATAGTGGAACCGAAATCAGTGTTCCAACTTCCGCTGCTTATTTTCTACTGAAATTTAAATTTTACTCTGAACCCAAGGATTTAATTCCTGATATGAATGTACGGCGCACGCACCAAGCTCTTCCGTCATCGTTGCCATTGTCAAGCAGAAGCATTAGGAACTCTCTCAACGTTGAAATAATGACTTCTGCTTTACTATCCCCAATCATGCCGACTCCGAAGATCGGATTCCTTAAAATAGACCCCGCTTAAGTCAGTCTCCATAAAATAGATACGAATTCAATTACAATTGGAATTCCGCCGTCGAAATCCGCTTCAGCATTGGAATCGAAAATCACTCGTGCGTGGGAGCATACGTTGTAAAATTCTCTCTTTAATACCCCAATAAGGACTGCCACCCTCAACTCAGGGTCTAATCATAACGCAAACAACACCACCGATTGCCACTCGCACACACACACAGGGAGGGGAATAAAACCGTTCAAACGTTATGACACTCCAGCCATCATCTTCCGTCGGCACATAACTTGTGAATCCTATCGCCTAATGAATATTATTTTTATTGACAGTCATGCAATCGACAAGGACTCGCTGCAAATATTTGCTCGCGAACGAATTCAGTTTGCGTTTGAGAGTCACCATATTCCCCCCACCCCTCCCCCTCCTCTACCACACACACATTCGTGCACTCGTGTGAGGAAGTCGAATCGAGGCGAAGCGCCAAAGCTAAATCCTTGCGAGAGTTTATGCCTGAAGAACACACCGCCAAAGGATGAAGGAATTAAACTCGCAGTAGCGCGGACTGTGAGGATAAATAGAGCGAAAAAGAACAACAAACACCGCGCAGAATGGGATTGGATACTAAACAACTCAATCGATGCCTTATGGCACCCGCCGCAGTTACTCTAGGACAGCCCCATCCCCCCAAGATATAATAAAGTCTCTCCAGCAAGCTGCTGCGACGCTTCTTATGACACGCACATACATATGTGGGGGGTTGTATCCTATGAAAATGTTGAACGGGATGACGAAACTTGGGAAAAGGGTGAAGGGGAGAATGACGAAGATAAGGGGCCAGAGATAATAACAATAACGATTATAACAGTATAACAATAAATTCGTACTTAATATTCACGACGATGATCTCGAGAGATGGGATATGATATGGAATCGTGGCCATTACCACAGCCTATGCCATTGGCCCTACTTAGGCGGGATGGGGTGGGTAGATGCTCATCGCTAGGCAAGGGATGACTGAGAAATTGATTACCGCACATGGTATCGGCATAGGTTTGGTTAATGATCAAAGGATCATCCCTCCCCTAGTTTGGGGCGGGTTGGCTCGTCGCACGCGATTGCGGAAGAGAAGGGGACGATTGACTCGACCAACAATGGCTTGTCGATATCCGTAGCCTCCCTCTCTCTCTCTCTCTCTCTCTGTCCCTCTCATTGATTTTCCATAATCCTTGAGTCCTTTTACTTATGAAATCACATAACCATACCAACAGTCCTCGTATGCGCGCCCATAAAAAAGGATGCGATGCCATTATCTTGAGCAGAGTGCCAGTACTAGAACCAGCAACAGCAACAGCAGAACAACGAGAAGCCGTAGCACCAGCAGCAGCAGCAGCAGTGCCATCGCGATGAGGTGGGACTTAGCGCTTCTGGCTGAAACCCACCCACCAGCATTTACCGCCACCATCCCGCTATCGGCGGCAACACCACACGGAGGAGTGTGTTTACTTTGTGGAACAATATGCTTTCTAGAATATGAACTGCTTAAGGATTGCGTATTAGCGCCGGGATTTATTCTCCTTCACAATTTTCCAATCAATTGGGATTTCTGAAATTTAATTTCGAGCGAAAAGCCACCGCAGGCTGTGTATCTGAGCATCTATGTGTGCTTTCTTGCGTTTGTTGGGTGTTGTGGTTTCTTTAGAGAAAATTTAATGAGAATGGATTGAAGGCGCGGCGGTGAGGGGACGTTGAGACGCGATGAGGATGAGTGAGCTGAAAAGCATCCGGAGGCGGTTGCTTTTCTTGAGTGCAGGATTAGTGTGCCTGTTGTTGGTGGGGTGTATTGTTGCCTCGGGGGGTAGCGGTAGCTTTGCTTTTGCACGTAATGTGTTAATGACTTCGAAGATGAAACAACAAAACCTGCGGAGTGAGTGCTTGTCCTTTTCCTACGAATGGCATGAGTGCTTGTGAAAGGGCTTTTGGGTGCGAAGGCAGGGCTGGTCCTACGTTTAATTACGGCTTCATGAATTCATTTTTCATGTGTACGGATAATGAATATCGATGTATGGCTTTCTCGAGAAAAATGAGCATGAGGAACGTGTTTTGTCCAAGGACTTAATGCGGCTTAGCTGCAAGGATTAAGATTGGTGAATGAAATGAAATGGTTTCATGAGGATGGGAGGGCCCCCATGAAGACCTGTTTGCGTGAAGAGGAGAGTCATCGAACTGTAATCGGAAAATACACAAATCAGTCAGGATTAGATTGTTTGACTTTGCGTGATGTCATTCACATCAGCATGTGGTATAAATATAGATCCTTTACTTGGGATTGTTCAACCAAATTGGAAGACTGTGGTACATAATCAACAAGTGAGGAGCAAAATGATTCAAAAGGTCAGGGTTTAGCAGCCAAAAAAGTCAGGGCGCAGTCTTCCTTGGTTCAACTTCCAAAAATAACACTGACAAATGTTAAATCGAGAAAAATATAATCTTTCGCCCACTGACAACAATCCTTGAAAGAAGGTCGCCCAAATAAAGAAGAAGGTCCCGTCACTAGTTGAGTGGGCACAGTTGATTTTGTTTCGCCGTAACTCTGACAATTGCTTGGTGGATGCAAGACAGGGAGAGTCTTCCAAACGAATGTTAATCTAAAGTTAGAACTGACAATCGGATCGAACATGACTGCCATTTTAAGATACTGTCAGAATCTTGTCAGGACTTATCGGAAGAACGCAGAGTGATGTCAATGACACTGTTCAAAGTATTTCGACATAGGCCGCGTGTATTTAACGAAAAATGAGGGCAAGACCAAATGTATGATAAAATGTAAATATAAAATGCGGGCCAACAGTCCAACCAACAGTCTTTTTCAATCAGTAATCTTAGTAATTGTATGGTGCTGATGGGGATGCTTCAATAACGATACTAAAACATTAGATATTTGTTTAAAATGTGATTCTGTAAGCGACCATCTAAGACTGCTATAGTTACTTAGCAAGCCAACGATCCTTGGTTTGATCTTCCTTCGATTTTACGACGTTCACAACGGGTTCTTATCTGCCCGGGAAGTTTTACAAAATCTTGGTTTCAAGGTTTACAAAATTCAACAGAATGACCATCGATTGTGCGGAAATTTTGGTGAATGGATAACATTTTACTTAAGGTAATTGTTGGCTCAATGTGTACATACATATGTGTGTATGTAAAGGATGATTTTTTAGCTATTATCTTTTTGGCAACACTGGTTTAAACAGCTGACGCACTTTTCGTGTTTTGTTTCACCGTCAAACATCTTCAGTTTGGTCTATAATTTAACCATGAATCGTCTTACAAACGAACAAGGCTTGCAAATTATTGAATTTTGTTATAAAACTGCGTGCTCTGTTAAGAAAGTTCATCGCGCGCTTCTTCCATTTTATGGTAAGTTTAATCAACCCACTGAAGCGGCTATTCGGGCTATTGTGACTAAATTTCGCACAAAATTTACATTGTTGGACATTAAACCACCAACACGCTTACGCAGAGTGCGAAGTGGTTTAAACGAGACGGTGGCACATGCCACACAGCACGCGCAACAATGGACTTATTGAGGGGCGAGTTCGGTGAACATTTTATTTCACGTTCGGGACCGGTCAATTGGCCGCCTAGATCGTGCGATTTAACGCCTTTAGACTATTTTTTGTGGGGCTATGTTAAAGCTCATGCCTATACAGACAAGCCCGCTTCAATTGACGCATTGGAAGACAACATTGAAGCATTTGTTCGTGAGATACCGGCCGAAATGTTGGAAAGAGTATGCCAAAATTGGACTAAGCGGATGGACCATTTGAGGCGCAGTCAAGGTCAACATGAAATAATCTTCAAACATTAAATTATATGGACCGTACTATCGATTCAAATAAAGATTTCATGCATTTTTCTGAATTTTATGTGTATTTTTTAAAAAATCACCACAGAACCAACAATTTTATATTTGGATCGAAGCCAATTCCCAAGATATTGTCGATACGCAGTTACATCCCGACAACTACACAGTTTGGTGCGGTCTGCAGGATGGTGGGTTGAATGGATCATATTCTTCAAATGTTTGCTAATCAACATGGGGTGAAGGTTATCCGCTATAGAGCAATGATTATTCTGAAAAGATATGTGGTTCCAGCAGTAAGGTACCTTACAGCAGGAAAAGTGAATGAACACATCATTTTACGTAGCCGAGCTGCAAGATCTAGTGATTTTACCTCTTTTCATTATTTTCTTTTGAGGATCGTTGCTAGTATATGTTGACAAGTCAACTAATAGACGCATTGTTCTGAGCTAGTCGCTGGTATACACTGTAAAATCAACAACAATTGATACAATTGAAGCCAACATTACTCGTGCTAATGGGGAAACATTGCTACTTCTAAGGACCTCTCCAGCTGGCAGGATATTTTTTTTTTATAATTTGCGCGCACTCAAGGGATTGCTAATACCCTTAAGTGTCCGAGGTCAAGAAACAGCACGGGCCGAAGGTAGAGAGGGAGAAAGGGAGAGGAGGTACCTGTGCACACTGGGCTTAAATATCTGCGGGTTGTAGTCTGTGGGAAATATAGGGCTGGGAAGAGCATTCCAAATTCGCGTAGTACGACTGAAGAACGAGTCTCTAAATTTAACAGTGCGTCCGAAAGTAGGCTTAAGGGTAAACTGATGAACATTCCTGGCGAGACGAGTATTCCGGGTGAATTCATGGAGAGGAGGAATGCAGTTGGCTAGCTCACTTGAGCATCGTTTGTTGAAATAGCGATAAAATACGGACAAAGTAGAAACGGTACGTCGATGTTCGAGCGAGTCTAATGACTTTGCGACATTGTTGTCTCCTATAAATTTTATCGCTCGCTTTTGGATTCTATCTAGTAGGTGCAGGGTGGTCTTTGGGGCACCAGACCAGATATGATCGTTATACTCAAGCTTGGGGCGGATATACGCCTTATAAATGAAACCCAAATCAGAGGGGGTGAAATATTTCTTGCATCGATTAAGGAAACGTAAACATTTCGCAGCATTTTTGGCGACCTCAAATATGTGATCGTTCCAACTAAGTGTTGTGTTGATACACATACCAAGGATGGAAAGCTTTCCGGTTTCATCGACACAAGCGCCATTCATCGACACAAGCGCCATGATTAACAGGGGTTCGCTTGAGTGGCAGCAGACAGCATTGAGTTTTTGAAGCATTGAATTCCACTCTGTTGTTGTTCCCCCAGTTAATTAAGCTGTCAATATCGGAATTCAATGTGCTTACGCTGCCGTTCCAATTCTTCGGCCGAAGGGCAGGGTCGTGAGTCTCAGAACCAATATGAAAAGCTGAGGATGCTGTCATCAGCGAAGGAATGGATTGGATTAGAAATAGCAGACAAGAGATCATTAATAAAAATGAGAAAGAGTGTCGGAGACAGAACAGAGCCTTGGGGTACCAGCATTTATTTGGTGGATATCAGACTTGAACCCATCCAAAACAACTTGAATTGAACGGCTCGAAAGGTAATTTTTAATCCATAGAAGAAGAGATGCATCGCATATGCACGCATTTTCGACAAAAGAGTTTGATGCCAAACTCAGTCAAATGCCTTAGAAATATCAAGTGCAACGATCTTGTTTTCGCCTGCACTATGCAATGATTTGTTTCACTTTTCGGCGAGATAATCTATCAGATCACCAGTGGACCTGTTGCTACGGAAACCGTACTGCCGGTCATTAAGAAGCTTCTGCGATTCAAGATATTTCATAAGCTGACGATTTATCAGCGTCTTCAAATATTCACTCCAATTTGGTTAAGGTCCTTCGCAGATGCCCTATCCTATAAGGTCCTGTCAGATTGACAACGGAACAAATTGTCAGATCATCGTTCAAGGATGTACTCCTACTTTGGAAAGTTGGAATGTTTGTGGAGCTCTAGATCCTAATCGGCGCTGCTGTTCGAATTTAGGTAAAACTTCGCAGATATATTGCTTATATTCTGATCTAGTACATACACCATACTCCACTCTGGAACTTAATCTACTTACGAGTATCTTATATACAAACTTTGTTAAATAAATCATGTAGTCAAGGTATACGATATTATTAAAGTTGCCGCAAAAAATACCAGCACGGACGGAGTCGCGGCTAAATCTAGTACAAATTTAACTGGGAACAGGAAAATTCACAACTTACTTGCTTATCAGACCGGCGACCCATGGAGGGTCCGAGAATTAAATCCCAAAATTCACAACACCGACTTTTAATCCGCATATCTTCCAACAATCATTCCAGATGAACAGCGTAATTCAAGTACATAGCCTAGCCTACGTTTATCTAGTGGACGCCATGTGCTTCGACAGTAAGCCCACTGCACTTGCATATCTTCAATTATCTCCAACCACACAGAAACAGGCCCTCTGCAAGCTCTCTCCCGATCACAGGTGCGGGCATTGATAAGGTGAACATTTTGTTTCATAAATTCACTCTGGTTTCGACTGCCGCAAGGGAGATTAAAAACAGATAAACTGCCAGAACACGTCATTCACGTAAACAACCTTTACAATTAGCACCACGCAATATAAAAGCGTCAATACAGCCGACTGAGCACCAAATTAATTACATTCGCCATGCCTTAAGCCACGTAGTGCAGCACGAAAACTATTCCGAACGAAATTATTTATCTGAAGAGTGATACAATATTCCTTTCACTAGACAAAGCGCCGCACCCCGCCACCCTCACTACAGTGTGATTTATTATCCAAAACACGCTCATAATACCTTTCCTCGTTTCGTAGCACCTACCGATGGTATCGGAATTAAGCCGAATTAGCTAACAGTCAATCGGCCAACACATCAATTTATATGCCAACAATATTATTACTTCCAGCCAAACGCGCCCAAAATCGTCAAATCAATTGATTCCGATGCCTTCAATCAATTCCGAGGATTAGGATTGATTTATTGGAAACCATATCGAGGCATCCTGTCGATGCCAACGCACATATGTATGTACATATCTGTACCCAATTGGTATTGGTTCTCGATTTTTTTCTCTTTTTTCGCCCCCTTCTACCGGCTATCTCCATCCATTCTGGCAGCTGTAGTGCTGATGTTACGTTGTTCCAGGATATCATAGATCAAAGAGATACAACAATACGTTTCTGGGAAGCGATTTCGACACACCGAGCCGGCCAGTACCATACCATCCACCCACTAAATGATGGTAGATGAGAGCAACAATTAATTCCGGTAGAACGAGGCAAATAAAAAGGAGCAGACCGAAAGCACATGAATAATGCGCAAACCATTCGCATACACTTTTTGGGTGAAGTGAATAGGTGTGGCAGTGGGTAGGCAGCAGGCAGTAGGCACCAAACAGACAGTAGCAGTAGACTCACTAAGTAAGGGCTGCAAATATATTCATTAGTGTAACAAATTTCACAAGAGCAATAAAACAGTTGGCCCACAAAACACAACAAATTATCCAGCTCCAGTACACAAATTACCCTAATCCGAAAATAACTGGATACTACCCGCTTCTACGAATATTCTGGCAGATTTCAGCTGCTACTGATGTGCTACTGATGCTGCTTACTAACTGGGCGGACGACGCACAACACACAACACAACAAAGAATGGGTTGACGATGCGGCGGTGGGGGATGAGAAATGAACGAATGTTGTTGTGGGATGTTCCTGCCACTTCAGCTACACTCGCATCACACACAACTCGGCCGTAACGCACCATAAACTTGCTCGTTATACACACTGTATCGCACACACTCAACCGCTCGCACACAAACGAGCTCACATACAATACAATACATCCTCGGTGGCGGTAGCGACGGCGGAGGAGTCACATAACGTTACGTATGAATGCCAAAACGGCCGAAACTACGGATAAGGTGATGGCAATAAAAAGGTCCTGCCATTTATTTTGTTAGTAAGTACAATATTACGATTTTATTATGGGTTGTAACTACCTACGCACTCTTGTGCCGCCCCCTAGCTCCCAACCCACGTGTATGTATGTATCTCCCGAATACGGGGGACTGTGCGGCGGCAAGAAGCAGATTTAGGATTCGATGGAGTTAATCCGCCTACATTATCCCGAAATTTATTAAAAGCATTTGTACATTTGTTCCACACAACCGTCGTGATCACTGCTGCGATGGAAGTGGAAATGGCGACGGTGGTAAGCCAGCCAGCCAGTCAGCACCCAGCCAGGACCACGGGGTACAATGGGAAACTTTCGCCGTGCAGACCAAAGCGCGGCATCGTAGCTGAAGGACTTCCTTCAGCTTCTCCCCTTGCTCTTACCGGCGTGGCGTTGGGCTATTTTTTTTTTGTCTTTGTTTTTCAAAAAGTAAACTAAGATGATCCTTGGGGCAGATAATTCAGATGTTCAGGTCAGGATTCAAAGTTTTCCGGGTGGTGTTACGAAAAGTTCTCTTATTTATTGAGACAATTTACGCCGCCGCCGGATGATGTTAAGTTACAATTTGCTGGGGATTCCTTTTGTTGTTTGTCCTAAGTCCCCTATGGGGGATAACCGGATTGCTGGGGGGCGGATGGATATCCCAGCAATTGTTGGATTCAAAAAAGTGGTTCACTAAATAATTCAGATTTTAATAAATAAGGCACGAGTTCAAAATGAAATTTAGGCAGTATCTATGAGGTATTGCCTTCCATGCGAGCTCGGTCCCATTAATGGTGTATGAGATTTCGATTATTCCGTGAAGGGATTTGTTTGGTTTTCACGCGAAAATATCCCAGGGGTCGTAATCTGTTGGTGAAAAGTTTCATCATGTGCCTTAGGCACTTTGCCCAAACATGGTTTACCTGCGCCACGATAGTTTGGGGCGTATACGTGGCGCTGTGTCGACGGTAAATTATGGGAAATCGGGTTAAGAGCTTTTGGATGGCAAACTTGTGTGATTTTCGCAGAAGTGCGGATTGTTCTCGCAGTAAAGTGGTTCTGTCAGTTTTAATTTACTCTATAGGAAATCGCACGCTTTTCCACGATAAATGGAGATCAAAGGAACATCGTGGTAATTGAAATTTGTGAAAAATCACGCGTTTGAAGAATTAGGTGCATTTATATCTTTGAACATTGGTAAAGACGTTTCAGTGTAGTCTGTGTCCGGACATTCGCTGCCCTTTAGGTGGCATGCCCTTAAAATTTACATAATTATAGCACAGTGGACAGAAATATAGTTACATTTCAAATTGCTTCCGGGAACATACGCAAACATCTAACTACAAGCACAACTCTCATTTACGTATGCAGGGAGCGATTGTTTTCGTTACCACTGAAGTAAGCTAAAATGAACGAAACTTAACGAAACTGATTGAGCGAATACTAATGCTCTATTGGTTAAGCTGCCTTACGTCCTTTACAGTTGAGCGAGTTATCTTAACTAATCAGAAGAACAGATTGTGCCTCCAAATGCAATGAACAAACGACTGATTGGTGTCACGGTAGGCTAAGCTCAGATCCAGAAAATAAGCAATCAATCTACCTAGTTTCACCTGGATCCGAACAACCGTCCAAAGTCGTAAGCTTTTAACTTATAGCCTAAAGATCGGTTTGTGTACATGTTCGTTTCTGACCAACCCTTTAATGTTTCATTAGGTTCCACGAAAATGTTAAGCCGCATAACCGAGTCGACTATTACGATTGGCAATGGCTAGGTCGTCTGAAGGAGCTCAATAGTGATTGATTTACCTCTCAAACCTGAATTCTTGGCAGTTAAGGGCTTATCTAATATCTATAGCCAACAAGTCTGTTTCTATGACAAATTTAAATTCCACGGCAATTAAGGAACGTGGGCACGAAATTAACAGCTATGAGCTATAACATCAGATAACACACTCAGGCCTCTATACTAGGTATCCCCTACAATGACTTCTGAAGAAGCTGCATAGATGCTGAGAAGGACGAAACTATAACACATCTTCTATGCAACTGCAGTGCTCTCTTCTCTGCGAGAATTAGGCACCTAGACGCTTTTACATTAACGATTTGACATAACTAAGTAACATTAGTATCAGGCATCTCTATGCTTTATTAACGGCTCTAAGTGGTTTGCGGAATTAAATCAGTGTGGCAACACAACGTTCCTACTCTGGCCTAAGTGTGACTGGCAGCTACCGGCAGACAGCTGGTACCTGAGACAAAATATTACGAAAGGATATTTTAAGCCCATACCATGTCGAAAATAAAAGCTAAACAATATAATCGCTCTCATATTCTCTAGTCTCGTAAGGTGCTACAATCCGGGAAGAATTTGTGTCCCTACCAACAAGCCTCACCAAACTTCTCCACTTAGGTCTTCAACCTTAACTTGAGTTTACTCTGCTGTATTGTCCACTGGCTCGAAGTCGATGATTTTTCAGGCCGTTCAAACATTCTACATGATCTACTTACATTAAGCGTGGGGTCTGTAAACGTCTGACCAGATTAATGTCGCCGTACACTTCGTGATCAAACTTCCCCCTCTAATCGCCATTAACTCAAATGGGACCAAAATGGCTACAAATTGCAACGTTAATTATTCGAAATGTCCTCCATTTGCTTTTCAGCAACGTGGAAGTCGATGATAGGACTCGGCACATTCAACGGAAAATTATCCACTAGCTTCAGAGATTCAGAATTTGGGTGTGGCTTAGCATAAGTCTGAAACGGACCATAATTTGTAGTCCATACGATTGAAATGCAGGCCTCTAGATGGCCATTCAACCGTGGAATTGAAGTTTGGAACGTTGTTTCTTGTGCCTTTTTTGCCTCATGAGCGACAGCGGAGTCTTGTTGGAAGTCTTGTTGGTGTACTTTGGAACTGTTTTAAGAAGCATGACAGAGTTTTCTGAAACATTCATTTGGTTAAATTTCGCTGAGGTTTTAACGCTTGCCTTGCCGCATTTTGCAGGCCAATTATGACTACACGATTTTCGAGCTTGCCGCCAATCCATGATACCAGGCAAATGAGGTTAAAACTTTTAAGGCCGAAATTGTAGTGTAACTTGTCAAATAGCAGTCAAGTTCAATGGGGCGTGTGCAATGCTTGTTGAGAACTAATGAGTTCATTTCGTGTACGAAAACATTTGCTAGAACTTAATCACTCTCTATCCAGACTTATCACATACATATATTCGCTTTAGAACGAGAACCCCTAGAACCATAAGGTTGGTTCACCGTCCTTAGCTGGCAGCTCATGTCAATTGAAGTCCTGTGTAGCAGCTTCCGCAGTGGTAATGTTTAGCTGCATCACGACCCCACAAAATGGGAGAAAAAAATCCACGGAAACCGGTCCCTGCATCCAATGGGCGGTGTGATGAACGAGTGCAAGAAGTCAATTAACATTATTTCGTGCAACAGACGATACGCCCGTCACATGCAAGCAACAGAGACCCCTCTCTGCAGCGTCCACTGAGCATACACCTCCTCCACCGTCAGCATCAGGGCCGGATAAGAAATTGGCTAATCTCAAAGGCAAAAGAATAATCACTTCCTGCGAGTGAGTACTGCAAGATAAAAATAAATTGACTCATTTCACCAATCAGGTAGTTAAGTGGGCAGTCGGCAGTCGGCAGTTGGCAGTTGATCCACAACCACTGGGCTCCGCACCGTCATCATCATCGATTCTCGAATAAATTACTTCAGATCCATTCGCCGACAATTATTCTTGTGCCCATCAAACATCACATGCTCTGGCGCAACGGTAAAGGAGTGATTACAAAATTTAATTTATTACATTCCCGTCATTGCTGCTGACAGCGAAGTTCCTTCTTGTCCTTTTTTTTCTCTCCGTCTCCGTCTCCGTCTCTCACTCCTGCGTTTCACTGTTTCTGCCGTCTTTGACACGCCGCCAGTGGAGCAGTGCATGCTTTCTCATGCTGCATGCCATCTATACACTTCCGTCCGCCCTTCATTCTTGGCGCCATTCCGGCGCAGCTAGGAATAGGAAGGATCTTCCGTGATGCAGTCTGCAGCTTGCAGTTTGTACTGCTAGACTAGTGGTTTTGTAATAATGAAATGTTATGCTTTTTACCGTTACTAATTAAAAACTGTGCTGTTGACAGTGTGTCAACAGCTCAACTCATTTCTACAAACGACGCGACGTATGTATGCACGTACATACCTACGTACATAAGCAAAAATACAAAGTTAATCATATTCCGTTATTTATGGGATGAACGGAAGGGGAACACTGTGTGTAGGAGTTTGACGACGACAACGACGATGGTGATGAGGAAGCGTCTACAACTGCACATCCAACTGCAGCGACGAGAGGATGCAACGAGCAAGGGTTAAATTCAGTAAACAGACGAACGTAATTAGTACCGGGATGCAGTGCATTGTCTGCCCAGTTAAGTCCGTGAGCATGTGTGTGGGGGAATGAATTTTGTATCCTCCGCCAGTTGTGTGACTCTGCCTTTTGGGCATCTAACTAACTCCTTTACGAGAGGATGCCTTCACGAACAGGCGCACGGCACACGACACACGACATACGACACACGGCACACGGATCGACCGAATGTGCGGTGCACTGATGAGAGTGTAGCGCGATGGAACTGTGAGGGGTGGTGTCTGTCCTTGGGATGTTACTTGTAATTTGTTATTCTGTCTTTGTGTTGTCTTCATTTAACTCAAAGCCAGGCACTTCCACAGGGTAAGCGGATCTGCATGATCCATATAGGAACACGAGTGACGAGAGACGAGAGACTATTTTCGGTCATACATTTACCACCACCTCCTCCGTACGGGAGTCTAACAACTCGTCCCCCTGCCGGTGGCGTCCTAAGGAGAGAGATTGGGGACTAAAGCAAATTTAGTGTTTGATGGTTTCATATTATATTCCAACAGACAGCTCTGCATGCTTTCGGAACCAGCATGCAGCAGAGGGCGTCTCCGTACAGGCATTAAATCACATAGGACAGGGCCCCTAAATTGCCATAATTTAATGAAGGACTGCAATTCATGGGTCCTTTCGTCAGTGAAAGTGTGCAATAATTGTACATCATTCGATATTTGTTGTGCATCCCTGGGATGCAGTGTTCATTGGGTATGTCCTTTCAGGGTGTAAATTACCTACTTATTTACCGATGTTTGTTTAGTTATGCATGTCCTCCCGAGTTGAGTTCCTGACTTGATCCACTGGAGGCAATCTGAAGACGTCCAAAGTCTCGGTGTTCATCAATTGAATCAAATTCATGCCATGCATTAAGCTGTTTATGGCAAATGGTATAAGGACCCACTACGAGTGGATCAATTCTGACGTTTGTCCAAATTATTGCAAGTGCCGGTGGAGGACTTATGGGAAGTCATTAATTTAAAGAGGAAATTCCAAAACCAAACACCCGAAGGAATGTGAACGGAAGACTGGAGAGTGCACACAAATTTATTCTGGTTTTGAAATTTGTGACCTTTACGCCCGTACTGTAGTGGGTTGTCGACTAGAAGTAAACAACAGTGTGGCAGCTAATAGCTTGGGATTATTCAAAATTAACCGCTGCCCGAGCAATAGTCTACCAATAGCTTTCGATCATTGACAGTTGATAGTGGCCAAGTTGAAGTCAAATTGGCTGTCGTTGAATCAGTTTGTGTCTGCCAAATCACCATGGAAGGATACAGCATTCAACAACATGTGCTACTGCTAAAATTGTCAAAATGGCTATTCCTCGCGCTTTGACCATTTTTCGATAGCCATATGATGAGGGCCATTTCTGGGTGAATGAATACGTCAACAAACAAAATTGTTTAATTTGGAACGATGCCAATCCACATGAGATTCAAGAGCGTCCAATGCATCTCGAAAAAGTCACCGTTTGGACTGTTTGGTGTCATCATCATCATCTTCCGACCCGCAAGATCGTCTACAGGGGTCGGGTGGTAATGTCGAGATATCTTCAGGCCACTAGATCCTTCGCCATTGACTCCAACTCAGTAGGAGTTATACCAAGGTGCAACCAGGCGAGTTTTGAACTGGACTTGAGCCAACCACCTCGTCCTGGGTCGGCCAAGATGCCGCCTGACTGATGGAGTCGCATTCAAGGCACACTTCACGAGTCGTCCCACGCGGCCATGCCATCGAAGCATAATAGTTTCCGTTCGAAGAAGCAGCTGCTCAACGTTGAGTTATTCCTCGCGCACAGCCGTGTTTCTAGCCCTATCACGGCGAGTAACGCCCACAATACAACAACAACAAAATCTCATCTCGCAGCTTGTACTGTAGATCATTCTTTCGGTCATTACCCAATTTGCATGACCATAGGCGAGAGTTGAAACAAATACTGACTTTCTTGGCCCGAATTAGATAATTTGGACACCAATGACATGTGGTTTCAACAGAATGTGTCACACAGCTCAAGCAATTTTGGAAATTCTACGCGAGTGATGCGAGGGCATCGTCATCTCAAGTGGTGGTGATGTGAACTGGCCACAGACATCTGACTGTTTCTTGAGGGGTTTTCTGAAGTCGCAAGTCTATGCGACCATAGCGGCCCTAAAAGCCAAGAGAACTATTGTCATCGGTATAATTCAGAGTGATTTATGAGACAGAGTTATGGAAAATTTCACATTTCAGATGTGTGCCGCCCAGAGAAACCGCGCCAGACATTTGAACGATATTATATTCGATACAAAATGGCGCTGATAGGGTGTTCAAAAGAATAAACCAAATTCGATGATGTCTCACACACACTTTGGTTTATTTAAATTCAAAGATGAATGAAATACCCTTTACTTTGGTTTTTAACAACCTTGCACTTTTACTGTGAACGCACCCTTAAACCATTGACCAAACTGTGAAATGTCAAAAACAACGCTTTTATCATGGTAACGTTGAGGAAAGAAGAGCCTCTTCAAATACATAATTTAAATTTACTATCAAAATTCAGAGTTGGGGACGGCAACTTTAAGATCTACTACCGTGATACTCGTCCCTGGACAAGCTCAACAAGCAATTCGTAGTCACTCTGAATGTTCACGTTCCAGTGAGGCAACTGGTTGAACGAAGTGCCAAGAATATTGCTGTATCAATATTGCCGTTCAAGCGTCCGTCGCCAATGAACCAAATAAGGCGATTCCACTGCGTTCTCAAGAATTGAACATCGCTAAGTAGCGCGATTTTTGCGAATGGATCTTGGCGCCCTTATATTCACTAAAGTTCACTCAAAAACTAAGGTCACACGATAGAAGAAAGTCTCATGGTGGCAGTAGATCCTCACCTATTAAGGGCACAATGGACCCATCTTGTTGATCTAAGTGAGCCACAGCCGCAAGGCCGGAATGGCACCTATATACCTACCTACCTGCCGAAGGCCACACAATAATATGAAGCTACGTACGTTCTCGGACTCAGCTCTAGAAATGTTCAAAGAAATTGACCAATTTCATCGCCAGTGCATCTTTATCTTTTTGGCTTCGTCAACAAACTAAAGTAATTCATGGAACACCATTTCATCCAGAAAAGATTACTGTATGTGTGGTTTTCATGCCGGTGGTGTCATTGGACGTTACTGTCAATGGAGATGCCTACAGAGACAAGTTGCAATGTTATTTCTTTTGTATATTGCTTGGACTGGACATTAATGATATGTGGTTCCAACAAGACGGGTGTAACAATAAACTTATTGAAAACTCGATTCGATGAACTTTCTATATGGAGAAGTGGTCTTGTCGATTGGTCGCTTAAAGTCTGCTGGTTTAGTCTGCTTGAATAGAAATTTAAACATAACATTTAGTACCAGTCCTTTTTTGAGGATAATGAATGCATGACTAGATGTAATGATTTAATAGGCACAACGTACTAACCTCTTTTATGTATGTTTTCTTGCTGAAGAGTAACTTTCTCAGTCCCAGGGAGGCACCACTTGTGGAAGTACACCTCTTATGGGGAGTTCCTCACATTGTCTACCCACGAGACGTACACATTGATGACATTTTCACTTTTAATCCGCTGCCATCAGCACATGCGCCTATCCAATTGACTGCACTCAATTACACACACGAATTTCTTAAATGTTCTCTGACTGGTCTTTCAATGCCTAGTTGAGTTCACTCCAAGATACACTGAATTACACTCCAGCACCGGTCTTAAAATATACAAACTTACACCCAAATTACATGCACAGAAATAACTTTGAAATCTGCAGAGATGTTGGCTAAGTTTTCAGGAATAGTTGCAATTGTTTCTGTGTACAAACTCGACTTAGAAACATCGTGATAAGGTCCTCATTAAAGATACAATACATTCATATGTACATACTGAAATAAAGTGCAGACTGGACTGAATTATTTAGAGGCGACTTGAGGCAGCGCGAGCATAAAGAGGTGTCGTTCGTTGACCAGCATTGGTAAATGGTTTTGAATTGAACGGAAAAGATCCACTCCATACGCGAAGCACGTAAGTTAGCACGTCCCTCAAACAGCGAGGACAACAAGTATGTTATTCAATCACTTATCGGGGCATGGAATTTGACATGACACCAAATGGGGTATTCATAATGTTGGAAAGTCGTAACTTATGTGTTTAAGGACCATACCGAGGTGGATGCAGATCAGCAGCCAAACGTAGGAGCAGACAAATAGGTCAAGCATCTTCGCGTTAACTTCACGGAAATATTAAATCTCAGCAGCCACCCGAAACTGACTTTTAAGAATTCCAACCTAGTTTTCCACCACATCTATCCCTTGACGCGTAAGCAAAATTGATTAAGCCAGAGGACAAAGCTGCTGCTCGACAAGCAGCTAATACGGTCGATCTTAGCGTACGTCTTCCAAATATGGCATACGACTTCTAAGACCACCATGGAAAAGCTAGCAATTTTCGGAAGGAAAATACTGCAAATATGTATCGGTCTCACCTTTGACAGAGACCGTCGAAAGCACCATAGCAACAAGAAGCTTTAAGACAAAGCATGCATCATCCCCTTGCAACAGTACTTCTAGACATCAGCAACCATTCCAAGGAGGCAATCAGGAATCGGAGAAACAATCCCCGGATAACGATATCTCAATTCTGCTAAACGAGCAAAACTTCCCAAGAACATCTAACAACACGGTGCGTGGGTTTTATCAGAGCAGCGATAGCAGTTATCGTCGAGGCTAAATCGGCTTCATCACCAGGACATACCAAGAGGACGGACGCACGGATTTGAACCACCCGATGTAAGCACTGGACATTGGAGGATAAACGAAATGAATACTAAACCGATAGCAAACGTTAAATTAAACAATGTACGCATAAAGTCGGGCCCTTATTGTTGAGCAAACACCCTAACCCTAGTTTTAAGCCTAGTAATCTAGTAATCTCGAATTGGAAAAAATAATTTTGTTTGTTCGCAATAAAATTTCTATATCGCATCAGGATCTCTGTCTTCATTCGACTTAATTCTGGCTACCGTTTAAAGAACCGACAAGACTCTCCTCGCTAAACTCCTGGTGCTACCTAATCATCCGCTGACTTTCTACAGTTTCCTATTCCCACTTGTATGAGGTCTGTAACACACGTTCTGTCTCCTCGCTCTTGAGATTACCAGTCGAAGTCTGTGACTATTATAGCCGGAGATGTGTTTAAAGCTCTTAGTGATCTAGATGTCTAAGCTGCTGGAGCCGACTGGGGCACATCTTTCACAATTTTCCCAGAAGCACTCAACGGCCATACAAATGCTGTGTTATCTAAGTCCCGAAAATATCCAAAACGTTGTTTATGATTAAACAGTCACGCCCGGCACCGTACTGTACCCATGCCCCGAGAACATTCAATCAAATTTTGTGTTTAAAATTTTAAAACACAAACCATATGCAAATCGAAAGCAACAGTGTACCAGAGTCTATCTCAATTGAATCCGCTCCATAAACAGAATTTCAATTTGCCACTCTCATGCAGCAAACCGCCGTCACCGTCACGGTTGCCACTACTGCCGCATCCTTCTCTCTCGCCATCGAGAACCAATTCAATTAGGCTTCACTTGTTAAATTGCACAGATTCATGTTGAGCATAATCAATATTGGCCAGCATCGATGTTTATTTACCACATCCGGCTGAAAGAGACGAACGAGGGCGCACCACACGTTCATTCTGTCGTACCTTTGACCACGCCACACCACACACACACCCACATCCAGTTGTACGAACAGTTTTTCATTCAGTGTTTCCATTCTATTCACTTTCAGATCACTTCAACTCAACACTCAAAACGTGAAATGTACAATTCCTGGCTGCTAACAATAGTTGTAATTGGATGCTTATGGAATTCCCAGCCACTCGAATCAGTGAAATCATGTCCAGCCGAATGCATTTGTCTGTCTCAGACGCAAGTAAGTAAAACCTCCATCTGACCGCCATTTCCATCAGTCCTGGCCCCCTTCCGACATCCATGTCCTCCTCCTTTCATCTGTAAAATTAGTGGCATTGTCCCTTTCTGTGTTTCCAGGAACCAGGAATTCATTACGCTGGCATAGAAAATTCCATTTCATCCTTATCCGCACGTGAATTTAAAGAATTCCTCCCTGCAACTACAATCATTGCCACCAATCCCACTCCGCCCAACCGTCCCCATCATCCGCGTACTGAGTGTGCTGAGTGTGTTCTCATTTTTGTGTTTTGAACATTTGCAGGTCCTTTGTAACACTGGCGGACTTGAACAGATTCCATTACGACAATTGCCATCCACAGTGGAAAATCTCGCGTTAACCAAAAACAATTTCCCAGTCATAAAGCCGGATTCGTTCGCAGGTCTACGGGCACTGAAGAAGCTCTCGCTGGATGGTAATAATATAACGAAAATCAAGCAATTCGCATTCCGAGGACTGCCGCGCCTGAAAGAGCTTTCTATCCAATATACCCCGTTACAGACGGTTGCACAATTCGCTTTCGCCGGTCTGCAGAATCTGTCGACCATCCTGCTGAGTCATAATCAAATCATCCGGATCGAAGGGAATGCATTCGCCGGCACGTCGAATGTGAAATTAATTCTGCTCTCGAACAATCCGATGCTGAGAATAGAGTCGTCCGCCTTTTCGGGCCTCACCAATGTCGGCCACTTGATCCTGCCGTCGGGTATACGCAGTATCGAGCCGGACGCCTTCTATGGCATGGACACGGTTGGCCTGCTGAAGTTGGCCTTCATGGATCTGCGTGAGTTGGCGCCGTACACGTTTCGCGGCCTGACCAACGTGCTGCTGTTGACACTGCAGGAGTCCGATCTGGGCGTCATTTGTGCGGGCGCGTTCAGCGGCCTGACGCAGGTAGACACATTGCAGATACTGAACAATAAAATCGACGCCTTCGAGGAGCTGAACATAACCTACACGCAGCAGATAAAGTTCCTTAAACTTCTGGGCAATCACATCCTGGAGACGCCCGATCCCAATTCAATAATCCTCGACGGTGTCGACAGTCTCTCGCTGGTGAACAACCATTTCCCGTGCGGATGCCACATACACACGCTGCTGGACAGCCCGCTAGCGGATGGCGCCTACAACCAGAGCGAGTTCCTGTCGAAGAACTTCTGCATATCGCCGCTCGAAGTGAATGGAAAATCGATGAGCGAATTGGATTTGGATGCGATTGGCAGGTGCCAGGAGCAGGTGACAAAGGGAAATCTCGGATCATCTTCAATGACACTGAATGTAAATGAGATGCTGACGTTGATAGCTCTAACGATTTACTATTTTGCAATCCACACATGTGATTGCCGACGCTGGTGGTGGTGGTGGCTTGTATCGTTGCACTCGGCGCCGGATGCTGATGACGAGCAGACGCTGCTGGAGCAAGCGCCAGAGCAGGAGATCAATTCCACATCGGAGACGAAGACAATGTCCGTTGCTGATGATGATGGTGGCAGCGATGCTAGTGGTTCTGCTGGTGATGGTGATATCGTCCGGACGAGCAATCGTCGCAGTAGGAGTCGCAGTCGACGTCGTCGTCGTCTACGTCTTCGTCCGAGGGTACGTCCTCCTCGCTGTCACGAACTTGGGATGAATATAAATAGTGGATGCATCGTTAAGTTGTAGCAATGACAATGCCATTGTCGAATCGAACGTTAATCGAATGTGGATCGAGTGTTATGTTGTTGTTATTGTTGTTGGTATGCTGCTACTGCTGCTGCTGCTACGGATGCTGCTGCTGAATGATGCTGCCACTTCTGGATGCTGCTGCCCTCTCTTGGTACTGCAGCTGTAGCTTACGTTGTGAATAGTTTAAGTTTTCCCGTTTGTTCTCGTGTCCCCCTCCTGAGAAATGCAAGAACGCTCTCGCAGGGCGAACGGAAAAGACGGGAATTGATTATTGATATGTGAAACGAAAATGTTACCTCTGGTGCGGGGGAGAAGGGGGCCGACACAAGGATAATGGAATTTTGTCGTCGAACTCGATTTCTTTTTCTTTTCTCATCCGTTTTTATTTTTTCCATCACTTTCTATCACTTTTTTTTTTTTTTGTTATTTTCTGTTTACTTTTACAATCAGCTCAGGCAATGGAAAGTTTATTTTTTCCCTTTCTGGCTTGATTGAGGAAAAACAACGGACAAGGTGGGGAGGGGGACATTTAATTAGTCTGATAGTTTTTTAATTGACTGGGGGTTGCTGCTCAAGCTGTGGCAGGACCGAAAAGTTTGTTTTTGCGTTTCGCTTTTATTCTTCGCTCAAGTCCAGAAGATGTACCTTGTATTGTGACAAGGGGCTTCGTGGAAAGGTGGTTTGCCGCTTGTTTTTGAATGCAACTGCGGATCTCGGAATGCATTTGAAGTGGCGAAGAATTTAATTAAGCTTCTCAGAGTGGTTGTTATGGTTTCTTTAGTGTTGTCAATTGAAGAACAGATGGTGTGCAGCGCCTCTAAGGAATTAAAGTACAATAGACGTTCTTCTTCTTCTGTTGACGCTGCGGTCGACGATGGACCTGGGCCTTGACAAACAAGTCTCTCTAGCTGCGTCCAATCACGCATAAGATCATTTTCCTCTTGTGTGCGCCATCGGTTTCATGATCACCGGCACGAAGGCGAAGACTTTTCTGGGTGCAGCAGTGTTGTCCGCCTGACTGGAGACATTCGTGTTTGAATATTCTTCTCCAAATACCGTTAGCCGCAAAAGATTGAACGCAGAATTCAACTCCCGAAAATACCAAGGGCTTCTTCATCTATGCTTGAAATTGTCCCTGTCTCCAAATCATAGAGCAGGACCAGCAATTGTACGGATTTTTGTGTGGTCAACCCTCTTGTGGCAGCGAGTGAGTTATGCACGATCTTCGAAGGAACATATTTATTACCAAAAAGTCACATGTGAGTGCATCGCCATGTTTTGGCAAGTAGCCTACAAATGAATGTGTTTGTATGTATTTTTAAAAATATTACAATCTAGAAAATCAATTTTGTTTACTTTGTATGATCCGTTAGCTGAAAGTTGGCTTAAAAAAATGTACGTGTTTCCTAACCAAATCTAATGTTGCATATTTCCCAAAATTAGGTACCTTGGAACCTAAAGTTATATTTCTTTTAAAGGACATACATTTGGCCTTCAAACTACATCAACAGTTTGGTGCTTTTAATAAAAGCCACCTTTTGAGGGGCATTTCAATGTTTGATGGGCTGTAACAAAAAAGCTTCAAGAGTCTTCAACGGGAGACCAACGTAACAATCCTCTTGTTAAGTGACCCCAAACAAAAACATACATTCCAAGGGACCAGTTTGGCTTTTTGCTGTCCCTTGTTGAATAGTGGATAGATGCTCTTACACCGGGTGTCTCAGTTCAATTCCGGACGAGGGCGGCTTTCATTCTTCACGCCTCAGCCTCTCTCGAATCACTGACAATGCTCAGAAAATGCTTCTAAAACTTCGCCGTTTGGAATTTGTGAAAAATCAAGTGAGAGTACTGAATTTCGGTGATATCGTGGTAGCCAAAATGAGGTTCAGATTATATCATTACCCTTAAATGAAAATTGTAAGTCAAACTTGTGGTGACAGATCCTATTAATCTATTTCCCATAGCGTCCTTACCAAGGGTCCACTACTTGAACCTATTTCTTTTATGTCTTCATCGGGATGTCATTTTTGTTGTAGGAGTCTTAGTTCGTACTACCCAAGCAACGGAAGCGAGTCTGCCGTGATCACTTTTAAATTTGATATTAGTCAAAACTAGCATTTGTTCAAATAAACCTGAATTTGACTCCTCTTCCTTTGGCCCTTAGTGCGTGTTACCTGCTGTAGTTTTCTGTTCATCTTCTTCAAACTTGCCTTCAAATCAAGTGATAGCCAATTAAGAGTCAAGCCCGAGCAAGGTTGTCCCCAATTCGTTTCGTTAGTTGGAGATTTAAAACCAGAAACAGCCTTAACTGAACATCTCCCATGTAACATCCCAACCGTCTGCACACAGAACCCCTTTTCACAAAAAGTATCACTCCCTACCGACACAAGGACAAATCGAAACAATGCTCTGCACCCACCTAATGATTACGACTCCTATCATCTGCATTGAACCCATCACAACCGTCTGAGTCATAGCAACGCTCGTCTCACCTAATTGTGTGGCTTTGAGGTTTCTCCTTCACTAATCCGATGCAGAGCAACCATGGATCTCCCCGCAAAGAAGTTTCTAACAATCGACACGACAGATTTCATTCTCTCTGTGTGACATCCAGACGAGCCAATGAACACATTCCCGCCTGGAGTTCCATCGTCTCTGCCCCATTTCGTTGCAGTCTGTCCCATTTATGCTCTTGTCGTAATACAGTATGAAAACTATTACTTGAGTCCAAAAGTTTACCAATACTTGCAATACAATAACTCGGTCCATCCCGCCCCGCCGCATTGCTGCGAAACCATTAAATTTAATCTGTTACAAATGTATCTCACTGAAAGATATAATCCCTTCACCGTTGTTCACTGCAGGGTAAACTTTTCGATAACAATCTCAACAATCCCTGGATGCTATTGCATCAATCGAAGACAGCAGAGCTGTACGCTCTTGGGGTGCTGCGCAACTTCGAGAAGGGAGCAATTTTAGCTTTTCAAAAGTTTTATGTTGATTCAATTTGACAGAAGTAGACGCTGGAGGACGAAGAATCAATTATTGGTTGCGGATCTGTAGGTGGCTTGCCGTCTGAGCAACAATGGCATTCATCCATCCAAGGAGATACGTATGACAATCGATTCAGATGTCACTCATACCCTGATTCGTCTTGTCGTGTTCGCTTCAGGAGTGTCCTCCGACACTGAGTTGGTGTAATTTCCTCCTCGACTGCTCGTCGACTGAAAGGATCCCCCATGAGCCAACTCAAGAGGAACTGCATTCAATTCAGCCTTTTCTGCTTCATAATTAAAAAAGTTGTTAAATCCAACGACTTAAGGGATACACTGCACCAATCAATCATGTGTCACGGCGGTGTGCGCTTTTCTTTCCATTTCATTAGTATTCTCACAAAGGGAATCACTAAAATGTATCGTCAGCCTTGAACTTTAGAACAAACAGGATTCCCTCTCGCCGACGCATCCTGCTCTGCCCACGTCGGAGATTGAGGCCTCGAGTGAAACACAGGGTTTATCCAGAGATCTCCGTTTGTGCGAAGCATCCATCCATCCATCCATTCACACGACATGTGTGGGGTGTGAATTCCTTGGAGATGATGTTTAATTAATTTTCACAACTATGCCCAAAAGCCAAGTAAACAATTTGGATATCCTCAAGTTCGCCACACTCCGTCGGCCCCCGCACCGACACATCATATCGCACCAAGTCGTCGCAATGTCAGAATTCAGCCCACATCCGCATCCTTACTTCGAACGCATCCAGCAGGCTCTTGTGCGGTTAATAAGAGGTAATTCACGCTCATAATTGTCCTATTCACACTGTAATCACTGTTCGAAGGGGTAACTAACCAGGCTCCGGAGAGACAGAGAGAGTGAGTGAGTTAATTATATGCCGAATGTCACGAGAGCACCATTGTGCTACACCAAGTCGCTTCATTATTTATTGTGTTTGCGACGCCTCCTGCGCTGGCTTTAGAGTGCTGATCCTGCTGCTACATACATAGGTATTTGCGAGTACATACACACCTTGGATGTCATCGGTTGTCAGCCCCGAAATTAATTTTAAACTTTCGTTTATGGGAACGAAAATTAATTGAAATCAATGCTGGAGGTGCCCCCCAGCTGGGATCTATTCTCATGGTGCAAAGTATTCATAAGCCGTTGTCATCGTACTCGTGGATACAAATTAAATTAATGAATTTGATTTGTGAAATGGCTTCAGTAATGCACTCCATTTGACATTAACGTTTTGTAGTCAGGCCTTGAGGTGGTGCTTTCGAATTGTGCTCATCTACTATGAATTGTCGGCAAATACTGTCGGGGGATTAGGCCATCGTTAATGACTACAGCTGACGGCTTTCTATGGGTTGTGTGAAGGGGGCGGGAAGATGAGAAATTAAATGTGTCCAAAATGGCATCACACGTTTCCCTTGTTTTTCTGATAATTCAACATAGCATCTTAACTCCATGCACACTTTTTAGACATTAATGGCTGTAATAGGTACGAGATTTAAGTAGAAATCAGGTACTATAGAGATATCCGAAATCCCAGCTGATTGAGCCAATGTCTATCGAAGAAATTGAAACGCTCTGACAGTTATGCACGCATTTTTGACAGTTATTCAAGAAATAATGTAAATAGCATTTTCCGATTGGTAAACGATAATAAAACACCCTGTCAACAAATTTTAAGTGACAAGTCGGCTGTATACGCTGCTTCATATCTGGCTTTAAGTTAGCTCAAGTTTGGTTTTAGTGACTGATGCGCTTAGGAACTCGGTACATTGTGCTGTCACTTCCAGCTTCAAGAGCTGTTAGACCACACGATTCTCATTAACCGGCAGTCCCTAGTCGAGTGACCGTTAAGTAAGCATGTGATGTTACTTACAAGTTCTGTGCTGCTGGTAACCTTGATTTGATTACTTTTAGTGCGGACCAGAGTGTCTCTTGATGTAATGCCAAAGGCAAGCATTCGCCCATTGTAGCTTTTTCATCTGTTCCGGAATACTCTCATGTAGAGGGACCCAGGAAAGTATAAGTTTGCATCTGACCGCTACCTCCCTCAAAGAAAAACAGTTTGATCAGTGACTCCTTTCTTGTGGGCTGTGCTGGACTTGTCACTCAATTCGAAGTCCGCGAAGGGGACAAGATAGTCTGTTTGGTTCGGTATCATCGTATTCTGCAGTACCTCCTTATGTTCTTTGGTGTAGTTACAGCTCCACCGGTTGACTCTAATTGACCCATGGCCACGTTGGTAGCCGTGAGCTCCTCTTAAATGTCTAAGGGAAGCAAACTCTGTAGCTAAGTCTCCCTGCGATGGATATTCACGTAGTTCATTAGATCCTCCTTAGGTCAGCAAGATATTTTATTTGGTTTGTAATACTATAATACCGTATTTCAGTATTAGTCTAACAATTGGGTGTACATCTCGTGACACGTCTATGTTGTCACAGTGTCCCGGCACCCACATAATCTGGATGCTAAATACTTGGCCATCTCGTTGAGAGATAGGCGGCAATTCAGGAAAGTTTTAGAGTTAAAAACGACTGCACTCAGAGATTGGATTGCTACCTGGCTGTCAAAAAAAGTTGACGATATCTGTGCCTGATTTTACATTGTTTTTTAGCCAGGACAGAGCTTCCTTAATCGCTATAGTTTCTGCCTGAAAATCCCTACTGTGTGATTTGGCATTCGGAATGATAATTGAATGTTTAGATCATTAGAAAAGACATCTTCGATCAACCAGTGAAAATTCGCAGAGGACCATCCAGCGTTTGATGTACAGACTCCCAGTATGATCTAAGGGGAATACTGGTTGAGAAATTCTTCTCGAAGCGTAGCATGGGTGTTAGGAGGTCGAAAGGGTTTACAAAATTGCAATCTATTTGGTCAGAAGTGTAGTTAAATTTTTGGAAGTTTCAGCAATCAGTACAAAAAATTCATTACGATAATGCATTTCGCTTATAACGTCGAAAAATGTGTCGTGGTCGTTATAACCGAATTCGACTGTATTTCGCTTCAAATTGAATGACAAACTGCTAAGACTAGAAACGAGCAATTTTAAAAACAAATTCAGCATTAAATGATTTTTCGAAATTCGCTGTCTAAGTGGGATAAACGGTGGATAAGCTGTAACTTTGGAGTCGAGATGCGGAAACGTTGTCGATAATTAATTTCATCTGAGACATGACTAAGTAGTCCCTTCCTAAGTTAAAAAGAATAACGTGTTTGGAGCGACAGTCCGAGGTGGACCAGAGCCTAGCTTCTCCAGAACTGCAACGGATTGAATCAGTTGCACAGTTCAACGAATTGATAAACAATATCCTTCTTCAAGTCTGCCATTAAAATCAGAATGACTCGTTATCATATCTCATTTGCGAACACAATTGACTTTGATAGCAGCTCACTGACAACTGCGAATAATGGACAGCTCAATCATGCCGGCGAAATGCGCCCGCATCAAATGTACTCAAACAACGACATTCAGATTCAGCGCTGACCCAGTTCACTTTGATGTTTCCATTAATTTTTTAAGAGTTAAATGAAACGAATGACTGCGTGTACGTATTCCATAATTGCGAAATCGTGTTATCCATTTTGTAGATTAATTTTGCATAATGAACGAGATTGAATCTATCGGTTATTGTTACCCATGTAAATGCACACATTAACCATTCACCGATGCTACACGATAGTTGTTCATATTCGATGGAAATGCAGAAGTAGTTACCTCAAAATGAGTCAGACTTTGTAAATGGGGGGTCCGTATTTCTGTTGTACAAGTGACCGAAGAAGAGTAAAGCCAGTTAATGCTATTTATTACCGCTAATACCGGTAGCGGCTGTCCCAGAACATCTTCATACACCGCACTGCATAGACCACATCTCAATTTGATTCAGTTTCAAATAAAAAAAATCCTCCCCCATTCACGCCCCGACTGAATCTTCTCCTATTTCACACCCAGAGTGGATCTTTTCAATAAAATTTGCATATCCCATCAAAAAAGGCGACGGAAATTGACCAACTAAAACACCCCCCAAAAGAGAAAAAATGCCGAGCAAATAGATATTCCAACCGTTAGATGCAAAGAAAAAATGTATGTGCTGTTATTATTTCAACCGCAATCCAGCAGTTGACCGCAATTTGAGCTCTTCGCTTTTTAATCCCGAAATACGAGCGAACGGAAACTGCAAACCGCACAAACGAACCCAAATAACGTTGATTGCTGCGTTTTTGTATCTTTTCCTCAGCACCATCACCGCCACGGCACCGATGAAATTCATCTAAACTCAATCGAAACGAGTGCGAAAGGGAGAGCAACGAGTCGTTATGAGTTGTGATTGTTTTTCAATTTCGTTCGTACTCAGATGAAAACCGATGAAAAACGATTCTCCTTTCTTACAGACATTCTCCGCAGAGAGCGGAGCGGAGAGCTTTTCCAATAGATGCCACTACTCCGAATGGTTGCAATAATTTCTCGCAAGCGAAGCAATTAGGCGAAACCGTTTTCGCTGGAGTCGAAACAAATCAGTTTTCACTCGAGGATGTTGCATTTGTTTGTTGCATCAATACCGTTATTTCTGTAGATAAACGCCGTTTCTTTTTTTTTTTTTGTTTCCACGCGCGTGAATGTGTGCATGCAGATCGTCCTGGGAAATCATTAACAGGTGTGGGCCTCCGCGGCGCTGCGTACCAGTCAATAGGGAATAGCGAGAGTGTGGATTGTGATGAATCGTATCGGGTGTATCGGGGTAGGTACGTGTGTCGCCTAATTTGCATCACACGGTATTGTGTGAATTGAGCGGGTGCAGCACAATGGCTCTAATTGAAGCTATTACGCTCCATGCAGCTAACATTGACACCGGGCCATTAGTGCTGCCGCAATTGATTTATCCACTTGGCTTCAGTCGACAATTTCGGTGCGCAGTGCGAGCCACCTCGATTGGACGTGAAATAGTTGACCAGGGACAGCCATTATGGTCGCTAATGCAGAGGTATTTCCCATATGTGGACATGACTGCGAGCACGTATTACAATTTCCTGTGCACGATTGGTGGCTGAGCCAGTGGTGGGCATACGCTTAGGCGAGGCTGTTGAATTTCACTTGAAATTCAAGATGACAAATGAGATTGGCATTGGCAAGACCTCCTGTCAAATGGGACATTTTGTGGTTAACTGAATCGCAGACATTGGTTCTTGGAGGGGGATAGTGAATTTCTTGAATCGATCAAGTCTGATGGTGGACTCATGGAGCGTGCAAATTAATCGGTGATGGAAAATCTGTTGATTGATTTCAATGATAAACTTGAACGATAGAACCAAGAGATCTTTGGAGGAGTGCATATATTTGCCGAAGAACGAAAAAAACATTAAGTTTTTTCTTTCAAATGTATTATAATTTGTGGTGTGTTTGTTGACGTTGTGGGTCGGTGCGAACTCAGTCTGAGTTCAATCTTCCACAGAAACTATTTTCAATTCACAAATCGGCACCTCCTTTCCCGAGTCAACGCTCAGAGAGTATTCGTGCCTAGAAGAAGCTTCTCAAACTTCGCCGTTCGGAGTCGGCGCAAAACTGTAGGTCCGATCCACTGCTGATGGAACAATAGCACGCACAAGATGAGTTGTTGCTACAGAAGCTAAGCCTAGGTCCACCGACATATTATTTGTACACAATGGACATTTCTTAGTGTATGTTTGTCGTCCCCACATGGTGACCTCACAATCTATATCCATCTCAAACCATAAAGATGGGCACCAACAAGCCATTTATATTTAATGGTAATATTTTGGGCCTGCTGACGCTGCCGTGGTATACTCGATGAATGCATCGACCCCTACGCTAAAGGTAAATGATCTATTCCAGCCACAACAACTGTCATTAAGAATACACCACCTCTCTCGTGTCCATAACAACAGTATTCAAGGAGTACAACTTTGAAAGTATAGCTTCTTAGGCTTCGGCAATTCGAGTCGGCATTAAACTTGTGTTTCCCCTCTAGGCTGTAGCAGCTCATGTCAAATCTCAACACCCGCAGGTATCATGCATAAATGACTGTAAAGGCAATGTAATTCCACGATGGTCTTCTCACCCGATTTATACGCCTGCAATCACCTACTACTTAGCACGTCAGCGATCTCTCGTATGGTCTAAAATTGAGTCAAGGCTGACTTCCATCCTCGACAATACCGTGCACGCTGCTGCAAGTTGTTACGTCCATGGTCTCTTGGTCTTTATACGGCTCGTATGTGCGCGGTTGTGTCTTTTCCTCCGTTCACTTTCTTCACAGTGAGGACAGAATATCTTGCTCCGTGGCGAGTGGTTACTGTAAAGGCTATACCTAGTCGCGATATTTACTAGACAGCATATATTTTGTTTCTAAGCTTCAAAGTATCGGCTGCATAGCATCCTTCCCTAATACTCCTCGCTCTGCTGTTGATGCCCTTCTGAATTTGATCGGAAGTCCAAGACTTGTCTGGATCACAGGATCACGGGAAATAGGGTCGCCGACGAACTTGCTAGTCGGGGATCAGAAGAAGTACTCTTAGGACCCGAACCTGCGTTGGGCTTACCTACGTCCTTAGTTAGGACTTCCATCGTTGGCATGATTCTCCAGGATGACAAACCAAGTGCTCCATAATGTCTGTAAGAAATCCGCGACATTCCTGTAGTCGTACTAACGGGCCACTTCACCTTCGCCAAATATGCTACGCCTGTGGAGACGACGACGACATTGCAGAGTTCTTACTCTGCCACTGTTCCGGCTTTACTCGTATCTGGTGCAGTTATTTGGTCCTGATGAGGTGAGAGCTGATGATGTAGGCTCCTCATCACAGAAGCGCCTGCTAGTATTTATCCGGAAGACCATTCAATTTCAGGAAATGTAGGTATAATGGACCAGTTTTTTTAGTCTGAGTATATGTATTTTGTTTTGTTTCTTTTTTACTTTAATCAGGCCGGGGATGATCATAGTTTTGTTCAAATAGTCTCTTACTTCAAATAAACAGTACAATTGGGTGGAATTCGGTAGACAGGTAGTTAAAGTGGCCATTCTTTCCACAGAGAGGATGACCTTCGGTTCCATTGAGTTACCACAGCTGACGAAGGTTGTCACGCCTTAGATCATTTTGATTTATAGATTAATTTATTAAATCTCCTGATGATATATATTTTTAAGGAAGTAAACATCCAGAATTGCTTCTCACTTCTTTCTTGAGTGTAACGATATATAAACATAAATTAATTTTCACTCTCTGACGCTACCAGGTCAACAAATACCCGCAATAAATGTACGCTCCTTTTGACCTTTCTAGTGGCTAGTCTATTTTGCACCTACTTCTCCGGAAATGCTCTGTCAAGATGCTTGTATTGGATTCAATTTCTGTTTCCCAGAATTCAATCAGAATTCGCATTCAAATTGCTTGCTTAGATACTGCAAAAACCATTCATGTTGAGAACGCTCTGCACTTGTATATGCGATACGTTCACATCTTGGGTGTGGGTGTAAAAGGACATTCGAGCTATAATGCAAGTGGTACAACATGAACATTATTTTTTACAGGTTTCCTTCTCGACTTTCGAAGCATTACTTGTTGTGACAGCAAATTTGACTATTGAGAGTTGAGTATTGAGTCGTTATGCTTTGTCCGTAACAGTACTCTCGTTGAGAAAACGTTTTAAAATTGTTCGAACTTATTTCGAAAATGATGGCTCAGTTCAACGAATTTTCATTCTAAGCGGCCCATATACAACATACTTGTGAGCACACGTATACATCTTTTCACCAAACATGTCACGCAAATTCGTACACATTGCATGCATGTTTCATAAACAAATCGCTCAAATAGCAAGGAAAATGGAAAAGTCCTTATTGTCGCTTTACAATATCACAGCTCGTTGCTCTCCAAAGATGGGATCAGTACAGTCTCACTAGTCCGGACACAGAAAGTTTCGGGTGTGCCCGGAATAGCGAAATGTCCGGACTATAGAAAAAATATAAAACCGACAACATTTCATACTCCCTTTATTACAGATGGATGTTTATCTGTATGCACGTATATGTATGTACAATGCACGCATTGCCATTTAAGATAATGAGTCAAAAAATGTACTCATTTTAGTAATCTGTCCGAACTGTAGAGGTAACATTTTGTAGGTGTCCGAAATATAGAGATCTTCGGACTAAAGAATGTGCTTTGAAATAATGTCAATATAATGGTCGCGATCACGAATTTGTTGTATTTCACAAAATATTTGAGTTCGAGCTTTAAAAAAACGACCAATTTATGCAATATTTCCATCTGAATTACCTAAAATCCCCAAATTTTTATTCCTTCCACGACAAATGACAACCTTCACAATAATTAGCTGAACGTGTTTTCCAGTTCTGTTGTACAGACTAGGCGGCCAACTCATATTATTATGTGTTCCAACTGCTTGTTGACAACAATGCCCTTAATTTGCGAAAGGAAAGGATCCATCTTTCCATCGAAACAACAAGAGGCCATGACTTTAAATTCATAAAATGAATACAATATCACATTTGATGTCGTTTCAAAAAACTCATTGCATTCCTCAAATCCTTCTGCAGACAAGCGTGTACATGTGGATTCCATGTTTTTTGCTGCAAAAAGTTAAATTGAAACCATTGTCACGATCATGGTGAAGTTTCACGTCCACCCCACCCACACACAGGCAGGCAGGCAGACACCAAAAGGGTTTAAAGTCAAACCTCGGCAACATCATGTCGTCGCACACAAGTATATCTGCTCATCTCAAATATTGTTGGACACGAAACATAAAAACTTCACCTCCTGTTGGCTATTTGCCGACGTCTGACCCTTTCAACCATAATCATTGTAGATAACAAGCTTTTTGTCCTCCGCTTCTGACAAAATGCATCAACACTTGTTCCGTTCCATAGGGCCACACACACGCGCACATACCATCCTACCGAGAGCTGGGCACAAAAAATTGACATCACCTTCCGTAGCATTGGATAATCGCCACTACCCCGAAGAGGGGTGTGGGTGGACGGAGCTGGCACTCTTGGTCAGTGGCCAGTGCACACACCACGGTCAGCCCCGGTGAGATACTACTTTCATGTGAATTTGCCAACATTTTGAGATGTATCCACACAACATGTCCAGTGGTAAGCGGACACATACACATACCCGTCCACCGACACACATGTCATATCTGCGTTGCGGCGAAACATGGCACAAGTAAAAATTTAAATTCGAAGCCTGCGGTGCAGCGACAAAATAGTTTGCTGTCCATCACCTAACAATCACTCTCTGTGTGAGAGTCGCGTCGCGTCGAGTTAACGCCATCCCTTTGCAAGAGAACAGAGCTTCCTTTCGGTCGCGACCTGCCCCACACGTCGCACCGCTCCGTTTTTTGTTGCATTTATTTATTTTTATTTTTTTTTGTTTGTTTTTTTTTCTCTGTTTTTCAAACCCCCTCTGCTGCTTTGTGCTGTCTAGGATACCACAAGTGGAATGTAAAGAGTCGGGAAGTGGTGTGAAAATCACTCAAGCACTTCACAAATTCGAAATGAAGTACTGCCGCTGGGTGGTGTGTGGCGTCAGAAGTGTGTTGAGCCGGGAACAAGGGTTGAGGCAAAAAGTTCAATTATTTTTGCATTAACTGTTCGGGGGCGGTGGTGTGAACCGGAAGCGGATGAACGGCGAGGGCAAAGGCAACGCCAGTAGCACCGTCAGCACGGAGTTCAACTAGGATTTAATGTGAAGTATTAGCCATAAGAATTTTGGTGTGGAATTCTTAAGGAATTCTCTCCGGGTAATTTGGTGGTGGGAAATGTTCACCTTTAAACTTTGTTCACCTCCTGGCTTGAGCGAAGGTGAAAGGCGTTTGTCTGAACTTTTACGCGCCCGTCAATGCGATTTCGTCTGCATGAAATGACTGAGTGAATGGTTGGGGTAGTGCTTGAAGTGTTTCACTTCCTTGGCGGTGGGCTCTGGATGGCGGAAAAGATTTTATCGGCTTTCACATGCAAAATGAAGAGGAGAGTTGCAAAGTGCATCGAGGAAACGGATGTGATTCTGGTTAGTTCGCGCGATGAGTTGGTGCGGCGCGAGGCAGCTGTTCAGACAGAAGGTTACGATTTATTGGAAATTTCATGTTCGTTGGTCGATACGAAGGCATTTTTGATCACAATTTTTATCTGGAATCGGGAGTACCCTTTAACAGTCGGAGTTTCCCTGGCAGGCAATTTTTCATCAGCTTTTAGACGGCTTAACAAACTTTTCGCGGAATCGACGAGTATTCTGGTTATTTACTTATGACAAATTCTGGGGGCGTTCCTTGAGAGTTTACTTTTTGAAGTTCTAGTAGTCTTTGCAAATTAATTCAAGGGAAATTCATAAGACTCAATTGTGCCTTCTTATAAACTCGTGCATATTTGCGTGCATTCTTAAACCGGGGTTGTTTCAATAAGACGTATTTAACTTAATTTTAAATAAAACACATAAAATGGAGTTGGATGGTGGAAACTTTATTATGACCTGACAGAACAGTGTCTGACATTTACTTTTTGATTACAATTTCGTGTAAATGTTGCCAGTGACTAGGAAGTACAAGGTTCATTCAGACGGTCCAATGTTGGATCACTGCCTCCATTATTGCGACTGATACTTACCAAATTAAGCGAGTAATGTTTCCAAATCCTGGATCGTAGCTGGCTTATCGGGCACTGTGACTCCAATTAGCGGATGGTAAAAACAACAACCGAGTCGGAAGTACGATGATGCACACTATATGTTGTTCGAAGTGTCATTCACAAAAACAGTTTTCACAGAATGTTGATTTTCGAGAATAAATTCGAGGCGTTGTTGAGGTGATTGTCTTTGCAGGATAATTTGTCAAACAATACTGAATAAGAATAACAACACATCGTGAGACCAGTTACTTGTGATTTGTAAAAAAAACACCTATTGAAAAAATCAAGTCTAAATGAATCAGTTCCTTTTTCTCCAATTCTGCAGATCATCTGATGACTTAAGCCAACATCGCCACAAAGTGGAACAGTTTTTATGGCAATCCATCTAAGTTTAAGGCATTGTTTATCAGCTTTTTGATAGGCGGACTACTTCAACGATATGACGGAAGACTGCGTCATTGCTTGAAATTGGGACTTCTGCTTTCCTTGTCACCTCCAGCTATCCTAAGTGCTACTGCCTTCAATCCAACCTAATCTTGCCCGGTCATGCGCATTAAGCATCTACTTCCAAGATTACACCCAAAATTTCAAATCTAGTTGCCTGCCCTAAAGCCTGCTTTATTTTTTATATGTTGTCTGTTCCCAGATTCTTCGATATCAATAAAATGACAACGAGAAGTCTTTTCGTTAGGCGTAGAAGCTTCTTTTCCTACCAATTATTGAACTTACTTACTTACTTATCAGGCCGGCAGGCGAACCATGGAGGGTCCGAGCCTGAGCAATTGCTGCCTTCCATCGCTGACGGTCCTGGGCACGCTGCTTCCAGCCATCAAGACCAAGCTGTCTTGCATTCGCGATTACTTGGTCTTTATACCGGAGATTCGGTCTTCCTATCCTTCTCGAACCAGTAGGCTCGGATTCAAAGACCCTCTTTGCTGGAGCATTGTTGTCTATGCGCTCGATGTGGCCGAGCCTGTGTAGTTGACGGACTTTTGCCTTCCGGACTACATCCACATCCTGATACAGCTCGTAGAGTTCGCGGTTATGTCTTCTCCTCCATTCGCCTTCCTCGCAGACGGGACCATATATCCGACGTAGAATTTTTCTTTCGAGGGTACCAAGAAACAGCTCTGCAATTAATGAACTACGTCTAGTAAAACCTGGCCACATCAAGCAGTCACTGTTTATTTACATTTAATTACAATACATCAAAAAAAATTAAGAATATTGTGGTTTTCTAAGTAGATATTTGTTCTGCAATCAAACAAATCAGAAGAAGTTAGTTTATCACATTTTTATTTCCTTCCCGGTAGTTCGAGCAGACGACATGCACTGCAACGATGACGGATAATAGGTCCCCAAGCGACAGAAATGATTTAACCTTGCACCATTCTCCCATAGATTCCATCTCGGCCAACTCCTGATAGGTGAATACCAAACAACTCAGCATTTCTCCATCAATCAAAATCAAACACCAACACTCGCTCTGATGGCATTCTAATCGAAAGTGTATCATGAGCTCTGTTTGCAATTCATCACAATAGTTTTTTTCCTTCCTACTGATTCTATATCCTTGTAGAGTAGGGCATCCTCCGGGTTTCCCAGATTGAAAGTCAGCGTTTAAAGATGAATGTATTTCGATAACTTATTCATGTCGCAGATACTTGTTCTTACACTTTTCCTTCCTCATTCCAATGACATATCAAACCAAAAAAAAAATAACTTTTTAATCATAAGCCTGCCAAATTAAATATAATTTTCTATGGAACGGAAAAATAATTGATCACTTAGTCCATAAATTGTGTAAGATGTCGAAAGAAAACAAAAACAAAAAGAAAGAAAAAAAATCATAAAATTAACGAATCTGTCAACGCATCATAGTCAATTAAATAATCGTGCTTACTGCGAGCACTCGTATTAAAATGCGCAACAAATTGAAGAGACGCCACAGTCTCTGTCCTAAAACCGAAGCATAACACTTTCTATAAATTGTAATAAAATTATGTATATGTAAATTAAAAACAAATAAAACAAAAGAAAGCCGACTAATAGCCTAAGTATACGAAGTCTCATTCATACTGTATAAAATTTAAAAACTAAAAGAAAAGCACGATCTTGCATCACTCATAGCTCTAACCATTCATACAGACATAATGCAGAATATAGTCTCATTTCTATAAAGACTCAAAACGAAACGATTAAACATGCAGTAATTGTATAAACAAATTGACGTACATTAACACATATTGTAGGTAATTATGAACAGTGCCTATTATTAATAAAAAAAAATAACATAAGCTGTACTGTAAATAATGTAATTTTCTATAGAAAAACAAAAACAAAAAAGTAAAATTCGAAGACTAAGCCAAAATATAAAACAGAAAAATATCAATTTACCCCTCAGCTAATTGAAAAAAAAACACAACAAAAAATATAAAAATACATGTATTAATTAAATGCTTTTTCAATGTCATAGGAAACAACAATTTTATAAAGTGTAAGAGTAACCTAGGTCTATTATATATAAATGTACATACATATCAGTATTTGATTACTATCGGCTAAACAAAATAAAAGTATAAACAGAAAAACTAAATAAAAAACAAAAAAACTAAGGAAATTGTTAAATAATATTATTTATTGAATGTATTGTGGTATTGATCCTGAATTTTTAGTACTAAACGCGAGGAATTCGAGCAGATTTATTATGAATAATTTAAGTAACTGTTCTCAAGTAGATAAATTTAAAATTAATAGCAAAAAAATAACAAAAAAAAAAAAACACCTAAATAAAAATTGCTGCGAAAAAGATAAGATAAAATAAAACTATGAAAGAAAGTAAATGTTTGAACATTGTTTTAATTCATGGAAAAGTTGAAATATTCCCTACCTTAAGAAGCGCATTACACTGTGCTGGCAAACCTCATCAGCCTAATATCATACTTCGTTGAATGTGTGCTTCATGTGCTGCTGTCACAGTTGATGGAGAAGATCATTGCGGGTAAAGTTTCGAAAAGACAACACCACGGATTCTTCTTATACGTTGAAAGTAAAAATACAAAATCCCAAACTCAAATGGCCAACGTTTGATTGAGTAGTTCGGTTACCAGATGTGGATATGCATTCAAATGAAACCTGAAACTAAAACTCCACCGCTTAAGATATGACAAGATTATGTGAAAACAGACGTGAGGTATTTTCAGAAGATCTTCTTAGGGCGCTAGAGTCCGAGATGACCAAGGGCTTACCCAACATGCCTCTGCCGCCAGTTTCGTACACCAAGCCAGCTGAGGTCACCCTCGACTTGTGTGCGCCACAATTAATACCCATACAGGTCGTGGTTGAGCCATCTTCTTCAAATCCAATCAACGCCATTTTAAAAACAAACGTAGCCACTTTGGCCACGTTCGTGTGTAGGAACTTTTAGATTGTGTCTAGAGATGCGGACCAGTTGGAACATTTCATTAGTCGCAGTGAAAACGTTGCGAAGGACATTTACGCGTACACACTTTTACATTGTTTCGACAGAGTTGTAAAGGTATCATCCATAGAAAGGATACCCCTTTGACATCGCTACTTACCGAAGCATAATACTCCTAAGCATCACGTGTTAGATCTTCTCTGCCGCTTTGTCTGAGCGTCTGAACCTGAAACAGCCCGGGGAAAAATCCCAGGAAATGCCGATCGGTACTTACCACCTATTCATCGATTTCAGGGCCTCATGTTACAACGTTAATAGGGACGAGCTATACAGTGCAATGCTTAGGTTTGACAGCCAAACTCGTCAAGTTCTTCAGAATGACGATGGAGATCAAGATCGGTAATGAACTCACCGAGATCTTTAATGTCAAAGAAAGGTTTAGACAAAGCGGCTTGCTTCATGTTTGTTGTTGAAAACAACATGCAGAATTCATTCGCCAAGAAAGAGGCACGATCTCTCAAAAGTTCGCACAACTACCTCGACTCTCGGAGGGCAGTGACATGATTGGATGACACGTCGTCGATTTGGCGTTTGCTGGCATTGAATCGGAGACCGCCAGCATGGGTTTAGCTGTGAATGAAGGAAAGAACGAAGTATATGCTGGAAGGACAGATGCCACAAACGACTTGGCCACAACGTCATCGTAGGCTTCGGTGGTCAAAGACTTTGTCTACCTCGGCTTCCAAGTATGAAGTTTAAACGCAGAATAACTCTTTCAACTCAACTCAATCACTCTTTCTTTGGGCTAAAGGGGCAATTGAATAGTAGAGCTCTCTCGCTGGACCAGACAGACTTTCTATAACAGCCTGGTCATCCGTGTCCTGCTCTACGTAGCGGAGACGTAGACAATCTCTAAAACAGATAAGGAAGTCTTTAGTATTTTCGAGAGAAAATATTGTTTGCTTTGATCGCATTTGGAGAAGAAGACTCCATCATGAAGTGTATGGGCTGTACAACGACATAAGTATGGACAGCCTTTGAATCCGCGATCAACGCTTGAGATAGCTAGCTAGACACTATTGGACTTTGATTCCGCGTCTCTAGGACTAGGCAGAACTAAACAGAGGTCCTATCAAACTTTCGAGATATACCTGCGGTTTTTCTCTCACGAATGAGGGATCTATTATGCATCTATTGTTTGTATACTGCAGCTGTTTAGTTCACAAATGTCAAATCTGATTGACGTACAACGCCATTTTGCGAAAGTGTACCATCTTCCCAAAGATATGGTTAATTTTACACCACCTTGTACAATCGTCTGCCAGAAGCGAAATTTGAAAAGCGTGAGAGTTGTAAATATTGGAGCATTTCAGTGCCTGGCGCGAATAAAAGTCAAACTGTAAGCACTCTGTATCACGAGTTGGAGAGAGTCCACCGTCAAGGATGTAAAACGCTTCAAGCACTACTCCACTTCGAGCAGATTTTTCATCTCTTCATTAAACACGTTCTTGTATAGAATCGAATCCGTGCAACCTCCGGTCAATTAGTTTCCTTTCGAACATCAGCAAGATATTCGAGAAGGTGATAAATAGAGCTCTGATCAACTGGACTGGTGGATAAGCATATAATTCCGTATAACCAATTCGAAGAAAAAGTGGTCGAAACTTGTGTCGGATAGTGAATGGAACAGGAGCCGGAACAATGTACGGTTGCATCTTTGATTGACCTAGAGAAGGCCTTTGCCACCGTATGGTTAGAGTCAAGAATTGCAACGTGACCACTACAAGAAGTTAAAGTTGAATTTAAAAATCATCTCCAACATGGTGTCGTTAATTCGCCGATCTAGTTCAATATTTTCTTGAGGGATTCGAAATTTTTCATAAAACGGACTACGGGAAAAAAATTAACCATTAACAAGGATTATTCGTGTTTTCAATTAATTGTCGCAATATTTGGATCTCTCTGAAAGTATACTGCACTTTAAAAATAAATTATCAAGTCTTTTTACCAATTAAAAAAAAAATTTGTTGCATAAATAATGTACATTTATCATAAGAGCTTATTATATTTACACAACTCATACAAATAAATCTATAAATAAAAAAAATCTGCTTATGTAATTGCGTACACCGGTTACTTGATCGTGTACAGATCAGGTAAAAAGGGCATTTAAGGCAAGTTTTAATTAAAAACGGTGCGCACCTCTAGTAGTACCCGCAAACTAGATCCAATTTCACTAACTACTGTAGTTCTACCAGAAGAAGTATAAGAATAAATGTTACCACATAACGCATGCAAGTAAGTACAATAAAACTGAATACCGCACGCAACATGCAACATGATCAGTATCTACAATCCGTTGGTGCAGTGAAAATCCCACGTAGTTGAGTAAAGGACACACCACCTGCAGTCCAACGTAAATTTCAGAAAAAAAAAAGTCTGATTCGTTGGAGTTAGAACTCCTTCCTTTGTCGTCGACGAACACCCAACGAAGATTTCGAAAAACACTTAGCTTTCAATTTGATACGACAAAGTGACCACTTGCACCCGTGACTGTCGCCGCAATCCGTGTTCCAGTCCAAAGGATTTTCGTTCACCCTCAACCGATATCGGTATTTATTACAAGTTCAAAGACGCCAACCCTGGACCTCCACAACTCTTCTTAAAACCTCCCAAAGATTGTCATCTGCAAACGTGGTCCAAAAATGGTTTCCTTTTCCATGGAACTTTTCAAAGCTTATATTGAAATTGAGTTTTCTTTTCAACCCCCCAAAGGCATGGTGTGGTGTTACCCTCTCGGAGTAATGGTGTTGAAAATAAAATAATTTGAATAGGTTTCCAATTAAATTTGTGATTCAGAAAGTTTCAATTGAATTACGTGGCAAAGATAACATCACAAAGAGCATACACACAACCCGAATGTGATTCAGGCACCATGGCTTCAATGCCACCACAGTCATATCATCCCGCCCTCCGGGCAAACGTCCCAATCCAACACAGTGACAGTGCTCGTGTTACGTGTGTTACTTTTGCTCCACTTTTCCGATGAGCAGCAACACTAGCTGTGGCAGCATCAGGCAAACTGTTGAATGACATAAAGCATTCATATTCCTTCTTCTCTCGTCGTCATCACTACCGTCCTTGCATCCTTGAGATACTCGATGCATTCATATGTGTGCGGTTATGTGACGCACACTGGCACTGTGAATGAGGACGGGGACACTGAAAAATGTTGAATGTCACCGAGGAATGATGGTCCTTTATGCGAACACTTTTTTTTTAGTTTTTTTGTTTTTTTTTTTTTCATTTTTGCCTTCCTTCCCAGCTTCGGCTCTTTCGAAGTCTTCCTTATCTTCCTCCTCCCTGGCGGTCGTTCTTTATGCAATAAAAGGACATAAATGGAGAAGTCCCAGTGGGAAACATTCTGCTGCACACTGCTGTGGATGTTCATAGTGCATCTGCAGCAAAGGATCAACCGTTTGTATGTGGGTGTGTGTGTGAGTGGGTGGATGAGTGTGTTGTTCTTTAATGAAAACAATACTTTTGAGGTTAATTGTGCTGAGTTGTAACAAAATAAGCTTTTTTTCAAAATTAATTGTATTTTTCTTTTTGCTCTCGTCCTGCTTTTGTGTGCATCCCAAAGCTAACTGATATCCTGAGATGAATCATGTCACATTTCAGATGATGAATGCTTTCCCTTCTTTTGGGGTGGATGATGATTACTTTGTCTGCGGCGGATGTCTATCGCATGAGAGAAGATTGAGGGCACTCGACATTAGCATTTGTTGAATTTGGATCTTGGAGAGTCAGGACCTTGATCTAATCATGGTTGCTTGAGTTCTGCTATTGTTCACATATTACAAACTGCAAATAAACACTGCTACTTTGTGAGTTGATTTGCCATGTGGACACAAACAGGATCTCAGGAGTGAATTGATGTCTGGAGATTATGTCTCAACCTCTCAATCATTAACTCAAGCTCTGCATGTTAAACAAAATGGGGTATGACAAGTGTGGACATACATTCAATTAAGTGGACATGCATTTTCCTTGGATCACATGAATAAGATCCTTCTACTGATTAAACAGCTTGAGCTTTCAATTTCATCAAAATCAATAGCAGTGAAAACAAAAGGGTTATCTCAGGGGAAATAGAGTTTGCCCATGGGATTGTTTTGAAATGCTTCTTACTGTTACGACCCATGGAGGGTTCAAACCTGAATATCGCTGCCTTCCATAGTTGACGGTCCTGAGCACGATGGTTCCAGTCATCAACACCCAGCTGTCTTGCGTCCGCGATGACTTGGTCTTGGTGTTTTGAAATGCTTCTGGTAAACTTTGCATTTGCTCATCTACTAAACTAGTTAGACTTATGGACTATGCTCTCGACCGTTCGTCTTATGCAAATACATTTTAATACAAAAGTGATTTGCAGCACCAAAGACAGAATACTCGTGTTTCGTTTTGCAACAAAGGCATAGGCTACAAAGAAACTGTAGATTTGCGAATTCAAAAATTGGGTGTGGTGATAAGGAGGATTTAGCTCATTTAGACCAACTTGTTGGTTCCATTGTGCCCTTGTTTTGGGGTGATTCAGCACGGTGAGACCAACTTTAGTTCTAAACCCACCCGGATTCACAAATGAATCTTAGGAGGTTTGTCAGTGCATGTACGGTTAGGTTCTCTAGCTCTACGAAGAAGTGTTTACCCAGAAATCCTAGGGCTGGACAGTCGCAGAGCAGATTTTGGATGGAATCTATTACATCTTCATATATACAGCTTCTACAAAAGTCGTTGTGTTTAGACGCATAGCATGTGTACCTATGACACTGTGACCTAAGTAAGTAAGTACTCCTATTATTATACGTAAATTCTCTTCTGCCTTATGAAGCTTAGTGACGTATGCCCGTACGGTATGGTTAGAGATTCTTCCAACTCCGAACTTTTTTTCACTAGGCTATCTGCCTTTTCGTTACCTTGGCAACTAGTATGTCCCGGTACCCAACAGAGGATCACCGAGTTCAGCAAGTATGTCGTAGTGTGTAAGTTAAGGATGACCAGGTACCATTGACAGTCTTTCTAAGTGTTAAGTTTCCGCAACTGTCAAAGCTACCGATGATATTCAACTTTCAAAATATTCAGTAAGGATTGCCGTGTCATCGTGCATCACCACATGCTTGCCGAACGTGTGGAAATTTTGTAAAAAAAATCGGAATTTCGTTTCAGTTGTAAATACGCAACGTGAATTTTTTTCTATGGTCATCATGTCTTCAATGTGCAGGCAATTCTTCGAAAGTTTCCAACGTCGGTATATTCTGTTAGGAGGTGATCATTCCAATAAAAGCAGACAAGGCTAATATTTCTACGCAATTGCTTGAAATAGCTAATCTCAGATGGGCCAGATTTACTACATCGAGAAAAATATGGCCTGAGTACAACCGACCCAAAACAAAAGATCTCCTTCAGAGAACTCGACATGATATCACTCGGATTGTGGCGATCTGTACTGGATACCGGCCGATAGGAACTCATGCCACAAAACTAGAAAACTAGATATTCTATATCCAGAGAGTCAGCCTACAGTCTACATTCGTACAAGAGTGTGCTGCCCCAATTTTTTTATGCCGGCTGATCATAAACAAAGTCGTGGGTCAGAGTCAATCCCCTGATTGGATTTGGTCTTCTCTGACGAGGCCAGTAGCTATATCAACAAGCAAAGATTGCCGCTATTGGAACCAACATAATCCACAAGTGTTCGACCAATCATCATTGCATCCACAAAGTCTGACTGTGTATGGCAGGGCGGCATCATCGGACCTTATTTCTTTCGAGATGGGAATGAATGGATTCACCGTTAGGTACGGTCATTTGTGTAGTAGAGTGACGTTAAACTATTTTCTTTGGCCAGAGCACCACAACAAACATCCACCATCGACCAAATATTCACACTGCGGCAGATTTAGGAGAAAACCCAGGAGTAACAAATCGATACCCACCACCTTTTCATCGATTTTAAGGCCGCGTATGATAGCATCTATAGAGACGAGCTATTCAGAGCAATTTCTAGGTTTGGCATTCCTACCAAACTCGTCCGTTTGTGTTGGATGACGATGGAGAATGCACGCTGCTCAATCAAGGGCGGTAAAGACCTAACCGAGACCTTTGATGTCAAAAAAGGATTCAGACAAAGCGACGCGCTGTCATGCGACTTTTTCAACATTGTTCTTGAAAGAATTGTTCAAAATTCGAACGCCAATACCAGAGGAACAATCTTTCAGATGTCCGTCCAACTACTCGCATATGCCGACGATATTGACATTATCGGAAGAACGCAGCGTGATGTCAATGGCGCTTTTGTTGGTATTGCAACGGAGGCCGCGAAGATGGGTTTAGGGGTAAACGAGGGTAAGACCAAGTATATGCTGTCAACGAGAAAGGACACCCAACACCGACGTCTCGGTCAGAATGTCACAACAGATAGATATAACTTTGAGATAGTCCAAAACTTTGTCTACCTAGGCACCGCTATCAATTCAGACGATGACACCAGCGCTGAAATCAAACGAAGAATAACTCTTGCCAATCGCTGCTTCTTTGGGCTAAGAAAGCAATTGGTAAACAAAGCCCTCTCTCGAACAACCAAGGCAACGCTTTACAAGGCCTTAATCGTCCCAGTATTCCTATATGGCGCGAAGACATGGACTTTGTTAAAAGCGGATGAAGCTGCTCTTGGTTGCTTCGAGAGGAAAATTTTTCGTGTGATTTTCGGTCCCGTCTGCATAGATGGTGAGTGGAGGAGGAGATATAATGACGGACTATACGGACTGTTTAGCGACATCGACTTATCCAGAAGAGTGAAGATTCAACGATTGAGATGGCTAGGTCATGTAGAGCGGATGGAAACCAATGCTCCGGCCCGAAAAGTCTTCGCTCCACCCCCGAGGGACGGCGCAGTAGAGGAAGACCGCGACTCAGGTGGCGCACGCAAGTGGAAAAGGACCTCAACCAACTATGCGTGCGAAACTGGAGACAGCTAGCTAAAGATCGAGCTGGCTGGAGACGCTTGTTGGTTGAGGCCCAGGTCCACCTCGGACTGTAGCGCCACCTTAAGTAAGTAAGATCACCACAACGTCCATATATCCGATTTGGCTTTTGGGTTATTTCGCGGCAAGCGTTTACCAATTGGCCACCGCGAGCTTTCCGAGGCACTAGATTCGATACTTTATTGATGTATTAACGCCGCACACATTGAACTTAGTGATCAAAAAATGGCGCGGCTGCTAGTAGCACTGCCAGCGAAGCCGAGGAATGAAGCTGAAAAATAAAGCTAAAATCAATTATATATCTCACGCAGTTGTTGCGCAGCAAGTAGCAAGTCGTAGTACATGCTTTCATAGCACACGACCACATGGACCTCTACCAGGGGTCAAACTAGAAAAACTCATCCCATCTCAAAATAACTCACCTCCTCAAAACCACTCCGTACGCATGGAGGCATTAAAGAAAAGAAAAAGATCTCAACACCTTCTCCATTTAAAATATTGATTGGCTTACATGCCACTGTCCCACAATCAATTAAAAGCTTCTGCTTGAATCCTCCCTCCGCAAGCACCTAACTAAGGTGTCACTTTACCAACGATTCACTGTGCACAATTCTCCCACAAGGTCCCTACTCCAATTTCCAGCCAAGTACAAGTACAAAAACTACGCGATAAAATATAATTAATGTCTCCTTGGACAACTGGAATCCTTTTCCGTTTTTCACAGCCTGCAAAAATGTGTACTCTCATAGCTCTCACTTTACTGTCTCGTCGTTTGTCGACGTGGAATCTGTGTCAACTGTCAGCGATTCGTTTTTGTCTCTTACACTCGCACTGCGCACACCGCACTCCGCTCGTCCCCATCGCGTTAAGTCATCAAAATCCTTGTGTCCAGGACACAGCGCCCATTCTCAGAGAATCGGGACAAGAGAATAAAAACCCGTAAATGACAAATTTTAATGAGTGTGCATTATTCAATCTGCTCGATTGCATGATCCGCGATTAGTTTGCAGGTGTAACGGGTGTCCGCTTTGCGTCTCGACTGCTGCACTGGTGTTGAATGCTACCGTATGCCGCGATGACACCCGCAATTGTGTCCTTGTTTTAATTTTAATGGAATTTAATTAAAATGTCAGCTTTTTTTCTCTCTATCCAGCCAACGCTAGGTCCTAAATAATATCACTTGAGCCGTGCGTTAGCAGGCGGCTTGATGCAATAATCACCATCCACGGTGCGGAGGATGCGGAATTGAAAATTTGTAAATGGATTTTCACGGACAAATGTATTTAACAGCAATCCCTCGTAATAATTTGCTAAATCAGCTTAATATTGCCCTTTTACGGGGAAACAATATCGAGCCTCAGCTTCTCGGGCGGTGTTCATGTTTAAATTGGGAAATGTATAAACTGAACTTTTAATAGGATTTTAAGCTTTCGGGCAATTCAATAACGGGAAACAAGTTTTTGCCTGATCCATCCTTCCAATTAGCAGACGAGAACAATGCACTTGCTCGCACAATCAATCCGTGAACAATCTGATCTGCGATTGGCCAGACTTGAGTTACAGGTTGTTGGTACGGCAAGTGATAATTTGATTTCGTATGAACAGTTCGCTTAACCACAAACAGGCAGTCCAATTACTGGGACGAAACAGTGTATGCCTTTAAATACTTTGCACTTATTTCGTGTATTTACACATTACGCTTGTGTAGTTCACAAACGATTTAATTCACAAAACGAGCTCTGTCGAGTGAACTAGTTCGCAGTGTAATTTTAATTTAGTTTAATTTAGTTCACCTTACTCTGCATACATGTAATTTAGAAAGAATAACTGAACTAAACTGAACTAAATTTAGTTGTTTGCTTTGTGTGTGTATGGGCATTGTTCACATCAGGATTGTTTTTGTTAAGCTATACCGCTAAATCGCACAAGACTGTAGTAGTTGATTATAGCTTCCAGTCATCAAGACCAATCTGTCTTGCATCCGCGATTACTTGGTCTTTATACCGGACATTCGGTCTTCCTCTCCTTCTCGAACCAGTAGGCTCAGATTCAAAGACCCTCTTTGCTGGAGCATTGTTGTCCGTGCGCTCGATGTGGCCGAGCCAGTGCAGTCGACGGATTTTTGCCTCCCGGACTACATCCATATCCTGGTACAGCTGGTAGAGTTCGCGGTTATGTTTTCTCCTCCATTCGCCTTCCTCGCAGACAGGACCATATATCCGACGTAGAATTTTTCTTTCGAAGGTACCAAGAATCAGCTCTGCAGTTTTGCTTAGCGTCCAGCTTTCGGCTCCATAGAGCAGGACATGCAAAATAAGAGTTTTGTAGACCATGATTTTGGTCTTTCGAGTCAGCCCAGTTGTTTTGACAAACCGAAGTAGCACCGGTTGCCAAGGGCGATTCTACGACGGATCCTCACTGCGATGTCGTTTGTGGAATTCACGTTTGCCCCGAGGCTGTCGATCGTACAATTTTGTCCAAGATGGTGTGTGACGGAACGTTTTTTGGTCGACAGCATATATTTCGACAGCCTTCATTACGGCACGTTGAGAACGCGCGACGATGTCGATGTCATCCGGGATCCCGAATTCAGCCATCGCATCGAATAGCTCCTTGCGATGAATGCTGTCGTATGCGGCTTCGAAATCGATGAAAAGGTGGTGCGTACCGATTTGAAACTCACTGGTCTTCACCACGATTTGTTTTAGTGTGAAGATTTGGTCTATAGTCGATTTGCCGGGCCGAAAGCCGCATTGGTACGTGCCGATTAGTGCGGTGCAAAACGGCTTTAGACGTTCACACAGTACGCTGGACAGAATCTTGTAGGCGACGTTGAGCAGGCATATGAGCAGGGATATCGACGTTGAATGTTCGCACATCCAGGATATTTGACGCATGTCTTGCGTCAATGAGCACATGGTCAATTTGGTTGGCGGTTCGACCGCCCGGAGATCGAGAGGTTGCTGTGTGGATTCTTTTGCGAGGGAATCTTGTGCTACATATGACCATATTACGTCCTGTAGCAAAGTCAGTGAGTCGGAAGCCGTTATCTGTTGTCGTGTCGTTGAGGCTGTGCTTTCCGATCACTCCGCCAAAGATGCTTTCCTTACCGATTATGGCATTGAAGTCTCCTTGCCCTATCCAGCGTATTTCCTGGATCGGAGTAATATCCGCCTTGTACTGCGTGAGGATCTTTTCCAGTTTATGAGCGGCCCCTGGTGTGTAGAGTGTTCTTACGTTCCAGAAGCACACTCGCAAATCACCGTGCGCCGTGTCGTCGTTGTTTCGATTCCGTCCGTTGATCCGAGGCAGTTTGCTCAGTCGTAACGGTTGTTGTTTTATGTGTGCGGGTTGTTAGGTTGTTAGCCCACAAACACAAGGGAGTCGCTGCATACATTAGTTCACCTCACAATGGGTATTGCGGAGGTTATCCAGGGAGCGCCGCCTGGAGGCTGTATGTCAACTTGATCTATGCAGAGACACGGATCGTTGCTGGCATCCCGCCAACTTGGGAGCGATCATAGATCAATCAGCGCAACACAGCAGCATCTTTTTCTCTGGTCTCAAGAGGCGATTGAGCAGGCATTTTAGAAAGGCTCTGAACCAGGATTTTTGATATGTTGGTTCTTCAAATTGTGTTCGTCCACTAGAAGGGTGGGACTACTGGGCATCCCAATATGAAGAGTATTTGTAATGCAGAACAATGAAGAGGCAAATATATTCTAGAAATGAAGCACGGTTCGTTCCCAGAAAACAAATTAATACATACCTGCAATCTTCGTATATGATTTTAAATGGTAAGTTAGCGTCTAGCATCTCTCTGCAGTTCTATGAGTCTAAACCTTATGCATATGACATTAAGGTGGCAGCACGGATAGTTCCAGTTCCCGACCTGCTAAACTAGACTCATATTCCTTACAGACTGTAGTACCACATTGTCTACATTAAGTGATTGAATAAATCATGAACTGTTTTGTTGATGATGCTGCTTTTAAATCGATTATTCGTAACAAATTGAAATTTATTGAAAAATTCCAGCAAGTAAAGCGTGGTTTTAAGGGCTCTAGAAGTGAATGAAATGATCATCCCAGCTTGGGAATAAGCCCCCACAAAGTGTAATCAATGGATACACAATTACAAAAGGTTTCAATTGAATCATTCGTTCACATCCATACACCAACGTAATTGTTCGTCAGATAACTTTATACATCCTTTTACACTCTACTCGGAAACAGATCCCACTTACTTCTGCAACTCGAGAGATGCTGTAACATCAGCAACATCACAGCACCAGCGCAAAATGCATTCATTGCATGCACACATAGATGCACTTCCTTCCGCGGAAATGTTATGCACGTCCTCATTTCCCCCTGTTTATTCATGGCATATAATTGTGCGGTTACCCATGTCTACTCGACAGACCGAAATGCATCGCCCACACCACTTGGGCAGATATTTATCAACCAAAAGCTCTTAAAATTCATCTGACAAGTAATTGTGTGCCCTCATCCGAATCATCCCGCTTACGGTCATTTACTTAATAAAAATTGCATCCGGGCAAGCAGCTCGCTATCATGAAATGCCCCACTGAATAGCGCAATGAAATCCTTTCGCAGTTATTTTTACAGCTCAATAATTTCATCCATGCCGTGGCACAGCGTCATGATGGTATTATGGTGCCCCTCAGCCTCTCGTCTTAAGGGGCGGAAGCTCCCATTCGTTGTGCTACACATTATAACCCAACACATCGTCAAATAACAGAGAAAAAGGAACAGCAACGAAAAAAAAAGCGAGAACCAACAATAACAGCACAGGACAAATTAAATTCTCGAACCTGACACATTTAATCCCGTCCTTCAGGCCAGGACACTGACAGAACGTGAACGACTCTTGGTCACACCAGCAAGCTGCCAGCCGAACGCATTTACCCCGTCCTTACGCGCCCCAACCACGATGACTTTATTCGCTGACCATAATTATATTTTCACTACACACTCTAGGTCTTGGTTATTAAATACTCACTGCAGTAACTCAGTAATGACTTTACGCCGTAGTGAATTACAGTGACCCCTAATGAGGCAGGGACGCCTCCTCTCTGCCGCACTTAAAGGACCTTCCTTCGTCGTGAATTCAATTGGAAAATGCTGCGTGGTGGTTTGCGTGCGCTTGGCGGATTCGGGTGGCAGTTGATTGTCTGACGAATGTCATCTTTTGAGCTTTGAATGGATACTTTAGGTAAGTCCTAGTTGCTGATGTTTCGTAGTCATGGCAAACTGTGCTCATACTCTAAAAGTTGTCACCCTTCCTAGTCACGAGTTGATTCTGTTCTTGGCACTAGTTGCTTCAATTTAATGGATCCATGCGACCGTAGCCTAGGAGACTGTCGACTCAAATCGGAGTATTGTATCCCTTTTGGTCCTCTTACATGAAGTTATACTTTTCGAGATCTGTCATTTTGGCGTAGATGAGCTGTAGAAGTGAAAATTGATATGATGTGCCAGATTCCTCAGACAGTAAGGCGTGGTAGAAAACTTGATTTCTCAATACGCCACCCCCTAGTTGAACTTAAAGTGGTTTCCTGATTGGCGATGCACAATCACGAATGATGAAGGATGAAGCACACTCTTAGTCAGAGATGATATTTGATCGTGTTGGAGAGACTAGAACGATAGACTACCCGAGAAACTGTACGTGATTTACATACTTATTTGTCAAATCAACAATCCATAGACTCTTCTTGTACTTTCACTCTTATGTGGAACACAGTGCCACCACCACACTTCTAAGCCTGACTCTATCTCGTTCTTCTCTTGCAATCGCGTTCCATGTATACTGCGCACTGTCCTGTCACCTTTTAGCGGGAGCTCCAAGGCGTCGGTAACCTTTGGATTCCAACTAAGAGACTGGCTCCTGATGTAGCCTTGGGGGTTTTTTTTTATTTCGGTAACGACGCTTTTTTGTGCTGTGAAGTTCCAGATTATATATCCTGTCTGGCCACCAGATTTTAAGTAAAGGCTGTCCCATAATTCACGCAGAATGTAATTTTGAATAGAAAGCTTAAATTTTGATTGATTCACAGATTATACAGATTGGGGTTATGTATGGAATAGAACATCGGATAAATGGCTGCCTCTTTTGTACTCTTTTATTGAAATTAGATATCTAAAACGGCCGATTACACGATTAATAAATGACTCATGCAGTAATTGAATTGTTTCTCTGGCTGTATGGCATGTGGCACCGTCTTGTTGAAACCACATGTTTGGATCTTGTCACGAAAGCTGGGAAAGCATGTAACGATAACGAACACCATCAATTGTTACTGACTGACCAGCCGCATTTTCGAAGAAGAATGGTCCGATATTGCACCACACAATCACGCGTTGTTGATGCATTTGTTTCTCAACAACTAATCGTGGGTTTTCGGAATCCAAAATGAGACAATTTTGACGATTAACGATGAAAATGAGCTTCATCACTCAAGATGACTTTGTGTGAAAATTGCGGACTGTAGCTGACAAACCTTTTGTTACTGTTGTTCTTTTGTATAGCGCTCCATTTCTACTAACTCCGAAATGTTTCCGTTGACTTCACAGTACTATTAAATGATCCAAAATTCAAATTATGGGAAAAAAATTAAGTTTAGGGAATTACTTCAGTTCATGTTGGAAAAACACGCCGAACAAATTTGTTTGTACTCGATCTACGACCATCCCTGTAAATGGTGACGAGTCCAGAGATGCACAGCATGAATAATGAAATGGCTGGGCGATGTTCAACATGCATGAAGAGGAGGTTTCAACTATTAACCTAATAATACAACTCGATCGACAGAAAAAGTTCGGTTGTTTCATGAAATGATTTTGATTTGATTTGAATGCTTCCAAATGCTATGTTGGTCAGTGACATGATCAAATCTTGATAAATTTCTTGTAGACCAATTTTGAAACAGCTTGGAAGATCTGTAATCAGGAAGGCAGAACTTGATGTCATATTCAAATTAGTGGTTTTCAACTCAGTTATTTATTTTTCAACTCTAACCTCTGGTCATGAATAAGGATTCCTTCATGCTAAGTTACTCGCCGTGATTTTAAGGTTTGGTGACGTGCCCTCATCATTAGGACCTCCGTGATGTGTCTTGAATGCGATTCCATCAGGTAGGCGACTTATTGGCAGACCCAGAACGTGGAGGCTGGACCGTGTACAAAAACTCGCCTGATTGCTCCCTATGAGCTACAGTCGAGTCAAGCCCCTTAGTGGATCCTGCAGGTTAATGAAGATGATGGTGATGACAAATCTCTGAGAGTCGCATTTAAGTTAACACAAGACATGTGGGAACAACGCCGGCGGTCGACAATCATTGTAAATATCTGTTACATCTGCCACGACATACATGTAGGGATCAACATCTGGTGACAAGTGGTCTGTAGTCAAGTAGTCAGTAAGAAAATATGCTCCAAAAGGGAACAATGAACATTCTTTAAAACTGCAGAATTTATTATTATAGTTTAATTTATACTTTCGACAATACACTGTCGGTGTAATGAGTCCATGTTAGTTCGCTATTGACGAGTTTAGGGTTTTGTTATGATAAGTCTCGTTGAATGATGATCCGGACCTACACAATTATGAACCATTAAAATTCAGAACAACATGTGCATGGTACAGTGAACTTCTTCTTAATGTACATCCTCTTAAGGACTATTCTCGTACTGTAATGGTTGGCTGGTATGATGGAGCTGGATTGTGTATTGACATTATTTGGGCAGAAACATTCCCATAAGCGGACGATATCAGTTGTACATAAAGATCTTTGTATACATACATACCTGAGCTTGGATGACAACATTGATAACGAAGGAATGGTTAAACAGCTTTCACATCAAAATGAGGAAACTGAGCATCAACTACACATCCTCATCTTAGCTTAAGCAAAATCCCTGATATTTTGTTCAGCAAACACCACATCCGTTTGTCTGTCCTTGGATAAGGCATAATCAAAAATTTAGATTATTTTATCGCGAAAAGTTCTACTCCACTTTGTCGCTAAACTGGATAACGTTACAAAGCAGAGCTTTCTTCTGCCATTAATGTCCTAGATTCCAGAAGTTTCCCTAGAAATAATAAAAAAAAACTGCTTCAAAATATGGGTTTCACAATCACAGAGGACTTCACCCCAGAGAACCACATACCATTGATTTGTTTTCAAAATTAGTCCTCGTTCGTCAGAAAAACTGGTGATAGCAACGTTCAAACCAATAAAATATGGAATGAGAATTTAGCCGAAGATGATTAAAGCGATAATAGTGAATAAAGTGACGAGGGCGATCAATCGGATGCTTCGGAAGAAGATAATGAAATTAATTCATTCTAGTACAAGAAGGTGTTGAACACTTGTGAAGCTTTATGCAAGTTAGCTAAACGAAAAGACCAGGCAGCTGACATCTGTTCTCCGATCTCACTATGAGACAGTTGTAGTAAGAGATTTTAATCTCCGCCAAAGCCGTATTGAATTAATGTTAAGTACATGAATGTATGTACCAATATACTCCGGTCCCGTGGCTGTCCACTTAAGAGAGATTTCGCTGCATAACGGCCTCTAGAGGTACTAGAGGTAAAGGTACGACTTCAAAAGCCGAGTTCATTTAGCCTTCAAGAAATAAGCTTATCGTTCTTGCCTCAAACATCTGGGCCAAAAGTCTTCATATTTAAAATTGCTCCTACCAGTCGATGCCGTTAATTTAACGGTTTATTCTATCTGCAAAAACTACCAGTTAGCTCCTCCGCCATATCAAGTTGGTGTTCGAATTAGAAGAACAGTGCCAAATGCAATCCTTTCGGAAGTCCACAATCACTTCATAGTTTCAGCCCCACTCTAAATGACTCGCCGAGTCCTTTTTTATGGAAAATCCCCATAATTGCCTCTTATTATCATCTAGCGGTTAATGAGATATTCTGCAGCCCGTGTAACTGGCTTATCTGAAAAAAGCAAATTGCCGAGAAATAAGAAGTTTTTCCGATAGTGACACCTGGGTCACGAGACGTATGCGGCAGCTTTTTCTCCCACCCCTTCCGAGCCCGCCCAGCACACATACACAACATTAGAGCTCCAGCGAAGGGAGGAACACACATTGGCAACGGTTGCGAAAAGAATTAGTGACGGTGTGTGAATTGTGGGTTGTGTAAAGTGCAACGGCGGCGAGGCGAGGTGCAGGGATGCGATGCACTGCAGAGCGGGGGGAGGGAATGATGAAGGATGCTGCAAAGATGCTGGAATGGCATGCCGCTACGAGAGTATATAATGAATTCGTATTCGCTTAACATTTTAATGAAATTTCTTAATTATTCTTGATTAACATGGAAAAGATAATCCTATCTCTGAGGTAATTAAGTGTGTCTACCTTTATCCACTTTGTATGTTCAGTAAACTGTTTTAAAAAAATACGTGACTAAAATGCAAAGTTTATGTGCTCTAGCACCGTCGCCTGCTTGCTAGACATACACATGTACATGTACATGCAGTGCTCTCCTCTTCGAAACCTTCACTGGCTTATATTTGAGACGGAAGTGCTCCGCCTCTGACTGGCTGGAAGGCGAGAAGGCAAGATTTGGATTGCAGGACAAACACAAACACTAAAACGAAATACTTTAGCAAACTTAATGAAGGCTTTAATGAATTTTGATAAAATGTTCTTCGGCATGAATTATGCATTGCAGGACGAAATTTATACTTTTATTTGCCAACGTGGTCTGAGGAGCGGCATGTGGCATGTGGGAATGGGAGATGGGGGATGAGAAATATAGGCAAATGACGCAAGGCAACTTGTGCTGGTGTTGTGCTTTGTACCGATGCAGGATATCACCTGACGTCTCTGGCTTGCTGGGAAACTTTATGACTGCGATGCAGGAGTGTTGACACAATGTAGTCGTCTCGTCTCGCCTCGCACACGTATGAAGGATGGATATCTTGGAATTGGAGTGTGCTCAAGTATTTCAACTTGGTATGCAAGTTGGATATTAATTTGCACTTGCAGTGGATTTAATTGCTAAAATTGAATTCATCTAGCACCTGCTGGTGATGCTTATGCAGTAGATCTCTGATAATGCCGACAGGGCGCAGGGAATATGTGAAGTTTCCTGGTGCATGCCAGAAGGCAGCAAGTTGTTTATTGGGTGCGTATATGTAAACTTACTTGCATTACCCATGCTTGGTGGGCTGTCAGGAACAGGCATCTAAGAAGGTATCGATTTTGAAGGATATAAATTAGAAACAAAACAAATTGGGTCCAACACAAACGATTAATTAAGAAGAGGATCTACGCACTGTGGGACAGTTGGGTATTTTCCTTTGGTCAGAAAGTGCTTGGCAATCTGGAGCTTTCCATATTTTCTGAGGAGGCACTTAACTCTCTGTAGGTAGGACAAGACTTCAGAGAACAGCTCTTGCAGTAAGATCTCTCTAACTATTGACCAAATAGGATAGCGCCACAATTCGTTGTGGACTGGAGACTAGCTTTCAGTGATGTTGTTCTTTCGTGGGTGAAGGTGACCCACGGTTTTATGGCGGTACTAAATGGCGAAGTTTGAGAGCTTTTGTATCGACACGCATACTCTCAGTGACTCGGCAATGACACCAGTTGGTTGTGCGGACCTTCGGCGTGGGAGTGGAAGCCATATCTCAACTGGTTTAATTTTAACAATAAGTAATAATAATCACTATCACATCAATGACATCTCTGAAATACCAACAACGACTTGGTGAAGATCATATCTGCTGTGTGATTCACACTTTTCACAATAACAACAAAATAAGGCGGGTCAACTGCCAGCAGTCATCGCATTTCGAAGGTTTCGTCCCACTTATTTTTTTTGTCGGTAGTTTTTTCTCACTATTGAGCACTCATTCTCAGAAACTGGTCCATTTTACTAGCATGGCAGCAACCTAGATTTTCTGAAATGCCATGGTTTTTTGGAGAATGCCAGCAGACGCTTCAGAAACCCACATCAGCAGCTCTCACTTCTGCACCAAATAACTGCCACCTGATTCGAGCAAAGGTGGGGCAGTGGCAGAGGAAGTGTTCTGCAGTGTCATCGTCTTCTCCACAGACGTTGCAGAAGATTTAGGCGAAGCACGCTTAGGTGTTTGGCGAAGGCGTAGTGGCTCTTCAGTACGACGGTATGTCGCCTGCAGTCTCTTCTGTCAAGAGATAACAAGAATTCCGTGGATTTCCTAAAGACGTTTGGGAGCATGAGCTTTGGTTTGTCCACAACTTGGTGAGCCATGCCACCTCCGGTTGAAGCCCTAAACAAGGCGCGGGTGGACCCACAGCAGATTCGAGTCATGAGAGTACCTCCTCTGATCCTTGTCTATACAGTTCATGGGCGATCTCATATGCCATGATCCCGTGGTGGCCGGGACCCAAACAAGACTTAGAAAATTTAAACTGCTGATCATATTAAGAGAAAACTTGCATTCCTGGACTATCCTGGAAGTGGTTAAAGGGTTGAATAAAGCCTTAAGCACAACTTGGCTGTTTCTACAGACACAAATACTCCTCCCTTCCACCTATTCTTCATATAAATCGTGGCCATCAGGATCGCATAGGTTTCGGCCTATAAAACCTACGCCAATTTACTTAACGAGGTGTGTAGTCTAATGTCATCGCCCTTCACGAAGATGCCAGCGCCATACCCTTCCTTGGTCTTGAAGCCATCCTCGAAGATTCGACCACATTCCATTCCTGGATCAGATTCTGTCTGATACATATATTTTAAAAGCCATAATTCTAAATATTAAACAACGCCTTTAAAAAATTTTAGTTCAGTTTACTGAATTAGTAAACTCCAGCCCAAAATGACATGCTCTTTTCCGAATACTGGCCGAGATATGAAATGTATTCTGAGTTCATCTTCGTCAGACCCATTCATCCAGACACTTCATTTCGCGGTCCACATTCCTCGTATTGAAGCTGTCCAGCGTAGGTTTCTACGTTTCGCTCTTCATGAGCTTGACTGACAGAACCAATATTCCTCCTTACTCTGGCTGCCTTCAGCTTATTCGCCTTCCTCCACCAACTAAGTACTGGTAACACAGACTGCACCACTTCTCGAATTGGTGCCTCTTAGCGCCAACGTCCACAATTTAAACCCTCATCCGCAGTAGACGGCTAATTACGGCTTCAACTCACCGGAATCAAGAATGTTATGATTGGCTAACACTATGGAATACTCTTTCGATTTTTATCTCCACCTTCGTAACCACCTTCAGTCCCGTTCCTTCCTGCCTTTCTCTCTCTGCCATCTAGGTTAAGCATTTGTTTGTAAGCTTTGATTGTTTGAGTTTGTCACTTGTATTAAGCTTAATAAATTGGGTCGTTGCCCCCACTACCATTTATTTCGAAGCTACATTCATGTCATTATGAAACAGCACATCTTTCAAATAGACGCCTCGGCTTAGCTGGCACTGCTTCTTGATGACTCGGTCCAATATGTGCGGGTTTATTCCGACAATAGCTTTTGGAATTTCACATCAGAGAAAATAATCGAGTCGCATGATTGCGACGATTATAGGCCCGTCGGGAGATGACGGGCTGGGATCATTGACGGTAACATTTCGAAAGAAATAAGATCCGATGATGACATGCCGCCATGCCATGAACCACACTCAGCAGTCTACCTGTGCGTATGCATTAATACTTAGTCAAATACTTGTGATTGTGTTCGCTCCAATAACCAATAGCCGCTGAGCAAAAAATGAACCTTGTCCGAGAAGATGATTTTCTGGCCAAAATGCGGCTCTCCAGAGCTCTCAATTAAAGCCCAATTAGCGAGCGTTGTCTATGGTCGCCCGGCTTCATCAGCACAGTCTTATACGGATATAGGCCCAAATCCAACCCCAAAATAAGCCGGGTAGAGTCTCTGGAGATGCTCAATTCGGCTGATCGACATTTCTGGGTTTCCTTCGATACTTCGACACGATATGTAATTTTTATTTAACACCAATCTCTGCCTGGTTGTTGGCTTATATTCCAAGAGAGTATACTCACGCTTAACCTCTTCCGCGGTGCGACGAACTGAATGCACACTTGCACGACTTCAAGACGATATTCACGTTCCTCATTTAAAACTGAGCCGGAAATTCGATATTTTTTAATAATTTCCGCAGGTTCGGCAAATGTGAATCGGTGCATAACAAAGTGGCAAATCGTGCAGAATATATTGACAGCTGGGTGTCATAGCTGTAGCTTTGACAGCTTCTGTACAACGACATAAATCTAGCCGGGCATCTATGGATCTAACGCCTAAGGTGCCTGTCCATGGTCTTATTCCAGTTCTATCAAAGTGTGGACATTTGATTTTTATTTGTGGACCAGTCGCAGGCAATTCACATAGTAATCCGGTTAGTCAAAGTAGACTCCTTCCTTTTGAATCCCTTTTCCTTATCCGTAATCATAGTCATCTTGCAATATCTTGCAAGTGCAGCTCAATGGAGTTTCTTAAGTGCAACAACGTGTACGATTACCTGTCGACAAATCCTAAACATCATAGCGCTGATATCCAACAGAAAGGTAGAACCAGATGGCAATGATATCGCCGCCGGAAATCCCAAAGCAAAGTACCTTGTACAATCGCAAGCATAAACATGTTGCCCAGCAACAGTTCTCCTTTCAGATAGAATTTCAATTTCCAGAACGGCTTGAAAATGAGCAAGAAAACCATTCCTCTGTATCAAAGTTCATGCCTTGCCAATTCAATGCCCTTCAACACATGCCTCTCTAAAGCAAATCCCCTCCGACATTCCATTGCACCACTTGCCACTTATATCCCCCGATTTGGGGCTGTTACTTTGAACACTCCATGTGATTCCATTCTCTCTGCACCCCATTCAATCGTATTCGGCTTGCCCAAAACAACCACAATAATCCTCAACAAATCTCAACATTTGCCTGGCACATTTTCCAGACTCTAATTAAGGCATACCTTCGTTCGGCTCACTGTTAATCCCTTAGCGAAGCACTATTTGAAATCCTTTGACACACACAAAAATGCCGAACGATGACATTTTCGCAAAATTTCTTTGCAATCGTCAGCAGCAGCAATGGCGCAACCGAATGAAAAGGTGAAACCCCACCACACGACTATATCAGCCTGCTGGGCTGCTCGCCGATGGAGATTGGAGAGGAGCGCTGAATAATCACAAATATCGGAATTATTTTAGTCCTGGTAAATAGTTTTGAGAAACGCTGCACTGTATCGTGTGCTGCACTAAGGACTGAGGACTTTCCACTTCTCCACCACTTTGCTAGGCACTCGAAATCTACGAATTTACTTTTGCATCTCGCATAGAAATTCTGTGTGACCGAGAGTCTTGTGTATTTGTGGAGCTGCGACACAAAGGACGATTTATATTTCTCTTGCTTCGGGCCTGGTTATTTGATTTGGACTCAAGCAAGGAAGCCCCAAAAGGTGTGCAGACATTTTTGGTACACCCAACAGGAACTGCTTCAATGAGTATCCGGTTGTTGCTATTTTTGTTTTTTTTTTTTTTGTTATTTTGAATTTTGTTTTCCTTTCACTTGATTCGCCTGGGGCCGCATAGCGTCACCCTTCGGTTGGGTTTTGATGACAGATCTCTTGATAGCATCACTTCATTGCAAGTTGCCTGCGAGACTGCTGTCTGTCTGTTTTATTCAGTCATTTGATTAATTTATTTAATTGGATTGTTATCTCTGCACTGCACTTTTCGATGTGCAGACGACGGAACCGAGAATGGGAACCTGAGATAAAACACAATCCATTACCCATCTGCTGAATGCTTTGTGAAATACGACAGGATGTCGTTTTTAATGCGAACAATTTGCTCAATACTTCTGTTCCAGGTACCTTCAAAGGGGGAAGAGTTATTTTCAATTTGCTTAATTAAGTCAATTGACTACTTTCGTCAGACAAATTCTGCAGCTTTTACGGACTTTGGTTTGGTATTTCGAGCTGTTTTTCAACTTATCTTCAGTAGTCGCATATTTAACAGGAAGCTAATAAACTTGTTTTTGGACATTGCCAAAAGCAGCACATTTTTGCGCGAATTGTCACTTATAATGTACTCCGTCCTGTCCGTGAAGCAGAAATGCGAGAATTTTCCACGCTGCAAATTCTAGTCCTGTGCTTGCTGACATAGAATCCGTCTATGGAAGAGGTGAATTCCAAAACAAAAGTTAATGGACGCATTCTTGAGAGAATTACCATCACGCTTCCATCCGAGTCGCATAATCAGGGCGAAAGATGTGTCGCAATAAATGCGACGAAGCAGACAAAATCTGATGCCAAAAGGGTTGATATTTAGGTGAGCTGAACATTTTTTTTTCTCAACACAACACAAGTTTGTTTACTCCTCAAAAAAAAGCACACAGATTTATTTATAAAAGCGGAAAAGTTCTGCAACTGCACTCTGGCTATGGACAAGTTCTTTCACTGCAGAGGTAGAAATGCTTAACGACCTGCTATTCAGATCCGGAGAGTTGGTGTGATACTGATTCCCTGCATTGCCAAGCGTGTCATTGACCACCTGATGATCATTTTTTTTAAATTTGGCGTAATTAATTTTATTATAGTGACACCCGCGAGGGCCGCATAAAATGGTTGTTGCAGGCTTGTAACAACTCAACCGATTCAATTCATGAATAATGTACATAATGTAAACATAAAGATTTGTCGGCGTTCCAGCTCTGGAGCAAACAACATATGTATTATTGGCGGTGCGAATAAAAGGCATTTTTTAAGTTCAAACCACCAATACTCAGGGATGGGCATTGAGCATTGTTGATGGTTATGGCAAAAGCCGGACGGGCTGGATACGGTAATCGCTTGAAATCGAAAGGCAAATCACTGGAATTGATGAACTTGTGTTTAATGTTGCTCTGCTCTTGAATGGCGCTCTCTCAAGCTATTTGACTCTGAACGCACTTCAGGTTGTTCGGACTTTTCGGCTGCTCTTTTGAGTCGCATTTTTTCAGCGAATCAATTACCTAACTCTGCTAGTCCGTTCAATAATGGAAATGGTTTTCCGGCATTTAATAAATGACGTTATTCCATCGATTCCTTACCACCTGTGAAAGACAATCATTTTCTTAAAAAGGTTGTTAGTAATTTATTTCCTTTTAGCCCGTATATGAAAAACAAATGACACGGTATTGGCATAAATATGGAACTGCGGAACTGCGGAACTGCTGAAAGGATATCCGAAATTTAGTGATGTGCCACACCGAAACGTTCTTAAACCGAGTTGTGATTGAAGCAGACCGACTTGCAACTCGAGTTGCCTAACTCGGTTTCACTATTACATTGGCCACTTGGTAATTCGTCAAACGTTTTTATCGAACTATAGAGTATTGCCTATTTCGGAACTATTTTGAAGCTAATTGTGCCACCAATTTGTGCAATTGAGTTGAAGTTAGCAACACCATACGGGTCGACCAAAATGGCGTTGGCGGGGATTAGTTACAATCTGTTCAACGAAGATTTTCCAAAATAAATTGTACGTACACTCGAGTCACATTGTAAGTAATAGGCTTGTCGGATTAATAAGGGGGGCCGGTTAATACAGCGGCTACCGCGAGTCCACTTATCCAGATTTATTCGAATACATATCAATCTGTCTAGGTTTGCATAAACAAAATTGTACACACAGCACGGACGGCGGTAGTAACTTGAGTCGATCGTAAAAGGTTATTGGATTTCTTTTTTTGTTTACTTGTATTTTGAGTTTTTGTTTAGTTGAAGTCAATGTAGCAAATTAACAGATAGCAGATAACAAGATAACAATTAATTTATCTACTAAGTGTCATCCAAATATGAAGAACCATTTAAGAGCTAGAACTCCACAAACATCCAAACACCCAAACTTACTCATTTATAATATTGGTCGGATATTTGTGATATAAAGCAGATGCGATAGTTTAAGATAATGGGTGGTGTGAATAAAAACTGAGGGAAAATGCCGAGTTAACACTCATGAGTAAAGTGCTTTCGTTAAAGGGAACACTCAATTTTACTCAAAATACGTTATTCTTCTCAAATTGAAGTTTGAAAGCAGGAGCAGAGAGCTGTCAATATTTTTTTTTAAATTTTGAGCAACACAGGTAAATCATTTTCAAAATGTTTTTCAACATACATACTAACGCGAAAAACAAAGATAGAATTCACGGCGTTTCGGGGACAGAGTAAAAGTTTCAAGAACTTGTATAGATTCGAGTGTCATAACATGGAATGGTTAAGGAATCAATTTCTTTCTGATATTCCTGAAGAAACACGTTGTGGTGCCATACTAAGAATTGAGAAGATGAAAATATTTCTTCGATACATTGGTGACCTGGCATTCAAAGTTGGAGATGTTGAGGACATTGGGATTCATAGATCCACTGCATCGCAAACAGTTAGGCAAATCTGTTGCGCTATACATACGTGCAAAAGCAAATATATGGATCAAATGTTCGAATTTGGGAGACGCCATGGGCTTTATTTACAAACGCAGCTTGCTTTCTAATTTTCATGGCTGGAGCTTGCCTTTTTTAGCAAGCACGGATAAAATCGTAAATAATATATGAAATCCTCATCTTCCATTCCAGATTTCCTTTTTTTTGGTAGTGGATCTTGCACCTAATACATCAAAGTATTCCTCTTCCGAAACAGTATTTTCCATTTTTCAAACATCTTAAAACTTTTTTAAACGTTTTTAAGTCTTAAAGTTGCTTCCAATGCACACTCAACTTCTTCGAGGCTGTACTCAATACTATTCGTCTTTATTCACACCAAAATGGAGGGAACACTGATGATACGATCAACTGTTAAAACATGTGAGTGGAGGGTTTTCGTTAACGAAAATTATTTTTATTCACACCCAATGGAGTGTTCCTTTAAAATGCCGAGTGAGCACTCACACCCAATGCCTCGACTTTACAACTCAAGCAAGCATTTATTCTTCAACCGACATTTTACAATCGGTTGCATCAGTTGCCAGAATACCACTAAGCATAGTCTCGAGAATTGTTCGCAGCGTGGCGACGCATGTGATTGGAATTTATTTGCCCAAAGTTAGGTTCTATGCTGTGATCACATGAAGAAACTATGGTGAGTAACTTCGATCACTGTCTTTGATATTAACCCTGCAGTCGAATATCACCTTGCATAAGTAACTGATCGTTTCAGGTCGCTACTGTATGTGACATCTAGGGATTCGAACAAAATATGACACAACTCGCTTTCCGGACGAACGTAATCTTCATGCCTCCTCTATATTGTGCATCAAATTGTATAGACTATAAGCCAGACTTGAATAACCCATTTTCATTTATCATATGCCGAACAATTAGCAGACTACACAGATTGTCGCTAAAAAACACAAGGATCTTACCTGTTTCAGAACCGATCTATGCTCGCCAAAAAAAAACCGACATTTTTGCTGTCTGTTACATTAAAACCAGATCCGTCGCCTCTAGTTTTTCAGCAAAATTATGGGACCTTTGACCATGACAACGAATTTACTTAAGACTTTGACCACTCAGTCCAAGGTGGTCCTGGGCACAGCTAGTGTTGTGCCTTCTACTGTTCTAGAACGAGTGGATAGGACCTACAGTTTTATGGTGACACTAATGACAGAACGGCGAAGTTAGAAAAGCTTTTCCTAGACTGGTATACCTTTTGAGTGTGTCAGTGACTTGAAAGAGTTGGAGTCGCGAATTATAAATGTTTCCATATTCTGGGATCAAATCTTGAACCCCCAGCGTTAGAGTCAAAGCACCTAGCCACTACACAACGGCGACCAGGCAGGTAATTATGAAACCAAAATCACAAACAAAATAATTAAGTATACGCCTTGGTGCGCACGACTGTAATAAGCGCTATCTGCCGAAAGGCAGAATAAATTTAAAATGGGATTGATTTGGAGCACACGCTAAGTGTTTTTATTTTATTGGTATTGAGAACTTTAAGACATTGATGTTACGTGAGATAAACTAGTTTGAAGTAGTTTTGTCTAGCATTTAAATTTATATATTTAATCAAAAAAAAGTAAATGTGTCAACTCCTGCACTGAAGGTCCGTAGTTTGATCCCGAATATATCATCTTTCATTTTCAGAGGCAACCAAGGAGCCTTGGCAAATCACAAGAAATATCAACTATCGGTACGATCGAAACTAGTGGTTGTTGCAAAACTCGGTTCTCAGCTGTCAACCCAATGAAGAAAGAAGGAGAAGAAATCAAATTCAAAACTTAAACACAGAGCAGTGGATGTGGTCGTCTTTCTTGGGCTTATGTTAATTCCAATTAACATCTACCAACAAGCTAAGTACTCGAATACTGAAGAATTCTGTCAAAAACCAGAGACAAGGAGCAATGGTCAATAGCCAGTGTCATTTTGCACACATAGATTGTGCTTAAAAGTTGTATCCACATGTGAAACATAATTCAATCACCAACGAGACATGCGGTAGTAGTGGTTTACTTAGCTCTCAACTCTATTGCACAAATTTGTTACAAAAATCGTCTAGGTAAAGACAATACCATAAACTGCTGCATCATAGGATTACAGACCTTTCTGAATTACGCTCGTCATACTTCGTGGTTGAACACATCGATGCGATAGATATTCTACAAATCAATTTAGAGTACATTTCGACACCCATCTAGATTCAATCCCGAAACGGATAAACAGTCTTCACCACGATCCTACCTAAGCTCCCGACAATTTCATATTTTCTAACAGAATCTAAATTGGCCTGCAATTTTGAATATTACGCAGGTAATTTGTCAAATCCATTTAATCCAATTTTTCGCCCCCAGCTGATGACCCAAACAACCCTCCAGACACCGACAGCAGAGAGCTCACAATCGCCATCACACAACATTATTGCCCACTCCCCCGAAAAAAAAAGAAAAAAAAGGAAACCCCCAAACCATTAAGCGCCACCTAACCCCTACATTCCGTACGGCCCCACCACCAATCGCCAATCGCATATTCCTTGTCATATATTAGAATCGTCGAAATTGATCAATATCATTTGCAGTAATAAAATTGTTGAATTTATCGTCGAAATTTATGACGATTCGATGGAAAATTTATAAGAACAAAACGCCATAAACCCGAGGGAAGGGTGGTGAAATGAGGCTAGGTGCGCGGAGAAGGGCCGGCTGTAGCCTCGTGTTTGTCTCATGTTTACAATTTCGTATTTATGTCCTCATAACCCGAGTGGAGAGGCGGGCTTTTTCTCCCTGACACAGCTCACATTCCATAACCATAACCGATGGACAGGGGTGGGCCGACCTACTGCTACTGCTACTGCTGTAGATGAATGTGCTGAGACATCTACGAAGCATAATGTCCTCTGTGACTCCATATATTTGATAAGGGTGAAATACCCTTGATACCAACGAACTCGAGCAGTGTGTTGAAGCTGGTGCCGGGTGTAGCCCCTGTGTGAGTGGGTTTTAAGGGCTCTAATAACTTTTACTCGTGACATTTCGGTTATTTTCGACATGCACATGCACTCTCTTGCATTCCCCTGCCGACAGTCCCGAAGAGCTGCGACATTGCGCAAAATTTCACCCTTGTTCTGCTCTCGCCGTACTCCCATCAACGGTTTTTGAATAGTGGGAGTCCTTCAACGGTTGAATTTAAGAACTCCAAAGTGGCACTCAAAGGAAAAACTTTACTCCTTTATCCTCGGCGCACACCCGCGCACACACTTACGCCCACGAAATGCAAACTTTATGCACACCGCCCACGCACGCCCTCCAACCTGCACCCTGAACCGATCCCACGTCCGCGCTCCATGGACACACATACATACACACTCGCACTCGCGCACACACACTTCGTCGAAGTGCACTAAAATAAATGAGAAGTTCAAACTTTTAAATTTAAATAATTTCAAGTGGAAAGTAGAGGTACGAGTGTGTGGGGCTGACGCCCCCAAAAATGCGTTGGCATCCGGCAGACAGACGTAAGGCTCCTCGAGCCACTCTCACAGTCGTGATGCTAGATGATGATTGCTTGCTTAGGCGGGCAGACGGGGCGGTAATATTTTATTTGGACTTTATCTTCTGGCAAAACGACCGACAGTTGGAGGTCGTGGGGTCTAGCTCTAGGTGCTCTTCAAGAATGTAAACGGCTTCGTGTGCGAAATGTGCGGGTTCATGGGTCCATTAAAATTGTTATAATTATTTTTAATAACTTTACTTATGGTCGAGAGGAGCGAGCGTCAAGTGTGGCATGGGAGAAATTGGAAGATGAACATTCTCTTGTGCCAGCACAACGGTCAACTCTATTAATTCAGATTTGTGGGCATCCTTGAAGACTTGAAGATGCCTCGTAATGGGCATGAATGTGTGTGCATGAGATTGAGGGGAAATTGGTTTGAAATTGTACTTCACTCGCTTGCAAGGCGCTGCTGGGAGTTGAAACTGCTGGCAACAGGTTCTTAAGGGTTTTACAGGCTTTTAAGGAATTAATTATTTATCGAGAAAGTTTTTACATCTTCCTTAAGGTTGGATAAGCCTGGGCTTTAACCAATAAATAAACTATAGCACTGTTGTTGGCTTTTTTCCCAGATTTGCATACCAAGTTTTTTTAGGTTATCATGTTCACCTGTGCACATCGTTCTTTTAAAGTATATTTTCGGCAGTGACTACGGCTTTGAAAACTTTGATTCTGAGCGTTACCTACCTTTCTGCAGTCAATTAAACGGACAATGGCTTAAACGTTTGCTTAAGATCATGAACATATTCTTATTGTTAATTCGAAATGTTCGCAAACAAAAGGCACGTAAGCAGCATTGTTTCGTCGTAGTTTCTTCATCATAAACTCCGCAAAGACACTCAATCAGCCGCTCTCCCTCTCCCGCACTCAGCGCGCGTGATAAAGAATCGGTCCAAAATACTCCTTCCTGAGCCATCAAGCAAACTGCTTCGCAAACTGATTTATTCATCGCCATCTGTCACTGACAAAACAAAATTCGATGATACAGCCGCGCCGCGCCGACCCTGCCAAGAAATGCCATCAACCCTGAATCTCGCCGTGTCCACTTTGCCAGCCAGCTGTCAACCTTCACCTTCGTCCCATCGAACTGTCGTTCCTTTTCGACGAAATTAACATTCTCAAATGATTGCGCAACGCTCTATCATTATCCATTTCTTGGGCCAGACTTTGCCGCTCTCACCTCGAATCGAACCGACTATCGCTTCATCCATCCGCACAGGACACATTCCGAACGGCCTCAAACGATAAATCAACAACAGCGGCAATACATACGCGCACAAAGCGACGTTGGAAAATGCCACTAACCCCAATAAGTGGACCGCCACTAAGCGGCGCCTGCCACCGCACCACCAGAACGGACGTGTCGGCCCTGCAGACCAGCCATAGACGTTTCACAATTTATAGCATTGTTTTTCTCACACAGCTCATTTGCCACCCCTGGGCTGGGCACGGACGGCAGGCACTGCACGGGTATCTGGATGCTGAAATCCTATAATACCCACCTAGCCCGCACCGAATCCACAAAACGCGTCAACAAAAGACCCGCCAACTATTACCTATTTCAAGGAGAGAGTTTCACTGCCAGCCAGTGAGACCCAAAACCATCCGGAACCACCTCAACCACCTCAACCAGCCAGTCAGCCATACAGCCATCCAGTCATCCACCATGACGAAATCCTCTTCAATTTGAGAGCTTCAAGTATAATCCTTTAGACACGAAGAGACAGGGAAAAATGGGGAGCAGCTTCCGGCAGCGGGACAGAGACAGACGCCCCGAAGTACACCCCTTTTGGCTGCCAAAAATTATTTCACCTCTCCACCTAGCCACCAAGTAGCTCTCAAGCTCAGATACATATCTCCCCCTTTCACTGGTCCTTTTTGAGTTGAGATTATGGCCGGTTCCGATGACAAACGTACACAGCAGCAGTCCGCCCGGCAGTCGTGGCATTCGTTGTCCTGCAGTTCGGGAGTGTCATTATGCCGCAAATGCCATACGAATGATGGAGCGAGAGAGGGAGAGAGAGAGAGAGAGAGAGGAGGCCACGAAGTGGCAGAAGTGCAATGGCACAAGCCGTTAGTTCGGTACTTGTATTCATTTATCCTGCTGGCAAAGGACTACTTTTCGAGCTGCTACAATGACAGCCTAAACGCATGACCTGGGTGAATAAGTGAGTATAAATTAATTCGAATCACTGTAACGTGGTCGTAACGGGAGATGCGTACGTTTTCATATGCTCAGTCGGGCTTGGTCGGGCCACCTAGCTCACCCCCCTCTGAGTCGGCTGAGAGTGCTGGGATGAGCAATGGGATAGGCTTCTTCCTTTCGGTGCGCTGCTGTGCTCGCCTTTGACTCGGAGCGTCTCTGCTCTGAAGCCTTAATTATGTTACGGATGAAATGTCAGAATGGGAAAAGGTCATAACCCGAATTATCTCGGTAACTAGGATACAGTTGTTACGGTTGTTTGTTTTCAAGTTGGAGCTGTCGTGGGTTAGAAGAGATTGTCGGTGGCTGTGACGGCGACGTTGACGGTGACGGTGGCGATGTCGGTGCGGCGCGGCGGCATTTCGTTGGTACGATGGTGTAAGGCCTGCCATCCTTTGCTGCTCTGCTGCTTTGCATTGAAGATGGGTCGAATTGCCTCGCCTATAATTAGCTTGGAGTCGTAAAAGGGTTTCGCTTGAGTTTGGATGATGTTTCTGGTGTTCGGGAGTACTTTTAATGTGCCCTGGCCAAGGCGAGGAAGGAAAGGATAATAAAAAATTATTTCCGTTCCCGGCAACAGGGGAATGCCAGCAGCAAGGGAACGAACGACATCATCAAATGAAGACGGGACCCGGCAATCCTTTAGGGAGGTAATTCGTTTTGTTATTGACTACAAATTGAGTGGATTTAGTTGTAGATTGCGTGGAATTTGACGGAATTACAAATATTTGCAACATCTGTGGTATGGTGCATGACAAATGCGTAAACATCTAATGAGTCTCCTTCAGCCATTAGGCAAATGGAAAAGTGCCATCAATTCAAATTGCAAGAGGATTACTTCTCGGATTGCTGCTTGCTGTAATTCTGTGTGTGTTCTTTTGTGTTTCTTGGCGGCACCGAATTGCCAATTGTGAAGATACCCTACTCAGGATGTAGATGGTCTTGTAATTGAGTAACAATGAGCTGCTGGAAAACGTGAACAATGGCAAAGGAATTCATTCTTTTGAGCTTAAAGATGTGGTTGTCGAGGACAACATAAATCTAGGAAAAGAAAAAATCCTGTTTTTTCTTTCCCTTCCTTAGATTTTTATGTTTCTTCCGACCCGTGACTTTATTTCTTTCAAATGCTATTCGGGAGCACTTATTTTGCCTCATCAGATGTCCTTGAAAAGCGTGTTTTAAAGCGAATGAATGTCAATAAATTAGCAAGGACACTCTAAACGATAATGGACGGGGCTATGAGAGTGGAGACGTGATATTTCGGTTGACTCTTCGACAGCGTAAATGTTGTTATTTCAAGGATAACAGAAAACATTAAGGATGTTCTTCATTTAATCACCAGAATCGTGTGTTGTGAGGGTGTGTTTTCGAATGGACATCCGACTGCTGATAGAGAACAGCCAAATGTCCTGAATTATTCATTCAACAAAAAGGTTGTAACAGTGACGTGTGAGTGACAGGAGCATCTTACAACCCTGGACACTAGATTATTTCTGGAAATGAAAGAACTGACGGGCAATGAGTTAGGTATTCATCTTTTGTAAGGGAAGCGATTAAATATAATTTATCTAAATTGGATGCTGGACTACAAGGTAAAATACTTTCAACTTGATATTCAGCCCAGCAAATATGTGTCTGTGCTTTCGCAGTCCAAACGGGACTGTAATATAGTCGGTGATGGTGCAAGACAGACTAGTCTCGTGCAAGAAATGCAGAAACTACCACATATCACGAAAAAATATGAAATTGATCATCAATAGTGTACTTGGCTAGCGGATTGAAACAAGAAAAAGTCTATTGATAAGTACGTCCTTGACTCCATCCACGAAGTGAACAATGGCAACTTATGTAATCAACTTTGAGCGTTTTTTAAGATGGCAGTGTATCTAGTTGTTGCGGTCGCCTGTTGTGGAACGAGAAAATAATGACGAGTGTACAGACCAAGTAAAGTTTGGAGAAAAAGCATAATTCCTAAGGAACACACTAAGTGCTGCTACGGTAGAGCTAGTCTCGCGACTATTCTCTTTCATTCTTTTGAAACTTGACTAGCAATCCGAAAGAAAGGATTCCAATTTAAAATAATTAAGTCCGCTCAAGCTTAAAGTCTAAACCGCAAGGGCGGGTTAGCGCGGTCTATCTATGACAAGCGCTGGTACGCATTTTGTAAAGCTTACGATAATGTTGTGTCAAAACGCTGCACCCGCATTTTTCCATATCGAAATAGAACGCGCAAGTTATGTATCACATGGCCAATTACATGATAATGCCCTTTTATGATAGAAACAACGCCCTTTCTACTTGTTAACAATAAACCAAATTCATGTAAGCAAGATCCATTGTAAACCTATGCATTGACTTGTTCACACAGCCCTATAAATGGAGACCACTCTGTATACGATTAGGATCAGTAATTAAAATTAAATGGTTCCAGTGAATATGGAACCTTGCTCATAAATTAAGAATTAGTAAAGGGGGGTAAGAGGTGACCATGCCCCCGAATCGGTCGTGCAGAATTTCCAATGTGGCGTGATCTGTGTGGCACTTATCGTCGACCTGTTGAAACCACTTACGTTGATGTCCGTATCATCCAATTCAGACAAAAGAAGTTGACAATCATCGACCTATATAACCCGCCGTTTACGATGGCGTCGTTGACAACTGGCATCGTTCTCAAAGAAATATAGACTTTTTCGGGATACGTTGGACGCTCTTGGATCTCATGTGGATTGGTATCGTATACCAAATTCGACAATTTCGTTCATTGAAGGTACGATACCCTTAACCAGAAATGGGCCTCGTCGCTGAAGATTATTTTTCGATGGAAATTAGGGCAAAGCGCGCGAAATTTTGGGACAATAATCAAAAACAAAATAAAAGTAAAATAAATAAGACAAAATATGCATTTAAAACATAACATGGAACGCAAATGGCCTTGTGGAACGCCTACGTTGACGTATGCTTGATCTCAGAACACATCTGATAAAGGAGTTCCAAGTAGAAATGCGAGGAGTATAATGAGAGGAGTGTCATCTCTGTTCATCAAATACTGCATCAAGCATTCCATAGACACAACGACGGAACTAGATGTAATCCAAGCAGCTTAAGTTCGAGTTAAAAATAAAGCATCCATTCACCGTCTCCGAGATGCACGGCTACAAGCAACGATTTTGTTGGGCTTTTAATTCCAGTGAAGCCAATTATGCGCCAGCAATAAGAGAAGTTATCTCACTCCCCACAAGATATTCAAACTTCTAGTGCGTCCAATAATCTCGAAAAGAAACCAGAGACCTCGGCTTATGTTGAAGGCTTGACAAACGAACAAAGTATGGAATACCGAGTTTCATATTTAGTCCATCGCATCTCTGAAGTCGTACGCCAGGCTCGAACAGTACTGCATAATAAACATGCTGCACAATAAAACAGGTACGCACTGTAAACACAGTCCTCGTTTCGGTCGATTTTGGGGTTTCGTTCAAATCGATACTGGTGAAGGGAAGATCACCAGTATCGATTTGAACGAAACCCCAAAATCGACCGAAACGAGGACTGTCTTCAATCCAACTATACTCCTAAGCTCAGGAAGCAAACTTCACCAACATGCAACACAGAACTTTAAACCAATCAATGTGTGTTCGCCTTGCCAGTCAGTCAGAAAGGGTTTCATCGACTGCCACCACAGCCCACATCCGAGGTTAACGGTGTCCTTGTGGATAATGTCATAACTTCTAACAGACCTCATTAGGACTCCAGATAGGTAACGCACGCATAAGTATAAAAACCAATAGTCTACCGGTTTGAGGATTTGTTTGACTTGTAATTTGTCAATTACATAAATAGGATATCTATTAGGCGGAAACTTTTGCTGTGGCCAGCTCGTCCGCAAGATATTTTTGTAATTTTACCAATTTACCGCGTTGATTACTAATTTATATATCCACCCGACACGCAGCGTTCCTCCTAGCCGCCTTGCCGTGCAAAGGAAATGATAAAGACCACATTGTTCCTCGGACACACTGAGTATTAATGAAGGCACGTCCTGCGACATGTTCGTCATAACGTATAAACTTTGCTAAGCAATCAAAACGATTGGAGGGATAGTATTGGCTCCTGGGTAATAGTAGCTACTCGCTGTGGGCACTGGCCAGCTTAGACCATCCTGAATAATGTTGGAGTTGTTAACCTTAACTAACAGTGATTACGTGCTCTCACCACCACCCCACGCGTGCTTCAGTCCAGTTCCGTTTCGCCTGTCTTCATCACCTAATTTCCTTTTTTCGCCCGGTGCCGGTGCCAGTGCCAGTGCCATCCCCACCCAGTCACTTCAGTCACTTTCTTTTCCTTGTTCGTCGATCTCTAGCCCAGGGTGGTTCTACTTTTCGCTCATTCATCGGCATAAGGCACACAACTAGAGGACAGTTGGAGAAACTTAAAAAAATATACATATATAAAGACTGAAAGTTGTTTCCTCTTGAACGCCTCCGCTCGACTGTCCCGTGGACCTTCGGCTTGAAGGTGAAGATTGGAAAAATATTTCCCTAGTCTTCTCTGAGTGCCCGAGCGGATGCTGGAAGGGGTGAAAAAATAATATTACGGTAAAATTAAGTTTTCTTCATGGCAAGAGTGTCCGGGAGAATGAACGCATAAAAGAGTAATTATGTCCCGTTTACTTTGGGACGGCCATGAGGAAGGACGTTTGCTAGAAGTTAATGTATCTATTCATTCGGCGAGGGTGCAGCTTTACATTGGGCCCGACAAACTTGCTCTAGGAAATGTGATGAGGTTTAATAATGTCAAATCTTTAGAAATGCTACGCTTTGAGCGGGTACTTCTTGAAATGACCGAGTAAATTTGAATATTCGTTACCGGGTATGAAAGCATCCTGAAAGAGGCTGAGGAATTTTTTTTTTTCTAAAGTAGATCAAATCAAGGGGCGCTTTGTCTGGTGGTCATGGTAAGTGGATGGAAAAGCAAAGTTCAATTGAAATATTTCACTGGTGGCAAGGACTCTCTGGCGTGCATTAAATCATTTCATCATAAAGGATTTTGTTAGAGATACGCGGGTTTTTTTCTAGAAAATGCCAACGAAATGTAAATTACTTTTGCGGAACCAATTGCAGAAAATGTAACCGCCAGCTGTAACCGCTAGCTGTCCTTCCGCTAGTTGGATATTTTAAAATGAAGAATCGAAAAAATGTATTTAATTTTGAAATATATTAAAGGAGAGTCTTAAGAGTCCAATACCGGACATCTGACAGATCAGATCTGTCATTTTCAAATCGAAAAATTATACTACGAATGACTCACATCGTGAATCGTTATAAAACATTGCGTAGCTTACGTTCTAACTCACTAATAAAAAAAAGAATTGGTGTATGAAGACCTCCTTCGGTTATCATGTCCGTCTATGTAGGGCCAGTAGCATTGTTGTCCATCGTCACTCTCTAGGTATTCAGAATATCAACCATGGTACCCGTGCGTCCTCATCTTCACCTCGGATGTGATCTTCAACAGTAACTAAATGGCAGAGGAGATCTTAAGTACAGGCCTGAACACCAGCTCCCATATTGGTTTCTCCAACTTTCAACAACGCCATCTGATGTTAATTCTTTATTCCTATCGACTGAGTGGAAATGTAAACTATATTTGGACTCAATTGAGTTTAGGTGTTGAAAGAGACCTCCTGCATTCGAAGAGCTAAGTCAATGGCGTAATGCTAAACAAAATGCCTCGCTGAAGGAACTAATTTTCATCGGTGACAGTATCTTCAGCCCAGTATCTTTTTCTGGGCATCGATCTCCAGTCCAAAAGCTGCATTTTGGTAAAAATGCGACGTCACACACAATCAATGAAAAAATGGGCCTTGGTAAGACGATTATCGTCAAACGCGATTAGAGCGTTTTTGGAGGATCTCTCACAGGTTATACTTCGATATAAAACGTTTTTGAAATCGAACTTCAATGTAAAATTCATCCTAACGGACTGCCATTGAGGCATGTTTGATTTGATTATTGGACAGGTCACTTCATAACTTCTTTTGCATAATTCAACGCATACTTTGTGTCCGACGCAAGTGGCGTATTGTCTTGGTTAGGTTAGGTAAGGCACTGACTACAAAGAACAGGCAGACGTATGTATGCCAGGAAACCCAATGTGCTATCAGGCGGCTTAGGTGACCACTATTCTTAAAACTAAGTACTAACCAAGTACCACAAGTAGGCCAAGTACTTTTACACGTGATCATACCTTCAGATGATCTACGATTAATACCGGTAATCGTTATCTTAGGCCGATTTCCTGGGATGTCATAATCCCGGCGGCCTCATGTGGTGTTGCTCTTATGGCCCCGGTAATACAGAGCGAACACAATCCACAAGTGTTCGACCAAGCACTAATGCTTCCACAAATATTGACTGTTGGGTGCGGCTTATGGCATGCCGGATTTCTTTCGAAATGAGGAAGAAGAGTCCGTTACCGTCCATATATTCGAATGGGTTTAGGCGATTGAGTGATCTCTCTGCGAGAGTTCAGCAATTGGCGTGATCATGCGATTTGACGCCACTCGATTATTTTCTTTGCGACCACGTCATTAGCGTACCATAATAAGCTTGAAGGGTGAGCTGAATAGCAACATTCGAGACGCATTGCCGGATTAATCCCGCGCATATTGAACCGAGTCATCAAAAATTTGCTTGACCACTTGAAGCGCTGCCAGCGAAGGACAGGCGGCCATTTGAGTGATGTGCTATTTCATTCATAATGGTATGAATGTAGCTTCAAAATAAATGTTCTTAAATTTTAGTACTGATCTTATCTGGCCACCCTGTACTTTATATATTCGTAGACCAAACTATTTATATGAAAGCTTAGTGGGCAAGAACTTGGCTGGGTTTCTAGCTTTGATTCCCGATACAAACCTTATCACTAAAGTCACTATCTATACACAACGAGTAAACATGTGAAGCAAACAACAAGAATGTTTTCTATAGAATCTAGGACTAGGTCAGGATGAAGTGGCTGACTGCTGGTCGACAACAGTCTCGCATAGTCCAGGCTATGCCCTTTGTGTTATCACGCGGATTCATTCGTGCTTATTCCCCAAACCAGTTAGTGCTATTGGTACAACGTTTGAGATGACACTGATGCTACTTTGTTCAGCCAGATTTGAAGGGAGTCTGAGGGAGCAGCCACAGCTGCAAGTCTAGAACTAAGCCTGGACTGTGGCACAATCCAAAATGTTCTTGACAAACCTTGGAAGGCTATTTGAATTAGACTTCAAATTTGGACCAGTATGTTATTTCGACTTTCGTCGATTAATGTCGAATCTTTGTACTGTACTGCATCAATATAATTTACATATTCCCTGGTCGTTAAAGCCAGCCAAACTTTCTTTTGTCCTTGTTGCTGATATCAACGATATGTAAGAGTTTAATACTCACATTCGTACGTTTCGTGTGCCTAACTATAACCATAACCTGGTCCTTAAGTATGCCCTTAACTCCTGGCAGTAAATGTTCCTAGCGTAAACAAAGTATATTCCTTTCTAAAGTCTAAACCTGAACTTAGTCTGCTCTCTCGATTATAGATCAGTTTTCAAATCGAAGGTCAGCGTTCAGTCGATTCATCGATCGCCATTTAATTCCCCGATCATCCCGGCAAAATAGCAAAACTCACTTATCGCCCAAAGTTTCTATCCACTTAAAGCTAGAACTCACCTCCAATGCATTCGATTTTCCAATTAAGTTCCCCGTCAAACCAGCACAACATGTCCGCTGGCGTATGCGAGTGTAAGTAGGTTACCGTCTATGTCGGCTTGACACAATTTTTTTTAGACGCATCTGGTGTGAATTCCTGAACGGGCCTTGGTCAACTGGATTGTATTTAAATTTGAATTAATTTCACTATATTCGCTTGCCGCAAAGCAATCGCCAATGGAACGCAGCCCACCATCGGCAGAGACCGGCCTTTAATTTGAAATTGATTTGCTGCAAAGCGCTTAGAACCATGCACACACCTCTGCGGCGCCCGCTATCAAAGCCATCTCGATTGCTTCTACTAGAAAATTAATTACACACGCAACATTTTTTTCCTGTGCCCGCCACCAACCGTCTAACCTCTAACCCAACCGCCCAGCTTAAGGGATGAACTGCAAGAGCTAGTTATGCATGGTTACCTACCGCTTGGCAAATTGGTTAACCAATGAATTAAATTCACTACCAAACCGGCGGTTTAATTGCTGTGCATTTTCTACATGATAAATTGCCAACCATCGGTAGTGGTGGTGCTGCATGGACGCCCTGTTCTGCCACCCACCCTTCCACCAACCGACCATCCGTCCATTGTACGTGGGTAACTAATGCACCGGCAGCATCGGCAGCCTCGCACTCAACAGCAAATAAATTCTCATGCAAAATTCCCCAGAATTCGGATGCCATTCCATGCGTTTACGTCCATGGCGGATTGCACTCGGGTGCAAATAGCATTTTTTTTAACGATGCACATGCAGTTCTGGGCGCTATGGTGTTGGGGCCGGCGCTGGTGGATCGTTCGCAGCTTTTAGTGTCCCCCCACATATCACACTCCCGAAACCACATCATTCGCGCGCCAAGAGAAACAGAAAAACAACCAAGAACGCCACCGAAACTCCGCGGTGGGGCCATCCCCGTGTTCAATCCGAAAGGGAATGAATATTAAAATTTTAAAATATAATTAAAAGAAAAATAAAACTACCCCTCCCCGTCCCCGCCAGGCTCACCGTTGTTGGTGGTGGCTTGGCGCAAATATGCAGTTTTACGGGCTGGCGAGTGCCGGTGCAGGTATATAGACAGTTGCTCCTTGCGTCTGGAATCCATTTTAACAGGTGGCACTGAAGTTAATTGTCGGTTTATTGCCTTGATTAAAGTAAAAGTCCGAAGCCACATAATGCGCACCGGGCTATTAGTTTTAATGAAAGTTCCCTTGGTGTGCAGTTTAGAGCGCCCCGCTGGCACTGAACTGGCCTTTTATGCCAGCAACCGCTTGATTCTAAAACTAATTTCCTGAGAGCCAGTCAGAGAAAAAGAGAAACAATGTTATTGTGTTGTGTGTACACACTACACAGGCATGGAGCGTGGCGACTAAATTGTGGTCAAGTCGTTCTGACACAGATTCTGACAATAATAAGCCGGAGTTGACGATTCATGTTTGGATGATGCACAGCATCTGACTGTGGTGAAGTTGTTTGGTTTGCAAGCGGTGAGTGCATGTGAAAAGTCGTCGCAGGGGGGTTGCTTTTATATTAGTATAAGTAAACAAACAAATTAACCGCCGACACAGTGTCAGCAGCATGTGCCCTTCCGTGGCTGAAACGTTGTGTGAAATTGTTCATATTTGTTATGCATAAATGTGGCAGTTAACACAGTCGATTTGTCTCATGGCATTGCTTGAGCGGGTTTCTCGTAAGACCTCGGAGATTTGTTCGAATTTATTCAGAAAACTGAGAAATCGTCGTACGACCATAGATTGACTCCTGCAATAGTTGGTGAGGAATGCAATAGGTTCTAGAGATGAACCGTTTGTCTTGTTGAAAGCACTAGATCCTGAAAACTAGATTATTATCTGAGGGCCCCATTTTGGATTGAATTGACCGACTTGGGTTCTAAAGAATAAAGGGGACACTTTAACTACGTCTGAAAATCAGCCAATTAAAATCGACTTACAACAACTAACAAGAGACAGAAGTATGCACGTATAGAAATCTGTCTACAAGTCGTGACCAAAGTTTATCTCGTTTCTTAACCATCCACTGTGTAGGGAGATTTGCTTCCCCAAAGGCATGATGGGACTTAGAAACAGCTGACTCCTTTTCCACTTGTGGACGCCACCAAAGATGCAGGCGTTCTCTGATTCCTTGTCCTACAGGTTCGGAGTTTATCCATGCGCTCCACAAGGCTCTACCAGTCACCTTAACTGTTGGATCCGTAGTCGCCTGGCCAGACTCAAGTTGCTGTACAGTCAGTCCTGATCTACTCCTCCATGTGCCGTCGAAACACGGTTCTATTATTAATTTTGTTTATTTTATTAATTTTACTATCTATTTAATTGCCTCGTAAGTCCAAGAAAACAGCGTTTGACAAGAGTTATTTTTGACGCTCTGTCCGTAAGTCGTAAGTCCTTTCTTGAGAAGAGCCTATAATAATTTCATTTTTCCTTCGTTAACCGCCAGATCAATTGACTCCTCATTGGCCGCTCGTTGTGTTGGGCCAAAATCGCCAATGTCATCCATCGACGACAGTCATGTGATCGTCTAGAAGAACTTATCTCTAGTGCTGGAGTGTGAAGTTTTGTACACAATCTTCGCCTGGATGATGTTGAAAAAGCCACATAAGATCACGACGACTTTTCGAAGTCCTTCTTTGACATTGAAGGGGCCGGCGATTTCACTACTGGCCTTGATGGAGCAGCGACAATTCTCCATCGGCATCCTGAGTTTGGCAGAAAGATCAAAACTGGGCATTCTATAGTGTTTATTCGTCTCTATGCACGCTGTCATATGGGGCCTTCAAATTGACGAATAAGTGATGGGTGTCGATTTCCACTTCTTGACTCTTTCCCAGAATCTGCCGTGGTGTGAAGATATGGTCAATGGCATGACGTCTTAGAGAGAACTGCAGTAAACAGTACAAGCAATTAGAAATCATCATCATCATCTTCTGACCCGAATGATCCACTAAAGAGGTGCAAATCACACAAGAGAGATTTCCTGAAGCTGATCTTCCGCCATCGAGTCTAACTCATCCGGAGCTATGCCTAAGTAAAACCAGGCGAGTCTTAGGACTTATATATATGGGTGGCGCTACAGCCCGTAGATGGCCAGGGCCTAGCTTCTCAACAACCACTCGTGTTGTGCGTACTATTGTTCTATCACGAGTGCAAAGAGTCTTAAGACTTGATCTAACCAAATCGTCCTGGATCTGCCAAGCGGTCGCCTACCAGACGGAGTCGCATTCAAGATACATCTTGTGATGAAGGGGACGTTTCAGTTCGAAGAAGCAGCTGTTCAACCGTGTTTCTCGAGACAAGTAACTCCCACAACAGCAGGAAGAAAACACGTCTCGGCAACTAGTATTATCCAAATTTCACGACCATTGGTGAGATTTTGAAACAAATACTGAGTTAAAGATCGCTAACTTGGCTTTGACACCAAGCGCGCCTTTCTGATTACATATCTCCCAAGCTGTTTCAAAATTGAGCCAGCCTGGCCATTATTCTTCCCATCACTCGTGAAAAAGACCAGGAGATACTTGAACTTCTCCACCTGCTTCCATGGTACTCCAATAACATGTAGAGTGCATTGAACAGGCGTTCTGGAAATCACCATAACCTTTAATTTGTCCACGTTAACCTTCATCTCAGCATCAGCACATACGGCAACAAACCTATCGAGTGCGCGCTGGAGATCCGTCTGGGAGGATAACTAAGTCATCTGCAAAAAGAAGATGATTTACCCTCAACTCTCTCAATGTGAAACATTCCTCGCCTCGGCTGCGCTCCAACATCCAGTCCATATAATCAATGAAAAGGAGAGGTGACTAGACGCACTCTCGGTGAAAGGTGTTGATTTAACACCATTAATCCGAACATAACTGCTTTAGTTTGTGTATAAAGACTGAATGTCAGTCAAAAGAACCCCATCAATCCAATACTCCTGCAGAAAACTCCAGAGGTTATCTAGAAGAAGTCGGTCGTGTGGCTTTTAGAAAAATAAAAAGTTTGAAGATCAATAATCGTGTGAAATTATTCAAATCACGCTCGTATTTGAACACCGACAGTACCGCCTAAGTCCCCATTACAAACTATGTCGAGCTATAGAATATTTTAGCATCAATATTACAGACCTATGAATATTCCTTTACCTACTTTTTCTTATTCGAACACGAAGAAAATGTCCCCCAAACTGAACAAATGAAAATACACACACACACGTTATTCAATTGAAATTCTCAAGCAATTGTGACAAGCTTATGAATAGGAGTAAGCTCAAGAGGCTAATTCACGAAATGGAATAACCCAAACAACTTTCAAATGCAATGTCCAGACTCGGGACATCACGACATTAACTATGCATGTGACTAATTTTGTGAACAATGTGAACATATTCAGGGGCATGCTGCTACTTTTTGGTCTACAATTTTGGGTCGCATGAATTTTATATTCTCACAGGCATTGTCAAGAAATATTTCAGAACGTTTCGTGTGTTCTTGGTTTGCGTAGAGTCCTCTCCCCCAAGTCACTCCAACGAGCAGACACACACCTCAGACACATCGTATTTGCGTGTAAGAAGACAACAGAAACGATGCAAAAATCCCTCTGCCATGAATGGGCGCCCTTAGTGGTGTTCCTGCAGAGTGTTCACAAACATACACAAACATAGAGGCAAACTGAAACAATTGGCCAAATCAGATAGAATATTGCACCCGACATCTTGTCCTTTGCAGAGGAAATGCAGGAGCATAAAACATCCTCTCTCGTATACGTTATATGAGACATGACTACCAATTTCTTCTTGTACTCGCTCTTGTTCTTCTACATCGTCTTATCGTTTGTCCTTGCATTATCCATCTACGGTGCAATATTCCCCTTGACTGGCACAAGGATGCACACCATTCCCCTTTACCAGAGTGTCGGGCCACGTCGTAGACGCTTTCATAATATAAGGCTTTTAACCATTTTGTAAATTTACAGAATATTGTTTTATTACGGAAGCGTGTTGGGCGAGGCTGGCAGACTCGGGAGGTGTTACGACATTATTGCATCTCAATTTAAAGGTTTCGTCTGCCGGATTGTTTCGGCATTTCGGGGTGGAGGCCAGAATGAGTGAGATATGAAAGTGTTTTCGGAGCATGGTCATCTTGGCACTGGCTCTCGGTCTGGCTATTGATTGTGCTCACACAAGTGGTTCGTACGAACAGCAGTTGGTGTGGGGGCGGTTTTGCAAATGCATTTGATCCGAAGGCATGCATTGTTCACGTCGTCCTTAGCTCCTTTGTCTACACTTGATTAACATTACCATTATTAGTCAAAGTATTTATCACAAAGGATGCAAGCAACAAAGGGATCCATTCGGCAGATTTCCCAATCAAGTGCGATATCGCCTGCAAGGGATTGCCTTATGAAAATTGCAAGAAGACAAGTTGAGTATGAACTGAAAATAAAGCCATTTGTGGATACTTCTGACACAAACAGCAGCCTATCTCAAAAGAAAATTATTCTGGTGCATTTTGGGTGAGAGGACAAGAACAACACACAGAATTATGACGATGCTTTGTGAATGTGGCTATTGAGAGTGTTTTACATCTTGTCAAAGTGCTTAAGGTCTCGTTTCGTAATGGACCCTGAATGTGGGAATATTTTAAGCCCTTGGAGTCTTTGAAGTGTAATTGTTGCAGATATCCAGAGCCAATGATTTCGACCGTAATTGTTTTATCTTTCTTGCGGCTTACCCAACAAAATCATCTGTCTCTGGCTGGGTTCAGCAAGCTCCTGACTCATTTTGTTGTTTACCAATTTGTTAGGTGGCATGAAGACAAGATATTTTGAAAATTCATTAATTCATGATAAACTCCGAATGGCATGGGTTCATGGGGCATGCATTGAAGTGTGATATTCCATGAAATTAGATTCTTTACTCAATCACAAGAGCATTTCGACGTAGCTTATAGGAAAAGGAGGGACTCAAATAAACTATTGTCCGTATTTGGGACAGATGAAGGATTGGTCTCTTGGAGAGGTCCCTTTTTAGAGCACTCCTAACACCAAAAAACGTTGGTTTACCATTCAGGCCAATGCAGGAATTCTGTCTTAAAGCACGTTGCCTTATTCGTATGATATATATCATACGACTATAAACTAAAGGAAGAAAATTTGTCCCAAGATAAGAAAGAAATTGCTTGAGACGCTTGAGGTCTAAGAGACATTCCAAAGTTTTACCAGAAGATGACATAATTGTCGAATGAATATAAGAAATTACTTAAAACACCGACGACGTGGCCAGAAACTAAAATTAAAGCAGCTACAGCTTCAAGATCGTCTTCAATCGCGGCTTCGATGCAGATGGTCGGACGTCACATTGCGTGGAAGATGAAACCTCTACATTTCATGGGTTGAGGTGGTTGTCACACTCCTCAATCAACTTTAGCTTTGGTTTCTTTTTTACTTTTCTTATACAAACCGGAGTTCGTTAGTAAACGTTGAAGAGGCTAGCGAATATAGTAGTAATGCGAAGGTAAAATTAAGAATTATGAAGACAATTGCCCAGATCAAACGAACAAGAGAATCACAAACAAACTAACGATTAATGCAAGGAACGATAAACAAAGATCAAGTAACGAGCAACAATCACGAATAAGCAAGTACCGAAAAAAAAGAACAAAAATTACAGAATTTATTAAATTGATTGCAAATTAGTCAAGTACTGAACAGCTGGATGACGTAGTTGATTGAGTGGCTGCCATTGGTAAGAGGTGTCCTCGGTTCGAATCCCAGTGAAAGCAAAGTCAATACGCCTTCTCCGGTTTTCAAATCTGGTCCAGTCACCATTTGTCGATGGGATCAAATTAACGGCACTATTACCGGAGTTGTTGTTCAATGGCAGTAGGTAATGGACCAACATGGTTTGAGTTAAGTGGTCGCGTAGTCTTCCGTTTTGCCGATATCTTCTTTCTTTAGGGCTACTTGAAGTCGTAGGTTTGTGCTAACAATCCTCAGACAGACAGGAATGCCAACAGTTATTACCGGAATTCTTGCGAAAAGCCATGGCATGGTATCATCTTTCCCACTTAAAAGAAAAAAATTGTGAAAGTCCGAATAGAAGTCTTTACCACTCAAAATAATATTTCTTATTTAGTAAAAACGTAATTGAAAATCAGTATGGTTTGAGTTAACCATAGTAAAAAAAAGCATTTGGTATTGATGTTCTTGAGTGTGCTTCTATGATCAACTACTCTGTGCCTTTTTTCCCGGGCGGCATGTTAACCTTTGCAAAATGAAATATTAAACGAGCGTAATTTGTAGAGCATATATGCCATGCGGAAGAACCACAAAACTGCGTTGTTGCTACCGTTTTTGGCTTACGGAGAGTAGTCCTTCAGACATACTTTGAAATGGCAATCCAATTTATCAGCTGTTTTAATTTCCCAAATCAACTTATGCCGTTAAATTAATTTTACTCATCTGTTTCATTTCTCAAATGTCAGTTGACCCAAAGTCAAATCCGAAAAGTGCCAGATAAACTCAGCTTACGAGCTGATCTTTCAACCTGTCGTACAATTAAGGAAGACACTATTACGTTTTATGACGTTCTTCTCATTTTTCAACAAAGATAAAGTAACGAAGCCGGAAGCAGTATTTTGGACATCGCCTTTGATTTGCTTGCGTTGAAAGGCGGCAGTAGAAGCAACACAATATTGCGTTTCAGGAATAAGAGCTAGTGTATAATATTTAAAGTTGTTAAAAAAAAGAGCAAATTTTGTCATCCAATAAAAAGTGTCGTATTACAGTAGATCCCTTTCTCGAATGGTCAAGTTAGCTTTAAACAGGGTCATGCAATTTCTTGTCCGGATTTGGTATCTCTCCTTCAGTCACATAGCTTATCCATAGCTATCATGTTGTAGTTAAGCATGTTTTTTATTATCTGTCGTGAGGGTGGTCGATGATATGGTTACTACGTTCGACATCAAGTATTGTGTATCCTCAGAAGGATGATTATCAATAGATTGTGTTAACTTGAATGTTTAGTCTAAGGTTGGCCATTTTACAATCTGGGTCGCCTACAACTTACTACAATAAGAGTGATTTTAAAGTAAGTTCGCATTATGTCCATCTGAGCCAGCTCATATTTACATATGCAATAATTTAAATCTACTCTGTTACAGATTTCTCAAGGCATATCCATCATCAAATGCTCTGGTGAAAATATTGCTACTTACAGAGAATGAGGTGAAGAAAATCCAATTCTATCGGTTTCTTCAACGATGATGCTCTATTTTCTCTGCGTAGAGAAGTTAACAAACAAAATTGCCACATATTGAAAGTATGAGATTTGCCCTGGTGTTTTCACTGGTCCATACTTCTATTACCGTCACCAGCCGTGTAATTTTCTTCGATGTGTTTATTTTGTGGGGCTACCCAAAAGATCGTGCATCTCACAAACCCGCTTTTAAAAAAATAGCTATTTGTCAAGTTATGGCCGAGTTATTGCCTTAAAAGTTGCGCCTTAAAAGTTGTCACTGCAAATTTAAGGCGTATAATAAATTAATTGTGACGTCGTCGCGAGAATTTTCAAATTAATAAAAAATGAAAGGCCGAAACAAATTTACATTCATTCTTAACTTTTTTCATATACGAAACTTAATTGTGATGTCAACTTAAGAAACTCACCTGTTCAGTGTCAAAAATGAACCGTGAGTGAGGGGGAGAATATAGCAGTGTAGAAAAAAGGAATGAAACGCTAGTCCACTCGGAATAGTTAAAATATTTGTTTTCAGAGGCTGAGTGATAGCAACAGAAAAGAGCATCTGCTCAGTTTGCTTTTAACGACAGAGTCTTGAATATATTACGCCAATAATGAACAAGCGATAGTGGTGCCAAAGATGTATCCACAACTGTCTTGACAAGCTATCCAGCACACCTTGGTTTCCTTCCACTATGTGGAAAATTGACTTGTCAGCACCGCATCCTGTGTATACTACCATGGAGGACATTCGAATGAAACAAATCTTCACTCCATGTGATGTCAAAGCACACTTTTACTTGACTTTAGCGACATTTCTTAATTGTTTCCACTTTTCATGCTTGAAACAAAATAAGATCCACCCATGACTGCACTAATCCTCCGCAACACCGGAACATATTGACCACTCCACATCCCGGCGTGTTCACACAATTCCCCCAGGAAAATCCCTCACCCAACGCCCACCATATCTCTGCAGCATCACTGTGCGCGAAGTTCCCCACCGCACACCATGTTGAATGGTAAGACAATCTAAACACAATATTATATACCACGTTATGATTTCTCGAGCTAGCACCCATAGCCCGCCATCCACTTTGCTTCGTGCTCGGATAACAACACAATTTTCTTTTCATCCTTGGCGCCCCCAAGCGTCGTCTTGCAAAGCTAATGCCTCTGTGACGAGTGTATTTTAATGATTCACAAAGTGGCGGCACGAAGTGGTGGATTGGGAAAAAGAGTTCCTTTGTTTCGTTGGGAATCCGCCATCCTCGCGCCGCCATCCGCCATCCGCCGCTCGTCCGCCAGGCATGCCCAAGGATAATGTACGTCCTTACACAGTCGACAACACTTTAGCTTGCTTTTATATTTCCCTCAACCAAATTCGGTGTACTTCCATGTCTCAGGGGGTGTTGTCGTCGTTGATGGTATAGCTTACGCGTCACCCTCACTGTTGATTGAACCAAGGAAAATTCAATTTGGGTTATCCCTTTTTTTTCTGTCATTCTCTTCGCTTTCCTGTTGTCAATGCGAACGGAACAGGACGACGCGACTCTCAGCAGCGACGACGGTTCATATTTAGATGAACCCCGCCCACTTCCTTTGGGATGTTAATTTTCTATCAATGGCTGAATTCGATTTGTGCGTCCCTATGGTCCGCTTTGAAATTTATCCTTAATTGAGTTTGCAATAATTGAGGTAAGGAAAGTTACGTGGACTGGGGACAGGCATTGCCCTCGGATCAATGCAAGCGTGCTGCTTACAGGTAGAGCCTTCCAAAACTTCTACCTCATATCGCAGTGCAGATTTATTATCCGCCTTCGGGCCAGGGATCGGCGGAAACTCATGCCATGGACCGTGTGCAAGAACAGTGTGCCTCGTCGTGGACAATGTTGCAACCTGCCGTAGTGCTGCCCTTGTTTCGTTGACACAAAGTTGCCAATGACTTTGCGTTTGAATAATCCTGGGTCACCGGCCACATCCTTTGTCAATGTGTGCCATCTGTGCGGTCTTTCAATCGATTTACGTGTATGACTTCTCCTCCATTGGGGCTATTCTCCGGCTAATCCAGAGTACCTGAGAGTGACTTCAGCCTCCAGTCAGTGGCGGAAAGTTCAAGAGAACGAGCACTTCAATAGCAACAGCACTCGGTACTGAGACGGTGGTTTGGATAAAGGCCATGACGAGAACTCGGAATCAATATGGCAAATGGAGTTTGTGTTCGGCAAAGTGAATGTCCGCCACACTGAATGAAATATTCACGAAACTCGTAATGTCCACGAATCCTCTGTCTTTGGTCGAGAACTGCAGAGAGGCATTAGCCTTTGACAGGATTTCGTTTTGCAGGCGTATCACCAGTCTTCGAGTTTGAAAATTTCAGTTAGTGTCGTTTTAATAGTTTGTTTCTAACGAATGAATGGTTCTGCTTTGACTCGTCGACCAGGCAGATGTCTGTTGGTTAGAGACTACTAACGATTGTGCCAGGAACTGAATGTTGATGAGGTGGATGAGTGTTATATGCTCACAAGGTAGTGCACCTTGGAGTGTAGGTAGTCGAGAAGAAACACTGCTGAGCTATTATGAGACGGCTTCAAATTTGCACAAGAATTCATTCGTCAATTATTTTTCACATCAACACGCACGATTGCTGATTCTGTTCCAGGAATAGTCATTGTATTGTTAACTGGTAAACCTTCTCTGATTTTGGGAGCTATGAGGACGCGTATATTTAGCCTATACCTCAAGTAGACTCCAGTGTATTGTGTACCAGTGTTTATATTTCAAATGTTCTTCTCGATCGTTTGTGTAAATGGCTTGTCTTTTTCACTAACGAATCTGAGATAATGAAATCGATTTTCATCCAAGGCAACCCTTAATCATTAGAGGTTATTCTCATAAACCATGTTCTCGAAAATTCACTTATTTTCCCTCATTCACCTTGACTGCTGTGCAAACACATTAATTACAACTTAGACCATCTGCATCCAATGCTCGGGTAACTATCGCAAGGTCTTCTGTCAACATTCTCTTGAAGATTTATTATAAATCTCGCGAAGCTGATGGTTCCAGTGCTACCCCAATCCAATCAGATTCCAGGTTGGATTTAATTAAATTATATTTGACAAATAGGAATGCCAATACGAACGTCGAATGTGTGTGTGACTTGGTCCCTCTGTGCTGGCATCTTCGAATTGATTAATACCGCTTTGGAATGCATTTCAATTTCGGTAGTGACTTGTGACAAATATCCAAAATATATCCCGACTATCTATTGATGTCATTAAATATCAAATGTAATTGTTAATTTTGTTTTATTTGTTGAAGACAATTAGCTCTGAATCGAGCCTTGACATTCATCCTTCGTGGCTGACCCGTAGAACTGTCAGAAAGGTAAACTAAAGTGCCACAACTATCAGTATCGAAAGGCAAAAGGGACATTTACGAGAGTTGTTTGCTAAGTCAGTGACTTTTTGAAAAGAAAACTATTTTTTTCGGCAAATAAGCGCTTCATTTCTCAGCATTGTTTCCTTTTACTTACTTATCAGGCATACGACCCGTGAAGGTTCTGAGCCTGAACAAACGCTGCCTTCCATCGACGACGGTCCTGGACACGCTGCTTCCAGTCAGCAAGATCAAGTTGTCTTGCATCAGCGATAATTTAGTCTTTATACCGAAGGTGTGGTCTTTCTCTCCTTCTTGAGCCAAGAGGATCGGATTCGAAGACCCTCTTTGCTGGAGCATTGGTGTTCATGCGATCAATGTGTGCCTTCCACTACATCGTAGAGTTCGCGGTTGTGTCTTCTCCTCCATTCAACTCCCTTTCAAACGGGACCATATATCTGACTTTGAATTTTCCTTTCGAAGGTACCTAGGCTCAGCTCTTCTGTTTCGCTTATTTTCGGCATCAAAAGCAGGGCTGGCAGTTCATTTGGCCTGTTCCTCAATTGCCGTAAAAGCTTCCACTACTAGACGTTAGAAACGCGCGGCGGTGCAAATGTCATCTGCGTAACCCAAAAGTTGGACTGATTTGTAGAAAATTGTGCCTTCCGTGTTTAGTCTCATTTTAACTCCTTTTAGCGAATTTTGTAATTGAAATAATTGGTTTTCTTAAGGCCCTTAATACAGTCGCCTGCTTGTTGCTGTGTTACTGCTGGTGTCATCTTTCAACACACGCATGTCAACGGCAATGAACAAAATATTGCGTCTTTCTAAGTTCTCAAGGGAAAGTAGAATTTCCTTTTAGGGCGACAATGACTGTAAACCATTACCTACAGAACTCCAAGAGTTGATAATGCAGAGAATTTGATGCTCAAATGATGATTCTTCTAAAATTACTTGGTTTTGATCACTGAAAGTAGCCTGACTAAGACCGCCAAGGATTGAAAATAGGTTAAAGTCAGGGCCAGACCATTCGGGAGTCAACCCGATACCAAGTTTTTTTCATCTACAGCGATGTTGTGTCTTTAATCTACTGCAATAGCATTGTGTAAGGTAAGCAAGGTGTGATGGACGGCTTGACAAATCCACCCTATTTTTATTTTGACACTAAACAGATGTAATTCTTAGCTCAGATCACAATTAATTTTATTATAAACAATTTTAAAATAAAAAAAAACATGAATAGCAAATGAGTGTAAGGTAAAGTGAAAAATGCCACAATGTGGAGTTACTCGTTCCGGAAGCTATAAGCAGCGGAGTATTTTTTCAAAAACGTTATTTTGTAAAAAAATGTTAATTTGTTTTCACCTTTAAATTTCTGCTGACATGCAAATTATCTCGAAGACATCACGCATCGCTCCGGTAAAGCTGTGCAGCTCACCTCGTTTCCCTTACACCATGGTTCTATACCAGCTTCTGTCATATATGCCTTTTCTAGTCGCAAAGACATCGTAATCAAATCAGTCGAAGTTGATCATTCATATAAATAGGCCCCCAAGGAACACGTAAACAAAATTTTTATTGCATTTCGACGTAACATCAAAAAACCTAACTTTTATCTTCAAATATTTGCACTAATTTGTGTGTGATAGGCAATCTACTATACTATGTCGATTTTCTGTCCGTATAGCCAACCCCTCTGACTTGAACTCTTAACTAATGCTAACATATTCTTAATGACTATGATTTCCTTCCCGCTCATTGACTATTCATTTCGCACTAAAAAGACTTTATCCACATTTGGAATAACTTCGAAACAAAGGTCAGTCCCAAGTCAAGTGCCCTGATATTGTTTCAGGTCCTTACACATAACGAAGCCATTAAAAGACATCGTTTCCAAACACGTTTTGCCTTCCCTTTTCGGGGTAACCACAGGATGTTATGCTGGTTCATCAGAACAGCCTTTAGAAGTGAGTACGTCATAGCCAACATCCATGCATCAACTAGTGATCACAATGAACGCGCCCCACTAAAACGTGTCAAAGCATAACGCAAACAGGACCCAGTACATAACAAGGACCAACAATAACAATAACGATAACATCAACTTCCAAGTTATTAAGTGCATGGAACAAAACACGAACACGGGTTGGCAGCAGAGGGGAGGAAAACTTGTTTTTTTTTTTCCCGGACATTAAATGTTTCTTTCATGTTCTTGGACTAGTTTTCGTTTTTTGTTTCCATTGGTCCTTGTGCCGGGGAAGACATCGCAATACAGTTGGGTGGCGACTTGGCCTAGGTTTCTGTCTGTGCGTGGTAAGGTGTTTCAGTTGCGTCTGTATGGTGGGCGAAATTTATGCAAAACTTGAAGGGAAGCTGCCAGTGCACATTGTCTTTTTGTAGTTTAAGACTTTCATACACCTCGCCTGTGCCGTTGCCTTTTGCTGGGTGTTCTATGTTTTAATGATATAAATGGTGCAATATGCAAAGATTGTGTAATGCACAGCATTCTGTAGTTCAGCTTGTGTGCACAAGTTACTCAAATGCAAACATATTTCTGTGCCTTTGTCGAAGATTTTCCATTACGAGTTTCCATTGTCGACTTGGACGCATTTGAATCCTGATCACGAAGCAGTGTAACATTCAGGGACGCGCTATTCATTTGTCACCACTTTACACAGTCTCGAATTTCGAAACGAAAAGATAGTACTTCGATTGGTTTTTGAACTTTCCGCTACTTGATGGCTTCGAACTTTCGTAAGACTTTGAAAAACTCTGTACTTCCTTCCACAGTAACGTGAGGTTAGGATGAACGATGTAAGACCAAATTGCACATATATGGGTGTTGTTTGGCCTTCAAAGTGGAATAAGACCAATTTTAAAGATTGTCCGCAGCGTGTTTTAAAAAAAAATGTCATTGAATAATTGATTAAGTGTGAATACGTGAAGCAGATTTGGAGACACATTTTGTCAGGGTGTAACTAATAACTTTGAAAGATTGCACTAGCAAATATGGCATAGACTGTACAACCCATACAGACCACCACTGGCCTATTTTACCAAACCACAAGTTATAACCATAATGGTGATAGAAATGCACAAGGTGGTGCACACAAGTCGAGGCTATGGTGTGTGAAACTGAAGACAGCTGTCGAGAGATCGTGCTGGCTGGAGAGGCAGGCCTAGGTCCACCTCGGACTGTAGCGCCCAAAGAAGAAGAACAAGAAGTGATAGGAATGCAAAAATGTTGTTGACTGCAAGTGTTTAAAAAAGCTGTTGCACCGGATTTGAGATTGAATTCTAGATTAGTATGTGTTTTCTCACAAGTTTGTTGAAAGCCGCAAGTTACATACAGTGGCGAGCAAAACTGGGTGCATTATTTCAGATATTGTGTTTTTTCATTATATTCATGTTTTAGATATTCTGTGTCCGCAAGTAAGACGGCACTTCCAAGCCAATTTAAGTGTGCTTCCACTTACCAGCATCGAATTAATAGAGTGCTTTCCAGATTCAAACTAGCTGGGAGCATTTACATTTATTAAAGTCACGTCTATACATCCCAAACAACACGGCATTAAATTGACATGGAATTTACTTCATTCGAAAGACAATCTTCTGGCATTATAACTTAAATATGATTTCTGGCATATGACCGCCACAGCTAGCTCGGATGGACTCTAATCTGGAGGTCCAATTTTCAATAACTTTTCGTATATCTATTACGTATATATATTTATGAATAAGATTAATTCTGGTTTAGAGTCATTTGTGCCTAAAACGCGTCATATAAATCGATTTAGAATTCCATGGACAAACAAAAGCTTAGTAAATCTACGAAATGTTAAAAGGAAAGCATATTCAAACTATGTTTCAAATAAAACCGAGTTTAAATCGTGAACGGTTTTTGAGATTCACGAAAGAATATGAGTTCTTGAATAGATTTTTATATAAACAATACATCATGTCTGTAGAAACTTCGGTAAGGAGCAATGGTTCATCATTTTGGAATTACGTTAATTCAAAAAGAAATTCCTTGGGCTTGCCCAAGATAATGGAATTTGGTAACGTAACTTCAACAAACTTGGATGAAACCTGTGACCTATTTGCCAACTTTTTTGAGTCTGTCTATAATGGGTCTCCGGTCCAGACAACGATGAACCATTACTCTAATATACCCGAGGTTCTGGATATAGGTGTATTAGAATTTACGGATCAGGATGTAATAAATGCCTTAACTAATCTTAAAGTAAATTACAGCCCAGGCCCCGATGGGATCCCGGCTGGTATTTTAAAAAAAAGTTGGAATTCGCTTTATCGTCCACTAAGAATTATCTTTAATCAATCCCTAAAAATGGGTGAATTTGCAAATGAATGGAAGTATTCTTTTCTGACGCCTATATATAAAAGCGGTTTAAGGCAAAAAGTAGAAAACTATCGACCAATATCCAAGCTTTCATCGATACCAAAGTTATTTGAAAGTATTGTAAAAGAAAAATTATATTTCATGGTAAAAGAAATCATTTCTAATAACCAGCATGGCTTTATGCAGGGCAGGTCATGTACAACTAATTTATCATTATTTTCAAATTACATTTATACAAATTTAGAAAATCAATTACAAGTTGATGTACTTTACACCGATTGCTCGAAAGCCTTCGATAAAGTACATCACACTTTGCTTTTAAACAAGCTAAAGTCTTTGGGATTCCATTCGTCAATGTTAGAGTGGTTTTCCAATTACTTAAAGGACAGGAAGCAATTGATAATGATCGATAGTTTTAGATCTCGTGTAATAAAAGTTACATCTGGCGTTCCACAAGGTAGCCATATGGGGCCTTTCTATTGTTTATAAATGATGTTCACGAAATTTTCAAATATTGTAAAATTCTAACATTCGCAGACGACTTTAAATTGTATTTATCTATAAATAGTTTAACTGATAGTAATAATTTCCAATTGGATATCCATGCACTAGTGGAATGGTGCAAGCACAATGGACTAGAGCTGAATATTCAAAAATGTAATATCTTTACGGCATATCGAATTACATCCCCGATTGTCTGTGATTATTTCATAAATGATCATAGACTTAGTCGCCTAGAAGAAGGTTAAAGATCTGGGTGTAATTTTTGATACTAACGTAAATTTTGCATCACATTATGATTATACAATTGCGAAGTCTAATGCTATGTTAGGTTTTCTGAAAAGAAATAGTAGAGATTTTCGGGATATAACTAGTCTTAAGTCCATCTATTGTTCGTTAGTCAGATCGTATTTAGAATATTCTTCCATCATTTGGAATTCCCCATATGATACACAAGAACTCAGATTCGAAAGAGTACACAAAAATTTCACGAGATATGCTGTCCGTAAATTGTATTCCTTCGAAGAACTCCCTAAATATGATGATAGATGTAAAATAATAGGCTTGCAAACCTTAAGTTTCAGGCGTAAGGCAGCGTCAGCCATGTTCATCCGCGGTTTTATTAATTGCCGTGTAAATTCACCAGACTTACTTTTTCTCATGAATATATATGCTCCCCAAAGATCTCTTCGGATGAGAAATTTACTATACGATAAGAGGCATAGAACGAACTATGGTTGTAATGAACCTTCCTTTTAGCTTGTCTCGATTGGAGTTTAAAAACTTGATCCATGCACTATGCTATAATGAATACTGTTTATTTGATGTAGTCTGTGAGATGCAAAATCGGTAGATGATCCTTAGTCGCTCAGCAAAATCTGCTGTGTAAAGCGATACTGAGAGTTAACACTTAGAGAACGTAGTGTTTTGTGTACTCTGTGATGTGAAATATACGCCGCGAATGTTGTCTTCCAAGTGGTCAATCGTTTCGGGCTTATCGGCGTCGACTTCACATATCGCCAGAGAAATTAGTTAGGCATCGTTAAATCGCACGATCTTGAGGGCCAACTCACGAGTACGTAACGTGAAACTATAGCCTAAAAATGATTGGCAATACGGGTTATAAGCCAAAAATGTAACCAAGTTTACATCTGAACTCATAGCGAGAGTACAACTTGGACACAGCCACTGTGATGGTTTAGTGGGGAGTCGTTTATGATGGAGTCACCAAGTCAGGCGGCTGCAGCGGTGGATCGTCAATGTTCTTACAGCTGAACGTTGCTGAGAAATGTTTGAAAAGTGTGGATTGATAGGCTGGTGGATCATAATCCCTGGCGCCTACAATCTCCTGGTTTAACACCTGAAAATATACCAGCATGGGTTTTAAATTCCTGTAGCAGGTTACTCGCTGTGTTCGATAGATAATGGATCAATGTTCCTTTAGGCACCGTGAGAGGTCGTCAAAGTGTTGAAGAGAATGTTAAAACTTTGTTTACACAGAATGTTGTTTCTTTTTGTTTTACATTTCGCAACCATGGAAATTGCTACGAAGCCAGCTACAGACTAGATGACGTGACAACCGATACGTTAAGGGAGTCGTGCAATTTCTTCGCAATAATCACATCATAACCTTACCTATCGTATAGAACAAAGTGTTGTAAAAAACGGCAAACGAACTGAGGAAACTCGATCGTAGACAACCTTTCGGTTTTCTTCACATTTCTTCCTACACACACTCAAAGAGCACATGCCAGCAGAGAAGAACATCACTCAGGCAACTTCCTTGGGCCTACATCCCAAAGCCACTAGTCCCAAAGTGAGTTCGATCAAATATTTAACATCCACCGAGCAATGGCTCTGTTTCTCTTCCCGGTCTAGGCCGAAATTAAATTTCAGAAATCTCACAATTCATGTGCAGAACATGCAATTCGGAGTCCTTATCCCATTCGCTTTAAATCAATTCATGAGCCTCGAGGCGACGAAAAAACCTCTCCATACCCATCTCCGCCCTTCGTCGCTGACATCTTCATTTTCAGTCGTCAGTTATCTCGAAACGATTTCGCTTTGATAGCAAAAAACGCCTCGAGGACGACCTGCTTTTCATTTCAGGCAGTGTACGAAATGCACGGAGCGCTTAAAATTAAATTGCACACTCGTACAAATGCGAGCTTTCCGATTATTCCGTTCTCACAGGGAACACCGAGGAGATAATAAACATAAACGCTGAGCGCTGAACACTGAACATCATCATTGTTGCACACTATTCAAATTGCCAGCTTGTTGCTGGAAGTCGTACACAACCTGGACGACTTGGACTGAACTCCATCATAGTGACCATCTGTCGGTTGCTTGAAGGGGCCCGTTCCAGTCGGTCAGAGGGATGGGTGGTTGGGTGCTGCCGTGGCAATTGTTATAACTATTCCAATTTCATTTATATGCTAATAAGGACCCTGTTGTTATTCTGTTTACCAAACTCTGACCTGAGTCCATTGAAGCCACCTCTTGTCGGTGCCCGCCGCATATGGGTGACTATGAGTCTGGTCGTTCCCGTTCTCGTTCCCATTCCCATTCCCCTTTCCATTGTAGTCGTTCTTTGTCGTCCCCGTCGTTGCCAATGTTACCGGCGAACTGCCCCGCATGCGGATAGTTGTTACCGAATATCAAAAAGAGAGCACTTAAGGCCACGTTCGCCAGCATTCACATCCTATTTGGCGGATGGCAGGTACAGCACTTTAGCTGCTGCTGCTGCTGTTGCTGTTGCCGCTACTTCATCTGAACTTGTTGCCTGCCCAAGGATATTGTGTGCGCCTTGTAATGGTGTTGGAGCGCATTATAATTGTAATGGTCGAAAGTTAACGACTATGACGCAGTCGTCGTCGTCGTCGTCATCATCATCGTCGTCCTTGTCGTTGTTGTCGCTGCACTCTTTGTTGTCATCCTGCTCAGAGTTGAATGACGTGTAAAAGTGCAACCTTAAGGGGTTTTGCTTATGCACACGTGTTTTAATGTTTGCCTTCTACTCTCTTCGCTCAATTGGCGTTAAAATAAGTTTTCACCTGCGGGGGGTACCACCCGTCCTGTGAGGGGGATAAAAAAAACTTTGGAAAACGTTTGCGAACTCTGATCTTAAAGCCAACCAGTTTATGTCTGTCGTATCGCTGCAAAACCATAAAAGTTTATTGCTTACTCACGTGTTTATTTGGCTACTTGGCCAAACGAATTTTATGCAGCTCTGGCATTGGCTTAGTCCTGTTCTTAAAGCTTGTCATTTATGGGGTTTCTCGCAGATTTACCTCCATCTGTGCACGTTGATGTTGAGGTTTCTGCGTTTCGAATCGAACAGTGCACCAGCGTATGTGACAAGGAAAATTGATTTTCATTCAGTGTGTGTGTGTGTTTATTTGTCCTCTTTTCGTTCTGAAAGTTTTGCTGAGTAATCCGATTATAGAAGTTGCGTTGTGCAAGATATCCTTTGAAGTTTCGATCGCTACACTTGTCCTGTGACGTTTAATTTGCGGAATGTGATATTCTGTTGCTTTAGTTCTTAATTAAAACGGAAAGAAGAATTCAATGTGGATTGTGGTTGGTAGCTCACAGTCAGGGGAAGGCCATTATCGCGTAAATGGGAGGACTTGAGATGACCCTGAATTCATAACCGTGGCATGGAACACATCTGTGTTCCGATCAGCGATATGGAAGTCGTTTGAAACTGCACATGTGATGTGTCCGTTCAACGCCTAAAATCTGAGTATCGAGAGTATACACTATTTATTATAATTCAATGAGTTTTCCCGTTTTTTTCTTGATAGCAGTCCGTATTTTAGGTTTTTTATCCCAATTCCGACACACGGAATGGCCAAGGCCTGCGCTGATACTGGCTTCCAAAATAATGATTATGTACGATCTACTTCCACTTTTCCAGACAATTTCTTCTTGCAACCGGTATAACTTGATGAAGCACAATTCTGCGACTCGAAGTACATAATTTTAGACAAACTGACGGTAGTTTTGCGTTCCCTACCACATTCAAGGCACTGGACAACTCTTGCACTCCATTTTTTACATGTAACTTACAGATTATCTAAAGACCAATGAATTCCAGTAGACCCTATCTGCAGTTTTCTTTGAGAACATCTTTCTTCAAAAGACACTCTAGTGCTTGCGAGCGAATGGAGGTGTGCCTCTTGGGTAGTAGATGAGTGGGTACAAGTTCTCTCGTGTCATGTAGCATGTTCAAACAGTACATCTGCCAATAAAACTTTACCATTGTAGGTCTCTTATGTTCGCGAGAGAATATCTTGCACAGCACGGGTAGTTGCTGGAGAAGTTGTTCCGAGCCCAGTTCGAATTATAGCTCTTCTCTAAGAAGAAAGAGCAAGTCAAATGTTCAAGCAAACTTCGAACTTAATCGATTATTAAGGATATCACTGCTCAACATGATGTCCTGACGCTGGTGGAGAGATGTATGCTTCAACAAGCAGAAGGTCACGGAAATTAGCATGAAGTGATAAATGTGAAAGTAGATTCACCTGGAATCTTTTTCTCTAATTTTTCCAAAATGACGGCAGCTTAAACAGAAGCCTTCCAAAATTGTTCCCCGTTCCACCAAATCCATCTCCACTCTGTTCTACCTTACTCCCAAAGAACACGTCCAAAGCATAATTCCCCTCTATACCACCTTGATACACAGTGGAAGCTGCTGTATTATCATCCAGCACAGCGATTAATGTCTACTCCAAGCTCCTCCGTTTAATCCGCACACAGAACAGTGCAGACATGCTCCATTACCTCGCGGAAAGCGAATCGCAATACTGCGGATAATTGTTCGGCAAGTCATAAATCATGCGTTTAGGTCATTACTCCCATCTCACTAATGATTCGATTGGGGCCTTGTAATCCAGTTTAACATGGTCAATCATTCAACAGCTGTAATTTGATTTGATGCGTAGTCGCAAGCTCTCACCGACTGCACAGAGCTTATTGCCATTGCATTCTAACAATCGAATTTTCAAATCCGGTGAATGCATTGATTTTGAACGCTTGCCAGAGCAATTCGTTTTGTATTCGGGATGAAGTACGCCATAAAAAGCACCGTGCAGGACTGCAGGGAAGATTTGCATTTCTCTTTTATGGATTTTATTCTCGGATTCGTCCTCCATTCTGCACTCAAAGGGGATCAATAATCCCTCGATGAATTTTTTTCTCACTACGGCCATCACCTGCGGTGGTGCGTTTCTTACACATTTGCGTTTGTAAACATAAATGCACAAGTGTTTTGGGGATGTGCTTTGTTCGGATATAAATACACGTCTGTGGAGAGGATTCAGTCTAGTCTGCATATGATCGAAATAGTTCAGAACCAATTCAAAATGATGGTAAAATATTTTATGCAACGAATTTTTGTTATTTTCTTGTCAATAAATGAAAACAGAAATATACCACTGGATCGATTGTCCAATGTCCTGATAAGGATTGGCGGAGCAATGAACCAAGATTGATTTGTTAATGAAACAATAAATTGTGGACAAGATATCAATAAAGTCAGCGTCACAGATATCAATGTTCAATGTTTATTCCTTATGGACTACATTACCTAAGGAGGCTGTTGAGCGCAGAAAGTAAGGAGAATAGTGTCGAGTTAGAAATTGACTCAGAACTGAAGGAATGGCTTAAAAGCCATATAATTCGAAATTGATATTTCGAATAAAAAATTAAAATTTTCGGGAATCGGTCTTAATTTTTTTTGTGTAAATACAGTAAAGGCCCTTTTATTCGGAACTCTTTAATTCGGAAAACTCGTTTTCAATTGTGTATGTAAAAATTAAATTAAATAAAGCAATGTTTGAACACCTCTAGGTGGAAAATAGATCTCAAATATGGAAAAGTCGGAATCATCCTCTCTTGGGGGAACCCATTAAGATGTTGTTTGGGTTCAAAAAATATTTTTTTCCTTTTGAGTTCTTGCATCTTTTCATCAAAAGGAACTCGTTTAGTGCATAGAAAAAAAATCTCTCATAAGTTCGGAAAATTCGTTTTTTCGGAATGACCTTCCCCCCAACGATTCCGAATTAACGAGCTTTTATTGTAAATTCATGCCATTATGTATGAAATATCACATCATTCAAATGTCCGCCTCGGCATAGCTGGTAGTTGCTCATGCGGTTGGTTAAATTTTTGACAACTAGGATTACCGAGCGCCTCCTTCATCATTTCGAAAGAAATACGTTTCGATGACGCCGCCATGACATAAACCGTACCAAAAAGTAAATCGTTGTGGTTGCATTGTTCGATCGTTCTGGATTGTGTTCGCTACAATAACGGCAATTCCGGTTGTCGACAGCTGATCTGTCAAAAAGGCGGCTTGTCTGAGAAGAAGATCCTTCGCCCAAAATTTCCGATCTCCGACTAAGATTCCAAGCACCCAATTAGCGAACTGGCTGCATTGTCTGCATCCGACTTCAGGTCTTGAACTAAATAAGGGGAGGTGACTCTCTGGGGAAGCCCAATTCAACTGATCCGCGCCAAATAGATATTTCAAAATCATCTTAGAGACTGGCCGCCAATATCGCTGTTTTCTTCGTCTCCCACCAATTTTTGCTTGGTTTGTGACTCAAGATCCAAAAGAGTGTAGGTAGGTAGGTAGAAGTGTTAGTTTGGTGAGAACCAAACAAACCATGTTATCCTTCAAGACCACAATGGACCCAACTCGCTAGTCTAATTGAACTTCTGTCGCAAGTTCCCTCGTGAATTTTCCAACAATCCCAACTAACACAAGTGGGTACTCTATGTAGCAACAAAAGCAGAAATTCATCGGAACTTGCAACTGTAACGTTGTGAACCTCAACTTTCTTTCAAAGACTTCCCAGCACGTTTCCCTGTACCTCCACCTAGATTAAAATTCATACTTTCGTTAAATTACGTCAGTGCAACGAGTGTGCCATTTTCTGACACTTAAACAAAAAAAAAAACTTCAAACAGAAAATCGTTTCTCCCTAGAACCAAGCCAAAAGCACCACAACCAAACACAAAGAACAGGAGAATATCCCAATTCCAAGAGAAAAACTGTTACACCGCCTTTCTAAGCGAACAAACCCTTAGCCACCAACCAATGTCCAGTGTCCCTACATATATGTGTCAAGAACGCCCATTTGTGGCTATGCCAACGAAACGCATCGCAAGACCCAGATAAAAGTGAAAATCCTTTCCGCCAAGCATGCATTTATCCAATCTCCACCACAAGAGCAGACAGGGACAACAAGCAAAAAAAAAAAAAAAGGAAAAAGCGTCATCCAATAAAGGGTGGAAAAGTTTAAGGCAAAAAGAAAATCAAAAATGACACCGAAACTGTAGTAAATTTTCATTTACGTCCAAGTCAACCTTTTTATACATCCACACCCGAATGTGCGGACTCCAGCTAAATGAATCCCTACACAGGCGACCCAACAGATCCCGACAAACCAACCGACCGAGCAACCCAGTGCACGGGTCATGTACATTGTCCCATAACAACACACATGACCAGGGAAACCTATAAAAATCATATTGCGCCCAGATGAGGGCACGCGATTCCGACTCCTTACTCCCAACAGTGCCACCACCATCGCCATCACTACGACAGCACACACGAGGAGATGAATATATGAATCGGATGAAAGGAAGAAAACTGCACAAAAGGACGACCAAGAAAATGTTACAAAACAAAACGAAAAACGAAAAACGAGAAACATATTTTTAATGCCAAGAAATATTTTTAACACTATCTATGAGGAAGCACACCACCCGTACAGCCATCTACGCACACGAATTCCGCATTCTGGGGGGCAATAGTGTTATCCTACAATACATATTCCCACACACTTATACACACACGCATACACACCCGGCAACATTGGATTTTACAATTGCAACGTGCCGCAGTAAAGAAGTGCTAAACGTGACACAGTGTTGCACATTTGCCCTCTGCCCAATCTCTCGCCGGGCCACCCACCCAGGGCCGATCAAAGCCCAGGGTGGCATGGCAAGCAGGACCAAAGGGAAGCCAAAGAGGAACAAGAAAAGAATCACACACAGGCACGCGCACACACTCAAAAGGAAGCCATCCAATAACCCATCCGAAGCACGCTATTTTTGAAAAAAAAATTTTGTTTTATTTCTTATCACCCGAAAAAATGTAATAAGATAAAATAGAATCCGAGTTTATTCCCGTCGTCCTGTTCCGTCTTTGTAAAGTTTTTCAATCTACGCGAAAACGAAATAAACAGGAATGCCCTGGCTCGGCGAACAGAAAGGACCAGAACCGAGGACCGAAAGGAAAGAAAATGGGACAAAGCTGGATTCCGTACGTTATTTTATTTTCATTTTTCTTTGCTTTTTTTTTTGCGTGATTTTTTCTGTTTTTATTTTGTGTATTGCGCTTTTTTTCCTCCGACACACTCGCATACAGTCCGGGGCGAGTGCGAAGGATGAGTTATTTTGGCTGATACCGCAACTGCTATTCGAGGCACAAGGATAATGCACGGTATGCCGCTTCTGGCAGGAACCGCACGTATAACGTTTAAGTAAGTTATAAATTCTTTGTTAACTGCATACGTGTGTAGTTCGGTGGGTGCTGTGTGTGCTTCGTATTAGGGTTGTTTTGCCAGAGATAAGTGAATATATCTTTTAATCTGTGCCCCGTGAGAGATACATTACGTATGCCCTATGCCCTGACACCCTGTGTGTATAAATAAACGGCTAAGGATTGTGTCATGTCTATACACACGAGGATGTCGAGGTGATGACGGCTCGGCAAGGTTATGCGTGTGGACGGGAGTGACATTGAATGGAGATAACATAGAGATGCATGTGGCCTAGGAAAAAGTTCGCATATTAAACATGAAAGTTTTATCTTTTGTGTGCTTAGCCTTAGACTGGGTATAAGCTGCAACAGTTGTTGTTGGCTTGGTGAATTTTTATTCCTTTGCTTGAGTTTGTGGGATCGCTAGGCAATGCTTTGTGAAACTGAATTGACTTTCAGAATTGTTTTTTTTTAGTTGTAAAGGGTGTTTCATTTCAAAGGCAGACAACTTTAAATTGGCAACACTCTCCCCTGTGACAGCTGCTATAACAGTTCTCGGTTGTTTTGAGGTTAGTCTGGTTTCGCAGTTCATCATGAATAGACTCACGCCAGAGCAACGTTTACAAATTGTTCAAACTTATTTTGAAAAACATGGTTCAATTGGAGAAACTCAAAACTAAAGCATCACATCCGGAAAAAAATGTACATATGGGTTGGTGGAGTTATTGACACTATGGGTTGGTACAACCAGAATTGTTGTAAATTGTCAGAATGGTGCAAAAAGCAGGTTAGGTGAGTGACTGAATGTCAGTACAAGTGTATTTGACCCTCTTTAGCAAAAGAGAGAGTGGCTAAAGATCAAGGTGAATCAGAGCGGGCATGGCTACGACGAAAGGGTACGGGTACGGTCGTTGTTTTGCTCGTGGTAGACATTCGCCTTAATACTGGCAAATTCGAAAGGTTATACATAGTATCCAAGCTCCTACGTGAGGTTTCCTCGTTTCTGCAGCTTCTGCAGAAGTCGTTTTAGGGCAGGCACAATCTAAAGGACCAGTTCCAAAGGTACAGTGCTCAGCGATGATCTCGATAGGAGTCCTGTGAGTCGGCCTGCTCATTCTGATCAGACTATGTGTTCGCCGTGGGCCATAATTGATCAGTGTCATTACATCATCTACAATTGGTGTGAAGAAGCATTTCAAGCTTAAGTAGATGATTTGTAGTAGCGATGGTCATGAATGACCGATCTCCACACTGAAAGTGCACTAAACTGTCGCGCTTTCTATGGAGTTTGTCAGCTTCGGAATTTTCTGACATGTCACAGTGTCTCGGCATACACATAAGATAGTTGCCTTCTCCTTAAGAAACAGGCGCCAGTTCTGGATAGTCTTCCAGTTAAATGTGACTGCATCCAGAAATGACGATATCTGTCTTTGGTGTTACATTGTTTTTTTACCAAGACAGCTTCCTAGATCGCTACAGCTTCTGCCTGAAAGACGAAACAATGGTTCGGCAAAAGTGATAGTTGACGCCGTGGGGTGGTGAGTACATCGATTCCTACGCCGGGTTCAGTCCCCGAATGTATTAACATTCATAATTCACTGCTCCAACTTTTTCAACGGACAAAGCTCAAAGAGGATTCCTGTCCACAAAAAGCTTCTCAAACTTCACCGTTCAGAGTCAGCCTAAAACGTTCGGTCCATCCACTCGTGATAAAAAAAATAGCACGCGCAACACGACTGGGTACTGTAGAAGCTAGGCCTAGGTCCATCTCTAACAGTCGCGCCAGCATACACTCGCAGAGGATCATTCAGCGAAGTAGATATTCCGTATACTCTAAACATGACACTTGCAAATGCAATTCGGTAAAAGCCGTCTTCCAACTCCCGTTCTTCTTCTTACGGCGCTACAGTCCGATGTGGACCTGAGCCTCACACAACATGCGTCTCCAGCCAGTACGATCTCTCGCCAGCTGTCTCCACTTTCGCATAGCAAGCCGGCTGAGGTCCCCCCTCAACTTGTGTACGCCACTTTGTGCGTAGGCGTCCTCTGTTGCGTTGTTCCACATTAAAATTCTTCGGGCCCGAGCTAAGTTATCCATACGACCTACATACTATCTAGACTTTGGAAAAACCCCATGTCGCTGCACAGCCCATTAGTTCGTAGTTGAACCTTCTCCTCCAAATGCCGTCATCAGAATTCGCGGGCAGAACTTTACTCTCGAAAATACCAAGAAGCTCTTCCAACTCCTGATCCCCCACAAAAAATTCAAAGTATTTGGAAATAAGCTCAATTGTTGTGCATATTGTGTAAATGCAATAAATTTCGTTGCAAAACCGATGAACATTTCGTAAACTGATGTTCCAAAAAAATGTATGTAAATGCACTTAATCAATTCCTTTTAAAAGGCATCCTTTTTTTAAATCGAAATCCAATAGCTCTTCACTTAAACATCTGGAGACTGCACTTCATCATCAATAGGACTGCTCCAACAGTGACGATGATTAAGTTTGACAGCATTTCACTTCGATTGCGCCTACGGTTCATTAAATCAATTAAATCGCATCCAGTGTCGATGTTGTGTCATCGATGATAGAGAGGCACGTTTTCAACATCCATGTGCTATTTCTCACCACACCAGGGCAGTGCCGCGCCACTGCTGGAGCGAGCGACGCTGTGAATGAGGATAAAAATGCAATTTGAGGCTTTAATCGATGAAAAGCCGATAACTGAATCAATCATCGATGATTTGCATGAGTAGACGGAAAAAATATCCCAAGTGACAGGTACTGAGTGTTAAAAGCACTGCAGTTTGACATTTTGTTGTTTATAAATACTCTTACATTAATGGACTACTTGGGAAAATATTTGCAAACAATGGAATTGATTCTGTGGAGTTACAATAGCCTTGTTCAATTGCGTGTTGCATCTGCATTCAATTGGAAATCGGAACGTATTGAAAGCCAGAGCGTTGTACTGCCATCAGCTACAAATGCAATTGAATGCATAAGTAACAAGTTGGATGTTAATTAGTGCGGATACAAAACGTACATCTTCCTGCATGAATACAGCCTTAGCAAATGTAAATGTGCATACCTTTGCTGAATGATGTTTTGTTTTTAGTACTCCCTGGCCGTTTAGTGCTGATGGATGGAATCGCGTGTCATTGCGAAGCTATTCCAAATCGTGTAATAGATGTTGAATCAACTTCGTGTTAAGTCAAATGCAAACAATGTACAAAGCGCTGAGCTGGCATTTCAGACTAAGCGAACGATATGTGAAGCGTGTAAACACAATCGAGTTTTAGTCCTGCTCAATGTCGCCTTAAGATTGAACTGTGGCCCTAAAGCGGAACTTATTCGGGCTTTCGGTCCGCGAACAGTAGTTATTTTTTTTTATTTTGTTCGATTGGAATGTGTTTTATAAATCAATTTAAAATCATTTGTTGTTATTTGGGTATTTATTGAAGCCTAACGATATTTTTTTCAAATAATAACAATTTTTTGTCACTTATGACCAACAAGTTGGTATTAAATGGACCACTGTGCGGTGCCTTGACCAGTGCATTTGTTTTCCTCTCGTTGGGTCTTATTGTCCACTCGTTATGTAGAATAAATGTGTAGAATAAATGTGCTTTGGGAGTAGATGAGCGTACGTGATGATCTTCAGTCTTAGGTCGGCTGGTTCAGGAATATCTGCTGTAAATAGAAGATACAATTTTAGCCCACAGATGGAGCCGGCTGAAATATTAAGAATTTTGACGCGTTGTCATTTTTCATGAATTTTCTGTTGGTGAAGTATGACTGTATTTTCATAATGGACCAACATGTTCGAAGTGTGCTGTCGATATCGCTGGCAGCCCAACTACGTAGCCTAACCTATGACTGTGTTAGCAGGTAGGTGTTCAGGACCACATTGAGTAAATTTTATAAACTAACCATGCTATCCAGACACAGTCAAAGCCGGGGTCATTATTTCTCTTCTTGTTACCCGCACACTTTCGCGATCCAAAGACGAATGTCCATGGTATGTCCTTCACCCGTTGGTTGGCCACTCTCTCTCTCTTTTGCTCAAGAGGGTAGTTTCTGTTGCTATTTGAGTCTGTTGAGGAAGGGATCATTTTTATTCCTCGTGCAATATCGCTCAACAAGATTTATACCATTCTCCCACCGAACCAAAATCAAGTGATTTGGATGAATTATTACTGAAACCTCAATAGACCGTTCCCACCGAGTTGAAGTAATTTCAAATGTTCAAAGCCACATCGAATTTTATGCGATGCCCAAATTCGGCATCTCAAATTCAGGGTGACCGCTTGAGACACCGTTTTCCTTTTATTCTGTAACTAATATGAACACTGGAACTTCTACATTTCAAATGACATCTAATGTCAGAATTGATAACTGATATGTCCATTCTTATTGGGATTATTTAATGGAATTAATGATTGTTTTGTTGACTTTGTTGACAGCTGTTTTTTGTTTATGACAGCAGGCTGACATATCATTAAATGACGTGCTGAATGTGGAAAGAGCTTTGTTCGATTTGACAAACTTGCATACGCAGCTACGAATTTAGGCTGGTCCATGTATGTGACGAATTCAAATGAAGGAGATCTAGAGATCTAGATCCAGCACATCAGAGGTTTCCTTTAAAAATGTATTGTTTTGTTGGCTATTTGGTGTATTCGCTGTCATCCCATTTGACCATCATAAAGCACTCAAAAAATTGCAACCTCCCAAGTATAATTATGTCAAGATGATCAGGTTCATTGTGCACGATAAAATACCCAACCGTGCTTTTCCGAATGAACTCGCTTCTCTCTGGCGCTTAGTGCTGCCTTGTGCTGAACATGGCTGAACAAAAATCACCTCTCGTCAGTCATATTGGAAAACGGGCAATCTGTGTGTTTGTTGCCGATTCGAAAACCTGTACAAACTAAGTATTCATACCAAGTGAAGAACTGATAGTGATCGTATTTGGTTTCCGTTTCAACTTGAAATGGCGCAATTTTTAAAGTAATACGTACTCCTTCCAGTACAATATTCACCTAATTCCCCCCCCCCGCCCCCCTCCTTCACACTTTTTCTTAAGTTATTTTGCATAAACTAGGCAAATGACATCAAAGCAAATACGTGCCTTAAATCTTATCAAAGGAAACGTTGACCTCGTCACAAGTTCATTCCACGTATCCTCCAGGTATCCCAGCACGGGATATCCTCATCCCAGCACGCAAATTCAAGATCCAAGCTTAGCCCACCCGAGTGTGCGGAGAATTTCAAATTAACAAACGAAATAAATCTTACATTACTCGTAGAATTAACACAAAGAATTAACTTAAATCCCAATTGAAGTGAAAACTTTTCCCTCATTCCGGTTGGTTGCCCTCCAAAATCTGTGAACCCTGGTGCGCCCTTATTTCGTTGTGAAGGCATTATCTAGTGGATGTGTGAGATAAATGTTTTCGCATAATCATTTTCGTTTCACCTTTTTCTGTTAATGATGTGAGCAGTTGCTGCTGCCAGCCCTAACCCTGTTGGAAATCTCCTTGCACTCAGCACACTCGTGTACCTCCTACAACACCTACTCTCGTACTCGTACCCGCGCTCGTGCTCGTGCTCGTGCTCGAGCTCCTGCTCGTATCCTTTGCGGAGGAAAAAAAGAAGTTCCATTTGTTTGAAATGGGAAGAGAAGTCTGACAGAAAATTAAGTGATTTTGAATTTTTCGTAGCCAAGTAGAAAATGGGGGATGTGAATATCTACGGACGTGAATGATAATGGCTGGTAGCGCATATCAGAACCAGGCTCTGGGTGCTATTTTCCCGACTGTACAATGGATGGTTGTTCGTCTAAATTCTACTTTCCTGATCATCTGTCATGAACAATAAGATGAGTGAGTTATGTGAAGCACAAAATAAACTCTTGCTTCTTGGCACTGCTCTGCCCCTGCTGCTGTTGCTGCTGCTGCATTCGTACTCATTCAGATTCATTTGTCGGAGCACCATCTTTGTGGCGTTCAGCTTCAGTCAACAACACCTAGAACAACAAAAAGGCAAAGCCATCCGAATGTACGAGATACTTGTCGGATTGTTGGCGGCGGAGTTTTAAGGTTGAACATTTTAGGAACACGTGTGTCTCTGAACTTCACTCAAATGGGACAGATGAGGACGAGCACACACAGAGAGAGAGAGAGAGAGACACACAGGGAGAGAAGGGACAACAAACACGAGTGGCATCCATACAAGACAAGCATTTAATCAACTTGCTGCCATTCCGTTTCGGAATACTTAGTTGTGGCAAAATGGCAAAAACCAAACGCAAAAAAAAAAGAAAAAAAGATTTGTCCTCTTCGCCTGGACTGGAAATCTGTTATTTTATTTGCATAGAACTGTGCTGGGTGTACAAAGCTTTCAAGTGCTACGGCTACCCCTTGCCTCTGGAGAGAGATACTCGTGCACTCACAGGGGCGTAGAGCGAACGAGCACAGATACTGAATGGTAATGCCCTGGGGCAATGTAGGAGCTGTCAGAGGCTTGATTTTGATATCGCGGCGAATAATGTCATTTGTATTTGGAAATAAATGAGGTTTACTTGTTTTTTGCCTTTGGTTTCAGTTCTGTTTTTTGTTTTTTATTCTATTTCGTTTCGGCGTGGAGCGCTCACTGATTTGTTTTCTGAAATTATTTTTGTTTTTCTGCTCTTTTTTCCTTTTTTTTTTTTTAATGAAGAAGAGTGTCAGCTGATGGATTTACCAGTTTGAGAAGTGGTAGGAGTTAAAGCATTTTGGAAACACTTCGTCGCATCCGCTGATTGCATGGAGCGATGACAAAAAGCCATGAAGTACGAAACTGACATAAATGGAACGTGAGTTCAGGCAACCCGGACACACATCCAGCGATGATTAATGTAATATCTGGCGTTATTCAATGATTCCTGGAAGTAGAGTTAAGTGTATTGGGCCTTGGTTTAGCCAGCGGGCAGTTGCTAAATATGAAAAGGTAATGGATGGAATTTGAAAATGTATGCGAACTAAAAATAGAGCCACTCCAGCTCATGAGTGAACTGACTATGTTGATCTTTGTGTGCTTTTGCTGGTCTCCATCTGATGCATGCTACGAGTCTTCACAACACAAATCTAAGATCTCGCTAAACTTTAACAGATCCTTATTAAGCACACATTAAAATTCGAAATTTTTAAACGAAATAACAGAATTGTCATCAGAAAATAACTAAAGGGTGATTTTTTAGCTATTATCTTTTTGGCAACACTGGTTTAAACAGCTAACGCACATTTCGTGTTTTGTTTCACTGTCAAACATCTTCAGTTTGGTCTATAATTTAACCATGAATCGTCTTACAAACGAACAACGCTTGCAAATTATTGAATTTTATTATCAAAATGGGCTCTTGGAAAGTTGGCCGAAGATCCACTTTTTTACCATAAAATTGTGTTCAGCGACGAAGCTCATTTTTGGCTCAATGGGTACGTAAATAAGCAGAATTGTCGATTTTGGAGTGAATATCAGCCAGAATCATTGCAAGAGCTACCAATGCATCCAGAAAAAGTCACAATTTGGTGCGGTTTATGGGCTGGTGGCATCATTGGACCGTACTTCTTCAAAGATGATGAGAATCGTAACGTAACTGTGAATGGTGAGCGCTACCGTGAGATGATATCCAACTTTTTTTTGCCCAAAATGCAAGAGCTTGACTTGCATGACATGTGGTTTCACCAAGACGGTGCGACATGCCACACAGCACGCGAAACAATGGACTTATTGAGGGGCGAGTTCGGTGAACATTTTATTTCACGTTCGGGACCGGTCAATTGGCCGCCTGGATCGTGCGACTTAACGCCTTTAGACAATTTCTTGTGGGGCTATGTTAAAGCTCATGTCTATACAGACGAGCCCGCTTCAATTGACGCATTGGAAGACGACATTGAAGCATTTATTCGTGAGATACCGGCCGAAATGTTGGAAAGAGTATGCCAAAATTGGACTAAGCGGATTGACCATTTGAGGCGCAGTCAAGGTCAACATTTGCATGAAATAATCTTCAAACATTAAATTATATGGACCGTACTATCGATTCAAATAAAGATTTTATTCATTTTTCTGAATTTCATGTGTTTTTCTTTGAAAAACTTTCCTATAGCTTTTAAAAAATCACCCTTTAGTAAACAGACGATTTCCGTGTTTTTTTCAAAAACAACCGAACCAATCCCATTTACATTATTTCTTGAAAAACTGTCAAAAATTCGTGAATAACTGTGCCTCCCAAATTCGTCCCAAAAACGATGGACAACTGACAAGAGGTCAATCCCCTGTGAAGTCGGCTGTATAGCCTCTATAGCATACCATTTTCATGCGACTCAAATCAGACAAATGTCAGCTATGTATGTCAGCAATTGTTCTGACAAAGTATGGCATCAGAGTACTAACAGAGAGACACTTAAAACCAACCACAATGAACGTACTTAGACTTAAAGTTACATCAAAATGTACCGAAAAGTACCCAGAATTGTATTTGAGTACGACTCATTTCGTTCTCGCCTAAAGCTATTTCCACAAGATTGGCAGATCTAATAATTTTGTCAAGTACGGTCTGAAGAACCGTACTTAAATGGAATTTCTTTGCGTGTGAGCTCTCAACAATTCAATGATCTTCTATATTTTGTGACTCTGCATATTCAAAAACATGAATCGAATATTTTTTTTGATTTTTTGAGCCGTAATATGTTTTTTTTTCTTCGACAGTTGCATTCTGCACATCCCTCGCATTTCGATCAGCAAAATACATTATTCAGAATTTGGTCGTAGGACCATACACTGTAAATATTCCTCCGATATGATTTTTGAATTCATGGTTTTTTGCAGTTTGAGACTACGTTGGTGTCTCTGAATTCCATGAGAGTTGAATCGGCTGGCTGGCATTTTGCATTCCAAATGGCTTATTGGTTGGTGAAAGCAGGTGTCTTATTCTTATTGATCGAAGAAGGCCGAATTGTCCACAGGACTGAGTCTGAAAACAGAGAGGTCAAGTGGAAAATGGTCTAGTAAGACATCTAAGCCCGCCCTTGGAGTAGTGGAAATTGCTCCTGTAACACCTAAGCAAGCAAGTAAGTCTCCGTATTCTTGTTAACAACTGTAAGTTGGTGGATTTTAGGGAAGCCCGCCATCATATTACGCTGCATTATGTCAAGATTGGTCTGACAATTGTTGTGTACATCCACAGGATTCTTTTGGGTTTCGACAGCATTATCCTGACGGCTGTCATTTGTTTGTTTGAGTCGACACCGCATTCGGTAAGACGTGAAGTGTGAACGCCACGTTTAGTGAATCACTAGAGCAGAAAATTAATTAGCTATTAACAACTGCCCTGTAGACAATAAGGTCTTCACTCCGTACGTCTAATTTCTATCTTCGTTTATTCTATATGCCTGGGGGAGACGGCAACATATTGTGTCTCGATTCTGCTGTGATCAACAAAATGTCATGCGTTTACCCGAAGTCAAGTAGTGACTTTTGGCAATGCCATCTGTTGCCATAGAACGAACAGAACAAAGGCAAATCTCTAATCCGAACTCAATTAAGTGTCACATGACTAAAATATCCCCAAACTTGTCGGTCTTTGTCAAAATATATCAGCCATCCATATGCAAATGTATTTAGGTAAACAAATCAATTTCTTGTTTCCATGACAAAGCGAAAAGCTTGACCTTTACCCCCCGTCGCCTCTGCAAAGAGACCATTTAACTCAGACTTAAAATTAGATGAATGACGTCAATGGCAGGACTCACCACACAAGCACAAGCATTTTGACTTTAGAGCAAGATATATATGTACATAGTTTCATACACAGTCGAGCTACAGAGCCACACAGCTTACGGCAACATCTTGACCCGAAATTAATATGCACCGACTCCTTGGAGTTGTCTGTCGGAAACACACTTATGTACCTAGTACGTACGTACGCAAGTCAAAAATAATTACTCATCCGAGTAAGCGGCGACCACATGTGTAGCTGTAGCCGCTCATCTAGTCCTGCTGCAAACCAAATGACCGTGTTTAAATTATTAATGGTGGACATTCCATTCAATGACCGCATGGTTTACAAGGAGCATAGCCTTGTCCAAGTTTGAGCGTGCCCCCTAGGGGCTGTTCGGTACACTCCCAGCTGAATTATATGCAAATCCATATCCTGGACACATTTGTATTTCGGCCAACGAGCACCAAAATGCACTCAATCGTTGTGCAGTCGAGAAGGAGGAAGACGCAACCCCAACTACAATGACGACGACGATGGCGACGAAGTCTGTTTCTCTTTCTCTATGTCTCTCTCTCGCTCTCTCTCTCTCTCTCACTCACACTCTCTGTCTCTGTATTTTTCGAAGAGTATAATAACGGTAATAATCATTATAAGTCCGCAGCATGTTCACTTCGTTAGGACGATGTTGACGTTTCGCATTGCTGTTTGCCTTCTTGCTTTTGCCGGCTTCTTATTGACCTTATGCCTTTGGACTTGAGCGCTTCGTATGCAGGCAGCTCCTTTCCAAATGGATGGACCGGGTTGCTCGTATTCTTGTTCAAAATACATTCCATCTCTCTTCACTTTTCCAAATTTATACGTGCCAGTGTGTATGTGTGTGTGGGTCTGTGAGTGGCCGGTGTGTGTTAACAAATTACTGCAATATTGTTGAAATGCTCTTTTCTGCAGCAGACCGACTTTCGAGGAACTTTCGCAAGCAGACTCTCACTCCATACGGGTGAAACCATGCGAGGAGGAGCAGAGGAGGCGGATGGGGTTTTACTTCACTGCACGATTTACTATAACGTCAAAACACCACTCTGACACTCGTTAGGTTCGGTTTGTTGGTCGCCTCTTTACTTCGGGTTCGCCTTTAACCAATAAATGTGGCTACCGGTTGTGGTTTAACAGCCCGACAGTGTTAGCCGGTACGAAACAATTGTGAGCCAAGACAAATCAGGGGGCATTAATCTAGCTACTACACTCTCTGGTAGTTGCGAACGGAGTTGGAGATGTGAGGATAAGGTTCTTTTCACAGATATAGATGTGGCTGCCATAAATCTCCATTCAGCACAGCTATAAGTGATATAAGTCCTTATTGTGAGGGGGTAAGGGGTGGGGAAGTAGGTTATCCGGAATCGCGTCGCCCGCACTCCAACTGCGGGCCAGCGCAGAGACACGTTTCCTTTTGTAATTAATTAGTTTGACAAAATATTTGTGCGTTTCTTTTTTGTTGCTATTTTCTAGTATACGCTTCTTACGGTTGAATTTATTCACGGTATTAAGAAAACAGGTGTGGCTAAAGTAATAGTCCTATTACTACAGTCGGCACAGAAGTGTATGTACACAATGTACACACTTGTAGTTGCGATGCGGCATGAGGGCGAGAATGAAGAGAAGAAGCTGTTTGTCAATAAACCTAATTACCTGCCAGTTTGTTGCCAAAAGCTCTGAATTCGCTGTGGGTAAGGATCTTATTTGTGAGGTTAGTCATTAGCACGGTATTTTGTTAAATCTCCTTATGAAACGGGTGTCATTGGTTACATGGGAGTGGCTTTGATGAGATTATCTTAGACTTCTGCTGTGTGACGGTGTAACTAGGAGCATTGACGAGTGCCCAGGATCAAGTTGTGGCCATATGCACTTAACTTACGGAATTACGTAAGTGAAATCATTCTCCTTTCATGATGCTGAGACTTCTAATGTTCGTTGTTAAGCTACACGCGAATGCTAAGCCAGTAAGTTTTCTTCTCTGAAATCAGTTTGTAACTAAGTCGGTATTTGTTAGGTCAAAACGACGCTGTATGCGAAGAGAACGTTAGTGATAGGTCCCTCCACCTCTGAAGCTTCTACAGAATTCATTGTAAACGAGATCCATCCACATTGGAATGTTTGTCAATTGCAATTACTCGAGGCTGCTAATGCAAAGCGAGAGTTTAAAGTTAAGCACAGACCATATATGTTTAATAGTTATCCACGTTGTGCCCCAAAACTAATAAATGCCGAATCTTCTAAATTGTCTGGCATGGCTTAGTGTCGCTGCCTCTAATTGGAATGGCAGTGAATCCATATTTTATTGCAACTACACATATATACATGGTCTTCGAATAGGGACTTCCAAAATTTGACAGTTGATAGCGGCCATATTGTAGAAGCTACATCTATATCAAATTGGCTGCCATTTATTCAGTCTGTTTTGCCAAATCACTGTGGCGGACATAGCCTTCAACAACACGTGCGAATGATAAAATCGTTTTATCGAATTGGGTGTTCTGTTCGTTCCCCCATTTTCTGGTCGCTAAAAGATGTGGCCCATTTCTGAATGAATAGATATGTCAACAAACATGAGGTGCAAGAGCGTCCAATGCCACTGTCTGGAGGCGCCATCACTACAAATTTTTTGAATACGATATTGGCCAGGCCATCACCGTCAACAACGAGCGCTATAGGTCGATGATTTTCAAATTATTTCGGATGAATTGGATGATACGAATACAAAATATAAAAAACGACGTATGGCTTCAAACGGCTCGGCGCTACGTGCTACACAGCTCACGCCACATTGGCAAATCTGCAGAAGCAATGCGAGGGCATGGTTATCTCACTTGGAGGTGATATGAACTTGTCACCGAGATCGTGCCATTTGACCTCGTTTGGATTTTTTCTTTTGGGGTTTTCTGAAGCCGCAGGTCTATGCAAATAAGCCAGAAACCACAGCGGCCCTCAAAGCTAACACCACCCATGTCATCGGTTAACTTTAGCCTGATTTATTCCAGAGTCATGGAAAATTGGGCATTTCGAATGCGCGCCTTTGGTGCTACAGTCCGAAATGAAACTGGGCCTCAGCCAACATAAATCTCCATCCAACTTGGTTCTGTGCTAGTTTCTTCCAGCTACGCATGTTCTGTTGATTGAGGTCCCTTTCCAGTTGTGTACGCTACTGAAGAGGTGGTCTTCCTTTACCGCTTTATGACTTTTTGAGGCGAAGATTTTGAGGACAGAAGCATTGATGTTCATTCGCAATACATCTCCTAGGCTGGGACGATTCATGATAGACTCAAACTCGTCTGACCAGATCGCTGTATAACTCGCACAGTTCAAGAGGACTTCGTTGGTGAACCTTTTTTGTAGACAAGCCTTACCCATTTACCTTATTCAACGCTACACCCATCTTAGCAGCTTTCTTCTCGATGGTCACAAAAGTCCCACTGTCAGGCCGCTGTGTCCTTCTGAAGATGCTGTTGTACCGGAAGGTCGTGTCTCTGGTGCTTAGACATTCGAGTTACGCACGATCTTCTCGAGAATGAAGTTTTGCACATTTCTGCGCATTGTCTAAATCCTTTTTCGATATAAAAGGTCTCGGTGAAGTCTTTACTGACCTTATTAGAGCAATGGGCATTCTCCATCGTCATTCTGCAAAGACGGACAAGTTTCTTAGGCATGTCTCCATAAATACTGTCATTTACGGCCTTAAAGTCGAAGAATAGAGACTGGTTTACGACTTGGAACCAAGCTGGATGGCGTACCTGCCTGCCCATCTGCATTTCGAAGTGCGCATGTTTATTGCTTGATCCCCAACAACTCGTATTATGGGAGTGTAAAGGATACCAGCAGTTTAGCCAGCTTTTCTTAACAGTTGTCCTCTCTAAGCCGGTAGGCAAGCATTATAGAGATAGAGCCGACTTCTACCACTCTTGCTCCTTATTTTTACAACGTTTTTATAAGTTTTCTAGGACCAAAAACACCAATCAGATAATGACATTTACATGATTTCATGATTAGCTGTCAAAAATTATCTTGGACGTCGGTGAACAACTGTGAAATGCTGTCAAATATCTGCTGATCTGCTGAGCATTGTCAGCGTAATTCACTAGATTTTAAGTTGGTTTTTCCGGGATCGAACCATTGACCTTCTGGTAGGAATAGACACAGTCATGCCCAAAAGCAAACAGTAAGGAAAATATTATCATCGTTAGTTTGCACGTCATGACGAACGACCCTGAACTTAACCGTACTCTGTTATTTCAATTATCCGATTACTAGCGACGGCGCTCATTTTGGTGGCGAATATCATTTACGTGATTTTCTGCCTTATTGTGCAAATTTTACTTTCTTCCGTCACTTGTCACGATTATTTCACTTGCGAACAACCTTAAAGTCAGAACACCGTACGAACAGCATCTTCGATGGGAATTTCGTCCCCCACATTCGGTGGCATACAGTCTACAGAATCTGCGATAGGAGTTTGAACAAATGTATTCTTTATCTCGCATACGTACACATATGTACGGGACTTTACGGATGCAAAACACATCGTATGCACATGACTCGGCCTTCGCTGAATGACTTAGCGTAAAATATCAAACAATCACGTTTCGTATGCGAAATTAACTGGAGTTTATTCAGAGTTGTTTTCTTTGTTTATTCATCTTTTTGCCGGCTCATGCCAATACATTAAACCAAATCGATTTAACTGAAGCCAAAGAGAGCAACAACAAGAAATCGAAACAAAAATAGTTTAAACACATCACGCTACTCTATGCCTCACACCGTTGCCACCACTGCAATTATAAAAAGAACAAAAATTAGGTTTTTAAAAAAAGGATTTCGAAAATTTTAAGTGATATTTGCGAACGAATGCACTTGGATACGCCACATAAGCGAAAATGGCTTAAAAGCGAGAGTGGAAGAAGAAAAAAGGCGATTGTAAGGACTCGTGTACGTTAATGGACGTAACGTGCTGGACTAACTGAAATGGCTTGCGCAGGGAATGAGCATTTGTGGGGCCAGAGGCCGAACGGCGGTGACCGTGGGCGGCTAAATGACGGCCTCCTGCAGTCCCCATCACTAAGGGACTGTATAATCTAATGCCAATGAATTGACGTTGACAACGTTGAGCATAAAACGTGGTGCTGGCTATTTGAAAAGTCGCCGGATGTGTTATTGGTTTTGATGGCTGCACTGATGGCGGAAAAAAGTCAGCAATTTATCGAACCATAAAAGGTTCCACTTAATTTTTTATACTCTTTCTTTCATCTCCAAATTCAAGCTATGAGTTAATGACAGGTGTCGATTCAGGAATGAAGAATATTTCATTTCTCAATCCAGAGATGGAATTGATTAAATCACGAATTCTGACGGACATTGCAGATACAAATCAGTTTGTAAAGTGCAACTCTAAAAATATTAATTTCCGAAGCTTGAGACGCTTTCCTGGTGAACACCGAGAGCCGATGCGAGGCGCTTGCCATCTTGCTCTGGTGCTCAGAGTCATGGACAATTTTTAAGCCGAATGTCGAAATCCTTGCACCAGCTGGCAAAATATTCAGTAAGGATTGCCAGTTTATCGAGCGTGCGAAAATTACTAAAAAAATATAATCGTAATTCCGAATCAGTTGTAAATCCTCAAAGTGATTTTGTCGTGAGGTCGGTCGTCAGTGTGCAGGCAATTCGTCGCACCGTGGAAAAGTTTGAACAGAACCACATTCTTTGGATATTAAGCCATGTGGGAAGTGAAGAAAACATACCGGCCAGTATCGGAGAAGATTCGGAAATATCGATTCGGCCCCGATCAGCTGAATTGCGCATTGCCAGAGAGTCAACCCGGCTCTCGGAATTGAGGTCGGATGCACATAGACAATGTCCTGATTTCGCTGATTGGAGGCTGGAAATGTTGACAACAACAACTAACATTCCCGTTGTTGTAACGAACACAATCCACAAGTGTTCGACAAATCATCAATGTAACAAGGTGTGCCTGTGGTATATGACAAGGTAGAGTCATCGGACCATTTTTCTTTCAAAATGAGGAAGGAGACACCTTCACCGCCACTGGTCTCAGGTACAGAGCGACGATTACCGACTTTATGTGCCCAGAGCACGAAAATATTAACATATCCGAACTGCGGTTCTAACAAGACTATTCTACATGCCATGCCAATGACGCAACGGTCGAAGTTGTGAAGGAAAAAATTGGCGGCTGGGCCAACGTTCATCAACTGGCCGCCGCATTCATGCAACTTGACACCAGTAGACTTATTTATCTGGCACTACGTCCAGTCCTTAGTCTACGCTAACAAGCTAACTACTTTGTACGAGCTCGAGGCTTGTACGCTGTTGCGGGAATAACGCTAGTTCGAAAATCGGTTAGTAAGGTACGAGAAGATTGCATTAAGCCAACGCACTGACCAAAGCATAAAACAGAATAATTCAAGCTTTGATAAGTAAGACCAATTTCAAAAATTCATTGCACGTTGTTTTACCTACTCATCAGGCCGACGACCCATGGAGGGTCTGAGCCTGAGCAACAGCTGCCTACCATCGATGAAGGTCCTGGGCACGCTGCTTCCAGTCATCACGGTCATGTTGTCTTGCGTCCGCAATGACTTGGTGTATATACCGGAGGCTCGGTCTTCCTCTCCTTCTCGAACCAGGAGGCTCGGATTCTAAGACCCACTCTGCTGAAGCGTTGTTGTCCATGTGCTCGATGTGGCCGAGCCCGACGTACACCAAGAATCAGCTCTGGTGTTTTGTTGTGAACGCACAACTATGTCGATGTCATCTGCGTAACCTAACAGCTGGACTGACTTGTAGACTCTTCGATATCCGCGAACTGTGAGAGACCTTTTCTTCAGTCGTAGAAGTTTCGTCTCCTCCCGCGTCTAGCGTCTAGCCCGGTACTCCTCTTGCGCTGCCCTTGTTTTCCGTTGCAGCGCCTTTTGGTATGCCTCGTAGGGTGCACGATTCTTTTGCACACAGTCCATCATGCCAAGGGTTTCTCATCGGTGGTGGTAGGTGACCTGATTGACAAATTTTGTCTTCAGAAACTATCTTCCTCTAAATATTTTAAAGCTCCACTTCTACTCTATTGGATTGCTACATTATTGCTGCATTTCAGAAAAAGCAATAGCTTTTCGAAACATGTGTTTTTTTTTTTTTCTAAAATTGCTTATGAAAATTTAATATTGTCCCTACACCAGTTGAAGGAGAAGGAAGTGAAAAATAAATCGAAAAATAAATCCAGATTCGTGACAAACTAGTACCGCAAATATCTACACACATCTACTATGTATGTAGCCATGTTTAAAAGAAAACACAATCAGTAAGTGGCATCGCCACAGCGGACCATTGTATTGATTTTAAATTGTGTCAGTGTTTTGAACTTAGCAACACGATTAGGAATTCAGTGTTCAGAGATTTTCTCGGAGTTATCTCCAACAGAGAGCAAACTTTTATCCAACGACGAGCAGTGGAGTTTCTTTTTTTGTTCTGTTCTGTCCCTGACCAAAAGAAGAAATGTACAAAGCGAAATAAGGATCTACGCCATACGTACACTGATTCGCGAAAGTCAATTCGGAGAGCACTAGTAAAATCCACACGCTGATGGCGAAAATCCTGAACATAGTTCCATCCTAGTGTTGGGTGCAGTGCTGTCTATCCTCTTTCGCTTCGTTCGCTACTGACAAAACTTGTGACAGATAAAGATTTCGTTAATTTGTTGGTTTTGTTACTTTTAAAATGTATTTTATCCTCTACGTGATTTTCCGTTTTTTTCTCTTTAGTTTTTGCTTCATCTTCTAGTCCGGTTGTAGTTCGGCGTATAGCTGCTGTTAACCGTTTGATTTGTCCTTTCCCCTTGGCTTTCCTTTGGGAAGCAGTCCTTATTTTCGTCTCTCACAGGAAGATATTAAGCTGGCAAATGGAATAAAGGAAAGGAGGGGATTTCTAAGTTCTGGCAAGGACGCACTTCCCAGTGTTTTTAGAATCCTACAATTGGCGAATGAAAGAGATGGATTAATGTCCGTTTTCTAGACATTTGAAGGCAAGCCCTTTGGAAAATAGTTTACTTTCATTCTCACTGTAGCTTGTCTTTGAAATGTAATGAAAATTAGTTCCTAAAAGCTATATGTTGCATAACATTATTATAGTAATAGAAATTTGGACCGCGCTGGGGTCGTTCGAAGTTTTTCCGAGAAATGGAAACCGGGGAGTTTCCAATCAAAACGACTTAAGTGCGTTGCGATTTATTGTTGTCCTCGATTATCTTCTTCGTCTTCTTTGGCTGGAGCTACAGTCCTGACGATTCTGACTATTTGCTGACGATTGAGCCATCATAAGTGATGAACAAACTTCCCCGCAACGAGCACTAGATGTGTGGGTGGAAGTAAGTGGAAAGGAAGGCTCAACACCGTAGTTGTACGTCTGGCGCTCGCATACGGTTCACAATGTTGGACAGCGTACAAAAAGTGTGAGAGCAAATTATCGGTAACTGAGATAAAGATGCTTCGTATGACAGCAGGAGTAACAAAGCTCGATAGAATCAAGGAACCCATCTCTAAGAAAGTTAAGCACGACCGGCTCAGTTGTTATTGTCATGTTCAAAGGAGAGATCCTTCGAACCCCGTTAAAAAGGCTATATCAATCAACGTAAAAACTCCTGGATCACACAAATGCAAAAACACCAGCATTTGATCGGCCTCAGTGATGAAGTGATCCGAGACAGGCCTGCCGATATTTCTTAAGGTCGAGATCAGCGATAGAGTGGGCTGCCAGCGAAATCGCCAGCACACGTACTAGTCCACGTAGACTATGTTGGGTCATTGTAATAGCCATAGACAGACTACTACCACTGATCGACAACTCCAGCAATAGTGTCGTTAATTTGATCCCAACGGCAAATAGTGACTGGACCAAATATGAAAACCGGATAAAAGCGTATTATCTTTGCTTTCACCGGTATTTGAACCGAGGACCCCTCTAACCAGGTCACTCAACCAACGGCGCCATCCAGCATCTTACTCAGATCATAACCTCGAAAGAATAAGGATCGTCGAGGTTGACCTGGGACTAGCTTAAAAAGGAATCACTTGTGTTATGTACTAACCACTTGTTCTATAAGCCCTATTTGGACGAATTTCGGGACTCAAAATGTTCCAACATGTAATAAAAGTGGTCAGCATCTCATCCAGAACTGCCTCAACCAAAATTTAAAAAAACATAACCCAAGTCAATACCATACTCTAGCTAAACGAGAATTTAGTACTGGTTGCATACTCTTAGGGGCATATCAATAGTACAAAACATCTACTAAATCAGCAGCCGCCTAACTGCTGTTTATTTATAACTGGCAACATAATTGTATATTATTTTCTTGATTCCAGACTGGTACGTGGATTATTTTCCCATTATCTAATAGAATAGCATATCAATAGCATTTAACAAACCTGCAACTATTTCACCCATCACCGCAATTATCTCTTATTCGTGAACACACCCTGAAATGGACTGAAAATGAGTGGAATAAAACTACTCGAACCCCAAAACATTCACTCGGAACTCACTCGCTACCAGCTGTTTATCTGTCACATCGCCACAATACACCCTTACCCCAAATATTTATTAATCCGTGTTACCCGTCGGTTCGCCGCGGCCTAGTTTTGTCTATAAACCAAAGAAATTCGTTTGCTGACTGTGATATGAACTAAATCAAACACATACAGACCAACTGGAATCAGTTGCATTCTATATTAGTTTCTGACTACTACTGGTTACTGCTCTACAAGATGACCAAACACAAGCTGATACAATTCACCGATTGTCGTATCCTACGGAATCATTCCATCATAAAAGAAGATCTATGGGTGAGAGACGGGAAGATTGTAAATCCTGAGCCAGTGTTTTTTGATGAAAAATTGAAAGCAGATAGTAAATATTTGTGTGACAACGCTATAATTGCTCCTGGGTTCATTGACCTTCAAATAAATGGTAAGACAAGGTGAATCAATACGTGAAACTAATCGAAATTGCAATACGATCTGACGTGGAATTAATACTAAACTCAACAATTGCAGGCGGTTACGGTGTTGACTTTTCATTTGATGTGGACACTGTCGCTGAAGGGGTTTGTAAAGTGGCCAGAGGACTGATAACCAATGGAGTGACATCGTTCTGCCCCACATTAGTTAGTTCACCAGATACGATTTATCGCAAAGTTTTGCCACAGATACCACGGCATGTATCGAATGGCGCCGGCATTTTGGGAGTACACTTAGAGGGACCGTTTATAAATCCGCAAAAGAAAGGAGCTCATCCCGAAGATTGTCTGAAGAAATTCGATAAGGTAATCAGTGTGCACACAGAATTGCAGGGCAGAGATAGTTTGTATGAATTGGCTATCACTTGAGGCATTTTGTTCACACAATGAATTAAGTACTTGTTGATGAGGTCATTGTGTTGAATTAATTGAATCATTGCACGAAAACACAAACAAAATTTGAGTGAAAAAATAGTTGTTGCTTTATAGTGCGTAACTTTCAAGGTCGTCAATTTGAAAGTAATACTTATTCTATGAAGATTTGCATAAATTCTACAGCCAACATCTCATGTCGTATCATAAGAGAAATCTATATAAGTTTCTAACATACAGGGATTTCTACTTTTAGGGATTCGCCTCATTAATTGATGTCTATGGAACCTTAGAAAATGTTAAAATAGTAACCTTTGCCCCAGAACATGATGCAACCGGCGAGGTGACCAGGCAACTAACATCAATGGGCATAACTGTTTCCTTGGGGCATTCCATGGGTAGTCTCTCGGAAGGCGAGAATGCTGCACAAAATGGTGCGAAGTTAATCACACATTTGTTTAATGCAATGTTGCCAGTAAGAAGCGAAGATGTCATCGGGGAGTACAGGATAAATACAATTATTTCTTGCAGTTCCATCACAGAGATCCCGGTCTTGTTGGTTTACTGGCTTCCGATAAGATTCCGCCAGATCAAACAATGTATTTTGGCATTATTTCTGATGGCGTACACACACATCCAGCTGCACTTCGGATCGCCCATAGAACTCATCCAAATGGATTGATCCTCGTCACAGATGCAATATCAGCATTGGGGCTAGAAGAAGGAATTCATCATATTGGACAGTTGGAGATTCAGGTGAGAGCTGGCAAGGCGTTTGTAGCAGGTACAAACACTCTTTGCGGCAGTATTGCCCCATTGGATGAGTGTATACGAATTTTCAAAAAATCCACAGGTAAGAATGTCAGCAAGCAAAGAATAAGCAATTTTGATTAAGACTTGAAAACTTTCAGATTGTTCACCAGTATATGCATTAGAAACAGCAACACTTCACCCGGCCCAGTGTTTGGGCATTGAACACACCAAAGGAACATTAGATTTTGACTCGGATGCTGATTTCGTAATGCTCAATGACGACTTACGTGTCCTTTCAACGTGGATCGATGGTGAATGTGTGTACAAGTCGGAGCTCATATGATTCTTGACGAATGATTTCCAAGTGTCTTTGCATTTTAGATATTTACATGTAAACAGAACAAAGTTATATATTTTTTACTTTTTGACAAAAATAAATATTTACTCAAGTAATTGTAATTACCTATGTCTAATGAATGCATTTTGTAAGGAGTTCCTGGTCTAGTCCAATCCCCATTAGAAGCAGGAAGTTGATAGTGAAAAAAAAGTCACTGTCTTGAGGTGTGCTGGTAGAAAACTAATGGATATTGATGACATGAGGATGTCTGCTACGCGGCGAACTAATATTTATTGAACCACCAAACATTGGAGCGGATCTTTATGGTCCTGGGACTAGTTTCTACACAACTGTGTGTTCTCTCACGGCTTCAGGGGACCTATATGTAGTTTTATGCCGATTCCAGACGACGAATTTGATAGGCTTTTTGTGGTGGACAAATATTTATGTAAAATAGGCCATGTTCCATCGTTTAATGAGTGAACCAGGTGAACATCATCCAAGAGCCAAAACAAAATTCTGACCATTTCACACACTTGATGAGTGAAAGCACATATCCATCTTCATCTTCTGACCCGACATCTGCTAAAGGTGTCGCGGGGTCACAGCACGCACTCGATCTCCAGACCAGCATCCAGGCACGATCTCAAGGCCACTCGATCCTCCGCCATCGACTCTAACTCGTCAGGAGTTATGCCCAAGCGGAGCCAGGCGAGTTTCTGGACTTGATTCAACCAACTCGTCCTGGGTCTGCCAAGGGGACACATCTCGTGATGAAGGGGTCATTCAAACCAGTAACTCCCACAACAGCAAGAAGAAATCTCGGCAGCTTGTATTCGCGATCTGATTCTTTCAGCCATTACCCAAATTTCATGAACATATATGATTTTTGGAACAAATACTTATTTAAATCGCTCATTTGGCTTTGACGCCAATCATCGCACTCACACCTACACCTAAAAATGCCCTACCTGGAGTCGAGATATTTCCCGTTACCAAGAAGCCAGCACAGCCCAGAGACTAAAAACACTCCGACTGTGGTCCGAACTCACCATCGGTCAGTCAACCATTTTTAACCAATACAACTTCCTTCCCAAAGACACCGATCGCTTTCTACCCCAAGCTAACTTAGGGAAGAAATTCTCCACCAGCATTCCTTTCCGATCGGATTTGATGTCGGACAATCAGACGCTGAATGATCTCCTGCGTATCTTCAGACGAAGGGTGGGACCGCAATATTACCTCAATAAAAGATGTACTGTCCTGACTAAAATAATGAAATATTCAAAGGGGATATCATCATCTGGTCGGATAGCCAGGCCACAATTAAGTCCTTGAACAATGTCATGTACAATTCAACGACCCTTAATTCCAGGCTGGTATTTCGCTACCAGGAGGAGATCCACCTTCTATGCCGATCGCTACCGCCTATCATCTTCTTAAGATACACACACTTAGAACAACCAACCACTATTGGCTAGAAGGCACCACCCGTATTAAAACAAAAGAAATATGGCCAGTACTAAATCTTAAGCGATCACACTGCCTGCTCTACGCAGACCTTCACATAAGGCGCCATAACCGGACACTGCACAATTGGCTTTTCAGTTTAATACCGCTTAAGTCCTATAACTCTACGAAGAAGTTTACAAAGGAAATCCCTCCTGGACTAGGGCTGGACAGTCGCAGAGCAGATGTTGGATAGATTCTATTTCTTCTTCATCTCTGCAACTTCTACATAAGTCGTTGCATTCATGTGTACTTATGGCACGGTGCCCGATAAGTACTCCTATTAGCACGCGTACATCCTTGCGATTAAGACCGATCAATAGTGTTGATCTCTCTTTGGTCAGCGTCGGCCACAGAGCTCTCGCTATTGCTCGCGTACTCAGGCTAAGCCATCGAGCTCTGGCTCTATCTAGGACTTCGTCCTTTAATTTCTTCCTTACGGAGCTTAGTGGCGTATGCGCATACGAGATGCCTTGAAATTATTTTGTTTTGGCCTAAGTGTGACCTAACCTGACCTGAAATCATTGATCAGTGAGAGGTTTACATTGGACTTGTCCGCTCTTTGTTATCTTCAATACAACGAGTAAACTTTACTTGAGGAAGCAAATGGGCGCCTCTGATAGAAAGGAAATGTCAGCTGTTAGCAAGTCCACAAGAACATGACCATACGAAGTTCAATCGGATATAAACAAACTGGGGTTTGGTTTACCGGACATTGTTTTGTATCGTTTGTACTCAAGCAAGTGTCAGTGTGAGCAGTCGAGCACTGAATGGCAGATAACCCTAACTATCCAGTTCATCGGCCTTCTCATTTCCTGGGATGTCACTGTAAACTGGAACCCACGTCAGGGACATTCTGAGCTGACCTTCTAATGGCGCTAGCTCATGCTGGCATTCAGATTAGTTTTATCTTGGCTATCAATAAATATGCCAACCTTCTGCCTTGACAGGATATTTGGGTGCATTTTTGTTTGACGAAATGCTTCACGGTTTACAAGTAGTTCCGCTTGGAACACACTGGAATTGTCCGCCAGTCTATAAGCTTTTGAAATGTTCAGGATTTCTGAGAACACACCCGCACCGACTGCGCCGCCGGTCTTAGAGCCCTCAGTATAGATTGTCTAGTTAAAATCAAGCACACCTACCACTCCGTTCTTTCGCGGATCATGCAGACCCAAGGCGATTATTCACTAGCTTGTCATGAGCTTTTTAAAAAAAAATTACTTACATAAAAAGTTCAGAGAAGTGCGATGCAACGTTCCAATCTTTCGTCGAATGATACTGAAATTTTAGTAGAAGTTAATAAAAATGCTTGAACAATTTTATTTGATTAATGCAATTTTATTATTATCATATGAAACAATATACAATTTACTTTTACATCATTTTATTCATATATTTTCACCAACATTAATTCTATTGTAAACGAAAGATGAAAGGTGAAGGTAACCCAAACAAAACGATTAACGTGTACTCTAAAAGGTATTGAATAGCTTTCAAGTCGTGTATTCATTAAAACTAAATACAAAATAAATTATTCTGAATTGCTTTACGTGCTCTTTTATAACATTTCATTTATTTTTTATTTTTTGTAAATTCATTACTTTGATTGGAAACCATAGGATGCTGTGTGTGTGTGTAATTTTTTCGTTTTCTTTTTTTTTTCTTTCATAAAATTGTCTTCATTTTTGTAAGAGAAAACAAAAAACAATAAGCATTTCTAAAACAAAAATAACTATGTAAATAATTAATTTATAAATAAGAACATTTTTTTTATTCATTTTCTTGTTTCTTTTTTTTATTAAATTCGTTACAACATGGACTAAGACACAGTAAAATTTTTATTTCGTTTTTTTTTGCATTTTTTTCCTCATTTGTTTTTTTGTTTTTTTTTTGTAATTTTTATTAAGACAATATAAATTTTACTTGTTTTTTTGGTTTTATTTTTATTTATTATTAGCAAGTGTTTATATATAGTTATGGATGTTAAGTGTTAATTTTTTTGGTTTTTTTCATACTTTACAAATACAATAATAAACATCTACATTTATATGCAACAGCTCAAGAACGTCTTTTTGTATAGTTTTTTTTTATATGTATATATATTGATCAATACTTAAATATACATGTACATGTAAATATACATATGTCTTTCTAAATGTATATATGCATTTTTTTATTGTATATTATATATAATCAATAAAGTTTTTTTTCATTTAATCAGTTGGTTTTTCATGTTCAGTTAAAACTTTGTTAATGCCTTGAAAACGTCAAGCATTAAAATGTCCTTAAAAATATAGAAAAAAAATACCTAATTTTTTTGTGATTTTTTTCTTTCATTTTTTTTTTTTTGTTTAGTTTTGATCAGGGGCTAAAAATACTCAGAATACTACTATTAGTATTGATATGTTAAAAACGCGTTAATCCTGTTATTTTGTAAACTAAAGACATAGTAAATATTTAATATTGAACGCAGTTTATCGTACACACTGTTCACCAAAAAACAAAAAAAAAACAAATGTTTCATATATATATATATATAATTTGTATATATTTGTATATAATATGTGTATTTGTTATAAAATGAAACAAATTTGGTTGCAGCGTTGGAAAAAGTCTCTAATACTTTAAGTAAATGTTTTGTTATTCATACAATTAAAAAATATATATATATGTATGTATATAAACAAATATTCGCTATATGTGGCGGTAAAGATAGTTGCTTGTTGTTGTATGATTTTTTTTTTTATATATATATTCTTTTTATTTTTATTATTATTGGTTCATTTTGTATACAGCCTAAAAAGTTTGAATAATTCAAAATTAAAGGCAATTAACTAAGAACAAAAAATATTATTGCACAAGATGATGTTACATTTACGTCTTTAGTTTTTACGTCTTAAATGTTATTCGTAATAAAAAAAAACACAAATATAATTCAAACTAACAATTTGATGATTAACATATCAGTTGAAGAAACAACAGAAAAGGAGTTAAGTGGCCAAAGCTTATTGTCAGAAGCGATATACACATATGAATTCATTTCACACAATAATGAAAAGAAGAAACGTAACAGTTAACAAAATAAGCTGTGCCAAGAGTAACTTACGTTGCTTAGTTTGTTTGTTACACTTCTTTTTTTTTGTATTTCTTTCTATTATTATTTGATTTTCTTTTTTGTTGTTTTTTTTTTGAAAAATAAAATTATGTATACATGTGTATAAATCTATTATCTCGATTCATTTATTGATTTTTTTTTGTTTTCCTCGAAACAAAAAAACCCAAATTAATTGATAAAATATGAAAAATTTTGATTTACTTATACCTGATTGTATATAAATATTTATGGTTAATTTCATTCCCGTCTATTCACCAAAAAAATTTGTTTGCTTATTCATTTTTTTCTTGTAAGTTTTTGTTTTGTTTTTCTATGATTAAATATATAGGCAACGTTTAGAAATGTTTTTTTTTTATTTTTGTTTTTTTGTTTCTCTAATATATATATATATGTATGTATGTATATATATATTTCATTAAAGGTATACAAATATATGAGCAAAATATATAGGAGGGCACACGCATGAATACACATAAATATTCAATATTCAATAAATGCAAATAGACAATTATTTTTTAATACCTACAAAAATCATAGGTACATACATGCACATTAAAATATATATGTATTTATATATACGTTTGTTAAATGAACAAATAAGAAACAACAAAATTGTTGCAAGACAAAACCGAGAATTTGTCACAAAACGTGTTGCTGCTGAGTTTTGGTCGTCTGTCTGTTTGCTGGCCCACATTTGTTTTTGTTTTTGTTTGAGCATGAAATTTGTAAACCTTTTTTTTAGAATGCTTGTCGCTTTAAATAAATGAGATAAATAAGGTTTTTATTAAAGCTGGTACCTATTTGTAAAGCTGTACATATTTCATTGTCAAAGCTTTCGTTGGAACATCCATTGAATCGATAACTTAAAATAGGGATGGACATTTGTTGTATGTAAACAGTGTTAAGAACTTGTATTGATATTTCGCGTTGTTTGTCCAAAATCTTAGCCTTTGATTCTTTGGGTTTACATAAATGTGAACGCAAAACGCAAAACAGGACAGTATCTTACTATACATTAATCATTGAGTGCAAAATTGAAAATACACATTTAGAAACATCGACACGAACTTCTTTTACTTCTCAGCATTAAACTTCATCTTAAGTCTGTCTCTTAGTAGCTAGCGACTATCACCAAACTATTCTGCTGCAAAAGCAAAGTCATCGTCTAAGGATTAATTTAATGAATATAATTGTAATGGTGCAAGCCTTTTCCAGTTCGTTCTCATGCCTGGAGTTATTCATATTTTTTTTATTCGAATCAAGAGCTGTATCTAAGTTGTATGTAAAGAAAATCACAAAGCCCTCATGTAAAATTTCTCAAAAGCAACAACACAATTTTCGCGACTCAGAATTGAAGTAAATATTGAAATTCTCTTGCATTGAGTTCTAAGGAGGTTTTAGTGCCTACGAACTCTTTTTAATTTTATAATATTTTTGTTCAATTAAACGCAGAACCTAATAGTTTCCTTTCTTCAAATAAAATATACCATGCACACATGTAAAAAGCACCTATCTAAATCTGGCTAACATGTCTAGTTATACAATTACGAACGAATATGTTCACAAAATGACAAAGATATACGTACATATACGAGTTTTAACTCTAACCAAGTGTGTTTCACTTACACAGAAATCAAATAAGAAAATATCTCACAACCATTTAATTAAAACATAATTTTCTCACCTACAATGATTGTATTCTCATATTAATTATTAGTTTTTTTTTTTATAATATTCAATATTTTTTTATTTTTTTTTTGATTTTTTTTTCAAATTTTCTCAACAATTTTGTAACAAAAAATCGTGTTTTTTTTTCTTTTGAATCGAAACAAGATATAAATTTATAACTCAAGATGTTTTGATGATATACTAAAACTTGTCAGTTTATATATATTATTGCTTTTGTCATTTCCGCTTTCTCTCTATATTCAATTTGTTCACATTTTTCAAATATTTGTTGCTCTCTAAATGTTTCTCTTTTCATTTCACTTTTTTTTCTTTTTGTTTAGCTTCATGTTTTCTAATTGAAACTGTTCTGTGATTTTTTTGCTGCTGAGTTATTGTTTTTTTTTTTTTGCTTAAATTTGTGTCATTTCCTATATTTATATATGTATAAATATTTGTTTTCCTGTAAAAAAGAATACATACAATAGGAAATCAAGAATGAAAATAAACAGAGTAAGCTTTAACAACTAAAAAGTGGTAAAATTTAAAAACTTTATATAAAAAATAAGTGACCTCTGTATTCTAAATTCAAAGCTTTCATTTTGTTGTGTATTTTGTTTTCAATTCAAATATGTATATAATTGTTTATATATATATATATGTATAATAGATAAATATGTGTTAATTATGTTTTGTTTTTTCTTATTCATCCTTAAGCTAATCAAATTGGTTTTATAATTTTTGAAAGGTGTTCTCTCTCATTTTCTTGCTTTGTGTGTTTTAGTCATTAGTTTTTTTTTGTGTTTTTTTTTCATTCGTTTTTATAAAATAATTATTTGATGGCTATATATAGTTTATACTCTTTTATTAGTAGGTATATATGTTGTTTGTAGTTTTCATTGCGCATTCGTTGAAACAGGGATTTGTATTGTATTTATTACTAAGTTTTTTTTTATTTGCTTTTTACTCTTAACTCATGTTGTTTCAGAAAAAACAAAATCATAATATGATAGTACATAGTTAATAAACCTAATGTGTATATATGTCAAAAAACATATACTGATGTATATATGCTTTGTATATATTTATATAGTAATAGTTTAAATATAGTTCAGAAAAACAAAAAACTTTAATTGAAATTTAGGCCTTAATTGTATAATAATTCATTTATGTAATACAATATATATATATATATGTAGACGTACTTTTTTTTTCCTTTAAATCACTATAAACTAGTTAAATTTTGTTTAAATCTATATATACTTAGGTAGAGGACCATTGCTTTCAATTAGTGGTTGGTTTGTTTTTTTGCTTTGCTTTTGTTTCTTCATAATTAATTCATATTTTTTTAAACACTAAAAATGTACTGTATGAAATTCGTTAATAATAATGTTTTATCTACTCGCTTATAAATGCATACATCCATATACACTCACATGTGTACACAAATGTATGCGTTTATAAGCGGAAATCATGTTGTATATTCGAGTACATTCACGTCTGCTTTAGAACTTTAGAAGGTTCTAATTGCCTCAGTAAACTTGTAAGATCATCTTCAAAATATTTTTGTTTGCCTTAAAATTACTGAACTAAACACATTTATGTACCTATCTGTATATAGTGCACATATAGATACGTACACAATCTATATAAATATAATGATGATAGTTATTATTTTTGTTTTTCTTTCATTAAATACATACACATTAATATTTAATTTGTTATATAGTATATTTGGTTCATGGACTAAAAATCAAAAGAAAAATAAGATAAATAAGAAAACAATTTAAAATGCTTCACTTCAAAAATGTTACAGCGCTACAGTCAGTGTGTTTTAAAACGCAAACATTATTTGAAAACTATTTTGCTTTTGGAGAGAATCATTTTATTTAGTCCCCATTTATATAATTTTTGTGTATTTTTTTTTGTTTCTTTCTTTTTTTGCTAAACCTGAAATTGATGAGTTCAAAATGATTTTTTTTGTATATTATGTATATAAAAGTACTAGAATTTGTTTCCTTTTTGTCATTGCTTTGTTATTTCATAATTAAGTTGTATTTGTAATGCAAATATGGAAGCGGAATCTAATTATTAGATCAAATCTAATTGAAAACAGTGTCGATAGTTGGGAAAACCGTGATATATCTGGAATGAAAATAAAAATAATCATATAATTCAAGATGAATATAAGACTTCATTTTGAAACCTAATATAGTAATGAAAATGATATCTACTCGTCACACACCGGGGAAAAGGTAAACTCCATAAACGACATCCTAGTGGAGATCCGACGTAGAATCGACCTTGGTAACCGGTGCTACTTCTGTTTGTCGAAACAATTGGGCTCAAAACTCCTTACAGCAAGGACCAAAATCATGCTCTACAAAACACTTGTATTGACAGTCCTGCTATATGGAGCCGATAGCTGGACGATAAACAAAACAACAGAGCTGATTATTGCTGCCTTCGAAAGAAAAATTCTTGGTCGGATAGGGCCTCGAACTCTACGAGCTGTACAGATGTGGATATAGTCCGGAAGGCAAAAAACCGACGAATTCACTGGATTGACCAAATTGAGCATGCACGAGCCAGGAAAGGCTGAGAAATTTCGATGTCGTCGGATGCACTCCAGTCTTTGGATTCCGATACACATAACCACATGTGGACTGAGGTCGTAGGTACGCCTAGTTGGGCCACTGTGGCAGTTGGAAGATGACCCAGGAAAGGCTAAAAAATCCTGTGAATTTTTTCAGGTGAAAATTTCGCTACGCACGTACACACTAATCATCCAGCTAAAACGGTCTAAGAATCAGAGCCTCCTGGTTCGAAAAGGAGGGGAAGACCGAATCTCCGTTATAAAGATCAAGTTATCGCGATCAGCTTGGTGTTAGTGACTCGAAGCAGCGTGCTTAGGACCGTCAGCGTTGGAATTCGCTAGGTGCACCTATGTTCAATTCTTGACTCGACGAACAATGCTCGTAACTCACTTCTTTCGATTCACTGACAATCCTCAGTGAAAAGGTTCCCAAAAAATCGACGTTTGGAGTCGGCAAAAACTGATGTGGAAACCAGACCCAGATTCAGACGGGCCTGATGACGAGATTTAACACCATCTGCATTATAAAGTATTCTTGATGTGTGAAACTTCTAAAGAGCCAATATCGACAAGAGCTCTGATATCGAACAAAGAGCCGAGGAAAAACAACACGGTTTGACATCAAAACTTAAGTCTCAGAAAATTGCAGGTGCCGGTTGGGCGGATGCATAGGCTCATCTGTAAGATACGAAATCCCAGGATCGTAGCCCCCTGAAATATTTGCTGTGCTCAAGAAAGGACATACAACATCGACTTGAACGCAGAATAAATCCTTGGGCTCAATCGGGAGTAGAGCCGTCTCTCGAATGCGCAAGCTGACTTTATATCGATCATCCCAATCCTGCATTAATACGCAGAGGCATAGACAATCTTAAAAACGGATGAAGAAGCCCGTAGTCTCTTCGAGACAAAAGTTCTGCGTGCACTCTTTGGCCATGTTCGCGTTTTGATGGAATCTGGAGAGGCTTCAGATCTTAGATACGTATTCAACACCTAAGGCTCTGCAGAGCATACAATGTACACCGCAGGTCAAGCTTGAAAAGTCTTGCATTCAGAGATTTGACACAACGCAACAGAGGACATTCGAATTCAAGGTGGTTCATACTTTAACTATACCCGACTAGCTCGTGAGATTCACAGTTTTCTGGAATGGCAGCGTCGCAGGAGCGACAGGAAGTGCACATTGAAATGCTGTGCCATATTGTTAAAGTACATGAAATGCGAACAAATCCTGGGATATGATCACAACGTGACTATGATTATAGATGATGACGTCCGTTTTCCCTTCCTGATACCACCACATTTTGGGAGACAGGAAAATAAACGTCTACACGTAGATACATATGTGTTAAGAATGAAATCTACACTACACACAAAATAAATCTATTCGTAGGCATAGACATATGTATATTTAAAACACTTACCTTTTCATAAACGTATCTACATTCAATAACTTGTGTTCCCTAAATTATAACTGCTACCACTTGTCGAACCATATTGAATCTGAAAACAGAAAAACAAAGTAAATTAAAGTTAGAAAAAAACAAATCAATTTTCAAAATTCTTCTTACCAACAACTGTTTGAGTGCCCCTAAATGTTGGCATCATGGATATAAGTCGTGCATTTATTGTTTTTTTTTATTTTTAGTTTTACATGATTATTATTATTTTATCGAAAACCAAATTAATTACAAAATAAAAAAAAATTGATTTAAACGCTTCAATTTTTTTTTGTTCATATTTAAGTATGTTTTCATTGGTGTATTTCTCCTTATTTGCATTTGTATTGTCTCACCTAAAGTTGTGATTTCAAATTGAATTAATATTATTACCATTTATTTTTGTTTTTTTTTTCATTTTTTCACATTTACTTCTATACAATCATCCAAAATTGAACAGGTTTGTATAACACGCAAGGTTTGTATATATACACATATATATTTGCTTACAATATAAATGTTTTTTTTGTTTTCTCATTTTAATTTTGTTTGTCAAAATTTAATTTAGTAAAATGGACTTACACGATAAATATATGTATATGTATATATATATTTCTTTTTTTGTATGTAAATAGGGATTTTGTAAAAGGTTCAAAATTAACTAATAAAATAAGTCACTTTAAAATTATGTTGTAAATGAGATTTCCATTTTTTTTTATTTTCTTTATTTCCTTATTTTCACTTTTATTATTCTTGATTTCTTTTAAAAAATATTGTTTCATTGAAATTTACAGCGGTTTCGTTTCTGTTTTTTTTTGGTTTGGCTTTGCTTTAGTTTCAGTGTTTTTGTTTTTCTTTTTTGATTTTTAAGAAATATATACATATGTATATTTCTGGAGATTTGCGAAGAAGATATATTTATTTGTATGATATATTAGGTGTAGTAAAAAAAGAAAACAATTTAAGGCTGTATTTACCATAGTTAAAATGGTCCGATTTGGGTTGAATATGCGCCGTTTTGTTGGATTATTTGTTGCCATTTTTATGGTAATGCTGTTATCCTTCTCTCGTAAAAGCCCTCGTCTCTACTGGCGATCAGCTGAGAGAGTAATCTTTTCTTTTCACTAGCAAAATCATTCGCCTTGAACAAGTGGTAATGCTAGGTCCGGACTACAAGGTCGATGCATAAGGACCTCTCAACCAAGTCTGATGGAACACAATTCCTCTCTGTCATGGACCAATGCCGGCCTCTTCTGAGTGATTGCTTCCTTCAGACGGCTCAATAGTTGACAAGACAAATCCAAATTAAAGAGTTTCGCTGTAGGAGATCAGCTCATAGTAGATGATTCCCTGTCAATGTCACCAAACACACAGCAAGGCCTTCCTGGCAGTCAGTTCCGACTTGGTCACCGTTTGCACCGACTCACAGCGATTCGACCACGACCGTTTTTTCTTGATGTTGTCGTAAAAGATTCATTTTTTGTCACCAGTCACCATTCGCCGGTTCAAAAATGGGTCGATGTTGTTGCGATTCAGCAGTGATTCGCAGATGGAAATTCGGTCCATGGGGTTCGTTGGCGTTAGCTTGTGTTGTGCCGAGCTTTTTTTGTATCCAGCCTTGTTCAAATGGTTCGAAACGGTTTTTTTTTTTGCAATGCCTTCTCATGACGATTTCCGTGATGTTATCGATATTCGAACAAAAATCTGCGCATAACTTACTGTTACAGTATCAGGACCATCAAAATTATTCACTTTTTCAGTCGCCTTTCTTGCGTTTTCGCCTTTATCGAAGGAAAATTGTAAAATATGGCGTATTTTCTCCATCGTCGACGCGTATGTTAATAGAAGGGGAAAACATTAGTTGTTTTTTTTTGGAATACAAGTTTACAGTGTGATAAGTATAAGAAATGCAAAGGCTGATTTTTGTATGTTTTATATAACCCTATGACATATTGTAAAAGCGTCATTTACATCTAGTAAGATTTACATTTCTTTTCACTTCTTAATAAGGATATGCCCACGTTTAAGAAAACTATCAACACAAAATTAAAGCACGTAATTAGGAATAACAACACAGTGGCTGGTAAAAGTTCGTTTGTTTTGATTTTTGAAAAGAGACTTGATCCGAAAACAACCAACAGAGAAATTCAACTTTCTGGCTTATTGGAAGCTGTATACGAGTGCAAAACAAAAATGCTTCAACTGATGACACTATTTTTTTGCGAATTAATTAAGAAAGTGTTTGAGTCATTGATAAATATGAAATGTTGACAATACGAAGTAAATTAAGGGAATTATGTTGCTTTCTATAAATTACTTTTATAACACAAATATATTTTCAGAATTTTTCTTTCATTGTCATTACATTATTACGATTTGATTATATTTACAAATTGAAATTAACAATAAAATTAAATTCAACCTCTGTTGCTTCAACTGTTTTCGAATATTTCAACGGCAATATATTTGAATTCAAATGCAACAATTCAACATACTTCCGGTTATATGAATGTTCCTTCTGAACGTTAAGATCCTCCTCCTTTTTGTGGTGAAACATAAGGATTTGAAATAACGTCCAAATAACGAACGCTTTTTCAAATAAATGCTCTAATTAACCTCATTGTTTTGAAGGAGAAGACTTTCAGCTGTTCCAAACAAAGTGTAATATCTCTGTTAGTTGATTTCTCGACTTCTGATAAAATATGTATTTTAGTGTATTATGTTTTTGGTTTTGTATTTTGTTGTATTTTTTTTAGCTTTTTTTCTTCTTTTTAGTTTGGTTGTTCCATAAGACATTGAGAGTAACACTAGGAAGACGTAAAACAGTGAGCTTTTCAAACATTTTTTTTTTGCGTTTTCTCCATTTTTTGTTCTAAAATTTACAATTTCTATATTCATTTATTTGTAAGTCATATTCATTAATATTTGTTAGTAAATTTAAATATTAATACATTTGCAAATAAATGTGCACTTGTATAAATGTATGGTAATCATTAAATTTGGTTATAAGTCATTTTTGGTTTTTCTTTTTTTTGTTCATTCAATAAAACTCCAAAATAGCCTGAGTGCAATAGCACATAAGGTATTATATTGGTTGTATCATTTCCATTAACACACGCTTTCTTAAGGTTCAATGAATTTACACGAGAGGAAATCGTTTACACTTGTTTGAAATTGTTTTAATATAAGTTTTGTTTTAATTGCTTAGTTCCTACATTTACAAACATTTTTGTTAAAGTGTCGTTTGATTTCTTTTGAATTTATCCATTATGTCACAATACTACTTCTTTAAACTTTTATAAATATTATTGTTCACTAAAGGTTATCGTAAAATATTAGGATTTTTATGTTTAAAAGTGGATGGAATAATATCATTTTTTTTGTTGTTTTCTTTTTTTTTATGAAACAAAAGCGCCTTTAACAACATTTATGAAATAAAAAGAAAAACAATAGGTAAGCGGTAATGCAAATGAAAATATCAAATGGTGTTTGCATCATCTGAATTAGGAGAGATGCAATGAAAGAAAAAATTGGTGCAGATTAAACATTTGAAGCATTTATTTAACACGAATTTAACTACTGATAAATGAATGAGTTTGGATTTTTATGAAAACGAGCTATGTTCTAAATCCTAATTCAAAAACTGAATGAGACGAACCCGTATGTTTGTACATGCATGCGCGTAGAAGACACCTGTTTCGAAGTTTTTAATTACTTGTTCCTGGCAAGCTCCTCACGGCCGTTAATTCGGCATCTAATATAAAATGTTGAATACAACGGTGTTACACTTTTCAAGCTACAAGCATATCAGCAACTTAAACCAAAAAAACCGATTACATCAATGACGTTTATTCTACATTCTAACAACAGTCAAGATGCAGATAGGACAACTACGGCAAAGCTTTTTAGTCTCCAGACCGGTCAATATAAGACTTGTGAAATTGTACGTATACGTACTTCATATATATTAATATGATATTTGTAATTTAGTTCAGTTGTCTTGGCCACAAACAATCCATATTCACTCAAAAATTGCTGCCTTAACAAAACGATACTCAGTCTAAATATATGAAAATTGGTTTCCAATAGTTGGTAACTGAAGACCGTCTAAGATCCGAAAGAACCTTCATACCCAACAATTGTCTTCTTAAAAATGTACATTAATTCTTTTACAATTGAAGATGAGGTAATTTTTTGGAACATGCTTGGGATATACTTTTTTTATCGATCGAATTAAAAATGCATCACCTATAGGCGTTCACTCAATACAATGTCAGCAACGACCCCTTAAGTTGCCGAATCTCTGAAACGTCATTATCTTGCAACGAATTATACTGTGCGCATTAAATTTGTTACGTAGTGGTGCTGATTCTATGTGAATCGGAGAATAACGTATATCCAATTGGGGTCAGTCATTTAACGTTGTTCGCAGAAGAAGAGAAGAAACTCGATTAAAATCACCACTGTTGAAATATTTTACCACACATATTTTAAGCAAATCATATCTAAACAAAGATTCACTAGTAAAAAACAGAAACAAAAAACCAACACAAATCAACTCAAGATAAAGTAAAACAAAATTGTATTTTATTTTTAAATATAAAAAAAATATATATTTCATTCAAATACGTTCTCAATATAATTCGTGTATTATTTAATACAAAATATATGTATATGTATATGTGTATAACTTCAAAAATGTTTTAAATAAAAATGACAAAAAAACATCAATTGTATATCATTTATATATATAAAAAAAAAAACAGATGTGCTACTTATATGAGCATTTCGATATTATTTACTTCAATAGTTAAAACTTATTCTACAATGTAAAATAAAATACCTTCTCTCAAAAGTGATTCACAACGAAACTACTACATACTATACAATTCTAAGAGTGCAAAGAAAGAATTAATTCATAAAAATTAACACAAGGAAATGTAAACGTAAGGATAAACAAGTATATAATGGTGAGAAAAAAAACAAACTAAATAACAAAGAATATGTATATACTCTTACATAATAGGTATGCGGGTATGGACTTAAAAGTAGCCTTCGTAATTTCACAATGAATTGTATTTTTTTTTTTTATTTGGCGAGAATAGAAACTTCGTCAATTAAAATCGATCAATCAATATTAGTGAATCAAATTTTGTTTCATGTTTGATTTAATTGTAAACATACAAACTGCCTTAGAATACGAAAATTCCTCAATCGAAATCGTTCACAAATGTGTATGACCATAAACATTACTGGGATGAAATGAATTATAACTCTCCTTTCATAAATGACGCCTGGGTCTATATTCCTCTGTAATCACAAACTTAAGCTTTATGTTCTGTCAATGTTGTGATATACCCACGATCTACTTGTTGGCTAAATTCTTTATAATCAATATCTACGCAAATATTCCTACAATGGTTTTTAATTTTTTTTATATTTTTCCTGATGCATAATTCGTAAACAAAATGAAAATAAAAAAAGAGAAAAAAAAACGAACTTGTATGTATTCATTTTTTTTTTACAATCTGTATATATGATTGGTAAAGAATTGATTGAAATTCACACAAAAGGTACACATATAACTACGATAGACTCCTTAAAACATTTAAAAAAAATCACGTTCATTATCTTAACTTTTGAGCCTCAATTTTATTAAAATTAATTAGAAAAAAAAATATAAAATAAAAAAGTATTTAATGAGCCGGGAAAAAAAATGTAGAAGGGAAGCAAAATTCACCATATAAACAAATGCAAAGGGAGCGGTGTAAAAATGAATCAATTATCACAGGCAGGGCAATAAACGTTGAACTCGACCATCCGAGTACCACAAAAAAAAAAAAAAAAAAAAGAAAAGAAGAAGATATATTGAAAAGCGCAAAAACCAACAAAAAAGAAATATTCAAATAAACAAAATGTAAAGTTCAGTTGTATATAAATAGTTAAATACACACTATATGTATATATATAGATAATATAATATTTAAAAGGAAACATGTAGATATACGTATATACGAAAAAAATATTGATGTGTAATTATATTTGTAAATAGCGTATTTTTTTAGTTATCATCTTTTTTTCTTTTGTTTTGTTTTTTCTTGTAAAAATTTGGTGTTTAAAATTGGTTTTGTCTTTTAGTTAATATATCATATAATTTATTTTTTTTGTTTTTGTTTTTAGTTAAGTTTAAATTATAAATTGTATATTCCAAATGACAAACTTCGTCAAAACATGTTTATTTGTTTATATGAGGCAGCATTTATTTTTTAATTTATAATTAGTAGATCTTTTGTTTTTATTTTTAAATATATATGTATATATATATATATACTTTTTTTTTAAATTTATATCATTTTGTTTTTGTTTTGTTTTCCTTTCATAAAGTGGGTGGAGGTTGGCGATTTCTTCATAAATATTCATATACATATGTTTTCATTATATATAAATATCGCGTTAGTGCAATGGGTAGGACACGCCATTAGGCTAGATATAAGCACTTTGGATGAATTGGAAGTACGTATGTGTATGTCATACTTTAAGATACAATTTTCATCCCGAATTTGTTGCTAGATTTTTTCTTAATACGTGAGAAATATTTGCAAATATCTAAATAGGGTTTATTTTAGTTAGAGGGGGATTATACATTCTTTTCTTTTTTTTTCTTTAATAGTTGTTTTAATGTTTTCTTTTGTAAATAGTCAAAAGACTCATATAAATAACCTAAGTTTATGATTTATTCATTTTTTTTCTGTGCAAAAATTGATGTTGTACATAAATTATATATATATCAAAACAGTTCAGATTTTTCAAATATTGCACGAACAGAATCCTATTAAACTCTATGATTTTGTTCTTATTTTCTTCGTCTTCTTCTTCGTCTTTTGTTTTCTTCATGTTTCGAGTGCTATATAGGACTAATATACATTTGTAAGTTTTTTTTTTTTTTTTATTTAGTTTAAAAGGTGGCTACAAATTGCCTACTAATAGGAAGGCATCATCATTCTGTCTTTCATATTTGTTTTGTGTATTTGTTGGGAACAATGCATAGATTGAAAGACAAAATTTTGATAGATATTTTGGCTTTATTTAATACTTCCTCAAATAGTCGAAGGAAAGATTTGAGTAAAATTTAGTTCAAAAGTTTAGCAAGAGTATACTTAAGAAACAGCAAGAAAATAATTCTTGATTGGCGGATTTGACTGACTGATCTAAATAATGGCAAAAAAAAGCTCCAGCATGCAATTCTGAAATGAACTGTTTCCGAATGAAATCTGCAATACAGAGATCTGAATGATATTACATTGACCAAAGCAAATCAGAAGCGTATTCATCAATTAGGTTCGAAGTATTTAGCAGTATAGCTGAAAGTTCAATCGATGTTTTTTCAAAAAATTATGTGTTTTGTACTGAAATATAAATTTCGTGTGCACTCTTTTCTTTCAGCAGAAGACACCTATCACAAATCTATTTGGTTAGGAAAAAGTTTAGTGAACGATAATGAAAATGTAAAAAGTGTTTCTGTTTATGCGGCCTATGCAACTGAGGCTATAGCATCTTTGCTTTTTGTACAAGACAATTCTATAAGCTGAACAGCGTTATCATGCCATGAGTGTGTGTGTTTGATAATCTCTGATTAGTTGAGATGTAAGAAAAAGTCTATCAAACCAAATCCACCAGGAAATAATAAGAAAATAGTTGTTTTCGATCTGAACCGCTTCACAGTACGTTAAGTAATTCTAATACGAGTTCATAGTTTGTGCATTTCCAATTCATATTTGTTTACATAAAATATATGTTTGTATATATATATATGTGTACGATTCCCGTAGTACAATAAAGCAGGGGAAAATACTTTAATTTTTTGTTTTCTCATTTTTGTTGCTACTACAATTTTAAAATATTTTTTTTGTATTTTTTTCTTTTTTGATTTTAACATTAAAAAACTTTTTTTTTTTCCATAATCACAAAAAACGGTAAACATCACTGATAACACTTAAGTAGCTATTGCCAAATATTAAATAGTTTATTATTAAGTTTTGTTTTTGTTTGTATTATTTTCTTAACACGTGAATTTGCTTATGATTATTATTTATTTTTTTTTTGTTTTTGTTTTTCATCTTCATCGTCATCTTAAGCCTACATTAAACACCCTTTTGTAACTGATTGACATTTCAGAAACGAGTGTCTTGTTGCTTTGGATTAAATGGATCTAACTGATGATTGGAAAAAACAAGTCACAACACATCTATATGTGTGTATATATGTATATATTTTGTATGAGTAGAAAGGAAACATAAGTTGAAGGAAAATAAAGAAGAACAAAATTGTATCTTTTTGCTTTTTTTCCTTTTTTCTTTTTTTTTTTTTGAAATGTTGGTTTACAATTTCTTGTTTGTTTTAAGAGATATTCATTTTGCTTTCAGGTGAAATAAATACACACAGAAAATATATATTCAATATTGTATACATTTTTGTGTGCATATTTATTGGTTTATTGATTTGTTAAAATACAATATACATTTAAAAAAATATTAATTTTTTTTGTTTGTTACATTCATGAATATATACATTTTCTACTGGTTTAAACGTATATATCTTCAATATTGCTTATTAGAATAGTTATTCCTATTTTTGTTTTGTTTTGTTTTCATCATCATTATCATCGTCGTCGTCTATTCATATGTGGTTGGTGTATACATATATAAATAATTTGTGTTAAAATTAAATTTCACACAATTTATGTATATATATTCGCTTTTAGAATAATATTGGTCAGATCTTATCTACAAATAATTTTACATTAATTCTTTAATTGCAAGAGTTTTGTTATTTATGGTTTTTGTTTTGTTATCAATTTTCTTATTATTGATTCTACCAATGTTATCATTATTTTAAGTGGTTGATCTTTTCTTTTTCTTTTTTTCTTCTTCATTATAAAGTGTTTATATTTTTATGTGTATAATTCATTACCCTAGTTTACTAAAAGAAATATTTTATCTATAATGTAATATATAATATAACAACCCAGAGAAAATGTTCATGTTTTTAGTTAAATTTTTTTTTTGTTTTTTTTTTCATGTTGTATATTTTGTGTTTTTTTTTATAAGATAAAAATAAAATGTATATATATACTATATATATATATGTTGTAAGTATGTTTGTTTGCAAAGGTTTTACACTGAGAAAATATAGGAAGAGGATGATTTCAATATTCACTTTTGTATTAAATAATAATTCGTTTGCTTATTTGTAAAATATATGTATATATGCACATATATATTAAATATACACATATATATATTCATATATGTATATATATATATGTATGTTTTATTGACATTTTCTTTAATTAATTATCTTATGAGATATAACTCTAATTATGTTTATGTTGCATTAAATTGCTAGAAAAATAAACTCCTAATTGCTTTATGTATGTATTTGTTTTGTTTTCATTTTGTTGTTTAAATGTTTATAATAATTCTGCTTAGACTATTTTTGTTATATATATATATATATAATTGTTTATGTTTGATTTTTATATTTTGTTAAATTATTACTTTTTGTTTGTTTGTTTGTTTGTTTTTTTTTCATTTAAAAAAATCATGGCACTATTCAATTATCTGATAAATATACACTATTTCGTCGGTTAAATTAAAAATTCTCTTTTTTCTTTCAGTAAAGAGTATTTGTTTGTTGACTTTTTTTATTTTGTTTGTTTGAATGAAAACAGAAAAAAAACAACAACAACATAGTCAATCAAAAATTATTGTAATACATAACAGTTATTACAGGCGAGAAATGGGCATCTATTTGGCAAACAAAATTGACATCCTGTTTTTGATATGTTAATGTTATTAAGAGTTCTACAAATTGAGATACTTTATTTTGAAGATAAAGACGAATAATAATCGATCGTGGCTGGTGGAAATTCAGAAAAATACAAACACAACTTATTGCTCGGTTAGTTTCTATGTAAACCTTTAAATGGCTAGTTTAACATTGAAACTGTTGATGCCAGTCACATGTTGTCTGTGTGCAACATTGGTCATTGATATTGCGCCTTCACACATTTGCGAAGAGAAGAAAACCAATTCAATCCATAAAATTTAACCAAAGAGGAGGAATTTATCCAGGAGCTGTAAATGTTATGGCTGAACATTACTCTGGCAAGTTGTTTTAGATCGAAAATCTCCATCATTTCATACGAAATTCCCTGTCCTGAAATATTAAAATTTCACTGATAAAATATTGGAGTTTTGTTGCTTTGCGTCTATCATTGCCTTACAAGCGCCAGTCAACACTAGCTTGAATCTCAAGGTAAATTTTAAGGCATGCCCAATCTTTCTAAATTTGCTATCACTCTTTATCACTTCAATACTATGAGCTTCACTAAAACTGGAACCGGAAATAGTTAGCAATATGAGGAATTTGCAAAGAGAATTGACGGGATGGATTCCATGCCTTTTTAGTACAAGAACTGATTTCGTAAATGTAAAAGCGATTTTGATCATCAGATCAGATCAGATTCGATACTGCCACCTACGCACAGTTAAACGGTGTGAATTATGGTGCGGATGGGTTTTCAAAATAACTTCATACGTAGTTAAATCTAAATCAATGTAAGTGTACAATGAACGTTCAATTCTTTTACTAAGTACGTTCTTTGTTCTTGTTGGCATACAGAAAGAAGCACCCAATCTAAATTATTCGTTTTTCTTCATCTTTGATCTCTTAAAGAAATTTGATTCAGTAAACAAAAACTTAAAAACAAAAAATAAAAATTCTACACTGGTTTTGTAGAGCATGAAAATGAAAAAAAAATGTTTATATTACTCGTTTATTTTTTTTTTTTGATTGGTAACAGTGAAAAAAAGAGTAAATAAAAGTAAAACAAAAAGAAATAACATGTATTACACAAAATAAAAAATAAAAGTATTTAGACAAAGTATAATTAAAAGTTTGAGGAACTTATACACCACAGGTAAAGCAATTCATTTGTTTTTTTCGTTCTTTTTCTTCTTCTTGTTTTGTATTAATTAAAGAAAAAATATGTATACGTAGATAAATACACATATTTTCATAGATACTGTGTGTAACATTAGCATTAGATGTACATACGGATGTATGTATAACGTATGCGTTATATGTTTTCTTATCCTTTTCCCATTGTGTTTTATCGACATTTTTTTTTCTATTAAATATTGTATTGTTATAATTACAGGATTAGATCCCAAAATATAAGTATTATGTTATTTGATTTTGATTTATATGTGGATTTAAAAACACTTTTCTTTGATTGCTTTTATAACACATATTTCATGTAAATAAATATATCTTTTTTTAAAAAAAAAAATAAAAAATAAACTAAAAATTAAAATAAGGGTGTGTGTTTAAAATGTAAATGTTGCAATAAAAATTTAGGAGAATGTATGAAAAATGTATGAGAGAAGAATTGTTTTAAGGCAAAATATACGATACCGGAAATATATAGGGTAGCTTGTCTTTTACTTATTTGATTGTTTCGTACGGTATGAGAGAAATTCGTTTGTAATTCATGGCTAATTGTTTATATTAACAATTGTTCATAAAGGGGAGAAGCAAAACGTCAGAGTTGACTGAAATTATCACAAACCTTTTGTCCGAAATAACCTCAGATGCCTCGAAGGCTTGAACATATCTTTCCACTTCCACTATAATTACAATTTGATTTATTTGCTTTAGAGTTAGCAACATGAACTGGGAAAAAATATGATTGAAAGTGAGAATCTGACTATTACATCTGCCGATATCTACGAGACAAGACAGTAGACTCAAATCTTTGCAAGCCTTGATTTTACTTTAGTTGATGTGATTTCGTTGAAGCCTATGCGTGTCCAAGTTGCCTAATATAGAATCGACAGATGTGTTTTTTTCCTAGGGATTATATGACTATTATAATTTTAATATACGTATAAGTTAACGCCTTGGCAAAAAGAATATCCATTTTTTTTTGTTAAATAAAAGCCTAATTTATAAATTTAGTTTTGAGGACTTGCTAAATGCAGTTATAAAAGGTTCAGTGTAAAACAGTACGAGATGTGTATAAAGCAGAAATTAAAGAGCTATCATTGGGCGTGTTGTACACAGTTAAAAGAAGAACGACATGACTGTCAAGAACTATGAATAAATTAATGAAAATAAATACATTGTTTAGTTTCATTTGTTGTTAATTGTGAAAGTGGCGGCTTAAAAACAACATGTAATTTAAATTTAAATTTTCTCAATTATGTAAAATCCCTGTACACTTGTTTGAAAGAAATTCTTTACTTTTTAACACTAATCAAATTTCTTCTTCGATTATAAATACAAGCATGTTTCTTTTTTTTTCACTCATTTTCAATTGATTCAAAACAATAACCACTATCCATATATTTCAACTTTTAAGGGGAAAAACAATGTTTTTGTAAAAAAAAAAAAAAAAAATTTCTTTGGTGGTAGGTACACACTAATTTAAGTCCTAATTGTCTTATACAACACAAATCACAATTAAAATATATAAGACATTCTCTCTCTCACGACCGCTCACTTCAAAAAGCTTGCAAATTTGTTTCCTTTTTTCCCAATATATAGTTTGCTTTTGTAAATCAAAAATCAGTCTGCTTGTAACACGCCCATTTTTTGTTTGTTTGTTGTCTACATATTTTTTTGTTTTGTTTTGTTTTGTTCATTTGTTTGTATAATTATAACTAAAGTGTAATAACTGAAGTAACATTTTCAAAAGAAAAAAAAAATCTTACAAATACTTCTATCACTAGGTATATATTTTAATTCTTTGATGATATAATCAACAAAAGTGTTTGCAAACAGCAAAAAAAAAAATAAAATTTAGTTTTTTTTTTTTAATTTAATTTTTCATTTGTAAATACATTAATAATAAAAAAAAAGGTGGAACAGTTAACAATCATAAATTGTATACATATATAATATGAAGATTCTAACGCATAAATAGTTAATAAAATAAAAAAACAACAAGTAAAAAAAAGGATTTTAAAAATAATAAAAAACAAAAAAAAATACATTTATAATATTCAAGAGAAAAAAAACTATTGTTTTGTAAAAACACAATGTTCTGGAAAACAAATTAAAGTTGTTTTTGTATTTTCTTCAATTTCTTTAGTGGCTATTATTATTATTGTTCTGTTTGTCTTGTTATATTTGTATTCTCTTTATGTTCTCATTTCTTTCTTCTTTTTTTTTAAATTGTAAAATATCGACTAATATTAGTTTTGTTTGACAAAACACAACTTACAGAATAAAAGCGCGTGGAATTGGTACAATTAAAATACACTATCACTAAAGTTAATAACAAAAAAGAAAAAAAATGTTAGTGAACAATGAAAAAAAAAATCTTAAGACTAATATGAAAAAAATAAAAAAAAATAATAATTATAATTAAATAACTAGAGTTGTTACATTGTCTGTTAAATTAAATTGAAAAAAAAAATGACTTGAAGGTATGCTTTTTCTTGCTTTGTTTTTTCATCTCAATTTTTTTTCTGCTCAATCAGAAACTCCATTCAACAGAATTTGCTTTTTTTGTTTTGATTTTTATGATTTTTATAATTAAAAAAAAACATTTGTACATTTTGTAATATTAAAAAAAAAATTAAATACACAGAATCTGACTAAAAATGTATTGAAAAAATATACGTATGTATAGTTAATTAATAAAAAAAAAAAATAATTAAAATAGTAACGCGTAAATAATGTCTTGGATAACCAGCCTTATTAAAACGGAAAAGGAATATAATAAAATATTTAAAACATTTTATAAATGGTATGTTCTTTTTTTTCAATGTTGTATATATCAAGTTCGTTAACTTCGGAGTTGCTTTTTGCTTTTTTTCTTGTGAAAATAAATTTTCCTTTGAAGAGTGAAAAAGAAAAAAAATATTTTGTTTCCTTCGTTATCGTTTTTTTTTTGTTTTGTTTTTCGTGTTCATTGTAAATATAAAAAAAAAAAATATTAAGGAGATCAAAAAAATATTTGTTTCTTGATACGTTTGCTGTGATTCATATTTCATTCATCGGGACTCACACGACAATGCACGCAGATAGATTTTTTCATTTTCTTTTTTTTTTGTTTTGTTTTTTGTTTGATTGTAAAATAATTTTTTTAAAGCGTTATATTACTCATAATGGTTTTCTTGTTTTTTTTTTTGTTTTTTTGTTGATAAATTATCGATTTGGTTTGAAGTAGTAGTTCCCTGATTGACTTTTACTTTTCAATCAGTGAACATATAGAGTATTAAGCACTAAAACATGATGATTATTTTTGGCTAGTGTAACTACATAGCCTTCGGAAGTTATTTTTAGACCACAGCAGCGAGAAACCTGTGATAATAATTGGAAAACTTGTTCGAACACTTTGTTTGAGGGGTAGAATATTCTATGTATATCTCACCTTAACATGTGGACACTCGAATTCTGATTGCAAGATCCCATCTCGAGAATAACAGGCTACGTGGAAACGATTGCCATGAGAATCACCTATTAGAATATCACCTGCATTTGATATATCGATTCCATTTGGGAAACAGGTTACTTTTTCATTTCCAATGCGATATTGGAAGACACCATCTTCCTTAAATACTGCTACACAGTGCCCTTTAAAATCACAAACATAAAAATCGTTGTCTGCAATGAGAATAAGTGTTTTTTTTTTTTAGAATAAATGAAACGGTTGAACAGTATTTAATAACGAAAGTGAAATGATTCAAATACCACCGGCTACCCCTTCCAAAGCTGTTATTTTTTCAGGTTAATGTTAGCACATAAAATAACGAAACTCACGAAGGAGTCGGTGGTATGAAGCTGACTTCATAATAGCTAACAACACATCATACTCTGCAGTATTGAAGGTAGTTAAACATTTTAGATTGAGAGATAAGACAGCTGAAATGGAGGGCAGTTGTGGGTCAGCCTATACGAGTGCACGAAACTTCTAAGAAAGTCCATGTCACCCGACCCAGTGATAGGCGCATTCCGTTGTTACATATTTGCGATTACAATTAAAACGCCATGGAGGGAGAACGGACGCACGGCATATTTCTAGTTAACGAGGTCGTTAACTTTCAAATTCCTCCCGATCGATAATAAAATGCATTTATGCAAAACATAAAACAGTACATTTCCTTAATTGATTTATTCGCGGCGTAACTTCAGATATTTTATTGATTGTGGTTTCTTACAACACTTCCCCTCGTCGGATGAAGTAAATGAGTATTTAAAGTAAAACTTTACGTATATTGCGTGAGTATCCCTCAAAAACGTCATAAAGAACCCTGAAGATGTTTGAGTTTTGCAGACGTGCTTTACAAGGGAACCAACTAAGGAGAGAATACAACTTACCCCTTATTGCAATGTCAGATGGTTCTCTCATATAATCACTGCAGTCGAACCAGCGTACCAGTTCACCCTCCTCAGATATAACAAAAACTGTCGGCGATACACTGTCCACAGCAACAATATGTCCCTTTGAAGTCACAGCCAATCCAGCAACAATATCGATGTATCTACAGTAATCGAAATTAGAAACAACATAATTGTACTCCGAAATGAATTTGCTTACCTTATGGCAATTTTTCGCATAAAATGTCCACACTTTGAGAATATCTGCATACGGGAACGTTCGTTTCCGCGATCACATACAACGAACTTTCCATTGGTATGCATAACAGCCACCTTACGTGGATACCACAATTGACCCTCATCCTTGCCGGGCACACCAAAATGAAATTTAAGTTGACCATTCTTTTCGAATACCTCAATTCGATGATTATTTGTATCGGCAACGATAATCTCTTCATCAACGCCCAAGCAAAAGCCATGTGGCGAATTGAACTGTCCCTTGGCCGTTCCCAGCGACCCGAATTTTGAACGAATCTGCATGGGAGTAGCCTTATTGCGACCAGTTACATTCAAGCCTGCATGGAAATTCGTGATGCCCATATCATCAGACAGCGGAGCCAGTGTGGATAGACTCGGCGATGTGGCCGGTGGAAGGCAGAAATCTGGCAATAAACAATCAAGGCCTGGTGAAGGTCCACTCGGTAAAAGCTGATTGGTTGTCATGTCTGTGTGAAAATCTACTATTAAGCGCCAACAACAAATCAGCGTTTAGTTTTTTTTTTTTTTGTTTGAATTTTTATTACAAATGTTCCCCCAAAAAAAAGAACATTTAGCCAAACACATGTTGTTTAAGCACAAAATAATGAATAAAAATAAAGAAAAAAAAGATAAAACAAAAAAGTGTTTCATTAGTTTAATCGTGACGTCGTTTTGTGCATTTTTAAAACACCTTATCTATTATAGCCCATGATAATCATGCCAATTTACTTAAGAATTAATTCGTTTCGTTGCGCAAAAAAAATATATACATAAACAATCCAGCAAAGAAAACTAACAACAAAGAACTAAAGACTGAGAAAAACCTCGTTCGTCGTGCATGCTCATTTTTTACCTATTGATATGATCAAGTGTTTATATAAATAAAAGTGATGGAAATCTCGTGTTTGGTTGCTTTCAACTATTCGCTTGTGAGTTTTGCGTCATATCTATTTTGCATATACGAGTTTGGTAGGCCATTCCCGATGTGGTGAAGTTTTAACGACTTTTCGCGATTTAATAATATGCGCCGGTCATTAAGAGAGCATGCACATTTCAGAGTCGCTGTTGATATAACACTTTGTTGTACATAAATTTATTGTATTGAACTCACATCATTATTCTGCTTCGTGAACAATCACTAAGGTGCTATCAAGTCCAATGTTTGATAAACTAATTATGACTCACATATAAGACTTCTGATTGTAAACAGTGCGGGCAAAGATGCAAATATGCATAGAAATACATTTTTTGAACAATATGAATTCAAAGAATAATTCCAAGCTGTACGCAGGAGAACTCTAATTCAAAAGGGAATGGCATACATAGCTGGCAGCTGTGTAGGCATTTCAACTGGACAATCTGCACTGACGGTTCTAATGAGGCGTGCGGCGGAGTCGGTGCGGGTGTGTTCTCACAATTCATGAACATTTCGAAAGCTTATAGACTGACAATTAAAGTGTGTTCCAAGCGGAATTATTTGCAATCCGGGAAGCATGTCTTGAAGTCAAATGCATTGATAGCCAAGCAGCCATCATCTCTAAACTGGAAGACGAATGCCGGGCTGAGCTAGCATCATTAGAAGGCCAGCTAAAAATCTCCCTTATCTGGGTTCTAGGTCACAGTGTCATCCCAGGAAATGAGAAGGCCGGCCAGGGATCTGCTTTTCAGTACTCGTTTGCAAAGGAGGTGCACATCCCACTACATCAGTCAAGGCTAATATTTCTATGCACTTCCTTGAAATACTTAACCTCAGATGAGCCATATAGACAAACGGCGCTAACATCAATAAAAACGTGACCTGGATACAACCGATCCAAAACAAACGATCTGATGAGATTGATGGCGGTTTGTACGGGACTCTGGTCGATAAGAGTTCATGTCGCAAAACTAGGTATCCCACACAACACAAATTGTCGCAGTTTCAACAACATTGCTGAGAGGGAGACCTTAACACATTTCTTTTGCACCTGCCAGACTTGCTAGGGCCAGGCAGCGAGCGCTTGCTAGACCCCTATTTAACCCACTTCATGATATTTCTGCTATCCTTCGCAGGAACTAATGTCCTTCTTGAATTATTCAAAATTAGTTAAATTCAGTTCCTTTCTGAAACGCCTAAGCTGAGTAAACTTATTTAATGTTAACCCTATACCACATGAAACTATTAAGTCCATGATAATTTTTGCTTATAATACTATACAAGTACAATTCTGGAAGGGTTTCCTTAAAGATCACTAGGTTACGGCACTAATGTAATACACAAGGGAACAATACAGATTTATACATTCATGAGAGCAGCTAGTACGAATCGATACGGCAAAGGAACAATTTATCGGCAATAAGATCGAGGACTGATCCCAGATTGAGAAGACTGGGCAAAAGATTTAGTTAGGAAATCTGCCACTCTGGAAGTATACACGGACGGTTACAAGACGGACGAAGTCACCGGGCTAGGAATATTCGCGACTTCGCGGGACATCTCCTTCTCCCTGCACCTCCGACTGGCTAACCTATCGGTACGTACATACGTAGAGTCAGGAGACCGTCAAGGCTCTGGATACACCATCAATTAAATAGGTAAACGTTGTCTATCTCTCAGAGAGATGCAGAATCAGATGCAACCTTACCCTTTGCTGGGTTTCAGGGCATAGTCGTATTCCAGGCAACGAAAGAGCCGAGCTAGAATACTGGCGGACCTGCTATTGGTAAATAATCGGGACAGCCCCTACCCCTCGCACCTTATTGTTTACAGATGCCATTAATAACGCCAATCGGAGAGGGATGGAATCAGAAACTTGCATGACTTCGAGGCCAAACTGGACGTCAATAAATCCAAAGAACACAAGTACTCTCCTACCAGAGGAATTGGAGTTCTCCACAACGACTTCTGCATGAGCTGCAGAGACGAGGAGGAAGATGAGACTACAATTTACTACTTATTGGCACTTGTCCAAGCCTTGCAAGAACAAGGAAAAACACGCCAAGCAGCTATTAATTCAGCAGCCTAAAACAAATGTCACACAAAGATTATGGACACAGCAAAATTCATCAAGAAAACAGATTGCCTGTAACCTAGTAAAGAAATAGGTAGCTCTCAGGTTTTAGTTAGTCCACTTGATTAAAGAGGAACCGGTGCATAAATTACCGGACAGTGATATCACAATGGATCCTACTAGGATTTAAGTGGGCCACAACTGCTCCCGTTGTGACAACCACATCAACCTAACCTTTAACTTTCTAAGATCGAGGACAACAATCACATGTAAGCACACATCCACTACGCCGAAGGCGTCCTTCGATAACGACTACCTTACTTTCTTTCAAAAAACAGGCTTTATCATTGTTGCAACTTAATTTCGTGAATTATCCGGCTTTACAGCGACCCACCGCATTAATGTGACAGCAATCAATGCAAAGCGTTATTCTCTACCAGATAATAAAGTACATCATCGATTGAATTTTCACAGTGAACCCACCAAGTGCTTTCATATGCTGCAATTGCTCTTCTACATAGATTAAGCGAAAATCCGCAGTGTATTTCCAATGCCACGTGGTGTGCACCCGAATAGTTTGCATGTGACAAAACAGAAAATAGTATCTCCTACAACCATTTCTGCATCACTCATCGCATCACAACGACACACATTGATAGCAATCAACGATCTAAAATGTATAAAACCCTCAATTTTCAAATCGGCCAATCCATTGTTCGCCACTCTAATGTACATAAATATTATTTCACTACACACTACGACCACAGATAAGACCACCGAGCTCAGTGGCACACACTAATCGATGGCATGTATTTCCGAGTCAAGAGACCAGAAGGTCAAGTCTACGAGTGCTCTTAATCACTCCGCTGCTTCTACTCTGTTATCTATGTTCCGAACGTTTGAGTATGCATAAAATAAAAAATCAAATAAAATGAAACGAATAGGAAAAAAACCAATTAAACTAATTTTGTTTACGAACTGAATAGAACAACGAATTTAAGTGTAATTTTATGTTACGACGTCTGAATCAAATGCAAACATACCGTTTCCGTTCAATCCGAGCTTAGCAAGAGCCTGCAGATTGCTGAGGGCCCTCTGATCACCGGAAAGAATATCAGCCAATGTGATTGTTTGATTCTGCTGCCCCTGTCCTGGATTACCAGCAGCTACCATAGCATCAGACAAGCCATCGGGTGTACTCTCGGCCAGATTTGCCAAACGTTGCAAGTTGTATTCAATCATACTGATCGAAGCTGACGGTGGACCACCATTGCCAACACCGACTGGAGGTGCACCAACACTGCCAGCAGAAGAAAGTGGACCTCCGCCCATGGAGTGTTGAGGTGGTGAGTCTGGAGTCAAGACATTTGGCATCATAAAACCGTTGCCCAACACAGAGATATCTCCATCGAAGGACGACTGCATCGAAGTTGGTAAGGAGATCGGACTACTGGCTGTTACCGAGCTGGCCAAGGCGTTCTGCGAATTATTCGTCATAATATTACGCGTCATCAACGACGGTGGCATTCCGGGAAGAGTTGGTGGCGGTGTGCTCTCCTTTGGGCTTGGCGGAGTCGATTCGGTGCGAAATTTGCCAAAAGTATCCTGCGCCAACTGCTCGAACTTATCGAATTTTGTGTCAAACTCCAGCGAATAATTAACGTCACACTTGGGTGTGTTATTTATCAAGTTGATAAACTGTTTGGCAATTAATTTCTTCATACTCAGGAATTCAGCAGCATTGGCCTGTTCAAGAACGCGCTTGGTAAACTTGCAAACCCCATCGATTTTTCCCATTGTGTTTTCGATGTTCTGAAGTAGGTCCATAATCTTTAGCTCACGCTCTGAGTGAAGCTTTCCCAACTCTTTCAGCGATTGATCCCGGCATTTTTCCAGCACAGCCCTGAAGCTCTGAAAAGACTCTTCGATCGCATCACGTGCAGTGTCGTGCTGGGCCTGCAGCTCGTTCAAATCACTAGACAGCTTCGATGCCGCCGAATCGCAGTACTGAACCTTTGACTTAGCCTCTTTCATCAGATCCTCAATATCGACACGGACGCACTTCTCGGCACTGCTGATCACCTCGTAATGATGTTCCGAGCCCTTGTGATCAGCAATCAAGCAATCATTGCATACGGGTATTTGGCAGTTGAAGCAATAGTATTTCAGATTTTCACTAGTATGGACATTGCAGAACAATGGCTTATGGATGGTCAGCTTTTCGGTGGTGTTTTGCAAGTCCTCAAGCTTAACAACTTCGTGATTTTCAAAACAACGCATATACTTGTGAGCATTGTCACAGCCACCACAGAGGAAGTTTGCACAATCGTTGCAACGCGAAATTGCCTTCTCCTTGCTCTTGCACGACGTGCACGACAACATCTCCGACTCGATTGAGGATAGGTCCAAAATGTTGGTTAAGATGTAATCGCACGTAAGTGACTCAACACCCTTCGGTCCAACCTGGAGAAGAACACGTAATAGTCGTAAGTAATGTCTTTTGATGGAATTAGCAAATTTGTATACTGTACCGTAGTTAGTTGCTTGCAAGTTGGACACTCAATCGCATTCTTCGGTGGCGGTGAGGATGAATGATCACCAGATCCGTTTTCCTCCAGAAACAGCTTCGCCAAGCAAGCTTCACAAAACACATGAAGACATGAAAGGACTCTCGGAGAAACCAAACGGCATCTTCAAAAGGGAAAAAAAGAAAAGTTATATAAGAAAAATGATTTAATTCGATTTGTAGGCAGTCAATATTTACGAGCAAATCTTGCAATTCCTTTCCATTCCGTCAGCAAAAGTGCAAGTATCCTCCAACGGAGATGACTCCAGTTCATCTCCCTTGCTGTTAGTCTCAAACACCTCGCTGAACATGGTCAAGTTGTCAACAACGTCTTCCAGTAACTGAGCAGCTTCCACTTCTGCTTTATTGTCAAGTTTACCAAAAATACCGTTGGCTTGTTGCAAGTTATTGGTAATTTCTTCGGTTGATGATGCCATAAGTTGAATACAACTTTGCAGAAAAAAAGCAGAAATATATCCAAACAACGAACGAGGTTACCCCTTTCCGGTACAGTTAGTTTCTATTTGCGGTTATTTTTGTATTTTTAACGATCTTCAATTGTTCAGAATTTAGCGCAGTTTTAGAACGAAAAAAAAAATACCGTTTCTCTTGTTTCCAATAATATCAATCACTTAGACACTCACGTGGAGGGAAATTTTACATGTAGTTAGATACTTTGTTTAGAATCTCTTAAAACTGATTACACCGCTAAAATGGCAGAGTGGTGTTGCTTCTCTAAGGTTTTGTTCGTTTGTTCGATTTTTTTTTGTAGTAACACGACAAAAAGCAAAACGGAAAGCAATTACGTCATATAAAAAAAAAAAAATAAAAAAGAATATATTTAACACTAAAAAAATAAATAAATCAAGTCAATTATACTGAATTGTTGTTAAAACGAACACAGGCTTGTTTTTTGATAGAGGAAAAATAATATTTTTTTGTTGATTTGTTGTTTATAAAATGTCCTTATTTTTCTTCTTTTTTTTTTTTGTTTGTAAAAATAATTAAATGAGATTTTTGGGTTTTCGTAAATTTATTGTTATTAGTTTAAATATATATGTAGATATATTATTGTTGTTACCGTTTATTGTAGTTATTCGTTATGGTTGTATGTTTTTGGTTTATTAATTAGACATTTATGTGATCACGTTTGAATTCTTTGTTGCTTGTTGTAAGTATTTATTTTTTATCAATTGTTGTCAAGATTGCAGCGGTTTCCCCGTATCCTTGGTTGATGATGTGGTTGTTTGTTGGTATTTATTACTTTTTTTCTCTTGTTGTTGTTGGTTGTTGTTGTATTTTGCTTGGGATCTTATTGAACAGTCTCACCCAAAGTCTGCAAAATCAATAAATGTTATTTTTTATTAAAAGTAATCTATTTGCTGTGTATTCACAATTGTATGAAATCAATTCAAATTCAAACTATCTATGGCGAAAAAGTATGTATCCCTTGTTGCCAAGGCAATAGAATGTGCAATTTTGTTTCTAAACAGCAAAGTGGTTCTCCGCAATTCTAACCGCTAAAGTAGTCGCTCGTTTTCAGTATTTTCTTTCATCAATCTTAAAGTGTTTTTATTGTGTGCATGGTCGTGTTATTTTTGTCTTACTGTCAGGTATATATATCTATATGTTATAGAATATTTTACCAAAGAAAAGCTGCTAACCTAAAAATGGAATTACCTACAGAAACTGAGTTTTCTTCCGAAACTTGAACGTGCTTATTAAGCACAAAGTGTCAAAAGTGTTAATTAAATACGAGCAAACAAGCAATCTGTATATCATCATTAATAGCGTTGAACAACATGAGTTCTCGTCCTTTCGTTGTTTTTTGTGGAAGAAAAACTTTACAATCTTTACAGCGACATGCATAAGATTGGGGTTAATAGAGCGGCCGTTGAACGTGTAAGGAACCCCACTTCATTGCCGAATGTGTCCAGAATCTGTTGAACTATGCGCAGGTAGTTGCTAGAGATGATGACAGGGACTCTGACCAACATATTGACGGCAACTTTCAAAGTTGACATTTTTAAAATCTATATCACTTATATAATTCCCATGCGTGCAAACTCTATTCTAACTCATAACTCTGTTAACTACATATATGTATGAACTGTATAAAAGTGTATCCAAATAGGTCAAAAATAAATTTCGATAAGATAATTTTCTTCGTCACGCAGGACAGGATTTCAAGCGAAATATCTACTCTACTAAAAGGGGGTGGAATAGTAATTTCAAGTAGAACTTCGCATTTGAACATCAAAGGAAAATATGTACAAATTGGCTAGATTTACCAGTCGGCTCTCAAATCATCTTTTAGGTTTATAAATAAAATACCTTTCTCCGCATTTGTAACTAACACATTGAAGACATAATTGACTGTCACCAGAATGTTAACCTGTGATTAATGATACAATATTAATCACGCACGTGTTAGGTTTTCCATGCTAAGTTGAAAGTTCGGTATACCTCAACTCGTGGCAATCTGAAATTGTTGCAGTCAACTTGGTCAGAACTGCGAAATAAGTTGTTCGAACGTAGTTCTTCAAAAGCATTAACACCTACCTCCTCAATGCGTTTATATGTACGTAATATTGATTCACCTGTCTGAAGTGCTTTTCAGTTTTATAACGACTTCGGATGATAAATGCATTCTATTGCTAAGTTAGTATTTTCCGGCGCAGAATGGAAGTGTCAAAGCTACTATCCCACAATGACATCAAAGAATAAACTGGCCATTATACTGACACGTGCACACGTCAATGTGTTCTTAAAGCAACAACCACACATTTCAATGAAAGTCGAAGCTTAAAGGGTATCGCTAGGCATAACTAAACTGCACAAAAGGCATCATTTAGACTATTTCCCCGATAAATAGGGTATCGTCATGCATAACTAAACTGCACAAAAGGCATCATTTAGACTATGTACCCTGATAAATAATGAAGTTCTTTATTTTGAGAACTATCAGGAATTCAATGACAACTGTGATTCCATGTGCACACCACCAAATTCAAGTCGAATTCATTAGCAAACGTTCAATCAAATCACCAAAATGTCACACAGATATTCAAATAACACATCAAAGATTCACTGATTATCTAAAACTGAGACATACCGAAATTGCTAAATGTTTGGCCTTATTTTTTAGAAAAAAAAACCGATCATTTAGACCAACAAGTGTACACGAAAATCAACTTTTAATTCAACGAATGGGGGTCTTATCAAGAAATCGGTAACTAGGGGGCGCCAACAAACGCATGCTATGTTGCTATCCATCGAAAAATATGTTGGTTGAGCAACCGGAGATAGAACAGTGATGATAAAGTTGTTTGAAATTAATTGAAAATAAAATCAACGACAAAGCAAAATGATTTTAAAATTAATATCGCCTTGGACAGTTTAACATACAGTAGCCACAAGTCAATTGCATGAAGAAACAGAGTCAAGTTTCGAAAACTATTCCAATTTTTAACGTGTCTAATTTATATTTTAATGCCTGATTGAAAGTGCATCAATGGTCGACATCTTAAGTGTGGATGTCCTTGTTCTCACGCCACAATTAAAATTGGTCGTTAATAAAATCCCATACACCAGCTATTGGAGAGCAAAGTAAACACACAGAAAAAGAGTGTATATATTTATATCACAGAGCACAGAATCTATGACGTGAGAGGGAGAAGAGTACGTGTGTACATAGCGCCAAGGGTATCCAAAGGAATGTGACAACAAACAGGCTACCCTTTATAGATTTCCTTCTCATAATCACATCATCTGTACGTACATATTTTGTAAGTGGCACCTCGAATAACTGAACATGACAAGTTAAGAATATTACTTCTCCCCCATCATCATCATCATCATCATCATCATCATCATCACCAGAGTGTCGTCGAAATGCAAATGATTGGCGATAAAGAGCATCTACATATAAGACATCACAAAATTCAATTACCACCAATTACGTAAGTATATAAAATATAAATAAAATAATACAGTAAACTTCAATAATGCTTACAAAACAAAACATTTGTGTGACGCGACAACGTTTAGACTATGAAGGAGGGGAGGGAAGGAACACTCAATTGATTGATGCGCTCGTTTAAATGCATTCTAAGCTTAAGTACAATTAAGTTCGATTCAGGTTGAAATGTGCTTTTGCTGTGCAAGCAAAACAAAACTGAAAAAAAAAAAACCAAAGCAAGGGTAACTAACAAATAACAGCCATAAATTGCATAGGTCTATTCGAACTGGAGGAGCACAAGTTTTCTTTTTCGAAAGTGAAAAATATGTGTAACAATAGGTACCTATATCTTTTCATTCATAAATCGATGTAGATTACATGCAGCGACATTATCCAATCAGTTAAATTTTAGAATTTTTCCTTCTTATGTATACATTGACACTGTAGCTATACACACAGAAGTTCTGTAAAAAATCAACAAACGCAACACAACTATTATATAATTGAGGTTGAATTGAATTTTGCGAATAACGCGTTGTACACACGCATCACGCAGATGGGCCGGCAAATTTTATTTTTTCTTCTTTTTTTCTCTCATTTCGCTATTACAGACTCGCAACATACCTATCGTAGGGGTTCAACGAAGCAATGAAATTTCACTGAAAACAATTGAAAAGTGCGCGATGAACAGCGATTATTCGTTGTGAGCGAACACGAGGTGTCTCATTTGGATCAGATGTGTATATTTACTAAAAAAATCTTTTTCATTCTCATTCTGTATGGTTCTCCTACTATGGCAAATGTGCGCAATGCAGATGAATGAGGCCCGTGTTTTCACACATTTCCACCCACCGTTGGATGGAGATACCTACCCCTACCCCTCCCCCCTGCCAATACATTCGTGGATTGTAACTGAAAAGCATTTACTACTTGCTTGCTCTTGCTCACCCTTTGATTTTAAATTGCTTGTTCCTATGGTTCTACGTTACACGTTCACATCACGAATCAGCTCCACTATGCTCCCCAATTCAAATCCGAACACACTCTGAATTAACAGCTCAACAGAGCTGAGAGCACCCTTTTCCACCATACCAGACTTTCCTCCGACACAACAACAAAACATTCGGGAACAAGAGAGAAATGCCATACAGGAGAACATGCGGAGAAGGGAAAAACGAATGGAAATGAGAGCAGCAGCTGTGATCTGAGCAGGGCAACCAGCAATAGCAAAGCATCGCAATGGCAGAGAATTTTTTTTCGTTTTTTTTTTTTTTTTTACTATTTTCACGGAGCCAGGAAAGTGGATGGACGAGGCAATGGAAAGGAGGCAGGGGAGGTTGCGCGTAATAGAATTCTATTCGTGTCCTTGAAAAAAAAAAAAAAAGTCGGGACTCTATGCACTAGGTTAAGGATTTTTATTAAACAAATATCCGATAAATTTTGAATTTTCCAACCGAAAAAAACTAAAATCTGCATTAATTTGTCATTGTCAAATACACTCACATTCTCGAAATCACTTTGCACAAGAAAAGAAGAAAAAAAAAAGGAAAAAGACGAAACCAACGAGCAACGAGAAAAAAAATCGCACGGGCAAATCTCCCACGGTAAAGTGGAAATTTTCCCAATTTTCATTTAGCTAAATCTCGACAAATACTGCAATAATTGAACAAATTCTACTTGATCATGAAAAGCCATACTTTGTTTAGGGTTTTTAGTTAGGAATTAGTTGAAAAATAGACTCACCTTTGCCATGATAAAATTTTTCACTAAAGCAGGAATGGCGCAGACTACAAAAGTCAACTCAAGTATGAAATGAAAATTGAAGTGGGTATATTTTTTTACTCGTAAATTTCTATTGGAAGAAAATTGCGCCGGTTTGAGAATTGAAATGCGCGTATTTTCTTGTTATGGAACAGAATGGCACGTGAAGAATGACATTTGGATGGATGAATTATGGTGCGTGTACACTTCGATTTAGAGCACATTTCTGTGAAAAAAATTATTATTGGCAATCTAATTGGAGTTTTGGAAATTCTGGTTCAGTGTTTTGAAGTAAATAACGTGAAATATTTCAGATGTTGTGCGAGAAATAATGCACTTGATGTTGTCGGTGTCTATGTATTCTAATCAGGGGGACGAAGTTGAAAATATGAATGCGATAGAAAACATAGCAATCTCCTGCCCGATTCCAAAACATGAGACATTTCGTCTGCAGTAAGTGACCGTATTTATATAATTTATAAGCATAGTAATTGTACGCAAATATTCACAGTTTATCGACATTGCTATCTTATTCCTCGATTCCCTTAATTTATTTTGCATCCGTGAAGTAAATTACAGATTTTATACACATTTGCATCAGCAAATATCAAATGTTCCTACTTAAATTCTACTTTCTTTAATAACATCACTCTTTGAACACACTCCCAATCAATCAACTTGCCATTTGACACATGTTTGTTTTTGTTTGAGGAAACTTTGTTACCGGTGATATATTTTTAAGTGATCATTTTCTAACAACAAAAGGAGTGAATTTTTGAATATTTGAAATGGCCCAAGTGAATTCAATGAAACAAATCGGATCTCGCAACATGGGATTCCATGTTGAGATCATGGAATGGAGTAATAAGATGGATTTGATTGCCATAGGGAACGATAAAGGTACCATTTCTGGAGTTGAGATCTCTCTATGAAATCCAAAGAACTTCAAATTCACAAGTAACATAATCGTTTCAGGTGAAGTCATAATTCAAAGACTAAACTGGCAAAAAATCGTTACGTTCTCCTCACCGGGCGATAATTTGAAGGTGAAAGCACTCAGCTGGCAGCCAGATGAAACTATGATTGCGGTTGGTAAGTTTAAATTGAATGCACAGGAATAAAATATGAGATAATGGAAAGCACGCTCAATATCCAGGATACAGCAACGGAAAGGTTTCACTTTTGGATGTCGAAAAGGAGGCGGAGGTCTATACGCTTAACTATGACGATGATATTCATAGCATATACTGGACAAAATCCATTAATTCCTTGGAATATAGGCAAATATATCGAAATCGAGCGGAGGTAATGATTGTTAACAATAAAAAATATATATATCATACTCAGCTTATGTCATCACTGTGTCGGTAGCTATGCCACGCATTTTTTCTACCAGCCTTGCCCAATTTGAATGCACTGTCATCTACGGCGAAACGCAACGAAGATCACAAATCCTTCGCCAAAGGATCGCCCTGTTATCTGATTGTAAACTTATGCTCTGGGAAAATATTTCTTCAAATACTGGGAGTGCTACCGTGCGGATATATCGATATATCCGAACACATTGAGAAACCCGACAATTTCAAAATAATAAACGTTCGAATGAATGCAATATTCGATGGGTTGTATGTTATTGTTCGCGATGGCGATTGCATTAAGGTTTTAACTTTTGTTAATGGAATTCTTCATTCATCAACGTCGCCGTTGCTTTCGTTGGCATCAAATTACGCCCATGTACTTGAGACTCAAAAGTAGGTACACTTTGGTCATGCAATGCGATGATTTATTCGTTTTACTTTCCCAGTTACATCACTGATACAATACAGTGCATGGTTGAGGCATGGGAGACGGTTCTTTTGGAAATGGACAATAAGCTAACAAAATACGCGAACTCACAGCCGGAGGGATCACTTTCGGCAGATTTTCTGGAACTCATGATGTTTGGTTACGCTTCAACTGAATTGGAGCAATTCTTGACAAAGTAAGTGATTGTTCCTGACTAATTCTGTGCACTGCCTCACTTGTTTGAATTTCCACAGCGACTTAACGGAGAAGGGATTGAAGAAGCTGGGGAACTCAATTGAATTGAGCTATTCCACCATTCAGAATTTGGTCACAAAGCCGCTGCTTAGTGCAACAATAAACATGTGCTTCTTCCTAAACAATTTTAAGGGAATGAGTCGCAATGCATACTTCTACAAGGTAGCGTCCTTCCCCATTTATACATAAGTTCTGCATCATAAATTTTACATTTCATCAGCACCTATTGACACCGGAAGTCACAGACGAAGCGATCAGAGCATGTGGTGCCTTCTTAATGAAGATTCTGGAACTGCAGCAAATCATCGATCAATGCGTGAATGATATGAAGATATTCTTCTGTTGGCTGTGTGTGGCTATAGTCCGTCTCATGAACGAAACTGTCCCCGAGGAAATGGCGCAGGTGTCGCAAGAGGATATCATTTACCTAGCAGATTATCTGAATAATTTCGACGATTGCCTACTGCAGAATGGTGAGTAAACACAGAGGTGGCTGGTAGAGAATTTACTTGAATGCTCTTATCAGATGACGGTTCTGTAACCAAGCGCAAATTCAATTTGGAAAAAGTCGGTCAGTATTTGGAAAATACAGAACTTCAGCAACCGGCAAAAAGTGACACCCATCATCGTTGGAATAAGCTGCTCGAAGAGAATGAATGCCTCAAGAATTGCTCTTTAATTTTTCCACACGATAAAAACCTCTCACTGATCCAGCAGCGTGACAAAATGCTGGAAGCTATCGCTAAGGTCTTTACCAAGCCAAACGAAAGTATTTCTGGCGACTTTCGACATATATCCACATTGATTTGCACGACGGACACACCAGCTGAATGTCAGATCAATAGTAGTTTCATTGTCAGCGAAACAGCTCGATCGGACTTGCTTGTTTTGTCATTGGGTTTCGCTGAATTCATGTTGATTGAGTTTCAATTGATCATGCCATTCACAAAGTGCACCCGGTTAAGTCTTGCACCAAGTCCATTCACACCGGTTCACCTAGCACAGACTTATGATAGCCTGAGTGTTATTGATGTACAGTTCTACAACGAATCGATGTTGTCAGTGCTGCTTCAAAATGCATCCAAATCGGATGGAAAGTCACAGAACTATTTTATTCAGCTTCCACTGGAATCTATAAAGGGGAAAAATACGCAGCACCACACGGCGGAAGTGATAAATCTTGCTGAATGTTCCGTAAGTCACTGCTTATTGGATTTGCTAGATCAAAATTGCCTAAAAGCCGTTGATGGATGCTGTACCAGCATGGCCGTGTCTGGAAGTCGAAAGGTAACTTTATGACATTACACACATACCGAAGAATATTATGTTTACTTTCTGTCCACAGGTGGCTGCTGTGCTATCGGAAAATTATAGGAAAATCGGGATATACGAAATGGAAGTCGAAGAGGATGATGATGATGTGGAAATGTCACAGAACTCGTTTTTGGACACGAGCAAAGAGTCGGCTGTGTCGACGGAATAAAAAGAATATTTTACATTTATGTTAGAAATAAAAAGTTAAATTTTGGTCCTAGAGAGCATGGTTGTGATCATGATACGCCAATCAAATTTGGCAGACATAACTGCATTTTGGTAGGAAAATGAAATGAAGTACGCAAGAAAACATGCCTTCTTCTTCGTGTGGCGCTACAGTCCGGGATGGATCTGGGCCTCAGCCACCAAGTCCCTCCAGTTTGTGCGATCTCTGGCTAGCTGCCTCCAGCTTTGCACTCGAAGTTGTTTGAGGTCCTTCTCCAAAGGGGAGCGACACCTTAGCCGCGGGCGTCCTCTGTTGCGTTGTCCCCCAGTCAGTATACAAACACGTGCGTTTCTCTAAGTGAAATCTAGAAAACACACATCTACTGCCTAAGTTGTGATGAAACTCATGTGATGCCATCATTAATGATAAAATTAGTTAACAAAATAATTAACATTTTATCCACAGGCTGAGAAAAATTCGAAAATCAGTGAAGATACTTACATAACCTCAATGTTTATATAATCATTCCTCTAACAGTTAAACAAATGTCTTGTCTTATCTATCACTAATGGCTGATATATTTATAAAAACAAACTAGAGTTAGACATACATATTATACACCAATATTAGAGACGTAGTTCATCTGCTCGCACTTAGTTAGCCTCATAGTTATAAAGATCGTCCGAGTCTTCGTCGCTGGACAAATCTCTTCTTCGTTTCCGTTCTTTTCGTTTATTTTTTCGTTTACCCTTATTTTTGATTGGTTCAACTTCAATCTCTTGCGGTTCTTCCTCCTCATCGTCGATGTCAGCTTGAACATCTTCATTTTCATCAAGATCCACGGCACGTTGTGCTGTTTCATTTGGAATCCCTGAAACATCTTCGATATCTTTCTCATCGTCGTTGGCGTTTGCTGTTTTGTTCTTTTGTGACTTCACCAAATCGCAGAGGTACTTGTATCGGAGAAGACACTCTTCTTTGGTTTTTTCCGGTACACAATTCGCGATCTTTTGCCAACGGTCTGCATTCGCAGTCTTTCGGTATTTCACAATTGCCGACTCTAGCGCACGTTGTTGCTCCTGCGACCAGTTTGATTCGGGGATGAGAATTGTTTTGTCGACTTTCTTAACTTTTTCCTTTTTAACCACTGCCTCTTGAACGATGTTTTCCGCTACACTGTCTCCTTGACCGGGCAGACGGTAACCGTTTTCTTTCATTTTAGCTGCCATAAAAGTTACCTCTTGAACGGAACGATTCATCATCTCGGCAATTGTTTCCCATCGACTGCTGGCGCCACCTGGGTACTTCTTCACGAGCCGTATCAACTCGGCTAAATCGTCGTCGGTCCAGAATCCCCCGCTAAGTGGTGTGGTCTGCAAATGTACAATAAATTGTTTACAACTGAACAATTATTCACACGTGATGATACCTTTTGTGTCACTGGTTTCATGGCATCAGTTTCAGAGAATTCCTTCGCTTGTATTTGCGAGTAGCCTGCAAGGTCTGCGTCCGTCTTTTCGGGAGCCTTCGATGCCTGCCGTCTCTTGCGAATGTTTTCCTTTTTCTCCTTGCGGGCACGGGCCATCTCTTCGAGTTCTTCTTCTATATCCTGTTGCCTCTTAAGCTCTTCAGCTTCTCTGAAATAATTCATGGGATGTTCAGAGAAAGGTTGGATCGACTTTATGTTTAACTTACAGTCTGCGTTTTTCAAGTGCCGCTTCCTTCATTTCATTTGCTCTTAAAGCCGCGGATCTGATTGTCGTCGGCAGGTTCCAGAAGAATAGGGGTATTTGAAACGGCAATGTATTCTTCAAATACAGATAAACGTGATTATGTTAATATTTAGAGCAAAGTGAGTTATATACCAGAATGGACGGATTTGGTATTTCATTAAGAATTGAATCCAGGTCTAGGTTTTTGTTTTTCTTTTGCAGTTTCTTTAGCTTGGATCCAATTACTTGCTCCGCGGTGTACTTCTTCTCCAAATAAGCAGCCCAAGAGAACATGTACTGTCCAATAGAGATGATGACAAAAATAATAAGTGAACCCTCATAAAGTCCAACTCTTCGCATTCGCCGATAGTAATATATCGCTGACTTCCAGTTCGGTAGGCCCTCCTTCAGAACCTTGTTGTACTTTTCTCTCTTGCCGGGATCCTTTAGCGTTTCGTAGACAGAGACTAAATTTCTGAATTTGATATTTGCATCTTCAGCATCATTTTTATCCGGATGAAGGACTATGGAGAGAGTGCGAAATGCTCTTTTAATTTCTTGCCCAGTTGCTTCCTAAAAATGCAATACAACAGTGAATGAGAATCGTCAGGTGCTTTTGGATGAACGTGTTACTACCTGAGAGATACCCATCAGTTCATAGAAATTCTGATTTATCTCTTCGACCAGATCGAAAATCTCCAGTTCGTCTTTGTCCCATGATTGAACACCGTAAACTAGGCTTAAAAGTAGAATACACTTAACATATATTTTCATATTTTTGATTGTTTTTTATTTGCTAACATGAGCACCAATTGTATGACGGATTTGGAAATAAGTTCAAGAACAATTTATCTGTCAACGTCATACAATTACAGCAGCAGTGAACGACAACAAAATTGACGTACACTAAATTAGCATTGCCAGACGTGAATGAAATAATAAATTCAGCAGCCGCTGTACAAAGTGGAGTCATTCAAATGTGATTTTTTGACAACTTTGAATTATATTTGTGTATTTAACGTAAAAAATAAAAATAGTAAATATATTTGAAGGAAATAGGAGAGAAGGACGGATTTAAGTGACCAATATCTGTGAACTATTCAAAATTAGTACATTTTCAATTCATTTATGATAAACAGGTAAGCAATGCGTACAATGAGTCAAATATTTTGAAAAACCTCCCTTAGTCCTACTACAAAGCATTATTTTTAAAAAAGCACACGTTAATTATGTCTGCATGAGTATACCTTCATCAGCTGGTCCTTTACAAGTTCTCATTCATAGCCCCGTTTAGCCTTGACCACTTAGCAAACGTTTTAAGAAGCATGAATGATACAAAGGATGCATACACCAGTGTAAAGCATCACTTGAATTTGACATCCAGGACATCTGCGTCAGATGTTTTCATCAAAAGCAGAAAAACAAGAAACAAGCAATAAATGTACGTCATAGTGAAACATGGATTTAAACCATATATTCCAAAAGGTCAGAGCATGCGCTTTGCCATAGGAGGGGTGAAATTTAACGAACCATGCCTGTTTTGTTACACATTTTGTTGTTATTTGAGAGAAGACAGGAAAAAAAGAACTATAATTGAAAGATGACACATTGAAGCGCAACAGTGCGCAGGATTTTAACACAAGAATCGTGATAACAAAGAAGAAACAGGAAATCTTCCGTGTTATTTATTCGTTGATTTTTCTAACGGTGTTGCCAGTTTAGAGAATGGTTTTAATGTGGTCCCAATTAGGAACTTATCAGAATGTTAAGTGGTTTAAATTAGGGTAACTCATACTCAAGCTGATGGATATAGGGGAACATTACAATTAAAAAACAGTTAACAACAATTACAATTACAACAATTAAAAAACAATTTCCAAAAAAGGACCATGAACAGGCTGGAGTATGTTGAACAGGAAAATACCATGAGACTAAACATTTAACGACGCTTTGCGACTGCTTGCATGCTGTTCAAATTTGTTCAGCTCGTTGAACTTGTGCAATCTGCAAGAGCTTCCAACTGAATATTTAATAAGAGGGTTTTATCCATATTCTGGCGTCAATTCGGCCCAGAAGGACAAAAGACTGTTCGACGTTTGATTAACAATCTGAAACATTAATGGTTGGTTTCTAATCTTCCCAGCCTAGCAACGGAGCACTGGTAACAAAGCTAGAGGACAAGTACAAGCAATTTGAATCTAACACCTTCATCGTGCTATGTTCACCTTGAAGACATGATAAATAACTAACTAGTCCTGATCAGAATCCAAAGAAAAGATCGATTCTGCAAACTTAAATCATATTTCGATGCAATCATCTCGCCACTCTTAAAGTGGTAATTGATATGATTCGATAACGATTTATCAAGAGATCGTTGCATATCCTCGTCGAAACTGAAAACGAAAAATAAAATCTGAGTAAAAGGAAGCACTTTAAATTAAATAAAATCATTTCATCCTCTTCACAGGATTAAAGGATTTGTTTAAATTCTCGGGTCATCAAGGACATCAACTGATATACATACAAGTATGCACATACCATACATGTAAGTAAACAAAGGAAAATACTGTTCATTGTAGTATGTGTATTACAAAGATCAGCAATGGCAATGCCACCGCGAAACTCCCCTTCATAATATTTAACGACACTCAACCCCACTGGGGGAGCCGGGGAGCCATAACAAAGAAGGGAGCATTCTTTTCTTTTCGCTGCTTTTTTTGGGGGGTGTTTTCCACCAGTTCTTTCATCACCACTGAGAGTCGAGCTAACAGTGTTTTCCTACTTCTTCAATGTTTTCGTGAGATTTTAAGTGTTTTCATTCTCGAATTCTATTTTTAACAAAATCCAAAAAATGATACCACTGCATGTCCTTAGATGTTTAAGTGAATCGCTAAGTAAATATCCTTCGTTTGTCCATTAATAGAGTGCTGTGCTGTGTGTGGTGATGATGTGAAGTGTTGTGTATCAAAAAAAAAAAACGGGAAAAAAAATATGAATAAGAAAGCTCAGAGAGAGAGAAGAAAAAGAGGAAAAAAATCCAATCAAATTGAATCCTTTGTGTAAAAATAGAATACAGTGTAGGAATAAAAATGTTGCTCTCATGAAGAGCAAAACAAATACAAGAAAAACGAGAAGAAAAAAAGGAAAAGCACGGCGGAGGCACGAAGAAGGAAGATAGATAGATAAAATATTAAGAAGCAAATAGTTCAGTTCATACACCATAAAGGAGGCTCAAACCAATTAATTACCAAAGAGAAGCAGAGGCAAACACGGTGGTAGAGGTAGAGATAGAGGCAGGGTCAGCACCACCAGCAGCAGTGCCAGTAGCAGCAGGAGCAGTAAGAGCAGCGGAAAACGAGAGACAACAATGCAAAAATTGCATTGTCTTCCCAAGGACATTCTGCAAGATAATAGGAAAAAATGTTTCATACTGGATACTTGATTGCAACCTTGCTATTTGCTGGATTCATTCTCCTCTCTTCACCGACTAGCGTGAGTGACTGAAATACATACTTAAACATTTATATGCATGCTGCTCCTTTCCTATGCTTAACATGCATACACCCATACCCCCAAAGAAGTAAAAAAAAAAACACTGCAACCTCACTAGTACCAACAACGAGCGACCGTCAAAAGCAGCAACCAGCAACCAACAAGCAGTAGCCAGCAGCAGCAGCACTGGAGCAAGCACAGTGCACTTTGCATGTGTGATGTGCAAAAGGCATGCGATATCCTTGTTATTGTTGTGTGTCCTTTGTTCTACCGCGTCAATGTAATGTGTGTGTTTTTTCGTGCTCTGTGCTTCGTTTACTGTGCTCTGGGTTCTCCTCGTTTTCTGGTACGACTGTTTCCGCTTGACCATTGGTTTATGTTTCGTTGATGGGATCTTCGTGCGACAGGATGCTGCCATTGCCATTGCCAGCTAGTGACGATACTTCTTCGCGGTGCTGTCATCTCATTTGAATTTTCATTTGAACGTGTGATGCTGCTGCTGCCCACAAACGTGGTGGCAGTCGTATAATAGTGCGTAGATGAGTGCGACAACGATTATAAATAAATTCTCGAACAAGAGTATCCAGTACTTTTTAAGGGTGCGCCAATCGATTTTGGATAGACAAAGACTTGAATTATAATCCAATTATGAGTGTTTTGCAGTTTTCAAATTGTTTTACCACCACCACAACTGCTTGCCTTACGATATAATATCCGTATCCGTAACTGTATCCATACATACATATAAAATACTTGTTTATGTTGCTGCTTTTTGGCTTTTTTTGTGATACCCCTTTAGGACAGAGCAGTGGAGTGAAAGTGTGCGAAAAAGAAGTGACTGGGGGAGTGAAGCTTAGTTTTTGTGAAAGCGTGAAAAAACTTTGAACAATGACGAATTTGTGGGATGTGTGCATTACGAAAGGTCTAAGAGAAAGATACAACGTCCTTCGTTTACACATACATATCTATATATTTATATATATATATCTAACTTTTTTTTCGTAACTATAATTTGCACCTTGTTTGCATGTGATCACGTTTTCTGCTAGGTTATTATGAATTTTCCTTATCCTTTGACCGTAATAAAGTGAGGGCCACACTTATGAACACTTATCCATTTGAATTCAATTACAGGTAGCTGCACGTTTTTGCGAAGGCGGTCATATATGCTCATTGCCAAGGGAGTGCTGCACTCAAGGATGCTGCCCTCCTTATCAGAGTGGACCTAGACAATTGCCTCCAGCCACAGATCATGTCCTTAATTTATTTTTCATAAGTCATTGGTATTTTTGGTAAGTACAAGTACAATTATGAGTTTTGTGCAGCAAATGCCACGAACGTGTTTAAGGGTTGTGTGCGCCTCAGATGACACTCAATGTAGAAGGGTGGCTGGCTGATGGTGGTGTACTCGTAAGCATGCCACCCAATACAATATTCCAGAGGTGGAGGCCAATGTAGGTTGCTTCAATTTAATTTTATTGATTCTGGGCATGGTGGCCTAAAAAAAGAAAAAAAAAAAAAAAAAACGAGGGGACTGGGTGGTAGGCACAACCCGTTTATCTCGTTTTGTGTGCGCAGTCTATACATACAAGTAACATACATATGCACATAGGTAGGCTTGTATTTATGCATGTGCCTTTGATATTTCACATCAAACTTTCTGCTTCAGAAGATACGAGATTGAATTTGCTGAAAAGAAATTGGAATATTTTGTTTGAAATTTAAGCCATCCCCATGATGTACTGTGCTATTTTCTTATTTTCAAAGAATTCCATTTCTCAAGTGTTTGCATTCAGTGTGTCAAGTATTTGTGCCATATCTGGTTCTCCCCTGGTACTGGGAAAGTTTACACAAAAACAGGGCTTCGAACGTGAGAAGTAGTGATTTAAACGGAAATCTCAATGATTTTCAAGATTTGACATGCTTTTGATTGAATAACTCGAATGTGAGTGGTTGGATTTTTTGGTGTAGTATGTCGTGAAATACTGAACGATTGTTGGGCATAATCCAAGAATTTGTGGTGCGGAAATGGTTTTGCAATTGTATGCATTCGGAGGCGCCAAAATGCGAGGTCTAACATGCGAGGATCCTCGCTTCTACTGCAACCACTTATGTGCCGTACCGTACATATGTCGACTCTGAAATTTGGAAAAAAAATCTCTGTCCACTGTTATCGACTCGCTGTGAACATTTTTCAGTCGTATTTGTGTCGAGAATTGAGCCTAGACGATGCATTTATCCACTACGCTATGACGCACCACTGTTGCGGCTGAAATTGTTTCACTCCCATATAAAAATATGGTCCAATGTGAACCTGGGTCTACATCCTACAGCAACCACTCGTATTGTGAGTTATATTGTTGTATCACAAGTGGACGGGACTTGTTGTTAAAGAAATACTCTTTGAGCATTGTCAGTTACTTGAAAGACGTGAACTATGAAAGTTGATCAATTTGAGGATTGAACGTAAAACATAGCAGACACCGCACCTACCCACAAAAGCGGCCACCATTGACTTATTCAATTGAAATCATTGCCATTCGGAATGTTCTATAACTACAGTCTGCAATCTGGAGTGGACTTGGGCGTCAGCTAACAAGCCTCTTCAGCTAGCACGATCTTTAGCCAGCTGTCTCCAATGTCGCACGCCAAGTTGCTTTATGTCCTTCTCCACTTGTGTGTCACCTTTAACTCAGCGTCTTAAAATTCTCTTGTCGTTTTGCTGCTCAGTAACCGTTCCAATAATTAGAAACAACTCTTAAAATCGCTCATACCGAAAACCATCCACCTGACCCCTACCTAGTTGAGTTTTCTGTCGAATCCGTACTTAGTTGACGTAGACAAATGTTCTTAAAAAGCCATAAATGAAATTACTCAAAAATTCACATTGATATCCTCAATAAGTAGCCATGCATTCCTTGAATCAGATCAACCAAATGAAAGACGGAATTTACACGTAAAAATGCTTCTTAAAAGGATTCCCCAGAGACAGTGTTTGATGAAATTAAATCTTGCTTATATTCTGAGAAAGATTATATTCACATTAAAAAAAAATGATAAGTATACGCCCTGGATGATGACACAGATTCAGTAATTCAGTGAGCAAGGGATAATGCTCTGATGTAACGCTTTCTTTGCGTCGACTCGAAGCAAGTTAAATAAACCTTTAATGTAATACTTATTAACTAGGTTGATGCAGACCGAATGACGAATTATTCTAAACATTTAACTAAATTAGCTTTCGCGAATGGGAGAATTAATAAGACAACATGCATTTATCTTCGGTTATGTAAATTACTTACTTATCAGGCCAACGAGTTTTGGAGGGTCTGAGCCTGAGCAATAACTGCCCTCCATGGTCGAGGCACGCTACTTCCAGTCATCAAGGCCAAGTTGTCTTGCGTCCGTGATAACTTATTATTTATACCGTAGGTTCGGTCTGCCTCTCCTTCTCGACTTAGCCGCAGCATTCATATTCATGCGCTTGATGTTCCCAAGCCAGTGCATTCTACAGATTTTTGCCATCCGGACTTCATCCACATCTTGGTACAGCTCGTAGAGCTCGCAGTTGTGTCTCCTTTTTTCATTAACCTTCCTCGCAGACAGGAACATATATCCGAGACTTTCGAGCCATGAGTTTTCAGTCCAGTTGATGTGACAAACCGAAAAAGCAGCTGTTGTCAGGGCGATTCTGCTTCGGATCTCCACTAGGTTGTCATTTGTGGAGTTCACGCTCCGAGGTTGACCTATTCAATACCTCAAAGATGTAGCTTTCGATTGTGATGCTTTGTCCCGGGTGGTGCGTGACGGAGCGTCTTATGGTCGACCGCATTTATTTCGTCTTCGGCTATGTAAACACATACTTCTCCGTGGGCAAACATTTTTCACAATTCTGTGACAATGCTCTGCGACTGCGACAAACTGCACAAGTAGCTGAAAAATCCTAGCCAATAGTCTACAAGCCTACATTTTTATACGTACCCGTACCTAATGAGAATTCATTTTTTCATATTTAAATAAAATACATAAAATGAATGATGATGGTGGAAATATTTGTATAGCCTAAAAGAACAGTGTCTGACATTGATTTTGAGAACATAATTTCGTATAAATTCTCAAATTTGAAGTTCCAATTGTGGATGACTGCTTCCAGCGTTGCGACCGCTATTTGACCAATTACTAGAATAATGTTGGCATCCAAATCCTGAACCATTGTTTGTTTATATAACATTTGACTTCATATAATTCCAAAATTACACTGAGACTTGAATTTGCGGAGGGTCAAGGCAATAATAGACTCAGAAGGTCGATGATGCACATCCTATGCTGCTCGAAGTGCACGAAAAACATTTCATTCACAGACATCTGATTTTCGTAACACAACTGAATAATTCGGAAATGTAGAAGGTGTGAGCTTTTCCAAGAAGATTTTTCAAATAAGTGTGATCTATCAAAAAAAAGAGCCTATTAAAGAAAGAAGTCTAAATGCTCAAGTCCATAGAATCCATTGCGTGCGTTGCGTAATGTAAAAAAATGTACAACTCATAAGCCCTAAGGAGAGGGAGAGTGACAGCAAATGCGGCCTACAAGTGGAATGCATCAAACCGGATGATATTGGTAAACTTTAAAATGTTTCATACTTTGACAGTTCCTTTTCCACATAAATCATTTTACCCTGATGTGGGATTAATGCGGTTGTATGGATTTTGGACGCAACGTACGTATTCATCGGGCGCCTCTTTGCAATCCTGCAAATACAATTTTTGTGGATTGTAAATGCAATGGATTCTATGCGTTTGGGTCTTAAGTGGAAACACTTCAAATAAAGAATAAGCTGAAGGGACATACGTAACTCTCGTAAATCGATGTCCTAGTACACATCGCATTTACCATTCTCAGATGTTGAAAGTTTAAAAAACCTTCAATTCAAAGCTTGAACAACAACATCTAATACATAATAAACATCCGTTCCGTTGTTCCACTTACAATCCTCTACACTCTCTGGTTAATAGGTAATCGGTATATAAAAAGATTATGTCTTGTGTATATTGTAAATTGAATGGATTAAGTCAACTTATTTAAATACCCCTCAGTTTCCCTTTCTCGCAAGATTGCTGAAGCATTATTTTCGGTCATTCGGTTCCTTCAGTATTTGAAAATCTCTTTAACTTATCTCGCTCTATTCATGTAACCACTTGACTTTCAATGACTCCAAAGCACAAGGATGCGTCACCAAGGAAAATCACATTCCCAATCTTAACTAATCCATCCACCCACACGGTCACTCAGCTTCCAGGGGGTTGGATGGTATCATTTTCTATTGTATACTGCTGCTGTCCACCGACTCTGACTTCATTCCATACGAAGTACACTCAACCCCCAAAGCCATCATTTTAATTCGACGACTCGTAGAGTTGCTTTGCCATCCATCTTTATGTCAATCTGTTTATTGGCCTTTCGGTACTAAAAGAGGACCGGGGAAAAAAACAAGGGACGACACTGAAATGGATTACATTTCTATTGATTTATTTATTTTTTGTATTTTTTTTTTGTTTCCTTCATGAGCTTACTGAAAACACAAAGGAGTGTAGCAGTAAACATCTCCTTTGGTGGACACGTGTTCGTTTTCACATTCAAGTCATCCTAGCCTCACATTACTCGTGTAAGCAAGGATCGATATATCATAGCGCACAGCATGTGTACTTGGCCTTATTGATGAAACAGCAGAAAAACTCCAGTGTGCTCTTTATATGAGAACGAAAGCATCCCCATTGCCCCATAGTTCCATCGTATTGTGGCCATCCATCGCTTCGCCATTCATCCATAATCCTGATAGTGATCTCAAAAACCATCCCAGCAAGGCTATCGAGTCAAAATAGCCACTGCACCTTGCTGCATGTTTTCATTGACAAATTGATTTCTGACCCTTTCTTCTCCATTCTGCTCGTATTTAATGAGACTAATCGAGGAGATTGGTATTTATAAACATTTTAGTTGGACGCAGGGATGTGCATCCGAATAGGAATTCTTACATTTTAGTTGCAACGTGTTCGGCCCTAATGGAGGAGGATAGGTACACCACTCTAAAGAAGACACTAATTGATGTCTATTTGAAAAAGTAAATAATATTCCTTATTTTATGTGATCATAAGAAAATGGTTTAACTAATTTGTGTGTAACAACAATTGAGTGGTCCGAAGCTATTAAATCTGACTCACGTCATCGTTGTAAAAAGACGGGTTATTCAAATTCAGCGAAAGACGAAAGTGAACATAGTTTATATCTATCGTGGATGAAGAAATGACCAAATTAAAAATAAAAGAAACGAAATTACTCAATTTCTGGACATTTCACATTAACCGGGAATGGATTCTCCCCAAAATACTGTCCTTTCACTGGCTTTCAGTTCGTTAATCTTAACGAGCATTTAATGTTGCATTGCACGATAAAATGACGTTAAGGGCAGTTGATAAAATAAAGAACTTCAAATGTATTTTTTTTGTGTTTTTGTTTCACAAAATAATTACAGAGGTCGTCAACCTAAAATAAGGGATGTCCCTCCGACGAAAGGGTTTTTTTTTTGGAATTAATCCAAACGACTGGGGCCAATTTACGTGGGTCCAAACGTAATGGTCAGAGTTTTAGTTTTGTTAAATCTTACTTCGATGCTACTGGGATCGGAACTGAGCTATTTAAACCAAGTTAGTTTATGTGATGGGCAATGCGTCTTAAAGAGGGTCTGATTTAAGGTTACTTTTAAAGTGATAAAGGCAGTTGACGGGCTTATTGCTTTGGGTTGAAGGGTTAACGTAAATAAATATGTGTGTCACTGTGATGATGTTTTAAAAAGTTGTGTGTGAAACTTCAAAACTGTCGTCCCCTTCTGGTTTGGTAAACTATACAATTTGTCAAAGGGATGAGATGTAAAAAAATGGGATAGTTTACCTGTGCAATCACGTCATTTATGTACATAGTTCGAATAGCTTGGTTGATTGTTTGTAAATCGTAAACAGAATTATACATTCAAAGGATATTACACAGACCTTTACCTCTCTTGTCCCTTAACATTTTTGACAGCTTTTTTATATCGTTTTTTCTCGGACTAAACAGACGTGGTGGACCGTGGCGGTGTGAGTATGTGCGTCGACTTCTACGCCTTTTCTAGGTTCGATTCACTTCTTTCGAGTCACTGACAATGGTCAAAGAATATAATTGTCTAGAAGAAGCTGCTCAAACTTGACCGTTTGGAGTGGGCTTAAAACTGAAGATCCCATACACTCGTGATACAACAATAGGAACGCACAACACGAGTGGTTGCTGTAGAATATAGACCCTGGCCCCTATGGACTGTAGAGCCACTCATATTCTCCCTTTTCTTCCTCTTCTAATGACGCTACAGCCCGGGGTGGACCTGAGACCTCAGCGTCACTCATATTATTAGTATTAAACAGACGCATTAGATAATGCGATTTATCTGATTTCTTCTTTAATAACTTACAAAAATTAGTGAAAAAATGTCAAAAAGTTGCAAATTCGTCAGCTATCCCTATAGTACTTTATTTCTGCTTGATATACATTTACCTTCAGAACCTATGAACTTTATTTTAACAAATTTAACAAATGAGTTAAAATTGTAACACATTTGTCGTAATACAGTCGAGACTATTGTCACAGGCTTCTAAACAGATTTATTTCTACTATATAGTGACTAGGAATCACTGATAATATAATTAGGTTCAATATTCACATAGTCTTCTAGTACATCAGACTGTATGTCGGCAATAACGCGACAAGAGTTGCACGAACAAGTTAAGTTAGTTAGTAATCATGTCTCTGTCCCGTTCCAATTTAACTCTAACGTTTTGATTTCATTATTTTTGAAGGCAAGGTGTTTCCACAGTAGATTTAGTTTAAGTTATAAAATGAATATTTTGTAAGCGTTGCTCCGGCGTTATTCTATTCATGATGAAAGAAACTAACCTCAAGACTACCGAGAACTGTAAAATCAGCAGTTAAATAATGTAACCAATATAAAATTATACGCCTCTAAGAAAAACACCCTTCATTTGAAAATTGTGTCGGTTCTGTGGTGATCACTAGGAACCTTTCTTTCATTCCAACTTGTCTAGGAATTCTCCTTGTGGCTATGGTTTTTCATCACTGGAATTCTGACAAATATTCCCTGTACCAGCAGATTTCATATTCGGTTTCATACCTAGATTCAGCTTGTGCTTTCATTCAATGATTACAAGTGTTACACTCGTTAACACATTGGTTGGTCTTATTAGGCCCACCCTGCACATTTTAAGTTCACGCTGTACTATTCCACTGCAACAATTGAACTCTTAATACTGATCGAATGCATCCATATCTCACTAAGCTAATGTTCTCAAAATATATCTCGGATAAGCGGAATTCGGATATAAACAAATTCCACATCAGTAAATTATTCACCGATGTGAAATTGAAAGCAAATCTGGTTTGGTTTTTTTACGAAAAGTACCTCGCGTTTTATCGAATATGTGACCAACTGTATCCTTACAACGTAATTTGGACGAAATTGCGTTCGATATGACCAAATTAGATATTGCCTAAAATAGAGATCAAGGGACGAGCAAACCTGTCAACCGACAGGACAGATTAGAGACACGTAGAAAATTCGCAAAGGCAAATTTATTGATTCCACATTTTCGAAATTAACCCCGAGCTACGTGGTAATATACTAACTTATTATAAAAAAGGGTACAGCGCTTGATGCATCAGCGTACCTTACTCATTCACTCACAAGTGGAAGGTAGCATCCCTGCGATTCGAATCAGGTCAACATTTTCAATTACTTAATCATTCAAACAACCACATCGTCTCATGACCCTTAGGCAAAATGTATCCCAATCTAAGATTGAATAAAACATTGTTCTGCGACTCGGTTAACTTACGAAGGGCTTCCAATGATTTACTTCCAAAATCGTTACCTCTCTACTTACTTTCTGTTTTCACCATTTTCCTCATAGTTCTAACCACCCTTTCTCAAACATTTTGGGGTGTGTGGTTCATGGATTTTGTAATAATCCTATTACAAAATCCATGAACCACACATCCCAAAATGTTTGAGAAAGTTCTCGTTTCATCAATCATTTGCCGAGTTCGAATATTTATCACGATGATGGTTGTAATCTGTAACAAAGGAGCCCACCCCCCCCCCCCCCCCCCCCCCCCCCCCCCCCGTTCAATCTGCAAGTTTCAACCTTAATTTAGCCACCCCCTGGTTGGCAGACATTAACTGCGAGAGATTGTTTATCTTTTAAATAACCCTCAAGAGTGACATAAGGTTTATTTTGTGTGTACTCATGTGTTGTAAGCAAACCATTTGTAGTGTCAGCCAGCCACAGGAAATTACGAAACAATTACAACTCGTCGAAGAAGAACGTTGTACGCTAACCACAAACTTACCCAACCACACACTGACAAAGACAAACTTCGATGTCTCTTAAGTACGCTCTACTTTGTTGTGGAAACAAAAAAAAAAATAGTACACGTTTCACATAATGGGTACTCCAGCTTGTGGTAAATCATATCATATTCCCTGGGGTGTTGTCGGAAGGCTTTTTTCATATTTTTAACTCTAATTATTGGTTTCTCTTTGCAGGTGCGTCGTTGTAGCAATTATATTAGCTATTCTATGCGCTTATTCGCTATGGAGGAAACGTCGGACTCTCTGCGGTTGGGGATTTAATGAGCATCATACTCAGTCGGAAGGCGACTCTGCTGGCTCCTGTTATGCACCGCCGCAGTATAGTCGATGCAGTTCCTTTCATCATCCCCCTCCTCCGTACACAGAGGTAAGTTTTCTCGCGTAGCATCAGCCGTTCGCAAATGTTTCAAATATATCTATCCACAGGTGACTTCCAAACCCGACCTGTATCCTTTAGTATTCACTTGCAACAGCGACAATGGAAAGAATGGTGCTAGTTACCTTATGGTGCAGTATTTCAGAAATTATATTGTAAGACCGGCTGGATCACTATCCGCCACTAGCACGGTAGACTCGCTTAGTTCCAGTTTCATATGCAATGCCAATGAGGCGAATACCCTGGTACCACCGCCGTATTCTCGTGCCGCCAGTCCTGAAATCGGAATCAACTCACACTTCCAGCAGCACTTCATGATCCCCCGATCGGCTTCACAAGTTGTGTGTGCTAGTGAGAATGGCTCCCAGCAGCTTCGAACGATGCAGCACAGTGGCACTCCGACATGTCCTAGCCAGCAAATAATGGAGTCGACTATCGGATGCAATGGAGTCTCGGTACATCATCAGCAGCAGGTCAATCAAATACGTTCCTCGGAGAGCGTCAATTTCCGGCACTTCAGCTCCCACACGGATCGACCAAACAGCGTCGGTGGTGGGGGTGGAGGCACCCACGGCAGTGGATTCATTTCTTCCCAAAGTGACCAGCAGTTTCATTACATTGCGAATAGTAATAGTAGCTTAAGCGATATTTTTGTGAATAATAGCTGTAGTGCGGGCATTGGTGGCAGAACACCTGACGCGGCCGTTAGCAATAATCCTACGGTAACACCACAACAGTCGCAGCAGCAGCAGCAACAGCAGCAACACCACCACCAACAAGCACAAACAACGACGAATAGCCATAGTTCCAGCCCTACTTCTCTGCATAGAACCAGCACAAATCCGAATCAGTTCGCGGAGGGCAGTAGTCCCATCTACAATTCATGTGGCTCAATAGGTGGTATCTCCATTACAGTTCCTGTCGCAAGAGATGGTGATAGTGAGTATCGTGATCTAGACATGCTGCGTCGTAGTCTCGAAACCTGCTGTCAGATACTCCAGAAGCAGCAGCAAATGCCGTCGGCAACAAATTTCAATAATGCCGATTCGCCAGTTGCCATTGAATTAGCGAAGAAATTTGAGGACGGACTGCGTAGTTATGTAACGTCGACCACATGCTCGGCTGTGAGTAGTTTAGCGAATATTGGTACACCAACGTCCCCACCCCAAGCCACGAGTCCAACCGATGAAGTGAAAGAGATTCTCGATCAGATTCGTCAATTACAAATGGGTGCTAGTTTAGATGAAAATGCCTTAACCATTCATATTCCTCATCCGCCGCAACAGCAGCTGGTAGCCGACTATTGTGGGGCCTCGTCATCCGTTTCCTCTGCACAGGTCATTGCTCATCCGCTTTTGAAACGTCCATCAACGTTGCAACAGGGCAAAAAGAAGTTCTTCTCTTCCAAGCCGAACAAAGCCATGTACATTCCGATGATGTCCAGTGGCTCATCGGCACGAAGTTCACTCAAAAGTCCTGTAACTGGAACCAGCTTCCTCGGACGTGGTCGTGGCCGCAAGGGTTGGATATCGCGATCCGCCCCCACAACACCCGGTACGGGGCTACCTCCAAACCGTCTTGGCGACGATAGCCCTCTGCTCAACGAGCACGACGAAGACCAAGAAGCCGAGCAGAACGTTTAAGACATGATCCGCAGCATCTCAATAGTTTAGCTGTTGACAGATGACAAAAACCAAAAACTGTTGTAAACTTAAGCGCAAAATATAGTTTTGTAGGGCTTTTAGAGCATGACGTGACGAAGCGAACATAGAAATAACTATATTTGCTGTACTTTAAATATGTAAGCAAAAAAACAAAAAAAAACATTACAGCTAGTGTACACACTCGTGAAAATTATTTGATTTTGTAGCAGGAGCTACGCGAATTGTACATACATGTCAGAGGCGTTAGTTATTAGAAGTACTTTAACCAAACTCGTTGTCTTTGGGTGAAACAGGCTTCCTTTTTTCCAAACAAAATTGCTTTAGATTTAAAAAAAAAACCAAATGAGAAATAGGTTGGTTCTAAATTTGGATTTGACCTCTAGGAGGTGTTTTTTTTTTAATTTTTGCGTGGAAAAATTATTTAAGCTACACTTCAGGTAGGCAACTTTCGTCTAGCCAAAGACTTAGCTCAGTTTGACTAGTGAAAATTCGATTCGTTACAAGTTGATGGAGTCCATTAATCTTTTTTTTTTTTTGTCAAGACTGAAAACCACTGCGAAACACTGCGAAAATGATCCCTCGCGATCTTAGGATTCATCACCACGATTAAGTAGTAAATTGTAGATTTATCGATTCACAAAGTATACTGTATAGGGTTACGTATGGAATAGCATATCGGTTAAATGCTTAAATTGCCTTCACGGCCTTAATAGACATACGCACTCTTTTGTTGATTTTTTTCTATGAGCTTTTAGCATAAATGCGGGCAAATTTCATTGACATAGAGACCAGTTTTTTCTCAAGGCGCCAGTAGCCGTGCACTTGCAAGCGTAAGCCTTCGCCTTTGAAAAAAAAAATCCGGCCTCAAATAAGGTCGATAATATAATCACCAAAATGTGAAGTTGAACAATCTGGAAATAACTCATGCATGGCCTTGTTGATCCATCTTGCAATTTAGAAATATAGAATGAAATTCCACGTCGCTATAAAGAGCATAATTAAAGATTATGAACTGCAGAGCTGCATTTTAAAAGAAAAATTATTACAACTCTAGTTCAATGTAACATGTTTAGGATGCATTTGTTCGGTTTCAGTTCTCCAACAATTACATACATCAAGTTTTCCAATGAGCACTTTTTTGAAAAATTAAACACAAGCCATTTGCAATACCCCAAAAATATAATAATTTTTTTGAAGTACAATCAAAACATCTAAGTATGCACGCTTGCAGCAGCCACACATTTTGACTCGTTCAATTTTGGCTCTGAGCTGATGCAAGGATGGCGCAGTTGGTGCCTGTCCTTGGTGAGAGGGGTCCGAGGTTCGAAATCAGTTAATACGCTTTATCTGGTTTTCAAATGTAATCCAGTCACCATTTGCCGTTGGGATGACATTAACGGCACTATTACTGGAGTTGTAGATCAGTGGTAGTAGTCTGACTATCTGTATCACAACATGGTCTAAGTGTGCTGGCAATTTCGCTGTCAGACCACCTTCCCAACCTAATCTAACCTACTGCAAGGATATCGCGCCGGATTGTAGGCATAGGCCAATGATTTAACGTATACACAAAAGTCTAGTGGATCGCTAGAGCCATTTCTCGATTTGACATATTCATCGAATTGTAAAAATGCACTTCATCACTGATTTAATTATTCGTAAACGTTCTTCGTTCGTGAACTTCACCATAATGAAAATGTTATTCTAACTGAATGCTTTGACATTAATAGTTAAACTAATTTAAGGGTGCGTTCACAAGTCCCAATTGAAAATCCTTTACTAGGGAGCTACGCGAAATGTCAATTCCCAAGCTCTCGTCAACACTGTCTCAAACGGCTAATTTTTCTCTTCGCAGTTGATGAAGTTAAATTTCCAACAATATTTTGGCAGAAAATCTCTTTCTCTGCACACTTAAGAGGCTAATGTCTACGCACTCACACTTAATGACGATTTGAATAGTGTATTGTTCGGACTGGAAGTGGTGCCATACGGGTTAAAGTGCAACAGTCAACCTTTGATTACTTTTTAAATGTAATATACGGAAACCTGGTGTTCTTTTATTTATTTTAGCATTGTTAATATCTTCTAATGTCAATTGTCACCGTGACTTGTTTCCTTATTGCACTTTACTGCTGAATTTTTGGCACAATTAAAAACTTTCATACATTATGAAGCACGACTTTTGGGCGACACTCAAAGCTATGTAGGATATCGGACCGGAAAGGCTATCAATGGATTAAGTAGCTTAAAATATGAATTAAATGCTGAGCAAAAAGGACATTCATTTTATGAGTTTCTTAAGAGGAATTAGGATATGTCTGAAGTCAACAATTTTAATGTGAAAACTCCATAAAGTTGTCTTTGAACAATAAGATGAATTGAAAGAAGAAAATTGATATATACAACTAGCAAGTAACACAGGCTAAACCGATGTTATTCGTGCCTTGTATAATGAATTAACACATCCACCAGGATATCCACCAGTCTTGCTAAATGTCAACCCGGTATAACCAACTTCAATTAAATTTAACAATTAACTTTCCTCAGGCTCTATAGCAGATGTGATGAGAATCCCTGCATACATGGTGGGCCAAAGTAGAACTACTAATGTTAAACACGTATAACCCTTGTAAAATTGATTTGTTTTAATTAATTGTTTAAGTATTAAATATATTTTATGAAAATTGGATGAAATAATATGACATATCAGGCAATGTCATCACCATTTTGCTCGATCCAGATGTTGGCGCATTTTAGCGTAATGTTTCTGATTGCCGGCTCCGCATTTCACCCGAATATTCTACTTCAGCTTCTGTTTAAGGGAGTTGCTTTGTGTCCTTCTTCTCTAAGATAATAGAAATATTCATTATATCGAGTGTCAATTCTTTTTTTCGTACGTTATATGGAGACACTAATGCATTTGAGAAAAGTGTACGTTATATAGATCATTCGTTATATAGGCATTCGTTATACTGGGCCACCACTGTGTATGGGAAAATAAAAAAGTGATTCGTGTTTAACATTGCACGATCTTATTTGGCCTTGTATATATCTAAGCGTTATCTTCAATATTTTGTTCGGTCAACGGACTGATAAAAACAAAACAGAGACTGCACATGATGGCATGACAAAAGATTCCAATAACATCCGCTGAGTTTTAAAAAAACGATACGAATGCATTTCATTATTACTTTATTTATGCGTCATTCGTAATTTTTGCAATTTTAAGTCATTGTCAAGTGTATGTTATGAAAAATTGGTGGATGAACATTATTCTAGGCTTACAACCCCAATAGACAGACCACAAATTGAAAACGAAAATAGGAGTTTGGTTTTTGAAATAGACTGAAATAGTGAAAGTGAATTGCCATGAATAGATGGCATATAGAATATTGCCTGTCCCAGTTTTCCTTTGTTATAATTAAACACACAAATGAGTCCCATGAGTGTAGCTTAATTCCTGCCTGTTATTGTAATTGTTGAAGTCGGATATCTATTGAAGCAATATTCATGCAATAGATACACAGAAAATAGTTTGCATCAAATAAATCTAGAACCAGTCTACAAATGGTAATAATTCTCCGATAAACTAAAAAGTTCTAACTTAAACAACTCTGAGATCTTTCAATCCGTTCATGTGCGTTAACTATTTTGTTATTTTTTTTTTTTGTTACAGAACTTAAACGTAAACATGTTCAGTTGCTTAGACTATCTACGTTGTTTTTATAACTATATATCTGACTCTAATCCGTACCAGCAACTTACTATTAACTTTATACTCATACTCTATAAAAGTTTAAGGAAAATATTATAAGTATCATTGATTTATTTAGTTCTAATTCGTTATTTATTTATTTCATTTCATTTTGAACTTCCGTGCTTCTTTAAAACAATAGCTATAAAAGAAAAAAAAGAAAACAGAAAATATTGTTCTATATGTAGTGGTTCAGAGTATAGATAGAAAACGAATTACTGATGCCTATATCTTACAGTTTAAATAAACAAAATTCTGTGTAATGTCATTTACAGTGATTCTGTTCTAAAGGTTTATGTAAACTTTGATTTTATATATTAAACAAAGATTCCTCTCAAAGATAATCATGAACTTTGCTAGTTAAATTAAAATAGATGCAATAGCAAAACAACAAAATACAAAACAACTAAGTAAAAAGAAAAAAATAGAAATATGATAATATACTTCAAACAGCGGGCGTAAATAAATAAATCTAAGAATATATTTTTTAATTTTGTAAAATAAAACAAAAGAAGAAAAACAACGTTTTCACCGACAACGATTGACTAGCTGAACCTGAGGAGTGGTTAACAAAATAATTTTAGTATTCCTTTTGATTTCTCAAATTAAATGTGGTGAAATTGAATCCAATATTTGTACTCCTATAAATTTTATATATATATATTTCAATTCTCAGTATTCAAAATGTAATGTTAACAGAATTGGAGTTGTGCTACTTCCACGATGAATACTAATCATACATACGTGGAAGATGTATGAGACACTGCACAAAAAGAAATTAATGTGTTAAAATTAAGTGCATGCATTTGGAAAAAGAAGAAGGTCGATGGTGTGTTTCTTATTTTTAAAAGACGAATCCAAAAAATGTGGTTTTATTCAAATTTAAATTTTTCAAACATTTATTGATTGAGATACATAAAATAACGTTCAGCCCAATAATTGCTTCATCTCTTAACTGAATTATGTGTAATTCTTTTATGAGTTAAAAAACAAAATGAGAAACTAAAACAAAAACAAATATAGTGATAAAGAAAAAAAGAATTATATATATTTGGAACAAAAAACAAAACAGAAAAAAACGAGAGAAATAAATTTGAAATGAAAATATTGCTAAAAAACGACTGTTTCTTTTGTTACAGACGTTCTGTGCTGCTAAATGATGATGATTTTTCAGCTCTAGCGTCGGTTTGCACATAGTATCTACCAGTACAGTCAAATTGTAATCGATAGCCCCTCGAGGGTTATTTCGATTGCGCAGTGTGGAGCTGCGGTTCAAATTCGCATCGAGGCTGTAATTCAGTATGAGTGTACTGCGGTTTATATCATGTGAGTGATTGAAAACTCAATTTAGACAATCGAAGTGAGGTTAATTTATGGCTTTAAGAACATAACGGGATACCTAGAGTTTGACTAACCAAGGTAAGTAATGAACTAACCAAGACAATACAAAATCATCTAAAACAAATATCTATATATCTAAAACACAAGAATGTGACAACAGTATGCCTGGATGAATGATGACGTCCGAAGATGGTACACAGACGGATCGATGTCAGAAAGTCGGGCAGGAGCAGGCATTGTAGAACCCAGATGTAACCTACACTTGTCCTGCCCAGAGAGTCCACTATCTTCCAAGCTGAACTCTTAGCCATAAATGGAGTAACACATCCATAATAGAAATTTAATAAATACAAAAAACCGTACTTAAAGCTCTCACATTTAGCTCCAGGGCTGTCTGGGAATGTCAAATGATAGTCAATACGCTGGCAGTGAAAAACATCAAAACAGGTTAAAACAGGGAAATGAAAAGGCAGATATCCAAGCAAAGAAAATGACATAAACTCCTTTTATTGGCCTTTCCCTCTTCATGGATTCAGCAACATGAACAACTGGACAAATAAATGCCGCATCCAATTCTGGAACAGTCAGGAGGGACTTACGCACCCCATAAAATTCACTACGGTCGATCTCAGACGAACCAACGAGGCCTATATGAGGCGCATTTACTGGGCACTACTCATATAACTATCGCCAGCATAAAATGAGGCACAGCTGCTCATAAAACTGTAGACATTGTGGATGATCAAAGGAAACCATGGATCTACCAGCACCTACTAGTGGAGTGTCCAAATCTGATATCAAGCCGATATAAAATAACGAACAGAATCACCTTAATAAGAACAGACTATCAGAATATTCCATCTAGAGAAATCATCAAATTTCTAAAGGTAGCTCTGAAGTCATAGATAAAGAGAGGGACAATAAATCTATTGTGGTCCCACTCCTATCTGATTGTTATAATCACTCCTAATTATCTTTATTTTAATTCTTCCTTTTCATTTCTGCTAAAGGCTACACTTACACAAATTTAAGGACCAGTATATGCCCTGCCTCTGGAATTTGATTCCCTTTAGAGCTGAGCAATCCCAAAGCAGATGGCTACTCGCCTTGACTATACTTAGATACATTGCGTGGTTACCTATTGCTCAGTGTTCTGCAGGGACTCTAACCACTCTCTGAGGATCTTTTCCTGTTTTATCTAGAGAGGTGGCCTGGACCTCAACAAACAGGGCTCTCCTGGTAGCTACCCCCAGTTTCGCACACCAAATTCAAGCCGTTCCCGATTTGTGTGCGGTTACTTAGACGCAATCGTCCTCTGTTGCGTTTTTCCACAAGTGAATTCGTCGATGCCTGCTTAGGTTCATGTCCTTGTACAGCCCGTACAGTTCCTGGTTGGATCATCGGAACGCAAACTGTACTGGAATAATATGTGTCTTAGCTTAGTCAGCTTAGTCCTTCGAGAATCCTCTCTATTATTCAATTGCCTCTGAGCGCAAAGAAACTACCTGAGTTTAACCACTAAAAAAGTCATCAGATGAACTAGATGCAGATCCATAGTAGTTGTCATATGTTTGCTGTGTTTGTAGAGTTCGACTTATGACAATACGCTTCATATCTACACAAGCATGTTTTCCCATATCTGTCATCTATCTGCGAAAATGTAGAACACCGATAAACGACAATAAAACACCCACTTTAGGATTATAATTCTAATATTGTATATATTGCTTCACATACATATATTCATTCTTATACTTATCACAAAAAATGTATCAATTAACAAAAAAAAAAACATTATATTTTCCATACAAAATAACAACTTAACAAGCTTAAGTTCAACATCTCTCTAATCATAAATACGTATCCAACTCAAAGTGGATAGCTTAGGGCACGGATCATTATTGCTGTATTGAAATCGGCTCAACCTTCTCCTCTACACTTTTCAGTCTATGCTCAAACTCTTCGTTGACCTCCTTGTAGAAGGGGCCCAGCTCTTCCCGAACAACCTCATACCATTGAGTCAGCTTTTTCCTGTTTTCAAATGGATTGTAGCCCACAGTTTCTGAGTGAAAAGAATACGACAATGAAATATAAGAGAAACCTCCTCGGAGTGTATAAAGCAACTTACTTGGTTGATCAATTTCACAAATGGCCAGAAGATCAGCAAATGAAACATTACGTCCAGCCATGAACTTCTGCGATCGTAGGAATCCATTTTCGAAATCGGTTAAGGTGTGATCAAGTTGCTTGGAGGCTTTATTTATCTAAAATATTGATTCGATAAGTTGAATGATGAATTACGGGGTGTTTTATAGAGACTTACAGCTTCCTCATTCGGACGAGTCTTATTCAGAATCGGCTGCAACCATTTAGCTTGGAAATAGTTTGAGCAAGCTGGTCGCAGATTTGTGTGCTGCCACTCCATGTACTCGTCAATGCGACTGCGAGCCAAATTACGACGAGGATACCAGTGCTCCGGTACGATCTTTTCACGGTTCAGATGACGCAAAATTGCAACGCTCTCCGACAGTTTAAAGCCATGATCATCGATAGCAGGAACCTTTTTGAATCGATTGACGTTGTTTTGAAACTCTTCTGTTAAATGTTCTCCTGTGAATTAAAAAAAGAATAGAAATTAGTTGAACGTAATCAGAAGAAGAAGTTTAAAATAAATGAAAACAAGAGGATCACTGCAACGAATGGAAGATCTTCGATGCGACATTGCTCTAAAATAAGCACTCATTAACGTTCATTTAACATCCTCTTATCAGATAAAATTAGATTTTCAAATGCAAATAACAACATGCCGTCATCATGGTTGTTGTCGAGAACAGCCAAAATATTTACCAAAAAAATGTAGCGGCTCTCTAATCGATGATGCCATCACAGTGCATATTTTCGAAAACAACGCAAATATTTACTCTTTCTCTTCAAACATCAATTGACAGTCAACTTAATCATCCCAGCCCAGTCCAACCCAACTAGTGGACGGTAATTAAATAAGCTCACAAGATTTGCCGATACCATGGCGAATATCGGAATGCCGCCAGCAACCACTTGTTTCTACACAACCATCTTTGGAGTCTGCTAAGTGAGTACACAAAAGTATCCTAAATATTTAACCAGATGTTTATCACAAAATGATTAATTTTGCAAACCCTGCGGCTGTTTATCCCTCAGCTCATAAATGAATTAGAACCCATTAGCGTCAACGTTAGATTGAACGATAATAGTTTCCCAGTGATAATTATTGAAGTTGAGCAACCAGCTGATGATGGCAGGATTTGACAATAGACATTTGCTGTTCTCAAGAGTTTTATCTCTTCTATAACCTGGTGTTGGGAGTAGTCAATCGAATTAATTTCAAGTAATCGTAGTTATCAACACAACGAGTCATGACTACCAAATGGACCAGCGAATGGATCAATTTTTCTCACGTTCCTGATGGAATTATTTCCTTCCTCTAATTGACCGACATAACTGGCATTAATGGACTGCTAAATGTTATTTGGTTCTCCTTATCTTCGTACGAAAAAATATTGCCAATGTTTATTGACTCAAATAAAAAGTTACCGGCATGCATAAATATTTGTTTTTTTGGGAGTGCGAGTAAAATAACTCCTTTGTAAGGTAAGGCGTAAGGCTGATAAATTTGTTTGAAATGGAATGACTACTGCAGGATGTTTAAGGCAGCATTTATAAAGTAAATGTGTATGTGCCTGCGATTGTAGGTCGACACAATGCATCATAAATGTCAAAAATATGTCAGCGTGTAATTAAACACAATTATCTGTCGTAAGCTCTTGACATTTTAACAGATGGGCGTACATACGATTAAAGTGTTGATTTATTGCTCATTCAGAAATGAGTACATGGGGACTGGGGGATACTCGTTTAATGTTGAAGGGCTCATTCTTTCAACGAGTAGATTTCGAATCTTAAAAGAAGTTCCTTACAAATAAACCAGTCGAAATTAATTATTCATTTCCTAATTGCAGTAGGCTTGGTTTCCTGAGTTTATTTAATTGTAGGTATGTGCATGAAGTTGACATTTCCTATAAATGACGGACAGGACGTTAAATGGACGTTCCTCTTCGCAATTGATGTTGGACTAGTTGTTGAAGGACGGCTTGAGACTCTCAGATTACTAATTTATCCAGTCTCCATGAATGGTGCAATTAATTAAAAACGTAGAGACGTATCGAATAACACTGCGAAACCATCATACATATTTCTCAACAATTGAAATGCGAAATTCTTTCGTGTGGCTTTCCGATTTTGTTAACCATGAACTATGAGGTGTCATATTGTCATTTGTTGTACAAGGTGTTTGGCAGTCAGGCTCTTCGAAATTGTGGGGCTAATGTTGTTACCGGTCTGCAGGAAATAGTCCATATATTTAAGCAGTACTTTCAGGAGATCTTGATAGGGAACGAAGAAATCCAAACTCCAGTCGATGAAGTAGTCCTCCCACATAGCTTTGCAGAAGTCGGCAAAACTATTAAAAACCTAGTGAAGAAGAAAGTCACAGGCTAAGAAGGTTTGCCATTAGAGATCTTCAATGCCAGTGACCATATTCTGGTAGAGAAGCATGCACCAGATCATCTGCAGAATTTGGGAAGTCGAAAGCATGATCGACGACTGGAATATCAGATTCGTATGCTTCGTATGCATCCAAAAAAGGTCATCATTTTTTAAACCACGCTAACATATACGCAATCCATCTTGCAGTTCGGTTCCAGGACTTCGTTCCATTTGAAAACTGAAACGAGCTGGTCTTAAGGTCAATGAGAAAAAAAAAATTAATACTGTCGAGGAGGAATCGTCCACACACCATCTGGGAGAAAACATCATCACTATCGGCAGCTATAATATTGAGGTCATAAGGGAGTTTGTCTGCCTTGGGGCAAACTTGAACTTCACCAACGACATCCTAGTGGAAATCCGACGTAGAATCGTCCTTGCCAACCGTTGCTACGTACTTCGGTTTGTAGAACAACAAACGAATCTATACTAATACTAGAGCAAAGCCATCCTCAAACAAAACTCCTATTTTGCTACTCCGAAATTGGATGATAAGCAAATCAGCAAAGCTTGTTCTTGGTGCATTCGAAAGAAAATTCTATGTCGGGTATAGTCCCACCTGCGAGATAGGTTAATGGAGGAAAAACTCTACGAGTCGTACCAGGATGTGAATGTAGTCCGGAAGGCTACACTGTCTCGGCAGCAACGAGCCCATGGACAACAATGATTCAGCAAAGATCTTTAACCTAACATTCTGTTTTGAGTAGGAGAGGAAGACCGAATCTCTTTCTTAAAGACAGCTTGGTCATGATGGAAGCAGCGTGCCTTAGACCATCAACGATGGAAGGCAACTATTGCTCACGCTCAGAGTCTCCAGAATCACAAGCCTGATAAGTAAGTGTTTGGCAGTACTTTACAGACAGGAATACATGTAAATCATGTTAATTTTTTAAGACATTCTTTATTTCACTTCAGTATTGTGGGCATCCATTAAAAAACAATATTAGACGAAATATACGCCGAACTATGTACTTATTCTGCGCAAAAAAAAACAAAAATATTCCATAAAAATATGGCATATAATCGTATGTATGCACGTATACAATTGGATTGAAGTATTAGTTGTTCAAGGCGATCTTCAATAAATCAGACAATCACGACGTCTATTCACGAGACGCTTTTAAAAGCCAATTCATATTTATGTACTTACCATTCCAGTTTAACAAAAGCGTTTTAATAAAAAAAAAACAAACAAAACGAAAGCAAGAACGCATTTGTTTCCAGTAAAGAAATGCGACTTAACATTTAAATCCGTACTGAGCTTCTCCATTATTTTAAGAGCATTTACAAGAAATAATCTTACACCGACATGAACTTTGCAACAAAATATCAGTTATAACAAATACACCTATGCAATATTTGATACATTTAAAATCGGTAACTACTTAATTAAGTCAACGATAGCGGCAAGTAAGAAATTCAGAAAACCATGGTTTAACCCTTGGGACCATCAAATTTATTTGTCTGCGTGCTTCTATCGACAAAACTGCCGGGACAGGTTCAATTCGTGATACAATCCCATTCCAAAAGTAGCCTAATGTCTTCACTGCCGAACGTGAATTGAGAAGTCAAGCACTTTGTTGCTTTTCAATCGTCATATCGATACTTCATGCACACTCGACTAGCTACAAGAAACTCAATCTGTTTACTTGGTTTAATGGCTACACTCCTTCCATCCACACGTCGCTCACAGTCCTACTCTGGTCAGAAAAAAATAAAAAAAAACAACGGCTAAAAAGCAAGCAACCTCAAAACTGGGTTCGGCCAGAGTTTGATTACTAGAAAACAAAAACAAAAAGCTGTCGATACTGATATCCATGCATACATACGTGAATATACGTGAATAAACAATTTCAATCCCGTACTTAGCATGATTATTGCACACCACCAATTGACGTTAAATAATTTTCCGTTTTTATTGCTCAGATGCGATTTTGTATTGAGCGCGTATCTGATGGGTACGCAAATGCAATAAATTTTCTAGATTTCACTCATCCACATACATAGGCCTACACATATATGTATATACGTAAACCTTGAATTTGTACGTGAAAGAAAAAAAAAACATTTCGCTTCTTTTGCGAGTTATTAAGCAAAACAAAATTGTTGTCTGTTTTGCCGGTTTCCTTCTCTGCTTTGTTGTCGTCTATTGGGTAACGTGGAGCTGCGGGGAGCAGTTGTACCTGTTTTATTTGTGTTAAGCGTTGGTTCATTTTTTTCAGAGCTTCGTTCGGCAATGACCTTAGTTTGGATTGTTATTCGTTAATGCAGACGAAGAGAGTTTCCGTTTAAGGTTTTGAGCGCGCCTTTTGTATCTAGATGTATGCATAAGTGTGCGAATCGTATAATCAGGTGCATTCAAATTAACGATTTTTTTATGGTCCATGTGCCTTTGTATTTCACTGGGAGATTATTAATTTTAATTCCGTTCGTTTATCATATTAGGTTCAGTGATTGGCAAGGTCTGACCGGTTGTTGTATCAGGGTAATTTGAATATTTATGGTTTACATCTTTGTAAAGAAAAAAAATTGTTATGAACTTGACCAGCTGCGTAGGGAGTCAGTCTATGTTTATGCTATGTTTTTGAAAGTTCTGATTATCGCGGCTGTGGTGATACGGCGCGTAGATCCGTTCTTACCCTACTACCCTTGGTTCGATATCCGATACGACGAAAAAAATTGCATAGTTCACTAGGCTCGAACGAACTAGTTCAAAAGCTCTAACAAGTGAACTAAGTGAACTAGTTCACAATTTAATTTTATTTTTGTTCATTTAGCTCAATAGTTCAACAAACGCTGACATATCTTACTCTGCATATGTACATATAATTCAGTAAGAATAACTGAACTAAATCGTACTAAATTGAGTGCTTAGCTTTGCGTTTGTTTATCTACGCAGCCCAAGCACATCGAGCATCTGCTGCTTTGTCGGTAGTGTATGTGATGGGAATTATGTAAATGTCTGTGATAATATGAGGACTAGCCGGCGAAAATGATTAAATTGACTAGAAGAACGAACTAGTTCAAACAGATTTTAAAATGCACAAGCCTATAGTTCACGACTCAACCCCTCTCGAGTCAATCGAAGAAGACCCAGAGATGTAGATTCGGTTGAATTGGGAGGCTTATTTTAAGGAAGGATTTGAACCTACTTCGGTATAAGATTGTACTAGCTTAAGAATTGAAGACGGACTACATCGAAGGTTCGCCAATTCGGAGCTGGCCGGGGCTATGTCAACATGTTATTGGATTTTTTTGCCGTCAATGGCGCGAACACTATCCACAAGTGTTGTGAATTATCAAATCAGCTGCCACAGAAATTTCTTAGCCTCTATAAAAAACACACCCTGTACACGTTGAACGTTGACTTCTGTAATGCAAAAAAAAAAACATTAAACGAAATACTGAAGTATTCATTTCAAGCTAATCGTGCGGATTCTCAAATAAGTAAATAATATAGGTACTGCCAGTATCATTTTAACGACAAAATTCGTGTGCTTATCAGTCAATTTTTGTTTTCCATTTTTGTGAACTTTTAGAATTTTCTTCAGGTGATACATATGTACACATTATACACATATTTGGTGTCTGCCTATAAATTGAAAATTGTTCGGAAGAATCACTGATTGGTTTCAGCACGTGCTTCTGTCGTGCGTTATATGTAATCCATAGAACCACACGCAGCCAAACAGCGTTTGCAATTATGTTCTATTTATAGACTGAAATTTCTCATGTTATCGTCCGTTCGATTACACCGCAAAACATCATCGGCTTATTGCTTTATGGTGCATGCAGTGTACTATATTAATTACTCGGTCGTAAAGTTTATGATAACAATAAAGATGATAAAACTGTTATGGCTTTCTGTTGGGGTTATTAGAAAACACAGTGGGGAAAAAAATTAATTTTGCTTATGAATATTCAAATCAAATCGATTGGGGGGATTTGATGGCGCTATGTCAATAAGAACCAATTTTTCTGGGACGGCTGGGAAAAGTGATTTCAATTAGAAAAATCTCTAAACCAGTTCTAAACTGTTATTCTACTTTAAGCTGATGTTGAACTGTTTAATTCATTTATGCATACCTATTACATTTTTTGTTAAAAGTTATAATGTTGAGTCTGTATTTAATGGGGGATAGTTTATGAGGCATAGTTTATCGTCTTTACATTTTTTTCTCACAACCTGATTTACTTTTACTAGTCCAGTTAAGGGAACAATGATTTTCTAAATTTACGTCATTATATTTGTTGAGGGGAAATTTTATCATTGATTTTCTTTAACATTCCACCCAAAGAAGATTAAATGATTGGGGTTAGTGTACTGGACAGTCTTTTACAACTCTTCACTGATGGCTGGAGTGAGATAAAAATAGTGTACTATATGAGTCTGCCTAAACATTCCTTTTCGGTTATGGAGACACTGTAATGGATAAAATACAATATATGCTCTAATTACTATTATGGCTTCAATATGCAGGAGATTGGTGAAAACTTAACCGTCGAAGGGCTCAGCGTTGAAGAAGAGCCGATCAGCTGACAACCCGGCTTCCTTTAAGATTGGATTTAATCCTACATTCCTATAAGATAGAGTTGACGTAATCATTGAAGTCGGACGACATAAAATATCCGGGGATCTGGATTTTGGCCAAAATAACATCTTTTCAGACGAGGCCTATTTTTGGCTCAGCGGCTATGCCAACAAGCAAATATGTCGTTTATGGAGTGAACACGTTCCACAAGTATTCGACAATCATCAACGCATCCACAAATATTGACAGTGTTTCAAAATGAAGAAAGAGACACCGTTTCCGTTAATGGTAAGTATCAGGTAAACATCGTTCTACAGTTTACCGACTGTGGTTCCAACAAGACAGGGCTATATGTCATAAAGGCAACGTAACACTCGAAGTTGTGAAGGAGAAATTTAGCAACTCAATTATTTTCTCTGGGCTACGTGAAGTCCTTATACTGCCCTAACAAGCCAACCACTTTAGTACAGCTCGATGCCAACATTCGAGACGCTATTGCCGGACTTTGCTAGAATCGATTTTATATTTCACACCGTTGTATATTATCAGATAAACCGCACTGTAAATGTATGAAGTCTGAGATCCTTTGGAACAAGTGGAACATCTTCTTGTTACATTAATGCGGTAACCTAGTGAAATAAGGAATGTGAATGAGGATATTCGATACGTCGACATACTAAGTCCTTCTTATAATTGCATCTGCAATAGCGGCCTTACGGGTCCCAGCACGGGTCATTGAATTATTTGAAATCACGCCCGAAGATGATCACCTCCTGTCAACGAGTTCTAAAGGTAAGGAAGAGGAGGAAACAATCCCCTCTGTAATCGTGCCCCTCTTTATATGATTGTTGCGCATGCTGCACTCTACATGGTTACCACAAGCAAACTATGATTCCGCCATTGTTCATACCTCTTCTATGTAGAGCACACCTGAACTTTTACAATACCAGCTTCGTCTTCTGAGAAGGCACCTTTTACGCAATTGCCTCTAGAGTAGAAAAACAGCGATTACAAGAGTGTGACCAGAAACGTGAGGTACAATTATTTCTACATACTAGTGTGTGCATGTAAACAACAATTATACAATTCTATCAGCAGTACAATTGCTCATCAAAACAGTTTACATTTCTAACAGCTGATGCGAAACCAGTCACAAGGCTAATGACGTACATCAACATTCACGTGCATTGACTCCATAGAGAACGTGCGACCCTAATGCTGTCCACACATTTGCACACTCGTCTATTTAAATCAATGCTATCTAAATGGATTTTTTAAACTTTTCCATCTAGCCTTTTAAGAATTGTATAGATAAAGTCACGTAGAATCGATCTCGTAACATTGTGCAAATCAAACAAATTCAATATGACGACTATAATCTATGAGATATGATATTCCATGTGTAATTTCTAATGAACACTTTCCGTGAACACTCTCAGGCGAATGGCTGTGATAGATAAATCACGGTTCTGATGCATCGAATGAGTCGATCAAACTGGTAACGTGTGCATAAGTATGGATAAGTACCTCGATTGGAAATGTATATAAATTAAAAGTCTAATTAAAAGCCGTTTGGTCGGCTTGTATATCATGCCCTAACCCAATCAGTCCTGACATGTCGATTAACATTTTTAACTTTACGGTCGGTGAAGTATGAATATGTGTGTACTCATACAGTATCGGATGTTTTTGTTTTCCTTGTACATATATCTGCGGCGATTTTTCTTATCAGCTTGTGTTGACTAACCGTTTGGGCAAGTCAAATTTTACGAATCTTCCACAAGTGGTAATCTTTAGAGTTTGAGCTCCTTGACATTAGCTGAAAACACCGACAGTGTTCAAAGTTCCAATTTTAACATTTATTGACTGAAGATTGTGCTATCGCTGTTCAAATCGAGAGCATTGGCTTTGCTAAATTAGATGTTTACTTGGCTTGGGTTGTTTACTTACTACACTAGACTACGAGTGTGTTATCAATGGTTCGCGAAATCGAAATGCTGTTCAACGTACAAAACGTACCAAAAAGAAGTGTTCGATTTGACATGGATTCAAAGTAATTTGTGACTGTGCACGGCTTTTGAGTGTTTTTATGTCAATAAATGTCGTCTGAAGAGCTTATGATGGTATCGAAATTATTATTAAATAAATTTAATAAATAATAAATAAGTTCATGACAACCAAGAACACTACGATTCACACATCTTTGAATTGCAAAAAAAAGTATGCTTTGAATCAAGATGAAACCACAAGTCTAATCGCATACGAGAATTTACTCATGCAATATATATTGTCCCAGAATGTTTTACAGTTTTCGGGAAAACCAGTTGATGTATATGAATGTGGTAAAAATCGAAAGTCGAGTTGGGAAATAGACTTTCTTATGTCAATCATTCAATGAATTTAATCGAAAGAATTTATAGTTGGGTGTGAACTTTGTGTTTATTTTGACTTTCATAGATGAAAATCTGCATATCCATTTTTCCAGTAAGCTACTCACAGTGATGACTGCAAGATCACTCAAGATTGTTCAGATAACAGAATAATCAAGTTAAGCTTGGGACGAGAAATGTGTATTTTAGTTGAATAGTAATTGATTACGTAAATCATTTACATTTTGAACAAACACAACGTAGTGTAGGACTGAAATATGGTATTCTTTCTGCCAACAATCAGTCACACTATGACTGCACCGAACTTATGCGGACTTTAGCGAAAGCCCCATAGTATGTATGTCTTCACTATATGCCGCTGATATTCTATGCGATGTGGAATGCGTTCAAAAAGATCTGCTAAATCCGAGATTTCAAATACAACTCACATAAATCCATCCACACCATACAAACCAATTAAAGCTCCTCTATACAAACGTAATATTCTGACAAGTAAGATTTGTAATAAATTAAATTCATTAATGTGATCAATTGTCGACCCGACTAGAAGACTTCATGAAAAAGCTAGAGCCAAGCTTAACAGGGTCTCTTTCCTTGGTAGTTATTTCAAGTCCATTCCCTTGCCTGTGGCTAGATAGTAGATTAGGTGAGTAGGAATCTCGTTCAAAGCAATTCAAGCTTGTTTGCAGTTTTCTCTTGAATAAAATACTTTGACTAAAGTTTTATCTTTGTTGTAAAGGTACATACATATATTCGTAAATCTCTAAAATAAGTCATATTATTTACTTGAAATGTAAAACTTGAACTTGAACTTTAACTTGCAATAGCAGCATTATGCAGGAATTTTTACAAAAATCCTCTGTTTAAGTATGCAAACAATTTTTATTTGCTTCCACCTCTACTTCCACTTTAATACCGAGGGTAAAGTTGTTTTCTTACGAATTCCCAATTATCCGTTTTTTGCTCCCTAATATTTATTTTTTTCTTGTCGGCACTAGTACATAATGGAAAAAAAAGCCATGACGCAAAATAAATCCTCAATCTTAGTAAGTGCATCCAAGTCTAAAGCCGGGAATTGGCACACAACATTAAGCATCTGATTAAAGTGTATTGTGTATATTTCTTTCGTCACTTATCGTTTATTGTCTGATTTAATTACTTCAATAATTGAAAAAAACTGTCTGCTGAATATTGTTCTCTGAAGGTATTAACAGTAACTCATGGGAATTGTGGATACGGGGAAACAAACAAGACCTTAGTTTTAGTATTCAATTCAAAGTTTCCATACAAATTAGTTGACGCACCCAATGACTGCACTTTGATGACTGCCAGTTTAAACAATGCAACTACAGATGAGAAGATAAACATTGCTTGTAAATACATACACGTACATATGTACATACAATTCTTACATCAATATATTGATTGTTTTCATTAGAAAAATTAAGATTTTATACATACTATATTACATATATTACTGTGTGACGATTTCAATATAAATCTGATTCATATGTCAGTTCAATTGATTCAATAAATGTCAAACCATGGAGCGAGCAACTATTTAATCCATGACATCAGATTGTAATAAAGGAAATAATTGAATAAATGTCTGTCAAATTATCAACTTGATTGAATCCACAGTCACTGACTGTTTCAATTTTAGTACTTAATTCTTCAACGGTTGTCTTGAGGAAACATCACGATATTGTAACCATAAGCATTTTAATTCTACGTTTTGAATCACATGTCAGCAGTTATTCGTTGAAACTAGAAAATCATGTAACTAGAATGCTCTTGCATGTAATTCATTACGTTTGTCTTGTATGCAAACACATTTGGGCTTCTTAAGCTATTCTTTCATAGCACATGATATTCTTCTTTGAAGTTGATTAGAATATTGTAGTGTGGCATCAGTCGCGAAGAGTTAGTCAGAATACGTACATTGCGATTTAAGCGGCAGTTTCTACGTAGCTAAACATTTTACCAGTGTGATGTTTTTCGAGAAAAAAATATTCACCACATTTAGGACGTCTACAAAGACCTTGATATACAGATGACACAATTTGTACTGACGTCAAGTACATGAAAATCATTGCTTAAAGCCCGTATGACACTAATTAACTAATTGTGTTTGGTACTACTCTATTCAAAAGACGTACCGTCTCTTGTCTGCCAAGCTTCATTAAAAATACGAAAAAAGGGTAGTGTTATACAGACTTTAGACCAATTGGTTTTCGAATGTCAACAAAAGATGGTAGAATATCCACTATATATACTAGTAAAACCGTGGATGCGGGAAATAATTTCTTCAAAAAACCGTTTATAGAGAAGGGCTGAGGATGCTTTAAGAACACCGTCAACTGTGTTTATAGAAGCAGCCTTCTGCAACTTGGGCAATGAAAATAAGGTAAGCTGCACAGGTTGTTAAAGCTTTCTTTTGTGATGTCAATCAGGGCCCGTTTTTGTCGTTAGACAGATGCGTTTCTTAAACTTACATCACAATTAAACTTCGAACATAAAAAGTAAAACATATATATTGCAAATTGTTGTAATCTGATAATAATATCATGTAAGAAATGTCACAATGGACAGTGAAAAGTTGCGAAGCTATATTGATCAGGGGCATTTTAATCCGTTTTTGTGGTCTTTAAATTTCTATTGACATGAAAATTACAAAGCTGACCAGCATACCTTACCAGATTAGGCTACGCAAAATGTAAACACACAATCGAGATAACAATTTGTTTTTCGCTTCATTTATTTATTTATGTACTAAATATTTAAAATGGGAATATATTTTCTAACATTAAAATAAGAGTTCAAAACTCATGGTTTGATGAAAACCAGAAAAACTGATTGCATTTGAACTTACATGCATACGTATTTAGTTCGCAATTCAATTATACATATGTTCCGCTGCATATGGATTAGGTTTTCCTAGTTATTTTATAATGGAATTCAAAAAAGCTATATTGATGAATGCATCAAGAGCTTAAGAATTTTTGAATCACAAGACAAGACTCTAATAAACCAAAAAAATACTATGTTTTTCATCGAAAAACACCACGTTATCAACGCTTGACATGTCTGGTCAATTCCAATGGCAAGATGTGCTTATTATAAGTGTATATGCATGATTCAAAAATATGTCCACTATCTTCAATGTTGTTCAGAAGGACCTACCTGCTGAACAGCACGTATCATTGCTACGTGCTTTATTCAGCTATTTATTTGTCATTTTTTATTAAAACGATTAAGTACGTCACAAGAAATATATTTGAACAGTTTAACTGAACGAAAATTGAAAGCTGTGAAAACAAAACATTTTCGTCACTGCGAAACAACGCCACAAAAACCATTTGTTTATTATGAATCCAAATGAAGATGTCGTCAGAGACTCGTACAGCGTTCTAAAGAGCTGTATGTACTGGCATGATTTAATCGGTGAATGGAATATTAATTTGTTGTTTGTGGTTCTACGGCAGAACTATACTCGTCCCAAGGTGTTATTCCCTGAGTACATGTTCTCATCTAAGTTCTTAAGTAAACAACATGACGGTGCTTAAATGTACAGATTTTCGATGTTCAAATTACTTGGTAATATCCGTCCTCAGGTGATCGAATACATTTAGACTGTCAAACCGGATCAATTTCTTTCATTTCACACTCACGTAAACACTTCACGCCTCGTTGATTTTCATAACAACTCCAATAATCTGACGCTCTATAAATTATTGTCACAATAGCAACAAATGTATGATTTTCAATTTATTAATTCTTAATGGAATATGTTCACTTTAGCTCGTTTAAAGTATTAAAGGTTATACAAAAAAAATCCAAGCGACGTTACGTAAGCCTTGGTTCAAAAATAAACCTGGCGATTACATGGGTGTCAGTACTCCCTATTCAAGTCGTGTATGCATATCCCACACAAGGCAATTTAAATATTCATTAACATTCCTTTCTTCTTTTGTACCTCATCCAAATCAGATCTTGTTGTAGAGTGAATATGTGAATATCACCCCATCAGTCTTAGACTGAGAAAACAAAACAACATCACTTACCTTTTAATAAATTCACCGGGATAGCCTCGTAAGGAATTTTGGCTGCCTCCAGTAGAATGTACAGTGCCCTGCACGGCTGTGACAAGACGTCAAAGTAAAATTTTACTGGCATCATTTTTGGTTAGTTTTCGAAGAATGTTTCCACACTTTCTTCAAAAATGAAAACTCAAAACAAGAGCAAAAAATATAATAAGAATATTCAAGACAAAGAATGGAAAACAAAAAATATTTTGCGTAAGACTAGCTATGAGACATTCGACTCGACACCGACTACGGATTGATGGAAACTAAACAGAAATCGTTATCGGCGGCCGCTTAAAACTCAACTGTGTGGCCTAGTGTTTGCAACCAGCGCAGAAGTAAACGCATTCCGGCGCTACGAAGCAGAGAAAATGAAAAACACGAAAAACACATAGACGAAGATAAAAAACAAAACAAAAGCGAAACAAAACAAGTCAGTAAATCTAGTCGTTTGACGATCGCTGGTCTTGGAGGCAGAGGTTTGCTCAACAAACCCACTTATGAGGTCATCTATTGGCCACACACACCCCCACCCGACCCCGTCTGCTATCGTCGGCTGTGTTGAACCGCTTTCGCTGATGTGTGGGGGGTCATTGTATCGAAACTTAGTATAGTACAAGCAGTTAGGAACTAACCGAAGTCAACATGTTGCGTGACTTCACATGCATATAGGCCGCTTCAAGGTGCTTCGCGCCGGTCACACTGCCTGCATAATCAAAAGCCATAGATCGAAGACATGGAGAAGACACACTCCTCCCCGCAGCGGTGGACGTATAAAATGTTATGTGTAAGGTGATCAATGGCCAGAGGTGGCGTGAACTGAACGCATTCCACGAACTTGTTGCGGCTCGGCAAGGAGGGGGCTACCATCGTTTATTATAAAACTGTTAAGCTATGCAAAACCAAGAAGACATAAAGAAACTGGAAATAGGTGTTGTTTTGGTACAAAGTCCAAACCGAACCGGTGTAAACAAAACTTTGAAAGAGTGACTGGTTACTTTTATACCAACACTCACAGCGCACTAAATGTGAGCCTAATTGTAGGCATTATTATATATGGTCATTGGATTAGCTTGGAGTTGTATTTTTGAAACGAAAATTGTAGAGTACCTTATGGCGTTATCATGTAGAAATAGTTGGTGCATAAGACATTGGTTGATGTACAAGATGTGGTTTAAGAGAGAATATGCGTAATTATTTGCACATACTCTTGGGATGAATGTTAACCGATTGAGATTGCATGTGTGAACGAATAGACAGCTTTTCTGCTGAGACTTTAATCAGATTTGCTGTTTCGCTTAATCAATGTCAATGTCAAATGTCTGAATAGAGAAGAAGAAATTATGCATCCCAATTTGTAGCAATTGATAAGCGTGTATTTCAAATTTCAAATTCCATTGCATCAACTCAACACTCAGTACCGAATTTACTTTCCAAAATTTGGATTCAGCTTAGAGTGTGATTTTGTTAACATTCTAGATGCGTGCGTGGTCTTCTAATTTCCAAATATGTATAGCATCTAAAGGATAGGACTCAACCATAACTGGGTCATGTTGGCTCCGGCCGGAAGAGTATACAATTCCGAGATTGTAGGACAAAGTAGCAGAGGAGGCCCGAATCTTGGTGTGGCGTACACAAGTAGACAAGGACCTCCAGTTGGAGTGCGCAATTGGAGGCCATAGTTCGCGGTAAATCGAGAGTTTTGTTGCATGGAGCCTAGGATCACACCGGACTGTATCACTGCACCAAGCCGAAAGTACAAGAAACAAATGTTACGTATTTTAATTTACTAATTTTAAACTGTATGCATGGATAGGTCGAGCTCTACTATCTTAGGAAACATCCCTAATCCAATGCTTAATTCTTTGAATGTCCCAAAGCTAGTAGACAAATGGATTTTCCATTGACTACGCCCAATCTGATCATCGAATGTGGTTCATTGAATGAAAGTGACTGTAAAAGGCGATTAGTCCTGGATGTTAATGCATCGGTAGAAACCATTTGGTTGCGAAAGTTTCATCACAGCCTGTATTACAACGGAATAACGGAAGATCATGTGCCAATGAAACTTGGTGCGGTATAAGCAGAGGTTGCCCCCTATAGTCGGAGCGTGGTGGAGGCTGTTGTTTAGACCCAAAGTCGTTGTGCAGTTGAAAGCACAACTGGATGCTGCGACCCAAATACCAGCAGAGGTCTTAAATCGGCTTTTTTTTTTTGTGATGGAAATGTCCATAAGCAGGAACTCATTGGTATTTAAGAGGCATTGGTTCAACGAATTGGACCCCAAATGTGAATGGATCTCGTGGTGTAAGCAGACTAATGGCAGGTCATATAATTCCAAGCACCACCTGCATGCACTTTCTATTCTTGGATGGATTCATTTAATAAGAAAATTGTGTGCAACAATACCAGACAGCGTCAACAAATGAATTATTAACATATTAAATGTTGTCGGCTGTACTCTACTTTTACATCAAGTACATAACGACGATCGGGGAACCATAAATAAATATAAGAATACACGTACCCACGCTCATGATAATTGATATGCATGCAAATTCACTTTATTGTGGTGGCTTACGACTTTCTTCTACCATTAAATTTATTTTAATAACGCCTAATGGTTGCGCTGGATATCCCTCGGTACTGGTGAAGACTCCTTGATACATTCCAGTTGGCAGAGCTAAAGGAAAGATCTTCGCATCAACGTAGGCATTTTTTAAGGATATGTATCCCTGTATGCGCGTAGAATAGTCCTCTTTAATAAATACAAATTCAAATTCACCATACTCACATATATAGGACATTTCAAGGGTAGATCCGAAAACCTTTTCAAAAGCTTCACGATTGTTCTGGAAAAAAATTCCGTGCCAATTTTTTTGAAAACATCGCAAATATTTCGCGTTATATTAACAAGGAATGGAACAAAGCGAGTTTCACGTCGAAATAATTGAAAATGCGTCTGGAATGAGATAGATAAACGTGTAAAAGCAAATGATTGAATGTCCGCATATCGGTAGCTCACTGTTAAATTAGTTAAGGGCTTAATGATATTTGTGGACATGTTAACATGAGTTCTCTCCCAACTGACTGGCCTCAACGCACACGTTATATTTGCAAAATACTCTGCTGTTAGACGACACTCAATGCTTGAAATCTTAAAATTGACTTGAGGTATCACGTCCTACAAAACAAATGCTTTAAAGCTGAACACAATTTCAATTTGAATTAAAATGGTCTTACAAATCGCTGGCAATATACCAGAGAAAGGACTGTAATTAAGATCAGCTTAAACAAATTCATTTCCGATCAACTTTGAAAATTCGTGCAGAAGAATTGTTTTTTGGCTCTCAAGAGACTATGATTTTGTTCTATTCCAGATTTTGTTGTGATTTCGATCGGCAATCTATAATTGACGATGGCGCTTCGCATTATGATTCACAATTGCATTCGTGACTAGATCTCATTTTACGCTTATTAAGTTCGAATTCAACATAAAAACATGCATGTGGTTATTTTCCCAAGCGACGGCTCGATATGACGAGATGTGGAAAAAGAGAAGAGGAAGGCTAGAGGAGTATTTTTCAAAAGTGAAATTAGAGTCTTGATAGAAGAACATTCTCTGCTCTTCAAATCTGTTTTGTTTCATTTTTAGTTTTGTGTGTTCGTTCGTACATTTTTTATCCGTTATCATAATAAGGTCAATGAGTCCTGAGGTTTTTTGGGTTAAAGTTAAACACACATTATAGGTAGAAAGCTTATATTTAATCCATCAGATATTGTCCGTCATGGTCTATTACTTTATTGCAAAGTTTTGAGAGAGACATTATGCAAATTTGTAAAAATAAGCGTGCTAACTTATAAAATAAGTTGTGCTGGTATTGCTTCCCGGTCAAATCGATTTAGAGAGCGAGCAAAACAGATGATAGTCAGAAGGAGCAAGGTCTAGAGAATATGGTGGGTGTTGCATAACAGTCAAATAAATTCAGTTGTAGCTTTGTCTATAAAGTCACTGGCGTTGTCATGATGGAGTTCGTGAGGAACCTAAACATCCACCTATTTCAAATTCAATACAATTCAATACAGAGAAACAAAACGTCCGTACCGAGATCAAACTCTTGTAAACCGCTGTTTCTATGAACTCAACTCAGGACTGTACAAGAATATGAGTCTAGCTAGAAGTTTAGAAATCCAAGACCTAAGGTGCATCGATCCGAGTTGTGCGATAAGGCAATAGAGTGCATTCACGTTCAACACACACATCACACAGATGAACCGCAACTGACGTGGTTTGCGGTTAACAAAAGATCAGTCTAGTTTAAGTTGCTTGTTGATCGAGCATTATGCATATTTTATGAACACATATTCCTTTCAGTTTTAAAATAATTTTGATGGAAACCCGTAAGTCTTTCCAAATTTTACAGAACACTTTAATTGACCTCTCTATGACCTCCAGTGTCTAGTAGTGTGTAAGAGCGTTTCTCACGTTTAATTCTGAAATTACTAATAATTTCTTTCACGGCATCACCCCACGCAACCCGCTGACAAGTTCCGAAAGAATAATTGTCTTTAATAATCTTCTCAAACTGTCCAGTTTGGAGTCGCAATACAACTGTAGGTGAGAACTACTGATCGAAAGAACACATCGTAAATGATAAGCTCGCATAGTTATATTCAAATTAATGCCGTCTTGGAAAAAACTCGTCACCAAACTTGCCAATTTCCATGGATTTCAGTAGACTTCACCTTGTAACTCTACACCAACTTCTTCTTTTGTTTTTAATTATAAGCATATGCGGACGTTTAATGACATACAAAATCGACAAACGCATATTCAATTAACTGTCAATCATTAATTGACGTGTCAACAGAACGAGGAAGGTCACAGATGAGTGCAAACAAAACCCATAACTAAACTAAGTTTCCTAGTCTCTCCTTCCTATCTCATATCGTCGTGCTACATACTAGTTAAATATAATAAGTCAAATCAGTGCTCCAACAGATGCGAAAACATCGTAAATGAACTCATACTTGCTTGGAGAAAAATATACAAATAAAACCACTCTTGTGGTTGAAATTAGATCTAGACAAGATTGTATAATCTTTGCACCTTCACACGCTCCAATCTTCTCAAAGTCTCCTCTATAGACATCTATCACAGATGTATCTATTCTGTCCACAAATTAATTCTCTCATTCTGTTCGAAGCGAATTAAATTTTCGAATAGCTCTCTGAGGAGAATAGTCAACACAAGTCATTTTCACGATCGCTTATCTCAATGAATAGAACCACCGACGACGGACAGCAATCTTCATTCAGTTGAGTTTTTGAATTCGGATCATTCACTTGTGACAGAGAAATACTTCTGCGTAGAATACAAAGGTAAAATACTGAGTTTAAAATAAAGCGATAGTTTTTCATCTAGTGTTCGGAGATGGCGTTGTTAATTTTTGTTGGCTCACAAACTGCAAGGTCTTAAATATTAACAGTTGAATAACTCGTGTCAAATCTACTGGTGTGCATTCATTTGTTAGGAAAAAACTAATCCCATCTCTCAGAGCATCTCGTACCCATTCACGTTACAAATGATATATTAGTGTTATTAACTAGAGTGTAGAGTATGTTGCACTTGTTTGCAAGAAAACATGTTTAAAAAAGTAATGAGAACGTATCAACATTCAACACTTAGTCATCTTCACCAAGGTCAGTCCCATGACTACACACTACAAAAACAAGAAAATGTAAACAATCGATGTCGACCAAAACTAGTTTGAATTCTCAATCAAAACGAAAGTGTTGTTTGATAAGACAACGATAACGACAACCCCCTGTTGAGTCAGTAAATGATTTATGGGAAAATAAGATGTAACCGTTTGTTTGTACTGATACAAATCTTACAGTAGTCACTTCGAATATCATACAATCCCGGAAATAGCACAAATGCTGTCTTTTTTTATTGCGGATTATCATCATTTTAACTAAATTCTTATATAAGTGATTATGAAATCTACATAAAATAAACTAACTGACGCATAAACTGAACTTAATATGAAATACGTACAGTCAGTCACGAAAGTAAGTATGCAGCATTAAGTTGTCTGCGTTCTCATCAGAAATTAAATTCAAACGGGACTCTAGAGAAAAAAAATCTTAAGTGCTGTTTCCTACAGTAATTAGTAATGTACTTGAAACACGGTTCTGGAGTGAAGTGAACGTTGTATCCTTGATTATTCACGGCTGTGTTCACTTCAATTAGTATTTGCAGTTTTGGTTATAACATGCTTTTTTTCATGTAGAGCAATATTCTTAACGTTGTTGACTGTTGACTTACTGACTTGTGTTTATTTTAAATTTAATTTACATACCCATGTGCATCTCTTTTGTCTGGATTTATTTAGTTGTTTTCAACGTATTCTGTCTCACATGTGTTTCTGTATATAACAAATTGCTAAAGCTTTCCAAATTAATTTGGCACACGTCCATCTAAACATTTTTCTTAGGAACATAAAGTTTCGGTTCAACGACACGTTATCGCAAAAATAACTCAGTCATCAATGTATTCACGATTGTGACATAAATTCTTATACTTTTCCGCTGAAAGGCAATCTAGTGTTATTTAAAATTTTAGTTTGGCATATTTTCTTTTTAGAGAGTACCTACTTTCACAGTCATTAAGACCAAGCTCTCTTGTGTTTCGTATAACTTGGTCTTTATACAGAAGATTCGGTCTTCCTCTCCTTCTCAAATCAGTAGGCTCGGATATGGCTGGATATGGCCAAGCCGTTGCAGTCGACGGACTTTTTTTTACATCGTCCTCCATTATGGCACCAATAATGAGCTCTGTTTTGAGAGCACACTTACATTGATTATTTGTTTCACTTTAACAGATTGATTTGAAGATCATAAACGGCATACTATGTCCATTTCATTAAGCTATGGATTGAACTGTACTTTCAGAAATTTGATATCCTTTTTTGGTACTAAATCCCTATTACAGTTGCCATATTCATCATTAATGCACTTAAGAACTCTTCCAGTAAATGTACCATACTTTCTTTAGTTTGTCAACAAAACGTGTAATTTTCAGTTCTTGCAAAAGTCCTCTTTTGAGGGCCATTCAATCCCTATACAAGCTGTAGCAGCTGTTTTCGGGTTAACGGTGCTAAATCAACACCTTTCTCCGTGGTCGTTGGATTTCGCCAAGAGTGCGTCTTGTCACCTCTCCTTTTCATTACATATATGGACTGCATGTTGCAGCTCAAGAAAATTCACATTGGAAGAGTTGAGGGTAATTCATCTTCTTTTTGCACAGGAATTAGTTATCCACACATCCTCCCAGATGGAACTCAAGCGCGCACTCCACAGGATTGTGGCCGTATGTGCTGATACTGACATGAAGGTTAACGTAGACAAATCAGAAGTTATCTCCATTGCCAGAACGCCTATTCAATGCACTCTACATATTAGTGGAATCCAACTGAAACAGCTTGAAAGATTTGTAATCAGGAAGGCCGAGCTTGGTGTCAAAGCTGTCGTATGATCATGAAATTTGGGTAATAACCGAAAAAATAGGAACGCGAATACAAGCTGCCGAGATGAGATTTGTTCGTGCTGTTGTAGGAGTTACTCGCCGCGAAAGGATGAGGAACTCGGCACAACGCGAGGTTCTAAACGTTGAGCAGATACTTTGTCGAACGGAAAGGGCTATGGTTCGATGGTTTGGTCACGTGCCACGAATGTTCTCTCCATTACGACTTCCAAGATGTGCCTTGAATGCGACTCCATTGGGTAGGCGACCGATTGGCAGACCCAGGACGAGGTGGTTAAGCCTGGTTCAAAAACCCGCATGGATCTGCTTGGGCATAACTCCTGATAACTTAGAGTTGATGGTGTGCGCGCTATTGCAATCTCTCTTTGGTGCATTAAGCGGATAAGAAGATGGTGATGTTGATGCACGATCTGTTTTGTAAAAGTTGTAGTTACATGAAAAGTGACAAGTAGGCGCCGCTGTGACATCATATCAGCTTTGCTGACTTTTAATACCAGTTGGTCCAGTATTGGTATGCATCCAAATTAATCATCTTTTGCATCTTTATTAGATTTCAAGTAAATTGTATGAGCTTCCATGGAGTTTAACATGTTTTTTTTTTTCAAGACCGACTATTGAGTGTTTTGTGCTATTTCCAGCTTCTATGACTTTTCAATTGTCGCAATGTGTTACGAATTCAAGCTAAATATGTGTGCATACGAGTATGTACATTACCTTTCCTCTCTCTAGTTATAATGCTACCTTGAAATGCTTACATTAAAACCAGAATGCTCGATCATCGATGTGTTATTTAACAAACAAACAATGCTAATATATGTAGATAACACATGTTTGACATCAACTAGAGATTAAAATGATCGTTTCATCATCAAGAATTTCAATGTGAGGATACAAAGCTCTCATTGAGACGCAAATGTTTTCGTAATTGCATCAGCACTTATTATTCTATACAAATTGCTCATTGTCTCTATTCAACAAATGAGTTTGGATTTATTTGATTGATTGGTTGAAATTAATATTTTGAATCAATCACACGATATGCGAAAAAAACCAAAAAGCATTCATCTTCAATGCTTGGACTAATCGATTATTTAGTCAACTGAGCCTTGGAAAATTTTCTTGACATAGGCTTCCCTAATAAATCTTAGAAAACAGACTCTTTTACATTTTTATTCAATTAATACGATTGAAATGGTATAACCTTACAGGGAGGGAACCTACGAATTATGAAAGTCACAATTTAGTTCAGCTGAGGAAAACTGCATTAACGATTGAACGATCACTTCAGCCCAATCTACTATAAAGATTGGATGAAACTGAAAAGATTTAATATTTTGGTCTTCCTCTCCTTCTCAAACCAAGAGGCTCGGATTCGAAGATCTTCTTAGCTGGAACATTGGTGTTCATGACCGCGCGATGTTGACGAGCCAGTACATTGATTACTCCTAAGCCAGTTGGCGCTTATGACAAAACGTTTATCTGGCTAATGCTGACGCTTTTTCGTGCGCTAATATTGTTGAAATAGTAGACCCCTAGATGTGAGTGCTGGCCGTTGCGGCCGTGGGTCTGTGAGTTGACTTCTATGCACTTGAAGCTTGGTGTCTAGGTTCGAATACCACGTATATAATGAAATGCTCAGGTAGGTGAGAGAGTGCCCTGTCGGCCTTTAAGGCCGTGTTTCATTTGGACCAACTCCATCTCGTTAAGAGACAGCCTGCAATTCAGGAATGTTTTTGATTTGTGCATGACATTGTCCAAGGATTGCGGCCTGTCTGTCGGATCAGATGATGACGTCCCACTTGGATGTTACATTGCTCTTCAGCCAGGATAGTGCTTCTATTGTCGCAATGGTTTCTGCCCGAAAAGCGCTATAGTGGTCAGGGAGCTTCAATGAGAGAGCAATGCTGACTAAACTACTCACTGACACATGTTTCTTTCATTTCTTATAAAATAGTTAATTGACAAGCATAACCACATCATGGGTTCCAACAAAGAAGCCCTACAGAAGCTACCAAACGATAGGGTACGGAATACCCTATTGGAAATCATCGAGAGCATCATTCCAACCAAAGATTACACCGTGCAGCTCGAGGAGGGTTCCGCCAAAGGAGACAACTACATTGGTATAGTTCACAAAGCAAGGGTAACTTATAAAGATGAAGACAATCCCGATTCATCAGAACCTAAGATTCTGGGGCTTTTCATCAAAGTTCCCCCAACGAATCTAGTTAGGCGGCAACAGTTTTTTGCCAGACCTTGCTTCCTAAGGGAGGCTTTAATATACGATGAGGTACGTGCAAATATAAAAACTTTCACTAACTATTCAATTTAAAAATCTATTCGTACGACAGTACCTACCACTTCTTGCAGAATTCCAAAGAACCAAGGGTATCATTCCAGAAGAAGATGGCTTCAAAGAGTATGCCAAATGTTATAGGAATCTAACCGACGACTTGGAAGAGGCAGTGTTTATGGAAGACTTAAGTCTGAAAGGATACACTATGCATGATCGGTTTTCCAGTCCCACCGGGGAAATGGTTAAGATTGTAATGAAGGCACTGGGGAAGCTGCATGCCTTGTCATTTGCTTTGAAAGATCAATGGCCCGAGAAGTTCGCCAAGTTCAGAGAGATCGAGGAAATATTTGCGGGAAAGAGAAACGACGATTTATTCACAAACTACGTAAACTCTCTAATTGATATTGCCTCTTATGCATTCTCCGAGAAGGGTGATGAGCTGTACTTGGAAAAGGTGAAGAATTACGTAAAAAATAAACCGCTTTTTGCTCACATGGAAGATCTTGTTAATGGGTCCTTGGCCGAACCGTATGCAGTCATTTCTCACGGCGATTGTTGGAACAATAACATGCTGTTTAAATATGAGGTAATATCCGAAAACACTGTAAACTGATCTCGTATGCACTGAAGAACTCGTTTGTGTGTGTTTGCAGAATGGAAAGCCAACGGACATCAAACTGATAGACTGGCAGATAGCTAGATTTTCATCGCCTGTATGCGATCTGATGTACTACATTTTTTGCTGTACCACCAAACCAATGCGGGACAAGCACTATAAGGATATTTTAAATGTTTACTACGCAGAGCTGTCAACTTTCCTGAAGCGGTAATGATTACGTGCGGCCTTCTTTGTTGATTTTTTTTCTAAAATTTTGCATTCTATATGTAGGCTTGGTTCAGATCCAACAGTATTATTCCCTCGTTCAGCACTCGATCAGCAGTTGCATAAGTTTGGAGCTTTTGGAATGATAATGGGCCTCATGACAATACCGACATTCAGCACTAAAAGCGAGAACATTCCGGATCTCGATGAGTTGAGTGAAAGAATGGATGCAGGAGATGAAGAATTCACTAAGCAGGCATTTGAATCGAATCTGCCCGAAAGTCGGCCAAGGGTACGCGATACTTTACTCGATCTAATAAAGCTTGATTATTTGTAAAACATTTATAAGAGTGTGATTTTTACTTTTTTATTTGCATTTTTATTTCGGTGAAACATCTTTTAGTTGAGTCTAAGAAAAAAAAAACCTTTATTTGCTATAATTGGTCCTTGGCAATCCCTCCATACATCGCTGATTTGAGTTACTGCTGGCTCGTGGCTATAACTCCTCTTTACGAACATTTTGTGATCTATGCCGTTTATGTTGGGTAGAGTGGCTGACGGCCAGGGTATACCCGTTGAGTTACGACGCGAATCGATCCTATTCCGCAAAGCAGTTGGTGCTTTTGATGAAGCGGTGAAGAATGTAGGCATTAGTGCCAGGTTTTTGAGGAAGTCAACAGTGTTGACCGTGGTGTTGTGTCCTGTGCGTCGACACCTACGCACTTGGTTCGATTCCCAATACGGCCAAAAACAATTTTCACGGCCCCACCTCTTTCGAGTCACTGACAGTGCTGAAAGAGTATAACTGTCTAGAAAAAGCTTTTCAAACTTGCAGGTTCGGAGTCGGCATAAATCTGTAGGTCGCTTGCTGAGAAGCTTGACATACCTTGCAATTGAATAGATAAACTAGACCTACCACGCGTATTTCAAATCGAGCACTCATTTTCTTCGAGATCTACCACACTTTGCACATTTAAAGTCCCAACACTGGAAGTAAGCCCCTAAGTGGAGAGGAGAGGCCACCGCAGTTACAGAGAAGGAGGTCCTCGTCTGCCTTGAGAATTTTATAAAAATGATGAAATCAAGGGGCTAGAGAGGTAGAAGATGACTATTTACTACATTATTTCTGTCTCGGATCCAGAGCAGAGAAAGTCCTGACACACGCATTGAATTGAATTGAAGAGCTCGGGGTCTGTCACAATAGATACTAGTACTAAAAGATATGTATATTGTGCCTCCTCCTTTTGGTCTTGAATTTAAGTGCTGCCTTCACTCACACAAAAATTATTCAACCATCTCGTTAAAAGGTAGGCGGAAGTTCTGGGAAAACTTTGAGTTAAATGACAATACATTCAGTCGCCTAGCTATCAGAACATTATATATCTGACTGACGTTTTCTGTAATTGATATCACATTGGTTGTTAGTCAAGACAAATGTTCCCTTATCGATATAGTTTCTGCCTGAAAGACGTTCTTCTCAGTTCAATTACGTTCTTCTTGTCCTGGTACGTAAGTCTGAGTTCGCAAACTATATATTCACTCCGTACGTAAACTATATATTCACTGTGTTTGAATCATTGGGAGTCCACATTCTGTACAATTAACAATTCAGAAAACAGTCTGATAGGATAATTCGATAAGAAACATTTTTAAAAGATAATGCAAGCCGAAAAGTCATATCCTGCCGTACTACCAGATATCAACAGCCGATAATCTTATTTCATGATGTCCTTGTACTTATCGTTTTACCTCCAATAGATATGAACACAGAATACAACTTATCAATTGCAACAGAGCAATCAAAGTGGAATAAACCAATTGAAAGCAAAGAAAAAAACGATGACCGTGCAAAAATCATGTCATGTCGCACGAGTCTCTAAAAATTACTCTTGTCATCTACGTGATTAACGGGCATATGTATGCATCGTACATCCATTGATGGTACGCGCGAAATCTATTTAGTTTGAATTTAATCGAATCCCCCGAACTACTTGCTGAGATAATATTTTGTGAATTAAATATATTATGACGTCCATACCTACATACAAACATATCATATTAGAATGATTGTACCAGATTATATAATTTTAAGGTAGGTATTTCCCTGTCGTGTGCCTACCGGATATCTGCAACCGATAATCATTTAGCGGCTATCAGGTTTTCTGGTATCAATATGACGTTGCACCTTTGCAAATAGGTTTTGTCACTACCCATACCATATCACCCGAAATAAAACACCGAAACAACCGGAAAAAAAACAATGACCGTGCAAAAATTGTGTAGCACGAGCCCCTAATACTACTTCTTGTCACATATTGTTATATGTATGTCAGTATATATGTATGTATGGAACATTAATAAAATAGTTTCCATAAACGGACGACATTGAATTAGATTAATTAATCAAATCCGCTAACTGATGAAAGAAATAAAAAAAAAACAATTGTCATCTTTTACATATAGGGGTCAAACCCTAACAAGATTATTAGATTAAACAATAGATTATGATTATGGCAGACAGCGGCGGTTATATATTCTACACAGTTGATTTCTGCTTTTGGCGAAGCTCTTCAATTGTATAATGCTGACGTTCTTCAGCTCGCTTACATTCTTACAATATTATGCATAGATCAGTGCCTTGAGATAAACTCTGAAGTGTCCTGTAGGAGTATGGGATTGAAAGTCCTCTGTTGAGGATCATGGGTCATGCAGTCCCTATTCAAACTGTATCAACTGTGTTCGGGTTACATTTCACCGTGTGCGTTTCGCCAAGGGTGCGTCTTGTCACCTCTCCTTTTCATTATATACATATATAGACTGGATGTTGCAGTTCAGACGAGTTGAGGGTACATCATCTTCTTTTTGCATCCTCCCAGATGAAACTCCAGCGCGCATTCGATAGGTTTGTGGCCGTATGTGCTGATGAGGGGTTGAAGATTAACGTGGACAAATCGGAGGCTTTGGTCCTTCCGGAACGCATATTCAAAGCAGTCTACACACCCATTGAAGCATGTGGAGAAGTTTGAGTATCTCGGGTCTTTTTCCCGAGTGATGGGATGAAAGCGACCATAGATCTGCGAAAAAAGTATTCTGGCAAGCCATTCGTCGATTCAGAGGAAAGAAATTCAACATCATCGAAGGCGTCAAATCCAAGGATGGTATGCTGCTTTCCAATGTTGTAGACATTTTGAAGATTCGCAGATGGAGCGAGCATTTTTCTGGGCTGCTCAATCCCGAACAGGGCAATAAGGTATGCGATTGAATCGCTAAAAGTTGGCAATTGGATGAAATCCGCCCAGAAATGCTTTAGGCCATGGGAAAAGATGGAGTTTTATGGCTATCTAGGTCTGGGAACGAGGTGAGACACCTGGCGACTGGCAAAATGGGGTGATTGACCCTTTCTTTTCAAAACGGGGGACAAGAGATATTGCTCCAACCACAGGGACATGTCTCTTTTAATTCTCTCGGGGAAAGTCTACGTTAAGGTGTTGGAGGCGCGTTTTAGAGCTATAGTCGAGTCGGATTGGAAGTAGGGTCAATTTTGAAACAGCTTGGAACATCTGTAATCAGGGAGACCGTGCTTGGTGTCAAAGCCACGTAAGCGATTTTTAGTTTAGTATATGTTCCAACTCGCACGTATGGGCATGATGTTTGGGAATAACCGAAAGAATAAGATCGCTAATACAAGCTGCCGGGATTTGTTCGTGCTGTTGTGGAAGTTACTCGCCGCGATAGGGTGAGAAACACGGCAGTACGCGAGGAACTCAATGTTGAGCAGCTGCTTTTTCGAACTGAAAGGGCTATGTTTCGATGGTTTGGTCACGTGGGACTTCCAAGATGTGCATTGAATGCGACCCCATCAGGTAGGTGACCGCTTGCATGGGCACTGTGACGTTCCAGAAAATTGCGAAGCGGACGAATTCTCTAGAAAGGGCAGTAGCTCAGAACTCTGTTGGGATGGAGATCTGTCATCCATCTGTTGAAATGCTTGCTCACACAATAACAATTGTAACAATTGTACGGAATTCTGCAAGATTGTGCCTCTTGAGTGTGAGTTTTGCACGATCTTCTCTAGGTTGATGTTGACAATCACATGACAACGTGTCGCGTTGTCTAAATTCTTTTCTGACATTGAAGGTCTCGGTGAGTTCGTTACCGATCTTGATGGAGTAGCGAGAATTCTCTATCGTCACCCTGCACAACCTGACAAGTTTGGCAGAAGCTCTCTGGCCTGAAGCCACACTGATAAGGACCTATCAGATAGTTTACAAAGGTCTTTAGGTAGGCACCACACAAAATGCCAGAAAAGATCTTATATGCGATGTAGACAAGACTCATTCGGTAGTTGGCGCCATCAAACATGCTTTCCTACGACTAAATCTTACAGTTGAGCTGGTGCATGCGCTCAACAAGATCATCTAAGCTGCCTTAAAAATGCCAGCGGACTGACCATTCGCACCGAAAGCCTTGATAGACTTTAACCTTGATATTGCTATCTCGTCTAGTTGGGGGGGGGGGACGGAATTCTCGTCCATCATCGTCCAGAATCAGATATCAGTTTGCAATAAAAGAAGTTAGACTGTATAAAACTATTACTCTTTATTAAAATTAACACTAAAATACCTAATGAACATTTTTACACAAGTGATGATAATGGTCCTGCAATGAATTCATGATGTTATGTTGTTTGCCTGGAATTAAGAAAGCTCGTATTGTTCCACGCAACATCCTTGATGTATTTCTAATTACCATTTTAAAACGTTCCCACGCCTGTCCCCTCCAAATAGGCAGCTTACTCACCTGGGTAAAATTTTTGAATTTCCCATGCAGAGTCCTAGTGCAACAAAATAAATTGATCAAGAGAATATGCCACTTTGAATTCGTTTTGCTCTCACCTTTGAGTTACGATCTGAAAAGCTGTTTTCAAGCCGATTTGCGGCAGTAACTGCAACTCTTTCATAGACGCATCGTTTAGCATTTTTAGAATTGCCTTCTGATGCTTCGCCAATGCGTCCTTTGTGCTCTTGTGTGTTTTTTCTTTTTCTTCATCGAAGTACCCGGCTATTGTCGAGTTATTTACCAAAGCACTAACCTTTGTGGGTTTAGTCCTTTTTGTCGGTTTGCTTCTTTTTCTATTTTCCTCTTGCGGCTCCTCTTTATGCGCTGCTAATCGTATGCTTCGTCGCTTGTTTTTGTTGTGTTCTGTTATTGACGAAATTCGTATACTCCTTCGGCGGGGCATAACCATGGAATCGTCATCACAAATGGAATTCGCCCTCGATGTAACTCTCAGCGATCGACGCAGGGGTTTGGGAAGAACGGTTGCTTCTCCGTTTAAAATACTTCCATTTTGCGAGGAGATTGATATTTGACTTGTGGAAAAATCTGGCATCGGCCGAACACCAGGTATCTCGGGCATCTTAAAAATCGGACTACTGGAACGGAACTGCAATTGGTAGAGTCATGAGATGATGGCTGAGCTGCATTTCATATAAGTATACCCTTACCAGTTCGCACCTTACACCATTGTCAGCAACCCTATGGTCGTTTACATTATTTTCCCGTGTGATAGTCAGTAATTCTTGACGAATTATATTTCGAAGGTTTCGCTCTACAAGTGCACTAGGGCAATTGTCTTGTACAGTCACAGAAGTTGTGTTCGTGTTTTTTATGGACTCCAGCACGCGCAGCATACTAGACTTCATGGTGCTCTCCATTTCAGCCATGCACCTGCGTACGATGGGGCTGAAGGTTTTGCTGAAATACATAAATACGTCTCAATTGTTGTCTCCACTGATAAATAAGACGAACACAAACCTCGATGTTGCTGGTTGACTTTCAATTGCTGTTGACGAGGAAATATTAAGACTCAGCAGTGAGGGACGCGATTCAAGCGATGTATCGTTGTATCGATAGTTAAGCGACTCGCGCTCAGGGGGTCCAAACGAAAACGGTGCAACCTTTGAAATCGGCATGCGAACAGAACCAATTCTAACAATAGAAACATTTATTAACAATATCGGGATGGAGTGAGTTCAAGGCTTACTTTTGCTTTTCCTTAGGCGTGAGACCAACATCGCTCTGATTGAATTTCGTATTTGCTCTCTTTTCTTTTTTACCTGGTGTACAAAAAGTGTTCCCATGAACTGTAATTTTCTTTGTTCCACTACTCTGCTTTGGATTGGCAAGCGAGAGCGGTCTCCTGTAGGGTGTGGGAGTAGCCGACGTACGCTTGGTTGAAGACTGGAGCATTTTAAAAGGCGTTTTTGCTTTCTAAAATATTTACAAAAAATTAGATACTAACTTAGAGCAGTATGCTGCGACAGAAATAATTCGTAATCATCAGTCGCAAGATAAGGTCACGAAAATGCAAAATTGTTTTGAATCCTTTGTACGTCAGAAGAGGACTGTAAGGCAAGTCAGACATCAATTTAAAAAAAAAAGTCTACAAATGATCGTCCCTAGTCAATGGAAAGTGGCAGGAGTCATAATGGTACCCACACCCACGGATAAAAAGTCCTACAGTGTCTAAGGTATTTGAAAAAAATTACTTAGACGACTGATCTGATGAAGTCCATCGTATAACTGATGTAGTAGAGAAAGCATTTGAAAAAACATCGTTTGTTCGGACGTATTTCTTGATGATTCCCAAGCCTTGACGAAGTTTGCCAGAATGCCTGAAATATAAACCTTGTCAGTATTTACCGGGAAAACTTTATAGCACTTAAGCGAACTATCTCTCCGATAGAATCTTTCGTGCAAAACATGGAAATGAATATTCTGCGTTTTAAAATATAAATGCTGGTGTACCGGAAGGGAGCGTACTTGGCCCTCTGCTATACCTGATGTATACTAGTGATTTACCATTCAAGGCATATTTGCTGACGACATCTTTGATCCTCCTCCTCGTCTAGAAACTGCCTTCTACAGAAGTCGTTGGAGGATGGGCCTACTCTTTTTGCGTGAAGGCCTAATAGGCAGTGTCTGGTAATTATTCCCACTGCAGTGCTATTTTAAGATAGCTTTAGGGAGATCAGGCTACTTAAACTTTTTGGATTGAGATTTGGCCAGATTTGTTTTGAGATTCGACAAGTGATGCCTGTCAACCATCGGGCATTGATTTTCTTTGAGCTTGAAGCTGTTATTGTACCATTGTGTATCAGAAACGACGATATCCACAGAGATGATGGAATTCAGCATGTTCAAGATGAAATTATGAACTTTGCGTATAAACATATGCGCCACCTGGAAGAACATACAAACTCTGCCGTTTTATCCTGTCCTTGAGGAAAATAACATATTGCGCTGACTTCAAAGACTACCCCTTAATCTCGTGCTATAGTCTCCATCCGCCCATGATTGCAATGTTAGCAGGAGCTGTCAGTGGAGAGTTACCTACCAAACGTATGTAAATCGAGATATACAAACTACTTGGTGAACGTTCGCCACAGAGTCTGGTTAAAGATTTCCACCAACCCTTGCGAAAAAAATGTCTCTACCTGTTCTATCTCCTATATGCTTGGATTGCAGAGTGTTTCTGAAATTAGATTTTCAATCCAACTTTAGATTATAGCGACCAAGAGATTTCTGTGATGGCATTCGAATCGAATTAATGCGGTGGCATGTGCATTCTTATCGTAATTTCCTCTAAAACATTATCTAAGCAAGATGAACGACACGTCCCCCGCGAATATGAAATTATATAAATTCATTGATCTGCACGATTTCAAGATCAGTGGATATGTGCATGCTAGGCTTTTTCATTTTAGTTCAGTCCAGAGAGCGCTCAGTTTAGCTAAAATCTGTTGAACTAGTTCGTTCTTCTAGTTAGTTTAGTTTAATGTAGTTCGCTGCTCAGGAAATTCAGTCTAGTGTGATTTTCCGCGGTTGGTCGTCATATTATCGTCATAAATAACAGCGCTATTAACGCAATAATGCTCTATGTGCTTGTACTGCGGTAATTAAACAAAAACACTTTGATGTGCACAATGCCTATACCCACACAAAGCAAAAGCACTAGAATTAGTTCGATTTAGTTCAGTTATTCCTACTGAATTACATGTGCATATGCAGAGTAAGGTATACCTGTGTTTGTTGAACTACTGAACTACCTAAATGAACTAAAATGACATTGTGAGCTTTTTTTTAAACCAGTCCGATCGTGAACTACACAAGCCTTGTCCATATACTTATTTCCATGAACAGCTAACTTTTTAGTATAATAAAAGTATTCACAGAATATTCTCATCGTTTTAGATGGATCTAAATCTGACATCAAATGAAGAAGTTTTAAGCAGGCTGCCGAGCGAAGCAGTTCGTGAAGCCTTTCTTAAGATCATCGAGGACAAAGTTCCATCGAAAAACTATCAACTGCATATCGAAAGTGGGTCAACCAAAGGCGACAATTACATCGGTATCACTTTACGCCTAACTGTTACCTATGGACAAGAATTGGACACTGAGCAGTCGGAACCCCAGAAACTGGGAATCTTCATCAAAATTGCGCCAGATAATCCTCAAAGACGTCTGCGCTTTTTCGTAAGACCATGCTTTTTGAGGGAAACCCTGATATATGACGAAGTATGACTTGAAAATTCTGTGATGATTTAAACAATTAAACAACATTTTACAACCTCCCTATTAGTTCCTTCCCTTGCTCGAAAAATTCCAACAAAGCAAGGGTATATCACCTGAGTACGGATTTTATGAATATTCTGATTGTTATTTCGTCATCACAAATGAAGTTGAGGAAACAATTTTCATGGATGATCTCAGCTCGAGGGGCTACACCATGCACGATCGTTTTGCTGAGCCCAGTGCGGATATGGTGAAAATGTTAATGAAGGCACTTGGGAAATTTCACGCACTATCATTCGCAGTGAAAGATCAATGCCCAGAGGAGTTTTTCAAATACACTCAACTAGACGAAATCCTTTGTACTTCAAAGCAGGGCCCCATGTTCGAGAAATATATGAATAAACTAGAAGATGTAGCATTCGATGCTCTTTCTGATAAACGCTACGAGGAACAGCTACATACAGTTCAAGACTTTATGAAGAGCAAAGGAGTGTTTCAGCGAATGCAGGAGTATGTGGATGGTTCAAACGCTGAGCCGTATGCAGTTGTTTGTCACGGCGATTGCTGGAATAATAACATTTTATTGAAATACCAAGTAAGTTGTCACCATTGAATGCTTGATTACTATCCAACTTGTTTGTTGCAGAACGAAAATGTGGTCGACGCTAAACTAATCGATTGGCAACTGGCTCGTTATTCATCACCAGTGACTGATTTAATGTATTACCTATTTTCCTGTACCACAAAATCATTGCGAGCTGAGCACTATGAAGACTTTTTGGATATTTACTACACTGCATTGTCAACGTTTCTCGAGCGGTATTTGAACGGCACAAGTATCTGTGTACATATGTAACGACAACAAAAAATAATCTTTTCACAGACTTGGCTCCGATCCGTCGGTTGTGTTTCCGCGATCAGCTCTCGATAGACAACTGAAGGACTTTGGAGCATTTGGATTCGTGATGGGATTGCTGCTTATACCTACAATTTATAAGAAAAAAGAGGATGTACCTGACCTAGACGAGATAAGCGAACAATTGGATGAAAACGGCGATTTTGTGCCGATTTCATCCACAAATTCCCTAAGTGAATCAAGATCGAAAATTCGTGACGTGATTCTTGATTTAATACAACTTGGTTACATTCAATAAAAAAAAATTCCCAATACATACCTTTAGCTCCATTAATTTCGAATTAAGTTGTGGATTATGTTTCAGATTCTTAGCAGTCTGAGCGAATCTCAGTGTGGACAGAGTTTCACTTAGATCTTCGCGATGTGGACTTATGCACGCCAGCAGGGTAAAGTATGAGTTTGGATTTAGCGAGTCTAAGTGAAAAAAATGGTGATCATATGAAAAAAAAACCCCAACAAAGTTACCTTGAAGAACAGAGCTCAACACACTATCCCGGTAAGGAATCACCTTGTATCCATGCGTTATGGCTTGTAAAACTTTTCCAATTGAAAGCAATCCCTGATTTATATGCACTCCTTCCGATAATGCTAGTCCTTGGTGTCCAGTACGACGTACTCCTTCAGAACCAGCTAAATCCACCAAGTTCAGACAGGACTGTGTGGTCCTATTTGTAGCATTACTCTGCACGTGAATTGTAAATATTGCATGCGACCTGGAACTTTGAGCGTTCATTTTTGTTGGACGAACATGACGGTTTTTTGTTCCCTGAATGAGAAGTGCGTATGCGTCATGAATGTTTTCAATTGGCTTCCTAGTACCACCCGTGAATTTGTAACCTAAAATGAAATAGTTGCAATGGTTATATAACATAACCTCTCCCTAACAGAAATAATCAGATCTCTCGAAGTTGGGTGTGAATTAGTTAAAAATGCTGACTTTGTACTAAATTACACGTATGCCGTGCTCTACATAATATTCAAACTCCCTCCAAATGATGTCAAAGAGGAACTGTAAAGTATTTACGATTAAGCAACCCGATCGACATGAGCTGCGGTGTCCGAGTGGTTAAGGAGATGGACTTGAAATCCATTGGGTTCTACCCGCACAGGTTCGAATCCTGTCCGCAGCGGAAGGCAATTCACTTTTTTTTTTTCAATTTACTGCCAGTATTTACAATGAAAACATAAACAGCAGTAGTTCTCCAAATAAAAACGTTTAAAAGAAAAAGTTTCATGAAATTACTAGTCCTGGTACTTACCTCTTGCTATAATTGGCTCGGCAGGATTTTCACCTAATATATCATAAACCTTTTCGCTGTATATTTCAATGAATGACCCCAGTATTTCATATTTAAAATGTGGGTCATCATATTTTTGCTTTAGAATCTCCTGCAAGCATCGAGGAATAAGGCCCATTTCTTCTCCTTTAAAACTCTACAAGGGAAAAAAAACGAATAATACATATGTACACTTATTTTTGGATTATTTTGATATTGTTTACCTCTGGATTTAGTCCCATTGTGAACGATTTCCCAGTACCAGTTTGTCCATACGCCAATGCAGTGCAATTGAAACCCTCCAGAACTTTGCTGACCAGCGGCAGAACCAAGGAATCAAACAACTCCTTTTGTGACACATTTGGTGGTAAAACATGATCAAACGCAAATGGTCGTTCATCAGCTATCAAGATCTACATTTAAGATAATTTTATGTCTTTTGAAATGAATGCAGATAAGGATGTGAAGAAATTTACATTTGAATTCGACGAGTGGTAACTGATTGAAGATGCTATTTCACTATTTTGGTATATTTCACGCAGTGGTCGTTGGCGAACAGCAATTTTGACTGCACAATCCTCCTCAGGTAAACTCATGGTTTTATGCATACACTTGTTTTTATATTTAATTAAACTACAAAGCAGAGATAACTTCGAAAATGTCAGATAATTCAATTTTTTGAATAATTTTAAATTGTTTGATTGGGCGTCCTTGTAGCTCGAATGACAGTTTGGTTCTCTTGCGAACGAGCATTCAAAGATGTAAGGTCATAAGTACACTAAGAGCCAAAAGTGTGTTCGTATTTACTCAAGTTGAACAAAAAAACCTGCTCAAACTAAATTATTTGGTTTGATGATATTATAATTAAAACACTGTAAGACGATTGATGTACATCTCTTAACTATGGTTACATCGTTTTTTATAAAGATAGACCAGCGTCTTTCGAATTTATGCATTTCTTTTATAAATTTATTCTCTGCACTCGAATGCAGGTTATCTTAGGTTATGTGCCATTTGAGTTGAAATTGCATTCAAACGATCATTTTTGACTCATTGGAGGTAAATACAGGAAAAAAATATGTTAATACAAATATTATGGTTAAAATTCCCGTGAACGTACTACAAGCCAATGTCAAACGTCAACTCTAGAAACAGCTGCTTGCATCGGATAAAGATTGCTGTCAATTGACAATCCGTCAGTGACAGTCTAATGTGTTAGTAGGAATTTTACGTCGAACTTGTATTTTTCCAAATTATATGCTTATCATTTAGCAGTAAAAGTCTAATGATAAGCACCTCATCTTACTACACTTCATATCTGCAAATCAGTCAGCATTTGTATTGTGAATCAAGTTGTCGCCTTCATTAACATTCCCCATAAAAAAAAAGTGATTTTAAGCAGCATTTATTGTGAAATAGAATAGAAGCAGCAAAATCAATATGTCGCTCCCAGTGTTGGAATCGTGTGTCCCTTTTCCGATTGATGACAAAACATTAATGGAAATCGTCCCCAAAGCAAAAGATTGGGCAATAATGCATGGCGCAGCAATGCGTTCAAAAGCAGAATTCAGTCCAGACGCATTAAATGTAACCTATTGAGGACAAGATTGAACTTGAAATGATTGCTAATGCTAATTGAGTTCATTTCAGTTTGCCCCATTCATCTTAACACCATCGTCCTTCCCACAGGAAGAATTTCAAAAGGCTGTCGATTTGCAAGTTATTCTTAATGAACTGATGCACTTCGTGGCCCACGATGATGAGTTTCTAACCACAACGCTGGCTGAAACAATTAAGGTCGATGAATTTACTGGAAATCTCTTCAAGATTTACAAAAAGATTCTAGCAAATGGAGTGAAACAGGTAAATAATCATCAAATGCTATTTGAATTCATTGTAACAGCCCTTCAAGTATTTATGTAGCAAGTATATTTTCAAAGCTTTTAGTTACAAGTTTTATTGTATAACAAGAATGTTTCTTTTTTTTACGTATTTATACTAATATCGTGTTTAATAACTGAAAATGTTGCTAATTTTTATTTATATTATGTCGCAGTGAAAGAAGACACGGGTGATTCATGTGTATATATTATGCTAGAATATACCTAATGACATCATGTGTATACACATATAATCTGTCTGTATCATAGCACGTGATCTTCGCGAAAGTTCTGTCTATGCGAGGAAAGCCGTCATGCGTTAATGATTTTTCGTCTTCTAATACCTGACTAATTAATGATTCAATAAAAAATAAGTTTCCTTTCAGTCTGAACTTTTGTATGCATCGATTTTCCTATCTGTATCAAGTGAATGACGAAATAAATATTTAAATATGCACAAGGCTAATCACTCCCGCTGAGTTTTATATTAATTCACGTTCGAAGTGCTATGCTACTTTACATTTAAAATACAAAACAAAATGCAGTCATCTCGTCAAGCTGAATTTAAATGATTGTAAATAAAAACAAAAACAGTTTTAACAGTGGCATTAGTTTGTGTTGGATGAATTTTCTTGAAAAGTTCAGCTACACTCAAATCATTTATTTATCATACATATCATTTATTACACGCAACCCACATGTAATTAACTTTATTGCCTTATCACAATTTTGTTTATCATCAAATGTGTACCTTATTTCTATATACTTGCTACATCTATACAAGAAACAATGTTAAAAATAAATATGAATTTAATAAATAGGGAGGGTCTAAAAGTTTCCGCTTCATTTGATGATTGAATAGCTAAGTCAACATCTCCCCATTACACTCTTGCATAAGATGTTTTTTTTTTATAGCATTTATGTTAATTTCAAATGCGTATTAAATTGCACTTTTTGTGTGTCACACGAAACCCAAGTAGGTCGCAATGAAGTTTTCTTTTCATCTCTACTTTGGATTACACTTTTCTCTTGATCTTAGTCTAACTTCTCGGGTAATCTCAACACAAACATTTGACTCAAAACTTTCTTTGTGCCTGAGTAAAATTCAGGCGTACATAATTCAATTTAATTTTTGTTTGAACAATGGAAACTTTTCGACCCCAACCTCGTTGATTTGTGTTATATTAAAAAGAAAAAAAAAATCACAATTCAAAACCTCATTTACTGAAGCCATTATCTTTGGGACTTATTCGATCTGATTTGATGTTGGAGACTTCCTGTCTAGAAAATAAAGATAAAGACAAGCCCTGTGCCTACTGTTGCTGGAAACAAGTTGAAATTAACACAATAGCTTCTGGTTTCGGCCATTTAGGACCAGCTAGTAAATCAATTCAAAGGTGCACATTTATAAAACAAAAAGAACAAACATTTTGTTTATTTTTTTTTTTAAAAAAACTATTTTTTTCTGTATTTATTGTGTGTTACATTTTTTTCTATTTTCTGTTAAAATTTAACTTTTTCTTAATTATAATTTATTTCAAATGAAAGTTGGTGAGATTATGACTCGCTAACAATTAAAAAAAAAATTAACTCCAAATGCTTTATGAACTAAAACTATTGCCGTATTGCTTCTGTTCAATAGCTTTTTCTTAGCTTGTCTGAGCATGTTTTGTGTTTTATGAAATTACTTTTGGACTTTTGGCTGCTTAGAAGGATTTTTTTTTTTCACTGTTATAATTTTTTTTTTTTTTTTTTTTTGAACTTTGTACAATAACTTTGTCAGTGATTTATGGTTTGGTTTGGGTGAATAATTTGAACTCAATTGCCTGAATCGTTTGCTCAGAATGGCGGAAGTTGTTATGTTGCGTTTGGTTTGAATTGGATTGGTTTTATTGCCCCTTCCGCCTTGACACCTTCTAGCTTCAGATGCGCACATATTTATTTTAACCGTTACTGTCTCCGCTATTTTATGTTAAATTTTCTTTAAAAAAAATCTCCAGATTTTTTTTTTTCAACACAATTGAGTTTTGATGAATCTGCATCTCATGTGCAAGTAAGACCACCATGATTTGTAGTATTTCTAAAGAATTTTTTTAATTCCTTTCTTCTTCCACACGGTATATTTCCATGTTAAGAAATTCTACAATTCTGATTCGATAATGCTTACAGAAAATCAGATTATTTCACACTGATCATAGCAAGTCGAAGAAAAACCGGTATTTTTTTGTATTCAAATATTACGAGTATTGAAATGTTCACGTGTATGTGCTACATGCACAACCTCCTTGTGAATATCTCTCGGTATCTGCACACGACTAAATGCATCTATTAAAATTATGTACATGCACTTTCATTAATATTCTTCACTTTTATGCTCTGTATGATTGAATGTTAAATTTCGCAACTGCAACCATTGTACACTCGATAAACTAGAATAGTGGTGGTCTTACTTTGCATGTGATTGCACTTATTATCAAAATGAAATCAAGCATTGCATACAGTTTGGCCAGGAGGAAATAACTCTTTTTTCTTTCTTTCTTGAAAATGTTACAAATATGATGAGTACTAATCATAAGTGGCAAGCCATCATTTCATCGATCATATCTTAACGCATAATAAGGAAACTTATGAAAGAGGCTAAGCACCCAAGATACTGCAAATAAAATTCTATTGTTTTTTTTTTCTTTTTAAATAATCTAATTCTCATATAAAATGCAGACAAGATCAAACAAAAAAATATGAAAATCTATGAACATTTCATTTCCAGGATACTCTTTCACTCGGTTTGTTTCGATCTGACTATTTGGCTCACTGTTTTGAAGGCAATCACATAAAACAAGTCGAATTCAACACAATTGCCTCTAGTTTTGGTGGCATATCCACAAATATGATGCCTCTACAGAGGTATTCAAAGTTTATTTTTTTTTTGTGTTTTCTCTATATCTCTACACTCTCTCTCTCTACATCAATCTTTTCTTTTTTTCAATATAACAAATATGTTACTTACTTTTGTTTTTTTTCCTATTTTTCTTAATAATGCAAACTTTTTTTATTTTGTTGTTTGAAAAGTAATGAAGCATGAACAGTATGAGATGCTACTAATTTATTACTCTACTACGCCATTTGCATGATTCAATTCTGCATGCTGTCCAGTGGATGTTTTATTTGTAGATATTCATATTCATTAAAAAAAAAAACTAATGCAGATTTAAAACGTTGTTCACTAGAAAAAAGCTTAAAAAACTAAACTTCTGAATATTTGAGCACGAAATACGAATTAAAGTGGAATCATTTTTAAATGAATGATTTTCGGTATCAACTAATGCACACGTTTGCCACTTCATATGCAATCTGACCGACAGAAAATACGTTTTCGCCAGTGCAACAATACAATTTTTATAAAACATAGTTTCGACCCTTTGGAAAATAATAAAATGTGTATGTAAATTAACTAGAACATAGCGCACAACTGTATTTGAACAAGCGACTATAATTATGAATGCATGTACATATGTATGTTGTAGGGGACACAAAAAGCAATATCCAGACTTAATACTTCAACTTGGTGAGTAGTTTGAAATTTAACATGATAAACATCGTATTGGACAATATTGGATACCAGTAAAGTTTGAACGGAAAAAAATATAACACACATGCGCCATAGATTCTTATGCCTGAAGCTTGATACGTGTCTAATATGGATAATGTGCTGTCGAATGCTTTAGATTGTGATGAAGCGATCTGCTAAAGCCTCGTATAATTACGCAATAAAACAGTTCATTAAAGAATAAGTTAAAAGGTGAAAGCAGGACATGCAATGTAGAATTGTTTCTCTTGAAGCCGTGCACTGGAAATGTAATTTATTTATCACACATGACTAAACCGAGAATCAATCAACATTTGTGGTTGATAAATGTCGCCTAATGCCTTACAAAAGTGAACTATGCCACGTTATTAATCAATTGCGAATGAATTGAGAAACCAGAAAATAATCCTGTATGTTGTAGATTTTGGAATGAAGTGTATCGTGAGGTATTTTTCGTAAGGACTTGGCTTTCAACAATTTTAATATCACTACATATCTAACTTATAGAGAGACATGCCATCAGAATACGTAAGAAAATAATGTTCTCGCGTATTGAATGTAATCGCTTTTGTTTTACCAAAGGAAGTTCTACGCTTAACTACAATGTATTGAGCAATCAATTAAGCATATATATTAAAGTAAACATATACGCTTCATAAGACAAACCACATTCGAATATATATATATCTACCATCATCATAATTATTAAAAACAGCATGCAATATATTGTTACTGTCCGATTACTTTTGTTTTGTTTTACCTATTAATTAAACAATTTTACTCAGTCTTTACGTATTTAAAAGCTTTGCACTTATGAATGAAAATAGAAACAACTTTTTCTGTAGTTTTATGTTAATAAGCTTGAAAATACAGTGACTTTCTTTACCGCATCGCCAAGCTTGTATTTGTGTCCTTAATTCATCGTACAATGTTCGCCATTAATAAGAATCACTGTTTTCTAGTTATGTCCTGAAGGAACTCGACCATGGCGACAAAGTGAAGAATGTGAGTTTGTATAATCTATCTTAACAATGGGAGCTCTTTTTTTATGGAGGATTATTTTAGTTGCCGGAGAATAATGCACTCTCTGGAATATGCGGAGGCATGATTAAAGCGTGGGAATTGTATGGCAATACAAAGGCGGTCATCATGTTCATCATTGAGAATATCTCGTACAACATTTGTGATCAGGTATGATAAAGTATATTCTTTCTACGTTTCTAACTGAGAGAATTAATATTAACATTTATTAATAATAATAATTAGGGAGCACAGGCTTTTAGGTTCTATTGTTATTACTTACTTACTTAAAGTGGCGCTACAATCCGCAGTGGATCTGGCCTCAACCAACAACTGTCTCCAGCCAGCTCGATCCTTAGCTAGCTGCCTCCAGTTTCGCACGCACAGTTGGTTGAGGTCCCTTTTCACTTGCGTGCACCGACTGAGTCACAGTAGAGGACGTCCCGGGTGGATTCGAAGACTTTTAGTTTCCATCCGCTTTACATGACCTAGCGATCTCAATCGTTGGATCTTCACTCTTCTGGCTAAGTCGATGACGCTGTCCAACCGAATCAAATTAAATCACCTAACAAATTTGCCTCTCAAAGCAACTATGAGCAACTTCATTTGCTTTTGACAAAGTGCAGAGGCATGGCTGCGCCTTATAGCAGGACTGGGACGATTAATGTCTTATAGAGGGTTACTTTGGTTGTTAGAGGGCTTTGTTTATTAATTGCTTTCATAGCCCAAAGAAGTAGTGATTGGCAAGAGTTATTCTTGATTCAACGCTGGTGTCGTTGTTGCTATGTAGACAGTATTTGACTACCTCAAAGCTATATCTGTACTGTGACCCACGGTTCCGCTTTCAATGATGTCACTCCTTTAACGTCGAATTATGCATATATTCCCACATTTAGAAAATGCATCTAGTGATAAATGCAATTTGAAAACCGATCGTATCACCGTGGTTGCACATTGCCAGAGACAAAACCCATTTTACAGCAATTCCATAGTTGACTGCCATGAAATTTATTCACAAGCTTGAATGTGACACGTTTCTATTTGATTCTTGTTTCCCGCAGAGATTCCATGAATTTTACATTCGCGCAACAAATCCAAGTATAAAAGTTATACGAAAAACATTGACGGAAGTGCACGAGCAGGGGAAGCTGGGAAACAACAATGAATTATTAATGTGAGTTATCATTTACATTGTCTTTGCAATAGAGAAGAAGGAAAACTAACATCTCGTTTTACGCACATAAAGTGATGGTCAAGAAGTGAGTGTTGTTTACTTCCGTGCTGGGTACGAACCCGGTCATTATCCGTCCCAAAATGAATGGGATGCACGGTACTTAATTGAGTGTTCCAAAGCGATTAAATCGCCATCCATACAATATCACCTAGCCGGTACCAAAAAAGTGCAACAAGCCCTTGCAATTCCTGGAGTGCTTGAAAGATTTATAACTGATCCTGAGAAGGTAAGCACGTTTTGTTATTTTCGATAAAATTATGGAATTTTGAATTTCTCCTGCTCTAGGTGAAAGCAATTGGAAAGATATTCACAGGATTGTATTCATTGGATGACAATGAAGTGGGGAACGCATCGTATGAAATGGCATTAAAAGATCCCGAAAGGTATACCAATTAGAAAATATTTCGAAAAATCTATTAACTTTTCTAACTCCGAATATAGATTTGTTCTAAAGCCACAAAGGGAAGGCGGTGGCAATAATGTGTATGGCGAAGATATTCCCGACGCTTTGAAGGTAACAATGCATTTATCATTACAACCAATGAACAGTCTGTAAATTGTACGTTTTCAATAACAGGCAATGAGTGCACTAGAACGTTCAGCGTGGATATTAATGGAAAGGATTCACCCACCGGTAACCAAGGGCTATATGGTCAGACCAGGTGGACCCATGCCACCACCACTGGTCGATCTAGTTTCCGAACTGGGTATTTTTGGCGTTATTATTGCCGATGTCAAAACAGTGTACACAAACTATGAAGCTGGTCACATGCTCAGGACGAAAATTTCAACTGCGAACGAGGGAGGCGTTGCCGCCGGACTCGGTGCCTTGGACAGTCCATATTTACTGGATAAATGCTGTTAAAATGCCATTGTGTATATTTTGTGTACTATTTTATTTTTTTAAACATAAACAATGTATATTTTTTGATGGGATTTTTGGTATTATTGCCACGCAATAAAATAAACATATTTTTTAACTTTTATTTCTTATTGCGTAGTCTTTTATCACAATTTATGTAAGGTTCAGCTTAAGCGTTTGCTTAGCTTTGTAGGCAAATCCAGGTGGTCTGTGGAATGTAACTCTTCCGGCTGGTGGGATCTTAGAATCCAGTTCCGCTGCATTTAAGATTAGCTAAGTAAAGAGTATGTCCCTGCTATGTTTTATATGAGTACATATAGGAAGTGTAAAGCAAATTTATTCTCAAATATATGCCTTAAGCGTAATGGTCTGATTCACAGCTCATCGAGTCCAGCATTTAAGGGGTCATATATGCAATACGACGCCTTAAAGAAAGACAATTATCTCGGTTTTTTTTTAATAATAAATTGTTTAAACAAATTTTATTGCCAATTAAATAGTTCTAAGCAAATTATCACATTTTTTTCCGATTTTGGCAGCAAATCATCACCTTGTACTTCATAAAAACTTCTATTTTACATATTTACGATACGTATTGTCCATTAAATAGTCTACCATTCGATCAATTGGGTGTATTATAAACGGGATTGCGGCGAGTCCAGTCGCAGTAGGAATATACTTTCCTTTCGGTACTTTATAATACCTCACTAAAAGTCGTGCACCAGTGGCAATTCTATGAATGAAAATTGCGTCTTAAAAACAACTACATAAGTGCGTTGAAAATTTGAAAGCATACCTGTTAATAGCAAATCCGGGTATTGCCACCGATGCCAATAATTGCCATATCAGTACGTCCCCCGCCTTGATTGCAACATCAGTTGTTTTCTTACCTGGAGTATTTCGTACTTTATTCGCCTTGTCAACGGTATCACAGAGGCAATACGAAACAGCAAAGCCATATGATAAATTCACTAAGGTCCTGGAAATTAGGGGACGAAACGCTTCACCGATTTCATTACTGTAGCCTAATATCAACGAGGATAAGATGTTTAATTATTTATGTCCTCTACTGTGAATGCAGCTTCACAGCAAAATACACAACCACCGTGCCAAAGAAGGAATGTAAACAAAACAAACCTAAATAGCGCAATAGACTGTGCCGGTAGATATCATATTCTTCGTTTTCTTTCATCTTGTAATTTCTTATCCTCTAGTCCTCGTAATCTGCGAACATAGTTATGCAATACATGATAAGACTTCGTGGGTGGATGGTAAATAAAGTAATATAGACATTGCCTCTTCAAACGCCGTTCGTCGAGTTGTCTTATTCGGTAATACCTTACCGATTTTATTATTACTTTACAATTATTGTTTCAAATTTACCGGAAATTGTCTTATTGATGCAGGGAAAGTAAATCCTTGCGAAGTGTGATAGTAAACCTTTGTAAACATTCAGATTGACATTCGCGAATTCGGGTTATAAAAATAAAACGACGCGTAAAGTAATAGATTGTCAAAGTAAATAAGAACAGCTCTACATGGGCTTTAATGGCTTGTGATTTTGGATAGTTCCTAAGTTTGTGGAAAAATTATATTAAATCTTTATTTTTTTCTGAAATCAAGTAAACTAAAATGTTTTTTGTTCTTCGATGTTAGCAAAACCTTTAAAAACGAATCAAATTTGATGTTATGTGATTTTACAGTGTACGACAAGAGTCGTGTGGATTTCGTTTTATACCCTGTGTTGTGTTTATACCTGCTGCGATTGTGGTCTGTCTCCCAAACTACATATATGTTGAGAAATATGAGGAAATAACTATCTATTTTTAACACTACTCTGGAGCATTCAGCCTTAGAAATTGGCCCATTTTACGACCAAGCAGCAAACTACATTTCCTGACTGAAATTTCTTGATCTTCCGGAGTAATACCAGCAGGCGCTTCTTGCATGCGGAGCGTACATCAGATCTCCCTTATCATCACCGAATAACTGCCAGCTGATCCGAGCAAGGCCGGGACAGTGGCATAGGAAGCGCTCGGCAGTGTCGTTGCCTTGTCTACAGGCGTCGAGAGGGTTTCTCGTTTAGGCCAAGTACATTTAGGTGTTTTGGCGAAGGTTTAGTGGCCCGGTAGTACGCCGATAAGTCGTCTGCAGTCTTTTCTGTCAGGAGATAACATGTGCCTGGTTTGTCTACATCCTGGCGAGGCATGCCACCTCCTAATCAAGGACGCAGTTAGTCCCCAGGCAAGTTTGGGTCCTAAGAATACCTCCTCTGATCATTGTCTAGCAAATTCATCAGCGATCTTTTACCCGTGATTACGTGGTGGCCCGGGACCCAGATAGGTCTTAGCGAATTTAGACTGCCGATCAAATTCAGAGACTTGCATCCCTGAACTATGTTTAAGGGGTTGGGAAAGGCCTTAAGCACAGCTTAGCTGTCGCTACAGGCACACATTACTTCGCCCCTTCCTCCTGTTCTTCACAATACGGTTTACGCAAAATGTACATAACATAATGTTGTCACCCTCAACGAAAGCACTAGCGCCAGACCCTTCCCTGGTCTTGGAGCCATCCGTTAAGATTCGTCCACATTCCTTTCCTGGCTCAGATTCTGGCCAGAGCCAATCATGAGTGCAGGAAATTCTACTTTGTGTGTGTGTCGCCGTTGGTTTACTGGTCTCCGTGCGTCAGACGGCGTTTCCAAAGGAAATGCGGTTCCAAGGACCACTTATCCTTTTCAAGCGGAAAATAGCATTGAGAGGGCGTCCCATGTTGTGGATATAAAAAATGCTTTGTACGAAATAATGTATGGAAATAAGAGCTATACCTCGCTTCCTTTTACTCCGTTTTTCTGCGACAAATTGTTAAGTGTGTTAAGCCGCTTCCATTCAGTAATCAAAAGTCAAAAGTAATTTTTGCTATAAACCACAAAATTATTGCACGATAGTCTATTCATGAATTCAGTGAAAAATGAATTCCATCAGCAATGTAAGCCGCACTTAAGCTTGGCGTCCATTGGAAAACACACAAATTCGTTTCGTTTTGCTCACAGAGGTCGACTCATTTTTGTTTATATCTCATTCCAGCTGTGAATTTCCAATTGGCTTTTTGTGTGTGTAGGCACTAGTAGTTGCACATTTCGATGTTGGTACGTCTGCATTGGAGTGAAGGAACGAGAATTTATTTGTGCATTTTTGATTTCGTAGACTGCTTTCAATACTTTGTCCACAAGAAAAAAAAAGCAAAAGGAAAACTGCAAAACAAAAAAAAAGCATTAAACAATTGAAAACGTTCACTTTCCTTGTAAATTCCAAACAATTCAATGTACTATAAATGTGTGAAAGCAAAACCTCGACCAGAGTATCCCTGAAAAAGTGATTTTTTTCCGTCATCGTCGTCGTCGGGTCGTCCGTTTATCGAAATATTTTCTCAAGACGACGTGTCAAGTGGTGGTGGTGAAGTGATCAAATCTAATATCAAAACAATAGAAGGGTGAGTGATTTCGAATATAGATTTTCCACCCAACACAATATGAGAGCAATACAAAAATTGTCCATAAAATTTACCCATGAAATTACGTATTCAAAAATTGGTTGTGGACATTGAAAATTAAAAATTAATTTGCTCGTTTTGGTGGGTCGTCTTCGTAGTGATTCTGTGTGATAATCAGTGGGGAAATTAGAGGTAAAAATCGTTTTTGAAAACGTTTTCTAATTGAAAACGCAATGTCACCGTTCCTATTTGGCAAGTTCTTCATGTTTTTTTTTGTTCGTTTTTTCTTGCATTTATCTCTTCCATTTGCAATTTTGTTAGCTTTATATGTGTTGTGTGGTGCTGTTTGTCGTCGTTTATTTAACGGAGTGCATTTGTATGCGTTACTATCATCATCATAATCAACAAGACCGTTGTCGTCGAATCCCCCGGCCCCCCCCCCCCCCCCCCCCCCCATTCAACCGCCTATACGTTCTTTTCTTTTAATTCATCTCTCGCATTGAATTTTCCCTTTGGGATAACAGTGCGTACCCCTCCCCATTGTGTTGAATTGAATACTTAAATCACGGTGAGAATAAAGAAAATGCGGTGTGGCAAATATCCATCCAGAAAGCAGCTACAGTGAAAAGTGACCAAAGCTTCATGGTGCTGCAGAGACACAACGAAAGAAAACACAAAAGAACATCGAAAATATTTCCAAAGGTCGTCTATACCGCAAGAAATACCATAAATATCGCCGTGATACGGTGGCACACAACGGCAGTGTCTGGCCTTTACAGACAGGGTGATACGAAAAAAAAAAAAAATGAATAGTATAACAAAAAAGCCAGATACATAACTGACAGAGAAATATATTTAGTGAAAGGAGCTCGACATAGAGTGTGTGTTAGGTCATGTTTGTGTGCCGGTAAAAGTACTGAAAAAAAAAAAAAAACGTATTGCGCACAAGAGTTGGTTTCATAGATTAATATGTACATGTGGCTGTAGATGGGTAGACAGTGATCCTTGTGCCCACATGTACCTTCGTATCCTCTCAATAGGGCGGATGGTTAGAAAAAATTGCATCATCCATAATTGACCTGATTATAGAAAACAGCTGATAATAGTAAAGTTTCAATACATCAACCTTGCTGCTGGCCGCATAGTAAAACATCAGGTTATGTCTGATTTGTGATGGACTCGGGGAGTATCAATGAATTTATAAGCAGCTAACTAAATTCTATGTACATGCAGTAGATATTGCGAATACCGTCCATTTCGGTTACAACGACCTAAAGTTTGGTTTGCAATACAACAGCTAGTAAACAAAAAGTAAACGCTTATAACGACGACAAATCTGTCTCCCATCCGTGGTCGTTATGAGCGAATTCTACTGTGTATGTATACACAAAGTTGAATAGAAACCAAAATTAAGTATGTATAGTCAAATAGCAAGGTTTTGCATGTTTACAACTCCATTACTATGTACCAAGCAATCCTGCATTCATTCCAAGAATCGCAGATGCCGACGTTGTATTACAGAACCCTTATTGAAATCAAAATTCCTTCGAAAGTGAATCTCAAAATATAAATATTATATTGAAAAATTGATTAGATGCTGTATTTTGTTTGGTCTAATGGAAGTCATTGTTATAACACAACGATGAGTTATCTATGGATTAAACAATAACCTCTAGATAAGAATGTTGCCCTAGCGAATGACGGCGTCTGATGATCTATAGACTGTAGGTGCGACGAGATGAAGTTAGATAATAAGTTAATTTCTACGAAAACCCCATAAGGATTATCAAAATTCAGACTTTGTCATCATTATTATTTCTTTTTTATTTTTTTTTTTTTTTGTTCACATATAATAGAAACCGAGAGTTTTTCATTTATTATCTGTGCATTCTCGACTCTTTGTTATTGGAATGACAATTGTCCTCTCATATGCACAATAATTTGAGTTGGATGTTGTAGACCTTGTCCCAACAACGTAAGTGACTATTCGGGTCTCCACCTAAAACAATACTATTTACTAGATGAATGCATTATATGAAGGAACTTAATTAGTGTGTCTGTTTTCCTTATAAATGCTAATTACTCCTCATTGACTGTGATTAACTGATAAGAAAATACTAATCGTTTCCCACTCGAAGTCAATGACCTCTTCCATGCACTCCTCGTTAAGTCGATTTCACTTTTCACAACAATGATTTGTGTTAGATATCGTCCAGAGATTGCAAACTATAAAATGTGCCACTTAGATTAATACATTTGCAGGAACTTGTCTCTTCGATAATAAATACATATGATAAGAAACAAATTATAATTTCATTCAAACTTCTCGGCGATACAGACAATTTCACCCTGTGATGTTGATATGCCTCCATGGTCACATGTAGGTACATAATAACAAGTAGTGTGTCGGTATTTATGTAGCCTTTTCATTCACAGACCAAGCACTGTCTCCATTTTCTGTGTGCAACAACAAATTTGATAGGACTTTTGTTTTTCAAACATGTTATGTGAGAAAAATTCAGGTCACCATTGCCGACGACTTGAATTCGATAGATAGATTATGCAGCCGTGCTCACGTAGCTGGTTCGGTACCTTCTATGCTAGACGTCAGACATAGAAACGATGTCAACGCAATTAAGTCGAAGAAATTCTCCCTTGCAGGTTTTTCCATCAATTGATGCGTGCGCGGTGCTTGCATGTGGCGTAGTAAGAAAGTTTTGGAAAATGTTTATCGATCAAGTTTATGTGTTTATGTGTACGTTTAGCAAGATTTTTCTCTTCCGGGTTGATTGATCATGAACGCGAACGCGTCACCTTGTCCGGCAATTTAATCAGGAAGCTTTCGAGACTGCATTTGTGTCCTTGAAGCTGACAACAGTTTCTAAAAAGATGAATGGTTCCTACTCACGTGTGTTTATACTTGTTTAGTCAACTTAAGTATCGATTTAACTGCACAAAAGAGACATTTAACGAATCATTCTCATTGCATCTGAGCGAGGAACACAGATTTGTAAGAGATTATTTTTATCAGCCGATTAGTTATCAATTTTTGAGGAATAAATTCATGGGTACGCCAAGATAAATAAATTTCTATTTTAAGACAATTAATTACTGCCATTTATGAACAATGAAATAATTAAACAACAAAAGTTGACGAAAAGCAGCTGATCGAAATTGGTAAACATTCGGAATTCGAAATTGACGCTAAATGTTATACTTCGTGCTGAATTTCTCAGATTTGGAGCTGTGTATTTTATTGTGTTCCTAATCGAAATTATGCCTAGCTTTGTGGTACCCATATAAACGCGACACAATGTTTGTGCTGTTCCGTTTTCGCCAGACTACTTTTACGAACCCTCGATATGATTTTTGCACGGTTCAAGGCCTTATAATTTTGTATTGCATTGTATCAGCTTTTGCTAGGTTGCATCTCGGACACTAAAACTGAATTAAAAATTTACGTCACATATTCCATGAGCAAATTGACTATCTTGGCAGTAGCGGGGACTACTGAGTAAGGTTTTGTCTGATTATGGGTGCAGCATGGGTGTGCACAAGTGTTGCACGCATTTTCATAACTTTCGGCTATGGAATATTTTAACCTCCAAATCATTCGGTAACTAGGTACGATGTCCAAGCGATTAAATCGAACATTAGATAAAGATATTTCTGTATCTACACATATGACATTGAGCATTATCTTTATTGCTTATTTTGCGGTTAAATTGATTGCTCTTTCCTTGTTTTGTATGATTTTACTGAAAATGGGTCTTAATTGATTGTGAATATTTTTTTGTTTATTGTTTTGGAAAATTTAGAAAGCAATTCAAACCACTATTATTTATAAACGCACTAGCACACAGAAATATGAGAGAGATGAATTTGAATATTTTATTAACGACAAGTACAAGGTTCCGAATTTGATTCCGGTTCGAATCGACGGGGTCGCAACTAACCATTCATTTCACGGCAAAACGTATCGTGAGTCACTGAGTTTGCTCCGACAGTAGTAACTGTAAAGGAAAGCTTTTCAAATTCACCTGTAGGTGGTCGCTCCATTTGTGTGAGTAAGATGGCATGCAAGTTGTTGCACTAGTATGTATTATATATACATATCTATGGAAAGCAAAAGTTCTTACCGAAAAATACAACATTCAATATTTACTATTTATATGAATTTGCTCCATTAGGAGATGTTTTGAACATACATTTATTTGTACTGTGGTCGTGGGGATTGTATTTACACTTCCACTTTTGACTCTTGCCGATTAAACGGAGATTAATTGGAGATGCAGAGTGGAGAGAAAAAACTCGAAATAGCTCGTGAGAATAATGCTCACTTCGGATTGTAATGTCAGTCAACCATTCTTCAACACAAATCTTAGTTTCGCAGCAGAGTCTCCATCATTTCGTTGATCTACGAGAGTCATTTATGAACGATGAAGTCACAGAATCAAATCAAAAAATTAAATGGTATTTGTTTTTCTATTTTCTAGCTAATGGAGGGATCCGATGGATCACCTCCTCAGTCACTGTGCATGATTCGAGCAGCCGAACTATTTCCCAAGCCACCAATGGAGAAGGAAGATGTTCAATTAACTGTTCCTTTCACAGAGCGTAAGTTATTAACAGTTTCCTTTTCTTTTTCATACTTTATGTCTAATCAGAGAAAAATATTTCATCTATTTCAGTTGCTGGCGAATCAGTTAAGTATCTCGGACGCACAGATGATGGGGTCTTAGCGCTATCGAACTATAGAATTTTTTTACTTAAAAATTCTTTAAATTCGGAAACATCAGTACCATTAGGACTCATTGAATCAGCACAGTCACGTGACCTATTTCATTTGGTCATCAATTGCAAAGATGCAAGTACAGTTAAATGTTCCTTTGAGACCGCCGAACAATGTTCCGAATGGCAGAGACGCATCACATTATCGATTGGAGTACCTGAGAGTTTGGAATCATTGTTTGCGTTTCCATTTTGCACATGGACGTGGGATGGTTTGTCATCCGGAGAGAATACAGATTTATCTGAACGCTTGCAACGTTCTGGGCGTTACGAGGACGACTTTCGCCGTGAAGTCGAAAGGTTGCAGTTTGATTTGAATGGATCTTGGCGAATAAGTAACGCGAATGAGGACTTTAAATTATGTCCATCATATCCGCAAAAGATATTGGTTCCTTGTTGCATCTCTGATGAGACACTGCATAACGTTGCAAATTTTCGTGGTTCACGTCGTTTGCCGGCCGTGGTTTGGCGACATAAAAAATCAGGCGCTGTTATTGCACGCAGCAGTCAACCAGAAGTTGGCTGGTTGGGTTGGCGTAATCCCAAGGATGAGCAACTATTGAAGGCGCTAGCAGAAGCCTGTGCATTTGACAGAGGCGAACAGAGTCGACGGCAAAATCTTTGTCACTCGGGGGAGAGTACTCCATCCAGTCCAGATGGCAGTCATGAAGAAGTTAGCCTCGATGAAGTTAGAGTAAGTGAATAGATTTGTTTAACGTTTTCAAGACATTTTTTCAATGGTATGTATTTTCAGAAAATTCTCATTGTCGATGCAAGAAGTTACACGTCCGCGGTTACTAATCGAGCGAGAGGTGGCGGCTGCGAATGCATTGAGTACTACACATCTGCGGAGATTGAATTTATGAACTTGGGGAACATACACGTGATAAGGAAGAGTTTTCACGCTTTGCGGCAATTATGCGCTTCACCGCCCGACGTTCCAAAGTGAGCTGAAGTTTCTCATACTTGTTGACCCTGAATATGTGCTTTTTTCTGAATAACTGATTATTTTCCGATTGCAGTTGGCTTGGTTTGCTTGAAAAGACAATGTGGCTGCAACATCTTTCCGGTCTATTGGCTGCCTCTGTGACCATCTGTCATGCGATCGAAAAGAAAGGTCGTCCAGTGTTGGTGCACTGTTCAGATGGCTGGGATCGGACGCCACAGCTTGTTGCTACTGCCCAATTGTGCTTGGATCCTTTCTATCGGACCGTTGAGGTAATAATAAGATTCCATCATTAAGTGATATATTTTACCATAATTCATTGTTTTAAGGGCTTTCGAATACTCGTGGAGCGAGAGTGGCTTAATTTTGGCCACAAGTTCGCCGACCGTTGTGGACATGGTCCGGGCTCGGACGAGTTAAATGAACGATGCCCTGTTTTCCTTCAATGGCTGGATTTAGTGCATCAAATTCACAAACAATTTCCATGTAGTTTTGAGTTTAGTATGGGCTACTTGGTGAGTAGGTCATGGAGCTTAGCAAAAACTGTATTGACATTATTTCATTTTGTAGATAAAATTAGCCCAGCATTCACTGTCCTGTCTTTTTGGTACATTCTTCTGCAACACGCTTAAAGAACGAGTCGAAAATTCTGTATTTGAACGGACTTTTTCAGTATGGCCTTTTTTGTCTGGACCAATGTATAGAAATCCATTGTACGTCGCTAACAAGGAGAAGGTAGTTTAATTAATCTAGACATTCATTCTACAGCTAATGTGACTATTCATCTTTAGGTATTGTGGCCTGCACACAACGTAAGAGACTTATCATTATGGACTGAAGTTTATTTAGGAAGCTTAGGTAATCAGAATGTTGCGGATTTTCCTCCGTGCAACACTGACGGGGTACAAGGATCGACAAGTATTTTATTTTCGCCTCCTTTTCCATTTTCCATAACTAATAAGCACACTTTTGTGTAGGTCCAATGGCAAAGACCAGATCATACGGTGATCTCATTACAGCTGGTATCAATCAAAATGGAATTTCAAGGAGATCAAGCGATCCCAACATGACCGTCGAACCTAGGTGAGGAGATATTTTTTGATCAGGAAATGCGCGTAACTCTATAATCAAATTTTTGTTTGTTTACAGTTTAATGATAGGCGGTAATAGTTCGCAAGCAAACTCAATCGGTGATGTCCCATCGGATAGAGAAGATTCTCCAGATATTATAGCGAATTTTATTCACGATACGACTGAAAGGCTGCAACATCTTACAAATGAACTCAATCAACACGATGATGACAACTATAAGATCACACCAGCTCCTACAACGGCTAGACGGAAAACCGATACAGACATATGCATAGAGCTGCAACACAAACTACTGGATGAGCACAAAATAATGGACGATATGACGAAAGCATGCAGTGTGAATGGATTAGAAAGTGGCTGCACTACTTCTGTGAATGGTACTAACGGAGTTAAGGATGACAGTGAGAACGAAAGTGCTGAAACTAAGGATGATGACGATGTTGATGGCTTCAATAATCCCATGTACTCGGATCTTATGCAAAGTGTAGATTTGGGAGGTCAGACATCCACTGAATTAGGATATAAATGCACAACACTAAAATGATTTCAATTTATAGACCACAGCAACTGTAATCTTCTTACACCACTAGGAGTACAAGACGTGAACGAATTACAAAATGCCTGGCATGGTTCGGTAAACACCAGCACCGATACACTTGTGCCATTGTCCGAAATGCAGAACTCATCACACAACTCTCTTCAGGTGATTGCTAGTGAAACAAAGGCGACAAATGACAAAGAATCAAGCACACAAAATCCATTCAGTGATACCAATGGGGCTGATTATGTTGATGGGGTTCGGGTTATCCAAAGAGACGAGGTTAATTAGTTAATTACTTTGTACTTGTTCAAATGTAGACATCACAATGGGCTTTGTTTACTTTCTAGAAAAGACCAGTCAATTCAGCAATTTTGCCAAAAGTTCATAGCAAGCCAAACTTGTCTACGCTTAGTAGTTGTAGTTTAAATAGCAATACAGTTAATCCAATGGAAGAAAGTATTCTTATATTGCCAGAACATCAGAAACTCGAGATATCTGTAAGTGGAAAGTGCGAAACCATTGCCAATAATCCATCATCACATAGGCGTCGACGAACACTGTCATCGAACTCAAGAAAAGAATTCGCATCAAATGGCAAGAACACAAATGGAAGGTAAGGATGAGGACATTAGCTTGAAGTGAACTGTGTGCCATTTGTTGTGTCATTCTGTTTTAGCTCAACCATTTCAAGATTCTCAACACCCGGTGTCCGATCACTACCACTCACACCGCCTGGAATGCCAGAGCGACCACAAATTGCAATTTCCTGCCCAGATGGACTAGCCCATGCACTAAGCGAACAAAACATAAGACTTCAGCAAATAGTTCATGAGCATAAAGTGAGTAATAAGTTAGAAGCGGGGGATGAAGTAAAGACTAACATTTTCTAATTAAACACAAAAAGGTTCGTGAAGATGCACTCCTTCGAGAACTGCACGGTATGCGAATGGCACTTCTGAAAAAAATTTGCCCTAACTGCAACAATGCCCCAGTTGTAAATGATGAGCAGGTAAGTCACTCGTTAATCTCATTACACAATTGGTGTTGTTATAGAAATAATAATTATTATAACAATAAACCGGCAGAGATAGATAAGAAGCATTCTCATTTGTTAAACGATTACTTATGTTCAGGAATGCAACTTCACCCGCACTCTGCTCTTTTTACACGTCTTTTTTTTTGTTTTTGTTTTTTTTTTCTGTTTTTTTGTAACGCACTTCCTCATTCATTTAACTATCTTTATTTTTTGTTTTTTATTTTCTTTATATGTAAATTGGTTTCTTCATGAAAAGGTAGATGTGATCATGAATCAAGAGAATAATTTGTTAAAGCTTTGCTACTGTTGTTCGTCTAAAAATCAAAGGAGATGTTGTGATGATGGTGCAAGTTTTTACGGAAGTAGACCTATATCTCCGGTTAGTTTTTTTTTTTTTTTCTAATTTGTCCACTACTTATTTTTCTTTCAAATTCATCAAATATTTATGTTTTTAGCGCTTGCTTTTGCTGTACAAAATGTTCTATTTTTTTGTTTACCCTTTCGCCTTTAACGCATTTCATTTCTAAACAGTATGAATTTTGATCAGATATTTTGTTCGTCTTGAATTAAGAATGCTAACAATCTATGCCCAGACAATAACATTCATGTTTGATTTCTTATCCCGCCCCAAATGGTCACCACCATGGTCGAACAGAACAGGAAATGTAGATGTTTGCCTATAAAGCAAACATAGCATAAGGACACAGGTTGCATTCTCTGGCGCTTAGTCGTACAAATAGTATGTTTGGGTTAATTTGGTAATACATATTCAATTGGAAATGCTTTCGATTAATAGCTTTAAGCTTGTACTTCTTTTTTGTTTTGTATTTTTTGAAGTTATGCTTCTATGAGATGTTCACTTCGAATAAAGTTAAGCTTGCAAATGTTACTGGAATAAAAAGTTGCACAAATTGAATTGCTTAAACCTCGTGCAAATGTCGTTAAATTATAGGGCATACTTGGTGGTTAATAATTTTAATTCATCTTCCTCAATTTCCAAACAAATACAAGTGAGGACTATTTGCTACCCATCGCCTCGATCGCCTTTGATTGTTAGCGTAAAACAATTGTCTGATGAAACCTTTTTCTGTCGCTTAAATCATTTAAAAAGGTCTACAAATCGTTTCAGATGTACATAAATTACAAATCAGAAGAAAATATATTTTTTTAAAGTACCAACAAAGAATAGAAACAAATGAATATAATTCATATAAAAGAACTGAACATTGTGTTTGTAGAGTTCCGTGTAATGTGATGTGAATTTTTGTCCATGACAATTTTGATATTCCCTCAACACACGACTGTTGTTTGTTTCAGAATAATGCAATAAGTTTGGTCACATCAATGGAGGGAGATTTGGAAAATAATTGTCAAAATTGAAAACAAAATTATCATATCATCGCCACCGTCTGCATTACAAGTTCCTAATGGATCTCATTACAAATAAAAAAAAATTTCGAAAAAAAACTGTCACTTTCAATAATAAAATATGTATAAGGACTTACAGACACAAAAATTAAATTAAACTAATATAAGGAAAAAAAACCATTTCTGAGCTTGCATGTATGGTAAAACACAAAAATAATATGCAGTTTATATTTTTTCTTTCAAAAACGCTTTGTGTGTGAGTGAAGGAGTGAAATATTATTTTACAACATTTATTTGGCATTATTCATCAACATATTTGGGGTTTTCCTTTGCTTTTTTTAAATTTCTTTTCTAGTGTTCTGTTTTAGACAACGTGGAGAATTTGTCAGTGTGTTCGTGGGAGGCTGTTGAAGACCGCAGTGGAGCCTCTTCGTGCGCCAGTTCAATCCAACCAAGTAGTAGCGTACTTTGGGTACCCGATCATGCAGTATCACGTTGCACCAGTTGTCAGACAGAGTTTTGGCTCGGCCGACGGAAACATCATTGCCGGTGTGATATTTTGTCGTATTATATTTTTATGTACTTATTTGCTTGGTTTAACATGCGCTTTATTTAATTTTATTCTTATTTGGATTTAATTTCTCTTTTTTTTATACTTTTCTTTCGTTTTATATTTCATTTCTAGTTGTTATCCCGAAACATTCAATTACTGAATGTTGATATTTTGTCTATTTGTAGATCGTGTGGACAAATTTTTTGTGCTGACTGTTCGGAGTTTTGGGCACCTCTACCCGATGAAAAGCTTTTTAGCGATGTAAGATTATGCGGTCCTTGTTATCATTCAGTTACAACGCGAATGCAGGTAAATGAAAAACTTGCGTGTGCGCAAAGAAAAAAAAAACCTTGTGAACCTTTTGTCTTTTTAGTTGCAACAAACCCGGCCTCTTAATAGTACATCTAGTAATAACCAATATAATAATCAAACAATTATTACTAGTGGCACTACCAACATAAGCACAGCAAATTGCCCATTAGAAGTCAATTTAAACTCATCAATGTCCCCATCACCACTTAATAATAATCTTAATATAAATGTTACCTCAAGTGCAGCAATGGAAGCCTGTAAACATGCAGTTAGCCCGCCGCGTAATGATCGGGGGCTATTCAAAGCCACAACTGCTTCCAATTAAATATTATGAATATGTAACACAAAATAAAACAAAAATATATTTTTTGCAAGAAGAAAACAAAATGACAAAATATATATCATTTAATTAAACAAAAGCAAAAAAGAACTATATATACAGAAAAATATTTAAAATCATCATGTTTGTATTGAGAAACATACATATATTTATATATATATACCTGTCAAGAGACAAACATGTTAACTCTACTATATTCATTTCCTTCCCATCTCCTCTTTTTATGTTATGTTTATTCGAAATGAAAGTAACAGGACAAGCAAACAAAAAAAAATATGTACATACATGTGGGGGCAGTTTGATGAGTCAGTGACTTCTTGAGTTTATCGCGCAGTAAACATTGGCTGCTGTCGAGATTTGAACAAGGTGCTCGATTTAGTGTTGCGCAGCCACTGAAAGCAAATGAAGGAAAGGTGAATTTTGTGTTTTCAGTAAGCATTAAATGCGTTCAAAAAACGGTCACCGAAACCAAGAAAAAACTATGGCGACTTTGTCTCGTCAGTTTCAATGTTTAAAGAGTGGTCTACCGAGTTCCGTTGTGGTCGTACCAGCACAAGTGATGCTGAAGGTCGCGGAAAAGAAGTCGTCACACCAGTCGTCAAAGAGCGGATGTTGAGAAATAAAACGCTTATTTGCCGGAAAGAAAAATTTCAAAAAGACACTGGCTTGTCAAACTGCCCTCGAGAAACTATACCTAATTGTGTATTTATTTGTTGTTAAGTTTCAAACGAGATCGAAAAATTGTATTTTTAAGATTTGATTGAATTGAATTAAAAATAAAGAAGAAAAAAAGCAAAAAACAAAATAACAATTTGATTTAAACATTAATGGGAAATGTTTCGGATATTATAGACAAAATTATTGCTTATACTTGCAAAGCAAAACAAAATTAGAACAAGATTGAAATATGAAAACTAAATTCTGGAAGACAAAGATATATGTAATGCTAAATAACAACAATAAAACAATATTTAGAACTTTCATTAGCTGTGTCTTGTGTCGTCAATTCCTTTGAATTGTTAAATGTTTATTCAATTTGGGTATTCTTCTCTGCACTAGCCTTTAACTATGTTGTTCGTATGGCTTTCGTATGTTGGGCTTAATGTGAATAAACCTCGTAAAGCGTGTGGTGATTTGAATAAGGTACGAATCAAGTTTTCCAGCTTCACATGGGTTTGAGATAAGAATCCTTCATCTGTATACATATGACGTTTCTGCAGAAATGTACATAAACATGGAAGTGTTCGTGGTAGCAGATGAAATGATCGGACAATCTACTAAGGCGAATAGGGTCTCGAATGACAACCCATTATTGCTCTCAAATTTAGAGAAGAGCAACATCTCCCCATACATACGCGATCGATTACAATTTAGAACTTCTATATCAAAGAAAAAAATATATTTACTTTCTCTTTTTAAAAGAATATATATTTCAATCTATAAAATATTCTGCATTCTACATAATTGTATTTGTTTTGCAACACCATCACAGCCAAGTTAATTTTCGAATTATTACTGTGATACCCAAAGTAAATTTCACGAGCCTTCTTTACTTTGTGATCTTTGTTTTTTCAAGGATTCAATGACACCAGCGAAATTCGCAGTTTTCTTTTTTGCCGACTTCGGTGTAAAGTTTTGGTTTCGTATCCGTATCTGAGGTGATGATACATCGTCCATGAAGTCGAAGTCATTCTTGGCCGGTCTAAAATGCCAAAATTGTGTAAAATATTTGTAAGCCCTCAAATGATAAGTGACACTTACGCCTCTTTTTCTACTGTTTCAGGAACTTTCGGTTCCTCCTTGCTGCTAACCGGTGATGGTGCTCTTCGTCCGGGACATTGCCATTGCAGTTCTGGTATGTTACCAGTTTCTAGTGCGAGGTAATAGTTTTCGAGTTCTTCAGCAGATGGACCGAACTCTTCACCGTCAGAAATACACGAAAGTGACCAATCTTCGCAACCTGACGACACCTCCGCACTCATTTTAAATAGTTGTAGTAGATAGTAGTAAGTTTAATTCAGTTTTTGTTCAATTTAGTACATTTTCGGTTAATACAAATAATATAAATTTAGTAATTAAATTAATTCTGCCGACTTGGAAGTGGTCAGACTATTCAGTTGTAAATATTTTTATTTAAAATTAATCTGACGATTGCCCATCTGACAGTACGAATCTACATAAAAATAAATGACATTTAGCAAGTGATGCCAAGTCAAATGTTTTGATTTATAGGAAGTATTCAAAATGATAGTTTCATCAAATATCATTATAGTTTTTTCATTATAGTTGTACATGACACATTTGAATTTCATATCATAAAATAGTTCATATTTACAAAAAGATATGTACGTCTAAACATGCATACATACTTAGAAAAAATTATACAATTCAACTAGCATTGCCAACTACTTCGGACTGCGTTATTAACCGAAGTGCATAACGACTTAGTCTGCTTTGCTATTTAATCACGATTCGTCAATAATCTAAGGACATGAAAGTATCCAGATATTAGATACAAGAAAATAGACTTCATATTTCTGCCAGGCTCATGGTATACAACAAGTAGCCGAGAAAGATTTCGGCTTAATTAACGAAGGTAGTTTTCCAGAATTTAAGTAGCGTCTGGAAGACCGCGCGTTTTAAGTATGTATAACCAGAAATAAGAGAGCAACGAGATATCTAATTTCTACCCCCCTTGTCCCTTGATTTCAACTGACAGCGAATTTTATATGATGCTGAAACCTTTCTCCAACTGAGGAAGTGGATCCGTGTTTTTGCGTTCAATCCTTGGTCCTGTTTGCGTTGATGGTTTTTGGAGAAGATGATTCAACCATGAACTGTACGGGCAGTAGAGCGACATGAGCCTAGCCAAGCGTCTACGAACTCAACGCCTAAGATGGCTAAGCCATGAAGAGCACATGGGCAACACTGCAGTAATTCTGGTTCTCACTCAGTGGGAAAACTCGACTAGATGGACGGTGAACTTCGAAATGCGAGCTTGCCTCTATGCAGAACCCCAGTCATCAACATGGCTCGGATTGCACTGAGTGGAATCGCAATATACCGACGATGTGGCCGTCAATTTAGATCATAAGTTACATTTTGAAGAATTGTCTTGGTCAGTCGAATTGTTGACTTCGACGAAGAATAAAGTATTTAAAAACGATAATCGTGTGTTTCATTAAGGGATCACGTCCCAAATACATTGCTCGCGCCAGGGAAATTACTAGCAAAATTGTAAACAAGATATTTAACCATACTTACTAAACCACAGAGCTAACAAGAGATTGCCCAAAACCATTGGCCCAATTGAATGTTGGAAGTCTCATAAGGCAGATATGTTGCAGGTAAGTAAGTCGCAGGGGCGAAACGTAAGCGAACATGAACTGCTCATGGAATAACTTTATCCGGCTAATGTAACGCCCATTTTGGAAGGGGGCTTTATTGTAACGCCAAAAACGAATGCTCGGCATATGCAAAATACAACTCTGATATCGAAGTGTGTCATTTGAGGCATATTTTCCTGTCAACGATGAATCATAATCAATCTTGGAATAAATACATAAGTACATACATGTATCAAAAACAAATTCAAAATTCTTAATTTTTTGATTTTAAACTATGTCTCAGAAAAATGACGCGTTTGAAGAAGGAAAATTGGGTCTCAATCCATCATCCGAAGTATCCGAAGATAAAAGTAGGTCTCAATTTTATTTCAATTCTATGAAAATATTTGACGATATCAAATCAATGGTAGACCGTACAAATGTGATTGTGAGGAACACTACGCGGGGTGGACTAATGGAACGTTTCGCTACGGCAGTCACATTTGTGCTTGCAATCATAACACTTCCCTTCTCACTGATATTTTGCGTTCGAACAGCTAAGGAATATGAGATGGTTGTGATTTTTCGTTTTGGAAAGTGAGTGATATTTCAAATAGAGTGATATTACAATAAAACGTATTGTAGAATGGCAACCATTCACGGACCAGGGATACTCTTCACACTTCCCTGTATTGACGAGGTGAAGAGAGTCGATATGCGAACAAAAACAATAGAAGTGTCTCAGGAGGTTTTAACAAAGGATTATGTGAACATAACGCTTGATGGGCTTGTGTATTATAAGGTCGATGATCCCCTGAAGGCTGTTGTTCAAATAAGCAGTTTCGATCAATCGAGCGCACTACTAGCAGTCTCATCATTCAGGAATGTAGCATCGTCGAAGTTGTTGGGCGATTTGCTGTTTGATAAAAATATTTTATCAGCACCGATTCAGACGCTAATGGAACAAACTACCGATGAATGGGGACTTAAAGTTGAAAGGGTTCTAATGTGAGTGCAAGTCATTTAAAAAAAAGATGACAGTTTTTATTTTCTTAGAAACCACATAAATTTGCCAAAAAGTCTGCGGAAGGCATTGGCAGTTGAGTCCGGAGCCAATCGCGAGGCAAGAGCAAAATTGATTGCCGCTGAAGGGGAAAAGGGCGCAGCATATGCATTGAAAGACGCCTCGGACATAATATCGCAAAGTCCAGGAGCAATGCAAGTAAGGACGAATACTGCATTCTGAGACGTCTTTAGGTCTTGAATATTTTCTATTTTTAGCTACGTTACCTACAGACATTGAATAGCTTTCCTTCGGATCATAAATCGACTATCATCTTCCCTGTGCCTATTGATCTATTTTCGATGTTTACTAGTCCTCAATGTGCATGTAGTAATGAAGGATGAACCCACAACACTGCAAAAAAAAAAAACATACGCTTGTTCCTGACATTTGCTTCGTTAATGTTTCTTCTGCTCTACGATATTTCAATACAAAATAAAAATTACATGCACCTATAAATCTATTTTCATTCAACATCAAATTCGATCAATCATCAAAACTATTGCACAGATAAAAAACTTTGATGCAGCAGTAATTGGTAGAATGTGAATAACCGAAATTGAGAAGGAATAAGATATGTATACTTACTTCTCAGGCCAACGACCATCGATGACGGTCCTGAGCACGCTGCTTCCAGTCATCAAGTCTGCTGTCAGCTGTTTTGCGTCCGCCATGATTTGTTCTTTATACCGGAGGGTTCGAATTCAAACACCTTCTTTGCCGGAGCGTTGTTGTCCATATCCTCGATGTGGCTTAGCCAGTGGAGTCTACGAATGTTTGCCTTCCGAAAATCCTGGTACAGCTCGTAGAGTTCGCGTTTGAGTCTTCTCCTCCATTCAGCCTCGCCTTGTTTAAAGCAACCCGCCGCATTATCTTTTCCAGTACTAGATTGAAGAAATCACACGACAGCGCATCTTCTTGCCCTTTCGAGCCCGTGTTGTTCGATATCGCTTCTGTGTTAGCATGGTGCAACATAACCGGATCAATTTTCCCGGGATCCCGAATCCGTGCCATCGCGTCGAATAATTCCTTGAGATGAATGCACTTTTAAAATCGATGAAAAGGTGAAACTTGTTAGTCTTCTCCACGATTTGCGTTAGTGTGAAAATTTGATCGTTTAGCACAGGCGGATTACTGTTCAATGCTTTCCAGATCCAAAAGATAAAATGACACGTATATGATCAATTACCCTGTACAAAACTACGATCTCAAGTTGTATACTAACCGAATCGATTGTTAAAAGTTGTTAAGTGAAGTAGTCACATAAATCGGACAAAATTAAGAGATACTGGAGAGGGTGACTGCATCTTATCTTTGACTTGCCTCACTAAGCCTTCACATTGCACAAAGGTTTATAGAAACGCCAAGGAAGTAACCATTTTCAAGCAAAACTTTTATTTTAAGATTCCATCTAATGTATTTCATATCGAACACTTGCATTTAGTTACTATTGAATATGTTTCATACAATTAATTTATTTCGTATTGATTCAGCAGACATCTTAACCTCGTAATCTTGACATAAGACCCCGGAAAAGCTGATGTATTTCTTTGGATATAGGGAGGACACATATATTGCTGTTCCCCTCAACACTGGATCGCAATGTTTGAAGATAACGCATCTGAAAGAATTTAGCTTCATGCTGATGTATTCAGAATTTTAATTATAAAAAGCCCTTGTGTCGATTACAAGAACGGCTTAACCGATAGCATAAACGATCGATAGTGTGTAAAAATCGTAAACATACTTGTATAGCTCCAGGACTGGAAGAAATAGTTTCTGATGCAAATTTCAAGGCATTTGCAGCGATTTTTTCGCCTTCTGCACTCACAACTTTAGCTCTAGCCACACGATTCGCCTCTGCTTCGGCAGCCATTGACCTTTGCATCTCAACCGGTAAGCGAATATCCTTTCTGTGCAGAAACAGACTTAGATAAACAATATTGAAACTATTTCGAAATCATACGAACATCTCGACTCTCTCCACTACAACTCCCCATGGACCTGTTCCTCGGACCAGCGCTTCGTGCATTAATTGCATTATTTCTCTTCTCTCCGAAAGCAACTCGAGTAGGGTTCTCTCACCAGATATGCTTCGTAGTGCTGCCTGTGCTAGTAACAATGTTGCATACTTATAGTCGCCCACTGCTACAACACCTCGTATGGCGTCCTGTAGTCTAAAGAAAATAACCGCCTCAAGCTGTATGCTTACAGCATCTTTTGTTAACAGCTGCTGAGGATATACGTTAACCGTTTCTGTGCGTAGGTCGGCTACAAATCATTCATCAATGCATGCAAGAATGAAAATGGGTCCAGGGCCGCGAGCACCGCCTTTGCTAAAAATATGACTTTATCCAAACGCTGTGAAGATAGGAAAGAATTGTAAAATTGTATACCGAAGTTTTCCCAAGCGAAATATAACCGCCTTTTCGTATTCGGACACAATTCTGAAGCAGAATATCAATGAGAACGGAAGGGCAAGGAGAACCAAGGCGTAGGATATGACTATAGCGAACAATTCGTAATAGGTGTATTCTTCATGTTCACCTATGCACACACGGAAGTGTTAAGTAGTGCCTTGAATTGCTTTAGATATTCTTATGTTACCTTCTTCTGATTTTTCTTCTAACTCTTCGTCGGACAATTCTGCAGAAGCATCTTCAGATTCCTCTTCTGTACCTCCTTCAAATCCTTTTTTGTTCATATTCACATTCTTGTTTCGATCATGACGCCTTTCAAATGAAATTTCAAAAACTGCGTGACACTTTTATTCAGATTTACTTCGATTGTCTTGTTAACGAACTTTTCTTTCCAATTGGTCCAGCTTATTTTATGAGGTCAACACTGCCTATTGATGCATATTGGGGATGATCATACAGCTCATCTGTCGAGGGGAAGTATGCCCGATGAATAGAACCTCAGTATAACTTGCCCTTGTAACCACTTAATGCCACATCAAATTATGGAATCATTCTTTTAAGAATACACATGACAACTGACGCAGTTACATTTTTATTAAATCTTTAATAAAACCTGTCAAAACATTCATAATTCTTTCCACGTATATTTTGGTTATTCGCGCAAGACTTTGCTCTGCTCTTAGTTTGTCAAAAATCGGCAGTATCGAGTATGCCGCCTAAGAAGAATTACAAGAAACACATCATAACATGTAAGCGTTCATTTCATGTTGATCGACAACATTGTTTAATATTTATTCACCTTTAGCGGAGAATATAGAGGCTTCATGCTTTGAAACTTTTGCAACAAGTCTTTCAATCATCTTGGTCATTCTCACGCTGCCGCTCTCAATATTTTTTTGTATTCGTATTGTGAATGAATTTGAGAGGGCTGTTATATTTCGTCTCGGAAGGTTAAGGTATGCGTCAACTCACACTCTGTGGAGGCCACACTGGCAACAAATAAGTAATCTGTTTATTTAGAAAGGGAGGACCTCGAGGGCCTGGTGTCGTTTTTGTTCTACCCTGTGTAGATGATTACTATTGTTTAGACTTACGAACGGCAACGTTTGACGTTGAACCTCAGGAGATACTCACCAAAGACTCTGTCACGATAAAAGTAGACGCAGTGGTTTATTACAGACTAGACGATCCATTAAGTGCGGTCATTCAAGTTGCAAATTACAAGGAATCAACAATGCTTTTGGGGCAAACGACACTTCGGAATATTGCTGGAACGAAAATGCTAAATGAGTTGCTTGCCCAAAAGGATGACGTCTCTCAAATGATGCAGCAGATTCTGGACGATGGCACAGAACCATGGGGCGTTAAAGTTGAACGAGTCGAAATGTGTGTACGATTAGAGAATATCACCAAAGTCTAAAATGTCGTTTGCAGAAAGGACGTCCGTCTACCGATAGCCTTGCAAAGAGCAATGGCTGCCGAAGCCGAGGCCAATCGTGAGGCCAAAGCCAAGATCGTTGCTGCAGAAGGAGAGAAAAATGCAGCTGAGTCACTACGAGATGCAGCAAATATAATTTCCGAAAGTCCCACTGCGCTTCAGGTGAATTCAATTCTTTCATGGATTCTTGCAATAATCCTACGAATTCTTATCTCTATTCAGCTGAGATATTTGCAAACATTAACGACAATCTCTGCAGAGAAAAACTCGACCATAATATTTCCATTCCCTATTGAAATGTTCCAAGGCACCAGTTTGGCCCCACCAGCTGATCGTCGGAACTAGGCTTGATAATAAAAATGCCAGTATATTTTTTCATTTTTATTTTCATTTTTCCACTAGGCATTTGCTTGCGCTTAGGGGCCGTATATCATATGTTCCCTAATTTGTTTATCAGCGTCTTGAACACCTCGATTCCATTGATGTAAGTGTCGGCCTTTAGGAACTCATCATTATCGTGCAAGAGTACGGGTGTGTTGTTGATTGGTGAGAAGCCAATAGCTGGAATTCCCGCCTAAAAATATTTAAATTTAGATACATGCTCGTTTAAGCATAGGTTTAGACTCTTACCTCTCGTACGTATCGACTGTCGGTGCCTCCAGGAAATACCAAAACTTTTCTCTCTAGTCCACTGAAATCAATTCGAAAATATTTCTTATGATTTTGTAGAAAAATAATAGAAATAGAGAATCTTTCATCGGATTACGATGATACTAAGAAAAAACAACTCATTTTGAAATAACACCTACCACTCGTCTAAAGCCTCATTGAAAGCTGCCCAGTAGAAGTTGCTCGAGTCCAGGTTTGTTGGCTCAACTTGATTCTCTTTTTGTTCGTATTCTATGTCAATACCGCCTCCAGCTTCTTCACACCATTTTTTCAACTGAAAAATGGAAATGTTTAGCCTGAATTAAAATTATCCCGATCTTTATGCCATACCTGAGCTTCAAACTCCTTATGGTTCAGAGTAATTGCAAGTCGCATATCGAAGCCCGCTTCTAATGTGGATGGCACAACGTTGTTCTGTACACCAGATTTAATCTGGGTGAGATTAATTGTAGTTACATCACCAATGGTCAGTGTCTGATCATTCTTCAAACGATCGACTTGTCCTTGCCTGAATTCCATCAGCTTGTTGAGAAGATAGTTCAACTTGGAGCCTACAGTATTCTCATGCAGCAGTGAACCATGACCAGTGGTTCCGGTCATTTTAAAATGCACATCTAGATATTTGTTTCAGGAGTGAGGAATGCATTATTTACTGAATTCGGCTTGTGATTCAATTACTTACGCCATATGCTGCGTTCGGCATAATAGACCAGGTACCCATTATCGGCGCTAGCTATGCCTTCGTCTAATGAGAATCCAATGTTGAGCTTCTTGAAGTCATCAGTAAGCACGAATTTTCTCATTCCAAATATTCCACCAATTTCCTCATCTAAAATGTTTAAATTTTATAGATTGTTGCGATTATTTTTCTAAGAAGAGCGTTTTAAGTATATTGCAGTTCTGATTATTGTTAAAAGTTGGCGACTTTTTCAGGTGGCCCTGCTTAAATTCTTGTTACGTGTGAAAATAGCACAATAAGCATCGTACTCCCTAACTACTTACAAAGTTGTTAGTAAATCTTTTAAAAAGACTTTTTCAATGTTACCTTGTCAGTAAAATTCACTTACGTAAAGAGAACGAACATTTACAAGCTATACTCGTGCCTCGTGGATCATCCTACATCAACCGTTTTTTTAAGAAACTGATTGTTCAATCCGCATTTTTAAACTATTTCAGTGGAATTGGCTTGATTGGTTGGGTGATTAAGTTTATTGTGAATTGGAACTTAACATCTTTGAACTTCCACTGTGAACGTACCATTAAACCATTAACCAAACAGTCAAAACAGTCAATGTCAAAAGCAACAGTTTCATTGTGGTGAAGTTCATGAACGAAGGACGTGTACAGATATTCAAAGTTTTTTTTACCAAAATTCTGAGTCAGTGATGCAACTTTAAGAGCGTTTCAATAAATACAACTTCATCCACAGAATTACTGTATGTGTCGTTTTCATGTCGGTGGTGTCATTGTGCCGTTTTTTTCGTTGATGGAAATGGAGACCGCGACGGAGTCATATTGCAACTTGATTTCCCTGGCGAATTGCACCGACTAAACATTAATGATATGTGGTTTCAACAAGACGGTGCCACAAGCCAGACAGCGGCTGTAACAATCGACAATGAAAAGTTCTGTCGATTAGCCACCTAGATCGTGTGATTTAACACCTCTAGATCTTTTTTTATGGGACTAAATTAAATGATTGGTCTATGCCAACAAGCCGTCGTCGTTAGAGGAGCTCAGCTGTTTTCGTCGAATTAATCGAAAATTGGGTTCAACGAATCCGCTGTTTGCAAACGTGGCCGTGGTAGACATATGTACATACGTATGAATGACGTCGAATTCCATAAATACAATGTTTTGATAGTACTTCAAATCAATAATTAATAATAATAATATGGGTGGCGCTTAAGCTTGTAGAGGGACAGAGCCTAGCTTCTCACCCAACCACTCGTGTTGTCCGTGCTATTGTTCTCTCACAAGTGGAAGGGACCTACAGTTTTCTGCCGACTCCCAACGGTCAAAATTGAGAAGCTTTTTCTAGACAGTTATACTCTTTGATCATTGTCAGTGACTCGAAAGGGGGATGAAAATTATTTTTTAAATCGAACCTAGACACGGTAGGTCCAAGTGCGTAAGAGGCGACGCACATACCAACAACGCCACGGGCCACCACGAAATCAATAATTAAATGTTCGATATGCACCTCATCCCTAAATTGATGACAAACAGAGGTGGAAATGAAACGAAAGGGGTTGCGTATCAGAATGATACAAAAAAAAGTGCATTTCGATTCAGTGCATCTGAAGGCCACACCGAAATATCTTCGGGTTGTCAGTCGAAAAATGCACGCCGTTCATCTACGAAAATTTAGTTTTCTTTTTACCATATATTCATGTAGCATATGTGGGTATGATTTAAGGAATATAAGGTGTGTTGGGCAGTTCTATTGAGGCCCTGCGTGACATCATTGCGAAAATGTGATAGTGAACAGAAATTTAAAGACGGGGATAAATAAATATTTTTCATACACTTCAAAATGGATTTCTTTTCAACATGTCCCCACTCATTATAGTTACTGCAACATTTTATTGCTCTTTGCATTTTCCTATATAATATCAATTCTAAATGAATTAAATTCCTTTATCATATGTACATCAATTAGGTTACAAGCAATTCAATTCCTATTGGTCATTCTTCATTTTTTAATATTCGAAATTGAATTGTGATGTATCTACGGTTAAGCAATATATCTGTCCAGTGTCAGAGACGGACTCTGAGTGACATCACAAAACAAAAAGAGGGCGGTTTTGCCCTTATTTTCCTGATACCATGCTATGTGGGTGTTCTTCACTTTCAACTGACTTTTAAAGTGACTGCTATTCGTCAACTCGTTGTTGCTCCGTCAAATCTTTAATTCATTTTAAAACTTAACGAGGTGTCAGCTTACTTTCACATTCATTTTGATTTATTGTGCGTATACAACCCACATTCATAATGACTTTCATTTACTTAAAGTCTGGTATACATATAAATCTAAGAGATTAGTCTGGTTGCTCAGTAAGCCTGTGTTTGAGATTCAACTGAAATTGAGTTTATTTCAGTACACATTTTGCAAATAATGTATTTGCTTAAGCACACGGAATCTGTGCAGTTTGCTTGTACGGCGGGAGAAGTTGTTTACTGGGTACAATAATACTATCACATATTTACATGTCTACACAATTGATTCTCCCAGGAAGTCAATATTCTTAGAAAGAGATAGGTACATGCGATACGTATGTATATTTAAATAAATATTTCCTTATCGTGGCAAGACGATTATGAAACTGATAACTAAGTGGGCATAGTATAATTTAAACTGCAAATCAAGATTCTTATAAGTATCTCGTAGCTTACCTGGAACAAATGTTACGTGAATGGTGCGCTTGAGAGTTACACCAGCTTTCTTAAGCGCCCGAATGGCAGCCAAATGTTGCATTCCAACACATTTCATATCCTGTGATCCACGAGCGAAAATACGACCTTCTTCGTCCATTTCTGCAGCGAATGGCGGATGCGTCCAACGGTCTTCGTACACAGGCACTACATCCATGTGCGAATTCAGCATTATTGCCGGCAGCTGTGGCTCCGAACCTGTCCATGTCAGTACTACAATAGGCTTGTCAACTCCACCCGGGGTGTACACTTTAAAATTCAATCCCAAATTTACACTTTGAGCTTTAAGAAATTTCACACAACCATCTGGAATATTAAGGGAAATAATCGTATTTTAATGATGAATCAATGAATTCATTTGAATTATATCTGCAAGGAGGATATACAGGGAATCTTTATGAGGTTGACTAAGTTGTAAGGGTCTGGTTATTTTATCGTAATCACAAACTCAACTACGCTTATAAGACGTTACGGTTTCTACTGGATAATATTGCAAGTAGCAATCTACTACCTTAAGTCTAATCATAATTATTTTTGTTCTTGACTTGACTGAGTTGTTTATAATAACATCATTGTTTGCACGGAGACTTAATTGAAGAATTATAATAAATTTGAGAATCTTGATAATTCAATTCATTGTACACTTAAGTAGTTAGATGAAAATGAAAATAAAAATAAAAAGGCTAGCAACTGGTTTCCAGAAAAGTCTTTGTTTGAGTTTAATTTGGTCAGTTAAGCGCTGCCATTAATTACAAGTATTATATCATCACAGTAATCTGATTTTCTAATGCTAGCATTATCTACTTTTATGGACACATTATTCCAACAGAACAGCATATGTATAGTAAGACGAATTCCCTTTTAAAGCGAACATTTTAAATTCAACCCTGAGTAAGTTTTAAAAAAAAAACTCCAAGCACAGTCCCAAATTTAAAAATTAAAAGGACGATCCAACGAACTCCAAACTATTACCACTTTTCATGAGATATACAAGCAATATTAATAACGAATGAACGTCTTATGATGCAACCAACGAAACTATGTCACTCAAAGTAAATTAAACTAATGAAGAATAGTTATCATACAATAACACAAAATATTGAGAAATGAGAATAAAGCTTACAGAACGAAAAAAAAGGAAAACTCCGAATAAGGAAACTCTACTAAAGGCAATGAAATACTTACATATTCATATATCTTTTCCTTTGGATGATGCCCGAAATGTTACTTTTTTTGAAACCCATTTATGACTCTATTACGCCAATATTCAGATGAAAATAAAGTTTTATTTTGACAAAAAAGCAACAATCAATTAGTAACCAATCAAATTTGTTTTCCTTAAGATGAGTTCATGATTCTCCATCATTAGATTAAGTTAACAGTTCTTTGAAATCATGACGATCACAAGCAAAAGTACAAACTAAAGAAGAAAATGTAATAATCTTTGAACTTAAAACTATCTTTCCTTTACACTTAGAGTACTTATATAAAGCTAGCTTTGGAATATGAAATAATATTTACTTGTCAGTATGTTGTCCGGAGATCAACATAAACAAAATAATCACACGCGAAATGTATTATTTATTCTATTCTGCTAGTTTCTCCTAGTGGGTTTTTATTATTCTTTCTTTATACTATCGTAACGCTGTAAACTATTAGAGGCTAGACTAAGAATACAAAAATAAAGATATATAGAAAGATAAGAGAACTGTAGTAAAAAAACAAACACATATTCGCGATATGTCGTATATTACACGTTTTAAAATATCCCAGTCATTGAAAGCTGAACAAATACTGAAAGGTGCAGATATATGTAATAGATAGCAATTTATGAATCAATGGCTCACTATTGTACAAGGGCACATATTAAATGCTAGATAAAGCATATAAAGGGTTTTTCGAAAACACTTTCCAGCTTTTTTAGGACGAAAAATCACAGCAAATTGTTAACTAAATTTGTTTGTTAGTTTATGAGAATGTTTACAATTTTAAAAAAGTCTAGAATTCGTTAAAAAATCGAGCATTATCGATTTAACATTTGCGCCCCTACACTTTGTACGAAAGAGTTGCCCCAAAGAAAACTTTTTTTTTAAAGTGTACCTAAAGTGAAGTAATTTCGAGATTTTTATATCGGGCTTATGTCATAAGGAACATCAACGAACTTTCCTCATTTAAGATTTAAGATTAAGAATCTTGTACTACATCCATATTTTACTCGATATGTTATTATTGTTATACTATATAATTACATATTTGGTGAAGGATGTTCGATTATTGCTTTGAGCCACTGTACTTAAATTTAATCTCTGACTTATACCACACCATTCAACCACGAAATGTATGTTGCACATACCTGAACCTTTATTTTTGGCATTTTTTTCTACAGGACCTTACAGAACTGAAGATATACATAACCCGGATGTAACTTATGTGGCTACCATTTCCTTGTCCATAAAGACGGTTACTTACAGTTAATACGAACGAAATTTCAAACAACTATATCATAAGATAATCATTCTAACACACAAAAAATGTAGAAACAAACATTTAGAATAAATTCACCACATCTTCACAACCACCTCTTAGTCTCACTTAAACAAAACACATAATTTAAAATGCACGATATATGTGAGAAAACTTCCTATTCTTAGAATATTTTTGTTTTCCATTATTTTAGCTGTCGTTACTGCAGATCCGAATAAATGATTTCTTGATTGAATTGCAGATGCAACAAAAACAAAAGAAAGAAATACGAAAATAAAACTACGTATGTAGGTATGTACTCATTTTTTTCCAATTCAATCGATAAGAAACAATTGACTTGAGGTTTATATACGTTTTTCTTACCATAATTAATATTCGGATGAACACTCGGAATTCGAAGATATTCCCGGAAGATTTTGATTTCTTCGTTCGCCTCCCACGCACTCATGTTGATAGACGGGGCAACTCTTACACGCACTTGACAATGTTTTCTGTTTTCAGTGTTGCATTTACTGCACCCACGGAACTGGTTCAATACAGTACTTAATGCGACAAAGTGTGTATGTGTATGGATGTGTGAATGCAGGTCGATTTGAAACTGTGAGTGTAGTTACACTTATTGTATAAACGTAGGGGGAGAACCGAATGTATCAACTGATGACGGCAAGTAATAGAACTCGTCTGCTTGGCAGTAATATTTATATTAGCCGCTGGTTTTGTAGCTGACTGCTGAGCTCAGCACCTACACGAAGAAACAGAGAGAGAGAGAGAAAGAAAGAGAGTGGAAGAGAAAGGAGACGCACACTTGTTTGTTTATTTTAATTTGGTAAATTTATTCGGTGCAATAAACTTTATCTTTTTTTTTCTGAAAAGCACATCACTGGTATTTTGATTACATGCAAAACAAATTCGTATGAGATAAGCGTTGGGGCACACAAACAATGTTTGACAGTTAAGCACTAAATGTCAGAGCTACCCACAAAATAGCCACACTTCGGTTCGATAAGGGAGCAAGTTCACAGTTCACAGTAAGAATTTGGGTCTTAAACCAAAATTAAAGATGATTGACAGTGTGATTAAAATGAAAACACAATAACACCAGCTATTTGAGTGACAGCTGTGCAAACCGCAGATACTGACATTGGAGCTTAAATAATGTCCGCAAAATTTGAATCCTTTTCAAGAGGTACTCTCTGCTGTTATGGATACCTAAGTGAGTGGCAAAAATGCACTTTCGTGTGCCAACCACTGTATGTACATAATAGGAGGGAAAAAATCAATGAATTCGAGGGTATGAGGAACTAGTTTATAGCCATGAAAAGTTTCGGCATTTCCACAACACGTCATACCGATTCTCTATGTACACATGACTTTTCAAAGTTCACTGGGTCAAGGTTTTTATATAATAATTTATAATCAGAATATGGATTGGTTACCTACCAATTTGAGTGAGCTATACGATTGAAAGGAAAAAGGGCGTACTTTAGGCGAAGAGGTAGATATTTTATGCTGGAGTGACGAAAATAACTCAAGGCGAGGAAAACATTTTTTAATTTTAATCAATGACCTACTCTGACTCAGGTTCTCTGACTGTGTTGAGGTGCTCAACCCCCATAACGTATACTTTCCACTGCAATTTTTTGGAAAAGACTCCATGGTTACTTAAAATTTCAACAAAACAAGCGAAACAGGGAAATGTAACGGGTTACTGGCTATTGTTTGTTTATGTAACTTAATAAAATAAATACACTGAAAATGGGCTGGTGGGAAAAATGAAATTAAATCTGCGCATTCTCTCTGGTTCGGTTAATATTCAATAAGAACGGAATAAACATACATGGAAGACAAATTGTTTACACAGAATAAATTAGAATATTCCAATGAATGCAGAATGCACTTGTATAACATTCCCCCGGATGTTAATCATCTCTTTACTTTGGATCAGCTTTCAAATCTGCAAAAGCTTTAAGAGAAATTGCTGCAAAATATTCAGACAAAATAGGATCTGCTAGTTTTAAGTTAATTCTGCAGACTACAACTGCAAAAGACTTAAACCCATTCCGTCGTAGTAATTTCGCTATCAATCAAATTGTGTTAATAAATTTGGAAGTTGACAAATTATTCCTGTAAAGTCTAGGACAAGATTAAATAACGACTCCAGAAAATTATTTTAGCTCAGACCATATGACTGCCCCATTGTTGCAAGATTACTGGTGTGGTCCTGCGGCTGCGTCGTGGCTCAATGGCTAAGTGCGCCGACTCATACGCTGAAGTTCTATGGTTCGATCTTGGACATAGCCGTTTTTATTCATCATTTACACAAAATGAATGCACCATCATTACTCAGCACTTAGAGATTGTAACTGACATAACTTTCGAAATGTGCATACAAGTGTGGGTCCTCCTCTGCTCACGAGTGAACTATTCAACATCTCCATCACATGGCTGTCAAGGTTTTGCTTGTGGAAAATCGTTCAAATAAATTTAGCAAAATGAATATTGTTAGTTTTCTTATTTAATTATTATTTATTTTATTATCTATAATACAAGTTATGTGCTAAAAGATTGAATTATACACATTATTTTGTATTTTCACACAAATATTCTTCTTCTTTGTGTGGCGCTACAGTCCGGAGTGCACGGTCAGCCTGGCCCTCAAGCAGCAATCCTCTACAGCTTACGCGATTTCTGGCTAGCTGCCTACATTTGAGCCCACCAAGTAAGTCCTTCTCTACTTTGGTGCGCCACATTAGACGCGGGTGTCCTCTGCTGCGTTGTTCCACAGGTTTTGAGTCGAGTCCCCCTCGGGTCGGGCTAAATTGTTCATGCTCGCTCTACATGGTCCATCCACCTTAGACGATGGATCCTTAGACGCCTGGCTAGGCTTATGTCGCAGTCGCTGCTACTGGTCGTGCATTTCGTGGTTGAAACTTCTCCTCCAGATGACATCAACGAATCAAGACCAACGATCGCCCGCAGAACTTTCCTCTCGAAAAGATCAAGGACTTCTTCATCGACTTTTGAAATTGCCCTTGCCTCTGCACCGTAAAACAGGTCTGGGATGATCAATGTCTTACTTAAAGTTAACTTGCTTGTTTTGCCTGCATGAAAACCAAACATGAATATATCATTAAATAAAAAGTTTTGATACACAACATTGTAATATTTTTCTTTTCTGGTGCGCAAATAATGTTGATGGGGCAGGCGAAACGAGAACAGGCAATATACAATTCGCCATGTGTTAAACAAGGATTTCGAAGGTTGATGACACACACACTTAACTACTGCTCTGCGATTTATTTATCGACATTGAAATTGAAGGCAGCACTGGAAATTGTAACCGTTTAAAGTTTAATGGCATATCGTTCGGAATCATAACGTCTTCGCATTTGTTTTTCATTCGTTTCTTCACCGCAAGCCGGCTGCTATCTACATAGACGCGCGATGAACAAGCACCTTTTAAAGAAATCACTGAACAAACTGAAAACTAGATAAACGAAACTGACGCGAGTTAAAAGGGGATTGAAGCGAAATGAGTTTTTAAAAAGTAAACGAACTTTATTCCATGAATCGTGTCTTAAGACTAAAATCTTAATTCTACTTTTCTCACCTCGATACTCAATGTATTCCTAACTGATTTGAAATTGTTTTGGACAGTAGCATGATCGTCTGGGCCGTCTTCTTCCGGGTATTGATCATAGTTGCTCACTTGTTCCTTTTGGCGAATGAGTGTATGTCGTTCCTTCGCAACTCCGACATAACCCGCGCAATCTTAATATAAACATTGAGTTTTCTGAAATTATCCAGTTTTTATTTCCTTAAAAACTACTAAAAAAAGAAAGCTTCAAAATGAATGAAATCGATAAAGTAATTCTCATAAATATTGTTTTATATGACTGTAGTGGCAGTCATCAATATTTTTAATACTTCATTGAACCTAACGTAAGGTTCTGTGACTTACTAAAACTAACTTACTGGTTCTCGGCCGGAACTCTAAGCTACACTTAAACTCTTTATATGCATGATTATAGAATCACACTAAGCCTAAACGAGTAACCCTTATGGACGTAAGTATGTTTATGACTAGTCCATTGTTTTGTATCAAGAAAAAGAGGAGACCAGTGTTATGAAACATCTCTGAAAAAGAGCGATGGTGTACCAGGCGATGAGTTAGCTCGATTAAGCAGAATATGCTTTTTATTGTTCTTCTTCAAGAATCTCCAGGCAGCCAGGGCTGTGCTTAGCTGTAGGTCAGGCTATTTTTCGCTTGAATGCGTCACCTTAAATGTCCCCTGTTGCGTTGTTCTATTGACTCTGAGCGGAAGACTCAGAATATGACTACAACATCTGGTATGACTGCTGATTCGGCCGAACGATTGAACTGAACGTTGAACGGGCTCCAAACGAGGCAGTTTCTGAGGGGCGCCTGACTAAAAGGGCCAACTGAAAGGGAAAAGAAGGTGAGTGGCAATCACATCGCGCAAAGCGACTTCGACGGCAGCGACGGCAAAAAGAAACAGGTTGGCAGAGGTCACTCTAACCGAAACCGAACAGTCTATAGGAATCAACACTGCCTCCTTTTCACCAACATCTCGCACAAGATCAAGAGGAAGAAGTTACCAGGCGCGCCTGATCCCTCTGCTGATGGTATTCCCCGCGCACAACTTCCTCATGAATCTCACCGCAAGTTCTTGGTTAGAGCTTCCATCGATGGTTAAACCTCTCGAAAACACAACCGGAGGTGGTATGACTCTCCATGAAGAGGATCTGTCTAGCGCATGCTCCCAAATGAAATGAAATACGCGGCATTCTTGTTAGAAAAGACGTCAGACTATTTACCGGCGTACTAACGGGCATCTGCACCTTCGCCATGCAGCTAAATGTGCTTGGTTTAAGCGATGAAACCCTCTGCGACGCCTGTGGAGAAGAAAATGACACTGGAGAGCAATTCCTTTGTCACTGTTCCGCCATTGCTCAGATCAGGTGGCAGTTATTCGGTGCTGATTAGGTGAGAACTGATGATCTTCGCTTCGCATCATAAAAGCGACTGTTTGGTTGCTGCCTGGTAGTATAATGAACCATTTCCTTAGAGTCTGAATGCTGCAGTGTAGTGTTAAAAACCTGCGAGAAAAACAAAAGGAGCTATGAACAAATTACACAGAAATTAATATTCACTACGATTATAGAAGTTCGTGGATATACTTAGATGAGTATAGATGCAAGTAGATGAGTTCTTTTGAATGTGTTTTGCTCACATCTACACATACACAAGATGCAATTTCGCACCCGGTTCCGGAAGTTAAGTTAACAATGATAATGTTTTCTATTAATCCCAATATACTCACATCTTCATATTGCATTATTCCCGTCAAAATATTTGTTCTTAATTTCTGACATTACTTGCTATGATCCCACCCCGAGCACCTCGCTCACATCGTGTATAAATGTACATTCTTACTTGCTCTAAAATCATATATCAACTATAGAAGAGTTTAGTGGGAACTTTAGAAACAAATCTTCTCTGGTTTTGTACACTTTGATTCTATTTGCTTGTGGTTTTCCTGATATTACGTTGTAAAATTATCGCGACCGAAACTAGGTCTACGAAACTACAACAAATCATGATTATGTATGTCATTCAGAGACCGCAAAAGAATGATAAAGTGCATTATCCCCTATACATGCACTCCTATCTAAATTACTTTTGTTACACATTTCACACAGAACTACCAGTCTGCTGACACCAACTACATTCGACAAAGTGCCTGTTGTCACTGTTGCCTTCTATAAATTGTTTCCGCTCAAAATTACTGCAAGGTCCAATTTGGACATGAAATTTCTTCAGTCTGTAGATCGCCACTGCCTGAGAAAGAACTCAAAGCCCAGTGTCTGTGCCTGTCAATAGTTTTCTGAACTCTGAGTTGATCCACGAATTTTCCATCCATATCAGAAATATTTTATAACAGTCAATTTGTTTTGTGATCTTGATAAGTAAGAACAATGAGCAATTCTAACAAGTGGGAAAATAACGAAGAAATAGAATACTTCCGGGAGTATCTACGAATACCGAGTGTACATCCAAATCCTAACTATGGCAAGTATTTACATTTTTCCGTTTTGTTTTTCTTTAAATTTGAGTCTACATGCAGTGTCTCATTACAAGTGTAGTTTTTTGTTGTAGTTTTTCATGGAAAACGAGAATGTCCACTGTACCAGAAGTTTCCGACCATATGACCTTGAACATTCTTGAAAGACCATTGGCTCAGTTGCTTTAAATTGAGTTAAATTTCAACCTCTTGTTATCAAATCAATTATTCCTATCTGTGTATGTATCATTTTTTTGACACATACATATGCTCGCAATAAATTAAATTGCTTCAATCATTTTTAATTCAAATACAGTCAAATTGGCCACCGTGCCAAAAAGACAAAGTTATTCGTATTCAAAGAACGTTGAAGCGATCATACAAATGATGTGGATCAGTTTGTTTTTAGTAACATGCTTATTTTCTTATTATCAACTAACGCTCAGGCAGCAGGATAAGTGCATATGTATATTTCCTGTTAAATGAAATTTTAAACTGATTATAGTCTATTTCCGATCAAAACGATTTATTTTTGATTTTCATTTTGTCAAGTAATGAGCTACAAAGCCTATCTACCACTGATAATTGAAGGAATAACTTTGTTTCTGCACTTTACTGCGGGTTTGATTTGAATATACCGCTTCGTAGAGCATGGTCATCATTCATCCAATTATGAGCTTTGACCATGTGCTAGGATAGTTGCGGTTAATAATAATATATTATCTAAATAAAAATGATGAACCTGCGCTTGGTTGCATGCAGCGACCACATATACTGTCCATATTGCTGTTCACTCATGAGTGGGGAGGTAGGTTTCCCAACATTTTCATTTTTTCATTTTCAATTAATTTTTTTTAAAACTAAATTAAATTGATAACATAACTTAAATACTAGACAAAAATGCTTAAAACTAGTTGAACGAACAGTGTTACTACTTCTAACTTACTGGCCCTAGGCGGGCACTCTATGCTAAACTTAATCTTAAACTATGTCTTTCGACTTAATCTAACAATGAATATGTTTAAAATTATATCATTTAGAATGAGAAAATTTCAAATTAAGAATACTTAAAAAAAAACTTAATAACTGAACTGATTTTATTTAAAATCTATTTTTTTATTTTAAATCTAGGTTTTCCAACCGTACTATAATGTATTCTACTATATTTTGGCTTTGCGTACTGTTGAAGAAATAGTACACAAAAATACTTACTTACTTATCAGGCCGGCGACCCATGAAGGGGCCGAGCCTGAGCAATTGCTGCCTTCCATCGTTGACGGTCCTGGGCACGCTGCTTCCAGTCATCAAGACCAATCAGTCTTGCATCCGCGATTACTTGGTCTTTATACCGGAGATTCGGTCTTACTCTCCTTCTCGAACCAGTCGGCTCGGATTCAAAGACCCTCTTTGCTGGAGCATTGTTGTCCATGCGCTCGATGTGGCCGAGCCAGTGCAGTCGACGGATTTTTGCCTTTCGGACTACATCCACATCCTGGTACAGCTCGTAGAGTTCGCGGTTATGTCTTCTCCTCCAATCAAAAATACTACATTTTAATCCGTTGAAACAATAGCAAACAAATCTATCTATTTTGATTGCACCTTAATGGTTATAATGGTCATTCATATTTTGCCGTGCAAGAATTCAATGCAAAGTACATACCATGCAACATAAGAAATTCTATCGGAGAAAGTTGTATTGGCCAGGTGCAACACTAGATCATTTTTTTCTGTTTCTTCAAACGCTACTTTTTCTGTTTGCGTGCTTGAAACTGATGGAAACGTGAAAGTTCAAATCTTTTTTAACTTCGCTAGACATTTCTTGCATAACATTAACAAATCTATCAAACAACTGCATAGCATTATGTCTACCTTACAATTTGCACTTGAACAACGTAAAAAAGATTGTTTCTTTAGGTATGAAACCAACAAATTAGAAGTTATAACTCCAGAAGAAATTGATGAAATCCAAAAGAAATTTTATATTATTCGCTGATAAATGTCTGGATAAGGCATTTGTTGGTAAAATGGTTTACCTTTAAAAAAGACAGTCCGTTATACAAAATTCAAAGAATTTTGATGAGAATTCAAGAGAGTTTACCAACAAACTTGGCCGTTCGGAGTCGGCATAAAACTGTAGGTCCCTTCCACTCGTGATAGAACAATAGCACGCACAACGCGAGTGGTTGCTGAGAAGCTAGGCCCTGGCCCTCTACGGACTGTAGCGCCACCCATATTGTTATCATTATTACCAACAGAACTACAAACAAAAAAAGGGCACAACATTTTTCAAAATGCCGCAAATAACCTAATCAAATGTTTTCAAGCAAATTTCATTCCTATTCTCCATTCTTGCCACTTCAGCGTTCACGGAAACAAAATGGCGCAAAAAAAAAAACAGAGCGAGACCCACTATTAATTTAAAAATAGAGTGTGACGTTTATTCTTAACAAAAAATTGCAACAAATAGAGATTTTATAAAAAATTATACGTAGAAAACAAAAACACTCTTACTTTTTCTTACTGTTTTCTTATATTCTTCGGGACTGTACTATATTTTTGTACAGCTTATAAGTTGTACAGCCTAAGTGGAGGGGACCTATAGTTTTTTTAGGCTAACTCTGAACGGGAATGTCTCTGAATATTGTCTTTTTCGGAAATTAAAACTAGACCTCCAGCGCAGCAATATTTTCCGAATTTTCACTCCCTTATTTGACAGTTTAGGTTGATAGCGATTGCCAGAGAAAGCGCAACTACGCATTATAGAGACGACGATAGTCTGATTAAGCACCGATCATGACTAAGGCATGTAACGTGTATGGCTATCATTGCACCAATAAATTGAAAGAATCATGCAGGATTCCACAGCAGATAATGGGCTCCGATAATTCTCCGTCAGACCTGCACTAGCCTGTCGTTTGTAGATGACTTCTTCTTCGCGTTCTGGATATACATCGACTTGATAGGTCCTTCAGATTGTACGTTTCATGTTCTTTCACGAGTTCAAAGGCGTCTTACCACAATTAAGACAGTAGAAGCTTAAGAAAATTTTCATTACTTACTTATCAGTCCTGCGACCCATGTGGAGACTGAGCCTGAGCAATAGTCGACTTCCATAGCGTGCCACTTCGAATCTAACTTATCACGAGTTATTCCCGCCAAGCGGTGCATGCGGAAACAAACGGATCTTCAGAGGAACACTTACTCACTGCGATACAGGAAACATGATGTACTCCCGCTCTAACCAATACGGAAGTTCTTTCAAAACAACATGATAAAATCCAGTGTCGACATGAACCTTTAAGCATTCATAGAGTCCAACTTTATAACACACACTTTCCCTTATCTGTACCAGAAATTAGATACATTACTTGTTTGCTGGTGTCTCAGTACAGTACTCATATCATTAAAAATGTGTTGTTATCTGCCAATATTTGTATTTGTCATTGAATTTCTCCTTTTTAATCCTTACTAGAACCATGCATTGAGTTCTTAAAAAAGCAAGCTGCCGACCTGGATTTATCTTTCAAGATTTACTATCCAGTCAATCCGGAAAATCCAATTTTAGTCATGACATGGACAGGCACAGATCCCACCCTGCCAGCCATTGTCCTCAACTCCCACATGGATGTGGTGCCAGTTTTTGAGAAAAATTGGTCACATCCTCCATTCGGAGCTGAAATGGATGACGAAGGTAGAATTTTCGCACGAGGAACACAGGACATGAAGTGTGTTGGCATGCAATATTTATCGGCAATTCGTGCGCTGAAACGAAGCGGCCTAACATTCAAACGGACTATTCATTTGACATATGTGCCAGGTTTGCCTTGAATACATATGTACATAACTGAGCCTTAATTGATGCATGTTTTCATCTAAAGATGAAGAATTAGGTGGACGTCTTGGCATGAGGGCTTTCGTCAATACGGATGATTTTAAGGCGCTCAACATTGGATTTTCACTAGACGAAGGCATCGCTGCACCAGATGAAGTGTATCCAGTCTTCTATGCGGAAAGGAGTATTTGGAGTGAGTTTACCTCGGGAATCGCGTGTGTGATATAATGATTGCATAATTTCATTCAATTTCAGGATTATTCTTCAATATTAACGGCACCGCCGGACATGGGTCGCTTTTACACAAGAACACCGCTGGTGAGAAGCTTCAAAATATCATTAATAAAATGATGGGTCTCAGAGCACAGGAGGTTCAACGATTGGAGACGAATTCAAGCCTTAAAGTTGGCGATGTAACGACCATAAATTTGACTCGTTTAAGTGGAGGTGTCCAGACTAATGTGGTGCCACCGCAACTCGTTGTTGCGTTTGATGTCCGACTTGCTTTGAATGTGGATCATGGTCTTTTTGAATATCAGGTTAGTTAGTCCGATCATCAATCACAATGCATTCTTATTGAGCCCTCTTAAGCTAATGCAATGGTGCGAAGAAGCCGGCGGTGGAATATCCATTCACTATGAACAAAAGAGACCGTATGTTGAGCCTACGAAGACCGATGACAGCAACATATTTTGGGTTGCCTTCAAAAATGCAACAGTTGAACTGTAGGTTGCTGCATTTACAATTGTTAGTCTTGCATTACATTAGTCTGTTTTCAAATTACAGTGGTCTTAAAATTGAACTTGAGGTATTCCCAGGAGGAACTGACAGTCGACATATTCGACAGGTAGGTCGAAATAATAAATTTTATGATTACCATACCAAATATTCACACAGCCTTCGGGGTAATATTTGAGTGCAGTCTTACAGGAGGAAGAATGATCTGTAATTCTCAGATAATTCGTCATGGCCTTTGCTTGACATTTGATAAATCAATGAATGATATGCAATAAATCACTTGCATTGTTTAAAATATTAGGCATTTTGAGAAGCACAAGTGTTTTTTGTATTGATTTATCAATTGTTTGAAATTCTAGCGACTAAACCAGAAGCTAATGAAGGGATATTTTTTGCTTTTGGTTGATTTTTGGTTCGTTTGCAAAATTATGCTCATAATATGGTGCATAATCTTTCCAAATCCACCCTCTTACCAATTAGTGGTTACACAATAATTTTCTTCTTTTAGGTTGGAATACCAGCACTCGGCTTTTCACCAATGAATCATACACCAGTACTCCTTCATGATCACGACGAATTCATCAAAGCGGACACCTACCTTCGGGGCGTCGAAATCTACAAGACAATCATTCCAAAGCTTGCCAACGCATAGACATCTTGTCTGATATATAAACACACAATCATGTAATTAAAAAATCGTTTTTTTCGGTATATTTTCTGTTTTTTTTTTTTTTTGTTTGTTTGGTTTTAAGTATACATCTAAAATAAAAAATATTTTTACTCATATCATCGTTTTTGTGTCACAATTTTGGTTAATATTTTTTTTTGTTTTGTTTGTTATTTTCCTTTTGTTTGTTTTGTGTTTTCGTTTACTCTTATTTTACCATGTTTCTTTTTTTTCATATATATTGTTGATTGCTGTAGAAATAAATAATTCGAAATTGTATAAAGTAAATGTCTTTAAATAAAAATTACATAGAACTGTAATCTGGTTGTTGTTGTTTTTTATTTTATTTTTTGTTGATTTCACTGTTTGTCTAGCAATATATTTTGTTCTTGTAAAAAATAAAATAAATTAAGAAAAAAATTGTTGTCACTTTCGTAATTCCGTGGTACTATTTTCTGTTATTTGTGATTAAATTTGTTCTGGTTTTTTTTTTCTTTTTTTTTGTATATGACGTCATCCTTCTTCCTTTGTTTTTTTTTTCTTTTGAACTTCGATTTAAATAAATGTTCCATTTATTATTATTTTTATATTTTTGTTTTGTGTTCTTTTTACAATGTCTCTATAGATTACTTTTATTATTGTTTAGATAATCAAATGTGGTACAAAATGAGAGCGGATTTATATTAATTATACGTTCGTTATTATATATTTACTTTTGTATTGTTTATTGTTGTCTTAAGCTTAGAATTTTCTTTCTTTTTTTCTTTTTCTCAAATATTCTTTTGCTTTTATCTTATATGCTTATGATTTCATATTATTCTTATGTGGTAAAAATGTTTTGTTTTTCTTTCTTTGTTAGTATATTTCACATTTTAGTTAATGTTTTGGTTGTATTTTGTTGTTTTTACAATATACAGAAATAACTATACTTAGTCCTTTTTTGTATAATATAAAACTGGATAAAGTTTTATTAATAGCTCCCTGGTGATTCGTACAAAAGAAAACTGAAAAATTACTTATTTTTTGTTTGTATGTAATTCATGCTTTGTTTGATGTCAAATTGTTCCTAGTTTGGTTGACATTTTTTGCAACACATTTAACTGATAGTAGATTGAGTAGCAGAATGACAAATGTTGATGGTGTTGTTTTAAAATTTTGCTCACATTTTACACTCCGATGGAGGCAGTGCGAGAGATAATGGTAGTTTTGTTTAAAAAGAAAACACGTTGAAACATCTATAAAGTGAAGAACAAGCATTGCTTAGTGGGAATAAAACATACGGGAAATGTAAATTATACGAAAAACAAGGTATTCAGTTGTTCATTATCATTATTCCTTTCTAACTATCGAATTTTGAAACGAATTTAATCGAATGTAGCTGCTGTAAACCTCTGATTAGTAGCAGATCTTTATTCATGACCAATGAGCTAAATGGAGCATTCGATATCGCACGAGTGATGTGCCTGTACTTTCAAAGTTATTAGAGTTGACCGGATCGATTGGGAAATTCGTGGAAAAAACATGAATTGGGAAATTCAAGACAAAACCATGACCGCATCATCATTATCGTCCTAAACTTCAAAACACGAAAAAATACATTTTTACACATGTCATTACATATTTGCTGTTGCAGCGTATGGAGCTGAATACATATGACCAACGTGTTTCTGGCCAGAAAAATGATCTACTTCGAGCTTGGGACTGGGACTGATATATTGAATACCTTCACAAGGCTTTATAGGTCAAAAGTTTAACCACCTTGTCATCAAAAATTATGGTTTGAACAACTGAGAGGCAATTGTTGTTGATATAACTCCGGGACTTGGGTTTGGTCGTTTCCATTCTTCAACTTATCATTTTGCACACAATCTTTTCTTAGTTTCGTGTTGTTTTTGCATCAGTTTCCAGCTAGTCTTTTATATATAATTTTTGGAATCTCCCGTTGTGTTTCATGTTTGAATTTGTTTAAATTTATTTATTAAGTGTGGAAACTAATTTTTGTATGCACTCTACTAAAGTTATAGTTGTTTGGTGATTATAACGCTTTTTCGTTTAAATTAATAATAATATATATGTATATGTTTAAATATGTTTATTTACTCAATTTCTATTAAGTGAAAAAATAATCGGTTTTATTTTTATATTTTATATTGTTTTCAGTTTACTTATTCGCTTGTTTCTTGTGTTTCTCTTTTAGCTTGCTTCGCTTGTCGTTTAGTGAATTTAGTTTGAGATTTTTTTTTTTGTTTGTTTTTCTTGTAAAATATAGATTAATAAGATGTTGTTATGTAAAATGAATTGTTATTGGTTTTCCTTTTTAACCGGCATCTAAAGTCTTTTTTTTTGCTTTTGTTTTGTGGTACAAATGTATATCTCATCAAAAATAACAAAGTAAAATACAGCAACAAAAAGACCTGTTGACAAGAAAAAAGTATTTGTTTAATTTTTGTTTCTTTTTTTTTACTGTTTTGGCAACAATCTTGTTTTTCTCTCTCATGTTTTTTTTTTAATTAACCTGTTTTTTTTTTATAATATTTTATTTCAGTTCTATTGGTTGACTTGATTTTATGAGTGTTTTCTTTTTGTAACTGCAGATTTTTGTTTTGTTTTTCTTTGAATACATTTCTATTGCGTTATTTATATGAAAATATACACAGATAAGTACGTTTTGTATGTAATATAATTTATGTATACTGTAATCTTAACAATAATATAATAATTGTAATAAATGTTAAAGAATCATTTTTTTTACTTTCGTTTTAAATAAAAAAAAAAAATAAAAACCAAAAATATATATGTTTTGCGATATCGATCATTTAAATTGTTGTTTCGAAAAGATTTCTATAATTTGTTAATTGTTTTCAAAATATTCTTTGTAGCAGCCGCAATGAATTATCGAGGTAGGATACTATTTGTTTAATTTTTTTAGATCAAAACTCTGTGCAGAATTGTCGGATCACTAGCAAAATGCTATTTGTGTCCATTCGACGTACATATGAGTTATTTAATTGTTGGCCTTTCTTACACATTGTAATTGATGGAACTCCGAAATGGATGTCATCCATTCGGGAGTCGTCAAACTAAAATACCATTTGAGTATTACCTTTACGCATTGTTTATAAGTATTTATTACAAGCAATGCCATTGCACTGGGTTTGATTTCCTGGCCGTTGCATAAATATTCATATATTTGTTTTATATTACATTTAGAAATTTATTCAACACGGAATAGTTGATATTTTGAAAAATCCGAGTTGACAGTAGGCGATTTGAAACAACTTTAAGAATGCATAACCATTCGATGATTGTGCAGAATAAGAAATTGCCAGCATTTCATTTCACACGTTGTAGTCAACTGAACAATTTCTTAACTTTGCAAATTCACTTCTGCGTTTTTTGTCGGTCATGTGTCTTGAAATATTGATCTCGTGAATAGCTAGCTTAACGTTCTTTTGAACCTTGTTCCTTTTTTTATTCCGCCTTTTTGACATTCTATACATTATTCATTATTAATTTTATCAGAATCAGAATGCTTACATGTATGCATAAATCCAAGCAGGGCGTTAACAAATTATCATCAACACCAATTGTTGAACAGAATAAATACAACCATCCGATCGAAAGTATCAATGTTTATTTTATAAAGGATCGTGCAAATTATCCAAAAATGTAGACGACATTACGCGTCCAAAGTCTTTTCTGTCCACTATGTCCCCACTCGTGGACTAACCGCTTCGTAGCTTGTCGAAATAAATATATAACCGCAGAAATTGCACAGTAAAGGTATGTAGATGGTCAACACCGTCATCAAAGTACCCTAGACAAATGCAATTTGGTTTCGCCATAAATAAATAAAGAAACAAGGCCGAAGTGTCTGGTTTAAATGACGAAGGGGGTACTAAAATTCTGAAATGTTGCCTTAGAGTGGCTGAATTTTTAGACATAAACTACTACTAGACCAGTATGTAGATGAACATCTATCGAAGTTAGTTCTCAGAGAAACACGCGATCAAGGTTACTCAGTCATGAAAAACCCGAGGCTTGAAAGTTATCGTTAAGTTGCACATGTTTGTAATCGAAGCGTCATCCTACGTCATTCTACTAGTGATCTTGTAGCCCCAAAAAAATATCACAGGGTGTGGGAAAGGTTTGCGTGTGTGTATTTCAGTGTGGTTTCAAAACAGAGTCGTGCAAAATGCAACTACCTGCTGGATAAAGACTCATTTAAAAGTCGAAAGCACAATGCACTATTCACTGAATAAAAAAAACCAAAAGGAGAAAAATAGAATTAACCTGTAAGGCAGCCGATAAACGGATGATATTCTGCAGCGAACACGTTCGAAACATATGTACGCATAAGTGAATTTTGTAGTCCAATACACGTAATGTATAATCCGTCATTTTTATTATTCTTCTTTTAACAGTTGCCTGCTTGGATTTATAAAAATAGAAATAATCAAGTCAAATTGACGCGAACGTAGTTTGTTTTTACATACACTATTAAAATGTTAAACAATGTACTTGAAATGTCAGATATCCTAAGTTTTTTTTTTCTTTTCTTTTGCACAACTTAAAATTTTATTTCGAATATGCGTCATAATGCTATGCTTTCATTCAAATAAATATGATTTCTGTCTCTTTCTACTTCGCTTTCGCTACAATTTTGCATAAGCGTGTATGCGGCTTAAAAAATAGATATACTATTTAATAGCAATACTTATGACATAATTTTGATAAAAAATAGATTACCATTTTCCTCTTCCAAACCAGGAAACTTAAAGACGATGTAAAGAACAGAAGACTCTATCTCTGCGTTCATTTCATTTAAATCATTTGATTAAAATCTTACATGTGTTCTATGTGTGATACGTGTGGGGTGTACATTATCATTTGTTTTGTTTTTAATTTTTTACCACAAATAATAATTATAAAATAAAAAAAAACTTAAAGGATATGAATGAATAAATTACAAATCAAAAATATTTCTTTATATGTATTATGTGCCTTGTGATGAAATGTGCTTGGGGAAAGCAAATCGACACGGAGGGGGCGGGGCGGGGGACTTTGTGGGATGTATGTATGTATCGATGATTTTGTTATATTCCTTTTTACAGTGAGTTTGTATTTTATACGCGTAAAATTTCACACGCTTTGTTGTAACATATGGCAATCCAATCGGGCTGTGTTGCACCCCATTGAATTTGATTTACTTCTCCCTCGGCTGCAGTATAAGCCAAAATTGGATCCTCAATTGCTCGTGGCATTTGTTGAATATCCCAAATCAGTGCTTGGTGATCATCACCGGCAGTGCATATGTGACAGGAACTGAAACAAAAAAACAAGAAAGAGTTGATTGAATGGTTTTTGTTGATCCGTGTTGTTACGTGACCCTAAACAATCGGGGCATGCTTTCAAGAATTCGGTCAGCTACACTTCAGAGGCAATTTGTGCGCAGGCAGATTTTGAACATGACTATTTTAACAGTGAGCTGCGCAAAATGACTGTTGAAATTAAATATGTACAGAAAATGGAGCAGTTTTGCAACATGTCTGAATATTTTAACTCTAATCTCCCTGCAGCAAATCGGTATTTGCGCAACAACAGCAGATTCTACGCAGCCGACTGAATTCTTAAAAGCACCTAAATATGCGTCGATTCCTACCGTAAGAATTTAGTATCTACACAAAGTCTACACTTTGCTAGCACACAACCTTAACAAACATGCTGAACTTATTTGAATGAGGAATATTTATTTTATGTGTGATCGTACCTGTGCGGCGCCCACGCTATACCGTTAACGCACGCTCTATGATTGCTCAGTCTTGCAACAGGTGTACAAGGAACACGAACATCTAAAATAATAACTTCACACGAATCCATCGCTACAGTAGCTAAATAATTTGGATCCTGTTTATTCCAGGCTAGTCTTAGTAGAGCGGTGTGAGCTGGATCCTAAAAGAAAAACCATACCATACATAAAAAATAATAGAGAATTGAAAAAAAAAACAATCAAAAAGGAAACGTACCTCATATATAATAGTTGAGTGTTCCAAATGCCGCAAGTCGAACATACGCACTGATCCATCAGCACCGACGGAGGCGAACATATCACGGCCACCGCCCGCTCTGGAAAATGCAATGTCGTACACTTCTTTGTCGTGGGCAATTAATTGTGTTTTTACATGTCCGGCGACATACACTCGTCCATGGGGCTGAATAAATAATTAAATTAAAATTTACAAATTTAATCAAATTACAATGGACCTTATAAAACTCACTTGTCCAGTTTCAAGACCCCATATTGTGCACGTAGTATCGATGGATGATGTGCCAACTAAATTTGGATCAACTTCATTCCAGTCGAACGATGTCAATGGTGCACAGAAATCGCTGTTTTTGTTGTTGTTTAATACGCACTCTAGTCTTGTGTCAGGTTCACCAGCACGCCAAACTCTCAAGTAGTCACCTAATAATAGTAATTTATCTCAATTTGAATATCGTTCAAGTAATATTTGAAAGATTTGTGAACACTGGCGATTTGGGTGCCCATAAGCTTTGGATTAGATGATGATTTAGATGCGTAAGCGTTGAGGAAAACATGAGTATCGAAGGATTCCTATAACCAAACCGTGACCAGAAACTGGCCAAGATTTGCTTCAAAAGGTTTCTAAAAACGTACGACAAAAAAGTATGAACCCGATTCCAAGTGATCGTAAACGTTTTTGAATGACGTTTGCTAGCGAATACGCTTGAGATTAGCTGTCCCCTGATGTGGACACTGTTAACAGTTTGCATACACATTGTAGTTCAAATGGATAGCATAGCTTATAACACAACAAAAGGTGACCAAAATCACTCGATAAAATGCGATACAAATATTGATCGAAAAAAGCTAATTTTCAGGTTGCCATTAAAAAGACGATTTTGCAGCGGAGATGAGGGGGAATACTGATCGATTCTCAGTCTTCAGCAAGAGGTTCAACATTTCTGTTGCTGCATGGAAACTGTTCTAGCCCGCATAATTTAAGCATAATTTTTAGTCGGTAACACAAATTGTGTCTATTGAAATATGGTCCATGGTTGTTTTAAATTCTATTCCACGGGTGGAAACCACACACTCAGTAACAATGCTCCAAGACCGGATCAGTAACGCCAAACTTCCTCGTCCAAGGAATCAATAACACGCGAGACTCCCCAGTCGCGTGAGAAAAATACTGCAGACAATCTTTAGTCACTCAAAGGAACTAGCTAACCACTCATTATGACTGCATATATTCATAGAACGTAGGACACATGACAGACAAAAACAAAACAGACATCGGTTCAACGAAAAAGATTCCTTAATCCCCCCCACACACCAATTTGTTCCCAATAATTGCAAGAAGAACAGTAAAAATTACAAGAGTGTCCACTTAGAATAGCCTGCGATAATTTATGAAATATGGGTTAAAAATAATGTTACATTTTCTGTAAAGTTATTGCTCACCACTAGTTGCCAGCAAGTCCGGGTATATTCCTTTTGAGTCTGGTATCCACATAATCTTTGTCGTTGGATATGGATGATCAAAAGTGCTAAAAATAACAACACAAAAGCACAGCACGTTAGCTCCCTGTCTCACACTGCAGACACAAAGTTGCATAGCATACACTCACCTTTTAGGACTAAATTCACTTGTCTCCTCATCTAAACTAATTATTTGGACTTTATTATTGTACTCTTCAATGAAGCTACCGAGTGCAAGGCGAAATCTTTTATCTGGACGAACACTCCAGTTCATTGAGTATAGAGGCCATGGTGCCAAGTATTTGTAGATTTCCTTACGTTTACCAGCGGTGGATGACATAACTGCAAATAAATGTCACATTATCAATCGAATTAAAAAAGCAAAAAAAAAACTATTAGAAAAACTAAGTGTTCAACAAACAAAATTAACGCAGAACATAACCAAATCAAAACTACTGACTGCTCTGTACTCCCATTTTGAAATCACACACTGATCTAAAAGCAAATTGTGGACAAAAAAAAAAATATCAATGAACCCCGAGTGACAACAATATGCGTTATTTGTGCAAGATGCTGTGTTTTTCTGCGGTCTGTTTGACTTCAGTTTTTGAGCGTTTTACTAGCGTTTTCAACTTAGATCATCATCTTTGATGAAATGACGCATTTAGGAAATTCTCCCTCAAAACAGCCCCATGAAACTTCATAGAAACGTCAAAATATGCGGTCAATGGCATTGAAGCCGTCAAAAACAGCACGGCACCGAAAATACAAGACTGCACACACATCCATCTACCCAACTAAACCAATGCGATTGAGGGAGAACTCACCTTTGAATTGAATGGGATTTGTAAAACAAATATGCTGTTAAACTTAAACGTAAGTTAGAAAACTTAAAATCAAATCGAAACAAGGAAAAAATAATGGAGAACTCCTCAACGCGATGTTGTTTTGTATTTATAGTTTTTTCTTTGGCTTTCACACCATTTTTTCTGAGGCTTGATTTCCAAATTTAGTGCGAATTCGAAGGGATATGGTTTTTTTGTCTCCTTCTCTTGTGGGATATTTTTTTTTTGTTTTGTACGATATACGCGTTCCCGATGCGGGGTGGTTTGGTTTTAAAACTGCACTTTGTTGTATTCGGTGTAGAAAAATAAAAAATGAAAAACACTTTCTCAGACTTATATTTTATAGGGATTTTTTGTTAAAAATAAAACTTTCGCGACAACGACGGTCGACGACGACGAGGCCACACAAAAAATGTATATAACAACGCGCTATTTTGACACATGCCCTGTCTGAATCAAATGTCAAGTTTTCAGTTGTGATTCGTCCATTGTGAATCGTTCGCGAAAGGGACGTGTTCAAGCGTTTGAAGTTCTCCAGTTCCATTTAGCATTGCCAGATGTGACAATTTAATTAATTAATGCGTTGGTTTTGAATTTATGAAATGGTTTAAACTTCTATTTCGTTTTGCATTCTGCAGAAAAAGTTGAACAATGTGAAAACTGCCTCTTTCCTAAATTGCACACCTTTTCCGTTGCGTTCTGAAAATGAAAGCAAAAACCATGTGATCCTTTCTAAAATTGAAAACAGGCATAACTGTCTCAGATCATATGTTTTTCGTAAAATCTGAAAAATGCAACACAAGCTAAAAGAATAAAATTGGATTATTTACGTTCCATTCTGACATTTTTTCCGTGTCAAAACTGAATATCAAGAAAGTAGACAAAAGTTATCTTTTTCAGTTTCGCACTGACGTAGGGGCTAATTTTTTTATTGAAAACACAGTGGAGTCTCCCTAAGTCGAAGTCTCCACAAGTCGAGCCTCTCTCTAAATAAATTTCTTCGCCATATTTTGGCATTTTTACTCAATTTTCCTAACTCGAACTAATTTCCCGTGAGTATTCGACTTAGGGAGAGTCCACTGTACTTACATGTAAAAAGTAGTATCCGAGTGGCAGTAAAGGTACATGTTTTGAGAATGCAATCCATTGTTTTTTCCACGAGTAAGATATGTATGTACATATTTGATAGCAAAAAGATTATTAGAAACCGAAAAAAAACTCTTAAGGAGTATGCACTCACCTACTGCATTTCGTATTGGCTGACAAACCCGTTTGAAAAAGCACAAGTTTGATCAAATGTTCCATACAAAATTTATTCAAACTCTGACTTGAACACAATTACAACGTCTTGCATTGAATCCAGACAGTTCTACTCGAAAGTTGAAATCCAATTTTCCTTAGCAGTCCTTCTGACCTTGTATTTCCTTTCACGAAGAAGGCTGATGTGTCGATATCCTCTTCGGAAGCTATATTCTTGCTCATTTTAATGGCCAATATTTTTCCAAAGCCCTTTCCCTGCTCCTCAGGTAGTACTTGCAAGATTCTTATTTGAATTGTCCGTTACAGATTTATATATTCTCAAATCATGGATCTTTTGTAACATACCCAAGTCCACTGAATTCATTTTGAAAGATCCAACCCACTAGCACATCGTCCGTCTCACGAACAATTCCTAGGGTCTTATTTAGAAAAAGAAATCCTTGAATATAGGCCAGGGAGCCTTCCTTTTTGTTTGCCCATAAAGAATGGACAAGCCCCATTTCGCTTGGCATCAACGCCCTTAGGGAATAACCAGTCGGGAGTCTATGGAGAGAATATGCTTATGAGAGAAACTGAATGAAAAGCAATGGTAACGAACTCAGTGTCGGGAAGCCGAATAGCTTCCAGTGGCGTAAGGAGCATGCAATGACACTCCCTAGCTCGTTCTACCTCGGCACCAAGCGTTTGCAAGATATCCATAACAAACGCATTATTTTCCATTAGGACGCCAGTCACAAGAGGACCAGAACTCCAATCAATTAGTTTCGTATTGAGAAGACATTCTTTCAACTCAGTCCAGGAGTCTTCCAAACTGTAAAACTGTACACTCAACATCTGTTTGAAAATATAAACACAATCCATTAGAAGACAGAATAAGAAAATACATTTTTTCTCAAATTACCAAATCCCAATGAAGACTCACGTACGTTCCATTAGCTGGGCTTGCCCTGCGATGCGTGTAGAATTGTTTTCTCAACGGTTTCCACTTATCATCAACACCACTAGCATCCAATTGATCCAGTCTCCTATTCCATTTGCATTGAGTGTACAACGATATGTAATGGAAATTTGTTTTCGAATAATTATTCTTGTACAGCACTAGCAAATCATCTAATTCCGCTGAAGTCAATGGTCTTAGAATATCTTTGTTATCAAAATTATTCATGTTAGAGCGTGAGCGTGCTATAACGCTTTCGCGACGAAAGATACGCAACTGACCTTGTCGCTGATTCTTTATTTCTATGTTCTCCAGCCGACTGTAATCTGCTGCTTAACTTTAATAAGTTTCTAATCAGCTGTCGCAGCTGAGATACTCTAATTGAGTGGATTTTCAGTATAGTCGTCTGGACGGAGTGTGCTATCGCTCGCGCAGCACAATTCAATTCGTAGAGCTATGCCTATCTGTACACGTATGTACATGGAGCCGTTCAGAGTTGAGATGACAAATATTACAAATCTTAAGATAAAATTTCTTGTGACTGTTTCATCAGAGTTATAATTGCTCCTTGTGTCAAGCGTGTTTTTACACCTAAATGCGTCAAATATTTGTGACTTTAGTCATATCAACAGACAGGGTTTGTACAACTCGTCTGGCAGCAGATTCTGTCCGCAGAAATGTCTTATCTAATACCATTAATAAATATAATAAGGGATCAGGGGCAAGTGCGCTTATGGTTTGTGGAAAACTCTACTCGGGCAGTGAAGAATATACATAAATGAACTCATTTAATACACAGTTTGAATAGTTAGTTACTAAGGCCTGATCTTTAAGTCTGTCCAGGTGTTAGCATACGCGGATGACATTGACGTGAGTGGCCAAACATAGCGAGTCGTTAATAAAACACTTGCAAGCGTAAAAATGCGTTTACCGGTGCCTGTATATGTTGCCCTTGAGAAAGGACGTACATGATCGTACATGAACCTCTTGGACAAGGCGTCACAATGGGCAGTAATAACTCCGAAGTAACCAGGGACTTCCTCCATATTGGCTTCGCTTCCTACATTAATGTAGGACCCGGAGATCAAACGCAGAATAATTGTTGCTAACCGCTATTTCGATGGGCTCATGAGACAATTGAGTAATAGATTTCTCGCTCGAAGTATCAAGCTAACTATAAACAAGACTATAGACAAGACAGATATCCGACTTTACAGCTTATTCACGATTTTTTGACGGTTATTCACGAAATAATAAAAATGGCATTCTCTGACTGGTCAATTGGGTTTAAGAAAATGATGTCAAACAATTTTAAGGGGCAAGAGATGTAGACGTTCGCTATCTCTTACTTCTTTATTTCTCGTCTCAAGCATAGACATTTAGGCATCAAAGCAATCCTTCAATCAAAATTTAGATCTACGAGTAAGTTCCTATCTAACAGAATTATAATCCGAAAGAAATCACGCAAAGTGTTCAGCTATATTCAGAGGATTGCCAGATCTCACAATATTGTTAGATCTGTTAATGAACATTTGTGTTAACTTACAACTTCATCTGCCAATAAAATGCCAGGTATATTGTAATCTCGGGACATGCTATTTGTGTCATTGCAAGTTGTTTAGGACATTTGCAAACTCATTTACTATGGGCAGATGCATTTACTATGTTTTATGACCTTCGCAAATATCTTTATCTTCTTCAGAGAGTTATTATTATTTTTGTTGAATGTTTATTCCACCGGGACTTTTAGATCTATTGTGCCTCCTTTTGATAACTTTGCTCTTTCGAGTTCCCCTCACATCCAGTTCTTTTCAGAGTTGTTTTGAGGGTTATGGACACCTGAAAGGTATGTATTGTAGAATATTCTCTCTAAACCAGTTTCCTTTAAGAATCTTAGGAGCTCTAATGACATCATTTCTTGCTCTGATAGTAGGTACTTGCCTATATATATCTTTGTCTTTTTTAGGCTAGTCCATCACAGAATCTCAATACATGTGCTGGCATTTCATTAGATTCTTCACAAAACTTGCCGAGACCTTCGTCTGACAACCATAGCTTTCGTATGTATTCCCTGAATCTGCAGTGCCCTGTTAGGATACTTCTCTCGGTTATACTGACCTAAGAGTTTTTTTTTTGGCTTGTTTCATGTCATGAGCTTTGTGCCAGGTTTCTGCCGGTTCCTTCTTTCTAGTTCCCTGAATTCTTCACTGGGGACATGATCACATACGCCGCAGAATGGTCCGGCGTGTGAAGGGCACCCTTCCTTGCTAGGGAGTTGACCATTTCGTTGCCTTCTATTCCCGTATGGCCAGGGATCCAGCAGAGTTTTACTTTGTTTCTCCTACTCAGCTCTTTAAGCTTCTGTAGGTATTCCCGAACAAACTTTGATTTGATGATGTAGGAGTCTAGTAGGAGCTCGACTTTTCGACATTATTGTTATGTCGCAGTTGATGCAGTTCCGCGATCTGAACCCATCTGTCTATGGCATACATTTTCTGCTAGAAAGATGCTAGTGCGTTGTCTATCGTAAGAACTAACAATTTTAAATTTGTCCCTGTGAACGACAACTTACAAGATATTTGCTATTAGCACCTCATCTGCAGCTCCTTGTGAGTAATTGTGTAAAGATAGGTTTTCTCATATCCGCTGTTGTTTCGCGCCTGAAAGTATAGTTTGTATATTCGAGAAAAATTGGGCCAGTCCGTAGGAGATTTGAAAAATTTGTTTTTCTCATTATACACAATTTAAGTAGACTTATAATCCAATTCCTTTTTAAGACTATGAATTTATAGGCCGAACTGTTGTGGGCCACTTAGGTTAGTTATGCGTTCACTAGTGATTTATGCAACACCCACTCATGTAGTTGGGCAAATATCCCTTGCACACAAGTGCAAGGTGATCAGTGCAAATCAGACATTTCAAGAAGCTTTTCCTGACAACGCTACAGATATTGATTCAGTTATGTTGAAATCATGGTTGCCACTTGTTTTCGTCTTCTAGATCTTTCAGTGTATATTGATTAAATATAACTTACGTACTTTCTCGGGCTTACGCATGAGATTTGTACTTGTGCAATGTGAGTTTTTTATATAATTTCATAATTTCTACTTGTTAATTATCTGAGACTTCTGCGATAATTGAAAGAGACTAGAAGGAGTCAATCAACACGTTATCACAATACCCATTCTGTCTCAGACATCTAGCCTCATTCACTAGTTACGTTGTGTGCATACTACTGTGCTTTATCGGAAGACGTTTGATTGTACACTCTACAGATATGTATTTAGGCAAAGATTGTCTACATGTTTGCACACAGCAATTGGAATTTGTATGGAAACGTACTTGAAGGCTATAAAATGTATTATGAAGTAGTTGATGAGATAAATCTCATCACAGTTTATATTTATGGACTAGTCCGCGTTACAACTTAGGCGAAATCAGTCGCATTATAGAGATCTACCTGATATCAGTGTCACCATGGAAACTGTTTCAAACGAAGATATTTTACGACCCTTGTCCGAAAGTGAACTACTCCAGCTGATCGACTTATACAGTGGCAAAGGTGAACTTTATCATTGTATGTCAATTTACAATCATTATCGCTGGAATCGACAACTGGAAGCGATTGGCGAGGATGCCAATGTCAGATGGAAAGCGCTAAAGAAGACATACTACACGCACAGACATGGGGACTTACTGAAGAATGCGACCTACATATCCTTTCAGTTTGACAAGGTAAGAGGAACTGACGCAAGCATTTGCATGCAAACTGAAATGATTCATATTTCCAGCTATTCTGTCTACAATTCCACACACTTGAAGATACCATGAAGGAGTTAAAAGAATGCATTTCTGAAACCAAGCTCATAGACTGGACATCTGGTCCCCTGTTAACAGGAATTGCCTCAAATATAGCAGATGTTGTTGTACCATTAGTAGAGGGGCCGCTGGGAGGCCATGTTGAGTACGAAATACCCTGTACATGTTATTCACTTAAACACCAGCTGGCCTTACAAATACAAGTTCCTAGGTTCGTATATTCAATCAATCCAAATACGAAAGTCATTCGAACCCACTACTGTCTACTGCTTAGTGTCCCAGAAGGATTTGAACTGCGAACTCTTCAAGACTGCCATGCGAACTATATACACTCAAATTGGCCACACAATGATGAAGCGTCTGCAGATTTTATAAGAGGCTTAATCAAGCTTAATTTAACCTGGGGATTATTCCGCTTAAGAGATGATCGTCTCATTGGATGGGTTTTGCAGAATGAATTCTTTGGCTTGGGGTAAGTATTAAGTTGCCGTCTATTCTAGTTTTTACTACAGTCGCCGCGACTTTTTAAAGTATTCTTCAAGTTATTCCCGAGGAACAAGGAAAAGGATTTGCAAAACTATTGACAAGAGCAATGAGTCAAACAATTGCTAAATACAATGAAAATGACATTACCTCATTCGCAGTAGTCGATAATAGAAGGTCAGAGAGCATTTTGCAATCAATTGGATATGAGAAGCGTTGCTTAACCAAATGGGTGCAGTTCAAGCTAAATAAGCGATAAGAATTTAACCCCAGGCGAAGCGCAATGCGAGGTATTCCACTTTAACTCATGTTTGTATTAGTTGAGAGCTCATTTAGTACAGCAACATTATTATAATCTCATTCATGACATGAGTAGGGAATAGGGAAATATATTCATGATCGTCTTACACATCATTTATTATTCATGTAAATTCAATCTTACAGTTTCTTTTGGATAATAAACTCACCCCTTTTTTTTGATTTTTTAGTTAGTTTTGTTTGTCGAACGTGAAAATTCAAAACCGTTTTTTAGAAGGCCCCAATAGCCAAAAAGCACTCCACAGCACTATGGCACTGGGTGACCAAATTATAACGACAGGAAAAGAAATTTGTATAAATGAAGTTGGGTTGGAGTGGCTGACTGCAGAAGGCAGTCACACTTAGACCAAAGTAGGCACATTGTAATAATCCACGATAGGCACGGATTGCCTACTCTTAAACTTGGAACCAGTTATGATAAAGTGGTTTAGCCGGCTAGTGCTGACGCTACTTAGTTCGCTGAGATTATTGAAATAGTAGGTCCCTAGATGAGAGTACCTACCACTTGCCAGAGAAGGTGATTTATGGTCTCTACCTCCCCTTTATTCATGCAGCTTCTGTATGTTACACCCATGCTGCGGACGTGTATGCCAATTGCGCAGTGTCTGGTTATGATGCCGATGACCGCCCTTAATTAAGGTCTGCTTAGTCTGAGCAGACAGAGGGATCGCTAAAGATGTATTGCTGGCCATATTTCCTTTGTTTTAAGGCAGGTAATGCCTGCTACCCATTTGTGATTGGTTGTTTCAATTGTATGTAATTGTGTGTATCTTATGAAGATGGTAGACTGTGGTTGTACCACAGCTTGCGAATTGACTGGTTGGCCACAGTTTTTTTTTGCAGGGAACAAGGCGATTTGGAAGATGATGCTGAAACTAATCTCAAGAACCGTATGGGATTTAACATTTATTCTTGTCTTACTTTGAAGCTGCATTCAAGTTATGTATGGAATGGAAGATCATTCAAATATCCACCTGGGTCTTCGCTGGCAGTGCTTCAATAGGTCGGTTCAATTTTTGATCATTTCCTTATGTGAGAATGTGTTGAATGTTGGAAATCAGAGCAGACGTTTCTTCCGAATTGAAGCTTTCTTATTACTTATTTTATTGTTATTGTTGCATTGAATACCTCAATCTCATTCTCAAATAACATGTATTTACCACTGAGCATCATAACGTCTGGCATCTTCCCTTCTCGAACTCCAAAAACACCACATTTGTGTAGATATTTCTTACGCAATATGAATCATATATCGGAAGATCTTATATTTTTTACAAATGTATCTTACGTCAATCATGTTAGACATTTGTTAGCTAGACACCTGCAGAATAATATCAAAAATCATCTCAACAACGAAGAGGATGCGTTAGTGTCGAAAATCATCATGAGCAACGAGGCGCATCTCAACATTTCAAATCTTGGTTTCTGAGGCACTGAAAATGCGCGTGTGATGCACGAGGAGCCATTACTGCCACTCAAAGCCGCACTCTGTGGTGCGGCGTTCACGCGGTCACTGTTACTGGCGAACGCTACAGGGCGACTGATAAACGACTTCTTAGTGCCGGAATTGGATGAGCGAGACTTGGAGAACATGTGGTTTCAACAAGACAATTGCGTAATATTCCATTTTGGCGATTTGGCATGTCGGGTTTATGCCAACAAGCGTCAGACAATCGCAGCCCTTGATGAGAATATTCGACAGGCATGCGAACAGTTATCGCCGGATAACTTGCGGAAAATCATGGACAATGCTATAAAACGAGCGCAAATGTGTATCGACACTGGCGGCAGCCAATTGTTTATAAACTAAAATAAACATTACACACCATCTACTTAGCACATATGACACTCCGTAGGCTCTGCTCGTTCGCAATTACGTAATAACCATAGTAAAGACAACTCATACAAACTGAATTAAAATCAGTAAAAGTGATTCATTTAAGTACGTCAGTTTCAATAGCGTGTTTGAACTTGAAGACCCAACTAATCGCAGTTTCTGTTGAAGAGAAACTATTTCACTATTTCTATTTATGATAATTGCTAATCAAAAATTAACAGGCAAAGTACACACAAAGTACAGTACCCACAATGTGACACGAAAACTAATTACATATGTATATTGTACGCTTTTGATGGATCTTAGTAATGCAAATGATGAAACTAGAATTATATACTTTGAATTCATCTATTTTGACTGCGGGGAAAACAATTTAGTTTCCAGTTCCGATGCTAGTTCCTCGCGAAGTAGAGTGTTATATTTTCTTTTCTCAGAATTGGATGGATTTGTGGACTTTAATGAGTGCAAAAGCACTGAGTGTTAAGCCATGACTATTCAATCCAGGGTAATCTGTAATAGTTGCAAATTCTTATCAGTATAAAAAAAAACAGAACTTGACATTAACCCACAGCAAACGGGTCTTTATGTAAGTTGTAGATAAAACTGCAATGTTACTCTTTTTTTAAAGAAAACATAAAATACTGATAACTGCACGTACGCCATTTGATTTGTGCAATATTTGTACAACCACCCATAATGTGTTTTTACATATGTATGATTAGGAAGGGAGGGTGAGTGAGGTGGGTTGTTGCATGGGACGTACGAACACATTTGGGTACATACAACCATTAGCGAACAATAGCAGTGGTCTGTTATCATACAGCACGGATTACCCACAGTAAATGATGGATATAAGAGTCGCATAAATGAAAGAAACGCTTGAGAGAAAGACATTTTTTGGAACAACAACTGCTTTGGATTGATGAAGAAGAGCTTATTAAAGGAATCGTTACTTTACTAAGGCCAACACGAGAAGAAGCCGTAAACGTTTTGATTTTTATTTCGAAACATTGTTTAGACATAGATGAGGCCAATGAAATTATATGCAGCATTGAAAATATCCTCTCCAAGAAACAAACTAAAGTGATTTTTAAGAAAAATTAAATGCGGAATATTTTTTGAGCTTGAATTGATGTTCCCCATGCGATAGTAACTTAACCTCCTTTCATTTCGCAAGGATATTTCGATCTGTGAGAGTGCAGAAAAATTGAGACAAATTACCGAACAAAATAGGGAAAATATCTCATACCTCGCTTTGCGCGGGATTTAGGGGAATGAAAAGTTTTGCACGAAACCGCGCAAAATGTAGTAAGAACAAAGGGTGATTTTTTAAAAGCTATAGGAAAGTTTTTCAAAAAAGCACTCATAAAATTCAGAAAAATGCATGAATCTTCTTTATTTGAATCGATAGTACGGTTCATATAATTTGACCTTGACTGCGCCTCAAATGGTCCATCCGCTTAGTCCAATGTTGGCATACTCTTTCCAACATTTCGGCCGGTATCTCACGAATAAATTCAATGTTGTCTGCCAATGCGTCAATTGAAGCGGGCTTGTCTGTATAGACATGAGCTTTAACAGGGCCCCACGAAAAATAGTCTAAAGGCGTTAAATCGCACGGTCTAGGCGGCCAATTGACCGGTCCCAAACGTGAAATAAAATGTTCACCGAACTCGCCCCTCAATAAGTCCATTGTTGCGCGTGCTGTGTGGCATGTGCCGTCTTGTTGAAGCCACATGTCATGCAAGTCAAGCTCTTGCATTTTGGGCAAAAAAAAGTTGGATATCATCTCACGGTAGCGCTTACCATTCACAGTTACGTTACGATTCGCATCATCTTTGAAGAAGTACGGTCCAATGATGCCACCAGCCCATAAACCGCACCAAATTGTGACTTTTTCTGGATGCATTGGTAGCTCTTGCATTGCTTCTGGCTGATAATCACTCCAAAATCGACAATTCTGCTTATTTACGTACCCATTGAGGCAAAGTCAGTGGGTCGATTAAACTGACCATAAAATGGAAGAAGCGCGCTATAAACTTTCTTAACAGAGCTCGCATTTTATAATAAAATTCAATAATTTGCAAGCGTTGTTCGTTTGTAAGACGATTCATGGTTAAATTATAGACCAAACTGAACATGTTCGACAGTGAAACAAAACACGAAACGTGCGCCAGCTGTTTAAACCAGTGTTGCAAAAAAGATAATAGCTAAAAAACCACCCTTTACAAAGTGAGAAGTTGCATTCCTAAAGATAGGGAACATGAAAAATTGAGAAAAAATTGTAAAAAGTTGTAGCTAGTATTTAATAATAAGAAAACACATTTATTTCTACAAAATTCGATCTGTGCTTTAAGAATCACAGGAAAACGAGTTGTTGCTTCTTCATCGGCAATAGCTGCCTCTCCTTTATGCGGCAGGTTGTGAAGATTTTGCCTTCGTTTAAACTTGTCAAACCAGCATCTACTTGTCGAAAACTGCCCCTCTGTGGACGAACATCCTTCTTCTATTTTTAAGCGCTCATACAATTGCATACAGCTGCTCTCAAAGGGATTCGGTTGGATGTCCGCCATTGTATTCACGTAGATAAGATACTTTCCACTTTTTCAACCAAAGCTCTGGATGTTGATTTTGTAGACAACTCACTTGACTGCGTAACAGCCACTTTTATTCGTTCTTAATCTTATATTCGAACTTATTCTTCGGATGCTCGACTCATTTATGCCATATCATTTTCATAAAACAGACGGTTTTCCAGTTTTCTGATTATCTCTATTTTCTGAGTCAAACTCGAACTTTTGAACTTAGCTTTCTCCTAAAAGCAAGGACAGATGCATGAATATTCCCTAATAAATTGTTATCTTTTATCATAATTCCAATTGTGCAACTGCTATTAAAAAAAACACAAAACCATTTTCGCTCATTCATAGCTGGATGACGCAGTTAGTTGAGTGCCTGCTCTTGATTAGATGAGTACCCGGTTCGAATCCCAGTGAAAGCAAAGTTAATACGCTTTATCCGGTTTTCAGATCTGGTCAAGTCACCATTTGCCGTTGGGATCAAATTAACAGCACTATCACTGGAGTTGTCAATCTGTGGTAGTAGTCTGACTATATGGGTATCACAACGGACCAACATGGTGTGCTGGCGGTTTCGCTGCTGGCAACCCAAGTGCACTACACTACACCCACATACATCGAAATGTACGCATAGCTTTAACCATGGCGCGCCATGATTCTTTGAAGAAAAAACAGTATTTCGCGCAAAGCGAAGTCACGTAAATCGAATCTGGGTAGGTGTATATCAAAATCGCGCAAAGCTAGGTATGAGTGCAATAATAAAAATCTCAATAGTAGCCTCACCTATCGGGTCCACAACTAATTTGTTCTGCCTGCTACCTTTATAACGTAAAAAAAAACTAAATTGGTTGAAAATGACGTATTTTGAATGATGTATTTTGCTTGATTTTATATCCAAAGAATAATTTGTTTTTTTTTGTTTTTCGTTACGTTTCCATTTTTGAATATCTTTCCGAAGTGACTAAGGAATAATACATTTCTTTACTTTAATGGATATATTTCTATGAGCAATTTTCTTTCTTATATCGAATGACTCTGGAAAATAAAACACGCTTATAAGGAAGAAAATCTCTGACATTTTACACATTCTCATATTCGTCATTTACTATAGTTTCAGCTTGATATAAAGTCCAGTTTCATTGCATGCGACAACATCCCGAATGCGGACTCTGTTTTGACAACATCTATAGCGTGCCCCCATAGAAATACTATCGGACTTTCAATAAACTCTCAAGAAATGTTTACATGATGATATTTGTTTCTTACTCATAGCGTTTATTTCCGCCCTCTTTATTAGCCGGCCAATAGTACTGTAAAGTGTATGATGTCATCGCTAACTAAAATCAAATGCGGTTCTTCCCCTTATTCATAACTTGTACATACAGTGCCTACAATTTTGTTGACTGTTCAGAAGAAACTGTATATAGTTCTATTACATCACCTTATATTAACTCAGTGTGTGGATGGAATAAAATAAAATAATATTGATGTTGATTTACGTATGGACGTAGATACATACATAAAATGTGCAGATGTAGATCGTGGCTTACTTACTTACGAAAATTATAAGAATTTTATGAAATCGGCGGTGTAAACAATTGTAGATACAATTGTATGGCAGACAGAATGATAGTCTACCGAATGACAATACGTTTGATAAAGTAGATCAGGTAGATATGATCGAAACACAAGCATAAATTCGCATATAAATATGTTATGTTAATTCTTAAAAGACGAATTGAATCGATTCGCTGTATATTCAATGAGTTTGCTTGCATAGTACGCCTCGATAAATATTCGCGCAGTTGTATTGTTGTAACCAGTCAATCTGAAAAAAGCTGAACCTTAAATACGAATTTAACATGAAAATCATAGCATAATAACCATGTCACAATAGCGCGTTCGCACTGCCGGGCTTTGACATTTTCAGTAAATCCCTTGAATAAGTCACAATTCAGTGGTCGAGCGTTGAAACTTCACAAGCCGCAATATTGTAAGCCCGAGCACCAAATTCTTACTGAACTACTACTCACCCGAATGTATTTCAGAACATTTGAATTGTCAAACGGGAGCGTTCTATTGTGATTTACATAACATTCACGTACACTGGATAAAACGCGTACCAACGTCGATCAAAGGCCGACCTCGCGAACGCATTTTTGTCGTATTTTTGAAGAGTTAAGATTTCTTCTACTGAAACCGATTTTTCTTTAATGCATACTGAACGCTTGGATAACATAGCTTGTTTCATCCGTGGCTGATATGGGTGGCGCGTAGAGGGCCAGGGCCTAGCTTTCTCAGTAAAGCATGTCACTTTGCTAAAGCCATAATTGCCTTATGACGCTTTTGAACGAACATGGCCTTATGTCATGGTACCTGACGCACCTACCCATCACACCACGGTGTCCAATTCCTTATTAAACATCAGAATTTCTATAAGCAAAAAACAATCTATCTAAGCATTATAAACATCATGTTTACACACATACTCGAACCATATTTCAGAGATGAGTTGGTGCTTAAGGGCTACCAGATCATGTCTAGCTGCTTCTGCAGGTAGTTCGTCCGACTTGAGTCTCGATATGTCTAGTTCGGGGAGAAGGAATCCTCTTCTATCATCGTCGGTTATGTTGAGTGAAATAGAAGAAAATGAGAAAAATGTATGTACAGGGTGAGCCAAATACAAGTTTGTTTTAATAAATGCAATAAAATGAACAAAATTGAATTTTTTTTTGTATTGTGGTATTGTGTACAACGTCGTTCAAGTGGCTGCCTCGGCTGGCTTCGCAGTAGCGCATTATGCCAGCCCAATTTTCCAAGACCTTGTTAATGGCATCGGGTTGTAGCTCACGGATTGCTTAGATAATATTGGCATTAAGTGCTTGAATTGTTTCCGAATTGTTAAAATAGTATCGGTCCTTCACACAGCTCCTAGGCGCCAATTGGTATCGCCGTTAAAAAGTTGGTTAATATGGCTCTGTAGCGTTCAGTGCTTCATTTCGTCCAAAAAAACGCACTGTTTGAGCTATACGGCTTTACATTGCAAATAAGTTCTCAATATTTCCCAACGTTGTTCAAGCGTAAAGCGACTCATTTCGTTCCGTGGAGGTATGATAATGACTTTCTGTCAAGATTTCCAGCGGGAAACAGCTGTCAGTGTGAAAAAAAACTTATGATTTAAAAAAAACACTAGATGGTCCACCCTGTATTTATATGTTTATTTACATAATTATATAATTTTTTTTTTGTAATATTTACACCTTATATACATGCTTTATCCAATGCCATCATACTACTCGCTAGAGAACAATAGCACGCACAACACTATTGGTTGTTGTGGAAGCTAGACACAGGTCTATTATGGGCTATAGCACCACCCATATCATTATCATTAGCCAATGACATAAAATGTTCTTAGCAAACATGCCTGTAGCATTAATTTTTGTTTGTGCGGTGAAATAATCCATAACCTTCTTTTATTAAAATGCCATTTTACGATACCCAATCGCAGTTGGAAGAGCTATGGAATGTGTTTATCCGAGAGCTTTGTACTGTCTCTATTCAATCGCCATATTAACCGCGCTTGTGGTTAATTCATGTTCATAACTTCATCAACCAAATCAGCAATGCATGCAGTAATTTATTCAGCTGAGAAAATAGAATCAGGGGTGAGTTTTTCCAAATGCTCTTGAGTCTCACCGAAGGTGTGTTTATAAGACGGCGTCGATCTTAACAGCACTGATAACGGGACTTCGTTAAACCGAGAAATTAAAGTTTCTTTTGTTTGCTACACAATCGTGCAACATTACATAAAAAATCTAGACAGTGGAAAAATAAGCCTAAAACGATATTGGATTGAAACAGTTAAATCAAAATTTAAGTTTTTTGAGACACCACTAGAGACTGAAACATTCACTGCGCGTCTCAACTTTGCCGAGTCGCTACTGCACTCGCATACAATCGCATTCACATAAACGTATGCATTAATTTGTATTCTATTGTAGATCATCAAATCGTCGATTGTTTTAATTATGCATCATTTAATTTATTACTATTCAAAGCAACTGCACGTGGTTACGGATAAAACTTAATCTACAAGTGGTCAGAGCTTTTGGTTTTTTGTTTCATTTTGTTGATACACTATCGCATACAAATAGCAACTATGACGGTCAAATAAAACCTCTCCTGGGACCGGTTGCAATCAAGTATTGAAAGCTTCAGATTCAGGTTAAAAAATATAGCAATTATTGTCTCTGGAAGACTTCCAGTGTTCTATTAGTTTAGAAGATCAGACTGTCTCCCACTGTGCTTAAGCCGAACTGACGACTACATCAATACATCCATCCAGATATGTTTATGAGTTTTTCCAAAGAATTGTAATCTCGTAGCAGCATTTCCATGGTGGAATGAATCGCTCCAATGACGCTCGATTTGACAACTATCAAATGGAGCAGCTTCCAGCTAGCAAGTATCTATGTCTTACAAGGTACTAAACAACAAACAACATACAAATTTACATGATTAATTGATGTTTCTCGCGAAATGTCGTTAGTGTTGTATTTTTGTTTTGAAATATTTGAAGCAAAGTTGTCATGCGACAAGCATTGTTAATTCTGAAGAGTGTATGATTTTTGTTCTTACTACCTATTAACTTTTGAAACCTGTGCATTGTTTTAGCAGTTTCAATTCAAGCTATTAAGAGAATGGCAACAAGTGTGTCCATTAGAGCGCATAACAATCTATTGCCTAGCACTGCCCGTACTGAACGGTCTACAGTATTATTCCCCAGATTCTAACAAACATTTTGACATTAAAGCTACCACCTTTACCGACCTTAAGGGAGCAACAAGGTTGGCAATTAGTAAAAGTTACAATACTTTTTCTATGTATGCATTCCATGTCCTCAGGCAAATCGGCCTACCTTTAATTGTACAGGGTGACGAGATATATTATAGAGCCCTCGATTTCATGTGGACTTATGTATAATAAATACGTGAACTTTTGTTACACGGCGTCTATGACCCTAGATTTGACTGATACCGGTTCGTTAATGTTCTTCAATGGAGACAATACGCGGATAAATTGATGTATGAAGGTAAACATAAAACGTTAAAGTATCGGCGCATTTGTATTTTGCGTAAATTAGCAAAGCTCTTTTCACTATTTGTGTCGTTTCTTATTAGTTTTCCACCACCGTCTATATATACATAAGTGAACTTACATGTTACACGGCGCCTAATGTACTGGTAAGCCTCGTCGCCATAAATACACGGCGTGTAATTATTCAACCGACTATACGTATCATTAAGTGTGCTGAACTGTATCCTGTATGAGAGCTAGTCCGTGCATACATTTTTTGTATGCCACACTCTGTGGGCAAAATTTAAATTTACTCATATTTTGTGTCGGTGTTCCTCCGAAGTGTGATGTGTGTGCGAATATGTGTGGCGTGTGTGGCGTTAAGTGACGCTGACTTAGAAGCCCCAAAGGATGTCATGATCTTCCCAAGATACTACTAGCCCGTGCTAATAGCATGCCCGATTCGTAGACCCAAGTATTCGTATCGGGAATGCGCCTTCGTGCTAACCCACCCCTTTCACTCTTCAACCACTCTCCCCAGCGTACTGCCTGCCGTTAGGTATTACTTCGCGTGGCTGTTTAGCGAATCAAGCTGAATCCACTGTTTTTGCCTGTTCGGCTTGCCTTACTCTTTCAAGCTTTCATATCTCGGTCTGCACATTTGATATAAAGGAACAGATTTTCTCCTATCTCTTTCGGCTGACTCCGTCATATGTCGTAGGAACTCCGAGGTTGGTAGGTTTATTCGTGTCCCTTCAAAATCGTGTGTTCTGCGTCTCCATCAATGTCCTTACATTCTGAACAAATGGGAGAGCTATCATGCCCGAACCTGATGACACTGATGCACACATCAAAGTGCGCGCACAAGTGTGTTGTGTATGGGCGACAACGTGTACCATTGTCGCCGTGTAACACAAATGCACGTGAATAATGAAAATTCATCGGCAGAAATGACCAAGACAGCATCATATCGATCGGTACTGGGATTCAATTGATCTTTTTGCTTATTTTCGGCGGAAACAGATGTGCTGGGACATCTTGAAAATTTACTGAGGAGTGCTACAACCCCTTCAATCCGCCAAAGTTAGAGACACCATCTTTTAAGCATTGTAACAAACCTAAAACAGTTTGTTGAAATACTTTTCCTAAACACCTAATGTGCCACTTCTATTCGAATTGCTATTCTTTTTTCATCGAGAAATTTAATAAAAATCTTTTCAAAGTCTGTCGTCTTGTTCTGGTGGCTCACTCGCAATCGAACGAAAATACGGCGTACTTAATTAAAACCTGCTGAAGTCGAGTAGTACTCGTCCCGTATCTAGACGTTGTTTAAAAAAAAAACAATTCTTAAAGTTATACAATGCATTGAAAGCATTCAGTTAATTTCATAACTCCTGCATCAAGCGCAATCACTATTTGACGTGAACTGTGTGTGAATTGTTGTTGTAAATTTAGGTGATGAAATAAATATGCGCGGCAACACTGAAACGTGTATAGACTTTTCAATTTCAGCGAAAAATGGTTGTGTGGAAAATACATTACATATCTCAAGACTCCCCATCGAACTCTTCAAAAATGCTTGTTTTCTGATTATCATGGCTCGCATATCGATATTTTACAGTTTTTGAACTTCCACGTCATTTAAAAAAACCTACCGATAGACAATCATTCGATGGGATGCTGCGCATGCACGCATTTATCATGCAAATAAATTTATGGTCTAGTCACATTGAAACACGAGAAATAGATGTCCTTTTTTTGTTTGCTAAATCCATTCTCATTGCACGAGATATAGTGTTAATAGTTCGTTTAATTGCAATGGGTGAAATCACAGACCAAAATTGCCAGCAGGTTACTTCATTTCCAAAACTCTCAGTTGCAAAAAAAAATCCTCCATAGACACCGCGCAGTATAAAGAATGTGATGAGAAATCATTACTTATTCCATCGGACCATCGGACGTAATTCGTAAGCCACTAAATCATCGATGTACGCTATTAAATATGACATGATCTGCAGTGAATACTGCGAACAAGATCGTCAAGACCTGCTTCCAGTTATTAAGATCGAGCAGTCTTGCACCCGTGGTAACTGGACATTTGATATTCATCTCCCTCACGAACCAGGAAGCTGGGATTCAAAGACCCACTCAGCTGGATAGTGCAATCGATGGATTTTTGCCTTCCCAACTACATTTACATCTTGGCACAGCTCCTGCATTCACTTGTCTCGCCGACGGGACTATTTATCCGACTCAGAATTTTTCTTTCCAAGGCACCAAAAATCTCTGCTGTATGATATGTATCAGAGATCCGGCCTACTCGCCAACCCCAGTAGGTGTTAGCATAGTAGCGAGACGATGCCTCGCTTCGAAGTTTTCTGGAGTGTCACACTGTCCTGGCACCCACAAAAGTTGCACGCTAAAATACTCGGCCATTTCGTTAAAAGATAGGCGGCAGTTCAAAGAGAGAATACTGGTTGAGAAGATCGGTATTAATCTAAATCTGTCAAGGAAAATATAGTGCCCAAAAAGGAATTCTTTTTACATATTCATTTCATCATCATCTCTTTCAATCTCTTCTCAAATTTTCATTATTGTAAAAATATGTTGGTAATCATGTTAGTATAAATTATATCGATTAAGATATAATAAAAATGATCTATCGACTGTGATGTTTTGCCCTGGCGGATCGTTTCTTGCTCGGCAGCAGATATCTCGTCTTATACTCATTGACCTTAAGACAAGCTCGTTTCGGCTCCTCTTCAATCGCCGTAAAAGCTTCCAATATGTCACATTGGAAACCCGCGACGATGTCGATGCCATCTGCTTAGTCCAACGGTTAGACTGGCTTGTAGAAGTCAGCTGCCAGCCGCACTATCTTCTCCAGTACCAAATTGGAGAAATCACACTACAGCGCATTTCCTTGCCGAAATCCTGCACCGGTTTCAAACATCCCCAAAGTCCCCGAACTGAACTGCACGGTGCATCGCGTATGCATGGTGCGACACACCCGGATCAATTTTCCCTTGATCCCGAATTCGGACATTGCTTCGAATAGTTCCTTGCGATAAATGCTGTCGAATGCGGCTTTAAAATCGATGAAATGATGGTGCGTATCGATTTGAAACTGGCTGGTCTTCTCCAGGATTCGTCTTGGTGTGAAATTTTGGACTATAGTTGATTTGCCGGACCGGTAGCCGCACTGGTACTTGCCGATTAGTGCGGTGCAAAATGGCTTTAGACGTTCACACAGTACGCTGGACCAAAAATTCACATTGCGGCAGATCATAGAAAATTCCCAGGAGTGTCAGGTCGAGCCTATTTATTAGCTTTAAATCCGCGTATGACAGTATTTATAGAGTCGAACTATACAGCGTCATGTCTAGTCTTGGCATCCCTGCAAAAATTCGTCCGTCTTTGCAGAGGGACGATTGATAATGGCCGTTACTCCGTCAAGTTCGATAAAGAAATCAACGAGACCTTTGTTGTCAAAAACGGATTTAGACAAGACGACGCACTGTCATGCTATTTCTTTAACATCATTTTAGAGAAGATCGTGCGTAACTGAAACGTAAAAACCCTCCTATGACATTGACATCGTCGGCAGGACACAACGGTCTGGCAGTAGGCATCGAGAAGGAAGCGGCTAAGATGCGTCCTACGACCAAAAAGGTCCACCAACATCGCCGCCTTGGACAAAACGGTACCACCGATAGCTATAACTTCAACGAAGTGAAAGACTTTGTCTACCTAGTCTCCGAAATTAACGAAAAATCGCCCTCGTGAATCGCTGTGTTTAGGCTTGGAAGCAATTGAGGAATAAAGCCTTCTCTCGAAGAACCAATATATCCCTATATAAGGCCGAGATAGTCACAGTCCTGCTGTGCGGTGCAGAAGCATAGCCAAAGCGGACGAGGAGATTCTTGGTCGTTTCGAGAGGAATGTCCTTCTTCTTATCTTTGGTCCCCTGTATACTGATGGTGTTTGGAGGAGGAGACGGAAACCCTGGCTGAGGCTGTACAGCGACATCGGTCTGGTTAAGCGAGATCGAGTCTCTCTCAGATGCATAGCTCATGTAGAGCGAATTGACACCAATGCTACGACCCGGAAAAACTACGGCTCCAACACCGGGGGACTGCGCTTTACAGGAAGACCACGGCTCCGTTGGCGTTCGCAGCTGCTCAATAAGCTGGAAGCAACTAGCACTGACTGTGCTAGATGGAGAGGCATTCTAGCTGAGGCCCTGATTCACCCCAGACTGTAGCGCCATCCAAAGAAAGATGACGTAATTAATAAAACATTATAAATATGATGTAGCTACTGCGAACTACTTCCAAATAAACTGCTTTAAATAAAATACTCACAACTACAACTCGAACTTTTTGTTCGTCATATTTTAACATTCTCCTCAATTTTCCATACAAAAAACCATCCTCGAACTCTAACTAAGTCCACTGTATATAGGCACAATATTTAAATCTTGAAAATATTGTTAAACTGATGTTGAACCCCTTTTCATACTCAACCGGAAGGAAGTACCATTCTTTATTCTGTCAAAGGTACAACGATAAGCGTATTTCTCGGTATTCCCTTTATTTTCTTCTTTATACTTCATTGCATTCTAATACACGTTTTAAGTTCCACCTTTTTTTTGTAGTAATTTTACAAAAGAAATTTAGGATTTTCATCAGCCCATCATCGGACGGGAAGCTTATTTGTATATATTTGCATTTGCATTCATGCATATAGGCAACGAAATTTACTCATGTAAAGGGTCCAAGTCCAAGTAAAAGACTTAGATGACATTTGAAATCTATGAATTTAGATCGTAGCTTGTTTCTAACTGCAGCGATATGCCAATCAATAATGATAAAGCAGACAAGACTTTCGAAACAAAGGGAAAGTCCCGATTTTCTTTTCGAACTGATTCATTTTGCACAATTAATTATTTCCCAAAATCGCAAAAAGTAATGTATAACAAAGTGCCATAAGAAAATCAGAACAAAAAACTGCCAAATTTAAGGTAAACATTCCACTGTACACTCATGCGAAATGGGAAAGATCGCTTGCATGCCATGCGCTAAGTAAACTTTTTATACGTAATTATTATTGTTTGTGCTTCTACCGGCACCTCGCCATATGAGCAAAGCTTTTCTCAATCAAATGCATACAGCTTACCCCACCCTCATTCACAACCCGATGCCTTGTAAATAGTTTGAGAACACTACTAATCAAACCCTAAACTTATCCCTACCGATCCTCTAGTGAATCATTTCCAATTGACCCGACGGCGCGTAGTTTCTCCTAGCCCGTGAAATCAAACCAAATGTATGATGAAATCATACCCTTGAAAATATCCGCAGTTCCCTGAATCGCAAAATATAATGTGTGTTAAACAAAGGGGGAGGTGACTATGTTCTATCCCGCTGCAACTATAAATTCTTGCTCTTCGAGCACGCTTTTTCAGTGTCTTGCAAAAGTGCATCAAGTTCAGTGTAATTTCACTTTTCAAACGGACTGTATGGTCGCATCGCTCTCGGAGATTAAAATATTGAAAATATATTGAAATTCTACCAGTGCATTCGTTGTTTATTTTCGGTTTGAATTTGATTTTGTTGAGTTCTTATTCATTGATAAAAGAAAAATCTGCTAATCATGGAACGTGAAGATATCCTTCGTGAACTTACGGAAGAAGAGCTTCGCCAGATGCTTGATTGTTTGAAAAATCGTTCATCTAAGTATATTCGGTGTCACCATCTTCTATTCAATTACCTTGAGAACTTGCAAGCTATCAAGGATGGTATCAAAGATGATACATTATCCTGCAGGTTTAGGCATACATTCTACGGACATCGCAATGGAAAGATCGAAAATTGTACTTATATTGCAATAACTCCGGAAAGGGTATGGTTTCTATACACATATCTTTTCATTGTTGTGTTTGTTTGTGCATTTTTTTTTTGTTTTATTTTTTTACGAACTTTTTGAACGTCACTCAATTGCATTTTGTAACGTATTTATTTTGTTGCAAATATAGTACAAAGCGTGGTTTTAAATGACGATAGATTTGCTTTTCCGAATATTATAATGAAATTAATGGAAATACTCTTTTGTGAATAAACTTGAGTGAAACGAGTGTTTTAAAATTTCTGAAAATTAACGCGACTATTTATGAAATGTTAAATGATAATTTTTCAAATTTTCTACAAATCATGATCGGCTCCAGAGTGGTTATTTGACCTTAAGTTATATTGAGGATCTCCTCGAAACTCAGATAAATCAATTTCAGCTTTTGCACACTGTGCCGGGTACATTAAAGGTCCGTTTTTTTCAGGACTACTTTTAAATTCAGCTTCTTATTTCTGTGATGTGTAAATTGAAAATATGTACATAGTACATAACTGCTTCAGTCAAGGCGATTCAATTTCCACGCACCTCCTTTACTTTCCGATTAGGCAGAATTTTGTATATACAATTTTAACTTGCTGTGCTAAAATACTTATCAAAAAATATTCTTTGACTAAATCCGTCATCCTTCAAGGATTTCATGATATTTTAACAAAAAAACCGGCGACAGTCTTGTAAGCAAGTAATCCGTTTTGGAGCTTATTTCTGTTTCTTGCGATATTCTTTCTGGATAGACATACTAAAGTGGGTATTCTTTCGTTTTTTTCTTTCTTGGAAACAAACTCCTTGTGATTACGCGATAACAATTCGAAATCAAATCAATGCCGCTATCATATGAAAGTGTAGTTTTGCACAATGATAGCGACATGACAATTGTTAATCACCTTTATGTATGCATATATATATGTAACTACATGTCAAAATAGAAATGTAATTCTTATGAAACACAATGCGATCTAACATCAACGTCAGCAAATATGTGCGACAGTTTTTTTGTATGCATACATACATCAATAAATATAGTATTCAAATTCCAAAAGATGCAATCAAAAAAACCGGCAATCTAGACGAAGATTCATATGTAAGTCCAACTCAATTTGAACATGAAACCAGATCATTCACTTTTAGAAAAGCCCGCTCGGTTTTTTTCCAGTTGTACTCTGATCATACTCATTTAAATTTCAATACATGCACAAATTTACAGAGAGCTATGTACATGTGAACGTGCATTCAGAATTGTTGCCGGGTTTTGTTTACATGTCGCCCACAATTTTTGCACCTAGCTGCGCCTTTCTTCGCACTTTAGAGTACCTCAAAAGCAAGGAAATTATATCAGTCTTCCACCTGTCATTCGACTGAAATATCTTGTAATAAAATGAGCTTTAGTCTTGAAAGCTTAACTATGCCATATGCATAGTTACATGTGCAAACGTTGCAAAACAATTGACGGCGCCAGCTTTATTCTGCGAAATCCACGCGGCAACAATCGAACTATCGACTCGTACTGCAAATGCTTCCGATACTACAAGTAAACTTTCTTTGCAATTCCGAGCTTTTGCGATTAGAATAAAACGCATGACTCTACTGCAGACAATGTGGCAGACGCCATGCAATCGAACCCAGTGACATTGAATAGTGTTTTCGACTTGACATTACATCAACATACATACATAGCTAATGCACATTGTGTTAAAAATCGCATTTAAATTTAGCAACAATTTGACATTTACAGGCTGTTGTCGCCGTTATCAATTATTATTCGGAATAATGTTATCAGCAATTAAATAAATAATAGTATACTAATCTCAATCAATCGGTAATTATTTTGTGCCGCGACTAGTAATTGCGAACTTTTGAACTGCTTGCTATGAAAAAGGAAAGCTGTGAGTAATGGCATGTGTGAGCGATAAGACAACTAGCTATTCATGAATAAAGACTCACTACGTATTCATTTTAAGCTAAGCTCATTGCATTCTGATAGTGTAAATGCATACAGTCACCAGAGGAAGTGCACAGCCTTTACTTTACTATGTTGTGAACAATAAGACAATTTGATTAGCCTTTGCCTTAATTCCATCTCGTTTGAAAAAATGACTGTATTCCAAAAAAATTAATCACATTTTAGATGTTAATGTAAGGTTTTTCCCTCTGAGCTCGACTGTTATCAACAGCGCTGTTGAGTACACGACGAAACGCCTGAGATTGGCATTATTTTCTAAATCCATTAGATGTCTTTTTCCGAATTTTGGGAGCTTAATATCGGGGAAATGTCCTCGGCTGTGAAAGTGACGTCGGCGTTAACTTTAAGCTTCGTTCTCTGTTTTTATTATAGTAAAGGGTGTTTATCAAGTATTTTTGCAATTTCTAGTACGCTTTAGTTTTCTGAAGAATTTGTTGATTAAGACATTTTGTATACTGTGCACTTACTCTTGTAATGTGATATTCGGACGTTGCTGAAAGTTTTTCGGAAAGTGTAACATCTGTTTTCTTGCAACTGTACCATACTTTCCCTTTCTAGCAACAAATGACAGTTGTAGGAGAACGCCAATAGCAATAAACACTATTCCTTTAGGTTGTATACATGGCCTATGTGTACACACATTTGTGACTGTATGTGTATGCAGTATGCAAATAATAGAAGAAATTAGCTAACAATTTTCATATTTTTGAAAATCCCATCTTTATGCGCCGATTGTGACAGAATCTGACCTTTATTAATTACATGTAATTACACCAGACGGTGGGAATAACCAAAGGCCTACATCCCCAAACATGGAGCTATTCCTTCTGTAGTTACATACATATGTAGTTATGAATCTTTTGTCAACGATGACAACATAATCAATTCGGTTCAAATTCTGAATGCAGTAGCACCAATGTCCGGGGTTTTCTGAAAAGAAATATTAGCGGAATGATGATATCAGTTTGTGATATGAGTGTATATTTTTACTCATGTTAAACTAATTTATATCTAAAGGGGAACATATTTATTATTTGCGTTCATTGTGCTTCTCCGACGGGGGAGTAGTGCATGAAAGAAAACCGTCTCTGAGGCAAGATCTTTTTTCTCCTTTGAGTAAGAAAATTATTCAAGGGTAGCACGGTACTGTGATGGATTGTCATGTCTACGTCTCGATCGAACTATTCATCAGAAATTCTTGTCTTAATCTTGCGATTATTTGACAGCGTTTTTCTACGAATGTTTAAAATTTCATTGTGAAGAAAAATTATTTTTTAGAATAGTAGTTAGTAGTTAGACTAGTTGTAACTAGGCTTAAAACTAATGGTTAAGGTGTTGGCTCAACAATAGGGACCCAACTGATGTATGTACATTGCTTAATTCATCACTTAGTATTACAATATTGGTGTTCATGTTGGTACTTTTGGGATGAGGTGGTTGTTTGGTAGCCAATTTAGACTCGATGATGACTGCTATTGCTGCTCAGGTAGATGGCATGCAGCCCATTGTTAGATGTCATTGAGAAGTTCTGCTCGCTTAGCATATATAGCGCGTTGGGGTAACGTTGTCCAGGGATTGTGTTTCTCAGATTCCTGATTTCCTCGTTAGGATGGTTGTTGATGTCTTGATGTTGCTTTCTGAACTGTGTCACAATATTCTGTTGCAAGGGGACGATGTGTGCTTCAACGTAAAGCTTCTTGTTGCTTTCGACGATCCCTGTAGAAGGTGAGACCGGTACATATTCGCAGTATTTTTGTTTCGAAAATTGTGAGCTGCTCCATGCTGGTACATACTAGATGTGGTGTACCATTTTGGGAATCCGCACGTTAATATCGGCCATTTTAGCTGCTTGTAAATTAACAGCTTTTTCTTACATCTGGCTTAATCCATTTCCCGTGTATGTGAATAGGTACGTATGAATTGTTTTGAACAGATAGTAGTGGGATGAGTTAGAGGTCGTTTTTCTTTTCTTTCAAAGTTATGTGTCAAATTTTCAACACTTAAGGGGGGATAAAAGAGTAGGGTTTTGTAGGCTGAGAAACACGACAGTGCGCTCGGAACACCAGCTTCATCGGAAAGCTTGAACTCACGAGTTTTCACAATTCACTAAAGAAGAACTCATGAACCAAAAACCCTGATTAATTTGCCACATATGGCTTATATATATGTTGCTCTAATACATACATAGCCGATATTTAGAGTGTATCATTGCATTTTTATTCACGTAAGCCCTTATTACAATATTTAAGCTCTTAAAACTATGAGTCAACTTCTGCAATACACGAATACAAGCTGGCGACAATACGTGATCCTGGGTACATTTACGAATCGTCAGCCATGTTCCAGGTGAATACAAGAATCGGCCGCCATGTTCCTTAAGAATCCACAAATTTGGAGCCATTTTGTTGGTGGATCCGTGAATTTTGTAAAAGCATGTGTGAAATCTGAGGGAATTCCACTACAATCTCATTTTTCATGGCACACACTTGAATGACGCCATGGACTTGGGGTAGATCTAGCCGAAGTTGCATATCTCCTTGCTCATTTATTTCTGCTATTAATGGAGCGGCCGTCTTGCCGTTGTGAGTATATGCGCCGACTCTTACACACTTGAACCTCGGTGTCCAGACCCCGCCTCCTTCGAGTCACTGACAATGATCAACGAATTCTTGCCTAGAAAAAAGCTGCTCACACTTGGCCATTAGGAGTCGGCATAAAACTATAAGTTCCTTCCACTCGTGAGAGAACAATAGCACGCACAATACGAATGGTTGCTGCGAAGCTAGGCCCTGGCCCTCTACAGGCTGTAGCGCCACCCATATTATTATTATTCATGAAGACAGTCAAAGTACGGGGTTACTCAACGTGAAGACCTTTAATCGATTCATTCGTTAATTTTAAAAATTCGTTTTATACTCTCATAAATGCAAAAAAAATCGACTTGTTAAATTCAACATGTGCATGATCACACTTTCATCAACTCGTTATTAGATAATATAAGACAATATAATTAATAAAACGAATAGCAACACATCACACTACAATATTGTCGTGCTTTTGAAACGTATACGCCAGGGAGGTTTGCGGGAGCATTAGCTGTAGCTCCCTCTCTTAGTCTCTTTGTTTGTTTCTTGCTTTATTATTGTGTCCTTAGAGTTGGGTATTGAGCCCTATCACATCTTCACCGACGAATCCCATTTCTCTTTAGTAGTTTCATCATGCTTTCACACTTTCAAATTATTATACAATTCCCACTTTGGCTGTTTCTTTCTCTTTCTCAAGCACATGTTGTGTCTTACTCACACATGCCTTACATGCTTCCGGTGCCGGCTGAGAACACACGAATAAAACGAAAATACGATAAAAGAGTAGGAGAGAGCGAAAGCTCACTCGAAATCTGAAAAGAAGAAAGTACCCATCCGCCACAGGCTACCACCCCCTGCAGCTTTTGCCATTGCTCGGTTCGACAGAATATGAATGTGCGTTAAAGAGATGACATTGATCTTGATCTCTGAACAGCTGTGGAGAATAACAGAATAAAACTTCCTGAGAGCTTTGTGAGAAAATTCTCGTTATAGCTCAGCAAAGCTTTGAAGTTTTATTCATATTCTCAGCTGAAAATTAACATAATACATTTTCTGTTACTCACAGTCTGTATTTTACCAGTTGAGCTGATCGATGAGAAAAGCTTGTTTACTTCCATTCGACCATACCGAACATGCACCTTGTCGACTATTCAACATGTGCTTATGGTGCAACGACAATCCAATGAAATAACGCACGATTTATTGTCTGTGAAATAAAATAAATTTTATATGACTCCACTCTGAGGTGTGTGTACATTTTTGGTGGAATATCATACCTTTATGCTGTAACATGCTACTAAGTAGGCTAATCGAATTGTATTTGCCATTGGAGCATCAACCGCCAGTCTAGTATAATGCCGGTTGTGTTTTTTAACGGTTTTGAACTGAAAAGTGAATCAACGCCATTATGGGTTTAATTCATATAGCTACTTCTTAACACCTTCATGTATATATATATGCTTATACTTTTTAATTAAATTTTTCAGGACTACTGGGTTAATACATGTACTGTTCAGGAATCGGGCGAAGAATTACTTGAGTGCATTAGAGAAACTAAACGTATAAACTGGGCTGTAACACCAATATCCGTATCGGTTGATGCCGAGTATTTTGATGAATTCAATAGGATCGTTGGACCGAAACGCACTGACTGGGTTTACGATGCCCCAGAAATAATTTTCCATATTTCCAAGGAGGATGTTCGACGCCTTCCTACTCCGAAGTATACTTTCATACCCATTAGAGTGGTCCGCTTATTTTCATCAACCGTTTCATAGAATTCCAGACGAATTGTACCTTGACAAAGTGCCGGTAGATCTTGCAGAAGAGATTGACGATACATGGGGCTACAGCTATGATGGGTCGAAAGAAGTTATTGAATCAAGTATTCTTATGAACGGTGGTACATGCTTGTTCCGACATATCGACAAGAAGCCTATAACTTGGATAATAACCAATGATTTCTTTGCACCAGGGTAAGAGATATTTTTTCCTTGTTTTAGACAAATGACAAATGTTATCTTTCAATTTTATAGATTTCTTTATACTGTCGAATCCGAGCGGAGGAAGGGCTATGGCAGTCTTGTAAGCATTATGGAAATGAAGCGAGTCGTAGAGAAGTACAATGTGGACATATTCGTTTTTATTGTGGCAGGAAACAAGGCTTCTGAGATAATGCATCGGAAGCTTGGCTTTAAGCCAGTTAATGATTGCCGCTGGATGGTCAAGGTTCATTAAGGAATTTGCACAACAGTTCAAAAATGAATTACTTAAACTATTTTGCTTATATATAACATTTATTTATTCATCATTTATGCTTTGTATACAAATCACAATGTCTTTACATTTGTATTTACAAGGTGGTGATGGCTTATGCATATTTCAGTATTTACACGCTACAATAAACACTAATAAAATACTCCTGCCTATATTCTTATTTTTTGCAATTTTTGGAATTGGATCTTGGATCAGCTAAGGTAGAGTGGCAAAAATAAATAACTAAACAACACAAGACTTTCGGCAACGCCTTAGGCACCTACATACATACATATGTACAAGCATTATTGAAAAAACAAGCTCCCGTCAAGTCAACTAAAAAATACTGATCTATCCAGAAGAGAGGTTAATTTCCGATAAAATAAAAAAATTTAATATTCTAATAACATTTCTAAACAAAAAGTAATTTACTAGTGCTGCCATTCGTAGCACTTCCATTTGCTAATAGACTATTGGTGGTGGTATAATATTTGCTGTCTTTATTTTTACTGTTCGTCGCACTTCCATTCCCGGATAGAGAACCTCCATAATATGGATCGACACCACTTTGCAGAGGCGCATACTTGATGTAGTGATTGTTTGTTAACGGCAGCACCGATTCTTGAGATTTTGTGATGTGCTTTGCCTGGAAATTCGAAAAACATAGATGATTATTAAATGCAGATACTTTCGTTTTTACATAAGTCATAACTTACTCGATTGTAGCAGAGCACACCCAATATGGCTAGAGTCATGCCAAAACAATTAAGCCACGTGACAGGGTTTCCGAGTATGAGTAGGGAAACTGCTATCACGAAAATGCGTTTCGAAGCACTTGCTACGGCATACGTGAGCGGTGTAACCAAAGACAGTACACTGAATGCTATTATGTTTTGAAGCCAATTCAAAACGCCGTCCGTAAATAGTAATGCTATAACACGATAATCGCCATTCACCTGTAAAATATGAAGTAAATTATGACAATGTCTGAACAAGTAGGAAGAAGACTTACTATAACTGGATGGCGCAAAACGCTGATACCGTCGAAAAATATCCAAACTGGGATGAACATAAGAAGGGCGAGTTTACCCAAGAGATGCAGCAGCCGCAAGTGATGTATTCCCGTATCTTTTAAGACCTTTGGTAGAAGACAAAGTTGGGTGATGTATAAAATAGTCAATGTTTTACAATGTCAGCAGATTTGAGTGAACTTTAAGATCATCGATCTGGTATTCAGATCTAGAAGTATATTAACTCGTTATTGCTCTTCCTCATTTACCTTTTTCGAGAATATATTCTGCAGTGAGAAGCCCATGGTAGATGCCAGTGCGCATAATAATCCCAACATGTCGAAAGAGATCTCAGTCATAGTTGCGATACCAACTCCAGATATAATTGGAACTAAGCTTAGGTATACCAGATTGCTCTGTTTCTCTTTGAATATCACTCTTGTCAAGATCACAGTAAAAAGTGGCATAGTAGCTTTAACTGTCAACAAATTTTAAAGGCATTAGCATTCAATTGAAACTACACAAAAACCGGATATTTGATTTGAACTCCACAAACCTGTGTGCGCGTATGAAACAGGAACCTTCCAGATCGAAATGTGAGATGTTACTGACGCCAAAAATTTACCTAAAGCTAGTGGTAAGATTAGCCTCAAATAGTATGGCCATGCGATACTAGTGCATTTTCGTATTCCCCATAAATTAAAGAATGGTCCACTATACAGTGTTATACTGCAAAGCTGAATCATTGTTACCGTTACGGGATAAGGAAATTCATTTAAAACCATTTTCCCGATAACATTATTGCTCGATGAAACTATGTACCAAAGAAGGCACAGGGTCAAAACAACGAATACGTGTCGTGAACCACTCCGTTTGCCCGCCTGCATCGTGAAACTTGAGAGTGTCGTTGGTCTTGGTCAGAATTCGTATAAGCTCGAAAGTTTAGCTTAGGTATTTGGAAGATAAATCACTTATTTGCCTCCATTGCATGCACATGATATTTAATTCAACATATTTCGTATATCCCTTGCAAAAAATTCACTTTCTAAACCTATTGCAAAATAATTTGAAGTTGACGTTGACAGAAAAAAAAATGTTGACAGTTTGATGAAAAATGAAAGTTCCCCATCAATATTGTCCGTTCACAGTGAACAACTATTTTTTTTTTTATTAAATTGCTATACACATGGTCTGCGACCAGAAATCGCGAATTTTCATAATATCTGGATTTCTGCTGCGATGAAAGAAAATGCTATATGCGTTTTTTCGATTACCTTATTTTAATGTTTATTAAAACGAAATAATTTGGTATCATAATCTATATATATTATAGGAAGCGTAGGAAGCTACAAATAGCTGAATTATAAAATGTTGTATAGTCTTAGGTGTTTTTCTGATGTATTTTTTGTGTTATCTTGGCATACTTTTTTCACTAGTCTAGTGTTTAGTAATTAATTATTACATGATTGGCTGTACTATTAAATTTATCAATATAAATCGCCCTTAAAAAATAAGATGCGTATTACTAGCTTGTTGCCCAACAATTCCTAAAATGTTTACTTCTAGTCTCAAGAATGCAATATTTTTGTATAGCAAGATGTATATCATTCTATGAAAATTGCTCTTGGAGGCCATAAATAGTGTTCTATCAATCAGAATATATTAGCGGCGTTCACACTCAACAATTGGTCGTTTCGATTTGCTTGACAACCGTGCTTTATGGGCCAAATCGTCAATGTGAACGCTCGTTGCTACTGCCATACTTTTGTAGTATGATATTTTGACATGTTTTTCCAATTTGTAGCCAAGCAATTCGTATCGACAAGTTGTTGAGTGTGATCACCGCTTTAAGTTCATTTACAACATGAATGTCTTTCTATAAAATGTTACTTAAAGTAATCGTTTAATTAAATTTTGCATTGTAATTTGTCTCAGGTTGTGGCTCATGTGTACACTAATTTACTCAGCTTTATTTGAGGACTCGACTGTTGGGACTTCGGCTCCGCAATAAAATACAAACACTTCATTGATTTGTCAACATTTTGACAGCTGACATTTATCTTCGTTCATTTTCAAAAAAAGAGTGCTTCAGAGTGTGCAGCCGGACGGGATTTCGCAAAATTAAAGCATTGTTTTATACATAAATTTACAGAAAAATGGAACCCATGAATCTAGGAAGTCCCAGCGGCAGCCCTGCTACAGGTGTAAGCCCTTACCTACCAACCTTCCTGATGGGCGAAGCTACTGCACCATCCACTCCTCGAAATAACACACTGTCTCCTAATAAAGGCCGTAACATATCTTTTGGTAAGGATTATATTTATTTATATTGCAAAAAAAATGAGTACTAACTTTGTATGCAGCGACGTCCCCAGGTGCATCGTCTCCACAGGATTTCAATCGTTCTAATTTGGCACAAAAGACACTGTTTGGTTTTCAACATGGCCCGCCAGCTTCAAATTATCCTGGGACACCTATTCAAAGTCATAATGCTAGTATATCCGGCCCCCCGACACAAGTAATTTTTTTTTTGTCAAAATGCGAATCGCACGTTTTGTTAATCCATTTCCATGTTTCCAGGGCCTTTTCGATTCACTGCATACCGAACGGAATCAAGTTCAGACACCAGTTCGATCTGCTGGAAATAATTTGCATCAGCAATCCTTACAATATGGAACACCGCTAAGCAATCAGTGTCAGTCAATTAACGACTCATACCTCGGTGGTGTTGTAAATAACAGTTTCGGTGCTTCGCGTATGACTTCACCGCCGATTGTTAATTCGCTTCCTATGGACTATCGCAACAACAACCCGAACCTGCTGCAATGTCCACAGCCAGCAAGATACAGCGATTTCTGGATTACCGTTTATGGTTTTCCACAGAGTGCAACATCAATGATTCTTGCGCATTTCTCGCAGTGCGGGACAATTATCGATAAAGTATTTCCGTCGCAAAACGGCAACTGGGTGCATCTGAAGTACTGCTCAAGACTCGAATGCGATAAAGCTTTAAATTTCAACGAAAAGATTCTCGGTAACAACATTATGATAGGTGTGACTCATTGCAAAGATCGAAATATAATCGACAAGGAGAATATCAGCGAAAACGTTCAGTAAGCACACATTTTTATAATTTATGTAACAAATTTATCCAAATCTCTTTTGCAGACCATCGTGTAAAGTTCGTCCATTGTCTCAAGTTGCCTATAAAAGCGCCCAAAGTGAGTGTGCCGTGGTTGCCAGTCCAAATGCACCACAAAAGAGCACCGGTCTCGTGAACAAGGCCATGGATCTATTTTTTGGATGGTAGTAACTAGAAAATTAACGGCTATCGTGCCATACATACATGTGCATTTTTTAAACAGAAACTGAGAGAAAAAATAACAAATCAATTAAATACAAATAATTTCAGTTTTATTCTTTTTTTTTTTTTTTGTCTGCTTGTATTTTACATAATCATCGTATACAGTCAACTGCACACGCCTATGGTGTCCGTAAACCAATCCGCATAATGATCTGCATTATGTTTTGCTTTTAAACTATTAAGAATAATGTAAGCTAATTCGCTAAGACAATAATTATTTTTTCTTATGATAAAATTCGACTGAATCCTTCCACTCAGAGAAAGAGCGAATGCGAAACAGAATTTAGACTTGTTTTGGTTCGATTAATGCGGCTTCTAGGTCCTTCATTTTCGGGTAATTGACGTCGCAGCTATCAAGTTTCGATTGTGCCCAAATGATCAATTTTAACAAATACATTACACGTGGCGTTGAATCTTCGCAATGCTCAGATTTGAGAATGGCGGCATTTAATTCGCTAGCGACCTTGAAAACAAAACAAACACAAAAACTTAGAATGGACGACGTTTAAGGGAAGACTATAAAAATGACAGAACCTTCTGACGATGTGACTGCTCCAGTAAATCAGAGAAGGGACTGTTTTGGGGTTTCTCGAATGCAAGCAATGCTAAAGTTCTTTCCAGTTCGTTTAGAGCTTCGGGGATATCCTCACCGGCCTCAGAGAGTTTCGTCTGTGCAAATGTGAGTGCATCTTCCACTTTGCCAGCCCTGAAAATGTATTTGAAATGATGACATTGGGTTTATTAATACCATGTAACCAGATTGTTTAACATATATTTGTGTTGGTGTATCTGGCCGCACGAAGAAATCCCAACAGTTTTGAGACGCATTAAATGTCACTGAACCGCTGAGAGACTCGCAATAGATTCAAAATAATGAACTTGTTCAGCGTTTCTGATTTAACGTAAATTTCAAAATAAAGAACTGAAAAGAGTAACAGCTTACAACACAACCCGTTCTTACCGAATTAATTCAATTAACTGGAGCTGTTGCAATTGGAAAAACAAATAACGATCATTATCCAACAGCTCGGGATGAAGTTGATTCACCAAATGGGTTGCCTCTTGTATTCGACCACTTTGCACGGCCTCTCGAATAAGTATTCGATCGTCCAGAGAACTCAGTTCAACACTGGGCTCTAGGCCAGCTTCAAGCTGAAATTTCTCAGCAGCCTCTTTAAATCCCTCTAAAAGAATAATGGTAATTAAACAATTGCAACACTTCAATCATATATTCGTTTCCGATTACCCGTAACTAAATAATTCATTATTAGTCGGTTCATGTCGGATTGCTTGAAGGGAAATTGCGATAGACGCAAAAGCCATTCTTCCTTTGTGATGCTGTCGGCTTTGTCGTTGTAACTCATTTCGTTTTAAATTTCAAATATTATTTGGTATATATGGTTTGATATTGGAATTTGTGGTTCAACAATAAAATATAATTTAATTAGAGAAATTATTTTTTTTTATGGAAATATCGTCAAAACATTCGACTAGACAACAAAAGATGTTTCGTTCCCAGAAGAATACAATTTATTGACAGTCACAAACTGGTGAAGTTAGTGGTAGTATCAAATTATGACCTGAATACGGTGGGAATGTACGCATTCAGCAACGAATGTAAAACATATCAAATGTTATAAGCTTTAATGTGCTCTCATCAAAATTTGAGACAATATATATATTTCCCAATGCTCTTTCTCTATCAGAAAAGAGATGAAATCAATGAAATGAATTTATCAGAAATTAAACTCATAAGATAGAAACCGATTGTTGGTCGGTATTATTTAAAGTGACGTCCCGTTACATTTCAGTTTTGTTATTATCATTAAGGAATAAACAAATTAATAACAAATAACAGAACCGAATCGTATACATTTTTTCTAACTAAAAGTATTTCGTCAGCCTGAACTCCACAAATTACATGTGTACCAACAGTCAGGCACAAAAATAACTCCGTAACTTTTGAAATCAAATTTGACATTCTCCCAACGAATAGTAAATCAGTTTCTTTGCAAAAAATAAACACAAAAGTAATTTAATTGTAATTTTCCAATTCATATGTGTACAAAAAAATGAATACACCACATCAGCAGTACATCACACAGTGGAATGCGAGATCAGATCGAGAAATGTACGAACATCCCAAGTTAGCCGCTATAATGGCACACCTTAAGTATGAGTTCTCAACATTCAAGTACACTGTTTACAGGTGTGCTTCGAAAATAGTTACATTGCAGAAAGTATTTTACAGTATGTTTATATTCCCATTTTAAAAGTGCTTATTAACAATGTCCAATTTGCAGCATCATCCATACCGTACAAACTTATACAAGCGGTTTTGGAGAGGTACAACATCACGCAAGATGATCGCAACTATATGGTGCCACCATTCCAATTAACATCACTTATTCGTGATATTTATTTTGCCTGCGAGAAGTTGGGCTACTTCACAAAGTCCGTATCGTACAGTTTAGATATAGCAACAGCAGTCCTATCCGATTTTTTCTGGAATGTTTTTGATCCGTAAGATCTAACGAAAAACATCACCTCTTAGGATGTTTCTTAATTGTATACTTTTTAGGCATAGGAGACATTCAATATCGCCGATAGAAATCAAAGTAACATTCCTCCTGTTGTGCAAGGTGTATTCGCCGCAACAATTGACATCGGAGTTCTCTAAGTTGGTCTGCAATGGCAACAGGTTTGTGACAAAGTTTTCTCTGGAACATTTGTTGCATACCTTTTCTAAGATATTCACATATGTTGGCGAGGGTTCCGCGTATGGAGAGCATAATGTAATGAATGTTATGGATCAATGTTTTGCAAGAGTAAGTAGGCCTTAGTTGTTCTTCTCCTTCAAGTGCTTGACTTTCGAACTCTTTCAGTGTCAAAGTGTGAATGGTATGAGTGAGTACCAATTTCAGTATCTTTGGAAGACGTCGCAGACCAGGTTTATCATATATGCCAATCTCATTACTCTTGTGAAGCGCATAGAGGACACTGAGAAACTTGTACATCATAACGTGTGCGGATCCTGTCAATCAGAGAAGATCATCGGAATCCGTTTCAAATGCCAATCATGCAGGAACCTATCCCTTTGCTTGAAGTGCTTTGCTACGGGATATGCGACGAGCAAACATGAAATCACTCACCGCATGTATGAAGTATTCACAGAGGTAATCCAGTTGAATATCTATCATTGTGCGTTGAGTATATTTTATAAATTACGTTTTAGGACGCACCCCCGAAAAAGCTGTCGCATTATTTCGCAAAACTTTGCAACATGTTCTTCCCAACCACCCATGAAGAATCGACAGGATTTTGCAATACAAACGAAACAAGCGCAGTCAACGAGACCGAACTCGTGACAATTGATACCAAAATGTCTAATTCAACAGTAGTTCCGCAGCCAAAATATGATCAAAGCTCAAAGGAACTCTCAAAGACTGATCGTTAGTGCATTTTCCACACCTATAAAGTGTCTATATGTAAAATGAATTATTTCACAGATTCGTTCCTGCACTCATTTGAGGGATCTTCAAATTCATCAATAAATCCATCAAACAAGCTCCAGTCAATTATTGATAAACTGCTGCAGCAAAACGCGTAAGTTAACTTGTTCATCAACTTGAAAGCTGCGAAAGCTTACCGATCACACATGTATTTATACAGAAAAATTGAAAAGCAACTTAAGTACATACAAACTGCATCGACGACGGAAATTTCAAATTTTCTGAATGCCCATCAGCAGTTCCTGATTGAAATTATAAGTGAAATGAGAACCTTCACAGTAAGTTGAATATGTGAAGTCAGTGGTATTATCAATTCATTGCGCATTTGTTTTGATTGAACTTTAGAGCAGCGCAAGTTTTTCGTATCCCACATCGAGCACACCCAATCGGACGGAACTGGCCAAGAGGGCAGCAACGGAGCCCATGTCTCAAAATCTGTCCAGATCACGTAAGTTTTTCATGAACGTGATGTGAAGAATTATGAATTGATTTTCGTCTATATTCAAGTGCATGGAGCTGATCTAAATCGTAGTTATTTGGATGCGAATAAGTCTGATTACTCAGTGAATGACGTGAGTGGATGGTTTCATCAGAAGAAGATGTCGACGCCCTATTCGGGAGCTCCACTCTCTGTGGTCACAGAGGATAATGGACGTGACACGGAAATGGGAAACTTTAAACTTCTGCTTCACCGAGTCAAGGAAATTGTTGACGATTCGTACAGTGATAACACGGAGCTTGCCGAAGCGACGCAAAATCTGGAAAACGCATTGGACAGCATTATCTATGATGAAGAGAAACGATTGCGAACTAGTCCGTGAATGTTAATATTTTTTGCTCCCCATCTGCTGATTGTGTATTAGGCCTTATGAAATATTATATAAGACGAAAGAACAGAGTAATTCCATTATATGTATACTTTATTTACAATTGAAGAGAACTATTTTTTATAGATTTAAAATAAACCAAAATTATAACAACTAACGACGTTTACAATATATTTTTAATCACACTATTGATGACATCAGTTCGAGGTGCTTTTTGCGAGAACAGAGAATGCTCTCATCTTCTTAAGGTTAGGTTAGGTCAGTGGGTAGACGCGCAAGCCACGTCTCACTTAGGTCCTGATGGGTCCATTGTGATGTCAACACGCGGGTTCAACATTTATCCTTCCTCGTACCCAAGGACTGCACGTACTCCAGCCATCCTGAACTCCTAATAAACCTGAAAATAGAGGTTGAAGGGGATTTTATTTAATTCCTGCAGGTCCTTGAAGAAATGTTCATTCAGTGTTCTGTGCCTCAACTGACAGAGACTGGGGCAGTGGCAGAGATTGTGAGAAGTCTCCTCTTTTTCTTCTTCACTACCACAGCCACAGCATACGAGGTCATGGATAAGTCTCATTTTCATTTCACTTCAGATGATTATGGCCAGGCTAACGCTCCAACTACTATCCGTAGCAACTTTTTGTCGTATTCCAGGAGTCGATATCTCAACATAGGAACTAATTAGAGGAGTAACGAACAAAAAAACGATAAGAACTATGATTTCCAACCCCAGAACATGAGAGGAACCATAAGGAGTTTATCGGTTCTTGCACTATTGAACTTGGGCCATATTATCCGAGAGTTCTCACAGGTGGTTAAAGAGTCCCATCTTTCATTTGCTAACTTTACGATATTCTCATCCACTTTCTGCTTGACATCTGCAAGAGGTGGTTGAATACACAGGATTGCCTGGGATGGGTCGATTTCAGTCCATTTCCTGGCAACTTCATTCGCCGCCTCATTGCCTGCTATGTGCCTGTGACTTGAGACACAGCATAGAGCAATCGAATGCAGCGTACTGAGAACTTTGAACTCTTCGCGGCAGCGTGCGACCAGCTTGGACTTGATTTCTATTGCTGAGATTGCTACAATGGCCGCTTGACTGTCAGTTAGAATGGTAATATCAGCCGGTGGTGTTTCCAACATTGATATCACATCCGCTTCCTTGACTACCAGAACCTCCGCTTGATAGACTGGCATAATAAGGGATTCTGATAGAGCACTGCATCTTCAGTTCGAAGAAAATGCCTGTGTATCTAATCATCTTCAATCGATTCGTGTAGACGTCGAGTTGTTGATGGTGTTTGTGTTCCACTCCTCCTCTGTCGGGAAGTAACAACGGATGGCTTTCAACATGTACAATTTGTAGTCTATCCATTAAAATTGCATGCATTGTATCTTGAGAGCCAGCACTTGGATTGAATGACACTAATGACGCTTTTTTGCGGCAGTCGTCTGCATATAGACGTCGAGTGGAAGAAGGTGCTAGGCAGGTAGAGATGACTGAATGAATACAAGAAAATCATGCATATTTAGATCCATGCTGTCACGTCCAGCTTAATTACCAATTTACCCTTTTGATCTAGCTGTGTTCCTGCTTGTGATTGATTGTTTAAATGAGGTTTCCTCTGGCCTCATTCATAGCCATTTGGTGGCTTTGATATATTGCAGAACGTCCTTTAGATCTATGTTATTCAGATCCTCGAGGTAATTGAAGTAATATTTGCATAGCAGTTTTCTTCTGGTTTTTGCAAGTGCCTGGTTATGATCCGAGAGTACTGTTTCCTCCTCTTCTTCATCCCAGGAGCATCTGCACATGTCGTTATACGGAGATATACGGACAATGGCCAGTTAGTTGCCCTATTATTTTACTGATCACCATCCTGTCTAACCCCAAGACGGATATAGTCCTTCTTTGATTTAGTGCAGGCTTTCAATTTAATGCATGTATCCAATTCTGCCCACCTGCGATTTGTATCATTTATTGCGATTGCCATCAGTAGCAATTTTATTGCTTTCAGTGAGGGGTGGGGTTTCTCCTGATCTAGTGCCATTGGCACACCCACACCCTTTATTGCTAGTTGAGTAGCTCCTTCATTGTCTGGAATACCCTTGTGCCCGGGGACCCAGCACAGGATATCAGCATCTATCCGATCTCTCCCCTAGAGATAACCGGCAGAGTTCTACCATCTTGGAGTTGATCGATGGTATATCCAGAGGTTTTATGGCCGCCTGACTGTCTACGTATAAAACAATAGATCTTCGTCTATTGTGCTCACTGCTAGTCGGATGGCTGCTCTTTGAACAGCTGTGACTTCTGCTTGGATTACACTGTAGTGGTTCGGTAGCCGAATTGCCATAGAGATCTCCCCGAACTGGCGTAGACACCTGAAATTTTGCGTGAAATTTGAGATAGGCAGCAAATTATCTAAACGAAGATATTCTTTAGTTTGGGTAGTCCACCTTAAACGGTGTTGTAACACAAAGTATGAATGCAATATGTAGTTATTAAATGGTTAAACCTTGCAAGTATTAGAACTCAGCTTCTAACTCCTTGTCGGGTCTAGTATCAAATAAACGTTAGAGTGTGGTTTAAAAATTTGTAAAAAATCTATATTCACATGTTTTATTTTCATACACAGTTAATAACATTCGATATTTCTTAAAACTACCTATTCAACTAACGTAATACTTAACATGATTAAAATATTCTACATGCTTCTAAACATATCACTCCAAACAAGAATGCGCAAACTTATTGTCATGACTTCAGCTTCTTCAGCCACATGTCAGTCTTTAGTTCCATTAAGTAGACCTCTTTATGCCAGCTTTGCACGTCATCCATACCCAAATCCGCACTATCGTGTTTGCTTGAAAACAATTTTAAATACGACTTGCATTCATCTCTCAACAGGCTCTCTAACTGAACCAATTTAAGGCTCAATGTACGATTGTCGTCACAAATGTTATTGATGCCACATTTTAGACGCAACTCAGTGTCTAGAAATCGCAGGAAAACAGCTGACTTTTCTCGGGTTTTAGTGAAGATCTTTGCTACAGAACAATTACCGGTCGATCTTGTGATTGCAATCAACGTCCCGTGCCAGAGGGAACTTGGACTATTGTTATAGAAAAGTTCTGGCTGCATCTTAACTTCAATCTCTTCATCGCATCCATCGACATGCATTGTTTCAGAATGACTCTGTGGAAGGGAAACCATATGGAAATCCATTCCATTACAGAGATACTCCTTAAAACTGGCATCATCTTGGTTGTACTTCAGTGAAATTTCGAATTTATGAGAAGTAGATATGACGGCGAGCAGATCCCGGTTGATATGATTCAGATGGAAATTTATATTGTACGCATCGTTAGTAAAAATATCACGAAATGATAGATTTGCTAGGAAACACTTCTGTGAGAAAATTTTGTTAGCTAACATAACTTCAAAGGACACAAACAAGTGAAGCTCTAGGGCATTGAACGCAACGAGTTCCTTAATACTGATCACAAATATAAGCACGTAGAATGTTTCGGGTCGCAGGAACAACTCTGCACATTGGCTCCAATCAAGGTTGTGGGCATGTTCATTGTCAAAATAAGATGTCATGTCTTCTATTGTGGAAAACATAGTACTTTGATGGTACATTGCGAAGGTGTAGTTCAAGTCCCCACTGCCTGAGCATTGAAGCAAACCTCGAAGGTTCCTTAATGTAGTTAAACGTGCACTGCAATTATTGACCAAAGGTACTCCGATGACAATTTTGTCATCTCCATTTACCTTTAGCCAGGCATCGGAGTATTTTGAAAGGATTCTCATCTCATCCAACTGAGGTGTCCGAAGGAAATTATTACCAAAGACGTTTGAATTCCTGAGTTTTGAAAATTCTTTCTTAGTAATGGTCCTATGAACTAAAAGTTCAGATTGTTTCATTTTAATTGCATATTCGGCCTTTCTTTGGGTAGCCGTAGATGATTTGGTTGCTGTCGCTGATTTACTTTGCAAATTTGTTACCACACTTTGCCTCGACCCAATGAAAGATATTGCCAATTTGCTTTCGTAGTTGCTTGTCTTTTCTATTTGAAACGATTCTACACCTTCATACTCTTTCTCTAGAGTAAATCCCTCTGGACCTGTCCTTATAATCACTAGTGAATTCCAGCACTTGAGGATGATGTAGACAATCTTCAGGCTTCGATTTAGGTAAACATATTTTCCAAGAATTATCTCTCCGACTGGGATGTTTGAGCAGCGGATAGAGCTTCCTAGGGAATCGTTTCTTTGACTATATGTCGCATCAAGCACGGGGGAGACTGTTTCCATTTTTTGCTGCACTTGGTTTAGTATTGTTTTTTGCAAGTCAATGCAATTATGAATTTGTTTGCTACGAAGCTCGTAGAGGTGTAAATTTCTCAAGAGAGCGATTGTCGAACGATTCCTGCGAGATAGGTGAATTTCACTGATGAACACCAGATGCTCTTGAATAAAGTGTGGGAGATTTGACGACATTTTACACAAACATGATCTAAATTTTAAATTAAATTACATTTGTCTTCAAACAATTCAAACTTTTCCGATTGTAAATAAATCGAACTGTCAATTGACTTGAAGTACCGGTTGCAGTTTCGTGTGCTTGGTCACACTGACATAAGCGGTGATTGTCTTCAGTGAATAATTTAAAAAAAATTGTATGTATATAAACAAACAATCGGCCTTATTTTCGAATTCATACAATGCACATCAAAATTTTACTTCAATCTTGTTGCCGAGGTGCTAATCTTATACTAGTCCTTGAGAAATCTGGTTCGAATTTGTTGCGTAAACAACGAAGTTTGACACTAGTTGACGCAGAATGATGCTCTGAATTCAACCCAAAATCTTGGCAATGTTTACCAAAGCCCTTCTGTGATTCCACTCATTTTCTGTTCTAAACCTTCTGACATTCGCAAGTGGCAGTTTTTTTTTGTCATACTCTTCTCTGGAGTTGTGTACGGAAATTGTGGCGGCATAATTCTTAGAGAAATAAGTTTTCTATTTCAAAAAGAAAGTTTTCAAACTCACAACTACACTACCTCCATTATCACATATTAATTCATAAAACGAAAAGAAAACATACATCCTTCACTTTCATGCTGCATTCATTTTAAATATAAGCAACAAGCAACTAAAGCGGAGTCAGTAAAGGCAGGAGTGTGGGTTTTTCATTGTTCCATTTGTAGAATTGTTAATCTTAGCCTCCCTCCCGCATGGTGTGTAGGAGTAAATTCCTTCAACATCAGAGAATCACGCAATTTTCGGGTATAACGAATGCGTAGAATAGTGGTTTTATATCCTAAACCATAGTACTTTTAATCAATAATTCAGGTTTCACAAAGGTTTACGGCTAATCCCCATATAACTCGCATTTGTCTCTCATATTAGAAACATGGTAAGTTTTGTTTTTCTGTTACTAAAAATTGTTAACGTATTGGTTGCGATCAAGTTGTTTTCGAACAGCGTCTCGTTGAGGAAAGCTCTGTATTCTCTGTATTTGCTTTTGATATTACAGAGCTCTCCAGTAGTCACACGTCGCGGAGCACAGAAGGCAAAGATACAGACTCGCGCAATGCTCAAATCAGTCGAAAGTCGACGGCCAAACACCGCGCTACTTGAAGCAAAACGTAAAGCGAAGCTGCTCAAAATGCAAGAGCAAACACAACAGGAGATTGTTATCAAAGACATTTTCCACAACGTAAGTAAATTTGAACTTTTTGCGCACGAGAAGATAATTTTGTCTTAATCTGCTGCTTGATTAGGCAATGAGTGCAATCAACCTCACACAAGGCTATACGGGAATAATATATGATGAGGCAATGGCACGGCATCAGTGTCTGTGGGACGAAAACCATCCGGAACGACCCGAAAGACTAATTTGGACGCTAAATAGGTATGATTTTTATGATAAATGAAAAATTTGGAGCTTTTCCCACAATGAATTAATTGCACAACGCAGTTCTATCAGACGGACCAGCTTCGTATAAGATAGAATGTGTTGTGTCAAAACGTTAATTGTTGTTGCATTCCATCGCCAGTTGTGCCGGCAATGAGTTTTCATTTCCAACCACCTTGGCTGACTCATGACTATATGCCACCTATTTGTTGCAGATGCAAATCACTTGGACTTATTGACAGATGTCAAAGAATCCCCACTCGAAGAGCGACGAAAGATGAAATTCTTCTTAAACACACAGAGGAACATTACAACCTTTTGCAGTCAACGGCTAACCATACAGATGCAGTTCAATTAGAAGAACTAAGCTCACACTATGACTCCATATACGTGCACCCTGTAATTGATTTGTCATATGTTTTCATTCCAACATGCTATATGTTTATTTTAATCAGTCCACCTTTGACTTGTCTCTGCTTGCCAGTGGATGTACTATTGATTTAGTGGACAACATCGTCAATGGGAACATTCAAAATGGGATGGCCATAATCCGTCCGCCGGGACATCATGCTATGAAAGCCGAGTACAATGGGTAAGTGCTGGCGTGGCCATTTTCTACATCTCCGCTAGTAATGCGACGTCACTTCACAGATATTGTTTCTTTAACAATGTTGCTATTGCGGCTCAGTACGCCTTGGATGCACTTAAACTAAAGAAGATACTCATTGTTGATTGGGATATACACCACGGCCAGGGAACGCAGCGATTGTTTTACAACGATTCAAGGTGGATTTTCAATTTCAGTCACATTATCGAGACACTTGTGAACAGAATTCTTTTCAAAACAGGGTACTTTATTTCTCCATTCATCGGTTTGAGTACGGATCATTCTGGCCCAACTTAAAGGAGTCCGATTTTGATGCCGTCGGCGAGGGGAGCGGTTCGGGATTCAACTTCAATGTTCCTTTGAATAAAACGGGAATGACAAACGGCGATTACCTCGCGATATTCCAGCAACTATTAATTCCCGTCGCAGTGGAATATCAACCAGAATTGATTATTGTGTCGGCGGGCTTTGATGCCGCTTTGGGTTGTCCAGAGGGAGAGATGGAAGTGACACCAGCATTTTATCCTCATCTTTTGAGTTCCCTCTTAAAGCTTTCCCAATCGAGGATAGCTGTCGTCTTAGAAGGAGGCTATTGTCTGGAATCATTATCTGAAGGAGCTGCATTGTGTTTAAGAACGTTACTTGGGGATCCATGCCCCATTCTGGTGGAGAATCTTCAGCCGCCGTGCGAAAGTGTTCAGGATTCGATTTTGAATTGTATCTATGCCCATCGATCTTATTGGAAGTGCCTTCAAGTTCAGCCCACGTATACAATGGAAGAGCTTAACAATGTCAATCCACAGCCAGATTTACACAAGATCAGTCGTGTATTTGTCGGTGGCCCACCAACCCCTGCAAAATTCCCGACTAGGAACTGCTTTCCAATTCAAACCGCTGACACAATAGAGAAGCTTGAGACCAGGCTGAAGTTCTTAAAAGCTTGTAAGTATTTAGAAATCATGTAGTGCAGCTATAAAGTCATAACAAAAACAATTCCAGCTACGTCTCTAACATTTGCACCCATTCGAGTGTGTTACGTTTACGATGAGGAAATGCTTGAACACAGGAATATGTTTGAAGATGGTCACCCCGAGCAGCCGAAACGAATCAAAAGCATACACGACATGCACTTTGACTACGGGTTGCTAAAACGAATGGAGAAGCTTAAGTCGCGCTACGCAACCACAGATGAAATATGCTTGGCACACACGAGAGCGCATTTGAATTCGATGCGAAGAACCGTGGAGAAAGATGGCTTAAGATCGCAAGGGGAACAGTACAATTCGGTGTACTTCCATCCGAAAACCTTTGAATGCGCGACATTGGCTGTTGGATCTGTGCTGCAAGTTGTGGACAGTGTTCTTAGAGGTCAATCGCGCAGTGGCGTATGCATTGTTCGTCCTCCGGGTCATCATGCTGAATCTGATGTTCCGCATGGCTTCTGCATATTCAATAACATAGCTGTTGCAGCGCAGTATGCCATTCGCGATCATGGCTTGAAGAGGTTAGTTGAATTTTGAAAAAAAAAAAACAGACATTTTCTGATGTGTTATCTCATTTTTTTTTTGTAGAGTTCTGATCGTCGATTGGGACGTCCACCATGGGAATGGGACGCAACACATATTCGAAAGAAATCCCAATGTTTTGTACATCAGTATCCACAGGTACGACAATGCAAGCTTTTTCCCGAAGAGCAAGGACGCAGATTTCAACGTCGTGGGCCGAGGTGACGGTGAAGGTTTCAATGTCAATATTCCCTGGAATAAGGTAAAACTGTTGTTTTTTTTTTATATGAACATGAGCATTATCAAAATTTTGTTAACGTTTTAGAAAGGAATGGGCGACGCCGAGTATATGCTCGCCTTTCAACAGCTCATTATGCCAATTGCGTATGAGTTTAATCCGGAACTTGTATTGGTTTCAGCAGGATTCGATGCAGCCGTAGGAGATCCCCTGGGCGGATGTAAAGTTACGCCTGAAGCATACGGCTTATTCACACATTGGTTGTCAGCACTAGCTAATGGTCGAATTATTGTCTGCTTAGAGGGCGGCTACAATGTCAACTCCATCTCATATGCAATGACAATGTGTACAAAGTCGTTGCTGGGCGATCCTCTGCCGCCGATCAGTATGCCAGCTTCAACATCCAAACCGACTGCAGCCTTTTGTAGTTGCATTGAAACAATCCAGAGTTGCTTGTCGGTGCAACAGCGCTATTGGAAGCATTTGCAATTTAATAAGAAACTGCCAGAACGCTCCGGGGAAAATAACAACGAGGATTTTCTTTCTGCTACTTTGAAAAATTTGAATATCACTTCTGATGACGTCCAAGGGGCTGCCGGTGGTTCAGATTGTGCCGCCCCAAAGCCTCCTCCACCCCTGGAGCAAGAAGACGTCGGTGACGACCAGCCAGGACCGAGTAGACCAAAAGAGAAGGTAAACACTTTGACGGAATTCATTAAAGAAAATCTCGAGGTAAATCTAGACTGCACGATACCAGTTAAATATATGCAGTGTGTGGGAATCATGGATTCATTTTTAATAGGCTTTACAAAACGAGGAGATGTACGCTGTGGTGCCTTTAAAGACATGTCCACATTTATCTGAGTTGCGTCCAGAAGATGCACCAAAATGTAAGCAATCAAGTTGACTCCAATTATTTGCGGCTTTGCGGTAGTTTTGTTTTGTTTTTGCCTGGTATTGGTCTCTATTTGAAAGGGACACGTGTGATCGGATGGAATTTATTGTATTTTTATGTTTTTAAACAAGACTATCCATATATTTGAAAGCAGTCACTTGTATTTTTTTGCTTAATGTTTTGTTTCACAGATTTAGACACAAGCGCACCGTGCGTCGAATGCTCGTCTGCTGCTGAAAATTGGATATGTTTAATTTGCTACAAAACACTCTGCGGTCGTTATGTTATGGAGCACATGCTGTTCCACAATCTCGACAGTAAACATTCGTTAGCATTAGGTTACAGCGATTTATCAGTCTGGTGTTATTCATGCGAATCCTATATTGACAATAGTAAACTACACTTGTACAAAAACTTGGCACATCGTCATAAATTTGGCGTTGACATGGTATGGACATATGACGAGGGAAGTGACGATGACGATGATGACGACGATGACAGTGGCTACATCGTATTGCAGACTAAGTGATATTTTCTTCTTTATGTTGTTTCTTTTTTTTATGAACCTTTCAGTTGCATATACCTTGGTTAAGTTTTAATTAAAAAAAATATATATATATCGTATTATCTTTACTATTTTACTTTATAAATAAGAATACAGGTCTTTCTAGGCCTCACAAATGTATTTGCATACCTAACCCGCTTTGTACAAATTTATCTATCTAACCAAAGATACCTATGGAAATCATAGCGAATGTATCTTTTCTATTTTCTAATTTAATTATTTTTTTTTTCTCTGGAAAGTTGAACACTATTCCACGATGGAAGTGACTAAAAGACGTTTTACTGACAATATAATAAATCTGTTATTCATTATACCGTTTTAACAAAATATATATGTAAAATGTTATTCGCATATTTGTTAGTTTCTTCTGGAATCTATAACTTTTTTTATTTGTTGTTCCTTGATGTGAACCAGTTACTTGTTAGTTTCCAAAGTTTACTTGAATTCATGACTCTAGTTATACCCAATTACGTAATTAAAAAAAAAAAAAAAGCTTCTTCATTAAAGTGAATTTATTTATCATTTATACTGCTTGTAACAATAAACGTTTTGAACTCACATCTAACATATGTAATGGCTGTATGTTTGGTCATTACAAAATTTGAATCCATGCGTTTACTTCCATTTTAAAGATGTACTTAGTTGGCAGGCCTACGACCCATGGAGGGTCGGAGACTGACATACCTCTGTCTTCCATCGTTGACTGTGCTGGGCACGCTGCTTCCAGTCATCAAGACCAAGCTGTCTTGCGTCCACGATGACTTGGTCTTTATACCGGAGTTTCGGTCTTCCTCTCCTTCTCGAACCAGGAGGATCGGATGCGAGGACACGCTGTATCGTTGTTATCCATGCGCTCGATGTGGCCGCACCAGTGTAGTCGACGAATTATTACCTTCCGGACTACATCCACATCCTGGTACAGCTCGTAGAGTTCGCGGGTGTCTTCTCCTACATTCGCCTTCCTCGCAGACGGGACCGCATACCTGACGTAGACATTTTCCTTCGAAGGCACCAGTTATGCTTCGCATCCATCTTTCGGCTCCATATAGCAGGACTGGCAAGTTTGTAGAGATATGATTTTGGTCCTTCGAATCAGGAGTCTTGAGCCCAGTTGTTTTGACAAACCGAAGTAGCATCGGTTGTCAAGGGCGATACTACTCTGAATCTCGCTGCTACGAAGGAATGGTCTGAATCGACGTTTGCCGCTCTGAATGCATGACTTACGTCAATGAGAGCACGGTCGATTTGGTCGGCGGTTCGACCGTCCGGAGATTGCCAGGTTGCTCTGTGGATTCTTTTGCGAGGGAACCTCGTGCTACTTGTGGCCATATCACGTGCTGTCGCAAAGCTTAAGTCGGAAGTCGTTATCTGCTGCCGTATGGTGGAGATTCTGCTTACCGTCCTTATCGATTTTGGCATTGAAGACGATTGAGCACGATTTTTACCACGTACTCCGGACAAGCGCCGTAGGCACCGTCCAATAGGTCGTAGTAATCCTCTTTGATAGAGACTTCAGCCTCGTCGGTAGGGGCGTGTGCACATATGAGGCTAATGTTGTAGAATCTGCCTTGGATGCGCATCACAGCCAGGCGATCACTTATCAGTTTAAAGTCGATGACCTTCGAACTTAACCGTTTTTCCACAACGATTGCGCATCCCAATATGTGGAACCTTTTGTGACAGCTGTAATATACGCCGCACTTTCTTTTTCACTATACTCGTATTTCCTGGATCGCAATAATATCCATCTCGTACTGCGTGAGGATCTTTTCCAGTTTATCTGTGGCCCCCAGAGTGTAAATGTGTTCTCACATTCCAGGAAGCCACTCGCAAATCATAATTCTTTTTCGTTCCGTGTCGTTGTTGAATGTCCTGCAGTTGATCTGAGGCAGGTTTCTCTATTAAAACGTGTGGTGTTTTTCCGTGGACGGGTTAGCCTCAGTTAGCCCTCAGTACAACGGCCGGTCTGGTCGGGGTTGATATGCACCCTCTTGCTCATGACCTGCCGTTTTGGAGAGAATCACCAAAAGATAAACCCACACTGTGCCGGTGACCAGCTCAGCTTAAGTAGGCAGACGCAAAAACAGTAGCAACGATGTACCATTGCATGAACTCCAATTAAATTTTTCTACTAAGAGTTCATAAATTGTTTACCCCCAGCAGGGCCCCCAAATGAAAAGTTATATTTATTTTTTAACTAAAATAGTTTAGTTTATTGTTTTGTTACTGAAAACTATAACAACTTAAATCGTATATTTACTCATTCAAAGGAACAGCAGGTCGGGTTTATGTTGCATTTTTGGATCCGTTAACCTTTTTGTTCTTCTTCGTCTTTTTTCCGCTTGCCTTGGAACCACTTAGCTTATCTTCGGATTTACTCTCATCCTTGCATTTCCTCTTCTTTGAATCCCTTTGACTTTTGGGTTCTTTCTCATGCTCTTCTACAACTTCAGCTGCGGTCTCTTCGTCAGTGTCATCATCGTACTCAATAGTAACAACTCCACGTTCTTTTGGCGCTATCTCCTCCACTTGAATTGTTGGAGTTTCTTCTTTGGCGACTGGCACCTGTGTTGTCTGGTATTCGCTACCGAATTGGTCGAGGTCTAAGATGCCAATACAGGTTGGTCGGCAGCCAATATTTGTAACTGCAACTTGTGTGAGTTTTCGATTCAAAGTATCAATATTCCACAATTTTAATTCACCAGAGCTGAAATGTTAAATTAAAAAATTACTTTCTCAGTTCATACTCTTCAGAATCTGAAAGAATTTACCTTGATGCACTAACAAGGATGTCGTCAGAAATACTGATAGCCTTCACTCTGGAACTGTGCGCTTTTATTGAAACAGTTTCGTCGGTCTCATTCACTGATACGAACAAAATGGATCCATCCTCCATACCACAAACGAGGACATCAACGGCAGACCAACTTACACAAATGGGCTTTGATTTTGTTTTCTCTGACTTGTGAATGTCGGCATTTTTTATGCTCCAAATATCAATGGTTCGTGGGCCAGTGAGACTAAAGTATTCACCTTCGGGCGACCAAGACAGGCAGTCGGGAGTCGTACCCATTGTAAGTTTGCTTTTCAGATTTGTTTTATATGCCACGCGACCCTTCACCAGATTCCACGTGCGCAGTATAAGGTCTGATCCTAGTGACAACGCTAATTTTCCACTAGGATGACAACTGATATGGCTAACCTTAGCGCCGTTATGTGCCTTTGTCCAATTTGCCCCAACTTGCCAGGTATTCAAACGAACTGCTACCATACGTCCATCATCTCCCGCAGATAGAATATGCGTGTTGTCTGATGTGAATGCTAACGCATTTACTGTGCCTTCATGATTGAGTAAAATCTGCAGAGGCTTATGTTAGCAAATATTCTAATATTGTAATTGAATAGGACGGTTACCTGTGATTGCTTTCTTTTCTTCATATCGTAGATAAATATTCTATCATCGGTGCCACCAGTTGCTATGTATTTACCTTGCACAGACAGACATTTGATTGCACCAGTATGGGATTTGTCCGCAAATGATTGGGTAAGGGCCTGCTCACCATTCTAGTGAAGAATGAATGAAATATGATATTGCAATAGCTATTTGAATAAAAACGTACCTTGTGCGTTAGCTTGTAGCCTAGAAGAAACTCTTCATAGGTACCTACTATAATTTCTATATTCATAGACATGTCAGTTCTTGAAATCACTTGCACAAATATCAAATATAACTTGTCTTACACGAAATGAGGTTTCCTTTATGGGAAAGCTAAATATTTATTTCAAAATTATTCAAACTATTTATCTGCTTCTAATAACCATGTGCACAAAAATTGTAAACACGAACGAGAAATTCGGCGACTGTCACTTTAGATGTCAAACATCATCAACATTCTTAAGGTGCATATACATTTACATTTATTTTATGTTCAGAACCAGAAAGTGTTTACACAAAATTTAATGTTGTTTATTATATATGTTTTTAATTAATAAATCTTACAACTTATTGTAAGGCTAAGAAAACCAATATAAAAGGTCTATAACTATAAGTAAATATAGATGCAATTGCAGAATGCACGTGATTGACTGAGCTCAATCAGTGTTGCAAATTTCTCTTATCTTGCCCCTTGATTTCATCAGACTGCGTTTTTTTTATAAAATGTTCACAGACAGTGTTTGTGAATACGATTGATCCAGAGCAATTGTAGGCTGCTCTAAAGCATTAAGAAGTGTGCGTGAAAATAAAGTAGATGTGTACCTTTAGCACAAATCAGCGATTGGCGAGGGTTTTCTTTTAGTAAAGCCTCAAACCCGATTTGGACATCTCTTTACTACTTCATCTCTGTGACAGTAGTTGTCAGTTCGCTTTGTATTTAATCTCGTTTGGAAATTTTATCTCTGCATATACAGAGTCGGTTTAAAATTTAATATAAATAGCTTAACGTCAAAACTGTGCAAAATGAGAAATATATTAGTTATTTTTATTTTATTAGTAATAACCTACTCTGCTCTATCGCAGCCATCATCCAAAGGTAAGCTTAAATCTATCAATAATCAAACCAAACCTAACAAACGTATCCGGTCTTCTATAGTGATATATCTGGACGCCGGTGATTTGTACGAATATGTCCCAGAGAATCCCAGGAAAGGATTCTTCCAAAGTGACCTCAAGATCTACTGTCATCGTGGAAACAAAAAGACTATCGGCAGAGTCTTCGAAACAGTACAACTGAAACTAGAAATAGAAAATGATGACTTTACACAGTATGAAGGCGAAAGCCCAGAGATTGTTAGGGGTCACTTTGAGGAACAGAAGTCCATATTCTCCATTAACTTATTTTCACAAAAGAAAACACGACTTCAGTTGAATCCTTTTGCTCAAGAGTGCATTGGTATTGATACCATTACTCCGTTTCGAGTGCGGCTACAATTGATACGAGTGGATTTCTGGAAGATAATTCAAATGACGCTCGGGCTTTTCGTGTTCAGTTTCGCCGCGAAGCTGAGCAAGAATTCGATTTTCTATTACATCACAGGAGTGCTCATTGGAATTTGTTCGTCCTTCATGCTGCTGATCTATTTGGCGGGAAAACTTTTTCCCAAGCGTCCTATGATGTATGGAGTCTTAATTGGTGGCTGGACTATCGGAATCTACATTGTGCAAAGACTGTGGGAGAATTTTCAACTAATTATAGTTACTTACCAGGCTTATGTATTTTGGTACGTCCTCATTACGGGTTTGATTAGTTTTGTGATTTGCTATCGTTTTGGACCACCCAAGAATCAACGCAGTAAGGACTTAATAAAATGGGGCTTACAGCTGCTTTCGCTTATCCTCATATATTTCTCCAGTCAATTTGAAGAAGCCTCAGCGGCGGTAATAATTGTAACTTTCATTATCCACTACTTTCCACGGTCGTGGATCAGGCGTGTGCGTCTCGTTTACTTACATCGTTTCCCACCGAAGCCAAGACTCCTAACAAACGAAGAGTATTATGAAGAAGGAGTGAAAGAGACTACGAAAGCACTTGAAGAACTACGTGTGTATTGTAGCAGTCCAGAGTGCAAACAGTGGCGAATGATGACAAAACTTAAGGATCCTTTGCGATTTGCTTCATTCGTAGAGGGAGCTTCACACATTCGTGATGAGGAAATTCTTCAATATGAGAGCTCTAGACATGATTGCTCAGATTCCGAATTGAGTGAAGATGATGACGAGGTGGCCCAAACTCGACCATCGACGAGTCGTTCCAAACACCGCGATGAAGAAATCAGTGAGGATGATGCTGACATCGGCTACCGGTCATCCCCGCCGTCTTCATATAATCGGCCATCAATGTCAGCAAATAGACGGACAAATGGGCGACCAGCTTCCTTCCACAGAAACTAAACTTATAACGTCTCTCGATGGCCGAGAGAGAACAAAGACTTACTCTGTGTGTTATGTTTCCTCGTATGCTTTGCAAGCACATACCTCAATTAGTTAACTGTATTCTATGTAAATTGTTTTTTCGTCTTATGTAAATAAAAACAGTATTCTTAGGTTTTTTTGATAAAAAAAAAAAAAACAATTGCTTTCTTTTTAAAACATTTGAACTATATATTTTCAATATCACATTAACTTGTTATTGTCGTCCGGTTGATTTATTTGTTGCAGAATCAGCAAATCATTGTGCTGTCGTATATTTCGTTTGTAGAAGAACGATTTGCCATATTCAAATGATGAAATCATAATAGCGCACGCTGGGGCTACTTTCGCCAATCGAGGACCAAGGCCGGCGAACAAGCCTCGATAACCATGTGCGCGCTGTACTTCTGCGAGTCGCTGCCATGTGCTTTTCACGGGAATGCCTTTTTGTGGTTTATCTAGAAAAGAGGAAAGTGGGACTCCTCTTGGGTAAGGTTCACATTTTGAGGAAGCGTTTGATATTACCTGCGTAGATGACCTGCTCTCCAAATTCGATTTGCTGATAGGTTTTTATTAAATCAAATGGAGTCGTTATGGCCGCTGCTATCTGAAAAGTTAAACAAACAATGGCACATCAATCTTAACTGCAAGCCTAATGGAGCAATAACTTCTTTCATCTATCTGCGATCAAACTGAAGCATGCACAATATTATTATTATTCTTATTGACCTCTTGTGCAATTGAATACCTAGTTTTGCCTGACCCATCTACGACATAGGAATAGGTTTTCATTTCAAATCAGACTCCAGTAACAGAAGTTATTGTGCTGAAATTTGTTTTAATGAACTTACTGAACCCGACACAGCTCCAGCGAAGAAACTAAATCCGAAAGTAGGTTCCGTAACTCGGTAACTATACTTTAAAGCCTCATAACATGACCAGTAAATACCTTCGGAAGAGAAGTACGAATTTGAGAGTAGCTCTTATAAATAATTTTGCAATCAGTTTACCAGAAAAAGGAACATCACGATATATTGTAGGTAGTAAGCCTTTCCAAAGAACTAAAACACCATCTGCTCTTATCATTGATCGGACAGCAGCAGTCATTTGACTATAGGACATTTTTTGTGACTGCATTTTGGTTCTTATCAGTTCAAATGGACTGACAACAGTTACAGCAAAGGTACGTGATGTAATACCTGATAACATTGGCACGTACACCGGCATTCCAGTTGAACCAAAGTATTGATTGTGCCTTTCCTTCACATATGTCCTAATTTGTTCGTAAGCTACAAAGTAAATAACAGTCGATGGTAAAGCAGATACCAATGTCGGTGTAAGTCCAGACCAAAGTGATTTTACACCCTCTGTGCGGCTTATCTTTATGAATGCGTCCTTGTTTAAAATTTGAAACATTAAAATGATAATTAATGATGTATCTCATTGACACATACTGTTATTCCATTGAGATGGACATGGTTTCTCATCGAAGATGAATTAGGACCACAAGGACATAAATGATCCATGAGACCATTGCAGTACAGGAAACATTTATTTGAAAGCAGTAATTTCTGTTGCGTTTGAATTCTAGTCTTAACAACGTCCAGCGGTGTCACTGAAAATTGTATACAATCAATTTAGATATTTTCGTCCAGGCATATTTCGAAATGAATTTACTTATTAAAGATGTAATAATTCCTCCTGTACATGCCGATGCCATTTGCTGATGAGGTTGGATCCTAAATCGAGGGTCATCAGCGGTAGTACGACCGGTCTCACTCATTTTCTTTGGGAGCGTTGACATCGTTCTTGCTCTCTATTGACTAAGGCAAACCAATGAAGATCATCGATATTTCAGTCAGTTGTGGTGAAATTATCAAAATAAGTTTTCAAATTTATTTTAATATATAGTGCTAACAAATTATTTTTTTTTCTTGTCAAGTACATAGATTTGGTTGACATTTGACTATTTTTTCGGGTTTGTTTGATTTGTGTCGAAAAAATGTGCCTTATCTCGGACACTTGTCAAGTCATGTTTTTGCAGTGATCTACTACATTAAATAATGAAAGAGTACAATAACGTATTTCTTTTGTTCGTACACCATCCAATTCACTTATTCAATAAAATGTGTTTCGTTTTGTTTTCTAATTAGACCCTTAATAAGCTTAATTGTGGGTATTGTTTATTTATTTTCTAATCTTGATCGTAAATGGACAATCAAATTGAATTTCATTTGGTTTTTTCAACTTGTACCCTACCTGTTCGACCTGGAGTATTTATTCAGGGCCTAGCCGAGAACATAAGAAACCTGCCTACAGAATTTCGCTCAAATTCAAGAAGTTGCTGAGGAGCTAGAGCTGTACAAAAACTCTAACATGCGAACTATCTAATCATATATTGAAACGAGTAATCTTTGATGCTACGTATTTGTTTCCTTTCGGGTATTAATATATATTTCTTTCATTAAAATTTTTTCTTACTAAAAATAAGAAGTGATAAGAGATATAAATCTGATTTGAAAATGTTCGCGAAAATTAATCTATTTTTGTACTAGATTCGCATTACTCTTTTGATTATCATTGAATGACATCCCTTGCTCATTTTTAATCCGAATTTCCACATCACTCCTAAAATACACCAAAAATACTCCATTCCACTTTTGCCGGTCTAATCGTTTTGGTTTGTCTGAATATTTTCATCCAGTGACTGGTTGGCGAATCAACCAATTAGTTTTCTACATTTTTTTCCCAATTGGATTTCGAGACACAAAAGTAAAAGAAGAAAGATGTTTGTAAAATTTTTGTTTTTCTTGGCAATCATATGTCCCACATTTGTTCTTGGCGAATCGGAGGAAAATTTCGCAATTGCCCTCTCGCCGGAGACCTTTGATAATGCGATTAAAGAAAACAACCATTTTGTAATGTTCTTTGCGCCATGGTAAGTCTGTGTGAACCAAAAAACACGTATTTAGTTAATAATTATTTTGTTATAATTGATATTGCTTTTCGTGACGTGTCGGATGAATGGATTTACAATTGGTCACTTTAGTGGCGAGCTTATTAATGGTAACTGATAACAAATATAGGACTACGCAACTTTGAATGGTTTTCAGACTGAAGTGGGCTTGAATGACTATGAGACAGAGTGTTGATTGATGTTGGCTTATGTGCATTAAATGGGATCAAAAATCTACACTTGAGATAAAACGTTTGATAAAACTACGTTAAGGTACTATCTGCAATCATTGCTCATTATACAAAACCCGAAGTCACGAAAGGCAATTAAAAGCATGTTCGCTTCGAGTCGACTTCATTGATTTTGTAGGCAGATAGTTGGAAGAACATGCTACATGAGAAGATAAGGCTGTTGTTTGGTAGCAGTGAGTCTGTAGTTAACATTTATTCTTTGTGTTTTGATATAATTATAGTCGTATGTTCTAAGAGATAAGTTCCTACAATCATCTCAAATTGAGTGGACAAAATGTATCAAATGGATGCACAATTAAGAGTGCGTGAGTTCAAGTTGTTTCTTTAAAATTTAAATGTCCTTGAACGCACCAACAAAAATCTTACAAATCTAATGGTTGAGTTGCGATTCATTTGAACGGTAAATAATTATTTTCTTAACGGTTATGAGGAAGAAGCAAGTCGATTTTCCTGTTAGACATTTTTTTTTGAGCAATTGAAACAATACACTTTCTGCACACCACAAGAATGGTAAAGCAAACGTTGTCATGGGGAATAATATTTCAGGATGAGTAACTATTATATTGTTGAATGGAGTGGAAGAGTCGATGACTTGGATTTACTGTCAAAGTCATACCGTATTAGCTTCAATTTATGTGGAAACTGCAATTTTCTTTCAAATATTTATTTGCTACATCGGCCTCAAGTTATCGACTCTGCTTCGTGAATGTTCAGTTAATTTAGTTGTTTCCACAATTAAGACATAGTCGCATAGAAAGTTTTCGCAGAAAGAATGGTAAGTTGAAAGGTTAACGAATTCATGCCATTGTTACGAATCAATGAAGCACATGAATCGAAGCAGGTTGTCTTTGAAGTAGTTTTCTCCGAATATCGTGTATTATTCAAAATTTGAAATACTACGCCTAGCTAATTGCTTTGTACTCATTTTTCAAAGGTGCGGTCATTGCAAACGTCTGCATCCTCTCTGGGAGCAACTTGGGGAGATGATGAATGTGAAAGAAGATGCCAAAGTTATCATTGCGAAGGTAGACTGCACACAACATCAGGATTTATGCGCTAAGCATGAAGTTACTGGTATGATATAAAATGGAAAACGGTGATCAAGTAATTAAGCACAATTTACTTCACGATCTAGGCTATCCGACGTTGCGATTCTTTAAGCTGGGAGAGACGGAATCAGTCAAATTCAAGGGCAGTCGCGACATGCCCGGTATGACTGAATTCATTCAACAGCAACTTGGATCTGTAAGTGAAACTGGGGCATTTACTCATTGAAGTTAATTATGTCATTAATATATGCATTTATTAGAATGACATTCCCTCTGATGAGGAAGGAAACGTCCCAGAAGAGGATCTTCCACAAGGCAACAAAATGGTTGAGCTTACGGAAGAGAATTTCGCCAAGCATGTATCAAGTGGTAATCATTTTGTTAAATTCTATGCTCCCTGGTGCAGTCACTGTCAAGTAAGATGCACCGTGTTATATCGGGAAATTCAACTAAAGTTATGTGTTTCTAATTGCAGCGCCTAGCACCTACTTGGGATGAGCTAGCCAAATCACAGCAGCATGATAATTCAGTGCGAATTTCCAAAATTGATTGTACTATCTACCGTCCAATTTGCCAGGATTTCGAAGTCAAGGGTTACCCCACACTCCTTTGGATCGAAGATGGAAAGAAAATTGAAAAATTCTCTGGTTCTCGGAATATAGACGAACTGAAGGCATATGTTGAGAAAATGCTTGGTGGTGCTACTAAAAGGGTTGAAAGCGAAGAAGTGATTGCGGACAAAGATGAGGATGATTCTGGTGTTGTTCAACTAATGGCCGAAGAATTTGAAGATACGGTTAAAAATGGTGTTACTTTTGTCAAATTTTATGCCCCATGGTGTGGACATTGTCAAAAATTGAGTCCAGTCTGGGATCAACTTGCGGCCAAGACACACGGTCAAAAGGCTGGCATTAAGATTGCCAAAGTCGACTGTACAGTTGGGGAGAACAAAGACCTCTGCCATGAGCAACAGGTTGAAGGCTATCCCACCTTGTTCGCTTACAAAAACGGAGCAAAGCTGAACGAGTACGAAGGTGGACGTTCACTGGGCGATTTGCATAGCTACATAACAAAACTCGTCGGTCATGACGAGCTGTAAAAATCTTGAATGTGTAATGTATTCTAGTTTAATTCATCCGAAACGCATTTTTGTTTGTCGTAAATTGATTGTGTGATAGAACACTATTCATAAGAGGTTGAACATACTTTGTTTTGTGTCTTAAATTTCTGGTTGGACTTTATTGTTTTGATTTTGATTTATACTTTAAGCTCCGAAACTTAAGACTTACAGAAGACAATTTTTAGTTAAAATATATTTAAAAAAAAAGCAGAACATTTTCTACTCTTCAAAAAATTAGTGGCGTTTTTGTCTTTGGAGCCGTTGGATGGGCTGTGGTTGCTTATTCTCCAGAAACAGAATTTGATTCTTGGGAGGGACTGGATTTCTGGATTTGTGCTATCCGATACATAAGAACGAGTCGAATTACCTATTTACCACGCGAATGTCAAAGCCATCAATAGGCGATTTGGTATCTTAAATGATACACAAGAATTGACAAATGCTAGCTTAGGCCGCGTCAGGTCCGTGGGTAGACGCGAAAGCCACGTCTTTCTTGTGTCCTAATGGACCCATTGTGGTGTCCAACATTTCACCTTCCTCGTACCCATGGTCTGTAGTCCAACCATCCTGATATCTTTATGAACCTGAAAATAGAGGTCGAGGGGATTTTTGTTAGTTCCTGCTGGTCCTGGAAGAAATGTTCTTACCAGAAATTATGTACACCGAGATAGTCGTCTTTCCAATGGAAAACCCCTTGCCCATCGCGTTTCACCCGAATTTTGCTCTAAACGCACGCATGCTACTTTATTTTCACGCACACTTCTTAAGGCTTTAGAGCAGCCTGCAGTTGCTCTCTGATCAATCGTATTCACAAACACTGTCTGTGAACATTTTATAAAAAACGCTATCAGATGAAATCAAGGGGCAAGAGAGGTAGAAGTTGACTATCTCTTCAATACTTCATCTCTGGTTCTTACAGTGTTCTGTGCCTGGCAGGCTGGGACAGTGAGGAGTATACTCTCTTCTTCGTCACCACAGCCTCTGGATATAACGTCATTGGCAACTCCAACTACCATCCGTAGCTACTTTTTGTCCCATTGTAAGACTATCGGTTTTTGCACGAATGCTACCATTGTGTCGGACTCAGAGAATAGCGGCGTTCACACTGCACAATATGTTGATACGATTTGCTCGACGACAAATTGGAAAAAAGTCAAAATGATTTGTCTACCGTACCACAAGTCTGCCAAGTTTATAGTAACGAGCGTTCACATTGACGATTTGAACAATATTTGAACAATCAAGCACGGTTGTCAACTAAATCGTATCGACAAATTGTTAAGTGTGAACAGCGCAATTTATCAACATGGTGTACAATAATTTCCCTACACCAAGTTCATGACATTACTGTCAAGAAATAAAATCTTAAATTTTCTGTGCGATGAAGTAACCCAACAAGTGTCTCTTTTGTAAACAAATAATATAATTTGAAGGAATTCTTATTGAACATGCCCCTGCTAAATGTGCGACTGAATGCTCCAAGTAATGTAAAATAACAAAGGAAATGTCAAAAATTGGCTCGTGAATTATTGCGTAGTGCACTGGTTGCCAGGGCTCGGCAACTTGAAGCACTTACCCATAATCATGACAAAACAACGAACGCATCTGTCAATAAATCCAGTTTATTGTTGACGTTTTTCACCTGCTGTTGGTGAGAGATTAATAAGTCATCATTAAAACAAATAAAGTGGCTAATTTTGGAAAACGAACAATAAAATATCTGCATTTGAAAGATCTCAATGCACTGGGCGATAGAGTGGTGTCACTATATATGACAAATACAAATAAAAAAAGCCATTGTTTGGAAATCTTATTGATTTGGAAAACGCCTCTTAACAGACTGTGTTCCTTCAATAATATATAAACATGGAAGAACAGACGAGTCTGAAGGACATACCAACTGATGATCAGGGTAGCCCTGAATCTATTGTGGTACTGTGTATTTACTCAAAATTGTTTGTACGCACTTAACTTTAATGAATACTTTCTCCATACAATATTCCAACACAGAACACCAATAGCATCCTTGAAAAAATCGCAAATCTCTATGCTGAACAGCTGATGTCGGATATCATTCTGGTCGTGGGTGGCGTCCAGTATCCTGCACATCGAGTTATACTATGTGCTAGTAGCGAGGTTTTTCAGGTGATGCTGATGAATCCCGAGTGGAATGAGTGCAGGAAGAGAATAATAGAATTATACGAGGAACCTTATTGTGCTGCTGTTTTTCCACAATTCTTAAAGTACCTTTACGTTGGCCAAATGAAGGCTACACTACAATCTGTGATGCCCGTACTTGCATTAGCTGATAAATATAATGTTGAGGTTATTTGGAAACGTCTCGTTCGGGCAAGCAATAATTTTAACAAATATTCCCTTTCAGGACTTGGTGGAACAATGTATTGCCTTTATGCTCAGCCATACCGCAAAGGCTGCCAGTCAAGGATATTTAGTGTCTTGGCTACAGTATGCGACCACATACAATCCCTTACACAAAGATCTCACAGACGCATTGAAGCGGTTTCTCAAATGGAATCTTGAAATGGTTGGTGCCTCAAATGATTTCGTGGAGCTCGACACACAAATCATGATCCTATTGCTGCAACAAAACGATGTTGTTGTGAAAAGCGAATATGTCTTGTTTGGTATATTGCAAAAATGGTTGTTGCATCGAAAAGAGATGCTGGATAATGAGGAAAATATGGAAGAGGACGAAAAAGATATTGTATTTCAGCATCTCATCGAGTCGACCGTCGAACACATTAGATTTTCTATGATGTCGCCAAGGCATTTGGCACATTTGTTATTATATCCCATACTTGCCCATCACAAGGAGTACATAGTTCAGAGAATGGCAATAGGGATGAGTTATCATTCAGGTAAGCTCTTTAAGATTTTGTCCTCACAAATCTCTCTTCTAATTCAAATTTGATACTGCAGGTCAGGAGGATCGTATAAACGAAGTGAGAAAATCCAAATGGGGAAGCCTTCAATTTACACCAAGACTTTATTTGAATGATACATCGAGTGTTAGTTTTAGTATTAAGGACATATTTCAGGTTCCCGAGTATAATAATTATGTGGCCTGCTTTTTTTCGCCGAGAAACTTTGCCGATAAAGAAGATGGTAGATTGATTCAAATTGAATCAAATGGTCAATAGTCTAATTTACGATTATTTTGTTGATATAGATCAAACTGTTGCATGGGAAGTTGAATTCTTTCCCCGTGGTGTCAAATACGAGAAAGCGAAAATGGTGTGGGGTGAAGAGCTCCCAGAATTCTCCCTGCGAACAGTTCGACTGCGTGTAACTTGTCGAGAGAATTGCTTGCGTGAGGAAAGGTTTAAAGTGAGTATCATTTTTTCGGTAGACTTTTCTTATTTAACATCATAAACAATGCATTTCGTTTTTGTAGGTGGCGGCTTTGATTGGTGGCATGCAACATGATATACCGTATGTTTTAACCGTACTGGAAAGAACAGAGTACTTTTCCGAAAAATCCCGTGTTCTTAACTTAGACAATCTACTGCCATACGATGATGTTAAGAAAGAAACAGTGAGATCAAATCCACACCTTACAGGACCTCAGAAAAATAATATTAATATTCAGGTTATAATTGCTCCAATGGGACCCTACACTAGTAGGGAGGCCCCTCCATTTGAGTTTAATCAGTAGAAGTTATGGAGCTTTTATATTTCTATGTTTTCTAGGGAATACAGCTTGTAATGTATGAGATTTGATATTAGTACGATGTGTGAATCTGTGAATATTTGAACAATAGAGTAAATTGTTGTTTTTATTGGAATTTGTTTTCATCTCTTTGCAATATTAACTCGGCAGTCGTGCAGTCGCGGTATTTAAGGTACCATACACAGATTTGTTGAAAACCTCAAAATATATATGTATGGACTACTACTATGTTTACAGAAACTGAGAATGAAATATAAATACATAAATGTTTTCGTTTTCAAATGACTGTGGCCCCGATTGTGAGTGTCGATTGCCGTTTGAATCAATAGTCGACAAATTTGTGAACGACAAAAATTAAAGGGAAAATCGTCTAGGATCGATCACAATCGACAATCACAATACCAAAACAACCAATCAACTGTCGACAATCGGTGTGTATCAATTATAGTTTGATAATCGACACTCGCAATAGGGACCTGTGCACAAAAGTGCGTAAACTGCCTTGTCAACACAATAGCAGTGTTCACACTCAAGAATCTATCGATACGACTTGCATCACAATCGTGCCTGATGGCCCAAGTCGTCAATGTTAAAGCACAAGTTGGCAGACTTGTAGTACGGTAGATAAAGCATTTTGACTCTTTTTTTTGACATCAAGCTAATCGTATCGAAAGATTGTTGAGTGTGAACGCCGCTAATGAGCTTATCCATTCGTTCATAGCGATCGGCTTCTACATATGACTCTGAAAGTGTCAAAATTAGAAAACAATAAGTACCCCAACTGCTGTTTGCCGATCAGTCTACCTGAGACTCGAGAGATCGACGAACAGTGGAATCTGTTGAATACCTGTTAGAAAAGCAGCCTCTTGGTCTTAAAAATCCACACAGAAAAAAAAAATGCCTGGTTTGACAACGAGAACAGGCAGACACATCCAGCGAAGCAAGCAGTATATGCGACGATCCTACATAGAAGGACGTAAGAGGTTCATGAGCTCTACGAAGAATGGAAGAGGACTGGCTTCTCAGAAGCAAATGCAAAGAGCACGAGCAGAGACCGATCGAGGAAGTGTAGCGGTGCTACGAACGGAATGTCCAAACGTTCTACCAACGAATGGAACAACTTCGGTTAGAAGTCTGTCGGGATTAAAAACTCGTAATAGACTCTCAATCTATACTGAGAATCTGGAAAGATCACTTCTGTAGACCGTTAAACGACAATGAAGACATCAATCCCACTGTTAGGCAAAATGTCCCATTCAGCACATTGGACTGTGATAGAAGACAATTCTGTTCCCCCGACCTAGACAAGGTCAATATAGCGGTGTGGAGACTAAAGTCGAATAAAGTTGCTGGTTCTTTCGAACTGCCGTAGAATTGAAGCAGCTGGTAGGGCGTTGGCATTAACTCATCTGTAAGATATCATCGGAGGAAAGCATGTCCGATGATGAAATCTCAGTATTGTTTGGCGGACCGAAGCATATCCCTTTGACTGCACAAACTATCGAGGGATAAGTCTCTTAAACATCACGTATAAGATCTTCTCTGCCGCACTTAAAGCTATTCGTGAATGATCTGCTTGTCCTTATCAGTGCGGTTTGAGGCCGGGGAAGTCCACAATAGACAAGATCTTGACACAACAGCTGATCCTGGAAAGACCCCAGAAATGCAAATCGACAGACATCACCCATTCGTCGATTTCAAAACCACATATGACAGCGTGTAAGGAGACGAGCTACACAGTGCCATCACTAGTTTGGACATTCTTGCCAAACGCGTCTGACTGAGCAGGATGACGATGGAGTAGTACTACTACTACTACTATGGAGAACTTTCGCCATTTCATCAAGGTCGGTAACGAATTCACCGCAACCATAAACGTCAGAAAAGGGCTACGCGCCAACTCTTAATAAGTTAGTATTTTCGAGAGAAAAGTTCTGCGGTGATGGATTTTAAAGAACAAGGTCCAACCACGAACTGTATATTCTGTACAGCGACATGAGTCTAGCCAGACGTCTACGGATTCAACGCCTAAGATGGCTACACCATATAGAGCGTATGGACAATTTCGCTCCGGTCCGAAAAATCGTCGTTTCTGAGTCTGTGGGCAGCAGAGGACGTTCACAAAGTCGCGCACAAGTCGAGGGGGACCTTAGCCGGCTTTGCGAGGGAAAATGTATACAGCTGGCGAGAGATCGTCCTGGCTGGAGATGCATGTTGGGTGAGGCCCAGGTCTACCTCGGATTGTAGCGCCCTAAGAAGAAGAAGAAGTAGTATATCAAAGTTATCATTAATACATGTGTTTTTGTTGTTTGACTTTGTCTATTCTCTCTGATTCTGCGTGCTAATCAGTTATTTGAACGTAGTATGAAGTAATGGCGTAAATAGATGAAATTCTGACTGATAACTTTCCTCAATTGGATTCGTTCCTTTTGCTGAACGTCGAAAATTAATTAAATAAATTATAAAATAGCTTAAGCAGAGTCTAAGGTAAATATGTGTGCACGTTTCTATTTACAGTAGTTAGTTCTTATAATACCCGCGGAAGAATAAACATCACTACAGGTGGTTAGATAACGAATAATACGTGTATTAGGAACATTATAAAGAGTTTATTTAGATAGAAAATAGTAGAGACAGATAGGTACACTTGTTCGTTTTCTTTGTACGAACACACTGATCACGCCCTAAATTATATCTGCGAATTTGAACCAAAAATATAACATTTTTTGCTGATAAAAGCGGTAAATTTTGTCATAGATACGCTGTGAGTCTCATGATACGCGTCGATTGACCTTTTCCTACAATTATGATATTTGAGCATTATAAAAATATCACATGCATGTAGTAAATGAAATGAAGAATCATGGTACTGCCTTTGAAATAAACCAACAGATTGATAATTATTTTGAAGTTGTGGTATACATATGTGTGTACGCACATATGAATGTAGCGCACCATTTATTATCGTGGATTGTCAGTTCTTTGAGTTTTAAGGGAATTCGTTATGTGGTTCGTCGCCGTAGTGGGTAGTAGTGGTGCGTGTCGACTCCCAAGCCCGAGGGGCCAGATTCAATCCCCGTCTCTTTCGTCTCCTTCTTTGTGTGGCGCTCCAGTCTGGGCCCTCAAACAACACTTTTTTTGTATTTACTTACAGTGCTAGACAAAAATACTTAAAACTAGCTTAACTATCTTAACAATTGTTCTTACATCTAACCTACTGACCCTATACGGGTGCTCTAAGCTATTCTGATATAAATTTAAGTACATCAAACAACACTCCTCTCCAGCTAATGCGATCTCTGGCTAGCTGCCTCCAGTTTCGCACACCAAGTTGGTCCTTCTCCATTTGCGCCAACTTCGACGCGGGCATCCTCTGCTGCGTTGTCCTACGCCTAGTCACCTTAGGCTTTGGATCCGTAGACGCCTAACTAGGCTCACGTCGCTGTATAGCTCATAATCCGTGTGTGAATACCGAAATACCGTCAACGTAAACAGGACCAAAGATCGCACGCAGAACTTTTCTCTCGAAGAGACTTCCTCATCTGCTTTTGATATTGTCCATGCCTCTGAGCCTTACAGCAGGACTGAGGTGATCAGTGTCTTATATAGAGTCAACTTGGTCCTTCGAGAGATGGTTATATTTCTTAATTGCCATTTGAGCCCGAAAAAAAAGCGTTTGATCTCGGTACTGATGTTGTTTGTATTGTTAACTACAGAGCCGAGGTAGACGAAGTCCTTAACCATCTCGAAGATATAGCTGCCCATTGTGACACTCTGTCCATGACATCGATGTTGTCCTTTCTTAAGGACAACTTATACATCGTTTTGCTCTCATTCACTACCAGACCCATTTTAGCAAATGCTTCATTGACGGCTCGCTGCTCGAATTTGTATAATTGTCATAATTAACGGCTCCACCTCTTTCGAGTCACTGGCAATGTGCTCGAACAGTGTTTTCTGTCTAGAAAAAGCTTCTCAAACTTTGCAGTTCGGTGTTGCCATAACACTGTAGGTCCGTCCCATTCAGTCTTGTAGGAACAATAGCACGCACACCATTAGTGATTTCTGTAGCTAGGCCCAGTCTCTCATCGAACTGTCGCGCCACCCATGTAATTATTATTATAGTGGAGTCTCACTTATACGAATCTCACTTATACGTAATATACAGCTATACGAAAAATATCTCGTTCCCCGGCGATACTCAATTTAACCCTGTGCATTTCGTTATGCATATACATGTATGGTATTCAGTTATACGGAATATCCACATATACAAAAGGTGGTTTGTTCCCCTGAACCAGAAGTAAATAGTAACGCGCTGTTTGTGTCGAGTTGATCAGGATCAAAAGTCACTTTAAAATAATCATTTGCATTATGATTCATTGGCTAGACAGAAACTCAAATTTTATCATAATTGGGTAATATTTAATGATTACACTACATGAACATGAACATGTGCTTGTGACAAATTATGCCAAGAAGAACAAACCGTTCGCTATGAGTAATGATCTGCACAGATGAGATATTCAGGTTTAATCGCAGAGGTATAGTCACAATATCAGTCGTGACAAATTAATGAGGACAGCTCAAGTGAATAGATTGATATCTTCATTCTTCATCCTATCTTAATGGTTTGGTATTGCGACTTAATCCCCTGAAACCGAATTTAATTCGAGATGCAACAAAGTTGTTCCGTTGGATTAGCATGTCATGCACATACTAAGGCCTTGAAAAATATAATCCATTGCACCAGATATATTGTGACGAGGCAGATGCCTTATCACATAGTACATATAAAGAGGTGTGTACAGATAAATTTGAGGCTTACAACATCTTGTATAGAAATCAGTGACTGACACAAAAAGCAAACTAACTCCAAAGCGATTCAAGAGTTTGATCTTTCAAGAGGTGCAAAATGGTGCCAATGCAGGATGCATATGTGAATATTGGAGAAGACTTCATTGAAAATTTCAAGTGTTTTCATTAAAGTGATTACGTGGATTAATTTCTTTGCAATCCACGCGGCGTCTCAATGGACGTTCTAGACCATGGAGTGCATTTATCTAAGGGATAGGGACGGCTATAAACAAACTGAACAATTTTAATTCAAGTAATTTAAGAGTCTGACGTTAATGTCGTTCGTTGCAAAGTAACTGGCTTTCGGCGAAATGAGGAAGTCTAGAAATTGAATTGTATCAGTTTCATAATGCATTTCGCTGTCCCTTTACAAGCCCAAATTAACATATTAAATTGTCACTACAAACTGTGTAGTACAATCAACTGAAGTTAGTTTGTTGAACTCTAGTCGAGCAAAATTCAATGTTAAACGCGATATAGAACTGACGACATCGTGATTACAACCTTGCACGTGTGTAGATTACATTCTTCTCCTTGTTTATTCTGTGACGAGATCGGAATTAAAGCAAAAACATGTCGTTGTATCTTTTGCTGTGAATTTCCTTGCAAGAATCATCTTTCAGGAGTCCTTATTCAAATGATATTTGAATATCGCATGACATGTGAACTGCGTCACCACCTATTGCAAAGCGATCCAAAAGTTGGGTATCTCAGTATTCGCAAAGGACCATTTTTGTAATCCACATCCTTTCAGTAAATGCCACTTTCTTTGCAACCTCGTCCTCCACAAATGCAACTACTCCTCTGCTCAAGGCTGATTCAGAACTAATTACTGTGGAGACTGTTTCCAGTTGATAGTCTCTCTGAATAACACAACGTCACATGCTATTTGATATGATTCATTAATAAAAGCATTCAGTTCCGATCCCTATAAGCCCTACAGCTACAAATATAAGTTTTTCTTGTTTGCAAAACTCACACCAGTATGTGTATACGATTCTTTTGTAAATATATTTTGTAAATGTGCACACTAAAAGAGTTTGCTAAATTTTTATCGTAATGGCAATAAGGAGGGGCCATAATCGAGAGTCAAGATAGCAGATGACGAGTGGAAAATGGGTTAAAAGTTTATGTATAGAAGCATCTTGGGTTAGTGTAATCCGCGCTCGTAAGACTGACAGCTTTGATTACCGATGTGAGTTTGCTCATGTCGATCGACAGTTTACTGAAAAAAATTGTTTAATTCTATTACGTACCTGATATTTAATTAATTAAGTTAAAAAAAATAAGGCATTATAAGTTATGGAGAATCCAGCCTTCGTATTAGATTTGGATGGTAAATCGGGTGAGTTTAGTGATTTCATTAAAAGGTGTTAAGTCTTTTCAATTGAGAGATGCCGAGATGTGTGTCCTTTCTGAACATTAAAATTAGTGCGAAACAAATGGCTGATTATGTTTATTTAAATCGTTCAACAAATGTGTTGAACGGGGACAATTCTAGTGTCGCAAAAATGGTGATTTTAAGAACACAAAAAAAAAATAAAATCTACTCTAGTTGTGCAACTGAACAAATTTGAAAAGTATACAAAAGTGTGATGAGTGTCTTTTATAAATCCGAAATTTAGAATCGTTGCGTTTTTCAGGCAGAAACTAAACTCTGAACTCAGGACCAACGTATCCATATAAAAGGATTATTGTTTTTTGTTTTCATTCAAAGATTTCTCTGAACTGCCGCCTCTCTTTAGATGATATGGCAAGAATTTAAACATCCACTTTCAGTGGGTGACGGGAAATTGTGACATTTCAGGAAATTGCCAAGTCGATGAACTCGTTTCATTTCACGAGCACCCAAGACTTTCGTTTGAGAAAAACACCTCCTTTGCACTTGTGGGTCACTTAGGAAAAGCTGCTTCGGACCATTGTATTAGCAATACCCGCTGTATCATTCTCCTGGTAATACAACGGGACTATGCTGACTTAAGTGTGACCTATGTGGTATAACCACCGGTGAATGTGACGTTCCTATCGCGAGCAGACTCGGGGGTACGATACTAAAAATATACTGTCCGTGAACTAACTCACATCGTCCATTTGAGACTGAGGGCCATGCAGCAGATTACATTCACCCTGGTATGCAGTTGGCCGCTGTAAAACAACCTCCTCTGTCCAAGCGCAGGACATCTCAGATTTCGTCATGGCCATAATACAGATATTGATTAAACCATAAGGCAATATACCTATTTTTCACAGCTAACCGCAGTGATTGCGGGTCAACAGAGCCGAGCTTGAGCCAGTTTCTGCTCGTATCCTCTGATGCCATGTCCTGAAATGGATAGTTTCACAATTCAGGAGAGTGCCAGTGGTCGTAAAATCGCTGAGTTTTATCGAAGATATTTATTACTTTACTTCTTCTAAACAAGTATGTAAGGTTTGTTTGCATATATAAGGTTTATAATTTAGGGAATTCTATATACATATATATATATACTAGTGGACCACCTACACATTTCACTGTACAAAATAAAAAAAACAGTTTGAATTCACATTATATATTTATGATCTATGATAAACAACATTCTTTGTTTTTTTCATTTTCTTGACAATAAATTAATAATAATGATGGTTTGCCGACACGTAACGTGACGACAGGCAACGTACAATTGTCCGTGAGAGAATACTGGAGCATTCTAAGCTTATTCCACAAATTCCCAAAGGCCTTATCTACGCCTTATTAATGGTAATTGCAAGGTAAACACGCACTGAAAATTGTGTACGATTGAATTCAAACGACAAATCGGATGGTACGCGGAATCAAAACGTCTTCACCTTTGAATGTTCCAATTAAAATAGTGAATACAATAGCATTGCCCATTAGCTTTTTCACAGCAAGTCTCGTACCACAGCAAAGTTTTGCCAGATTGATATTACGAATAGGCACATCAACTTTCAGTTTAAGATTATGCGGGAGGTATCCAGGTAAATCGAATGAAATCAGAAATCAACCGATTTATACAAAACCAATTCACAAGGTATTTTGGATTATATAGCGTATGTATATTCTTGTCTTCGAAAATTGCTCTTTTGCTCAACCAACCCTGATATTTATATTGTTGTGCTATGTCAGGGAATACACCGTCAATCAATTCTCCTTTCGATGGTGTACCATGGTACAACAAACATTTTGTGGCAACGTCATCAATGCAATTTCATCAACTGGCATTGCAACATATCCAATCGGCAACAATTGAAAACAACAGCTGATCAATTTGCAATTGAACACAAATATTTGTTGTAAAAGAAAATATCTTCACATGTCTCCACAAATGCGATCTTGGTATAAGTCTCCTGACAACAAAATCAAGGCTCCACCAAACAAGTCGGTAAATCTTTCAGCATTCTTTCCAAGGCTTCAACTGATTTTGTATGAGCCATGGTGGCATCATCTCACACAATATGAACAGAATGCTGAAAAATGTTGGCCAACGCAGATGTTTTTGATATATTGCATGTTGGTATGTAATTGATTTGCATATTCAGCGGCAGTTTCAGTGCAAAATGTGCAGGTCGACCACCTTCTAACAATGTTGCTGCATTACCAGAAGATTCTGTTTTGAGTACGTATTGTTGCTAAAAGCAGTGATATTAAAATAGTTGTGCCTGTTTCTCCTTAAGCATCCGAAAAGTAATATTCACCACTGACATCATTAACTACACGCATAATTGTTTCATATATGTTTGGTTGTAGATTGGTTATCTTTCTGGAGCGTGTCATACAAATATGTGGAAATCTTTGTTTTTTTTCAATAGGAATTTTAATTTTTTTTCGACGCACTCCGAAACAACATCGAACACACATACAAACATGTTATATAGCTCTAAACCATCGTATTGACGTCTACTATCCCATACAAAAATAATTTTGCCGAAAGAATGAAACGTTTTCGAGACCACTTATGACCGAATGTGAAGTTTTTTTGTACATATATATAGAATTGCTGACAGATTGTCTGAGCAAATACAGACTCTTTCTATATTGTTTATTTTGGCTGTATATAGCCGTTGTAAAAATACTGCTATACTCCGAGAAGAGGCATACTCTCTAAAATGTACGCTAACCAACATTTAATATACAGCTGGATAGCGTAGTTGGTTGAGTGCCTGCCCCTGATTAGAGGGGTCACCGGTTCGAATCCCAGTGAAAGCAAAGTTGAAACGCTTTTATCGGGTTTTCAAATCTGGTCCAGTCACCATTTGCCGTTGGGATCAAATTAACGGCACTATCACTGGAGTTGTCGGTCAGTGGTAGTAGTCTGACTATGGGTATCACAATGGACCAACATGGTCTAAGTGTGCTGGCGATTTCTCTGGCAACCAGCCCAACTACCTAACCTAACCTAACATTTAATAGATCAATTTGCATGCTTTTTTACATCTATATCATCTTCCCCGCTACTTCCATTGCAAACCCATCTTTTCACCACGCCAGCTTTGTTTCCTTAAGTGCAGATCAACCACAACCAACCTTATAGAATTCGTTTCCAAAACCCTTTCAACATTGGAACAAGCTAACGAAGTGAATGTTGTTATCACAGACTTTACCATTCAATAATCTACTTCAAACTAAACGCCCTTGGATTCCCGCCCCACATCAGCGCTTGGCTTAGAGTACCTAGACTACAGAGTATTCCTCAGACACTCAACATCCGACTCCATTGTTGCCTCATTAGAGTTCCGCAAAGCAGTCACTTCTGATATATGGTTAAGACAAATGATGTCGTGCTACATCGTAAATGTGTCTACGCAGATGATATGAAAATAAGAAGGACTATATCCAAACCAACTGACTCGTATGCACACCAAAACGACCTTGATGCCTACGGCATTCGGTTCGAAAACAACTTCCTTGAACTAAACGTTGGTAAATGCCAGTCCATTACTTTCTCTCGCAAGCGCTTTTCTTCACAACGAGCCTGTGCCCATAGTATCTTTTATACGGAACTTAGGAATCACATGTGATAGGGAGTTGAATTTCCAATCCAGGTTTGCCAGGTCTAGCTTTGATATTGTTTTTGAGGTTGTTAGAAAAAGATTCCGAATAGGTTTAGCTAAATTAGAAAAACAGTTTGTACATGCATTTAAATCATTTAGAAAATAATGTGGCGCGGCGTTGTGGGTATTTGCGTCGACTCCTACGCCCTTGAACCTACCTGTCTAGGTTCGAATCCCAGTACGACCGAATATAATTTTCACGGCCTCACCTCTCCCGAATCACTGACAACGCTCAAAGAGTATAACTGTCTAGAAAGAAGCTCCTCAAACTTGGCCATTCGGAGTCGTCACAAAACTGTAGGTCCCTTCCACTCGTGAGAGAACAATAGCACGCACAACACGAGTGGTTGCTGATAAGGTAGGCTCTGGCCCTCTACGGGCTGTTGCTCCACCCATATTTTTACTTATTAAATAATGGCGGCATTTTAAAAATATTTAAAAAAATATAAAAAATACCCATATTTACCTCTAGAATATCAAAGTCTTTTTTTAATGTTTTTATTTAAATAAATTTCACAGGAAACGACAAAAATGGTACAAAGCCAAAGTCTGGAGATGTGGAGAAAATTTACTCCTTCGAGGAAGCAGTGGCCTTAATCGGCACTGGCAAATTCCACTACTTCCTGACGCTGGTTAGTGGTTTATGCTTTATGACTGTGATGGTTGAGACCATGGGCATAAGTATCTCTATGCCATTGATCAAGTGTGATCTTGAATCAACAATAGCCGAGCAAGGTATTCTCGCGTCGGCTGGTTTCTTGGGGATAGTTCTCAGTTCACACGCAATGGGTTTCCTAGCCGACACATGGGGTCGCGTAAAGACTCTACGAGCTGCTGTCGCCTTAGGTTTTTGCACCACGGTGATTTCGGCGTTTTCTGTTAATATATGGATGCTCATCGTGTTTCGAATTTTAAACGGCTTAGTCATTTCCGGGTGTCAGGCTTGTGTGTTCAGCTTCTTGGGAGAATTCCACGGAAGAAAGACAAGAGTAAAGAATGTTACATTGCTTTCGATGTTCATGCCAATTGGATTAGTGTTCTTGCCAAGTAAGCAAACGTTTAACAAAAGTGAGCTTACATATAACTAATATTCAATTCTTTTAGGTATGGCCATATGGATCCTTCCAATGGAAATGGATGCCGTAGTATTTGGTATCCCCTTCCAACCTTGGCGGATACTGCTGTTAGCCAACTCGATACTGAGTATACTGTCACTAAGCGGACTTTTCTTGATCCCAGAGAGCCCGAAATTTGTTCTCATACAGGGCAGACATGAAGAGGCTATTAGTATTTTTCGAAAGATATTCCGAATCAATACTGGCAAGCCAGAGAGCGAATATCCCGTCACGCGAGTGCATATTGAAATCTCTGGGGCAAATTTGAGTGACATCGGTGGCGTGAAAGATGCATGCAAGTTGATCTGGAGTCAGACGGTGCCACTCTTTAACAAAGAACGTGTTTTGAACACATTGAACATTTGCTTTATTATGTTCATTATCTTTGCCGTAGCTCAAGGTACCTTCATGTGGTAAGTTTTCCTTTTCCCCCCTAAAGATACATTTTTTAACATTTTGTTCTAAATTAGGTTTCCAACAATTCTTGACCGATTAGTAGCTTATTCTGGAGAAGATTATACGATGTGCGAAGTCCTCACCAGGTCCACTGAAATGACGGACAATACAATAGCGGGTAATGCAACCGCTGCTGCGGCCCAATGCTCTGGAACTGTCAACACGTTCATGTTTACGGTCTTAATAATCATTGGTGCAGCCTTTACAGTGATTTATATGACTTTTGGCCTAATCATTGATTTAGTTGGCAAAAAAATTCTTCTAGGTAAGCTATATGAGGCAATGCAAAAAATCCATGATGTTTATCATTCTCCATTCCTTAGTGATTTGGTTGACCCTCTCTGTAGCGTGTTGCTTGGCAATCCACTGGGTTAGATCGTTTATCTTATCCGTAGTACTTTTGACACTTGTCATTGCTATTGGCAATTGCGGTGGTATTGTGAGTACAATCTCAATAGAGTACTTCCCAACGAATGTCAACGCGATGGGAATGTGCCTGATAATGATGCTGGGTCGCTTAGGAGCCGTAGCTGGAAGCAATTTTGTTGGCTTAGTTATATTTAATAGTTGTGATCTCCTATTTTATGTGTACATGGCTTTGATTGCTGTAATTGGTGCTTTGTCATACCTCCTGCCTGATAAGAAAAAGCCAAAGTCAAAGCCAAAGATCATAAATCCCACAACAGACGTGTACAGCATACGACCAGCCTCAATCAAGCAAATTTCGGAGACGTAAAACGAAAAATAGATTGCTTTAATTATATTATGTATGAATGAACTACAATTCTGTCTTTATTTAATATATATTTATTTTAACAAACGTACAGCTAAAATGTGTTTATTTTTCTCTAGCTAGCTTCGTCTTAAAATAATCTAAAATGCAGTTCATAAAGTAGTCGGTTATCTGTTAGATTTAGAACTCCGACTGATCTGGCACGTCAGTATGTTTCTATAAATGTCTTAAAGATTGTCAAATGACATTACACACATAAATGCCACTTGAAAGGTATGTATACATATAAATATAAAATTGTTCGCAGGTGCTGCTGGAGATTAGACTGTCACTTCACTGCCACAATGCAATGATATACCCTGGAGAGTTGAGACAATCTGATGACTCAACAAAAATCGCTCAAAGACTCCTAATGATGTGATCTTAACATAAGATCCGCATGCAATAAGACCATTTCCCTTGTATCTATGAGAGAACTTCATACGTATAGTATGTACATACATACATACAGATAACCATTTGAAAAAGGGAATAGCTACATGGAACAAGTATTAGGATTCATAACAACAATTACTGGACATATATTAAACGGTAGCCTTTAGAATAGTAGATTACAACCATGGAAGTCACCAATCCAGTTCGACATGGTGGCGGTGAACATACTCGCATTCGTTGGATCATTGAAGTTCGACAGGCGAGTGCGCATTCTAAACGAACTCATGATGCTAGATAAAACATTTATATGGCATCGCCTTGGGATGAAGCGTAACAAAAAAAAAAAAGAAAAAAGACGACGACGACTATGCGACGGTAATGGGAGTAAATTACTCGCATAAATGGTGGGAATTTATCAGTCAAGATTGTGTTTGTTTGTTTCCTAGAATCCCAACTTGAGCGCTTCGAGTTCTTTTTAGTTTATGTCACACAACATACTCGTATGCACATGCGTGTATATTTGTGATGATAAGCTCCTGCTTTGGTTATAAGCTGCATTGCTTACATACATATCCCTCCCTAGACGTGCTAAGTGCGTTAAGAAGTTGTATTATGCTACTGATTGATGGGTACTTACTGGAAGACGACAATACATTGTATTTAAACGAATTTTAAGGGAAATTCATAATTTTCAGGTCGCTTTCAGGACATCTAAATTCGAACAAAAATATTTCCTCCTAAAAACAAATAAATTTGATGGTCCTCCCTTGCCGGTCACTCTTTGACCAGCATTTTCTCGGATATTTACACACATTTGCGGAACAGTGTTCGTTGGATCGTGATTCATCATCATCTTCTGACCCGCATGATCCAATGATGGGATAGCACTCACGAGGGATGTCCAGCTCCCCCGATCGTCCGCCATCGACTCTAGCTCATCAGGAGTTATGTCCAAGCGGAACCAGGCGAGTTTTTGGACTCTAACCACCACGTTTTTAGTCTGTCAAGTGGTCGCCTACCTGATGAATTCGCATTTGAGGCATGCCTCGGAAGTCGTGATAATGAGAGTTGACCACCCTATCACGCCGAGTATCTCCCTTAATCCCACAATAGAAATCCCATATCGGCAGCTTGAATTCGCGATTTTATTCTTTCGGTCATTACCCAAATTTCATGACCATAGGTGGGAGTTGGAACAAATACGGAGTTAAAAACGGCTAACTTGACTTTGACACCAAACTCGGTCTTGGTCTTAATTACCGATCTTCCAAGCTGTTTTAAAATTGATCCAGCTTGAGCAATCCCACATGAAAAACCCCGAGATGCTTCGCCACCAGCTTCAATACGACCCCACTAACAGAACAGGCGTTCTGGAAATAACCATAACCTTTGATTTGTCTACTTTAACCTTCATCCCAGCATCAGTACATACGGCGCGAGTTAAAAGAGGATTGAGTTTTTAAAAAGTAAACGAACTTCATTCAATGAATCGTGTCTTAGGATTACTTTAATTCTACTTTTCTCGCATCGATATTCATTGTGTTCCTAACTGATTTGTTATTGTATCGGCGACAGTAGCATGATCGTCTGGGCTGTCTTCTTCTAGGTGTTGAGCAAAGCTTCAGACTTCAGTCTCTCTCTCATTTGAGGAATGAATGTATGTTGCTTCTTCTTTTGGTGGTCTCCAACTCCGACATAACCGACATAACTAAGTCATACGCAACAAGAAGACGACTTAAGGCCCAAACCCATAGAATCCGTTGCGTGCATTGCATAATGTCAACAAATTGACAACTCATAATCCCTAACGAGAATGAGAAATGCAACAAATGCGGTCTCATGTCGAATGCATCGTGACAGAAGAAGTTGGTCAACTTTTAACTTTTTCACACTTTGGCACTTCCTTTTCCCAAGTAAATCATTTTACTCTGCTGTCGTCGTAGTGGTGGTCGCAACGTGTGTATTTATTGGGCACGTACGCATATTTTGTGGGTATTAAATGCAACACACGAATCGGATTCTATGGTTCTAAGCATTTAGCCTCAACTCTCTCAATGAGAATCGCCTCGACTGCGCTGCAACATCCAGTCCATATCAGAGATGTTCTAATCTGTGTAAAAAACGCGTTACGTATAAACAGCGTAAAAATTCCGAAAAATGGTAAACAAAATTTATCAAAAATGTCAAAACGTACATGTCAAAAAATAAAGTAAAATACTGAAAAAATGATAGAAAATGGGAGGCATTGCAATATCTTTAAAATCTAAATAAATAAGGAAAATGTTGCAATCGTTCAGTGTTGAATTATTCTATAAAGTGAATTTTTTTATAAAGTGCCAAAAATATTATTGGGCGTTATTTCGATTATTTTCTGTGGTTTTTTTTACTTCAACGTTTTTTACATCCATAAGCATAGAAAACGTAAACAACATAAAGTTAAAACATTCGACAGTGGTCCATATATATATATATAATAAAAAGGACAGATGACAAGACGCATCCTTGGCGAAGTCCAACACCCACGGTAATGGTTCGTGATTAACTATCAAAAAATGGCTGAATACCATGCTGTTATGTGTCAAATTCGTCAGTTGTCAATTTGTATAGTACAGTGAAGCCTGCGAAAGATGGCCAGCTGCGGTGCAAGAATTGTTTGCCAACTAACAAGGGTGTCCGACCTTACGGGTTTCCCTGTACTTGATTTCTGATCAAAAAGTTTCTAACTTCAAATATATTCAATATACTAAGCACGCTTACTTTGCTTTTGGACAGTTTTGATTTTTTTCTGCTAATCAATTTGTGTAATTTAATTGACTTTGCAAATGAAACAAATCCGGGAATGTTCTCCGAATTTCTAAATAATTTATTGGTTAGACAGAACCACAATTCGTCGAAAAAATGAATTAAAAGCCCCTTGTTCGTTGAGGGAGAGAGTGTGTTCCTGATTAACGTCTTCTTGAATTGTATTTCTCAAGTTCTTAAAGAATACTTATTGTTATGCTGACACTTTCCCTTATCACATTGATTCTCATATATTCTATATCTTTAGAGGCAAAAAAAAATAAAATGTGAAACGCTCTCCATCGAAATGTCTGTCTAGCATCTGCGAGTACCCACACAATCCATCAATTTTTTTACTATCTTTACCTCAATTTCTTTATTTGGCACGATTCTTATTATCATGACAATGAGTACAATGCACTCTCCACATTAGACATTTAGACACAGTAACACCATTACAACTAACAGAATACAGTACATTGGAAAGAATCGTGCTCACAACAAAGAGGTACTGTCGCCATAATGTCCCAATAAATCAACGACCGATATTCGCGCATTGATTTGTATTTCGTGGCCAGACTTGAGAAGTCCATCTGCAATGCCATGACTAACCTAATCACCAATGCCACACCACCAACTACGAGTACTTCTAGCTGCAATACCAGATTTCTTATTCCACACTCTGCACATACATACATATTTGATTTAAGTTGCTCCAGGTTCGGTCGGAAACATTGTACATTGGCGGTAGTTAACTGTGCTGGTTGATGCTTACTCTTGATTATCAGATTATTTATTTAGAGGCCAGAAGAGATAGAAGGTAAGAGGTGAGAAAATTAAGTGTGGCATAGAGTATCTGTAACACTGGCGGTGTTCGTACATCGGCACGTGCTATTAACACTTCAGGTTGGTATGACATGTGCTACTGTGGCAGGTGAAGAGATTCATTGAACCTTGAAATAGTTGTCTTCGTTGTTTTATTGTTGTTTTTTTTAATGGAATAAATCGAAACTTCATAAATGGACAAACCTACATTTGATTTCTTACCTGGAAATGCCTTCTTGTAACAGGAAAATGTTTTACAATTCCAGAAATGGCTGTTGGTTCGAGTTATGAAATTCAGAATAAAAAAAGGTTAGTTTTTTTATGACTATTGCCTTGTCGTCGAGAGAGGCTTTATTACTCATTTGCCTGCAATTGCCTGTTGCAGAAGTTATTTTGCGTATAATCTACGCAGGTACTGACGTTGTTAGTATTGACATGAACAAATGGTAACAGAAGAAGGGAATTTACCCTATACACTGATCAAAGACTAGTGAGGGTACGGCGTTGGGATCTTCTGTGACCCCTTCGAAAATCCATGGAACTAGGAGAAAACTGCAGCGTTTTTAAGGCCGAAGTGGGTGCGATACATGAGGCAGCTGGCGTTGAGGGATTACAACCGACAAATCGATCCCATTTTTTTCTTATAGCCAAGCGGCAATAGCATAAGACATTCCAAAATCGAAGCTGGTTAAGCTGTGCAGTCCGAGCATTAGTGAGATATCCTTGGTGAACTCAATGACCCTCTACTGGGTACCGGGGCATACTGGAATCCCAGGAAACGAAAAGGCGGACAACCTCGCGAAATAGCTGCGAGTGTATCTAGCAATCCCTACCGAGCACTGTGCCAGAGATTAGGTTAGGTTAGGTTACTATAGGTGGTACCTATAGTCAGACTACTACCACTGATCGACGACCACTGGACCAACGGCAAATCGTGACTGGATCAGCTTTTGAAAACCGGATAAAGCTCATTAACTTTCCTTTCACTGGGATTCGAACCGGGGATCCCTCTTACCAAGCGCAAGCACTCAACCAACTGCGCCATCCAGCTGTTTTCACTGTGCCATAGGTACACATGCTATGCGTAACATACCGCATAACGACTCTTGCAGAAGCTGCAAAGATGAGGAAGAAACAGAATTCAACATCTGCTCTGTGACTGCCCAGCCCTAACTAGGAAAAGGAGGGAGTTCCTGTGAAAGTACTTCTTCATAGAGCTGGAATATTTGAGCGGTAAAGAACTGAAAAATCTCCTTAGATTCAAACGTGGATCTGCGTGGTTGTAGGTTTCACTTTGGTAAACCATCCTTAACAAGAGAACAATAGACTCAACAAGTTGGTCTAAGTGAGCCACTGCCATAAGGCTGAAAGGGCACCCTATTACCTACCTCGGGTCCGAGGTGAAGTTAAAGTTGCCCATTCTGACACTTCGTCCTAGACATCGATGATGTCTGCCCTTGAAGACTATAAAACTTGTACTCGTACAATTTAGCTACTTCCATCACAATCCTAACAAATCTATGATTGACGGCTGCCTGCGTTTAATCATTCACTTCAACGTTATCGGAATGTGCTAACTTCTGAATGAACTCCTGCAATATATCAGAGGCAGGCCCTTAAGAACGATGTTCTTCTCGATTAGTTCGTTAACGACCGTGATCAAAGGGACTTAATTTCTTGCCAGTTGGTTAGGGTCTTGATTCATATATTAAGCTGCAAAGGGGATCTAAGAGCGACCATTAACATTTCGTTGCTCTATGGAAATTATCGAACTTATGGAAATGCCGTTTTGAAAAGTGGCGAATTTCTTAAATCTTTTTATAGACTTATAGACAACACAATTCATTGTACAATTTATGACTGAAACACAATGCTGCGTCGTGCTGCGTTTCTTTACGTTTGTTAAAAAATGTGTCTCGTAAGAATTTTTCGACATGTTGACACTTCGCTTACCAATTCAGGGGTGCTTTATAAATTGATGGTCCTTTTTTTTTTTGCAAATTCAGTGCTTCTTAGTAAATTTGGTTTGTCATTTCAAAGTATGTCTGAAGTGTCCGTAATGTGAAAACGGTAGCAACTTCAGACATACTAGCTTCTCAAGAGCCACTTCTGATACAATGATGCGAAGATATGCAATGGTAAGAAGATTCCGGATGGTGGGAGGGAATTACATAAGAGGACAAAACTGCCAACTTTGCTTCGGACAAAAGGCTTTATGAATCACAGTCTCCTGTTGCGAAGTGATGGGAAAAACTGAAACTCTGCCATAGTGACTGTCACCATTGATTTTATCACAGTTTTGACATGTACTGCAATACGTCTAGGACTGTCAAGGCTGAATACAAACATAGAGAAGACTGAGAGTTTCCATGTAATTGCAATTAAAACTATGGCAATGAAACTACAACATACATATATCCTATTTTAGTATTTTTAAATCTATGCATTGGTGGTTACTGTGATTTAATCGCTATTGCACATTCCATTTTAAACCATGCATGGCTCCCACATAAGCATTCACAAAAAAAAAAATATTCGTAGACAGGTTTTTGTTTGTTTAATGAAATTATAATCCTTGATCCCTAGATTCGGTAACACTGGACTCAGTTGATCCAAATGTATTCATCTTCTCCTAACGCATACACCGCGCGCCGCGCCGACCAAAAATTGTAGTTTCTACTCTCTCCGCTGACAGCATTCCTTATATCGCTAGATTAAGCATTTTTCCAGCGCCTCTATTTGTATGCATAAAAACACGTGTTTAGCAAGAATGCCTCAAAACTGCCAGTCAGGTTGGGCCTTCTTTTTTTTCGGTTTTCAAATTCTTACCAGACACCCAACAAGATTTCGCGGTATCATATAGCTTTCGAATGAGCGGCGCAACGCGGCACGGTGTCCCCTCTCTGACTACAGACATGACAACACATACATTGGGGGAATAGTACGGGCTGGCTGGCCCAGCCAGGCACAGGCATGATGGCAAACAACATGTCTAGGACCACTTCGGAGAATAAACGTTCCAGTCAAAACGATAAAACCCACAGAAAATAAGAAAATTGGAAAAGCGGCTAAGTAAATGAAAGACACACCAGCACAGCCAGCGAACAAACATGTAATAAGCTCAGAAAAAAGCGACACGAACGATTGAAATAAGAGAAAACAAAAATAAATATGCAAGTAAAAAAGAAGTAAAATATAGCGGTTCAGTTATTTACAAAAAGACAAGTCGAGGAGAGCCGAGAGTTGGAACAAAAAGAAAACGACCATCGAGATGAGAAACAGAAAAAGCAGAACAACAAACACTCAAGAAGACGATGGACAACAATTCTATTTGACGGGTATGAAGGGGCTTGAAGATTGGGGAGAAAACGAACGGTGGACTAAAAAGCCAAACGGACACAAGAAGTAGAAATACTTGTAAAGCGGTTTATATGAATGATGGTGATAAACGTTGGAGAGAAGAAGAAAAAACCAATGGACGTGTACGGCTACGGAGAAAAAGAAGAAATGCCTTTCTACGTGATCACCTGTTCCATCGCGATGATCTGCTGGACTCTGACACTGGTTCTGACTTTGACTCGGTATCTACGAAAAAGAGTGTATGCGCCATCCCCCTACTTCGCAGTGTTTGAGATACATTTTGCTTAGGATGCTACTCAATAAAAGTGTTGCTGTGATGTAGTTTTTGCATGGGAGCATATCAGAGATGATCTGCGTCCTTTTGGGAGGACGGATCTGCTTTTCTGTAAACAGAATGCAGAAGGAATTATGAATAATATCTATAATACATTTTTCTTTCACATTCAATTATATATAATCTGCTACTATTAGCTTGATGAACATCTTCTGTGTTGAAGAAGAAGAAACTCTTCTCGAATGTAGAGTGCTCAAATTATCCATAATCGTATCATAAAGTACACAGAATTTTGTTTGCATTTTTTAGTGTGGCGCCCACAATATTCGGATCTAATAAATCACTGAATTGTCTTTACAGATGGCCGAGTTTGCATGCATCTTTTAAGATCTCTTGCTACAGTCTCTCCAGTTTAGTATACGAATTTTAAGTTGTGGTATAACTAAATTTGTTTGTGCTACCTAAATAGTGGTAGTTATCTATTATTGTAGTCCTAAAGGTCCGGTACCGAACATTCCCCGAAGAAATTATGTTCAAACATCTGTGCATTGGAAAGCAAATCAAGGTCTCAGGCACAACAAAACTAGTCTTTGGAGAGGGGGCTATAATGTACAATTGTGTCCTGGGCGCAAGGAAGCAGTAATTGGCAAGTCGAATGCTCTGTTAGACCTCGGTAGTGGTGCTGTGGAATTAAGTTACATCAAGTCTTTTACCACCTCGGGCCCACAACTGGGCCCATTGTATAGCCAACCAAATAAAATGTTGGGTTACAAGTAAAATCAAAAAGTCGGAAAAAATGCAACTTTCGCTCGAATAAATTGATGTATATCTTTTTGATTTATATTTAACCTCTGAATTTAACATAAAAACTGCACTTTTCATTGTTCCTGCTTTTTTCTTCTTAAATTCATTTTTATCACTTATCTTTCTCACGCATTTCTATGCATTCAAAAAGGCCAGAGATATAAATCATCTGTCACCCGCACCCCAGGCTGAATAGTGGAATTAAAAATCAACTCAATTTTACAGCTAGATACACGTTTATGTGTCAGTAATCAACTAATTGAAGAAAACTTTTCTGTATCTACTCCGGTTCTTCTTCTAGTATTTTTGGTAATGAAACTCAGTCAACCGCAACTCATACCTATTACCAAACCAAATATAGTGTCAAATGTTTAACTCTAAAAAGTCGGTGCAATGGCAAGAACCAGAGAGACCATCTCTACCGACGTACGCCGCGAGCCGTCGACATCACCATTATCATTGAAGATGTGCAACACTATCATAAGAACGCAGTGAACAAGCCAAAGACGATGAAGATGATGACGAAGTGGTCGAAAGCAAAGTGAGATGAAGATGAAGAAGAATGGGAGGTGATAGTGGTAGTGGTATTACTCGTATCTAACCGCTTTCAACTCGAATTTTTGAGCACAAATTGAATCTCGGTGTGTGCGATGGTTATATTCTCTCAAGAATATCTAGAATGCTTGCTGATGGCTAGAGCTACAACTTGTGCACTTTGGGTCAGATATTTTGCGTTTGTCGTTCATACTGCGAGCACGTGCCTACAATAAAATAAAATCCCGATCGGTACTAGTTCACAAATTTTTATCATTTTTTTTGTGTGATTTTTTCTTGCGTATTGTCTCGGTTGTTAAGGAATCGAAAAAAAAATTCCAGTTATTCGTCATTGTGAAATCGAGATACATTTTAACTGAAAAAGAGTGCCTTGTGAGTTCCTTAAAGAATTTCAAATTTTTTTTTGTTCGTAGTCTGATGGTGAAAGTAACACATTCTAAGCGACAGGCGATAGATTTCGGATGTTGCCAGTAGTTTGCTGTCATAACGTTGTGTAGTCAGTGCTTGCAACCGGTGACATTCCAAAAAATACAAACATTCTGTGAATACTGGATATCAGCATCAAATATCAGTCCTAGATTGAAGAATTCTTGATTTCTTCTTAGCACGGTCAGTACCGTTTTGCCTAACAATTGCTGTTGTTGTTCGCCTGGCATACATGTCATTGATCTACTGGTCTATATCTGATGATACACTAAGATAATCATGATTTGTTGTTCGGAGTCAATGGAGAAACAAATGAAATGCAGATAAATCTCTGAGACGGGAAAAGACGTCGAGTTCGTTGCTAACCCGCCTTTTTCTTGTTGGCCGCATTCGAGTATTCATCTATACGCAGTCATAGCCTAATGAAAATTGCACTACAAGAGTCACCAGTGCATGTACGGGCATACGAAAGTCTGAGTCTGTTCACTGTGCTGCGGTCAATTAAAAGATAACTCGTGGATAATTTAGTATTTTTTCGGTATGCTTGATTACCAGTGGGTCTTTTGGAAATCGGCGAAGTGTGAACGATGCTATGTGTGCCGTGGTACGCGGTGTGATATCTGGTTTCACAAAGTCTCCCCTCGACCGACAAGTGGATTCACAAGTTGTTCTCTTTCTTGCGCATTCTGAGAGATACTTGTATTTCTACGTGATCAGATACTGTTGTTTATGGAACAAAAACCTCAAATCTGATTTGATTGGATTATATGACACAGTTAGTTGGTCTTTTATCAGGAGTGTGTGTATTTTCTGACCGTAGGTCAATGGTATGTTTGACTCGAACACGAGTCTCTGACCGTCCATCTGAATGCAAAATAATTTTAGCACTCGATTCGATTCAATTGTCGAATGAATTAAGTGGGAGAGTATTCAATGGATGGAGCTGGGAGCACCGTTCATTGAAGAAATCTCCAACTTTTTAGGCCTGTTTAATTATGTTTTGACTCAGTTTACCAATGTACTTTTAGCAAGTGCCAAATACGATTAAACAAACAAAGAGGAGAAAGCAGTTTATACTTGAAGGAGTTATAAATCAATATAACATCAATTTCAATAGTGTTCGAAGATTTGTGTTTAAGTTCAGCCATAAATAAGACAATCTTACAAGTGCAATAGATACTTAAGACGAAAAGCAAATCAATTGGATAACCATCAGATTCTTCTTAGATTTAAAGGTAAGTTTTCTGTTTGAAATGCAAATATATTAAAAGAGAAAATAATTCAAGAATAACAGCCGTCTTGAGATGAAACTTGAATGCCATTCAGATTTTCTTATACTTATACTTTCTTCACAAAATGTTAGCATTTACCAGTCGACAGGTTTTTTACGCATTTATTTGTTTTACATATACTGACGGGGTATCTGATTAAGTATCTTTGTGTGTTTTGCGGTTATTGTTAAAGTGTTGTTAAAATTAAATTTCGACTGCATTGCATGAGTTGTAGTTGAATTTATTGTAAAATGTTTTTTTTGCCGATTCCAAGGGGTGTTTTTCTTCTTTCTGTCTTTCAATGGCCTTTACCTTAACCTCAGTTTCAAATACGGCCCCTTCTGATGGATGCCAAGGTCGCCTTGGTTTGAAAGGTTGTTCTATGTACATGCCATCGGATACAATAGGAAATCTTCATAAAATGGATGTCTTCTAATGAAATTTGAATATGCATGTCAGATATACCCAGTTCAAGCCTGTTTTAAAAAAAGCACTTCAAATGGAATTATTTAAGTACATCTATACTTATGAATGCAATCTACTTGATTTTCTGTACATTTATTGTTTGTAATTCCAGTTGAAAAATCGAATTTCGAATCCATCATGAATACCAGAAGCCAACCTTCTAAAACTCCGTCTGATGATGTAAGCGATTCTTCATCATCTCTCATCTCGATGGGTTTTTTTTTTGTTTTATTTTAGTTTTTAGGTACTAAACTTTTGTGGTTCGTCAACACATACACAAGCAAACAGTCAAAAATATAGAGCCAATGCCCCCGAATGGAAGCCCATCTGTACAGTTACATGGATTTCTTAATCGTTACTCAAGCGGAATAAGTCAGGCTGTTAGATTCATTCCTTCCTATTAATGAGCACAAAGTATAGGTGTATAAATTATGCATTTCTTCAAATGATCAATTAAGAATTGAAACATCAATTTTGTGTCTGATTCTTCAGACGTAGCTCCATTTGAGGAGAGTCGAAGATGTGTTTGTATTTGCTTATATTGTGTGTCACACTCCTCCACACTGATGTTTTCTGCTAAGGAATGAATATTAATATCAGCACTGTCCATTCTACAAAAAGTCTCGGATGTGCACTGCATTCGTGCCATCGATACCACTTCATAAAGAATAATATCATTATTTCTATATTTTCATATAATGACTCCGCTTTCATAAATTCTTGACTCAGGGAACAAATCAGAGATGAGTTGTGTTTGATTTCAATCTCGGATACTGAGGTCAAGCCCATTGTAAGCCTTCGGAATGGATTCAGCTAAATTCAAAATTTATGTGCAAGATGTCACCTACGGCAACTCTCAAAAATGAATTGTCTCTTAGTAGAATGAACTAAGAATTACTTCAGTCAAAAAATACATGAAATGATAGACCTCTCTACATCTCTATTAAAATCGTAAATTTGTAATCTAAACTTTTACTTCACACGAAATGACATTCTTCGGACAGATCTGGTAGAGATATCATAGTTTTCGTCGAAACGTCGGATTCAAATTGTTGTCGTAATTGAGTCGAAGGCTAGAAACCGAAATTACAACAGACCACGTAAATAAGTAAAAAAAAAAGACGGAAAAAAACTTTCTAATATCTACTGCAAGATAACATATCAACGATACGCAGCTAATTTAAATAATTTTGTTGCCAGAATTTCACTTCATAAACACGTCAAACCCGGTTGACAATAACATTTTTATGCATCCACCATCCAACATTCAACATGGTCATTCACTACTTTCCATAGAACATTTTGTCTCTTTTACTCGTCAACCGGATGGGTTGATCTCCTCAAAGCCAAGGCATTTAGATTAACCGAAAATGCTTGACCAACAATAAACTGCTGAAAAATGGGACACTTCGATGATGAGAAGATCAAGACCATCGACGATGGCTATACCTCTTACCCCTTACATTGCATCTACGCACATGTACCTAACACAGCATCCGACATTCTTTGTTGTTGTTTCACTTCAAAATTCGATGCATCAGATGAACAAGAATGAGATACAGAAATTAAAAAAAAAAAAAAGAAGAAAAATACAAAACTGAAAGCCGAATGAATGAAGCAAAGAGTCAATCCTCAGAGACGGCGCTTTGAAGATCCAGTTTTGTTGGATGTTTAATTTTTTTCTTATTTTCTTTTATGTTTCTTTATTTTTTTTTTTTTTTGCTGAAGTCAGAACTCAAAACTTGTCCTGCGATTTGAAATATTGAAGTTGTGACATGTTTGAATTTGTATTTGTGTGTCGGCAGGTTGAAACTTTGTAAATGCATCTAGATACATGATCTGTAGCAAATCCGACTTAAGCGATCGAATCTGTGAATGAAATGATCGATGTGCAATGAGTAGGATTTTTCTTCATGCAATTCATCATGCTTAGATAAATGCCTGTGGAGAATCTATGACTTTAATGAATCGCTGGAGATATCATGCTGATAGTGCAACCACAATGTAGCCGATACGTGCATGTTTATGCATGTCTGTTGGTAATTCACTTGTTCACTTGTTTCAAACACTGTCACGATCGAGTCACCCAAATAAATAGAAGGAGACGAAAAAGAAAGAAAAAAAAAACTGAAATGGAACAAGAAAATAGTGTCACCAGTAATTGCTAGTCCGCTCAGCTTTAAAAGCTCAGCGATACAGTTAAGACGATACCGATACAAATATCCAATCCGAATAGTGTACACCGACCGCTGTGTGTTATTCTAAAGATCACCAATGAGATTGGCATTGCACAGCTCCGGTGTGCACGGATACAAATATTGGAAACGTATATGTACATAAAGTTGACTAACCTAATAAAGACCTGTTTTGAATAATAAATATCTGAATGTGTATCTAACAGAATTCTGAGTTTGGCCAGGCAAACTAAAATCTTAGATAGGCATTTTTGTGTGTAGTTATACATCTGTTGACTAGCTTCATAAAAGATATTTAGGTTTTTGGGATGTCTTCTCCTTTTCGATGACAATTTATGCAAAACAGACGTTCTGTGCCAAAGAGTGGTCAGGTGTGTGTGTGTGTGTGTATAAGTGGAATATTTTCGTGGTCAAATTACAAATAGTTCACCCAGTTGCCTTGGATGTTCGAAATTAAATTAGTTTGGTTAGTAAAGGGGATATAACATAGATGATACTTGTATTCAAGACACAGTTGACACACTATAGCACAATAAATTGAAAAGATTTAAATAACAAATGCGTGGTGGTTTAGGTATCCATCACTTTTCCTGGCACCGGTAGTTAATTTGTTTGAATTCTTTGTGATAAAGCTATAGATGTCAAATTTGTGCAGTTTTATGTGTATATGCATATATAGATGTAATCGCGGAAGTGATGCTGAAGTTCAACGCGGGTATTGTTAAATTGTAGCTGAGTCTAGACTGCAAGTTCAACTGAAGTCAACTCGATTTTATTCTAATTATACATAATGATGGTTTATAATTTTCCATCCAGAATGTGATCTGGTTCTTGTTTTGTTTGAGTGGGGCTTTTACTTTTCTTTTTGACGTCACTAGAGTGTGTCATTTGATCTACTTTTTCGAGGAAGAATAATAACATAATTAGTATGTGAGGTTGTTTTTTTTTTTTTGGGAGAACCTTGTTGTCAAGCACTTTCAATTACTGAGCACTGAGGCATTATGTTAATATCATCAAGTCAAGTTTTCACGAAGATTACTTGAAAACAAAATTATAACCTAATTTTCCGCTCATTAAACAAAAACAAAGTATTTAGTGAAACATGTAGTGTACAGTGTACAGTGCCGGTCACGAAGGATAGACTTTTTGTATTTTATGGAATGCATTTCATGAGTGCAGGTATTAAACCCAAAATCGATTTACTTTTGTGGGAAATTTCTCTCCTAGACTAAAATATAATCATTTGTTCAGCCTTATTCCGTTGACTATTAACATACAACTTAGGGCGGCTTAAGTGAGACTTTAACAGATTTATTCCTGGCAAATTATATATGTCAGGCTAACAGCAGGTTTTCATTTGTATTTGACGATAGCTATAAGATTTCCGAACTGCCTAACGGTCAACTAAAAATCATTAAGCATTAATGAGTTATAAATGTGCGGGCATTTAAAAATCATTTGATAATACAAAACACTGTCATAAAAAGAACAACTTTCTACACCGCTAGTTAGTACAAGTACAAGATTTCTAATCAAAAAGGTTTGATTTGAAACATTTGAATATGGCGACTGGCTCAAGAGTCAAGAGTAATCTTTATGTTCCTGGTCACATTTCTCACATTCAAACGAATAGAATTTCTTTCTCAAAACTGTAATAAACTGAGTCGAAAAGTTTTCACTTTATTATAAACATGTTCGCCCTTAAATCATGGACATCCCATGTGGGGACACTTAAAGTTTATCTGATTGATACTAAACAAAACTCACCCATTTCACTTTCTTCTTTTTGCCAAATTTGGTTTCGTTTGAGGATTTATACCTCCGATTATTCGATAGATTTGAATCAAATCGCCCATAAAGTCCCAAAGATACACAGATTTTTCTGTCCGGTTTCACTTTGATTCAGCTCGGGAATGCAATTAAAATTTTTTATCGCATGCCTTCGGCAACATTATTTTTCAAATGGCTTTCATGGTGTTAAGGGAGTTGCAAATTTATTTTCTTTTTTTCTTTAATGTTAAACGATTTTGGATGTTCTAGTAATCTGTTTAGTGTTTAGTTTATGAAATATTTAAACGGTTTTTGGAATGGAAGTGTGTTAACTTCATCAGTTATGTATATGAATAGTACAGTTTGGCCATTATTCCGACCGTCAGTGCATATTTGTACATGTGGTCTAAGTAGCCAAACTACCTTAGACCTCCGACTACAAAGCTCGTATAGTTCATTGGTGAATTTTCATTTTCCAATTTTCCAATCTTTCAAATGTTTACATGACATCGCATGCCGAACCTTTCTCTGGAAGGAACCAAGGGAGTTTTTTTTAAAGTGCTGTCTATACTGCCTATGCATCACCTGTTGTTATGAGCAATGGCTGTACATGTGCTGTCTCTTCAGCACAAAGATATCTGCAGAAGAAGATTTATCTCTTTATCAGTTTTAAATTTGCATTGTTTACTACATAGGTTTACAATATAAATAATTTCTATGTTATTTTTCAGCAAAGTTTGCAGTTCTCACTGTATGCCTGGTTGTAGATTTCTCTTTTAATTGACACAGATTCCCGAATTTAATGTATCAGGTATCACAACCTCGTTGATTTTCATGAAAAATAGATTTGCAAAGCATTCATAGCATTCGTATTTGGGCAGACATAGAAACCACTACCAAACAATACTTTTCAGCAGCTGTTAGAAGCAGATCATATAAACGGCCTTTAGTGAATTAAAGCCCCACAATTGATTGGCTTTCTCTTTGTAATTTCAATTATTATATCCACCATTCATGAATGAATATTGCAGGCAATTTGAATCTAAACATTCAATAGAAAGTGAACCAATTTCAACTTCAGTTCTATAAAAATAAAAATAGACCACCGATAGATTCGTCTGCAGTTACAATAGACTCATATTTTCACACCAACTAACCAGTATTTTCTCTACGGCCTTTCGTCTCGTTCGTGAAAAGTGAATTCTTTTTTAACACGAGGCTATTTTTGTGAGAACTTCAAAAGGGAGAAATATTTTTTTTTTCGAATTGGCTTATTTACATATTACAATGCTTAAGCATTCATCTTCCGTTGGATAATCAGCAATACCCCAACAGATACAATAACAAGAATATTATTAATATTTTATCTGAAAAAAAAAAAAAAAAAAAACTGGGCCCATTTCCAGTGGGGTACATGCAGTGCGGTGTGTGAGTATGCTATCGAAACCCCCTCCATAGAAGTCCATTGAATACATCTCCGTGGTATAACGGTGTTAATTTAACTTAAGTTGCATCGAACCATGCAACCTTGTTGCCTCTTTCATGGTCATTAACCATGCACGGTAGGCTGAAAGCAGGCATGCACGCAAGCCGCCACTCGGCACATCGTTGTTTCTTTGGCATAAGAAAAGTAATCCAGACCAGACTAATCGGAAAATACAAACGTTGTTTGAGTTTATCGTTTGCGAAAAGAAAAAGGGCAGACATAGACACAAATTAATAATTAATTGTGAAGAATTAATGTTTTATGTATTTCCATTATGAATGAAACGTGCCGCAAAAGTAGCATACAAAATGTTTAAAGAAAATTATCAAGAGCTAAATGCTCGGGTTTGGCAAGAAAAAAATCATGCTGAGTTTCTAGAAGGATATGTGTGAAGACCCCACAAGTTTCAATCATGATGATAATTGTTTAACTTGATTGTTTAAATGCTTCTGTTTGTAGAGGTGAATATTAGACGTTGATTGGATTGGGGCTGTTCAAGTTAATTACTTCAGCTTCAGCTGATTTGAAGCTTGAACAAATTTTCCGATCCCATCGTTTCACCATGTATTCTTGAAGACTTTTCAATCGAATGGGGCCTTAGGAGGTAAACTTCGCTAAAAGGGTGCTTATGATGTTCAATAGTATTTATTTCGAAGATTATAGTAATTGCAGTCAAGGACGTCTGAAGTTTGTAACGAGTCACCAGCAAGATGTGATGGTGCGTTACCAGCACCATTTGTGGAGGAGAACTTTTAATTGAATTAAAACACATAAAAGTGATTTTTATATACACGAATTTGAAATTATCTGACAGTAAATAAAATAAGCCATTTGGGAACGCCGTGCCTGGTGCGTACATGACGTAATTTGTAGGTCCAATTTCCACATACTCATTGCAGTACATCTGGCTATATTTCAGCAAGAACGCGTCGAATGTTAGCTTCTAAGTGCAAGCATTGCTTAACAAAGTTAGTAATCGTAATTCATCTCTGCTCCAAGTCTGAGACTATACATAACGAATTTCCAAACCAAACTAACCACAAAACAAGCGAGAACTGTCAAACGAACTGTCACGGGAAACAATGTTGCCGTTTTAAAGTTCTCCTAAACAAATAAACCCTTTTATAAAGGAAACTGTATGTAGTCAAAGGATAATAAATCGGGGTTCGAGTATGATATCAAGCTGATTTGTGGCAACTAGACTGGGCAGGAAAGTAAGAAATGTTCGGTTTCTCTAAATTAGCACACAACCCAAGTTACACAAGATCTGGAATAATTCTCTTAACGTTTGCTGCATTTTGCTGGCTTTCAATTCAATTCCGCCAAGTTCCCATAGTCGAGAGCTTAAAGTTTCACTCACTGACTGAATGTTTTCTATGAACAGGTCTTATCTAGACTGCATGTCGAATGAGGCTTATCTAATCAACGTTTTATCTCAGAATAAAACTAAATATTCAATTCAATGAATTAAATCTAATTGGCGAATGATTTACTTCAGATCAAATCAAACCACAAAACCGCTCGTTCCTGTTAATCATTGCGATTTTATGATCATTTATCATCACGGCATCACAAAGCACTAACATAGTTGAATAAATGGCGAGAACAACAATTACACTAACCATAACGCCACATTAGAGTACTCGTTCCTCTTCATTCCTCGAACAAGATGAAACGGAGAACTTGTTGCGTCTGTTGATTTCCGTTCCATCCGTTGGCACACGTTCAATTTATTACCACAGATGCACGGGTATGTTTACCGTCAGGTGCTACGTCAACGGATGCTAATAAATCTTTCATTACAAATCAGACTAAGTTTAAAAATTTTAATAATTCCGTCAGGTGTACATTACACACATCTGGATGGCTCGGCGTGTTCCCATTGAGTCGATTTAGCGTAAAGTCTGATGTTACGTCTGCGCCTCGTGAATGAGGTTCTACCCATGGTTTAAGGTGCCTACGCTGTAATTAATAACGATGAAATGTATCTCATAACGCACAGCACGTACGAGGCGCACTCTTAATTACAGATCCCACGAAAGTGAGGAAAAATAAAGGTCGTCGGCGAATACACCTTGCTGCAGCGGCGCGGCGGTGAGACGGCACAGCTGCGCCGCCGACACGGAACAAAGTACGCGCAACCATGAAGAATGGAGTTATTTTGATGTTTCTTACAGCCCCGGGTGTGTGCTTTCGTCAAGATACAATCGAAACTGTAAGGTGCTCGAGCGTATTTAACACAGATATGCTGTATGACTGTGTGTAGGTACTCTGCGGTGTGCTGCGAAGATAAACGGTTTCTGAATGTTTTCATTCTGTAATTTCACATGGGATGAGTTGATGCCGATGACGATGACCAAGTCCGTGTCCCAGCCAGAGCCAGGGAAAAGTGAATATCATTCGGACACATCGGTAATTCACCTCTAATGAAGGATAAATACGTTCCGGTGGAGTGTGTTGTTGTAATAAATTATGTATGTACAGTTACGATTAGTGGTAATAAAAAAAATATTTCTTCTTTTTTCCCTCATTCTTTCTTTTTTCGGGTTCTGGTTGCAGTTGCGTATTGTTGGTTGATTGACGATCGCTTATGGAAGGTTACCAAGTGTCGGCTTCGGTCAAATAGGTGTTATTTATTGTAAATGATGTTCCGGGTGAATTTTGTCTGAATTTACAGTATCTCGAAACGGAAAATGATTAATAACATTGCATTGCTGTATTGATTCGTTTGAGTGAGAGTTGAAGTCAATGCTGAGGACACGGTGGAAGTTCAAGTTTAATGGGCTTGACATAAGATCGTCATCAGTTTGATAGCCGTGGTGGAGGATTTGGTGAAGCTTAAGCAATTGTATAGCATTATGAATGTTTAGTATTAGGTCGAAAATCTCTTCAAATTTAAAAGGATGTTTGGTGTTATTGTTCACATATGTACTGAGGCGTCAAAAAAAAAAAACTAGAACAAATAGATTAGCACGTGCCACATTTCAATCATTTATTTGGAATCGTTTATGTTTAGATTAAAAATGCAGATCCATTCATTCATTGACAGATAAGCCAGGTATTAAATCTTATGGTCGCCGGAAGTACCATTAACATCCATCAGAAGCTTCAAAGGCCAGTTCTGAATATACCAGTTCAGTATACCTATAAATAACTCCTGATCTTCATTCATTTCGTTTTTTTCTTTCTAACTGCTTCGAAAAAATGTATCTTCAGTGCCCACTTAGCACAAAATTTGACCGACATTTCCTCTAGCAGGCAATTTGCATATTTTCTCCTCTACCCATCATCCAATAGCTTGATGTCAGTCAACTGTCAATCACTCAACAGCGCCGATATGTCGATATTGACATTTAGGTGTGGCACGTGGTAGCTGCTAAGTGAATAACGATAAATTATTTTAAGAATTGAAACAAAACAAATCACAAACCAACGAATATCATGATAATGACAAATAGATAAGCCGACACAGATCAGCACTTTCACATGTCGATTTCATCCATCGCCGCTGTGGGATCACCGCTGCGAGTCTCATAAATCTGATCACTGAAAGAACTCTGTGGGAGTAGACGCAGATTCAAGACAAATGCCTTGTAATTTCCGAAATATGTCATAACGGGAAAGAAACACGTCTGGAGAAAATACAACAGATTAAAATTAATAGTTCGCTTCTATGGGCGGACACTGTGGTTGCGTTGCGCATGCGTATACATGGGATTTGCATATGAAATCGATTAGCAACCGTCATTGTGGACCGTAATTTTCAAAACCCAAAATCACAATCAATTCATGAAGATCGGCGCGGCGGCCAGTACGTCGAGCCGCGATAACATCTTCAATTTGGATGCTGAATGCAAATTTTGCCAACAGAATCGCGGCAGAGAAATAATTTATTGAACAGACCCACTGAACTTTGAATAACAAGAAGATATTTTTGTTTATGTATAAATCATAAATGTATCTAGTGAAATTCATGGATGACATACATTTCGGCGTATCTCACAGTTAGGGTACCTAGATTCCAGTGAAAATGGGGAATGCATGGTGTGGCTATATTACGGTATTTCTCTGTTCAATTATCCAAATGATCGTGGAGTTTTTCAGTGAATAATTGACTCATTAAATTGTCCAGAATAGATGGGCCACCGATCAGAAAGTATATGCATATGAATTTCTCTTTTTTTTCCAAGATTTTTCATCTGAAAATTTTTCACCACACATACGCATGTGGGTAAGCGTATATCTCCTTACAGTGTTTGGGTGAAAAAGTGTGCACATAAATGGCGAAAGTAAGTGAAATCATTAATTGAAATATAATCATAAAAATAAATTAAAGTGAAAATGGATGAATGGATATTGACGAAAGAAAGAAACCGATTCATTCAGATTTGAAAAGAAAGATGAAATCAAGAAAATGCCTATAATTGCGGTGGGGATTGTGTAAACGTTCTTAATTCGCCTTGCGAATGATGACAATAGATTCCATTCAGACGGAGTTCGTTCGATGGGAATGTTTAACTGTAAATGGGTTGTGTTAGGTACAAAGTGATTCCGTGTACATGGTAATTAACGTTTAGGGTCGCTTTGTCTTTGCAGAGAAGTCATCATAATGGCGTCATTAATCATGGACATGATGGTGTTGGGGACACAGTATATGTACTTCCGGGAGAATTAAGAATTTCAATACAACCTATGGCACTAGCAAATTATCTTCCTTTTGATGTTTTTTTGCTTTCTCACACTTTGCAGCCAGGAATTAAAAGCGATGCTTAGTTGTTCTGTACTATGAGAAGAGAATTAAAGCAAAAATGTGTGTGGTTATTATCTTGACCTAAATAGCGAGCTCTGTGAATCCGGCCTCGTATGGTTGCAAAAACTACCTTCCAATTATATTCGCTGATTCTGAACTAGGCTGATTCTATTCAATGATTCTACATCGGATATATGTATGTTCCGGTCTGCGAGGAAGGTGAATGGAGAAGACATAACCGCGACCTCTACGATCTGTACCAAATTGTGGATGCAGTGCAAAAGGCAATAATCGGTCGATTAGCTCGGCTAAAGGGTCCAGTTAAGAGGGTTTCGAATTCAAGCCTCCTAGTTCGAGAAGGAGAGGAAGACCGAACATCTGGTATAAAGACCAAGTCATCGCTGACGCAAGATACCTTGCACTTAAAGACTTGAAGCCATGTTCAGCGATTGAATGCAGTCATTGCCTAGGCTCAGACCCTCCACGGGTCGCAGTTCTGAGCACCTGTATTTTGTACACGTGCAAGATTTGTTGATAAAACTCTCCATTAGTTTAATAATCAGACAAAGAGTTCAGAGTTTATTCACTTTTGTTTATTAATTTCATTTCAATATTCCTCTTGTTGGCAGTTCTACCAAAAGGATACATTCACTTACTATTCACTTGTACGCACTCAACCAACCAAGCAATAGTACGTGATCTTGTAACCGTATTCCCTCAATGAAATCGAGTTCAACTGTAAAACTCAAATATTCACAACGATTCAGATATAACAAACACGATCCAATGAACAGGTTCACTTCTGGATACGAATTCCTTCGAATTATTATTCCCATGAAAACGGTTCACATCCGTTCACTTGTTCAACTTGTCGCTGTTGTCAGTCGTGGCCGTCGAAAGGCTTGTCCTCCATCGCATCAATTCAACATTGCAGTAAAGAAAACGAAAAGCAAAGCAAAAGCGAACAACAGACATGAACAAAATATAAGTATACGAAGAGTCGAACAACAATTGGGAGCTTACACGACCATGAACAGACACGCCTGTGGGTTGCAGCGAAAAAAGAAGAACATATCTCCTTTAAGCACTCCAGGCTAACCAGGTCCCGAAATGAAATTTCAAAGGAATTTCGCGCTCCCAAAGTTGTGTGCATGCGTCATTACGAACAAGCTTCATCCGTCCATTCATAAGATTGTCGAAATTACTTCAAGTTGGCTGGCGTTTTGCTGGTTTCGGCATTTATCTTGTGTGTGTGCTGTAGTCAAAGGCGTGGTTTGTGTAGCGTTATCGGGCCACAGTTTAAAATCTACAAACAAATACATTTTGACTCAGCGATAGGTACGGGTATTTGCTTAAAATTTGTATTCAGATCAATCGTCAAAAGGAATCTCTTTTAGGAATATTGATATATAAAGGCAATGAAGAAATGAATTTTCTATATAAGCTTCTTACTTAACCATAAGTCACATCATTTAACGTCAATGTAAATTCCGCCGATAGAACGCCTGAGATCCCAACTAAGATCGCTGGCAACGGAACGGCACTATCAGCAGTAGAACCCACCAGATTACCTTTTCCATTTCCGACGTCTGCAGACCAGTCAGGCTCACTATAATAATTTCCATTTTCGTTGTATTCATATTCTTGTTCCCGTTTTGAATGTGGCTCAAAGCGATGCACACCAAATCAGGACGCATTCATCCGACTGGATGGCTGAATACCGTCCTGCGACTTTGACAAAGTGTTAGCTTTTTTAACCTATCATTAGTCTATTTAATATGCACTTAACAACACCAAGAAATCCAATAATGCATTCCATTTTCATCGCCATGGATGACATCGTTGCGACTGTGACTGCGTCTGTTGGTGGTGGTACGTTGTGGAAGTCTGTTACGAGTTGTTGCCGTAGTCGAACACGGCTGTTGGTTGTGCAGTGGTGATGCGGCTGGCAGTGCGGTGGATTCTCTGTTCTATATCGCCAAATACATGTGGTTTCTCTGAATTCATTTGACCATAATTCTACATATTCTTGTATAACTCTATTTGTAATATGTGGACACTGCTGGGATATACATAATTCATATAAGGATTTATAGTTGACAGTTTTACTGTGCGTCTGAGGAATACAATGTATTTGATACAACAAGGAGATCGATATTTTCAACATTTTATTTTTGGGACATCCTTTATTTTACTGCAATGTCCTTACGGTGAATATATTAAAGTTAAAGTTAATTATTTTAAATGTGCAGACATGATTGCAGATGTGGGCTGTAAGCCCAGCTTGAATGTGCGATCAGCCTTAAAATGATCCACAATTCGTTAAGTCTTAAATTCCTTGACGGTGTAGAGTTGACGAGGACTTTAAGGTTAATTAATTTAATAAATATTCAGTAAATATCCTGCATTGATTTGGCAGATATAAAAAATTGCTTATGTTCGTTAAGTTTCGTTCGGTTTCTTAATTTCCATTATGGATTCAAATGCCAATGTATTTGACTATGCCCTGGCCAACAAAGCCTTGGCCTTTACTGGAAATCTAGACCTATTGTAATGTAATCCGCTAATCTGTCTTTGTTTCCGCTTACAATGTGAGACTACCAAGTACAAACTTGCTCAATCACGCCCGCTTTGTGCCATCCACTTCAAACGAATTCTTCTTCCTTCTACTATAAATCACTGTTTTTAAGGAAACATCTGACAAAAAAAAAACACTTAAAGTTGACAAACACGTAAACGGAAGAAAGAGCATAAGAAGAAGAACATAACTTGTTGCTCATCTTCAAACACATCTGGTTCATGATGCAACAATAAGAACAACTACGTAAGTTGCACATGAGCCACTTGTAGCCCTGCATTAGTACCTGACTACCGGCACAAGTACTCTGCCTCAGTGCATCGTCATCATCGAAAATGTTTGCAAACGTTTGTGTCAGTTGCGATGTCGAAGACACAAATCCAACTTCAGTGCGTTGTGTTTTGTGGGCATCACGTGAATAGATAGTTCTGATGACGATGACAATGACACACACATGACACAGCCCGCAACACAACCGTTGCTTACTCGTTTGCGGTCGTAAAGACGGACGTGGTTAGTAATTAAAATTGTTCTCTTAACTTTGAACAACAAAAAAACAAATTGGTGAAAGAAGTAGTAGTGGACAAGATGTGCGACAACATCTTTAGATCTTGCGGTATGAAATCCGTTAAAGTAAGGAAAGTGTGCATGGGGTCCATCTTCTACGATTGCCAAGCGAACATGCTGTGCTGCTGGTGTAGAGGCTTCTGCTAGTGGTCATTGTGGTGCAACTCTTAAGTGGCAGAATTATCGAAATCGGAATGCGGGACGTCAGATGATGAGTGGTCTAACAGCGTTAAGCGCAATACTCGTAAAACGCGAACACACGAGTAAGAGATTGGACGGGGCACGTTCATACACACATTATACTTAGAAAATCACATCTGGAATGTGGGTAATAGAAAATTTGAATATTTTTGAAAGCAGATACTATGCTTGTGTGTGAGGCACATAATGGAATCCATTAGGAGAAAAATGCCACACCACTGAGTTGGGAGAAGACAAAAGTTTACTGAAGTAATTCACTACAAAGATCAAAATCGAAATTTATAGATCATTTAACACGTTTATCTAAATTGTTCACTTCTCCAGAATCGTATGTATTAACTTGTAATTTTTGTTGTTTACTTGCAGATTGAACAGAGAAGATACAGCTCCAGGATGTGGAGCCCACAGAAAGGTCCTACACGACTGTGGGACCTTTGTCTTAGTCATATATTTATTTTACATTTAATGGTGAGTTTGTGTGTTTAAATGCGATTATTTAATGTTTGAAATAAATTTAGCACATAAGTATACGTCAGATGCGATTTCCAAACTTCTGCAAATTAGAGTACACTCATTTCAATGTTAAATTTTACGTAAACTAACTGAAGGGCGTATGACTTAACTTATCAAACACAAGGAGAAAGTACTATCGAATGAGTTATTGGCGATTAGATTATGCCTATCGTTTGTTGTGATGTTGTTTCTGTGTGCAAAGATGTCTCAAAGTATTATGATGGTGAGGGGAAGAATAATTAAAGTATTTCACAGCTTCACTTTACCTTAAAGGACACATTGGGATTAAACAAATTTCGTCGCACACCCAAATCAGCTCATACTGCTTTTTTTTAACCTGAACTTAGAACATTGAAAATATAATTCATCTAGTTAAATGTGATATATTAAATTGTGTATGTATTTGAAAATCGAAATGCGATTCGGAACAATAAAATAAAGGACATGGTATAGGAACAATAGTTATACAGTTTAGAATTTCAGAATTTAAAACTTTTCTCCGATTGGCTTAATAATTAGTTCGTGAATCTGAAATAAACGTTGTCATTGAAGTTTCTTCAAATGAGTAGACTAAACAACTTTACCTGAACCCCAGGAGGAGATTGAATCACATAGAGAACAGCACTTGAAACCTCTTCCGGTTTGAGTCGCGGCATAAATTTATACTTCTCCCTGAGTTCTGCAGGAACAATTTCCGTTTCAACAACTCCAGGGCAAATACTCTAAATAAATATATTCACTATCAGTTTACAGGCAGCAGTAAATTTGAAGAACTTATGACTTACAGTGATTTTTATCCTAGTTGCATGTTCCAGGAACTCTCGACGATATATCTCTGTCATCGCAGTGAGGGCATGCTTTGATGGAGCGTATATATTAAAGGATATGCCCTTGACCATTGGCACAATGTGTCCAGCGATACTGTTTATGATCACAACGTGTCCATCAGTATTCCGCTCTTTCATGGTCTTGAATGCCTCACGAGTGCAGTAGACCACGCCCATTACGTTAGTGTTCAGGATTGCCTGCACATCTTCTGAGTTGCTCTCCTCCAATAGAGTCGTTTGTCTTGCTATGCCAGCGTTGTTGACGAGCAAGTCTACACCACCGAATTTACCTTCGATACGGGAGAATGCTTTGATAACGTCCGCCTCTTTTGTCACATCACACTTGAGAGTATGCAGTCTGTTCTTGGCTTCGTCTGGCAGTTCCTCTCGAAGATCTGCCACGAGGCCTTCACGCCGCGCCAAACCGACCACAATCATTCCGGCCTTGGCCAAGTCTTTAGCAATCGCCGCTCCGATTCCCGAACTAGCTCCGGTCACTACTGCAATTTTATTTTGCCACCGTTCCATTGTTCTCAGTCAAGCTGTCGAAACACACTGCGGGCGCTTCAAACTGTCAATTTGGTTATATGAAAAACACTCAGACGACTGTGGCTACTACCGACTGCCGAATCGGTCAAGTAAGCCTTCTTTAAAAGGCGCAGACATTAACCTTGACAGCGGCATTCCAAATAAGCGCAGTCATTTGAACAAAATATACCTGCCATAAGTCTTACACCATGTTTGTGTTCGAAATGCCTTTCAATACCTAGTAGCATGAGTCGTTCGCGACTCGGCTAGTTCGCGACTCGAAACACGTGAAGTGTTCTGTTGACTGTTCACTTGACTTGGAGATGACATTTAAGGGCGCGTGAAGAAGTTCTTTTTGGACTTAAGAGCAACAGCTCTTCTGCTACCAAGAGACGACGAAGTTTCCTGTAGACCACACGCGTTGTCAAAACATTTTTACTACCCAACCATGTGGGGAAGCTATATCGGCGTTTACGATTGGTGGAAGTTTAACGACTGGGTAAACCAGCTAAGTGTGAAAGTCAAAAAGGCTTTAAACCAATTATTGATTATAATTGTTGTGTTTACGGCATATTGGCGGCTTGCTTTGTTATACCATTCTGATTGTGGTAAACAAAGTATGCTCATACACTAGTGCACGCACATATCGGTTAATCTGATGAACACGTTTCTCCTATTATCGACGAAGATAATTGTTAAGTTGCATCTGAACTAGTTGATTGGACGCGTGCATAGGCGACGAATCAATCAATCGTGGGTGGCAATTTTTAGAGGAATCAAGACCAGACATGGAATAGCTTGCTTAGGGTTTTCATATGTTCCACTTAGGTTTGGGCCAGCTGCAGAAGGTGTTAGAAGGACTAAGCAATTGTTTGCTATGTTTTCTCAAAACTAATGACACGATTACAACAAAGCGCAGTGCCAAAAACAACGATGGCCACATCACTTGTAAAGGTGCTGCGGCTTAATTCTTAAATGACTGGAAAGTCCGACAAACATTATTACTTACTTACTAATTTTAAAGACTCCTTGCATTAGTCTGATTGATTTATGTACAAATTATAGTAACTAATTTATACCATAACATCCAAAAGTTGAGAAGTTAATGTCTCAGATAGAATTTTTTTTGTCACGCAATATTTACATTTGATTGAAATCGAAAACCTTTACGATCGTGACAATTTTATCGAATTAATATTGATACTCAGAGAATAAGAAAAAAAACATTAAGCCGTGCGTAGAATTCTGAATGATTGTCTGTACATCGTTGTGGACTAAGCCCTATTAAATAATTGCCCAAATATGCGCTGGATAAATGTTCGTTAATTACATAAGACGGGGACAGATTATTTGTGAGTAAACAAATTTAGATATGGGGTGATTGAGTCGCAAGTAGTAACCGTTAGGTTTTGTAGTTTTGGTGTCCATTTTTGTCCCGACTGTCTATTCACGTTCGTGCTTGTACTAAAATTAAATCTGACAATAATGGTCAAATATAAACTAACGTAGCGATCTTAGAGTTGGTATAAATGGCAAGGATATATCAGTATCTAATTCTCTAAACTCATCAAATAATAACTAAACGGGTGGCTCCACAGACTGAGGTGGACGTGGGCTTAGCTTCTACAGCAACCACTTGTGTTGTAGGTGCTATTGCTCATTCACGGTTTTATGCCGACTCCGGATGACAAAGTTTGAGAAGCTTTTTCTAGACAGGGATACTCTCTGAGTATAATCCTACTCGAGAGAAATGTAGCCGTGAATTATGAAACTTATTCGAGTAGGAAATTAAATCGAAATTAAACTGAAAGTCAGCGTCCGAGTTGGCATACATAAAAAGTGAGCTTTGATAGTTCCTTCAATTGTTATGTTTCAGCGGGTGTCAATGTTACCGATGACATCCAGCTGTCAAAACATTAAGTAACGTTAGCCATTTCATCATGTATCGCCTTACGCTATGCATCGTTAATCTTTAGGTTTATTTTTCGGTTAGTCTTGAGTCTAAGTCCATATAAGTTTGTGCTGACGCAAGATTTGACTCAGCAGCTGTCAACAAGCTGAAATGCCGTTACTAGTGCGAAAACAATCCACAAGTGTTCGACCAAGCATAAATGCATCCACACAGACTAACTGCTTGACGCGGTATATGGAACGGCGACATCATCGGACCTTATTTCTTTTGGAATGAGGAAGAAAACACCGTTGCCGTCAATTGGATCAGGTATAGAGCGATTGTATGCGACTTTCTGCTGACGGAGCTTGACAACATCGATATAACCGAGCTGTGGTTCCAACAAGACGGCTACGGCTGAGGCTACGTCAAATTCTTTGGACGATCTCGCGACCAACATTCGAGACGCTATTTCCAGAATAAGATGCTGCCATTTAAATGATGTGCTATTTCATACATAATGCTATGAATGTTACTAAAAAGAATTTCACACCGTTTTATTTAAATTTCTTTTCCTATCCGTCTTATCTGGTCACCCGTTATGCAACACACAACACCTGAAGTTTTGCCCAGCTTTCCTTGGAACTGTAGCGCCACCATACTTTCATTATTATTATTTGATGAGTTCGGAGAGTTAGATACCGGTTAACAGTAGGCACACAGGGAGGAGAAATTCTAAAAATCAGAACTATTTCTATAAACAAGGTCGTTCAAGAAAAAGTAGTTTTTTTGTTTATTTTATTTATTCAAAAGCAAAATCTTTAATTACAACATAACAGCGATGGTCACAGCATTACCCATTCTGAAATGAAGTCTGCTCACTTAGAAAAGCTCTCCTATTGGCTTGATTATAAGTTCATGAACCTGAAGGAAAAAACGCACGCAATGTCAAATCAAGCAAAATTTAGAAAATAAAATGTTTAGCTCACCTGTACACCCGGAGGCGTTTGTATCACATACTTGACAGCTTCGGCTACATCTTCAGCCTTGAGACAGGGTATTGTTCCCAGATATTCTTCTGGCACTATCTCGGTTGCCACAGCTCCAGGGCTTACGCTCTAAAAGAAATCTCAATGCCAAATGTTCCTTCAAAAAGTGTTCGGACTACTTACAGAAATTTTAATTTTTGTATTATGTTTCAAAAACTCCCGTCGGTACATCTCGGTCATGGCAGTGATGGCGTGCTTGGATGCTGGGTAAATGTTTAAAGAAAAATCAACAGGCCCTGGAGTGATGCGTCCAGCAACGCTATTGATAATGACAACATGGCCATCGACATTCCACGTTTTCATCGATTTAAACGCTTCCCTAGTGCAATAAGCCACTCCCATTACGTTGACATCAATCACTGCCTTCAAGTCCTCTGAGTTGTTTTCCGTTACTAATTCTGTATGACGAACAATGCCGGCGTTGTTAACCAAAACATCAATTCCACCGAACTTCTTTTCAATCAATGCAAATGTATCAATTATCTCCTGTTCTTTCGAAACATCACACTTGAGGGCATTTAGCCGATCCCTAATGTTTTCAGGAAGCTCATTGCGCAGTGCTTCTATTCGTTCAACGCGGCGTGCTATTCCCACAACAATCATTCCAGCTTCAGCCAAGACTTTCGCACATGCTGCTCCGATACCAGAACTGGCGCCTGTAACTACAGCGATTTTATTTTGCCACCTGTCCATTGTTATTTTTTTGACGACACTGATTTGAAATGAACATGGACTGCGAGTTTTATACATTTGGCAAACGATAGAATTTATGTTGACTCATCATGATAAAGCAGTTTGAATATTGTTATCAATTTAATGTCTATACATATACACATACGAATTTAAATTTGCTTGTCATCGTTTCGCATTGCCGCAGCTACCAACGATTGGGCATTCCTGGTTCTTACATTTTTTTTTGTCTGGCTAATTGAGTCACTAACCTTCACCAATGTTGAAATGATTATGGGTTACGTATCAGCAATCATTGAGAGACAAGAAGCGATATGGGCAGCTAGTTTGTATTCCAATCTATCGGTCGCACGCCATGTGTATGTCGACTGGATTATAATCTTGTGAAGTGGGGATTAGGATAGGTGATTTGTGCACATTCATCCTACTATGCTTAAATTGAATTGTAGATACGTATGAATGTTGCCGCAAATGTAAGTTTCATCAAAAACGGTGGTAATTGCATGGAGTAATTATTGATGCAAAAGTGTTTTTAGGTTAAGTGTAGAGAATACTCTATCCAGCTTTATTTTACATTAAACATCCACAACAAAATAAGACTTTAGTACAGCAGAGCATTTGGTTGAAACTCTAACAACTATGAGATCGGAAGTGTTATAATGAAAATGAAAGACGGAAAAGTAGAAAATGGAGCAGAGGGCTGATTAGAAAACTACACGATCTGATATGTCAAGTATGGGATACCGAGTGAATGGACTCTAAGACTTATTTGCCCGGTACATAAAAAAGGAGAAGCTTTCGAAGCGGAAGATCAACTGTCGACTAGATATTTACATTGAAGCAAAGAATGGAGAAAAGCTACAAGTATAACAAAGATCTTCACCTACTTTTCATCGACTTCAAGCAAGCATTTGACAGCATCAAAGGCTCAAAGTTGCAAGAAGCGTTGATAATGCAAGGAATTCCTTGAAAACTAGTAAGACTTGCAAATGATGGCGATGATGAGAGGGTCAAAGGCAAGAGTAGTCATTCAAGCCAATGAGTTAGTTGAATTTTATATGAAGAATGGCGTAAGGCAAGGTGACGTGTTATCCGCACTGCTCCTCACTATGGTTTTCCAGCATGCCATAGGTCACTTGGAAAACGGTAATAGCATTTTTATCAAGTCATACCAATTGATAGGATGTGCAATTTAGACTCAAAGTGAAAAGTCAAACAAAATATATGAGAATGCCTAGAAACACCAGAGTAAGAAACTCCCAAAATCCATTGCTGATTACAACTTTGAAGGAGTGGACAGTTTAAATACCTTGGGATACTATTAAGAAACGACAATAGTATGCATTACTGAATTCATCCAAGACAGAATTCGAGCCTGTTACCTTGTACATAAAAAGCTTCTACTACACTTTACAAAACGATAATATGTCGAATAGCAAATGTACGGGTGCGAAGTTTGGTCGTTAAGTACCGCTGATGAAATGCAAGTAATCGGAAGAATATACGGTGCAAGGTTAGAAAACGAAATAGATAAAGGCACGAAGAATTAACAGAATCCTTGAAGAAGAAGATATAGTACGGTTCACCAAAGTACAAAGCATCAGATGTCTTGGGCATATAATGAGGATGGATGACTCAAAAAAAACAAGAAAAGACCATTACAAGGCAATCCTGAAAGAGTGAGAGCAAGGCGTAGACCGAGGATAAGACGGATAGATGGGGTGACTGACGATATATTAAATGTTCCCAATTGGAGAAAATCCTGCCCAAGGATGTAACGCCACAAAAAATAACAACCACAACAACTCAGATGATTCAGATTTGAATTTTATTTCCTCTCATCATTAATTACAAGATTTAAGCACTCCTCTTAGAAGACTGTTCACTCTGCACTGATATATACAATATATAAAATTCCCTCAGAATCGTTCACCAATTGGTTTGATAATAAGCTCATGAATCTAAAGAAAGGGGAAAAGGTGCATTTGAAAGCCTAACCTTACTGTAAGGCGCACAGGAGCACTTACTTGAACAATTGGTGGAGTTTGAATGACGTACTTAACGGCATCAGCGACATGCTCAGCCTTAAGTGTGGGTATTTTGTTCAACATCGATTCTGGAAGTATTTCTGTATCAACAGCACCTGGACTGATGCTCTGGCGAATACATCAAGTACAATTACAATAATCACTTGTTGATTGTTGATGATTATTAAGCACTTACCGTCACTTTAATTTTGGTGTTCTGCTTTAAAAATTCTTGTCTGTATACTTCGGTCATCGCTGTGATGGCATACTTTGAAGCTGGATAAATATTAAAGGAGATGTTGTCCTGTACTGGAACACTATGTCCAGCGATACTATTGATTATGACAACATGGCCATCGACATTCCGCGCTTTCATCGATTTGAACGCTTCCCTAGTGCAATACGCCACTCCCATTACGTTGACATCAATCACTGCCTTCAAGTCTTCCGAGTTATTTTCCGTTAGTAAATCTGTTTTACGTATAAGACCGGCGTTGTTCACTAAAACATCAATTCCACCGAACTTCTTGGCAATCGTAGCAAATGTTTGAACTACTTCTTGTTCGTTTGAGACATCACACTTCAGGGCGTGTAGTCGGTTTTGGGCGTCCTTCGGAAGTTCTTTGCGTAGTGCTTCGATTTGTTGAACACGACGCGCTAGTCCCACAACAATCATTCCAGCTTTAGCCAAATCTTTCGCACACGCCGCTCCAATTCCAGAACTAGCTCCTGTAATAACTGCGACTTTGTTCTGCCACCTCTCCATAGTTGACTCGATGCAATTGTACTCGAAACACTGTCCGGATAGACAATTGTGCGATGTTTATATACTCTAGCTGTAGTTAATTAACTTAAGCTTACATGATCGTTACTATCAATGACAATGCATATTTGTTTGACGTTTCGGCAGTCGATGCAATTTTTTTTTTGAAAATTGCACTCTCTGTTATCTTGGACAAGAGGGTCGTCTCATCACTTATCGGTGTACGCACAATCACTTGGAAGCTGAACGTTTATCTATGTCCTCATAAGTTTAGATACGTAATACTAGTGCAAGTCATAACTGATGTCATCATCGATTTGTGTGTGGGGAGGGTTTGCGATTCATTATTTGTTGGATTGCTTACTGCACTCTGTGAAAACGTCAAGGTCATGCAAGTTAATTATTTTTGAAGAGGCGGATTCATTAGTAGAGTGATTCAAAGTCAATGTCAATGCTTCAACTCTTGAAAATATGATCGAATCATTACAAGAGCAGATTGCGAAACGGCTATGGTAAGCTATCTCTATTCTTGGAGAGGGTTTATGTTCGACGATGTGGTGGCCCGTGGCGTTGTGGGTATGTGCGTCGACTCCTACGCACTTGGACATACCTGTCTAGGTTCGATTCCTGGTATGACAAGAAATACTTTTCACGGCCCCACCTCTTTCGAGTCACTGACAATGCTCAAAGAGTATAACTGTCTAGAAAAAGCTTTTCAAACTTGGCAGTTAGGAGTCGGCATAAAACTGTAGGTCCCTTCCATTCGTGATAGAACAATAGGCCCTGTCCCTCTACGGGCTGTAGCGCCACCCATATTATTATTATTATTATTATTATGTTCGATGCTGTGCAACAAGACTTCAATGACCAGTTTTAGTCGCAAGGCTGTACGAAATAATGTAGTTTGTGGGAAAACGATTATTTGCCTCCGAATCTGCTTGGTCTGATATCGGCTGAAATATATCACACATTAGGGACACAACGGATCGAAATCATGGGGTGGGTGTAAAGACGCCATGGCACTGGAATACCTACCAACCCTTCCATTGTATTATTTATAATTAGCCATGGCTTTCCATGGCATTTTTAAAAGTTATTCCAACGTCTATCCGCAAATTTTAATTTTTCTGCATACAAACTCGATCAAATTACAAAGATTTTTTCGGAATTGATTGTACCATAAAGCACCACGCCCTCACTCAGCCGCAAACATAGGATCGACAATTTAAAGCGTAACTTGTCACACTTAGGACACCAATGCGATGCAACACTCTCTCTCGCTCCTCAAACGAGAAATGTTTTTTCATAATATATCCTTCATTAGTTGCATTGCGTTGCGGAAGTAGTAAAAGTTTTCACCGTGGAAATGTATTAAGTGAAATTGCCTTGCAATTTCTTAGTGCGCTTTGCGACGACAAAGTGGTGTGGCCAGTAAACGGCATTGAACATGGCTGAGTTAGTTCGAATCTTAAGCGAAAATTTCTGCTCTGCACTGGCGATAGGCGGAGCGTTTTCATGGTACGACTGCATGATTGTTTCTTTTTCGTTGTTGTTTTGAGAGATCGACCAAGAAGAATTTCACTACTCAAAACTAGTCTTCGGGTCGGGCTGGCGAAATGGGCGATTCAATGTGGTGAATCTTGAAGAGCACGAATGGACTTTGGTACTCGCATTGGAGACTAGTTGTGAATACTGATGGTAATTGCCTCAGCACAAGTAAATCGTGGCACACTTTGCAAATCACTTTATTTTCTGTTAGAGCGAATGGCGCCGGAGCGGAGTTAAATAACTTTGCTAGATTGACATGATGAAATGAAAGTATTGTTAACATTGCAGACGTTTGTTTAACTATTCTAGTCAATAGTTTTGTTAGCTTGGAGTGACAAATTGATGATGCAGTCGCTGTTAGGACAGCTTATACCCATTGCGTCAGGCGAATCGGGTTATATCCTGCTCTATAAATTATTCGTATCTCCTAGATATTGGATGTTATCCTCGTAGTTGGCAAAGTAAAAATGACAAATGCTCATATCCGTCCTCAAATTTTAAAAAAAATCACTTATGAACGATTTTTTTCTTAATGTGGAGAACTTTATATTTGGATAAAACGCAGAAAAATGATTTAAAAATGGATGAAACTGATTTATTTGATAGATAATTTTTCCGGCATTATTGTTTGAATGTGATTTCGAGCTTTTGATCGCAAAGTTATTCGCCTCTAAAAAAAAGCAGCCTTTATATTTCAAAGTCACATTTTGCAATCATTTTGCCAAAGGCCAGGACACGATTTAACAAATTGGGCGGGACATTCAAAGATTCTTAAATATCAAGTGACCAGAAAACATATGGAATAGATTAGGCTGTCTTAATCAATACCTAACCTCCAATCCACATTGTAGAGTGTACCTTTAATTGTAGATGGAAGCCGAGCGGGCATGTTGCTATATCTGTTAAAGATCACATTAAAAAAGGGATTTATTTGGTAAACAGCTTTCTGCAATTTAGCAAATAAGGGCTGTTCTGATAGAATTATTAGAATTATAAACTGAAATATTGGAGCATCTAAAGATCTCAACAACTTAAAAATTTACTTTGCAAGTAAGGAGGAGCATCTAAAGATCTTAATAACTTAAAAATTTAGCTAGTTCCTATAATGTTTCAAATATAATATATTCATTTTCTTAGGTAGTAATTCAAAATTCGCATCAGTATTAAACAAAAATGTTGCAGCTTCAGAGTTAATTCGTTTTTATGAATCCATGAGATTTGTGGAAATGGCATCACTGTTAAAATGATCCTGATTCTCGATTCTCTTTCTCTCGCCTGAATTCCTCATCAGTCATACAAATGCTCATTTAGTGGTCTAATGCGAATAATATGGTAGTAACTGCGCTTAAATATACACTTGTCACGAAAGTCGGTTTTAAATGAGCAGATATTCCAGTAAAAGATACGTACTTTTTAATAATAATAGATGACAGCCAGAACGCTAACCTCGTTCGAGATAACCGTTGACCGAAAGTTGGTGCTAATTGTGTAATTAATTTAGCCGCGCAAGCTCTTCTATGTCTGCAAAGGAAAAGTGCAAGTCATACCGAAGACGATGAGCACTGTCCGTAAATATTATTTGCGTGCCCAAAGCCAACATATCCATCGCGTGTGTTGCCTTCCCTCTTACGGTACAGAAAACAACGTCATTTTAACAATTTATTACGTTTTTATGCTTATAAGGTCTTTCCCCACGTTGGACGATGAACTTCAGTTATATCGGACCCCACCGTATTTTAACACTAAGGTTTAGCAAGCAAAGTGGTTGCCTTGAATCCCTATTTTTTTCCTATAAACTACTCGTATAAACACCATCCCTATTTTTTTCCTATAAACTACTCGTATAAACACCTCGGTCTAATGTGTGCTCCGACAAACTCCCCGATGATCGACGAATACTGGCAAAAAGAGGCTTCCAACAGCTCCAAACAAATATCATATACAATTTTATGTCTTCTGGTCAAGACTAAGAAATGATAATGACATTTTTTATGATTTAACTGCCATTAACTAGTTTTACCGCAATCGACGCATACCCGCGTCGTGCGCGCTCCTCCAGACGACCGACTGTGTCTGCAAGGAAAAAAAAACAGCAAACAAAAAAGAACAACATCTGGTAGTTGTGCGAACTCCTAAGGTGACTTTGGCTCTATGTCTAGCTGTCGCTGTGGCTGTAGCTTTAACTCTGGTTCTAGCTGTGGCAGCTCAGACCAGACCAGCAACGGTTGGTTGGAATTCTTGAATGAGTTTTTCCAGGAAAAATCTAACTGCAGTGGATCTTACTCATATTGTGGTGTGTGTTGGGAATGCAAACGGTTTTGCGCATTTCTGCAAAAGTATCTGACGATTGTTTGCCCTAACAGCAGCATCATCAGCAGAAGTAGCAGTGGCAAAAGCAAAATCACCATCAGCGTGTGTAACCTACGATTCCTTATTGTTGCATTACCTCGAAACTGCTTCCATGCGACCGAGTGTACACTCTGACACACACTCGCATAGTCAAATGTCGGATGCGATTCACGGATTCCGAAGAGTTTCTGCCACTGATGCTGCTAATTATTTGAATGCAATTAAAGCGAAGAAGAACAGCAGTGTTTACAGTTCTTTTTTGTCTCTCTGCTGATGTTGCTGTGCCACCATTTCATGAATGCTTCCTTGATTCTAGATGACTGCTGTGGCGGTATGTGTGCAAGAGAGTGCTTCGTCTCAGTGCTAGCCGAAGATGGAAGACGTTAAATTCTTTTGTGGTGTTTCTGCTAGATTCTGTAACCTTAATTTGGAGCAAAAAAAGTGGAAAACATTTATACGAGTTTGTCACACATTCTGCATGGTGTTGTTGGGACATTCTGAGATAAAGAAGTCTGTTCGTTATGCGGTAAGAGAATCGTTTTGGTATGGATTTCACCATTCGTGTATAACTGATTATCTTGTGAGGTCTCAAAAATTATTTTTTTTTCGAGTGTTCGAATAGTGGTATCTGTGTGTACTGTTGGAGACAGTGTAGTTAACATTGGCTGCAATATTTCGTTCATCAACAGTTTGGTTCGAATGGTCACATTGTGATTCCCTGATGGAGGAAAATCATCAGGTTGCCTTAGTTCATTATAACTGAGTTATGTTCAGCCATCTTGATGGTTCTATAAATCTGAAAAAAAACATAATAATTTGCAACGTCTTGCGGATCATGGAAGAATTACTTTCCCAGTGTTCTGCGGAGGACGAGCAACATTCTAAACTCGCACCAACTCTTTGACTCGCTGTTTATCTTTGACTAAAGGCTATCAATTAACAGCTGTCTTCTAATATTACCGATCGTTCCAAAGACCGTCTTCCTGAACCATCAACCATCATCAAAAGCGGCTAACATCTACGAAGATGACCATTATTCTGACAGACGTGGGAATACAAAGAATTGATGTTATTCTCTGTTCATTGAATCTTTCGAATATATAGCCCGTCATCGAAAATATAGTTTATTTGTTCCCAATGTTTAGATGAAAAACGTCTAAAGGTTTTGGGTATTCTGTTTTTGTAAAATATTTTTTTTTTAATTTTCCACACATTTAGATCTCTCATTGAATAACCAAAAAAATTTACCAACATTTTACTTCTTGTTTTTCATTGCAGTTTAGTATAGTAATAGCTGGTAATGAAATATGGCCATTGGAAAGGCCAGATGGTATGCCAAACATAGTCTCTCTAGAAGTAATGTGCGGGAAGGACCACATGGACGTGCATTTAACATTCTCCCATCCATTCGAGGGAATTGTTAGTTCCAAAGGTAGTTTATTTTGTGCACAACATTCCAATGTCAATTCAAATTAATTGAAAATGTATTTTTTTTTAGGACAACATAGCGATCCACGATGTGTGTACGTGCCGCCATCGACGGGCAAAACATTCTTCTCATTCAGGATATCCTACTCACGCTGTGGCACTAAGCCCGATTTGCATGGGCAATTTTACGAGAATACAGTAAGTCCATCAATTACAGACGATTTGCGTTTGTCATCTGGCTTATCCCCAGTTGATTTGAACACGAGTTACTACAATCTAATCATTGCAGGTGGTCGTCCAATACGACAAAGATCTACTTGAGGTTTGGGATGAGGCGAAACGTCTGCGATGTGAGTGGTTTAATGACTACGAGAAGACCGCATCCAAGCCGCCGATGGTAATTGCAGACCTAGATGTAATCCAACTCGATTTTAGAGGTGAGTAATCACCAATCGTCCGACACAGGGGACACTCTTGTGCGTGATAGGCGGCAACCGCAAAGAGCATATTCCTATGTCAATTCTCGCTTGCGCATCCAAAGTGATCGTGTTCGATCGATTGGATACTGTCATCCGACAACGCAGCGGTTGACTGGTGGGTTGTTTCCTCCTAGCCCCTATCCCCCGCCGCCTATCAGAGCACTCCAGGGCCATGATCGTCCATATGTCCACAGGTCCACAGACACGGTCGGAGTGGATTATAAATTCCATAATTATTGGTTGCATCATAATTACACAACAATTATATTAAGGTTTATTACTTTACTCTTAATAGGCGATAACGTCGACTGCTGGATGGAAATACAACACGGCAAAGGACCATGGGCGCCTCCGGTGAGTGGCATCGTGCCGTTGGGATCGACACTTACACTTGTTGTAGCCATCAATGATTATCGGGGTAAGATAATTTTCATCAGCTAGTTTTACATGGTTTTTAATGAGTGTAATCAAATTGGGAATTACATAGAAGAGAATGCGTGCGTTGATAGGATCACTGTCTGGGGGTTTTTTCTTGGGGTAACAATTATGCGACCATTAGAAGGTTGTTGAGAGAAATTAATGCTTTACTTTTGATACTTCTAATTGTTAGTGAGAGTTATTGTCTCACCTACTTTTCTCGGATGTGTAAAGGAGGGGAAAAAAGTGTACAGTTATTTTTTTTTATGAGAATAGGAAGATACTTAAGCGGATGGGAAAGTAAAATAGCCAAGCGGAATACTGCCTGTAAAATTAGTTTCTAATTACTAGCATTAGTTTGAATATTATAAGGAAAGACCATTTTATGTGGTCTTATTTTTAAGGAAAGCAAAAAAGAAATTATTTATAAGATTTCTTGATCAGCAAGCTGTCAGCACGTTGGACGTACAAAGAGTTTGTTTGATTTTGTGATGTAGGATTAAGATAATTTATCTAAATTCGAGTTTTAAAATACATGGTAGTTCCCACCTAACCGAAAGCGCATGACGGATGAAATCTTACTGAAACCTCAATCAAATGTCATTAGTTATCAATTATTTGAAGTGGCCGGCAAAACAGCTGTATGTTGACAGGAATTAATACTTAGAAATAGTTCTATGTCATGAAAATATTACCTCTGTCCGATTGCCACAATTATTATATTTTGCCACATAAGAATGAACACCAAAATAAACTGAAATGTATGCGGTGGGTTTGTTCGGTTTGACAACCTCTCAACGACGAATGAACTCAAGGGGGTTTCAACTACATTTCGCTGATATATGTACGTATATAGGTCCCTATAATTTTTCAAAACCTCGGAGGCTTGTAGAAATTTGATGAAACCTCGCGATTTTCATCGGTGGGAAATATAAATCTCATCTAAATTTGAATCTCGAATTTAGATGAGAATTATAGTACTAGTAAATATTCTATAAATATCGAAATAATAATATGTAGGGTTCTAACATGGGAACCACTTGCCTACCTTAGTGGTGGACGACGCTGAAGCCACGCTTCACATAAGACTACCTTACCACTTATGGAGGATGTTTATTCAGAGAGAACAAAGCATTGTTTGAGAATTTAACGTATTCTAATTTATTTCATTAATTTTAACTCTGTACAATAATGCTTAGATCTACAAATTCTGGATTCACGGGAACAGTAGCTCGATATGCGACACCTGCATATGCATATGTCGCTGTTCACATGAAACTGGATATAATTGCACCTTCATACAACTTCATCATTTTTTTTTAAGTCACGTGTGTCTTGCACATTGGTCTTGTATCATCCTCCTTCTTCTTTAGAGGCAAGAAAGTCAGTGATTATGGTGATCTGCCGCCGCGTCGCATAGTGTGGCAAGCCCAGAAAAAAATCAAAAACATTTTATTTTCATTATTGTAACTGCTTAATTTTTTTCATTTAATGTTCGTTAGTGGCGCTAGGAGGCTCAGGAAGTTGGATCTTTTTGGTTCACCCAAAAATAGTCCGTTTTAAAACATGAAAGTTATTATTTGTTTGCTCATTTGTTTTTAGAGATAGAACAATGAAACTTTCCAGATGTTCACTTCATATATTAAGGAAAAATAAAAAATCTACAAATTTTTTTTAACTAGACCATGTGATTTTGGGGCCGAACTCCTGTCAAAGCTTAACATTTTCTGAAAAGTATAACAATACCATACATTTCTATACATTTTATTGACAATGGTAGACAACTGTAGAAATAAAAACATAAAAAACAAAGGTCCCTATGCATATAAACAGAGAGTGCGATTCAGGATCCTAAACAACGACCAAAAATGATATGACGAACACTTCCTTATTGAATGTGGGAATGTGGGACCATGCATGAACCTCAATGCATGTGTACTTATTTCTATGTCAATTATATATTCAATATCATCCTATAGTTAACATAACCCTTATAGTTAATTTAATAAGAAAATATTTAGTTCATACATTTTTAAAATCCAATTCTGGTGAATTTATTCATCCTGTCGAATCACAATCGAATGAGATAGTACACCGTTCTCGAGATATTGATTTTCTTCCACTTTTTGGCCATTCTGCCCCACTGTGCGCCGATCATTTATTTGTATTATGTATAAAAACAGTATTCAATGAATTTGTCTCCATTCATATTTCATTAAAAAACGGCTCCATCATTCAGCTGGCTAATGTGTAGGTTGTCATGAGGGTTAATCGAATGGGTTAGGCATCGCTACCCCTTCCTGCAATTATAAATTAATTAAGCGACATAGCAGAAGTAACTCCGAGATTTGTGTATAATTTAATGAATGTATGATACGTACATATGAATAGGGGAAGTTAGTGCAAACGTATTTTAATTAATATTCTGATAAATACCACGTTTTCTTTACTTAGTCAATAGGTCTCAACTAAAATGTGCATCGCATCACGGATTAATCCACAGAATTTAAAATTTGTAACACTACTACTTTGTGAACAAAAAATACTCTCAGTTTCGGTCTATCTTTCAGTGAAGTTCTCAATAAAAAGCCATGCATAAACACACAATTGAAATGAAATCAATCTAATGCTTCTTTATTTTTTTTTTAGGTGAATTTGACATGCGTGTTAAATCATGCGTTGCATCGGATGGCTCAGGACACGTTATCAAGTTGTCTGATGAATTTGGATGTGTTTTGCGACCAAAGATGATATCACGATTCTTAAAGGCTCGTGCACCTGATGAGCGTGCAACCGTTATCACATATGCCTTCTTCCATGCATTCAAATTCCCCGATGCTCTCAGTGTACATATTAAGTGCAAAGTAGAAATCTGTCGTCACGGATGCCTGGACCACTGTCAACTAACCGGTAATGTGCACGAAAGAAAGGATGTCATAAGCAGTGAATTGGAAGAGGACAACAATGCTGTGGGTAATAATAACGATTTGCACAACGTCCCTGCATCGATAGGTGCCGATAGTGACCGTGATCACGACATTTTCTATGACGACATAATTCACAACCGCAAACAACTGTCATCGCTGAATAGTGGCATTGGAAACATGCTGGATAACTTCAAGATAAACGAAAAGAACAACAATGTAAATCTGGAACCGCGACCGGTGCATGAGGAAGAAGAAGATGAAGCTGATCTGGACTCATTATTTGACAACGAGGATGATGCCGAGAAGGAGCAATATATGGAGCTAAAGAAGGCCGGCAAGTTCCCGCAAGGACCCCGACTCTTCGAGGCACAGAACCGAATGGGTGTTCCTGTAGCAGGACCCCGTTCACTGGAGCCCAAGAGCGAAGATGACCTGCGACCTGTTTACAAAGTTGTCAGCAAAGAAGAAGATGAACCGGTGCAAAATGCTACTGAAAGTCCTGAAGATGAAGACAAAACAACTTACCGCCGAAGAAGATCGATCGTTATCTCCGATCGAAAGGCAAGGAGTGCCGACGTTGGAGTCAGCGGTCTATACGATGTTATATCAGAGGCAGATCTGGCATTCAGTCCAGATACTAAACAAGAAGCTGTTACCGTGTTTCAGGGCAAAATAAGTGAAGATGTTGTGTACGGAATTTGCATGCCAGTTCCTGGATTCAGCATCCTCTTCATTGTCGTCATCTCAGCCACTATAGTTTCAGCTCTGATTGCAGGCTCTCTCCTCTATCGCTATCAGTTGCAGAAAGAGGCACTGGAGAAGCATACACCGCTGCCGGTTGGCTCGCTGGCATCATGGATGACACTGCGACTCTTCCGTATGCGGCATGAGGCACATGCAAATCAGTCACCCGTAACGACGGCAGGAGTTATTCAAGAGACACAACAGTGAATCTAAAGGAGGTCACATCCCCCCTTTTTACAACACGCGAATGGACTGATTTCATTTTTAATTTTATTTCAAACTTTTTTTTTGTTTTATTTTGATTTTATTTATTATATTTCCAAAAACAAAATGTTTTTTCGGGCAAAAATGCAATACGACATGCGTGCTTCTCTTTTACTGCCTTTCAAACAAATGAAAAATTATTATTTTCCAACTATCCATCGCCTTTTTTTGACGTGAGCCAGTTCTACGTCAAATTATCTTACTCTTCTCTTCCGCGAATTTCCATAATATTTAAGAAAACAAAAACACAAAAAAACAAATACTATCATTAACTTAATTTATTGAAACGCTAAAAGGATACTTTGACACGTCTGGTGCTCGACTGGTGCATTTTTATTTATTATTTATAATTATCTCTTATATAGTTAATTTTGTTAAAAGAAAAGTATATATATACCGAGGTTCTTGAAGCATGGAAATTTGGAAAATATATTTCATTGCCGTTAAATCGCTTGAATGAATTTAAAACGGGCACATTTAAAAAGATATATAGTATTGCTTAAGGAACTCTTATTTATTTTATTCATACACAAATGAATTCATGTTTGTTTATTGAAATTCAAATCAAATGTATCTCTGACAAATGACAGTTGAAAATGAATCATAAGAAAAAAAAATACAAAACAAAACAAAAGCGTAGCGGAATAATTTTCATATTTAAGTTAAATGATTTATTTATTTAAATTAAATTCTTATTAAATTATGAGAGACTAAAGTTAAAATAAACTATTTAATTGTAGTTGAGCTAAACTAAAATAAAAAAACAAAATACATATGTAAATGTGGTCGAATTTTGTTGTACAAATAACATCATAGTAGCAATATGTTCGAATGACTCGCCGATAATTAATATTAGCACGTAATCAATGAAAATTGTGCTTCTTAAAAATACTAATGTTATGCCAGGAATGGCAGAAAGTTTCTCTGCGAATAACAAATTTCCGAAAAAACAATTGGGACACCTTAACACCTACTTTGGAGTTGGAAGTTGGCAAGACCTATTCGTATCAGTATGGACTAAGAATGGGTTGAAGGGTGTTAATTCAGAGGAGGGAACATCATTGTTTTATGTGGCAGTTGATTTGGCAGTTTTCAGTTGGTTTGATGTTAGTTAAGTTCGCAATTCATCACAAATAGACTCACACCGGAACAACGTTTTTTTTTTTTTCAAATTATTCAAATTTGTTTTGGAAATTATGGTTTAATTCTGTAAAACGCTAACAATTCATTGTCGACTCACTATTATATGCAGAAAAATGGACCGTTGGAATGATTATGGTAGACACATTACAGTCAACGGTTTTCGTCAAGATTCGACGCGTCATTGCTAAAACACAGCCTGATTTACTGCGAAGAGTACATGTAAATTAGACATACAATTTACTACATGTAAAGGGCGTCGTTCACATGACCAAAATCATATTGAAACATTAATGCCATAAAAAGATCAATAGAATTTCATAATGGATATTAAAATAAGTTTTCTGTTTAATTTCAATTTAAAATCTCCACCTCTAAAAGAAACACATGTACGTCTCAGATGATACCTTCCGTCAACATCAAAATTTACATTCACCGAATTTGATAAATACCTTTATTTTCAAAAAATGATGTGATCACTGCTTTATGAATTCATAAACTGGGAGTATTTTGATTTTAATTATAAATTGATATCACGGGAATTTCAGATAGATACAATGCTGCAAAAATTCGTTTGTCTATATTTGTTTGAATTTTGGGCCAATAGCAAAGAAAGCCATTCCAGTTAGAATGATCGAACTAGTTTTATTTTAATGTACTAACTGATACCGAATTTTATAGACTTTTTTTTTCCCAAATTTCTAGAGACTTACGCTTGGATATGTGAAGGTGCCTTTTTTTAAATGAAAGTGCAATTTAACTTACTTTTGATCTTAAAACCTCCGAAATGAGACTCTGGATCAAAAGGAAAGTATAAAAAAAAGAAATGGGACACGCACTTCATTTGAAAAAAAAAAAAAAATAGTTAGATTCTTCTCCCAAATTTGATCGCATAACCACCGCCATGTGATGTCATATGAATAATATGAGAACAATTTTTTTGAATTAATGAATTAATTTCTTCAAAGGCACTGGTAATTGGTATATCTAGGGCAGGTCTGTCAAACCCATTTTAGTGTGCGGGCCGAATTCTTGGAAAATTGTAACCTTGCATCTAGCATCTACCATTTTTTAATAAAAATTCAAATCTAAAATTTAACGTAGCTGCATTTGTCATTTCACACAATTCAGAATCAAGAAATTATTTGGTTGATTTGAGACTTTGCTTATTTTTTACTTTGATATATTCTTGCTAAATAATTTATTTTTGAACTTTTTTGGAAGTTCTAATGAGGACAGTGTAGTTGTGGAAAAGCGTTGCGGCCCGCAGGCGCTAGGTTTGACATAGCTGATCTAGGCCATCGGTTAACAGGTATATCGACCAAACATCTTTGCATACATCAAGGGGAAGGCATTCGGAAACGTCTTCGCCTCCAAAATATGCACACCCAAGTTGATGATGACTCACATCAGTCTCAGTCTCAACATCACTTTATTTTAAGATAAGTGTTTAGACAAGGGCGAGAAAAGAAAAGGCACATCTGAGATTCGGCCAGAATTAACTTGACAGTCTCCATACAAAAACATCGTCTTTTGTCAACCCTTAACAAGATTATAAACAAAATAAAATACCAACAGAGTTGCGTGTCAAACTACCCATTCACACCTGTTTCCCCAGCTAGTGGATGTTTGCATATTATATATATTATAAATTGGGGAAGGCTAATCTCTCAGCTAATCAGAAGAAACATCGAGAAAAGAAAGAAATGTTTTTATTTTTAGCAGGGCAGCTTACTCTCATATTACGATTTGTATGAGCATGGTAGTGTGATAGTAAGTTATCAAACTAGATGTATTGAAACTTTCTGGTCATAGTGAATATATACAAATTCTGCCATAAACTGCAATCACATATAATGCTAGCAGTCTGCTTATAGTCAGTGTGGTCAGAAAATGAGATGAATGTTGCAATATAAAATTGCTTTTGTTACTGGAGGCAGTTCGAGTGTGTGAAGAATTTGGTCAAGAATGTTGCAATGTACAAGTTATGTTTATTCACTGTACTGGCCTACGGGCTTAGTAATAAAACACTAATTTATTTTCTTATAATTTATTGCGGCATACTGCCGGACGTTTGCTTAACTCTAAACTAAACTAAATTCTTAGAAACTATAACCCTAGCTTACTCAGCGGGAATCGCTGACATTGCGTCTGGTACGTATACGATCGCGAGATGATCGACGTGAGAACCGATGACGTGTTGTTGAAGTGGAAATCGTTGAACCTTATCAGCTAATATTAGAAACATAATTTGTCGACAAGGTTGCGCCCCCGACGAGATTGGATTGTTATCGGTTAACTTGTACAATGGCTCCCCTTAAAAGATTAAGAATCGTATTCAAGTGTAATTGTAGCGGTAGCGTTGTCTGGGACCGTCTTCGAAAGGTTCTTGGCTGCCTCGCTAGGATGGTTACTGATGTCTGTCTATACACATGAACGCCTGAAAGGGAAAGATGCGTGCTTCTTCGTAAGGCTTCTTGTAGCTGTAATGCTTTCGGCGGTACCTATCGAATATGAGTACGGTACATATTCGCAGTATTTTCCATTCCAAAATTCCGAGCTTTTCCCTGCTGGTTTTATATTATTATTGTTGAGTTTATACAGCACCGCGACCTTTATATCTATTGTATCTCAGCTGCTTTTGTATGTCGTCTGTCGTATGATGTGAACGGATAACAGTCTGTAGCAATGAAGTCTGAACTACACCAAGGAAAGACGAAAGACGAATCATCTGTTTATGTTGTAGATCATGCAATCGCAGTAGAGGAACTCCAATCTGAAAACAAACTCACGTGCAGTCATTATGGAGGGAAAGTATCCTTTTAAGTGTCAGTCTAATAAGAAAATAAAAAGAATTGCAAGTAAAAACAAAATTTCATATTTCTCGATATATTTTATTTCTACAACAAAGTGAAATACAACTTCGTTTCCTACTTTCAACATCCCATTGGATCCACATACATAAATAATATGATTTAAATAATAATTTATTTGTTTTTCAATAAAAAAAAAATGCATCAAAAGGTCGTGTGAGGTATACATTGAAAATAAATATAAGTTCAACAGAGAAAAACAAAATAGAAATACAAAATAATTTGTAACAATCATAAGTAGATCACAACGCCCCGAAAGAGTATTTTGAAATAGTATTCATAGATAATAATATAAGTCTTTTTTTTATGAAAATTCCATCTTACTGATACAGATTCATCAACAATGCCATGGCAAAAGAAATATTCTTTTAAACCGAAGGCTGCGTCAGAATTTATTTTATCCATTTTTCATTGTAGAAATAATAAGTTAAACTTAACGGTAAGTTTCAAAATAAATACTTAAGAACTATGCATAAATAAAAAATTGTACTTAAACTTATTAGATATTAAGTGAAATGACTATTGAAATTAATTGCTTGGTTGGAAGCAGATAAAAACGTTTTCCAGCTCTGGACATTCAAAAGTAACTTCAGCATAAGCTATCGATACAATTTCATACTCAAGTACTTGAGATTTGACAAATTACAAAAACGAAAGAAGACAAGTTTTTTTTTTGGATAAAATAAAGGTTTCGATGACAGTTTGCGTATACAAAGTTTTATAAAGATGAAGCACCCTGTTTGTCATGGATTCGTGTGAAAGTTGTACTACATAATGCTGTATGTGTATAGCACCTCGTCGAAAATCATCGAACACCGTTTGTATACTTAGTTTACGCCCATCTCTAGCAATCGAAATGCAGCGGGCTTGGGTTAGAACAAAAAATACGTCCGAATACTTTTCCTAGAATGTAATGATGATTTAAGAGTTAATGAAACGGATTTCATTTGCATTTTAGGTTCTTTATAATCTATTTACTAACTAGCAGAAGGTTCATGAGAGAGAACGACTTTTTGGCACTGTGGTTGGTCCCTGAATGATGTGGGATAGTGTGGCAGTTAGGTGCGGATTCGTAAAGGCCACGGTGCGTTCCTTTTTGGACATGGAAAATGGGCGTAATCGGACGTAGAGGACGGCTGACATCAGGCATGAAGCCACCAGAATACTTAAAAGAATGATGAGAGTTATCGCGAAACCGGGTGTGGTCATGCAGATCAGACCGTCCTCTCGGGCAGGGAACACCATGGTTTGCGGCTGAGCTTCGGTGGTTGAGTTCGTGTTTTCTTCGATGGCGAATGTAAGATCCCCCGACGACACAACCTTGATGATTCGATTGAGGCCAATCGCTTGTTCGGGATCAACCGCTCTGGTGCGACGCACTCGGCGCTCATCACGGCGTTTGCCAATGGAGCCGCCAACGTGATAGGAGTCCAATTGGAGTGGCGGTGGAGGTCCGTACTGTGATTCTGGACCGACCTGCAGGTGATGAACCTCCTGGAGGTTAGGGTCAGAGCACTGATCTGGACACTGATATCTGCAAATTTGTATCGTACATTGGAAGTGCACTTCCATTGAATCGGGGAACTTGAAGGCTTGGAAATGAGCATACGAGAGGACAGATGCACTGGGGCCGAAGTTCTTGATTTTTGTGAATCTCGACATCAGTTTGGGTCTTGTCACGCATCCGCGCTGATCGACCAACTGAATTGGTGCACGTTTGCCATCATGTGCCACACAGTTTCTCACTAGCATGTCGAATTTGACATCGTCGTCCTTGATCGCCAGCACCATGGTCATTGTTTGGCCAATTTTCACAAGCCCTGACACCTCCGATGCCCATGGACCCTTGCCAACTTGAATTTGCATCCAGCAACCAACGTTATCGCCGGCAAAGTCAGCCCTAACCACGTCCAACATATCCACAGGGAACGGCCGGAATGTAACACTCTTCTCGTACTGATCATGCCAGGTGCATCGTAGTTTTCTGGCCTGATCCCAGACTTCTTGAACCTGCGGATCGTATTGCAGGACGATTATATTTTCGAAGTAGGTGCCCGAGCCGGACTCATGGCCGTAGCCATACAGCCCGTTCTCAGTGTTGCCCGAAGTTCCACACTCGTGTAGTCCAATATCAAACGTTGCCGAGCTACGACCCAGACCGGCCGGCAGATGGACGCAGTTTATGTTGCTATAGTGTCCCTTCGAGAAGACGATTCCGTAGAAGGGCTTATCAAACTGAACGTACACCTTCATGCCATTCTTTTCACATTTGACATCCAATGATATTATCTTTGGCATATCCTGGCCCGGAGAGGCCCAAATTTCATTGTTGCTCGACGCACTGACGCTCAAGTCGGGAAGACTTTGCGGCCGGAGCGGTAACGGTGGCGGTGGTCCTTGGTATGACAATTGCTGCGGAGGTGGTGGTCCAAAAGGTTGACTCAAAGCGAGCTGAATGCCTGGTATGTTACCTTGAGAAGGGATATGTTTGAAAAAGTTAAAACGAATTTATTTGATATTTATTACCTCGGCCAGGATTATTTTGAATATTGTGCTGGTAGTGCACCTTCGGACCATTGTCCTGATCCGTTTCCTGGGCAACCTGGTCGACATCGTTGTCATGTTCGGAGGTATCGTCTCCGGGAATTGCCTTGACTACATCGACTTCCTCGCCCAAAGCAATCTAAAATAAATGAAATGTTGAAAAGGTTTTTATTTCCACAACTGCTATCATTCTAGAATTTTTTGATATAAGATGTCATGATTCACGGAAGTTGAAGATAGGCATGGTGTAAGGAAAGCAAGGTGTGCTGAAAAACTTATCAAAACGGCGATCTTTTTATTTTGTGACCTCATTTCGGTCCGTTTTTGACACCGACCAGATGTTTTTCTTAAGCTTACACCACAATTCAATTTCGTATACAAAAAAGTGAAGAATGAAAAACGCGAATTGAATTGCAAATTTATGTACAAAGTTGAAAGAGCCATTTATTAATGATATGCACAAAAATGCCGAAATGCCGTTCTGTTTCCGCCTTTAAATTTCTGTTGACATGAAAATTCCCATGATAACGTCACGCAAAACCTAGCCAAAGCCGTCCAACTTACCATATTTTCCTTACACCATGACATATATCCTTCTGGAAATTGTAAATATGTTGATTGTTACTCATGGCCATCGTCCTGACAAACCAATGAAAGTAGGGGTCAATCACACACTTGTAAAGCTCCTTTATCAACTCGATGGCAAGAGCTTATTTTTCTTCAAAAAGTAACAGAGTGCATTGTAATTGAAATGAGTATCCTTAAAATGAGTATGCAGTTGCAAACGACACCTCCTGTCGCCATATGCGATGACGCCTTTGATACCCGGATACGATTCACTTAAACTTTCACTGATTTCAAAAGTTATCGACTAAGTTCAATCAGCTGTATGTCAGACTCAACTTGTTCGTTTAAATTTGAGGTGACATACATAGATATATGCACTTTAGTTCCATCGATGTCGACGAAACCTGTCACAAGAAGAATTTCCTTAAAATGATATATGAGTGATATCTTTGCAGCCGCCGGCCGGTATCGGTGACCGCGATTACAAATACGTACAGAGATAAAAGAAAGAAAAAAAATGTCTGTTTATGTGTATGCTTGCTGTACACCGTGATGTTTGTGTGAAACAGACAACGCTCAGGGGTTCAATATGTCGTTTGTGAGCGAAGGAGCTAGCTAATAAGTCAACCACTCTAATAAATTCTTGGATAGAAAAGTCTAGCAAAGTGCAGATTAATTGCCAGTTTGCCATTCCGTCATGTGAATGTGGAACAGATTCATCGTGGATCTTGACCCAATAGCTGAGACATCTGCACTTGACTTTAAGACATCCTGTATGACCATAACAATGGAAGAAAACCAGACATACCCGGATGGTGCTATTTATGACTGGTGAATGGTGAGCACAATGCTTCCTTGCATTGTTAAATTATGTCGTTGTGATCTAGAAACATTGATGGATGATCAGAAATAGAATTTTTGGGTGCTTTCATTTCTAGAAATAAACTGGAGAAGCTAGATACTTGTTATTGAGGAGAGAGTCTCCTGGGACGTGGAGGAGTGGTAGGTCGAAGCTCCGGTAAGTAATTGGTCTGTCAGTGACAAGTCGGTTAGGTAAGGTTCTAGTGTTTTCCAACCAAAACGGGATTTCTGAATAAAATCAGCCCTCGATTGGCTGCCCAAAAATATGTTGCTGCTTTTATCTGAAAGAGCAAAGTCAATTTTAATTAATGCAATCATACATGGAAACAACTTTCTCCTTTAAAAGAATAACAAGACAATCAGCTACAGCTGAGAACCGGGCCCATGAAGATCCCTTTCAACCGGCACAAGTGAATCCGAGGAACTTGTTTCAGATCCGTTAAATGCCTGGATGATGTATCTGCGTCCTAATTTATCTTAAATGACCTGGACCACACAACAAAACGCGCCGCATAACTCAGACAAATTTTCGACGAGGAAATTTTCCCGAGACCCTTGGCGCTGCGCTGACGGTGTGTTCGACAGATACAACCGCACATTACATGGGCCAAGTCCACCAAAGACTAAACCGGCCTTAATGGTATGCGCCCAAGCGGGAAAAGCGAATCGCATTTACAATTATAAAATAATGTGTACGAGTACTTCATTTAATAAGGTCATGCCGTCCATATATCTCTCTCCGTTCATTTCATTGCTCCCGGCATCGGGTATGTACCCCACAAGAAAGGTAGTGTAATTTACATAATACCAATTTCAGCTGTACCTTCCTCACGCCTTGAAACTTTGATCGAAAGCACTGTTCGCCCAGAGAACGTGCAACGTGAAAGAAAAAAAAATGGTGTAGATCTGGCTTCCGGCATCCCCTTGGTCAGAGCTCGGTGACGATGTGGCTGCTCACGGATTCGGTGGACCATTCATGCTGGAAACCTGCATCGTATCGGCAGAAGGAATTCATATGAGAGTGGTGGTGGTGGTGTCTGTGTGCTACGCATCTCTATGTACATAACACTCTCATCTGGTAACAGACAGACAGATTGTCGGCGGGACTGAGATCCGTGCAAAAGGAACTTGTTAATGACAATGTTGACCTCTAAAATGTGCACAGCATAAGAATTAAGAGAAAGTCAGAACCGCGATGCTAATTGATGAGAACTTTCCATATAAGACTCAATCTGATCAGTGCCTTGGGATGGACGCAGAAGCAGCCGTATGACAGCAAGCAGTAGTGTCGCCTATATAGCTGGTGTGGCTAACGAAAGTTTTCTGCCTGGCCACTTGCAGCAAGTGTGTGGGCAAGTGCAAACGAATGCCTGCGATTGGTCAGCTCATATTTTTGGAATGAATTATGTGTGATTGCAAATCATTCAGTTGTGAAAGATAACAGGCTTTGGGGTGCTAGAGTAGGATCGGCTTTGATGGGGTATGGAAGAGAATGTGATGTCTAAAGGCATCAATCAAACTTAAATCTATCGGTGCCTACATTAATTTCAAAATCAACGCATCCCATCATCCCAGTCTAATGATTCGTGCATTTGAGATAATTATTTTTAGGCTCTGCATTTTACTCCGAAAAGGACAGACTTTGAAACAACAACTTCAGATAATTTCATGTCTTTCTGCGTACGTACAAATAGGCGAATTTAACTCATGTTTGCATTTCAGTCCTCACAAATCTCACTTAACAGACTCAATTATTTTGAATAACTAAAGTTTAGCCAGCACATGCAGATCTAAGATATGCATAAAAGATTTACTCCGACATTAAAACCGACTGCATCTGCAGATACAAATCTTTCAACTGCAAGTCAGTTCGTCACTAAAACGTTCCTAAGACAAATTATGACATTATCGGCATCTAATAAACATGTAGACGACGTTCATTTTAATGCAAAGAGGTCGTATTCATTTGTCATTCACATTGTTTCCTGAGCCACGGATGTGTGATAGATTAAGATGGAGTACATAGACTTAATACCGATCTTTTTTTCCTTCTTTTGTGTTGTTTTCTGTACTGTTCTTCTTTTATCTTTCCACTTACATTCTCTTTTCAATGTTTTCGCTATAGGAACAGCAGTGAAGTTTTCAGTTCTCAAGCGCACCTTAATATACAAGCTGTAGACGTTGCCATCGAATGTGTGACAATTCCCTCAATAAGTCGACACAGCAGCATACAGATTCGCAACCGCAGTGAGATACAAGTACACACCATGGGTAGCCATGGAATAGGGTCATTGCTAACCTGTCTCTCTAGGTAAATGGGTCAGGCGTGTTCTACGTCACTGAGTTGTGGAATGGGTTTTCTTTTTTCGAATCCACACAATTACACTGGCGCATATTCCATTTGGGATCGTGCCTTCGTGAATAATCGCCTGTAGATTGAACCATGTTGGGCAAATCATCATCGTGATGTGCAACAGTTCATTGATCAATTTGTTCCTTCTATACGTGCATCAATTGAAAACGATTTTAATTTTTTGAACACCAAGCAGTATTTGCATGGAATAATCTGTATACTTGATTGTATGCATTGAAAAACAAAAATGAGAGCGAATGAATTCATTAAAATTCATGTGTTAGCAGCAATCAAAAAATTGAGGCAGATATCGGGGCCACCGTGTAGTAGTGGGTTAAATTTCTGACACGAACCAATTTTCACAATTAGCGGATCCACTTCTCTCGAGTTCCTGACAATGCTCAGAGAGTATACCTGTCTAGAAAAAGCTTCTCAAACTTCGCCGTACATGGTCAACCTAAAGAGTGACCACATAGCAATGATAGTTTTTTCAATTGTTTTGTTTTAGCAGCTTGTCTTGCTACCAAGGATATCGAGCTGTAAAAATATTCAGTACTGTTTGCCATTTCTTACAAAAGAAACATAAAAATTCCGACTCAAGCAATTACCGCAATTACAAACAAAATTACCGTTATTGGAGCATCAATTCTTCCACAATGATTGACTGTTTGGTGCGGTCTGTGACATGGCGGCATCATTGGAAGCTATTTCTTTTGAAGTGGTCTAGGACATCGATATATCCGAGCTGTGATTCGAAATTTGACGACTTGCTCATCTCACGGTGAGCGTTCATCAGTTGACTGCCACGATCATGCGAATTGATACCAGTCGAATTTTTCCTCCAAGTCTACGTCAAGTAAGCCAACATTCGAGACATTATTTCCGGAAAAACTCAGCACATATTCGACCGACCGCTTGAACCACTGGCAGCTAAGTCGATTCGGCCATTTGTATGATATTCAGCCTCCCGAGACTGTGGTGATGAATGAGTATGGCTTATCTAAATGGGTATGGTATCGGTCACATTTCACTAAAAGCCAGCTCCTAATTACCAATGTTTTTAATGTATGATACATTTTAGCACTTGGTTGGCGGAACATTTTGACATTTAAGGAAATTGAGAAGTCGCAAAGACGCAGTCTTAAACATCCTTCCACTTATGTCTCCAATCTAATAAAGCTTGATTAGATTTGTTCCAGGACATAAAGAACAACGCTCCTGGTAACAGAATAGCTCTGACCTACCTTAATCTTAAGTTTGACACTTATTCGTGTTACATTTGGACAATTTCCACAGTACCTGGCAACAGGATGACGACTTCTGCAAAAGTTCCAAACATCGAAATGAGAATGACGAGGCATGAACTTAATTACCGACCGGTTGACACAGTCTCCTTGGCGGTTGGTTCATAAGACTTCCTTCTCCTAAGGAGTACCATGCAAGGGGTGTGTTTATCTAGATTGGAGAGGTGTTTTCTTGAGACAAGAGAATTTAATTTCTGTGATGCCAGGTTACCTTGAATCAATCTCAACGCGTAACATTTTTAATTCAAAAGTGATCTACACAAGCTGGGGAAACTAGTTTTTCCTGCGGTTGAGTCGAATTGTCTTTGGCACATGCCAAGGTATGCAGACCGTCAACGGAGGTCATTGGAGCGACTCTTTGTCCGTAGCAGCAAGAGTCTGAACTTGATGTTCACATTTTCCCCGCAGCGATGGTATACACATGTGCGGAGAACTCTATGCTTCTGCACTGGTAGCTAAGGCCAAACGTCACAACTTAAGTGACTGATACTTCAGTACAGTTATGAACAAAAAAATAGTTGTTTCTTTAAATTGCGACCTTCTTGCAACATATGAAAGTGCAAGAAACACTTTTCATTAATTTCAAACCACGAAAGTCAGAACGCATCATTCCAAATGCAACAAATTCTGGTATGCATTTCCAATGTATCCTAATGTACACAAGGTGATCAAAAGGTGATCTTTCTATTAACGTAAGTTGTAGCGAGAGTACTCGTGTCTATTCCCACGTATCAGGCAACTCGATATTCTACCTGACATCGAAAGTAACCACAAATAGCGTGGGCACCACTAACAACCTAAGCCATGAGTGGGCTAAAATTTAAAAAAAACGACCAAACAAAAAAATCATCAATGATATATATTATGTACTCAGAGATATTAAATCACCTTGCTCACTTAAAACCATCAATACCCACTTACCTGGAGTGAAAGGAAAATCGCAATCGTCAGCCAAATCTTCTTAATTCGCATCTTTCTCATATTCCGTGTGTCAGTTATGTCTGTAAGAAGAGGAAGCAGAAAATAAGACCAAGACGAAATAAAGTGAAAGTACGCATTCGCATTCGAAGAATTTCAAACATTTACTAAATTGAACTCCTAATCCCCACGCAACAACCCATTGATGCGAGCATGGTCAAAGAAGAAAACTTAAAGGTTACAATTAGCGGAACTAATTAAAGCTTCCTAAATACTTTTGTTTGTAAGTGTAACAGCAGTGCCGACGTCGGTGATTTTCCAATAGGTTTGGAGAAATCGAATTCCACTAAATCCGAAACGAATTTTTGAAGATATTGCTTATTTAATTTTTTTTCTCAAGAATTCCAAAGTGCAGATCGTTGTCGGGAAAATATTTATACACGTGTGATGGAAAATATTCTTCCATTCATGGTCAGTGTGTATTATTATTATTATTTTTTTATTTGACTTGCTAATCAAAAGGAGGAAGACATGGAAGCCGGTAAGAGACTCACGCTCTTTATGTGCGTACAACTTTCATTTTTTATCGTTCATTGTGCCCGAAATACGTTGTTGTGGCCAGCAGAGAAATCTTCAATCAATCAAATTCCAATAAGCCACGCGGAGTGGACGATTTGATACTCCCTATGCAAGCATCTTCAGCCTCTTTGCTCGGCCAAGTATTTTTCTCTCGGTTTCACTTCAAAGATGCATAGATATATGCTGTTGGTGTCGGAGTGCCCCACCTACTAATAATCACCTTTAATAACAGGCCGAAGAACGCTTCGAGATAAATACACGCTGAGTTGGCTTTTTCTCTCAGCGATTTTGTATCTATTTATGAATCTATCGCCCAGGGGCCGGCATAGTTGGGATTCAATTATAACTCGAATGCGAGGGTCTTAATTAATCGTCGGCTAGTGGTGGCGGTCCGTTGAATTGAATGAATGAACGTTAAGTGTGCAGAGAGATACATTTTATTTGTTAATCGTCGACTTCATTCATAAAAGCAGAGGCAGATATGAAGAATTATGTGTTCGATTAAACGACTTGTGTTTGCTTAAGCTGCCAGTGTACATTATGTGTGCTTTCATTGTTTGATGGATGACGTCTTTCTTCCGATCTTGATTTAGTGATGATGAAGGATGTTCATGTGAGGTAATTAAAAGGTTATACTCTATTAACGAGTGGAGGCATCTGTGATGGGATGAATTGGAGTAAGCAGTGGATGCTAGTATTGCATGCAATGGACGACCGATTGAAAGTGAAGATAAATTATTTGATGATTATCATTCTTTGCTTTGAGTTACTTTCACAGAATGACGCTTCTGAAGAAGTGTGAGCATCCATTGTAATTTCCTTATTAACAACTAACACACTCGCTTAGGCTTGAATCTTCATCTTGTTTCTAGGACTTGACAGACAGTGCATCGAGGCGCATCGATTAAGCCATGAGACTATGACAACATTTTTAATGAGGAAGTTGTTCTATATCGCTCACTGCTTCTATATCACACAGCAACTAGAGCTCGTTAAAAACGTTTCATAATCTCACAATATGTTCTATTACATCCATCATAAATCTGTCATCATTTTTATCCATGAACTAGCTTTAATTAAGCCCAACGATTTGTTTAGTCTTCGGTTTTCACGCCCAATGAATATATAATAAAAACTGTCCTAAATTATTTGATTGGAATGTTCTTAAAATCATTTAAATTCCAGAACTGTTGGGTATTTTTGAGTCAATTTTTCCGTTCGTTATGATCGTCTGCATTTCTGCACAATCCACAAACAAGTATTAACTCCATATTCAAGGTCATGAATATTAAAAGGGAAACTAGGCGATAATAGAAACGCTTTAAAAAATCGTAAAAAGACCCATTCCATAGGAACTGATGACAGAAGAAGAACTTAGACAGATGATGTTTCATCAAATTCTGAAAGCATTTCATTTTGTGTTGTGTATTAACATATTATAGAATTCAAATTAAAGAAATAATTCCGAATTACAAAAGTTGCCGTGGAATTTATTCCCATTAGTTAAGCCCAATATGTAAATTAAATACAGGGTGGATCAAATAAGACCAACCAGAGTTTAGAACGAATAACTTATGTATTTGCCAATATAATAGACTTCTTCTTTATCAGGTTAGAATTAAGTTCCTCAAAATGTATGATGGATACCAGAAATAAGAGAGCAAGGAGATATCCAATTTCTACCTCCCTTGATTTGATCTGACAGTGTTTTTTATCCGGCGTGTCTGTGAATCCGAGTGAGCTGTGGTGAATAGCTGAAACCCTTCTCCAGCCGGGGAAGTGGATCTGTGGATTTTGTAAACTTATGTGAAATACAAGGGAATTCTACTACTCTCTATTTTTTCGTGGTCATGGACAAGGGGTAATACTGGCCGAAGTTGGGATATCTCCTCGTTCTCTTATTTCTGCTGAGTACGCACATGTACGCGTTAATGTTATCGATTTTGTTTTCCTGTTCTTCTGAACGATCAATTGTTATGAAGCAGCGAACATAAAGCCAATATTTTATAATATAATAAATTAAGAAATAATTTTTAGTAATAACTTTTTTATAATAAAATTTAAAAAAAATTATAAAATTATAATTCAAGAGCAGCTCCCACAGTCTCCCTGATTAGGAGCTTAGTCGACAACAACCAAAAAATAAGTAAGTTAATATGACTCTATTTATTTTATTTTTATAAAATAAAAGTTTGCTTTCATCATTATAAATATTATTAAATTAAATTATATTTAATAATTTATTATAAGATAGAATCCCACTACTAACGCATGTAGCAACACCTACTATCGCACGTAGCACCAGCTTTTCAATTCAATCTAAACAATGCATCCTTTTTCATTTCAACATTTCCTATACTATCAAACAAAAACTAGGTGACCTTAAGCCCTACACTCAAATATCCCCCCCAAAAAATACTATCTCTTGTAAATCATAATAAAAAAAAACATCTATCACGTCGCCCAACGATTGACAAGAAGCAGAAACCTGCCAAAAAGGCATTTCTCCAAATCTGTGCCAAATTTGTCTTTTTAATAGGTCACTAAATGATTCAAATCGACATGTTTGAATTTCAAATGAATTGAACCAATACACCGTCTGGTCTTATTTAAAACGCAAGAATCTTTAAAATTCAAATCGCATTGGATAGTGAAATACCGATCAGAGAGAAAAAAAAAAGTTGACCTATAAAGAAATATTTACGGATGCTTTGAAAAGAAAAGCAGATCATGTTTAGGTAGTCCGCGTGTTTCATAAGCACTGGCCAATGAACTCTGATTGATTTTAAATGTTTGCAGTATTATTTACCAATGGCACTTAATTTGTTATACGATAGATTAATGTGACGTCTTTATTGAATTCTTGTGCAAATACAACCGCTTTTAGAGTGGTATTCTTAGACAAAGTTATTCACAATGGAAAACTAAACCACTTGGAAGTTAATTGGAAGTAGTCGATTGTCAACAGATGGACATGGGCGTTATATTGAAGTATGATTAAAAGGAGTCTGATCGCAGGCATTTGTGCATCATTTGAATACTTAGAATAGGAGAATTTATTTATTAATAAAATTTGATAAAATATTAGGGATGTACGATCACGAATTTATTCAGAGTTTAAATGTACCTTTTGTGTGTTTTAACTATATCAAAGAGTTCACTTCATCTTCTTTTATTTTTTTAAATCAATTCGGAATTCATACATATTTAGGTTAGGTGCGTGTGCAGACGGGAACCAGTCACGTCTCACTTAGGTCCTGCTGGATGGGTCCAGTATGGGACAACACATTTAATGAGACAATCATAATGGCTGTTGATTTAGATTTAGATTTATTTATTTCATCTATTGAGCTTAAGTCTACCAGATTACTGAAATGTTGAAAGAGAATTACGCAATACTGGCGTTCATTTAGTTAAATTGGACTCCCTTGGATCCCGGACATTTATGCTACGTTTTACATTTTATATCTTATCTGATTTGAATATTACCTACATCTTTATAATAATTAATACGTCGGCGCTACAGTCCAAGATAGATCTGGGCCTAACTTTTACAGCCCCCAGTGTGTTGTGCTTGCTGTTGTTCTATAACTAGTGGACAGAACCCTACAGGTTTGTGTTGATTCCGAATGGCGAAGTTTGAGATTGTCTAATTTTCCTTGAGATGAATACTCTTTGAGCATTGTCAGTAACTCGAAAGACGTGAACCCGCAAACTATGTATTAAAGTTCCTCGATTCGAGGATTGAACCTAAGACCCCTAGCGTAGGAGTCGAAGCATCTGATACTTCAATCATATATATTTCAATGTTGCCAGGTGTCACTTTTGATTGCAAGGGGAAATTTGAGTTCTGTCAAAAAGATTACGACTTTAAATAAGCTCAAAAAACTAAGGAAGATCTATTTTCTTTTTTTCAGGAAACACCTTCCTTACTTAAATAGTATTCATAATTTGTTTCATTTGTTTGCATCAGAAAGTGCTAACAAACCTCTGTAAGCCATAGCGAAGCAAGTCGAAACCACAATTTTAACTTAATACTATAATCGCTGCACTTGAGTGATGCCTCAATTGATATTTGCAATTCTCTCAAAGCTATTGATTTATATTATAAATCACTTATGAATCTGATACAAAAAACGTACATACGTATGTACATACATACGTAGGCATTCAAAATAAAATGTTGGTGAAAACATGAATCCACTTTCAATCTTATCGAGTTTTGAAGATTTGAATTTGAATTCGATTAGAAAGGCAAGAGGAAAACTTGACTTTTGTATTTGCACTTGATGTGTTAAGTATGATGAGGAGACGATAAATTCATTTTTGTTGTACATTTTTAATATTTCTTCACCGTTTTGATTGGAGTTTTGAGAACGATTGCACTTTGAGGTCTGACAGTAAACCAATTTCCGACATTAAGGTCTGATCAAATAGTAAATGAGTTCCAATATTTCAGTATAAAGTGACTGATTAAAGACTTCTCTAATGACTCGAATTTGGCAAGAATTTATTCAATTTGGACGTCCCTTTCCAAAAATAGATGAAGCAGATCAAAATTATTATAAATACCCTTTTAAAATTAGCGGATTTTTGTGTACAGGAAGATAACTTCATAGACAGCTTTCTCAACATTGGGTGATGAAAGTTGCATTATTTGTCCAATACACTGTAACTACATATTTCTTCAAAATTCCTTTAATGTAAACCTCATATGACAGAGGATGTGTATAGTTATGATCCCCGTAGGTGTCAAATAAGGGTGTGTTGTCCCTTTAAGACTCCTTGCTTTAAGGAACAATTCAAGAAGCGTTGTAAAAATTGTTTTGGACAACAGTTGACATTCATTAAAGTTTAGAGTCCATGCAATGATATTAGACAACGCATTTTGAAGTAGCACACATCTTCAAATTGATTTCACTTAGTTTGGCAGTCTGATCAGTGCAAAACCAAAAATATTCACCATTAACGACACACACACGCATAAGTATGTGCTTATATCCCATAGAAATACGCGCCGATATCACAATAATTAAATTTATGTTCGTTTAATTACCTCTCAAAAAAGTTTATCTGCAAAACAGAATACAACCGTGCGTGTGTCTAGCACGTTCCTGGCCTCTTACGGTCACTTTTCTCTGCTTCTCACTTCGGGAATCGTTAAGTTTTTACTTTTACTTCAAGTGCTCATCCGGCAACAACTGTCTACCGCCGCAGCTAACAATCTCGTCGCGTATCTATCTGTAAGCACATTAACACTTCACTGGTTCCACAACGAATGTACCTAGTTATAGTATCGACAAAGATGTTGACACACTAAGATGAAAATGTATATTCCTTAAATTCCTTAAGTGAAAACTTTCAGTGCGTCTACGCAACGATGATAAGTGGGTCACAAGACCGCCGCATGCCACTCACACAATAAAGAACGATCGAAATTGAGTTGTCCTTTCACATCAACAGGATAGATCTGCCCACAAGACTTAGCCACTGATAACCGCGAAAATGTGTGAACTTAAGAAATTATCCCGCAATAATACGCGTGTCGTCTCCGGCAAGGACCTTGACAAAATAAAAACAAAATAACAAGCTCTCACTTTGGAGAGATATTTGATACACGCAGTATCTGTAGTGACAACCTCCACAATGAGATGGTACAAAACGCGCGTCTACACCGTGCCGTGGGTAACCAAAGAATGGTAAATACACCTGCTTTTCCAAAGCGATACACTTCGCATCTGCACTGAACGATAAGAGAAGATTGAAGCGACGAACCAGCCAGCAGCAGTAACAACAAATGAAAAGTTGCCGCTGAAAGCACACGTATGAGATACGAAGACCAACAACAAAAACAAAAAAAAAAAAAACTTAAAGAAAAAAGAAATGCTATTGCCATTGAAAAGATACTCCGGCTGTCGCTACTTTCGGTTGTGTGAGATGCGCTCGGCGGCGGATAGTTAACGTGCTTCATTTGGTCACCGTCTCATGTGGGCAAATATGTATGATAGCCGCGAAGGCCTATTCCACCGACAGGTAGCGTTGCGGAGGGCGGCCGGCATATGGCACCATTTGTTTGAGATACTTTTTTCCACAGTTGGCTTTACCCAATTCGGAGTTGTGTGTATAGACAGTGCTACTTGCAACTTCTCCAGCCCCATCAGGATGCAGTGCCGTCTATGATTTAATTTTTGGTTGTTTCACGCACTTTTCATCTAAAACCAAACGCGATTTCCTGCAACGAGCCCAGTCTACGTTGGTTTTGTTTTGCTTTTGGCTTGCCTTCGACTGTCGCGTAAACCACTTTGGCGAGATGTGTACATCCGTGTTTTGTCTATTGACATGGTATGGAGCTTGTGCCAGTGTCTCGCTGGTTCTTTGACTCTTGATGTGCAATGTGAATGGCTGCAGCGAGCTTCAGTCACGGCTAATGTGTGTCTTTATGTCAAGGAATGTTTTCGTTTTCTATTTGATTGATGTTATTGACACAGTGAAACACTATTCAAATAGAGAATTATGTACTTGTATGCACATGCAATTGACACGTTCTCGTCGCCGTGTGGGTGTGCACTTTTGTTTGCAATTGCAATCAATTTCGTCGAAGGAAAAGTTATTAAAGAAAGAGTGAGACTGTGACCTTCTTTCTACAGAATTCATTGAAATGCGCATTGACAATGTATGAATTTAATTGATCAGTCACATTCATACATCCTGTAGGCTTGCCAGTTGATCAGCAAATAAGTCAGGTATTCGCGAAAAATAAGGAAAGGAAATTCTTAACTATTAATGCTACTACAGTTTAAGAAATGATGTGTTTACACAAAATTGGGTGCACATTTAATTCAAATGGAACTATCACTGATTAGTGAAATTTCAGTCCCAGAAAATATATTACGGGTTGAACATTAGGCACAGCATAGTTTGTTCAACAAGCACTCACGTTGTGCCGGCTGTCTGCGAATATTTGGAATAGTTTCAATTGCTGAATTATTTTAACAATGCCCTGGGAGACTCACAACAGTTTATTTTGTAATATAAATATGTTTTTGAACATGGCGCCTTTTATCTAAGAATCCCAATTACTCAATGTGCCACTTATTTCTTGTGTACACAGTCCGTGCATACCTTTGTTCAACCAACAAACCTCGTCCGCCTGCGCCATCATTTGATAACGTTCCTCAGTCGTTGCATACCAAGTTGCGTGATGTACTTTCCTCTTGTACAACGACTTCTTCTTTTGCCTTAGACTCGGAGTCGAAGTTTTTTCGGACTTGAGCTGTGTTGTCCACACGACACCCTAGCTGGAGGCTGGCTCCTCCTCCAATCAACATCAATGCGAACAGGACCAAAGAGGCACGCTGAACTTTTCTTACTTTCTTTTCAATTCGATATCAATTACGTCAGCCGTGAAGGCTAACAAATCCACATAGTTTTGAAACTTCGTATCTCAAGATAAGGTCACACATGATAAGGTTGCTTCTGTAGAACTGTTTGACAAATCTATTTCTTGGCTAATTCGCACAACCTAATGAATTTTGAGAGGGATTCCCAACCAACCCTGTCGCTGTACAACTGGTTAGCAGGGTGTAAATAACTAATAACCTAACTTCCCAACAAATAAAATCAATCATTACATCAACTTGACTTGTATTAGTTAACAATTGTAAAGAACTTATGCAAGATCTATACAAAATACAGATCACGCTCCCTACATTTTCCAGCAGGGACCACCGCCGACATGCATCGCACGTAATCAAAATAAAATTCACACAAATTCGTCATCAGTCAATGGTCAACTTCTAATCCCCCTTGCACGGTCTACATTCACTGCCATCAGATGCATGCAAAAAAGAATGTATTTCAATGGTCCCGAGGATGGTTGCACTGTGTCTGGCCGACAATCTGGCCACTCATTCATGCAACTGCCGTATGATGGGCCTTGCACGAGGGAAAGTGAATTCACCGACACAGCCACTCTAGACCGGGAATCTTGACTCTGATACTTCCGTTGTTTTCTCAAGTTAAGCAAGGACGCGGTGAGCATAATAGATGTGTTTAGTGAAATTGATTTTCCATTCGTAAAGGTTATGGCACTGCATGGAATGTATACGGTGCAATGGCGTGATTTTTCGAATTATGTACTTTACTTTCATAAATTAACGAGATATTAACTAGTACCACATCCACGTGGAAGCGCTCCACAAACCTTAATGCACTCACGCACCTTATGGGAAGAAAATCATAAGCCTACAGAATGTATCTTCACACATTATGCGGGTGCCTTGTAAAGATACAATATCGCGCTGCCGTGTGTAATAAGCTTAAGTGTAGCAGCGAGCTTCCCACTACCAGGCATCGGTACCAAGTGCAACTGATTAAATAACAACTGATTCGAATTGGATCTCTGCACGGTGCATTCGAGACTGTTTTCCACCATGTACTGTCTCACGTTGGCACTTCCGACTTTCCGCGACTGCTTGCCTTAACCCATTTTTTGGTGTTCTTTTTTATTTCCGTATTAATTTAATCACCGTTCTGGGAAGATTCTTCGAATTAATTGTTTGCGCTACCGATATCTTCAATTGTTACAACGTTTTCACTTTACCCAGCTGTCAGCCGACAGCGAAAGACTCTGACGACGGCCAGTATTAAGAAGAATTCTCTTTCCATTCAATCTTTTGACTCCGTTTAATTAAGTCAATTGCTTAAAGGAAAGTTTCAACACAGATGTATTCTTGTCTGTTATAGAAAAAAATAAAAAGGTCTAAGACAGACTTGTGTATTGAACAAGTATGAAGTTCGCAATACATTTTCTTTTTTGTCATGTGATGTAGAAGAGACAAAAAAAAACGAAAGGAATGGCTGGCACCAATGTTGGATGATTCACAAGAAATGAATGGTACCCTATTGTAATGAGCGATGAACATCATCTGCGGTCTTGGCAATTTCACACAGCTTCATTTCTGCTTGTATGTAGATCAATGGAGACAAAATGTATTGGACTGAAGCACTCCTCTGAGCGTACGACGGATTGTGGTAATATCAGAGCGAAGAAAATATACCTTTTCTTCAGAATGTTATTCAAGAACGTCGAAAGAGACAGAATTTTGTAACCGTCCGAAAAATTATAGGCACAAATTGCAACAGGTTTGCTTATAATAATAAAAATAATGATAATAATATGGGTGGCGCTACAGCCCGTAGAGGGCCACCCATTGTTCTCTCACGAGCGGGACCTACAGTTTTATGCCGACACCCAAGTTTGAGAAGCATTTTCTAGACAGACAGTTGTTACCCTTTGAGCATTGTCAGTGACTCGAAATATGAGAGGCAGTGAACATTATTTTGTCGTACCCGGAATCGAACCTAGACACCGTAAGTTCAAGTGCGTAGGAATCGATATGATTGCTTACCGGAATTATTATCACTAAAGACCAAAATCCATAGAATCCGTTGCGTACGTTGCTTTTATAATTCACAAAAATCGTATTTGACGGATTGCCAAGAGGTACCCAACGAATACGTACGTTGCGTCCAAAATCCATACAACCCCACTACGACAACAGCTGATTACAATGATTTATGTGGGAGAGGAACTGTCAATGATAATGAAAAAGTTAAGAGCTGACCAATATCATCCGTCGTGATGCATTCCACTTGTATGCCGCATTTGCTGTCTCTCTCGTTCTTATTAAGTCTTATCAGTTGTTATGTTTTTTGACATTACGCAACGCATGCAATGGATTCTATGGGTTTTGAGCCTTAATTCTGAATTCCTTTCTTGTGAAGTAGCTGATGACCAAATTTTCATTTGGTTTGGTTAGAGTGACTGACGCGTTCCGGACCGACGTTCACATAGGTTCTAGTCTGTATCCGATTTACAACCACTTTTGAGCTTAAGGGGTTAGGCCAATCTAGAATTTTCGAAAAATCGTTTCTTTTTAATTTGTCTGCTAAGACCCCAAAAATTATGTCCCAAAAGATAATGGTCGGGAAACATCTCTAAGTACTCGATTTTCGAATTTCAGTATAAGGCCCCCTGGCCTCCTTTTGTGAGGGCTCAAAACTTCAAACGCGTGTATTGGGTAGTTGGGAAACATAACTCGGTCAATTTTCAACCAATTTACTTGACATAATGAATATATCTTGAAAAAAACATTGTCTATGGAAGTCCGTAGGATGTTTTTTTATATTGCTATTAACTACTATAACTATCTGATGGACTTTGAAAAATTTAATATATTAAAAAAAACCTACGTACTTCCATAGCAGTTATTATATAAAATCAAAAAAAAAATTGACTTATTATAATTCAAAAATTACAGGGGCTGTTTGTCCGATCGTGGACTCAGAAAAGCGCCATTTCAAAATAATCCCTTCAAAACTTTGTTTGTATAGTCACTGATATCAGGATCCCGGCTTTATTCTGTAGTATTTCTGGAAAAAAAATCCTAAAGAAGCCTATTTTTCGACTTCTAGAGTGGCCTAACCTAAGGAAGCATTAGGTATGTCGATTACCATATTCCTCGTTTCTTTTGCGTTATTAGTTCTATGCTTCGTAATTGGGGTACTACAGGGTGACCAAACAAGAACGATGGGACCAGAAATTTAAATAATAAATAAAAAAACAAGTGTGAGGTATAAAATTGAGTCTGGGTCGGAGGCGGTCACGATCGTTCCAAATCTTTATGACTCGGACAAATATGTGCGCCATTGTTCAGGCAATAGAGTCTCAAATGTTGGTCTTCAGCTCATCTAAAGCAGTTAGCTTGGTATAGTGAGACGTTGCATGACAAAATGGCAAACCTTATTGAATACTTTGATGCCAGCTGTTGAAACATAATAATTGGAATAAACTATAAATGCTATCTGATCGCTATTCGAGTTGTTTTCTCTGTGCTATAACCCATAACTGATTCTACGAGTATGTCACCAATTTCTACATCCCTGAGTTTTACTAGCCTGCTGAAGGAATAACAGACTTACTAGCTGCACCAAGTGCTGGGCTGGTTTCGGGGTAATACCAGGTTGTCTCGCCTCTCGCCTCTTCGGGCCGTGGCAATAATTACGTGGGGCTGGGGGTCCCTCCTGATACCCAACCCCTATTTTTTAAATGCAGAATAAATCTTCCAAATCCGATGTTATTTCTGCCTTAGGCAGTTAAGTAGTAAGGCCCTTTTTCGAATACCGAAGTTGACTTTGCAGAAGACATTGATTGTTACAGTCATAATTACTCAAAAGATGTGAATCCAATCTCTTTTCTATCTCCGATCAGTTTAGCAATTACATATCTTATCCCGCAGCTAATGAGAATTCATCGACTGCACGGTCTGTAAAATTATTCTTCAAAAAGTCGTATCTAAATGCTCAACATCTTCGTTATTTAACACAACTAATGCGACGTTGGAGACTCGGTCAATATCACCAAACTCACTCTCTTTATTGCAAGCGACTCAAATGCTCACACCACACCAGACGCCTTTACGAACAACAATTCAGTGGAGTTTAGATGAAGCGATAGAAGAAAAACTAACAAAAATGGAACATGTAGGACAACTATTATGTACGCTCTACGTCGAACTATGAAGCTCTTCCGTTTGTATCCACTTTCAAGTTGCAGTGACAGTCTGTGTTTACTTTTTTTTTTTGTATATTCTTCTTTTCCTTGTCTCTGATTGGCAACTCCACCCCAGTGGAGTGGAGTTGTGGTGCGTAAACTAGTACTCACAGTTTAGAAAAGTACCTGTGTTTTTAGCCAACCACATAAGAGTCGATAGCTAAGGCATTAGCCATTGAACGATCGTTACACATCTCGTCTATGAATAGTTGCGTGCACGGAAAAGATTTATATACATAAAGCGAATATGGGTTAAGGGGTCTGTAAACTCTTTCGCATACGTTAGCACGGTTTATTTTTTTTAAATTTTATTTTTGCTCACGACATTGAACAGGAACCATAGCGAATGCCATAAACGATCTATCGACTTTAAGCACGAGACTTTTGATTTGGTATACTTTTGGTAAAATACATTATTGTAAGCCAATGTGTTAAAATGAAACGTTTAGTAAAATTTAATTGGGTAAAGCAAAAAGCTCAGCTGAGATTGTTATCGCCTAGACTTTAGATGTGCTGTGATAGCAATTCAGCGATATCTTCAATGGTATGGACATCAAGTAATAATTATTTTATGGGGTTGAGTCTGAAGCGAAGTTGGACCTATCTTCCCATCAATCACTCGTGTCGTGAGTGTAATTATTTTCCCACGTGTGGAAGAGACGAGCAGTTTTATGTCTATTCCAAACAAAGAAGTTTGAAACTCTTCTTCTAGACTGGTATACTCTCTAAGCATTATCAAAGACTAGAGAGAGGTGGAGAAGGGCAACTTGGCCATCTCGAACGCAGCCAACTTGGGGTGGGTAATTAGAGGCAGCGAGCTAAAGATCGTGTCAGCTGGAGTGGCTTGTTGGTTCAGGCCCATGTCCAACTCGGACTGTAACGCCATCGGAATAAGAAATGCGAAGAATAGAGAGGTAGAGTCATGAATTACGAAATTAGTTTGTGTCGAGAACTGGTACGCATTGATGAGTTAGATGCAAAAAGGCTTAAAACAGTATTCGCATCGTAAGCTGAGCGTGGCTCTCTGCATCGACTCATACGCACTTGAACCTTGGTATCTGGGTTCGATTCCCAATACGAGAAAATAATTTCCACGGCCTATCCTCTTTCGAGTCACAAGGAGTATAACTGTTTAGAAAAAGCTTATCAAGCTTGGCCGTTCGGAGTTGGCATACAACTGTAGGTCTCTTTCACTCATGATAGAACAATAGCACGCACAACACGATCGGTTGGTGTAGAAGCCTGACTCTGGGCCATTAGGCAACATTGACCATGGAGGGCTTCGGGGAACCTTCTCTATCGGGACCCTGTTAACTATTTATGAGTTAATTAATAAAGACGAATAAGCTCACGTTTGTCAACTATCATTCTAATGTGCTTTTAATGTTTAATCTATTTTTTTATTATATAGATAAACACGCGTACATTTTGTCCGGTATTTGCAAAGATGATCTTTAACATTTGTTCTTCCTCAACTTGAGACAGGATTCGATTTCTTCTTCTACTTCTTCACATGGACTTTGGGCCAACTTCTACAGGAACCACTAGTGTTGAGGGTGCTATTGTTCTTTCACAAAAATTGGGTTCTAGAGCTGTGTGTTTTAAATGAAAACATTTCTGGACCATTCTTTCTCTATCTCCCTTTTGAACACTGTTGAACAGCAGTGAAAATGACGCAATTGGGTCCGAAAAAATAATCTTAAACCTACGCCAAAAGAATTCTTTTTTCGCCATATCGACCGCATTTGGATTCGACTATTATTACATAATGATTATACTTATTGGATGCAGAGTTGAGTATTCAGTTTATAAAAAACAACAATCCACATGAAACTATGAGGAAAGTGAAAACGACAGTGGGAGAAACCAGAACCCTCGTATATTCAAATTTCAAAAAACGTATACAAATAAAAACTAGTTTTAGAGGGCACAGAATTATTCTTAATTTGAATATCAAAATGTATAAGTTATTTTACTCAATGTTTATGTATTACTTTTGATGCATGTAAATATATTGCGTTTGAAGCCAAAACTATAATCGAACTGGTCTGCCGTAGATGACAACATGAACAACACACATGTGAGCATGTACAGGGACCGTTAGGAAAGTCTAACAAAATATGTTTAGCAATTGAATTAGCAATTCTACTCAGGGTCTGTCATCACTGGTTAATTATTATCATCCAATAAAACTTGCCATGAACCGCACAATTTGCACCGTTTCGAATTTTAATCTAATCCCATAGACATCGTTGAAGTCGATATTGTTTTATATCCACAAAATTGAGGCGGTTACAAAAATTTTGTCGGTTCAATTAAAATGAATAAAATAAGACGAATACCCACGTACCATGAATCATCTCCCGCACAACGAGCTGGCCGAGCAGGGATCGTGCTCCTATTTAAAAAAGTCACAACTCCAGACTGATTGTCCAGAGGAACTTACATATTTACGAAGTGCGCACTGGAGTGAACAACTGTGCTCGGTATCTAAAAATAAGACGGCGACGGAAACAGTGCAGTACACAGACTTAAGCAAAAACTGATAAGAGCACCATTCCCTCTGGGCAATGGGGCTGTACTTCATTCATCACTTGATTACTTCATAATTAATCGCTGCGCGAGTGTTGTGTTTCTCGGAATTTGGTTAAAGCTACAAATAAGATCAGTATCTTAGTGTGTTCGAAAAAATGAATATTAGGATACAAGTGTTATTTCTCCTGCTGTTGGTCACCTTGGGGTCAACGTCAAGGTCGTCGCGAAGGACCGACATGAAGCAGTACTGCCCGGCGGTAAGTGTATAATTCGTTGCGTTAATATGACCTCAAAAATTAACTCGAAAACGAGTTCGGAAATTCGTTCGCTAATGATGTCAAGTCATCTTGGACTATGCGATGCACGTGGTGATTCGATTCTGCTTAAGTGTTCGCAGAAAGTTAGGCAGAACCTGCATTCAATTCTACGTGATTTCGCATGCAAGCTGCGAAAAGATCTACAAAGAGTTAGAAAATATATGTCAGCATAGCCGAAGGTGTGTCTCGCACATAACTCTGCACGCAAATAAACATTCAAATCACCTGAACACAAATAGGCAGTTCACACGGGGAGGGAGACCCACGACGACGACGACGACGACGACGACGACGACGACGACAACCACGATGATGATGAGCGGTGCTATGTTCTTGCTGTCGTCTTGTTTTTACACTTTTCCTCACTCCAGTCTCGAGGAGTGAGATGATGAAAAAGAGAAAATGCATCTGAAATGAAGAAGTGAAACCAAACCGAACCACAGACGGGCGCAACAGGCCAACCAGCAGCCGGGAAATAAGCTGCAAGCGACAACACATAAAAATCAAAACCTTCCGCCGTGGAAACTGTGCCTAATGGGTTTCAGCAGCAGTGGCAGAATAGTCTGAATCGGAACTCATTCCATTGACCAATACAAACGCTCAGCGGGTACTTATTATGCACGCTGGGCTTTCGGGTGAAAACACTCTTCACAAACGTCCAATCTGTGCAGATAGTTTGAATCTGCAGGTTCTTCGGTGGCGATGTGTAGATGATAACTTGATGAGGCTACACGTATTCAACTCGTCGCCTGCACCTAGTGAACTGATTTCAGTCACCTCTCCCCCTGACACCGCACGATCAATGGATCATGAACATTTATGTACTCTCTTGTGTTTTCTTTCTGACCCATAGGTGAAGGCCATACGGAACTTTGATTTGGAGTCGATGATGGGATTCTGGTATGTCGTCCAATACTATGCATCTTCCGAGGAATTGCCCGAATATGCCTGTATGCAGAGTCGCTTTACATTCTCGGATCATGATCAGCATGTAAGTATCGTATCTGTGCTCTGTCGAGGTGTGCTCGGCGGCAGTTTGCCCTGTGCTGCTTATGCTATGTGTACCGTATGGCATTCTTTTAGCCTGAATTGAATTATTCCAGATTTTTGAAGACCGACGACAACTACAAAAAGTAGAAATCGAAGATGGCTTCGCTGGGTTTTCGTAGTGTGGTCAGGTTTTGCTTTCATTTGCAAGACAGATCATTATTGTGTAGACTCTGTGATATTTGGAATGGGTCTGCCAGATGCATGTATGCTTTTCCTTGATACTCTTTTTTTGTGTTTTTTTTTATTTTTCTTTATTTTTGTCACAAGAATTTGAAGCGTTGGATGAAAGTTTTTTACCACTTGGTTGTTGGCAAAACAGCGATTGAATAATAATTTTGTTTTATTTTGTTGGATCTCATTGAGATTTGTCACAAAGGTGGACTTAGAAAGTGGAGTGTGTGTTGAGAAAGGCCGCTGAACTCAGGTGTCAGATGGGGAAAAAGACAGACAATTTATGCTTAATTGAATTTTCTTAGACAATTCTACGGAGTTAAGTGTACATATGTGCACTGACCTTTTTTGGGCCGGAGTTAGTTTTTGTTTTTGCCTCTTTAACGACATTTAAAATGGTTTTGTTTTTGTTTTGATCATGACCTTAGGTGGATTAAACTACTTACCTTTTCAGCTACTTACATATATACGGAACGACACAATTTTGATGCGGAAATTATAGAGCAAGGTTGCGTCTCGAATGAACATACATTAGTGTGTATGTACACAAGTAGGGTTGTGTGAACTTTTTCATAAAGAACCTGAGTAGATGGATATGGATGTTTGTTATGATAAATCAATTGGGCGGTATTAGCAACATTGTAGCTGATAAATGACCTTCCTCATCGCGACTGTATCTGTAGCTGTCAAGCTGCATTCCCAAGTGGCATTTTTGTATTTTCTCCCTCCCTTGTTTCCAAGAGTTTTTACGTAAAGAATACAAAATATTAAACAAAACATTTCTCCCTAATAGGTCACAATGAATTTCACATACATATACGCTCAAGATCCTTTGAAGGAGAAACTACAAGGGAATATCACATGGATGATCCCTCAATTCAATATTCCAGGCCATTGGATGCACATTGAAGACACTTGTAACGTTGATTTAAACAAGCATGACCGGGAATTCAGATAATTTTCTTTCAGATGAGGGTATCTACAACACCTACATAATTGACACAGACTACAAGTCATGGGGTCTCATAATGCATTGTGCTGAGAAAACTAAATCTCCTCGATATCTCTCCGCTCTATTGTTATCACGTGAACCAACTTTGGGAGAAAATGTTGTAAATTTCCTCAGGTATGTAAATGTTCATAGTGCTTATTCCGAAATTTTTGCTTTAACAAACTTATAATTACAGAGAAAAACTTCCTCGATATGATATCGACTTGTCGTTCATGTTTCCGATTGACCAAAGTGCTTGCGATAATCTGACTGAAAGTGCAAGTGAAACGCCATTTACTTACGTTGTTAACGGACGAAAACTTCCGAAAAATATGTTCAAAGTGAACATTAAAAAGCATCTTTGAATTTAGTATCGAACTGAAAACTTAATTAACGTTACTACATTGTTTAACTCTGTTAGTATTAATATGTATGTCGTTTTTTTCCTGATAAATCTGCATAATAAGATTGATGTTGCTGAATTTTTCCTTTTTGAATTTGATGGTTACTTACAGTAAGGGCGATCGATAACATAAAAGTTGTTGTGAGAATGGATCTAAATAAAATGGATTGCAGTATACAATTGCCATTCGTTGGAAAAAATAGTTGTGCTGTGTCGTGTCCTACACTTTTACTTGGCGCATTTATCAATGAAGTACCTTATCATGCTCACATGCATGTGAAGCAAAGTATTCAGTCTGTAACTAACCAAAGATAATGGTTTAACTTAAATTGACTTTAAGCAGGAAAATTTGTTCTAATTACTAATTAAATATCTAATCTTAAAAAATGCATGCCAACTATCCCATTTGTGCAACATTCTTATAAGACACCATTGTTTTATTATTGTATCGATGAACAAAACTATTACATTTAGAAAAAAACGAAATATTTAAAAATCAAATCAAAAATAACAGCATTTAAAAGAAAATAAATACAAATATAATTTCACTTAATTTCAGAAGCGTATTTGCTTTGTTTAAAATAAAGCCTATTTGTACACATATAAAACTAAATAAATAATGAATGATGAGATTTGCAAAAATCACGACTTTGATTTCGGTGTAGCATTCTAGAACACATGATTTAGCATTTCCAAAAACAAAAATCTAGTACAATGGGAAGAAGAAATCTTCTGCCACAACTGTGGTGAAACAGTAATCTCAGAAAAATAAAAATGGCTTCATTGTACATAAATCAGTGAAATGTAGTTTTAACATAACATTGGCATTTAGTTCGCAAAATCATATATTTTATTCTAAAATAGTATTTATTAGTGTTCGCGTTTTTGCCATCCCTAAATTTAACTAACCTAAAGTTTCCCGGGTGTGATAATTGTCTGTATTTCCTTGTTTTAATTCAACTAAAGGCCAAGTGAGGTCTCACTGTGTATGTTTTGCGTTTTGCGGTTTTTATTTCCGAATATTATTTGTTTTCGCATCGTGTTTAAACATTGAGTGTCATTCTATTCAGTGTGTTCTGTAACGATGAAAGTACTTTGTGTGCATTATCTGGATTTTATATAATTTAATTGGAGTTTCTTAAGTTTTTTTTTTCTTCACTTTTATCATTTGACATTTGGTGTGCGTGCAACCAAAGAAATTCACCACAACAGTGAACTCATGCAATATACGTTTGTGCTATTGCCTTCTCGCCAAAAGAAGACGTAAATATAAACAACCGAAAGTGAATAACATACAAATAATGTTCAAAGGATTCGTTTTAGAAATTGAATAAAATAGGTAAATTACAATCGGACACAATGGCTCGATGGGGCAAGAACATCGTCGTGCCATTGGATTCTTTGATAAAAGAGAAAGAGAATACAAATCGCCCTACAGCAGCCCGCTCGGCGGGTACTGTTGGTAAATGGGGTAAAATGGGATTTACCTCCACACGAACGTATGCCTTGCAGTCGATACCGGCCGAATTAAGTCCTGGGCAAAGTCCTGATGCTGCAACTGGCAGTACGGGAGAAGGTGATTCGTCACCAACGCGCGAGGCGCCAAAACCAAAAAAGTTCTTTAAAAGCCGAAACTCTTCTGCAACACTAATTCCTACGCAATTTATTCAGCATTTACCGCGAGCTCCACCATCACCAATACGAGATGCTTATCCGGCAAGTGGTTCCACACCGCAACATCACGGCTCCAATAGTCGCGATCCGATTAAATTGAAAATTCCAAAATCTGCTGAGCGGAAGAATTCATTTAATTCTGAGCGCCCCGTAAAATCAAAAAAGAAAAAAGAGGAAAAGAAGCTGAAGCCCGAAGCACCACCTTCACGAGTGACATCGCGAAGTCGAAAGATTGTTAACTACAATGAGGAGGACGACTGGGAACGTAGTCCGACCCCACTAAAAGATATTATTGTGCCTAAAACACCCACAATATCACCACTGGCATCAGGTGTTGTGTCTGTACCGGGTACAAATACGGTTGCACTACCAGCTGTAGCTCCTCCACTTCCGCCACCACCGAAGACGCCTAATCCTGAACATCCTCCTATTGTCTTGCGAATATCCAAGGTAAGCTTAAATATAGGATATTAATTGAGCTTTCATGTTGTAACCCAAATGATGTATTTTCGTGAAGCTATTGCTTCCTTCCAAGGAAGTATTCGCGAGAAGGTTCCTAGGTCATATCGAACTAGAGTCGTTTATATTGACCAGTGATCCCCTAACATTGCACACAAAAATTGTTGGTGTTAGTTCGCGGTTCTCAACAACCTTGTATCGAAAACCCCATCAATAAAAGATCTTTTATTATGATAATTTATTTACCACTGTCCATCAGCAGCCAGTGCATTGACTGTTATTTACCCTCTCCGAGTAAATGGGGGTATCTTTCCAACATTCTTTCTGACAGCAGTAAAAAAATGTACTAATTTCTATTGAATTTCTAATTCACCAAACTCCCCTTCTATTACGTTTTACTGGGCTTACCAGCATCGCTTGTCAAAGTGAAGAGAGAAAACAATCGCGCGCGTTTTTATATCCATATTAAAGTGTCACATTAATTCAAGTTCATGTTTATGTGTAATTTATATCGTTTCTTTGAATTAATCTATAATCAGTATGGTTGCACTTAAATGTAAATCTTTATTATTTGAAATTAAAATTATTTACATAAATAAAACTAAAGTTTCTTTTATATTTTCCATCCAGGGTACTTCACGTCTTGTCAGCACGGATAGTGAGGAACAAATCAATTCGCCACAGCATGATTTCCAAAGCAATTGCAACAACACAAATAGTATCTTAGCATTCAATTCAATATCATCGTCCGAGCCACATAAATCTTCCTTAGAAAGCTTAGAAAATCTTGAGAAACCTCCAGAAACGAAGGTAATTCCACAAAGTGCCACAGAGAGTCCTCCAATTCCAAAAGTGATTGTCAAGCCGCTGCTACCACTTACGGCACCGCCTCCTACACTTCCACCACCACCGCCTGTAGCAGCACCAGCTCCAATTGCTTCAGACGAAGCTGAGGAATTTAACTACTATACAGTGAAAATTTCGCCGGACAAGCCACCCAAAGAGAGGCTGAAACTCATCATAAAAACCGATGTCATTCGTAACGCTTTAGCTGCGGCAGCGGCATCAGCAGCTGCATCAAGTTCCACATCAGCAGGAGACAAACCAGAAAAGGAGAAGAAGTCAAAAAGCAAAAAACACAAACATCTCAAAAACATCATGGCCGCGAAAGAGGGTGAATTCAAAACTCCTTCGCCACAGCAGAGCACAGAAAATTACCGCACAATTATATCCCCGCCTGCGCTTTCGGAGAGAGATTTCGATTCTCAGTCTTCGGTGCTCGGTAGTATATCGTCGAAGGGCAACAGCACGCCGTTGGCACAAGCTATTCCCGAGGAGGCATGCGTAATACGAAGTCGAGGATCGAGCGATATAACTAGTGATTTGGAAACAAGTCAGCATAGTTCCCTCGTTGCGCCGCCGTCTGACATTGAATCACGATTGGAATCGATGATGGATGGAGAAGATGTAGTCGACATTCCAAAGGATGTCTTGGTCAACGAGGAACCCTTACAAGAGGACATTTTGGAAGTGCTCACGGGAGGTGCTGTGACTGAAGTTGAAGCTGAAGCTGAGGAGGAAAAATCAATTGCGGAAGAAAAACCGGAAGAGCCTGCGACGCGACGAGTTACAAGAGGAAGTAAAGCAGTTACTAAGGAACCACCCGCCAAAGAGATACCTGTCAGCAAGGAAATACCTGTCAAGGAACCCGTTGAGGAGACGGTTACGGTTATAAAGGAGGTCCCAGCAATACGGCGGACCCGAAGGGGTGCACAAATTGCTCAAGCGGTGGAATCTACTGAAACTTCTCCTACACCTGAGCCAGTAATTGAGACACCGACACCACCACCTCAAGCAGTTATATCGCCGACCAGACGAACAACACGTCGGCAAATTGCAGCTGTTCCGGCTGATATAGCTCCGACAGAAGACGAGCCCTTGCCTGAGCCCGCACCAGTTGAAGTAGCAGCAAAACGCGGAGGTCGAATAACTCGAAACAACAACAACATCAACAACAATACAATCAAGTCGCCAGGAAGCAAGAGCGAACCCGCGCCAGCAAATACAACGCCGCCCGCACCAATTCGCAGCTATGGACGTAAGCGGAAGAATGCGCTGACAACTCCCGAAGGTAGCGTGTCGCCCGCGAAGCTATTAGCGCAAGCCGAAGAAGTAAGCAGTATAGATGCAGACGCAACTGTTAAGAGTACCTGCTCGATAGATATTCCTTATGAATCAGAGCAACTGCAGGCAAACTCGGTTCCTACCACGGAAGCAGAACCTGTTAGCTTAGTGATGCCGAAATCGACTGCAGCCCCTGAAGAAGTGCAACGACGTGATTACAAAATCAAAGACAAATTCAAGCGAACTTGGCTGGAACGAGATGCCCGCGAGAAGCAAGAAGCTGCCCAGAAAGCCGCGGCTGCTGAGCAGTTAGCTAAGTCTGAGGCAGGAATGCTCAAGGTCGACGACGAAGAGATGCATGAGAAACAGCCGATGAAATTGGTTATTTCGAAGAAGAAGGGAAGCATCTTCAAGAGCAGAGTTGCTGACCAATATCCGAAACGTCATCTGTACAAACATCGCTGGGATGAACATCAAAATGGCGAGCAAACCGCAGAAACACCCAATACCAGCGACTCGCCGGTCCCGCCGAAGGCAGCCGCCGATGCAATATTCGATGACTTTAGCGAGGACTGCGATAATTCTCAGGAAGCGCCGCAACCCAAGCTAACACGTGTTGTCAAGCAATGCTATGGTGCGAATAAATTCGAGGAAGAGCCCGTGACAAGTGTGCGCTGCGATAGAAAGGCTAAAGAATACTACACTGTTGTTCGAAACGTCAAAACCGCTCACCAAATCCAAGAGTTCGGCGAGTATCAGCAGATCAAGGACGACGTTGATTATTTCCTTGAAGCCCTGCAACCACAGAACCAAATGTCAATGCGTTGCCTCTCTGCGCTTAAGTTGGCTTCCAAGTGCATGACTCCTGCCTTCCGAATGCATGTCCGAGCGCACGGTGTGGTGACCAAATTCTTTAAAGCACTCAGCGATGCTAATGCTGACCTAAGTCTGGGCCTTTGCACGTCGGCGATTATGTTCATTCTCTCACAGGATGCACTGAATATGGATCTCGATAGGGACTCGTTAGAGTTGATGATGAACCTACTGGAAGCGGATGTCACCAACCCGGTGAATACCGTAGAAATTGCATCTTACAATCGTAATAAGGAAACGGTGAAGGGCATTTGCGAGGAAATCAAGAGCCAAGGCAAGGCAACACACCTGAACATGGATTCCCTTTCATCGGGGACGTTAGCCATGGAAACGCTGCTTTCGCTGACTTCGAAGCGAGCCGGAGAATGGTTCAAAGAGGAATTGCGAAATCTTGGCGGTCTCGAGCATATAATCAAAGTAATCTGCGAATGTTGTCGACAGACGACCGCAGCTGAGAAGACGAATTGTATTGACTGGACACCAAGCCTATTGGATAATATGAAGACAATCGAACGATGCATGCGCGTGTTGGAGAACGTCACGCAGGTGAATGAACAAAATCAGAACTATATCCTCCACTACAGCAACGGCGAAGCAATAAATACCCTTTTCAAACTGTACCAAATGTGCGACCGTGAAATCGCACTCTATCCTACGACCGATTTCACGTCGAAAGACAATCCTGGAGTTGTACTCCGTGAGACACTCATACCAACACTAAAAGTTCTGATCAACATCACGCATCCGTTCGATTCCACTGCGAACGGTAGTTCCTTGATTGGCCAGAGGAAAGAAATCTTCGACACAAGTTTTCACATTCTGTTGCAAGCTCCTAATTACATTCCGGAACGGTGTGTCTTTGAGCTCAGTATGCTGGTAAGTGTTTACATTTGTTTTTTTCTATTTTCATGTCGGACAGTAAATGACGCAATTCATTCAATTTGCAGGTACTTCTGTTATTGATTAACTTGACAATGCATACGGTCGCCAATCGAACTACAATCATGAAAGCTGTGGCTCCATCAGATTTCAACAGCATTGCTGAACGTGTGCCAGCTATTAAAGCACTGATTGAATACTTCTACAAATGTGAAGAGCTAGCAAGGTAACTGTCACTGAAGCATTAACTTAACTGTGAGTGAATTTGTAAAATATCCATATTTCCATTCATAGACTGGTCGAGAAAAATACTGATGCTATTCTCGACAACACTGAGCAGAAGAAGAAGCAGGAGGAGGTTGATGAAACCGTCAACAATCGTAAGATATTTGCTTTGTTTTTTTTTTTCTTAAAAGTATTCACTGCTCACACGTTTTTCTTCTTTGCGATTAGTTCTACAAAAAGCAGGTCATCACATGGAACACACTCTGAAAGGCAGTTACGCGGGCATTCTTATTGGTCACTTGATAACCGACAGTGAAGAGAATGAGAATGTTGTTCGAACATATCTGCGAGAAAATGGCTTTAAGGAGATAATTGGAGTCCTCGAGAAATACTACACATTCATGAATCTGACTGCAAGTGTAAGTGGAGATTTTTTTACCGCCCAATTATATCTGATTCTAAATGTCTTTTTATTTCACTTCAAATAGTCCGAAGCGACAATAGTCTCACACATCAAATCGACCAAAAAACTCATCGACTATTTTAAGAAGCGTGATATAATGAATGAAACTGGCAGTAGTAGTGGTACTGCACCAACAATGGATTTCAATGATTCAGCGTCAACGTCGCCTACTCCATCACCTGCAATAAGCACTCGCAGTACGCAGCGCGTCTATAAAACCTACAGCCAGAGATAATTGTAAATTTTCGACACACTTTAGGATCACTTTTTTGTTCCATTTCCATGAACAAATCCGTTTTAATTTAGTTTTTGTCAAAGGCTGAATGAACAAGTTTTGCTAAAGAGAACACAAACAAATGTGCATGTATTTCAAAGCAGAATCGTTTTCATTTGTTTAAGAATTAAAAATTTCTTTAGTTGTAGTATCATTTACTTCTTATTACAAAACAAAACAAAAACACGTTAGATGTTCTTTTCCCTTTTAGTTCAGTAGATGTAAACGTAAAGTTAAACATTGTTGCTTTAGCCAAGCAAAACTGTATGTTAAGATAATCTCAACAAAAAAAAAAAAACAACACAAAACAAAAAAAGAAGGAACAAAAAATCACTTTTTTCTAGTTTTAATTGTACGTGTAAATATATTATATATGTATTGTTAAAAGAAAATAACATTTATTAAGAAATAAAATAAGTATTTAGTACACGTGGATGTGTATATATTTTATCCAGAGTAATATTCTTCGATTAAAGTTTTATCGTACTTGCACATGTATTTTTCGTATTGTTTTCTTTGCAGGTAGGGTCATGGACTTGAAGAAGATTGTTATGTATCACCGTTTAGATCGAGTTAAAAAACACATTTCAGTTCAACGAGAAGCGACGTACAATGGTCAAAGGATGTTATTTTACATGGGCTTGAGTAGTATGAAGTTGTCGCAACTGTTGGGTTCAAAACTCATGGCTCGAAGGATCAAAATCATGCTCTATAAAACCCTTGTTTTGCCAGTCCAGCTATATGGAGCAGAAGGTTGAACGTTAAGCAAAGCAGAAGAGCAGATTCTTAATGCCTTCGAAAAAAAATCATGCGTCGGATCCCCTCTGCAAAGAAGGTGAGTGGAGGAGAAAACAAAACCGCGAACTCTACCAAAATGTGGATGTAGCCCGGAAGGCAAAAATCCGTCAACACTACTGGCTAGACCACATCATATAAAATCATAAAAGCTTAAAACGTGCATCAAATTTCTAGTTGGTTTAAAAAAAATCATACGATGAAGTTTATCTACTACCTTTAAATTGTCTAAGCACAGGCATATCTGGCAAAACAACGTTTAAGAAAACCCTAAGCTTTCAGGTTTTTTTGATTATATCTTCGGTTCTACAAAAGATACAGAGTTAAAAAATAAATTGTGTTAACGTAGATTTGTATGTTCTGTATCGTATAACATCCCTGTTGAAATATTATGACCCACAATGTATTCCAGAGGATAAATTCCACTTCAGCTGTCAACTAACTGTCAGATGAACCTCATTTCTCAAAAGTCTATCATTTTTTTCTTTACATACATAACTACTAAAGTAGAAAAGAATTTAATTTTCTGTATAAAATGAGTGCGGCAACAGTTTCCATTGATTCCTTGGATAAGGACCAAATGAAAACCGTAAGTTGGCAGATAATTTCTGGCTTAGCTCATTCATCTATAACCCATTTGGGTATGAGTCCTACTCCACTCTGCATTCAAAGGTCGCTGGATACCTTTTATTTACAAATTTTACATAAGCAATGTCTAATCATTCGCGCTAAATGCATTTCATTCAATGCAAGGCACAAAATCAAAACCCCTCAATAAGTATTAAAACATTAACCATAGACACCCAAAAACCCTAGAATAACTTATTTATTTCTTATTCGAACATCACAGTGATAAGTAATTCTCTTTTTAGTTTCAAGATTTTCTTCTGTCCTACAACAAATTGTCGGAGCTCTGCTTTGGTGACTGTGTGCGGGATTTCACAGCGAGATCGCTCAAACCAGAAGAGGTACTTTATCTAAACTAAACATGAATATATGTACTTACATGCACTTTCATATTTTACAGGAAAAATGTTCATTGAATTGCGTGGATAAGTTCTTGAAAATGAACCAGAGAATATCTCAGCGTTTCCAAGAATTCCAAATGATTGCCAATGAGAATGCGTTGGCAGCAGCACAAAAGACCGGGAAACTATAAAAATAAAATCAGACAACCCCAAGATAGCATTTTAAGCCACCACTTAAGTCATGAAAATATATACCACAATATGTTCTTGCAAACAAACTGACACGTTTTTTGTTAACTTAATTTCGTAATTTTATTTAAAAAGACAAAATAAATCTGTAAAGTAGTTACTCTGAAAAAAAAATTGCATAGCGCGATAAACATAACGTTGTCTAAGTCTTTAGTCTCGGATACCAGCATCAGACTGAATTCCTTCCGACTCTGTGATTAGGGCATATTCCAAAATGACACGACCCTCTTTGTATCTGAAATGAAATGGATTTATTTTGATTCGGATAAACTCAGCTCGGCAGGACGAATGTTTTGTTTTACGCTGAGCACAATTCCACACATAATTCAATGTTTGATAAGCTGTGCTGTAAGTACAAAGGTAATTTCCTGCCCAATCGCCCTCTTCTACTCACTTTTGAGAATTATCAGTTGCAAATTCATACATCCAGCCCAGCTTGTGAGCACAGTTTTTGCACATCACATCACGGACCATGTGACGTCCAGTCAGCATAACTCGCTCCTGCACATGACTGAATGTAAGGTTCACAACTCTCTTAAACAGGTAGGCGCGTCCTAGAAGACAACAAAGGAATATATACTTGTGCACACTTCACAGTTCGCATGCATGCAGAAAGAGAATACTTTCTAAATATACTTTACCAGTGGCTCCTGTAAATCGTGTGCTAATCAGCTGCGTTTTGTTGGTAAGATTTGCATTGCATTGGCCACAGTTAAATAGCTTATGACCACCCAGATGTTCCAAAAATATACGACCCATTTTCGCCTAACGTGATGCTCACTTCCTTTGTTATTAAACACTTTTTCTGTAATTGCAGATCGATTAAGAAATCTTCTCCGGTTTGCTCTCGCTGACTCTCTAAAACGTTATTTTAGAACATTTTCTAACGTAGCTACGAACTCTAAAACTGCTCTATTCATCCATTTATAGAGAGTAATAACCTTTGGCAAATTCCAATATGACTCCTCTTTGTTCCTACTTGTTCATCGTTTAAAAGGGAATGCACAAAAGTGCTTGTTTTTGTTTTACTAAACCATGCGATCGACTTTTCAAATAGTTTATTTCAAATGAAATACTTTTTTCAGTCGAAAAATCACACTGACAATGGATAATTATGATTTAAATCAAATGAAGAAAATTCAGACGACGTATGACCCTCGAAAACACAAAATGAATAAAAAAAAAAAAACAAATACATATGTGTCGTATGCTGAAAGAAAAAGGAATGAGAAACAAAAGAGATATAAATAAACGTGAAGTTAGATGCCGTTGTGGTGGTGTTTCTTGATATGTTCGCAAGGTTTGGAGAAATTTCGTCGAAAAGTCATCCATTGAATAATTGTGAATATTTTACTTTCACATACTTTCACATGCTCAGTAGTCAGTAGCTGGCGTAAAGGCATCAAATGGAACCAGTTGAATTCGTGATAGTTTGGTTTTCCTTGAAATAAACTCTAAGTACGAAGGTAGATAGAGCAGAAGTGGTTGATTCCAAAAGCGTTTGAAATATCCAATTAACGTTTGTACCTACCTAACAAAATTAAACTACATATTCATTCAAATAAACAAAACTACTACTACGTACCACTGGAGCTAGGAAACTACTTCTTGCATGTCCATTGATCAAACGTCTAAGATAAGGGGACTAAATAGTTCGGGTTTGCTTAGGGGTACCTATTCCTTCTTGATATGACGCAATTGGTTAGCTTTAGCCATCCGAGATTAGCTGGCTCTTGAATGGTGTTAATAATTGCTCTTAGTCACCCTCAATGAAACCGCAGATGAACTATCCAGGAAAGGGCAGAAATCGACCCAACCCAGGCAATCCCATGTATCAAACCATATCTGAGCCTCAGCCTAAAAGCCTCTCAAACTGGCGTGATCTTTAGTCAGCCGCTTCCAATTTCCCACGCCAAGTTAGTTCACGTCCACTTGCGGGCGTCCTCTATTGCGTTGTCCCACTAGTGCGAAGTCGAATACTCTTCGGGCTGGAGCAGTGTTGTCCATGCACTTTGCATGTCCTAGCCATCTTAGGCGTTGAATGCGTAGACGTTTGGCTAGACACATCATCACAATACCATCAGCGCAAAACTGGACCAAAGATAGACAGCAGAACCTCTCTCTCGAAGTACTTTTTCATCCAGTTTTTGCGCCGTATAGCAAGACTGCAATAATGAATGTATTAAATAGAGTCATCTTCGTCCTTCGAGAGAGGGCTCTACTACTCAATTGCCTCTTGAGCCTAAATAAACAGCGATTGGCAAGAGTTATTCTGAGTTTAATCTCGGCACTGGCATTCATATTGTTTACTTGGGAGCCGAAGTAGACGAAGTCCTAAACTGAACTGACGTTGTCGGGAAGTCACCGATGGTGTATGTCCTTCCTTGAAGATAGCATATACTAGTTTTGCTCTTATTCACCGCTAAACCCATTTTGGCCGGTTTCGATTCAATAGAAGCAAACGCTTCATTGACGGCTCACTGTCTTCGACCATTCATGTCAATGTCGCCGCGTATCCTAACAATTGTACGAACTTTTGAAAAATTCTTGCAAAAAACCAAGATCTTGCTTATCAGGTTAGTTATTTTAAAATTATCGTCCATCCTTCAATTCCACTATAAATCAGTCTGGTATTTATTTGATTGATACAAAAAAGGGGACCCTCTGAATTGCGCCAACTATAGAGGCATCAGACTCGTTGTGTGCGTTGTGTGAACGCCTAAAGCCGTTGGTCAGCAAGCTGCTTAGTCCATGCTAGTGCGGCTTTAGGCTAGGAAAATCCACCATCGATCAAATAATTACGCTATGGTAAATTTTGGAAAAAAAAACCCAGGAGAAACAGACCACCGCATATTCATCGATTTTAAGGCCGCGTATAACAGCATCTATAGAGAGGAGCTACACAGAGCAACGTCTAGTTTTGGCATCCCTACCAAACTCGTCCGTTTGTGTAGGATGACGATGGAGAATGCACGCTGCTCCATCAAGGTCGATAAAGACCTAATCAGGACCTTTGATGCCAAACAATTCAGACAACATCATTCTTGAAACAATTGTTCAAAACTAGTTCCAACTACTCGCATATGACGGCGATATTGACATTGTCGGGAACGGAGCGTGGTGTCAATGGCACTTTTGTGCGTATTGCGACAGAGGCCGCGAAGATGAATTTAACGGTAAAGGGCAAGACTAAATACAAATATGCTGTCAACGAAAATTGACACCCAACGCCGACGTCTCGGACAGAACTTCACATTACACAGATATAACTTTGAGGTAGTCAAAGACTTTGCCTACTAGGACCCGCTATTAACTCAGACAACGACCCCACCCCAAGTCAACAGAAGAATAACTCTTGCCAATCGCTGCTTCTTTGGGCTAAGAAAGCATTTGATAAACAAAGCCTTCTTTCGTACAACCAAAGTAACCTTCTATAAGATCTTAATCGTCTCAGTCCATGGAGCAGAGGCATGGGCTTTTTCAAAAGCGGACGAAGTTGCTCTTGGCTGCTTTGAGAGGAAAATTCTTCAGGTGATTTTCGATTCCGTCTGCATAATAGGTGAGTGGAGGACAAGGTATAACAGTCCATTGACCTAACCAGAAGAGTGAAGATCCAACGACTAAAAAAGCTAGAGCATGTAGAACGGATGAAAACCAATTGTCCGGCCTAGAAAGTCTTCGAATCCACCCCTAAAGGACGGTGCAGTAAAAGAAGACAGCGACTCAGGTGGCGCACGCAAGTGGAAAGAGACCTCAACCAACTATGCATGCGAAACTGGAGGCAGCTAGCTAAAGATCGAGCTGGCTGGAGACGCTTGTTGGTTGAGACCCAGGTCCACCCCGGACCGCCACCTAAAGTAAGTAAGATAATTGATTTGTAGCATTTGGAACTTCGGGTTTAAGACTTACACAAGTTATTTTATGTATGTATTGCAACCCCATGAAATCTTTTTTAAGTGATACGAATTTACTTTTAATGGCTTCAAATCAACTCAAAAGTCCAGATTAACTAACGATTGTTTGGGAATATCCCACACAACTTTTAATTGCTTAAGAGATAAACACATTACACAAACCTTACGATTGCATCAAGGAACGTTGGCTTATACTGATGCATATGTACATAAAACCCCCTGCGCTGTGCAAATACTTGTTTGTTTTTTAATGTGATAACCAATGACCTCTTCTTGCTAAAAACAAAAATTAATTGATCGATAACATTTTAAACAACAATTTGTATTGGTTTCTGATCGCAAGTTTATTTACTGAATTCGACTTTAACAGCGACTATAAGATCTTCAAATTAGATCCTCATTTTCGCCATTGGTAAGCCCTTCGCTCCCAAACCGGTGACTTTGTATGTAGTTCCAGCCGGTTGTGGCTTATCGAATAATGCAGCAGTTGTAACATACAAAATGTCCAAGTCAGGGCCGCCAAATGCAGCTGATGTAATTTGCTCACAAGGGAATTTGATTTCAAGTAAAATTTGACCATTCCTGTAAAATTGGGTATTTATTAGAAAAATATCAAGAGAATAGAAAAGACAAGTAGCTTACTTTGGGTCGACTTTAAAGATTGTTGAACCATTGAAGGTGGCAACGTAGAGGAAACCTTCCGAGTCAATGGTCATGCCATCAGGAAGAAGATTCTTGCCATCGCGTAGGTTGTGTAAATCGAATATGGCCTTGGGGTTGGCTAAAATGATAGGAATTTTTGTTAACTCATATTCAAATATTGAACGGCGTTATTCTGTTGTTTACTTGCTACTCCTGTATCGAAGTCGTAGTCGTATTCTTTCACTTCAAAATCAGTTGTATCGATGTAGTAGAATTTCTTAGTTTTCTCATTCCAAGCCAGACCGTTGGATATACCAACATCACCCTTAACTAATTCATACTTTCCAATGCCATCTAAACGATAGAGATGTCCATAGCGAAACTCAAATTCGTTTTTATAGCACATGGTTCCGGCAAAGAGACGCCCGCGAGGATCACATTTACCATCATTGAATCGGTTACCGTCATATTTCTTGTCTTCTTGTTCGACAGTTAAAATGTCACTATCGACCTTGCACGTTTCAGATACACCATCCCATGTCACAATGGCTACACGGCGGTCGATACCCACAGCAAATTTGTCCGTTGTACCCTCAATTGGAACCACGAATGAGGCAAATGTTTCGTTTTCTGAAAATTGGAGATATTAAGAATTAAACTGAAAAATGAGTCCATTCAAAGTAAACGGATACAACATTTGAAGCATGAATGGAGTTATGAGGATATCCGTCAATGCTCCGAACAGCTGAATTCAACATTAAACACCTTGTGTATCATCGAAAATGTTTATAAGTATTTTATATCTGAAGAAAGTGTGTTTCTTTTGACCCAGTTAGCAGCCTAACCCTGTGAGCCATTTCAAACAAACAAAACCGTTGGCAATGAGGTACTCTTTCACTTATGTGACCGTTACGGTTCCGCTTACCAGACCAAATACGTATCAATTATAATTTTTTTGAAGTTACGACCATAAACTTAAACCATGATCATATGGTATTTGTACAATGTGTGCAATCTAATGAAAATACAAGTCACATCACAGCTTTTTTTTATGTAATTCAAAGTAAATAAATGTACCAAAATGTGCAACAAATCAGTAAAACAAAAGGTACTAGTTATAATCATTTGGATTTTGATTACGTGCACTTCGTCGTTTCCACTCGAAGTCATTTTACATAATTTAATCAGAGGAGATTTGAACTTGTAAGAAAATGTAACCTTTTAACAATCGAGAAAAAAAAATACTAAGGAAACGCGAAAAGTTGTTGAGTAAGCGCTGTAGGCGAGTAAGTGTGCGTTGATGTAATATACATAACATTGGGAAGGAACAATTTAAAGCCTGCTCGTGAAAAAATGAGGCTACATATGTATTTAACTTTAATGAATCGTGACAAAATTAACCGAATCAACGTCTGTTTAAAAAATGAAAGCACGTTCTTTACAAGTAGGATTGGTACATAAGTTTGTACAGATGGTAGCTGCTAGTTATTGTTAATTTAAAATGGATCAAGGGATCCAATTAATTGTTCCATTTCGAACAATGGAAAACATACAACAAACCACAACGATCACATCACGAAACGGAAGAAATTCCCCGTCAATTATTCACATTCCAGTTTAACATTTACTTCATCATAGTCACTCGCAATGAAATCAAACGTTGATCTGTTTTACTTGAGAACAAATTTCCGGTTTGCTTTTAAAAGACATAAAACCTCATCACATCGCTTAGATACTACTCACCGATTTGACTCTTGTAGACCTTGTTCTGCTTGTAATCATACCGCAAAAGTTTTCCATTATTGATGTCAACAAAGTACAAATTTTGCGTAGCAATATCCCAGTGAGGTCCTTCGCCCAGCAAAGCATACGAATCCGGCAGTGGCTCAACCTTGTAAGACATCTGCGAAAAAACACAAATCAAAGAAATAACCTTTTATTCACTGCAACTGATATTTGGCAACCGAAAACTAGTCAAGCGATCATTTGAATATTCTGTCAGAGAAGAAACAATTGCATTTGGCATAAATCAACTACAGTTCATACCACAGTTTTATTGTGCACACTTATATTGGCCTCCATGGACACAGACACATTGTCGGCATAAATGCCAGCAACAATCGTGCTTACTGCAACCAGCACTGCGAGCGATAATCGAGGAGATGCCATTTCGACTGAAACTGAACAGCAAGTGAATTGAACTACTCGTAAGGTGTTCGTCGTGAAGTTTGAAAGTTTATTTTCACCTTAAGCTGAGCTCAATGTATGCGGCGTGAACTGTAAAATTCATCTGCGATCAAACTCACGTGAACCCGATCTACCCGAGCGGCAGTTTTAATCAGAACGAACACTTGAAATCGGTTTCAGCTTCTCTTGTTTCCCCCATGCAGTAGCATTGTTCTCGGAGACAAGTTAAGGTGTAAAAATGTTATCATCGTTCGATCGCGGCCAGGTGGAGAATAACTCTTATGTTTGACGTAAACACAGAAAAAACACTGGTTAGGGTAAATGCCAGTGAGTAAGACCGTCAAAGCTCTCCCAGGGCCAGAGCTTCTCTGATTGAAGCGAATGCGATTAGCAACATAAACATGAACGCACAGATGTAATCGTATTTATCGATTGGTCTAGATGCGGTCTGTGAAAGTTTCATTTTAATGAGCTTTATGCGATCAAATTTCGATTGATTTATGACAACAACAATAAGAACACAACACAAAACACAGTCGCTAATGCACTTCACTAGTTCAAACGAACTTAATTTGCTTAATACCTTTCTTGTTGGATGGAGCTGTTTACTTTGACGGTAGTACAACGAACACAGAGTATGCTTGTGAGACGAAGTGTGGACGTTTTTATACTAAAATTCGGCACAGCATTATCTTTTAATTCTGTTTGCATGATAACAACGTCTGATGGTCTGTACAATCACAAATAGGGGATAAAACAAGAAACGACAAGAGAGAGAGAGAATTTATTTCAATGCTATCGCTGCTGGGGTCAGACATTCAGAGCAAAGATAAATTGCTTTTGACTCGAAATAATGCGGCTGTCACTACGGAGACTGCAAAACAAATGCAAATTATTGATAAAAATCAATTATTTTTCTATGCATTTACACATGTGGTAAGGGTTGTGTATTTTGGTAAAAGCTTAGATGGAATGATTCGACGCGTCGAGAACCAGATAGTATGTTCAGATGTCTATCTTTAAGTGCAGATATTATGTGGCCTTAGTGAATACAAGTATTGAGTATAAGATAGTTTAGTATGTCATGGCATGCAACTGTTGGGCACAACGAAGTTAACATTAACAACTTGAAAGCCCGACAATGAAATTTTGTGTATCGGATATCCTTTAAACAAAATGAAGTAAATTTAAAATCCTAGATAGGATATCCGATCGAATCTGAGTAAAATATGTATCAATCCAACTTTGTTTCAAGTAGCAAAGCATACATAGCTACATAGCTCTCAATCAATCACAAATCACTTCATAGATTAACGTATCTTACAGTATTTCGGGTATTTAGACACATGTATTCCGTTGTCAAACGGGTAACCGCAGGGGGCACACTTGAACCAAGAAAGGTTAAGTGGGGGCGTCAAGAGGATCAAGAGAATCGAGTTTAAGTACTTAGCATGCACTTAGTCAGCACACTTCTTCTTCAATCTCCATGACCACAACCAAGTACTTGTTAGAAATTCTGCTACACTTGATTATCACAGTAGACATATGAATGTGCATTGAAGTGCATGCGCCTGAGAAACGCAATGATCGGAAAGGAACAAGCTTGATGGAGGGCATTCTCGATCTCTTTATGTGAGAAGAGTCGAAGACTTGTGTACTTCTGATGCAGTGTCGTGTAATGTCACGTACCAATATCTGATCTCTTAAAAGAAATTAAAGCAGAATTTACTAGCTGATTATGACTCACTTTGTGGGTTGCAACTCATGCAACTCTGTAAAGTAAAAGTATGCCTTCATTGTTGATGGTTGTTAAAGGAGACACCATATTAACTTAACATCCATTGATAAGCAGCGGTACACATTCTTTTAAATTAATATTTAAATCTGAAAACTCATCAACACAGTTTTAAAGATGATGCAATGCATGAAGTAGTAGTTGGGAGATCATACAGTTGAGATAAAAAAATTAGATCTTCCTTATTGTAATTTATTGAATTAGGGAATAATAAATACATCGAAGTGAAATACAAGGTCACCGAAATTCTTAAAAATAAATCTATATTTAAATATGTTTTTACACAGATGTATACATATGTAAATGCAAGACTCGCAGATGTGACACTTAATTTGATAAGTAGAAATAATAAATTACGGCAATAAATTAAAATAGCTCCCTTATCATTGAGAATGTCTTAATTGCTTGTAAATTTTCTTTTAATGATTACTCCTGATATGGATGTGCAAAAGTTTGATTTGTATTTAAGCCAAGCATGTATTTTTAATTAATTGTAACCATGCGTATCATTCTAGTTCAAAAGGTTAAATGCCCAGACGTTTTCTGAATTGATATATATTTTTTTTTTACATACATATAATACAAACAAGGGTTTTATTAATGAGTCCAATAGATAGAATGGAAATATATGAAATTCGTAGTTAACAGTCGCTGCCATTAGTATTCAATATTTCCTATTTTCTATTTTCAAATTTAGCAGAATTTGTTAATTAATCGTTCTTTTGTTTGTAGAGATTTGTGATCACTAAAATTGTAATTCTACTACTTTTTTTAATAATTCGGCTTTGAATGCACTGATGTTCGATTCCGTTTCATATTGCACATCCCCTGTTAATTATTTTATTACTATAATCAAAACATTCTTACCTTTATTTCTTACAATTTATAGGCTTATCTAATTATTTGTATTCTTTTTATCAAAAGCTAGATTTGCGTCTTACAAGATTTTAATATAATTTTCTTAACACGAAAATTGCACTACTTATCATTGCATTCCCCTTGAGAAAACTTAACGAGGTGATTGAAATATTGCACAATGGTGTGTGAAAGTGATGAACGCAGGTGAACTGTGGTGAATCTCTATTATCTTCTTCGATATGCATAAAAGCTCATCCTTTAAGGATCACAAATCTGAGTACAAATTCTAATAACTACTTCAAGAAATTCATGATGGATATGTAGAATCGCATCATTCATACACATTTCAAGAAAATGAGAATGTACATAACATGGTATTTTATCAAATAAATTAGTAAAATATACCCAAAATTTAATTAAAAAATAAAAAATATGTATAAATATATAATTTCAGAAAACAAGTGTTCAAAATTCATTTTAAAACACTGACGCCAATAAATTCATGAAGATTGTATTTTCGAACGCATCTCTGTAACAGGAATACCTTGATTTAAAAACATGTGTCAAAACCTGATGTCAACAAATGACAGCAAATACCATATTTTTTGAATAAAATCCTGTTCATATGGATCACCAGTGTGTTGCGGAAAATGTTAAAATTGATCCATCTTCAATCAAACGAAATTCCTCATCAAAAGTTGAGGACAAATGTTTGAATTGCTTGAAATGTGGGACAGATTTTGACATCTCGAATGTGAATGGGAAGGACGATTACTTGGCTCATTTGTTTCGGGATCATAGGCTAGTCATAGCGGACGTTGATGACATTGCCGATTTGCGAGACTACCTGCTTCATTGGACAGATAAATTCAAAGGTAAAATTAGTGTGTTGAAGTCTATATTATTACAAGGTATCTTTTCCACAGACAAGGATCTGGAGGAGTATTGCACAACAATGTTATTGGACCAACTCCCTGACGGTACTATTTCAAAAAATGAAAAGTACTACCTGCTCAGTGATATACTTCCGGAGGACTATGATTTACGAAAAAAGTTGCACCAGCAGCGCTTGGAAAAAGCATTGGCAAAGCACCAATTCGAAAGAACAGACAGGGAATTCATTAAGGAGTGCCTCTATTGTCGGGACGTAATTCACGGCCTTCGTTCAGATTTCCTAGAGCATCTTTTCACCAAGCACTTCCTGCAGCTGGGGAAGCCAGAGAATCTAGTATATGTAGATGAACTCCTCGAGAAAGTCCAGTCAAATTTTGAAAATCTAATTTGCTTGTATTGCGAAAAGGTTTTCAGGGATCGCGTCACACTCAAGGAACATATGCGAAAAAAAGGGCATAAGCGAATCAACCCAAATAATCACGAATATGATAGATTCTTCCTCATAAACTATCGCAACGAGAAACCGAAACACACTAAGAGCATCGAACAAAGTCGCCGCAACACATCAAAAGAACAGTCCCGTGTTAAGGACTCTGATAACCTTGACAAATCTGTGCTGAGCAGCGAGGACTCAGATTCAGACTGGTGTGAATGGGGCAGCGAGAACTTGCCCATTAACTGCCTGTTCTGCTCTAGAAGTGATACAGATTTCAGTTCGTTGAAAAAACACATGTTGGACGAGCATGGACTTGACTTTGAAGCTGAAATATCGGGTTTAAACTTCTACCAGCGAGTAAAGGCTGTCAATTTTGTCCGTCGACAGATGCATATTTTAAGATGTGCCGCGTGTAATAACAGATACGATACGACGCAAGACTTAGCTAGTCACATGTCAGCCGAGAGTCATTACAGTCTGGGAACTCGTGCTCATTGGGATAAGCCTGAGTTTTTCTTTCCCACCTTCGAAGACGACGGCCTTCTTTGTGTTCTAGATGACGGTAATGAAAACGAGGACGATGAAATTTTGGCACGAATCATTGCCGAGGATTCGGTACTGAAAATTAACAAAGATGCCGAACGACTTTCTTTAGAAAGCTTTGTTCTTCCATAGATATGCTTTGTTGAAATAAATTAGTAAATCTAACTTTTTCGTTTCCTTGGTTCCAGGCGAAAACGCGAACCACACCATGACAAAATAATGTTTAAATTTTAAAAGCACGTATTTATTCAACTCTTTATTGTATTACTTAAACCTAAAACGTAAACATATACAAATTTAGATAGCCGTGCCTCTCTCCAAATTCTGTTTTATCTCTGCAGTGTATTCGCCATAGAAGCGGTCCAGCTTCTTGTTGAACTTCGAATTGCGTTCATTGATGAAGTCCACATCTGCGTCATCATTGTATATTCTCCTGCGAGAATACTTCTTCCTTCGGTCAATTTGCGTTTCCAGATCCTTTACCATGTTGTTTATCGCATCCGGGTTGTCCTTGTGAACATTGTGAAGAATAGTGTTGGGTTTGCAGTAGAATGCATCCTCCCCTAAAGTCTTCTTTTGTTTTTCATATTTGGCCATATCACGTGGAGGCATGTTCTTAACCAAGCGACTATACTGCCTGGCTGTTTGGGCTTCAAACGTGGAAAACCCGTCGTCTGGATTCTTTTTTTGCTTTTTCTTTTCAATTTTTGTGGCATCAATTGCGGAAATGTCCAACATTTTCAGACGGTCATAGTTCTTTCCTTCGGCTTGAGCTTCTTCTCTCGCTTTTGCGTCGCTTAAAATCCAGTCAGCTTGTCGTTTTCTGGATTCCCAATTTTTGGGAAGTTTATTTCTGGCATCTTCTGCAACAACTTCTTGGTGATTTTCGTTTCGTGCGTTCTGCCGGAGTTTGTGGAGATTTCTTAAGCGTTCCTTTCGATCGTTTAGTTTTTCCGCAGCTGATTTATCTGAGCTTGAACTTGCTGACTCCATGGTTTATTATGATATTGAAAATAAATGATGTAAACACGATAATGTATTCTCATAAATTCTTGCTTTATTTTCACTATTTTCTGACACTTGTGTGAAATTAACAATGGCGATTTGAAGCTTGTCAATTCGTTAGGGTGCAACTGCATTGAATTGAGGCTGAATCCATTGTTCTTGATATTCTTGACTACTCTGTTATACGGGTGTGTAGAACAGTCGCCGTATTTTGTATTGAAAAATACTGTAGCTTGAATCACGTACTGCTTTGAATCTAATTAATAAACGCATATTTGGCTGGGTGCAGTTTATACCCGTCTGTTATTAGGGACACATAGGACACATTTGTACGAACAAGTTTATGGTATTTCAAATCTCATTGATAGATGGCTCTGTATATTTTTTTAATGTTTGAAATTGATGAATGTATATCAACATAAAATTGCTGTTTAAACAATAAGGCAGACATTATATTTTTATTTTAAAGTTTAAAGATTTTCGTGTAATTGGGAAAGCGTTTGAAAATGCGGTTGAGGCTCCGGGAAAATGTGGTTGATGTCTTGAATATTATGCCATTTTAAAATATATTTCGTAGAATAAACGTAAAATGTTTACGTTTTCCAGTTTTTATGGACAAAGAATGTCCTCATTGCTCGTTTAATTGTTAAATAATTTATGAACATTTAAAAACAAATGTGCAAATTGTTGTTGTTACTATCCAAAAGATACACAAGTTCCACACAGTCCACACATTTTTTTTTCGCACATTTCATGAACCATTCCAACATCCAATTTCGTAGTCCTACTTTCCATTGTATCAGTTTAGCCGATCTCAGTGTCAGTTGATTTTATTTCCCGTGTGGTTTGGTCGGCATTCCTCGTGTGTGTAGTGTAGTTGAAAAACAGCAAAAAAGGAAACAAACCAAAACAATTACAAATCATCCCGCAAAAAAAAGTGCAAAAACAATGAAAATAGAACATTTTTAATCAATCATCGTACTCGAACTCAGTTTGAGGAGAAATTCAAGAAAATTTTAAGAAATTATTCCGGGTGTACAATGACAGAAGAATCAATATTACGTGCACGTCAGAATTGCTGTCGCTTATGCTTGGCTCCGGACAGTGAATGTATTTCGATTTTTAACAGCTACGCGGCTGATAAGGAGCCCCTAGCTACCAAAATTCTATCTTGTGTCAATATTAAGGTCAGTGTAACGTCCCTTTTTTTTTTTTTGGCTTTATATCCCACTCCCTCGGTAACTTTGTGGGATCATTTTTTCGGTTTCATCATTTTTCTGCTGACATTCCTCTGTTCCAAACTTGACTTTCAGGACGCCGCAGATGCTTGGCCAGGTGAACAGCATTGGGGGAAACAAAATGAAGCACTTTGTTGCCCCCGAAAAGAGATGAGAAAGGAAAACGGTTAATGGAAACTGAACATTTGTTGAAACTCTCATGTTGATGGGTGATGGCGATTGCCATGTCGCTGCCTATGGTGGTACTGCAGCCGATGATGATGAGTCCTGGGTGTTTCTATCTCTTTTGCTCGCGTCTGGTGGTATCTATCTTGTGTCATGTGTCCACAACGCACTACAGTATTTAGCGCTTGAGAGATGATGACGACTACGGCAGCGGCGATGACTCTTACTACGAATTGGGTGTTACGTGAAGTTTCGAAAGCCAATTTCAAGCTAATGTTTATAGTATAGATGCTTCTGGGTGGAGTGTGTTATATCCTCGAGAAATTTGATATTTTTCCATTGAACTCGAAATTCCAGCTGCTTTATGTCCAAGTGTAGGTTGTTTTGGTTCTGGTATAGCGTTATCTAAGGAACTCTCTCGGAAATGTTGTGTGCCCAACAACAACGACAGCAGAAGCACATTCCTCTGATTCGCTAGACCCATATAAATGGCAGCCACAGAAGCATCGGAACAGCCGTTGCTTTGCTGCTTCTCGTGTGTATATCGTCGTCATGCGATTTTCATCGTTTCCAGTCATCGTCGTTGTCAAGTCAAATCTGAGGGTAGGAGCAGGGGAATCACTCATGTGTGCACTGGTCTTGGCCATGTGGTGCGTAATTTTACTTGTTTCTTCCTCCAGATCTCTGTCCAAGCGCTGCGGAATGAGTTGAAGTGGTTTGCCCTGGCTCACATTATCAATTTTTAGGGGAGGAAAATTGAAGGGTTGTTGTGCACACTTGCAAGATTGTGGTGTTTCTAACTTATTTTTTTTTAGGTTAGGACACAACTGACGTGGTGATTGTGCGATGAAGATGACAGAAGAGGCACAGGAAATGCCACTTGCTTCATCTCGACAGAAACCACAGCCACGGTAGCTGCAGAACCAGTAAAATCGATCTGACAACCATTTTGTGAAATGTTTTTTTTTTTGGCATAAGGGATAAGGTTCTGAGTGCTGACTGAGTGTCGTTGGCACTTCATATCAAATTACCCTTTGCATGCTGCTAATCGGAGAATAAGATTCTTCGTTTCACCGGCTTGTGTTCACGAGGAACCAGCTCTTTGTCCTTGAGCCACTGTCGGGGAAAACCTGAAGAAACTTGATCCGGTCGCAGCAGTAGAGAATTCTTGGCGTGGGTAACAATTCATGAATCACCATGGGTCATAGGGAATTTTTTAGGGAGTGGCCTGCACCGGGTTATCGGGGAGCCTTGAGAATTTAGATTTTTTTCGGGATCAATAACCCTATAGGCTTCGTTTGAGCGAATACCATCTTAGCGGGTGCCATCATAATCACCATCATCATTATCCAGTTTAAATCAGTGCTGCTTAATTAAACAAAGGAACACACAAAAGTATGTGTATCCTTATGATAATATAGCGCGATACGATTCGATTGCACACTTCCCACTTCCCATTCTCCCGACGAATGCATTTAACCCGGAGGGGAGGAAATAATTGCAATTCGATCTACATACTCGCATTGTACTCAACTACATAAGTATATGCATAATTTGCGAATACCTGACTCTACCACCACTGCCACGACCACGACCACCTATTGTCAGCCACTCCACATACTTGTTATGTAATGACATAGGCAAAGGATTAAATGCTCATCCTTACCCTTTGAACAAATGCGCCACCACCTTATTAATTAATAAGAAGGAGGCTACCGACTCTCAAGCCCATATCCCACATTCCCTATCCTGAAGCCTATATGCCTCTTCCTACCCACCTACTCAACTACCCACCCAATTGTCCTAACAGCTTGTTTGATGAATTTAAAGCTTTAAATTGTGCAATATTAAAGAGTTTCGTTTCCCATCCAATTAGGTGTCGCCGATTGATAGGCTTTCGTTGCGAATATGTCACGCTTGCATCAGTTACTTGAATTCATGGCAGAGTTTCAAGAATCGATGTGTTGCCTCACAGAACAAGCAACGCAGTTGGCTGGATATATCGAAGAAAATGGAGAAAAAACAAATTGGCTCAGCGATTCCACTCTCTGTTGGGGCTCCAGGGGGCGTATGCGACGGCGGCGGCGGTGGAACAGGAAATGTTACGGGTGCGGGTGCGGGTGCGAGAGGAGTCCCGCATGAAGACGGAGAGGAGGACCAAGAAAACAGCCCACTTGCCACATCGATTTTGGAAGGCATTTCATCGCTCAAGAAGCGGCGGTCTTTGACGGTTTACGTGAGTTCCGATTCGTCACCTCTACATGTAGATGTGAACAAACTGTTCTTGTGGTATGTCTAATGACCTATTTCTTTTTTGTCATCATTTTTCAGCCAATTCCAGTTCACATAAAGGACGAGCCAGTCGATGAAGAAGAGTATGATCCCAAGCATGACGAGTCTGATATCGATCCAACGCTCTTTTTGGAACGTACCGAAGAGGAGGGGTCCGATAATATGTCACAAAAGGAACAGCACTTGGCGTCGTTAGGTTTAAAACAAGCCTCAAATTCGGTTAATCCTTTAAATTACCTGGTAAGTGGATTAGGGTGACATGTAAAATTCACATAAATTCTCGGAATGCTAAATACCCAAAAGGCACGTTTCATAGGCAGAGTTGTTTAAAGTAAATCAGTTTTTTGCCAAACAGGTGGAAGACGTCGAGGTTAAGTTTTATACCCTTTCTAAATTTATTAAAATTAAGAGACTTTACAAAATGGAGAGAGTCATGCTTCGCTACTTTTGGCAACATAATTTTCATATCAATTGGCGTCAGTAAACTTTCCGCAACCGTGGAGAGGCGGCCGTGGCGCTGTGAGTCTGATCGTCGACTCCTACACACTTGAACCAATGGTGTCTAGGTTCGATTCCCAGTACATCAAAACTACTTTTCACGGCCCACTAATAGCTGTTTGTCTCGAAAAAGCTTGGTTCTTCGGAGTCGGCATAAAACTGTAGGTCTCTTCCACTCGTGAGGGAACAAAAGCGCGCACAAAACGAGTGGTTGCTGTAGAAGCTATGCCGTGGCCCTCTAAGATCTTATATAGATCGATACCCCCGAGTGGACGAAGCTAGTCTGGTTAAAATCAAATCATTACGCCCATTTGCATCTAGGTTAGGGTTAGGTTAGGTAGTTGGGCTGCCAGCGAAATCACCTGCACACAATAGGATGTTGGTTCATTGTGATACCCACAGTCACGGTAATACTGCTGTTTGATCCCAACGACAAATGGTGACTGGACGAGATTTGAAAACCAAATAAAGCGTATTAACTTTGCTTTCACTGCGATTCGGACCCGCGACTTTCTTTTCATTTAAAGTGTGATTTTTTAAAAGCTATAGGAAAGTTTTTCAAAAAAAAACAATCGATAGTACGGTCCATGTAATTTAATGTTTGAAGATTATTTCATGCAAATGTTGACCTTGACTTCGCCTCAAATGGTCCATCCGCTTAGTCCAATTTTGGCATACTCTTTCCAACATTTCGGCCGGTATCTCACGAATAAATGCTTCAATTTTGTCTTCCAATGCGTCAATTGAAGCGGGCTTGTCTGCATAGACATGAGCTTTAACATAGCCCCACAAAAAATAGTCTAAGGGCGTTAAATCGCACGATCTAGGCGGCCAATTGGCCGGTGCCGAACGTGAAATAAAATGTTCTCCGGACTCGCCCCTCAATAAGTCCATTGTTGCGCGTACTGTGTGGCATGTGGCACCGTCTTGTTGAAACCACATGTCATGCAAGTCAAGCTCTTGCATTTTGGGCAAAAAAGAGTTGGATATCATCTTACGGTAGCGCTCACCATTCACAGTTATGTTACGATTCGCATCATCTTTGAAGAAGTACGGTCCAATGATGCCACCAGCCCATAAACCGCACCAAACTGTGACTTTTTATGGATGCATTGGTAGCTCTTGCAATGCTTCTGCCTGATATTCACTCCAAAATCGACAATTCTGCTTATTTACGTACCCATTGAGCCAAAAATGAGCTTCGTCGCTGAACGCGATGAACTTTCTTAACAGAGCACGCATTTTGATAATAAAATTCAATAATTTGCAAGCGTTGTTCGTGTGTAAGACGATTCATGGTTAAATTATAGACCAAACTGAAGATGTTTGACAGTGAAACAAAACACGAAACGTGCGTCAGCTGTTTAAACCAGTGTTGCCAAAAAGATAATAGCTAAAAAGTCACCCATTACATTCATTCAGCGTGTGCTGAACTAAACTGCATGAAAAAAAAACCTAAATGTGTATATCCAAGAAGAACACTGCTGCCTGGCTTTCTTACCGTTCCACTTTTGTGAAAGGAGTGTCGAAATAAGCATTTCACTAGCGTAGTTCCCCTGGTTAGGGCTTAGAAGTTCTCGCTGATGCTCCTATTCATATGTTGGCTTATAGGTTTATATGGTAAAAGATAACAAATTAGTGGTGAATACATCTTTCATTGTTTTTAGGAGAAAGCTAAATTCAAACCAAAAAAGATTTTGAGTTTAACTAAGAAAATAGAGATAATCAGGAAACTGGAAAACGGTGAGAAGCCGTCCGCTTTAGGAAAATTATATGGCATACATGAGTCGAGCATCCGAACAATAAGTTCAAATAAAGAACGAATAAAACGCTTTGTTACGCAGTCCGGTGCGTTGTCGACCAAGTCAACAGTTCGTTCGGCTTTGGTTGAAAAAGTGGAAAGTATCTTAGTTGCATGGATACAACGGCAGACAACCAACCGAATGCCATTGAGTACAGCTGTTATTCGGGACAAGGCATTGCAATTGCATGAGGGCTTAAAATTAGCAGAAGGATGTTCGTCTCCAGTGGAACGGTTTTCGGCAAGTAGAGGCTGGTTTGACAAGTTCAAGGAGAAGAAGGCAAAATCTTACAACCTGAAGCGTAAAGGAGAAGCAGCTAGTGCCGATGAAGAAGCAGCAAATTGTTTTTCGGCAATTCTTAAAGCACAAATCGTATTTTTTGATCCTTTATAATTAAATACTAGCTAAAGTTTTTCATACTCCCTTTCTTCAGGAACGAAATCCCTCATTTTGCGTTGAGGTCGTTCTTGAACGTTGCGCGGTTTCGCTTTGCACGGAACTTTCTCACAATCTCGCGCAGCAGCCTTGGAGCGTTGTCATGAAGAAGCAACACACCCGCTGCGAGTTAACCCCGTCTTTTCTTTTTAATTTCCTCCCGCAAATTATGCAAAGTGGAAGCGTAGGATGTGGCGTTGATGGTTTCACTCTTTTTTATACTCAATGAGCAAGATTCCCTTTAGTCCCAAAAAAACTGTGGCCATGAGCTTCCCGGCAGACGGAGTGACTTTGAACTTTTTCGGGGCACTGTTCCTTTTTTATGCCACTGCATGGACTCTTGTTTGCTTTCAGGGTCATAGTGGTCATAGCGTTTTCACTACACATCTCCAAAAGCTCTCTACAGCATGCGATTTTCACTGTTTTCTGAGGCGCTGTGAGCATTCGTTGCACCCACCTTGCACTGACCTTTTAAAGGTTAAAATGGTCATGAAGAATGGTGTGAATGGTACCAATTGAAAGCTTGGTGATCTCTGACATCATTTTCACCTTTTTTCGGGAATCCTCAAGAACAAGTTTTACGACTTCTTTGATGCTTTCTCCCGTACAATCAGTAGCCGGGGCGCCGGAGCTTGGGTCGTCTTCAATGCTCTCTCTGTCTCTCTTGAACTCACTTGACCACTTTTGCACAGTTGATAATGAAGGTGCGGTACCCTGGTAAACAGCCACCATCTCTTCATGAATAGTTTTGTGACTTTTTCCTTGCTTAGTGAGAAATTTAATTACAGCGCGATGCTCAATTTTCACCATCATCGTCTCAGTTGCCATTACGATTCTGTTTCACTAGAGATAAAACGCGAATTAATAATCGCATTTATATGAAATTTTACACGAATGCACTAAAATAATGGTATTACTTGATAAATAAGTCAATTTATATATACAACCACAGCTTCATCCCGATACCGAGAATATATTGAACCCCCCTCGTAAAGGAATGCCATTCTCGAGAACTAAGACCTATATGTAGCGATCGCTTGCAGAATTAGCTCTTTTGAATGTCACTGTGACTGGTACCTATTCATAAATAAGAAGGCACATTCAAAACCGTGTTCATAAAGTAATGATCGAACATCATTTCGTAGAGAATGCAGGCACCGGGTGTACCAACCTTTTTTTTTTAAAACCACACGCCGCAATTTTTGCCCTGATTACGATAAATACGAGTTCTTCCGCTGAACTGAACAACAATTTGGCGTGACAGAGTGCTTCGATAGCCGCACTGTATTCCAATAAAATGTTGACATCTTTCTAGTACGTGGTAGATAGAAAACCATTTCTGGGACCATTTGATTGATGATAGCAGGTGGTGTCAATAGGAGCATCGTTTATAGTCAAAGTGAATTTAAAATAAACAAATTGTTGCCTTAGATATTTCGCAATTCGTCCCGAATAAGTTCCATTTGATAAGCCTCGATATTTATTCCATATTTCGGTTTACTAATGATCTATTTGTTTACATTTCCCTTTTCTATTTCTCAAAGGCTGATTACAGTTTCGACGAAGACAAAGCAAACCGGCCATCCGTTGACAAATCGCTGGAAATATCTGCCACGACAACCGAAGTAAAAGAGGCATCATGCAGGGCTTGTAATTTAAAGTTTTCCACAAGAGCAAATGCTCGTCGGCACGAGCGCAACCTTCATCCACATCTTTTCTCCGGCATGGGACTAGGCAACCCCGGTTCCAAAGGACTCAGTGTAGTCGCATCAATGCAACAAGGAATCAAAACTACTCAGGCAATTCGATCAGTGATGAAACCAGATCAACTTGTACTCTTTGACTATGATCAACCCGAAAAGTATCAGCAGCTTCTGACGGATGAGAAGATATTATTTATGCAGCGACACGAAGACTTCCTGCAGCAGTATCAGAATATGACGTGCAACTGTTGCCTACGCACGCATGCAACTTACAAAAATTTCATGGCACACATGCGAAAGAAGTATCATTCGCTGCCGAGGAATTTGTGCTTCAAATGCTTGAAGCAAAACGATTCGAAAGCCCTTTTCATATCGCATCTTAAGAAGCGAAACTGTATTAATTTGTACAAGGTGTACAACAGCCTCATTGATGCCGGTGTTTTAAAGAAAGACTCCTTAGGGTGGTCCCCCGATAAGCTGCGTGCCAAAGAGTTGCTAGTGAATAAGATCTACGAATGTAAGATCTGCTCGAAGCACTTCCGATTAAAGCTCGAGTTTCGAAGCCATGTGTATGAGGAGCACGCTGACTATCAGAAGAAGGACGTCTCACCGGGTCACTGTGGATTCTGCGGCTTGGAAATCGAGGATCCCTTCGAGCGTAAGCGCCACTACAACAACATGGATTGCATTGTTATATTGAGATGCATCACCTGCGAGGAAAAGTTCGATAATCATCAGAAATTCCTTGATCATGTGTATTCCAAGCATTTAGCAAACAACAACGAAGTGCAAAAGAGCAATCTGATGAAGGAGCTCTCTTCAACGACGTCTACAGAGAGTTCGCCATCAAAGAAATCCGAAACTCCTCAGAAACCACAGTTCTTTTCCCGTCTACCTCAGAGCTGCAACATTTGCGGCCAGCATTATAACAACTACAACAACGTCTTGCGGCACATGGAGTCGAAGCATCCGGATCAGTTGCCGCAAACATACAAATGCACTCTGTGCTTAGTGGGTTATCCGCGTCTGATGAACCTCAGGGAGCACATGATCGAAGTGCACGGCATGAAAGTGGACAAAGTTCGAAACAACAGTTTTGACTATATTGTCGACTCGCCTACAGTTCAAGGAACTCTGCCACGCGGACCAGACAAAATGATCGCTGACGCGTACACAGGGCGTTATGATTACGTCATGAAGGATTTGATGTCGATAACGAATGGCGGTACATCGCTGAACGAGAACACAAATGAAAATGACGACGATGGCAACCTCGGCGACATGCCTGCAGCAAAGAAAATAAAACTTGAGTCTGGGGCAGTTGTGGCAATAGGTACCGCCAATTTGAAAGAATGCCCGATATGCAGTGCCGTCTTCAACAACAACATCGGCCTTTCCAATCACATGCGCACTCATACAACTGGAGAAGTGGGAGCGGAGGATGAGATACCTGAAGAAGACGATGAAGTGACTGAGAAAAAGTCAATCGATCCATTGTTCAAACGAAGCCTAGAGCTAGCCGCAGACCGGCGATTCCGTCGTATGCGTTGCCGCATTTGCCAGAAGCGTTTTTCCTCAAAGAAGAGCTACCGCCGTCACATGCTGATTGATCATCAAATCCGCAATGTGCAGTTCATCAAGTGTAAACTTTGCAATGCCGAGTTCGCCTACGAGAAAGGTCTCAAAGTGCACATGTTCAAGATACACAACACACTGCTGAAAGACGAGATGATTGTGAAGCAGTATGAGTGTGACATATGCTCGATTGTGTATCGAACAGAGGAACAGTTATTGCTTCATAAGAAGACTGTTCATGGCAACGAGAGCGCCCAAGCGGACGACGAACTGCCACAAATGATGGATCAGAGCATGGAATCGACGGCTCCACTGTACTGGTATCAGTGCCGCTACTGTCCGTCAAATTTCAACACAAACAAAAAGCTGGCCATTCACATTAACTCGCATTACGAATTCGATTCAAATGATTACTCTTGCAAAGACTGCGGAAACGTGTACAGTGGACGTAAGAGTCTGTGGGTGCATCGCTACAAGAAACATCCGCCCGTTGCCGATCCGTCCGAGTGTTTACAATGCAAGAAGATATTCTTTGACAAGCAAATGCTGGAAAATCATGCGCAATCTTGCACGAAGAAAACATCAACTGCTGCAGTTGGTGTCGTAACAACCGAAGCAGAAGTCGCACCTTCATTTCAGCACAAGACGGGTGATGATGACGATGTCGCCGATTCCCAGCAAGAAGCCGCCATCGGGGAAGGCACTACAAATCTTAAAATAAAACTACCCGAAGTCGCTTGCACTATTTGTGCACAGAAATTCACTGATCAGGAGCTCTTTACCAAACATATTCAGATGCACGAAATGGAGTTGTACACTGACAATCCACTGGCAGCTATGTTCGACACTGGGCCCGCTGATCCAAATCAATTCTATCTGGATCGTGTCAACGATAATGGACAGTATGTGTGTGACATTTGTAACAAAGCATTTGCCCAGATGACCGCACTAAAGGTCCACCGCAAGTGGCATTTTCGAGGTGATAGCAAACAGGTGAGCTTAAGCACTTAAAGGAAAAGGTAAAAATCGTAACACAACGCTTAAGATTGTCCAGTGTGATTTATAGTTTTTGGTTGTTGTTGTTTTTGGATTTAATTATGTATTTATGTGCATTTTGTTTGTTTTCTTTCGAAAATCTAATGCTGTGTAATTTCTTTGCAGACCCCTGCCGATGTAAATGCGCCAAAGACGATAAGACGCAAGAGAGAACTTAAATGCGATTACTGCCCGTCGACTTTCATCAGCTCGAACAACCTCAGGCGTCATATAGCCGAACTGCATAAATCCGAAATTTCCAACTGGCCGGAACCACCCAAAATTGAACCTGAAAAGTACCTTCAATGCACTAAATGTGACCTGAAATTCGAGACCAAGAAATATTGGATCGAACATAAAGTTAATGAAGCGAAGATTGCCAAACCATATGGCCCATTCCAGTGGGGTTGCGAGATCTGCGGGACGTACTTGTCACGTCGTGAAAAACTCATACATCACATGTTGGCGCACATTAAAGAGACCAACGGCCAGTTGAGTGCGGAAGGCGAAAACTATCCCGGAGAAAGTAACTCTCAGGATTCCGAATCATCCAGTCATCAAGGAGCATCTGAACAGAGGCAAATCGACGACGAGGACGAAGATGAGGAGGACGAGGAGGAAGAATTTGACGGCGATGAGGAAGATGCTGAAGAAACAGTCGATGCAGTAAACCACGATGACAACGCAAACGACGGACAAAATGACGATGACAACGATCAGCAATCACAGCTGGGACCAAGGCGGCTACCTGAATCGAATGACGACAGTAATGACTCAAGTGCCCAGAGCTCTGACTCGGACGATTCATCATCAGACGACGATGAACCAGAGCCATCTTTACATCGGGCGGAGCATAAAACACGGTTCCCCTGCGATCTATGTCAGGTGTACTTTGAATCATCGGCGGAACTACAACGGCATGTCACTAGTCATTTCCTTAACGGCCCGGGGTCAGTAACACTGACCACCATAACAAAGGACAAGCCTAATAAACCATTAGAAATCCATGCGAAAGACGATGACGACGACGACGACGACGAAGATGACGATATGACCGAGGCAGACGTTGTTGACTCTTAATTTCTTTCAAATGGTGTACATAAATAACAAAATACAAGCTAAACCTTAAGCACTTCCTTTTTCAATATTTATATCGTTGATTATAACTAGTTTTATAGTGTATAATGTAATTGTAGGCAAGCATACATAAAATTAATATCTATTTGACAAAAATGATTAAAACGATGAGAGAAGCAATCATCCAGGTGCTGCACACACACTGCACCGTCATTTACGCCAATCACCCAGCAAAGCGGTCACGAGTATAGACCCGTAAAAGTTTTTATGTATAAACAGGTTCATGATAATATTATTGTATTATTCGTAACTGATTTTCATTGATTGAACACATAATTCTAAGCATTTTTAATCTTAATTCATTACACTAATTTAAAAAAAAACGAACAAAAACGGAATAATATAGTTTTTCTTTTCTCTATTGAATTCAATGAATTGTTTCTTATTTTGACGTGGAGCGACAGACGTCATTCAGTCGGGATCATTGAACTTTGACAGTACTTACAGAGCAAGCGGACTCGGGGTAACGGACAGACTTTCAATGACGACACGGCGCGATTTGCGAGTGTGCTCGTCGAATGTAAGACCACTACATTTCGGGGGCCGCTCATCAGCAGCAAAAGATGCTCACGCAGTACAAGGCTGATATCACTTTGATCCAGGAAATACGCTGGATAGGACGGGTAATGATAAGACATATATTACAACAGGCACAAAGGGTTGCGCATATTCGTTGTGGGAAAACGGTTAAGGTCGAGCGTGGTTGGCTTAAAACCGAGAAGTGATCCACATCCAAGGCAAACTATATAGCATCAGCCTCATATGTGCCTGAGAAGCTGAAGACCATCAAAGATAATTACTACGAGCTCTTAGACGGTGCCTATGGAGCCCATCCGGAGTACGATGTAAAAGTCGTGCTCGGAGACTTCAATGCTAAAATCGGTAGAAAAAATATCTTCGACAAATAACAGCTTCCCACTCACTGACTGCTACAGCAAGTGATATGGTAATAAGTAGCCCGAGGTTCCCTCGCAAAATAATCCACACAGCAACCTGGCGATCTGCGGACGGTTGAACCGCCAACCAAATCGATAAAATCATGTGATCACTGACGCAAGGCATGCGTCAAATACACTGAATGTGTGAACATTCAGGCGATCAAACGTCTCTGGCTACTTTCTCATAGCAGCACGATTCAGAGCTCCAGAACGCCAGAAAGCTGCACCAGCCAACAAAGATGAGCTCTGATAACAGACGCCAGACCACATCGCAAATTTCCAGAGCCTACGAAGAACAATTAAGTGGGAGACTCTCCGGTAAGCCAACGTCGAACATAATCGCCAACGATATGTGTTTGCATTGCCGCTCTGTCATCAAAGAGTTGGGGGAAACCACTTGGGGCTATCTATCACCTCCAACAAAAAACCCGTGATATGATAGAGTGAACAAAAAAAAGTTCAACAAACGAGGCATACCAAAAGGCGTTGCGACGGAAAACAAGAGCAGCGCAACAGGAGTACCGCACTAGAAGACGGTATGAGAAGAAACTTCTGCGCCGTCTCGCAACTTCCCAGCTCAAGGATATCGAAAAGTCTAAGGACATACAAAAAATACGAGCCTTTTATAAAAAAAAATACAGTTTGAGAAATCCGCGAAAATGATGTTTCATGACGGAATCAAACGCTATTTGAACAAAAGAATAAACGTGGAGTATTTTCCTTTAGTAATATCTAAATGTGTACGTTTTTTCGCTAAAGCACGACCCCCGACGGCCATCACAACACCCGTTGTGTGCATATCCAACCCAACCAGACTGCCGGTTGTGCGGAGGGCTAACAACCCGCCGACGTAAAAACAACTGAAGTTATGAAAGAGAATCCTGCCTGACAAGATAACGAGTGGGCTTCTAGAATGTAAGAACACTACACTCTGAGGCCACTCACAAAATGGAAACCATCCTCACGCAGTACATGGCGGCTATTAATCCAGTTCTTCAGTACTCCAGTAAAAACAAAACAACAAGCACATTAAACATCTGCAAGAAGGTTGCTAAGGCTCGTGGTCTCAACTGCATTAAACCTGAATGGGTAAACATCAGAAAGCAAATCGTATCCACTTGTGAATTATTAGTTTGGTGCTGAGTCTGAGTCTTGGTTGAGTTTGAGATGGAAGACTTTCATCCTGCAAGCTGTTCTGGCCTCTGGATCATTGCCTTATAGGCAATCAAGCTAACAGAATGCGTATCCCCTACAATGACTGCTGTTAAGATTTGTATGGAGGTACACCGTTCACAGAATCTAGAAAGAAGCTTCTAGGCAACTACACATTCAATAACCCAGAGGATCTATCGGAGGTAAATACTTATTACCATAACTGTATTCATACATGGACTGCAAACTGAAAAGTTTGGTGGTGCTTGTCTACTTATTAATTTGGTTAGCGCTAGTTTCTTGGAATCCAGGAATTGCAGAGCTGAATTTCTGGTGGTATAACAAGAGACGCGATGTTATTACAGCGGTCTACGTAGTAGTTCGCGATGGTTGCCGTAACCTACCTAACTACGAAAAGAAGTCCTAAGCTGGGATCTCAGTCGTAAAGCCCGTCAATAATTATGTGAGAAGGTCAAGTGAAGTTCATAGACTATTTCTTACGCCGACTAGGTTGTAATGTGTCGATCCCAAATGTTCACTCCTATTTCAACACAAATTATTCAACATCAACATCCCTTTCCCAGCATTGCACCTCCATCTTTGGCATCTTTGTGTACAACTTAAGAACATTAATTTTGTTAAAAATCCGTTACACTTCCTCGTTTCATCAACGTAACTAAAAAGCACTCTTCAACTTTCATCCCTACGAATATCAAGCTCGTTATTCATATAATTTATAATGATAATTAGCAAAAACCATTTTGTTTGATTGTAATTGCAAGTACTTCACGTCCTTGTCTTTAGTTCTATTGTCTGCCAGCACGACTACTATTGAGTTCAGTCGTCAAGCAATGGCTGGACTAAATTACTCCCTTTCAGCGAGTCAGAGCCAGCGTGATGATGGGTCAAAAGAAACGCAATCAATTTGAGGTCAAAGTTGGCCACAAACTATTTTCTTGATTCATTGCTATCATTAGCCGACTCATTGTACATATATCTCAAAGAGGTGCATTTTATTATTACCACGTGATTTATTACAATTGCTGTTACCTACCGCAGCGTATACATATCAGATTGTAGACGTATTTTATAACCAATTTAACGCCGCCGACATGGACCAAGCTGAGGTTTGTGAATTTAACCGAAGCAAACATCAGATGAAGCACAAGGTCAGGCTATATATCAGTCAATCTGTGCGAAGATTAAATCAGCTATTCGCACTGCATTAAGTCCAAGCCTTACGATGCTAATAGCTTCGATTAGGATATGTACCAAGTTTTTTTTTGTTACACACGAAGCTTTCAATTGTCTTAATCGGTTTCTCTCAGCGGGCAATCGGTTCATTTTAAGGTCAAATAATTTATCAAACTTTGTGTGTTTTGTGATGTTGATAGGGTGCTCTTGATATTAATGGATGCAAAGTCTTTATTTGGGTCATGGGGGGCGGTAAAGTTACTTTCCATCGAGTCTACATCGTCGTTGCCTATAATAATAATTTATCTATTTATCGAGTGTAATAGCGGTCTGCCGGCATTGATTACTGTTTTTGGGTGGTAATGACGTTCAATAATCTCGTAATTATCTTACTTAATTGTTAGTCAACCTAAGAGTATTCAAGTCTTCAACGTGTGGACGACATCTTCTTTGAATGTTTGTCTTGTTTATAGTCCATCTTCATAAATTACATATTTATTAGTATTTGCCCTCATGTAGGATGTCAACGAGTGCTCCTGTACAGACAGCTTTCAGGGATAACCATTATCCGCCTCTCCATTTTATTCTGCTGCTATCTATGGAATCAGGGCTGATTTATGTATTAAATATTTTTGCAATCCCAAAATGCAGGTGTTTCTTGCATAATTACATTCATTTTGAAATACATACGAAATACGGCTTTGATCACCGTTAAACATCCATGAAATCTAACTGCCGAACTTTCACTAGAGACATTCTCTTACCGCTGTTACTCACATGTGTAATAAATCACTTAATTAGTGTGAATACTTTGTCCTTAAAACTACCCGCCAGAGGGTAAGCTCATTAGCTAATAGGAATAAATCAATCAACTGGAAGCAAACGATGGCTCCACGAAGTCTGTAATGTACTCCAAGCAACTCCAAGACACCTTTGGCTACAACCTCATTGTGCATACTTCCACGAATTGTCCATGTGAAGTTAAACAAACTGAAATGCTCAGAAGTCAAGCCATCGGCATTGTTCAATTTTCTTACGCTTGAAAAATGACCACAAAATTAATTGCTTTACCAGCAAAAGTTCTTCCCTAGGTTAGGTGCTTAGTGTCACCCATTGACAGTCGAAATAATGATGAACGTTTAGCTAAAAAGCGATTGCACAACGTCTTGAAAGTGGATAGCTGGCGGAAAACGTTTTCCACTTAATTATGGGAACTTTTGCGACAGCACGTAGGGCTTAAGAGACAATAACGTGGTGAGCACTTGGTAGTGACTCTTTTTCGGCGTGGTTTGGCTGCACGACTTGATGTGCTGGTGCTGTCGTTGATGCCGCCGCAGATGCAATGATGCGCGATTATTATCGATGTGGAAAGAACTTAGTTGACAATATAGCGGTTTAAGTACAGATTTACGGCGCTGGGATTTTGTTGCAGGAGATCGGGTCTAGATTTATTGCTTTTTAAAAATATTAAGTACATGACGAGTTGGGAGGATTTTATTTTCATTTTAAAGGGTGTCCCATAATTCACACAAAATTTGAATTTTTACAGTGTACAGTACAGTGATGCCAACAGAAGAAAAAGATAACAATGTGACAGCTGACATTTCGGGGTTAGTAAAAATTGAGTACTATATGAAACACATTTTCATTGCAGAGCAATATTTTAAAAAATAATGAATGCTTGTCAGCTACATTCCGCAATTTTCGTACAAAATCATCTTCAGTGATGAAACTCATTTTCAAGGTGATGGCTTCGTAAATCGTAAGCAATTGCATTTAACGGACCATTCTTCTACGAAAATGTGGCTGGTCAGGCAGTAACAACGGTCCCACATGCCATACAGCCAGAGAAACAATTCAATTACTGCATGAGTAATTTCCTAATCGTGTAATTGGCCGTTTTTTCGATCAGACCAGATCTTGCTATTTAAAGCCATAGGACTTTTTCTTTGGGGTTTTTTGAAGTCAAAGCTCTTTGCAAACCAGCCCACCAAAGCCTTGAAAGTGGAAATTGGGAGATGTAGCAATGAAATTCAGCAACATTCATGTGAAACGGTCTTAGAAAAGTTTAATAAAAGAGTACGTACTTGCCAGCAAATCCGGGGCGACCATTCATCCGATGTGCTGTTCCATACATAACCCCCATCTGTATAATCTATTTTATAAAAAATGTATGAACTTAAAAAATATTGTGTCCTTATTACTCCACTAATTTCACCCGTCAGCTACTGCCATTTCTCAAGTCAGTTGACTCTGAATCGAAGATCTCTCAATTTGTAAGAGAGTGTCACTTGGGAGTGAAAGCGCCCCTCGAGTCTCGCACTGATTTTTTTCAACATGTCAAAAAATCCTTACGTGAAACTGCCCTCTTACGTTCTATGACATTGCTCTCATTTCGCTCTAGAAAGCGCGAAGCTGTATTTTGTGCAAAGCATATGATTTGCCTTTGTTGGAAGACAACGCCAGCAACAAAGCCCTATTGTGTTTCAGGCATTAAGGTCTGCAAATAAAAATCTGTATTTCCTGAAAAACGATGGTATTGCGCCACTCTAAGCATCTATGGAACAGTCCATTGGAACTGATTTTATTTTGTTTAGTTTGTCTATGAATGATTATGTACTTACAGAACCGAAAGTGAACGATTAAACTTATAGAAATATGGCGAAGACGAAGTTCTCTTTGGACCGCTGTTTTAATAAAACGATGCGCAAGCTATTTGCATTCGTTGCCTCACCCACAATACTCGTCATCTAGTACCACACCAATGTGGAATTCCCTTTCCAGCCCACTATTTGCTACCACACCACAGTCATTTATGACCGATTGGTATCCATATGCAACATTTTGTCTTCTTTTTTTCCCTTTATGTGCAATGTCTTGTTTCCGGATATGGAATTAACTGTACGGTTAAACTTATCCGCGGCATCATCATGACTGTCCGTTATGTAGAGGTATCCGTTCGAGATGGGTTAACGTATAAAGCGGCAATTAGTTTCGTACCTGTCATCACCGAGCTTGGTCCCAGCATTGCTATGGAATGGATGTAAGGTTCCAAAGATAAAATTGTTTTCTTGTTTCCTTTTTGTTATGCAACCACGTTCTGAGAAATAAGTCGTATATGTCAAATCAAACAACCAACAAGACTTCGATCTTTTGAAGCCATCTGTCAATTTTATTCCCAGTCAATCACCTCCCAACGAATAGTCCCTCCTTACAGACATTGTGAGCCGAATGTGTGCGACAAAACGTGACTTGAGTGTTGCAATGAAATGGCAGAGTCACAACATTCTCGATGAACCCTGTCCCAACTATTGTACGACCAAACAAATGTATGTGTGTCTTTCATGATGCATTCACATTTGATGAGTGGATTACAAAATGACAATTACTACACGCGAACCGGAGAGCGGCTGCACGCCCACAGTGCAACAGCATGTACCCTTCAGTCTGTTAAGAGAAAGGCACTGAGATTCTCGTTCCGCTCAACCGACTAATTATCCAGTATAGCCATGGCAAACCGTTCGCATATGATAAGGCTTCGGCTCTCAAGCTTTAATGTCACTCTTAAGCCGAAATTATCTTACCGCCTGTGGGGTAATGAATCTTACCGCAGGATGCATGCCGAGTCAGGAGTCAGCTCTGAGCTAAGTGATAATTTAGCGCGTTTATCAGTCTCAATCTGGGGGGATATCCCAATGCATTGTGCACTTTATCGCAATTTGGATGGCATTTCAAATGCACTCGCATCCCGAATGGCAATAATCTCGGTTAACCCATCTACGAGGCGACACGGTGAGTGAGATCGCCTGAAATGAAATCACGTTCGACCTTTTAACAGTGCCAACCACCCCGCAATCGTCAAGGCGGATTTTTCACCACCACCGCCACCGCCACCACCACAGCGTCAAACAAAAAGACGTCGACTAAACGATGAATCATATGGATCGCGGGTCTAAGAGCATAAAGAAGCACACAGCTGGGAAAAGGTTAACGCTTGCATTTTGTTATTATTCATTACGAACGTCACGTTGCTTGGGTAGGTATAGGTTTCTATTGTGGGACTTGTGAACTGAAGGGTCAAGTCTGAAAGTGTTTCGTTTCGAATGAAGTTGTTCCGTCACTAGTGTTGACCTTAGTTGGAAGGTGGTAGGTTTGGACATAAATATTTTGGTTATGCGCTTGAGTTGTGCAATCCGATGGGTGGGTGGCTGTCCGTGGGGAATGACGGTGAGTGAATTCATTTATCACTGGACTAGACATCCTGTTGAAATAAATTCTATTGAGCAATAATTGATCATGGAACATAACCCCATAATCGATAACTACAATCTGCTTCTGCATATTTTTCAAATATTTGTGCCCGCCGCCAATCGACTGTGAAGAATGCAATGGTGAATTCAGAAACGCATCATTGCGGCATTGATGCCGCATCACGTTCATAAACGCAAATATCGACATCACAGAAGTCGTTTAGGCATCATGATGCGCGAGATGATGCTGTGTGTAAACTTTAATCATTAGAGCATCGTACAATTTCCAGATGCGTTGTTGATAGTGGTTGATAGAAAATGCGGAAATTGTGAAATATTTTGCAGAAAGTTTTGCTCATCTGGATATTTTTGAATTGTGTTTATATAATCCTGAATTTTCGGAATTTGCTTAACAAAAACCATCATTTTTCGAATTATTACTATCAATTAATAATTTTACTAGAAGAACTTACATATTGAAAATGTTTAACATAAAAAATGCGGACTTATGCGCTAAAAAAGCAGTGCTCAAATTTTTGACGCTTCTGAATTCAGCCCAACACAAACAAAAAAAAATCTTAATCCGGGGCTGACCCTGGACCTAAAACTCAAGTCGAAGTCAAGGAACAATTTATAAACAAGCTCTAAGACCCATCCCGGTATAAAGCTTTGGGGTCGTACCATAAAAAGACATTGGTAAACAAGAAATGAAGACATTCACAGAAATGTTGGCGTCACCACAGTCTAAGATGAAATTGTGACTTTTGCTCATAAGCACAGTCCCGCCTAAAAGAACGCATTAAGCCTTCAACTTCTTGACGAAAGTAATGTCTTCAAAGGATTAAACCACATGGACCTAGCACGGTAAATCCAAACGGGGTATAACTGCGGCGTAAGAAGCAGGGTGTTTTCATAAACGTCGGAAATCCGCGCTAGTACAACCACATTTCTTTTCTCATGCGTTTTTGAACACACCCGCGGTGCAGAATGTCTGCAGGTTTGCTTTAGTACAATATATTTTTCTTCCAATCGACACTTTTTGCAGTCAAAAATAATGACTGCACAATCTATCCGAAATCGATGAGCTATTGACAGCCTTCCAGATTCATAATCCGTTGTTTTACGGTTGCCGATGGTGCGGATATTATATAATGTTGTAAGTACTTAAAGTAAAGCTAATACAATCCACAATTGTATCAAAAAGCTGTGGTTCCAATAAGACACCGCTATATGCCATATAGGAGTAATCTTACGGCGAGTGTTCATCAATCGGAGCCGCGATAATGCGACTTGACACTAATATAATATTTTCTCTAGGGCTACACCAAGTCCTTAGTCTACGATAACACGCCAACCACTTTGGACGAGCTCGAGGCCAACATTCGACACGCTATTACCGGAATAACGCCGCACATTTTGGACCGCGTCATCAAAAATTTGACCGACCGTTTGAAGCCTGCCAGCGAAGTCGAGGCGGCCATTTGAATGATGGTCTATTTCTTACACAATGGCATGAATGTACATACATACCTTGAAAAGGAAGTCAGAATCAACATACTATGTCTATGTAGTATTTTTATTTCGTTGTATTCATTCATCAAAATACGTGCATATGTACATCGAGATATTTCCCAACGCCAACTAAGAACTCAGTGAAGCAAATAATTAATTTCCTGCCATTAAATTGCTGTATAACTATCAAATATCTAGTGTTACAAATCCATGCGACAAAGCGACTTAGCATTAGGCACCTATCCCATCAGATACTTGCAACGATTTGTCTACAATGCCAAATGCTATCTGAAGTATAATAGCTTAAAATACCTGAAAACATACTAACTGCGGTTAACGTACATAGAAAAGCTATCAAGAACCAATCCCACCCACAGTGCCAAAGTTAGGGTAGCTCCAACCTCAGCCACGAAACCATATTTTAGCCACATCGCTGTGTCACAATGTGTCGTGCGCGTGCAGACTCCATGAGTCTTAACCAAAAACTCATTACCATAAATGTTTATCTTCCTGGCAGCGGAGGTCGATTGCAATTGATATACACGGCTCAATCCGTTCGAACGAAATGTCATTTAGTCGTATTTATGGAAATCATAATGAAAGAACTGCAAGCTAACCGCTAACCTGATGGCTGAGCAACAGCACAAGCAAAGAATAGCTGAGATTCCCGCTATTGGCTGCACTCTTAAAGTAGCCACTCCTCACAACTGGAATGGGCTCACGACGATTGAATGTCATATCATTTTTTAGGTGAAATGAAATTTTGTTTCTTTTTGCTTTTGTGGCTAGATTGACATTGTTTTCTGTTTGATTTAAATGAAAGGCACATGTCCAAATATGCCTTTTGGACATTGTGTGCGTATGCGAATGTGGTTTAAAAGGAGGTCTTGTTTTGCGGTTGACTTTGGTTAATTTGTATGGTGCAGTGACAACTTGTACAGTTTCAAGGGGTGACATGCGCTGCCATGGCTTTGTTATTAAAATATTTTTTAAGGAAAATGTAAGCAAATGAAGCAGAAACTCTTATCTTCTTCTTTCTTACACAACGAATATGATGAATCTACCGTTAACATCTAACAGTAACAGCTCCCATCTTTCGTATGCATTTTTTTTTTCTTTTTCTTGTTTGCATTAAAACATCATTCTACGCCGTTGAACATATCCGCAGAAAAACGCTGATTCACCATAATATCTTCAGAAGGTTTCACATGGCACTCGAGGTGCGTTTTCATTGGGGCTCAAGTGGTTTTTCCATAAGCTCAAGGTACATCATTCAATTCATTAAATCTGTTAACAGCTAAACCGATTAAACTCAATAAACATTACGATCCATCAAGCAAACACACAAAATTACTGTCAGACTATTGCTTGTCCACTTAAATCCATCCACAAAGTGATTCCACATGCACCTAGCTCGGCATGGAAATGAATAATTAATTTCATATCTCCTGGTGTGGATGGTTTAGCAATCCCATACATATGGTAGCAGTAGCATAATGTTTGTTTGCTTTGCACACTTAAGCTGCGTCACCGCTGTGACAGCTTCAAGATTATGCTGTTCGTTTTGTTGATTTTGATTGATTCGCTGTATTTACCTACGTCATTGTAAGTTCACAAGTTCATTGCTAAACTCTTATATCCAACAGAAATGTCTTCGAGACATTTAATGTGTACTCTGCTGCACAACTGCATGTGAAGATGTTGCAGAAAAGTTTCGTGAAATGTAGACATTTTCGTTGATCATCTCTGCACTTCCTGGATCTTAATTGTGGGTAGACAACTTGTTGAGTAGATGTTATGTGTGAGATAACTGAAGTCGTTATACAACAAGGATAAGCGCCAAGTGAGGCGGCTTCATGGGGTGCGCATCTTTCTTTTGATCGTCGAATAATTGCGTTGCGCATGCGTGTTGTAAGTCGTAAATTGGTTATTTCGTAGCATAAGTTCCCTGAAGTGCTTAGATAATCGGTGATTAAACCACGCTGGTGGCTTACCAGTAAGTTGCGAAAATGACCAGAGCATAGGCCAAGAAATGACCGCGCATGCGCAACACTATTTAAGGCACAACAGGGTGGACATGTACCGAACAAGCGAAATTTATTTCTAACCCAACAATGGTGGGGATCTAAAAATCGCGTGGCACAGTTTTTTTTTATTTTTTTATTAGCTTGGTGCTCTAAACTAAAGTAGATGAATGCATTACATTACATGACATGCTGCACATCTGAAGGAAGGATTTTCTGACGAGCAGGGATCAATAGAAATTAGGCGAAATGACAGGGTAACGGCAAACGTTTGAGTTGAGTTTACTATTGTTCTTTCACAAATGTTTGAAAAGTTATTCATGACAGCTCTACTCTCCGAAAATTGTCAGTAATTGTTAGTAGTGGCGACGCGAAAATGAAAGTCCTCATGTGCGCGTCACAAATTCGGGGACCTTCAGCCCCTCAGACTTCAGCTTACGTCAGAACCGAAAGGAAAGTAGCTAGACGCATCGTCAAATTTCAAAGTCCCCATTATTGTTTTCTTGAAAGGCTCTGGCAAAATTTCCCCATCTGTCATTTGTTTACGGAGAAAGCGGTTCTTTACCCTCACGCTTAAGTAAGCAAAAGTGAACGAAACTTAACGAAACTGATCGAAATAGTTATTATGATTACAATGTATCATATGTGTGCATTAAATTAAACTATCATTCAACTTTTCTTCCAAAATACATCCGACAAGTAAACACATTCGTTGATGAATCCCTTGTGCATAGCCATCGATGATTGCCTCTTCTCAGTACATTCACTTTGTATGGCTCGAATCTCGTTAGATTGTTGTGAAGAAGCGAAGAAGACCTAACATCATCGCTGCCACCATACAAATTCACTGATGACATCCCATCGGAGCTGGACGAATCCGCAGTGAGGAGATGAAGAACGTACGCCTTTCTCTTTTCGTGGCTGATTTCCATCGGTGCTGTGCGATTTATTTGAAATGAAAATATTTTCTTCTCTCCTCGTCTCAGCGGATTCCTGGATACATGCGACACAGTACACGGATCATGTCCCGTCTACCGGTGAGGGGCGAGAGGTTAGGATAATATTTTCAATCGAGACATCGGCGGGGTTCACATAATGTTTCGCTTCCGTGCAAATAAAATAGCAGACGAGCTTGTATCCCAATGCATCTTTGACTAAGCGGTACTGTTGCCAGTGTTATGTCACAAAAGCCTCGCAACCGATTTGGCTTCCATGAAGCCGCTGCAATCAAGAGATGCACTGGGAGTGGGAAGTGCCACTGAGGACGCAGATAAAGAAAACCAACTCGTGGTGATGATGATAGTTGCTAGACAGGGTTCGTATTCGCAAATGGAAATTAGAAACACATTTCGGTTTTTATATTTATTATTCAATCCAAACTGCGATGGGATAGTGTGCAATTAAGTGTTGGCGATATAACGAAGCTCCAGGGGTATGCAGACTGAAACTTGGTGGTTCTAGGTGTCCGTCTATCAATCGATAAGCAAATGTCAGCTTTCAATCACAATAATCAGGGTCTGTGCGCATATTCGTGATAATTGGTGTGAAGAACTACTTATTTGGTCTCTCAGTTGCTTGTGGTGGCATCTTGCATAAGGTGGTATCCAATTCATTGGTAAAGGTTGCTGCCATGACATAATCAGTAGTTTCATTGACTTTTTGGCACTCGTTATGTTGCTCCTACTCGAAACAGATAAACACCAAAAGTGTGCATAAATGACAAATGAAAGCAATTCCGTGGTAATGAAGTGGTTTGGTCACATTTGAAACCCTGACGTAGGGTCGTAAACTCTTTACAAGGGAAAATATCAAAAGTGAGCTTTGAATAACATACCTTATATGTTTGCGGAATGGTAATGTTGCGTTTCTCTGAGGAATGATAACTTAATGGTTATTGGGTGCATCGTAGAAAAGAGTTTGAAAAGGATGCATGGTTTTTTTCATTTGATTATATCCCATGCTGACAAAAACTAGTAATTGGCTACGACTAGTAAATAACTAATTTTATGCAACTCATGTCAATGCAAAATTGTACACGAAGTTGCCCACTTTCTGTCTGCCTGTATCTTAACTTTCAACCATATATGCTCGTATTTTATATTTTATATTCGAGGCCCCGGGCGGGCCTTTTTACGACGCAGACCGCCTACTTTGCAGACCACATGCTTAATATAACCACGACCTTTGAGCTAACCTAGTAACTACGAACTAACTTATAGAGAGTTGCTCGTACTGGACGTAGTTGCTACGATGAAGGGGGAATCAAAAAAGATGGTCTGTACACAAGGCGATAGAGGTTGATGTTGAGTAGAATCATTTCAAGAAGGGCAGGCATCGATTGGCCCTGTTAGCAGTTGTCACACAAAGAGGACGTCGGCTACTTCGCGGGTTTTAGCCAATCAACTGTAATCGATGTTCATAAGGTGGTAAAGCTATCAGGTCAAGGAAACCCCGAGATGCAAAACGGAAGAATCAACGTTGAACAGCTTCAACGCGAGTTAGTTAGCTGACTTAGTATAAAGATCATGTTTGACTGCCATACTCAAGCTAATTTAGATAGATTTTGTAACGTAGAAGATCGAGAATTCTATAGACCAGCATTTGATGAAGGAATTTGTAGACAGAAATACTTTTTGAGCATTGTCAGTGACTCGAAAGAGGTGGGACAGTGAATTATGAATGTAGGTAAATTCGGTATCAATCCTGGCACCCCCGGCGTAAGAATCTACCGACCAATCCACTACGCCAAGGCGAAATGGTAAAAATAGACATCTAAAATGACCAATCGATCCAGAACAGGAAACGCAGTAACGTCTGCGGGAGAATTAGGTCTACAAAACCGGATAGTTGCAGCTCTAAGTGGAGCTTGACCTATACACAATAAACAAGCAGTCAACCTACCTCCCTAACTCGGTTTGGCACATTACTACTAAAAACGAGTTTAAGAACAGGAGTTGTGATGGCTTGTGACTCCTTTGACTAAAACTAGATGTACTAGCATCGAAAGTTGTCAGGTTATGTACGTTCGATGTATTTCTATTGTAAATACGATTATTCTATAGACACCATACCAACCAATATAGGCACGAACAAGGGGGATGACTTCTAAAGAAGGGATTGATGATCCAACTCCATTTTAGTAATGAACACATCAAGGGATATGATCAGGAACAGCAAATAGATTATGACTAATTCAGACTTTGGATCATTGACTCAGATTTAGTTTCTACCTCACATATATTTCTAAATTACAATAAGGGCCTTAGCAAATCATCTTACCCTCACGATCCACTAAATGGGTCGCGGGGACAAAGCTCACACGACAGATCTCCAGGCCACTCGATCCTCCGCCATCGAATCTAACTCATCAGGAGTTATGCCTAAGCGGAACCAGACGAGTTTTTGCATTTTGTCCAACCACCTCGTCCTGAGTCCTGCAAGCGGTCGCCTACATGATGGAGTCGCAGAAGCATAGTCCTTTCCGTTCAAAGAAGCAGCTGCTCAACGTTGATTACGTTTAAAAATAGCAATACACTGTCACCTTAATGTCTGTTCAAAACTCAAATGTTGTTGTCATGAACAACTACCGAGTGGTCAATACACATCACATTTTCATACACCCGTTCGGTCTCCTGCTGACCTCAAATACCTCCTGCAGAATTAACCACATTTCAAATCACTGCTCTTGATATTGAGTTGGAAAATGATTTATGAATATTATTGCTTGTACCTTAATAGACAAGACATCTGATTAACGCTATCATCACATGACATTAGCACTGACTTGACGGCGTTTGTGCTCAACACTGAGTGAACAAATTGTCCACAAATCACACACATACACGGTTTAGTATCTCATTTCATGTCACAAAATGTAGCGGGCAACTTCGTTATTTCTGAGCTTCCACCCATAAATTCAACGGAAACTACGTACATGTGTCCAGTGGTGCAGACGAGAGAGAGAGAGAGAGAGAGAGAGAGAAAAAGAGAGCCGCCCGCCCCGGACACGAAACGCAATAGCAATTGAATCGGATTGTTCAAATACTTCACATTGTGCCCGGTCAGTCCGAGACAAAGGAACCACTTACCTCTGCGTGCAGCCCATGCTGGTGGGCAACACAAGCCCGCTTGCTCTGATATCCCGAATCGGATTACATTAATTTGGTTGAGCCAATAATTAATTAAGTTAGTCTTGGGTTTCTCGCTGCCGCCGGGGTTGAATGTGATCCTTGCCGTTGATGCTTGCATGCCTGGCAGTACTTTTTCCGTGTTAACTTTTTACAGTGATGCATCTTGATTTCATTGCGCAAAAGCGGTCCAGTTTTGCCAGTTTCATTACGACGTAGTGAGCAATAACCATCGGAATCCTGAGATAACAAGTTTCTGGAGCACGCAACGCATTGCGGTGGTGCAGCTTCCGTAAGAGGCGTGATTTTCAACCCATAATTGGCTATTATGGTGGCTGATCTTTGGCTTTCCGGTAGTAGGTGCTGCCACGATCGAACGGTTTGTGGTTAAGGGTGTTGTGAACTTAACGGGAACCACAAAAAACGAATACACAATCGTGAGATGACTCACGCTTTAGGCAAAAGGCCATCAAAAAATCTTCTGAGAAACAGATCACATCGAAATGTCGCAACAAATTGCATCCAAGCGTCTGTTTCGAAGAAGCCGCTCAAAGGAGATCCTCGTGCTGTGTCGAAATTCCATGTCACGGTGCGAAGCGAATAAGAAGCATTTTCCCAAATATTCACATGGTTCCGTAACTTTGCGGTTCCTCTGTCCACTGATCCAAGTGACATTAACTACAATCAACATCGCTGAGCACCAGAGAAACCATGCTCACCGGCAGTTCTCATATTTTATTCAGAATCAATCTGATGACAAGCCGACTTTGTGCCACGATTCCACACTGCTTCACCGCTTTTCGGATAGTGTGCCCGGGTCCAAAACGCAAGCCAACAACAACGAGCTGCACCCGCAATCTGTCGCGCATTCGCACTAGGATTGCTCCATTTCAATGACGGTACCGGCGAAATATCCAAACGTGATCACATTCGTATTCGCATTCTTGCGACACCAAAAGATTATACGATGCTTCGAGTATCCGATTTTGTAACCTTTTCAGTGCGACTTACACGAACTCAAGAATCTGACCAATTATACTGCCAGTCCGCTTCCTCGATAGCATCGGGTAGGTTCATTTGTAGCGTTACTCGGATCGAGCCTGAAGCGTGCCAATACCAATAAATCAACTTGTCCGTTTCGATGTTAGAGGTACGAGAGTGAGTGCGCAGCTGGAGCCTGTTCAAGGTGCAGGTCGCCGCACACACATACATTCAAGCGCTCATGCGGTTGGGAGTTTCGGATTTGTGCTCTGATAAGTGAGCAGTCCACTGCATCTAAAGAAGTCCGAACCTAGGCCCGAAGGGTGTTAAATGATATTTTATTGAGTAATGGACGTTTTATTGGCCTCGGATTGAACGCAAAACAATTGTAAACACACACTGCTATGGTCAGTATACGAGCGGCAAAGCAAGTCACGAGAGACAAGCGGCGACTGGAGCTGGAGCAATGAAGAGATTTTAATGAGGCTTCTGTTTAGCTAGGGTCATGGGTGTTGTAATTGATGGTGCCCAGATAATATCGGTTACGAATGTAAAATCGTTGAAACACCTCATCTCACGCTTGGGTAATACAATTCCACTTGCATTGATTGTCGGAGCGGCCCTTGAACTAGTTCGTTATGGTTACGATGCAAGACAAACTTTGACCAGAACTAACGGTCATTGAACGTGCTTATTTTTTAATTTGTTGACCGCCAAGTTCTGTTCGGTTATGAATACGACTTGTGGTTTTGTTTTAAATGTACCACCCGACCTTTAGTGAATATAAAATTAAAGTAAAAAAACGACTGTTTCGTTGTACACTAAAACTGTATTAGGAGAAAAAATATTTTATTATGAAAATGGAGTGATGCTAACGCATTGGCACCACGTACCCTAGTCACACACCATCTGAATTTGGCAAGCAACTTGTTGAATGTCATTCGCAGTTGAGCGAGAGTAATTCGACAATCGGACTCATCTCTCTAAGGGCGATGAATCCGATTGCTTGTTACGACCTTGGCATAGTGGGTAAGTAAGTCGGCAACTACACTGGGCACAATTCCCGACACGACGAACAATTTCCACTCGCCTACACCTCTCTCTAGTCACTCACAATACTTACAGATGTAACTGGATCGAAAAATGTTTTCTGACTTCGCCGTTCGGAGATGGCTTAAGACAGTACGTATAGCTGAAATGGTTTCTGTGGAAGTAAATCGTAGGCCCAGGTGTCTACGTGTCAAGTACTGTGTTGTCAGCAGCTACACTTAATAAGGGCTACTTAGTGAATAACCAACTTTCGAGGTGGCACCCAAATAATCGATTGTAAGGTCTAAATAAAAAGAGACGTCAGTGCACGCACTTTTTTCAGGGACAGAGACTATCCTTGGCTAGACTTATCTGACCAATTTATACTTCATTTTTTAGTTTCTTTGATTGACTTGTGCCTCAGCCAGTAGATCCTCCAACTAGAACGACCTCCAATTGCGCATATTTGGTCCATCCCTAAAGGTATGCGCAAATTATAATTTTTGTACAATGAAAATTTGGTTTTCTGAGAAGTGTGTGGTCTGTGTTAAGAAAAAAAAAAATCTCTTCAAGGTTTTAGAGAGACGTCCTCCATCGGCAATTCATATGCGAACAAGTTTTTGGCGTTTGCTGCCAACACGAACCAGATCAAGTACTATAGACATAACCACTTTCTACCTCTTGTGTTCTTTAAACTTTTTTAACAGCCTTTTTATACCGTTATCTTGGACGAAACGGATTAATCAAATAATGTCTCTTCAGTGATTTCGTGAATAACTGTCAAAAAGTGGCTTAAATTCGCCGATGAACAAGGGGAAAATCAATGAACCTGCTCTACATCTGCATATTTGAACAATAGATTGTATTGAGTGGAAAAAGGAACTCAAATTGAAGAACGTTTAATCTGTTTGAGGATTTCTGTACTGTCCAAAAAGTGTAGACGCCAAATTGCTCTGCATAAAATGAGCAACGCTGCGGCATATGGCTAAATATTTCAACACAACTGTCCAGGTAACTGACATTATTTGAACAGTCACTTAAATCCTCCCATCGTTTTACAAGTCTATCAACATTTTCATGTGACACAACTTTTAACGTTTTGACATCTGTCGTACTGGTACTGGTCGACCCAAGTGGAAAGAACAGATTCAAACAATCATCTTTCTCGGGTCTGCACCTGGACTTTGTAAACAATCCATTTCCAGTTCAAGTTTTGCTGTTGTTCAACTTATACCATAGTGAATAACGTCTATCGCCTTTTTTTACGTTGAATCCATTTGTGATTTCGTTATGAATCTTAATGGAGCGACATAAAAGTCATGTGCGAACCTTAACCTAGCTTCTACAGCAATGGCTCGTGCTGTTCTTGCTGTTGGAAGTGGAAGTTTAGATTTTATTTTTTTATATTAGATTAGTAGCTTTATTTTTCATCAGTTATTATATGCAAATGGCTTACAACTAAACTTATTACTAAGGTAGATATGCCGGCTCAACAATAGGGGCCCGGCGAATTTCACGTGACGTGGTCAAAATTGTATCATTTTACAATATATGTGACATGCTAAATCTTATGATTGAATTATAATTTATTAATTACATATGGTTTGTACTTTATAATAAAAGGAGGAGAAAAAAAAATATATATAATTATTTAAAATATTGCAATTCAGTGGGACTAGCCCCGGTAGTGTCCAGTGTTGTTCTTTTTGTAGAACTGTGTTGTGTCGGGATTGAATAAATCGTTAAATCCAGGGTTGGTGATTGCCATTGTGTGAAGATATCGGTGACTGCGCTCGAGTGGAAGTCGTTGCAGTTCCTGTATGCCCTGATAGTTGAAGGATGTATTTGTCAATTGGCAAGATCTTCGCTTCTTCGTAAATCCTTTTTGTAGGGATGAATATCAGTGTTGAAGGGTCTCTGTGGAGACCGGTGCACATTCTTAAAATCTTCCGTACAAACAGACAGATTCTCTCCATTGCTGTGGGGTTTATTGTGTACCAGATCGGGCATCCGTACGTTATGACTGGTCTAATAAGTTGCTTATAAATAAGCAGTTTAGTCCTCTGACTAAGACCAGTCTTTCTTCGGAGGCTTTTGAATCCAAAGAATTTCAAGTTTAATTTATATGAAATGGAATTGGCAGTTACCCTTCTACTGTGTGCATCTTGTGGAAGACGGTGCTATTAGAATGGAATTAGGATGGAAGCAGGGCTCTTCAGCGTAGGTTCGATTACCCAATGCTCCGCTTAAATATATACATATGTCAACATGGAATGCAGATGTTGTTGATCAAATTTGTTCAACACAATTATACATTATGCAATCAATTTTTGAGAGCCATTAAAAAACAATTCATCCCTTGTCATTGACGGTTACTACAATTTTGCATATTACGTTCATGTCTTCCGCTTGTTGTCAGCTGTCTCCCACTCTACTTGGTGATAGAGCATCATTCTCATACGAAGTTAATATATATCTTCGCACGTACTAACGATCGTATCGTAAAAAACACTAAACATCAATATCCTTTTGGATTTTCCAGAAATTCGCCACCTCCGGTTGAAAAGATCTATGAAGTGTGTTCGCCATTAAGAGTTCAGATTCACTTCAAATGGATAATCATTTGCAAGTTATTTACCAGAATTCCGTTTCATTGGTTTATCATTCGGCAAACGTGTTTGCAATATACAATTCGAGGCCCGCTCGCTATTCAGGGCACCAGTCGCAGACGGTGGACATGACCGCCGAACTGTCGTCAGCGACGCTTCAGCTGCTTTGAATATGCGCTGGAAGAGACTGGACGGACGATAGAGGGAATTTCGGATAACCACTGTTGCGCAATGACCATAAAAAAGGTGAAACCAATTGAAATTCATGATACGTCCAGATCGATTGTCAATTACTGCAACACACACTCATCCACAGCAGTGGCGAGTTCAAGGTGCCTGGGCAACCTTTATTCCAAAGCGGGGGACCTCAGTCAACGCAAATGAGTAGACAGCACGTACCTAGGTTGACTGGGGATTCATCGATCGCTGATTAGAAACTATTGACAGGCTTAAGCACTTCGGTTGGTAAACAGATGCAGTCGTCTCGGTTTCAGCCGGATGCTGGTTGGGGATTCGGGTTTAAGAAACACACATTTGGAAGTGGATGGGGAGTCTCGTTTCCGATGGTACAACTTTCGGTTGAATTTTCAGAAAGGAGACCTTGCTCTGAATTGACTTACCGTCACCGTTGTGCATCTGTGTCGTGACAGAAAAAAAATTGCATGCTGGTGGTAAAATGAACGGTTGTCTAATGAGAGAGAATGTGTCTGAAGAGATATGATGCAGTGATTGAGATAAACATTTTGGCTTGGTTGCTGGGAAATGTCAAATTGTTTCGACACTTTGCTTTACATTTTTGGAAAGGTTTCGTCTGTTGGTTATGTCTGGGAAATCCGAGGATGTTCCTCTGTGATGTCAAGCGAAGAACGTGAGATAGAAGCGACCATCCGATATTCGCGAAAGACAATCAATGACAGTTTCGAAGTGCCACTGGTTATCTGGCACGATTTCCAACTCACGATTCATTTGGCCAAATGCCCACTATCAAGTTGTAATCAGCACACTTAACCTTCCCTAACTTGTCCTGCCCATCAAGAGTGGGTTATCTTATCGTTACCAAAGACAATCGCAGGCATTGGCCAGACAAGTCCCAACACGCCTATTCATTGCTCTCTCTCTAAACGTCTACCCATCGTAACGAGTCCAAGTCCACCAGTCCACACCAAAACGTAGCCCATTCCAATCTCCGTCCGCAGAAAAGAAGTGCAACTTAACTGAAGATCCTGGTATCAACCTTCAAGATCTGTTTATTTTGTGAATAAATAGACGCATACAATGTGCTGGCAGTGTCACTGGATATGTCAAGCCTCCGGGCTTGTGGTCTTTTCCTGCATTGCCATAGGTATCGTCCGAACATCTGTTATCGCAGATACGACGCGACTGTACATAGAATGCAGCTCTGGAGGCACATGGTAAATCGTTAATGAAATGTTTGTTAGTGGGTTGTAAATTATCTGCGTGTTGCAAACTTTGAAAGCGAGACAAACTGTATGGATACCTCAACCGGTCTGACATATGTACATGTTACACCATTGATCTTTGCGCTTACAGAATATGCGGCACTGTGATACTGTGTCCTTGGCACTGTGATCTTTCATGGCATTGCATGTTGGAATAGCGAGTCATTTGAGTTCATTTGCAGTAATCAAGTGGAGTTTCGCTGAAGATTTGGATCAGAAGCATGAAGCGTCGAAAATGAAGTGTTGACAATGGAAATAAATTGATTGGATTGATGTGGGAAAATTCGTTTTGGTTTGTTAACCTTCTGCGCAGTTGTGTTTCAACCGTGTTAAGGTGAGGCAGGAGCAGATGACTATGTTGATTGCAATCAACCTTTGAAACTTTATACTGGCTCCGCACAGAAATGATGATCTTGCTGAGAGCTGATCAATTCAAGGAGTTGTTTACTTCATTGTGGATATAGTCAAGAAGTTTCCGATGATTGCAGCTAGTGGGCGCTGTGCAGGAAATGTGGATATTACATAAATATTTTCGAATTATTGCCTGAAATGAATGAAAAGTGTTTAAGTATAAAATAAGGCTATGTAGAAACATGATTTATTGAGTTTTGGGAATAACCATGTTCAGCCGGTTGCAAGGTAAATAAGGGACGCGAGGAGACTTAAGTCACATTAAACAAATGAGTAAAATTCCAACCATAATGGAGGCAAGTAGCATTATGTAAAATTATGAAACGGAGTGAATACACCTAAATAATACACTGCGACCATAATGCAACTTTCGTTCACTTTCGTTAAGTCCGTTCACTTTCGTTAGGTTCGTTCACTTTCGTTAGATTCGTTTACTTTTGCTTATTTAAGTGGTTAATCTTCATAGGCCTTGAATGCGTAGAAGCCTGCCTAGACTCATATCGCTGTATCACCCATCCATCCACACAGTTCGCGGTTGAATCTTCTTCTCCAGATGCCATCAACTCAGACAGAACCGAATATTGAACGCAGAACTTTTCTCTAGAAGAAACTAAGAGCTTCTACATCGGTTCTTGCGAATGACCATGTTTTCGGGCCGCCTTCGATCGGTACGACCCAATATAAAATCCTTGACTCGTGGACCTTTCACTGATCTCCCAGCAAACGAGCAATAGCGGATATAGTCATCCAAAAACAATACACATCAACGACAGGTGTCTTTAATGTGAAATTACTGCACAAAAATGTGAAGAAATAATTGATACATCATTAGGCACTGAACACATTAGCCACTCTGTTGGCACCTTAAAACCTCTCAGGTTTCTCAGGATGTGATGAGAAAAAACGTCGTTGACCAATGTTCATTCATATTCAACATTGCAATCGCCAATTATGTCATCAACTACGTCACGACGATGGAAGCAGACGCTCTCTCTCTCTTTCTGCAAAGAGATCAAAGACGGCTACCTCATAAAGTGAATGTTAATACAAGACATAAACGGCATTAAACGCTTTTACGACTCCTGTAACAATTCCTACCAATCATCGAGTCACTTCACATTTATGTCCAAACGTCTGCAAATTACTCCAAGATCACCGATGCACTCCATCAACTGGATGGAAGAAATAGAAGAAACAGCGAGTGATTTTCTCACACGCAACGAACAAGTTGATCTCGCCATCTACGTTTCATCGAGTTGATCACAGTTCGCGGCAAGCATCTCACGATCAGGAAACCAGTCGAATGGATAATGGAGGACCACTAGGAAATAGCAGCTTTCGTGAAATTCAAATTTCTCTATTCGCACATCTGACTCACGCGCAACCACAGTGCTTCCTGTTAAATGCAAATCGGTGGCACTTCACTCGAACCTCCTTTTTGCCGATCCACACAAAAATATATCTTCACTTGCAACAGGTTCGAAAATTGCGTACATAAACCAGCCAACTTTCACTGAAAAGTGATTTCGAACATCTTCAATGGTTCAATAGTCTTTCCTTCGTTGCGGCTTGCCCGATTGCCGCCACTTGTGTGATGCTCAACGGCAGACTCTGGGCCCGACCGTGTTGTTGACATCGTCATCATGGTTGCAGTACACCTGAGGCGGTGTGTAAGAGCCGACAACTTGAAGTTGGCCTGAGTCAACACACTGTCCCGCTCGATTAAGGCTCTACTGGTCACTGGTGGCGTTGTAACTACGTCACAGTGCCGGTGTGCGAAATTACCCGAACAGCGGTCAATTATGCTGCGCGAGACTCGACGCATTCGCTGCTTGCGACCACCTAAGCTGGAGGGAAATGAATTTGGAAAAGATAATTAAATCCAGCAAATGGCAATAGGAAAATTAGCGAACCAGCAGACAGACAGAAACCGTCGGAAAAGCTGGCGTTTAATTGATTTATGATGTTTTCGTCTGAGCACCCCAACGCATCCGTAATGGGATACTATTCACCTCGTGTTGGGAGAGTTTCGGCCGGACTACACCTTGCGGATGACTCAAGAGCTTGCGGAGGATACCGAGATGCATTTGCAAAGACTCTGAGGAGGGTGTCTCAAGGAGGCTATCAAGTGTTACTCAATAGTTTCTAGTCGAGGAGATTTTGCAATTGGGGAGTGAAAAAGGCTTTGATTTGTGAGCATCTGGGTTCGGCACGAACGTGAAACCAGCCGGCCGTGGATTAAGGCGAGACTTTTTGTTGAAATCTTTGACTTTTAAGTCTGTGACACTTAACACGGAACGAGGCGGGTAAGTTATTGATAATTTGTAAAATGAATTAAGATTTTGTTTTTCATTTGATTAAAAATAAGATAATAGATAATGCATCATATTTATGGAGATCCAATGGATGGGGACCGTTGTGAGAGGCAGCAGAGGATATGTGGCACTAACCGATGTGTCTGAATGCGTGGTAGAGAGTAACATTTGCACGGAAAAGAAACGAGGATGTATTATAGGATATGAGTACCACTAATAAGTGAGAAATAGAAGCAGTAGCCGTACAAGCTAATGCCCTTGGGGGACTCCATATGAAACTAGAGTACTAGAAGATATGCTTGAAAAAGACTTGAATTCATTTGAAAAAATCTGATTTCTAACTTATGCAAATGTGGCAAAATGACAAATGTGGCATGGCCTTATCAGAATTGATGACCAGTCATCAGGTTCTCGTTTTAGCATACAATTCAGTGATTCTTAAAACGCCTAATATGGCTTCACAAACGGAGAACGACCGCCACCTTCTTGGAGTGGGAGAGGCTTGCTAGTCAAGACTTAGATCGATACCGAACTGCAGCGTCAAACAACGACGAAAAATATATTCCGTCGAGCAAACGAATCTGCAGGAAGATGCAAATTAGTTTGTTGATGACAAAAGAGAGAAAATCCTCTCCCATGCACAAATCTATCACATCGATGGGTGTAGACAGACTGAGGAATATGCGAAAATTAGTAAAATTTCTACGACGTAATCTTGATCTTCCAATAAACTTCGCGAATGAATAATTGCGGAAATATGCAGTCAACCACGTTGCACATCGACGACAGGTTCCACACAGGGAAAGTGATGTATGCCAAAAACCCACCACAAGTGCAAAAAATGTCAACAGAAAACAATATAAAAATTATGACTGAACTAAAAACCGCCTTTCAAAAGCCTATGTCCCATAAACTCAAAGAAATAGGAGACAATCCATTACGTCAGTGTGAATGTAAAGCATGTTTTACAGCACCTACGGCCACCCATGTCTTCATCATTAAGGCATTGCGAATAACTCACCCAACGACATTATGCCTTTTATAGCTGTAATTCATTAACGGTGTATTGCACCATATACCTAATACAATCAAAATTAACAGCAGTCGCTGATTGATATCTCAAATGTTGTTAAATTATGCAGTGCTACTGCTGATGGGCTTCTGAGCGTCATGAACGACTTTCCGGAAATTGACTGGGTAGCTGTGATTTATAGTACCACTTATTGATTTTATGTGAAACTGCATACGTCAAATAAGCGGAACACCTTCAGAGTGGTATCAATAGTTTAGATGCATTCTTCCTTGGTCATCTCAACTTTGGTTGATCGCTATGTTGGCCTTGTTTTAAGATCGAAGTGGAATTTGATTTATATTACTGTGATCTGCGTCCGCAGTAATAAATTAAGGCTTGGGAGTATGCCAAACAGCTATTTTGTAGATTTGGAAAAGGCGTACGGCCAATTTCCTCGAGGTAAACTCTAGGACATTCTGCAGGAATATGGGATTCGGTGCTGAACAAACACCATTTACCGTGGTCATTGGACCTCGCCAAGTGTCACCTCTTCTTTTCATTGTACATATACGTATATGGACTGGATGTTGCAGCCCAGTTAAGGCGAGGAAGAGTCGAGAGAGAGTTGAGGGTAAGTCATCTTCTTTTGGCAGATGAATTAGTTATCTCTATATAAACATCCGCTCGAAAGGTGGCCGCATATGCTGAGGCTGGGATGAAGGTTAACGTGGAGTAACATTGAAGCACGTGGAGATGTTTAAATATCTCGGGGTCTTGTTCACGAATGATGGGGAGAAAAATACAGAGCTTTTCTGTAGGATTGGTCAAACTGAGTCAATTTTGAATCAGCTTGAAAGATCTGTCATTAGGAAGACCGAGTTTGCTGTCAAAGCCAAGCTAGCGGTTTTCCACTCAGGATGTGTTCCAACTCTCGCATATGGTCATGGAATTTGGGTTATGACCGAACGAATCGGATCGCGAATACATGCTGCCGAGATGAGATTTCTTCGTTCTGTTGCGGGAGTTACTCGTCGTGATAGAGTGAGAAACACGGAAGTACGCGATGTTGAGTAAGTGCTTCTTTGCACAGAAGAGGCTATGCTTCGATGGTTTGGTCACGTGGCACGAATGGCCCGATTCCATCAAGTAGGCAACCGCTTAGCAGACCCAGGAGGAGGTGCATGAACCGAGTCCAAAAAAGTAACCCGGAGATCTCTCGTGCGTGCTTTGCCTCCACGACCCATTTAATGGGAAGAAAGCCTTTACGTAATCAAATCCTACCACTCAACCTTAACAAATTCTCTAAGATGGTCTGCATATTATATTTAGTTACTTCCTTATAAGGCCTAGAACCCAGAGTCTGTGTCAGAGGAGAAAGTAGACCTTCATCGTCGACAGTCCTAGTCACTTTTCTTTTAGTCATCAGGACCAAGTTGTCTTGCATCTGCGATGACTTAATCTTTTAACCAGGATTTCGGTCTTCCTCTCCTTCTCGAACCAGGGATTATGTTCCTCCATAAACCTTCCTTGCAGGCGGGATCATATATTTGACATAGAATTTCTCTATCGAAGGCATCAAGAAACAGCTCTGCTATCCAGCTCTGTCTCTCCTTATCGCAGGACTGCCAGTCCTATCATAAGAGGTTTTTTTTGTCCTTCCAGTCAGGAGCTTAGAGCCCAGTTGTTGCGACAAACTGAAGTAGCACCGGTTGTCAAAAACGATTCTACGTCCGGTCTCCACTAGGATGTCATTTGTGGAGTTCACGATAACGTGCTCAGAGGTAGACGAACTCCATATGACGCCATAACCTAACCAACAGGGCAGAAGTTCTCCTTCATAAAGATAAACAATACAGAAAGGAAACAAAAATAGAAAATTTTATTGAGCTTCGAATCATTGACTAAACCAAAACATAGACGTCGCATTCCAACTCGTGTGAAAGAAATTACCAAATGCCAGTTTTAGAACCTATTCTGATCCAGATTAGCATGATATTCATTTATAAAGTCGTAGAAGTGTTTTCAAATTAAAATCAGATCATCACACTTCGGAATTCCCGAGCAGAATTAACCGGTGGCCGACATTTGAGATTTCCCCGATCGATGAAATAACATTTAGCCTCCCCTTGCGCTAACTGGAAACTAGCATCTTTTCAAACACCAAACAGCCTTCTCAAGGTCGAAGTATATTTTGAGTCTGCCATCTGTCCATAAATTACCATTTGATTTACTCGAGCCAACCATGACTTTGACGGCACCTCTGGCAACCATAAAACCGTACTCAAGCATAAAATTGATCAATCACCCAGCAGCGGGATGCGAAGAAGAATACAAATTAAAGCGATAAAAAACTTAATGCGATCTTCTAGAGGAGCCCAAATCCAGACGTCGATAATCGCGTGCAGTTGATATGAGCTTCTAGCACCGAATATACCTGTCTTGATAGTCATTATTTGCCCGTGGATGAGCGCACAGACACCCTTGGCAATAAATTAGCATTGGGACCACATACATTTTTAATCCCACTTTTGCACGGCCGGGTCAAGACAATCCCGCTTCCTACACACTTCAAAACCGTTCAGTGATCACTCGGCGAACAATCGTCATCTGACAGATTCTTCGGAGAGGAGTGTGCTCTGTGACAGCTTTTGAGGTTTGCATTGTCGACTCCTCCACGGTGCGGTGGTGTCATGCTCATTGCGTGATGCATGCCACCCACACATTAAATGATCCGCATTAGTAGTGCGCAGTACCCACACAAACGCGGGCTCACACCTCGAAAGCGGCTTCAGCATCAGGCATTTGCATTCCGATCTTGCGAAAGCCAGACCGATCCGATCCGAGAGAAGATCAATAACTCCTCCATTATAGTTCCATTGTTCTCGCCTCTCGGCGGTGGCTCTTATTAATAAGAGAATCATCACGAAGCCCATGTTTAGCTCGCAAAGTTCAAATGGTAGGAGTTTGGAAGGAGAAACCGAAAGCGAAATACTTATTTGAGCAATGCGCGTCCTCCTTGTATGCCGGAGAAAAACGTGAAAGGGCGAAGAGTTTTTCTCCAGCCATTGCCGCCGCACAGCTCCGCATTCCGTCTAAATCAGAACGCTTCGCTTATGTGTTCGGTTGTTGGCCAATTACCGCAGCTGGTTTTTCAGTAAATGCCAAGCTCTGGTGCGGCAGTGGCGAGCACCTTATTCGTTTCGAGATGAGCTTGCCAAGCTATTTATGGCTGCAGGCTATTAGGCATTTCACAAGATATTTGGATGATGATGAAGATCATTCCGACAGTATCAATTCTTCGCATCCGAGAGATGCGAATGCAGTTATGACAGCTCAATGAAGTAATAATGCACGGCATGCGATCGGATGATGGTCGGTCACGAGTCATTTCACAGTCGTCCATCAGTGCAGTCAAGAATGCATCTAACTGATTGCATCGATTCATTACGTTGATCTGGATCATGCCGGCTACTGTGTGGGAACTAATCGGCTTTAGATTGGTCACCGTGTGCGGGGAATATTGGCGCCGACCGCGACGATATGAATGCCAAATCGATGTTGGGATCGTTAACTTAATTACACCGTACAGCGATTGTTACGGGCGCAAACTGTTTTTTGCAGTCGATCTGCGAGAATGCTGCCTTACGTGTGACCTGAATGTCGAAGATTGTGCTGACATCTAGTGTTGAGATATGGACCAATGTCAGCTGAACGATGTAAACGATATTTTTTTTAAATGTCACGCTCACTGCTCGCTGGAAATGCTTCAAGATTGAAGATAAATTCACTCTCAGATCTGTGATCTGTGCTCCTGGGGATCAAGAAGTGGCCTAGAGAGGAGAGGACTGTCATCGAAATACGGAGTGGTTTTCATGTTCCAGGACGACTTTGTTTAGCTGTCATTTTGATTTGAACGACATTTGTCAGTTGTAATTTCGCAAATGTAGATGGAGTGGTTTATGTTAACGTTGCAGAAACGTGTCTTACAGCTCGTAGTCGACCAATATTCTGAAACGGAGCAAATTTCGATTTGGGTGGCTTTGACAACGAGTGACATATCTCTGTAGCACGGCTCTATGGCACTCTTCCTGGCAGTTTTCTGTTTTCAGTGGGCACACGCAAGTGACAAGATATTTTGACAACGTACCCAGAAACAGATATTTATATGATCTAACGTAACTCTTCTTTACCCTAACAGTAACCCTTGTACGCAACAGGGCTTTCTAAATATCCATCAGCACCCTTTACAGCCCTGCAGACATTGTCTTAATTGCTTCCTATTGAAATCGCCTGTAAACTAATGTATACCTGCCTGTGGCAACGTATCACCGCTAAACCCATTTTGGTCGTCTCCGATTCTATGTCAGCAAACGCCTCATTCCTAATGAGGTCGAACCGATATATTCGACTAATCACGTCAATATCGTCCGCATATGCAAACAATTGTATGGACTTCTGGAAGACCGTGCCTCTTATGTTGGCGAGTGAGCTTAGCAGTTTAGCTTTTTTTGAAAGTTCTTCACCGACCTTGATAAAGCAGCGAAAATGTGGTCCTGGATAACCTAAAAAGTTTGGCAGGAATATCAAAACTGAAGACGAAGCTGTAAATCTAGTCGCTATTCACCCTGTCATATAGGGCCTTGAAATCGCCATCTTAACCTCGTCTAGGCCGAGGAACGGATTTCTCTTCTATCATCTTCCGTTGTGTTGAGTGAAATATTCTACCGACAGCAGTATGATGTCTTCTTCACCGTTTAATAGTCAGAATACAATGCAGAAGTGATGTTTCTAGATTGTCTGTGTCGACTGCTTCTCTAGTATTGTTCTACTTTGTCCCGATAGTCATATATCCGAAATTTATACACATTTTATAGTTTATTTATCATTTGGTGCATATTTTGGACATCATTTCTTCCCGACATCACAATTGCTTCAATTGCGTTTATTGTACTCCTTCCTTTTCTTTAAATAGATGATAGGCAAGCGGCAACAAAGGACATAGCATCATTCTGGCATCTAAGTTGGTTAGGCTATGCAGACAGGACATCGGTGAGATATCCTTGGTGAACTCGGTGATCCTCTGCTGAGAACCGGAGCATACTGTAATCCAAGGAAGCTAAAAGGGATTTGGAGCTGGGAGAATCTCTGGCAATCTCGTATATGCATTTGCCGCTGAAAAATCTCCTAAGATTCCTTTTATGTGGATCTGGGTGGTTTTAGGACTAAAGCAGGTCGCACAATGGTGAACCATTCCAAACAAGGGCACAATGGACCCACCACGTTGGTATAAGTGAGCCACGGCCTTAAAGCCGACAGGGCACTCAAATACCTACCTACCTAAGTTCGTAGAGCTCACGCCCTGCAGCGATGTCTTATTCGCTGAATGTGTCTGTCTACACTCTTTATTAAACTTTTCAAAACTCAACACGACAGAGTCATCTGTTCACTGTTCGTCGATTGTTTCGCCTGGCAGGGTGGGCCTCTCTGAGAACTTCACGGATATTCGATCGCCAAAGTTCCTAGCGATTGTAGCTTTTTGTCGTCAAAGTGAAGGTTGGCTCCTCGGAAGGTTCGCACAACGAGTACACTGCAGGAGTGTCTAACGTCGATTGCAATGTGATGAGTCTGGTTGACGGTTCATTGATCAGGTGACAGCCAGTTCCCTTTGGGAATGTTGAAATGAGAGTGCCATCGTCATCTTTGTCCTCTATTGGAGCGTGGGATTGTTATGAGGTGCTCGGTTAAAGCTTAAAACTTCTTGCCTAAGTCTATCTTCAACAACAAACCCTGCAAAAATCTCCGTAGTTAATGTCGCACTTTTTCTTACTGCTTTTGCCCGGCCTTGACATCGCATCCTACTCCTATGCCTTGTAGACTTCTCGGACATCCGTAAGTTCATCGGCTGCACGTCCAACCTCACCTCACCAGTTAAAGGACCTCACATCCCACGTACATAACAGAGAATAGTTGTCCGTATGTCGTTGTCCATTGCGTGTTGTCGTTTCTGGACCTCTAGCCAAACACCCGAAATTGAAGGACCTATGGTCCGCTACTTATATTCGTTCTCTAATGTATGTCAACTTGACATTGCATTGACAGGCATCATTGCCGGCTCAACAACATTCCCTTAATGCACAGGCCCATGCCCGTGTTGATTCCCTTCTTATCTTAAGTCTCCCCTAACAACAACTGACATATGTTTCAGAAGAACATCATGCAGCTCATTATGTAATGCATCTTTGCATTCCAATCTAATCACTTTCGCCTTGACCTATTGACCACCACACGCACTGAGTAAGTATCACCTGACGTTCAGTGAACAGAGACAATTGCTCACATATTTACAACAACTCCTTCAAAGCCCGTAGTCACATCCAGCACAAAGTGTCATCACACAACCGAGGGGAAAAAACTCAACTTACTCCACATAAATTACAGAAACCACCTTCAATTGGTCCCATATAAGGATGAATACTCTTGAAAGTTGTTCTACAAAGCACATCCAGATGTGCATTTCGCCTCAGCAGCAAATGAAGTCTGAAGACAATACAGCATCTAAACCTTTATTTCACAAGTGTGACAAGACCACAAACTCTAACCCTCACCGCAGTGAATGCTTATTGCGAAAAGTTCGGTGCGGTGCGGTGCGGTGCGATCTAGTTGAATGCCATGAGCAGCTCCAGTGATCTTTCTCATGTCAAACGAGCAATTAGGCTGTCGATGGATTTGGATTTTGATTTTGATTTGGATTTGGATTTGCAGTAATCTTCTTCTAGACCGCTACGTGCGCTGGCTGCAGTCTTGCAATCATACACGCGTCGTACACAGAAGCGGAAGATAGCCTCACTTTCGATTCTCATCGATTGCACACACGTTCGGTGAGTTACCTAACGTCATCATTGGAATTGATTGAAGACCGATCCAAACAGAAGCTCCTATTGTACGGCTATCCAAAGATACATTGTGCCACAGTCGGATACATCATGTGCACTCACAATATGCCGCCTTTGTTGTTGGATAACAAAGTGATCTAATAAATACTCCTCGCAGCCCGGTCTAATTAACTTTCTTTTGTATTCCGGTTGTGCTTGCAAAAGCCGCTGCCTTACGCAATGGCTCGATTTAGCTTTGATTCTGCGCCACGCTTGACGACAGATGCATTGAAAAGATGTTGCTGCAAAACGTTGCGTTTTGAACTCGAAACAGACGCCGACGGGGCAGCCAGTGGAGTCGAGGGGAAAGTATCATGCAAACAATGTAAAGTGAATTTATTTTTGTATTCTCTTCCTTCTACGACACGACGATGGCGCGGCGGTGGCGGCTTGTGTAATGTATTGATCTGAAGTTTCCAATTTATTTTGTTCATTTCCGATTTCCCAGCGTTCGCTTGTTGGCAGCTACCTGGCGGTGGCTGATTGGAGCTGATGGTAGCTGGTGGCTCTGAGCAAAGGGACTGCATACTTTCACTGATATAAGAGCGCGATGTCCATGGACGAGATTCGTTGCAGATAGGAGGTATTTCAATAAGTTGTAATTGGCTGCTGTGGTGGGGCATAAGTAGTTCCATCGTTGATGGTAATTACCCACTCGCCCACTCGTTTCTTCATCACGATGTAGATTTGTCGTTAAAAAGTGGATCGATAGGAAATGCTTGCAGGTGGCAATGGCCACTGGCCAGAAATATATTTTATGCCCTAGACTAGACCGGTGGATGCCGGTTAGCTCAACTGGTTTCTATCTGGCTATCTTTCGAAAAGTGAAGAAAATTCGGTGAAAAAAATGGTTGCAACTCAGGTTTGGCTAATTTTAAGAGATTCGAAACAGATATCCTTTCGCTAAATTCAATTAGTTCAGAATCGAGTGCTTTGATCAGCGCAAATTATACGACTCGACGCATTGTTGAACAAATATATCGGTCTCCTAGCAGGATAGATTAAGATCCAAGCTGCAGACCATTCATTTTGCAATTTCTGCTTATGGATATCTTGTCTAATTTCTACAGCAGTCAGTCGTGTTGTGCGCGCTATTGTTCCGACGCAAGTGACTGTGGTTTCAGTTTTAAGGCGACTTTGAACGGCGGTGCTTAAGAAATCTTAGATGACCGTTTTATGAGCAGTTTATTGTCAGCGACTTGTGAGATGCGATGCTGGGAATTTGAATGCATCACCAGTTGTCGTTAACGAATCTACCGCATCATACTCTCAAATTGGATCATCATATTATCTAACGTAAGACAGACGTTTGTGAACAACCAACACGATCCAGTCATTTATAGAGGACCGACTGTCTGATCTTGAGAAATGGCTAGCAAGTGCTTAAAGTGACGTCTGAATGATGAACGAAATCTTGCAAAGCAATTATACTCCTTGTTAAGGAATCCCCGTACACATTGTGTCGTGATACGATTGTTTAATCAATTTGAACACAGAATCATGTATTCTGGTCTACACCTTGACTTGAACTTACTTGTCGGCGGATATGCTAATAAATCAGTCTAAAGCACTCAATTAGTTTATCTTCTGAGAATTATTCATGGTGAACATTTCTGTGCATCTTGGATATAAAAACTAATCCAAACTATGACGGTATTATCAAAGACACTCGTTTTTTCCTTTCTTGAGGTTGTACAAATAGAAAGAAACATCCATGCAGGATGCACACCACGCAGAATTCCAACCTGGTTTTCGAATTGGATATTTATGAGTGAATTATATTTTAATCTTAAAGAAGATAGCAGGACCGCCAGTTGTTCGACGATTTTATTTACTTAATTTTCAAGTCAGACAGTAAAGGGTTTGAGTCAGTGCTGCAGGTTAAATTCTTCAATCATCTTTACGAAATATTTACAACAAACAGATGTAAAGAGTTTTCCTTTTCACTGTAAACGTAGACTTGAATTGAGTGTGAGTGTTCCCTCATTTTGGAGGAACACTCCATCTGGTGTGAATAAAAATAATTTCCGTTGAGTTAAACGAAAACCCTCCACTCACATGTTTTGACCGTTGAGCATATCATGAGTGTTCCCTCCATTTTGGTGTGAATAAAGGCGAATAGTATTGAATATAGCGAATGGTTTAAAAAAGTTTGAAAAATGAAAAATACTGTTTCGGAAGAGGAATACTTCGATGTATTAGGTACAAAACCCTAAAAAAGGAAATCTGGAATGGAAGATGAAAATTTCATAAATTGTTTACAATTTTATCCGTGCTTGCTACAAGAAAAGCCAAGCTCTAGTTATGAAAATTAGAAAGCAAGCTGCGTTGGAAGCTTGGAGGAACAATTAATTTATTCAATTATTTCATTTATTATTCAATTAATTAATCAAAATAGTTCGATAATTGACCTTCAGAAGAAAGCACTCCTATAGCAAAAGGAGTTGAATAATACACAAAGTGAAATGCCGTGAATTATATATTTTTGTTTTTCGCGAAATTAATATTTTTTCCTTTGTTGTTGGTTATCTAAAAAAAATGTCGACAAATAAATTTGACAGCTCTCCGTCCAGTTTTCAAACTTCAACTTGAGGGGAAGAACCTACTTTGAGGAAATTATTTATTCACACTAAATTGAGTGTCCCCTTTAACGAAAGCACCTTACTCATGAGTGGTAATTCGGAGTGTTCCCTTTGTTTTTATTCTCAACACCCAATGTCAAAACATTCAGTAAAAACAACATTTTCATCATGATGATGTTTACCAAGGAAAACCCTTCACATACAAATAATTAAAATTTATTACCAAAATTTCGAGTCGGTGACTGTATCTGACTCATCTATGATATATGTACACAGGTAAAGCTTTGAAGTAGTTATTTTGCTTTGATATTATAACACAATGCTTCTTCTACTTCTTCTAGTGGCACTACAGTCCGGGGTGGACCTGGGCCTCAGTCAACAAACTTCTCCAGCCGGCAAGATCTTTAGCCAGTTGTCTCCAATTACGCGCACCAATTTGGTTGAGGTCCTTCTCCACTTGTTGGCGCCATCGGTTTCGTGGGCGTCCTCTATTGCGTTGTCCCACTGGTTCGGAGTCGAAGACTCTTCGGGCTGGAGCAGTGTTGTCCATGCTCTGCACATGGCTTAGCCATCTTAGGCGCTGAATCCGTAGACGCCTGACTAGGCTCATGTCGCTGTACAGCCCGTACAGTTCATGGTTGTATCTTCTTCTCCAGAAACCATCAACGCAAACAGGACCAAAGATGGAACGCAGAACTTTTCTCTCGAAAAGACCAAGGACTTCTTCATCTGCTCTTGAGATTGTCCAGGCTTCTGCACCATAGAGCTGGACAGGGATGATGAGGGTCTTATATACTGTTAGCTTGGTCCTTCGAGAGAGAGCTCTACTACTCAATTGGCTCTTGAGCCCAAAGAAACAGCGGTTGGCAAGAGTTATTCTGCGTTTAATCTCGGTACTGATGTTGTTTGTACTGTTTGCCTGGGAGACGAGGTAGACGAAGCCCTTAACTACTTCGAAGTTAAAGCTGCCTACGGTGACGTTCTGGTGTTCGGTGTTGTGCGTCCTTTCTAGATGACAGCATGTACATCTTTTGCCCTCATTCACTGTTAAACCCATTTTTGCAGCCTCTGCTTCAATACCAGCAAACGCTTAATTGACGGCTCGCTGTGTTTGACCAATCACGTCAATGTCGTCCGCGTATGCTAGTAATTGTACGGACTTCTGGAAGATCGTGCCTCTAGTGTTGGCGTTTGAGTTTCGCACGATTTTCTCCAGGATGATGTTAAAGAAGTCACATGACAGCGCGTCGCCTTGTCTAAAACCTTTTTTGACAATGAAGGTCTCGGTGAGTTCGTTACCGACCTTGATGGAGCGGCGAGAGTTCTCCATCGTCATCCTGCACAACCTGACGAGTTTGGCAGGAATGTCAAAACTAGACATGGCGTTTTATAGCTCGTCTCTATGCACGCTGTCATATGTGGCCTTGAAATCGACGAATAGGTGGTGGGTGTCGATTTGCATCTCTTGGGTTTTTTCCAGGATCTGCCGTAGTGTGAAAATAGCACAATGCTAAACCACACATTTCCTACATCGCTTGTGATACGCCGGCAGAGTTGTCAGCTGTCGGAGGGACACATTGGTTTTTTTGTCAAATTCAATGGCTAGTCGCTTTGTATTTGCTTTGATCCCGATCTTGCACAACCTCATAGCAATCTCTACGCTAAATTCAGCTGCATATCTCGCGGGTTCCTGGTCTTGCTTACTCTTCGATACAACAATAAAAGGCATTGGACATGCCAAATTCCAAGAAATGATGTTTTAACACCACCTGCCCACATGATGAAAATGTCGGCCAATTATTGTTACAGTTATACGACAATGACTTAAAATTGAATAAAATACCAGTTTAAAATTTTGTGAGGAATTAATTGGTTTGCTACAGATACATACGTCACACGGTGATATAAAGGGTGAAGAGTGTTAACGCCAAATTTGTGGTCGTAACTCACGTCTTTGTAGACAAGCAATTCTGCTGCTGGGTGTTCCTGTGCCAGTGGGACAACGGGTTGGTCGAAGTGACGAGAATGTTGCTACAAACGAACCAAACGAATTGATTCCACTGAATTTTCAATCATTTGATGTTCATATCGAAGCTTTGGTACAATTCCCAGTCAAAGATGCTCGCATGTCAATGTGCATCTCAATTTGTGACTTTTGCTCCGTCAAGGATCAATGGAAGCTTGAACAGAAGTTGCAAACAATCAATCAGTAGTCTTACATAAAGGCCAATTGATCTTTCGAAAGAGGTCTTCATTATTTCATTGTCTGTTGAACTCGAAGAAGCATCGACTGACAAGAATTATTCTGTGTTCGGTCTTTGTGGCCCTACCTGCAAAAACAGCACCATCTGCGAATGTAGCTCTGACATTGAGCCAACCTCACCTCACTAAACAACAGATGAATGTGACATTCACGCAAAAAACATCGTGTCAACTGACATGCCTCGGAATTTGGTGAATATTTCACATTTCACGAATTCAAACCAACTGGCCTTTGTTGTAGTCGACGTCACATAAACTACATGCGACCACAAGGACAGACTCGACATTCCAAGATGCAATTCTTGGGAACAATTTCAATTCATCAGCTAAACGACCTTATCTCACGGAACCATTATAGAAATCTATCTTCAGTATTCAAACTCCAAACCTAGAACAGTGGCCGCGAAGTCCTTGTGCATTAGCAACATCAGAGCCAATTACGCAGACACCACTCAAATCGATTTCATTGCAGTCGATGCTTGCTCACCGAGATGCATCCACGGCACATGTGTGCTCAGAATCCAGATGCACAGATAGCATCTGAGTTAAACGACTGCGGTGACTATGACTACGAGTATGAATTTAATTTGCAAATGAGCCCCGTGCAAGCGCGATGTACCAGATAGAGAGTACCGACAGCATCCACATCGTTGCATTAATCAAGCAGATATGCTAATCAGACACTCAAATGGATTTATGGATTGACGGAAGTATATCAAGGATGCCAAGCCAATGTGTGGGCTATGAATTGGAGGAGTGCCCCGTAAATGATCTCAAGAGTGAATACCATGCCCTAAGGAATTCGTCTCATTTCCTTGTGCAAATGTGCGCCCACTCGCAGGTGGAGTGGTGAGAATATTGGTACAATACCCACTTGAGGAATTCTAAAAGTCCGCCATTTGATGGTCTTGTGTATCTTTTGTCCGGCGCAGCTGCGACCCTGACCGGACCACCTTCAGCTGTCTGGCCACTTGAGTGAGTAGGCATTTTTTTTCTTTTCTTCACACTTCGAACACTCTCGAAAAGAACCCAAAAATAAAATAAGTACTGGCCTACGTCGGCCACGTCAGATATGTCAGATGTGTCAGACGCTTCTGGGGGTAATTTCATGCCGAAATGACAAAGCTATGAAACAATGAACGACGGGCGTATTGATCAAGTGGTAGAGCTCTGACAGATTGCTCCTGCATTTTTGTGCTCGCACCCGTGACAGGCGCTGTGTTGCGTGATAATGGAGTGTAGGCCATGGGTACGACTATATTGGAACAGCTTTTCCAGAAGGTAGCCGCAAGTGGGCGTTCTAACACATGTCAGTTGTTACATTTGTGCGTCGACCATCGAGCGCCGGACGTCGTATTGTATTGTGCTGGCTTACGCACTGTGTTGGGAATAGTTGTTTGGTCGGTGTTTCTAAACCACTCACAGTCAATTGGAACTTGAATCAATTGATTGAGGTACTGGATTTTATCTACTGATAGTCACGAGTTGCGGAAGTCTTGGCAGATCATGAACACTCAATGGGCGGTCCACCACTAGCCGTCAATTTTCTATTAGCAGAACAAAGAACTGTTGGAAGCTGAAACATCTGGATTCGGTAGCTCGGAGAAGTGGTGTTGCTAATTGCCACTGAACCACTGAACGATGTTATATGGTCTGCAGATCTAAGTGGTCGACGGTCTAGTCGAGAAAGTTACGGATTCTGGTGCCTTGGTGTGGGGTCCCAAGGTGAGCATAATTCCAAGTCCCTCGTTACTTTCGTCTGTCTTGGCAAGTCTGTGAGATCAGGAAGAGAGTTTTTATGACGCTAAGCTCTGGTCAGATTGATTACTTATTACCTCCCCGAGGTCTTAAGGAATTAAGTTTTGCCAAAGGGGGGTTTTAAAGTCTGTCTCAAAATGTAATGCTTTTCATAAACTTTTTATAGCAAATCAGGTCAGTTCACCATGTTAAATGGGATATTCACTTTATGAGACCATGAAACATGAACTGCTAATCAACTAGGGAGCTGTGAGGATGTGCGACGAAGCACAACGTTCTCGAGAAACTGAATAACTCTCCACTACAGGGTAACCCGATAAGACCGAGAAGAAAAGAAATTTAAATAAACCACCAACGATGTGCGTTATGAAATTGATTCTGGCTTTATTCTCAAGCTACATGCATGTCATTATACATGGAATAGCACAGTATTCAAATGTCCGCCTCGACTTCGTTGACAGTGCTTCAATCGTTGGATCCAATTTTTGATGACTCGATCCAATGTGTGGGTCATTATTCCGTCAATAACGTGACGAATTTTGTCCCTCGCTTGGCTAAAATAGTTGACTTGCTAGCGCAGACTAAAGTCTTACGTAGCCGCATGATCGTGGCGGCCAATTCATAAAAGCTCGACCAAAAATGGGCTGCGATTTTTTATACTAACGCCCAAATTTTTAATAAACTATCATTGCTATCTGGTCACCCTTTATCAAACGACTCGATTTAATGCCCCACAGTTATGCGAGGCTTAAAAATACATAACGACTAAAGTGGATGCATGGTGGCCACACCGTGATTAGACAGGAAAGATGCAATTAACTAGTCCAATCCGATGCCCAACGAAGGGCCGCATCAAGCGGCTTACGTATTGGAAATATTTAAAACCTTTGCTTCCACTTCCCAAATACACGCAAAGAAGAAAAAACACTTAATTTTAAATACTTCAACCCAATCGATTAGAAAAGTAAGGCACTCAACCGATGGATGTGTAAAACCGCTTGTAAGTCCCTAGTTTTTTACTACCCACCACTTGTACTCCCCCGCGATCAGCCAGCCTAATGTTGACCAAAAAAGTGAGCCGTTTCAACACTTTCGACGACAAACAACGGGTAATTAGCTCTCACAAAAAAACCATTTCCCCATGAAGCAACGTTCTTTTGAAGCGCCCATTAGCCGTAACCGATTTTGCTCAGTAATTAACTTATATCACCCTCACTGCAGTGAATGCAGTTCGAACAATCTCAAGCCCCACGTAATTTACATTCACACTTGCTGCACTCGAAACCGACCACCTCGAGACGCGACGACAGGCGCCCTCTGCTCCCAGCCTAATGATTACTCCTTGACATCAAATATTGAGAGATTTGTAACGACTTCACTTCCATCAGCGTCAACATAAGCAAGGTAATTGTCATCATTACTGGCTTCCATCCAACCCACCAGCCAACCGGTCGACTTATTTTGCTTCGCAACGAGAGAGCGTGCACTGAATCTTTGATTTGTGACACCTACGAACTACGAAACTCGATGGGGCACAACGAACGGCTATAGATCACCGGATCGCTTAGCGTGGCAAGAACCACGTACACTGCGGCGTAATTGCTAATTGTATCCGACGTCATGAGCGTTAAAGTGCCCCGCAGATCGGTTAATCCAAGAGAACATCGAGTCTATTGTGTACACTGGATTAAGACGTAGAAATTTGATGCCGCAATGTGCAGACTGCAGGGCTCTGCATCCGCGACTGACCGACCATCCGTGCGGAATACAACCACCGCAATGCCACTGTGCACAAATGGCAATTACAGACAAATTATCAATTGGTAGCGGGTAGATGGCGCGTTTGGAAGCACGAAAACTTAATTCCATTTCGGTGTAGTTCCAGCCACTTGGGACTCATGTCTCATAGCGGGCATTGCTTTGGCCACGGTCACTTCGATCCAAATCGCAAGAGCAGCAGTACTTTGAGTTCACTTGTGTTTGGACAGCATGCCCACGGCCGGAGGCAGTGGAGGGACATTTGATGATGAGATTGAAGCTTACGGTGACAGACGATTTCTTAGTAAAGCGGTTCACTGCTTTGATGAGTGGGTTGGTTTTGATTGAATTGCAGTCTGGCTGCATTCGTGAGGCTTTGTAGGGGTTGTCTAAATATTATGGCGAAAAACATATCACACTACTGATAAGGTGTAGCGCCGATACTTTCACGTATGGAGTGCTTTGCGAGAACTCTTTGACTGTATCAACTACTAATAGAGATAAGTCTCCTTAAAATCGTATTTAAAGTCGGCCCTGTCGTTTTGTGTGAGCGCCAGAAGCTGTTGAAATTAATTGAAATGTTGGCGTCCGAAAATCCAAACGTATTTACGAAGACTTCGAGATGAAAATAGGCATTTTCTCGCAATCACTCTGTACAGGGTTTTGCAAAATGTTCCTAGTCTACAAATCGCCCATCGTGCTCTAATATTAATTTACTGGATCGATGATACCTGGTTTCACAATGAAAAGTGCGAAAGCTATGCAAGCTAAAGTTCCATCCCATCAGCAGCGGTGTTCAAGGATTCCGAAGAAAGTTGGTGAAATTTATCTGTCTACGTCGCTGTTGCCTCACTCAACTGCCGCCTATTCCATGAAAGCGCATTCAAAGCACATAATGAGCGGTCCATACCCAGTCTACGAAGTATAGCTTCTTCGAGGTTGATTCTCTACACACTCGTCCTCGTTTAACCATTCAAATCAATTCGGTACATAATGCAATTATTTGTTTACGGTGAGTCACAAATCACAATCTATGACTAATTATCTCTTATTCTTCGTACAGAGTCCTCTTGCATATGGACAATGGCTTTTCATATCCGTTTCGACTGAATTTCGAAACATTCATCCATCAAAATTTATTAATATGCACATGCACACATGCCATACCGGGTTACAACACAATCAATCTGAAAAATCAATTATATGGCAAATTAAGTTAAATGTCATGACCCATTACGGAACCGTACACAGTCAGGAGCTCCATACGAGACCATAAATCCACCTAAGTCCAAGTACCCCTACTTGTGGCGCTTAAGAGATACTCGTACTCAAGCGCGATACCGATCAATTGTGAAGGCGTGATCCAAATTGTTTCTAATACACTCACACGTACATGTGTACCTGTTGACAATAATTGAGATATTTCTCGGTCTTATGCAGATAAGAGCGGAGGCTCATTGAGATATCTTGCAGCTCCCCACATCGAGAATGTCTTCGGGCGAGAATCAGTCAAGTGGACAGAGGTTTAGTTATTCATGGGAGGGAAGTCAATGTTCTAGAATGCCAAAAAAATGACACCCGTTCTAGTTTTTCGCTCAAATGAAAACGTTGCCAGTGACAAGAATGGCCTAGCACTTCATTATTTTGCCCAACGGCCCGCCGGTGGTTCGCGTCGAAAAAACGAAATAGAGTAGACAACAGACCCCGAGTCACCGTCAGTCATATGTGACAGTGAGTGGATTAAGATTAATTAATTATTCATGCGCCTTATGGTGTAGCAGCTCACAAATCATTTCTCGCTTCTCGCAAATTCCTACATCACTCTGTACTCTTTGGTTTGGATAGGGAGTGCTAACTGTTTGACGAATTGAAATTGTTTACCCTGGCGTTTGCACGAAGATCGAATTGGTAGTTAATTTCGCTATACGGATGACTTCTTGGGTTGATTTTGGGATAGGATCTCGGCTGTGTATGAAGGTAAGAGAAATCGCAAATGTGATACAGCGCCGAAATATACTTCGTGCAGCTGTGTGATGTGATTGACAGAGGCAGGAGTGGGCGTAGAAATATTTAAACTTGGAGGCGGAAGCCTGCAAAATACGACAAATGATGGATTACCAGTAGACGAATTTCGAGATTGGGAGAATAATTAACATCGCTTGAATGCAATAGATCTTGATTTGAAACACCTTTATCGTTTTCATTTCGTAATGTAATAATATGGGTGGCGCTGCATCCCGGAGTATATCTGGATGTAGAAGCATCAATCAATCGTGTTGTGCGTGCTATTGTTCCCTCACAAGTGGATGAGATCTATAGTTTTATGCCGATTTCGAACAGCGAAGCCCTCAAGAAGCCTTTTTAAGGGCTGTGTAATATCTGATTCAAGTATGTTGTGCATTTTGAAAATTAATGATGTCGAGAATTGAACCTAGATATCCAGGGTACGAGTCGAGGAGGTTTGTTTAGTTTTGACGAATATTTAGACTTTGATAAAATCTCTCAAAGGGCATTAAAAAGTCGCCGATATTAGTGCCACTTGTTGTCATTAATAAAACATTTAACTAAGCTTTTTTTCTTGTGAGTGCCATTCTTGTAAAAGAATTGTTACGGCAGACGAAGCATGTTCTGCTGTTTGTGCATTGACCATAATCTTAGGCTTCGATGATGTTACAGAGTACAGACAACGTCATGACATTAGCGATCGCTGAATGGAATCATTTTGGCTTATAAATATTGTTGTACCGAAAAGACAGCAGCGCACATGCAAGCCATGTTGAATTTTACGAGAAAATGTTCACTAAGTGGTAAAATTGGCTAGACTAGACGATCGTCGGATTTGATCTCCTTGCTTTGGGGTAACTCCTTCGTCTTTGTTTGGCGCTACATTCCGTTGTGGACCTAGACATCAGCCAACTAGCGTGATCTCGTGCTAGCTGTATCCACTTTCACACGCGAAATTGGTTAAGGTCCTTCTCCACTTGTTGCGCCACCTAAGACTACAACTCTGCTGCGTTGTCCCACAGGATCGAAGTCGAGGATCCTTCGGGCCGGAGCTCAGTTTTCCATAAGCTCTACATGCCTCAGCTATTTCAGGCGTAGCTGCCTGGCTAGGTTCAGCCCGACAGTTATTTGTTGAATCTTCTTCTCCGAATACCGTCACCGCAAACAGAATCAAAGATCGCAGGCAGAACTTTTCTCTCGAAGAGATCAAGGAGTTCCTCTATTATTGACCACGAGCAAACAGCAATCCAATTGCTTCAGAAATATACGTTTCGATGTTTCTAGTCTATAGACGGGACATCTTTTCTTATATACTTGGAGAGTCAAGCCGACATAAAAATTGTCAGGTTTCTAACTTGTGGGACAACGCAGCAGAATACCGCAGTGTCTAGGTTGGCGCATAGAAGTGAAAAAGGCCTTAGTAGGTGTCCGCAATTGGACCCAGCTAGCCAGAGACTTGTGGGTTGAATTCCTGGTCTGCCCCGGACTATAGTGTCACTCAAAAAAGAACGACCAACAACAACTTAGTAGTTGCAGTGCAGAATGAAGTCACATTAGACATCTAATGTGAACATAACATGTTGAATTAAACAACTGGTTGAGAACTGGCTAATGTTTACAACTTTTCTTTAGATTAGGGACTAAGTGGGGCTTGGCATTGACTGTATCAATCACTGTAAGCTAACTCAAACTAAACTCCATGTTCTTCTATGTTTTCGAATAGCAACTCAAAGCAGTTTCATGTATCTCTGGATTTCTGAAGGGGAATATTCCCATTATGACGTCAACTCGCGTCATTCAAGGACATACTGTTATTGCCATGAACTGACAGCAATTCTACTCAGTACTCACCGTTTCCTGTTCGTTCACATGTTGTTTGTTTTTCCATTTAATTTGCACTGGTATACACTATCCCCATAATTTATCTTCACTTTGACGTTGATTCCATCGCATCGCAGATATAACCTCACACCACCTTTTTACGATCCGACATAAATGCTATTTGCACTCGTTTCATTTATGATTGATAGCTGCACAATGCCGCTCAGCACTCTTTCAATTGAGATCACTCACTCGCTGAGGCAATGCATCTTTGTATTCATGTCCACCTCCAAGATCCAATTTCTCATCGCATGCATCCGTCTTGTGCTGTTTAAGGCTGAAAGCCATATAATTATAGTTCACATAAGTTCACTCGCAATGAAAGGGCCCCGCAGTATAATGATGGTCATGTGTCAGTGCTTTCCTCATTTTTCCAGTTAATAGCTCTATTTACCATCATCCACACTGACAGCGATTATTGCAGGCGAGTTAACCGCGGCATCAAGATGCCTCGTCGAGCATTATGTCTGTCACAAGCGATTTATGTCGGAACGCAGTCGGTTCTTTCGTCAGGCTATTACTCTGTTGTGCAAAAAGATGCTCTTGTGGATACTAATGAGACATTAGCACCATCAGCGCGGCGCAACTCTGTTGGCTCATCCTGTGCCGTGCGAAGACGACCGGCACTATATCCAGTTTCCAACTTCACGTACACACGTTAGGAGTTAATATTCAGCCAACAGTGTATCTCAGAGTTAGTACTAAATTTAATTTAGCACTCAATCTGGCTCGAGCTCACGATCTTGTGCGATACGGGGTGGCACAACGGCTGGCGGAGAATTCTGTAGACACTGTAGAACGAATTTATAGACTAAGCCACCGTTGAGCTGCGACGTAAAGTTCTGGTGATACTTAATTAATTGCCCGCCAGACGTTTATCGTGACACTGCGACAAATGACAATGCGGATGATAATTATCTCGCAGTGGACCATATATCACATGTGTAAGTACTCCGCAGCTGAAAAGCGGCACGGAATTAACACACGTGGGCCATATCGCATTCAGCTGCATGAGGAATGTTTTGGTTTCGAAGGGATTTTGAGTAATTCACATTCACACGTGGTTGATTGATGCTGTGCACTTAAACAAATTGATTGGAACTTATCCGGGTAGAGTACAGTAGGGAGAACGTACTCTGTGGTGCGTGGAAATTCGCCTGGGAAAAAATGTAAAATAACGAAGTAGAAGTGTTAACGCCTAGAACCCGGAAATATTGGTTGGTTGGTATCAGTGGTTGTGATGGACGAGATGGAGGAATGCTTTCGTAGTCCACTACAGTGATGCGAGCAATACGATCACTGATGGAAAGTGCGGAAGAGGGTTATAGGTTGATTGATTATTTCTGTTCCTTGTGCAGCGCAGCAACCCGAGTGGACTTGCACCTCAATCAAGCCAGCATGATTCTTTCCTAAATGCTTTTCTTCTTTCTTCTACACCTGTGTGCGATACCTTTCGAACTGGAGCCACCGTAGGCGAACTTTTGTTTCGAAAAGGTCAAGTGCTTCTTCATCCGATTTAGATAAAGTCCACACAGCATGCTCGGCGGAAAAGTCCACACAGCTTGCTCGGCGATAGCAGTTTCAGGGTACCACGATGAGCTTTGATCACGTCGTGGTCAAGATGTCCTAATCCAAAACAAAAGCAATATATTCACGAAGTTACATCCCAAATCATGCAGCCGATTAGAAGATGGAGCTTCGCAAACTCCAAAAAACCCAACCATGTACATTTTCTAATTGAAAATGTTAGTTTATACGTTGTATCCATCATATCGTTACCGACATAGAGCAGAAAAACGTAATGAGCTTGACAGGAATCTTAAATTCGAACATTCGTCTGGATAGCTCTTCTCGATGCTCACTGGCTTGTGCGACGTGGACATCAACGAATAGGTGCTGGAAGTTGATCTGTATTTTTGGTTCTCTTCCAGGATCTGTCGTAGTGTGAGGAGCTGGTCGATAGGGAGTTTACACTTAATCCCTGTAGTATACAGTATTCCTTGACTCCATTTTTCTCTCGATATGTGAACTCCCGGAAAGTTCAAGAATATTAAGAAATATAAGCGGAGTTTTGTCACAAATCTCTTACCACTCTAAGCTTTCAATCAACCAAATACGAATTCCGATTGTCACGGTGACACTTGTGGTAATCCTTGACCACCTTCACGGTGTTGCTATGCGATGACTATGCGCAACCAAATCCAAATTACAATTGTCACGGTGACACTTGTGGTAATCCTTGACCAACATCGCCAACTACACCGTCATGACTAAGTCCCCAATCGAACGACTAAGTTATGTTACAAGCTCGGTCATATTTTCGGCTCTACGGTCAGTGACTCAATTATGTACTCGTATGTACCTCTGGCCAGGCACGCCCCACAACCGTATCAAACTACTCAAGAATGGATTTATTACTCTCAGCCACTCCCTGTGACTAAGCTGCTTCGGTGCTCACCATCTATTGTTATCCTTAGACCAGTTAAGAGCGCTCAAATTTCCGCATTTATTCCGGAGGCTGTTGCGCTGCTCTAATGTGCAGTGCACATCTGATTTGCATTTTGTGTACATGTATTCATATGTATGTATCCAGCCAGGGGGAGAAAGAACAACAAATTAATTACCACGGATGTCTATCTCGTGTGTGTTCTAATTTATTGGTCAACTCGCGCCAAATCTTTGCACTCGCTGTGGGCTGATATTAACCGGACAATGACCATGGGATCAGCGTTCGCCGTTCGACAAGATAAACTGGCATTACATTTCATAGAGTTGGCAAGTTTGGGGCACGGTTCTATTGAGGGACATAAGGCGTCTACCCTCTAATGCTGTCTATCCCTGAGCACATACGGCAGCACAGCGCGACAACAGCAGCAGCAATAGCAGCGACGTGGAGTGGTCATGACTCAAACCTCCAATTGACTGGAAAAGTTGACGCGCGTTAGTATCTTGTCGTCGTGGTCGTCGACCACTTGGCAAGATTTCATCTATTTATGGTGGATAATAATTACGTCGCAGTAGTCTTTTTGTCTTGCCGAGTGTTGGAATTTAGATAGTACTATTAATTGATTTCTGTTTTTTTTTCTATCGTCGAATAGTGGCTGTTCATTTGGGAGAAATACGAGAATTTATCGGGCGTAATGTGGAAACACACCTCTGTTTGGTGTACTGTCTCAGGTCTGCCCTGACATGTCAATGACTGAGAAAATGCATGGAAATCGCGGAAATTATTCCAGTCTCTCATGCTAATGAGGACTGCTGATTGGATTCTTGATTTAATTGAGATTTAATTATCCAATGGAAACACAACAATGTGTCCAGGTTGTCAACTTTTTGAAGAGAGATAAAATAAATCAATTGTTTCTTGTGTAGGTGACACAGATTTTTACTTTTAAACGGTGGATGTGTGTAACGTTGGATTACATTTCCTTACTCGCACTTAAAGAGTGTGGTTCGTATGCACAACGAACAAACAAAGTCTTAATCAACGACAGTTTATTTTTTCACTAATTACGGTGTGCTTTGTACTTTTAAGGCACATTTTGGTGACAATAGAGTGGGCTTGAGTCAACGAACCAGTTTATAATAATAGCAATATAATGTGGATGGCGTGCACATACGAAGTGCACCTGGGAGTGGATGGGAGCTACTGTTTCATTTCGGCTCCGAACGGCGAAGTTTGAGAAGCTATATCGAGACAGGAATACTCTTTGAGGATTGTCAGTGACTCGAAAGAGGTGGTAAGAAGTTGAGTCAATTTGCTTCTTCATCTGCTCTAAAGATTGCTCATGTCATCACACCATAGAGAAGGACAGGCATGAGAGGACAAGAAGCAAATGAAGTCCTTGCCTACCAAAAAAGTGGATCTGCCTATGGTGACGTTGTGGCCAAATCGTCGATACTGTGCGTCCTCCCTTGAACACATCATATAAAGAGTCTGTCAATAGGGACTTCCGAAATTTGACAGTTGATAGTGGCCATATTGTTGAAGCTACGTCTGTCAAATTGGCTGTCATTTATTCAGTCTGTTTTCCCTGGACTATGCCCGTCACTCAACAACACATGCTAATGTTAAAATTGTTTTATCAAAATGGATATTCTTTTCGGGCAACGTTCTGCGTTCTTTGTTTCGATTACAGTCGCCAAAAGATGAGGCCCATTTCTGGGTAAATGGGTACATCAACAAACAAAATTGCCGAATGTCGATGATACCAATTCATGTGATCCAAAAGTGTCGAATGTCAAAAGTCACCGTTTGGTGTGACTTTTGACAATGGCGTAGGTCACGCTATCATCGTTAACGGTGAACGCTATAGATGAACGATTAACAACTTCTTTTGGCCTGAATTGGATGATATGGACACCAACGAAATGTGGTTTCAACAGAAGGGCGCTACTTGCCCAGCTCACAGCTCACGCCTCATTGGAAATTCTGAAGGACCAATTTGAGGGCATGGTCATCTCAAGTGCAGGTGATTAAAACTGACCAACTAGATCGACATTTTCTTGTGGAGTTTTCTGAAGTCGCAGGTCTATGCGAATAAGCCCCAAACCACAGCTGTCCTCAAAGTCAACATAAACCATGCCATCGGTCAAATTCAGTCTGATTTATGCGTCAGAGTCATGAAAATGGACATTTTGGATGCGCGCCACCCAGAGAAATCGTCGCAGACATTTGAACGATGTTATATTCCATACATAATGGCATCGACAGACCATTCAAATGAAAAAAAATGTCGATGATATTTCAAACATGTTTCATTTAAATCCAAAGGTAGGGAGCACTTAATGAAAGGCTTTTGCTATAGTTTTGGCCTCAGTAAATCTAGTTGTTAAACGAAATGTCATCAGATTATTAACTGTTTGTCAGGGGAAACCAAAACCAATTCCATTAGTTCTGACGGCATACAATGGGTGGGGAAGAAACCTTAAAGGCCTCTAACAGCAGAATGAAAGCTGCGAAAGGCTACCTTCCTAAATATTAATTTTTGAATTTTCTATTCATTTCTTGATATGTTCTCGATAACTAAATGCACAACTTTTGGCATACCAAGAGGTATAACTTTCTGAAAACATTTGTTGAAAATTGGTTATTTCTAAAAATTCGTATTCGCAGTTCTTGGATCATGTGTACAGTGCTTTATAGATTAATTTGACTAGGGCTCAGCTCCTTCCCATTGATAGGACACCAACAAAACGTATGTAAATATATCAAGCACTTAAAAGATGTGAATGATTTATTAATGCATTCAATGTGTTGCAAATCGTTCAATTTAATCTGATGTTTTGTTTTAATGTGGAGTATTTCTAAACATGTTAATCTTTTATGTGAAAATGTAAATGATCGTTTACCTTTATGGCTTTACGACATGACGCTTGCGATTACAATCGTGTGGGACTCATCCCTCAACAGCAATCTCGAATGTTGATGAACTTTTTTCGTTGCGTTGGTCCCAAGATAAAGATGAGTGACACAAAATGCAATAAAATCTAATAGCCAGCTAAGGTGCATAAACTGCATAAACTTAACTGTTTAACTGCTAAAAAATCGTGCTGTGGTACAGATGTAGCACACGAGGAGGGAGCACCAGTAACAGAGAAAATGCAATAATCCGTCCATAGGTCGACGTAACATATTGCAAATTTGTCAACACTATCGTATAAGAAACATCTGGTCGATGCTACAGTTCGAGTTGGACTCCATTTACACCCACAATCATGGTCACAGATCTTGAGCACCTTTCCTTTTCATGTCCTCTACCATTCCTTCGTCTGCTTTTTGTTGCAAGGCGAACAAAATTAGCCTCGCGGGAATTGTAGAACTCTGGCTGAAGACTTGTGCTAAAATGTTTGCATAAAGACAAGCAGGGGACTGCTCCACTCTGTTGCTGGCCGGTTTTTGAATATATACGATGTTAGGTTTTGCATTGGATGGCACCACACCTTGAGATAGATTTCAGCCTACTTTCTTCAACAACCACCCGTATTGTACATTTTTTTCAGGAGTAGAGGGCATCGGCAGTTTTATTTCGGCAGCAAACGATTTTATTTTCTGAACATGACGGGTGCCTGTATGGCAGCCGGCCACGACATGACCACCACCGTCTAGGAGCACCGGATACAGTACGTCAAGTCTGTTTCCCATATTAATCTGTAGAACTTCCCCTTATTCAGTTCGCAAGCAATCTTCGACGAAAGCCAGGGAATCAATTCTGAAGTTGGATGCTGCGGGCTATCAGTGCGACAAGGTTGGCACCGATTGTCGTTTCCCACGAGTGTGGCAGGAATTCAAGGAAGTTGAGATTCTGTCGAGAGCGCTGGAGATCGTGGTCGAGGCCCCAAAGGAGGAAATCATCACCATCTTCAAAAGCACAGCCGGAACACAGACCAGATCAGGCTGTCAAAATGTCTTTGAGCCTAAGGGCAGATGTTCTTTCCAAGGATTATCAGCGAGTGGGAGACGAAGGTTCGTGTGGTGATTGGTTTTCATCGATGCGTGTAAGAGTCGAAGCACTAACTCACTCTACAACCGTGGCATCCAACAGCATTTACATTTTCAAGACTCTTTGCAACTTCAAAAGGGTCCCTACAAGAAGTAGCTTTTGTGAATAGTAAAGCAAATGTGAATCTCCGCAAACACTTCCTAGGTACAAGTACCTATCATCCTTGTGGCATCATGAGAGCTTAATACAATCATTCTAACCGACCATAATTGACTTAACCTCATTGTCAGAACCGAACGAAAAAAATAACCAGAAGCATTCTAACATCCCCATAATTGGTTAGCGGAACTGATGCAAAATTCCAAAGCAAACTGTCATTTACGTACGTAGAGAGCGATTAATTTCGCTTAGCAAGCAATAATGAACGAAACTTAACGAATGTGAGCGAAGGAATTATTAGTCTCAGTACATCACTTGCCTTATGGTTGGATCATCAGTTTATTTAAGTCATATAATGATGAACAAGGTTAACCTTCACACGACATAACAACGATCGCTGGTAATTAAATTCGTCAAGCACTTCAGGCCTCCGCCAGTAAGTGTTTAAACAAAAAAAAAACAACAAACAAATTTTACATAAAAAAAATTCAGTTTATTTGGGTAAACGTTACATTACGATGTTTAATACTAGTCCTTAATCAATAAACTAAACAAACTAAGGCCTACGATCTCTTTACAAAACTTTTGCTAAAGTTTCATCAAAAACAAAAATAAAAAATAAAACAAAAAAAGAAATACGTTTTCTGGATTTTTGTTGTTTTCACTTTTCTTTTAATTTAATTTACACATAGTGGAATATAGCTACACATCTCGCTATTTTGTTTTTGCTTTTTTTAATGAAAAAAATCAACTTGATCTATAAGTTGTTACGTTAACAACAATTACATACGATTTTATAGGTTTTTTTTTTGTTTTGTTTCTTGTGTGATTTTTTAACGCCGTCACGTTCGATGAATTTGAAAACTACGATGAATTCATTTGTGATGAAGATGCACTAACAATGTAGTCGTAAGAAGTAAGGTTATGCGATCGATTCGATGATGAAAATGCTGTTGTGCTGCTGTCGAATCGATTGTGGATTTAATGGTTAAAAATAAAATAATTAAAATAGTCATTTCTTTATATAATTTAAGGATGAAGAATTTCAATAGTTGGCTCATAAGGGGTCGCTGTGCGTGTGTTTAAGAGCTCGCTGGCACGCCTTCCGACTGGCGATGGTGATTATGTGAGAATCGTCCCCTTACCGATTGCTGGAGGGCGGCTTAACTCAACGCTAGAAGTGGCTCGTAGTCGAGGTCCTTGGGAGTGGACTTCTTTTTGTACTTCTTCTCCAGTTTTGTACTCGTCAGCTTGACCTTCGATTTGCTAACGCGATTCTTCTTCTCCTCGAGCGCTTTTTCCTTATCCAGGAGTTCGAGCTGTTCGAAGATGTTCTTCGGTCTGGGATGCTGGACTGAGGACGATGTGGCGTTCTTCGCAGCGTAGACAACAACAAACTGAGAGAATGCAGAATCGGCGGGCGTATTGATGTCTGCGAAATCGCGGAAGTTGGCGAATTGCTCCTCGGGATAGGTGAACTTCTGCACGAGTCCATCGCCTTGTGGACGACCATGACCGTTATTGGGATCGCCATAGAATTGATTGTATTCGCTGTTCTCCTCTTGATGGTATGGCATCTCTTCCTCTGGATAGAAAGTGCCTCCGCGAATAACGCCGAAATCACCAGATCCGAGGATCGCCGGATCGAAGCCTCGTGTGGGCTGTGGAGGGACGAACTTCTGTGGTGGCGGCAGTTGACCGTCGAGTGGAAGTGGCGCCGGGAAGTAAGGACGGGAGTGACCTAGTGGTGGAGCGTCTCTGAAAAAGGACGGATAGAAGTTTTGTGCCGCTTGTGGTGGGTCCACATCGGTGCGCGGTTGTTCTTCTCTGTAGATGGCCGTTGTTGACGGGAAGAACTGGTGGCTTTGCGAGCGTATCACTGAAACTGGTGAGAAGTCGTTAGGCTCCATCAACATGTCCGAGTCTTCCTCAGGGAACTTGTCTGAAATGAAAAATAAAGGGAATGATTAATGTTGATGTCTGAAATGTTACGGAAAATGAATGTCATCTAATACATTTTAGACTTTTCGAGAAGTACAAACGGCCCGTAGCTATGATTTAATGTCTACGCTTAACAAGCCTGTCCGCAACGTCAAAATAAATATCAATAATTCAATCGCGGCGGACAAGCTAATAAAGTCTCAATTTCCCGCGTAATGATCCAATAAATCGTTCAGAGCATCTCCCACGCATATCACAGCGCTCATTCGTGTCATAAGCGCAGACCGCGGCATGTTCACAGTCAAGAGCATCGCAGCTGGAGCATGCCATGCGAACCGGTCTGAAAATCAAGATCCAGTTTTTTTTTCTTCTTTCTTCTCCCTCTCATTACAGATTCACCGAATTCCACTGCACTTTCATTTAAAAACAATCCAAATACAAATATCCACGATGCACGCAGCCAGAGATGCTTTTCGTGCGAAGCACTTGGGGGTATCTTCACACCGAGACTGGGTGAAAGTTGATGCTGGATTGATGGAATTGACTGTAAACGCTTTGGTTGGTCCTCTATTGGAACAGCCACTTAAAGTCCATTTAAGCGAATGGACAAGTGCTCCTGTGCGGTGAGTGAACGAAGTGCATCACGAATCCCTTCGTCGACGGGGATAAACCGCCGGCGGAAGACACATCGAGTGTGTGCCAAGTGATTTTTCTTTTGGGAATTCGAGTTTCCATGTCTCAGCTTGGCGATGGACAAATCACTGATGTCAGCGTTACCTAACGGACAGCTTTTATTTGGGCAAAGACAAACACAGAGAGAGAGGGAGAGAAAGAGAGAGAGAGATGGTCAAGTGACTTGACATGTGTCAAACCGACCAAATTGGATGCATTGCAATCTGACATCGATCTCGTGGACGAGTGAGATTTTGTTTTATGGTGTTGAAAAGCGGGGATGCATTGAATGTTTGTTATGCAACCGGGCAGGTTTAATCGTATTCCTTTGTGGAAGCGATGCGGTGCACATCTAAGACGGCTTGTCTCGATAAACCGATGAAGATACTGCTGTAATCGAGATTTTAATGTTTCCCGTCCGACTGATGGACCAACTGAGAGCAGATCCGTCTTACACAACGGTGGACATTGGCCCGCGATCGTATGCTGTGAACGGCGAAAGGCACTGTGACCTTAGTGAGTTTGTTTTGTTTGCCAATCTGCAGAGAACCATGTAATCTATGTAATTCGGCTTAATCACGAACTTTATTGGCTCAGCGATGTAGGTTTGTTTGCCTACCGAATTATTCCCACGAAGATGTGGGATCATGGGATGTGATGTGATGCTTTATTTGCCAAGCGAGATGTGATGTGATGTTGTTATTTGCTAACATATCCGTCCGTATGACAGTTGTTTGTCATTCGAATGAAGCTGCAGTTTTTCCTCTCGAAGTGAAAGTTCACCTTAAGTTTATTTTCAATTTGGACAGCAATGATAAATCTCACCATCAGGGAGATATGCGGTTTCGCAATGACAGTGCCGTTCCTTGATGGATCTCAACGTTTGTGAATATTTTAAGATCTACATCGGAGGCATTTGCAAAATCTACTGGGCGAGCCATCATTCGATTTATTTCTAAATTTACGTTGGAGCACTAAATTTTGCAATGATGGTTACTTTCTAAAATTGCACATCGCTTTTTTTTGCAACGAACACCAAGACCACTTTCGGCAAAGGGAGTTAATTCGACATAAAATCGGCAAGGTTATTCGGCTCTAAACGCTTTAGCTGCGCGTTTGTTTTACTGCATGCCGTTCGGCTGTTTTGGTTCAGATCCAAGATACTACTTAATTTAATCCAAATCCATTCACCCCCCATTTGCTATTATTGCCAAAGCTTCACATTTGTTTACCTACCTATCAATTGCAGAAAAGATATTGTAGATCGCGGTGTGCAGTCGATCATTGCAAAATCGCAAGCTAAAGGCGGGATCTTTAAGTATAGGGTCATCGAATTGGTGATTTGAATTTGCCATTCCTGTTTCCGAGATTGTATATGTTTATCTTAATATTATACTAATATGGGGTAGTCGACAGTCAGAGATGAACCTGGGCCTAGCTCTACAGTAATGCTCTTTGCTATAGCCAAATGGTACCCGAATTGTGTGAAATAGACGACATGGATGTGGAAGACATGTGGTTTTACCAAGGCTTTTGGATTTATTCCTGGACTTTGGTAGTGTGAATTGTCTACGGCCACGCCAAATGGTGTTTTTAAGGGTGACCAGCAGCTGTCAAAGTGACCAAGCACGTTCAGATATCAAAAAGAAAGGGTTGCCATTTTCCATTGATGCCAAAATTATTTAAAAATACTATCGAAGTTCAGGCTTAGTTGTAAAAAGGCACCGTGAATTCCGTAGCGAAATCTGTCTTCGTATCGTAAACAAGCTTGACCGTGAATACACTCTCAGCGGAACTGGGCGTCGCCAGTGAGACAACCCAACTTATTTTGCGGTTTGTTTTAGATTTACATCTGCATCAACATTGAAGCCGGACGACCATAGACCATGCCGGGAGTTGGCTAATGGCGCGGAAAAAGTTAGCGAGGATTTTGTCCGAAAAATCATCTTTTCGGACCATTTTTGGCTTAGGGGCTTTGTCAGTAACCAACCATTATTAGAGCGAACAGATGCTACAAGTATTCCACCAAGCCTCAAGGCATCCACAATCATTGACTGTTTCGCGCAGTTGTCAGTATGGCATGGCGGCATCATCGAACCTGATTTCTTTCGAAATGAGGAAGGAGATACCGTTATCATCAGAGGACCCAAGTATAAATCAGCCACTTTCTGTGGCCAAAGCTCGACGACGTCGATTATATCCGAGATGTGAGGAGAAATTTGGCAACTGGGATATCTCACGGCGAGCGTTCATCAATTGGCCGCCGCGATCATGCGACTGGGCACCACTCGATCCTTTTCTCTCGGACTACGTCACGTCCTAGTCTACGCTAATAAGCCACTTTTGCACTGCCACTTTGCACGCTCTCAAGGCCAAAATTCGACACGTCATTGCCGGAATAACGCGCAAACCAAGTCATCTAGAAATGGAACGACTTGAAGCACTGCCAACGAAGCCGAGTTGTTCTATCATTCCTATATGATCACACTGCATTTAAATTTACTTTCGGAATGTAAAAAATAACGACTCACGGATTTTGAATCACTCTTGACAACATTTTAACGATAATTCTTCAGGTCACAAAGGGTTTTGATCTAACATTGAAATTAGTCAAAAAATGGAAACATCAACTGACAAATTAGTAATTCTCTACCTACTTCCTTATCACAGAAGGCTGAGTGGTTTGAATAGCATCATCGGAATAAGAGATCTACGTTAGCCACCTGAGAGCATGACACTACTTCAATAAGACCAAACAAAAAAATGGAGAGCCAACAACAGTTGCTCTTGAAAGACTCAGCACGCTCGTCACCGCACTGATCGCTAGATCACAGTCAAGGTTATCTTCTTCCCAATCTTCAGCTCCAATGAGATGTTCTTAAACACGAAAGTGATTAAATTCAAATGTGAGTTCACACTCGACATCACGAATATCAACAATAAAATCATCGAGCTAAAAACCATCACAAACATCTCAGTTGTCATTCCTATCCGTCAAGACGCCGTCTTCGGCATCAACGTCAACTCGAACTCCATCAAGGTTTGTTGATACTTCTCACGTGTGTGGAAAATCCCAGAAACACTTCGATTGTCAGCCGTTAAGTCCACAACAATGCGGAAAACATTTAAAATTCTCGGTCTCGCACCGGCACAGTGACTTATGTACGAGCACTTCAAGCCAATGTCACACAGATGGATAGAACAAGACCGCTATGGTTGGCTCTGCACCGTCTCTACCCATGAATCCCCATGTCGTTGACAACGGGAGCAGGCAGAGTGAAACTATTTGCACACAAAGCACCTGGATTCACGCCTCCATGCAGTTGAGGCAATCTGAATCTGAATCTGAATCTGTATCACCAGCAAATGAAGTCGACTCAATTAGTCATGAATCGCAATTCGCTTGCTCGCCTCAGAACGTGCACCCCAAGATTGAATGCTAATATGCATGGCTGGTGTGTATGCCACAGCGGCACGGCGGTTGTGTCAGAAGCCAGTTATGATTGCATTTTGAAGTGATCTACAACAGAGGGAGAGTGGACGAGTTCTTGATCTGGTTCGGATCGTGGTGGCTATGAAGTCAGATACATTGACAAGTGATCGTTAGAACCATCCACACATGGGGGTACGATCTTCCGCGTTCAGAACTAATTACAAAACTGGTAACATGGAGTAGTTTAGTTGATTTATTGCAACGACTAGTGGGGGGGGCTGCATAAAAATATGTAATATGGTGAAAGGAGTGTTCATACGTAAGCAGCCATGCTTCGAACTGGAAGACCGAATATTAACGAATGACGACGATCTGTTGATTTGATCTGATTTGGCCCCATAATCATGTATCACAGAGTTTAATGTCTGTACATGTGGCCACAGCGAAACTAACGATCGAAGAAATCGCTGTGTTTTATGCACAAACTGATCATCACAAAGGCTAAGTACCATAAGTCGATTTGCTATGAGTAATGGCTTAAGAATTTTATGACCACAAAGGCGCTTTGCGGGTTCGTGACTTTCGGCATACGCTTGTGCTTACACGTTTTGCAGGTATGAATGTATCCCGCACCCACATCGGGTGGCGGTCAAGTATTCTCTTAGTGGCACGTTGAATGTGTTTGACTCACGTGTCAAAGGCATCATGCTACCGAGTTGTAATTAAAAAGAATAAAACGCTTAAGGAGACGGTAATTAATGATGAAGAGCTATCGTGCCATTTTTTTAGAGATCGGTTGCTAACTAGCTGGTGTTTTAATGATTACCACTGGTGCTGCAAAATGTCAAGTTTCTTTTGTTCTGTAATTTGTTTCGTGACGATACGCCTTGAAATGTCTGACTTTATTATTTAACGATGAGAAGCTCGGAAGCTTGGTCAAATTCAATAGTTAGTTATTTTCAATTCGAAAACCACTGGGTATCGTATTACATACGTTGTTGGAGGGGAGACCCGAAGGTATGATCTCGAGAGGTTGGCCGAACAGATGGAGATGGAAGCGTCTAAAATAGGTCTCGTGGTAAATGTGGGTAAAACGGAGGACGAGGAAGAGACACAACTTCGACCGCTTGGACAGAGCTTCACAGTGGTAATTAGGATCTTCGTCTACCTCGAATTCGCCGACAACATTGCTGACAAGATCAGTACCGAAGTCAAACGCAGAACAGATTTTGTCAAACGCTGCTTCCTTGGGTTCTAAATGCAGTTCAGTAAGAGAGGCGTTTATCGAAGAACCAAGCTGACTTTAAAACGGGTAGCTCATTTAGACTGCTTTTTTTTTGTACAGATTCCGCTTAGCTATCCTTTTGGCGTCATGTTACTCTTAATCAGTGTCGTTTGCCATATCATCATGGAAAGACTCACACCTCAACAACGTCTTCAAATTATTTAGCAACGTTTTGTGAAAAATGTTTTTCTTGCACTTCGAGCAACATGCATAAGGTGTGCATCATCGACATTTCCAGACCGTTAGATCACCTAGATTGTGTGATGTAACAGTTTTAGACTTTTTCTTTGGTTTTATGTGAAGTGAAATGCCTTCGGCGATAAGTCAACTACCACATTACCCGCATATTTGAGCATCGTAATGCTGGAAGCTGTGATGCAAAATTTAACATTCAGAATGTACATTTTACGGCATAGGTTCGCGTAGCATTTAAACAAATTACATTCAAAAAGTAAATGTTCTTTCAGTCCAATTTCCACCATCCAAATGAATTATAATAATAATAATAATAATAATATGGGCGGCGCTACAACCCGTAAAGGGCCAGGACATAGCTTCTCAGAAACCACTCGTGTTGTGCGTGCTATTGTTCTATTACGAGTGGAAGTCCCTTCAGTCGGCCAAGTTTGAGAAACTTTTCTAGACAGTTATACTCTTTGAGGATTGTCAGTGACTCGAAAGAGCTTGGGCCGTGAAAAGTATTTCTTGTCGTACCAGGAATCGAACCTAGACAAGTAGGTCCAAGTGCGTAGGAGTCGACGCACATACCCACAACGCCACGGGCCACCACATCCAAATGAATTATGTACGTTTAATTTAAAATAAAGACAAACTGGTATTAATGTATTGTCCTTTGCTAGAACCTGATATTCCTAGTTCTGCTATGCGGCTCACAGCCCACAGGCGTGGACAATTTCAAGAACAGGTGAAAATGTCTTGTTCTCTTTATCATTCATCTAAAATTCTGAATAAATAGATTATCCAAGAAGAAATATCAGATAATCATAAGATTAGTCACAGAAAACTTGACGTTGTCTTCAATTCATTGTTTAGAGTGCCACAGTACCAAGTTTGAATGATTTCTGATTGAAACTGCATACAATAGTGATCAATCTTATTATCAAATAGTCGTAAAACATTCACACAAACGAATCGACTGGGCTTAGCAATACAACCTGGTCGGGGGACATTATCACATCACAAAGGAATTATTAATTTCAATAATTTACTGCATTTAACGTGTGCGTTGATGCAAACCGATTGTTATAAAATTCAGCGATGGTTTTATGGTTTGTCCCACAATTTTAAAGAAATACAATCCTTCTGCATTTTGAAGGGGTTACACTATGAATTAGTGAGTTTTTGAAAATATACTTGTTTTGGGATTCTTTGTTGAGTGGTTCCACAAATCAAAAGCTAGTTTAATATTGGCATTCTGTCAATGTCTTTTTGAGAAGTATACCTTATAAATATACCCTGCAAAGATTTATGAGAGATAAATGTTAGGATTCTGGCTGGGAGTCTGAAATGGAGATGCATGTTAAATGAAGAGAACAAATCGATGTGAGACAGTAATAATTTTAACACTGATGTTAAGCTACATTCTAAAATACAATTCCGGTCTTTTTTAATTATTCATAATTCACTAAATTGTTATTTAAGAATGTACCCACGGATAATACATCGTTTCTAAGTTTGGAAAGCTGCTACGCCATCTTTGTTCCCTCTGAACAGGGGAATCCTGTTTATTTTCAACGTACTTAAATCTATCTATGAGACTCTAGCACAGATTAATAGGAGCGACAAGAAACCACCAAATTGCGCCAAGTTAAGAAGACTGTGAAACATGGTGGAGGTCACTATATGTAAATCTAAGGGAACAACTATAGTTGAGTTACTTAAGCAAAACTCAAGCCAGAAGTCAGAACCGAACGAAAAGAGGCAAGAAACTGGAAGTACTCATGGTTGCTTGTAGAAACAGAAGCAAAACTCAACACTGCCTGTCATTTACATGCGAATTCGTTCCCACTTAAGCAAGTGAACGAAACTGAGCAAAGTTGTTATCATGTTCACAGTGTAACTAGCCAAAAGCAAATGTTTTGGTACACGAAATGAACTAGCAACTTATCAAAAAGCATTGAACGCCCTCGATTAAGCTTGACTGTTATTTCAAAAGTGTCATTTGTGCCCTCATTTGTCTGATATCATGGAATGGGAATTTTCAAGCATCTAAAAACAATACTATTCGAAAATAAACCGTGAACCGACCAACAAGACTCCGATCATAAGGCAAAAACGACACAAACATGAGCAAAAAATAGTGTTTGAAAATTCATCTCCAAGGATGGAGTCCCATATCTGGAAGCCAAGACATCAATCCTTTTAGTAGACAATAACTTGTGCTAGGCAACACCCAAATACTGAGTCTTTGAAACGCACGCTTAGGCAAGCAGTGCATCATTTTCCGATGGATCCTGCGTATGATTAGCCATAGAGCTGCAGAAATAGAATGCAAATCAGAAAGTCCCCATGAACGGATCGAGATTGTGTTTTTAAAACCCAATTGTAAATGGCGCTAATTTATTATCCGTTCGGTGACAGCTGAAATAGTTCTGACATCTAATGCAATTGCAATTATCTTTGACATAAGGTGAGTGAAGCATTTTATTGAAAATCTTTACTTAGTTGTCTTAACACAAGTCATGGCCGCCATGAAACGCCATTGAATCGGATCTAGAAGATCTGTTCTTCCGGAATGTCACATACTTTAACTAAATACGAATTAAAGTTTTGACACATTTTCTTTGTTTGGCTTATACCAGTTAAGAGTCTGACTATAATATATTTTAAGTACACACATGCATGTCCAGCTGTTGTTACAAAAATAGAACCGATCGAATTGATAACGCCCACTTAGAGCCTTATTTGTGAATTCAAAACAACGCTGAGGGGTCTACTTCACTGATATAACTAACATTCCATTCACCCCATCATTCTGACACAACTACCGTGTCTAAACTGCACGCAAATAAAGCCGATTACAAGCATGTATCTTTGATTTGATATCGTGCTAAAATTAACACACGATTACTCAACAGTCATGGGTATAAAAATAAAGAAATCATCCAATTAATACCAACAGAGTATCTTCAAAGTATATTAGCAGGAAAAAGAAACCATCGTCAATCTCTTGCATAATGGTCAACAAAAAAGAAGAAAGAGATAGAGAGAGAGGGAGAAAAAATTAAATCAAAACCGAATCAAATTTAACAACAAATTAACTTCGAATGAGCATATATTTACGATCCGAGAAGAAAATCTCTATTAGGCTCGCTCTCAGCCATCTCGAGTCGCTTTACCTTTTCCCCGTCCATCTGTCATTCCGTGGTCATCATAATTTTACTCCACAACAACGAGTGGAACCTGCCTCAATAACTTGTTTGACATAACACACCAAGCACACACAGTTACAGCGTGATCATTCGCATCTGGATTTGAAACTCTCACTCCGGTCAGCATCACTAAAAAAAGCCTCTTATCTACGCTATACCTACTTTCGATGAAGTAGTTGCCTTTCCGGCATTTCGCCCCCTGCCGTCCATCGCCACCGGAACACCTTTACTGCGATGGCGCAGCGGTGCTTTCCGCACACCCATGCTGTCTACCAGCGGTTATCACTTTCACTGAATCAATCCATTAGCAAGTTCGTTTGCAAGGCACTCCAATCGACAAACGATTGATTTTCAAACTGGAGTACCTATCCGAAGTCAGCTTGAAGGCAACATTGATTGCATCTTACCGCCACTGCTGTGAATCCCTTTGCCGATTATATTGCTTCGATTGACAAGCTTCGGCTGTGTCAGACAGTTATACATGCTTAATTGCATCATCGTTGAGACTCTTCTCCGATCACGCCTTCACCGAAGCCACCACGTAACATATCCGAAAAGAGCGGTGCTATTTCCTCGATATCGCTTTCTCTCACAGATCTCAATTCTGAAATGTATTTTGACACAATACAACTCATTAGCGTGACGCTTCACTTGACGTCTTCAATAGCGCACTTAGGGACAATTGTGTGAAAACGAAGCTCTTCAGATAGTCGAGAGTCTCTTGTAAAGGGCCTATACACTCATCAATCAGCGACTGAAGATAATTGCCTCGTTATGCGGCTATTCATCTCACTCGCTCTGTCCGTCTGCGATTGCGCAGATATGGATTTCGGCCACTTGATCATAGATCATGACCGAGTACTGAACGTACATACAGACCAGTACTTGCATTCAATCTATTACATATCGTTGCAAAAAGTAAAAGACACAAGTGTGAGTAGTGCACGATGTGGAGGAAAAAAAAAAGTCGATGACCTTATCCGCGAAAATTTGTGGTTTAGTCAGAAATTAATGTTCAGAGGTGCAGATACCAGTTTGGCCAGTAACTGTCAATGACATTGTCACAGATGTATGCCATGCAGTGAGGTATAGACACTAAAACACTATGAACAGCTATTAGTGCACATATCAGGTTGGGGTTACTCGAATGCAAATCCAACATGAAGTGGAAGTCGGTCAGCACTTGTGTCGTTCTGCAATCAGAATATAAAATGTCTTGAACGGATTTAAGTATCTCGCGGAACAACGGTTTGTGATTGAGGCCGATAGAGATTTCTCTGCAAACTCACGGGAAAATCATACGTTGTGGGTAATCTATGGCAGTGAATATTTAGGAAGCAACTCATTTTGACATTCTACGCGACTACGCCCCAGAAACGAAAAACAGATAAGTCAATTATTTACCGACTTTCTGAAAACTCGACTAAAATATAAGCATCGATCCAAACTATCCACAGGTCAAGGGTATTTTCTTGAAGTTTCATTAAAATGAATTGTGATCGAATCCATGTGCCTTAAATTCAATAAATACAGCAATATACCAGTACGATTACATGGGTTATTCACTAATTTCAAAAACAAAGCCAAATCCAAAAAATAGAAAATAGTAGGACATATATATGTATGATACCTGCGACTACGACGAATGCGAAAAGGTAAACAAGTAACAAAAGACATTCAACGGAATTCAACAGGTAAGGAACCGTTTGAAAATAAGTGATTGTCTAGTAGTCTGACAGTAAAATTTGCTGATAAGGCTATTATTTTGAAAGTGAAAGCCTAAGCGTTTGTTATTAGCACATGTTCTAAAGATAGCACTATCCGAATCTAATTGCATTGATAATGCGCTCATCAAGATTAACATTAACAATTTTTGTGCCAATAACTGACCTATACCTAAGAGCTATCTAACTGATTGACTCATTAATTTGAAGGTTACGTTTGCAAAATTGTTCGTTATTAATGATTGAAAATAGCTATAATTATTATTATGAAGTTTGCCTTTTAATAAACATTTGAACGCTTAATGTGTCTTAAGTTTCAATTTTACAAAACGGCTTCGATAATCAATTGAAAAATGAGACGAACAATATTAGAAATACAAAAAAATCAAATACAAATACAATACAAAAAAAATCATTTAAAAAAAATATGGATACATGGATTTTCCGAGTTCCCGAGGCTTTTACAGTACATGCAAATTCGTATGCTATTTTGTATTTTTTATTTAAATATATTATAATATTATGAACCGGAATACTCTTCGAACAGTACCAGTTGCTCGAAAGTTATGAAAGTTGGTTATTTCAGCTACTAAACCCGACACTCCCAGCGTAGGAAAGCAAACCCACTACCGCCACGGCGCTTGTGTTTTGAGCACCACTATAGTTCTATTTAAAACCTTTAAAACCCCTTTTATAATGTTGCAATAAAGGTGCATAATAAAAACTATAAAAAAGGAAAAAAATGACGCTGCATCAGGTAAACTTTTTCTAGACAGTACATGAGCAGGATCTGTTATTCGAAGAATTGTTGTTGTTGCAACTAGACAGCGAAGAGTCGAAGTGGCTGTACACTTTTCAGCCATTTCCAATACATAACAGAGACATTTACATGATTTAGATATTTACAATCAGAGAATGTCAAATTATGTAGATTTAGTGAATAACTTTCAAAAATGCGTGAATAACTGTCAAATTTGTCGGTGGATAATGGGTCAATCAGCTGTGAAGTCGGCTAACTCTTAAGTAGTGCTACCACTAAAAATGTTGAGAATGTCGTAAGAAAACTGTCACGGACCAAAAGAATGTACATAATTTTATAACTTCCGCAATTGTCACTATTTTTATTTTTTTTTCCAAATGTTTTTTTGTGATGGAACGCCGCTTTAAGTAGTGCCTTCGGATCGGAAGTAATTGTTTACATACATTGGTCGCTTTCTGTCCGGATTATATTTTTGTTGCATTTACATGTGGCTTTTTATCACAATTCATTAACGGTTGTGAATCGGACTTTGAGTCTAACATAGATTCCGAATTCATTTCGTGGATAATATACGTTTCATATAAAATATTCTCAAAAAATCGCAAGGAAATACATAAAAACGTAAGGTTTTCCAAAAGTTGTGTCAGTGGTCTCTGGGCGTCAAAAGAGGTAAAATTGCGGCCAAAGTCGCATAGAAGCAATCCTACACTTTTTTCTGGTTACATGCTTCCGAAACCTCTGAGAACACATGAATAAAGCACATCAAAGAAAATACGAAAAAAGCGAGAAATAGAGAGATATACCCCTTCTTTGCTAACACATCTCCTTGTTGGTCCAAAGGAATTTTGACGTCTGAAGGGGCTCATTGATACAGAACCTCTTTATTATGTTGCGTGGCTTCAAGTCCCAACAATCAAATCAAATGCAATATTATTTTCTTTCTTCTGATAGCGCTGTAGTACGGGTTGGACCTGGCCTACAAGGCCGGCTATCTCCAATTATGCACTCCAAGTTGGCCGAAGCACTTCTCTACTGCCGCCAACAATTTCTTGGACGTCCTCTATTTCGCTGTCGGAGCCAAAGACTCTTTGGGTTAGAACAGTGTTGTACACTCTACATGACCTGCGATATTAGTTAAACACCGAAATATAAAGTGGTTTAAGGCATGTTGTATTGCTGCAAGTAGCGCGTTTTCATTCAAAATAAATGAGTTTAAAAACTCTGCACATATGATCTTCAACAGAAATGACGGAAAATCCGTATCAACAGACTTTTACGATTTTTTTTCAATTTCTTAAAGTAGAGTCGAACGTCTTTAAAGTGTGACCCAAAAAATCTGGAATTTCGGCTCAGGAGATAACTCAGTTAACCAAATAGAAGGCAAACAACAAATTTAACTATGCTTACTTCGGCCCTGGCCATCGTTTATTATATTCACTTTCAATAAAAAAACGCCGATATGGTATACATCGATCTCCTTCACATCATAAACCAACAATCTTCACCAAATCATCTGAAAAACTAATACTGAACCACCTTGTGGAAGAAGGAAATCGGAAAAAACCCCTCTACTGCTGGTTTAAAATCAATAAAATATCACATTATTCGATTAAAATTCACCTCGTCATGGTTTTAAGTTCAGCTGGAAATTAAGTTTAATAATTTAAAAAATAATTGCACACATACTTCCCACATGTATCTGAAAAGCAGGGACTACGTTGCTATTATCAAAGGAAGCCACCAGTCGCAGTAGTTGTAATTTAAAATGAACAAAGCTCTTCTGTTTAAACAAATATTTTCCTGATTTATATTGGAATGTATCGTCCGTTCTAAATAAACAAAGATTCGCAATTACCGCGTCTTTGACAGAGAACAAGCACTGCGCAAATTCCCGGAATGATCGATGAATGAATTTCCAACATCGTGGCATTTTGTAGAACCAAAAATGGCTAGAAACGATCCCTCTAACAAATGAGGCCTCATTAAATTAAGACGCACGCAGTCATAAGTCACTCGTTCAAGGCGCGCATGACTATGAGACACCGAGTCTCATCCCGCTGCGCCAGTCAGCAACTATTAATCTCTCATGTTCAATCGTAACTCAAACATAAAGTCACGTCAGGGATATTCTTCTTCTCATTCTCTCAGCAAGCGCGTTGGAGTTCAACAATGGATTGAACTTTACCGCACAAAAGGTATTCACCGGCATAGATACGGATCCGCTTACAAGCATCTGTGCCATAAACATACTGTCAATGTCATCCAAATGAGTTTCCCATAATGCTGCGCACGAATGTGAGCCATAGAAGTTCTGGCTCACAATGGGAGTCGTGCCGTGTCATAATGAAATAGAAACAAACTGCAAACTGCAAACTGCACCTCCTTCGCACCGGGTAACCTTGTCGAAGAGGCAGCAGAATCAGCCGGCAGGCATCTCTGAACCCGAAGAGTAATCGCTTTGAATCTAGCTATATTGGCCTAGGGTCAAATGCGTGGATACTCGTTTAAAGAGTATCTCCGAGCCCGGCCGCCAGTGATTGTTCGAGTTCTTTAGTCTAATCACATGTTACTCACGTTGCTAGAACAAAGGCGGTCGGATAATTCTTGCAATTACTCCACCGACTGATTACCCAATGACAGCTAACGTCACTAATTGCAGTTTCGACAAATTGAACGTCAAATTATTCATTTGTTCTGCGAAAAGCGCAAGTGACAGCTCGTTAGGCACTTGCTGAGGCATCAAGGCCAGTCAAAACATTTCACCCTTTCAAGGTTCGTTGGACGCTTTGACACTCGATGTGAGGCAAATTCAACCCAAAAATCATCGTTAGCCTCACCAACTTCACCTTAGGTCCGTGACAACCACGACTTGACCACGGGGTGATGTCAAACCGATTGTGGATTTGCCTCGGACATGTGCCACACTTGAAAGTCTCTGCGGTCGGTGAGATGCCGTCATGCCATGTCGAGGAACTCTCGTGGCTATAATGTCAATGCCGAATTCGACTACGAAGCGAAGATGCTATCACGTTGCACATTCATTCATGCTGACTCCGCCGACGATGCGGGCTCTGGGGAGAGCAGTCTTTGTTTCTGTTCTTGCCATGCACTGGGAACGGCTCTGAGAACTTATTGTTGATGGTAATTTGGAAACCTTTTCGATTGGTTTAAGGTGTGATGAGATGTGCACTGCTCAGCGGCAGCGTCATGATCACACGGGGCAAGCCGTTGCCGCCGGGCTAGACAATGGCTCGGCATTCTAGCGAATAGTTCTGAGAATCGTGATGTTCCTTGGCATCTGACCTATTTAGCGGTTGCTCAATTGAATTGCTTCTCTTTCTCTTGGATCTTTGTTGAGGGTATCGCTTTCATGACTGTAATTAGACTTAATTATCTTCGCCATAGACTTGGCTGACGGGCACGTTCGGATAATTTATTTCAGTTTCCCAGCCGTGCACCTCAAACACACACTCGGATCATGTCACACTCGACCACGCATATCAATTGCCAGGCAATTCGGTTCATGTGCCAAGGGTTACCCACACGATTGCAAAATCCAACCAAAGTCGTACTCAATCGGCAGCGCGATCTATAACTGCACCATGGATAAGGTTACTGGCGGATAGTGCCTACTGGGTCGCCTATGCTGCAGGGGTGAAGTGCATTGTATCTCAATTTCAGGGTATAAATCAAAAGACTTTTGTGGCGAAGATCGAATATCGGCATCGACTTTGGCGCTGGGTTAAGTGCCAAGTTCCGTTCCATAAACACAATATCGTGCGGTCCCGAGGTGCGTTGCGTTTCGCGCGCCTTACATGCGCTTACGGGGACTTAAATGTGTGTTGGATTGGATATTGAAGAGCAGGCATTTGTTGACGTGTTGTGGTGGTACTTATTGCCAGCTCATTGATGTGTGTATGCGCCTGAAAGGAGTTTTTTTTTCTCTCGCTTAAGCTCCATTGAGTCAGCAGTCGTGTTCAGTGATTTCCGTGTACACCAGTGGGGGTGACGCTCCATTGCTCTTCCGTCAATCAAGTAGATGCGGGGTTTGATACTTTTAGACTTGATTTAAGTTTGATTTAAGAAGCATACAGTTTTTCTTATGTTAAGCGTGAACAACTCGAGGATGTCTGTTCAAAGGGGTTTATTTTTTACGATCGGCAGGACAATTTGGGGTTTTTAGCCAGATTGTGGTAAGTTGTCCCTTTCTTGCAGTGACTTTCATGCAGAGCATACAGACAGAGCCTGGGGTGTACTTAGCGAATGACCAAATTGGCTAATCAAATCCATTAATAATTCCTGTCATTTTCTAGGACATCGTGCCAACAGACAATTTTGCCAAAATCAATAACGTTCAAACCCAAATCGATTCAGTCAACACACAAAGCACTGAATCAGATCACAGACTTGATATTCGTCGTCACTGTACCCTGTACCCTGCAGCTTCTGTTTGCACCTATCACTTGAATACATTCGCATTTCGAGCTACCTAAAAAGAAAGTGAGTGCTGTCAGGCCAAAGTGTGTAAACCACTCACAAGTAGTTTACCGAAATTTCAATTGTACCTGTGTATTGTTTGCGGGCAGCGTTGCCAAACAATCCTATACACATTTAGTGCAAGAATTTGCAAAAACCAAAAAAAATACCCTTAAGGCCTACAAAACATTTTAATGATCGATCGGTTTGCGGCATGAGTACATTTATAATGCTACTCTCCCAGATACTTGCATAATACAATGTATCCCTGGGCGCGCCAGTTGAAAGTGGGTTTTGACTTCAAGTAGCACACAGAAGTATCTTAATCCGCAAATGCTTTGGTGTTGAAATCGATGACATTTTATCCTAAAGGTAGATGAACTTTGAAAGATAGCGAATACAGAGAGATTGAGACAGATGGCGGCCAGGCGAATTATGACAGGCATTGTTTTGTTTTTATTAAGACATCAGAATGGGATATGTCTATGTGTGCATTTGTCAAATGATATTTATTTGTGATATACATCTGATGCAAATAGTTTTGGAGAGATTTGAGATCAATATGAATTTTAGTTAATCTCCAAATAAACCCCATCCAATTAAGTGCAAAATTGTATGGTTCCGCAACGGGGGTCCCCAGCTTGTAATTTTTCTGTTGTCCTTCTGCCCTAAATTCGAACTTTTTTTAGGGTAAACCCGTAGTGATGATTCACTCAACGGGGAATAAGTGTATCCATTGTGGCATCATTTCACTGCGTATCCGGTAACAAATAAGATTTTGTTTGGCTTATTGTGCCAGTATCTCATCGTTTGTCGACAAGAGTAGGAGTAAAGTCATACAGTCGATCTTTGATAAGTAGAATGTCTTGATAACTCGAAAAGATTATTTAGCGTCAGCTTCGATAAGTCGAATTCTGAAGGGGAATTCCCACATTCGTGCATCGATTGCGAGAACACTGTCTTTATATGTTCCTATGAACCAGTATCCATACATACACTCGTGTAGAAAATCGTGATGTGTGAGTAAGAGTACAGATTACTATGGTATATTGGTCGATACGACCATGGTGGAAGGAAGATAAGGTGTGCTACACAGCTTGTCAAAACCCACATCTTTTTGTTTTGTGACGTCACTTGTTTCTCTTGTTCTTGTCGAAATTAATACACTTTTCATGGACAGGCACAAAACGATGCAAGAAGCATTTGTTTTCTTTCAAAAAATAATGGGATAAAATTGATCCATTCGACATTTTCAAGACGACGCCAAAATCCATCTAATTCAATTTTCATACTTTCTTCTTAAATAAACACGCACACTATTAATTCAACTATGGATTCAAATTGGATGCTTAGTGTTTGTGCTGTCAATATGTCCGATCTTTGCATTCCGGATTATGAGTATTATATGTTCAGTCTTCTGTTCGCCTGACTTTTCTTCTTTTCTTCAAAGGTAACATTAATAAACCCTTTTACATATGAATGTGTATAGTCAATTCTCTGATTCCTTCCCATCAAAAGTGAAGTTGTTTGCACAAGCCGAAGTGACAGATGTTGATATATGTTGAATTCTGACTGTGTGCTGTTGATCGAATTCGTGTTTATACGGAGGGAGTGAGAATTCTTAGACAGGTGAGTGCATGTTCTTGCGCCAAAAATCCTGTCCTAGACCAATCAATTGAAGGGTTATAAGTCTAAAGGGTCCTCGATTGGGTCACATGAAAGTTCATCTCCTTGCCGAAGGGTTCTGATGCCTTAGTCTGGCACAACACAATCTGATCAGCTTTGCCGGTAACCCGAATACTGCCATCGCATCAAATGGTTCTTCGATAAGAATTATGTTTTAAAGTCGATAAGAAGATTGTGACTCCATTTCAAGCGCACTGCTCTTCTTCAGACATGATCACTGGATGAATAATTTGGTCGGTAGACTTTACGTGAGGTCTATGGTTCGATCCCGAATACGCTAACTTCAGTTTTCCTCGAGTCAGTGATAAAAAACAAACTTGCCATTCGAAATTTAATTAATATTGTAGATCCTTTCTAATCGGGAATGGAATTCGAGTGCCTACTCACGAGAGGGCTTCACATTATTCTCCCTTGTTAAGGCATTAATATTGTCAGTTTTGCCTTTGCTTTGAACACTCTAGATTGTGTTAGATGGTAAAGAGATGACTCTGAAATATTTTCCGCCAGAGGAATACTACTAATTTGATCCACGCGCAATTTCGAAATCACATTCCTGACGCTTATGCGTCCTTGGAAGTAAGCTGAACCAATTCTTAAACGCTGCTCGATTAGGACGTCCACTTACATTATCTTTTTACTCTAAGAACCATCCAATTAACCTTGTTCACCAGATAAATATCGCACCTTGGACCTTGAACACCAAAATCGAAAATATTTGTTTAACAAGCAAAAAAAAAATATCTTCAGCCACAAATACATCCAGCCAATTGATATTCTCTTGACACATGTCTTCCTATATCATGAATCTACGCGACTACCAAGATCCGTTTTCGAAATGACTTCTCTCGTAGGAGGCAAGCTTATACAATACCTAAGTGCCCAGTAAGCTCCAGGTGGCAACGATTAATTGGTATAATTTTAGTCCAAGGCTATTCGCCTTGACTTGCTAAAACCGACAGACAATCAGTCTCAGTGCAGTCTCATCGGCAAACGTGAAGGCACTGCTAATAGCTTCATTTCAAATCATCCCACGAAACAAGAAAAAAACAAAAAGACAAGAAATCGAATAATCATAGAAAATCCCAACAGCGTATTGAATAGCAGAAGGCCTCTGCCGTGTCTGTTGATCTAAAGAATTCAATGGACAATCACATCAAAAATAATTCCGGCAGGGTTCTGTCAAAATCACCATTACACTGTAATACGTTTTTTATCTGTTGTTTCTTCAATGACACACCGCTTGAGATTGAAGAGGAAAACAAGGCTATTAACTACTCTAAGCACAATTGAAGCCTGTCACAAGACTAGGGACTACGATGAATATCTTTGAGTGTTACATCACAGAAAAGGCGAAGCGGTAACCTTATTTCAAAGTGCAATTAAATCTTGTGTCGTACAATTGATAATTACAGTCGTCGGTGTTCATTTGTGTGTGATGCAATTAAATGATCAAACGCCGATCTGAACGTGATCTGCTGACAATTGACAGAAGATTACCGAAATGTCATATGAAAGTGACTGCAAATGAAGTGACAACAAACGGATGATGCTGTCAAATGAAGTGATAAGGTTTTTAACGGTAATCACATTTAATATTGTTTGTTTTTTTTATTTATGCACTCATAATTATTGTCACTTGAGAAGTGACAGTTCACGGTAGGTATTGGTACGAATTAGAAAGTCTGACCTGCAAAGTTTTGATGCATATACAAGCAAAGATAGACAAATGTCAGTCGCACAGTGTCTAAGAACTGAACCCACTACTGACTGACTCAGACTCAGAGATCGAAAACCTCTCTGGTATTGCAGCATACCGGTTACAAAATCGAACTCATTGCCATAAGCGTATGCAATCTAGTTTGCTGCAAAGCGACGCCGGCAGTGAGCAGTTATTAAGTCTGCACGTTTACCAGTCACGTTGGGACGCACGTGTGATCATTTTACCAAATAGTCACCGCACCACTGCTGTCAGCTGAAGAGAATTCGCGTCACGTTGATACCCGGCGAAGGTGAAGGTCAGACAATGGATTTCTCTTGAAATCATTAACCGCGCCAGCTTGCCATTGGTCATTAGGAGCTCATTTCTAATGGGAATTCTTCGAAAGGATCAGAAAAATGATTCTCTGCCACCCACAAACCGAGAGACATAAACTATTACCCCATCGACTTGTTAAATCGGTTGCCATGTGCAGAGTTCACTAAGCGTGAAACAGACACGAGATACAGGCAACCGGGCTGCTGCTGTGCTATTGCCGTCGCTGTGTGTACCTTAATTACAGAGCAAGCAACTGAAGCCAGTTGCGGAGTGTTCTATCCAGCAAAAGGTGTGAAGTATCTCTGTTTTTCTATGGGTGGGAACACGTACAATACCACCTCACTGTCTCGGTTCACTTGCCAAAGACAATGGGTCTGGGGGAAGAACCATTCGGGGTTGGGCTCCGTCTGAACATTGAATTGAAGTCATCCCATGGTACTTAGCTGGCTCCATCATCCAGTCGCTGGTACCCAGTGAACAATGCCCGAGGAAGGGTGTTGTCGTGTCGTTATGATGTCATGCCCGTGTAAAATCGTTCACTCAGTCATTAAGTCACTTGAGCAACTGAACAACACGCACGCACAAGTGTCGGGAATAAAGGCAACTTTCTAATGGAAACGAAAATGAATAAATACCCACGAAATGGAACTGTGAGATACAGATTCACTTCAATTGGGTACCGCCACTTTGGTATTGTGTGAGATTAAGACCAAATTAATTGTATATTTGCGCGGGAAACGCAAGTGTGCTGAAATGCGCGCTTGAATTTGAATACAATTGCGGAGCGCTTTTGAAATCAGTACATGACTCGGGGGCGAGAGTGTGTCTTATCTGTGTCTTTCAACGCTTTTAATTAAGTTTTCTTGGGACAGATGCATGGAGCAAGAGCTCTTAGATGGGATTGTGTTTGATTTGACTATTGAGACGAGATTGAGGTTAGAGTGATGGACAATTGAGTTCCATTAGAGAGGCTCATGTCCGCTTGCCTTAATCACATTATTCGACTTTCAATCCAACCGTTGTCCTACTACAATGCATTTCGAGACATTTGTTCTTATACAACGCATGTCTGTCCCATTGTCCTGGCGTGTCACCGGCAAAGAAAGCTTTCAAAATACCAAAGCCTTGCAGTCACATAAAAGATGTGTATGAGCTAGTCCCAACAAAGAGGTTGTATAACTCCGGAGTAACTCAAATGGGAATTTCTCTCACGACTTTTCACGCTACAAAGCGATTAAATAACTGAATTATGCGAAAGGGAAGTATGCACAAGATATAGATAATCGTATGCTGCCACAATTCTCAAATTGTGAAAAATTAAATGCAGCTCTGTTTTTTTTCCCAGATATGTGTCTAAACTGAAATTGAAGTTCCCGGATATGAGCTAAGGTTTGAAAACATATGAACTAAAAAGTAGGTATCCATCGATGCCATAAGGAAAGGAAAGGCTATTCAAAAACAGAGACTTCACAAATACTGATGATTCTATACACATTGCACACAGTCGTGTCAAACTCAAAACATACGCCGAGTCTAGCGGGAGCAAACAGTTTCAAATTCATACTCATTACATGCTTATTAACCTGAATGTGCCATGAACTACACTAATCTGAAACCTCGAAAATAATTTGAAACTCAGTTCATAGAAAAAACTGTGAATACCTTTATTTATTTAATCTTGTTCCGGAACAGATTGTGCAATAGCAGCACTTACAGGCACCACCAACGTGCAGGCATGTGAAAGCACTTTAGACACTTTAGACAAAATCACATCCGGAAATAATGATCAAAATATAACAGGTGGGACAGATTCCCAATTAATATTTGCCAGTTCCCGATATAATTTGATCAGCTTCTAATGGATCCTTAGTAATCGTCACACCAGTTCATACCTTTTACCAGTACGTAGTACTCAATACCCTTCTGGTACTATCGTTCTTTGTTCACCACAAATTTGTAACAGAAATTTTGTAGGTCTCATGAATAGCTAGCTGAACATAAGAAGGACAAATTTAAAAAGGCATCGATAAATTGTAGCCTTGTTCCTGATTAGCTGCCTAATTTTGCGTCGGTCTATTGTCTTATTTAAAAAAGTGGAAATTAAAGAAATGCAGAGCCAAACTACGACAAGAAGACCTGTTAAGTGGTGATAGACGCTTTGACTCACTGAACTCTACAGTCGTGTCAAGAAGACATTTTAGCTATTAATGAGTTAACTCACTTGCTTGTCCATTGTTGGTCCAATACTTCGTGGTTTACCTGCCTGGAGTTTACAAGAAACAAGTTGTGTGGTAAGGGAAAGATCGAAAATGTATCCTTAGCTGGGGCTAAAGTCGGTTAGGGGAGAAAAATAAAACATTTGACCTTCTGGAAAACTTAGTGGGTCAACAGTCCAAGAATTTTATTTTGAAATACAATGAAAAAAAAACAAGAAAAAGCCATTGGGATCAATAGTTCTAAAGAAAAGATATGTACATCTAAATTACATATCTAAATTACAAATTGAGGCTTTTTTTTCGCGGCCAATATCAAAAAACATTTATTTTCCAAGTTACTCAGACTTACTGGGACTGAGTGCCTCATTACACAACAGATATGACCTACTATTGATCCAAAAGGCGATCGCGTGGCCTGATCAGAATGAGTAGACATAACCTCAGGGCTCAGAACCATTGGAACTGGAGCACTTGCCTCCAGATTAGGCCTCCCCTATAACGACCTCTGCAGGAGCTACGACGACGAAGACGAGAAAGAAATCGCATATCCTCTATGTAACTGCAGGGCTATCTCCTTCCTTTGCCAACGTCAAATGGACGCCTTCTATTTCAAAAACCTGACGGAACTACGTAGCTTAGTATCTTTTGCTTTATCAAAAGCGCTAATTCGGTTGCTGAATAGGAATAATCAGATCCGCGTAGTAACACAAGAGGCCTACTCTGGCCTAAGTGTGATTGCTACCAACTAGAACTCAGTGACGAACCTAACCTAGCAAAGACCCTACCAAATATAATAGTACAAGATACAATCGATGACTTAATTCGTACATCATTCATTTCGTATATACGACCAAGAGAAGATCTTGTGTGCCTTCTTTATTTAACTTTAAATTTCTGAACGGAGAAAGGAGCGATCGAATCTAATCATATCTTGATGGTGATGAAGATGACCAGTCAGTGCAAGGGTGGCAGCTTACACTGTTAAAAAGTTAAATTGTTTCTCTTTTTACAAACAATTTTAACAAGATTTAAAATATTTGTATATTCTATGAAATTCTTTTATCCTCACTCCCCACAAATTCTATATTTCATGTTCTCATTATTATTTCGCATATGTTGTATTTCTCAGCTCAGTTTCTGTTTGGTTTTCGTTTCAATGTAAAATTTAATTTTAATTTTAATTTCAATGTAAAATTATGAGAACAAATTGAAAGTAAAAAAAATTGTTACAAAAACAAACACATTTTGTTGAATATTGTTTATTGTACTTTTAAATTGCGTTTTTAGGCCTGGAACCAATCTACTATCATGAAAGATGTGTACCAAATGAAATGTGCGATTTTCTCTAGAATCACGAAAAGAATATCCTGCGTTTAGCAGAAATCCGATTGAGTTTTAGAACTTCTAGCGTTTGTTGCAACTAGAGTTGTTTTTCTAGCAATTATTTGTAATATTGATTCGGACCTTTTCCTTTACAAACTTAACCAGGGACATAATGCGTCACTGGCAGCGAAGAGCATTAATGGTGCATTCAAGGATTTAGCGGTCGAAGAAATCAACATTTGCTGAACCGGACATTTCATGTAGTACATAATACATACATATGTATACAATTTTTATTATTTTGAATTTTTTATCTAAAATACCTACGCGTGGTCTGGCGGTATACTGTTAAAATGAATGAGAATTTGTGGAATGTCGTAAAAGGAAGCTATATTCAAACGAATCACTCGAAACCTGGCATTTCATGGGGTACACGAATTTTTTGGGAACATCTATCGTGTAAAAAGATAATTAATTGTATTAGAATCTTTTCAAAACCCCTAAATTCATCTAGGCCTACAGACAATGATTAACATTATCTAAACACATCGTTTGCGAAGGTGCTTATTAATCAGTTTACATCAAAAACAACATGAATGTAATCCTCCATTGAATCATGTGTACTCTACTCATTTTAAAGTCAAACTTCGAAATGAACGTTTAAATTCTCGGTAATCACTATCCTCCTCCCCTCAACTGATTACATTTTGGTTGAATTATATGCTCATTAAAATCACCCAAAGTGTCTATTAAATGTCCATGCTGGTTATTTATGTGAGAGAAAATGAAAACTTTAATGGGAGTAGAACTGTTTACAGGGCTATTCGCGATGCGCCGGGTTGGATTTTTCATATGTTAACAAACCAACAACTATTTACGATCTAATGATATTTTATTGGAGTTTTAAACCTTGATTTACATATGTACACATCGTGTGTGTGTTATAAAATTAGTTGAATGACCTTCATGGTAATTTTTGCAAAAGTTCGCTTCTTGAAAGGTGATTTTCTATGACGTTTTGGTAGTTTTCTGGATGGTATTGTGGCATTCATTTCACGGATGTTTTTTTTAGTGGAAGACACCGAATTGAGTTGAATTAATCAACTTTTGCAGGTTTTTGTTTGGGGACTTATGTGTTAAGATGGACTAGGCTATCAATGTTGGTTAAGTCTACATGTTCGATAAAAAGAAGACAATTTTGACTGACTGACTGGAGCAAGGAATATGAGGTCAAGCACGGCATAGAGATGTTTGGTACATACCAACGGTATAGTAGGCACTTCTCCAGTACTATTTTAATTAAAACTCTATTTCTCTAGGTGCGGTCTAAGTATACATTCGTATCCCCGCTAAGAACGCATCGAAAGGCACCTGATTTTTAAGAAAAAAGAACAAATTAACAAAATAAACTGAAAACCAAGCAGGCGGCTGTGTCCAAGGATCACAAAAACGTCAACTGAAGTATGTATGAAAATTCGACCGGCGTGCGTTATTTCACGACACCAGTTAGTTAGGCGGGGGTGTTTCTGCTTTAAATCTTTTAGCAGCTGTACCCTTTTTTTATACGCTGAATGTGCCTTTTAATCAATTCTCATCGCTAAGACTTAAAACGGGATGCCTGTGCTGCGGGCTCCCGTAAGTCGAGTGGGCTTCTGTCTGACACGAATTTTTTGTTCGCCGTATTTTGGCATTCCCCTTCAATTTTGCATACAAAATACCATCCTCTAAATCGAACTAATTTTGACATCCCGTGAAAATTCGACTTAGAAAGAGCCGACTGTATTCGCTCTTTTCCAAGCCTAAATACACGTTTTTAAAATTGTATCGAACCTTGCAATCAACAGTGGCCTTGCGGTACTCAAACGTGGCTCGCCTATACCAAGGATTCACTTTCAGCTTCCGGATTATTGAAATGCGTTCGACCTACTCACACAAAAACAAACGCTTGGTTAATGAATAACTGTTTTGCCTTAGCCGTTGGGTCAGTTAAGCTTGCAGAAAATAATCAGAAATTTTGTGCAATAACTCCGCCGGGAAGGTTGCCTAATGTTCATCTGTTTGAAACGTTGAATTGCTAAATTTTCATTCACCCATTAGACTATGGGCTTCAACCGATTCTTTATGCTCCAAGCTCTGCGGGGCTTGTTTTCTATTCTCCAATTTGAACAACAAAACATCTCGTTTGTGGGACTAAAAAGTAGTACAATTTAGTGCCAAAGTTGGCACGTTCAAGCCAAGAATATAGGCAGTAATTTAAGGCACAATCTAGTGTTTCTTTGAGAAGTCAACATAAGCAACATAAATGTTTTGTATTGGCGAAATAAATAATCCTAAGCGCGCCAATCAGTTTTCTATCTAAATTTGGATCTCGTCTTAACATCGATTCGATTGCAACAAACGATTTCCTTTTCTCACAGATTTCGATCGTTTATCTTTGCCGGAATAGACGCCAAATCGATTTATTTAAAACAGTTAAAATCATAAAAATGGTCCAAGGTCTTAGCATTCATTAGTAGCTCCTTTCACACCGAGTCGTATCTAAAATGCACTCTACGACTGTCGAAAGTTAAAAACAAAAAATAAATTTTCGCTCGATCCAGACAAACTAGGACATTAAACACCACTTAGCTACGTCGCACGTGTATACCGTAGTATCGTTCTTATTTCAAAACCTTTTTTCTTAACACAGTTCCACTTACCATTTTTAGTGTCAGTTGCTGCACTAGACTCTGTTGTAGGTTTGGCCTGACACCCGATCGCGCTCAAACTGGCGATGAACAAAAAACCAACTAATCCCAACTTGGTTCTCATTTTTGCTGAACTTCTTATATCCACCAGATACGTCAAAATAACACCGTAACAATCCCCTTTTGCAGCTCGCGACCACTTTCACAAACAAACAAAACAAAACACAAAAAAGCCAAACAAACAAGTGTATCTGCGAGTGTATGTTTATCCGGAAAAGATTCAAGATACAAAACAAGAAATCCAAAAAAAAAAAAAAAAAAGACAATAATTTTCGGACCGCTGCGACAGTAATTTATGCGAATCTCCACTGAAGCGCACTACTTTCGATGGCCAGCGATTTGGTTGAAGTCAGTTGAACAGAAATGTTTGTATCTTATTCAATTTAATTGATCTTCACTCGAACGAAATGCAGGAAAAAATTTCGATTTCACTTTCTCATGGCATGAGCTCAAAATCAACCGTTCACAGATGCATTTGTATCTTTTCATATACAGGTTCACTGGATACTTTGTTTCTTTTTTTCCTTTTAGCTTCAATTCATTTGTTCTTCGATCAAGTTAGCACTCGTGTGTATTTCTTAACGGCCAAAACTATTAGTGCGTGAAATTCAATCCGAAATCGCGTGTACCACCACCAGAGTTCGCCGTCACACCGACCAGGGTCTCTGTGCGACTCGATGGAAAAAGACCGTAAGAGGAACGAGCACGTATTTCCGTTATTTTTTTGTGCAACGAAGACTGCAATTTGCCACCGATTGATACCTTGATGTGGGAAATCGATTTTTTCAACATCAACAGCACGACAACTATGGAGCGATGACAACGAATGCGGAAAGTATGTTCATGTAGCTTGTCTAGCACCTTTTGGGATACGTCCGTACCGTTCGAATGTCTAAGCCGTCTAACTGCCGGGGAAACTTTCTACGCTCGTTTTAATTTCGCGTCGTCTGATTTCTGAGGAGACTTGCGTCGAGCCCGCTCAGCAGCAGCAGACAAAATGAACACCGCACAGTACACAGTCCACATCAGCTGGGAGAGGATGAACTGCGAAGAGCGAGAGAAAAAGATACAAAACGAGGAGCGAGAACGAGTTACGTGAACATGAATGAAAATGAACAGCGATCAGCTGATTGAGTCTCTCAACCGGTACCTATTGTATAGTTTGCTGTATCTGCTCATTGGCATCTTGTATCTATGAGTTTGCAGATTGCGGAAAGTGTGACTACTGCACGTGGTCAGTAGACGTTTTACTTCATTGTCGCGTGTTTATTAGGTCGACGCTAACTTGCGGCGATGGTGATGCGAAGCGGTGGGGGGCTAGTCGGTCGGTCAATTTGCTTTCTATGGCGCGGATGACGTGTTCAACAATGTTTTGATGTTAAATGTGATGTAATTGAGTGCAAATTTTCTCAGCTTCAGCTTCAGCCTCAGCTTCAGATGATTTTATTTCTGTGAGTAGCTTTGTTTTCACCCATTTATGGGACGGTGACAATGACGACGACGGCAGCAACGACGGGAACGTGGGCAAATCGATGTGCTTGTAGAGTATTGCCGTTGTTGTGACTTTTCAATGGGAGTGTGATTATGTCAGAGGCTAATCATTTAATTTGTTTATCTGTTTGTTTGGATGGATGGATCTTTTGTGAAGGAGATGGGTATAGTTTACACTGTGAGCGGAAATTTGTGTGGGAAGCACTTTCGGAACTGATGTGAACTGAGCTGTGTGGATAAATCGGCGGGTCAAGTTGTAATTTAAAATCATGACAATACGAAATACGTAACATGATAGTTAGGTATAGGGATTGCAGCAAAGTGGGGTGTAAGGAATAATTATTGATACAACGGACAGTGGTGGTCCAGTATAACGAATGCCGTTTTAGCGTACACTTTTTTTTCAAATTCTGTGTCTCTTTATAACTTACTCGATACTACGAATTTTTCAATTCAACGAATACGTATGGACAGTGGACATTATATCATTCATTATACTGGACACCCCTGGATTGTAAAAAAATTAATGCACGCCCCAATAATTTGTCTTCCGCACAATTTTTGAAATATCTCTGGTCTCTACATACATATGTATGTCCGAAATCAGTCTAATATCGAATCATATACAAATTGTTAATCGAATGTAAGCTGTTGTTACCGAAATCTGAGTTTCAGCCACTGTATGCTGCCAACTAAGCACGTACATATGCGGGTGTCCCACAGGGCTTCATACTGTGGCCCCTCCTACTCTCATTCGGATTTTCAACTAAAAATTACCCATATATGATTTTAAAAATAACTAAATTCGAATTCTGTGACGCATTTATTTATAATCCACTTTCTATCGGAGTTAGTTAAGACTGAATGACAAAAGTTATTTAGGACCTTACATCGCCAGATGGTACACTTGTTCCTTGGAGAGAACAGTTCTGCGAGCGTTTGTTTGTTCCGTGTATTGGCATCATCTGGAAAAGAAGATTTAACCACGAACTGTAAGACGCGTAATAAGTTTACGGAAGTGTCAACGGATTTGAACTCTAAAGTGCCTATATAACGTTAAACGCTGATGAGTCTTCGAGTTACAGCCTGTGGAATGACGCAACATTCATGTTTAAGGTGGAGCACTAAAGTGGAGAAGGGCATCAGTCAACATTTTGTGCCCTGCAGGGTTAACCAGGGTTCCCATTAGATCGAGAGACGCACTAGTTAAACCCAAGTACACAAAAGACTGCGTACTTGCATGCCTATAGTTGACAGTCCTAGACAGTAGGCACGATGCATTCAGTCATCACTACGAAGCTGCCCTTGCGATCGCGCTGGCTTGCTGGCTTTAAACCTGGGATTCGATTTTTTCGAACAAAGCAGTTGGCTAAGATGAAGATCCTCTTAGCTGAAACATTGGTATAGTCGACGTATTTTCGTCATCCGGTCTACATCCACATCTTGGCACGATTACGATATCTTTGGCAAACATTGATAACTGTTTTTGGTAGAGAGGTCTATCTCGTCCCGTTTAGGAGATAGGAGCATTCTAAGAAAAAAATAAAAAAAAATGAACACATTTATTAAAAAACAAAGGCAACACTAACAATGGTCTTCTATAACGTCTTTGAAAGCCAAAACTTGTTCCTTAATCCTGCATTTAAATTGAATTATTATTGTTAATAGTTTTTGAAAAATTCGCATGTCCGGCAAGGTCGGCAAGTCCCGCTCACACAACTTCGTTGCTCCGTATGTTTCGAACCAGGTGACTCGAATGAAGACCCTCTTAGCTGGAACATTGGTGTCCACGCACACGATGTGGCTGAACCAGTGCAGTCGACGTATTTTTGCCACCCGGACTACATCCACAGCTGGGTACAGCTCGTAGAGCTCGTGGTTATGTCTTCTCCTTCATTCACTTTACTCGCAGACAGAACTGTATATATGACTTAGCATTTTCTTTGGCACCAAGAATCAGATCTGCTGTTCAGCTTATCGTCTTTCAGTTTCATGTAGCAGAACTGGTAAAAGAGAGCGTTTTGTAAAGCATAAATAGATTCTGGTCCTTCGAGTTAGCAATTAGGCTCCAGTCGATTCGACAAACAGAAGTTGGACCGGTTTCCAAGGGCGATTCTACTTCGGATTGCCTTTAAGATGTCGTTCACGTCTTCCCCTGACGCTGACAAACTCCTGTACTACCTCATAATTGTACGTGTCAATCTTGATTTTTTGTCCCGATTTTTGCACGACATCATATATTTTGATTTGTCCTAATTGACCTTAAGACCAGCTCGCATCGGATGTTCTTCAATCGCCGTGAAAGGTTTCACTTTGTCACGTTGGACAGTTGGCCCAAACTTCATTTTTATTCTCACGACTACTCAAAAATAAAGCATAAAGCAATTTCGATGAGAAATATAAAAATCAGCTTATTTAGGGATCTATACCCGTAAGTGAGCCCGTAAAAACTTCTTCTAGTTCAAGCCCCGATCATAAAGTTGATTGCATCGCAAATATCAATAAATTCAAAGAAAAATCTGCGTTGTCAATTGTAACTCAGCCTGCACCCGCACACTCGTTCACATGACTCTTAGCTGCTGATGTCTGCACCAAGCTCCATTGAAATCCTACGCATTCGCTTGTATGTACACACATATGCATGCATTAACTGTGAATCGGTAGCTTCAGAAATTCCAGCACTTAAGCACAGCACTCGATTCGCATGTCGACGGTTCGGGCTCATCACAAATTATCCAGCGAACACCGTTAAGCGCTTAATTTTGCCATCAAACCCGTAAGCAACAGCACGCATCTAGAAGATGTCAATTAATTAGCCGCGCTTATTACTGCTTGGGGGCCAATAAGCACCTAACAACTTCATTAGTGGCCGATCCGATTAGACATACCCGCATGCACTCAGTTAATCGCATGATGCCTGTGCGGGATCTCAGATCTCTGTGACAAGCAACTCAAAAATCTCCCAGCATGCATACGAGTATGTGTGATGTGCTGAACCAGTTTACAGGTGTGGTGGTGGTTCAAGCCTAATAGGCCGCTGTAAATCCAGACTAACAAGCACAGCCTTCGTCACACTCTGCTTGCTGTGCGAGATTCACCGAAAACCCACAGCAAACGGTGCCTCTTGTGGGGCGAGATCCGATTACGGAGGGCAATCCATACTCTGACGCACACGACATCCCTCAACTTGTTACACTGACCGTACATGCGTACCTGTTACGACAATTTTGCCAGCACCTGGCTCTCGTGTGCATAACATGTCAGATGGCAGCTCGAACATGTGACACACAGTCAAAGCGGTTTGGGTGCGTTTCGTAGCACTTCCTCTATCTCACGGAACATATCCACTTGCAGTGCAGGAAGACAGTGCTCGCATCAATCGCTCATTTGGCGGCACTTATATTAACGCCGTGCCGCCGCCGCCGACGCCGACGCTGCCGCGCTGCCAGAAATGTATCTCGAACAAATTGCCGTAAGCCGTCTTAGCAGCAGATCGAGTCGGGGTGTAAATAAACACGGTAACGCAATTGATGAATGAGATGCAGGATGTTGTGGATGAAGTGAGCCAAGTTTGATTTGTTGCCAGGCACGAGTTCAATGGACGCCAGCCAGATGACGGCTTATTTACGCTGCTTGTATATACTCCATACTCCACATCCCCCCGAGCTAGAGATAAATTCATCTTCGGATGCGAGGTGAAGACGTCGCGGTCGTTGTGAAGTATGTGCCAGCATTAGGGAGCGTCAAGTGGTCATTCGAATGGAAACAGAAGTCGATTAGCACGGCAATGGCAGTGGAACTCGTCTTTCAACGAGCTACTGAATTTGAGTTCAGAAGGATTGGCGTTTCTTGGAGCGTCACTTGCAGCGTAAGGAAATGCAAATATATTCAATATTGGCCTTTCAGCTGAAGTTGTTGATCTAATTTCAAGATCCAAATTGAAGCCCCATCATGGTGGGCTTACAAAAATGCCTGAATGAGTGTTTCAATGTCACGCAAGTGCGTAAGTCTGCCAGAAGTCGGGTACGAAAAAAAGAACTGCAGTCAGTCGGGCGCGGGCGATTTGGGTATAGATGATGAGTTAAAAGTCTACTCGACATTTTCACATTTCAGGCTTCATGACGGGTAATGCGTATTAACATACCTGCATGGCCGACATAATAAGGCCCCAGGTGGCTGGAATAAAAACATTTTTTTGTTCGCGATTACCTTATCGTCGGGTGGTAATTGTGCCAAATTACAGTTTATCAAGATCAACGCGACCATCTAATAGTCTTATCAAGGTCGAACCGAACTCATGTTTGGCATAGTAAATAGTGGAAACTATGAGTCAGGTGCATGCAAAAAATTTAATTTATTATTTGCGACTGATTGTTCTGCTCAATCTGGTCTTCATAACATATTCTTTACACGACTGAACGGCATCAGATTATGGCTTAAAAGTATGTCTTCATGACATTACCTTGAGTGTCCGGCAAAGTAACAAAAGCGGAGACTCAACACGTTTATTCTTTACTGTTCCGGATTCCGGACTGTACTAGAGATGCTCTTTCAAGTGCCACGCAATGCTGTTAAATTAACGTTCTGCAGGGTCTTTAGTACAGACAGGGTAAAGAATGAAGGTCCAGCTTTCATCCCTTCAAGGTAACCTCTGGAGTGTAGTGCACTAGTGCGATATTGTTGAGCCTCAATCCTTTCACCTTGGACCTCCCCAAGGGTCCGTCTTGTCACCTCCGTTTTTCATAGCGTATATAAACGAGGGTGAGTTGAGTTATGCTATGGTGGTTGAACTGTACATGTAGTTGTTCCCGACCGTGGCCAAAGCATATTCACAATGAATAGGAAAATTGAGTCGTAGCTAGTTGATAGTTCTTAATATATCTATTTATTAATATGTTATATCTGATTAAGGTCGGTCGAACGCCTTGAAGACGTTTAAAAGTTTCGCTTACCGCTCACCCCAAGTCTGCGTGCATGATGAACCAGGACGCAGTGTCTGATGATGATACCAACTAGCGTACCACGCGCCAAGAACTACTCACATTCCATATATTCCTGGCTGTTTAAGTAGATCAGTATTGAATGAAGTGGCTGCTCTGGGGACTCCAACGCTCTCTAGGTCAACTTCCCATCATCATCATCATCATCATCTTCTGACCCGCATGATCCAATAAAGGGGTAGCGGGAGCGGTGGCACTCCCCATAAATCGGCGGTCCTGGATACGCACGTAGGATCCTACTGTCCAGAGTGGTCAGCTCAGTCCTGATGTACGCCGCCCCAATATGGGCTGGCGCACTGGCAATTAATGAGTGCAGGAGGAAGTTGTCGGCGCAGTACAGGCTCTGCGCAATCAGAGCCATCAGCGGCTTCCGAACCATATCTGACGATGCAGCATGTGTTCTAGCCGGAATGATCCCCATTGACATACTCGCAAACGAGAGCCAGAGGGTGTACCTTCGGCGGCCTCTGAATCGTCAGGAGGCAAAAAGAGTAAAGACGGAGGAAAGAGCGGCATCGATGACGCTGTGGCAAACCAGTTGGGATGGCTCCACAAAGGGCAGGTGGATCCATAGGCTCATTCCCACCATTGAACAATAGACGCAAAGAAAAATAGGGAACTTTAATTTTCATCTTACACAGTTCCTGTCGGGGCATGGTGGCTATCGGAAATACCTCCACAGGTTTGGACACGATACCTCACCTATGTGCCCCGAATGTCCAGACGTGAATGAAGACGCGGAGCATGCAGTGTTCTACTGCACACGCTTCGCAGAAGACAGAGCGAACTTGCCAACCCCGGAGGATCTCGTACGCTACATGACGAGATCGGAGAGTGACTGGACAGAGGTCTGCCCTTTCATAGCAAACGTGCAGATTGCACTACGAAGAGCTGAAGCTCTAAGAAGAGCCACAGAGGCGGCGGTACAGAATAGAGCATAATTGCTAACCAGCCCCGCTATGTAATACCTAACGGCAGTTCCGCGGGGAGACATAGGAGAATAATATCCCGTGAATCGTTCATGCTGGTAGCACGGGTTACCAGTATCTTGAAGAAGATTCCACATAAATTGGCTCAAACCATAAAAAAAAAAGAGGTCGCGGGGGTAAACCACGCACGAGAGATCTCCAGGCAACTCGATCCTCCGCCATCAGGAGTAATGCCCAAGCGTAACCCGGCGAGTTTTTGGACTTGGTCCAACCACCTCGTACCTGATGGAATCGCATTCTACGCCCGCCTCGGAAGTCGTGATGATGGGGACATTCGTGCCACGTGACCAAACCACCGAAGCATAGCCCTTTCCGTTTGAAGAAGCAGCTGCTCAATGTTAAGTTCCTCGCGCACTGCCGAATTTCTCACCCTATCCCGGCGAGTAATTCCCACAACAGCACGAAGAAATCTCATCTCAGCAGCTTGCACTCGCGATCTTATTCTTTCGGTCAAATTTCATGACCATAGGTGAGAGTTGGAACAAATACTGAGTTGAAAACCGCTAACTTGGCTTTGGCCTTTCTGATTACAGAACTACCAAGCTGTGTCAAAACTGACCCAGCTTGACCATTCCTACAAGAAAACTCAGCATTACTCCTTCCATCACTCGTGAAAAAGACCCCGAGATACTTAAACTTCTCCACCTGCTTCAATGGGACTCCACTAACATGCAGAGTGCATTGAACAGGCGTTCTGGAAATGACCATAACCTCCGATTTATCCACGTTAACCCTCATTCCAGCATCAACACACGGCCACAAACCTATCGAGTGCGCGCTGTAGTTCCGTCTGGGAGGATGTGAGGATAACTAAGTCATCTGCAAAAAGAAGATGACTTACCCTCAACTCTCCCAATGTGAAACATTCCTCACCTCGGCTGCGCTGCAACATCCAGTCCATATATACAATGAAAGAAGGAGAGGTGACAAGACACACCCATGGCGAAGTCCAACGCCCACGGTGAAAGGTGTTGATTTAGCAGCGTTTACTCGAACACAGCTGCTACAGTTTGTGTATAGAGACTGAATGGCCCTCAGAAGAGGACCATCAATCCCATACTCCAGCAGGACACTGCAGAGTTTACCTCGAGGTACACGGTCATATGCCTTTTCCAAATCTACAAAACAACTGTAGATGGGTTTGGCATACTCCCAAGCCTTCTCAAGTACCATTCTTAGAGTGAAAAGCTGGTCGGTTGTACTTCTGCCGGGACGAAAGCCGCACTGTTCATCCCCCATCCTGGGCTCGACCATAGCTCTAGAACGCGCTTCCAACACCTTCCCAATATCTACAATTTTCGTTGTCACGTAACGGCTTCACACCTCTCGAGACACTGACAACTCTCAGAGAGAATAATTGACAAGAAAATGTTCTTAAACTTCGCCGTTTGGACTCGATCAAAGGTCCACCGCCGACAGTCGGACCATCCATGTTATGTTACTTATTTCTCGTGAAGGTATTCACAAATTCGGGCACATTGTCTCTTAAAATGATCTTAAAATTTCATACTATGAGTAAATTTGACATGAGCCCTTTTTTGCATCACCGTTTTGCATATTGGAGTCACATTTTGACACATTTAACTGGTAATGCCATCAAGTAAGTTGTCGTTCCGAAGGTCAGCGATCAGCTGCTGTGCACAATTTCGACAGTATTCCAATGCAACATTGAGCATCGCGCATTTGGCATCGCATCGCATTGAAACACGGCCGCGGTGTGCAAGCGAGTGGCTATTGTTCCCCAATTGTTTTTTTTAAGCCCATGTGATATTGGAACTCAAGAATGGATTAGTGCCAGATTCCACAAAACGCACCTTCCCCGTCTCAGATCTATGTCTAATATCTATACCTATGCCGTATCTTTCATTTTCACGGTATAACCTTCTCTGGGTATCACGCATCACGTTGCGCTGCATACCAAACACTTGCCCAATAGCGAGCATCCAACACTTATTTGCCCCTCCCTTTCACTTGGCTCCAAACTCCAGGCCCATTGCGACGCCTTCTTACATAAACGAAAAGCCATCCATTACAGAACAATGCACGCACTTCTACGGGAGTGTTATTAAACATAAAAGATACGCATACCGTTAACTGAGATACCACGGCGACTACCCCGCCAGACTGCCGTCGAGTCCAAGACAAAAGTGTCAAATGAAATTTATTATTGATTGTGCGACTTTCTTCCTATCCCTCTCACTCTTGTAAAGTATCAACGAAAGCAAAAAGAAACACTTGTAAGACCGAGCATCTGACAAACCGTGGTACAGTTACACATCCATTGGACCGACCATTAATCATTTAATTCGAGCGTCAGTGGCCGATTAAATCTTGACAAATGAGAATGGATTAATCGCTGTTGCAGCAGGTAACAATCGTAGTAGTAATCGCCTCGTTCACTGCTGGTCCATTTCAGTCGAATCAAGTAGCAGCGCTATAACCCCAAATTCGGAACGCGGACAAGTCAAGAGATATTCGTAATCTCTCCCAGTTCCCCCAAACTCCCCTCCCAGGCGAGATCAACACAACAATAGAGCAATTAATCTATTGTTTCGTCGTCTTTTGCGAAAAAGATACTCGGTCAAAATTTAAAGCTCGCCATCATGGTTCCTGATCACGGTGGCTATCCTAAAATTGGATTTCTGCGGCTTCTTGATTAATCTCTCGACGATCGCGCTGGTCTTTCGCATTGACCTCGATACTGCACAGAGTATCGTTTCGTACCTATGAGCTTACCGATTTGAGATGGTAACTCGGTGATGCAATCGGTTTGAAGGCAATTAAAATAAGTATCTGATCAATTTTTTGAATTTATTTTCTTTCCTCATTCTTCACCCTGTCGACGACGGCATTGGATTGCGGTATGCGTGTTGATTAACTAAATTGTTTGCAGATTACCACTGCGTTGGATGGCGTTTGTGCCAAAATATATCATCGCGAGCATTTATCACTTTTGCTTGGAATGACTTGTTTGAGCGGGTCCCTCAGTGAGCTAATGACAGGTTTCGCTTTCAAAATTAATGAACTGTCTTTGTGATGGTACCGGGGCGGGGGAGGTGTTACATGATTTACTCAACGAAATGAAATCTCAAAGAAATTGATGAGTGACATTGTTTTCAGTTGGAATCATTAGGTTGGTAATTTAATGAGAAAAAGGAATTAGGGAGCAAGCTATAGATTACGAGGAATGTTGCTTACTTGCGCTCGAGAATGTTTGGTCTTCGCGATTATTGGTCTGCTTATCATTGAGTCATGCATTGAGACACGTTGTTTGATGATCGGATTCACCTCGGATTACAGAGCCTTCCCATTAGATTACTTTTTTACATTTGTAAGCATCCTGGAGAGACGTGAGCCTCACTAAGCCGCGCTCTTCAATCGCCGTAGCGGAGGCTTCCACAACGGCCAAGATGTCGATGTCATCGGTGTAACCCAACAGTTGGACAGAGCCCGTCTGCAGTGCCAAATTGAAGAAATCACACGACAGCGCATCTCCTTGCCGAAATCAGGTGGGGGTTTCGAACGACACAGACCTCCTTGAACCGAACTGCACGGTGCATCGCGTACGCTGGACAACTTCTTATGGACTGAGTTGAGTAGGGATATACTCGCACTTCTATAGTTGCTGCATGAGGTAGGATATGGATGGGGCATACTAAGCTATTATGGAGCCGATATTCCAGTTGTCGGACATGCGTTCGTCTTTATAATTTCTGCAGATGATCTGGTGCATTCTCCCTATCAGAACATCGCCACCGACTTTGAAGAGTTCTAATGGCAAGTCGACCTAGAAAGGACTACTTCACAGACTAGTGTTGAGAGTTCTCGTTTCCCTATCACTCTCTGCTGATCGTGCCTTTGTGTTGACGTGACGCTTAGATATATAAAATTCTGTGACTAGCTCTAAGCCTGTGAAAGTTTGAAATATCTAGCATTTGTGAGCCGGAAACTTAGTTCGATGTTTCTAGCTACTCATAGGAATTTAGCTGGAAAAATACACTGTGCACAAAGAGGACCATTTAGCGCTATTTGTCAAAAGAAAACATCCGAAAGTTGAAGCAAAATGATCGATCATCTGCGTGAGCCTTGAGCATGATTTAAATTGTGATTGATGATTGGCCTAAAATTACCTTTCAAGCGAAAGTTTAATCGATTTGAAAACATTTTTATAAGCCAGTGCCTCCAGTGAAGTCTTAGCACTGCAAAGGAGCATAATTTTTTTGGGGCAAATTGCTTACATGAATGTGAAGTTGCAAATGAATCTGACAACAAAGCTGACGAGTGTTATATATTTGGCACAGTCTATCTTAGGGGCAAAATTGAATTCACTTACACACAGTATCGCCGTTGGGATTTAACGGCCGAAGGACTAAGCATCAATGCGCTTCCATTCGACACCACATTCCTGTGGCCTAATGTCTTAAGCAACAATCTGTTTGGTGATTAAATTACAAATGCCTGGCAACCAAATTATCAAAAGCAGTCAAATGGTGATGATAATTGATATCCTTGGGGTAGAGTGCGGTCCAGTCACAACCAACCAGTTTCAGCCGAAGCAAGATTCGCAATTATTAAAGTTGTACGTACCATTGCATCCGACTGACTCCAAACTGTGAAAGGAGAGGCTTTCTGATGAGCTATTTAACGATTCGACATTTCTCCGGCTCTTATGGGTCTCTTATGGACCTTAACCCTTTACATAGAGTATGAATCCAACAACTAACTCAGATTAAGGCTGAAGATTGTTCTACTTTTAACCCGTGAAACAACGCTAGATATACCACAATAGCACCCAGAACCGGGAAACCCGGCACTCAACAAAGTCGAAGAAAGCGTCAGTTTCAGATTTAATCAGTGGCTCGGTTTGTATCGCCGGACAAATATACAAATCTGTTAAGTAATATAAGCTCATGTAGATAATTCGTCAGATATACCGGTTCACCATATCGTACTTGTTACAGGATTCGTACGAATCCGGACACACCAACTTTCATCCTTATCATCATCAAATTACCTCGAGTCACTTTCAGTGCTCAACTGTCACGAAATGCTTCCGAAATCCCATTTCTGAGTATGTCTTCTCAATATTAGTTCAAAATTTTTGTAGTTTTTTTTTCTAATATGACACCACTTTAGCAAACCTTCGTTAGCTGGTATTAGCTAGTTGGTCAAAATGTTAGAGAATGCTATGCAAATATCCTGGTCCTAGTTCTTCTGCTGATCGGCCTTATTTCAGACAATTCAACCTTGTCCGTTCATTTTCAAAGACTGTCCTGAATATTCACTGTCTCAGTATCTCAAAATCTTCAAAACTACCAAGAACAAGGAACGAACAGAACAACACCAAAATGTATAACAAATGGTTTATGTGCCTCCGGGCAAAGCATTATTAACTTTAATAACTAAGATGAATTCTGTTTGCATCCCATAATTCAAGTTCATTGCACTAAAACTATGGAAATCTATCAAAAATCGCTACCACCACTTTCTACACAAATCTACTTAAACGATGTAGAAAAACAATCAAACACTTCGTCTCGATGCCGACAGTCGATGCACACTTCATCAAACTACTGGAGACTTACGAAAATTATAGCACTAGTGCTATGGTGGGTGTCTTCAATAGAATAGCACTCATTGTGAAGCTTACTTACCATGGGCATTTACCACTAGCATCAATTTCCATCGAATGCAAGTACCATCTCTACAAAAAAAATTATCTCCAGTACACAAACCATTGACTTTCGAACTAGATTTCGAAGTTATCTTTGCAGCTTGAGTTGGGGTCTTCTGTTTGTCTGTTAGATGAGCTGCGGATGCTATTAACATCATCCCCCATGTGAGACGGACTGTTAACTCTGCAGTCTGCATGGCAATTACTTGCTTTAAGGTCGCTGTGTGTTTGTTTGACTTCAAACGAGTGTTGAAGAGCTGCTGAGCGTAGTGTGACGCATTAGTCATCCTACGAGTAGTCGAAAGATGAAAGTGGAACACTTTTGACGTGAATCATAAGAAGTAGAGCTATGACTTGTTAAGCGACCGAATAATGACGCCAAATAAGGTATTTGACATTCAATGCAGTTCAGTAGCTAATAGTCATGCAGGCTGACAGAAACTTTCTCATTTCTTTACTTTATGAGCTTAACGCAAGCTTACCTACCACTAGGGGTGGTGCCGTGAAAGTGAAAGATGTTGTCTTGAACCTAACTCGAAACGTTAAGTTCGTTATGATGACACAGCTCCGGTTCGACTCCGTCTCAATGGAAGTGCGCAATATTTGGGAAGTTAACATCAATCAGCTGGAGATATGGGTCAAGTTTGAGGGCCACCTAAGAAAGTGAAGAAAGCAAAGCTCTCTTCTATAACAAAGTCTACTTTGCACAACAAGATGCTAATGAGATGGAGAGTCGTATCATTCGATCCGGTAGCATTGCCAGGTGTTGCTGCTTGATGAACAATATACGCGTTAATTGAATTTTTGTTTGTTCATCGCAATTAGGTCAACACAAAAGACCGGTCCTATTTCATACGGTTAACAAGTTCTTCATTTGATTCGCAATATTTGTATACAAAAGAATTTTAACTGATTAGCACTCTATTACTCAAAAAACGCAAATACCCGTACATCGCCTTGGGCATTTTGAAGGCGTAAATAATGAAATGAAAACTGTACCGCTAAGCAAAGGGAAGTTTAAAATGTCACACTTAGTGTTGTCACACAAGAAGCTTTGACATTTGCGGAAGAAGACACTTTGCAGCTGTCACTGTTTTGTAGGAGGAAATCGAAAGATTGGGGGTCACCTTGTGTGACTCACGAATGTGCCATATTTTTCGGTAGGCAGTGGCGAGTTGTAGGGGGCGCGGTGGTATTGGTATTGTCTTGACCATAAACATATTGACTATTCGAGGGACAGATTTTTTTGGGGTTCATTAGCCGATAAAGATTTCATCAGACAATTCATGCGCAGCGATCGGAACCGATGACGACGAACTGTTTGAAACCACACGATAGATGACGCGATGTAAAGAGTGACTCAGGCCGTAGTATTCAGCGCTTACAACCGGTTCAGAGTTTGGCGACAACGAAATTTAGTACGCTCTTTGTTTCTAAGCGTGACGGAGTGTCTAAATGCACGCAATTGAAATTTGCACCATTTTGTGTGAGAAAGTGTTGCCAGTGAAAAAAGACAGCTGACAGTTCAGTCAAAATAGGGCCCAACATGAGAGAATAACACGCTTTAATTATTGAACAGAATTTTAAGAATTATAAAAATCTTTCTTGACCGGAGGGATCACACCATGATCTCCAGAAATCTCGCCGTTGTCAAAAACAAACCACGGAACTAGTTCGTTGCTGAGAGTGTTCGCGAACAACAAATTCACTTCATTTTCCTAAAAGACTTGCATCTTCATGCATACAACGTGAAACTGTCCCTAGAATTCGATCGCACATCAAAGAGTGTTCGTTAAACGATTTATGGACCAGCAACAAGTGGGTGTTGCCTGGCAAGGAAATTAAGCCAAGAACTTAGAACACTTTACACCAACATTCGAGAGATCATACACTTCCGCATTTGCATGCAACTGCATTGATATATTATCTTACCTGAACACCAAATCGTGTTCATTTATGAAGGTACGGTAATTTTTGTCGCCATAAAGTCTTCGACGTTTGCACACCCACAAATAAGAAAAAACCTCCAGGGATACAGACAATATTCGAAAATATCCTTTCGGCATTAACACACTGTCAAACGTCAGTGTCACGTGATTAGGTCTAATAACTTGCGTGCTATAACTCCACTAGCCTAAGCAGCCTTTTTGCGTATTAACATTACCTGAACCCGCGAAAATTGTAACGATTCCCTGTAATAAATGCGTTTTATGATGATCAGGTGTACCTGACAGCCGCCTGTGGGTCTCATTTAGAAATTGAATATTTCGAAAAAGTTTTCTGAGAAGTGAAGTGTTTACGATGTGAAAGGTTAATATATTCGATTTTAGATGAATTGCTCTTGTGTTCACATGGGTGATCCGAGTCCTGCCCTAAGGTAGAGCAGGAATCACAACAAATTCGAAAAAAGTCAAACAATCAGAAGTTAGATCAATAATTTTAGAATTGTCTGAGGTCAGTGACGTCAGTCAACAGTTGGACTGACTTGTAGAAGAGAGTGCTTTTCGAGCTTACAGCAGCCTGGCGCACAATCTTCTCCAGTTCCAGAATGAAGAAATCACACGACAGTGCAACCGAAAACCAAACGCAGGAGTCCTTGTACCGAACGAACACGCTGCATCGCGTATTTATTAATGTGGTGCGATAAAACCAAATCAATTTCAACCATTTATTGGTGTCGCCTCAGTGATTCCCTTAAACATGAAGCAGCCCTTTGCTCATCACTCAATAGTGTTGCCGGACAATTTTCCGAGCTGAATGACGGTGATCAATTCAAATTGCGGTTACAGCAGCGATACGTGACAAACTGCATGTGAAGCGACCACAATCGTGCAATTAAGTTATGACTAAACTAAGAAGACAGTGATTCTTTGGTGTACGCTGACAAACCACAAAGATATTCAGACTTTGTAATCAATTATGCTGAGGTCTATTGCTGATAGAGAGTTCTGTACGATTGAGGGCTATCAAAAAATTCAAAATCTTAGATTTTTTGTAACGATCTGAGCTTAAGCTGCATATGATCCTTGCTTCCACTTGTCTTGAGTTCACGATAACTTCGTCCTTATTTACAGAGGATCGGTCTTCCTATCCTTTTCGAAACAGGAGACTCGGATTCGAAGACACAAGAGTCTTGAATCATTCTTTCGAAGTGGTCGAGCTTTTACTTTCGGACATCATCTATATCTTTGAACAGCTCATACAGTTCGTTCTTCGCCGACAGTACCCAATATCCGATACGACACAATCATCTTTTTCCTCCACACAGCAGAAACAGCAGACTGGGCATGATTGATCCTTCTTGTCAGAAGTTTTGCCTCTCATTTCGTAGACAAACGCAAGAAGCAGACTTGTGTGCTTAGCCAAATGTACTCTGATCTCTTAGCCGCGTTCGAGAAAGAAGTCTTTGTGAGGAAGGACGATTCCGGGGGCTATACAATCATAAGTTGTATCAAATTTACCTTGAAGCAGACATAATGACAAACATTAAGCGTGTTAGACATCGGTGGGCTGGGCACGTAGCTCGCATGAGCGAAGACGAGCCTGTCTGGAAAGGCTTTTCTGATACAATCTGTTGTAGAAGAGAGCGTGACAGACCATAACTGCTATGTTAGGATGCCGTGGGCCAGGCCTTTAGGGGTGCACAACTGGATGTCGTCCGGCTAACTATCGGGATAGGTGTAAGAACTTGTTGCGAGACCCACCAACCGGAAACTGGTTGTTGCGCCGTTGCTAAAAAATGATTTTGCAACAACCAACATTTTTTTTAGAAACGACAGTTTTCCTAGGAACATTGTATTTAATTGAAAACATCCAGATGCCAAGGCATTTAGAAAAATTCAATATAAGCAGACCCCTTTGCGAACAAATGTGAAAAATAAAACAATTTGTATGTCTTTTTTTAAATTGTCTGTTCTATTACAAAAAAAAATATATTTACAATTTGTAAACTTATTAACTAAACAAATAATTTAATATTTCGTATTAATTCGACTCCGTTTTTAACAATAATGTTTGCGATTCAACTAAATTCTATAACATTCGGTATTTTTGATTGTTTTCTTTTTTTTGTTGTTTGTTTGTTTTTTTTTTTTTGATTTATTTGTTTGAAATTCTTTGTTATTAGGATTCTTTCCAGATTCGTGGTATGCTTACTCTTTTATACTTAAATTACATCACAGAAATATATTAACGATGATTTTATATACCTATGTATATATACGTGTGTGTGTGTGCGTGTGTGTGGCGCACCATCCATTTATATAATTTATTCGATCTCAAATAAGTTAATATAATTAATTATATAAATTCATTTGACTTGGCAGAGATTGCTTTTATCAGTATCTGGAACATACACACACACAAACACACACACACATGTGCACATATTTTGTAGATTCTGTATATTTATATGTGTGTCCTGGGATCGGGATTAAATTCATAATTCCGGTCAGGATTTGCCTAACAACGATCCACTGTTCAATTAGGCATTTTATGCTAATATCTAGTAAGTACTAATAGGAACGAGATGCACATAAATGGTTTAAATGATATATAAATAAAATAAATATGATAACAATAATTATATATGATTTTGTGGCTTAATTTAAATTTAAAATCGAATAAATGGAATGCATCAGTCATAGTGGGATGAATGTGGGTGCGGGCTGATATCCTCGTACTGGTACAATGTAAGGTCATACTCTTCGAACGAACTTAGAGGTAATACTGCTTATACACAGGATGTACATACATTTTAAGTGCTGTGCATTCAGACTCTTCTAGGTTTCTAGTTTTTGTTGTTCTTTCTATCATCTGCAATAGCTTACGACGATGATAGACTATTATTTTGGATAATTCTTTGTTTTGTCTTCTTGTTTTGCCTTCTCTTATTATGTGGGAGTCGATGTTTCTTTCCAACGGATTGTCTTCGCGATGTGTTCACTTCATTGCTGCCAACACTCCCGCTATCTGAATCAATTTGGGCACTTTGAATGTTGTTCTTCTTGTTTTGCTCTCCCAGAAGGTTTTTCATTGTATTCAAGAAGTTCATAAAGTAATGCTTCATATACTTCAGATCGACATCGTAGACCATTTGCACCTCATTGCTGTTTTTCGAATGGAGTCTTGTGGTGAATTTCAGACGCTTGTCCATTTCAATTTGCGATACCGGACTGAATTTGACACGCTGACCAGCCGTTGTCCGATTGATTGTTGTTTCAATTTCGCACAACACCGATCGGGCTTGTTTCATCAGTAGCTTCAGTTCACTCGAGACACCAAATCCGTTTTGGCTCTTGTGATCGTATGTGTGCTGAACGTTGTATAGGTACGAGAATCCTGCCACGTATGTTTGCACGTTTCGATACCACCTTTTCAGTGCGGTCTGTAAATAAATAAAAGAAAATGATAAACATTACAAATTGTTACAAGCGTGAGCCGTGGGGGCATATCAAGTTGCTAGCGCTCTCTCTCTCTCTCTCATTGATCGCAGAATGATTGACAGTCTCTCGCCGAACGCTGTTTGGATTGTGTGTGGTATCTACGGCCGGAAAGCTTTCAGCTCTGAATGAACACAAACCTAGTGGGGGGTAAGGTCGGCGGCGCGCCGGCTATATTCAGTGTATTCAGCGTTTGCCGACTTTCGGATATGATTCATTGTACTTGAAAGTTGGATCACATGGCAAACAAAAAAAAACATAGTAACCGCAGTTCACTAAAAAAAAAACCGGTCAGCTGTTAAGGCGAGTATGATGTATGAAAAAAAAATGCGATCCGTGACGCACATATTTCGTACTCGTGCGCGTTCATGACACATACGTGCGAGTACATAATTTTTTGGCAGCAGCGATATTATGAGTACAAAGCGAAGAAGGACAGAAAAAAAACAAGGTGAAAATTCCACATGAGTACTTTAAAGATACTCTGTATTTTTTTTTTTGTTTTTTGTTGATGTTGTGTTGCCGAGCCTTCTCAATCACCGCCCTCGGGCGGTCTGGTTGAGAGATTCCTGTCATTATGGTTGCCCTTCCGCCGCAATAAGAATTTCTCTCTGCCACTTCACCCGTACACGGCTTCATCGTACGCCTGATGGATCATCAACGATTATCATGGCCATTGTTTTATGTATAAGCTGCACATGCAACCTAACTTTAGGAAAGGAATATGAAAGAGAAGAAGAATACAGAGAAGGGCCCCAGGAGCGGTGAGTTCTTATTTTTGCTCATTTTTTCACATTTTATGTTTTGTTTTTTTTTTTCTTTGCTGCTGTGTTTTGGTTAAGGTTATTTTTCACAGCCTCTTAACGCCGCCAATCGGATGATGATTTTATGGGCGATACAACTTAGCAGCCCACTCGTTCACGATGCTGGTGCATGCTTTTTAATGATCATTCACGATGGCATGGTGGCGGCTGTGGCGGCGGCAAAGACAACTCACACGGGAGCAACAAAAAATCTATCCCTACCTACCACCTAAGGAAAGCTCCTCGCTTTTTAGAAGATTGGCACGATTGGGATGTGCAGTGGTCAGGCATTTAGAGGTATTGTTGTGCGAAAACAGGCGTTTGAAATTGCATGCACAACATTGTATCATCCTTCGACTGGAGTGGGGATAATTAAGGTCCAACACATTGATAAATTCACACCTTGTTAAGAGCACGGTAAATCAGGCAAACAGGTCGATCGACGACGAGTAAAATCAATTCATTTAGTGTTTTTTTTTTTGTACGAGTATTTAAAACACATTTAATGTTGATGACGATGAGTGATTCATAATAAAACGATTTCTTCTCAGAGTCTTTCCGCATCCACTTGTTTTAACGATGCGATAATTTTTGCCATAATGTGTTACCGCTATACAATCAAATTAACATCGGTGTCATTGATGGGAATTACACGGGAAGATATCAAAAATCCGAATCCTCTTTGTACAGTCGAAACTGGAAAGGGATAGACATTTTATTGTGCATCTGAGGGTGAATGATTCGTTTTGTTTTTTTTTTTCCTTTTTTTTTCATTTGTATTCATTAACTTTTTTCTTGATTTGATAAATGATAAGGAATCGCGGTTAATTGGGGATACGTATGTTCACAGAGAAATTCAACCTGAAAGCGTTTGTATTCCCGATCCACTCAAATCACAAAACGAGCCTGTCGAAGTTATGTATCTAAAAGTCACCATATTTTTGCCTAACAAGCCACTGAATAAGATGAACTTTGATTGAAGAAAACAGAGAGTACATATTTTTTTGGGACCTTAGAGAGATCAAGGCAAGCAATGATGGGGGAAAAATTAATGAAATAACAAATAAGATACTTACACTTGAGTTTCGTGTCAACTTTGGTATGAATTTATAATTATGTTCGTGCTTGTCCCAGGTGGAGAAATCTTGAATGTCAATGGCTTGTTTTTCATTGGTCTTCAATGTGTTGTACGCACTTCGAGCGGCTTTTCGTAGGAAGAGCAGTGCCTGATAATAGATGAAAAGAGAAAGAAAACAATTATGAGAACATGTGCATAAACAATTTACCAAAAGTTTGTCAAAATGAATGGCTTAGGTCGGTATGAATCTACACATAAATAATTTAAACTTACATTCTTCGTATTCATTCTTGTGGTAGGCTTCGATCCATCGAATTTACCGCCACACGGATTGTTCCAATCGTCCGGACTGTTACTAGCTGGATGTGATCGCTTGGATATTTGTCGTGGTCTGTAGATTTCATCTGCAGCATGTTTGCTCATGTGTCGGTGAGTTGGTTTCGCATCAGCTCCTATGATTGATACTGCCATTATGACAATGATGTACCACACGATGAACCGAGTGGCTCTTTGGTGTTTACTAATACTATTTATGGATGCCGTTTTGCTAATTCGTTTGGTTGCTAGATTATTGCAACCACCTGCAATGAAGAAAGGAAAAAATACACTCATTAGGAAACATGCTCATATGGGATCGACCACAAACATTAATTTTTACTTTCAATTTCAAAAGATAGCAAGAAAAGCTCACTGGAATCAAAGTTACACTCGCCTACCAAAGTGATAAGGCTGATTGAGTCACTCCTAACAAACCGATCGAATGTCAGTGCTCAACTAATACATTTGTAAACAAATTATTGAACTTTGCAGACAAGTGATTGACTTGTGGATTGCGAAATTGTTCATTAAAAGAAGAGACCACAGGAAGTAATCTGAAACTGCACAACCACCAACCACCCCTTGGCATAAGCTGAACAAATCGACTTGATCTAAACTAATTGCAAGCAGATCTAGATGTCAGATTGTTGAATTGTTCGCCAATTCGTCCGTATCGCAAGGTACGGTGATGACAGGTAATGAAAACCTCACCCTTTAGTGTAAATCACTTTGTGGATCATTTAAATTTGTTTATGATCAACTCTGTCGTTGTTTGCTGTTTCTTGCTTTTACGACAAATTGCAAAGCATAATTTATAGCGCACATAAAAAAAATACAACTAAGTAAGTGTATAAAACGAATCAAAAAGAAAACACACACACAAAAAAAATGAGAGGAATAAAAAAGGTACACACACCACATAATAAGGTTAAGATAAATCTTAACAAATCGGCTGGCCAGTCATATAAAATGTCGGTAAGTTTTGGAATGATCGTTTGACGCGTTTTTTGGCGTATCTTGTAGAATCCGTCGTCAAGTGCACAATAGTTGGTCATGAATTTTTTGATTTTTGAATTTTCACAAATGCACAATTTTCTTTCTTTCTGAGAGTTCCCGTATTAACTGTGTAACTTTAAATTTGGACTGGGATTCTCTTTTTTCTTTTTTTGTTTTGAAATAATTTCTTTTCCTTGACACACTGAAACACACAATCTAAAATCAAGTTGTTCTTAAATCACAAATGAATAGCACTCTTTTTTTATTTCCTCTTAATTTACTTGATTCTCATTAGATGTTTTAAACTCAAAATTCAATTCAATTCAATTCAACTAAAGAAGAGAAATGCAATTATTTTACTCAAAAAAATTTCAAATATTTTGTCCAGATATTGACTTTTTGTTCTGTATACTGGAAGACGTGCTTACAACTCGACGTTCTTTATTCTACTGACAGCTATGTAGTCCCACCAGAAAGTTTTTAGATCCCTCTCCGAGGTTTACTACGTACAAACGAGACCTCAGAGAGATTGTGTGCCAGTGTGGTGTGTGGCGCATGATGGTAGTGGTGTTATATGTGCCGAGGCCCGAGAGATGCGTCCAATTAAATGTCAGTATACCACTACACATTAATACGACACGAAGGAATCTCTGATTTTATGACTAACCATGAGTGGCTGTCGAAATGCTTATGCTATTGCCAGTCGCGTGGGAATTTTAAGGTAAAATTCATTTGGTTAATGTTGTATTTATCCTATCTATGGTTTGTTCTGAGACCAGACTAAATGTTGTTGTTTTTGTTTTTTTGTTCTCCTTTTTCGTCTCTTGATTTTCAGTGTGTATACGACGGACGAGTATGTAGGAGCATGTATCTTAGCCCAGCCCTTTTTGATGTTTATGTATGCACCTAGTGTGTGGTTTTTTGGTGGGAGAATTGACTCATTTGAAATTTTCATGAGGTATCCTGCATTCATTGGATGGAGATGCTGGTTATGTGTAACTTCGGTGGTTTGATGGAATTTTCATCGGGTCACGCATCTAATACGTACAGATGCCACAAACATGCGGATAGAACAATGTCAAGTTCATTGAGAAACGTCTCTAGTCCATATACACATGTATACACGTGTGTATATACATCTTGAATTTCGTTTTCACAATCCAATGTCTGGCGGCTGGCACCGCGTAAAGACTATACTGCATGAGGGGTGTGGGAGGGCGATAGCTTGGTGGGATTTTTAGATGAATGGACTGTGTGAAAAGCTCTACATTTGTGTGTGGAGTTGTTGTGTACTTTTTTTTCCATGCGAACAAACGGATGGATGGGTTGTGCTGTGCGCCTCGTGGTGTGCGGTGTGCTGTTGTTTAGCGTGTTTATACCGGCAAAATGCGATTAGTCAAGCTTTTGCGGAAGATATGAGTAATCATTTGGCGTTCATTCACTCATTCGCTTAAGTGCCGCCACACTCAGGGGAGAGGTGGCTCGTATCTCTTGCCTATGACGTCGAGTTTTTGTTTTCTTTTTATTCATCACGAATGCAATGCGAATTGTTGGCACGATTATCCATTGAGCTTTTAGTTTGATTATTTAATTGATCAATATTTGCAACACTCATTAACTTCACAAACTTTGATTGGACTTAAAAAACTAATTCCTCGGGATACATCGTATGCATCTAAACGTGATGAAAAAATAAGTCAATTTCCATTGACAAAGCACAGATTTTTTTTAAACAAATTCCGATTAATCGGCTCAGGTAATTTGTCAATTAAAAGCAGTCAGGAGGAGAAAATTGTAACCTTACGATGCATTTTTGCACAATGCAAATGAAGAAAAATTAGGCTTAATCCTTAACGAAGGAAAACTCATCTATCATATCAACAAATCACTTAGAAGTGCACTTACTTTTTGTAATAACTTCCAAATCGCACGACGACATATTTAAGTCTTTCATTGATATTTATAAAATTAACACAGCACAATGCGATATTCACTAATTTCCTATTTAAATCAACAGTTCACTTATCCTTGCTCAGAACTACAAATAAGACTTCACTATCACGGTATCGCGTTCAATCATGTATTTTGTTCGTACTTCTGTTGAGAAATATTCGAGAGCGCGTTTTGGTTCCGTGTTATTTGATCCGCGATTCGATATGAACTATACGTTCCCGCTTTAAGTGTAGAATTTTTATATAGGTTTCTGAATATTTCTTTTTTATTATTTTTTTTTTCCTTTCCCACCCTCTATGTGTACTTAATCAGCAGATAAGAAGCTTGCTATGTTGGACTCTGTGTCATCAGTGTGTCGTTGTGTGTGCACACGTTGTGTATGTACAAATCAAGATTGTGTATTGCAATTTGACGCAGGTAGGCCCAAGAGAAATGTCGATGATGATAGTTGATGGCACGCGGCGAATAGGTAAAAATGAAAAATGAAAAGGAAAAGGGGCGGGTGTAAATTTATTTGCAAAAGAATTTCCTGATGTTTTTACCAAAAATGGAAATCATTCCATTCTCGCTTTGGATTTGTGATAATCATTTGTGTTTCGAAGCGTACCCAATGACTGCAGTACATAAGAGCATTGATCACATGTTTGTATGCATGTGGGTATTGAGTTGATGGTGATGTTTGGCACACATTTAGAATGATATCCATGTAAGTGGCGATAGTTGCGTTGTTGATTGTGTTGTTTCAGTTGTGAACATGGTGTGGTGACAACTTCATTTCTATGTACACACGTTGGATGGGCAATGAGTTGCGCAGATTTGATAATAATGATTGGAATTCATCGTTATTGGGTTACTGCGGTAGTACGTAACTTGACTTCATTCATAAACGAGTGTGTCATTTATTGTGATGGAACGATGGGGTTTTCCCGCGTGCATTTCGTTTAGTTGAACACGACGCTCGTATTTCATTCATAAAAGTTGTTTTTTTGTATAGATGTTAAATTCAAAATTTGCCGACATTTTATTTAAAAACGAAAATAATTAATTATAACATATCTGTGACCAATTTATATTTTGTTCACTTAACCCGGTGATTAAATTCAAAAGAAAATGATAACGAATCGTAGGGATATGAATTTCAAGGATATTCGCACTTCGATTGTGTTGCGATGAGTAGAAAGCATATAAGTGTGTCAATTGGCATATTCAATAAATTAATCTATGATAAACACTGAAATCAACGACAATCACAATCAGCAAGAATTAATTCTTCAATTCTTCGGTTTCTTTTGTATTTCATTCCATCAGGCATTCTCATGGAATATTCGCTTCGAAATCTACTCAGAAACAACGACCCTGAAGAGAAGACAATTCTTACAGAATATAAGTGCATCCTAGACATATCGCACTCCAATGTGTACAGTTTGATCTCTTATCAAAAACGTTTACACTTAAAGGCGTGTGTGCATCTGCTGGTATTAAGATCTGCATTCAAAGTTGAAAATGCTTAATTTCACTTCCCGCCACGAACATTTTTCATAAAACATGGCGCCACATCTCCCGAGTCACTGACAAGGCTCAGGGAGTATAAGTGTTTAGAAAATGGTCGAACTGCGCTCGGGAGAGTAAACGTACACTCAGATGCTCTAGAATCCACCTCGAATTGTGGCGTCAGTCATATCATTATTATAGTCACTTGATTTTTCTTTCAGTACTTCTATTCAAGGAAATTATGTATGCTGGCTATTTTTCTTTTTCGTCTTAGTCCGAAGTGGACCAGGGCCCATGCGAACATGCCTCACCAGTCAGCACGATCTCTCGCCAGCTGCCTCCAGTTTCGTACACCAAGCCGGCTGGGCTCCTCCTCGACTTGTGTGCGCGACCTTGTTAGTTGATGTCCTCTATTACGTTGCCCCACAGTCTCAGAGTAGAAGATTCTTCCGGTCGGAGCTAAGGTGTCAATACACTCAAACAGGACCAAAGATTGCGACCAAGAACCCCTTCATCCGCTTTGGATATAGTCCATACCTCTGCGCCGTAGAGCAAGACGGGAATGATCTAGGTCTTATACAGAGTCGACTTGGTCTTCCGAGAGAGGGCTCCGTTACGCAATTGCCCTTTCACCCAAAAAGAACACAGCGGTTGGCAAGAGTTTTTCTGCGTTTGATCTCGATACTGATGGTGTTTGTACTGTTTACTACGAAGCCGAGGTAGACGAAGTCCTTCACTTAGCTGCCTACGGAGACGTTCTGGCAAAATTGTCAATATTGTGCATCCTTTCTCGATAACAGCACGTACTTTGTTCAGCCCTCTTTTACCGCCAGATCCAATTTATCCGCTTCTGTTTCAATGCCAATAAATGCGTCACTGACAGCTCGCTCTGATCCACCAATCACGTCAATGTCGTCCGCGTATACTAGCATGTTGTCTGTTGTCATTTATGTCATAGAATTTTGCGCAATCTGCTCAAATAATAATCTGTAATGTACTTTGCAAAAAATGTAGGTTAACATCCGCACAAAAGCTAGCCATTTTCCAAGACGGCAACATTCGCTATTTTATTCCTTCGGTTAACATCTTTAGGTTAACATCCCGTACCAAGCGTAGGCACGCACAAAAGCTAGCCATTTTCCAAGACAGCAACATTCGCTATTTTATTCTTTCGGATCAAAAATTAGTATGCCTATTTTAGCTTATATGCCCAAATAGTCTGTTACTCCAAAACGATTTCATGCTTGTCCGAGGGTGCCTAACCTAGTGCACGTCAAGGAAATGTCCTTATTCAGATTTGAGTATGCTTGCATAACACACTACATTGCCTACCTAAATTAGGCGTTAGATCCTTAAATGTGGGACCAGGATAATTTGAGCGTGTCCTAATCCAATCTCTAATCTCAATCTACACTTCACAAGGTGGCAACAGGATCAGCTTTTATATCCACTGTTAATATCAACCCAGTATAGCAGGGCGGATGATCACGATCTTGTACTGCTATCACTTCCGGTAGAGAACTATAATGCGCAATTACCGCTAGTAAACTTATCTGCACTGAAAGTTACTCACCGTGGAATCGAGGAAAATCATGCTCTTTATTTCCTCAGTCGTCTCCCCAGCACTCCATTGTGAATTTCCAGCCAAGTTGTCGATAGTATGTCTTTCTTTTCGAAAATATCATCATCACTTGGATTTTCTCGTATTTACTGCTAGACTCATTGTAGCTACATGCTCTTCAATACTGGGCAGATGACTCGCTTAGTCTACGTCTTTTCTTTTAATAAAATTACAAATTAAGACCTCAATTTGGATAAAAATGTCTAAGATGCTTGGGAACGAAATTCTGATATGTATTTGGATACTAAAAGAAAAAACATATAGTACAAGCAAAACAATATTCTTTGCTAAAACTATTTAAAAAAAATCAAATCAAGACCAATTCAATTAGGAAACGACTCTGTCCGCCTACGATCAAGATGTCGATGTTCGAATGAACAGATAATCTGCATACGTAAACACCAGACTAAAAGTAAAATAGCAGCCGTAAGCAGATGCAAGAAAATAAAAACAATTAAGAACCAGTTTATTTCCGGTTTTATCATATTTTTTACTTTTTTGCATCTCTTTGACATCCGTCTGAAATTTAAAAGCAATTGTGGGCAGAACTTCCTTCCGTTCTTCCGAAAATTTTGCATCGTCATCTTCACGACAAATACGCAGTGGGGAGAAATGGGTATACAGCCCGAATACTCATTTAGACGGCCATATTAAATCCATTCCTCTTTTAAATGTTTTCTTTCCAGGTAATACCACGATACAATTCATATGTAGACCACTTAAACAACAATCTTATCAAACATCATTGATATCGCTACCACTGAAAGCGTGCACATAATTTGCAAGTCTTACGTTTCTCAGATTGGTGGTGAAATAAAATGAATTTGATTTGCAAATGAAGAGGTTTAAAGAGCAGGTGTTATAGTTATCTACTTAATTCGATGTTCGCAAAATACACTTATTCGGCAGTTTATGGCTCGGATATCCGGTGAACGGCGGGCTCTAAAATATGCCAATTTGCATAACCGATTCGCATTTCCGTGTTACGACGAAATGTACTTCAAATGACGACTGGAACTAACGCAAGGTGTGGCGCTGAGCTAATATCGAAGGCGCCCAAGCTAACGTCACGCTCTGCCGTACCATTTGCATGCAAATGAAAATTCATCTCAAAATTGAATGCGTACAAATTTTGCTGATTCCCGAGCTAGCAATGCTACGGGGAAAATTTTCATGAAGGTGAATAATTGGAAATGTGCCTGAATACTCCCAATAAGTGCGCTTAGGTTGATGGATTTATTTAGGTTTGTATTATGAATCGAAATGTGTGCCGATTCCAGGGCACAGCTCCAGGGTTTTTCATCAAAACCAATCAGTCGATTGCAAGACGCCAGTCATAGTCACAGCATCAGATGTTCTAACTTTGATTTCACCCGTTAGTGCTAACGGACTTTGACGTCTTTTCGACAATCGTTTGTTACAGTGTCGTGAAATAAGGCCGAATTAAAAGAAATAGTTCGTTTCCATTTTCCATTAGGATTATCTGTTTCTTTTTGGCATTGCTTGCTCGTGCCTTGCGAAATTTTCTTTCGATCTCCAACCCACTCGATCCGCCATCGACTCTAACTCATTAGGAATAATGCCTAGGCGCAACCAGGAGAGATTCTGGATTTGGCCCTGCCTCGCCCCGGGTCTGCCAAGTGGCCGACTACTTGATGGAATCTCATTTAAGGCATACCTCGGGAGTCGTGACGATGAGGACATTCGGCCCCGGCAGCTGACCTTTTTTAGTGGTGGGGCAGCCAACAGGTTTGGGTTGTACGAATTTATTTTCATACAGCCCAAACCATGAAGCCCCTCCCTTATTCAGTGTTGTTTGAGAAATTATCATGAAAAGACTCAAATGCATGGTGTGCCTCATCGACCTTCCCAGTCCGTTGTTGCCCTTACCATCAGTGTACGTTATTGGACGATACGCGACCCAATTGACCACATGCCGCCCGATAAGCCAGCTACCGCCCAGGATTTGAAAATCAACATTACTCGCGTAATTAGGCGAATACCGGTTGCAACGCTGGAAGTAATGACACAAAATTGGACTCGCAGGCAACATTTATATTCAAACACTAAATGCCAAACATTGTTCTTTCAGGACATAATCAAGATTACATCACACACATTCAATTTGTGTTTTTATATACAATTTAGAAAAACAGGTCTAGGTCTAGACAATTAAAAAATTGGGGTTATTTCAGTTGTAAGTGCAAATAAAGAACAAACGTGTATCTGTCATGGAATTACTTGCTTAATATGTGTAGAAAATGTAAACAAAAAGTTGAGTATGTTTGGGGGAACATGGTGCCTCTTGCAACCATCTTACTTGCCCACATACTGGATTTGGAGCAGATGTGAGGTTGCAAGTTTACTTGCACCCAACTCCGCGTCTACTGCAAGTCATATACCCAAGCAGGAGGATAACAGAGAGTTCGGTCTTATTTCACGTCACCTTTCGTGACACGATTCCATTCTCTTTCAACATTGAATGGATATTGTTCCAAGATTTCCACGCAGTTCTCAAAGCAAGCCAAAGTTATTTGCGACATCAAAATTTCAAAGCCGGGATCGGGAGAACTCTCCGCGTAACCTAACGCATTCTCTTAGAAATACATAATCCTAAACGTGCGCACGCGTTAAATTAGACATCTAACGTTCATCTTTGCAAACGATGCAACAGATAATAATTGAATGCATTTTTCTGCTCCAATACCGTGAGTAGGTACTTGTGATTCATAACTGACCTGTAAGTTCTGGATGAATTCATTATCAATTATGTAAGCAAACTTCGCTACTCACCTTACAAGTTATTCAACTTTTAAATGAGAGCTTTTGAGATTAGTTACATTTTGTACACGTTGCTGGCGAGCACGTGATTACACATTATGTCATGTGCTCACAGTTTTCAAAGCGCAATCAACATATTTTCTATGAATGAAAGTGTACACTAACTTCTTGCCTCAAGTCGTTTAACATATTGACTTTATCTACAGTCCAGCACACTCGGTAATGCGCCAACACACTTGTATTTTTAACTCCATACACTACCCAGTTAAATGATCAACTCACTTGGTTGATGATGACTCAGTCCACAATTCAGTTGTTCTTGTTGCAGTTAAATTTGTGTGTTAGATGAATGGAAATGATTTTAACAAATTTGAGAGTGATAAAAAATTTGTTGAATCTTATCAGGAACCACTCGATTTAATTTAACTGTGCCGTGTAATTACACCACAACTAATATCTTCTCGATCGTAATGATCGACGGTGCGGTTTTTTCCGCCATCAAGCACAGAGCAGCCGATACGAATACGTGGTATTTGCAAATATTGTGAAATCATTCATACTTTGTGCAATAAAACCCAATCAAGAATTCAACTTGTGATGAAGCATGTGGTAACTAAACTTACACGTATGTGCCTTCGGTTACTGATGCTAAGAGAAAGTGAAAATGTCTATGAGGAAAATCCTAAAGTTATGTCACAACTTGACCTATGCTCTAACTGATGAGCGCTTCGATTCTTTATCAATGGTTACGATGCAGGTCTACGAACTGGAAGCAATCAGAGTTGAGACGTGTCGATTTGAAGTACGTTCGTACGTTCTGTAAAATGAATCATACTGACGTCAAAACAAGCAATTTTCTCATCATTTGAAAAAAGAAAAAGCAATCAAGACTGCATACAAATCAGATGATTAATATAAAATACATTGGATACAGACTCCCAAAGCACTTTGTTTACCATTGAGATTAAACAAAAACGCGAACGATTCCACAGTTAAATTGTCAAGTTAGAGAGAAAATTAAAGCTTTCGGTTGCAATTTATTTTGTTCACATAAGTGCGATAAAGCAAAAGTAAAATCGCGTCGCCGAAAAGCGAATCGAATTAAGGAGCAAATAAAGGTATTAAAGATAGCGCAACAAGTTTTATCAGAAAGTCTGATTGTCTGATTGTTGAGTCAATCGACCGTTTAGTGCGATTGGTGATTTTTTAAAAAACTTTAAAAAAAAAAAAACAATAGTATCAAGCTGCCAGAAATAAAGGGCGACCAGATAGCAATGATAGTTTTTCCAATTGTCATATTTCAGTAGCTGTCAAAGTTAGTAATGTCATCCACCTGTTAGAATTTTCAGTATACATTCTATCACGCTTACCAAAAGATCGAAATTCCGGCTCAGTTGTAAATAGGCACAGTGAATTTCGTTGTGTGGTTCTTGACCCGACAGAATAGCTGCGAAATGAAGAAAACATGACCCCCGTAGCGATCAGTACGAAGAAGCGAGTCGATCTGCAAAATTGGACATCGCCAGAGAGTCAGCCCGGGTTTTTTGAGGCTGGATTTGCACCTATGTCCGTATAAGACTGTGCTGGCACAAAAACTAAAGTCGGGCGGCTATAGACAACATAGTGAGTGGGGAGGAAACGACTCGAAACCCTCGAAATTGTGTAGAAGAAATTTGACAGCAGGGAGCGTTCAACAATTGGCCGCCGCGATAATGGGACTTATCACCATTCGATTATCGTCTCTGGGACAAGGTCAAGTCCTTAGTCTACGCTAACAAGCCAATCACTTTGAATGATCTCGATTCGGGACGATATTGCCACCTCACATATTGGACCAAGTCATCAAAATTTGGACTGACAACTTGAAGCACTGCCAGCGTAGCCTATCCTATTGCATACATCATGACATGCACGTAACTGAATAATAAAGCTATAATCAATGTGGTAACTAAAACGTAGTTGTCTTATTTACATTTCTGATTAATAGGTTAGGCCACTCTAGAGGCCGAAAATAGGCTTCAAAAAGGAACAGATTCCAATAAAGAGGACTTTTTATACATATCAGTGACTGTAAATGAAATTTAGTTTGAAGATTAATTTCAAAATGGCTGTGGCACATCATCTACGAGTTCTTAGCGGACAAATTTAAAAAAAAAATTGTTTGATTTAGACTTTCAACATCCAACTCCTCATAGTTGACAGTGAAATTAACTACATGCTAGTTTGTTCAGCGCTCAAACTAACTGCTGGTTGAATGGCTCAGTACACAAAGGTGGCTTGATAGATTTGAAGTGAAGGAAACTTATAATCTTTTATAGAGACATTACAAGAAGTCGCTGTATGGGTTGTGATTACTGACCTATATTTCTTCAAGAAGATAAGGCCAGCCGGAGCATTATGGCTACATGCCTATGACCGCTGATTTGTTTTCAGTTCCATTCCATGAATGACGCTAACTTTGAAGAGGTCTGGTTACAAAAACACGTCGATGTATTGTATCGTATTGTACATTACACAAAGCGTGTCAGTATCATTTAGTTGACGGAGAGATGTGATGAGTACATCGTCTCATGAAAAGGAATAGTGATCTGCAAACTATTTTCTATTAGCCCACAGTGATGAAACATTGTTACCAAGGATATCAGCTAAATGGTTTAAATTTTACCTCCAAATTCGGTGTGGGTGCGCACATTTCACCCCCCAAACACGCAACAACAACCTACACATAATGAGCATAGGTAGTGATTGCGTTTAATAAAAAGAGTAGGAATCGGGAAATAGTTGTGATCATTTGAGCTGCACTCAGAATTAGTGCTTTAAAATATTTGTGCAGCAAGGAAACTTCAAAATGCGAGAACTCTTGCCACTTGACTGGCCTTATTGCTCTTTGCTCCGATACCTTGTATTATGTTACGTAGTTAGTAAAAGTAGTACAAATAAATCCATTATTTCCTCACGAAATTTAAGGCTGTATTTACCATAGGAAAAATGGTCCGATATAGGTTAAATATGCGCTGTCTTGTTGGATTTTTTGAGACGAACTTTTCCCCAGTAAAATCGTTCGTCATTGACAGGACACACAGGTGCTTGATCCGGACTATAAGGTGGATGAATAATGAATATGAACCTCCCAACCAAGCTGATGGAGCTTCTGACGAGTCGCTGTCGATATGTGTGGCCTGGCGTTGTCCTGATTGAACACAATTCCTCTCCTATGACCCAAAGCTGTCCGCTTCTGAGCAATTGCTTCCAATTGATGACAACGCATGTCCGAATTAAGAGTTTCAGCTCATAATAGATGTCTCCCGGCCAATTTCACCAACCACACAGCAAGAACTTTCTGGCTGTCAATCCTGGCTTGGCCACCTTTTGCGCCGACACAGGGCGGTTCGAGCACGACCGTTTTCGCTTTACGTTGTCGTAACTGATCCACTTTTCGTCACCATCCGCTTCAAAAATGGGTCGATGATATTGCGATTCAGTGGTGATTCGCAGATGGAAATTTGCTTCATGAGGTTCTTTGGCGATAACTCGTTGGGTACTCATACAACGAGTTTCTTTTTGCATCGTTGACATCGAATCTTTTACCGAAACGGAATCGACGGAACCAAACAAATCTGCGCATGATTTACTGTTACAGTATCAGGACCATACTTACTTATCAAGCCGGCGACCCATGGAGGGTCCGAGCCTGAGAAATTGCTGCCTTCCATCGTTGACGGTCCTGGGCACGATGCTTCCAGTCATCAAGACCATTACTTGGTCTTTGTACCGGAGATCTGGTCTTCCTCTCCTTCTCGAACCAGTAGGCTCGGATTTAAAGACCCTCTTTGCTGGAGCATTGTTGCCCATGCGCTCGATGTGGCCGAGCCAGTGCAGTCGACGGATTTTTGCCTTCCGGACTACATCCACATCCTGGTACAGCTCGTACAGTTCGCGGTTATGTCTTCTCCTCCATTCGCCTTCCTCGCAGACGGGACCATATATCCGTCGTAGAACTTTTCTTTCGAAGGTACCAAGAGTCAGCTCTGCAGTTTTGCTTAGCGTCCAGCTCCATAGAGCAGGACTGGCAAAATAAGAGTTTTGTAGAGCATGATTTTGGTCCTGGTTGCCAAGGGCGATTCTACGACGGATCTCCACTGTGATGTCGTTTGTGGAGTTCACGTTTGCCCCGAGGTAGACAAACTCCTTCACTACCTCGAAATTGAAGCCGTCGATCGTGAAATTTTGTAGTTCAGGACCATACAAATAATGCAAATTTTCAGCCGCCTGGCTTTTGCCTTCATCGAAGAATAACTGTAAAATATGGCGTATTTAAACGAACAAAACTGAGTTAATCAATTACATAAACCGTTAAAGGGTTTTCTTTAGTTTTAGTACGAAATTTGATCTTTCTAACGGTATTCAGTTTGGTCCGATGGGAAGTATACAACGCGAGACATAACTTCTCTAAAGCCTAAAGATGGAAAATTTAAAAAAAATATCCACAAAAATGCACATCACAATGAACGTTGCCAGAGCGGCTTCTACCCACCTAACTTAACGATCCAAGCTCCCACTCCGCGCAAAATTCCCTCGACTATCATTTGATTGAGTTCATTTATTGCCAATTCTCAAAACATGGCCAATGACCTATCCAATTACATTTCAAATTCAGAACATTTCCAACCATCGAAACTTGGAGGTTATGCTAAAAAAAATCTGTGGTATTGGTGCGACTCTTCTGAACCACAAATGAGATTCGAACAATTTGCGGCACACCTCAAATATGTGAACTGTTAAACGAGACAAATTCATCTAAAGCCAAATACCAGTTATGAATGAGGAACACCGTATCCAGTCTCATAAAACATTATTGGCCCCTAAAAGTTCTCAATATCACTACAATTTAACTGTAATTAGCGACTTCTCAACCGACTGCTATATGGATGTCATTAGCATTTAATTTTGAAAATTATTCTCAGTCGACAATGTCCACTCAACCCCGATCATTGTCACCCACTTAATCAGCTAATTCAGTCATTAAACAGAATCATCAAGCTGAAGTCCGCCGGCCTTCGGTTTCCTCCAAATTAATCCGCTGACACCGATACGCAACACAGTGAATCATAACCCGTTAAACCGCAAGCAAATTAACGACGCCAAACTTAAGAACGTCCAAAGATATTCAAAACCGGAAATTGAGCTTCCTTGGTGTTACACAGATTATGACATGTCAGCGGTTACTTCTCCCCATAGACCCATGACGCATGTAACCCATCTACCGCACAGAGCTTTCACGTTTGAACACATTTTTGCAGACCTCTCGCAGGTATGTCAACGTCCTACGGATATCGAAATCGAACGCCATGAAACTGTGTCATTCACACACACTTTCCTCCGTCCAGTGGCATGGCGCTGCCAATAATGGAATTCGAGTGAGCTAGTTGAGCGATGACACAGCATGACATGCACCAGCTCACCCAATAGGTGGGCGAAGATCTCAATGAATCAGTTCGGAGATTGTTTACAACTGTTTCCGTTTCCATAGAAGCCACAGCAAAAAATGTAAAAAAAAATGGTTAACAACTTCACACTTAATCATGGCCTCCATTTCAACTAGTCTATTTTTATTGACACCTTATCAGTGCGGAATGGCAAATGGACTTTGGATCTTTACGATGCCGGGGAATTGGTGAATTTTTGCAGAAATTGTTTCTTTGCGACATCATCACACGCAGAGGAGTTGCGTGATGAAATGGTTTGATTAAGCGGAATGCTAGTTTCGTATCGACTTTTGGTATGATGACGTATTTGAAGCGCGTCTAGAAGTGTGATCACGTATGCACGGCATGAGGTAACCTTGGAGAATATGCCCTCAATCGAGACCAAGAGAAATGAGTAATCGATTGGTTGGCCGAGGATTTGCAACTGCTTCAGTCTGGGAATCGTCTCAATTTGTTGATGAGGTGGGTGCTTAGTGCGTAGGTGCTTATATTGACACGAAGCTAAAGACAGGTGGTACTTGCAACTGATGACGCCGCCGCGCCGGTCTGATGGTTCCAACCTGATATAACGTGATTGTTTGGATGTTTTACGTCAATAGCTTTTAATTTAAATACAGTGGTGGTCCAGTATAACGAATGGAAATATAAATTCCAGCTGTATTCGTTAAATCGAAAAATTCATTCATTATATCGACTATTTTTCGTAAATACGTCATATAATGAATTCGAATGAATTTGAAAAAAAATGTAGGCAGTATTATTAGTCGATATGGCCTATCTGTGGTATTATTTATATTAGAAGGGTACTTGTTGCCGCGGTGGCTTAGTGGGTTGGATCATCGACTCTTATGCCGGGGGTGCTAGGTTCAACCCCCAAACTTACCAACTTTCATAATTTACGATCCCACCTCCTTCAAGTGACTGACAATGCTCAAAGAGTAGTTCGCCATTCGGAGACGAAGTTGGCATAAAACTTTGTCATCGACTCGCCAACAGCAGCACGCACAACACGAATGGTTGCTGTAGAAGTTACGCAGGTCCAAGTCCTAATCGTATTGTCGCGCCTCCTATTGTTACTTGCAATTTCACAAATATGCCCTCAAACCTTATAACTCGACATAGGCGGTGCCACGAATTATGAAAATTGAGCCCAAACATCAACACAGACAGTAGGAGCCGATGCGCCGACCCACAATAACACGCCGGCCAAATGTATCACAACCAGAGCGAGGCAAGAAAGTTTCCTTTAACGTCGATATAGTGCTTACCAGAGATGCTCAAAGCAGCGTTTCCTTACAGAAATCCTTAACGAACTATAGCCCAATGACATGCATCTGCGTTGCGAGGATGGAGTGATGTTTAGTCCATCAACGGAGAGTCTTCTGATGCTTGGGGCAGCCAATTCTAATTATTTACAAAACCAGTTAGTCAAAATTCGCATTTATAAACGCACAGTTATTTAAAATAAAATGTACTGAAAAATGTAGCACGTGGTTCCGTAGTTACTTGCTCCACAATAAATTGTTATCGACCACTCTAAGCAACTGTTAAATAACAACTGGTCATACGCCATTTATTGACCGATTCCCCAACTCAATATTCTGTTAATCAAACAATGACCAATTAGCTTATCTGAATGACCAACTTATTACGTGCCGTCTGCAGCTTATTAACATTTGCATCGACACATCCGAATCTCGTGAAGATAACAACACAGTGCGCCATATCAAGGTCACGCAGCAAACTTGTTTTCTTTTTGTCAATAACTCCCTCAAATGCCGGCTGAGGTCTTTGGGCACTCTCGAAATTCGATCACCGGTGACTTATGTTTTAAAAATAGAATCAGGCCGATAACAGCAAAGCGTTTTCGTTCTGCGATCCAACAAGAAAGTTTCTGTAGATTTTATCAACACACTTGTTTGATTGCGGCCCCCGCCACGGGAACCGACTATGAACGAGTGTCTCTCGGTATTTCACAATCAAATTCAATAAGGCCTCGGATGAGTATTGATTTCTTTTCTTTTTTTTTCACATTTTTGCACAATCGCTGAGCTGCGCCATACGTGTATAATAATTAATGCCCAGTGCCCACACAATATAACGCCGACGACGATCAAGTTGGGTATATTTTTGGATGCGCCTTTCGGAAGTAAAACTGGGGATGAGAAGCAGTGAGGACGATGAACGTGGGCGACGTTGGTGGCAACAAGCTCTGATTGACGAGTCAAGTGAGTAATTTGACCCAGAGACAAAGAATACCGTGCCCAGGAGGCAGAGGAGCACCAAAACGGTTCCCATCAACCGAGAAACCGACAACTGCCAGCCAGCCAGCCAACCAGCCAGCCAGCAACCAGCAAACAACAGCCAACAGGCAACAGCCGACAACCAAACACAACCGGTGTTTGGGATGCAATTTATTAACCCAGCGTCTTGCCATGCGATGCGGATACATTTCGTTGTGAGCAAAAATCCGCTAATGCCCCGCCGGAACATAAATCATGCAGATGCAAGTCGTTGACACCAAATATCCAATCGTGCATCGTGCGAACGCTTCCTCGTCCGAAATGAATTAAGACGCCTCCAAAGCGCAGCTTAAATCTCCGACTGACATGCATCGACGACGGTGCCACTGAACTCAAAGTATCTCAGTGTGCTCCAACTTCCAACAACGATGAAATTTAATAGCGCCCCGCCAATTATATGCACGTCCCACCACTCCACTCCACTTCCCATCTCATCGCTCATCGGGTAGGTCGGCTTCGTTGGCTGGACCGGCAGGCTCTGGATGCTGGATGCAGTGCTTACAAGCGCTGGGTGGGTGTCTTGAACCATCAGCGCTGGTGTTGACAATTGCAAATTGAACTATTTCACAATATCAGATCGCAAGAGTTCGTTTGTTCGTCTGATGAATCTGTGATGGTCAGCAGTTGCATAAATCCCATCGGCGGTGGTTCTAGGCGAAGCATCGACCGAGCAGTCTCAACAACCCTGTAGGTTTCTCGTTTCTGGCCGGGACCGGTCCAACTGAAGCGAGCTGCAACCACTGCACAAAGGAGTGAGATTCAACAACAATAATAATAATTAGCCTCCTCGTGTCATTAGCAAATAGCAAACAAGCAGAGAGCAACTGAATCCCATGTTGAGCAAGGGAACCGCCACGTCGCGCCGCGACGCCGACTGGCACAGCACAGCAGAAAGCAGAAAGCAATGCGCTGCAGATGCAGGACGATAGCAATTTCTGCATGATTGACACTTTGTCCATATGCATGATCTTGCTGCCATATGTGGCAATAATTTAATAATTGCCACCATAAACACCTGCAGTGAGCCGCGCAGTTGAGCTGGGGCTTGTCAGCCAGCCAGCCAGCCAGCCAGGCAGCCAAGACGGGGCCACTGTGTACGGGTTCATGGTGCTTATGAAATGTAATTCTGGCCTCCCAGTGGGATGGATGGCTGGATGGATGGATGGTCGTGTTGTGTCGCTGTGTCGCACTCTGTGGCTTTGTGAGGTGTACGGTTTTTTTGTTTTGTTTCTTGGCCTCTCCCCCGTTCCCCCACCCTTATTACGGCTTGGCTTGGATTTCATGTCTTGGGTCTTTAATTTGAGACGAGTTCTCATTGGAGTGGATGGTCATGTGACGGAATGGGAAGAGAATTTTATACATTTTCTGCTGTGTGAGAGAATGTTTCGCTTTCGAAGGCTATTAAGTGGGATAAAAATGCTGGCTTCGGCGGTTCGGTGTGCTTTGATGATTAGACCGCTGAGGAGCGGGGTGGGTTTTACTTAGATGAACTTTAGACGGTTTCTCTTGGTCAGGCTTGGGTAATGTCGCGAGTGTGGGTGATATGGGTGGTGACGGTCTTGCAATGGCTAGAAGGCCTTAGCGATGTAGTTTGACTTGGCATTATTGCTGAGGCCACGAAATCAACGCAGGTCTTGTTGTTTTCTTACTTCAAACTGAAAAAGATGTCCTTCAGCATATTTAACTGGTGACATATTACTGGCCGTGACCACTGTGGCGTAGTGGATATGAGTGTCGACTCGTATGCTGTGTGTCTAGGTCGTATTACCGGCATGAACAATCGTCACTCACTGATAATGGTCAGATAGTATGAGAGAGTCGAAGTCAAACTGTGTCCCCTCCGTTGGTCAGAAGGGCCATGTCAAATTTATGGTGAGGCCCAAATCCCAGCAAGAAGTTTGAGCGGATTACAAAGACATTAAGATCCAGTGCTTTGACGTCAAAACTAAGAAAGCGATGAAGGTCCACCTTGAAGTGTCTACCACAACGACCGCATAGGAATCCTATTGCGACTCATCATCTTCTACAGGTGACGCTACTATCCGGTGCGAATCAAGATCTAGCTTCTAATCTGATGAAGAGTACCAACAGCTCCATGGAGACTCCGAATAGAAAAGTTTGAGAAGCTACTCTTGACATTATCTGAGTGAGTTCAGCTTCAGACGCATGCCGTCAATGGTCCATCAGCAAAATTGATGTTTTCCGTGACCAGGTTTCGCGTGCTGGCCCTTTCCATGATTCCAGACAAATGGGGTTACAACTTTTAACGCCGAAACTTTTCATAAATGTCACTTGTGAAATAGCTTGCTTATCAGGCGGGCGACCCATAGAGGGTCCGAGCCTGAGCAATTGCTGCCTTCCATCGTTGACGGTGCTGGGCACGCTGTTTCCAGTCACCAAGACCAAGATGTCTTGCATTCGCGATTACTTGGTCTTTACACCGGAGATTCGGTCTTCCTCTCCTTCTCGAACCAGTAGGCTCGGAATCAAAGACCCTCTTTGCTGGAGCATTGTTGCCCACGCGCTCGATGTGGCCGATCCATTGCAGTCGACGGATTTTACTTGTGAAATAGCAGTGAAGTTCAATTGGGTGCATTCAATACTTTCTGAGAGTCAAGCCACACCACTTCCCACACTGATGACCTACACTTCAGAGAGATATTCAATAAAGTCTACGTCATACAATTATATGAATATGGCAAGTGATAAGTTAAGCATTTGCAGACTAAATTAGAACACCGTTCAGCATGAGCTAAAAATGAAATATGACTCAGTCAATGATGGTCGATATTCGAAATCGCCAAACAGACTGATCGTTAACAATGCTTTCTTTTGAGCTTTTTTTTTTAAAGATTGTGACGTACTTGAAGGCACGGTTCGCTTTATCATGAACAAATCAACTATCTATCCATTATAAATAAATCCACAATATCTGATGTTTACATTGGCATTTAATGTGAAGTTGGAGAGCGTCTAAGGTGGCGCCGTTTTCTAGAAATCCCCTCAGTGGTTCGGGTGTCTAATTAATTATAATTGGAATATTTTTTGCTGAGATGTTGTCGGAAATGTTCTTGGGAAGTACAAGAAATTGATCATTTAATTGAAAAGGTATATACTACTTTTTGTAGACGGGTTTTCGCTTGGCAGCGGAAGTAATTGTTGGCTAAAACTGTTTTCACAACAGTTGAAAGGAGGTCTTCTTCTTGTTTTTTGGTTGGCTTTGGCCTAATTTCTCAAGCAACCACTCGTCTTGTGCTTGCTATTGTTCTCCCATTAGTGGACAGGACCCTCAGATGTATTCTTCAGAGGGTGACGTCTTGACAAATATTCTCTCCGCGAATTATGATTGGTTCCAAGAGGTGATGTCGTCAAAATGCATGCTAATGTGTGAATCAAAGCTAACAAAATGTATCAAATCCTAGACTTGTAAACGGACATATGTCTTGCCGAAGTGTCCCACAATGAGTGCTTTTGAGTGCAGTGACAGTGATGATCAATCCCATTACCGTGTTATTTTACCGCCAGTCTGCACTACAGGCGCTCTACTCCTGCACATTGTACCTTTGCTGGGAATTGAATGGGAAAATTGAATTGAGCAACAATATCAACATTGCCGGAGGGCAGTGGACTCGAAGGGAAAAACTGCAACACAAGCTAGTAATCATCTTGTTATTTGATCAGATGCCCCTTTGTTACCATCTTAACCACGGTAATCAAGAACAGGGATTATGAAGGTTGGAGATTGCATCACCGCTTCTGGTCAAAGGTAGTCCTTATTCCCTTATTCAGCGAAATCGTGTGAAGAACTTTTGAGTTACGATTGTTTCTTGGAAAACTTATTAGGAAAACCACACAAACCACAAAAATAGACATTCGAGAGAAATAGACATTAAGTTGATTCATTGACAGAACCAAATAACTCCTGTGTAGAGTTTTCATACCATGTTGTTTTATGGGTCTTAGACTTGGTAACATTGGAACCGGCAACAATGATTATTGTTCACATGAGCTGATATGAGCCTTTCAGTGACAATCACCAAAACTAACCTTAGTAGTGTCTAGATGAGATCGTTAAGATGACTCCTGTCGGCTTTGCTGTGCGGATGAGGAAACATATAAAAACGTACTCTGCTGGTTTCCTGTCTAGGTCAGAACCAGGCTTCTTCCTTGTAGCCACAACATTCTATATCCAACCGAAATTAAGATCCCAGATTCCCAATATTGAATTGGTAAATAGTTCGAAGCGCAGGGACGACCATCAATTTGCTCCATAATGCTTTGTTTTGAGAACTTGTAATATTTATATATCCTGAATTTGGATTAACTCCATAGTTGTATACCGCACGTCTAGATAGGATTAAACACTTGTTTCTATAAAAGAAGTTTGTTCTTTGCAATTAGCCAGTACGCATCTCTGTATGTATTTTCCAGTTCTTAACGTTATTTCCACTTCAACTTTACGTCGAGAGTCATCCCGAAATACGTTGCTCCATTTTCGAAGGGTAGTTGCACACCATGCAACACCACACTATAATGCAAGTATAGAAGAGGACCAACAAAACTCCCTTGTGGTACTCCAGGTTCATGACTTTGAAATTAGACCATTTCTTACCATGCTTGACCTGAAAGATCCTGTCTCACATATAATTCGTTAACAAGCTATAAAGCTTTCAAATTGATACAATTTATGTTTTTTTTGTCGGGGGTTTTTAAAGCTACACGGGGGCACTCAGATTCAGAAATTGAGCCTTTGTAATACTAGCTAACAGCCTAAATTTACTGAAATTGATTGGTCTTCCGGGGGAATACCAACAGGCGCTTCTTTGATGAGGCGCAGATGATGCTCTCACATCATCAACACCGAAGAACTACCAGAGGAAGTACTATGCAGTGTCGCCGTCTTCTCCACAGACGTCGCAGAGGGTGTCATCGCTTTGGCAAAGCACATTTAGATGTTTGGCGAAGGGGTAATGGCCCGTTTGTTGTATGCTTACTTCTAAACCCAAATTAGTGATTGGTAATGAGGCGTTTTTCTTCAACGACCGAACTTATACGTCTAAGTGAAATTCTTTCTCTGTTGGCATTTTGGCACGAGTTTTGGGACGGAATTAACTTCTGCCACCTTCCTTTGTCCCAGTCTAAGGGCGGCAATGATAAGGGCATTGTCAGTAACTCGAGAGAGGTGACTGTAAACTGCAGCTACTCACTGACACACAGCGGCTTTGTTTGGGTGCCTTCCATCCCTAATTATACAAATCATCAATGCACCATTATTTGTGCTCAAATAATTTTCTTCATTCAGGTTTTCATACGTCTCCTGTTCCCGGCACCTGTACCATCAGTTTCAGGATCATATCTTCGTCTAGTCTGTTTCAAAGGGTAGACTTGTTGCAGCAGGACTAACACATCAGCGCACACACATGACCCCTTTTCACGACGCCACTGTTGGTTGCCACCAATAACCATGCCATACATCTTCAAAGAGAAAGTACTCGTATAACTAATAAGGAAAATGAAAATTATGACATTATCTTGCTCAAAACAAAAACAATAGATTCATATTCAATAATTAGCCACTTCTCGTGGCAGCTGGCGTATCGATGGATCTGTGGATCTGGGTGTTGGTGTGTGTGCTTGATAATTCCATAGATACACTTGTGATATCACTGCCACCGATATCTCGCATTCGATTGCATCAATTATTTCATACTTGGCACTCTGATGGTAATTTTCGATACTCAATTGGTGCATGCAAACCATCAGGTTGCAGGTTTGCTTTGTGGAACCACTCACTTAGTGCAACCAGTTGGTTTGGTTCGTTTTGTTGTTGGACGATTGAAATGGAAATTCCTGGCGCACTTCACGATGCTGTAATTACATATGTACATACGCATTGGCGGACAGCATTCGAAGAAAATTGGATGATTGAGAGCGCCGTAGAGTAGTAAGTGCGGTGCGCTCGATTGTGGCACTCGAGTAACGTGTATCATTTGAATTGTACACATGACGGCTGCGACGCTGCGGTGCCAGAACAAATATTTGTATCGAAAATATATACATATATACAGAAGTATAAATGAATATTGGTGGCAAATAATTATCTATTGGTATCACCCTGAGGTAGATACAATTAGATAATATGCTTCCTTAGGAGTGTAATGACCTCCTTATGCAAGAAAGGGGATGATTGCGGTTGATGTGAATTTGATTGCATCGTGGCCGGTTGTGATTGATCTCTGTGTTGAAGGTGTTCAATATTTGTTTGTACATTTTAGCTCTTACATCACAAGCAATTGAGGAGAAGGAATTAAATGATATTTAGTTGTCTGAGGGAATAACGAAAAATATGATACTGTCCGACCCCTTACATCAACTATTCTATTCTTGTCCTGTTCCCTCATGATTGAGCATTCACATGAACATCCGATACTGCTGTTAGAGACGGTTACACGGGTACACGTGTACGTGTTTCCATTACACGTGTATTTAGTCCATAGCATGTACCAGTATAAATGTAGCATAAACTCACGGGTACACGTGAATCAACGTGAAATCTTTGGTTTTAGTTTGTATTGAGTGATCCAAGTGAAGATGACTCAGAATGTAAAAATTGGTGTGCCGAACATCGAAGTATGGACCTTCAAGTTAGGTATGCAAACGTAGTACCTGTTCTACTGCGCTCAATTCAAAAAAAAGGCTATGACAACGGAAGTTAAGAAAAGATATGATTAAACGTTTTATGAAATGGACACGAATGAAACGAAAGAAGGTCATCAAAGTAACGAACCAGCTAAAATAAGATCTTAAACTGGCTTAGCACGCAATGGATTCTATGGATTTCGGCCTTTAGGCACTAAGAAGGATTGGTGGCTGGCGTGTTTGCCATTAAGGAGGAGGTACTAGACATTTTGCAGCCGTTTGTATATGGTCCACTGTCTAGGCTTTCAAATAATCAGCCAGTCGGCATCATCCTTCTTTATGTGCCACCAATTGGCTCAGATCCTACATCAATTGTGTCCACAATCGGTGCTAGAACCATTTAATATTTTAGAGAAGATCAATCGCCTTAGCTCAAAAAAGTATTTAATCAATGGATCAATGGATCTAGGGCAGTCCGTAATCGTCCACATTTCGTAGACAACAAGAGTTAAAGATCTAGGCCCAATCACTGTAAATAATTCCACGCGATTGCGTGCACATGCATCCTTTTAAACGACTCACCAAAATAGTATTCGAACGTTGTCTGTACACTTTTTGGCCCTTAATACACCAATCCGGGAAAAAATTAGTCTAACACGAATCAATCTTACCTTTGTACGCACTGTACACATAAACCAGAATGTTAACATTAGTTTGGAGATATCACACAAAAACTACGTGTTATGGCAAGGCGAGAAAGAATGGCGCCCAACGTAACAAAATAGGACCAGAATATACAGCATTTTGGAAGATTGTAGTGGAGTTGGAGACTTGCCCAATCTAACCGACTCTTCACTACTTACTCTCTCAGAGGATCCAGAAATACCTCCACCTTGTTAAGTGTTAAATCAAATAATGTGTAATATCTCATCATTCTTGGTCTCATCGGTTGCAGTTTCATCCTTTTTTTTCCCTCTTGTAAGCCACTTCATCATACATGAACATACGACAACCTATAGCCAGTCTCATACCTTTGCTGCGCATGTGGACAAAATGCCAACAGAGATCGAATAGTTGTGGGTTTTTGAAGAGAGATGCATCACACCAGAGTGTCTGCGGGTAGTCGCTAAGCCGCGCGCATCATAAGGAATTTCCAAATCTTGATTTGAATATCCAAACAAAAAATAAACGAAAAGACACTGGAAAAAAAAGGGGGAAAAAGTCACCATTTGCCATTGCCAAAGGTGGTATCTTTGGCAGCGGAGTCGGAGTCCCGCTCTGAAGAATTCTTCAGACTTTCAACTGTGTCTCTCGATGTCTTCTCGGTCTTCTCTGGATTTTGCTTTCAGATGCTGATTTGTGATTTTGTCATTATTTTTGCACCACGAATCGCGCTGACAGAGAGCTGAAGGAGTTGGATATGGATTTGGTTAGGATTTCGTATGGTTTTTATTTTATTTTATTTTATTCAGTTTCTGTTTTTTTTTTTTTTGCTTGTCTGAATTCCATTGGGCCCACAGCGGCTGTGGGACTGTGATAGAGCGAGAGGATGTGTGGTTTGCAACTGATGAAAGGCACTTGGATGGTATCGCGAAAAACTGAAGGAAACCAAAGGCTCAGAATCAGTGGGTGACTCCTTCCCGTTGAGTTGTGCGCCATTTTATGTGGAGTTTTATTTTGTTTTTAATTTTTTCTTGCATTTTAAGTTATTCACGGCGCGAAGAATGAATGGAAATGCTAATCATTTTTTTTTTCTCATGAGTCGTTATGTAACACGGAAGATTAAAAAATTGGTAATTCTGAAAACGATATTCGTTTATTCGGGGTGCTGCATCAACCTTTGATACTGAAGGACGGAGTTTGTTTCTGGCCCGTTGCACGTACATTTGTTGACACCAACAATCTCGTGAATTTTCTGAAGCATAAATTAAACATTTTGATCCCATCAAGATGTCTTATTGCGACGAGTTGTTGTCAAACCTTCATTATTTTTAATATTTTGCTCAACAACACAAAAGCGTTGATCTTTGATAAAGCACTCCATTGCATGTGCACGTGAATTTTTCTGCTTGAAGATACACATGTCATTAGTTAAACACGGATACACGTACATTGAGAAGGAACCGTGTATTACGTGCAAATTTGCTGGGACGGTGTAATGCAAGTTCACGTCAATGATCCATATCTGAAGCAGACATCATGTTGTTATCGTGTATCACAAGGAGAACTTAGCATCACCTTTTGAAGCGGGATTCTTAACGTCAAATGAACAGCAGCAGAATGATTTCGGGTAGTGGAAAACTGTCTATTGTCAATCTTAGTCATTTTCACCGAGTAACCTTTGCCCTCCTACATACTTGTGGGTACAAACGCCGTGGATCTCTAGCACATGCATCACGTCTTCCTAAGCAGTACCTTTCGAGATTTGCCTACCACTTCAGGTGGAATGCTTATAAATGCCTTTAAGGGTATTTCCCGAATTTCAGTTCATTTAGCGATGAAGTACGACGTAACTGAACAATAATTTGAGCGATATGATAACGACTATATCAAACGACGCTATCTGAGAGATTGGATTGGATTGGTTATACATTTAAATTGAAGCAGATATGTCGTGTGATTTTTTCAAGAACCATAACCTAGCCACAATGTCACCTATATCACGTCACAAATGTCTGGAACCTTCGCTTTTCTAGACGTCGTTTCTATCAACGGTCAAATTTTAAACCACTTTCTCCAACGATAGCCAATTTGATACCTAACAGCTGATAAGCGATTGATGACCAACACACATGATGCATGTCACGCACAAAATCGAGCGCCCATCAGCTGGTAATTATCAAATTGGCTATAAAATCGACGACTAAAGTGCATGACATATTCCCGTGTATATTTAGCTCTTGAATGTGTGGCTTGATGAGGCGGGAATTCTCAACACCAATACCAATCGAAGTTACCTATGCGTTGTACACAGGGTGAATAGGAAAAACGGCTGAGATAGCAATCTTCGTGGCCCCAATCAAAGACCACATGACCAGATTTGACATAATCTCCTCATCAAGTGCTTGGTTTTCCTACTCCTATTAGAAGTCGTAGTCTCTTAGACGCCGTCTCGCTACAGTTCCTTGCCCAGTTCAATGGTCCTCCTACGCTTTGACGCTTCAAGGCCTCTGTCTTTAAGGGCGTTCATAAGATACTCTTTCTATTTCTTTCCAGTCATTCTTCTAGAATACTTAACGTCTTGATCGGTACACGGTGATGCTGTCGCGGATGTCCTCCAAGAGAAGCGAAGTTGTGCCTGTGCTGTCCAGGTGCGTTAGGGTAATCGAGTTGTCCGAACATGTACCTTTAAAGATTTGTAATCCGTTCTGCAACCCTTTTAGTTTTCTGGTCGGTTCTTCGGTGCCTTGTCTTGTTAGTTTATGACGTTGTTCGTATATATCGTAGTTCAGTGTTGTGGTTTTGATTGTGTGCATTGTTAGTCCCACGAGTGAACCGGTGTATTGATCAACCGCATCTACCACTGATAAGGACGTCATCTCACTACCTTAAATTTGAACTTGAAAGTTTGTTCACTATGCAAGTGATTGCATACGCGACTGCTGCTAGTCTTAATGGGTGAATACAACCAATCATTAAGGAGACGGGGCTGGCTTAATTACGTCTGGCGTTAAATAACAGCAAAGCGAAGCTATCCAGACAAACACATTCACGACGTGACAAGAGACGTTCAGCAGCTACAGCGCAGAATTACTTTTGTTGTCTCAAAGGGCGATTGGGCAGCAGAGCAATCTCTCTCGGCCTTAATACAAGCTTTAATCGTACTGTACTGAAGCTGTGAATATCGAATAAGGACACATTTGTTTGGTTAGAGGAACTACATAATATTTGGCGGCGCTTCCGTTGATTGCTTCGGACAAGATCTAGGTTTGCAAAGGATGGGATCTAACCTAAACTGCAGCGCAACGTAAAAAGCACGAGACGACTGAATTGTATCAATGCTGACAAGCTGTACATATTCAATTAACCTGTCAGACGTACATATGTAAGTACGACATTATCTGAACTCACGCTTTAATGTGGCTACGTATAATGTGAGTAATGAGTTAAGTTAGAGCCAACAGACTAGAGACGCGAAGCTATATTGCATGGACAACTATGCTAATGGCGGAGAGATACTACAAAGTGTTCAAAATTGAACTCGGCCTTATCCCAGATGCAGATCAATGTTCTTAAATCACTGGCAAAGTTAATGCCTTACTAGTAATCTGTCACCACGGCTGTACCTTTCGGTGGTTCCCCTTCCCCTAGTCACCTTGATTCGAACTGAGGAGAGGCTTGTTGACATTAATTAAATCGAGATGTGGAAAAAAAATGGCAGTAAAAATCACCGTTTCACTCGCCCTTGAGTAACTTGCGTCACCATTGGTGACTGCATGCAAATATATTTACGCCAATCAAACAAAGAATTTCCAGACAGTCGATCAGGATTCCATTTCTATCTCATCATCGTTCCCATCCGTGTTGCATTATTCCCGAATCAGTGTCATGCCTTTGCTCACCTTAATCAGATCCCATTAAGCGAAACAAATCGTCCAAACTGACCACCGGAAAGTGTATCTCATTCTGCAAAACACCCCAACAAACGAACAAGGATTTCCATGTTGTCCTCCTTCTGTGAGACACCGCTAAACATCTAATTTTTTTTTATGATCCACCAAAAACACAGTCATTTAGAGCCACGAATATTTACGATCATTGTTTTGCAGTTTTCGTTTTGTGTTTCCGCAACATTGTCGGCGGCAAAAGGCGCTTTAGAACAAAGATGCCCCCAGTCGCAGATACATTATTGGACAAGATAACAAATGTCTTCGATGTTAATCGTGTGGGACTATAAATAATAAAAAGCGCAACCCATAACGCCACACGGGCGGTCGTAGTTTAAATTAAAAATTCATTCTGCATCCCACTTTGTTCGCAGTTTATGGTGCTAAGCCGCTGAGCTACTATGTCTGATCGGATTAATAAAGTCTAAACTCATTAGGGAGCGACATTCACGACAATATTGTGGTTGTCGTCTGATTAGTTGGTGATTTTATTAAGCGAATAATGCGGCGTGTTGGACTCGAGTGATATGTATGTGCCGTATGGGAGCAATGTGCACTGAGATCAAGCGATGATGAGCTACTTTGCGAAATGGAAATGCCTAGGTTGGGAAAAATATGTTTGAGTTCTCTGACTTGGTGTGGATTTTAAATTCTAAACTGGGATGCAGAGGCAATTCGACTCATTAACTCATTATGATTCAATTAACGATGAAGGATGGAGTAAGATGGTAATCTTGCATTCTAGACTGAAATGTGGAGGCACTTCCGCTCCGTAGCTGACCAGGATGTGGTCAAAGCAGACTTCTGCGAAGCTATTGATGTCATTTTTGCAGGAAACTATCGAACTGTTAGCCTTGAAGTAACCGTGGATACACTTTCACAAGACATACATTCCCGAATATTTGTAAATGTGCTAGTAAGGATGATGAGTCAGTAGAAAACCCTGGCAGTTGTGCGATAAAGAGGATAAAGCCTGAAGCGAGTAATACGATTATCGATTCGATTAGGAAAGTTGAAAACAAGGTGTCTTACCTGAATACAAACTGAATACGCCTCCTCTTAGACTGCATGGTTCAATGGAATATAATATGTTTAGTGGTACAGTAAGAAGTGGAAGTGGACCACAGCTGTTACTGGTTATTGTTGTCTCGACGAATCGAGAGGACCTATAATTTTATGCCTGCCCTTCTTCTCACCCTATCCCGCCGCCAATTAACATCCACAACAGCACGTAGAAATCTCATTTCGCCCGCTTGTATTCGACCCAAATTTCATGACCATAGGTGAGAGTTGGAACAAGCTCGGCCTTCCTGATTACAGATCTTCCAAGCTGTTTCAAAATTGTGTCAGCTTGGCCAATCCTACAGGAAAGTTCAGCAGTACTCCTCCCATCACTCGTGAAAATACCCCGAGATACTTGAACTCACCACCTGCTTCAATGGGACTCCAGTAACATGTAGAGGCGTTCTGCAAATGAACATAACCTCTGATTTGTGCACATTCACCTTCATCCCAACATCTGCACATTCGGTAACAAACCTATCAAGTTCGCGCTGGAGTTCCGTCTGGGAGGATGTGAGGATAACTAAGTCGTAGCCTACTTTTTCAATGATTTGAGCGAACTGAACGACATCAACATAAGCCAACTAAAACGCTTTGTCAATCCGGGCCTATGTTGTCATAAGTGACTGATATCTGCAACCAGCATCTGTGACCTAAGCTACCCAAACCTAGTGACCCTACAGAGGTGGGGCCGTGAATTGGTGTCGGCAATTTAACAATGGCACCCATGAAACCCAAAGCAACAGACTACTGTGCAAAGGCGCTCACATTAAGCCATATTTATTAACCGACGTTATATTCAGTAAACAATGCTAAAGTCCATGTTTTCGAACAAGCAAATATAAATTATTAAATTGTACTCCTTTCAAAAGTTATTCAAAACAGACATCGACATTACAAGAACATTTATCTACTAAGTGCAACATATTTACACGTCTGAACTAACGGACGTCAGAAATCAAACCAAATAACTGTGTCATCAGTCAAAAACTATTTCTGGGATTGCCCAGAACCGTCTTAAAGCATTTCTCAAAATCCCCGGTAGCAGGATATGCCAACAACATAACGACACGGGCATAAATTGATTCAATCATCTTCAGGGGGTATTCCAGAACTTACGTCAACTTTGTAGGCTCTAATTTCTTAAACAATCGAATCACATTGAACACTGTTCCGCTTTCAATTCATATCAGCCGGCAACAGTATCCACAAATGGGTTCATGACTCGATCCATGAGAACAACAACAATTGTAATCATCATCGTCATAATTGCTGTCTGCGTCGCGGTCGCCTAGCGAAACGGAAACACACGAGTAGATGACACACCAGATTTCGGCACCTAACGTCCGTACAGAGTTCACCAAAAATGAAGCGGCAATGCAAAAATCGACAGTCTATCGAGTGATGCGTGTGTTTAAAAATAGACACTCGCCGGTTACCGATGGAATCCACAACAGTGTCGGTGTCAGGCACAATTCCAGGAAACTGATACATTTTCCAATCTACTAACGCCTGCGCTTCCCAATGATTGTGGGGCACATCTGATCGGAAGTGGGTTACACACACACGCCGTTATCTGCACATCAGCGTGACGTAGTACCGATTTCGCGATGGTTGATGACGTCGCTGTCGTGTGCCCTGATGATGATACTGTACTATCAATTGTGCAAGTACTGATACTGCGCAGGAACATCGAAAATGTAACATTCATTGACTCAGAACGAGTGTGTCGTGTGCTGGTCAACGAGCGACAGCTGTAGAGGAAGTTTGCGCTCAAAGTTCCTGGGATTGAGTTGTCGTCAGCACTGGGTATCACTATCTGACGTGTTCCATGGGGATAGACGACCACATCCCATATTTGGATATATTGACATTTGCCTTGACGTTGGGCAGATGATGAATCAATTACGTCGGCCTTTCGGCAGCGGCGCGGCGCCACCAGACATCAGATCGCTGCTGAAGTGTGATAATTGGCAGCGTAATTGACGATATTCAAGTGAATTTGCCTACGTGTATCGCAAGTATTTGAAGCGAAAGCGTTTGCTTGAGCGAAGGGTTGTATTTTTAGACATTAGATAAGTTCACCTCACGAGATGGCTCAGGTGTCTCGTGAGATAAGACGGACTGTTTATATTTCGATCACTTGAACTGGGCCCCTTAAGGCGGTATGTTATCGCCCTATTAGTCAATCTGCACAATCTGTGGGCTAGTGAAGTGAAATTAATCGGCTATGTATGTACGAAGGTATCCGGTGACTCCCAGAGCTGTAATGGGTGGCAGATAAGATTGCCTCGCGGCCGGCAAGCGCGCGTGAGTAAGTGCTCACTATTTGATGAGATGATGACGTATTCACGTATCCAGAAGTGTGGTTGTTTCTTTGACATAATCATTATTTTTACGGGCTTTGTTGTTGGCGTCGCACGGTCGTGCCTCGGACTGGGGTTTGGGATTTTGATTGTGTAATGTATCGATGGCGATGGGTCATGGATGTGTGTTCGTCTCGGCGTGCGATGGGTAAATCCGAATTGTGTGTGCAGTTCTATTTGCACGGTTTTTTTTTTAGCGTTCCAGAGGTGTGTCTTGAAGAACATTCGACTTGTGGTTAGGATTGCAGATGGTGTCCCACCGAAGTCGATGGGATTTCCCCCCCGCACGGTGAGCTGTGTGCGAAGTGAGGCTTGCGTCAATTAAACCAATGAGTTTGCAAAAATGTCTGAATGTTCGCCGGTTAGATGACAAATTGCTGTTCGTTTTGCGTCATTGAACATCCGATTGTGAGCCGTGGTTGGTGCTCTAGAACTTTGGACTGATGTGTCACATGTAGGTCAATTAAAGCGCTCGAAGTTTTTCTCCACTTTTTGGGGAACTTTTCAAAGTTGATGCAGGTCTGGTACTGATATTGTGCTTTTGTTGAATCGTGAATGTGTGTGATTGTTGATTTGTATATTCACGTAAGAACTTTGGGGATACCTTCATTTTTTGAATGTCGTTCTTAGAAGTAAAGACTTCTCATTTCCTTTGGAAAAAAATTTGGTTAATTCCTGGATGCACTTAAGAGTGTTTCCACGAAAATTCTCGTGCTTTGTGCATTTGGGTAATTCGATTGTGGGATTTTTTTGGGATGGTATTGAAAATTGGATGATGAAGCATTTCATGGTCTTGTCACCTTAAAGTGTTGCTACATTTTGTATGACTTTGATAGGGGGGCTCTTTAGAACTGCGGCGCCCAGATAACGACTGAAATTTAGCGAAACTTAAAGATAAAGCTCTGCGAAGTAACAAAGTCCAACACGATAGGAAGCAATATAGTGGTTGGCAGCAGTAATAAGAGTTCGATTTAAAGTTCTTCCCAACCTGAACTAGATTTTTTAGGTTCACAGATAATCTATGATAGGTGTCGACTGCTGCGAAAATAGTGTGGCGGCAGCGTCAAGATTTTCACAAAAACAAGTCGATTTAGGGTTAAGCATAATTCTTTAGTTCGTCTAGTTCGGTGGCACGTTTTCTATTATCCATTAAACTGAAGATAAAGTTGGGCCCCCTCCAGTAGCGCCACTGAATTAATACTTACTTACTTATCAGATCCGTGACCCAGAGAGAATCTGAACTGTCTGGCATAGCTGACGGTCCTGGGTACGTTTTTTCCAGTCATCAACACCAATCTATCTTGGTCATTATTCCTGATATTCGTTTTTCCTCTCCTTCTCGAACCAGTATGCTCGGATTCAAGCATCTGAGCTGGAACATTGGTCATTGGTGGAACACCTGGGTGTGGCCGAGTCAGTCCAGTCTATGGATTTCGATTGTTTCTTCTCCTCCATCCACCGACGCTGAATTTTTCTTTCGAAGCCACCAAGAATCAGCTCTGCTGTTTGCCTATCGCCCAGCTTTCGATATCATAGACGGTCTTAGCTTCTTTAACTTCATCCTATACTCTCTGCTTCCGGTTATCCTGATCATTCTGTCTTGTGTCGTCTCCGGACGTCCGCTTCTCGATGAATGTCCCTCGTGTCAACTGCCTTGCCTTCTTCTGAAGGCGCTACAGTCCGGGAAGGACAGGGCCTCAAGCAACAGGCCTCTCCAGCTGGCACGCTCTTTATCCAGCTGTAGACTGATATACTTCTGCAGTTGTGTGCGTCATTGGTTTCGTGGGCATCCTCTATTACGTTGTAACACTGGCGAGGCGTCGAAGACTATACGGGTTGGAGCAGTGTTGCCCATGCGGTCTACATGGCCTACTTGTCTAATGCGTTGAATCCGCAACTTGGAATGACCATCAATTCACCTTTAAGCCTCCATTCAGAAGCACAGAAAAGTTCAGGCGCTTTTTTTTAGCCGTACCACAAGAAAATGGACTGCTCGTCCCCAGCCCACTATTCTCCACTCACTGCTATCACTGCAGAATTACAATCAGAACACGTTTAATTATGAAATACCTACAACAAAGAATACTTCATATCTCTGATGACTAATCAGTAAATGGCGACCGATTGTGATCGCCAAAACCGTACTTTAGCAAAAAAAAGAAAAAAAAAGTACGTGCCGCATGTGACCACAGACAGCATTCCGTTTGATTTTCTCGCGCAGATACGACCTTCAGACTTGATCGACTTGATTGAAAAGTTATCAGCTGGACACTTACACTGACAACTGAAGGCTTTTATCTTGTGTTTTATGCGTCTAACTACTTCAACTTCTCTCACACCCCCGTACTCTTGGTCAAGGGCGTGTGCTATCTACACAACCTTGCGACAAGGGGGCTCAAGCTATCAGAGCAATGGCACTTTATCAGTACAAGCAACTAGAGCATTATCTGTAAATTAAGTCATATGCGAGCATTAGTCATTTAATCGATGATTCTGAACGTGTTTCTTCGTGAGCGAATAACACGGTTGCTACAATTGGATTTGAAGTTGCCGATAAGAAGCTAAGGAAAAATGTCCAACTGACACTCCCTACCATTGGCTAGATGGCTGACTTATTTAATAAGTGCGACGAAACTTTATTGGAGCGCGACACTTAAATGGCCATAACTCGAGATATTTTACCACGGGACCCTCCACACTGTCGATGAAATTGGATTTCCAGTGTGCGCCCACTCCCCCGACAGACTGCAATGTACCCTCAAAGGCACGTCTCGTCATTTTATCCCCAATAAAATGGGTAATGCGACCCGTGCTGTGCCTGCGGCTTTGCGGATATGCACTTGTTGTCCCGCCAACCAAAACAATAACAATTGCACCATATGGCCTGCTGTATCTGTGTGTGCATTTGCGATAGAATCCGCGCTAGTGAGAGGTTCTCTGTGCGCACCGTCGATAATCGGCTCTTCAACTTCGACAACAGTGACTTATGATGTATTGTGTTGCAAGTCTGGAGGCATCATTTCACTTGGAGGAGCGCGCACATTTCAATTGTGTGTGCCGGCCTCTCAGCCACAATCCGTATGCGAACGCACGAATCGCTTATGCGGAACAAAGTGAAACTAATTAGCTGTGGACCATTGCAGCACTGACTGGTGAACGTTTGTGTGTACGAATGCGAATGTCAATGTGACAAGTTCACTGGCTTCGTTGTCAGCACAGCAAGGAGCACGATGACGATTCTGTGTTGGAATGATGTTCACGCTACGCAAAAGGATACCGCACACGCGTGTTGCATGAAATCGCAGTGCGGACGATGCAATAAAAGTTTCAAGTTGTCGAGACCACACTAGGGGCCAGCTCGTCTTCAGACTGCGCAACGTTGACCTTGCAAACATGAGAACCGGAGAATATGGAAATATTAACCTCATTCGATGGACATGTTCCTTGGTGCATATTTGTGTATGAAAGTGAGATTCGTTAGTGATCAGCTTGTGACTTTTTGGTGCGTGTACGAGCAGCTGAAATGCAAGAAGTGACTCCTGGGTGCACGTTTGAAAATGAAATGTTTCATCGAACGAACATCGAATGTCTTGGAATATCTCTCAATGGGCTTTACATCGCTCTGATTCGCTGTAAAACGAACAGCTTAAAGACTTGTTCGGTGAGGAATAGATTTGATGTGTAGACGGAGCAGCTCCTTCGCAAAAGTCATAAGTTCAGCTGAGCATTGAGAGCTGCGCAATGACTATACCAATTGGAGGCGGTTGCCAATTCGATACGTGCCTACTGCCTACACTCAAAATATTGGAAAATACAAGTAGATTGAGATGTGTGCGATCATTCCCGGGATAATTCGTCGTAGTCTTGCTTTTGCAGTGTATTGAAAGGCAGTCCCCGTCTTAAGGGATTAACGTAAGTTCCAAGTTCGAAAAGGACATCATAGTTTGCAATCAAGTCAAGCTGTAAGCACAAGTCCTTACATTCCGTTGAATTCTGCTGAAAAACATCCCTTCAATGACTGATGGCAATTTATGGAGACGGTTAAGCATTCTCCTGTAATGGGTCCTGGAACAAAGTAATGCTTCCAGAAATTGTGAAGCACACGAACTCTTCCACCCTGTGAAAGTTTCTCCATTACGTCCTGCTTCTTTGCATGCCGTTTACTACAATTAAACGTACAAACATTGGTGCCAAATATTTCATAAATTCAAAGTGGACCAAGGGCAGAATCTGCCTCATCACCTCACCGCGAAAATATTGCCTCGGTTTGACGGATAAAGAATACATGCTCTGCTTAACCAATAAATTGATTCATCGACGATTTACGGACCTCAATTGATCAATTCGAAGCATCAATGACTTTAAAATCTACTTCACTCGGATGACTGGATCAATTCAATCGGCAATAGATTTCTTTATTGAGTGGAATTGCTAGCGGATGTGAATATAGACCTCAGCTCTGGTGAACACATCAGACGACCCCGAACTTGTATGATGAATCCTCTTGTAGAGCATTGGGCCTCAACTACGCCTACACGTAGTTCGTACAGGTTGAAAAGCTTTTTCGGTTAAAGCTCAAGTCTATCCCGGGTTACAGCCGGAAGAAATGGAGTATTGATCTACCATGGTTGGAGGGTAGCACCAAACTTCGGTATAAGCTAAGGAAATTAGCAAGAAACTGATTTCTGGTAGGCAGACTGATGACTTACTTGCAAGGGGCTTGTTTGCCGTCAATAATAAGCAGGTCTTAACCATTAAAAAGACACTCGGGAGGATTAAAATTTATGACAGCTAACATTAACAGCGTCTCTTTATTTCCTTCGAAGAACCGCTTTCTTGATTTGGAAGACCACCATTTACCAATCACCTGGATGGTAAATGCTATGCATTCAGACACATTTCACAGATTGGGAGTAGATGACCGGGCCGGAAACATAATTTCCAGATGGATGACCATTGCCAAGTCCCAGCCAATTATGATCACATCACAATTAAGCATTGCAAGTAAAGCACTTGAGCTCCCATGCCCACATTCATCCCTCGGTCATACTTTCAACCTAATTAAAATCTTCTCATAATGAGTGCGTAATAACTACAATGTCGCCCCCGAGTTATGACCTGCACGGCCATTAAACCTAAACAATAACACAAGGGGATTATCTGGCTTCCTCCCATCTCCCATCTCCTATCGCGCATCTCTCATCTCACATCTCACCATGTCACACTGGAATACAAGTATCAAAATAATTTTTTTTTTTTTTATTATTATTCCTGCCCGGCTAGGGATCCCGATTTCAATACGTGACTCTCGGTTTAGTATAAATTACTTACCGCGTCCAGGGTAATGAGATACGACTATGATTGCGTCGGTCGTACGTATGTGAATGGGTTGCCGATGCTGCGGGCTGTAGTCGCATCTCGTGCACACGAACTGGAACTGGAACTGGACGCGCAATGGAGTTGCATCCTTTGCGGCGGTGCGGCGCGCACAGCGAATAACGCAATAAAATCCACCAACCATGGGAGATGCACCGATACACGCATACGCATGGGATCCCAAAAGAGCATAAAAACGAGGAGAAATTTGAAAAGAACAAGAGTAAAAATTTCACAAGAGAAAATTACTGCCGTGGCCGAGCATTTCACCCAAAAACTTCAGAAAAAGAAGAATGAGAATAAAGTAAGAAAAAAAAACAAATCTTCTTTCTTTTTATCTGTTTCTGTACAAATTTCGGTCGCGCCATAGCAGGCCGTGGTCGGCCGCGTGAGAAGGACACAGAGAGCGCCCGAATAAAAATTACGATTTATGTTGACATGTTTAATTGAATGGCCTTTAGAGAGCGCCTCCTTTGGCTCCTAAAACAGAGTCATCTGTTGTTGTTTTGTCAGCGTTGTCGTTGTGGTTGTGGATGTGGTTTTGCTGTTACCGGGCAGAGCCTTGGAGTACTGCGCGACGTTGGGTCAACGTTTTATTATCCATCCACCTTCGGTAGTGACTACCATCTCGGCAGCGCGCAGCAGCATCAGCCAGCATCAGCATCCTCATCAATATCACGAATGCAACACACAGTGCCTCACACTGTCGCATGTGCATCGTCTAGAGTAGTTACTTAATATGCAAGTAATGCAACCGCCATATAGGCCCTGTTCAGATGTCTATCTGGGTCGACGAGCTGGATAAAGGAACAAGAAACGAAATAAAAAAATAAAAAAAAGAAGAAAAAAAAATACCACATCGTCTCTGGACCGGTGCGGCGATGATACTGGAACCCGGGCAATGAGGTGGAATGGTTGAAGATACAGATTGCCGGTTGAGATGTCTCCAGAATGAATGGCTCTGTTGCGCGATGTAGGATATGATGGCTTTCATTGAGCAGTCCAGTCGTCGTTACGTCGTCATGGTGTTCTAATTCACTGAAGTGGCTTCATTTCATGCCATAATCACTGGATGATGGAGTGGCGATGGTGATGTGTGTGGCTTGGTCGACTCACTGCGCGGGTTGATCTTTCACCCAGTTAGAGTGGAGTGTGATAAGACGATAACGATGAAGACGTGCATTTCACCCCGGTCGTTGTAAATTTTCAACGTCAGTCGAGAGTTAAGGGGCCAGGTACGGTTTGGCTGGCGGGTCTGGATGGCCGGGCAAGGAGGGAGACTTCATAAATCTCGGATGTGATGTTATGCGCTCTGGAATTTTACAAGAACAGACAATTAAAAATTTGGTGAAAGAAATGATGATGATTTTTATCAAGTACCCCTCGATGCGATGCGTTAGATGTCGTAAACATATGAGAGTGGGAAATAATTTTTTTGACTTATCGTTTCCTCGGTCTGGATGAAAGTAACCAGCGGGGTTGAATTCAGTTGAATTCGTTTTATTGTTACGTAACAGGATGTGGATGCTGGGAGGTCTATCAAAGCTTAAGATGATTACTTTTATATTCTTTTACGAAGAAAACCAGACATAGTCGTGGGATGGCACCCTTGCTGGATGGAAACAACTGTTTGTGTACATTTCTTCGTCGTGTAAAAATGACTTACGGATAATTAAGGAATTGCAGGAGATTAGTGGGCAGCGTGTGTCCACGTATTTATTTCACGATCCACTGCATCTATTCATAGCTTTGCCACGCAGTTCAGAGATGTAGAATAATTGGAGGCACATTTTAAACGCATTACGAACTAATTACCACACGTGATGCGGATTCAACTCAGACAGACGACGTAATCAACTAGGCCGAATCATAAGCATCCAAAGGCATTTAAGAAGATAGCAAAAATCAGAAAGGAAAATACCAATCGCGCCAAACAAAAAAAAAATACTATCCGGACATGGTACAATTTAGATTCGATAATTTACAACTGATTTATTGTGCGAGGAAACAGCCGTTGAACGGTGGTAAATAATCCCTATGCCAAACCACATGCACGCCTAATTTACAATTCAGTTATCTTAATCAGTAATCACCTAGTCGTACGTACATATGAACGTGGAACACCTCTGGACGGCCAGCAACATATGCTTATTGCAATTTGATGGCAGCTATCAGCGACGGAAGGGAGTTGTGTTATCTAATCGCTTTACCTTCCGGCTGGGCTTGACAAATTTTATCAGTCATTGGTTTATTCATTTATGTGATGCGAACGGATGTGCTAAATTTGAAGCTTTATCGACTAAAAAGTACCTCGCTGCTTGGAGTTTGACTGATATTTTGGCCAAGGTGCCTTGAACACTTTTAATGTTATCGGCGTATGCTTACTGTTGAAGGTGTTCATGTACAACTTTTTGTTCCATAGTGGGACCTAATTTGATTTTGAGCAATCACGTGAAATTGTGTTTACACGGAGCCATATAGGTAGATCGTAGGTGTTACGTGCCTTATATTCGTGTAAGAATTTCATACGTTTTTAGGCGACAACACGTGTACCAGTGTAACTGGTGCCGTGTAACAGAAATTCAAGTATATATTTAAATTTACGAGGAAAATAAAGTCCCTATCCTACTCCAAGGAGCGACCTTCGAGATTCTTACACAGTACGAGAGGAATTTTTTTTAGTCGCCCAAGTTGTACCATAAACCATATGAAGTCTATTCCGAGTTTCACTCGGATCGCGAGAAAAAGCTCTCGAGTAAATACCTTTAGCAGACATCTCCTGATGTTTCTCCAATGGACTACCACCTTTGCAGCAGTCTCGATTCGTTTTGTCTGCGTTTTGGATGATGGACGATGTTCCCAAACAGCGCGCATATAAACTATACCTACTTTCTAGTCTAGTCTCAGTATTCCAAAATCGTCAGGTTGTGCAGGATAACGAGGGAGAATTTTCGCTGCTCCAATAAGGCCGGTAAGGAGCTCACAGAGATTTTATTGACGTGTAGTGAGTCTGGCGGTGATCGAGGGAAAAACGAATAGAGCACCTTTATATTTTTTGTAGACAGGAACTTCGTCCGCTTCGGCTTCCCGCAAAATAGTCAAAAAATCAAAACCGAGATCGAATGCAGAGAAGTCATACTTTCTTGTTTCTTGGGGACAGGGAGTGATTGAGTAATAGAGGCATATCTTCACCAGAAATAACATGAGCTCTGTCTGCCTTTTCGCATCTGGGAAAGAAGATTCAACCACGAAATGTGCCAAACCACCGACCTCTTGGCTTCGGTCCAAAGAGTCTTCGACCCCGAGACTGTAGAACAACGTAACAGCAGACGCACCCAAGTGGAGTCAAACCTCAAACAACTTGAAGTCATCATTTGGAGGTAACTAACTACGGTTCCTATTTAGGGGGCTCACGTCCTCCCCGGACTATAGTCACGCAATCTGTTTGTTACTGCCCTTTTGATGAACCACAACCAGAAGGAGAGTGTAAATTTCAAGCTTTACAAAATACCAAGATTATCGATTTGCAGCTAAAGCATCGCTAGGGATTCGTTTCCCATCTCTCCACGGTCAGAAATGGACCCACCCGCAAATCAACTTCCGTCAGAAAATCTGTGAAATTCAGTCTGTCTCAATAATCCCATAGAAATGCCGACATAATCGATTGAAGTCAATTCCCACATGGATTGACACAGCAAGGTGCCATAACGGGCCAGAAGTCCTTATTAATTCGCACACCTCACATTTCTCCTCACAACATAATCAAGACCTCACAGGATCCGAAACTGATCATGTTTGACTCTGTTGCCAAAATTCACAAAAACAGAAAGAAAAAAAACTACAACAGAAAAAAAGGAACACAAACAAACCGAAAAGAAGTGCCGCCCTCATTTTTCACTCGTTCTCTGTCGTTTGGCTGAATGTGAACTTTCCCTTGCGTTCGTTCTTCCCGCCTATTGTCCCAACAACCGGGGCTAGCCAAAGTCAGGAAACTGCCGGGGCCTAGTGAAACGGCCGCAGCCAATGGGAAAATTTATTGAAGGCGGACAACTCTCAAAGGATTCATTCTCCGGTCCGATAGTGGACACACCACTGCGTGAGGCATTTGATTCTCTTGCCTCCTCAGCACCCTCGGGGCCTCAAAAATAGGACCAACAAAAAACACAGACCCATGGCAGCCGAGAGAGAGATGAAGAGAAAAAAAATTAAATACAAATAATTTTCATTCGCTCACAAAACACCGAATCCTGACAATGGCTGTAAACAATGAGCGACAATCTGTTAAGGACGACGTTACGGGCAGCAATTGCGCTGCGCTGATGATGGTAGGTAATTCGGGAACGGCGGGTGTTCCCAGATACCGAACTATTGTTTGGCATTTGAGGTGAAACCTCTTCACATGCACTATGTGTGTGTGCTGTAAAATGTCAAACCTAACTGAGAACATCTATATCAGGATGCCGCCACAGCCGCCACCGTGTATGTCCCGATGACGTTGGCCCACGTGTAGACGTTTACATACCTGCTAACAACATAATCACCGAGAAAGGTGAAGAAAAAAAAAACGCATTGCCTTCGCACACGTACCCACAATCAATTTGGCCTGGTATCTGCCAGAAATACAAGTATTTTTTCACCGTTTCCCTGTTTCACCACTACCACCCGATGGCTGTGTTTTGGATTGTTTTCACTTTTGGAAACGACACGCCACTCGAATCGGGTCCTGGATGTGGCCGTAGCGAATTGACCGATTTCACGGATATCCTCCAATATTGAGCGTATCAAATCGGACTGGTGAAAACAAACGGACAGCCCCCAGCAGTAACAACGACAACAGAAAACGGAGAGAACGTCCGTCGGACGTTTGAAACGGTTTTGTTTGGGAAAACCTTGTGATGGGTGAGATAGTTGTTTGTTTCACGGTTGTTAGGGGCTCGTTACCACCGGCCTTAAACAATCGTAGACACGCCTCATCAAGAGGGCATCAACAAACAGATTACACGGGCATGATGTGTGAATCGGCATTAGGGGGTGTGAACCGATGTTTTGCCATGATTCGATAAGGTTAGTGAAATAATTGAGTTGTTCGTCTCTTTTTTTTTTTTTTTTTTTTTTTTTTTTTATAATTCATTTTTGTTTATTAATTCAGAAAACTTACATACTAGACAAAAATGCTTAAAGCTAGTTGGACGAACAATGTTACTATTTCTAACTTACTGGCCCTAGGCGGGCGCTCTAAGCTAAACTTAATCTTAAATTATGTCTTTCGACCTACCCTAACTATAATTAAATTAGATACTAATATTTAAACGAACAATTGTATATTATGAAAAAATGAAAACATAATGACTTAACATTGTATTTAAAAATTACAAACTAACTTACATTCTACCATAAAATAAACTTAAACAACTAAACAAATCTACTTATATATGCATATACATTTATGTATACTATATCCTATACACATATGTATACGCATATATCCTTATATACATTATAATGTATAAATGTATCTACTTGTATACATAAATACATCATTTGTCAAACATTTTTTTTTTTTTTTTTTTTTTTTTTTTAATTAATGTACAACTTAAACTACCTTACAACTACCCTAAGATATGGAAGTCGGCCATAGGTTGCAGCTGATGAATTTCCATAACCCACTGCAAGACAGTGACCGACTGCGTCCCATAAGGGGATACGCACTACCCTTTCTACCCCGGGTCTAAAGGGTTCGACGCTGGAGTTCCTTCGCTCCCCAGCCACCAGAATCTTCGACGTTGCATAGCAACATCCCGCACATCCCGACTCGATACCGCTGTACTGAACCGGAGGAGACCCTCCTCAGCTCGTTGTGCGACGGAACGGTCGTGGTTGAGTCGCCCATCCACAGTTGAACGGGCGATGTGAAAAATGAGCGGTACCGCATTTATGTCTTGTAACAGACCGTACATGTCTAAATGGAGAAAAGCTTCTGGGGGGACGAAGCCACTGTGACGTACCCTTTCATGGTACTGAGGATTGGGGTAGTAAGCCCCAGAGATCAAGTTATTGACTGAGTTCATCGCTCTGGCAGTATGGCCTCGAATCAATTTCAACAGGAAATTGTCCACTCGTATCAGGTTCGCCCCGCTGTATAAGACCTCATTGGAGTAGAATTTTTTGTACTGGGACTCTGGTGTTCTGTAAAGGCGAAGGCAAGCCCTAAGACAAGCCCTCTCAAACACCCGAATCTTTTCCATCAAGCTTGCACTCACGTTGAACCACACGGGACAGCCATAGGTGAGCATTGGCCGGATGAGGGCCATGTAGCAGATCACCTTCACCCTCGCATCGAGTTGGCTGTTGTAAAACAGTCTCTTTGTAAGAGCGAAAGCGCCTCGGGCTCGGGCTAGAGCAGCATCTACATGTTTAGTTGTTCGTCTCTTGTCATTGAGGAGAATGATACAGGCTCAAGGACTACACACGTGTTTGAGGTAAAGTTTGAGCTCGGCAATGTTCGACTTCCTTAAATGTGCGGCAACAAGCCGCAAGGGCTGGAAACCACATTGAAAGTCAGAAGTGTCATTCGAGAGGGGGCTCGACAGTCGCTCGCAATGACGAAGCACGCTCTAGATGCGAGTTCCCATCGTCGGATGACGAATACTCCGATTGCGACTTTCGAAAAAGCCCCAGTTCGACTGTATGTTCTGGTCGCCACCCACTGGCTGGGCACGTGATGAAATCATGACATGATGTCACACCTGCCAGATAGATCTCATTTGGTTGAATTCCCATATCAAAAATCACAGTGTCTGGCAAAATCCCCAGCGATTGTCGTGGCGATAAGTGCGCGCTTATGATCTTGCTCAATAAGATCTTGCCCAGGCCAGGTAATTCACTCGGCCAATGCATGAGTCAAAGATAATTCCCCCCGACAGCAGTCAGTCAATGAGCAATGTTGCGCGTTCACATGATGATGTTGCACAGTGCACGCAGCTGTGAGCCGAATGACACCGACAAAGCGATCGCAATCGCAGCAATCGACTTTGACATGGTATCCAGTCGTCCAAAGACAATAATTACCCAACTCATGTGACTGAACGAACAACTTAATTTGCACTACAATGTGAACACAAAAAAGGACACAAAGGAGATCAAAGGAGACCAAAGAGCCCAGAGAGACCAGAGAGCTGGTGGCAGCTCAATTTAAGAGACCACCCAAATATCGGAGAAACTTGCAGTCATATTCTCACCTCGTTTCCTGTTGGGCACTGACGTACTCTGCATGCATTCGATACCTTTTGCCATTCGCTTGTGATAACATCATTAACGTCCTCTGCCCCCTGCCGCCGGAGTGCACAGAGTCCTGTGGTATGCAACAGTTCGGACCGATACCATTGCCAAACAATAAGCACAGCAACGCAAGACCCTAGATGACACCAAAATCTAAACCAGCCAAGACCTTGAACGCGCTTCCTTCATTTGCTCGCTCGCTCCCTCGGGTGCGAGAGGAGAAATGTCTTAATAAAGCCCCCCATAGCTCTCATTGACACTCCGAGCTGTGGCACCACCGTGAGTGCAGAAGGCAGCGGGGCAGCTACACACCAAAAAGGCCCAAAAAACCAATAACAAAGACAAAAAGAAAAAACACAGAAACCAAGGGAGAGAGAGATAAACAAAAAGGGAACCACACAGCTCAACAGGAAAATACCTGCTGCTGCTGTTGCTGCTGGCAAGTAACAGCAGCAGGACTACTTGGATGAACAATACCCATCGACCTTAATGAGGCTGTATCTGAGGAACAGTGAAACAGCAGCAAAGCAGCAATAACGAGAAGGGCAGCACCCGATAACTTGAGCTGGTTGTTTGCACCTCCTTCTGCCACAGCAGAAGGCTTTGAATAGGTTTTATTGCTCTTACTTAGTTGGCCTCCTTAGTATGATGTGGACACTGCGCGCTGCCGATGAAGGTATCCTTCGTTTGGTCGTAAATGAATTTTGAATTTATTTGCTGAGGGCACCACACAGGTGGGTCAGCGCTGAGTGTGGTAGGTAATCTTAACAAGGACTGATTCACGCTGTCCGCCACTGACATTGAGAGCAGGTATTTTACAGGAGCGATTTGTAGGATTGACCATTATATATGTGTGTGTGTGTGGTTTAATTGATTTTCGGGAAGAAGATATCTTAATCGAGAGCAGACAGTTATCCAAGGGATGTGTCCTAATGTTTCAGGGATCCGGTGAATTAATGAAGCGGAAGGTATGGCTCCATACGACATCACCTCTGTCAACGGTGGTATGACGGGTCAGCATCGGTAAACAAACGACGGGGCAATGTAAAGAGGGGGAAGGGCCTGAGCTAGACGCCGGAGACGTTGATGCGATCCAGGTGGAGTCTCATGAATGCTGCCTACGAGAAAGGTCGTCGACTTACTGGCATAAACCTTCCGGTTCAACAAATTCTGAAGCAAATGATCTGAGCAGTCACTTTCGACGAACATGACTCATGAAATAATTTAATTGCTTTTGAGAGTCATGTGTGCCATTGTCTTGGCGAAACCACAAGTCGCCAAATCCATAACTTGCGGTGTATACTCAACACATTGGAATCAGTTGCGTTTTGGTGAATGGTCCGTTGCCTGAAGCCAGTGTGTGCGCTGGTTGTGCGAACTTTAACCACCAAGTTATCGTGACTTTGTGGGTAAGGGCGTCTGCTTTAACGCCAAAGATCCGGGGATAAAATTCTGGCGCAAGCAACTTCCGTGCATCACCTTCCTAGCTCTTGCTCCCTTCCCTTACTATTCGAGATAACGTGAAATCGAATTCAGTTCAAATGCAGCAATTTCTAATTGAATTGATTGAATTTCAATTCAATAATCTACCCTCAACCAGTTGTTGCTTGTCACCCAAAGCGCTCTCCAAATTGGCATAATTTCTATTTTTACATGCCACAACCGCGCAGCTGATAAGATGGCAAAAATAACTTGTCTCCCGCTATCGCGTCCCGTCAAGTGCTGACAGCTGAAACCCATAGTGAACCGTTCAGTTGTACTGACTTAGAAATGCTGTCATTTGTTGAGAGCTAGAACGCAAAATTCAAAACGAAACCGAAAGTAATACGAAAAAAAAAGAAGATTTAAAAATCCAACTTATGATCAATCAATCAACTCCGACACGGGATTACCATGGTAAGCGGCACATTTTTTCTTGTTCTACACCGCATCCAGACAATGCCGCAAAGCGTAATCCTTTCGGTTTGTGCATCTCGAACGCTGTGTCTTCTCCATTTTATTTGATAATCTCTGTCAGAGATTGAAATTGGATCTGCATTCCATCAGATGCCGACAAGGTGTTGATGCCTTTGCCACCTTGGCAATGTGTGGTTTTTCTTTTTTTCGTTTTCAGATTTGATGATGATAAGCCCTCAAAATATTTCGACTTCGTTTTGGCATTTTTATTTTGAATCTCATCCATCTGCCATCTATACCATAGAAACTGTACACACGTTTTGTTGTGGAATTTAAATGACTGGAGCGACTGGATGATTCAGTTCAGTGAATGAGTAGACGAGCAGTAGGAATGGGGGATGACCGTCTGCGCGCAATGATTCACTTGATTTAGTGGCTGGTTGTCTGATGACAAGTACCAATTGGGGTCGCAAAACTTTCATTCAAATAAATTAAGAAACCATTTGTTTTCCACGAAAAGCTGAATGACAAAATTATGTTTCCAATGTAAGGTTTTATGTTTGACAGGAAGTGCTCACAAGACGTATACGGGTTGCAAATGATCACCATTTTGTCCCACTCATAGTATAAATGCTGATGGCTGTAAGGATGAAGGAGCGCCATGTCTACATGAGCAATTCATGGCTGTAACCCCGGTCACCTCTTAGTAATAGTTGGGACCATTAAAGCAAAGCGTTTGCCCAGTTTCATTAGCAGCCAAACGAGAGAGACTTACAGATTTTTGTCGGCGCTGAAGGGCTACCTTTGAGAAGTGTTACCAGTACCACCAGCGAGCACCAAGGGGTAGTGCTGTGAAAATGAAAGTTGGTGTGTGGGGAATCGAACCATGAGCTTACTGTGAAGGAGTTGATGCACCATAGACATAAATTTGCAAGCAAAGACTTATCCTTATGTCCTCATTCTACTGATCCTATGCAGTTTAGATTGTTCGGGTTAGATTGAAGCAGCAAAGGATTCCCAAGGTCATTATTTTCCATATGTTTATTAAGGTCAATTGGTTGCCTCTGATCGTGGTGCAAAAGCGATCTCTTTCAAGCGTATTTGCGGTGTCGCAGTTTTCGCTTGTTGTTTCAGCAATCGGGGGACGTACTTGTCAACATTCATTTCGATTGGGAAACATTTCACGCAATATTGAAAAGTGATGAGTGAGACCACATATCCAGTAGCCCAAATTGAGCAAATTCTGGCCCCAAGAAGATTTTAAATGTTTCCCGATAACGCATTGCATTTATCACCATTTGACCGTCAAATGACGAACCATGTTTTCAATCTCTGTGGGTATAGCAGGGTTTGGTGAATCAATTGAATGATTGATTTTGGTTTCCCAATAACGGCTATTCTGTCTACTAACCACGTCACAAGGTTCTATAGTGTCGTCACATAATTTTCCCCGCGCTTTTAAAAGTGAACAATTATTTTAAGGAAATGTTTTGATACACTTCATCACACTTCAGCGCAAGATGAGGTGCTTAATTAAATCATTGTCATCACCCACAGGCTCCACCTACTTACTTACTTATAAGGTCAGCGACCCTTGGATGGTGTGAGCGTGAGCAATAGCTGCCTTCCATCGGTGACGGTCCTGGACACGCTGCTTCTTCGATCTAGACCAAGCTGCTGGTGTTCGCGAAAACTTGGTCCTTATACCAGATGTTCGGTCTCCTCGAAGCAGGAGGCTCGGATTCGAAGACCGTCTTAGCAGGAACATTGGTGTCCATGCGCTCGATGTGGCCAGACCAGTACAGTCGACGGATTTTTGCCTTCCGGACTCCGGTTGTGTTTTCTCCCCCATTCACCGTCCTCGAAGACGAGACCATATATCCGACGTAGAATTTTTATTTCGAAGGCACTGAGAACCAGCTCTTTTGTTTTGTTTATCGTCCAGATTTCGGAGCCATATATGTAGCAGGACTGGCAAAAGATTTCTTGGTGCGTCGCGTTAGGAGTTGTTTTGACAAACAGTCTCCAAGCGTTGTCAAATTCTGAGTGAAAAGTCTCATTCAGACAGAAGTGGCGCCCAACCAAAATCGACCCGGAAAAAACAGAAACAGTTTGTTTTACACGTACCTTCTTCCTCATACCATTCCTATCAGGAAGATGATTCTCATAATCATTTGAAACATAAGCATAAATTGTCGCATGAATATCCAAATCTAGAGCTATTTAGTATACAGAATTGCAATGGCAACGAACCGGAAGCCGTAGTCCAGAGGTAAATGGTTGGCATTAGATGGTATTGAGTGCGGTCTAGTGCGTCGTTGTAAATATGGCTAAATTTCGGAATCAAAAGGCAGCCTTCTGATGGCCTTCTTCTCAAAATCTAATATATTTTGAGGACAACACTCAAGTGGAACATTTTTTATTGATTTTTTAAACCCTTGCTCAGATATTAAGAGTATCCTGCTTTCCATGTGCAATTTTCATATTACAGGTATAAAAAAGAGTGCTTATCTGGTTTACCATGTAAAAAAAAGTGGTGCTCAGTGGCGGCAGCCGAACATAGCTCTGCTCTTAGATTAGATATGTAAAAGGGTATGTAAATGACCTGCAGTCGTATGACAGTCGTATTTTCAAAGAAAAAGTATTCGGTGTTGCTTCCAGTCGATATTCACCACAAAAACGAGACACGTTTTGGATGCATCACTTGTGGATTTTATAAAAATGGAATTTTGCATTTTAGACGCCTCGATGACCACCCTGTCCAAACTCTATTCTGCGAACTCTCTTCGATGTGCGGGGTTGGTAGCTTGGTTAACTCTATGTCAGTTCATGTTATTTGCAAGAAAATGTAAACCTTTCTTGTGATAACGCGATCTACAATTGTATGCCGACTCTAACTGTCCAGACTAAGAACAACCCCTGTGACTCCAGACACGTTGAACATGAAATTTGTTTGTCTTATGGGGGCATTGTGCACATCGCAAATATAATGTTTTCCTCCATTATTCTGTGTAACTAGATGATTCGATGTAATTTCGATTGGTCTAGCATAGGACAGGTCGAAGTATGGTACCAATATCACAGATCGTCTCTCAGTTAGCGTACCATTCGTTCCATTAATCTGATGACAAGGATAATCGTCGCTGGTTCATGTGAAAAGCGTCGTAATCACATCTTGTCATTCTAGCTTACGATTGACTCTCGCCCCGCTGAAACAAGAGTCGGTAAGATTGTTGAGGCTAAACGTAAACAACTCTAAAACCATGAAGTGTAGTCGGGTACATCCGATTCACTTATCGGTTTGAATGCCAGGTATTAGGAAAAATTTTAAAAAAAAATAAAAATAAATGAATAGGTACATAGGTCAGATGCTACTTTCTGTGTACAATTTTCAACGCAGCGGCGATGTTAAGAAGTATTAATAACAGTTGACGTTTGTAATGGCAGACAAAATTGCACAAGATAAACATGAATGAATCGCCATCACGTCTCGAGTTCATCTTAAAAGTGACAAAGTGACTTTAGTCCGTTTTCCAGAAGAACTAAGCACATTTCATTCTTCAAGGAATTATGATCATAATAAAATCTGTAAAACAACGTCAAAGCTACACATTCATCGGGTCGGGCCTTCCACTCTAGCAGCTTCACTTCGACCGTCATCGCGTGACATATTTTGCCAAGAATTAAAACAGGCATAAACTTTGAAATCTGTGCAACTAAAAACAAGATATTCTGGTTCCAGATAACACCGATTGCACACTCATTAGAAAGGCGCTTAGCGCACGTCATACGCGTGTGGGGGAAAACATTTTCAGTGGAATTCCTATCGTTCAATGTGTGAATAAATTCAACAAGGTACCGCATCCACTGGTGTCATTTGACGCACGCCAATATCCAAGAAGAATCCATCCCTTTCAACTTAGTCACGAGATTTCTTATTTCAAAATATTGGCTAAGTCTGAAAGGCAGACTTGAAACTGACTAATCACGAGATTAGCATGAACTAAGTGAAACCCCGACAAGATCGCAGACGAATTCTCTCAAAAGCTGACACAACGCGTGCCATAAAATTCCCAGCCTCTCTTTCGCTCTTTCATAACTCGTTATACGGTCGCTCTTTATGCTAATCGAACTGAGAAGCACACGCCAGTGATGAGTGCCCCCACTCGGCTCGTGCAAAATTCCCGCCACAATGAGTGTGTTCAGTATGACCGATCAAGTTATCTATTCGAAGTGAATTTTTCCGAGAAGAAACGGACTGTGACGTCCCATGTTGTGTTTATTTGCCGGCAAAGCTTGTCTTGTGACGTGCAATCGATGTGTTTCTCCCCTCGAGTCGATTACGAAGTGAACTTCCAGGGAAAAGCGCGCCGTTTATTACTGTCATAAGTCCGCCGCAATCCATCCAGCACCGTGTGTGCACAACATATCGATAAGTTCCACATAAAAGTGTCATTTCCTGCTACGGAGCGTCGCGCGGTGGCGCACGTCAAATTCATATCTCGCAGGGAAAGTGAAAACTTTAGACGTCGCCATAAATATCTCGAGTAAACACACTCACCCCTAACCAACCCCAACGGAATTGCGAGAAGTCATTACACTCTCGGCTCTCGAGATAGCGACAATGGCACAGTCATCGCACGAGGGGGCTATACGTCATCGAGTCACGTTCTCCTGGCCGTCTGGCCTGCGGCGGCACGGCACGGTGTGTTGGTCCACCGTCCACCGAGTGTCAAGTCAACTGGTTCCGGAGAGAGAGTATGTGAGAGCGAGAGAGGGAGAGCGACCGCGAGAGAGGCGGGTGGACTTGTAAAGTACGAACGGAGGCGTGGTTAAAAAAGCCGGCTCGTCTTATATACTCTCGCCTGCCTATCAACACAAGCGCAATTCATTCATGGCTCAGGGCACGCACATAGTCGCAAGGACCTGGATGTAGTGGTTGACCGTTGCTGGTGTGCGCTGCCGGATGGTGAAGTGTGAGTGAACGGCTAAGTTATGCCCCCTTTTGGAACTTGTTTGTTTGTGCTTCGCTTGTGTGTCTATTTGGATTTGATCTTGTGGAAGCGAGTGTTTAGTGGTGTTATTTACTTGGGCAGGCACCTGCGTGAAAATGGCCAGAATGCCGGTGGCAGGAAGCAACAGGCAGTAGTGAGTCAGTGGCATGTCTAGGAAGCCCTGAATGAAATGGTATACCAGTTGTAGGTACATGCGATGAACGAGTTGGGTGGAACTGTTGTATCTACGCGTGCACAACGCGATGTCAAGGAATTAAGGAAAAATTAGCGTAGGCGCCACTTGCGCTATGAATAGGATTAGGTGGATGAACATTTTCTTCGTTTTTATTTTTCTTGTTGGCGGCACTGGAGGACAACAGGTTGGCGTGCAATTTTCCGAAGAATTTATGGGGGCGCACTAGAATAGGGAGAGTGGGATGGGGGTCAAGGTGTTGTTTGAAATTAAGTGGTTGGAGATATTTTTATTTCGCATTCGTATTAAACGCGATGTATAGATAAAAATGCATATTTCTATTCTAGAAATTTCCAGGTTCGTATCCGACAATTTTGAAACGGACTAGGCTATGAAAACCATGGAGATTCTCAACCAAATATCATGAAAATTATTCTAAGGAATTTTTAAAGCAATTTTTAAAGCATTCATAATACTGTTGGGGGCATTCAAATCGATAAGTGGATCGCATGAACATCTCCACCACATCACGGTCTTACAACGATTAAGTATCAACAATCATACCGACTCCTGTGGCACCGGAAGTAGGTACATAGAATCAATCGTCAGTTGGATCAGACTGAAATAGCAAAACTACATCATTCGAGTCACCGGCAATGCTGAGAGAGTACTGTTGTCTAGAAAGCCGACTTTGCAGTTTCCGAGTCGGCATACAACTTTGAGCTCCAATTGCACGCAGTACACAAGTGCTTTGCTGTAGAAGCTGCGTCGAGGTCCACCACTGGGTGAGGCGCCACCTATGTTACCGTTCTCAATTCACAAGTACCGCATCTCAGCAGGAAAAAATGTGGTTTTAAGAATTCCGGATAATCTAGACACTTCCTCTGTGCAATACTGAACATTTAAATTGTTCATGGGAGGATTTTTAAGAGTCCAGGAACATCACTTAAAGTATGAAACTTTCTACAGCGTATTCACTACAAATGTTTACATTTTCTTGCACATGAAACTGGTACAGCTACTGACACCGACATAGAATCGATTATGGAACATCATTTTGATTTGAATAACATCCAAATTTGCACAATTCCGTTTACAGACTATCCACCAGTAATTACAGAGGAACAAATGCATCCACAACGTGTCGCTGTTAAGTGTTGAATCTTGGCTGGAAGCAATATCACATATTTTTTCTTTGTAAATACGACATGATTATCAGTGCCCAGATTACATGATAAGTATGCGGACGACATGAGACCCAAAAAAAAGTTTTAATGGTTTGAAAAAACCCAATTGCGATTCAGGTCACTTTGAAACCCTTTGTCTCTGATCTATTTAATTTAAAATCAGAGCGCAGTTTTGGGTCTGGCTGGTGCCACTGAGCACCACGTTGTTTACATAGGAAACTTGATAAGAAACAATTTGTATACCTAAATGCAGGATTATACCGTTCCGATACTGTGTCCGACGACGATCAATGCGAATTTTATCTGAGGAAGACAAACCATTCACAATTCAGTTTCTGTACAAAAAAGACGTTCCTGCAGTTTTACACAAACGACAATGGGTTAATAAATAGTGCAAAATAAAGCTCAACAACAGGCTTTAATTAATGTTATGTAATAAGTATAGACAGTTCTTGTGTTCATAATAATACTAATACATATGACCAGTATCATTAAGATTAAAAAAAAAAAAATAGTATTGTGTTGTGTGATTGATTATCTGTAATGTTTCGCTTTTTTTTTTTTCATAGAACAGAATACATATTAACTAAGGTAATTATGTACAAAAACAGATATGTTGTGTAAAAAAATACTAAGAAAAGCACTAAAAGAATATACAGTCGCCTCCCTTTTTTGTATGAATTGGATTGAATTGAGGAGAATGCCAAGATATGGCGAAAAAAAAGAGTCTAATGAAGTTTGACAGCAGAAGCTGCACATACGAGGACACACGTCACTAATGACAATGGTGACAGAACAACAGCCGAAATAAAGTCCAGTTTTTCTTCGAAGTTAATTCACGTGTTTTTCTTTTTAAATCTTTTATTTGATTTGATGTGCTATCCTTTCATTGATCCCCTTAAAATCCGCAGATGTGCAACAATATTATACAGAAATTATTGCTTTTTTTTAATACTTAAGATTAATTTACAAGTTTTTGTTTATATGGCACAATGAAAACTTCAACCCACATCTGATTTCGTTTGACATTCATCTACACATAAAAGTACACTTTTGAAATTTTTATTTTATTATAAATACTTATATGTACAATTATAATAATAATATGCGTGGGCTACAACTCGTACAGAAGCTGGACCTAGTTTTTCAGCAACTACTCTCTTTTTCTAGACAGTAATAATCTTTTGAGCATTTTCAGTGACTCGAAAGAGGTGGAACCGTGAACATTTTTTTTGTCGTACTGGGCCTCGAACCTACACGCTGAGGTTCAAGCGAGTAGGAACCGACTCGCAGACCTACAACGCCACGGCCGCCACAAGAATATACTACATTTTGTATCTGCATTTGTATGTATTTTAAAATCAGCTTCGACAACAACCAACCGTCAGATGTTTACTTCAAATTCGAATTCTTTTCAAATGTCACAATGTGATGACTGTGTCAACGCTGAATGAGAGAGAAAAGTTAAAAGTTGAGCAAATACATCCGGCGCGTCGACTTTAGCGTTAGCATTTATTTTATGTATCTGTCAAAGCATCGCTGACGCATGTAAAGTATTCTATTTACGTGCCTTAATACCGCCAAACACTGACGCCAGTCCACAAGATGCCAGCGGGTGTTATTTTTGTGCCACTATTCCTTTACGAAACTAATTTAACTAACTAACTTAATTTTTTTTTTACCTCACCTCACACTTTCTATAGGTTTCAGATAAGCCGACTTGGTGGCCCTCCAGAACCTGAATTCCTTTCTACCGAAACCAATTTATAGCTTTCTTAATATGTCCTGGTTGGAATACCCATTTTAGAGCTATCTCGAACGCAACATTACTTCATGTAAGTTTTTCAGATAAAGCTGTTGATCCCTAATGTCCCATTCCATTATAAGAGCCCACACCATGTCTTTATCTCCACCGTGCTTTACTCCTTTTTTAGGAGTATTGTGGCAAATATTCTGTGCTGGGCTGGGAGGAGGATGAACGTACTGCCGTGAACAAGTTCCACAAGGACGACAGGTAAGTAGGTATGTATGTAATTGGGTGCCCTGTCATGGCTCACTTAGTCTAACGTGTTGGGTCCATTGTGCTTGTCCATTGTTGTGAATGTTTTACCACCGTAAGGCCTACTTTGGTCCTAAAACCACCTAAGCCCACATATGAGTCTGAGGGGGGGTGGGGCCTCCAGCTCCACGAGAAGTGTTTTCCTAAAAGCTGCCACCTTTTTCTTGCTAGGACTGGCCAGTCACGATGTAGATGTTGGATGTATTATGTTTCTTCCACATCTCTGCAGCTTCTGCAAAAGTCGTTTTGCGGTAAGTTCAGATGAATTGTGTACCTATGACACAGTGCCCGGTAAGGACTGCTAATAGCCTTGTCACATCCTTGCGACCAAATGCGATCAATGAAGTTGACCTCGTTTTACTCTGTGTCGGCAATAGGGCACTCGACGTTGCTCCGATACTCAGTCCAAACCATCGAGCTCTGGGTCTGTCCAGGGCTTCGTCGTCTAGTTGTTTTTCTTATAGAGCTGAGCGGCGAATGCGCATACGGGAATGCTAGAGGTTCTCTCAGGTACGATCCCTGTGTCGCAAGGTTGTCCGCCATTTCGTTTCGTTGGATTTCAGTATGTCCCGGCACACAGCAGATAATCACCGCGTTCTTTATTGGACGCAGAGCATCTGTCCGCAGAGCATAACTGGGTTCGATATCAAAATGTCTGATGCTATGGCCTTTATTTCCACTTGGCTATCAGAGAAGATGGTCGATTTATCGGTTGTGATCTTTCAACGCCAGTTCAGCCTCATGTATCGCAGCCCCTACAGCTTGAAAGATGCTGCAGTCGTTCTATAATGCCAGGGATTTTTTCGAATAGGTCACAGAAGATCCCCACGCCTGTACTTGCACTCGTCTTTGAGCCGTTACTGTATAAGTCGATCCCCTTTTCTTGTATTGTAGTGGACAACAACAGGCGCTTTTCTCTAGTCCGACCAATTCGCCTTAGTCGCGCAGCAAAATCTGCTGTGTAAAGCCATACTGAGAGTTAACACTCAGAGTGTACTCTGTGATGGAAAAAAAAAAAAAAACAAAAACAATCAAATTCATCTCAGAAGGCTTTTCAAATTGATCCTATTTAAACCCTCTTCAAAGTTTGTGCAGAAATTTCATTACCACTTCTTACTAAAATTGGCACCGCTCCGGCCAAACATCTCTCTTGGTTGATCGGATATGAAGACATATCTTGCTCCACTCTCACTCATCCAGTTGAGATCGAATATCTCATATTTGACACAACAGCAACGAGGGAACATGAAAATATCATTTTGCGCTGCTAACACTGTTGCAATGACCGCGTTGTCTCTCATCAAATTGTGCGGCATTTTTGCTTAGTCCTTCTTCCAGTTGGATGTGGTTTTCCATACTAGTGCAGGATCTGTAGAGAAAATGGAGTAAATCAATTTTCACATAAATTCATACGTTCCAAAAATGCAATTGTCTATCGCATAGAGAGATCATCAAATAAGGCGCTCCACATCGAACTTGAAACAAAACCCAACGCAAACGTCGAATGTAGTCACATCTGAACGCCTTAAGCAAATGTCATCTTTATCCGTATCTACAGCAATGTCCACTTATAATTTATTGTATTTCACTTTCCTTCAATAAGGAAACAATTGCATTTTCATAGCCCGTCTCTAATGCGCTCTTCAAAAAAATCACAAAAAGAAATCATCTGCTGTTCAAATGGTAACACAATTACAAGATCAGCTGTTTTTCTCACTTCACCCTCAGTGCGGTTGCCTCGTGCGGCATTTCCAGGTGCATTCGGACAAAGGGCGTTCGGCCCTATCGTGAGTGCCTCTTGATTGAAAATATCCCATTCATTTCAGATGCACAAGATGGCTCGTCATTGTCCTCGTGGCACGGTGGTAAGTTAGTTCAGTCTGAGCTGTGCAATTGTGGAGACGTCTGCCAGATGATGATTTGCTCATTTGCCGGGTTGCTTGATGTGAATGTGTCAACAATAATCAACGAACTCTGAGGCGCCTATAATGACCAGCAGCTCGTAGCAGTTTACACCTTTTTTTTTTTTTAACCAAATCAGTATATTGTCCGTGTCTCAGGTCTAATTCTGTTGGGTATTCTAGAAAAAATAAACTCCCTGCCTTGTCCCACTTCCATTCGAGCTCATCAAACAATCAAACGCAACCTACTCCAAGTCCAAATCCGGAACATATCCCATCAACACAGCCGCCATCTCAATGGCGTCTAAGTCAACATATCGATTGCTAAGATCACCAAGTCTCGGCTCCACACTTTGTCAGCCAAAAATAGATTCACGGTACCTCTCTGCGGGCTCTCGACAGATTATTAAGTCCAAAAACTGACAATTTTAATCTACATAATCCACTCTGTAGCGACAGAGCCGACGTCAATTTAGACCGCACATTGCGTCAGTGGCCGCGAAGACAAAGCAAAGCTCCTGCGGCTAATTACCAGTGTCCGACACTCCCGTAAACGAAACCCAAAAACAAAAAATACAAAAAAAAAAAAAACAGTGAAAAAGAAACGTCATTCCCTCGCACTGGCCTGGCCGTGTTGACCTATGGAGAACATTGAACCCATCTGACAGTTGTTACAGTTCTGTCATGGCGTTGAGTTAAGTTGTCTCAATAGATTTGTATTACACGTACTTTATCAATTGATAGCCGTTTCACTAATTACTGTCACAGATAAGGAGCAACTCAATGTAGTCGCATGGATGCCGGCAAACCACCATCAGCCGGTCTAATTGGGTGATCAACTTAACGACCTTCTATCGTCAAAACCACAGCGTAGTTTACACCACGCCGTCAACGAGAACACACCGCAAACAAGATAAGATAATTAATTTGCAAAAGTCCCCGGTCGGCCACAAACAGACAAAATTATTACCTGCCCGCCGCCGACGCTGCTGCTGGTGCTGGTGCTGGTGCTGCTGCCGTTGCCTCTCTGCTCCTCCGGCGGCTGTGCTGGTGGACTGAAGGAGCGGCAACAGCAACATCAACAGATAGCTGGGAACTTGGCAGCTTGGTCTAAAGAGTGGATAATTGCCACATAAATACAACGCGAAGAGAAGTCGAACTCAAAGTCGAGCCCTGCCATGCCATTGTGATTCATTCAGTCGGTCTGCCGGCCGGCCGGCCGGTCCATTCATGGCCTTTAAACTCTATCGCTGATCGTCGGCGGCAAGACATTTTAACAACAGACCTACTACAAATAACTATTCCGATCGGCCGATCACACTCTCACACGCACGGATCGACGACGACGACACGACGGACAGACGCACCGCACCACGGAGGCGATTCGGAATCGGGACCGCTTTCAAGATTTATGAGAGTCATAACAAAAATAACTTAAACTTTTGTTGGGGCTTAATAATTTCATTTGGAGGATGCACATGGTTCCTCATCACGATCATGGTGACGATGATGATCATCGGCCATGATCACCGTCGTAAGCGGCCAGGGGAGTGAGTAGTCTTCACTTATGTGTGCCACAATGGACAGGTCTCTCGTACCTCGTTTGGGCACACTGATGGTGGTCGTTCAGCGGGCATTTATGATCTGTAGACAATATATAGGTAAATACAGCAAACAGATACGTGTATCTCACAGTCAAAGAGGTGAGGCGATAAAACGGCCCCAATTGTCTTTGTTTCGTTCGCAAGTGCCTTTGATGGGAGCGGGAACATGCTGGTTTAGTAGTTTAGTGGTATAGGCTTTTGTAGACGACAGCAACAGCACAAATGTGCCTTTTAATTGTGTTTTAAGTGAAATTAAAGAGAGTTTAGTGGGCATTCTGGTTTTTTTTCCTTCGTTTATACGTTCCTCTTCTTGACCTTCAGATCGTACATATGATCGGTTTGTCACTACGATAATGAGGTGATGTTGAATGTGAATTTCATACGCACAGTCGTGTTTGTTTAAGTGTCGATCAGACTGTAGCAGAGGCTGTGGATGAGAAGGGGGAGGGGGAATATGAGTCAAAATGAGTTGAGGAATGTGGAATGTACGAGATCAGATAGTCTAACCTTGGATTTGGGTTCAAATGTGCGTACGTTTCGATGGGTGTACGCATTGTCGGGGGAAATGATCGAAGGAGTGTGTGAATTTAATGAGGTTTAATTGGCTGAGAGTGTAATGAGACGATTGACACCTTTTTTTGGACATTAACTAGCTCAAGATGTTGAAGCGGTTTGAAAAGATTGGTGAAGTTGATGAAAGTTCTCTTTATTGTGATTGAAGGTAGGATCCAAGTGGCGCTTAACCTGAACAGAAGGCAAACGTCATTCGAACGGCATCATTTCTCTGGGATATGATTGTGATCCCAATTCAGGACCAATCGCTATTTCGGTCCATCCCCGCTCGATCCTTTTACGATTTTCTTCGCCTCGTTCTTGGTATGACAAACATTATGTCCGTGGTTTGGCGGACGTCTTATCTTCTGACTACGAGCCTGGTCTCACTTCACTAAAGAGTCAATCAATGAGGATGCTGGATTTTTTAAACTTAATAAGAACTAGTTGTGTGACCAGATAACATTTTTTTAAAAATAATAATAATACGGGTGGCGCTACAGTCCTAGGGGGACTAACTTCCAGCTGATGTTCTATTACGAGCGAAGGTAATCAGTTTACAAGTAGCGCAGTTGCACGCTGTTTTGATATCACACCTCGTAGACCGTGGTGGTTTAGCTTAGTTAAATCCAGCCAGTGGAGCTTAGGAATTTGATTATGTTCGATATACTTTGGTGGAACGTATTCGGGTGGTCCAATCTTTGGTGAAATTGTCGCATGACTCTGTCAGCATTTACTGAGTGACGTTCATTATGTTCACATCGAGTGCATCAAATTCCTGTGATATCGTCGCATTTCGTCATTTATTCGCGCGATCGAACATGCCTTCGAAACTTCAAAACGCTCCTAGATGGTAGCGTAGTTCAGAAGAAGATAGTTATAAATTGTCTACGAATCGCGACTGCCGTTTAGGCTAAGGCATTTGGGAAACTATTTCGAACCGATTCAATTTCGTACTAAACAGTGAATCGATATACAGGGTGACCAAAGAATCTTGAGTTTGCGTAGAATTCTAACAGTTTAAGAATCTAGAATATCCAAATATGTCTATATCCTTGTGATAGACGAGAAGATGACTCAGTTGATCTAGTTTGTGACTTGTAGGTTTTTGCGTTTTATTTATTGAACTTGGTTAAACAGCAAAGACTTTACCCGAAGTCATGGCCGGACCCACCATATGTGCACGATGTGCAAATGCACAGGGCGCAAAGCATTGAGGGGCGCATTGTGAAGACTAAATAAACTTATGCAACCTATGCATTTCTAAATTCTGTCTGAAGGCAATTATTTTCTAATAATACAAATTACATACAGAACATCACCTGTTCACACATAAGACTGTATCACACAAGAATATAGTTAAAAAAAGTCGAAATAAAAAAAGTTTACCAAAACGTTGATTGAGACGTGCTCAAATAGAACGCATTTAACATATTAGTTTAAAAAAAAATGAACGAATATGGTAGGATTCTTGACTCGTTGTCACAAAAAGACTTTATGCGGATGAATGTTCCGAAACTATCTTAGAATCGAAACAACGATTTGATGTGGATATTTATTTCAATCAATTGCAGAAAGGTTTGAGCAGCTTGAAAGATCTAACACACAATTTGCTAAAGCTCAGAAAAGCTAGCTTTCTAATTTGAACTGCCAAAACTGACGAATGAGGCACTAATCGTAGGCCTTGCACAGGGCGCTCATTCCGTTCGGACCTTCCGGAGGAGCCACACACCAGCTAGCCGGAAACGATAGAATCTTGACGAATGAACGAAAGCGAAATGCCCAAATTTTATGGAAAATAAACACGAGTCGGGCTTGAAATATGTTTCTTTGCAGCTTTGACTCATTGTTGTTGACTCACACTAAGCATAAGCGAAGCTTTTTTTGACAGTATAATTACCTGCCTCTCAACATTCACGCTGTGATATATGAAATTTGTGTGCCGCGAAATGAACTTAGGCATCCAGAGCAATGGTCGACATACCAACACAGTACGCAATGGCGGCACAATCCTGCAGCTAAACAATTGCTAGTGTCATTCGCACCCTTGGACATATTCACTACGATGCCGTACTGCCATCTGAAATCTAGTTAACTTGAGTCGTAAGCTGTGATATTGAGTTGGCTCCAGAAGAGTACAAATACCCAAAGCAGTCTGATGTATAATATGTTCTCAAATTAAGGATAAAGGGTGTTTTTTTTATGGGACGGAGACCATTAAAACAAAGCACAGAAAAATGGATTTAATGTCCGTGAAATAGAATTTATTTGACATAAGTATGTATAATTTTATGGCATTCATCTTTGAATTTGATTTTGGCCATGTGACCGCCTTGGCTTGGACGTACATTGCATAACCTGTAGGTCCAATTTCCATAACGCGTTGAATGTTGGTTTCACAGTCTAAATGCCTCTGTACCGCAACGTTTAGACCACCATCGATTTTTCCCTTTTCTGGAAGTAATGGTATGTCGACCATGTTTCGACTTTGTTTCTCGAATTGAAACACTTTTTCCATCATATGCTGTAAAAGTGCTCCACCGTGAGTCTCTTCATAGCGAATTACCAAACCAAACTAACCTCAAAACAACCGAGAACTGTCAAATCAGCTGTCACAGAAAGCAAATTTAAAGTTCCTCCCTCTTCACTTCACTCCCTCTCACTTAAAGCCGAAAAATCAAATCACTTGCTTTCAAAGTGATACATATATAGAATTTCAAATGTAAAATCGACAAGTAACAAACCTGTGACAAACTGAATGAGATACACAGCCCAAAGTCAGTCAAAAAGTAACAAAATGACACACAGAACGCCATGAATATATCGCGAGTTAACAAGATTACAAGCGGCTAAGACCCAGAAACCAACCCGTGCGAAAAAATCACCTCTAAGTATGGTGATCAACACATACCTACAGCCAGTGACTTTGCCGAACCCTTGGGACATACTCATAAAATCAGGCTCCTCCACGGCCAGCCCCAAAAGAGCGTGTGCACCAAGTCAACTACCAAAAAACAACCCAACCAACAAAAGCAAAAAATAAAGAAAAAGAAAAAAATACACAACAGAACAGAACAGAACAGAAAAAAAGGTAAACCGCAAACTTGTTCTCGTTTTTATTTGATTTTGGGTCCCGGTTTTTTGTTGTTGCTTTGTCTCATGTTGGATCACATTGTGATCACAGGTCGTTACGAGGCGCAACAACGTGTTAGGATGACGACGCGATATGAAAGTAGAAGTCATCTCGCGAGGAGGCACAAGGCAACTGGAAACTGTTGGCCGATGGCCGATGGTGGCTATGGTTGTGGTGATGATGATGATGGTGGTGATGGTGATGGTGGTGGTGGTGGTAGTAGTGGCGGCGACGGCGGCAACGGAAGCCTCATCAGAAGCGGCACCATCGACTACCACATAACAGTCAACTGACAGAGAGGTCCCGCCAACAACAATAACCCCCGCCTGAACGGTGTGTTATTGCTCATTCTGATATAAAATTATGGCCCAGCTCGATTCGGCTTGGCACCGCTCCGCAGTAAGGAGCGGAGATGTTACCAGTTACCAGTTGCCAGTTAGTTACCAGTGATCTGTGCTGTGCTGTGCAGTGCTGGGTGCGCTTCCTTCGCTGGAGGGCGGCTCGACGCGGCTGCGGTCGTCAATTCAATGGTGCGAACACGAAAATTTCGCAGCACAGTTTCCAGAGGGCCTCACCGCGATCCTCTGCACACACGAACCACAGTCCACACACCACAGTTCGCCAGGCCCTAATAACAGCGCACCAAAAAGGTGCGCTTCCGCCATGTTATTAACTTATTTATAACTAAACAAGCGCGCCATTCAGTTTCCCACAGCTATTAATGATTGCCCCTGGATGGGCATCGCGAAGTGAAGTGAAGATCCAACGCCAGGTACGGATGCGGACCTTTTTTCGCGTACGTTTTTTGTGTGTTTCGTTTTTTTTTTCCCTTTGTTTTTCTTGCTCTTGTTTTCATTTTGTGCCAGTGTGTTTGGTGCTGAAGACGTAGTCCGCGACGATGCGGACGAGGACGAATACGATACGGCGGCAGGAGTCGCAGAGCACATCTCTTCGACTTTTCAAGTCAATCAATCACCTAAAGGGGTGTTCACGAGGTGGGAGCCAAATTCGAGGGCAAATCGAAGACACGTCGTATCCATATAATAAGCGGCTTTGATTGGAGGTGTATGTACATACATTCGGATTTTTGGGACGGGGTGGCATGTTGTTGGCATTTCCCGGGGGCTGGCGGGGTCCAACGGGCGGACGGCGCAGCGAGAGGTTATGATGATTCAGTCCGATAGGTTCGTTTTGATGGGATGAAAATGAAACGTTGGTTAAAGCCAAATGAAACCGCTAATTTGTGGCGGCGTTCACATCTGAAAGATTACCGGAGGTCTATTGGCAAGAAAAAGGGCACTTGTTGACTGTTTTTTTTTTCGTTCTCTTTCTTTTGCTTGTCCTCTGCTTTTCTTCTCCTCGTGGGGGAGAACGTCGGGGAAAGAACTACATATACGCGCTGGAGAGGTTGTGCCTGATTCGGGATTAATTAATTGTCTAGGAAATTAACTCATTGGGCGTTGGTCGATGACCAGACTCACTGTCACCTCATGGCGTCATCCCTCGTGTGTCGGTATAGTGAGCTTCCTCTCGTCATTCCACAAATCGGGGCCACGTTACCAATTCACTTAACAATACCATCGTCATAAGTTGACTCTTCGAATCGGACAGACAATTCCTTAACCTGCATTCTTCCACACATAGGTTCACACGGTATCCTTTCCCATGCTACCTTGGGACAGTGTGCACCTCGTACAATGCGAAGCACTGAAAAACCCGACTCGATAACAACCGAAATCAATCGAAAAACATCGATGTCTAAATCAATTTGAACGCCTGTACTTAACACAATAATCGACATGGTAACCACACGTCTCCGTGATGTTAATCCTCAAAGAAGGTGCGCTCCAATCTCGAGAGCCCTGAGTACCTTGTCCTCACAACAGCACCAACAACAACGCCCAGCACCGGCACAAAAAAGGACACAGGAATGTTGATATCAGAAAAGAAAAAAAGAAAACCAGGAACAAAAAAAAGAAGACGATTTTGTTGTGTCAATCCGATGTGCTTGCGCTCTCAGTCAATAAAACATGACAACATACCTTCAAGCACGCACACACTTACCGATCAAAATGTATGCCCCCGGGGGATAAGACCAAATGAATGATGACACTCTGGTGACTGTGGCAGCGGCGGCGGCGGCGGTGGCGGTACCGATCAAAGCATCAAAACATGAATGGATTCATTAAAAAAGGATCAAGCCCGAATGTGCAGCCGAAGAGCGAGATACCACACCAAACAAAACGGTACCTCTCTCACAATTCCATTCACAAATCACATCGCTCTCACATTTTGAATACACACCAACACAACAAAGGTCCTTTTGTAAAGGTGACATGTTTGTCTAAAGGACATTTCCTGCTCTTTTATGTTTCCCCATAACAACAAGAATGTGTGTGCTCGCTGGGTTGTACCGAGCCAACAAACAATGTATATGGCTTGGCCTCTACATAACTTAACTGTTCATTTGGATATCCTGCCGCATTCGAAAATGTCCCATTGTCCTGCGACCAAATTGAGAGATCACCTCTCGATAGTGTGGCAATAGTCTCACGAATTTGGACTTGATTCCATGCCTTGCGACACGCTGCCTGTGGCCTCTGGGCTGTGGCCCTCACGAAAGTGCCAGAGTGAGATGGACACACCGTGTTTCGGCAGGACATCTTTTCAGGTTTTTCATCTCTTACACACAATTGGTTTGGCTTCGCCTAAGCGTGTGTGTCCTTTTCACTTCAGCCGGACAATCAAATCGATGAGGGATTTCATTTGGCTACCTTCTACCTCTTCTGATAGGTGTGCTGCTGTTGGTGTCCTTCTGCATTGTTGTTGCCGCCGATGGTTAGCGTTGTTGGTGGTGTCCTTAACGCATTTAAAGATATTGATGGATATATTTGGCGACACAGTGTCTCCTCTATTGTTTTGAGAACAAAAACATTATTATTGAGGCAAAAGGATCGATGTTTTAGAGGACTCCTTTGTTACTGATGATTTATATATTTTTCGTTCGGGAAGGACACAACTGAGGTGTGCGCAAGGGCTTCACGGGCGATTGATAGAAATAAAAGGGCCAAAGACAATACGAATAAGGCTTAACGTGATTTTATTATTTTAGGATGTCATCCTCTCTTTCGCATAATATTGAGCGCTGAATATGCAGAAGTATATGAACATAAGTAGGACGGGAGATGACAATACGGCATGTAATGGATGGGACATGTGGGCTAGATTTGGGGCAGTTGTTGTTCTAAAATGTTACGTTCTTCAGTGCGTATTGAGTTCATGTCACATTACTTAAGGAGTAACGAGGATTGAATGGAAACCAACATTTAGGTTAAGTTATGTTAAAGTGGCTGACAGGACGACGAGCAGCGGTCGATCCTATTGCGAAAACCGGTTGGTTCTGAAGATGGCTGCCATTAATACTGCTTAGTTCGGCGAGGTTGTTGAAGAAGTAAGGGCACCTAGGTGACTTCGCAATTGCAGAGGAATGCATAATAGATTTCTCCTGTTCTTCGTCTCTGCAGCTTCAGCAGAAGTAGTTGTAGGACAGAGACAACCTAAAGGCATGATCTAAAGGAGTGATGATGACGATTAGAGCCATGAGAGCCAAATTCTCATCAAGTTGTGTGATTGTCTCAAATTGGGAGTAGGCCATAATTGTATTGTGGTCAGGCATTATGCACCGCAAGACCATCCGCGATTACGGTGGGTAACATTTTTTAAAACTTTTATCCAAAAACATATTCTATGTAATTAGACAGATAATTGGGCAAGCAGACTAGTAATCAGGCTAATATTGGGGCAATGTGTTATCGGCACACATCTGTAGGATTGGTCCCTCGCACAACGCTTTTTATAGAAGCTGCGAGACGGACGATGAGGCGGATGAAAATGATGGCCTCGAGCTCGTTAGCTTAGACTGAAAATTTGACCTAGCCCCAAAGCAAACAATTGAGTAGTGCAATAGGGTACGATCGCGGCGGCCAATTGATGAACGCTCGCCATGAGATGGCCCAAGCACCAAATTTCTCCTTCACAACTTTGAGTGTTGCGTCGCTTATATGGCATGTAGGACTGTCTTGTTCCGGACGCAAGACAGCCCGGTCTTGATGATTGGAAACAGCGTGCTCAGGACCATCATTGATGGAATGCAGCTATTGCTCAGCCTCAGACCCTCTATAGGTCATCGGCCTGAAAAGATAGTAAGTAAATAGGGCTGTCTTGTTCGACCCCCAGCTCGGATATATTGATGTTGTCGAGCTTTGCTTTTGAATATAACGGTGTTTCTTTCCTCATTTCCCAATAAAATCCTATGAAGCCGCCACGCAATAAACCGCACCAAACAACCACTCTTTGTGTATACTAACTCACGGCTTTCAGTTCTTGCGTCGACACCAATATCTGTCTGTTTGGTGGTTTAATGTTCAAAAGAGTGTCCACACAGAAGCTACGACGACGACTGGGCTCACGTTGCGTATTTACAACTGACCAGGAATTTCGATAAAATTTCTTTATAATTTCTTCCTTCGGTAAGCGTAAAACAATACACGATTAATTTGCAAACCCCACTTAATACTTTGACAGCTGGATGCCATTGATAAATGTGATAGTTGCTGAAACATAACACTTGGCAAAGCTATCATTTCTATCTGGTTACCCTTTAAAAATATGTTGCGCAAACATCTTTAATAAAATAAATCGTTTCATATCGAGAACATGAGCTGCGGCAGGAAGTGGTGAGTGGAATGTTCAGTCTTGCTGGGTATCGGCTAGCGCCTCGTGCTGTTATTCTTACGAACGAGTTCTTTTAGAACACCTTAGTCTGGTGACTTCTAAGAAATGTCATGTTGGTCTTGCCTTGACTGTCTCAATGGGAAAATGCGTTTCCAATGCAGCTGAGCTATGAATCGTGAATCAATGTCTGGCCAGTATGTCGGTTTTCCCATTACCAGCTTCATAGCTACGTCTTGCAGGAAAAATGATGGCTAACATATAATCCGCTCATTCCCTGAATAGTTGAAAGGGCCTTGAAAACGTCCTTCGACTGGCTGTGGGAAATAGCCCTCAAATTCATAATTTAGATTGAAGTAAAATAGCCACATTTCATGAAAATATTGAATTTTCGATTTAAAAATAATCCTTCTGTTGAATGGCACCACAGTCTCTTACACAGAGTTTGTCGTATGTTCCAGCTTTCTTCGCGTTCATCGTAGCACGCTCGCTTTGTCCGCACGCAGCCCTCAGTTTTCTGAGGAAAGTTGCGTTTCAGTTGCTGTAGCTATTGCCTCGGCTTTATTCATTTGCTATTTTTAACGAGTGTAGTGTGGTATAGTCCATCGCTGCTGTTTCCCATAAATTGAAGCTTGTCTGAGGACGTTAGTCTAAATTCTACGGAGTAGCCTTCTTAACGCCTCCACAAGTGAGATGCGATGACGATACGGTTTTCAATACATCATTTATATGTCAGTCAAGGGAAGCAAATGCTTACATATGTCCCAGAAAGATTGCTATGATAACATCACATGTTTTTTCCTCGAAGAGAGCATAATCATCCCACTACGGTACAGTCTTAGCGCTGAAAATGTTTCCAACGCAAGCCAGTTTAAAAGTGTGACAGCATGCCTATTATCGAGTGTCCCAACCTTATGGTTTTGCCCAAGCCTGTACGAACTTTGACAAACTCTGTGTGAATGCATACTTATTTAACCACAATCGTGAATAGGAATTAATGATGTGGAATACCCGGAACCCCAAGAGGGAAGAAAATTTGTTGGCGATGAGAAACCCCATGTCGGGCAAAGAAACCCAAAGCAAGTTGATCAAAGTCCCAACTGGTAATCAGTTGTTCTTCAATTCATTTGTTGAGCTTGGCAGTTCTAGTCATTGTTTCAGTCAGTTCTTGTCATGAAGTTGATGACACGTTTGGAGCAATTTTTCAGACATCATCGAGCAACACTCCCGGCACGAGCACTGAAAGCGACTGCATATTCATCGCCTCCAAGCCACCGCCATTACATTGCACATTCCTTGATGCATTCCGCCAACTCATCTCGTCCGCATGACACAAAAGATCAAAGAAAATAGCTAATCCCCTGTCATCTTGGATGCACGAAAGTTTCACAAAACAAAAAGGCCCATGGTATATGTCCCCAGACTGATGCAGTCAGTCTCTGTGATCAGTGCGCGCGGTTGCTCCAAATGTCTCTGCACACACAAATGACTCCCAAAAAATCAACTCGAACCAGAGATCGGACTCAAGAGATGAGAATGACGACGAAGATTATGATCGCCATGCGCAGTGTGTGTTGTGTTAATTCCACCACCAAACATGTCAAATCCATGGCTGCTTCAGCATTTGTTTGGTTTCCCAATATTTGGAACACCTATGAAGCACCACTTGTTGAAGAACCCAACCTGGGCTTGGTGGCAGTCCGGCGCACTGCTGCTGTTAAATCAAGGAGAGATCTCATCTTGTTCTGTTTCTTTTCTTTTTGGTTGTTTTTTGTATTTTTGTTCTTCTTTTCGGCTTGGTAGGATTCTTAAAGAAGCACGCTGTGGTGCGATGTATTGCTCCCTTCTCGAGGGTTTCTTCGTCTTGTTCTTCTTCAAACAGATGACGAGAGGTGTTCCTCTCTGCGTACCTCCTGCCCGCCCATAATGATAATAATAATAAATACCAACACTTGTCAGGGAGGAGTCAATCAATGATCAAGTGCCATCATCTACAAGCAGTCAAGTGACAGATGAAGTCACTTGATCAACTCTGCTGTGCGGTCGCCGTCCGTTTCGTTGGTAGTGGTGGTATTGCTGATGGTGTTGGTGTTGCTGGTGCTGGTGCTGCTGCTGACGGCTTTGTACTTGTACGGTTTGTTGGTTCTCTCCTTCTCCGCTGGGACTTCGAATCTGGACCTCAATCAGTGACGGATCAATAAATTTACTTGATGTCATCCTACAAAGCGAACCAAAGGAGATATGGAATGCGGAGAGGAGATTCATAGCAATATTTGATACTGCCGCCAGATCAGATGATGGAATCTTCGTGAGTCGTCATCTTTTCGGGTATTAGACGATGATCCCAAAGGGACTTGAAATCGGACTTGGCAGCCACAGTCACAGTCGCAGCACACCATCGCACCACCAGCTTGGTGATGAATTAATGCGAGTACGGATGGACAACAACCGGGAGGATACATAATTTATCCGTATGCCGATGTCGATTCTTCTCTATGGCTCTTGTAAGGATTAGTAAGGATTAATGTCGAATCATTCATCAATAATTCGATCGGTTCAGAGCGAGAGAGAGTAAATGGGATCCTCTTTGTTGTATGGAATTCGATTTGACACTGTTGTCCCCTGTCGGGGCATCCTTTTAGATTATTGTGTGACGGATACGGTGACGGTGACGGTGATGGTGGTGGTGTGAGAATGCTGAAGGGTCAGCTTGTTAATGGAAAATTATGTGGCGCTTCTGTAGTGTGCGTGTGTGTTGAGAACGAGATGATAAGGATGTTTGAAATATCTCAGGTAATCAGTCATGGCTTGTTATCAGGTGACGGGAGAATTGATTTGTTCTCGTTTGGAGGTCCTTCAAAAAAAAAAGCCATGATTTCGATTCGATCCGCAAATTAGTTAACAGATTGATTGATTTTACCTAAAAGGTGTGCTCGGAGGGGTGATACGAATGATCAAACCAAGATTATGTAGTCGCTGGAGGAGGAAACATTTGCTAATGATTCGACGACTCTGATGGATGGATCCGAAAATGTTGCACGGAATTCAAAATTTGAGAAATTAACGCGTTTTTATTTTGGATTGGTGATTTCGAAATAACAACTAACAGCATACTGGTAGCTAATCGAAGCGAAAGTGATCCGATGATCCGGAAATTTTACCAACAAGAAAATCAGAGATTCTAGGAAAGATCAAAGAATTTATTTCACCATTGCAGTGTTCCAATACTTGTAAAAATACAAATAAAATGTGGTCGATTTAATCAAACTAGCAGAGGAAAATTGACAACAGTCGTCTAAAAAATAGCGCCTACATGAGTTTTTTTTAAAATAAAATGAATAGTTCGTTTGATATACAGTGCAGTCTAGATTTTTGCATCTTCGATTTCTGCAAAACTCGATATTTGCAACCAAAGTTTTAGAGTTTTACATGTATGTAAATTTTTTTGTTGTTAAGTATGTTTTGAGGATGTGGTGGCCCGTGGTGTTGTGGCTATGTGCGTCGACTCCTTTGCACTTGGACCTATCTGTCTAGGTTCGATCCCTGGCACGACAAGAAATACTTTTCACGGCCCCACCTCTTTCGAGTCACTGACAATGCTCAATGCTTTAACTGCCCAGAAAAAGCTTCACAACTTCGGCTTTCGGAGTCGGCATATAAACTGTAGGTCCCTTCCACTCGTGATAGAACAATAGCACGCACAATACGAGTGGTTGCTGAGCAGCTAGGCCCTAGCCCTCTACGGGCTGTAGCGCCACCCATATTATTACATATGTTTTGAGGATATTTTATTTATACATTAGATAGTATATTGCGTAATTTTTTTCAAGTGTCTTAAATATCTGTTCGGTTTTTGCAACAGGTCATATTTTCATTAGCTTGTAAAAATCGAAATTATACTGTACCTATTTAAAGTTTTTAGTCATGCTTACACTTTATTTCTCTATCTAATCTAATTTTGAAACTCGAACAGATGAACAAGTCCGTATGTTCTTTTTGAGATTCTAGTACAGTGGACGCTAAGTCGAACATTTTTTGTTCGCCATATTTTTTTGTCATTCCCCTCAATTCCATACAAAATACCAGCCTCTTAGTCGACCTCCTTTTAACTCAAACTAATTTTGATATCCCGATCGAGTTATTTGAGCGAGTTAGTTAACCACTGAAACTTTGTGCGATTTCAACCTAAAAGTCGTGGGATTGAGTGAAGATTACATCAACATGTCTTGGAGTTTATCACGGCTAGTGAGGGTAGCATGTACCACTCTGAGACGTGAATGGTATATGATTAAAATCGGTGTTGAGTTGAGGCTCCAGCCCATAGAACCCGGTGCGTGCGTGCGATTCCACAACAAGTTCATATACAATTAAGAAAATCGAAGATTTACATTTCTTGAATTATTCCAAAAAATAGTTAATAAAACAAACAAAAAGTATACATTTATTCATTATATTCAATCGACAAACATATTAACAGCATCCGCATGAACTTCGAAGGAAGCATCTGTCAAACGCAACAAAAGTAAAAAGTTGACTAATGTCATCCGTTGTGATGTATTCCACCAGGGCTTGTGAGTTGTACATTTTTTGACAGAACCCAAAGCACGCAGCAGATTCTATGGGCTAAGACCATTGCAAACAAAACCGGGTGCTGCGATCTAGACACCAGCAAGGGGTTTTGGATCAGTCTCGCGCTTCATCAAATTGGAGAATCTGTGCATAAGCATGAGCGCAGTAGGCAATGCCTTGGGTCGGCGAGAATTATGGACAGTCTGGGGGGAACAGCTGACCAGAGAGCAATGATAGTTTCTCCAATTGATTAAAATTCCAATTGTTGTGCGGAAATCACTTAAAATTAATATTATCCAAATTCCGACTCAATTGCAAAAATGCAACGTGAACTTTGTCGTGAGGTCAGTCGTGTTCATGACTTCAGGCAATTCGTCGCACGGTGGACAAGTTTGGGTGTGAGTACACTCTTTTGAATTTGAAGTCACAAACAAGAGAGTTATTGATGCGAAATGAAGAAAACACAGCCACCGGCCTCGCAGCCAATATCGAAGAGTATTCAGAAATATCGATTCCGCACGGATGCACAATTGGACATCACCAGAGAGTGAATTCGGCTCATTTTGTGGATAATTTGGGACTATATCTGTATAAGACAGTGCTGAAGAATTGAAGCCGGATGAATATAGACAACGCCGTGAGTTACGTTGATTGGCACTGCAAATGTTGGCCAGACGTCAAGTCCATAGGCTACGCTAACAAGCCAAGTACTTTGGACGAGCTCAACTTGGACGAGTTCGACTTGGAAGATATCGACTTGGACGAGACGATCCTTACGCCATATAGGCATCATCCCTTTCGGTGCCATCAAATGTCTCGCTGCAGTCGATCAATCACATTAATGTTATCCGAGAGCGGGACAGTTAAGGGGATTTTTGGAGGATCTTGTGTTAGTCGTTGAGTTTGACATTTTTGATGACCGGGCATAGTGACACATTTTTGCATTTAAAGAGCAATCGAGGAGAGTTGTTTGTTTTTTAAATGGATTGTGGAGAAATGTCGATCACCTCCATCACCCTAAATTAGGAAAAGTCGACGAGCAGGCACGTACCTACTCTGTGATTTAATTTCACGTGAATACAATTACATGAGATTTTACCATTTTTGCCAGAATTCAAATTATTCTAATTATGCGCTATTTATGAACTATTTTTTAACGCAGGAAGTAACCAAATTTCATTCCAATCAAATGTTCATAATTCGACAGGAATGTACGTGATCGTGTCATCAAAAAAGAAGTGAAGCTTTACCTGAATAAATGTCCCAGAAGATCCCTTACGGCTTGAGGTACGTCTTTACTCCACTGCCTTCAGTTGAAACCCTGCAAAACCCATTGAAGTCACTCGCAGTTCTTCAACTCGTCGTTGCTCCGCTTTTGGTTATTTTATGGTGTAACGGTAAAACTCGAATCCCTTCTATTCGAAATTGTCACCCGTAAAACGAAACCCCATACCGCAAGGCTACCCTATTGAATCCTATACCAAAACCTTAGGTCAAATAATGAATCCTTTAAACCAATCGTGAGATCAACAAACAAAATTACTTATTCACCATGCAACTCAGTTTAATGACAAAACCTTCAAGTGAAACAGTTTATTGTTGATGCGCCCTAAAAAAGGACATCAAGTGCAGAAATGAATGCGATCATAAACTCATTACAAAAGAAACAGGAACTCAATAAAACTCCAATTCATTCCCATACAGGTGAGGAAAGAGACCTCCTTCAGCCTCGGCCCATTGACCTGAAGAAATTCCATCACGTATCGATGTGATCGTAAAACGCCGTTCAAGAGAAACCACTTGTTCAATGTCTACGTCCTCATTGATTTCCCCTGGTATCTATCGCCCATCCACGAAAAGATACGCACTACCTTTCCCATCATATCACTCCTAGGACTTTCTCATATTTCTGAAAAGAACCAACACAAAAAAGGTGAATGCCGCCGCCGCCGTTCTTGCTGTTGTTGCTGTTGCTGTTGTTGCCGGCCGCAAAGGGCGCACTCAAAACTCCAATAACTCTCGCTTTCTCTTCGGACAAGACTCTCGATCTCCCCTCTGGTCCTTATCTCGAGTACACGCAATAATTCATCAGTGTAAACATCCTTTCAATCGTTTATTGTTACAAGGATAACTGTGATTCCTCTCTCCCTTTGTTCAGCTCCTTTTTTGGATTTTTATTTATTGCTTCATTGTCCTTGTACACGCGGCGGTGGCTCTAGAGGATTGGTGTGTGTGAAATGTTCCTCTTATTGGTGTCCGCAATCACACACAGCGAACAAACACAAAGGCGAACGGAGTAGGCAACGACCGACGAATGAGGGCGATATTGTGTGCCCTCCGGCCGGGTCTCGAGCCAACACCAAAAGCGAACAGCGAAACGGATGCGAATGAAAGGAACGATCGAGACTAACAAATGCGATCAATCGATCGTATTCCCTCAATCAGACGACCAATTGGCGCCGTCATACAATTCCACTTCGATTCACTGCAGACTGTTGGTGGGGATGGCTTGCCCGGTCGAGGACAATCGCCACGAATTGTTCGTTTTGACGTCCCAAACTACCCCCTCCCGGCAAGACAACAATGGATGGTCCATTGGCTGTGGCCATCAGCAGCATACGTACCAATTCTGTCACAGATTTTCAGCAGCGGATTAGTTCTGTCTTCGGCATTTCCGTGCGAAAATGACTCGTCTAGAGCGGATTACGACCGACTACACGGTCAATCATAAATTCCAGCACATTACCTTTGTCTTTGCTCGCTCTGTTACTGGGTGGTGGATGCGGTGGCAGTGTCTGCTCTGGACGGTTCTAGGAAAGAGACATTCGAGGTTAATCTATGAATCTTTTGTCGGTCGAATCTGCTGAGGAAGTGACCTTACCGAACGGTAGACTGTGTGAACCATTTAAGAAGAGCTGAGCATGTTAACGAGTTGTTAAATTGACTATGATTCATTCAAAAATACCGCGACGGCTGCGAAAGAGTCACGTGCTGACTCATGAGTTGAAAAAGTTTTGGCACACAAGTGCTGTTGACCCTTTTGGTGTTAACCATGGGCTTGTCCCTAACTTGACTGTAGACTGTCGTCTGGTCGAAAGGGGATATCGTTAATATAAAGGGGGAGGATGGCGGAAAATTACTATTGTCTGGTTGAATGGGAGGTTTTACTTACAAGGTTGTCTGAAGGGCTGGCCATGAGGGTGGCTTTTTTTTAAAGGAGAGTCAGAGTGTATGGTTGATGGTGGAATTGATTTGTTTTTCCTTAACATAACTCTACATTCAATTTCTTTGCCAAGTTCGTATTCACCCATGAACATGAACAACTATTCGGATATGGTGTATTTGTCTCAAGTTCAATGAAATGTCAAGTGAGACGAAAGAAGCTACGATATGTCTAAAATGGGTGGAAGACGTGGGTATATTCTTTAGACATCAGACGTGTCTAGGTGTAAACTTGCACGCAACGCTGCTTAGCAGCCGTGACCTCCTCTAGGAATCTTAAGATATGAGTTTACAGAAATATTTATTGCCAATGGGACTAAAAGATTGATGAGGAGGTCATGATAAACTAACAAGCATCCTAACAGGCTTAAGTCAACCATCGTGCGAATATTATACAGCACGGCAATTGGTCAACTTCGTTAAGTTTCGTTCACTTTTGCTTACTAAAGTCGGTATGAATTGAATCGTTCTCGATCTAGTTATTTCAATTTCCCATAAGTTCTCAGAAGCAATCATTGACACTTTTTGAGAGTTATTTGAGGATCCTTCTCTCTACTTTTCGTGGCGTTTTAACATAAGTTTAAATTTACTTAAATCTATTACATCTCTCTAGGCCTCTAGGTACGATCTTGCAAAAGTCCAGACATTGATTGATAAATATGAGGATATCCTTTCCGAGATTTGTATTCAAAGTTATAACATTTCAATATGTTAAAATAAAAGAAAAAAAAACAGAAAGATCAGTACCTAATACTGACCAAGCCTCAAAACATTCGCCAACAGCTTCCAAAAACTACGTAAAGCATATCCAAAGTCCAACAAAAGTGTATCCCAATTTCATCTACCCTATGCTGGTATAAAGGTAAGCCAACCACAAGTCTACAAAGACGCACCGATAAGCAAAAATCAACGAATGTCGATGTTATCGATTGACCACGGCACCGCGATATTAGCATAAAATCACGTCTACATCCCAAAAACAGAGGTAAAACTACACCAGAGGTGTCACGAACCTAACGTCCAACGTGAGACCCAAGATACCAGACAAAACGAATTCCGCGGTGCACGCTTTCATTCTTCTTCATTTTTTTGCGTTCGTTATTGGAATTTCTTTTATTCGATTGCAAATGTGTACAAAAAAGAGCACGGCAAGGCAATATCAAAAAACAAAAAAGGATTTAACAACAAAAGGACCTTCCTTCCACCACTAACGAGGACCGAGGGTCGTCACGCTTATCTAAACACTAAGCATGTGTTAACACAGATCAAATAGTGACCACAAAACCACAGAGCAACAGAAAGTTCATTCATGTTCCTCCCTCTGCTGCGCCGCGATCGAACAAAAGTTCCAAAAAAACATCGACAACCAAAAATGAACAAAAAAAGCAGAGAATGCCAAAATCCAAATCAATGCCCGAAATCAAGCGCGAGACTGACGCGATACCAGCACAAACCAAAGCATCTCGACAAAGGGTACAAGCGGATGACACCAACCCGAGCCGTGTCCATGGCGGAGGCCTATTACTGTGTGCGGTGGTGGATCCATACACAACGGACAGAGGCACATCATCACCATGACGGACCTTCTTCCACACATCTAGTTAGCGTGCTTACACATTACGTTGGCATCCTGCGCGCTCCGATCCGATGTGTGTGGATCGGCGGACTCTCATTATGGACCGCCAGGCCGGAAACGGTCCGAATACCAATCCGAAGTGAACATTAATCCGGCTTGTTGCGACCGCACGTTCGGCTTAAATTAGATCAAATGAGATAGCGCCACAAGCAGCGCCTCCTCCGCCCGGCTCCAAAATTCGAAACTCGAAATCCGACGGAGTCGCCGCTGTGTGTGTCTTATTTTTTTTTCCTTTTTTTTGTCTTGTATTTGGATCCCGAGAGGTCCATTCAGTGATTTTTTGTTGTTGTGTGTTGTATCTGCAAGGAAGAGAGGAGGTATTTTGAATATAAAAGGCGTCGCGGCTATTTCACGGATTCACATCTCAGTCCCTATTCTCTTTCCTCCTCCATCACCACCACCACTACCAGCACCAGCACCAGCACCATGCGGCATTCACTATTGTGTGGGCATCCTTTGAATCGGACCTCTGTTTGTGGTTCTATTGTGAGTTCTTGAATGAGAGTTATGGCCTACATTTCTCTGAGGTGGTGCTTCTTAATGTTAAACGATTGAAATCCTAATTTAGACCCTGACGGTGAATAGACGTCACCGCACAACGACGCCGTGGAATGTGAACGAATAACTCACTTCCAGAGAGGAGTACGAAAGGCAAGGACACTTGTTGTATGCCCATGTGTAGGACAAATATCAAATACATCGAAATCTGTTGATTTCATGTTTTGATCTGTATCTGTGGGGCGGAAAAAAAATGAAGCTAACAAGGATATTTTTATCTTCCCCCACTCGTCGGGTGACTCGCATAGTTCCGAGTGTGGGCAGATACACACATGTATCCTTTGGTTCAGTTGATATACGGTAATTTGTTGCCGCTAATTAGATGGGTATTAATTAGCAAAGCTTAGAGGTGGCCGACAGAAATAATTCCGTCGCTTTGGAATGAGACAATCGAAGCGGCGACGATTAAATGCCAGTCCCAAGGTGATAATTTTTTAATTTTAACGGCCCCAGGGTGATAATGTTTGTGTCTCATCCGATGACATGTGAAGATTCGCGACGTGATTTAGCAAACAAGTTAAGTCGGCATCGACATGGCACGGCGGCGGCGGCTGCTGCGGTGCGTCTTCGATCACGGGTGCTATAAATGTCCTTGCGGTCTCTTTTGTGGTATTTAACGCGGTGTCGTTGAATCATCAAGCCTGAGGGTATCTAAAGACAAGATCGGGTTGGTAACAAAACGAATATGTTTCGTTGTTGACCTATAAATATCAATCAGGCGTTCAGGTAAACGTTCCGGAAATGGTTAATTGATTAAAGGCATCTTTGGAATGTGATGCGAGAAGAAATATCAGATGACACCTCATTTGATAGCCGGTGTTGAGTTGAGTTGATGAGTTATTTGACGTGTGGACTGATCAATAAAAATATCTATTTTCGTCGATAGCGGATTGAGTAACAAGTTAAAATTAAATTTTAGTTGTGAGCAGCGGACGGGCTGGAGTTATTTTGACGAGGGTGTTTAACGGGTGATTTCTCATTTATAACCTTAAACAAACCAAGATCACTTTTTTATGATAGCGACTGTGATGTACTCGTAAACGGGCGAGGATACGTGAAGTGAGCATCAAACTTGATGTGTGGTCTCTTTATTGGAAATTTGAAGTAAGGCGAGATGGAGACATGTGCAGAGTTCCTTTGGGACTCGACAACTTTGAACTTTCACTGTGAACGCATTCTTAAATCAATTACCAAAATACATTGTTGTTCAGGTTCTTCGTTTCGCTTACAAATTATTCAAATTTATTACAAAAAATTCCGAGTCAGTGACGTGAGCGTTAACTCCAATTTTTGGTCTTTATTCTCGTTCTAGTACAAGCAATTCATAGTCTAGTGAACAGACCTGAGTCTAAATTGTCTCTGATCGATGTTCCCGTGCCAGTGAGACAACAGGTTTGTCGAACTGTCGATAATATTGCTACAGATCAAGCGTCCGTCGCAAATGAACGGAAACAATCAATTCCACGACCGTCCACCGCAGCGACGTTCTCAAGAATTGGGCATCGCTAAGACCACACTGTGGCTAATTTTTTCGAAAACATCTTGGCCTGCAAAATTTGAAGACGAAGCTAACTCAAGAACTAGAGCCACTTAATGATATGAAGCGACGTACGTTATCAGCTCTAGAAATAAGATGCCCAGTGTTGGAGCGCAATTTTGGACGACAGACGAAATATGTAGCCGATTTATCAAAAAATTGGCCGTACGCTAGGATTTTCATAATTTAAGGCCCACCGCTTTCATGCCGCTCAAAGAGTATTCCTGTCTAGAAAAATCTTCTCAAACTGCACCGTTTGGAGTCGGCATAAAAGTGTAGGTCCCATCCACTCGTCGGTTTCCGACAGCTATGTCATTTCAGTGACTTGTAGAACTAGGCTCAAAAGGCTTTACGGACGACAACGAATGTTTCCATATGTTGCGGTATACAGCAGTGAAACGACTACCTCGGAAGCAGTAGCCCAATAACGTCACGTTTTTGTTTGCCAAATCATTTTAGCACATTGAGTCATGCCAGACCAGACTGATATTTTAGAAAATATAATACGGTTCTAAACCAAATTCCATTTTATTGTCATCAGTAACTGTGGTATAACAACGGTTTTTGTTTGTCATACGTGTTTGTACGACGTTGGGTAATGATCGAAAAAATGATCGCAGACGAAAATCGTTGTACGAAAATGTACGATAGTAGGATTGTAGTATTTGGAGTGTGTACCAAATATGTCATTTATATTTTTAATAGTATTAGGTTTTTTAAGAAGTAAATAAAAATATTCGAGTTCGAAGTGAAGTGGAAATGGAGCCAGAAACTGAAGACGAGGGCCAATGCCACGGCCAAGTTTGAGAAGCTTCTTCTAGATAGACAGTTCTTACTGACTCCAAATTTAGCCATCAAAATTATTTTTGTCGTCTCCGGAAACGACGTAGTTCAAGTGCGTAGGAGTCGACGCACAGACCCACAACGCCACGGAACACACTATAGGGGAGTTTATCGCTAATTTTTCCCTCAAAATTGTCATACGGTCACATAAGTAAGGCCAAAGTGATCAGCCGAGGGTACACAATAAACCCATATTCCATATATCTTCGCATAAAAACGTATGGCATGACCTGAGCTGAAGTACTAGGTGTCGCATGACGTGACCTCTGGCGAAATATGAGCTGTTTTACTAAAGCTACTGTTAGAGTAATATTCCAACTGCAGTTGAATAGAAGATGCTGCAGTGCTTAGCGCCTCCTTGCTGCCCTTCAATTGTCTCTGTTCTGGTCCGAAGTTCATCGTGTTGTAAGATACAGTCCCAAAAAAGCGAATTTTCAAAAACCGAGTTTTCAATAGTCTACTTTTAACTCGGCTCTGTTGATATTTCGTCATTAATACAAGACTTTATATGGAGCTTAACTATTCCAAGTAGACAATCGGTATCAGCTGGGACTTGTAAACATTTTTATTCTCTACTTCTTTATCCTCGCTAGGTGTTAAAATGACTTAAGTTGGGCGCCATGTTCCACAAAACGATCTTCATATCTACCGCGACTGTTACTACATAAACCATTCACTTTGAAGAGAACATCAGCGAAATTTGTCCCAGACTTTGCGGCACCTCAAACGAGGTGTGCAGGTGTAGGTGGACAAGAACAGCTTTCAAGAATGCATCCTTTGCCTCCTCCCCATTGTGTCATTACAAGAGACAAAACAGAAACGAATACGCAGTGTACCAATTTGAGACACATACGTACGTGATCGCAGTTAAAATTTGAAGTTTTGAGAAACACGTCATAAAATACACTTAGTCAGTGGCCGATGGCTTGGCGTTCTGGGAGAATGATTCTCCACTTTGGTTCGTTCACTGCATGCGAAAACAAAAAACCCATGATTTGCTTTGCAATTTTTCTGCGTTACGGTGTTCTGGGATTATCCAATCGCACCAGCCCCCACCTAAAAGCAACATTAAGCCGGTGATCTGGTCTTACCAGGGAAGCGTGCCTCATCCGATTCAATGAATTCAGTCGAAATTATCGAAACAAAGCCACTTCATCGATGATAATGACAAATCAGAGTTGACCACGCGAATCTTCAACCAGAAGTGCTCACATAAATCTCACTTAAGACGTGTAAACCTACCCCAACCAGACGTCGATTAAGCCTTGCGCCTCGGAAACCCCAATCACTGGGAAAGTTTCGGCACGAGTAGAAATTCCCAAGTGATTTTCTTCAGATAATTTACATAGCCGATTGGCAATTATAGAACGTGGCTCTCAAGATGTGGGAAGGTAAACAGCTCGCGAGCGCAAGTAATTACACAAGTCATTGAAAGTCAAAGTGATGCATAGCACACTTCGCAGCCACTGACATGAGTGCTAAAGGTTGACGTGTGATTTATCAGTGGCACGCTTATTCGACACATTCGTGGGGCGTTAGTAAGCCAGATAGCAGTGAGTCGGTGGGCTTGCGGTTGATTCGCTAACAAGATGATTGTAGGAATGTTTGCTTGATTTCATCATTACAACGTGAGTAATTATTGAAAGTGATTTTTACTTTCCACAACTAGTCAGAGTATGATTCAATTAAGATATTTCTCCAATTTACAGCGTCAGGCGTGACAATTACTTTATTTGGTATTTGAAATGTAATCCACCGAATGTTGACATTGTCATCGGAGCAGAAGATCGAATGCGTTTGGACTAGATGGCTAGGGCTAAATTGGAGCGTTTCTAAATAACTACGCTTCTGAGCAAGCCTGCGTTCAAACGACTTCTTAATGGGAATCACAGGCGAGTCCGCACAACTGGGGTTCAAATTGATGACCAGTTCATGCTGAACAAATCCCTTATCCTGCGGGGTTTTATAAATATGTAGTTAAGAACGAGGGCAGTGCTGTGTGCTCTCATTCATTTTAGTTCATTTTTATTTACTTAATTCATAACAAACTCTTAAATACTAGACAAAAATGCTTAAAACTAGTTGGACGAACATTGTTACTACTTCTAACTTACTGGCCCTAGGCGGGCACTCTAAGCTAAACTTAATCTTAAACTATGTCTTTCGACGTTGTGCTGTGTGCTCTCAGTGCAGTATGGTGCTTGGTTCTGTATACGAGGAAGGTGAATGGGGAAGAAGACAACCGCGAGCTCTACGAATTGTACAAAAATGTGGATATAATCCGAAAGGTAAATTTCTGTCGCTTGAACTGGCTCAAACATATTATCTTTTTGGCAACACTGGTTTAAACAGGTTAAACATCTTCACTTTGGTCTATAATTTAACCATGAATCGTCTTACAAACGAACAACGCTTGCAAATTATTGAATTTTATTATCAAAATGCGTGCTCTGTTATGAAAGTTCATCGCGCGCTTCTTCTATTTTATGGTCTGTTTAATCGACCCACTGACTTTGGCTCAATGGGTACGTAAATAAGCAGAATTGTCGATTTTGGAGTGAATATCAGCCAGAAGCATTGCAAGAGCTACCAATGCATCCAGAAAAAGTCACAGTTTGGTGCGGTTTATGGGCTGGTGGCATCATTGGACCGTACTTCTTCAAAGATGGTGCGAATCGTAACGTAACTGTAAATGGTGAGCGCTACCGTGAGATGATATCCAACTTTTTGTTTGCCCAAAATGCAAGAGCTTGACTTGCATAACATGTGGTTTCAACAAGACGGTGCCACATGCCACACAGCATGCGCAACAATGGACTTATTGAGGGGCGAGTTCGGTGAACATTTTATTTCACGTTCGGGACCGGTCAATTGGCCGCCTAGATCGTGCGATTTAACGCCTTTAGACTATTTTTTGTGGGGCTATGTTAAAGCTCATGTCTATACAGACAAGCCAGCTTCAATTGACGCATTGGAAGACAACATTGAAGAATTTATTCGTGAGATACCGGCCGAAATGTTGGAAAGAGTATGCTAAAATTGGACTAAGCGGATGGACCATTTGAGGCGCAGTCAAGGTCATATCGGAATTCATTGGAATAGAATTTTTTCTATTGGGACTCTGATATTCTGTAAGGGCGAAAGCCTAAGACAGGCCCTCTCAAACGCCTCAATCTTCTTTGCCATCAAGCTTACACTCACGTTGACCCACACGGGACACGACCGGATGAGCCATCTTTTTAATGTGCGGAACTTTTGCGGAAAGGCAGCTACGCCGCAAATGATCAATATCCACGTATTGAATTCCAGTTCTACGTCTACAATTAAAATCGTCACTTCCCGTCACTTTATTGACAGACTCTGTGTTAAAAACAACACGAATACTCGTCAGGCTGACTCGTCAATAATAACCGCAAATAAACATCCGGTCTGCGGCTCAAATAAAACGTGCAGCAAAGTCGTAGTACCGCAGCAGCACGTCAGCCTGTGTCAATTAAAAATTACTAAATTCACTTAGCATAATATGCAATCCGGATATGCAATATTTACTATCTTTCTATAATGTATTTTATTGACTGCTGGTACAACTTCCATTCATGATGTGAACATGGTTCTCCATCCCTCAGCGATGTGTGTGTTCGTTGTTTCAATATCTAAGAATTTGAATTTGACTAGATGGAACGAGAGAACGGAAAAATTAAGCTCGAAGAAACCTTAAAGCCTGTAACTGGCGCCCTAAATTCACACGGAATTATTTAGAGACGGGCTCGGGGATGACTCATCCAGTGGGTTAGAAATTATAACACTGTTCGTCCAACCAGTCTTAAGGACTTTGTCTAGTATGTAAGTGTAACGACTTTAACAAAAATTTAAACAAAAATGCATTTAAAGAAAAGACGATTAACGTAAGTACACGTATACACGTGTGTATGCAAATTTAAGATACAGCCAATGTGGATGATTCAATGTAACATAGATTAAAACATTCAGTCATACACGTGTGTAAGTGAATTCACGTTAAAAAAGTGATAGAAAAACTTTCAACGTAAATTCACGTATGCACGTGTGCCTAATAAAATATTGTCAGTAAATACATAGGCAAGGAGAGGACGTGTCCGGTGCCGTGAAACAACGTCGACTCAATGTGACAATGATTTAAAAAGTTCTATGTTAGCTGTCCTAAGCAAGTTGGTATAGATTTAATCATCCCAATAAATGCGATATCGCTGCGCACAGGGAACTCATTTTGTACCCGTCCAATTCGGATGGTGACCAAAAGTCTTTACATTACACAACATGCCTTTAAACTGGCTGTCAACTTGTCTGCGACGCAGGTCCTCGCATCGGAAACATACTGCCTGCGGCAATACAAAACGTGTTTACATATCACTTCAGTCAGATAACACATGTTTAAATGCGAGATCATTCAGCAAAAGCTTCACATTAGTCCTCCCCGGAGGCAACGCCTACACACATGCGTGCATACTCATATGCATGCTCAAAGATCTTAACTATACTACACGTTTATCTTTACATCTGCCATCAGTTTCCAGTTGTGAGGTAGGTGGCCCAATCAAATGCTCATCGGGCCCGTCCTTGAGATGACAAGAAATAATTTCATCGTTTCCCCCGACACTTGAGAGCGACGACCAGGCAAGGCAGCAAACTGATTAAACGCCACAAGAGATCGAGATCGAACAAGAAAAGGATGAAATGCATGAATGCATTTCATGAAATATAATAATTTTCTCCGCAGTCCTTACGACCAAGAACAGAGGAAGAGACGATATCTCAATTAAGCACAAAGCATTTTACGTTTCACAATCCATGACCAGATGACGTATGATGACCAGAAACGGCCACGACAATAAGGCCGGTGCGGATGGCGGCGACAGTGGCGGTCGGAGAGGATGGCCGCTGGAATGAGGAGACGCGCAGGCGTGTGTGTAGTGTACCACAGCAAGTACGGGAGGTCTACCTGCTGTGGCATGGTGCAGTACACCGGGCACAACCGGGAGGACACAACGAAAGTGGAAACAAATTGAATTGAAGAGGATCACACGCATTTCGATGTGTACCATCTCACCGGTATCGAGTGGATGATGGTGGCCGATTCATCGATTCAGAACTTTCAGGACATCTCTTGTTTTGTGTACCCTCTGCGCTGCGCTGAACCACCTTATCGAATATCCTTGTGCGTTCGGTAGTCTCGACAATTGTGATGACGCTCGTGATGATGATGAGGATGAATCCCATTGTGACGGGCTGTCGTGTTCGGTGGTACGATTCCATTGATCTTTTGAACGATAGCATGCATGCATACATGATCAATTAATTCGCTCGCAGCGAAAGGATTGAGATTTATGTCGGATGCTTGTCGAATGGAAATTCGAGATACATACAATGCGCGTTGTGATCTGCGAAATAATTTCGTAAAACAACGGATGGAGAGAGAACGACGACGCGAACGCGAACGCGAACGCAGACGGGCCAACGTGTGCATATGGCGTGCCAACAAAGGAATTTGTTTTGTCTCGAGAGGTGGTACATTCGGTTTGATTTGTTCGGCTTGACATGTGTGGCATTTCTCAATGATTTTGTACAATGTATTTCGGATGCTTCTCATGGTTTCAGTAAATTCATCTACTTCTAGAATTCGAATGTGATGACGCATTCATATGATACATCAACAAGGACAATTCCACATGTCCACTTAATGACCCAGGTTAGTTGTTGCCAAAGCTCCAATAAAGTTACTCCCCTAAAATATTTTCGAAACTTCATGTCCATATGATGAGTATGACGAGGAAGTTAGTTACAAGAACCTGTTATAAAGTTCAAGTGATCATCGACAGGTGGACGTAAAGCAATTTGGTGTTGATGTCTAAGAGCACCACTAACTCATACTTTCACAGTTCATGTGATTTTTACGTAAGATCGTCCATATTTCCGTCAATATTTCCACCACGAGCATGTTGTAGCGGTCGAGTCGTTGAATTTAATTTTCGATGGCTCGAGTCCCATACACACATTCATGATTTAAACGGTGTGCCTCTGAGCTCCTCTAACGACGCCGGCTTGTTGCTATAGGCCAATGATTTCACGATCTAAGCGGTCATCGACAGGACCATCTCTGTGTGGCTTGTGGCACCGTCTTGTTGAAAGCACACATCACTAATGTCTATTCCATCCAATTAACAAATGAAAAATCGTTGCAACATGTCTCGTTTACGATGCCCATTGACTGAATTTTTTCAACGACAAAAATAAAATGGCCCAATGACACCACTGGCATAAAAGACCACACCACAGAAATTTTGTCCTGGTATGAGAGGTGTCCGCTTATGAGGAGTGTCAGTTAGGAGAACACACTGTAGTTATTTTTAGGGGATGAAATGGTGTTTCTTGAAGCACATGATGGTTTTTCCTCGACCAATAATGCATATTCTGGTTTTTCACGAAGCCATTAAGCCAAAAATGCACTTCATTCATAAACGTGGTTTTGGTAAATTAAAATCATCTCAAAGTTTGGTAATAAATTTGAATTATTTGTAAACGTTCTTCGTTCGTGAATTCCACCATGATGATTGTATGGTGCCCATCTCTTCTATGGAATGCTACGGTCTATAAAATGCTGATAAAATAATGGAGGTTACCTCCCACCCACTTGGTAAAATGTTGACAGACTTATTCTTGGCTCCATGAGCGAAACTAACAAACTATTAACTAACGCTGAGCGTGTACATAGATTCACGTATCCCCGGAGTGACTAAGTTTCGGCAGCTAGGTAGTCCCGATTTAGTCAGCGGTTAGTTTGTTGTGCAGTCGATGAGAACTTCACTTTAAAGCAAATCGAACCTGGCGGTTTGTTCAGGTTCAACGCTGGTCCACACGCAATTCTACATCGCAATTCGTCGTACATACCGTTAAGACAGCATGGCTAGATGATCGTTGTAGTGTCGGCTGTCCAGTACAAGTACAATACGCTCACAACTACTCTGAACAAGATTTGACATGCACACAAAACAACAAAGATAAGAGCTAAGATGTATGACATGAGTATTATGACGTATCGAAGAGCACCTCAGACGCTCCCACGCTCTACCGTAAGCTCTACGCTCGGCAATTAGTTGATGGTGCTGATGTCGCTCAAGAAGGTTGACTCTTTTGCCAGTCAATCCGGCCAGAGGAGCAGGAAAATTGTTATTGCCGATTGTGCCTTTGTATGCGGAAGGTATTCACTTAACCTTACTAAAAGCACAAAGAGTAATAGTAACAATTATAACACGTTTAAGTATAAGTAAAGCCGTACAATCTAAGAAATGTCGGGACTCGAGAGAAGTGGTGGCGAACTCGAGGCAAGTGGTGTGTGCTGATCTAGAATTAATTCTAGAAGTCAACACATTTTTTTTTATCATGGTTCAGTGCTACGCTTTGATTGAAACTTCTTAACTAATTCCTCCAATGCTGATGAGTAAGTAAAGCGTGATTATATTTCGTTCCTTTTCAATCCTTAGTCTCTGCCTCCAATAACAGAGGTCCTTCTTAGCTCCTCACTGCTTCCTCGTTTGGGCTTTTAAAAGTTAAACATTCATTATGTTGACGAATCCAAAGGTATAGCTTGACGCCTTGCTGATGCCACTAAGGCCCTCCTTGTCAGAGTCGTTCGACACAAGCCATCCTGGTGTTCCTCAATCCTGGTGGTTAATGTTTTATTAATGAAACTGCTGCCAAATGGCATTTTGTAACTACTTCCGCACTCATATCGCTTAAGAAACGTTTATGATGTCCCATTCAACACACCGGCACACCTTCGACTTCATTTTCGTAGTCATTCAATAAAATCCGATCAAAACCAGTACGTTCCTTTCATATTCCCTTTGAAGTCAAACATGAGAACAGGACAAGAAAAAAAAACCAAAAAAAGAAAAAAAAAAAACATAAAAATAAATGCAACAGCAGTCAGCAATAAAGTCTTCGACAAATATGCGATGAATCCTGACCAGGCCATCCATAAGATTTGCGGACTTCTTCCCAGATTGCAGAAGTCAGATTTGCGACTGGTACTAGTGTCCAAGTCGCACCACACCGGCACACCAGTACACACCGGGAACGCATTGGTACCTCAAAGATCTCCTTACAGAACTTCAGACACAAGCACAACACAAGCAACAACAGTAACAACAAACGCGCCAACAAAAATGATGGCACCCTGCGGTGAGCATTCCTTTACGATTAACCATATGACAAAAGCCCACTAATATCGATGCTGGACAATGTGGTACCGCATTGTTTAGCGCTGTGTGAAGCGCTTCGCCTCGAAAAGAGTGTGGACACCTCTCTGCCGGGATAACAGCTATCACCTCTTCCTCACGGGGTCAGCGCTACGCTGCTGGGGGACGCTTCGCCTTGCGGGAATTATAAATGTTATCAGCATAATAGCGATATATTGTGTGGACGGAGGATGCCAATCTCTGCCTACACATGTGCCTCCCCAGAGAAGGTCGACGTCGTCGTCGACAGTGTGTGTGCGTGGAAGGATCGTTTGGTTTTGGTCGGCTTGAAAAAAGGCGCTCGTTTACAGCGCTCACAGATGATGGTTGATGTACGTGGTCAAGAGGTAGGCGCAGGCGCAGGCGAAGGAGCAGGAGCAGGAGCAGAAGCCGTAGTCCTCCGCACAATCGAGTGTCTCTCGTTCGAAGACCGTTTGGAGGATGACAAAAGGTAAGTTATTTTCATGGTACACATATCTGATGTTATTTAAATGCATAAGTGATTGTGTAGCATTTAGGAGCGACCGCGCTTCGTTCACTCAATGAAGTCTCCCGGAGCCATATACACGGCCAGATGCTTATCAGAGTGGACTGTGTGGACAAAATAAAGTAAGTATTGTCATGTTTGTTTTATTGCTGAAACCAAAAATGAGTGTGTTTTCGAGATACACATACACACACGGTGTCTTTTGGATGGGTGCTGAAGTGCTCAGGGGGTTATTCCTGTCGTGTTAATAAACTGCCATGAGGCTCTTAATCCACCAGATGCACTCTGTAGTGCTTGGGGCACTCAAATGGGGGTGACTTAAGAAAAAAAGTGTTATTTTGACTTCACATACAAGAGCGATTTACAGTGTTTTTGTTTACATCGGTCCAACGTACTCTCTGCTAGTTGGGTTAGGATTGCGGGGCAGCGCCCTAATTTGAGTACCACCTAGTGCCTGGCCAAAAATCGGACTCTGAACTCAATTCATTCCAGTTGTCGAATGGAGTTCGTAGCTCGTTTACAAGTGCTGGACGTACGAAGAGAATTATTTCTCTTTTCAGCATTCCAAACCAAGTCAGCAATGAAGTAGAACACTTTCTGAATTCCCTGAGATCGATCGAGTCAATCATGTGTCTTGCAGATCAATTTACCCTGCATCTCTTCAGTCACTATCGCCCTAAACTTATTCGTTTTTCAATTGAATGCAGTTTGTGGTCCATTTTCGAGAGTTTACCGCAGACATCTGCGCCACAATGGCGGCTCGTCAACACACTTTGCATTACCTCTCAGCTCGAGTGTCATCACTTCATCGGCGACTTTAACGCCGCATTCCTCCTTTACTCAGTTTTCCAAGAACTGTGTACTGGAGTGTTACAAATCAATCTCGCCCAGCTCCCTGCGGCACTCTCGGCTCTATCGCCAAATTTAGACTTAAGTGGTTTTTGTATACCGTTATCAAGAAATTGCATAAACCTACATACAGTGTTCAAAGTGAAACGCCAAACATTTGATACCCCGCTTGGCCGCATGGTCGGCCTGTCGGCCATTGTGGTCGCACGACTTTGTTGTAACAAAGTTGTCTGCTGCCAGGCAGTCTTTGATGGCATCAAACCGCACCGAATGTTCAAAACCAAATCCGATCCCATTACGAACGTGGGGTCCATATATCCAGAGAGACAAGACCTCCATTTTTGGGGACATCCACACGGGATGTCAGCCTCCGCTGAGTCTGCGCGCGGGCGTCTGTGTATGCGTGTGTGCATCGTCGGTGTGTGAGATGTGGTGTTGAAGATGTTGTTGTACGATCGCCTGTCAGATGTGTCACGGAGGTTTTTCACCTTTAAAACCCCAGCAGAAGACTAAAGATCACCACAAGAGTCTTTGTGGGTCCGATCAGCACGATCACCATTTGGGTTCATTTGCATTCCGCTTCGATGAGCAGATGATCCTGAACACCACCCCAAAACAGGTCGCGCAAAGGTTGCACCCTATTGGATTACACAGAACGAACGCTCGAGCACTCGATGGACGGCCCATTGGTGGTTGTGGTGGCGATGGCGCTGTCCCACATCCTTTGTCTCCGACGGGCTGAGATGTTTCAGTTTTTTTTTTTTGGTTTTTTGATCTCATTTTTCGTTGACAAGCAACACACTCTTGCGGCTAATGCGGATAGATCGGGTTACGTATTGAGATGTCGATACAAATTTTATAACGGCTCACTAGGTTGGCCATTTTGTGCAGCAGGTACATACATGGTGTGTGGCAACCAGAGACCAAAGACCAAAGACCAGAGACCAGAAACCCCAGAAGTTCACGGATGGACCTCGGTGTCTGGATGATGGATAAGCATGGTGAAGGACGCGTACGAATGTGTATCTGAATGCAAAATGCTCTTCATTCTGTGATTTGATTACATCCCGCTCGGGTGTGTGCTGCTTGTTTTGTGCACGATATCTGGATGGAGGACAAGTCACGAATCGAGTGCATGTGTGTTCGTCGGTCTGGCAGTTGCTGGTTGCACCGGCACCGGCACCGGCATTGGACTGGGATCCCTGAAATCTCTTAAGCACCACTGGCCCACAGAAGCTGCTGCCGTTGCTGTTGGTGCTGCTCCTAATGTATCCCACGATGCTTACCGCGCAGTGTGCACTCGTCAAGTGGTCAGATGACGGTCGTCGGTGCATTCTGCTGTCCGGCGAGCGATCTTTGACAGAAGCTCTGTCGTTCTCCTCAGTGAAGAATCAAGTATTTACGTTAGTTCTGTTTTGTTGTTCTGTCCCAGCTCCTGTGCAGGGACAGCGCTCCAAGTTGGGTCTTCTGGGATGGCAATGCCATTAATTCATTATCGCGACTTCCAGTTCGTCCGTCGCGGATTTATTTGCACGCTCGCTATCAGATGCATGCTGTATGAATGGGAATAATAAGCATTTATGTCCTCTCCACTGAGGTGAGGTTGCTTATAGAGACCTATCGCGGCGTAATCTACTTTTCATTTCGAACGGACTGTCGTCGCGCCACTCCATGGCATCGTAATTGAGTTTAATCTGAGAGTGTGTTTGACTCGTATATTGACAACTCTCGATGAGGCCAGACTAATGATTTGCCAATCGCAAATGTAAAGGAAGGTATGGAAATGTCAAAGTCAACGCCGTTGACAGGAGGTAGTCACGATCACTTTTGCTTTCCTCGATCACCTTGACAGTGAGTAGAGGATTTGTGCTTACAAATGTAGAAGTGTTTCCTTAATGGGACAACTACTGGCTGTGTTTGGGACTGGATGGGGAGAGCTAAGGGAAAGCTTGTTTCATCTAAGAAGAGTTTGACTTCAATTTGTGATTTATTTAAACCCTGAGCACGTTAGATATCTGCACAAGACCCTCGCATCTGCGATTGATTGAACTTTATGAGGTACACCATTGATTCTTGAGCAAATAGGTGGGGAATGTAAATCAACTTATGTTTCAGGTCAATTTTGTTTGGGCGCCATTTTGGTTTGGCTGACACCTTTCAGTTGAAATTTGACAGCCACTGAGGGTACAACAAATGTTTATGAATGCATGGCAAGCCAAATATTGATGTTTTGTCGAAATTGTATGGAAATCGTACTGCACAACCTCATTTCACGCATCATGCTAAAGTCTGAGTGAGAGGTCTCAGAGAAAATTGGGTTGGTTTCGGAAGTTTTAAACTTTCAAATATCAACACGTTCTGGTCTGATCGAGGATTATAATGTGTGAGGCGTGAATAGATAGCATTCATGACCTTAAAGTCCGAATGGAGGTGTTTGGATTTAAAAGCCCGATTTTTGGCAGATTACTTAAATGATCGCAGCTTTATTATTTATTATATTTATTACATTCTGATATATCTCGCAACTTGGTGTTAAAGCCAAATTAGCGGTATTTAACGCACGTGTTCCAACCCTTAGCTATGGTCATACAATTTGGGTAATGAGAGAAAGATAGAGATCGCGAATGCAAGCGATCACGGCAGTGCGCGAGGAGCTCAAAATTGAATGGAATGGGCTATGCTTCGATGGTTTGGTCACGTGTCACGACTGTCCTCTTCATCACGACTTACGAGGCGTGCCTTGAATGCGATTCCATCCGGTAGGCGATCGCTTGGCAGGCCTAGGACGAGGTGGTTGGATTAAGTTCAAAAACTCGTCTGGTTCCGCTAAGGCATAATTGCTGATGAGTTAGAGTCGGTGGCGGAGGATCGAGTTCCCTTGAGATCTGGCATGTCCCAGAAGTGGGTGAGAAGAACATGATGATAAATGTCATCGATATTTTTTTCAAATCAAACAATTTTCAAATGCAATGCTTAATATTCCTCCGCAAATAGATGAAGTTACTTTATTATATTTATCAGTGTAAGGTAAAGGTAAAGGTAAAGGCCCTAGTATCCAGACAAATACATACATGTCAATCAATTAAAGGATACAAGTTATGCGTCCGTCCATTATCTAAGGTCTGAGAGTGAGGCCATTTTGACGTTTGGTCTTAGAACAAAAAAAGTGACTCGTTTGAAACAAGTAAATATTTGAAGAATATTTTATATTTATCCTTATTTCGTATGAGAAATGACTTGTTTTACTTGAATTATAATAAAACTTCCTTAATTTCGAAAAAATCTTTCGACCCAATTTTCAATGGCCAATAGTACGACCAAAAATGATAATAATTTTCATTTTTCGGGCAAAATTATTTCGGATGCGATTCCACCAACCACATCCTGCAGCCGGCGGACGACTGTAACGGTACGTAATAATAATAATAATATAATGGCGCTACAGCCCGTAGAGGGCCAGGGCCTAGCTTCTCAGCACCCACTCGTATTGTGCGTGCTATTGTTTTATCACGAGTGGTACATAATTAAGAGTCAACATATTTGGGACAAGCACTAACGAAAAGAAACTTTCGCATCCATTTGAATGAATTTATTCTTTAAAACAAGGATATGTGGACTATCGTACAGAATAGTTTCGGGAAACGTGGTTTGTTTCCATTAGACCCCGAAGCTACAAATTTCTCCAGATTTTGGGGGATCTTGTAATTGATCAAGTTGCGATCTAGAGCAACACATTGAACCTTCCAAAATTAAGACTGCTGCAGAAGTGATAGAGACATTAATAGAACTATTTGGTTTTGAAAGCAATTCCAACCGAAGAGCCAAAACTGATCAACAATGCAGCACCAAATTAATATTTGGAGGTAACAGTGGATGCTGCCCTAAGGATTAGGACATTTAATAACGATGGAATGTTAGAGTAAGAAACCGAAGAAGTCTGTACCACAAATAGTGAAAAGATTAAATCCGAAGCCCCGAAGCAGAAAACCGATCAGCAAGCGGGCATACATTGCATACAAAACGTTCGTGTCCGGATACTAAACAAAATAAAGTGTAAATTCTGCTGTCCGGATAATACTGTCAATCGAACATTTTTGTTTTTGTTTTTTTACAGGGAAGCATTCAAAGTAAAAGAATAACGTAAGAATTACGTTTACTGTGCCGATAGACCATACCCTAGAAGGCAAACCCATTCATATGATTGTCTAGAATTTTGACGATGACCGATTGTAGTACACTCTTTCATGTGATTGCTTAAAATATACATAAATTTATCACTAATAAAAATGTAAGGCATGCAATTCTACATCTTGCTCAGCACTAAGTGGAAATGTTTAGTATATGTTACAGTTCACATTTTTCTTGTATCCTTTATCTGATGCCTGGATGTCATTGGTAACTTTGATAGCTTTTGAAACATAACAACTGGAAAAACTATAACTTCTACCTGGTCACCCTTTACCTAGGCAGCCGCGTCGAAGTAGACTTCGGCTACTGCACTGGATATCTGGATTCAGAACAATTTTCATAATTTACGGTTCCACCTCTCTCGAGTTAACTACGGTATAGCGACCACTACCTTAAAGAAAAATAATTCCGCATCTCTAATGCCTAATGAAATGAACATATCCAAACCAAATTCATATCGCCGCACAGGAAGAGTAAACGTCAATAAGTTTCTACTAAGTATTTCGATGACACTTGCTGCAAAAATCTCCATTCAACCCTATTCACGTGAAAGTCGCTTCAGTTGAGGCGGCCTGATGTAACAACATCATCTCCCACGGATCAAGGTTCCGCCAGATTCACCTTCACCGTGACGCATTACCGGCATAATTTCGGCCCGACAACGCAAGCCGATGCCGGTCATCCGCCAAAGAGTACCTGTTTTGACTTGGCTTAGTCACGAACGCATTTCCTGCATATCACCTTCGGTTTGACCAACCGCAAGGAATTCTTTCGTCACAACGAGCAGCAGCATCAGCATCAGCAACAGCGGAAGCGGATTCGAAATATATCGCATTCCATTTGCATTATATCGATGCACAGACCATTCCAGAGGAGAACTGAAACTGAGATACCCAAAGTATGCCAAGCGAGCTGCTAACTGAAGTCTTCGAAATATTCCGCAGCAATTACCAGCCCCTTTGCAGACTCAATTAAGGGCATTTAAAAGTATAAATCAAATAATGACACATCCTCCAGGCGATCGTGTCCCCGTCATCGTCATCATCGTTGTCATTATCATCATCGGCATCGTCATCGTCATCGTGGACGTTCTCGACTTCGTCTGAAGCAACAGGAGCAGCAGCTTCCTACTCATTGAAATCATTTCATTCACGTCTTTTTTTTCACTCTCTGCCTCGTCTCCATCCTTGCCGAGAGATTGATCTGGTCTCGAGAGAAGTTGGCGGCTGGATGGATGGAGGATAGGATATGCAGTCACCATTATTTACAGTGTTATGCGTTACATGCATTGACCACGAAGTGCCACCAACCATCAGAGAGCAGAAGTGAAAACTGTACATAGCACGCTGCCGCAAAAATTGTTCGCCTCCTCCTCTAACTGTCTCCCCGGCCATCGGCTGCCCGATGCCGCATCACAAAGAAGCTTACACCGGCTCAATGGCATACAATTATCACAGGACCATCATCAAGCATCATCCAATCTGGAGCCATGGCTCGAGGCTAGCATCGGAGAGAATAAGACCACGACCCGACCGTGTGCAGACGATGACGAACTACACACAATCGCACTCTCTCAGCGCGGAGCTCTCCAGTCTGCAGTCCAGCGATCCGGACACTGATGGCTTGGTGCAGCCGATGCGCGCGGCAACAATTAACTAGACAGGCGCGCCTAGTGAGCTGAGATATGAGTGTGCCTGGTGTTGAAAAGTAAAGAAGCTTTAATAAATTACCGCAGTATTAAACTGAATAATTGCGTCTGCTCCTTATTTACGAGTGGGGCCATATATAAGTCGGCTTGGCATCAGCAGCGTCGCCCAGATGCCTTTAGCGCACGGTCCAGTTGGATGGTGGTGCGCTTGACTTGTGAGTTTTACTTAACCGCGACGACGGAGATGGTGGTAGATGATTGACTCTAATTACGAATGACGGACGTTTGTGTGGTAGAATTGTGTGTGAAAGTTGTTCTGTTTGTTGTTTATAAATTGTCGAGTGTTCACCTGACACCTACATGTGTTCTGCGGTGGGTTTCAAGTCGGGACTAGGGAGATCGGATCACTAATCGGGATCTGGCATCAGATCACCATCGCTGGTTGATGGATTTTGCCTGCCAAACTGGAATACAGTAGTTTGCGGCGAAATAATTTTGACAGTTATCCGTATGACAGATGACGGATGACAGGAGGTGCCAACTAAGGGTGCCGCGACATGGTTTACCGCGGAAGTTGTGATGAAGGTTTGGGTGATCGAGATTTGGGATTTGATGGAAATGTGGGCATGTTGGGTTTTGTTTTGTAGTAAGTTCCTGTTTGATTCTTTTTTTTACTTTTAAATGCAATATAATTTTTATTTGTACACTTTGCATGGAATATGATTCAATTTCATTAAGCCAGATTGTCTCGGAATTCTTGTACAATTCGACCAAATTATTTCCGAATGTTTTCTTTATTCATCAAGGTTGAGAAGTTGTGGTTCATTGATGTTCAGTCTTTTCTTAAGGAGCATCCATAAATAGGACGAGGGAAATCAAATCAAGACATCATGGAGTCCAGTCGATGTCACCAGTTCTTGACATCATTTGGCCGCGATACATTTCTCACAAATGTTGCACTGTAGCTTGACCAGCGAGTGAAGTGGTACCACATGTCCTGCAGGCTTAGTTGATCCAATTCTTAAGTAAGATGACAAAATTTAAAGTGATCCAAGCGGAAATGGCCGTTCAACAAAACTGAACTGGAACATAAAAACACCCTGTGTTAGCAACTCATGATCACTGAGGAAGAATTGTAAGTATTTAGCTTCGATGTTCGATTCGATTCTATTGTTAGCTGGGTTGGTCAATCAATATGTGCGTTGTTGTAGGCGAGTTCTTTTTTTTCCGTTTTCGAAGCCATCCCTGACAAGTTTCTTCATGAATTTGGTCCGCTGATTAGATCCACTGAAATGCACTAAGCGACTTAAACCAGTTCAGCTTCTCGGGTGCACTGAAAGGGCATTGTCTAGTTCCAAAATTTGGTTTGAAGCGATACCGAAGTTCTTCGGAATTCGCCCTTATTTCACGACCCACAGAAGTAGCTTCAAAATGAGACTACAATTTTCAGCGGTATTTCGTGGCCTTAAACAAATGTGAGGTGAGTGAGTAAAAAGTTTAGACTCCAAACGCAGTCTTTTGTGAGAAAAATCACAATCCGTTCAGCAAGCTCAGATGCATATCCAAACGCACATCTATCGCCCAGGCTCTCAGCTATTTACAAAAATAATTAGTGCGGAACTGCAAGAATCGTTCAACAAGGTGCTAATCGTAGTTTTGTCTTCACCTTTTGGTTACGCGCAGCACACAGCGAGCACATCGCATGGCGGTGGTCTCAATCTGTGCGTCGTCGTTCCCAAACAAGCCAAGTGCATATGTCACATCTTATCGCACTCAACCCGCGCCGTAATCCCATAATCATTCGTGTCCATCATGTGTCTTTGAAGAGCGCCTTTAGTCCGGATGGTTCTTTTTCAGTGTTTTTTTTTTGTTTCTTTTAGTTTTGTTTGCTTGTTTACTCGCTACAGTTCAGGTATATAATCACATGGTATTCTTTCCGCTTTTTGTTTGAGCGAACGGACACAAGTGGCCGGTCAGCCGACCGGCTGGTCGGCTGGTTGGCTGGTCGGTTGGTCGTCCAGGCATTCGCGCTCCCCAACAGGCTAGTCTTCAAAAATCACTTAATGTATCGCGCCATCACTTGTTTCGGTTAATGACAAAGACCAATATTTTCTTCCTGTGACATTCTTGCTTGGTCGGTCTAATTGCGTTTGTGTCTTGGGTATCTCCGATGTAGTTGTCTTTACTTTTGGTTTCTTTGCTTAGGGAAGACTGAGAGAAACACAACTGGAGCTGGAGACGCAGTGCATACAACATGCCATGCAGCTGTAGACAGTCTAAGTTGGCTGATCTCCCGCTAATGGGGAGCTACAACATTCCACAGAGAGTTGTGGGGTCACACGGTTGGAATGTATTGATCGTCTTTCATTGTCAGTCTGAAGTCTGAACATAGGAAGTCGTATCTATGATAAATTATTAAAATTTATGAGATGAAGAAATTAGATGCTGACGTTGTCTGAAGGTGTTCCCTGTGCAATGGAGTCTTGGGTTGACAAATCATAATTCACATCTTCTTTGTGTGGCTTCAGTGCGTGTGCATGCTACTGTTTGAGAAGAAGCTTTAAACAAACTTTTACTACCCGCAATACCACACTCACTCATGCTACTGGCTTGAGAGTGGCTCTGTCTTTCCCTCAGAATGCAGATGCTTCAGTGTGATCCTGAACACATGTTTCAATCTCAAAGACAAATTAAGTAGAGCTGTGCAATCAATGTTCCTTTGAGACATAAAATATGCATATGAGAAACTGCAGTCGATATTTCTCCATAACTTTAAGCTTGGAGACGCAAAATTCCTCTAGTTTCTGGTTTATGATTTCATGGCGGATCAGCGGATAGGAAGTTGCTGATTGATGGTAATATGCTGGAAAATCGTTTGCATAACATCTTTCGTGGTCCTAGACTAGTTTTGGTCTGCATATCGGCTAACATATTTTGCGTACTCTTATTGTTCCATTTTTCTTCATCGATACAAATTATGTAAGACCTGTACATTTTAAGTTTGCAAGTAAGTCGATTTTTGTAGATGTAAGCCATTGGAAAACGGAACGTAGTCGTTTTGTTTGCATAAGCCTAATTTGCAACCGCATACTTGCATGGATTCTACATATGTATTTAATTATAACGCGATGATGACAGACTAGATTCTTGATTTGCTTTCCAAGCAGTTTGTAAGGAGAACAAGGTGTGGTGGGCAACTTGTCAAAACCGCCATATTTTCATTTTGAGTTGACACTGGAGATATGCATTTCTTAAGCTTAAATCACAACGCAATTCCGTTTATAAAATAGTAAAGAATGACGAAATTGAATTCAAAATTGATGTACGATTATATGATTTAATTTATTAGTTACTGGTATTGTATATCGGAATGTGCAGTGAGAAGTTAGCTGGAGCTACAGAGATGTGTATTCAAAATCTTAATTTGTTTCCGTCTTTAAATTTCTGTTGACATGAAAATGCCTGCAATAACGTCACTTGCTGTCTTACACCGCGGCTTGTAAGTAAAGATTTTTCTAAGTCTCTCTCAATTTTAAATTATTAGCAAACGTGTCATTGTCTCTGGATGAGATGGTGATGAGTGCCGAACCCTAGGTATCTGTGAAACCGATTAGCTAGCTAGGTATATATGTATACAGGTTGGAATGCTCCTCTCCATTTGCAATTTACTTCTACGCAGGGCAACGACCCAATTATATTAGAAGGCATTATGGGCCAAACCTCCAAGATGATCTGGGGCAGACTGGAACCCAAATACTGGAAGGAGCTGCTAATAGTAAACGCCAGAAGAATAGGCGCCACCACAAGCGATTTCTTCAGAATCTTTGTGGGTGACTGATGAGGAGAAGATGGAAAGCATGCTACACCTCTCTTGCACTAGCGCGGCATTAACATCTAAGTCATAAAAATGATTTTTTGTAGCAACTTTGTTTCTCTTATTTTCACATAAAAAATGACAGAAAGTGGTGCTCGAGATCAATTGAGCAGTTAATGTCATCAGTCCGATATGGTCAAGCGGTTGAACAAGAAGAAGGAAGCATGATTAAATCCCTGTTGGTGAGTAGAGCTTTTCGCATCATGATTCAGCACAAGTGCCCTCTGATTGTTAATCGTGCTGACTGAATAAGCTACAGCGTGAAGTTGCATTTAAGACTTAAAGGGGTTCAGTTACAAGGAAAGAGTAAAACTGCGGGTTGAAAATTCTTAATGCCATACAAATGGCCACTAGCGACCGACTCATGAGGGAATGGGGTGCTATTTCTTGCTGAATTGTACCTGGATCTATCTATGAAAGGTGGAACTTCTGCTTTGCATGGCGCTACATTTTGGCCGGAACTTGAAAGGGTGTAACTGCAATCGGGTATTTTTTGAGCTAAAATCCATGAAAACCATACTTATTTGCGATTTATATACTATGTCTGGTCCTCCTGCATAAATGATTCATGTGTCATGTATAAAGAGTGTTCCAAAATTAAATCAAAAAATAAGAGCAGTAAATTGTTGGCAACACTTTAAAAAAATATCAATGGCCTAGAACGCGACGTGAAGACTAAACCTCTGTAATCCAATGGTGTTTCTACCACCATACGCCGAGGGAGGATGTGGCAAGTGCTTAGTCTTTAGTATGCGAACTCCGAAGACCTTGGCGAGCTTCGGTTTCAATCCACCTCTCCCTGGGTATAGGGCGATACACTTCTCCCGACGAATCGTGGGACCAAAGGAAAGTACAAGAAAGCCAAGGAGCTTCCAAACTGAGGCTCTGAGGTGTGAAGTACCACGTTAACAAAATGAACATGTGTCAAGACAAGGAATGTAGGTTATGTCTGGAAGATGATGAGTCATCGGAGCACATTTTATAAGAATTACTCGTATTTTCTATACTCACTTCATTGGAACTAAATAGATCCACAAAAAGCATACTATCCTTCATAAGTTAAGCAGTACGTCCTCTGCATTAACTGCAACCCTTCGATACAATAGATCTCTTCAGGCCGCGGTGTCGTTTTCCATGGCGGCAGGGGTTGTTCAAGAGGGAAAAAATCTAAAAAATAATGAAAGTTTGGCGGACACAGTTCGAGCATTTCATACAAAATATGGTCAAGCAGTGAATGTAACTGGCGATCGATATCGCCAAATTTGGATGATATTAATATGATTTCAACAAGACGGTGCCACATACAGCCCGTGAAACAATTCCATTACTGAGTGTGTCAAATGCTATTTGATTCCGACCCAATGTGACAATTTAAGCATTCTCGCAGGTAAGGTGGCGCAAGCAAATAAAAAAGGACCTCACCTGTGCTGTTGTTGCGATTGCTGAACAGAAATTTTTGGTTGACACAAAAGTTAACTTTGGACCACAACGCCACAGTCAAATGGTGTAAAAATTAAACCAGTTCCAAGTCAATATAATCAACTTTGCATCGAATTCAAAATGCTTACGAAAGCATTTATCATCCTGTAGCTTACCGGACGAAGGCAGACTTTCGCATTCCGAGATTGATCCAAAGTGTATTTTGGAAGATAGGCGCAAAACGATCCCCATTTTGGCACGATCTGATTTTGTTCGTTTCGTATAATTTTGTTTAACTTAATCATGGTGGCATAGGAAGGTATCCACACTTAGTAGCTTCTTAGTTGCTGGTGTATGCGAATCACAAGCTATAGCTCGCTCGCACATGAAATCGAACAAAATTAAGGTAGTTCTGCTTTACGATGTCTAATGCTGGGCGACTAACAAGAAGTAGGAACATATGGTGTTATATGCAAGAGAAGCGAATAGAGTAGAATCCACAACTGCAAACTATATCTACAATAGGATGTTTAAGAGGGTTCTCAAATATAACTTGGAGATGGCAAATCTCCTAAATCGTACCATATCGCCTAGGATCGTATTTCAGGCAGCAATTGCATCAGCAAACCTGGTAAGTAAGTTAGTAATAACAGTTTCTCAAATGCGTTGTGATTGATATCACCAGGACTGTGCAGAATGTAAAGCATTCTATGCGCTTCAAGAAAGCCTTAGTCGAAGCCAAATCTTGCTAAATCCCCACAGTCTGGATCAGAATGCTGCCATGTACAGACACACACACATCAGAAGACTTGGAAAATGCATTTACTCAAGCATGTGGTAGCAAGTAAACGTAATTCATGTCATTTAGTGTTTCTATATGCGGCCGAAATCAAGCCCAGTTTGCATCTCAAGCACATGCGTTCTTGACACATTGCATGTATGTGCACACCAATCGATCATACTTCCTATTTGACCTAACCTAGAACAACTTTATGTAGTTCAATATGCGGCGGGACCAATTAAAAGAAAACAGTTTATTCATTGAGTACGAGTACCAACCACCGGTACATGAGAAGAAGCACCTGAAAATAATTCAAAAACTTACTCGCGCACTGAAAACCGAGACTGAAAGAAAAAACTGGGCACAAGAACGGAGAAGAGCCAGAAGAACAAAAAGAATGCAATGAAAAAGACAACATTAATAATAAAACAAACAAAGTTTCCGCTCTATAAAGCGCATCACACATTTTCCAGATGAAGCCCTCTGTCAAGAGGTCAAGAGGATTAGATGCCCGAATAAACAACAAATAAAGGCGGACGAGGGAACGATAAAGAACAGATTTGTTCATGTCATGCCCATTCTTCGACATTTATACTGAGCACTGTGTGCTGGATGTGTAGCCAACGATTATGATTATGTTGTGTTGTTTTGTTGTTTTGTTGTTGTTTTGCTGTTGGCCTGCATCTCTAGTGTTGGCCCAATCACTTAACGCTCATCAGCGAGGAGCACTCCTTCTTCTACATCTCTCCCGTGTACGTACACCACACGGTTGTTGGTTATCATCATCGCGATCGCCATCACCATCACCATCACCATCGCCATCGCCATCGCCTTCGCCATCACCACCATCATCATTGTCGGACAGGTAACTTCTGCAGGCAAAGTGCCAGAACATGGTGTGAGATATCCGCTGAGCCAACAGCGGCAGCTCATCTGTGCCTGTTCGCCTTCTCTTTCGTTGCACAAGAATATGATTTCTCAGCGAACTCGCTCATACTAACGTGGACTAGAATTGAAATGGAAATCTAACCCACAATTTGGAGTATCTCTCTCCCTGTGCATGGTCGTCGGTTCGTGTATGTATCTATTTGGAGATTGGACTCGAACGCTGTAGACACTGCTGCACCGGTACCCTTTTATTGTTGTTCATCGGGTCTGACGGGCATCCGCACGCATACACAGGGGCGCGCGCACGTAAACACCAGGTACACACAAAATGTATCCGTATCTCACTGACAAGAGGGACACTAGAGCACACAATGATCATCAAAAGCTACCGCTGAGTAAACCCATGGCCACGCCACAGACCCCCTGCTGACCCGAGAGACACAGAGCCAAGTCGGGCACAGCATCGACAAAAATAAATCACCGAAAAATTAGGTTCCCAACATAACCACGCCAAGATGACGAGATGACGCACTGAACAACAACAAAACGATACAGAATCCTCCACTCGACTCTATCTCCGGATCGCATCACATTTGGGCCGCTATTGTGCGAAAAATTTGTACCATCGACCATCGGATCTTAGCTCAGCCATCGACGGCCGACCACAATGGCCCGCTGGAAGGTGGCCAATTGATTGCTATAAAATAATCTCTTTTAATTTTTGTCCGACCCTGCATGGCGGACGCGTCGAGGAGGAGTATCAGTGAAGAGGCCAAAAGAAAAAAAATTGACTGCCATTATGGGAAATTTGTTGCAACGTCGCCGCCGCCGCCGCATCAGCAGCAGCAGCACCGCCACCAGCATAAGCAGGACGTAGCGCGGTACGGCGCGGTGCGGCATGGCACGGCACGGTGCGGTGATCGGCGGCTCTCAGTGGGCACGGTGAGTATAACAAAACGCCTCTTTTGTTGTTGGTTTTGTTTGTGTGGTGGCTCTGGCGGTGACCTTATCCATCACACACAACTCGGTTCGAGCATTCGAATTAAATTGATCTTCAATTTACCACCCTTGAGATGGACCGAACAGCGTTATGGCATGGGCATGAGCATGAGCATCAGCATCGGCATGGGGAACCCGTCGAGAATGATGAGATTGGATGTGCACGCTCTTGAGTATCGCCATGCCGCGCCAAGAAGCGATGCTTGCGCTGCCGTTGCGATGGTAGATGGTGGAAGATGGGTTTGATGGGGATTTAATTGCATTCAAGCGATGATCGTTTCGGCACTTAATGGCGCTAAGTATCTTGATCGATCTAGACCTGGCGCCTTGTCTAATGATGTGTTATGCCACGAAGTTGGAGGATATGTACGTGTATCTGACAAAGTTTGCTGGGCAGCTGGCATGTTATTTGGGTGTGGGTCTATTTTTGCGTGTATTTAGATGTCAAATAGTGTTGGTAGTTAAAACCGGTAACGTGTGGATTATGACTTGATGTGTAGTGCTAAACAGTAGCAGTGTGGATGGAGTATTGTTGATGACTCTTGGAGTGTTTTGCATAAAGGAAACACAACCTGAGGGCTTACTTACACAAATATCTTTCAAACTCTAATCTGTTTCTCTAATCTAACAGCGGATGACAAATGCTCGATAACAGTATAATTTCTCTGCTGGAGATGCCAGGAAATAGGCTTAATTCAAACCCTATTCACACCTCGGCGAATTTCTGGACAATTTTATAAAGGCAAGCGAGTGATGAACAATCACATTAACTGATACCTTGAACATCCTTGTCACGCGTTATGGAGACATGGACAATCTCAAGAGCAGATGAAGAAGCCTTTTCAAGTGAAATGTTCAATCCTGTTTGCGTTGATCGCATTTGGAGAAGAAGATCTAACCACGAACTCTATCCCGCCCTCCGCCAATTCAACGCCTAAGGTTGGTTGGCCTAGGAGAGGGGCAATCCTGGTCCTGCCCGAAGAGTGCTAGATACAGCGTCAGAGGAACAACGCAATAGAGAAAGCCCATGAATCCGATGACACACACAACTGAACAAGGACTTCAGTCAACTTTGAGGCTCCTGGCTAAAGATGATGCCAGGGGCTTGTTGGTTGATGATTGTCTATGTAGGTCTGTAACGCCACCAGAAGAAGATGATGAACAATTACTGAATTTACTGAACTACCAATGACTTAAGACTTTAAGAGTATTATGAAAGGTGTTCGTTCGAATTGAACCTAGACACAGAGTCGACCCATATATACCTAATGACACAACGTCGAATACAGATTACGAATGTGGTCTTAATTTGCACCCCCGGACCTAAGACGGTGCTAATAAGGCATAAACGACCAAATTCTTGTAAGCTGTTTCATGGAGACAGATCTCTGAATAATCGTGGCGTCTCCATACATTCTTAAGAGATTTATTTGTCTATTTGATTAAACGAACATGAACTTGGAACTAAATTTAATCTAACTGGAATCGTTGCCAGAAAGGCAGCCTCAAGTTATGGGAAAGTGAGTACATGCCTCAAGCCCACGTATAAAAGAGTCTGGGGAGAGTATGTTCTGGGAGAGGGGAAGATGCGCTACTGGAGAAAAAGAGAATTTGCCAGTGTTAAGTTCGAAAAACTTGTCGCACAAAGTTGTCGAAGGAAGCACGATCGTCTTACAGTAAAAGCGAGTTTGTCGAGGTGGACTGGACGCATCTAGATAGAAAAGCAATCAATTTTCAGAAGCTTCAAAAGTCCGTCCACACCAGTAATTCTGTTTGACAGCAGTTTCAGAACTCGTCTACATGGATTGACGACATTCTCTTCCATTCTCGAGCAGTTTAAGTGGTACGGAATTATGCTCTGTTAATAGTGTCCTTTAGTCTGTTGGCAGCAAGTCACAAAAGTCAGAAGGAACATTCAGTGTTTTCGAGTAAACCTGAGAAATCGAAAATATGCTGATTGCTTCGTATTGCAGATTTCATTTTCTCAAACTTTGCCGAAACAATGATCGTGGATAGGTGGCAGGAAGCAGACTTTTCAGTACAAATTATGAGACTGAATAAGCTTTCACCGCAAAAGCGTTCGATTTGACTGACAGAGTGAAACAGTGAGAGGCTTACCTATCACACTCATTTAATTACAGCGGTGAATATGAACTGTTGGCAATTTCAAAAAAGAAAAATTAACTAGGGATAAAAGGGTGTTTTTTTTTACAGTCGATGAACTTGAACTTGAACTGCAATAGTTGCTCCGGTATGAGTCTGCTCATGATAAATTGGCAAGCAAAACTGATTTCTACAACCGATAACTGTCAAAACAGCTGTCAGAAAAAAACAATTCAAGTTCTACGCTCTTTAAAAAAACGCCCTCTACATCACTGTAACTAACTTGAGGTTATCTTGCCCGGAGGGTATGTAGATTCCGAATGACAAATTAAGGGAAACTTTTCTTGATATCACGCATTGTCAGCAAAAGGCGGTCCTATGGATATGGATCAACATCATGTCTGGAATCGAAGCTAGACCTTCGGACTAGGAGTCGACGCACTGTAGCACAGTAACCAAAAGTGCTGCTAAATATGGTTGAAAATGTATTCTTATGCGTCATCTAGAAAATAAACTCGTGCATTCATTCGACATCAGATTCCCCCGTGAACTGGTTAAATATCCGCAAAAGTCTACGTGACCACCGGCAAGACACAATCCATTCCTCCACTTGATTCTTAAAGAGTCCTTTATCTTTGCGGCATCTGTAACATCTTTTATTCAACAACGCCATTGTACTTCACAAGTATTTGTGAAAAGTCAACTGAAGCCGCTGAACAGGATGACGAGGTGAAGATAAATATTTGATTAAACTCTTCCCAGTGAACCCTAGACCGAAATCGATCGAAGAGATTAGGGATTGAACAAATATAATTTCATTGAAGGACTTAACAAGTGTTTTGTGTACATATCACCGTTGAAGAGGATGTTACAACGTTTTTAACATTTCACGAATAATCAGGAACAAAGTACCTCGTTATCACGGTATAACTCGCTAGCTATCTCGGTGTATCTTCGCGCCCCGTTAACAATTGATGTTTCCCCGATCGGTGATTGCCAGCACCTGGGCAGTGTCAAAAATGAAAGCTGCTCATTTATTTTCTATTTATTGGCAATTAGCCGGACGTTGTGCATTCTGGTGCAGGGGACGCAATGCATGCAATTGTCATTGCGTGCATGCAGCCGGAGCACTTAAGACAAGGGTAGGCACATTGATATATGACATCCTTTTGATCGCACCGACACTCCGGCCTCCGGAACGATGCAAAAACCAACAAATTTCGCAAACGAACAATTTTACACCAATGAATGTGGCTTATCCTCGCCATGTACCGTTTGACGATGAATTATCCTGGATTAAGTTATCGCTCAACAACACACCTCTTCTGCGTGTCGGGATTTTGCAACTCGGTCCGAGTGGCTTATTTGAGGACGATTACCGGGAAGTCTTTTGTTGCAGACACCTTGGTGCTGGCGATGTTTGCAACCTGTTCACAATTGCACACTCCTTTTTACCTCTTACCGGTCGGGTTACCATTGTCCCGTGCTGTACCTGTTGTGTTGTTGTCTTTGGTCCGTGCACAGTGGGCTGGTTGAGTTTTTTTTTTCCTTCTGTTATTATTGAGGATTTATTTGCGAAATCCTCTTTGCAATTGTTGCAGGCTTGCTGCTATTGTTTCTGCAACGGATTACGCCAAGGATTCAGAAGTTCCTCCAGTGGATAATCCATTTGAATGTGGAAGCATTATAACATATATTTTTACAAGTACATTATCGAATATCCCTATTGAGTGTCGTGATAATCTGCAATTTTCAAGGGATAAGCAAAGGAAGTGAATATATTGTATTTGTCCTCTGGGAGCTGACATTATTGTGTCAGCCTGGTACAGTGCATTGATGCATCATAAACATGTTCATGCTTGTGGTCCATTTCTCTGGCGTTAATCGAGCAAAGGTCGGAACTTAGGCGGATGATGCATTTTTATGTTAGGTAAACTTATGACAGTTTAAGAATCTCTGTCTGCCTGGAAGGAGGACACGAATGTGTTGGTTTATGTTGTAGAGGGTAGAAAGGCTTGCAGAGGACGAAAAACTACCGGGACATCAATGAGCCTCGGAGATTGCAGCCATTTCTTCGGCATTATTTACCTTGTCGGCTCCTCCCCTCAGTGAGACCCTATATACATCAGTCAGTAAAATTTAACTCTGCTCTATGATCCATTAGTTGAGGAGGAGCAGCATTCTGTACACGATTCCCACAATAATTCGTTGAGATGAACCAAATTAAATGATGACCTTGCGCTGTACATCTCTCTGTCCCATTGTCAACCTTCAATAAACTCGTAAAACCTCATCTCGTTTCGCTTTCCCAGTGGATGGCAGTGAAAATCAAAAAAGAATCACGTTTCAACGGCGTGCAGCACATCGCCCCAGGTAACAATACTCACAATCTACGGATGGTAGCTTAGCTAGCTCCTGGAAATACCAGGAACACTATCGCCTTCTTCAGAGGACTTCACTTCAGTTCACTTTTGTAATGAAATTGAAAACTCGAAAACAGAACAACATCGACCGCAATAAAACAATATAGCTGCCATTTTTATGACTTTATTCTCTGTGCCCTAAAACCTTATCAGTGTCAATTGTCACTCGCTACAGTAGGTAAGATGTTCGCCTCCTTTTTGTGGGCTAACAACTTACCGACATATAATTGTTATGCAAAGATTCCTCTGTCCTTGGACCGACTAAATTTCCATAAATGTGCTAAATTTCTATCATTGTTCATGAATATTTTGAAAATATAAATAAAAAAATGTGTACATATCGTATACAGTCTTTGAATGTTTCTCAGAAGGTGTAAATCCCTTTGCAGGAGGAGTACAGGAAAAGGTAAAAAATCCACCAAGGGAAAGTGTAAAACTCCTCGTCCTTAAATGTCGCAAGTATGACATTTTTCTTTTCTTATTTTTTTTTTTCGCAATCCCACCATTCTGTCACTCTGGCATACCCGTGGCCCGTGATCCGCTAGTGTCGGCTCGAGCACTTTCAACTTTTATGACAGTCACAATAAAATCATTCAAATGTGACCGTGTGTACGTATGTTTGGATACATGCCCAGGATCATGGGACAAGAACCAAAAACCAAAAAAGAGAAAAACAAAAATAAAAGAAAACAAAAAAGAAGGAATGCTAACCAGCCAACTAAGCCGAGCGACCAAAAAAAAAAAACGTATAAAATAATTAATCTCAGATTTTATCTGACATAATAAACTGAAACAAAAAGCGGTGTTCCTAACCTCTGCTGACTCGCTGTGTCGCTGTGTCCTGTCATATAGCACGTATATTTCCAAATCAGTTCCCATGGTAACAGTGAAGTCAGAGAGAGGGACAAGTTTTTCTTTTTCTGACTATCTCTCTCTCTCTCTCTCATCGACACTTTACGCCAAGACACCAATTATGTGTGCATGTGCGTTAAAGCTGGCTGATTCGTCGTGGAGGAACATTATTTTGTTTTCTTCGTTTTGGCCCGGCCCGGTGAGGAGGCACCTACCCTAATTAAAAGCCAGGTTTCAGTTTTTCAGTTTACCTCTTACTCAACCCCCTTTGGATACACGCATCAGGGTCAAGACCCTTCATCACCCATGACCTTCGTTTAGCATCCGAACGTTCAGTGAAGCGCTCTTAATTTAATAGCGCACTCGCTTTGTTTGCTCTTACCCCTTTTATCCACACAAACACACGCATACAATGACACCTTGTGTGTGTTTAATTCGAGGTTTTTATATTAACATTAATGGCGTCTCCTTCCCTATTTAATGTTCGACATGGGCGTTTTGTTCGTCAGACCCTTGTCCATTTGTGTGCTGGTTTTTGGGTTATTAATAAGCCACCACAGTAGACAAGCCATTCAAAGAGTCCGAGACTCACAATTGTAGTTGGTGCGTTTTTGTTTTGTTTTTATTATCCAATAAAAAGATGTAAGATACCTTGTATCTAGATGGAAGGTGAGTGTGTTTGTTAGTAGGCACATATGTGCTTACATATGTAGATGACGAATTAATCATCATCAAGACAGGAGGCAATGTGTTGTGGTGTGAACTCAATTATACACTTTGGGAAAGAGTTCTGAAGTTGAGGTATCTTACGGAAGACGTTTATGTAATAATGAGGCCGTTCTTGTTCCATGCTGTGATGAAATACTGAAAGCAAATGTCATCATTGGATAATTCTTGCATAATGGATTGTACTACCTATCTCCGGTGATTGCTAGTTGGATTTGCGCAAGTGCATGCTGCTCATTCTGCCGATCATGGTACACATCTATACAGTGTTCAAGTGTTCTCACAGCCACTCAAGAACATTTTGACAGCTTTAAATTTGGAAAATAGACTGTGACCTTCAATTTATGTACCATAATCAATCTCAGGGCTCATCTAATTGGAGCGAATGCCCATACACGACCAACGTCGGCCGTCTGCTAATCAGACAAGTTACTGATTCCATTTCAAAACATGCAAGTTTGTATAAGATTCAGATTGGAGTAGAGCAGATTTTGGAAATAAATGATCTAATACAGAAATCTAATGACTGTTTTTATATCCGGCCCCAAATAGCAACATTTTCCTTTCTTTGGGCGGCGCTGCAATTTGGTTTGTTTATTAAAAATTTTAACCACGGAACTTCGGTGTGGAAATTAATGCATTTACTTGATGGTTTCAAAACCAAAAATGTGAAAAATGTGAATATAGGGTGTTTTTTTAGTGGCCGAGAACTTTAAATTGGCAATATTGCTTTCTGTGACAGCTGATTTGACAGATTTCGGCTGTTTTGAGATTAGTTTCTGTATCGTGAATAGACTCATGCCGGGACAACGTTGTTCGAATATATTTTGAAAACACTCATGGTTTAATTTGAGAATCTAAACTCAACTACAGGCGTTGGTATCTATCCACCGTTATCCACCCAGAAGAAGTAACGTCAAAAATTCTCATCATCATCATCATCTTCTGACCCGCATGATCCACTAAAGGGGTCGCGGGGGTAAACCACGCACGAGAGATCTGCAGGCAACTCGATCCTCAGCCATCGACTCTAACTCATCAGGAGCTATGCCCAAGCGTAACCCGGCGAGTTTTTGGACTTGGTCCAACCACCTCGTCCTGGGTCTGCCAAGCGTTCGCCGACCTGATGGAATCGCATTCAACGCCCGCCTCGGAAGTCGTGATGATGGGGATATTCGTGCCACGTGACCAAACCACCGAAGCATAGCTAACTTGGCTTTGGCCTTTCTGATTACAGAACTACCAAGCTGTGTCAAAACTGACCCAGCTTGACCAATCATACAAGAAAACTCAGCATTACTCCTTCCATCACTCGTGAAAAAGACCCCGAGATACTTAAACTTCTCCACCTGCTTCGATGGGACTCCACAAACATACAGAGTGCATTGACCAGGCGTTCTGGAAATGACCAAAACCTCCGATTTGTCCACGTTAACCCTCATTCCAGCATCAGCACATACGGCCACAAACCTATCGAGTGCGCGCTGTAGTTCCGTCTGGGAGGATGTGAGGATAACCAAGTCATCTGCAAAAAGAAGATGACTTACCCTCAACTCTCCCAATGTGAAACATTCCTCACCTCGGCTGCGCTGCAACATCCAGTCCATATATACAATGAAAAGGAGAGGTGACAAGACACACCCTTGGCGAAGTCCAACGCCCATGGTGCAAGGTGTTGATTTATTCTTCATGATAAAAATGTTACAGTCCATGCGACAGTGAGCGTTACAGAAACATGTTTACTAACTTTTTCAAAGCCAACATTTGACTCGTTCTTGGAAGAAATACAGTCCTATAGATAATTTAACATACAGCTTACGCCATGTATGCCTCACATCACAATTATAATCCAGTCCTGCATAAGTACATTCATTTGATCCCTACACTACTTCAGCGTACTCCATTCGCTATTTCAATCATGCGAGCAAGTGTGCTCTATGTGAGTTATGTGTGTCCAGTTTTGCACGTCAAGTTGGTTAAGGTCCTTCTCTAATTGGATGCGTCACCTTAGACGGAGGCGTTCTCTGTTGTGTTGTCCCACACGTTCGGTTTCGAGTTGTACATGCGCTGTACATGGCCCAGCTACTTTAGGCGTTGAATCCGTAGACGCCTGGCTAGGTTCACATGATCGAAGATCGCATGCAAAAATTTACGAACGAAATTTTGTTTCCATTTTCTTTAAAACACAAACTAAAACACAGAGCTTGCTCAACACTTGAAAGTTGAGCAGGAAATTCAAAAAGTCACTGACTTATCAAACGCCCTTCGTGTCCTTTTATTTCGATCCGAAAGTAGTTCGCAATATTCCTAGGTTTGATACATTACAAGGATTCATGTAAGTCCTGGATGTATCGAAGAAAGACAAATGACTACATATGCTCTAAGTAGAATATTAAATGATTTCCCACTAGTTTTTGACACTCAACTAGAATCCAATATCGAATGTCAACTTAGCGAAATTCCATCACGAAAACACACAAGCCCCCAACTGCACTAATTACAGTCGCCCGTCACTCCACAAAATCTTACTCGTGCATCAGCTTAACTCGTTTACATCTACGCTTACTCTATCCAAAAAAAAACAAAAACAAAATACATGTATGTACATACATATAAATGAGATTGTAAAAATTAAAGACAGTTATTATTACGACCAAGCCAGCACACACTATTAAACGTGTTTCACATAAACTGCTATAATAACTCACGCGAAATGTCGATGAACTGGGAAATCATGAAGAATGCAATAAAACTTAATAAGAAGAGGAAATAAAAGCAACCCAAACAAGAACAAGACAAAAACAAAACAGAACAGAACAAAAAAAAAAAAATAACAAAATACGAAGCTCCGAGATTATTCCAGAGCGAGGCGGGAACACATCATAATAACTCAGGTCTGTTGTCAACTTTAGCCAAGCAAAGTGACTAACTAACGCAATAACGAGGCGTAAAAGGCTTGGAGAGCCGAAGAAACGAATCGCTTTGTGCCACCTGAGAAGCTACCAATCTTTTATTGCTTACCGTCTGCTCTGTAAGACCCAGTATTCGATGCCCAGTGCTCTGATTCTTGTTTGCTCTGCTCGCCGAAAAGGTGTTAATATGCTGATTCGAGGTTAAGTTTGCATGAAATTCATAAAACATCTGCGGCCTGTGAAGTTGAGTATGCGTATCTTATTAGAAAGATACTTAAATGTTTTATTCGATTTTTGACATGATACAACTTAATCGACAGGTTTTATTAGCTTTAGCTTTTTTTTCCCTTTTTGTTTTGTTTCTTGGTGGATGGATGTGAGATTTTGATGGTTCATCTTAATTTTGGTTTACTGACCCCATTGCTGGCATTAAACGATCGGGTGAGTAGTCCATGCGAGTGGACTGACTCTTCAAGGTCCTGGGAATATTAAGCCAAAGTGCTGCAAATGATAGGCTGTTTGGTGTGCTGAAATTATTAGATGTCCGCCCTTGACTTTAATCTTACACTCTTCTTTTCTTTTACTATTTTTTCTTTTTTTTTCCAGTCGAGCTTCGCTGACTGTGAGTTATTAAATTTCTAATGGCATTCCATTTAGTCTGCCACCGACTTGTGTAGAGTGACTCTCATATGTTCGCGAGAATAAGTTACCACCAGACAAGTTGATGAGTTTCCTTCGGTTTAACCATTTTCTTTTTTTGGCCCATGCAGCTCCATAAACCATGTCCATTCGATTGCTGAAAAAATGTAAGAGAACATGTTCGTTTCGTGGGAACTTTTGGCAGCGCAGTTCGAATTCGGATAATTTTTGGAGAGGCTTGTAAATGTTGATATCCTAATCTAACTTATGTGGCTTATGGTAGGATTCTTCGACTCAAATTAGCCTTTTTACGAAGGAAGCATCGAGAGAGCCTATATGACTTTTAATGGTTTCCTTCTAAGTCACGCAATTTTATGTTTTCTTTCAAAAGTTTGTTGTCTGACTGAAATCTTGTGGACGCTACTTAGGAGAATTAGAGCCCAAGTTCTGGTAATGTAAGGAAAACAACATTTTGAAATTTAAAGCAGCCCCGTTTCGAACTCACAGCTAACTTTAAGGATTTGTTGACTTGAAGGAAAATGAGACAATAAAAAGAAAACCTGGTAGATTTATGTACACAGACTTCATTTTCATAGCATAATTTAATTTAAACCAGAAATCAATTATACAGAGCTACTTCGTTCATTCTACTCTTATTGCTTAAAATTTTCTGACGTCAATTTCATGGTTATTATACGTGTGTAAAAATACGCCATTGTATGTCCATAGGTTAATATCTGATTTTCTGAATATTCGCCCCATCACACATTTGTCAAATTCTTATTTGTCAATGACTTATAATAAAATCTGCGCTAACACCTTCGCGTACATGGCGTGTCTACACGTCTTCGAAGGCTGCCTGGTTTGCGCATGACGTCTATAGACGTCAGTTAAAAAAACTAATTTTACACGTCTGAAGTTAGATAGCAAGTGCAGTTATATGCGCACCAATAGGAGCAACTACTTTCATTCCACTGCCAGTTTTAGCGATATTTTGCCGGTTTCATCTCTTTGGTGACACTTTCTGGGTGCACTAGTCCTTGAAATATTAAAATGCACCACGGACCAACGCAAGTCATCGAATAGAAACACCGTGCGAGAACTTGTTAACTGTGTTTACAAACTTGAGTTCAAATCGAACTAACGCTGGCTGACGCTGGCTGCTACTTAGTTTGCAAACATGGTAAATGTCCAGCTAATCAGTAGGCGTCGGGTAGATTTTGTAGAGGAACAAAAAAGTAACAGAATTTTTAAGTTTTTTGCGTATAACTGCGGTTACGAAGAAGCGGTTGTCCGTTGTACTTGACTTCCCATTGATGCGGGTGACCGAATGAAAACCAGAAGTCAAGTACAATAGAAACGAAATCATGTAAATGCGAAAAATTATAAGGGCCAAGGGAGGTAGAAGTCAGATATATGTGCATACATATGTATAGGGTGGCGCATACGACTTATTTGATGAATAACATTTTTCTTTTTTATTTTAGTCATCTAACCTTGGCATTTATTAAAACTCAGATTATGGTTTGTAAATGTGTTCAAATTGTGTTTGCTTCGACCTGGCGTTTCCAGAGCATTTTCATTACTTTTCTTAGAATTTCAGGCGCCAGCGCCCTCAGTTTTGCCTTAAAATTTCTACTCAAGACCTCATCAACTGCTGAGAATGTCGCCTGGTGGAAGTTCCAAGCACTCGATCAATGTTCGCATCATTTCGAACTGTACGAGGTCCTCCAGTACTGGAAAGATCACAGACAGTCCCTTGTTGCTGAAATCGCTGTACCGTTTTCGGTAAATTCTTGGAGCACTGGGCGCATTTCGAACATGAATGAAATTTCTATATGTAATCTTTGTGTCTGAATAATTGAATACCGACTTTCGAAATAAAATTGAACCGCTTTGGTTCTTTGTTCTGTGTTGAATCCTTCCATCATATATTTCCCAAGCTTTCCAAAGTCATTTCTGAAAAACAAAGAAAAATACGTAAATCTTAATCTTTCTTATGCGCCACCCTGTATATCTTGATTTCTGATGAAAATGTTAGAAAACTAAGAAAAGACGAAAAAGCTTAGCTACTCCCTTTGCATGCAAACATAGAATTTGATTTAATTCTTCCTTTAAAGCATTGAATAAAAACCGTACACTGTCAGTGGCGACAGTGGTACTTGATGCTAATGTGACACTTCTTTCCAATTCGTGTGATAATGTCTTTGGTGTTGCTGCGACATCTTGACGATATTCTCCGTCAGTTTGACGAACATGCGTTATATTTCTGTGGGATATATAGAAGCTAATGCGAAGACTGTTTCACTCGACATTGACAGTGCAGCATTTGCTATATCTATTGACTATTTGAGGAACGAAAACTGAAAACTATTGAAAACGCAGAACTAGCAACAGCAGAACTAGTCGGTATTATGCGTAGTTTCGCGCACTTGAAACTTCAAGATTACACTTCGATCAGAGGGCGATCAGGGTATTACCTAAAATCTAAGCGCATAAAAAGAAGTATGGCGTCACCAAGGAAATTATTATTTCTAAGCTAACTTGATGGGCTTTTCCTGGGCAATTATATGCGCAGATGTTGGCATACCAAAAAGTATATCGTTTTGATTGTTTGTGTGCTGAAAATGTATTATTTCTGGTGTTGAGCAGACGGCCGTCAGACGTCAGACGAGTGCCATCGTTCGAGTTACTGCCGCTGCATCTTGATTTGTAGTTAATACCCTTAATGCACTCTTAACTCCAACGCATTTGAACCTAGACATCTACATAGGTTCGAGCCCCACCTCTTTCGCGTCCCTGAAAATGCTACACACGATGTTCGACTTGAAACGAATGCCCTCAAAGACTGCACCATTCACACTGTCTCTTTGTGATGTCATAGTTTGTTCTGTTTGAAACGCGGCATTTTATTTTTCTAATAAGTGTACTTTCTGATGTAATATTACAACGGCATCTATGTATGACTTTACTGTAATCGAGGTGGAACATTGTGTACACAAACCCTTAAGTTGGACTTAATGGATTAGTCTTGTGAATAGCGGAGTTTACTTGGTCAAGTAAGTCAGACAGACTTAGACACTTGAATATCTGACATATCGAAGTAGTTGGCATTTACGATGGTCAGATTTGAACATTGACCTGGCCCTAATTTAAGTCAATAGGAAGTCGTTCTAAAGTGCTAAAGTTTAATAAGAATAGTATGGCGTCGTAGCTGGACTTGGGTCCGCTTCTACTGCACCCACACTATCGTTCTATATCAAGAGGTGTAGCTACATATAGCTTTTGTGCCGTGTCAGGCATACCTTTTGAGAATTGTCAGTGACTGAATGAGGTAGGCCATGGCGTAGTGGGTATGTGCGTCCACTCCTTTATACTTAAAGACCAAAAATAATGTTCACAGCCTCACCTCTTTGGTCAAAGAGTATAGCTGTCTAGAAGAAACTTCACAAACTTGGCCTTTCGGAGTCAGCATAAAACTGTAGGTCCCTTCCACTCGTGAGAGAACAATAGCAACCAAAACACGATTATTTTGCTGGGAAGCTAGGCTCTGGCCCCTACCTGGCTGTAGCGCCACCCACATAATTATTATTATTATGAAATGAATTAGGGTCGTGAGTAACGAAAAATGCTCGATTCGGGGATTGAACCTCGGAACCCTGGCGAAAGAGTGGACATACCAACCCACAATGCAGCGTGATCATCCAAAACAAGCAGTTAACATATCCTAATTAACTATTCTAAATTCTTTCTCTACGAAACCAATTGTTTCCTTGGTGACTTGTCAAAAAGAAAACGCGATCCACAAAGAGGCAGAAGCGTTAAGAATTCATGTCCATCAATCTGGAAACAGAGAACATTCAAGGCGAATGAAAGTTCAAAGATCGCAAGTTCGCAAGAAGTGGCTCATGTGTACAGCACATACACAAGTGACAACTAAAGTGCTTCATAGATGAAAAATGCGTTGTCATTGCCGATACATTTTTGATTTCTTACTATGCAACAATGTATGGGGACGAGGATGACACAAGCCGCATGTACTGATTCGTGGCAAATTCTTTGACAATGAGCACTTTAGAGACTGCTTTCTATACAAGGATTCCTCGCCATTCGATGACAACTCTGCGCTGAGGTGTTAGAGCTTGGTACTGGTCCCAACTGAATGTCTTATGTTTTCTATCACAAAAGCTGAACATATAGGCGTAGTCGAATTTGGTTTTTTGAGTAGGCAGACATGCCTGTTGTACTTATGCATGTCTTACTGGCATGACATTTTGCAGTCGTTTATGTATCAGTACTACGGGACTTAAACGACTCGACTTCCTCCTCATTTAGGGGCAATTCACATGAGCCGCGAACTGCAAACGCGAACTTTCAGAAACAACCATTTCCCAGCAAATATGAACAGAAAGTTATGGTTCTTGGTATGCAAAAAGATGAGCATTGAATTATCGAGTTTTTTTGTAGCGACAAAAATCTCAGACCTCGGTTGCGTGTGCTGATTATCAATCGACACACACCGATTATCGACAGTCGATTGGTTGTTTTGGTATTGTGATTGCGGATGTGATCGATTCTAGTCGATTATCGATTAAAATTCTGTCGTTCACAAATTTGTGTCAATGGTTTTCGGACTAAAGAATGAAGTGCCAGTGTTTGCGAAGTTCGCAATTCGCAGTGAGCTCATATAAATGGCCTTTTAATCGACAACCCTACCGAATCATGACATTAGTAGGAGAAAAATTACGTTCCACAGAATAACTAATGTCGCTTAGGTCCCTATAGCGAGTGACACATTTATATATTGGTTATGGTGTAATTCAATCGACTTAGAATTCTATTGAATGATGCAGCATATATTGTGAATATCTGACAGTTTAAAAGTTTCATACACTAACGTCATTACAAACATTCGTAATAAAAGAAAAGAAAATAATAACAAACGTCGTTTATTGATCAATATTCAATAAAATCAATAAAAACCCTAAAATTACTATTGTCGCTTAGTGACGTAAAACGACTACTTAAACGACAACCGGATTACCGATTTCACACAGTCGTTTAGTGACATGTCGTTAAACGGCAAGCGGAATATGTGTGATTGTATATTTCAATAAAAATCGCCATACTGCATATTTAATGAACGAATTTGGAATTTAAAATGTTCTATTAAGCGTGCTTTTCTATATAACCCGTGCTCTTTTGCATTTATTTGTAGATATGGGGCGTGTTCGGAAACATGCCTGCTTTGTGTCTGCACACGTCAAATTTAAGAATTCTGTTCTTCTGAAATCATTCTGCAAAATCTACCCGTCGAGTACAGATTAACTGCGGATTTACGGTGATTACGAATAAAGTGGTAATGACGGTTGGCCGTCGTTAGTTGGATTCGATTTTATGTTTATGAACACAGTTTACGCAGTTTTAGTTAGACCGACATTTACGAAAACGTCCATTCTACCGAAACAACGTCATTTCTATCGGGGTACAATTTAGTTGGTTAAATTCATTGTAATTTCATTGTTTACTGCCAAGCGTATCGTTAATTTGTGAAATTATTGCGGCATCTCCAATGCACCAATGTACGATGTCTAATTTTAGGCTTTTCTTCGTTTTTGAGAGTACACTGTATAGGGGACTGGAAGGAAGAATAAAACGAAACTCAAGCAGTTTGTGTGTTGTTAACAATAATCAGCTCAGATTGAAGGGATCCAGACACATGTTCTCAAAGGGCAAAGTGGACATTTGATATCACCGACATGAAACTTAAAATTGATTTCAAATTACAAATATGCCTCAACTTACAAATATGCCTCAACTCGTAAGAGAACGCATATCAAAAATGGTTACTCTAGAATCTAAGTCAGTGTTCACCTCGAACTGTAGGACCAAGCGTAGTATAATATTCATAAATATCAACCAATTCCGTTCACAGGGTTATGGTTATCTCACAGTGAAAACTCATAGTAATTGTGTGCAGTAAACGATCGATATCCCGCGCACGCATATTAAAATTACAAAATCAAAAATCGCTGACATTTATGCATATCTTCATTCTCAATGAACTCAATTCAATCATACAACCTCCTAATGAACATCTCATTAGCAATTCGATCTCACTTCACGTTATCATCAATTAGCAATTGCTGTTCATCTTACGTCAGGCGTTTAATTGCATCTCTTTCAAAGCGACGAACAAAACCAAGCAGACAGAAAAAAAAAAATATATCGAAAAAAAGCGTCATCAAATCGAGAGACAAGATTATAAGCAACAAAATCACTTAACTACCGTTGAATGGAATTTTTCGATGCTGCTCACGTTCATCAGCAGAAGTGTCTCTCAGCGATCTCACAGCAAGAAGATAAGCAAACTTAAATGCAACAATAACAAACGATAGAATAATAGACTGAATAAAAAAGCAAAAGTATCTCTAGATTAGCTTTAATTAGATTTTTTTAAGCAAATACGTGTGTGAGTTACATTCATTATGGTCATACGGCAAATAGGTCTAAGATTTGTTTGTTCTTTCTTTTGTCATTTTTAATTTGCTGCTGCTTAACAGCCTTGTCAATTTGAACAGGAATTATTTTTACATTTATGTTTTCTTTCTGTGTTGATTTTCACATACTCTGGGTTTTACAAATAATTATTTGCTCGGCAGACTTCTTTGCCATATGAGATATGATTCTTAAATGTTACATTTGTGTATCTTCAATTGACTTATAACTAAATTAAATTATTAAATATAGTTTTGTATAAATTAATTGAAATAAATAAAATGAAATCGTACACAAACACGGCATACATGGGTCTGTGTGTGTGTGTGTTTGATAAAAGCGAAAATAAGAATGTGATGAATTAAGTTATAAATGGTGGAGAATTTAGTTAAAATTATGTTCATATAATAAATTAAATACTTTGGCACAAAGATAATAAATTAAATTGTTTTGTTTCTGTTTTTCTTTCTTGTTTTGTTGTTTTTTTTGTTTTTGTTTTAGCTTTAGCGTTTTTAAATTAATTTAAATAGTAAAAATTATTAAGTACATGTAAAAAAAGTTGCCTTAAAAATTAGTGCTTTGTCACTTAATTTTAAGTAATAGATAAAAAAAATTAATAAACTAAAACAAACAAACAAATGGAATAAATAAATTTCGATACATAGGTTTACATTACAATGATTTTCTTTATAACAATTTTTTTTTTATTATTTTTCTCTTCTCTCATTTTCTTTAATACATAATTGTTGATAATTTGTGTTTTTTTTTTTTGTTAGATTTTTGTTTTTGTTTTGAAAATAAAATCGATAAAGGAACATTTATACCTATTATAGTTAATATCTGTATAAAGATATTTTGTTTAAATAATACACATTTAAATTTCACTGATATCTCTGGTTGTATGGATTCATGGGTGCATGCATTTGTTTCGTCTCGGCATATTACACTTTACAGATGGCAACGATTTTTGAACGTGTTGTAGACGCCTTTCATGTATTTGAGAACCTTGAGATGTTCCCTTGTCGTAAGCCATTCACCGATGTATGGATTAATTGTGGCCTCCAATGAGGGGTATTGGAGATCGTCGGGATCGGTTATATTCAGAGCCTTCATAGCACTGGAGACTTCCTTGATTTCGAAGTCATTGTAACGTGATTGTTCCTCGAACATGAAATTGATGTACCTATGTGCATTCTGATCGTTGTTCAGGTCGTGCAATATTTGGGTTGCGTTCTTGCGACGATCCTCGAGGATTTTGTGAAGAACGTGTTTGATAGTATGCAAAAATACGTAGATCCTTTGAAACTCAACTTTCAGCTAAAATTGAGAAAAAGAAATAAAAAGAAAAAAAATTAAAATCATTTATAGGAGAAAGTGTGCACTTTAAGTGTTTACCTCGTCTGTAGTTGGTACTCCATCACCATTAATATGCTCCAGTTGTGAGTCAACGGCTTCGCCTTCAAAGTCGTCGGTGAGTATTTGAGACAATTTGTCGTTTGGTACAAATTTGGCATCATACCGAAAGTGTGGCGAAATGTGCCTCCATACCGCATGAATTTCATTGGGCTGCTTTTCGAATTGCGCTTGCGTCTGAAAATCAAACAGAAATAAAACTCAATCAGTACATATAGCCAATTGAACATGTTTCAGACAAATGATTCAATGCAAAAGTATTTGTGACATGTTCGAACATGAGTAATCTATCTGGGCAAGGTGCAAGTTGGCAAAGCAGACGTGAAAAGGTTAATCGAACGGTGCTATGCTCAGTGACGGTAACCGACGGAGGAAGAAATCAACATGAAGAAAATGAAGCCATCTATTGGTGTGAGGTGAAAACAACCGAAGACACAATTCTTTTCGATACGATACAGTATAGGTACCTGTGCAACCAAATCAATGAATCATCATTGTCATCTAAACCGCATAACATTACCAATCATCACAAATAAAATATCAGCAGCTGGTGCTGGTGCTGGTTCTGGCAGCGGCATGTATCTTCTTCTTTTAACGTGATCACAATTCGTGAACGGATATCAAAATGCAAATTAAAACAACCGTAACTGTTTGATAGTAGCCGACTACTGACGAACGAAAATCTTAGGAACTGATGTTTGTTTGGATACACAGCCATCATTTTTTGCTTATTTTTCTTTTCGCTGACAACCGGCGTCGGTTTGAAATAAAAGATGAAATTGATTATTTTATTCTGCTTATTAATGTTGACTTGAGGGATCGCGAAATTTTGCAGTTTATGTGTGTACTGACAAAAATGGGTGGCGACAGATCACTGATCTTGTCACGTTGATTTTTAAATAAGTCCCGCGTCTGAGTGCACATTTTTTTTTGTCGTCTTTAAGTGTTGAATGCTGTCCGTTTTTGACGATGTTTAAGTAAATAACAAATGACTGTAATGGCAATTGTGGTGAATGAAGGGTTTCAGTGATAATAAACGCAACTTCCTGCATTCGATGAAAGAAATTCAGTGTACACTGAAAGAAATTCTATGATCAAAGTAAGACTTATGATTCACCTTGAGTTGCATCGATGGTAGGAGATTAGACGTCCGTTTGGGAATGATATTCGCATGACATTATATTTTCTGTTTCATTTCCATTGTAGAAAAATAAATGGAACAAAAAATGCATTAAGTTCTATTTTGTAAATCGGTTGAGTTACAGACTGCATTTAGATACAATTTTTGTTCGAAATTGTAAATTTCTTCTAGACTTTGAATGACATTTTTTCCGTCATAGCAATTTCATAAATTTAATGAGCGTCTGCAATTTCTTACTGTGTAGCATTCGACTTTATTTTTTTTTTTTTTTACCTTATACCGTCTTGATGTCGGACATGCAAGAATTCACTTGTCGCACAGTCTATACACCTCCCTAGAGTGGTCTCTCTCACTAGACACAATGCTTGAAATCCAATGATTAACCAACTCTACTGTGCGAACGATCGTGCGGTTATTCCGATCAACTTCCTTTCGGAAATCACCCAGACGCCGGATTCGATCAAGCGAATTCTCTTTTCATTTTCATTTGTAGTCGTTTTGTTACACGTTTACCTGTTTGTAGGTATGTATGTATTCCTCTTTTTTTTCTCTTACTGCTTGGTATCTTTATTTTTTGTGTTTGCTTTTTTCCAGCCATGTCTCTGTCGCGTCCTTCTATTGTCATGCCACGCTGTCTATTCGATGGGCGCAAAAAGAAACACGATTTAGTAAGTCCTGTGGACAATCAAATGATGAACATCTTAGTGTTTCTCGCTCAAATAAACCAAAAAGTGACTTCAATTATTTCGTATCGTGCTCTAGCTCAAGTGATTCCCCATTTTAATGAATGCAAACGATCACTAAACAGCTGCTTGTCAATCTAATCGCCGCCGTCTTGCTTTTCTGCCTCTGACTAAACGACTAGATGATTCAGTATATCAACTTTTTTGACGTGTACACACAGAAGGCGTGTGTATATTGTGCAAAGTGTAAATTATAATTATTACCGTGACACGCTGGTGGTGTGGTCGGGTATAGAATACCTACTCCGATCGAGGGTGACTTGGCTTGGGCGTATGGAAGTATTTACTTCCTTCCGATTATGAGCAAATATGCAGATATTGCTTTGGAGTAGGCTCTGCTTGATTATTTCGCATTTTCATAATTTATTTCGTTTTCAATATCTTTTTTTTTATTCGATTATTGTTTGTTGTTGTTTGTTTTGCTTTTAAAGGAGAAAGTGATGATTTTCGAGTAATTATTTAAGGAGCGGTTGTGGGAGAGGTGGGCAAAGATTGCCATAAACACGTTATAGGAATCATGAATATTCCAAATAATCTCATAAGAGAGTGGAAGGTTGTGGAAGATATTCCAGAATTGATCTTAAGGTATGCGGGTCCATCTTTGTGGTTGGATTGGTTCTGTCTGAGGTCAGCGGAAGTTGCAAGAGGAATCTACGGGGGACTGTAAAAAAACTCTTGAATGTACAGGGAGAACAAAACATGTTCCTCATCGTTTGTCGAATGCACATTTTTCTTTATTATGTAAAAAAAAAAGAATTAAATTCCAAATGACTCATTAAAGCATTTGCGAATGAGTAGAGAATATGTGTTGACTTAAGGTAAGTACCAGCCACGATTTATGTCTTTGTTAAGCTAGATATTTGACTTTGGATGATTCATGGTGGATCTTCGACTTAACCACACGACTACTACCTGCTTCCAAATTTACTGACATTCCATTCAATTCTCGAGTAATTAAGAAATTCTCTTCTTCGTCTACTTCACAATTAAACAAAAACTACTTGAACATTTATTCATGGGAAAATCCATCACAAGCCAACAATTTAATGACGCGCAAGCCGACTCGATTTTTTGCTGTTCTACTTCGAGTTCCATTTTCTGAATCATATGACAGTCGTGTGTCCGCGGAAGTTCGCATCGACTGTGAAGCATATTCAATTCTGGTTAACGAAAGACTTGCCTCTTAACACACCTTGTCGTGGACACGTACGAATTTCCACCCCGTGGGTATTTACCACCTGGGAAAAAGTCGTAGGTGATGCCCAAAGCAATTAACCTCATCAGCAATTTATCGCAATTCAATTGCAATGATGTGCATTGCATAAATCTCACGATTATTGTGCGCATCTATCAATGAAAAGGTGATAGTTTAGCAAAACCTGCTCCAATTGTGTGCAAAGACTGCCAATTAGATCACCGTATTCAGTAGTAATGCGAAACAACCAAGGAGATACGATCAAGTTCATGAGTAACCATCGCATGACTAATCGACCAGATACTTAGAGATGCGTACTAGCCATCTTCATAGACGACACAAAGAAACCAACCACGAAGGGAGGAAAAATAAATTAAAAACAGAAAAAAAACACATATATCTTGCAGTTCTCCGACAAATTCGCAGACAATTTCAAACCGACAAGTGCCTATAGTCAACCGTGTGTGTATAGAATTATTTTCGTCGTTTTGTTTTTCCTTCTTTTTGACGTCTCCCGACAATTGCAACAATAAAGAATTATGCAGATTTATTCACCACCCAACAAAACGCATTGCTGCAACCAGATACTACCAGTACCAACTACCAACAACAGCAATAAAATACAAAAAAAAGAGAGAAATAAACAACAACAACAATAACGAGACACCTGTAATCGTAAGTGAGGGCAAGGGAGAGAAAGATAGGGAGGAGAGGAAAAAAAAGAATTATTAAAAGCAGATAAGTGTTGCTAATCAAAGAGCATGGCACGAGTGCGCGCAATTTCACTGACGCTTCACCGTCTAGCGCTAACTTATGATAGTACCGGGAAATACAACAGAAGCAGCAGCAGCAGCAGCCAACGCCGCCTCTACCGTCACCTCACGTCGTTGCTCCCATCAATGTCGTCGTCGCACTGCTGCCGCTGCTCGCTGCTATTTTGTTGCCGCCGCCGTCGCTGTCGCCGCCGCCACCGCCGTCGATGAAATTATGAATGAACGATAGTAAATGAGATTTGCGCGCGCCAAACGCGAACCTATTCACCATATATGTATGAATGTTGAATGTTTTTATTCTTTTGAATAATGATTTACACACAAGCAAGCATTTTGTTGTATCTTATCAGATTTTTTTTATGCGGATTAATGTGTTAAATGTCATTTAGATAGATAGATACTCACATAATTGGCCAATAATTCGCGAATGTACTTTGATGTTACGTCCGTCTGTTCTGTGGGCTTATTTAGGGCATCTTTAATTGCTCTACACCTCTGACTGAGATCGGTTTCGTCCGACATCACTGGGTATGCGCAAGTGCGGTGAATTGTTGCGAGCCAAATGCAAAGGAATACTAATAGGCAGTGGCCGAATTCTATAAAAAAAGAGATACAAACAAAATTAATAAAATTAAAAGAAGATCAAATATTATATCATAACGCACGTGAAATGAGAATTCATTCACAAAATGAAAGAAAAGCAACAGACACAAGACAAAAGAACAAAAACTAGTTCCGTTTTCAAATGTACGCCCCGCGGGCACCACACCACATCATTATCCATTCATGTTGTCTTTTCCGTCGTACCCGGCGTTATTTTGTAATAGCGTACACCACTCACTTGAATGGATATTGTGTGTAATAACAAACTTCGGACCACATTGTGGGCTCACATATTTTGAGAAGTCACCTACTTGAGAGTCAAAAGAAACAAGTTTACGTTCAACTGCAAGTTCATGGTTAACGCCACCATCGTCATATCTCACAGCAGCGTGTGCTTGAGAAACACGGTACACACGGTGGAATATTGTATATTTTGCGTGGGAATTTGTATTTTACCCGCCTGTTAACCTAGATTTTGTTTTGGAAAAAAAATAGACAAAGAAGAAGAGGAGCCACCATCCAGAGAATAGCTTTAGGAGTCAACTTTGACACTCCAAACAAGCCACTCTGGCGAATGTGGACTTTTTAATAAATAAAAAAAAAAACCAAAAAAAGCGACTAGCAATAGATCCCATCCCTCCACAATCATTTTTTGTTTTTGTTTTCGAAACAACGCGAAATCTCCATTAAGAATAATGACTTCTGGAGTGCTTATATGATCTCTAAGATTTAGACCGGATTTTAGATCGATTTGAATACGAATTGATATTTGTTTGGATACGATAGAGATCTGACGTAAGTGAAACCCGTTCAACAAACATCATTACCAGAAAAAAAAAACTGACGTATTGTATGTAGGCACGTATTTAGCCTAGGAAAGTTGCAACTTTATTCGGTGTATCATTGTTTTTGTAAGAAAGAGGTATTATTTGGATTTTTTCGACTTAATAATAGACCGGGGAAATACAGTTACGCTTTGTGGAGGGTAATACAGGATACAGGTATTTTTTTAAAATCAACACACTTGAATTGAAAAGTTACTGTCGAAGGTTATTGCTTTTGAATGAGGTGGGTACGGTGGTAAAAAAGATCCTGTTCGGGGGTAAATGCTGTTTGGCATTAGGTAGCTTCTAATTTTGACATATCTCATCATACCTGTGCGCCGAATATTGGTCATTAGTCAAACATTTGTGCAAGATGTGATATTTGAGACCACTTGATATAAAGTTTTTTTTCTTCTTGCTGGCTGAGTGGCATTTTTCGTGACTACCTAACTTGATCATCAACAATCGGCATTCCTGAAGCACACACCGGACATTGTGCGAACCTAATGGATTAGGTGCAAATCATATCTAAGCACAAGGTATGCATCTGTTCCTTCCGCATGTTTTAAGGCAATTCATATCAAATGAAAATAAAACAAGAAAAGGAAAAAAAACACAAAATGTGTGCTCTTTACCCAACCAGACCATATCGATGATTACCCGGTTAGTTATAGCAGCTCAGCTCAACAACCAGTTAACCATGTGATTGTTGCAATTAAGCGTTGTTAACTGGTGTTTAATTTCCAAACGCCACACAGGGAGAATTCTTGTACACATAAACTCACGTCCACCATTCGGATAGATGAACCATCATCATCCTACCGGCATTGAAAGAAGAAAAAAACAGTGATACTAAAGTAAGCCCACCAACTAAGTCGCCTGACTTAATTACATAAGTACGCATCGCACTTTAAATTGGTGCGCGCACTTGAAGGCAACAAAGCAAGCCTGGCTGCTTGCTATTGTAGAGTGGCAAGAGCGACTCATGGGGGGGCATCTGAAATGAATGTGTATGTATCTCACGTGTACCGCTGTGCACATAGTTGTGTCTGAGCAATTCTTGTATCTTGTATCTTTGAAATACTTGAATTGTCATCAACGAAATCGTTCGTCTGTCGGCAGTGTGTCTTGGCGAAAAACTTTATTTTTCAATTATGAACTCACAACTAACTCAACAACAGGTATGTTGAGAATGTTTTAAATAGACCTCCACGATGCTGAAACGAGATGGCAACATGATATTGATGGCAAAAATTCAAGTTCAAGGCGGAGATACACGTTCATTGACGTATTGCATGTGTTTTGTGAGTTGTATATTAAGTACGAGGAGTAGTCCAAGCGGGACTTTGTAGTCTACATAGTTGTCATTGTTTAGATACAAATTATCTGTAAGATGTTAAATCCCTACCCCGGATCGTGATGATATCCTGGTGGATGTATCATATCGAGGTATCTCTTCAAGTAGCATAATGCGATGCGACTCTGTGTGTGGCTAAGGTATTCAATTGATATCGTTGTTAATGATGATGATGATCTCATCAGTATGGAGAGAGAGTTTCTTCTTTCTTTCTCCCTTGTGAAATGGTCGCATAGATACGCGAATATGTGTGCTATTCTACTCGGTCTTGCGTTGTTTTGCTGTTCTTTTATTTTTCCAGACATATCCATTTTTAATTGGGCACTTTGTGGCACAGATACAATCTTGCAGGCGTGCGATGAACGCGTGAGGGGGTTGATGGTGTGTGACTATTATTGGACATCATATTCGACATGTGCGGGTGTAATTAGCAATTTTGTCTTTTTTTTGCTAATTAGGTGTTGGATGTAGGCAGCAACCAATGAAGGTGGAAGACTGTGTGCTTGATTGACCTATGCAGACATTCATGATGGGACGAACCTATTTTTGGAGCAATAATTCAAGCCTTCGGGTAGGACGCACATAAGCTTCAATAGACTTTGGCATGGGACAATTGATGGGATATCATGGACAACATAACAAATTCCCAACAGTGGATGATTTTGCGGGACAGATATACAAGTCGTAGGCTTATCGTCAAGCATCTTTGGACAAACCCAAATGAAAGGACGTTTACCGAAAATGCACGTGTTGTTTAATTGCCTTCAGCAAAAAATCGCACATTTAAAGCAAAACAAACAATCTAAAACTGTTAAGTTCATCAATTTGATTTGTATACAAACACATCCATGTATGTACATATGCCAGATAGATTAGATATGCAACAAAGGCGAGGCACTTTACTACGCCGGTGCGGCGGGGGAATTAATGAATCTGCAAAAACACGTTCTATCGGTTACACCCCGATAGATGGTTAATTTTTTACGAGCTTTTTTTCTACACTCGCCTCATAATCAAGTCAACACCGTCTGAGTGGCACACGCCAGATGCTTTCCAAATGAATCGAGTATTCAACATCTGATTGATTAAGTTTGCATTAATTACTATGACAGAGCTTTAGCCGCTACACGTCGATGCTAATATCGGAGTTTATTTGATTGATCGCGTTTAGAGCTCAGCCGATGTGATTGATGATTTAGAAAAGCTCAATTCACACTAGTGAAAATATCGTAGGTCAATTTGGGTTCTATGGGGCGAAACAATCGCCATTTGGAGTCATGTTCTTTTGATGACGAATTGTGTCGAATAAGGACTTTCCCATCACGTAGTAATTTCAAAATTGGTTAGACAGTCATACCATCAGTCACAGGTTGACTTAAGGTTTTCATTGTATTTGTTCTTGAGACTGTTACAACTCATAAGGATCAATCTTGGAAACTCTGCGCACAACCACTTGTTATTCTAGTGTTGTTTTGTTATCAAATGAGATGAGGGAGCTAGGCCTTTCAGCCGTGATTGCCATGACTCTGAGTCAGTGACTCTCGACATCAATTTGTATATTATCAACCTAATGCTTGCTACAATGTAAGGCAGTTGCATACTTGTATAATATCTCATTTATGTGCTCTAAGTCGTAGGACGCGAAAATATGTACTCCACTTATCAAGTAGTCGTCTGAATATTTATGGTATCCCTACATGATTCAGTCACTGAACAGCATATCAATCGACTTGACCCATTTTGATAGTGATTATAGATATCGCATGTCTAAAGGTATTTCACTTAGAATGGCAGTTAGACCAAACAAGGTAGCAATGGTCATATCTGGAAAGGATCTGGAGAAATGTTGTATTCCTGTGATTCTCTCATTGGTCTGATTTGTATAAAAAATGTTGGTACATTTGAAATTTTACTGAAGAATGATATGTGTAAAGTCAATCGAATAGTTTTGCACCTCTACTCAAAAGAAAATACACTTGTGCAATCACAGGAAATATTTAATTAAAAAACAGTGACGTTCACGTGAAGTTTGAAAAAAATCTCAAAAACTATCCACAAAACAAAACATACTTCACTTCATTCTTTAAATTGCAGAAAAAAATAAAAAAAAGAAAATTCGTATAAACCACTACTCACTTGTACGCTTAAGTGATCGATAAAAACCCCTTGAAGACGGGTACTTTCTGTCTAATCGTAATTTAGACATACGCCTGTCCATCCATAAGCTATCAGCATCCTTCAACTGTTGATCATGTATACAACTGTAGGTGTAGCCGTCTGAACTTTTCATTTCCGTCCTCATATTGTTGCACATATTTCGACAATTTTCATACTGATCACTTGTGTTGAGTTGATTGTTTCTGTGATTTACATCACCACCACGCACTGTGAGGGTGGTTCGCAAATCCCGGTCCAGCATACCCTTCGGACGGGTTGAGTTAACTTCGTCTGGCAAGTTTGATTGATACATATTTGTTCCTTTCGTTTATCACAGATTTTTCTTCCAAAAACTTTTTTTTTTGTTTTGTTTGTTAAACTCTCACACTTGGAAATGTTTTCTGTTTTGTTTTGATTTCTTTTCTTTTTTTTTTTTTTGTTAATTCGGCAAAAAATATTTTTTTTTTACAAAAAACATTCAAAAAAATATGGAAATGATATTCCAAAGGACACGAATTAAATTACACACGCGTTCAAAAATAATTAGATCAACACAAAAAAATAAAATTAAAATAATACACGACAAATTGAATAAAGGTTCACAAAAGGCAAAACAAAAAATTGTATCTCAATCAGCAAGAAGATTTTGAATCCTTGTCCTGGGTTGACACGAGTGCTTTGTGGAGAGATAATGCCAAAGTGTCTTGACACGATGAAATCTCAAGTATAAATAGTATTCCACTTTGTGAAAGCCAATAGCTTTTATAGGAACCTCTCAACGCCTTTCATCATCAATTGATTTCATTCGTGATGCAAGACATCTCCTCTAGTCGTTGCTAATATTTACGGCGCTTGTGTACAACAGCAGCGGCGATGATTCTATTGGATACGACACAGTGACATGACAGTGGGGCTTTATTATTTAATGCGTAAAACAATACAAAAAAAAATGTATCACGTGCACGCTGTTGTATTGGTGCATTAGGCTAAGGGCGGCTACTACCGGCTACAGCGCAGCGCAGATAAGAGAGAAATTATTCGCAACCAATCTACACTTTATTTTCCCTTAAAAGTATGTAAGTACGTGTATGTGAGTATATTATCACGATTTATTTTTGTATTTGTATCTATGACTGTGTGATTTGTGGATGCTGGGGAAGCACGAACTGAATTTATTTACTGGAAATGTATGACATCGAGACAAGTGCCGAGAGATGATATATTAAATTTTCACTGGAATATCTGGACGGGCAGTTGACACTTGATTGTTTAGTGCAGTTCCTCTTTTTGTTTTTTTTTTTTCGTTTTCGTATTTCTTCTGTTTTTTTTGTTTTTGTTTTAGTGATTCTCTTGTTGACTTCTTTTTGCCGACGACGTTTTGTGTTGCTTTATCAGTCAATCGGCTTTCGTACTTTATTAACGGAAATTGACAGCACACAGTGTTCACAGCAGCAATGAAACGGAAGTCAAACGATCGTCAACCCAAAACGTAAATGGTAAACCGTATACGCACACTCTAGAATCACCCACTCAGCTGAAGGTAGCCAGTATAGCACAACACCACCAGCAGCATTAGCACTGACAAAACAATTTTATTCTTCACCACACAAGATATCGATGGTCACTTGAAGTATTTATTTTGATTTTTTTTTTTTATAAACACACAAAATTATCATTTATCAATATCAATAATTTGAGGATAGTTCTTTGATTTAATTGTTTCACCACCTCACGACTTCGAAATTTATTTTAACACAACACTGTGCGGCAAAGGTAACTGAAGAATAAGACTCGATTCGTAGTTGTCGCGAATTTAAGAGGAAACGTTTGCTTGGGACTTCTGATCGAGCGCAGCAGAGTACCACGCGCACCGGACGAACGATTCGCAATCAAATACATTTGACAGCCCATTTAACACCAATATAAATGCAAAAAAAAAACACAAAATATACAAGAACAACAAAAAATTGGACAAAAAATTACCACCTATACTGAGCGCGGAGGACTTGGGGGAGGCATGTCAGGGCGAGAGAGAGAGAAACATTTAAGTTGCGGATTATGAATGAAATAAGCCCAACCAGCACAGAGAGGGAGAGCCATCGGAGAAACAAAAGAGAGCACAAGTGTATCTAGATACATTGAAATGAGTTTTCTGCTTGCCAGACTGGCGACGGGATACGTTGGTGTGGGTGTTGACCGCGGCAGGTTGCTGGTGGTTGACTTTAAAACTCGGCTTGATGGCTAAGTTTTCACTATCATTCACACAATGTGTGTATTTTTAAGATTCACTCGATTTCTGAAAAGAAATTGTGACTGGGAGAGAGCAAGAGACTGGCTTGGCTTTTCTGTGTTGAAGAGTGTAAAAGAGCATTTGATGTATGAAGGCTGGCTGGTTGATCGTGAGTCTGGTAATATCGTATTTACGATATGGTGAAATTAAGTGTTCATTTTTATTTATTTTTTATTTTATTTTTGTAAAAAACCAATGATTTGGGCTGAGCTGGAGCTGGGGAATCGATGCTGAATATGTCATTGGTTTCCAAAGAATTTTCCGTGAATGGACACATCTTGGAACGAACTCTGCATTGTCTGGACCTTGTGATGGCAATCTAATCTCATGAGTAAACATGCGACTTTTCTTGTAAATCACTTGCATTCACGTGATTTTATCTGGAATTCATAAGAAAGTTTATACCGTACGTACATATTTTGGACTGTACTGCATTCATGCGGTTTTTTGCAAGCAAAAGTGATTTGATCATCGACTATGCACTTCCTGCTTGCCACGTTTTAGTCACGTGCTTGAATGAACCGACTGAATCGGATGTAGATAATCTCATAAGGATTTTTAATTAATCGGTGTGCACTCCATTGTTACCTGAAGCTACCCAGGGAGCTCAAGACATTCCGATTCAGAGGTGAAACGATTTGCACCAGCCGATCACCATAGTTCGTGATATGGAGAAACGTAACGTCGCACAATCCGACGGAGACTAAGCGTTCAATGAAAAACCCTAAACACGAGCTGAGACTGGGTTTCAGAATCATTACACGTGTTAGTAAGACAGAGGAGAGTTGTTACCGTTCCAATTCTTCGGTCATGTGAATTCTAACATACACGACCTCGATAGATCCATGACTAAGGGTGCAGGGGAAAGTTAAGAAGACTATCTAAAACCACCAAGGTTGCGGCGCGGCGTCTTAGAAACCTGTGACCAACGTCATTGGAATAGTTTTCCATCTATTCAATGAATTGGATAAGTGTGCTCTGGTGGCATCAAATTACGTGACACACGCACACTTCCGGTGAAATCTTTCTCGACGTAGTTCCAGTAATGTTCCCCAAGGTGCAGCAGCCACCACACCAGCTCGTGCCACATGACATCATGGTTCCGACGAAAGCGACATTGAATAGTTCCTCGGATGCAATTCATGAACGCTACCCCGGACGTCATCAACAGATACATCGCACTGATATCGGACTTTGACCAGATTCCAAAAAATCGGAATCACACCATTCTTCGAAATTCGCAAACCCATGGATGATGCAAAGAAATGTGATTGAAAATCCCTTGCGGAGTCATTTGGCCACACTTTTCGGCTTCGCTCTCGCGTGCGCGTTCATCTTACGTTGACCACGCGATCGAAGAGAAATACAATGTGAATGAATTTTCTGATAAATTGGCTAACGAATGAGTCCCTCTCTCAGAGACCATTTCGTCACCACAACCACCACCACAGCCACAGCTACACCCCAGACAGGCCTTCCGTACGTGCTCTTAGAGTCGGTGCTGTGACGTGCTTCATCTGGTTGAGCAACTAAATTACTCATCGGTGAAAAAACCGCGAATTTATGAATGAATACGACGACAGTGAAGCGCTATCGTACCGGCAAGGCGTACAAGAACAGCTGATCTCACCAGAGACACGGACAGAATTCACAACCTTCGTCATGACGAATATATTATGATGTTTCAGAGACGATGAAACATACATAATTCATTCGTGGGCCACACACTACCTGGAGGAGCTTTAGCATAATTAAACACTGTGGAAAGATGAAGTTTCCCTCAAAGCATATGACGTCAGCTGCTTTGACTAGTCGTAGTCGAGTTGAATGCTAACAAATGTGTGTTGTGAGATGCTTGACACTAATTGAAGACTTTTTTCCGTTTACGTAGTAAAATTTGGCGAACTTCGGAGAACTTTTATGAGTCTGCGTGAGCGCTTTATTTAACGGCTGATTAGTGCGAGGTGGGACGGCGGGTTTCAGAGACGTCACAAGCCGGTTTTGGGAATTTTTACTGAACATACTAGTTTGGCTGGGCGGATTTCCCAAGTAATGAATAAGCACGAATGGGTTCAGTGAGCGCGCGATCCTTTTGATTGACCTCAAATCAAATGCCAGCAGGAATACTGGGTGGTATTCGTCACTTCACTAGGTGAACTGTTTCCATATCGTAGTGCAAGGGTTAAGGATACCTGAAGGCAGTCAAGGGGGCAGAGAAGCATACCTCCGTCACGCATTTGAACGTGTATCAAGCTCGTCCAAATAGGGAATTCTAATTTTAGCCAATTAATGATAATTAATGAGCTTTCAAACTGGTTTATCCATACATTATATGCCAGACGCCATTATCATGTTTGAAGCAGCTTCTTTTGGCTATGAATTTAACATTAAATTTTTATGAAGATGAATTTGGAATTCATAGGCATTATGCCTTGTGAATATGCAGGCGCCGAGGTGTGACGTTGAAAGTATACATAGGAATTGGCAAATTTACGGAAATAACTGCCATTGATTGACACGCTTTATACGTGGAAAGGGGGATTTTTTGGATTTCCGAATTCATTAATGACCTATAAATCATTTGTGATTTTGTTTTGCAAAGACGTCTGTTTACAAAGCATTTTCTTAACCCTTTCATGCCTGATATTGGTGTTTTCAAGCAAGTCCAAGCTTGTCGGAGAATAGTTTTTATAGGTTTTGCTGACGATCACGTTTTACCTAATCTTCGTTGAGTGTGAGTGAAAAAGTGAGTTTGTAAATAATTAATATTAAGAAATACAAATACATAAATGTATGTGTAATTAAAAAACGGTAAGAAAGCTAAGAAAAAGGTTGTGATCAGTAATTTTTCAAACGGGTTTGGCTGAGAATAGAATTCAAACCACTGGTAGACACTGCGTAGACAAATGATAGTGTCCAAAAGACCAGAAGTTTATTAACATTCCTAGTCTAAGCATTGTTGAGCATGTAACAGGGTATAGGTCTTGGTCCTGACTGTACTGACTACCAGTGCCCAGTGCCTGCTTTTGACAAGCCAAGCCAAGAATTGACAAGCACACCTTGTTTCTCTTACACCAGGATCAAGGAGATTCCCATATCCGATTAGGCAAAGAAATATAACCACACACATAACACATACAATAACTTAAGACACTGTTTCAAAAAAAGGTGTTTGATTCAGTCACAATATTGATGGAACATTATGTTCATTGAATTTAGGGCAACAATTCAAAAATTGTTCCCGTTACCCGTAATAAAAAAAAAAACCAAAAGCCCAAGAAATAATAAAGAGATGCAATTCTTAATTATGTCGGGACTGAACATTTCATGTGGAAAGTAAAGGGTGGTTAAATTTTAAGGGCCGATGTTGAATGTTAACCACACCTAAACGTCAAGTTTCATTTGACACTTCTCAATTTCAGACTAATTCAATTTGAACCATGGAAAGATACATAATCGAGCAATGCGTTAAAGTTATTCAGGCTTATTATGAAAATGGGCGTTCAAATCTTCAGTGATGAGGCACATTTTCACCTCAGTGGATTCGTCAATAAGCAAACTCGCCCAATTGCCGCATTTGGGCGAATGATAATCCAAGAGTGATTGTCGAAAAACCAATGCACCCACAAAGAGTGACTGTTTGGTGCGGTTTATGGGCTGGCGGCATCATCGGGCGGTATTTTTTCCAAAATGAGGCCGGTCAGGCAGTGGTTTCAACAGCTAACGAAACAATGGCTCTTTTACGCGACAAATTCAATGGCCGTGTTATCTCACGTGGTGGCGATGTCAATTGGCCGCCAAGATCATGTGATTTGACACCGATGGATTTTTTTCTTTGGGGTTATTCGAAAGAAAAGGTATACGTCGATAAGCCAGCAACAATTCAAGAGCTAAAGGATGAGATAATTCGAGATAATTCGACAATTATGCTTCAGCGTCATCGAAAATTTGTGTGCCGCCGAGGTCGCGGCAACCATTTTCCCGATATTTTGTTCCATACATAATTGAACCATACCAATATTATCATAATAAAAAGAAATTATAATAATTTCCTAAATAATTTGTGTTTTATTCAAAATCAACATCGGCCCTTAAAATAGAACCACCCTTTAGTTATATTGTCATTTTTATTGATTCCAATCCTTAATCTCCGAACCACATTAATCGTGGTCTGATTGCTTCAACACATTTGTAAACTAGATATTAGAAGCATGTAGCTAGGTCTAGGTCTGAAAGATTTAAATTTATCAATTGACTCACTACGTGCATTCTGTCAAGGGGGTATGAAATCAATATGAATATCTGATGGAAATCATATGTGTATGCAGTCAATTTTCAATCGTTGTGGGTAATCGTATCGAACCATATTTCATAACATGTTGATTTAATCTTAACAAAATGTACTGAAAAGACAGTTGAGTGTTGACATTTCAACAATGGTGAGCAGTTTAATATTACAGCTCTTTACTATTGTTGAACAATCACACAGTTCCCTAAAATAATCCAGTCTTTAAGTTAAGGGGACTGTGTTCCAGAAGACTGGTCCATAAAAGGCGACCAATTGGGTCGTTAATTATTTTCAAATCAGATCATTCAAAGAGTAAAGTCTACATTTTTAGTTTGTAAGAATTGCTACACCCAAACCATCGTGACTTCATTCTGTAATTGCTTTGTCAAGTAAGCTAAATTTCTGGGTATGTATTCTAGATGTCGACACTTTAACAAGTGGAAGAAGCGATCCATTTGCTAATTATAATTGCAGGAACTTCCAACAAGTACAGCTAAACCACAACAAAATCGAATGCTTCGCTATAAACAAAGGCAGCCTTAAAATTCACTCTACATCTAAATGACATGACTTCATGGGACACACTTGGGCAATGTTTAACATCACGAAGAAAAACTTACTTGAATGCATTTTCGTTTGACGCAAACTTGTCCCATACACTGGCCACATTCGTTCCCATTTTTGTTTCTTCGTTTTTGCGCCTGAATGTGGCTTAGTGTTGCCTAAACCCTGCTCGAGATAATTTGCAAAATGATATGTAAGTCGGCCGCTGGTGCACGTTATAACGGCGTCGTCATATTCTTTGGCAGGAAAAAAAAAATTATTCCACACACAAGAATAACATAAAATTGTCCAAAATAAAATCGATTTTCTTGTTTATATTCTTTTGTTGTTCAATTTTGATGTTTATCTTCAGAGCAACGTGTCAAACTTCACAGCAAATTTATTCGAACAATGCACCTGATTCTGTTTGGGTATTCTTTTGAAGTCAATCGACGACAGAAAAAACATTTATTTTTCGTTATGAAATATAAAAGTAAATGAAACATCAGTGACAGACTAGAAAACAACGCACCTAACAAGTGAAACACGAGTCAACGAAAAACTGTACACATAATCAGAGCTAGATCTTCGCACGACGGTGGTCTATGGCGCTCTGCTGAGCAGAGGAGCTAATGTCACCTCTGCCCAGTTAAACATTTTTGATGGTCTTGGCTGAATGAATTTGACCGTAGGCCGTACGGTGAATTTGAGGCTGTTGGCACTTTCGAGACGTGAAATTTGTTTGCGCGATTTGTGGTTGTGGTTTTTTTTTGACAGCTGAAAATATGATAAGGGTTCTGGAAAATAAAGTCCGGGTACTTACATTCTTACGGAGGCAATGCCTTAAGCGCCTTCAATGTGTAGTGATCTGAAAATAAAGAAATTACAATTAATACTCATACAAAGGCAAAATGCAGATGAAGAGATCTCGAATTTGGAACCTTGATAGATAAATAATTTACCATACAGGGTGGCACGATATATTTTTTGTCGCTGAATTGTATGGCACAAATGTCATGTTCTAAGAAATTTTACAGTGGTTGACATTGTCTGACGTGCTCCTAAATTAAATTTTCAAATTAACCAAAGGATCCAAAAAATTGTTCCTCCAACTTTAATTTTCTGATAAAACCGAATTAAAATCCAAAGAAAAGTTAAGACTTAAGTGTTTAGGCCACTCTAAAGGCCGAAAAAATAGGCTTTTTCACCATTTTTTTTTCAGAAATACTACAAAAGAAATCGAGATTCCAATAAAAAGTGTTTATTATACGTATCAATGGTTGTATACACAAACGTTTTTTAAGCGATTAATTTCAAAATGACGGTTTTGCAGCGTTTTTCCCATGACGTTTCTCTTTTTCAGAGTCCATGGCCCGACAAACGGTATCAGTACAACTTCTCCTTTTGCTTTGCAGGTGAGAACAGTTTCTTCAAAAAAATTTGGCATTCATTTTTGCAGGCAAAGTCTCGATCAATTGCAAGTTTTTGATGAATCTATATTTTGAAGAAGTATGATCCATGAACCAACTTTCAAGTTCCAACCACGTGGTGGTATACCGTGTAGTTCCAAAGAATTCAAAAATTCAACCGTATCAATGGATTTGTATGATACCAAGTGACCTGGCAAGTTCTGTTTAATTTAAATAATTATAAATTACGCGATCCCTTAACCAATCTTGATTTTTTAGTTTTGAACAGTCTTTGGATAAACACTATCAATTAGTTCTTCTTTTGATGGCAAAATTGATGATAAAATCATTTGCAATATTGCGTTCTCCAATCTGCAGCAGTTGCTTTTCGCACGTGCTGATTTTCATGCACACGCATATACTCGTATATATAAAAGAAACGAACTTTTCAAACTTGCATTCAGTTCATCAGCTGAGGTTGATCTGGGAATGACGGGCAACGTTTTGTCGAAAATCACCAATTTTAATGCACCGCCGAACAACTATTGATTTCCACGTACATCCTGTAATGTTCGATTGCATCAAATCAAATTTTGTATGGGCCAATACAAAACTTTGGCGATTCCAGAATTTCTTGAAATATTAGACGTTGGAGTTTCAATCGTTTGCATATTTCATGGCAATATCAACGCGGAGCGTGTAGTTTGGCCACCATCCAATAATGTAGCTGCAATACCAGGCAGAAGCCAGTGCACATGCAATTTTTCGTCTGGATGGAATTGACTAATGAAACTAGAAATGTTTTTCCAGTGCCAATAGGAGCATCCAAACCAGTGTTGTTAATGACGGATTGCATGATTCTATCATAAGCATTCTTTTGCTGAACATTCAATTGTGGAATGTCTGTTTGCACAAATGCATACAATTCATCACATTCTCGCTCAAATAAATCACGAATTGGACGACTTGGTGCGATCGTGCCTAACTGTTTATTTAATTGATTTGGGGCAGCTGAAGCTGATACATCATAAAGTTTTGTATCCCAATGCGTATCATCTTCAAGCATACGCAACAGTTGGCATGTATCACGACTATTCATCATTATTAAAGCCTGAAAAGACTGCGGCCTACGTACGTTCACCAACAACAATCGCAAATAAAAACATTGAACATTATGTTGACATAAAAAGTCATGACTTGCGAATGACCGATTTCGTGAAAGCTTTAGATAAACCATCTACACGACCCTTCGAACAAACCCTACAAATTTGACCGAATTCGTTTTGACCGTTCGTGAGTTATAGAGACACAACGCACTTGCAACAATATTTTAAGTATGTATAGATTTCATGCAAAGTGGTTGAAAGTTGCCTGAGTTGTTTCCAGCCAACTAAAAAAATGCAGTTCTGAGATACACTCGTTTTAAGTTTTGAGTAGTAGAAACTCATGAATAATTTTGCTTTGGGCCTTGTACTAAAATTCGAAAACCGAGTACTTACAGTTTTTTTCCTGACCATAATCTTTAGGGAGAACATTTTTGACGTCTTAGGGGAATGTTTAAAAGAAAATACGATTTTTCGAAAATTCTAAAAAGCATCTGTTAGGGTGTTTTAGAAATATAATACTATCTATGAATCAATAAAAGCTATTTCATGATCTACGGGTTTCTCTTGATCTTCGTGAAATAATTCTAAATAATAAGTCCCACATCTTAAGCCCGTACTTGGCGTTTTTTTGCCAATGTAGTTCATCAAATTATAATCGAAGTAAATCATGAGTCAGTATTTTTATTGCCCATCTCATCAGCCGATAAACTTTATCAGCGTAATTAATTGACAATCGATCTTTTGCTCACCAAATTCCCAAATGAAAACAAACATCTACGCTGCAAGGCGAATAATGCCACCAAAATCAGAAAAATTACAGTTTATGAGCAGTGTCGTGGAGAACATTCACATAAATTGTAATGTCGATTCGGCGGGGATCAGCTGAATTGGGCATCACCCGGGAATCCCTTACTTGCGACTGGACGATCGTGAGTTCGCTATTTGAGTGCTGAAAATGTTGTCCGGAGACCTGAATCGGCCAAACTATTGTCTTCTCGAAAGGCGCCTACATTTTGCTCAGCGGCTATGTTAAAGTAAGCACAATCCACAAGTGATATATCTGTGCTGTAGTTCCAACGAGACATCATGTTTTGTGATTGATTTGGAGACTGGGTCTGGGATGTGATTTGGCGACTGGGTCACGCCACGGCTCACAACCTCATATTCATCAATTAGCCGTCGTGATCACTTTATCCTTAGACTACGTCAAGTCCTTACTTTAGACCGGCAAACCGACCACACAACATTCATGTGGGAATGACGCCGTACATATTAAACCGAGTCATCAAGAATTGGACCGTCAGTCTATTGTCAATTGTCATAAAATTGTACCTTTTGTTGGATGATTGTCTGCGGGAACTGAGCAAGTCTACAGAAGTTTTAAATTCTGTTCAACTCTTGAAGTAGACACCCCTCTCCTTCCTTCACAGTCACTGAATTTGAGCCACATTCTGTCATTCCAACTTGGTTGTAGACAATGTCGTTTGTTGATCCCTCGTTATAACCGGCTATTTGCTAGTCGATTCTTTATCATATTTGTGTCCTTACTCATCAAACCCAATCCAATTTGCGTATGACACTACCTGAAACGGCTCACTTTGTGTGCTAAGATATCACTCCATCACACCCAAGGTAGTTTGTGGTTACACACGGAAGTACAAGACCTACGTAAGAGTTAATGGGCTCATCCACGTTGGGTGTGATGACTGATCTCAATGGAGTCGGAAATCAAAAAAAAAAATACTTCTTTAAGTTACCAAGCCTAGGTCGTCGATTCATCATTGCATGAGTCGATGAGTCTTGCTTAAGCTCTGACCCGCCAACAGATCACACGTATGATGTGTGCTGCATTTTTGGACGATGTGTCTGCCGAGATTCGAAAATTTTCCCAAGTCCCGAAAATTCAAAAGAGAATGCATTTCATTACATTGATTCACCACGATCGTCACGAATCATTGCGGCGGCGTAGCTTTTGCGGTTAGCATCTTGTTTGAAGTTTGAAATGCTTACCTTGTTCAACAGAAACAATCGCCTGGCGTGCAGTCATTTTGAAATAATTTCTCTTGTCCGCCACTGAACGAGAGCAGAGGAAACAATCGCACGGGTGAAACTGACGTGCGCAGTGTTCTTTTTGTGGGTTTTCCGATGTCGTTCTTGGCCTCTGAATCACGCCACCACTTCAAGCAGGTGGGAGTGGCAAACCCGTGTATTTACCTTTTTTCTGATAAACACCCGTACCCAGGGGTATTTACCAAACATTTTCACAACTGATCGCAATTGATGAGGGTCATGTCTAGCTGCCTTTGCTATAGTTCATTTCTCTTAAATCAAAGACAGACGCTAAGAGAAGCGCCGCACACGACATATTCGCTACAGCGAGGGTAACCACCAGCAAAACAGATGTAAAGCAACTAAAGGCCGTACGGCGGGTACACTCAAGACGTGTTGTGGCGGATTTCAGGTGGGAGTATATGTACGTACGGACAGCACCTCATGAACCAGACGCCCAGCAAATGAATGATTCAGGGTGTAGGTATTTCCGCAAAGGGGTATCGGAATCTTTTCATTAATTGAGTACGTGAGTTACCAAAGGCTTAACGTACACGATGTCACGGTGGTCGAGATTACATAACGGAGGCCGATCATCGGCCAGACGCTTGAAAGTCTCCCTGCCACTACACCTGTTTGTGAAGGCCTTAGTCATCGGACTGTCGCCTCCAGTAAAATAGAGCGAAGTCGTGTGCACTGCGGTCGATGGAGGTATGTCGGTTTCAAAACGAAACGGTGCTATCGATGCAATGACCTGGCGCTGAGCACTTCGTCTGGTTTCGGAAATTCCAATGCAGCTCAGAGGTGTGTATTGATTTCTGTGATAACGTCAGAGTAGATGCCGTGTGCAGTGAATAAAAAAGTGGGACTGCTAGATAATCTTTTATGGTTAACAATTATAAGTGATGGGCTATCCAGCATGTGAGTTGGTTATTTTATGGATAATAACATTTACCGAAGCGCGTACAAGCAGGCGTGTGGCTGTAAACGTCATCGTATCTGATATATCTCGCGATAAACAAGGTGACTCAAGTGCATTACATTTTCACGCTTGCTATTGTGGCAGGTCTCCAGGAATGTATTGAATTAAAAAAATGGATTTTCGCAATGGTCATTTTCGTGACGTTGAATGGTTTCTTTGTAGAATTAGAGACACACAGAGAAAATCCCATTTGTCAAATGCAGGTTTTGCGAATTCGACATAGATACTGCGAGGTGGCGATTCCCACACATGCTGAATATCCATGGTGCGATCTAGGCAAGAACTCTCTCATGCCTAGACCACGACTGCGATGCATAGAGCGCAATAATCAAATTCTAGCATTCAATAAATTAAGTTGGTCTTCTACGAATTGAAACTTGGTTTACCGCTTTCGCCTAATTTTTATTGAAATAGTATTACATATATTTCTTTCTACTTTTATGCAGACCAGTTAATAATTTACCGACTTGCAAATGGAAAATATTTTGACTTTAAAGCTGTCGAACAAATAGAACTTTCAAAATACACACCCCGAAAATATCAAAACAAATAACACACCGTTCCTTGCAACTTCACTTCTGCTACTGTAGACTAGAAATATTATATGCTGTAAAGTGTAGACACACAACTAGTGTTGTGCTACTCACACAAGATGCACTACAAATGTCACATACATCACCACAGAAATGTGACAACAAATCAAAAATAATATTTGGCACACTTCCATATTTGTCATACTCAGAGCTATAGTCTCCCTTTGACTAGACAAAGTAAGTATATATATATCAGCAAAAATCAAAGTGTGTGTGCGCCGGTTTATTGACTACAATATTGTCACATTTTCGCTTCTATTGTTAATTGTCATTTATGTGACGCTTGTATTGGAGGAAAACACAATTCTGTGTTAATTAATAGAAGCAAGGGGAATTTATTGCACTTCAACCGGCAATTTATCGTCTGCCTATACTTACTAATAAGTAAATCTAAATACATGTAAATGCTCATATATTCTTCAAAGAAAAATACGGAAAATACCGTAATTTTATTTTCACAGAAAATTCAACATTAGGCTTCGGCAAAATCTTTGGCCTTATTTGGCCGAAGCCGAAGGTGGCCCAAGCCCAATGATCTGTCGGACTCGAGAGTCATGATCAGCGTTGAGGGAAAAAATATTCTTCAAATTTCCACCACTGCTGCCAGAAAGTACCATTTTAAGGCTATGGTGCCATAAACGGAAATATACCACACAAATAAGTTTTGTGTATTTTAATCAACTTTATGAATTGCACTTTATTAGATAATGTTATAGAACATTAATGTAGAGGAAAAGTCTTCTTCCGCAGAAAATGGTATTTGAGTGACATTACACGATTTTGACAGAAAGATATACGTATTACCTTGTATTCTGTTTATCACGGGTCGGACTCTATTTAAAGGGTGATTTTTTAAAAGCTATAGGAATTTTTTTTAAAAAAAAACGCATACAATTCAGAAAAAATGCATGAAATCTTTATTTGAATCGGTCCATATAATTTAATGTTTGAAGATTATTTCATGCAAATGTTGACCTTGACTGCGCCTCAAATGGTCCATCCGCTTAGTCCAATTTTGGCATACTCTTTCCAATATTTCGGCCGGTATTTCACGAATAAATGCTTCAATGTTGTCTTCCAATGCGTCAATTGAAGCGGGCTTGTATGTATAGGCATGAGCTTTAACATAGCCCCACAAAAAATAGTCTAAAGGCGTTAAATCGCCCGATCTAGGCGGCCAATTGACCGGTCCCGAACGTGAAATAAAATGTTCACCGAACATCGCATCATCTCTGAAGAAGTACGATCCAATGATGCCACCAGCCCATAAACCGCACCAAACTGTGACTTTTTCTGGATGCATTGGTAGCTCTTGCAATGCTTCTGGCTGATATTCACTCCAAAATCGACAATTCTGCTTATTTACGTACCCATTGAGCCAAAAATGATAGCCGCTTCAGTGGGTCGATTAAACTGACCATAAAATGGAAGAAGCGCGCAATGAACTTTCGCATTCAACGCCCGCCTCGGAAGTCGTGATGATGGGGACATTCGTGCCACTTGACCAAACCACCGAAGCATATCCCTCTCCGTTCGAAGAAACAGCTGCTCAATGTTGAGTTCCTCGCGCACTGCCGTGTTTCTCACCTTATACCGGCGAGTAATTCCCACAACAGCACGAAGAAATCTCATCTCAGCAGCTTGCACTAGCGATCTTATTCTTTCGGTCATTACCCAAATTTCATGAGTGAGAGTTGGAACAAATACTGAGTTGAAAACCGCAGAAGATGACTTACCCTCAACTCTCCCAATGTGAAACATTCCTCATCTCGGCTGCGCTGCAACATCCAGTCCATATATACAATGAAAAGGAGAGGTGACAAAACACACCCTTGGCGAAGTCCAACGCCCACGGTGAAAGGTGTTGATTTAGCACCGTTTACCCGAACGCAGCTGCTACAGTTTGTGTATAGAGACTGAATGGCCCTCAGAAGAGGACCATCAATCCCATACTTCGGCAGGACACTCCAGAGTTTACCTCGAGGGACTCGGTCATATGCCTTTTCCAAATCTACAAATCAACTGTAGATGGGTTTGGCATACTCCCAAGCCTTCTCAAGTACCATTCTTAGAGTGAAAAGCTGGTCGGTTATACTTCTGCCGGGACGAAAGCCGCACTGTTCATCCCCATCCTGGGCTCGACCTTAGCTCTAGAACGCGCTTCCAACACCTTAGCATAGACTTTCTCGGGGATACTTAAAAGAAATATGCCCCTTACCTACTTTTCCGGAGAGCAAATTTGAATGAAATAAATCGCTGAAAATGCCGCACTTAGTCAATAGTGTTATCAAAAACAAATGTCAGTAAACAACGGAAACAGCGCCTTAGCACTCGTGCGTGCGTGTCCAGTTTGTGCACTAAATTGAGTACAGAAAGCTTGGAATTAATCGCACGAAGCAGACGCTTGTGAGGCTATGACCTAGTTACTCCTACGATAGAAGTACTCTCCTAGAGATTGCTGAAAGTCAATTATAAAAAAGTAAACTTTTCGTTTCGGATAATTTTTTCTTTCAAAAACTGTGCCAAATGTCGCACGAAAATTGTTGATAGAAATAACAGTTGTTTTTTTTTATTTTAATATTTAACGATTCAGTGTACATTGTAGTATTATGAATGGAATAGCCCATGGCTGAATTTCGCTGACGCAGTGCTCGAACTGTGGTGCAATCATTGGCATATTTCTTAAGCTACAATACATTCGGGTCCATGCCACCAATTCCATCGAGTCTAAATCACCAGATTTAGGCATCAAAATTTCGTCAAAATGGGAAACTAAACGACAAGAAATTGACTCACGCGAGTAACTCAACGGTTTCTTGATCTGCACGGTATGCGGAACAGTCATGTTAAATGTTAACACCGCGCATTGCTGACACCATGTATGTATTGCAATTCACGCACAAAACCTAACTTTTGGCTACTACACTTGGCGACTAGTCTGACAGTAGCTTTTGAACAAATTGAATAAAAATAGTTTATTTAATCTTATGTAAATGGGTAGCTTGAAGATTCGTGTGGAAAACTTTATTCAATCGTTTCTGTCCCCACTTAAGTATTTGCATTGACATTGACTCCATAGGATACTGCCACAAATTCCATAAGAAAAAGTGTTGCCAGCTGCCTTTGCAATTTTTCTTATTATTCTCCGAAGACAAAACTGACAAAAGAGGAAGTGATTGATATTTGCTACACCAGTACACAATTTAAATAATTGTCAATAATTTGGATATATTTTATCTTACCAAAATATTCTACAACATTCAAAATATTCAAATCGTTTCCTAAGCAAACACGTCTGACCCTCAGTATGTTTCTCTGGCGAACAAGCCAAGCGAGCTGCTTGATTTTTGTTTTTATTTTCATTGTGGTTTTGTTATAAATGTTTGCGGTTTGCGGTTGGAAATCTATTCAGTAAATGTAGTGACACAGGTCCTCAAAACCGCAAATCAATTTTTGACCTCATTCCGAATGTTGAAGAAAGTATATACGAGTCTACTGAATTAGCATATATACTCGGAGAGCCATACGAATACTGGATTGATAAAATTTAATTAGAGTTGTATTAAGGCTAAGCAAACTTCTTTTGACTGGGAAATAATCGACGCTTAATCACCGATCATTAGTTAATATGTTCGGTGCCTACCAGGTGTACATTTGTGTGACGTGTGGTTTGTTATAACTCTTGCGGGCTATGTTCTCAAATATTGAATGATCAACGAAAAGTGAAATGAACAGGTTCTTTGTTTACAGAAAATTCATTAGAAATGCGTCGTCTGTTTAAATGAGTGGCAGTAGTAGGGTGCTGCAGCATAAGTTGTCGGATATGCACAAAGTTTGTAATGTACAAAAGGAACGTATATCAATGGGGGGAAGTAATAAGGAAATATCGCGCTTTTGCAATATTCCTCATCAACTCCCTAGAATGGAAAGACTATATCTATTAGCAGAAGTGGCCATGCCAGTCTGATTGTAAAGGGTGGTTAAATGTTAAGGGCCGATGCTGAATGTGAACCACACCTAAACGTCAAGTTTTTTTCCTGCATTTCATTTAATATTTCTCAATTTCAGACTAACTTAATTTGAACCATGGAAAGATACACAATCGAGCAACGCGTTAAGGTTATTCAGGCTTATTATGGAAATGGGCATTCAAATCAAAATGCATATCGTGAACTTCGTGATTTTTTCGGTCAATTTAATCGTACAATCGGAAAAATCGTGCAAAAATTTGAGCAAACCGGGTCTGTAGGAGATGTGAAAACACCAGTGCATGCTCGTACAGCTCTTACTGCAGAAAATATTGCTGCTGCTCGCGATAGTGTGACTGAAGAGGCGTTCGCCTCAACTCGTCGTCGTGCCCACCAATTGCACCTCTCACGCTCGTCGTTGATGAACATTTACACGCTTACAAGGTGCAATTGACTCAAGAACTAAAGCCTCTTGACCATTTCAAGCGTCGTCAATGGTCAGAATGGTGGTAAGAAATGGCAACAGTGGATGATAAATTTTCGAAGAAAATCGTCTTCAGTGATGAGGCACATTTTCACCTCAGTGGATTCGTCAAGAAGCAGAATTGCCGCATTTGGGCGAATGATAATCCAAGAGTGATTGTCGAAAAACCAATGCGCAATGCGTTTGGTGCGGTTTATGGGCTGGCGGCATCATCGGGCCATATTTTTTCAAAAAAAGAGGCCGGTCAGGCAGTTACTGTAAATGGTGTTCGCTATCGTGAAATGATACGAACTTTTTATGGCCCTTTTTATGACAATAATTTCCTAAATAATTATTCAAAATCAATCAGCCTTTATAACCAATATTTACTTTAATTTAATTTACTTTAATTCTGCACGAGAGAGGGAAATTTAATTCTTCTCTAAGGTTATTCAAATCTCAAGCAGGTATAGTGAGTTTACCACGCTAATTCAGGCTTGGCATCTTCTACGTCATCGGGTTGACATTCTGAATCAATGACAATTAGTAAATGGGAAGCTCAGTAGATCCACAATTTACTCGCGATCGACAAGTATTGTTCCACTCAACTCGAATAGTGATTTCCAACGTAAGCATGAATCCAACAACGCGGATTGGCATCATTGTTTTCTCTGACATCCGATTTGACAGTTCTCGGTTGTTTTGGGCTTAGTTTGGTTTAACAATTCACCATAGATTGGAACAGCGTTCACAAATGGTTCGAATTTATTTTGATTTCGATACTCATTTTTGGTGTTTCCAAACAAAACTTATTTCAATCCAATATAAAACTGTCAAATCAGCTGTCATAAAAAAACAATGTTGCCACTTAAAAGCTCACCACGCCGCTAAAACAAAAACACCCTTTATTACGTAAAATTCTATAGGAACTCATTTAGTTTTGTTATCGAATAACAAGTATTCCAATATTTTATTATTCCAATAAATGTGGTTACAAGACATCTGTTGATCAGGCTTGTCATTGCACCTCACAAGATTCAATATATTCAATATAGACTATTGGATGATAATGAATTCCTCAGTGCCTGCACAAAGCAAACATCATTGTTGTGCTGCAAATTAAATATCGTGGGAAAAGGGCTTTGTAATGCGGTTGGTTGTAGAACTACGTGTTGAATGACTTGCACTATGTCTAGTGCAGATATGAGTGACGATTTAAATGGATATGACGTAAAGTATCCACAAAGGCATAGGCTTACATCATCAAACAAATCTTGTTAGATGTGTACCAATCAACCGATGATACAGCACTTCACTGCGTGCTGCGCAATTCACAAGAAGATCATCATCTGAAGCAACAATTTTTTGAGCAACAATTTTTATCACAAAATGAAGACGTCTTACAGCAAAGCTTGAGTTCTACATCCAGCACATAATTAATTTTTGGTATCGATTAGTCGTGTGACATGATGTCTTTTATTTGCGCATCTGGGATTGCTTACACTATTTGTCATTGCGGCGTCGAAGCTTCATAAATCATAGCTATTGATTTATAGATCTATTCATGAATGGTAGGGTACGCAGACACCTGCTAGGGCAAGTGTCTATTATAAAAGTTAAATGACGTGCCTTACATTGATCGGGAATGCAATTGCTTGCGGTTTGACGCCCTCTGCTCGGAGATAGATTCTTCGGCAAAGGTGTAATTTTTATGAGCTCTCTATATGACGTACCATTTTCACATTCCAATCAATGTTATCATTATCGAAAGTTTTAACGTATTAATACCGCGCGTCGCCTTGCATAGGTGACCTTGATGAGGGTGTTGGCGGCTGTGTGCAGAGAAAGCTCTCCATTGACGCAGTCACAGTGATATCATTTCCTGTGGCTAGGGCAAACGCAAAGCAGATTCCATTCATGGTGCATACCTTCATCCGACTAAATCTTTCACACACAAGCTGTTGTATCACAGGTTTTGCATCGCACGGAATTTTCCAAAGATGAGTAATGCATCCAACGACGTGTGAAGTAATATCAACAAATGATACAGGTGAACGGTGAAGTGTGAATGTCCACATAAAACAGCGATATCTATCGAGGAACGACCGATTGTTATGATATGCCCCCTTGACTTTTCACCGCCTTATCACATTTAACACCATCTCATGGTCCTCAATAGCTTACAGCAAATTAACGTCTTTATGCATGCATGCCGAATTAGTCAGAGACTGGAGCTGGACACATGGTGAAACCGAGTCGGGCCTCTCTTTGAGGCCGTTAATAAAATCTTGATTAGACTTGAAATCTTCAATTCCATCAAAACTATTCCTCCGTGATTCCTAGAAGTGGTTTCTTGGCACGAGATCACTGTGTATATGGAAATGATTTTTTGATTTTTTTTTTCCATATTTGGCTGAATGATTCATCATCACCACAGTATGGCATATTGCGTTTAATTGTGGTTTCGGGATGGTCTTCTGCCGGGGCGACCGTGGCCTTCGACGGTGGGGTGATTAAAGTTTTATTGAACTACTTAATGTTCTCAAAAGTGTGTTGTTTTGTGATCGGAGATATTGACAGGTTCCATGCTCGTGAAGCACTTAATAAGATATCGTCATCTCCATCAAGATTTGGTAAAGCAGCTAATGTATAACAAACTGATCTTGGTCGCATAGCTTCTGAAAATTTTATAAACCCAGGGTGGGCTATATTTTCTAATTTGTGTTGAACATGAACAGCTGCTGTATTTATGTTAGAGAGACATTTTCTCTTCATCAGATCAGGGAAGTCACACTACGGCTGATCCTGGAATCGAGTTAATGTAAATAAAATAGAGACGATGTAGACGGGCTTACTGGTGCTCTAGTTCTATATCAACATAATGAAGTCTTCTAAATACAATGGTTTCCTTCATTCTGTTTCTAGAATTGGAAGACCATCAAAACTTTGAACGGCGCACACATCATCCTTATACTTGCTATGAATAGCGAAAGAAATCCCAAAGGTATCAGCTGTCGATGTGTCAAAATGTTAAAACAGGACACAATTGTAAAAAGAAACCAAGTTTTTTTTGTGATGAGTCAAAATTTATCATTTTGGTATCGATGGACGACGTTTTGAGTGGAGGCGGGGCTTTAGATTAAAATTATGTTACACTCGCAGTAATACGAGGTGGTGGAAGGCCAATGGTTTGGGGTGCAACGGCAGCCAATGGGGTTGGTTCCCTCCATGTAATTGAAGGAAATTGGAAGGAGGCGTTTCATCCCCGAGACGAAAACTGCGGTTACCAGCAAGTATTAACTGCCGATGGGCGGCAGTGGCGCTGTGGGTCTGTGTGTCGACTCCTACGCACTTAAAACGCGGCGTCTACTCCCATTATGAAAAAAAAAATGTTCACGGTGCAAAAAAAATACGGTCCAATCACTCCTTCCGCTGGAACGCGGCACTACAAAGTGGCTTTAAGTGGATGTAATGGCCCTTCGTGCATACATGCAGATTTCCAGTCCCTAGAAACGAAGATTTTGCTAATTGAAGTAACCGTTTTAGTGGAAAAGCTTACTTACTTACTTACTTAAGATGGCGCTACAGTCCTCTGAGGACCTGGGCCTCAACCAACAAGCGTCTCCAGCCAGCTTGATCTTTAGCTATGTGTCTTCAGTTTCGCACGCATAGTTGGTTAAGGTCCCTTTCCACTTCCGCTCTACATGACGTAGCTATCTCAATCGTTGGATCTTCACTCTTCTGGCTAAGTCGATGTCGCTAAACAGCCCATATAGTTCGTCATTATATCTCCTCCCCCACTCACCATCTATGCAGACGGGACCGAAAATCACACGAAGAATTTTCCTCTCGAAGCAACCAAGAGCAGCTTCATACGCTTTTGACAAAGTCCATGCCTCCGCGCCATATATCAGGACTGGGACGATTAAGGTCTTGTAAAGCGATACCTTAATTGTTCGAGAGAGGGCTTTGTTTACCAATTGCTTTCTTAGCCCAAAGAAGCAGCGATTGGCAAGAGTTATTCTTCGTTTGATTTCAGCGCTGGTGTCATTGTCTGAATTGATAGCTGTGCCTGGGTAGACTTAGTGGAAATGCGTCTGATAATTTTCCATCGATTATTGGTCAAACAAATGGACACAATTATTACACGCTCTTGCAGACGATAGCGCTCCATTGCGTGTCTGTTTACATACTGCAGCTGTCTAGTTCACAAATGTCAAATATTATTGACGTACGACGCCATTTGCAAAAATTATAACATCTTCTCATTTGATGATTATTTTTGCACCACCCTGTACAAAAGATTTCGCAAGAGCAACAACTCGCAAGATACGCATTTGTCGTCAGCAGAGTTTCGCGGCATAAAACTGTAGGTCCCTTCCACTCGTGATAGAAGAATAGCACGCACAACACGAGTGGTTGCTGAGAAGCTAGGCCCTGGCCCTCTACGGGCTGTAGAGTCACCCATATTAAGTTATTATTATTATTAGAGTTTCGCGAAGGGATTACTACGATGTAGTGCAAAATTGGGATCAAAGCAAATTGAAAGCGGCGATCCATTGAATTTGATATTTAAGCCAAAAAAAACGGAAAGTTCCAGTCCAATATGCCTTTCCGGCAGCAGCATGTATCCTAACTGTGCCGGCGTATCTCAGACGATGTTTGAAAAGTGTGGTGTAGCATTGCTATAATAAGCAAAATAACTGATTCAAAACAGTTCATATAGCGTAGACTCATAGAGGAACAGTAGGCGCCAGTTTAACATATCTGCCACACTCACCTTTTCCATTTATTGAGCTTTCTAGCAAAAAAAATGCTAAACTAAAAACACGTTTTTTTCTTTATTTATTAACACATATTATTAAATCAACTTTTTAAAGAGGTTAATATGCAATTTACTTAGTTTCAGTATCGTACAAAATTACTGAGATATTTAAAATTGGACTTAGTTAAATTAAGTGTCCCAGTTTTTCCTTGATACACTGTATGTGAAAAGTGGCCCCAAGACATATTTGGGGCTGACAGAGATCATCCCCATATGACAGCAGTTGTATGAAAGTTCAATGAAGATAACATGGCAGATAATGTCATCGCCGACGAAGGGGTTCTTCCCCCGTTCATAGCGAAGACAGAGCTCCAAGCGGTCTTCGAATCACTTAAGAAGAAAAAGTCAGTTGGAATCGACGGGATCTCGAACATTGTGCTAAGACATCTCCCCCTAGATGTGGTTAATATGTACACAATCCTGTTTAACAATGCTCTGAATAATGCACATTATCCGGAACATTGGAAAACTGCGATTGTGCAACCCATATCCAAGCGAGGTAAAGATTCTTCGAATCCGTGCAACCTCAGGTCAATTAGTCTCCTTCCGAACATCAGCAAGGTATTCGAGAAGGTGATAAATAGAGCTCTGACCAACTGGACAGAGGACAAACATATAATTCCGGATAACCAATTCGGTTTCAAAGCGGGGCATGACACTATTCATGCCGCGTCGAAACTGGTTTCGGATATCCAATGGAACAAGAGCCAGAAACAATGTACGGGTGCCTGCCTGATTGACCTGGAGAAGGCCTTCGACACCGTGTGGTTAGAAGGACATTTTTACAAGCTCAATGGGCTAGGCATTAGTAAACCACTGCTGTACCTACTGTGTAACATGCTTACTGGTAGAAGGTTCGTCGTCAAGAATGGCAATGTGACCTCTGCAGGTATTTTTGAAGTAAAAAATGGTCTCCAACAGGGTGCCGTTAATTCGCCGATCCTGTTCAACATTTTCTTGAGCGATCTAATAAGTTCTCTTCCTCACGCAATTGCGTACGCTGACGACTTGATCGTGTACAGATCAGGTAAAAAGATCGAGGACATCACTACTCTCACGCAGGGTGACTTCGACTCATTCATGAGAAGTTGCGATGACTGGAAGTTGAATATCAACTTTCAGAAGTCGGAAACCATACTGTTCAGGACCCCGTTGTATAAGGCTTCGGCGGATACAAAAAAGAATTGGCGAAAGTTCTCAATTGTTGGGCGTCACGGGCAACCACTGGCGCAAAGGACTGTAGTCAGATACCTGGGGATCTGGCTAGATCATTATCTATATTTTAACAAACATGTAGATGCTGCTCTAGCCCGAGCCCGAGGCGCTTTCGCTCTTACAAAGAGACTGTTTTACAACAGCCAACTCGATGCGAGGGTGAAGGTGATCTGCTACATGGCCCTCATCCGGCCAATGCTCACCTATGGCTGTCCCGTGTGGTTCAACGTGAGTGCAAGCTTGATGGAAAAGATTCGGGTGTTTGAGAGGGCTTGTCTTAGGGCCTGCCTTCGCCTTTACAGAACACCAGAGTCCCAGTACAGAAAATTCTACTCCAATGAGGTTTTATACAACAGGGCGAACCTGATACGAGTGGACAATTTCCTGGTGAAATTGATTCGAGGCCATACTGCCAGAGCGATGAACTCGGCCAATAACCTGATCTCTGGGGCTTACTACCCCAATTCCCAGTATCATGAAAGGGTACGTCATAATGGCTTCGTCCCCCCAGAAGCATTCCTCCATTTCGATAAGCACGGCCTGATACAAGACAAGAATGCGGTACCGCTTCTCTTTCACATCGCCCGTTCAACTGTGGATGGGCGACTCAACCACGACCGTTCCGTCGCACAACGAGCTGAGGAGGGTCTCCTCCGGTTCAGTACGGCGGTATCAAGGCGAGATGTTCGGGATGTTGCAATGCAACACCGAAAATTCTGGTGGCTGTGTAGTGAGGGAACTCCATCATCGAACCCTTTAGACCCTGGTTAGGGAAAGGGTAGTACAGATCCTCTTATGGGACGCAGTCGGTCTCTGTCTTGCAGCGGATTATTTCTTAGTTCTGCTGCAACCTATGGCCGACCTACGTATTTTAGGGTAGTTTGTAAGCTGTATATATGTAAATAAAAAATAAAAAAAAAAAAAAAAAAAAAAAAAAAAAAAAAAAAAAAAAAAATTACGTATACACATTTGTACATGTGTGTACTTATGTGTATACCTTTGTAAATAGTATAAGTACATATATATATATATGTGCGTATATTATTATACATACATGTATATATGTATGTATGTTTAGATTAAGGTAGTTTAAGTTATTTTAAGGTAGTATGTAAGTTAGCAATAGGTTTTAAATAAAATCTGTTCTGTTATTAAGTTTTTTTTGAAAGTTTTCTTAATTTTAAATTGTTCAGTTAGTCATATAATATTAAGCACATGCATATGCATTGTTAGGTTAGGTTAAGTCGAAAGACATAGTATAAGATTAAGTTTAGCTTAGAGTGCCCGCCTAGGGCCAGTAAGTTAGAAGTAGTAACACTGTTCGTTCAACTAGTTTTAAGCATTTTTGTCTAGTATTTAAGTTATGTTATAAATTTATATAAATAAAAATGAATTGAAAATGAAATGAAAATGCAGTTGTATGAAATGTGGAAAGATCGCAGCTGATGGTCAGTCCACCGCAGTATATTCTTCAATGATCTGTGCAAGCAAGGAGATACGCTGTTGTGTTCATCAGAGAATGACATTTTTTTCATTTTTTGTCACGCATCACACTTGGATGTGGCCCGTGGCTTGCACTTGTGGTGGCCCGTGGCGTTGTGGGTATGTGCGTCGACTCCTACGCACTTGGTCCCACCTGTCTAGGTTCGATTCCTGGTACGACAAGAAATACTTTTCACGGCCCCACCTCTTTCGAGTCACTGACAATGCTCAAAGAGTATAACTGTCTAGAAAAAGCTTCTCAAACTTGGCCGTTCGGAGTCGGCATAAAACTGTAGGTCCCTTCCACTCGTGATAGAACAATAGAACGCACAACACGAGTGGTTGCTGAGAAGCTAGGCCCTGGCCTTCTACGGGCTGTAGCGCCACCAATATTATATTATTATATTATTATATTATCACACTTGGATAAATTTTCCCAGCGCCTCGAATTCGGTTAAATTCGAAAAGAAGATGGTCATCGCTTTAATATCCAAGCAGCAACCAAGGAAATCAAAAGAACAAGAATAAAGTCACTGATTTAATAGCTTCTGTTGAGCTGATAGGGATATTTTCACCCCTTCTACTCTAGTCTCCACATTATCCCATCAGCCCATATATGGTTTTCAAGGCACACGCCATCAATGAAATGATGAAAATCAAGCAAGCGTGCCATAAAACAATGATGTCATGGCTGCACTAGTGAACAGTGGTCATAGAAAGCGCATAACATTCGCCACCTTAAGTCAAGATTGCATTCGACGACATCATGACTGGTGACTGCTTTCTACCCAGACGTCCATCACAACCACTGTCATCAGATGTGGCTCATTGAATCCATTGTAGGTTGCGACTATTTAAGGCAAGCGCATGGGGAATCGAAACCCATCTCATGTCTCGTAGTTCACAGCGACTGTGAGTAATGATTACGGACGATCGCTAATTGATGTTGTTCGTGGAGTGATAGGATGATGGTAGTTTTTGAACATGATTCGTCGCTATCTGTGGGTGCTGAGTGGAGATTGATATGGCGTTCTCACATTTCACACTAGACAGATTCGATTCGATTTGAATGTGACCATTTTGGGAGTTCCGGAAAGGCTCGATCCGTTTCCTCAACTATCCACACCAAGATGAATGATTTTCGGAAACAGCACAATGAACGAATAAAGAATTACACCCGAGAGTACGTCAAGTGCGGGACGTACTAGAGAGAAGAATTTGGGCGGTTAATGAGTTATTGGTAATATTTGGCGATGGAGCAGATTTTTGTGGTAGTGATCGATTTTATTTCAAATTTGCAAAGGCGTCTATTATGAGCTGCTGAAGAGGTGGACAGCAGAGCCGTGAAAATAATTAATTCTTTTGGCATTCACTGAATTTATGAACAGAAAATAAACAAACAGGAATAAAATCAAAGGATCTTAAGTCGTTAATGCAAGTTATGTTGCAGCAAGCTAAGTGGATAGCCTCAGTGCCGGGGAGCTGGACGGCGGCATGCTTGTGGTTGCAGCGGGATCGTGCAGCTAAGCCAGCTAACCCTAAATTACGTGTAAACTACCTACACTTAGATTTATGCCTATTCTAAGCCTAAACTAACTGAAATTTACTTATATCATGCCTATACCGAGACAATTCCCTTTCATCATCGTTCGGCGAATGGCGGACCGTTCCAACCCCTGAGTCTACCTCTCATGTCAACCGACATGACCAAAGAGAAGAAAAAGAAAATAAAGATGATTTATGGCAGCCAGTTGGTTTTCTCACCAAATTTGACTAGCGCTTTGACTGGTATTTTGCTGAGGTCATTTAGACTGTCGAAGAAGTAGGAGAATATGGTGGCTTTTCTGATTGAGGCAAGAGCAGGACAATTGCAAAGGAGGTGTTGGGTGTTTTCGTCCTCTTCTTCGTCTAGGCAGCTTCTGCAGAAGTCGTTGGAAAATATACCTAGATAGTCTTTTTCAGTGAAGGCCTAGTAGGCAGTGTCCGGTAATTATTCCCACTGCAGTGCTATTTTCTCTTGATATTTTAGCATCAAAATTAGACCAGATTTGTTTTGAGATTCGGCCATCTGGCGTTGATTTTCTTTGCGTAGATATTATTGAGCTGTAACTTGAAGGTATTAATAGGGGTACCTATTTTACAAGAGAAACTATCAACTGGTAGTTTAGTGGCGCTTTTAGCGACTTAGTGAGGTGTTATCTAAGTGAATTGAAGTCTGATTTTAAACGTGTAGGATTTTGGCATGTTCAAAGATGAGGTCGTACAATTGAGGGCATGCCTTTAGACGAACTCCGCAGTTGGTTGCTGTATGCGTACCAAAGTTATCAGGGAGGTAAGGTTCAGGAGAGTTTCTAGTGTATCGGTGGGAGTAGTTCTAAGTTCTCCACTGATGCAGATACAAGCTTGTCTCTGTACCTTCCTTAATTTGTTGAGGTGGGTACCGGAGTTGTGTATGGGCTACCACACTACCACGCCGTATAAGAGGATGGGTCTTGTGACAGGTGTGAAGAGCTACTGTGTCATGTGAGGTTGGAGACCCCAGTTGTGACCAATGGCTTTCTTGCTCATGTTTAAGGCCGTGATGGACTACCTTGCTCTCTCTTCTGTATCGAGCTTCCAGCTTAGTCTGCTGTCTAATATAAGGCCGAGGTATTTCGCCTTATACGAGGACTGTATACTGGATGAGGAGATCGATGATGCGAATCTCATATTTTCTAGTAAAAAGGATGGTTTATGTCTTTTGAGCGTTAACACCCAAACAATTATGAGTCGCCTAGTTGTTAAGTAGACTGAGACCATGTTGCACAAGATCGCTCAAGACTTGGGGATATTTTCCTGAGAAGGCTGTGGTAATATTGTCCGCATGGGCAATAGTTTTGCAGCCCGGCTTTACCAGTAGTAGTAGCAGTTTAGCAGCAGTCCCAATCACAGTAGCTTCAGGAGAATGTAGTTTTTTTAACCTCAAAATAATAAACCTTTGGACAACCATGACTGAAGAATGATTGGTAGGTTTGTATGTAGCTTGCACAAGGTGCTCATTTGGCTCGGACCGGATCTGTCTTACCCTACACCCATAAATTTGGCAAAAAGGAAGTTTGGACCAAGTCCGAAATCCGGCCTTGTTCCGCTTAGGCATAACTGGTAGAGTCGATGGCAGATGATCGAGTGGCCTTGAAATCTCAGCTTTGCCCCCGCGACACCTTTAGTGGATTTGACAGAAGATGATGATGATGTCGATGATTTACTCCATTAAAAAAATGTATATTTGCTTTCGTTTTATAAATGAACAATTAATTTTAATTTATCAAGAAAACAACCAAGTTAACTGACTGACGGTACTTGTTTCATTGCTAGCTTTTTCAGTATTTCCAGGGTCTGGTTTACGTCAGATCTTCGAAAATGTTTTGCACACAGTGTCATCGTGACGTTACCAAATTATAGAATAAAAAAATATAGATAAGTTATTTTGGGAGTTTTGTTCAAAATCAGTGTAACTACCGGCAAAAAAATACCCTTTATGAAATCTGAAGCCCACTTGTTCTACTTTATTTTTGACACAGTCACATTACTGGTTACATTTGTTGTCAATGAACTATGTATATTACGAACAGAGTGCAAAGCGCAAAAAAACTCCAAGAAGCTTCTGCTTGGCTTAGTAATTGAGAAACTTTTTCTAGAATTTGTGGCAACTCTGACAGGCAGCTGGACGAACAAAGACATTATAAATGTTCTTATTCCCTGATGTACAGCCTCGCTTACCCAAACGAGTTGGGTCCATTGTGCACATGATCATCACAGGGACTTCCAGTACTAAAATTTACCAGGCTTCCTAATTCGATCCAGTACAGTTCGTCAAAGAATAATTTGCCCTGAAATTGTATCTCACTTCTTACTACAGATGGACACTCGCAGAATAGACACCTATTTCACCTTCGTCTCTGCAGCTCGTATACAGCATAGTGTCAGATAGGCACTTCCACTAGTATGCGTACATCCTAGCGACTAAAACTGACTATTTATGATGATATCTTCCGGTTCAGCTCCAGACATAGGGCCTTCGTTGTTGGTCCGGTGTCTAGCCTCAGCCAACCTATGGGCTATCGGTGTATATAGGTTTGGATTTGTTGATATAAATTTAGGAGTATGTTTGATGGCACATGTCTAACTCTAAGGATTTTTTTATTGACCTGTGATATCTTTTATGATCATCAGAGAGTAAAACACAAGCACGATGTATTGTGCTGTACATCAATCTATGTACACCTATTTTTTAAGCCATGAATATGCACCCAGAAAAAAAAATGCAGTATGATTTATGAAGTATACATACACCCTGAAAGTATGCAATGCGATGGATTTTAAATTTCACATGTTTTATTTTCCAGAAAATATTGCATGCCTTTAGGAGTTTTATGTAAAATGAGCTCATACAGGGTGATTCCGCTGTGAACTGCAACCATATAAATACACTAATTTAGTAATTTGTTGTGGAAATGCGTGCATTATATATTTATTATAATATCCGAAGTGGACCTGTGCCTAAGCCCCAACTCCGACAGGAATACTCTCTGTGCAATGTCAGTCACTCAAAAAAGGTAGAGCCGTGGATTACGAAAGGTGCTAATTTCGGGCATCGAATCTAGAACCCCCAGCGTAGGAGTCGAGGCACCTACCCACAGCGCCAAATTGGCCGTAGCGCGATAACTTCACCATACTAAAATAATGACGTACTGTACATTTATAACGTCATATTCTAAGCACCCACATGAAAGAATGCAATGAAAGGGCACTTGTATGAATCGAAAACCTTGACATGCAAGTAAACAGGTTTACCTTTCAAATTATAGATAACTGCACACGGGGGTGTGCGCATTCGCTCTACCCACGCACTGTTACACTCATAGTCAGGACAATATACTTCAGTATCCCACACTTTCTTCCGGGCAGTGTCACCCAATTAGCAGTAAAACATTAGTGAAGACGGAATCAGCCTTTTTTCACTTCACCCACACCGATTTTGATTCCCTCTTTCGCTGAAATAATTGTCGTCGTTATGTTGTTGATTTCGCGCTAATTACGGGAATATCCATGGAAATCTCTTTAAGTATCAGTATGTAGGCTGGGCTGATAACTGTGCGTATATTTAGGTCACATTGATGATGTACATACTTACATACTTATGCGCTAAAACTCAGTCGATACATTCGCGATAGTATATATAGAACCAAGGATGTACATGATTTCAGTTAGACATCATTTTGACAGACAAATTTTATTATTAGCTTTCTGTTTACTGTTTGTTTAGAAGGGATTTCATTTGAAGTAGAATCCTTGCAGTGAGAAAGTTGCTTCCTACCTGGAGATATCGATCTCATGACATTCCTCCAGATCATACCAGACCAACAGACTCTGGAACACAATTAAATCAAATACTTCTGTGAACTGCCCGTCTATCTCTTAACGGGGGCCGAGTATTTTAGCATCCATCTTTTATGGGTATCGGGACACTGTGACATTCCCGATAATTACGAAGGGGAAGAACTGGTTAAACACAAGTCGTAGATGGTCTACTGACACAGGATGCCTAACTCCGAAATAATTATGGCCTACTCTCGATCCGGAACGATCGTACATCCTTAACAGAAAAATTAAGGTAGGTAGTGGTCTGCCAGCGATATTGGTCCATTGTGACACCCATAGTCAGACTACTACCACTGATCAATAACTCCAGTGATAATGCCGTTATTTTGATCCCAACGGCAAATAGTGACTGGGACAGATATGAAAGTCGGATAAAAGCGTTTTAACTTTGCCTTCACGGGGACTCGAACCGGGAGCCCCTCTAACCAGGAGCAGGCAATCAACCACCGGCGCCATTAAGCCAGAAACAGTAGGCGCTGTCATCATTGGGCTCTGCGCCATTGGAAGTCACGCCTCAAGATTAGGCTTGCCCAGCAATGACTTGTGCAGAAGCCACAGGGACGAGGAGGAGGAAAATATCGTGTACCTTCTCTGTAATTGCAACGTCCTCTCTTCCTGAAGGAGATGTGACTTAGCGGCTTATGACTGTTGCACAATACTGCGTTGCTGCAGCCATCTTCAGAGGTTGAATTGATAACTTAATTTATCACCTGTCTTTAGCTCTTAAATGCGAGATCCTGGGCCCAATGACGAGTAACTTTTGTCGTTCAAATAATCTGAGTCAGTTGGAATGTCAGATGAACTCAGCTCCCTCTCAAAATATAAAACATGTTGTAAAATGACAGCGCTCTTTTTCCGTTTGACGTTTTATTACGTTTACCTCATTTAATTTGTTTGTCAATTGCCCTTGTATTTTTTGTGTTGAAAGACGACGATAATAGGAATGCATGTGCATGTGTTTCAGGCAGTAGTCCCAGTCAACTTTATCGCTTCATCAAAAGCACCAACTGGTCTGCGGAAAAGGATCGACTAGATCCCAGTGGTACACCACAGTCCTACTCTGGCATATGTGTGACTGCTACTGCCAGCAGTCTGTCAATCTAACCTATCCTAAACTAACTGAACCTGACTTTCGCTATTATTTTTCGCCATAAAGTGCTCCTCAGTCTTCATAGTTCAAAGAAAGTAAACAACGCGACTGTTTCATTTATCAAAATGTAATTTTATTTATTATTATAGTATTCTATGCGCTGAATTAACAGACGTTCTTGTTTGCCAATTGAAATGATGGTTTTATTTTTAGTAAATTAATTCGCGGGAATGCCTGCTCTAGTTTCACCTTTGTTATCGGTTCGTGTTTATGACACACTTTATCTTATCTTCCAAGATGTTTCTAATTGTTTATTATGCCCCTATAACCGACCATTCTGATTGAAGGAATTGTTTTCATCAACCCCTTATCTTCGAAGATTGTGAGAAGTGCTTCAAGCTCGATAGATAATAAGCAAGCGAAAGATCGTACCTTTTTGTGAAATTCCTCCCTTTATTCTTAACTCAATGATGTCGTTTGCGTATAAATTTGCCGGTCTCAAATTTATAGGTCATTTGTTCACTTCATTCGATAAATGTCTCAAATCGGTATCTTGAGGGAAAAACGCACACTACAAGTGTAGAAATATCACGCAACGCAACATTGCTGTGATAATGCAGCAAAAGCGGCCTGATTCTACATTTGGCGGTTGGCCACACATTTGCATTGGATTTCTAAGCGTGAAGAAGAAAAACTCAATCAACCTCTGCCACCATGAAGGGCAGGGAATTTTTTTTTGATTACAAAAAGTTTAAACATATTTACTTTGAACAATTTCTATGAACATTAAAAAAATAAAGCATTTGGCTCAAATAATTGTGGCTAGTTATTTCTAGCTTGGGATAGGCAACTGTTTTCTTATTTAAATCCTATTCGGAGCAAGACTCGACATTCGAAATAGCACCCGGTCTGAGATGCAACAAAACTAAAATAAATGTGCTGACATAGGCAACCTCTTGTTAGATCCAGAACGTGGTTCTTGGACCAAGTTCTTGAGCATAGCTCCTGATGAGTTAGAGAAGAGTGGCCTGGAAATTTCTCGTACATGCTTTACCTCCGCGACCCATTTAGTGGAACATACGAGGCAGCGAAGATAGTGATGATACACTCAACACTGTGACCATAATAACTGTTCTGCTCAGTTTCGTTCTTCTTTGCTCACTTTTGTGAAAGCCATACCAATCGCTTACATAAGTTAATGACAGTTGGTATAAGCACATTCAAATTTAATGATGCTTCTGACTAATTTTTGTTCGGTGTAACTTTACTTAAGTCACTTATGGGTGATCATTCACTCTACATGATCTCTTTGAGAAGATCACCAATATGAAGTGCGAGAAATACCGTGCCGTGATATTGCAAGATGCACTACTAGATTTTGTCTTTCTGCTAAAAACAATTTAAATTCTAACCACTTTTGTGAATCTCAGTCAATTGTTGTTCTGTGCCAAGAAATAAAATGCATATTTCTTTTTAAGCCAAACTTACATTCAGTCTCCATCCATCGATTTGTCGGAGATAAACAGTTCAAAGATCGTGTTTGTTGTTTTGGAATTAATTAAAAGAAACTGGTACTCGATTAGTCGATTATAACTCGTTGCTTGCTCGATATACTGGGCTGGTTATTATGGCTTCTCTCGCAATGTCATTTAACTTTTGGGTAGTTAATCATTTTTTATTTGTATTGGATTCTATGAAGTGTCTACAAGATTCACTCCTGTTGTGCGTGATATTGTTCTATCACGAGTGCATGGGACATGTAGTTTTATGTAGTTTTCTGACGGCGGAGATTGAGAAGCTTTTTCTTAACAGGTATACCCCCTGCACTTTATTAGTGATTGGAAAGTCTGGAGCGGAGCCGTGAGTCACTAAGATTTTCGTGTCGGGAAATGGAGCCCCAGCTTGGGACTCAACGCACCAACCATTATGCCATGACACGACAGTCAGAAGCTAAGCCCAGGACCAGCTCGGACTGCTGCGATTCTAGGAGTCTCAGTTAGAATTCTCGAAATATGGCACGCATTTTTAAATGATGGACTGTATTAGAATTTCACATTATACATTATAAACCGGTGGGAGTTAGAGTGTATCCTTTGCTATTAAATAGGGAGAGCTTGATGGAGTACGCCTCCATGTCAATGGTAATTTCAATTACTGGTGGTCATGCAAGCAGCAACATGTCTCGCATGCTGCTACGCGTTTTAGGACAATACCAAAATCGCTCAGCAACGTCAACTGTACGGGTACTCGTTGATCCGCCTTGGTGCAGTACTAAGTGGAAGCATTGATCCCTCAACAAATCTTGTTCACTACTGTTCACGAAGAATATGAATTTGAAATATGGCAATTTAATTTTTGTTTACTCAATTCCAATTAGACCAATATTGGGAAGACAGCTTAGGTAAATGGTTCAGTTCCTGGGTGAGTTGCAGCAGAAAGTCTACCACTGGAAATTCGTCTGGAATGAGATCCATTCATGCTAAAGCTTTACCACAGGTTTCTTTGGAAGCATTTCAGCTTTACATTATTAAATACAATTACATGTAAACGAAGCTAAAAATGAATTGTACATACACATTTGTACGTACAATGAGAATTTATAAGTGATTTTTAATGGGGAACTTTTTGTATTGAACCAGTTTACAGACTAATCGATTGGATTGAAGAAAGGCTCATTTTTAGGTAAATAATATGACAATAGCGTATTACTCATCAAAATAAGACGCATTAGAGAAGGATGTGAAATACGATAATTAATTCTCAAGAAATCGCACCCTAATTTTTGGCATAAAACAAATCGATGAAAGTAAATATAAACGGATGACATGCCTTGCACCCCAGGTAGCGGTTAGTCATTTTAGCAAGAAGCAATATCAAATACTTTCCTTATGATGTGTAAATTATTTCAGCTGAATTCACTTCTAACTGGAGGGGTTAGGCCACTCTAAAAATCGTTTTTTTAATTGTCCCCTAAGACCCAAAATGATGTCCAAAAATGGTCGAGCAAAATGTCTAAGTATTCGGTTTTCGAGTTTTAGTACAAGATCTAAGGCAAGATTATTCATGATTTTCTTCTACTCAAAACTTTAAACGAGTGTATCTCAGCATTTTTCATCCGATTTACTTGAAATATTGAATATATCTTGAAAAATACATTGTTTATAAAAGTACTTTGGATTTTGTTTATATTGCACAGTTAATTTATTATTAACAATTATCCGATGATGCAAATTTTTCTCTTTCCACATTGGAAGGGCGCCATTAGGCAAACGTGAATATATTGAAAAAAAAAACACATTACTTCTATAAGAGTTATTGTATAAAATCCAAAAAAAAAATTCGCTCCAAAATTACAGGAGCTGTTTGTCCGGCAGTGGATCCTGAATAAATGGAGACATCAACGCTGCAAAACCGCCATTTTGAAATTAATCGCTTAAAAAAAATGTTTATACACAGTCACTGATACATATGTCTATTTTTCGATTCCGAGCAATTGGGATAACGCAACAGAGGACGTCCTCGAACGAGAAGGATCTTAACCGACTTGATGTGCGCAATTGGAGGCAGCTGGCGAAAGATCGTGCTGGCTGGAGAGGCTTGTTGGTTGAGGCCCAAGTCTACCCCGGAAAAAAAAAGAAGATACATACATATGTCTATTAAATACTCTTTATTGCAATCTCTCGATTTATTTTTGTAGTATTTCAGAAAAGCAAAAAATGCATATTTGTTCGGCCTAACCCCTTAAATACACCACATTTACATACATAAGATAACCTCGCCACTGCTAATTGCATCATAGACGTACAGTAGAGACAGGCCGTTTACATCACTTGTATCGGAATTTTGGACAAACATGGTGCACTATCTGAAAACAGCCGCATTTAGGCTAAATGCTTACAGCGGGCATTGTTTAAACGAGGACTTAATGTTCTCCTAAGAATAACTGAATCATTAAAAATGACTCCCAGTGTCAGAGCATTGTGTGACAGTGTGGCAAGTATTACAAGCCAATTATTTATTGCTCATCTTTTATAAATAAGACCAGTTCTAGATCCCGAATGTAGGCTTCAGTTTTCATCAGTCTCTCCATCATATAATATAGGTGGCGATAGGACCAAGGCCTAGCTTCTCACACTGCTTTACATTGTTTGTGAAGGGTGACCAAACCGCAATGATAGTTTTTCCAATAGTCATGTTTCAGCAGCTGTCAAAGTTACCGATGACATTGTCAAAATATTCAGTAAGATTCGTCATTTGATCATGCATCGTTTCGAACTTACCCAATGTGAGAACATTCTTAAAAAAATGATATCGGCATTTCGGTATCCTAGTCGCGCCGTAGAGGACACTAACGAAGAAGACGATCAGCTGAATTGGGCACCGCAAGAGAGTCAACCCGGCTACATGCCATTTAAGCGACGTAATACTCGTTGCGAAGGAATATTGCCACTGGTTCATGTCACGGCAAGTCTGCATCAATTGGCAGCCGCGATCATGCGACTTGACACTGGGGCTACGTCAAGTCCTTAGTCTACACTAACAAGCCAATCATTTTGGATGAGCTCGAGGACAACATTCGGGACGTTATTACTGCGGCAAATGCCGGACATATTGGAACGAGTCATCAAACACTTGACTGGCCGCTTGCCATTTGAGTGATGGCATAGAATGTAGCTTCAAAGTGAGGCGGATATCAATTGTATCTCACAACGTTGTTGCTTTACTTAAATTTCTTTTCCTGACATTCTTATCTGGTCATGCCGTGTCGTCTTTATTTCGGTAACCAAACAGCCACTGAATTTATTAAGTTCCCACAGTTAACACTGATAAAATTATTAATTTTAGACAACTAAATGGACAAAAAAAAAATAAAAGTCTGTCACATACACAGATCTGGCTTTTTAATTAGTCGAAATTATTGAACACATTTTTTCAACAATAACATTATGTCATGCATCACAGTCTAATAAACCCAATGTGTCCAAGCAGACACATAAAATATCATTCCTCTCGAATTCCAGAACAATTTGATCGCTTGATCTAACTGATTTGAGTCCAAATACATTTTTGTTTGAATTATTTGTTCTATATTGGTTTTTCAAGGAAAAAATAGTTTTCACTACAAATGCCCACCTGGAACCTTGGACTTAATCTATATTTATTTACAGCTAACATTTCCACGTATCAGAGAACATATGCAAGTCATTTCAAAAATCTTTTCCATGGATGTATGTACATATGTTTATAAATGTACAGAGTAATTATTAGTAGTGTTGAATCGAATTGTTTAATAAATTCATTCATTGATTCAATTAACGGAAATCTGATTGGTGGGTACCACAGCAGATCTAATGCCAATTAGTGTGACAGCTCAATAAAAGATCGACCTACTGCTCGAGTTGTTTGTATTACATAACAGCGTTGTCTGCAGATGCAATTCACAGCGTACGAGAAATGATGCGTCAAAGAACGCATGACTGGAGTCAATGGCTTTGCATTGAATTACCGCATTTTAAGATATTCCTATGGAATGTTGCTTTAAGCCATATTTATATACAACTTCAAGCTTCCGGGGAACACGATATTGATTACGGTTTGCTGTTGTTTATTTTCTAGATGCAATGTTTTTGTAGACTTTTAGCGGATGATTCTTAGACTTATTCCAAACTCATATATAAATACCCACAGAGAGGTACTATACCGTATAGCCATCCAAACGAAATGAAACGAAAAAAATGCATGCACCACTGAAGAAATAGAAATAAAAACGAAAACGAAAATCACATTTTCATCGACTTAAAAAGAACATCATTTAGACGCAGCGATGACGAATTCTGGGATGTGTCGCACATCAAATGCCATATACCTCCAAACTGTTTCAAAGTAGCTACGAAAACACAATGCAGTCGATAGGCAAGAGCACACAAACTATAGAAAAGGCAAGCGGGATTTAAACTTTAAGTTACTATACCAATTTTCCTGCAGGAGCTCAGCTGGTGAACAGGCTTAGCCAGGAGCAGGTACTAAGTAACGACCGAGCCTGACAACAATCGAATTACGAACTATGTATTTTTCTGGAAACGGCTTGCAACTGCATATGAAATCTAACAACATATGGGAACGGACTACTGTAGTACTATAATAGAGTTGAATATAATCTGTTAGTTGTTACCCTGCATCACAACACAACTGGGATACCCACGGACTAGGGCTGATCTCATCTAGCACATGCAGGAACAGCAGAGCATGTGAAAAGCTCGAAGCTTTCAACTATCAAGAAATAAGATAGTTGGTAGATACCTCGTTGACTCTCTTAGGAATGTGATAAATATCAACAGCGATATTTATAGGCTAAATATCATTTCTAGTTGGTTTTTCTGTTTTCAGAGAGTCTGTGGTGACACTACATTTACTAAGAACAACTAGCTTAAAATGATCTTGATTAAATAGATGCGTAACATCTACGAAGACATGACCAAATTATTACATATCAAGACCAACTGACTTAGCACAGAAATCTCGTACAGATATAGCGATCAGTAAGGGCGATTGGCATATAAGAGATCAAGCAGCCAATCTTGGGCCGCTTGCTAGCTCCTGGTAATTGACACTAGACAAACCCTTTCCCGATACTCTGGACGAGGTTTCAAAAAGGACTCTCAAGGGGTGCTAGTATTCTTAAACTCTACACGACGGGTCTAGTGATCTCAACTAAACTAAAATGTTCAATCGCATATCAGAGATGTTGCATCAAAAAGCCACTTAGCACTAAGCGGTTTTCCCTCTTTTATTTACAAATGGACACACCCATATAAGTATATCAAAACATTTACGAAAGAGTTAATTTGAATTGGACGATCTTTAAGGCCCAACTATAATAGCCATTAGTGAACATCTCAAACATAACGGATCTCATGAACGATGCGGTATGTTTCGTTGAACAAGTGCGATATGAACCTCACCGCGAAGATGCGATTTTGACAAAAAAGCAAAAAATTAGCTTGTAAAAAACGTAAAGCTATTCATGTATTTTTCGTAAACATGAAACATTTCGTTCTTATTTGTATGACACTAGCCTAAGTATTCTTTGTTTATCATCTACAGCAATTACCAGTCGTACATAGTATATACATGTAGGACGTTTAAGTGAAAAACGTTTGGGAAGTTGGGCGTAGGTTAGGCTTGGGCAGGGAAACTTAACAGATTGTAACAACATCTACAAACAGCTGGATGGCGAAGTTGGTTGTCCCTGGTTAAAGGGGTCCCCGGTTCGAATTCCAGTGAAAGCAAAGTTAAAACGCTTTTATCGGGTTTTCAAATCTGGTCCAGTCACCATTTGCCGTTGGGATCAAATTAACGGCACTATCACTGGAGTTGTCGATCGGTGGTAGTAGCCTGACTATGGGTATCACAATGGACCAATATGGTCTAAGTGTGATGACGATTTTGCTGGCAGCCCAACTACCTAACTTAACCTAACAACATCTAGAACATCAACAACACTTCAGTTCTTACATAATTGATCTCACCTCCAACAGGTGCATAATGCGCAGAAAAAATAAAATTAATTTAATATCTGGAACTGGAGCGCATTCGATACGCATACGTTTCGACCTTCAATTGATTTGCAAAAATGCAAACCACTTCCCCATCACAAACGGGTGTAAAATTGTTTTTTTTTTCTTATACAGAAGTCCCGTTTTTATAGAGTGAGACAAATTGGTTTCTGAATGCATCATTTTGCATTCGTTGCGACATTTACTTCTCTTTCTGACTCCAGTGTCTGATTTGTGTGGTATATGATTTCCCTGACAAATTCTCCTTCTCTTGCCACGTCCTGTTTAATATTTTCCTGCAAATAAGGACCCAAATTATATTTTAATTTAAGTATTTATCCTTAAGTCTTTCCTTGATTACATTGTGCTAACCCGGTAATGACATTGGTGTTCTCACCGATGCCATTATGACTTGATCTTGAACATCATAAAAAAAACCTCTACTGCAGTATGTTTTCTGTAATCCGTATAACTTGCCTTTCCGTTGATAATATTAAAAAAAAAATAACAATTATTTAAACAAGACTCAGATATGGGATTTCCATGTCATTGACTGCTCGCTTTTTACAAATCACCGTGTACTTACTTTCGTAAATACAAAAATCGCGATAGTCTCATACATCAGAAGCATGCAACTGGGGGAAAACCCATCAGTGGAAGAAAAGAAAACAAAAACAATCCGTAATCCATTAATGTCAAAAATGATTAAATTCTATAACTCAGTGAATAAAGTCAGAGTGTTTGTGATTCAAAAGAAATGGAGTAGATTTTCAATATGTTGACTTCACATAATTGTATCCTGAAAGGATTTTGAAAACTAAATAATATTTGCGGGAGATAAGTGGGCTGCTGGAAGTAAAATTTATATACAGGACCAATCAGTAAGATAAAAGAGCTCATAATTAAAAATTAAAATTGTCATTATTTTATCGATAAAGTTACAAAAAATAAATCAATAACGTATTTATTTAGCTGGAGTAAAGCAGAACGTTTGGATGTACGTTACTTTGACTTTAATTTATTCAATATTTAGACACATATTTTTGTAAGTAAAATTTAGTAACACCACCACTGTACTGTATCCGTGGAAGAGAAGGGCAATGCTTAATTTCGGAACAAGACAACACGATTTTTTTTTTGAATCGCCTTTATTACACTGTGAAGTTGTAATAAATTAAAAACAAGTTTGTACCAGAGTGTACAAAGACCTTGCGGGTGCAAGAATCAACGGAAGAAGGTACTGACTCGTAAGAAAGAATACCCGAAAACGTAACAAAAAAAACAAATTAGGTAATTAATTCGCACTATTCATAGGCACGAGGTGAGTCTTTCTCGTGTAACGAAACCAGGGAATCCGATACCAATTTACATATAAGCCATAAGTGAATTTCCTAGAACTGTCTACCACTCAATTGAAATTCCGAAACTAATTTATTAGCATACTAAAGAACAAGGGCAGCGACTGATAGAAGAATTTCGTCCACACAGCTTCTGAATCGGTACCGGTTCAAGTTCACCGGGAATATGTTATTAATCAGAGTGTGGATGCACATTTGAATAGGAAATAAAATGAAAAAAAAACCACTCACATCGAATTGATACAGGTGATGGTTGCACTCCGCCGTCTGGTCAAATTATCACTCTATCTACAATACAATACTATCCACTATTCAACACTAATGCACAACAAATTTTGAATTGATAACACACAATAAACAGCAGCGCTTAGATCGAATCAAACGAAGAGGTGATCCTCAGGCACGAGTTCGCCACGCGAAAGTCAAAATGTATCTGAACAGTGTTAACAGCGAAGAGCACTGGCTGCTCGCGTCAAAAGTTCGGTTTGGTGTGCTCTTTATGATAAAGAAAAAAGCTTCATACAGTAACACACTTATTTCGTTTTCGTATCAAGTTCGTGATAACTGGAATTAATCTCGCTTGCTAGTTTCATTTGATCACACTTTTAACAGATGTAGATCTTTGGCGTTCTGTTGCTTGACGATGGCTTCTTGGAACCGAAAGCAATTCATTTGCAGATCGTGATGTAGATGAAAAGCTTTGTGCCGATGTTTTGGATTTTGGAAAAATTATGTATTGCTTCTTAGAACAACTTGAGAAAAATGATTGGAATAAAGGAAAATAGCTCGAACTACTTCATATCACATAGTGCGTAAACTTGTGAACGTGTCCCGATTGCTGTTGAATGCATCACGCGTTACCACTAAACCGTAGGATGATGAATAGTCCTTTTAGTTGGTAATGTTTACGTACCTCACGACTTTAGGAAATGATGTGATTTGAGTTCAATTGCAGCACGAATTCGCCGGAAATAATTTCCCATTTTAAACGGCAGAGTGGACGCGCTGGCTCACGTTTTTTTTAGACTAAATTAAAGCTAGTTGGAATGTAATGCGAATGAATTTAATATGGAAAATAATTTGATAATCGTATCGGACTTAATTTGAGATGAGGATGAAATTTCGTCAAATGTATGCTTATCAAGAGAACAACTCAATTTGGTGACGGAATTGTGGTTCGCTGGTTTAACCAAGTGATTCCAAATTTCCCATAAAACATATTAAGGCGCACGTGTCTGCAGATCCGAGATCCGATAAAACCTGAAGAGTTGCACGAGAAACTGTTTCTGCCGGAAGATCTCGTTTGAAACTTTAAATTACCGTGTCGTTATTTTTCGTTGCCACTGAAATCTTGAAGACATTTTCTTTAAAGGCCTGAAAGGTCAAGATCAAATAGAAACACACAAATTTATCACTGACCGGGGGATATTTGATGTATTTACATTTCTACGTCACGGAATCTAAATATCAATTTTTTTTTCATTAATTCTTATGTAATTCATCAATTCATTACTTTCCTACTTAAAACATACTTAACCAGTTTTCCATTTTAAGTTCTTCATTCGAACACAAAGAAGACAACATGCGGTTGCTCTTTTTAAGCTCTTCTACTTAACTTTGCTTCTGTCTTAAAATACATTTCTTGTGATTGCTGATATTTTGTTCGTGGTTAGCTGTGTAACTTTGGTATTTCTCATTACACACTGACCATGTATTTCTGGAAAATGTGTGATTTCTCTACCTAAGTTACTCCCTGTTGAGTTGGATAAGGAATAATTATTCGCTTGATGACTTAATTTAATTCACAAAACAATGTTTAATGAGTCTCTAAAATTACTTAAGTCCTATAGCAACACATAATCTTCTTCGATTTTATTTACCAGAATCATTTGTCAGATTATTTTTGTTAAAATCAACATTAAAGTGTGCCATCGGGGAATTAACGTCGAGTTTGCCTCTTTGGCAATCATTCTTGGCACTCAGAATTACCGTCATCGCCACGAGTTTCAGCTTGTCACTGATCGCTCATTTAATTTAAATCTTTCAGAATTTCGCTCTCTTTGATAACCACCAGTTGTAGGGAAAATCAAATCAAACGCATGTTAAAAACGTGAGAACACTTTGAATGATTTTGTGTCCAAGTTAGTTGTTCTTTTCGAACGAAAAAGCTCTCCAAGTCTCATGAGTTCATTAACCTGAAAAGTTTTTTTTTGATGAGTGTATCTTTATAAATAATCACACTATCTTTTTTAATAGTATGTTGAAAAAAAATAATTCAAAAATTCCGTTCGGAAAAGTCTCTGTCAAGGTATGTACAGTCAGTCACAACAGTAAGTATGCACAATAAAATTGATTGTGTTCTCAACGAACTCCAAAGATAAACATCGTCAAACCAGTTTTCTATAGCAATCAGCAATGTAGCCACAAAAGAAATATGAGTATAGTCCAAAAACAATAGGTTCAAAGGATCATAACGCAAAATTCTAAGGACATTCGCTTTACAAAACAATTAATCCTTCTAAGCTTTACTTGCAAATGTTTTGTTCGCCATGATATTGAGTAGCTGATGACATAGTTTTTAGGCTATCCTTATACATTTTCCTGTTTTAAGTACATTATTAATCAAGTAAAGTGTCCCAAATATGGCACACCCTTAAGATTTCTGTAAATAACTGATTCATCTTAAAATTCACAACAGGGAGCTCTATAAAGAAGATTGGCCTTATTCCCAATTTGGTGCACAGAACATCTTCCACATGCCTCTCTGTCTGTCCAGCCAGACGCCTCACGTTGGTGTTCAAGAACCCCATGCTCGCTTCTTTAATGGGAACTAATGCTGACTTCAAATTTCGTTTTCTGTGTTAAATAGGGGCCATATTAGGAACACCTGAAGTGGGTCAGATTACTAGCATGTAGTAAAATGTTACATTTTACAATAAAAGTAATGATTTTAATCGTTAATATTTTAATTTGATCATTTGATATTGTATAACAATGTTATATAAAACCACCCAAAGGATATAATTAAGCAATTACAAATTCTCTACGTACTCTTCAGCACACATCTGCTGATCAAGACTAATTTTAACTAAATTATGTATGTTATGTACAACGACCGACAGCCAGCTCGAAAATGAATGCATAGTGGGATGTGCATGTTTGCCTTTGTCATCGAGTCCCGCTTGAATTTAATTTAATTTGAAAACACATGCAACATTTTGTGACTGACTGTATTTATTGTCCATGAATTCCATTCCATGAATCGAAAAATCATCAAAATAAAATTTCATCGAGTGCGAATAGAAACCATTGCTACTAAATTTAGCTGTGACAGTAATTACAAAATAGCGGAAAAAAATTCATTCAATTTTGAATGAGCACCACCTACCGGAGAACCGTTCCTATTCTTGTACTTGTGGGTGGTGAGCAAGGGTAGAACTCAGATTTATCATATCCACAAACCAGTAAACGAAAATACAGTAGACGGTAGAGGAAAGTGACTCGTTCTTAAAAATGCAGTGTGAAGTCGTATTAACGTTCACCGAAATAATGAATAGGTGAGTATTTTGATATACATACATATTATATTGAATATATTGTATATATATAGTATAGTATATAGTTGACAATAATAATACAAAATTAAATATTTCTCACTGAGGGAGCATAAAATTATTTCACAAATTCATTTGTTTTTTTTTTCTGTTTTTTACGCTACAGTCCGAGGTGAACATGGGCCTCATCCAACAAAAGTCTCCAACGATATCTGTCTCCAGTTTCGCACGTCTTCTTCTACACTTGGATGTGAGCGTCCTCTGTTGCGTTGTCCTACAGTTTTGGAGAAGACTCTTCGGGCCGGAGATGAGTTGTCTGTAATCAACATTGCTTAGCCAACTTAGGCGTTGGATCCGAAGACGCCTGACTAGTTTCATGTCGCTGTACAGCCCGTTTTTTCCGTGATTAATTCAAGCTCGGTTGCCCTCTACTTCTCGAACCGTACGTATCGCATACGAAGACTTGTCGATGGGTCTTTCAAATACAAAACTTTTCGATTGCCAACATACTTCTGCAGCTCAAGAACTTTGTGATTATGTCTTCCCTTCGGTAGAGTGCTCAATCAGTCAACGAATCACTTCTTACCTTCTTAAACCTTTTGGTTGTTGGTAGGAATACTAAATACGCGTTGAGCAACTAATCGATGTGTGCTCGGATGTGGAAATATATCCGTATTCGGATATAATTTTAAGAATCCTTTGAAATGTGCCCGGAATGATGTAATGAACAATTGTCGTACAATCGATCCACACACTTCATATATATTTTTGGCACCTGAAAAAAAGCATAACAAAAAGGAGCAATAGAATATAGTCGCCTCAGAAACTTGCAATTCATACTCGCAGATAGAATTAAATCGCATCATACGAGGGGCGTTCAATATATTCTCGGTATCGGGGTGAAGCTGTGGCTGTATATATAAATTGATTTATTTATCAGGTAATACTATTATTTTAGTGCATTCATGTAAAATTTCATATAAATGCGATTATTAATTCGCGTTTTATCTCTATTAAAACATAATCATAATGGCAACTGAGACGATGATGGTGAAAATTGAGCATCGCGCTGTAATTAAATTTCTGACTAAGCAAGGAAAAAGTCAAAAAACTATTCATGGAGAGATGGTGGCTGTTTACCAGGGTTCCGCACCTTTATTATCAACTGTGCAAAAGTGGTCAAGTGAGTTCAAGAGAGACAGAGAGAGCATTGAAGACGAACCCCGCTCCGGCGCCCCGGCTACTGTGGGTGCCACGAATGCTCACAGCGCCTCAGAAAAAAGTGAGAATCGCATGCTGTAGAAGCTTTTGGAGATGTGTAGTGAGAACGCGGACGGTGTTATGGGTCGAATTGTTACTGGTGACGAAACATGGCTCCACCACTATGCCCCTGAAAGCAAACAAGAGTCCATGCAGTGGCATAAAAAAGGAACAGAACACCCGGGAAGCTCATGGCCACAGTTTTTTGGGACTCAAAGGGAATCTGCTCATTGAGTACAAAAAAAAAGGTGAACGCCACATCCTACGCTTCCACTTTGCATAATTTGCGGAAGGAAATTAAAAAGAAAAGACGGGGTAAACTCGCAGCGGGTGTGTTGCTTCTTCATGACAACGCTCCTGTTCACACGGCGCGAGTTTCCAAGGCTGCTGCGCGAGATTGTGGTTTCGAAGAAATCCAACACCGACCCTATAGTCCAGACTTTGCCCCTAGTGATTATTTCCTGTTCCCGGACTTGAAGAAATGTCTTCGTGGAAAAAGATTTTCGGATGATGAAGAACTCAAGTTTTTTTGAGGGTTTAAAAAAGCTTATCTCAAGATGTAACAAATGCATTGATGTTAGGGGAGATTATATTGACAAAAAAAATTTAAATTGAATTCGCATTTTCCTTCATATCGATACCGAGAATATATTGAGCGCCCCTCGTATATGTATGCGATAGGATTTCCAGTTTCCAGCCCTTGACAGCATATTCACTACCACCCCAATGAGACCATCAAAGCAAATAAAGAAAGAAAGAAATCCTCGCTATTCCATATATAGCCTGCGTGCCATAACCAATTGAGCGTGATACCACATTGAGCGAACCAATTCTTGTGTCTTGTTCAGTTTTTTTTAACTAAACGGCGGCGCCACATGTTTCTAAGGACATGTCACCAGAAGCACAAACATACCTTCCAACATTAAGGATCTCCACTTACAGCTTGTGGTTTCTTTCGACGTGTGTTGCATGCAATTATCTCTTCGCACCCACTTCCTGACGAAAATGTATCGAGTGCTTACTGTTGTCCTTCTGTGGCATGTTGTAGTGGCGGGGCGTGTCTAACAAGTGACATTTTAATGGGTATTTATTGCTACTTAAATAGTTAAGATTGTCAACAATTCTTCACCTAATAATTCTTGTAGGTGTATCGTGTTTTAATGAGTTTTCTAAATCGGTGACCTTTGCCAGAGATTTTATTCTCAGCAAACTGAGATTGAGTGAAGATGTTTTACGAAGAAATACACAAGATTTTTGAAAGAAACATCAAAAAGGTGAATCTGGTGGAGGTGTCTAAATTGCGGATATGGCAGAATAAAGCGGAGGGAGTGGTGGCATTTCACGACGGATCAAGTAGGTAAGTACGCTCGAGTATTTTTCTAGTTTTGTATGACAGATTCACAGAATTCCACAGATTTGAGAGCTTATTACAAAATGTTGACAATATGTTGTAAGTCTACCCAGGTGAAACTCGCAGCATGGGAAGCAATCTCAAATTACAAACCTTTCAGAGAATTAACAATTTGATTGACATTTTTTGTACATTTTGCTATAAATTACATGGCACGTACAAGGCCCATTCCGAAGATTCAATTTTGGATCACTGCACATCAGCGGTGGGACAAGTATTTTCCAAACCATCGATCGTAGCTGCATTATCAACGAAGACTTTTGACTGGATGGTAAAGATAATAACAGACTCGAAATGTCAATGATGCACACCACATCTTGCTGGAAGTGCACGAGAAAAATGCTTTCACAGAACGCTGATTTCATTAACGCAGATTTTTTAAAAGTTCTATTTCAAAACCAGAAACCAGTGCGACACGTTAATGAATCAATTAAATTGCATAATAATACAATTATGATTTAAGGATATTGATTTACCTACACATGAGTGGAGGACTAAAGAGATGTCTTCAGTAAGGCACATTCAGCTAATAAGGTCCATCGCTACTTTAATCGTGTAGGTTTTCTATTGGCTTGTCCCACAGACTCGAAGTCGAAGATCCTTGATCCCCATCTAAGTTGTTCATTCGTTCGCACGACCTAGGCACTTACTACGTTTAAGTATGTATGTAGATGTTTGTCTGCACTCTACACAGTGGTATTCGTCTAATCTTCATAATGCAGTACGTTTCCAAACAAACTACTGTTGAAAACGAGGCTCAGTTTCCTTTAATGACGCGGAGATGGGGCGCGCCCTGCTCGCTTTCGTTATTTAAATTCAACTTGCCGGGATGGTTAAGTTACTCCGCTAAAGTCACTGAGATATATAAATGCGTTTATTTCGCATTTCACCCTTCCAACAGGCAGTGAGCGGATTTTGGTATTGGTTGGCAATTTCTGTGCTTAGGGGTGATAAAATATGTGTAATGTTTATTTTCAAAAACTTGGACAATTTAGGGCTTTGGAACTTTGCGTTTGACTATTATGTAGATATCCCTAAGCCGAGGTAGAGGAAGGCAACTTTAGCTGCCTCATACTCTGTAAATTAAGAACCATTAGTGATCAGCTTGCCTTGCGTTCACACAGCTTAAAGGCACTTCATTCCTAATAGTAGTGGATGTGTGTGAATAACAGTATTGATAATCGATTCGTTGACACCAAAGAGAAGTGGTCTGAATAATGGAAAATGGTGAACTACAATACATCTGACATACTGTAAGAGCGTTCACTCTGTTATTTTTTTAAATTAATTTTTATTTATTAATTCATAACAAACTTACATACTAGACACAAAATGCTTAAAGGTAGTTGGACGAAGAATGTTACTATTTTTGAGCGTTCCTTCTGCACTACCTAGAACATGCAACTCCTAAATCACGGCAGTACTGTGTGCACGCGATTATTCACAGGCAAAGCTACAAAGAATATTTTATCGCATCGGCTTCCGTGCGATCGGCATTGACTGGACTTGTAAGGAGGTATGGGAAGCCAGACACCGCCATCGAAAGTGTCTAGTTCATTTGGTTGTGATCATAAGCGGGTTTTTCGAGTTGGACTATAATCAGATTTGAAAATATGGGTCTAGAGTCTAGACGGACAAGTTTGCTGACTAAGGCAAATATCTGAGTCGGTTAAGGCAATGATCGTTGCATCATCAAAACCATTATCAATGACATCTATTCTGTGACTAATTTGGGTGATAATGAATACCGTTTCATAATGGGAAGGTGCCTCGGCTGTTACGCTAGGTACCTTCGTAGCAGAGGCTATCCCTACAAACATGAAGGCGTATGTACAATACCCTTACTTTTCAGTAGAGCCAAAACAAAACTTACCGAAATTTATTTTTTTTTCCTTTAACTGAAAACGTTCAACAAAGCTAACCACTATTTCCTGGCAGTGGTTATTATAATGGGCTAACATTGTTTCTTCATAGATCGGTAGATATATACGCCAAATATGTCAAAATTTAAATGTGTGCACATACCCCACTTCTTGTTTGGAGCGACGATACGTACACTGCTGTGCAAAATAATAAGCACACCTGGTTCCTTATTCCCTCTCGCTCTGTCTAACACTCTGCGTGCTGATGCAAACGCTTGATCTGGTATTATTTTGGTTGGATCTGAATAACGGTTAAAATAATAGCAAACAGATGCCTCTAGTTTGTTTACTTCAGTAGTTCTGAGCTATTTGTGGAAGTAAGTCCATATTTACATGTGCAAAATAAGCACACAAAACTTTTCAAGCCACGATTTTTAGACGTTATCTTTTTTTCCACTTTTACATTGTAAGTAATAAAAGTATTATTAAAAGAATAGATTTGACAGTTGCAATTGTTAGTGTATTTGAAGAAAAATGGGTCGGAATAAGCATTGCTCACCAGAGCTAAGAAAAATTATAAACCAGCTAAGAAATGAAGGGCAATCACTGAGAGCTATTGCCAAAAACGTTTCTCGTTCCGTAGGAATGTTCAGAAATGCTCTGAAATTTAATTATTCGGAAGAAACTCGTGGTAGAAAGTGCAAAACAACTTTAAAAACCGACCTTCAAATAGTTAGGTGCGTCAAAAATGAGCCGTTTATAACATCAAAACAAATCAAGACAGCCTTAAATTTAAGCATCGATTCCTCAATAGTTAGGAGAAGGTTGATAGAACATAATTTGAAAGCTTCACATCCAAAAAAGTGTCCGCTTCTATCAAGGAAAAATATCAAGGATCGTATTAAGTTTGCGGAAGTAAATTACAAGAGACTACCTGAAAAATGGCGAAACGTACTTTGGTCTGATGAGACAAAAATTAATTTAGTTGGGCCGGATACATCAAAAAAAATATGTGAGAAGGCCAACCGGTATGCAATTTGACCCCAGGTTTACGGTTAAAACAGTGAAACAGGGTGGTGGAAACATCATGGTCTGGGGATGCTTTTCTAACAAAGGAAAAATATGTGGAAATCTTAGAGACGGTTATGTATCCATATGCAGATGACAACTTACCGCACACCGCCAAAGTGACGAAAAAGTGGTTTACTGATAAAAATGTTAGAGTTGTTGAATGGCTAGCACAATCCCCAGACCTAAATCCCATTGAGAATGTTTGGGGATATGTCAGGAGAAGGTTAAATGAAACATCTAAACCGAGAAACAGATTCGAACTATGGGAAAATGTAAAGAAAATTTGGTATGAAATACCGACATCGTTATGCCGGAAATTGGTCGACTCAATGCCTCGTAGATGCGAGGCTGTTTTGAAGCTGAAGGGAAGTACAACGAAATATTAATAATAATAATTTACATTCTTATTTAATTCTATCAATACTAGTTTACTAGCTTCAATATGTTCATTGTTTTGTGTAAATATTTTCGTTTTTTGTTAAATGTGCTTATTTTTTGCACAGATAAAAGTGTTGAAGTTATTTGTTTATTTAATTTATAAAAATATATATTGTTTGAACTCCGTATTTATTTTTTAGTTTTTAAGTAAAATTAATGTAGAATAAGAAAAGAATAACTACCCAAGTATAAAACCGTTGTTTTGGCTTTAATAACCATTATTCGATTTTTCGACCAGCTGTGTTTATTATTTTGCACAGCAGTGTACATATGTAAGCATGTGTGAACATATTTCATTAATTAAATCTTCTAATTAATTATTTCATTTGTCTGCCAGCAAAATGATGTATTTACAAAAAACTATCCCATTCAAAAAGAGCCTCATTCGATCAAGGTTATTCTCCTGTTCCATCCAATCTACGGTCTGTCACTTGTGGTGCGGATTGAAATGCGAAAGTATGCCACATGTCACATCTGACATAAACACCGCCGTCTCATTTGTTTCTCCACTATTTCTGTCATCAGAAATTAAAAACAAAAACCTCCGGTAGCCAGACGACCATCATCATTTTTGCAAATCTCATCACATCGAACAACATGTCTAAGCCACGTCTACAGCGAGCAACAGACAGATTTATTCAGAAACGAAGAAAAAAATCAGCAACTAATTTATAATTGCATCTAATTCAATCAAATTAACCGAATTAACCAATCAAAATGATGAGAGCGCCCTAGCCTAGTCCCTCCTAGTCGCTTCTCTCGTATTTGAGCATCTTGAGCGCAAGCAACAACAAGAAGGTGCGGTCTGGGCCAACAAACACCCGCAAACACACGCACACAGCAGTTTCGTTTGCATTCATGAAAATTTAATTTTAACCAATAACGACGTTCACTCTAAAAATATCCCTTCTGATCCGTACGCCACGTAAGTACCTCATTCTCTGATTTGATGCAGCCACAGAAAACACTCACCGACACACACACCACACGGACGCTCAAATCTGCTCGGGGATACTATTTTTAAAAAAAGAAACAAGAACATCAGAATACACCCGAACAACAACGAGATGAATCCGAAGCGAAACATCAAAATCTCGCCGAGTAATTTCAGTAGTCAGTTGACTATAGGGTGGTTAGTGTTAAACAGCAATTATCCTAATTAAACCGTTTGTACCGAGTTAATTTAATTACGAAGCACGGCGGAAAACGATACAAAAAGTTTTAAAAAAATTTCAAAAATTTCCCAGCGAATTCGCGTGCCGTTAGCCTGCCTGTCTGTCGCTCTCCAAGTAAATTGCCTACAACGAAAGCATTGTCGAGCGGTCTCGCGACGCACTTCTGCCTCAGTGACTTGTGACTTGGTCCTGTTCATCTCGCTGTGTTTACTTGATAAATGATTCACGCGACTAATTTGCTAATTACATTAACTATTGACTAATTAAGTGGAAAATCGAAAGCGAATTCTGAACGGAACGGAGAGAGCAGAGAGGAAAGCCACTTGTAACTTTCATCCCCGATTCTGGTTGCGGGAGAACGCAGGACGAGAGTATGTTGAACTATCAGCATTTGGATCCGTCCATAGAGTCAGTTGGAAGTACGTTCTTTTATGGCAACAACAGTCAAGCATCCCTGGAGCACGTTCATAGTGGACTGATGGCAACCACCCCAATCGAGCATCCTTCCAGTGCCGGCTACGGTAACGTTCAGAGTCAACAGCAAGGATCGATGTTCCACAGTGCTTACAATGGCAACACCGACGGTGGCGCGAAAAGTGATTTGTTGAATGCAAATAATCAATTTAGTAGTATGCATGTAGCGGCGGCGAAAGGATCTGAGAATGTGAAGCGATTTTCGGTGAATAATCTTCTACAGTTGGCGAGTGACTGTGATATTTCAAAGATGCAACAACCACATCATTCCTCGAACGCTGTCGCCGTCGCTGCCGCAGCCGCCGCCGCAACAGTCGCGAACGCTAGTGCCGCCTCTGACATGGAAGTTTTGGGTGAGTTGCTTTTAATAATTTATCAGACAAACTAGTAAATATTTGATGGACGAACAGACATCCTTTGTTAAAGGAAAACAATACACATACCATTTTTTTTCGAGTTCTTGGGCTAGGGTGGATTACTATGTCTCCTTGGGAAGGAGAAAGGGTACGTTTCTGTGGCTTCGTCTAATCAATTAATTTTGAAATTGTCTGCGGCGGGTGGAGGTTTGGCGTTTGGTCACACTTGGGAAAACGTGTGCCCTTGATGTGGATGAGACCTTGTGCTTTTGCTTTTTTCACAATGACTACATTCTGGATCTTCTTTCTGAATAAATAATGATGGCATATGTACATTGGTGGGTTGATGGCAAACCAACGAGATGATGTTTTAATTAAGGTGGGATGTTTACGGTTTGAATAAGAAGCTTTGAACTAAATACTAGAAATTTCGATGACTTTCGATTTTTCATGTCTCACTCTTGGAATACTAGATCTCTAGATTTAGATTGTCATTGCATTCCAGAAACTGTCTCAATTGTCTATTAGAACAATGTTCTAACATATAACATCAAATATCTGTTTAAAATATAGGTTTGTTGGCCATGTGCTGTTATTTGTAAAAGGAGTTGTATAACTAGAACAACGATTGCTACTTATGGGCACCCTATATGTATTGTCCAAAAAAGCGTCTGGTTTTCATACAATGATAAAACTGACAAAAAAACATACAACAGTAATTGTATTAATTGTATAAAATTTTATTTTGCTACTCATATACATATAACTTTATTGAATTTATTTAAATCATTCCAAGAATAAAAAAACTATTTTTTTTGCAAACTGCATTAATTGTCAATAGTTCTTTAAATTTTCACAAGAATGATAACTTTCCGCCAACTTATAGAAGCCATTGACTTCAGTTGTAATCTCCTATCAGAAATTGATCCTAGGAGTACTAACTAAGCCAACAAGTTCTTATTCAAAACCAATTTGAATTAAAACATGCACGTATTAAACCATAGTTCATACGGTAACGTCGTCTGTCCCCTAAAATACTGAATTATTCTTATTTTAATATCAAAATAAATTTATATATAATTCTAATCGCTTTTTCAAAGAAAAGCAAATATGAAATCAGTTTTTTTCGGCTTCTACTCATTTAACTTAGTCGGAGGTCTGCTTTTACAAAATTTAAGAAACGGCTCAAATGCTCCACACATGAGCACATTTAAAACGTTTACTTTTCTGAAGCCACATCTATAGACTGATATCTTTAGTAGCTTTACGAGTAGTTACAATTCGTTTTAAGAGAAACTGGTTTAAGGCTTTCGGAGATTTCCAAATTGTTCAATTGCTGGTAAACATTCTGTGCCCGGTCCTTGACTTACATATTTCCAGTAATAATCAGTATAAATAGAAGTTTGTGTATTTCCATTCTCAATTCGTTGTGTTTTTTGAGAGACACTCTAATGAATAATTTACTTTTTGAAGAACAAAACTATGTTCTAAGCTAATGGATATTAAAACATTGTCATCGAGCTATAATGCTCCACAAATCTAGTTGAGAAGTTCAAAATAATGTCTTCACATGAGATGTAAATCTTATCTGTACTCGTATTGTTCTAATTAAACCAAAGTTTTAATTAAATTACGAATACTTGAAATAATCGGGGACAACGATGGAAAAAGAAGGACAAGACAAAAAAATAAATTGCGTTTCTTTTTGTGTTTGAAACATCATTTCTTTCTTTGAGGAGGAGCTAGAATATTGTTAGCTGAGATTCTTACGATTGTTAGTGGAATATATACTTAATTCACATACGAAGCTTACAAACAAAATTAGTTTTCATCTGTCTGTCTAGCATTGCGCAATCGAGTGGATCCGAGTATTTTCCTATCACTGTACAACTCTCTATGCAACAACAGTCGTTTCAGTGACTTTGAATACAAAATATTTTTTTTTGCGGTAAATAATGGTTTTTTTTTCAACGTAGTCTCCTGACTCGAATTCGTTTTGTTTGAGTGGTGGCTTTAACACGTCCAAATTATTCATGTAAAATGTGATGTACCCGTACAGTTGAAATGCCTATAGACTCATTCGTCTTTAATCATCCATTATCATTCCATTTTATCGACAATTTCCGGCGTGGCGACTTCTTTTGAGCGATGTCAGTGTTCGGCGTCAGCTGCCCTGGTATGACCACGGCAGAACTCAGCAAACCACTTCTTAACCATTGAAATTTATGTTTGCATTATTTTTGAAGCATTTCCTTGGTTTCGGTGATCGCTTTTTTACGCAGAAAGCAATGCTCAATAAGCACACAAAATGTACATTTTTTTCAGTTAAAATTTACGAGTTTGTTTGCTTTCAATGGCTGTAGGTGTACGGGAGCAGTGTCCCATTAAAGTTATTGCGCAGAAAATTCAAAAAATCACTGACTTATCAAACGATCCTCGTGTCTTTCACAATTACTGAATGAGGGGCTGTTTTCATTGATTTACCTACTTTTCTGAACAGACTTTTAGAAAATGTTAAGAGTTTAAGTACAGAATGTACAATTTTTCTTTGATATTGAATTTAATTTTTCCACCGTTTTTTGAAAACTTGGAACCTTGTAATTTTTAAAAAGTTTTATTTTTTCAATAACATCATGTAAAGATGCATTTTCAGTATGCCTGTATGTAATCATTCGTTTGTTAGAATCACACAGCTTCACACGTGCGATCGTCTCAAGGAAAAATATACAGAATAGCAAAATTAAGTAGAATTTGGAAACTCGACACTTCGGTTTTTTATTGATTTTGCAAAATGTGAAAGAAAACTTCAATTGATTAACTTTTGGACATTATATTATCGTAAGGCTGCCACTGTCTGAATAAAACTATATAAGCACCCAACTAGTGAGAGAACAATAGCACGCATCACATCAACACGTACACATGATTTGCTATAGATCCTGGACAGGTCCACCTGGACTGTGGCATTCTTTAAATACGCAAAATTTAAAGCAAATTGCAAATTCATTTAGCTTTGCCAAATGTCAAATTTACACTGGACCGCATAAGTCCGTGTACAACGCAATAAAATCTGAAATTTTAACTTTTGGCACACATAACTCAACTAGGGTCATATGTATTGAACCAAACTTAATTTTATTTATTTTGTTAGAGATTTCTCTCTATAACAAAATATGCTTACATATGCATAGATAAGCCTTAAATTATTTTTAATGGAAATGTGTTGAAAAAAAGGACTTCTCTCAAAATTGATAAAATTTCTCTAAAACACGATTATAACGAGAATGATCTAAATAATAAAATAAAACAATACGTCCCACATTAGCTGAAATATATGCGTTTGAAGTTGATGTATTTGGAGTTATTCGCAGACTTCTGGAGTCGAGTGTATAATTGAAACGTTTGTGATATTCTTACAGATGACAGATTCCGAAACCGTTCAGAACTCCCCCATTGTCAAAGCTATTAATTCATAGAATTTCTTAAATTGTATGCGCCCACATTTCGTTTTATGCAAACATACTGATCTAATTGAAAACAAATTACGCATCATCTTCTTTGGATAAGGGCTTTTGAAAAATATCCTCAAACGAATGTAACGCTAGACAACATAAATCTTCTTTCCAACAACTTCCCAGTGCACAGAATGTGCACTCACATTCACAAGAACAACATTGAGTGATGTGCGGCAATGGTAACAGAAACATTAAAGGAGGTCACATTTTAGCGCAATCCTTTGGCGGCTGTCAGTGCAGTGTAACGCGTCAGCGACAACAAAATTTATGACAGATTTGTAGACACTTCATCAAGCGTCTCAGAGGATCTTCCACGCAAATTTTCCACTTCAAAAACCGCAGTCGCCCCGTCGCGATCGCGTAATTGAGTGATAATTTGAGAGTATTTAAGTTTTAATTGCTCATTTCGGCGCATCCTTTAGATGCATGGATACATATCAAATTGTCGGTTTCCCTCATCTGTCATTTGATGAAGATGAACTGCTGTCTGATGCATGCTTCAGGTGTCACAACAACTTTAGCTCGTCTTTCTCAAGCTCCCCGTGGGGAGATCCGCTTGCGCATAAATAAGTCGGATGCATGCGGTACAATTTGTCAAAGTGTTCCAGTTGGATAAAAAACGGATCGTGGCACTGCCACCATGAAACTTCGGTAACGTGACGATAAAACACATTGTAACAGTCCCTTCCCCATGCGCCACGTTCGCGAGGTTGGGTGCACAATGCACATGTCTTGCGAGTATCGTTTTTTTAACAGTCTCCCCACAATCACAACCACAACCCCTTTCCAATGCAATGAGAATCGGTGATCAAGAAGGAAAATAAAAAAAAATACACAAACAAACGCTCAAGGAAGATGTGGTGGCATCGTTTTCCAACCACGCGCATCACTTTTCCTGTGCGGCCGACCTGTCAACACGAATTAACGTCCCGTCATGTCGGGATTGTCGGGATTGCCTTCTGCGGTAGAAATGAAGACAGCCACTTACTCCTTTGAGAATTGGCCGCAGTCTGTGCGCTTGGTATCTACATAAAAAAAAAAAAAAAAAAAAAGCAAAATCAAAAATCCTCACTGAAGCATCATCCCCAACGATCATCGCTCTTTTCGAATCCCAAATCTCGAGAATAGAACTCGCTGTGTTGCGTCGTTTTCCTGCCGCATGTTGCACTGCTGCATGCATGTTGAATGGAATCAAATTCGGTGAATGGCTGAGCATTGAAAATATGTACGCCGCTTCCAATCTTAATTAGATAATTAAGACGAATTGAATGGCGGCAGGCAGGCACTCAACACGATGTGATTTTTGAATTCCGGTCGAGTACATAAGTTATTTGCTGAAGGTTTCAAAGTCTTCCATGCGAATGGTGCCTGCATTGCGTAATAGAAAGAGAATTTGCCATCGAAACATCGATGGCATGCAATTTATTTTCAGATCTAGAACCAATGCAGGCGGACTTGATGGTTGAATTAAATTTGTAACAATATTTAAAGTGAGGCACTGCTTGATGTCATGATCTCTGAAATTCGCTCGAATTTAAAAATTTAGATTTATGGAAATAAATTGTTATGATTGTTTATGTTTTATATTTTGGGAGTACTTTGTTTCAAGAGCGAGTGGGGCCGAGTGGGACAAGAGAGATTTGTTCGGAATCTGCTACTATCGTCCAACTATACATTTTTCTTGCAATTAAGCTAAACTGGGTGATGCAGAGTGAGATGTTGGATAATCTTCTTGGAACTACATGTCTTCCACATCCAGATCCTCGATTGATGGACAAAAAATGAGTTGACATTTGGCATTTAGAACTGAAAATTAACGATGTTGTTATAAGTTCCTTATATTCGAGGGAGTATGGACTAACCACCAGACCAATGATCTTTCGACGGTTTCAAGTGATTTTCGGCATTCCCATGTACAATCATTTTAATTGTTAGCTTCTGCATTGAGTGAAAAACGCGCCCATTCATTGATACGGCCATATTTTGTGTGAAATTGAACCTCCACTCCGGGCACAGTATGCCGGTGTTTAAACAAAATCCCATTTTTGCAACAAAGTGGGCAATTCTTTTTCCACAAAAACCCCGACAAAGACTTCATATTCAGCAGTCTCTACACCAGCGCATGCATATTTCATTTTATCATCTCACTTCAAAACAAACTTCGTCCAGGCCGATATGAATTAAATTTCATTTGCTCCCGTCAAAGGGCCATGACAACTCGGCTAACCACCACCACTTAAATTCAAATTGTAAAATGCCTTTATTCATTGATGTTTTATTTTTAACTTGTTAACTCCTTTCTGTTGTTTCCTTATGGTCTTTCATAAATTATCATTTGCCTTTGCGCCGTCAAAATATTCTACAATCCATTACCAGGGCCGCTAAGAATGCGAATGCGCCACTAAATCATAAGCGATGCGTTTATTGGTTTTTAATTCAATTGAATATGCCAAAGTGTCTGTCGTCACTAAAAATAACCACCAATTCTAGTCGCAATGGGAAATTCATCGAAAAACCAATAAAATCGTAACAAGCAAGCGCACAACGGAAAAAGATAAAATATCTTCAAAAGGAAAATGCCTGAGATTCCTTGGCCATCGAGTTAATCGAAGATCGAAACCGTTAATGTCACCATAAAAATTTAATTGCTCTCTTTGCGCAATACACGCCCTATGCGCTTCCTCGTCCTCATCCTCCACTATCAACCGTTCTGTGGATGCGCTGCAAATTCTCAGAAACACCACTCGCATTGACGGTTGTACTTATTTTGGTCGTATCCTATTTGTTCCGCCAGGTGATGGCTACCGCACAGAGTACAATTCATCAGCAGATGATAGACACAGTGGTTCGAGGAAACCTAGACGCAATAGAACGACATTCACCAGCGGGCAGCTGACAGCATTGGAGAAAGTCTTTGAGAGGACACACTACCCAGACGCCTTTGTCCGTGAAGAATTGGCAAATAAGGTGGGCCTCAGCGAGGCTAGAGTCCAAGTGAGTAAAATCTATTTTCTCTCGAAAATTTAAGCATTCCTTGACATTTTATCTTTCGTCGTTTAGGTTTGGTTTCAGAATCGTCGTGCGAAATTCCGACGCAATGAACGTCGCTCTGTGGGGGCGACAACTCCGCAGCCAGTGCCTCCAATTACGACAGCTCATAAGATGGATAAGGGACCGGCGTTATTTCACCAGCAGATGGATCTACCTCATCACCCATACCACTTGGGATTTCCCAGCATGGGAATGTACACAACCAAGAACTACAACAACTCGTACAGTGGATTCACGTCAGCGGAAAGCAATAATGCTGGCTGCTCATTCCTGTCGCCTACAAATTACTGTGGTCCTTCGTCGTATCAACACGGATATCCGTCATTTCGATACAAGAGTCAAGGGTTTCCTTCGATTTGACACGACCATCAAGCGGGTATATCCGTCGTTAGAGTGTAGGCAAATTAATTTATTTTGTAATATCTCTTGTGTACTTAGTAAGCTTACTAACTGAATAAATTGTGTAAGAATAGGAATGTAGATATCTTTCTATTTCTTTGGAAAATGCAGAGAACTCCAAATTAACAGTTCTGTTTGGTGACAGGCAAGCTGTGGATACATGATATTGACGGTCATAGGGATATGGTTTGAATTTTGAATAGTAGTAAGTATTCAAAGCAAACATGTTTTCTCTTTTATGTGCCAATAAAGTGGTAAGTACAAGGTCTCTACAGATAGTGACTATGGACTATAACGGATCTACATTAACTCTTATTTTAGGACAGGCAAACCAGATAATGAAACTCTTAGAATTTTGTGATCAAGCATGATTTTATTTTGGACCCAACTGCTTCCAATTCAATTTTAAAACATTGCAACATAATGTTCCTCACTATCTATCTAGTAAAATGGCTTCCAACATAAGATAAACTAACCTACTAACTTACTTTGATGCTTTCTTTTATACATTTAAATAAAAATAAAAAAAAGTATGTTCGAGTACGTTTAACGAAGTCAAGTCGAACGATCTCGGTGGTCAGTTCACATCACCTCCAAGTGAGATGACCATTCCCTTGAATTTCTTGATGGAAATGGGTAATGATGCCTATGTGGCATGAGCTGTGAGTCCTGTTGAAACCACATTTCGTTGGTGTCCATATCATCCAATTCAGGCCAAACGAAGTTGGCAATCATCGACGAACGTCCATGGTGATTTGACAAAACAGACTGAATAAATGACAGCCACAGAATATGGCCGCTATCAACTCTCAAAGTTCAGAAGTCCCTTTTGGAAGCCCTTTACAAGGGCTGCACCAGATGTGACAGACCATCTTTTATGTTACTGACAAAATAAGGATGTCTGATCTCAAAACATACCCAGTTGGACACAATGAAACAGGACAAGACCTTTTATTAACATTTTTTTGAAGATTGTATGTCTATCACCTATCATCCTTAAAATCAAAACCGAAGTGCAAGGGTTACAAATTCTTTTCTATAAACTCTGCCTGATTAGGCAGCAATACTTTCTGAACACTCCTGTAATATTAAGCTAGTTAGAGTTATTTATGCATACTTACTGCTCGTCTCTGGAATTGCATATTGGACAGCCAGCCACCGGCAACTGACAAGTTTTTCTGTCCTGTTTTTGCCTTTTTGTCCTGTCATACGAAGTGTCAAAAATGCGCGTGTCTGTACGTTTTATGACATTGCTCTCATTTCGCTCTAAAAGGCGAGAAGATGTATTTTGTGCATAGCATACGATTTGCGTGTGTTGAATGAAAACGCCAGCAGCAAAACCCTATTGTGTTTCGCGCATTAGTGGGTTTATTCAGTGAGGCGTAGTCGTATGGGAAGCCTTGTATTTTCGGCAACCAGACTAGAGACAAAATGTCGCATTCTACTGTCTTGCCTTGGTGTGTAACCTTGTCGGATACGGTAAGAAAAATACGAGTATGTTTTGAATTTGGCGGGGCTTAACATTAACTATACATAGACAAAATATTGTGTAAACTGCCCTTTTCAAAGCAGAGCACGACGACTTGACATGGTACCATGGCTTAACATAATTCACTACAGAGTCTTAATTCTCAAACCCATAGAATCCATTGCGTGCGTTGCGTAATGTCTAAATATTTACAACTTGTAAGACCAAATTAGAGAGAGCAAGGTAGAGGCTTGCCACATGTGGAATGTATCACGACTGAGGATATTGATCAACTTTTAACTTTATCATACTTTGACAGTTCCTTTCCCACATAAATCCTTCTAATATGATGTTGTCGTAGTGGGGTTGTAAGGATTTCGGATACATCGTACGTATTCATTGGGCACCTCTTTGCAACCCAGAAAATACGATTCTTGTGGATTATAAACGCAACTCACGTAACGGATTCTATGGGTTTGAGCCTTTAATCATCCGACTGAATTTTGTCGCACCTTTATGGTATTCACTTGTGTTGTGCGTCCTATTATCCAATTTTGAGTGCAGGAGTCTAAAGATTTGTGTTGACCCTGGTTTCCTAGTTTGAGAAAGTGCTTTAACATTATCAGTGACGAGGGAGGGATGGAGGGTATCTTGGAGATCAAACCATTGATCTTCACCGACTTATCACACAGTTTGCCAAGCAATCGAATAATCGTAAGACTTGTGTACTGACTAAGTTATATTTTGCCAGCATCAGTCAGAGTAAATATCCTAAAACGGCCTAAGTATATTGTTCTGCACCTACCTCTACATTTACTAATCGCTGGCAGTCACACGTGCTAGTCTAAACAAAAGAAAGAGGTTTTCATCTATTATTGCTGAAAATGTTGACAAAACACAGTTGTCGCTCCTCCTTTCCCTTTCGTTTACCATCAGTCAGAGTTTAGGAGCCACCCTTCCTTTGAGGGTAGACGAAAATCTTCAGAGTACTCACTAAAACACCTCCCGTCTAAATATATTTCGATATATACTACTACCAAGTGAAGTGCTTATCTTTGATTTCACAGTTTTTTTATAAGTTTGGCAGATGATTCCACTGAAAGCTCCTGTTTCTTGTAACTTATTATTTAACAATCGCTACTGTCCACGTTGCAATAGTCCAGAGTGGCATATTTTTCTCCTAGTTGTAGTAAAAATTGCTTGGCCACTGAAGAGAAAACTGATGCATCGTAGAAAGCACCCAAGACACATTTTCAGTTTACTGGACATAATTCCCTTCAAACCCAAGTACATCCCCTCTCACAGGTAAACTCCACCAATTCCCTTACTCAAGTTCATCTGTCTTCGCTTCAAGTGAATGCCAACGACCGAATGTGACATTCACAGAAAAAATCGAGAAGAACTATTCGACAAGAAAATGCTGTCAAAACCGTTTATATGTTCAAATTCAAAAACAAATAAATGTGGCCAGCGTTTCTATTAAAACGTTGGATTTTATTTTCGAAATAAATTCATCCCCAAAACATGAATATCCTACGGTTTAAGATAATTGAATCGGACACACTGCTACTGCGGCACAAACTGCATCCCCATTTGAACGAACTGACAACCAACGCCAGTGGTGTTGTGGCAAAGTAAGAAGATAAAAATACATCTTAGGCGTATTTTCCGTTTCCGTTTATTGCATCAGTATTATTTAATTAGGAAATAATTGATCGAATTTAAGGGGAGCGCATTGCGCTAACACAGGAGTCTGAACTATGGCCACAAGTGTTAATTGTCAACTGATTCAGCCAATTCAGCATCAATATTTTATTTGTTTAATATTATTTTGAAATCGATTTAGTCATTAGGAAATGTTGTAATAAACGAATAGGTTGGGTGAGGTTATAGTGGACGAATGGAGGAGGAAGGTGGAAATCCATGTTCAGTGCAGCGGATGAAGTACTTATTAAGGCTTTGATAACGCGCATCCAGGCCAATTGTTGACTGCTGCTGTTTATGTGCATCCAGACTCTCTGAGCCTGATGGTGCTGTGTGCTGTAGGGTTTTTAATGTGTAAATCAAGAGGTATAAGATGTAGCATTACCGTTAGAGTGCCTGTGGTGCCAATGCGTGCTGTTCTCTAGGAGTAGAGTTTCTCCAGTCCCTTTTCTGGATGTTGGGTTATGAGATACAGCAATGCGTTGCGTGCGAAATGCTGCGTCTTAAGGGAATAAGACCGCTAATAGACTTGTCATTTTATTCATAAGGTGTCTGAGCAAAATGTTCGATAGTAAAATAACGATTTATTCACACGAAATACCTTACAAATGCTGCTTTGTAAGGGTTATGCCACTATACATATGTGTTCATATCTTAACATTCAAAATGTGTGAACTTTGGGCCTCAAAACTGAACTTTGGGTTATGATAGAAACCGATGTACGATATTGTACGAGAGACATTTTTAACACAATTTAGTAGGCCCAGACCTAGTGAGACATTCTTTTCTGTACTTCAATCAACCACTAGTACTTAATTTCTTCTGATGAACGGAAGAGAGCCACAAAAGCATGATTTCCTAAATGTGGCAGATGACTGACACATGCATTGTCAGTGTATTGCATTGACTGCAAATGCAGGTATCTCCGCCTGACTATGTGTGCTTATTTGCTTTACTCCAGCTCCAACTTGTCCAGTAAAGTTTTGGCATGTTCGTGTACCAAATTGTCGTGCATATCTAGACGAATACTGGTTATATTTTCCAAAGAAGTGTTCCAATTGATGTCTTAGGTAGTAGAATGTCGAAATATTTGTTTCCAAATATCGAATTAAAATGGAGGATATTACGCGCTATACAGCACCACCAGTTCTGAATAATTGGGCTGAATAGAAACCGGAAATAGGTCTTATGCACCGTAAAGAAATGAAAAAGGGTCTTGACAAACTGATGAGACCCAAAAGCGAAGTTGAAGTATCACTTCACTCTTTCTCTTTCACTCTTCTCTAGGTCAGGCTACTCTCCGGCGTGAACCTGGGCATCAACCAATGTCGCAGCGCAGTCTCTGGCTGGCTGTTTTCAGATGCGTACCAAAAGTTGCATTGATTGTCCTTCTCGACCCTAGGGTGAGCATACTCTTACTGTGAGTCGAAAATTCTTGGGGCAGCAATCAAGTTGCCCTCATGGCCCAGCCACCTTAGACATTGCATCCGTAGAGACTTTACTGTCCATGCAGTTTGTTGTTGAATCTTCTCCTGACACCATCAAAACAAATAGGGCGAAAGCGCATCGAGGACTTGTAAGAAGTCAGTTGGGTTTATTAATTTGAGCGCGAAGTTCAGATTGCAAAAACCTTCAAGTGATCGATGTGAAGACACAGCAAAGTTGGAGAAGGCGAGAGGAGCTAACCGTAGACATTGGCCTTAAATGTCTCTGATTCAGGGACTGAATTGAAGTCAGGTATTGCGGGTGAATTCATGAAGAGCAGAAATGCAAATGGGTAGTTCACTTTAGTCTCGTTTGTTAAAAGCGCGAATAGTTTGGCAGAAATGTGAATCTGCACTTCATCTTCCAGCCCTAATGTCAAGATCTAGTCAATTTTGGGCTTCTCTGCCTAGAAGCCACACTGATAAGAACCACTTTCATCATAAACAGCTACGGGTGAGCACACAAAGCGATAATGACTTATCTGTCGATAGTTAGCGTATTCAAAGGGGTCTCATTTCTGGTGGATTGGACTAAAGTTACTGAGATTCATCATGATTCATCTAGATCATCTCCAGCCGTTTTGGCTGCGACTGTTCTGAGAGATTCTAAGAATAGGTCGGAATAAATGCTGCCACCTCAAGTTGTGACTGGCTTTCATGGCAGACCCTGGCAGCTGTGTACATTCGCAGGGCTGTAAAACAAGAAAAAACAGAAGACACCAATTGTGGGAACACAATTCATATGTTCAACGACATCTGACAAGATTCTCACAAAATTTGAAAAAGATAGAAAGTGAGTGACGTAAATATTTGAATTGCTTCGACCTTTGCAATCGTTGTCCATATGGAACTCCTCAAGCTCTTGTAAACAGAATACATGATACCTCAAAAAATCGATAACATTATCAAACAAATAACGTTAACAAGAACAATCTTACGTTTCTCTTCTTGATGTAGACAAACAGTGCTTGACAAAACCTTTATAACAAACTTAATAATGATGGTCGTTCGCCGACCAAGGACACGAGTGTACTACACACGTCCCACATATCCTGCACTTGCCTAATGAGGCACGGGTAAATACATATTATGCGTGTTAACAAATTCGAAATATGCGCCTAACGAACACATCACCCTAGCCGTTCGAGTACATGAATGCTGCTGACATCATTCTCACTCCACATGAACGTAAAGGTGATAACTAATTTATACCCTCATTTACATGATTATAACCCGCCCAAATGGAAATAAAACAACAATCCGTACACTTTATACATACAAATATAAAACGACTTTATTGCGAGAAGAAATTACACAAATCTGAAGTTTTAGAATAACAATAAATATCTAGAATACACGGAATTTGTCTTTAATCCTACGCGGCTAAGTGAACAGATACAAGAAACTCGATACACTTGTTAAAACATTTTCTTCTTGACTGCAGTGTAACGCTCCATGTACGCATCGTAACCATCTAGGTCGGTGAATTGCTTGGAGTTGAACAGATTCCCGTCGACGCACAAATTGCTTATCTTCGACTGCTTGAGGATTCGCGGAGTGAACGCGTTTGCCTGCAGGCAGTTCTCTTCAATTCGAAGCGTCTTCAGCTTTGGTGCATCAGCTATTTCCTCAGACAGTGTAGAGATTTGGTTTTGGTTCACATTCAATTCGGTGACATGCAAATCACGCACTTCAGCAGGTACACTTGTGATCTTGTTGCGGGATATGTCCAACACGTCCAGCTGTCGTAGTCCACATAACATAATCGGAAAATCTGTTATTTGGTTGTTGCTTAGATTCACTTGTTTCAAGTTCCTCAGATTCGAAAGGGACTTCGGTATCCGGGTCAGGAAGTTATCCATAACAAGGAGCACTTCCAACTTCTGCAGGTCTCCCAGAACGTCGGGTAGCTCCGACAGCTTGTTGCCACTAAGATTCAGATGTTTGATGAGAGTGAACCGTCCAATGTCATCTGGGATGCGTTCAAATCGATTCTCTGAAATATCAAGCGTCTTCAGAACGTTGGGATAGTTCTTGAGTTGAGGTGGAAAATCGTGCAGTCGTTGCAAGGAAATCTTGAGGATGCCTGTCTTCTGGGCTGTTTCCAGGTGCTGTTTCATTTGTTTGTTTCCCATATTTTCACTTTCTTCCCCGAAAGGTTCACCTACAAACTCGAATTGGGAGTAATCGAATGCTTTCAATAATTTATGACTTGGGTAGATATATATTTTGTTTCACAACAAAAAAATAATTCACTTCGTAATCAAACTTATTGGCAAATGGCACTCAGACAAGAACGACTGTCAAATGTCAAATTAATCAGCTGAGTCGATGCACAAGCGTGACTTGGGTGGAAACACAATGCATTTAGTTTTTTGAATTTTTACGTCGTAATAAATTCAATTTCTGTATTTAGTGTGTATTTTTGAGACTGGTTAACTGTTTGTTGCAGTATTTATTTATTCAGATTGTAATATTATACGTGCTTGCTTTTTAACTAAATACCTGTTATGTTTGCATATGACGGTAGCATTTATACTTTTACTGTTTCAAAAAATTGATAAAACGATATAAGCTAATAAGAAATCAAAATACATACGTTTTTATAACCTACAACCAGAAATCAGGTACTGCTCTATATCTGCTTACAATTGTGAACATTCTGATATAAAAACAAACATATCTAATCTGCGTGGGAGACTCTCCGCAACCGACAGAGTCACTGTACTTGTCATCTGTTTACGGACTGTCACATTTCTTTAGACAGATAGAGAAATTGTGCATTCTGTTGGCAGAAAGTCTTGTTTTTCAAAATGATTCATAGTTTGTTTATAGTTAATAATAGTGGGTAGGTATTCTAAAAATCTCAAAGTCATCGAATCCACTAATATATGTTTGCCTTACAGAGATGTGTTCCTGGAAAAGCACTGGCGAAGTGTTGTCTCTCGGTCCGTTTGCGATTACTTTCTCGATGCACAAAGAAATTCACCATACGTGCGTGAAGGAATGACATAAAATAAACATTCTCTTAACTAATATATGTTTTTCTTTCCCAGGATGTCCCTCCAGTCATTCAAACACCACATTACTATCTGATTACGGTGCAACGTAATGGCATATCACTTGTGGGCGCTTGCAAACAGGAGTTCCCACCACTCTTCGTTATCGAGTTTCTTCACAGGGTTATTGACACGTTTGAGGATTACTTCTCCGATTGCTCAGAGTCTGTGATCAAAGAAAATTATGTCGTGGTGTATGAGTTGTTGGATGAAATGCTCGATAATGGGTTTCCACTGGCTACGGAAAGTAATATTCTGAAGGAGCTCATTAAACCACCGAATATTTTGCGTACAATAGCCAACACCGTGACAGGAAAGTCCAAGTAAGTTCCTAACTATCACAGCAAATATGTAAAATATTAATTGTACGTTCACTTCTCGCAGTGTAAGCGGGATCCTTCCATCTGGTCAACTTTCAGCAATTCCATGGCGGCGTAGTGGCGTACGGTACACAAATAACGAATCTTACTTCGATGTCATCGAAGAAGTGGATGCAATCATAGACAAATCCGGGTCGACTGTATTCGCCGAAATTCAGGGATATGTAAGACTTTTTGTGTCATTCGTACATTATGCCGTTGACTTATCCGCTTTCATAATCTACAGATTGACTGCTGCATAAAACTCTCCGGCATGCCTGACCTAACGTTGTCCTTCATGAATCCCCGCTTGTTCGACGACGTCTCATTCCATCCATGTGTTCGATTCAAGCGCTGGGAATCCGAACGCATACTCTCATTCATTCCACCAGATGGCAACTTCCGCCTGATGTCGTATCACATTAGTTCGCAGAGTGTTGTCGCCATTCCCATTTACATTCGACACAATTTCTCAATCAAAACTGGTGAACAAGGCCGACTGGACTTGACTGTTGGGCCTCGCACTACTCTCGGGCGAACAGTAGACAAGGTCAAGCTTGAGATTTCGATGCCAAAATGTGTGCTAAATTGCATCCTGGCGCCCAATCAAGGAAAGTACACATTTGACTCGGTTTCGAAAATTTTGCACTGGGATGTCGGAAGGATTGATGTAACTAAGCTGCCGAATTTACGAGGAACTGTAAGTCTAAATTCACTCTCGAGAAGTCCGAACTGATTGTTCTTGTTTTTCCGCTGAAAATAGGTATCCATAGCTCCGGGAAGTACAAACATTGACTCAAATCCTTCGATCAACGTTCAATTCTCCATTTCGCAACTGGCTGTGTCCGGATTGAAGGTCAACCGTCTGGACATGTACAATGAGAAGTATAAGCCGTTCAAGGGTGTAAAGTACATTACCAAGGCGGGTAAATTCCAGATTAGAATGTAGAGTGTAAGCAGTCCCCAGAGACACGGAGTATTTTCAAGAATTTAGTTCATACAGTTATTTTTAAAATAAACATTTATTATTCTAATGCTGTACTAAGCGAACATTGCTCTGTTTGCTTCTGCTGTTTGTGTCCGAATAAACTACTCTCAACAGCATTTACATATATCTTTAGGGTTCGGACTCGGAGTTGCAAGCCTTATAAGTAACAAAGGACTGTGGGTCACTAGTGCAGATTCATTACAGGCATTCTTGCTTTGCAATGTTGTGTACACGGGTAGTATTTAGGCAGTATGCATCCTCTGTCACTGGAATTTCCATCCGCTTCGTCGCCTTTTTTCTGCTCTTGCGCACATTCTACCTTGATGCAGCAGACTAAGCTAATACCGCACATTATTCTAAAACAAAGATGTATTTAGTGAGTGGAAATTAGGTACATTTTGCTGACGCCACTGCTTGGTGTTAGTTTTTTTTCTAATAGACTTGTGTCACTTACGCGGAACATTCTTGTATTAGTATATATGAAAGTCCTGCATTCAGGAACTTCTTCGGTCTGCTGCGATACCACATCCCCATCTAAAAGTATTCCGATCAGGGTCAATAGCATATCCCATTCTCGGCACAAATCGTAAATGAATGGATCGTGACACCTGCGCATCATCAAAACAAATGTAGGATGTACTAAAACAAAAAAGGATTACCAAGGATATGGGAGAGATTTAATAGGATTACATTTTTGCTTGCCGGTCACTTCGACCTTTATTGACTTTTGTAGGAAATGTGGATATGATGAGGAAGAGGAGACGACTCTATTACCTTGTCACTTGCCCAGATATTCGTTCAGCAGCCTAAAAGAGATTCGTCAGAACCACTAAGTGGCTAAAGCCCAGACGAAATATATAAATATCAATTCGGAAACTGCAACTAACATCGGATGAAAGAGCGGAGGGTATCGCGTGAAGAAGAGTTCCTTAAGCTGAATTCCTTAAGCACCATGATGGACCCAGATCAGAATCTACACAAGCGTACTCACGATTGTCATATTAGCGTGACCCCACCCGTAACTAAGTAAAATGTTGCAACTTTGGCGAAGTATATTTACATTTCCTACTCCGTCACCTTCATTGGGGAACAGAAATTATAGTTAACAAAAAAAAAAAAATGTCTGTGACTGGGTATCGCAATAAAGACACAGATTCAACACGCCACGCAAGTCGTGCGCGATATGTGTCATTGGGGTGAATGTTTCCATTTCCATAAAAGATAGGTGTTCAAAATCAAAAAAATACATGTTTTCGAGCACAAGACTACAGAAGCGAGTATCGATAAGAGCCATTTCGGATTTTTTAACCCCAAACAAAAACAGTCGTTGTCACAATGAAACCTTACCCTTTCGAACTCGTTTCATTTTGGAATGTAAAAATGATTTAACGATGTCATCCAACACCCACATAAAACCGAACGAGGGACATTTGATCACTCCAGCGCTCAACTAATCGCCTTTTCAATCACTCAAGTGTAAATCGGCGACCAACTTCTTAAGAAACAGCACTTAAAACCGAACGACAACAAACCTCAACGAGAGAATGAATTAACCGAAGTTTGTTGTAAACAAACAAAACAACCTACAACAGATTTCGAGATTTTGTGTGCCTTACCGTCGCAATTTAGAAGATTAGATATCAATCCATCACAAGATCGCGCCTGCATAATGGTGCGATCGTTAAATTCAAATATTTTACCCGAAAACAATATACGAGTCACGCGAACCTATCGAAAAGTCATTCAAAGTGCGATCGGGCTGCGACTCTGGTGGTACGAAATGCATATCTCCAAGCCGCCACTTTGTTCAACGCCATCAGACACGCACAGCTGTGATCCCATTTTTCGCTGACAACTGCATAAAGTTTGAGCAAAAACGAAAAGACCTTAATTACGCGCTCGCGTGCTGCAGATCTTTATGTATTTTTTTTTTCGGTTACACTGAAAGAGTGTTCTAAGCTTTAACACCAGTTAGTGGCATTACGGGAACTTAGAGCAATTATTTTACTTCGGCTTAATTGGCATACAAGAAAAACGTGGAAGTCTACAAATGTTTATGTTTGCCTTCTCCAATTAAGACGTTACACGTGTTTTTGTGCGAATTCCTTTTTTTCACCTATATTCGGTCGATGAACTGGATGAGTGTTGAGAGATGAATCGAATTCGAGAACCGTGTTCAATTTGAATACATGGGTAGGTCTGAGGTTGCTATATAATTCGAATGGATGTCAGAAACGTGTGTAGGTGTTTAGATATGAAATACGTTAGGTCATGAATCAGTTTCGGTGTGGGTACCTGGATTTTATGCGGATAGCATCTACAAATAAAACATCTAAATGTGCTTTTAAAAACCGCAAGGAACGAGCGCAACGGTTTAACAGCGTTAACGATTTATCTAAAGGCCTTAATTACCTTTTCACATATCGGTTAACGACTTGCTATAGCAATTAATTTGAATGTGTCATTGCGAGAACTCCTGATATTGGGAGGTTTTTTTTTTTTTAAATTGTAATCAGTTCTCTACTAGCTGCCCAATACCTAGTATTGTCCAACCAATAATGACGCAATCGGAGACCGATTGTTAAACATGATTTAAGGTAATCTACGGTAATGAAAAGAGGCACTGAACTGTCAAACGGGTGTCGGAAAAATCCCTTCTATTACATTGAGTGGCGTGGACGTAGACTTCAAACAACCAGCCTCTCCAGCTAGCGCGATCTCGGAGTTCTAGTTACGAACATAAAGTTGGTTGATGTCCTTCACTTAACATGCTCCACATTAGACGCGGGGCTCCTCAGCTGTGTTGTCTCACACGCTCGGCGTCAAAGACTTTTAGGGCCGGAGTCACAAATCAGACCTTAGGGCTCAGTGGATATGCGACATAATCACCCTTGGCAACAGTTGCTACTTCGGTTTGTCGAAACAACTGGGATCAAAATTCCTTGCTCGAAGGAGCAAAATTATATTTTACAAAAATCTCAATTTTCGGCAACAGATCTGATTCTTGGTGCTGTCGAAAGAAATGGTCCTGTTTGCGAGGAAGTTGAATGGAGGAACTCTACGAGCTGCACCAAGACGCTTGGTCAAATAAAGTGAGTAAATGAAGTTATCCATGAACTCTACATGGCCATGTCACTGTCTGAAAGCCGTCTTTAATGAATTTTTTTTGAAATTTTGAATGTTGCACGATCTTCTCAAGAGCGAAGTTAAAAAATTTACGTGACAATGTTTTGCCTTAAACCTTTCTTAAGATTGAAGGTCTTTGTGGGTTCGTTTCCGACTATGGGTGGCGATAGAGGGCCAGGACCCTCCGTGTACATCAACTACTCGCGTTTGATCAACTACAGTTTTATGCCGACTTCGAATGGTTAAGTTTATGAAGGTTTTCTAGAGTTATTACTCTTTGAATATTGTCAGTGACTCGAAAGAGGAGTTGGTGGCCGTAAAGAATCGAACCTAGACGCCGTAGGCTGAAATGTGTAGGAGTCGACGCACAAACAAACAACGTCACACGCTGGCATATGCGGCCATTAAATCGAGGAAAAGGTTATGAATCGATACTTTTGGTGCCTTTGCCTGGATTTCCGGTGCCAATGTGAGGATTTGATCTATTGTGGATTTCTCTGGCTTGAAGCCACACTGATAAAGACCTATCAGTTTGTAAATATACGATTTCATGCGAGCAGAGAAGATCTTGATAAGAAGGTTTCCCTTCTTATGGATCGAGTAAGCGATACAATGATTCCCCGCCTTTATAAAGTCCAGTCTAGTCACCATTTGCCGTTGGAATCAAATTAATGGCACTATCACTAGAGTTCAGTGGTTAGGTAGTAGTCTGACTGTAGGTATCACAAGTGTGCTGGCGATTTCGCTGACAGCCCTACCTACCAAGGTTGCTGTTGGTAGGTTGCTGCTGGAAGGACTCAGTTTTGATCCAGTCTAACATTAAAAATACATCAGACAAAAAAAAAAACATTCAAAACCTAAAGTGGCTTAGCCACGTAGAGAAAATTGACACCTCAGCTCTTGCCAGTAAGGGTTGCGAATCTAATCTAATAGAACATGCAGTACGAAACAAGCACATATACGATTGCACACTCAGTTCGGACAGATTTGAAATCTGAAAGTCAGTAAAAGCATATTAATTCGGGAGCATACCTGACTCTGGCGAGAACAAGATATCCATTATGTCTGAGCTATATTAGTTTCTATTAAAGGGCAATATGGAAAACGTTTTAACTTCATCTTCAATAAAGTGCTACTAACATGCTTCGTTGCAAAGTTTATTACCAGAAATGGAAGCTCAAGCATTGCAGGTGCACTTTAAAAATATCTTTATATTTTTTACTAACTTTTTACTTGCCAAATGTCATTATAATTGTAAATCATTTTTTATTTCGAATATGGCAGTAAACGTTTATTGTCTAAGCATTCGATTGGCGTTGGGAAAGATTAATGAGCATTATTCCTTAACTCAGTGACCAATTATGAACGTTTAAGAAACTTGCTGTGCAATAATTTCAATGCATTAGGATCATAAATCAAAGCAACAACGAATTTGTCATTAGTTTGAAATGCGTAAGATTGCCAGCAATTAATGAGTTAGACGAATGCAAGGTCTTAAATGTCTCATTTGCTATGAGTGGACTTGTCCTCTAATTTTCGATCGGGTCTAAAAGTTGGTTGTGTCCTTTAAGAAAGTAAAATTGAATCAATGACGTTGCGGAATAATGGCGCAGCACAGTGCTAAATGGGTTTTCTCTTAGCGCGACTACCACTTACACCTCACTATCTGTGAATGCGAAAGTGACAGGGAAAACTGTACGAGATTTAACATCGTGATCACACTTCTTCGACTAAATGGTCACTCGTATTACATTTTGCAGCCCACTGTCACATACATACGCCATTTTGCTGTATTACATCATCTTGTTTCAAATGTGGGTGGTAAGTTATACAAAAGCTAATCTAGTCAAAAATTCCGGTTCTCAAAAACCCCCTTTGATGGTTTTAGATGAATTCTTTTGTGCGGCACAATATAAAATATGTTCCTCCACTAAAACGCTTGGATCAAAACGGACCATCTCTCACTTTAAACAGTTTCATGTCACCTGGTTGTAATTCCTAAAAAGGGAAGCGTTGAGAGAAAAAAAAAATACATTCATTCTAAACACGACATGCTTAGGTAGACTGTACAGCAGCATTCAATCACGAATACATTTGCAGGCAACCGATGGGACTGTTGTGTGGTTTAAAGCGATTCGAAGAGCGCGACTAGTAAAAATATAAAATCAACTAAATCAAGTAAATAGATATGCAACTGCGGTTTGTGAATGCTGATCTAGGGGAAGTCGGTTTTCCTAATTTGAAGTTTTGTGCATTCAGAATCGAATTTTTAAAAGGTTACTCGTCTTTGACTCTGCGGTGTTTATAGTCCTGGTTCGGGGATTGCTCGCATATAAATCAATATTATTTGAGAAACTCACGGCAATTCCAACCGCAAAATTAGGCCGGTTGACTCTCTGGCAATGAGAGAAAGCTGTACGAAGAGCTTTCGAAAGAAATATTCTACGTCGGATATATGGTCCTGTCTGCGAAGAAGTTGGATGGAGAAGAAGCCATAGCAACGACGTGGATGTAGTTCGGAAGGCAGCCATCCGTAGACTACACTCGCTCGGCCACATCGAGTGCATCAACATCAATACTCCAGTAAAGAGGGTCTTCGGATCCGAACGTCCTGGTTCGAGAAGGAGAGGAATACCGAATCTTCGGTATAAAGACCAAGTCATCGCGGACACAGGAAAGCTTGGTCGTGCCCAGGACCGCCTGCAATGGAAGGCAGTGATTATTCAGGCCCATACCCTCCAGAAGTCGTAGGCCTGATAAGTAAGTAAGACTCTCTGGCGATGACCAATTCAGTGGAGTGGAATTCAGTGGAGTGGACCTATGTCTCTCTCAACCAAAAACCTTCTCCACCAAGTGCCAGTGGTGTTGCTCAAACCAAATTGGTTGACGGTTTGCGCGGCCATTTTCTACTAGATTAGGATCGGCCATATGATCGAAGTCAAAGACTCTTCAGGTCGTAGCCATGTTGTCCCTATCTATAAATGGCCTTGTTGTCTTAATTGAGCTTAATTTTTGTAACTCTTTTCGCTCTTAACACGAGCGAACTACGCAATTTAAATGTCAATAATTTTATTATGAGTGAGTCATCTCTAATCATAGGCGAGATGGCCTGCCCATCTGCGACATCCGTGTTCTCCAATTTGAAATTGTATGTTATCTTCTACAATCTAAAAAAGGCCATGCATATGCATGTTGCTTAAAATTTAAAAATGTGTGTCTGTAGCACATTCTTAGCACTTTTGTGCAGAAAACTGCATCCAAGTTTGTAATACCTCACTAAATGTACATCCACTAGACCACACCGCATAGCACTTATGTCAGAACGCCCCACATACATGCATATGCATATGGTATGCGTACAAAATCTGTGTGGTATAACCACAAATATGGTTGCAGCAGCAACAATGCAAGACATGTTCCATAAAGAGACTCCCAATGAGCTGACAACCACAGTCAAGAACCGGCAGCACCAGAGCGATATAATATATGTACGTACGTTCCCGGACTTACACTGGTTTAGGTGATATTGCAAAGGGTTTCTGCACTCGACAGTATCTCAGCGTTAGAGGCTGAAGATGCGAGAGAAGCATCGGCTTCCCTCTGTGTACATGGCCAGATAGAGGAGATGACAGTTAGCTTTGAATATAAAATATCTGACGTGTCGTTGGAATTTTCCTTTTTTTTTCCTTCATTTTTCAGTTTGCTGCTGCTTATGCTGCGCCTTTCTTGGTTGCCCTATACCAACGGTGGGGACCGCTTCAGCAGCACGTTTTGCAAAATGTGAATGTTTATTTAGCTCGTTCGGTCTTTTTACGAGTTCTTGTTCAGGGTGCAACAGAGAGATGGCTGGGCGATAGCGGATAACGAGTGGCAATGTACGCACATGCACTTCGGCAAGAACCAGTTTTCGGCTTTAAGCACAAATTAAAAAACATAAGAAGCAATGATTGAATGCGTTCGGCATTGTGGTACTGGCGAGTTCGGCCAGGGGCACTGATTGGTTTCTCTGGAGTGAGCTGAGCGATTTCTGCACTGGAATTTCTGTGGCATACTTGTATAACATTCATCTGACCATAACACGTGGCTGTAATTTAGCATAATTGAGCGAATGATGCTGAGTGGAGCTGGCGCGAATGCATGATAAAAACAAAAGAGTTGATGCATAAACTTCCACCGGCCGTCCGATGAGGCTTCGAAATATGCAAATTGTTCTTCTTGTGATTTCTTGAATGCGTTTAAGTGGGTAATTTCCTAGACAACTGAATGTTTGTAAGAATTGCGTCATTTGCGAAAATTGGGGATTGTTGTGGGCCATCTACTCGAATTGAATTAGGCTTCGATTTGCATGTGTACATGTGCATGTAAAAAGATACTCACCTTTATAGCTCGTCTCCACGAGAGGACTACAACGGGTCATAATTGCATCGGAAATTCAAATGATCTTTTAATTAGTTCATTTCAATGCAAAAGGGAATGAGAAAGAAGGCAGGTCTGCAAGATTAACATTCAAGATGGGAAATAATGTTGGTGAGCTTCTTATGTGTGGATGCATTGGATGCTGGCGGGAACGGGATTTCAAATGGGATCACCGTTATCGTGATGTTACTCGACCAAGAGTTAACAACTTTACGTTAATTTACGAAGGTTGGGTGTGGTCTTTACGGCGCGGCAGCAGTCTCCCTCTTAAGTACGGTTTGATTGTATCACATTTTATGTTATTACCGTAAACTAAACACGAACTTTCACTCTGTGGAGTTGAGTTGGAGGCTAATCAATATTGACTAAAGAAGCAGATGAAGTAGAAAATCATTTTAACAAAAGTCTCAGCCTTCATCGACGGGAAGGATCGAATAAAGCTAGCAATCAGTGAGCTTTTGGTGGGTACCTGTTAAAATAAGGGCAGGACGAAGAATATTACTATTGTACAAGAGGTAGTTGAGTGATAGAGCCCTTTCTTGAAAGAAAATGTTTACTGTACACAGGGCCATCCCTTTTGTGAGTCCGGAACTGAAGTCCAATAAGACAATACGGTTTGGATTCCGATCAAATTTTGAATTTAGTGTAAGTATTTATTGCTAGGATCTTACCGCAAGTAATGGGTATGGTCCAAAATACTCCACAGAGTTTCTTGTCAATTTTCGATGACTTGTCCACATTTACCAAAACTTGACGGATATTCGTTTCATATTCGATTTTAGGCAAACAAAATCTTGCTGCTTATACAGTCATACTTGAATATCGCGAATCCAGACTAGACCAACAAATCAGTTAATTATATAGAAAATTCGTTATACGTTTGAAATTGTCCAACCATCCTGTACTCTCTTCGTGCACCATTGCAACGCGAATTCTTTAGCTTTTGCCTCATTAATGGTTCATTTGCGCCGGTAGTCCATTTAAGCGTTGCTTCATTAATTTATTGCTCAATTCCTCGTCTTCTTCAAATGAAACGTGCACACAGAATCTACAGAATTACACCTTGTGTTGCAAGTTTTCACAATCGTAACACGTTCAACGTGTAGACATTCCTCGAATGACAGTTCGGTTTGACGTATGTGATGTCAAATACAAGACTCAGTGCTACTCTACATCGAAGAAGGGTTGATTAACACCGGATAAAGATGACCTTGGAAAGGTTTTCCACTCTCCTCGCTTGTGCCTCGAGTCAGGTGCCCAACGTAGATCTTCAACGCCAAAGGGACAGGCCATCTGGAGTGATTAGCGTCACGAAACTAGGTCATGGGCAACCAGTTTCCAAACCCTTTTTTAATAACAGGTGTCTATAGTCAAGAGAAGGCAACGAATTATGCCCCAATCACTTTACGTAACCACGAAACATTTTGCGTCTAATAAATTTCTTTCTAATTTTCCCATCCATTAAAACATATTTCCTCTTCATCAAAAACCTTTTGATCATTAAAGGCCCTGTCAAAACAAAATTACAATAATAGCCCACATAGAATTGTATACTCAATTACAACCACCTACCTACAGTCTGATGCATGATTTAATTAAAATTAATACAAAATAGCCACCGTGCGCATGCGATACACGCAAGCAAGCAGAAAGAGTCAAAGCTACGCGCACGCATCATCAGGAAGTGTGCTTGCTTGCATGCGTGTAAAACTACTCCCCACATTTCGATTCTGACAGTTTATGTGATTTCCAAGTCCAACAAATCAGTGAAACAAAGAAACCCATTGCGGGAACGTCTTCTACTATGAAGACCAACCCCAACGACAGCCACTCTTTAACGATGTATTCTTTTGTTTTACTCCGAGTAACACAGTTGTGGATGGCGTTGGGCTTCGCCGGTTGAAGAAAGAAAACGAAAATCGAATTTCATTCTGGGTAACACAGTTGGTGGCTCCTCTTTGGAATTCCAAAAAGAAGACATGAATCAGCCCAGCAACAGACTTCCAGCATCGTCATCGTCGTTGTCGTCATCGTTACCATATATTCGCAGGGAAAAAAAACCGGCGAATGCGAAAATGAAGTATAAGCAGAGGAGGTTTTGCACGAAACGTTCGGCCGGCTAGCATTAGTAATAGGTCGAGTATTCAAGTTCATAGTAATGTGCCTTGTTCCTGAGACGGTGGCAACGAATATTTCCTTTTCATCTCTTTTGCTACGCTTGCCTTCTTGGTGACTGTTGACTGTTCCTCCTGAGGTATTCCACTAGTTTGTTTGGTTTCTCATCATAGGGTGCTGTCATTGAACGTTTCAAACTGGAGCGCATATTATATTTGAGATCTTGATCTTCTGCACGAGGACATATTCTCTGTAAGTAAAATAAAGTGTGTTATTACTTGTATGTCAAAGGAGTTCATCCGCTAAACCATTATTAGAATGTAATTGGACATTTGATGGAACCAGAAAGGTCTTGAGTATGTACACCAAGCCTCACGATGACGCTTCAGCGTGTTTGGCCTGTCTCGCAACCTGAATAGCCTAGTAAACTACTCCCAATTCGAACATATTTAAGTGTTAACATTTGCTCATATAAAAAAAGTCGTTAGTTCCAATCGCAATGCTAATAAGTTCTGAGTCAATGAACCTTCTCGAGAGAATTGGTGATGCATTAGCTTCAAATATTCCAGCCACTTAAACGTGACTTGAATGAAGTCAGTTTGGTTGCATATTGTTGAATAATTGCGCCTCTATTACTCATTTAGTGTGAAACGTGCTATTTCTGTCTACACTATCCAATCCCAAATCGAACATCTATCACAATATACATTCAATTGTATGTAAGTTCGTGTATGACTGTTAACCACCTCACAAAATAGCACGTGCTGTCTTCCTTATTGGTCTGTAGGTGAGAAAGCAAGACAAATGTGTATTTAAATATACCGCTACATAAACATATGTAAAAATGTATAAGCACAGTGAATGAACGACTTGCCGGTGCAGCCAACAAAATCGGATGCCTCGTAGATTCGGAATATTTACTGATCGTGAAGTTTTGAAGTCAACTAGTCTGAGGCCCACCCAACTTAATGGGACGCGTGTTGGCATTTGCTTGTCTAGATTATCGTAGATAGGCATAACTTTATGATTTTTCATTATGAAAATGTTCTTATCGTTGAATTAACAATGTTTAAACGCTTGTTATACCTTCAGTGATTCGAAAGAGGTGGGGAGCCGTGAACAAAACATACACCACAACACAAACTATTACCAGTGCAGTAATCGACCCACCTACTCACTATGCCATCCATGGCGGCGCGGCGCCACTTAATATGAACGCTTTCTCAAAGACATGTCTTGGTGTGTGCATATCGTCGAAAATATCGTCGCCAACAAGCACCGATTAACGTTTCGTGCCGAACTGACAGGGAAAAGAGTTCCTCGGTGGGGATGCATACTCCTCTTGTGACGCACACAAAATTTCGGTTGGATTCAAGTCAGAACTTTATACCAGCTAAAGTATTGTTTGATACTGCTGGTCTTCAAGTCTCTTCTTTACAATGATTGCCTTGTGTTTGGGGTCTCCATCTTGCTACGTCACTATTTGGACATGCAGCGTCATCAAGATGTGTTGGTTTATTTTCTCCGCCTTCTGTCTGTCCCAAAATTAACGCAAGACTTGAATTAAATAGAAAACACTTGCATTATTTTTGAGACATGGATCAATAATGAAAACTCGTTGTTGTATCGTATGACGCTCCATTTTTACTAAGCGTAAGCTATCAGCTGTCAAATTGTAATTTTTTAAGTGTTGCCAAGAATTTAGTATAAAAATTCAAACTTGCGTTAACTATGGGATACCCTATATTTAACATTCGCAACCAGGCTAATTTCAATTAGGCGCATTTGTACATACATTATTTTTTGTTACAGACACGGTAATGTTGATTGTTTTTTTTCCTGCTGCTAGATGATTCTTTGGAGGATTGTAAAATATCTCCAAGAAATTGGAGATACCGTTCTTTTTCCATGAAGCAGTTGACAAGAAGTCGTGAAGCAGCGGTCTAAGTGGGTCAGGTACCCACATTAATGACAATCACTTCACCATAAATAAATATCGGGAAACTAACATAACCGGATAAAGAACATCTTTCTGGGAAACCAATGGACACTCAAAGAACGAAAAGCTATTATACGGAAAGCGAAAAGGAAAACCATTCATCAGTGGTTAAGAATTCTTCGGTTAATTCCGTAATAACATGATGTAAGACCAAAATATGCTACATTTCACTAAAATCTAGGCCAGATAAGTAATTAATGGTTGAGGGAAAAAAATGGCTAAGAGGGAATTCAGAAATTTCACGTGTTTTCACGTAGCTTGGGGACATGACGTAACTCGGCGCCATTAACACAGATACGCACTGTAGCCTATATACACGTGTAGGACACATGAACAAGTATACGACAAAACTAAAGCACCCGTTTAGCAGCACTCAACGCAAGCAGTGTTCCAAATTATTTAAACATACTTATTTCAATTTTAACTTTACCATAATTTTTTATTCATACCTACCTAATTTGGTTCAGTGACCATCAAAGTGGTAGAAGCTGATTCTGATTTCACTGTTCTTCCAAGAAATTGGGGCAATTTTGCCGTCATTTTTGACCACTTGCTACTTTTATTGCTTACACCTGCTAGGCAGCGCAAATAATATAAGTCCATTGCTGCGATCTTGGTTTTTATTTAAGTATCCAAGCACAATGCATAGAAGCTCTGAAGTTAATGAGCCTTGTCAAAATAATTATATCTAAGCACATTTCAGTGCAGGTTTAAATAAATGAAAACGTCACCTGAATGATGTCATGCTTGATGCATAAATATGTACAATGCATTGTTTCTCTTTTCTTTTAATATATTTTTTGTTTGCACGAGACTTTCAATTCCTGTAGAATTAACCCTCCAACTTTGAAAACAGAATTTACTAATCTATAGCATTATTGAGACTATTCATCAAATGCTATTTGTAAATCTTCATTCTGTTTTTTTTTCATTCTCCGTACAGACTGTGTCGACTGCCGATTGGTTTGCTTTTCAATAAATAAAATGAGACTTAAAACAGCGGCGCTCTACATTTGACAAGTCTGCCCCAACTTCCAGTAAATATATTTTTTTTAAAAAATCAAGCAATCGGAACAGACATCCTTTCAACAGCATGGCTCATTTAGATTAGCCCTTCTTATCTGTGTGTTACTATGTATCCCATCTTCATATTGCGAATATAAGTCACAGCAATGTATGAATTGCAACTGAAAAGTACGAGCCAACTTATTATATAAACCATGTTTCAATTAAAACTCCCCTTAAACTTAAACCTAAAAATCTCAATATCTCCGCTTCATTTCTTAAGATTGTTGGAATTATGCAAATTGCCCTAACCTCTCGTCTGTCATAACTACTAACTCTGAAGAAATATATATATATTGAAACCCTCCAAATGTCAATCACCTTAGCACTTGTCGAATCCGCTTTCTTTCTTCACCGCTGGCTGCTCGAAGACCACCAATCCCCATCTCACCGCCGCATAGAATAGATAAATCACAAACAAATCGCGAAAAATTGCCACATCGTTTATCATAAGCTCCTATGATGATTAATGTGCCTTGGAAAATCTTGATGGGATCGATGGGCTTCCTCAGATAGGGTGTGTCAGTCCGTTTAGCCGTGCAAGGAGGTCGTTTCCAAGCTTTTCCCCCCCGCCAAAACAATGGCAGCATTCAGAGGCGAACGCCTTCAATTCGTTACAATCCCCCAGACGGAGACTCATTAAATGCGTTAAACTGTACTGGAAACCGAGTTAAAGTGAGAAATGAACACGAAACCGCCTTTGGGCCCAAAAATTGAGATATTCCATGGCGTTCAACTCGCGGACAACAGAAGAAGAGAACAAGCTGTGGCTGCCGTTGATGTTGCTGCCGCTGCTGTTGCTTCTGCCGTTACTGTTGCCCAGCCTATTATTTTACGCCTTTCATTGGTGAGGACCTGTTCGAATACCTGTTCTCATCCACCACCAGTTAACCGACCGCGCTCTCGACTCCAGGTACTCTAGGTCCGCCAGATTCGACCACGAACTCCGGCACCTCTTCGTGCACAAAGAAGCACGAGAAACAGGAGAGAAGCACGAAGTAGCTCTGTGCAAGTCACGTCAGGCAATGACCATTTCACGCGCGCTCACGGAACCAGTCTTACCACTTTTCCAATCAACTACTAAGGAATGTCTGAGTGATTATGTTGCTGCGTTGCCTGTTCGCCCGGTTGAGTCTTTGCGTAATATAGTAGCCCGAATAGTCATGGGCAGTGGCATTATTTGTGGGCTGCTGCCGCCGCTCCGGTGGTAGTGGCGATGGTAGTGGTACTGCTGCTGGCTGCTGTTGAAGGCTTAGGCTCATGTAGCCACTAAGCCCTGTAATACGTCTGTCCAATTCTATTTGTGTATCTTCAATTCCAACAGCAACAACAAGACAGCACTATATCCATTCAGCCAGAACCAATTATTAATTTCGGATCGGATCAGCAACCGCTGGCTCTTGTACTGTTGATATATTCCTTATTGTTTTTGCTTTGTGTATCGTTTTACTCTGTGCGTTGTTTTTGTGTTTCACCCAGAGAAGTTGAGATATTTTTTTCTTCTTTTTTTTTTGTTCTTTCAGCCTGTTCGCCCCTGATTTCGGTTTTTAATTAAATGTTAACGCCGGTTGAAATATGGATTTTTAAAGGCGAGCAATTAATTTCCATAACATGGTATCATACCTGTGCCCCATTGACTACTCATAGCTTCTTCATTTCTTCTTCGGTGGTTCCTTTCGTTATTTTGTGTTTTTATTTTTTATTTTTTAAGAAGCTTTACTTGGGCATATTTTCAGGAGCGATTTTGTGGACGATTTTCAGCTGAAATCAGAAGCAACAGCAGGCAGTGAAGTTCTCGGTTTTTAGTGGGTTTAAAATTCAAATTAGCAGGTTTCTTCCCCGATGTAGAAACCGGTTGGAATACTGTATCGGAAGCTGAATTCGAATGGGGCCGGACAAAACGGTATAGATAAAGTTGTCGAAGGGATTGACTGAAGACAATTTAAGCGGGCAACTAATTGACGGTTATATTTGTTTTATCAATCAGGCACCTAATAAAAGATACAGTTAGTTTTATGCTGCCATCGACATTCGTGGTGTATTTCGTAGATTCAACTTAACAACTAAATAATATCGATGCGGTGCAAGGTACAAAATGATTTTATGTCATATTTTCCATAATTTGCGTTATTACTTTAGGAATAAATAAAAAATACATAAATGGCGCCCAACCTAAACAAATTCTGCGTTGCAACACAGATGTGTTAAGGGTGAAGTATATGCTCAATGCGGGCTCAAGCAGGATTTGAAAAGGAGATGTTCTTATAAGTTCGCTGCGATTAAACAAATCTACGGACATTATATATGTACATTCGTAGTACAAGGTGGCGCAAAATTAATTACCCTATCGGAAGATGCTATAATTTTGCAATCATATTTGACATTTGTCAACTAGACAGTTGCAGTATACAAAAAGACAAACAGTGGAGCTTTATACTCCTCAAGGGCGTGGAATAACGTGAATGGACACATCCCAGCCTCTGTGGTAGTTTGGTTAGGAGTCGCTTATGATAGAGTGACCAAACTCCATTTCTACGAGATAGGTGTTAAAATCTTGGCGAAATTTTATCAAACGGATGTTTAAGAGAACATTTTTAAGCCTCTTCAACAGAATAATATTCAAAAATAAACCGTGAACTTTCCAACAAGTATCTCAAACAGGCCGCTCGTAAGGCACAAACGACACAAACAAGGCTAAAAAATAACGTTTTAAACATTTAAAAATTAAATACTTTGAACAAAAATGTAATCTTTAGAGTAATCAGAATAAAATGGATAATTTTCCAATGGACTGGCCTTTCGCAATAAAAATCGTAGCTATAATCCACCTTCACCTAGCTTAGCGGGGCCTATTGATTACTCCAATCTCATTTAGCTCATTTCTGCCTCCTGTGCGTCATTTCAGTCGTAACTGCCCTTCACAGCGTTGATCCACTGAATCGAACTCACAGCTTCTTAGTCACATCACAACGATCAGTTACTAAGCACTCCCTCCACACTTTGCGATATCAAAAATATATGTACATCGTTTCGTCCGTGTTTGATGATGTATTAAATGTTCATAACGAAAATATTCATCTTCGCATACGTACGCTCGTGCATCTCAGATTGGCTGTGCTTTGTGAACACTTCTCCAACTGTCACTCCACTTCACGTATCTTCTATCCACGAAAGTGACGATTGTTGCTTTCCCTGTCGCATCGTTTTACCGCAAGGCACGCTTTGCAAAATCGCACACGAATTTGCCAACGTCTTACACACCTTACTGCTTCCTTGACAGCCTACGAAGCCGCAGAAAAAAGTAACAAAAACCTAGCCCGACTTGGGTATCTCCCAGCTCTCGGTCACAAGTTTTCGTTAGCCTGTACCTGTGCACGAGTAAACGAGTATCGCAAAGTTACGTACATATGTATACCCATGGTCGTGTATGATTTCAGGTCTTTCAGTACGTTTACTTTTTCACGTACGAAACCTCAGAGAGTGATATGTAAATAACATACACACGTAAGCTAAGCGCAGCGTTAACAAAATTTACCCGAGAGACCATAGGCATCGAATTCCACCTTAAGGCTTCCCCTGTGCCAAGCACACCCTTCGCCAAGATTCCCAGCGCCTCTCGTTGGCCACATCCCCACCTCTCCCTTTCTATTCAAAAAATAGTGTTCCATCTCTTTCTCGCTCTCTGTGCTCTCCACTCCTGGCCAGACAGGTTTTAAATTAATATTTGCATAATCACACGAGCCAAGGCGGCAGGGGTAGTCAGAACTGGTCATTCACTGTTGCATCTACTCCGCCACACACACACACACACGACCACACGTCTCTGTGTTACCATATCCCGGCTGGAACCACTACCATGCCACGAATCGCGCTGGCATTTATGAGCTAATTTCACTTGAATTATGTCTTATAATTATGCATGTTTGGAGGTACAGAAGTTCAGGTGACTTTCCTCGACTGGTAGCTATGCGCTAAAATACTTTTTGCCAGCGTCATCGCGATTCGAGGGTCAAGCTCGATTGTCGGCATCGTGCTGGCTCGTGAAATTCTCATGTTTACGGCTAAGCACCCTTCATTGTCGCGCCGACATCATTGGCGTCGCCGCCTCCTTCTGCCTTATTTGCCGGCAATCAAAAAAAAAATGAAAACCGATCGCCAGTTTGAACTCAAGAAATCGCAGACAAGTTAATTGGATATCGGCCAAGCGGCGGGCATCCGACACCACCATCGTCCCGCTAATGAATAGCACTGCCTCCAAGAATTCCATATCGACACCAATGGGACGAGATTCCGGCGGACGATCATAAAATGAGTCCGCAACAAATTGCGGTCATAAAGTCGACTGAAGCTCTTCATCCGCAGCCGATACGCCGCACGAGAGACGATCCGGATTTTGCGGCAAGAAAAAAACAGTCGCAAAAGCTTGAAGCTCAATTAATTTCAATTCGCGGTAGTGCCCATGTCCAGAGGGGGCACAGTAAAAGTTGCAAAAAAGAAATAAAAGAACGACCTGCTAATTTATAATAACAAGATAAGCTAATATTTTATTTACATTTTGCGCTGATCACTGGGGCCTTGTCGTCGCCGTTCTAATCCGGCAAAAGGAGGCGGTCAAACAGGTTTTCACAGCCGGCGTGACTGATGGCAAACTGCGGGCTTTGAGTCCCTCTCGAGGACCGTGTGGTGACAGTCTGTGACAAGTTTTATTGTCACAATTAATTAGTGATGCCAACGGCGGGAGAAGCAGCGCAATAAAAAGCGCGAGATCCTCTCTAAAAAGGAATTAGACCGCTAATGCTTGTCCGGAGCGGATGGGGTATCTTGAAATGGTTTTATTGAATCGTGATTCTATTTCGAAATGACAGTGTTCAGTGACAGGTGCTAATGTGACGACGTGATTGCTAAGATTTGGCGGGCGGACGAGAGAAAACCTGTGAACTTATTGCCAACTGGATGGAGATTTTGCATAATTGAAAGTCAGTCGAGATCAGATGTGTGACTGGGCTCGGTTTGGTTAAATTTTGCACAACGAAGTAACGCGAGCATTGCATCAGTTGTATTTCGAATTTCATTCATGGCAGAGAACATGTGGAAACATGATTGGAGGAACTGCTGAATGCCATGAGTCACGTGTCGTGAGTAGCTTCGGTGAAATACTGCCAAACAATTGCTTACACTGACTCACCGAATATTGATGAGGGCTTTTGTCCACTGAACCGGGCAGCAAAGCTGGCCCGCAAATATAACGACCAAATGGGGGGATTTCTCTAGAAGTGGTCGTAAAACTCGAGTGGAGTTTGTGATTTTGACTTTACGCTACATTGATATTTGTAGTTCAGAAACTTGTGAAAATCAATTCCCTTGGAACATGTATTGCCATTGTTCGAAGATTAGCGCTACGACAGAAACGCCATTAAAGTTAACATTTTTACTCAAATCGCCGCTTAATGACTACGAAAATAAACAATACCAGGAACGACAGCAGTGTGAACCGGAACTAGGTTTGAATTCCCCTCAGTTAAGCTTTGCAAAGTGCCGACAGGTTGATTAAAACAGGTCTCGACTTCAAAACAGTTAATAACCACAAGCAAAGAGTGCGCATATAACTGGTGTGACTGGATTTAAGTGCAGTGGATAGTATTTGTTGTAACTTTGAATTGTTATTGTTCGCGAAACTTTATGTTTGGCAACAACTTGACCATGAAATAAGGGTTGATGTTGGGATAACACCAGACTCTGATACCTGCCGGCTCTGCTGTAAGATGCAGGAGACATCTGAACACGTGCTTTGCTAATGTCTTACCATGGGGCGGATCTTTGGTATAAACACAAAGATGGGTGTGACTGACGCACAGGTCCGCCAACTGTAACGCCAAACGATGAATTTGATTGCACAAACACATGGAGCTATGATAAAGCACTGCTACCACAAACGCTTAGATCTACGTCAAAGAATATTAAGGACACTGTAGACTGTTACAGAAAGTGATGGTATTTTTTTTTTTAAAAAAAAGTGCAATTGGTCTTAAATTCGACGCAAACAATTGAAGTATTTTCTTGGCATAGAATCTTGGCAACGTATGTCCAAAATAAGTCGGTCAAAATATCTGGTTCGAAGGACCAAAAATATGCTTAACAAAATACGCTCTACCACTCTTTCTGTGTGTCAGCGATGGGTGGGACATAAGCAAAACGACAGAATAGATATATTCTTGCTGCTTTTCCCAAAAAGTTCTGTGTCAGTTGTTGGGTCCTTTTGGCGATAAGGTGACGACGTAATGGCGAACGTTACGATCCAGACATGAGCGTGGATATAATACGGTCGGTCACACCGTCAATGCTTCATCAAATAGTCTTCGAATTATATTCTAGTGTTTCGAGACCAAGATTACTACCGAACCGAATGGTACTTTCTCTGATTGGATTGTGATGGGCAGACCTTGTAATATAAAACTAAATAGATAAAAGACTAAGGAATTTTTCCGTTTCTAATCTGGTACAGTTCTTACTTTGCCGAGACTCAACCTTGAAGCGAAGAAACACACATCCTTCTTTAGGCATATTCGCAGTTTGTTCTCTTTAAAATAATAAGTCTAATTGCATCGTGAAAAGAAAATAAAAGCTTCTTATTTGAAGCTGCTGCACGAACAGCAGACCGAACTAGAGTCTATTCGGTAATAGGTCAGTCTGTGGGTAATGTGGCGGCTGTGGACCACAATATGCTAATTGAAGATTTACATATGAAAAAGTCGAATAGATCATCTTCAGTGAAGCGACTTATGAAGCACTTCCCACGCTTTGTAATTTGTGAAGGAAACATCTTCGGAGGCTATGACGACAATTGTATGAAAGCATTGCCAGCGTCTGTCATTTCCTCTTTCGATAAACACGACGGCCTTTATCTGAATATAAGCAATTCCAGCGAAGAAATACTAGTTCTCAGCTAAACTGTGCCACCCGGCATCCATCACATAGCTAAACCCGATAAATAATTGTACACCCGCCTTGTAAATTAAACCGATCGAATCAAGTGTTCTATTAAACTGCTCAACCCAGACGCTGTGAGATATTTTCTCCCACTTGCGGCCTATTTTCTAATCATGCCAACAAGAATTGATGTCAATGGCTCAAAAGACAAAAATCAGTTCTGACAACAGCTCCGCTGTAGCGTCCGATATCAAGATCTCTATGCACATGCGGCACAATATAAGCTAAAGTCTTATGCAATGCCGCGGCGTGGGTCGCTGTGTTATCAACCGTAGCGATTACAACTGAATAGCCATGTGTGTTTACATGTGGATCCCATTGAACCCGCGCCATGTGTGAACATGAAACAAGTGCAACAGTGAATAGGGGTTGCCATCCAATTTGTGGCATTGACTTTGACTAGTTCAAAAGGTGTTTTCACAAAAGACACATAATAGCTCTGCTAATTGAATGCGCCTTTGTAGTACGTAACTGATTCCGATTCTCCACCCACCCCCAGAGCATGTCGTGTCACACAATGACGTAATGTATCTGCTCCTCATATTACAATTGCCAGTTGCATGCTAGTGGGATTGAAATTTCCTCATCAAGATCAATTCATCACCGAAATTAATTTGACCGTTTGCGCATGTGACTGCGGCCGTGTCTGGGCACGGGACGGAATAGAAATGAACAGCAGACAACAAACCATCGCACTGACACACAACTGCATTTGAATGCCATCGTTGTGTCTGATCTTGATCCGGCTACATTCGTTTGGCTGTGTGTGAGTGTGTTTGCTGACTTGGGGTACAACGGGGCCAAGCTTGCAAATGGATTGATGATTAGAATCTCGCAACTGCGCTGAGGGGGAGATTTATGTTACCGGTATCACATGTCATTGTCGCATAAAATTAAAATTTCATGCAATCAATTCGATGGAACTACCTTTGGAAATATTTACCAAAAAAAATGGGAACTTTTTTAAGTGTCCAATGTCAAAGGGAACGAAATGAATCCTCGACAGGAGTTTGGTGTTGCCACGCTTCCATTCCTGTTACGTGGATGAGTGAACAGATAATTTTTAAATTATACTCTTTCGAACTTAATCACATGGATTTGGTGTACGATAGACCTCCTCTTATGCTTATAGCTTATGATTGTATTTATAAAAGTAAACACGATAAATTATTGGAAACAACAAAATCAATTGTGTTGATTCGTCTCTGTCATTTGGAGTGGATTGAATAGGTATTAGAGAGTGCGTTCATTAATCAGCAATCAGTCAAAACTTATCAGTTTGTCTCGCATCATGCTTAAAAAATGCGATTCAACTTGATTGTAAGACATCTACATATGTAAACTGTTCCAGACATGTACACGATTTTGGCAAAGCAGCTCTCTCTTCATGGGTCTAATAGTGGATGAAAGACAGGCAGGACTTTACTCGGAAAATACTTGTCTTGGCGGTAGTAACGCGTTACGCCTTCTCTACATGCAGTTATAGAAGATTACTGGGCGATTGAAGATCGTGGTCTCGAGATAAAGCAAAAAGTGGTGTGTTTGAAGGGAAAAATCGATTAGTCGCAAATCACTTAGGGCAACATCTTACAATTGACAGAATCAATTTTAAGGTTATAAAGAGATAAAATCAACAAAGAACACCATATGTCGACGAAGAATCTTCTCCTCTAAATGCCATCAACATAAACAGGACCAAAGATCGCACGCAGAAGTTTTCTCTCGAAGATACCAATGGCTTCTTCATCCGCTTTTGAGATTGTTCATGTCTTAGCCGTGGATTACTGTATCAAATTGGAGAGGGTACCTCGTTCTCTCTACAGCAAAGAATACAAATATTTGTTTGTCTAAATTAGTTGGATTTTAATCACTTCACAACTGTTGGGATGTCAGGATCAGTCCTCGAATTCAGCAACTTTCTTCATTCACGGTTTCACGTCTTACGAGTAACTAGAAATGCTGAAAGAGTGTCTAGAAGGAGCCTTTAAACTTCGGTGTTCGGAGTCGTTATAAAACTGTAGGTCCCATCCACTCGTGATAGAACAATAGCACAACACGAGTATTCGCTGTAGAAGCTAGGCGCAGATCAACCCCATACTATCCCGCCACGAATAATGTCACGAAACAATTTAATAAACCTGTAGAGAACTTTGTTGGGTTCTGCAACTTTTCCATGACCACATAGCAGCATAAATTAACGATGTGCCTAAAGTTTCCTTTTCGAAAACTGCAAACACAAAATTGTCATATCCCAGGTAGACACGTAAGTTTCCAAAAGCCACCTTGTCCGCTGACAGCCACACACATGACAAATTACTTCCAGAAACGACCCACTTGTCATGCTGGCGATGAAATGATATCAGATAGAATGTAAACAAGTAGCCAAGTCAAAATTCCACGGACTCCTCTCGTCGGTTCCATCGAAATTGTTTATAGGCCTCTGTAACAATGGAATCAGAATACAAGGGTCGGTTATTATTTCTGCTTGGCTTAGCCCCAGGGAGACACTGCCTCACCAGTCGTTGGCACTTTACCTGACTTATGGCACCCCTCTCCATACTTTACAGCTTCCGAATTTCCATATCTGTTCCTTCGTCGTCATAGCTTTTGTCTTCCCATTGAATTACACGCTCGCTTCACATGCCAATAAAAACGAGAATTATTTAATGCCTTACCTCAACAATTGAGATATTTGTCATGCAACAACAGTCGATAGCCATTGAACGGACGACAATTCCGACAATCGCCTGCGTCCCCGAAGCTCTTGCGTGCGAGCCCAAAGTTCTCATGTGCCCCAATGTGGGCAGTCTATTAGCAGCTAACTGGTGTTTCTGTAGACGTAAACATTTTACGGCTTCGTTTGATTCATGCGTTTCGCTTGAATTCTCGTCCCATGCCGAGAGAAAGAAAACGAAAAGGAACAAAAAAAAATCGGCCCATCAATGAGTCTCAATTAAATTTTTTGGGGGTCATAAAAATGTATTTATCTTCATTCGCCCCCTTTTATGGACGATCTACCTGCGGATGGATTGTCCCCCCGTACCCCTGTCTGTGGTATTGGAAATTTCTATTTTCTTTTTTTTTTTTGTTGGCTTGCGTGTCGGGATGGTGGACTGGTTTATTGGACACAGGATAGTGTAACGAAAGATTGAATAAAGTGTTACGTAAACAAGATGATTAACACGGATAACGTGGTCAGTCAGTGCCATATGTGGATGGTGGGGACTCATTTGGGTGGATTCTTGGAGGCTTAACTGGGCTTAATGCGGAAGCGAAGGGAGTCATGTGGTATTGGCTTTTCAATTCGTTTCTTGCGATGAATTAGAAGAATCAATCTACTTTCTTAGGGATTACAATTCTTGTCAATTCACTCACAACCTTACTTGTTCTCCAGGCGTGTACTGGGCAGTGCCCATGATCAATGGGCAACCATCCATTGTATTCGTATGTTAGACACGCCATCAACTCAAGCTTAGAGTGAAAAGACAAATAAAGGGTGTTTTTTCTTCTAGGCGGCGAACTTTAAATTGGCAGCATCGTTATTCTTTTGACAGCCGATTTGACAGTTCTCGGTTGTTGTGGGATTAGTTTGACAGTTCAATGTTAAATTTTTTTTGGAAAGAATGCTTCGATTCGATAAACGAGAACTAAGGCTATTGTTGAAACTCAATTACATGCAGAAAAGTACCGTTTGATGCGGTTTATCGGACGAGGAGACCGGTACATACGCATGACTACTAACACTAACACTTTGAATTGGAAGTCAACATTCGATGCATTATTGGCGAAATAAAGCCTTACGTACTGCGACGAGTGTGTGAAAACTAGACCTATAGATTACACAATGGACGCCACAGACCGGCGGCCATGTACCAGACATCACATTCAGACATTGATGTGATCAAATTATATGTCGAATAAATTGAATTTTATCGATATCAAAATCATTTTGCTGTGTTTTATTATAATGTTAAATTTCCCGACTTAAAAAAAACACCCTTTATGATCTCCAATGAAGGTAATCTTTGAACAGTTAAAACACCCGTCACGTTCGGCATATGGGTTGTTAGAGAAACTTCGAAATCCTAATTGTAGTATAGCAGGTCTGCATCCTATCACAAATTTTATTTTTCTTGCCCATAAGCAATGTGCAGACCTGTCAATAGGAAGCGGAGGAGTTAGATGGACTCACACGACTCAATTAAAGAAGCTAGACTACTCTGAATGGGCACAGAGCTTAAAATAAATGCCAGAATGTCAACAAATCATCAGCTTCGGAGATGATGATAAATTGCAATACATTGGAAATACTGACACACTTTACGAAAAGGGGACTGCTGCACAGCTGCATAACCATGCAATGCATTGAACCTACTTAACGCAATACCAAAGTCCAAAATGAGACTAGTGGAAAATGATGCGCAGCTGTTCGGGAAGAGCTTCAAAATTCAATTCAAGGCAGGACATAAAGTCGAATATAATGCCCGATGAATGTCATGGTCTTCATGCAACTGACGCCTTATCCTCATATCGTTCAACTACGTAATGCAGTTACTTCATGCTACTGAAGCCATATCCATCGACACGGCTATTTGATGATATTTGAAGTACACATTTGGTATACGTTTTTCATATTTCCCTCAAAGCCAATCTATCATCAACAATATGTATATTTGTGGACGTTCTTAGCTGGACTTCAAATTCATCCTCAAGCATAATTGATTAATCAATCCATTGCCGGCTCGACTGAAATGTGTTTTCAATGTCGATTGGTACTCTATTAAAAGCTATCAGCTTAACGAATCACACGAAAATAACCCCAAAATCCCATCCATTGATGATTAGAAAGACCGCGAAAAATATGACAAAATGATTGATGGACAAACGCTCTTCGTTCACAATTTATCTACTCGAATCCCTCTGCATTCCCATAATGAGTTCTCATTCCCATGCAACGACTCATTATGCATCCCTCACCCTATCTCGGGTTGATTACGTGCGTCTGTGAGTCTGGCCTCAAACAGCCACTGGCCCTAATTTACAAAAGCGACAAATTAAAATTACAAACTCTAGACATAATTAACACGTCCAATAATCTAAGCATACCGCTTCCGTTGGTCAATCACAGGCTAAATCACTTCATTTTCATATTCAAATACCCCGTCTGGCTAGACTAATGGAACAGTCGTCAGTCGACCCAGAGACACTAATTTATTCAAAAGCTTCATTCTCCTCGTTTGCTCTGCGTTGGTATTCAGTTGTAGAACCTTTTGCTTCTCTGCATTGCTGCACTGTGGTACGTGAAAACATTCTCGGCTATTGCATTTGTTTCGTGGTTGAAGGAAAAATCTAGGAACGAATAACGAGATACATAAACAATCAACAACACAAGTTACATTCTCTTTTATCAGTTTTCACTCTTTTCGAACGCGACACCGAGCACACGGATAGGCTGATGCATTCGTGATGTTTGCTTTCATGGCACACTCGATAAGGGTGATAAGATACGATACGATAGTCGTGTAAACATGAACCGCGCACAGAGTCAGACTGACGACTGACGAAACGTCTTCAAAGAGGCAAAGTAAACGTCGGTGCTGGTCCTGTTGACACAGTGTCTAATGGTGGGTCCGATTCCAGTGATATAGCACTGATCTCGGCAGATAATGTTTGCTCTAGAGTGTTTGCAGCAATTTGTTTATCTTTAAATGAAAGATGTTTGAGGATTTTTTTTTGTCTTCCTTGTGGTTCACAAAGGTATGACGGAAAATGTTTTATGTACATAGTACCTTAAAGTGAACCGAGATTTATGTGGTCTCTAATCTGGCGGGAAAGCGAAGTCAGTGATGTGCCGAGGAACATGTGATTTCGCACTTGATATTTGAGACAGACAAGTGACGTAAGAGTTTTGTATGAAAAGTGCTTCTAATGACTGTTCAGAAATGTATTACCGTGTCTTGACTTGAAGCTTTAGTTCAAAAGTGAAGTGGCTGTATCTAGAAGCAAACAAAAGAAAAGTATTAAGTTAAGATGTTAGTTTGTATAAGTACAGCAATGGAAGGTGACTGTAATCCAATCATGCATATGACCGGCGGCCGTGGCGTTGTAAGTCTGTGTGTCGATTCCAACGCACTTGAACCTCCCCGTCCGAATCGCAGTACGACATAAATAATTTGTACGGCCCCACCTCTTTCGAGTCACTGGCTGTTTGAAGAGTATAACTGTCTAGAAAAAGCTCGTCAGACTTGGCCACGTCGTAGAACCTGACACCTGTAATACCTCTCAGTCCACTGACGAGGCCTTTGTTGCATAGCCTCCAGTGCCGGGGATAAGGACGGCGACAAGCTTGTGGTTGCTCGGCTCAGTTCATCGGACGGGGATATTATTGTTCCTTTTCACACGATCAACACCCATTTGCAAAAAAATCCTGTGTCTCTAGCTAGCTAAGAGATCGAAGAGAGGAAAAGATAGAGAGAGAGAAAACCCTAACGTCCTAACAGATCACGGACCGACAGCTAAACTCATAAATGGGAGGAAAAATAAGAGATGCGAAACTTTTGCGTTTACCAGGAAGCAGGTTCGAAGAGCTAAGTCATACTACGACTAAAGTAACCTACCTATATCTAGACATAAGCCAACTTAATTCTACCTAGATCACCCTAAGGTCAGTCAACGTCTTTCCAGCGTCGATTGACGATCAAGGTTTGAAAAGAATACAAGTCCGCCAGCCCGCCCTATGTGTTAATCGACATAAAACTGCTGGTCGCTTCAATTCGTGACAGAACAAAAGCATGATTGCTGTAGAAGGAAGACTCAGGTCCACCTCGGACTATAGAGTATCGACGAGACATAATAGTCTGAAGCAGCTCCAGCTCTACAAAGTGCTCCATACAGCATAGCATAAAAGAGGATCGGTATTATTAACTGGCGCCATCACAACTACTGGCAAGCACAAAAGGAAGGAACTAGTGACTTGTAACTTGTAAGACGGATTATTGTATGTCAGAACTATCCTCTCGGGTATGAAGACCACAGCAAAACCACGGGAGCAGAATGGGATTTCTATAGACGGGGACGAGAAGGAGAGAATCATGTACACCATTCCCAGTTAATAAATAAGGCTCCTAGGCGATTACAAACTGTTGGCGAATGTGATTGTCGTGATCATCGTAGTGAACTAGAATTGCTAGAAACAAGCCCGATTTGAACTAGCACTGGTAAGGACAAATCAAAAGTACACTTCGATTTGATATGGAACATGAACTTAAAATCCTCGTCTCAAGCTTACATCCTTCTTAAGAAAACTAGTAAGTGGAGTAAATAATTATGTTATGAGTAGATGCTAAGGTAATCCGGAAATCAATCCACGAATAAAACTGGTTCCATGAATCACGACACAAGCCGTGTCTAGTGGCAATACACTGGCCATTTTTTTATTAAAAAAAACTTGACTGAGAATACTTATGTACCTAACATCACGCAGTACGTCCTTTTGCGAGTCAGTAAAATCGCTTGAACCGTACACTTGAAGGACAACCATAACAACCAAATGGCAGCCTTATGTCAACTTAAGCAATCGAGTTGTCCAGTCACACCAAATGATACACTCTGAACATATTGACCGCTTTGCGGAATTTCTTAGGTTCGCTCACTCTTCCTTACTTAAGGGGGAAGGAATCGTTCCCTAGGCACGTCAGTTGCTATTTAAATACGATATAATTCTGTAGGTTCCTAGAAGCAATTGTGAGGAATTTGGAAGTTGACGATGCCGACTCTGGCTACATTTCGTTCGAATTTGAAATTGGATCAGGTTTATGTACATCTCTCTTAGTTGGTTCATCAAAATCGAGGTTTGTATATTCACACGCTTCTTTCTTCACTTTTATTTAAAAAAAAAAAAATTCATAGGCTTAAACATTTTACATTCCAAAATTGTACCTTCAGCTTCGTCTCCATTCAGAATTATTTATTTGAATTGTATTCGTCTGCGGTACTCCACAAGATTCACGAATGACTGGTGAACCTATAAAGAATTAGTCATCGTCGTTGTTGATTATTTTTACGCACGTTTCTGGGAATTAAACAAAAAAATACTTAACCACTTTTCGCCATTGACTTGTGGTTGGTTACTTGTGCATCGTTAGCATTTTTGTATTGTTATGCGGTGCGTTTATTAAACAATTTTATTTGTTTATCCTTTTACTTATTTTGTTACGTGCACTCTGAAAATAATTGGCTCATGTCTGGAGCATGACTTACACTTAGCAATACGGGCATTCATAATTATGTCCTCTCTGGTACGATTATATGGTTAAATAAACAAATATTGCCACGAGTACTGAAACGTGCGTAATAGAAACTCTTATCTTGAATTTCAGCATGTGTATGACCTCTAAAATATAGTTGGAAATTCGATGATACTTCATATCGTTGCTTGCAGCCAAAAAATTGTAAGACTACAAGTCAATAAACAACTGGCGACGTTTCTGATTTGTATATCAATCGATTCTTCTCAAATTATACTCTGCTGACGGTGTACAAATGATAAAGAACTTTCTTGTGTGCGAAATGTTATGATATTTGATCAGTCGCAGACAGTTCTGCAATGTGAACCCTTCTATGCTTGTCTGGCTTGTGGACTAAGCCTTGCCTCACTAAACAAAAAATCAAATGGATCATTGTGTGTTGTTTTTTGATGGAAAAGACGAATATTTCGTTGAAGTCTGAACTAGATGACCAGACACTTTTTGACACAAAACCAATTTCCCTCGTCGTCCTCTGGAAAGGTTAGAGAGAGCTGTCGTTTTGTCTGGTTTCAGACTAGTTTCACAAGTTCAACCACTTGAAAGAAGACACATTTAAGTGTCAATAAATCAGAGCAGAGCGGTGAAAATTGACGACCTAAAGATTTTCACGATCTTGGGACACCTGAAGAATCTTCCTCAAAGTGTCGATAATTTTTTTTGAAATCGAGGCCTAGCTAACGGCCAGTGTAACGTCGAAGGTACCACACATAAAAAGTTGGAATAACCAACAAAGTTTATTGCTTCGTTAAGATATGTATTAGAGTAATAAAATTTTGTGAAATCTTTTATTATCGATCAGATATCTAGTTGAATAGCACACGCCACGGAGAACCCTTCAAGCTGTGCATTGTTAACAATCGTTGGAGCATCCAGCAAACCCTCGGTCGCTGTTGATCTTATTGAAAAAGGGTCACTGCCAAGGCGCCTATCATCATCAAACGACTTCTAAGCTACATTTTCTGTATTCCCCTATGGTGTGGTTTGGTGTGTTTTTTTCCCGTCTACCCACCAACACAGTTCTTCTTCAACATCGCTTGCCTCTAAAAAAAAAAACAAAACAAGACACAGTATATAAAAAAAAAGAAATAAAAGAAGAACCAACACCTCTCCTCCAGTAAACATAGTAAAGTGCCAAACACCCCGATGGCTGTCAATTCCGAGGCAACATTTTTCATTTCTCCATAGTTGACTGAACCAGTCCCACGAATGCCGTCGTCATCGTCTTCTTGTTCTCTTCTGCTTTTCCTTTTTTTTTGTTATTTTTTTTCTTCTTTTTGTTCCTTTTGCTGCTTTGGATCGTTTGGGTTATTCAATGTTGTCTCTGCGATCCGAATTTCGAACGGCGGCCGGAGGGGGTGCTGCACTGGCTGACTGACTGACTAGCTGGCTGGCTAGGTTGCAGAGAGGGTCTCTTCTTAACAAGTAAACGTTTTCGATTTTTCCTGAACTACATGTCACTGCGCTTTGTCGTCGCCCAAGGCAGAGAGGAGAGAGAATGCACTCGGTTAACTTCTGTGAAATATCAAATGCGGTATGTGTGGAAATAACAGCGGCCAAGAAGATGGAGAATCATGACGATGAAGGCGATGGTTAAATGTCATGGCCTGGAAACGAAATACCTTCATGAAGAGTTACCTATGGGTTTGTTTGTTTTTCATCTTGTCGTTTTCTTCTCTCATTTCTCTCTATCTTTTCATAGGGAAAACGTTTAACAAAGAACACAAATGGTCATAAACACAAAACAAGCAACAACGAGAAGAGATTCGGTCGTTACAATTTTTATTGAATTCTGAAATTTCGAAAATTGGTATTTGGTTCTAGTGTAGATATATGTTTTGAAATAGGTCACTAGTGTGGAAATATTCCTGAATATTAGTACAGGGCCCAGTCAATTGGGACTTTTGGATGTTTTTCTTAAAGAATGTTAAGTTTTTCACCGTGGATTGGTCTACTTTTCTTACAATCGAGAACACCATTTCCATTGTGTCGCGCTAGAGTCAGTGGTGTACCTGAGCCTCAACCAACAAGCCTACCCAACTAGTTGTAGCTGTTTTCTATTGCAGTCACCAAGTTGCTTGAAGCCCTTCTGGTCATTTATAGCTACTGCTGCTTTGTACAAGTGAATAACATATCGACGAGTTATTTCAAATGAGTACACTCATTGGAAACACGCTTACAGAATACGACCACCAGAAACTGGTACAGATGTTTTGAAATAACATTCTGATGGTTTCACTTCTTAACACTTTTCTATCAAATCCTTACTTATTTCGGTTGTGTACTTCGCAGGGTTCCCTTGTCCGTTGTAATTTTGGTAACCACTCATACTACCAGACGTCGAGAATCGGGATGAGTCAAGAAATCTGAAAGGATCCATTTGATTGATACTTTACTAATGAGTTACGAGTAAAAGGTTTTATCTCGAGCCACTTAGAACCGAGAAGGCTTTCAAAGAAGAGATAAATCAAAGACATGCTGTGAACTGATGTATTTAAACGAAACACCAGGTGTCACTTAACTGCATCTGTACTCCATGTCTGCGCTCTTAACATCAGACACAACTAAGACAGTCGTCTTTGCTGCAAACACAAGAGGCATCAGTAGCTGCGCTGAGTGAATTGATACAAATTGAAGTCACCTCATCTCTTAATCCGAAACTAATCTCTAAAGGAATGCTACCGACAGAGATAGAGAATAGGACCAATTAAAGTATTTTTGGCTTTGGCCGAATCTAAAATCTAAATCGTCGTAAAGATGGTATCTAACCCACTGCTTGAGTGAAGCGCTGTAGAAAAGTAAATCCCCCTTTAAAGTAAATAAAAATTCATATCACATTTTAGGCATACAATTTAGCTTGTCTTTATTAAGATATGTTTTGTTTCTTGTTTAAAAGTACAAATATTTAACATTGCCTACATTTAATTTATGGAATTGTATTTTTTCATTTTCTTTACTTCAATAATCATACTCTCTAAGAAATACATAAAAAAATACATTCTTTAATCTTAAATTGCTTCTTAGTCTTTTATATAAAAAAATATTCATTTGTTTATATTTTTCTCAAATTTTTTTTTTAATTTTCCTCTTAAACTATCATAAAATTATTTGATTTCAAGAAAAGCAGAAATAAATGAAACCTAATGCATGCATTTTATCTATATACTTCCTTAACATTCTTCTTGCCACCGCAAAAAAAATATATATATAAATCATAGGCTGTCTAAAATACTATTTATATATCAATGAGAAATTAAAAAAAATGGTAGCATAAGAGCCATTCCACAAAAGAAATTATAATTAAATTACATGCTAAACATCTAAAAAATGAAAAAAAAAAAAAAAAAATAATAATTGTAGTATAATATTTAAATGATCACAACTCTTAGTTAATAATTTATTTGTTTTTCTCTCATCTTACAAATTACAAAAAGGAGACGTTATCCTATCGTTTTTTTTGTTTTAACTTCTTAATTAAAATATTCCTTATTTTTCGTTTTCGTTCGTTAGTTGTTTTTTGTGTGGGAGTGTTTTTTTGTTTGCTTTAGTAAACACGATATCTTCGGTCGTCGGATTTCGATATGGAGAGCGGATAAGTATAATTTGATATTTCATAATTAATTCTAATTATTTATTTTAAGTATAATGTTAGGTCTTATGACATGATTTTAATGGTAATGTATATATTTTCATTTGAAACATAAGTAGTCGTTTGTTTGTTTTTCTTTCTTTTTCTTTGTGTCTTTTATAGCTTGAAAGATGCAACATTTGTTTGTTTACATTTTGACCGTCCACATTGCGAGAGTGGTTTAGTGCACGATACATACAACAGTCGTGAAGATTTATTTATCTTCAGAATTTTTTGATACAATAACGCTTCCCTGGAATTTCACAAAAAAGAGAAATGAAAACAAAATGCTGAGTGGAAACAAAGAAAAAAGTCAAACTCACTTTTGTGAAGTGCGTTATGCTGTTGTCTGTTCTGCTGGCAGTAGTTGCAGGAACCCAAGGATGCACACAAACACTTGTTGGTTGGGTTTGTGTACTTTTATTTTATCGAGTATTTTAATGAGTATGAGTACATATGTGTGAATGATATAAGGGCAGCATGCGTTTCATTTCTTTTGAGTAAATTTAATTCTCACAACACGTTGAAGGCTTATCGAGAATTAATGAAATAGGAAACTTTTTATCTGATCTTAAGTTACAATTGAGTGGAATTTCTTAGAAGTCAACTGGCAAAACGAGCTGTTTCCGGTGGATTTAACATATAATATACATACATCTGGCCGTGTTGGCTTTAGGGCAAGAATGTGCGCCAAAAACGAAAGAAACAACCTCAGGGCTATTCTCTATTGGGGTCAAAGAATGACGAGTGCTTTGAATTCGATGAACTCCGTGAATCATATGTACGTGGAGAAATGTGATTCTAGGTAATGTATGGTGTAGATATTTTGTTTCACGACTGTTCTAGATCAGATTTCTTTACTGTGATCATCAAATAGTTTTCAGTTCGATCACATACACATTGGTGCTCTGCATCGAATGTGGTCTCGTTTAAAAATATTTAACTAGACACTGGTTGGAGTAAGAAGAGAGTAAGGAACCACTGATATAGAAATGATTTTCATTCCAGGAATGTTATCTTCTTCTTAAGATTGTGCACTTAGCCGGCAAAGCTGCTAGGTGCGATAAGAAAAATGTGAACATTTGTTTGATTTCAATTTTGTACCACTTCACGTTTGTTAAACTACTGACCTGTGTAACATCGACTAATGAAACACAGACTATTCATCAACACAATTGATTAAGTATGCCAGGTGGAAATTAAATAAAAAAAAAAATTAACAATGCCGCTACTCAAAAAGATAATTGATTGACAACACAACAGATACACGTGAATTACAAAACCTCATTAGTAAGTGAAGCACACACAAGCATTGTTATTCCTTGGGTTCCACAATACATGCAATGTGTTTCGATCATGTTATCAGTTCACTCTGCGAGATAAGATATTTCTTTAGTGCTGTGGTTAGTTTTAAAATTAAAAACGAGAAACCTTAAATAAACAAATTTTGCAACTTTCAAAGTGTGTGCTATAAGAAAAAAAATATACATTTCTATAAAAAAAAAAAATATGTATGATATGGCAGGCAAAAGGTTTTTCTTCGCGTTTTTTTTATAAATTTTAAATATCAAATTAACTAAATTTTAAATATATATCTAAAATCTTTTTATATGATATTCGCATATTGACGTAAACATATTTAAAATTTATTTTTTTTCACTTATTGTTTGCTTATTTGTCTTTTATTTTTGTCTTAAAAGGAAACCACGTGTGCGTTTCTGGTATGCTTTAGAATACTTTTTGTTTGTTTTGAAATGAAATGAAAAAAAAAATAATGCGTGTCTTTTTCTGTCGCTTTTGCTTTGATGATTATTGTCTTTTGAGAGATTGTATAGATAATTGCACTATTCTCATTTGGATGGAAGATGTTATCTACTTGGAAAGAAAAGAAGATTCCTATGAAACCTAGTCCAGGCAAGTTGGGTGGCCAAGAAACAAGAAATGTACGTAAATGCTCTTGTTTGGAATGATATTACATAAATGTGCGTTCATCTTAAATAAATTCGATCAGTCCTGAATAAACAAAGGACAAAAGATACATACACACTGCTAGTATGTACTTGAATAAATATGTATGTAAATTTTATTTTTGTATCTAAAATTCGAAGAAGAAAACTTCTACAGTCGTGCAAGAAAATATGTGACCACCGAATCTTTTTTTTTGTATTGCTTTCTTTCAGCTACCTGTTTCAAGATACAAGAACGAAAATGAGGAATAAGAAATTAAGAATGAGGCAAACAGAACAACGACAGCAACAACAAAAAAAAAATAGAAGAAATCAACACAGGTAGCTGTTGAGTGGAAGGAGATATATTGATGCTTTATCTTGTCGATACATTCGGAAATGTCTTCAAAAATCCGGTAAAACCAGTTTTTCTCTCTTTCGTTTGTTGTTGTTTTTTTTTTGTATCTTTTGGTCCGTCATCCTTCTTCAGTTCCCTTTTTTCCTTTGTGAATGTATGTATTTTGTGTCGGTGCGGTAGGTTTGTGTTAAAGAAGAAAAAAGGGTGAAGAGAGGATGGATGGATTGATGCACTTCTTTCATTTCACACACTTGAAAAAGGGTCTTTAAATAGAAAGATGTGTGTTTCTGTGTGCATTGGGGGAAGAATGGAAGGTAAGCTGCTCTTCTTAGGTTTACTACATATCGGCCATGATGGTTTCTTGTTTTTGTTTTTTGTTTAGGCGGGTGGATGAAGGGGGATAACAAGAGAGAATGCGTGCGTGTATGTGCGTGTATTGAGACAATTCTCACCAATTACCAGTCCATGGAGTGGGCATGGAGATTGGAGAACACATTTTTTTTGAGCGTAACTCAGGGGAAACTGGTTTCGTAAACGAATTGCTGAATTGAGATTGGAATGCTTCTATACATATGCTCTCGTGCGCGCGCTCTCTCTATCTCACTCTCCGTCTCTCTATCTATATGCATGTGTGCGTTTGTCTGTTCTCTCGATTTCCCTTTCTCTCTGGCTTTGTCTACTTGAAAAGTGCCATGGCATAGCAGAGTAAAGAAATTTTCTTTTATACTACACTTAGAATGTGATGGAGAAATAAAAATAAAAATTAAAACAAAAAAATAATAATAATGAAATGAAAATGATAAGATGCTTGTAGGTATGTATAGTTTGGATCCTTTTACACAGACATCTCCTTTCCATCGAGTTTCTTTGACAAATCCGTGATGATCTCCTTGTAGATGAGTGGATCGATGTTCTTTCCGAGTTGATACAACAGGAACCAATCACCAATGTTACACCGTTGAGCTATTAATTCAACTTCTTCTTGCCGGGATAGACGGGATCTGGCACGCAGCAGGAGTAATCGCAATTTAGGTCCCATTATAACAGCAGCACGATAGACCAGTGAGATGCCAGACATAATGCTCAAAATGATGAACCAAAACCATAGGAACACATAGATTTTCTCATTGACAATATTCAATGGTAGCACGCAGAGTCCGTCGAACTTCTGCACCGAACCAGATGGACCGTATTTGTGGAATGTACATTTGGTGACTTTTGGAAAGACTCTCGCCATGGGGTCGATACGCTCGTCCGGTTCCATTTCGGTGAATTTCAATACATCACTGCCGTAGGTAGAGAATTCGCCATCGAGGAAGAAATCCACGAAGAAGATCTGTCCAATCACATTGATAAAATTCAACGCTTCACACGTGAAGAAGCGGAACGCATAGAAATTATGATTGTTTAGATTATCTTGGAAGTAGTCGACAAGAATCTTTTTACGATCATTCTTGCATTCGTCGTTGACAATGGGTGAGTTCAAATCCATGACAAGCATCTTAAGGCGTCCACCTTCCCATGATTTCCAGAGGTAGCGTGGCACATAGAACAATATGGCTTGGAAGAAGAGCACAAAACACACCCACTGATAGTACTTGTGGTACTTGACTTCATCTTCGCCTTCGACATGACTGCCCACACCTGGTTGCACCACATCGCGACCTGTTATACCAGTTAGACGCTCTGGGACCGTGAATGTTGAATAGATCCAACAGTATGTGTCCATAACACCGAGGGGTATCTCATCGACAATGCAATCGATTGGATCACCAATATATTGTCTTGACGTGACCAACAATGAGAAGGCAATCAATATGATCACCGTCGCTTTGTAATGCATGCGAAAGACATTGTTATCGATGCAGACTTGATCGATTTTCAGCAGCCCCTTGACGGAGCCAAACACATCAAACATTGCGGCGGTTTATTATTATTTTCGTTCACTCTTGAAGCAGATACTGATTATTGATGAAATGAGTTGATTTTTGATTTATTTCTTGGATTCACTATATTTTGTTTTGCTTTTTTTTTTATTTGTTTTCGTTTTACGTTTAATTCTTTTTTTATCTTTAGTTATCCGCACTGAGTATCTATTGCTTTGTCGATGGCGTTAGATCATGATCACTTTTTGGTCGGATATGCTTAGCACAACAAAAAATTATATTCACTTTATAAGCATATTTAGTGTGAGTATTTTGTTTTGTTTCTTTGTCACTTTTTTCAGTTAATTTAATATTCTTTAATTAGCTTAATCTGAAGAAGATTAAGTTGAAAATGAAAGAAATCAACTTTTTTGGTGTTTGCTTGAGTATCTCACAAATTCACGGTCACAAAGATTGAGCGCTTCACTTTTGACCGCAGCGCACAGTCCGACTCGAAAACCTTAACTGCCAAACGCAAACTATTCCCTGCAATCGCTATCAACGGCTGAAAGGTTGTGCTATTCAATACACCATGGCACTCACCCACTTAATGCTGCTGGGGTCTCTGTCGATCTGAATCTCTCGCTCTGGCTGGCTTGCTTCGGTTTTGATTCTCTTTCTCATTTTAACCACTAACACACACCACACCAGACACTGTCTATTGATCGTCGGCTCTGTTGTGTTTGGTTTGCATCCGTGTGAGTCCAGGGGAAATCTTCGCTTGGTCACCCTCTCTCTCTCACTCATACGCTCTCTGCTGGCTCTTGAGGATCCTTCAATCTCCAAGCTTATACCAAACGAATGGAAAAAGGTATAAAATTGAGAGACCTTAAAAAAGAGAGAAATACACACATAGAGAGCGAGAGAGAGATGTTTCAGAGAGCGTGGGAGAGAGGGAGAGCGTGCTCAGCAAGCACACAATCAAAGAAACAATACTTGCTTTGAAGAGGCTTGTACCTAGCTAGCATTTGGATTGAATTTAACCTATTTTTTACCTGCGATTTGCATTACAATATAGAATATACATATATGCATCACTTAGGAAAACTTAGAACGAAGTCACTGTCGCAAAGCTCTACATATCTGGTTGAACATGTGCTAGGTAAGGTAGGCAAAGCACGATGTTTGATTTGACGAGCAATTAAATGTTAAAGTCTATAATTTGCATTCGCACCTTTCGTGTGTGACGTATCGCGTCTAATTTGCGATAATAGTCCACGCAAACCGTTTACGAATGTGGAAGCAGTCCGATATCGTCGCCACTCATCGGCAAATATTTTGAAATTGTTGAGCGAGCATGTGTTAGATGTTGATTTCGACAACTTCAGAACTTTAGAAGCTATCGGTGCTTGAGACGAGATTAGGAGTTGTTGAGTGGTGATTGCCTTTTCGGAATTTTTCATTTATTGATACTTCCGGAGATTACAAGCACTCAACGTCCGTTTAGTGGGTCAATGAGGCTGAGTTTGTTTTACAACTAAAATGTTGTGTGATTTCATCTTCTTATCACCAGCCGCCAACTATCCAACGACGAAGACATAGGTCATTAAGGAACCATTTCCGAGGAAATTCTTGGAAAAACAGATCAATAAACAACAGACTCTGTCATTCTGGCGTCACAACTTCCCTTCTGTCTGTCATGAGGTAAATTAAAATACGATTGCACTTGTTGCCGTCACAGTGTCAATTGAAATTGAAAAATTCGAGTGTATTCCGATGAGATTGAAGTGACTAAGCAATCAAATGTGGTCAAGTGTCATGTTGATAGATCGAGTGACGACAGAATTAGTTACTCAACTACTCCGTGAATGCTTTGAAGGTAGGAAGTGGCAATTATTGATTTCTTAAGAATTCTTTGAATCAATGTCTTTCAGAAACAAGTTGCAGTGAGACCGGTGTGACCATGCATGACACAAGCATCCACCGCACTTCAAGAAGTCATTGTCCTCCAATTCAATGTTCCAACATTTGATATTGAATTTAAAATACATATTCATTTCTTTTCAAAGAATTATGCGTCTGAGCAGAGATTACAAGCCACAACAATGTGGTTTGGTCAATGAAGTGATAACCGAATCTTCTGTGAGCAGCTTAAGATAATAGAATATGTACTATATATATTCTAAATTCGATAGAAACGTGAACAACCAAAACCGGCGATACTTTGTAGTGACTCTAAGAATAATCGAAACATATTTGGTCGTCAAAAAGTCCAACAAACTTTGTGCTGACCTCAAAAGATGCTATATTTTATATGAATGTAGACAACATTTTGAGATATGTATTCCCTCTGTTCCAGATGTCTTAAGGGCCATCCCTCATTGTATATACAGAAAAATGGCTATCCTTAGTTAAGCATTCAAATCTATCCATTGCACGGCATTGCATTTTTATTTTTTTTTGCTCAAATCGAAGGAACCCATCACCCGTTTGGCTTTATTTTGGAGAAAAATGTCTCGGACGAGTTATTTCGCTTTTGTTTGCTGCCGTTTCTTTATGCGAAGCTATGCAAAATATCGTGTTTATTTGTACAATCCGCAAACTCTTGACGCCTTAAACACGAATATTCGTCATTTTATAATCGAGTTTTTACTCGAAAAGCCATGGAAAATTACCTCTTAGGAATTGAGTTCAGCAAGAACCTGAATGATGATATATTTCCTTCAGAATTACAAGATCCACACTATATATCAAAATAACAATTATCGTATTAATTTTTTTTATATATTAATTTTCTTTCGGAACATCAAAATGGATGACCATGTATTAGCAAAGACGTGTCCTCTTCATCATTGTGGTACATTTTCATCGCATCAATACATGGGACTTCAAATTTACCTCGAAAAAGTAGACTCATGACGAACTGATAGCACTGAATCTTGCATGTCATATAATACCGACAAAGACTAAATAACTCGCCCAAGATTCCCCATACAGTTCCACAGATTTTCCTAAATGCAAGTTTAAATACTCTCCAATGGATAAGGCACTTGCTAATGGTCGAAATTATTATTCATGTGGCCGTGATTTTGACAAAAATGGTAACAAAAGTAATCAAGACAAGGAGTAATTTAACTACTTAAAGTATATAGCCGAAGCAACAAGAATTATCCTGAATCCTGGCTAAACTCAGAAAGATGGCAAGTTGCACGTCCTCGTGCATCGAAAGAAAACGAAACGATCAGCATCACCCTGTATTTATGATATTCAAATATCAAATTCCAAGTAAATTGTATGATACTTGATGTAAATTGCTTCACAATAGCATTTGTCGGCTTTGAATCGAACTGACCTGTTAATACCACCCCTAAATTGTGTCTGCAACGGAAACTACAATGCAACTGATCCTTATCCTCTTAAAGTGATCCCAGATCAATAAAATAAAGAAAGGAGTAGGTGACGTGCATATCTGTGAAATGGTACCTGATGTTCCTTGTTCTTTGCCATTAGAAAGTCGGTGCGTGTATTTCGTCTACCTCTATTACACTTTTGCTCAATACCTTTTTCGTGTTCGTTCTTAAGCAAATAAACAAAGTCTACCTGGTAGAGTTCGTCAGTGTGTTAACCCGACATGTGTTGCCCATGCGATCAATTCACTGGGCTTACCTTATTTAAATCACATCATTCGGCTACCACGTACGTGCGTTCAAATCAAGCCTAGGTATACGTTCAGTGTCTATGCCCAGACATGACGTTTCAGACTGAGCGAATCGAGTGATTGCTCTATCTATGGCCTTCCAGACTTAAAAGACCTAAAAAACATAAACGACGTATTTATATTTTTATTTTGGTTTCTTATCTTTTAAATGTCTTATCTAGAAGGTATACACTCCTGGGTAGAGATGAGATTTGAAGAAATCATTTCCCAAGTGCATTTCGTTGTGTGCCCACGACTACCACCTCTGGGGACGACTCAAATAGGATACACAATGGCATAAATTAATTTTTTTTAAAGGAATCTACCTGTTTTAAGCAGAAGAGGTATTTCCATTGTTGCTGTCTCTAGTGACGACAAGATCTTTTATTTCAATCACGTTGCACGTTGTACGCTGTGCGGTGCGGTGTGATGCATTTGTTCAAATGAATTACTCATTTTATAATTGGTTGCGATTATACATATTATTCCCCAATCAATCTGTGCTCTGTTGTTATGCTTGTGATTAAAGAAAAAAAAAAACAAAAATCATTATTCTCCTAGACTTATGATTCAGTGTCGTTGTTTGGTCTTTGATTTGCTTTATCGGGTGACGTAGCCCTCAGGAACTTCCAGTTTAGTACGCATTGTGACTCATCCGTTTAGTTGAAGTCTAAGCGCACACCATAATACATGTTTTTATGATTGAGCCTTCTGCGTCGAGGCTGACTGACATGTTTTTTTTCTAAGAACCACTGCAAAATAACAGCTTGGTAAGCTGTCGGCTAAATATTTTTGCACTGACTTGACGTAAAATCCAAGTTTCCGCACAGCTGACCAGGCAACGTTATGTAAGCACATCCAAATGGCGTGGCTGTTAATGAATCAAAGAATTTGTGAGGTTTTCCAAAAGTCTGCTGACGAAGAAGGCGTAAGGCAGTTCGGTTTGGTTGACATTTGAAAACAAAACAAAAAATTAATCTCATTCTTGGCTTTCTTCTTTCATTTCTCTGACTGACGTCTGACGCGAGCTTTGAACCAACTGGCGTAATCTAATGATTGGCGTCTGTAGTTTCGCACAATAAGCTGATCCACTTGCCCTTCAACTTGTGCTCACCAATTTAAGGGCCAGACGTAATTGAACCTAAGCCTGTCAGACCCAAAGAAAAATCAGTCGGAGTCATCGTAATATGTCTATAATTGTTTCTGGGAGCTTAATGCAAAATTCCAACAACCTGCTGTGATTTACATACGTAGAGAGTGATTAATTTTTTTCTAAGTTAAGTGAACGAAACTTACGAAACTGAGCGAATTTGTGATTTTCACAAGTCGATTATGGTTACGATTTTAACTGTTATCTCTTGCGTTGTCTCACAGGCTCTGAGTAGTGTATTCTGTGTATTAAATCCCGAGGGGTGGATTATGGCTTGACATGTATGGTCGGAGTCGTTCAACAGCTAACTTTTGGACCACTGAACATAAGTTTGGATTGATTGTGCATTTATCTCACTTGGCCTACCTACCAGATTATCCTACAAAAGGTGTACGTCTAAATCGATAGAAAAAAATAAACACGTTCTCAAAATAAGGTACCGTTTTTATTCTCGTCTAAAGTGTAACTTAAAAAAAAGCAAGATATTAAACTTCTACTTCTAGAACCAAGTTCTTGATTTCATCTGACAGGCTGCTATAAGGCTGCTAATCCGCTAGTTTTCCGGCATTTTCGTGGTGAATCCGGGGATTTTGTAAAAGCATGTGTGAAATCCAGGGTAATTCCACCACGCTTTTATTTTTTACTGGACTAGAGGTAATTATGGCCGACGTTGAATATGTCTTTACTCACGTATTTCTGGTCCAACAACAGCAGTTGGTCCTTCTCGATTTGAGTTCGGCAACTCAAACGCGGACGTCCTCTACTGCGCGGTTTCACAGACTCTTGTTTATGGGAATTTCTAATCGTTAAGATCTCAGACAGCAAAATCTCTGAAATTTGAATTTCGCATTGAAATAAAGTATACAGAAATTCGCCATTTCAAAATAGGTTCCAGGCAGAGACTTCGATTTGACGTGAACTTGTGTTACACTGCACCACACGCAATGGTACGAAGTTTTGCACACTTCAATATGTAATTATCCAGTCATGGTTACGCATTAATATAAGACGTGCATCCCGTGTACTACGCGTACCTGTAACTGACTAATTACATGTTCATTTGGGACGCCAACGTGTAGTAATAAAGTTGGCGTCGTGTAATAAAAGACGGAGCTAAATTTGAGTGCGCTTTCTTTATTTCAACTCCCTTGTCTTGAGAATTCGGAAATACGACTCATCATTCATGATTTAAATTCTTTTACAAACTGTAGACGATGATCTTTGTGTACAATGGAGTTAAAAATATTTGCGTGTTTATTTTTTCCTACGATCGTCTCGAAAGGGGGAACATTGTCCGACGTAATCTCCACTAAGACGATGATATTATCAGCTGACCTTGCTGGACAAGTACGAGCTGATTAACTAAATTTATCAATTGTTTACTGAGAACGAGAGAACGTTTTTGTATTTTATCAAGTTTTCTAAAGAGTGGTTGATAAGTGCGTTGCGTTGACTACTACCCCGAAAGCCCTTGGTTGAAGCTATAAGTTCTAGTCATGATTGAACAATAACATGTACACCACAAGAAGTTGCAGGAGATGCCGATCCCAAGCGAAGTCCACCCTCAGAACCTAATTTCATCTCGAAAGCAATGCGTTAAAAGCCAATTGCTTATGAACCACAGCAAATAAAAACAATCCAAAGATTACCCGTGCGAGGATTATTAATCTCCAAGATTACATTTCAGTTAATCTTCAAGCTACCATATCGCGTGTCCTTTCAACGTGTTTCCAAAGTCGATGACCCTGGGTTGTTAGAAAGGTTTCACAAGTGGCCGCTTCTATTACACACAGCTGTACTGATTGTGTTGTTTTTAGTTTCTAATCAAACGTGATAGAGTCGATTAGCCAACAGTGCTCAGCGTTGGACTATTTATGAACTTTATGAAACCAGCTAGACATATACATACGCATGAGATTAAGATTCAGAACATACTCTCTCTCTAATCTACAATCGAGGTGCGGGTCGCGCCTCTGTATCTCACCGATGCGCGAGAGAGTTTCTAATGAGCAGTGTGTCTTGATGGATGTGGGCGTTTATTTGAATATCCCACCGCAAGGTACAAACTTTTTAGTTTGTGGCATCAGATAAGGAAAGGTGACAGTCATAAATTGTCAATGACCACACTTGGACTTTTATCGCTTGTACAAACTTAATCAAGTGAGACTGAGATTCATTTGATACCGGCCGACGACGCGACGATGGCGTAGACAAATGCGCGACTGAGTGTGTTGTGCTGAATCGGTGAAAGCGCGAAATGATTGTGCAATCGGCGAAAGAAATTTGTTAACAATTGGCGAAGTAATCAATTATTATTTGCCCGTAAGGCGGCTAATGTTTTCCATAATCAGAATGGTTGATGGTGGCTGTGATTGATTTGAAATTGAGTTTGTTGGCTGCAGGGTAAATGAATTAAGCCGTTGATACGATAATCACTGTGTTACAATGCAAAGCATTATTTCAAAGATTATCTTGATTGCTTCGATTAGACAAAACAATTGACACTCAATTAATTCCGCATGCCCAATCTCACGTTTAGTTTTGCGTGCATTTTCTGCTGTCATGCTACGAAATACTCGAAGCCGCTTGATATGTATTCGGCATCTTACCTAATTGCAGTCGAAATGAAACGGGTTTGTAAGACATGCCATTTTTGGTCAGAAGTCTCGTCGTCATCGTGATATTTATATTTTTTATAGTTTGGGGTGGAAATTGGTGAAGCATTTTTCAAAGCAGTCACTTGCTTTTATCAATTCGATAGAAACTGTTGAGTAATCCATGTTCACATTTAGACAAATCCTAAAAAGACCGAAATGACGACTCGAATTTCAAATCGACTCGGGACATCTATCCATCGAAGCCGCATTCAACAGCATTTTTCGGAAATCGGAAACTAATGGATAGGTGTAGATGTAGTACATCGCGTGATCAGCCCTATCAAACAACATCAGTATCGAAATCAAACGTAGAGTAACTCTTGGCAACCTTTGTGTCTATCGGCTTAATAGGCAATTGAATAGCAGAGCTCTCTCTCGAAAGATCAAACTGACTTCATATAAGCACTGATCATCACAGTCCTGCTGTATGGCGCAGAGTCATGGAAAATCTCAAAAGCAGATGAAGGTCCTTGGTCCATCCGACGACATTCACGAACTGTACAGCGACGTAAGCCTAGTGAAGCAACTACGAATCCAATACACAAGATGGCTAAGACATTTAGAGCGCATGGACAACTTACCTCTCGTCCGAAGAGTCTTCGAACAAGTGGCACAATGCATCAGAGGACGTCCGCGTCTAAGCTGAAGGACTTCAACTTGCTGCTCGCAACTGGAGGCAGCTAGCAGGAGATCGCGCTACCTGTGAAGGTTGTTGGAGAGGAAGAAGAAATAGTTTGAATTCCACAAATGACATGCTAGTGGATATCCGAAGTGGAATCGATCTTGGCAACCGCTGTTACATCTTAGGTTAAGACTCTCAATTCGAAGGCTCCACAAAACCTTTATTGTGCCACTCCTGTTATAAGGACCTGGAAGGTGGATGATAAGAAGAACGGCGGTGTTACTTCATTATGTCTTCGAAAGAAAACTTCTACATATGTCGAATATTTGGTCCTGTATTCGAGAAATGCAGGAGAAGACACTGGGTCTTCCAAACCCAGGGTCCCGGCTTAAGAAAGAAAGGAGACTAGTGCTCCGGCATAGAAATAAATTGATCGAGGTTGCTAGAAGGGAGTTAAGAAGACGTATTTAGTTTGTAGATTGTAAATAAAAAAAAGTAAAAACGGCATCTATAGCTCAGGATCAGACCTACGATGAGTCGTTAGCCACAGAGGTGATTATTTATCGAAGCTTAGAGTACTGACAAATTTGTTTGCAATCATTGCTATAAGTGTCGAGAGCATTAATCTTCTCTCACTGCCTTTAGTTGAAGAATTAGATGAGATGGCCTTAGAGACTTGTTTTTTAATCGGTTGTGTGGAAGTCGTTACTGACGGTTTCGTTTTCAAATAATATTTATTCTAGCCGCCGTTTAACATTAATTTCGTTAGCTCTTTGATCTTACTAGGGATATTCTATCGGGCTCATTCCTTTTCATTCTTAAAGTATTCCTCTAAAAGTGATTAATTAGGTCAATGACGCATGAAGTACCTTCGCGGTGATATGATTTCTACGTATATCGTATCTATTATACGAATATATAGTACTTCTCCAAAAGTCTCCTCTTTCTGCAAACTTTTCCATACTGGACAAAACTAAAACTGAGCAATTTGAATTCATAATTCAATAGCTGAAGAGTATTCAAACGCTTTATAGAAACCCGAACAAATTGCCGCCAAAACATTGTTTTTTCTACTAGCTCAATCAGGTTCAGAGTTTATGTGTAAGAGATTAAGCATAATATTATCAACTTTCTCAAAAGAAACTTATCGATAGTAGGTTAACATACATAATCAGTTAATTGCTTTACCTTATGACGCGTTCATATTGGTTTCCTCATCGAAATCATTACAAAAGTTGTCACACAACAACGTCTCTCAGTCGATCAAAGTGTGAACCATATCGACTACGTCTACGTGCGCTGATGCAGGCATACAACTCATAAGGGAATGCGTCTTGTGGTGATTATTTTGTGGTTGTTACAAACATTAGGAAAATAATAAAAAAAACGGACCATTCAAGAAAATATTTAAATTTGGTGACTTTAGCTCGTCCCCAAGGATAAGTTGCGGCTGTCAAGCTGTCTTAATTGAAAAGAAACATTTGTATGAAGTATGAAGGAAGAGTCTTTAGCTAAGGCAGCTTTTAGACAGAATTTAAACGAACAGTGTCTTTAAGCTGTGTAAGGAGATGTAAATCAAGTGAAACAATCTAGTTAATAAACATAAATGATACGATGTTACCATAATAACCACTTCGTTCAGTTTCGTTAAATTTCGTTCACTTTAAGAGGAAGAGAAATCAGTCGGTCTCTACGTACGTAAATGACCAACCGGCATTTGGATGCAATTAAGGATACTCTAAAATTCGATAATACTTCTGCCTACTTTTCGTTCGATTCCGACATAACCTCATTAAGATTACTTTAGTCAATTTCACTTGGTCCTTTCGATGTAGTCGCAGTTATATTAAGAGCTACAAAATATGTCTGTTCTTCGAAATGTTAATCGATTTATTTTGTGTTTATTATACCGTGTTGGCGAAGGAATGAAAGTGCCACAGTGATACCAGTCGCACTACCCAATATTGTTATGCTAGTGAGATTACTTAACCGGCCTAGGCCTACACAAAATGGAAGCAGAAAATTCGAGATTCTTGCAATATTTAAATATTTGAGTGTAGCTGGGATTTTGAATTTTTCTTTTTTTGGTGGAACTATGGTCTGGAGGAAGCTGTCCTCTTTACCAACTTAGCGTCGTAATCTCCCAGAACCAAGAAAAATGTCAACGATACGATTAAAGGAACTCTCTAACAAAAACACGGATGTGCAAAAACCGACAAATGCGATAATAAGTTGCTGTCGATGGTAGTTGGATAACTAAATGGCCATAATAATTTGAAGGACTATAAAATGAAAATGAGACGTACCAACGACTTTATGTAACGAGGCTGCGGCGATACCACTGTCTCGGTCTCTGCCAGTTGAAAGTTGAGACATAGAACTTACTTACTTACTTATCAGGCCGGCGACCCATGAAGGGTCCGAGCCTGAGAAATTGCTGCCTTCCATCGTTGACGGTCCGGGGCACGCTGCTTCCAGTCATCAAGACCAAGCTGTCTTGCATCCGCGATTACTTGGTCTTTATACCGGAGATTCGGTCTTCCTCTCCTTCTCGAACCAGTCGGCTCGGATTCAAAGACCCTCTTTGCTGGAGCATTGTAGTCCATGCGCTCGATGTGGCCGAGCCAGTGCAGTCGACGGATTTTTGCCTTCCGGACTACATCCACATCCTGGTACAGCTAGTAGAGTTCGCGGTTATGTCTTCTCCTCCAATCGCCTTCCTCGCAGACGGGACCATGTATCCGTCGTAGAACTTTTCTTTCGAAGGTACCAAGAATCAACTCAGCAGTTTTGCTTAGTGTCCAGCTTTCGGCTCCATAGAGCAGGACTGGCAAAATAAGAGTTTTGTAGAGCATGATTTTGGTCCTTCGAGTCAGGAGTTTTGAGTCCAGTTGTTTTGACAAACCGAAGTAACACCGGTTGCCAAGGGCTATTCTACGACGGATCTCCACTGTGATGTCGTTTGTGGAGTTCACGTTTGTCCCGAGGTAGACAAACTCCTTCACTACCTCGAAATTGTAGCTGTCGATCGTGAGATTTTGTCCAAGGTGGTGTGTGACGGAACGTTTTTTGGTCGACAGCATATATTTTGTTTTGTCCTCATTGACCTTGAGACCAGTTCGTTTCGCCTGTTCTTCAATCGCCGTAAAAGCCTCCACTACGGCACGTTGAGAACGCGCGATGATGTCGATGTCGTCTGCGTACCCCAACAGTTGGACCGACTTGTAGAAGATAGTGTCTTCCGTTTTTACAGTTGCCCGCACTATCTTCTCTAGTACCAAATTGAAGAAGTCACACGACAGCGCATCTCCTTGCCGAAATCCAGTACAAGTTTCAAACGGCTCAGAAATCCTTGAGCCGAACTGCACGGTGCATCGCGTGTGTGTTAGCGTGGTGCGACACAACCGGATCAGTTTTCCCGGGATCCCGAATTCGGCCATCGCATCGAATAGCTCATTGCGATGAATACTGTCGTATGCGGCTTTGAAATCAATGAACAGGTGGTGCGTATCGATTTGAAACTCACTGGTCTTCTCCAGTATTTGTCTTAGTGTGAAGATTTGGTCTATAGTCGATTTGCCGGGCCGGAAGCCGCACTGGTACGTGCCGATTAGTGCGGTGCAAAACGGCTTTAGACGTTCACACAGTACGCTGGACAGGATCTTGTAGGCGACGTTGAGCAGGGATATACCTCTATAGTTGTTAAAAGAGGCAAGATCGCCTTTTTTGTGGATGGGGCATATGGAGCTGATATTCCAGTCGTCGGGCATGCTTTCATCTTTCCAAATTTTACAGATGATCTGGTGCATGCTCCCCACCAGAACATCGCCACCGGCCTTGAAGAGCTCTGATGGTAGGCCATTGGAGCCTGCGGCTTTGTTGTTCTTCAGCCTTTTAATGGCTGTTCCGACTTCTTCAAAGCTAGGTGGGAGGACTACTTCATCGACTGGAGTTGGGATTTCCTGATTCCCTATCACTCTCTCCTGGTGAGACCCATTAAGCAGTTGTTGGAAGTGCTGCTTAAACACATCCACTATTCCCTGCGGGTCAGTAACAAGACTACCCTCAAGGCTTTTGGCTTTTTTATAAAAGGCCCGTATTTTTTGTCTATCCCTAGACTCTTCGATGTTCTTGAGCTGGGAGGTTGCGAGAGACCTTTTCTTCAGGCGTAGAAGCTTCTTTTCCTCCCGTCTTCTAGCCCGGTACTCCTCTTGCGCTGCTCTAGTTTTCCGTTGCAGCGCTTTTTGGTATGCCTCGTCGGTTGCACGTTTCTTCTGCTCACACTCGCCATCATATCACGGGTTATTTGTCGGGGGCGGTAGGTAGCCTAAGGTGTTTTCCGCTACCTCTTTGATGGCCGAGGCATACCGGAGAGTCTCTCGCTTAATTGCTCTTCGTAGGCTCTGGAAATCTCCGTTGTGCTCAGGCGTCCAATGTCAAAACTCCTCTTTGTTGGCTGGTGCAGCTTTCTGACATTGGACAGTCGGGCTCTGAATCGTGCTGCTACGAGGAAATGGTCAGAGTCGACGTTTGCCCCTCTGAATGTTCGCACATCCAGGATATTTGACGCATGTCTTGCGTCAATGAGCACATGGTCAATTTGGTTGGCGGTTCGACCGTCGGGAGATCGCCAGGTTGCTGTGTGGATTTTTTGCGAGCGAATCTTGTGCTACTTATGACCATATTACGTCCTGTCGCAAAGTCAGTGAGTCGGAAGCCGTTGTCTGTTGTCGTGTCGTGGAGGCTGTGCTTTCCGATCACTCCGCCAAAGATGTTTTCCTTACCGATTTTGGCATTGAAGTCTCCGAGCACGATTTTGACATCGTACTCTGGACATACTCCGTAGGCACCATCCAAGAGGTCGTAGTAGTCCTCTTTGAAGGAGTCTTCAGCCTCATCGGTAGGGGCGTGTGCACATATAAGGCTGATGTTGTAGAATCTGCCTTGGATACGGATCACAGCCAGGCGATCGCAGTATCACAGTATGCGGATCACAGTATCTTCATCAACCTAACCTAGCCGAATCTCCCAAAACGATCTTTGCGCCGAAGCTGGGTCTCAGATACCTTCGACCACCACACTTCCGTCCTCTAAGAAACGCATAATCCTTAGACACTAAACTGTGGATATGATCAGTTCATGTTTGTTCGTTATTTTACATCATTTGGTACAAAGTGACGACCGTTTTTAATTATATGAAAGAGCTTGAACAGGGTTTGTAAGATTCGAGAAGATTAACCTATTACAGAAGTTGAACTGGGAAGAAAGTTTGATACAAGTTGGCAACGTCTCGTATGTCATTAGCTCTTCGTATGTCGTTAGTTACTTTTAGCAAAGCTGTAACACTGACATTAAGTATACAAAATGATTTGTTCCCAACGACAAATAATAACAGTAAACAATTTCACGAAACGAAAACGAGCTTCTGCACGCCGAATGGGGCGTACGAATCTTATCAAACCACGTGCAACTGACCAACTTCTGGAGGCTCTAGACACGTACAAGGCAACTGTAACCACAATCTAGGAAGTGTGTTTAAAATAAGTCGTTCATTACGTTGCATTGTATCGAATGACTAAGTAACAAACATTGACGTGCGCTGCTGAGTTTTTAATTTAAGGCATTCATATCATGACACAAAACTTGTACAACGGTGATATGAAAATGAAAGAACTTATCTGTCAGACGTCACGTTACTTCGTTGTACTTAAGATAACGTATACGTCTGCGTACGCAATGAATGGGTATGATTTTTGGATTTCCATCAAAATTATGCCAGTATCATAAATACAATAATTAAGACGTAATTTATTTATTTTACTCACTTAGTCATGAGGTAGAATTGTGCATTTAGTGAGCAATGCACCACAATGTACATATGCTCATGGGTTTTCCTTCAAGACTTCATGATAAGTATAAATCTTGCACTGACGTCTCTTTTCCAACAGCAACCGTTCATATTCCAGCAAAATGAAGCCTAGCCCTGTCGATACTGGAAGTCACAATCTTAAGCAACAGACAGCAAAACTTTCAAAAGCATCTTTCATCGACATGGCAATGCCTCTCAGTTGACCTCACTGGGGAAGCCATCAGAAGTCTGCACTGTCTCAGCAACCAAATGGCTTCCCACAAGTGAATCAGTTGAAAAGGTACATTTTTCTGTAAGAGCGATTTTAAAATTTTGTTCTTGCTTTTATTTATGCCATGTCTATGCCCTTTGAAAATATTATGAAACAACCAAGACTCAACAAAATCCTCGAAACACAAAAAATCTAAGAGGACGCCAAGGAGATGATCTCGTCTCGTGGTTGTTATCGCTGTACAAAATTTATCTGCCAAGTACTTACAAAATTCGATACTCTTTCGTTTGCCTCTTGGAATCAGGGTAGAGCCAAATGCGACATATATTTTCTGATTAAATATCGCATTCATTACAAGTCGCCGAGAAACTCCAAGAGTGTGCTGCCTTTGTGAAAACCCATACGGCTGCGGGGAGATATGCCTCACTTGGAGCAAAAGTGATTTACCAGAACGATGAAAAATGTTGCACTCGATCCCACAATCAGTTCAATGTCGCACTCCAATGGGCTTTCCCTGAGTCTTATCACATCGTCATGCCGAGACGCATACAGTAGTTCATACACCCATCCCTCATGCTATCCAGATACATAACTGTATAGATAAGTTCAGTCATTGATCCTCTCGTCTATAAATCGTTGAATTGCGATAAGATATCGATTACAGTTGAAGCGATGAAACTTATATCGCCGCTGTAAGAGCCGAGCACTTCAAAAGCAGGTCACTAGTTTCCACACCTCTTGTCTTATCGTAAAGTTGACATGCATTTTCCGTCATAAGACTCGTGAGATTCTTAGTTGATTTCCACAGAAGTGAGTAGCCAGCGCAACGCGCTCTTGCAACCCACGAGACCAGGTCTGCGGAGACAACTAGGTGTGCTTTCAATGTTTTGTCATCAGACGGGAACTCATTTGAGAAAGGTGTGTTACGCTCCAATTGCCTACAGCGTTGATCTGAAATTTGATATCCCCAGACAAGGTCAGTAAATCCTGCCGCAGATATTCATCAATTTGCGGTTTCCAGACATCCCCATACCTCCCGCACTTCCTCGTCGTGTGCCTGGTTGCCGGTTAAAGTGTTTAGTTTCAGAAGTGCAGGTAGTTTCCTTGTCCGGAGATACGAGTATCTGCGAATCTGATTTGCAAATCCGAACTGGTTTCGGGAAACAATTTCGCAGAAATTATATTGTGAGACATGTTTTTCGCATTGTCAGAGCAGGTCTAGAGGGCACTGCTAATGAGTGGTTGGTAGGGGTAAGTTCAAAGTGTACACGGTTTTGTGTTACCATACGCGGCGCGCCATAAATTCTGACAGGCCAAGATCGAAACCATGAGCTGCCTTGGGGAAATATTGATGAAATGGAAGAGCCTGGTTGGGTAATTAACATGATCAGTGGATCTTATTGACGGATGTGTGGTTTTAGTGTGACGATGTCAAGATTTGCATGCACAGTGACCAGTTCTCTGAGGCAGTCCGTGGACTGGTAAGTGTGCTGATGATGAAATTGTTGATTTGAAAAACTGGTTTGTCTTTTGTGTTTTCCCTGCGTCGGTGACAAGGACTTGCTAAGTATAATTCCATGAAAGGCTAATTCAAAAGTCGACTCATGTGTGTAAGTGGAACACAGTGTTTGCGTGGAACGGAGAGTGCCTCATCTGTTGTGATTGTTGTTGATTCAGTTCTGATAAAAGGTTGGCTTTTATTGCGGTGATATGGGTGGAACAAAGGGGGTTTTTGGTGAGAGTAGACAGAGGTCCGTCAGTCATGGCTGACGCAAGACGACTTGGTCTTGATGACTTGGAGCAGCGTGCTCAGGACCGTAGGAACAGATTTAGAAATAAGCATGTCAGTCTGATGACGGCGATGAAGATTGGAACTCGTTTTTGGAAGTAATTCGAGATTTTGTTAATTGAAATGTGGGTGGGGTAGGTGGATATTTGGAAGGAACAAGATATACTCCATGCCTCGCAAGATTGCTGGCCATTGTGGTCTGAGCCTAATACCTCACATCTTTAAAATGCTCTTGATTACAGAGGTTGCAAGAATTCCTTTTCAAGACTCTCATAGACAGGACCTGATATCAGTCACATTTATTTCAAGCACCAAAAATCTCGTCTGCCGAATGTGCAGAGCGAAATTTGGTCCTTCGAGCCGGAAGTTTTGGTTTGTAGCAGCGATTGTCAGTATTTACTTTAAAACTTAGGAAGACTTACACGGTTTTGAATTCGATGAAAATATGTTCTGCTTCGATTTGTAAGTCACTGACTTCGTCCATGGCTGACGGCACGCCAGCGCGATCTCGATAGATCGTATGTGCTGATGCCGGTTAACGTGGACAAATCAGAGGTTATGGTAATTTCAGAACGCCCGCTCCATGCACTCTATATGATAGTGGAGTCCCATTGAAGTAGGTGGAGATGGTTAAGTATCTCGGGGTCTTTTTCACGACTGGTGGCAGGGGTAATGCTGAGCTTTTCCGTAGGATTTGTTCAATTTTAAAAACAGCTTGGAAAATCTGTAATCAGGAAGGCCGAGCTTGGTGTCAAAGTCAAGTTAGCGGTTTTAAGTAAGTATTTCTTCCAACTCTCACGTATTGTCAAGCAATTTGGTTGATCGAGCTGCCGAGATGAAATTTCTTCGTGCTGTTGTGGCAGTTACTGGCCGTGATAGGGTGAGAAACACGACTGTCTGCGAGGAACTCAATGTTGAGCTTGCTCACGTGATGCTTCCATGAGGAAGGCGACCGCGTGGCAGGCACAGGACGAGGTGGTTCAACAACCAAGTCTAAGAACTCACTTGGTTGAGTTTAGGCATAATTCGTGATGAGTTAGAGTCGATGGCGGAGGATCGAGTGCCCTGGAGGTCTCTCGTGCTACTCCTTTAGTGAAACATGCGGGTCACTGAAGATGATGATGATTAGCAAATAAGTTTACACATTTAAGAGCACCTTTTTTTTCACATTTATTAGTATAACTTGAATCCCAAAACCCATTTGGTCGGTTTTATGAACTCCAACTTGTGAAAAATTCCACGTGGATCCGTCTTTGTTTAGACTATTGTGTACTAATTAAAAGCCGAAGAAGAAGAATTCATCAGAGTGTTAATTAAATGTCACCATTAGCAAAGGCAATTAAATGTTCTAATTTTTATATGACAACAACTGCTGCACGTACATGTGTACACAAACCGGTCATGCTTTCATGTTTATTTATCACCTAAGTGATAAGAGACATTCAGTTATTTTAACCGATTAAATCTTCGCCTTCTATTATTGAATTTATCTGCAATAAACGATCTTTGGTAATATTTGCTCAATTGAATTTTGAAATCTAAACTGAACACCAAACAACATGAAATACAAATTTTGATTGACAGGCAATCATCACACATCTTAGCGTTTTTTGTTTATTTATGTAGTTATTTGTTTCAATTATTAATTAAAAGCCCTACGCATTCAGATTATTGATCTTGGTATTGATTTCTTGAGTTAGGTAGGTAAATATGTGGGTGCCCTGAAGGACGTGACTCACTTAGACCAACGTGTCGAGTCCATTGTGCCCCTAATAAGGGGTGTTTTACTATCGGGAGACCTTTTAAACATAAAATCATATTTGAATCTTAGCAGGTTTTTGAGTTCAATATCGCTTAAGTGCTTCAGGAATGCTTTCCTAGGACATGCCTCCAATTCTTAGCCTTTCTTTCATTCTCGTCTCTGCAGCTTCTGCAAAAGTTCGGCATGTTCATAGGCATTTCATGTGTACCTATCGCGCAGTGAGCGTTAAGGACTCGTGTTAGCATGCATACATGCTTGCTACTAAACCCGATCAATGATTATCTCTTCATACTCAGCATTTGCCAAATAGCCCCAGCGGTTGCTCTAATACCCAGACCAAGCAATCTAGTTCTGGCTCCATCAAAAGCTTCTACTTCCACTTTTGATCCTTATGACGCTAGATGGCGTATATACATAGGGGATTGGTTTCTCCAGCTCAAAATCCTTTTTCGAGAAACTGTTAGCTTTTTAGTTTCTCTGGTTGACGGTGTGGGCTGGTGCCTAGCATATGATCACCGTGTTCGCTAAGGATATCTCACTGACGTTTTGTCTGTATAACCAGAACAGCTTCGATGTCGAAATATCCGATGATATTGCCTTTACTGCCGCTTGGCTACCGGAAAGAATGGTAACCGGTTTGGAGGTTAAATCGTGGTCTCTCAACGGAAGTGTTGCCCCGAGTATCGCAGCTACTTCGGCTTGAAAAACTCTTCAGTCGTCATTTAGTGCCAACGTTAGGGGATGGTGGCTCAGCCTCACATAGACCTGCGGGTCCATAGTGCTTAGTGCCAAAGATTTTTCGAAGTTGGCCTGTACCCGCGCTCGTTTTAGAGCCGTCAGTGAATCTTACCATCTGCTAGTATCATTTGCTACTGCTTCTGTTTTCGGTCCAAAAAAACGTTGATAGACGGGTTGATGTTAGGTAGTCTATTTGCAGGAGTTATTAAGGTTCTAGCATGTTCACAAACTTACTGGTAAGAGGCATACGCACAAGATATAAAAATAGATCAAAAGCATAAATGTGTCATAAACTTGGAAAAGGCAATTAGTATGACTTTATTATTTTTTTTTAATTAAAAATCCATATCTTGTTGTCTAAACTATGCCAGGTTATCTATGCATCAACCTTAAACCAGTTTTGAAAGTCCACGTCGATCATAAAATCTTATCATTACATGAAAAGCTCAATTAGTGCCTACTTTCTATTGGGTAGGTTGATAACTTTATCGAATAACTCCAAACTCCAATTTTGTTAGCGTGCATGACACGTCCAAATTTTAGAGGAATTGCTTCGACAAATTTCAGTTCAAAGGAATGCTCGTTCATTCGGAAATGAATTGAATTTCTAGTAAAATGTTTTAATATCACAGGTGAGTGAGTGAGCAAAGTGATAAGAAGATTAAATAACGTGTCATCAATAAGCTATGTGCTGCTACTAAGTTAGATAAGATTTAATGTCGGAAACAAATAATAAATAAAAAAACAAATAGGGACCATGGACAGATTTTTTCTTGTGCAGGTTTTCACTTCGTTCTCGGCTGTGGGTAAAGTAAAATCTACAATCGACGACGTCTCACCCGGTATCACAACTCAAGGCAAAGAACGATAAGAAAGTGTGTTAGGCTTTTGAAAAGCTGAGAATTTGTCAAGACTCATTCATGCACGAAACAACTCGCCTCATGAAAGAAGGACAATTAGGAATTGATGGAATGCAAGGTGGTTGCGGTCAATTGCAGCTATAATCACGAAATTGACGCAATTAATGGTTGGGTTCTTAGTTTGAATCTGAGAGGTTCACGTCTGCCGATGAAATTCACTAGAGTTGTGAATTTCATGTTCTCGTCGATGACACGAATTTATTGAAACTGGTTTACAGTGAAATTTTTCCTATTTAAGCACGTTTTACGAGTATTTATCAATTTACACTTGATAACCTGTTAGCTTTTACTTATCGAAAGTCGACTCAATGATAATTGATTGGTAGGAGAACGTAAGCCGCGCACATAATAGAGTCATTTGTTGGATAAGCTATATATGTATAGCAGAAGTTAGACAACATATCCTTCACGATGTGTCCGTTTTGATTTAAAAATAATAATAAGGGTGGCGCCACAGTTCGAAATGGACTAGGCTCTAGCTAATACAGCAACCCCTAGTGCTGTGCTTGTTATTTTCTCTCACGAGTGGAGCCTATAGTTTGATGCCAACTCTAAATGGTCAAGTTTGAGAAGCAGAAGTGCTCTCAGAAGAATTGTCAGTGACTTGAGATTGATGAAGCGGAAAATTATGAAAGTTAAACTTTGACTAAATGAAGATATTGACGTTTTCTGAATACACGCAATAATAGTATAGAGTACAATTTTTCTTCACCCCTCCATAAGGGACACCTCGCTGTACGGACAATTCTTCATGGTCTCGGCACGGGTTTAGGGCTATTCGTGTATTCCAACACCTTTACAACGGACACCTCTATATAACGAACGTCATTTCGTTTTAGTCTGTTGCCTGCAAAATACTGTCCTTGTATGTTCACAAATGGGGACTAATAGAGCTTGTCAGAAGAATCAGCTCGTAGTCTTATTTGCTATACGATTTAAAATTTAGACAGTTTTAAGTATATAGGTTAGGTTCGAGTGAATGTCAGCTGTGACTCACTTAGATCCTGCTTGGATCCACTGTCCGACTATTGATACACCCATTCCTCATTAGCCAAATGAATAACTTAACCTTAGAAATACCTTCCGGTATCCAAGTAGTTTATCTAAAGATGATCCACCTTTTTTGCTGGGTTACAGCCAGTTTGTTTACTTTATAAAAATCCAGAATCTTGACAACTGACGTTTCTTCTAGGCTGAATGAATACTTCCCTAGTGTGATTTCCCTTGTTCTTGCGACGGGTGGACAAGTGACGAGGTAGTGAAGCGTAGTGTTTTCTCCTTCCAGCTTCAGCTCCAGCAGAAGTCGTTGTAGGTGACTCCCATCTTTCTTGCGTGTGTGCCCAACGGACTGTGGCCGGTGATAGTGCCTACAACCTTACTGATTTCCTTTCTGTTTGATTTTAGGAGTCTACTGTTTTTTTAGATTTATTGGAGGCCTAGTAGTTTTGCAATTTTCTAATTCCTTCCACCTCCGATTGGTGATATTGATTGCATCTGCAAATAACACGGTATTTATTACTTGAAGTGAGGGGTTGGTGGTTTCCAGATTAAATGCCAGTGGTAGGCCTATCCTTGTTCTAGGCCTTCCTTCGGCTCTTTCATTGCCTGGAATATAACAATGTCCAGTGACCCAGTTATTAAGTATTTAGGTATGTATATTAACTGATAGAAATTGTCTGTCGCATGTGAAATGTACTTTGTTTTGATTTACTATTGACTTTTTATATTACGGAGTACAATATGTTATTGCAAGTTTAGGTGGAGCCTACAATTGCACAACCCAGTTACTAACTGCTGTTCAGAGACAACACAGTGAGAATAATTAGCTAAGTCAACAGATTTACAAAAAGCGAGTATTCCCAAGGAATCATTTTTATATCTTCAAGGTTCTTGAGGTATTTTTGCGATGGCTACAGTACGGATTAAAATTTAAAAATATCAGCAATTGTAAACAAGACTAAGGCATTGTGTAAGAAATGCAAAAGATCACGCATAAAAGATCAAAAAGAAATCAATTAACTCACATTTTGTAATCAAAGGTGGTGATTTGAATTACTCTCACGAACTCTCTTCTTGGGATTTACAAATTTATTTATTTAATTGCGATTTAATCTAATCTGGTAATCTAAATTAAGACTATTAAGGGGTCATGATCATCAATTCACAAAATGCAACTCCAAATAATACAAGCGATTAGCAACTAAGGGGAGTGAGGTGAAGACACGAAGATAACAACCCGACTGTCTACTTCGAGTTACTGAAAAGACCTCAATAAATTAACCCGAATGTATGTAGTGGATAAAAGCTGCGTCGTAACCATATCTACTCGTACACTGTATTTTTTCTTGCTCTACGAGTACAATTCAAGCAATACGCTTTACTGAACACTTTGAAAATCTTTCCAAGAATCGACCATTACCTAATTGTTGCAGTGTTAGATATTCACTTAAGAGATATTAGGAGACTGGTTTATTTCCTATTTGATGTCACCGAAACTAGTGGTTTTATAAATCTTTAAAACACTCCTACAAATCACCGAGTCGCTGTATCTGTGCAAGTACTTGTGTACATTATTTGGACAAGTCCGGTGAGGAACTCAGCAATCAATCATCTGTAGTCGGTCACTTTAGAGTCGCGTGATTAATGGCGTCTTAGACAAACGCCGCCGTTGTGTTGAAGACTTTTAAACTTTGCTGATACAATCTTCAACGTGCTGCAGACTGCAAAGACATTTGGCAACGAATAAAATACCCACTCTTCTGCAAGAAGCCACAAACCTTAAAGTAAAATCTATTCAGCGATGATTATGCTATGACTTATTTCGTCAAACACTTATTTGACACTTCAATTTTCAACGTTTATTTAATTCAATTCATTTCAAATTTTCCGATAGTATAATTCGGCACATGTATGGGATTGGCTGTGTCACGCTCTTGCGTGACAGTCCTATTTTATGTCTTTTGCAATCGTCAAAACTTTACTCCATTAAAGTACACAGAAATAACCTTTAAACGACACACTTGACATGAGGCAACCTTGTGTCATTTAATTTAATATGCTAACAGTGCTTGATGAAACATCCTGGTATCAGCCTCTTACTAACGTACGCTCTGGGTATTTACATGACAATAAAAACAAGAACAATTTAAGACATGACGTTTCTGTGGTATCTTGAGCAAACACAATGTCTTATAATTATGAACACCTAAGCCTCCACACTTCATGATTCATTTGAAAACAAGAGTTGCTGGAATTTGTATCTTATCAGGTCGGTTTGCGGTATTCTGGCTTAAATGGGATATTCTTAAGTTGGCTATTTTTCAGTATTTCCTCAGAAATTGTGTAGTGTTATCTGACACAGTAATTTTCGCTTCACCGAGGTTAGTGAAACGCAAGTGCGTCTTGTTGACAACTACTCTTGCATATTTGTGGAAAGCTTCATCCCACATGCATGGAAGATTGTTACTGCGAATGAATTTCTTGGGCGGCAAGAGACATTTGTTTAATTGGCCAGAGTTCGTGACTCGTCGCATTATTGTGTTCCAAGTTCGGTATGTGTTAATGGACAAAGTGTTCCACTTCAGGCAGTTAGATAAGGCAAATCAAATTGTTTGTCTATCATGAAGCACGGCGTTTTAATTTCATCGTAAATGAATTAGGTGTGCCGCAAATGCGAAAGTTGTATTCATATTTGCAATTAAGTAATTATTTCTGCTTATTTTTATTCAGAAATTTATTGGAAATCTTCTCTTGGTTATATTCAGCTTTTTTATTATATTTTCACGGCTAGGGGGTCCGATCTTGACCCGGAGTCAATAGTTTCCTCATGTTGCTGGCATCAATTTACCGAATCAACTTATTCTGGCAATCAAATAATAATTCAATTAACCGTGGTATACACGGAATTTTGTAATCGATTCCGAATGTCAAATATTTACTCAATGTTCTTTGGTAGTACAGGGGAACTTACAATTCCAGTTTTTATGTGACAACCTGCATTAAATGCCTTCGATTTTTATGATGATGATATTGACTGTATTGCGATCTACCTGTACGGGTCATAATCTACGGGATGTTTAGATATGTACGTGGTACGTGAACGAAAGCCAGTGCACACTACTAATAATGAATGTGTTTGATCAGGATTGCGATTTCATTAGTTCACATACATATGTAGAATAGACTTCTGTAGTAGCACATGAATATAATCTACTTTTAAAAATAACTACATATTTGTGACAAAATCTAGCCTTATCTGTGTCTTGTGACGAAGTCATAAAACAGATTTTCGGTGTGATGTAGTATTTGTACAAAAATAGGAAAATTACTTTCATTTTTACACGCAGTTTTTACAATTTTATTGGCAACCAACTGTAGATATTGAAAGTTGGAATAAACAGTAGCTTGTTTTAAAATTTAGTAACATGCTTTGAAACTGTTTATGTAAACTGATGCATAAATATATCCTATATACTGAATTGAAGTCAAAAGCCTGTTCCGCGAATTTTTTTCATGTGCATGTTTAACATGTGTGGTGGCCCGTGGCGTTGTGGGTATGTGCGTCGACTCCTACACACTTGGACCTACCTGCCTGTGTTCGATTCCTGGTACGACAAGAATATTTTTCACGGCCCAAGCTCTTTCGAGTCACTGACAATGCTCAAAGAGTATAACTGTCTAGAAAAAGCTTCTCAAACTTGGCCGTTCGGAGTCGGCATAAAACTGCAGGTCCCATCCACTCGTGATAGAACAATAGCACGCACAACACGAGTGGTTGCTGAGAACCTAGGCCCTGGCCCTCTACGGGCTGTAGCGCCACTCATATTATATTATTATATTTTACATTTATATATATTATTATGTTTAACCTGAATTTTCTGTCTTTGTTCCAGAGTTCGACACAAAATTAAAGGTTAATATAAAAAACGATATTCGAAGTTTTCTGCTTGTTTGCATTGTTATGCCCCTTTTGGCCCTAGTGTGCTACGGTTTCAGACTTAGAATGGTCATATTTAACAACTTGATTGTGCTCTGCGCCACTCGAGAGAGCTCCTGTAAAAATTCATATTGGGATATCAGGAATCACCCTATGGAATTTCGGTATAGCATTCAACGGGTACTCTAACCCACTGCACCTCTGTGGCAGCGAATTTAAAAAGTGTTAAATCTAGTAGACTTCGAACTTTCGAATCATTAAAATGTCGACATATTACTTAACCAAATGTTTAATTAATTGTGAGCAAAATATTGTTGCGTCCGCGACCTCTCTTCTGGAACAAGCATGTTTGCGATTGAAAGAATCTATTACCTAGAGCATTGTTGTCCACGCACTCGATGTGGCTGAGCCATTATAGTGGACGAATGTCTGCCTTGCAGACTACATCAACAAATTTCTACAGCCAATAGACCTCGCGGTTCTATTATCTCCTCCATTCACCCTGATTGCAGATGATGAAAGGACCAAATATCTGACGAAAGGTTTTCCTTTCAAAGGCACCAAGAATCAGATCTGCCGTTCCACTTCCGACTCCATGTAAGAAGACTGACAAAATAATGATCCTATCCAACACATGCTATATGCTGGTCCTGTGAGCCAGAAATTTCAAAATGTAACCCATCGATTGTGATTTTTTTTTCAGATTGATGCCCGACATCTGTAGGGAACCAAATAATATATTTTTGCTTCTTTCTCATTTACCCTAAGGCCAGTTTGTAGGCTGCTCTTTTTAGACGCAGTGAAAACTTCTATCACGAGACACGATGATATTGATGTAATCTGCGTAAGCCAATAGTTGGACTGATTAGTAAAGTGACTTCCATGCTAACAGCGCTATCTTCTATCATCCCCAGTACCTATGAGTTCGAAAAAATCACGCCACAGCGCATTTCCTTGACAATAGCTTTTAGCGAACCATTAAGGGTTTGCTAAAATGTTGTAAGCCTTGATCTTAATATATTTGCATATGTCTATGTTGAAATACCCACGCATCTTCTGAGCTCCAAATTGATTTATCCCTTTTCTGCTGCTTCCATAATTATTTTTTGTTGTTATTTCATACCGCGAACTCTACGAGCTGTACCAGGATGTGGATGTAGTCCGGAAGCAAAAATCCGTCGACTGCACTGGCTCGGCCACATCGTGCGCATGGACAACAATGCTCCAGCAAAGAGGGTCTTTGAATCCGAGCCGACTGGTTCGAGAAGGAGAGGAAGACCGAATCTCCGGTATAAAGACCAAGTAATCGCGGATGCAAGACAGCTTGGTCTTGATGACTGGAAGCAGCGTGCCCAGGACCGTCAACGATGGAAGGCAGCAATTTCTCAGGCTCGGACCCTTCATGGGTCGCCGGCCTGATAAGTAAGTAAGTAACCGGGTTTGCTGTTTATGACACACAATACCATCGCCGTTCGAAAAAAAAATCTACATTTGAATATAGTTACCATTTTAGTAAAAAACTGGCCCCCAACGCAAAATCTTCGTAAGGTTATATACAAATGAACCAAATAATCTGTGTATGACCAAAGAATGTAAATTGTTTTGTATTCATACACTTATCGGCATAAATCAGAAGGCCCGTATCGTGCTTGGTGATGAATACAAAGTATGTATCGCTTAACGAAGCCTATTTTGTCTCTTAAAGAATTCACAAGCAAAACTCTCCATCTTATAGAATCATAGATGTGCACAATAATGTGTACAATGATAAATTGAATCTTCAACATCGGTCAACTATGGAGTGTAGAATGAATAAATCATACTAAATACAAGACAAAAAGTATTTCTCCCATACTAGCAGCAGCGAGAGTACTTTACATAGTCCCACGACAGTTAAGCACTTCGATCTTTATTACGACTAATTTCCATAACCCGATGTCGTTTCTACAAGGGTCCCCCGCTTAATAAGGAATGCATCACTTATATATGTACATGTGGAACACACCCACAAGTGTTGCAGTCTAATCAATAATCCACATGTTCGATGGCACATCCCTATTTCATGAGAATACTTGAATGTTACAATTCTTTTCAAGTAATCACATCCGACTTACAGAATTAAGATTGACTCAGGTTAACAGTGGCAATTCGCTATGTTGGCATGATGAATTCTTAAACTCTATTGACCCGTTTCATCAATTTACGTAACGTCTTCAATTAGCAATAAATTCCATGTAGCCGCTCCAGACGACAGACACAAACTGCTGCGGAAGATTTGCATAATTCTCAATTTATCAGTTTGAATTACTTTAACCTCTATCTGGCCGGCGAACAAGGTGGGATCCACAAGCATTGCTACTTGTAATTGCTTAACATTCCGAGTGATTATCACAAAGTGCTTATTTAAATAGAAAAATGTCACAATAAAATAAGTGCAAATTGACGAGGGCACACTTAAGCTCAAAATTTAACTTCACATCAAAAGATCCTCGGCGAACTTCAATCAACCCGCTGTGATGGGAAATGTACAACCTCTTCTGCACGCCATGAGGGTGTAGAGTCAACAATCCGAGTGGACGTGCCCGGCATCACAAATTCAGATTGATCGAGAATGAGTCGAAAAAAGCTCGTAGATACCATTCCACGAATTTTTCGTGTTTTCTTTTTGGTGGGCAATTTGTTGGGGCGTTAACACCGAGTTGGCCTTATTTGTATTCTATTCAAACGGTGCGATAGTTTCAAGTGTCATTAAAAAATGTTAAGCCATAAGACAGTCAGCTGGAGGTCTACTGGGGCACTGGCAGAGGGGGAGTCCCAAAAAAAAGAGCCATATTAAATTACGTGACGTTGTTAGTTGGAAGCCTTTGTGCCGAGGCTAACCCTTTTCTTCGAGTGGGCTTCTCTATCTTTCAATTATCGCTCGCTTGTCTGAGGTAGAAAATGGAAATTAAAGAAACACATCGACGAGGAGATAATTGACAGTTTCTGTATGTTTTCGGTTTACAGTTGCACTTGAGAATAACAGACACGGCTGAAGAAGCTAAAGCGCACAACACAACGTTTGTGTGTGTCTTGGCTTAGTGTCATCAAGAAGTGCGTCGATTTGACAGTTTTGTTGAGTGTGGGAAGGAACACTTCAAAGAATTTTAAAGAGATTAAGACGAATCAACGGGCTAGGCCTTTCTATTCTACTTTCTATCTTGAATAACGACTCTGTGTAGGAGACTACTGAAGTTGTTGTGCTCCTCAGTGAATTTGAATAAAAAATAATTATTTATTTGGGTTTAAGAACTGCTGTCTGCTTTGAGAGGGACTGCTGATGGGAAGGGAATACGAATTGATTTACAGTCCCTACCCAAGCCGGGTGACAGTTTCATGAATACGAAGTGTGGAACTGTCATAAGAGGTGATTGTAGGGCAACACAATCATTTTGTACCCATTAATAAGGTACTCATTGTCAAAAATAAGTACAGGGTGCTTTCAATGATCCAGATTGATTCTGTTTTGATTTGGATGACATCTGTCATTCGACATCCAACAATCGTAGGTGTAAAAAAAAAACAATTTGTGACAGTGCCTTGGAATCACTTAAACCATTTGTACAATTGATTTGATTGACCAACGATAACGTCCAGACCTCCGCTCAACAGGAGCTACTTGGTGAGCACACCACCACACCGTAAAGCCACCTTCACATATTTGGAGCAGATGTCTACAGGGACTTTCCCAGCTCGAGAAAAACTCATCTATCGGTTTCAATCGTCGAAATTAAAATAAAGAAACAACATAACATTCGAAATTCATTCAAAATACACTTTTTGAATCATTTACTATCAACACTCTCATATCCTGACACCAGTTCTGAAACCCTTGAACAAGACACTGCAAGCAATTTAATAGTCGCGTTACGACCTTGGTCAAGGATATCAGTCTTATGCGCTCGGTGCGATCATATTTCAGATTTTATTTTTTCGGTTTATCTTTTCGAAAACAAAGAATTGATGCGATCAGTACCTACTCAAGGCTTTACGGCAGTTGATGCGACCGTATTGCTTTGCTGCACATGCTCTATTACAGATAAGAAAGTGTGGATTCAACAAAAGCAAGTCTGGCACGAGGCATGTCGTGTAATATGAATATTTTCTTGGTCAACACTTGAAGTGTGACGCTTAGCAGACAATTGAGTGTTCACCCACAATTATTTACGTCACTTTGTTGCACGAAATGTGGTGCTTCATGAATCATGAGTCTTAACTTCAATTTGAAGAAAAGTATTTGTCGTTGGCAAGCTTTGGAAAAAATAAAACGTATTACCCATTTGGCGATCTAGCACAGATTGCACTGATGGTTCCAAAATGATGGGGGTCAGATGGGGATCGAGAAACACAGACTTGCATTTAGTAAAAAGCTATAATTTTATGTTTGCTTTTTCGTCGGTCATAAAATCCCTGGACATATGTATTATCTACAAACTCTAAAGCAATATCCAGTGTCGTTTCTACCTCAACAGATGCATGGGTTGGTAAGAAAGATGATCCATCCATCCATGGGAACACGTTGGCTGTGTCTTCTAAAAATTGATGAGGTGGGTATGCCCATAGCTAATTTTTGGCTCTAGTTTTGTGAGTATACAATTTAAAGCATTTTATTAGAAAACTACAGGTTTGCGGGTGCGCTTGCTTGCAGCGAAACTGCATCCTCAATTACAGGGTGGGTCAAAAAAACCAACTAATGTTAAACACGTATAACTTTCTTATTTTCAAATGCAATTGCTTTTTTCTGTTTGCAGGTGACTTTTTGGAAATTTGTAACCGCAAGATCATTGACGACGACTACAATACCCGGCCCGATAAAGTTATAGACCAAGAGAGAGAGAGAATGTGGATGAAACACCAGACACGGTAGAAACGGGGCTTATTGCAGAACAATGATCAGCAACATTTTGCGGTTAATGCCGAAGCAGCAGTTTGTAGTCCCAACAAAATGGAGCGACTGCGCGAACTCATAGGCAAACAATGGACTTGCTGCGTGAAATTTGTGGCTAATATTTGATGCCAAAATATTCACATTTCCCTTGACTATGTGACAAGTGCGTGTTAATATACGAGAGACAGCTGAAGAAGTATGCTCGAGGCGATATATGGAGACTGCAATCAGGAACATTACGTGGTGCAATGGAAAGCCTACCAAAAAGAGGGAGCCATTTGTCTGCTGTCATATTTCGTGTCATTTTAAATAAAACAACTGATTATTACAAGGATTTACGTATTTAACTTTGATTTGGTCTTATTTTGCCCACCCTGTAATATGCAAAGGCAAGCTAGGTCTAAACTGCATCAAAAGATATACTCTGCTAAGTTTCATTACGATATGATATTGTCTTATAAAGAGGCATGGAGTGGAACAGACTTGGATGAGTAGGAATAAAAGGCAACTCTCCGTCTTCCTTGTACCTGATTGGCAGACTTTTTATCCTTGTGACCATAATGAGGTACCTATTAAAATCTTCTTCCGTCGCATGGGAAGATCCATTTGGTTTTCATAATTAAATATGTATGTGAACTTCTCGAGTACCAATGAATCTTCTGAAACCCTGTCAAGGGAATCTGGATAATTTGGAGTCAGAACTCCGAGTTGTAGTCTTTTCAATGAATTCAGACCTTCTCCTATGAAAAGGCATGAAGAGGCAAACATGTAAATGGACTATCGGCGTATATAGCCCGCACAGCGATGTGCTCGCATAATTAAGTCGAACTAAAAATGTGATCAGCTTTCTTAGCGAGCTTATCTACCAACCAACACGTTAACACTTTCTGCTGTATTGAGCAGTTGAACAAAGTTTGTGAGCATACCTACCCACAACTAAATGCAAACTTCATAAAAAAAATAAATGCACGCACTAGCCTCGAGAATGGAAAGGTTCGCGACAATTTAAACCATGAAACGGTTGAAAAAAAAAAACAAATTCCCTCTCACGCATGTTTCATTGAAATCCGCATCGCTTGGCCCATGACATTAAACTAGATCCATTCAATGTCTTAATCTGACATTTAAATGTCCAGTTCTGTCAACTTCTCCACCTGTTAAAAACTTGTGACTCTCTGTGGCGCAGCAGAACTTGTTCGATCAACGAACAGACCCCGTCCATGGGCGTGTTGGATAAATTATTAAAAATTTGTTTTTCCTTTTTTTAACAGAGCCACATACTCGGTCTCGTCGTCGACAAACCTGTTGGCTGTGGAAGAGAGCTTGTGGACGCATGAGAGGAGCTCAATCAGCAACAGCATAGGATGAAGTAACCATTTATGGGATTTGCCGAGTCCATGACGGTTCGGATAATTATTTGCCGGGTGCCTATCGCTGACAGCCGTGTCAGAGAGATGTCGATATTCGGCTGGCAATCGCTGTGTTGTCAAGTAGTCATTTTGCGGTCAATGGCAACCAACAAAGCTGGCTAAAGTGATTGGATATGGAATAATTGAATTGATTGTGAAATCGCAATTTAGCCGATATTGAGTGGATATTGGTTCTGCACTTGAGTAAGACAACATCGTGAAGTGGGTACGTACATAGGTATACTGGCAAGAATGTGATCAACGTTCTCTCTGTATCTCTGTAAACAAGAAACAGTGGCAATGATTAAGAATGACATGAAGTTAATCCGAAAAAAAGTCCACTTGGAGAAGTGAATTAGTGGTGATGTAATGATCAAAAGAGACACATGAACAATGAAGCAACAAACTTGCCCTTGGAAATAGACCTTTTTTAAGGTGTGATGTGCAAAAAAGGTAAGGGAGGACAAGAGAATTCGGAATATGATTGCGGAGGGTATGGAAACAAGAAGCGAATTGGTTGAAATGATGTCTACAAATTCGGTAACTCAAGCAGATGGGATGGCATGTAACCTAGAGATCTTATGTCTCAGTCAAAAATCCTTCTGAGAAAAGTCAGAAGATGTTATCCAATGGAAGCAAGGGAGTGTGGATTTGATTTGGGCGTGGACAAAAATTACTGAGCGATGATTATCAATCTCAAGACATACATAGATACGACGGCTGATGGTCTTCTTTGGCCTGTCGTTCATCTTCTGATGGGATGGTCGAACAGATTAAGAATAGCCTGTGCTTGGTTTCCAGGGACCACAGTGCTATCCAACTTATGAGACCTATCACCACCGCAGTGTTTTGCTTTTCAAGCCAGAGATCGCTCCTGAAGAGGCTTGACGTCCAGGTCCTAGCCGGAATGTGGGCCTGAACAAAGAACAAGAAGAAACTGTTGCGCAGAGTAAATAGCTAAAGTTTGATCCGCATCGTTTTTTTGATTTGTCTTAAAAGTGTAGTGTCTTAGATTATGTCGGGTTAGAGCGGCTGACTGGTAAGCAGCAGTCACATTTAGGTCAGAGTAGATTCGATAAAGGGGTGGAGGTGGCTGACACCAACGAATTGTTCGACCAGGTTTGTTGAAGAAGTATGCCGCTAAGTAGCATCTCCGTCGGCAGAAGAAAGTGCTGCAGTTACAGAGGCTGTGCAGAATAGTTTATTCCTCCTCGTCTTTTCTGGGGCCAATCTTGGGGCGTGAGTTTCAACGGCACAGTGCTCAGTTCTGATGCCGATAAGAGTTCTGATATTCGGCCTACTCATTATGATCAGGCTGGACAAGCGTGTCTAGCCCCAGCAGATGTTTTGTAGTAGAGATATGCATAAATAGCAGATCTCCATCCGGAAATAGAAGTAAACTAATGCCCTTTCCAGCGAGTTCGTCACTCCGTAATTTTCTGAAATGTCACAATGTGTCCCGGCACCCACATAAGATGGATCCTAAAATACTCAGCCATCTCGTTAAGAGATAGACTGCAGTTCAGGGAAGTGTCTATTAGATGACTTCTTCTGCAGTTGTTTGGATGAATAGTAGGTAGAAAAACTTCTCTATGCCTATCAGCCTTGTACATCTTTCAGCTGTGCTTCAGGAGTTTAGGTAAGGTTACGGTGAAGTTCTGTCTAGGTGTTTTGCAGCATTATCAGTGACTTGTGATGGTGGAGGTGCAGCCGTGAATTATGACAGTTGCGTGCGTCATGCATTGAACGGAGATACCTTAACGTAGCAGCCGGCCCACGTATCTACCACTAGCTACGGTGCGAATGTCGAATGTTTTCATGTTCTTTCTATTTTTTACTTCACTATTTTTACTTCAGTTATTACAATAAAAACATAACACCCTCTCTGGGCTTTAATAAAATTACTTATAAACACCATGACGAGTTGATTCATTTTTGCAAAATCTAGTAATCCTCTTAAGATGCGCACTGTGATCACTATTGAAACAATGGGAAGGAGTTTGAAAAGATTGTCGCAGTCCTTCACTGGCAATTTGCAAATGAATTTTTTGTACAACTCAATTCAGATAAAATTGTACATAAGTCCCCTCTCTAATCATTGGCAGAGAACAATAGCACACGCAGCCGATGATGCTAAATCTGGGCCCAGTTCCACATCGGCCCATATTATTACTATTTCCCAGAGAAGTATTTTGCTTCATCATTTCAACTGGATAATGAAGAAATAATAAATTCACTCCAAAGTCTCCCCCCACGTGAATCGAAGACTGTCAAGCTTTCTAAACAATCTAAGCATTCTTGTTCGACATTCTTCTTCATTTTATGACAGCTACTCGCTTTGCCCTTAATTTTCTACAAGATTTCCCTTTCAAATAGCATACTCTCACCCTAAACTGAATCTGATTCCACTTAATTTGTATATGATGCCGCAAGAACGCTATGAACTTTCGTTAGTAAATGAATTCAATTTCAATAAAACATTCTTTCCTCGTGACTCTCATGACTCTTCATGGGACAGTAAAGCCTACTTCACAGAGTTTACAGCCCTCTCAATCACCTTTAAAATGACCCAATTAAATTGTTTTCCATTTCAACCTATCATAATGACCACAGCGAATAAAATTAGCAGTGCAAAACTATTTCAAAAAAAAAAAAAAAAACTTATTGAATTACTTGGGTCAGAGCACAACTGGAAATTGCTACCATGAGAGAGAGTCAGTCAGCATTGCAACCCACTACGTTGGTATCCATTTGAATGGGACAGCCGTCATTCACATGCCCCTCCAATTGAACTGATCTAGTTTGTCGGCTGTTGACAACTTTACGATGGAGGCGTTTGTTCTCCGGCCTCCGGCTTCATCTCGCATAGCATGCGTTATCACATCAAAAAGTTACGTAGACCGATCGTAATTACATCATGACCCATTTCATAGAGCGCGCACGGTATGAAACAGTCAATAAGTGATAGTGAAGTAGCATCGCTTCCGATTCGGTGTTCGATTCAGTTGTTCAGCGCCAGCCATCTACAGATGCGAGCTCACTTCCCATAATGTGCGGCCGCCTGTGGGGGGCATGACTGAGATTTAAGCCGTCACTGAGATACGAATTGCTAATATTTTTTAATGCATTATTCATGTTTTAACTTAATTGAATGAGTTTATATGGTTTTCTATGGTTTTTTTATCTACGAATATCTGTGTATCTACAAATTGAAGATACTTGTTCGAGTGTGCGCCGCTTGTTGGGGTACCAAATTGGCCGGGGGGTAATTTGCGTTTAAGACAATTACTTCATTTGGCTGGTGATTCGAACGCTACTCGCAGATCACATGACGTTCTTGTGGAGCAATTGAGCGAGGTCTGTGCAAAAAGTCGTGCGCAATATGCCCCCACAGATTTTGATGTATGTGCATGAGTACTCATGCTAGTTATGCTGTCAAATAAAATGTCATGTCCAACACAGTGGTTGACTTGAATGAAATTTATTTAGCGTGTTAATGGAAAAATGATATAATTTATGGATGGCGGTGTAATAAGCTCAATTGGGGGACTTTAGTTCAGTTGTGTGTTGCCATGCTTTTAACCACAGGACGACGACGGAGAGTCCACGAAATACGATCTATTCTTTGATGATCCTGTGGACCATGACGTGATGTCTATAGCAGTTGTTGCACCGTCCTTTTCTCCTATAGCCAGTGCTTGAGGGTATGATGGAACACTTACCCGAAGCTTTTCGTCAATATTTTACATTCCGGAGTGCATACACAGTAAACACGTCTTGTCCTGTACCCAACAATGGAATTCCGGGATACGTCAACGACGTCTTGTACTTTATACACATTTCTCGTAGAAAAAACCGAAATATTTTAAGCATGAACTGTCTTACCTTAACCAAAGTAGCAAGGGCTGCAGACGAACTTACACAAGGGTCTTTATGTCTGATCCATGGTAGGTGATCCTCTTAACAATCTCAGAGTTTAACTTGAAACTATAGAAACAAACCTCATAACGAAGAGGCAACTGCTAAACTTGGGTATAGTGTTAAAATGTTCCAACAAAATGCTGCAAATGGCGCCCAACCATGAACGCATCAAATTATATGTTTTAAATGGCAAATGTTAATATTAAATGACTGGCGTTTCTCAGGGCATTTAAAGCCTGCTGAGAAATATTAAAAATCTGTCATGGTCGTCGAACAGATACTTGAATGCTGTGCAACTAAGAAACATCAACCTTTCCAATTCCAAAGCATCTCTGAAGTATTTCCCGAATTAAAATCGTCATCACGTCACCCCACTGATCTCATGTACCAAATGTAATGACAACCAATTAAAAAACATACACAGTCACGCAATATTTTGCAAACGCAACGTCTTTCTTTCTCTCCCATCGACCAGCTGCGCATAACATTACACCGAAAGGTGATTCCCTTTTTTAAATCAAATCTGCAAGTCCAACTAATTTTAGACACAAAGTGCAATAAGGCGTTCGTGCCCTTACATCATTCTCGTCACGCGGTGTCAAAATCAACAACCAAACAAAACAATCTGACACCTACATGCCTACAAGTGGTCATGATGACTGCAGGATGCACCAAAAAACACATGCACATGAGGCGAGGTATAATCACACCGATCTTGCACGACGGAAGAACAGTAGACACCGTCCAGCTGTGTCATATGTTCGCAATGAATCTGCAGTAGTGAACACCCTGTGTGTACGTCATCAGAAAATATGTTTTTTCCGCCATTCTCTTTGTGTCCACACACTCAACTTGCTCGTTACCACAAGGTTATCATTTTTGTCGCAAAGAGTATCTTTCCTGCGTGCGCCACATACAAGTACGCACTAAATTTCTTCAATTTACTCAATTAAGCGAATGGATCCAAATCATTCCAAGTAAGTGGATTACAAAATAAGCGCTTGTCCATGTACAACATGAAAATACTGCTGAGAAGCGGTACGAACGAAAAATGAGAGAGAAGTACAGAAACTGACTGAATGGCCACAAGACTAGGTCCAGAACAGACCATGTGCTTGTATCTACACGGAGATGATCGCATTGATGATTGCGACGAGTAAGAACTTTGCAAATATGTATCGAGTATCAAACAATTGACCCCAAATGTCAGCAGAAATGTACATATGACGTTTAGCTTTTGACGTTTCTCTGACTTATCAAAGCCACATTGTTCGTCATTGTGTGGCCGAAGAACGTGTACGGTCTTAATCTATGATTACACTCTCCACCGTAGTTGCGTTGGGTACTACATACAATACAAGCACTTGATGTGCTGGGGATCTTTTTGTTGGACGGTCGCTTCAATTGCCGAATTAATAACAACCAATTGAATGGCAATAAAATTCACTTTAATCACATTGTTGACTTGTGAGGCGGTCAAGTGTTTTTTTTTTTATCTTTCTTATGCTGATTTCGATTGAAGGGGCGCGAATATTTGCGTTGAAAAGCTCGATTTTGTTATTCTTGATGATAAATCCGTCCATATTCCCTGAAATATAAATTTCAATTTATAGCAAAAGTACAGACTCTTGCAAGGGGGTCTCCAGTCTGTGGTGAGTGTGGGCGTACCTTATTCAGCAACCACTCGATTTGTGTGGGCTATTGTTAGAGCAGTCATAAGGAATTATGCCGACTGCACGAGTGGATGAGGCCTTTGTTTCAATGTCAATCGGAACGGCGATGTTTGAGCAACTTTTCTTGCTGCACAAGTGAACCTGTGCGATCAACTCGTGGATCTTTAGTGCATATGTCGATTTAGAAGCCAACACAACAGGGTGCTGAGAGTAGACCATTTTAGGGGACAAACTTCATGCAGTGGAAAGTCAAAAATATATGTCACTGCAACACCTACACGTGGGCTTAGATTATACACGAAGTGAAAGCCTAAAGTTGCACGTACTGAAATGATACAGAGTAAAACCTAGTGATTGCTTGCATAACATAATTTACTACGTTATGCAAAAAATAATTGTAACGATTATCAGGTCGTTAACCAAACTCCACATACTTCCACGTCTCATGCTTTGGATGCCTTGCTCGATAGGGACAATCAACCAAACAAACCAGACGAGCGTATAAGAGAAAAACTCTAGTGGGCATAATTAAATTAATTGTTCAGAATTAGCAGCCGTCTCTCGAGAGACAAAGGTTGAAGTTCATTCCTCCCATCTTTATAGCATTTTTGTTTTATTGTTATTTATTTGTTGACGTTTTGTTGTATTTCAGACTTGGAATATTGATATCTGCTTGCATTTTATAAGGAACGAGGGTATATTTGAATTTTTGTCTGTTTAAGAATTTAAATATGAAAACATATCGTATAATAGAGCTTTGTATGTGAACAAGGACTTGGTCTTTTCGAGAGAAAACGTTCTAAGTTCAATCTTTGGCATTTGCTTTATGGGCTATAGTGCGACATGAGTCTATCCAGACATTTATGAATCGAACGCGTAAGAGGGCCAGGCTCCTGTTCGAAGAGTCTTCAACTTCGCTGACGTTGCACACGAGTGGAGAACAACCTCAAACAACTTGCCATGCATAATTGGTGGCAGAAGATCGTGCCAACTTTTTGTTTGGAACCCAGATCCAGCCCGACTGTAGCGTCAGCAAAACTCCATATGGTCGTCTTAGAAATGGCAACATTCACTTTAATTTTCCAGCTAAAACGAGCTTCAAGCCCTAGCCTCATGTTTCGAGAAGGTGAAGCAAATTTAAGTTCTTTTGTAAAAACCAAGTCGTCGTGGACGTGTTTGGTTGGATGACTGAAACCAACGTGACCGTCAAGGATGAAAGGCAGCTCCAGCTCATGGGTCGGGTAGCCGGTAAGAAAGTAAATACCCATGTATTTTTAAGTAATTGTTAAAAACATTAAAAATAATTTAAAAACTTGAAAAAAAATTAAAATAATTTTGAAAATAAAAATAAATTAAAGTAAACAACATGTAAGGTTTCTTCGTTTATTTTCATTATATTTTTTTTTTGTAAGGTGTCAGTAGATAATGAGACTTCATCAAGAGAAAAGTTCTCATTTATATATTCAAATATGTGTTGCACCCAATAAGGCTGGTGGAGCAGGACATTCTGTTCAAGAATATAATCAACCTTCAAGCCATCCTACAGTGCTGATTTCCTGATTAGACTAGTGTATACGTCGACCGATGTACACACCAATTTATTTAACAACTTTTTGAAGGTGAGCGGAATGTGATCTGGTGAATCTTTCGGATCGGCTAATGATCTCCAGTTTCAAAGTACGCGACGAGGTTAAAAAAGGTAATTCGACGGTCCCCATATATGTAGCTTTTAAACAAGTCAAGTCATCACAGCGAGTCACCAATTTGTTGATAGAACTTCAAGCCAACAGGAAGTAAATACGCCAGTAGCTAAACCGCAAAGACCGTACATAAAATGAGTGAATACAAAATAACCGATGACGATGGTTCGACTTCCAGAGATTTTTATCCTATGTATCACATCTAATATTCATGGGGCTTTTCTCGGACTAACCTTGTTGTCTAGGGAATTAGAGGATCGATTTGCTCAGACTTTGGTTTACACAAAATCTAATTTATGTTGGGATGTAGCGAATGTTAAATGCTGGATCCATCTCGGAAGAATTGTAGTGGTTTACCTTTTAAGGACATCTGCTGAAAGGCAGCTGCAAAAGGCACAGACTTCACGTCAGACTGTCATCGTATTCGTAGAATAATATGAAAACTAGAATTCTCAGTGTAGACATCGCGTTGAAGTATTCGCCTGTGATTTCCTCCAATTTACACATTCACTGAATTCAAAATCTCAATCTGAGTGAAAGCTGTCAAAACATGCATCTAGTCTCAGCTGTCATCTAAAACCACTTTCATGTGATGGGTACGTCCGATAACTGTCTACACGCAAATTCACCCTATTTTCACTTGAAATGACGACCAAACTCTGATAATGGCAAACCAGTGTTTTATCATTAAAATCACGTTTCGCATGATAAATCTATAAATAATCACCGCTCACTCGCATTTCATAATAAAGCGGTGCCACACACAATCAATTTTGACAGCCGGCATAAAGCCTAGAAGACATACTTATAGCGTCTGTGACTAATGAACGTGATTCAGCGGTAATTTTAATTTGGGTTGTTAGCCCGGACTGACCTTGTTTGCCGGGCATAAATTATAGCCCAGTTAGCAACTTGGGCAAGTGGAATTTGCCAGCCTGCCTAACGGAGAGGTGTGCCGTGTTAGAGCGTAAGGTGTTCATTACATTTTCTCCGCGTCATTTGTTTACACAGTCTGAGCAAATATCTCCATTCTTCAATTATGTGCAGGCATGGTGAATAGGCCAGCAAGATGTGGCTGCCTCAAGGTCAACTCAGCGGATGTAGGTAACTCACCCCAGCATCAAATGCGAAGCAAAGCCGTACACGGTGCGCCGTCAATTCGAAATGTGCGCTATTATTTCATCAGGCCTGAGGATGTTGCTTCAGCGTTGGTGTGACACAAGCGTCTGCTCACCGCAGGCAGACTGGTAACAGGGGTTGCTCTTGATTGCGCAGGGGTTGTGTATTTCTTTTCACATCTCGCCGGACTGATGTGCGTCTGTCCAAAAATAGTTTCCCTTGAGCAACTGCTGTTTGGGTTTTTCGGTGTCTAAACAAAAGTGCATTTATATGGTGTGTCTGGAAATAAAATTAACCATACGTGACACTGAGCGCGTTCGTACGAATGCATCAATGACATGACGAAGGCGGGTGACTATTTTCATCGTTACGTGCATGCGTGTACAGACCCGAACATGGATGGTTTTCAGCGCAAGAGGGCAATAAACTGTGGCGCGTCATCACCGCATACCGGTCCGTAATGCTGGAATCTGGTTTTTCCACTTTTGGTACATACAACATTTGGCTTCCCCTCCTCCAACGACAAATGTTCTTCAATACACGGCGTGCAGTGCTTTTTAGACCAAAATCGCTTCTCCCCTCGCAGAAGATGTTCTTCGAAACCATTGTGAGTAGGACACAGTTCAATCGGTGTTTGGACATTTTTTTTTGTTATTTTGGAATGACATATGTATGGGTGCTGAAGTTTCAAATGAACTTCGTTAGATGATGTGGGTATGCGAGTGATGTGGCTGAGGGAGGCAGATGTATAGAGTTGCCATATTGAAGGTTTCCATAGTTTTGGAGGTAGCTATAATCTTTATTTGTACTTCTGTGTGCGTCCAATTTACTTTTCTGATAAGAATGACTTACTCGAGATATCGGATTTCATGGTTGGGGAACTCAATGAACACATGCATTTCCAGAATAAGATGCAGTTTAAATTCGCATTCCACACGAAACACTACTTAAACCCATTCCTTTTGAAAAGCGAAATTCGAATTGACGTGTAATAAGATTGAGGATCTGAATATAATTTTGTAATGCTTCCCTCGCATGAGGTTCATTTTGAAATGCTCGTCTTATTAAGAGATAAGCATTATTGAAGGGATGTTTTAATATTGGATTGCAGCTTCAATATGCGTTCAAATAATAGCCACGATAGGGAATCATTCATTGCCATAGCTTACGAATGAAAGATGCTATATTTGTTTCGAAAGCGCGGTTCGTTAGAGATATTAAGGTCCTTCGAGGTCCATCAGAGGCGAATAGAAGAACTTTGACGTAGAGTTCTTGATGAAAGGTTTAGATATATTGAAGAAGCTCCGCTACAAAATGGAGTAATGTAACCAATTGTCTATATTTTCAGTTGAGAAAGGTAAACATAATTTTTTTCTCTGCGAAACATGAATAAATACTGCATGTGTAGCTTTGCTTCTTTACCAACTCACTTATTCCTCGGAGTATTTCTGAATAGCTAACCCATTGGGCAATCATATTAAGAGTTCAAGTACCACTCCAATCCAAAGGGCATCTATTTATATTTAACAAAAATAAGCATTAACTTATTATAAGTTAGCCTGCGGTAACTTCTCTAATCTTCACCTGAAAGTCTTTTTTTTTCAAGTGAAACCACTCGAACAAAGCTCTCAAGCGTACAGTTGGAGACGACGCTTATATAAACACTCTTCATTGGAACTAAAAATTGTACCCCTTTAGAAGACAATGCCCACTTGAGTGTATTTGCTGAGGGCATTTTAATTTTCTTGAGTAAAATAATGTGTTCAAGTCTGATTGTTGCTGTGAAGGGTAAGACATTGTTTTGCTTGCCTGATAAAGTGATAACAGAGCTGATCATCATTCAGAACCCATTCCCACCTACTCAGGTGTGTCTTTATAATTCTACAAATGTATTTCCAACTGAATTCCGTGTGTAGTCGACTCGAAATGACTAAGTATACAGTGTGGCAAATTTAAAACGTCCGACAGTTAAAATGCAGCTTACTTAAACCTTATGCCAGTTGAGGTTTTAATTGGTTTATTTACCTGGCAGCGAATGCAATGAACACATTTTATTGAACACTTGCCAACGTTTTTATTGCTAAAACGAAGCCCTAATTTGCTTTTATCTTTCCAGCTGATTCGAGTTATTTTGAATGAAATCAAGACAATTAAAAACGACAGCACCGGGAGTACTGAAAAATAACAAACAATTTCCATTTCTCATTTTAAAAAGCATTCTGATATTGAACATGTTTTAGACTTTTATTCATAGCAAGCAGCGAACTTCTTTCCTTCTAGTGACGTTTATCTAGAGTGCTTTGTTTTATTTTATGTGGTTAATCCAATTGGAAATCGATTAGCAGTATGTATCACATGCGACCGATAATGGTGCTTATGAGAATTAACTCGCAACGATAGCGTGTGTTTGGATTTAAAAATGAAACAAAATGTGGTCTTATTGGTTTTGATTTATTTGACATCATAGTATCGGGTAGGATATGAATTTTGACAATCGGGGCGTATGTAAACTAACAAAGTTTTTACTTAGAATTTGTAAATAGCCCTAATTCCCCAAATCTCGAGGTGTTTTGAAAATTCTCAATATTTTTAAATAAAATAGAAATATACACTTTTGTGATTTAAAAATTGATTCGTCTCCCAAACTTGTGGTGTGTCTATGGAACACTCATACTTCCTAGTTCCTATTTATTTAGAGTACCATGATGTAAGGCAAACAAACCGTGTCTGAAAGACGGTTTGTCACATCACCCTGAAATAAAGATGGAGTTAAACGTCAAATCGACGTTGCCATAGCCATTGTCAGTGTTATTTGGATGTCTACATTTTTCACTTAACGCAAATTGAATTGGCAAACAATTCTATTCCCATATTCCATGTCTACTAGTTTTAAATGGAATTTATTGAATTGCATGTTGACAGAACACACCGAAGATACATCATGCCGTAGTTACGACGAGAAGTGTTACCATGTGTGACATGTGTGCAAAGGCAGGGCACCGGTTTCTTATTCTTTTAAAATTACAATTATTATACGCAAATTATATTTATTCTGGAAACTTAAGTAAGTAAACACACACATAACAAATCATATGGCTATCTCTGATCTAACGAAAATTTAACGAAACTGAACGAAGTAGTTAATAATGTCAAAGCGTATTATTTCTGTATACTGCATCGATTAGTTACTTGAACATAATGTTCAAGTCTACTTCGTTTATGGTTACGGTTTTATAATCAACTTCAAAACAACCCAGAAATAGGTACATAATATTTTTTAAATATGGCGAATTGGCATTCAAGCATTCTGTCAAGCTTTATATCCTTCATGTTGTCTCAATCCGAAAGGTAAAACAAAAGCGTTTAGAAAATGGTTTCCCAACCAAACGACATAATTTTAATTTAATTTAATAAACATAAATTTAATTTTTAATTTAATAAAAACTAGCCATTGAAACCTACAAATGAGTACAATATCTCTGATCTCAAAGTCTCCAAAGACTCCTTTCACTTCTAATTTGACTGAGTTAAATATCCCCTACATCATCAATGACGTATATTTTACCACCCTGGCAATGCCCTGGTCTGCCTCATTGAAGTTGCATATCATTGCTTGCATTCCCCTTCAACATAGTCTAGGCCATCACTAGTGCATGTCCCGTCGCATGCATTTCGTTCCAAGCTTTACGCCTCAAGCTCGACACCTTACTAATGACCTGTTAAACGCTTTCTCTAAGCCTCCCGGGGAATAAGTCACAAAATTAAGCTGAACCAAGAAGCCATGGCAGCAGCAGCAAAATCTCGCTCAGCTCACGCACACTTTGACAAGTCTTACCCTCAGTGCGAGTCGTATAAAATCCAACTCCGCGTCCACACCTCTCCCTCAGCCCGACGTTTGCTGGCAACAATGCAAATGTCAAAACCTCGACTTACATTTAGAAGCACGTTTAAGCGCTCAAACACAACGATGGCGATGTGTGCGTGAGACTGGGGAAATGCTGCTTCAATTAAGTCAGCAATACAATCCCCGATCTAGACTTGGTCACAGAGAGGAGAACAAAGCATCTGCGTCAGCTGCTGCTCGACTGGTGCTGGTATTGCTGTCTGGAGAAGGGGGATTACACGACGTGACTGTGTTCCATCGATGAGCATGAGGTCTCTTTATTTTTTCTCCTTTTCAGTCTTGCTTGTGTTACTTTATTCATTTATACCAGATAGCGAGTGTCTCGCGCTGTTTGCATTTGGTTTGTTTGACCGGACGACTACTGCTACTCGTTGGGCTCCGGCTCTGGCTAGCTAGCTATTCGGCTTTCTCAACATTAGCCTCTGTACAAGCAAATTAGTGTAGTGTTTGTGTTGCACAGTCGTATAGGACGCGTGAATTCACATCACATCGCATATTTATTTTACTTTACGTACATTTCCTACGAGAGGCAGAGCCCTACCAGCAAAACCTCTAAACATTTTCCTGTTTTAAATTTTTTTTCTCATTTTTTTGCGTACCTTTTCGATTTTTGTTTTTATTGTTTTTTTTTTTTTTTGGTTTTGTTACGTCCTGGCTTTTTGCATTGGCCGGTCTCCGAAGAGTTTCTCACAAAAATCCGTGATAAGAATCTCTGTTCTCTGATCCGTTGAAGTCAAGTTTTGAGTCAGTTGTGCGGTGTCCTGTTGCAGGAACAAGATTTTGTTTTCTTTTCCATCCGGAGTGAAATGTCATGTATTGAATGAATCGCAAAACAAAAATACAAGAAAGTGAATCAAACGAAAAAAGGAACTAGTGCTGCCCGTACACCTAGTAATGACTATCAAACTTCCGGAGTTTTGATGAATGAAATGGTCGACGGTGAATAAATAGAATAGTACACCTGTCAGAAGAAAGCAGACAATTATTCAATGGAATTTGTGTGAGTATATTCGTGATCGTATAAATAATATAAATCATTGATGACACCCGAGGGAGTTGATCGTCACGTCGACACTGACGTAGTCAGTGTCAGTGTTATCTGATTGTGTAGTCTTTTCACTTAATGGAAACTGAATTGGCAACAAATCGCATTACCATATCCCATGTGTACTGGCTGTAAATTATGAGCGGGAATTTATTGAATTGCATGTTGGCCGATGTCACCGAAGATACATCATACCGTAGTTACGACGAGGAGTGTTGCCATCTGTCAGACACGACGGATTATATAATTTTTTTTTCACGATTACATTCTCCTCTTTTGAATTCTCAAGAATAACAAGAGCGCGTGTCCCGATTATGTGCTGCCTTCTTGGTATCAAAAACCAGTTTCAATGTCCGTATCATTATCCAAGAGTTGAACGGCCGTTAAGTTGAAACAAAGATCAAATGTTCCAGTGAAAAAATGCCCTGTCCGGCAGAACGTGCTTAGTGCCAAATGTCTGCAAAAATATCGAAATAAGCGAGATCGTTAAGCGAGTTTATCGCCAACAGCAATCAAAACCTAATTAAAACTTTGCAAAGATGCCAGCTCGGCGAGGGTAGATTATGTTCTGACAATTAGAATACAATGGGAAAAAAATGGTGATACTCGACCACAAATATGTGGTGTTTATGAATTCATAAAAAAAAATTAATGCTAGCCCTGTTAATTAACACAATTTCAGATGAACAAACCCCAGCTGCCAAAGTCAATGCTAAAACTAGACTATGACTCAAGTTTTCCCGAGACTATGCCGATTATGTATTCATGTTTGCGAAACTTCAAGAAGTCTTATCTTTACAAATAGATTTCATCGCTAAAGTGCAACTCTTTCAAAACCATGGTTTACTTACTTGCATAATAACGAATGACTCTGTGTCCAATATTCTGTGACAATGACGGTAACTCGTCGCATGATAAGCGATCGTGTGGGAAATTAACGATGTTCCGTTGGATCCCAATCAGAGTTGCTCGATGGTTGTAATGGTAGAGCATGTAGAGATCAAAATGGATGTCTTTGATGAATTTTGTAATTACATTTAATCAAGTTGCAGTGGAGCAGTGATGCAGAACAAATTTGTTGGATGACCTTCATTTTGTTTTCTGTGCCGCTATATATGCAGAAAAGCACCAATTTGCGACATTGTCAGAACATGCTGGGACAGAATGGAACAGATATGTGAAAGCTGTTGATGCCTAGATTGTATCTTGTTTTGTTAATACCACGAGTTTCATGTTTACCCAAACGATTCAATTTGAAAGTCTAACCACATACTAACCGCCAGCAGATTTAATCCGATAAGAAAATCGAATTAGAAACCACAGCTGTTTTGTGAGGTGAGGGTGTAAACAATTTGTTTCGAACTTATCTCGATACCCAAAGGAGAACAGTGTCGTACAAAAGGAATTTTCCTATTGGGACTGGACAACTTTCAATTTTCGCTGTGAACGCACCCTTAAACCAATGACCAAATTGTCAATGTTAACTACAGTATAATACAGTATAATACAGTATATTCTCATCATGGACACGAATTAAGTAAGTACACTTATAAATTTTGTTCCCAAAATTCCGAGTTAGTGGCGGGGACTGTAATAGAGTTACCGCTAATTTTTTTGTCGTAATTTTCGTCCCAAGAATACTTAAGAATTCATAGACTGGCGAACAAATTTCATTTCTAAATTTAAACTGCTGGATGTTCCTGTGCCAGTGAGACAACCGGTTTTTCGATGTGCCCAGAATAATGCTGCTGTTTAAGCGTATGTCGCAAATGAACTAAAATAGTCGATTCCATTCGCAAGAATTGGGCATCGCTAAGACCACACTATGACGAATTTTGCTGCAGTTCCAGTCAATGAAGATCGCTGCAGAGACATGTTGCAACGTTATTTCTTAGTCAACTGCATCGATGATGTGTAGTTTCAATAAGATAGATAATTCGGGTTTAGTACGTTATTTAAACTGAACTGCCAATCAGTAGATCCAAATGACACAATCTTACTCTCATGTTGAGTTGGAATATCTCATAATGCATTGTTTTCTTTGAAATTTATGGATTCAAGTACTTAAGATCTTCCCACATCGTGTCTTTGGTCAGACTGGGTTGCGTCGTAACGCATTGGTTTTCTTTATCACTCACATGACCTGAATTTGACACCAATGCTGAAGGACCTAGTTGATTCTAGGTCTGTTGTTTGGTTTCTTATCAACTCTGTTAGAGAATGTACGGCATTCCAAAAGAGAACCACTTTAAACACATATACTAACAGCCCCCCTCACAAACCTCATCTATTTCAGGAATCCCATCTAATGGGATTCGTAGATTTGGAGGAAAAAATGTGTCCATATTTGGTAATCGAAGCCAGAGAATCTTCTGCCTTTATTCAAAGGAGTCCGCCCTAGAACCCTTTTAACCACACACTTTTCCATTAACGACAAGAGAAAAAAACAAGAACTTGTAACCCTATACACAAAAATTAAAAACGAACAAAGTGCTTTAGTGATCAGCCCATATCACTTTTCTTATCTCCTTTAAGATACCTTCTTTGAATACCCACCATTAGTATGCATCTCAAGTTGCGTGCGCATTCCAGAGTAGATTACATAAACTGTAACGAGTGCATGCAAGTGGGCAACGAAACCGTGGGAATATCAATACAATTTTACGCTCCAGTACGCCTACAAGAGTGAGATCTCGTATTTTTAGTTCTAAAGAGTGGGCATTTTGTAAGCAGTTAATTATCTGTTCATGGTTTTTAACCTTCTTCTTGGTTACGCTTCCAGTGGAGTTTATTGTTATGTTCTTGGCTTTGAATGAAATGCAACGGCTATTCAAGGTTCCCCCCCTTGGAATGTGGTACCTTCTACACCTAGACCCGACTCATCCCCACATAAACACTTCCTACGGTGTAACAATCACCACACTTTTACAGAGGGAATCAAGTAACACCGCATCCATAAGCAATTAAAAAAGTATTTATCTCCAAACGATGGAAACGGCAAACTGGATGCATCCCATCTGCCATACACTCCGTGACCATTAGTGTGACGAACGTCGAATGTGTGACTTCTATGACATAGAACGCGAGTTATGGCCTACGTAACAATCCGATTAAGGTCATTGAATACACACATCTGTCTGTATATTCACAGATACACGCATTTGTGTCCGTGGATCTGATCAATGCGATTCGTAATTTACTGAATGTTCAGAGAAAAATGAGAGGGGGTTGCGTTGGCAGTCTGCATGATCTTACAGTGCTTGGTGTCTCTAGCCGCCTTTCTAATTGACTTTCAATTTTCGGTTCTTGACCTTTTTATTCATCAATAAAACTGTTCACAGCCTGAATTGAATTTTGAATTCAATGATCCTCCCCAATCAGTGTACGCCTTCAGAATGTATCTCACGAAATTCTCACCGTCGCGGTCGTCAGAATGAATTGAAACTGATTTCGGTAACAAACTCTTATCCAAGTGATGGTGTGGAAAAAGAGAAGAAGATTGATTGCCAACCAAATGGAAAGAACCATACAAAATTGAAATCGCTTGCGTGATATGAAAGATTATATTGTTAATTTTTTTTTTATAAAATGTTGTGCTGTTGTAGATGTATATGGAAGTTTGCAATTGATGCCATCTTGATGTGTTAGAGACTCACCCAAAAGCTCACATCGGGTGCAACTTTTGTAAACCTGTCTACGAATCGACCTAATTTGTGGGCAGCATTACTTAACAATGCTGTTCATTGGATTAAATAACCTTAGCTCCATACATGGAAACAGGAAAAATTATTTCATAATTTCATAATCCTTAGCAGCGCAGATGATCATTCCATATGCGTTTCTCGTTGATGACATATTTGGTAGTGCATTGAAAAGATTTGCATTCAGGCAAGATGCTTTGCAAATGCTCTTAGAAGGAAATTGGTTTCCCAATCCGGAGCGTAGATCTAAACGGTCTGAAACGTGATTGCGACCGGTCCCCCCAGCTGTTTCACGACATGAGCTCAGATGTTTGATAATAAACAGCAAAGATGCAGTTGTACGATAAAGGCGATCAGAAAGTTATCAACTAGTGCATGCATAAGAAGGAATCGCTGAGACGTTGCATCTCGATTGAAAGTGAAATTAAAGTACGTCTATAATTACGGGACTAGTTCCACTCCAGTTGTGTCAGCGTTGATGTCGGCATCTTAAGCAATCTGTGAAACGTGTGCCTACATACGATTACGGACGAGGGAATTTGCCATATGTCAGATTTGATTGATATGTTAGGTGAACTTAAATGTAACGGTTCACTGTGCCTGCAAAGAGAGCAGAGTTGGCACACATATTGTGCCGAAGCCCGATTTTGCCAGAAGAAAATCAATTCTAGGTCATTGCTGGAGGGCAATTGAGATGACGAGGTAGATCTCTCTTAAGTAGATGCTGGCGATAACTCCAGCAATGGAGATCATGCATGGAGCACAAGGAATGAAACGATGCTTAAAGGTTAAGCTAGCAATAAATTTGAAATTTGAGTGAATGGTGTTTGCATGCCGTCTAACATCTTTTAGATTTACATTGGAATGAAATGTTGTGTGTTCACTCTGTGAGTTGAACTATAATAAGGGCACTAGTGCCCAGTAAAATGATTGGAAACATACATTTGTCTTGCGTTCGAACCTTAAAGAACTATCTGCATGTTGGGGCAGTGAATTGGTGCGTCATCCCATACTCTGTGTGTCAGTTTTCGACTGCTTTCCTAAATTTATGGTTTCACCTTTCTCGAGTCACTCAGTCAATGCTCAGATAAAACTCCTGGGAAGAAAAACGATTCTCAAAGTTGTCCGTTCAGAGTCGGCATAAAATGTGTAGGTCTCTTCCACCCGTGAAAGGCCTTGACGCTATAGCCAGGTTCATCTCGAAGTGTAGCTTCACCCATATTTCTATTATTGGCTGAATGTAGCCATCATCAGTTTTTAGGTGCAGATAGAAGTATGGTATCAATAGAGCTTGATGCGAACAAAAATATGCGTTAGGCGAGAGTACAATAGAATGAATGAGAACCAAGTTTCGGCTCATCGCAGAGAAAGATAAAACTTGAAAAGTTGGTCTATAAAGCTATATTTTCAAAATGACCACCATCAAGCATCAAACTTGTGTTAACTCTAACAGAAGAAGGTATTTATTTTATAGCATGTTTAAAGAGAAAGTTTTGTCTTGTATGTGTACTATTTTATAGTTTTACACCAACACGTAAAACCTTTTGTAATGCCAAAGTGTTATAAACGCTGTAACGTTCGTTCGTTACGGTTGCTGTTTATTAGCTTCTCATGCTATGCATTTGTTACTATACACGATCAGTGTTGGTAGACAGCAGTCCCACTTTTTTTTTATAGTTTGTCTTTTTTAATGTATATTTTCGTTATGTAATATTGTGTACGCTTCTAGTCATACAGGACCACAGTTGGGCGTTACAGGGCTAGAGTAGAGGATTATGACTACTTAATGTTTATACAAAAATTAAACTTTTTCTTTCTTATTGAAGTTAAAATGTGGCACGATTTTTAAAGTCACGTTTTGTAGAAGATTTACGCTGTTGAATATGTTGGGAGTGTTGACGGTTATGGCATATGCGTCAGTTGTAAATGAACATAGAGTGGTGTTAATGAAATCTTCTCACAAATTAAGATTTCAAATTTAAACAGAATTTTGAAAAAAAATACGTGATCTGTGATTGGCGTGCAAAGTTAAGAAGTTTTAAGTGGGTATGCATACTTATTTGGTCCACTGTATAGCATGAACTGAAGAGCAGAACGGAATACATTTTTATAGAAAGAGTCATCTGCAGTGTTTGTTTGTTCGAATGACACAATGCATAGTTCTTCTACATTCTTCATGAGATTATATTTGAGGTCTGAGAATCTCTGTTCTGCTCTTGTATGCAATGCAGTATAATTCTGATGAAAATTCATTACACACCTGACGTATTTATTTCTTTGAAATACATGCCACTTAACAACTCTGATGCTGCCAATGAGTCATACCGCCATAAAGTTATTTAAAACGTTTTCTGAAAACAATGTTGTCATTTCTTGTACCTTAGATTGTATTCAAGGATTGCTGTAGGACACAGTATTGCGGTACAATGGCAATATTTCTGACAATCCCCATTATTCACTGATACATAGTACTATAACTCTATAGAGGGTTCGGGCAGCAAAAGTTGTCCAAATCGATCGCTTGACCATAAGTAAGATCGTCCAAAGCATCTAGGATTTCAATAAAATTTTACTTAAACGGGAACTCAAACAATTCGAATCAACAAATTTCTCAGTACCTTTCGGTAACGTTCACTGAAGATGGTAATCAGCGCAAGGCAACAGTACAACGGAAGATTCAATCAAATTTGAAGGAGTTTTATATCAATTTGTTAATTTTTGGAAACTTGTGATCGCAAGTCTTCACATGAAAAGCGCTCGTCGCCCACTTTTATCGCTTCCTCGGTCATGGTGCAAACCTGCACAACAGCAACATAAATACCTCGCTAAAGTGGGGTCATCCACATCCTTATGAGGCACTGTCAACAACAAATTCAATACAGCCACATTAAAAGTAGGGAAACTGCTGTAGCCTCTATATGCGTGCAAGTGAGTAAGGATTGAGAGGAACATTCGCCCTCTCCTTAGTATGCTGAAGCCATCCTCACTGAGGAGACACTCTGTCAACTTTTTCTTCGACTGGATCTACATCTCTATGATATATTACGTTACTTTGACCAAAAAACTGACTCTGGGGAAAAGTTGATGTTATTTTTTAAATTTCCTCATCGGACCATCACTCATGAGTTATCCCTGTATCTTCCAACAACGCCTTGATTCAATGAGGAGTTTTCAAAATTCTCTGTATGGAGGTGGCATGGTAGGTTCATGCTTGGTGGCAAGTAAAACACGATTGTTTACTGACGAAATTAAGCAAGGGTACAACAAATAAGTGACCAAAAAAGGTTTCGTCGGAGCTAGCATTATTTATTCACCTATGCTTGAATTACAACATGTTTGATCTGCTAATGAAAGAAGACAACTTGAGAGGAGTCTCGAGTGTGTCTATCTAATCTATTTGATTACAATTCTCATTTTCTGATCAAACAACCCATAAATTCGTTGTGTGTATCTGTCAACGAAAATTGTGATAATTGACTTCGAATACATGCCTATGAACAGCTTCTATTCAGGAAATGATTCATTTAAGTAAATGACACCAAAATTACTATAATGAGACACTCGTGTACCGTGTATGTGATGAAAGAGTTGTAAATATTGACGCATCCACATCATATCAGCATTCATTTTTTATCACATTTATTGTGTTTACTAGCGGACGGGAAAAGTCTTGTCCTAAGTGTCACTCCTATGCCACAACATATAGTCGTGTTATAAAAGTGCAATTTGTTCACATGCCATGCCGCCAGATTGTCTCACAACGCATTCGAATTCACCTTGACGTAGTGGATTGCACGTCACATGCAAAAAAAAAAAACTGTACTAACTACGTAACCTTGATATTGAGTTTCACCCTTGTTTGTAAATATTGCCAAGAATTGGGGGAGAATGTGAAGGAAATTATGTATGTTCCCCTTCAGACAATGAGGAGTATAATGACGCCTTTTATGAACGCATGTAGTGCGTCATTTCTGCTTATTTTTCATATACTTCTTCGGATTGCCTGTGTACAGAAATGGTATAAACAACGATGAAGATTCCAATGAGAGTGTGGTGGATATTCGCATAGTCGATGGCAGAAGTTAAGTACTTTGTCGCATAATGTGCTATTGATTGAAATTCAGACTGATGAATGATGGGACTGAGGTTTGAAGGACTGCAAGATGTATTTTGTTCCTGGTAATTTTATTAAATGTTTTCGAATGCATTTTTTGTGCCGCAGTTGCGCTTGTTAATATCAGTCTTCGCATGTGTTTAAGATGTTTTCTTAAAGTTATTCAATTATTATCAAGATATAGAAAGCTAAGGATGTCCATTAAGTGCATTTAGTGCCTTTCCATGATATCACTCCTTGAGTATGTATTTGCCAAACTAAGTACAGGGTGACAATATGAAAATAAATTGAAATTAGCAAACAACGGTGTGAGATATTAAATTGATTCTCACTTTTTGTATATTTATTCCATTATACATATATGCAATAGAACATCATTCAAATGGCGGCGTAGGCTTTGCTGGCCGTGCGTCAAGCAGTCGTTCAATTTTTTTATGATTTGGCACCAAGAGCGTCATGAATGTTTGCCTCGACCTCGTCTAAAGTTGTTGGCTTGTTACTGCAGACTAAGGGCTTGACGTAACACCAGAGAAAATTATCCAATGGTGTCAAGTCACAATTGGCCGCCGCGGGCATTCGATGAAAACTTGCCCTGAGATGACCTAGGCGCCAAATTTCTACTTCACAACTTCGAATGTTGCGTCGCGCCGTTTTAGATACATCGGTGTTGTCGAGCTCTGGCCACAGAAAGTCGGTCAATGTCGCTTTATATCTGAGGCCATTGATTGTAACTGTGTCTTCTTCCTCATTTCCAAAGAAATAAGGCCTGACCACGACTGAGCCGTAATATCGAACAGTTTCTTTTTACTTAATCTTGACAGCTGGATGTCATTGCTAGCTTTGACAGCTCCAAAAACCAAAGAAATAACCAAAGAAATAAGGCCTGACCACGACTGAGCCGTAATATCGAACATTTTCTTTTTACTTAATCTTGACAGCTGGATGTCATTGCTAGCTTTGACAGCTCCAAAAACATAACAATTGGATAAACCATCATTATTATTGAATTATCTAGTTCGTATATAAATCTCAAACATTTCACTTTTAACCTCTTCACGTTTCCTTTGAACGTTAAAAAGATGGGCAGGCGAAGCTTTCTATTTTGTTCATTCATGTACTCGATTCATCATTTTACCATTTTATACGTTACCATAATGAAATCGGCAAAAATGCCTAGAATGTATACTGCCTTAGCCTTACGTAATAAAATTGATAAAGAAGATGGTCAAGTAACTTCCTTGCGGTACTCTGGCTTTTATTGATTTAAATGCAGAGTATTTATTATGCTTACTAAATTATTCCCCAAGGAAGTTGTCATTGCTAATGTTTTAAACATTCCTACCAAACCTTTGTCAAAAGACAAGACTGTTAAACTTTATCAAAAGACAAGACTGTCAAATGTTCCCTCCTAAACATAAATTTGTCACTGACTCTAAACATAATTAATTTGCTTTTGAACACTCATTGACAGTCAAATTTTCTTTACACTTGATTTGACTTAAGCATAAACATGCGCACACAAATTCTGGAGAGGCTTGCGGAAGAACATCTTCTTCGGGTTGACCGCTTGTAATCTGTATCGACTGCGCAATTGATTTATACGCCAGCAGCTATTGAGAGTTCCTCTGCCAGATGTTCCATATTCGTCCGTCTCGTAGCGTTGCGTCCATGGTGGTGAGTGTGGCGCTCATTCTAAACACCCCCAGCTGCTACGCAAAAGTCAGTGTATGTGCCTATCTGCGGCGACAAATCTTGTGATTCATTGACAGTCCCTCGGATTGTTATATTATCTTGATGCTATTCACCAACTCCTATTTCGATATCAACAAAAATATGTTTTGACGGCCTCTGGTCGACGGAAAAATAAAACACCTTTCCTCGAAATATCGCTGTTGGAGACCTCCAAATGCTGCTTTAGAGAACCACACCAGTTGGCAAGATATTTTAAACCACAACCAGCCACTTGCTTCGCAGCGACCACCTGGCTATCGAATTCTTTGAAATCCAATCTCACCTTTATGCCATCCAAGGGCAGCTGCGTGTAGAAGTATTTCCGTCATGACGTATTGAGTAACCGCTATCTGAACCGAACCGCTATCAAATTCTAAACAATCATGACATATTAATTTTTGCCTTGTGTGTCACCACTTGGGCAATCTGCTCACTTGCTCTTGTGCTAAGATAAAACCGATTGTAACCGAGTTCCTGTTGCAGTTTCCTGAAATCTTTCATTAATCCCACATGACTTATCGTAGACGTGAGTCACCGATTTCGCAATGAGTAATCATTTTTCTTTTTCAATTTCATTTCAGGTGATATGCGTGACATAAGCTCAAGCGGGAACAACAATTCGACACATCAACATACTCGATCAAGACATCACGAAATTTATTAAGTCAATATGTATAAGTTACTGGGAAGCCTGAAGAGCTATCTCAAATGGCAGGAGATACACACTGATAATGCGGTCTTTCGCTTGCACAATTCATTCACCACAGTACTGCTGCTAACATGCAGTCTTATCATCACCGCCACACAGTACGTGGGCAATCCGATCAGCTGCATCGTTAATGGAATTCCTCCGCATGTTGTCAATACGTTCTGCTGGATCTCCAGCACCTTCACCATGCCCGACGCCTTCCGCCGACAGGTGAGTCTTATTATGCTGCATATGCTCTTCGGTATTCTTGAGAGGAAGCTGTCGATAGCGCTGATAAGTGCTGTTCACGCCAGAATGTTTGATGGAGAATTCCCGAGAATGTCCGTTCATTTCGGGGACCATGTAGGTTTCGGCTTAATTGAGTCTGCTCCAGACGACTTCCGTTGCGTGGACGGGGGCAGCAATTCCGTGAAACGGCGCTTTGATTGATGTTTGAGAGGAATACGAATGCGGACAAAATGCACATGAGCTGCAGTGTACACAGTCACACACACGCGTGTTGCGGCTGGAGAAACTACTCAACGACGGTGGTGGCATGTGTTCAGCATATGGCATGGAATTGAATTGAGGGACTAGGGGACTGCTTTATTCCTGCTACTGTGTCGCACCATTTAGGATCTCATTGTCAGGGTTGCTAATGCGTGTAAAACATTAACCTTATGCAGACAAAGCGAACAGGGTACTCTCGGTAATGGAACTGCCTGCCCCGGGGTTCCATTGAATTAAATGGCATCCGTGCAAGCTGCACGCGTGTTGAATGCCAATATTGGCCAAACCATCTGGATGAGAAATCTCGAAGAATCTGAAGTTTCTACTGCCACGGGATACGTGATTGAATATGGTGGCTGTTGAGATATCTTTTGCTTGAACAGCAGCTTGCTTTGAAATTTACTTTCTCCGATGGTGGTATGAAATCTAAACTATATTTAGATTGTGCCTACATTTAAAAGGTTTACGATGTCTAGACTGTATCGCCATCTTCAAACTATTCAAAGACTCCTCACACTATGCATATTAATGACACACTAGAACAAGACATCCGACTTGGCAGGAAAGATTATTCATATCATTTGGCGAAGACGTTTCAACTCTCATTCGTCAATTCATAGAAACGACTAAAGGCCACCTACTTTACAAAGCGGCACGGGGACAGTGGACGTGATTCTAATAATGTGAAAGTTGTTTAGCTGCCTAATGCCCTTAGAACGAGTTGTAATGGGTATGCAAGCTGCAAGTTTTAGATGCAGTCTCCACTTAATGACATTTTGCCGAAAGGATACGAAGTATGAAGATGAAGACTGTTTTGCAATTAAACTCAGTCAGAATTGGTGCGGTGCCTAAACTCAAGCAGTTGGGCAATTTGTCGGTAAATGGAAGACCTTCTGAAGTGGCCCAAGTATACCTACAAACAGACACAATCTTAAATCTAGGAATTTGTGTCTTCCTTCTAAGTTTGGAAGTTTTGAAGAATACACACCTCAAAGCTGTAGTGGTTGTTTCAGGGTACAGGTTTGGCAATGAATCGGAAGACTTTCATTCACAAGTTGGTCCTTTTATCTGACTTAGATCGGGAACAATGTGGCGGTCGTATCGTTGTGGGTCTGTATGTCGACTCCTACTCCTACGCAGTTGGTGAAACTAGGCCGTGGCCCTATACGGGCTGTAGCGCCACCCATAGTATTATTATTAGATCAAAGACCACTGACTTGCTTTGCTTTAGCACGGACGAAGATGCAAGAAAGTAAAGCAAGAAGTGAATGACCATGGCTCGATCCTGGGGATACAAACTTTCATTTTTACCGCACCGCCTCTTCAATCACTGTCAATAAATGCTTCTCTAAACTCACTCATTCTTAATTGGTTGCTGCAGTATTCGAAGAAGAATGCTGAACGACGTTGACAGGACACAGCATCCTTGACAGACAGAGTTGCAACAGAGACTTCGAGGTCATCGTGTACGGAAAAGAAGATTTGATGGGGACCGATGCGTGGCATCCTCGCGGAGTTTTCATATCAAGAGACATTTAACGGAGGAAACAAAATAAAATAACACCATATTTTTTTCAAAATCCCTTCACATTATTGCCACCTTTTACTGCACATTGTGGCATTTTCGTATGCACGTAAACTTCTTTTACCTTGCTTTCAATTCGTGTTTTTCAGGTTTGAAAATGTTTAACAAATTCTCTAAGAGCCCTGGTTTTCCTTACGCAGTGTTTCGAAGTCTAAACATCTTATCACACTTTTACCAATTTCCCTTAATAGTTGATTGATTAAGACCTGTTTTTAAACAATTCTAATTAAAGCACTCAAATTGATTTGGGTGGTGGAAACTTACTTACTTATTTTTTTGGTCATAATTTCGTGTAATTTTTGTCTGCAACTGCGTCGTGCAAAACCCATTCTGAATATCCAATTTTGGATTACTGACAATAACGCCAGTGATGTTGGCTTCCAAATCCTAGATCATAGCTGACTCATCTGAGCTGGACGTAGTCTATTCGGTAGCGTATCATTCCATAACGCACACGGAGGCTCGAATTTGTGGATGGTGAAGGCAATAATAGACTTTATTGTATCGGTCAATATGAACCTCACTCTAGTCCACTGTTTAACTTTCGCTTTATTTACACGCCTTCAATTTGCTTTCGAAGGCTTCATGGGATAGAACCATATAGTTGTCCTTCAAATTTGTCAGCACCAGAAATCGTAGTCTAGCCTTGACTGTATCGTGTAGGTCTTCATACGACTTTTTCCGTAATCTTCCTGTTTTAACAAGATGCACACATGAAAGTAAATCTAGCGTAGTGCGCTTGGTTAGGTACTCTCCTGCACAAGCCTATGTGTTTCCCATACTAAAGAAATTGCAGAATTACTGCTAGCTGCGAGTGCTCTTTGAACAATGCTCCAATTGCGTTATCTTAAACTGTTTCCATACAAATTAAATACCGAAGAATACATTCAAACATGATTTATTTTACTTCTATAGACGAATATTCTTCTCATATCTTAAGCTAGCAACCATTCAGTTTTATTTTCTTCAAACTAATTTCAAATTTCTTTTCAGGTTGGCAAAGAGGTTGCCCACCCGGGTATCGCTAATGACTTTGATGATGAGGACGCTAAGAAGTACTACACCTACTATCAGTGGGTGTGCTTTGTGCTGTTCTTCCAGGTGAGTGAATAATATCAATTGACTCGACAATGAAATGCGATAATAGGCAGTGACTGTCCGTCACTGACAACAATCGCAAATATTCTCTCCCCGAGAGGTCAATTATGTGCAATTGTCAGAGATTGGCTTAACAGAGACTTGGTCAGCAGCGTCACTCACACACCCCACTGTGCAATTTAAATCAATTTAAATCTGTTCCCATCCATAATGCAAGTGATTTTCAGCCACGCGGCATTTTATTCATTCATTACAAGTAGAAAATCTTAACACTAAAACTTAACGAAAACATTAGAACGAAACTAATCGACTTTTTCTGGATTCTTTTCGTTGGTTTCCGCGGGACCGTCCACCATGTCGAGCAGCAATGCATGACTCGGCCCGACATCCGCGTCCTGATTCGCTTTATTTTGGAAGTGTGGGTTAGGTGATATTTCATCCGCCAAATGGTCGATGACTTTGTTGAAGAGAAACTCCGACAGGTTCGTCGCTACGAAATACAGAAACATCCAATTGGAGAAGTTGGAGCGCCGAACCACAGTGTACAGATTGTCCTTGTCCAGACGTCCTCCCGGTTTTGCCAGAGAAAATGCCATCTCGGAGAATTTTCGACTGCAATTAAATGGGTTTAATGGTCGAACAGCAAGATCTGTTATTAGATGTGCTTACCTTTTGTACATGAATAAGGTGAAGAACCTCCAAACGATTGATATAGAGGACATTACGAGAACAAAGAAAAACCAAAACCAGAGAATTGTGTATATCTTCTCGTTGATAATGTTCAGTGCCATGACACAGAGTGTATCATGCGTTTGAAGCGATCCGGATGGACCGAATTTCTGAAAGTGACACTTTGTCACCTTTGGGAAGACAACATCGAGCACATCCATGCGGGTGTTCCATTTCTCGTTAAGGATCTTCCATCCCAGTCCGTAGAACTGACCTGACAGAAATTTGTTTGTCCACCAAATTTGGAAAGCGATGTTGAACCAGTTGAGCCATTCGGCGACCATTAGGCGAATGCCCCATTGTCGATTTAGACGCATTCGGTTCACTACCTCATGGCGAATATCCTTTATTCGTTGCTGTGTCTCTTCCTCGCTCAGGATATCCAGTTTTCCGATTGCCTTGCTGTGTTTACTGATGTATCTCGCGAGTCCGACCATCTTGAGGCCGAACACGAGCTTCTTGATTCGACCGCCTAGCGAGGGATACATGCATGTTTGTTATTCAAGTCTTCTTGTTGTCTACATCAAGCAGTCAATCAACCCACCTTCCCAATGTTTCCACAGATTGTGGGGAATAAGAAAACATAAAGCTTGTCCAAAGAGAACAAACGGCACCCACTGGTAGTAAGCATGATACTTGATCGGGTCCTCTTGGACTTGATAAGGCCCGATTCCCGGTTGAAATATTGCACCTGCATCGAGGGCAGTGTTGTTCAAATGCCGCACCTTAGATTGGAAAGGCAGATAGCCTCGATTAATGAGTCGTTCGTCAGACTTGACGGCTTCCCCAAAAACAGACTTACCACAGTAAAGGTGGTTGTGATGAAACAAAATGTATTTATCACCCTTTCAGGTATCGTATCTGAGATACATTTTATATGCTCTCCAATGTACTGTCTGTACGGGATTGCGCAAACATTGTATTTCTGTGTATTCCAAATGTGTAGAGTCTTACCTGGATGTCACTAGTATCGTGGCAATGATAAGTATGATGAATGTGAAGCGGTAGTGTAGTTTGAAGCAGAAGTTATCGATTGACACACGCTTCGGATTGAACTTTAAGTACGGTGAGATCGAACTAAATGTCGACAACATTGTGTGCTTTGTTTTCTTTTTTTAAATTCTGCTCCCGCTAATCTTAAACTAACATATTCTTAATGCAAAAAAAAATATAAATATGTAATAAACTTCGTTCCTTCACTGTTTGACGGTTAGCTGCGACTAAATTGAAGTGCCCAGTACCTTGCGAAGTTCGCTTCACTTTCAAAATTACGATAAGAACTGTGGAGATAATGTGACTGATAGAGCACATTGCTGGAGAGGTGCGAGCGCATTCGGAGACAAATCGAACGAACGAAACCCATTGCGAGAGTGTTGGAGCGAGGTATAAGGTGCCGAAAGCTTGTAAACCGGGCACACTTAACCCATTAAGACCAATTCCAGCCTACAGTGTGTTGGGGTACTCGTCAAGATAAGCTATGGATGAAGATAAGTTGAACAACCGAAGCTTTTTGGTGGAACCTTATCATTGTTTTCTGCTCCATTTAGCCGAAACCACGGAGAATGTATCAGTTTATTAGCGACACTCGTACACGGTGGAAACGTCGTGCGAATTCGAGTGAAGTTTGAAAAATTACAAAAAATGTGAACGTCCCCAAAGAATCTTCTATATTACTGTTTGCTTTCGAACGACTGAGAGTTTGCTTACACTTGCAAATCCGATAACGATAATCTGAATTAGACAAATGAGATTAAATTTACACCGAGTGATGGGGCCGAAATCGATGAAATCTTTAATGAAACTGCTTTCCCTCTGAAGTACATAACACGAAAATAATCAGTGATGGGTTGATCATGTTTCTATATTTAAACTCAGAATTTTACGTACGAAATGATCGGAGTGAAGTTGGCATACATACTTGTCAGGCTACCCTGAACTCTGATTTGACCTCAATCCAGTGATTTATTTCGTTGCACTTTTTTTCGAAGTTGCCTGCACCTCTGATTAGCTTATGAGGTTTGATCGTCCCCGTACCTCGAACCGGGGGGATTACAATGGCCCTTGCAAGTGAATCCATGACTTCTGGGCTATACTCACTCGCATCCGTTTGCAGTTCGTGGAGTTCGCGATTACCTGTTATCATCCATAGCTCACGCAGAGGAAATATCTGAATGAGGTGTATGACATTTTAACAACGGCGCCGGCCAATAAGTGGCGCATCTTAGTCCGCTTTAAGTGATCCGATATCATTTATATACATCGTGGTTAGAACTCTGTGCAAATGCATTTCCTACAGTGGTGTCCATCTTTACAGTGAATCCGCAAAAAGGCGTCTTATAATACAGTTGGACCAAATATCTGCCAAATAAGTTGCTTTGCACCCCAACTTGCAAATATCTCAAGTGCTAAAGTAAAGAACCATGCGTTCACAATTTTTAGAAACCTGTTCACTTTCGAGCTTTGCTGTCAGAATGACGCCAACACCTTTTATGATTACATCTCTGACCGTAGAATCAGAATTAAACAGGAACAATGCCAAAAAATGCCGAAATTCAATATCAAAACAAAACAACAAATAATACAAAAGAACGTACATGCATCACTGTTCTTAAGATAAATGACACACTTGCGTACTTTATACAGTGCGTCATTCATCCGGCCGGCTATTCGTTATCGGACAGTTTGTTTGACGCTTCCTTATCAGTCCTTTAACCGAAGCGCTGCGACGCAATGACCAACTATTCCGATTGTGAAACAATCAGAAATTTATGCAGAATACATTTGTCCGCCTGGATTTACGTGCGAAGAGTTTTTAAGCAGTACTGTAAAAGTAGGTAAATAGATGAAAAATGTTTGATGCGTACAGGGAGTCAGAAGAGACATCTTTAGGAATAATGCTTTACAAAACAAAAAAAAATGAAATTGACATTGTGACGTCTATCTTGTTATGTTTCCTGCTGATCGCCCAGCTGTGAAAACAATTTTGAATGCAGTTTTAATTTTTGAATTCAACATTTGTGAAAAACCATTCGAACTTTAAAGAATGTCACTGTCTTATGTTCAGATTGATGATTTTCACTTTCTAGTTCCTTTTTGTTTAGAATAGTAGTCACTTATGATGAACTGAAGCATTGCTAGTGTTTTCTTCAGAAGAACACAGATTTTCTCACGACCAAGGCTATATAACTATAATCAATAATTATGCAAAATAAACTTTAATACTGGTCTTTATGTCTGTCCTGTTAAATCGAACACATTAAATGGGGAATGTCAAAATGCTGAATTTGTGGAATCTGTCTACCAAGTTCTATTCAAGTTCGAAAAGCGGTTTAAGAGCTGGATCTGCACAAACATTTAGTGGCAACCTTATGCATTTTGCGTGTATATTTGGTGATTCATTAATACCTGTTTTTCTAAGTTTTAAATAAACCACATAATGAGTTCGGATTGTTTAAGCTTTGTTTTAGCCTGAAAAAACAATTTATGACATTTAGATATTGAGTATAATTTCGGTTAGATGTTCCCCATGAACACGCCGTGCAAGGTTCAAATTTGGATGACTGCTTCCAGAGTTGCGACAGGTATTTGCCGAATTACGCGAATAGTGTTCGCTTGCAAATCCTAGATCGTATCTGGCTTATCGGCAAAGATGTGGTCGATTCGGTCGCGTATAATACAACAATGACGTGCACTGAGACCTGCATTTTCGGATGGTAAAGACTAAAGACAATAAGGGACTCGGAAGGTCGATGGTGCACTCTGTCACTGTCACTTTTTCATAGAACGCCGATTTGTTGTCGCTGAATAATTTCCAGACGTTGTTGAAGTGTGGGTCTTTCCATGATGATTTGTCAAACAATTCTGAAAAATAATAAAAAAAACAACACGATTCCAATTACTCGTGATCTGTAAGAGAAAAAAAACTTATTGTAATAATCAAGTCTAAATGAATTACTAAATGAATTACTGACTGTTCACTTCTTGTCGTCCAATCCCCGTACTTTATGAAACTTCTCCTATCGCCAATAATTCCAAATTTCATCCACAGTTGCTGGTATGTCTTGGGCTCTGCCAACCTACTATGTATGTTTAAGTAGCAAACTGCCTTTTATTTAGGAAGTAGATTTAGGTGTATCTCTTGAGCGCATGCCCCATTTGCCACCTCTCTTATTTACAATATTAAATCGCAATCCTTTCCCATCTCTATGCCACCCGCTAGGGTAACTTCGATTCAAGAATGACACTCTAGATGGGTTTCTTTCTAAGAGCTTAATATGCCCGTTACGCGAGCCCATACTTTCTGGAATGTATTCGCATCCTATTGCTGTTGGTCACCTGAGGAACCTCAGTCGCTATATTCACAGATAGGAGGAAATACTCAAATGAGTGTGGATTCGAGAATGACACTCCAGATGCATCTTACTGCTGCAATGTAAAATAACCAACCATTATGACTGTAATTAGAACACTTAAATTAATCAACCTACCAGTCTTATCTGCTCGTGCTACATTTCTGGGAGAACATTAAATTTACTTCAGATGCATTCTGTCGCCTGTCGTCTTTAATTAGTCCAGAACGAATACATATCTTATAGCAGTCAATGTGGGCAGTGAAATTCGGACAAACCCTCTGACATACGCCTCATATAAAATTTAATTCACGCCATAAAACATTTATCTCGTCTCAATCCTGTTTAACTTCTGAACGCATTTTCATCCATCAGCCAGAGCCCAGGCCACAGTAGCTGGCCGCTGCTTAATTAAGATCTCGCTGCAAAGTGACTGCCAAGGTCTCAAACTTTCCAAAACAGTAAGCCTTAATTAGCCAATCCCTGCTTGAATGCCCAAATCTTGTTACCTGTCACTGGCAGAATAATTCATAAATGACATAAAAGCCCGAACAAGTACTGTCCGATCAAGACCTCTACCAAACACACCCAAAAAAAAAGCAACAACAACACGTCCATTCTCCAGAGGACTGGTGAATTGTCTACAAATAATAAAATTTATTTCACTTAAGGAAAACTGTGTCCCCTGCTCCGCCGACTTCACAAAATGGAACCAGTTCTGATTTGGAGCAATCACTCTGATTTGTCTCGGCAGCTCAGTTCCAATTTCGACGGTTTGTGGTTCTCTTGGACACAATTGACCTCGCTGACTGGCCGACACTTGCACGAGCTCAACGTCCCCATTGGCATTACTCGTGGGTACACACACTTTGTCTTGGAGCAGAGCCATCATTTTCTTGTTGACCGATTTGAAAGAGGGGAATTCATCATCCATTGGCTGTGCACCCAATTCAGCTGCCGTTCTTGTGTCCAGGAGTTTTGTAATGAACTAATAGCGGCGCAGCCGCAAGGCGGTCTGGATTCAATTGAATTCAATTGGATTTGAATGTTGAATTCTGTGGAAATTATCACAGTGAATTGCATCAAAAGAGGGGCATGCCGCATGAGGCATGTCAGACGTAAGGATTTGAAACCGAAACAAGCGAAATAAAAATAATTTCAGAGACAGATTATACAATTTCAAACGTGTCCACAGGGTGGTTATTAGTGTGGTGATTCTGTGAAATTTGCTGCGGACTTATTGTGGCAGTAACAGCAAACGAGTTGTTGTGTTTATGCCTTTTTGGTGGATACAGCGAAGTGGAAGGGGAAATGTGAACGATTTTACTGTTACAAGGTAAATTTTCACATACCGTACATAAGGCCGTAAAAGGAAGAAACAGAAGAGGTTGAGTTGCATCAACATCAATTCGATTAAATCGAGAGAAAGTTGCAATCTAAATTGACGCTCGGTATAAAGTTGCTTCTGTGAGGATGGATGGGAATGTCGTGTGGTTGTGGGGTTCTTGAGACGTTTTTCTTGTTGTTTATTGTTACATCAGCAATTACAGTAGCTTTGCCTTTTTTGCTGTAATACTTGTTCAAATTGCGGTCGCTGTGGTTTACTGCCTTCACTGCTTGCACTGTGAGCATCATTTACTATCGGGGGAATGATAAAAAACGTGATTAAAGGCTGTACACGTTTTTAAATTCTGATCCGACTTGTTTATTCAGTATTGTCTGAACCTGATCCATCATGCATCAGAGCGTCATTTGGAGATTATGGATTTTGGAGAGATTGCAGCTTTTCCTTAAAAATTATCGATACTGAAAAGTCATCAGGAATGGCGCCCAACAAAAGACCCTGGTCAACTACTTTTTTTTAAGAACGACAGGGCATGGTACCGGTATCTCTATCAGGTTATTGACAGGACATATTCGATGCTAGGCATGTCTCCGCAATTAACATCTAACCTCCAGCTCATAAACCGTGTGACTGAACGCCACTAGACTATTCTCTGGAGGAGTTACTTGCTTACCCAGGCTAGCCAACAATGACTCCGAGTCAACGCGAAAACAACAGAGGACGCTCTGTTTTAAGGATCTTAACCAACGTGGTTTGAGCAACTGGAGGCAGCTAGTCAGAGATCGCGCTTGAAGATTGTTGCTTCAAAAGGAAGAGGAGTTTTGGAAGTACAAAATTATACTAATGTAATTCAGTGACAGTGTTCAATTGCAAGCCTTTCAAGCAAGCTCAGAATTTATTAGAATTTTCATTCAGGAACCTGTCTCTTAGTTACCTAGAACACTTTCCAGTCAAAAATATCAAAAATATTCCGTAAGACTGTAGAATGCACCATCTTTACACAACAAAATAATATCAAGATAATTTATCCAAGCTGCTATGGAAATCAGTTGGCATTCATTATAAAGTTCATCATTATTTCCATAATGAAATAATTAGGTTCTGTGTTAATTTCAGAATCGTCTTATTCTACTTTCAAACTGTGGGCGCGTCTCCCGTAGTGATTTATTGAAATGGCTTTAGTATTCCCGTCTATGCATCGATAACCTGTTCGATGAGCGGGGATAACTTGTTTCGCGGAATGTGCTAACATTGAGCTGCTTAAAATTCTTAAGGACCAAGTGATTTTCAATAAAGAAATACAAGCAAGCACATGGGTATCACTTAAAGAGTCGATATTCTTTTCAGTCGCATTCCAAGAGCCGATATCGGGTAGATTGTGACATGTTTGAAATGAACTTGTCTATCAGTTGATCTTATCTCATTCAATTCAAGTGCTCCCGAAGCTTTTCCGTTCAGATGGGACCATGCTTGAACGATGTGGCATGTGAGCTGGGGACATCTTGACAGTTGTGGTATTTGCGGCGTGAATCACGCCAAGGTGTGAATTTTAATAAAGTAATAATAATATGGGTGGCGCTACAGTCCAATGTGTACTTCTCGTGTTGTGTGTGCCACTGTTCTCTGACGAATGTACGACACCTACAGTTTCAAGCGGCCTTCGATACTTTGTCTTGACTGTCATAGTCTCTAAGCATTGTCAGCGGCTCTAGAGAGAGGCGAAGCCATGAATTATGAGAGTTGGTCGTTAGCGTTGACTACGCCACGACGAACTCTTTCTTGACAATGCTCTGTCTGAGTAGCAGCATACATAAGTGACTAGATCCAACACATTGAGAGTTAGTGCGTCCGCAATCAAAATTAAGCACTCATCCAGTACGCCCGGATTGCAACAAAACCTTGTTGAGATGAGAATTAAGTTATAGTGACATCCTTGGGAGCTGCCACAATTAGCAACATCATTACAGTTTCTTGGCATTTCTGTGATGACTGCGTTTTTGATTTGACCTTGTTAGCGCCACTTATTCTCGCATGTGTTGAAGTCCAGATGTACAAATAAATTTTCAGCCTCCAACTTATTCCATCTACTAATTGCTTTGTTTTTTTTTCAGGCCATAGCATGCTACACACCGAAATTCCTGTGGGATCGTTTCGAGGGCGGTTTGCTCCGCAACCTTGTCATGGGCCTTAACATAACCATCTGCACCAGGAATGAAAAGGAGGCCAAGAGGGATGCTCTCCTCGATTACTTGATAAAACATGTCAAGGTAAGATACTACGAAGCCTTAGTCCGAACTCATTCTAATTTCATTCCGATTTTCAGCGTCATAAGATGTATGTTGTCCGCTATTGGGCATGTGAGGCACTCTGCCTGGTCAACATCATTGTTCAGATGTATCTTATGAATAAATTCTTCGATGGAGAATTCATGTCCTACGGTACACGTGTCATGGGCCTATCGGACGTCCCACAGGAACAACGATTCGATCCAATGGTGTACATCTTCCCCAGAGTCACCAAGTGTATCTTCCACAAGTATGGTGCGTCTGGTTCGCTTCAGAAACACGACTCGCTCTGCATATTGCCGCTGAATATTGTCAATGAGAAAACGTACGTCTTCATCTGGTTCTGGTTCGTCATCATGACTGTTCTCCTGTTCGGACTGATGGTCTTCAGGTAAGATTCGTCTGCATTTAAGCAAGCATCAGAATTGTGATATTGACTATTTTCGATTTCAGAGCACTGCTGGTCTTTATGCCCAAGTTTCGTCCAAGAATCTTGCATACACGCAATCGCATGATTCCCATCGAAACGTGTCGTTCCCTCTCAAGGAAGCTTGACCTCGGCGATTGGTGGCTGATCTACATGCTCGGACGCAATCTGGACCCCGCCATCTACAAGGAGGTGATGAGCGAATTCGCCAAACAAGTGGAACCGGACAACCATCACTACCGCAACAAATAAGCGAGCATCTGGGTGAATTTTTGTTGAAACCCTTCAAACATAATGGCTGCCCTCAAGGAAGAGAATCACTTGGTTTCTCAATTTGTACACTTCACCATTTAAACGATCTAGTTCTAAGTAGAAGCAGTTGATAGTTCTGTGATTAAGATATGAAATACTAAATGAACGCTGGGAGCGACGAATCGGTCCAATGGCCGCACTGTTGCTCTCCCATCGTCAACGCAATGATCACAACTCGAATCTATTTTAAGACATGTCTTACAAGGCATTTTAATATTCTCTATTTAATTACTATTTTGTATACACTTGCATATCACATCTACACGAAAGCAAACGTAAAACTAGGCATACAATTTAGCTCTCTTTTTAAGTACATTAGTTGCTTCTGAGTCTTTTATAAGGATTTACGTATATTTTTATGACTAGTGTAACGATGCCCTAGACGGGGGACATACGATTTGAACGTAATGCATGCATTTTCTATAACTGCTAAGCAAATTGATAAAAAATATATAATAATACATACATATTTTGTATAAGCCACCGGAGAATGATATTTCGTTTGAATTTTGAGGTCGGGTTGACTGACGGAGTTTTCAAACCTTCCTACAATTTTTCTTGGATCTCTTGAAAGTTTTCAGCTGAAAAGAAATCATTGATCTTGATATTTAGTCAGATGCTATTGTGGAATTTTGTGTGAGGCAGAAACTTATGATATCTCGGTTCTTTCACGTATGGACGACATCTTTGAAGTTGTGCCATCCATAATGCGACAGTTATTTATGGTGCAAGGCATTGTAAAGGATGGCTTATTGCCCCATCTATGTATCTTCCGTGCAAATACATGTAATAGTCCATTTTGTCTGACTTATAGAAACATTTCCTCCAGAATCTGTCAACAAGGGATGCTTCTTTTATGTTGGTTCTACAATTTTAAGAAAAATTCTTGCCGGAAAACTGCTACAAAAGTGTGGAGCTAAAAGAAGAATTCAGTCAAATGTGAAGTATTAAAGCAATTGTAATTTTGCCCCCAGACGAGATACATGCGTATTTTGATGAAAAACGTGTTTGAAAAAAAAGAAGCTGGATGGCGACGTTGACTGAGTGCCTGCCTCTGGTTATAAGGGTATATAAAATAAATATTTTGGATAATAAGACAAGCGAACAGCAAAATTTTCTCTGAAAAGAATGAGTTCCCACTAGAAAGCCGTCATTTTCAAATAACATGAAAAAATACACAGAATCGTCCTGTGTTTTGATCAAAAATTGCTTTTTCTGCCAATCACCCTATATCCTGGTCAGTACACTAAATGCGATTCAAACTACCACGAAACTCAAAATGCACTAGAATGGCACAGGCGTCTTAAAGCTCTTGTAGGAACTGCAAATGTTGGATTGGGCTTGTACCAAAATTCCGAGTCGCCAAATTTTTGGCTAAACGGCCACTTGATCCTCCGCCATCGACTCAAATTTCTACCTCATCAGGAGCAATGATCAAGCGATACCAAGAGAGTTGTCGGACTTGGTGCAACCACTTCATTCTGGGTCTGCCAAGCAGTGGAATCACATTCAAGGCCTGCCTCGGAAGTCGTGATGATGGGGACATTCGTGCTACGTGACCAAACAATCGAAGCATAGCCCTTTCCCTTCGAAAAAGCAGCTGCTCAACGTTGAGTTCATCGAGCATCGAGGGTCGTGTGATTTAAAGTGCTTTAAATCACCTTTGAAGTGAGAACACACTTGGAACATTTGATTTGGTTTGATTGATTTCCCATCAGTACGATGATACGATTACCTGAATTCTGCATTGTACGTAGTTATCCGAAAGAACAAAGTCACAGTCGCTTGTCCTTCAAAAATCAAATAAGCACCCAGTTGAAAACCACCCTCATACAGTCTATATGTATACATCGGATGTTGTATTTATTTCCCTTATTTACCTTCTATATGCGCATGATGTTACTTTATAATTAAGGAGGATTAAAATCAAAAGCAATGGTTCCGTTATATTTACAGCTTACAGCGGCTTTAAAAACCAAATTTAAATGCCTGTACTTGCTGAATATCCGAGACAACTGCTTAGCGAAGGCAACACTCGAACTTTTTGCACGCCATCTACACTTCAAGCATAGAAATAGCGGTTTTAGCGATGTATTGAACCATTGCAGATGACTGCGTGTTGGAGCTTTCGATAGCAAAGATAGGAATTGAAAGAAAACTTATTCAGACGATTATAAGCAATCATGGGCCATAACCATGGAACTACACTGGCGACCTTCGTAATCAGTTTTAGAAATGACGTATTCCTTGTTCCTTGTTCACAAGATTGGCGCAAGTGTCCAATACTCATGAGCTGTCAACAATAGGGCCCAACTGATGTACATTGTTTAATTCAACACTTGGTATGACAATATCGGTTAAGTGTTTATTATTTTATATCCTACAATATCCAGTGCTTACATCGGGTTGTTAAAATCCGTGAGTTCATGCTCGTCCTTTTGGGATGGTGTGGTAGCCGATTTAGCCTCGATTGTGACTGCTATCGCTGCTCTGGTAGAAGCCATGCAGCTCATTATCGTTGAGAAGTTCTGCTCGCTTAGCAGATCTATCGCGTTGAGCGTTGTCCGGGGATGGTGTTTCTCGTAAGGATAGTCGCATTCTCGGCAGCGTCACCATTTACCGTTGCAAGGGGATGATGTGTGCTTAGTCGTACAGCTTCTTGTTGCTGTGATACTTTCGTCGATCCATGTTGAAGGTGAGACCACCATGTCGTAGTATTTTTCTTTCGAAATGCTGTTTCTAGAAATGGTGTGCCATATTTGGAAGCCAGGAGTTAATATCGGCCGCATCAGTTGCTTGTATCAGCAGCCTTGTCCTCTGGCTTAAACTATTTGTATTGACGTATTCCTTGATTGTTCGTATGACATTGGAGTTGAGTGCTATAGTCCACAGCAGAAATCATGTACATACTTCATTAATACTTCATATCTGGTCCAGAGCCGTGTCTTGCAAATTGCGAACTTTGTAAAATCTGACATTTCATGCACACGTACGAGGGTTTACAGATAGCTACGGGTGGCGATCGTTAAGTAACTAATTGGCAGATTTTAACCAACAATTTGTGGATTGCGTTTTGAGTTTGACGAGTCGCTAAGGAAAGTCGAGAAAAATAAAAGAAGAATATTTCAAGAAACTAATTAAGGGCCATTGATATGAAGTTTTCTCAATCGCAGAGAGCTACGGGTAGAATTTGTACACACTGACAATTAATCGAGAATTTTTTGGTCGTGAATTTGTGGATTGCAAATAGAATGATTGATTCGCAGAGAAAGAACTTAAAATCGATAATTAGGAAAGTTAAATTGGCTATTGTTCAGAATTTTGTTGATAAAAAAACGCGATAATTCAATTTGTATATTTTTGCATACCAGGGAGCATACAATTATGTTTATATTTCCCGGAAAATGGTGGTATCTGTAAGTTCACGTTCGCAGCTGTGTGTCATAAGTGTTTTCGAAAACGGTTTATTCTTTCGTCAAAATTCTTTTTGTGTGGGATTGTAGATGCCAATACGATGGTTTGTAGCTATATAACATGTTTGTATGTGCGTTAGTTTTTATATAGGAGCGCGTCGAAAAAAGCATCCAAATCACTATTGGAAGAAATATGCATTTCCCCATATGTTTATGACACGCTCCAGAACGATAATCAGCATACAAACTGCTTTTAGCAACAATGCGTACACAAGAGATAATTGCACTAGCGCTGGCATCTTCTGGTGTTGCAGCTACTTTGTTAAAAAGTCGTCGAACTGCACATTTTGCACTAAAACTGAAACTGAAAACATGTAATATATCTAAAGCATTTGGATGGTTTTGCAGCGTGCTGCTCTTATTGTGTGGTATGAGGTCACCATGGCTCATAAAAAAATCAGTAGAAACTTTGGAAATAACGGTGAAAGGTGGTAACGGTGATGTCTTGATTTTGCTGTTAGGAGATTTTCAACAAACTTTGCTTGTTATACCAAGATCAATTCATGCAGATGAATTGCTGGAAGTCATCGTTTTTGTGGAGGCATGTGAACATATTTTCTCTTACAACAAATATTCATGTTCAATTGCAACATAATGTATCAGCTGTTGAATTTTTAACGCAACTGTTGACAATTGCCAGTTGATGAAACTGAATTGGTCAACGTTAATGTAGCCACTATTTTGATTGGAAAATTCAAAGGTGAAGGCGTTTTGATTCCTCGCATTCCAATGATACCAGCCGATTTGTCGTTTGAATTCAAACGTGTAAGATTTCCAGTGCGTGTTGCAATTGCCATTACTAAGGCACAAGGCCAGTATTAGTATTTGGGGATTTGTGGAATACACATACAAGGTATTGCCGCACTGAAAATTGTATGTTTGCTGTTCACGTGTCGGCAAACCATCAGAATTATTTATTTATTGTCAAGGAAATGGAAGAACAAATAATGTTGCTTATCATAGAGTATTACAAGAAACATATAATGTGAATTCAAAGTGTTAATTGGTATTTTTTATGTATTTTGTGCAGTGAAACGTGCAGCAAGTCCGCTAATTTGATTATAAGTCTACACGCAGCTGTCTTCAAGCTCAAAACTTTGAAGACAATGGGTCAGATCAGAGTCAGCGCAGTGAATTTAGGTAGGCACATAGTACTTATATATTTTCAGTGAAGTGACGTACAACACTTTGAGGAGTTTCATATCGTCGGCAGGCATATAATGTCTTCATCAATAATAATTCAGAATATAGTGGTCAAACCTGGCATTTACTCATGTACTTAGAGCAGTAATATACTAAGCTTTTGGTCACTTTACTGATGTTGTTACTGTTGTGTACCGGAACTTCCTCTCAAAAGATTTGAGTCCACAAGCAAATCTTTCTCCTTCTAGATTATTTTAAACAGTATACATTGAAGATAGGATTTTTAGGCTTTTCCTAGTTCATCGCACAACTGCCACAGCGGCCCAGCTAGACGTACCTACGACGTTAGTTATGTTATGTGTTCCTACGTGTATTAATCGAATCCGATAAACCAAAATATCCACCTAATAAATCGACAGTATACAAAATCAATACTAAAACACTATTGAACTATGTGTTGCACATCACAAAACGTTCTTAACCCAATATGTTACGAATCAAGAATCACACGAAATGAGCTCAGGCTGATAACATTTTGAAGGAGAAGTCGACGTTTGTTTCCTGATTCTAACACACTGAAAATGCTTATCATAACTTAGATGTTTGAGTCCCACATAATCACATAATCAAATCTAAACGACGCCAGAGGCTGAAATGATCTGAGATTAGCGGGAGTCTATACGTTGGAGCAGTCATTAGAAAACTCCTTGAATTATTTTAGCAAAGCCTAAAGACACACACCCTTTGTTGACTTGACTTCACTTGTCGACTTGTATGGGGGATCTCTGAAAGATGACATTTTCGGATAAATTGCAGACTTTTCCAATAAGACTGAATTGAATGGGTTCCCCGCTTGCAAGAGCAAAATCAAAAAAGTTCCTCACATGAAAGCATCTTGTGACATTGTTTCAGAAACAAAAACCCCCTTGGTTGCGTGCCCAACGACGTTGTCATCTCGAAAATATTTAGCATTTATATGCAATGTGTCAATACATCAACGGCGAGAGCTTGAAGAGACGCCTGAACAGTGAACGTGTTTCAACCCATTCTGGAGCCATTTTCACATCGAATTATGTAAAATTCCATTAAAAGTTTGTGACATCTCGACAAGTAAAGTAAAATGGGTTCTAGGCCGGCAGAGGGTGTGGTGACGGTGGCACGACTGCCGGCAAGGCTGGCCTGGCTTCGAATTTGAGGTTTGCGGCTCCTCTTATATTTATAACTATGATATGCGCGCCGGTTTTTCGCATCAACCGAGCGAAATAATAAAGTTTTAAATAAATTTTCATAGAAAACGAAAACAAAACGTGGCGAACATGGTGCATATGTGAACACTCACAGGGTCAGAGTGGGCGGGGTGCAAAAATAAAAGTTTCCACTGGAGCGATGTGTGTGTGTGGTACATCAGAGTCGTTTTCTGCACTATTTCTCGTCAAGGAAGAGAGTGCTTGCAGAGTTGTGTTATCACACAGAACAGCTTCAATTACAAGTATTATTGCCAGTCGTGCTATTGCTTCAGTCGCATATCGCCACAGCCTGTGGCACAAAGGCAGTGGTGGTCTTAAGTCCGAGGCGACCACATGACGGTTGAGTTGTTAAAATTGTTTGATAAAAATTTCCCAGATCCCCGTTTAGTGCCACATCTGATTATTTCCACAGCGTTATTGAGTCTCATAAGCTGACAGCAGCAGTGACAGGAGTAGATTTAGCTAAATGGCACTGGCAATGGGTGACATGTGATATAACGACAATGGCCGCAGTGTCGGAGGATTATTGCCTGTACATTCCCCGGCAGCACATGGAAGGGCAGAGTGAATAGCATATACATACACATGCGTTGCAAGATGCGGTAATCACAGCTTTATGGTCCATTGTATTGCTCTGAGTTGCCTTAAAGGAGCAGACGTGTCTACGCAGACTACAGCATACGCTCACCCCATTACCCATGGTTTCACAAAAGGAAATGGATTTGATTGTTGCTCATACTCCCTCTCTTTTGATACGAAACATAATTATATTTTTGACCTTTCAGACAGGTGAGACAAAAAAATGGATAAATAAATCTCCATCCTCATCTCCATCCTCATCTCCATCCTCATCTCCATCCTCATCTCCATCCTCATCTCCATCCTCATCTCCATCCTCATCTCCATCCTCATCTCCATCCTCATCTCCATCCTCATCTCCATCCTCATCTCCATCCTCATCTCCATCCTCATCTCCATCCTCATCTCCATCCTCATCTCCATCCTCATCTCCATCCTCATCTCCATCCTCATCTCCATCCTCATCTCCATCCTCATCTCCATCCTCATCTCCATCCTCATCTCCATCCTCATCTCCATCCTCATCTCCATCCTCATCTCCATCCTCATCTCCATCCTCATCTCCATCCTCATCTCCATCCTCATCTCCATCCTCATCTCCATCCTCATCTCCATCCTCATCTCCATCCTCATCTCCATCCTCATCTCCATCCTCATCTCCATCCTCATCTCCATCCTCATCTCCATCCTCATCTCCATCCTCATCTCCATCCTCATCTCCATCCTCATCTCCATCCTCATCTCCATCCTCATCCTCATCCTCATCCTCATCCTCATCCTCATCCTCATCCTCATCCTCATCCTCATCCTCATCCTCATCCTCATCCTCATCCTCATCCTCATCCTCATCCTCATCCTCATCCTCATCCTCATCCTCATCCTCATCCTCATCCTCATCCTCATCCTCATCCTCATCCTCATCCTCATCCTCATCCTCATCCTCATCCTCATCCTCATCCTCATCCTCATCCTCATCCTCATCCTCATCCTCATCCTCATCCTCATCCTCATCCTCATCCTCATCCTCATCCTCATCCTCATCCTCATCCTCATCCTCATCCTCATCCTCATCCTCATCCTCATCCTCATCCTCATCCTCATCCTCATCCTCATCCTCATCCTCATCCTCATCCTCATCCTCATCCTCATCCTGCGTGATAAGTGTTGAAAATGTGCATCTCCACTTCAGGTGTGGATGCGCACATGTCGCACATTCCATCTGTTGCAAGCTCTTCGCCTTTGAGTTCGCTCACCATCCTCTGTTGCTCTGAGCCTGACTGCATAAGGCTAAGACAATACTCGAATCTCGTCCTTTTCCCAACGGGAGCAAGTTGGAGGCCAAAGGAAATGAAAACACAACGAGCATCGCAAGCAGGTGAATGCTACCGCAACCTATTCACCGAAGATCCGAAATCATTTATTCAAATTCCACGAATCTGAGTGATGCTAGTGCAGTGCGGGGCGTTGAAAGTAGGGGATGATATGGTGACGTAGGCGGTCGCGGTGGCGGTAACGGTGATGGTGGCAGTGGCAGCGACGGCGACGGCGGCGGCGTCCTATAGGCGTGGATGCTGAGGTAATTGTATGCAAATTGAATTGCGAACAATAGCGCCGCTAATTGCGTTGTTCCGTTGAATCGCGCCCGCTTCAGCTGGCAGCCATACAATAGACGAGTGCATTTATGTGGCTACTGTGTGAATAGTAACGTCCTACTGGGGGATGGTGGCTGGAGAATCAAGCACTCCTGCTGGTAGTAGTGTCATTATATATTCATTGCGAGTGAATGGAAATAACTTCACCACTATCATACCTGGCGGAGCGTTAATTACGGGTGACTTTGTGTGGCTGCACGACATCATCAACTTGGATAGTTTATCTTTGAAGGGAAGAAAGAAATTTTAATGTGATGTTCCTGCTGCAGCAGCCATTGCTTCAGCTTCTAGTTGTTCCCCAACAGAGGAGGCCCTACGAAGTAGACGACGACGTAGACCACCATTAGATGTGAATGCACTCGTCCGAACAATAGGAGCAAAGTGTATTTTTTCAAAATGCTTACCCAACTAGTCCACGGACTCAAAGTGGCTAAATTGCGGCCAGTGACCTCCTGTGTGTATCCTTCAGTGGAGATGAAGTAATTATATCTGTAAATAAAATCGCTCAGGTCCCTTTAATTACATTAACATTGCCAATCGAATTGAATGAGGAGCTGTTGCAGTGGTGCCCCGTTTCCATGGTTGCCGTCCATACGGTAGCAGGTTCATTTTGCAGAAAAATCGTCGTCCATCTGGTTACGTAACTTAATGAACCTTTCGCCTGGAAATGCACCGAGACCACCACACCACGTAACCCCTCATTTGAATGTAGCCGCATATGCTCCAGTCTCCAGTATCCCCACAGAGAGATCTCTCATTTAATTTCGAAAGGAGAGAGCCAAGGGGAAGGAATCCTCGTATCTGTGGTCCTCTACAGGGACACGAACAAATCAAATTTGGCATGTGGCCATTTTAATCCTGTTTAAAAATTTATCTGCTACGACAAGACTTTACACTTTAGTTAAGGCGATTTCTGGTCCGACCACCTCGCATCGGGTATCCGCTTGGACCATGTTTGGTCGATGTTGGTAAATGAAAATATTTTGTTGTTCTTTTTTCTGCGAGATTTTACTGTCGTCAGGAAGTAATTCAGGAAGAGGTGTTCGCATGTAAATTTTTGCATCTAGGGAGTATTTTTAGTTGAATGCATATTCGCCCGGCAGACAGTTGTTAATTTTTAACTAATATTGAAAATGCAAAAAGGTTAAAGGTGCGGAGTGAACTTATGAGATGCAACGAGGTGTGGGAGAGGTTCAAGTGAGAATCATTTCTGATTCTAATTCAAACTGCTTAAAGGAGTTAATTCTAAAACGTTCGACAAGAAGTCAATCATACTGCGGGAGGTTGCATTTAAAAAAATGGTGGAAAGTCTAATTGAAGTTCACCTGGTGTTGCGGGCGGGATTTTCTCTGAAATCTTTGTTCCAGCGTGGGCGCTTCCACTAGTCCTCCTGTAAGATATTTTCGTACTGGGCTCCCGATCCGCAGGCCCTTTACACCCAATATCGAGGGATAGACATGCTAAACATGACACACGGGACCATCTCTGATCGACTGCAGACTGTGAATTGCGTTCACACAAAATTGGTGTGCGGTACTAAAAAAAATCTATGTTTTGCTTGTGAGAGCACTCAGTGTCGATGCTTACAGTGAGAGGGAGGATTAATGACTTGATGGGCTTCAATTTAACTTCGACTGGTAAACAATGCTTGGTTGGACTAAGTTTTGCGAACTATTTGACTTACTAGATCATTCCAATTGTGAGGCTGATAAAAGATAAAATTCAGAGGTTGTTTTATTTTGCAGACGTGTTTGAATTTATGCGTATAATCTTAGATGCATGAATTAGATTTCAGAGAGGTTCAACTGCCATCCACTTAATTCACAATACTGCTCCCCCTACAATATTTAAGTGAGAAAGTGAGAAAGATCGTGTGGATTTGAAGTGTTATAGTGGAAGAAGTTGAAATCAATTTTATGGGTTCTTGGCAATGCAATCTCAACAAACAGCTACTCTACTGCAACATCAGCTACTCTAGGCAGGCTTTTCGGAGCAGATGCACACTTCTGTAGTCGCCTTCCAAAATTCTGCACTGGATTTGTTTGCTCTAATCTTGTTTTGAGAGCATTCTCTTGCTGATGACAGATGTGTTCGTGCGGACTTATATTTTTTGAAGAGCGTGTCCACAAACAACCGGATATTAACTGTGCGAACGGCACTCATCACATATTTTCCAATTTTAAAGCAAGTAGCACTATCTTCCAAAGATCCATGCATCTGTTAGCAGACGTGTGTGCCAACAATGTGATTGCCAAACACACACAGATAGGTGTCGATTAGCTATTGAAACATTAAGTAGTAAATAGAATATGGCAGGGGACGAGGGAAAATCGAAATTCAGCGTTGGTCCTGTTTCGTTGAGGACATCTGGAGAATGAGATTCGACTATGAATTTTACACCGACATGAGTCTACCCATGGATCTACGGATCCAACGCCAAACAACGTAAATCATATGTAAAACTTTGTTTCCGCCTGAAAAATCGAAGACTCGGACGAAGAATCAGAGCACGCTCGCGTCTAATTAGGTGCACACCAGACTACGAGCACCTTAACGGACTTGGTATGGGTAACTGGATGCAGATAGCCAGGGAACGCGATACTTAGAAAGACTATTTGGAGGAGGACCCTGGTTGTGGCACTACACAAAGAAGAAGTCTGGCTGCATTCTAGAGGGTGGCTCATAATCCACGTATAATTTGAATATTGCACCAATTAATAGTACAGTGATGCCAAGGTGAAAAAAGATAAAAAATGTGACAGCTGACATTTCGGGGTCGGGCATATTTATTGTAAAGCAATATTTTGAAAATAATGAAGGCTCGTCAGTTATATTCCGCAATTTTCGTACAAAATCATCTTCAGTGATGAAGCTCATTTTCTTGGTGTAGATTTTGGACTGGGGGCATTATATATATACCATTCTTCTTCGAAAATGCGGCTGGTCAGGCAGTAACAATTATTGAGTTTCGTTATCGTGATATGATAACCCAGTTCTTAGTGCCCCAATTACAAGATATGGATGTGACCAACCTGTGGCCTTAATAAGACGGTGCCACATGCCATACAGCCATAGACACAATTCAATTACTACATGAGTCATCTCCTAGAATCAGAATTGATCATCCAGACTTTGCGATTTAACGCCATTGGACTTTCTTTGTTGGGATTTTAGGGATGTTAAAGGTCTATGAAAACAAGCCCACGACCACCGACGCCTTAAACGAGGAAATTGGGAGGTGTATTGATGTACGGCCATTTATCTGATGTGCCCCAATTTGTATAATCTATGAATCAATAAAAAATATAAGCTTTCTAATTAAAAATGTGTATTTTCTATCAAAATTATAGTATGCGTGCATTATGGGACATCCTTTAGATGCCTTTACTGCCTTGTCGACTTTAAAAATTTTGCTGTTGTATCGTAGGATCCATCAGTGTAAACTACTAACCGACGTCCAGACCTTTTCATGGCGCATGCAGAGATAAACTAGAAATGTGCACTCAAAAGCCAATGTATTTCATTCTCATTCCAATTGAACTGAATGAATCGTACAAAACCTGACACATCCTTTGATTTGCTAACCTCGCAAAAAGTAGTAAATTCCTTCATTATCTCAAATAATTTCTTGCAATAAAGGCTCTCTCTAATGGTGTCTAGTTACATGTCTAGTCTATTGACCTGCACCCAACGCCAAATTAAAACTTTGCACTATCCCACACATCACTGTTTACAGTTCGCACCCTGCTGAGCAAAGTTTATTCACCACTTGACTCAGACAACACGCCTCCGTCCTAAGCCAGAGCAATGTGTTGGATAAAGACTTAGCACCATATAATGGCAATTGTTGAACATGCTGTCTCCTGACTGATCAACACTCAAGGCAGCAAAGTGCTCAAAATGAACACAATGAAACTCATTCCCCCCCCCCCCCCCCCCCCAATTGAAACTTAACCCATCGCCAATGCCCTTCATCATCATTATCGTTGCCATCAGCTGACTGGTCTCGGCGACCAACAACCAACTATCATTCATTTCAGTGAGCTATGGAAACCATTTCAAACGCGTCTCATGTTTCACACTACACGAACATAAAAATCTCATTCATTTACTTGTGCAGTTAACCAAACACAGATTTATATCCTGCCATAATCGTTAAAACCAAATCGCTGTGTGCCACATCCATCCATATTCGAAGCGCGATCCTTGCCTTCCCCTCCAGACTTTTTGTGTGTGTTCTGTGGTATGGCTGATACTCTAAAAGCACGAAGGGTAAGAAGACGGTTTTACGATGCCAAAGGATAACGTACACGGGGATGTTATGAAACTTTAAACTTCATAGACTCAGACGAGCAAGGCAAAGCCAACGATGAATAGTGAACATCGATACCGCACCAGTCACCAGTCACCAGCCACCATCAACCACCAACAGCCAACAGTGTCCCCGCATGAATGAGAGGGTAGTGAAGATGATGTCTCATTTGATTCCTTTCAACTTTGTCAGTGTCCTTTGGTTCAATACGTTCTTTATAGACAGCAAGTGAAAAATAAGGATCAAAACTATACTGAGCATATGTGGAGGTAGACCGCATTAGCCCCACAGCCAGTTTCATCGACTGCCACCCGACGCCACCACATCTTGGTGAACACATGAAAAACATATGTACGTACATACTGGTAGAGCGGCGCAGCGAGGACGTCCGAGAGTATTCATCCCAATTTGCCGTTAAAGAAGACACCAAAAGATGCCCAAAGACCGAACGGGGAGCACAAAAGAAGACGAAAAAATCACCAGCACGGAATCGAAGCACATTCTCGTACCGTCCGCACCGCCACCTTTCTCCTGCCGGTTCTCAGTATGTACACATAAGTAATCGATCCCGGGAAGGAGCGCATAGATGTGTCTTGGCAGTAATGCGATACTTTCCTCTAATGGACGCTCTTATATGTGAAACGACCTCACGTACATGTTTTAATAGGCACTAAGCAAATTGTGCCAGAGATTGAGATTCTTTTTTGCCCTCCTCGGAAGTCCCGCATGGACTGCTACCGTCTGACACACGACTGGTGTGTGACTCCCTGTCTGTCCGGAGGTCTGCAGGGTTGGTTGGTTCCTTTTGACCGTCAGGTACATAATTGGCGACGGGCGGTTAAATGTGATGTGTTGTAACATTCGCATGCAATCTCTGGAGATGGAATTCAATCTCAAAGTGTGCTCACGTGTGAGTGTGTGTGTCGATAGGTGAATGCTGTCCTTTGTGTCCTGTGTCAACTCTCTGAGCCAGGCCTACAAGTGTACCTGTTCTTTGGATGAACGCACATCGTAGTCATCCTCTACCTAGCATCACCAGTGTCATTATAAAGCAATTTAAATTTTCCGCTCAACTTAATTGAAACTTACGCTCTTCCAACAAGCCTCGCCTCTTGCCCCTGAGGAGACCTTTTTGATTCTGACAGCACTTTGCCAGTAAATACGAGTACTGTAAGGAAAAGGAAACACTCTGACAGTGTACTAACTCCGCCGATGTCATCGTCGCCGTCGCCGTCGCCGTCGCTGTCGTCGTCGTCTCCATCATCATCATCATCGTCGTCGTCGTCGTCGTAGTCGTCGTCACTTACTATCGGAATCTATTTAAGAAGAGGAACTAAACTTCCACCTGTGCGTCTCTCTTTGGGTGTTGCAGACACAAAGCACTCTATCACAGCGTGAGCCTGCTCTCTGTGTACACAGGATGAATCCTGGTGCACGGTAATTTTTTGTCTTTAATTACGCATCTACATGTCTCGCTCTTGTCATGTTTTAAGGCAGTGAAACTACCACCCCTGCTCTGTAGTCATCGTTCTCGTCGTCGTCACGTGCAGCGCGTTTTTTTTTGTCTTTCTTTGCTCGCTGTCGCCCTACTAAATGCCACTTGAGCAGCTTACAAAGCAAGGGGATGCACTCAAAATAATTGCATTAAATTTAGTAAAGGACTCGGTAAAAGGTTGCTTCACAGTTTAAGCGAGTGTGAACGAAGATGAAACTCCGATGGAGCTCGGGTGGAACTTGAATGAAACTAACTTCGTGAGAAAGTGATGCTGGTTGCGCTCTAGGAGTCTGACTAGGACAACGTTGCGTAGAGGTGTAAAGTAGAGTGGTTCCATGTGAGGCCTTAGTTGAATCAACGACTGGGATTAACTTTGCCTAAATGGTCTTAAGTGATTAACCTTGTGATGGTAAAAGGGTCCCTTTTATGGGTACTGCACTTGTTCACATTTCTAGGCAAATAACCAAAGAAGACTTGCAACCCTGGTATCATGTTTTTTTCTCTTATTTGGACTAAGCTTGCTTGTAGCTGTTATCACACTTATACCAGCCTCACCCTTTTTCTGTCAGCGAAAGGCTGGCCTTGGAGCAAGCAAGAACCGCATGGGCTCTTTGTGGACCTGTCAATGTCAGCGACGGATGTTTGCCTTGTCTTCTTCGCAGACAAGACCAATTATCTAAAGAACCAGACTTTAGATTAGTTAAGGTAAGCGGGTGGACTTACATATGTTAGTCACGCCTCACTTATCTTTCTAGCTTCTAAAGAGTTCATCACGTCCCAGGTGGAAAAAATCCTCATTCTGCAGTGGGGAATAATTTCTTGTTCCCAAGTCACACTTCTAGAACATGATTGTTTTGCCGGAGGGTTTTACACACAAAAACTGTTCCATTGTGCTACCAGGCAGCATTTAGGGAGCATGCGCTTGGTTTGTCTACATCCTGGAGAGTAATGACACCTCTGGTTGTGCTCTCGAGAAGCTCAACCATCGATGAAAGCACTACTCAGTAGTCCCAAGTTCATCGGAGATGTCATTTCCCGTGATCCCATGGTGGCTCGTGATCCGAATTTAAACTGCCGATCAAACTCAGAGACGGTTTAAATTGCTGAACTATCCTGGAAGTAGTTAAAGGGTTGAGTAAGGGCATAAGCACAGCTTGGCTGCCGGTACATACACAAATAAAGGGTGGTTAAATTTTAAGGGCCGATGTTGATTTTGAATAAAACACAAATTATTTAGGAAATTATTGTCATTTCCTTTTATTATGATAATATTGGTATGGTTCAATTATGTATGGAACAAAATATCGGCCAAATTCGACACACCTCCATCCTATGGTCCAAATTTTCGAAGACGCTGAAGCATAATTGAGGTTCTATGCCGTTAATGTGCCGAATTATCGCATCCTTTAGCTCTTGAATTGTTGCTGGTTTATCGACGTACACATTTTCTTTCAAATAACCCCAAAGAAAAAAATCCAACGGTGTCAAATCACATGATTTTGGCGGCCAATTGACATCGCCACCACGTAAGATAACACGGCCATTGAATTTGTCGCGCAAAAGAGCCATTGTTTCGTTAGCTGTGTGGCAAGTGGCACCGTCCTATCGTCCACATTCATATCTTCCAATTCGGGCCATAAAAAGTTCGTTATCATTTCACGATAGCGAACAACGATTTTGGAAAAAATACGGCCCGATGATGCCGCCAGCCCATTTACCGCACCAAACAGTCACTCTTTGTGGGTGCATTAGTTTTTCGACAATCACTCTTGGATTATCATTCGCCCAAATGCGGCAATTCTGCTTATTGACGAATCCACTGAGGTGAAAATGTGCCTCATCACTGAAGATGATTTTCTTCGAAAATTGATCATCCACTGTTGCCATTTCTTGCCACCATTCTGACCATTGACGAAGCTTGAAATGGTCAAGAAGCTTTAGTTCTTGAGTTAATTGCACCTTGTCAGCGTGTAAGGTGAGCGTGAGAGGTGCAATTTTTGGGCACGACGACGAGTTGATGTGGACGGCTCTTCAGCCACACTATCGCGAACATCAGCAATATTTTCTGCAGTACGAACTGTACGAGCATGCACTGGTGTTTTCACATCTCCTACAGACCCGATTTGCTCAAATTTTTGCACGATTTTTCTGATTGTACGCACATTTGGACGATTACAAATTGACCGAAAAAAACACGAAGTGAACGATATGCGTTTTGATTTGAACGCCCATTTTCATAATAAGCCTGAATAACTTTAACGCGTTGCTCGATTGTATATCTTTCCCTGGTTCAAATTGAGTTAGTCTGAAATTGAGAAATGTCAAATGAAATGCAGAAAAAAACTTGACGTTTAGGTGTGGTTCATATTCAACATCGGCCCTTAAAATTTAACCCCCTTTATTTATATTATATATATATGATTCTCAAAGCTGCAGATGCATCTAAAGGTACATTGGCAACAAGTGCAGTATACATCCAAGGCGACTATTAGTGTAGGGCTAACTGCATCTGTGACACTCGGGCATGCAAGTATCCAGCTTTGGGCAGTTTTTCTCGACACTGTTTCTAGATCTATACCTCGGCCGCTGGTCTGATTTATTGACCGCGTTCTAGCATAAAATCAAAGATAATCATCTCATTACCGATATCAGTTGCAGGGCTCTAATATCTCTAAACTTACTTCAGTGCAATGCTTGTTATCGAATATGTTGCGCCATAAGTCAGGGGTGGTCTTGTGCTAGTTGCGTCCAGCTATGCACGTTCAGCTGATTGAGCTCCCTTTCCAGCTGCGTACGCCACCGGAGGCGTGGTCTTTTCTTACCACGTTGTCCCTCGAGGTTTGAGTCGAAGAATTTCCGGGCCGGTGCATTGGTGTCCATTCGCTCTAAATGTCCTAGCCATCTGAGACGAGAGAGACTCGAACAAGCTTGGCCAGATTGACGTCGTACAGCTCATCGTTCAATTTCCTCCTCCAAAAACCAGTACATTCGGGACCAAATATAATACGAAAGACTTTTCTCTTGAAGCAATCAACAATCTCTTCGTCAGCTTTCGTTAGTGTTCATGCTTCTGCGCCATACAACAGGACTTGGACTATCATCTTGGTTCTTCGAGAGAGGACTTTATACATCTATCGCCTTCCATGACATCAGCGATTGGCAAGGGTGATCCTTCGCTGTATCTCCGCTGTGGTGTCATTGCTCGTTTAAACCCAGCCCGGGATGGACCTGGGCCTCAATGAACAAGAACTAGTTGATACCTAGTTCCCAATAAAAAGTCGACACAATTTTGTGTGTGTGTGCATTTTTTCCATGAGCTACTATCAATATTTTGATTTGACTTACACAAAATGTCAGAAAGATCCAATAGATTCGACATAGTATCGTCATAAATTGCCGTCAAATTATGCATATCAATGCCTTCGTACGTATCTCCACGCGATAATGCAAAAACCGACGCTATTTATGCGCTATTCGAAATTTCACATTTTGGTCGACAGCACACTTAGGGGAAGATGCAACTATAATTCATAGACCGTGCATATCACGAGCCGACTATGCACCCAGTCCACGTGACAAGGTTCAGCATTTTTTACGCGCCAAAAGCATGGGCGCCACATTGTGCGGAAAACAAAAACAAATTCAGCTTAAAAAGCAAATCGAAGCGATAAGTCCTTATTATGAATTTATCTGTGGGATTGTAATTAATGCTATTATCGAGTGGATTTTAATTTATTTACCGTATGGCTGGGCGGGCTAAATTGGCGTCGCATGAACCGAAGGCAAGTGAGTGGTACGACGTGTCTATGTGCATGCGGCCACGCCTGTAATTCGAAGCCAAATAGCATTAATTTTTGATTAATCTGTTTGTTTATGAATTAATTGGGTTTGCGATATGCCAAATGACCTATAGCATCACGATTGGCCCACCTCTCTGCGTGTGGCATTGCGGAAACGGCCGCCCGGATATGATGGTGATAGTACTGTTGGTAGCCAGTGCATTCAGCTTTTATTGGTTTCCATTGACCAGCGAGTGCATTTTCAGTGAATTTACCTCAAATTTGATGGTTTTTAAAAAAATAAAATTCTTCCCTCTGTCTGCTTAACAAGTCACTCAATGCTGGTCACATTCAAATGCGGTTTCGATAATCCGTTTGAATATGCTCATCGGTTTTTTTCTGTCATTTCGAAAAATAGTTCAGATTGAAGTTCTTTTTTGTGTTAATTTGCATAACTATTTCTGCTGACAATTATTCCGTGAATGAGTTTGCATTTGCAAAGGATTAACCGTACATTTTTTGCCATTTATGGTTTCCAATGGAAAATTCAAACCTCTATGTGATCAGCCATTGAGTTCGTCACCAAATAGTTTCGGAAAAAAATCAAACAAATCCTGACATATCAGAGGTCGTCGGTTAAATTTCAAGGTTTTTTAATTAATTCCTTGCACCACCTATTTACGAAAAAAGGAGACTTAATTTGTGCAGGTTGCTGAGTAGTCCTATGAATTTCTACTCGAAATGATATGAAAATATGTTCAATAAAGCGTGCGCATGGTTACTGCAATGATTTTTGACAAAATGAGCTAAACGTCTTAGAATCGAATTTACAGTTTTCGGATTGCTACTGGCGTTGGCTGGCTCCCTGAAGCCAGTGTTGAATTTGTGCAGACACGCGTAATCGATGTGACTTCAAAGATTTGCAAAAGATTTGTTTCATTTTTTAGAATAATTTCTAGTATCTTCTTGTACTACGTGCATACAATAAATAGGTCCTTCGAGCTGGATCAATGTTTTTTTCCCTAAAAGAAGCCATTCTGGGTGAAGAAGAAGCTACTCTGGAAGGAGAAGAGCAAGATAGAGACAAAAAGGTATAACTAATATTGAAAGGTGAAGCTAGGCAAGTTTTTAGGGCGATTGTAGAAGTGGTGATAAATTTCAAACTGCAAGTTTGCAATAGGGACTCCCATTCATCTTGCTCTTATATCTAGCTTCTGCTTCATCAAAATCATCTGCTCATAATGTTGCTTGTTGTCATACATAGTATATTTGTTTTGGTTTTCTCAATTTACGTAAGGTTTCGTTAGCTCCGTTCAGTCAGTTGTCACCACTTTACCAAACTCAGCCAAAAATCTTGTTTTCATGTTTGTGTCTGACTGGAAGTTCCATCAGTTTTGTTTAATCTCAGAGAGAAGATTTAATGATCTCTGAATGAGTTTAGCCCCGATCCATAGGTTTAATTCAAGGAAGGCTTAAATTACGATTCCTCACGATACGCATGAATTCCATCTTCTGAGGTCCACATCCTTCTTCTTCTTTGTTTGGTGCTACAGTCCGGGGTAGACCTGGCCCTCAACCAACAAGCCTCTCTAGCCAGCACGATCTTTCGCCAGCTGCCTCCAGTTGTGCACACCAAGTTGGTTGAGGTCCTTCTCCACTTGTGTGCGCCATCTCGTTCTAGGATGCCCTCTGTTGCGTTGTCCCAATGGCTCGGAATCGAAGACTCTTAGGGCCGGAGCTGTGGTGTCAAACCACTCTACGTGACCTAGCCATCTTAAGCATTGGATCCGAAGACGCTTAACTAGGTGCATGCCGCTGTACAGCCCGTACAGCTCGTGGTTGAATCTCCTCCTCCATACGCCATCAATACAAACAGGACCAAAGATCGCACGCAAAACTTTTCTCTCGCTTTCGCTTTCAATAGCGTCCATGTCTCTGCGCCGTAGAGCAGGACAGGAATGATTAGAGTGTTATATAAAGTCAACTTGGTGTTTCGAGAGATGGCTCTGTTACTCAACTGCCTCTTCAGCCAAAAGAAACAGCGATTGGCAAGAGTAATTCTGCGCTTGATCTCGGTACTGGTGTTATTGTCCCTGTTTACTGCAGAGTCGAGGTAGACGAAGTCCTTGACTACTTCAAAGTTTCTTAGTCAAAGCCCATTATGACGCTCTGTCCGAGACGTCGATGTTGTGCGTCCTTTCGTGATGACAGCATGTACTTGGTTTTGCCCTGATTCACTGCCAAACCCATTTTGACCGCTTCAGCGTCAATGCCAGCAAAAGCCCCATTGACAGCTCGCTGTGCTCGTCCAATCACGTCAATGTCGTCCGCGTAGGCAAGCAGTTGAACAGACTTTCGGAAGATCGTGCCTCTGGTGTTGACATTTGAGTTTCGCACGATCTTCTCAAGTATGATGTTGAAGCAATCACATGAGGTCCACATTCATCCACATTATTAAAGCAAATGCGGGTAAACTTAACGAAGGTAGTGCACATGTTGCTACTTTACTCTACTCGTCCGTTTTGGAAGTTATTTTTTACTTAAACTGCTCCATGGGAGGTGATGCCTAAGATTATTTCATCGATTCCTTGGTACTTGTAGTTGAGTGCCCAAACAGGGCAGATGACCTGGATGTTGTGGGTTGACACCAAAGTGTGGCTACGTAGATCTGGAATACTTATGTTTGAATTCAGAATAAAATCAACGTAGCTATCAAGTTTCGTGCAAATAAGAACAGCAGTTTCAGAGCTAAGGGTCCGCAAACGTCTGGTATCTGGTAGACAGGGAAGTGAAAGCACAAGTTGAAACTTCAACTTTTTGGTACCATTCTCTCAGGAAAGAATATCAACTTGATTTCATTGATTCTTATAAAGTACAACCTTCAAGTCCAAAAGCAGGGATCGAATTCGTTTAAAAACAGCTTTGAATTAAACAAACCACCCCCCCTTCTGAATGACTGAAACCACATCGTACCTCCCTTTTATCACACACTCTCATCAATATCCATTCTTCAGTGAAATTCACATAACTAGTTTTAATTCCAATCACCCGATGGCACTATGATTTTATTCCATTGTATGATTCAAAGAATATAATCCTCTTAACATTTTGGCTGGCATCAGTTGCTAGTTGTGGCAAGTAATTCAATGCTTATCCCATTTTGCAAAAGTCACCACTGTTTGGGTACTTATTTTGACGGCAAGCGGGCTAATTACGAGGGCGTTTGATGTCGCTTCCACCAGAGACCACAGAGTACACTCTTCCCTCCACCTATGACGGTTATTTCGAAATCATTGGCAAAGCCACAATTGCTCCTGGTGAAAATCGCGAACATTATGCCTCTGGAAAATAAGGGTACAAATAGGGTGCATATAAAAGTGCACAGTTTTTGATGCGATTGAAGTTGCACTCGAAATTATTTTGACAATAAATAGAGCGTTGGAAAGATTGGTAAAAGCTTGTCATTGATGCAAAATTATGGCACTGTTCTAGCGAAGATGACTAGAAAGATGGGTTCAAAAGGTTGGATACTAATTGATTACGTAATGATAAAGGGTGATGAGAAAAAGTTACTAACAACTTTCTGCTGTCAAAATATTGAGTAAGGATTGCCATTTGTCCATGTTTCTTTTGCCTTGTCGTTAGCTCGGTCGTCATCGTGGCTTCAGTGTGCAGGCAATTTGTCGCACTTTGGAAAAGATTCAGAGTGAGTACACTCTCTAAGCGGTGAAGAAAACATAGTCGCCGTAGCTGCCAGTATCGAAGAAGACCCAAAAAAGTCGATTCAGAGCCGATCAGCTGGGCATCGCCAGAGAGTCAAACCGATATATTTTGTGGTCGGATTTGGGCCCGTATAAGTATATAGATTTAGGACCGTCTAATAGAAAGTCGAGTGACAACGCCGTGAGTTCGCTAATTAAAAGCTGGAAATTTTGGCCGGGAATTCGGATTTTGGCCAAAAAATCCCATTTTTTGGTTTTTGGTTCAATTTGGAGAGAACACAATCCACAAGTGTTCGACCGTGTATCCACAAAAATTGACTGTTTGGTACGGTCTTTGAGATGGTGGTGTCATGTGGACCATTTTCCTTCGAAATAATGAGGAAGACAGCCTTCCGTGAATGGTTTCAGGTATAAAGCTATGTTCATCGACTTTCTGTGACAAGCTCGATACGTCCGAGCGACTGCGTCATCTCAGCTAGCGTTTATCAAGTGGCCATCGTGATCGTGCCACTTGACACCATTCAATTATTTTCTGTGGGGCTACACTAATTCCTTAGTCTACACTAACAAACCAACCTGTTTGAACGATTTCGAGGGAACCTTTCGAGACGACATTGCCGGAACAACTGTGGTCCAAGTCATCAAAAACTGGACCAAAAACTTGAAGCAGATCCATAACAAACAATTGTCGTATCTGTTTCAGAAAATGACGACCAGACAACCAGAGAGGCTCAATCTTACATAAAAAGATGGTACCACGACTATCTTAGCCTGCAAAACTGTGTCGGAAATAACTGGAAACTAATATAAAGGCTACATGATCGATGCAATTTGATGTCTAGGTGAGCACACGGCTCAAATACTACCTAGGGCACCGGAACATGTTTTAATCAAATCTAATTTTTAGGACCACGTGATTCGTGTACATGTCTTTGACTACATTATGCAGTATCAACTTCTTTTGTTGGTTTAGCTTACGAAATAATTGCCTTGAATGAAATTAGTATTATTTACAGATCAGTTACTAATCCAAATACCTCATGCATGTCCTCTACAAATTATTTCAGTTGTCCAAAAATCCAATACATCTGCCTAATCACAGATGACAGGGAGACACAAAAGTGGCTAACAACGAAAAAGCAATTCTTAAATTCCAGCCAATAGGGCAAAGCGACACACAATAAGCACACACAAAATAATCTGACGTCTGTTCCGTGTCACAGTGTGGCCTTTGTTTTCGTTTCGGTAATGACGCGTTTTATTTGCTCTTTAAGTGATTCGCTGTAATTGCGGTTTAATTTTGGCGGAGTGTTGTGCTCCCTTGCCTCGTTGCGTTCGTGTCGGTTGCATTTCAATTTCACCGATTGAGTGTGGTACTCCACAGAATTGCCAAACACACTGATGACGCTCCCAGCTAGAGACACTCAACTTTGTTTTTAGGTGTACGTTTCTGGTGTGGGGGAAATGAGCTAATTGAAGGCAACAAATTGCTTCACTCAGAGCGTTTTTCATTAGAGAAGTGATTATTCAAGATGTAGAAAAGTGGGAATGGGGTGGCTTGTAGCCGAAGTTGACAGTGTTCTTGTTGAGGTTAGGTTTCAGCAAACGCAATAATGGTGATACGGGTATGTGCATGTATCAGGTGTGTACATTTAAGTGACATCGACGATGTGGGAATGAAGCATACTTGTGCTTGTGTATGTTTTTGCTGCAATGAATGAAGTAGACAACATTACGAGGGAAGGTATGAATGGCATCATCTAATTAGATAGATTGGCAGATCTTATTGGAGTTAATTTATGATTTTGATTTCGATCATTCGAAATCAATATATTGTTTGGATCGTGGGACAGGAGATCTTGCAGGGCTCATTTCATCAAAAGATTATTTTCGATGCGCGTCGGAAAATACATACAATTGCTCAAAATGCGCGAAACCTGGGTCATGTTCTCAGCAGCCGAACAATTAGTGGTTTAATGTAAAGTAACAGTTAAAAATCACTTTACAAAATAATGTAAAGCATTTTTTATTTATTATTTCGATATAAAACAAATCAAAACAAATCGTCTGCTTATTTCGTTTTAAAAAGTAATTAACGTTAAAAAGAAGTTTAAAGTAAAACTATAAAAATATAAATCATGTTCTTCATTCAGTCCTTTAGTCTTAATATAAAATTTAAACACAAAAACTACTTTTAAACAAATTCTTTATCTTAACTTTCATGATGGAAAATATAGTGCAAGCCACATGGAACCACTTATTGCAAGCAACAGCCTATATTTTGAAGGGCGTCTCTTTTGGCTTCTATGTCGCGCCCATCTTCACAAAAACCGCAATTTTATTTTCAGTTTCTTTGTTTTTAAATGGTCTGAGCTGGACTACTGGACATGTGCTAGTCCTATCCTCGGTAAAACTTCAATCTGCTCTGTAGTGCGCGAAGGGTAACTGCTTCATAATCCCTATCTTTGTAATAAATTTGAGCTCGTGCTCCGTTTGTTAAACATAGTCTAAAACAACAAGCATCAAGTGCAACATATACAGTGTCAGATTGAAACAAGAATTTCAAATCAGAGACCGCGTATTAAATCACCACGACGAAAATTAAGTAAATTTGAAGAATAAAATGAAATTAAATTCTGAAATTCAAAATAAGTCAACTGGTCACCACACGACATCACACTGGACATAACTTTCCGTAGAAAAATTTGAATTTCACCGTAAATTCAAATCACGCCTAACTTGCATGCCAACAAATTCTAGACCCAAAATTAGTTTACTCCAAACAAAAGGGAAAAGAAATCAATTTACAACAGGCCTGCACCCATTTATTCCGGTAGAACAACAAACCAACTGTGTCCTGACTTTGGCAAACGATAAAAATCAAAAATTCACAACCAAACCCCCATTCAAGGTATATACACTGCATCCACCTGAGCGACTCCTAGTGTCCTTACGGAAAGCAAAACAATACGAAAAGAAATCATAAAGAAAAAAATTCCCATCATAAATTTTAAATCAAAAACAATTGATGCAAAAAATTACATTCTCCTTCCTTAGGCAAACCGATGAATATGCTCCAAGACCGACACGGACGACGTCGACGGACGCTATCGGCGCGCCGGCAAGACTACTCAGTACTCACTGTAAGCGTGGTCGCTCCCGGTTGGTGAATAAACGCTGCACACCGACGGCATGTGTCCTGTTCTATTCCTATTCGACCTGGCGACATGGCGACAACCTACACCCCCCCCTCTCGCCAACAGGACGGGTACAAACATGAACCATTGCACAGAGGAGGAAATCATTATTAATATTCCGAGCATACTTACCTTTTGTAATGGAAATACTCGTACATCGTACACCGAACGCCGTATATGGTATATTAACGGTAAACATATTTCTTTTCGATTTATAAGGTCCTCGTTGAGGCAAATCAATGGTAAAGGGACTTGTTTTCTGGTTCTTTACATTTGTCTTTCTCGAAATATTCAAAGGAGCGATATGGAGGCGAATAGCGACTTGGTTTTCCTCTTTTAAACGACGACTTTCAAAGGGGACACAAAAGAATAGGTTAGCTACTCAAGGACTACGACTAGAGTCGAGCCACTGGCTGAGTGTTTTGCGATAGTTTGTAGTATTTGACGTGGATGGGAAAAAGTGGTCTGTGCTATTGAATTTTGACTTAAGTAGCTGTCGCTCTAATACAACCAGAAGTGGAGGACGTTTCACCTACGAAGGAGGAGGAATTCAAGCAGTAGACAGAAAGGAAAGGGAAGCCCACGAGTACGATGTCCATCTCGGGAAAATTAAAATGTTAATTTTAGCAGAACAGACATTTGGGTCAAGGTCGATAAGGAACCACTAATTTGTATTATTTGGTCAAGGTTACAAGACGATGCAACGAAGAGTTGTTTCGATTTGAAGAACAGAACAAAATGTTAAAGAGATCTTCATCGAAAATGCTCCCATACTTAAATACCGGAACGGATCGTATGCTTGCTTCCATCTAAAATGTCAAGTTCAAATTATTGTCATTAGGAAACTTAATTGAGCTTACAATGGAATTAAGTACACAATCGATGTTAAAATCCGTTAAAATCGCATAAATTCTGGAATATGGTTCGTGACAGCGGCAAGTCTTCCTGTGTGTACTCCCAGACAGTGTCCTGCTACCACATCACTTACATATTTTTAACATATTTCGGGACAACAAAGCCATTATGGTCTCGTTTCTGTGTGAAACACGCTATAAGTGACGGGTTGTTCAGAAAAATCCACACTTCCTACATTTCTTAATCCATGTAGACATGTAGGAGTAGCTTCTGCACACACAGAATAAAGTTGTTGATTGCTCCCAATCTAGCGGGATGCCAGCAACAATACATGTTAATATGTCAAGTTGACATACAATCAACGCCCTAGTTCGCGGTTGGGCTGAGGGCAAACAACCCGCTCGCGTAAAAAAATGTGTAAGCCGCTTCCAAGCAACGAACGGACACACAAGGATGACACTGCACGAAAAGGGACTACGAGTGGCGAGTGTGGTGCCGGATCTTAAGATTATTCTATACTCATGTGACTGCGCAGCAACTGGAAGGAATACTTATACAATCGCCCTTGGCAGTCGGTTCTACTTCGAAACAACCCGCTCGCGTAAAAAAATGTGTAAGCCGCTTCCAAGCAACGAACGGACACACAAGGATGACACTGCACGAAAAGGGACTACGAGTGGCGAGTGTGGTGCTGGATCTTAAGATTATTCTATACTCATGTGACTGCGCAGCAACTGGAAGGAATACTTATACAATCGCCCTTGGCAGTCGGTGCTACTTCGGTGCTTCACAAAACTCTAATTTTGCTAGTTCTACTATATGAACCCGAAAGCTGGAAGATAAGCAAACCAGCAGAAGTGATTCTTGGTGCCTTCGAAAGAAAAACTCTGTGTAGGTGTGGTAATTTCTGCGAGGAAGGTGAAGGGAAGTAAGGACATAATATGGAAGATATGGAAGTTGTCCAGAAGGCAGAAATCCGTCGACTAAGCCACATCGGTTCAATGGATAGAAAAGCTCCAGTTTAGAGTCTTGGAATCTGAAACTCCGAATTTTTGGTATAAGGCCCAAGTTATCGCGGACAGCTTATTCTTGATGACTGGAAATAGCGTGCCCACGACCTTCAACGATGAAAGGAAGATGTTAGTCAAACTCAGATCATCTACAGGTTGCAGGTCTGATAAGCAAGTAGGAAAGTACCTAAGTAACTCATTTTTTAAATACTTAGGGACAACAAAGCGTTTGGGTCTCGTTTCTGTTTGAAAAACGCTTCAAAAAGGTGGATTTCCCTAATATCATGTATTTTCAAGATTTCTCACACGACTTGCAATGCTCAGAGAGTTAGAAGTTCGCGGAAGTTTCGTTTGAAGTCGGCAAGAAATCATTGTGCGTGGTACGTACATGGTGGGCCAAATACAAGTTTCTTTTAAAATATGCTACAGAAGTAAAAGTAAGGACAACTATTCCCATTAATTATGGAATACAACGTCGTTCAAGTGGCTGGGTGCCAGGCTTCGCAGTAGCGCATTCTCTCACCTCAATTTTCCAAGACCTTGTTGCGGGTTTCGGGCTGTAGCTCACGGATTGCTTTTAGTGCTAGAATCTGGATTGTTGGCATAAAATCGGCCATTGACGGTTCCCCACCAAAAAGAAAGTCCAAACGACCAATTGACATCGCCAAGACGGCTAATAACACGATTTGGGAATCAGGAGCGCAAAAGATCGATTGAAGCATGGGCTGTGTGGCATGGCCATGGAAACAGCTGTCTGTGTCAAAATTACCTGTGATTTAAGAAAAACCACTAGATGGCCCACCCTGAACATATATGTAGCTACATAGGTACTGCCCTATTTCTAACTCAAGTTCGAAAACCTTTCCACAAGCCTAGGTTTATTGGAACCACTTTTCTACAGTGTCGCAGAAAAAACGAACCACTTTCTTTCACATCTCCTCTCCCCTAATCAACTAAGAGTTCTAACCCAACATGTATACACCTTGATACAAAGTCTCACCACACCAAGATTAATTATCTTACGATTCCAACGCAGAGAGCTAACTTCGGGGTTCGGCTTCACCATCGCCGACTGTTTTCCCATGGCTTTTGCAATAAATATTATATGATGTCTATTCTCTGATCCGTATTTTGATTGATTAAAATTCAATGGAAAATCATTCGGTGTGTTTTTCACGTTTCACGTAGTAATCATACACGCGAGAAATTTTCATAAATATTTAGATGAATTTTGAATTAATATTCGACTTATTTTTTTTGTAATTTTTCAATATAATTTTTTTATACACAAAAATGGAATGCAACGCAAATAAAGCTTATGAATAATCGAACAGAGTGGTTTGATTACAGCAAAAACGTAGACCTAGACTGATGAAAAGGACACCAGAAACGGAAATATAATATTTAAGGTTACAACCGCGGTGTGCTGAAAGCTGAAGCTGTGCACGGTTTGTCTTTACTAATTTTATGTTGAATGGTCATATTTCGTTGGCGCTAAACGTAATCGTCAATCACGTGAGGGGCATTTGAGGTGCTTAACGTACTCCTTCACCATCTCTAAGTGAACCAGTCGTCGGAACTGGCACTCAAATTGTTCACAATCTTCAATGTCTGTCTACACTCCACTCAGACTCAGACTTTTCTTCTAAGAATTTCACATATGACAGGAATTTATGATGAGAATTAATGAATGCAAATAAGGCTTGTATACCACTCAAGTTTCTCAATTTGACATGGATACCGCTTTAGCCGGCGGAGCCCAAGGGTCCATCGTCCTTTAAACCGACTGCTGATTCGATTCGGGTAAATATCCCTTGAAGAGCTTAAAGTTTTTGTTTCCCACAAAACGGCTCCCACATCATCGTCTCTGAACGAATGAACTTCTGAGTGGCATTTATACACACTGCTCGCATATATTTTCGTTCGATTATGGAACTCATAATAATTCAATATCTCGTGAGGAGAAAATAAAATTCACAAAAAAAAAAAAAAGAAAATCCCAAAATTCGTACGAGGTCAACCTCAACAAAAACCGTTTGAGTTATCCTTTCCGATAAGAGAAACGAAAACGAATACTTATACGTATTGACTGCATTCCAAATGCATACGTTTCCAGTTTGCACATTTTTCGAATACTACACCACTAACCACCAGCGATCCCGCACAGAGCGACAGACCCACCTCAATGGCTGGATTGGATACAATGGATCCGACCATGCATAAGTTCAATTTAAATAAATGACACAATCAACTGACGACCACAACAATGCCACAGCGCCAGAGCTCTATTCGCTATTCCATGGCCCATCTCCTTTCACATGATGGCAACGATGGCGGTGATGGTGGTGGTGGCCGGTGGGCCAGAACTTTTTATCCACTTTGGACTTTCGATGTGATTTTGTATGCAGATCCTTTCTGTTATTTTTTTTTTTCTTTTCTGCCCCGTTTTATTTTTCTGTATTGGAACATGTCCATTATTCGGATTCACTCTAAGTGTTGTTTTGTTTCTCATGCGCTACCGTTAGGAGCAGGATATGGCATCGCTTTTGGCCGATTGCAAATTTTGTGGGCAAAAACACGACGCTGTATGCGTCGAACCAAGAATCGGTGCATTTTTTTTGCTTTGTTTTCGAGCGCTTTCTTATCTGATAAATTGATTCAATCGAATAGTGAAAATTTGCTCGATTTATATTTTAGGTTTTTCACCATTCGTTTTTGACAATAAATACCAATCGCCAGGAGTGGGCATTGAATGTGGCAGCTGATACAGGTCAGGGCTGTGATCTCTGACAAGTGGTGTGGCAGTTATGCAGTTAAATCGGCCTATGGGTGAGTAGATTTTAATGATATCAATGGATCTATGAATCTGGGCAATGAAATGTGTCATATTGAAATTTATCGATTTTGAACATTAAATAAAATGTATGGATGCAGGATGGACTACTGTGACCAAGTTAGTGATGGCATTGGACGTTGCCACATTAAGAGTTGTGACTCATTCCTGACAAGGAGACATACGTTTATTTTTGAGAGTTGAATGGAAATTGTGGGTTGACGAGTCATATAAATACAAACTGCCGAGGGGTCTGTGGAGCTGCTGATATTAACCTGTACCGGATTTCGGCAAGGATCTTTGACTCCAAACAACGAAACAGAGTACGCCCGCGTCTAAATTGGAGCCTCAAAGGGGAGAAGGTGGCTAGGAGGCAGCTAGTCAGATATCTCGCTATTTGGAGAGGCTGTTGGTTGCGGCCCGGGTTCACCCCGGATTGAAGGACTTTGGAAAGGAAATGCGCTGTCGTGTGATTTTTTAGCTATTATCTTTTTGGCAACACTGGTTTAAACAGCTGACGCACGTTTCGTGTTTTGTTTCACTGTCAAACATCTTCAGTTTGGACTATAATTTAATAATGAATGGTCTTACAAACGAACAACGCTTGCAAATTATTGTATTTTATTATCAAAATGCGTGCTCTGTTAAGAAAGTTCATCGCGCGCTTCTTCCATCAAAATTGTGTGCAGCGACGAAGCTAATTTTTGGCTCAATGGGTAAGTAAATAAGCAGAATTGTCGATTTTGGAGTGAATATCAGCCAGAAGCATTGCAAGAGCTACCAACGCATCCAGAAAAAGTCACAGTTTGGTGCGGTTTATGGGCTGGTGGCATCATTGGACCGTACTTCTTCAAAGATGATGCGAATCGTAACGTAACTGTGAATGGTGAGCGCTACCGTGAGATGATATCCAATTTTTTTTGTCCAAAATGCAAGAGCTTGACTTGCATGACATGTGGTTTCAACAAGACGGTGCCACATGCCACACAGCACGCGCAACAATGGACTTATTGAGGGGCGAGTACGGTGAACATTTTATTTCACGTTCGGGATCGGTCAATTGGCCGCCTAGATCGTGCGATTTAACGCCTTTAGACTATTTTGTGGGGCTATGTTAAAGCTCATGTCTATACAGACAAGCCCGCTTCAATTGACGCATTGGAAGACAACATTGAAGTATTTATTCGTGAGATACCGGCCGAAATGTTGGAAAGAGTATGCCAAAATTGAACTAAGCGGATGGACCATTTGAGGCGCAGTCAAGCTCAACATTTGCATGAAATAATCTTCAAACATTAAATTATATGGACCGTAATATCGATTCAAATAAAGATTTCATGCATTTTTCTGAATTTTATGTGTTTTTTTTTGAAAAACTTTCCCATAGCTTTTAAAAAATCACACTTTAGAATAAAGTGGCGTATGCAGCTGTAAACACGGTTAGACTAGGTAAGAGCCAATATTGGCCTAGGTGTGACTGTTATAAGCAGCCAGCCGTTAAATGTGGTATTACGCGAATTAATTTAATTCTATACTATAACACAAATTTAAGACCAGAATTCAGGTTTCGCCTTAAAACAAGCGTCAATAGTTGTAGAGCCACTCAAGGTTTTTAGCCTGAACTAAAACGCAGTTAAATGGTGTATTCCGTTGAAGAATTGCATTATGCACATATGCCTCATAAACTGAATTTGTAGGTCTAAATGTCTTGTTCTACAAAATAATTCAAATTCTGCAGACAACCTCGTCTCAAAATCTTTGCTAAAAACCTTCAATATTCAAGCAGTGTCGCTGTCAAGCAACACAAATACCAAGCAGCTCTGCTTCCTTTGTTTTTATTTTAATCTTAAAACATCGAAAACTTTCAACAAACAAGCCAACATATGTAGAGCACCCGCACAAGTATGATATTGCGGATCCATTAGGGTCTTAGGACTCGCGTAATTTATTGACCTGTTAGCATCACTGCGTCCTTATTAAATTAGAATCTACTTCGCCATGCAATTATCTACCGGCTCGCATTAGGAAAATTAAAAGCTTCCTGCCAAGCAGTATTATGGCGACAGTATGAAATTATTTCCACTTCCAGACGTCTCGCAGCCACCTTCGATAACCACCCCCCACCCGCAACCGACCACGCTCACGACCTGGAGAACCGTGAACTGTAACCGTTGTTGTTCCAGGCTGAAGGGTGAAACAATACCCCCCCGACGGTACTATACATTCCTTCGCGCGATCCGTGTATATAACGTCCTGTGCCTGTTCACTACCCTCGCGGACGTGTCGTGACTTGTGAAAGTAACTTGTTTCGAAACAGGACAACCTAGGAGTACATTGTTTCTTCCACTAACGGTAATCGAATTTAGTCGCGGTATTTTCTGTCCTACCCAACCCCTCTCTCTCTCTCTCTCTCTCTCTCTCAATGTCTCGTGAGTTCTATCTTCTATCATTCGAGGGGGGAGTCTGGCGACCATTATGGGTGGATGTTGCTATGCCTTGGCATGGCCCAGGTGTGAGGGACTACTGCACGTAAATTAAGGATTTTATATCTTACTCCATTTTGCCATATTCGGTTTCGAGGAACGAAGGGACCCAGCCAGACCGCCAATCCCCACCGCGCTGTCTGGGGACGAACCTAACCTAATGTAGGCTATGTCCCAGTGAACGCCGCTCATTTAAACGGTAAATAATATTTTCCGTGATAAATTTCCATTAAGTAGAAATTAAAAGGCGGACACGTGCCCGTTCCCATTAGTGGGGGGCCACGGTCAAACCGAGGGAATTGAATTCTCAGTGGACTCTGTCAGAGTGTATTTAATGGGACACCTCAGAGTTCGCATAATTATTGGATTCGAATGAGGGAAACTGGTTTTTCCGATGTGGCTCTTAAAAGTTGATACTTGTCGGAAGTGGCTTTGTGTGTTTTTGACCGGTTTTTTTTCGACCGTATATTGGACGTGTTGGGTTGATGTTCATTGGCTCTTGTGTTTTAAGATGTTTCAATGAATTCGCTTTGCCCGCATCATTACTAAACTATTGATGATGAAACATACGCCCGTCCAGTTCGAAGGCCAATATATAGCCAATAAGTATCTCCTGACCCGGATGTGTCGCAACACAAATAGTTAATTATGCGACCTCCATCATGTTCGTGAACACCCTCAACAAAACCTCAATTTCCCGCAATAACTCAAGCACTGTTTTTATTTTTCAAGGATAACACGACCCCTTTTTATCCCTTCAATCAGTTACTTCTGCCCTATAACCCACGGTGAGAGGATAAATCCATGCTGCATCCTGCAAAAACATCCGCACTCTCCTGAAGTGTGAAACGTATTCCTAATCTAATTTCATTTCCCCCTTCAACAAGTCCAGTTTAATTTACATCTTTTCCTTGGCACATCACCCACTTTCACCAGCGACGCCATATTTTCGTCGTCTTATCCGTTTTTCTTTTTTTTTTGCTTTCGCCTTTTTTTATTTTTTCTTGTTGTCATTCTGTATGCAACCTCAGCACGTATCCTCAATTTACAACTGCAGACATCTGCTAGACAGACAGGGCGAAGTACGACATCGTACCCCCGCATGCTCATCATCATCAATTCCTTTATTATCCCAATTTGTAGCTCCATTCAAAGCGAATTTGGCCTTTATGCCAAAACGTTTGCACTTCCAGAAGCAGCAGCATCGTACACAGTCACTCTCAAGGATCCTCGCACATAGATCCGGAGCGTAGTTGAGCGTTTCTTTCTTATCACATCCCAGATGCAACGGTGGTGCTGTTGCTGTGCTGGTGGTGGTGTGTGCATTCAACTGAAACCAACGTCGGGTATCATTCATCCTGTGGGCTGTACCTTTAAGCCATTTAAAATCCTTTAACACTTAGCACCTGAGTAAGATGCCGCAGTACTCTTCCTTGTGCGACATGAATACAAAGTATCTTGCAATGAATTTGACTTTGGTCTTCTCGTGTCCTTGGATCCTTTCTAAGTGTTATTTTGACTTGAAGTGACTCAAATGAGTGGGTGCCCTCTCAAAATGGTCTATCCTCTGAAGGCATATATGTATGTGTGTGTTAGTGTGTGTGTGTGTGTGTGCGATTGTGTGCTGGCTAATTAAAAGAGCAAGGGTGGAAAGGGGTGGAGGGGGTGGCAGGGTTGGGGAGAGAAACCCTTCAATGCCCAAAAACGAACGAATAATCAAGGCTAGACGGAGATCAAACAGAAACATTGTAAAATTTAATTAACAACCTTGGCCGTTGTGTGAGTTACTGAGTGTTGTATTTATGCACGTGTAGATGAGTTATAGCCTGGACATCGGTGTAAGGACGTAGCCATTGATACTGCTTCTGTATACATGTGGTCAAAGGCGAAGGTGAAACTCTGGTATGAAATTAATTATTTGCAAGTGGTCCGTTGGGGAACTTGTTGTGTTGGTCCAATGTTCGAAGCGCAAAAGGGTTCATTAATAATTGAAGACGGTTTCAGTTGAATGCATGTAAACTATACTCACAGTTCATAGGTTTTTGCAAAGAGAAAGGAGAGCGTACGGATTGTGTATCCCTTACGCAAAAGTACATTATGCCACTTGATTTATCTCTTGGGAGGTGCAAGTAGTACTTGCTGCATACTTCGAAGGATCACTTGCGAGCGCACGAATGAAATTAATTTGGGAAGACTTACCGCTCTGCGAGACCACAAACGAGTGCCTCTCATCGTTTATCAACCAGTTCCTTGTTTGTGGGTATGGCAGTTTCAAGTGAGTGACTAACGAGCCACAGATCGGCGCCATTACTTATGTTCGATGTTCGACCGGATGACGTAGGATGATATATCTTCCACGACAACTAGTTCCTCGATGCGTTGTTAAACCTGACTGACGCGAGTCCCTTTCTTGGAATTTCTCTCCAAGAAGATCACTTTGACGTGCCCATCTATGCCTGGTCCTTGCTCACTGAAGTCGACCTGCACCGGATCACCATCTGCATTCATTGTTAACCTGCAGCTCGAGCTCCACAACATCACACCAAATCAAATCCATAATTTACATTTAGTTTATGATCTCTCCTCTCACATCATGAATATTGCATAGGCCTCCAAATCTGACAGACTGGGAGCTTCAAAAAGTTATCCAACATTTCCACATCTACCGCTTTCAAGTTTTCCAGAACTTTTGATTAAACATTAAATTAATAATGCATCCTCGTGCAGGGGAGCACAGTAGAAATACCTTTACCAATGCCGACATATTATTGCCCCGCCCCCCAACCCCCACCCAACTGCCGATGTAACCCAACATTGGTGGTAATTTATTCAGTTGATGCATCGTAGGAGCTCCAAAGAAAAGCATTCACTCGGTTTGTCGGTCCTGCATTTGGATCGCTCCAAACAAAACGTTGGAAATCCACTTCACTCCAATTGTAATTACATAATCAAAAATTGCAAAACGCCACACCGATGGAAATGTGTAAACGTCTTGAATCTGCCAGGTCTGGGTGGATGTAGCCGACCCCTGCTGCTGCTCCTGTGCCACACCGAAAAACCTCCATCGGAGGTAGTCGCATTTGACGTGTCGGGACCGGGAAGGATCATATTTAATAAAGCGGCAGGAGGGATAAAATTTCATGCGGAATTGTTGAATGTTGAATCCTGGTGGCATCCATGAGGGGCCACAGCCCAACATACAGGAGTCAACGGCATGGCAGGCACCAGAATGAAAAGGATAATGCATTTTTAATGAAATCACACATGCATGCATCGTTGAGTGATGGAATATGCTTCTTCTTCTGTTGCCAGTGCGCTTCGAAGGACGATGCTTGACGCAGCTACGAGTACCGCTTGGCATTGTGTTACATTGTTCGGACGGCCTGCCGGATGTTTTGTGCTTTGATTTCCGGGTTTGTGTGTGAGTTACATGTACTAGGTCCTTTGAGTCGAGATTAATTTCGAAAAATATTAAAGTTTTAATTTTTTATCTAACAAGTGGTCGGAGGCAGTGGTGATTATATTTAGTTTTACATCTGCTGCCTGTTTGATGGATGGTTCGTCAAAGGGAGCGCTTATCTTTCAGAAGCACCTTCACGCTGCGCCGCTGCTCTATTCATTTGATGCTCTCGCTCCAGTTGGGTCTGTCTAGACAACGGTAATGAGGAACTTACTCTTTATCATCTATTTAACGCATGCAGGCGAGCTGCTAAAGGATTCAATCTGCCTTCGGCGTTGGCGGGGGAGATGGAATATGCACACAGATGGAATTCATTTTAATATCATACCTTGTCGAGTTTCCGGACGTGAAACGCATTGATGTAGAGAGAAGTATGAGGTAAAGTGAATTCTATGTAAACATGTGTACATCCATAGAGTGCGTGAAGGATTCACGAGGCGGTTGAACGACGGAATCGCGACGTCAAACGTCAAGTAAGTCTTCAGAGAGGCCGCAATGATTATGCCATAGATATACAAAGAAGGCTACGGTTTGAAAATATTTTTTGATGCGCGAAGTTCCGTATGGCACTTTTTAGCTTGAAGCTCACTTCACGGGAAAGACTTACGTCACATTTGGAGAACTCTGAATTTTCTTGTTTTGCTTGTTTGCTTAGCATTCCTGACAATTACATCACCGAATCGACGGCTTTTCATCGCTGTTTATAAAATGTCTCCTAAGTCACTTACAATGTTGCTTAACCTCTAGGTTGCTAAAAATCATGCAAGAAAGGCGCTACTTATATATTGCTGACTTTAGTGTGTGTAAGACTTAAGGCGACTGTCTGCAGAGTTCCTGTTGGAGTACCACGATTTTGAAATGATGGTAAAAACGGTAACAGATATCAAATATACGTATACTCTTTTTTAATTCTAAGCTTAATTAACAATTAGTCTAATTGGAAAGAAAAATATTTTTGTACTATTTTGGTTGACAAAAAAGACATTGCTAAGTGATGAGCAGATTTTTCTTCGTCGAAATATTCTTTCTCGCTTCAAAAAGAAATACATCGCTGTTATCTTACGTACCTATAGACATCGTCAGTGACCCGCATGTTCCACTAAAGGGGTCGGGGGGCAAAGAACGCACGATCTTTGCAAAAAGCACACTCCTCCGCCGTCGACTCTAACTCTAAGCGCAACAAGGCGAGTTCTTGGAATCAGCTTACTCCCCTCATCCTGAGTCTGCCACGCCGTCATCTATCTGATGGAGTCGCATTCAACGCACTTCTCGGTAGTAGTGATGATGGGGACATTTGTGCCACGTGACCAAGCAATCGAAGCATAGACCTTTCCGTTCGAAGAAGCAGCTGCTCAACATTGAGTTCATCGCGTCCTGTCCCTATCACTATCACGGCCAGTAACTCCCGCCACATCATGGTGAATCTCATCTAGGCAGTTTTTATACGCGATCTTACCCAAATTGCAGGAGCATATGTCCAAATACTCAGATAAATTTGGTGTTGACACCAAGCTCGGCCTCTTTGAGTGCAGATCTTTCAAAGGGTTTCAATCATCCTCGCTGAAGTTTCATCTGGGAGGATGTGCAGATAACTAAGTTGTCTACGAAAATAAGATGACGTAACCTCAACCTATGTATCCCAATGTGCAACATTTTTCGCCTCTGCTGCGCTGCAACAACCAGACCGAACAAATGATGAAAAAGAGAGGTGAGAAGAGGAGTTGTTTCTATTTTTAACAGTTCTCGCTTGATTTGTCATCATGCAAAGACACCGAGCGACATGACACAGCGTCTAATTTTAGGTGAGTTGGCCTTAGACAAGCTGGAGGATGGTTCGCAAATTAAGCTCATTCCTGCTTGAATGTAAACAAAAATGAATAAAAAAAATAAACAAGACAGTTTTTAAGGATACGCCAGTCGTCACTAAGTCATCGTCAACTGCAGCCTTGGAAGACAACATTACAAGTGTTATTAGCGAGATGCCAGACAAAATATTCGAAATTGTGACTCAATATTGAACCACTAAAAACGAAGTCGTGGTCAACATTTACATGACATCTTTAAAGAGTCAAACATTCACTGTAATCACTTCTGTAATTTTCCTGTTTTTTTTCTTTTCTTGACTCTCGAACATCAAACGGTTAAGAATTCATTCTTTTAAATCGACTTAAACGTTTCATCAGGAATGCATGCGATTTTGGCGATGAACTAACTCTAATCAGAAGCACTCTTTTCTCACTCCAACGTTGTCCTCAGCCCGTGGCCAAATGAAATATCTGAAAGCCTTGTAATCCCATTTCTGACAATCCCAAAGCTACCCACAGGTTTCGATGCACACTTCGAACTTTAGCTTCTCGCCAAAATCGGATTCAACCACAGAGTCTATTAGAACTCCCACTAGCATAAATCACTTAAACTTTTATCCCGGCTGCACCTAATTGATTGCCATGGGCGAAACCCCAACTCCTCGATGGCTTAAAAATTGTAAACAATAAATATTGCACAATCTTATCGTCAACCAAATGACGTAACTCCACCACGAACTACAAGACCTCCTGCTGAACGGCATTCACAACAAAAAACCATGTATATTCTCAAGAAGAGTGCCAAAAAGCATTTGCCAGATACAAAATCCCAGCGGAGCACACTCCCCCGCCAACTAAGCAGCCAGCGGCGAAATACTACTCTACTACACTCGGCTAGATAATAATACAAAAGTAATCCTTCCATGTGCACAATCATTACATTCCACATAATGTTCGGATGTCGCATGTTGTTGGGGCCATGTGAAGTTTAATCGACCGAAATAATTGACTTCATTTCGCCAAAGTAGGCGTGCGGATTTGGTTGCCAATATGAGAGGAGATAGCACCAAAGTGATTCTATTTTTTTCTTTTTTTTTTTTTTGTTTGGTTTCACCATCTTGTCCTGCCTCACTTCGACGTTGTCAGTTCCTCCTCTCCAGTGGTTTCGAAAGAAAATTGATTTTCGACGTAATAAAAAAGAAAGCCTCTCCTCCACCCTCATGGGGAGTCAACAAGAGAAGAGGAAAATGAAAAAAAAAAACACAACATTTTGAAGAAAAACCGAGTGAACATTAAAAATCACAGTTCAAAGGCAGCAGTCGAATCCGTCAACCAGTCATCACCCCGTCGTCACCCCATTTCTTGAAAGAAAATTCAGCGAGAATGGGAGCAAGAGTAAAGAGAAGAAAAAACCGTCACATCTCTGGGTGGGGAGGAGGAATTACATCCATCAATCATAATGCTTTATCAACACTGCGGAGTGTTGTTTTTTGGCAGACTCAAAAACCCATCAAAAACTGTTGTGTTTAAAGACGTTTTGTTGGGAATTTTTGTGTTGGTTCTTTGGATGAAAGACGGAACATACTCGTACTTTCATTTGTGTGGGTGTGAAGTGGTGATTCAAGTGCGTTAAAACGCAATTAATTCGTATTAAAATACATATTCATGATTGTTCTTCCAATGTTGCTGTATCATTACAGTTCTGGAGATGTATGGAATATGTGCTGATCTTAAATTGGGTCATGGATGGACAGAATTTGTGGAAAGTAATTTCTTCAATGGACGAGAAATCAAACAGTTTTTGTGGAATTCAAATGTTTTCCACTGATTCCAAGTCCAACGTGGCCCGAACTGATTTTCGAAGGCAAGCACTAAAACGCTTGTTCGATATAATAGGTAGTACATTAAGGTGTTAGGCCACTCTAGAAGCGGAACAAATTGGCTTTTTTAGGATTTTAATAAAAATACTAATAAAAAGCATTTATTTTACATATCAGTGAGTGTACACAAAAATTCTTTTGAAAAGATTAATTTCAAAATGGCCGCTGTGCAGCGTTGTTCCGCTGACGACTCCTTTTTTTCAGAGGCCTCGACCGTACCCTTGGTTAGAGGGGTTCCCCGATCGAAACCCAGTGAAGGCAACGCGTTTATACTTTTATACGCTATTATCACTGAAGTTGTCGATCAGTGGTAGAAGTCTGACTGTAGGTATCACAAGTGTGCTGACGATTTCGCTGACAGCCCACTTACCTACCTATCGAGGTTGCTGCTGGTAGTACAATGGACCAGTTTTGAGCCTGAATGCAGTATGGCGCTAAAAACACATCACAAAAAAAAAATACTTAAAAAATGCAATTTTGAGTAGCAGAAAATCATGAGTAATTTTGCATTGACGCTTGTACTAAAATTCGAAAACCGAGTACTTAGAGATTTTTCCCGACTATAATATTTAGGGAAATCATTTTTGAGGTGTTTTTTTCCTACGACCTGAAAGAACAGCGACTGAGATTTGCATCTTGAATATAGTTTCATGTAAAAGTTGCCCGTGACCACGTCATACAAGGTCGGTCTTATCGGTGGCGTATCATCCAATAACGTGCCCTGAGGCTAGAAATTGCGGATGGTAAAAGAAACAACGGATGCCGCGCGTGTATACCATATGTTACTCGAAGTGCACGAAAACCATTTTTTACAGAAATCTGATTTTCGTAATACAGCTGAATTCTTTGGAGACCTTGATGCTTTTCCATGATGAATAAGAATAACATGATACCATGAGGCCAGTTACGCTAAATTTATCAAAAAATGTCCAAATAATCACCGCTACATTTTTGTTCAGTCTATAGGACTTTAAGATAGAGACAGGAAGGCATTGACAATACATGGTGATTAAGTTGATTTATCTATATTTAATGCTTCTGTTTTTTTTTTTTTCAGACACGAAAGATAACCAGGCAAGACAAGTTACAGCGCCAGGCAAATCCTCATTAGACGACTATTCAACATTTGATAGTCAAATTCGGTGAATAATCTAGCGAATACTAATCTCAGGATGTGCCAAAAATATCACTGTTGTTCCTGAGAGTGTGCAGAAGAACTCGAGGAAATTATGTCCGCACAGGAACTCGGCATTTCGCAGAGATTCCATTTTGTAGAATTTTGCGCCAGGATCTGGTATACATCCGTACGATTTTCAACTGAACTAGAAGATGAGGCTTCAGGATCACTTCAAAGCTAACTCCGATTTCGAAACATGGTCGGATTTGGGACAATGTCATTCAACACGAGTTTATCCAGTGGCGATGCATTGTGCCTTGCAGAAAGTCACCATTTGGTGTAAATAGTCTGCCGGCCGCATCAACTGTCCGTAAGTCTTCTCAACCGACGACGGCATTGATATCAATATCAACGAAAAAAAACGACTTGAAAAAAAAGCAATTACAGTAGAATTTGTTCACAACGACCACTGACAGGAGACACTTTTGCGTCGTTATAAGCGACTATCGCTTTATCCGAGCCATTTTTTAATCGCTGTATTGCAAATATCGTTATAACCGAGGTCGCTATTCGCGGGTTCTACTGAATATGGAAAAAAAACAATCAATTATGTATATAGGAAAATAAAAAAAGTCATTGGTTGAAAGAATCAGAATCATCAATATTAGACTTTTCGGATGCGTGTTATTCAGCAAGGACACGGTGGCTATTTGAACGGTTTTCATATTCCACACATAATATCCCGCTCCTATTCTGCGTAAAATCTCTCTACGATGAAGACACTCCCTCTGCGAATGATATACTCGGCTCTGAAGACAGAAATTCCACATCTCTCAGCTCAAAACCACTTCTAGACAGCCGAATGACGAGTCCCAAATCGATTTCTCCGACTGACCAAACGAAGCAAAGTCATTTCCTCTTTGACTGCGAAAACGATTTCAAATTAAACATACTCCCAAGCGAGCACTAAACTCGTTGCCGACATGAATCATTTTCCGTTTCGTCTTTCAGTCGACAGAGACCATAAGCTAAGAACAATGGCGACTTAACGACATCATAAAACTGTTCAGCAAATCCAAAATTCATTCTGAATATTCTTTGAGGACTCTTGCAACTATCATCGGCCACCCATCATTTAATCTGAATTTGTCATTAAGAGCACTGACGCCTCGCACTCCATCCGCCAGCAATCCCATCCCCCCTTGTTGTCTATCATTGAAAAATTTAATCAAGTCCGATGACACTTTGTTAATGTATTTAACACAGGACATTACAATGTTTAACGATCCTCGAGATATTACTCAACAATATGACCTCCACCGAAGTGAAAGACTGGACGAGGATAACATCAAAGGGGAGGTTGTGCTTGTGCTTGAGCTTTGCTTGTACTTGTTAACGCTGCTCGACGGCTCAACCCCTTTGCTTGCTTTGTTTTCACTAAGTTGACACTTCGTCGCTGGAATTATTGTATTACAAAAAGCTGCAAAACAAAACACAAAAACCCTCCCACTCCACCCATTGTGTGTCAGTCATTCGGCGAGCCATCCAGCCAGCCAGTGAGCTGGTGAGCGAGGGCAGTCAAGTGTCGACGAGGGTATAAAAATTCATAATAAAATTCCATTACTATGTACGTCGGGGTCCGTATAAAGATTGATATATGCCCCATGCTCTGTGGGGCCGTGTGCGCTCTGGCATTGGCGTTAAAATGTCCATAATTCGTTTGAGCACTTTCCAAATACCCGTCCTCGTTGCACAAACACCGTTTCAGTTCTAACTCCCTCCTCGGCTGCGACACATAGCGTCGGGTTAACGAACAAAAAAAGAAAGAAAAATGGCAACAACTACAAATAAAACAAACACAAAAAATATGGGGAAAAAATGTCCGTATGTAGTCGTAACAATAAATCCCGGCCATTAAATGGTTGCAACATATTTTCTTAATGAAAATTTTATGACACCGCATTATTGAGGAGCATGTTGATATTCCGACAAGCTCCAGCCGGCTCGCGTAGCAATATCGTGCTGCGTGTGATGTGGGTAGTGTAACTGTCGACGCAATTAACAGAGATACAATTCAATTTTAACGATAGTTTCGTTGTGTAAGCTTGGCTGGGATGAGATCCTATTCACAGGACAATGCTCTGTTAGATGGACTGGGCGAGGGAATAACTGGATGCAGACGAGCACAGCGTGTCCATATTGCAAATTAAATAGAAATTGAATTTATCTTCACGGGATTGTCTTGTGGCAGCGACAGATGACGCGGAAAAATTAAATCGTTCTCATTTGGCTGGAGGAGCAAATTTGGTTGAAAAAGTAAAGCGGCGCGGGGACGTGAATGTGAAGGCGAATTGTTTAGCTTGCTACTGCACAATTTTGAGTTCAAGTGAATATAGGTTCTCCTCAACACAGCAGGCCATGAAGGCTACCATCGAAGAAGGCATGTTTTAGTTATCGTGTGTAATGGTTAATTCGAAGGTGACAGTTTATCGGTGAATGATGGCAAAACGAACTCTCCAACGCATGCCATACACCATCGACGCGGTTGAGTAGTCGAGCCCTTTCTCGAAGGACCAAGCTGACTTTATATAAGACTTCGATCGTCGCTGCCCTTCGCGATGGTGCGATGACATGGACAACCTCAAAAGCGGATGAAAAAGCCCAAGAGATTCTTTGTTTTCGGGAGAAAAGTTTTGCGTTCAAATTTGGTTCTGTGCTCGTTTATGGTATTTGGAGAAGAAGATTTAACCATGGACTAGACAGCGACCCAACAACGGCCCGAAAAGGCCTAAGATGGTCATGCAGGTCGCACTGCTATGGTCTGCAGAGTCTTCGACTCCGCGCGACGTAATTGGACACCCACGAAATCGATAGTGGCCATTATTCTAGAAGGACTTCAGCCATTTAGGGAGACATAAATAGAGGAACCTGGCTAAAGATCGTACCAGCTGGAGTGGGTTGTTGATTGAGGCCCCGATCCGAAGCGTATGTAAAAAAGTACTCAGAAAAATTAAACATTAACATTTCCGATCGGCAAGTAGGATTTAGGCGTATTATATAAAATGGAGTTGCTTTGCAAATGTGCTGATTTGGTAACAACCCAATCAGACATACGCTTAATTCAAAAGAGCCATTAACCCTCCACATGAAGTAAATACAGACTTTTTAAGATAATGTCTACATTTCCAAAGTGCGTTATCCACAATCAAGATTCAATTACGAATTCAACCTCGATCAGTCACTCCCGCAAGGAAAAGAAAACCACTTAAGGTTACATGAAAACAATTGATTGTTTTACATCCGAGCAATATCGGCGTGGAAAAATCTAAAAAAAAGGACAAACCCAATTAAACTTTTATAATTACACAAGGGGTGGAAGAAAACAGGCTTAGAGATATGTACAGAGATAGCTTCTAGGTTAATTGCATGAGTTTTGTGCTTGCAAGTGTAAAACATTCAAAGTGGTTGCAGCGTCAGACTGAAGAAAAGGGCAGCAGTTCAAAGAGTTTTCGAAGAGCGCTTCATCATTAAAAAAGGTGTTCGTACAACGAAACTTTAATTACATGCTTAACGGTAGCGGTGGGTTTTCAACTAAAAGCAAATAATCTAACTTAGAATTATATATTCTTTTTCTTGTGTTTTATGTATAAGGTTTATGGAACGTGAGAAGTTTTCTTATTTTTGAGAGATTTACATTTTGACATACAAATGTGCATATATTTTTTATATTATACTAGCTGTAACAGGCGCGTGTTGCTTCGCATATTAAAAAAAGATAGTTGTGCACGAAACAAAAAAAAGATGTTACCAAAACCTTTTTCACAGAATTCTGAACAAAGTTGCCAAAAACATCAGTGCTCTATCTCTTACCATTTCAGAGTGTATAAAGGAAAAACAAACATCGATTTTGATATACATACATACTCGTATATAGATTATATGTCATTTGACGATTTTTTGTCATAGACGTCACTCAGTATACGAAATGATAGAAAATACAGAATTTTTAGTGCGGTACAGTGTGATGTGGATTTGAGCCTAGTTTGGGCAGTCGACGCGTACCCAAAATAACTTGCTGTTGATGACTGGAAGCAGCATCGCCATGACTGTCAGCGATTGCTCAGGATCAGACCCTCCATGGGTCGTAGGCCTAATAATTAATTAAGTTGTGTAGTCTCGACTTATCATTGATTTGTTGTAGCCACATGTGTTCATTAGCCCTTGTTGATGATATACAGGGTATCCCACACTTGGAGCCCTTCCTGTAATTCTCTAAGTCCAGACAAAAAACAAATTGTATGGGAGCATGAGTGGAAAATCGGTCCTTCTCCTTAAAACAAATACATAGCGATAGTGTTTTAGCATTTTTAACGGTTCAACCCATATACAATATGATCAGCTTAGGCTCAAAGAAAGGGTTCTGGGCAGGAGTGCATTCTTGAATGCTTCTACAATAAAATTGTGTGCCAATTGCGCAGTGCCATCACTCCAATGAGAGTCCTCAATTCTCATCTACTTACGTTTGAGATTGAGTCTTGGTAATATTTTCTTTGTTTTAAGATATGTGGTGCCTTCTAGCCATTTGTGTTGGTTATTTGGATTGTTTGAATCTCAAGAATGAAGCGAGAGGAATAGCATGGGTCTCCTCCTGTTGAGAGCCAAGAGATTGATGTATATTGAAATACTTCAAATGCTGTTCGAAATCGATCATATTTTTCTTGAGCTACTTTGATCGCTAGGGGTTTGGCTGGGGCTAGGGTTTTTGCCATAAATTTGGATTTGTTTATTTTCGCGGTGGCTCGAAAACTCAAAAAGCCGCATTTCTTGACAGAGTTTGGTAGAGTCTGGCCTTAAACACAAGCTATGCCAATTTACGCCAAGAATACAAAAAAATTATCTGACAGATAGAATCTTATATTTTAAGCAAGTGAACTAATACTCCCAACACAAGTCCGTTAAAAATAGAGGGAGTACCGGAATGAAACGTACTTGGGCCTATTCTCTGAAGAAATATCAAATTGGTAAAAAAGACTGTGAATAGAATCCCTGGCAACAGTCCTTCGAGTCAGTAAAATATCGACTTCATTATTCGAGTGAATCACAGATTCCTATCCTATTCCTATATCAGTTACCAGATTGTTGTTGTTGACTTGCCATTCAATTGATGACTCAATCTTGTCCTCCTTTCGATCTTCGTTGGACCATGGCGAGGTAATCCCTTTTAAGCCATACTAATTTATTCATGTGACTTTTCCTTTGTAGGTTTCATTACCGTTATTGTAAAGCTCATACTAATCCACCGCCTGTCCTCACTGATTGACACTAATTTTCGATTGAAATGTCCCTTTTGCATCCCTCGCAGGATTAGTTGAATGAAAACAATTTAAATATGCAACCTTTTTATGGCACTCGGCCGAAATCAATGTCAATCGAATTTCGAAAATTACACTTTCATGCGGGACATTTGCAACAGGTTACGGGAGGGAGGTGTTTTGGGGCGAAGATTAATAGAATTTGCTTAAACAAATCGGAAAGTCCGCCCCAGCTGCACTCCGATGCCAACGATGCCACGAGGATCAGGCTTAAATCAATCCTAAAGCTGCATCAGACACATTGTCACTTAATTAATTGTTAGCCAAACTCCACTCCCGGTTCAATTTATTTTATGAGTCATGACTAAGGTAATTAAAAAATCTTCTGCATGAAAATTAACATCCACTGACTAATTTTGTCACAATGAGGTGCCATCATCAAAAGGAAAAGAGAAAAAGTATCCCCCCCAAGGTACGACGACCTTCTCGTCATCACCTCGTCGACGGTCCTTTTCAATTTGAATTCTGTTGTCTCAGGTTGATATCCCAGCAAACACTAAAAAATTGAGCAAGAACGAAAAAAGGGAACTTCCAAACACTCCCGGCAATCAGCAGTGAAGTGTCCATATCTGCAATCACTTCATTAGATCGTGTTGTCCTTTCGTTCCGCTTCTGTCTTTTTTCTTTCAAATTGTTTGTCACTGGTTTTTTTTCTTCTTCCTTTTTTTTGCAATTAGCAAGTTAGAGTTATATACAATACATGGATACATATATTTGTAATCTGGTTTTAATCAAAGCACCAACAGAGCTCAATAAAAACACGAAACAACAACAAGAGCAACAACAATTGGAAAATCATTAGAAAGCGATTTAGACAATGGGCCAACGGATGCACAAGATACATTCGCTATTCCAAGCAAAAACAATAGCAAAAGTAGTGTAAAAAGAAAACAACAACACGACGGAATGCATATTCTCGGAGCAGCCCTGTGATCACACCGCCACTCAGCATGCTTGTGGGGGGGGGGGGGGGGGGGCGAAATGGCAGAGAGGAGGTCCTTGGGGGGATGAGTGAGCATTCTCAAATGAATGAAAATCCTTAACAAAACACACAGACAATTTGACCCAAATTTGTGTATACATTGTAAACGTCTGAATTAGTCTGTCGGATGGAAATTTAGTGGGCGGCATGGCGGTGGTTAGCGGGTGTCGCACGTGGATGCCAGTGGAAATGTTCGTTGTGCCAATTTCTCACAGCTCCCACTCGGAGTTTTTTTTTTTTTCGAGTTCGTTCCATTCCTTCTCGGTCTCAGTTATCTGTTATTCTTTTTTGCTCCAGAATCTCTGTGACTATTGTTCCATCGTAATTAAACCCTTACCCTTAGACTCACACCCCGATCACATGCCTTATGCATGGCATCAGCCAGCGTGAGTGTGTGTGTGGTGGAAGTTGGATTCTGTTGATTAGCGCCAGTGCTACGCTGATGTTAATGCACGCTAGTGGCGTGGGGGTGGAATGGTCTGCATGGTGTGGACTGGTGTGCGATGAAGACACTATTTAGGGGTCACCAGATGGCAGAGACATCCCGGAGTCCTGAAGTCCGGGATTCCTGGAATGCTTAATAAAATTACTAAATTACCTTGATTAGAATATATTGAAGCAATAAAGTCATTTTATTACTTCTCAATCCCGAGATCCGTGATTGTGCTTACCCTCTCTATCACCTGCAACCTACCACCTGTTGAGAGTTGGAGGCATTATTTATTCCGCATCGGACAGGAGGATTATTTAGTTCAAAGGACATAATGAGATCTTATTTGTTGTCGCCGTTTGGTTACGGGGTCGAATACGCATTCCGCAAAGGGTGTGACTAATATGGCTAATGTCCCTTACGCATTTCGAACTTTCGGTTGGTGGTCTCTGAAATGTTGCCTGGTGTGTGTCTCCTCTTGACGTTTAATAAAACCTTCTTCATGGGTACGTCTGTGGCACTTAATGGTATGTTGTATCCAAGGGCACAAGGACAGTCAACAACAGAAAAAAAAGGGAAAATGTGCTTTCGGCTTTCGACTGTTGTTTGTATCCTCAATTGGCGCAGTCTAACTTCTGAGACAACTGGGCCGCTTTGTGTTTCTCTCATTTTTGTTTTCTTTCTTCTTTTTTTTGTTTTGTATGTTTCATGCTGCCCCTGCTAATGCGTATAGGTGGGAGGAATGGTGGCAGAGACTTTCGCATTGGATTGTTATTTTGGGACATTTCGGGATGGGGTTCACTTTGATTTCGATGTTTTTTGGTGTTTGGGGTGTTTTTGTAAAGGATACAGACTGTCAAAGGATGTGCTGGGCTTCATTTCAAATGCAGGACGCGTCGCAGAATAGAGAATTCTTATTACGATGATTAATATTAATTTGGTTTATTACGGCACTGTTGGAGTGGCAACGAGGGCAAAGAGATTTACAGGGATTTCGAAAACGATTCTTACTTTGAAAAACAAGTGATGTAGAGTGGGACAATTTTATTTTTAGACTTTTTGAGATGGCAAATCGTTGTTTTCTTCTGTGAAAGTCCATGCAGTCTTTGGAGTATAATCGATTGTACATAATGACTAAGATATTGGAGCATCTATGGAATAATTTAGTTGGAACCAACAGACGCAGCGATTTCGCGCTGTACTTGAGAAATGTTAACTAACATACTTCATGATATGATAGTGATTCTAACTTTTTTCGAATTCATTTCAACCTCTGTGTGTTCGCGCTTCGCATAAGAAGTATTGACATTCGAGCGAAAGTGGTGATTTGAGTATATTGGGATTTTTCGTGGGTCTCCATGTTGTTGTATTTTGTGTATTGAAGTCATTCTTCATATTTGGAGAAAAATTAAGGCCATGTCCTAATACAAAAGCAAGCTGTCTGTCAAGTTTCCCCAAAATCCGTTTATTCAATTGAAGTAATCTTGTGCCTTCTGATAGCTACGAATGCTTTGAGCTTCAACACACGTCTGAGTTAACCAGAAGCATTGAAATATAAAAATATGAAATGTTTGAAATGATGTTTGATGAAAGAAAGTTGTGTATATGGCTCAAGTCGAATGTCATGACATTATTTGCACATCTGTTCTCAGTTGAGGAAGTTATTACCCTTAACTGTTTGTGCTTAACGTCAAGGAAGCGAACAGAATGATATCAATGTTGGAAATACCACAGCCAGATGTGTTCAGTCAAAATATAGGAATGTTTCGTATTGGTATAATCTTTCAGAAAACGTCTTTGATTGGAGCTCGGCGTAGCTTTTTTTGTAAGACGAGCCAAAGACAAAAAGTCTTGTTACTCTTCCCTCTGTTTCTATAATACTACTTTATGGTCACATTTTAAAACACTTTTGAGTATGTTTCATTTCCCTTTTCCTAAACATATTTAGTAATATATAAGCGAAATCCTGGGAAGAGCAAACAAATAATAACTTTTATGTATCAAAACGGACGATTTTTGGTTGAAACACAAAGTTCCAGCTTTCGGAGCATTTCAGTGCCACTAACGAACTTTAAATAAGAAAATGTTTTCTTTAACAACCAGCCACTGTCAAAATAAGAGAACAAATTTTTAGTCCGGTATTGCCACACTGTGCATCGTAGTCTCCGGAGATAAACTGGAAATTGTTGAAACTGTCAGGAGTCTAATAAATTGTCAGGTTATGACCATACAAATAGTGTGATAAGACGTACATATTTGGGGATGTCGTCGCAAGGTCTGGTTGACTTCAAGTTAAAGCCCTATTGACACCAGGTGAAAACATGTTCCAGCACTCATTGTGCCCCCCCCCCATAAATATGCTGAAGTTCTCTACAATAATGTTGATTCTTTATCTTACGGTAAGCTGCAAGTAGCATTCAATGATGACAGATATATCCTTCGACAGCTCAGAAATGACCACATTTTTAATTTGTTTAAATTCTTGTCATTTTATTCAATTGTCAAACAGATACAGTGCAGTGCATATGACGAGATCTAAATGTTCGCAAAAAAGTTAGCGACCCTAGATGACCTACCAACGACTTCTGTACACCTGTAATTATGTTTTCTCATGTGTATTAATCTTTATATTGTAATAAATTGAAACTGCATGCAATTGAATTGTATTAAATTTGAGTTAAAATTAAATTTTATTGCTTTTCCTACGTATGATGTTCCCTTTCGATATAGTAGTTGCTGCGCTCTCTGCCAGAAATACGATAAAAAGTTTAAGAAAAGGCACAAATATATGGGTTTATACTTAGGTCCATCGAAATTGTGCCCTTTTTCTACCATCTCAACCACCTATGAAAACTCATCCCATCTAGCGCCCAAAGGTCGTACGTTCAGTCTGCAGGGTTTATTCTCAAAGAAGTAATTAGGAAATGAGACCATCTGACACGCCTATGGTCTTCAATCTTCAGATACCAAATTCAATAAATGACCATCCTACCCCGCATTTATCCAAAACACATTTTTCGATATCACTTATATGCTCGAGGAGGTTCCTACAAATACAACCAAACGCTTGCAGACCAATTTCAAAATGATGTAGCGAATATTTACTCCAACTCTTGTGTTTTTTTACGCACAAATTTTCTCCAATCAAAGCTTAAATGCAAAATCGCATATTTTCTTATTCATTGGTTGCTTAATTGACACAGTCATTCGTTAATGAATTTATATCAATTAAAAACCCCCAGTACTGGTTGAACAAGAGTGCCACCCACAATTACCACTCACAAGCTTCCGCCAGAATTTAACTCGCTCTCCGAATCAAGTTGCAATCATTTAGTTGTGAAATAAATCCCACATTGGGTCAGCACAGACGGGTGGTGAATGAGTGAAGAGCATTCGCCATCAGCCCGCGAATAACCAGTTAGAGCTACTCCTTCAATCCGCTGAAGCGCGGCACCGACTCCAATGCAATTTGAAGCTATTAAATTTCCATTAAAGTGAAAGCCTCATTCACGGACATTAATGCATCGTGGCCATTGGAAAATGGCAACTCCAAATGATATCCGCACCCTGTTGAAACGTTCATTTTGCGCGTTGTCCTCGTCATCGTTCAAAAAGACTCAGACACACGCACACACGCGCGCTGATAGGGAGTGGCACAGGCGAGAGAGTTCCGAAATCAAATTAGATGCACGATCACGTACCAACTGTTTCTGGCCCACACTTAACTGTTGTCCCAGCCCTCAAACCCCACTCAATGCAAGCACCGTCGGCGGCGACGGGCGGTGCATTGAAAGTGCTCTCTGCGTCGCCCCCCGGAGACGAGTATGAATATTGTCGGGCCGCAATGTCCCAACTATAAACAGGGTACGCCATTAGGTATTCGGCCAGTGCACATGCCTGTAATTGCATTAAAAACTCCGTCCATTATGGTGTCCCGTTCAATTTTACCCGGGCGTCCAAGCACCAGCAGCAGCAGCAGCACCACCACCAGACGAACAACCAAACAACTGCTGCACCAAGGTGGATGAGTTGGGTCGGGTAAATATTCGTTACTATGTTGGCCTTAGTTGGACTAAGTACTGAAGTGTACACATGCACACACATCGCACAGAGGACATCGTAAGTGTCCTGGGAGTGAAATTGTGCTCATGGGTTCGGGGCCTTCGCGTTTCGGCTTTTTGAACTTTCACACCAATTTACCGGCTGAATTAACTGTTGAGCCAGTGCTGCTACTGCACCCTATGTCTGCTTGAATAAGACAGTCTTTTCAGTTTTTATTTTTGTTGGTGTTGGTGCTTCTGACATTCGGCTTGATATATTCCGATTGCATGCCCTGATGGCTAGACTGTTGAACAGATATGTTGGGACAGAGCTGACAATTTTCCATGACATCCTCTGTAGCGCTTCGTCAAAGCGTTGGACGTGGAAATGGAATTTGGTTACCATTGACTGAGAAGGTAGTGTCCACGATTGGTCAGGGAAATGAATAGATTCATGTGGTTGACAGGAGTGCAGACATCGTATATGCGTATTTCGGCTTCAGATGAAAGGATACCTGTGAACGTTCAATATTCTCGCGAAATAAAGGATAATTTATATGGGAGGAGATTTCTAATGTCGAACACAATCGTTTGCTGTTGATAAGCTGGATGTCCTTGTTCACCAGTAAAGTGGACGTCATCTGCTGTTTTGTTTCATTAGCTCAGAGTTAAAGGTTCTCCCAAAAAAAACACAGATAGTTGTGGACTTAAACTTCTACAGTAACTTACGAGTGGAGTTAATCCACACGATTACGCAGGCTACGGATGTCAACGTTTTTTTTTGTATTTTCATTGCGTCTTGAGCTAGGTAGAGCTGTTTCAAAAATAAATCAGCAGCTTCACCACACCACGCGATTAAATATCTCCAAGACCTCTTACGTGTCTCCTTCACCATAAAACTTTGCAAACTATGAGATATGGGACATATGCTAATCCTGCTGATTCGTAAGAAAACAGAGCAGCTGTAACCGTCTCTTGAATGGTCCTCCTTATCGACGACAACGTTGCCAATGTCTCCAGATTTCTTATGACAGATGTGTCAATTCTTCAACCTCTGCTAAAAATTCTTAAAGCGACTCACCGCTATGAAGTTTTTTTTAGTAGTATCCTGACGACAGATGCTTTGATTTGAAGCGTGAAGATGTTTGATGCTGTGGTCCCGTCGGTTATTTGAACTTGGTTGGCAGTTGATCTTGATTGCGTCCCCTTCCGAGCATGATGATTCAAGTCGCTCGCCGACGCCTCAAGGCTCAGAACTTGTCGAAATGATGAACTATCTCAATGCTTTTAATTCAGTAGTAACTTCCATAAGTTGCTGTTCCATGTTATTGGGTTGATCATCTAGAGCTTTCTAGTTGCGTGCTTTTGGTTCTCCAATGATTGCTGCATGTTATTTACTTGCTCCCACAACGATTCACGCACGCTTCCCAACGAGTAAAGCACTTTTTTCCAACCACACCCAATCTTAATAAACGAAATAAAATACTACACTTCAAGTATTAGTTACTTCCGAAACTTCACTACACTTTTACTTCATCAGCCTTAGACACTATAATATGTAGTATATATGGACAGGCTGACTGGTCCATTCTGACAGATCCTCTTTCTGACAGTTGCCGCCATTCTGACAATTACTCCTGCTTCCCAAGTTACAATTGCTTCCATTCTGGCAGATGCTCCATTCTCACAGTTACCCCAATTCTGACAGTTTCTCCTCTCGGATAGTTGTTTCAGAAACACACAATAACAACAAATTTAGGCGTCACTTTACCTAAAACCTACACTTATTCTGAATAGACCTTAGACACATATTACACTCAAGGTTTCTTACAAGCGACCGTTAGTTTATATAAAGCCATAAACTAACAGTCGCTCGTAAGAAACCTTCCAAGAATATTCAACCTCGAATTGCTCTTAAGGGTGAACTCCTCTGCTCAAGAAGATTTTAGAAGACCAACTTTCAAAATTATTTAATTCGTGGTATTCGCCATGTTCGTGGTAAAATCAGTAAATTGAACTGAAATAGTTTACAGTCCTCGTCTCAAAATTCAAAATTCGTACTTTCATAAGATGTTTGCGGTAGTGAACCTTCAGAATCTCGCTCAACCGGCCTTAATTGTACTTAGATAGTTCCTGTATGACTTTCGAACCCTGATGACAAATAAAACACGACGACGTTGATTGTCTATAAAGCCACATTTTCTCTTGGAAACTGTTTTACAGGTCATCTCAGCATTCATTCTTGGATACAAACTTTTCTCTTTAACTTGATTCACTAGTCCTTAAAAAAAAACAGAGCTTGAGTCCAAAATCCTTTCCTCATTGCCAATTGAAGATGAGATATCTCATGTCCTGGCAAATCCTCCTCCAGTTAATTGAAAAGCCATTCAGTAAATCTTTATCCATCTGACACCCTGATACCACCCACCCTCAAATTGTTGATTTACAAATCAAATTCTGCTGACACACTTGCTTCAATTTTCCATCCCACGTCATCTTTGTCTCGGATTTGTGCGTGCACAAGGGACAACTTTCAAGGCCTTCTAATTGAAAGCTTTTACCCTGTACCGGACACTGTGGTCAGTGTAATTTAGATCCACCCTTTGATCTTTGATCTGAAACTCTTGGCGATGGCTAGACAACTGCAATCTAAGGCCAGCATGATGTCCACCGAAACCAACATCCATTAGAGGGACTTTGGCACACATGTGGAAATGACAGTCAAGAAAATATATCTGCTTCTCCTCGCTCCATCCGTTTCGGCCTGACACAAAGGACACAACTGAAAGCCATTGGGGAGGAACTTTTACTTGTTCTCTAATCGCTGAGTCCTTAATCAGCTGAAAAGTTTTGCCCTTAAGTTTTAAAGTTTTGACCGAGCACCTTCAACCTCGTTCGCCCCTTGAACCGGAAAACAAAAGATTCCGATTGGAAGCGTTCGCGTGACACTTGAGCATTTCATACCAAAACACCGGTTCCTCTGTCCGGAAGTCACCATTAACCACCGCCATCCTTGCTGTCGTCGTCGTCGTCGTTGACATCGTGACAGTTGACAAAAAAAAAAAAAAAAAATGAGAAAAAACCACATGGGTGTATGTGAGAGTAGATTGTGCCCCATATGGGGGCCACATGCACGAATGACACCAGAGCTTGGCTCTGCCACCATTTTTACTATTTCGCATACATAACGCTCGGATAGGCGAAAGCTGGAGGTAATCTTTTATACCTCTCTGACAACAATGCACCCGCTGCCGGTGTTGTGGATGGCATCATGCCATGACTGGCCGACTCAGACAATGGGATGTGTTTTGAAATTCTTTGAGTACCGCAAGTAGCACGAGTAGCCACCCGCACCACCACCACCGACGCTACCGAATGCCAGCCAGGATGCGGAGTTGACACATAGGGCAGAGAGGTCTATTATGGCATAAGTAATGTTTCTGAAATATAGATAGTTTCCATGAAACTGTGACCGTGGTCCCGTCGAACTTGGGTGAGAGGGTGAAAGGGGAGAGGGAGAACAAAAAAATTTATGACTCACCTCTTGTTGAAGCTTTTGTGAGTCGTCCATGCAGCCCGCACCTGAGCTGTGGAAGGTTTCCGATCTGGTTTGTTGGTGGTATCCTGTGACAGTTAGCAAATGAGACTTGGAACAATGTGGAAGGGTTAATTTCATCAACATAGACCATGTTGTCATTGTTGCTGGAGAGGACACAGAGAGACAGAAAAAAGGAGAAATAGAAGAAAGAAGAAAAAAAAAGCAGCTTGAATTAAAGGCCACACAAGGGACAATGATGCAACCTGAGATGGCTAGGACTGTGACTAATTGGAAGTCATCTAGAAATGAAAAGCATAATTGGTAGAACGAGGACTATAGTCAAATGGCAGAGCAGCTGGCGTTCGCTAGGTGAGCACAAGTGAGTTGTGGGTTGATGGTTGTAAATGTAAAGGACGAATTTTGAGGAAGTGCCCTTGTGATGGTCACAATGTCCGTTTCGCTTCCAGTGCGAGAGAATTGCGGTAACTTGAGGGCAATCGAGCAGCGAATGCTAAGGCAAGTGGATTTTCAAAAGCTTCAGGGTTGATGGTGCTGTCAGCAACATTTCATTTGGGATTTATTTTTATCCATGCAAAAGAGGGAGCAGTACACGTCGTGTGATATGGGTTGGCACTGTCCACTTGCCGGCTATGTTTGTATGCACGTGAAGGATACGAAGCGTTAAAATGCAAATAGGCTCCACTGTACTTTAAAGGAATACACTTTTGCTCTCGAAACCCAAGGCATTTAGTATTGCTCTGCAACTTTTCACTTGATTGGACCGACTGTACGGAAGTTTAGTTTAATTTAGAAAGTGCAGAGCAGGTACATAGTGCGAGGTGTGTTAAGAGTGGACTTAGACCATACTGTGTCCATTATGGCATCACGTTGAGCAGTAAATGGTCCGTGCAAGCAGGGTATATCTTGGAGCTCTATATAAAGCGCAGATGCGGTTAATTTATATTGAAAATGTAGGTTCTAAGCCGCAAATATCTGACCGCTAGACCACGTCCAGTACCCAGAAGATTCTAACAACTTCTGCAGAAGTCATTGATGAAACTGTAGGCTCCTCTACAGACGAGTAAGACCTTGTTGATGCCGCCATAGAAATAACAACACTGCGAACGATAATACGTCGCACCCAGGCAAGAAATAGCAACACTGCGAACGATATTACGTTGCACCTAGGCCATGAGAGAGCGATGCAGTGGCAAGGAAATTTTATAGACTGAAGTTTACATAGCTATTTAGAGATGACTCCATTGCCCACAGCGTCTTCAGATTTCGAACAGCCTGCTTATGAATGTACATACATGTGAACTGAAACCCTCAAGTTGAAAAAATTCATGATCAGGTCTCAAGGTCTCATCTCTTTTCGAAATGGCGCCCAATTAAAAACAATATCGAACATTAAAGACAAAATGAATTACTTTTTTTTAACCCAACGTCTTATGAGTTGAAAGTGACCTGTGGCAAACATTCAACATACATTGATTTGTCTTCACCTTCCTTAAGGTGTCGACTTATTGTCCGTCTGTTGGTATGACCTAATAGATAAGATCAATGCTTTTGACTTGCGGACCATACTAGAATTGTGTTTTTTGTACTTCCGTCACTGTCTTCCAGAATAAAGCAACGTATGATAAATGAGTGAGAAAGCATACAAAAAAAGTCAGTGAGATACTTACTTTGTCACGCCTGCGACCCGTGGATGTTATGAGCTTGAGCAATGGCTGACTTCCATCGGTGACGGTCCTGGAATTCAGCTTCCAGGCAGTAAGACCAAGTTGCCTTGTGTCCGCTTGTATGTGACTTGCTCTTCATAGCACAGATTCTGTCTTCCGCTCCTTCTCGAACTAGGATGCTCGGATTCGAAAACCCTTTTTGCTGGAGCATTGGTTTTCATGCGATCGATGTGGTCGAGACAGTACAGTCAACGGATATTTTCTTTCCGGACTACATCCACATCTTGATACAGCTCGCAGATCTCGTGGTTGTGTCTTCTCCTCCATTCACAGCACGTTTCGCCTGTTCTTCAATCGCCGTGAAAGCATCCACTGCACCGTGCCTCGCTTATGAGTCAATGGCACAGCGGATGATATTTAAATTTACATTTTTTAAACAATTTTAAACTGAAAAGCCATTGCTTTTCGAACAAAATCGATGTCAAAAGTAAAAAGTCAAAACCATGGAAGTTTCTCTCAGCTACGGTTGTTGACCACAAACTGATCAAAAGCGCTATAAACAAATGACGTGACAGCTGTGGTGACGAAGACCAACAAGAGCAGAGGAAATGTGTTTAAAGACTGTAGAGCGAGGCCCAGACAAATTATTAAAGGATGTCAGTGCCTGAGTTCCGGAAGCGGTTGAAATCATAAATGCGCCCGAACTTCTACGGTACGTGATGATGTTTCGGAATTACAAATACACCAATTTCTAATATGGTCGGATTTATAATGACAAAATGAATACTAGATACTAGAGATCAAGAAGTAACGTACTACTAGGCTGACACTGGACGTCTGTTACAATGTTAGGCACAGGCATTACGTACCTCATATCCGCAATCCAGATAAGTTAAATCAAGTTTTTGTTAGTTTTCTTGGCCAATCAAATCAATAAACGTTGGTTGTTAAAGACTAAAAAAGGACTACTAACTCAGATTAACCGGAAGTGCAAATTATGAATAAGATTTGAAAAGCTTAGAGCACTCGCATAGGGTCAGTAAGTTAGAGTGAAGACAAACAAATTGTCATGATAGTTAAGATGAAGGGTGATTTTTTAAAAGCTATAGGAAAGTTTTTCAAAAAAAAACACATGAAATTCAGAAAAATGCATGAAATCTGTAATTGAATCGATAGTAGGGTCCATATAAATTAATGTTTGAAGATTATTTCATGCAAATGTTGACCTTGACTGCGCCTCAAATGGTCCATCCGCTTAGTCCAATTTTCCTTTCCAACATTTCGGCCGGTATCTCACGAATAAATGCTTCAATGTTGTCTTCCAATGCGTCAATTGAAGCGGGCTTGTCTGTATAGACATGAGCTTTAACATAGCCCCACAAAATAGTCTAAAGGCGTTAAATCGCACGATCTAGGCGGCCAATTGACCGATCCCGAACGTGAAATAAAATGTTCACCGGACTCGCCCCTCAATAAGTCCATTGTTGCGCGTGCTGTGTGGCATGTGGCACCGTCTTGTTGAAACCACATGTCATGCAAGTCAAGCTCTTGCATTTTGGACAAAAAAAAGTTGGATATCATCTCACGGTAGCGCTCACCATTCACAGTTACGTTACGATTCGCATCATCTTTGAAGAAGTACGGTCCAATGATGCCACGTCCAAACCGCACCAAACTGTGACTTTTTCTGGATGCATTGGTAGCTCTTGCAATGCTTCTGGCTGATATTCACTCCAAAATCGACAATTCTGCTTATTTACGTACCCATTGAGCCAAAAATGAGCTTCGTCGCTGCACACAATTTTAATGGAAGAAGCGCGCGATGAACTTTCTTAACAGAGCACGCATTTTGATAATAAAATTCAATAATTTGCAAGCGTTGTTCGCTTGTAGACGATTCATGGTTAAATTATAGACCAAACTGAAGATGCCTGACAGTGAAACAAAACACGAAACGTGCGTCAGCTGTTTAAACCAGTGTTGCCAAAAAGATAATAGCTAAAAAATCACCCTTTAGTAACAAGGAAATCAGAATTTGAAACAAACGAGCAAAATTTATCCATCAGCCTTTTTTTGAGTTTAAGTTAGGTGCTTAAGCGGACTTGTTAATTTCCTGAAATTTCATTCTCTCAGCAGGGGGCTAATAATCTAATTGAATTCCCGAAATAAATGAATACACTCAAAGTAAGTAATGAACAGCACTTACGTAAAGAGGATTGGTAAAAACGCACTTCAAAGGGAAGCGAATCCGTGCACAAAAACTGCAGCGTAGCAGACATAAAACACTTTGCTTACCATCCTCCAACCGCACTCAGCTCAAAGAGGACACAGCGAATTAAGTAATTAATGGAGTGCGCGAAGCAGCTCACCGCCGTCGACAAGCACGCATCATCATGTCCTGCACTGGACACATGCACATTCAGCCCGGTCCGACCAAGTAATTGACGAAAATATTTCCAATATCGAAAACACCGACAGAAGCATACAACTAATTTCGTCGGCCTAATCGAATTAGGCAGTCGGGGAAAAATCTCCGAACACTGTTCCATCTTTTAATCAATGGCAATTTGGCAGAGCCCAGCGAGGGACACAACCGTCCGGAGGGGAGTGAGGACTTCCGCAAACATTTGATTAGAGAAGAGAATGTGCGCCGGCAGCAAAGGATCCCAACCGCCACCAACACCAGCACCACCACCTACTGCTTATGCAATGCAAAACAGCAAAATACCCGAACACACGGACTATGAGCTTTCAAAGTCCACTTGTACCCCGATCCACCGGTGGTCGACTTGAATAAGCCTAATTTATTCATAGCAGAACCGCATGCACACAATCAAAAATATGCATTTGAAAACAGGTGAGTCGGCTGGTGCCGGGCAGAAGGAGGCCCAGCTGGCCATCGGACGGGCCAACTGACCGACCATAACGTATGAAGTGAAAATCAAGCTTATATTGTTTTGGGCCGACTTAGTCGGCACTCCACCTGCACACGGCTCCCATTTGCCGTGCGATGGAGTCTGACAAAACCGTAAAAGACCACCGGGACCGTACAGATCCGGTGTGAGAAATCAAAAATTGGTCAGCCAATGCACGAAACGGCCGGACGGCCGGTTGGGTTGTTAGAGGGTGGGGCTTCTGCTGGATTTTCTCCATCTATCCGTAACCGGAAGACTAAATTTGAATATTTTGATGAGATTTTAATCCAAAATGTGTGGTCTCCTGTACTGGGCGCTAGATGCTCAGCACAGATGGACGTTTGGGCCATCCGTTGGCTTGGGTGGGGGGGGGGCTGGTAGTGATTTGAATATTTCATTATCGGACAGTGAGTGCAATTTTGCAGCAGCCACCCACAGTTGGTGAGGTGTGAATTTTCCATGCTTGGGCCGGCCGTCCGCACGGACTTCTTCTTCGATAATTTAAATAAAATATTTTTCGAGGCTTGGGTAGTTTATCTTGTAAACAATGTATGCATCTGGATGTTGCAGATGAAAAATCCGACGAACGGACAGTTGAGAGAGGGTTGCGCTGTGGTGGGGCGGCTTAGTGTACTCGTATGTTGGCGTTGCGGTACGTGTTCGTGAGTGTGGATGGTGTTAATTTTATTCTAATTGAGTTCTATTCAGTTTGAATTAGTCTTTGTCCTCTCATTAGAATCTTGTTAGTAACTGGATTTTGGACAAGTAAAATTAATAGGCATCATCTGTCATCGTAACTAGTAAGAGAGTGGTCATTTAGGAAACTACCCCGGATGGGCTGTGGGTGGCAGAAGAACGTTGATGCGTTGTTGGTATTCCTTGTTGGTGAGAAAAGAAAGTGTTGTTGGCATGGGTTAGATGACAATGCGAATACTATTCTGTTGACAGTTAGAAAATTTTGTTACCACCTGACAGCTATGTTTGAGGAGCATCTTGTCATGGCATTTCATGGAACATGGAACATCATGCAACCTGCTAACATCTTCTCATAACCAACGCCCACATCGAATGTTGTCAAACACAATTTTGCGAATACAGAAACCTGTCGGAAAATGTCAGGGCATAATCACTATTCAATCTTTGATTGTGCTGAACTGTAGCCGCTATCATGACTAGCGGCCAGGCACAGCTCTATGCGAAGCGCTTTGCCAAATTAACACTTCATTATTTTTGTCAATTGACCCATATAGTCGAGTTTGCATTTCAAATCCACCGTTAAACCATCAGTTAGGCGCATTAAGATAATGTATCTCACAACTCATCGGCAGAGGCTCATGCACATGCTCATCCTGATGCCAATGCTGTACCAGAACTCAAATGGACCATTCCCTGCGTGCCTATCTAATATTAATCTCAATAGCTAATTACCATTCCGTAATTACGTGTATGCCTCGTGTCACAATTGTGAGGGGAAATAATCGATTCCCGACCATGATATGTATGTCTGTGCGGGCGTGTCCTGCCTCGCAACAAGCAAGCCATCTATGCCAAATTTGGATCGACGTGTTCCAATTTCATTAAAATTTGCATTATGAATGCGCTTTTGTTTTCGAAACGGAGTTAAATTTATTTATTCTGCTTTCGCACGCATCGTCGGATTATTGAGAATGACGGCAGGGTTTGAAGGCCCACCACTTGGGGCGGACGCTGAGCGTAGGTAATGCGATGCTACATTGGCTAGATAATAACGCTTGGTCAAATTGTTGATTGCTGAATTTTCCAGAGCACTATGACCGACCGAAACGCACGGTGGCGTTTTTCCACCCGAGTGGGTGTGAATATCGTGAAAATAAAATATTTTGACAAGTCGAACAGTTTTGAAATGTTGTCGATATACTGCCACTGATGCTTGCTTTCGGAATTTGACTCGTTTCGCGGTGAAGCTCCAGATAATCGAAAACCATTAGGACGTGAAGCGATGCCGGCGACGGGTGAGCTGGGGAGGAGGCATGGGAATTACACTAATCCGGTCAAGCTTGGATAATTTGATTCGGAATTCCGTAGCGATAACACGTGGCGAAAAAATGATATGAATTAAATTATTGAAACGACATCTTGATGTTGTCATTTTGCCCACCCCCCAATGCGAGCAGCAGTCATGGGGACTGTTTTTGCGGCTCCTCATACATGGTCAGGTACATTTTTTTTTGTCTGAGTGAGCTCAATGGTCATGACGATTTGATGTACAGTACATACATTTATACCAACCTATGTACAAGTTTAGTATGGTTATCAAGGTGCATGTGATGTTTCGGATAATTGACATTCGGTATGTTTTTTTATTTGTTTTATTTTGATGAGTTGATGAGATTGGTGTATGGTTTTCAATCTACTTATCAAGTTTTGCAATCGCTAAGTGTGGCGTTGGGAGTATGTGAGTCCCTCTAATAGTGTAGACTAGATTCCAATTACGACAAACATTATTTTCACCTTTTCACCTTTTCCTCTTTCGAGTCATTGACAATGCTCAAAGAATATAACTGTCTAGAATATAACTTGGCCGTTCGGAGTTGATATAAAACTGTAGGTCCCCTCCACTCGTGAGAGACAATCAGCACGCACAACAAGAAGGGTTGCTGCAGAAGCTTGGCCTTGTCCACATCGGGCTGTAGCGCCATCCATATTATCGTCGCAATCCTAATCGAAGGCGTAGAAGCTTCCGATGTAGCATAAAAATGTATTTATGTGGGACGCTACTGTCTGTAATGCATGACAGCTGAATAGATCATTGTAAGTTCTGTCACTTTTCTCTTGTACTTAAGACGTGGAACTGTGCAGTAATTATTTGGAAGCTGATATTGGATGCCACATCCGAACTCGACGTTTGTGACAAATTATCAAGAACCAATCTTACGGGAAGTGTTATTTTAAATAATAAGAAACACGAAGAGTTTTAAAAAGTGTCTATTTTCATTTCAATTTCGTGTGATTAGTCACCATTCAGGCAACTTAGCACCATTTTTGATATAATCTTTATAGGTCAAAATGTATAGGTCAATCTTTTATGTATCGTTATATACAAAAACAAATGCAATCTTAATAACCTTTTGCGCCGAAGTTTTCGATCACAGGAATGGAACGAAATAAAACACAGTTACCACTTTTACTTAAAATAACTTTATTTACAAAACACACAAGTTGTCTTATAGACTGTCTCTTTCAACGCTTTTACTGACCTGTGTCAACAGTTCTCAGACACAGCCAGGATTTTTCTATTAAATTTTCCGCTGACTTTTATTTAAAAACTTCTGTATACGTTTATTGTTTTATTTTTTGTGTCTTTTTTTGCGTGGGTACCCTACGAACTGTCGAAAGTTGGTTATAAAGTTGTGATTAGATCGATTTCCGATAGATGGCGTCATGATGAGTTGGTGTTCTAACTAGAACCTTTTGCTATTCCATTTAACATGACTAATGTCTACAACAGGGGAAAATCTGTAGTGGCGGCCCTTCAATCGTTAGTAGGCACATTAGTGAGCATAAAGTATGCACCCTTACTGCTTTCGTGGACGTGAATTGAACACACGACGCACGACATTGCACAAAAAGCAATAATCTCAGCACTCACTAGGATCGCTATCGAAAAGTTCATAAGGCATCTCGGCAACCTCTTCAACTTGCGACTTAGTGGACTGCAGTTGATAACTGCAAAACCACTCGATCGGCAAATATTTCAGCAAAGTAGTAAGGACAATTCCCACCGCAGCTTTAACATAGTCTTAATCTTTCGCCGATAGACTTCATCGGCAGACAGATAGCAGCTTGTACGGTGATCAGATTGAAATTGTTGCAGACACTCTATTATCCGTGATAGATTCAGGTCCGTATCTGGAGACACCGAACTTCTGACACCTAAGCTCCTCTTCCAGAAGAACTTCTCAACTAGCATTTCCTCCAAATCATACAGGAAATCTGACTAACAGACGGTGGATGGTCCTCGGCGTTACCTATGGATCCTAGATGGGCAAAGCCGTAGGAGCGGGCGTCTGATCTAAGGCTTTAAATCATTTCGTCTACCGAATCACTGTAAAGTCTATCAGGCAGAGACAGATATCGCATTTAAAGCAGTCATATTTAAATTAAAGACTTTCTGAACTGTCGCCAATTTCTTAATGAGATGACCGAGCTTATGTGGATCCTGGGACTCTGTGACATTCCAGAAAATTTCGAGGCAGATGAACTCACTAAAGTGGACACTAGTTTTGTACTATTTCTGGATGAAGGTCTTGTATCAATGCTATGGTTTGCAGAATATGATCGACTAAATCCGAGTGGTAGCACAACGGGCTTACACTGACATAAGTGCGACTTTGTAGGCCGACATTTCGCGGAAACATTCGTGGTTTGATGCAACGGCTATGTCGGGTGATTTTAAGCAGTTTTGTTTCCTCTATTTGCAAGTGTGTACACGACGTCTTCACTACATTGAATGGCTTATAATAACAGTCACATAAAAGGTGACAGTTGATCTTGCCAAGTTTAATGTAGTGTGGAAAGACTTCGACACATATTGACTATAAGAAAAAAAATTAAGCTTGAATACATTATGTGCACTATAATGGCATCCACCTAAAAGATTACCGCTTCCAGCAACCTTTTTGGAATGAGATACCTGGTCGTCTTTTCAGTTTAGAACATCCATTGACAGACAACAAAGGGCGCTCATATTCGTTACCCCTCCCACCACCCCTGACGAAAATCTTCATAGACACAAGGTTGTCTTTCCAATTCATTGTTCTTGTCGTATCGTCTCAACGGATCAACTAAAACTCTCGGCTTATACAAGCTCCATTAGGAATTCTAAGTGTTCCCGGATGACATGAGAATCACTTTATTGCAAATAGAATTACAAACCATCTAAGTCCAGGTGCTCCCGGAGTCTCATTTATGAAGCCTCACCCTCCATCCCCATGACACCAATAACACGTCTGATCCCATCGCCGTTCCACGCACACCAACCGGATACTGGATACACCTACTTCCATTATTAAAATTTCAATTAAAACAACTAACAATGCCCAAGCCCTTTATCCATCGAGCGTAAATGTTGCTCATCATTTTCGATGAGACGACCAACCACCACATTGTCACATAATGACCGCATCTTTTGTTTGGTGCTGTCGTCCCTTACACACGGGTCTTTGGATGTTCGTTCGTTCGTTCGCTGGGTGAGAGGATGTGCGCTTTTTCTTTGGAAACAATCCTTTGGTTACCGCCGCCTGAAGCCAGTGCCGGAGAGCCTGTCAAAGCACCTCCCACGTCCACTGAGTACCACATAAAATTGAAACTAATTATATTACACATCGTTCTTGTGACCATCCAGGAGATAGTTTTCACTTAGGTCGTCCACCGAAGAGATATGTACACAGAGTGAAAGTATTGATGATGTGGGACGGTTTGCTTAGTCACATACGGCTACGATGGCGATGATGAGGATGACAATGTCGACGACGGTGATGAAGAGGACGACGCCGATTTTGCTCATGCTGCTGGGAGATGATAATGACGATGATGCTGATGACAATGATCGTCCTTAAGCCGCCCAAGCTATTCTATAAAATTCAATATACGAGGCAGCAAGCTTTAATAAAACATCATCATCAAATTTAATGAAGTAAGTTTTCCAGGACCCCAAGGCGATGAAGTGACGGTTTGACAGTGTGGCACGACATGAGGAGCTGACACTCCGTGTGGGTAAATAATTCAACACTTCCTGTACTTCGTCAGGAGTGGAGGCGAGGCCGCCGAGCAGCTGAGAGGAGTAGAAAACAACAACGACTACGGGTATCCTGTCCTGGCCCCGGCACACCCCTCTCAGCCACATCATACACCCGCCCCCGCCCCCCTACTCACACCCCCTCAAACATACGCACACGAACACATAGAATGTAGAACGTAAACAGATACTGGAATGAATTTTGTTAATTTCGTACGTTTTGTTTGTACAGTCATTAATTAAAGCCAACGTCAATATTTGGGTGAGTAGCTAAAGACGGAGGAGAGATGTGGGAACAAAGAGCGAAAGGGATACGTTACGTCCTTGCCGCCATATGCTGGTATGATGGCGATGGCTGTGCGGGGTGGTGGTGAGGACTAGGGATTTGATGGCGCATAAGAAGGAGATGTGTGATGAAGAAGTGGTGTTTGGTGGTGTTTGAGTGACAAAGCGTTATCTTTTTTATTTGCTCTTTTGGATGCTTCTTCATAAAAACGGTTCAATTTCACATGCCATTAAAGGGGGGGAAGAGCTGATGTGTGGTGTGAGAAACAGGAATGAGTGGATTTTGGTCTGTGTGGTGGGTGAAAGGTGGAGCGTAGTGTGGGGTGAATCTCCGGAGAGTGTGGTTGGGTTTAATTTTATTACATTCATATGGAACCCACTGCGGATGGGTTGCGAATGGGAGCAGAGTTGATTCATGATGTAGGCGACACCTCAATTGACATATGAATTAGATTTGTAGTGACCCTCCCAAGTCGCTTCTCGGGACTTGGCTAACACACACAAACACACACCCACGCGCCGTCCAGCCCTGGCAGACGGATTAATTAATGGGTTTTGGGTTCATTAAGTGAAAATAGTGTGAAGGCCGATGTCCGATGAGATAAAATGTATGTCTGTGTGTTGATTGAAGGAACTTTGCCAAATGAAGATGATGCTGGACATGGCGGTAGGGGATGGTGGATGAAGATGATGAATGGTTTCAAGGTTGATGAGGAAAAGGGGGAAAAAACTTCGATACGTGCTCTGCTCAATGATTGTCGGATGAATGGTTTCACGATGAAAATAGACGCATGGGGGATAGTTGTGACGTCGTATTGGTTGATTACTGGTATGCAGAGCCATGCTTTCAACAACTCCTTGTATGATGGTAAGAAATTCACAAACTTCTATCTCATGGAGGATCAAGAATAAACTATGAACACAACATCTCGTTCTCCTGCTTCCTTAAAGATAAATTAAAGTTCTCTATCTTCTGTTTGTAGATCGGATCGAGTTCATATAGGAATTGTGAAATGCATTAGCCCTGTATGCATGAGCAATTCACATTAGAGTAGGCTTCTCACTAGGTAACAGTTGATACTCAATCCTCTCTCTTTCTACACCACATTTAGCACGGACTTAGCTAGCATGCCTCTTCATCCAGCAGGGTCGTGTGTTATTGTTACTTCCAGCTAGGCACTTTCAGCTGATTGAGCTCTCTTTCCAGCTGTGCATACCACCGGAGGCGTGATCTTCCTTTACCGCGTTCTGCCTCGGTTTTGGATTCAAAGACTTTCCGAGCCGGAGCATTGATGTTCATGTCGCTGTGTAGTCCGTACGTTTCCCTGCTGACAGCCCGCTCCTATAGAAGGCGGCAGAGAAGATGTTGTATGCGATATTCAGGAGGGGAGGAGGAGGGGCAAACGAAGCTGAGATTCCGTTCCATCGCGCATATTTTCATACTACCAGATCTTGGCTTACATCGCCAGCTCCTTTAAAAAGTTCGGCAGTCAGTCCATCGGCACACATTGGACTTTAGTTTGGCCATTGCTGCCCTAACTTTACTGAGGTCGGGAGGGTGGAATCGTCAGCTCAGTCTCAGCCTATATCTGATGGAAAACCTGACAGCCGTTATACAGCTTGCAAAAATGATCATTCCATATTCCCAGCTCCGACTGTAATATCACTACTAGCTAGTTTTCACGAACATGGCATGTTCTTCCAACACGTTGGTCGAGAGTCCGAGTGTAACTCCTGATGTACCTCGCTTCTCGTGCTCCATATTTTTCTTGCGCAGAAGCCGGTGACTTTCCCTTCTTTTCCGCTCGGAAACAACCCTGCTTCTTTGCAACGCCGCTTTAAGATATGGTTCCTGTGCTTTATTTTATCCTCGGCTCAGAGTCCGGTGCATTCGATAGCTACCTCCATATTACACGAGACGTAGTAACATTTTATTGGTTCCTAAATGAGTTTCTGTGAGCTCGTCCACATTAGCATGCAGCCATTGCAGAAGCACAACAACCCTCATAAGGACTCAACCAATTCAAAGCGCGAGTACCCAGTCTCTTGTTCCACTTTCACTTCATGCGATAGACAAAAGAAACTCTCTCCTTTGCGAAATTGAATTTCTTTCACCGGAACGTATTAATATCTTCATAAGGACAAAGCAAACAGATGAAAAAAAAAGAACGACAACTTTTCAAGATACGACAATTCACATGTGGGATGAGTATGCGGGATCTGGCAGCACAATGAAGTCACCCACGATCATAACCTAGAAAATGACAATGACAAAAAAGTAAAAGCTTCTTCGGCGGAATGTGCCAAATAAAGAGAGATGGAGAGTGAGAGGGAGAGAGAGAGAGACAGAAAGGAGGAGAACGTGCAAGGCAATAGAATCTCATCACATCAGCGCCATGTCCTTGCGCCATTGAGAAACTCCACGAAGACGATGATACTCATCCCCAGTGTCGCGCTGCATCATGCATTTTACTGTTATTGTTTTTATTGTGTGCGGAAAGGTGAATGCACCTATCTCTGCCAGGCTCTGTGCGGCACTGAGCAGCTACTCCTGGTGCTGTCCCTTTATGGGTACGTCTTCATACGGGCGCCCTGTGGTTACGCCATAAGAAAACAGAGCAACTACGGGAGAAGAAAAAGAAAGCGAAAAAACAAAACAAAATCGGACGGGATCTTATCTTGCATTTTAAGTCGGAAGAAATCAGCTTATAGCAGACGTGGTGCTAGAATGAGGCTCCTTGGTTCCCCGGTTGTTGTGTCACGCATAATGCCTTCCACCACACTCCAGCCCAGCAGCTCAGCTCAAACCACTACCTTAAACAAAACTCTATTCAAATATCGTCTATTGTTGGCTTTTGTAAGCCCCCAATATACCCTTCATCACATCGCAGCCTCCGCACAGGCTGGTGCGGCGCAACTTGATGCTGCTGTTGGCTGTTGCTGCCCACTTTTGTGGTGTAGCATGTCTATGACATGGCAACGTAAAAAAGCGATTCCTTGTTGAAAGAAGAGGGAAAACAAAACACCACACGGCAGACAAAATGTATTGTGTAGTTAGAATAAATCCTTTCGGCTCCTCTCACAGATACAGTGTGGTTAGTGAAGAGGTGTGGAAAGCTTTTCTGCCCTACAATCTTAAGCCACTGGTTTCCCTGCACCTCGCTCAATTAACTTTCATCGATACACACACCAACGGCACATAAACCACTAACACTACAGCAGCGGCGGCTACGACGACGACGACGACGTCAACAACGATGGCGATGAGTACAAAAGGTTTCTTAATAAGGTTTTTGCTGGAAAAGATTTAAGAGCACAATACACACAAAGATACTTTTGCTTGACTGAGCTGTATGCCATCATAGTTGGCTATGCTTTGCGTTGCGGCAATATCCTTGCAGTCGCCCGCCCTTCCATACTCTGTACTGGCAGCAGCAGCACCACCACTACCACCACCAGTGCACAAGTGGAGCAGTCTCCTCGCAGCACTTGTAACTCTCGTCTCAAAGAGTTAGCTTGCCGAGTTATCTCTGCCAAAGGGGACCGGCCAGGGATGCAGGGAAGCTCCCGGGCGATGTGGCGCATGCAAGTGCCTGAGATGAGGAAATTTAAATATCGTTCGGTTAATTTGATTTTGTACATATCCTCTGCTTCGGCAAGAAAGGCAATAAAACAAATTAAATACCGATTAGGTGTTATCCCGCTCCACCCGGTGCGGTGCTATCTTCTTGCGAACTACGTACTACGTCCATGTTCTATGGCTTCGAGTTCGAGTCGGTTGTTTCGTCCTCTGTATACGTTACAAATGACAATTATCATTTTGTAACGGGATTTGTCGATAAGGATTCCATCCCGATGAATAAAATATGCAAATTTAATGCTCCTGGAACGTTTCTGGTTTTTGGAATTCCGTAAGTTCCCGGAATGGATTTGTTGTGCTGTCTTCTATGGATTTCTGTGCTGGCTTCCTCCTTTGTGCATGGACGGACAAGGGGCACATCGAATCGGATGTCTGGTGTATTTTGCCACCTAGCTGGCCCCTTCTCCGCTCCGGAACACGTAATCTCTGGGGCTTTGTGTGAAGGCTGACTTAATTGATGTCGTGTTTGCTGTGTAGCTGATGACCTTAACGAATTTGCATTTCTTTTCTAGGTGACTTAAGAGTTTATGATGTGTTTCCTTGAATATTTTGTCGAAGGGGCTGGTCTCACACTTACGGAGGGTAAAATGGGTATTTTCAATATGTCACCTGAGCACTGGGTTTGGCCTTATGAACAGGTAAGTGTCGGTTTCTGGGAACATCGACCGAAATGCTAAATTGTGTGTTTTGTTAAAGGCACTTCTCTTCAGTATTGGCAAACATGAAAAAGAGCAACAAGGGAGATCGAAGAGTGCGTTTGAGTGAAGAAAATTTGGAGTCTTAAGGTATGTGGTGCACAGACAACCAAGCACTTGTGATGTAAGTTTAAGGTTTTATCCTAACTTTGAACGTCATGAGCACAGATTTTAATTGGTCTCCTGAGGACTTAAAACATCCTCGGATACAAGGACGGATCACGATCTTCTAAAGAATTCACACAGTACCCTCGCGATCACTGAATCATCTTGTGATCGTTCGCAAATCGACCTTGTGCTCCTTTATGTAAATCATTCGACATGGCCATCTGTCTTCAGTGGGTGAAATGTCGAGTCTAACAATTCCGTTTTAGCACATAATATATATAAGCGCAGTCCAATATCGGAAAGCTGCAGCAGCCAATATAGAAGAGTTTTGACATTGGATGCCTGTAATAAAGCGTCGAATGTTGGCCTCCAATTCAACTGTTTCACGAAAAAGTTAGTATTCATGTCTCAGTACCGCTCACCGTGGACTGTAAGGTTTTTCCGTATGATCCAGGCCCAACAGTGACTTTTTTTGCATGTATTGTAGAGTTTCGAGAGTGGCTTTAGGCAGAGTTTTGAGTCGAAAAAATTGTAAATCTCTAGCTGAAAAATAAATATACAACCGACGGGTCATAGAAAAATGAGTTGATACGCATAAAAATAGAAGAAAAATAAATCTCTACGTGCGTCGGAAGTATCGTAATCTCCCAACTTATCTTTGAGGCTTATATAAAAAAGCCAAGAGTCTCGCAGCAGGACTTACCAAATCTAACACGTCTCTTCAAAATTGTGAAGGTAATCTTTGCTACAGACCAGCACGGACTAGGTATGTTTGTATGTTTTTTAAGGGGAGCGTCTGGGAGCTGTTTAATGAGAATGATAGAGAAAGAGAACGAAGAAATCTCAGACGATGTAGTAGTCTTGCATCGGAACCATCGCTGACGAAGTACATAGCCCAGCAAGAGGTACATAGCAAAGTTCATTCTAAACTGGAATTCGTCCTGATGTGCACCTATGTACATGTGTTAAACTAATCCAAAAAGTAAGTAAATATTTGTACACTACCATTTGTTTCCTCGTGCGGGAATTCAGTAAAAATATATGGACTAACGAGAGCTTGGCTAATTTTAGGATATTAAACTCTATGCTTTCTTTTTTTTTTCGTTACGCGTCGGAGGCTTATAACGCTACGCTGGAGCACTCAGACTCAAACAACTGGATCATTGTTTGTTTCTGTTATCACGTTCCTGTGATGAGGAGCCTACATCATCAGCTTCCTCCAAATCAACAACGAATAGCTGCCACCTGATCCGAGCAAAGGCGGGACACTGGCAGAGGAAGTGCTCTGCAGTGTCGTCGTCTTCTCCACATGCGTCGCAGAAGGTTTTATCGCTTAGGCCAAGCACATTTAGGTGTTTGAAGGTGTAGTGGCCTGTTAGTACACGGGTAAGTTGTCGGCAGTCGTTTCTGTCGAGAGATAACAAGCCGCATCGAGCATGGCTCCAGGTTCGGATTCCCGGACTCAGACAATTCTTAGCGAATTTAAATAAAATTCAGAGAAGACTTACATTCAATTATACCAAAAAGAATGGTTAAAGGATTGAGTAAGGCCTTAAGCACAGCTTGTCTGTAGCCAACAACTACTCCGTCCCTTCCTTATCTCAAAATTCACTAAAGAACGGATGGCCCGAAGTCGCATTAAGTCAATGGTTTAACAGTCGATCACAAATGTTGTTCTCATTCGAACAGAGAAAGAGCATCTCGTATAAGACGTGGCGAAATAGGAGCAAAAGCAGTGCCAAGACCGACAGAATACATTCAATAGCCATCTACTTGCCGCGTGGTTATGTCAAATTTTCTTGTCATTCTGCCTGTTACCCAAGGCTGGTGGGGCAACTTTTACCAGACATTTGGGCCAACCCAATCCCCATCGGCACGACACCCTTAATGTAAATTATTCAAAATCCACTCTTCCTAATAAACTCTTATTTCGGGGCCATGTGCTGAACTCAACAAAACTTATTAATCACACGTCACAGAGTATCGCAATCAAATTAATTTACAATCGACACGAAACAAGAATTAAAATAAAAAATGCATGACCGACCCCACTCACAGGCTCCGGTGTCAATGCCATCGATCTCACTGGCCTCATACTCTTGCACATGCCGCCTTACGTACGTGTGTCTGTCTGTGCTCCTGAAAATCACTTCGCACACAATGCCCAAGTCTTGGTCAACCGTAGACTTGGGTACTGAGTCGGGGAGAGAGAGAGAGAGAGATGGAATGGACCTGCCGTACGATATATGCCAACACAGATTACCATCGGAAAGTACTTTAGCTTCGTAGGAAAAATTAAAACCCCATCCCTGCCTCCGTCCTGTCAAGGCGTACGTCCTTCGATTATGATTAAATATCCTGGCCGAGATGATTTATGACTTTAGTCAACTTTCGAATAATAAAAAAACAATTTCACTCCTTATTCACATGCCCGGTAGTCCGTCCTTCAGTTCCCACCCCCCCATTCACCGCCCGCACTGGCGCGCGAACTACAAACGGGCCCCCGAAAGCTGTCGGATTATTGAATTTACGTCAAAGATTTTCAAAATCATTGCTCTCGTGTATTTGTATTACCGGCCATGGTTGGGTTGGCTGGTCTTCACTGCTCCGGTACTGGCGGCAGCGCTGCTGCTGGGTGGCGGGTGGTGAATGGCTTTTCGGTGTGTGTTTTTTTTTTGCGTTTATTGATGTTCGGATAACACAAAACCGACTTTTGGTAATTTTTCATGGTCCATTGAAAGTCTCCACGGCCAGGCTCGGAGATAGGCAAATCAATTTGTTCGTCAAATGGAGGAGCGGCCTCTTGCATGGCTGCCACCGCCACCACCACCACCGTCACAGTCACCGGCACTGGCAAGCTACTCGTACACCCGTACACAATGCGTAGATGGAGGGTGGGCCTGCGTCGTCGTCGTCGTCGTCGGTGGGTATGTGCGAATGAGGATGAGAAATGAGATACATCAAGAGTGGGTGATTTCATTTTATGCCAGAGATGTGCCAATTTCTTTGCATGTTCCCCCATTAGATTTATGATGGCAGGAAGTCATTTGAGTCGTCCCTTTTAGTTGTGCATCGAAGGACCTACATATGTGACTGAGATTTGTGTGTGGGGGGATTTTTTTTTTTTTTTTGCTTTATTGTCCAGATACAATTACACGAGGGACTGGAGCAACGGCGGCGGGGGATCTTTGGCAAGTGAATGAAAAGAATTGCAAATGGAAATGGGAGAGTGTTCTGATGACATTCGATTTCGGAACAATGAGCTTATTGAATTGATGGTTCCTCTTGAACTACTAGGCACTTGAACCAATTCTACATTTGCGATGTGAAATGCTTTAAACTTTTGGATTACATATTGTGTGGGAGATTGTGGGGATTGGTATAGAAATCTGTGTGACCTACGGTCGATATGTTCATTCAGAGTCCTCCTCTCAAAAATTGTGGGATGAGTTCGAAGGGAATCGCGTACAGCAATCGTGTAAAATGAAAACGCTGCAGTGACAATATCATCTACACAGTTGAAGTTATATTTGACTATCGTGGCAGGGTGACTAAGAACTGTGGTTTCTTGGTTCGGTCACATATTCACATATTCTGAGACAATGGGAGAAAGACTGTCAAGAAAAGCTTCTCAAACCAGGGCATTTGGACAACACTGTAGACAGTAATTCCCTTACACCTGTGAGAGAACGCAAAACAGAACTGGTTGTTGTCCGCTACAGATTTTAGGTTTCTTTGAAAGGAAAATTGTCCGCTGTATTCTTGCGGTGTGCGATGAAGGCTAGTGAAGTCGTCGAGATGTATCAAGAAATGGATCCAGCAAGTCTCCAGCCATGTTGACGTCTCGGTCATGAATACTAATCTTACACCTAAAAGCACTTCCTGATACGATAATGAGGCGATGTAGAAATAGACCGATAACACAGCCAGTTTTCCACAGATCGACAAAGGCGGCCCTTGAATGTTCCACACATTTGCTAACTGATACGATATGAATTTGCACCAAGTGGTTCATTTAGAATTGGTTTTTCCGACAGATCACGCATAACTCAGAGCTGGCGTCCTATTGGTCTCTCACGAGTAGATGGGACCTACAGATTCACACCGAATCCAGGCGGCGAAGTTTGAAAGACACTTCTCTAGGCAGGTAAAAGTTTTGAGCATTGTCAGCGACTTGGAGCCGTGAATGTTGCTTGTGCTCGAAATCGAATCCAGAACACTGAACCTATGAGTCGACGTACTTATCCACAGCGCCACGGTGCCTACTGTCGCACTTGAAATATTTCCGCACCCTGTTCAAGGGCGCACAACAGTCCAACATCGTCCCAGTGTCCGTAAGTGTGATCACGATGCTGTTCTGATCTCATAGGCGCGTTATTAAATGTACCCATTTCTCTATTCACGGCGGTGAGAAGGGCATGTTTAGGGCATTCGGAATCTGGTGCCAGGAGATCCAATAGAAACCAGTTCGAAATACTTGCTCTGATTTCTTTCTACTAAATGTCAAGCAAAATGCTCCATTTGAACGCACTCACTTGGCTTTGTAAAAGCTCGGAAGTCAAGTCGAATTTTGTGTGAACGCAGCCAATTATTCAAGTGGAGACATCCTTGCCTACCGTGCACTTATGTTTTGCAGTAGGCTCCTAAAGAGGTCAGTAACTCTAACAGATAACCTCACAGCATCCCTTTGAGTGTTAGATTTCCTTTCAAATCCATCACCATTTCATTCAAACTTTGCTCCTTCACAGAGATCCGCACCGCATCTCTGACAATGCAGCCCCAGTTCAAGACAGTTTAATGGCCTATCCCTCAGCGCTTTGGCTTCGGCATGCTCTTCGTCTCGAATGAAAATGATTACGTGGTGACGGTAATTTAAGGGAAATCACTCAAACACCCCATTCATCTCCAGTCACCTCCTGCCCATCATCCAACCACCCAAAAGCCATTTAATTATAATACCTTTCATTTGAACGAATCCGCTGCACCCGTACGCCAGGCAAAACCGCAACAGCAGGCCCGACTATGTAGAGCACACCCGCCATGGCGTTTTGAAAGTTTTTAATGAAAGATTGCGGGCGCCTATTGGTTTTCATTCCGCCCCGCCTTGCCCCGCGTTCACCGTGCGCTCGGAAAACTGGAAAATAGGATGTGCAATGCTCATTTCCTTCAAGTTGCCGTTGTCGGCCTCAAGTTATGAGTTTAAACTTTCAACTTTGCCCGTGTGTTTTATTTTATTTATTTTATTTATATTTCCACGGCTCTCTTCCTTTTGCCACAGCTTCAAGCGGGGGAAAGATGCAAGAAAAATTAAAATTTAAAAAAAAAAAGTAAAAGGAAAAGACTGAAGCGAAGCAACCGCGCTAAATATCCATCAAAGTGGTTTGCGATAGGATTGCAGCGGTATAAAGCGACTATGGCTGTCGCTAGGGAACGGATGTTATATATACAACTTCCGCCGCTGGCGGCGCGGCGGTGTTGGTGCTGGTTCTGTTGGCGGTCGGGGTGGGTTGGTCTCGTGAGATGTGATTTACTTTGAGTTGAATCCTTCAATTTAAAGTTCTCCCTTTTGCCTCCAGATGGAGGTGTAAATACGTATACGCTTGTACCTGTAACTGGCCTGAACATACCGTGGTATATGTGAATGGCGTATGCGTGTGTATGTGTGTCTTACACAAATAGCAGAACGGCTTTTATTTTGTTAGCGCGGTTTGCATTTCCTTGGAAGGTCCTCTCTCGCCACTAAGTTGCTCTTGGGAAATTATTAAACGAATCCTTTTTATGTGTTTCCTTCGCAGTATCCTCTCGCTGGTTCCTGAAGGAGATTTTATTACGTTCTTCAGACTATTCAACTTCGTCTTCATCGTTGTCGTCGTCGTCGTTTTCGTCATCGTCATCGCCATCGCCATCGCCATCGTCGTTGTCGTTGCCGTCGTCCTCTTCATCATCGTCGTGTTCCTCATTTTGCACTGAATTGAGTTAGGGGATTCCGTGGCAGGTGAATTGCTTCACAAGAAGTCTTATGTTCGAGAGCTTATACACGAGTGTGCAAGATTAATCGTCGGAAATGAGACGTTGATGGGTTGGCTTATACAAGGGTATGTACATCGTATTCCTTGCTTCTTTTTTTTTACTTGGCCTTCTCTTTTTTGAAGCCTCTGAATGAGTAATTGCTTAATCCGATTGACGCTGAGGAGGCTGATGTTTCGGATTGACTCTTGCGGTTGTGTAGTATCAAAACGTCGTCAAAAGGGGTTTGTTCTCATCTAGTGCTTGGTTTAAGAGTGTTGCACTAAAGGCTAGAGGAGGTATATAACTTTTAAGGGGATTGGCCTACGTTCAGTACATTACTGGGATTCACGAACGACATGGAACGATGTTTGTGAAACCAGGGGATGAAATGTAGAAAGTTATTGTGGGTACTTGCAATGTAAAGGTATTCTTGGTGTTCAAGCAGATAAAGAATTCCTTCACTGCGTCGATAGGCTAAATTGTAAAACAAGGATGTAGACTGTAATACACTCTCGCAGATAATGCTAGTGTACTTTCGATCATTGGTATTTCACCGGGCGCCATTTTAGCTGTAATTTGTTGTTTAATTGTTTTAAAACATGTAGAACCAGATTATTCTGGCACCCTGCAAATAAAGCTGACATCAGTATCTTTTTTGAATTACCCTGGTTCAAATAAGACCGTGGTGGCATGATGGGTAGGTGCATCAACTCCTACACTGAGGGTTTCGGGTTCAATCCCAAACATGGACAACTTTGATGATAAAACCTTGGGCTCTTTAATCGGTAGCTAAAAATGTAAGAAATCCGGATTTTGGTCAAAAAATAATCTTTTCGGACGCAACCCGTTTTGGTTTTCGGAGCGAACACAATGCACAAGTTCTCGACTAAGCATCAATGCATCCACAAAGATTGCATGTTTGCTGGTTTCCTTAGACCTGGCGGCATCATCTGGCATTGTTTCTTTCGACATGTGGAAAGAGACAACGTTACCGTCAATGGTCTCAGCCCTCAGGTATAGAGAGATGTTAACCAAATGTCTGTGCCTGGAGCTCGACGTTATCGATATATTCGAGTTGCTGTTCCAACTAGTTAGCGCTGTCCATACAAGCGAAACTCATGGTTGTGAAAGAGAAAATTGGCGAATCAATTGGCCACCGAGATCATTGGAGTAGACACCACTCAATTATTTTCTTTAGAGCTCCGTCAAGCCAATTGTTTGGACGAGATCGAGGCCAGCATTCAAGACGCTATTGCCAGAAGAAAGCCACAGATATTGGAGCAAGTTATCAAAAATTGGAACCACCTATTGATGAATAGGATGACGGCGAACAATAGCACGGATAAAATGAGAAGTTGCATTGGAAAATAGACCCAGTTCCATCTCGGACTGTAGTGCCACCGATATAATTACCACGGTTGGTTCAAATATGACCAAGTAATATTGAAATGACTTCTAGCGATTTAAGAGCAAAATTATTGAACTCATCCCACATTTGGTCAAAATTCAGCCATGAATTGAATCTTGGAGCCCTTTTCCAAGATCAGTTGCGTACAATATTTTACCGATGAACACGGTGTACATAGTTCGACATTTTACCGCATCGTATTTGGCATCAAAAAAAAAAAAAAAATAACGCGAGATTCGACTGTCGTAGAGATCGTGATGTCAGGCATTTTTTAAGAATCACTGGCACAATAGTCACTGCGAGGTCTGAGTTGTGTCTGCTTATTTAAACGGGCCGTAGGAATTGCACACGAGCCTACATCTAACGCATCATCCAATATTCATGGCTGTCTTTTACAAGTACCCTTCAAGAGGTGACTGTTTATTCGTGCCAAATTATAAAATCCCAAAAACGAACGTCCCATTCTATGTTCCGTTATAATCAGGATTCAAATTCAAAGGCTACACCAGAGAAGAAAACAAAAAAAAAATGGAACACCACAAACGTATTGATTTCCCTCGGAAACTGAATCCACAAGAGTATACAATGTGCGGAATAAAAACAAAACTCCTTCGTAATAAAACACTTTTATCACTTCGTATCCTTCGCTCCGTGCCATCAATCATTTTCTTCAGGGTTTCATTGAAATGTTTTTAACAACAATCACATTCACAGATGGGAAGGGGTGAAGGGGAGACGACAGCACAAGGGGGGGAATGAGAATAAAATCCGTATACAAGCCATATAAGAAAATTGTAAAAGACATAATGAGAGAATATTGTTTTCGTAATTTGATTTGAAGCACACTCATCACTCCAAATTGAAATTGGCATCTTGAATTGTCAGCCAGAAGGAAACGAAACTACCCCTACGTGCTGCGCTTGTGTTGTCGCTGGTGATGCTGCGAAGAGGTGGATCTGGCAAATGCTTGAATCAAAAAACAATCCAACCGAAATCCTTGCATTCCCTGCGGCCGGATTCAATAAGCCAGATACCGTCTATCGTCTTCTTCCCGCTGTTTTCTCATCCCGCACTTGGTCGACCCATCCCGGCTGAGGATGCCACCCGTGACACAAGACCCAACCACACAGTCCTCTATCCTGTTTTCGCTCAGAAGAATAAGAAAAATATGATTACATTCACAAGTGGATACGTTTCTATTAAATTAAATTTTGCTTACTTAAACGCAAAAGGCAGAACGAGCCACTACCGGGCGGGGGAATGTGGGTTTCCTTCTCAGAAACTTGCAAGGACTAATCTAAGGGAGCGGGTGGGGGTGGACTGATGGACGGACGGGAAGAAAAGGAAGAGGATTGCCCCAAAAAAAAATAAGGAAAACAAAAGGCAACTATGAATTTATGCTAAAAGCATCAGGGCCGCCCCCGAAAACGAGAAAAGAAAACGGAAGGAGATGCTACTTCGGCTACTGCTACTGCTACTGCTGCTGGTGCTGGTGATGGTGCTGATGCTAGTGGCAGTGGTAGTTGCTGCTGCTATTGCTGCCAGAGATGGCTTTGCTATTCGAAATGGTGAGTTGTCATGCAAATGTCAAGATTACTTTGTTATTGAAAATAGTTTGCAGGGGTGGCTGTCGGGGACTGTCGGGCGCTACCGGGGTGTGTGTCGGGTGGCGAGTGCCAGCTGAGGAGCTGCAATTTTCTGCCGAGCGCACGATGTTCTCAGGTAACGCACCGGGTGGGCTGGGCAATCAAATTCAATTATTTAATTCTTAATTTCTTCCCAGTTCTGGTTCTGGTTATAGTGCAGGGCTTTTGTTATGACATTTCCGAGAGTGGCACGTACATAGCATGGTTGGATCTGAATTGGAAAATATCTGCCTTTGAGCAGAAGACGTTGTCTACCTTTCACTTTGTTTTCCCGTGGAAGGCGCTCCTTTAAGGACGAGCTGGTCTGGTCAACTGATAAATATCCATATTTCTGGTTTGCATTCACATTTACCCTTTGACCGAGGCGAGGGCATTTCGGCAGAGAGATCAAGTAGCGGACTCATCTGAAAAGTCTGCGGGCAAAATTCGCAATAACTTGGGTAAATTAATCCTTCAAAGTGGTCCAGGAGACAAAAAATAAAAAAAAAAAACAAATTTGATGAGTCGGCCTCTGATTATGCGATTATGCAAAACCACGATCCCCTTGTGCACCGTGTGGTCCTGAAGACAGTTTTATCCCATGATTCAAGGCCAGTGCTGCTCATTCCAGCTTTTATCAGCTTCTCTTTGAACCAATGCTTGTCATTTGAATAAATGTGTAATTGCCTCCAAAGAAGCTTCCATTTAATCCCGTCTCTTTTAACTAATGCAAAAGTTCTCCATGCGAAGTGAACCTGAATCCCACAGAAGTGGGAAGAGGATCGCCTACCATCCTCGCATACGAGCAACCCAACCTCACGTATGTCAGCAGTGCACAGCTAACTGTAGCAGTAGCAAGCAGTTTGACAGAAGAAAAATCACTTCGAATCGAGAGCGTACACTCGAGAGATTTATGAAAATATTAGTTCACTTTTCGAAATAAATTCGCTGCCAGGCAAATGGAGGTTATACGAGAAGCTGCAGTAGTTCCACCGAAGCCCTGGCTCTATGGCCCATCACTCTGTAGCTGTAGCTCGGATTGCAGCCCAGCTGTTCATGACTCAATGACGGAGGCAGTGCGGCACCAAAGGTGAACATCACCACCACAGCCCACTAGCACACTCCCACACCCCGCACTGTGTATGGGCGCGTTCTGTGTTTTGTTTTCTCAAGGATAGCATCACTTCGGGATTGCCTCCACCACGGCTTTACCGGTCGTCGCCATCGTCATCATCGCCATTGAATTCACGAGAAACAGAATACCATCGTCACTATTGCGAGGAATCCGGACTCTGGAGTGATGAGTGCGAGTTAGCCTACGGGTTTGCCTTGGAAGGATTCAGTTTCATTTGTTAGTGTACACATGCCGTAGCAGAGTCTGCCTGGGAACCTGAGCCACTGCTCGAGAGGCGCATACACCCGCGCTGGCCCAAACCCACTCGGCGAGAGAACGAGAGCAATAATATCTTTTGTGCTTGGCTGAGTTTTGAAATTTAATTTGATTCCCTGCTCTTCGAAAATTGTGGCCAAGGCAAGCCCAACCTTTGCCCGTCGTCGCATGGATGGATGGGTTTCGTTCCCGTTAAGTTGTTGTTTTTGTTTGACTTCGACGTTTTCTTTTTTTTTTTTTTGTGTATGTTCGTTCACTTTGTCTTCTCGTGCTCTCTCGGTGATCCCTTTCGGAATCCTTTCGGTTTTGGTCCTGCAGGACGTTTTCTACGGGATCGCCTCTAACGCCAATCTAATTGTACTTTTACTTGAGTTGTTTTGATTGTGGGTACCCACGGTGAGGACTGAGGGTGGATCCGAGGGCCAGGATGGCCGAGATGTTCTCGGGATGTTTTCTCGGACTCGAAAGGTAGTTATTACTATTTTTGTTGAATATTACTTCTACGCAAGCAGTTAGGGTTATGAGATCCGTAGAGTGGGGGCACGTGGTAGCCATCAAGCATGACTCCGCCTGGTTACGTCTGGATGAGTTTTTATTGTAAATAAACAAAGGAGCAGGGGATGCGAGTGCGGGTGATTGTATTTGCAAAACTTCTGCATTGTGGCTTGGAGTGGATATCATTGTCTTATCGCATATGGCCAGTCGCCTTTTGGCTTACCTTTGATAATCAGTATGGAAAGTTGACTGAAGTGTGTAATGTACATAATTGGAAATCCCCTTGCGGGAAGTGAATATTGTGAGCAGTGAACAAAGGAGAAGTGATTCGATAAGACTTCCTGGCTCTACCGGGTTTCTTAAGTTTCATAATGCCTGGTAGCTGCACTGAGTTGGATACGAATGCTATCCAGGTTACAACATTTGAAGAAAATGCTTATAATTATTCATGCAGAAGAATGGGTCCTACTGAGGCTTGTTGCAGGATGTTTCGAGAGGACGTCTTATTTTTCTTAATATATTCCCTGCTCCTTTCATCCTGTACTGATACGGATTGTGTCAGGCGTGTAATTGAAAGTCATTACTTTTGTAAAGCAGTTAAAATAGTTTACATCAGTGTATCTTGATGTGATGCATTATTCTGATGGTATCGACCTCGTACTACTTCCAGTTGGTTCGCAGCAAATCGTCCCAGACGGATCGAAGGGCAAAGGAGGATGAATTAGAGTGGGGCTTTATCTAACTCCAACTCACTCCGCTTCACTTTCCTATATAAGACGCTGCCATTGGACATATCGTCGTCGTTCATATGTCCACCTTCGCTGCGGTCGATTCGTTGAACTCAATTTACATAATTTGGCCACACATTCCGATGGCAACGGCCGCTATTTCTCGTTCATTATTGGCTCTGAGCTCCTCTAATGACTCTGGCTTGTTGGCATAAACTAAAAATGTGCTGATTTTTGGCAGTTGACAGTTTAGTCATTCGTTTAAGGGTTTGTTCAGAGTGAAAGTACAAAGTTGTCAAGTTCCAGTAGGAAAAATAAACCCAACGGCACTGCATTAGTGATATATTTCCCCGAGATGGACGACCGTAGAGACCTGTGAACCTGCGAACCTGTGATACTGACCTACTTCACAGTGGTGTCCACTTACTCGCGGCTTACTTGCTCTTAAAGCCCACATGTAAAGGGTGGTTAAATTTTAAGGGCCGATGTTGATTTTGAATAAAACACAAATTATTGTCATTTCTTTTTATTATGATAATATTGGTATGGTTCAATTATGTATGTCCGATGGTCCAAATTTTCGATGACGCTAAAGCATAATTGAGGTTCTATGTCGTTAATGTGCCGAATTATCTCATCCTTTAACTCTTGAATTGTTGCTGGCTTATCGACGTACACCTTTTTTGTTTTCAAATAACCCCAAAGAAAAAAATCCAACGGTGTCAAATTACATGATCTTCGCGGCCAATTGACTTCGCCACCACGTGAGATAACACGGCCATTGAATTTGTCGCTCAAAAGAGCCATTGATTTGAACGCCCATTTTCATAATAAGCGTTGCTCGATTGTGCATATCTTTCCATGGTTCAAATTGAATTAGTCTGAAATTGAGAAGTGTGAAATGAAATGCAGAAAAAAGCTTGACGTTTAGGTGTGGTTCACATTCAACATCGGCCCTTAAAGTTTAACCACCCTTTATTAATCGTATTGCCCGTTTTAAGAAGCATTCTGCAATTGCTCCCATCAGGAATCTACGTCGTGTGGCGAAAACAGTGTCATAACGCCCTCATATGCAGTCCCTTCAGGAGGAGCCAAGGGCTTTTTGTGGGTTTCATATAGATAAGTACATCATCTGCACTTGTGGCTTTCCTGTAAAGGCCCGATGAGTTTCTCCAGTTACATCAATATCATCACGTCTCCAGGAAATGATACTACTTTTAAATTGATTTTGACTCCGGAATTGGAGGGACCAATCGTCTGCGCGAGCTATAGTATTACCCCAACATAATGCGAATGAAAGCATGCCGAGCGTATTTGCTTAACTATCGTCATTCGATGTAGTTTACGATCAAAAATCTATATAAGCAAAATTCAATCTCGATCATAAGAGTTTTATGTAAACAAACTCACCTCTTGGTCATTTAATTCCAATGATGCAATATAAACAATGCTTCATGTATGATGCCTTCTATATGGAATTATCATAAACACTTTGAAATGATTGAATCGATACATATTAAGCATATAAAGATGGATCTCTCGACCCTAAGTAGTCAGTTGTTCATTTGGTGTCACTTCTATAGCTGAAGATTTCCCCCGACCAGTGGTAAGGAATCGAAAGCCTTTTTAAAATATATGAAATAAAGTTCTTAAAGAATAATAAAAGTAAATTGTTTTTTTTTTAACTTAAAATTACTTACTTATCAGGCCGGCGACCCATGGAGGGTCCGAGCCTGAGCAATTGCTGCCTTCCATCGTTGACGGTCCTGGGCACGCTGCTTCTAGTCATCAAGATCAAGCTGTCGTGCATCCGCTATTACTTGGTCTTTACACGGGAGATTCGGTCTTCCTCTCCTTCTCGAACCAGTAGGCTCGGATTCAAAGACCCTCTTTGTTGGAGCATTGTTGTCCAAGCGCTCGATGTGGCCGAGTCAGTGCAGTCGACGGATTTTTGCCTTCCGGACTACATCCATATCCTGGTACAGCTCATAGAGTTAGCGGTATTCGCCTTACTCGCAGACGGGGCCATATATCCGTCGTATAACTTTTCTTTCGAAGGTACCAAGAATCAGCTCTGCAGTTTTGCTTAGCGTCCAGCTTTCGGCTCCATAGAGCAGGACTGGCAAAATAGGAGTTTTGTAGAGCATGATTTTGGTCCTTCGAGTCAGGAGTTTTGAGCCCAGTTGTTTTGACAAACCGAAGTAGCACCGGTTGTCAAGGGATTCTACGACGGATCTCCACTGTGATGTCGTTTGTGGAGTTCACGTTTGCCCCGAGGTAGACAAACTCCTTCACTACCTCGAAATTGTAGCCGTCGATCGTGAAATTTTGTCCAAGGTGGTGTGTGACGGAACGTTTTTTGGTCGACAGCATATATTTTGTTTTGTCCTCGTTGACCTTGAGACCAGTTCGTTTCGGCTGTTCTTCAATCGCCGTAAAAGTCTCCACTGCGGCACGTTGAGAACGCGCGACGATGTCGATGTCATCTGCGTACCCCAACAGTTGGACCGACTTGTAGAAGATAGTGCCTTCCGTGTTTACAGTTGCCCTCCGCACTATCTTCTCCAGTACCAGATTGAAGAAGTCACACGACAGCGCATCTCCTTCTCCAGTGCAGTGTAAGTTTCAAACGGTTTAGAAATCCTTGAGTCGAACAGCAGGGTGCATCGCGTATGTGTTAGCGTGGTGCGACACAACCGGATCAGTTTTCGCGGGATCCGAATTCAGCCATCACTGGTCTTCTCCAGGATTTGTCTTAGTGTGAAGATTTGGTCTATAGTCGATTTGCCGGGCCGGAAGCCGCACTGGTACGTGCCGATTATTGCGGTGCAAAACAGCAACATTGAGCAGGGATATACCTCTATAGTTTGTTGCAAGAGGCAAGATCGCCTTTTTTGTGGATGGGGCATATGGAGCTGATATTCCAGTCGTCGGGCATGCTTTCGTCTTCCCAAATTTTACAGATGATCTGGTGCATGCTCCCCACAAGAACATCGCCACCGGCTTTGAAGAGCTCTGATGGTAGGCCATCGGAGCCTGCGGCTTTGTTGTTCTTCAGCCTTTTAATGGCTGTTCCGACTTCTTCAAAGCTAGGTGGGAGAACTACTTAAACTTACTTAAACTTACTACTAAACTTAAAATTCCATTATCAAATTTCGCGCAGAAGTCTTAATGTTTCCCCCTATTCTCTTAATTTATAGACATTGCCTTCCAATTAATTTTTGCCTCGGCACTTCACAACCCTGACACGCGGCCTGACTGTGGTAAGAACATCGTCCCCTGGTGTTTATAGCACTTCTTACAGGATTACTCTCACAATCGACGAATCTAAGTATCGACCGCATATCTAACACATCAACCACATGGAGACAGAACTTCACAAAAACACGAAATATTCATTTGCATAAGCCACACAAACATTGCCACCTCTACCGTCAAGCATGCCATATGATTTTTATTGGGGCCCCCAACCAACCATAACTCGGTCGTACATCGATGAAATCTGCTTAAACCCTTCATCCCATGTCAAGGAGCTCGGTTGAGCGTGAATTAGCCTATGCCTTCCACCCATTTTTGTTCATTCAATTCAATTGTTCCGCTTCCGAGGATCCGAATTTACTTACGTTCGCCCTCAAACTACCGAAAAATACGTTCCATATATCCTGTATGGCAAAAGGATTGAAATTGACTTAATAGCTCATCAATGATTCAACCGGATATCCTGTATGTGCGAGGACATCCGTTTTTAGAAGGCGGAAGAGCATTATGTCTACTTGCTTGCCAATGCGAGTGACGTTGGTTAAATCTCGTTTATTATGCAAATACAACCTGGCCACACTCTGGTGATGTCCTCGTCTTCGTCCTCGTCCTCGTCATCGTCCTCGGCCGTAGTCCAGGATGACCTTATACACTTTACTCGAATCGACTCGACTCCACCTTCGGCTTCGCTTGTCCGTACACCAACTTTTGTGTTGTGTTGCATTGTGTTGTTGGTTGACAAGAGAGCCAAGGGCTCAGGTTAGAATTGACTGACTGACCGAAACGTTGGTATCAGGGCTTTGAGGAGACAACAACGACGCCATCGATGGCGATGTCGGCGACCACGCTAACAACGGCGACGACGACGACGAAGAGAGAAAATATTTATAATCAATGCCACTCGCACGTTTATTGTGCCGCCGGTGATCGTCCTCAGAGGTACCACGGTCACATTCACGTACACGTACCCGTACACAGGTAGTCCACTCTCACACACTGGCCGTCAGTTTCCTGACCAATTGCCCAGAGGACAAAGGCAGTCAAATTGTAAAGGATATGTCGCATACTCGCCCGCCACTGGATGAAAATGAGAGCGGATGGAGAATTTTCGGCCGAAAGTCATGGCAATGCACACACAGGCACACACATTTTCATGAATACCGCCCACCACCAAATTTCTTAAGGGTCCAAGCCTGACCCGGAGCTAGGGGGTGAACCCACATATGACACAGACAAAGTGAAGCGAATTTGATGATCTATTGTTGCATCACAGTATGTGACACTCGTCCCAATCAGGATGTGATGCTACGGCATGGCCTAGAATGTTCGATTAGGCTGAAGGGACACGAACACGATTACGGACGCAGGATATTATCACGTCCTCCTCCATGAGTATACATTCCACTCGAGCAGCACTGCAGTGATGCGACGCGCCGGAGCGGAGGGGACGACAAATGAATTGTCTGTTGAGTCGGAACTATGAACTTAGCTCTCGTCCACTTGACCACCAACCAATCAGCCCCCACTCATCCCTACCACTGCCACATCCAAGGCATGACATGTAATCATATACGCTTTTGTTGGCGAGCCGATGCTTTTTGAATTCACCTCATTCCCCGACCGCAGGCAAGAATATGCGGCCCGAACCAGGAAGATGAAAAAACCGGAACTTTTTCGGCAAATGAAGACGAAGATGAGAATCAGTCACAATGTCAGTCACGGCGCCGGTCATTGAAATCGTTCGTAAACATGAACTTTTCTGAATGGGATCCGATCTGTAGACCCAGCGGAGGAGTGTGGAGAAGGGCCGCAGAGATGGAAGAATGTGTGTACCTTTGCAGGGTTTGTTTGGAGTGAATGGATTTCCTGGGGACATCGGAATGTGGAGAACTACTGGCGAGCCAGCATGCGGCACGGAAGGAAGTATTTTGTCAGAGGCTTAATCTACTTTAATGATTTTCATTATTATCTCTCGACGATGTGGGGTCGTCGTACCTGGAGGGCGAATGTGCGTATGTACTGTGTACTGTGCTGCCGACTGAATGGAATTTCTTTATGAGTTGCGTGATACTTCGTGGTCGAATAGAACCATTAGCAATAATTGAAGAACTACTTTGCAGTTGACTGACATTTGGCTAATGACAGAGGCGCACCGTAGTTAGGGGCAATTATGATTAAAGAAACAACGCGACACACAGGGATGATGTCTGCCAGAAAGGTAGAAGTGTACTTCAACAAGAGAGATTTATCTTACTTTAATTTCCTCCACCGGCGGAGAGTGGTTGTGGTGACATTTGGACAGGAGCGCACTGTGTCTCCTTTTAACGCTAATGACTCTTGACCAGGAAATGTGTAAGAGATGGGGGCGGTTGCGTTTGAGAGATGTAATTAGTTGGCTTAAATTCGTGTTGGCATTTTGTGATTCTTGAGATTTAAGATTTTCGGTAGCACACATGGACTTTGAAATGCAGTATTTTGTGAAGAAGTCTCTCGCCCACTCGATCAGTTTATTTATATAAATGAACATAGCCGTCTTACCCCCATCTGCAAAATTTCTAATGAAAATAGACTGCAAAATGGAGGAGCATCCTTGCAAGTTTTGGAATCAGTTGGAACTTGTTGATTGAACTGCTGATGGAAAGACTCCTGTGTTCTTATAAATATGTTCTAACCGGACACTGTGCATTAGGCAGCGATGGTATGTATGTATGCGCTCGGATATTGCCCACAGTGATTGCTGGAATGAAAAAGAATATGTGCTTGGCACCTGTTGGCAATTGACTAGTTCCACTAGTGTTCTTGCAGGAAAAAATCTCTTTAGCAAAATTAAGATAAGATTGAGCAGAAAATCGTCTAGTGATTTTACCTAAATATAGCAAATTTTAATTCTAACACACAATACACTTGGGCATAACACACCCGATCTGTGGGTCTAAGAAATAAGGAATCCTTTAAAATCTTAATGGTCTTCAAGGCAGTCATTGGTCCCACAGCGATCTGAATTTAAACCAAAAAATGATATCGATTGATTCGGAAGACCGGGCAGACAGACAGAGCTTCTGTTCCAAATCCTGAGTTGCCAGTTAGGATGAGTTGCAGTCTATAGCGGCCATCATTGTAAAAAGAGTTTACAACGGCATGCACATGAACTTGCTTCAAAGTCTGTCAGTCAATTTTGTACGTCCGCTTTGCGACTTTTGTTCCACCGCTATGTCCCCGACTTGACTTTGCCCACCTTTCAGACCATGTTCCAACAGTCGGGGATGAGACTCTGTTATAAAAATCTGCGAATCAAGTCGGGTAAGATCCCTGGCTAAATACGCAATTTCGTCCTAAGGTAGGTGGTCGCCATGACTTTAGTGTGTAGGCAACTCATCGCACCGTGAAAAAGAATCTGTGTACACTCCTCTGTACCTTAGGATTGATGCAAAACGAGGAAAACATAGCAGCCGTAGCGCCCACTATCGTAGAAGTATCAAAAGTGCTGATTCAACCGGCTTATTTTGAGGTTTGATTGAAGTCGGGCGCCATAGACAACGCCTTAAGTTCGCTAGTTGGGAGTTGATCGAATTTTGGCGAAAAAAATCATCTACCTGGATACCCTATGTCAATTGGAGCGAACATAAGTGTTCGACTAAGCATCACCGCATATGCCTTAAATGCGGCTGTACACCGGACCTTATTTTCTTCGAAATGAGTAAGGACATACCGTTAATGTCAATGGTCTCAGGTGTGGAGCGATGTTGACCAACTTTTTGGTTCCAAGCCAAGTCAATATTCAGAATCGAAGCATTGTAGTATGTCACGGAGATTGCCAAACAGATGGCGGTCGGCCGTGCTTGATCCAATTCCAGCGGGAACACCCATAATGGTCACATCGTTGGCCTTTGGTGATCTCGCTGGAATATCCTTTGTCGAGCGGTTTTCCTTTATGTGGTCCCAACAGGGACTTCTGATATCTTTTACTAAAATTCACTAAAAGCCTAAATATCTGTAGACTCGTTCGGTCAATCAGTCATCCGAGTAAAACCCCCTAATGCATTCATTCATCATACAACATCGATAGGTTGTTGTTGAATTCTTTGGACAGTTCCCTACACTAGACATTAGCGTCATAAATTGACGGACTCCATACAGAGCTTCATTTAACAGTGATCATCTGAGTGGTTGGTCTAAACCCTTACCCACTTATGACATTGAGATCAGCAATATTTTCGATCAATATTTCCGCTTCTCCGCCAAAAAAGAATGTGATGATAGTCAGATGTTCACAGGTGCAATGTCAACTCAAACAACGGAGTCACTTTTCGTCTACCGATAACCTGATGACGTTAAGACTATTTTCTGGCTCATCGCACCACTATGCCAACAGTCCTTTTCCCAACATCCATGAGCAAATTGCGTAAATTAAATTAACTGTCTCGTTCATAGCCCACAATGTCCCAGATTCCAGACGTTTGCCTGCCTCCACAGCCAAAGGCAATAAACAATTTAATTTTAATAAGCCCCCGACACACTCAAACACACACACATTAAATCTAGCCATTCTGGCAAACTGCTTACTAAGCCCTTCTTGTCTTACCTATCTCAGTGTCCTTTTGTGCAAAAGTCACACGGCTTACATGCAGCGGTATTTGCAAATTGCAAATGCAACAGAAGCAAAATCTTCACACAGCTGGAGGTGGAACTCATCTCTCCCTCCGCCTTGGAGCGGCAATATACAGCACCGAGGAGGAGCAGAGTGACTACGACGACGACGTGCTTCTCATGCCGCTTAGAGAAGCGGGTGTCCCGTTACAGAGAACGACCCGAATGTTTGACTGTACAAAGGATAATGTCCCAGGCTGGGCCGCATGAATATTCATAGGCACGCGCGTAAAAAACCGGGCAGAGGGTGTGCAATTAATTCCTCTTTTGCATTTAAAATTTTTTGTTTATCTTTTAGGGCGCGCACACAAGAGTGGGTGGGTGCTTGGGGTAACGCTACACATATACGCTATACCCCTTCGAATATTGCCGTCATTTTTGGCCCTCACTACGTGTGCGTGTGTGTGTGTTCTCGCACGCCAGCCATGTCAACTGAGAGAAGGCGAGGATTTTCATCCTTTGAGCAGAGTGGCGTTCGCCCTTGTAACCGAGTGCTCGGTTACCGCATCGAAGACATTGCAGGTGCCCGTGAAGTATCTGATCCCCGGTTGGAAGGCGTTTTAAACCCTTCTTTGAATAAAATACATTAAAATGTATAAAGTGTATTAAATAGCCCCAGAGTGGGGAGAAACTTCGAAATGGAATTTTTCATGAATTAATGAATATTTAAGCGGCGGCGCTCGGGAATCCAGCTCGCATAGACGCCCGCTGTCGACATGCCATGAACGACGTATCCGTTGGGGGGAAGGAAGGAAGGAGTCGCGCTCGCACGCCTAATTAGGTGAAAAGTGTGAAATACACGATGTAACGATAATAGGGTGGATATTTTTCTGTTTATCAAGGCTTGCGGTAGCTGTGAAGCGAACGGTCGGAGTAGGTCAGTGGGGGATGCCTGAGCAATTTAAATTAATTCGGCTAGGGTGTCTGAAAATGGTGATAGGTATTCAGAGAGTAACAAATTAAGATGATTGCTCAGATCATTCTGAAGATCTTTGCAAGTATCCTACATGATTAGGGTGAGTGGAGGGACTGGAGTGTGAATAAGATTGTAGTTCAAAATGTCATAATCATCATTGAAAATAAATGACCTAAACTGTACTCCATGAAAAATTTAATATTCGCAATTAGTTATCCGGCAAAAGACTCATTGGGTGGTCTGTAACTAAAGCGAAGCTAGCTCCCGACCTGGACGGTCCCGGGATCGTTGCTTGCAATCATCAAGACCAAGTTGCCTTGCGTCCATAGGTCCATACCAGAGGAAATATCTTCCTTCTCGGAGGTTGTTTCAATTCAAAGACACTCAACATCGGGTGGCATTGAGATAGTATAAGTCTGTGGAGTACGATCTAGATTGATACATTTTTTTCTAATTATTAAAATTAACATGGTCCGGTTAACATCACGATATCGCACACGAATAGTTAAAAAAATATAATTTTTTCGATTTAGCAATTAGAATTAGTATAGTAAGCATCAATTCAAACATACAGCATATATGTATTTATAACGTAATATGTAGAAATAAATAAATAAATAAATAAATAAACAAATAATTAAATGAATAAATAAATAGGCAAATTCAAAATATATATATAAACGAAAAAAATTGTTTTGTCGTGCCGGGAATCGAACCTAGACACCGTAGGTGAAATTGCGTGTGACTGGACGCATTTTTTTGTAAAATTTAGGTATTTTTTTTTAAAAATTCATTTACTAGACAAAATTCTTTAAAACTAGCTTAACTATCATGACAATGTTTCTGTTTTATCTCTTACTAACTCTAACTGCATATGGTTGTTCTAAGCTACTTTAATCTTATTTAACATGCGTCTTTCGGCTTAAAATATTTTTTTTTTAGTCTTAAGTGAAAATCTTTATTTTTTTCTATTATCCAAGGAAATTCACAAGAAATATGTGTCTTAACCTACTCGACGCTTATACCCACAATATTGTGAGTCTAGAATTATATAATATAATAGTAAGATCGATATTAAATAAATTGAAAGAAAAATAACTCATTTTTAATCACCGGACAAAATCTTGTAATTGCTTAGACTTTCCAATCTTCCGATCCCCAGCAACCCACTATATCCTCCAATTTTGAAAAGAATTATAGCTAACAAAAGTTGGAGGTCATGCGAATTACCAACAAAATTCAAAACCGAAGAGAAAATTTTGAAAATTGATATCACTTAATTCTTGTTTTGCATTCTTATAGTGTTCCTGTAGGTGCAATTAAAAGAACATAATATTCTTATTGACAGCGGTAAATATCAGAGGAAGAAAGCCAGGAGTCTCTGGCACAAATAAAAAACACATTGAATCCGAAGCAAAACTAAATTTTTCGACAAGCTCTAACCAACTTAAAATTAAACTTCCCGATTTTGACCCGTTCACCGTCAATAGAATTTGATTAAATTTCGGTCATTATTGGGGAACAAAAGCAAATAATGCTTCCTTCATTTCAAAAAAAGACGGACATACATTTCATGGACATTTCGTGACCGGAAGCTAAATTCTGCTGTTAGAATAGTACTGTAATCCGAAACAGATTTTAAGTCAAAGTTAATAAAGGCGTGTGTCTGGACAACTAGTGCTAGTCCCTAATAAAATAGCAAACTTATAAATGAATAATTAAGTAAATAAACAAATGGATAAATATGTATATAAACGAATAAATAAACCCATAAACGCAAAATTGAATAAGTAATTCCATGTTTATTTAATCTATCAGAGATCCCTTTAAGTAAGTTGCTAGTAGTGAGTGCTAGTGAAGAGTGCAGGTATGATGGAGATAGCAGAAGTTTAGCCTGCCTCTGCTCGCATGCCGGAAATCCGTATTTCGAATATAGTCTTGTCATTGCACCATTCCTTCAACAACCGTACGCTATTTACACTAACTGTCCTACAGACCATAACCTTCTGAGGCCCCCGGTATCACCAGTGATCCGAGTCATATTTTGGAATTCGGTAGAACCTTTTGGGGAGACAGTTTGGAGAGTTTGAAGTTTCCAATTGTCAAATTACTTCAATTGCAATCAGTTAACGTTTGATTTTGTTTGCGTTGCTACCATGTCGACTTTGCGCAAGGGTAAGCATTCATTTTAGGAAGATATTTGCTAGTGTTTTGTCTTAAATATCTAACATTACTATTAATGATTTACTGAAAGTTGCAGGATGAATATGTAATATTGAAGCTTTTGAAGCAATATCATAGATATCGCCCCCTATTCCCAACAGGTTGGTCGTATTTTTTTTTTACTAAAATTTATGTAATTATTTATTTTTATAATGATGAAAAATATATATCTTGGAATGGGATCCCAGAAGGATATGAAGGTAAAAAAGAACAACATGATATTCACAAGGTTTGGCTTTGTAGGGCTTAAAATGCCTCCACAAAACATTTTATAGAGTCAACAGACACAGGCTACGGTTTTCAACACTCTGTGTATTCTTATCTCAAAATGTGACCACTTGTTCACTTGGTCACAATTAAAATTACTTTCGGAAAAATTGCAAATCTGCTTCTAGTCCCAAACTGCCTTCCACCAAAGACGGAGTTTGTTGCAGATGTCATCTGCTTAAGCCTTCTTCAATCTTAAATGCCTAAGCTTGTGGAAATGACAATAACTCGCGTTTTTATTCTTCAAATAAGTACAAACTTTCTACTCCCAGTTGCTGACGTTCAAGTATGCAAAACAAACAGACCAAAGCAGACCAGAAAACAACGACAAAAAATAACAGAGCTCAAACCCTTCGACGAAACTTTCTCGACGCGCCGACACTGTCCCATGGACAGTGGTGGGTGGGAGAATTGTAAGTGCTGTCTTCGCCCAGCCAAACTCCCCATTAACTTTCCATTGTGTTTCCATTTAAACAAAAACTTTCCAGCAGCCTTCCTGCTCTCCGACCGGAACCGAAATACCCATCTCCATGACACATCGCACTTGGCGGGAAAATTGCTCGATGAACGTTCGTTCGTTCCTTGAAAACAAGTTTTCCTCGGAAATTTATACAGTTCCCTGCTCATTAGCGTAGCTCTCGAGCCTCCAACGAGGGTGATGCCAAGTCTACCATTTCATTCCGCTGCCATCGTGGTTCAATGGCTACAGTTCGAAGGTTGACAATTAAATCCTCGAACATGTTCCCAAGTAAACACCTCGAATTTAGGTGTAAACCACTACCCATTCATCCCCATCATCGCCATTGCCATAGTCATCGGCATCGGCATCGGCATCGCCACCGCCGTTGCTGTTTTCGCAATTTCTTTTCCATTCCACCCCCACCTCTTTTTCCATTTCTCATTTCCCGTTTTCCGTTTCTTTATTCTTTATTTGTCCAGCGAGGGGGCTTCTCTGGCGCCATTCCAAGGGATTCAGATTGATGCCAAAGTGAATTTCATTATCAGACGGCGGCAACAGAGCGTCGTCGTCATTGGTGACAAACCAACTCCTGCCAAGGCAGTTGCCATGACAGTAAAGAGTAGCGTCTCACAAACGCATTCAATTTATTTTTCGGTTGTTTGCCGTTTAACTATCAACTAGACACAACTTTACAGTCCACCGTTAATTACTTTCATTAAATAATGCTTTTCTGCAGTTGGAATTGAATTTACTTTTAATTAAAATTCACTGCCAACGCGTAGCTTGTTATCCTTGGCTTTGGCTAAGGGCGCTCGCAATGCTGGGGCGGAGATGCATCCAATCAGTGGATACGACTTGTTTACATTCTCGAGCGAAAATAACGAAAAAAGACACCCAATCTCTGTATGATGTATGAATGGTGGGATGACACTTTGAAAAATGCGAATGGGTGAGTGGGTGAGAAAAAATCTTGAAAAGTTGTATCCTTTCTCACCGAACGAAAACAAGGCGGGTGGAGTTCAATGTACGGAATATGCGACTGGGAACTGCATGTACGTCTTCGGGAGAAGTTCGTTGCTTCTTTCAAATGCTTCTATTGAGCTTTTGTAGGTCAATGAATGTCGTCAATATTGCTGATTGAATAGATTTGCAGTTTTATACGCAAGTATGTCTAGAGGTGTACAACGGGAGGACTTGCAACAGGTTGTACATATAACCTACTGAGAGGCCATTTACTTCATGAACTACACGTAGCATCCTGACTTTCAAGTGAAGACTAAAAAAATCAAGGCTTAGAATGGAAAAAGATGTGCAGTTCCGTGCACTCTACATTTGAAAGTAAATTGCTATACAGCATGTTGTCTTACAGCTAAAGTAGCTTTAATAGTCTCTTGTTTTAATTAGATCTGTAGTTCAGATATAGACTGCAGCTTAAAAGATATACAGCCAAACTAGGTGTAAGCATGTTAGGCAAGGTAGGTGAGTAGACGGGCGTAAGCCCCATCTCACTTAGGTCCTCCTGGACCTAATGTCTAGTCTAATGGTCCGTCATAGCAGTTTAGTTCCATCCCGGACCAGATCATGTAAACAATATGAAACCACCACGTGTGTGAAACAGAAACATGACACAACATATAAATTCAACAAAACGAGCAAAAGAAATGTTGTAGTCATCCTCGACATTAAAGTACTAAGCAGTTTCAAATTAATTGACCACACTTATGGTGGCCCTTATATCTGCCCGCATGGTTGACAATAAATTTGCATGATATGAAACATCGAGGGAAGAGAAACAAATATCCATTCCCGATGCACACAGCATTTATGAGCCACATCCACTTTCCAAAAACAATCAGCCGCCACCACAACATCAGACCACCATCAAGCTATTCATCTATATCTCGACAAGTAAAGTCGTTCAATCCGGTCTATTGAATCCTCTATTACGTGTTTTTGTTCGCAAAATTAAACAATCACAAGTCGTCGCGTAACTCAGGCCAACACACTATCAGGACACTCCGGTTGGCTCCATCGACGCCATCGACTTCATCGAGAGCCAGCGGTGGCGTCGTCACCACTGCCGGAGCCTGTGTTAATTGTTTTTTTAATGACAATCTCCGGATCAGTTTTCATTACATCCTTATCCTGTGAGTGAATGAAGGTTGGTTGGGTTGACGCCTCTATTGCGTCGTGGCCACGCCACCGACACCAAAGCGTGTACTGCAATGCATGGATGTGCTGTGTACTGTATATTGAACATGTCCGGAGGGGGTGGACATCCCAGACCAATGAGTGCGGAAACAATGACTCCAAGTGTTGTCTGCGTCTGTGTCTGTGTTGGCGTCTGTGTCTGTTGCTGGGTTTGTGTCATTGGCTGTGTGCGTTATTAATGAAATACCGTTTATAAAAATGTCCTCCCACTCATTTGCACAGTGTCAACAGAAAGCTGCTGCGAACTAATTTACCGGAATTCAATGAAATTGAGTGCGAAAAAGCTTGACTGTATATAGCGGTCGTGTGGGTGAGGCGGCTATTGCTTGTCCCCATGTGTCCTCATTTTGTCACCATTCACGGCACGGCATCCCCTTTGTCCAGCACTCTAGGTTTTTGCTGCGCGTTCTTTTGTTTTCCCTTGTGTATCCGGTGCCTTTTGTATGCCACCATTAACACTTAACGGTGAAATGAGAAGAGTCCACAACATTTAACACATCAAATAACTGGGGTCCAATAATGGCGATAGGAAGAAACGTATTTCCTTGTAGTGGCCTGGTGCCATCCATATTGTCTGCATATGTTTGCGAAAGCGATGGCCAGGAGTCGGCATGCGGCAGTCGGTGCTTGGGGATGAATTTATTCCAGGAATTTTCATTACACATTTTCAGGTGACAGTTGGGTCGGGGGCTGTAACCGTCAGTGGCGGTGTTTTGTTTAATTTTGTTTATGACTCAGGGCGATGAAGGATCAGTTTTTGTTGCTTTTGTTTAGTCTACGTCTGTCGAGCTGGATATTTGAGAAACATCTTTTATGCGGAGGGGGACGTAATTAGATAGCCCGAAGCTTGCTTTAATTTAAAAGAGCAAATAGTCTCAGCGTTTTGTTATTTAAGGTTGGACAAAGGTTTATTTAAGTTTTGCTATTCTGTAGATCTCGGCAAGGAGACATATTGTGGGCACTGCTCTGCAAATGGTAAGGATCTTGATGCGTAATTATACGATGGGATACTTGTGAATATTCACGATATGAATGATTACTCGAATTTTCATTTGGTAGCCAAAGCAATGGCGAATGTATTCGTCAATATATTCGAAGCAATTACTTTTTATTTTATTCGTGGATTTCAGTGAAGCAACTGCTGTATTCAATCACGAAAAGCTAATAGCAAAGCTAAATCGATTAGGAATACGAAGATTGCTGGCTGATTGGATGTATTGTTACCTAAGTGAAGGATCTTTCAGAGTTAAGGTAGAAGAGAATTACAGCTGCGATACATCGTTTATTTTTAGAGTACCACAAGAATCGAAACTCAAAAGTAGTATCCCCTTTGCATTCGCAGATGACACGACTGTTCTGTTCAACACAGAAGACTTGATACTGCTACGAAAGTAATGCCACATGAACTCAATAAAGTAGTTGAATAGTGTCACGGTAGCGGACTTGTTCGGAAGCACGGAACACGAAAGCTACAAGTACTTGGGTGCTACCATCGACGGCCACTTCATTTAAGTCTACTATGCCTTAGTCGAATCCAACTTGACATGCGGAATACTTGCCGCTGCAAACACTTCAAGACACAAATATAATAAATCCCAATCAAATGCGTGGAAGGTACACCAGTGGAGAGATTTTCAAACTGACGGAAAACTGTTATGATACCCGTTTCAAAAGATAAAAATAAACCAACAACACAGCATGAAATGTTAAGTGCAAGGTATGTTCAAAGCACCACTGTGCAATAGAAAATTTTATGCGGAACGCATAAATCCATCGACTGTACTGGCATGGACACCTAATGCATGGACACCGATGCTTCAACTAAGAGAGTCTTCGAAAACGACCTTCTGGACATCCTGGCCTGAGGGAGAGGAAGACCGAATGTTCGGCTTAAAGACCGAGATAACTTGGACACATCAACTATGAAACGCTGTTATTGCTCAGGCCCAGACCCTCTCAGGTTCGATAAGAATGATCGGCATTGTCGGTGGACATACTCTTGGGAGTGGAGACAATTAGCATAGTAATTTCATAACTGTATTTTTTTAACTGATCACACAAACGCATTGTCAAGAAAATAGATGTAAATGATAGAAGCCTTGCTAATAGAATTGTGATTTCTCTCTCGAGGAATTGGATGGAAATAAAATCAAGTCCTAACATTGCAAAACCGCGACACAACATTCACTTTGTAACCTTTTAATCATTTCGTAACCGCAGTTTCCTGACGGCACACCGGATAAAACTCCAGCGGGTTGGCCTTGCCAGTTGAGTTGAAATTCTAAAGCCTGAAGCATCGCGTCAATTCGGCACAAAGCCTCAACGAAGCAATGTTATTCATCAATAATAAATGATGCGTTTTTACATGGCCCCAACTTTGAGTTGGACTAATGAATTTATTTAAGCTCTGAGTTCTCCAAATTCGAAATTTCCACCCCACACTGACAGTGAAGCGGAAACCCGCAACCCACTCTACCTGCATACATATTCAAATTCGTTAACTCCCCACAGACGCAGCCGGAAAAAAATCCCCCTCATTCGCATCCTAATCTCCCCCACTTATGCATATTTCATGCACACGTAAACACTCGCCGAGATGAAGAAATATTTTGCAAACAGTCTCAGCCTGCGTCGTCCTCCAGTTCACCATCATTAATTAAATAATCGAATTCAATGCAAACATCACCCCAAGTCACTTTGAACGCAGTGCACACCCACTGTGACTCGGGAAAAATTCAAAAAGGATTATCCCAACAACAAATATCCGCAGTCTGCCCTCAGCAGACATCAATTATACAATATGGCTGGCAACGTCCCGCCCCGCTAGAGAATTTCGCTCACGCCAGGAGACAAAACCCACCGAAGGATAAAAAGGGTTGCAACACTCTGCGTCCGCGTGCACCCGAGCACTGAAATCATATTGCTAATTAAGCATTTGGCCCGGGAAATATGATTTATCCACATCCTGTACAACGGTCTCTGTGACATGCGGGACAGACCTCATACCGCTGCGAGGGAAAAAAAAACTAAATTTTCAGAACAGAAGGACATTCGCCGGATGTAAGTGTAATTTGCACACGACGTATGCCCGTGTGAGTGTCCGCTTGCGTGTATTGTGGGAGAGTGACTTTGAATGACGGTCAGGAGGAAGTATGGCTGCTTCCTAAATGATCCTTTCTTTCCAATGAAGCAGTGCCAATTATTGTTCGCAATTTATTGACGCGACTTGCAAAAGGTACGTCGCCGACATAGTGCAGACTGCGGGCGTGTATTAGTGATGCCTAAACTCACCCATGGGTCCTTTTAGCGCGAACCGTACAGCGTGTAGCCCCCTGTGCAGAGGCAAAAATAAAGAATTTCCTGCCGTAATTTATGATGAAGTCTCATCCCTCTGTCATACACTAAGGGTCGGTTGGGTCTGGGATTTGGGTGGAGATTTACAGTATTTAGGCAGCAGACATTTAGATTTTTTGCCTCTGTTCCTTCGAGTCCTGTGGAGATTGTGATGAGCCGGACGCCGGCAACTGAAGGTGGAAGTGTGTGGGTGGGTGTGTGTGTCTGTGTTTGGATGCGTGTACGTCTAAGGCCACTTCAGTTTCCATTAGCGCTAACAAGGGGCGAATTCATTGAATTTTCAGGTGAAAATTGCGGTGCGAAAATGGGCGAAATATTATTTTTGCTTTTTTTTTTTTTTGTGAAAAGCTAAAAAGGACCGGAGAAAGGTTTGTTTAAGAGGCAGCAAGCATTTTATCCCCCTCAAGACATGAGGCAAGGTGCAGGAGATGGAAAAAAAAGGAACACGATGACAGCTAAGTGGAGTGGATGACGGTGAGTATTTTGGGGATACTACTTCATTGTAGCCTGTCAAGGTTATTTTTTTTGTCGGATGGTGTTCCCTTTTTGGTGAGTCGTCAGGAACCGATTTGAATAGCAATAAATGTTTGGGATCCGGAAGATAATTATGAAGCTTAAGCTGCCTGCTGGTGGTGGATGAAGTCGGAATCGGTTCATTGTGACTTCGAGATGGTTCTGCTTTTGAGGAGGACTTGGAGGGTAATTTATAACAACTTGACCTGACTGTATACGTAAGATGGTTGTTTTGAAAGCGTGAATCGGCTCGATATGAATACTCCTCCATTTCAGTCTAAATTGGCAAGTCCTTGTCCCTTGTCAGTCCATGGAGCTATGTTGAAACATATCACTTTAAAGGTGCGACTCTAAAGAGTATCACAAGTGTGGCCTTATCGCTGATACATGAAACCCAGTGAATGATTTCTGTTTTGGAAATATTTCATAAGTTACCATTCTAACTGTTAAATTTTAGTTTTATTTTGAATGGGTCAAAAATATGATGTTGATGATGATGGTGTACCCCAAGGCACTGCACTGACTCCAACACTTTCTACTTCTTTTTAAATTTACTCAATCGATGGTGACACATCCTGCCCTTTGGACGTAGAATTTGAAGCATAACAACTTGGGTGGAAATAATTGAATGGGGAATGTTGTCGGCTGTCACTTAATGGAACACTTAATGATCAGGGATTACCTGTGATGATGAAACAGATATTCTTTTTTTTGCTTAATACAGCACTTAGTTCACTTAGATCACTGAATAATTGCGGTCACGAAAACTAACTACTCCACTGCCCCAAACACACTAACTCCTCCAAAATATGTTGAAACATTTTACTTTAAATGCCCTACACTTTTTAGATGTGCGGTTCTTCTACAATTGCGGTTCACCTTTGTTGTGTCGTCCTTTTGCTTTGTCATACATTTTTCTGTTCCTATTAGCCGACAGTCATACCAGCAGAATGTACTTAACGGTGTTTTTGTGCTTCTGTCTTCTTTACATATTTCTTATCTCTAGCCAATTGCATTGCATCCACTCAATCCATTCGAAATACGTATTTGAGTACTCGCCATTTATTTAGTTTCATTCCGCTTGCTGTCTAAACGCGTTTAAGGCCGATTACCACGTGTTTCTGATACCCTTTCTGTGCCTATAACATTGCCCCTTCTGTGCCTTGATTTCTGTCATTTACGAGTCACCTTTTGCACGCGCAATTATTGTCAATTGTATTGACCAAGTGCGAGTAGTACCCGAAGGTTCCATACCGTGGAAATAGTTTAAAAGAAGTAATTGTGAATAATAATCAAATCTTCAATTCCGTTTATTGTTGCTTTTTGTTTCTGAAACCCAACAACAGAATTGCAAAGGATAGTGTGTAAATAAAACGTCAAAGAAGTGTTGTGACTGACGACTGTATGCATTAAGGGGAATGAAGAACTGTCTCATTTCATTTATGACAGCGTTAACGTAGAATGTGATATTTCTTAAAAATTGATCTGTCATGCTTCTTTCAATTCTGCCAATCTTCTTCTGGATCTACCACACTTGGAACATTTTACGTCCTGCAATGATCCGTATGCTTATGGGGAGAAATAAATGTGCGTGACTCTATGGCTAGTGGTGAGTTGTCGAATTGTAAAAAATTAATGTTAAATCTGTGATATCTCAGAAATTTCTAACAATTCCATAATTTGGTCTTAATCGTTACTCAATGGACTTATCGAGATCTTCAAAGCTGCGTTTTTAGATTTTCCAAATTCGCAAGTCTATGTTTCACTATTCGACATCTACAAAACCTCGAAATAATTTTAAATTAATGCACTCTCTGAAATCGATTTGTCAAGATTTTTCGACACCTTGACACATGAGGTTTCTGAATCAAAAGGTCGTTGAACTGTTTTTCAAAATAGTCCTTTCTTCGTTGGGGCTACAGTTCGGGATGTATCTGGATGTACTAAAAATCCGTTCGAGTTCGGATCAACATTCAGATGACATCATCTCCCTCGGGTAACTGATAATGTTCCCTCTCCATTCGGAGACAGCTAAATACTGTAGGACACCTTGAGAAAAATAGTACACCCACACCCAGCCCAAGAAATTTAAGAAAAAAAAGAGGGCTGTGCTCTCATTGCACCTACTGTCACTGGGCTGTGTTAAGTCAATCAGAAGCAAACATACAAACCGATTTCTGAAGGACTAGTCATGTCCCCGGCAATATCTCGTAATCTGAAAACGAACTATAACCAATCACCCATTTCTTTCCACTTGGGCGCCACATTTCCTCTCTCAGTACTCACTTTCAGTGAAAATTAACTCATGTTCAAAATTCCACGCTCCTAGACCCAAACTCTACTGAATGACGTAAAGACTGGGACCGTTTACGTCAAAGTCTCACGACCACATGCACAAATATTGTAATATCCTCCCACGAAAAAAGAATGTTCCATTTTATCACCAAGCATATTCGCATCACTTCATTGCCTAATAACTGCCAGCATTCATCTATCAAGATCATTAATAACCGTAACAATCCGATGGATATGACCAAATTAGGAAGACATTGACATTTATGTTGACATGAAGCCAAGATAAATCGTTCACCCACTCAAACCCTCTACTTGCAACTAGAGCATCTTGTCCTTGTGACGAACGCAATAGACTGGCAATAATGCGACGTCCTTAGAGAGCACCACATTAGAATGAATTTTGGGGCACGCCCTTCAGTGGTGCCTTTGACGAGTTAGTTGCGTTGCAATTTATTCGAAGCGAATGCGAAATGATGGATACACTTTTCAACGAACGCAGTGAAGTGAAGTGAATTGAATTGAATTGAAAGCCACCACACCACCACCACCGCCACCATCAGTTGCTTATCTTACTCTAGTCAAACATGTCATCCGCAAATTAATGAAACGTCCCTGTAACCAACCCATGCAGCTTCATAAGCAAAACATTCTTTCACTGCAATCTGCTTCCACAACAGATGGCAAGTTGATAAACTTTTCCCTGAGTAGGAAAAAAGGAAACCTCGCCGCAAATATCATACAAAAAAAAAATAAAATAAAACAGAAATTGTAACCCACTGAGTAGAGGATATCCTTTGCAGGAATGGTGACACTGAAGACGTGATGGCATCTTGAAAGACTTCCCAAGGAGCCAGAGCAACTCAGATGAGGAATTCTCGCCCGTCGTCTTTCACTGCTCGAAGTTTTCGGGATGTCCTTTGATAAAAGTTATCCACGAAACAGCCAAACATGCATCCTTAATGTGCGGGTGTGTGCGCGCAATTTGGCTCACAGCTTTTAGTAGTTCATTAGCATCGTTGTGACTGTTCCATGAGATTGTATGTGCGCCCGAGAGTGTATGGTGCGCCCTTCACTCAAGTTCATCCCCCTTTGCCTTCAGTGCGAATGTCAACTGCAGCTGTCATACGCAGATAGATACACAGCAACTCATATTAGTATCGCACGGTATGAGGTCTACTCGTGGTGGTCCCTGGGAGTCATTGGAGCCAGAAGTTGAAGGTGAAGCTCAACTAACCACCCCATGAGTCATTAAAATTACATGCGGATAAACATTTCAGCGAAGCGAACCCGCTTGTTTTAAACTTCAAAATCACGTAGCCGGGTTCGTATCACAGCTCGCCAACGAAGGATGCATAGTCGGATGTATCGTCGTCTCTCCAGGTCTTCTGGAAGAACTTTTTAATTTGCATGAAAAGAGTAACTCTTGCAGTGGCTCTAGGTCACTTTGTCTACCTGCCGTAGCCCAAGTCGGTGTATTACGAGCCATAGGCAGGCCCTTGCACAGTGCACAGTGCTTGTGTGTGCTTAGTGCTGTCAACCTATGTTTTTCAGAGTAAACGTCAGTTCTAGGACGTATTTGGAAAGTTTTCGTCAAAAACGGGGCTTCGGGATGTTTTTAATGTGAAATAATTGAAATATTTCTTTGTCGGAACTCACTCCTGCTGCGGCATGACACGATGCTGGTGGTGGTGGAGAGGAAATGGGCTTTGGCTTTGGCTTGGGCATACATACGTGGTAAACGAAAAGGAAATTATGTTGGGATTTAATTAAAAACTTTTCCAAAGATAATTTCTACAATTTACGGATATATTCACTCACATATTCTCCACCCCCCTCGCTCTTTACACTCTTCGGAACTCAAAACTCCACCCCTCTTCGACTCTGTCCCACTCTTTGTATATCATCGTATATGAATCAGTGTTTTTTGTGGAAAAGTTTTCTTTACATTTTCATTAGGAGCCAACATCATAAATAGAGGGACGGGGGAAAAGCACAACAAAACGGAACCTTTTTCGGGGCACAACACGAGGCCACCAATGCTGCAGCATTTCGGGAAGTGAAGCTTTCTAAAAATCACTGAAGAGTATGTGGGTTTTCCAAAAAATTAAATGATGCCTAAAATTGTGGTGATGACTGATGAGACATTGACGCATAGAAAATATTTCAGATGTTAATCGTTGGGCATCATTCTAAGAAAGTAATTCTGTGGAATATTAATTGAGTTTCTCTTTGCATCTACTTTTCAGTCAAATCATAGATCACCCAATTTAAAATGGGGCCGGAGTGTTGAGTTCCCATTTTGGATTACTTTCCTACTCGTTACAACACATCTGAAGCTATGCTAGGAATTGTACGGACATTTGGAAGATCGTGCCTCATGTGTTGGCGACTGAGTTTTGCCCGACCGTCTCAAGTATGTTGTTAAAATAATAGCATGACAGCGCTTCGCCTTGCCTAAAACAATCTTTTTTGACATTGAAGGTCTCGGTGAGTTCATTTCCGACTTTGATGCAGCAGCGAGAGTTCTCCATCGTCATCCTGCACAACCTGACGAGTTTGGCAGGAATGTCAAAACTAGACATGGCGCTATATAGCTCGCCTCAATGCACGCTGTCATATGCGGCATTGAAATCGATGAATAGACGGTGGGTGGCAATATGCGTCTTCGGATTTTTACGTGGAATGTAAGGTCCCTTTATAGGCCACGTGCAGCCGAACAACTAGCGGAAGCCCTAGACTGCTGCAAAGCAGATATAACCGCCATCCAAGAAGTGCGATGGGATGGACCGGGCAAAAGAAGGATGAAAAACTGTGATATATACTACGGTGATTGCTACAAACAACAAAAACAGCGCCTATTTGGATGTGGATTTGTCGTTAGAGGCAGACTTAGGCAAGAAGTCCTATCGTTCAGGTCCGTGAACGAGCGCCTCACGACAATTCGCATCCAGGCTAAATTTGCCAACATAAGCCTTATATGCGCACATGCCCCCACAGAGGAGAAAGATGATGACACCAAAGACAGGTTCTATGAGCTCCTGAACAAAACGTATGAGCAATGCCCTAGCTACGACTTTAAAATTGTCCTTGGCGATTTTAACGCAAAGCTAGGGAGAGAGAACATCTTTGGTAGTACGGTCGGAAAGCACAGCCTACACGACACCACATCCGATAACGGATTTAGGCTGATCGATTTTGCTGCGGGGCGAAATGTTGTAGTAGCTAGTACAAGATTCCCACATCTCGATATTCACAAAGGAACATGGCGATCTCCTGATCAATCAACCGTCAATCAGATTGACCATATTGCGATAGACGCAAGGCACTCCTCCAGTATCATAGATGTCCGAACGTTCCGAGGCGCCAACATTGATTCGGACCACCACCTTGTTGTAGCCAAGGTAAGGTTGCGGATATGCCGAACACCGCCAAGACAAAGAAATGCTGTGAGGAAGTTCAACGTCAGCCGGCTACAATCGCAAGAGATAGCCAAATCCTTTTCCGATCGTGTCTCCCTTAACCTCTTAAGAAATCCTACGCCGCCAACATCAAGTATTGAAGACCAGTGGCAGCATTGCCAAAAAGCCATCAGAGATGCCGCCTCTGATGTGCTGGGTTTCAATCCGCCACCACAACGAAACCCCTGGTTTGACAACGAGTGTCGGCAGGCGAATGCAGCCAAGCAAGAAGCATACAAAGCGGCACTGCAAAGAAGGACAAGAGCTGCTCGGGAGCTCTACGAGCAGAAGAGGAGAGACGAACACCGGCTTCTCAGGAGAAAAAAGAAGGAGCATGAGAAGCGCGCGATCGGCAGAATAGAGGGATATTACTGCAGGAATGAGGTGAGGAAGTTTTACCAAAGGGTAAAGTTAACCAGTCAAGGTTATAAAGTCCGAACCGAAGCCTGTAAGGATGATCAAGGGAACATCGTAGTAGAGTCACAGTCGATGCTGAGGATATGGAAAAACCATTTCTGCAGACTGTATAACGGCGACGTAGAACCAAATCCCGCTGTCAGGCAGAACGAACCATTCAACCCCAATGAAAGGGACGACGAAGATCAACAATTCCGTCCACCCGACCCGGATGAAGTGAGGATTGCCATATCTAAACTGAAATCCAACAAGGCTGCGGGAGCTGACGGCCTACCCGCCGAGCTTTTTAAAGCCGCAGGCGATGATTTGGTAAGGCGCATGCACCAACTCATCTGTAAAATATGGTCGGAGGAAAACATGCCCGATGAATGGAACCTCAGCATTGTTTGCCCGATCCATAAAAAAGGAGACCCTTTGAACTGCGCCAACTACAGAGGCATCAGTCTCCTAAGTATCGCATATAAAATCTTATCTGCCATACTGTGTGAACGCCTAAAGCCTTTCGTCAACAACCTGGTCGGTCCATACCAGTGTGGCTTTAGGACAGGAAAATCCACCATCGACCAAATATTCACACTACGGCAGATTTTGGAGAAAACCCAGGAGCAACAAATCGATACCCACCACCTTTTCATCGATTTTAAGGCCGCGTATGATAGCATCTATAGAGACGAGCTATACAGAGCAATGTCTAGTTTGGCATCCCTACCAAACTCGTCCGTTTGTGTAGGATGACGATGGAGAATGCACGCTGCTCCATCAAGGTCGGTAAAGACCTAACCGAGACCTTTGATGTCAAAAAAGGATTCAGACAAGGCGACGCGCTGTCATGCGACTTTTTCAACATCGTTCTTGAAAGAATTGTTCAAAACTCGAACGCCAACACCAGAGGAACAATCTTTCAGAAGTCCGTCCAACTACTCGCATATGCCGACGATATTGACATTATTGGAAGAACGCAGCGTGATGTCAATGGCGCTTTTGTGGGTATTGCAACGGAGGCCGCGAAGATGGGTTTAGCGGTAAACGAGGGTAAGACCAGGTATATGCTGTCAACGAGAAAGGACACCCAACACCGACGTCTCGGTCAGAACGTCACAGCAGACAGATATAACTTTGAGGTAGTCAAAAACGTTGTCTACCTAGGCACCGCTATAAACTCAGACAATGACACCAGCGCTGAAATCAAACGAAGAATAACCCTTGCCAATCGCTGATTCTTTGGGCTAAGAAAGCAACTGGTAAACAAAGCCCTCTCTCGAACAACCAAGATAACGCTCTACAAGACCTTAATCGTCCCAGTCCTGCTATATGGCGCGGAGGCATGGACTTTGTCAAAAGCGGATGAAGCTGCCCTTGGTTGCTTCGAGAGGAAAATTCTTCGTGTGATTTTCGGTCCCGTCTGCATAGACGGTGAGTGGAGGAGGAGATATAATGACGAACTATACGGGCTGTTCAGCGACATCGACTTAGCCAGAAGAGTGAAGATCCAAAGACTGAGATGGCTAGGTCATGTAGAGCGGATGGAAACCAATACTCCGGCCCGAAAAGTCTTCGAAACCACCCCCGAGGGACGGCGCAGTAGAGGAAGACCGCGACTCAGGTGGCGCACGCAAGTGGAAAGGGACCTCAACCAACTATGCGTGCGAAACTGGAGACAGCTAGCTAAAGATCGAGCTGGCTGGAGACGCTTGTTGGTTGAGGCCCAGGTCCACCCCGGACTGTAGCGCCACCTTAAGTAAGTAAGTAAGCAATATGCGTCTCTTGGGTTTTTTCCAGGATCTGCTGTAATGTGAAGATTTTGTCGATGGTAGCCTTCCTCGGCGTGAAAACGCACTGATTAGAGCCTATCAGGTCTATTGACGAATAGCTTCAGGCGGTCACACTAAACGATAGGGAAGATTTTATAAGCGATGTTTAGGAGACTAATCCCTCGGTAGTTGGCGCAGTTGAAGGGGTGTCCTTTTTTTGTGGATCGGGCAAGGTTCCACCCGTCTAGCATGCTTTCCAACGAGACCATATCTTATAGATGAGTTGATGCATGTACCCCACCATCTCATCTCCAGCTGCTTTAAGGAGTTCTGCAGGCAGTCCGTCTGCACCAGCAGTTTTGTTCGACTTTAGTCTCGATATTGCTATCTTGACTTCGTTTAGGTCAGGGGGACGGAATTCTCTTCTATCATCGTCAATTGTGCGCGGAGTGGAATATGAAATTCTGCCTGACAGCGGTATTGGTGTATTGCTCGTCGTTTGACAGTCTACTGAAGTGATCTTTCCAGATTCTCAGTATCGACTATGACTCTATTACTAGTTGTCCCTCTTCGTCCCTACAGCCTTCTGTCCGAAGTGTATACCCATTGGATAGTTGTTTCAACAGTTGGTATAAGTTTCGGACATCATTTCTGCCGTAACACCTCTCCATTTCTTTGATCACGCGCTTCTTTGAGAAACCGGTGCTGTTCCCTTCGTTTAAGTTCGTAGGGCTCACGAACCGCTCTTGTTCTCTCTTGACAGAAAAAACTGCAGAGGACTTACCAGTGTACTAACAGGCCACTATATCTTCGCCAAACACCAAAATGTGCTTGGCCTAAGCGATGAAACCCTCTGCTACGCCTGTGTTCGGTGTTGATGTGGTGAGAGCTGATGATATCGGCCTCTCATCATAGAAGCACCTGCTAGTAGAAATTTCAGTAAATGTAGGTTGTTAATACGATTTCCTGTCAGAGTCTGAGTGTTCCACATTATTGTTAAAAACCTCCGATAAAAAATACTCGAAGGACCCCGCCTGTCCTCAAATAGTTGTCTAAGTCCGGACAATGGGAAGCAGTAAATCCAATAAAAAAACCACTGAAAAAGAAATCAACTGATTCAAAATCAAATTTGCTGATGTCCTCTATCCCATACACACATACTCGGACATACATGCCTTGGAAAAAATAAAACGTTGTCTTGTAATTCAAAGGTTATTGCAACATCAAAGCAAAGCAAATACGATTGTAATTAGGTTACGTCAGTAAATTAATAATAAGGTCGAATTAATTAAATCACAGAGCAATATACTCTCCCCCAGCAGTCCATTCGATGATCAAACCAATTATAAGACTAAAGCCACTTCGCTTTAAAAGCATCTCACAACCTAATTATCGCAATCAAATCTATGCGATTTTTTTTTGTGCCCTCCCTTTTCAGTGCTCGCCATTAACTGAACTACACAGTTCTCATTGAACTTTCGCTCTCAGGTGGTGAAATACAATTATAACTATAATTCGATGCTATCCAGCAGAGCAGTCGGATACAGATACAGGGGACGTACGTTCGGAAAACGGGAAACGGGAAACACCTCTCCGCAACTTCATTTCTCAAAGTGACGTCGTTGGCGATTGAGTGCGCAAAGACAAAATCCAATTTTCACAATTTTTCAAAGGACACTTCCAATGAAATTCAATTGAAAGTTATACATGAGCGAGAGCACGACAAAGAATTAAGTCGTATTGGGTGTGCGATCTTGCTTAAGAACGTCACACCACCATGCAGCCAAATAGACGCTGAGTGCATAATCAAATCTGTGCGCTTTTATTCCCTCCTAATCGCGTCAAGCCATAAATTTCTGTCTGCCTGCAACCACCACCGTGTGGCGTCGAGGAAGAGACAGGTGATTGTACTAATTCCGCAGGACATACTCCTCCAGATGTCCTTTTGTCTTCGTAGAGCACGCAAGTAAACCGGGAAGGAAATCACCCACCTCACGGTGTGGCTTTGCATCATACCCCTGGATGCATAAAAAATTCCCTCAGTCGCTGTACAAATTTTCCGCCACCGCCACCGCCGACGCCGATTCCGTCGCCGACGCTACCACCACCCTAATGCGGATATTAAGGATAACACATACGAGCATGGCAGCAAACAACAAAGTCACAGTCAGACCCGGCTCTTGATAAACAGACGGTTTTTATGTGCCGCACAATATGTAAACTCCACACTAAAGCCCCGCACTCCCGGCATGGGCATGCTGGGGGGACGTGGGACGTGCCAGTGGGATGGACAACCACGACGATGGCTATGGCTATGGCGGTGGCGACGACGGCGACGACGGCGACGGTGACGATGACGGCAACGTCTGTGGGTGGCATTTGGGTTGCTTTTCTGTTCGAGAGAGTTTTGTAAATGGAGTCGAAGGTTTTTATGAGTGCGCTTCATGGATTGTTATTATCCTTCACCGCCTGTGCGATACACAACATGGCCCCCGCCCTCAATGCACGACAACGACGATGACGAAGAGAAGAGCATAAAACGAGTTACTCAGAGCTCTGTTGTGGTTAACTGCAAAAGGGTGCCTCAGGAGGCAAGGAGAAGCAATTTTTAACTACCAAAGCAACACCTTCAACTTCAGTGATTCCTAGTTCGGTGGGTGGGCTCTTGCAGGGGTAGCTCATTCTGGCACACTGCAGTCTCCTCATGACGTTGCCTGAATGCGACGACTATGTTATCCACAAAGGGAATTGCGAATATGTATAATATTCTTTCAGAGTAATCCGTGCCACCCAGTGAACGGCTACGGCTAGGGCTACGACTACGGCTACAGCAATGATTACAGATAGAAGGATATACACTTGTGGCAGGCTTAGGGAGGCGTGTATTTAAAGAAATGGAATCCCATTTGGTGAAAGCAGGCTTTTGGCTTTTGTAAAATGGTAATTGTGGTTTCTGCAATGCTCTTTGACACCGACTGTGCATTTTTAATACACCCTCGTCGCCGTGTGCTGTTGTTGTTGGCTGGCTGGCTGGCTGGCATGTCTGCGAACTAGATTGGGATTGACTTCATGTTCGAGCACAATGTCGACTGCACCTCTGGTAATGTGGGTGCTCAATAGTTTCACTGTACTGGGCTGAGTTATATGATTTTCATGAAGTTCTTCTTTTCGGTCGTATCCTTGAGGCTGGCACTACGTTTACTCACTCGAAAGGTTTCTTCTTTGGGTATAGTTAAGATTATTAAACACTTTGGGTGTACGTGGCTCTTTGCACTGCAGTTGTTCATGAGTGAGTGGTAAGGACGCTGAAATAGATGGAGGATTGTTATGGAAGTAGCTTGCATGGGTAGACACTACTTTGAGAGACTGAAAATTGTCCTGACGAACGACGTCAAAAGGCATTAACTTTGAAATGCTCAATCAGTAAACATTTCACTTTGAACGAGTTGATAGCTTTGTTTACTTAAAAATTTTGCCTAGTCGAATTATTTTGGATAACAACTGCTGGTCCAAATTAAACCAATTTTATCAAACCCCAAATGGAACGAATTTGTGTCCTTTTAATGCTGCTTTCTGATATTAATTGATTTCATTTTTATCACGATTTGATGAAAACAAGTATTCCGCTTCTCTGTGGCCCGCTGTCTTTCAATTATGTTCAGCCTCGTAACGATGCACAATGGAACGATGTTAAGGGAAAGTCGGTTAATTGAATATCACGTCGCGACGCCTTAATCTGCACTTAAATAAAGCACTTGTCTATTGATGTAATGGCATACTTTCTCCCCTTTTACTTATGACTTACGTCGTATTCTCAGGCCATGTTCTCAGAGACATCAGTTCCATCAATTCTGTTCCATTTTTATTCCGCAACACTTGGGGTACTTTGTTATGGTGACGGTTTTAGAACAATAAGCTGAAAATATTCCACATGCTTCTAATGGGTAACGGCCTGTACGATAGCTGTGTAGGTCCAATTATTCCTACCATTGGTGTTTTTCAGATACGACCAACTGTCATACTTCATAGTTGTAGCTCTCAAGTGACTTACAATGCTTAGAAAGTATAACTGCTACTAAAAACTTCTGTAGAGATGGACCGATTTCGATACATAATGTTGCATTGTTTAGATACAATGTCGCGCAACACGTGCAAACCATGCAACTTTATTTTTAAAATGGTTGTACTGTTGTGGCAACGAAGGACGCGTTTCTTCAATTTTACGGTATATAGTCAGGCTCAGAAGTAAGTTTAAAACATACGTACAACAAAATCAAATTCTAAAGGAAGTCCGGAGAAAAATGATGTAAAGTGCAGTTTTCTCTAGTAATAAGCAATGTACTTAAAGCAAAAAATATTGATGAGTCCGAGTACAAAAAGGACATCCCAATAACTATAGACAGTAGGTGATAACCCAAAAATGTGACGAAATTAATATCACCAACAAATTACCCTTCCAATGTTTTTATCAGTGGACAATAAATTGACCAGACTAGATGCTACCGTAAGTCCCCAAATTGTGACCGATCTCCCTACGTACATGTGTGCAAACTTTTGCGTCGTAAATGTTGCTTCGTTTTTGGTTTATGATCCCCTATGTCTACAGTTGTTGGGCTATCCTTACGCCGTCAAAATATAACGACCTTCAAATGACTGACGAATTTGGTCGTTATAAATGATAGATCGCCGTAACCGATATCAAGGTAAGTATATACTGAAGCTCAGTCGGGACTTAAGAATTTGGTCGTTATAACCGATGTCGGAGTAATCGGTTTTGACTGTATATTGTCCTGTTTTAAAAACATTACTAATTAATGTAAAAAAAACTACATCCAAGGATTTTCTTAAAGTCTCGTCTCAATTAAATTTTAGCTGAGAACGCATGCTGTAAACTTACTTTTGAGGCTGGCATTACACATATTCATGGTCGTCCTTCTCACTCTACCATTTATCTCTTGGCAGCCTCAAATTTGAGTCGACCGGTTCTGTTTTGAGTCTCCTCTGGAGGCAGAGAACTCAAGCCGTTAGAAGCAGACCTCGATTTCAGAATCTCCATCAACGAGCCAAATTGCCAAAATTGGGCGATGCCAATCTGGACAAGGTCCATCAAGTTCAAAGTCTGGCGACTTCACTGTTTGGATTGAAGGCCAGAGCACATAGTCATTACTGGTTCGAAAACAAATATGGCAATCTTATCTCCATCAAAAGAGAGTGTGGTAACATTATATTGTACAGCCGCTGTCACAATTGCCATTCTGTAGGAGTGATTCGACGCCAAGGTTGGTTTGCACAGAGGCGACGTGAGCTTTACTGATCACCGCGATAAATTAAACACGATTTCTTTTTCGTTTCCCTCTATGAGGGATTTTATTTATTAAAATTAAATTGCTGACGTTACTCAGCCCGAAGTCAACTAAAAATAAACTTACTCTACTTATTCTAATCGTTCGATGTCGTTGAACGGTGGGCTTGATGTTATTCTGTCCCACGGTGGATGGTCGGCGACGCTCCAACGGTGGTTTCGGATACTTTCGCTGCGTCTGGCATGCTCGGCTGTTCACACACTTTGCAACTTTGGGAACGTGTTAACTTATATTATCTCTCAGATGTCCTCAAAGATCCTATTGCAAGATTCTTCAAAACTCGCTATGAGAGATTAATCCGACTGGTGTGCTTACTTTTAAAAGAGTGTCCATTAATGACAGCTATCGGTCGGCTAATTATTAACACAGGAAGCAACTTGGATTTTGTTGTTTGTCTCTGCAGCTGCGACTTCACGAAGCAAATAGCTGAGGGCATAGAAATAGCTGCTGTCTAAGCGATAGATTGTCTGCTAATTTCATCTGGTCCACATGCGCTGCACTCAGCATACAGAAATCTATAAGAGTTCCTCCAATTCCTTGAGAGATGACCAACAACTTCTTAAGTAGTTGTGTCTTAAGTACATAATCAACCATTTGACAATACTTTTGTTCAAAAATCAATGCAACCAGGGCAGTCTCAAAAAGTGTACCTCTTTTCTGTTACAACGAACTGTCACACCTTAGAATACAACACAAAAAAATGCTGAAAAGAAGTATCAACTATCTTCTAATACACTCCCGTCGTTCTCCTCGTGTACATCTCAATTCTTGTGTACATCTTCTTTCCACTGACTACCACATCCTGAATTAACTCATGTTCTCGTTACAAGACCACGTGCAGCTCTATACAGACATATCCCTAATCCGCACCACTTCATTGAAGGAATATTTTTGCAAATCTTTAACAAAAATTATCCTCTTTATGCCCATCACCTAAGACAGTAACTCGGTATTAAGTGGATTTCGCTTCGTCCAATCGTCCAAGCCATGTGTATTCACACACACACACACGCTCTCAGGCACAGAAACATATCCACGGACATTTCCTCCTTGGCAGCTTTCTAGACACGACGCTGTCTTAACGCTAAAGAGTTTAATGTAAAGGACTCCAACAAAATACCATCGTACCAGGGTACGAATATTGGCAGCTCGTCGTGTCGTACTTTTACATAACATCATTGCGCTTGGACATGGACATCCGATGGTAACTTTCATGTTTCCTGTGACCACTAACCTAAGCGGCTTATATCTGCTTGTTGGTTTTCGGTTTAAGGACAAAGATTTAAGTCCGAAAATCTCTCGACCTGAGACAGGACAAGAAAGTAAGCGACCAAAAAAAAAAACGAGAAGAAATTAAGAAGATTTTCTTCCTCAAGTCAGCGTATGCATGTGTATACGAACAAACACACGTGTATATACACGGTCGTTCGGTCGTGTTGTCTTGTGAATCGCCCTTAGGTTCACCTGTCTCACTGCCCCATTAGCACTTCTGTCGGAATTTTAGATGTAAAGTCTCCTTGGAGAACGTACGAAGTGTCTGTGAATATATGTACATCCTCATGCACACATATATTTTTTTGTAGTTTTTGACGTAGTTGCGTCGGTGTGCTATGCAAATCGTAGCCAAGCCGGTCCTTGGAGTTTATGCAGACAACATCTGCATAATGTCAGCTTAAACGCGGCTTGTTTTGCATATATTTTAACGCGTAAAAAGCAGTCTACTTCGTTGCTATGGAAATTTGAATGCACTTTGTTTTGTGCCGGCAGACGGAGGAGCTTACGTGTATTTGATTAAAAAGGACACGTTTGCTTTCTATCATTTCGGAAGTGCCATGCCAACTTGGTATGCAAAACCTGTGGACCTTTGAATATGGACAGAATGGCTTGCTAAGTTTCTAAGCGTAGAGTGTGGGCAACAGAGTCAGTGGCGAAAGATGACAGGTTGCTGGGAGCACTTAAGCATATTTTATGAATTTGAGTGCTGAAGTGTGGAAAACTTTTGGTCTTAATTCAATTTTGAGGATAACGATGGACCCTTATAGTGCTTTGATATTGACTTTAAGTCGTTTGACTTTTGATCTTAGATCATCTTGAAATTTATTTATGATAGCATTTTTTGAGTATATTTGTTAATTTGTTTGATTGTTAATTTAAGTAAATATGGATTTTGCATGCTACACTTTCTTGGTTAAAATTCAGTGATTTATAGAAACTGCTGGTACTGCACCGATATTGAAATTTGTATTATCTTGTTTGAACTCTTCTTCTCAACAAGGCCAGCATACATCATCTTTTGAGAAACTTCATTTTTAGTCAGTGACATTTATGAGTGCTTTAATAGGGACACGACACTTTGTTGTTCATGGCGGCTACCTGTTTAAAGCAACATCTGTGAAATTTATTTTTTCCAACCAGGAAAAGAATGCGACGAATATGTCTGTACTGAGAAAAATGGCATTTGCCTGATGTTTACGATTACCGCAAGGATGTGTGCTAAGTTCTATGTCTTTTGTGTGCTCACTATATCGATGACATAGAATTTTTTTTACCGGCGGGTGTTAGGGCGTTGTATGTAGAGGTTAGCACGCTCCTTAAAAACCTCCAATATTAACCACACTTAATTAGTTGCTTAGGACGCGTGTTGTAAAGGTCAAACCAAACAGGAAGAGCCTCTTCGCTTACTGGTTTCATTGCAACATTAGCTGTAAGTAGCCAACACAAGGTTACACCAGGTTAAGTTGCCAACACAAGGTTACAACATAAGCGATGTTTTTGGATGTAGATACTTCGAGGAGTGTGAACTTTCTTTAAGCAACTACCACATCCATATAAAATTCGGCCTTCCTCAAATACACCTACGAAACTTGAAAGCAAAGGCCAACCATGTAAGGTAATGAACAGGTCAACGAATATTCTTCAAAGCAGATTACTCAGGATTTGTAAGTAGACCGCAATTCTGTTCATCGACGCTAACATATAAACATCATAGGCACACAACCAATCAAATAAATCCAATATATAGAGCGAGGACAGAACTTGTTTGGCTTAGCTACACCCCACATAGGCAATACATCCACTCCATCTGCAGTAAATGGGATGTAATCTGCTCTTCCGGTTTTGTAATCATACCTTGGCTATCATGATGATATAATTTTGCGGCTATACCAGGCTTCGGAGTTGTTATAATTTTAAGTAGGACAACGCTCTAAATACTCATCGCTAGGACGCTCGGTAGTGCCGCCACACAACGGAGGAGGAAACCATACCTCACCTCCTGTGCTCATATAGTTCTGGCACCTGGGACTTCACATTTAATCGATAATTTGATCAAGCTAACCAGAATTAGCGAAAGCCAGATCAGTTGGTTATTAGGATGTACTAATTGGTGTTAGAATTAGTATGCAGGCCTACCTAAACTTAATTTCATACAAAGGTGTTTAGAAAACAAGGGAACCTGGCAAAACGGATGGAACGCGTAAATGCATTTTGAAAGAAGGAATTGATTCCCTCACTAAGTTCTACGAAACTAAACACTCGTATGATATTCTATCGTTTCTGGCCATAATCTCCAGGACAAAATTTTTTGGTTTTGTTTTTTCTAGATTTTTAAGAGCAATTAGACCTACCTCATTTTTTTCAGAAGCTGAACTCAAGAAGTTGCGTTTTGAAATCGATCTTGAAAAAACCAATTAACTGATAATGCAGTTGAAACCGAAAACCGTTGTTGTTGAAAATAGCATTCAAATCTGCTCTGATTTCACATCTGATTCTGTGAAACATCCATAAAACAAAGGTTTTGTTCTTGTTGACGTATGTAAACCCAGACATTGGTGGATTACTTACAAGCCACTTGTTTCATTGAGATTGCAAAATCGTGTGACAGTATGGAAGGATTCTTTAAACCCAAGTAACCAGTGAAGCGTTGAACATTTTTGGATCCCCATTTTAAAATCCAACAGTCTTCAAAGAGTTATTGAAGAATTGTGTCCAGTATCTTATTATTTTGATCCAACTGTTTGCTTTTCACTACTCCCTGAAGTGTGACACCAGCAGAAAGGAAGTCTTTCGATCTATTTAAACAAAATGTCCACCTAATTGTTGGCATAAAGTTGACCAATTCAACTATAACTTAGAAATAATAACGCAGATCCATATCGCCAGCGAATCAATTTTAAGACGTATCCCGACATATTTTCTTCACCCCACATAGACTCATGTTCTCTCGAGGAGAAAGTGGAAAACTCCTTCCAAACTACACGCCCAACCCCTTCTCAAAGTTGCCCAACCCTCAGATAACTTTACAAGAGGAAAAAAAACTTTCTTAAAATAGCACAGATTGCTGCTGTAATGATTACAACAACCAGTGACCCTTTCAAGTAACCAATCCATCCGAACTCACACTGCCATTTCGGGATACCCTCACCCACAACCTCATTGAACATGATATTAAGGTTGTTATAATTCAAAGGAAGAAGAAGAAGAAAGAAAGAAAAAAACAACAAAAATTAATTTAAGCAAAATAAAGGAGATTCCACTGAACCAAAGCGAGAAAAGGTAAAGAAAACCTCGCACACGGGCCACACCAAACCGAAACGGAAACAAGAAACTTTTCTTTGACGAACTTTTACCTTTGGCTTTCCCTTTCACCTCATCAACTACGCAGGATACGTTTACTTTTTCATAATTCCACACAACCGTCTTAATGGCCACCATCGTTGTTCTTCTACTCTCGCCGCGCCGGTCGTAGGGAGTCGGGGTGGATGGCGCCGTTGCAGCGCCACATTCCAGCTCAACAAGAAAATAAAACAACACCAACAAAGAAGAAGAAGAAGAAAAAAAGCATTCGCAACGGAATCCTTTTACCACAACCAGGTCAAGAAAAAGATCAAAAGTGTACCGAGCACGTAGTTTCAAGTAATATAAAATTACTTAATCATCATCGCAGTCCTCGATTATTGCCAACCTGGCTGCGTTGGCAGCACCGCCCATTCCAGACCAGGCCACCCTGGGGCGCTCTCTATGACAATGGAGCTGGTAGCTGTAAAAACGAGGAGGAAAAAAAGAGGAAAGTAACCCATAAACTGGGTGGCCAGAGGGCAGGCCGAAGCAGCAGCAGCAGACGCAAACAGAGCCACAGCAAGCAAATTACCGAGTACACAAAATTACATACCATCCGTCGTCATCGTCGCTTTCCAGCAAACGACCACCAGCAGCAACGTTTGAGGTTAAGGATCAGTTCGAACACCCCAAGAGGGTCACTTTCTGTGCTGCCATGGTAGCTTTCATTTTCGTCCATCAGCAGTGGGAGCACAGAGAAAGATTGAGGAATTAAAAGGATGTTACCATTCGCCTTAAGATGATACCCCAATCCGCAGTTCAGGAGTATCATTTACACGATAAGAAACGAGCCAAGGTACAAAGGCATAACGGCCAGGACATGTATTCCGTGATTGTCTCTCTGTGTGTGTTTGTTTGGAGGACCATGGCAAGACCAAGAGGTCTGCACCGGCAGAGAGAATGATAAATAAATTAGAGGAAACAAAAAGAATACGAAAAGGAACAGCGGAAATGATGTTTCCTTAAGCATTATGTTTCATATCCTTTTGGGAGAGATTTCTACGAGATTCACTTGAGCGTACCAAATATACACACATGTGCACACAGGCACAGAAACACTCACACGGCACGATACGCCAATCGCCAACATCCCCCAACGAAATCCCCACTCACGAGCAGGAGCAGGAGCAGTATGTTGAAGCCCCGAAGGGTCATATCGTAGACCAGTGGCAGGCCAAAGCGAGTCAGAAAAGTCAGAAGAGAAGAAGTAAAATTCTTGGTCCTTAACCGTGGCACTTTCTTATTGCCAATGAATAATATATTCGTCACGATTGCTCACTTGTAGTTTGTGCAGTGTTGAGAAAAAGGACCAAGAGCCTGTACGCCTGTCTTCATGCTAACCTCCACTTTCTACACTCCAACCTCCTTTATCCACTAAACCCCTAACCGTCTAACTCCACACCAGCTAGGAACCTCTTTCTACTGAGTTTTCCCTGCACTCTCGCTCTCTCTCTCTACTCCACTCTCTTTCTCTCAGCCTCAGCTCGTCCTTTAGGTTGTCTTCTATTTTTCTTTTCGCTTTTTATTTGGCTTTAACCTTAGACTTTCTTTGCTCGCTGGCTGTAGATGTGTTTCTTCTATTTGCCTTTTGGTGAGCAGCGCGCAAGCAAGGACGACGAGTCCTTGAGTCGGGATAAGAGGGAAAAAAACCAAACCGAAAGAAGGAAAAAAGAAAATCATCATCCGAAAATCTCAACGCAACGAAAGTGATTTTAATAAAATATGAAGGAGGAGTTCTGAGTGTATACACATGACACACACAAATGGTGTTGCCCGTACATCCGTACATACATGTGTGTATGGAAATTTGTTGGGGTCTCGTCCTTTGCGTATCCTACAACCGATACTTGGGGTTTAGTCTCAAATGGTGGCTTAGATTTAATAAAAGTATGCACCCAATTGGTTTTTCTTTTTTCGCCGTTTCCTTGTTTCCTTTTTCGTCGTCGTCTTGTTGTTGTTTTTTCTTCGGTCTCACTCTATATCTCTGTCTCGGTGTGTGCATGATTTTATTTTATTTTCATTTGATATCCTCAAATTGGTGGAATATTTTTGGATGACTGGATTCCGAAGGATATCAGTATCTACGTGGATCTGAATACAACCCATGGGAACTGCGAAGAAGTACACACATGCAGCATGTGTAGTTAGGCAAATATGTGGAAACACGCTCAAGCAGGAGTAAATACATACATACCGACTGTACGCAGTTGGATGTTGGACATATGTGTGCCGCCTAGTGATTGCACATTTGATGGCAAATTATTCTGGTGGGTGGATGGGAGTGAGTAGGTCTAGGAGGCGTGGAAACAATCATGAATAGGTACGCGGCGATAAATAAAATAGTGGCACTGTTCGGTGTTTGCTTGGCGAAAAGGTGTGCACTTATTGAATTGGAAGCGTGAGATAGCAGATGCTACCCCAGTGACTTCGCGGAAATGTAATAATCCTGCGTCAGATTGGAGGGAGTTTCAAAATTTGCCCGGAAGCATTGCTTGGGGATCATTGACTGTGAAGGGAATTGAATTTGGCGTGCTTATGGTTTGATGAGACAAATGTGACCATGTCGAAATGGCTCACTTTATGGCCACAAGATGAACTACTTTAGTGAGCTTATTCGAAATTGCATACTCGGAGCCGTACAATTGAGCCTACAGTGTTCATAAAAGGCCAACAAGAGCAAGCTGATAAGCTGGCCAGGTAGGGAACGGGCATCCGTTGCTATTTCCGCTTATGCGGAATCGAATGGGACATCAAGTTAGTTGAGGTCCTTCGTCACTTATGCAGGTATCCTTTGCTACGTTAGGAATCGGGCCAAAGTTTCGTTCACCATTCACTCCACATTGCCCGTTCAGTTGGGGTTGTACCTTCTCGTTCAGATCACACCTCGCATATATGCATTTGCACAATTCATTTGTGCCTACTTGGCAAGACCCAATAACGAATAAATGGGGAACTCTTTCTGGAATTTCTTGAAATTTGAAATATTTTTGAAAACCTGATAGTCCACTGTATCTTCTTTCAATGGACACCCCTCTATAAGGGAAAGCTCTCCTTACGAACTATTCATCATGATGTTGGCATGAAGATACGGCTATTCGTGTACTTCAATCCGTTTACAAGGGACCCTTCTATACCGGGCATGTACATGATAGACACACGAAACAAAAATTGACATGGAAGAGACAGAAAAACATTGTAAAGGGTGGTTAAATTTTAAGGGCCGATGTTGAATGTGAACCACACCTAAACGTCAAGTTTTTTTCTGCTTTTCATTTGACATTTCTCAATTTCAATTTGAACCATGGAAAGATGCACAATCGAGCAACACGTTAAAGTTATTCAGGCTTATTATGAAAATGGGCGTTCAAATCAAAATGCATATCGTGCACTTCGTGTTTTTTTCGGTCAAATCGTCCAAATGTGCGTACAATCGGAAATATCGTGCAACAATTTGAGCAAATCGGGTCTGTTGGAGATGTGAAAACACCAGTGCATGCTCGTACAGCTCGTACTGCAGAAAATATTGCTGCTGTTCGCGATAGTGTGGCTGAAGAGCCGTCCACCTCAACTCGTCGTCGTGCCCAACAATTGCACCTCTTACGCTCGTCGTTCATGAGCATTATGCATAAAGACATGCATTTACAAGCTTACAAGGTGCAATTGACTCAAGAACTAAAACCGTTTGACCATTTCAAGCGTCGTCAATGGTCAGAATAGTGGCAAGAAACTGCTACAGTGGATGATCAATTATCGAAGAAAATCATCTTCAGTGATGAGGCACATTTTCACCTCAGTGGATTCGTCAATAAGCAGAATTGCCGCATTTGGGCGAATGATAATCCAAGAGTGATTACCGAAAAACCAATGCACCCACAAAGAGTGACTATTTGGTGCGGTTTATGGGCTGGCGGCATCATCGGGCCGTATTTTTTCCAGAATGAGGCGGGTCAGGCAGTTACTGTTAATGGTGTTCGCTATCGTGATATGCTAACGAACTTTTTATGACCCGAATTGGAAGATATGAATGTGGACGATATGTGGTTTCAACAGGACGGTGCCACTTGCCACACAGCTAACGAAACAATGGCTCTTTTGCGCGACAAATTCAATGGTCGCGTTCTCTCGCGTCGTGGCAATGTCAATTGGGCGCCAAGATCATGTGATTTGACACCGTTGGATTTTTTTCTTTGGGGTTATTTGAAAGAAAAGGTGTACGTCGATAAGCCAGCAACAATTCAAGAGCTAAAGGATGAGATAATTCGGCACATTAACGGAATAGAACCTCAATTATGCTTCAGCGTCTTCGAAAATTTGGACCATCGGATGGAGGTGTGCCGCCGAGGTCGCGGCGGCCATTTGGCCGATATTTTGTTCCATACATAATTGAACCATACCAATATTATCATAATAAAAAGAAATGACAATAATTTCCTAAATAATTTGTGTTTTATTCAAAATCAACATCGGCCCTTAAAATTTAATCACCCTATACATATGGATGCATGCATAAATTTTAGCTGTGGCAAATTTCCATAAATAACTTTAACCTACCCCTCTAGAACGGACACGCTACACAACGAGCAATCACTATTGTTCTGCTGACCACATCGTTGATTTCAAGTGAATAAAAAGTTGAATATGGGGGGAAAGCACATATGTTCATCATGTATAACCAAGACCAACCAGGATTCTATTCATGTACTTCACCAAGCGAAATAATGCCTTTGAGATATTCTGCGGTATTAATAGGATAAGCATCGCGGATTCCAGGCAGCTTGGTCTTGATTACTGGAAGCAGAGTGCCCAGGACCGTCGTCGATGGCAGGCAGTTATTGCTCACACCGTCCATGGGTCATCGGCCTAACCAGTAAGTAAGTATTAGTACGATAAGCTGAATGTGCGAATTTGCTTGGAATGTAGTTGCTCTTACCAGGACTCCTCCAAGTTAATACCTTTACTCGGGGAGTCACAATATCAGATGCCATCAGTAATCCCTGGTGCTTCGATTTACCTGTAGCACACTAACTGAAGGTACATATATGCTACACTTAACAGCTTCTTCATAAAGGATATGGCTTTTCTCTTCATTGATGGACATTGTTGCTGATGACTATAGCGCACGAAAATTTGTCTTAACATGTTTTGAATTAAATTTGATATAACGGCAAAGAATACTGCTAACAAATCAACTCTCATTTTATGTTAAAAATTTCAAGTTACAAATAAAAGCTTTATATTGAACACACTAGTCGCGTGGTTGATAAGACTCTTACATTGGGCTGGCTGAAGTCAGTGACTTGATATAATTTACATACTTCTTCAAACTCCTAAAATTCAGTGTCATCACCATCATCTTCTGACACGCATGATCCACTTAAGGGGTCGCGGGGAAAAACCACGCACGAGAGATCTCCAGGCAACTCGATCCTCCGCCATCGACTCTAACTCATCAGGACTTGATCCAACCACCTCGTCCTGGGTCTGCCAAACGGTCGCCTAACTGATGAATGCATTCAACGCCCGCCTCGGATGTCGTGATGATGGGGACATTCGTGCCACGTGACCAAACCACCGAAGTATAGCCCTTTCCGTTCAAAGAAGCAGCTGCTCAATGTTGAGTTCCTCGCGCACTGCCGTGTTTCTCACCCTATCCCGGCGAGTAATTCCCACAACAGCACGAAGAAATCTCATCTCAGCAGCTTGCACTCGCGATCTTATTCTTTCGGTCATTACCCAAATTTCATGACCATAGCTAACTTGGCTTTGACACCAAGCTCGGCCTTTCTGATTACAGAACTACCAAGCTGTGTCAAAACTGACCCAGCTTGACCAATCCTACCGGAAAGCTCAGCATTACTCCTTCCATCACTCGTGAAAAAGACCCCGAGATACTTAAACTTCTCCACATGCTTCAATTCCTCACCTCGGCTGTAGTGTATCTTTATTTTTTAACTGTCTATCAATTAACGGTCATTGTGGGAACAGCGACAAACATGGAATTGACGTTGGCTTCAAACATTTTGAATCGACTATATTTACTCTACGACTATATAAAAATATTAAGCTGAAGACCACTTAATTCTTTCTTTGTGCTTCGACCTTAACAAGCAAACTCTCTCTCTCTGTCTCTCCGGTTCTCCGATTTTACGCACCGCGTTTACAAGTGGAGGTCGTTCTCCGCTTGTATACGCTACATTAAATGGGGCTTCTTCTGTGACTGGAAAACCAAGCGAAAAAAATGAAAATGCTGCAAATATTTTCTTTTGACAATCGAATGCACTTAGATGATAGACGATACGCTGTACGATTTTGTGTAAGATCCTCAATTGACATAATATATGTTGAACACAACAGAAGCCCATGTCCTTAGAAAATGCGCTCCTTCTCCTCCAACACACTAGATAGATTAATGTTTGATGCAATACATCTAGTACCTGACTAAGGCTAGTTGAATACATAATTAAGAAAACATTCGTCATATGTTTTGGACTCAAAGTAAGCAATTAACCGCTCAAGAACACTTTAAACATGAGAGTAGACATTCAAAGCAAATTTGTTAATGCTTAGCTAGAGACACACATGAGAAGATTGTCCTTGAACGCGCAGTTGAAATAGTCCCCTCAGTTTGGGTTTCTTATTTGACTGAGGGGTCCTCATACAGAAGTGAAAGGGCCTTAATTTATCGCTGGTTTAACGTACATAGAAAGAATTATTCTTAAGAAAAGTTGCTCATGCAAATAAATTGCTTTACAAAAAGTGGCCCAGCTCATTTTTTTTGGCTTTCAACAATTTACGCCTTTCTTATCACGTGTAATTACTTGCACAGTCCTCATCTACTGAATGGAACGATTAGGGGCTTTACGTTTTCTAGTCGTTACTTGCTCTTTCAAGTGTCTTCAACGTAATGGTCTCAAGTTCGTTGGTTACATACCATGGGTGAGACAAATATAGTTGAAGTACCAATCCAGTATTTAATTCACCTAGTTAGACAGAGGCAGACAGAGATGGACCCAAAGCGGATCGGCGGAGCTGATTCTTGGAGTCTGGTTTGTACGTAATACATACTACCAAATGCTTAGGTACAACTCATTGATTCTCAAAAAAAAAAACATTCAGCGCAGGCAATTGAACTTGACTGCTCTTACATTAAGTTACATAAGTTACATTTGGGTGAAAAATAACGCTCCAAACTTCATTTCCGCTGTTAAATGGCCGCCTGGGAGCTCAGACATTAACCCTCTATACTACAAACGATGGTCCATCTTAAGACAATCGCTTGTGCTAGGCGACTCCCAAATATTGAATAGGAAGTGCGTAATTTTGGTATTATCTGCGAGGAAGTTGAATGGAGAAAAAGTGAACTCAATGAACTGCCCACGAGCACGGAAGGTTCAAACTCTCCATGAATCTTGACAACTCTGTTACGTTAACGTCGGTACTCAATGTCTGTTTACGTCTGAGCCACCTAGCCACCTACTTAAGCTCTCAACTATCACAAACCATCCCTCAGCTTAATACCCCACTTCCAGACGAAAACAATTTCCGATCGAGACCGAACCAAAAAAAAAAAGTGCTTAAGACGATAATAGAAGCATGGGGAGAGAGGGAGGGAAAAAAACATCCAAGAATGTCCACAGAATCGCGCATAGAATCCCATTCATTTTTCATCTTTCAATTCTAGTCCCTGCCGAGCAAAAGCGAACGACATCATGTAGAACTTAATGTAACAAATCTAATAAAATAAACTGTCCAAATACCTCTGCTGAAAAGGGTTTTCCAATGAATTTTTAATCCCGGAAGATATAAATTTCCTGTTTGAAACTATGTATGTATGTGAATCCCTGTCATGTCGATGGCCGACCAACCGAATAAAAACTACAGGCGAACGTGTGTGTCCCATGTCTCCCATGTGCATGTGAATGTGCTCTTCGTGTGCAAAGGTGGACCGGTCACGACACACTAAATGTAAAATTAAATAGAAAACAAATACGATTCCATTGCATTGAATTTGCTTCAATGTTAAAGGAAAATCTATGCATGCTCCCCTAAAAATACATTCACAGACCAGCAAATATTAATTACAAAAAAGGAAGGAAAAGAAAAAAAGAAACAGAAACAAAACAAAAAAGTATTGCATCCCTTGGGAGGATTTGTACATTCTGCGACGCGTCAGACAGCCACTTGTCTGATTTGGTCTTAATTGCATAAGGATTGATTTTATGCCCACATGAATTGCTGTGTTAGGTGGGCAAGGGACACATTTATAGAGCAAACTCAAGGACTCGTGCTATCTCTCTGTTTTGTCAATTTGTTGTGTCTCCAGTAAGAGAGCGAACTGGCACTGCGCATGATTGGACTAGGAGGACTGGTCGAATTCATTCCTGTCGCTTAAAACGAGTCCTTTAAGAGCAATTCCACATCTCGGTCGAAACGTGCATCATAGACCACAACCAATGCGTGGACTTCTCTTTGATACAAGACTTACTTCCTCGATGAAGCGAAAAACTGTGGACCCTATATGGAATCTTTAAAAGAACCCTCTTTAAGTGCCAACTTCATCCAACTATCAAGTACAAAAACCATTCTGCAACTCATGGAATTTCTCTTAGTTTGTCGAAGCCTAAGGGGAAATCCTTTCCTTTCCCATAAAAAAAAAAACCGAAAGCTTCCTGGGGTAGTCACATCCCCTTCGACTGACTTGTGGATCTCGAATAATCGAATCCGAGTGTCCTTGACCCTTGAAATGAACCCTTTAGTACAATTTAAGTATAACAATACCACTGTCACTGAGTATGTATCTATTTACGTATATAGCAGTTGCGAGCATTCCTTCTGTGTTTCTCTGAATAATTATGCGAAACTTTATGCGAACAAAAAGGACTCGTCTGTCTTAGATGCTACGGGCGTGGGATATGCGGACAAGAGGATGCTTGGGTTGGCAGTGGACTTGTTTCTCATGGCGGATTAAGACCAAGCGAGAGACTTGGTCGATTGCGGCAATCTGGTTCAAGGTTCAACCTGCCATTAGAACAACTTAAGTATTTATTGCAGTTGCAGAAGTTTGTGCAGGCGTTCGAGACAATATCATCAATTCTCAATAAGGGACCGGTCATCATGTGACTGACAAAGCTGGTGGTGACATTTTGACATTTTTTTCTGTCTCTTATGTTTTTTATACGCTGGAAATTGTGTAAGAAAATAAGTAATGGTGGGCTCTTGGGTAATCCAAATCGAAGCCGTGTTAATTTATTCGAGAGATTGATTTGTCGAGAAGTGACATATCTGCACGAAATTGTGAACGAATTGCATAACCCAAATCTCATGCTGTGCCTCTGGTGCAGTCTGGATATGGCACACAATAACGAAAGCGCGTCAAACTTAATATTCTGGAGCAAAGTTTATGTCGGCAGGCAGCCTAAATCTATCTGGTGCAAATTCGGCATAGTTAAGCAGGAAATACAGAAGTTGGTTGTAAAGTGTAGTATATTTGGACAGAGATACAGATATTGCTCTGACTAAAGCTAAAAAGGCATTTGCTGTGGCCAGTGAGGCTATTATACAGCAGCCAACTTGACATGAATGTACGTCGTCCTCATCCGGAATTTCCTTTATCTAGACACAATTGACCTAATGCAGCATCTGCAAGGATGTCCTCTAATTCTGCATGTCCTTAGCCGAATATTGGAGTGGTGACTCAAATTCGACCAGGATATCGCTCGCAGCCATGATGATCTTCTGCCTACTAAAGTGGTTACACCAAAACCAGACCCTGTCGCCGCTGGGATTCCTAGACAAATGATGCTACAGTTGACCACTGTGATCATATGATCATATATTGGCCTTAACCTGTTGTATGGTTCTTGGCTTGTTGGCGTAGCTCTAAAGAAAAAAAAACTGGAGCCGTTAAATCGGGCGAACGCGGTGACGAGTTAAAATTAGAAAAACGCGGTATTATCCGATCACAAAAACTTTCTCTAAAGAGAGCCATAGTTGGACGAGCCGCGTGATCTGTGGCCCCATCATGTTGTGTAAAAAAGGTGTGATGCTTTGCAAATACCACCTATGATGGAAGTTTCGGGGGTTTCCTCAATACATTTGGAGACAGCCAACGGCTAAGCTAGCCAGGCATACAATACATTTGTGCTCAAACGCCACTGAACTAACTTCAACAACAAAAAAATCCCCTCGCGACCAATAGGCTCTTTCTTTGAACGGTTGGTTTTCTATAAAACTAATTTAATGAAAAAAGTTTTAGATTTAGAAGAGTACTTATTTGAGAAATGGTGATCAACCCATTTGATGCGGATGATCATTTATCGTCTTTAAAAAATAGCCCATCATTTGAATTTCTCCAGATTTCAATGATAATTTGGTATTGCATGGCATCAGCGACCAAGCTGGGTCTATCTTCAATGACATCACTCCTACTCAACTACAGTAGCGGCAAATCTTTGAGGTTTTTATACTAGTTCTTGAAGTTCATAAGTAATTTATTCTTTTCCTTACCGTCTATCTGTTTCAATTATGATCACCCCAATCCCCAACAATAACAACATTACAACCTCAATATCCAAATACAGTCTGAAAGGCATAAATATTCTGAGATGTACATACATATATCAGCTTGCATATATAAACTGCAGTGAACCCACAAACTTTGTACCAGTAGTTAAAAAAATGTGCAAAATACCTCCCAGTCGGCGTTCAACCAAACAATGAGTGCGCCCAAGTACCTGGAAATACACATTTCTCGACTGCAACTCTTAACCCAGTAACCTCGTCTTAAACTTTAGTTTCTCTGCACCCACCCATACCCGAAGCACAGGAGCAATTATTGATTCTTTTGGAAATGAAAATTAATCAAAGTCCTGAATATGAGTTTTCCATTGTCATTCAGAAAGCTACTACACACACGGCGGTTAGGCGCGGTTCGTATTCAAATGATTTATGGCCGCCCCCTCTCACACTTGATGGCATGCGACAGGCCTCCTTTTTGCCTTTCATCTGCAGGTGCATTGACACAACAAAATACCGGAAGCCTGGCGACAATGCAAATGCATTTAGTGTGACTGGCATGCAACAAACAGCGATCCTTCAATCTCAGTCTCGGAAGCAGTTATGGTGTTGTGATTAATTTGAATAAATCACGTTTTCTGGCTGGCAACTTGGAAACCGGAAACTTTCATTACAAGTAGAACCTGCAACCGTGGTGGTGCTTTGAGGTGGAAGCGTGAAACTGGTCCCATTAGAGGTGGTACCGCTGTTCGCTATGGCTGATTGCATTTAAAAGTCGTTATTGATTGGGAGGTACTGGGTGGTGGTAAGACTTCACCAGAAGAGCGGTTGTAACGAGCTCTCTGGTAATCACTGCTGAAGAGTGGCATTCCAATTAAGGGAATTGTATTTAAGGATTTTTTTTTGTTCTTGCTCGGTTTTTGCTCTCCTTCGAAGGAAACAATTGTGAGGCACTTGGAGTTAACCGAATGAGCTATGGTTTGGATTGGAGTTGACAGATATTTATGTGGAATCAGTAATTTACAGAGGATTTACTCGAGTTAAGACTTGCGCTTCAAATGCATTCTGCATTTTGTTGAGTGTCTTTAATGAAGGACTGTGGCTAATGGCACCGAGACGAAATAGATGCATTTAATGGAAAAATGGAAAGAGGCAGTTCAACCGCCAAGGTTGCAATGATTGTCTGAAGAATTTATGTCAGTCTCGAACTCGAAGTGGGATCCTTAAATAAAAAGTTCACATATCAGTCCGACCCCCATCGGACTCTAGCTAGACCCTCTGGATTCAATGAGCGGAAGTCGCACATTTTTCTGAAGTGGAACTCAATTTGTAGTAACCATTCGGTTTCGAGGCTTACCTAAAGTCTGCTGTATTGTGGTACCACTGGCGGTTAGCAGCCCCCAGAACCAGATTTCCGTCTGACCGAGTGAATTGCCATCTTGTGTGAATCTGGTGTTGACTGCAGCTAAACACCAAATTGCGGGAGAGTTGAAGATAAATACCCCCGCGTCATTATATTCCAATTCAGTGTGAAGTCAGTTAAAAACTGAGACAAACTCAAAGCGTTGGCTTGGCCGGTGTCAAAGGAACCCCGTGGTATAAGATTCAGTTGCAGGGGCCGACTATAATCCAAAGGGTCACCTACACCTCGAAATATAAACTCGAATACACCAATAACTTTGCACCAATCATTTGCAGAGTTTAATGATTTCCGTTGTAGGTGTACCAGCATAAGTGACGCCGAGTGTTCAGGTCTGCCAAAAGACGCCGTCACGCAAGAAATCGTCTATGGAATGGTTTGATGTCGAAAAAGTATTTTGTTTTCATTAATTCAATGACTTATCAAACGATCCTCGTAGTATATCACTCTGATCGAGTTCTTCTTTCTTGCATGATGCTGCAGTCCGGACAGGACCTCAGCTTCAACCAATTTGCCTATAATTACGCACACCAAGTTGGTTAAGATCGTTCTCTACTCGTGTCCCCCACCCTTTAAGCGAGCGCCCGCAGTCGCAGATTCTGCATGACTTTTTAAAGGCTACGAAAATAATTGCAATTCGCCTGATTCTCGCGAACGTGGGTTTGCAATTCCTTGCACAACGGCGTCTTCGACAAATTCCTTTCAACTGCGAATCTTGACACAACCAAATTAAGTGTGGAGTCCAACTCCTAGCAAATTCCCATACTAAATCGTAGTCGCTGTCAACCACCATGACCATGCATTATCCAACGACGCACCATGAAACATGGTTCCGGTTTCTATTTCTCTCCCTGGCTCCCCACCTAATTCATTCTCAAAGTCACATCTCAATTGCTTTCGAATCCTCTGACATGGTTTATGATCAATCGTCTCCCGCACTCACACCAGCCAGCTATCCTTCGGGAGTACTTATAGGTATGGTAGCATAGAATTAAACGAAAATTCAGCCAACCATTTGAAAGCCCTTTCTCAACGCTTGGCATATTTCCGTGAACGCAATTCCGCATTGAATCCTTTTTCTTTTCTGGTAAAGGGGAAAGATATTATTTATTTATTTCAGATCGCAAATATTCCCTTAAACGATTCACTTGCAAATATCCTTAGTTCCCATTGTAACCTAATCGCTTTTGGATTTCATTCTAAATGCTTCGATGGCATACGCCCTATCCCATTGGCCGCAAACGCTGCGTGGTGTAGTGTTTGCGAACGCCTTATTGAATATCATTATTCGCAAGGATTGCCTATTGAATACGAATTGAACGTACATCTCTCGCGCTCAATAACTCAAATTGAAACATTTCACTACGCCAAGAGCACAGCAAAAAAAAAATGCCTTCCATTGTGTGTGCCGTGGTGTAGGGCTTTTAAAATTCTAAATAAATAATAAACATGCACCCTTTTTTTTTGGGGAAATTCCTACGAGCTCATCCACCACCAATACCCGTGCTTGCAGAGTAAGCCAGGTTCTCGCTCCTGTCTCTTGGCGACCACCCTTATATTTCACCCCACAAATACCGACACCACTTACTACTTGAGTTGGGATGTATGCCGTCAACGAAAGTATTTTCTAATGTTATTTCATTAGAATCCTTATTCGATTCTGATCGCTCGCACGAAAGCAGCGCGAGTCAGTCAAATCGGCTTGGTGGCAGCAGCTCAACGCTCTAGCGGTGGTGTTGGTGGCGACAGAGTGGCTGCGGGAAAGCGCACAAGGATCCGAACAAATTCTCACCCATGTTTGCTGTTATAAATTTCATATGTGCGCGAATTAAATATTCATCATCCTGAAAGGATGAGATATTGAATTTTTCTGTCTGCGAATTTCCATTCAAATCAGTGGAGCCGGGGGAGATGTGGGTGGACTCGAGGAAGCTGCAAGGATACTTCTGCACACAGTATACATAAGAACATGAGAATTTTCGCGTTCACTTATTTTTCGCTCTCTCTCTTTCTCCAACCTTCCCATCTGCATATATCGCGATTTCTTCTAACTCTTTCTTGCCTATTTCCCATCACCACCCCACACCCACACCACACGCTTGAGTTGAAATGAACGTGTAAGAGCATATGACGTGGGATTAAGCTCACCGCCGCTGCCGCTGCCACTGCCGCGTGCGCGATTATATACGTATTCCCAGTACAGCCGAGAAGTCAAGTGGAGATGCCCTGGCATGCATCCTTCTTCATTTTATTCACATAAATAATTGAATTTGAATTTTTTTCTCATTTCTTTCTTTTCTTTTCTGTGTCTCCACTCTTAATAGGAAATTGTTTTCGCCGATGTGTCGCTATTCACACGTCTATCCTTCACACACTCACACACGCATCCCTGCCTAGAACTATGAGTCCGCTAGACGGTGGCAGTCTCGGCTGCGAGTCGGGGCTGTTACATTTTTCAATCAATTCCAGTGGTAGCTGGGGCGCTATAGATAACTTTCGTGGTCAGATAATTAAGGGAATCTTTATTAGCTGGGGAAAATGTGCCAAAGACACACTGCTATGCCACATCATTTATCACCACAACCGAGACGGACGATGGGGATGACGCCAATGACTACCCAACAGAAAGACGTCGACGACGACGGCGACAACGACGATGTTGAGGCAAAGGGGAGAAAGTGTTGATCGTCCTGATATCAATCCTTGTTACACAGAAGCTCCAGAGAAAACATTGCGCTGAATATTAATGATGTCCTAGCTTTTGGCAGCAAAACAAAAGGACACTGGAATGCAGTCCCACCCACGGTACCCGCCTGCGTTCCTCACATCAGCGGCGTATTATCGCACCAAAGCGACTAATGAGGGAGAACAAGGGTGACCAAGAGCAACAACAATGGGCAGCAACAAAAAAAAGCTAGCGGAAAACAGAAAATATTTAGGACATGAGCATCTCTACTACAAGCACATCGCACTAATGGATGCACACACCCACCCCGACTGGCAGGACACGAAAAGGACACACAAAAGCACAATGGAAGAATCCTGTTCACAGTTCCGGGACGATCCAATTAATCTCTTTAATTGCTAACAAATTTTCACACACCCCAGTCATTAATAACTCACAAGGCTTCTGCCGCGCGGCGCTGCGGCCCCCCTCCTCGGCGTCTACGTGTGTCACTGGTCTGTGCAGGCAATCAGCTTCGGAAGATTTATACTAGGTGGCGATACTATTCGCCGATAGGTATGCACGGGCATGGACATTGGACACGAGCACGAAACTCTTAGCCGATGGAGACGTTAGGTATCGAAGGATGACAATAAGCGATGGCTTCTCTGGACGGTATCCAAAATACATTTCAAGTAGGCTCCTTTACATTGGTTGCATGCGGAACCTCTTTTTTCCATTTCGTGAGCGGATGGAGAATGGAGACGTCCGCCGGATAAGAAATGGGCGATTTTTTGCCATGAAAAAGGATGGGTGGAAGAATGGCTACAACGAGAGAGAATCGGATGAGGATTCAACAATTAGTCCTATGGATTCGAAACATTTCAGAAAAGTTTTCTGATGTGTCGTTGACTTTGAAATTCTTTCGTTTCCTAGCTTAATTTGGACATATTAGATAAATATCGACGTAAAGAGTTTCAAGCCTAATCTTTATTGAACATGATCGAAAAGTTACAGTCCATCGAAGTCTTTTGTGAAGGTATAAAACTAGAAGTTGTGAATTCGAACGGTCGCTAGACATCGTTTCTATTGAACAGAAATTAGAAACTATTTTTCTATTTTGTAGGTCTCGTGCCCCATTCGGCTTGAATCAGAAAAATGGATTTCTACCAACTTCCACTTTAAAGATTGAATTTATTCAGAAAATAAAGAAAAAAAGATATCCAGAAACTTTTGCACAGATCATGCATTGCATGCCCCAACTCAACTTGGCAGCATTGATGGAAGCTACCTTAAAGGTGTCAGTTAAAAATGTATGTATTTTGATTCGTTCAGGAAAATTTTGCAACATTTTAGAGTGCTTTCCTGATCTTTCCTGTTAAACATGACAGTCTTCGAATCATGACAGTCCAAGGTGAAATTATGACATTTGCCAATAAAAACCGCGGTTGCCGTGGCGTAGTGTGTAGGTGTGTCGACATCTACGCCGGGGGTTCTAGGTTCATTCCCTGAATTAAGCAACATCCATAATTTACGGCTCGACCTCACAAAGTCTGGAAAAACCTTCTCAATCTTCGTCGTTCGGAGTCGCCATAAAACTAGTCCCCATTAACTCGTGGTCGAACAATAGCACACACACAACTCAAGTGGTTGTTGAGAACCAGGCTTTAATTTTGCGAAAAAAGAAAACTTCATTTCTGAAAATTCGCGGATCCGACACTTACTTTAGGTGGGTCTTCTGTTCGGTGGGGACCTGGGCCTCCACCAACAAACGTCTCCAGCCAGCTCGATCTTTAGCTAGCTGCCTCCAGTTTCACACGCATAGTTGGTTGAGGCCCCTTTACACTTGCGTCTGCCACCTGAGTCACGATCTTCTTCTACGGCGTCGTCCCTCGGGGGTGTAGTCGAAGATTTTCCGGGCCGTTGAATTGGTTTCCATTCGCTCTACTTCACCTAGCCACCTCAATCGTCGGACCTTCACTTTACTGGCCAAATCGATGCCGCTGAACAGCTCCTACAGCTCGTTGTTATATCTCCTCATCCAATCACCGCATCCGGTTTTTTTTTTTCAAATTCCATGCCATATAGATGGACTGGGACGATTAAGGTCTTACAGAGGGTTACTATCGAGAGAGAGCTTTGTTTAACAATTACATTCTTAGCCCAAAGAAGCACGGACCGGCAAGAGTTATTCTTTGATTTAAGCGCTGATGTCGTTGTCTGAGCTGATAACGGTAGCCTAAGTAGACAAAGTCTGAATGGTTACCTTTACTTTTTGGTGAAATTTCCGTGCCTCATTCCTGCAGTATTAACTCTCTATTCTACCGATCTTGTGGTTATCATGTCCCAACCGCTGACACTCGTCGTCAAATCAGGGGTTTCGTTGCCCGAGTGAAATTCAGCACATCAAAGGTGACATCTCTGATGCCTTTTGGCAGTGTTCACAGTGGTCTTCAATTTGTGGTTCCGACTCATATAACAAATATCTTCACACATCAATTCCACAAAACTTTTTCTGCATTTTTTAAAATTTGTTACATGTTTTGCTTACGCTTTGACTTCCCGCTACAACTGGAAAATGTATGGAAGTACATACATGTTTATGTTATGCTGACTTTACAAATTACATTCTGCAAAGTTGTGAGTCCTGGTCATTATAGAAATGAGAAGTTCCATTCGTTTCAAGTTCGCCTGGCATTTTAATACAAATTTAAATTGTTTTTGAAAATTTCCTAACATTAGCATTTGTCATTCCATTTTGAAGTAACAACCCGAATGCGAATGAGATCACATCATACTGCTTACGCAAAGCAACTTTTCAATTATAAGCAAATAGGAAACAGTCTGGTGCAGCCAGCTCCTGGAGACGGATACAATACAAAGCCGACGAGACCTGACCGATGTGACTTATGAAAATCGAGGGCAGTTTGATGTCCTGATAATAGATAAATGGATAGTTATTCACCAGTATTAAGTGCAGCACAAGAAGCAGCCGCTTTAGGTCCATTGATAATAAAGAATGTAATTTCCACATTTTGTACCTCCTGTTCTTGGTGTCAGCCAGGCAGTCCCTTAAACGAGTCAACAATCTTGTGGCATAGTATGAACTTAGTGAACCTGGGTTAAAGAATCTGCCTCAGATCTCTGACCTTCACTCATCCCACAACTAGTATTTCTGCTTAGAGTCAGTTCAGTTTGAAATGACAAAAATGTTTTTGAACCCGTCTGTCACCAGGAACAACCGTTTATCCCAAATGTGCCCTTTGTGATTGTCCATCGTCACAGATCCAGATACCTGGTTTCCATTGGAAGAGTTTGCTTAATCCACACAATCAAAAAATTCCATTTCCTGAGCCACTGTCTGGGGCAAAACTTTCGCAGTATCACCCCCAAAGGTCTGGGCAATGCGAGCGAGTAACCCACAAATGGACGTTCACAGATGTAATTGCTTATTACACACACCTTCTGCCGAAAACAAACAGACGAAAAAGAAAAATGGAATAGGTGGGCATCCGCCAACAAAAGGAGGAAATTACAACCTGTTATCCGCTCTGAAATCAAGTCCCTTGGTAAAATTTGAATTCCGTCTGTCCATGGCTTTCGTCCGTGCGCGCCGACAATTCGCAGCTCCCCCCCCTTGTCGCAGGGACAAAACTTTAATCAGATTTCAACTTGGATGCACCTTTTCACTGCTAATTTTGACCACATTGTGTTTTTAGTTGTTCTGTCTGCATCCATCCACCAGCGGCGCGACGGGCGGGAATTGTTCAGCTCCGCACATCCACCGGCTGAGTGGGTTACTGTAGGTGTGTCCCTTCAGTGGACCGAGACACACTCTAATGGAAATATTTCCCCGGCAATATTCAACAATAGAATTTCCTGGCTGTCTTTCCTTCTGTTTCTTTGTTTTCACTTCCCTTTCACTAGGTACAGGTACTATATCTAATCAAGGCGACCGAGAGTATTCGCATTATTATGTGAATTCCTCGTCCTTCCGCGTCACCAACTGTGGACGGCAAATGGAAAGACGATGATTTGGCAGACACACTGTTTGCTGTGTTTTTTGCCTATTTAAGAAGCCACTACGGCTGGGTTTGCGGAAGGGCAAGGGTAAGAAACTAAATAATTTGATTTCGCAGGTGGTTCTGGTGACAAGACAACTCTGTGCGCACTTCGTGAACTCGTACATCCTTTTATTAATTACTTATTCGTCTTGCCGGGACCTTCGCGTAGAATTTTTCTATTAACTTCGGGCATGTCTGCGTTGGAAGTTTCTAGCTTGACGTTCGTTCCCCCTTATCAGCATCTTCTTGTCTGCACGAATTTAAATAAAAATGTCCTTCCTGTGTCATCATATAAATGGGGTTTCGGAGGCGAGCTGAGTACACGGCAGAACGTTGTGGATGGGTATTAGCGCGTGACCTACGGGCGTACTTCTGTTGGTGAATTTTGTTTCGACTTTTGTGTTCTTCCTCCCCCCCAATCGCCTCCTGCCAGAAAAGGACATTATAATTGGATGTCATGTAACTTTTTGATGGCTTCGCTATCTAATGTTTGGGACATTGAAACTGTTGCGGGTTTCTGCTGAGGATTGAGCAAATACATACATTCCTCTATAATCCATTCACATTACATCCTCGGCGGGAGGGGAACATGGCATGTACACTCATCTGATTGGGTGGCCCTTACGCTGCGGTTTCTTGTAAATTTACAATAGTTCTTGTTTGAGATACTCTTTGTGGCATCCGTTGCGAATGGCATACATGAAGATTGGAGCTCATCCAATAACAGATTAGAAAGCTATTCTTCTAAAAAAAAATTGGAATGAAATAAGCCCCAAAATGCGAGATTAACTTTACATCATACTTTAGAGAAGCCTGTCATCAGAAGGTTTGAATGCAAACTGAAATGAGAATATATGCACGAGTGGCGGCTGCCACTCTTCCGCGGTCCAATATGTGCGGCGTTATCCAGCCAATAGTGCCTCGAGCTCATCCAAAGTCTGTGGTTCGTTATCGTAGATTAAGTCCTTGGGCGTAGAACCAGGGAAAATCAACGAGTGGTGTCAAGTCGTTTGATCGCGTCGGCCAGTGAAGAGCGCTCGCCGTGAGGGTGATCTCACCAAATTGCTCCTTCAACATAAAGCATTGCATGACTTGTATGGCACGTAGCCTAGTTTTGTTGACAGCACAGCTCAGATATATCTATGTTATCGAGCTATGGCCACAGCCAACTATATATGTCATGCCACAGACCGCACCAAACAATCACAACCTTTCTGGATGCATTCATGCTTGGTCAAACACTTGTGAATTTTGTTCGCTACAATAACGGTAATTTAGCTTGTTGACATAGCTGTCAATAATGAGCCTCGTCAAGGAAGAAGATTTTTTGACAAAATTACAGATCTCTGCGATTTCTAGCGCCTAATTGGTGATATCACGGCATTGTCTATGGTTCGGCTTTAATTCTTGTGTCAGCTCAATGTTAAACGGATGTATGTACATAGGCCCGAATCTAACCGAAAAATAAGTCGGGTTGCTGAGCATTTACTACTGAGCCGGAATTTTGATATTTCTTAATAATTTCTAAACGTTCGGCAATTATGACCCGATGCACGATGAAATTGCAATCATTTTTGACTATTTTGACAGCTAGATGTCCTCATTGACAGCTAGATGTCATCTCTGACAGCTGCTGCAATATAATAATTGCAAAACTATCAATGCTATCTGGTCAGCTTTAATTTAAGGGTTCATCTAATCCTGGACAATGTTGTCTTACTTAGGAAAATTGCTATAAGCAGTGTCAGAGACTCAGACGAGTTGCTATCGCAAATATGAAAGTTGTTGCGTCGGAAATATGAACTTTCAGGAACCGACACACTTACTTCTTATTTAAATTAGGGTCTGACACATGACAGTACTTTAAGCACAAACCAACAACCCTTTAAGACACCAAACTAATTGCCCAGTGAGGTGAAGGTTTATGTTTCCGCTCAGAGGAAGATTATCTCAAAATCTCTTTCACCTTTATCCCTCCGCCTGTGTATCAACGAGCTCCCGAACGCTATGCAGTTTGTGAAAATGATATCATTATGTAACCTGGTCAATTTTTCACCGAGCGGAAATCCCTTTGCCAGCACTCCGATTAGCTGCTAAGCTGCTTATAGTCACGATCTATTGAATAATGTGTCACACAAACAGCCGGATAATTAGGCACAAAATTAAATTCCAAAACAGATACGTTTTCCCATCTAAAATTCTATTTCAAAATCGCCCACCCAAGCCCGAATGGATGCAGACACTGAAAGTTGAAACAGACCGAAAAACACTACGCTCCCAATTAATAATTACAGACTACAAATAAACCTCCTGAAATTTTAATCCCCTGTCAAAATATTCAGCAGAATTTTTTTTTCCCCCCTTTCAGCCCTCTTCTTCGGCTCCACTCATTCGCATCTATTTTCACACCCCATTCCCAGGCAGCACACTCACACGGGCATAGGGGAGTGTCAACACCACTGTGGAGCAAAAAAAAGGGACGAAATACCCCGAAGAAGGTTAATGAAAACAGTACAAACAAGAGGAATGAACAAAAAAAAAATGCGATGGCAAGGCATGCGATGTGGGTGAAGAAAAAACGAAAATCGGCAAAGAGATGGTGGAAGATGTGAAACGAACTCTGACGAAAACAATTTGCCCGTCAAATCGACCCTTCACAGAATATTAATTACTCCACCGAGCGACCGCCAGCAACAACAAGGATTAATTTCCCTTTTTGTCATCGTTGTCGCCTGTGTCGCTTGTGTCGCCCTTAAACGGGCCGCACCAAAGTAAAGGAAGTCTGAGGGCGTTATTATTTACCCGCCATGGCCGGCATATTTCCAATTAAAACGAAACAACTCACCACCGACGTCCGTATCATCGTCTTAAGCACTTAGCCAGGGACCAGCAGCAACGTTCAGCTCATCTCAAGGAGGATATCGATGAAGCTTCCTTCTCCCTTTCGATATCGTCGTCGTCATCATCATCATCGAATTCATCGACGAGGAAAATCAGAAAAACAATTTGCCAACGTTTATGACGAGAGAAGACCCATCGCCCATCGCCCATCAACCAGCCACCAGCCACCGCAGCAACCCGTTCAGCCCCTTCTGGTGTCTTCGAAATTTTTATTTATTTACTCATTTAACCCTTTTCGGATATTGCTTTCAATTCAATGTCCTGTCCTATCTATTGCAAGGAATCTTTGCCTCACCGCACTTTCTGCTGTCGACATTGTCATCGACTAACCACCACGCCCATCCGGCCATCCGCCCATTATCCAGTTGTCACTCAAACGCATTCACATTGCGAGCGAATACAATTATTTGCTCGGCGAGTTAGCTAGTTGGCGATCTGGAAAGGATGTCATCCCGTGCCGTAATCCTTTGGAAGATTTTTAATTAAAATGAAGATTAAAATTTTCGCCAAATACGGACTGCACACATACAGAGAGGTGCTGGATGGGCGGGAAGAAATACGGGTGGAAAAATAATCGGCAAAACCAATCTTTACTTGATCCATTGAGAAGAAGAAGAGTTGCGTGAGAGATATCTCTGTGATGTGGCTCTTGTTGGTTGGAGGTATGGATGGTTTTTAATTCCCTCCAGTTCTTATCCTGTTTTTTTTTCCACTTCTCCTTCGTCGACTCGCACATCTGATTGTTGACTGGAAGTAAATGCAAAGACGGAGGTGCCTCCCCCCACACACAAACGCCGCGAGGGATTAAGAAGTTCGCTCCAAGGATAAACACAAACAGACACCCTATCCTCTGGCCTATTAGTAAATTAAACAATGACAAACTAATTTCCCTTAGTCGCTGATGCGGATGTGAGAATGTGGGGCTGTGGGAACGTGCTGGAGACTGCAGTCGATGGTCTTTCACCGCTCGGCAGATGTTACAAATGGTTTGGTCACTCTGTGATTAGACGGCGAAATGTTGAATGGAAGATATTGGCAGTGTACAGTGGGGTGGTGAATCGTTGAATTTGCAGGAATCAGGGAAAAATAAGAATTCCTTCTTCTTCGTTTTTGAGTTGAGAAGATTTATGTGCCGCCGCACACGAAGGCAAGCATAGTGCGAGGATAATGTGCCTGCGGATCTGTTACACGAGATTGCATTTTTCTGCAGAAGCGATAAATCACCAGATGGATGGGACACATGAGGTGCTCCTATTGCCTGCTGCATTCTCTATCTTTACATTTTGCCCTCCCTCCCCCCGACTCCCGGGGGAGTGCGTTACAGACATCAATATGGAAGATCGATGATGGGTGAGTGATTGCAGTTAATGGGAACTAGATTAAATGTTCCACAGTGAAATTACTTCCGAATATCAATTGTTCTACTCGAGTCGGAGTTCTGTTTGTCCATGGCGACTTCGTCTGCGTCGAGTGTCTCGCAAGGAGCAGGATGAATCGGTTGAACTGAGAAGCGACGATGGAGAAGTGCCTCTCATGGGTACTGTTGAGACAGTAGTAGTTCTTCTTCTTTTGGCAGGAATACTTGTCTGGGGAGAACACTGGAAGGTGGATGGGAGCGCTTTTATTTAGATTGCAGATGGTCTGATCGGGGTGTGATATCTATGCATTGACACTTGTTCTAAAATAAGGCACTGCGACCTTAAGCATAATCTGAGAAGATTCGCAGGCTAACTAATACCAACTGTTTTAGCTAATGTGAATGATTTGAATATTTGGGCAAATGTCCTTTACGTTGATAAGAATTGAAAGATGATGTTCAGCCAGTAAATTTATAAGCTGGAGAGCGGTACTCAGTAGTTGACTTATGTAAAACCGTGGCAAGTGAAGAGAAATTTGAGTTGAGATAGTTGTTGTGGACCACTGCTTTTCATATGCAGTCATATTGAAACTCAGCTTACCAAGCTACACCGGTCCAGGTGAACGACCTGATGGCCCTTAACTCAGTTGTACAAAAAGTGTATTAAAGATCTGGTTTGTAATAAGTAGCGACACTCATTAAAATTGGAGACAATGGAACAATGGCAGGGGATAGAAAACTTCCTATGCCAATGGATGGTGTCCATGCTTAGCCCTTGGTGCTATGAAACAGTCATACTATCAAATTAAGCGATCCAACAGCTTTGACACTCCAATCCGAAAGAACAGAATGGCTATGCAGGGATGTCACGGTACTAAGACGGGTGGTGTAGTCGATGCGAGTGTGTTCTCGGAATTCCAGAACATTTTCGAAACCTTCAGACTGCCGGGGAATTCCAATGTGTTCCAGGCGTAAATATCTTGCCAAGGCAAAAGATTGCATTGATAGCCAAACTGCCATCATATTCTAAACTAGTACCGGAATGCCGATATGAGCCAGCGTCCTTAGAAGGCCAGCTCAAAATTTCTTTTATCTGTTCGTGATGAACTGGCTATTCAGAGATGTGCCGTTTAGTACTCGCTTGCAGAGGAGGTGCACATCTCACTAAAAGCAGTCAAGGCTAATATCTCTACACACTTCTTTGAAATAGCTAACCTCTCCCGGGCCAGACTCAAGAAAAATATGGCCTGAATACAACCAATCTAAAACGAAATGTCTTCTTCGGCGAACTCGTTACGGTATTCATAGCTGCCTGTACAGGACACTGGCCGATAGGAGATCATACCGCCAAACTTGATATTCTACACAACTCACTCTGTCGCAGCTGCAACATCACAACTAATAGGGAGACCTTAATGCATTTAGGTCTTGTCCTTTGGTAGACCCTTCTTCAACTCATTTGCTGAGATCTTTGCAAAATATAGCAGATACTAATGTCCTTCTAAAATACATCAGCTTGGATTCAGTCCAGTCATTTAAATGGCACTTAGTACTATTTAGCTCACCTACTTACTTATTGCTGCCGTTATAAACAAACCTTTGCCATCGTCATTGCAAAATCTCCTTCTAGGAACGAAGCTCATTAGATTCAACTCAATAATTTTATTGATAAATGGGAATAATCAGAAACTATTTTATTCCTGGGAAAAAAGACTTATGGACATGTAACATATTCAGAAATCAGGAAAAAAACTCTCACAAAAGTGATATACTCGTACAACAAAGCGTGCCGTTTCACTTTATTCTTTTTTTTACTTGCCTGTTCGTAATTGCACGTTACTGAATTACATTTTCAATTTCACACTCTAATTGCAAAATCAACTCAATCATTTGTCATATTGTTGCTGTTCGTCAGGCAAAGAACCTTGTCCTTGAAGAAGAAGGGATGTAGTGATGTCCAATCATTGCTTTGAGTCTCAAATTTCACAGACGCACAAATTGGCTGTGTCAGAGGAGGATATTTTTGCTGAAGAATAAACTTGTATCCTGAAGCCGGCGTATAATTTCATTGAAAGGGATAGATGAAAGTTGAGAGATAATAGATGAATGTTGGACATTGTTCTGTTATTAGGTATCAAAATGATTGCACTACAAAAGGGGTTGATTTACGTTTTTCAATTTGTAAGCAAATGTGAGTGATATGTATTGTATTTCTTGAGATGGCGAGCAGATGGGGGAAAGTAGACAAAGAAAAAAAATTGTAACTAATCAGTAAGTAAGCAACTAATTATAGGTAATGGCAATTTGAGCCGCTCACTAAAAGGTGGACCTTGATGCTGCGCAGGAAGTGTAAAGACAGACGTTTTTTGAGCATCTGGCAAAGAAAAATTAAATTGTCCCTCTTATTGCAGACATTTATTGTGGACCGATCACTGGCAGAAATTAATTTCGTTGGTTCCTACTCCAAGAGCCCTCAACCTTCCTTGCAACTCCCCAACTACTGTAGGCAGAACCCGTAGCGATAAACTAGGCACTGTCCGGGCTCAAGAACAATGCGATATTCAAAATATCCCTTAACTGCGAGCTGTCTGTTATGAGATGACCGAGCATTTCTACATACACCTTATGTGGGTACCGGGATAATGCGACATATCGGGCAAATGGAAAGACGAAGCACTCGTTAGGTGTGGTACAACAAATCTGGCTGAAGGCACCACTTACCTTAAAACAAAAGAAATGTAGCCAAAACTTACTCTCTGTATTTTCATCTGCTCAGACTAAGCTGATTTGCACTAAGCGAATAATACACAAGCCCGCAGGATATGTGTCTCGTATAATGATTTCTGCAGAAACTGCATGGATGAAGAGGAAGTGGAGACCGCACATCACCTTAATGCTCTGGCTCTCTGGCTCAACAATCTGAGGGAACTAAACGACATCAGCATAAATCAAATAATCCGCTTGTAACAAGCGCCAAGTGACTGCAGGTATAGCGGTAATTCTATCATGTATATATTGGCTTTCATATGACTGCAGCGGCCAGCCAATTTGATATACTCTTTTTTTACATTATTAGTGTGACCGTCTTCGACTCCTCACCAGAGGGACAACGTAATGGAGGACGTCCACGAAACCAATAGCGCGCACAAGTGAAGACCTCAGTACTCCGTAGAATTGGTGTGCGTAATTGAAGGCAGCTATGAAGCTGGAGAGGCTTGTTGGCTGAGGTCCAGGTCCCCCCCGGACCGTAGCGTCAATAGAAGAAGAAGCATACATAAGGTGGTGCCTCATTTTTACGAATCTCACTTACACGTAAAATTGTACGTAAAGTATCTTGTTCCTCGGCGATACTTCATATAACCATGTTAACATTGCGTGGTGGCCCGTGGCGTTGTGGATATGTGCGTCGACTCCTACTCACATGGACCTACCTATCTAGGTTCAATTACTGGTACGACAAAAAATACTTTTCACGGCCCCACCTCTTTCGAGTCACTGACAATGCTCAAAGAGTATAACTGTTTAGAAAAAGCTTCTCAAACTTGGCCGTTCGGAGTCGGCATAAAACTGTTGATCCCTTCCACTCGTGGTAGAACAATAGCATGCACAACACGAGTGGCTGCTGAGAAGCTAGGCCTAGGCTCTGGCACTCTACGGGCTGTAGCGCCATCCTTATTATTATATTATTATTACTATTGATTTATAACAAGTATTCACTTATAGGGAATATTATCTGTTCACCCTCGTATTCGTATAAGTGAGATTCCACTGTATTCCGTTAATAGATATTTTCTATAAGCAAAAATAGGAAAATAGTCTGTTCCAAAAAATAAAGTGTGGAAATCTGAATCTGGCTTAGAAAGTTAAACAAATTTCAGAAATGTTAAAGGCACAGAACTATTATCTTAAAAATCTAAACTAAACAAATCGGTTTTACTAGAAGCATTTCGTAAGATAATGGATTTACTGCTACTCATCCTAGGTCTAAAAACATACCTCAGACGATCTCCAAGCCGTTATCGTATCCTTCAATATATTGCTTTACATTCTTGTGTCTGATCAGAGTTAATTGATATCGTCAAATTCTCCTAATTGTCTTATATCTATAGTCTGCATTCGAACAGCAGCGTGAGGTCTGCGCAATCAATGTCTACAGCTGATTCGATGTGAAATACTGGGACTCCTACAGACCAGAAATAAAGAGTGTTATTAACAGACTTTAATAACTGTTATAGAGAGTAATTCACCAGGGCTTTTCGTCGTCACCTGGAATTGGAAGCTCACACGAAAAAAATGTTGCTTTGCGAAGTCTCGTACACATGTTGTTTTACGAAAGCTTAATATATGGTTATATTGCATCTTCAGGCAAACTTTTGAGGGCTTTCGGTACTAATACTCCGAATTTTTGAATTTAATTTGTTCAATGTTTAATATCCCCAAAAAAAGCTCTGACATAGAATGGGATACGAATTGGCTATTTTTGTAACTTTTAAAGGACATTTCGCAAAAAAAGGGTAATTTGAATAATTAATCCTGTCTCCGAGCATTTCGAAAATACAGGGAAAATAGGCTGACGAACAAAACGAAGGAAATTAAATCTCGCATTCATCTGTATCGTCAACATAGGCAGTGCCTCCTCATAAATCTTAGCTTCGAATCGTAGCTTGTATAAGTTTATAATGAATTCACTCATCTACTCCACGTTTTGTTAGATGGACTAGGTAGAATTTTGCATGCACTTTTGCATCAACTAGTCATTCATCAGTTATTCAGATTATGTGATCACATATATGTAAAAGCACCGCATCCAGTTGACGGATGGCTTACCTTATAAATTAATTGGTCTCACTTTTTATGGAGTAGGACAGTCACGGGCAGTACAAAGTGTTCCTTGTGGCGAAACTCAATGCTACAAGCCATAAAGGCATACATCCGCACAACAAGTGTTATACAATTCAGCATTTTAGTGTGGAATGGAGCTGAAAATTAGCCTGCACTAACATCCTCATTCCCATAGGCAAACATTGTAGGTGCTCTTAAGGTCCAGGCCTCCCGATCATCCGCCATAGACTCCAAATCATCAGAAGCAATGCCAAGCGATTCCAAGAGAGTTGGCGGACTAAGTCCAACCGCCTTAACCTGAGTTAGCCAAGCGGTCGCCTACCCGATGAAATCGCATTCAAGGCCATCCCCGGATGTAGTGATGATTGGGACATTCTTGCCACATGACCAAAACATTGAATCATAGCCCTCATGTAACTCCCACAAGAGCACGAAGCAATCTCATATTCGCAGCAAATTGCATGACTTTCGGTGAGAGGTGTTACAAATACCGAATTAAAAACGTCTATCTTGGCTTTGACACCATGCTTTTCTGTTTCCTGCTATTCAAACGATCCTAGATTTAACATATGTCCCTATGAGTGGGAGCCATGTCACATGGGCACAATGTTCGGAAGTATTAGCTACGACACTGCACAGCGTCAACCTCCCCAATTCGCAAATCTCCTTGGTATCCAAGCAAAAGTTAAGTATTCGAGCTTATTTCGTGATTAATTAATAGTTAAAGTAAATTCAATCTCCACCCCGTCCAGCAGCATAATAATCTCTTGGCGCCCGACTGAAATTCTATGAACATCTACCCCCTCATTCAACAAAATGTCTAAACACTACAGCTGCAACGTTCTCATGACACATTTTCTGCTTCATCAAAGACTCGCACAGGGAATTCATAAAGGTGAATAGCTGACCCGAAAAGTAACTGTACCCAGATGTATCTTACTGTGAAGCAGATAACTGCCACAGTGACTGCCAAAACCCCATCGCATGGAACAAAGGCTTCTGAAACAAGCGCTAAGCTTAGATTTCCATCTGCGTACTACTAACCCGAAAATTCCGCGTATAACCCTCCCGAAACTGTGTTAATCCGCAAAAGTTTACTCAGCTAGATGGAGGAGCTCACCCCATGCTTGTGTCAAACACAATGGCACACTTCCGCTTTCATGGTCGCACAATTGTTGTATCCGCCTTGAATAGCACATACGGTTGGTCCCACAAGTCTCGCCCACCTCCTGCACAGCTCATCCGTCCAACGTCCTCACATCATTGTCAAGAAGTGTGTTCCAACCCGCCTGCACTCATCTAATGCAACACTAGACATCTGACTATCGCATCAGTTGACATCCTTTTTTTACGCTTCAGAGGGTTGAACAAAAACCCCAGAGCCGCATTCTCCCCGTTCGCGTTGGATGGGCAACACATTCACACATTCGCACAGCACACCCAGCTAGGAGTGCTGCTAGAGATGCATTCGTAAGATACGTTCCACATTTTGCAGATTAGGAGAGCATTATAAATTGCCACTCAGTTACATCAGTTAAGGATAATGCACTTGGTTGAACTTTTTGCTGGCAGCGAATGAATGGGCAAGGCTGGATAACGGCGTGCCCCTGCTGGCGCTGTCGCCGCTGCCACTTCGATCACCACCCATAGAGCTGCCACCGACTAGAGAGTACTGTATCGCAGACTGCTGTTTCTGGAAAGATAAACCGAATCATTGTTCCTGGCTGTGATGAGCAGTTGATGGGTCTATAGGGCGTACCTGCTTCAAGTCTTTTCTGAGAGTTTGTAAAGTTTTTGATGTGCACACCAAGTGCTGCTACATGAGGAACTAATTTCTCGTATCGCACGAACTCCAAATGAGTGCACATCATTCTGTGACAGATATTTGCCTGTGCTCGTGCTTGTGTGAAGGATCTGCGATGTAATGTTGGTTGGCAGCGACTTGTGACGCAAAATATCGCACACTCACACTGTTCGGCTCGCTTCGGTTCCATGTGAATATCTCCGGCTGGTGTTGTGGCAAAACTCTTCCATTCGCAGGACAAAGTTTGTGTTTTTTTTTTTTTGTTGTTGTTGTTGTTTGGAGATTAGTTCCACCGTTCCAGCAATGCGAGTGTTTGCCAGTGCATACCGAATTAATTCTAAAACTTCTCAGGTACCGTTTAATATATTTGAGGTACGTACCTGAAAGTTTCCATTGACACGCTTAAAGGACACCTTTGGGAATGAGAAATGTTTATTTCGCGTTCAGTGCTAGGACTGCGACTGGAAGATGTTAAACAAAAAAAAATACTGGTTTAGTTCTCTCAATTTTTTGTTTCCGGCTGTGGCGGTGGGGGGAACTGAAAATATGTCAATTTATAGATTTATGTAAAACAAAGTTAGTTTGAGGCCGTTGGTCACCCGTTCTAATCTGACTATATTCAATCTAGCAGTGGGTTGCCAAATGCGCTAGTTGCATTTGTTTGCGCAGCGCTTGCTTTCACATAACATTTTCGATCGCGATGCATACCATCATTGCCACATGATTGACGTTGCAGTTCTGCGCTAATTCAGCGATTACGAACTCATGCTCTATTAATATATAGCAGTTCACGGGAGCAGTGTTGCATAAAACGATTAAAATAAAAAAAAAGTCTCTGACTTATCAAACGACCCCTATCAGTAGCGCACAATACGTATCATGTTAGTCTTTCCATTTACCCCATCGTCAACTTATTGACGCGTAAACCCATCGAGCTTGAATTATGGATATTAGCAATTAATGCCAATTTATTAATCCATTCAATCGACGGTGTTAATGTGTGACAGTTTCGTTGATCCTAAAACTATATCAATTACCGCATCATATTAAAGAACATCAAATCAGCAAATTTGAAAACATTTTTATATGGTAAATAAAAGCAGCTTTTCCCACGGAGATCTGCACAGTTGAACATTTCAATTTAATCCCATTTCCACAGCGCGTTAATGAGAACATGTCAAACAATAATTCAAGTGATTAAAACGAACAATTTTCCAATTTTTTTTCTTCGCTTGATAAAAATATGCGTTAGAGTTTTAGATACATTTTATAATTAAGTTTGTAATTCCATTAAATTATGTGCTCAGCAGTAAATGACGTTCGGTTTAGTGCAAATAATGCGATGGCGTGGGCAGTGGGTAGCAAATAAAATTGAATTAATAACATTCTGTTGTGCATAATTGGGAGCGAATATAAGCCGCACAATGTAGAACGGAGGTAATTCAAAATGGCAAATGTGTGAAGTTTAGCGATTTGAATTATTAAATGACAATCGGAATCTGTGGTGAGCGTTGAATGGTATTTGTGTTAAATCGTTCAAAGAGAATGAATTAAGGACAGTAAATTAAATAGTTGTGGATGCATGGTCACCTTGTATCGCATACACACATTTTTTTCGAATGGAATTCATTGTAAATTTGATGCAAAATATATATAATTTGTCTCTTTATAGTGCTACTGTTTGGGATTAACATGGGTCTTAATAAATACGCTCGAAGCTGTACACGTCCTCCCCAAATTAGGCGTGGAACTCCAGACAAGTGGCTCGAATCGTGCTGATATGCAAAAAAATTCGTGGATTCTCGGCAACTGGAGCAAAATAACTCGGTCTAGGCTGATACGCTTTGTAAGTCAATGCGAAGTCATCTATTACAGCGGACTGTGGGAGACAAGTATATTCTTTCATTAGTAAGTACATGCAGTCTTCTTACTAAATAACAAATGAGACAATATCTAGACAGAATCAGTAGCTGAATTTAGTACTGAAAATTAAGAACTAAACACAGTACTAAAAAATGGTTTTTGCCTTTTTTAAAAGCGATTACTGCGTGCGAAATGATATAAATTTAGCTGTTGCGAAAATCGAGAGTGGTGGCCTGTGGCGTTTTGGGTATGTCTGTCGACTCCTACGCAGAAGGACCTACCTGTCTAGGTGCAATTCCTGGTATGACAAGAAATACTTTTAACGGCCCACTGACAATGCTCAAAGAGTATAACTGCCTAGAAAAGGCTTCTCAAACATGGCAGCTCGGAGTCGGCATAAAAATGTAGGTCCCTTCCACTCGTGATAGAACAATAGCACGCACAGCACTTGTGGTTCCTGAGAAGCTAGGCCCTGGCCCAAAAAAGTCCGTAATCATTTTGAGCGTATTTAGTCCAGGGACTCATTCGCTGCATGAATTAAATCACAGTTGCGTTGTTTTAACAACAAGTCATATCACAGCACAATTGTTATCCACGTCATTGACTGGCAACTAATTTTGAAGTCGTTCAATCTTCAAGCAGCAACAAAGAAGGCTTTTTGTTGCTTTCCGCACCCGCAGGCCAAGACTTTAAGGAGTGTCGGACTGTGCAGAAGGATCGTTCGTTGTTCAGCTTCCTCTGTGTCAAGGTCATATCCTCTCTCAAAATTCACTTACAAGGAGGGAATAAGCAAACTCAAAGGAAATATAAGCATCCTATTGCTAAACTAGGTCAAGTTAAGCAATTTCGTTGCCACAAAACCCCGACAACATAAACACACCCACCCACACAACATCAAAGATGTGCACTCAAGTCAGTTTCCAGTGTGGCCACCCACCGAAATGTAATTACCGAACAGCAAACACTTCAAACCGATATCTGTTTCAATGGATCCTCAAGTAGCCCATCAATGTTTGAGAAGCCCCATCTGTCCGCCTACCCCCTTCCCACCCACTGAAACAAGGCATAAGGATTCAATGTGTACTTTGGATTAATAAAGCATTTGACGAATCTGATGCACCACCTCACCGCAGCCGTTGGAAACCCAAAAGTGAATGCGTATTCGAAATTCAGTCGGCCCCCGATGAGATATCACAGCTCTGCCACAGAAGTGCAATCAATTCCCAAGCACAGACAAACATATGTGCGTTTGGTTTCAAATCCGATTCTATGCAAACGAACAGTTTTTCTATTCCACCAGTAACACTATCACACTGCATGAGTGGCTAAATACCACGAAATGCAAATCATCATCATCACAGATACTCAGATAGCTCGGACTTCTACCTACATCTTCATTTAAATAACTCAGTTAAAAGCACCATTATCCCGGTCGGTATTAGGAGGACTGCAGCAACAGCAGCTGGCCACTTCGTCAGCGAGTCTGCCACAATTCCTTCCTGTTCCTCGCCTCATGCCACCGGTGCCGCTGCCGCTGCCGCTGCCGCCACGTCTATGAGTACGAGTGTGGATATCCCTTACGTAGGTTGCATCGGGACACACATGGCACCCAGTAGCTGGATGCTGTTTGCAAAATCAATGAATGAATAAATTTCGAAATCGGATTTTGAAGTTTAATTTAAATAAAACGTACGCTCATTGGTCATTAGGGGGACGGCTTATACCGCTTTCCCATGTGAGCAAGAGCGAGAAAGGCTGCACAGTGTGGTCGTGGAATTAGCATTGCATCCATAATGGCTGTTGTTCTAGTTTACCAAGCACAGGCGACGACACACGGGTGGGCTGAATTAAGCGATGAAACTAATTGGAATACGAAATTATACATGTCTGAGATTGGTTTTTGGTTTTAGTTTCAGTTCACAAGTTTGCGCTCGTGCTCCACGAATGAAAACTCATGAGATGTGCAATTCCGTTGTCACATTGTTTTGATAGCAGATTGACGAAGCTTATAGTTTGTGGTGTTAAGGCTGTATGAGTAAATTACGAGTTGTGTTTGCTTAATTTTCTGTGGAGCTAAATAATATCAAAAATAGCGTGTACACTTAACGATGGCAACCATTTGGAGCTTACGACGAAGCGACCCAGGCTTTGGATTAAGACTCCGTTTAGATTGCTAAGGAAGAAGAGTTTTAGGAACCTGTGCCGAAGATGTACAAAAGCCGGGCGGGAACATAGATAATCTGCGATGCCCTTTACGTGTTTTTTGCCAGATAGCTGAGGCAGAAGTCATTCATGAGGGAGTCAAGTCGTCATACATGGTCTCCCAATTGACAATGGCCGGTAATTGCCGCCTACAGTATGTGAAATGATAATGAAGTTTGGCTACCCTAAGATTGGGTAAGCATTTGCGATAATTTATTTTGTTCATGAGTGGGTTACCCTGTCGGTCAAGAGGGTAGTAAAAAATTAAAAATTTGGCCTACACTCAAAGAGTACAACAAATAAACCGGGTACAGGCGAGGAGGTCTTCTGCGACACAAAACTACGATTGTTAGATGCTTTAAGTGGAATGTGGCACCAAATAAACAACATTGCTAATAAAAGACGTTAGTTGTGTCAGTCGCAGTTCGAAATTTGTGGTGGGAGGATTTACCAAACGATGTGCAATAGGAACACACACGCGCCTGAGTGCGAATCCATTGCTGAATAGTTTTGGGCTTAAGAAAAAAAACACAAGAGGCCCGATCTACCAGATGACCGCACAACTGTCGCGGACATTGACGTGATTGGCAGAACACTGCAAGCCATGAATGAGGCATGTCCTGGCATTGAAACGGAAGTGGGTATATTGTATTTGGCGGGGAACGACGCAGTAAATGCTGTCCTCAGAAAAGGACACACAACATCGACGACTTAGTCAGAGCGTCACAATGGACAGCTTTACCTGCGAGGTTGTTAAGGACTTCGTCCACCTCGGCTCCTTAGTAAACAGTGCAAACGTCCTCCCGTCTCTTGAAGGACCAAGCTGACTTTATATAATATACTGATCATTCCAGTCCTGCTGAGACATAGACAATTTCAAAAGCGGATGAAGAAGTTCTTGGTCCCTTCGAAAGAAAAGTTCTGCGATCTTGTATCCTATTTGCGTGGACACTTTATGGAGGAGAAGATTCAAACAGCGACATGATCCTAGCCAGGAGTCTACAGATCTAACGACTAAGGCAGCTGGGCTACGTAGAGCGTACAGACTCCGCTCCGTCCCGAAGAGTTTTCGTCTCCGAACCCCTGGGACAACGCCGCAGAGGGCGCCCGCGTCTAATGTGGTGCACCCAAGTGGAGAATGACCTCAACCAACTTGGCGTGCGAAACTGAAGACAGATAGCCAGAAATCAAGCTAGTTGGAGAGTCTTATTGGCTGAGGCCTAAGTCCGCCGCGGGTACCATTTAAATAAATTTTGCGAACCATCCGTTTAGTTGTTAGCCGTTGTTTCCTCTTTTTCTTCGTCTTCATAATATCCTTTCTAGTCACCCTTGTCTCCTGCACTGAGGTAAGGGTTTATAATCTTTATCTGAAAATGAAGCATAGTCTCCTCGCATGGGCCTTAACCAAATCGGTGCTGATGCAAGTTAAATCAAAATCCCCCATGACACAACAGCATCGAAATACCCTTTCTTGACTCTGTTACTGCTGTTCATATAGATCCCATTAGACCATCGCGAAAATTCACCCCAACACCACTACGCCAGTCGTCAAATCTTCACACTTTCCCCCCCCCCCCCCCTATCACTTGAATTCATTTCTCAAGGGTTATGACAAATCTTCCAATCAAACAATCATCTCTCACCATCTTGAGTTGACTTCCCGCCACTCCCGGGGGCGATTTATTGAACCACAACAGCAAACAAAACTTCCCACTCACATCCCCTGCTCGTTCGCTTTTTTCTGCAGCTACCATCGGTTCCTATGCCACTTCATTGCCCTTGTGGAGGGTTCTCCAGTCGCACAGAAACAGAACTACACGCGAGTGTTTCGTCCTTTTTTAATTGCGATTGTTTCTCGAGTATTACACTCTCGAGCACTCACGCTGGAATATTTACAGACGTGCTCCTTGTGAATGGGCGAGGTGGTTGGCTCCTGGCGGGCATCGCAATTAAAATAAAAGAAAACTCAAATGCATTCTGCTGCTCTTGTAGGCGTGTGTGTTTGTGTGCAGGAGAGTGAAGGAGTGAGTGGAGATAGAGGACTAGTGAGCAAGGATAAAACATTGCAGAGACCGTATTACGATTATATTGTCGACATGAGAACACGAGGCATAGGCGGACTGCAACTGCAACTGTTTTAGTAGGTGTACCTGTGGATGCGTTTTTGTGTGAGTTTGTGGGGGGTTCAGGGTTGATATTGCTGGGATGAATGCATGTTTACCATTGTTCATGTGTCCTGTTGGAAAATTAATTCCTTTAATTGTTTTCTTTTTTTTTTTGTTTACCAAGTTTGCAAGTGGAAGTTGTTCAGACATTGTTTGGCCTCTTTTCCCGTTGACTTTATATCCTGATCACCATTGAGGTCTAACCGAGAGCATAGCACAAGAATACTTCCCCGCACAGGCATACACAGTCATGGAGTGGGTAATTCATGTGTGCAATGCCCGCCGGCCGGAAAACGGGCAACTCTTTGTGTTGCCATCATAATTAGAAAACTAATAACATATTTTGTTTCACGTACTGGCGCATCTCTGTGTTTTCATAATGACCTCGTTTGGCGTGGAAGCACAGGAGGTTCTTTGTAGTTTATTCTCAAACGAAGAGGCGGACTTTGAGTAGATGCGCAATCGGCCAAAGGAAATGGTATTTTTCTTTACGAAAAATAAATTGAATGACACAATGAATGTAGGAGATCTTTACGTCTTACACAATGGAAAGTTGACAGAGGAGTTTGAGGTCCAAAGTGGAGTTCGTCAAGGATGCCTTCTGTCGTCCATATTGTTTCTGGTGGTTAAGGATGGAAACGATTTAAATCGATGGACTATGACATCTTACCTCAAACACCTTGACAACACTGACGATGTCTATATGCTTTAACATCCGATAATTAACCTTCACTTGATGGCACACAATCTAGAGGCCGAGGCAAAGAAAGTTGGGAAGGTTGCCGGACAGGAAGTCAAGGAAGTAAACTATATGTAAGAACTGTGCTCCCAGCTAATAGCTGTGCCATCGAAGTATCGGGAAGACTAAAGCGGCGTTCGTAATGCTATCCATGATCTGGAAAGCTTAAGAACAAATTTGCTACTGTTCCACTCCAACGTGGAATCGATGCTGCTTTAAGTGTGCTAGTAGCTGTAAAATGAACACCATTACCACGTGGAAGCTATAATCATTCGTAAACAAATATTTAAGAAAGATTTTTAGGAATTCTTGACCGAATCGAATCTCTCACTAGCAACTGTACATGAGAACAGGCCAATAATCTATAAACATTACTATACGAATGAGAAACTGGCAGTGGATTGCACACTCCCTATGGCGCGGAAACAACCCGCATTGCGAAGCACCCCATACAGTGGAAAGCGATTACGCAGTCAGATAGAATAGCGGACGCCCTAGGCAAACCTGGAGGCGATCACTCGAAGAGATATCGAGTTCTGTAGGAATGAGTTGCTCAAACGCGTAGCAGATCTCCGAACGTGGGGTGGTTGACGCCCTATGCTTAAAGGCTTACGGTTGTCGAGGAGGATTCAATTTTTGGCGACAAACGTCTTTACAAATTGGGATTGACCGTGACGTGGATTCGCATATTTCGTGAAAAAACTGAACATCTTTAAAGCCAGACGCTCTTAAATTTTGAGTTTCATTTTAATTTGTTTAATTTTGAAAAGATTTCAACATGCGGACCGCTTGTAGTAAAAATTTGTGGTTCGATCCCGGAAACACCAACTCTCATTTTTACCCCACCACCTCTCTCGAGTCACTGACAATGCTTAGAAGGGAAAACATCCAAGACGTGCTTTTCAAACATCGTCATTTCGGCAAAATAATAGTGGGCGGGGGAGATCTGTGGTTGGAGGAGAAGTGTGGATTGCTGTTCCAATCAACGAAAAAATAATTGACAATTTTCAGCGCCAAATGGGTTATGTTAATTTAATCTCCGCTGCGTTAAAAAGTCAACCGCATTCAACGAAATCGAATATATCAACGGATTCAATTAAAGATACAAAAATAACGCAATGCTCGGAATTTCAATCAGCGGCGTTAAAAAAAAAACGCAAAAAAAATAATAATATTTCACACCAAACCGAAAGTCCACACCTGTTAGACTCCCCGGAATTCAGAGAGTATCCACTTCAGCAGATTTCGGTTTGATTGGTTCCTCACCGTCTGCCCTCCGTCACAGAAATGCTCAAGGAATTCTGACGGGCATCAGATTCATTTACACGGGGCGCGCATGTGTGAGGACCCAGTCGCCGCGACGGAACCCTCCCGAATAGCCAGCGCCCGCAATTATTATTTATAACGCAGCAGATTAAATATGCGCTCAAAAATTCGTAACGGTTACATGGACGCTAATTTAATTACGAATTCATACAGGGAAAGGGATTATAGCCCGTGTGTATACTCTCAGAGCAGTCTCGCTGCTGGAATGGATGCTGGGGAGTCCGGTGAGCTTTTCGTAGCACCCATGGGTCATGCAGCTGTTGCAACGTAACAGGTTTCAAGTGGTCGCATTGGTGCCGGTCCGTGCGGGGTGGTACGGCGTTGGTAATACACGTATGTACGTACTTTTTGAGGATAAGGATGTATGTAAGCACTCGCGCGGATACAACATCATGCACATGATGGTGGAGATTAAAATGCGCTCCACGAGCGGAGTTATGGATTCAGCAAACACGGGAAATCAGCAAATTGGATTAATTATCAGAATTGAGGTTAATTTCGTGTGAGTGTATAGTTTTCAGTTGATACTGTGAAAAACGCACAATAGCACGATTGTTTGGAGCTGTATTGGTGGGATCGAGAAATCGATAGCGAAACGTGCAGATTAGGCTTATGGGTCAATTGTCGTGGTGCGAGTGGGAACAGGGGGAAGGATGATGGGATTTATTGAAGCTGAATAATGTAGCCATGCCAAGTGGGATGTGCAAAATTTATGAAGTTCTGGTTTTCTTTGGAAGCGCTACGATATGAATGTATTTTGAGTGCACAGATGATGGGGCGTTTATAATCTCTGACCGGGAATCGGGCGATCGAAATAACACGATAATTAAGTGGCTTGCAGATAAATTGATAGCCTGGCTATTAATTGAGGATGACTTTTGTGATCTTGACATTTGGCTTAAATTTTGTAAAACAGAAAATATTCATTGCTGCGGAGCCACTCTTTCTAATAAGCGTGATGTTTTCTTCTGTTTCAAGTGGATGTTTTGTTACTATCGCTTTGAGAATTTGACATCATGTGAAATAATAGCAGGTAAATATTGCTTTGAAGTCACACTCGGCAACTATTAGTCAGGGGTAGGCAGAGGTCATCATGGACATTGTCTACCTCAGCTCTGCGCTAAGCACTACAAACAACATCAGTACCGAAATCCAACACAGCATAAATCTAGCTTCATGTTGACTTTATAGATATTGATCATCCCAGTCCTGCTGTATGCCAATTTGGTGGGTGGGGAATGTATAGCGCATGGACATCTTCGGGTATCATTTGGCTATGTACATATGAACGAAGAAGCACACCTCGACTTAATAACCCATCGTTGGATAACTCAAAGGTATCATATTCAGTGCCATGTTAGGAAGTTTGTTAAGATACGGAGGATGTTCTTGCTCAGTTTGATACGTGCCTCAAGCCCTTTTCGGTTATACTGAAATAAGAGTTTCTTGGCCTGATTCATGCTATTAGCTTTGTTCCAGGTTTCTGTTCGTTCCTTCTAGTTTCCTAGTTTCCTGATCTAATACAGCGCAGAATGGTTGTGTAGGACGCAAGGCTCTGAAGCTCTTCTTGCCAGGGAGTCGGTCATTTTGTTTGCTTCTATCCCCGTGTGGCCAGATATCCAGCATTGTTTTACTTTGTTCCTTCGAAGATTCCCTTGAGGTTACTACTGGCGCCATGGCTTCTTGTAAATGAATCAGGTCAAAATTTGTTACCTCCTTTGGTGTGGGACATGAATATCGTATTGTTCAAGTAGTCCATTACGAACAGGAAGGTGAACCTATGGGTCTAAGTACATGTGTAGAATCATACTTTCACGACTCCTCTGTTCGACCCCCTTATACAGAGTAAACCAAATACGAGTTTATTTTTAAAATAATCAATAATCTTCAACCCTAATTTTCCAAGACCTAGTTGATGCTTTCGGGCTGTAGCTCACGGAGTGCTTAGATGGAGGCCTTAATGCTTAAATAGTTTCCAGATTGTTATCATAAAATCGGTCCTTCACGGTTCCTCACAAAAAACATTGCAAAGGAGTCAAATCGCAGCTCCGAGTTGGCCAATTGACATCACCAAAATGGCTGAAAACACGATTTAAGAAATTTCGTGAGCAAAAGATCGATTGTGGCATGGGCTGTGTGTCATGGCGTACACACGTCGCGCGTCTTCAATTTCAGTAAAAAAAAAACGTCGGTTGACATTGCTCTGTAACCCCAACCGTTTATTGAAACGTTGTAAAGAGCCTCATTTTTGAAGAAGGCCACAACAGCCACATTCTCATCTGTGACCATCGGACCATAAGCCGAAACTTTATTTCAGCTAAAACTTCTCCTTATCAAAAAACGCAGTGTTTGGGCTACACAGCACTCACTTTGGTAATAAGTTTCCCAACGTTGTTCCGCGGAGGTATGATACTGACTTTCTGTCAAGATTTCGAGCGTGAAACAGCTATGGGTGTTAACATAACCTATGATTTAAAAAACCATGATGGCCCACCTTATAGTTCCGCCAAGCCGGGCACATAACGCACACACCTCGTGCGACAGTGTGATGTTTGCGAGGACATTTTGGAACTTCCAAACGAAACGTACTGCCTTCGTGAATTGTAATCAATTTGCCTGATATTCAAGAAACTCCAAGTAGCTTGTCCTTGATGGCGCATAAGTTGTCGTACCAGGCGTTTGTCAAAAAAATTAGAATTTGAATGTCATCATCATCAGCTTAATCCGGGGGCTTCGTGAGAATTGAGTAGAGTAGGTTTGACTTATTCCCTAAACATAACGTCTCCTCCAGAATAAGCCATGTTAGTTTACACATGTAAATGCACTTACATACGTTCTTCCCAAGAGCATCTGTTTCAGTTATTCACTCTGTTTACAATATTCCCTGTGATCTTTAAACACTTATTATCCTTGAAAGGCTCAATCAAATATATTTCACATTCTTTTGAATTTCTCCCCTAAGGGCCGTCCAACCCCCTCGTGGCGTCTGATGAAAAGTCAGCGATAACACTCTGCATATCCTTTGATAATGCCTGTCGAATTATGTGCGATATCCCTCGCCATCGGAGGGCATTCCCTCACATCTCGCACTCAAAGTCATGGTTATTACGATGCCTATCCTTTATGCCAATATATGTAGCTTCTTGGACAAGATACATATGATCTTACAACATATATGAAAAAAACAAGTAGGGGGCAACATGCAAATTTCATGATAAAATTGTAAATATGCCAATATAAAGCGTTGCATCGCCGCGTATGGAGACAATTTAAAGACATCATTGGAACATCCTCGAAACGATTTTCATGACGACAACATATCTCGACCCGCATACATCAGGCAGCAGCTCGCAGAAAGCAGAGAAATGGGGTAAATGTGTTTTTCTGCGAGACTATAACGAACGCTCCATAAATTTCCGCATATACACAAAACAGCAAAACCAATGATTGGTTGAATATCCTGCGTCAGTTTATTTTTATTTTTTTATATTTTTTCCTCCTCTCCCGCACTTCCTTGTGCTCGATCATGTATATGACCGCCATCAGGACAGTGAGATACGTACATATGCTCCTTTTCCTTCATCTTTGTGCCTCGCGGTAGGTGTGAGGGGGGCGGCAGTGAGAATTTTTCATGCGGCTGTCGTTGCAGCGAAACGATGTTGGCCATAAGTAACGCTAAAGGGAATACGAACGACTACGGCGACGATGACAGCGACAACGGGCGACGGTCGATGGGTGGTGGTAGATGGACGACGATAGCTGAACAGAGCAGAGCTACGGAAGACGACAACGACAATGACGATGAATTGCTGGGTTTCCTATTATTCTCGCAATAAAAGTTTCATTTTTCACTTTTATGGCGGCCATGGAAAATGTATTTTTGAATCTCCGAAACATTCGTTTCACGCTTCTTCGGAAAATGTATGCAATTTTGCCTTTTCCCGGACCAGACAGGACGGGACACCCGCAATCATTCTCCCTTTCGTAGTGTCACATCGATCCCTTAACTGGTTTCCCATGAATTTAATGGTAATTGATGTAATCACGCGAATGACAGAAACAGGACGAAGCAAATTGAGCCGTTGAGCTGTCATGGACTGGGCGACTGGACGTAAAACTGCGAAACTAAGACCTTGGACTCATCATCGGAAATCATATCGAAAGTTTAAGTTTGAAACTTTGACGTGGAACTGCCGCACCGTCTGGAAGGGGTTATCCTTGGTGGCTTATCCTTGTTAAGCTCATTAATTAGGTACACTTGGACTGACAGTTTCAGTGGAAATTAATCCCGTTTATTTGTAATTTGTATTCAATCCTAGAAAAAGACACCCTCAGAAACGACGCACAGGGTGGAGCCGCCGTCCGCCTCAGTCGGTGTAGTTAGGATGCGATGGCTACGCACCGCGGCGTCTTACGTTTTGCAAAATAAATTTATTTTCTTCAGCGAGATGGTAATTAATCTTGTGGGCGCGAATTTTAACATTATACGCCGCGAAATTGTGATCTCAAAGGCACGGGATTTGAGTAGACAAATTTAGAGTAAGGACGGGATTAGAAGAACGAGTTGCCTGGATTTCTCAGTAGACGTATGAAAGGCTCGAAATCTGAGGGGATTTTCGGGGATAATTAATTGTGATAGGAAAGCGTTGGCCACCACATAAAATTTGATGAAATTGTGGTTGCTGCTTGGGTGTGAGAGACATCGGAGGGAGGCGAGGTAGTGGTTCCAAGTGAACTAAGTTCGGTGTGCGGGCACGTGTGTCCTTCAATTGGTTGAGAGCATTTCAATGTGTTAGCTCAGGTACATGCTATGATAGTTATTTGACATTTGTTTGGAGTATACTGCGATGCATGATTGAAATCCTGAGCAGCTCAGGGCATCTATTCGAAAGAAACTATTAGTTTTGTCGTGTACGTCGTACTCTAGATGGATTATTGGTAGCCGATTTGTGGGTGGGTACATCGATACCTGTCGTGTGTGTCAACATGAACATAAACAGGCTAATGCAAGAAGAAATGCTACCAATTGTCTTCTAATACTTTTTTGACTCCCAAGTCATCGCCGACGAAAAACAGCTTATTCTTCACGACTGGAAGCAGCATGCCCAGGACCGCCACCGATGGAAGGCAGCTATTGATCAGGCTCTGACCCTCCAGGGGCGCCGGCATGATGAGTAAGTAAGTAGTTTGGCGATGTTATTGTCAAACAACACAGAATAAGAATACCATGACAGAACGAAACAGTGACGCGTCATATTAAAAAAAAATTTAAGTAAGATATCCATCCGTTCAACCGTTCTTAAATTCGGCATGACTTTTTAAGATTTGGTGGTAAAATTCATTCGGTATGCATTCCAAACCAAACGACTTCACAGTTGACGGCGGTATTGATTGGAGAGTCAAATGCATTTCAACGAGACAAGAAACTGAATCGGCACTCAGTTCAAACGATTTTCTACATTCCACCAGAAGCATTGTACAGTCGATTATTTCTTTAAGTCAAGAACAAGAAGAAACTCACCGGGTCTTAATTTTCTCACCTCAGCTGCTTCGTGATGAATTAAATTATCAATACGAATCAACGAAGAGCACGTACCGAGGCCGTCTCATGAATATGTATAGGAATTTCCATTAAAAATTAATTTCAAAGAGAGCGGATAATCCCGCAGATTGTTCGAAAGAAAAACCAACTTTCATCCTTCACCACCTTCGAGACATTTTTGATCGTCTGCTCGTTTTCGTTTTGAAAACTTAGTCCAATCAAAGGAAGCACAAAAAGAAAAACACCCAACACCAAAACCCAAAAGGATAATCGAGTTAATATCCATTATCCTCATTTAATTGTAATTTTTTCCAGCTTTCAATGAGGACTTTCCCAACTTTTTCCCAATGATTGATAAGCACCGTCGTCGTTTTCACGCGAGAGCTTTTTTCTCTGAAAAAAACTGAACTCTCGAACAAAAGGATAAAAACACGGCACACAGGTGTGTAGAAGAGAGTTACTGGTGAACTGAGAGAGCGAGAGAGAGAGAGAAGCTTGCGTGCCGCTGCCACGGGTGAAATTATAAGAGAATTTTTAAAATTCAATTATTTCCTTTATGCTGAAACATGGAAACAAGTTCGTTCCTTAATCCGCCATTCATAATGCGGGCAAATCTAAGTTTCATCAGAAAGATATTTGAGGACGTGGGCGATTTTTTCTTCTTTTCGAGAGGGAGTGGAGTCTGTGCGGATCTTTTATGTGCCAGTGGCTATTGTATGCGCTGTTTCGTGATGCTTTGCAGTGGCATTAATAAGGAATCGGAAGAAGGAAAATATTTTCGACGGAACTAAGAAGGTGCTGTTGAGTGAAGGGTGTTTGTATGGACAGCAGGCGATTCCATTTGCATTTGCAGTCTTGCCATTTTGGAGGCTAATTTGATTACCTTCAATGCACAATAGTCCATGGGGGGTTGGTCACTGCTCGGCACAATAATCTAGACCACAAGGGCCGATGCTGTAGGCGATGTGCTGTTTTGCTTTGAAGCAATGTCGTTGAAGAGGATCAAGCCACAGACATTGAGAGCATTGTGCCGGAGTCCTTTGTTACGAATGCGGGTCATTGATTGTTGGCTTTGTTGAATATTGTTACTTAGCGTAGAGAACTAATATCCAGATTTGAGTTAGTTTATATGGTAGTCAATTCCAGGGGAAGCTGACTGACTGTCATCATCCCTTCCATATGTACAGGGTTACTAAAAGTTTGATTTTAAAATTACTATTAATATATTTGACAACATTTGAAGGCATTATATAGAGTGCTATTAAACAAGAGGTAAGTTACGCTCCTAGAATTGTGTGCTATCTCTGTGCATTGTCAGTGACTCGAGAGAGCTGGTGACGTGAAAGAAAATGTTTTTGTTTTGTTGGCAATCAAACCTCTACATTTCCATTACTTGACGCTCACAGCCACACGCCCTTTTTCTTCTGAAAATGTTCATTCCCTTTCATCTACAATCCGGGATGACCTGGACCTGACCCAATAAGTCTCTTAAGCTGACACGATCCGAAGTGCCAACTGCGTGCAACAACTTCCCTTGTGTGCGCCATCGGTTTCATAGGCGTCCTCTATTGAGAGCAGTCGAAAACTCTTTGGGGCTGAGCAGTGTTGTCCATGCCGTCAACTTGACCTATCTACCTAAGGTGTTGAATCTGTATACACATAGTTCTCACTCATGGCCAGAATCACTGCCTGCAAACGCAAGCACCTTCTTCAAAAATAGAATATTTTTGGTCACATGAAAGCACTCTAGAAACCCCACCAAAATTAACTGTATGATGTGACTTTCATGTCGGTGGTGGCATAATCAATGTAGATCGCTATAGAGACATGTTGCAACGTCTTTTCGTTGGTCAATTGCATGAAGGCTTCATCAAGATGGTGACACAAGCTACATTGAACTCAATTCGATGAACGTTTTATATTGAGTACTGGTTCTTGTCGATTAGCCGCCTAGATGGTGTGATTTAACACCTCGGACCCTTTCTCTGCCGTTACGTTGAATCATTGGACTATGCCAACCAGCTGTCGTTGTAAGAAAAGTCCAGAACCAACGTCAAACAAGATATATGTATATCGAAATGTGTGTCTGAGTCGGTGGTCCGTGGTGGACGACGTGTTTTCATTGTACTTTAAACCAGTAGTAAAATCCTTGTCAAGTCCTTATTGGAAGACTCGACATTTTGTCCTGAAGAAGCTGAATTTCCAGCTGGATGACAATTTGGACAGGTTCTTGCAATGTTCCTAAATTGTTTCTAGTACTCGTACAAAGGTATCTGTTAATTTTTTGTGTCGTAACTCTTTGTAGTGGCTGTCATCTCTCAAACGATGAATCTGAACCCCTTTGATAAACGATCCATCTCCCGTACAACAATCTCAATCAATTAAATTTATTGTCTCATTCCACCCCCCATAGCCGACACACAAAGTGCTCGTTGTATCCTTTATCCACTATGAACATCAGCAGTTATCATTCCTTTCAAAAATTAGGTTGGCACAAAGAATGAGTGATGAGGGATAATGGAAAATGGTGAGCTAATCGAACCCGAGTAGGCGATACCAATCGATTGAACCAGACCACTAACCCAAATCTTGCAGATACACAAACCCTGGCAGCGTGTGTAGCCATTTCCTTAAAAACATCCGAGTCCCGAATAGAATCCCCAAATGTTTACATCAAGCGATTTGCTTCACGTCCTCGGGCTGACTATGCGCACACCATTCAATCATTCCAATCCCGACCACAATACGCATCCAAATTTGTATCTCAGAAATTCGCCATATGCTGTGCCAATTAGCTACTCATCGATTCCTAAGTGCATTTCCAGCAGCCATGCCGTCGTTGTGTACATCTGCACTACGTAGGAGAGATCTTGGTGAGTGCCAAATAAATTAGAGCATTTCGTGCTAGCGTCTCTATGAAGACATATGGCCCGATGTCATCACCTTCCCGCCGAAGGCGTCGGTGGACGGCGTCGCCTGGCACAGGGAATGGGTGTAGTTGAAATGAATTTGCGAGGAATATTAATCTTTGAATTTCATTTCAACTTCCCCCAGTTTGCTGCAGGATATTTGTTATCGATTTTCATTTTGGGTTCTCGATGGAAATCCTGTTCATCCTTCGATTGAATTTCTCTGAATCGAAAATATTCGCACTACTTGTCTGTACAGGGGAGCGAGATACAGAGCAGGGACGGGGCAGATGTTGTTGCTACGTGCGGTGCACCAGGCCAAATGCAGCTCTTTGCGAATTCCACGGCAATTGGTCTCATCGAGAGTTGAATGTTTTCGTTGGGAGTTTCGTACTCAGGTGGATGGAGACGGTCTTGTGATGAGCTGATGAGTTCGAGATTGCTGCAATCTTAAGTATTTCCTTGTGAGAAGGAGCAATTAAAAATTAATTACTAGGCGCTTAATTATGCGCTTTAGTTGAGGAAATCGATCCGGTGAATGGATTGCTCCAGATACAGCTGGTTGCCGCAAAATCGACTTTGAAGTGATTTTCGATTCGAAGTAATTGCGTTTCGTTAACGAAATGGCTGTGCTCATACAGTTGACTTAAGGCATATTTCTAGAAGCAAAGGGTAGATTGTGACTGCAGAAAGGACAGGCAAACCTCAAGGTCAGGGTTACCCTTGGAAGAAATGATGGAGTGTTGCCTATACTCACACTTACCTTGACTTCGTGGTCTTATCCTCCTCATCTTTCGCTTATATGATTCAATACATCAGATTTAATCCACTCATCGGAGTCTAAGGATTGTCATTTTTATCAGTCACACATCAATTTCATTCGCATTGTACTCTAATTCGGACCGTGTCAACCACAGTACTGACAGACGGGACGTTTCTGAGTCGAGAAGCGTGGTGTCTGACTGCCTAGGCAGATAGGTTGCTACAAAATGTAATGATGTTCGAGCTCGATTGAGACAAACAAAGCTGAACTAATGGACCGGAAACCTACCCAGTCAGAGTTTGAATTGGTTGCGAAGTGCAAGCCTAGTCATACTCCACCTTCTTTTAATGTAAACGAATCCCAATTTGATATTCGAAAAGGGCGATCTTCAAGCATTAGACAGACGGTGAAAATATGATTTTATCCTCAAAAACTTGCAATTGCAAAAGAAGAACAGGACAGGAACAACGCGTCTCTCCAGCACTAAGGAAAAAAAGCCCCATAAGCAAAAAAAACACAATTAGAATAAATTGAAAGCTTACGGATGTGTCCGAACTAAAACTGTTATACTGCCAAGCAAGTCCTTTAACATTTTATGGAAACCGGAATTCGACAAGCAAATCAAAGCTTTCGAAGAGCTTTTTATCCCATGTTAAGAATTACCTTTGACACTTGTGTTCTTGCTAAGAATAAAAGCTACAAATCAACAAACGTCCCTTCACAGAGATATCTAGCGGGAATGTATAGACATCTCTAAAGACATCAACTTCTCAATATTACTTCGTTTAACAAAAGACTATCTTCTAGTAGGAAATGTGGTGAAATATTCCAGAATGGCTGCTGCCAGCTGAAAGCTGATGTCGAATTCAAGATATAATATAGCCAAAATTAGCACCGCCGCGTCGACCGTAGCAACTGTTCGGTTGAGAGGTGAGTTAGGTGAGTAATTTATCTTTCGGTTTGGACCAGTAAATTAGTATTTTTTCTCCTTTTAATGGGGATATGTCCAACTTCAAAGCACTCGTCTACGGCCATAAGCCAGTCGGAATTGCTGCTCCTTGGAAGATACCATTATAAGTGTTATTATTGAGACAACATATTCATATGCTCGGATAAGCACGCGGTTGCAATATTGAATATCCGGTGATATTTCTGTGGATCTGTGGTGGCCCGTGGCGTTGTAGGTATGTGCGTCGGCTGCTACGCACCGTGTCTAGGTCGATTCGCGGTACGACAAGAAATACTTTTCACGGCCCACCCTCATTTGGGCATTCAAGCTTAGGAACACCCATTGGACTCGCAAGATACGGTGCTGCAGAGTAGTGGGTAGAATTTTACGGGTTTTTTAAGCTTAAGCTTTACGGAAGAATCGCTTCCGATCTCAACCTAATTCAAAGAATAGAAGGAAAGAAATAGACTACATGGCGACGTTTACATCGCAGATTTTGTATACAAATGGAACCTCCATAAATCGAGCTCCCATAATGAAAGGAAACAAATCGGTACTTATTGAAATAAAAACATTTACTGTTTCATGCTATTTTGAAATAATACTTAAGATAAATACATTTCAAGACCAAAATATAAAAAAAAATAATTAAGAACAAATATACATGTTGTTTTGTAAAAAAAAATCAATTATATATTGAATTACATTACATTAAAAAAACAACCCGTCATGTTGTTCTTAGTAAGAAGAGCATCACATATTATTACAACGAAGTCGTGTTTTCAGCTTCCAACTAGGACATTGAGTAATGTTATATATGTACATACAGAAAAAGTACGAATTACCTTACATTTCTTGAAAATGGCAAACCTTAGATGGTCTCGGAACTAACTGTGCAATATCAAAGATGACTTGGCCAGAGTACAGCATATCACGAGATATCGATCTTCTAAAGAGTACTCGGACAGATGTTGTTAAAATTTCAGCGAAAAGTAGGGGGGCACTACCTGATAGATGACCATTTCGTTAGATCAGGAATTACTCATAACACACATGGCCGTAGTTGTAATAAAACGAACGAACCACCATCCTTGACTCACTTCCTGTGCTCTTGTCCAGCGCTTGCCAGATTAAGGTAACGGATTCTAGTCTCTAGGCAAACCCTTCCTTGAAACTCTCGGCGATATTTATTTATATTATAGAATGACCACCAAACACTGATCATGACAAAGCTCAAAGAGTATAACTGTCTAGAAAAAGCTTCTCAAACTTTCCCGTTCGGAGTCGGCATAAAACTGTAGGTCTCTTCCACTCGTGATAGAACAATAGCACGCACAACACGAGTGGTTGCTGAGAAGCTAGGCCCTGGCCCTCTACGGGTTGTAGCGCCACCAATATATATATATAGACCACCAAACAATTGATAATCTTCCTGAACGCCTTCAGAGCTGTGATTTTAAAACGGCACTCAGTGCTAATAGAACCCAATTAGCAATGTTTCCCACTCTCACACACTCACACACTCACACACATAGTCCCTGCAACAAAAAACGTTCGCAACAATCACAGTAGACACGTTAAAAAATAATGATAGGAAACTTAGAGCAACATTTTACATACATAAGTATACTTTCTTCCACAAAAAAACAATACAAAAGAAATGGAATGTAGAAACTCGAATTGAAGAAACAAAATTATGAAAAATCCGAAGACTTTGAGCAATTTAATTATTAAAAATAAATTGTTAGGTAATCCATAACGGTTGGTTATAGATGAAAAAGAAACGACCAATTACAGCAAATTCCACTTGAGGTATGTAGATTATAGTTATAATAATAAATAAAGATGTGCGCATTGGAAAAAAAAACCAAGCTATAATGCTAAATGTGGTGGAAAAATACTCACTATCCAATTAGATATTTTATATATTCAACATTCAACCGATGTGTCTAATTTGAAGTGTAAGGAACACAGAATATGACTCTAATCTGAGAATTCAGGAACAAACAGATTAGAATTCTTAGCCAATTTTCAAGGTACAGCCCAAAGTAGATTGTACAAAAAATCCACGAAATCCAGTTGTTTCTACATTACTTTCAAGTATTTATGGTTCACAATATCGGAAGCTGTCCTAGCGCCAATAAATCAAACTGCCGTCGACGTGAGAGAGAGAACAAAATGTCACAAACACCGTGGCCACTTTGAGGAGAGGCAATTCCCAAGAAGAGTAACTTTCGTAACTCACGGCTTCGCCTCTGTCCCAGTTACTGACAATTATTAGTATTCTGTCTGGAAAAGGCTCAAATTTCTGCGTGTCGAGTCGGCAAGAATTTGTAACTTCCCCTATTATATTCAACGAAGGTTTCCTAGGACTTTAAACGCACAAGATATCTGTCAGAATTTGCCCTTTACAGAACTGTATTTCGGCAGTAACCCATCGAATATTGACTTCCAAATCTTTTGCACGAGTTAGAAATCATGTATTCTGAACATCTTCATTTTTGAACGCCTATGGACTTATTCCGGATGAAATGTTATTTCGACAATGGCTTTAGTTGATTTGAACCACGATTTGACGATTTAAACTAACCTCAAGAGAATCGGCAACTGTCAAATCAGCTGTTACAAAATATCATACATTTTTATACCCTGAATGGTTTTTCGATCAGATCTAACTAAATTTGATATGATTCCATACGTATTTGAATGACTAAAAATCGATGCTCTAACTGAACTAAGCGATACCCACACCAGTCCAGAAGTACCTCCGAAACTGACCCACTACCTCACTTTGGGCCTAACATTGAAATTACACGGTCATTCCAATTTCCTAGACCGCATAAAATAAATAATGTTGCCTTGTTTCTGAAATAGAACGTCTTCCGATCCGAAATACAAGCAAAACTATTGTTGCAACGTAAACATGGAATTATGTACTTCTTCATTGCATTACATAGTTTTAGTATTATGTAATTACATGAGGAAAGCCATGTTAAACTATTCAACCAAATTGTTGTCTTTCTGCCAATACATAGAATCATAGAATTTGATGTTGCATAATTTAGAGCAAAAAATTACCAAAAATTCAGTTTCAGTTCAGTTCAGCAAATTCCTGATATGGGCATAGTTCGTGTGCAATAACGTCCACTTTTTCACTTTCTCATCTCACATTTAGGTCATAAAATGCAAAGAACGTGTGTACATTGACACATGCACATAGTCACCACAGTCGAAAGCTTATTGAGTTTTGATTCTTCCATTGAGCTTAGATGCTACAATTCACTCAGGCGAAAGGAGGAAATCATGTACCACTGGCATCGCTGCCCCGTTTTTCCCTCAAAATGGAGAAATTATGGGAGCTTTCCTCAGTTTTCCGCTCTTCAGTTGTGGAACATGAACAATGAAGAGCTGAAGCTATCTGAGCTTAAGCTTTGTTGGTACACAATTGAATTTTTTTCTCATCCTCACAAGGTATCGTAGATAAAATTATTTTCCTGAAAAAGGCTTGACTATTTTATGAAATTTGATGAAATTGAATGGTTGTGTCCATATCCTTCAAATGGTATCCTGTTTAGTTAACAATTGTGAATAAAATAAAACCTTGAACAATTTGCACGCAACATATTTTATGTGCAAGCAAAATATCACTTTCGTGAATCAAATTTCTGTTCCGTGTTTCGTATTTTCGTCTCGTCAATATAAAAGTTGCTATCCAATTTTCTGTCAGCATGGAAAGTTTTAATTGATTTAATTTTGTGAGCCTCTCACCACATAAAGTGATGAATATGTGTGATGTTCTGTTTAAGTGAATTCTAATCTTTGGATCTATCGCCCACAATAGGTGTCGTGATTGTCTTTATTGTTGTATGTCGTAGGCCTTAACAACCTTTAATACGCTCCTCATATAGTGGGGATATGGGGATGTGTACATAATTTTTTTCTGAGTAAACAAACCCAATGTTAGTCTGCTTGTTAGGCTTAACAACGCCTAAGTACTTTTCGGTGCTCTTATGTGCCTCCTGAGAAAATTAATTTCGTATTTTAACCACAAAAGGACAAAGCACTCTTAATGAGTGTAATGTTTGAAGTATCATGTGTATATTACGTATACGCCGCAGAGGATGGAATTTCTTTTTTTTTTTATAATATTGTGGTATTTGCGACTTTGTAATATTCAGTTCAAGGGGCGCAGCTTATGAAATAAACCATTTGAGAAGCTAACGAATTTTGTAATCCATGCCAAACAGCCATCAATCGTTTGGGAATTGAATATGCTTTCTTTGTTTATTTGAATTTATTTTCATCTCATAGCTGACTTTCCGCCCGCTAAACGGTTTGGGTTGTATTTGTCAATGTAAATGGTGGACAAAATCGAATAGCCGAAAATGAATACATTTTCTAAAAAATAACGAGTTAAAAATGTTTCAGATTACTCCACTTCCAACTACATTCCAAATGAATTACACGGCATATCTCCATTCAAATTAAACTAATAAAAAATAACAAATACCCTTTGTATTAATCGCAATCCCTAATTATGCTTTTTTAGGCACGTTTTTACTGTGCACTGCGCGGTTAAAGTGCCGAATTAAAAAAAAAAACCACATCTATTTGGCGTTTAATCTAGATTCTGTTGAACGGAAAACTCCTTTTGAATCTATGATATTCTATCGCATTTTGTTGGAACGCAATGTGATACCTGCAGAGAAGGCCAGCATTTAGCTTAATTCGCAATACCAATTCAACGGTATCTCAGTCCATGAAAGTTATTGGTTACTAAATTATTTAAACTGTGGAAGCTATGTGGCCTAGGTTAACCTAGGACTCGCGCCCCAAGTCAATCTATCGAAATCTTCAACGAATCTAAAGTTATGGGCTATCCAAGTTTGTTCACTACCTAGTTATGGAATTTTGAAAATTATTTTCTTAGTGCTCACTTTCAAAGTAAAACGGACATTTTTTTAAAATCCACTGTTTTGGCTTTAGGATTGTCTGTCAGTGAATCTAGAGCTTTATTGAGTAAAGTTGTGCCCATATTGCGACTGTCGATAGTCTGATTCCCTTCTGTTGATAGTCGATTTTCGATTGTGATAGTTATGTGCTGATTTTTTGTCGTACAGAAATTCGAAGTCTTCGGTTTAATTATAAAATAAACATTGTGCCCATGCTCCAAATGTAATTAAATTTACATTGTACTATATGAATAAAACATTTTTTTACAAATTTCATAAAGCGAAAAGAGAGTTTGCAAAAAACTATTGATTGATTGAGGCATGACTTCAGAACTGTTTTTTATACACACCTCACGCATTGAATAGCCACTTTCTTAATTCACAATTATAAGATTCTCAGTCGATTGAGCTACTTTGAAGGTGAATGGAACCCCGAAGTCTACGAACCGTTCTAAGATCTGGATGTAGTCCGGAAGTCAAAAATCCGTCGACTACACTGGCTCGGATACATGCAGCGCATGAACACCAATATTCCAGCAAAGAGGCTCTTCGAATTTACGCCCGATGGTTCGAGAAGGAGAGGAATACCCAATCTTCGGTATTATAACCAAGACATCGCGGCTAATATTATCAAACTTGAAATCAATCGATAAAGTTGTCAACTGTCGATTCTATCGAATATCGACAACCGCAATTTGAGACATTCTTGATAGATTTCTTCTTGTAGTCGCTTATGTTAAATAGTTTTTGTTGCTCCACTGGTTTCAGAAGTAAGGGGAGGGCTTATTTCATTGTTAAAGACTATGTCAACTGTTAATGCAATCTGCGTTACATCCCCGGTCAAGCGATACTTTTTGTGAACGTAGTGCGACACAGATCTTTGCATACGGCAACATCAATTATGCAGGAGGAGTTTGATGATGCAGTGAAATGGTGTCATGATAACGGATTACTGATTAATGCTTCGAAAACAAAAATTATGCACATCTGAAACCCGCAATTCAAGGCTACCGAACAGCAAATATACTGTAGGAATGATTCCTGTAGTACCTCTACTAGCTGTCCTATAGATATAGTAGAAAGTTATAAGTATCTAGGAGTAACAATTGACTGTCATTTCTTATGGGATAAGCATATTGATCAATTACGATCGAGTATTAAAGGAGCACTTACCCATCTGCAGTACCATGCACCAACATCAGTACTAAGGAATGTGTACTTTGCGCTAGTGGAATCTAAACTGAGATATGGAATACTTGCATGGGGTAATGCATCAGCCACACATATAAGAAAACTGAAAAATGTTGCACTAAAAAAAATAAATGTACCTTCTCATCGATATTTTGCTGAGCGAGAAAGGTTTAATGTTCTTCAAGTGGAAGACATCTTCAAAATGACGCTCATATTAGAATACCAAGACGATCGACGATTCACCACACCAATTAACCATGGGATAAATACAAGAAGACGTGCAAACCGACGAACCCCGGTTTTACAATAACTATGGAAGAAGAGAGTTGAAATGCAGTGTTCCTGAAGCTCTCAACACAATTCCGCAAGAGCTTAGACAAATTAGAAATTTTAAAACTCGAAAAAAATGCTTAAAAGACTTTCTATTAAATCGAAATTAAAGCAATTGAAATAAAATTTATTAATTTATTAAAATTTATTAATTTTTTCGAAAACTTTTATTGAATGTTTATTAAACTAAGCTTACTTAATCTCAATCATCAATGTTAGAAGCACTACATTCTGCAGAAAAGACAGTAAGGCTTCTCGGAAACTTATAACCAATGTTGATTTGAATTGAAAAAAAAAAATTAATAGAATTGAAAAAAAAAATTTGTCTTTTGAACAGTCAAATCCATACAGAACTATTAACTGTCACAGATCGCCTTCATATTATGATTTCAATGGGTTACAAGTTACGGACGACAGATACACAGAAATGAATTGAAAAAAAAATAATTTCGTATCAGCAGAGAATGGTCGTTGGAAGTGGAACTAAACAATTATTTGTTGTTATGAGATAGTCGGTCGTTTAGGACAAATGTTCAGTTCAGAAACGGTCTTTGTGGCCAGTTTTGGTTACTAAATTTAATTACTAAATTCGGTTCTTCTCAAACCGCGGTTTTCTATAATTGGTCTCTTTCCCATTCTGAAAGCAAAACTTGTTTCACTCGTAATTCACGACAGCGTAATTGCACGACACCTGTCACGACTAGTAAACCTTTAAGTAAAGCAAGATGTTCATTGATTCTTGGGGGAGCTATGCTTGGTATTCAGTTGCGTTCATGTACCTGGTCATTTTTGGATGTCTGCATCTGGGAGTTCAAAATTCAAGCGGTCGGTCCAATTTTTGATGAATCGGTCCTATATTTGCAGCGTTATTCAGGCAATAGCGTCTCGAATGTTGGCCCCGAATTCGGTCAAAGTGGTTGGCATGTTAGTGTAGGCTAAGGACATGACTTTATCCGATTGATGAATACTTCGAGCATTGAGTCGCTTGCATGGCATATAGCCCATTCTTAGTGGAACCACAGCTAAGATATATCGATGTTTTCGAGCTCTGCTCACAGAAAGTATGTTAACGTCGCATTATCTGAGACTATTTTGATTGTTGACGCCGCAGAGTCAAAAATGGATTTCGTCTGAGATGTTGATTTTTTTTTGCAAAAATCTGCATCTCTGACCCACATTTCAGCACCCAATTAGTGACCCAGCGTCATCACAATCGTTTATGGATGTATACCCGATTTTAATCGGAAAATCAGAGTCAACATGTTTTGATTCTCTGGCGATGCCCAATTTTCTGGGGTTTCTTCGATAAAGACCACTACGGCAACTATGTTTTCTTTATTTCACACTTATCTCTGTCTGGTTGGTAGCCTGATGTCAAAAAGAGTGCAGTCGCGTTTAAACTTTTCCACGGTTCGACGAATTGCCTGCATACGTCATAACGACGACCTGTATCACGCATAAACTTACGCCGGGTTTTTATATATGAACCATCTAATGTCAATGTGTTCATTGCCAGCCTATAACTCTTTAAAGCTCTGATTTCACAATGGCAAAGTGTATCATGCTCAGAGTCCTTATTTTACTCGTTATCCGAACAAAGTCAAATGATCTATTATGTCACAAATCACAACTGGCTCCAATTAATACTATTTACATATGCACTGGCAAGGCCACATTAGAAAATTGACCTTAACTTCATCGTCACCCTTCGCAACAGTTTCCCCCCGTTTTAGTTCGACTTAACGCCTAAAGACATTCGCAAAGTCTTGATGGATTTCAAATGTTTCATCTTAGTGCATTTGCTCCCAAGTGTAAAGGATTGCAGGCACATAAAGTGGGTTAAGGTTGCGATGAGATTTTGTTTACATGTCAGAATTTCTACCCCCTTCAATAAAATAGAAATTCCTTCACTGCTGCAGTCAGAAAAAATAAAGATTTTATTTCATGTACTAACGAGAAATTCCAATTTGTATTGTAATGATTGTAATAGCAAGACTTTGTTTGCAAAATGATTACATTGTGTAGGTACCCTGCTGTGAAGCAGGTAACGAGTTTAACCTGAAAAATTCGATGATTTTCATGGAGTATGTATTTACGACACATTCTTTTGGCATTTTTGGAATTACTTTACGCTTCGAAACTATGATTGAAAGTTGAAACAAACGAAACAGGAAGCATGTAGTTGATAAGCACAAAATTGATGCAGTGATTGCTTGATGTGTCGCAAAGTAGGAAGGATACATAGAGTAGTAGCCTGGCATTTGCAGCTGAATAATCAATAATATTTATTGATGTAGAATGGTGTAATGACCTTAGAAATCTAGGGTTCAATACGTTCAAAACAAGGAACGAAATCGAATTGCTTTATTAGCTCTCAGTCATTCTTTTCTCCAGATCACATTTTTAGTTCTATGAAGCTCATCTAACAATAGTTTGCGGAGTAACCGATAATGTCGGAGTGTGTAGCTATAGTATTAAAAAACACAGAGAAAGTGATACATACACGGTACATTTAGAAGAGATATGCAAATCGACAAGTCATAAAATGAACACCGACAAGACTAAATCTACCAGGCTAATAGTACATTCACACTGCACCTAAGCCCGACATTTCGGATAGTTTCAACATTTCAGTCCAAATGTTCAGCAGTTTGCCATACATTTTCCACCAATTCGAATTGTTGCATTTCAGCGAAATGTTCAATTCCCTCGCTGAATTTGCAAGTTTGTCAAATCGAACAAACCTCTTTCCATATTCAGAACGTCATTTAATCACTTTTCAGTCTGCTGACATAAACAAAAAGCAGCTCTCAACAAAACAATTATTTTTTTCAAGTGATAATCCCAATATGAATGTAAATATTACTAACAAATTCTAACACTAGATGTCATTTGAAATGTTAAAATTCCAGTGGGAACGCAAAATTGGATTTCGAATTTTTTTCCCGAAACGTTGAATTAGGGTGCAGTATGTGAAATTTCTTAGAAATGTAATATGTAAACCAGTTCTACCACCTTTTTTATAAATCTACAACTATTTTTTTCTTCGGGATCTATCACATTTTGAACATTTCAAGTAGTCACTGCTTGGAAACTCAGAGCGCCCTACAATGACTTCTAGAAAAGCTGTAGAGATGAGAAGGAAGAGGAAACAGTACTGCAGTACCTCGCTACGTGCTCCTTCCTTGCAGAAAAAATAAGGAGAATACTAGGTAGTTACTCTTTAATTAAAAAAAATGTGTATAAAACTCATTCTAAAATAAGCCACCCGGCTTGGAGCTATCAACAAAATCAAACGCATCAAACAGTAAGGTCAACAGGTTGCAAAGCCGGAAAGTGACAGCGCAGTGGACCTGAAGGGTCTAAGTGGGGCATGGTTATCGTACCTATCATGTACTTACAATTTCTTTAAAGAAAAACCTCGAGGGGTAGGTGCTGCAAATTTTCCTTAGCTTCCCCGCAGTATTCGTAGATTTTCTTTCTGCAGTACATTACAAATAACACTAGTTACAGTAAACTAGTGGCGGCTGTGGCGTTGTGTGTCTGCGCGTCGACTCCTACGCACTTGAACCTAGGTGTCAGGGTTCGATTCCCAATAAGACCAACAAATAACTGCACCACATCTTTCGAGTCACTGATAATGCTCAAAGAGTATAGCTGTCTAAAAATGGCTTCTCAAATGAAAAGTCAAACAACACGAGTGGTTGCTGAGAAGGTGGGCCCTGGCCTTTTACGGGCTGTAGCGCCACCCATATTATGGTCGAGTCGAGTGCAATGTGAACCCCACAGAGCCAAATTAGATCGGGTATTTTGAATTTAAAAGAGTCCATGGCTCTTATTATATGCGTGCATACAGATTCCTATAACGTACATAAAATTGGATAGACTCGATATTGTTGTCCATTTGTTTAAAGGTTAATGAACATGAGTGAAATCATTTGATGGGGTTTGTCCTTCTCATTTGCCTCACATGCTGTTTCCTTACTCAATGTTATCGTGTATGTACTACATATATCGGCTTTTTCTAGTCACTCCTGGCAACAGTGTTCAGTCATGCCCAACCAGTCTTAATTATTAATGTATTGCTTCTAAGGGCTTATTTGTACTTCAGATTTATTCCTATGTACATATGTCTGATTTTATCACATTCTCTGGTAATATTTTATTTCAAGTATTCGAAGAATTGTTTCTCTTCCCAAAAAGTGGCAGTCAGACAAGGTTATTGCTTTTTGATTCGCAGAACAAAGTATAGACACAAAATGTTGTCCAGGTTTTCTCAGAAAAAAAAAAACCTTATACTTAAATCGTCCAGGAATGGCGAAGCATACTAATCGATACAAGAAGTTGCTAAGTATAGAAAGAAGACACACCAAATAATTAATCGACCGTGTGCCTTAATCAATGTTTCACGGAAAATTCAGTGTGCTGGTAGGTAATTATTAAAGTAACCTTAGATCATAGAATGTGCTTGATTCAAAGCAACTGCGAGTACATTCAATAAATGGAGTAATACATGTATTTATCTATAAATAAATAATACAGCTTCTACCAAATACACTTGCGCTATGTATGAACAAGTTTTTGAGCTGAAGTCAAACCACAAAATTTGTAAAGATTTTCATTACAATTTGCCTGTGACAGTGTTGCTGTCCAGTAAGGTTGAACAACAATCGATTATTTCACAGTGAGTGTGATTTAAACTGCGATTGGTTTTACAATGCGATTGCGATCTGAACTGCTACTTTTACACTCTCATATCATCTAGTTTAAAATCGCATTTACTTTGTTGTTGCCATTTTTTCAGTGGTCGTGATTGCAACGGTTTGAAATCATGCATACGCATTTGTTGCTCTTTTTCGCAACCCCATCCTCATATCGTTTCACACAAATGATTTCATGTTCAATTGGTGTGCGCGTGTATAAAATCTGAGTATACTATGACTTCATATTTTTTAATGTAATATTACTCTTTTATCCATTATACATTACGGTACCAACGTTCAGCGACAACCCCGGTCGCCCCTTTGTGTATAAATGTTTCAACTTCATACATGTGATAGAGGTAGGTCTGCAAATCTGAACGTCGCGTCGTATGGCAGCCATTAATGCTGTAAAAGTAATGACATATGTTTACTCCTGGCGTTGTGTTGAACCTGCACCTTCTGCGCTTTCTGCCTTTTACTTACCTGTTAATCAAAAAATACTTAAAATTATCTCAACTATATAAGCAGTACATGTGGCGGCCGTGGCGTTGTGAGTATGTGCTTCGATTCCTACGCACTTGAACCTCGGTGTCTGGGTTCGATTCCCAATACGACCAAAAGTAACGAGTGGTTGCTATAGAATCTCGGTTCTGGTCGGCCTCGGACTGTCGCGCCACATATACATACATACAGTTCAGTGCTTGCATTTTAGAGTAAATTGATGATATCACGAAAAGTGTGGATTCTCATAGAAATATTTAATTTCTCAATTGGTTTCTTCATTTGTGGTCAACACTATATGATCATATTACGAGCATACGAGGGAAGCTTCGATTTCATTTTTGATACTACCGACTTAAAATTAAAAGATGGGCTTGAGTTCATTCAGTTTAAACCAATCCATCTTGTTGTTTGGAACTAACATTCTCGTTTGCCACATCCAATATACTTTACTACTTTGGCAATGGTGATATTGGATTTATAGGTCTAGTACAGCTAAAGGGCATGTCCTATTCTCGCCTTTATAGACAAGTTATTAACCAATTTCATTTAAATGATTTTTAGAATTTACGTGCTCAAAAGAAAATTCACTGGATGGAGCAATCAAGCTTCGGATAACCAGATGGGCTATACAGAAACACTCTTTTATAACTAAATGCTTACCAATAAGGAATAAAAAAACATGAATGAATCAAGTAAATCTTTCATACTGATTGGAAGCGATGTAAAGAATTTCATAGCAAAACCTCAAGGGGTAATGACACGACATGAATATTGACATGAATTTAAAAAGTCAGAAGGACAAGCTTTATGATGCTTTTGGAGTATTGCGAATACAGTATTCACTGTTGGTTTTTAAACATAGGTCTGTGAGAACCCCTTACCTTCAAAGTTATCTTATTTCCTATATAAAGGGTGATTTTTTAGCTATTATCTTTTTGGCAACACTGGTTTAAACAGTGACGTACGTTTCGTGTTTTGTTTCACTGTCAAACATCTTCAGTTTGGTCTATAATTTAACCATGAATCGTCTTACAAACGAACAACGCCTGCATTTTATTATCAAAATGCGTGCTCTGTTAAGGAAGTTCATCGCGCGCTTCTTCCATTAAAATTGTGTGCAGCGACGAAGCTCATTTTTGGCTCAATGGGTACGTAAATAAGCAGAATTGTCGATTTTAGAGTGAATATCAGCCAGAAGCATTGCAAGAGCTACCAATGCATCCAGAAAAAGTCACAGATTGGTGCGGTTTATGGGCTGGTGGCATCATTGGGCCGTACTTCTTCAAAGATGATGCGAATCGTAACGTAACTGTGAATGGTGAGCGGTACCGTGAGATGATATCCAACTTTTTTTTGCCCAAAATGCAAGAGCTTGACTTGCATGACATGTGGTTTCAACAAGACGGTGCCACATGCCACACAGCACGCGCAACAATGGACTTATTGAGGGGCGAGTTCGGTGAACATTTTATTTCACGTTCGGGACCGTGCGACTTAACGCCTTTAGAATATTTTTTGTGGGGCTATTAAAGCTCATGTCTATACAGACAAGCCCGCTTCAATTGACGCATTGGAAGAAAACATTGAAGCATTTATTCGTGAGATACCGGCCGAAATGTTGGAAGGAGTATGCCAAAATTAGACTAAGCGGATGGACCATTTGAGGCGTAGTCAAGGTCAACATTTGCATGAAATAATCTTCAAACATTAAATTATATGGACCGTACTATCGATTCAAATAAAGATTTGATGCATTTTTCTGAATTTTCCTTTTGAAAAACTTTCCTATAGCTTTTAAAAAATCACCCTTTATAAATGTGTTTAAAAAAAAAAGCGACGGCTTACTTTAAAGATCGTTTATTTTAAAATAAGACAACATTTTAAACTCTTTTACTCGGTACAATCTTGTCGCCAATTCCCATAATGCTCCCCGCACGGGTAGGGAAGTTGCAGAAAAATCAGAAGTTCTCGTTAGTAGAATATAACCTAAAAAAATCGTAATTAATTATTGTGCTATGAAAAATATAAAAAAGGCGAAAGATATTAACATATTCATTATTTTATCAAATAATTTTAGTACCTATTTATATGTTATCTATAAATTAAATTAAAAATTATGTATTTTTTGTAAGGGACAAAAATAATCAAATCATTTACTTTTGTTTCAAACAATTCTCTGACAATCGTTTTCGAAGAACATTGTAGAAAAGCTTGGTCGCAGAAGCTTTTCCTTTTGCTACGTCAACTTATGCAATCTCAGTCGGTCTATCGAATTCTTCATTGCCTCAAATGATTAGAGTGAAGAATTAGTCGTTGCATTTACTGATACTGTATGGTCACACATCCGATGGGACCATAGATGCGACAAATTATTTGACAGAATCAAAAAAATCGGCACTCTTACTTCTGGCGAATGGTGTCTAGGTTACGACTAATTCGCCTACCTCTAAAAACACTTGCATATCTGAAGGCAATAGACTTCAATTCAAACATGCTTATACTCAAGCATGCTTAGATACAGTATAACATGCTTAAACTCTAACATTGATGTTTTGGTGGAATCATTCCGGAGGAACACTAGAGTCGATAGTTGTAGGTAGTGATGAACGAATGGGCGCTGCTGCCATGTGACGCCACCATGTCTCTATAAATATCTGTGATATTCCTTTCACAAATCCTTGTCGTTTGTTAAACATATAATTTCCGTGTCATTCATTTTTGAAAAAAACTGTATGCGTAAGCACCAAAGGACGGTCTATCATCCAAAAAAAAAAGTAATGAACAAAACAAATTGAAAAAAAATGTAATTAAATGAAATGATGAGAAATCGTGGTCTAGGAATGTCAGTTAAAAAATGATAGTATGTAGCCTACTTTAGTTGAATTGTAAAATTCAATGCGTCTGATAATAAAAAAAAATATTGTCTACTTCATAGTTTTCCCATCAAAACAAAACCGTGAAGATCCTGTCGGCCTTGGTTGCAAGACTTGCCGCTTGCATAATTCCTGCAATATGTAGTTGTTTTGCTTATGGAACCGATGTGAATCAGTCACAGACCATGATCACGTTATTCGTCTGTATCGACGAGTTGTCGTTGATTCACATTCAGGATTCCAACGATGCCAACGATGAATACCGAGTGGCTAGTTCTCCACTCGAATGACTGATTTATATCAAATGAGGGGTCCTATGCACCTATTTTTATAAATTTAGGGTTAAATGAAAAATGATGATCATAATTGTGCATCAGTTTGACAAAACAAAAGTGAACAGTGGCTGTCCTTAAATTATTGTTAAAATCTCTTCATACTCATCTTGATGTTGGAGTCGACACTAATCTGATCTTAATGAAAACATATTCTATTCTCAGAACTTTCCATAAACGATTCACTTAATCTGGTTTCTATGTATGTACATGCTGTTTATATATGTAGTCGCTTTCGTTTGATTCCTCAGGATGTGGGTTATTGCAACCTTGTTCGCAGAAACGTGCCATGAACCTGGATTGTGGCCCATGTTGGCCTCGTTTTCCCAGCCATCTTACCTGGTACTGAAATTCCACATGTACATACATCTCCTATTTATGTGCCGGCTAAAGGTAGCTGGGTGACACGAGATGTTTGACTACCTTGTCTCACCTACCACAAAGTCTGCTTGCTATCAAATACTCACCATTAAATTTCCTGAAACATCAAGAATCTCAGAATAAATCATCCCCTAGTAACATTACCAAGAAGAAATTAAAAACACATTTCAGTTAATTTTTCATTATTATTCATTTATTTTGTTAGACCCTTGATATCCTCATCTTGTATATTTTTGTTTTGTTTACTCTGTATGAATTTTTTTATACAAATATTTATAATTATTGTTTATAAGTAGTTCATATATATATCATAATATCTATCTTCTTTTTTTCTTACCTACATATGTTTGTTTTTTTTTTTTATTTTAATTCATTTATTTTAAATGCCTTTTTTAACTTATTATTATATAAATTCTTAAGTTTAATAATTCTTATGTTCTTCTGTGTTCGCCATCGGTTCATGTTGTTGGATGATTTTGGAGTTAGGCGCACAGTGCATTCATCATGGCTTTCTCATATTGTTTTGTTTACCTTCTTTTGACTTTTGTTTTCTTTTTTCTCTTTTTTTTTCAGTTCGATAGTAGTAACAGCAGTAGCAACAATTTATTCATTCTTATTTTTCAATTTTCTTTTTAATTCATATTCACAATTTTACTTAAAGCAATTTTTTTTAGGTAACTGACTCCTGTTGCTCGCATGGAATTGGATATATATATTCTTCAAGTGAAATTTATTCTATTAATTTTTATTTTTTCTGTTTTTCTTTGTTTTCCAAACGAGTTGCAAAATAACATTTAAAAATGTCACATCTAAAAACAGTTGCCAATCGATTTAGTACGTTTCAAAAGTGAACGAAAAAAAAAAACAAACAAAAAATGATTTTCATTTTATATGCATATGTATTTTTTTTTTATTTATAAATATTTACAGAGCCAGTAGTTATAATTTAGTTTCTTGTATGTTTTTTTATCTATTTTATTTTGTTGTTTCCATATAATACACATTGTTTTGAAGTATAAGTTTCTCATTTTCTTAGGATTTATTTATATATATGTATATGTATCGACTGATGCTACAAATAATTCAGCGAATATCCAAGTGTTGACATTTTTAAATGCATCACTACTTAGATAAGAAATGTTTGTTTTTTTTGTTTTTTTGTTATTTATTTTCTTTTGAGAAATGTTTGCGTTTTTCCTTTTTGGATGTGTTTTGCTATAAGATATATTTCGAAAATGAGCGACTTAAAAAAATATCTAAACGTAATTTTTTTTTTGTTTATTTTTTTTTAATTAAATATTAACATTTACAATAATAATAATTTGATCATATTATTATGACGAAAAAAAAAGAGAAACAATTCTGTTGCTTCATTTTAAAATTCAATTTATTTCCTAATTGTTTAACTATGTACAAATAGAACATTTTCAATTTTGTTTATAATTAATTGGTTTCTTTTGTTTTCTCAGTTATTAATACTACATGGGTTTGTGGATTACATATATGCATGGTATATGTCTTATAATCCTTTAGGAGAGACCGTGCGTGCTTGTTTTATTTATTTGTTCCATTTTGTTTTTTTTTTTGTTTTGTTAGTTTAAATATAATTTATTTCTTACTATAAATATATATTTATATTTAGTAATATTTTGCTTTTCCTATTATTTTTGTTTTGTTTTTCTTTTCATTTTCTGCGTCATCATAAACCTACAATAATTATTGTTAGCTTTACTGAAGTTTTCTGGTTTCATTCTCTTTTGTTTTGTTTAAGTTTTACATTTGTTATTCTTGTTTTTCTACTGTTTTTGTTTTCTTCTTTTCTGTTGTTCTGGTTTGAATTGTGTTAAAATTAGGTGACGTTTATATGTTTAGTTAATACTTAAATTTATAATATTTGGCAACAATAATAGTGTTTAGTTAAAAATTTAATTATAAAAACACTTAATAAGAATAATGGCGTATAAAAAAGGATTTTTTAAACACATGCATTTGAGATGTTAAATTCGAAAAGCACCAAGATTTTTTTTTGGAGAAATTGAAAATGAGATACTATATTAATGTGTCTATTCATCGGTATTCAAGGGGTTGTTAGCTAATGTTGGGATTTTCTTTCAAATTGCTGATAATTGGTGTAGTGACGTCGGGAACACGTGATTCATTGTTCACATTTCTAAACGAGAGGACGATTCTACGTTTTTTCATTTTTGAGACGGACAAAGGACTATAGAGAATTGTAGTTGCGTCATTCACTTCATGGGTTCCTACTTCCATGCTGGGATGTCTTAAACATCGAAAACTGAGACTACTGCTGGAACTACTCAGACATCGTAGACACCTTTGAGCGATATCAGAGAATCGGATCGAATCTAATATTTGCATATCAGGACTAGAGTTCGATTAGAGATTGGGTTCAATGTGAATTCACGTGCAGTTCTGTGGAGGTATTGTAGTATATATCAAATAGAACCGTCTATGGAAAGCAGACTTCAACTCCCTGGTACATCACTGATGTCACAGGGGTGCTGTAAAAGTTTTCTCCTAGGGGCACAGAGAGCGCCTTGCAGCGGAAATGCTGAGCTCCGTGCCTGCACAGCGGTAGAGATACAATAATTTCCACAATTTCCAATACCATGCTTGCCCCTAGTCTGCATCCGACACTGACCACAGTTGGCGACTGGTCCTGCAAGCTGGAGATGTAACCTACTTGAGGTTCGACAATCACTTCGGAGTACTGTAGCCTGACCCGGAAAAGAAAAGTATTCTGGAATCCTGAAGAATTTGGTTATAATTTCAATTTTAATTTTATATCAAACAAATAACGTTTGATTCATTGACTTATTTGAAGTATCAGCGACTGTAATTCGCAGAAGTACTGTACCACAAGTCATATCTGAGAAAGCTGATTCGATGAGAGCAAGCTATCGATCCTGAGGTTATCTCCATCTTCTGGGGACCATGTGGGCTCCTGCAGCAAACACTTATACTGTTGGTACTACAGTCAATTCATGAAATACCCAGTTCGTGTGATTATCCAATCGAATCGTGAATAGTCTCTCTTGCTTTTCATTTACTTATCACTGCCTACTGTCCTATGCTGATTTCGGCGAAGCTTGGGAACTTATCCATTACACCTTTGCTCTCTAGACATTGTTAATGATTATCGGGAGATGGTGTCGTGAAAATGGACGTTTTCGGAAGTTTCAGTGCAAACAACGCCTCGGTGACCGTGTTTAAACATTATATTGTATGTGTTAAGGTTACATGAACATGTGGTATCTCACGATAATCTATGTCTAATTCAAATTCGCTCATCTGCCTCGATCCAGCATAAGTAGACGATTTTCCGACGTCAGATCTCAATGGCATATGGCCACGAAAGGTGGAAAATAAACAAGGACTTACACCCCTTTGTTGAATTTATGCAACCTGGATTCTGTTGTAATAATTTAATGCCACATCGAACACCACCAATGTCGCCATCATGAAAGAAAATGCCTTCAATTTACTTCCGAATACCGATGCAATGTTTTCTCAAGGCAACACAGCAACACTCTTCAAGGACAGTTAAAATGAAGCAAAGATAAACAAATGGAATGGATACGAATGGATAGCTAAGATAAAAAAAAACAAGAGATTACAAAAAAGAAGCACAAACATAATTATTTTCGCATCAACACAGTCCTCCATACTTATTTTTTTTTTCTTCAAGACAATTTCAAATAAAGAAAAAAAAACAAAAAAATAAATAAATACTTGCACAAAGACAAGAAAAGAAAAGAAAAAATAATTTGCTTGGACGTAAGCAACAAAAAAACCAATCAAAGTGGATGAACGAACATACATATACACGAAAATAAATTCATTTGGATTTTACAAATTGGTCTCACAATATGTTTTGTTTAAATATATATATATACCTATATGTTCCGTATTATCTTTCTCTATGCCTTATGCTTAAATATATCATCATAGTTATCATTTGTTTTGTTTTTTTTTTTATTTTAATTTTTTGTTTATTTTCTATTTAAATTCTACTGCCAGTCTCAAAAAGCTCGAGTCACCATTTAGAAAGTTACCATTTTTTTGTTTTTGAAAACTTTATTCTTTTCTTTTTGTTTTTTTGTTTGTATCATAATGTTAATCGTTTTCTTAGTTTTAATTTAGTTGTTGTTGTTTTTTTCTGCTTGTTTGCATCTAGGTTGGTTGCTGTTATTTCTCTTGTCCAAAATATCTAATATTTTCAAATTCATACATAATTTTCTTTCATTTTTCATTTTTAGACATCGTCAATTGTTCCGTTTTAAATGCAAATATATTTTATTCATATAAATTAATTAAATTAGCTTATCAATTAGAGAAATCAGTGAAAAAGGAACGAATAAAAACAGAAAACAAAGTTAGACCGAAAGCTAACAAGCGTTTTTATCACCCAAGCAGTTAGTTGGTGTCTTATCGTGTAGTGTGACTGATGATGATGCTTTTGTTTTTGTTTTTGTTGTCGACGATGTTGATAAGGGCTCAGTTAATTCAATACTATTACTATCGTTAAATAAATTTGATTTAGGCAGACCTAGGTTACTTACGCCGTCGGGCTCACTCGCCTGGCTTGCGCTTCGGCGGCGTCTCTTTCGCGTTGAGGCGGCTTTCTTTTTCGTGAAGCGAATGTTGTAGGGATCCTCGGCCAGCTCAGGGTACTCGGCCACATCGTGAATGTACTCACCCTCGTAGGAGTTGGCATAGCCCAGTTTGAGGATTTCATCGATCTCCTGTTGCGACCAGTCGACCACTGTCGTTAGGCCGTTGCGGAGTGCTTCCTTTTCCCGGTGCCAGGCCTTTCGCACGGCGGTCAGCTTCGCGTGATGCATAAGTCGCTGCTTCTCCTTGTCCACGGTCGTTCCATAGCGGAGGTTGATGATGGCATGGGCGCCGTGTATCTTGACGTCTAGGTAATTGTTGCCGCTTCCATTTTCCCTCGTGATCTCGTGGAAAGTGGTGTTGACCTGACCCTGGAGGCGCTTGAGCTGCTGTCTGTCTTCACTGGCTCGCCACGACTCCTCTTTGACAAAGAAGAACGAATCTTGCTGGGCATTGTGAACTACGAAAGTGAACGGCAGGAGTTTGGAACGGTTGAAGACGGATGTGTAGACGTCGCGGTAGATGGCATTGGCAGCTGGGACGCTGGATACAATCGCCTGCCCGTCAGTGGTTCGCGAAACTACAATACCCTTGCCGAAGGGTGGGTCTGAGTCGGAGCCGATGTTGCGAGGCCTAGGGTTCATGACGTCGAATTTGAGCGCTGATTTGGGCGGAGCTGAGAGGTCTTCGAAGCTTGACATTCTGCGGATGCCCAGATGGGCGAGGAAGCCCGACTCCACGGCCATTGTAGGGATATTGTCGATGGGCCGCTTGAGGTCGAGAGCGATTGGATTGTTGAGGGTTCGACCCCACAGCGATGGCTGCTCCCAGAGGGTTCGGGTGAGCTGAGGTACTATGTTCGGGATGTTAAAACCGAGGATTTTCATCCAAGCGGAGAAGTCTACTGGGTAGTTGCGGTCGTGGCCAATGTTGATGGGATCGTTGCCGTTGAAGCGGTACAGATGCATTTTCGTCGGCGTGATGATGTTCTCTGCCACGTTCTCCCAGTTGGGTGACATCCACTGGCCTATAAGCGGATCGTACACCCGTCCATCGCCCATGTGAACCAGAGTGGTCACCTGGTCCAAGATGCCTCCGCAGAAATCGATGGGCAAGTACAGATACGGGTTCGAGTCGTAGACTATGTGTCCGAATGGTGACCGCATTATTTCGCGGATACCCTCGCCGTACTGGTTAAAGATCATGATGGGCGTGCCGCTCTGGTCAGTGGCCACGTAATACTTGTGCCGGTAGACCTGGGCGTAGATCAAGTGTCCTCGGTCGTCGTACGTCAGCGACATCAGATTGCCATCGCGCGGCGAGTAAATCTGGCTTACTTCATACGGACGTTGTTGGTTGTTGTAGAAGAATTGCGTGATATTTCCGAAGTTATCTTTGCGGGTCGTCAGACGCTTCAGGTGATCATAGTAGTACTTGACATCAAATCGACCGCGTTTCGTGGCTCGAACCAGAAGACCTTGGGTATTGTAGTGGAAGCGTTCCTCTCTGGCGTTTTGAGCAACGAGTCCTCTGGAGTCGTACTTGTACTGTCCCTCGCCGAACTTGACGATGCGATCCAGGGAGTTGTACTCCATGGGGATGGTGTTGCCTCTGTATGTGAGCGAGAGCAGGTTTCCATTGTCATCGTAGCGGAAGCCCCACGGCTCTTGAGCCTCAACGCCGATCAGCTGACCGTCGCAATCCCAGGTGTAGTTCTTCACGTTCGTGTAGGTGCTCACGGCAACATTGCGCGTGTATGTCCTGGTCTGCGATATGCGACCATGTACGCCATACGAGAACTCCATGCGGAACACCTCCATTCGATGGATGGACAGGGAAACTTGCGACTCCAGGAACCGTCCATCGACTGTCCGCGTGAAACTGCCTGTGCCGTCGTAGATTTTAGTTTGATTCAGTTTCGGGTGCATGATTTTGAAATCTCCGATTTGGTTGGGTTGCCCTGTTCTCTGGTCGTAGCTGAAGATTTGAGTTGGCAAATTCTGACCACCAATGCGACCCTGGATCAGAGTAACCCTGAAGTCGGTGTCGTACTCGTATGTGAACTTGGCGTTGCTTAGGCCAGTCTTTGCCACGAAGTCGATGTGCTCTTCCGTGAGCAGGCCTCCAGTAAACTCAAAGTCCCATCTGTACTCAAGCTCGCGCTCTACATGAGATACAGTGCTCGGCATGCCGGTGATGTCGTTGTAGCTGAATTCACTCTTGCCATCGCCATGCACAATCTCAGTCAGCTGGCCGGCCGAGTTGTAGCGGTAGATAATGCGGGCTCCATCGCCGGCAAAAATGGTCTGCAGCAGGGCCCCCGAGTGACTGTAGTGCTGCAGGTACGGCTTCGTGCTGCCGGGAGGTGTGTATGTCCACCGGATGAACCCGATGGATGTCTGCATGCTGAATGAATGCTTGGTTCCACTGGGAAGCAGGACATGCCTCAAGCCGCCAGCCTCGTCGTAGTTCAGCACGAACTTCCTCTGACTGGCCAAGCCGATTTCGGACACCAGGTTCCAGTCGTTGTAGATGTACGAGATGATGCCGTCCTGCTGGCTCGTAATCTCAGACAGCAAGCCGTGACGGTCGTAAGTGTACTTCAGCTCCGCAGGTCCCCAGGACCAGCCTTCAATGCGATTGAAGCGATCGTAGGTGATGTTCACTGGGTAGCCGTTGGTCGGATAATAGGACTTCGGCAATCCAGATTGGTCGTAGGCAATGATCAGAATCGGGGTGCGGTAGATGTCGTAGAACGTCTCTCGGTTCGTGAACTGGTCGTATTCGACGCCAATCACTCGACTTTCGTTGACCCAAATCTCTCGATTAAGTGTCTGCTGGGGGTTTCTAACATCCCCGACCAGATTGTAGACGGAGTACATATTGTTCGTGAGTCCCTCGCCCATTGTGATGCTCTGATGCGACCACATGGCCAGCATTTCAGCCTCGACCGGCAAAGCTGCTTCCAGGAGGGGATGTCTTGCCACTGCCGACGATTCGACTATCACTCCATTGGCTCCGTGAATCACAAGCGTGTTGTTTGGCTTGATCTCGGCATCTGCGTTCTCCCTGCCCTTCTTCATGAAGGTGGATCGGACACCTCCCAGCACCAGCAACTCATTGGTCTCGCCCTTCTCCCTCGAGAAAAGTGACTCTACCGAGGCGTGGATGTACACAGACAGACCCTTGTTATCGGCCAACTGCGAGGTAATGCGGACAATCTCTCCACTTGGCAAGATCATGCCAGTCACCCGTCCGAACTCGTCGTACTGATAGATGTACGTCTCGCCCCCACTTGAGCGGCTCATCAGCAGACCTGTGTTGCTGTCGTAATCCAATTCAATTTCGAATTTGCCCTTCTCTGTGAGCTTGGTCATAATGCCAATTCCATTTATCTGTATCTCTGACTTGTGGTCCTGGGTATTCTCGATCGAACTCACCACGTTGCTGTAATCCCGCAGGAATTGGATTTTGTTCCCCGAGCTATCGGTCACCGTTGACAAACGCCCAAAACTGGTGTTCTTCGAGTACAAAAAGGAGTATCGCGTCTTGCCCGACGTCAAGTCATTTGTGGCTACGTGTTGCCCGTAACGATTGAAAATGTATATCTCACTGGATGGCGGATATGGGATGTGGAATTCGCCATTCTCATCGTGGCTCGGCAGATAGTGCTCCAATGCAAGCACATGAAGGGATCCTGTAAAGAAAAAACAAAAAAATAACAACAGTTATAGAATTAGAATTGGCTACAGAATTGGTCTGCCTGAAATGAAAACGTGCAGAGCATACAAACAGAGGAGGGCGAGGCCAACTGGCCGATGGTGGCGGTTCTCTGGATGAGCTCTTGTTTTTGTACGATGCAACCAAACAATCAAGGAAATGATTTATGACATGACAGCTGAAACTGAAATCTGGCCTGACAATGGACAAATGTGGAGAGGTGGACCTCCCCCATTTGCACACACTGTGTTTGTGTCCACTGCCCACAAGTTGGCCCGTCACATGCAATATATGTGCCATTGAGGCAAAAATGTTCCTTAAATGTTAACCTCCCCAATTCCCCCCGCCCTTCACCAACCCGCACTGCCGACGACCAACAGCCAGGGGTGAGTGTCCTGATGGTGAATCCCAATCATGTGCAATTCAACCGCCTTAACCCCCAACCGGCAAGACCCCCCCCTCCTACACCACCCACCCCACAGACCATCAAAATCACAACAAATTCCACTGAATTTCTACCATCATCATCCACAACCAGATACCACATATCAACTAACAGTAAAAAAGGAATAGGGACAGAATGTTAAATTTGTTCAGTGTACATCAGCAGTTGAGTGGCTGACGTTGGTGGGGAGAGAGGGAGGGGCAGGTTTGAATGGGGATATATAAATTAAAAACGAAAAAAAAGAATATTCGAAAACCGATGGCTGGGAGGAGGTTGAGTGGGCGGAAGTGGAAGTGGAACTGGAAGTAGGGTCGAGCTGCTTCAACGTGAATGAGGGATGCATACTGATGGTTATCCATAAATTCCTAGATATGACCCAAATTGTTGAACTGGATCAGAATAGTCGTTGTTGATGTGTATGTGTTCCTCTGTTTTTTTTTTTTTTTAATTTTCTTGTATTTTTTTTCCCTCCCATTCTCTAGCCGCCCTGCTGCGCCCAGTAACAACAACCCACTTCAGTGTGCCGCTGCCATTGTATGGTGGAATTTTCTGGCAGCCATTTTGCATTTGCCTGTGCAAAACTTTTAAGGACGGTCGGCTGGATAAGATGAGTGCATCCTGGTGGGTTAGTGCAGTGGGCTGCGATGGGGAGCTGGGCATATACAATGTATTGTTGCAGATTGTTCTCGTGTTACATCAGTTCAACGCACGCAGCAGCAGTTGAGTGTGATTCTATATCAGTTTTACAAAATTTCCCTCTCCTATGAGTATCATACATTTGGTGAATGTTTGCACGGGATCCAGAGGGGGCTGGGGCAGGGGCCACAGAGAGGTGGGAGTAGTTAATTTGAGTTTGAGTATGAATTGTATGGGGATAGTGAATGCCCAAAATAATTCATGTTAAAATATATTTTCGTTCGAGTTGACCGGGTTTAATACTTGGATGCAATCCACAGATAGTGCGGCCAGGGGAGCTCTGTTGATGAGGTGGGGAGTGCTTGAATGGATGTCACAATGTGTGCGCAGTGAGTTTGGGAAGAAGTTTGGAAAAAAAATATATAATCACAGTGTCATTAGACAAACTCTAGTGTTTTATTAGTTTTGCTTTAAACGGTTTTTTTGTGAATTCAAAAACTTAAATGTGTTGATGTTGATGGAAAAAAAATTTAAAAAGAAGTATATTCTTTGAACCAGATGGAGATAATTGGAAGATTTGTTAGAAGGACTACTGCTACCACCGAGGACTACAAATAGTAGACACGAGCAACTATTGAGGTGTAGATCTACCTCTGGTTGGAGTAAGTCGAATGGCCGAGGCAAGCATATCTTCATGAAGCTCTATAAACCATCTATTTATCGTCTTTGAGGCCGCGGATGACAGTGTTTATAGAGGGGAGGTATACAGCGCATTGTCTACTTTCGGCATCTCTACAAAACTCTTTGCAGCAAGACGATGGAACCATGTCCGTTAAAAACGTCAAAGGCCATGTCCAAGAAGGATTTAAATAAGGCGACACAATGTCATGCGACTTTTTGAACATCACTCTCAAGAGGATCGTAAGTAACTCAAACGTAAACACCAGAGGCACGATCTTCCACAAATCTGTACAACTGGTAGCTTATGCTGATGACATGGACATCATTGGAAGGACACAGCGGACTGTCGGTGGGGCTTTTGTAAGCATCGAGAAGGAAGCGGTTGATGCAGAGAATGAGAGTAAGAGAAAGTATATGCTGTCAACAAAAAAAAACGTGCAATAGCGTCAATATATACTTACAGCTTTAACTCTGAAGCAATGAAAGATTGATTACGTGTGTTCCGAAGTTAATGCAAAGATATCCCTAAGACCGAACCACTCCAACGAGAGCAGACCTAGCATATCCCAGCTTGGTCGCTTCGAGGGGAAAGTGTTCGTACTGAACAGACCGAATGGACTTGGACACCGAAACTTCGGACCGAAAAAGCATCGCCTAAAAAACCGAAGGACAACACGTTAAAGGAAGATTACGCCTTCTGTGGCGTACATAGTTGAAAAGGGATCTCAATCAGCTGAACGTGAGTAACTGGAAGCAAATACCACAAGACCGTGCTGGATGGAAAGGCATGTTGGCTGATACCCCGGACTGTAGCACCGGCCAAACAAGATGGTGTAGGCTTGTCTCAGTGCAGAATTCGTAAGTTAAGATACTGGCTTCTTTATAAGACCTTAAACTCAACGAAAACCTGGTGAGCTTATGTGTTTTATGCATAGAAAGACGCAACGGTGATTCCAACAGACATTCTGTGTCCAGTGTTCGACCACATCGATATATCTGAGCTGTTGTTAAGGCTGCGCTCGATGTTGTGAAGGAGATAGTTTTACGGAGAGCGTTCAACAAATGCCCGACACGATCATGCGACTTGACACCTTTTGATTTTTGATTACTTTCTCTGGGGCTATGTCAAGTACTCTTCCGTAGTCTACACTAAAAAGCCAACCTGGCGATACTACTGGAAAAATGTCGCACGAAGCCGAATCGACCATTTGAATGACGTGCAATACGCAATATATAGTGTCACGAATGTAGAATAAAAAGAACGTCAGAATCAATTTTTTATCTTACAACGCTGTTATTTATTTAAAGTTCTGCTCCTGTCATTCTTACCTAATCACCTTTTATAAATGAAGGCAGTGTACTCAGCCTTCATTTCAAAATTTGAAGAGAACACAATCTCAGACTGATGTGGCGTGCTAAGACTAGGGACGCTCTTTTTTCAGGGTTCCATTAACGACACCATCTGAACATCGATTACCATGCAATCAGATGCTGAAAGACGGGAAATAATTCTGTCTTCGGCTGTTTAAACGAAACATCATTTGCATGTGCATGTCACACTCTAAGGCGAAAGTAATCTTTCTTCATCTTTGCTAATTTCCAGACAACAGTAATTTTATTCGACTACTGCATCACATCCTTAAACGCCCCTCTCCCTCCTCATATACGAGATTTCTTAACTGATGTCTGTTTGTCTTCTTAGAAAACAATTTGGGTCTCAAAAGCATTTAAGCAAACATACACTTCTTCATTTTCCCAGCGCTATCCACCTGAGCTGGACGAACTCAATGACGGGCGCATCCTTTCTTTCATTTATTCACCTTTTTTTTGTGTATTCATTCCTTTCTCCACCTCCATTGACAATTGCCAGAGGGCACATGTAAATATTCCACAAAGAAGTATAAATTGCTCCTTCATTAGACTTTGAAGGATAATCCATTCGGCAAAGAAAAAATCCTTGAGCTGGATTTAGAAAATCTCTGCTAACACAAAAAAAAAAAAACTGAAACGAAATAAAAAACAACGCACACACAAAGACTGTGAACACAGAAAAAAAAATGAAACTGCCATTCTTAAGCCTATTTATACAGTGAGCTCCCACTCACCATGAATGACTTTAAACCTCCGAACAGACGACTAAATAAACGGAAGAGTTAAGTTAATGTCCTTCGCTACGGTGGCTCGTTCTTCTTTTGTGCACACCATGAACTGAGGCGGGCACAACGAATGAACGACGACGACGCGCAATACCAACTATGAACCAACCGACAGACGTTTACAAGGAAAATATGTCTCAAAATATAACATAAAGGACCCCATTCACTATTGCCAGAATATGCAATGAATTAAGTCTCACACAGTGCGGCGGCGGTAGGATAGAGTGAATGCGAGACGGCAAGGGAACATCTTATACAGGATTCGCCTAGAGAAAGATGAAAACTATAAAGAAAATAACGCTGAATCCTCCTAGGAGAAACTTTTTCAAGCTTCTTCGTTCGTCTCTTCTCTTCTCTTCTCACGATTCTCATTACGATGTTTGTTTCCTTCTCCTCTTTTCCTGTATGTTCCTTGGATCTCTCTGTGTGCGGTCGCGTCGCGGTCTACTATTCGCAGCAGACCAAAGGAAATGGATCTTCTTGTGATTCACCCTGGCAGCGGTGGTGCCGGTATGATTCTTTTCTGAAGAGCTCAAGAGCGGGGGTACAAATTTTTGCATTAAGCACAGGATAAGGAGATTATAGCAACAACGCATAGTACCCTCACTAGCAACTCTTGAGAGGCAAACAAACAACAAAAAAAAAACATTCTTCCTTGTGTCCTTTTATTTATTTTTATTCTATATCTTTTTTTCTTCTGTAGTTTTTGTTGCTTAGCAGCGTGTCTCGTGTAATTCTTCATTTATAATTTCTTGTGTTTTGATGATGAGTCCTTGTTGTTTTTCGCCTCTGCACGCTTTGTCTGCGAGGGGGTAGTGCGCTGATGGTGGTATTGTGTTATATCCTGCCACTTTGATGTCGCTCTCTTATGCTGTTTTTTTTCCCCCAACTGTTGTTGTTGTTTGCGCACTAGCTGTTGCGAGGATGCGGTGCTGGCTGTGGCGGTCGCGTCCTTGCTCCTTGACTTTTTAAAAAGCAATTATTGTGATTATGCACTTAACTTTTTCTATTAGAAAACAAAAGATCAGGCCATCCTTATCGAGGTCTTTTTGTTCTGTGTTTTTTTTTGTGTACTCATGGCGGGTAGCTCTGCAGGAGCACAGGTACTTAGTGGGCTATTTAATGTCTAGGATTGGCATTCAAGTGGCGAATTATTGTAAAACAGGGTGTTAAGCAGCCTTTTGGCCATCTCTTGGGAATTCATAAGTGCTGCTTGGTTGCAAGAGACTGAATTAATTACGGATGTACCGGCCCAGCTATATGATGAACCACCTTCAGTCTTGTGCCCACACCCAAATCCAACGCTCGAGGACCAAATCTCATTTAACTGCCAACCAAAGCCCAGAAATGACTTTGCATCTTGCCAACATGATTAATATATCGAGCTCCTCGCGAATCCGCTTTCATCCCGAATTGACCGTAATCCAATTTTTATCAATTGCATATACAGCTCCATCTCGTGTATGTATAGATTACAAGAAATTCCCTTGATCCTCTTACCCAGAATCGATTTCAGTTCTCACGCACCGAACAGCACAATGCCCACTCATCCATCATAACGAGTAGCCTACATATCACACATTCACCTTAACCCAATGCCAATATCGATGGCTTGTGCTAGGTCAGCAAGATGAGTGGAATGCGAGCCAAATGGACGGAAAAGCGATTATTGTTGTTCAAGCATTAAATCGATGACCAAGAATATCATTTATAATCCTTAAGGGCCCCCTCCCTGTCACCCCGGGCGGACATAGTTTCTGAACGCTGGCACACACCGTGTGTCTTGAGAGTGACGACAATCAACCGAAAACATTTCGATAATGCTCTCATTCCTCTCACGTGGTCCCAAGCCACCACCGTGTTCATCTGTCACCAGCCTCAATATACCAGGGATAATCTGCAATATGGACTCAAAAGTATCCGATCCTATTTGTGGAACCACACCTCCGTTATCATATTGTCGTTCAGGCCGTGCCAGCCGCCCCCCTTCACCACGCATGGACGTCATCATCACCACAATCATCATCAGCTCCCCCATTTTCACACTCATCGACTTCGTCTTCCACGTCGCAATCGTCGCCGTCGTCGTTGTCGATGTCGAAATCGAAAAATTTTCTACATCTCATTTCGAGCGTGGCAAGAGATTTGCACGTAAAGCCGACAGAATCGGCGTTCAATTGAATCCACTAAATCAAATCTTCGATTGAGGAGGGATGTTCGTGGCGCAATCGAAACCTCTCTATCGGCGTTGGTGCCTCGACGAGGTCTGCTGTTGCTGCTGGAGGACAACGTTCCCATTCCATTTTCCGTCAGTTCGTTGAGAGGACAACACACACATATCGAGCACATGTGTACCGCCTCTTCTTTGTCGTTGCCTTCCCAGTCCTTGTCGTGCTCGTCGTTGTCCTTGTCATCGTTGTCATCATTGTCGTGGTTGGCAAATAACGCACATCGTTGAACTAAACTAAAATACCATTAAGTCAAGTAAAAGTCCTTTTGCGCTTTTGGTGTAATCAGTTCCTAGCCGTTAAGCATCGCCTCTGTAGCGCCTCCGCCCGGCCGTTTATTGATGTTACATCCTATTATTCTGTAATCGTATTCTCTCGCATGGCATACACCAACGGAAATAACATGCTGCTATATGCTCCTCGATGTGATGAGCCGATGAATTCGAGGAGTTGGGGGACATGGGATGGGCCGGCCAACCAACACCAAGGGGTTGCAGTATTATTTCCGGATTATTATTATTTCTTATTTCTCCATCTTCATGGTTACCATCGTTGAATACAAATGTGAACTTGACCTCAGGAGTCGACATGGCGACCAGTTTCTCTGATTTCTTTCTTCTTTACGTGGTAGCATGAGCTTCTGTGGGTGGTGGGTTGCCTTGGATCGTTGAGATATCATATTACATGTGAAACAGCACTAACTCGATACACATGCCCCGACCCTTGAGAATTTTTATAATAAATGGCTGACTTGAGTGCAAACATAGAGCGTCAACACACTCCGTTGGAGGCGGTTCGTGTTTACGTACAGAGACAGAGGGAAAGAGATTGCCATGGCGGACGACATGGCATGAGGGATGGGTCAAATGGAGCAAAGAATCTGTGGAAACGAATGATTTCTCCCCTAGGAAAGGCCAAATTAAACAGACGTGTGTAAGTTGATTAATTCGACGCAGATTCCTCTATTGTTTTTGTTGCTTTTTCCTTCTTTTCATTTTTTTTACACTCAGCGGCAGAAATATTGGTCATTTTATCAAAATATTCTAGTTGAGGCATGGCCATGATTTTTTTTCTGTTTAAGTTAAAGGACATGTGGAGATGTTAAAAAAATATATTCAATTTACTGCTAACTTAGCTTAAAATTTAATTGGTGATGAAAATCGTACACAACATGCATGCATTTTTTTTTTGTAAAATGATTTTCCTTTACGTCGTCCTTAAACCTAAACCAAAGCACTCCAGTACTGCTTCAACTGATGTTGATGACCAAAAGTCGAAATTGACTAAGACTATTTCAGGACACTATAGTTGAAGAATGAGATTTGGGCGTAAAGTTGATGTACACGGGATGTACGAGAAAGGATGTATGAAATGGAAAATATCTCTGCCTTTCAACCACAGAGCAAATCTCTCACTCTCGATCTTATGATTCCTGAGTCCATCGACAAACCTCGAACAGAATGCTTTTATATAACCGCAACACCCATTAGACTATTATGTCGACACTAACAACGTTCGAAACGATGTGGTATACACATTCTTTGTCGCCGAGTGTAAGGTAATCTCGGCATAAAAGCCACAGAAGGGAACCTTGGCTACCATCCCAACACTGTCATCCCCACCCAGTATCGATTTATCTGCGTAACTTTGAGAGCAAAAATATTCCTCTAACTAATGGGTGTCAGTATCTTTTAATCTATGTTGAGGCAAAAAGAAGACGAGCAAAAAAAAAAATGTGTGTATTCATCACTTGGCATAAGTACACGTATCCACACATCCATGGACAATGACAAAGAGACCACTCTCTCGCTGGTCAAGTACATTAGGACTCCATTCAGAATGTTAATGTGTGTACTTTGGCGCTATTCGCTTTCATCCTTCTCCCTCCTTCTCCCCGCCACCACCCAATCTTCTCATCAAGCCCTCGCTCGTCGTTCACTCCACCAACTTCACCTTACTACCCCACACCACACCACACCACAGCACAGCACATTCAATGACAGGCAGAAAGGAAGCGAAAGTCTTTCAACGACAGGGAAGAAAGGACCAACAAAAAAATCACAGATTACACTCTGAATGAAAGTAATTTGTAGCTAATGAAAGGAGCTCTCTTCGATTTATCGAAAAAGTCACCCGAACGCCTCATCCACCTCTCAGCGCTAGGGAGGAGACCCACTGCCACCATCAATATCCAATACCGGCATTAGCACTCTGGGGATGTTCAATTGAGCCCACCATGAATACGGATCCACCAAACCCCACCCAACACGACCCTCCCACCCACTTATGCCAACGAGTTGTGTGTATCTGATGGATTAAAATCGAGTAGTGCGCAATTTCCACAGCGAATGGAAGGCGGAAGGTTGTGCGGAAAAAAAATTAAGGGATACAACAAAAAATATCGGTCCTTTGTTAAATTTGTCAAATAGCTCTCACATGCACATGAGTTCTATTCCGGTCCTGATTTGAATAGACCGACACACGAGCGTGCTGGAGTAAGACGTATGGCTGGGTACGTGAGTGTGTGAACATGGGCCCAGCGCTTGTGCCCATATTTCGTTAAGAGGGTCGATGACAACTGTATGTGCTGCAACTGGAATTAATTGCAATTAATTTCTCAGCCTCCCCCTTGGGCCGTTGTTGGTGTCCACCCCAAGTGGGATACTGCTTCCTGTGCAGAAGTCTTTTGCGTACATATTTGCAACTTCAGCTAGAAGGCCTAATGTGAGCTTTAGTCAGACTGACAAAGGAGCGCCTACGAAGGACGTCACAACGGCGACCGCTTCACATAGACGCATTGAAGTGACGTAAGAGCCGACAAGCACCAGAGGTTGACGATGATGATAATGACGTTACGTAATGTCGATCATTGTGCGAAGAGTTGACGGTGAATTTTTGTGAAGAACGAGAGCACAGGATGTGTGTCGTCCCACAAGCCAAACGGAAGATGTGTCTTTTTGTCACATTAAAGCGGGAACCCCAGCGCTTGAGAGACACATCCATCTGCACGCTTGTTTGAACATCAGTCTGTCTGACTGATTGATTGTATGTGATAAGCTTTTAGGAATGTCAATTTAATTCACTGACATTGGAGTAATGAAAACTGCGCCACCGCCCAAGTCCCCGCTTTTATCCTCCCCTTCACAGGCCGTAGGTCGATGCGCCTTCTTGTCCTTGGCACGCTGGAAGCAAGTGAAGGCTGATAAGCAGGCATTTTATGTAAAAAGTGGGGCTGATGGGTTTTGCTTTGTTTCAGGCGAACTCTATACGTGATCCAAAGGAGGAAAACTCATTCAAGGTTGAAGCGAACACTCCGATCCATACACACAAGCGTACGTACGTCACTACTGCGTGTATTTAGTGAAATTTGGGATACGATACAAAGAGAGAGGGCTCGGTCTGAGAGGGAGTTGGGCTTCGCTTTGAATGGAAGATAAAGTAGAATTTGAAAAATTAATGATATCGAAGCAGAAGAATGAAAATGTGTAACAAACGAAGGGTGAATTTTAGGGCTTAAGGAGAAAAAGGTATGTAGGTGAAAGAGCTTCAATTTACTCAAAGGGAAACTTTATTTCATGCCTATACATGCGTATAAATGTGTAGGTGGGTGCGTTTGTGTGCGTGTAGATAAGTAGGAGCAAATGGAAAAGTTGTGTACGTAAACACAGATACACATGGATGTAGGGGAGTAGGCTTACGGCTTAATCCTGATTAGATAAACAGAATTTGACTGTTCACTTGTGCTGTTTGAATTTAATTTGAAGAGAAGTTAGAGCTGATGGCAAAATACAGCGGAGTTCAAGGCGAGCACAACAAAATTTGAAGAATGCCATGCTGAAGGACTCGGCATTAATTTGGGATGGATAACTGGATTCAATCAGCCATTTGCGTCCGGGAGGGTATAAGTTGCTTGGGAACAGTACGTCACAATGGGTAGTTAATCTTTTTAGCAATCAGCTTGAATACCATATTGTGTACATGTGTAGAACATCTGAATAACTATGGGCAATCCCTAATGTTTTTGAGCCTATAAGGGTAGGGAAAACCCAACTAGACTTTGAAAAAGTCCTTGTTCGAGGGCGCAGAGGTTCATAAACGCCTTTGACCCTCTTTCCGATGAAGAACAACCACGCACTGTACGGGCTGTAGCGACATAAGCTTGAGCAGGTGCCTGCGGATCCAACCCCCAAAATGGCTAGGCCATGTAGACAGGATAGACAACGCGGCTGATACTCGAAGCGCCTTCAACTCTCAACCTACAACAGACTAGACGCAAACAAGCGTAGATGCGCAATGACGAACCTCGTACACATTGGGTGCAGTTAATCAAAACCCTGCAGGACACTATTCAAATCCGCGAGATCGTCAGCAACACTTGTCCAATCCATCGAGCAGTTGCAGAGCTTTGCACTTAAATTTAAAGTTCAACAAGCAACGCTAACTACAAAAATAAAATAATAATAATTCATTCACGACCCATAATTCAATGTCATACCCACACCCGACCCTGGCATGAAGATAAATCGATCCAAAGCACACTGGATACTAATGCCCTGATGTTTCAGACTCTCTGCACTACACAGCTGATAGCTATTAGCACTTCAAATAGGAATGCAAACAATAACTCGCACACCCTCCTCCTCCTCCTCCTCTCATGATGTATGCAGATAATCTCAGTTTGCCTCTGCTGCAGGGGAAATATGAAAACAAAGTAAATACAACTCACCTTGATCGGCTACATTGATGACACCATCCTGTGCAACGGCAATTGCGGAAATCGCCTGGAATCTAGCATTCGAGGATAATAGCGTTTCTGCATTACTGAGAGTGCCGTCTTCGTTAATTGTTCCACCACCGACGCCGCCGCCAATGCCGCCGACATTGCTTGTTGCCTTTGCACCCAGTAATACGGTTGTAGTTGTCGTTGGACCAGTTGTCATGATGTTTCCACCACTGCATATACAACCAGAACCAGCTCCGATACCAAGACCACCTCCAGCAGTTGAAGGTATACCATTGGATCCTATATTTCCACCGGTGCCACTGCCACTGTTGCCAGACGCCGACGACAACGACGCCGACGACGAGGACGACGACGACGATGACGATGTCAACGATGGAGTTGTACCGCCAGGATTTCCTATCGTATTTCCGTTTCTAGTCGGATTAACTGTAGTCGAGTATTGTGCAGACGAGCTACCATTATTGCTGCCATTCGCAGTGCAATCACATGCCAGCGACCTGTAATTATCGTTATCATTAGTTTCAAGGATCCTTTATGAAATGCTCTATGCTGGGTTTGTGTTAAGTGGGGATATTTCGCGAGTTCACGGGATGCAAATATGCTCTCGCGCAAAAACACATATCTACAGCTATACACATTCATACACACACATTCACACACGTACATTCGTAATCCCTTCAGGGACAATCTTTAGGGGCAGCAAAAAATATGAACCCAGCAAGCACACACAAAAAAGGGACTTTAACCGGGGGAAGAGGACGAGATAAAAAGATGACAGCCATTATCGGTGTGCCCCACACAGTCTGGTGAGTTTTGCATCCAGCAAATCCTCCTCGCGGTGGGTTCAAAGGATCTCTCAACTAAATTCCAACTCCCCCTCCTTCAACCGCCATTTTATCCTGTTCGCTGTGTTCTCTCGATTGCTGCTAATGTCCGGCACGGCGAAAGGAATGAAAAAATAAATAAAAAAACCTTCAGTTTCAGTTTCCGGATTTGTCTGCCAAAAAGCGGTGCATCGTGGTGGTTTGGCTTTTGCCGTTTGTTTCATCTTTTCCTCTATCTCGTGTCGGTTTTGTTTTCCTTGTTATTTTGGAGGTATTCCTGATTTTATTTCCGTTTTGTGTTGTTCTGCCGGTTGAATGCCGGGAACGAAAATTCTCGAACATGTTCAAGATATTCCAGAAAATTCCGCTCAAGTGTTTGGCCCAAGTTCGAGCGTAGTTGCGGTCTACCGAAAAGCAGTTGGCTGTTCGCCCTGTGCAAGGGGTGTTTGTTTTTGTGAATCGATTGGCCATGCATAGCTTGTCAAACCGACGGCCAAGTCTTGAAGGATTGACCGAAATTCGGTTCAGGGTGATATCAGAAGGGACATTGCCGATGTCCTTAGTCTCATTTTGTACAGTACGATCAGGAAAAGAGGCGTAAATAGATGTGAAGGTGAAACGGGCGAATTGGGTAACTGCTGGGTTGACCAAAATCGAGAGAATCGATTCGACACAAAATGTCCGAATTCTGCCATGAGGGAGTAAACAATATCTCCTCAGTCCCAACTTTTTGACAGTTAAACTGAACAAACCCTAAGGAAGAATGAGAAACGGGTTGAAATGGAACAAGGTACCAAGCGAGAAATGATTCAAACTATGTTGAAACAAAATTGAAGTGGGACGCAAAGCATACATCTTCACGCTGTTAAGATCGATCGGATCCTGCAGCACCGCCTATCCAAGCATACATCGTCACGCTGTTAAGATCTATCGGCTCCTGCAGCAATGCCTAAGCAAGCCGATAGATCTTAACTGCGCGACGACGTATGCATGTATCCATGTAATAAAGCTGAAACAGATCCGACACCTGACCAAAATTTAAATAGCCGCCCTGAATCAATATGCCACCATTTCACACATCGTACACCCAAGTCAATAGTGTAAGCTTCGATCTGCATTCCAATCAATCCCCATAACAAAACCACTATTTTACGAAAATCATATTCATTGGTTTCAAGTCAAAATCGCTAGGCGCTGCCGAAGTGGAGCTGGGAAAACTTAATTTTGAAATCCATTTCCGGACCGTTGTCACTTCACAAATATTTTGACGTCGATATCGCTGCGTTCTCACCTCGGGAATATTTGAGTGCATATCTAAAGCAAGCAGCGCACCTCGTTAACGCTTGAAAAACTCCCACGTGTAATCATCACACCCAGCGAATCGAACAATCCACCATCTCGCCGTTCACGCACATACACACAGAATTTCATACATGACCCAGCATAATGGTTAGTGGCATAAAAACAAACATTTCCCGTTAACATCCCCAGCCAAATAATCAATACATGCACACACACGCGCCCACAGACACACTCCACTCTAGCTACGAAATGAAAGTACTCACCCCAAGTTCTCCTGTTTGCCAGCGAAATATCTCATATTTCCGGTTGTGTCGACAACGCGAATCGAATTAACACGCCGCGAATCGCTGTCCGCGATGTACAACTCGCCGAACGGCGAGAAAGCCATGGCCAGGACGGTGCCGAGGACACTTTCGTTCGTCTTGTTTTTGTCCTGGTTGTTGTTACAGTGGAGGGGTGTGCCGGCGACAACTCGAATCTTCATGTCCGATGTCAGGCGCAGCACAAGTCGATCATCGATGAAATGCAAAGAGCCATCCAGTGGACTGAGCGCTAGTCCGGTGGGCCATTGCAGCTGCGCCTGGTTGGCCATCAGTGTGCCCGAACATGGAGCTGGACTCCAGTGATTGTGATGTCCATGGTGGCCAATTAGCGTATGAATGATGCCCTTCGGATCGACGGCCCGAATGTTTGTCCCGTCGGCGATGTACATTGTGCGGTCCGCTGCAATCGCCAGACCTTTGGGATGCGACAACCTGGCTTGCAATGCTGCGCCACCGTCACCGCAATTACCTTCGTCGCCCGGGATGCAGCGTTGACCGCTGCCCACGACCGCTTCACTATTGATGCTGGGATCCTTGACCTTTTCCAACCGAAGAAGCCGTAGAATCTGATGCTTCTCTGGATCGGATATGTACAAATGACCATCGGCCGGCGACACGGCCAGATAGTACTGATACGAAACTTGAGTGGCGCTCAGCTGGAGTATGGTGAACACCTTGCCGTCGGGTGTGATACGTCGCACCAGATTGAAATCGCCGACATAGAGGCTTCCGTCGGGTCCGGAAGCCAGTGCAATCGGTGTTAGGAGACGAGCGTCTTTCGCAATTCCGTTGCAGTGGTCGGGACAATTCAGCGGTCGCTGCAGTCCCGTTCCCATGACGACCTTCACTGTCCTCGGATACTCCTTCATGTGCAGCGTACTGCCGTCGCCCTTCTGCAGAATGCCCTCGTGGAAATTATAGTGATGATGAATGTCCAGACCCCATCCACCAATGTCCGAGATATCGACATCGTATCCCTGCAACTTGGCCGTCTGTGTGGTCCATACTGGGGACTTGCATGTCGAATGTTGGTATCCGACCGATATGCGAGCAATCGTCACTCCGTACACCTTCTGCCGGTACACGTTGCGCTTGTTCCAGGCGAATGTGTGTATCAGATTGGGATCCGCTTCGTATGTTTTTACATGCAACGCACCCTCGATCTCCACCCCAACATGCACATGGGTTAACGTGCTGGGTATGTGCTCCGAAGTCAAACGCATCCGGACGATGCTCAAATATCCGGAGGCCTGCGATGATTGATATGTAAGATGCAGACCGGAGCCCGGAATCTGGATGGATTCTTGAACGATCTGTGAAAAGAACCAAAGAGAGAGAGATTGGTTGTATTAGTCATACATTGAATTTGCCTGCATTTGCACGTCTACATATGTTACTTGGTGTTTGTTAACATCGACTAACTGACTGGCTGACAGAGGGGGAGAGCCTACTTGTCCGAGTCCTTGACGCTCGACTGATTGCTACATTTGCGAACTTCTGATGGAATAATTTAACATCCAGAGCGTCCAAGCGGGGATGGATAATAATACCAATATTTCCGGCCCGGATTTCAATTTGCGTCCACTTGGCCAACTGAAAACCTGGTTCTATTTGTTCGGTTCGGATAGCACACACTTGCATACTCGTGCCTGTGCCAGTGCCGGTGCCAGTGCACTGCTGCCAGATGCGAAATCAATTAATCGTTAATTGTCGTGCGGTAATTGTAGAGCTACTAGAGAAGTTTCCACAATGTAATGTGCATTGCAGAATGCACTCCACAATCGGTAGAAAGCCCGAATTAAGAGTCCGCATTTGGAGAACAAAACGTGCTGAAGTAGTTTATTTACCTGTGCGAACGCCAATTGAAAGGACTACTCTAGGACATAATTCTGACTCACGTCCTCATGTGCCCAACTCCAGCCGAGTGACCATTTTCAAAGCATCAGCGGTTGAGGCAGAGGCCGCATGAAGGGAATTTCGTTTTGTGTGGCAAGGCAATCGCCCCGAAAGATTCCCCTCAGCCTCCCCATTGTGTATCTGCTGCTGTGAGAGGAGAAACTCAACCACTCAGCAGTATACACTCTCACCTATCCTCGAATCAGCGGAAATCGCGAAGGTGATGTTTCAAAAAACTAGGACTCAAGAATTTAAAGCCGAATAGCACTCCCCGCAGCACTGGCCAGAGCGATGACCGAGGAATACTAATAATAATTCATACTCCTGGATTCTATATCAACACTTCTGTGCGGGTGTGTGCATGCGGGGCCACACTCTGGACAAAGGCCAGGCCCATCCTCTCCTGATATACGTGAAAATCATTACAATTCGAAATTGAATTCGCCAAGCGACGACTGTGGCGGCGCGGCGTGCGGTGATGCCAGCGGAGGAGCGCCGTTGTTGTTGGTTGCCAGAGGAGCTCGAGGAACCAGAGGAAACGCCAATCTCTCTGGATACAGTCCGTTCTTTTGTGGCCTTATTGTGGTTGGTAAACGGTGTTCGCAATGTTCCGTGGCGTGTTTCCCCGTTGGAAAATTGCATTTTCGTCGTGGGAACTACAGAACACTCGTATGTAGGTACGTTCTGTTTTGCACAACTCTGCAGGTCCTTTTTCATCCCTTTGGCTCTCGTTCTCTATTACTCTCTTGCTCCGCCAACATCTCTCAGTTTTTCTTGGTCTTGGTCCTGATGTTGTTGCTAGGATTTTTGTTGCTTTACTTTCTTTTTTTTTGTAAAGCTATGTAACGTGCGCATATGACTGCCGGTGTGGGTGTGAATGTGTGTGGAACTGTTTCTGCTGTTGTCATGCATTTTCCATGTTTTCAGCACCAGTGATTTTCATTTTGTGTGTGTTCGTGTTTTTTTTTCTTTTTTCATTTTCTCGGCTCTTCATTTCGTTCTTTCTTCAATTCTTTTTTCGGCAAGGGGAAGGCAAAAGTTATGGAGTGACTTTTTGGGGGGATGTACCAGGTTGTACTTCACTCATTCGTTTCAATGCTAAGGGTGTTACGTAATTTAGGTTAAGTTGAGGTAGAAAATTGCAACAACAGGTTCACCTATGACGAATGGGGCGTTGAAAGGACCATTAAGTCTATTCGTAGAGAGATTCCCCTGTTCTATGATGTTGTTGTTGTTGAAAGAATGTATTCAAGAGCCCTTTACTATGCCTCTGTTCCGAGTTGTCTGCGCCACGGTATAATGAGGTTATTTTGACAAAACTTTTGTGATAACACTTCACGTCAGGAGAACTTATTCATTGGTATTTATGATCGCTTGGGTACCGGTTCCATTTCAGTAGTATAGTGACAACTAATTCAAGACAATTTGAAGGGAAATGTCAACTATTGAAGGAAAAAAAAGAACATACTGGCGCCCGACACGTGCCCAAGTACACTCTCATTCTACAAATAACCTCCTCGATGTAGTCGATTTTAAAAACATTTACAAAAACAGCTCCACTCTTGTCAAGAACTCCACAAGAGCTGTTCAAAAACAAATAAAATTTCATTTGATTGACAAGGCTACGCAGTACACTGGCGGAAGCTTTAATGGAACACCAATGGAAAAAGGAAAATGTCGCGTAAGATTATGCGGAAGGCAGTCGGGTTAAAACCTATGGCCAGTATTTTTAGGCAAATTCATAAATGTGCCTCTCTGATGCTGTTGTCATTTTTCAATCAAGATCAATCGCAATTAAAACACTAATGAGGACCATTCCAGGGTCCCCGAAAGAGACGGCTTAAAATTGTTAACGCCCTCTGTGGACTGCATTTCGTCGTACGATAAGCACCTCTCACCTTAAAAATTCTCTGTGGCACTGAAGAGAAGAGGTTCTTTTCACCAATTAAACGAGCAGCTCCTTACTGTCTCTAGCCTCGCCTTACTTCAACTATCTACGCGGAGAATTTCAAGAAAAGTAATTGGTCACAGGACAAAGGCTTATCATGCAATCAAACAAGTCTTCTTCATTATAAATCAGTTCACCATTCCACTCCAACTCATTGTCTTTTTTTTCATCTCATTTCATTTCATTTAAATTTTTCCATAAAACCCAGTGTCTCCTTTAATAAATTCACCGTCCACCAAAGTGGAACGGGCGGAGAGTTTAAAGTATTTTTATACTCCAATTAAAACGTAAGACCCTCTCACTTCTTTTCACCTGAAGCCAGACGAAATTACATTCCACCAGTACGTCCTGCCGCCTGAGTGTGGGCTTACTTTTTGTAGTTTTATTTTTGTCCATTTTGCATGTAAAATCAGAGAAGCAAAAGAGAAGGGAAAACGAGGAAGGACCCTCCCGCGTCTTTCCACTTTCTCTGGGATTTCAAGTTCATTTGAAATTAATTAAAGAAGCCAACCTCAGCTGCGCTAAGGCATTCATTTGTGTGTAGTGCCAACAGATTTTATCTATGCGCATTCACGAGGAGAGCGAGACGGAGCAGGACACACAAGTCTCCCCCGCGCCTGACGTCGTTTATGAAAATAAGTTTCAAAATTCTGTGCATTATCATTATCCTTCGTATGAACGCGTTGTCTGTTCCTGAAATAATATTTCTCTGCACCGAGTTTTCGAGGACCCACCTGTGTTTCGGCAAATACCACTCGTTTGCCGGGCATGGCACCAACTCCGTTTGGCATCCAAGTGCTTATCAGTTGTGGCTTGAGCTGTTCATGATCATGAACGATGCAGATTTTACTGGAATCCAGTGGCTCGTCTGAGAAGTGATACAGAATCGAATTGAGGAAGGTTAAAGCTGGATTTTGTGGTGCAATCCTGGGGAAGAGAGAAAATCGGTCAAATCGATATTCGATACAATGGATTCGTTTTGTTGTTGTACTCACTTAATGGACGTCCTAGCGTGTTCATCTTCATCGCTCAGTTGCATTTGAACTGGTGGCAGGACAACAATTCTGTTCCATGGCACAAACACCGTACGTGTGAGTGGACGGAACGGTGATCTCTGGAATTGAAGGGTAACAGCACCACCCCCATTGACAAGGACATCAAACCTGGAAAGAAAATACACAAGAAAAGAATTTCAAATCATTCTTTTAGGGCAAAAGCAAGAGCAGAGAAGATATAGCCGTTCACAAACATACACATTGACAAGACCGTTGCCAGGGATATTTGATCTTGTGCTCCTTCTGTGCAGCCCCGCGGGGACGGCACAAGTTATTGTTTTATGAAATAACAAAAGAGAAACTTTACGAACAATCGCATCATCCAATTCACTTTGGGGAATCAGTCTCAGAGACGAAGTGAGTTCCAAGAGAAGGTTCGTTCGGGTGTGGGCCCACACCCCACGAAAGAAGAAAAGAAATGTGAAAGCAAAGCAAAGGGAAAACGCCAAATACTGTCCGAGATAAATCACTTCGACTAAATTAATTTCAGTTTTATGAAGTTGGTTGGATGAATTTTCGTTTTCAGCTTTTTTTTCTATCACTTGCTCCCAGCTGTGGGACAACAGACGCACCCGGTTACTGTCTGAAAGTGATTTTTTTTTGTCTTGTTCAACATGTCTGACGAACAGAAGTGGTGATAAAGTGGGTGGGGTGGAGAGTGACCATTTTTAACTTTTCTTCTTCTATCCAGAATCCAGTAAAGTTGCAGTGGGAAAAAAGTTTAAGTGAGTCGGCTATTTGTAGTGAGATTTAGGGATCGCTTAGGTGGATGAGTGAGGGGGGACGGAGAGGAAAGGACAAAAATTAAGCATATGGCCGGGTGTCGACCAACGGATGTATAAGTTTCGTTGAGCAGTTAATTCATGCTGGCAGGCAGAATTGTCTAGAAGTCTGTCGTTGTCGTTGTCATTGTCGGCGTCGTCTGTGTCGCGGGTAGATATTAATCAAATCAGCCATTTTCCGACTGCAGTATTTTTGCGTAGTCTGGAGGCTAGACATTTATGATTAAATAACTTCATAGTGCCCATCAACGAATATAGTACATCTATAGTTGAAAGTTGGGCGTTGAATTTTAACGTGAAATTCAAATCTGTGCAGAGATGCGGATGTGGTTTTAAAGCACGAATAAGTGTCAAGTTGGATGGGCCAGGAGTAGCAGATCAGGTACTTTTCGTTGCCTATTCGAGATATGTTCATGCTATTCGCTGTGCATCATTGCAACGTTCGAATATCGTGACCTCACATTACACACACTTTGAACGAATTTATACAATAACATTTGGCGAAAGACCATAATCCTGCCTCGTGTGCCTTATGATTTCACTAAAATCTTGCTCAGATCCAAAGGAAAATATTTTCCAACTCCGACTCTCTAAATCTTTTCATGGTTGTTAAGCAGCGTGAAAACCACGAAAAAGGAGTTAGGTTTATTTAAATGTCCTCAGAGAATCCTTTTTTGTCGTGTTCTTTTTCCTCTTTTTTTTTCTTTTCTGGTTTTTGCGTTGTTGCGCACCAACAGAAAGAGATCAACACTAAACCAATTTACAGCACTGTACATGGGAATACGACAGGCTAACCAAACCACAACCATATCACCATTCGCCTTCACTATATTGGGGTCAACGTTAAATGGCAGTTTAAGTGAAGTGCACAAACATTTCAAGAGAAATCCAACCCATCTACCGTCGTTTATGTGTGAAAATCCACCCAAAAAATACGTATCCAACAAAACATATGAAGATACATGGGGTATGTCCACACACATTCAAAAGGGATGGACGGAGGAACGAAGGAACGAACATAAGATAAAATTCATGGGCGGGAAGAAAAGGGGTTTCTTTTAGAAATAAAACGATTTATGATATCCTCACACTTTGCTCAGTGTTAACTGTAAAGGAGACAGGATGTGACAGCCATATTGCGGGCATTTCCCTTCATCTCATAAATGCGAAGAAAGGACGAATCCTCATCTCTTGTTGCTGTTGTTTGTGTGCGTGATGGAATCGATTTATTTCTATTGTGAATGTACACGTATGTACTCCTTCGTGTGTGTTCTCCCTTTTTTGGTGGTCCTTTCGATTTGTGCCAGCGGACTGAATGCATCTCCACGGAAATTGACCCATTTCAGATGAAAAAAAGCGATCACGTTTCTCTTAAAAAAGAAGCACCCACACGCGCCACGCACACATCCACCCCACCATCCGCCATCACAACCGGACGCACGAAGATGAGATTTCCGTATCGTCCTTCTCCCATCCACAGTACAGCATACGGACTTAGAACATGTTCAAAAAGACATTTTCCATGGGAGCCGAAATGAAATCCATAACTTAATCATTTCCTCTTAATGAGATGGACAAAATCTGATTATCCGTCTAATGACAGACTTGTGCAGCCAACCTCCCCGAAGGCAGGCCAGAGATTATAACATATGGAATGGTTGGGCATGAGCGCCTATTCAATACGCATACACCGTCACGCAGTGACGCATATGTGGCAGCGATATTGTTGAACACTAAATCCTGTGATGTGATTGAATTAAACTTTATTATAGTGGTTGCAATCAGCATTATGTGGATAATGCAAATGTAATCATGTTACGCAACGTTAGACATGACTGCGTATGTCATTGTCGGTGCACTGCACAATTGGTGGTTATCATCAATTGACTTCCATTTCGTGAATGTGTGATCTTAAAGTCTCCCCTGAGCAGCTATATTAGCGGTTTTGACGTGAAAAGTGGAAAATTTAATGTCGACGATTGAACGGTGGCGGATGGATAGAAATGCAGTTTTGGAAGTGAATGTTTTGTAACTGAGTCAACCAAATAAGGATAACCGTTTGGAAATATCGAGAGTCCGACAAGACATTGCTCGACCAAGTTTTGAAATAAGGTATCAACACAGCATTGCTAGAACATTCAGATAATAGACTTACGAAAGCAAGTATTCGACTGAGAATAAGTTTGTGTTCAAGGCAATTACAGATTGCCGAGGCATACGTCTCCTTAAAATCACGTCCAGAATATTCTATGAGCCTTTAAGCATGGTTCTAAAACCAACCGTGAACAATGTGATGGTCATGAATCAGGAATGAACACCAGACGAAGACAAATTGGAACACCCTAAAGCTTAATTCCCAACCATAATAGATGTAAGTAGACTTTCGTAAGCTCAAGCAATCGTTAAAACACGCATATTTGATGCACTGGGCCCAGAACAACCAATTCGTTCAGTTTCGTTCAATTTTGCATACGTAGGTGGGACAGTAAACAATCGCTCTCCGCGTACGTTAATGACATTTGGGTTATAATCTTGCATAAATTCACAAAAGCAATGATGAGCACTTCAAAATCTGCCAATGTTACTGACGATGTCAAAAACATTCAACCAAGTAGTGAAAGTCAAAAAATTTGCCTATTCCGGCATTTATTTCTGATGAACCAATCAGTCATTTGACTCAGAAAAGTGAGGCTGCTAATGCCAAATTGTAGCCTTCACCTCAATCATTATCCAACAACTTGAACACCCTTATGTCGCTCACGACATTTAACTTAAGTGATAAGAGCGTTACATCATAAAGTAGACAACTTTGTAAAGTGGTTCATTTTTTGTCTGAGAGTGTTCTGCTTTCATCCAGACCTGAAACTACATTCACATGGTTGCATACGAAAGGAGTGTATGTAAGTTGATGTACACAATGTATGCCTATGCCTTGCACTTCAGAAAGTTTGATACAAAATTTGATACACGAAATATGTTGGTATCGCCTTGCCACTTATTACAGTTGAAAACATCAACAAACTATATACGGGATTATACAAAATTTCTCCTTAATACCACTTCACAGTCCAACGTAATAACGGTATCACATTTACATTTTCATTCAGCTACTGACCTTATTTCCATTACGACAACGTCTCACCAACCTTGTTTGGCGATGACGACGAGGACGACGATGGCAACCAACGAGCAAAGTAACGCTTCAAAGGAACAACATGAGATCCAAAATACTTCCCCGAACTTCTTCTATTACATTCGTAAACTTCCTTGAACTTTACAAGTACTTTCTGGCATGATACTAGTTTTCATATTCCCTCTCGTTGCACTTTCATATCGATGTGAGCAGGATATTCAGACGAACCCAGGAACGAAAAAGAGATATTTGTTTACTTTCAATCGATTCTGTTTTTTTGTCGTGTCGACTTGTTCCTGTTCAGTTTCTCATTTCTTTTCGGATTGGTCCTGCCATTCATACATATTTAATGTTTGAGGATGTTATTTCCCATCATGCAACCTGACGTCGACGGTGGCGCTGCGCTTTATCCCTGCCGCGCCGTCACTCGTGGGATGGGGGAGGGATCGAATAGGAGTAAGGACACCGATGAGACAGGTTTTTTTATAGATGTGGTGCATGTCGCTTTTATATCGGTTTTTTTTTCTTGTATAGCTTCATAAAGTCAATGGAATTTGGGACAATCCTAATCACAATCTACCTCTGATCCAATCTCCATAGTTTATGGGAATAATTGATAGAAAAATTCGCGATGACCCGGATCGGAGACGATGAGCAGCATGCCATACACCGTCTAGCGGGTTGAATTATTTTAAAGGACATTATTCGATTGTATCTATTTTTGTTTTATGTGATGTGATGTGATGCGATGTTCCGCCACGAGATACATCATGTGAGATGATTATTTGGAATGCATAGCAACATACTTCAAATGGGGGGACAACCAGTGTGAGTGTGTTTGAGTGGAATTGAAAAGAAAGACCGCAAGGATGCGGAATGTTAATATCCTGATTGATTCTGTCTGTGAATTGGAGTGGAATTTTCCGATGCATAACAAGTGATATTGCTTGTTTTACGTTTTGTTTCGGTTTCCGTCCTCTTCCGTGTGCGGGCTGATGGTGTGTGTCCCACTCGCAAGTAGAATAGAGAATTTTAAAAGGATTAAGGTTAAATGGAACAAAACCAAGAAAGTTTTCATCTTCAATGAGACGATGATGAGGGGCTATGGGTGGGTGGATGGTTGTGTGGTTGTGTTTGGGGCGATGGAGCGAGGGGGCGAGGGTCTCTTTCATTTGCAAAAGTAGGATATGCTCAAAAATAGAAATTAATAGAGCAGAACGGGGTGTTTCCTCTTTAGTTTTATTATTTTCGTGTTTTTCATGTTTATTTCGTTTTTTTCCCTACTTCTGTGTTTGTTTGCTTGCAAGGATAATCTCGTCTTCTTTGTGTTGTTTTACAACTGATTATTGGATTGGGGAAAAAGTTTTGAACTAGTTTTGGCAAAGGAATGGTTTTGTTCATTTAGTTGTTCCACATCTTTAATCCGCTGCGGGGGGATTAGACGGAACAGGACTCAAAGGATTTTCAATTCGATTATCTACCTGCAAGCAACCCAGAAATGAACTGGGGGATTTGCCTTGCCAGTCCTACATTCATTCCCCAAATGATGCTGAATGACAGACTCATTGCGTCAGCTCCTGTTTGAAAAGAGGTTCAAGTTGATGTGAGGTATGTCTTAAAATCCTTGTTGCATCCATTTTGGCAGCCATCCAGAATGACGCAACCTCTCCTCGAGTGCTTATGAGGAAGTATGGATATAAGATATTCCATTCACTTCTAATAAACGCCGCCCACCCACGGCTACACTGCAAAAGCAAACAAAACTTTCTATCGATCTTCTTTAATAAGAAATTTTCATTTTCCAGCACATGTCACCTCACATTGCATACTCCACCGGAGAAGGATAAAATATTAAGAGGCGATAAAACCTAGCACGAGCCTCCGCAATCTCTCGATTCAAGGCTGAATAGACAATAGCCAGGCCCACCACATCCAGTGTACTTAACGAATTTTGATTCGGATCACTAATTAATTCACAGATAATAATGTTCCAATGGGGGAAGCACAAAAATGAAGGAAAACTTTTGCATTCTCATTTCAATGAAATCTAGAATGGGACCGTGGAATGGCGATGGCGATGGCGATGAGGGGACAAGAAAAACTGGCAAATGAAAAGTTAATTAAATCCTTGACCCAAATTGAGAAGACATTTCGCGCTGTAATACAGTTCAATGAATCCTGCTTCACCCCACCCCCCAACCCGGAGACCATTCCACCCACTGGCCTGTCATGAATATAGAAAATTCAAAATTTTTAATTTTTTTTGTACTCGCCCCCCATTCCTCTGTTTTGTTCGCCTCGAAATTCTGTAGGGATATTGAATTGCGAACAAAAGGAGAAAATAATTACTTTCCTTAGCTCTGCCTATCCCTCCGAATGTACATAAGGAAGAATATACATTTTTTTCTTTCTGGTTTTCTATATCTCCGACTAGGAGAGTGTGTAGGTGGCTGTGTTTTTTTGTAATCGAAAGAAAACAAACCGAACCGTGTATTCCCTGTTTTTTTCTTTCTTTTTTTGTTGCAAGAATTCTTTCATCACCCACTCGCATCACCATCAAGACATTTTAGTCTGAGACGTGAGAAGCAAACAAGGACGATTGGGGGATAGTATTACACCTCTCATCCTCCACTCAAATCTCATACAGTACGTCTACAGCACAGAGGCGACTCCGGCAAAAGGAAACATAGAAAATAATCATAATAATGCTAAGGAAAACAAAACCAATGAGGAGAGCAACGAGCAATGAACAGCCCCGAGAATAAGGACGAGAACAAAAAACGATATAATTTTCATCTCTTCTTGCCAGTCCTTTGTAGTCGCCTTTTGGCTTTTAATTTTTGCGCTTTTGTTTTAAGTAAACAAAAGCCTTTGCTACTCTACTGCTGCTCTGCTATACTGGGGCGATGATATAGACTAGCGTTGCTGTTGATGCTGCTGAAGCTGGTTCATGAGTCTGCTTCTGCTGCAGCCTTTGCTTACCCCCATCGCTTGAATATCCTCAAGCATTGAGTTGTGAAAATATCCTTCGCAGATAAAATGCACTAGCACACTCAGTTACTTCTATATTTGTTGTGTTTACTTATGCTGCGCATATCGTTTGTCTGCAGCCGTGAGTTTCCTCCTACAACAGGAACACATGCAAGGGATAGTGCATTCAATTAAAACAGAATTCAACAATTTTCAATATTAAATCCAAAGAGATGATGGTACGCAGAGAAAGATAAGCGGAAGTGGAGAGCGGGGATTTCAGCAGAGGAGCAGTGAAAATCAGATAAAAGGAAGTAAACGTATGCACACAATAATTGCATGAGATGAGGTACTAAACTTGAAAAGTCTGTGTTTCTCCAAACGCATTGGCTTATATTCCCTTCACAAGCTACCCGCCAAATGATTACCAACGACCATTTCTCGAACTGAAACATGGCTGTGCGACTTGCATGTGACGAAATATCTAAAAATTAAAAAAAATTATATATATTTGTATTTACTTACCATCCACCTTGTCGGGTCAGTGTAAATCCAAAACGCGAATCACGATCCACCGACACACGAATGCCAACAATTCCAAGACCTTGTGGTGTTATCACCTGACCACGCATTACCGACACACGGCTACAAAAAATTCATAATTAATTAAACGCATCAAAATAGAGAAGAAATTGTTTTTTTTTTAAATGTAACATTGTCACAGTGTATGAAAAAGAATTAACTAAAATAAAGTAGAAAATAATAAATACATATCTGCGATATGCATGGAAAAACATATCACATAGAAAATGTTCACACTACTTTGTTGGGATGCGTATTTTTTTTTTTATAATTTATTTTGCACAAATAGAAATAATGGAAAAGAATAATAAAAAAATTCTTTAAATAGATGCAAAACGTTTTAATTGTTTATGTATACATTTTTGGTTTGTAGAATTTTAATTATTTATTTACAAGTAACGAGAATGATAAAAAATTGTTTTAATTATTGTATGTACAAGTTTTTTTTTTATTTGAATGCAAATCTGATGGAAGATTGGCTTTAATTTATTTGTTCAACTTTGTTCAGATATTACAAGATTCGATTGACTGAAAATTATGGTTGGGTGCTTGTTATAAGTCAGATTTTAAATAAATAATCAGTCAGGCACTGCTTTACGTAATCTCTTTCATCACCAAAAGGAGAGTAAGTAAATGGATAAAGACATACAATATTTTCGTTTTGAAGCTGAGTTAGTAGGTACACACAAATTGGGAATGATACCCCAAAGATGTAAGGTGTAGAAACCTTTTTGTTTTCTCATCGATAATTGGAAAATTTAGACGACTTTAAAGTCTCAGTTGTTCCCTTTGATCCAACTGAGGCGGTCCTACATAACAAGTCACTGTAGATATAAACACCATTAGAATCCAAATGTCAGACTTTGGATGACAAGCACTCAATTTCATACTACGGCAGATCCTGGGAAAGACCCAAGGAATGTAGATTGACACCTGTTTAAATTCGAGCACGCATATAACAGCTTGCCTCGAGATGGTCAACGCCATGTTTAGCCATTTTGGACAAGCCTTTTCGGGTGGCATTAGCTTCTTTAAGGTCGTAAACTACCTCACGGGGATTCCAATGTCCACAAGTACGAGTCACCAAATTATATTATTATTATCATTTAGAAGATGATGAAAGGCATAGGCACCATTTTCCCTGCAATTGGTTTCAATTGGTATCAAACTCGGCTAATATTGACGTGATTGGTCGAATACAGCAAGAAGTCCATAAACTATTTGATATAGTGCTTAAAAGACACCGACATGAACAAAACATCAGAATAAACAGCCAATTGGCCGCATAGACCAACGAAGGTATAACTTTTCTATTCTCCAATACAACTGTGATTTTATTTTTGTAGATTATGAGTGAGTACGTACAGAACGCATTAAATGTATCAATTTTTTCTTCAACGATCAATTGTTATGGCGCAGCGAAATTATCGCCAATAATTTCATTCAAGATCAGCTTCCACAGTCTTTATGATTAGGAGATTGGTCAGCCGTTTTGACAAACCGACTTGACTCTTTTATTGGAATATTGTACGTTAATAAACTGTAGACTAATAGACACCTGAAGCAGAATGCTCGAGACGAAATACGTGGTGGAATGGAAAACGAGCTAAAATGAGATCAAGCAAAATGGTAAACACTTGCCTGATGTCATATTTCATCATAGTCCATTACCATTACAATAAAACATTAATTAACAGATCAGACATTTACAGAATTTATACGTTTTTAACATTGGTTGCTCTTCCTTGGCAAATCCTGTACATTTTCGAGGTAATTTGGGGAATGCTGTGCCTCCCATGTTAGTGCGGCGATCAAATGCAAAATAACTAATTAATTCAGTTATTCCTTGGATTCAAGAATTAGTCGTGAGTGATTGTCCCAGTCTTGATATACATACGTTGCAAGCGACATCCATGCGGGTAAAGGACCCCTTGATCGCTTCCAGAGGAAAGTGCTATGTACGATATTTGCTGCAAGTTTAGCTGAGGGCGACTGGCAATGAAAATTAAATCGTCAACTATATATAAAAACACGCGTATATGCTCAGAATGTATGGGACAACGCAATAGGCGACCTCAGGTCTTAATATCAGACAACCTGGCCGTATTTAGCGACTGAAAAGACGCCTCTGTCGATAGTCTTCTATGCGTCATGGAGTTGAATTGACCATAGGGAGACCAATTTTACGCCACAATAAACATTATGTGGCCAAAACTACTTTCAAATCACTTCAACCTAATAAGTTGATGTGCAACTGGAGACAGCCGACATAATCTAAAGCTCAAGCCTCACACAATATCTAGTATATTCGCTTATACTTGTGAAGATACTTTCGACTGAACAAAAACTCTTAAGCAAATCATTGACATTCAATCTGCCTTGTACATGCATTCCCCATGTATTTAATGTCAAATTCTGATCTGAATGAAGAGCAAACAGCAAATAACTGCATAAAGTTATTCTTTGACACTTTCATTAGAAGTACGTCTCAGCCCAAGTGCGCCATGACACAAGTGTTGACCAACTTCAAATTCTATCACAGTCGCGTTGTAAATAAGTTTTACAGAAGCCAAAAGAGCTGACAACTCAACACAATGCCGAAATAAATCAGAGCCTTCCCACTAAGGGCTCAGTGAGCAAGAAAATGAACTTTTCCAAGGAACATTTAGGGGCTAATAAAACATAATTCCCCATTCTATCTTCATCATCAACGAATATAATATTTTTACGAAGCCTTCAGCATTTCAATTTAACGAATTGCACGACAGCCTCTCTTTCGTGCTGTCGTGCCAAGCCGCACCCCGAACCCCCGCATGAGATGCTTCTTGAAAATGAGATACGCATTAATCGCTTGATTTTGTGATCCATCACCATAAACAATAAAGCGGAACGCTCATCACTATATTAATATAGCTTGATGCCTCTGCATACTCTCGCAGAGCATCTATGTCGGTATCTTTCACTCCGATCTAAAGGAAAGAAATCAAACTTTAATTAAAATTCGTTCGTCGGGAATGATGATCTATCGCTATATACGCTGCTTACATTGAATAAACGCTTTGTACCGTGATGGTGACGGCGGAGCGCGGGTTGCGACGGTTGGCCCAGTGATTCCTCTAGAAGATTGTTCACGTCATTGTGAATTTAACTATCTGAAACCATTAACCGAGAAGGCTACATCATTCCAAATTTGTATATATTGACCATTATACAAATTGCAAGGGCTACACGACGACGACGACGATGATGATGATGATGGGATGCTCGGCGGCTCGGATGATTCCGATCCCACTCCCTCACTGCCAGCCCCAGACCGTGGATGGGGTATGTCAAAATGAAATTACACTTTATTGCCGTTCGGTGTATTGAAATTAGTCAATAAAAGTTAAATTTACAACTAGCTGCCGTTACATCATTTAGGTCGAACTGACACTCTCCAAAAAGGGGAAATACGTGGTTCGCGTGGTTGGGGGGTTGTTTTTACCCTTCTCGACGCAGCATGATGAGCTCTTTCTTTGGTCTAATAAAACAGAAAATATGGCCAAACACAAAGAATACGCATAAAAACGTCGTCCGAAATGTCCTCCTCTTCTGTTTCATGCTCTCAGCCAAGTGCATAGGGGTAGAGAATGGCTAAGAGAAAGGCGAACAACGAACGAAGAAAGAAAGAACAAAATTGAAAGAATTTTGTCGTTATGTCGCGGATTGCCGATATAAATCGAATCCCTCGCATTATTGCGTAATGTGTGCCCATAATATCTAGCAAGGCGAGAGAACACTGAATGAGGTCCTTATAATGGTCGGACTGGTTGGTTGGTTGGTTTGTGAATGTGTTGCCATCTATTATTATTATAGTGGTTCAGAGAGCCCTCCCAGTGTCACAAATGAACCTTAAACCATCGCAACATCACGACTTCATCGATGGGGCGTTGTCAAGAACTCGAAATCATTTACGTCCTTATCATCGTTAGATGATTGCGCATAATGTGCTTGGATTATGCTGTAAAGTTGTCCAAAATGGCTGTCGAATTATAACTCATCAAATTTGCAATTTAAATATTGCTATTGAATATCGTTTGCTTCTCTCAAATGGACAGTCATCATTAATTTCATGTCCAGACGGTGATTTTGAAATTTTCATCGTCCATGTTTTATAGACTGCACCGAGCTGCTGTGAGCCGGAAGTCCTGACAAGGAGTTTCATAACCTTGCCAGGTTCGTAAAGGGCGTTAACCGCAAAATGAATAAGTGATGTCGAAGAATTTATTTTTACTCCCTCAGTTGAAGGATGTCGGTTTATTCCTTCCGCACGAGCATCGTGGGTGGTAATATGAAAATGTTCCCCATTCAAGCAGAGTTTCATGGTCAATCAAGAGCTTTAAATCAATTCTGACAAAATGTGTAAGCAGGTGACATCGAACTGACATTTTTATGACTACGATAATTTTGAAGAAACGAGTATAGACGCTTGCGTTAAAATGTTTCTTATGCTATCAGAATAAATCTTCCATCAGATTTAAATGCTGAATAAAAATATCTAAAAGAAAATTGTAATATTATAAAAACTGTAACAAATTTTTAAGAATTGCATGCATAAAAAATGTAATATCCTTAAACCTAGAAAATAAACGTTTGCGACCGCAAAAGAAATTGTTGTGACATCATTTTTGTCATGTAGATGATTTCTTTTGCGGCTTGCGGTTTGCTTAAAGTTTTAGTAAATATAAAAAGGTTTTTTTTTGTCATTTATTTATAAAGCAGAAAATTAAATAAAATAAATATTTATTTCTATTAAATATTTCTCAATTTTCAATAAACATGATTACAACGAAAGTTTGAAAAATAAATGTATCTTATAACAAAAATGTGGTATGAATTTAATTTTGTTAAGAATATGAAATACTTTTTTAAAAATAATGTGGACTCATAAATTTTATTATTTATATGGTTAATTTTATACAAAGTTTAGACGAGTATTCTGTTAAAATAGAAAATTTCAGTATAAGCGCGAGTTTAGGCTTTTTAATGTTATTCTAAAAACTTCTAAGAAAACAGGACTGCTCCATGGTGACAGTCAACCAATCCATTCTATCGTATTGTACGGTTAGGTTATGTAGGTGGGATGCCAGCGAAATCGCCAGCACACTACCCATAGTATCCAGTGATAGTGTGGTTAATTTGATCACAACGGCAAATGGTGACTGGACCAGATTTCGGGAATCGGGATAAAGCGTATTAACTTTGCTTTTACTGTGATTAAAACCGTGGATGCCTCTAACCAAGGGCAGGCACCCAACCAACTGTGCCACTCAGCTGTTTTTCTAGCGTGCTAAGATTTTTTAATTTACCAACGACTGACTAGAAGTTAGAACCTATATTTCGCGTGAATTTTTCAACCCAGCAGGGAATTTCTTTAGACTGTCAGCTGCAAATATAGGGTTTTCCTATTGGGACTTGACAACTTTGAACTTTCACTGTAAACGCTCCTTTAACCCCACCGAGCTGTAAATGTCAAAGCTTTCAGTAAAAATAACATTTTTGTCGTGGTGATGTTCACGAACAAAAAACGAGACTTTACAAATAATTAAAAAAATTTCAATTTTTTGTCGTAATTCCAGCGCCGGCAAGACACCGGACTGGTTAAAGTGCAGGGAATACTGACGCTGCGTCGAAGATGAACCTCAAGACTTTTGCGAAAGAGTCTTGACCCTTGGTCAACTTATAAGATGAAGTAAAGTTCACTTGAAAGGACGTTGAAAGATCGTTGATGACCGATACGTCACAGCCAATGCACATCGCTACAGAGCCATGTTGCAACGTTATTTCTTCGATCAGCTGCATGAACTAGACGGCTTTAAAAAGCTAGTGCTATAAGCCACACGACGGGTGTCATAATTCCCTTATTGAAAACTATATTCGATGAACGTGTTAAATCGAGAAATGGTACTGCCGATTGGCCATCTAGATCGTGTGATTTAACGTCTCTATACCGGCTTTTATTGGCCTACTGCGTTATATCATTCCAAGCATCTGGCTTCGTTAGAGTAGCTCAGAGCCCATATTGAACAAGAGATACCGGCCATCTCCGCCGAAATTAGCGAACCATCGAAAATTTGGAATCAACGAATGTTCGGCATTTAAAATTATTTGACTACACTTGACTTGACTGGACATTTTGGTCAAAAAATTTGGTATTTTTTGACTTGTGATGAGTCAAAGATGAATTCGCAGCCAAAATTGTATGTCTCCAGGAAATAATTTGTCCGCCAAATCAACAACAACAGATTGCCAAAAACTAACATCGCTGCATTTACCTTTGCAACCCTTCGTAGAGCCTAGCGATGGAAGTACCAAGCGCTTCCAATACATAAATCCTCGAAGAGGGCGGAAACGATGTTTAAAGCGCACACCTCGATAAACCAACAAAATCTCATCTAAGCACCTTTAAGCAGCCCCCTCCCGTACCGAAAATCCATGTCTTCGTGTTATGTGCGCTTTAAACTCCTTGCTCATTAGAACGTGTCAGCACTTCAAAGTTTACGTTTCCTCGACAGTAATAGTATTTTGCGTTACGTTAACAACCCTAATTATGAGGTGTTTCCAGAACATCTACTTGCAGCCAGGCATCACAGCAAAAGTACCATGTAAGCACAGATAGTCCTTCTGGCTGTAGGCTCTCCCCACATATCCTACACATGTACGTGTGCAGGTGAATGTGTGAAGAAAAACGCGTTAAGCACTCAATTAGGTAACGCACTCATAAAATACCCTATTTAATGTCATTCGACGTAAATACATAATTATGTCAAATCACACAGGTATCATTATAATCATCGCACACACTCTCTCTGCATCTCTCCCTCCGCCCTCTAGATACGAGTGTCTCTACAGTCTACTGCCGTCACCGTGTGTGTATCTATCGCCTTCATTTCGGTTGTTTACTTGATATCATATTCATGTTCTGCATGTTAAAAGATCATAAAAAAGCTCCACCATAAGACACAAAAAAAGAATAAACTCCTTTCGAAGGAGAGCGGGTGTGTGTATGTCGGTTTGCAGGTTTTTTTCCCTTCTCGAAGAAAAAAACAACCAACTTTTGCACACACACAGATTAAACACGCACACATAGAGTCAATAGCATGGAGCCCTGCAAACCGTGGCCCATAAAAGGTGTACCTACTTACAAAACCGCCCCCGCCCCTCTAGCACTAAGCGAAACCTATCGACGGCGTCCTGTTACAAAATGCCCACCCCCTTTCTCACTCGCCTTGTGACTACTGTGCGCCCACCACCGTATCAAGTTGGAGAAAACCTTTGTGCTTGTTATCACAATTCATAAATTTATTACATTTGTGCCTCATTACCTTTTTCTGAGAATGCAATAAAAACACGGCGTACGCGCATATGTTCTCCAAGTCCGCGTCCTTTTGGAGGCCCACTACGCTTTGTTTTCGGCGGGTGGAAGGACAGCCATAATGACGGTCTTCGTCCACCGCATGACTGCACTCAGCAAATAAGTTCAAATCACTACAACCACCGACGACTGAGACGTCGACGATGGCGATGACGCTGACGATAGCTACGACGGTAACGACGTCTATTTGAACGAATCCATATGGCAACACACCAGCACACATTAGGGACACAATAACACAGCACAACGACAACCGGGCTGCGACTAACTAAAGCCGAATTAGAAATGTAACGGAAGAAATCGGTAAAAAAGAAGGCAGAATAAGGAAGCGTTGCTCAGCAAAAAAAAAAAAACAACGGCCTCTCTCTCCCATGGGGATAATAGAGAAATAGTCGTAATTTCCAGAGAGAAGTCTTTCGCTCAAGGCAGACAGCCCACAGGCAGGAGGCAAGCGAAGGCGCACCTCGTACACTCTCCACATGAGCGTTAACAACTGATTGTGATTGTCCTTGGAATGGGTTGGTGGCTGGGCTGGTGGTGTTATATTGTGTTTGCTTTCGCTCTCTTCTGCCCGGATAATGGGAGAAGGTGAATATTTTAGAAAATTTTTGTTCATCAAAACGAACGATCGGGCGGGTGCTGCTGTTGCCTTCATAATTGTACACTCTTAGGTTTTATTTCTTGTCGTTGCTGTATGTGACTCTGCGGTACTTGGATGCTAAGGATATGCCTGGATGATATCCTTAGAGAGACATTTCTTCGCTTATGTATACACATCCATATATATTTTTTTGTTTTTTCGGTTTTTTTAAGTTATTTTTATGGACTTTTTCGCGATATTACACAGCGCCTTGGTTGTGTGTTCTGTGCAGATAGTTAGGAAATGATTTAGCTGGTTCGGTTTAGAGAAGGTAAGCAGGCGTAAGAACCACTCACTCTCGCACACCCGTGTATAGACAAAAATGGAGAAATAGAAATTGCTAATGGCATCTGAAGTAATCGAGCAGAACGAACGCTCGATTAGAGGAAAACGGAAATTCGCATTCAATGGGTAATTGGGCAGGATTTATAAAACAGGAAAATTGTTTTAAAAATACACCCCTACACAGGGTCGGCCAGCTTCTGTGCGAATGGAACGAAATGGCTTGCGGGAATTTTGCGACACGTGTAGCTGAGTTGGGAATTCTATTTTATTTTCCCCCACATAGTTGGGGGAATGGTGAAGGGAAAAGGTGTGACCGCAACATATGTCATAATGTCGAGGTCAAGAGTGGGATGAAATGGTTTTGGGAAAACGTTCTGGCGGAAGGATGGAGCAAGACCACTTGACGGAGCATAATTGTTTTCTAAGTTATTAGCATGCGAGGGTGTTTTTTTTAAACTGAGGAACACGGACATGCTCGTTCAGGATTTAATGGGTTCAGAAACTTGTACAAATTTGCTGATGGCATATTTAGGAACTGTCATGCTATTGTATGTTTTTGCCTCATGTCCTAGCGCAGTAATGGGAAGATTTTCTTAAAATTTGGCATAGCTTCACATACAATTCTAAAATTTTATAAATACAACAAGGCTACCGGAGTGTTCCAAGTTTCGCGTACGCCACCGCATGATTGTCTGAGACTGGCATGAATATAAAATACACCTACCAGCTTCTAAGTTGGCTGTTTTAAAGACCAAGGGGGGGTTTATATAGAGTGAACCAAATAGGACCAGCACGAATAACTTTTTTATTTTCCAACAACAGCTCGTTAAAATCATCGATTTCTATTATTCTTATAAACGATCAATTGTTGTGGCAGTGACAATATTGCACACACACAGCCCTCAAGAGTTTGGTCGACATCTTGAAATATTCGGAATCTGTGCGAAACACGGAGACTGAAACTAAACGCATTAAGTGGGGTAGTAAAAAACGCGACGCTTAAAACACGACAGTTCTACTATGGCACACACTGTACATGTACTTTTGTACCTTTTGATCACGTATCGAATAGACATTTGAGCTTCACTGCGAATACTTCAGCAGCTCGCCATTTCCATGAAGTCATATTCGATTGAATCTTAATAACAACGAATGGCTAACATAGGCCCAATCTGATATTCACGCAGGGAATTTCACGTTGTATAAGTATATCTCACTTAGTTTCTGAATGTAAGCATGTTGAGAAGATTTTAGCTGTGCTCTCAGATCGTGGGGAGTGCTCCGAGAGATTGAGATTTTGAAAGTTGTTCGTGTCGCATACTAATCCCACTAACCTAGACACTAAGTGTTGGGGCCAACGCACATACCCATTATTTCACGCACTCTGCGCTTCATACGCAGCACATCCATCGGAAAATGATCCACTGCTTGGATAAGCGCGCACTTCAAAAACTTGTTATTTGGGTTACGTCTAGCGGGAGGTATTGTCCAAAGCCGGCAAAAACGTGTAGTCCTAAGAATTGAGGTTTGGCCTTCCAGATGGCCACTCACTCGTGGAAACGACAAAAAAAAGTTTGGAGCGAAATTGTGTTTAGCCACGTTTGTGTCGCTTCTGCCTTATGAGCGGGAGCGGAGTCTTGTTAGAAGGTTCACGATTTATTTTCGAATAGAATTGATCTAAGAGGCTTGACAACGTTCTCTAAAAAACCCTGTCATGTACTTCCTCTGAGGTCTTAACACATTTTTTTTAAGATTGGAGCTTGGTAACTGCATCGTAAGCGACTCCAAATCATCACTGAGGCTGGGTTGTGTTCAGGTTGAACTCTCAGAATGTGTACAGACCCACGTCGTGATGACCGAGCATGCATCCTATCAATCTGCTTGTTCAGCGACTCTTCAATGGTGAATATTGTCCCGTGAGAAAAAATGACATCAACACTTAAGAAACAACATCAAACTATCCCGTTAAGTAAATGTATTAGAGCCAATAAATTGCAAGTCGGAAATCGAATTGAACACATCGTTGGTTAGGGGAGACTGCCCATCCCAAGCATCAATAAATTTCTTTTGTGTGAAATCGGTTGTCAGTCAGCCAGTAGCCCATGGCTACACACGTGCCCCTCGCAGTGCCTTGCTTTCATTTTCCAGAATTCCTAACAGCTATCATTAGGTGGAGCTGCCACTATTTTTGTCAACAAAGTGCTAAGAATACATAAAATGGGACACAAAATACATTTTTTAAGCTCATGGGGCATGTAAGCGAACGAACCCGATTGGGACAGTTCGGTATAAATTTAGAAGTTAATCGAAGACTAATCGATATTCGACGAACCTTTACATTCCAGAAATATATGAAATTCTTTAAAAAATTATGACTAACAATATAATCTTTAAAAATGTGGATCGCATTAGCAAAGGGTTCAACAGGGGAAGCCCTCAGCTCTCCTCACAAATATAAACCAAGAATATAAATATAACTCTCATTAAAAAGCAAACCTTTTTCAGAATTAGAACTTCTTAAAAAAAAAAACTATAAACCACCCGACCTCATATACGGTGAGACATATAAAACAATGGAGGGACGAAGAAAAAAAGAGACTCCACTTTAAAATCGATTTTCATCCAAAGTGACCTTTCGTTGAAATGATCTCGAAACGACAAAGCCATCGCCTCCCTCCATCGGATGAATGAAAAACATGTTCCATCATCCACTTGACAAGGGTAAAGTATTTAACTGTATACTGGGGATGCCAGAAGATGTGATGCGCATTGTGATGTGTCCTTTTCTTTTTCTCCATCCACATCCTTTTAAAATTAAATTAAGCTCCAACCTTAAATGACATGTTAAACATAACAAATGACATGAAGGCATCAGAATTCTGTTTGATGATGAAATTCACTTTAGTCCTCCCATCACCCGAATGCGGACAGAGACGTGTGCTCATGGGAAAGGACTCGCCAAATAAATGTATTTCGAATTAATTTCAAAAAGTACTTTACAAGGATTCCCCCAACCACGCTGATAGTTATCGATTTGTGTGTCGCTATAAATGTTGTTGCAAAACCATAACTCATTGGCCACGACCACCACCCGGTGGAATGCTACGGAATAAATACCCATACGCCACCGCAGCTCCTTGCGAGCCACTTTAAATTTAGTAGACTCTGGAGCAACAACGGGAGGAAAGAAAAAAAACACCGGAATTCCTCTGTCTAATCTTAAAAATAGAAAAATATTTCATTTCAAGGAGAAACAAAAAATATGTAAGAAGACGACGACAACGACTACGGACAGGAAGAAATACCGCTGCGAGACACACACATGGGACTAGGCGAGTGGAAGACCATACGGAGGGGGGGATGGAAAGGTTTTAGGTAAGCTCTGCAAGAATAAACGCAAACATACCCCGAGAAATGTTGACCCACATTCCACTAGTGGAAATATTTCATTGTACCCATAACTGATGGCAGGTTATAGCGCCAAGTTACATTCACCAGGGCACACTGCGCCACACATGCTCTCACACAAAACACGCAACATTGACGACGAGAAGATACCAGCTACCATAGTCGTTGCATTTTGTCAGGCGATATTAGCAGAAAGGACCACACCACCTATACTCCACTCCGCAGCCTTAGCTGCAGGAGACTATCTATGTTGGTACAACTGCCAGTGGCATTAAAATAGTAGCGAGTTACACGGACCAAAGGGAGACCAGATACTCGTACTAGCAGCGCACTTAACTAATACACGCGCTGACTCCTTCAAAGGGTGAGCAGTTGAAAGGGATTATGCAAATGTCAAATATTTCCTCTGCTCACTGGAAAACTTTCTTGTTTTTTTTTTTTGTTCGTCGTTTCCTCTTCGTTTGCTCCTCAACGTGGGATTGTGTGTAATAAATGTTGTCTACACAGGGTGCTATGAAATTGAGTAATTTTATTCAATGGGATTTCACTTTTCGCGGGCTTATTACTCTAGGCCACTGGCACCACTGTCAAGTCCGACTTATGAGCAATGATATGTGACGCAGTTAGAAGAGGTTGTTGGAAGAAGTAGTTGAGATGGATCCGAGAATAGGTTTTAACCTTGGATGGAGAAACAGCCGGGTTAACTTAGAAGCAATGAATTTGGGTTAAGTTTTTGAAGACTGTTGTGGTTTAAACGTCGTGTTTGTTTGAAGGTCTAGTTGAACAAAAAGCTATTTAATGGCATTTAGTTGAAGCCTCTGAAAACGTCATGGACTCAACTAGCTTCTGGGAGGAATCTGGGAGCTGATCCCCTACAATGGAAAATGGGGTACCTTACCCCCGTCCGACGTCCTTGACGGCTGGAATCCAATCTTCAATAGCTAAACAACCTTTGGCCAGCGGTGACATTCGGAGCTTTCTCGTGGGCCCCATTTATAGCCCTACTAGCGCAGTTCTAAAAGGCTTCTTTCAAGTCCAGTTCGGGACCGGAACATACGGTCAACGTCTGTCCTCACAGCCGCACTGATGTTACCGACACCGGATTCCTCAAGAACCTCCGCCCGAGGGTCAAAGAAAAGGGCCTGGTCTCTCAACTGATAATTGTGCGTGTGTTCAGAGGTCGCCTCACCGCCCCAGATACGGCCGGACTGCATGTTGACGACTCCAGCAGACGAATTAAGGACAAAGGTTTTCAGTTCCGCACCTGGAATGTGAAGTCTATTAGCCGGACCACGTGCAGTTGAAGGACTCGCGAAAGTCTTGGACTGCTATAAATTAGACATCATCCCTATGGACTACGTCCAGGATCACCGTCATTAGATTGATCACGTTTCGATCGACGTCAGACACTCCTCCAGCATTCTTGATGTCCGGACGTTCCGAGGAAACATAGCCTCGCACCGTTTCCTTGTTATCGCCAAGGTAAGAAATGCGATACCGAGGAAACAACCCAGTTAAGGATAACCATCTTGACGTCGGAAAGCTACAACAGCTACAATCGCAAAGGAGTGCTAGGACCTTTACCGTTCGAGTCCCGCAGAAACTCTTCAAAAGGATGCTACGGTGAACTAAGTCAGCCCGAAACGGGTGAATGGCCAGCTTATTAATTCAGCAAGGAGGCAAGACAAGGGCCTCTTTGAAAATTTTGCAACGATCAAAGTTCAGAGGCGTACTCCACATGGCTATAAAATCTCCACACAACAAAATTTATAATCAAAACTACTTACCATCGAATAGCGTGCCACGCTGTAGCAGTAGATGCGATGCGCCATGTGCAACTATCATCGTGTAGTATATAATTTTCAAACAACTCCTCCTAGACTGGTGTTGAGTAAATCAAAACCACGATGACGTACCCACAAAAGTGTCTTAGGAATTACTGAGTTAGTAACTATTTCTCTTGTGAAACTACGAGTGGCATGGGTTTTGAAAATTTATAACGACGAAGGTACACACTATGTATGTAACGCAGTGTTTGAAAGAGGTCGCCCTCCTTTATTCTGTCCGCCCCCCATTTTTGAAGACGAAGAAATTCCTCGTAACGTACTGACACAAAGGACTCTTTCAGAGCATGGTTGCATATGTACCCATGTATATTCATCCTTGTGCAAGGATGGCGTGGTTGGCTGTGTGAGTGAGTGTCTAGAGCTCTATATTTGAGTAATGGTTGACCTGCTTTTCGGAACGACGAAATTGGAAATATTTCCGTTTTTTTTTTTTGTTCAACCGCATTTTTATTCAAATTTATGTCAAAATATCTTGGGAAAAAACACGCTGTTTATTGGTAAATTATACACCCCGAATGGGGAAGTTGAGAGCTGCGGCTAATCGGAGTGAAGACAGGGGAAGAATTATGGTCAAAGTTTTCCTAACTTGGAGTTGGTTGTCAATTGAATTCCGGGATGCTTCTTTCAAACGACTGGGGTGCATGAAATTGTGATCGGAGTCTTTGAGTATGACGCATGCTAGTGATGACGATCCAGCTGGAGTGGGAGGGAGAAGATGGGTTCTTAGTGTGAAGATGACGTGGCAGAATGGGGAACTTGCAATTGGATGGCAGTGAAGTATCAGCGGCGCAGTAACTGAACAGCTGCGCTAGATTCAAGTTGACTACCAGTGGCTTTCCAAAGGTCTTAGACGCTATGTCGAAGCTGAGTCTCTTTCGCAAACGGAGCCATCTTCGAGAAATATTTAAGTATTAACTGGAATACAAGCCCACACAACATAATTTTCAGGAAGCAACCTGCTTTACTGCCAAAATGGATCCTGCCCTTTCCAACGATGAATTAAAGTGGCTATACTGTGTACATGACCTGCACTTCCATTATCTTAAATGCGATAGATTGTATTTAATGTCAACCCTTTCCTTGGAAGAGGGTTTGACATCCCTGTCAGTTTACCACTCTGTCTATTCCCAAAGGACTTGCACAAATAACCTCCTTCTATGACCTATGTTCACATCTAATATAGAACCCAGACGTAGTCTGAGATGAGTTCAGACAGGCAATTGACTTGAGTTTTGTTTGTATTGGCGGTCGTTGAAAAACAATGGCAATGGCTTCATTCAATTCTACATGTAAGCCGCAACCTGTCTCTTAACGAGAGGGTCGTGTATTTTTGGATCAACTTTTATTGGTGCCGAGACACACAGTGTGGTTTTCGGATGGAGATCATGCCTATTGCTACTGCTAAACCTCTACTTGAGCTTGCTAGATGGCCTACTAGCTCAGGGTGCCTCACTCCTAAACAATTATTGTCTACTCTCAATCCGGGACGACTTATCACAGTGATTAGGCCATATCTCAGAACACTTATCATCGTCATCATTGTGTATTGCTCCATTGGAACAGGTAACTCAAGATTGGCCCTACCCAAGGAGGAAACTATAGTGGCTCTGCAATTGCAGCGCCCTATCCTCCCGAAGCAGATGACACTTAAGGACCTACTTCTTTAACACTAAAACTGGTGAGGAATAGAATCGACGACACAATGGTTCCACTCTGGCCTAAGTGTGACTGCTTCTGCCGGCAGTCAGCCACTCTCCTATACCAACTTAATCTAATGCCCTTAAGTTGTGCTGCAACACAAGGTAAGCTTCATGAATTGAGTGCTTATTCTATGCTTCAATCAAGAAGAAAACCCCGTGATCTTGAGAACGCAAATTCAAAAATAGCACATAAGCCCTACTTCACCTCAAAGCACATCCCCCCTTGCAACTAATTAGATGAAGAGGGGAACAAAAAATCAGAAATCGCGCATCATCCATCATTACGGCACGCACTAAACAAATGAAATAATTTCCTGAAACTCCTGCTCTTAATGGCACTCCATTCGGATAAGGACTCCTCCATCCAAGTGATTTCGTGAGCGAAAAACCTAATTAAGAAACAAATTGCGTAAGGAGCACCCGAAATCAAAATAAGTCCTGTAAAAAGACAACACCAGCAGCACCGCTGAAACAACTGAAAATTGTTGCTAGGTGTTCGAAGCCATCAACATCCTTTCGCATGCTCACAAATTTAATCTAGATTGAAACGGAAATGAAAATGGCGTGAAATAGAGCCAGCGAAACTAAGCATTAAATCCATTTGTTACAATTACTGCCATTAGACGGGATTACAACGCCTTTTTTCTGTTTCGTTTATTCCTTTGTTTAGCACGTGAGCACGTGTGTGTAAACGTCTAATTGTACACACGGAGGTAAATAGTGAATATCATTGCTTGATACGATTTCATTTTTACACAGCGAGCAGGAGAAACAAAATACAAGCCGACTCAACTAGCTGAAGTCCTGTTGTTGAGGATAAACATGACTGGTGGTGGGGGTTGAGAGAGAGAGTTGAGCAATTTTATTTTCAATTTCACATGTCGATGGGGTGCATGGGTGGATGGGTGGCGACGTGGGTGATAGGCCGTAGTGCGGTGTATAGGTCAGGTCAAATGCGGTGCGTGATGGTGACATTGCGGTTCAGCTGGCCTCGAAACAGTCAAACAATGGAAATTAAATGCGCGCACAGGCTGGCTGGATCCTGCGGTTTTGTTGAGTGAATTCCTCCTGGTCACGGTACTGACAGATTTTATGAAGGCCTTTCAGGACCTTTTCTCTGATATGTATTCACGTTCAGTATTTTTCCGTGAGTAGATAGACTTCATTTTTCGATGGGATTTAAGGCAAAATAGAGCAGAAATGTTGAATGACACTTTAAATGTAACGTTCATTCCTGAGAACTGTGATTCAAACAATTTTCTGTGACAATTGTTGGACTTTAGGGACATAACGATGAAGAATCTCAGGAGTATCAGTATGTCCGCTGGCAAAGACCTGCACATACAAGCAGACCATCCACCATTTTTGAAGCTGTTGAGGAAAATGAGATCCCTCAACTTACAGACCCTAAATGGACACGAAACGTACCTAAACCTCAGTATTATTCTGACACTCTGACTGCCCACTCACTGCTGACCCATTCTCCTTGGCCTCACCTAAGTAATTACATTCAGAGACCCGTAAGCTGCATGAGAAAACGAAGTTCTAAATTTAAACAATCCCCATATAGCCGGCCCCCAATTGGAAAAGCTCTAATTAATGACATGCAGGTAGGCATACTCCCATTCTTATGTACGCTGGAAACCACTTTCCGATTACTGAAAGGAATAAATTTCTCGACTATTTAAAGACCCCTAAATGGACTAGATAATTAAACAAATTACATTTGCGTAAATGTTTGCCACGGAAACAGATTGCAAATGTCACACAGAAATTAACGTCCAGTCAAAGAAAATCGATTCGTGTGGGAGGAGACGAACCATCGAACGAATGAAGAACGCACAGTAAAAACGGCGACACCCTAAGAGCTGGCATTTTTGTTGAGCACACTCTATTTATCCTGCCCGGGCTTTGATTAATGACAATTCAAGCATTATCCCTCATCCCATTGTCGGAATGTGAAACTAGATAGAGTCGAAGAAAATATTCTTGGAAATAATATCCAACCCAGAAATGGTCCCATAACCGCTGCGTCGCCCAACGCCACTGCGCGATAAACTACAGCAAACCACCACCAGTGGGAATGCAGTGAGCGACGGAAAATAATTCAGCTTTAAGACAAGCAAACAGGGACGAGCTAAAACGTGGTACAAAAAAAAAATAAAAGAAAAAACATCGAAAATTAAATTAATCCTCCGACTGCAAGTTTTCGAAGGTTCGAACACACTCCAATTAATTTGATTTAATGAAGTTGAACTAATGATTTTACGATGGCGCCGCAGTTAGGAGTGCCTCGCGTAGCCTGGCAATGGTCGATGGTGCCATCGGGCGTGGGCGGATGGACGCACTGTTTGCCAAATGAAATTTGTAGGATCATTAGAAAATTACTTCAATGTTCAATGCAAATAGTCCTTTTCCCCATAGGGACTCTTCAGTGCGCTGCGCCTTAATTTATTTCGTAGTATTAATTGGAAATTGATTGAGTATCTGTGGGGTGTTGTGCTACTTTTGGATCTTCGTTGGCGTTTCGTTAATCCTTTGGTTACCGAAGGGAATGATAGGGTTTTTCCTCTTTTTTTTTTACGAATGTGGACAGGCTATAGATTACTTCGGTTTTTGGGGGAATTTTTCAAGCCGCTTAGTTCTAGAGGTGGATTGAGTTGGTGGTGGGTAGCTGGTGGGAGGTTTTCAGCGGCGAATTTATCGTTCAAGGGAACTGACATTAATCAGTTTTCCAGGTACTTAGATGTTAAGTCTTTTAATTTCTGATCGGGGTGGAGCTCTGAAGAAGGTGTCGACAGACAAGGCAAAAATCTCGCCAGATGTTGATAAGCTCTTTTAAAGTGACAACGATATTTTTGTTCATGTCTGAATATATTTTTTAAGACAACCCTAAGGAAGTTGGTATATATTTATTATTAAAGTCAAATACAGTTGTGATCAAAGGTGACAACTACTCAATAAATTTTATTTTAGAACACAAAAATTGCCTTTAAGCATGATGAATGAATCTCCATCCCACAACCAAGAGTTATCGACCTAGCCTACTAAAAATAAAAATAAAACAGAATAAATGAATTCATTTTAATTACGTAATTGCAGAACGCTGTACACAGTCAGTCGTTCGCTGCGTGCTGCACGTATTCAATGACATTAAGGACGACCTATTTAAAGGTGTACACTTTTGCTTTGGTACATAATTTGCAGTGACTAGGTCAGTCACGGCACTGTTTATATGCACTCAGTCTGAAAGCATTGTCCTTTGTTTTCATTCTCTAAAAACCGAACCAGTCAAACTATATAGTATATCACAATTAATAGGTGCACCAGTATGCATGTGATAGGCTAACCATCTGCGATATGAATGAAATAACTCATCGAGACACACGCCAAATATTTTAGTTGAAAAATTTGAATAAAATACGCCAGGATGTGTACGATTATGTCAACAATCAATTAACAGGACTGCCTCAGGCACTTTCGTTTCAATTTTTGACCGGATGACGTTTTTTGTGTATTTTTTCTTGATGGAGGAACATATTTTTAAACACTTTTAACAAATGTTGACACGATTAGGATTTTTTGTGCATTTTGTTGTAGGAAGTGTTATATTTTTGAATATGAACCAATATTTAGAGACGAGGTTTTCGCCGAAAAGCGAAGAGTTTAAAGGGGCGCTGTTTCCCATACATTTTTTGGATTATAAGAAGATGATGAACACCAAATTGTGAAAGGCAATTTTTGACTTGAGAATAAAAAAATAAGGAGAACTTTAGACATGTACATATGAAAAAGGACTGGATATATATACTCGGATATCGAAGCTGTCGTGTCATTAATATTTGTTAAAAGAAGAAATTCTGAACATCGACTAACGTTATGATTTAGGATGGTTCTGATGCCTGCAACAGAATTCTGCAATGGTGCTATTTTCGTCATCCAACACAAGCAGTTGCCAGTAAGGCAATCAGCGTTTTCGTAAGTGCAGTCTTATACAAAAGTCTGACTGCATGACACAAACTGAGAAATTTGTGTGTGTCAAGTCAACATTTGGGAAATGAAACGACTACCTAAATAACGGCTAATAGGTAGTACTGACGATTATTATTTTTTTTCGCATAACGCTCTCATCGTTCTGACTACGTTGTAAGATTTTCAAAATATGCACGTCGATGTTTTATTGTCTTTTGGGTGATATCCCCAAAACTTGTTCTTAATGAGTTTGTTTTCCAGACCCGCTTGCGTATCCTTTTTGAGGCAGCAACACTTTGAATGCACATTTGATTTTCAACCTGGATAAGGGAGGCGAAAGTAATTATATGTCATTCAAATGTTAGCCCCTGGTTTAAAATTTGAACGACGTACAAAAAATGTATGTGTGGAAGTTCACCAACTTTGGATTCAAGCTGCCCTCATTTATCAGGCATTACGATGAGTTAATCGAGACAGATGAAGTAAGAGTTTATTTCGCTAACTCTTTGCCGTGGAAGTCAGAACACTAACGGCAGCTTCAGTGAAGCATTGCCTGGTCTAAGCTTCTGGTAACAACTAGTGGAATGTGTCCCAAAAATTAAATGCACCACGAACACTTTGGTACTGGTTAAAACTACTGTCATTCGACTTGAATCCATCAGCAGTTTCAGAACTGAAGTACGTTTGATTGACATTTTAGATCGTTGAGCAGGAACGTATCCATTCATGTGGTAAGGCGCTGTATATATTTTCGTGAGGACTCACCAAAATTTAAGGCAGTCAGTCTTATCGGTTTTCGAGACCGTAGCTCCATAATGGGCATAATGGGAAATGGACTCATACACTGACTATCAACGGTTTGATTTCGAACTCACCAAGTTTCATCTCGAGTCACTGAAAACGCTCAAAAGTGAGCCTATCAAACTTCGCCTAATTGACTTGAGAAAACCTTGCAGCTTTCCTCCAGCCGCGAAATAGCAGGCCCAAGGCGAGTAATTCCTGCAGATTATGGGCCCTAGTTCAGATAGGAGTTTAGGTGCCAAAAAAAGGAAGTTGTTTTGAACACCGTTGAAGAACAGCACCTCAAAAGATCATTTCATTTACGTACAATGAACCTTCTTCTTTTATCGTTCGAAAACCGCCTTTCCCTTTCCCTTTCCATTTGCGCATTTGCTTGAATGCAATTTTCTGAAACTGCAGTCGCTCTTAAGACAGGAGTGCCCTCCCTGAGAAGCCAAACGTTTAGTTAAATTGTCTACCACTTACTCCCAACAGTTTCGTCACAAGAACCTGCCCAAAGAAGTCTGTTCTCCTCACCTTTTTGTTCACCCTGTCAAACAACATGCAAACGATAGGTTTAACTAATCGAATACGATTGCCAAGTCTGTAGTAGAAGTCTCAGATCTCCTCACTTTGCATCAAATTCCCCCAAGAAACATTTCGAACAGCATCCGACATCGTGATGTGGGTTCAGCGACTCATTGCAGTGTAAACTGCATTCCCTCAACCACCCGAAGGGAAAACTTTAAATTCATTCGAAGGAAACAAAACAAGAAAAAAAGGAGGAATTATTCTTAAACGCTTGGGATCCGCCGCACAATTCCAAACCAGCTCCACGGAAGGAGAGGCAGGAACTCACTTGAGAGTCAGTATCTCACTTTTTATTCTACATCTCGCCTTTTTTTTCCGTTTTTTTTTTTTTTTTGTTGAAAATATTGTAATTTAGCTTTCTATTCAATTGGAAACTGATTGTGACTCACAAAATAGCGAAACTTTGCAGCTATATTGTATCTTTTTTCTATCGCTGCCATTATGCATCTATTATATGCTTCATCATCGCGGCGCTCTGCAGAAGAAGAGAACAACTAAGGCACGAAGCACGAAAGCTATCGCGCGTCGTCAACCGTTCTACAGTCCTACAGTCCTACAACCACAAAGAATAGCAGCAGCAGAATGGTATGAAATGGGAGGTTTAGAATTTCCCTCTAGAGACTACAGGAATTGAAGGAAGAAAATTCGCTATCAAGCAAATTGTTTTTAAGTGAAAATAGACAAGAGACCTAAGTAAATTATATTCAGCGAGGAGCGTGGGGAGTGTGTCGAGTTGACAACGAAAGGACATTGCACTTTTTCGCCGTCTCTCCTTAGATTTGTGTAGACGACTGCAACGACGCGACGACGACGATGACGATGCGGGGGAGGAGGACGGAGTAACTGTGTGTTCTCAAACTGCAATTCCACGAAATGCAGTTGAATTTCAGTTAGTTCGTTCGTTGGTTCGGTTTTTTTGTTTTGTTTCCTTTCATTTCCTTGCTGCTGTTTGCATTTGTCCCCCAAGTGCTATGAGGATGACGCTGACAGCGACGACGGCAATCACAGACAACTGGGGGTGGCACAGCAGTTGATTGTGTTTGAAATCAGTTGGAGCATAATCATCATTTCGAATGCAGGTAATGTGCCGTTCAACTTGCATGGCTTATTCAGCAGCCTGGAGTGGCTCTGGAGCACTGGAGTACCAGAGGCACGCGTTCCTGGCTGAATAGAGAGACAGAGAGTCAGATCCGTAGTCGAAGAGAGCGAGTGCATTTTCAGTGAATAAATGAATTAAAAATTTTCCCAACGCCCTGGGTACCAGGGATACAATGGAGATTTATTCATGTGGTTTGTGTTTTTGAAGCACGGACTTTGAATAAGTACATCTGAAGAATGAAAACGCTCAGTTGTGTGTCCTTCAGCGACACAAGGAGAAATGAGTATGAACGTGTTTTGCTTTTTCATAGACGAGTACTCTCTGTGTATAGGTGATCCGTTTTGCTTTCATGCTCATTGGTAAGCGTTTTGCGAGATACTAAGGACTTTGAAATCGTGTCACTAATGTGCGAACAAAACTTTCTGCAAATAGTAGTCTTTTGAAACATGCAAAGTGGTCGTTAAGATATTTCCTTTTAGTGGAAAGATTGAAAGAGTGCAGTGGCCTAATTGTTTTTGCCCGTTGTCTCTTGGTAGGTCAGTAAGCAGTGACTTTCGGTTTTGTTTTTGTGTAAGCCCCTGGAATGAATGGAATGAATGACACACATGGGGGGTGTCAGAGAGAGAGCACATGTGAAACGTTTTGTTTTTCGCAGTTTATGTAGCTTTCGAAGTACAAAGGTTAGTCGTCAACATTGCATTTGTATGCGATTCAGAGCAAGAACATTGCAGAGACAATGCGATGGCAGTGAAGGGTTTATTTAGTCAAGCACGAAAGTCGGGCATAATCTAAATCGTACTCTATACAAGAATTAGAGGACACAATTCGCACTACTGGTCAGCCACCTAGAAGAAAACTTAACCTTGTGTGTGAAAAAATTAATAAGCAATGACATGTAGATGCTGCTGTCAAGATCGCTGAATGAGAAACGCGGACGTGGCATAGTGGATAGGTGAGTCCCCTCCCACAGTGGGTGTCTAGGTTTTAACTTTCATAACTAGCGGATCTAGGTATCTTGAGTCACTGACAATGCTCATATGATATACGTATCTAGGAGAAACTTCCCACACCCTCCAGTCTGAGGTCTGCAGAAAACTGTACGTCTGTAACCTTCCACTCGTGATATATAGCCTGTACGGCTCTTTTATTCGTGACGCACAACACGAATGCTTTAAATGAGAACCATGATCAACTATGATGACCCTTCGGATAGCAGTAATAGGAGCAAGGACCGCGGATTGGGCGGTCATTGTCCAAGACGGTCTAATAATAAATATGCCCTCAGCAAATTAAAAACGTTTCCTTTTCTTCTCGAATTCACAAACCACACGTGTACAAGTTTCCGCGACCTTCTGATGATTGTTAATTCATTTTCATACAAAATTCCCATTTTTTATTACCAAAGCATGGCAGTCCCACCGAAGTAAACAACAACCACCCACAGTCGACAGTGTACACGAAATAGCACACTCCAAGCTAAACATCACCACCCAATAACGCTACGTCCACAATCATGGTGGCAGCGGCATAGCGATGCGTGGTTTAGTTGTATCTGCAAATCCATTAGAAACCTACACTCATACGCTAAGACCCGGTGAACCTGCTCCAAACACACACAACTGGCTACTTTGTCATCGGTGTGGGGTCCTTTTATTATAGTTTCTAGAAAAGCTTCTATCTCACAACTTACTGCATGACAACGTTAGTCACAACCACACCGCAGACGACAACGACAACGACGACCCATCGTCCGCTCGTGTGCAAGCTTTTAATCTGAGTTGAAAATTATTCAGATCCGCGGCTCCCAACGACACCGGCATACACAACCTTTCCACTTCCGAGCTGAACCGTGTGCTCAAAAACACTTCATTCGCCGCCCCTCTCCCCCCCGCCGACGCTTGTCACACCCACCGCACAGGTACTCTCACATGCGGCTGGCTCTATGAAAGGTAATAAAATTTGAAATAATTGCTAAAGTTTTTCGGAGCCATGGTGATAATAAATAAAACACCCTCGCGGATTAGTTGTAATAATCATACGCTAGCCGGTCGAGGTAGATAAATTGAAAATGTGCTCCTGTGCACTTAGTCCGTCTATGAATTTGAAAACAATTTCATTTCTCCTCGGTGGTCTGTTCCTTTGCCCTCCGTGTGTCTGTGTGATCGCGGATTGTGCACCACAATTGACGTGGAAATTTATTAGCAATTGTGTACGTTTATGTATCTGTCCCAGATGCAAAAGCACCGAACCCTTAGCTTGTACAGTGGTTATTTAATGAGCTTTTGGGCATAGCCGCGGTGCGGCGTTCGGTCAGACGAGCGTCTGCAAAAATTGTGAATTTTTAGATGACACGCCATGGCACAGCACGGAGTGTGCCATTATCGACTTAGCTTCGGGAGGGGGAAGGTTTATGATTTCATGTCCTTCGGAATGCATTTCAAGTACTTCAAAGGATTTGCGCATACACACCACATTCGATTCCAGTCGCGAGCGTTGTACAGGAATTCATTCTGGCGTTTTTTTTGTGTGTTGATGGATTTTCAGGAAATGAATGAAATCCGGCTGGGACTCAGGGGGAAGAAGTCATAAAAATTGAAAACATGGTTGGCCTTTCAATTTGCAATGCAATATTGATGGAGCCATGCATTTCGTATGTAACATATTCGTTTTGAAATTTGTACACAAACATTATGGCGGAGGGAGACGTCGATTTGTATGGATGTGACATAGAACATACGGAGAATGGATCAGGTGCATGCCCCGTTGGAGCGGAACACAATCAACGCCTCGATTTGAGCAATCAATCATATTTCAAGAATAAAAAAAATGGGAGATGTGGGTTGTTTTGTTTGGTATGTGCAGACGGAGGCAACGGAACAGCCTATTAGTACATGCCACGAGAAGGGGTTGGCCTGTCTGTTATACAAAAGAAGTCCGCTTTGAACAAAAATCTTGTCTTTGTCTGTGCATCGAAAACATAACATTAAACTCGCTCCAAAGTCTATAGGAAGTCTGACAAATCTATATTCTAATCCATATAAAAAGTTCTCAAAATTTTACACAGTCCAACTAGAAACACCTGTCTTTCCAGAACTTCAAACTCGTCCTGAAATACCGGAACTTAATGATGGTGTTCATAAATCCCGCCACATATCGCGCATGTAAGGTCAACGCGTGTCATTTTAAAAGGCGCTACATGGCATACATACTTGAGGGCATCTAAAATCCCATTCTTATGTTTTGCACCCACATTATGTGTGAAGTCCCGCTGTGAAACTCATGTTGCCATCATTCCGCCAGCGCCAACAATCTACCCATATGTGTGAACATGAACATGCTCGTAACATAATCCTTAAAGGTCGCTAAGTAACTTTTTAACGTTCAATTATATTTTGATAACCTCAACGGATAGAGTGTGAGCAGAGCGTGTATGTCTCGCCATGTCAGCCGTATTCAGAATATTGTTAACATTTCCATCGACAAGATAACAAGAGAATTACTCGGAGCGGAGCTATATCACGGCAGTCATTTTGTTTGGCCAATTAACCGTCTCATTGGGTCAACATTTGGGACTGAGGTAAGCAATAAGTCCATTTAATGAGAAAAATTTGCAAATTTTTCTTGGGAACTGAGGAACAACTGAAATGTGACTTTTGGAATGTTGATTGTAACGATTCCAAGAACTTGCATTTAATTGGAATGTATGAATTGATATACAGCAGTCTTTGGCATTGTTGAAGAAGATTCAACCACGAAATGTATGAGCTTTACAGGGCGAAAAGAGCCTAGCCAGGCGTCTTTTTTGGATTTTAAGTCTATGCTGACTGCATGGACAACAGTGCTCCAGCCCCCAAAGAGTCTTCGACTACGCGCATTAGAGCACACTAGTGGAGTAGAAGCCAACTTGGCGTGCGTAACAGATCGTGTCAGCTGCAGAGACTTCTTTGTGAAGCCCAAGTCCACCTGGATTATATCGCCGTCAGAAAATGAAGAAGTGCGGTATGCCAGCTCAGGTAGTTTTTGGGAGAGCCTTCATTCTCGTCGATAGACTTCGACCAGCCTATAACAAGGCCTCAATGACTTTAAGATCTCATAATGCTCAAGTCATTGTTCAAGTCAGTCTTTTTTAGAAAAAGTTAGGTCTCTGACCATGTTGCCAGTACTGCATCAGGTTTGCAATGTTGCACCTTTAGGATGAATTCACCAATAGATGACGACTTCCCATAACAAGTTTAGAAGCATTTGAAAACCTGAACGCAAAACGGGGAAGTAATGTAGTCACAGCTTACTTGTTTTTGCGTTCAAAGAATATTCGCTGAACTATTTGTTAAGTGTCCTGAAACCAGCACTGGCCGAAAGCATTGCTCTGAACCTAGGCCGGGGATTCATTCAAGACTTCAACTGCTTCAAAGAGTACAAGAAACTGAGATTAAGAATGTCTCCAACACTGTCAACTATAGTGGCCGTAAGCAGCATGACAGTTGTTGTCCACTATACTAGTGGTGTATGGATCGATTCTTAAAACACTGACTTTCGTTTTGAAGGCTCTACCTCCACCGAGTCACCAACAATGCTCAGACTTTCTTACTGGGCAACAAAACCAAATTTTACTAAATTCGTAAATCGGTCTTGATACAGAAACTACGCTCAGGTCCAGCACGGACTGTAACGACTGCAATGCCGCGAATGTTTGCAATTTATCGAAAGACAGATTTAATAGAGGAACTGAGTGAATAAGAGTTCTCAATCGTGTTGCTAAGTAGGGGGAAAGGCTCCAAACTTGTCTTGCTAACAAAATAAGCCACAAGCTACGAGTCAAATGCACTTAAAATTTCTTGGACAAGCTAAGAGGCTGATCAAAGCAGCTCAATCTTCGGTAATGTTTAGGAAGCAATCCACTCTCTGTGCCAAGCTGCGATTGTTAAGGCAACATTAAATATGACTGCATTTTCATTGCATGCTACTTAAAAAAAAAAGAGATAAACACGTCCGTTCATCGTAACAAAGAGGAATAAATGATTGAAATCTAAAATACAACGAATGCAACCAATCTCGACATGAATCCTACGAATTCTCTACAAACTTTTATATTTTTCAATGAATTGCTTTCAACCAGAGTTTCGGTCATGGTTGATAATAAATACACTCAACCACTAAATGTTTTAAAAACCAACCACGCATATGTGTGTGTGACGTGTAAGTGCGCTCGAAATGGGTCATATCTCTCAGAATAAATTATTGATCATATCGCAAAATCAATTAAGGCCACATTGAATGGTCACTAATAACATTCGACTTCTCACAAAGATAAATTTACTAAAACAAAAACCATGAAAAAACATCATGATTTCATAACAAATTCATCCTTTAATTGGTTATTCTTTCACAAAACATCATAAATCCCCACACACTCGACTCTGACACAGGCTTTATATGCGACACACACGCGCAGGCACAATAAAGAGATGCATGCAATCGCTTTTAATCGTTTCATTTAAATTGTAAAAAGGAAAACAACTGGTAGCGCAAATTTTTAATTTAGTGTTCCAATTTAAAAATCAATCAGTCGCATAGCGCCGCCGCATTTGTGGGCCAGCAATTGAGGACAGTAGCGGGGTGTTTTTTGTTTTCGTGTTTTTTTCGGGAGAAGGAGAAGAGAGAAAAGTCCCCAACTAATTTAAATAAACGGCGTCCAATTGGTGAATAGGACCCAAGCTGTGCATCCACACACCAATACAGAGAAACAGGTAAACACAGATTCCAAATTGAATACTAACAGTTTTTCGATGTTTCAGTGTACACGTCCGTGCCGCACGAGACTGAACTAGCAGCAAGCGTCTGACACAGATTCGCATCCGAATGAGTACACACAAAGCATCGCCAATTGCACCATGTTTGACTATCGATTAATTAAACTTGTTTGATCGCAGCTTTATTTTGTGGTAATTATTTTCTTAATTAAATACTAATTCATTATACTCGCCGCGGGAAATATGCTGCACAGCTGTCGGCTGCACCCCCACCCTTTTTTGCTCTATTACTCGACCAACTATCGCTCACAGGCTACTTGCTGGTGGGAGCTGCAACCGATTTGCTTTAAATTAAAGTTTAGTTTAGCAAACTTTTCCCGGCATGTGAAGGCAATACATATTTACATAACTCCCTTCGTACCTGTGATTGATGCAGACGCAGCCGCCGCCCCCGCTGCGTCATTCCACTGCGATCCTGGCAACGGGGACCCCAGTAGAAACACTCAATATAAAGTTGTTCGATTCAATAAAATTACTATTGATTATTCAAAGGGTACTTTTGTGTTATTATCCCAGCTCCGCCACTCCCCCACGCCCCCGCCCACGTCGCACAGTCAACACCGCTGACGGGCTTCTCAGGCAGAGTCCTTCTGCAAGCTGTACAAATTTACGTCCACAAATTTGTGCACAAATATGGCATTTTGTTGATACACAACTACCGACTACCTACCCCCTTGCCACCTTCCCTTTCTCGGAGATCTGCAGGTGGATTTGGAGGTGTCTCAGAGTCAGTGTAGTCCAACACAGTGCACAAAAAGAAAGAGACGAGAAACGAAAGGAAAACGACAGAAAGGATGAAGAAAAATTTCAGAAAAAAGGAAAAAAAAAGAAACCTGGAAAACAGAATACCATTTGCTATGCTTGAAATGTACCGTTGAAGATTATCGTCGACTTTGGAAGATATTTGCATATTTATCCTTTATACGGCAAATGGTGTGCTTACGTTCGCTCTCACACCTTCCCATACTGTGAACGGTACGATTCTCCCGTACCCCATTCTCAGGCATTTTCCCAGCACCTCCACCAGCCAACATCAACCGCTCCCCATCGATTTGAATTCACCAAAGAATCGCAACAGCAGAGCACCGAGTGTGTCTATTGGTTTTTCGTCCTTTTTCATTTTTTTTGTCCTGTTATTACCGTTTTTTCTTCGGCTTGTATCGAAACCAATTTCCATTTTTAGTGTATCCCTCTTAAATTTTATTGCTCGTATTGTTGCTGCCATTTGTTAGCGTAAAAAGGACTCTTTCGGTTGAGGATACCAGGTTTCGTGTTTTTTTTTCCTTCGTATTTATAGGGATATCAGAGAGAATCTACACTAGGTGAACGTTTATGATTGGAAAAGAATGGTGTTTGCGTCCCCTTACGATTGACTGACACCCTTAGTCAACCCAGGAGATATATTAAAATCGACAATGAATTGGAACAAACGAATGTAGCCTTTTTTCCTTTCATCCGCTTTGCACCGCAGAGCCACACGCAATGCTTGGTATGTCCTTGCGGTTGATATTCAGAATCAGACTGTTACGTTAGCATTTCGATTTGTATAAGATTTTCTGGGGAGTGAAGAAGTTCAACTGTCATTGAATAGGTTTTGCTTGGAAAATGTCGTCTGTGGGGTAAAGCAAGGACACCTGTTTTATAAAATAAAAAAACAACCCCGTATCTCGTCTGGCAATAGACCCATTTGTTCGTGAAGAATATTAAGATATAAAAAGTGTGTGACCTTTATCTCATCGATGGTTGGTGTAACGTGGCCGTAGTGATTATAGTAAGGATGCCTAGGCTGTTATTGTTTCTTTGAGGATTTGTCCGTTTTGGGAGTGGGTGCAGTCCGAGGTGGACCTGGGTCTAGATTCTACGTTCTGGAGCCACGGATGATCAGCAGGCGCTGAAATTTGGTGCGTATTCATCCTGATCAGTTGCAGTTGGCTCTCTTTTGGGAACGTCGCTCGTCGTGGCTGTGGTTTAAACTCAAATCATGGGAAGAAGTGGAGTCTGTCTCCTGTCTTGGAGTGTATCACGATTACGGAAGGTAGTTGTGTGCGACGTGAACTGTATACGATTCAAATCGATATGGAGTTGTATAGCAGCGGATGTTTTAGGCATGCATTGATTTGATTGTCACCTGTAATGAATCCACTACCCGCAATTGCAGTTTAGATCGCAATGACAGTTTATATCGCAATTTAAATCACAGCAGACTGCGATTTTAAATCACTGTGAAAAATCGCAGTTTGTGATTTTGGACTAAAGCTACATCCGAAGTTTCTGGGTTTATATCACGAAGACACAATTTTACATCAACGTATTTCGATTTTGGGTTAATTTGGACAATGGAGACAGTTTTTCAACCGATTTCAAAATGGGCAGGCGAATGTCAGAATGGCCAAAAGAAAGGACCGCCTATATTCCGCTGAAGATAAAAAAGGAGCAGGCAGCTGTTACGGAGAAGCAAGGCAGTCAAATTCAAGCTCGTGTCAAGTTTTGGTCCCTATTTTTGATTATGTTTTTCTATTCTTTGATTCATCAATAAAGTTACAAATTTAATCCATTTTAATATTTCAAACAACCGTATTATATCTTGATTCAATTTAAGCACAATTAATTTTGTACGAAATGTTGCACATTTTTTCTGTAACTTACCATTTTAAACAGTATTTTTTTTGTAATTATAATCACTTCAACTAATATAATGTCATACCACATTTTTGATATAATATAAAACCTTAATATAATAGCACTTAATAAAACTAAAAACAAATATAAAACACAGAAAATAAATAAAAAACCTAAATATTTGTTTTCTTCTTTTTTTATCATTTTTTCTTGTGTAAACTTATGATTGTGTGTTTTTTATGTGGACTGAACAGATAAAACAAATGATATAGACGCAGACAATTGGGATATTTGGACACAGTGTTAGGGTTTCAACATATAAGGATTATTTTTTTCATGTTATACATTTTTTTTCTCGTATCTCTTTCAAGTTGATGGTCACTTGAAATCTGTTTTTCTTTCATTTTCGATGAATTCTTGTATTTTTTTTTTCAATATTATACTTGAAAAGACAAATAGAAAAGAAAATGTGAAAAAAAGTAAAAACAAAAACTTGTTCACAGTTCTATTTGTTGAAGAAAATAAAAATAACTTCAACTAAAAAATCAGACCTAAAAACACAAAAACAAAAATTATGATTACGTATGGTATCTCATTTAAATCTTTTCATTTTTTTTCTTCAAATTTGTAAAAAGCAAATATAAAGTTATAAACTAATATATTTTGGCACCTAATATAACGGATATTCTCATGTTATCTAAAATGTTTGTGTGATATCGTGTATGTCAAGGTTCTGAAGCAATGAATCTGATTTGTGTAAGAGAAACTAAAGGATGACTGATTCATTGAAATGAAATTAAACACCTGAAACTATTCTGTATTTTGTGTTGTAGTCGATATTTTTGATAAACATTAATTTTTCATGTTTTTTTTTTGGCAAAGAAAATAAATGTGAACTTTTTTGTTGTTGTGATTGAATATCTCCCTTTAATTTTTTATTGATTCTTCAAATAAACTTAAATGTTATAAACAAACAGAAGCGCCAAAAATCTGACAAGAAAATCAAAAAAAGAGTATAATTTATTTTGTTAGTTACAAAAGAAAACAAAAGATCCTCAAACTACAATAATAACGATGAAACGAATAAATTGGCAAACAGAAGAAGATAATTAAAAATCAAAACTAAGTACACACACATATTGGCACTAACACAAAACACATATTTTTTACTTTAATTTTTGCATGTGATTACTGTACGACATTAAAACAGAAGAGTTTTCTTTCACAATAAGACGAATCTTATTTCAGGAATTTTTTCTATACATATGAAAAGTATGTTGGTTTTTTTCATTAATTTTTATTTTTTAGCAATAATGAAGATGAGGAACTTAAAAAATGAAAGAAGTGTGAGAAAGTAACTTTTTTTCTGTACATTGGATGCAAGAAAAGAAAATTTGTTTTAAATGAAAAAGAAAAATAATCTTGTAAGTATCGTGCTTTTAGTTTGATGATATTCATTTTTTAAGACCGAAAAGTAGTAGTTTTTTTTTAGTTTTAGAACAGAAAAAGTGTATCTGTTTGAAATTTTGTATTTTGTTTTAAATTGTGTTCGATTGGTTTGCTTTTAACAGTCATTCGGACTTACCACGGTGTAAATGAACTCCAGAATAGACTATTGGTGATTATTTCGATATAATTTATTTGAAATTTTGCATTTTTGATTGATTGATTTTTTTTTTTTGCATGATTTTGTTAGTATTTTGCATTTTTTTATTTTAGTATTGTTATTGAGTTGATTTGTCACACAACATGAAGTTTCGAGCCACAGCAACAGGGACACAAAAAGACAGGACAAAAATTAAAAGGAAAAAAGTTAAGTAAACAACACAAAATTTTCTTTGTTTTGTAATTTTTTTTTCTATAATAATATTTTTTTTCATATAAGCCTAGACTATTTTAAGTTTTTTTTCTTCTCTTTTTCAGGAAATCGAACATATACATTGTAAGTAAATCAAACGGAAACGGAAAGTAATAAATTAACGAAAAAAATAAACTTCTTACTCAGCTGTTGTTACTAAACAAGTCGGAGAAGCAATGTTACTTGGAAATGGACGTGAATTTGTGCCTTTCTGTACACATTTCACTCGAATTCAAATGACAGTGAAGTCATTGAATCAATAAAGTTGACCGGGTATAGCTGAGTATATTCTACGAAGCTATTTGAAACAAAAATCACTTCAAACTAAAGTTCGAATGCAAAAACAAATGATAATCAAATCAAACAAAAATAAAATAACACACACATTTAGACAAATACAATACACTCACACGCTGCACACTCGCTTATACTTCTTGGTTAGTATCAAACTAATATGCGCTCTCTTTCAAGAGAGTACGCACTTAAAGAACAGATTCAGACGCTGTTCTGCGATAATGTTTTTCATTATTTTGCATAAAATCTCTCACATTGTGTTGGTTTTGCTCAGAATTTAAATTCAGTTCAAAATTTAAACGAAAAATTATAACGAATCTGTCTTAAGTCCTTGTTTTTGCATCAGACTTTCATTGATCTGTATTTCAGAGAGAAATAAAATGAAAATTTAGGTACAGATACGTTGTTTCATCTTTCTTTCTGTCTTTCTTTTTATTCTCATTTTTTGTTTGTTTGTTTGTTTTGAAAAAAGAACATAATTACAACAACAAAAAAGGACACACGAAGTCTCGTCGATGTTGAACGTCCCATTCGAAGAGGAATTATTTATTACTTTTTTTCTCATTGTATTGAATAAAAATCTCTAAATAAGTGGGGGGAAGGGAGAAAGAAGAAACTGAAGGACAAAGAAATGAAAAGTGTAATTCTTCTCCAACTAAATACTAAAATGAAAGGGTCACACGAATAAACAGAAACTTATCGCAAGCAAATAAAAGATAAAGGACTCATTTTAGACTATAGATAGTGACTATCTCAGAAAATCAAACAACAAAATATTCACGCTCTGGTAAGGGAAACTAAATGAATTCAATAAAAAAATAATAGAAGATTATTATCTTCTTTTTTTTCATCAAAACAATGAAACGAACATAAACGAAAACAGAAACCTAAAAAAATTAATGTCGGCTGCATATGCATACGTATCTTTTTTAGCTTTGTTTTGTAAACATCTCTGTCGTAGATTTTCACTGTTTTCTTTTTCTTTTTTCGTTATTTTTTTTTGCGCATGAAGAGGGGTTAGACGAACACAAGGAGGTAAAACATTAGACAACACACATACTCAATGAAGTGCTATCATTCTGTAGTTTAGTTTATTTTTTTTTATATTCCCTTAAATTTGAACCTATTTTTTTTTTCTTTTTTGCAAATATAAATTAAAATAAAATCAAAATGAATAAAATGTAAACTTAAAATTAAATATCAATTGCTTTCCTATTGTTCAAATGCAAGAAAAGAAAAAGCTCAAAGAACAACAAATAATTTTAATATTGAATCAATTAATTTTTTTTCGAAATCGAATTTTTACTTTACTCTACGAAACTGAAAAAGCAAACTTAAAGAAAACTGAAATCAAACGAGAAAAACCATAGAAAATAAACATCTTCGACTTAGAAAAAACAATTACTTTGTGTAAATAGGTTCAACGTTGTGTTCTTTTGTTTGAATCGTTTTGACTTTTTTCAAAATCGCTTTTTTTTTAAATTGCAATCCATTTGTTTGATTGTATAGAAGAAATGATAGACTACATTGAGGGGAATGGGGTAGGATCGAAAGGATGTGAATAAGGGTTTGATATTTAATGTGTTTTTTTTCGGTTTTTTTTTCAAAAATTTTTTACTCACTTTTAAGAAAATATAACCAAAAACTTAAAATTTAATTTGAGCTTTTTCTCTTCATTGCACCATTAATATTAAATATAAATATATATATTTTTTGTATTTCTGTTTTAAAAAATACTAGCTGAGGTGCACTCAATAAATAAAACAAAAACACAAAAAACAATAACTGAAATAAATATATCCTGAATATATATAGTTTAATAATTAAATATGCTTATATCTTAAGTTCTTTTTCTATATGAAATTTAATAAATAGTCGATATTTTTTTTTTAATTTGATTTGTTAATGAAATTTTAAAACTATGAGGCTAGGTGGAAGGAATGGAAACTGATTTACTTACTTTTCGCTGTACTCATCCATGTGGGCGTAGGATTGCACGGAGTTTTCTTCGATAAGGAATTTCACACGTTGATAAAATGACGCTGTGACAGAGGGCGGTTGTTTGCGTAGCAAGACCTCAACTGGATCGTTTGACGATAGGCACATGATATGCTCTGAGCAAGCTGGATGCGAACAGCATTCACTGTCCGAACAATCGGTCATTCCGTCTGAAAAGGAGATATTTTGATGAATCAAAGGAAAAGAGGATCACAAACTAAGACGGAATGGAAAATTACTTAAATAAGGATTCTGTTGAAACCGACTCATTCAACTATTACGGAGAAGCCGTTTGTTCTTACGGCAACATGAGACTCAATCGCAAATTGCTTTAGTCCAACCCAACGAAGTATAGCTTACGAACAAAGCAAAGTGCTAGTCTTTAGTAAGGTCACTCAACGATGTAGGTCACGATAGTTCCTGGAATCTAAAACTTCAAGCGATTAAGTGAGTCACCATTCAACAACTCAAACTTTAAATGATTGCTCATAGCAATGGTCAAGGGTCCATCTCATTCGGAATACAAAATGTTTACTCCGCAAATGACATCTACACCCACGGACTGACACGTCAAAAGCCGTCCACCCACAAGTCACACACAAACAAGCCACCGACATTTTGTAAATGATAATTGCGGTCACGCGGTTACCCTGCGACAATCTTTGCACACTTTCTATGTACAATTCCCTTAAAATGACCGCATTTATTGCAAGCACGTCTAACCCTCACATCTCGCATGCTTGTACTTATTTAAGTCCTTCAATCGAACAGTGTCGGCGTACACCCGCTCCCATAAGGGCAAAATCATGTTGCACGCCAGCCACGTTTCAGTTCAGCACCTCGCAGAGCTCCTCCCTCACTAACCACACTGCAGCAATACACAGAGCAAATATAAAATCGAAATTGCAATGTGTTGTGTTCTTTGACAACTAAAACTCGCTCTATGCTCAAATTGTGTGCAAACAAAATGGAAAGCAGAATAAACAAGGATATTCGATATATCAAAAATCTTAGTCGTTCTCGACACCGCTGGAAACACGTCCCTGCAATTCTCCTAGCGCGCACACACTTTCCCTTTATCAAACACCCACACCATCAGCAGAGATGCCTCGATTCGGCCCCCGAAGAGGGGCTTCTAAATGGATTTTGGGTGAAGAAAAAAAAACGCTGGCGACTTGAATGCTCCACCACACATACTAGAAGCAGAGAGACGGGAAACGTTTTTTGTGTCCTTTTGGGCTTTGGGCTTTCAGAATTGCAAAATGAAAATTAAATAAAGAAACGGCGAGAGGAAAGCAAAAACTGATTCCGACGTAGACACACAAAAGTACTGGAAACGACGTTGTTATTCAGAAAATTTTCCATTTCCCCACAAATTTCATTCGTTTTCCTGGAAGAAACCGTTCGCTATTGACACACAGTGCAAAGAGAAATGAAAGGAATTCAGTTCTGGCCATCCCTGGCGCATTCCCCCTTAGGTACATGCCAACTGAGCACGAAAGCGATTCCCAACTACATTGCGTCGTCGTCTTGGCTGCGCTGTACATTCTGTAGGGATAACTGTGTCCTTCCACGTTAATTGGTATAAAACAGCAATGGTTAGGAATTGCCTCTGTGACCTCAAACGTGTAACCGGAACCGTAGTTTTCCGACCACAGCCTCTGCCGGAGAGCGTATTGAATCACAAAAAGCTTCTCAAGCCCATTGAGGAAATAATGAATGGCACCGGCTCACCGGTACCACAATCAAAGACCCCTTTGAACAATCATTGGCCTCAGCTTCGATTCGCCCTCGTCGTGGTCCTGTTCGGTTTCGTAGGGGGTAGCTCGATGAAACCCGAGTATGCACAAAGTCCTTCAACAAGACAAGTGTTTTGTTTTTTTCCACCCGACACTTTCGATTGAAGGAAGGAACACTCTGAGAGACACCCCGGGAAGATACGGCTATAGATTGCGAAATTGAGAGCGGGCTTGAAACAGCAAACAGCAACCGCCACCACCACCGGCTCCTGTAAACAGCTTCCCACGACACAACCGCTTCGAATAAGATGTCAAACATTAGGTTTTGAGGGCTAATTCAAGGTGTGAGCATGTATTTCTTTCTTCTGCCGTGAAGAGGAAACCGAAATTGAAATCAATTTAAATGCATGTTGGTTTCGCATCCAGCCCCCATCTACCATCCACCCACTCACTGAAGAGAGGTCCCCAACTGTGCTTGACATCGACGTTGAGAATGCACTTAACCAGGAATGGGGGAGAGCTGTTGGCGGCTGTGCGCTGAGATGGGAATAAATGCCAATCGTACAATATACTCAGAATAAAGGGTGAATGCATATTTCTTTGGGTATGTGCATGCTTTCATTTATTTTCCTTACATTTTTGTGAAGTGTTGTTTCTGTAGTGGATTTTGAAAAGTTCCACCGATTGAAACTTAAGATATCCGTATCCACAAGTAGGTTGTGTCTGGGGCTTTTACCTTCCATACTCGTACACTCGTCTCTCTTCACATTGATTCAAGGATCCAGTCAAGAGGCTCACGGCGAATTTTATTCTTCTTTTGGCACAGAAGATAAGTGGTTTCGGATAACACCGATTTTAGAGAGTCTTCAAGGTACATCGTCGCATTCCTTTTTCTCTTACTTTTGGCCTAAATGACAAGCATTGGCTGGTTTGTGGTTGATTGAAGTGGTGAGCGTACCAAAAGAAAAGGATGTGTTGTGGTCTTTTGAGAACGGTGGGAGCAAATGGGAAACGGAATCGCGCGAAAGTCTTGCGAGAAATCTTGAATTACAAGTGACATCTTCACATTCTGCTGGTGCCTCTACTCATGGGTACAACATCGATTCTGCTATGTACAAGATCATAGTATATTTGAGATCGCGGTCTATTGAAATATTAACGCATGAAAAATGCAATGTGCTCGCCATGCAGCCCTGTCGACTGTCATAGAGTTCAATGACGTTGTTCCTAACATCGATCATTTACCAGACAATTTAAAGAATATCTTACCTGCTCGATATTGATATCCATGATGATATAAAATGACTATACAAAAAAAATCTAACCTACTGCTGAACAATGTGGAAAGTCCATTTCGACTTTTTCAGGGGTTAACGTTTTGCTAAAATGCACCTCTTCACTAAGACCGGTCTTGTGCGTGTCAACAAATGTGTCACAAAATACTGTGATTTACTTTATCAGGAACTTTCGAGAACTTCAGTCGACCGTGAACAGTTGGGTAACCTTTTACACTATTCTTGTCAAAAGATTCTCAACGAAGGTTGCGTGTCGCTTTGTACGAATATCAGTTAACATTTGAAGCACTCTGCTTACATTTGCTGAACAATCTGTTTCTGTTTTTTATAATAGCCGAGGTAGTCAGACTGTGAACCGCGGAAGTACTGGAAGTAGTACTTTTTGACAAGGTTTTAATTTATCTTTCGTTCCCGGACACTAATCTTTGCAGTTCACAGCTACACGTGTCAAGTGGGTGACCATGCTCAGAAAATATAGTAGTGAAGTATACCTTCTCAAACTTCGCATACAACTTTAGGTACCCTCTACTTGAGAGAGGACAGCAGCCAATTGAATTGAAGAAGAAGGCCAAATTCACCGTGGACTGGAAGCGGATAGGTGAAAAAATAAACAGTTTTTTTTTCGATTATTTTTCCGACATAGGCAGCTTGAGAAGAGATCAGTTCATAATTCCAAAATCGTGCTGCATGTCGGCCTTCGCATGACAAGTAGCACAGGTCATCTCGTGATTAAGGATTCCTGCTCATCCGCAATGTGGCTCGAGACTCTAAAAGATCAACAGTTGTTTACTTGTTAAAATATAATTTTAACCTCCTACAAAGCCATTCGAGCATTGCATTTCGTCCGTAAACTACTTTTCCCTGCCAAAACGGCTTGATCAGAACACCGATGAATAACTTCATGTTAGCTTGGCTTTGGAGCCGATAACAGAGCCAAATAAAATACGTCCTGACGTGTCATCGAACCCACTAAATAGAAAATATCTCATACAAAACAATAGCTCTGAAAGTGATCAAAACACTCATCGGACAAAATGAAAAACTGAGCAAAATAAATGCCCTAATAACTTTCAAAACAATTCTGTTCACATAAAAATGGAAGCAGAAGAATAAAAATGCAAAAACAATAAAATGCAATACTTACCATTATCATTGTCGATATTATCTTTACAGTTCATCTCAAGTGCAATGGAACAGTCCGAACCAGCCCATCCTTCAATGCAATCACATCGATATTCACCATCCTCCAGGGTGCACTGACCATGTCGGGAGCAACCATTTTCACAGCCAGCTGAAAGGTTTAAGAGAAAACCGAAAGAAACAAACGTTACCATGTTATTTCCAGCAGTACGGAACAAGTTTAATAAAAATTCGTAAAAAAAAAAATACGATGAACTGGCGGAAAAACAGTGCGCACATATAGCCCCCACCCAACCACCTTCAGAAAATGTACACATATCCCCGTCCAGCAGTGTGCATGAGAAATGTTAAATAAATAGCAAAGGATCCTCTTCTCTCGTCCTGCATGTGGACATAAAAATGCACTGCAGGCCATGAGGGGGTTGACTGAAAAATGGGAAAAAAAAGGGACCAGCGTACAAATATCTTGTAAATTACATTATCGTCGCCGGTGAACATTTTCCTTGTTTTTTTTTTTTTTTGTTTTCAGTTTTGTTAGTGCACTCACTGTTTGGCACACGCATACAGAGATCGGTCAAAAAGGGGAGAAGCGTGGTATGACGTTGTGTGCCTCGTTGCAAATGAATGAATGAATTGCAAATGAAAATGAAGAAAAAAAGAATGTGAATCGTCGGCAGAAATTAGATTAACCAAAAAAAGTGTCGTACATGTCGTGGACGAAAAGGAAAGGCTGGCAGAGGCTAATGCTGGTATGACCTGTAGAGGCAGGACACAGACAGATATGTATATACACGAACAACTCCTAGGCCTAGGCGCGGTATTTCCTGTTATTTTTTTCTTCCATTTTTCGTTTGTCGCTATTACTTCCGTGTTTGCATATTTTTTTCGCATCAGACTCGTATAAAGCATTCCGTCAAAATGTACAAACATGGCGGCAGCGACAACGACGAACGATTCGATCCCAGTTTGGAGCTCTTTTTGTGTGTGCCTCGCGAATGCTTACATAAACTTTTCATCAGGGGATGGTTTCTCGGTTATATCTTTTTCATTATAGGAATTAGTCAGCAGTTTTGTTTCTTTTTTTGTTTTGCTTCCCTGTCGTTCGTACCTCCTTCTTGGTCCTGGTTGGCATTTTTGGGAGTTTTGACAGTTTTCTCTTTGAAAGTTGCCTCCGTGCTGGTGTTTCTGTTTTTTTTTTTCGTCGTGCAGGAGTGGGAAGGTATTCGTTAGAAAAATGTTCATACATTTTGTTTGCACATGGTGGTATTTCCCACATCCCACATCCTCCACACGCCAAACCTGTAGTAAGTGCATGTAAAGGGTGAAGAGGCAGATCTGCAGATTGCCTGCCAAGCAAAGTTTTCTTTCTTCCACCCGGTGTGTGATGTGGGCAAAAAAGGTGGCATACATGTGTCAACTTACATTTGCGCCGAAAACCAAACCGAACCGAACCCCTGTTCACCGACGAATCCGCCCGAACCCCGCGTTGAGCAGCTGAGGGAGCAGATAACTCCGTAGTCATGATGTATATCCCCTAGATAGATTCTTTGGTGGAGTTTAAGGCAGCCGGTTAGGGTGAAGGGATGAAGTCGATGAAAAATTGATTTCGTGCTAGAATTTATCGGGGTGCTGTCTGGGAGGGGAGTCCGACGTGTACTGTGTATGTGTATGTGTGTACACGGGCAGAATGACATATTCGAAATTCAATATGCCAATAATTGTCTAAAATTGTATTTTAAATTGACAGTCATGTTAGCAATGTTGGGGCAAACAGAGGGATACTCTCCAGATTCTGGTAAAGTAGTTTGACCTTTTTTTTTTAGATGTTTTTCCTTCTGTGGACGTCTAGTGACGGTGAAAATGTTTGCTTCCCCCTTTCGATTTTGTGAACAAGAAATGACGGTTTTAGTTTTGCTCGGTGGTTGTCTCTCAAAGGATTTACTACACGTACACACAAGGGGCTTGGGCGGGGGGGAAAACTTTGGAAGATTTCAAATATCGAATATCGGACTGGGATCAGAGAAGTTGTCCCTTTTGAAAAATGCATTAGGGAGCGAAAATACGAGGAATTGTTGCATACTTTTTTTCTTCTTTGGGCGGGGCGATTGGGGTGCGCGATCAAGATTTATGATGGGATTGTGTAAGATTCCTGAAAGTCATATGAAATCAAATGTTCACCAGCAGTGAACAAATCGAAAGTGTTTAAGGATCATCCTCAGGGGTGCCATGGAAAAGGTTAATGATTTGCAGAAAGCTGTGAGGTCAGTGAGAAAAGGAAAACGATTCACAAAGTTGTGTGAGAAATAAATACTTTCAGAGTGTTAGATTGGCGATGCTATATGTATTTTCTAAAAGAAAACAGTGAAATTGCAACGGGATTCTAATTTGCGTCACAGCCAGCTCTTTTACAACATTAAACAATATGGAGCAAACTTCCGTAAACATTCTGGACGCAGAGGCATAGAGGATATGGCAAACGAGAGGCGAGAAATACCGGAGAGCAAAAGAAACAAATTACTTCAGCTAGAATTGACATCAATCACATCGGCATGAACAATTGCACTGAGCTTCAACCTCGGTAAATGGTTCTCCCGCGCATTTATTGAGACTTACACCACCAGACTCCTTCCTCCCCTTCCTACTTAACAAATTCAAACATTCACACGCGATGTGTGAGTCTATAAATATGCAAATGCTTTATATTTGTATGATTTATTTTATACTTACGCAAAGTGCAATGCCTCCCATTCCATCCTTGGGAGCAGACACATGTTCCATTCTTGCATTGGCCATGCTCTGAACATCTTGCATCACATGGTAGCTGATCGCATAGATTTCCAGTCCAACCCGGATTACACCGGCACTTGCCCGACTCGCAGACGCCATTCGGTCCGCAATCCAGACTGCAGACAGCTAGAAGAAAATGAAAAAGATACCAAATTAATATGTGTGCATGCACAGACAGACAGTCTGTCCCAGCCCATCCCCAGGGACTCAGTTCATACGTAAGTGCTTAGAATTAAAATTTCTCACTGGCTCATGAAACAATCATCGTTCACTTACGACGCAGTCGTTTCGTCCCTTCAACATTCAACCCATGAGCGTGCGAATGCCTGATTAGTCAGATGGATTTGATTAAATTTTTCATTTCCGTATTCCGTTTTTGGTTGCAACAGCTGCGTCCCGTCCGCTAACGGCAACGTTAACATTGGCAATGGCGACTACGCCACCTTCATCCATATATGGAGACATCCTGAGTAAATTCTGTTACAAATGCAATTTCGTCTCGACCGTATCAATCATGCACATAATGTAAGTGCAGACGAGCAGTGTCGTCTCATTGTTCCTCCTCCAACACCCCACAAATTTTGCAGATCCTGCCAGGGACGTCAGATATATCACCCAGCAGCCGTAGCAGCAGCAGCAGTACCACTACAACACATCGAAACTTATCAATTTGAAAGAATATGACAGATTTGAAAAATGCTTCCTGCAGGAGATAATAAAAAGTCAACTAATGCTCGAAGGACGGCGACGGCGACGGCGACGGCGACGGCGACGGCGACGACGACTACGATGACGACAACGACGACTACGACGACAGGGACGTCAGAGAAACCAATTGAACTTTCGTCATTTGCATTTCACTTTTCTCAAGGACGTGCCAGTGATGGGGCAGAGAGAGCGAGAGCCTGGGCAGGTGTACACAGTCATGCATACACACTGGGAAGATGTCATCGCCTGCCGCAAAATTGTCTTCAGGCTCGTTTTGTGGTGGTGTGGCTGGTTCTACAGACACTCCACCTTCATCGCCCGCACCCACTTTTAATGGCATTAAAAAACCATCGACGCCAGGGACCCGGCTCTCATTTATCATCTGCACATCCTCTTGAATGTCATTGATGTCAGACTTCGTCCTTTAGAGTGATCTATCGATAGGCTACAGAACAGAAGGAGAACAGCGGACACATACACACAAACACACCTACACGATAAAGAGGAAAATCGAAAAAAAAACCGTGGCGTATCGTACACAACTCGAAACTGGATGTTGCTGATGCTGCTCGTCCTGCTCGTCCTAAGGACGATGTTGATGATGATGATGATACCTAGTGCTCCACCATTGATGGCGAAGATGATAGCGGTCGCGACTGAAATGAAAAGCATGATGCTCCGGTCTTAATCCTTTTTTATTTTGTGTCATAAGCTTTTCAAGTCTGCCCCAACATCACCCTCACACGAGCGCCGCGCCGCGCCAGCCAGAGTAATATTTTAAAATTAAATCTTACAATCGTTCGCTCCATCCATCAGCACTGCGCTACAACGACAGCCACTCGAGAGTGAAAGGGAGGAGGTTTTAGTTTCTGCCAAGCAGATGCCATTTACGGTGCATCGAACAGTCAACGCCAAATAGGGATATTAGAATTTATTAATGTACACACACATACTATCTGTGTTCGTATTTACATTTCGTTTTCGTCCTGATTTTGAGTTCGTCGTTTCCCATTTGGGCTTGTGGTGTGTGTGTGTTGCTTTTTTTTTTTTTCAGTTTTTGCTGATTTTTTTTTAGCTGCGCTGAGCCATGTTGTATTTGTCTGTCATTTTGTAGACAAATTTCAAGGATCAAGAGATGAAGTGTTGACGTCTTTACCTCGAGAGACGAGATGAGAGGTCTTATCCGATGCAGTATTACGGATGGTGTTGTCGTCGTAGTCGTCGTCACTGTCGTCGGCGTTGTCGTTGGCGTTGACTCTCATACAGACTACAAATTTGCATGTGGGGTGAATGTCCTTTCGATAGGAGAAAGGTTGAAAACAGGATGCTCAGGATGCCGTTCCTTTCTCTTCTTTCTGCGTTTTTTTTTTCTTTCTTGCACTCTACTTCTATGTAGTAGCTGGCAGCAAATTGCAGTCTTGTTCTTGTCTTGTCGGCAGTGGCAATACGGCACAGTAGATTTTATGTTACAATGTTTGGGTTGGTGGATATGTTGGGGATAAGGTCCTTGAATGGCGTGGATTGATCCTTGAGATGAAAATAAATTGTAATTTTGCATAAACGTGTGCGTTAAACTGTGCAGCTGCTATCAAAGGACGAACATGGGTTGTCACGTTAAACGATTCGTATCTTATGTGTTTAGTGTAAATGGCAGCATCTTTACATCCAAGGAGTGCCGATAATGACGTTTTTTTATGCGTGAGTGTGTGTGGCTTTGTGGAGAAGTGTCTGAATAGCCATTTTGGGTTTGAAAAGACCACGTACCATCGAGTGAGTGAGAGTTCACGAGTAGATGGGGAGAGATTTTGACTTTGGTGTGAATGTTTTCATAATACGGGCTGTGGACAGAGGATAATCCTCGGGGTCACATGGCAAATGAGCCGAATTGAATGGGGTGTGGCGAGTAACTGCATGACTCATTAGACATGGTAAACAAGGCAGTCTGCGTATTTTGCTTTGTGGAATAAAATGCAATCTTCGCTGGAAACAAAGGAGAAATTAATGTGATGTCGAGACAGAAGTGTCGTTTATTTGTGTGTCATTTTGTGAGTGACGATCGTTTGCATGTACGTGATTCGGAAAAATGTTTGATATTGTTTAAACGGCATTTCGGATTGGATGACATTTGTGTAGTAGTTGAGACAGTGGTAAGAGGTGATCGGTGGAGCGAAGCTAATGTTATTGAAGGACTGTAGTTGACAAACCCTCATTATTTTTGCTTAGTCCTTTGGTATACCGCCCCATTTTTAATAACCCCGAAATGTCAGCTGCCACACATTGTTGTTTTTTCCACTGGCATCACTGTACTATAAAATGGCGCAAAATTCAAATGTTGCGACAATTATAGGACACCTTTATAATTAGGCGAAGGCAAAACCGTTCTGTTTTAACTGCAACAACACAATAAATTTGCTTTGTTCTTTACTTATTGTAAGGGTTGCGGAGAAGCCTAACGAATTTATTCTGTTACCACAAATAGTGTCTGAGGAGGGTTGCACGATCGCTGCTTGATAACAAGAGGGCGCTGGGTTCGCACTCGGATCTAGACACCAAGATGGTACCACAGCACATACAGCTCTTTATAAGGTGTTAAAAAGTAGGGACCTATCATTTCAACTTTTCGAAAAATTTGGTGCATAAGGACAGCATTAAAAAAAAGAGATTGCTGGCACACCAAACGCGGCATTTGCGCCCGATTCCCATGAAAATGTTATGCGCCTGTGATTAAGCCTTCATTAAGCCCTTTTATGGCACATGATGGAGAGGATTCAACCACGAACTCCATGGGCTGTGCAGTGACATGAACCAGGCGCCTACGATTGCCATCTGACAAGGAAGTAGAAGATGACCGTGGAACCGATGGTGTACAAAGTGAAAAATCACCTCAGACAACTTGGCGTGAGTAACTGGAGGCAGCTGGCTGCACATAGCCACATAGCCAGCTATAAAGACTTGTTTCTTGATGCCCAGATGCATCACTTCACTTCGAATCTTAGAAGACGCGAGTATGACTTTTACAAACATCCTTCTCACTATTCTTCAACTCCATAATGTTTCCTTACACTCATAGTGAGTATCGGTGGTAATGTTTTCAATAAAATGAATCTCCTTTGCATATGTAGATTGTCGATTCGGATTTCATGAAGAATTGGATATAACGAATTGACGTGCAAATAACTCCATCCATCTATAGAGACATCCACTCATGACATCATTCTGATGGATCCCTAAGGAATTGTTTAATTGAAATCAAATGACTTGCATTTCGTTACTCATTACGGCGGTTAAGGCAGATTAAAGAGATAAATTTCAATCGAGACAAATTCAAAATCAAAAACTATCTCATTGCATTCACCGGAAATGGGATCTTCATCGAAAGAATCAAATTTCACATTCAACAAACATCCATCAGGAAAATAAATTTCCTAGTATGAAAATACACCTGCCTTACGATACGTATGCAGCTCATAACAAAATCGATTTTCTTTAATTTCACAACTTATAGGAGCATTAAGAACTTTATAAGGAGACACTGGCAGCATCCACAACCATCATTGGATCACTTGAGCACAACACTCGACCAACACCCAAGCAAGGAAAGTTGGAATTCTCTCCTCAGACACAATGCGAAGGGAAATATCTTTCCGTTTTCAGAAATATTGATACTCCGAAAACCCTGCATGAAACTGTGTGCAATACATATCTATCTGTCAGAAGTTTCAAAGACCCCCGACGGAGAAGAAGAAGAATATTTCATCAGATCTTCCTGTGAGTCTCACTATTCACCACCTGAAACGCTATCCATCTGCATCTACTTGCCATTCGTGTTACGTCAAGAAATGTCCTTCCCTGTCATATGTTGCTTTGCATATTCCATATAAAATGGGTGTGCGAGTATATGCACATATATACTGGATCACCTATTTTCCATTTTCCTGTCAAGCACTTGTGCAGACACAGTGCACACTGCACACCCCCGTACAGTCGTTGAGGATGTGCGGGAAGGGATAATGTGCAGAGGACAACAAAAACAACTGCAAGTGCACTACACTACTCAAAATGTCAAGGGATTCATTTACAGAGTGATTCAGAAAAGGACGAAAGGAATATGCCAAGACGCAGCGCTGAAGTACTAGGGAAAGCACTTTTGAGTTGACTCTATTTTATCCTTCCGCCTTTTTCCCTTCAACGTTGTTGTTGTTCTCTTGCGAAATATTGGGTATGGCAAGTTTAGAAGTCTGACTTGTGGCTGCGAAAACACTAAGGAACCAGGTAGGGAGCAGTTGATTCGAAGATGTTTGGTTGGCAAACTTCGGTAAGGATTCTTAATTCCGGCGATTCAATCCAATCTTGTTTTTCTCAAGACTGTCCTTTGCAGATCTCCAAACGAGACGTGTCTCGACGACAGCACCCTGTAACACACGCTACTTGAAATTCCATATTCATTTGACAAAGGCATAAATGATGTTTAGGAAATGTGAAGAATGTGCTTCTCACCTTTCGTCCCATGCAAATGGCCATACATCAAATGCCCCTAAATTGCCAAGAGCATGTGGAATATAAACTCCCAACAATGCGACGTTTATATCCTCTCACCCGAGTCTATGCAAAACGTACAATGTCCTTGACCTCTCAAGTTCTGCTGGTGGGAGGATTGTGTCGTGTTGGTTTACTCAAATTTATGAAATGCTAATATGCACACGCCTCTGTATTCTATTCTTGAGATGAACCAACGCAAGATGTTGAGTTTACGGAAATAGAAAAAGTTAGAATCCACATCTTTTCTGCGGAATGGGAAAATAAAACAAAACAGTTCCAAGACCATTGCAGGCAGCGAGGGTGAAAGTTTGGATGACTGCCCGGGCATCTTGTGGGCAGTTTGTTCGCTGAATGGGAGTTAAGCCACATCAGTTGGAGAAATCGCCTCTTATTTGGCAAATAAATGAGAGACTTGACATAGCCAGGACGTGGGTTGGTGCATAATCCTTTCAGGAATATTTTACACCTGCGTTTTTGACAACTGTCGGTTCTCACAGTTAAGGAAGAGAAATGAAGAATAGTAAGAGACTGTGGAAGGGCGGAGTAGGGTTAGGGAATTTGGGATTGTCTCCTTTTGAAATTGTCGTCTCAGATGCGCGTACCCTACTGTGGGAGATTTTGAGAAATTACTTAACAAACGGATGCTGGTCATCAAAGTGTGATGTATGCAAAGGCAATTTAGGAAGAGAATGAGAGTTACTTTTAATTTGCAGGGGACAATAATTTAAATTCAGCTTTAAGGGCGAGCGGGTGCTTCGTTTGTAATGTTTTTTTCTTGCAATTTTTTTTTTTTACTATGCGTGCGTAGCTCCCCTTTTGGTGTCATGTTTTTCGTGTTCAGCATAAAAAGACTCACACCTCAGCAAAATCTCCAAATCATTCAGCTGAATTCCGAAAATCGGTGTTCTGTTAAAAATGTTTCTGGTGCACTTCGAGCAACGTCTGGGGTGCCCTTGAACTTCCGACTCCATTATCGTCTTTACCATTTACAAATTCGAGTCTCAGTGTACGTTATTGGACGACAAGTGAACGGTTTGATCACATCCAGCCCGTGATGACAGCTACGAACCATGACTTGGAAGTCAACATTACTCGCGTACATGTCCAAAAATGGACATTCTACGACGTAGCCGCGATCTTCATTTACATGCAATTTTTATTTTCTTGAGACTTTCATTCACTTTTCGAGTCTACAATGGAAAAGCACTTTTGTTCAACGCAAATAATCCACGCCTCCCATCTTTTTTACAAACTTGCCAGCACACCGCTTCATCTCCATTAAAACGCAATAGGTCTCACAGAATCCACAAGATACACATATGTATGCACATACTTCATATCACATGGATTACGCAACCTTATTGAACTCCTGTTTGAACCACAACCACACTCGGTTAAGCGTTAAAAGCAACGCACATACCAAACCAAAGACTCAATCAGTTTATGACTTCTACCAAAAGCACAGAGAAGGTCGCATGTGTGTATATGACAACAGCAAGCAACACTTGGAGAATATGAACTCACCTACACCTTTATGTCTCACGCTTGAATTCCCTTGTGCTCCACCATCACCATCACCGCCACCACCCCCACCCTATCACCCATCAGCCATTACGTAAGTCTAAAAATACAGAAGCGAACCGTTCGTAGTCGCACATCAATGCTCCTGTTCCAGAGATGTTGGTGGTGGCGCCAAAACGAAAATCATAATAATAATAATAATAATAAAAGGAGTCTACGAGAACACGACTTGCACCCGTCATCTCAGCCCGTCCCTATATCGTCGTCGTCCTGTCGTCCTAGCTGCCTTGCCATCCTCTCCACGGTGGCAATCAACATCGCACACACACAACCACACACCGGATTGTGTATCCTTGTTCTGGCAGAACAAACCGACTGGGAACGAGGGCACCACAAATGTAATATTTCATTTCGCATTTATAACACATCCATTTGGCGTAATGGGTTAAAATGTTCAAGGTTACACTGGGAAGGATGAAACTTTGTCGAGAACGATTGAATGGGCAGCATCTGAAGGTTCTGCGAATTGCGAAGCGGTGTGTGCTGGCGTGCGGTGTTACGCGGCGGAGCGGCGCGGCACGGCCCGCTCTTGGAAGGGGGAACGAGTGTAAATGCAACACACTTTCCTCTAATCATAAAAGTATGATAGAACCTCGCCACCATTTCCGCCAGCTACCCATCCATCCCCAGCACTAATTCCCTGCACGAGCATAAAAGCTTAAATAATTCATAAAGGCTTTAATCTAAACACGGGTCGTCGGCTGTGTGTCGAGGTCGCCGTAGTCGGGGGCGGTTGTCTGAGGCGGTTCTGCTCTCCTTCGAAAACTGATTTGTGTGAAGGGGGGGAGTTAAGGCTCCGGCTCAGTTTCTTTTCACCGCCCTGCTCCCGGGCAGTGGCTGTGTATCGATTGAAATTTCACTGAAGAAACATTACACAAACGTTTTTAATTGTCGGATAAATATTCGCATAGCTACAGATCATTAATTTTAGGTCTTACGAGAGGAATTAAAATCGGATAGCGATGCTGAAATATGGGGCCGAATTGGTTGAAGGAGCACTTTTCTGTCAATACAGACCTCAAGGTATTCGTTCGTGTAAATTTTGTGCGAAAGCCTAATGGGGCAGATGGAAATAAATTAGGCTTTGAGGTTAAAATAAATTTTGAATGGAATTACGAAGCGGAGTTTCGGTTTCTGGGCCCGGATTTTGATGAATGATAACAGATTGGAAGAAATGGGCGTGTGCGATTGCACTGTGATATGCGTGTGTATCTGTTTGGCACGTGGGAGAGATGATAAATCATATAGAAGATTATAAACCGAGGTACAACAAGAACGAGTGACCGATTTTGTTCTGTTTTACTACCTCAAAGGGTTTACGAAGTTAATATCTGAGGCTGGTAAGTCTCAAGCTATTAATTATGTTGAGTTATTTATTTAGAAGTGATTAGATTCACGTTGATTTACAATGACTGCATATGTTGTTGGCCAACATTGATGCAACTCAACTTTTCATCCTTCAACTTTAAACATCGGATGGGCCAGACTGAGGAACTGTGCTGCATCAAGAAAAATATGGCATGAATATAAGCGACCCAAACAAACGGTCTCCTTCGGAGAACTCGACGTGATATCGCTAGATTGGTGGCGGTTTGTTCGGGACACTGGCCGATAGGAGATCATGCCGCAAATCTAGATACCCCAGACAACTCACACTGTCGCAGTTGCAGCAGTATTGATGAGAGGGAGATCGTACCATATTTCATTTGTAACTGTCCATCTCTTGCTAGAGCCAGACAGCGAACGCTTGGTAGACCCTTCTTCAACTCACTTGATGAGATTTCTGCAAATGGCATTAAGGAACTAATGCCCTTCTTCAATTATTTAAGCTGCATTTTGGATATACACCTCACATTTAAGGTACCAGAGCTGTGACATTAAAACGACACAGTGCTATTAAGGTTCTTACCGGACCACCACTTTTACCTACCATCCCTTCATTCTTAAGTCAGATGGATAGCCGTCATCAAAGACAAAGGTTTCGCATCCAAAGATCAACATTTCTGTTCGAATTTTGGAAAAAAGAAGACGTTTTGAAGGAATTTGTCTAGTTTTGTGTCGTCTTTTAAGAACTTGTGGCTTACCACATCTACAATTATCTTCGTTCTGAATTGGTGTTGAAGACACTCATGAAGTTGAAAGGACACTCACTTTCTAGTCATCTGTAGAAGCACTGATTGGTGGATTGGTGGTGGAAATGGAAATGAAATACGACGCTTATCACAGCTCAATAACTAATATATCCTTATGCGAATAAAGCGCTGTTACAAAAGGGTCGGATAGTAAGACCTCCGCTATTCGAAACTGTTTTGTGACACATAAGTTATCGTCTTCAAAAAGTTTGGATTTCGTAGGCTTATCTATATCAAAGAAAGTATAAACTCTAACAGTGTTCGTCAGAAAGGACGATGAAAACATACACAGAACCTTAATGTTTCTGAAGTGCAACTACAATAAATAAAATTAATAATCGAGCAGCCAGTCGTGTTGTGCATGCTATTGTTCTCTAACGAGTGGAAAGGGCCTGCAGTTATATGCCTACTCCAAGGGACCATGTTTGAGAAACTTTTTCTAGACATTTCTACTCTTGGGGTATTGTCTGTGACTCGAAAAAGTTGGGGCCTTGACAACAATTTTTGTCGTGCCGGAAATCGAACATAAACACAGGTTAAAGTGCGTAGGAGTCGACGCACATATCCATAACGCCACGGCAATGCATGAATAAAATTCATTTCGACTCTAGTGTTGGGTCTGTACATGCTTATCAACTTTAACTGTCTTGAACAGTCATCCTAACCAGCTGCCAATGAGTTCATTTTCGCACAATCAACACAGACGTTCTTGATTTCCTGACAACTGCAATCTTTTGGCTGCCTTTATTGACTTCAAAGCTGTCGGATCCAATTAGCAGATCTTTCAAGACCAGAGTTAAGACTAAGCAAACCTCGTTATGGGCCCTTAATAGTAGACTAAACAGTCACTCTTGACCAGTATTTTCGTTTGACTGCTTATCCTGCCAAGTGTCACCACAACTTTATTCAGAGACCCCAGGATGGTAGGACCTCGCTTCCCCTAACCATCGAACAAGGATTTGTCAAGACCATCAGAAGTAGTACGTGCTAGTCGCAAACACAATTTTCCCTGGATTTCTAACACCTGCTCACAAACGCTTACAGAAAAATACCCGAATACTATTTATATGCAAAATCTTCAAACTCAATGACAATCCATATCTTAAGTGCTACTCGAACAGCAATCACTTTGAATTAATTTTCTGTGTTTCGGTGTGCATAAAATATTTCCCCAATTCAACACGTCCCTCGACACAGGACTGCACAACACCTCAATTCAACCGCACATCTCGATGATTCGACCAGTCCGTCTTCATATCGATGCAGAATGCTTGACCGTATGCATGCACGGTACATGCATCTGTAGAGATACATTACAATTCATTCTCGTATACATTTTGGTGGTTTCACTGGACAGCACACAATTCCACATTGCAGCTGCTCTGGATTCCAATCAAAGATGCTAGACCAAACTCCCACCGCAAGCACTCTCATTCAAACTGATTCAACTGATTCTAAATCAAAGACATTCATCGATGCAGAGAGGTTTTGCTGGTCCACGTCGGACCCTCGTCGGAGTGTTCCTAAATAAATACCCGAACGTGGTGAAACCACTGCACCTCAGCCTTGAAGGAAAAGTTCGATTACACCGCACTTACCTTGTGAACAATCAGGACCCGTCCAATGCCTCTCGCATACACATTGTCCTGTCTCCAAATCATAGGTACCATGCTCCGAGCATCCGGGCAAACATTGATAAACTTGCTGATCAATTGTGCCGCAGTCCTCTCCTTGCCAGCCAGCCTTGCAGTAGCATTGTCCGGCAACACATGTGCCATGGCCAGAGCATGCTGGGTCAAGACAATCATCTGAAATGGGATTTCATCAAAGACATGAAAAAGAGTTATTCGTGGGAAGGGAAAGGACAGATTCAAGATTGAAAGGATTAATTCGGAGGGAAAACTGTTCATGGCCGATAAGAAGGATATACTCACGTTGGTCACAAAACGGTCCCTTCCAGCCACGTTCACAACGGCATTCGCCTTCAATGCAACGTCCATGATTCGAGCAATTGGGCACTTCGCATTCACCCAGGGGAATATCGCATTCAGCACCTTTCCAGCCCTCCTCACAGTGGCACACCCCGCCGCCGTAATGGCCGTGTGCTGAGCAAAGGACAGGGCAGACACCTAGAATGGTGAGGGAGAGAGAGAGAGAGAGGGAGAAGAACAATTCATGTTGTTAGTCACCGGGCGGTTGGGGATTGCAAAAATCATGTCTCAACTCACTCTTTGAACAATCTGCTCCTTGGTAGCCGTCGATGCAGTCACATTTGCCCAGGTAGCAGCTACCACGACCGGAACAATCGTTGGGGCATGTGGTACTGACGCCCTCCGCCTCCTCGACAATCAGTGTCACTGAATGCGCCAGTAATTCATCATTGTACACCGAAATAAACCACAGGCCCGTGTCCAGGTATTGCAGCAGCGACACATTCACCATCATCATATCCATATCCAAGTTCGGCAGGCCGTCACCCGACGAGCGCTTTCGAATGGCGTGCATTTGCTTTTGGGCCAGTTGCTTGGCACCGTCCAACGGTGTTGAGATATCCTCATCAACGATGACAACGTCCTCCGTCTCGCTGGCCGGTTCCACAGAGTCAACCTTTATTCGCCCGCTGCCGCTGCCGCTGCCACTATCCCGTCCAATGTCATGACCGATATTCTGTAGCAATGCCTTATCGTCATCGTCGTCGTCGGCGTCGTTGTCGGTTTGTTCCCTTGCATCGGCCAATATATCAAAATATACACTGGGCATCTCATAGTAGTTTATTGTTGACGTTGCATTCGCTGCCGACGACTGACGACGCTCCTGCACACTCCGCCTGTGCCGCAGACGACTGTCGAGGCGGCCTCCTCTTACGAATTCCACAAAGTCATACTGCGTCACGCTTGGCGCCACATTTCGTCGACTGTATACGGCAAAGTTTGCGCCCCACGGCAGGGTGAAGTTGAAACGGATGAACGCCGGATGCTTGTTGCGGAACTCGAGATTCCAGAATTGATATGGCGGTATATTCGCATGGTACATCTCGTTAAAGTCTTTCAATTCGACAACTTGCGGCCACTTGAGCTGCTGCTGCTGGGCACTGCTGTACGATTGATCCTGGAGATGTTGGGTCTGCTGCTGCTGTTGTTGCTGCTGCGAACTGGAACTGGTCTGTTGGGGTAGTGCCGCTTGCTGCTGCTGCTGTTGTTGCAATTGCAATTGCAACTGATGGGCGGAGGACAATGAATTTTGAATACCATTGCCGCCGTAATTGCCACCGCCACCGATGCCACCGGGGCCGACTACACCGCCGGACTGGTAACCACTCGTACTGTGGTCCGATGTGCTGGTCGATATCGATTCTTCGGTTGGCAGAGCGGTTGAACCCTGGTTAGGATGATCGTGGGGCTGTGACTTAACATCTTGGACTAGGATGCAATTTGCTGTATCCATGTTTGGTTTCATCGAGCTGACAGCTGAAAAAAAAACAGAAAAAAGCGGATTAGAGAGGGAGATAGAAAAAGTTAATTTCTGCTTCCTTGGGGGATAATTTTTGTGTTTTTAATCATATTCAACCCTTTTTCTTGGTTTCGGCGTATTTTGCATAATTTTCGGGTGAACAAAAAAACAAAGAATAAAAAAACCGAAAAGCTCAAGAGGGGCGTCCAAATCGGCTTAACATCACGAAACCCCTTCGGCTGGTGGCATAAATAAGCCGACGAATGCTTTGTCTCTCTCCTTCGTCCTCAATAAATTATAATTTTTGCAGGAAACCTTTTAAAGGGGGATCTAATGTTTCACCCTTAAATTATTGATTTTGTGTAATCAAGCCTCCTCCCGTCGCTGGTCGTCCCTCGTCCCTCCTTATGCTCGGTTCCCTTCAAACGAAGTCGACTCTGTCACGAACCAACGACGTAGTGTGGGCGGTGCGGTGGTGTGTGCGCACAGGAAAAGTGTGTTTGAACTCGTTTTTTGTGCATTTGGACGCAATTAGTTTTGCAGAAACCAGTGAAGCCACAATTTGACTGAAAATAGAAATGTGTACTGAGACTCGTACACCCCATCATTCCCAGATCGTGGTTGGTTTGTTGTTGTTTTTTTTCCTGCGTTTTCTACTGGACGACGCGACGCGACGATGGGGCTGCATGCATAATGTGGTCTTTAACGAACACGTTAAGGACATTGCAGGAAGTATGTTCATTAGACGCCATTAATAAGCATGACATGAATGGGATTTTCCTTTTTGACAACTTTCACAGAGTGCCATAGCACAAGTGTGGGTTTAAATGCTTTTTGTGACTCGTTGAAGGTTCTTGACTCTTGTGAGGGGGGGGGGGGGTGTCAAATGCGGGCGAGATAATGGAGGACATATTAAAAAGAGGACCAATAACATGATGTTGAAAATGTTTGGCTTTGAATCAGCCATTGGTTGGGTGGAGGCGACGCCTTGGTAAATGATTTTGAAGTTTAATGATCGATTTGATTTAATTTGTTCAATAGTTCATTTATATATATATGCTCCTGACTGCGGGAAGGAGAATGGGTGAGAAGACATAACCGCGAACTCTACGAGCTGTACCAAGATATGGATGTAGTCCGGAAGGCAAAATCCGTTGACTGCACTGCCTCGGCCGCATCGTGCGCATGAACACCAAAGGTCCAACTAAGATGGTCTTCGAATTCGAGCCACTTGGTTAAAGCCTTTTCAATGCTCTCTATGCACTCATATCAGTAGAGTGATGGTCAACCTTGAAACAGTTTCCAAGATCTGAAATCTGGAACGCCGAGCTTCAGTTTTTTTTTTTTTTTTTTAGAATGCCTGTTCATAGAGAACACATTTTATTAAACACGAATGATTACATAAAAATTCATTTCCTGTTCTGATTGTTTTGGCGCTGCATATCTTTTGGGAAAGTCCTTACAGGAGGAGTTCTTATCCGCCTAGCTTCTTTTGAACGATTGCGAACCACTTTTGAATGAATAGCACATGAAACGCAATAATGTAATTTGGCATATAATTTAGGTAAAACGTAAGTTTCCCAAATAGACGCTTCAGAAATATCCCGAACCGCAGCAGCTTCCACAATATTTCGTATAACGAACTTCTTTATTGCCTTATCCTTAGGAACACAACGGGCACAATTGGTGCACCTAACTGGTTTCACATGCCCACGATTGTGCTTACACCGACCACCATTGCGTCGTTTTTTTGTCATCTTCTACAACCTTCACGATTCAAGTCTGACAGCGAAAAGTTCTAACGCTCACCTATGGTCATGAAATTTGGCTAATGACTGAAAGAATAAGATCGCGAATACCAGCTGCTGAGATGAGATTTCCGTGCTGTTGTGGGAGTTACTCGTCGTGATGAGATAGGAAACACGACAGTGCGCAAGGAACTCAAGGCTGAAAGGGCTACACATCGATGGTTTGGTCAGGGGACACGAATGTCCCCTTCATCACGACTCCCGAGGCGAGCCTTGAATGCGACATCATCAGGCTTGGCAGATCCAGGACGAGGTGGTTGGACCAAGTCCAAGAACTTGCCTGATCCTGCTTGGGCATAGTTACTGGTGAGTTAGATTCAATGGTGGAGGATCGAATGGCCTGGAGATCTCTCGTGCTTGCGTATCCCTTTGTGAATCATGCGGATCAGAAGATAATGAGATCTTAATGAATGAGTCATTATATAGTAAGATTAGATCGAAAAATTGGGCAGCATTTCATGCCTTCTTGCGCCCAGTTGGGACTGATATTCTCGGAATTTTTGCTCCTCAAACACGAGCGAGGCAAATCAAAATGTATTTACTACATCACATCAACTGTTTCTTGTGACATGGTGACAAAGTGGCCGCCGGTGGTACACGTCCTCGAACGTCCTCTGAACATCTCTCAGTTGAATGCATGTTCAAATAGAGTGCATTTCTCAATATTTCATATGAATGACATTTAACAAATCGCCTAATTGATTAATTGCAACCCCCCACCGAGTGCAATAAATAAACACTGCTACCTCGGCTAATCTCCAAGAGATAGAGATAGTTGATTGAGATCTATGACTTGGCGTCCCCCATCGACCCCATCCCCTCACAAAATTCACAAAAGAAATATCCGCCAGCAACGACAGACAAACGTACTTAGGAGTTCAATTGCCACTCCCACTCATCCATGTCTACCACCCATCCACCTCGTGAGTGAAATTAGCTGAGTACACAAGCCCCTGCATCATTTCATGCCGCTCCACCCCCACCCCCACTCACGTGCATTGCAAGCAATCTAATTCCACCACCATTGTCGCTCAGTCTTCGAGCATTTGATGGGGAATAATAGAAATTCGATTAATCAATTGTGAACCGATTTACCCTTAGCTGTCATGTAGCTGCTCCTTGATATTGGATTGATTAGAATCACAAGCACAGTCAAGAGCACTGTTTCAACATAGCAACAGCATATTCATTAATGTTGATGGGCCACACTTAACCCATATCGATTGGTGGAGTCCTCGAGCCTAACGCAGCCACGGCGTCAGCAACAATGGAAGCATCAACGGCTTCAATCCTTGGGATAATTGAACCAAAGGGCGACAGGAAGACGGCATGATATGTAAAATGTTAAGGATACTTTGACTTTGACTTCAGTTCGGCAAACAAGGGCAAACAGGCACAATGCCACGAGTGAAATTAAATTTCTTCCCCCGCTCGGATAATGAATGATTGTGTGCGACCATGACTGTTATTCGATACTGACAGACAGACGGTTCATTTTTGCGCTCAGTCCTCATTGGCAAACATTTACCAGCGGAAGGTGGCCAAGATGAGGAAGGCGAATGCAAGACCACGATGGGGTTACATTAGCTCTTAATGGACGTGAAATTTAATCCAACTGCCCTCGCCTTCAAGACGAACGGGAGCGCGGGAATGGCGAAAGCTTTTAATGTAACGCCACACACGACCAGAAAACAAGTTCCCGGGTCTGGTGGTTGTCTGTTCGACAGAGTGGTTCAGTTCAGGTTCGGCGCGATGTGTAACATTGCTGGGTGACGGAAAAAATACAAAAACTTGCAATGAAAATATTTGCGGGTTTCTTTTGCGTCGCTCCATCGCCCGCAACGTCCACTTAAGCATGCCGCACTATTGGTTCTTGAAATACAACCTCCATCTACCATCCCATCCCCCTCCCCTCCCCAGCCGACTGGACACTTGGACACTACCAAAATAGGAAAAAGAAACGACGGAACCCTAGTGCAAGGGGTTAAGAACACAGTGAAAAGGTAAACAAATCATCATGCTACGGCGAGCAAGGGAAAGTTCCAAGTCGATATTTGTTGTTGTTGTTTTTTTTTTGTCTCTTGTTGGCATTGTCTTAAGCGAAGTGCACCGAATGGGATGGACTGTGAGCAAATTTGTTTTTTAAAACGCTAGTTCGGGGTGACAGACACACATCCCTTTTTGCACTTTGTCTCTGTATGTCTTACACAACCCCTCCCTGGCCCAGCCCATTCCACAAGAAGGGTGGTTGATTTGTTGTCTCGTGTGTTTTTTTCTTTGGTTGCTCTTGTTGTTATTTATTTTTCGTTCTATTAGTTGACTTTAATGGGAAAAGTTTAAACTGCATGGTAAGTAATTGCGGTTAGAAATTTTCTTCGTCTTCGCACACAAGACAAGACTACAGCGGAGCCCAGTCCCTCCCTCGATTCACAGTCTACCACCCGCACCAATGTACCGTGGTGGCGAACAGAGCAAATAGTACGGTGAAACAATTTTCTAGCGAAAAATACCACCATCCATCCGAAGGACTCTCATTCCGCGCGCGATGTTTGGCATGAGCGGTGACGGGCTAAAAGGGTGATGGAAAGGGTGGGTAAAAGTTGCCTCATCCAGACACAGGAAATGTTTCGCGGCACAAAGAAAAAATTTAATAAATTGGTTTTGATAGATTGTAAGGCTGAAAACTTTCCATTGCTGGGTGGGTGCGGCAGTGGCTGAGTAAAAGTGAACAAAAAAAAAAAAAAACACCACATACGACAAGATGAGAGAAGGATATGCAGTATGTGAAGCGTATACGGTATACACCAACGTGTTGTTCAAAAAGGGTGGCTTATCGGAAATTCCCGGAAAGTCACAACACACAGGCGGCGCTCTGGAATGGGATAAAACTGTGCACACCCTTTGAAGTTGGACACCGCACACCACAGACGACGTGGCAGTGGGAGTTATACTATACGAACATATGCAACATACTACATTCTTCCATTCTCCTACCTCGAGCAGATAGGAAAATATTTATTTTGATTTATTTTCTTAAATTTTCCTCCAGCGGAAGCAACTTCAAATGAATTAAGTGGATTGGTGGTCTGCCTCCTGCCTTCAGTCTCTCTGTTTGCGAGTTTTATTTTTTTAATTTTTTTTCGTTGTATCGTCATGTCGCCGTGACTCGTCCTGGTCTTGTTATGTTTGCTGGTTCTGCTTGAATTGGTGCGCGGATTTAAAGTCAATGCATGGAACGAGGAATGAATGTTTTTATTGCTTTAAGTTTGCGCAGCACTACCCTCTAGTCGTAGTCGTAGTCGCATGCGAGGGAGGGGAAAGAAATTAAAAGTAAAACACGTGTGGGCCTTGGTTCAACTCCCCTGTTTGACTCTGACTGACTGGTGGAGATAATTCTTTCGTAGATAATCACGTTGGCGGAGGCAGGAGGAGGCTATTTTATTTTTCGTTGGGGAATGGCATGTGGACGTTGATTTCCAATAGCCACACCTTTACGCAACAAGAATGTTGATGCATTTACACCACGCCCAGTTCGTTTGATGTGGTGGCATTTGAAGCGACTATCAATTGGGACTGGCACTGGAATTAATGCATTTATCACGATAAACGACTGCTTCTGGTGGGGGTGAATCCCTGAAGGGTGAGGCGTGTCGGCTTTGTTTAAGGGCTGGAGGCGGTTTGGCATTCCTCAAATTGTATTGCATACTTTTAGATGTAAACCATACATCAGACATTTAGTGGGGACATACACCTTTAAGCACTCCCAACTTTCGGTGAAAATCTTGAAAGGCCAGTAGGGCTGGAGACCTTTGGGAAATTGTACTCGTCACGAACTTGATTCAGGTGTGGAAAACAGTAAACCCACTAAAAGGCATTTCAAAACGCCCGTATTTAGGAACGTAATGATTATTTTGCAGTGAGTGTCGTTGTTCGCTGTTTTGCGGGATTATTGACGTCTGGCAGTGTAAAGGGGGGCATTTGCAGTCGGACTTCTTACTGTTTGGAGAACATTCCTCGTTATGGGACGACAGTAGTTTCATCATGAGTAGGAGGTCGATTGAATAGACGATGCAATGCATTCAGTCCGAGACCAAACCACAATTTAGAACTGTTTGTGGCGGTTGTTCTTTTGAATTGGTTTTATCAAATGAAAAAGTTGCCAGATCATCTGTTATCCTCGATGACGGCGAGACAGAATATATCCAAGAAGAGAGCATTAGAATGCATGACTTGAAGTCGAATATAAACAAAAGGTCAACATCAATCCGCAATCTTCAGTCAATTTTCTTCACAACCTCCCTCTTTAAAATACCATTCAAATAATTCAACAATCGCCACCAGCCAACCACCAGGTTTAGGGCTTTGTAATTCACAATCCGCTTACCGCTAGAGCAGTCCCTTCCATAATTGAACCCTTTTCCACATTTACTTAAATCCAGAGGCAGTATGACTCGTCCCGTCCCCTGATGACCCTTGATTATTGGTCAACCAATTTCAAATGTAAGCCTTATCAGCTACTCCGCTGCAATGACCTGAAATAAACTTCAGTCTACTCCGAAGCAATCCATAGAATTGCCCATTTAAAGCCAATAACTATGCCAAAGGATACAACCAAACCATCCAATCCCATTAATTCCCAAGGTCCAGACAAGAACCCCATTCATGGTGGTCATATATCTGCCACAGTCTACACCGCACTGTATGTCTGGACAGAGGGAAAAACTATTTCAAATTTCCGACAAATTTCCTTCGCTCCTTACTTTTGCAGTGAAAATCTTTCTCGTTTTTTTTTGTTTTCAAAAAGCAAGCAAAAAAAAAACGGCAAGAAAACGTTCCCAATTTGACTACTTCAGTCCTTTAGTGGCGCGGCAGCAGCACGAGCAACGAGCAACCATTCTCGTCACACCATCAAAAGGCCTTAAATTTGATAGTGAACATAGACGAGTGGCGATGCGGAGAGCACTGGATAGAGCGCGCTGGAAAAAGGATGAAATTGAAAAACTTCTGTACACTCTCAAAGCGCGCGAGAGTGAAATTAAATTGCAGAGCCGAGCAGCACATTCAGCAGCCAGACTTGCAAAGCAAAATCGATTGACCCAGTTTGCGAAAGCTGCAATGACGAATGAATCTACGCTCAATCTCTTTTCAATTCACAAGCACATTGACCTTACAGAAGTTAGAGGAAACCCAGTCCTTCTGAATGAGAAAAAAAAATACTCTGCTTAGATACTAGAACCGCAGGCATCCTTCACAAAGCGACGTGCATTGGCTGTACGCGCGTTTGAGAATCTGCACACGAAAGTCGTGCATACAGACAAAGTCCGTAAATTTAATCGCTGCCCAAACCAAAGTCATTTACTCACCCACTGAGTGGCGATGTGCTAACAGCGCCACCATCCATACCACGCTCACCACCGTCACCACCATGCGTCGCCCATCCTCGCCGATGGAAGGACAAAACGATGGCGAACTGAATTGCTATCAAATTCCTTTAGCGTCATCGATTTTGTGTCAAAAAAGACGAACGATTGCAGCAAGAGAGATAGAGAGAGAGAAGACTACAGGCCCTAGACCATCCGTACTTTCAATCGACTTAAGAAGAGTAATGAATGTTGGCATGGCATGAGGGGGTGGTGTTGTCCCTAGAGTGTTTCGTCCAACTTACAGGATATATCTCTGTGTTGTGTGAAACCTTCTCTATTTCACAATCCGCATAGTCTCTTTCATTCACCGTCCAAATGAAACGTAGGTGCTTGCATTTATGCATTGCTCAGGCCCAAGGATGCTATGCTGCAACACACACTCCCATCGCTCTGGACGACAACGAAGACGAAGTTTTCTTATTCCTTTTATTTCGTTTTTTCGTTATTTTTCATTCGCCTCTGCTGATGGTGCTGCGATTCTTTTCTATTTATCAAGCCATTGTCTGTTTGCTATTGCAGGATATTTACGCCAATTTTGCTCTATTGTTACAGGATACTCTGGGGGTAAATCTGTTATCTGCTTCGTATGAGGAAAAAAGGGCTTTTATTCGTTTCGGTCATTTTAATCAATGAGTGTGTGACTAGAAGTGTGTTGTGCTTGAAATTTATTTTCTCTCGCTCTCGACGAGTATCACCACTCGTATCTCACCCTGTCTCACCAAAAATTTCTCAGATTCCTTGCACCATACATTTGCCCGTGTGTGGTGTGGCGTGGGCTTGTAGAGGAGTGCAACAGCAGCAACAGCGCGCCTTTGTGTGCATTAGACAAACACACTGGCATTCTCCGCAAAAATAACTGTCGCCATGAATTGCATTCCTCGTCCCAGGGACTACGGTTGCAGGAATGCCCTTTCTTTCTTTGCGCACTTGGTCTCTCACATCCAAATACACGTTGCAGAGTGGAGGGTGTAAAACTGAAGTTTATCTAAAAGAATGCACCATGCACCATCCTCACATATGCTACAGTATATATGCGAAAGGCAATGTGGGTGCAAATGAAAAGACGATTTAGCTGCTTGCAACTTGGTCGCAAGGATTATGCAGTCGCAGCAGCAACGTGGGTGGGAGACGTAATCAGTGTCTGCATGCAGCTAAAATGCTTCAGCTTCGAGTGAAGCCAGTTTCGGTCGACAGGGGGAGGAATCTTTTGTTTCAGCACTTTTCGTGGGTTTTAGTGTTTTTAATTGTTCGTTACCGAGATTGAATAGTTTTGGCGCTGCCAGTTTTCTGTGTCCTTGGGATGGTTGTACTTTTTTTCTGTTGGTTCTGTTTGTTTTTTGTTCAGGGACAGGACTGGTACACTTTCTTCATTCCGCAGAAAATGTGCTCGTTTTGAGGAATAAAGTAAATTAGTAAAAATGGATGAAATGTTTGCAACATAAATGACTCTCTCTCCATGCTCAAGGATTTTGACTGCGGGCTTTAAAGAATTAAATTGGAATATCTAATGGTCAGTCATTGTTGCAGGGAATGGCGTGATGGGGGGCCATGTGGGGTAGCGAGTGGTTTTTGGGGCAAATTATGAACGCTTGCGAAAATATTCTCCGTAAAATGTTGGGTGCTGTTTGGCCACAGGCGCGCGTGCGGTTGGAAGTATGAAAATTCTGAGAAATATTTTTGATTAGTCGATGGTCATTTCCGAGAATTGGATGTTCTTGTTGGGATGTAAGACGTTGCCTAGCCTGCCAGCAAATCATTAAAGGATAAGAGAGTCTGTGATAGTTTGTACTCATCTAATTTGTTAGACCTTTACTCAGGTTCACGATGGAAAATGAGTATTTTTTCGCGTTTTTAACGTTGACTCTAGGTAGATGTTGTCAATTTTATAATTATGTGAAATATATGGAATTTTGATTGTCTGAAATTGGGCTCTGTCGGCGAACAAGTTGATCAGAAGACAATTCTAAACCAGCTCATTTTCCCTTCTCAAAGTTCAACTTAATCAAATATTTCTGAGAAAGACGAAATCACATTTCGATTGACCTAGATATATATATGATTTCGAAAATATGTCTAGACAAATAACTCGTAACAGCTCCTGGAATGGGCTACATTCTCTCGCATCCCTAGCATGGACTGCATATACTATCTCGTTTACATGTCAAATAAATGTTAATTAGTCGGTAATTACAATAGCATTCTCAACAAGACCGAACGAATTCCGTTTTCACCTCGTCCGAAGTCCGAAGGACATATATCATAGGCAAACAACAGCACGATGCGATGTCCCAGCAAATGGCGATCGATTCAATTAACATGGCGCAGAAGCATATAACGGAAAAAAAACAAATTGTTCCCATATCCGCCGTGGGTATTGAAACTGACTCTCACCGAATCCACCCGCCCACGCGTGTTGGGGGGGGGGGGGGGGGGAAGTTTGCTGTAATTATTATTCTTAATCATAAATTAATTTGATTGATTGCTTCGAAATGTTTCAGGTTGTTATAGGCACGTCGACACAGCCTGGCCTGGCCGGTCATGCTGGGTTAGCGGGCGTCGATGTTGATAGCGCGTAATGTTAATGCGATGGGACAAGGACATGCGGATGTTGCATCAAGTGATGTTAAATAATTTTTCAATTACACTTCGTGGACTGCAATTTTTTGTTCGGTTTGCATTTTTTTTTTTGTTTTGCATTCCGGATTGACATGCTGATTTGATGCATTCACTGAATTCGCAATTACATGCCAATTGTAATGCTAAACAAGTGATTGCATTAAATGTTAATGAAATACACTGTACAAAAGTGCTTCACGCTCCCTCCTGTCGCCATGTGGTCGTGGGAAGCGAGTGGGCGGGGTTTTTATGAGCCACAGAGGGAGCTTAAATTTAATTTATAATTTACGATTTGAGTTTGAATGGAAAATATAATTTTCGGTCGACGTGGTTATTTGTTTTTTTTTCGAGTGAATGAGAAAACATTAGTTGCAAAGAAGTGTTTAATGGTCCATTTATCGTGGTTTGGAGCCTATTCATTGAGTTGCCAGGCAGAGAGTGACTTCATTGAGTGTAAAACCTGCAGACGACTAGTGCTGCTCATTTTTAGTTGATGTGGGTATCGTTAATCAAAAATGAGAAATTGTGAATGAACGGATAATCTATTCATCGAGAAATGCATGAGAATGGAAGTAATGTTCGGCCTTTAATGATGGATTATTTCACATTATTTACCAGTTTATGGCCGTTAACGAAGCAAGAGGGTGGAATAATTTCAAATTAAGAGATCATTATTTATTCAAACACCAAGTTGACTAGTTTTGTGTCAAATTTCATCATCATCCCAAATAGTTGACAATCACACTCTGTTACACAAAATTAAATGAAAAGAATTTGCAACACCCGCCCACTTACGGCCCATTAGCCAGCATAAATATGTTTCGTCACAGACTTAGAGGCAACACTGGGTACGTTCACGATGACCTCGCTATTCTCAAAGCGTGCCTTAGACTTGTAGCTAACAAAACGTGTCGCGGTCACGTCTAGTGAACATTGCTGTGGCTAAGACGACTGCTGAAGTGTGAGGTGGTGGTTTTGGTTTATTCTTTATACTCAAATGAAAGACCATAGCGACCGTAACCAGTGGTATGAGGTGAGTGCCCAACACATTCTACATATTCAGTAGATTCTTTTAGGTATGTTTCTGTGTCTATGCAAATTGGAGTAATAACGTCGTCACCGAGGTCAACACTGGTTTGGCTCGGAGATTTAAGGAGAATCGTCAAAACTACATTCAGTGCAGCCAAAGCAAATAGGTCACCCATGATTTAAAGCCAATTCCTGAACACAGCTGTGTCCAAACACCATGAGTGACAACAATCTTAAAGCGGTATTTCGGAAACAATGCGCTGATCAAAGATCTAGAAAACCAAATGAGATCGTCAAGACCATACAATTTCAAGATCAAGAGCATTGATCAAGTAAATCTTTCCACTTTACAATCGTTAGTACGACACGAGTATATTGAAAAATATGAAGATTAGGATTGCCCTTCATATGTTTTAATTTCAATATATTAAACCTAAAATCGCAAGTTTAAAATCACTGTGATTAGAAAATCGCAATCACAGCTGTACCTATGAATATAAAATCGCAAATTAGCACTACTCTAACTGAAATGAGAGGCGAGAAAATCAAATTAGTTCAATACGAACAGAACATTAAAATTAAAGAGATGCAATCGGGAACAGTTCCATATCAAACCCGGAATATTTTTACATTTAAAAATGTATAAGCCTAATATTTCTCCTCAACTTTAATCGAAAGAACCATGAAAAAATCCCTTCAAGTTCAAACGATTTCAATCCATAAAAAACGTCTATGACCCCCTCCCCCCAATGCACCACCTATCCAGAGTCCTGTCACAAAAATAAATCAATTCGAAATCCATTTGCCAGATCATTTTCTTTTTTTCCCTGAACCATAAAAAATACCGAAATCGAATGAAGTGATGCCACTTCTGCTCATGCCAGTGAGGCCATCAACCATCCTTGCACCCCTCATGCATATCAAATTACAAAACTAACTTAAACTACTTACTTCTTAAAGAGACAAAACTCAATAAAACTCGAGTGGAACAGAGGACAGGGGGCCAACAAAAAGAAGAAAAGAAAAAAAAACTGAAGAAAGTAAAGGATGAAAAGGACTACAAATTCATAGCCATTTCTATCAGGAAACTAGTGATAATGGTTGATAAGGAGAGAGGAAATTCGAAAGCAAGGCAAAAAACAACCGTCAAAAAATGAGACGCCTCTGCATTGACTTTGATGCGAAGGCGAATCGAACGAAAAAGGAACAATATCAAACGAGGAACTTATTTAAGTTCTCCTTCTTGTCTCAGAACCATCTTCTTTGGTCTTCCTCAACTGACTGCTTGTGATCCTGCCGCACAGCCAACGACCGACAGTGACAACGGCAACGCAGGCGAGAATGAGAACGGCGACGACGACGTCTTCCATTACAAAGAAACGAAGTGAAAACTTTCTTCGGCTGCTTGCGCCGTCTCAAGTGTTTTCGAATAATAGTTTCAGGATAACGTCAAAAGAAGTCGCGCGACTCACTCCTCAGAATGTTCACAGGGACCACAGTGAAGAGTACCTACTCCACCATCCCACATCGACCTCTTTTTTACTCCCAATGGGAGAGTGCGAAAAAACGAGAAGAAAACTTTTCACAACGAACTCTCCTCCCCCCTCGCCGAGTTTAAAAACATTTTAATTTTATTTTTAATTCGATTCTGGGTCCTTAGACGTAGTCACCGCTGCGCCATCGCCAGAGATGTCCTTAAGAATAGAAAATTAGGATACAATTCATGTAATTATAGCCGCATAATACATAAGTTATATATGTCACAAGGACGGAAGGAAGTTGAGGCTATACGCACACTTGCGCTCTGAACGTGTAGATATTATAACGATCCAGTCACACTATCGCCCGGCTGCGAACCTATGAAACATAGCCCACGAGTAGACACTGAAGATCCGTGTAACTATGTAGCTCTCACCCAAGCTAACTAATGTCCGTCCAGTTAACTACACAGAACTGCACAGTGAACCCTTCAGTAACAAGGATACAAGTGGCAACGAGGGGCAAGCGAAAACGTCAGCTGTAAGGAGGTACAGCTCGGAACCGGGCGCTCAGGACATTTATAGCACTCAAAGGTGTGCATGTCGTTTAAATAAATTATTTCTTCGGGGAAGTGCAATTAAGAAAATGCTTCATAAATTTCCGTTAACTTTGTCCTCTTGTAATATCTTCTCCCATAGACACACACACACACATATGCACACACTCCAACACAATCGCATGCAAGGGGCTCGCTAGTGTGCATGCGGGGGAGTATATATAGTGTTTAATTTAAACTCAAAGTCATTACTCTCCACCACCACCACCACTTTAGTCCTAGTCGGCGTCGTTGTCGTTGCCAGCGCCGCAGTCGCCACCACCGCTAGGAACATACGAACAAGCAAACGAACCCTTCGAACGTTCCCTATTAATTTGTCTGCCGCTGATGCAGTTTCCTGAGGGGTGGCAAGCTCAATGCTCTCTGTCCCACGCACGCCAATGGATACAGGCTGCTTAATATTGCTGAACTTTTCCAATAACCATCAAAATGACTATTCAATCACGGGGCTGGGATTTCTTTGACTATGACGCAATTAACATGGCGGTTCCGTTCTATACATCACTCCCCCCGGGTGAGGGTGGAACAAGGGGGGCTGTGCTCAGCGCGCGCCTCATTTTGTTGCGGTATGTAGCAGCGACGACAATGTTTTGCTTAATTATTTGAGAAACAATTACTTTCCGTCGAATCGAATTTCGTTCCGTCGTCGTCGAATGAAGATAGCTTGGCCTGGGCGATGGTTCCTTTAGCAGGGGCGACCGAGAGCTTGGCTGTGGGGACCAAGACTTCATAATCGGTGTGGTCGTGGCAGCGGTGGTAGTGGTGCCTGCTAATCGATTGGAAGGAACGAAACAACCGCTGACGCTTTTTAATGGCTCTCCCTGCTTCAATTTACTCGTGGAAATTAAATCGATGGCTGTTTTGTCGGGTGTAATTTAAGTGTTTAATGTTTGTACAGTGTATATCCTGGGTTTTTGGGGTGGGGTCCTGTGCTCTGGTGCTCGCTCGAATGGAAATGGGGTGTCAAAGTGCTGGTTACTATCTACCAAGTTTTTGCCACGAGAAAGGGTATACATTCAATGCCTTGTGAGGAGTTGTGACAAATATTTGATTGGGAAGAGGGACAGTCATGTTTTTTTTATGTAAGCTTTGAGAAGGGATCGAGAAGAGCCAAGAGGAGTGAGCGATGTTGATGTCAATAGCAAATTGAAAATCAACGAAAGTGATCGCAATTTGTCTCTGCTGATGGTGGGGGTTGGGGGGTGAGCAATTTACTTGTCAACTTTTGATTCATCTTACTTATTTTTGGAGGTGGCATTGCACAATTGTGAACTTGAGTGGGTTTTAATCGAGGCGAGTGGGACGGCGAAAGGTCGAAAGGCAACATAGAGTGGTCAAAGGTTAAACAGTGGGCAGATGCTTTTCAAAGCGAGGCGCTCTATTTCTGCTTGAAAGCAACAGAATTCCCACATCTTAGCGCTCCTAATTAGCTGTCAGAAATGTCAACGCATCAATAGCTTCAGAGATTTTAAAGATTTACTCTCGAAAATCTTCACGACCTTCTCAACGACCAAATCAAAAGTAATTCCAACTTCTTTACGCACCACCGGCTAATGCAGGAAGAGGCAAATAAAACAGTCCAAGCTGTTCCTAAATCATCGCGCTATAATATGATATTAAAACTTTACAAAGACGATCACATCGAAAGCGGGCAACGCCTCTCCATTCACAAGCGCCAGCAGGAAGATGAACAAAAAAATCAAATACAATAAAAAACAACAACTTGCCAACCAACAGAATGTTTATCATTTCGATAGCAGTCTCATTTTAGCAAGACAATTCGTTTATTTCATCTTGACAAATAAATAAAATATAACGAGGCCATATAATAAAGCATCGTTCACCCCCATAAATACTGGAGCCAATAACGTATAGATTAGAATCGTGCCAACATAAATTTCGAATCCAATGTGCTTACGCTGTCGCACTTAATTGCTAACGCCACACTCGCTGCTGGTGAAATTTTTTTAAAATAAAACATAAGACAACAATCCAGTTGTGGGTGCTAAGCCCACCGCCACCATATTTAAATCTGATCAAACCATCCACCCGACGCGCCGTGGTCTCGGGGTGCGAATGTATGTTACGGAACGCTTTTCCAAAAGTAATCGCAAATTTTACTGCGAAAATTTATATTTATCGCAGTTGGTTTTGTGAAAACAATACGCATTTGTAAACGCACCCTAATTACTCCGCAAAACAAACCCTTAGGCGCGGCACTCTTGAGCAGCACACTCAATCTAGGGGACGCGATGTGTGTACGCGAAAGGGGGTACGCGTTGCTCTGAATGCCTGCCGAGGCATGGCATAATGAATAGGGAAAGTTTTCAAGCAGCAGCACAATTGCCAATGTCGAATCGCAGAAAGTGGTTTTTGGGGAATGAGCGCACTCTGTTCACAAACTTGGGCAATCCGAATGGAATTTACGACATCGATGCGACAGAGCAGCAAAGCGTCCAAATGCGTGCATTGGGGGTGCGGATGTTGATGGTGGAGCTAGATTTGTGTGCAACTTAGCAGTAATTCGCCGCGAATATGTCCTCGGCGAGCACAGCTGGTGTCTGATGTGTTCCCCCATTTCAGATCTCATTACGAGCAAGTAAAAAAAAAATCAAGTCTGACATTGATTTGAATCCGTGCGAAACATTTTACTTCCCTGCGCGTGTCTGCGCGAAGGGTTGAACCTAGTTCTACTCGTACTCGTACATACATTCGTATCTCCCTTGGACACACTCCGACGAAGCAACAAATCAGTTTTTAACTTTTAGGGCCACAACCAAGACTTCCACCACCAGGCATTTGGACCAGAAACGATTTACCATCAACATCCCCATTTCACTTGGTGGTTGTGTTGCTATTATTTTAACCAACCCCCACCCAGGCTCCGAGTGAGGCTACTCTCTTGCTCCCTCTGTGATTTATAACCAAACACTTTTCTCGCAATTTTTCCCATCTTCAGGGGTCGTAGTCGTCCGGATCGTCGACGGGTACTATTTGAGGGGGGGTGGCTGTATGCTGGTTGGGTGCAGAGTTGTTTGCTGAAATTTACTAATATTCACATTGAAAGTTTGTACTTTAGGGTGTAAAGAGTCCAGTCCCAGGCGTTAAGGGTGGCAGCATGCGAGGGGTGGTTTTATGGGTGCAAAATGTTAACAGAAAATCTCAGTTATTTCTGTGGACGGTAATGAAGTTGGAAGCGTTGGTAAAATCTGAAGTCAAGTGGTTTTAGTGTTTCCAACTTGAAGCGGTTAAGTTTAGAATTTCTGGCATTAAGCGACTACAGGGTGAGGAAATATTGCTCCTGATTGCAAAGTAATGACTTTCAGCATTCAATATGGTTTTGTTCTAATTTATTTTCCCCGCTCCTTCCTTGTCGATGCTTCGGAAAATGTTTGCCACACTCAAAGAATAAATCGAGCAAAAATATACAAACAAAATAAGTGTGGAAAAACAGATGCGAGTGCATGCCTTAGATTTCCATTTAACAAAACGCAAATAGATTGCTAAACTTTCCCTCTAAACACACATGAGGGTTAGTTAGCAACAAACCCCCCCCAGCCGCCCAGCACACCACGTTAAGTAATGAAAGCTGCCCCTAAAAGGTGAGCTCGTATACATTAATCATAAGAGTTTTCACAGCACAAACATGTTATCTTACCTGCAAAATAGGCCAACATGGCTGTAAGGACGACTGCTAATAATATTAAGGCGATACTCAAACATTTCCAGGAACATCTGTGCTGGCACCGTTTATCTATGTGAAACCTGTGGAATAAATGAAAACAAAATGATGATAACCCATATTTTTGGTTAAATTTATCTCCATACACATGCACACATACACACACACACACACTCATACTGTATAGGGGGTCATATTAACAAAGGAAAGAGGAATCCCCCATGTTTTGGCAACGTAATGAATATAGTATCAAGGATGCATTTTTAATTCTCTTCCCCTTTAAATATGTATCAAGGGATGATATTGAAAGTTTGTCCCGTTTTCCGCTTGCGGGCGGGTACACTCTCAGGTCCTTTCAGGTCAACTGTTACAACTATGAAACGAAACTTTTGTTAACTTTATTTTTCATTTAATTTAAAACTTTCTTGTGCTGGCCTTCAAAAATGAAGTCAATTAGATTTTTGTAATGAAAATATGCAAATTTGTGTTCGTCGGAACTGTGATGATGCAAACTGAGAGAGCGAGAGTGAGGGAGTGGACGAGTGGTGAAGGATTTGATGGAATTTCGTTATGAATTTTTGAATCACAGAAGACGAAGCGGTGGTTCTTGCTGTACATAGCATGTTTATGAAAAGTTTTTTTTATGTACTTTTACGTTTACAGACCAAAGGAAAATTCCACGAAGTGTTTCTGTTGACTCAACATTTTCAATTGGGTGGAAATGTCAAGGTTCGTGTGTGACAGTTTAAATGAAATTTTGTTTTTTCACCATTTTCAAGGTTTCGTTAACAAATTCATTGAAGATATCAAATAGAGTATCAAACGAATTATTCTGTGGATAAGTGAAGGGTGATTCATCATTTGATTAAATTTTTTTTCAATATTTTTTTTTGACAGATAACGTCTAACTATTTTTATTGTGTCAAGTTATTTTTACTCAGCATTATTTGACAAATCATCATGGAAGGACACCTCAAGAACGTCTTCAAATTATTCAGCTGTATGACAAAAATCAGCGTTCTGTGAAAAAACGCTTTACGCGCACTTCGAGCAACATCAACCTTTACAGTCTTTACCTTTCCCAAAGTTGAGTCTCAGTGTACATTACTATGCGATGACTAGCGACCGAATAGATCATATTCTGCATAATACCGAATAATTGCCCAAGACAATGCGGTATCGGGCATTGGCTTGCATATGTAGCGGGCGTTAAGAAGAACACAATCCGCTGTACTAAATATTCGGAAGACGATAAGATCGGTGGGGGCAACCTGCACAGCTGTTTAAACTTCAACCTTCAGTAGGAATTCCGTTTCAGAAATTCGATAAATTCCTACTCGAACACCGACCTCTACTAGATCTTTCTTCGACCAGAAGCTCTCTCTCTCTCTGTATTCCACCCTATTTGTTAAACAGTGGATGGTCTTCTGGTCTTCCGTATATCTTCACAGATGCAACGAAGACACACGAATCGGGACCCAAGGATCTAGACATGAAAGACCGCTTGAGGTGACTGCAAGAATACACTTAGATTTGACTTTACTGATCTACTTGTACTGCCACTCGGATCACTTAAATGCCCAACAAATACTCTGACTCCAAGAGACTGTGACATTAGAGGTCTTTACCAAGCATGGTAACTTTGCTAAGAGTTAAATTAGAAATTATACATTTCTTCCCCCCCCCTATACCTCTGAATGGGACATTCAAGAATATGGTAGAACATGATGACGTCCCTCTTGTCAATACCCATTCCAGTATCAGTTAATCTGTCTGCCTTTAGTCACCAAGAGAATCACTTAATCCATACCAACCAACCAATCAACCGAACCGACTAGACTACCTCTGGCGACAAGACCAACAATCTAGGAATGAACAACGGTACTGCCTTAAATATCAACTTTTCACACCTCTGAGGGAACAACACTCTTCCCCCGAATAAACGACAATCAACATCAATTAGAGCGCGTATCAGGAACCACTTAAATAGTCAACAGAGAAGACCCGTTAAACAAACCAAAAGGAGATAAGCCCAAAAGCTAACTGCTTCTGAATAAACTATGCAAATTACCCTCCCCCACCTCCAACCAGCCATCGATGAGAGATTATGGATTTACTCGTTCTTTGTCTCTGAAAATGCACACACACACACGCAGAATATAGGTGTGCCGTCTTCACACTTTATCTCCGTCGAGATCTTCATCTTCTCTCCACTGATTTCCCACTTCAATCGCAACGGAGATTTGTCTTATCCGCCCATAAAGATATCATCACCATCTCTCGGACCATCCCACGGATCGGATTGATGCAGACGCGAACCTCGTATCGCGCATCTCTAATATGCACCACACGTCCTATAACTTTTTATGCGAGATGGGAACCAATTTTTTATACTCTGCAGCTCCACGTAGCAATGCAAATGAAGGGGGCCCCTAGGAAAAGAATAAATAAAGCCATTAAGGTGCATACGCATTTGAATAATCTCTTGTTCAATGGGTGGAGCCGTCAGCCATCAACCGTATCCCCATGCTTACAATTAGACGACTGGGATGGCGATGACGATGACGGCACACCGGCGACGACAACGACGAATGCCTGCATCATATGAATAATATACAAGCAGCAAAGGCAACACATCGAACGGTCTCCAGCTCGCACCTCATTACCACGTTCTACCCAGCATGCCCTTCGTGTTGGCCCAGCCAACACCCCCACAACGAAGTGTGCATCAGGAGTAACATATAATAGCCAATTTCCCACGTCACGAAAAGGTGTCATTAGGGATGACTGCAAAAGCACCAGCAAACAGCAAGAATCACCAAGAAGAGGCCAACAACAAGGAGGAAGCGCGAACCCAATAAGCATACATCCATGTGAATATATGCATTCGACTGTGTGTGGTGTGTGTTTTAAATTAGGTACCATCAGCAGGATGTGAAAACGAACACACCACAGACTGAGCGACCGCCGCGGTGCGGCGTTACCACCTACCCATCGGTAGTGGCAAGAAGCAAGAACAACTTGACACAGTGTAATGCGCCCACGCGCATCACGATTCCTCGGGATTCCACGAAGCAGTCCGACCAAGGAAACACGCCACTCCGTCGCGCTATTGTAATGTAATCCTCATCTTTCGGGCACCGAATCTAAAAATGGAAATTAGAAATATCGTGCTCGAGGAGCGCAGCATCGCACATACACACACACACAAACGCAGGGAACACACAGCCGTGTGCCGCCTCCTACTCGCGGTCCTCAACGGAGATCTATTGGATTGTTTGTTCGTCTTGTCTGGTGTTATACGACCACTACCACTACCACTACTGTGTTCCTGGTGCTTCTGCTGATGCTCCTGCTGCTGCCGCTGTTGCTGCAAATGCCCCGTGGTAAGGAATGAGGTGTGATTTGTAGCGGCTAAGCGAGTAAGATCCTTTATTTTTTTTTGTTTGTTCACCAGAAAAAATATCGGTGGGACGGTGGCCGGTTGGATATACTCATGATTTGTGCTTTGCGTGGGTTAGCATTCTAAGTGGCCACCAACAGCAATGGAAATGCTAACCACTTGTAAGGGATTAGTGTTCCTTTCAGTTGAGTAATTTATGATTTGGTATAAGCCATTTGATAGCGATTTTAAATCACTTACGAGCAAAGACCTGGCTAATGGACGGACAAATTTTTGAAGAGTCATCCACGAGAGGTACGGCTGAGCTGGCTTACGGCCAGAGGTGTGGTGGCATCAGCAAGATCTGCGGAAGAGAAAAAACGGCGTGAAGTGCTCACGGATGCATTCATTAAGTCTGGAACATGCTTGAAGCATGATTGCGCACAAACGGATCGAAATTATGAGAAAATGGTACTAATGCCAAATGGCAGTGTGTTTAACTAGAGTTTGCATAATAATTTGATAAGCGCTTTGATTCATTTCACTGGGCCTGGGGCGGATTTGACATCTCTGTTTCGAACACTCTCGTCAAAAAGAATGCCTTTTAAAAAAAAACAGCCGTTCGAAGAGGCAAACTGAAGAAAAGGGCTGGACCGATGTCCTTTCCAGACTATTCTCAGTTATTTGCTGAACCTACCGGCAACAAGAAACAAATCACACTTCGGTTAGGTGGACCAATTCGCTAGATATGCTCTATAGCTCCCTGTTTACATAGTCTAAGCATGGTTGATGGCATTCAGCCGAGGGCATTCTTAAATGTTTTAATACCCACCTGCCCTGTTGACATTTCATTATAATAGCTTCATAACATCGCACAAAATGTTATGCAACCGCATACTAAAGATAACCGCTCCAAAAATTAACGCAAGCATAAATCCTCCGTGTCGGACCACCATTTAGGTGGGGCACAGCCTATCAGTCGACCCTCTTTTTCGGTTTTAATTTGACACATAAATCGTTGTCCTTGCGCCGAGAATGGTGCGAAAACACCTCACTACCACGCTCGAAATCATCAAAAACCATTGACATTGGGCAGTTCCTGATGACATGCCCAACTTTATTTGATGTTTTCGAAAGCGTGTCCATCATAATATGCGATTGCACATACATATACGCATATACAAATGTGTACTTTGTGCATACATATCAAATGGGAAAGGTAAACTTTGACACAACATCCAGTGTCGGCAAATAAAATATCCCATACAACAGCAGGACCATCAAAAAGTTCAAGCTTCACTGAAAAACCCCCAAAAACCTTCTTCTTCGTCGCTCACACCTTCATTCACACAAACACATCCACATAAGTATATATTGATAAAATTTTACCTTGATGGGGAATATGGCGAATAGTGCGGTGTGTGCGCTGAATGTGATGTCCTCAATGGGAATCCGGGCATAACAAGGGGTGAAGCTCCGGTCATTTGGCAATGTGACCCTCCACCGACACCACCGCCGCCAACGCCGCCGCCGCCACGATCCACACCACCACTACTCCCGGCCATGGAATTATTACCCGTTGACATATTTTGTGCCATCTGTTGTTGGTGGCTTACACTTTGCATGGTACCCAATCTGCAATAACAAAAAAACAAGTTTGGCGTTAAAAGAATGTAAATGGCTGCTGGTCGGTTTGTTGTTCAATTTTCATTTTATTTTATTTTATTTATATTTATCGTGTTGTTAAGTAAGACGGAAATTTTAAATTAAAATACATAAATCAATACAAGCGAGCAATGTTTTTTTATCACACGCTGTCGGCCAACGCTGCGCTGTGAAGGGCGGAGGTTGGCGGGATGTTTTCTGTGTGATTTGGCCCTTTTTTCGACCCTGTCGCGTCGAGATAACGTAGTACGACCACCACAAAAACTGCAGAAATTGTATTCCTGTATTTTTTTTTTCATTCTCTCGATTGGTGTTATGTATAAACGTGGATCCACGGAAGGATGCGCTTTTGTAAATAATTCAAACACAACATTAAAGCGCCGAGATGCAACAAGGATGTGAGAATTGCAGTTACAAAAAGTGTTGAAATACATAGTTTTGACTGAAGTTTGGGGTGGACGACATCAATTATTTGGCAATTTTAGAATTTAAGGGAATAACGGGTCTAAGTGAATTGACTTGTTTTTTCAATGGGTTTTATTTTTGACAGATCATGCGTAAATGTCGTCATTGTCACGTTATTCTTATTCAGTATTGTTTGAGAAATCTTCGTGGAAACTCACACCAGCCCAACAACGTTTTGAAAGTATACAACTGTATTCCGAAAATCAGCGTACTGTTGAAAATGGTTTTCGTGTACTTCGAGCAGCATATGGTTTGCATCCCCGACCTTCTGGGTTCGTGAACCTTTTTCTTTGGGGTTATGTGAAATCAAGAGTCTTCGGCGATAAGTTGTATACTATCCAGGATTTGAATGCCAATATTACTCACGTAGTCGGCCGAATATCGGTCGGAACGCTGGTTGCAGTGATTCAATAATAGACCTTTAGAAAAAATTTTGAACGACGTAGAGCACTGACACGAAATTATATTCAAAAAGTAGATCTCGGACACTTCTTCTTCAGGTCATAACTAAGTTTCCACCGTACAAACGCATGTCATGGACTTTGCTTATGATTAAACAAATATTTCTTACAAAATCATCCCTTATTTCTTTAAATTCAACGTCCAACATATTGGCCAGACCCGAATGAAGTGTAAAATCTGACATATAACAAAAATGGATAGAGTCTCCGTTCACTCTGAAAAGTGCACAATGTTATTCTGCACCAAGCTCGATGACCATTTAATGAGAACATAAACTTTCTACCACAAAGGAATTCCTTCTCATGTGGATTACCATAAAATCTCATGCGATTTCCACAGATTACCCAAGTTACTTGACAAGCCGCAAACTTCACGAGTAGGTCTATCACTAACAAACAAACAAAAAAAAATAAGCCCAAAAATTCATATAATCCCGATACAAATTCAAAAAGTTTTCTGCACCAATCCCAAGTGAATTCACTCAGGATCTACAAAACAAATTGTATTCAACAACAAAGAGACATATCACCTGTTTCCTGGTTGCAACGACGTCATAATCCGCACGACAGACGTCGTTCCCGTCGGACCCTTACCCACCACAGCGACACTGTCGGGGTATTCGAAATATTCACTATTTCGTCAGGCTTTTCACTTCTCATTAATCACATGGCGAGAGGAGTGGAACTCACACGTGACACTCGGAGATACACGCTCCACGGTATGGTGGAATTTTCAATTCGATTTTGATAAAACAATGTCACGCTTGAAACGGAGCCCCATGGTTATCCTTTGGCATACGAATGTATGGCACGTGTTTACAAGCGTGGTTTGAATGGGATGTCATTTGGAATGCAAAGTAGGACTTAACCAATATATCACGGGCATAACGTTGGTTTTGGTAAAAGTCTATGGATACACAACGAATTGATAGCATTAAAGCATTACAACATGCACGGAAGTTGGACAATCAATAATTGGAGGGGATTCTAATGATTGGCATTTAATTGAACACTCTGAGGCATAGTGCAAGTGCTTGGAATGACAGCAGCATATAATCGGCATCGGCAACAGATTTAGGGGAGGGATTTCCGCTAGGGCTTGTCAGTGTAGCAGTACTCGTAATTTGAAACGATGTAATTAATTCATCAAGCTAAGGTGTATCCCCGAAGGATCAAAATGAATTTGAGTGATTAGACTAAGTTCCGCCTAGTTCTCTGTAACTAATCAGTGTCAGCTTTCTGTAGGCAAGTAGCTCAGGTGTACATACACCATTGGCAGTCTTTCTAAGTTTCACAATTTGACATTCGAAATTACGCCATCGGATACATGTTTAGAACTTCTGTGCTTATGGCCACCCGGTCATTACGACTGGGTCCATACGTTGGCAAACGAATATTCTTTTCAAATTTTACCCATACCCAAGTGTGTGCTCTTTTGTGGACAAGAAATATTTATGAAAAGGATAAAGATCCCCGCTCCAAGATGGCAATAAATGATTGTTCCCAAGAAAAATCCTTTCCACAACTTTGTTTGATTTGCCAGTTTAGTCGTCTGAAGATATGTCAAAAATGTCCCTCCTACTCCCGGCATAGGCCTTCTTCTTCAGTAATCCAGTAAACACACATTACCCTGAAGTGTGTCACCATCCTCCCCCATACATATGTGAGTGTATGTACATCGACAAGGAATCCTGAAAAGATCAAAAGGTACTTATACCAACAAGTTCTGATGCTGCATTCATCCGCATTTCGCGCGACTTTAATTCCCGTACGGTATGATGCACATGCTGGCATACAGCAAAAGTATCCGTAAGTAGCATTTTACTACCCACCTATCGTGACGGTTGCGAATGTGTAACTCATCCAACATTGCCAGAAGGACCAAAGTGGAAAATCCATCTGCAAACATTAATCCGTCTGATCCGGAAATGAGGAATTACTGGCTTCTTTTTTTCCCCTGTCTGGGCGTTGATGCCTGAATATTTCATACCTGCAGGGGGAGTTGTGTAATTCGTCGTGTTTGCGTGTGCGAGGCGAGCGTGTGTGTTCGTATGTTTTACCAAACTATACACACTGAGCGGGAGGAAAAATGCCACACACTCCTTGGCTTGAGGTTATGTAACGAATGCAGTTTCTTCTTCTGCTTTTGGTTGGGTTTTCAGGCGTTATTTGATGTTCAACGGGGATGACATGTAAGAAAATGATTTCTTTGAAGGGTCAATGGTCAGAGAAATTAGAAATGAAAGGGAAGAAAAACTCGTTTGAGATAAGTTTTTGCCACTGATGACTGGAGGGTGAAATGTTGTGGTTTCGAAGGGCTAAAATGAAAGTTTCGAAGTAAAAGCTTCAAAGAGCAAATGTGTGGTCATCGTTTAAGACAAGGAAAAGTCATTGTGGCAAAGTTGGAACATTGACATTTTTAACCACTTAGCAGCCGAAGTGTGTTTTGCAAGACTTTTCACCACACTCTCCTCGCGAGGGGAGGACGGATCTGGCTATAAAATGGGAGCAGAGGACATTCAAAATTCTTCGCATACAATTTTTGTATTTGGGCAGCAGGAATTTCTTATCGATGCTTGAGAGGTTTGATTGAAGAAGTCAGTTTCACATGAATGGTTCCATCGAATGGTTATTTCTATTGCGAAGCACTTCTGAGATTCTAAGCCTTCTTCTAAGATTGGGCAGTGTAATAAAAGGGGGATTGAGCTTAGGATTGAGCTTGTGTGATTACGTGTGTGAATCATTTGATTCCAAATAAAACATTTTCGTTTCTATTCGTTGAAAGGATGTCTGTCTTTTCATCATTGAATGAACGGATCCCGATGACAGTGGTGACACTAATTCAATTCGAACCAATCGCTATTGGTCACGTTCTCACACGGCACATTCAAAAGTTAAACTGCAGCCGTATTTTTAACGGTTTGATTCTGACGTTGGTCGACGAGTCGTGCTACTAAGTCGGATGGTCGAAAATGCCTTGCGTTACAATGTACTTCATCCGTGGTGGTAATTTCGAATTATGAGCATGGAAGCCTGGGCTCTCCTTACAGTGTTAATTATCGATAAATATAAGAATGAAGAAAAAAAGTCAGAAGTGGATCCAAAAACTAAACACATTTTCATCTGTCAATTTTATAAGAGCATTTTCATTTTCATTCTTCCCTGACACACCGAGATCTCAGAAAAAAGTGAAATGGCTCTGAAATCGTATGACAAGTGTTTACACACAACGACATGTCGTACGACGAGTGTTCAAATGTTTGAATTTCAAGCTCAAGATGACAGGACACTTTCATTTTCAAGAAAATTTCGAAGCGGACGAACTCGTCAGCAAGTGCACTAGTTCAGGGCTACTGTCATTTATTGCGAAACATATTTAGACCATAGCTAATTGTCTATCCGCGATGATAACAGATTGAGTCGATTCAGAACTCTAATCAGCGTCATAACTGGACACTCCGACATTGGAATTCACGCTTCGACCTGTCGTACAAGAACGTCGGCAGAAGTAACCAACGAGGAGGAGGAACATATTGCACACCAGAAGAGCTCTCTCCACTGAAAGAGATGTCAGTTAGCAGCTTACTTCTTAAACAACATTAGTGTCAGTCATTTTTAGTAGTGTATCAGCTGCACCAACTGCTTTGAACGGTTTAGATCCACGAGGTAACACGGCGGACCACAACTGTGTGACTGCTGCCACATGAAATTTAACCCCTGACTTGCCACTCTACTTAACTCAACTCTTTGACACACAAAACTCAGAAATAAGTGTCAAGGACATTTACAATCAGAACATGTGGCGGTACATGCCAATAATCCATTTCACATTCAAAAGACAAACAAATAATTGACTTCATTAACATTTTATGAGAACACATCTTTCATATGAATGTCACATCGAAGGAGAGAGACGAGAAACAAGAGAGTACATTTTAATGACCTCAGCACGTTTCACCAGGATTCCCTTTGCCATCCATTCATCTCTGGCATCAAAATTCCCGAAATAAAAGGAATTTCCAACACTGTCATCCCTCAAAAGTGTTACAAACTCGAGAATCTCTTGCTTCCTTTTTTCATTTATTTTTCTTTTTATACGAAATTACCTTCTTATCCGAAGAATTCAAGAACAACAGGCAACAGTACTGGTCGGTTCTCCACGTCCTCCTTCAACCTCGCCAGACAACAAACAAAAGAGGGAAGATGAGGAAAAAGGAAACATAAGTATATAAATATTTAATAACCATCCTGATATTAGATAGAGCCCGAGCCTCTATCACTTCAATTTCGTGCACAGTAAAATGTTATTTTATTGGGTACTGTGTTGTGTATTTGCATATCCTTGTGTGTGCTGTATGCGAATATACTTGAATCTGAAACAGAGGCCTCGTCAGGCCGCGTCTCGCAATCTCGCGGGTCCTCATCCTTCTCATGCCCACCAAATGACGCACACGCATACGCAGAACGCAAAGAATGTAGCAAACAATAAAATTTGTAAATAAGTAAATAGATGGGGAAAACGTTAAGAAGCTTAAAGGATTCCCGGCGTAAAATTACTCTCAAGTGGAAATACACAACAACAAAACAAAGAAACACAAAAGGAAGACGATGCGCGCCAGCATACAGGAGCGTTTTGAAAAATAAAACAAATCCATTTGAAAAATAGGGTCATGTGAGGGATGGGGCTCTCAGAGGGGCGGACAGTAAGTTGTATGTGCAAAGCAAATAACAGCACGCAATGGAGCATAAATAGGCACAAGCAACACATCACAACGCCCATCCGAACTCACCAAAAGGTACAAACCCACTTGCATTTGCTTAGGAACATCAAGTGCCCCGGAATGGCGGCGCGACTTGACGGGGGTGTGGATATGTGTGTCTTGAACGCAGAGATTACAATTTTTATCGAGAGGTGAACTACACAAAATTCCTACACCACCACCGCCACCTCCACCGCCACAGCGACCCATCCAAAGGGGACTGTGGATGTTTAAGGACTTTCACTCTTTAATGTGTAGACCTAGCGATGATTACGCCGAAGATATTCATGTTTGACTGAGCAACACATAAAACGATGGCAAAAGGACGAAAGGATCCCATTATCTACACATACTCTTCCCCTGCCCGTGATGCCGTCGTCGCTGCATAGAAAGCCAGCATAGAGACGATAAATGAATTACGGAATAAGAACATATACGTTAAGTGGTGTATCCATCCGCAAACATACCCACCACCAACGGCGGCGCACTCCCACAAAAAAGGGACTCTCTTATCAGCATCGCATATTTGGCTATGTTGCATCCGGTTTGCAACGTTTTTGCCCATCAACCAGAGGAACACACATCTATACACACGGCAAAAAAAAAAAAAAACGAGTTTGTTGCTCCTGGCAATCCGGATGGTTTAAAGAGATGCCAACCAGCCAAAAACTCAAAATCAAGGGGGGACTTGACTATACTCGGCACTCGTCGGCAAAATATGATCATAATAAAATAATGATGGAAATCTCGCTGCAAATGCCGGAGGCGGACATTTTTCCGCTCTCCGACCTCATTCCTCGCACTCACTGTTGCCGTAAATAGTAGCAGCCACCCCTGCCTGGGAGCTCATGCATACATGTGGTTGGATTTTGACAAAAATCATCATTTTCCATCGTAAACATCGGGCCCGTTCTTGGGTGTGTATGTTTGCGAAGCCTGTGTTCGTGTGCCGCTATGGATAAGCAAATGTCCGACGATGGTCCTGCTGTCTTCTTCTGTGCGTTTTTTTTTCCTCCCAAGCAAACAAGCTCTGGAAGAGGATGTAAAGCGAGGGGCGACATTTTAAGGCAATCCCTTAATTTGATTCCTTTCTCTTCTTCTTCTCATTCTTTTTTGTACGACCCATCACCACCACCATCGCCATCGCCCGTCACCATCGCCACCAGCAGCAGCAACAACAGCGGTCCGCTTGGTACAGGAGATCCTTCATCTTTCTGGTTATCCTTGTGTGAACACAAATATTAGTCACCAAATTGCAGAGAGGAAGGACCCAACCAAAAACGAAGAAAAAAAAAGCAAAACAGTATTCTCGAGGGTGTTTGCTTTACACTCGGTTTTTGTATCCGACCATCCCCTGTGCATATTCCCCCATCCACTGAGTCGGCCATTGTTACATGATTAATGTCATTGGCAAAATTTTATCATCAAACCGTATCGGGGACTCGGGATATGCACTGCAATCATGAATCGCTTTGCTATTGACGACAACTGGCAGAGCGTGTGTGCGGCTGCTGTGGGGTGAGAGCGGCATGCGAATTATTATTTCAAATGGGATAAGCTGGATACTCTTATGGGGTGGAATCGAGGGGACTAGAGCACACAGTCACTGTTGTTTTGACAAAATCCTCAGAATTTAACTGAAATGCATGTCCCCGTGCCCTGTGGGTGCAGCTGTAATAATGTCATCGAATGCATGTCGAAAATACTGGTACAATTTATTGGCATCATGCAGCGGGAAGGGGATCGTGTTTTTTTCGAAGCGGGCGTGATGTTCAAAGGTTGCGTTCCGTCGTATCGAGTTACACAGTTCTTCAATTGATACTGATTGGCTGTCGATTAAGGAAAGTGTTTATTGCCTGAGAAATTAAAGACTTTGAATTTTACATAAATTCTCTCCTTTTAAGTGGAAGCTAGTGGCTTTTATAGAATTCAAAGATTAGAAATGTTTCGGATTAAAGGCGGCACCATTCTCTTTCCATGTTCATTCAGGCTTTTAACGCTGTTTCAAAGAAAATATAAGGATAATTTCTAATTCACTTTAAAGCTGCCTTCTACGAACGTAACCCCAAATTCGAGAGAAATGGATTAAAATGAGTGTAAAGCTGAGAAACGAAAAAAGGTTTGCGTGGAAGACAATTAGATTAGCTGGTTTTGTGTTTCGGAATGAAATGCTAATCTTATTTCGTGTCACATACTTGACGACGACTCAACAAGGACTAATTCAAAAAGGAAGTGTGAGTGGTCCCTAAAAAGCAAATAAAAATTATGACAATGCACTCATAGGGGGCAGGGGCACAGCAATGATCGGGTGGATCACTAAGCTAGTTGTCTAGGTTCAATACCCGCCACCAGCAACTTTCATAATACGCGGCTTCACTTCTTTCGGGACACTGACAGTTCAACAGTCTGCTTAGAACTGTAGGCCGCCGTAGAAAAGTAAAGGGTGACGGGATAGCAATGATAGCTGTCCCAATTGTTATGTTTCAGCAGTTTTCTAAATACCCAGACACCATCGAAATTCCGGCTTTGTTTTAAATAAGCAATTCTAATTTCATCGTGAAGTCCAACCAGACACCAGAGATTAGTGCTTGGTCGTAGAAGCCAGTATCAAAGAAGGCGCCGATCGCCAGATTCAACGCGGCGTACTTTGCGATTCGATTTGGGCCAACACTGGTACCAGATTGTACTGACTCAATAATTAAAGCCGCGTCATCAAAAAATTTGGGCCGACAGCTTAAGGCCATTTGAATGATGTGCTATTCCATACATAATGGCATGAATATAGCTTAAAAATAAAGCCAGAATCATTGCTATACCGCGCACCTTTGCTGTTTGATTACAATTTATCTTCCAATTGTGTTTTCCTGGTCACCCTGCAGCACACTCAATACATGTGGTTACCAATATCAACTTTGTCTGCTTGGCGAAATCTTTTCGACGATCCGTACCACCTTCTTCATCTCCTTGTTTCTAATTCCTTGTCAGAGTTAGTTTTTTTAGGACACATTATCGGGTAACTTGTACTAATGCAATAAACTGGAATGGAGTGCTTGCGGAGCACGTTCCCCTAAACTTCTGCACTGATTTGAATAAAACTTGGTTGATAGATAGCCTATCTTTTTGTGATAGGCAATATCGATATATGAACGCTGGCCTCAACTCGGAAGCAATCATGGAACACAGCAAAAGGAAAAATACCGATAGCCCTTTTGAGCTGTACCCAAATCAAAAACGCCGACCATGCAGAGTGAAAGTTATTCCTGTAGACACTGGCATCTGAAGACAAGATGAAACTGAAATTATTTTCGAGAAGATGATGTTCGGGTGCTTCAAGTTCTTCATTAAAAATGCAACCTGATCGAAGATTTTCTTAAGACAATTCCATCAAATTTGACTGACACAAAGTCTAACCAAACAGAAGTATCTTAGTTATGCAAACATCTCGCTTTCTATTCCGAAAAGTTTATGGCAAATCGTTGACAAATTCAACGCCTGAAGGATGTCTAATATTCTTCCCATGCTTTGTCTTCTTCCAGCGCCTGAGTGCTGTCCATGTGAACACGGACGATCTCTCTCCTTCCTAGTATATCGGCACACAAAATACACCAAAGGCCATATACTTAAACAATCCCCACACATTCCACCAAATAAACTCAAACTCAATAAGGATCACATAAAGTGTTGGCACTAAAATTTGGCAATATTCTGTAACAATTTTGAAAATTTTATACATTTCTTTTTACCATATCTCCCACAATAAACATCAAAAACTACTTTGTGTACGAAAATGAAAGCAGCTTTAAGTGCGTCCGCGTCCCAATGCACAAACACCCATGGCCGCATACGTACAACATGACGTATTGTAACACACGTCATATCTCTTAAAAAATCCTCAAAGTCGAATTGCCTTGGTCGTTCGTATTTTGTTATAAAAAAATTATAGTCTCTCTATATCGCCTTTTAGCTTAAACTGTTGAGCTTACGAGTTCTCTTAAAGCACATCCTCGGGCCCGCTCCGCTATACATTCGCCAATAAAAACCCAACTGGGGTGGACTTTATTACACGTTGTGAGCACGTTTCCAGTTTCGAACAGTTTTGACAGCTCAAAACAATACATTCAACGGCACGTTGCGAGGAGAGCTTCTATCTGCGCGAATGTGTGTGCATGTGTGCGATTTATTGAACCTACAACAGCCCTTCTCCCGAAAAGGAGTGAAGTTTAATTTACATATTGTTATGTGACTGAACTGCCACATGTTTGACATTCGATTTTGTACCGAGCTCTCTCTCACATTGCACTCGAATGGAAATATGTTCGCCCCCCTTATCTGTCAAAGTGAGGGGAGATGGGGGGACGAGCTTGTGAAGCTGTGTGAGACGGACATTTTGATGTTTGTTGCAGATAGATGTACAAACTGCGTATTCATCAGTGCCTGTGCAACTGGAGGGATGCTATTTAAAATGTCAATAATGCTTTCTGATGACTTTGTCTGTCAAACCGAGGGGGAGTACGTTTTTTTCTCCCAGTTTCAATCGTTTGTTTTGTTTTGAACCATATATCCATAGACGTGGTATTTAATTGTGCATTTGAATGACAGGAATCAATGACCGGCCGCTTTCAAAATTAGCCTGCAAATGGAAATACAAAAGGGCCGGATTGGTTTGGGGTTGAAAGGAAAAATGATATCGAGTGTGTGGATGGTTTGGCAGGGCAGAGGGCGGAAGAGAACATTGACGTATCAAATGATCCAGCAAACATGTACCCTTCAAAATAAAGTAGAGTATTCGAACCACTCCAAGTGATTGAAAGCTTCTCCTCGCTCATCCATGTTTCCATTTGTTCCCAAGCGTCAGTTCTGATGAACATTTATGCCACAAATGTTCACTCACTAATGACAAATCTTTGCCAACGATGCATAGTTTGTCTCTTCAAGACATACAGTCATTGATCATGTCAGTCACCACGTGACAGGTGCAGATCGAAACGATTCCGAATTAAAATTATTTTGACCCAAAAACAACACTGCAACCCGGATGTGTCTATCCCAAGACTCCGCCCTAATCACCCACCACACAGATTCAGTTCAAGCATAAGTCTTTCATCCCCATTCGCCGACATCTAGGATACAACAAATGAAATTAATAAAAATCTCCTCACACTCTAATCATCATTATGGGCAATTTTCCAAAATCGTACTTCACTTTTCAACTCCAAAAAATAGACGAAGCACATAAATTTCCCGCTGGCTCTTGGTGCCGATCCCGACGCCGAGGCGAGAGTGAAATCTACGATTGAAGACAACTTCGGGGATGATTCCCTCTCTCATTCCCATAAACATCTGAATAAAAAAATTAAAAAAAAAAAAACGAACTGATGTCGGTATCTATTGTAATTATAGGGCCAGACATTCAACATCTGCTTCCAGAGCAACATGTTCCCATCATTGTTGTCATCATCATTAAAGAATTACGTATCACAGTTCGGTTGTTGTTGGGGTCTTTTTTTAGGAGGCGAGCTACATAATGGAACAATGGCAACAAGAAAATCTCAAGAACGTGCTCAAAATTTGCAACCTACTAATCCCCGACAGAGGACGCAAAACCAAAAAGAAAGGGAACGATTCCGTCACAGTTGACAAGAATTCAGGTAAAAAGAGCGATCCTCGAAGGGCAAGCTAATAAGCAGACCGTCTCTCACCTCAGCAGGATTCAATTACATGCACACGAAGTGAGTGAGAAAAAAGGTGCTCTCTACCCCCCGTGCACATCCTCACGAACGTCGTTCTATGAATAGTTTGAAAGGTTAATCTGTTAAATTTTTGTTCTCTCCTCTTCTCCCTCCAGTTCGCCCTTCATTTGGCCACTTTAACATCCCTCATGTTGAGGTGGTTGGCTGTCTTTCGTTGAGAGAGAGAGAACGGCACACACGTCTTAGGTTTCAACAGCAGCCACAGAATAAGAAAACACACTTCAACAGTGCCAACTGACATATTTCTCTCGTTCAAGATATAAAGATTTCACCAAAAGGGTCACGTACGCTACAGGATGTCTTCGTGCGAGCGGCTGTGTGTGCAAAAATGGAGAGCAAAAAAAAAATCGAAGAAAATGTGAGGATTTAAGCATGAGGATAAACTGTTAGTGTGCCCCATCTTCACACTTACAAAACGGACTTCAACAGGAACAGATTCCCGGCGAGGAGATCGATGAGCATAAAATCCAGCATCATTCCTTGCGCATTATGTAAATTAAAAAAGAAAACTAAGCTTGTACGAGCGTGTGTGATGCCCACATCCGGTTGTAATTTGAAACGACCAGCAGCATGATGGACTCTGAGCATGGTGAACACACTCCAAGCCGGGAGTGCCGGCTGCGAGTGATCAAATAAACACGAAACCTTACTCACACATAATGCATGTACTCGTACTTCTCGCCCCCATTTCCCCATTTGTATCCTTTTTTTTTGCGGCAAAGTAATTTCACTTTTTCACTCAACCCACCACGGCTACATCCCCGCCCATTGCTGGTGTACACAAGGGATGGTGTGTGTGTGTGTGTGTATGCATGCCGTTGGCTTTGGTTAATGGATTAATTCAATGAAATTAAAAGCGTGATCATATTAGAGTTTCCAATTTCTTACCAACCATTCCCACAGTCAGAGTGAAATTTGAAACACAAACGAAATCCTAGAAGGACGACCTAGGAGTGAGTGGATGGGGGGAGGGTAGGCAATGCCAGTGAAAATAACTCTCAATAAAATTTTAATGCCAATCAATCTCCTGCCAAAGCAACCAATGAGCACCAGCACCAGCGCTACAACAACATCGAGACGTGAAGGAGGATAAAGGACGAAGGAGAAAGGCAAGAAAAAAATTATTGAGCAAATATTTATCTGCCACTAAAAGCGTTCTCCAAGAATATCCTTGAAAACACTCTCACTCCTACCCACACACACACGCACAGGGATCCACCAACTAAGAAAGAGATACTCACTCACTTTCACCATGGATGAAAATTTTGACAAAGTAAATGTAAACAACAACAAAAACCAACTTGAGCCTTCCACCACCATCTCCACCATCACCGCCACATCACACCACAGCACCCGCTACAGCATCGGGGTTCATTGTTGGCAAATATAAATTATATAAGCCACAAAAGGAAATTGAACAGACAACAAAAGATTGTTTCTTAAGTAAATAACTTTTGTGTCTGCATTCTGCTTCCATCCGTTCTTCTTCAATCTTTCGCTTCTTCTTGATCACCATCATCTTCATCATCTTCATCGTCCGTCTCAGGCACTGGCTCTCGAACGTTGTGTTTTGAGAGAAGGATGACCCAGCCATATATCGACGCAGAGTCTTACCTTTCCCACCATCTCACCCTTAGAACACACCACCAACGGGAGTACAGTTGAATCAGAATTATAATTCATAAATTTATATTCAAAGCGTTATTCAAAGGTACGAGTGCCTCTGCCTTGGTGGCTAGATGTTGTTCCACTAACAAAAATAGCATCCTTTCCGCTACCGCACTGAATTGAAACACAAAAGTATATTTTCAGTGGGCATTCACTCACACACCTCGCGAACACACACACACACCCATCCATATTTCAGTGGTTTCAGCCGAAAAGTCTAAAAGTGTTTCAAATTAAACCTAATGAAATACCCGGATGAATTATAAATTAGTTTCGAAATAAATACATTTTCAGTGTGGTTTGGTGGTCGGGAACCGTGAGAGTGGGAGGACAGTCCTTCATTGAAAGGACTATGCCGATGTCTGTGATGTTTGCGAATTGGTATCCCCCCGCGTTTGATGGAAACAAAATGGTAATTGCGAGGATATTGCCATTAGGACACCAACTCCTTTAAAATGTTTGGACAATCCATTTGTGCGTTGCTTCGAATGGTGGTTGCATGCAAATGAACAAGAAGGAAACTGAGGAGTGATGGGAAATAATGAAAAATTGCCACACTACTGACTAAGTTACATGACGACAAACATAAAGACCTGGCTATTCACACATTTGATCCTCATTTATGATGACAGAAGAGAGTCATCTTAAATTTAGTTTGCAATCCACATGACCGAAATATTTGGGAAACTTGTTGGATACTGACGTGATCTCCTGAGGGCAATCAATGAAAAGCTACTCTTCATACGGACGACGACGTCAGAACAGCTTAAGGGTGAAAAATGGTTCGAAAAGACTGAGGTAGCCTGAGAATATTCATATGCGGGGCTCTAATAAATCTCAAAAAGGGGTCATAATAATTCGGATTCAATTGAATGTTGAGTGAGATATCTGGTGTAGGTTGCTCATGCCGGGCCCTCAGGCAAAGGTAAAGGATGTTATTTATTCAGCATATCTTGCTGTTAGCAGATGGGAAAATTCCTCAATTCGTATCCCTTTAAGCAGAGCATCATAAAATACTTCCCCAAGGGGGATGTGTGCATAATTTGATCAGTTGATTGCAACAAAGTTGTGACCCTTCGCGGGGGTACTTGGAAAGTCGATATTTCTCAATATTTGGGGAATTGAAAGGTATTTTTATACTGTAACAGTTCGAAAATGTATGCAAATACTTGCACTCGATAGGCATTCATAAATTCAATAAATGATGGTACTGCTTTGTCAATTATACTGTCGACATGTAGCACTTCCTGGCTTCACTTTTGAATATCAGGTGTCCAAAAAGAACGTAGACAGACATGTCAAAGTTGTTCCAAATACACACTACTTGGAATCCTTAAGCATTAAAAATAAGAGTAGTCCTCACTGGCGCACAAGCAATGGCGTTTAGGTCTCCATTGACATTTAATTGACATCACATTGCATAATCCCGAAGGAACTATATTTCCTTAAAGACCGTGTGATTGTAGGTAGTACGTATGCGCTGTGAGGTCATTCAAATCAATACTCTATGTACCAGTAACACCATCCAGTCCTATACGTATTTTTATCAAGGAAAACAACCATGGTGATTCCAGCGCCGTAACGTCTTCGATTCCTAGCCTGGGAGTCCGATTCATTCACCGACATGAACAACAGTCGCTGACAATGATATGAGAATAAAAGGAGCTCGACAACTTCGAAGACTGGTTTTACATGCCATAGAAGCGACACAACGCTCGAAGTTGAGAAAGCGAAATATGACGACTGAGTCATCTAACAGCCAGCGTTCATCACTTGGCCGTCGCGATAGTACGACTTGAAGCCACTCGATTATTTTTTCTGAGGTCAAGTCCTTAGTCTAGAAGGCATCTAGTAAGCCAAATACATTGGACGAGCTCGAGCCCAATATTCGAAACGCTATTGCCTTTGATATTCAGAGTTGCCATACAAATTAGGTTCACCACAACTTGTGAGAGAATGGCACTCGAATTTAGACCCAGATAATGTGTCAGAATGTGTGAAATGTCGTGGTTAATGATGCAATAATCAGCGATAGGGGACATTTAGTTCAGACATGGACCATCATTTTCCGGATCAAAGAGATGCGATGGGATAAAATTCGAACTTAACTTTTCTTGATCAACTAAGCTCACCAAGCCTAGCAGGTCCAAACAACCTCAGCGTCAGAAGCTGATATTTGAAGGTGTCTCCGGATCTCTAAAATGACTGAATTTAATTCAAATGGAACAATGAAAGGGAATGGAGATGGTTACAGCTTGTAAGCTTAAAACTGCAGATTTGTTGTCTAAAATGCCAAAAGTGGCGAATTTTTGCGGCTTGTAGGCGCTAGTTGGACGTTATTACTTCAAAACAACACCAGTCAATGCAAATAAATCCACTTTACAACTTTTATTGTTTTTATATTTATATATGTACAGGCTCATTTCGTAAGAAATTTCGACTGATTATAACACACTTATTCCGTACGCTAAGATTTTCTTAATGAGTCTCCAAGGAGAATAGAGCCGCAATGCCACCATCGATGTAATATGATAGTGCCCCGTCTCAAGAAAACAAAAATCAAAACACACAAACCCGAGAAGCAACAACAAAAAAAGAAGATATAAAATTCAAAAAGCTAAAGATACGCCTCACTCTTTTTTTTTTCTAAAGAAAAAGTCAGACATTTCCGGACACGTCTATGGAATCCGTATTATAAATCCATGCGGAATAACTCCAATTTAATTAAATTGAAATCCCATTGTCTAGCATAAACTGTGTCTGAAATTCATCATCAACTCCAAGCGGCAAGGACATGCTGCTTTCAAACCCGGCGCGCGGATACCGTAGCAAAACAAAATAACAAAAAAAAAATAAAAATGGCAAAAATAAAATAACCCGATTCATAGTTCAGCAGAATAAATAAGAGAATTCCATGTCGATGGAAGGGAAGGGCCGCGTACATAAAAAAAACAGGAGATAGCGAGCGATATAACCATAATAAGATCTCCAGTGGTGGTCGGGTAAACTTCTAGCAAACAAGCACATTAAGGGCCCTAATTAAATCAAGTCACTAGGCTGGAAGAATGCCACATAACAAAAATAACGAAATTAAAAAAAGCCAAACAGACAGCAAAAAATCGCGACCATAACGCGAAAAAAAGGACCTAGTACAACAACTGCAGCACACAATCCTGAGGACGATATTTCACTCTTTTCACCGAGATCCGTTTCCGCTTTTGCACTGCAAGCGTACAAGTGATGGAAAAAAAAGAGGAACGAATTTCACTGCCACATAGAGCAACGAGCAACGAAAGTAAAACGAACCAGGAATACGGAAAATATTAAGAACCAACGAAAAAATGCAAATAAATGTTTAAGCAATTTCCCATGAGCCACAAAGCAACAATGGACAAGGGAAAATAACAAAAATGACAAAAAAAAAAAAAGATGAAGAGACAACAACGAACTTGAACGGCGAACAAAGCAGAAGCCACTTCCTAACAATGCCATAAAACTGTAGCCTTAGCCCTGACTTTGCCTTTTATATTCTGACAGAGCACCCCCTTCTTCCTCCCCCTCTGCCACATAGACAGTTGGAAGGACAATGCTTGCATTCGCACTTCTATTCAACCGAAATGAGGCAACAACAACAACAAAGAAGGTGGGTGGGGGAACTTTTGCAAAAACAGACAAAAAATGGACTGAGTTTTTGGAGACGGAGAAGAAAATAGGGATTCACAGGATAAAAATGCAAATTAAAAGTTCAAAACTCAAAATAAAACAACAGCAGCAGCCCCATAGACCGGATCCCAGGGATGACTGCTGGTGAGGATGAGACTGCGTCCTGTCCTGCACTTGGAAGTGCAAGTAGGCAGTAAATGCAGTGAAAAATGGTTATCACTGCATCAGCACTTTTCATAGGTGTCAGGAGAAAAGGACCATGAAATGCAACGATATATGGTCGAGCATTAGATGGTCGCTGGTGGCGTTGCTCTTGCTGGCTGGTAATTCATTACAGGAAACACGTCGGTTGGGATATTTACACAGTGAATGGCCAATGAATGGAATAGCGAATGAATGATGCATTCTGGGTGTTGTGTGTGCTGTGCGGTGTACATCGCACTCAAATTTAATGTTCTTCAATTTAAATTTCCTTGCATATTGTGAGATGAATGCTAACAGAAGAGACTGAGAGATGTTTCGCTGTAGCAGTTTGGAAGTTAGCTGAGCAACGAGTCGTCAGATTGGTGTGCATATAGCGCAGTTTCTGCACAGATTCATCAGATGAAGTTCACATTCTGCTGGGCTTTGCCAACTCTTCAACAACTAGAGATTAAATCAAAAATTCTCTCTTTGAACAAATTTCCCTTTCCATCTATCTTTCTACATCTGCACAACTGACACATTCCAGATTCGCCACCAAGGACACGACCGCCGCTAAAGAAGACACGCACGCAGCAATGTTTAATTCAAAAACTCTTCCATACGCAAATCCACAGGCGTGTTTAACGAATTATTAACAAATTCGTTCTGCCTTCCCCGAGCATATCCTTTTACACAGAAAATCTTCCCCAAACGCTCTTTTGCTCTTCGTGTCCCTCAAATTATACAAAAATATGTAAAGCCTACTGCCACTATCGCACAAGACAGAGATTAAGATTTAAAATTGATATCACTTTGCGTCTTGGTACGAGCACAGTGCACATACACCCGCCGCACTCTTCCTTTCTTGCGTTGTCATCCTACATCCTTCTGCCGACTCAATTCGAAAGCAATAAATTTTCCTTGCGCTAATTTCTAAGTTTTCATGCAAAAAGAAAAAAGAAAAAAATAAAAAAATACGGCGCTGTGAACGAAAGGCGGAAAATTTTAAAAGAAGAGCGGGTCGACGAGTCGTCCCATGTCGGGCAGCAAGCAAGCTGGCAAGAATATGTGTGAAGGAGGAGGTGGTACAAATGAAGGCTTGGAGACGGAGGTGGCAGCAAGAAGAATTCATAAACATTGCCTCTAATCCTTGTGGAAAATTTATTCACTTTTCCAAGGCATTGCCGCGGCGGGTGCAGAGCGGAACAGTGCCGAATACAAAAGATCGACACAGGACGGGGGGTTTGCGGAAAATCTCGGATGAACATAAATTTTGTCAGGAGGTTCTTTTCTTTTTACTCGCTCTTCATGATTAGGAGGGGGGGTGGCTTTTTTGCGCTTGTGTGTGTTTTTTTTTTTTCACTCGCATATTCCAGGGCGGAAGGGAAGAAGGAAAAATTTCCCACATGTTTGTGCGTGTATTATTTCATTTGCATCCTTTAAAAACCATTCAAGATTCTGGCACGGGTGGTGGCGCTGCGGGAGGAGGAGGGGCATGTATGTGATCTGATGCTTTTACCTTCCTGTTACATTGAACAGGAGAGAAAATATTTGACACGCATTTATGATGTTTCCATCGACAAAGAAGGAAATTGACGCCAGCGAAGGAAAAGCAAATTTACATAAAACAGGGTGAATCTGATACAACTTCTGTGACAACCAAAGTTAACCGAGAAGAAGGAAGCAATTGAAGATCCTTGAGGTAAGAGTTCTGAAGGAAAGGCAATGCTGTTTCAATCGACGAATGTGACTGAAAATTGCAAGCAATTGCTGCAAAATATGCTGAAGTCTAGGTGTACATCCGCGCTTGTCGGTGGTCCGATCACAACTCCATTCATACAAAATGGACATGCACAAGATACAACAAAGATCAGAACTAAGTTACATGTTGTGCGTATAATGACATATCGTCTCCCACGCTCTGTCTATAGCAGTCATGCAAATACACGACACATAGGAAGTTCTTTGTCGAATTTTAATCATATTTGCCCTACCTGCATTGAATCATATGGAAAACAGGGATCCTAGCAGACAATGGATTAATGGACGTTCAGCTGATATGAGTGAAGAAGACTTTCTTCTACTTTTTTAGCTGGCGTTATTGGGCCGGGTTGGGCATCAGCCAACATGTCACCATCCAAAAACTGACTTGAGCTAGTTCCAGCTTCCAGATTCGCACGTTCAGCAGACTGTGATCCCTTTCCAACTGTGTACGCCACCGGAAGCGCGGTCTTCCTCTACCGGAAAACATGAGCTAGATTATGAATGTCTTATCATCGAGCTACGTAGCTGGCTTGGTGGAGAGACGTCTTGCCGAAGGGTTTCTCAAAAAACAAACGAAGTCGGTGGAAATATTTGAAAAATGTCAGAAAAAGTGGGACTGTCGAGTTTACTTGATTTTAGGACTGAAACGATACCTTTTTTCCCAGTTCCGTTCCAAATTGTTCATTTAACACAAGGAACAATTCGAGCCCATAAAACGGTGAACTCCACCATTTCGGTCCCGATCTACTTGGATCAAGTTCATCGAACAAAGAACAGCTTAAAGCCCCAACAAGTTCCTTCTGCCAGATGGAGCGCACAAATATTGTCATTTGTGATCAAACTTCCGGCAAACTTTCAAATTCAAAATGTGATGGAATTCCAAAAGTCAGTCGCCCAGCAATCCATGCGTGACTTCCTTGAGTCAATCATTGCGACACCCTATGCATCATGCGAGTAAGATGTTTTGAGACCTTTGTGTGTTCTGCTTCAACCAATATATCATGTCCCATGCAAACACACATACACAAGCACGCACATGATGTGTATGGAAGATATTTCCCTTGTTGGCCTCTTATTCATAAGGCGTGCAAATGTAAATATAGTGGAACGTATTGGCAAAGTAACAAAGTAACGAGCCAACGAGTAATGCTGTGTATTTCGTACGTGCATGGTGCGTAACTTTCAGATTACAAATTAGTGACGAGGACGCGAAAAATGTTTTGCAAGAAGAACAAGACGAAATGGAAGGGGAAAGATCTGAAAGAGTCCTTGGAACACTAGTACTGACAACAGTCAACCCCTGAAGGTACATAAAGAGGCTCTTTCCACAACAAAAGAAAGGTGAAGGAGGAAAAGGAAATATGCTTTATTCATCCGCATGACTCCTGAATTACCCTCCAAGCGGTGGGTGTATTTTGACGTACAAGCACGGGAGTTGTTATCTGTGTGTGCGTCTGTATGTCTCTTTTGTTTTGTGTTTAGGCACAGTACCTTTGCCAGTGTGTGCGAGTGCATGGTGGGGGTGTACCTTATTTGGTATTCAATTCGCAAAGAGAGAACGGGAACAATTTTTGTAAATACTCTGAGTTGAATTAGGAGACGTGTAACACCATTAATTCAGAATGATTTACATCCTGTTCCGTTTTTAAATAAGAGAATCCATGATATTGTACTCGGTAATCGATATTTCGATTTTACTCTCGGGGTGCATGGGTGTGGAAACTTAATTCAATTTTGTTCGGGAAGTGTAATAGGTTCGAACGTTTTTTTTTTGCCTCTCCTCCTGGTGGGTGGATGGTAATCCCGTATCCTGTGCATGTACGATGTGGCATCCCCGATACATGGTGGGAGACTTTTGGAATGGAGCAAATGAAAGTGCCAGCGCGAAGATATGAAGGCGGGTGATGTTGTCAGACACATTCCTGCACTGGTAATTTATGCGGTATTTGATTTTCGGCTTTCATAAGAAAGAGGCCAACTCTTGGGGCCGACTGATGGGCCGCATGATGACTTGGTTAATGGAGTTTGACATTAAAGTTTGATCGTTGGTTAAGGGACTTTAATATGGGGTAAATCAAAATTGTAAAACAATTAAAACATGAGGAACCTAGAGCCGTGCCATCTTAAATTCCATTTAACTTTAAATTGTTTTCCCAAATCCTTTAAAGAATTGCAAAAAATTGTTCACTTCCTGCTTTCAAGCGCCAACAATTCATTCTAATTAAGCACCACTTCCACGGCTTCAAACTACAACCAAAAAAAAAAACAGAAATCACAAAGTGGGTCAGTACTTGAAAGTAACCACAACTCACTTCTCATTTCTGCCACCATCATTTCGCTCGCCTTCCGCCAACAATGCACAGCGACACAACACTTAGCGTCATTTGACAAAAGTTTAAAATTTAAATAAACCCAACAAAATTCAACTCTCCGGGTTTTTTTTCCTCCACAATATCGCATGGTCTCGTCCAACATATTGCATGCAACGTAACAGACCGTAGGGCCATCATCACAACCAGGCAGCAGTTCCAGCCATCACGGCCAAATCATACAGAATTGCACTCGAAAAACTATTTTCCCAAAGTAGTTTAGCAATCAGGCAACAACAAGCTGAGCACACGTTTGCTGATGAGATCCATTCACCACTAATGAGGACACATCCCTGAGCGATGTTCCCGAAACTGCAATTAATTAAATTTGATTTATACTAGATGGATGTGTGTGTGTGTGTGTTGTGATTTTGTGCAACATCACTCATAACTAAAGGATACTACACTTGCCCCACTCCATTCGTTCTGAGGTCTTCATTTCATTTCTCTCGTGTTTTTTTTTTCCGCCCCGTTGTCGAGAACCGCAGAGGAAAAGATGTAGCAAGAATCAAGATAAAGAGAGCTCGACTGACACAATTTGTATTCCGCTTGTGCAATTTTCACACGTACACCAAGAGACAGAACATTTTCAATTTTCACATTTCTGTTGTTCTAAATGAACACGGACGCCCGAGAACGACTGGAGTTGAGAGCTGAGCGATGACGTCGAGGCGCGACGTCAAGACACAATAATACAAAAATGAATTCCGTTGAAGTTAAGACAAAGTGGAGCACCACTACGCAAAGGACAACTAACAACAAGTGGAGCAAACACTAGTCGTGTACCCTATGACGTTGTGTCATTGCCAGGCACACAGGCGGGCCCGGTCCGTGCGGTGTGGTGCGATATGAAGGCTCAGGAAGGACAAATTGGAAGCTTCAAGCACTTGAATGATATTTAGCTCTTGTCAATTGTTCTAGGAAATATTCACGGAGACTTGTCTAGGAAATATTCACGGAACCTTTTTCCGTGAATATTCTTTGCGATCTCAGTGGAACTTCTTCAATGTATGATGAGGAGGTGCATGCCTCTTCAGAAGGTTTCTTAAGTCAAGTGGAGGCCAGGGAAATGGAGCTTGTGGATCCAACTGAAACATCCATGGCCTTGGAAGACTACACATGAAACCGAATACAGACAGTCGCAATTCGTTTGATATCGTTCTAAAGGCAGTTCTATTCCTGGACAGAATCTAATTCAGAAAGAAGTCCAAATGTCGGTTTTTTAATCAGTGAGATCGCCTAAAACTGAGAAGACAGAAATAATCACATTTTTGGAGATGGTCTGCCACAAATCAGAAATCAGTCTCATTCACAGCTGCACTGCTCTCGGCTCGATCCAAACACTGACTCATGCAAATTAGAATATCAGCACTTGGTACTTCATTCAAAAGTGTTCAATCAATAGACATGTGTATCTTAATGACCGAAAAAAAGGAAAACAAAAAACACTTCATAGCGCCCCGGCCAAATGAATAAACATTCGATAACCAGAGGCGAGCGCCTTCCATTAGACCCAAAGAATGCACTCTAAATCGATAAATGGCTTACTCCAGATTCGATGACTAACGACAGGGCGTCTGCCTCTGACAGGCACACGGCCAATGAATCACTTAATTTCTGAACCGAAAAATAAACGCCAAGCTGCTGAATTCAAAACGAATCGTGCAAGCACACAGAAATGAGAAAAAAATCAACATAAATAAATGCATAAACTTTCTTCCATCGAATTTGCCTATCTTCACGTTTCTAATTAATGCCTCACAATAAAACATTCAAGCTGTCCACTGCGTGCCCACATACTGACTGCCACCTTAGTTATGACCGTGCCTGCCCGACGCGAGCCCGATAAGAAAGTCTGGCGGATATTTCATGTTTTTTTCCCTTCGTTCCTTCATTCATTTTCGTCTTCATTTTCAATGCAAATGAGTTTCGAAATTGAAAGGACACGCTGTGAGTAGGGATCATTACACGAAGACACGCAACGCGCAATTTGAATGACAAATGGTGTCCCGAAAATCAACTATTCAACCCCCACCCCTGCGCCGCCTGCTTAGTGCTATTTAGAAATAGATATAGACCCTTCCCACCCACACACGCACCCACACATAGTCATACCGATGTGTGGTAAAAGTTTTTCCGTCAGCTTGCAGAAAAAAAAAGAAGACACGAGGAATGACAAAAAGGGAATCCTTCTTCAAACAACACCAGGAAGGAAGAAACACTCTGTCCTTGCGTCTTCCCGAGAGCTTGCAGCCATAAAATTGATTGCCATCGCAATAAAAGTACAGAAAAATCCATTAGCAACATTACACAGTTGGCGCAGCGAACCATCCTTGCCTGGCACAGTACACAACGCCACCACACCAACCATATCGGTGTGCTGCTGCAGCGGGAGCGGCGGCACCAGCAGCACCAAGTGGGAGCGGAGAAATGTGTGTGCCCACACCGTGACGTTGACAACGACATAAAATAAAGGATCTATGTGCTAGAGTGAAAACATGGTAACCTTCAAATAACCAACAGTATTCTACTGCGGGACGGGTAAATGAAAGTACTCCCTCCCGCCCCCCTCCCCAACACACACCAGTTCCACACCAGAGCGGGCTCCATGCTCCTCACCCCATCATTTGATCTCAGGGGGGACAGCAGCAGTCCTGTTGCGGGACTAGGCTTGAAATCGACTGCTTATTTATCATCAAACCAGCGCGCCAGCAGAAAATGGTGTATTTCAATTTAGAATAACTGTCTGACTGTCTGTCTGTCTGGCCTCTCGAGTAGTGTGTGCGCCGTATCTATCTCTGCCCTAAGCCCTATGATATGCCATGATAGGGTGATAGGGTGGAGCTGGATTGCTGTCGGGCGGCAGGAGGCAGTACATTTGTACTTTGTGCGGACTTTGTGGGATAACTCAAGTGAAGTTTCAATGTTTATTTTCTGTACTGAAGTGGGAAAAGCGTTCTCCCTAATCTCTCTCTGAAACCCGTCATACACTTCCATACGTACGTGGTATGCTTGCATGTGTGAGTTTGTGTAGGACAATGATAATGATACATATCCTTTTTCGATTGTAGCCTTGTTTTGGTTTGTCGGTGCAGTCTTGTTTTTTTTTCTTCTCTTCCTCTTCCATTCGATTCTTGTCCCTCAAACTCTTGACGCTTTCTTTACTCGGTGTCTGGCAGATTCAGCTGAATTCAAGAGGATCAATGGGGAATAGCTTGAATGGAATTTATTTGATTGTCCTTGGTACAGGAATGTCGCACTATCGTTAAGTAGATGATTGTTCGACGAGTAGCGGAGTGACGATAGCAAGTGCGCATTACAACTTCATTTTGGTGGGGTGCAGAATGATTTGACAGAGAAGGTTTGATGCCAGTGACATTGGTTTAAGTTAACAACGAGAATCGATGTCTCTTCAGATGCACTTAAGGGAACTGGATCTCATTGGGTGATTGAAGCGTATCCCCTGTGTGTATTATGGAAGTGCAATTAAACGATTAATGTAATTCGCGGTCGCCTGTCGCAGTTTTCCAATTCTCCGGATAATGTGCGTTATTCAGAGCTTTGTTAAACATATTAACCATATCTGGAGGGAGATGTCTTAGCATCCGTCTATTCCAACTGACTTTTTCTTCTTCAGTGATCCGAAGACCGCTTGAAGCTCCGTCTTCGATGTGAACGGGGATCGACCTCTTCTTCGTCGTTAACATTATCTGCCATGTTATCGTGATTGAACACCACAAAGCCGATGTTCTCAGATATTGTTGTAGATCTTCTCGAAGTTGACAGTTGCTGGTCAGTAGGCGGTTCCACAGGTCGTAGTTCGCCACTGTTTCTCCAGGTCTTCGACCAAAAAGTAGTCATCATCTGGATCAACACTTGCTGTTGTATCTGTTCATTGCCCGTCGTTGTGGGAACATCGAAATGGGCGGTCTACAGAAAATTTGGCTGGCTTTAGTGAAAGTGTTGTGGATAGCACAAGGAAGGGCAAAAAGTGAAAGCCCTCAAGTAAAGAAAACCACTGCATCTGCAATACATGGTGCACACTATGATCTGATCAAAGACTTCTTCGAGGAAGGCACAACCGATACCGTCAAAGTTCATTTACCTTAGAACCCTCTCTAGACGCAACACATGCTTTAAGTAGACTGGATGTCATATAATGGAACTTGTACGGAAGTAAAACAGACGTGTAGACAGACCAAAGGCCAAATGGATTCACAAATTCAGTACATGCACGTTTAAGAAAACCAAGCACTGAGTTAGCTTTAGCAACAAGGTAATCTATATGAAACGTATCAACAATCACAGCGAGGAATTTAATTTCTGTAGCAAAGAATTGTCCCACATATAGAATAGTCAAAGACAATAGGGGACTAAAGATGGTAAAAGGAAAGGTAACGACAGTTATTTGTAAAGGGTGATTTTTTAAAAGCTATATGATAGTTTTTAAAAAAAAAACACATGAAATTCAGAAAAATACATGAAATCTTTATTTGAATCGATAGTACGGTCCATATAATTTAATGATTGAAGATTATTTCATGCAAATGTTGACCTTGACTGCGCCTCAAATGGTCCATTCCATTCGCTTAGTCCAATTTTGGCACTCTTGCCAACATTTCGACCGGTATCTCACGAATAAATGCTTCAATGTTGTCTTCCAATGCGTCAATTGAAGCGGGCTTGTCTGTATAGACATGAGCTTTAACATAGCCCCACAAAAAATAGTCTAAAGGCGGGATCGGTCCCGAACGTGAAATAAAATGTTCACCGAACTCGCCCCTCAATAAGGCCATTGTTGCGCGTGCTGTGTGGCATGTGGCACCGTCTTGTTGAAACCACATGTCATGCAAGTCAAGCTCTTGCATTTTGGGCAAAAAAAAGTTGGATATCATCTCACGGTAGCGCTCAGTTACGTTACGATTCGCATCATCTTTCAAGAAGTACCAATGATGCCACCAGCCCATAAACCGCACCAAACTGTGACTTTTTCTGGATGCATTGGTAGCTCTTGCAATGCTTCTGGCTGATATTCACTCCAAAATTAACAATTCTGCTTATTTGCGTACCCATTGAGCCGAAAATGAGCTTCGTCGCTGAACACAATTTTGAACACAAAGCGCGCGATGAATTTTCTAACAGAGCACGCATTTTGATAATAAAATTCAATAATTTGCAAGCGTTGTTCGTTTGTAAGACGATTCATGGTTAAATTATAGACCAAACTGAAGATGTTTCACAGTGAAACAAAACACGAAACGTGCGTCAGCTGTTTAAACCAGTGTTGCCAAAAAGATAATAGCTAAAAAATCACCCTTTATTTAATTTTAGCTGATTTAGATCGCATCATTTAACTTATGCTTCTAAGATCATCTTAATATCATTGGCATACATCAGAGAACTAACATGGTTAAGAATCAAAGAAATGCCATTGATAAAAATATGTTACAACATAGTGGCCCTAAGTGACTGCCTTGAGGAACACCGGACAATACTTTCTCGATTGACAACTGCCAAGCTGCACAGATTGAATCCTATTTAAGAGATAACTCCAAATCCAGTTAAGAAGCATTGAGTGAATTCCGAAATCCGAATGACGTTACTTGATGCAAGAATTCGTCATCAAGTCATGGCAACACATATGTATATGACCACAAACGAAAAAACCACGGCCACTTTCATGAAGCATTCCTTAACGGAGACATAACTTCGATTTATCAAAACAAAACAACATCTCGGAAACAACATTATGATCAGTCGAACGCTGGGCATGGGCAGAATGATGATGTGGGTGACAATAACCCACAATGGGCCGAGTCCTTATTCTGCTATTTTACTCTCACGATTAAAGGTCACCTATGGTTTTCTGCCGACTCCGAGCGGCCAAGTTTGAGAAGCTTTCCTTCAGTTCACCGCGGCGCTCCATTGGGTTCCAATGGCGAACCCACTATTTTAGAGATATTTTCGCACAGAACTGAAACTCTGCCACAAGAAGCCGCAAAACAAAACTCTACCGAAAGAGATGTGTATCTGACATGCATCCAATACCAAGTGCACACACTTGTGTTCATCATTAAAAGCGCCCATGCACCAGATTTCCAATTTGAAACACCTTTCTATTCCAATACTCTGGGCTTTCAAGACAGCCACCGAATTCACTCAGCGTTGCACGTCTGCCACTTGATCGAATGAAACATTTCTGATGAGCAATCGATGAATGGACATAATTCCAAAGAAAAGAAACTAAATTTCACTTCAGAACTTTTGCCCGGAAAAGAGTGAAAAGCCTCTCGAGAGACCCTATATACCGCATCGAGATACTTCAAAATTCGACAATGATTCCCAAAATATATTCATCAGCCCGAGTCGTACATAGCAACCAAGCTCATAACAGACAAACACGAACTCATCGATTGTAAAGCAGCAGCAAAACGAAAAGCTCACTTGAGAAACTTTTCGAATTTAATCGCAACACAATCGATCCCCTGATACCTTAATAGTTGGGTTCGAGATACTTTCTCTACCATAAGCCCCAAATTTTTTGCTCTTCTGTTTTTGAATGTTCGGTCTTGGACTGCATGGCAGGGGGAGGAGAGAACGAACACAGAGTGGTGCAGTGGTGAGCCGCAGCACTTCAACTTAATTTCCATCGATAATTTTTGAGCGCAAGAAGAGCCACTTCTCGGGCACTTTGCACCACACAATCGATTCGATTCGTTTCGGATGCATGTGTCCCTTTGCTTCGTCGTCTCTTGCCAGTCCACCCATTAAAGGGCACGGAGCACAGGGGAGTCTCTAATCCAAACGTGATATCGAACCAGAAATGGGTCTTAATCGAAATTGATCCGTCGGGATTATGTGTGTGTACTTGTTGGTGTATATTGTAGAGGTTCTTTTTTTGTTTTGCTTCTCTCCTCTGTTTCTTAGTATTTCTATTTGTCGATTGCTCCTTGAGTCTGGCACACGAAACGAGATCCAAATGAATGGGATGTGTGCTGGAAGATGATTGCAACGCTGGGATTTCAGACGAGAGTCTACATGATGACGAGTTGAAATCGAGATCTCCCACTGCCTCGTCTGTTATTTGAGAAGGGGGCATACCCCGGCCGGGTCTTGTGGAAAATCACGATTCAGCAGAAAATCATCGTGTACTACGTACTTGTTTTTATGGGCCAAAAAACGACACACAATCGATTGCAGAGGACACGGCAAATGAGCAGTCTGAGGCTGACGATGGGTTATTCTACAGGACATCAACTGTTCATTAGATTTCCTCAGAGGCTCATAGTGGGAGCAATGAAGTACACACCATATGACTCCTCCGATGGTTAATACATGCGAGTATGTGAAGCACCTGTACGCGATGCTATTTCGTTGAGACTACACCACCGGGATTAGGGAGCAGATTAAAAGTTGCCAGGCTCTCCTCGCCATCCAGGCATAAACAGAAATTGGTAACTTTAATGTGCTTTACATGTAAGCCACGGAGTATGTGTGGCATTTGCAGTGGTTTACAGAACAGATTTAGGGACTCACTCAGAATGTGGGAGAGAGAGAAAGAGGGACACCGAAGAGATACAAATTTACTTATCCAGGCCAGTGGCTTGCGATGGTATTTTGTGTATCGCAATGAATTTGAATGAACAGAAAATTGGATTATCTGCTTTGGTGGGGTGAACGAAGGGGTGGCGTTTTTGGTCCACACACCGGTAGAGAGCTTATGCGGTAGAATGCGACGCCTCACTTTGTTTGCTTTTTTCTTTTTACTTCTTTTTTTTGTTGGCCATCGCGCTGTGCCACTGTATCGTGTTGCTGAACAGTGGCATTTGGATGCAAAGTATCTGGACCGAGGATGTGTATTGAAATGGGTTTACGACTGAGATTACGAGAGTTAGTTGAAAACTTCTATCTGATGTGCTGGAAATAAAAAAAACACCGCAATTCTCTGTGTGTTAGAAGGTCTAGTTTACAGCAGAAGCATCAGAATTAGTTTACGCTTCGATGAAGGGTTGGATTTATAGATGCGACTAGTCGCTGCACTAAGTGATAAGCTTAGTGCTGCTAAGGGATAAATTGCGGAATTCAGTTAGAAGGGTTGCAGGTTTTGAATTTCTGTTGAACTTTTAACAGGCTTTCGACTTGGATCTATATTAGCTGTGCTTGGGGCATACTCAATGACAATAAAGTCTAAACACGGCTTTTTGGGGTCACAGTTATACCAAGCAACGAACGCACCTAGGCCTTATGCTGATCAGGACTTGAACAGAAGTTCGCAAATAACTTGGCGACAGAAGGTGGTGTCCTCTAACCATCTGCAGAAACTTTGGCCGAGATTCGGTGTAACAAACAAATTTTCTGGCGATGTTAGTTGAAGCGAGCTGACATGTCACACTTCAGGCGCTGAGACGATGAAGGGATAATCGTCATTAATTCTGCCTTTTCAATGCTATAAGGGTACTACATCAGGACTCAAAAACAATTGGCAAAACGCATTGATACCTCTGGGAAGTTTGAGAATCAGTATGTGCTCTTCAGGACCTAAGTGAAGCGGTTAAATGACCATCTATTCACTATAACTATCCAAACATATCCGTGTCATACAAAAATGTAAAGTTATCCTTTCAGGAATCGTACTCAATGGCGTTTCAGAACAGACACGGTAACATGAACATCAATTGAATGTAGCATCATATCCAAACTCGCTGTTATCGTTGCCTCGCATTCAACTGCAGACGGCTCTGATGGGTTCTCTAAATTTTGTCAATATATACTCACAACACATCATCTTTAGCCAACACATAGTGTGTCATAGTGACACTTACCTGAAAGAAAAAGAAAAACAAGAAATTAGTAAGAAAATTCCAAAACTGTTCTCAAGTCTAGATAAGATCTTTTTAAATAGCACACAATCATCAGCACGCACAGGCACACCTTCCGAGCAAGAATCAAAAAATCTCTCTATCCAGCAATTAGCTAACTAAAAGCAAGCAATCCGTCTCAATATAATTTGTTCTGAAGTCAATTAAGATACATTCCATTGTTGCCATATCAGAGAACATGATACACCAGTGCGATGGCCGCACCCAGCTTAAGATACACATCAGTGACTTTCAGCTAATTACAGCCAGGCCGGACAAACAAAACCAAAATGACCACTAAAGATGACATAAACTGTCACATTTAATACCCGCACAATAATTAGAGTGAAAAATGTACGAATCACTCGCGACCAGGACGACCCATCATATCCGTCTGAACTTTTAAGTGGTCTCACGTGTTAACTTGACGGCATAAGGACATAAATGATTTTCGCCTTATACACCCAGTCTGGCAGTTCTGACGAAGTAATCACCACTTACATGGAATATCTCCTTCGTGCGAACAAATTACTTGCAACATTCCGTCCCGAGGATTGTCGCATGAGGCGCTTTTAATTTATGCTATCCGAGGAGGGTGATTATATCTCCTCAGGTGTGGTCGCTGTTTAAGGAAAAGAAAAATTAAACGCACAGCAAGACGCGACTGTGGGCAGGGTTGTTATAGTCCACTTCAAAAAGTGTGTGTTCGGACAAGTTCGTCCTTCGTAATAAATGCTTATCAGCTCAGCGGGATATTGATGGGTTAAGATATATTGGCACACTTTGACTGCAGCCCACCTGAGGCCACACATCACCACATACATCCCAGAGGTTACCACCACGTGCAGTCCTCTGGAGTTTGCAAGTGAAAGTCATAAAATCACGCACAAAAACAGAGTTGTTAAGAGCCCGTGGAATGATCATTACTGCCAACTGTTTGAATGTGAAAGGAGACGCAATGGAGAGACCTGACGTTCTTCATTTACACCGACACGTACTTGGAGAAATAAAAATCCTAAAAGCCAGCTCTAATGAGTGCTTCACGATGCTGAATTTAGTGCGCTCGTGCTTCACATGCTTTATGTACACATTAGGGGAATGTTGACATTCGAACGCATTTTGGAAGTTTATTGCATGGATGCAATGGTACTTCACTTTGGCAGCATGTAATGAAGTAATTCTGTTTTGAGGGGTGATGAATCTAAACATTGAATTGAGATCTTAAAGGGCAGACTGACGAATGGAGTCAAGATTGACAACAAACTGTCTGAATAGCTTTCAAAATTACTTTTCTTTGTGATTTTACAAGTGAGGAAGTTTGTTTAGAGACAGATTCTCTTCTGCATTTTGATGTATTAAGGATTATACAACGTTAACTGCCTGCATGTGTAATGCCATCTTGTTCTTTCAACAGAATGCAAAATAGCGACTGTCCAAAATAGCTACTTTTAGCAGGAGTGACCACTCTCCGCTAACTGAGTGTTAATTGGGCATTCGACTTAACGGAAGTTTGACATCGACGATTCTGGAACCCACATCGATGGAGTAAAGGTCCAACCATAATTGACTGAAGTAAACTTAAGTGTGGAACGAAAAGTTACCAGACAAGCAGAGTAATATCGTTTCCATTTTAGTAATCGAAATTAACGAAACTTAACGAAACTCAACGAAACTTGACGAAACTGAGTAATGTGGTTGTCGTGGTCAGAGTACAATTTCTGTGTATTCGGTCATAAGTTGAATCAACTCGCTTGAACCCACAAATTTCAATGAACTTTATCAGCTCTTCGTCAAAGAACAACCTCAAACAAAACAACCAGAATTTCACTGTGACCTGAGGTGAAGCACATGTCGTGACTAGTGCTCTTTCCGTCATTCACAGCATGTTTTTGTCGTAAGAGAAAACACAGTATTTGCTTTGAGCTGAAGTCCTCGACGATTCACCATTCGAACCCGATCCCCTCTAAAATACATACCTTACCTCCTCCTCAGTGAGAACCAACCTTTGCGTGAGAATAGATTAGTTCAAATGATAGACAAATTTGATCTAACCACAGGGTAGAGCCATTTGCAATTGATACAAATCTTCTTTCACTTTTCGAACACATCGAAGCCACAACGCTGTAATTGGATATCATGTTCGATGAACGTCATTCCATTCACATGCACATAAGCCCACAGCTCAGGTGCCTCGTGCATGTGGCACACTCAATCGCTTATTCACCCAAAACTCGACCTCTATTACCACTAATTCCTTCAAATGAACGATAATTTCACATTCACATTCACATTCACGCTCACATTTTCCCGGCTGTTACACTCTCTCGACCTGCGTGTGTTCCTTAGAGACCTTCATCTGGGGATTATCATTATCTTCCATCCAACTGAAAACATTACGATTACGATTACCTCTATTAGTGGCGTCTCCACCACTTCTCTCTGCCGGAAGTGTCGAATTCAGATGATTGCGCCAAGACACCCAAACGAACACACCACACGAGTGCAGAGTCCGGCCCCGGTTGACGAGTCTTGTCTCATTTAATAATCATCATCATCATCCTCCAGCGAACATAAGTGACACATAAGACCTAGAACTCTGTGCGAGAGGTCAATCATAAGCGAGTCTGCTGCCGTATTGGGTTACTCGTGCTCACTGAGGGGAAACACCACAAGACAGAACTACCTACCTATCGTCTCCTACTCGCGTGGCAGGGCAGGTTAAGTAAAATAGAAGAAGTTTCCACTGTTTGTTTTCCTCCACGTAATTACCTTACTATAAATAAACTTTCCAAAAGAATACCGAACAACAGCACACATCCGAACCCCAAACCAAATTGTATCACAAAGTATTTGTCCGTCGAAATGGGGTACAAAGCACAAAACACAAAACACGAAAAAACAACACAGAAGTCGAAAATTCCATCTGTATCTATCCATTGATGGCGGATTGTGATTGAAACAAATTATGGATGATGAGTGTTTTATGCTTTGTGGTTTATGTTCTTGGCCGGAGCCAGCCCTGTGATGGGTGAGATGGTCTGAGCGGTGGAAGTGATGAGAAATGTGGCAATTGCGATGGCGGACGATTGTTTCTCAAGCTCATGCAATGCGATGGCGGATGGAAGGGGGCGAGGGCGAGGGTGAGGTGGAGCAAGTCCTATGGGAACGATACAGATGTTCAAACGATTTGCTTGAGTAGTTCAGCATTTGTGATTTTTATACGCATTCTTTGAGATATAATTAAGTCATATTGTGGACTGGGCCCACTGATGTTGACCGAAAATCGTTTGACGCATGAGAAGCTTTTGATGTTGTCCCTCGAGCAGTGGCATGAGGTTTCAAAGAACGAATGATTGAATGGTCATGGAGTGATGAAATCGTACACTTATTGGTTTTATCATAAAATGTGCTAATGTCCATTCCTTTCATTTCACATATTTTTAGCAACAAAACATTGTTTTCTCGTGGGTGTATGGCTGCTATTTACAGACAGTGAGTCTGGGGAACTCTGATGTTATTTTTGATTGAAGAAAAAAATGTCTGCAACATGATGGATGTGGCGGGAAACTCTATATGTCATCTAAAAGGGATGGTCATTCGAAGGAATGATAAATGGCGAACAAAATATGGATTCAGATGATTATTGTTTGAAGGCGAAAGAGTGATGATTGCCTACGTCAAGAAAGGGATTTAATCACACCAAGACAGTGCTTGAAGCAGCTTCTTCTGATGTGAGCTGTCCAAGCCCTTCTCTCGTCGTTGAGTCAGACTTTGTGGAAGAATAAAGCGAATCAATCATTACTTTCGATCAAAGAGAACCGTATACAATGAACGACGCCAAGCGGAGTACGAAATGATGATATTGACCGCTGCAGGGATTTACTGAAGCAGTATAGAATCAGACACAGATTGTGGCGCCAATGATGAAATTCGGTCTTTCTCTCATTCTCGAACCAGGAACCATGGAATCGTGGGTGCAAGACAACTAGGACCTGACGACTGAAATCAGTTTCAGCTTTAGATCTTATATCAGTCCCTGGTCTGGCAATGAAATCCTTAAGCTCAAGTGTATTCTTTTGTATTTTTCGCTCCAAAACTATTCATCGTAATTTAAGATCTTCAGGAACTGGATGTAAAAACAGCAAAATGAGGGGAAAAGAACTAAAATAAATTCTCATAGCCTACACTCCCATTGTCAAGTGATGATGAATCGAAAACCCAATCAAGAACAAGAAAGGCAATAACTCTGTGAATGTACACATTGACTGACAACATTGCAGAAGTCAGTTTATCTTTAAAATGATCTTCCGCTATCCACTTTCTCTACTTTAAGCATCCCTTAAAGTCCTGCATCTCAAAGAGAAAAAAGAAGACACAAACAATGGCAAGTGAAAGGGAGTGCGACTATCACAAGTCCATTATGAATTCAATAACAGCTCCCCCCAAAAAAGCCCTTCCGTTTGCAACTTTCCCGATGCATATCCCTCTTAAAGTCGATACCATCACATCCGCCGAAGAACTGAGAAAGAAAATCCTCACTCACTTCGACGGTGATAAAGAGAAGAATACTTTAAAAGAAGGAAGCTTCATCCAAAGTCAATGATTTCCTTCGCCATTCATTTCAAAATATGACCCAATTTCCGTACGAAGGAAAAGAAAGGAATGGGAAAAAGTTCACTTTTAGGAACCAGCCACTCTCGACGATGGGAAATCTATTTTCGTAACAAAATAACTTCTTGGCCAAGAATACGACCTCTTAACCTAGGAATCGCATCACTTCCCCACATCTCAAAAACTCCATGCATACACACATATTCATCTAGCCGATACGGTGGAGATACCGTCTGTACGGCAGCACACCACCCAAGGGATTGACCGGCAAATTGCTGAAAATTACTTTACATGTTAGCTGAGGAGTGAAGATGGAACTGCCAGACCCATGCCATCCCCAACCAGAATGCAAAGAAGAAGAAAAAAAAAACATATATAATGGCACAGCAAACAACAACAAAAAGAAACAGAAACTACTTCGTCAGCAGTGTATCCTTACATTTCTCCGGACTCGCATACATGGAAATGCAAATTTTCTTGTTTTGTATTGCTTATGGCTGCGTTTTATGCTCAAACAGAGAACCGAGAGAAAGTGAGGGGATGGAGAAGAAGTCATACTCCTTTCCTGTTATCAGGACAACAGACGAACTACGGCTGTATGCTTGTCTGCTTACATCCCTCCACTTAGGTTATATTATTTATTTATATTTTTCTGTTGTGTGTCGACAAACTGTGGCTTTGTTATCTGCTCTGCTCCGCCCCACATCGCATCACCCCCATTCCCACTCCTCCACACAAAACAACAGCAAAATCGACGAAAGACTTCCATGCAGTGTGCATAAGTGTGTGGGCTTGCGTCTGCCGACATGAAGGACAAAAACAAGGACTAGGGGCAACTCAACAATCGCCCCTCTGCCTGCACTATTGCTGTTCATAAATTCAATAAATTGCAAGGGTTCATTGTTTTATTCTTGCATATCGATAAATATGTGCACGCGTGCGGTTCAATATGCAATGTGGTGCATGGAACTCATTTGGGACTCCATCTGTATCCCAGCCTTCCGTACACTGCTGCTGCATAGTGGTATTGCACTTGTATGGATGCGACTGGCTCCACGTATGTATCCATGCAGAGTTTTCGAGCTTTGTGTTAGGACAGTATCGGTAGCATCTCTACTGCGGTGAAAATTTTGATGCAGTGACGCTGGTGGTGTGCGTTGTTGTTTGATGTCGGTGGGATGACGATGACGATGACGATGACGACGATGAGGATGTTGACAACGACAACGAGGACGGAGACGCACTGCTATATGTGCCGCATGGCATGACCATGACAATGTTGACATGTTTATGGGACAATAATTTATAGAATTGTCCAATTTGATTATCATTTCTCATCTCTGCAAACACAAAGTCATCGATAGCGCAGTGAAACATCGAACGAAGTGTGCACGCTTCAGGCTTGTCATCAGTCATCAGGCAGCGGTTTTCGCGGAAATTTGGCTTGAATCTAGATCAATTTGAAGCGGTCATGTGCAGTTCAATGATCGCCTTTGTCGATGCACAAGGGATGTCTTTTATCGATTGGAATTGTTTAAAGCTTCCGGAACGCGCGTCTCTTCTTCAGCACCTCTTCTGGCGGGTAGATTAACAAGCACCATTAAGTGGCATGGTGACAGCAGAGGCTGAGTGAGGACGCACAAGATGAATATGCCTTCAGTTGAACATCTTTTCGCTGGTTTTTGCCTCCTCTCACTTCAGTGTCGTTGTTTAACAGTGACGCTCTTTCCGGCACCAATGATTAATGAATGCAAGTTACCTACACGAAAGAAGTTGCACAGAAGGCGTTAACCGTTCATCACTTCTTTGTTTTGTTTGCTTATGGTTTTAAGCTGGTCTTTGATTCCAAGGGTGAAGAAAACGATGCGACTTGCCATGCAAAAGTTCAAATTAACGAGTCGAAAAGTACTGCCAAGACATGGATTAAAGCGAGCAATGCTTCAAGCACACATCACAAAAGAACCCAGTCGCATGCATTGGTGCAAAGATTAACACGAATCAACCGATATATGAGCCTAAGTTCTATTTCCGGAGTACTGAAAGGCCACCTAATCGAGGCTTCCTCACAAAGCACTCGTCTCTCTTCCGGAGTCGAAGTAATACCCCGACTTACATCGTTTTCATCGAAAACGTCAACATCAGATAAAAACAACCAGCTATTTGCTTTCATTATTCCTTATCCCCCTCAAATACCGAGATTACATGGCAAAGACATTCCGTCAGACTCTCAATTTTCACCAAGCAAGGCGAGGGCCGAGTCAATAAACTCCACTCTTTACATCTTCACAGCTAATGTCATTGCTATGCATTCGCATTATTCATGACTTTAGGATCGTTTTTCACCCGAACACGTTCGCGTAAGTCACATTTCCCACACTTCTCAGTCGGAATTACACCTGTTTGACCACTAGTCCCCCCTCTCTAACCGGCTGTAGCTGCCCAGGTATCCACTTACTCCTCCCGGTCTCGCTCGTCCAAGAATCGCAAACATCATATAATACCTAATGGCGAGTGCATAATCCCATAATGAACAAAGTGAATAGAATATCACGCGTCTTATCTGCTTAATGCACGCCATAAGTGAAGACCCGAGTGCACCACCGCGTCGCATCAATGCTGCTTTACTTTTGCTCAACATTCCGGAAAGAGTCGTAATACCTTTAATAGCACTGCGCACACAAAAAACACAAAAATAAAATGTGAACGAATTGTCACTTGAGAACATGTTTAATGAACAACAATTGCTACGGGAGGTGTTTCAATTCGAGAACCTCAACTAGGAACAGCAAAGAAAGCCATCAAAACAAAAAAAAAAGTGTGTACCCTCAAGGCGGAATGGTATCCGCTTCGACAGAGCCATTTCAATTTTCTTTGACCACCTCATCTGGCCTCCTACCTCTCTCGAGCGGTGTGACTAGACCTGTTTGACTTCCATTAGGCTTAAGTCAAATGAAAAGAAAAAAGAAAAAAAAAAAACAAAACAAAAAGGCGAACTTATAAGAACTTAAAAAATAATAAAAATGCTTTATTAGCTGGCGGATAATGTACAAAGATACGACGACGACAACGACGACGACCATTGTGTATGGCGAAACGTGTATCTTAACGTTAATGGTGCGCGGCAAGTGACATTGCACAAAGCCGCACGGCAACAGGACAGGAGGGCTAATGGTCGACGGTGTGTGGATGGTGTGAGGAGTCGTCGTCCACAACACCGTCACAGTTTGGATATAGAACGAAAGATGAAATGGCTTTCCAGTTGGCGTAATCAACCAGTGGACACAAGAGGAGGAGGATGGCCGAGGAGCTCACATAAACACTGGAAGGTTGGTTCCATTGGCTTTTATTGTTATAATCTCGTCATGTACATGGATGGGCCTCCTTCTATGGTCTATGATTAGGTTCCTGTTTTAAGATGCCATATCTCGTTTATTTCAAATTCGTATTTTGTTCCCCGTCGCCGCTGAAGTGCAAAGGGGAACAGGGTGTTCCAAGAATTTGATTTTTCCTCGAGCGTTTATGTTATTCACAAATTTTGCGCGTGATGTGAGGCGACTTAGAAATTGTTTTGTGATGCATAGATGACACTTGCTTCATGAGAGGTTACGATGGGGTCCGGCAAAGAGAACCTTCTTGGAAAATGTGAAGAATTTCTTGTAATAACATTTCGTGTCGTACTCGGTCCCATTTTTGCAATAATTAGAACGGTGTTTGCTAGAATTGGTATGGAAATGGCTAAAAAGGGGTGAACGAGGGAAAATGAAGTCAATAAAGGACAAACAACACACAACATCGACGTCTTGTACAGAGCCTCATAGTGGGCTGCTAAGACTTCGAAGTAGTTAAGGAATTCTCGGCACGGTTCAGTTCGCTGAACCAACGCCATATCCAGTTCAATTGAGTTCACAGTTATGAACATTTTCCTTACCTTGGTGAAGTGTACGAGGCCGATGTAAAGCCTCGAACTAATAGGAACGCCATCGAAGCAGGGAAGAAGAATAAGGACCGAGGTCACGCCAAGCACTGTCCTTAAGTCAACAACGTCAACGTAGTACTGCCATTTCGACCATTTAATTTTTCTAAAGAAAGTAATTTCCCGATAACCCCACTTGCAGTCAACAATATGACGACAAGTCCTCCACCTCACCCAGATTCCATCCACAATGCCCACCTCTTGCCGAAATGTCAATCAAAGCAGCAAAAAACATCACCAACTCTTGTACAGTCCAACAAAACGCAGTGGAAGAAAAAAGTTCTTGGCAAGTACTTGATTTGAATGTACCCTCAACTACTTTCATTTCAAATTCCATTTGTGTAGCTAAAATTTCAATTCCCCTTCGACTGGCACTTCCACTGCAAACAACACCGAAACTGCCTTCAGAAACTAAGATAAGCACAAACTTCAATTAAACTTCGTTTGGCACCTAATTTCAAGCACAGTATCCTTCTCAAAAGGGAAACACGCGTTGACGACACAACGAAGACAGCGCTGTAAAAACAACCAACTCACGAAAACAAATACCAAAAACAAAAAAAAAAAAAAAACAAAATTAAAAATTAAATTACTTTATCCAAAAGTTGAGACTTTGTAGCTCCTCATAAAAAACAAATAATTTCCCAAAGGACATGCTCAGCGCCGAAATGCCTAACCCCTTTGATGGCTGCTGGTGGATCGGAGTACCTTGCCGCAACTCGGTTTTATTATTACTTGTGGGTTTCGGTGAAAAGGGTTCACGAAGTGATGTCCTTCTCTCTATCATACGAATTACCGGGGCGGACAACGATTGTATTTGTTATTTGCTTTTAGGTCTCGTATTTGTGTTCATTCTCGGTGTGTCTGTTTGTCATCTTGTCCAGTCACCAAGAACTATCAGCAACAGCTTTTTGCCGGCTAAGGTTTTTTTTCTATACGAAGCTCAGTTTTTGCTTTGTCAGCTCGGTGGATTGCTAGGAGGGGGCTGAAACAATTACAACGGGTGGGGTGGGAGTAATACAAAATAAACGAGTTGTTGGGTAGTTTTAAGCATTTTATCGATTAGGACACGAGTGCTTACATGAATTTTCATGGCTACCTATCTGTGGAATGTCGAGTAATGTATGTTTGAATGTGAAGTGAAGTCGGACTGAATATTTGCAGAGCACAATCGGCAGATGATGAAATTAGAAGTTTACTGACGACCATCCTACGGAGAGACTCTGATCGCTTGTAACGAAAGGAGTTGAAGTCTGGATCTAATTCGATGGTGAGTCTTTCAGTGCGATAGTCTGAATGACGACACATTTTTTTCTTTGACTCAGCGAATTGTTACCCAACCCGGTGAACCGCAGCTATTCACCGCCGGATCAATTTTACCAATTATGTGATGTAAATAAACGAGGAGTCACCCATGTGACGGGTTCCAACTCCATGGTGGGGTAGAACAATTTAATTGGATGCTTATATAGTGAGCATGCTGAACATGGCGCCGATCAGCGAAGATGATGTCGATAATAGTGGCAGACTGCAAATATCCAGTCGCACAGCTATGTTGGTAATAGAATGCCCAGCATAATTGGGGTTGGAATTTGCATTGAACACATACACGGCACATGTCAAAGCAAGCGTAATTATTTGCATATTATAAGAAAAAGCGAGGCGTTATACACGAATTCAAGTGTTTTCACCTTCTTATGAGACGCCAGGCATTAGCAATCATCTGCGGCTTCTCCGTGTTGCTTTAACCAACATGCCTCTGCCATTATCAATAATTCGAGGTTTCATCATACATACATAATGGGTGATCCGTTAAGAAATGTTTTTTTTTTTTTGCGGGGGAAGCAGTTTCTGACATTTACTTTTTTAATGTAATTTCGTGTAAATATTTGCCGCGACTACGCCGTACAGCTTCCATTGAGAAGTTTCAACGGATCACTGCTTCCACTGTTGCAACAGGTATTTTCCCAATGACGAGAGTAATGTTGGTTTCCAAATTCTGAAATTCATGAATTCAGAAAGAGGTCTGAGGACTCAGTGTGTCGATGGTGCACACCATATGTTGCTCAAAGTGCACTAAAAACAGTTTTCATGGAACGCTGATTTTCGAAAACAGCTGAATGATTTGGAGACGTTTTTGAGTTGGGAGTCTTTTCATAAAGATTTGTCAAGAAATACGGAATGAGACTAGCATTACGCAAAGACGCTATATACGCATGGTTTGCAAAAAAACTACCCATTAAAAAAAGACACGTCGAAAAGAATCACTCGTTAGTGGCATGCGTCCCTCAAGTTGTGCGAATTTAGAGAATCTTTGCATGATATTCATTGTTTCTGTGACCCGAGAAAGTGGGTACGGTATAAATACAAGATTGTGCTTATTTGATAAACGGACCTTAAATGGAGGATTCGGTAATAATGGCTGTCTCTAACATGAACGTGTGACAGTTTGGCTGCAACCAAAACCACACTCCACTCAAATCAAATTTTGCTTAGAGATCACACCCCCACTGGTCGTGGAGTGCTCCTAGGAGCACATTCATTTACTAATCTGCACAAACTCATAAACAAAAATACCAATCAGCTCCATCACTACGAATGACTTGGTTAGAATTATAAAGAAAATCTATAAGCGTGGTTTGAAGTTTCCTAAGTATGACAGTAATCATTCACACCCTTCCACACACAGTTCAGGCTGAATCTCAGCCACGAACAAGATAGCAAGCCGACCTGCTACCAATTCCACACAAGTCGGTCCTCAGAAACCAAAAACTCTTGTATAAAACGCGTTCGTGCGCGACGTTGCCTACACAAGAACAGTGGGCAAAAATTACTTCAAATATTTAGGTCTAGCGTGTGTGTAGTCTAACTGTGCACAGCAAAGTGTTAAATTGTGGTGACAAATTCGTACAATTTTGTGCTCACAATTAAATCCAAAAACAAACCTCGAATTTTGCATCTACAACAAATTTAGTACCCCTCCCTGTTGACCATCCGAGAGAGAGTGAGTAAAAGCCCATGTTTCATAAGACACATTCGTCTAAGAACTGGTCGCATAACTCCACCAAAAACCCATTCAACCAACCATCAGTGTTGAGCAACTAAAATTTCCCACGACGAACATGTGTCATAAGTGAAAAAAATCAATTCGAAATTGGGACTTGCGCCACTTCAAGATAAACTTGATGTGTTTCAACTACCTGCTTTAAACCAGGAAACTGACTCGCATTACTCTCGCCACCGAAGCAAAACGCAACCTGCTGCATGACTTGAAGTCAGTCAATAGCTTCTCTTCGGCAAAGGTACGATGGTACGATCTCCTGCGGTTGCAATTCACACTTAAGCCAGGTATCAGATTATTTTCACACGCCCATAGCATCTTTACCAACTTAAGATAATATTTCAAATATGGACATGTTCGGTAGAAATTGTCATCGATAAAAACGCCGAGCGACATCACCAGCAGCGGCAGCGACGGCGACTACAACGAGTACGACGACGACTACAAAGAATATATGAATAAATCAAAACGAACCTGAATAACAAGTTAATTGTTGGTGTGACATCTCTACGCATCTCCCTTTACCTGTCCTTTTATTTGTAATTCTTTCACATCCTCCTTGCAGTAGACTAGGGTCTGGGTAGGGTCTGCCATAATGTGCGTGAAGGATTAAGATACTCCTTCAAAAATTCATATCTAAAGAAGATGTGTGCATTGTGGATGAAGCAGTGTCGTTTGTAACTTAATCTGGGCTAATATATGGCTGAAGATGTCGGGCATACACAAAGGAATCGAAATTATCAACCTGGGTGAGGTGTAAGTAGTTAAGAAAGAAATAAACGAGTTAGGCGAAGATAAATGATATGAGACAGTTGGAGGAGCAGCATCCCACTTGAATGGATTTGTTAAAGTGGCCAATTATGGAAGACTCGGGAGATTGGGGTTTGAATTAGGTTCACTTTGAATTGAGGTGATAGGGGTTAGACTAGCGGGCTTAGGGTATAGCAGGAAACCTGATTGGGTACGACTAAGACTGATAAATTTGACTTAATTTTGTGGAACTGTGAGAGCAGCGACGATTTCCGACGACGGAACAAAGCAAAGGGAAGCGGCAACGTCTAAGTTAGCACGAGATGCTGTTGCCACATGGGGAAATAAATGAGTGTTCTGTATGTCATGCAGGCGACATACCTGTGCCTTGTGCTTTTTGTGCTTCAGTTTCGAAAACACTTTAAAGTGTATACCGATCACAAGCATCTCTGACTTGACACACAAATACTTTGCCTGCTTAACTCCCCAAACATCTACCTCCTTTCAGCGTCTGATATGGCTTCTTTGTGTTGATTGTCATGCAAACGAGAATTTTCTTGTGCTTATTCTCCTCTTTGTTGCATCTGGCACATATTCCCCCCCCCCCCTTTCTTGCTCACCACCCCCACGTGGGTACGAGTGTCTCTCTCGCTTCCAAGAAATCACTGAAACCGGTAGATAATTGTTTTCCATTCGTTAGCTCCTTTTTGTCATTCATTGAGATGCCACACCGTCTTGTGTTGTTTATGTGATAATTTGCCCTAGATATTTTTTTTTTATAATAAATTCCTATACGCACACATGAAAAGGTTCAAAATTTGTATGTCATTGTATCAATTCATTCAATTCTTCCGCCCACAGCGGGTCCCTCTAAATTAAATCGAAATTCGTTCCAATGTCTCCGATCAAAATTTATATTTCAACAGCAGTGCTAATGATATGCATCCAAAGGCACACGCAGCCCATACGATGGTATTTCTTCGAACATGAAACGCCAAAGAAACAGGTGCACTTCACATTAAATTCGAACTCCAGTTGGCCGATGGCAGACGAGGGGATGCATTTGGAAATCTTACCAACACACATTTGATTGGTTCGAATTTGTTATAAATTAATTTACATCTTGTTTACAATGGAGTTCACTTTATGAGCGTGACTAACGAGAGTGTAGGACATTTGAGCTTAAAAGCATTTTGACACGAATAATTTTCGAAATAATGACATTTTCGACGTTAAATTGCTCGGTCTCAAATGGTGTTCATTTCTATACTTGAAACGCCTACGTGTGTGCGGCGTGTAGTATTTACCCAAAAAACCCGGGCAGGTGGACTCTTGGGGTGAGCATATAATAGTTTTATGTCACAACTGTTTGCTGTTGTCGCTTTACTTGTTTAGCTGAGAAGGTTGTTGTGTCACATTAAAATCGTATTCAATTTCAGATTTGATAGTTTTACCCTGTAAATGGAGGGCTTTGCACTGTTTGGCAGAAGAGTCGTGTGGACTGGTGTAAGGAAAACACAATGTGTTTGAGAGATGTCAACATTTGACAATGGATGTCCCTTTAACTTTCATCGCCATTTAATGTAGTAGATACAGCTTAGATTAGATTTGAGTGACTGCAGCGGCCAACTCTGACCGTAGCCTGAGTTCCTCACTCTGTAATTTGCCAGTTCGGAAAATTCTAAACTACTGGGAATGCCAATTAACTTCAAAACAACCGATAACTGTCAGATCAGCTGTCACAGACTGGCTTATTTCCTCGCGAATTCGTTGCCAATGAAATAATGAGCACTGTCGTCACTGGCTTCTGAAGACTGTTGGTAATACATTTCATACATGACCACTTTGCTCTAATCCACCCCGTTCACCCTCGTCGACACATCATCTTTTCATAGCATTCAAGACTCAATAAACACTAGCACTTGCCTATTCAAACCACAGTAAAGAACTAAACCATTCAATTCGGAGAAAAAAAAATTCATAATAGACCCCTTTATACATTCATGTTTCGCATTCCTTACGATAACTAGTGACCGATCTAGAAATATTGAACCAATAAAACCTAATAGTCCCATGTCAGCTATTAATACATCCCCCGCTCTTACTCACATCCCCGCCACTATGACGACAGCAGAGGAGGGGAGGAAAAACGTAATATGAAAACTAAATCGAAATTCATCGCCAGACAATTCACCCACTTATAAGGCCATTTTATGCGCCTACAGCCCTTCGGTCCAAAATCAACCTTAAACCTTCCCCCAATTCACCATAGTGTAATTGCAATGCAATTGGATTCGTAAATTATTGGCACATGTTGTATTAGTTCGGAACCCTTTAGCAGACCGGCCCCTCTAAAGTATTCCTGTTGGGCCCCATAGATCTTTTTCTCTCGCCCTAAACCCTTTTGTACAAAAGGCACGCATCCACGAAATATATACTTACACATTTTTCTTCATTTTTTTTTTGTTTTCTCATTTTTCCTGTTTGATTCGGTTTATCAGACAAAAACAAGACAACAAAAACGCCTGAAACAACTGACGGCATACAGGCCAACCGCTGAAGAAAGAAAACGTATGTTCGAATGGCCAGGATGCTAAAGGGGGATGGATAAAAAATAAAATATTGAAGAAGAAAAAAAAAGAAATAAAAAAAAAAACAACGAAAAATTGTAAAATATTTCGATAGCCCTGCGTAGCTACAAGTCCACTATCACATTCTCAGTGGTTATGTTCGTCTGGCTTTGTTTTGTGTGTTTCGGGGTTTCTTTCATTTGTGTGTGGAAGTGTGTGTGTTTCTGTTTTTGCTCCACAAACGAAAATAAATGGTTGAACAATCAGGATATTCATTGCGGAGGACTGCGCTACTGCCATCCACTATCACCCTTCGAAGTCATTGGCATTTTGGCAGGGCGCAAACAGCATACACACAGTTGGAAACATATTTCTTGAATTTTTGCCGCGCAGTCTTCTCCTTTTCTTCTTGTTTCCTTTTTTCGTTATTATTTTCAGTCCCTACAATCGATGGTTCTTTTTCTTCGATTTTCTCCTCTTCAAGTTCTTCAATAAAACAGAAAACAACTTCCAAGAAGAGCGCCTTAAACAAAAGGCAGGTTAGGTTTCTTTCAAAAAAAAAGAAGAGTAAAACGACAAGACAAAGGGAGAATGCAAAAAAAAAAAGAAGAAAAATTGGCAGCAAGGCGAAAGGAAGACGTGGAGAGATTTATCTCATGGACCCAACCTCACTGAAGTTTGGTTCCATCCCCGATCGAATGAAATGAGATACAAGTTAAAGTTTAATTTTGCTCTGAGGACACGCACAGACAAATTAGGAGTGTGAGCTGCTTTCGGGAAAGGGATCGTAATAACTTGTGCAATCTGTAGCCGGTTTTCAACTTCTTAAAAAGTAATTATATATTTTTTTGAAATTGTACCCATACAAGGTCTTAGTGCAGACTATGATGAATGGAACCACTTAACGAGATGCGGAGACAGTTTCAGACAACTTGACCTGGAAAATACATGTTATTGAGTATGTGTTACGGCTTCTGAATTGTGCTTGACGCCGAGTATTGGCATGAATTTCGGTTCACATACTTATTAAATGAAATGATCTGTCAGTTACTGAATTCGGCAAGTAAATGCTAATTCAGTGAAATGCAAATTACTTCTTCGAACTCGAGTCTTTATTCCATTTTTTGTTTCTAGAATATCAAGCAGTGAAGGATAGTTCGCGGCAAATATTCTCTTAAGGTCTTCATTATAACCAATTTGCGACCTTGCGTGCATTGAAAGCCTATGCAGTGGAGTAGGTTGTATTTTATAATTCACTAAATTTTGCTATGACTCGATATTTAAATCTACATGTAATATATGTACTTGTACCCGTGTCTGATACACGCGTATCCGTGTCTGATCAGTTACCTGTGCATTTAGGCCAACTAGAAGTTCCAGAAGCCCACTGTGACGATACAGCCAAGTCGTCCATTGGGTTCGATGGCGGTATGCCGAAGTAAAGTCTTTTCAGCTCTATTCCTGTGATTTCATTGTAAGCATGAACCTCTACTAGTGTTGGTAAGTTTTTACCAACATTTCCAAGGTACACCCTTTAGTGAATCACATAAGATTTAACGTTTAACAACTAAGGCCTTATGGACCTGCATAGAAATTTGGCGAGTCTTGAGCGGGACACGTAATGCCGCTGTTAACGAAATGATGACTGATGTCGTGAGTCTTGTCATTTAAACACCCACCCCCGGCGCAGGGGAATCACATCTACAAGACCATATTTGACATCCCTAGGAAATAGATCCAGCTGTGCAATGTGAACTCAAATATGTATGGCATATGACAGCCTCAATTTATGTGTATAATCCTGGCCAGCACAAGCTATTAAAAACGAGGCATGGGGCCTGGCCTCAACTTGCGGTAAGCGTTTCAAAAGAACCACACTTAGGCTGGGTCACTATAAAAGCCTTATTTAAATATTTTGCCTATAAAATGACGTTTCAAAAGTGAACCAAGGCCATGAAACAAATTGTTAGCTTTGCTGTAACAATAGTTTATTAAACATTCAAACCTACTGTGCTCACTGTGTATCCATTAGTCCGAATAATGGCTTCAAATTAATACTGCCCACTACGAACATGGTCCGATGCCTAAGCATTTTAGGACACTAACGGACTGTAAAATGTTTTTCTCCGCTCCGTCCCATCTCCAGTTGATTGCTATTGATTTTTAAATGAAGAATAAGTAAATTAAATATTCCCCCGGGGATACAATGTTCGAGTCGAACTTTTAAGATGCTTTTAAATGGATGGCCGAACAAAAGGTCACCACGGTGCAGCCACTTTTACGTCATCTTTCTTCTCGAAGGCGCTGCTATTTTCCACACCAATTATATCCCGCTGATCCTCTGCATACGTGTGGCATGCAAGTAGGTGCAGAATGCATTCAAAGAGTCTTTGTCATTCAATGAACTGTTTTTATGATCTTTTAATCAAACTTCTTTTGTGCCAGCCTGAATTCGTGTTCGCGTGGCTTTCTCCCACTTTCTGTTTTGTCATAAAATTACGGTCTATCACAATTTAATTTCTGTTGTCGCATGGATGGAAATCCAATCCAATCCAACCGGAGGAACGAAACGGAAAGATTAGTTTTCGATTATCGCCTCCGTGAGGTTGTATCTCGTCGGAGGAGATTAGGTAAATTTTTTCCAATTAATCGCGTGTATCTCTCTGCACCCACACGGGAACTTCTCATCTGATATATGATACAGCTATCATTCAACGAATGAGCCTCTTCCGACGCACGAATGATCGGACAATACCCCGCTGCCTGGGGTTAATCGAGATAAACAGCTTTCTATTGTATCGCAGCTCGTGGTAGCTGAAAAAAAATTATTACGATACTCATGGGGTCGTCTCATCATTTTGCATTCAGGCTAATGTATCCAATTGAAATACATTTCTTGAAAGATACGCAATACGCATTTGCGCATTTTTTGAGCCTCATCGTTGGGAATGTATAAATTGTCAGCAATCCCAAAGAAGTAGAACGCATCTATTAACAACACGCCATCGCCGACGGCCGCCTGCCGACTGCGCGTTAAATGTCTGTCTCTCGTGTATATTTACAAACAAATTTCGAATGCGTCCTCCTTTTGACTATCATTCGAATACAGATGTATGCAGCACATCAGGGAAGGAGCGTCTTGGACATTCCACTCCATTCGCTGAATAATTGTGAAGAATTTATTAAATTGATTTAAATCGAATTAAAAGTTGTTTTCCACCGAATGGATGAACAGCACTCATCTCTCACAATGGAGATGGATACGCTCTCTAGCCGGTGATGTATGCGATAGGTTTTTTTTTTATCTTTTTTTCGTTGTTTTTTTTTCTCCTTGGCGTGCGCATAACTGACAAACGTTTAAATTTTCTAAATCTGTACACGGGCAATTGAAATGATGAATGTGTAATGTACATGAGGGGCGCAACTAAGCCCAGAGAGGGAGCGGAAAAGAAAAAAGAACAGGGCCCCATTCCCAGATGGCGGTGGATGGATGGCATCGCATAAACATCATTCGAAAGATACTCGTTGTTTTTTCTTCAAACACTGCGCCCGTCGGGACGAGTTATGACAGACAGAGGATCATAAAAATCAACTGGCTGAGTTGGCTTCGCTCCTTATGGCATGGTGGGTGAAAAGAAATTAAAATTAATTAGATTTTCCTTTATTGAATTATAATTTTTGAAGGCACTCTTGCGTGCGGCTCCTCCGCGGGCTGTGGATGCGGCTACGGCTGCGGCTGCGGCGACAGCGGTGGAAATCAGTGCGAGTGTAAATAAAGATTTCATTCTCACATTGTCTGCGTTTCCGCTGGATTATGTCCTCGCTGCAGACATTTGTTTGCTCAATGTCTGACAGTCTCGCGGCTTGCGGATTGATTTGTGCTGATCCTGGGGATGTGCTAAAATAAACATGCACGTCTCGGTGTGAATCTGCTCAGAATCATTTAAACATTCCATAGATCAGTGCGAAGATGACGACAACTGCAAGGAAGACGATAAGCCAGCCAGCCATCCAGCCAGTCAGCCAACCCTACGATGGCGGGTTTGTGTTAATTATGTGAGCTGTATCCCGCTGTGGGCTTTCATTCGAAATCGGTAAACAGATATTCCATGCGACTAAGAGAATATCTCAAAATCCCCTAATTGACCTGGTGTGCCCGCATGCTAGTCACAATGTATCCAATCAAGACCAATTGACGGCGGATCAAGTGTATTCGACGGTGTTTGGATTGAAAATTAGTGAACTAGAGATGTGAATGACTTGTACATATGAGGGAGGAGGGGTGGAGTCAACAGCCTCGTCTACGGGTGTATGAGACCATGGCGCACAACAGAGAACTTTGATTGATAAATTACTTTTGATTATTTTATGGAATGGATAGACTCACAATCGTACTGGGAGGTGTGTTCTCACGGTGAGTTTACACTTGTGATCCTGCTGAGAGGTGTTGCTTTCAGCCATTGTAGGTGATAATTTGTCATAAAGATGTGTCGGAAAATATACATTTATCTGTGGATATCAATAACAAGGGCATAAATATGTTTCAATCCGATCATCGGACAAAAGACCGTGACAATTGTGTTTTTATTTTGTGTATCTTTGCATGGGGATCGCGAACCTGAGCAGGAAACTTCATCTCTGAGTGTCAATCATAAATAATAATCGAGCTTTAATCTGAAGTTAACCGTTGAGACCGCGTAGACCACAGGAAATGCTGAATAATTTGTGAAGTTGCTCGTAACGTGGTATCTCCCGTTTCCCCAAAAAATTGATCAAAGCTAACGTGATTGATGATCGGAATCTAACACCGTCTCACAAACTTGAATTTGAAACCGTTACTGAGTGATTTGGATATCAGATAATTTTGTGGGCAATAAAAAAAATTGTGAGTAGGTTTTAAAAGCCTTAAAACTCGGTTTTATTTTACTGATCGTTCGATAGTGGGAAGTAGGACATCTTGCTGTAGGTATGTGCCTCATCTTGAACTTGAGAACGACTTAGTTCACTTGGTATGTAACAATTTTCACCTTCCTGGGTGGCGCAGCAGTTCACATGCTCAGTTGGGTTAGGTCGCCCTCAACTTGTGTGCGTTGCCGCCGCTGTTGTCGTCCTCAGTCGCACAGATTCGTGTTGACATGAGATACAAGCGTCGGCATGTAGACAAAGGGTCTTTAAACTCGTACTCACATCGCATCCACGTGGGAAAGTATGGCCGCCGAATATCTTCGACGGGGGTTGGAGGCAATCTCTGTGGGGCGCCATTGGCAGCTGTAAAGTAGTGGAGATGGGGAATGAGAGACTCTTTGCTGGCGTGTGTCTTCTTTTCAGGAAAGCCGCAAAGACGGCATTCAATGAACGGTGACTACAAGTTCTTTTGGACCACTTTGTGTGTACGCACTCAAAAGTGTGCAACTGAAAGCATGGCATCCGAATGGAATAAGGCAGCCAGCATCACAATTATCAGAAGCCCAACCTGGTAGGACATCGGCAGATATTTGTGTTGAAATCGCAAAACCATTAGCTTTATACAAAAACTGAGTACTTTTTCTAGAATTACCGCTAGATTGCTTCTGACTACTTAAGCAGCATTTGAAAGCAGTTACCCACATTTCGCGTACAAGAACAGCGATAGGTTTCGCTCTCACCAAGAAAGCGAAAGTGGACGAAACTTAACCAAGCGGAGCAGAGTGGCTGCAATACATGTAGGTATCCGCGTTCTTAAGCGCATTTACCCAACCAGAGACATTATTGTTGGTCCTTAAGGTTCTACTTTAACAAAAGTGAGCAGAAAAAGACTACGCAAGGGATTAAAGATATAGGAATTCTCAAGCCCACGCTTCGAAATCCCGCCCGCCTTCGGCATAAAATCTTAAGTGGTGAACATGCAAGAGCAACCAATTTACGGTGTACCGCCCTCAAGGCCGACATCACCTAGAGTAAATTAAAATTTTATAGCGGTTTTTATTCCGAATTAAGGACCACTGAAAACGGTCGAACAGTAAACACAACAGAGGGCAGCTAAAAAAAAATCCGCGAGTCCTTATTAAAGGAAATTACCATTTCAATTTGAACAAAAGTGGAAGTGGAGCAAATGAAAAAAAGTACGCAGCAAGAAGCAAACCAGGGTAAGTATGGCAAGTACGGCAAACAAAACAAAAATGCAAGGAAAAGGAAAATAAAAAGTGTACAACGGTATCGCCGCCTTATATCCAGCAATCTGAACAGAATTGCATTAGGGTTAAAAAATACAAAAAAAAAAAATACATATCCCTACAACACAGTACACTCAAAACATACACACGTGCACGCCGTGTACCCCAGGAGAAGGTTGCTCTCGCAGATGTTTCACACCTGGCCGCATGCATTCAAATTAACCCTACAGTGCACGCGATATTCAGGAGAAAACAAAAACAATACTCAGCAACAACAACACTACGTAGAAAAAAAAACAGTCCAAAAACGAAACGCAAAAAATAAACGAACTCTGCTTAAATACTTATTAAAAAGTTCTCCTTTAGTTCCTCCTTGCGCTGGTTACTGAAAGCAAAACTCGAGGAGGTTTGGCACGGTAGTCGGACAAGAAGCCAGTTAATCGAATGGTAAGTGTTCCTTAAATGCATGGCAACATTTGTGTCCCTGTTTTTATTGATTTCACAATAACTTGCAACAGCAAGTCCTTCCCGTTCTCCATCGTTTGGTATCCCGGCTGAATGCCGAATTTGAATTCATTCGAAACTGTCTCGAGAGTGTTCGAGCCATTCATTGAAATAAGCATCACCTCTTTAGGCGTCCTTCCTTTTGAAGTGCATTTTACCAGAGCAGGGGTTGAGTGGGTAAAGTGAGTGAGGATTGGTGATGTTGAAAAACATTACACACAGACGGAAACAGAGAGACGGAAAACAGAGCAAAAAAAAAACGACTAGAATCAGGACTTGCTGCTGACTTGGTGAGGACTGAGGACAAAAAAAAGAAAACTAGAGAAAATTCATGAATACGAGGTAATTTTCGGTATTTTACAAAGAGTCCAAATGAAGTTGATTCTAGATACGGTTTAGTCAGTTTTTCATTTATTTCTTTTGCATTTGCTTTCTGCCATCCGCTTGCGCTTATGCTTCCGTGTACTATTTTATTTTCGCTTTCCTGCTCGCTGAACGGAGAAAGTCCAAACCAGCAATGGCAAGAAGGGAAGTGCCTGGCGAAAGTGGGTTTTAGCTGTTTTTTTTCTCTTTATCTATTGTAATCCATCGTATAGTTCTTAACGTTTTGTTTTTCGAGCTTCATGAGAAGCTCCTTAAATAAATTGCTACGGTGTTAGTGTTTGGTGTCTAGATTACGCTTTTGTTCGCCATCGAAGTAGTCGATCATTGCACAGCGTAGTGACCTTGCTTGTTAAAGGACGTCCAGCCAAGAGAACGTAGCATGTGCAGATTAAATTTGTGTTCTAAATAAGAAAAAGAATTCAATGCTCAGTATTTAAGTTTTACACGATATGTAAGGAAAAAGAATTCTTTAATTTCAACATATTTTTTTTTAGTTCCCAGAGGGTGCGCCTGGAAATGAAGCTCTAGATTCACCAAGTCCTATCAATGCAGCAGCAAACGGTTGTCCCTTCGCAAAAGAGCTTTGCGTCGGATTCATGGTCCAGTTTGAGTGTACACGGACCACACACTTCAGCAAAATGACAGCAAAGCGTGTGTAGACGAAGACACTACTTCACTTCTAAATTGTACCCAATACATGTATCTCCACAAAATGGTATAGACTAAAAATGCCTCTGAATATGCCTCATCCACGAAAAGCCAATCTTTCTATATGGAGCGGAAACTGACGATAAACAAAAGTGTAGATCTGATTGTCTTGGTGCCTTTCTACGTCGGATATATGGCCCGTTTGCGCGAAAGGTGAATTGGGGAGATGACACAACCGCGAACTCTACGAGCTGTACAAAGATGTGAATCTAGCCCGGAAGGCAAAAATCCATCGACTGCATTGGGCAACAACGCTCCAGCAAAAAGGGTCTTCGAATCTGAGCCTCCTGGTTCGAGACCGAACCTCCGGTATAAAGACCAAGTCATAGAGGACGCGAGAAAGCTTGGCCTTGATGACTGAAAGCCCAAGACCGTCAACGATGGAAGGTAGCTATTGCTCAGGCTAAGACCCTTCAAGTAAGAAAATCTATGGCAAGAAGACTTACAGTTGTCCTGTCAAAGCATTTTCTGTGACTTACGAATGTTGGTATTTTACCCAATGATACAGGATTGAATAAGTTTTCAGACAAGTTAAGAAATATTTGCAGAAGTAGAAATATTGGTAGGCTGAGTATCAACGTATCCGCTTAAATGCGATGTCACAGCTTTCAACACTCTGCGAGATCTACAAATAATGTTGAAGCGGCGGAAGTGACTCCTTTTTTCATGGATGTGGAAACTCATGTTAAGCATCAAATTGCGGTGTTCTATACGAAAACATTCGATGGTGAAATTCGTACAGGCAAAAACAAAATAAGAAACATTCCAGCAAACGATTCATGGCACTCAAATGACATTCAACGCGGCAAAAAGTAAATATCATGCACATATCGATAACATTAAAATGAATTTTAATATTTTATGTCCACACGGTTAAATTTCAACACATCCCCAATATTTGTTTATCCCACTAAATCCATTTTATTCCTCGTTCACATGCCAGAAGACACGGTATATATATAAAAAAAAAATTGAAAAAATTTTCAAATTGTGCGTAACCCTGTGAAAGGCTCCAATTTGTATCATAATGCATCAATAAAACATTAATTGCCAAAAAACAACAAAAACACGGAGAAAAGACTGAAATAAAAATAATGAAAACCGAAAAAAGGAGCGAAAAAATAAGAATAAATTGTTGTTACCTGCTCGAGTGGCTGGGTTCATGTGTAAAGGGTTCCGCGTAAATATTCCGCACGGGTGGCACCCGCCTTGGCAAGGGTGGTGGCACCGGATTATATCCATCCATAATTGTATCACAATCTGTGTATTTCATTGATTTCATAGTCATGTTTATTATTATTGGCTTATACTATGTGTGGGTGTATATATTTTTTATATTTTTTCCTGCTTCAAAAAAATATGCATATACATAGGTGTATTGCTTTCGTAGAATTTTATTCTTTTTTGCTTGTTTTGGGTTTTAAACTTTCGTACTCGTATTGTAGTCGTAGGCTTGTTGTTGGTTTCGTGTTTATTTTAACCGCGCGTGTTAAATTATTTATTCGCAGGAACATATACAAAATTTATCTTACTTATTTTTTCGCATTTATTTATTTATTTATGTGTTGTTAAACCGACCGATGGAAGGAATGTAGTATAAACATTTCATATGTTGAAACGCTTAACACACCTGACTTGAACTAAGCAGTCGCGGCTGCTACAGTACAACAAAAAAAATAACTCGACGGTTAAGTTTAAATTCACGATTAAAAATGTAAAAAATTGACTTTTATTTAAAAATCGTCGTATCCGCATTCAGAGGTCACCTTTAACGCGTGTTTCCCGATGAGGACGTGTTAATATTTCTTGCGGTAAGATATTCAATTTGTTTAACATGGACATGGCTGCAGACTGGGCTTTTCATTGGTTCGTGCATTTTTTTTTTACCGAAAAAAATGTTTTCTGTTCTCCTGTCGACCACGCACCACAGTAGGATATATTTTTTATTGAACAAAAAAATATATATGTACGATTTATGTTATACACCACCCCTCGTGACGTGTACGCATACACGCTGAAGGGGTTGCTGAAACGTTAAATACTTTTGTGGTCGGCCTAATTGTTTTTTCGTTTTATTTTCTCGGGTATATGCATCCAATATTATTTTTCTTTTCGTTTTTTAATTCGTGTAGCGTTACGCTTTGTTTGCCGTTGCCTGTTGGTTGATTTTGTGTTCAATTCTATAAAAAAACAAATTAAGAAAAAATATTTTAAATCAAATTCAATTTTTTTTCGATTTCATCATATGCATATGTGTGCATAGAATTTTGGTGTACACTGAGTCCGCAAATATACTCCGACTGCTTTTGTTCTGACATGGTTTGAGGAACAAATTAAATGCTAAGGTATACAATATGAATTATTTGTATTATGGTGGTGGGGTGGGGTACCTACTACTCCTTCGTGTTTTTTGTTTGTATTTAATTGACATCTTTGTTATTCTACTTAACCCTGACGTTCAATTCCTGTGATAGGACACGTCATTGCATTTAAAAGATAATACTTTATTTCAAACTTATCAGCTTATCGTCATTATTACATCACAGGCTGACTAACTCATCAAATATATTCAATAGATTGGATAGGGCACGAACAAAAATAAAATAATAGGAAATGTTCATTGTAATCGTAATCCACAGTCTTAAAGGAACCCCCTGCGATCTGGTCAAGTAAACATACCAGACTCCTATGCACCCCCACGCCACTGATTTCACAGCTCACGCCATGAAATACGATTCAATTGTATTTCGAGAGACACAAAGAACGAGTCACTCGTTTGCAACAAACTAAATCAATTGTTCCGTCCCCGCACGAGACCGGACTGCAATGTGTGCACAAATTTGCCGTTTTCCCTGTCCCTAGAGCGACTTGAGAAAACAATGATCGGTGCGCTGCACACACCCACCCCCCCATCCACCCGCCCAAAAGGGACCGTATGCCAATTTTCAATTTCGATACACCAACAATCGATAATCCCAATTTATTTCCCTGTCTTCTCAGTGAAACAAGACGTGCGAGTGCATCAGTACATCTCCAGCTTTCTCTCTCTCACTCTCGGTCTCGTGCAGAAAACTCTACCTCAATTGAAGTTGGAAAAGTAAAGTCAAAACAAGTAATTGATCCAGAACCGGAATCGCATGCGGAAACTGCAAGGAAATTCGTAACTTCCTAAAGAAGTATTTAAAATTACAATTATTTGTTTTTGTTTTTTTTCCTTTTATTCTTCTCTCCTGTGCACATTCGAATTAAATCGATTGATATCCCTGCTCTCGACGCCTCAGCGAGGAATTTCCGAGCAAAAATCAAAACAAACAGCCAGCCGAGCGACGGAGAGGGAGTGAAGAAGAAAAAAGTTTTATCAAACTTTATTACCTCGTAAAAGTAACCAAAATTAATAGTCCCTAGGTAGTAAAGCGTACACAAAATAATATCAAGTTTTATTCACCGATAAAAACCAAATGAGACCGGGACCAACCGAAACTGAACCGAACCCAGGAAAGCCCAGGAACACAAAACGACCCGGCGACAAATTAAAATCAAAATAAACCATAGAACACATCAAGTGAGAGCAATTAACATCAATCGGTAAAGACATCTAAATCAACATTTGGCCCTACTGCGCTGCGGCTGCCTCCTAAATCTTGATCCCCGAGGCATATCCCTGCGATAGCAGTTGGCCTCTGTGTGTTAGCTGCTCCCGAGACCCCGACGAAATAGAGTCTGTCAGAACTTGAACCGAAGCGAATATGTTTCCTTGGAAATAAACACCTCTGACGGCTAAAGAGATATTGTTCGTCTGTCATTCCACGGCGAGCACCTCCTTTTTGATGTAACAGATACAAACGCGCGCACACAGCAGACGGCATCCAAAAGGTGTGGACAGATTCAAAACATAAATTTCAAAATAATGCACTTCAATTTCGACTGCGGACCGAGGCCGAGTGCGTGTAACGAAGGATTAATTAAAATCATGTTGATTCGACTTCAATGTGATTTCTGCGCGTCCGAACAAAGTGGAAAATTGTGTATCTCCGTCGTAATTCCATCGAATCGTTGCCAGCCGGCAAGTGAGAGTGCGGCGCGATGCGATGAGACGAGAAACCACACCACCACGCAGCAACCCGCACATGGGATTATAATTTTCGAATAAAAATCAAATGTTATCTTTTGGGACTCATATCGAAATCGATTTTAAACATTCACAGATGAACCTCTCGTAGATCTCTTTCCCGATTTTCTTGATTTCCCCCCCGTTTTTCTTTCACCGAGCACACATCGCATGCAGTTTAAGTGTGTACGCGCAGGCAGCTGATGTATCCGAGATGTGCGTGTGTGTGGGGATATTTGGAGATTTTATGATGGGGTCCACAATTGCTTTTCTGGATGTTAATCAAATGCAGATACATTCGTTCCGTTCTCGTCTTTCGTATCGTTTCTTTTGTTTTATCTTATTTTATGTGTTTATGATTGCATGGGCTTGGAAGTACCTCCTCGAAATGGATCAATATAATTTGAATAATAATCGATACGACACAGGAATTCAATTATGAGAAACTTTTTTTATCGATGCGCAATGCATTGGAAAAGTTGCAAAGATTCGTTTTGGTGATAGGCAGCCGAACACGTTAAGTCGGTAACGAGGTATCACCACATAAAACCCTGGTGATTTATATGATGCTCTCAAAAAGGTGTCACTTTGTCGACAAAAAATGGAACATTTGAAGAGCCCAAGAGGGGGAAGGGAGCATCAAACAGAGGAGCGTCTAAATGTTTTGCTTTCTCGGAAAAATGCGGCATGTTTTGATTGTGCCCGTGACAGTCTGTTGGTACACATCACAATGGGAATGGAGACGAGTTGAAGTGGTTTTTTTTTGTCAACTTGTGTTGTTTCCTTAAGTGTGCTGAACTTAGTTGCATAAACATGTCATGATGTTAATACGATTCAGAATAGACGTCCACGAATTCGTTGTAATTCGAAAAATCTGCAGTGCATTCATATTGATCTGGATGTCTTCCATTGTGTTGTTACACCAGATCGAACACGAATATTTTGGTCTTTGACTGCGTGTCTAGGTTCAATCCCCGACTCGAACCTCTTTCCTAATTTACGGCTCCTACTCTCTCCCGAATCGACGCGCCTTCCAACTACGTTTCGGGTGCTACTGAAGTGTTACGTACTGTGAGCATAAGTAGAGAGAGACTGCAAGAAAATCATGACTTTAAAATCAATGTTAGTGCGACCGGGACGGAACATTTGTGTGGGAGGCGGTCTTCAAGTACGCAGCAGCAGATGATTGCATGTACTCCAAACTGCCACTATTTTTAGAAGTTCTACGCTCCAAACACTGTCACAGACTCCAACGAGATGGTGTGAATTAAAGGAATTTTAGTGTGCCGAAGAGCGTATCCACTAAACCATTGACTACAACCTTGTTACATCTAGCTTCTTATTTCTGTGACATGAGATCAGGCAGGAGGCATGAGTTCACAAATGTACGTTCCCAGGGCGATCTCTTGACTGTTGTGTTATTCTCCCAGCCGAACGAGTTTCATGAACACGCAAAGTATTTGAATCACGCACAAGATCCATTCAATTTATTATTATTGAATTTCAATTGATATCTCTCAAGACGGAAGACAACAAGTTAGCAAATCGATTTCCTTTCGAAACAAGCATCCTTCAGTTCAATAACTACCCACAGACAACTCGAAGCAGTGATTTACCTCCACACACACACATACGCGCACGGGCACACAAAATATGTCACAAAAACTACCTGCATCTGCGCAATTGAAGCAAATAAATTTTGTCTATCGGCCTGTCGTGCCTGCCCACAGGCCATGTAGTATGTAGTCAAATTTATGGCCACGGCTAAACAAGATTTCCACTAGTAGCCAGCTTCTTTAACCAGTTCATTCAGTAGTTTCTTTCTCAAAAAAATATCCGCGTGTGTGTGTATACATATCTGTTGCAGTAGCTACAAGGCAAATTGGCAAGTTTATTTGTGATATTCACGATGTTTGCGTTCAGCGTTCGTGCGCTGAGCCAGAGCCAGAATCAAAGCGAGGGAGAGGCGCGGAAAAATAAAAGAATTTGTTGGTACTCTCGTACATATCGGATTCTTTTCGTTCTTCTGTCGAATATTTCATGCAATTCAGTCGTGTATCCCAAAGAACGCCTAAAACTAACGCAACCCACACACACAAATCTCTCGTTATTATCTTTGCCCGATTTGCTTTTGGTATTTTTCTTCCTCCTTCCTTGCCACCGACTACTTCTTTCCGTTTGGTAAAGAGTATTTTTCTTTTTTTTTCCGAAAGCAATTAAAGGTTTTCTCTGGCCAGAATCAGAGATACATAAACCAATATTTATACGATGCGATCCCTTAAGGCTGCCAGAGAGATGGTTTGAGCTGTTGTACGGAGTGAATAGAATTGGACGAGTCCAAAACACGAAACAACAAATGAACCAACCTCGCCGAACATTCATACTCATATACACCGATATCGGATGTAAGATAGCAGGGCGCTCGTGTGTCCACATACACACGTCCCAGATACGGGAGGAGTACCTTGAGGTAAAGTAAGACAGACACTGAAGATATCGGTGGGGCATTTCGAAATTGAATGATTGAAGTTTTGTAGCCATTTTTCCAATTATTGCTGTGGCAGCAGCAACAAAAAGAACATTGTTCTCCGCACAGGCAGACACAGTATACAGCAAGCCACAAGGGAATTGAAACCCAAAAACGGTTTCTTCTCACCAAAGATGTACAAGTTGCAGACCATACTTTCAGGGAGATGTCTATGGATACCTCATGAGATAACTTTCAAATCGGATGAGTTCACTTTTGTTTCGTTTTTTTTCCTCACTTTTTCGGGCGGACCAGCTACCCGGGGACTTGGGTTTATTTATTTTTGTGCTTAAATCAAACCGTATAATTTGATTCTGTGAGGCAAACCAATAATTATCAAACAAACCACGGTGGCCGGACCGAGATATTTGACAGCAGGTTGATGGTGGAAGACGAGGATGAATTGCAAAAAAACAACAAAAATATCAGACGTCTTTGAATCTCACTTGAGATTAGATCCTTCACGCATGGTCTACACACTGCTGTCGGAGATTAGGAAGAACATGGAGTAGCTTACAAGAATGCAACAAAGGAAGTGCAAAATGCTTGCATGAATGCGAACAGGAATGATGCATCACCGTCTACCTGGAATTTGTTGACACTGTGTGCTAGGGTGCTGAATTTGTGTTACTTTTACGTGACATCAGAATGAGGGAAGGCGTGCCTTTGTACGCCACAATTAAGTGCTGACGAGCTGAATGGGATTACCACTTTCAACAAGAGGTAATCATTCTGAGAAGGAGAGAAAAATGATTCATTGTGAGGAGTTCGTTTCAAGTGATGTGGCATTGCAGTTGAATCTCTCTCTCTCTCTCTGATCAGTTCGGTGTGAATGAGCAGGTGTGACACGAATATAAAAAAATATTTCGGTCTTTTCAGGGAACATCTGTGGATGTGCAAGAGGGCACAACTTTGTTTCCGCAAGGATCTCCTGTTTGTTGCTGGAATTCGGTATAAATCTTGAGTTGCCAGAGTTAGTTGATTGATTTTAAATGATTTCCCTAATTTCCAGAAATGAAATTCAATACGATCAAATCATTCCAAGCACATTACTCATATTAAAGAGTTGAATAATAAAAAATGCATGCGCCCCCAATAAAAACGAACTGAAACCACTCTCAGGCACACCACCCCAGCACTTGTAGCGTCGTTCCCATTTAATTCATTTGATTATTGTTATAATTGAAAATGATTAATCTGGCAAATTGTTTATCCGGAACATTCGCATATACAATGTAAGTAAGTATATACATATTTATTGATGCCTTTTGGTAACCTCCTTCGCATTGTTGGCTATAAATACAACCAATCAATTGCATCCGTAGACCGATTAAAGGCTTCAATTAAAATCAATTTAGCTAATCGTTTGCCATAAACTCAAAAGAATACAATCGTTCCTTGTGAAGTTCTTACTGCAAACATTTTTTGGCGCAAGTATATCTCCCCTTCACGTTATTAAATGTTTTTTTCCCCATTTTTTGCGCGTTTCTTTCTCAGTTCGGTCGGTTTACTTTTTCGATTCAGAATCCCTTTGATGTTTCCAAGAAGCGATTGCCTGTTAATCGGTGCATGTGATGCTGCCAGAGTTACCAGATTTGAATTTAGTGAAAATATCCTTCAAATCTGGAGTTGCTTTGTCATGACCAACGCTCACTCAGAAAGTCTAATTAAGTCACGAACGATGCCAGCCGATGACCAATTTCGAAATACCTCATGAACTTCCTTATTTTCTTTGATAAGTGCGAGTTGCTTCCCTCTTGGAGATTAAATAAACCTCACAACTTGAAGTCAACTATCAACTTGAAATACATCTAGATACTTCAATCTGGCATTTCTGTGTGCAAACGATGTGGTTTTCTTCACTCCTTCCTTCAGTCAATGTATCTATATTATTGAAGTCCTCTTTCTTTTTTTTGTTTTTTCCCTTCTTATTCTGTTCTGCGGTACTCTTCTGCATATTCACTTGGGTTCTTCAGAATCTTACACTTCATACACTCCTTCTAGCTTTCTGCGAATAGCATCAATTGATGCTGAAAACTACAACATACAACAACAATACAATAAAGGGAAATATACAAGAGCATAATCTTTCAGACTGTATCTTAAGAAGTATAGTGAGATGCAAAAGTGTAGACTGCCGCTGCTGCTGCGGCTCTGCTCCACCATGGCAAGTAGATGAAGTAGAAGAAGAAGTCGACGAGAGGAAAAATAATAAAATGCAATTCCTCTCAATTAGAATTGATGAAGTGGAAAGGAAATACTTTTGACTTTAGTGCTGTGCACTCTTATTATTATTACTCAATCGTCCATAGGGTGCCGAAGCGGCGACGACGACGACGACGACGATGACGGCGGCATATGGTATCTCCTTTTGATTGGAGTTCATTAAATTGAAAACGACGTTTTTCTCTTTTCCTCCAGAGCGCACTTTTGCGGTGTACATGTGGCACAGATAGATTTATTCGATTTCATGGAATTTTGATTTTAATCATTATCCACGAAACAAGAGATGCATTTTTGTTCTTCTTTACACAGTCTTTTGATAATCTTGAGGTCATCATCACCGTTGACAAAAGGTGCCACAACACACGTTCACCACACGCACACGTTTTGAGGTTGATTTTCGGTAGCAAATTATGTTCGTGTCAAAAGGTAATTCACATCGGGCAGTGATCACTATAAGCGGAATCACGTGTATCCAATAATCTTTACCTAAACTGCAGCACCCCCCCCCCCCCCCTCCTCACCCCCTACTTCATTCCGGATGATTTACAAAAGGCAACCAGAAATACTACGTAATGCCCTCAAAGGAGTCGGCTTCCTTTGAATCATGGAAGAAGTAGAAATAAATAATAGGAAAGAGGAACACTCAGTGCGGAGTGTATGCAGTTGAACGTCAATAGTTTGCTTCAACACATTTAAAGAGGGGGGCTGGGTGCCAGTGCTGGCTGTGTGGATTTGTAATTCTTTTTGATGGTATATCCTTTATGAAATAATTCAAGTAGTTCTCCTATCTACGAGAGTACAATTTGTATCAAAGGTATTTCTGCCTGCCTATTGAATGCAGACTCTTGTAGTTGCAACAAGCCGAGTAGATGTTGCTGATGGCAGAGAGACTATGCATTGAAGTGAGTGATTTTCTCTAAAAAGGACTTAGTTTTGTGTATGATGAAGATGAACTTTTATATTTATCCTTGACCGAAAACTTTTCCAAAGAGAGAGGGAGAGACATAGATTCTTGTAATATGTTTATGCCCAAATGGACTGTACAAGGTCAATTTTATTTTATCATGTGCATATCTCACAGGAGTCTTCTTGACTGTTGAGCTATCCGATGCATGAGTAGGACTTGAATGGATGATGGGACATGCGGTTGATTTATTAAAATATTTACTGATGCGAGAGAAGGTTACGAACTTGAAAAGTTTCACTTTGAAGTGTGTTCTGTGGCGGATATGATGCAGATTTGGATGATTTATCAAGGCGGGTTTTCTGGTTTGGTTGTTTTGTGCTGTTTTCCTAAACCGAACTCCAAGTCTGTTAGATCTTTTGTGCACTTCATTCGCCCAAGTTCATATTCTTGGACGAACTTTAACGTCATTGCCGGGATTGTTAAATTTAAGCGTCTAAACTATGTGCCATGGCATTGATTGAAATATCGCGCCCCTTAAAAATCAGTTGCTCCTCTATCTATGGCACATTAGCGATGGCAGTTAACATGTTCTAGCATTAGCTTCAATTCGCATCCAGCAAATTAGCGTCAACCCCCTGGCTCCTAACTGAACCCGAAGGAGGGTCGTAAATGTGACAAGCCATTATCCACACACGTCTATTTCAAATAAATTCCTTTATGCCTAATTCTCAAAAAGAAACTGTGAAAGGGAACAATTTTCAAAGTATCTAATTTGAAAATCGAATAAAGACCATGTCCGCACGACCAGGTGGCATTTCCATTTGTCAGTGTTGCGCAGCTGAAAATTCGCTGTGCGTGCCTTTTCACGATTTGCACTTTCTCCACTTTCAAAGCCCACACGAAACGCCGTATAGGACATACTTTTCACAATACCATACAAATTTCAGATATATTTATAAAAATGAATGAATTTTAATTTTTCCATTGGGCTGAGTGGAGTACGAAAAAAAAGAAACAGTTTCCTCATTGGAATTCAGTTTTTCGTCTTCAATGTCGACGGCAGGCATTTTCGGGGGAGAATCCACGAGCAAGCAGATACAGTAGTGTCGCATGAGCTGTGAGATTTATCACAAAGTCAATGTGGCGTGTCGTCCCCTCTAATTAGTGATTGGTATTGGATAATGAATTGTTTTTTTTTTTTTCGTTTCGTCTCTTTCCCATTGGGGAATGAAAATGATTTTCCTTCGCTGACAAATGCCGTGGAGAGAAAAATCATAATTCTTGGCTTTAATGATTGACAAAATGATTTCAAACATAATTACTCAGACATACCGCAGGGGATGAGCGCGTTCGAATGTATAAATATCAATAGAAGGTGTTGGGGAATTGTGTGTTGTTTTGTGGTGAGGTTCCAGAGAGAGATTGATTTTGTGGTTTCTTTTTCTTACTTAGATAGATATGTGTACATACTCATGGGGAGGGTAATTTAGATCTGTGATAGGTGGTCACAGTCAAGACATAAGTTTCAATTAAAACTTCACATCGATGATCAGATCTAACGTGAAATGCTTTGAAGTGAATGAAGTTTTCTGTCAATAGTCCATGTCGCCGCCAGTCGTAGACATAATTTTGTGTGCGGATTTATTTTACGGCTGATCACTTTCGTGGACTGTCTCTTATGGTGGCTATTATGATGATGTCGATATGAGGTTGAATTGAATGAATTTCAGATTTTTGGGGCAGTAATGAATTTTGTACAGATTCAAAAGATCCCACGCGTATTGGGATTGTCCTTGACAATTATTTTTGGTTGTCAACTCTAGGAAACTCTAGGAACTATTTATCTGATCTAATGGACTTTCGTTTCTCGGAATTTCGATCGAGTTGGGTTGCATAGCAGGCATAAGCAGTTGCAAGCTAGGTCCAATGTATAATAAATTAAAAATTACAGAATCTAGTTACAAAAGTCGAAGTATCAATTGTTGGAGGCAATCTGAAAATATGTATGTATTTAACCAAAGAACACAAGGAACTTAACAATCGGTTCATTTAATAAGTCAATGACTTTTTGAATAAAAAAAATATTTTTTCGACACAACTTTAGTTCAGCGTTTTTTTCTAATTTTTGTATTCCCTCCAAATAATAGGTTTTCTCAAGGGCTCTTCATTAAAAGCAAATTCCCTACATTCCACAAATTTTATCAGCGATTTCTACCGCGACGACATCTTTTGGGTGAATTTAAATGTTCGGCGTCACTTGTGCTGGTAGGAACACAACGAAACTCAATAAACCACTTCTTAACCACTGAAATTGATGGTGTAGTGTTCGTCAATTCAAGAGGTATTCTGCTTTTTAAGGGCTGTCAAATACAAACTAAACTACTTGACAGTAATCCATTAGCAAATATCATGTCACGCAAGTAGTGTTGCATTTTAAATGACTGCACGGAAAATTAAAAAAAAGTCACTGACTTATCAAATGACCCTCGTCTTTAAAACGCGCTAGAAAGAGCCAATGTCTGTATAGAATAAATTGATGGACATTCATTTGATGTCATATTTCAAACATAGTTGCATAAACATTTCCATTAAATGTATTAAATATGTAAAGAATTAATTAAAACAAATGTTACATTAACATTAACAGTTCTTCTTTAGTCCACCCTGCTTTATAATAATAATAAGTTGAATGACTCCTAGGCGGACTGAGTCTAGCTTTAGGAGCAATCAGCTCTGTTGTACTTAATTTTGTTATCTCACAAGTGTGGGGACGCATTGATTCTTGGCGATTCCGCGCGGCTATAATTGGAAAGAGTTCTGTCATGCTCCCCTCCGAGTTGTTAGAATTTAGACCCTTACCGGATTTACCAGGGCCTAGCTTACAACAGACCAAGTCATAGAGACGCTTGGGCATGATGAATGGAAGCAGAGTGCCCAGGATCAGCGATAGAAACAAGGCTCAGAACCTGCACTGGTCGCAGGTCTGAATTAAGTAAGAAAATAAGCTTCGAAAACAACCACAACCACTTCTAAGTTATCTCAAGACATGAATACTTATTAAATATTGGCATTGACTCGATTTACGAAAGCTGGTAAGTTCGGGGAGTGAAACTGTCGCCTTAGCGTAGCAGCCGACACGCCTACCATGTACGCCACGATGGCCACGACAGTCGATTACTTAATTTCATTTTCGAAATCGGGTAGAATGAATGTCACACTAAATAATCGAACATTTTTCTATTGATTACCAATAAAATGCTACCCAATGAATCCAAGCCCTAAAGCAAATCCTCCTCCATCATTGATCGTTAGTCTCTCCCTCTCATTAAGGCTTACGTTTCGAAAGCCCCTCATTAAACCCTTTTCTTCAAAAAAAAAAAATCACGTTCACAATAAATCAACTAAAACTTCGACAATCAAGAAAAAAAAGAACACATAAAATACGACCACCAATCAAAAATGCTGCACGCAACTAAGCTCATCAACAGGACAATAAATAATTTATATAAATTATTTCCCCAACTTATTTCTACATCCGTTGGCCAAACAAAATAAGAAAAACAATCCCAAATAATGGTGAACAGGAAAAAAAATCCCCATGAGCAATTAAGTCCATTTAAAATTCAGCTCTTAAAAATTTGTCATGCTTGGTATATAATCCTAGATCCAAGTGATTTTTCAAAAGCTATTTAAAATAAATTCCCCATCATTCTCCATATACGCGGCCACAAACGAAAGAGTCTCGACAGGGAAACAAAAATATGACGAACTTTTTATATAAAGTGCTTTAAAAGTGTATCTTCTCCGTCCGCTGACTCTCACCAAAACAATTATAAAGCGAAACAAAGAAACAAGACATATCCCAGAGGAACGTTTTCATGAGCTATGTGTACGTAAAGGACGTGGTGGGTGGGGAAGGGCAACATGACAGGAAACGAAAATAATCGGCACGCAACTCGCCCTCACTCTGTCTCCTCAACTAAGTTAAAATGAATTCACACTTACCGACGCATAATAAAATCATAATTGTACTCCAGGGATGTGGAGTCCTTTTAATTTTTAGACAACAATCTTCTTTTTTCTGTTCATTTTCGTCCATTCTCTGGGTGTTTTTTTCGGTGCCGGCCCCCATCGTCTAGAGATGGTGGCCGCCCATTGAAAGATTGCCCGCCACTTATTTCTCCCCAATGAAATACGAAGACGATGAAGAGAAAGAACACTCAAAACGAATGATTAAGTGGATGTAAAACAGAAAAAGGAGACGGAGAGAGACAAAATATAATAATCTTGTATAAAACACATAAATTTTAAAGGAAAGAAGAAAAAAATAAAAAAAGGCAAGACAAAACAACAGTTGTTCATCGACGCCCACAAACGGGATTTAAGCTTATTTCCGGACGCGCATTCTTGGATGTATCTCGGGGTCCATTTAATATTCAGATACCAATTATTAGGAACAAGAAAAAACGAGGAAGGCGCTCGCCTACTTTTATTTCCCCTCCCTTCCGCCGATAAAATAGCCCCGAGGGCCCAAGCAAGGGCCCCCAAATCGCCCGTTATCCACCCTCTACCACCTACCACCACTAGAGACCAAACAATAAATTAATAATTGATTTGGCTAATATTCAACTTTCCATTTCATAACAAGGGAATGGAACAGCTCAGCTGATTTTCCATTGAAAACGTCCATCGTGTGCACTATTAAAGTTTTCGGCCAGTCGCCAATAAATGGCAGTGGCACTTGTCCAAAAAAGACGACATGAACAATTTAGGGAGGAGCAGAACAAGAGCGCGCAAATAAAATCACCAGACTTTGTTCCAGAACAAAAAAAAAAGCAGAAAAAATGAAGGCGAACATTTTTCCGAAACGAGGTCAATGGTTGCTTATTGTCAGAAACTGTATATAAAAAATAACGAACCAAATCCAGATCCAGTCTATGTGGTGAGCAGATGACGATAATGACAACGACGACGACGATGATGATGACGCTGAAGGCGGCAACAAGGATACTAGTGCACAGTGCACATTACAGTCCTCTCACCCACATACAGTCTGTCCTTCGGTGTTGTTCGCTTCGGGTAATAACGGATGATATAAACTCAAAAAATTTTCAAGGAATACCAAGAGCATTGCCAAAATGTAGGACCCACTCCCCACTTCAGACTGCTTATGTAACTATCTGCTCTGAAATCGAGGTTATGCAATACGCTCACATCCACAATATCTGCGATAATCTGCTTGTCCCAGTGCACATGCAGTTTATATCTGTTGTTTCCTATCTCTTCTGGACAGTGTCCTTCCTCGGTGACATAATAACAACTGAATGGGTTCGTTTTTGAGAAATAATTTCAGTGTTCGATCATGAAGATGGATGAAGGTGGTGGTGGTTTAATGATACAATTCTTCCTGCTCCACATTCTGAATGGCGGTCTCTCAAGGAGACCGCACTGTGGGATGTTTGGTGAGAACAATAGGAAATTTGGAGTTATTTTTTTCTTTCAACTTTTTTTTCCGATACTGGGTCGTGCTCTAATCGAGGATGGTACATTCTTATTGTAGCACTGGCTTGGTGAATGAAGTCACAGCTACAAACCTTCTACGACATGTCGCCGGGCTAACTTTCCTGAGTGGATCAGACTTTTTTCAAAAGTTCCAGTTGGATTGTTAACATATTTTCAAGAAATGTGCCTGTTTTATTCGCTTAGAAATGTATTTTTTGTGGAAATAAATGTTTTGTACCTTGGCGGTGGTAAATCTCTCAAATACCTCGAAGAATGATAAACAGTTGGGGGAACAAGTGGGAGGTTATTCCATTCCTCTTCAAACTTCTCTTGTTTGTGCTTCATTCTTTAGAATAATTAAACAAAAATAATGATACTATAAATAAACATTTTACATAAAAAAATTATATAATTTATTTTTAAATTTATTATTTTAAGCAGAAAAATAAAAAAAAAAACCCCGTTGAGCAAATTCCTTTTAATACCCTCTTCGACGAAAATAATCACCCGTCGGATTCAATGAAATTCTGATCTGACGGATTCCAGAATGCAGCTAATAAAGAAGAACATTTTGAAAAAGTATTCAATAGAGCTCCCTAAAATCAGTTTCTTAACAAAAATGATCATTTTTTGGAGAACAAAGCAAATTTTAAGTGTTATAGATAGAATGGACAGTGGAACCCTCATAGAATCACTGATCAAGAATCAGTTGTTTCATTGACAGTCTATGTTGTCATGGTGCGTTAAGTGTGGAGGTAATTCGTCGCACCGTGGAAAAGTTCGAGCTTGTGTAAATTTCTTTTGGACCTTAAGCCACAAACCAGTCAAATACAGGTGCGAGATGAAGAAAACATAGCCGCCGTAGCGGCCAGTATTGAGGAAGGGTTAGAAGTGGCGATCAGTTGAATTGTGCATCGACAGAGTAGATACGGCTTATTTTGCGGTTGGATGTGGGCCCATATCCGTGTAAGATTGTGCTTATGCGAGAATTGAAGAGCACAAAGCCGTGAGTTCCCCCATTGGTGGCTGGAAATGTTGAGCGCAAATCTGGACGAGACCCATTTTTGGCTCAGCGGCTATGTTAGCAATCAAAATTTCCGTGCTAACACAATCCAATGCCCGACCAAACATCAAAGCATACACTTAATGTTGCCAACTCGAGCACCATCAGCTGCAAATATTTGTTTAAACAAAATGTCGAAAATATTTTACAGCTTTTTGTTAGTCTTCTGGTACTAAAAAGTTATGAGGTGAAAAATGAAAATAAAAATTCCAGACTTTTAAAGAACCATCAACTGAATGTATCGGCGGCTTGCCAACACTTTATGGATCTCGTAGTGATTCAGGACATCAAAGCTGATTAATTACACTTCAGCGGAGTAGGGTGTCTGTGCTTTGAAAACAATAAAATATCCCGTATATCCAACGATTCTCATTCAATAAGACAAGAGAATCAACAATTTCCCCGTCACTTCCAAAACCAAAACTTCTCGTTATGGCGGAGAAAATAAAAATCCTAAGGATGCTCATCTGTCCCATAACAAGTGTCATAAAAACTGTACGAAAATCGGCTTTTATAAGTCGGCTTATTATTAGTTGTTATAGCACACATATCCACCGTAAAAGGAGAGCAGTTGACACTGAAGACACTCAAGATAGTCGCAACCGGAATAAAAGGGATCCTTTTTTCCTACCCTCGGCATATGAGAAGACTCGCATTAAAACTGTTGTAAAATCTCGTTCGCGCTTCCCCACAAGAGTCTCGTAAACCAAACCAAAATTCCTACACAAAGTCAAAGACATAAAACAAAATGCGCAAAACCAAAAATAAAAATAAAACAAGAATATCATAATTTCCTTCACAAAACATAATAGATACTTAAAATATCGCAAAAATAAAAGACAACATGGAGAAGAGGAATATTTAGATTGGCACAAATGAAATCCTAATGAAAACCAAAGGCAATACGACCAGATTTCATTACCTACTTATTTCATTTTTTGACTTTCAATTTGCACAATGAAATCGTTCCAGGACATACTTATGGCATTATATCCTTGCTTTCCGCTTCTGCGTTGTATATTTCTGTGTTTTGTTTTTTTTTTCTCTGTTTTTGCGCTTCGTCTTCACCAAGCAGGTCATAAATCACACTCACAGAAAATAAACGAGGTATGTTAAGGTGTAAATCTGTCAAGTTGGTGTCCTTTTTCAGGGAGCTCTACTAATTTGGGATTTTTTCTCCTGCTTTACTTTTCCTCCCTCACTCTGTCGCTTGGTGTCTGTGCTGTGCCGGCAGAGTATGTGTGATGGTTGATGGTTTCAGGTGAAAAATGAGAGGGAAAAATGTTGTGTTTTTTTTTTTGCAGGTAGATAGATGGATGAAATCGATCCAGTGAGTGCAGAGCGAAAGGAAAAAAATAATCTACCAACGTCTACCAACTGTAGGGCTCTTGACCAGTGGTATAGTTTTTCATTTTAATTTTATCACAGAGCACACGTGACATGCCATGATAGTTGCAGATTAATTATTGAGGACTGGGCTATGCACATGTAGTAAATTTTTGAAAATAATTTTAATACCATGACGGTATAAATCTGATACCCTGTGGAAAGCGTGGCAATAAAATCCCCTGGCACAGTTCAGTTGGTACTTCAAAAGTGTTATCGGAGCACAGTCTTCAAGGAGCACTTATCACGAATTATTTGGTTCGAATTATGACAAAAAGGTTGCCACTTGAAGAGGAGAAATTCGAGGCTCACTTAATGAAGTTATTAACTCACAGCACGAGGCATTAACTCGGTACAAACGAGATACTTATCAGAGATGCGTTTCGTGGAAATAAAATATGACTTGCATGGCGTCGATACAGATCATTTTGGGACATTGTACATAAATGCGGGTAATTATGTGTTCATGCGGCGCAAGTGTGAATGCCGGTCAATCTTTTGTTTGGGTTTGTTAAGTTTCGAATTTTTGAATGAATCAATTGAAGTAGTTGTGCAATTTAACTTCTACCAATTTGATTAAGGCGATTGAGATTAAATGCACACATCGACGACAATCACTTGACTTCATTCTGTTGGAACATTTGAATAAGAATGCACCAGTTTTCGTTCGTGGCTGCATTCTTTGATTTGTTTCCTATTGTACCGGAGCAAACATAAAATTTCAGTTCACATATTGCAGATGATTGGGTGAAAATATTTCTCCCCACTTTTGTTAAGACTAGAGCAACCAAAATGTGCGGCGTAGGCTTAAGAAGCCAGATAACACGCTAATTACCAGATTGTACATTTTACATAATTTTTTTAGAAGTCCTTCACATTTTCGCATGTCGTTGAATATTAATTTAAAAAAAAACTTAATTCTGATCAGTACTGATCCAAAATAAATTTCGTAAAAACGATATCGGTGACAATTTAGACCACTTGCATCATGAAGAGTCCAAACATAAAATGATATGCACAACTTGTTCACTTTTCGAATAGATTACATGGACAACCAATTAATCCAACGACTTAATTGCTTCTATTTGTTAATTTTGTGTGATTAGTTAGATCACATTCATCAACTCGCACGCACAGGAACAGATTTAGCGCAGGATTTCCTTCAATGCGCTCATTTGCACACTAAACGTTTTGCTGGTAAATCAAAAAAAAAACCCAAAGCTGTTGCTCGTTGATGGTTGGTTCATGTTCACATTTCGGATATATTTAGTTTTCACAGATAGCAAAGAATCGTGATGTAGTACAATTCATTTGTTATATCGCAACATAAAGAATATGTGAAAATAACACATTCTAAATTTCCAATACATCAATAAATTAAATTATTGTTTATTGATTTTGTGACTCAATTGTAAAATTAAAAATAGTGTACAATACTTTCAGCCGACTATACCCACATTTGTCTATATTACCCGCTTTTGAATAATTATTTAGCTTCAAAATTCATCATTTGAGCTCCGTCCCGGCTCATACTTCTAAACATCTCATAAATCAAGTAGAAACTAAACCAAAACTGTTAAAATCAAGTGTAATCCAATAAGATGCAGAACATTTCAAGCAAACCAATTCACGGACAAAATTACAGACATACAATCCGAGAGCATTTTAATTTTAATTTTCCTCCCGATATGTAATAGAATCCCATTTACTTTCACCCGAATGCACTAAAGAACCATGAACATTAATATTTGTAAATGAAAAAAAGCGATGAAAAATCCCAATAAACTCAAAGAGAAAGGAAAATGATTTCGAAATTTTTTGTAATTGTCAGATTTAAATTTTTAATTAAACAACAAAGCACCAACCTTGTAATGTGATAAATGCAGGATAAGTAAGCAGAAAATTGTAGCCCTTTGGCTAGTCATTTGAACATCATTGAGTATTATTGCGCTTTTTTTAATTACTTTGTTCATAAATTGATTAATGCGAATTTGCAGGGAAACGTGCTTTTTATTTGTGCTCACAATTGTAGTTATTGTTGTTTATAAGATATTCCTTTTGAAATGTAAAATTTAATTAAATTTATGCTGTATTTGCGAGTACATTACCCTAGGTGCTTACACGTTTTGTGGTACAAAATCAAAGGACATTGTTCTTGTGAAAGTCAATAAGTCTGTAAAATATTTCGCAGGCACTAGGATATATCCAAAAGAAAAAACTTTGCAATTTTCCGTAGTTTTATTAATTGAAGTTCATCATTTGAATGAAAATGAAGCCTCTAAAGAGTTTTTTAAAAAAAGAAATCATTCTAGATCCATAAAACATATGATCCCACATAAAATCACAAGTTAAACTGTCTGCCCTTTAAGCATAAAAAAATGTCCAAACTATTCCCCGAACAACCACAATCAGAGAGCATTTGTCTGCTTCTTAGAAAGCAACAGCTCACTAACAAGATTTATGTCCAACACTGACAGAATATCAAATACGACGAGGCGCCGGTAAAGAAGAGAAGCAAATCATTTTCTTTATTTTCTGAAGACTCACTGGTACATTTTACAACGCAAGATGTAGCATAATTTATTCAATCAGTGCATAAACAAAATGACGTTCCCACAAAGAGACACTCACATTTGATGGTCCCACAAAAAGCCGGCAAAAAACTATTAAATCGTTTATAGATGAATTGATTAAGTAAACAAAAAAAAACATACAGGCCATCACAGAGTGACCGGATTTGGGAGATCAGTTTTTACTGCGGTGTCAGTTCCTATCTGCATCGGATTTTCGGGAATTCCAACAGAAGTAGATAACGAAATGAAATCGGAAACATGAGAGTATACTCCGCGAAGCGCATCAAGTTATAGCAAAAAGTTTCAAAAATTACATCACTATTGAGGCCTATATAGTTTCGAATGCATGTCACGATATATTTTTTTATGTCTTTAAATTTACTGCACTGTTTTTATGGAAGACATTTTTGCGGATATGTGTAATATAATGTCGGAAGAGTTTACCGCCCAAAAGGCGACTTTCAACGAACTCTTTTCTAACATCTTGGTTCTTTATTTTTTTTTAGCTATGTGGCCTGGTTTTTCAAAATGTTTCTGTTTTATTTGTTAGCCTATAAGGACAGTTTTCACAATTTAATGCGAGAGTGCCAAATTGAGGGAAATAAATGTCAATTTATGTTACAACAAATTTGCAAAATTCAAAAATACTCGGTAATCGAAGGGAGAATGTCCCCTCGTGTATTTTTAGCATTTGCAAATTCGTGAAATTAGTCTAAATGAGTTTTTGCTTGTTGCACAGTTCACTACTGTATCAGAACTTAACAAACCACTTTTTCTAATTTTATTAAATGTTGCCCGTGTTGAAGAGGACGATAGACCCGAACTTCAAACCAACCTACCAAAGGGTGTCCTTGTCATATCATTTAACCCTCCAAAAACGTTTCACCTACCGCAAGGACTCTGATTTAATTCATCTAAAAAGACAAATCCCGTCCCGTGTTTTTTTTTTTTCAAATCTCCTCCTCTACCTAGGTACCTACGTCGCCGATATCAAACCAGAAAACCAAACAGAAAAAAAAGGATGAACAAAAAAGGAAGGATGAAAACTCCTATTTGCGTGGCTCTGTGTACACCAATAAACTAGAATATTGCACATCACAAGGGTTGTTATTACAAATGTTTGTTACCTACATTCTATTCCAATGATCCGCAACGCAGCTGTTGTTTGTTTGTTTTTGTCAAGTATTTCTTCTGTTTCTTTTTTTCGTTTTCGTTCTTGAACCAAACAATCTCTTTAATCAAATCCCATGCCAGGCAACACTTATGGAACAACGATATATTGCAATTCACTGATATCCCTTGCAATAATCCTTTTCTTCGTATATCGATCAGATCTCAAACAAAAAAAAAAGGATACAAACTCACAATCCTCGGTTAAAGGATACCGAAACTTTAGTAAATCACACTCGGAATTTGGTACAAATATTATTTTTTGCTTCCTTTTTTTTCACCAGTAATTTTGATGCACTTGATTGAATTATTTATTATTTTCGCAAGGAGTGCGCACAACTACACAGATTTGAATTTGATGTGTATATTTCATTCAACCGCAGTGGTGCTTCGAAATGGAATAAAAATTGATTACCCTCCGGCAGGATGGATTGGATAGGAAACAATTTGATTTTTTTAATTTTGCATTCAATCTAATGGAGTTTGGGGAATGACTGACCTCCAAAATCGATTTCTATGTTAATTAATCAAACGCAAACGCACTCTTAAAATACACATATTGCGCCCAGAGATGAAGAACATACATCCTACGCGGTGAGGACTTTATTTATACGGGTGGGCAGTAGGAAAGGAACGACGACAAAACACTCGGAAATATCCTTGTATTCTTGATAATCTGGTTTTACTTGCTAAACGATATGTATTCTCGAACTTGAAACCATATAAAGATACAAGAACCTATCGGATGCTACACGCACTTAACAGGTGTCGAAGTTTGTCTGATATAACTTTAAACCTTTATTCGGTAAAACAATTTTTAATTGATTTTTTTCTGTTCGGTATAAGGGAAGAAAACGCGATTACATATTAGTTTACTACGAACAGTGCCAGGACACGAGCGTCCCAACAAACCGACGAAGTGTTCAAGACTAAATCGTCGTATACACATGCGATTGGATTGGATGGCGCTGCTGCTGGGAACCAAACCGAAAAGTATCTTATTCTAGTCGAGTCGAGTGTTGTGTATCTCTCCGGCGATGGCGATGAATTTTTATCGTTCGTTTTGTGCGTTTCCCACTGTCGAGCGAGAGAGTGAACTGGTCGAAACCCCGATGATGATGGACGAACGGACGGACGGACTACGGAGTGGTTTGTGCCGGTGATGTATCCGATGTGGTTACATGTGTATTCATTTCTCTCTTTTGCATCTGACAGCGGCGGAGGAAGAAAACATGAAAATAAAAAATATATACAAATTGTGTATCTTCATGTAAGGAGACGACGGGCGCTGTGATCAGTATCTACTGCAGTGGTTTTGTTGTTTCATATGGTGATGTATTTATTTTAGACCAATCGGATGGATGCAGTACGCATGTACACAGAGCACGGGCACGGACTGGCACTGGCAGACATTATGGGCCAATTCTCCGTGCGACCAGACAATCCATCAGCATGAAATAGAAATTTTTATTTATAGGTTTAATCTAAGAAGAAGTCCAAAGAGAGAGAGAGAGAGAGCGGGTAATGGACGAATTTGCGCAGTGCAACATGCCGCCATGGAATTACATTTCCATTTCTTCAAAAGGAGTCATTTCTGTATGAGATAGGCTATTAGTGAGTGGAACTTAAGATGGAAGGTCTCCCCCCGAGTTTATTTACTAAAACGTGAAACGAATTTGCAATCTCAAATGATTGATGGATTAATGCAATTTCGCGTGGAGGAGTGAAACCGAAATGTAGTGCAATGTACATAAAATTAGCAAATGAAGAGAACAGAAAGGTATAGATAGTTCATGATGAATTTAGAAAGGTCGAAAGTCGAAACACGATGGTTCGGATGTATGATACATTCCACAGAAGAATTTATTTCATGTAATTCTCTTGATTTAATAATAAATTGAATGAATTTGCTACTCTCTTCAATTTTTGAAACAAATTATCACCATAAGCCGGCTTAGTTAAGTTCCACTATTGTACCATTTCGAGTGAACTTAGACCAGTTTGGATACTCTCTTGAGTTTCCTCAATTCTCAGAGTAACAAGTTCGTGTATTCTCTTTGAAATTTGTGTGTACCTCAGGAATTTTCTTCTCTTAAATATCTGTCACGAGGTTAGAAATGTTTAGTTTAGCAAATGAATGCATTTATTTGGTGAAGGACCAGCAATGAATGTGGATGGTGAACATACTTTTGTAAGTTGCTGCAATTTTCTCTTCGACCTAGCGGTTTCACACACCTTTTTGGTGATACATTTTGGTCTATATTTGCGTTTCATTTTGCGTAACATGCCGTCGTTTGAATCACTGTGGCCTGTGTGGACTGTAATTGCGTGAAGCTTGGTGAATCCTGTTCTAAGAGAATCTCGGTGTAATGTTCAACCTGTTGTAGTTTGATGAACACATGCGTTTGGATGAAAATTTGTTCACAATACAGATTTATGTGTACATCAATCCATGAAGTTGGAGTCGGGCATTGAAAAATTCTGTGGAACTTTCGTATGTCCACAATCCAAGGATTTACTTCGAAATCTTGAATGCGCTCACTCTGAGGAAAGGATTGGTAGCCATATTTCGAGGCAATGTGGGAGTTTGTACCGTGTTGTACTTATGTTGGCGAATAATATCTACAAGGTACATATGTATGAGCGGATGATCTGTCATAAATTTATTTTACTAAGTACTTGAAATTATAACAATAATTCGTCTCCGGAAGTGAAGTGATGACAAGTAAAGACAAACACTTCTTTTTAGTTTGTCATACCTGTTGCTGATATTTTTTTCCGTGCATTTCTTCTCGGTCTCTTGCTTTCACTAGACTTGAACCCATCGAATTGGGCTCAAATTAGTGCAAATCACATGAAGATTCATTTGCGATGTTCTAGGAAAAAATTAAAATTTGTTCGATGTGACAAATTCTGTAAATTCAGTATTCATCAACATAGGACAGAAGAAGTTCTCGAGACAAACTAAAATCAGTTTGGAAAGTGGTAAGATAGGCAGCTTCTACGCCATGGGAAACGAGAGAATGATCGCTTCCACCTACCTTTCTTACAAATTAAGGTGGTCATCCCTCAGTTTTGATGGCGCTGCAAACATTATAAATGGTGACCAGATGTCAATGATAGTTCTTGTCAACCAACCACAAAAAAGTGTCAAAATACAAATTCAGTAATGGCCATTCTATCACGCATCGTTTCGCACCTGCTAAAGGTTCGGCAACTATTACAAAATATTGTCGAAAATCCAGCTAAATACGCAACGTGAATTTCGTCGTGAGGTCGGTCATCGTTATGGCTTCAGTGTTGAGGCAATTCGTTGCATCGTGGAAAAGTTTAAGCGCGGGTGCACATTTTTTGACCTTAACCCACCAACCAGACGGAGATTGGTGCGAAATGAAGAAACAAGCAATAGTGGCCAGTATAGAAGAAGACGACGTCGATTCGGCGCCCAACAGCTGAAGTGGGCATCGACGGAGAGTCGACACGGCTTTCTTTACGGTTGGATTTGGGCCTACATCCGTATAAGATTGTGCTGAGGCAGCGAATTGAAGCCCGATGACCATAGACAACCCCATTAGTTCGTTAATTAGAGGGAGATTCGGATTTTGGTCAAATAATTATTTTATCGGATGAGGCCCATGTTAGAGCAGGCATCAATGCGTCCACTAAGATTGGCGGTTTGGAAGCGTTATGTTTCATGGGGGCATCATCAGACATTATTTCTTTCGTCCGTTGCCGTCAATGGTATCAGGTATAGAGCGATGTTAAATAAGTTCGCATTTTGTTTCCAACTAGACGGTGCTACATGCCATACGAACGACGCAACGCTCGAAGTTGTGAAGAAGAAATTCGGCGACTGTGTCACCTCACGGCGAGCGTTCATCAATTGGCCGTCGTTTTGACTCGATTATTTTCGCTGGGGCTACGTCAACTATGTCCAGGCCATATGTGTCGAAAAACTCGCACACGTGGTACATACAGTACATACGTTAAATGAACCCAGTCCTATTCTGTGGTCCAACTGAATGTCCAGTGAGAATGCAGAGTATAAAATTCCATTTCACTCTAAGCAGAGAACGGATATATTCGTGGATTATAGTTTGGTCAATATGACATGAATATTTGGCCGAAAAAACTCCTGTCCCATCTCACATTGTTGCCTGTTGTCTGTACAGCATCATCGTTCAATGTTCTCGGTCTCTTTCACTAAATGTACTCCTAACTTGGCCTATTCGTTTATTACCTTGAAGTCTAGGAACTGTGTTGTGACTGTTTATATAATAATTGAATTTTCAATTCAAAAAAATCTACAAACAATCAATCACCCATGACAATCGAACTCGCATCCAAGTAGTAAAATAAAAATAAATAAAAAATTAGTCAAAACATTTCGATTCGAAGCACGACCGCACTGACAAAATCATTAATTAGCTCTTGCAAATTTGGGCCAATCACTTATCCAGATTCTGACACCAGCACCTGTCACCTCCTTCCTGTTCCGTTCGCCCACGCAGCAGATCTTAGTTTGAGACAAATTTCTTTCGGCCCACCACCAATGAGAATACTCAAAAATATCCCATTAATTAAGCCAAAATGACACAAAGTGTCTGCCATTACCATCGAATAACTGTCAGAACTGTCACCACATCCAACATACCCAACCGAACAACCGCACTTCGGAGTTCTGAGGCCAGCAACTCCGACGTCTTAATAAGGGGTCGCCCTCAGAACCCAACAGATACGCCACTTCACGTAACCCAATCTCCATATGTTGGATGTAGGGTATCTGTGAGAAGTGAGAAGTCTTGCGACTGTCATCCCAAACAATTTCATTTACGCGATGACACACATAAAAATTATCGTATCCAATCGGCGGGCGATGAAATCTCGAAATTTGATATTTCGACACAACATGCCGGTGCTCGTCTGCCATGCACGTACGATCCCGATCAAAGTTGATGATCGGTCAGGCGATCTGATCTGCGGATAAGAGCTGCCTCATGTGGTCGGGGACCGGTATATGGCTTCAGCGGCTTCATCATTTCGGCTTTGTGTTTCGTAAATTTGTGTGCTCGTCGCTTTTGTTCGCTTTTATTGGGATCTGAAGGAACAATAAACGGGAAGATCGTTTGTGTGGGCATTGTGCGTCGGTCGGTGATGATGATCGTGTGTGGGAGAGGTGCGAATTTGTTGATGAATTTATTCAATTGTTTGACCGTTTCTATGCCTAGCCTATCTTGACTGGGCCTCAATGACATGACGTCGGATAGCGCTTCGAAAATCATAAGCAACGGAAAGAAGGGGTATTTCGATAAAAAAAGATCCACTCAGACCTATCGCATGGCATGTGCTCAACAGCACACTTAACAGCATTCAATGACACACAAGAAAAAATTTTTTAAGTGAAGTACATACTTTGCAGCACTTATTGCGACACCACTTGAGACCTACCCCTGATTTGATGTCAGGTAGATGACCTTAAATTTGTTGCACAAAAAACCCACTCTGGGGTGCACCTGGTGCTTGTTCTTAAGAGCACTTTGTATACCTACTCATATCGACATAAAAAAGCCGGGCAATTGATGCACTAAAGGTGAGCAATCATTTTGTAAAGACCTATTGTCAGGCCCATAAGGTTTGAGTTTGTGAGTATTTTTTTATATATTTTCGGCGATCCTTTCACTATGATTTGATCTAACACTGCACGAGTAGATTAGTTGCATTTGAAAACATTTCACTGACTGTGAAGGTGAATGATTGAAGAGAGATATTCTATAGCTTAGCAGGTATTGTGCACCTACAACCGGAACAACAGATTGGATGTGTTGGTCAAGTCGAGAGTAGAAAGGAATCCATCTGAATGAATAGTGTTTATCTCAGCATGACCTTGTGTTTTGAACTCAAACCGCAGTGCAGTTGCTGAACTGGTATAAGTTGTGTTACAGAATTTGCGTATCATTCAAGAGATCTTGTGGGAATGTGCAGAACAATTGATCGCCCCTTGTCGCCCGTACGAGTGCGGTAGAGAAAGCAGTGCATCAACAAATTCGGAGATAGGAAGGAGAAGATCATGTCCGAGGAATTGGATACAAACATATCCATGTCTAGGCTGATTCAGGATGATTTGCAAAATCTGTCTTCGGTATGCGGGTTATCTGCTAACCCCTGAACTGGAAAATATAAAGGTGCAAATAACTTTTGCAGTGGCACGCGGACGATGGCTATGAATGCATTGTGTTTAGGAACGAGAACTTTAAAAAAAACAAAATGACAAGTTGTGTGTCACTTTATCCAAGGAAATGGCAAAAGTTATTCCAAGAGTTCACTGTGCCCACTTTCGTAATATTTTGGAGGTGGATCATTCACCACGGTCTCCCATCCCTCCATTTCTATAAAAAGGCTTAAAATGACTCTTGTGAAGAGTTTCTTGTCAATGAAGACAGACAGATGGATCCACCAAGAGGACTCTGCTTCAGAGTAAATATTCTTGGCTGATTTGAATCCCCTGGATTATGGTTTGCTGTCATGGCTATGTGAATATGGCCTGCAAGACCCCATACATCCCTAGAAGAGCATTAACCAAGGCGGTGTTTATGGTTCCCATGCAGACCGTACGTGGCGGAACTGATGAGCGAGCACTGGGCAGACATTTGGGAGTATTAGCAGTATACCAATAATACCAAGTTCAATGTATTTTCTTCAAATTAGATTAGAATAGATTGTCTTGTGTAACTGAAAACAACCAACTAGAGAGGCTTGGAAGTTCAGGCCAATATCCATCCTGTACTGTAGGCTAATACACAAAAGTCGTTTCGCGCGATTAGAATGAACAGTGGAGTCTCACTTCCTCTTTCGTTCTTTGTCTCGTTGGTCTTTAACTACTTCCCTGTTCCCCAGTATTTTGCCACTCGCATTCTTTTCCGTAATTTCATCGAAAATGGACAAGATATAATCTTAATCTTAGTGTTAGCTAGATCTTAGCTGAATCAAAAATTAAAACTAGTATAAAGCTAAAAATTACTTGTCAACCCTTGCGGTAATTGTTGGTAAAAGGAATATAAGACAATTTTGTCGCAGCAGAACCAAGCTCTAGTGCGATGAGATCTCGGATGCATAATGGTCAGTTTGCATTCCCAAATCGAATGGATCAGGTTCTGCTCAGCGGACCAGGCTTCATAAACATCTTCTACTATTCACTTATAAGAAGTATTCACTTATACGGACAATTTTTTGTCGTATAAGTGAGACGCCACTGTATTAAAATACTACCGAACTTGGTACGAAATTTCTCGTCCAAATGTCAGCCGCACACATTTATTTTACAATCAACTTCACGTATCATCTAATTCAATGCAATCATCCATCATCTCACTACCCACTGGCAGACATTAATACAAATGCTTCCGACTTAATATTTAACGATTAACTGCCTTCATTAAAATCGTCCCCCATAAAACCGAAAACTTGTCAAAACAAAACGTTTTGATCCGATTTGATCCTGATGCGACAAAGCACTCAAACCCCTATCGCACCCGGCTTCTGCATAACCATAACGACAACACCTCTTCAGCGGCAGTAGCATCCATCAAGGCCAAAACCAGAACACTACCAAGCACTCGCCAACTCCGTCGACGAGAGAAGTCACATGCACACATGTCAGTGGTATGGCAATTAAAACTAAATGAGAATCATCGGTAGAACTTCGATTCTCACACACTCTTGCGCCGGGTGCGCCAAGCGAGCACAGCACCCCACTCAAAGGTCGCCCCCATTTCTAGGGATTAACTCGGCTGAAAGTAATTCATTACACTGATCTCAGAATGAGTAATAAAACTCTCCTCATCGACGATGTGGCCTGGCCTGTTGTTGTTTCGGTGTGAGTGGTAGACGATGAAGCGCTATCCCCCTCCTGCGCCCCCCCTCAATTTGGACCTGGCACGCAGGGGGATGGGAAAAAATCCATCTAAGCTGACGACCGGGGAGTATGTGGTAAGTCGTTGTCATGACAGAGTGAATCGTTCAGGCATAATCTTGGAATTGTTTTGAAATGTTTAATATCCGGTGTTCATTTGTAGTGAGGTAGTTTTTTGCTGTTGCCGTTGCTGCTGCTGCTATTGCCCTCATTGTCTGTCGCTCTCTCTCTCTCTCTCACTCTCACTGGAGTCCTTCTCAGTTAGCAGTTTTCAGTTGTACGCGCGTCTGTGTGTTCTCGTTTTTACGACCGACTGCTCCTCTGAATTGAAGAGCTAAATGCGATTAGGAATCCATCGGCATCATCATCAGCATCATCATCGATGATGATTAAACGAATGTGAAATGTTCCTAGATGCCCTTCGAGTGGTATGTACCCTGCCACAACTACCATCACCGTTCGAGGGGAGATGGATTTTGCTGGAGCAGAGCGCCAGAGCGGTCAACTGAAGTGGTCCAACGGTACTGATTTATTTAAGAGTGGCGACCAGAGGATGGGTCGAATGCAGATGAGATGAAGTGGAAGATGTTTATTTTTAATGAGGATTGAATGACCAGCTTAATAGAACTACCATTGGATTGTTTTGCCGTCCGCCCTCGCAAGAGGCTCTGGCTTATGGAGTTATAGATCCTCCATGCGCCCACATGCTGGCTGCTCGAATGGCTTAAGAATTCATAAATCCATCTCGGAATGGCAAAATGCGTCTGGTTTGATCTGAATCTTCTGGTATCTAGATGGGTGGGATGTATTGATAGGCATGCAAGCGTTTGGGAAAGTTATGCCAAACAGGAATTACCAACAAGAAACTAAGCGAATGCGGTCTTTTGCTGGACGGACGATGGAAACGTACAGAGGGAAACTGTATGCCCTGTTAACTGTTTGTTGGCGATGGAGTCTTGATTACATGCAATGTCCGTTGCATCCAGGACATCGTCCAGGAATTAGAAGTCGTATTGGTATTTTCCAACCAATCTGAAGAGCCTGTAGGAATTTGACGAAATGCGAAAGCGATTGAAATGACAAACGATTTCGGCTGTGATTATTGTTTCCCTACTCTTCATCCACAGGGGGGCCGGCCAACATTATTTCAGGCTGGATTTAAGATCCAGGAACCACTGAGCACTCGTGGTATTTGTGTAGACAATTCGGACAGAATGTACTCACTCGCATTTGAATCACGAATGAGAGAATATGGCAGTGCTAGTCGCATTAATGACGCTGCAAGTGAATTGTTCACTCTTCCTTCCTGGTTCTAGAGTAATCCATGAAGGATACGGTATAGCAAATACGATGGCTAGGATTGCAACTGCCAAATTTCAGATTCCAGTCGATTAATGTGCCATCGAACTCAACCTGTCTTATTGATTAAAGGCAGTGGTGGCAAAGATCTCTTGGACGCCACGTCGTCTGATGAAGTTCCACCACGATGTCATAGCTGCCCTGAACAAACACGAAGTTGCCATTGCCTGCTTCCTGGACGTGGGAAAGCCGTTCGAGACTGTCTGAATCAGATGGGATTCCCCTTCAATCTCATCAAAATAATATATGGCCTTCTGCATTCCAGAAGATACTACGGTCAAATTGGAGGCAGCAAATCAACGGAGCGCAACACAAACCGATGCTATACAACAGATACACGATAGCCCATCCAGCTCTAACCAGTACTCGCTGACGTATGCCAGCTCAATGTCATCTAATTGGTGTCGAAATCCAGACAGTGGAGATGTATAACTGCTAAACCAGGGTGTCCGCATAAATGGTGGATAATCGGTCTCATGTGCTTAAGGAGACCATCTCAAGCCGGATGCAGATCAGCAGCCAAATGTTGGAGCATATGGTACGGAAACAGCAACCGACATAACTGAAGTTGAAGCCACTCGAAGCTGCGCCTTAAGAAGGTCAACCTTGTCTCCCATCGCACGTGTCCCTTGATGCGTAAGCAGAAAGAATTGAGCTAGAAGACAAGACTGGCACTTAACAAGCAGCTAGTACAAACATAGTAAACACATAGCTTCCGGATATGACGTAACATATCAGAAGCTCGCAGTTTTCGAAAAGAAAATACGGAGACCACTAGTCTCACCTTCGTCGGAATCTTTATTAGCTTCAAGAAGCTTTACGACCGATAACGATTTATCATCTTGCAACATTACGTGGTGATGCTATTCAGAAAGCAGCACATCAGCAATCATCCTAATGAGGCAATCAGGAACAGAACTTCCCGACGACATCGAGCACCGAGCTGCATCATATCTGCAGACCACCGACAGCAATCAACTTAGAGGCCGAATCGGCTTCCATACAAAATATGGACACACGGATCTGAACAACCCGGTGTAAGCTTTGGACATTGTGACTTCTCCAAAACGATGAAAGAAACAAAACTACATTTCGGTAGCACTCGTACATACCACACATCAAATGTTCTTTTTCTTCAAAAAATATATTGAATTTCATTCCCTCAAACTTTCGACGCTTTGTTCGGCAGAATATCAGCCCCGTCTCAAGACCACGCAACAAAAGTGATATCAATCAGCTAATTCATAACTGGTAAGCCACTTCAATTCCTCAGGTAATCAGTTACTCATTGTTGCGCAACCACTCATAATCGAAAACTCGATAGTCAATTCACTGGACAAGTACAACACAATCCATCCAAGGTTCATACAAGAAAAAAAAAATATACTTCATCTTCTGATCCTTTTCATCTAGTACGTTCAATTAAGTGATGAGCTAGATGTCCAAGTTGTATCGCCGGCCGTCCTCCAGAAGATGACGCAAAAGGAACTCCGGGCTGAATGGACTCCGCATTGAAGGATCGAAGAGAAAAATAGGGATTTGCCCAAGACGGATGCGAAATGCACCTCCACATCCAACCACCCAACCATCGAAGAACGTAAATCCTTTATGTGCATTGTGCACAGTGGATGCGCCCGTCATACCCCAGTGGATGGATATACCTTTTGCTTATAATTGTTACCTCAGAAGTCCCCAGAGCTTATCCCATCCGTGTGTTCCTTGTGATATCCTCATTTTCTTTGGTTAAGTTCCGCATCCCTCGGACAGGTTCCCGCAGCCGCCGCTTCGATCACGATTTAAAAATATCACATGAAAGCGTGTCCTGAATTATGGTCCGCTACACAAAGCAGATAAAGTGGTCGGTTTCTGGTTGCATTTCTTTGTTGGCTACATAAACCGGACTCAGCCGTCTCCCATCGCCCCTGTCTCACGGCCGGGGGATGTCATGATGCACACGAGAACCGACTGCAATTGAGATTGTTATTTTTCTGCTATTGGATTGTGTGTGCGTGTGTGCGCGCTCGAGGTCATTGGGTGGTTGAACATTTTCTTTGATTGCTTTTATTTCTGAAGTAATTGTTGGAAATCATTTTCTTATGTTTTTTCCAATTTTTTCAAGTATCCCCTGAAAGTTGAAAGTCCATCCGGTTCGATGCGCCTTATTTGCTTTCCTTGACTCTAAGCCAGAGAGAGAGAGTATTTTGAAAGAGCGGCAAGTGGAAGGAGTGGACGTAAGATACATACACGCATTCGCAATGCAAGTGGACGATCGAAAATTTTGAGCCGTTAGCAATTCTTAAATAACTGAATGTCACGTCGTACTCCTCCGACCGAGCGAGCGTTCTCGTGCAGTGGTGGTGGAAAGGAAAATAAAACTTCGCATCGTTCACAAGGATGTGAACTTTTAATTAAAATTCTTTTGTTTTTCTTTTCAGCGTGTTGTGAAAGAGTCGAGTCGAGTCAAGTGGAATTGTATTGAGGAAAAGTCATTCCCGGTTGTGGAAAAGCAACAGCAAGGAAAATAATAAATGTGCAATGCTCGTTAGAAGGAACGCGATGGAGGGGAAATAATAAGAGAAAGAGACCCTTTAATGTGAAAATAGGGACGTGCAAGGCGCCGCATTTAATGACTCGTTTTGTGGATGGTTGTGATAATGGCGAGCTGGGTTCCCTAGCTCAAAAGTGTATCGAATTGTGCTGAACAATTAGTAAATGAATTCGAATAGTCGATCTGTGGATTACTTAAGTGTATTGAAATCTCTCAAACCAGTCGACCCAAATGTGTCACGATGGACGTGGATATGGGAGTGACTTCATGTGCACTTACGATTGATTCGATAGAGTTTAACTGAATTCCGGTGAAATGAATCTGAATTTAAATATAATCCATTTTGATTTTAGTCAATCGAAAAAGGATGTTTACTTTTTTTGTGTACCAGCATGTTGTCAAGTCAAACTTCATAATTTGGGGAAGCCAATCCATGTAAGTAACCTATTTACCAGATTACATCCAAATTCGAACATTTGATTATGAGATAGAGATTCACAAGCATTAATGCATCAGTGGTTTCTGTGGGGTACATTTCATCATCATCATCGAGCCACTGAAAAGGCTCGCTGGTCCACTAATCGACTCTAACTTATTAGGAGCAAAGTAAGCGATACCAAGAGTGTTATCCGACTGGGTGCAACCGTCTCCTCCTTGGTCGCTTGTGCATATCCTAAGTCGATGCCGTTGTCCATTGTCGTTCATGTGGGACTCCCTCGCGAACACAACACGCACGGCTTCCATAAGCCCGTACAATTGCTGGCATACGCGGACGACATTAACAAGCAGCCATCAATGAGAAGTTCGTTGGCTAGATGGTTCGTTGACATGGAAGAGGCTAATATGGGTCTGGTGGCGAACAAAAGCAAAAAATACGACATCGACGCAGTGGGCAGAGCATCCGAATGGGCAGCTATAACTTCGAGGTAGTCAGGATATTCCACATCCGCTACGCAATAAACGAAACAAACAACATCACTACGGAGATCAGACACTACCGTCAAGATGCAATGAGTAATTGAGCTGTCTCTCGAAGGATCAAGCTGAATGCTTAAAAGACATTGATCATCCTAGTCCCGCTTCACGGCGCAGAGACATAGGCAATCCCAAAAGCGGATGGGGAAGTTCTTGGTATTCTGTACGGCCATCTTGATCGGACTATATGAGTACAGCGATATGAGCCTAAGGTGGAACCTGTGATACGAAGCAGCAGATTGCGCCCGTGTGTTTGTAAGGACCTCCAACAACTCAGGTCCACGACGGACTGTAGCGCCACGTAAAGAAGAAGAAGATGTCAAACCGAATTCGAAGCAAAAATCGTCAAATTCAAGTAGCCTGAGTAGAGCACCGAAATTCAAGAGAACTGCTAAGGCATCCCGTAGAGTGTACTTCAAATAGAGAATGTGCATGAAACTCGTCAGCGTATACATCATTGGTTGGAGTTGTATTGTCTTGTGTCTAAAACAGGGTTTCACTTGTAATTCATCGATATTTCGCAGTTTAAGCTAATTTCACATATGGGGGTTCAGAGTTCGGCTTACTTCACTCATTGGGAAACTGCGGTGATATTTGAACGGACGTTATTCCATGGCACCTCTGCTTTACCAAAATCTACTTTGAAGAATGTGGCGAACTTTATGTCAAAACGTTTGGTATATTTGCCACGTTTGGTATATATGTCACCAAACTCCTAGAGTGATCGACTGAATTCAGAAAATAAGAGAGCATAATCGAAGCGGTGGCCCGTATCGTTGTGGGTATGTGCGTCGACTCCTACGCACTTGGACCTACCTGTCTAGGTTCGATTCCTGGTACGCCAAGAAATATTTTTCACGGCCCACCTCTTTCGAGTCACTGACAATGCTCAAAGAGTATAACTGTCTAGAAAAAGCTTCTCAAACTTGGCCGTTCGGAGTCGGCATAAAACTGTAGGTCCCTTAAACTCGTGAGAGAACAATAGCACGCACAACACGAGTGGTTGCTGAGAAGCTAGTCCCTGGCCCTCTATGGGCTGTAGCGCCACCCATATTATATTATTATTTTAATCGAAGCGACCGGAATGACGGAATTTCCTAACAACTAAATATTCATATTTGCATTCAAAGGAGTATGTACAGATGTCGAAGGTCAGAGGCCATGACAAATTAAATACAAAATGAGTCACAATGAAGATCCTTCATTAAACATGCAGTTGTGGTGGAAGAACATATGTACTTATCTTACAAAAGCTTCATCACTAGTTAAATATGCAAAGAAAAAGAAGATCAATCAATTAAAATCCACGGTTTGAAACGAAAGCACTGAACCTTGTGCACGATGTACGTGATTCACAGAAGCAATACAAAAAAACCAGACTACCACTTAACAGATAATAATTGCTTTCAGCAAGTGCTGACTTTTTCAAGCGGTAAATGATTTCCAATGCAATGACTATGCACTGTACGTATCTGCAACTCTTTTCGATGAGTAAAGAAAAAAAAATTCTTCAAATTGATTAAATACCCACCTACAACTCATTACGAAGGAAACTTCGTCACATTTTCAATTTAATTAACACCACCCCCACGGCACATCTTAAGTTAGCGCATTCAACTCTGGAGCGCAACTGTCGTTCCACCATCAATCTTCTTCAGCTCTTTAAGTAACCGAATCGGATGGCGGATGGCGGGGATAGAACTTCACGCTTCCTCAAAGGACTCGCATTTCACCTCGCACCACTTAAGCGCCTTATCCACGGTACGACGGCGGTATATACGTTTTTTTAATTCATTTTATTTTCGTTCATAGCTTATTTACTTCTTTGGCTCATTTTCAATCCGAAATATCATTCCCTGATTAATTGGAGATACAGATAACTATAGCCGTATCGAATTGGATCGGGGGCTTATGAGTGCACTTTATTAAATCACCGCACACATCTCGCTATATCGGCAGGTGAGTGGATGGAAAAGGATGTGCATCGCTCTGAACCCGTATCCCCACAGAGCAATACAGCATATCGTATGGATTTAATTTTTCATTTAGCAGAAGGAATTCACTTTGGACGTTTACTGTGTAATGGATTCCCTTTCCATTCCGCTTTTTTGTTTATTGAATTTCCTGAAAGGAACGACGACCAGAAAATTCACCTGTGCGTGCACATAACGAAACTTACCCTTGCTGACTCTGTGAGTCACTCGACGCAATTGACTTTGATTGGTTTTCACTTGAACGTGAATTATCCGCAACTATGTAATCTGAAATGAAGGAAAAAAATGCATTTTAATTAATTGTTCATGTGCGGGGTTCATATTGCTAAAAGTCGAGTTAATGGTAGACGGTGAATGGCGGTGAATGAAGAAATGCAGAGGATCACTGCACTTTCTTGCCCACACATATGGTTACCGATAAAAGGGACACACTTATCCGGTAACTTTTTATTTTTGCCATTTAATCTGATTATGATTCGACGACATTTGTACTTTTTTTTTGCTTTTCGAAAGCATTTTTCCCCACTTGACATCAATAATTTCATTAGTTCATTTGGCCTTTCACGGTGGGTAGCACGAAACACACCAGGGTGGGAGCGTTGACAAGTTAGTATTTATTTTAAAAAAGTCTTTCGGAAAATATCCCATCACGAGGGATTTATGTGAGCTGTTTGTAATAACCGCGCAACCCATTGCAACATAAGGTAGTGTCCGGTATGAAAATTGAAACGATGTTTCCGTCAGTGACTGAAAAGGATGTACTACCATGTTGAACTTAAGGAGACGCTTTGTAAATACTTGAGCAATCAAAATTGCAAACGGAGGGACTGGGTTATATCGAGTTTGGAAATGTGGATAACTTTTTTATATATAAAACGCAAACCATTTGAAATATCTCGCATTTTGTATTAATGTTTTGAAGTACAATACACACGTTTATGTACGGAATTGGACGTAGTCCATAAGTCCACCACGGGCTCCTTTGCAGTAGTTGATTCGTTGAACCCAATTTTCTATAGCTCGGGCATACATTTCGACAGCAACGACTGCTGTCGCTCGTTCAATAATTGCCCTGAGATCCTCTACCGATACCGCTTTGTTGACATAGACCTCTGATTTCACGTAGCTCCATAGAAACTGTTTAGAAACTGTCAATCTAGGCGGCCACTTCTCTATATAACGCGTTCATCGAATTGAGTTTTCAATAATCCAATTGTTACACCAGCTGTGTGTTCTGTGGCACCGTCTTGTTGCAACCAAATGCCATTAATGTCTACTCCATGCAATTGACCAAAGACATCACGTTGCAACATGTCTCTGAAGCGATCTCCATTGCCTCTATCGTGGCAGTTATTTTCATAAAATAAAAACACGTGCCTGTGACATCGCCCACCGGAATGAGAACCGTTGAAATTGTGTTTCTTGAAGCACATGAGAGACTGTCTGTCAGCACTTCATTTTGAGATGAAATTTGTCATCTTTTTCTATCATTACTGGAGCCTAAATCCGAGAACGTAAGTCGTTTCATATCATCGAGTGACTTTAATTCTTGAGTTAACTTCATCTTATAAGGGTGCAGGCCAAGATACTTTCAAGAAATTAGCGATAACGAGCTATGCCCAATTTTTGAGAACGCCGTGGAATCGACTGTTTTAATTCGTTGCCGATGAACGATATTCTAGGCACGTCTATCAAACCGTAGTCTCTCTGGCAGGGGAACCTCCAGGAACTAAAATGTAGTCACAAATGCACTGTGAGTTGCTTGTCTACTGGGATGAGAATGACAACAAATAAATTGGCGTTCTTAGAGTGGTTTTTAAAAAAAACTATCAGATAATTGTTAAATTTGTCTTTCGTGGTTTTAACATTAACAGTTTGGTCATTGGTTTAAGGGTGCGTTCACATTGAAAGGCCGCAATTGGAAAACCCTTTATGTAGTATAAAATATACAAAAAAAAACAAGCTCACCGGGAATACTAGAAATACTAAAACTCAATTTTTTACATCGTATGTCATGTCATCCAAGCATGAAAGGGTACCAAACAAAATCAGAGCATTTGTATTTGTAACAGCCAATTGGTTATATATATTAATGAGAAGTCAACTGAGTTGCTCGACCGCAGGTAAGTCACATTGTGCCTCTTCATATGTATTCTTTGAAACAACGGTGGTATCATGAAGCTTTATGTTATGAACAGAAACAGCTTTTATGTTAATCAAATCACTGGCAACTGGTGCTTTCACTTTAATAATGAAACAGTTTTCATGTTGCAACATGACAAGAAATACTTTCTAAGCTTTCCCTGCAACATGTTGAGAATCTATTTTTAGAACTTTAAGCTCATTAATACCGGATGTTTCAAGTTTAAGTAGATTTAGCTTTTCTCATGAATCATTAAACAAAGCTTTTATAAACTCCGAAAACATGGAAGGGGCTTTTCTTTTTTCTCTTAAAAGCTTCTAAGTCCTTTCTCAGAAAAGCACCATATCCTTACATTGAAAAAGGGAACAAGTGCGTCTGCGATAAGTTCACTGAGGACTTTTCTAAGTTTCAACAAAAAAGGCCAAGGAAAAGGAAATATGGGGAAATTAATATACATTAATATCAGTACATACCCTTTTGCTGAGGGCTGGCAATATACTCCTCGTGCTTTTGATCAGCGTTGCCTTCATACTTTAATTGATAATCCGATCTTTTACGTAACGACATCATCAACGATTGTGTACGCGGCGGTATCTCAGGTGGTGCCGGCTCGGGCGGTGGCTCTGAGCCAAACGCCTCCACTTCCGATTCACATTGCGCATACTCGCGTAATTCCTTTTGAATTTGCTGCAATTTTTGTTTCTCACGCTCACTCCGACTGGCCCCCGATGTGGCCGCACTATTCGACGAAGTCGCACTACTCGACGAGGTCATGCCGCTGACACGATTCAACCGGTTACTCTTAGACCGACTCGAACGTAAAGAATTCAAACCGATAATTGATCTTTCGTTTAGCGCCGCACTCGCTTGCAAGTAAGCGGCCACTGCTGAATTGGTGGCATTTAGCTCAACGGCAGCTTGAAGACGATCAAGCATTGCTGAGCTCCCCGAATACGGAAGACGTTCACTTGGCTCGGGATATGTTGGTGTGGCCGCGTGCATATCATACTTTAAACTAAACGGATTGCGGCTGCTAGCCGTGGCTAGTGTTGTGCTATTCTTAGTGTTGGCCGATGATGATATTCCTATTGATGTATGCAGTGGCGAGTTGAGATCAGTACTTTGATGATGGTACAATTGTTGGTTTTGCTGCTGCTGATGTTGCAGTGCTGATGCAGTAGGATACTCGGTAAGGAGTGATTCGGTCACTTCCTCGTTATCACAGTCAGATGCATAGCGATCCATATCTGTTGGATGGAAAAAAAGCAAAATAAGAAATTTTAGTCGACGTGGAATATTTACTGAATCTATATAGTATGTATGTATGTATGTATATAGTTTATTTTTTGAGAAATCAGGTACTAGAGAATTGGCCAACTTAATAGCTGATAAGGGGTCAATTATCCCTCTCGAATTGTTGACGGTTATTCAAGACACAATGTAAATGGCATTTTGTGATTTGTCCGGTGGGTAAAAAAAAAACGATACAAAAAAACGCTGTCAAACGATTTTAAGGGACAAGAGAGGTCGAAGTCGCCGTATAAGGTTCGACAAATAATTTGACTGTTAAGTCAATGGGTACTAGTTGTTCGTTGTCCCATAATTGCAATAATTCTGGCCAAGAGTCTTTAATCCAGTATTTTGACACGGTTGCATGCCAACAATCTACTGCGAAGTTTGAAAAGCCTTACGTGACAATTATGCTCTCGTACTATTGTCACAGAATCTTGAGAGGCGGTGCCGCTGAATTCAGTGTTAGAATCGGATCACTGGCTTTCTGTGTAATAGTTAGCTCAATGGCCCTGAATTACTGCTATAGGTGTGTACACTTAGGGCCAATGTGAAGAACGCGGATTAGTTGACTCCAACTCTGAAATTTGCTTTTTGATATTAATAGAGCTGCTGACATGACTGATGCTGGTCTTACTTAGCTCGCTTAAGAGCCTTTCTCCTGAGTGCCTCTTTCATTGAGTCGAGAATCCATTGCAGAGCAGAGTAGGTTTTTAACGGTTTCTTGGAAGTAGGCTGAGTACCTGAAGGTGAACGTGCTTATGGCACAGTGCTCCATGCTTCTACTGGCTTTTTTTTTTATTTCATTATTATTTCAGTATTTAAAACAAATTTGTAAATACTAGACAAAACTGCTTAACACTAGTTGGACGTACAATGTAACTTTTTCTAACTTACTGGCCCTTGGCGGGCACTCTAAGCGAAACCTAATCTTAAACTATGCCTTTTGGCTTAACCTAACATTCCATGTGTTTAAGTAACTCTAACTGTGCAATGTAAAATTAAGATAAAAATTAGAAGAAAAAAGCTTAATGACTGTACTTTTCGCTTCTACTGGCGATCTGATTAGGATTATTCCAGAGATTAATCCTGCTAACTGTTTCGACGAAAGCTTCTAAAATTTGCTCTTCAGAACTCGCATTAACCGATAAGTCCCTTCAGAAAGTAGCACGCACAATACAACACTTGCACTTGGCAGCCAAAATTTGCCATTGCCGAAATACAACCTGATATACTGTCACAGTCACATGCCCAAAAGCATATTCTTGTTCAACCATCAAATTATCTGTCAAATAAATTCATTTTGGTTGAAGTCAATTTAAATGTCTCTAAACAAAACACCCTTTATGTATCTATTTGGAATAAGTACTATTTTGATCGGCTATGCAATTTCCCGTTATGTCACAGTCTTGCCTCAGGCACAAGAGGCTACTAAAAAATAATAAAATATTTCGCCATCTTATCAAGAGACAGGCGGCAGTTAAAGGAAGTCTTCGAGCGAAAAGTGACTGAATCTAGAAATTTGTCTCAGCCTGGCTGTCACAAAAGATGACGAAATCGCGTTGTTCTTGAGACAAGAAAGAATTATTTTGTTGTACATTTTCATCATTGTACATTCTATGATGATTTGTAGAACTTCAGTTGTGATTAAAGGGAATGTTTAAGGTCAATATTTCTGTGGTGGCCCGTGGCATTGTGGGTATGTGCGTCGACTCCTACGCACTTGGACCTACCTGTCTAGGTTCGATTCCTGTTACGACAAGAAATACTTTTCACGGCCCCACCTCTTTCGAGTCACTGACAATGCTCAAAGAGTACAACTGTCTAGAAAAAGCTTCTCAAATTGGCCGTACGGAGTCGGCATAAAACTGTAGGTCCCTTCCACTCGTGATAGAACAATAGCACGCACAACATGAATGGTTGCTGAAAAGCTAGGCCCTGGCCCTCTACGGGCCGTAGCGCCACCAATATTATGTTATTATTATTCCTATTGGCCTAGAATCTATTTGTTTGTCAAAAACAATGTACACCCCAGTCCTTTAGTAAACTTAATTAATAGTAAAATGAAAACCACATCCCCTGACCATTACCATAATTTAAAATATTCAAAATGCACTTACTTGCCAACTGTTGACTCTGGATAAGCAGTGATGCCAGCAATTGCGTATCAAACGCCGATGTTTGCGTATTGTTCTGATATTCATCCTCGCTGCTGCTATAACCATGACGGCTATGCCATTCCGCTGATCGCTGGCGACGCATCTGCTCGCCACCAAAATAGTATTCGCTGCCGCGTTTCCGGCCAATTGTTCCCGAGTGACTTGACATCCCGAACGGTTTTTCCTTTCGAGTCTCTGTCACTGACAATTCCGCTACGGTTAATTAGGATATGTCAAGCATGTTGAGTGCGAATCCTGCAAAGAAGAGAAAACGAAATGTTCAAATGAGGATGGCCGGAAAATCGAACAAGAAAAAACGAAAATGAAAGACAAAAAAAATGAGAAAAACACAAATACGAATAACTGGGATGCTTGCTTTTGCCTTAGAATAATAAATGAAGCACCGGTTTCAACCCCTCGAAGAGAATGATGGAAGTTGTTTGTACTAATTGTTATTTATTAGCGCCCTTTCGGTTGAAATTTGCTGTTGAATGTTGGTAAATGTTGCCACGAACTCTGTGACCCTCGCTTGCTGTTCTTATTGCCTGCGGTTAGTTGAGCAAGGGGCACGGGAGGAGACAATAGAAAAAAAAAAAACGGAAACCAGACCCACAAACGGGGAAAAAAAGGGTTGTGCTCATCCCGGTATAAAGTGTCCCCGTGTCAGAGTACACTGCTTCTGTCATAAATGACTCTAATTAAAGGTTATTACCTAATGGGGTTGCTGATGGCCATAGGGTTAAATTATAATTTAGGTTGTTACTTGATTTCCTTATTGTGCGGCACATCCTTTCTCGGTCGTTTAAAAATGTGGGTTACAGCAGCAATTAGTTTGAGTATCTTTTTTTTTGCTTAAGTAGTAGAATGAGTTTTCGCCACGTACTTGACGAAAAGTACCTAATTTCCCTCAGCTCATTTTCGCTCGAAACTGGTCTTCAGCGGCGGAACGGAGGGAGAGTGGTGTTGCATTGAAATTTTCTTGCATTTGTAAACGTCGCGGTGAATATTTAAACACTGCCACCTCAGACAGAAGCGCATTAATACTTGAACAACCCAAATGTTCAATTCAATAGCAGGCGATTCCAATTCGTTGCGTCCAGACCTTTTCAACAGCTCCCACCTAATCCTTCAGAGCATTCACGGTCACATCCTTGCGGTCGATGGCTGTGCACTTTCATCCCTTGCTGCTTTGTTGATTTTTCCACTTGTATCCATCCATCTACGTTGGCCAGCGACGAGGACTAACGTTGAAATTTATTTATGAAATTGTTTTATCTACGGCCATGCCGTGAAGCTTTTGGGGGTGAAGGTTGCAACCTTGGACGTCTCACGTTCATGCTGCGGGTGGTCAAACAAAGTTCTGCAGCAATCAAAGGCAGTTAATCGGAGGTGAATGCATTCACATTTTTTGCTCTTTCTTATTGCCATACAGCGAAGATAGAAGGGATGAAAAATGGAAAATGGGCGGTTTGCAAGAAACAAGAATAATGGCTGCATTGGAAGGAGGAAAGTTCATATTCCGGTCAGACTTCAAATGCTGGTAGCCACTGCAGCAAAGTGCAGAACCCTGTGAGGACGTGGAATGTGTTTGCAAGGTTATCTGGGCCGCATCAGACTTAGGCAGTGACTGTGCCAGGAAAGTTTTGCAATTTAATTTCTGCTTTCTGTGTAGCGGACTAACTTAAGGTGTACATTCAGATTGAGGATTTAAACTTTTGATAACATTCAATTTCTCTTGTGATAGTGGTCAACCGTTTTTTTAGTTTTCGATTTCTCAACATGGTCTTACTCCGTAGTTTTGTTAAAGTAAAAAATGCAGAATTCCTGGCGAACATTGTTGCGACGGTCATTTGCTCAATTACGCGAGTTGGCTTTCAAGTCCTGGATCGTTGGTAGGTAATAGGGTGCCCTGTCGGCCTTATGGCCGTGGCTCACTTAGACCAACATGTTGGGTCCATTGTGCCCTTGTTTGGGATGGTTTACCAGTGTGAGACTTAGAAATTAATCTTAGGTGATTTTTCAGTTCAACACCGCCTAAGTACTTAGCTCTACGAAGAAGTGCTTTCCTAGGAACTGCCTCTTTTTCTTTGCCAGGGCCGAGCAATCTTTGATAGTTTCTGTTTCTTTCTCATCTCTCTAGCTTTTGCAAAACCGTTAGACAGTGCCTGGAAGGGGCTCTTACTAGCATGTGCACAGTACATCCTTGCGACTAAAATCGATCAATGATGTTGATGTGTCTTTGATCAGCGTTGGGCATAGAGCCGTCACCGTTGCTCCAATACTCAGACTAAACTATCGAGTTCTGGCTTAGTCCCGGGTCGTAACTAGGTTATCGGGCTGGATGTGGTTTATTCAGCCATGTATCGTCCAATAAAGTAGGTTAGGTTAGATAGGTGGGACGGCTCGTCTCACTTATGTCCTGATGGACCCATCGTAAAGCCCGATGGGATCAAATGCACCTACTCTGTACCAAATATACATATTACGTGTGTTCAATGTTCAGTCATCCTGTTAACTAAAAAGATACGTTAGTGGCTTTTCTGTTAGATAATGGAGGTCTTGGAAGAAATACATATTCTCTAAATGTCTCAACTGGCAGAGACTGGGGTAGTGGCAGAGGTATTGAGCAGTATCTTCTTTTTCCAATTCGTGACCGCAGTCTCTGCATATACAGTTGTTGTCTTGTCCCGTTTCCATTTCGTGGTTCTTGTGATTGATGATTATATCCAGTTTGTGGTCCAAATACTATAGTTTCGTTGCACTGTAGAATTTTGGTCGGTTCTCACCGGCACCATTCCTGGCAGGTTCATCCATTGCTTCATGGCCGGTTATGTTCTTATGGCCCCGGATCCAATATATGCAGAGTTAGCGAGTGCTGCGTGCTAAGAACCTTAAACTCTTAGCGGCAGCATGTGACCAGCTTGGAGTTGGTTTCAAATGCCGAATTTGCTTTAATGGTCGCTTGCTTGACTGCCAATTAGAATGGTAATATCAGCCTGATATCAATTATGGCCGCTTCTTGGACTTCCAGGACCCCTGCTTGGAAAACGGAGCCAAATTCAGGGATTTTGGTCCAGTGCATGTTTAAGAAATTCGGATACAAACGGCCGCATCTATCTTGTAGCTTTGTAGCTACTGCGATCCATCTGTGTATACTTGGATGGTCGAATTGTTTATGGTGTCATTAGTAGTCCACTTCTCCCTGGCTTGGAAATAGATATTTTGAAGTCGAGGAACGGAGGAGTATTGTCGCCTTCGACTTAGTACATTTTAAGTCTATTTAGTATACTCGCAGTGGAACTTGGGAACTTTTTGCAGTAGTAGTCATCTGCATGTAGAAGCAATAAGTTTAACATATGACACCCATGCATCCATGCCTTGGTTAATGCCTTTAAGTTGTTGGTGTTCAAGCAGAAAGTTTACCTCCAGTCATATATGAAAATTAACTTGAGAATCGCTGTGTACATCCACAGGATCGTTTGGGGTGGTGACTAAACCTGAATATACTGGTGCTGAGGTACAGGGCGAACGACGCCTCCTTGGCTCTTTCATTAACATTTTGTTTCGAGTTAATTTTCCTGTGTAGGATTATTCCAATGTATAATCGATATACTATCAGGCAGAGTGAGGGATGTGCCTTCAATTACTGGTAATCTGAAGTGCAGGATAACTCTTTTGTTGGAGAAAAGGACCAACTCTACTTTTTGTGGATTAAGCACCAGAATACAAGAGGTCGCCCAACGGAGAAGGGTTTTGTACTAGCCCACTATTTTATGGGGTAAATATGGATTGGTTCTCGAATATTTGAGCTCTTCCAGGACTTCGGTACAAGACTAGCACCAACAGAAAGGGTGAGATAACTCCGCCCTGCGGGATCCAAGACTATTCGAATTTCGGACTCGGATCACATGTGCATGAGCAAGCAATACTGAATAAATACGACACCATGAGGCCAGATCGGTCAAGCGTCTTTACTATATTATCAGGATCCTGTTGTCGTGACTTAAATCAGAAAAAATCCGTACACTTTGCTTGTCTTAAGATATCCGATCTTTGCTAGTTTTAAAAATTATTAAATTTATAAGCCCATGCGAATCAAGACTGTGTTGGGACCCTATTGGTTCAATGAATATTTAAGACAGCCCTCATAAGACATTCATACCTTCTACGAACATTTCCTAGAGACCCTACTCTACGTAAGGAGCCGTGTAAATCCGAAGAAAGTGTGATCAGAACATTAATGTAAGTTTATGCCAACTTTAGACTCGTTAAAATACATGTGTACCTCGTTAAGTAAAACGTATGTCATGTATAACAAGAATGTTATGCTGCCGCCCAATTCCAATTCCAAGATTTCCTTCTGACTTCCCTTCAGGTCAAGGTTAAGCATCATTTTCAACCACCCTCTTCGCACACAGGAGTGATTGCTCAACGAAATATGATCGACGCCAAGGGGCATCATTAATTCCAACATGCCACCATCATCTCGATTTTGAAGCACTCATCATTTCTTTGATTATTGGCGCCGGCATTAAACTAGAATCCTTTCGACTGCTCAGGGGATAATGTTCACCGACAAAGCACCCACATCCCAAGTGGCAGACGCTCCATTCATTTTAATGCACCATCATAGTGGTGCCGTGCCTTTGAATTGCAGAGATACCGAACCGAAATTCGAAATCCGAAATCCATCAGACCTTGAAGAAATGAACACGAGAACAAGAATGTATCGCCCAAAAAAAAAAAAATACAAATACGAATACATTGTGCCTACATTTTCAATAGAAATCCTTCGAACATTGTATTGTGTGTCAGCAGAAAGCACTAAACAAGCAGCACACATTTTAATGTGTACCAATGACTTGCTGGAGAACATCCTACAAATCAAGGACCCTCCCATGGAAACACACCCGAGTGTGAGTGCGATGAGAGTGATCCTAATCGATGCATTAGACGAAGAAGCAATTCTTCAAACTAAACAATCTGTATCCCAGTCTCCGCTCCGCTGTTGTTGACACAAAGGCGCCTCCTTTACTGGGGCAAAGAAGCAGGATGAGATATCTCTGTCAGCACTCGGTCAGGACAAATGGAATGGCCCATTTTAATTGGAAAATGTCTATTACATGAGAATTTCCCAAAAGGATGGCAGCTTCTAATTTGTATCGAGTTACGCACACGTAGGAGGATCTCAGAGGTCTGCATACGGGAAAAGTTCATGTAGCCTCACACCATTGTCTGGGAAAACGCACAGGATGAGACAGGAACCAGCAACCAGCAGCCGTCGGAGTGATACTCAAGACTTTAAGCATCACAAGGAGGTGATAAATCAGCATCAGGGTATCGTCATAGCGACAGATTTCCAATTTTGCTATTTTTGTCCTTTCCTTGGGCCAGGGCCGGGGGCGTAAAGGTGGTGGCATGAACTTATGCATTCACACGTTACATCACCCCGAAGGTGAACCGGGGTGGTAAAGTGAGTCCCTGCCGCACCAAACCTTTAACCCGTTGCATGGAACCATCCGAGTTGGCAGGATGAAAATGTTTTACTTACCTGATTGATTTATTGCACTCAGCTGTGTGACCCATATTTTGTAGCAACAGATCCATTCCGTTCGAAGGAGGGGCCGGGCGGTCGTGTTTCAAACTCAAACTCCAGCTCCATGGTGGCGGCTAGCAGAGGGAGTGGGCCGAAGTAATATCTGGATAAGGATTGATATTTATGTGACTACGTTCACCACACATCCGGAGTCGTCGGTTGCTTGGCTTCGGTGTGATTTTTTTTGTTTGTGTATGTTACCATTTTGGCAAGATACAGTATCTGGGGCGGGAAAATGTGTAAAATTTAATTTACGACATAGTCGTTGGCAGACTTATGGGAGCACACCGGTGTGCTTTAATGATTACCATAATGGGGCCACTAATAGTTGAGTGTGTTGTCTGTGTGTGTGTGTGCGATGCTTTAAAGAGATTTCATTTGACTCTCAAGTATTTATCTGGAATTAATATTTCAGGACTTCTGGGCAAGAGCATAATTGAAATGTGTACATCGTACAATGGCGGAGAGTAAGGATATAATTATTTAAACTGATTGAGAGAGATCAGGCTGTTGATGTTATCCGCTCTCATAAGCAGGCGGATGGACCATCAACGATTTCATTAAATTTTGGAGGATCTGCTGTGGCGTATCCGTTTTTCAATCTTTCAGTTGGTTGCCGCACAAGAACAGGGAAATTTCGTCGGGCACTGATTGATAAATTCTCGTTAATAAATCCGGCACGGTTTTTTGAGGACTTTCTGGATGGATTGACGGGTGGTTGTGCGAATTTGCGCATATAGCGGATAATTGAAGCAATTTAATGCTTCTGCTTATGAGTCGTGGTTTTCAAGAGTGGAGCGAAAAATGTTAAATGCTGAAAATTATTTTTCATGCCATGAGGTCCAGTGAAAGCATGGCGAAGGATGTTCTAGAGGATCGACTATACGGATATTTGGAATGGTGGTTGCGGTGGCCTAGTGGATACTGAATTAATCGAGAATCAATCGGGCGAGGTAGCAACTGCAACTTACAATGAGGCGGTGCAAATGCAAATGAGAGGGGTATCGTTAAAGAGGTAGCTTCCCAGGAACAACATGTGTGAACTACATGCCTAAGAGATGCCAGAGCCCCCAGGTAGATAGAAGGTCCTCCTACAGTTTCTGAAGAAGATGCTTGTGATGGCATCACGTCACCTGGCATACTACCAGTAGACCGTGTCAACTAAAGGCTGACCAGATAGCAGTAATAGCTTTTCCAATTGTCATGTTTCAACAGCTGTCAAAGCTATCAACTACGTTGAGCTGTCAAAATATTTAGTAAGGTTTGCCAAGCGTGAAACGATGCATGATGAATCGTTTCACGCTTGTCGAAGGTGAGGCAATCATTACAAAATTTTATTGACATTCAGTGCAGTTCTAAATACCTACGCGAGACGAATTTCGTCGCGAATTCGGTTAGCTGCGGTTAGTGCAGGTAATTCCTCGTATCGTGGAACATTTTAGTGAATGATGCCAATTTAAACACAGACTATAGTTTATGTCGACGAAGAATTCAAAAAGAGAGCTTGAAAGTTTTGCCAGAAAGCCAAAATGTCCTGGAAGGCATTTTCTTCTTCGATTGCTTCTTGATTCGATTGCCCTGCGGTTCGTTGTTCGGAGTCCATAAGTTCAAGTTCTTGATCTAAGAAGTGTTTTCATAAAATTCAGAAAGTATCCTTTTATGCTGGATAGGGTGCCATACCGCCTCCAACAACCAGGCTGAGATTAAATCAGTATACATGGTTACTTAATATTCAATAGATCTATCCGTAAATTTCTGGGACATTGTGACATTCCAGCTGATTCGTAAGTCGACGAATTCATGGTCCTCGCCACAGCTAAGCGGCTTCCAAAAATACGGTACAAACACAATAGATCTGAGACCACTACATCAGTAGCGCGTCATTGCTAGGCAAATTCAAAGTCCAAGCTTAGTCGTCTTCCTGGTCAGACTAAGCACGCCTGAGAACTCATCAGCATCATACGAGGATTCTGTGCCATATGCCCGCTTAACTGTGGAATAAATCTCTCGCAATCAATTCTAAGAGGATTTATATTTTACATCTGAGGATTATTCGGCAGCGACTTGCTCGCGACTTAGCTTACTGCATGCAACCTCACTGATAAGCGTATTCTAGAGAATAAGCAGCAAGCACATTCCCTCTGCTATCCGAGTGCCTACAGCATCAGTGCAATGTTACATTTTAATGTGAAAACTAACGGCGTTTGAGCTAAGTTTTCGCAAAACTAGAACTATTTCGTGCACACATTTCGCAACATTCCACGCAAAATAAAGGAATCCCAACATTCATGCCATATATTTACTTTCAACGTATGCACATGTATTCATACGTCTTACGAATGTGACTCATTAAAAGTTGCTTAAATCTTTTGCGTCACGTCACAACAATTTTCAGGAAATAATCCACAATTAGCTTATGGCACTTAACCTTTTGCCCGCCCTTAGGAACTCGTTCACGTCGGCAAATATAGACATTAGCACGCTACGCCTATGAGCACTGTTTAATTTCATCACTTAAAGAGTTAAAGATCTCGACTGTGTGTGCATAATTATCCTTCAACGGGTGGGGTAGTCAAAGGAAAATATTATTAAATAGATACCTACCCCAGGTGGGGGCGAGCACCGTTGGGTGGATGGGCGAGCGAGCACAGTCGCTGGCTGAGTGTGGGCTGATAGACACAGGCCAAAAAAGAGTATAAAAGAGTAAGAGAGAGAGAGAATGAGAATGGGACCACCCATAAGGGCTGCAATCACCCGGAAAATGTGCATCCAATTAGCATACTTCCAAGGACATTTTATGGGAAGCATGCTGCGATGTACACAGATATCCCTATATTTCCATCTAGAGTATAATTTAAATTACGAATAAATTTTCAACTGAAATAATATCCCTAGAAGGCAAAAGCTCATGATTTATATGTGTTTGTGCGTAAGTCGGATGACATGGAATATTATTTGATGAATAGTTTTGTTACACAAGTGCTCTTAATAACCATTTTGAGTGGGTGAAGTCGGGAGGTAGGCTATCGGATTAATTATTGCATTACATGAATGTGATGGGGCTTGATGTGAGTGAAGAGAGGTGTTCATAAAAAAAATATACGTTGTGACTCATCATTTCTTAATTGGAGCCAATGCAGTTTATGTGAACGTTGCCTTTAACGACCTCGAATATAACGTTTCTGTGGAAAATGAAGAAAGGCCGTGAGCTTGTTGACTTGGGTTTTACAAGCAGTGGAAGGATATTTTATGCGACTGTGTTTTATTTTTTGTTAACCTCTTGAAATGTCAAGGTACTGTAGGCGTGACAGGCGGAGGCTAGGAGATTATTTGTGTAAATGTCACTTGTATACAAAACGAGTGTTTGACATTGTCATTGAGACGTAATTGAATGTTCGTTACCAACAGACGTGACAGTATCCATATCCATAAAGAGGTTTTTGTTTAATGAAATGGCAGAAATATCATATGGCGTCCGTCACACGATCCATTATTAACGAATTTTTGTTTTCGTAAGAGTTTGAATAAAGTCAACGGAATATTTCGTTGAAACTTAATCCTCAAGCCATATTACTGGCAATACTGTCGACTTAATGAAAAGGGCGCAGAATTCCAAGATAGACATCTCATCTGAGCTCCAGATTGAGTGATGGCAGAAAAGAACTTCGATATTATCAGCCCCCCGTCAATGAGGTCAACTTCGCATATTTTTATTAAGTTTCATTTAAAAATTCGTTTTGGCCCGTTGTTTCCTCTTTTGTTCCTTCTATCGCCAAATGGCCAAGAAGCCGTAGTTCAAAACGTCAGTCTTGACACCTGTCAAATATGGCAGAGGCGTTGCTTGCCGATATAACCAATGGATCCCTTTCGTGAATAACGAGGTTGAAGATCGAAGCTGGGTATCTCTATTGATGACCAACTACATTTTTCTAACAACTCTTGAGCAGTGCACTTTTATCATTCAACTAAGACCAATCTTCCGTGACACACTGTTTGTCACTTTGAACAAAAGAGAAACTTTACGCCGCCGTCTTTTTTCATGTAATGACTGCTCCTTTTTTCGTCTGATTCCGTATATCTTTGTTCCCGTCTAGTCTCGGCACGAAACAATGCTATCACCAGACAGACAAAAAACCAGTGTTAGTTGCAGCTTTTCACAGAATTTCATGTGCAATTGTTGTTGCAACGGTCGCAGCAATTTTGATTGCTATGAAAAGAGTCTACCAGGAACCCACTAGGAGCTCACTTTTCAACCATCAGTCGTCTTGCTCCGATGCGCTCCTTTTTCGTAGTTGTTTTGTTATTTGTGTTTTGCTATTGTTGCGTTCATTGCTTTCCTTTGTGTCTATCCTTTGTGCAGCCAAATCCATTGTGTATTAATTCATGTAGGATCCGTAACAATACCCGGTCTTTGCGCTTTTATGCGAAGGACGACACAATCAACCTTGTTCCTATTAGAGTTTGCATGAATGTGTAGTCTTGCAAGAGGAAGTGTGTGTACATTTGAATTTGAATTTATACATGCTCTGCACGTCTTCGTACAGAAAGTGAAATGCCCGATTTCGGATACTATACTGTCCTGGGACGAGACGAACGAGAGTTAGATATTGAAAGGATCAGTGAAATGAAAACTTGGATTTTGGGGAGATGCTGCAGTTCTGCAAATGTGTTTGGTTTCATCTGAGATGTATTGGGATAGTGTCAGAGTAGGGAGTATGTCAGGTATATAAAAATCTTGTTTCTTGTTTTTAATGGGTACAGCATTTTGGCGGTGGTACAAAGGCGAGCATTTAGGCATAGTTTTTGTATTAGTCTTCGATTTAGAATTTGTTTTAAAAAAGGACTCAAGCAGCAACTGGAAAATTGTAGCTGGTAATTTATGTTAAGACCGCTCGATTCATCAACGAACTCGATGCCATTTTTGCTATGTCTCGTCGGTTATGTGTGTTTTTTCAAATTAAAAATTCAATTTCTCCAAATTTGTTTGACATGACAAAATTCCAGCATCAATTGTCAATTAGTGTACGTAGAGATCGATTTATTTCGCTCCCACTGAAGTGAGTAAAAGTTAACGATACTTCATGAAACTTAACGAAACTGAACGAACAGATATTTATGGTGTCAATGTATCATTTCTGGTGTAATCTCTCTATGGCCTAAGCTAGATTAAGATTCATTCCGTCCATCAGATTTAGGTCTTGATTTTTTATAAAACTTATCCTCCATAATTTGTATCTTATTATTCTCTAAAATTATCCATTCGCCATTTATGTTTTATTCGACTCGTTACTTATCCAGTGGTATGGTGGTAATCATTGGCTTGAAATAATGCACGTTACTAAGCTTCACGAAGTGCGTTTTTCTCGAGAGAAATGTGTGTTTTGAACTCTTTGAGATAATCGACTGTATGAGTGCATATCTTGTTTTAACAGGGGAGCTGGTGTCTTGTATCATCCTGCTTGCTGCGAAGGAGTTGATATGTGGCTCCCAGAAAAAGTGGCAGTTGATAATAATGCCAAGATATTTGTCCGTGTTGACGAGTTCAATTTCAAGTTGTTTCAAAGAATTGTAACACGTACAGCTTTTAAGTACAATCTTAAGTTCCGCACTTCATTTCTGCATACAAAAAGTAACCGAGGACCTAGTCTGGACCCCTGTGGCACTCCAGGATTCAGATTCTTGGACTATGGCATTCTCTTATTTGTAGGTGTAAAATTCTATACCAATAATTGGTTTTGTGATGACCCATTGATATATTAAATATCTCTATCTCCATTCACCGCCTGTTGACGTTTCCCATAAGAACGATCTCCTTCGGAGAGCTCAACTTTATAATGACGCCCACACAATAGCTATTCCTTCTATATAAAGCTTGGACAACTCAATTCGCCGCTTTATCCCCAATGTTATTATCGTCGCGAAATAATCTACCAAACCATAAACCAGGACGTTGTTTCAATGCCAAAAACCCTTATTGACACACTTACAACCACCATATGCGATATGGAGGTGTGGGAATGTAACCGCATACCATACCGAAAACCGGAAAATGATCCTGCACAAACACATCCACTGGTCCCCTAGCCCACCACCACGCTTCGCTCTAAATCATTTTTGGTGCAACCCCCTACGTCATACTTCATTCCCAGCCACTGTCCCAAATCCCTCGGGCCAAAGCCAAAGCCCAAACGCATATAAACCCTGCAATAGGTTACCGAGTGAAACCAACAAAATATAAAATACTGCTGCACCACAGGACATAAAGATAAGAAATTAAAATCGAGCTGTGACACAAAGGACACTAGCTGCTCTGATGGAAGTTCCTTCTCAAAGGGACCCCCTTTTTCATAACTCCTCCCCCGGCCTGAACTCTAGCGCAGCACCCTGTATACACTCTCTGCTTTAATGTTATTTAGTGAACCACAGTCGGGAGAGGACTTCAGAAGGGCGCCGCGCCGCTGCACGCTGGTGACCCATTTCGTTAGCACAAAAATGAGAGGGAAACAAAAACAGGATAATAATTCCCATTTACGAATTAAAATCCATTTTGCAGAGAAATAATTTACAAGTTAGGTCCTTGATTTATTTCACTTTTTTTTGTGTTTCATCTTCGCTGCCGCTACTTCCCCGGAGGTGTCAGAGGGTATCTAACGTAATGTTTCCTTGGATTAGGAGTTGCGGTGCTCGTTTGCTCGCTGCTCGCTGCTCGGTGCGGTGGTGTTTGAATTGGTCCTTGTGGTAATTCGCTATAAGTTTCTCAGAAATTTGAAATTCATTGTTTGAATTTGAGACGGGGAAATGGTAGGAAACAGAGGATCCCTGCTAGAAAAGTATCTAATCTCCGTTGAGGAGGAAAGTCTTCGTTGCTTCCCTGGAAGGAGACAAATTTCCTTAAGGATACGGATGGACAATCGCCTTGGCTTGCGATTGCCGGTCGGTGTGTCTGTTCTGTTTATTTGGCACACTCTTCAAGTATCGATTTGGGCAATCGATTCAAGTTTGTTTGTGTGCTTTATTTTTTCTGCAAAATGAATCCGAATAATTTGTATCTGTAAAATCTGGTGGAAATTAAGCGCCGCTTTGCTGGAGCATCGAGTGCAGGGTGGCTGGGCAGGCAGGCTTTTCACTTCCTCGAGATTTGCCAAGTGTCGCTTCTTTTCGTTTTATCAGCACAGATGGTTGGAAAATATTGGAAAAATGTACCATAGGGATTAATATGATAATTTATGAAGGGAAGCTGGATCTTTTCACAGGATGTTGGCTGACGTGCTCTAGGTTGGATTTTAAGAAACAACATTTTTTTCATCTTTATCCTCATCGCCTTTTGTCTCGATAAGATATAGGGGAAAAAAATACGGAAGGACTTGAAGAAAGCAGAAAATTAGGGCGGTGGCAGAGGTGAAGAGCGGATTTTAAGGACTTTAATCCAGTTTCCGAAGTGGCGAAAGCTCTTTATGGATTTTTTTCGCACTGTTTTTGCGTAAATCCTGGAAGAGTGGCATTTTAAGGGATTATGCGAATTCAGATTTGGAACTTTCTTAATATCTAAGAGTATCGAATGAATTGCCATCGTTTATGGAGACGCAGTGGAGGATTAGGTAATTTCGCAGATGATCCTCAAACCGATACTGTTGACCGAGCCGTGATGGGTTGGTAGACGGTGGTAGGCTTGCGTTGGAGGTATAGTGGCGCCAAGTTACGCTGTGAAGGGAATTTAGATGAGAAATGAATGGTACACCAAAAATAGTGACAGCTTTCAACACTTGGAAGAAAAACGAATACACTTCAGGAGAACGCTTCGATTCGATGATGGGTTACAGACCTTGTGATGTTCAACTAATCATGGTTTTGGTGGTAAAAAATTGCACAATGCAGTACTTGTCGTCTCAGAAAACAAAAAAAAAAGAAAAACATATAAGGGGCAACACAGACAGCACTTCAACTCGGTAGAAAGGGCTGCTATAAGATATGGACTTCGGAATAAACAGCATCGCCGACCTCAGTATTGATATCGAACGCTAAGAATTCTTGTTATTCCTTTGGGCCTAAAATGCAATTGAGCAAAAGGGTAATTTTTCGATTGATTAAGCTGACATTGATCAGCCCGGTGCTGCTTAATGACCCAGAGGAAGAGACAAAATCTAAAGCGGATAAGGAAGCCCTTGGTATTGTCTAAAGAAATGTCTGCATGCACTCTTTTGCACGCTCTAATTGGATGAGAAGATTCAAGTTCGAACTGTACGAGATGCATAGAGTCCAGCCAGTAATCTGACGCCTAAGATGGACTGGAGAACGCATTGACGACTTGGCATCGCCACGAAAAGACTCTTCTCAAAATGAAACATGCTACAGGAGACGTCCGATGTTAAGTCAGCGCTCAGAAGTGGAGAAGAATATCAACCAAGCGAAACAGTAGAGATCGCGCTGACAGGAGAGCAGGTTGATGGTCAGGTCCAGCCCAGAATGTAGCACCACAAGAAGAGAAGAGAAAGAGAGCTGCAGACAATACAAAGTGAAAGGGATTATCGAGTGAACCTAGAAACATGAATATTTGAACTCATCATAAGACACTGCTAATAACTGAAATAAATATGAAAAATATTATGCATTATCTTACTCTATAACAAAACGAACAGTTTCGAGGCATTACCTGCGTCCTATGGGATGTAGCAACGCAAATGTATAAGAAATACAAAATGTATACAAAAGAGACAATAGTTCGATGCAATTAGTAACTAAAAGAATGAGTACTAAAAATGCACATTAAAGTTAAATTCGAAAAACGGGCTCACAGCGGTATTGGCTGGTGTGAAAAAAGTTTAGTGTGAGTGTTCCCTCAGCATTAAAAACAAAAAACAAAACCATTGACAGCATTCAACTTCTCACTAGCTGTCAATAAGACACATTCTCTTGTTCAACGGAAGTTTTGACAACGCAACGTGGCGTACATCTGCTCTATCACATCGATATATCCATGCTAATAAATAAAATTCGAAGGACGGCTGGTAGATTACTCATCCGACGAACAAAGCTCTTGGACTTATGGACATTTGATCAATTTGTCACTCATACGCCATACACACAGCCAGGGCGGAATTACTTTTTTGTTTCGCAGCACTTACAGGACACGTCCCCATAATCTCAGAAAATTCAAATTTTGAAACTTCTTCACATGAAGGAAAGGAAATACCGTCAACCAGAACTACAGCCACCGTCAGGGGCAACTCCCGTCGAGTGACTGCAAACAAGAAGGGCCCACAAATAGCAAAGCAAACAACCGAAAGAGCAAAGAAAGAAAAAAGGACAAACTATCCAATAACTTTCGGAGTCAAGTTTTGTCAGAGGAAATTATTTTATGATTTATACGTTTTGTGATAGTAAAAGTTTGCAGGATACCGTCCGATTGTTTTGTGGGTCAGATTCGTAATTCAAATGTAAGCCAGAAAGGGGAAACATCTTGCCGCTTGGCAAAAATAAAGGATATCCTTTTTGTGTTGGCAGCTTCGTTGTGGGCAGCCACCACGACTCATTCGTCTCTCTTCTTCTGTTTGTGGAAAATTGTCATCGCGTGGCGTTCATTTCTCCGTGCCTGAGTCGACATGGACCCGAGCTGGGGTACAAGCATGGGCATCGGCATCAGCATCAGCAGGGGCAGTTGTGGTCTTTAACATGGATGATGGGAATCCGGTTAAGAAGTGCACCCGAAGTGAAATTATTCTCCTCCCCCCATCCCTCTTTTTTTGTTACAGCAGTCAGAAGGACGGTCATTGTGTCTATGCATGCATCATGCTGGAAATCGTAAAAGCAGGAGGTCACTGGGTTCGTTGAGGAAAGATCGGGCCTGGCGATATACATAAATCGAGGCACACATGCTTTAAACGTTTGGGCTGAAATGAGAAACTCAAATGGAAATTTATTGGACTGGATTTGATGGCAACCAATGACGGACATGGACGGATCTTGGTCCGGGGTATTAGTGTACAGTCAACAGAAAAACAAAAAAATTCAAATAAGAGAACGCTTGGAATGCAAATAGAAGTCGTTTCCAATAAGCTCGTGACGGTCATTCAATGAGTTTTGGCCTTGGCTAGATGAGCTTTTAATTGTTGACTTTGACTGCCTCGAGTGAGTTTTGTGTCCAGAGCACCATAAAGGAATGGCAATGAGTTTTTGTGAATTTTAAATTGAGGACACAGAGATGATTTCTTTTGCGAAGCTTGAGGACATTTTTATTTTCTTTTTGCTTTTTTTTTTTTTTAGACGTACGAGTATGTAATCAATTGACTAGAGGGCTACTGCAGTAAATTCACTTTGCTTGGCGAAGAGGGTTGCTGGGGACTTTGCCATGTTGGCAGCTACACATGAAGCTGGTGTGATGTGAAATGGGCGGAAAATAGAGAAGTGGTGTCTGCGTGGGGGATGATATATGAGCAAGGACAAGTTAAGAATACATTAATTAACCAGGACTGTCTTGTGGATGAAAAACTGATCCCTATAAGGTGCAGGAATAGAAAATGACAATTGTGCGGCTTGGAAGCGGATTTAGAAGGTTAAATAAATGATGAGAAATGTATAATGATCATTACAATAATCATTCGGATCGGAATTAATGCTGCAATGTGTACCTATATTTTGACAAAAGGTACATCATTTGCAGTTTAGCTAAAATTAAAAATGCATGTCGTCGGGTTGATGTCTTGTGAATGTCCTATATAGATGCGATTTAATATTATGCTTTAACAGTCTTATTTCCAACATTCATTCAATTAGTTAGACAGGTAGGGCTGATATGGAAGTCATGCTCACTTAGACCATCCGGTCCATTGTGCTGTCACGTTCGGTTTTGTTTCCTATACCTATTTACCTTTTGACCTAGCAGTTCTTCCCTCTTGTGATTTTGTATTCCATTTGGGATTTGTTGGCCATGCGTGATTTCTCCTGACCTCTTTTATAGCCATTTAGATGCTTCTCAATCAATTAACTCCGGACTGACTTCAATTTGATGTCACTAATCCTGCCGTCCTCAATTGGAATTCTATATCTCGATCTTCCATAATATGAGAAGTTTGGGGAAGAATACTGCCGCACATTTCGACAGAATCATTCGATTCAGGATGCGATAAAGCAGACTGATATAGAATATAATATAATTGACACAGAAACAAGTAAACATGAAATTTCGCTGCACATTAAAAAAACAAGAACCTGGGAAGTGTCATTGATCCATCTTTATGAACAAAAGAGCAAAGAAAAATAACCTTCATGTATCAAAACGGACAATTTTTGGGTGAAACACCAGCTTACAATTTCCTGAGCTGGAAGAAAACGAACCAGAACTGTTTTCTTCAACAAACTATGAAAACGATGGTCCATTGAACATATATGTTGTGATTTTTTTCCAGGCATGTTTCTGTACAGTTTGGATCGATGTGAGGCTTTGTAGTCATTAATGAACGCATCCAGTTCAGAATTCTGTGCACCTCAATGAAACGATCGCATTGCATTTGAACGATTATGACAATAATTTTTTTTCATTATTTTATAATAATTGATTGCTTATTGATTCTTATACATAACATAAATTAGTGGAAAACAACTATTTAAAATTGAGAAATGAATGGACAGGCACTAGAATGAAACGCAGTCAAGCGATAATAGGCATCTTAGGTTACACATTATTATTCTTGTTTTATTCCTAACGAAAAGTTCATTTTTAGAAAAACATTGACGAAGAATAGTAAACATAATAAAATAATGCATTTTATGCCCATATTAAGCTGAACTAGATGTCAATGGTTATCATCAGCAAAGGCTGTATTATTGACACCAGATTTTTGACGAAACAACAAAAGACCCAGAGCCCGAGTTTATGCTACACCAATCTTAAGGATAGCAAATAATTGTACTTCTTTTAAACTTGTTTGCAACAATTTAGAAAGGGTCCCCAGTTGGGAGAGGTTTATGTTTCAGCATCAACGTTTGGGGTTATTTTTTTAACAGTGGAATCATTTTCAATGGCATCAGGTATCAAATCATTGACAAACTTAAATTATAAATAAATAGTAGCCTACACGACTACACTTATATAAGACAAGATTTTTTTCTCTTGCAGAAAAAATAATCTGGCGGACGGCAATATTGTAATAGTTCCCACAACTAAAACCACAAACTTAATTTTTTAAAATTGTTTTTTTTTTTCATTATTTATTTGGGAACAAAGAAAAGAAATTGTGAATAGAATTAAACAATTCTAGCCTTTATACGCTGCTGTGCATGTGTATGCTGCGTGTGCATATTGGGTGCATAATCAACCTTCCGCGTCCGTGTGATATCACACCTGTCGACCCTTTTCTGTGGGGTTATGCGAAGTTGAAAGTCTTCGCCGATAAGCCAGCTACGATGCATGATTTGGAAGGCAGCATTACTCGCGTAGATGGTCAGTTACCAGTCACAAAGCTGAAACCAGTAATCCAAATTAAAACCTTCAGATTGGACCTTTATAGTATATGTCCCAAATATGGCCCACCCCAAACCGATTAACCTCTTGTAAATAAAACAACGAGTGTATTTTTTTTATACATTATTTTATTAGCAGTCTTCATACACATAAAACACAAAAAATGTTAATAAAACATAAATAAATAAAAAAACTAAGGAAAGTTCTTTTATCACTTTTAAATAAAGTGCTGCTAATATGGACCATCTTGTGTTAAATATGGACCAGAGTAAAATTCACATCAAACTTCGCTGGTGAAATATTTTCCTTCGTTGGCTGAACAATCTTCATGTTTGGTACAACCTATGGTGGGCCAACATCGGGCTTATAATACAATAATTACAAGAACTCCCGCGTGCTTTACTGCTCACATCTGTTGAGACAGACTGAACACGTGTTAATGAGCATCAACCGGTTCTATAATGAATGTATAGCGGTACGTGATGCTTTTCCCGTTGTTAAATATTGTGGTGGGCCATATTTGGCAAGCATGTGTCCTACTTGCAGCACTTACTCTACGCCGCAGTCGTGAGTATCATTTACACGACATTATATTCAAAAACAAAATAATGCCATATCTGTACCGTTCCTTTAGTTTCTAAAGTTTCCAGCAATCAAATTAATCTTACGTGTTTTATTTAAAATTAAAAAAACAAGTCTTAAAGAATCACCCATTAGTTACGAACTATTCTTCATCTCCCTCCACTCACTCACTCTCTATTTTATGATTTCTTTTGTAATCACATCGTTCACTTTACCTTGCTTTTGGTAAGGTCCTCCATTGGAGACTTTAAAGAGATTAATGCTTTTGCTTGTTTTTGACACCTGAATACGTGATGTGAATATGAAATAACTGGAATAATAATTATTTCAGGATAGAATTAATGTGAGGTAGCCTTACACCGAGCACAGATCAAACACAAATTATGCTAGATTTCTATCAGAGCTGACAGTCAAGTGGTCATTGAATCCCTGGAACTGGTCATTATGTGTCTTACAACGACTGCTGTAGAAGCTGCGTATATGAAGAAGAGGAACAACGTTTACCTCCCCTGAACCTGCCCGAATCTGGCATTCGTTTGCAATTGAGTATTTGTTATAGAAACTTTATGCGCCGTAGTGGATGCTTTTTCGGAGATTGATGACCAGGCCAAGCTGGCCTAAAGGTTAATGAGGACAAAACCAAATAAATGCTTCCGACCAAGAAACGTTCCTTTACACACCACCTGGGACGAAACCGTCCGATCGATAGCTTCAATTGTGAAGTAGTGAAGCAGTTTGTCTGCCTGGGGTAATACGTGGACTCCACAAACGAGGCAATAGTGGAGATTCGACGCAGAATCGCCCTTGCCAGCCGATGCTACTTCGGTTTGTCGAAACAATTGGGCTCAATTGAATATCAAATTGCCAGTCCTGCTATACGGAGCTGGACGATAAGCAGAGCTGATTCTTGGTACCTTCGAAATAAAAATTCTACATACGTCGGACTTATGGTCCTGTCTGCGGGGAAGGTGATTGGAGGAGCAGACACAACTACGGACTCTATGAGTTGTACTAAGATGTGCCTGTAGTCCGAAAGGCAAAATCCCGTCGACTGCACGGGATCGGTCACATCCAGCGCATGGACACCTATGATACAGAGAAAGGGTCTTCTAATCCGATCCTCCTGGTTCGAGAAGTTCAGGGAGACCGAATCTTCGGTATAAAGAGCGGACGCAAGACTGGAAGCGGCATGGCCAGGGCTGTCAGCGATGGAAGGCAGCGATTGCTAAGGCTCAGATCCTTCAAGAAAAAATAGGTTTTTAAACAAAATATTTGAACAATGAATTTTCACTGCCTATGCCTATCATTGGAAAATGGAACCCCTACTCAAGCCAAGTATGGCATCCTAAATATATGTACATGACATCGGCCATTAATTAGTGTATACTGCAAACATTTAGGTACACAAACAGTCGACGGAGCATGTCACAGTAAAACAATCACTGTGACGAATAAGCCTTTGATCTGTTGCCCCTTAATAACGCAGACTCCCAAATTAAAGCTCCTGTCCCAGAAATGTTCATTTACTGTTCATTACTCACTGGTATGTGACATAAATTCTCTCCACCGGTTACCATGTATGAACCGAAATTAGTACCCATTCAGCATCCCACGTTAACGACCTCAAAAAGAAAGAGCCACATTTTACAAGCCCCCGAAGGCCAAATGAAATATTGCCACGAAAACATTTTGATCTGCTTACTCTCGCCGAAACTCCGTAGAGCCCCTAGCGAATTTTTAATTTGCTTTCACCAACTTTTGTCACATAGGCCCGGCTCTAGGAGACGGAAAAAAGTTGCTCCTAATTAGTGTTGACACATTCACACCACAACCTAAAAAAAAACAAATAAAACAAAACCAGGAGATGGTTATCATCGCTCTTCAATTGAATTTTCAACATCGGCAGAATTGAAAAGCAACCAACGTTGCCACACACAAGCACCTCTGCTGAGGGTACACTCGTAAAGCAGGCTCGTACATTCGTCCTCTGCTATTTGATATTTTTCGGATGGAATTGCTATCTGACCTAAATTTTCACAAATCAACAAATACTCACAGTGAATCGTTTTTGGGGAGACGGAAAACCCAGTGAGAGAGGAAATTGAAAATAAACGAATGCGACCCAGCCAGCTAGGGACGGATTGCATTCCACTATGGGTCCCACCTGATGTCGATGCATGGGAGGCCCTAGTTCAGTTCATTTAAGTTAGCCCGATGGAGTGGGTGGTGGTCGCAGAGGTAGAGATGGGACAGGGAAGGAGGGGAGGTCCCCGATCGAAATGGATAAAGGCAGCAAATCCGAGAGGATTTGCATAGAAATGAACGAAGCGAATATTGGGAGAAAGTGACACTGGAAATTATTGAAATCGAAGGAAAAATTAAAACTTAAAGGAGCTCATGAATATTTATGGACATGTTCTCTCGTCTAAGTAGGAGTCTAAATGTAAGGAGATATGAGTATGTGTGACAAACCGCCTCCCCCAACTTGAATGGGGATAATCTTCTTTGACGCAATTTGATATGCAATTTTGCGAGAGCTTAGTCGCTGGATGCTTCCCAATTAAAGATTGAAATACACGCCAGAGATGTGGTTTTACTGCTGGATTTTACTTGCTAATGAATTAGTTATCTTGCCTGTGGGTGGTAATGGGAGATTTGGTGTGAATTTACGGAACGGATAAGTGGGGTGAAAATTAAATTTGTATTCAATTAATCATGCAATTTTTGCATGGCATGGAGTGAAGAGAACTTGTTGAGCAAATGAACATCGAAATTCTTGTCATGATTCATTGAGCTGGAGCGTTAGTAGCTGTCACCCAAGTTCACTTATTTATTTCTGGGAATCGAGGCCTGTCAGAACTTATCCCTTGAAGTGTTACAGAGGTCTTTTCCAATTTTGTTCTCATTATTTATTACTTGATCCCAGTGTCAGATTTGCTTTTCTGCACGAGTTTATCTGTACCGAAAGGTTGCACAGGCCGTACAGAGGTCCAAGCACTGTTTACAAGTGGTGAAATCTAATTTTCAAAATAAGAGAATCGAACACAATTGATATATGATGTGCCGCATTTATTCTGCATAACATATGTTACCGCAAACGAGTCAGGAAGATGCTTATCCTCCGAGTCCTCATGTTATGTAAGGCCTTCGTGTGTACTCACCGACGCAAGGGAAAAGGCGAACACGCGTTCCAGTTTTAATTAGAAAATGAACGATGATCACTTGTATCTTGGCTTGGCCAATTGCGAATGCATTCACTTTATTTCCCTTTGTACACATTCTCTCCGGTGGTTCATGTCAGGCTCAGTGGGCTTGTTAATAAGCAAAACCTTAACACTTTGTTTAAGGAAAATATTAAAGTCACCTATCAGCCCCACCTCTTTCGAGTCACTGACAATGCTCAAAGAGCATAACTGTCTAGAAAAAGCTTCTCAAACTTGGCCGTTCGGAGTCGGCATAAAACTGTAGGTCCCTTCAACTCGTGGGAGAACAATAGCACGCACAACACGAGTGGTTGCTGAGAAGCTAGTCCCTGGCCCTCTATGGGCTGTAGCGCCACCCATATTATTATTATTATGATTATCAGCGTACGATGACTTTTGAAAAATTGGTTGTTTACTTTGATTCGAGACGAATCGAGGGTGAGTGAGTGTCAAGGAAACGTTTGTTAGCATGGGCTAAAGTAAGTCTGACGGTGAACGAGAGAAAAACGAGGTATGTCTCCAAGAAATAACACATAGCATCGACGTCTTGGAAATAGCGCCATAATGGGCAGCATCTTTGAAGTAGTCAGGAACGATTCTAGAGGAGAAGACTACACGACTGTGAGATCAGATCAGTGAGCAGATCTTCCTGCAAGCTCCGCTCTCCACACACTTTCCGAATCTCCACTTGATGAGTCTGTTTACTCAAGTCCATCGAAAGTCTTCATGCAAATAAGTCTAATAGTCACTGCCCTCAATTGTCCATACATGTAGGTCAACCGCAGACCTCAATAAGTTTGTGTTTGCCAATTCTTAACAACAAAGGGACTAGAGAAGGTATTGCAAGTTTGCCTCGAAACCAAGTGACCTAAACACCCTCTCACTTTATAAAACAAATTCACCTCTTTGCAGTGATGTAAAAATGGCCTAAATTTAGTGATTCTACAAGAGAAATCTTTTAACCCACTTCATCCCATAATCCTCCGCCACAACATCGCGCGACATAATAATTCCCCAAAAGCAACAAACATCTGAATCTCAAAGCTGCGGTTTTCTCACTCAAGCAGTTATGTAGAAAAGTTAAATTGAAGTATCCGCGATAATTTACATATTCAAACCGCACACTCTGGCCCACTCCTTCGGAACGGAATGAAACTGAATAATTCACACAAAATGCATCAAAGTGCTCCGGGGAGTACGGCATCGTCGTTAAGTAAATGCTTTTTAAGATTTAATCTCTTCTGTCATTTCCTCACACAAGAACCAGGTGAATTTGGGTGACTCTTCTGACGTTTGCGAAGGAGTAATTTGCGTTGGATTTGAGAAGGAGTGAATGTATGTCGTACGTCGGATATGTGCGCTGTGTGATTTGTCATTCGCGTTCTGGGCGGGTGTGAGGGGGAATGTGAATTTGCAATTAGAAGGGCGCTTGTACTAATGTTCATGGTCTCTTTGGAATATCATGACTCACTTAGAGATGAAATTAAATTAAGTGCTGTAAGCGATGTATTGACCCTGTTCCACATCACTGAGTCTTTAAATCGTTTTCCTGTAGATTTTAATAATAGTCGACAAGAGAAAAGCTGTAAGAAGATAATTGTCGTTGGGAAGCATTGTGGGAAGCCATAGAGCCAGGTGTGTAGATTCTACGACCTTCACTAAAATATTGTGAAATTGTAGACAGAATGACTTTACTAAACTAGTGATTAGTGATTAATGTTTTCTGGCATTTAAAGTAGCCCATATCCTATCCCAAAACCTAAGCGATTTATTTACCAATTTCTTTCAAACCCCGGACAGCCAGTTAGGAACTGGAACTCCACAAATGTTGAGACTTCTCGTTCATAATCTAAGTAAGATAAACACATTTTCAAGCCCTTTTGCAATTAATTCGAATCATATCTGATTTAGGTATTGTAAAGGATGACCCGATAGCAAAGATAGCTTTTCCGATTGCCTCATTTCAACAGGTGTCAAAGATACCACTTTATCCAGCTGTCAAAATAGTCACTAAGGCTTGCCATTTCATCCTGCATTGCTTAAAGCTTGCCAGACGTTCAGAATTCATTGAAAAATGATTTGTAATTCTAGCTCAGTTGTTAATACAAATCGTTAATTTCGTCGTTCTGTGTGCTAGCAATTCGTCGCACCTATTAAACCTAAACCCACCAACCAGACAAAGATCTGTGCGAAATGAATGAAATATAGCCGCCGTAGTGGCAAGTATGAAGAAGCCTCAGAAATGACCTAATTGGGCGCTGACCTAATTCTGTCCGGAGATCCAACTTCTCGGACGAGGCCCATTTTTGCCTCAGAGGCTATGTTAGCAAGCAAAATAATGTCAGTATCGTCAGTATCCACAAGAGTTCGAACAAGCATCGATGCATCCACATAGATTCACTGGTTGGTGCGGTCTATGCCGGATATTATTTCTTTCGAAACGAGGAAGGAGACTCCGTTATCGTCAATGATCTCAGGTATAGAGGGATGTTAACCGACTTTCTGTGACCACACCTCGAGAATATTGAGATAGCTGAGCTGTAGCTCCAACAAGATGACGTTACATGCCATATAATCGACCCAACGCTCGAAGTTGAGGAGGAGACTAGGTCATCTCTCGGCTAGAGTCCGTCAATTAGCCGCCGCAATCATGTGACTTGACCCAACTTGATTATTTTCTCTGGATCTGCTTCAAATCCTTAGTCTACATGCTAGCAAGCCACCGTGGGGCTAGGTATGATATGCTGTAAAATGTGACTCAAAATTCGATGAAGTTTCGTTCGGACCACCTGTTCAGTCGTGGTAAACACTTGCAAGCAATGATCATTAAAAAGAAAATGGCAATCATTTGTTTATCAACTCAGTTAAAAATTGTATTCAATTTTGCAAGTTTTGTCTGATTTGTGTGACAATTAAAAAACAAACTAAAAAAACTACCGTCTAATAGTCTTCATTAGAATGGGAGTGCTTTGACAATCCTATTGCATTTTAAATGATCATACAAAAAATCTCGAAATCGAAATCTACTTGTCATGCGAGGGAGACAAGCGGATATCCAAGTTTGATTTGATTTAAGTAAGTCACATTCTACATTCATCACATATTTCTCAGGCGAAAATACAATCCTATTCCATCCCTGGGACACACAGCCTCTTGTCTCAAGTAACGAGCATTTGTGAAAAAATGTTTTACTTGGTGTGTGGGGGAGGAGGGATGAAACCTTAAAGGCAGCTCCGAGAACTGAGTCAACTAAAATGACGAGAAAGACACTTGATTTGGAAAGATATTCACTCATGCCATTAAAACCTGAATTCAACCACAGGTATTCGCATACACATCCGCACGCGCAGAGAAAGCTTTGTGTTACTTTTCCAAGTCATTTATTTTGAGTAAGAGTGGAATTTTTTGTGTTTAATGGAAGCCATCAATCAGTGACATGTACGCATACAATCTGATAATTGCTGTTCTAATGGTTGGGTGGCAGACAAATTTGCTGGAATTGATGCGATGATACGAGAGGAGAACACGAGAAGGGGGCGAGTGTCTGAGGGATATCGCTGAATGAAATCTTGTGAATGGAGGGCCTTCATTAAGGAATTCTACGTGTGCTGTGGTACACATTACAGGTCCATTAGTTTAAATTATTGTAATTCAATAAGCTTCTGAAAAACAATGTTCATCTAATCAGAAGCAACGTTGCCGCGAGACAACCACAACCACAGAAGCTTGTAGCTTACCAGCTTACGAACGCCATGATTTGTTGTTGATTTATGTCGTTAGGTGATTGCTGGAAATATTAAAAGGATCATCTTTTGGAGGTGAAGCAAATTTGGGGGGGGGAGCAACTTGTTGGATGGGGCAAATGTTAGGGGAACCAACTCCCACGGGGGAGCAATTATCAGGGGAAGCAAAACGGAAGCGTTTGTAAAAGGATCTGCAGACGAAACAAGAAACATTGCCGTCACCAAGGATGACCTCCAAGATTGATTCTGCTGTGTCCTAGAAACCAGCGGAACGAGCATGTGCCGATCAACTCCAAGAGGGTAACCTCACCCTATACAAGGTCCCTGGCCACAGACGTATTCCGGACAACGAAAGAGAATTAGCAACTAAAGAGGCTGGTCAGGATACACTCCATCTCTGAAAGCGATCAAAATCAATGACAAACGCCATAAACGACACCAAAGTGAATACCAGTCGAGTGTCATTCCATTGATTTCTGCAAACGCCATAGTCACAGTCATGACACGATCAAAACTTTCCACAGCGCACTTAAGGCCGATAACCACTAGTTAAGTGTTAACCTTCGAGGCTATAGCGTTCCCGAGGATTTCATTTTTTGACATTCTCGGAAAAGTCAAAAGAACTTTTCATTCAGGTCGGTTGATACCGACTCCTCCGCAACTCTTTCACTTCACTGATGGCTTTCGAAAGTTTTTCGCTCAAACCATTGTTGCCCCTTCACACTCGACTTGGAAGAGCATTTTATATTTTCCAAAGTGGATTATAGCCAACTGGCACATTTTAAAATGTTTCTTTCGCTTCGATTTTTTTTCTCTTTTTGAAAATAGATGCAGAGGAACGCCACAAGTTTAACCCAGCTAACCAGGCAGCTTAAAGAGGAACACGGAAAGCACAGGCAAACATTTACATATCAACACCTCTTCACTGGGGCAGAAAACAAGAAACAAACACACGCGGTTTGTTATCGCGGGCTCTCCACAAACTTGCACCTCTTGAACAAAGGGATTTCCCTCGACCGACACCGGATGCAGCATGAAAAACAGGCGCGCAGAGAATGCAAATTTTTCGTCGAAAACTTGTTTAAATGATAACGACATGACGGTGCGGTTAAGAAGTGAGACAAAGAGGACGCGAAAAAAGAATAACTAAAAATACCACCCATCCTTGGGGTTCTGTAGAATCTGTATTAACAAGGCATCAGCCTGTCCGCAACGAGTTGTTGTCGAGTGGCGGCGTCGGTAAGGGAAAGAACAGCCAGACCGAGACCCTTTATAGGACACTTCCCCTTTCCGTTTATGTATTTGTTTTTGCTCTTCCCATGTGATATATGCGCGAGTGTTGCTCATTTTTTTCCATCTGCAAATCCCCACGGCCACCTTCGGGAAAAAGAAACGCTGAGCGTGAGACCGAACGCAAGAGGACTGGCAAAACTATGGTGGTCTTGACTGCAGATGCATCTCTGTGGTCAGGTTATATCTTTGGGCTGCAGGCTACCCCAAGAAGCTTAGAGCGTCCTTCGTTTGCGAACAAGAAAAAAAAAATAGCAAAAGGAATGCCTTGGGGCGTGATGTGGTGGCCTGAAAATACGATGATGCTGCAGTTGCTACCCTCGAGTGGCCATAGAAGGAATGCGAAAGCATCAACCTAAGCCGAAAAGAATCTTCAAAATTGTTCGCATTCCATTCTGAGATTCCACCCCCAGCTCCGTGCTGTAGCGTTCGCCCAATCCTATTTGCGGTGGATTGAGAAGTCCTAGATTCAGCTGCCTCTTTTTTGTATTGTTTTTCCAATTCCTCAAGTGGTTGCTGTTTGAATTCGATATTTGATTGCGAACACACTCCCCTGCATCTATGTAGTACGACTGTCCGTATCTGAATAGCACACACTACCGACTACACAGACCCGAAGTCGTTTTCGTCTGAGATGCGATTCGTTGTGCTTGTCCGCTGTTGGTTTATGCCCATAGTTTTTTCGGATTCCTATCCTCTGTTTGTTTTCCTATCGGATTTTTCAGACACGATACAACGCTCGTAGTGGTTGCTCTCGTTGTTATCCTTTTTTTTGTGTGTGTTTTTTTTTGCGAATTTGTTGAATTAGACAGGTTTGCGGATATTTATTCCGACAGAGCTTTTTCGTTAGATTTCATTTATTCGGCTGTCATTTGTGTTTTTCTTCGACCATCCCCGTTCCCATTCTCGTGTGTTTGCTTGGGCGAATGGTTTATATTTTCAAAAATAGAACACAACGCTTGTGGGGAGTGGTGCAGTAAGGAAAGTAAATAAATACCATTCTGTCGTGTTAGGGTCTGTGCCCAACCGGACATCCCCTCACTTTGGGGATGGGCGACTGCCCCATGCAGCGGGTTCCATATCGATTGGGAATTGTGAAATTAATTCTGTTTAATTTGATTTCTGTTTGCGATTGCTTTCAGCTTGATAGCGACAAGAAGAAACAGCGCGGCGGCAGCGGCAGCGGCGGTGGTGGGGAGCGATTCATGTCGTCGAGGGATTTTTAAATTAATTTTTTTAAAATGTTATCGACTGGCGGTCCTATTTAATAATTTCTGTTTGCTTTTAATTTCGCTTACACTTATTTTTATTTTATTTACTTAGCACTGATTTGAATTAGTGCGGGGAACAGCCCAAATGAATTAACGCGAAATTTCAAAAAACAATCAATTGGAGTAAGTGCGCGTTTACATTTCTCAGAATTGGGGCGCGGGTCGGATGGAGATTGGATGGTTCGGCCATGGAGGCAAATAGACCAGAATTTCATGTAATTTTAATTTAGAATGAGGCTGAATTGATTGTGGGGTAGAAACAGATCTCAACACTTGCGGCTTTCCCACGGAGCAGAAATTATTCCAAGCGTAATTGTTTTCGACTGGTGATGTCGTGGGCAGTGATTAAGTGGGAGGATTTTATCGAAGGTGAAGAAAGCGTAAGCGTTTTCTATTTGGAAATGTCTTTGGACTGATATTGAATTCGTAAGCCAGACAATGAATCAACCATTTGGGTGTGGCATGTCTGGGGATAGGTAGGACAGGTAATTGGGTGCCCTACCGGCCTTATGGCCGTGGCACACTTAGACCAACGTGTTGGGTTCATTGTGCCCCTGTTTCGGATTGTTTCCCTCCGAGTCCTACTTTCGTCCTAAAATCACACAGGTCTACAATAAGTTCTCCAGCTCTACGAAGAAGTGCTTTCCTAGGAACTGCTTCATTCTCTTTGCTGCAGTCTTTGGATTTCATTAATACACATCTCAACACATAACCACAGGTGCGCACAGGTCGTAGGTACGCCTAGTTGGGCCGCTGTGGCAGTTGGAAGATGAGCCATGGAAAGGCTCCAAGATCCTTACTATACACTGTACATTTTTTTAGGTGAAAAATTCGATGTCGTCGGATCCACTCCAGTCTTTGGATTTCGTTAATACACATCTCAACACATAACCACAGGTGCGCACAGGTCGTAGGTACGCCTAGTTGGCCCGCTGTGGCAGTTGGAAGATGAGTTATGGAAAGGCTCCAAAATCCTTACTATACACTGTACATTGTTTTAGGTGAAAAATTCGATGTCGTCGGATCCACTCCAGTCTTTGGATTTCGTTAATACACATCTCAACACATAACCACAGGTGCGCACAGGTCGTAGGTACGCCTTGTTGGGCCGCTGTGGTAGTTGGAAGATGAGCCATGGAAAGGCTCCAAAATCCTTACTATACACTGTACATTTTTTTAGGTGAAAAATTCAAAGTCGTCGGATCCACTCCAGTCTTTGGATTTCGTTAATACACATCTCAACACATAACCACAGGTGCGCACAGGTCGTAGGTACGCCTAGTTGGGCCGCTGTGGCAGTTGGAAGATGAGTTATGGAAAGGCTCCGAAATCCTTACTATAGACTGTACATTTTTTTAGGTGAAAAATTCGATGTCGTCGGATCCACTCCAGTCTTTGGATTTCGTTAATACACATCTCAACACATAACCACAGGTGCGCACAGGTCGTAGGTACGCCTAGTTGGGCCGCTGTGGCAGTTGGAAGAAGAGCCATGGAAAGGCTCCAAAATCCTTACTATACACTGTACATTTTTTTAGGTGAAAAATTCGATGTCGTCGGTCCACTCCAGTCTTTGGATTTCGTTAATACACATCTCAACACATAACCACAGGTGCGCACAGGTCGTAGGTACGCCTAGTTGGGCCGCTGTGGCAGTTGGAAGATGAGCCATGGAAAGGCTCCAAAATCCTTACTATACACTGTACATTTTTTTAGGTAAAAAATTCTATGTCGTCGGATCCACTCCAGTCTTTGGATTTCGTTAATACACATCTCAACACATAACCACAGGTGCGCACAGGTCGTAGGTACGCCTAGTTGGGCCGCTGTGGCAGTTGGAAGATGAGCCATGGAAAGGCTCCAAGATCCTTACTATACACTGTACATTTTTTAGGTGAAAAATTCGATGTCGTCGGATCCACTCCAGTCTTTGGATTTCGTTAATACACATCTCAACACATAACCACAGGTGCGCACAGGTCGTAGGTACGCCTAGTTGGGCCGCTGTGGCAGTTGAAAGATGAGTTATGGAAAAGCTCCAAAATCCTTACTATCCACTGTACATTTTTTTAGGTGAAAAATTCGATGTCGTCGGATCCACTCCAGTCTTTGGATTTCGTTAATACACATCTCAACACATAACCACAGGTGCGCACAGGTCGTAGGTACGCCTAGTTGGGCCGCTGTGGCAGTTGGAAGATGAGCCATGGAAAGGCTCCAAAATCCTTACTATACACTGTACATTTTTTTAGGTGAAAAATTCGATGTCGTCGGATCCACTCCAGTCTTTGGATTTCGTTAATACACATCTCAACACATAACCACAGGTGCGCACAGGTCGTAGGTACGCCTAGTTGGGCCGCTGTGGCAGTTGGAAGATGAGCCATGGAAAGGCTCCAAAATCCTTACTATACACTGTACATTTTTTTAGGTGAAAAATTCGATGTCGTCGGATCCACTCCAGTCTTTGGATTTCGTTAATACACATCTCAACACATAACCACAGGTGCGCACAGGTCGTAGGTACGCCTAGTTGGGCCGCTGTGGCAGTTGGAAGATGAGTTATGGAAAGGGTCCAAAATCCTTACTATACACTGTACATTTTTTTAGGTGAAAAGTTCGATGTCGTCGGATCCACTCCAGTCTTTGGATTTCGTTAATACACATCTCAACACATAACCACAGGTGCGCACAGGTCGTAGGTACGCCTAGTTGGGCCGCTGTGGCAGTTGGAAGATGAGCCATGGAAAGGCTCCAAAATCCTTACTATACACTGTACATTTTTTTAGGTAAAAAATTCTATGTCGTCGGATCCACTCCAGTCTTTGGATTTCGTTAATACACATCTCAATACATAACCACAGGTGCGCACAGGCCGTAGGTACGCCTAGTTGGGCCGCTGTGGCAGTTGGAAGATGAGCCATGGAAAGGCTCCAAAATCCTTACTATACACTGTACATTTTTTTAGGTGAAAAATTCGATGTCGTCGGATCCACTCCAGTCTTTGGATTTTGTTAATACACATCTCAACAAATAACCACAGGTGCGCACAGGTCGTAGGTACGCCTAGTTGGGCCGCTGTGGCAGTTGGAAGATGAGTTATGGAAAGGGTCCAAAATCCTTACTATACACTGTACATTTTTTTAGGTGAAAAGTTCGATGTCGTCGGATCCACTCCAGTCTTTGGATTTCGTTAATACACATCTCAACACATAACCACAGGTGCGCACAGGTCGTAGGTACGCCTAGTTGGGCCGCTGTGGCAGTTGGAAGATGAGCCATGGAAAGGCTCCAAAATCCTTACTATACACTGTACATTTTTTTAGGTAAAAAATTCTATGTCGTCGGATCCACTCCAGTCTTTGGATTTCGTTAATACACATCTCAATACATAACCACAGGTGCGCACAGGCCGTAGGTACGCCTAGTTGGGCCGCTGTGGCAGTTGGAAGATGAGCCATGGAAAGGCTCCAAAATCCTTACTATACACTGTACATTTTTTTAGGTGAAAAATTCGATGTCGTCGGATCCACTCCAGTCTTTGGATTTTGTTAATACACATCTCAACAAATAACCACAGGTGCGCACAGGTCGTAGGTACGCCTAGTTGGGCCGCTGTGGCAGTTGGAAGATGAGTTATGGAAAGGCTCCAAAATCCTTACTATACACTGTACATTTTTTTAGGTGAAAAATTCGATGTCGTCGGATCCACTCCAGTCTTTGGATTTCGTTAATACACATCTCAACACATAACCACAGGTGCGCACAGGTCGTAGGTACGCCTAGTTGGGCCGGTGTGGCAGTTAGAAGATGAGCCATGGAAAGGCTCCAAAATCCTTACTATACACTGTACATTTTTTTAGGTGAAAAATTCGATGTCGTCGGATCCACTCCAGTCTTTGGATTTCGTTAATACACATCTCAACACATAACCACAGGTGCGCACAGGTCGTAGGTACGCCTAGTTGGGCCGCTGTGGCAGTTGGAAGATGAGCCATGGAAAGGCTCCAAAATCCTTACTATACATTGTACATTTTTTTAGGTGAAAAATTCGATGTCGTCGGATCCACTCCAGTCTTTGGATTTCGTTAATACACATCTCAACACATAACCACAGGTGCGCACAGGTCGTAGGTACGCCTAGTTGGGCCGCTGTGGCAGTTGGAAGAAGAGCCATGGAAAGGCTCCAAAATCCTTACTATACACTGTACATTTTTTTAGGTGAAAAATTCGATGTCGTCGGTCCACTCCAGTCTTTGGATTTCGTTAATACACATCTCAACACATAACCACAGGTGCGCACAGGTCGTAGGTACGCCTAGTTGGGCCGCTGTGGCAGTTGGAAGATGAGCCATGGAAAGGCTCCAAAATCCTTACTATACACTGTACATTTTTTTAGGTAAAAAATTCTATGTCGTCGGATCCACTCCAGTCTTTGGATTTCGTTAATACACATCTCAACACATAACCACAGGTGCGCACAGGTCGTAGGTACGCCTAGTTGGGCCGCTGTGGCAGTTGGAAGATGAGCCATGGAAAGGCTCCAAGATCCTTACTATACACTGTACATTTTTTAGGTGAAAAATTCGATGTCGTCGGATCCACTCCAGTCTTTGGATTTCGTTAATACACATCTCAACACATAACCACAGGTGCGCACAGGTCGTAGGTACGCCTAGTTGGGCCGCTGTGGCAGTTGAAAGATGAGTTATGGAAAAGCTCCAAAATCCTTACTATCCACTGTACATTTTTTTAGGTGAAAAATTCGATGTCGTCGGATCCACTCCAGTCTTTGGATTTCGTTAATACACATCTCAACACATAACCACAGGTGCGCACAGGTCGTAGGTACGCCTAGTTGGGCCGCTGTGGCAGTTGGAAGATGAGCCATGGAAAGGCTCCAAAATCCTTACTATACACTGTACATTTTTTTAGGTGAAAAATTCGATGTCGTCGGATCCACTCCAGTCTTTGGATTTCGTTAATACACATCTCAACACATAACCACAGGTGCGCACAGGTCGTAGGTACGCCTAGTTGGGCCGCTGTGGCAGTTGGAAGATGAGCCATGGAAAGGCTCCAAAATCCTTACTATACACTGTACATTTTTTTAGGTGAAAAATTCGATGTCGTCGGATCCACTCCAGTCTTTGGATTTCGTTAATACACATCTCAACACATAACCACAGGTGCGCACAGGTCGTAGGTACGCCTAGTTGGGCCGCTGTGGCAGTTGGAAGATGAGTTATGGAAAGGGTCCAAAATCCTTACTATACACTGTACATTTTTTTAGGTGAAAAGTTCGATGTCGTCGGATCCACTCCAGTCTTTGGATTTCGTTAATACACATCTCAACACATAACCACAGGTGCGCACAGGTCGTAGGTACGCCTAGTTGGGCCGCTGTGGCAGTTGGAAGATGAGCCATGGAAAGGCTCCAAAATCCTTACTATACACTGTACATTTTTTTAGGTAAAAAATTCTATGTCGTCGGATCCACTCCAGTCTTTGGATTTCGTTAATACACATCTCAATACATAACCACAGGTGCGCACAGGCCGTAGGTACGCCTAGTTGGGCCGCTGTGGCAGTTGGAAGATGAGCCATGGAAAGGCTCCAAAATCCTTACTATACACTGTACATTTTTTTAGGTGAAAAATTCGATGTCGTCGGATCCACTCCAGTCTTTGGATTTTGTTAATACACATCTCAACAAATAACCACAGGTGCGCACAGGTCGTAGGTACGCCTAGTTGGGCCGCTGTGGCAGTTGGAAGATGAGTTATGGAAAGGGTCCAAAATCCTTACTATACACTGTACATTTTTTTAGGTGAAAAGTTCGATGTCGTCGGATCCACTCCAGTCTTTGGATTTCGTTAATACACATCTCAACACATAACCACAGGTGCGCACAGGTCGTAGGTACGCCTAGTTGGGCCGCTGTGGCAGTTGGAAGATGAGCCATGGAAAGGCTCCAAAATCCTTACTATACACTGTACATTTTTTTAGGTAAAAAATTCTATGTCGTCGGATCCACTCCAGTCTTTGGATTTCGTTAATACACATCTCAATACATAACCACAGGTGCGCACAGGCCGTAGGTACGCCTAGTTGGGCCGCTGTGGCAGTTGGAAGATGAGCCATGGAAAGGCTCCAAAATCCTTACTATACACTGTACATTTTTTTAGGTGAAAAATTCGATGTCGTCGGATCCACTCCAGTCTTTGGATTTTGTTAATACACATCTCAACAAATAACCACAGGTGCGCACAGGTCGTAGGTACGCCTAGTTGGGCCGCTGTGGCAGTTGGAAGATGAGTTATGGAAAGGCTCCAAAATCCTTACTATACACTGTACATTTTTTTAGGTGAAAAATTCGATGTCGTCGGATCCACTCCAGTCTTTGGATTTCGTTAATACACATCTCAACACATAACCACAGGTGCGCACAGGTCGTAGGTACGCCTAGTTGGGCCGGTGTGGCAGTTAGAAGATGAGCCATGGAAAGGCTCCAAAATCCTTACTATACACTGTACATTTTTTTAGGTGAAAAATTCGATGTCGTCGGATCCACTCCAGTCTTTGGATTTCGTTAATACACATCTCAACACATAACCACAGGTGCGCACAGGTCGTAGGTACGCCTAGTTGGGCCGCTGTGGCAGTTGGAAGATGAGCCATGGAAAGGCTCCAAAATCCTTACTATACATTGTACATTTTTTTAGGTGAAAAATTCGATGCCGTCGGATCCACTCCAGTCTTTGGATTTCGTTAATACACATCTCAACACATAACCACAGGTGCGCACAGGTCGTAGGTACGCCTAGTTAGGCCGCTGTAGCAGTTGGAAGATGAGCCATGGAAAGGCTCCAAAATCCTTACTATACACTGTACATTTTTTTAGGTGAAAAATTCGATGTCGTCGGATCCACTCCAGTCTTTGGATTTCGTTACCGCAGAGCAGGTGTTAGACAGATTCTGTTGATTCGTTCTCCCTGCAGCTTCTGCGAAAGTCGTTATGGAGTATGTTCAGACGCATTGTATGTGTACCTATAACACAGTGGCCGGTAAGGACTCCTACTAACATACGTACATCATTGCGATGGCCAATTATGTTATGTCTTTTTGCTCAGCGTCGCCCTATCCAGTTCTGGCTCTATCCAGGACTTCCTCTTCGCTGGATATGGCAGCGAGAGTTGAATGTTGAGCAAGACAGTGAAGCTGATTGTGCGAATGATTGTTTCACTCTCCGAGGACGGCGAATGGAAATGAAAACAAAACTGGGACGCGTGCAAATAATTAAATGGGAGGCAAGAGTCTGACAAACCACAGTCATGGTCTGGTTATTAGTATGTTTACATTATATTATCAGAGAAAGACGGAGGCTGGACAAGTGCATGTCCGATGGATGCTCAAAATCATAGGTCGATCACAGATGAAAATATTCGTCATTGTGCAGTATTCTCGTTCCAAAAAGTGCACTTAGACCACATTCGAAACGCTGGATGAGAGTATTGGGATTGTACTAAGTGACACTTTTGTCGTCGATGCCTACACTGGGTGTTTGTGTTCAAGTTCCCACATATACAGCTTTCATTGAAAATACTCTGTCTAATGTGTACTGTCCTATAATAATTTAAATGTGAGTTAAGATGAGTCCCTATCATTCAGGTCAGGAGACGACGTTGTACACGTTGTACACGTTGATCTACGTCAGCGCCCGTAGATCAATAACAGAGCAACAATGCGTAATACAACCAGAAGAAGGTTCAAGTGTGATGTCCGATGGGTCACTCAAAATTTCAGAGAACTCAATGTGAAATTCATGAAAACTGCTTTATATTATACCAGAGCCATCGAGATAATGTGATAAACCAGCGGGACAATCATGATTATCCATTATGTTTAGGTGTCCGTTCTAGAGGGGTAAACGCAAGATTTTTTTTATGAAAACTGACAAATACAATACACTTCCATTCTGTTCTTAAAAGAGAGCAATTTTCGAGTTTTTGTCCCTTATGTAAAGGTGTCCGTTCTGGAGGGGAAACAAGTTTTTTTTTATGGAAACTGACAAATAGAATGCACTTCCATTCTGTTTTAAAGTAATGTTCGCTTTATTTTTATTAGTCAATGAAAGCGTATGGCACTACCTTTTTTCCGCATTTTTAAAGCAGATTTCAGGGAAAAGGGAGAGCTGGTCTTTTTTGGGTAGACAAACAATTACATAGTTTGCAAAGGATCATGCGCTGTCTGTATGCAAGGTACGACGGAGGAAAGTACAGAAAAACAAGCTGCAAGCGATTCAGTTACGAAACATGAACGAATCGATTACTAGCGTTCACTGTTTTACACGGTGTAGGCGTTATTTAATGTTTAAACACAAGACGTTTGCATTTTAGACTTGGATACAAAGTGTGGGTGCTTGTAAATGAAATGCATAATAATAAGTGCCTAATTCAAATTAGAAATCAATATTACAATCGGCATATCAAAGGTATCTATTTACTTTAGAAACCACACAAAACCGATCATAATAAGGACAAAGGCATATGACCTTCAAGGCGAAAGTTCAAAGCAATATTACTTCATACTGCTGCTGGCTTCACTTTCACTTCCATTACTTCCATCACAAGCTCCGAACAACCCCAACGGCAGGCATAAAATGAAAAATTTAATTTCATCGAACTTTACCGCCACACACTTTGAAATTTCATCACCCCCCCCCCCCCCCCCCCCCCCCTCCACAGTGGGTTTCACTCACATACACGAGTATTGTACTCAATCTAAGCCAATGATTTCGAAACCATATCAAGGGTGCTCTCCTCGAGACACCGTATACAAGCAATAAAAGCGAGGCACTAAATTCATACCGGGTCAACGAATCGACATTAACTGCCCTTAAACCCAATAAAACAACGCCACACCACCGAAACACTGCATTGGCAAAAAAGTTTTTAATAAATTTTCCTCAAAACTCCAGCACCACTCATTTTGGTGGTGACTGTGCAGGCATAGCAGGCGGGACTTTTACGACAGCCCACCAGCGATGGCAGCCACCCCAAAAATACACGGCCGTACGTAAAGCAACAAGAACTCAAAGAAATTGTTTACAATCCGTACAACGTGCTCCTAGACCACACCTTGAGCCGTTTTTATGTGTCCCATAACCTCAGCCAGTCAAAGGAAACCCCGTAGAGGAGCGAGTAAAGGCAGCCGCCGCAGCACAACGTCTCACCTTATGACAAATGTTTATGAGGAAGTTTTATTGCGAAACCAAGGAGTTCATATGCCATTTGCTTCACACCTCTGCCGAGTGTTGTTTATTGCACAAGTCCATAAGCCTTTCGGGCTTAGTTAACGTTTTAACCCTTGAAGCCTTCAAACTGGCAATGGACACACGACTGCATGTCGACTGAAACAGGAAACAATTTGCATACAATGTTCCTTCAGTGTGACACGATTCCACATGTACACATCCGAAGTTGGACGGCCTTCGTTCCGACACCGCCGCCGACCGAAATGTAATAGGGGCGGCTTTTGGCGTACAGCACGTACAGGGAATTGGATGAATTAGGACTGACACCTCCTACGCCGATTAATCTGATCACGAACGTATTACGAGTATGAACTTTCGGAGTACACAGCCGTCTTGCCTAAATCCGGTTTCTTCACACGCCGCCTCGCCGCCCGCCTCCCCCATCACTCAATGGATGACTGTCTATCCATCTGGCTGTCAATGTGTGTCTTTCCGCAAGGAAGACGTACTTTTGGAATGCTTCTTCGCTTGTCGGAGGATGTGTATGCACGACAAGGACTCCCCACCAACCGGCGCGGCGATGACGTACGCGAAGGAAATTAGCATTCATTCGAGAAAATGGATTCACGACCTTATACGCGCTGCAAAGGGTTTCGTCCTCCCATCACATCCATTCTCTCCCTCTTTACAGGAAATTTGTACGTGAGGCCGCGGACAGGCTGTCTGAATGTGTGCGTCTCACTCTCTCGGTGTGTAGATACGTGTGTGTGTGTGTTTGAAGTCGGATTAGCGGGAACGACAGCGGCCCAGGTGTCAGTGAGGGCTTCTGCCTCTGCCAGCCTGCGGGAAGGGTGGCGGCTGACTGGAGCAGAACGCTGGTACAGCTAACTTAATTGAGAATTTTCGGTCGGAAATCACGTCTTTGGAAAATGCTTGCGGAAATGAGAAAAACGAAATTAAATCGAGAAACTGAGATAGTTACGGTAAACCGAAAAGTGTTATTCATGTACGTGGTCCCGAGTTATCCTCATCTGTTTTCGTTGTGTCTGAAATTCACCACCTTCCCTTAAATTATAATTGGATTAAAAGTTATACGTTTCCTTGTCGGTGGGTGGAGCAAACGGCACCGGCACCGGCACGGGGCAGGATTGCTGTGGGCGGCCTGCCAGTTTGGGAAGCAAATTATTATTTTCTTGGTTTCGTCGTAGTTGCTCTTGTTACTTGTAGTTCGTGTCATGCTCTCTTGTAGCACGTCCTTTGTCCGAAGATTCCCGAAGTGTTAAATATAACACTAACACACATACACACACACACACCACAAGTTTAGGAGACTTCCTCCCCCGATTTCGAGTTTGGATTTGTTTACACTTTCATCACCCGAACTAAAAGGGTTAAACTAGGTGTCGAAGTGGTTGTTTGCGCCGCATATGAACTTGGAAATGGAGTGTATTTAGGTCAGAGTTTGTACAGGATTACGTTCCAAGTTTGCTTAAGAGGGGATCTATTGAAATACACCCATCCGACATGAAATGGGGTCTATTACATACAGCAACATTCACTGGCACACCTCCATACGCCTACACCTCCGCACAAACACGCATAACTATGCAGAAATTGTTAAAGTGGCATTAGTGCAACTCTCGGCAACTATGGCTCGGTTACGTCTGCTTGTACTTGGGGGACCTGCTTAGCACGTTACAAAACGTGCAACAAACTACAATAAATTCTATTTAACGAGGAATACTACAGTATTTTCATAACGCCCACAAAATGGGCACGAGTCTAATTAATTGGATGGAATCTGCTTTCGGGGTGACTCCAGCCCGAAGTGCTATCAGATTTGTGCAAGTGGCTATGAGGACGATTCTGGTTTAATCCAAACTAATTGATCAGCGATGATATGGTGATGCGATATGTTTTTATGAACATAAATGGGAATGCGAATATTTCTAAGATAATTATGGTGATAGGCTGATTATCAAAGCTGGTTACATATTTTTAGGGAGGAACTTGGCGTTGACACATTTACCGAGTTCACACCATGTTCTCAAATTTGGTTAGGTTTTTTATTTCCTAGAAGACGTTGCCCTAATTATTTATACCTTTTGGAAAATTTAAAAGAGGATCCTGTCGAGAATGTGTCCAGTCTTGTTTCTGCCAATTTAAAAATATTGGCATGAGTCGTGTGTTTTATCCGAATCGTAGGTCGGATATAGCTCTGTATGTCTTTGAATTCCACCTGCCTGCAAATTAGGCACATTAGGTACATTATGCCGCAGTTGCAGTTATAATGTGGAGAATAAAATCATATTTTACATTTTTACATACTTACTTTCTTTAGGCGCAAGTTCGTGGTAAACGTGGGCCTCAATCGACAAGCGGCTCCAACCAGACCGATCTTAAGCTGCACCCAGTTTCGCACGCATAGTTGACAAAGGTCCCTTTCTACTTGCGTGGCCCACCTGCGTCTCCCTACTGAGCCATCCCACGGAGATGGATTCGCCTTGGGGACCGACCTTGATGGAGTAGCGTGCATTCTCCATCGTCATTCTACACAAACGGAGGTGGTTGGTAGAGATGCCAAAACTAGACATTGGTCTTTGTAGCTCATCTCTATAGATGGTGCCCTGTGCTGCCTTAGAATCCATCGAAATCGCAATTCAGAGGGGGCTCTTTTTTGTGGACCTCAACACATTGCGTCGGTCAATATTTGCACCATCAAAGCTCAAAATCAGAGATTGAACGCAGAACTTTACTTTCGTTTCGTTGCTCTTGAGAAGGATAATGAAGGTGTTTTATAAAGTCAGCTTGGTCTTTCGAGAGTGGGTGGTTCTAGTAAATTGCCTCTTGAGCCAAAGAAAGACCGATTGGCAAAGTATTCTCCGCTTTTCTCGGTAACGACGATACTCGTGCTACTACTGTGAAATCGATGTAGATGAAGTCCTTGATCACTTGTATATTTGTCTACCGAGACGCTGTGGCCCAGTCGACGATGGTAAGGGTTTTCCTTGAAGCCAGCATCTACAAGGATTTGCCTTCATTCACAGCTATCTTACTAATTCAGTGACATTTCTCAAAACGTACACCTCTCCTTACAGACAATTCGTCATGGCCCCGACATGAATACAAGGCTACTTATGTATTCCAACCGATTTACAATGGAACCCCTCTATATCGGACACGAATATGTATTTAATTATAACGGACACAGGAAGATAAAATTAACTTGCTCTACATGCATGCATATTTGAGTGTCACCCTGTTAAATTTATTCATGAAATTGAGAGAGCACGCTTCTATTCTGATAGCTAGTTAAAAAAACGCGAAAAGTGGCAATATCGTTTATATACCAATTTCCATGAGTGACTTGAATGACAATCCCTCTACAACGGACAACCATGATAATCCCAAGGGTGTCAGCTAGAAAGAAACTTAACTGTGCAACTATTAATGACCTGGAAACCAACAGGAGCTGTCGATACAGCGAAGAAGACAATCTGTATGCTTGTCCTTCAGACCGCTTCAGACATTGTAGAAAAAGGCTCCCTGATGTCGTAGCTCTCGGTTTGCCATAGCTGGTACAAAGAGAGATGTTGGTCCAGTTTGTATTATTATCTTGGTCATTTTCAGATTCAACTGGCAGGGTTGTTGCTATCACGGCAAGTTCATTCGCTTCACAGTTTCCACAGAACGTCTCGGTGCTCCGGGACCCAGCATGTACGCGAAGTTTGAGCTATTCATTTATCTCTTCGGATACAACTTTGGAGTTCATCGAAATCGAATCGAGGACATTGAAAGTCTGACTCTCCGCTCCAGTTTAGCTACGACAGTACTTCCCGTATCGCCATAATTTCATTCTGAAACTTGAACTTCATGAGATTACTTTGTTTACCAATTACATGCAGTAAGTCTTGACGAATGTAGTTAACACGCCCCTCTTCCAAACCAAAGATCCAGCCGGCCTTTCACTAAAATTCACACGGTTCCTATTCGTCAATTGAGTTAAAAATACCGACGACGAAATATCCTACCCTTGCTCTATAAAAGCAGATTACGACTAATCTTGTTTGAAGATCCTGTCCCCCAGAGATTTGTTTTTCACTCACTGCGGAAGGAGCTATCAAATTACACGGACACTCATACAAATGTGCCAATTCTAAGCCGTCGCATGCACAAGGATGTCACACTTCGTAGCAAACGTTAAATATAAGCGTCAAATACTCCCTGTATGACGCTGCTGAAGTACACTACGACGACACCACCACCACTCCCTAGCACCAGCACATTTCTATCGGATTAAGTTTTGAAACACTACTATCCAAAGTTGAAATTCTCAAAATTTAATTGCTACTCCTGGTGAGCACTTGGTGCTGCCTGGAACCGACTGGTATGCCGTTGCCAGTTGCACTAGTCATTGGGGAGAATTGAAAAGTAAATCCTTGCCACTGCTGATGTCCTGCACAGTTAATTCTTGCACTCAGATACTACCGTTTGCCACTTATTTTAGTCCTGCGACGAGGGGTGGGGGATTAATTAATGGTCTGCGATAAATGTGTTTATATCAAGCGGCCTTAAGGAAGGCTTAGAACTGTCGACCAACAACTGCGTCGTGCAGTGGGCGGTGGCATGGTGGCAGCCGCCTTGCTCGGGCGCCCCCGCTCTGAACTGCAGGCTGAACGTCAGGCTGATGCTTAGTTTTATTAGTTTCCATGCTCCGTGTGGAAGTTTAGACCGCCAGTGCACGAATGCCACTTATGCAGAGGAACTTGCGCGTATCTAACAATGCACTACCTCGCCCCGTTTGAAGTGGGCCTTGACCCAGATAAATGAAAACTTTGCCCATGGAGCCGACGGAGCTGCGGTGTGAGCTGTTTCCCTAAGTGAGGCGCTTGGTCATGATGAATGATGAGCATAGATTGGCGGGGTGTGGGTAGAGGGAAAGAGAAAAGAGAGCACTATCAAAAGTTCTGCTGGAAATTATGTGAAAGTCTATTCCGGTCCTGAACGGCTGGTCTGGCGACTGGGACGAGTTGATGGCATCGCTTCTGAGATTACTCGCAGTGATTTCTTTTGTTGGCATCTTCCGAATCCAGAGTCCGTTCATTTAATGACAATTAGATTGAGGCCAGACGGCACAAAGGAAATGATTAACCTAGATGAATTTCGAAATATAGCGCACCGAGGAATTGGCGTTTAATTGGATGCAAGCTTTTTAATGCCACGAAAGGGGATTGAGTTAATGGATTTCGCCTGCTCTTGTACCCATTAATTGATGACTTTGTGGATATTTTATGCTTTGTCTGCGAAAGCACTGATTCAAGTGATGTCGTGCCGTTGCATTGATGAGGGGGAAAGGGGGAATTGAAACCGGATAACGACTGACGGGGGATTCATTTACAAAACTGATTTCGATAGCTTCTTATTGTGATGGTCAATCAGAGATGTCCTTTTTGGCCACGATAAAAATTAACGTTTAATACTCACTCAATTAATGTTTCAGTATGAAGGCTGATGCTTACCTGAAAAGAGAAGACAGGGAAATAATTATATAGGGTAAATAATCTATATAAATGGTGTTTCATTAAGAACTTCTTTAAATTTTAAATGGAACACATAAAATGGATCTGGGTGGTAGTGTGTTATTGCGTGAAATTACAAAAGCATTAAAATCGAATGCATTCTTAGTGTTAGTGGAGTTTCATTGAAGATGGTGGAGACCTCGATTTTTCCTGTAGTATTAACCAATTTTGAAACAGCTTTGAAGGTCTGTAATCAGGATGACCGAATTAGGTTAGCGACCGATTGGCAGACTCAGGACGAGGTGGTTCAAAAACTGACTTGGTTCCGCTTGGGCATAACACCGGATGAGTTAGAGTCGAGTGCTGATGATCGAGTGGTCTAGAGAAGTCCCGCGCGGGCTTAGCCTTCCGAACATGCAGTTTGGATTCTCAATCAATTCTTTTGGCTTCTAAATCTTAAATCGTAGCTCGAAGCGCGAAATTAGCTGCCCACCAAAGTTATTTCTTGTTATTTCAAGACGACTGGAATATACTTCATATGCCCCATCGACAGAAAAGGCGGTCCTACCTCTTGCAACAACTACAGTGGAATATCCCTGCTCAACGTCACCTACAAGATCATGTCCATCGTACTTTCTGAACGTTTTTCACCGAAATAATCGGCACGTACCAGTATAGTGTCCGGCGCGTCAAGTCGACTATAGACCAAATTTTCAAACTGAGACAGATCCTGGGGAAGACCAGGGATACACACCACCTGTATCATGGATTTTAAAGTATCAGGCGATAGCATTCATCGCAAGGAACTATAAATGACTGATCACCCCGTTCTATGCGATGGATCAGCGATTGTAAACGACGGATGGAATAGAATTAGCGACAGTACGAGGTTAAACTACAAACATGTTGTGTAGAGTGTTGTGCAACTTGTGACAGCTTATGAGTGCTACAAGAGCCAAAAATGCGGTCAATATTCACGGAGAATCTGATCGCAAAACAATTCATAACAAAAAGTTGTTTTTGTTGTTCGGGACATAAAATACATACATATGTTCCTACCGACCCAAATAAATACAATTAAATGAATTCGAAACTGAGTACATAAATGCATAAACCAAGACTTAATCTGAATATGAATGAGTGTGACTGAATAAATAAATAACCATCATCAATGGATGCAATCAATCGAAATTAATATTGAACCCCAACCATTCAACCTCGGAAAACAGAAACTGCCACCCGAATAAGTAAGAACGCAAATGTGAAGCCGAGCGAATGAGTTAAGTGTGATGACCCAGAAGTCTGCGGCAAACAATTTTTCATTTAAATGTAACCACAATTAAAAGATTGCACTCACCAGGTTGCACTGACATCCGCGCAGAGTCACCACGTGTATTAGAATCCATTTACACGAAAGTGAGGAAACAGAAACAAAACAAATCCACAGACCTACTTAATTTTAATTGCAATACAGTACGAGCCCTTCTGCAACAGATAGCAATGAAACATGTCTCTATACCACACAACCCGCCCCGCAAAGTGTAGTCCGCACAGAAAAGGAAAAGAAAATCCTTTGAAAATTTTTGTTGAATATGTGTATCTCGCGCCCCGTTCCGCACAAAAAGAAGAACTCCAAGAGTGCACTTGGGCATGTGTGTATGTGGGTCACATCCATAAAACTCCCTCGCTCACGGAACAACTGACAAAAACCAGAGAAGCTTAGCACACAGGCACACATAGTCACAGCACAGACAGGAACAGTAGCCGTTTCATTGTCTAAAGTCCACTTAAAAGTATTATTATTACGAGAGTGGATTCGCAAAAGCGTAAAAGGCTCTCCCGATCTAGTCCATTAACTGACGGAAAGGCTTAACATTCAGCATGCTGGCTGGTGGGTGGGTTATGTGTGAAAAATGAGAAGAACTCCTTATGCAACATCTATTAACGTTAAAACTCTTCTACGTGGCATATAACTTTGGTCGACCTTGTTTTATGGTACGCTCGTTTTATCTCATTAAGCGAGGTAAGGAGCTATCCCTGCCCACAATCCACTGCACCGTCAAAGGTTTCGCTTAATATTTTAACGGCGACCGTACATTAAATGCCAGTTAGAGATAAGTGTATCCTACAGTCCACCATCTTCCTCTTTCTTATGGCATAAGATGCTCCTGCTGCTGCTACTGCTGGCCCACAACTTTGTTAGGATATGCTGGTACAAGGACAACCATGCACCCACCGATGGTGAACAGCCCTCCCACTTCCGGGTTGTGGGATGAAGAAATGGGCGAATTCGATATTTTTTTTCGGTAGTTATTCTGGCTCGCCAGAGTTGCCCAAACTCATGACCACGGCTTGAGCACAAAATGTTAGCTCGCCCTACTTGGCGCCTGTCTTGGAGGTCTTAGCCAAAGGTTAGATATATTAAGGATACGTGATTGCAATTTATTACGAAACAACCACACCATACCCGGCGAAAAGTTTACTTTCGTGATATCCAACAATAACCACGAGCGCTGTGACACACATAGCCCCCACGTACGTGAGGATGGTACCCACTTCTCATGCCGACCGCGACGTCGAGAATATTAACCGAGGGACATGAATATTTTAAAAGAATACTCTATGCCCCGCACGCCACCCCTCGTTTGCGTCTTTGGCCGAATACAATCCCCTACAAGGTGCAAGGGGCACATGAATGGAATTTGTGTTGACTGCAAAGATTTGCTAGGATTCTCTTAGCCAAGCTCAATGAGCCTGGGTCTGGGTATGACACGAGGGTTTTCCTCTTTTCCTTTGTGGTCTTCAGCTACATCTCTCCACGAAAACGTGGAGGAATCAGTATTTTGTTCGCTGTCAGGAAGCATCTGAGAAGGAAAAAAATGCTCAACAATTCGTGCTGGCATGTGATGTAAGTTGATAGTGTGAAGGGTTTAATGTCAGATCGAAAAGTCACTTCTATGGGAAAGCCCACACTGGTGCGGTTGGTTGCATGTCGATTTGATTAAGTTTAGGTGACAGTGACATTTCGATGAATGAATTCAGAGGCATTCATGTGAGTTGACGTTTCAATTCGCCTCGTATTGTGCAGGTTTGTGGTTGGATTTCGACTGAAAGTTGACACGAACTCTAGCCCTTTCTCGTTATTTCCTTATTTCGTATGCCTCCCTTTTCCTCTCGCTGATTGTTCGCTGGTTACAGCTGGCATTAGTTAAGCGAAAGTTTGTGTACGTTACGAGGTTCATGGTGCTGAACTATTTTCGGAAGTATCATTACGCAAGCGGAAGTTCTCAACATGAAGGGAATTTTGGTCTTATTGATGCCGGGTGATTTGTGAAATTGTTTCGATGAAATCCTGACTTGCACGAGAAACTGTCATTCATTTTGTTTTAGCTCATCCGTTGGCACTTTTTGCGGTCTAAGGGTATGGAGTTACACGTCCATATAGGTATCGATTTTGAACTTTTGCTAGTCTTAAAGCATGGTTAAAATTGACACAATAGTTAGCATGCCATTGCTCTGATTCCGTCAATCAATTTATTTTGGCGGTTTAGTGAATAAAATAATACAATAGCTTTGTTGCCTTATTTATAAGGTGTATCTTGAAATACCACTAAATCCAACCTGAAATATATAAGAAGAACATTAGTTCCTTAATGTCATTCGCAGATATCTCATGACGCGAGTTGAAGAAGGGTCTACCAAGTGCTCGCTGTTTGACTCTACCAAGAGTAGGGCAGGGGCAAGAGCAATGTGTCAATGTCGCCACCTCAGCTGTGTTGTTGCAGCTGCGACAAAGTACGTTATGTGAGATAACTAGTTTGACCATTGTCTCGTACAGACCGCTACCAATCTAGCAATATCATGACGAGTTCGCCGAAGGAGATCTTTTAGATCGGTTGTACTCGAGCCATATTTCCTTGATGTTGCACAGATTGTCAGTCTGGCTCATCTATGGTTTGATATGTCCAGGAATAGTGTGTAGACTGGGGGATCGATATTCGGCTTAGTGTAGTGTGTGTAGTGGGTTGTGCACCTCCTCTGCAAACTAGCACTGAAGGGCAGCCAGTTCATCTGGGATGTCACTGTGACCAGAAACGCAGATAAGCGACATTTTGAGCTGGTCTTCTAACAACGCACGCTAGGTTAGCTTGGCATTCGTGTTCTAGCTTTGAATGTGAAGAAAAGGAGGCAATAGATTTGGTGGCTGCTTGACTGTCAATCCATATGGCAACCTACTCTGTTGAGAATATATTTGGTTGTTCCTTGCCTTGACGGCACTCTTCCCAGATAAGATAAGTAGTAGTTCCGCCTGGAACACACTGAAATTGTCCGGTTGTCTGTAGGCTTTGGAAGTGCTCAGGAAGGCCATTCCGTTCTTCCGGTGATTTAAGTCTCAAAGCCGCCTGATAGATTAATTCTTGGGACCATATAGTCTGTTGGGGATGATACGAGAATTCTTGGTATGAGATCAAGGATGGTCCTACGAACATAGGGTTTTGATGTTCAGCACCCAGACTCAAGTAGTAGTGGATGTAAAGGGGAATTTAATTGCGTTTGATGCTGGAGAATACGGAAGAACGGGTGATTCTACAGTATTCAAAGAGAGTCGTTTCGGGAAACAATTAGTTAACAAAAATGTACATATGTTGCTTCGTCAATAGGCGTATATTTTCGCCATAAATAATTTTCTACACGCTTTTAAATATGAGTGTCCCAATTGAACATCATGTCGACTCAAATGGCCATGACTCTGAAACTCTGAATTACTGAAACAAACGATTATTTTGACTTAAAAATTTTAAGGGAATTTAAAAAAAATGTAATAACTAAATGTGTAGCAAAAAAAATTCTATCTTGCGCGCAAAATATCAGTGGCAGCGAATCATGCCAATCCATTAATTTAAAAATTTAGGCGTTTTATGGCGCCCGGTATCAGATTGTAATCAATAATTACTTGTTTCTAAAAGTAAATGAATATACTCTGAAGCATACCCTGCCACAGACATAGGACTATGAGAAGATTTCCTAGACGGTTATACACTTTAAACATTGGCAGTGACTCGGGAGATGTTGATACGTAAAAATGTCATAGGTTCAAGTATGGAGACGACGCACATACTCATGGCACATACCCACCCTAAGTACGATTCGGCAGACTCCCATGACTCCCATGACTCCCATCGATTCAAAGACTTTAATATTTTCTCATATTAAAAAGGCAAAATTGTATGGCTCAACGCTCGTACACTGAATGAGCTGCTTTAAAACAACACCACACCCATCATCACCAAGCCAATGACAAGTAATAAGAATTGATTGCCTTCTGCAGCTGAGAGCCAAGCTGCCAAATTAAGGTCAACACAGTAGCACCAACTACCTATTCAGAATAAAACATAAAATGACACCCACCGACTGACGCACAAATCATATATAATACACAGCCGAACGAAAAACTTATTGAAACATCAATCAAGAGCAACTGGCAAACACATTAGCTCGACCAAACTTCCACCAGCTTTGGTCACTCAGAGCGATCCCTCAAATATATCCGTCATTATTGATGAACCTTATCATAATGTCCCACGTGTATACTGAACGGAAATCACTCTCACCTCCCTCGGTCGCTCGCTCGCTCCCATTCGCCACCATCGAGGAACGCACATAGCCAACATTAATGTCATCGCATTAGAACAACGTCCAAACAATAAGCGGGAGTGAAAGTCGGAGGCTCCAAGCAATTAGCTAAATCTGTTAATTAAACCAACGAACGACAGCGGCATCGTTAGATACATACTGGTATTCGTGTGTTCGCTTTTGTTTCTGTTCCAAGCGAGACTGACAAGCAAACGTCTGGTGATTAAGCAATCAGGGGGTACATTGTCGCATAGACCTTGAAAATGTCTTGACGTCCTGCGACTGCTGCCTATCATGCGGCAACCAATTGGTGGACCTTCCCCAACCACCTCCCCCCCAAATTGAAGTGCCGTCCCCCATAAGAACTAGCTCTCCCTTGGGGTATTTTCCAAATTGATTTTGTGTACATGTAGCAACTCCCCCAAATCCAAATATAGGCGAACTTCATTCAGGCAAACACAGATGATGATTATTTCTTCCCCTTCCCAACGACACTCACCAACGCCAACACCGACGCCGTTGCCCCCGACAAAGGAAAAATGAAGCAAAAGAAAAAAAAAACTCATCGAAAATGAATTGGTTTCGATTTAGGTTGCTGTTGTTGTGTTAGGCTGTTATTGAGTATCCTTAGGACGCCTAAGACCACCCCGCAATCACAATAACGAGGACTAATGAAATATTTACTCGATAGCGACATTAGGCTTTCATCGGAAATCATCTGCCGATACACACTAGTCCACGCGACACTGCCCCACTATCGCCGTGCTCCCCCTCAGGCGGCAGCGACAGGCTTTGGTGTTTACTTTGGCTGAGGCTTAAGTGGTGTTGGCCCACCTGCCAAGAGCCATGACATAATAAAAAAATAATTCTCTTGATTGCCAGCAATCGCCAAGGAAGGGCGATCGATGAAAGGAATCCACTTGGCCTTTGAAGGATGAAGCACGTCTACAGTCACACATACCCACGCGCACGCCGGTAATGACTGGGCACAAAGTTGAAATGTCTCCATGGTGAAGGCCAATCAAAAGTATCCTCCAAACGCGACAGCATTCAATGGGTCTTAGTGGTGGGAATATTAAAAGCCGGTCCCTATCTTCTGTGGTAGTCCTGTATCACAGGACACACGCTGGAAATTGTGATGACCTGCAAAGATTAGATGGTACACTTTTTGCAGCCGCCTATGAATAAGTGAGTGATGAATAGAGCTAGACACCAGCCTGTAAGGTCAGGTTCATGTTGAAACGGTGTGCGTATCGTGGCCTCAGAGTGGGAAATGGACTTTTCTTTTCCTTTCACTTGGCTCAAGTGAGTGGCAGGACTTGCGAAATTTGGAAGGTATTCCCGTGGGGTCTTAAATGTGAGTCGTGTTAGGGTAATTCTAACGACGACACTTGCATGAGGAGTGAATCTTGACACTAAAGGGCGACAACACGAGCCCATGTGGTGGGAAAATGAATATGAATAAGATTGAGATTTGTATTTGAACAACTACTGCCACTCGACCGTGCAGAACTCACTCGCCACCACGGGAGGTAAGGTATTCCAAAAGTTAGTATAATTACTGGCATACACATGAATGGTCTAAAATAGCGAGACGTCGTGCTGGAATTGAAATGGAGGCGGCCAAAATGTGTTTAGCGGTGAATGACAGGTATAGACAGATTTACTTTTGGCAATCAAGGCCCTCGGTTCTCAAGAAAATAGTACGAATACCAGCACTACCGATATTAATCGGAGAATAACTCTTGCCAATCGCTTCTTCGTTAGAGTCAAGAGGCAATTGAGGAGTAGAGTCCATTCCCGCTTCAGACTGGAGACTCTTGGACTTGGCACCAGTGGGACACAGCGGTAGATGACGCATATGAAACTGATGGAACACACAATTGCAGAAGGACCTCAGCTAACTTGACGTGCGTAACTGGATACAACTCTCTGAAGATTGTGCCAGCTGAAGAGGTTTGTTGTTTGTTGCCCAGCGAAATGAAAAGAAAATTAAGAAGGTGGCTCCTAATATCAATCAAACCAAATGTTAATGTCCGATATTTATTCGCTTTTGAATGCGTAATACAGTGAAATATTGTCGGCGAGAAATCTCCGAGTAGGCAACAGAACATTACATACACTTCATTTCAGCTAAAGTTCCGAGCTCAAGCGAAAAAATAAAAGAAAAAGGCGATCTATATCGAAGGCTTTCTTTAATTCAACTCCATTTCACAGACTCACCAGCTCAGAGCGGCCTTTCTCATCTGCATGATGCAACGTGCAATGATGCACAATATATAAATTTAACATCGCCTTTGAGTTATTTATTTTGACTTGACACCGGGCGACTATATACAAAGCTGTGCAATTGTATGATAATTGGAAGATAAAAATGCTGACCGGAGACACGGAAAAACTCATATTCTCGGACGAAGTCCATGTCATGAAGCAAAATTGCTATTATTGGAGAGAGCTCAATTCACAATGTATCTACAAAAGTTTACTGTTTAGATGTATGACATGGTAGCATCATGTATTATCGTCAGGTAGGCCAGTGAAGCCGAGGCGGCTATTTGAATGATACATTGTACAATGAAATGAATGTAGCTTCGAAATAAAGCGTAAATTGATGTTTTTCTTCAAACTCAGATTTTGAGTTGATGCTCTTATTCCGCTCAGCAGTCACGTAGCTTACGGCAAGTTCCGCCAAATGCCCAATAAATTTCGCAATTAATTCTAAGAGTCAAATTGCGCGTCGCGGAGTACGTAAAGACGTTCAAAATCAGGTCAAATTTTCCGTGAGACTATGGTTAGCGAAATACGCGTAAATGATACAAATGAATGCCCATTTTAACCTTTCACATACCAGCAGATCACATGAGTCCTACCACAATATTCACCTAGTTACCAAGCCAAAGGAGGCATCATAAATCAGGCCAAATGTATTCATGATTAGCATCTACGCTGAATGCACGAAAGTGACATAAGAGCAAACCCAACAGATTTTCTTTGTTGTACTATACTTTGAATAATTCATCGGGTAGTCATCGGGTTTTTATCAAAGGCATATATGGGGACAAAATACGTACATATAAGAACTCATTCATAATTAAATAGAGGAAATAGGATTATGGTTTTTTTTTCGTCGTCGGAGGTCTCTGATATGCAATGCTGTTCATAAATAGCAAATGAATCTCGTCTCTGCAATATAATGTGATTTTGGTGGTTGTCAAGAGAGTTCAACTTGTTGTTGCTGATGACAGGAAATTATATCTAGCATGATATCTTCTTCATTTGGTGGACACTTCTTTAATTGTGGCAGTCTGCTCTTATGTCACTTTGAGCTTTGGATCCATGGAATCCTATTAAATATAAAACATACCTCGAAAATGTTCATTGTTCTAAGAAATACACTTCAAAGAATTAGTAAAATAATGACCGCCATGGCGTATTGGGTAGGTGCATTGACTCCGAAACTGAGGGTGCTGGGTTCAATCCCCGACTTTCATAATTCACGGCCCTTTCGAGTCACTAATAATGCTCAAAAAGTGGTGTTGTCTAGAAACAAATACTCAATCTTCACCGTTTCCAATCGGCATAAAACTGTAGGTCCCCTCCACTCGTGATAGAATAATAGCACGCTCAAGACGAATCACAGCTATACTCAGGTCCTGCTGACCTGACTGATATTAAGGTGACTACGGCATCGGGAAAGACTAAAAATGTCGCGATATGAAATAAAAATTACCACGCGGGTTATGAACTGACTCGAATCAACTGACACATTCGTTCACAACACCCAAAGATACTCGTTCTCTTTCTGGCCACGATTGCCAGCCGGTGGTCTTTCGACAATTTCCCTGAAAACCGTCGACATGAGTTCCAAAGTCAATTAAAAACGCCACCTCAACGGAATGACTCCTTAAATTGCATCCACTGCGAGTACCTAGGCCAAGTTATTATTCAAAGTGCCCAACATTACCCCTCCCCGAACAAAGAGACCCAAATTAAAATTCAGAGCATATGTTCACAAGTGGTCCCCGTCCCCGTCCCCTTCCCCTTCCATCGCTTCCACTCTCTGGCATCCGAAACCATGCACAGTTTTCGACGCTTTAATAAAATTCTTAAATTTTCAAGCTTTTTTTTTTTTTTTAATTTCATTTAATTTTTGCTTTCCTCCAAAGAGTGGCCCAACCATACCGTGAGCTGAGTAATGGCCGAAGGAGTGTTCCACGCTCTCCTGTACCAAGGACATTCAGGCCAACGTTTTCGCTTTATGCACTTATGAATTTATTAGCTGTGTATGTAACTCGGGATTGAGAGGAACACACAAGACTGCAGTTGTGCAAAAATCTCTTTTGCGTGAACGTGTGTGTATGTGCGGAACTGGCTTAAATTTATTATGGCTCTTGAATGTGTTGTTCGCGCGTGTTTTTTCCTCATCCTCTGAGTTAATTCCCCTTCTCTGTGATGATAAAGGGTTTTGTGCTTACGTCTTCCTCAATTACGGATGTTTGGTTTTTTGTCGCATTGGCTCTAACATCACAGAGAGAATTTTTGTTTGTCTTCAGTTGCTTTCATCTTAGTGTACACTCGTGTGTGTTCCTTTTCGTGTGGAATGCTTTCACTTTAGAATTTGTGAACAGTACGGAATGAGTGTGGGTGCTATTCAAATTTTGAGACACTTGTCTTTGCTTCACGTTTACGATATTAGACTGGATATGAATCTGCTGAAGCTGGTACATTTCGATTTCTGCGGAGGATTTCGCAAGTGGAGCGTGATTCAAAGTGCAGATCATTGCTCAGAAACGACTTTGAAGCACATTCTGCCGAAGAAATCCTTGATAATTTCATCACAAACCGGTTCGAGGATACTTTGCTTTTCAATCGGTTCGGTACTTTCTTCTGGATTGTATGCCATTGTGGGAATCACACTATGTTTTGTGGGGAGAAACACTGGCGGATGATTGAGGGTCAACGTGGATCAGCTATATTTTCAAACGAATGCCCGGTAGATTCCTCACGTTAGAGTTGGGTGAGACGTTTCTTGTCATTGGCTTACTTCTTAAATCAAGCCTTGCATCGACCATAGCTTTAAGCAGATCGCCTTTACCAATTTTTTCATCTCAAGGTCTTGCCAAGGGGTTTGTTCGGACATTCGGATATTGGGTAACAAACCACGCAATTATCGATATTGCCTGATCAACCTATTGCGTACTTTTTCCCGTATATTTCACGAAACACCTTCCTGTTGGCAAGAGAGTGGACGTAAGACCACGACACATGAAATCATACATGTCCCCGTCAGGGTGGCAATGCGGTAAAAATCAATTTTCACAATTTTCTCCAATTTCGCACCACGTTCCCCTTACAGAATCACGTCTCAGCCACCAAATCCATAGCATTGAACTACATTCTACTCATACGACACGATTTCCAGATTGCTCATTAGAGGGAACTGCATCTGCTAACGAGCGAAAATTCATCAGAAGCACTCCCGCTCCATCACGTGACAGCAATTCCTGTTCCTTTCAGCTCATTTAACTCCACCTATCGGTACAAGAAATGTCATTTATACCAACACATCGGCGTTATCGCTGTGACGGGGAAATTTAATTGGTTTAATTGGAAAACACTATGGCGCTCAGAGCGGAAGGAAGCAAGCATGCCTTGTGAGTTGTGAGTCTCATTTGTGATAACCTGAGCACAGGAGACAGCAAATGGCACTTTCATTAAAAATAATTAAACTTTATACCAATTTAAGATTTTTTTCTTCGTTGCTTTCATTTCAGCTAAACCCTCAACGGGCTTTTGGTCAGAAATCACAGAGGACTCAAAGGGAGCTCTGTGCTTTCTCTGATATCCGTCTGGCATGTAAGGCACCGCGCCGTCACTGACCCCATTCGATGAGTGTGTGAACGTGTGTGGGCGGCACGAGTTGGGGGCCGTATGTTACTCCACGCTCAACCTTTTGGGGTTGCCAGTACTCATTGAGCAATAGAGCGGCACCGGCACTTGAAGAGCCGACCAACAGTGATGAGATGAAAGGCTCCGCACCCTCGAACACATGTACATTTGGAGTGGTTGGAGTTTGCCTTTAACTACAAAGCACGTAGACGAGTGTATTCGAGCCCATTCAGCCAGAAAGTGTTCGTCCTTCGGGAAATGTACTTTCAATTTACAATATTTCCCCTTTTTATACATCATCTGACACTGTGTGAGCTGAGTTTAGTTTCTCTCGTTTATTTGATTACTACTCGTATTGACGACCGGAAAGGGAAACATTTTTGAAAGGACGAGCAAGAAATCCTTGCCAGCACCACCTGCCCAAGGTGAAAGTACAACAAGCAGTTATTTGTTCATGTGTGCGTCTGTGAGTTTGTGAGCTCGTGATGTGAGGTTGCTTAAGAACTTAATTTTTACACTTTTCACTTTTAGCACGTTAGTTCGTTTGACTTGTCGCCGGCTCACTTCAGTGGTTTCGCCTGGTATATCTGAAGGACACTCTTGTGTGTACATCGTACCACAACTCGGGCAATTCACGTGATTAAGGCGACTGCATTTGTAGGACGACATCACACAAAGAGCTATTTTTAAATTTATCCTTTGAAGGCATACGATAGCATGTCGACGGTACATTACGGATACGTTCGTTCGATATATTTTATTCTATTTTCGATTTACTGAGCTTAGATAAGTTTCGAGATAGACACACAGTGCAATGTATGGGAGTGGTTGTTGTTGCCGTGTAGTACCCCTGTAGATCCTGTGTGCACACGTGCATGTGTTTGTGCCCAGTGCTCTGTGGGAAGTCGGAAATATTATGTTGCGGGAAATTAATTGCGGAACATTAATCTCAAAACAAATATACACGCGAAAGACAAACTTTACAGTGTAAGTACTTGCGAGCGAACACGTATACGCTTGTGTGGCGGATGGAAATTCCTGGAAATTACGGTTGCCAGGCTATGAGCCGTGAAGGAGCATTCAAATTGAAATAGCTTTGAAAATAGTATGCCACGGTGAAATACTTTAAGTGTATAACACTTAGTGTCGTAAACGTCAGTGGGGTTTTGTTTACGACGCATGACGTTTAGCCACGGCTCTTCGGTTGGTTATGACAGCCGACAGGTACTACGAAGAGGCAATAAAGAAAAAGGTATAATTGTTAATCTGAAGGGCGACACTGACATGAAGACGGTAGGAATTTCAAATGTCTGTGGAATAAACTTAAACTGAGTGATGTGGCAATAAGACGTGGGAATATCCGCAAAAAAAGGGAACGGAAACGATTTGTTCACGTGCAAATGTGCGTATGATTGACTGTTCAACAGGAAAGCTCCTTGAGAAAATCATACAGAATTCCCAAAGAGGCTCATGCTCATTTGTGAACAGAAATTCCTGGGAATTATTGAATAGAAATAAGGCTCCCAATGAAAATGCCTGAAATGTGGTACAGATTTGCAATTTTGCATGATTCTTCACTCGATTTAAAATGCCTTTAATTCATCAAATGGTAAATAAATTATCCATCAAATTGAACTCTTGAATACGGCAACATATACTTATATTATATCGACTCGTCTTTTTGATTGAGACTCAAGTTAAAATTATGAGTGGAGCTACAGATCGAGGTGGTCCAGGCCCTAGCCTATACAAAGCACTCGAGTTATACTAATAGCAAGAGACTATCCGCAGTTTACGGACGCTCTGTTGTACATTATATACAATTAATCCATTTCAGGAGTACAATACCACTGAATAAATAAAATCACACAATTTTCCTAAATTTTTTCCTGTTATATTGAGTATTTTGTCCGAGTTATCCTAGTTGATGTCATCACATATTTAGATTCTTACAAAACAGAAATTCGATTGAAGTATTCGTACTGCATACGTCAGTACATAGTTCTTGCAGCCAATGTACCCATTTCATGAGAAATCCTTTAGCCTTAATTTGTTGCATTCATCAATAGAAGAGTAGAAGAGAATTGTCTCCAGTTCCATGAGTACCAGGTTTTCAGTACAGCTGTGCACATAGTATATGGAAGTGAAATGACCGAAAGAGATATGCTGATATTTTAGCCGATTGATCTGATATAAACCAACATTCGTGGAAAATTTAGATTTAGAAGAAACAAATATCATAGTCGTAGATATTTGTTGCATTCAGATGACTGAATAGGTTCGTTCTATAATCTATGATGTTTCTGGGTGAACCAGATTATTCAGCCAGATGGCTCTAGTGCTTGATAACCTCCTCAACTCTTGGAACAACGATTAGCAAGTATAATTCCGACTTTGGACTCCAGCATAATCTTGTACTATGCTGCCCAGTGCGGAGCCGAGATTAGTTTGGTATAGGTCAAGCGGTGTACATTCTCCATCAACAGCAGTGTAGATATGTGACGTTCAGGTCACAATTTTCTCAGCAGTACTGCCTGACAAAATAATTTTGCCATATATTTTGGTTACCACCTGCTATCTTATACCAGACTGAAACAAGCAAACAAATTCTAAATTGTTAATATTATCGCCGCATTGGTATCACTCCCAATTTGCTGGGGCGTATGTGGAATATTTTTACAAAAGAAATTAAATAATTCCCTTTCGTAGTGTAGCTCAGATCTAATTTTTAAAAGCAAGAAAGGTTCATTGGTTTTTGTCTGCACAAAAGACATGCAAGAAGCATTATTTACAGATATGTGATATTCTCACAGACACTGCATCACACCATTCCAACAGCATGACACCGATTCCCATTAAAGTTCATCTTCGGCTTGCTGACTAACAACATTGGCACAGTAATCAATCCGACAAAATGAGCCTCCACATGGTGACTATCCAATTCCGGTAACAACGCTAACAAACTTTTGCAAGGCATTGTGTCATCAACCTCGTTTGTGGGTGAAATGTGTCCGTGATCGAAGGCCGATTCGTTAAAATTCTACAATCTTCAGCTCACATTCAGGCAACAGCAGCGCCAGCGAATCAATAAAATTAAAATCACACCAGAGCCCTTGCCATCGTTATCAGACGTGGATTTGTACTCTGTACACCTGCAATGCACCCCGGTGCGGGTTATTGCAATCGGTAAACGAGCATACCCATCTCTGCCAGGAAATCGCAGTTGATTTGATACAATCAATCAATGGAGCTTCAGCACGCTCGCACCCACCCTCACCCACCGAAAGTTCTGAAAGCGCAGATTGGCATGAAGCTGTGTATTCCCCGTGTACATGGTGACACAGCAAAACCTCCATGCATACTCGTCAACAAAGCAATCAACGTTTTGCTTGTCCCTGTCGTTCGTTATGGCTCCCACTCTGACGTTGGCTTGCCAAAGAATTCGACATGTGGATAGAGTGCGCATTCACGGGTATGATCCCGGATCAGACATATCATGTGTGTTTTCTGTTTTTGTGAGGATGCTGCTCCACTTCAGGACAGTGGGTCAGTTGTGTAAGAAGTTATGACACTTGCAAATGCGTCACTCAAATGTCGGACATTTCAGGATACATCTCAAACATAAGCAGACACTCGTTCCTCCCCAAAAAACCACCCCATTGACCACACAAGACAGGCGAATGCGTGCAGCAGGGGGGAGGTAGGTGGTGGGGATGAGTTTCATGACGTGAAAAATTTCCGTTCAGCTTCGCGCTTCATGCCGTTCCAGGGATCACGTCAATTTGTGATTTATTCGATGATTTATTGATTCCTCCGATTGATTGATTTATTATGATTTCATTACACTCCGAGGCGAGGTGACTAATGTCCCCTTTGCGTCTTGAAATCAGCTAATTTTTTTTTCCGACCTCCCGACCTCCCTTTCTTGCGATATCTGCAAATCTGTTTTTATAGGCCAAATCACACACACACTCACAACAATTTACAGCACCATAAAATTATATATTTTGACGTTCGCATCCGTTTCGGTGTTTTTTTTTTCTCAGTCCGCAGCGTGCAGCATATTCAAATGATAGCACTCCTTCTAGCCTGAAAATAACGAGTGGGTCAGATGTGTATCGGTCCCGTATATCAAAAAAAATATCCTGAATCTATCCTTTTTTTATTTGCTAATACTATCCTTCCATATGGCTTCCTTGGTCCACCAGCACCAGCACCCAGGAGGAGCGGTGTTTTATTACACATATCCTGCAGAGAGGCGAAGTGGGGATGCGACCCGCTGAAAATCGATTCAATTAGGCGTAGTTAAGAACACTCAACACCCAGCTTTGAGGGAATCCCGCCGAATTTCCATAAAGGATCACTCGTTGGCAGCATCTCCTTTTGGCCTCCCGCTGTTCTCCGTCTTCCCCCGCTGCTGTTCAGAGTTCGTTTTGAAGGCGCTAAAGTTGTTATTTCAAGGATATACATACATATGCCGTGTTAAAATGACTGGAAATTATTTTCGCATGGACATCTTATCGAATTATGTGCGTCTCAATGGCCGAAGGGACTCAGCTCGAAGGCGTTTCATTGATGGGCCAACAAGGACGGGTCGGGCGGACGGCATTCTTGGCATGGCGCTAAAATGGGTATAATCGCTGAAAAGCACTAAAGAATTGGGATCACTTTTAGTTTTTCCCGCCTCTTTCGTTTCATTTCTCTTTTTCTATTTTCTGCATTTTTTTGCCTTTTTTTCTGCTAGTTTTCATTCTGTTCAAGGACGGAGAGAGTGAGAGAGAGACAGATGGACGTACATCCCCAGAAATGATGGGATTAAGGCGAGCGAAAGTCCGTAACGTTAAACACACGCACTGACAAACGGAGAACTGAGAAGCAAAAAAGAGGCAGTTTGAATCACTCTAGATGTGGTGCAATTGGGAGGCGGCAAGTGGGCTTGGTGTTTTGTTCATTTATCTCCTTTGTCTACGGACTTAGGACGTACTTAACAAACAACTCATCAAAGTTCCAACGGGTGGTATTTGAAAAATTTTGTTGGGAAATTTTTCAGTTTATTTAGGTATTTGGGTCCTTTTGATGTGAACTAGATTCGATATTGAGTCCTTTTTTTTTCACTCCCCTTGACTTGCTGTTTGCGATGGTGGGGGAGACAGGTCTCGCCTCTCGTCCGGGACAGACTTGATAATGATATTTGCTAATGGACTGATGGAGGATGTTTATTGAGGTTTTACGGATCGACTATGGGAGGAAAATTAATGAGACAATATGCGTGGACAGGGTTCAACGAATTTAGTAATTAGTTCTATGGTGGGCTTCGTTTGATTATTTGGGACACACCAAGTTGAGGGTAACCGCACATTCCCGTCTTCAGAATGGTAAGTTGTGGTCGCTTGTGCGCCATGACCCTTTCAGGTTTGATATTTGAGAAATTTTAAGACTGAACCCATTGTGGAATCATTGATCCCTTGTGCCTTGAAGGTTGGAGGTAGACGGTTGAGCAGAAGACGGTAATGGGTTTGAAATGGAATATCGGATGGAAACCGTTTTTGGGTAAGGACCATTTGATCTTTTAGAAAACTCATTAGAGGTGGTGGCCTTCTTGGTGGTTGCTGCGTTGCAAAGTGGACATAGACTGATAAAAAATCATTTCTTCCATCCCAGTATGTTGATAATTTTAAAGCCGAATTTCTCATGCAAGTTGCATAGCAAACAGCATTAAAGCATTGCCTAAAAGATATCGACAATTTACCTTATTTTTCGTTTTGCATTCAGGTCGTCCTCGGACACGACGAAAGAGAGAATTGAAAACAGTACATAGGGCACAGTCATTGTCTATATCAATGCTTATGAACAAATCTCTGGGAAGAAATCATTCGGCACTGAGTTTGAAGAATGGTTTAGTCATTAGAACATTTTTTGTATACAAATCTGTTTCCACTCAAATCAGGACTTACTTAAAAGTAACTGATGAAAAATAGAAATTCATTTAATTTAACTGCACGAATCTTGAAGAAGAGAATGTCTAGATTTCAAAATTCACCCCTGCAAATGCTAACACGCAGGAACATGTGAAATTTTAAACTAATTACTCTAATGAAGCTTTTTCTGAAACTTCGTTCCCCCGTCCGTGGTCTGTTTCATCTTTGTAAGCAATGATTACTTCGGGATGGAAGTGGTTTAGGATGTTGAGGAGGTGCTTACCGCACGAAATGCAGCCTATACTGGTACATATTGCAAAAATGCGTTATTGGAAGGATTTGTGGTGTTTCTCGTCTCAGCCATTCCATGAGACTCTAGGAGGGTGCCTGAATATTATGCTGGTTAAACACCTATAGTACTATAAGATGTCACAAATTTATTTATCTTTATGAGAAGTGGTTATTTACAGAGCCCAATCTCTGATGCCCGCAGTCTACGCAGCAATTTTGAGTCCTGGGTAAACATACATACTCTCATACATACCCTCACTTCGAACCACCCTCTTTATAGGCGCCTACACCCTCGTCAGCTGGAAACTATTTAACCGTCTTCCAGTTTCAAATCCAGTTCAAAATCACATGAAGGTTTTTCCTAAGCAAAATCAAATAATGGCTTATAAGTTGTGATCACATTAAATTTGACGTTTTGCTGCCCTGCGTTACTTTATTTTATATAATCCTCAGTTTATAAACTTTCTTTTTATACCCCTTCTTGTAACTCAATTACTGCTCCTTATAGTACACACCTGAAATAAGGAACAATTCGACAGAAAGTAGTTTAGGTTTTAAAAAAACGGAGCCCCACAGGATACAGCAACGTGTTTTCTTTATTAAACAATATCTCAGTAATAATGAAAGTGATTCCTATTCAATTCAAATCTTGAGTTGATTTTGGGACACCCCATATAAAAAGTTGACAACCAATATTCATGTTTCTATTCTCATGTGAATGGAGGTTTCGCAGTGATAAAGACCAAATGTCTCATTGTATGTCCTGAAGCTACAAAAGTACTTTCGTGCTTGTCTTCTGTTAACCGGCTTTTGGATAACTACGAGTTTTTGTTGTTCCATGTCCATTCCAAAATTAAGAGAAAATAATGTTCCCATTAAGCTTGTGATGCCTAGATACACGTTCCTTAATATCAAACAGGAAGTGCACTTGTTGTTATGTTTTTAGTACCTTCGGGGATGACAAGTGTTCACTTGGTGACATTACAAATAATTTGGACGTTGTTGTACAAACTGGACAATGTCGTGTGTGTGCCGCTTATTAACGAATTGGAAAAGTATTGTATAATGTTGAAAAATACAACTTTCCTCAGCGGCTCATCTTATTTCTATGAGCAGAAAGGGCTTCTAGCGTTACATATGTTATTCGAGTGTAGAAATATTAGCTTGACATATGTCTATACATTTTAAAACACAATAAAACTTACCAACTAATTAGATAAAGGAAATTAGATAAGATGAAATGAAGAGAATGCATGAATTGTGTCCCCTGCATCCTGGGGGTTCTTCCTAAATAAGCAGCAGCTTTGCATGCTGCAAGCATCAAATGGTTTGCAAGATACGGTGGACTAGAACGTCATGGTAACACAACGTCCTACGCTGGCCTAAATATGAATGCCTTCCTCACCTAACTTAACTTTTCTCATAAAGGAGACCAGAGAGAACAATTTTCATCCATACATAATTCTTTGGATCAGTACTTCTTGTCGATTAATTGTGAAAAAAGTTCCGCCTTTAGCTGTGTGGGGGGTACAATAACGTCGTTGAGAGAAAGCCTGAGAACCTGTGAATTTTCAAATTCAACTAGGGCGTGCAACACAGCAGGAATGATCAGCGACACTTTGGGGCTTATATATCGAAATTGACCTTAACAAAACTGATAGCACTAGCTAGAGATGAATGTCAATGTCCAAATCCGGCGGAAACCGGAAATCTTTTCATACTTGTTAAGTTCGTCAACACAAGACTGAATTGGAGTGAGCACATACTCGATGTCGTCAAAACGCTTCGAAATATGTAAGTTTCCTTAATCGATGCTAGAAATATTTCACTCTTTAGCTCACACTCTTGTAATTTATTGGCGGCCTCGGTGTTGTATGTCTGTGCGTCGACTCCTACGTGAACCTCGTTGTCGGATGTGTCGGGGGTCGATTCCCAATACGACAAATCAGAGAATATAACTGTCGAGGTCCCTTCCACTCATGGGAAAACAATAGCATGCACAACACGAATGGTTGCAGAGAAGCAAGGCCCTGGCCTTTTACGGACTGTAGCTCCACCCATATTATTATTAATGTAACTTATTTATATTTCAATAAAATTATAATAATAATAAATATTCCACTCTGATTTGGCTGTAATTTATTAGGCTTTTATACTCTGTAGTACTTGAGTAAAATGCTCATATCCGGGCGGGTGCCCCCAAGACAAACCTGAACCTGCTAAATAGAATCCAATGCGATTAAACTCATAACAGACAACAATAAGCTAGCTGGAACACCGACCTACTGGTTCTCATTTGTCTTTTAAGAATTAAGCGAGCTGGCCAATTGCATTCTTCCTCTCCATGAGTTCACATCCAATGCCCTTCTTGCCAGAAGTGCTCACCAGTTTACCATCAAGATTACTTTCGGAGATACAGTTTTCGTTTTCAAGCTTTCAACATGGCTGCAGCAGGAAAGCGTCAAAGATGCAGGCAGCACTTTCTGGTATGCTGCCGAACATAGGAGGACCCGGATACCCAAGAAGGATTCTGCTTTCCAGAGTGGTAAGTTCAATTCTCCTATATGCTGCGCCAGTCTGGTCGAGTGCTCTTTCTATAAAGGAGACAGCTAAGAAGCTCTCGTCACCATACAGGCTCTGCGCCATAAGAATAATCAGTGGCTTCCGGACAATTTCGGACGAAGCAGCCTGTGTGATTGCGGGTATGGTCCCCATCGACATTCTCGCAAATGAGATGCATAGGGTCTAACTAAGGCGATCGACGAATCGGCCAGAGACTGGCGTAAACAGGATAAGGAAGGAAGAAAGAGCAGCCTCAATGACAATGTGGCAAGCCAGATGGGACACCTCAAACAAAGGTAAATGGACTCACAGACTGATTCCAACAATCGAAACGTGGATAAAGAGAGCAAGCGGAAACTGCAACTTCCACCTTACGCAGTTTCTGTCGGGCCACGGGGTCTATCGAAAGTATCTCCATAGGTTCGGGCACGATAGCTCTCCCCTTTGTCCAGAATGTGAGGACTCTGAAGAAGACGCAGAACACACGACTTTCCACTGCAGACGATTTGAAGGGACAAGAATAAACCTACCAACACCGGAGCTCCTAGTCAGTCATATGACGGAGTCAGCCGAGAAGTGGGATTAAATCTGTTCTTTCATATCAAACTTGCAGATCGAGCTAAGAAGGCTTGAAAGAGTAAGGCGAGCCAAATAGGCAAACACAGTCGATCCAGCTTGAGTCGCTAACCAGCCCCGCGAAGTAATACCTAACGGCAGTTCCACGGGGAGAGTGGTAGAAGAGTGCAGGGTGTGGGTTAGTACGTAGGCGTATTCCCGAAATCGAGAACTTGGGTTTGCGAATCGTGCATGCTAATGGCACGGGCTATTAGTATCTTTCGAAGATTGCCACATCCTTGGACGCAACCAAAAAAAAAAAAAGCTTTCAAAATGAACATGGAATGCTCGTCCCACTCCAATATTTATAACAGACTGAATTCCACAGATATTTAAGATATTGTCCACAGGTACCAAATGAAGACATTTGTCCCTGTTTGGCACTTGTTTGAGCTAGGAAATGGGCGCTAATGAATAACCATGGTTGAGTTAGTAAGTTTCATAAAATCAACACCATGTTTCTGGTAGTGATCAATACGAAATGGAATTGAATTTGCGAAGCCAACACTGTGTAACACCTTCCATAGCAATGCATTTTTAAAGAAGAAATACCGAAGTTGGAGTAACTTTGCTTAAATGCGTATGAATGTAAAATTCACAGACTGGCGGTGTAGGCAACAACACAAGCGTAATAGTCGGCACGTGGATAACTTGTTCAAAGTCTTTCCAGTTAAGTCCACACAATCTTACTGTACTGTCCTCCTACTATTATAAATTCGAAATTTTGGATGTTTGCAAAGCTCTGCATATTAAACCGCTGGACATATTTGGAGGGCACTTGGCAGATAACTTACTGCTCTTCTAGGATATAGGCTATTATTTTCCTCCTTTGAGCAAACATGTAAAGTTTGAAGTTAATTCCAAGAAATTCTGACATCTCAGAACCAATTCCAACGCTCCATGTCAATACTGTAGAAATTGATGTTCATATTTGCTTTAAGATCAAAGGAATTTAAAGGACGAATATCGCAGTTGGAAATCGGCAGGGAAGTAGTATAGTGGAATTTTCAAATTATACCTAGAAATGTACGTAGGATGTGAGTAGAAAGCATTTACCATCACCATCTGTCTTATGGCACACTTTTTCGAAATCAGACCAACGCTTTCTGATTTCTGTGCATCCAATCAGACACACAATATTCCTGCATTCATGAACGTCTCCAAGACACCTTATGACTATGAAATTCGTGTCAACTGCAGTCTTCCATTCTATGTCATCAAATTCCAATTTCCTGCCTTATGCATCTGTCGCCATTCCACCACCCACTGTTCTAGAAATCCATCCAATTTACAGTGACACTCCGGCTTCCAAGATTGAAATGAGGAGTCACACTCACAGAGAAGCGAAGACTCCGGCTTCCGCTCAATACTTCACTGGTGTTATAATACACTTGTTTCACTAAAAGCATTCCTATTCCTCATCAGTGACTTTCAAGCGGATCCTGATTTCAGCGAGAAAAAATTTTAATAAGAAAAACTTTTCCAATGACGGCGACACAGCGCGGAATAGTGCTGGTGAATAGATCTTTCCCAGAGATTAGTTCATAAGCCTCACGGTCTACCTTTGTCACCACAAAGCTTCCACGACTCATTCTCTCTACCGTCGCCCTCTCGAAGATACAATGTCCATGCCCAATGTCCTACTTCCACTTCCTCCCAATGTCGGACGCGTGGATGCAGATGTGTGTGTTGTATGTTTGCTTTCGGTCGAAGGAAATGCAAAACAAAAATGTACACAAAACGTCTTCGCTTCAAGTTGAAATAAAAACGTACAAATAGAACGCCAACGGAAGGGACACAACCGCACAGAGACGAGAAGGAAACAGCTAGCTCAAGAAATACATATTTTATTTATGGACAGCAGTAGGGAGTCCTCCTCACGGGGCGAAGCAATATTTTCTTTTTTAATGTCATTCCCTCATCTTATAACCTGGGCTTTGGGTTGCCCTTCGCGTCGTGTCATTCAGATATGATTGCCTTTTCTGCTCACAAGTCAACGCGATGTTCGCTTTCCTGTAGCCCGGCACACACACCGATGCACGCACACAGCGACACGAGCAAAGGGAAGCAGAGAAACGAAGCAGAAAAAAAAATTCGAAGCATAAACTGGGAGGACGAGAATATTCATGATGTTCAATCCACGTAAAAATTCAGAAACTGCAAGTATCTTCGTGGCACAGATACTCCCGTCCGCAATTTGCTGGCGGCTTCCTTTCCAGTTTCTTAACTAAAACCACAAGCAAGAATTCCAGAAACGATCTCTCCCAACAAGGCGAAGTTGAGGTAGGGATGACGGCACTCGGGTGCGCGAGTAGGGGTTGGGTGCGGCACGAGCTCACTGGCAGGATATGGCTTGAAGGGAATAGCCACAGTCTATAGTTTGACGCTGCACATTATACCGGATTCTTTGAGAGAGTATTTTGCACTCAACAAGAAAAGTTTCTTGGCCCATACAGGACGGAACGATTTTCTTAAACTGCATACTGATAAAAGTTACGTTGCCGAAGGCTATTTCCCATTGCCCACATTCCACAACAGCAATCCAAACCAACGATACCCGTGCCAGTGACCGTGCCCGTACCCCTAATCAGGAATGGAATGGAGCGGCAACCAATCTACTGCGCTGTTAGTAGGTACGACTTGCAGAAGGAAATTGCCGCATCCACATCAGCAAGAACATGCATTCCTTCTCCTAAACTGTTTCTGGTTAAAGTTTAAGACTTCAAATGGCTTCGAGTGAAAGAGGACGAACTTTCTGACCTCATTTTCATGGTACACATGGAAAACAAATAATACAACGAAAGAGCGCAAGAAACACAAAAAAAAAGTATAAAACGATGAAAATATTGAAAAGGAAGCAGAGAAAAGAAAAAAAGCTAGCAATGAAATGCCATCGCCACCATCATCGTCACCGTCGTCCTGGTGGAGTTAAGTACAAGGAGCATCTCGAAACCTTAGCCATCCTCATCCTGACTGAAGGAAACCGTCTACACTATCAACTCTAATCTTGAGAACACCCATAAAAAATATATTTCAGCTTGGTTCCCATTAAAAATGGATTCCTGAGACCATCCAGTCTGTCTTGCTGAGAAGATGTTGTCTTGTACACCTTTTCAGTTCGCCGGCCAAAGCAGCCCGCAAGCATGAATCGACAGTCCGCCAGTGACTCTCCACCTTACCTTCCCACAGTGCCTTCCTCCTTCCCCCCTCCAACAGCCAGGGCGTCCAATGGCGGAAATTAATTTTCCAACTAATTTCGCAGAAAGGTATAAAACTTTTAATAAGGTTATGGTGATTATTAGTTAGACTTGCGGCTGGATGATGAAGGTGATGATCCTTGCGGAACATAGTACAAAATTCGCAGTCCAAGACTTTATTACAGTTTTTTTTTTTTGTTGGCCCCAACCCTTACAGTTGGTGTCCTTAAGAAAACAAGGGCGGTAACTTGGAACGAGCGCTTTGGCAGACGTGCTTTTTTCTCTCTGTTTTGCTGTGGGAAAATTTTATCACCAAACACCACTGGTGGAGGGCGGCGAAGTTTTGAGAGGGTGAGGCGTGCGAGAAGGGTTGAACTGTGTAGTAGTCATTTTCGTGGTAGACTTTTGTGAAATTAGCAAAATAAGTACTTAAAAAGGGACCTCTGTCACTTTGCGCCCTTTGTTTTGGCTGAGTGTCTTGAAAATGCTTTGTTTTCACTTTCACGTGGTAAATGGTTTTGTTTTTATCTCCGCTAATGGTGAAGTGATGGAAAATTTATGTCACTGCCTGGATCGTATTGTATTTTTGATTTGACGTTGGGGATAAGGTGAAAACGGGTGATATAGGAGGCGATGTCTTCATATCAGATCTGGAGTCATTGTGTCATAAAAGCTGCAGACAATGGCGTTATACCTTCGATGGTAGGCTAAGGTTTCACCCTGTCGTGCGGTGGAGAGCCATGGCGATGGATTCGTTTCGGAGACATTTATAAATTTGGTGTCAACAACTGGTATGGAATGGGTCGTTAAGATGACAGTACTTAAAGGCTAATTTTGGAGCAGACGGGTACTTTGAACTTAGAAAGTCGAAAATAAGTCTAAAGCGCCAGACAACAAGGCTCTTGTTTATATGCGAATTCTGCAAGGTTGATTCTCAGAATTCCAGAAACCACCTTCTTTCGATTAATTTTCCAGTGATTGAAGAGCTCTCTCCTGTATGCATAGATGACATTTGTGCCCATAAATTGTGGACTTGCTGAATGGGGTGCAATTCTCCCCAAAAGCTCTAATTTCCTACCTCGAACTATGAATCTAATGCCCGGTCATTTCCACCTACAATGGTTTCCTATTGATGAACATACCTCTTAGGAAAGGGGGATTAAAAGATCTTTGTGAGCTAACCGCAAAATGCTTATGTTTCCCTCTCCACCCGCAATTTCCAACTAATTTTGCTGGATTTAAAAAAAAATGTGGATGACTACGGTGCAAAGGTGATAGGCAGACAAAAACTAGTTGCAGATCCGATAGATGGCACTGTTCTTCATATTTGTGTTAATATACGAATTTCCCGAACGCTCACCAAACACATCTTAATTGCCTGCTTAATCCATATGTGTATCCTAAGGTATTTTAAACTTAATTTGTGTAACCACAAAAACGAAAAACTGAAAACATATACTATTTTATTGTAATAATTTTCATTTGAGTTAAAGTTTTAAAACAAATCGATAATCTATTTTATACCACGACCGTGAGAGGAATACGCGCGTACAACGGGGCGTATGAGTGCATGACCAGATAAGTATGGCAGAAAAAAAATGTAAAAAAATTCTATAATGAATTCGCACGGGACAAGAAACAAACTTCATTATATAGATATACACTGAAAAGAGAATCAGATAGATGTGTCTTTGAAGTTATGTACAGCAAGGCACCTCTTTCAAATGGCCGGTCAGTCCAATTTTGTATGACTCGGTCCAATATGTGCCGCGTTTTCCTTGCAATAGCATCACGAATATTGGCTCCGATCTTATCCGAAGTGATTGGCTTGTTTGCGTAAACTAAGCACTCGACGTAGCCCCAGAGAAAATAATCAAACAATACCAAGTCGTGGCTGCAAATCGACGAACGATCGCTGTGAAACGACACAACTCCCAAACTTTTCTTTCACAACTTAGCAGTCGTGTTGAAACAACGGCCCAGAAATACCAATGCACCAAGCTTTACCTAGTAGCTACAGAAAGTCGGACGGCATCGATATATACCTGAGATCACATTTCCACAGAAATAAGGTCTGATGATGCCACGATAGCCATAATCCCCACCAGAGCAGTTGTGAATTGCATGCTTTTTGACTAAGCCCCGGAGCCGCAAATGCACAATTAGCCAACTAAAGTCGTTGCCTGTGGCCGACCGGCCTTAATTCTGGCAGCTCAAATCCAACAGCAAAATGATGCCCCATTCAGCTTAAGACGCTATTCGTTTAAAAAGTGTCTGTGTCTGTATCAAGCTGATGTCATATTTCATACATAGTCCATAAAATATGTTTGACATAAAAAAAATTATTAAATCAAATGGTTATGGGCATTTAATAGAGGTAGTTATTTTTTGGTCCACACTGTATTTACAGAAAAAGAGTTAAAATATCTGAGCAGAAGACAAGAAGGAAGAGATGCAAATAGCGATAAAAATTCTTCAGATAAAAGTTGCTTCAGCTTTTTTGGAAGTTGCTTTATCAAGGAGTTGCGCGTATGAAAGAGTATCGAAGGTAGCTTTTTATTGAGGTCACACTCTACAAATAACACCATATCCAAAACAGTCTCAGTTTGTGCGAAGAATCAATGACGAATCTTCATTTCGACCTAGAATAAAATGGAAGGATTTTTCTGATTATTTTTTATTGCACGTCCTTTCAAAGATCTCGCCGAAAATGTTCTCCAAACCGTAGCGCCTATAATTGAGGGTTGAGTGTCAATTTCCAAATCCAAATGTGCGTTTCAACTTACAACACTATGAATGCAACATTTCGCAAATAATCAAATTTGGTCGCACAAACACAAATTCAAAGCAATCCAATCCAAAGTCTAACGAACGAACATCTGATAAAATACAAGGCCACTCGCAGATGGACGTCGCCTAATTAGAAGATGCACAAACATATTAAACTGACTTTACAAGCATCTAAGGCTCTCTTCAGCTTCTCGAATCTACTCCATAGTGAGTATTTCATATCTGATGAAGCTGTAAGGGCAGACGACCACTGTCGTATTCTCTTTTGAATCAAGAAAAATCGGGTCATTTAATCGAGATAATTTTCAAAGTTCAAACGATATTCAAAACACCTACAATCTCAGCAAATCTCCTGCGGACCAACATACAAGTGATGTCCTCCATTCCTTGGTTGTTTGTTTGCATTTTTTTTCTTTTTAATTTTGATAAACTGCAAATAACATTCGATGTTCATCTTCATTAAATCTCCCTCCAGTGACCAACAGGCCAACAAAGACGAATTATCTCAATTAGACGTTACTTTGTCGAGTGGACAAGACGAAGAATCGAGGGAGAAATGACGAAGGAGCAAACTTTTTTCGCCACTCACCGAGTGAACGAAGACGGAACGGAGGTACTCGAGAACACAAAAGCAGAAGGCATCACAAAAAAGTAGTAAACTTCAACATAATGAATCCTTAAATGATTGAAAACTTCCCATTTATTCCGCTTCCTTGTGCTCGATCCTTGAAGGCGATACAGTCCGCGCGAGTGGTGGTCGGAAATTTCCACCCTAATGGATGACAATGGACGACGACAACATAAAGATGAAGAGATTCTTGTTTGTCTCCCCTTCGTGGATGACCAAAATATTTGTTACGTGGATGGTCCGTCATTCGCTTGAAGTATGTCGTGCAGATGTATGTCATGCGGCGGCCAACTCAGGCGGACTAATGCCTTACCGATGCCGATGGTGGTGTGTGCTGTTTATGGTGCTAACAACGAAGAGGTTTTGGTAGCCATTCCCAAGCCAATTATCCAGAAGGAGTCTGTGTGCCTCTCTGTGTCTCATACGAGTGCGCACACAAACACTCACTCAGAGAGCAGAATAATTAAAAGGACCTTAGTGGGTCACGGGTCTGTAGTCTTTGGCTCCTCGGACCCAGCACGATAGTTAATGGACATTGTGTATTGATATCTGTAGCTAAGTTGCTGTGTGTGCGAAAGGATTACGAAGCAGGCTTTTATCCATACAGTTATCTTCTGTGCGTTCCTGTGGAAGACGTGGGCACTGAGCAGCTCTGTCGGCATCCGGTGTCATGGGGGCATTCTGCCATTTATTATAGGACGAGCATATGACCGATAATATGAATGTGCGCTTGGCATATTAAGTACATACACATGTAGGCCTCAACGCCCTCAAATATGCATGTGGCTCTCGAGTGAATGATGGGAGTGGGGTGTAATTGCTAATCTACCTTTTCTCGAAATCTTAATTACAATAAAAGGGATAGCTGATAATAAATTCATGCTAAGTGCAAGAGTGTCCTTCAATATTCCCCAGTGGGCGACTTGTAGCACGACACCAAGGATCGACACCAGACCAGTGACTTGCCGACTCGGCCGACTGACTGGGGTGGCATGGCGTGGGACTCGGAAGAAAGCCGACGTCTAAGCAGGAGATAAATGTGGGCCATTAATTGAATGCATACGGCCCCATTCGGTCGAGGGTATATTTATTGTTTCAATATGTGCGAGTATTTATGTGACCGGACGACTCGCAGGCCATGTCCTCGCATGTCCTCCCCTTTGAGTGGAATATATGGGGATGGCTATTTTGGCATAAAGGTAATGTGAGATATGTGCAATGAATATCTACGACCAGATTTCGGCATGAGTCTGAGGCTTTTCAGAAAAATTAGACTACAGGACTTGAATTAATTTTTGCGAGAGGTTAGGGTTCCTAATGATGAGACACGAAGATAGGCCCCCGGGAAGAGGAGTGGGAATTCTTTAGATTTGCCATTGTCTGGAGAGCCGCTTTTCCAGGAATGGGAGTAGAGGGCATGCGGTACGACGGTAATTACGTTCCATCCCGTAAGGCACATTCATTCTAATTCATGACCTGTAACACAGCCTTGTTTGTGGAGATAAAGCGACTGATGTATGAATATGTAGGGCATAAATGCTTACATTGATTTGGGCTGTTCCTTTGTGTGTTTGAGTAACCCTTTGAGGGTAACAGAGAGATTATAATTATAACCCTGATTAAGAAGATGACGATCGTATGATAGTTTGGCGTTTAACAAAGGATTCAGTGTGTTTTCACGTCGACAAGCTGGAGAGGTTGTGCGAATCCTTTTCAACTTTCACATTATGAAACTGCTTGAGAAGCGAAGGGGTGGAACTTGTGGGAATGCCATCAACTTTAATGGGCAAATGTATTGATGCTGCCGCTGAAGGTTGAGTTTCGTCGCGCCACAGGAGGGAGAATCCTATCAGTAAGAAGTTATGCTCCTTAACGAAAAAAAAAACCGTACATGATGAGATTATCGTGTTTGAAAGTTTGTCCATTATGTCTGCGTTGAGGTAGCTGAACAATTAATTTGTGAACAAGACTTTGGCAAGCATTGTCTTTCGAGCAGAAAGAATTTGTGTGAAGATGCTCTTTTTGGAAAAAACGTAGATCTATTACGGAAAATTGTTTGCAATATGAAATGTTCTCACGCTTCTACATATTGGCACTATCTCTGCGCTAATTTTGAAAGTCAATTATAATCGCTGGTTTTCATTAAGTACAGATTGTATTGCACATGCATTCAGTGTACGCATTTAGGGACAGTGTGTTTTATAAAAATAATACAATACAGAAAAAAAAATTGCATCGACTCCTTCCCTGGGCATACTAGGTTCATTCCCCGAATTAAGAAACATTCATAATTCAGGCTGCACGCTTTTTAAAATGTTTAGAAAAAGCTTTTCAAAATTCGCCATTCGAAGTCGATATGAAAATGTAGCCACTCGTGATATAACAGTAGCGTGGGTGCTGGCTCGTTTTTAAAGACTTTTAGAACCTTTTAGAACCTTTTAGAACCGTGGTCAAGTTGTCCTACATGACCACATCGATTGTGTATTGATGAAGACATTTATAAAAAATATATATGTAATAATAATAAATATGTAAGTGGTGGGTGGCCCGTGGCGTTGTGGGTATGTGCATCGACTCCTACGCACTTGGACCTATCTGTCTAGGTTCTGTAAGCATTTATTTCAAAGTGCTGAGTGTTTTTCTTACGCCAGCGTTTATACCATTTCTTATCTCTTAAATGCACTTGTACATAAGGTTCGGCTCATCCGATCGTGTGATCCACTTGAAACGGTAAAGTTCCACTGAGTTTAAACATATAAATACTCCTTGACTGTAACATAAAGAGTCTTCAGTTCTTGTGAATAAAGTCGTCCGATAATCATAGAGCGGTTCGTTTCTCTTTCTCTCCCACAACTCCTACAGTTCGATTCCGGGTACGACGAGAAATACTTTTCACGGCCCCACCTCTTTCGAGTCACTGACAATGCTCAAAGAGTATAACTGTCTAGAAAAAAGCTTCTCAAACTTGGCCGTTCGGAGTCGGCATAAAACTGTAGGTCCCTTCCACGCGTGATAGAACAATAGCACGCACAACACGAGTGGTTGCTGAGAAGCTAGGCCCTTTCCCTCTACGGGTTGTAGCGCCAGCCACATTATATTATTATTATTAAATATACAAATAGTTTCGATACTTCGATTTTCGTAATGCTTTCAATAAAAATGGTATTATAACTGCACTCAAATCTTGTTTAATAAATCGAACGCAAAATTTATTTTTCATGCAATTTTTTCAGGGCATTCAATTTCTTCAGCATACATCTGTTGTGTTTCATCGGAAAGTGTCGATCGCGCTTTGACATTTTCCAGACCTTACTGTCTAAAACACAACTACTCTCTACCCATTCTGCCATTATTTTCTATTTTCTATTAAGCATAACAACTTTATTATGTTTTATTATATATTATTTTTTTTCTATTTTCACGTTTTAAGGCATGAGTCAAGCATGAACAATCGGATGCTAATGTAGGCCCGCAAACAAGTTCTTGCTTTTGAGCCTGACAGAGCTGTAACATTCGCCCTGTTCATTCTGATCAGGTTGTATGATCATCTCTGAGTGAGAGTAATCCATAATCGATTCGTAGTGAGACACTGTGCCAACAGCTCATCTATGATGGACAGCATCTAGTTTCTGGACACTTACTGCTGTCGAGAAACCTTCAAAAGCTTCAGAAGATGATTTGCAGTGGCGTGCAGAGCACTGTACTTGTGCCTGTTCCAGTGTCAAGTTCTCAATCTGGAATGGCTACTAAAGATGTTAAGTCGAGAACTTCTTATCGCGAACCGAGTGCAAAGCAGTCATTTCATATGGTAGCTATGACCTAAAATATGGGAATATTTAATGGAGAAGAAGTAATAATTGATTTCTAAAACGTCTACAACTTCTTAACGGTGTTTTGTATAACATCGCAAATTCTTCTCATATTTTCCATGATCGGTTACATTTTTCTCGTCCTCATCGTATCCTCTCTCTTTATCTCCCCAGTATTGTTTTCATCAAACTGTAATAAACTTACACTAAGTAGAAAAGATGGCACAACCAAATTCAGTGTACACAATTCGTCTACATTTTCTTAAGAAAATTTCGCTCAAACTCATCAACATTTTCTATCGGAGTCTGGTTCAAAATATAACACACGCTGGGAAGGTTATTTACACGAATATTGAAATCAACTAATTTTCTTAACACTTTTGCCAAACGCAGGACGCCGGGAGTAAAGTCTTAGTCAAAATTATTATCGATAAATTAGAGTCCTCAGCACAGTACAGGTTCCGGTGTCGTGCACACCCCATCTCCTCTTCAAGTTTAATTAAATTGTTGAGAATGTGCAACTACATTTGAATGAACATTTTAATGAAAATATGTCCAATCATTGCATTCTGCCAAGTCAAAGAGGACAAGAAAATGATCAAAATAGTTTTCAGGCGGAACCAAACATGACAAGAGACAACTTATCAATGCACTATTAAGAAAAGTAGGCATCCTCTGCCTTAAAACAGGCTACATTACATAAGTATATGGTGCCCCAAAATTACCGTGCGTATAACAATTTTTTCCTTGTACACCCTAAATAGGTATATAGTTGTCTAAAAATATTTGGCTTCAAATTGTTTTTCATCAATATTCTAGTCAAATTGGAAAAGTCAATTAGGCAGAGAGTATTAACAATATGGGAATTCGACAACTGAACTCCCAAACAGCGCATTATTTGCGCCTGCATCTGCTCTAATGACATCAAATTATGACTTCAATACGGCCAACACCATATATATGTACCATATAACACCGCCAATAATTAGCATAATTTGTTGTATCTCCGTGACCTAGTGGATAAGAGCGTCAAGTCTACGCAGATTGTCCTTGGTTCAGCTCTTGCTGGAGGTGAAACATCCCACTCACCTAGTGGCACCGCCTCTTGCGACAATGTTCTGAGAATATAATTGTCACCAAGACCTTCTCATGCTTCACCGTCGGGTGGTACCGATAATGTGTGAAAAGGCTTTAATACAGTTTATACAGACTATCATTCCTCGAAAATCATACAATTTAGGTCTTGGAGGCAGCATTCTGAAGGATTTCCTGTTTCATTGTCGTAACACTGACTTACATTCAGCTGAATCAATCCCCACAGACCAACTGAGTAAGTACACCACCCACTTCACATGTGAACGAGTTCAACGTTACCTCAAGTCGTGTGACACCATTTACTTTTACGAGAGCTAACCATCCGTTCGTTTGTGCGCAATACTTGTTACCGTGTTGGTATAACTACAAGTCGTGCTCCGTAAATTTCTTAAGGATATCAAATTATGATTGCAATCCACACAAAACAAACAAGCAGAACTACACCCCATCTAACTATGGTACGAATGTCGTTCGGGCACATTTGTTACATAATCACTCACACGTCACCCGGTAAGACAAACATCTTCGCCCCGCTTTGACTTCACTTCGAATGACACTCAAAACGATACTATTGTGTCAAATTGTGCTCTTGTGTCTTGCAGGTACGTAAGTGCCACCACCGCACATGTGTGCGGTCCTCGAGCTATGCCTGCAAAAGTGAAATGATTCAGCTTTGCACAGAATGTATCCCAGCAGGTACGCTTTGTCTATGTGGATAACGTTCATACCCTGTTAGGTGTATATGAGGAACAAAATTCATGTTCTACAGCACCTCGTCTACTTCGGAAAGTTAATTAAGTTGAATTGAATTACGAACAATTTGCAATCTTTATACATGCCGCAGCCACCAGAACTTCCCGGTGCGGCCGGCGGCGACAGGTGACTTCGAAGAAAAATTTGAGGGAAAGAATTAAGTTAACTACCATTTATGAGCACGTTCATAATAAAAAATAAAGTTAACCACATGAAGAACTTTTTAATTTAATCTTGTATATCAAAGTGAGAGGAGGCCATCACTTTACCGTTTCTGTTATGTACCAGGAGCGTAGGCTTATCTGTCTGAATGTGTTTAGCAGACTTTAAGTCATCTTCGAAAGCTCATGACCTTTTGGAATTGTCTTTGCTTCATTTACTTATCTCAGTTTAGGAAGTCATTTCAGCGAACAGTTGGAAGCATATAAGCATTAATTATATGTATTTCGAGTATAAATATAGAAAAACCAAAAATATAAAATTCATTTTTGAATAAATGAAAAAATGTACATGTAAAGGATGTCAGCTGAATTGATTTATGACTAAGCTCATACCCATATTTTGAGATTTATTATGTGACCGCCAGATGACTGATTTGTGAGTTTAGCTACATTAATTTTCCCACAGTCGATGATTAAATAACTTCGTTGTCGACGTAGCTTAGTGGATTAGAATGTTGCCTAATATCCCTTGTCGAAGTCTGTATAGAATTCTGGTCAAACTGGTCGAAGAACTTTAAATTAATATAAAACACAGAAAAAAAGAATTTATGCATGAGGTTGGATTTATTTGACAGATTTATTTCATGGCTTAAATGATTGATTCGGTGATTGATTTGATTTCGGGCGCAATCTGTAGATCAATTTTTAACTTACAAATAACACATTCTCCGTCGAATGCTGGCTTCCAACATTCCATGTACAAATGCTGAAAAAAGTTAGTAATCTTATCTACCATTTCTGAATGAATGGGTGTCATGATGTTTCGACATTTCAGCTTCTCGATATGAACCATGTTTTCCAAAAGAAATTTAAGCAATTTGTAATCGTTGCTCCGACGCGATGAATTGCCAAACCGAATCACTGAAAACAATGTTGTCAATTTTAATTTATCTGCCTCTAAACTAAACACCCTTTACAACAGTGTGGAATATGGATAAAAAGCTGCTCAATACGGCCGTGAGCTGGTTTGCTATTCCCTGTGCAACTGCATACATATTGTAATGCATATATCACATATAGTAATGAGTATCGCCAATAATATATAAAACAAAGGTTTACAAAAAAAATAATAAAACAAAAAATGCAAAAAAAATATATATAAAAAAGGTGCACTATGGCGTATAAATTATATATGTTATTCATATACATAACATATACGCCGTGGTAAACACGTTACGTTACGATTAAGTTAGTTAAGTGAAGGCGAAGTTTTTTACCAGTTTTCTGGCCCAAACAATTGTAATAACAAAGACTGTCCATACAGAGACGTTCGATGTAAGAACGATTGTTAAGTTACTCAAGCTAGTTTTAAGTATTTTTGTCTAGTCTTAAATTAATTATACAAATAAAGCAAAAATGTATTAAAAAAGAGCATCTCAATGCTCGTGAGAAGATTTTAAGGCATCTGTGATAAGATCTTGCAGCGTTCAATATTCCCAATCTCTTTGTGTGGCTCAATCAAATAGCCCTTCAGCTATCATATCGAATAGAAATTGTGCTGACATTGCTCTCGATAAGCACTCGATCAAACTGGTGTATTCGCCCAAACCGATCATTCAAATTCAAGATTTCTGAGGACCAGCAGCTTTATTTGACATCAATATCAATTTACTCGTGCTCTTCTCCTTTTTCGCCCAGGTTGAGCAGAGCACTCGTATTTGTCCTCGTCGCCGTTTAATAGTCTGCAGAAACGATATTTCCAAAGTCTCCTGTCGACTTCGACTCAAGTGCTAGTTTAAAAACTCCGAGCTGTCGTCAACTCAAAACTTGTGGGACAACGCAACAAATAACTTGGTGTGCATATGGAACAAGTTGAAACATTGGCCTTGGCGCGTTGAAGGTTAAGGTGAATGCCATTCACAAAAATGGTTGGAGCATATTGACTACAAGGATTACTTTTAAAAGACTTCAGGGCTCCAAATATTCATAAGGAATAATCGACGTTTCAGACAGGATAATACACCTCATGTTATTCAAATAAAAGCGACAACAACCTGAGGCCGTTCATTCGCTTTGTCGTGTCTCGGATTGCCTTGTAAAAAATATCCCGGCAAATAACAACCTTCGACATATTGAATTTTCATCCCAGTTTGTCTGACATTTCGTGCATTGCAATGATGGACCTTTATAAAAAATGCAATAATATGATGCATTTAACATTATGTAATGACGCAAACGAAAAATGTTAATAAGCTTCAGAAGGAATTCAGTAAATCTCAGTTAGCGTCATGTGTTTAACCAGACCGGCCAAAGCTCTCCCACATTCTATACCCACAGGTCGCTATGCAAACTCGCCGCATGTTTACCACCGATTGTCCTGCTTCACACTAAATACCACATCATACTCAAAATGTAACCCCAGACAAACCCCGAAATCTCATACAACAACACGAAAACCAGCACCACAGCAGTATAGGCCATTGATTAGGATTCCTGTTTGGTTTCATTTTTTTGTTTTGTTTTTCGAAACCTTGTTGGTTTTGTGTGTAATTGGGGAAAGTGAGAAACTGGCATGGCCCGGGGGTTACAGCCTTTTACCAATGCCTGCCGAATTTCAATATTAATGTTGTTTGGCAATGGTGGCGCCATTTAGCGTTATTTCGTAGGCACTGCCATGTGCGTGAATTAATTTTTGATGACTTCGGGTAAATATTTTGAAAGCAAAACAGCCTCAGGGTATCGACGGAACTCTTGAATAGTTCAATAGGAACATGTGTACGTATCGGGGACATCAGAACGCCATTGTAGTGAAGTGCTTGTAGAAGCAGAAGAGGCGGTTTTTTTCAACACTGCGAATGCATACAAAATTTACTATCATCAGCTTGTCGGTTCTTCTGAATTTTAAATCTGTAGTTTCGCTGCTGATCGAAATTAAGTAACATTTTCTTGATTTTTAATTTAATGAAATTCATGAGTAATTACCGGTACCGAGAACATACCGATGAATATGAATTCCATATTTATTTTTAATTAGAATAAAAATGTGTTGATTCCAAACTAAAATCCACATATCAATATTCCCAAACAGAAAATCCCCAAACCAAAATTCGTTTAAGTCCAACTTTAGATAATTATGGGTATTTGGTGAATTCATGACTACCTGCATTTTTTGTTCTGTCTACAAAGTACAAGTAAAAAGTTCATAACGCTTAACGTTTTGTTTTTTTTTTTTAACTTATCTACTAATACTCTTATACATTTATTTTTGTTTTACAATCATAATTAATAAAATAAATTAAATAAAGGCTAACTAAATTTACTTGAGGTATCTTCGTAGCCCATAATATTTATAAACAGAAATTACGGCAGATAGCTATTGGAAAAAAGTTAACTCGGCAAGGAAATATGTAGGAAAAGCTATAACAAAATAAAATTTGTCTGTATCTTGTTGTCTTGATCTGATTTTCTGCTGCATTTGCCCTTGATTTTTTAATTGAACCTTGACCACTAAAAAGTTCTTGTATCATGGCTTTTACTGTAACCAATTCTTTTGCCAAATCTCTTTTAACTTCAAATAAACTTGAATGGCCAATTGTGTACTTGAGCCGACGGAGCAAAACTTCGACGGGATTTGGCGTTCGTGGTCAATTACGTTTTACAAAATCAGCAACAAGTCCATATTTTCGTTACCATATTTTATTTTAAACCATGAACACAGTTTGTTAATACTGCTGTACTGGGATCTTCTATTTATTTCAAACTAATACGCTGGTATTTCCTCGGGTGGCACAAATGCGTTTAATCAGCATACGTATGTATATTCAAACCAAATATTAATTCAATAAATTGGTCCAAAATGGAACAAACAACCTTTAAATTGAGTATATAATTATACTAATACTTTGCTCCACAAAAAAATGTATTATTCGAAGTCTGAAATATACATTTGCTGATTAAAAAGGAACAAGTCTTTCAAAAGCCAAGAACAAGAATCCTGAAGATCTACTTGTCCATCAGTTAGGCCGTGTATGTTAAATAATTGTAGTATAAAATTTGGAACAACAAAAACTGTCTCATCTATTGATTGATTGGTTCCAAAAAAAATAATGAAACCAATTCCGAATAATTTCTAACTTAAAACAAATTTCCCCAGAAAAAGCTTAACTCTTCGGGAATGTTTAATAAATTTAAGTCTGTTAGTTAAATTGTGCTTCTAGCTAGTCGGCAAGTACGTAGCACTTTAACACGTTTACTTGATAAACATACGCGACATTTTCGTTGGCCAACTACCCTTTCCGAGACGGACACAAGAATGTTGGGTGTTATGTTTAGGATTTTAGATTTTGCATTTGTAAGTTTTTGAAAAGATCTTGATTCATTAATTAATTTCGGAATATTCATTTTGTAGGTCTCCTTCGATTGTCAAATGACAAGAAGCGAATGTATCTATTTATGTAAATAAAAATAATTCAAATAATGATTGTTGCGGAAATTTTGTTTAGTTTTATAAAGAAATAATCGCATCGCGGTTCCAAGACCTGGATGTCTTGATGACTAGAAGCAGCGTGCCCAAGACTGTCAACTTTGGAAGGCAGCAATATCTCAGGATCGGACCCCCATGGGTTGTAGGCCTGCTAAATAAGTTAGTATAAAAAACTAAAATGTATAGGTCAAGATTTTTATTTTGTAAAATTTTAGAGACTATGCGAGAATATTGCTTTCACTCTTTCGCAACTAAGGATTTTAGGAAGTAACTTAAACAGCCGAGGCGCAGTGATGATATTTAATCGTAAAAAAGTGACACATTTCATCATTTGTATTAATGGAAGACTTTCGAAAATTCTGAAAAGTTAAATTTGTTTGAACTAATTAAGTAAGCACGCGCCAACCCAACAAAACACCAGTCTTAAGATGGGTTGACCTCAGTAGAGAATATAATAAAACAGTTGCTCAACTATCGTACATAATAGAGATACTTTTTCATTTCATTTCATTTATTGTTTAGGTAGTGTCGCTGTACATTAGAGTGCTATACATTTCAATTAATATATTTGAATATTTTAAATTTTAAATATGAAGGCGTAGTTCTGTAATATTAAAATTAAATTTACATGCAACCAATTTAAAAGTAAATTTTGGAAATTATGTCAGTTCATGTTGGACAGATAAGTAAAACAGGCTGAACAAAATTGTCTGTACTCGGTCTTGGACCGTACCTGTGAAGGTAAATGGTTCCAAAGATGCACAGCATGAATGAAGAAATGCCTGCGCGATGTTAAACATTTATGAACAAAGGGTTTTAACGTCATATTACGACTCGATCGACAAAGAGTTAATTTTTCATATAAATAGTTAGGTTGTTTTCTGTGAATGATTTTGAAGAGTAGGATGCATGATCTATAGCTTAATAATGCTTCCAATTCACATCCAAGGAGAATGCGACGTTCGTCTGAGACATGATCAAATCTTGGGAGGTTAAAGACATACCGTGCAGTCGCGTTGATTGCTTTTAATAATTTTTGTAGAGACAAATTAGCATAGTCTGCAAACAATTCACAACCGTAGGTTAAGATAGGTACTATGAGTGCTTTGGCAAGTTTTAGTTTGACATTGGTGGGGAGTATGAATTTGCTAATACAAAAACCTCTAAGGGACGCATATACTTTTGACACTACACTGTCTATATGGTCAGTCCATGTTAGTTCACTGTTGCACATTATACCAAGATTCTTGACACAGGTTACATATTCAAAGGCAATAGAGTTTAATTCTATGGGGGGAAAGTTTGAGAGGGAGGGGTGGTGTTTTGAAAATGGAATGACTTTAATTTTGTTAGGATTGAGCGTGAGGTCATTTTCTTCAGCCCACTTCGCAATTGAGCTCAGATCCTCGTTTAATTTAGCAACTGAATCTTCAACCATACCAAGAGGAGAACTTAGTTAGATTTGAACATCATCTGTATATATATGAAATTTGCAATACGTTCTTTAAATATGAAGCGTGGTCTCTCCAGATTAGCTTCTGATCCAGAATCAATCCCAAATATTTATAATTTTGGACACTTTCCATTTCGAAGCAACTGGTCATCGCGACTTGGACTACCATTGAAAATATTGAGTTTCTTTATAGAAAGTATGTGGTCGATCATATCAAATGCTTTAGTAATATTAATAAATAAGGCGGCGGTATAGAACAATTATAATGTATTTCACCAAGAAATTAGCGCAAAGTACTTCCTGTCGATTGTGTTCCCGATATAAAACCGAACTCATAATAAATAAAGACCCCAACTCTCACTAGGATTGTGAAGATTTCTAGACTTTATACCACTTTTGAAAATATTTGAAAACACCGACAGAAGGCAAATCAAGCGATAACAAAGTAAATTGATAGAGCTTCTGAAATAAAAATTAAACACACACAAACTTTAGTACAAAACATAAGTTATCCGAAATTTGAATATTTGTTTTAGGATGGTCTGAAGAAGTGTTATTGAAAACAATCTTCTTTCAAACCATTATCACAATGATACTATATCATAAATATACTTCCACAGTTTTAGCAGGAAATAGGATCGTCTTTAAACTCCAAATTAGTAGTAATCTGACGCTCATCTGTAAACGTACATCTCCCTTCAGTTTGAAATGCGACTGTGCTGCTGCCTTTGTCCCCTGAAGCAGAGTATGTACGAAGTCTATCACAATCTGTAAACTCTTACTGCAGCAGACAGTAACCCGACTGAGTGGCAAAAGTTGGTTGGAGGGCATTAAATGCATAATAAACAGGATATTTTCGAATTAACCAAAATCACCACAGAGAAACTACATTGCTATATTGGAAACCCAATCTAGGTTCCCATCCATAGCTCCATGGATTAATTGAAAAGAGCCAGAGTGCCGACACAAAGAAACGATATGTCCTAGTGCTGTTGGTAGCCACCGCTATCTACCTTTCCAGGTATTTCCACCTAGTGTTCCCACTAACTTTCTGTAATTATTTTTTGATAACGTTTAAAAAAAGAAAAACAAATTTTATTCTCCAACTCACGGAACTTCACCTTCAACTTGAAAGAAGGGGGTAAAGGAACGTATTTCTCTCTTCCTCGTTTTCGAGAAGTCCTCTGAAGGTGTGAATGATTTCCAAAATAAATGGGATTTTAAACTGAAAATAAATACCCTCAAGACCTAAAGCCTTTTCTGAGTGGGACAAGCGGTTTATATTCTACCCCACAAATGACGTATTATCTTTGACTACTCGTGGTATCTTTGTGAATGCTGCAACCATCCATGTCGGCGCCCACTTAACAACCGCTTTCAAAAACCTTCACAGTCATCGCTCAACACTGCTCCGCAAGTACATCAGGTCCAACCCACTGCAGCGTTTCGCACTGGAGGAATGTCAGCACCAACACTATCCACTCTGTCTTCTCCAAACCGTCGTCTTTACAGGGTTGCAAGTTTACAGACCAAAACTTGATCTGCCTCTAATTCAAATAGACTCCCAGCTCCCATCTCCAATGGAATTATCCAGTCTGAATGTATCTCAATATTGTTTTAGTGGCTTTTCGCATTCAGTAACAGTGGGTGGAAATACTTAATTTCCCAGTGCTTAGGGTTGGGGAAACGCTTAATCCACCACTGTCACCCGCAGTAGACGCCAGAATCCCTGCACCGCTCGCGCACGTTAAATCTCTCCAAACGAGCACACCACTCGAGAACACAACATTCATAGATAGGATGCCATTTATCTTTCTTCTCGAATTAACTTAATTTTCCTCACATCCGTTCCGGCATTGACTCTTGACTTTTTGTATTGTATCTGCACTCTTTTACTTATTTTGTTGTTGTGCTGCTGATGTTGCCGCTTGGTGGTGGTGTTGTTTTCGAGCCCGTGTCGTGTATCCCCAGCACCTAAGTTGATGCTGTTGTTTTTGTTATCTCGGTTATCCTGTGCTCTTAAGCGAACGAATTATTTGCCTCCGAGGATTGTACGGAACACGACTGACTCCAGTGGGAATGTTGCTGGGGTGAGTTGGGTGGGGGTGGAACCTGCTTTGTGAACTTGCATGAGTGATAATGGACAGCTAATACACATCGTAAATTACAATCTCGGGTGTTATGGATTTTTTTTTGCGCTCGTCCTTGCCGCTGCTACACTATCCTTGGAGCCTGTGGCCTGGTTGTAGTATGCTCTGACATTTTTGCTGTGTGTGCGGATAGGAATTACCCTGGTGAAAGGTGACATGGCTGGCAAACGAAATCAGGATTTAGCAAATTGACTGTGAAGACAAATACATGCCGCTTTGGGTTGCTGGCTCTTTTTTTTCTGTTTCTTTTTTTTTTGTCTCTCGTTTTACTTGTTCTTCTTTTTGTGTTCATCCATGGGGAGTTACACATGTACAGCTGAAGGTGGGTTAGAGAGTTTAATTCTCCCTCCAGGGGGATTGTCTTCGCCAGCGTAGTCGTTGTCGTCAACATAAATTTGTGCATTTCCCCACTGATATGAATTATGTGAACGTGACGTGCATATGTGATGGGTGCACTGAGTTGAAAGGGATTCAGTTAAGAGTGTGAGCCACTCTCGTTGAAAGTGAATTTTGTGTAGGTATGTTGGAATGTAAGTAAGTCTCAATTCGATACACACTAACTGATTTTCTCTTTGGCCAAAAGAAATGAGTACGCTGCCGGGGTGGATATCTTGTGTAAAGTTCTTTCGAGTAGAACTTAACTCGATTTGCCATGTCCCTGAGATTTCTCCTTTCTCCTGGCACATACTGGTGAGCATATCGATCCAGTTTTTGTTGAAGTAATCTGTGCTGTAATTGTTTTCATGTAAATGTCCTTGAAAGAAATCCCAAATCAAGTGTTTGACGGGCCACTGCCAAGCGTAAAGGGGGCATTATTCAAAAAGCTTGACTGATTTTGAGAGGATTACAAGATGTGCAGTTGTAGGATACTCCTCTCACCTCATGTGTTTTACGAGGTTGGTTGAAAATTGTATCAAATCATTCCACAACTGCGTAGTGAGTATGAGCGACTCATCATAAGCCGTCTAGTTTCAATTCCTGACACGAACAAATTTTACAATTTACTCTCTCAAACCACTGACAACACTCAGAGAGTTAAAGTCCGACGTTTGGTGAGGAAATAAAGCTGTTAGCCTCCTCACTCGTCAGATCAATAGCAGGCACAGCATGAGGCGTTGTTGTAGAACCCTGGGACTGGTCCACTGTGGATTGAAACAGCATCCATATTTTTTATATAATTTTTAACAAAAGAGAATATGTGTATTCTTGCTGCTGTGTAGTTGACATCAGATTGTGCCAACTGATGTCGGATGTTTTTCTGCAAATATGAAAAAGAATAAGTAGGTACTGAGCTGAGAAAGTCAAGATTAACCGAATTGACTATCCACCAGGGCAGTTGTGTGGAAACATCAAACTATTAAAGATAACGATAAGTAGTTTGAGGGTCTTAAACTACTTGTGTTACTACGATGACAATGAAGCTTTGTTAGCTACTTTTTAACCATAGAAATTTGTGGTACAACATCGAGCTTTTCTTTGGTTTCGGTTATGTTTTTTTAAACGAAAAATAATCCTTAATCAGCTAACGAAATTCATTTTTATTTCATTTTAGTTGCAATTCACGAGGTCATCTGCTATCATTGGCTGTCAAACACAAACAAAAGGACGCCGCCTGCTTAAAACTGACAGTAGTCTATTAATAGATGTAAGTTCACGGGGCGGTGCTGCATTTAGAAATCAAGTGCTATAGCAGCAAGCGACATACCCGTCCACAGCTGCTTGTCCACTTGTCCACCGGCGAATTTAAGGGTAATTTTGACAAATTATTCACGAATTTTTTAAAGTTATTCAAAAAATCATAAAAATAGAACTCTTTGAATGAGCAACAGGGTTAGTAAGACTGTTCTTCCCATAATACTTGATATCTGGTTGCATTTACATTTACTTTATGCGGTTTTTCTCATCAGTCTCTTATAGTAACAAAACTTAAAAGTCAGTTATGGCTGTGGAATAGCGATGTTTTGTATCAACATTGTGTCTAGTGTGACCTTGGGAGTACGCTCCAGTCAGGGTACAACTTTTGGAAAGGAAGTATCAACCAACATTGAGAATTACCAAGCACGGGAGTGTGTATGAGTAGCGAAATATATATAGTTTTACAGGCAGCAACAGCGCCAACAGACTTACAAGGACTCTCTTATCTCTTATCACAAGCACCTACTGTTCCCGTCAATTGATCATCATGCTGCTTGCTGTGTCACTCCCTTCACCCACTCACACATTTCCCTACATAAACGCAATTCTTGATGTCGTAATGACAATTTTTTTTACATTCCGCGAGTCTCTGACACTGATCGATGCAGGCACCACGAGGGGGTGGTCCTAGACAATTTTCCAACCAAGCATTTCACAAGACATTGCTTCGCAAAAAAGAATATTTACTGCCTTTCAACCACACATCAAATTCCGGAGCTTCTAAGATGCAAACTTAACTTTTCATAGAATAAGTAACTCTACACAAACACATTGAAGCAAATCATGTCAGGTATGCGTTGAAAGACGTCGTATTTCCTTCTAATCCATAAATCCATCATTCAACATTGACAGAACTTCAATACGGCACCCTTAGCTCCACATGCTTCCCTAGATTGGTGTGTAAAAAGGAGAAGAGAAAAGAGAAAAAAAAGAGGAAACATCATTTCATTGAATGAAATGTTGACAAGTTTGCACATCACAGATACACAGCCGTGCCAGTGGAGTATCTTCGCATCGAAATGAGAAGCAAGCAGGCGGCAAGCCTTCCCCATTCGTCTTCGCACGGAGTAAACCTTGTTAAGATAAAATATCGTTGATGTGAGCATATGTGCTTACAAACATTCCTCGCCGTCTAAACATGTACTTAGAGGCGTGCACACACCCCTCAAATTCATATTTGCGTGTACTTGTGTGTATTTTCTGCTTGGATTCGCTTTGAATTTTTTCGAATTCATTTTCAAATACCCTCGTGATGCTGGCAGTGTGGGGAGGCTTTTTCTTAATAGATGTGACATTCTGCAGGATCTGGATGCCGTGTGAATGTCATATTACGATGTGGATGAAATCAGGAGCAACGAAGATTATGCCCGCAACAGAAACAGAAACAAAGGCGTAAATGAAAAGGTGGATTAAGAGGTGTGCTAAGGGGGAAATGTAAGATCCATTGGATTGGAGTGGATAACGAGTGAAATACGTTCTCATCAATCAGTCTCTGTTCTGTGCAAATTTATGATTTACGACTCAAACGGAGCCATCTGTGGAAAACGCCGAGATTTGTTATACCTGCACATCCTCAGGACTCCCCTTGGCATGACCTTTAGTCTCTGAAGCTGATTTGTTTAGGATGTGCCTGATTTTTCTCGAATGTTCACATAAAGGAATGGAATGAAGAAGAAGAAGTGAATTTCTTGAAGTAGCTTATAATTTAATGGACATAATTGGACTTACTGCATGCAACAGAAATCAGTTAGGCAATGAATGAATCGCACTTTTCTTTCACTTTTGCGTCAACATTAAAGCCGTAGTTTGTCTCCTCTTATCGCTCTTTTATTTAATTCAATCGTTTTCAATTAATGCACCCTCAGCTTAAAATGTCATGCAATTTTAATTTCTGTCCCCATTATGACATTTTAATCTCCTAAATGATTTCATCTGATAATTTGCAAACAAAAATACCACATACGCCAGAGTGATCAACAATTCGTCGTCGGTTTCGTTTTCCCTTCTTGAGCTTAGTTTAAGCAGCGACATAATATTTTTTCCTCCTCAAATCTGAGAAGATCTAAGACGATTTCCTTGGAATGTGGGATATCCAACTGTCTCAGCTCTGGACTCGATGAATTGCTACCAGGCAATCTGGAAAGACTGCACATGTATTCATACATTTACAACTTTCGTATGTGATTCACTTTGCAACGCTCATAGCAACACGGTTCCCGCTGTTTTCTGTGCACAAATTCAGTTCAATAAAATAGCCTGTATTCATAATTAATTTTAAATTTTGAGCAGACTTTTAACAACAGCTTGACAGTTTGTAAAATGCCCAAATTGGACAAGTGGACTGGATGGACAAGTTTCTTAAGGGTTTGTCTGGTACTGAAGCAGGCTTTGAGGTATAATCAGGAACCATATACGTAGATTTTGTAGTGTTTTCCAACCGAAAATACGGCTTTTCGTGAGAGCATTAGATCGTTACGCTTAAGATCGATGTTTGAATTGAATGTCGTTATTTATGCAAAGCCTGCTGTTATTTAAGATTAAGAATGTTGAATATTGCTGTACATCACTAAACGGCATAGCGATGGAATATTCTTAAGGCATTGTGCTGGCCCCTCGGACATTGAAATATTCAAGTTAAAGGCACTGAAATAGAACACTTGAATACTGGCGTATTTGTTAGTCCATGTGTTGCCCGCGTTTGATTTCATACGAGTGAACAGGCTTATGTCGACTCGGAATGGTGAAGTTTGTAAAGCTTTTTTAGACAGTAAATAAACGCCTTGAACATTTCTAGCAAAAGACTTGCAGCTTTGTATAAAGGAAGTTGTTGATTTCGGTAATTGAAACCAGAGCACCAGAGCACACTGAATAGTCGGACAGACAGTGGCGAAAATGCGGAAAAAATATGTTGTCAAGAACAGTGTGTCGTATCAAATTGGCAATAGTTTCATAATATATACATCTATATGCACATCATTTTACACTTCACACTTCCGGTATCCATTTTGCTGATTGTTTGTTGTTTATTGGGTTCTGCTATTGCACTCTCTGTTCTTATGCCTGATGTTCCTTGTTTTTTAGCCATCATTTCCACAGTTGTCAATTAAATTGATAGGAATATTTGGTATTGGTAAAAGCTTTCAGAAAATATCAAGCTTTGGCCGGTGATCGGCAGAACTTTTTTGTAGGACTATCCAAATCCAAAACTCTCACTTCACCTGATCAGAATGTGTAGGCCAAATCTCAGAACATTTATCGGTGTCATAACCACTAAATTTGATCTTCCCTACAATGACTTCTGCAGAAGCTGCAGAGGCGATGATGAAGAGTTACCAATTTACCATTCAAATATAGCACGATAAAATGTTGTCCTTTGATGAACATGTTTTAACGATTTTTGTGTTCACGCGAATAGTGAATCAAGCTCCAAAACGAACACATGACTCACAGTTAATGCTCTGAGTAGTCTCGACTAAATACCACTTGTCATTATCATTTCAATATAGCACGAATTGGATAACTGATTAACATCTCCAAATAGAGTGTTGAAGGGAAAATCACTACACCGACCCTACCCCATTATTACCCAGACTCCCAGAACAGCAAACGGAGTGTTGATGGCCATTGAAAACGTATGTTTCAGGAAACGTGTTACAGCGGTCATTCTGAAGGTGTGCTGTTTAAACAAACAAAAACAAAAAATACGTTTTTGCAAGAAAAGTTAAATCGACGCGTGTGCCAGTCAAGTATCTAGTCTCGTTTGGAATCTTAAATTTTGCTAATGTCCTACGATCAACAGCAGTTGTCTAATTGCGCCTCACAACTCAATGTGGTCAATGTCACGTCCTGGAAATAAAAATGGCATTACCTATCCCACTGAAACAACGAAAGAGAAAAAATAAATAAATAAATAAACGAAGGAAACGGAACCACATCAAGGTACGAGGATCAAGGAGTCAGGATTGAGGACCGCCCACAGCGTATGTGACGAGTGGACGACACGTTTCACTTCAGCATACAGTGCTTCACTAATGACGGCCATTAAATCCACTCGTCTTAATGACTTCCATCCTCAGCAGGAGTTTGTGTATGCGGGGATGTGGGCATGTGGGTGTACGATATGTGCGAGTTGAGCTTTGTAAAATGTCAACGAAAGGTTTATCTATCACTTGATGGCTCTAATTTGCGCAAAGCGGCATTAATGATAAAGGGAATACTTCAGCTGGAGCTTTGATGGGGATGGCAGTCCAACCCCTAATTCGGCCAAATAGGCTTCTAAACATACCACCCGTCGATTAAGACGTTTATTAAATTTTTTCCACCCTAAACCATGTGAATAATGAAGGTTTATCCCTCTATGTGGATGTGAATTTTTTTAAATCCCAGCCGAGAGCACATGATACAGCTACACAGAGTCCAGTACACACATGAATTCCTAGGGCGCCGGGGCTCCATCAGAATCCCTATTAGCTTCCCGTTGTGTTAGATTATATTTGGGGATTCTCAAAGGGATGAACAGTGTGTACACACGTAGAGTTCAACACTAAATGGAATTCAAACGAAATTCATAGCCCCCCAGGATGCATGAGGGTTCTGAGAGAGTTTGCTCAAATATGTGTATTACAGAAATCTCGCGAATAACGAATCTCGCATTTCAGTGGGTGCAGTGCACGTTTTATTCATTTCGCGTCAGCACCCGCTTCTGCCGTTCAATAGACATCCCACTATAGTCACATCCTGGTGGTTCTCTTCTGTGTTTTTCGCTTCATTCAATTTTGAGCAGCAAACAAATTTCTCAACTCCGGAGGACATCGTGTACTGCTCCTTTTCAATCAATCAAATGGTGAAATTTGTCAAGGGACACGCCATCGTGTGGGAGTGTGAGACGATCTATTTGGGAAATTCTATAAATTCGTAATATTTGTCTGAAATTCAATGAAATTCAATGTAAGAGACTTGATGTTGTTCTGTTCTTCTTTTTTTCTTTTTTGATTTAGATTGATGCGGATTTAGTTAAAGTCTGTCAGAGACATCATTGCCGCTGCTTATGCTGGTTACGGCACTGTACACACTTGGAGTGGAGTACCAATGTGAATGTATTGGAGTGGCAGTAAGCGATAAATGAGAAAAAATCGAGGAAGCGCTGTGGAGACCGTTCCTTACGTTGCCTCAATCACGGAGATGTCGCAGAGCTGACAGTGATTCAAATTGGACGAGTCGATTGTTGAAAAAAAAATGAAAACCTAGATACCACTGACGAGTGATGTGGATAGTCACAGAAAAACTGCCTGAGATGACCCATTAACTTTATGGGTCAAAATAAAGCATGGAACTTAAATAGGTAAGTATGATTCATTTCGGGTTGTCCCTCAATCTGTCATGGGAATAACGGGGAAAGGGGGAGGAGGTGGTATTCAAAGTAGTCCAACAATCCATAGACATTTGTCAATAAGATAATGACCTGGGAAAAAACATAAGTGTTGCTTCCTTGAAAATGTGCATTATTTCAATTATGTCCCCGACAGCTCTCTCCTAGATTGGTGCACCATCAGACTTGTCCCACTGAGTTTTTAAGCGATGAATGTTCCACTTCTCGAATGTTCCCCTTTAAGAGCACGAAAAATGTGGCAAGAAAATAGTCTGGAATTATTAAATAGGTCGAATGTACAATTTAATGCGGATCATTAACAGTATGAGTGCTGTTGATTTAAAGAGAAACCACATTAACATTGTGCGCTCAGGAATGGAATGTTATTTCAAACCGAGGTAAATCACGACAAAGTCGCAGGTAATCTTTTCTCATTTTCTCAGAAACTTTCAGACGACATGGCTTATTATGCATCAAATGCGGATTTACTGCTCCCCAGAGGATATAAGCTGGTAATGCTTATGTAAATCGGCTACTGCATAAGCATGTCTCTTCTGAGAAGCACAGTGATCCGTGGAATTGTAGCGTGTATAGTCTGCTTGCATTTAATTCCCAACTGTTATAGTTATGGTGAAAGAAATCCGATAATTCAATATGGTGCCCAAGTGGAATTCAACTGACACATGAATTCAATCAGTGACATAAGAATACTGCCATTATTTCATTTAACTTGTCTCAGGCGAGTCGCAAGTTGACTTTGAACTAAGTGACTGTCAGAAACTAATTGTGCTCGTCTCTGTTGTTCGATAAAGTAGTGCCAATTGCCAGATCGATTTTGTTAGACGTTTCGGAAGTGGATTTGATGGTTGAGCTGAATTTTAAGTTTTGGGATTAAAAATGGAACTGATTCAGTGACTGCGCTCCTGTGGATTGACTCTGAAGCCATGCTTATGCTCATATTCGGGCGCACCACTCTGAGGAGTCACAAGTCATAACGATTTCACATGAGCTTGGTGAATCGGAGATTTTCGTCCAGATCTCCAAAACTGTCAAAAGCGGGCCAAATAAATGTTTCTTTTTAAAAATGCAATAAAATGAACAACATTTACTTTTTTCTATGTATTATGGCGTTGTTAGTAAGAACAAATACTCCCATTAATTATAAAATACAAAGTCGTTCTAGGCTGGCTTCGCAGTAGCGCACTCTGTAACCCCAAATTGGCAAGACCTTGTTGATTGTTTAGGGCGTCAGCTCACGGATTACTTGGATGATATCTGCCTTAAGTGCTTGAATCGTTTCTGAATTGTTGGCATAACATCGGTCTTTCACGGTTTCCCACAAAAAAAAAATTCCAAAGGGGTCAAATCGCAGCTCCGAGAAGGGCCAATTGACAAAAAATCTTCTTTTTAAAAACGCACTGCATGGGCTACACAGCACTCACTTTCGAAATATGTCTCCAATATTTCCCAACGTTGTTCAAGCGTAAATCGACTCATTTCGTTTCGCGGAGGTATGATACTGACTTTCTGTCAAGCTTGCGAGCGCGAAACAGCTGTCAGTGTGAAAATAACCTATAGTTTAAAAAAAATCACTATATGGCCCAACCTACATATATTTTCGATTGAGCTGTGAAAACAAAATTAAATTAAAACGGAATTTTATTTCTGTAAAAATATGAAAAAAATTATAACATTTTGATTACGGCGTTCGATGACATTTTTTGATTTCACTGAAATGTCCAAAAATACATCGATGCTTAAATCATCAGCTGCTGTGGTCTTTAACATCATTGGAAGGCCAAACCGATCTGTCAGTGGAATGACCATCGATAATGAACAACACAGCAACACTGTACACCACCGAAGACTTGGACAACGCGTCTATATTGACAACTATAACTTCGAAGTAGTGAACGATGATTCTTGGTGGCTTTGAAAGGACAGTCATTCAGATTATCTTAAGTCCCTTCTGTGCTGATTGGGTTTCGAGCAGGAGACTGAATGATGAACTAAACGGGCTGCACAGTGACTGGTCAAACGAGTCCGGGTGTCTCGCCTCAGACAGCTAGGTCGTATGGAGAGCGAATAGACACAAACTATTCCGGACAGCAAAGTCTTCAACTCCAACACCAACTCCTCAATCAACTGAACATGCGTAGGTAGCACCAGGCCGTCCTAGTTTGGCTAAGACCCAGGTTCATCCCGCCAGCCAAAGAAAAAGGAAAAGCTTCTGTAGGTGTAGGCTGTGGTATAGGATTCAATCCACCACCCGAGCAACTTTAATCAATCACGACTCCACCTCTTCCCAGGTTCTGACAATGTTCGTAGACAGACAAAGTTGACAGAAAAGGTTTCACAGACAAATTCAAACAAAATTTGCACATGTTTAGCCATGATTTTCGAACCATTTTCAAACGATACAAATCTCTTGACTGATTGCAAAAAGGATAAAGTCAATTGCGAAAATCAGCAGATGACAATGTAGGACAAGATTGAAAAATGATGGCTATCTGCTTTTTGATGATAAAAACCCAAAAGTCCTATGTCCAAGTATTCTCCAATATTTGACTTACCTAAATCAAAATCAAAGCAAACAAAAAACATGAACTTTTCTCATAAAATTGTTCGTTTTAACGGCATTTCTTAGTCGCTTTTTTGTCCTTCTTCAGAATGACTGCCACCAAATTATATCACCCCCTTTCCAATCGGAAATTATGCACGAAGCGCAAAGTACGAACCGGCACCTCAAGCATCACATTCTGTCGTTCGTTAGGACCTTACTTAAATGCTTTAAATTCTTCATTTCCATTAGCTCAAAGCCCCGTCGAACAAAGAGCAAATCACAAAAAGTCAAGATAATTCCACTTTCAAACGAAATTGTCACCCGCCATAAAGCCTTTTTTTCCAGCTTCTTGTCCTTCAGGAGGAATATAAAAAAATATATCTCCTTTGCGTCAAAGATACTAATTAAAATAGGGCAATACACCGCCCACTCACAGCCGTTGCCGCTGCTGTATTCGTGCTGTAAAGGGCTTTCCAATCATTTGCTATCGTCCCCGAGGGATCTTGACAAATTCGACAGTGTGAAAATAAAAGTAACAGCTAAGCTTACCTCCACCCCTCACCCCGTGCCACCCCAATCGGTTTGTTTCTTTTTTATTCTCTTATTTATTCCATTAGATATAAGATAGAACCATTATAAATACATCCTCATAAAGCTGTTACTTATTTCCGGGGAATTTAACCGACATCTGGAGCGGGTGGAGAGAATCAAATTATTCACACACTCCCCCCTCCCGATCATCTGTCCTCTGGAGACAAGCGAGGGATGAAAATCTTAAAATTCCGTTAGGGGATAGATGAGTTGCCCCACCAACACAACCGGGGACCACCATCTCCAGTTGGCTCATACCCCAAGTCTCGTCAATGTTGGGGTATGATACGGGTGATACTTCTGCTGCCACTGCTGCTGTTGCTACTGCTGCTGGTTGTGGCAGTCCTCTGCCGAAGTTTATCCCTCCCCACCTCCACTACAGTCCTCCCCCGTGGGATAGGGATCAGGACAAAAGGGTATCGAAGGAGATAAAAATAAAGGGTGACTTGAAGCAGCAGAAAAAGCGATATAGAAACTGTCAAATTATTATTTTGACATCTGTCAATGTTTTTGTTTATTGCTCTTCTGTCTCTGAAGGACTGTCGATTAATGTTTGATGCTGAACCCAGAGCAAAACTTGTGAAATTCTCTGCAAAAAAGAAGATAAGTAAATCGATGTGGATTGGAATTTCAAATGACTTCCCATTCCCTGAAACGGTGTGAGTGATGTGGTCTTTTGGCTGAGGATATCAGAAATTCCCGAGAACATCAATAGAATCAAGCAAATGTCTGAGGTTTGCTTTTCTACAATTCCAGACTGTCAGAACAATCCCGCACGCTTAATCGATACTTTTAAGCACAAGAAAAAATAAATCAAATCACACGAAATCGATGCGGGCAGTGTAGGGTTATTTGCTTGGGGCGTCTTCTTCCACATCTCCTTTGTCTGTTGTAACCTGGGGGCTGAACGAAACTGTTTTTGACAGGTCTAGTCAATAGAGTAAACACAGATTCATTACCCTCCAGCTAAAGGTCAAGGTGGAGTGACAGGTTTTTTATTCATTGGAAAAAGTCTGTAGGTGGAAGGAATTCCTGACGGAAGGGTCGTGTGCAAAAGTATAGAATTACAATTGAAAATAAATGCTTTTCACGGGCGTAAATTTGGTTTCCTTGAGAGCGAAAAGGGATTTCAATGGACAATGGTGTGAGATGGGGGGATGTGTAAATTAAGCCGACTTCATAGCTCACGATGTTTTTAGGATACATAATAAAATTATATCGCAACATTTTTGGTAAAGATATTCAAATATTCAACTTCTCGAAAAATCGCATAAGATGGGTTTTGTGATGAATGAGGTTAAGACAAAGTACATGTTGTCTATAAAATAGGTCTACCAACATCGAAGTCTTGTGTACCATTGAAGTAGTGAACAACTTTGTTTACTTAAGCTCCGAATTTAACTCATTCGATGACACCACCCCCAATATAAAACGAAGGATCACCCTTGACAATCGATATGTCTTTTAACTTGGATGGGAATTCAGGAATGAAGCCCGGTCTCGACGAACCAAGATAGCCCTATATAAGGCGGTTACAGTTCCAGTTCTGCTGTATGGCGCAGAAGCATTGGCGCTAGCCAAAGCAGACGGAGAGAGGTCCTGTATGTGCTGGTGCTTTATGAAGCAGAAGACTGAACGACGGACTGCGCATCGACATCAATTTGGTCAAACGAGTTCGAGTATCTCGCCTCAGATGGCAGTGCACCCCAATGCTCCCAACCGGAGGGACAACATGGTAGAAGATGATCAAGACTCCGGTGGCGTACACAACTTGAAAGGGACCTTAATTAAAACCTTGCTGAATGGAGAGGAATAGGCGTCTCCCCTCCGGACTGTAGCGTCAGCCACAGAAGAATAAGAATGGTGACCGATATCGTGATACGCTAGAAATCATTTCTGTGCCAAAAACTAATTCAAAAGGTTCTCAGATTTTACGAATTTTTCTTACGAAAGTAATAAGGTAAAAAGCACTGCCAGCGATCACAAGCTATACCTTTTTGTATAAATGTTTCCTGTGAGGCCTGTTATAAAAAAACACAAATTTGTCTTCCTCGCCAAAATTGGCAAAACACAAACATACGCAATCCTCTTGAAATCAACGAAAAGGAGGAGCAGGCTTGACTGAATACGCTTCCTTTGATTGACAATATTTATCATTCTTTTTTATCAAAACCTTAATTCTTAAGGCTTAGCTATAAAAGACATGAGCTAATGTCAACCGCGCATGGGTGAGTAAGCAAATACACACGATCTCGATTCGAACCGCACCAGTGCGCACTGGCGAATTGGACAGATGAAACACAGAAAAGGGAAAATTTGAAAAATTAACAAATCAGCTGATAGTGGATTGGAATTCGTTCGCATGCATACATATATAATCGAAGTGAAAACATGAGAAATTCTTAATGAATCATAATAGATCTGTTCCAATTGATTTGTGCAAATAAATTCGTAGTTGAGCAAATTGTTAGGAGTGCGGGGAAAAATCTCTCTTTGAGAGAGAAACTGTGCACAAACTTGTGCAACGACTTTTCGTAGAAATGCACAGAATTCACGAAACGTCAAAAAAAATATATGAAAATTGACATATGCAATGTCGTTTTTTTTATCTTGAATTTGGCAGTCTTCAATTTTCTACCCACAGAATTTCTGTGGCAGAAATTCGCAGGGTTGGGACATTTTTTACTCTCTCATGAGCACGCTCTTCTGTGAAAAACTACGAAAAAATCACCAAATGGAACGGCTTTGGACAGTTTTTCGGTGATTTTCGGTGAATTTCACAGCAATTGGAACAGACCTAATAAAATGGAAAAAAAAAAAATAAAGCAAACACGGGAGAAATTTCTGTCAAATGGCTATGCGCGCATATGTTCATTATGGCCACTAATGTGTTCTGTGATGAAACATTTCGTTAATATTTGACAGTAGCTCATGCGTGCTCATGCCAGTTATAGTTGGATATTTAGTAAATGCCCAACTTTCATTTAACTATCACCGAAGCAGACGAAAAATATGCATAAGTTAAGCAGTCAAACATTTACATTAAGCGTACTGTTGTGTCAAAATATAATATACCAAGATCCATATGGGGCTCCCGTTTTGAAGTGAAGTTTGAATTTAATCATTTTATGTTAAGTTAAATAAACAATGAAGCAGTAGCGCAAAATAAAACTATATTATTTTTTTTTTGCCTGAGAACAACGTTCACTTTTAATCTTTCAATGACGTTTTTACGATTTTAGCTAATTTCTATTCCACATGACATGAATCACACCTCTTTAAGCGTAATGATTAAAATAAAATGATTAATTCCTAACTCTCAAATTTAATTTATTTGTGTAACTTATGTAATTAATCATAAACAAAATGGAAAAAAATACCTTAATGCCTGGTTTATATTTATTCTAAAATTTAGAGTTTGACAAAACATCTTAAATCTACTTAAGACAAAAGCTTATTGTAACAAAAGTAAACGCATATTTATAAAAATCTAAACAGAATAATTCCATTCAAGAAATCCCAAAAATAACTGTTATTGAAACCATTCCAGGAAATGAACGTCATTCATTTCCACATTGAGTCCTTGTGGGGACAGGACTACAATATAACTGCTTTTTTTTTCCAAAAATTTAGTCTGACATTTTCAATATTTGCTTGCGTAGATTCCATTTGGAAAAAAAATACATTTTATTGTCGACCTCAATCGCTGGGATATTTGCACACACACGTGTACTTGAATACCGTTTCCAAAAATTAAAAAAAAAAATAAATAAATATCAAACGTGATTAATCATAAATTCACTTATGAAGGTACTTGCAATTAAAATTATTCCCTTGCGTCAGAATAATAAATTTAAAAAATTAAAAAAAAAATAAATGAAAATATGATGGTCGTAAATTATTTCCCCGAGACCGATGCAATCCCTTTCAATTTGAAAACAAACATTTCAAAGCGTCACGCATCCATATGTACGTATAGCCAACAGGAACACATGCGAGTAGCTGGTATGTCGCTGTACATATATAAGCCACCTGTCATTGGCAAAAAGCTTTTTGGTTAACCTCTGTCAAGTGCTTTTAAAAACGAGTATGAAATTCTGGGAATCAAAACCACCATCATTCAGGGTTCAACATAAGTACACACCCACACCCACCACACACAGGCACATACGGCCAGTGCTGAATGCAGTTTAGAAAGAGAAATTGTGTGAAATAATTTCATGAATTTAATTTGTTTGTTTTTTTCTTTTTGTTTTTTTCTCTTCTTTTCGGAATTGTTTCCTGCAGTCGTATTTCATTTCCGGAATACCTCAGCGTTTCAAAAATGTGGGAAATGATTTAAAGATTTTAAAGAGATGAGGAAAACGCTTTTGCTGTTTTGTGAGTAAAGGGGAAGGATTTGGAGTGGAGTTGATTTATTGCGGTGGTTCTGGAAATACATAATGCATCGGTTGGCATGGTATTTGAAGATGCTTGCTACAATGGCTGCGATGGACGAGGATTAAGTAAACAAAAGAGAAAGGATTACGAAGACAGGTGAAAATAAGAGTTATGTGGCTCCAGTGAAAGGTGGGTGCTGACACGATAATTTGGTTCATCACAAGCCCTGCCGATAAGACCGTGGGCGTGTGCCTATAGAATGACTTTAAACTTATTTCATATTGTTATGTCAGCTATTTAATAATTGTTTAGGTAAATGCTAAGGAACGTGTACAATGAATGAACCAAAGGCAAATTAGGAAAGCGCTCTCTACTCAATTCGTCAAAAAACAAAAGTCACATCACAAAATTAAGTAAGCTCACGTGTAAATCACGCAGAGAGATCTGCCATAATCTACATAGAATGGTCACTTTAGTACCCACTGACTTTGGCTACTTGACCAATCTGAAGAGTAACCTGCGTCAAAAGCTTTTTTTCAAGCAAAGCCTAAAAGGGTCATTGGTGGTGGAAATTTCTTCAGATTTTTGGTTTGACTCGTTGTGCCTATTGTTTTTGGAAAATCTTCATATTTTATTTTTTTTTGCTTCTTGTCTTAAGTACTGCAGAAAGCTGCTTTGAAGATTGTTTTCTTTGGAGCGCCGTTTGAATTTATTTTTTTTGTTGGGAGCACCGACAACTCTTCTGTCTACTTAATTTTATGAATGAATTTACACAATTGTTTAACGGAGGATATCCCTTGAAAACAACCCTTCTATTTGGATCTGGCAAAACAGTTAGGGTGATATCACAAGGTTTCAGCAAAACAGCTGATCTAGTTCTGGAATTATTAAGAATGAAGCTTCAAGTGGAGTGGTTTAGTAATCAAAGTGAATGTTAAAAGGAAGGATAGAATGTATCCACTTTACGGGGCACCCGATTGGGAGATTGATAGCCACCGCAAGCCACATTATCACAGTCTGCCGATTGCAGGAATTGAGGACATATCCCAAGAAATTGAGACCAGGTCGTTTCGTAGTGGATGGGAACGTAGATTAGCGTTTGGTTGGAGGGTCTCTTGCTCAAGTTGTTGAGGCACGGCATATTGCTATACATGATCTTGACTTCGAACATGGTCGGTACCAATGGTTTGCCTACAAGCGGCTGTTGACTCGCCGACCTTGTTCGCATGTCATACCATTGCCTACAAATCAGGTCCGCAGGTAGACCAATTAAATGTTATATCTTGTTTCAATACAACTTAGATAAAATTCAACGGTTTTCCGATAAATGAAAGTTGATTATTATGATTTCACAAAAGTGTGAAAATATATTTTTTCGATGGTCGTTAGACATAAAAAATATGTAAATAAAAATGTGTTAGTCAACAGCAACATATCATCATCATCCTCAGTGACCCGCGTGATCCACTATATGGGTAGCGGTGGCAAAACACACGAGAGATCCCTAGGTCAATCGATCCTCCGCCATTGACTCTAACGCAACAGCCAAGCCAACCATGATACATGATGGAACGGCATTTAAGGCACGCATCGGCAGTCGTGATGATGGAGACACTCTTGCCACGTGACCAAACCATCATAGCTCTTTCCGCTCGAAGAAGCAGCTACTCAACATTGAGTTCATCGCGTACTGGCGATATCAAGACTAGTACCTACTACAACAGGACGTGACTGCTTGCATTCGCGATCGTGTTCTTTCGGTCATTACCCAAATTCTTAAATTTCAAAACCTCTTCTGAAGCTCGTACAAGTGTGACATCAAACACATTAAACAAACATCATGTTGTTAGTTACAGATAAGTCTCTCAAAGTAATTGGTTCACCAATAATAGTAACGAAACTCATTGTAGGAATATACATAAATTCCAAAGAAACCAAAAGTCCTCGCAACTCTGTTTCTTTCGAATATCGTGTCCTGCAAAATCAATAAATAATTTCCCATTATCTCATATCGCGAATGCGTTTCCTGGAAGCGTACAGCTCCACCGCGAGTCTCCATGAATTCTTGCTCTTACTTGTACATACATTTGTGCAAATACCAAAAACATAATACCTGACAGGACGTTGGAATGGTGGGTCATCGATGAAATGTGTTCTGAGAAATTTCAATATGAGCACCGCCCACGCTCTTCAAAAACAAACAATGTTCATATCCACAGGCGGGCGTAAAGGTGGGTGAATTTATTAATATCCTTGAATAGAATTTTCATTCTGTATCCCAACTGTAGGGATGTACAGTTTTTTCAGCGTTTTTCTGCGGTGTTTTTTTTTGTTCTATTCTTTTTTTGATTTTGTTTCATAGAATCAAACGTTGGTGTTTTTATGTGCATGCTCACGCGAGCAGCTCGGCAAAGAGCATCAGCGTAATTGAGTTCTCCTTTGGTGAGCACTGTTATTAAAACTGACGTAATATATTGGATTAATGATATTTTGTAGATACGAACGGGATTCGACGCAGATACTGTTGGACAAAGGATCGTTAAGCACGAGAGCGTTCGACTTGGCAAAAAGGGTTGTGCTGGCGTTTGATTATTGTATTGATTCGCTGGTTGAATGTTATGCGGAACTTATTTGCAGGTACTTTGGTTGTAAGTAGAAGAAGCTTTTGTGGAAAATGTTTTGTCCCGGTAAACTCATTTTATGCTGCTTATGGCCGTAGCTGAGGCAGGACGTATAATAGATTATGATGTACTCAAGTTGGAGTACCTAGTAAAACAAAGGCTAGGAATTTATTTCTGGCATTAGTTTGCTGGTAAGTCAGGCATCGGATGGGAAACAATACGTGCCATGATAATGATAGCTAGATTTTTGAAATAATGTGCTTCTTGTATTTCTTCAGCGCAGACTCTGATGGATGGGCTAATTGGAAGTAATTATTTGTTTTCTAGTCCGTTGTATTCTGGAAGTTTCCCTTAGTCGAAAGTAAACAGAAGCAATGGGATATTTTGAATGAATGAACATATTTGTTTCATAAATCTTCCGTCCAGTCAAATAGCGTTGTTTTGCGTTCGATTGTGGAATACCACAGAAAGGGGTATTGTTGGTGTATGGTTAGGATAGCAAATCATTTTCCAGCAATACTATTGCCCACGATACCGCAGTGATGTGATAACAAAACTTGCGTCACTCTACTCGAGCATCAGGGCATCAGTAGTAAATGCTACAGTCCATGCGGGCTTCTACAAAAAACTACTCGCGTTGTGCGTGCTATAGTTCTCTCACGTGTGGAATGGACCTACAGTTTTATGCCGACTCCGAACGGCGAAGTTTTGAGAAGCTTTTTCCAGACAGGCAGTTTCCAGACAGTGACTCGAAAGAGGTGGGGCCGTGAAAATAGCTTGTCGTACCGGAAATCGCACCTAGACACCAATGTTCAAATGCGCAGGAGTCGAAGCACGTACCCACTACTCCACGGCCACCTACCCAAATGATAGATAAAACTGTCTTAAAAGGAGCTTCTCAACATTGGTCGTTCACATGATACGTACTTTGTTTATAACGAAATATACTTAAAAACCCTTGTTTTGACAAGGCGTGCAGCGTGAGCACTACGAATTTAAAAGAAGAGAAGAGCACCGTCTACTCAGAAGGAAAATAAACAGCACAGGAGGCTCGTGATCCTGGAAATGGAGAGGTGTTAGAGTAGTAAACATATCCGAAAATTTTACTAATGGATATAACAACAATCCGATGGGTATAATCACCGGACAGAATCCTGTCGGGACAAAGAGGGATAACTCGTAATAGAGTCGCAGACGATACCGAGAATATGGGAAGATCACACTCGTAGACTGCTAAATGGCGATGAAGACTCCAATACCACCGTCAGGTTGAATGTTCCACTCCGCACAATGATAGAAGAGATTTTCGTCCCCCTGACCGAGACAAAGTCGATAGCGATATCGAGACTAAAGTCGAAAAAAGCTGCTGGTGCAGAGTTCTTTAAGACAGCTGCAGATGAGCTGTTGAGGCGCATGCTCCAACTCATCTGTAAGATATGGTCGTTGGAAGGCACGTCTGATGAGTTGAATCTCTGTATCGAAGAGATTTTCGTCCCCCTGACCGAGACAAAGTCGATAGCGATATCGAGACTAAAGTCGAAAAAAGCTGCTGGTGCAGAGTTCTTTAAGACAGCTGCAGATGAGCTGTTGAGGCGCATGCTCCAACTCATCTGTAAGATATGGTCGTTGGAAGGCACGTCTGATGAGTTGAATCTCTGTATCGTTTGCCCGCTCCACGAAAAAGGAAACCTCTCCATTTATAGAGGGATACCGTCTCCTAAGCATCGCATACAAAGTCTTCTTTGCCATTTTGTGTGCTCTCCTGAAGGTTTTCATCAATTTGGTTTCAGGCCGGGGGAATCCACCAAAGACCAAATCTACACACTAGCAGATCCTATAATAAACGCAATAAAATTCGTCGATTTCAAGGCTGCATATGACAGCGTGCACAGAGACAAGATATACAGCGCCGTGTCTAGTTTTGACATTCCTATCAAACTTGTTGGGTTGTACAGGATGACGATGGAGAATTCTTGCTGCTCCATCAAGGTCGGTAACGAACTCACCGAGACCTTGCTGTCATCTGATTTCTTCAACACCATCCTGCAGAAGATCGGGCAAAAAGTATTCCAAAAACCAGAAACACGATCTTCCAGAAGTCCTTAAACTATACAACACACTGATCATCCCAGTCCTGCTGTACGGTGCAGGGGTATGGAAACTCCCAAAAGCAGATAAAGAAGTCATTGGTATCTTCGAGAGAAATGTTCTGCCATCGATTTTGCTCCAGAAGATTCATAGACGAACTGTAAGGGCTATATAGCGATATCAGCCTAGTCAGGGGGCGTGCCGCTGCACCAGTGAGACAACATAAGAGGATGTCTTAGAGGCGCACCTAAGCGGTGAACTTGGTGAGTGTAGCTGGAGGCAGCTAGCCAGAGATCGGGAAGGGCTGGAGACTCTTGTTGGTTGACGCCCATGTCCACTCGAACTTTAGCGCCACACCAATGGTTGGTTTCTATGCCAAAGGCACGTAAAAAAATCAAAAGCAACATATAAACAAAACAGTGAAGAGACTAACGATTACTGGAAAAAATGACAACCAAAAAGAAGGGAAGGCCTTACACCTCTTCCTGACAAGAAGATAAAAGTCACATTTTATTATCCAACTCGGTTGGATCAAACCGCACATTGCCCCAACATGCAGAAAAGTAAAGCAGATGTAGGTATTGCAAAGATGGATATCCTACTATATTTACTGTGCATTATTCGAAGTGGAACGCTGCTGCGCTGATTCACGAAAAATGCTTCTTTTGTCATGTGAAGGCTATAGACCTGGTGTTTGCTTATAAACAGCAGACGTCGAACAGGTAATATTTCTTCTTCGTCTCTGGAACTTCTACAAGAGTGGGTGTGAGTTGCGATGAAATGCATGTGCTCCATTGGCATCGTACCCGGTAAGGAGTCTCATTTGCATGCGTACATGATTGCGACTGTAACAGACCATTAAACTTTTTGATGTCTACATTCAGTCACTTTATCTATCCATTCATTCTTTAGTTTTTGTCCTAATAGATCTTATCTCTGTGCGTGCGTAACAGATATGTAGAGATTCATCCGCTCGCCCGGATTGTGGATCCCTGATGGATGGATGAATCTTGGTTAAGTACGATTTCCAATTAGTTATCTACCATCAGAAGAATCGGTTTTTGGTTGTAGATGGTGATAGCTTTGCCATTGTACAAAATTCTCGGTGTCCTGCAGCTCTACCTATTACTTATATTGTGAGACAACTGATTGATTATAAACTAAAGTAAGTGTTAAATCTCATTTATTAGATTTTAACTTAGCACCCCCAAATCAATCTTGCTAATTGATAACTGAGTGATACACGAATCGTCCCCGCTAGCTTCTCTGACCTTTCAGTTTCATTGTTTTCAGACAACCTACCCGTCTGTCTCAATCGATGCATCCTCCCACATACCCTGTGGCGAGTTACCAGCAGTCATCAAGATCAAGTTGTCTTACATCCGCATACACCCTCAATTTGAGTGCTAGCACATGCAAATCTTCACTGACTTCTCTGACCGATGTTTTTTCCCTCCTTCGTCGATTCAATTTCCATCGTCACTCTCTCCCAATGCATTCAATTTCAATTCCAATTGAATGCACACCGCCTCAATAGCAGCAAGAGAGCTTTTCCTCATCACAACTCTTCAGACAATCAATATCTCACTCTCTTGCAGTTTATTCGATTCGACTGCATTTGTTGGGACAATTCAACAAAAAAATCATCCTCGCCACAAATTCCATCTCAAACACGTGATTCCATTCATTCTTATTCTGCACTGCGACCACCAACCAAGCCAAATTGAGTGACGGGCACTCTCAATTCACAGAGGACACATTGCTACACAACAAACGACTTCATCGAGATGTTATCATTTGTTGAAGTGGAAAAGCAAAATATCCCTGCTCGACCCGTCTACAGGATATCCATAAGAATGAGGTCCTTAGCGACGCAGGACTATAACCTCTCGTCAGCAAGACGAAAATGGTTTTTCAGAATTTATAGTCTGTACCGCACTGTGGTGGCTAAAAAAAAAAAACAAAACTATCTGCATTTCCCCATCAATTCAATGGTTACGAAAAGCAAGTAGTTTTGGAGACTATAGTTCCTGAATCGATTATGGTTCGAGACAGTTGCGCGAAGTCATGTCGCGCCGTATTTTAATTATCACCGTGCCCAGCAGCCTCATTATTCTGTGACGAAATGCCAGCACTTCACCCGTGAAATGGGGAACAGCATTAAATGCTCACGTTTTATTTTAGAGGTGTCATAACAATCTGATACAATCGTTGGACCCCTCAGCTTTGAAAGTGCTTCAAATAAAATTAACATTAATTCGCTACGGCGCGGCGGCGTGGTACTTAACACATCCTTTGATCAATTACACAGCGAAATTGACATCCCTAAACAATTCAGGTCGAACTCTCCTCCTCTCCCTCGCCCCAACAACATCCCCCCACCACCCCCCGGCGAGAGTTTCGAGTGCGGTGAAATTGGTCAAAACCAGGTTAATTGACAAACACGACATCACGGTCGGCGAGGTGAAGAATGTAAACAAGGGCTGCCAGAGAAATGTAAACAAATCATTGAAGCGTACCCTTTCAACCCCCACAAGCTGAATCCCGTAAACACACACAAACGCCGCGCTGAAGGGAGCCATATGGATCAGACGAAAACTTCAACCAATCCAACCAACCCCTTACTGTTCTTTTAATTTCCCGCTTGTGCCCATTGAACGAAACCAACCAATACCGCCCATTTCCGGCGCGAAACCTAGAGATACACATGCAACCGCAGATACACATCACACTTATTCATTATGACTTGAGGGTGAAAAACAAATTTCTCCCATTAAGCTCCGGGAATTACCCATAAAAGTTTTATCGTCATCGCACCGATGTGCGGTACACGATACGTTGTTGTTGCTGCTGTTGGTGTTGCTGGCGCTTCTGCTGTTCTTCTGTTGATTTTTTCCTGTTGTTATTGTTGTTTCTACCACCGTTCCGTTCTGTTTGTTTTTTGTTCAATGACTAGTAAACTGTGCGACGCGAGTGGGGTAGGTGGCCTCTGGTGAGCGGATATGGGGGGGTCATGGATAGCCGAAGAGGCGATCGTATAGAACACGTTTCGTGTCCTTAAAACAGGAAATTTTCGGATGGCGAAACGAAAAAGGACTTTTCCGCTTGTTAACACAATTTTTATTGCCCGGCATTTTAGATCTTAATGAAATTATTTATTTATATTTGCTTTATTGCAACAGTGAATGGCAAGCACTACTATCCGCACTCGTACGTTGCGCAGATAACAAAGCGGAGAGCGAGAGGACGACCATCAGTACGTATGGACAACGAGCCAAATTAAGTGGTGATCCTATGCGCGTGGGTACCGCGTTATTCTCGCTCGTATATTCTTTTCTATCGGTGGGCGATAAACATTTAACAACATTCGACTTGGAGCTCACGCTGTGTGTACCTATCTGCGTCTACTTTCGACTGTCTGTGGCTTGCGTCTGAATTGTTTATGAACTTGAGGGAAAAAAAAGGATGTTCAACAGTAGATAGGGCCGCCTCTTGGAGGAGGGATGGAAATCAGATTGCTTACCCTTAAAATGTTGATGACACATCAACTAGCAGCAGCATCTCATTCGAATTGTCTTCACTGTTCAGTTTCGGTTACATACAGTTATTTCTCGACTGTCTCTTTTTGTCTGTGTTTCTCTCTAGCTGGACGGTATCCTTGGTGTCCGTGTAAGTTGAGTCGGCTGTGCAGTATCCAATAAATCCCAAAAGCGGTACACAATACAGGACCAGCACAGCACTTTATCCAATTATTTCAAAAGAATAAATTCAATTTGTTGGCTTCATCACTATTTCTACTTTTATATTCGCTCGCTTATTCACGCAAGGGAAACACGCAGGACTCGTTGCGGAACGAGTATGGTGGTCAGCAGATTGATATTAATTGGACCGAACAATGCGAGGAGTCGTCGTTATTACGACGGCGGCTAATGGGAAGGGACTGTATGTGGCGAAAGAACGGCGGATTCCATGGATTCTTTCCACTGTTCTCATTTAGTTGGAATTGTTCGGGTTTCCCTGGGAGAGATTCACACACAATCACCCTTTAAGGACACATGAGAAAATTGACGATTATTTCAAATTTTGTTTGCTAACGACGGAGATTACTGAACGCGATAGATGGCAGACGGTTAAAGTAGAACCCACATCGAACCGAAACACGAAACGCGGTCATGCACTTGGACGCACAAAGAAGGACTCGTATCCACGTTCTTTGAGCCAACAGCAGGAGACAACAAAGACACACAACACCACTTCAGGACCGACAGACCGACGACCGAGCGACAGCATGCGATGGCTAACAAAGTTATATTATCTGTGGCCTGGGCACCGATAAATTTATCCTCTGTTCAGACAGGAATCTCGAGTGTACGTGTGTATCAAATCCAATAATCCATTAGTCCTTTTCCACTTCCACCAAGCGGGCGATGATAATATTTATTTTTTTTTGCTTATAGCACCTCGGTAAGTGTTTTCAACTTGCACCGTACTCTGAGTCCTTAGCCACTTGACACTGGCAAATATCCCCCACAACACGACCGGAGCGGAACGCACGAGTGTCATAAAAAGAAAAAAGAATCGGAACAAAAAACGAATCCCAAACACGAGGGGGAATGGAAAAAGGGAAAACAAAAGCTCACGCGCGCCGTCTTATCAGGATCTGATAAACGATGAAGACGGATTAATCCGACAAGCGAACGTTCTTATCAAAATTTCGACGTAAACTAATTGTAAGGATAGAATCGAAACGATTCTAGCTTTGACCGTATTCCTCGTCCTGGCGGTTAAATTTAGAAAGCTTTGCGTTTAAGTTTTCCCTTCACTGTACTCACGTTTATCCACTCTCTCTCTCTCTCTCCAGCACTCTCTTGCTCTCTCGGTCTCCCCATGTGTCGCCCAGCAGGATATGGAGGGAAAGCTTCGTATAAGAGATTCCTTTCGTATAACAAATCCAAACTCTGCGCATTCCAAAGGGCTCTGGGGTATGCCATGTGCTTGGGGTCCTTCAATTTCTCTGAGCGGGAAATCAATTGGCTTATGATATTTTTTTTCTTCTGTTTTTCCTTGTCTCGTAGAAATTACTGCCAAGAGGTGAGAAGTGGGTCGACCGTCGACGTTTGTTTTCAGTTCGAAGTTATTGTTTGTACAGCAATGATAACCACGCAAGGGAGAGAGAGGGAGAGAGTGTGTGTATCTGTAACGAATATTCTGCTACTTGGTGTCTCGAGGAGCTTATTAGTTTCAGTAACCGAGTCATTGCCGGTGCGGTGGGTAGAAGGGGTGAATTGTTTTATGATTGGTTGCCTCGTAAAACTCGTGTACGGGAGATATTCAGCTTTATCTCGAGGAACACTTAAGTGACTGATATCCTATATATTGATTCTCAGATACCTGGGCTTGAAGATGTTTCAATTAAGACGGGCCGCGGATAAGAGGTTTTTACAGCTTTTCCAACTTTTTCCTTGCTTTGCCGTGTTTACTTGAAGATTTACTCATAATGTGTAATTTTATCGGGCGATTTCGACTTTATCCTATTCAAGCGGATCGTGAAAATTATGTTCCTTCAATTAGCGGGCTTTCGAGAAGAGGATGGCGTTTATATGGGGAACCGTTCCGTAACCTTTGGGTTAAGGGTAGAAGACATTTTTACAAGCGCTTTATAATTGTTGCCATGGTGGCTTTCGTAATGTAAACTGCTTCGTTCAAGTAGATTATTGAAAACGAGCGTTTCATAAGCTGATTGTTAGTTGGACTTATTATGTGGAGAACATGTGGGAGATACGGCATTAAGGCATGTGGGAAGGAGAATAGGAAAGACTGAATGAAGAGAAGCGGTCAAGTGGACATTTTATGTTTGTCGCGTGAATTGTCCACACGATTCGAAGCACGTGTCAATTTCATCAAAATTCATCAGGTTTAGGAACGTTTAATGGGAAATCCTGGCAAACTCTAATGCGTACAAGAAACTGACATGCAGTCTCCTCAACGATTGTCTTACAGGTCCTTCTTCTCCATTGTAAGGCGCTAGAGTCGGTGTTGAACCGGGACTAACAAGGCCGCCTGCAATTTCGGGCTACCTATCCCCATACACACAATGTTTTTTGAGATCCTTCGCAACTCTTAAAAGTGGTTGATTTTTTCAACAATCTGCAGAGGACTTTTTTTCGAAGTGGCCAAGAAGTTGTTCAAGCGCTCTTAGAAAGTTCACTGAAAAACATAGATTGATATTTGGCCACTGAACCGCTTCCTGAGTCCCACGAAACAGCAATTGGCAAGAGTTATTCTCCACTTTATCTCGATACTCATGTCGTAGGTAGAGCCTTGACTGCCTCGAGATTACTTCTCATCACAGCGTACAGCTCTGGAGTCCTATACGCTGCCGCCAGAAACTACATTAGTTATTAAAAAGACATGAGCTCAGATACAGACTCTAACATTCATGAGCGTTTTTTACTCCACTTTGGTCGAAGATGGCTTATTCAAAGGAGAAGCTAATGTTTACAAGTATTTGAATAGTTTTCAAAGCGATTTTTCTTATTTTTTCATTATTCCAACTCTACTCTTCCACTATCCGTCCATTTACCTACAGTTGCCTTTCATTTGCTTTCAGTAAATGTGTAGTACCAAAGGGATAGCCTTTTGGGCCACATCTGTTTTCTACATATGTTGACATTCGCTAGCTAACAAAAGATATCAAGTCAACAACTCAGTTTGCAAGATGCATTGTATCGTGCGATGCTAGAAGATCCGGTGGTCTAAGAAATCATGTGTGACTCATGAGTCAAGCTGGTGTATGGTAAGGTAGATTATGTAGCTGCAGTCGATGGTCCGAGTTGAACTAGTAGTCGGTACAACCTTAAGTTACTGTAGGCAACACAATGCTAGATCAACTAGATCATTTAGAAATGGACCGCAGTTTCTAGTCACTCAACAAGTTATGAGTTTATTATCCTTGTTATACCGGGCGAGGAGGAATGCATGCCATTGCCAATGTGAATGTGTCGCTACTACCTTGATCCACTTACATCCTAATCAGGTAGCTCCACTAATACGGGTGGAGCCTTTGATTGGCTATAGATAGGTATAATCTTCAGCACGTAGACCCTACAATGGAATGAGAAAATAACGCATGTGATTGAAGAGTAGACAAGAATCACACTGTTCATGGTTACTTGTCCAGATCCTGCAACTTCTCCTCGAGTGATTGGCAACAATAAATTTATGAACGCAATAAATTGTATTTTGCAGCCCCTCGCCAGTAAAGGGGTTTTCTTTGAATTTTAATTATTTTGCTTGTCATCACTGATTGCTTTTGTGACTATGTTCATTGAATTCAATTCTTGGAATTTAATAATTCGCTATCTACTACCGACTCCAACACATTCGAAGAAGGGGCAATGAAGTTGAAACCTTCAACAAAAGCCAGGAGATTGCAGCTGATGTAATATGTGAATACATGTTTGCTCATAGAGAGTTGCCCTCAACATTTGCACTCCTGATCCGCTTACAAGGAGGTTTTGTGTTCTCTTGTTGTATACATTTTGTTCAAGGCTTACAATCGACTAAGCACTTGGAAAGTGAAAACGATAGTGGTTAACTTTGGAACACCTATCATTTGTGAAACAATAGAAAAAAACTAGGTTTCAGTGCCAACAACGACAACATTTTCGATGTAGTTCTCCACCCTATTGAAATACTCAGAATCGTATGATGCTTCAATTCGAACTTGACAACTTTGAACTCTCACAAAAAACAAAAATATTTTCCGAAAAATTCTGTGTCGGTGACGGCGACATTAAGAGCGTCAAGATTGATGAAAGTGGTTGATGAAACACCACTTCATTCACACCACATGGCTTGGTTTCCATGTCATCGGTAGGCCGATTTGTTCGATGAAGATATGGACAATGGCACATTGTCACATTTCAACAAGACACTTCGCCTTGATCCAATCGACCGATAAATGAGCACTAAATCAGTGAAAAATCGAAAAGCAGATCTTTCAAGACAAGTGTACTGATCAACCCAATAACAGAAAGCAGAAAACGAAATAAAAACGAGCAAAATTTGATAAATAAAAAAACTTAAAACTATTTATTTCAAAATATGTACATATTTCTGTGTCATTGGAGATCATCTATAGACTCGTTCCGACATCCATGTTCTCAGGCTGACTGAAGTATATCCTGACGGTTTTTGATGTGATAAATCCCCGAAAGTAGTCCAAGTGCGAATACGACAGCTTGATGTCGCATTTCTTTGAAGTTATTTGCCGCGTTGCGTACGGTCCCAAATATGCCACAGGGGCAGAGTGCGCTCCTCCCAGCTTGACTGTGTACTCGCATCTCATTGAGTTGCCCACTTCGAAGATTCCCCGCTTAACGTGTGTATCGTATGTGACAGGATCCAGGAGAAACCAATACATGTCACGGTTGTCGTAGAGTAGGAAAGTATCCCGAAGGAAGTTTTCCAAACTCAAGTTGAAATAGCCGCCATCCTGAATGTCCTTCACATATATCTGATGGTGAGCATCGCAATGATTTAGAAGATTCTTGACGTCACCCGTCCAACTGCACTCCGCGAATCTACAGCTAATGTCCATTTTCTTGCGTTGAAGCTCTTACGAATTGCACTGAGTATGAGATCTGAGAGAAGACTGAACAATAGACTGAGTGACGGGGGAATTTATATGCCAGTCCTTTCTACCTAACAATGCGATAGCTAATTGCGGTAAGTGCAGAAATTATCAGATCACTTGCAGTTTTTAAAATATCTGCCAATTCTGGGAATAGTCAACGATCATTAGGACTGGAACCACTAGGGGGTGGAAAAAAACCCAGATAACCCGGCGCCATAAAACCGTCAAAACAAAATATTAAAATGAATGGAAGCGGAAAGGGACCATGAGAAGTGCAGTAGCGTTGGTAGCCTACATTTGTCACATTTTATGATTCATGCCTGACTCACGTCATTACCTTTTGTTGTGATCACAGACATTGGCACAGTAATGACCTCAAACACAGGTCACCGAACTTCTATTGAACGATCTTAGGATGAAGGTGGAATGTTGACAGTTCTAGATGGTAAACATAATTTCATTATGAAAACGCGGAGTGATACAAGTCTTACTTAATGTAAATATCGCATTGTCTGTGCTGCTGTCATTAGACAGCAATTACATTCCTCTTCGTGTGATAATTATTCAATGCAAATAACATTCAAGAGTAGTGTCTTGAAAATAAAGATAAAGGGATAGATAAAAGGGGGTTCTTAGAAATAAAGTGGGAATGAAACATTCAGAGCGAAGTATTTGCGAGACGCAACTGCAAATTCTATGAGCTGTAGAAAGATAGTTTCATATATAGTGTGTATCAAAAATCTGTCGCCTACCATCAACAAGTGCTTCCTCGCACAGCAATAGTTGTTTCAATTGATCAGTTTGATGGTATAGTCAGAGTAGTACTAAGAACAGAGTATGACTGGAAGTTCAAGTGCTGAACTGGGTATATCTGCAGCTTGAAATAGTAGTCTCAGCCACTTTATACAGTCCTGTTGACACAAAAAGCAAACGATCATAACTCAATCATAACTTCTAAGCACCAATATTTCGTGTGTTACGACTGATTTAATGTCGTCAAGATACTTAAAACTCCTAACTAAGAAATATGAGGCCGCAAAAACCATAATAAATCATCAACCAATGGACCACAGTTGTTTCTAATGCTGGTGAGACTATGTCTTTCTAAATGTTGATCCGGCGTGGGTCTATTCATGTTAAATTGACAAACCAAACTAACACCCAAGAACTGTCGAATCAGCTGTCACAATCAATGTCAAAAATTTAAAGTTCTCCACTTCTTAAAAAACCACCCTTTACCTACAATACTTACGTTCGAAGAGCTCTGTGCACATTCTTCGGATATTCGTTCTAAGGACATATGGCAAGTTTTGATAAGCATGGTACGTAAAATTTATGCAATAAAAGAATTGGGTCTGGTAAGTCTTAGAGCTGATGCCAGTGTACATAAATTCAATTAACTCAAAACCAACCGAAATAAACTCCATCTCGAATAGGTTCATAAAAGCGGTACGACACACAGCACAGAGTTCAAACGTTGGTACACAACCAAGATCGTCAAAGTTATTGGTCTCGATATGAGGCGGTCTTACTCGCTCGTACTCTGTTCAATCGGTAAATCAGTAAGAAATGTATAAAGACCGATTGTGAGTATGTAAGATAGCTGTGAGTGGGAATGAAAATCGGCTGCAAATATCCTTTATATTGAATGGCTTCACCTGTATTTACTTTTGTGTCAATCGCTGCCAATCTCTATGTATAAATATCCCATCCCCATGCCTGTTCAAATAACATCAGGTTGAGACTACCCAGTGACATTTTCGCCGAATATCCTTCTACGGTTCTTCATATTGAATTCTATGAATCCCCGTAGTCTGTACAATAAAATATTAAAATACCCGCTCGCATTCAGATCGGGAAATAAAAGAAAAGTACAATGAGTGTGTAATTTTTCAAGTCAAGCTTGCCAGTCACGCATACTTTCACCCCAATCGTCATTCGCAGGTGTCTACTCATAATTATCTCCAAAATTTCCCATTCTATGACAAATTATATCAATTACACCCATTATCGCTGATTCACCCTTCGCCTGACTTGTTCAATTATCTCCCCCGCCATCGATCACAAGTCGCTCTACTTACGCTCGGACCGCCAACTTCCGAGACTTTACTCGCATCAATTTGAAATCATGCACAAAGCGATTTATGAGAATTCTACTCAAATTGGTGGGTGTTCTGTTGACAATTTGCCTAAAGACCTCTCGTTAAGACTGCATGCATGCTGTCACGCCAACTCTACCCAGTCATGGTGGGTGCAGAAAAAAACGAACACTTCAATTCACCTCCACGTCATTATAGTGTTCAGCGGCAGCCCACACACAGTGATCTATTACAATTTTAATCAAACGAAAGTATGACATTAGGGTAATTAACACATCCCAACAATGAAAATCACAAATTTCACGAGTGAAAAACAATCTCATATTCATCTTAGGATTCATTACGTCCTCTGAATGGATGTGATATTTTGATGGGCACAGCTTGCGAGCCCAGACGCCGAGGAGTAATGAATTTTTTATGCAAATTCAACTGTTGACTCAACCACACACACGCACACATGCTGTCGTCCTTTAAATTCGTACAGTAATTGGAAGGGGGGAGGCCCCTCCCACCGCCACGGCATCCTCGCCTGTGGTATAGAAGAAAAGCAAAATGGCCATTTTGAGTCTTCATCAGAATCAGGATAATAAAAACCCCCGCATTGGGCCGCCCGACGATGTCGAGGACGACGACAATGGCGGCGTTGAACCCACATCAGGCTCAGAGGAGAAGAATTGTCTCCTGTCATCCCATTGTTTGGTGTCGCTTTATTAGCGAGAGTACTATTCCCAAAAGCTGAAACCTCCAGCCAGGCAAAAGACGCGCAGTAACACGCTAGTTAGGAACATTCACACCACACACACACAAACACACCCGCCGAAGCACACATGCGGATGGGGCGGCGGTCCTTTTGAATTGGTGTCAGGATTAATGATGCGAGCCAGCCACCACCCACTCACCCAGGCACAAATTTGCGTTTAATTTCAATGAGAATGTGGCATCATGGCCCGCAATTACTCATCTAGACAGACCAAATGCAGCCTTCCATCCTTACTAAACCAGCCGCAATCGGATATTTTGGATATTTGCCAGCCGACTTGGTGCTGATTAAAAGTTGTTGTTTAAACAGTCGGCTGGGCGGCGCGGCGCTGTATTTGACTGTATTCAAATTGATACGATCGCCATGCCACAGGACGCTGTACGCGGAGCCAGGCGAGTGTGAAATTAAATGCAGGATGTCCTCGCAGGTCAAAACTGGACCAACATACGCAAAGAGAAGATTTGTTTAGTTTCCATCGTGTTTCATGATGTTTATGGGCTTAAACAGCAAGACTTTCTGCGGCGGCACAGTCCGCCTGGTGAATCCAGTTGTTCTTGTCTCCGACCGGAGAGAGAATGAATGACGAAACACACATACACAGGGAGAGAGAGAGAAAACTTTTGAAAGTTTTGCGAGCTATTTTGCGGCAGGTTGGTGAATGCCGAAAGGGGTGAGCTCGCCTGGCGAGGTACATTAATTATTTTTCTGTTTTGGATGGTTTCGTGCGGGAGTTACGAGAATGCGTCGTGGAACGGTGCCTCGCTCTGGGGATGACACACTGTGGCCTGTCGGGGTGGACGAAAGGAGGGAGATCTTGGAGAGTTTATTTGATGCAATTAGCTGAGTGGATTTGGTGGCGTAGAGTTTTTCTTTTTTAAATTCCAAATATTATTTTGTGCTTTTAATTGGATGTGTTTTGTGCGAGTTTAAATGGAAACTTTAATTAAATTTGTGCGAGAACTTAGTGGGCGGTGGGTGATGGTTGAGCGATGGTCGATTTAAGTTTGGTCCAGTGAGTCTTAGGATTAGTGGCTGCTTGAGTATTGGCAATTAAATGAAGACACTCGAGGGCTAATTTGTATTGTTTGATTGATTGTTTGAATGACAGCCGCAGAGCAGCAGGTGTTGCTACGCTTACACGTCGTTTTTCATTCATTTTTCTTATTGTTTTGGATGAGGTGAGATGGGGGGAATGTAGTAGGATTCGGGAGTGCTGGAATGAGGATCTGAAGTGTAATTAATAAAAAGTAGATATGTATCTTGCATTGAAGTGAGAGTTTCTATCAGTGATGGTGTGCTCCTGCTGGCGACTTCAGTGAAGGAAATACGTGGTATTAAGGTGAAAGCTTGAATATGTTAATTTTGTTTGTATTCTGGTTTTGTGATTTTGTGCCGAAAATCATAATGAGCGACGAGGCTAATTTCCACTAAAGCGGTTACGTCGATACGCAAAATATTCGTTTCTGGGGCACTGGAAATCCATGTGTGATACACGAAGAGCCATAACATCCACTGAAAGCCACTGTGTGGTGCGGCGTTCACGCGGGAGGAGTTATTGGGACGTGTTTTTATGAGGACGCCATCGGCAATACGAACACTGGCGAACGCTACAGTGCCATGATAGAGGACGTCTTACTGCCAGAATTGGATGAGCGATGCTCGGTGAGCATGGGATTTCAATAAGACCGCGGAATTACACACACAGCACGAACTACAATGGATATTGTTAAGAAAGTGTTTCCTGGTTGCGTATTCTGCCTTTTTGGCGATTTGGCATGGCCAGCAGGATTGCCCGATTTATTCATCCCAGACTTATTTCTTTGGGACTACTTGAAGTCGCGGGATTATGCCAACAAGCCTTAGACATCGCAGCTCTTAAGGCGAATATTCGACAGGAATGCGAACAATTATCGAAAATCTTGCGGAAAGTCATGGAAAATGCGATAAAACTGGTACAAATGTGTATCAACACTGGCGGCAGCCACTTGGAGGATATCATCCCTTCCACTTATCAGGTAAAATTGTAAAGGTCCAAATAAAAATTTCCATCACTCAAAATTATTATTTTTTCTTTCGTAAGAAACTAATTCAAAAAATAAATTGGATGATTAAGATAGATAGATAAATAGATATTTATTGGCTGCATAGTGTAACAATATTTTAACGAAGTTATCTCTAGCTTGCACAAAGATATGGTTTTATGGAAACCTTACTGCTGAAAATACAATTGTTTTACAAGTAAGATATGCAGTTCGGTAAGTTGAGTCTATCTTCTTGGATGATTAATTTTGCACCTTGTAGAAGGTAAGGCACGGTTCACCTCTCTTTCCAGCATAATTTGTTTCAATTGATGAGTTAATCCGTGAACTGACGATAGCTTCTCATCCCGAATCAGCATAGAAATAGATATGGTTTACATTCTACACTCGTACGTCGGACGAGCGGGCGGTCATGTATTGGCATGTAAACTACTCCAGCCTATTCGTCGAAGTGACCAAATTGTAAAAAAAGCCATTTTAAAAGAATCATCCGTGAGTGTCTCCAGCACAGACTTGAGTTAGCATCAATGTCAAAGCAATATTACTCCATACATATGTACATACATAAGTACATCTTAGATATGCTGTGTATTCCCTTGTAAATACTAGAAAACACTGCCAGCATGGGGTGGTGCATAATTGCTACACGTTTTCGATCCACCTTCAATGCAGTTGGAATATTGCCAAAATTAGATGGACTTGCTGGCAACAGTAGTCCAGGCTTCTGGTGTTACCGGCATCTAGAATTAAATATTGTTTTCTGTGGATATTTGTATACATTTAAATCGAAATTAACCTACCTGAAGATATTCACAATCACAATCACTTTGTAGATTACATCTGTGCCAAATCGCACACCTAGAACATCTGATGGTCGTTTTGACAAGGAAATTTATAAGTATATGAACTCCAGTACAGTGGACTCCCTCATAAGTCGAACTCTCACGGGGTGTCAAAATTAGTTCGAGTTAGAGGGAGTTCGACTTAGGGAGAGTTTCTAAATCCTCCGCCCAAATACACCATCGATGTTCTTTTGTCCCCTTATTAGCCTCACTGAGATATAATAATAATATAATATGGGTGGCGCTACAGCCCGTTGAGGGCCAGAGCCTAGCTTCTCAGCAACCACTCGTGTTGTACGTGCTATTATTCTATCACGAGTGGATAAGAGACCTTCAGTTTTATGCCGACTCCGAACGGCCAAGTTTGAGAAGCTTTTTCTAGACAGTTATACTCTGTGAGCATTGTCAGTGACTCGAAAGAGGTGGGGCCGTGAAAAGTATTTCTTGTCGTACCAGCAATCGAACCTAAACGGGTAGGCCGAAGTGCGTAGGAGTCGACGCACATACCCACAATGACACGGGCCACCACTGAGATATAGGCGCCCGAAATAATTTCAACCGCTTCTGTTTTATCCGTTTCTTTGATTCGTCTTACGGATCTGTCAATTTTTTTCCAAGCAAACGCCGTTCAATCCTGTGCACTGATAATTTTCAACCGGACACCATTTTCAAATAAGCCAACCGCCTTACAATAAAACTGATGTATTTTGGGCTAGAATCTGGTAAGGCATTGCAACATATTTTGCTAAGGGCACCTCATTTGACGCTCTTTGTGAGCACGTTGGTAGATCTGACAATAATAGAAGATCTGGCAATCATTTAAACATATGCAGCTTACGTCTTCAGTGCAATTTCTTCTCGCAAACAGAATTAGATTCCAAATCATAACAGTCGCTGAAGCTAATCTGCATTTCTGAGATCAAGAGACATAGTTGCAGCGCTTCCTACATACAGATGTCAGCTTATCTGCTTTGCCGACTTCAACGCAGATCAGCTCGTTTACTTCCCGAAGCCATATCCGTTAACAGTCACACTTTAACAGATTAATTCTGTACAACAACTCGTTACGTATTTCAACACAAAAATGAACAATCCATCTTTGGAACTACCTGAATGATGACTTTTATCAAAAGAGCTCTCCTTTCCATCTACCCAACTCACTGTATTTGCAAAAACAAATGCTTTGAACTTAGACTGCTTAAAATTCCAACTCAAGTCCGATTTTCCCTACACCGATACCCAGAAGTGATTTAAGTTGTTTTCAGTAAACGTGTACCTCCAACCAACTTTCACCCAAAACACATAACCAATCCATCATCCTTCAGAGCACATCAGATCCATACTAAACTCTCGTTCCCTCACTCACCCAGCCAATCACGGGGTGGTGTACCGCAGAGAACCGGACAGAGCGTCTATATACCAAGCTCATCCCCAAGGACACGGAGATCGTCGGTGGTATTTGATAGTTGGCAAAGTCAGAAAAAAAATCAAACACACACACAATTCACCGGCAACCCAGAGTAGTGAAGGTAAACATAAATATTTGCAATATTATGAATGACTGTTTGCGAACAGATATATCAAAATGTTTGAAGATTTTCTCCCAGAAAGGACCCAACTGGACGTGGCTTTGTTGTGTGCCTTATGGTATCCAGGTGTTTAGGATTCTTTGGCAAAAGGTTTGCCGCATGTAATGCTCTCAAAAGTGAAGTGAATTTGATTTAAGATTTCTATGTGCGGCTGTGTGTCTGGAGATAAGGCTACTTCTGTCTTGCCCCAAGAGGATGAGAGCACGTTCCGGGGGAAATTCATACATCTTCGTGTGTAAGCCCAAGAGATGAGTGTTTTCGGTTCCATGGAAGCTGATTCCGTATTTGATGGAAGAAGTGGAGAAAATTGTTGATTATTTAAGAAATCAAATGCATCCCCACCGGTTCGAGGCACCACAGCAGTGCAAACGATAAATTGCTGCTATTCAGAAATAAAAGGAGAGGTGTCTGAGCAAGATGCCATTTATCATCCTTTTCAGTTTTCAGAATTGGATCAGTAAGTGATGGAAGCGACATAAATCTGTGCTTTGAATTGATTCGAGAACGTTTTAAATCCGAAGTACCTCTGGGAACTGCAGATTTTGCGGAAAAGATTGTTTGTCTGTAGTTTGTGACAGGTGAGATTTCAAAAAGGGCTTGTGTGAGATTTGAGTTTCTCTAACGATTTTGAAGAAACACGTTAAATAACGGTGGTCAGTCTCGTGGCGTAGGAATATTTTTTTCAAATGCGGAATACTGATTGACTTGCGGTGGATTTAAGTAGTTTTGTGAAACTGATCTGAATCAAAATGTGTAATTGGTTTGGCAAGACAATCTCGGATATTGATGGCATTTGCAAATCTGTTTTCAATTGTGCAAATCATCACCGTTAACTGCTGGTGTTCAATTGCCATCAGCTTAATGCAAATTGGTGTTAAAACAACACCTAAACCAGGAAGTGAGTGTGTTGCAGACTACCACTAGGACTTCACTAAAGGCGCATGCAAAACACGGTACTGCGCGGGGGGATAAATCATGGACAGAGCATGTTTCTTCTGTAGCGGTTACCTATTCTGCAACGGGAATTCCGTCATCAGGCAATTTGAGCATGAATACATTCTTTCTGACATTTTCACTCATTATTCTACAAATTATTATACAGGGTAACTTCTTTTGACGGACACCCCTCTATAACGGACGCCCCTCTTTACTTAGTCATGGTAACGGAATGAAGATGAAGCTGTTCGTGTATTTCAACCCCTCTATACCGGACACGGACATGGATTTCAACGCTTCAACGCCTATTGAGCAGTTGTACCCCTAATAAACGAATCTTGCTGTAAATGTATGCTAATATGCGGACATGTAAGAACACACAGCGTTTGTATAGACGAACGCACGCTGTTTATAAAAAGGATCTCAACCGATAGAAACTGAATCGAAATATATAAATAAAAAATTGTATAATTTTACGAGCTTACAAAAATTAATTGACAATCCCGATGGTCCCGCTGTTGTCCGTTATACGAAAGTTTCACTTTTGTTATTATCTATATAAATAAAGAAATGAATGGTTGTCTGTATGTCCTTTATAGAATCGTAAACTATGCATTTGATCATGTGATGATCTTTGGCAAAGTGTTTGTGCATGAGCTTACGAAGGTTTCTGAGTTGGTGCGACCAATTTTCGACAGATGGCGCCACTGTCATTCCAATGAATTTCATATATTGGCGTGACATCCCATGCTGATTTTAATTGAAGCGAAAACAGCGAACGAAACATGGCGTTTCAAATGATGCCCAATTCATAAATTGGTGCATTGCAACGCTCGCAGGATACAGCTAGTATTGTTACAAAAAAGTTCTCTACATCTGTGGCCTAGATAATATATAACCTTGAAAATATCACTAATCAGTTGAATGGAATCATCAATCACAAAGACGGTCTGTCCAATTTCACCTATCATCGAGAAGTTTGTGTCTAGAAGTGAAACGTCCTGAAATTGATTGACGCTGTGTACCGACTTGGGTGTCACATTTGCTGTCAAATCCTACCACAGACTCAAAGAATTACACGTCAAGAAGACATCATTGTTCCCCTAAATATGATGCCCCATGTCATACCAAATTGATTGTAATATGTACAAGAGACTGTTTATAAATATATAGAGAAATTCACCTTAATTTACATCAGAACACCTCGGTTTTGTGGCTGTCATCAAAATAGGATCCATAAAACCTAATTGCATTCAGATACTAAGTACCGTGTGATTATCGCCTCTGCAAGGATAAGCAACAGACAATTTTATTACTTCTCCCCTTGCTTCAACACTCGCGCACGATGGGATGAACCCATTTAGGTTTGATGCTTATTAAGCTCCAATATCCGACATAATAATGCGATCCACATGTACGTAACGAACCGAGCATAATTCCCATACATGTACACAGACATCCTGACCGTTCATTTTCAGTCATTGAGTGGTTTAATCATACATGAAGCTCGATAATAAAGTTGAGTCCACCCTTCGGAAGAGTCGTAAAAGTGTCATAGCCAAGTTCGATAAAAGAACACCCCGTCACCTAGCCACCTCCAATGCACACCCACACACACGAACGCCCCAATCGAACCGAACCATCACCACTCGAGTACACGAAAAAATGTTTTAAAATGAGCGCCGGTAAGGTATAAAGCGTCACACAACGTGACCGTAAAGCAAGCGGAAAATAATATCTATACGAGATGTGATATACCACCGACACTCTTCCATGGCTGTGTATGTGAATCCTTTTTTTTTGTTATACCGGGTCCTTCTTTATATTTTGGCTTGAAAAGTTACTCTGTTGGAAGGAAAAATAAATGTCCGCGCAATAATTTATAAATCACTGATGGCAAAGTGCAGAACGGTTTGGAGATGAACCAATATGGAGTCACAGGAGCAAAAGAGGACAGGAATGATAGGCGACAGGATGTGAGGACATACTGCATCCAAGGGGTAGGTAATGCAAAATTTATGTGGGAACTTTATATTTTTATGACACCTTGAAGCTAGCTCGTTGGTGCTCGTCTTGGGTATTTCGGTCATAACAAGAGAGACATTTCGGATAAGGGGTGAGTGATTTAACCCCAAAAATAGTAGTCGCGAAGTATAAACAAGTAAAAGAAAAAAAGGAAGACGAGGCGAAAAGTGTAGCATTGACCATCGATGGGTGGGGAAATCAATTGCATCGAAACGACGACATGCTTTTATCGGTGCTGGAGGTACACGTATTGACCTTTTTGGCATATTTGATGTCCGGTATTAGACATTTTCCTCGTGCACATTTTGCCAAGCAATCCGTTGAAAAAATGCCTTGTGCACCTTATGCTACTATGGATACGAGAGGATATCATTCATCGGTTATTTGCTAACACTGAGAGGGTCGACCTGTCCGTACAAAGCCCCCCTGTAATATCTCTCAATGTAATCGCATTCCCTTCTCATCCTTTGAGCCAACGCCCAGTCATCAAGCGAAATACTCTGCAGTCGAACAACTGAGCCCCTTCCTATTTGCCGCACTCGTTCGACTAGGTGAACCGAGAATTTTAGCAACAATTACAATTTACGGGTACTGACCATTCAACAAGGAATGCTATCCATTGCGCCAGAGTCATATGAGCCCTGTTCTTCCAGATAGCCGGCCAAACGAACGAGTGGAAGACCAAACCACCACCTCCGCCCGGTCCGATGAAACGAGGCACCCAACAATTCAGTGAAACGCAAAACGATTAATTAACGTTTCGTTGTCTGGCTTTACTCCCATTTATCCAGATGAAGCATTTATGCAGATGCATCATCCATCGGAAGAGCTCCCGATACCGCACAGTGTATCCTACCAACCTATCGTCACTTTCAGCACCGGCAGCAGGTCCTTCCGTGATTGCATCGCAAGGATAAAGCCATGCTACTCGTTCGTTCGGACATGAATTTCCAAAGTAAGCACTTGCAAGGAATGTGTTTTAATTAATATTTTGCATTCATGCATTACTGGCATTCAATAGGTTGCACTGCGTATCTCTCACTCTTTATCACTCATCACCTCTTCGTGGCCTCCACGTGAATTAATTGATTCCCGGGTACAAAGGCCACACCATACATAGTCGCAGCAGCCAAAGCGGGCACGTCGAGTATTCCCGCCACGGACGCGAACGAGAATGGACTCTGTCGGCGTGGTATATTTATGATTGCTATTAACATCCGAGCCGATTCGATGAACCTGCTCGAGTGAAGTGGTTGCGGATGAAAGCATTGCACGGTGGTCAATATCAGTGGCACAGTTTGATGGAAATTAAGTTCGTCTCCGGTCAAAGGGGGCCACCAAAAGTGCAACCACTTCATAACATACACGGGCGACTAAGCACCAATCAAGAGTGAAAAATGATCAAAATTGCTTTGGCATACCGTTCTCCAATGAGATGTAAATGAGGTTGCCTACTTAAACGCACAAAGTTCGTCAGTGCAACTCTCTCAAGTGCAGCACTTGAACGAAATTTACGGAAAATTACGTAGCTGCTTTTGCACTGGCCCATCTCTAACCATCGACATCACACACTTCGATGTGATGACTGGTCTTACTTCGTACCCGAGTTGGGGGTGAAAAGATATTCTACAAATATATCAACTCAGTGGGACAGTGATTTGCCACAACGGGGACGATGGGAAATTGGAAAATTACCTCAATATTGGCAAGTTCAGCTGAATGAGCTTACTCATGGATTATTCGGCAAGTAATGTGGTTGCATGAATATGGTGAAGCACATTTTATTAACTTACTCCTTTGAACTCAAAATTGATGTATTTACTTTGCCATCCGTTCAGGCCAGATGCAACAAGTGGCGAACGTTTGTTGGAAACATGTTGAACCACAAATTAAGATAGGAGGTGTCAAACATGTTGTCACCCGGAAAATGGGATTCGATTTAATTATTTCTACAGCGGAATTGACTGTATTCGATTTCGCTAGATGCAATCAAATTGCTAAGAAAATGTAATTTTCAGAGGCAGATAACTTTAAAATATTTTACATTGGTTTCAGCGAGAGCTGAATTGACAGTTCTCTGTTGTTTGGTCTCTGTAGTTTGGTTTGTCAATTTATCATGAACAGACTCACGCCGAAGTCACGTTTACAAATTGTTCAAATTTGTTTTATAAAACATAGTTCAATTCGAGAAACTGAGACAGTGGTGGACAATTGTCTAGTTTCTACAGCAACCACTCGTGGTATTGTTCTATCACCAAAGGATATGGCCTACACTTTTATGCCAACTCCGAGCGGCGAAGTTTGAGAAGCCAGGAATGCTCTTTGAACACTGTCAGTGACTCATAGGTCCAACCAGTTATGAAAGTTGGTAATTGAGCCTGAAAGCATCGCAACGCCGTGTGGTCCCTATATCATCAAAAATGTTGAAAACGTTACAGTCAACAGACACTTGATCACTAACTGTTTCATACAACACTTGAGTTTGCAATCGAACATTCCATGCTTTATAGCCGAAACACAGCCTGACGTACTGCGAAACATAGGATAAAGAACTACTATACGGACAACAGTGTCAACAACCAACCAAGTGTCAACCTGCGAACACTCCCCAGAAGTTTGATGCATTAATTCAAGCACATCCCTGGAAAGGGGGGCACTCAAATCTCAATACGAAAAATAATAAAATCAAAATTTGATAGAAAACTCAAATAAATAGACAGTAGATTGAGAACGCATTCGCACGCGTAACGCCATCGTAACACAAGGATTATTCCCGGCAGCAATTAATTTCTCCAAATAAGTAGTTTCTGAATAAAACTGAATCTTTAAAATTTTAGATGTCTGCCGATTTGGTTATAATTCAAGCCGGGAAGGCCAAAACTGATCAGCAAAGCAGCACCATCTGTAGACGTAACAGTGGATCTGGAGGATCACCGGCTGATTATGAGATTTGAGTGTTCAGGCTTACGTACTTCATAAGGATTGGACGTTAGAAAAATAACCCCATGAAGCATAACCCAATTTACGGAGAAAATTCTTCAAAATTCACTTCACACTAAAATTCAACAATCTTACACTCAAGTCGAGTAAAAGAGCATGCATTTCATACAAAACTTGTCCGGACTTATGAATCTAGATCACCAAACGACGTGGGAAGGGCGTTGATTGGTTTAGAGCTGAGCTAGGTGGTTTTAAGTTAATTTAAGCTTAGGTTAAGTATATGTTAGCTTAGATCCGCGAGCCCTCTTCCGGTCTCTTTTTGTGGTAAAGGCATATGTTTTGAACACCTATCCTTTTCATCTTTCCTGTCTCTTCTTCTCATCACTTTCCTATCTATTGTTGTCCGTTCGTCTGGTCTACATTCTATTTGTTCCTTTTTTTTCTATCTTGCATAGGAACCACTTCTTTTTTTCCCAACTGGTGAAGTGCGATAGAACAAGAACCACCCGTGCAACCATAAGCGTGCCGCTGTTCTCCTCCTCGACATTGTAGCTACCAGCTTAAAAACGTCTGTTCTGGTGGACGGATTCCAATGCGAACCGAACTTCTTTTAATTTTTGTTTTTTTTAAATTATTTTGATGTATCGTTTTAAAGTTGTGTAAATGTCATAGTATCTGCTCTTTTAAATCACTATAGCAGGTCACGGAAGCCTTCAGAGAAAGTGAGTTCAAGTCAAAGCTAAGATACACCTGAACTGCCGCCTTTACCACATATGGAAATTTAACTTCCACATTACGCCATGTATGTGCTAGCCGCTGGGGTCGCGTGCCCGAAATCATATACAAAAATTAACGTCAATCAGATAGGCACGTCGGCCAAAGAACCAATACTAAATGGATCCCTGTACATTTTCGTATTCTTTAAGCCCCACTGTATCACTTATTCGATATTTTTTCCATATGGTATCCAGAACATAAATGGGTATTGCAAGAGTTCCCCTCAATCAAAAGTCAATTTCCATCTAAGCCACTGCTTACGAGCGGTTGATTGCGATTTAAAAAGAAGACTAATAGCCTTTTACCGACGTTCAGACTGTAAATTGTTTGCCAAGAACAAGCCAAGGAGTGAAAATCGATTCGGAGACAGTCACAAATAGATGACAGTCTGAATTACGGCACCACAAGGACCACAATTCTCTGTATTTTATTCCGTTTTAGACATGCCCTTTCCTGTCGGTCCTGTCGGTCCTGGAAGTGGCCCAACCTGTGGCCAAGAACGAAAACCAAAATTATTTGGGTCATGCTCAAACAAATGCTGCGCCTCAGCAAACGCAAGAGGTTATCTCCCCAGACCGATTTTACAATAGCTTTCTTGCCACCCCAAAGCAGAAGGGACTCCTAAATGACCTGTAAATTTGCACACCTACCCCAATTCTATTTTGAGGACAGAACACAAACGATTTTATTCCCATTACCCTTGGCAGACAGGCTCCTCCTCACTCCTCAGCCATCATTCAACTCATAACCTCAAACCAACGATTCCATGTGACATTATGACGTTTTGACATTTCCCGTCTTAATGTGACAATAATTTGACATTATCCTCCAAGCAAAGCATGCCATTTGCGTATGCACACAAATGAATTACACTCGGGACCGTTGCTTAAATGAAAAATTCACTTCGTATCAGAATGGAGCAACGTCCTTCCTGAGTCGCATGCCAAAGGGTGAGTTCGCCGGGTGATTGTGGGGTGAAAATTAATTTCTTGACAAAAGCAAAAGCAAAACAAACACAAAACGCTGCTCATTTGGCTTTCTTTTTCATTTCTCATGTCTGCCGCAAATAATCGGAATAAAAGGAACCCCAGAGAGTGAGAGAGAGAGAGGGGCGGAGAGAAGGCTAGAGAGATACTTTTGGGATCTTTTTGCATTTCACTGTGTGTGGAGGGAATTATTTATTCCGACAAACGTGCGGAAGTGATGTTCTTTTTTCTGTTTTGTTATTCTTTCATTTATTGTTCGTGCAACGTGCGGTGAATATACATTTTTTTTCTCCGTTTGGACGAGTGGAGCACTCGACTAAGCAGCCAGCAAGTGAAACCGCAAATAAAAATAGTTAGGATCCATTTGAAAAAGTTTTTACATGCTGCTTTATCGTCCTTCAACCTTATTACGGATTGATGAACGCATGCAATTTGTCTCGGGGTTATATTCATCTTTGGCCGGACGGGCTGTTGTGTGAGATAATTATCGCAAATAAAATGAATTGTTTCGCCTGATGTGCTGCTGGTCAACTGGAATCGGTGCCGCTAGCTCCTTGAATGGGATAGGATTTGAGGAGATTTACGTTGAAATTGGCGATATTATTGCTTAGCTCTGGCTGTCGATTGAATTTTATTAGCAAATCTAGTCTACAACTCGTTAATTTGCGTACTTGGATAACACACTGTCTCATGGGAGATTTGTGGAGCACACAAGAGTTCTGTATCGTTCGTTGCAGCAACCTGGGCAGAGAATGGTGAGAATTTGTCATGCTCAGATATAGAGCTTAACATTAACCTGTAATCAGGTTTGATTCTGATCGTTGCGAACTGTACGTAAGGAATGGTACACGTTTTCAGGAACCGGAGTGATATAAGGAGAAAGTTTCCTAATACATTTGGACATGCTATCAACTAAAGTTTCAGAAATTCATGTGAACTTGCGTTACCAGGAACAGGATACACGTTGCTGCTCCAAATGTGCATTTTATTCAGAGAGTGGAGGAGGTAAAGGTCACATGCAGGGTCTTTGCTAAGCGTTTTTGAATAAACTTGTGTGAAAATGAATTTCTGGTATTATAACACTGTGTGGTGCTCAAATGAATACATCATGTGAAATCAATATTATTAATTAATAGCTTACGGAAAATGAGAAATTTAAAAAAATTAAATTTTTGTTGGTATTATGGCTCGCCATAGGGCTTCCTATTATGTCCCATATTAAACACACAATTGGACATGCAAGATGTCCCACTAAATGGGGTAGAAGGTCCATCATACTCCTAGAGCTGTCTGTTTCATATTGAAAACAGGGTGGTCCATATTAGCAGCACTATTCTGAAAAGTGTTGAAATGAGTTTATTTAGCTTTTTATGCTATCCTTGTTCCTAAGTTGTTTTTTGCTTGTGAAGACTGAACACTAGATGTGTACTTACTTTAGCTATTACAAAAAACAGATAAGTGAAGTCATGTAACACTTGCTATATTAGAGAGAGTGTTTTGGTTCGGGTGGAGGAAGAATTTCTTTATTCTTAATTTTCCTTGTAAGCAGAGTATACTTGTGATTCGTCCCTGATATTCAATGCCGATCAATGTTCACACACTATTGTCATAGTACCTATCCACAGTATGGGATAATTCTGTTGAAATCGAAGAAATCGCACGACATGACAGATTTTACTTGCCCATGAATTGGTAGCTCTCTCGAACATGTTGCTGGTTTGTTCGCTTTGCTTGCTGTGACTATGCCTACGGACGATTCTCTGGCTGTCTGGGATCAATACTAAGCCCGGTTTAAAGCTAACCCCACGCTCTACTGATGCCGCCGCTGACTTCTTGAAGTAGTCCTAAATAAAAGTAATAAATCCATCATACATTATTTTGTTATATTTCAAAAGAATAAAGCCACCTTTATGCCATCAGATTTCGTCACATTAAATACCGCCATTTATTGTAACGCACATATCTAAGAAAGCGTTTGCAATGAAAGCTCTCGATCGGCCTGATTTCTTCCGACATTCTGAACAATTATCGTCATATTTCAGCAAATTAATACAAAACTACATTAAACCATACGCAATAAACGTGCCTCTTGAATCATTATATCTATTGATGAAAACCATACTAAAATCCGTTGCTAAGTTTAATAGATTTATACGTACATCCCTCTGTAAGGATGTTACTAATATCTGCATAACACGTTCATCATTCGACTTCTGAAAATATTTAGTGGTTTAGTAGGTCGTCTTCTCTGTAGGTCATACTCTCATAGGATTATAATGATAAATGTTTGGGTTTCCAACAAAAACTGAGGTAGAGTTGAGGTAAATCTAAACGTCGCGTCGTAGTCGAGCAAACAGCAAATATTTTAATTTAATTATTATTAATTGTTTGCATTCACAGTAAAAAATCGCAGGTTAAAATCAATGTAAACAGAAAACCGCAATCGCAGTTGTACCTGTGAACAAGAATTCACAACTAAGCCCAACTCTATATTTTTGCAGTTCAAATCATCGAAATTAGAAGAAGAAGTATGCGAGCAAATGGCTTCGATAATTTCGATCTACTGGGCACACTAAGCTTATGTAAGCTATTTCCTAAAATCAAATGATTCAGATTCGTCATTCTAGAACAACATTCTTTCATAACAGAACCACCACTCGACCATCTGCTAGCTCATTACAGATTGATGGTTATGAGTGCAATCACAGACTCGCATGCCAGAACAATTACCAAGTCCACACAACCCGAATCGCTAATCAACTATGCAAATGCTCCACGTCTGCTTGCTAATTTGTATTAATCAATAAGCCTCCATCCCCTTCTTTGTATCCACTTGAGCACCACTTTAACTCAAGCCTCCTCCAATTTGATGATTCGATGACAAAATTGCTGTCCAAAACTTTCAATCACTCTCACTTCATACTACACACGTCAATGAGACGTCTCAGTTTCGCCCTTAAGTATCTTGTTTCTGAATAGAGCCAATTGCCTCCTTTTTGTTGCACTACCAATATTTGTCAGGAACACACTCCGACAAAAGTTTATTCAATCAAAGTAAACACACATGCATTCCCAAAGTTGCACAATTCTGTGCCTGTGCCAGTGCCAGTGCCAGTTTATCTGAAATCTCAAATTCTCGGTTGCAGAGTTGCGGAGTTGCATAGCTGCGCAAATCGTCCTGCATTCAGTAAGTTTTGTGTTTACAAATTTGCTTAGAATGTGTGAGAGGCTACCACGAGCATCGGGATTGTGTGCCAGATACTTTTCGGATGTTTATACAAACTTGTGATCATTTTCTTTTTGCATCCCGCCCCTCTTCACAGTCAACTTCTACATTTGCCAACAGCAAAGGAAGCTTTTATAATTTAACAGAGAACTACCGGTTGAAGCTGAATAGTTCTGGACACAAAGGACACCTCAACTTTTTAATGAAACCAACAATTACCTCTCATAAAGAGTACTTTTTCGCCGAACTTTTCAAAAGATACAATCCTGTGACTTGGGGGAAGAATAAGTTCCCCAACAGCGGCGGAATCTGGAGGAAATGTGTTTTCTTTAAGTAGCATTCGAAAGCGAAAGTTTCCTCCTCTATCTCCTTAACTTCCGGCTCTGACTAATTCGTCGTCCTGGGCAAGGAGGCACATTCAATTTACTTGCTTTCTTGCCTCTATCATGAACTCTTTCTCTCTCTCTCTCTCCTTTTCTCAGCTCTCTATGGCGCTACTAACCTCTTTCGATAGTGCTTCTCTAGAGGGGGCGGGAAGGCAAAAAAAGTGAAAAACGAACAAAAAAAGAAATGTTAAGGATTCTCGAATGTCGTCGTGGAGGTTTCTGCCACACCAACGGGTGAATGCAAAAGGAAAAGATAAGAAGCGGAATAAGGCAAATGGCAGAGAGATAAGTGAAAACTAAAAACAACTTTTCCAAGTGGCATGGTGCAACAAGAAAAACATAGAAAACTTCGGTTTGTTTGTGTATGGATGGACTTGGATGTGTGTGTCCCTAGAAATAAAGTTGTCCACAGAGGAGAAGCAGAAAAAGAAAAGGAAAACATTTGTGAATGGAACCGAACGAACTAGAAGAAGAAGACGAAGTTTTTCACTTTCGACTGTGTTTTGCCAACAGTTGCTGTGACATGGCCCCGTGTCTGTGGATGTGTTTCGAAAGCGTTCGCGCAGAATGGCCGAGCTCGTTTTTTTCTCAATTTCAGGTCTGATTGTGGACTTTATGTGGAAGACCCAGAAACACACAGAAATACATATGACCTTTTAAAGGAGATGAATTTTTCGTAATTATTATTCCACAAGTTGGTTAAAGTTGATGCCACAATTGGGGGATGGATGTCATGCATGTGGGCAGTGCAGGGAGATTGGACGTTTAAGACTGCTGCAAAGTGGCTGAGTTTTGTTGACTTGTCTGGCAGCTGAAACTCAGTCCTCTCGACTGGTTGTCACAAGCAAAACTTTCACGAGAGTGGATGTTATTTCTTCGTCTCGTAGATGCTAAAGGTAATTAAGATAATGCTTGCAACGAATGTTCTTGTTCGTGTTTTTATAGTTGCTCTCAGCGTCTGAGTGAATTGGAAATAAATGAAGAATGTTATTTGTACCAGAAGTTGAGCAAAATGTTGTTGAACCTAATTTTAATTAACCACACTTGCTATCCAAATCGACATTGTCAAGTAACACTGTCAAGCAAACCAATCAAGTTGACATATACTACTAGAATCGTTTGTGTCTCAGTTCAGGAATATGGTTACTTCCATTAACACAGTTGCGGCCGATATTCGGCGCTCGTTCAGGTGCTACATGAAATTTTTAAATGCTGGACTAATTGGTATTGGGGACTTTCAAAATAAAAAATCTCCATCGTATATTTGACTATGTCTGGAAGGAGGGTGTATAAAACGACGAAACAGTGAAGCACACCAATTCGGGGACGTTGCGTACAAATTACTCATGTGATCCTCTAGCCAACGGCAGAATACTACTAATGAAAGCCATGTTTGATATTTACTCCTCACTTACTTACTTAAGGTGGCGCTACAGTCCGAGGTGGACCTTGGCCTCAACCAACAAACGTCTCCAGCCAGCTCGATCTTAAGCTAGCTGTCTCCAGTTTCGCACGCATAGTTGGTTGAGGTCCCTTTCCACTTGCGTGCGCCACCTGAGTCGCGGTCTTCCTCTACTGCGCCGTCCCTCGGGGGTGGATTCGAAAACTTTTCGGGCCGGAGCATTGGTTTCCATCCGCTCTACATGACCTAGCCATCTCAATCGTTGGATCGTCACTCTTCTGGCTAAGTCGATGTCGCTAAACAGCCCGTATAGTTCGTCATTATATCTCCTCCTCCACTCACCAGCTATGCAGACGGGACCGAAAATCACACGAAGAATTATCCTCTCGAAGCAACCAAGTGCAGCTTCATCCGGTTTTGACAAAGTCCATGCCTCCGCGCCATATAGCAGGACTGGGACGATTAAGGTCTTTGTAAAGCTTTACCTTGGTTGTTCGAGAGAGGGCTTTGTTTACCAATTGCTTTCTTAGCCCAAAGAAGCAGCGATTGGCAAGAGTTATTCTTCGTTTGATTTCAGCGCTGGTGTCATTGTCTAAGTTTATAGCGATGCCTAGGTAGACAACGTTTTTGACTACCTCAAAGTTATATCTGTCTGCTGTGACGTTCTGACCGAGACGTCGGTGTTGGGTGTCCTTTCTCGTTGACAGCATATACTTGGTCTTACCCTCGTTTACCGCTAAACCCATCTTCGCGGCCTCCGTTGCAATACCCACAAAAGCGCCATTGACATCACGATGCGTTCTTCTGATATCTCAATATCGTCGGCATATGCGAGTAGTTGGACGGACTTCTGAAAGATTGTTCGTCTGGTGTTGGCGTTCGAGTTTTGAACAATTCTTTCAAGAACGATGTTGAAAAAGTCGCATGACAGCGCGTCGCCTTGAATCCTTTTTTGACATCAAAGGTCTCGGTTAGGTCTTTACCGACCTTGATGGAGCAGCGTGCATTCTCCATCGTCATCCTACACAAACGGACGAGTTTGGTAGGGATGCAAAAAATAGACATTGCTCTGTATAGCTCGTCTCTGTAGATGCTATCATACGCGGCCTTAAAATCGATGTGTATCGGGTATCTATTTGTTGCTCCTGGGTTTTCTCCAAAATTTGGCGCAGTGTGAATATTTGGTCGATGGTGGATTTTCCTGGCCTAAAGCCACACTGGTATGGACCGACCAGGTTGTTGATGAATGGCTTTAGGCGTTCACACAGTACGGCAGATAAGATTTTATATGCGATACTTAGGAGACTGATGCCTCTGTAGTTGGCGCAGACCAAAGGGTCTCCTTTTTTATGGATCGATATTTACTCCCCAAGCTGTAATAAAACTCCTGCAAAAGGACCCACAAGCCTTTGACTAACTGCTGTTATCTGAGCACATCTAGTGCCTTGAAGTGCGTCTGGGCATTTAAGCAGCAACTTATATGTGGCTGGCCACTGGTGAGTCAGAACAACATTCTCAATGCGTTCTACATATCCTAGGCACCATGAATGACTGGTTAGACGCATGTTGCTCTGAAGCCCGTATAGTTTGTGGTTGAATCTTCTCCTCCTGGTGCCATTAATGAGAACACGATCACACACAGAATTTTTTTCCTGAAGAAACCGCATGTAAATGGGCAACTTGATCCTTCCAAAGAGGGGTTTCTAGGAATTCTGCATTTGATCTTGCTTGTTCTGTTTCCAATTTATACACTCACTTTTTGTATAGGCAGAGAGGCTCTTGTAGATTTTAAGAGCTTTGCAGCAGTCATTCCAGAACTACTAATAACATTATCAGTAATGTAAATAAAATTTCGATAGGAATAAACTGAGAGGCTAGCTGCATTTATTTCAGTTTTCTTCCATACTGAGCCATTACCTCCTCTGCTCCTTCCTTTGTCTTCCTTTTAAACGGAATCAATTTTTGATGTAAGATCTGGCAAAACCCACACTAACTGAGAAATAATTCACTTGTTTTATTTACATTGCTTTTTCACGGGTTCTACAAATTTATCGGCATATGCAACAATTTATTGGATCTTATTTTTTTTCTATTACGTTTCCCTGATGTTGTGGTGTGAATAGATTGAGAAAAGGATTTAGCTAGAAAACCAAAACCAACCAACTAATCAGTGGGACGATCTAGCAGAATCAATCTCATTAGAATACCGAAAACCACCAGAAATCAACCGAAAATCAACGGAAAACTCCATAGCCAAATGGCGGCCGTAAATCTAGGAACTTTCCTTCTCTTTTTAGAAGGGTGGTTCAATTTTAAGGGCCGATGTTGAATGTGAACCACACCTAAACGTCAAGTTTTTTTCTGCATTTCATTTGACATTTCTCAATTTCAGACTAATTCAATTTGAACCTTTATTTTACCCGTCCTTAAACCACATCAGCATAAAACTCCTCACACCAACCTTGCAATTGCCTGTGAATGATTGTGTGGGTCAGCGTGTCGAAAGTGTTTTTGAAAACGAGGAATAACAATTGAGTTATGATTTTTTCCGTAAACCAAACTGATCGTGGATCGTTGCAGGTTCAACCAGGCAGTGTGAAAGTAGGTAACCAAGAGAGAGAGATATGAGATTATGATGAGGCATGAGAGACTTGATCATGTGTGTTGCTGAAGTCATGAAAGAAGAGCCTAAGGAACCGGGCAGGTACACAGAAAACGCTGAACGTTTTTGATATCCTCCTTATTAAGACAGCGATAACATGCATATAACTTTAAGCTTATTTGTTAGTCTGAGAACCTTGACAGATGTGGCGATGCATGGCTGTAGAGTCGTTTTAATGTCACCAGAGATTTAAAAGTTCAACCGCAATAGATTTTTTTATGAACTTAATCTTTATTTTGACGCCAGTAGCGTTGTAGAGGGTTGGTGCATCGACTTCTATGCCAGAAGTGCCCGGATCAATTACCAATTTACAGACAGACTTTCTAGAAATTTTTTCTCAAACTTCGCCATTTGGAGACCGTTCCTGGAACTCATTTGGGGAAGTATAAACACCGGCGCGTCGACCAAAGCAAGTCAGTTTAGTGAAAGCGTTCGGACAGTTCAGTAAATGCGCTGATCGAGACCGCCTACAAGGAAAAAGTGTGTGTTTGTGAGCAGTAAAAAATGGTGAATAAGAGTGTAGTGAAGTTGTGGGGTAACTCCAACCAAATATTCGAAATTAATTTGTGTTCAATGACTGTAAGAGCTTTGTCTTTTATTTCGTTACTGTGCAGAAGTTTAAGTGCTGTCTTTAACCTCGTTACAATGCAGTGAACAAACCGTTTGGTGCCTGACCTGTCAAATTCCTCATGGAGATCATGCGATCACTGCCATTTTTTTTGGAAAAAAATCGTATTGCCCTAAGAGGACCATCCTCCCGTCTGTTCAGCTTTATAGAAGTTCATTACAGGTGACGGTCTATGAATGAAGCTTAAAATATTATTGTAGCTGTGTAAGTCTGCAAATATTCACAGTTTATGACTGTTTAAGGGCTCAACAGCTCAAGTGGTTTTTAAGAAATCTGTCATATCAATTTATTGAGCACGAACACCAAATTTCTGTTCACACTTTCCCCCGTGTCACAGAATGCTCTAGAGCCAGGCGGTGTTTTCAATTTTTAAACTTTAAATACGAGCATAGCACCTCAACATATCGAGAAATCTCACAACACACGAGTCACGAAAGCATGGCAAATGATGTCACACGTAAGAAAAATTAAGACGCTCTAATTGAGCTCTGTTGGATACCTTATACTCTTGTGCAATGGATGAGAGTAGTTCAGAGTGAACTCAACCTGAAATTTTTTTTTGAAAAGAAAAAAATAATCTTTGGATAACATCTGAAAATGTTTGATGAATTTTCCGCTTCAACGTCCTTCAAGGGGATCTTGATGGCATCACCCACATATTGTATTCCATCGCTGTCAGCCTGAGTTAGGACATGTTAATGTAATTAATAATGTAAACACCCAGAATTAGGGTAGGCTTTAATCTGTCAGATGAAAGATACACCGTCTTGCAAAATCCAATTCACTTGGGTCGCAATAAAACGGCCCTAAATTTATTTTTTTTTTGTGTGCGATGTGTCCCTGCATTTGAAGAAGGATCAACGTTAAACAACATTTTACGTTCCACATACGTTCTGAAATATTGAGCACATCCTCCGTGCCACGTTGTGGCAGATGACAGTTTTCGACGTCGTGACTTGCTCAAATTAAAACCAGAAGCACACACACATCCTTTATTTCATTTTTATTCACCTCTCTCAGATGCATGCACGTGTGTGGCGCGGCAGAGGAGGCAGCAGAGGTTGGAGTGGCTACATGCACACATATACGAATAAGTGCGGGACCCTTAACACACCAATGAATAAAAAATACTAGCTGCCAGTAAATGACACATAACCACAGCGAAAGATGAGGATGCCACGCGGAGAGAGTGAGAGTGAGGGAGATGTCCTTATGAATGGCTCACGCAAGAAGGACATCGCAGAGTGCAGATAGCACGGCTAATTAAACGTGAAAAAAGCTCAAAGCATTTAGCTCGAGACAGTTTAGTGTAATAGTCGTTAAGGCTCACAGGGACGACAGTTACGATCCGGTTTAGTTCTCGTCCTTCTTTTGCCCATTCGTCGTTTCAGTTCGAAGGAGCGAGAGCCAAATGGAAATAATTAACTACCGTAAAAATTCATAGAAGGCAAACGGATCTTGGCTGAAGATTAAAAGAGCACAAGGGACAAAGAGGTGAAGTTCTATGAAGGATGCGGCTACATCCTTCCCACCTGGCTACGTGTCCATGTGCACAAGTGTGTGTGTGCGACCCAAGGAAGATGAATTCTTCATTAACGTAGTCGTTGCTACTTCAATGAAAACCAGCAGCGAAAGCAGTAACCTCCATGTACGCCTTCGTATTCCCATGACGGGCACGAGCGGTAAGGGTGTTGTCGAAACAAAAAAGTCGTAATTGCTTTGGGGCTCACGTCATCTCATCCACAGTATCCACATCGCACCCTCAGCGTGTCACCACCACGGTCGAGCTGGGAAGCGAGCAGAGAGGGCAAACATCATCACCACCTGAAGTAAGACCCTTACAGAACGAAGAAAGGACGAATCAAGTTTTAAATATTAAACAGCGCCTTCCGCAAAAGTCTTACGCCCTCAATGAAGTTGTGTCAGATGCAACCCCATAAGAGTGCTCACAGGGGATTACTCAGTCGCGTTGGATGGATGGATGGATGAATATCGTTGTCAGTCATTGCATTTTTAGCACATGATGGCAACACCGATAGCAGCCTGTGCACCCGCCTAAAGTGATGAGGAATGAAAAAGGCCCACGACTCCTTTTCAATATTTCATATTTGCTTTCGACAAATACCGAACGAAAGAATGGGAATAGTGGGTGTTGGTGCTGACTGCTGAGGAGAAAACGGCTCATTGCTGGTTTTCAAAGGGATTTTCGTTCGGTTTTGTGAGTCCTCAATTCTTCTCTTGTTCGCCAATGAAAGGAATGTTGACAACTGCTTAACTGCTTGTAGAATTAAGAGGTTGTTGAGACTTCTTTTCATTTCGGTCGACACTTGTGTAATCAACTGGGGAACTCAAAGGACAGAGGAACATACACCAAGAAACTAGGATTCACCGAAGAGGGATTGTTGAGGTTTCTTTGCATTCTGCTTGTGCACATCGACTAATGTTTGTAAAGTTCTCCAGTTACTTAACTACGATTCTTCATCAGAACTTCTGGTATTTTTCATCTGCACATGGGGATTCGCCATCAATATGGTGAAGGGATTGGTTGTCTGTCGTCAAGGGATAACTCGAGATGTGAACTGTTCTTATGTGAAGATATGTGCCGAATGTCCTGTCATTCATTTGTCGAATAATCTGATATTGAGCGTGTTTTGTATTTATTTATTTACAATCAATCCCTTATCGATGAGCTCTTACTCGCAGGCTGTCTTGTTTGTCTATTTGTCATTTGGTTGAATATGAGAAACTTTGTGAAATAAGTACATGAATAAAATATCAACAACTAGGATCACGTCCCTTCACTCAATGAACTCAAGGACAAGCGTGTTCTTCTAAACGCTTATCTTGCCAGTCATTCTTTGGAAAATAACCATGAGACCAGAATTTAATATTTGAAACGCGTCCACTGCTTTAAATGTTGTAACTTGATCAACACTTATCCCGGCGGCGATGGTGTTTTGAGTAGAATCCAATGTTAAATGTTTGTAAATATATAGGCAACCTCAAATTTCGTTGCCTGCTGACAGCGGCCAGTGTCCAGAAACTATTGCGGGCGAAGCAATTTGTGGACAGCGGCTACTGTCCAGAAACTATTGCGGGCGAAGCAATTTGTGAACAGCGGCCACTGTCCACAAACTATTGCGGGCGAAGCAATTTGTGGACAGCGGCTACTGTCCAGAAGCTATTGCGGATGAAGCAATTTGTGGACAGCGGCCACTGTCCAGAAACTATTGCGGGCGAAGCAATTTGTGGACAGCGGCCAGTGTCCAGAAACTATTGCGGGCGAAGCAATTTGTGGACAGCGGCTACTGTCCAGAAACTATTGCGGGCGAAGCAATTTGTGGACAGCGGCTACTGTCCAGAAACTATTGCGGACGAAGCAATATGTGGACAGCGGCCAGTGTCCAGAAACTATTGCGGGCGAAGCAACTTGTGAATAGCGGCCACTGTCCACAAACTATTGCGGGCGAAGCAATTTGTGGACAGCGGCCACTGTCCAGAAACTATTGCGGGCGAAGCAATTTGTGGACAGCGGCCACTGTCCAGAAGCTATTGCGGGCGAAGCAATTTGTGGACAGCGGCCAGTGTCCAGAAAATATTGAGCAGGTCTAGAAGTGGAAGACCAAAATTCCAAAGTTGTGTTTTACTTTTAGTGTATGGAATCGTCCCAAGTCAGTTCAGTCTAACAAATACGCAGTTCAGATTCATTCGCCGAAGCAATCACTATGAGCAAACCGTTCGTATGGTCCCATTTTCTTCGACCAGCACACTTAACTTGTTTCCCCAACCAATTCTCCTAAGTTGCAGAGCCAGGTATACCACCTACACATGAGGTTAAATTCCTGAAGGACATCACTCCAACGCCGCTGATAGTTATGAGGATTATTTTACCACGCACGAGATATAACAGCAATTAAGACCAGAAAACTGAAATGACTGTCGTTACGCGTTTAGTGGCCATGACTTACGATCTCACCGCTGCGTCGCCCAAACGACGTCACCGGAACTTGATTAGGGGGCGGAATTCAAGATTTGATGGCCACATAACCCCGGGTATCGACGTCTTTATTTATCTCCCACCTGCACCTCAACGACGGCATACGCCAGTCGCCAATCGTTACTTGGTCACGTTTACAATCCCGCGTCCATTAGTGTGCTTCCACCAAGTCGCACTTGTACATCGTTATTACTATATTCACTTACCATTCGCCGTCACCTAAGAACACCGTTCTGCACGTCACCTTCCTTTCGCATATTTATCGAATTCAATTTGCTTCGCCATCAACTCCTCACGAGAATAAGAGTGGTCCTACGCACTGCGTGTACACGATTACAGATTAATTCCACAAATAAAACCGAATGTCTTGCAATTCCATTTGAAATTTGAGTTTTATTCAAATGGAATCGCCTGCTGGTTCCTCTCGCGCGCTCTCTATCCGTGGCGTAATCATTCTCCATTTTCCAATATAATTGAAATTTGTGCCTTCGCACATTGGCTTCACGGTATCTTCGCTTGCTGCCCGCCGCGGCGCGCCGTGAGTCGTCATCAGATCGTCGACGTCGACACAAGACATCAGATACATCCAAGTCACATCCCCATGGATGATGGCAATAAAATACTCGTCTCTGTCTACTTTCGGATTCAAGGCGGAATTCCCAACAAACGCCAATCTATATCTTAGGGCGTGCCGACTGAGCTGAACTTGCCTCGAACACATGGAACACCTGCATTTGTTGTTAAAGAAACAATTTATCCCCGCTACAAACCATTCGCAACGGCAGGAGGAGGTTCAGGAGGGGGTACCCCTTCACCGGTGATGGAGAGATGAGGAATCCTTAGATCTCTGAGAGGCATTCTTTAAGTTTTGCCACGGAATAACTTTTTAAAGAAACGTAACGAAACTTTGTTCCCTCCATATTGCATTATTTTATTATATGTTGTGCGTTTTTTTGTTTTATTTCCGAAAGGCGGAAAGCAGACAAAGCAAATAGCAAGCAAAAGAAAACAAAACACCAGCAACTTTCGGGTGTCATGGGTTTTCACGTTCCAGTGTTTCACTAACACTGGCTTTCCTACCTAATATTGTTATGTGATTTCACCTTACAAGGCGGACCACACTCACTCACGGCTCACCTGTGAGTGTGGCGTCCTGTATACTGTGTGCTGTGCGCGTTGTGTACGCTTTTGATATAATGCTAGTGGATCTAGTATGTGACATGAAAGCTTTCCGATTCCACACTTGGCACGGGCGCACACGTACGAATTTAGAACAAACGTGATTGGAATTGTAAACTCGCATGTTTTTTGGGGTGCAGATGCAGGAATTATATCCCAATAGGTGCTGAAAGGACCTATTTGTGTGGAATAGAGCACGCCAAAAGGACCTTTGTTATGTTGCCGGAGGATTCGAATAGAAAAAGAAAAGGAAACAAACGTACAACAGAGATTTTCACGTGTCAATAATTTCATTCTTATTCTCTTTGAGATTTTGATTTCGCTTTCTTTTACCTCGCGCGTAGCTCTTCTTCTCTCTCCCCTTGCAGCAACTCGTCTGCCCACTCGCAACGATATTGGATTCGCCTCGTCTCTTGTGCAAGCATGTTGTCCTTATTAGGTTCTCTTGGGTGAAAAGTTTTCATTTATATTTTGATTTGCGACGAGGAGGCGGAGAAAGGATGTACCTAAGCTTCTTTCTTTCACTTCAGGTCTGAAAAATATTGAATATTCAGGACGTTGCTCGGTAGACATGGGCCAAGATTTTTAACTTAATAAACGAAGTCCTTAAACAAAAAAGTACGCACTTTGCTTTCAGTTTACTCATTTGCCTGTGCGATGAGGAATTACATTACGTCCTCTGGCTCTGGAGACTCTTAAAATGTTTTTTTCTTTTTTTTTCACAAAGCGAATGGAGAATGATGAACGTGAATGTACGCACTTCGGGGAGTGATGTTGAAGAGATGAACAAGGGATCTAACAGAGGTTACAGCGGTAGCGCACTTTTTATGATCCATGTTTGTTTTGTCTGACGGAACAAGTTTTGGCACGAGTTATGGCGGTGTCTCTTCCGGCACTGGGGCTGTAATTAAGTACGTATGTATATGTCCACCGGTCAGAAACATAGCATCAACGGAGAGTATACTCTAGAGTCTAGACAACTGGCTGCCCAAGAGGAGGTATTATTTTAGGAATAGGAGTAGAAAAGCGTAGGATTTTTATGAAAAGTGACAATGTATTTAATATACAGCATAGTACTTCGAGTTTAGTAAATATCAAGGTAGCATCACTTCATTCAAGAAAGGGTATAATTTGAATTCAACAGCAAGTTGTAGAATTTCCTTGAAAAGTTATTATCTTAAAAACCTTCTGCGCCTAAGGGTTCGATCACTGGCTTATAACGAAATTAAACACAGCGCTTCAACTGTTCACTGTAAACCAACTTATTTCTAAAAATTAGTTACTCCTAAACTCATAATAAGGTAAGGGCCAAGGTGGAACGACGCGGCGCCTTGCTTCTACGACAAGCACTTGTGTTGTGTACGCTATTGTTTTCACACGAGAGGTGAACGAGATAAACGCTTTTAATGTTCTTTTTTTTTTGTTGATACAGTTGTAGTTTACAATAGTTTACCTGCAAAGCTAAATGCTTATATACAGGTGGTTGTAAATTGATCGTTACAAATTTTAAAGTGACTTTAAATTACATCTTTTTTTTAATTTATCATTTCATTAAGACTAATATTTATGAACCAAAAAATGATACGGAATGATTTTCCATTCAAAATCTTTTTAGCTCTTTTTTTGAAATTCGGAATTACTTTAAGACACTGTGGCAGCGAATTCGTAAATTTGCGGACGGTGCAAAGTAGTTCTCGGTCTCCATATAAGTTGTATGCTCTCGGAACATCAAGCATCCCTTGGGCACGTCTTCTGGTGTTAAGCGTGTGACTTAATGGTTGCTGGAACCGTGGGTCTCTCATGAACTGCAGCAGTGTTGTCATCTGGAAAATAGCTTTGACATCTAGAACTTGAAAAGTTGAGTTAAATTGTCATTTTTAGAAGACGATGTTATCCATCCGATGTTATCTTATCCAGGTGGGATTTTGCTGCGTTTCCCCAGGCGATTCTGCTATCGAGTAATACACCTGCTTAAGCACTTCTATGTTTGTGTAACTCTTAAGATACGTCATTGCGAAGACGGTGCTCTTAAGATGGTGCACGCGCAGGACGTTGATGTGCTCACGCCAAAGAAAGTTATCGTCGACGGTAATTCCTAAGTATTGGATACTTCTGACAACTTCGATTTCGTTGCTCTTGGTTGATTGTGGACAGTGATTGTGCAGGTGTTGATGGCGTGTGCATGTGCATCGCCTTGGTTTTCGTAGCATTTATGACTAAGCCATTATCATGGCACCATTCGGATGCAACCTTTCCTGCTTTATCTGTACAGCTGAATGGAAATTTTGGTGTTTCACCACGATTGCTACATATGTCGTCGGCATACGCATATGCAGTCGATTTTTTCAATAACTTCAGTAGCTCGTTCGTGAAAAGGATGAAATTGTATACATAACATATATATAATACAAAATTGTCTTGCTTCCGCAGCCGCGTCGATATTTATGCTACAGCCATTGGGTTCCAGAATAGACTTCCGCTATTTAGCAATGGAGTCTTATACTGTTATGCGATATATATCTACTTCAGGAATGTCAAAATCGCGGTCCACTGCATGATTATTTGCGACCGGGAACCATTTTACACAACTATACTGTTTTCATTATCATCATCATCATCATCATGCATGATCCACTAAAGAGGTCGCTGGGTAAAACTACGCACGAGAGATCTCCAGGCAACTCGATCCTCCGCCATCGACTCTAACTCATCAGGCGCTATGCCCAAGCGTAACCCGGCGAGTTTTTGGACTTGGTCCAACCACCTCGAACTGGGTCTGCCAAGCGGTCGCCTACCTGATGGAATCACATTCAACGCCCGCCTCGAAAGTCGTGATGATGGGGACATTCGTGCCACGTGACCAAACCACCGAAGCATAGCCCTTTCCGTTCGAAGAAGCAGCTGTTCAATGTTGAATTCCTCGCGCACTGCCGTGTTTCTCACCATATCCCGGCGAGTAATTCCCATAACAGCACGAAGAAATCTCTTCTCAGCAGCTTGCACTCCCGATCTTATTCTTTCGGTCATTACCCAAATTTCATGACCATAGGTGAGAGTTGGAACAAATCGCATCGACTGTTTTCACTATTAAAATTGAAAAATAAATTATTTAACAAAAAAAAAGCAAAGTAAAAATTAAGTAAAGTTTCAAATCAAACAAATAATTTCTTAATTCTCAGTTGTGTGAAATGACATAGCTATGTTAAAATTTTTAATTTGAATTTTTAATTTTTTTTATTAAAAAAAAAAGTAGATGCAATTTTCGAAGATTTTGGTGCGTACACTGAAATGAGTGAGACATGCCTGATCTACTTGGTCAATAGCTATATTCAAATTGCTAACTAGGTATATGGCTTCTTTCTTCAACAACCGGACTTCTACGTCTAAGTAAATGTCTTTCGAATACCTTAGAAATTATCGCAAGGAGTGATATTGTTTTGCGGCTTCCCTGGATTGTCAGTGCCGGTGGCACTTTCAGCCAACTCCTTCAGCCAACTCCCTTTGACCAGTAACGTATTCCAGTCTACTGGCGGCATTGATACGGCAGAGAAACTTGAGATTTGTTTCCTTACGCAACCCTTTAATGACTTCGCTTGCGGTTAGGTCGAAACAAGGAGCGGATTAAGCGTTTTTATTTCCCTAACCCGTTTCCATATGGCAAAGTATTGAAAATAAACGCAGGGAGTAGCAATAACTGTTTTGCCTAGCGTGACACTGTTTTTACACAAATGGAAGAAACACTCCAAACACCATCCTTTATGACTGCTGCAGTCGAAGAGTCCTGCCAATTTGTCTCGGAATTGCGAAATAAAATAATTTATGACACTCATTAAATTTCTTGCTGCTGAATCGATACGATACAATATGAAACATCCTTGCTAGAGAAGAAGATAACAAATAACACTGCAGTCCACTGCACCTTAAATCTCCACTTAATTCAGCAGCAATGTATCCATTCGATCCGCTTTCGCAATTCGAGACAAATGCTCCGAGACATATTTGATGGGCTTTCATTAATCAACTTCGTCAACGTTCATGTGACTCAGGGACGTACTCGTGCTTTATCGACGTCTGAATTTTAATCACCAAAGCCATAGACACAGAACGCCACTATTAGCCAAACCAATTGCGATTGCACCACAGCCGCATGGGAGGGGACAGTATCACCCGAAGATTGGATACAATTGTTACATCTCTCAGGAGCTGCTGCCACAAGACGAAGAATCATCGTCTAATTGAAAATCTTTTCAGCTACACGTCGCAGTCGTCATCCTGGTGTAGTGCCACGTATTCACACAGCAACACAGCAACTGCGCAACCATTCATGTCGTAAAAACGAAGTCTGCTCTGGAAAAAGGGAACAAAACTCACAAACAATGGCTTCAAAATCTCTTACGATCCGGCCGTCACTTCCCCAGTGTGTTTCACACAGCAATCAAATGGATCGCATAACCTGACCGAACTTCGAAATGGCATCAGACCGTAAAAAAAGGGAAAACATTCAATTTGAGGGTGGCCGGTCGATGGGGGATTGGGTGGCGAATGTGTCTGAAGGAAGGTGAATTTCCGGGGAATTGGATTTTCAGGTGAAAAACTGTCCTTTTGAGGATACCCTTGTAAGTGAGACCCGTAATCCTTTCAGTAGCAGAGTTGCCCGATGTCAATCGACGAATGCCTACCCACACAGCCTCACATGATTGTCTTTATGCTTAGATTTTTCATTCTCAACGTTTCATGGGCTTTGTTTGTATCCTCTCTTCCTTGCTTATCTGTCAGATCCACCCCCTCGTCACGGGGAGACGTCTATCCAAGCTGCTTTGGATTGCCTTTTGAGAAGATAACTTTTTCACAAATCAACGATACACGAAATCCTCACGTGATACGGAATGGCTTGTCCAAGTCATGAGTTGCATGTGTGTCAGGTTCACTGTCTGTTCGGTAATCTCGTTGAATATTCAAGCAGAAGCACTGCTATAAGTGCAGACAGTTTCTAGGTCAATGAGTGTTTTCTTTTTTTTTGTGTGGGTTGGATGTTGAGACTGCTCCCATAAAGACGGGGGTAAACATGCGAAGTTATCCACTTTGCTGTGGATAGATGGAAAGGGGATCAATTTCACCTAATATCTGCTTAGTCATATTGTGTTTTATGGGAGATAATGCGAACACAGCATGGCGTCGAGTGTGGTGGTTTCCCATAGAAACTGAATTCGGAGAGAAAGAACATTTTGAGAACGTTGAAGCAGACATAAACGTTCGCCTGATTGTTTTAGGGTGCAGGCAAAAAACTTGAGCATTGGAACTCACGTGTATGACCTTCGAATGCTCGTCAAGAAATAAGTACGTTGAATACTCGACGACACAACTCTGCTATGAAGTTTTTATTCAGGTGAAACACGTGCCTTCCAGGTGAAGTTATCTATGCACGAAATTGTTTATCTCCTGATTAATAAACAAAAGTCCTGTATTTAAGTGCAGTACTTAGTTTTAATTATGAATAACTAAAAAATGTCATAAGACTAAAGGGAGTTAGTCCAAAGGTGAGCTTATTCAGATGCCGTCTTGGCACATTAGTTGAACAACTTGGCTTGAATGTTTTCTTGGTCATGCCTAAACAACGCTAATACAATTCTTAAGATAATAATAATAAATAACAACGTGCTAGATATGGCTTTATTTTCAAGCTAAATTCACGCCATTATGGAAGAAGACACCAATCAAATGGCTGCATAAGCTTATCTCGCAGTAATCTTTGATGCTTGGTCCATTATGTTCGGCGTAGAGTCTCGAATGTTGGCCTCGATCTCGCTTGCTAAGGAGTCGATAACTGTCAAGTCGCTAATTGATGATGAACGAGATGACACTGTCGCCAAATCTCTCCTTTACAACTTCGAGTGTTGCATCGTTTGTCTTGTTGAAGCCAAATTCAAAATAACCCGGGTTGACTGCCGGACTTGCATCTGACCGGCCCGAATCGACATTTCTTAGTCTTTTGACTAGTGGTCGCTAAAGCGGATATGTTTTTTTTGTACTCAGACTTATCCACGGTGCAACTGAAGCCATTACCAACTTCTCGGTAAAATTGCTCACGATCGACAAGTGTACAGCGACGAAAAATAAAATGACAAGCCTTACTGAATATTTTGGCAGCTAGATGTCATTAGTAGCCTTGACAGCTGCTGAGACATAACAATTCGAAACTATTTTTTTCGTAAATTTTCTGTGACGGATTTACAATCTGTCTGCAACGGAGACTAGCTTTAAACCTGCACACAGTCATTCGTACAAATTAAAATTAATTGAATGTAGTGTTTGCTTTACTACTTAAGAACTAGACCATAAGCCTAACTTACCCTCGCGCATGCGTTGTATCTTGCGACATGTGCAAGATATCGCATTTCTTCCATTCGTCGTCAGTGACTGACACTCGTGGCAACTTGACCGAAGTAGCTGTGCCAGTAACTATAATTCATACTTGACGTTGATGACGACAACTATAGAGATGACTACGGCGACGGCCACGACTATAAGATTTCCAAGAAGCAACAAGATACTGTCGAGCAAACAATCAAACACGAAAATTTTGTAACAAAGCCTTGAGTTTTCTTCATAAGTCCTTGAATCCAGCATGCGAATACTAACTTTTAAATCCTCCCCTCGAGGATGATTTTGAACTGTTCCCAAGCTGTCTTCGCACCAATTTACTCTCACTCCAGAGACGTGATAATAGAAAGCTCTGTGCATGCAAGCAGTGCTGGTGTCAGACCATATGAATGATTGATACCCCAAGCCAACCTCTGAAATCCACTCGAAGTAGTTCACATCTCTGTGCCGGATGAGAGAACGTTCACCGAGGCAGATTGTTGAAAGGGCTCCTCCACAGCCAATGTTCCGAAGGCAAGAGTTAATTAAATGCGCTCAAAATCAAATAAGCTGCAAAGTCAAGCCTCTTTCATCGAATGTCTGAATATTTAAGCACCCTAAGATATTTTATCAAATATCTGCATGTTGCAATCTGGGTGCAGGCGAAAGTTCTAAGCATTTTTAATGCAAAACTCAAATAAGGCTTCCTGTGCGGATGGCTGTGCATATCCATGTGCAGCTTATTGGTAAACAAACATGCATCCGACCATGTTCACAACTAATAAGGAGCTGTTAGAGAATTCTTCCGAACACCAGATAAGGCCTGTGGCGTATTTCATAGACGGGAAGCAACGACGCTACGCAGCCAATACGCCATATACATAGGCGGGGTGGATGGGTCTATTCGTGAGTGCGAGCATGGTTCGAGGAGGTAGAGGAACCTTGCTACCCTTGGAAGGGGCAACAGGGAGCTCAGCAAACGAGGATAACATGGAAATGTGCAAAGAAGCAAGCGTGAACCAACCCACAGCCAAAGTTAGTTGGGTGGAAAAAACGCTTAAGACCCATTTGAGTGGAGTGATGGGACTTGGCACAAGGCTCCTCTTCCTCCAGCTCGATACGACGAGTCGACGTCGCTCGGTGTTGTTGCTTCGTTTTAAATTAATTTTAGATGGAGGGATTCTAATGACACTACGGGTTGAATGTATGCCTTCCGGTGATAGTATCCTTGATATATTCAAACTTGTGTTTATTTGTTGGGCTTAGGCTTAGGCATGGCTCACGGCACACACTCACACTGTGTAGAGGGATAGAGAGAGGGCAACGTCTCCCACCATAATAATTGGATTTTTCGCCATCTTGTCGTTTGAGGGCGAAATGTTGTGTGCTGTTAGAGTGGGTCGTTGTCGTCCTTTCAGCTGAATCGTGGTGTCGTTGACGAGGTGACACGGGATCACCGTACACACATGCATACACGAGGATAATGAAATTCATTATGTTCGGTTCGTTTGCTAGGAATTAGATACAGATCGGTGCATGCACAGTGTATCCCTTTATGAACTTTTCTGCGATATTTTCGAGAGGCTGCCACCCTTAAAAAGTTGTCCTCGCCAGTGATGGTTGTTGTGCGTGGATCCTTGTTATTGCCACAGAATGTGGGAACCAAAGCTGTATTTTTTTCTTCTTCAAATGTATGGTCTATCTGATGCAGGCAATAATGTCATTAATTCCGGTATAATCGTCCTGAAGGAAGGTGGACTGCAGCTCGGTGATGTGGGCGTGCGAATGTGTGTCGCTGTGTGGATCGTTTGCAGCAAGTGTTGCACCACATTGCGCACACCCTGTGCGGTGAGGTGTGAACGAAAAACGTATTTTACATGTTCAAGGAAGCGGTTTGCATTAGTAATCGGATTGCAAGGATTCATTGTACACCGCAGCACCTATAAGACATGTGCATTCGGTATCCTGTATCCTGTATCCTGTATCCGTTCGGTGTCGTATCATCTCTGTGGAAAATGTTTTCTTTGCCATCAGCGGTTGGTTGGCTGGTTCGTTTTAACGAGTTAGAGGTTTATGGTGCTCTTATTTTGATATTTTCGGTTACTTTGTAGGATTATATTTGGGATAAAAAAAAAAAAACACATCAGCAGCAACACGAGTTGCAGTTGTCGGTTCTGTGGCTTCCCAATTATGTGGTTTATTGCTTCCAGGTGAATTCGAAATAATTGAAGTTCCCAACTTGTCTGCAGGACATACGGATTCGATATCGAGATACGAGGAGGGACTTTAATGACGATGATGCTATGAAATCTGGTTTTGCAAAGTCGTCTTAGCTCAACTGGATGATGAGTATGTGGGAATGAAATTGTTAAGCTGCTTGCATTTTCTGGGATTTGAGTTTGAGATATCCGTTCACAATAAAATTCCATTCCACTGAAGGGAATTAAGGTCATCGGGCATCATGCAAGGGAGCACATCAGATGGGTATGAGTTGAAAATGAGAAAGGGAATGGGTGGGGCCATTGACCAGCTTCTTCGTCGAATGAAATTGTTGAGCATTGTCTTGTTCTTGAAGAGAGGATGGACCTTTAGATGTGTGCTGAACAGGAACGGTGAAAACTTAGACGGTTTTTGTAATAATTCATCAGGCAAAGGATTGTCTACAATTTGCGTTCAATGTTTATCATGCACAGACCAGCTCAAGTAATAAAATTTGAATCCGCTCCTCTTGTGTCCTGTGTTGTACTTAATCTGAGCTTCGACTGAATTCAAAGTCATTAGAAAACACGATTTATAAACAAGCCCAATTTCCTAGCATCCTAAGTAGATACACACATACTCAGAAATGCTTATGCTATTATCATATTAGAGGTAAATCGACTGAGGAAGAGGTTTTGAAATTTTGTAGTGAGCTATCTATATCAACATTTGAATGAGGCGTTCGACTTGACCAGCCACACGTTTGTGCTACAAAAGCAGTTCAGGATAGGATTTCGAGGGACTGTTTTTGGGACTGGTTTGGGTCTTATATAAGAAGTAGCATATTATAAAATTCGTGTTTTTTGAAGATCGGAAAGAAACAATAGTCACTAAAGCCCCAAGTTTCATTATTGGAACCGATCCTATTATTAATTTTTGTAAATTCACTTTGCGGCGGCCGTGGTGTTGTCCTCAACCTCGGTGGCTGGATTCGATACGCAATATGACCATATATAATTTTCACGGCCCTCTACTGGACGTTAGGCTAAAAAAGGATATTGTATCTACGCGAAAATACTAATAATGGTGTAAGTATCATGCCATTCGGTTGAGTAGAACGGCGTATAAGCGTACCACAAAAATCAGCAGCACGTATTTATATATAATGGATGATTTTTTAAAAGCTTTAGGAAAGTTTTTTCAAAGAAAAAACACATAAAATTCAGAAAAATGCATGAAATCTTTATTTGAATCGATAGTACGGTCCATATAATTTAATGTTTGAAGATTATTTCATGCAAATGTTGACCTTCCAATTTTGGCATACTCTTTCCAACATTTCGGCCGGTATCTCACGAATAAATGCTTCAATGTTGTCTTCCAATGCGTCAATTGAAGCGGGCTTGTCCGTATAGACATGAGCTTTAATATAGCCCCACAAAAAATAGTCTAAAGGCGTTAAATCGCACGATCTAGGCGGCCAATTGACCGGTCCCGAACATGAAATAAAATGTTCACCGAACTCGCCCCTCAATAAGTTCATTGTTGCGCGTGCTGTGTGGCATCTGGCACCGTCTTGTTGAAGCCACATGTCATGCAAGTCAAGCTCTTGCATTTTGGGCAAAAAAAAGTTTGATATCATCTCACGGTAGCGCTCACCATTCACAGTTACGTTACGATGGGCATCATCTTTGAAGAAGTACGGTCCAATGATGCCACCAGCCCATAAACCGCACCAAACTGTGACTTTTTCTGGATGCATTGGTAGCTCTTGCAATGCTTCTGGCTGATATTCACTCCAAAATCGACAATTCTGCTTATTTACGTACCCATTGAGCCAAAAATGAGCTTCGTCGCTGAACACAATTTTTCGGTAAAAAAGTGGATCTTCGCCCAACTTTTCAAGAGCCCATTCACCAAAAATTTTACGTTGCGGTTGGTAGCGTTGTTCGTTTGTACGACAATTCATGGTTAAATTATAGACCAAACTGAAGATGTTTGGCAGTGAAACAAAACACGAAACGTGCGTCAGTTGTTTAAACCAGTGTTGCCAAAAAGATAAAAGCTAAAAAATCACCCTTTACAATAGAATATTATAAATTCACGTTGTTACACTTTTTGAATGCAAGATTACAGCGTCAATTCTGAAAATTTGTAGAATTCAGTTTACTACTCCCCATGATTGTACGAGGTCCATAGTTTGCGGGTCGATAGCCAGGTCTTAAAGTCATATTCTACAAAGTCACTGCTCCATGTTTATTTTAGAGATTATCAGTTCCAGTTTAACTTTTCTTAGCGGACACTCCTCTACAAGGGGCATCTCTCTTTAAGGACAATTCGTCATGGTCCCGGTATGGAAACAGGAACACTCGTGCATTTCAGTCCCTTTACAACGGACCCCAGATCGCCTCCATACCGAACACGGAAAAGAATTTCAGGCCACATCGAGCATTACCTTGCTTTAAACGCACAAATCAAAGAACACTCAGCGTTTGTGGTATCGAACTCTGTTTAAACATAGCTGCTGTGTTTCTTCACACAAAAAAGCCCAAGCTGTTGGAAGCACTGAATGTGATCAACAGACTTGTTTGGGGTTTAAAACTCAATTGACACTATTTAAGTGTTATACTGTTCAGTTTATTCTTAAATTGGGAGCGTTATAATGACCACTGAGTGGTGGCCCGTTTTTTTTTTTTTTTTTTTGTTTACGTCCAAGGATGTGGCAATCTTCGAAAGATACTAATAGCCCGTGCCATTAGCATGCACGATTCGCAAACCCAAGTTCTCGATTTCGGGAATACGTCTACGTACTAACCCACACCCTGCACTCTTCTACCACTCTCCTGAGTGGTGGCCCGTGGCGTTGTAGGTATGTGCGTCGACTCCTACGCACTTGGACCTACGTGTCTAGTTTCGATCCCTGGTACGACAAGAAATACTTTTCACGGCCCCACCTCTTTTGAGTCACTGACAATGCTCAAAGAGTATAACTGTCTAGAAAAAGCTTATCAAACTTGGCCGTTCGGAGTCGGCATAAAACTGTAGGTCCCTTCCACTCGTGATAGAACAATAGCACTCACAACACGAGTGGTTGCTGAGAAGCTAGTCCCTGGGCCTCTAAGGGCTGTAGCGCCACCCATATTATATTATTATTATATTATAATGACTGGTAAAAAAAAAAACAAAAATCGCTTACTTTAAAACAAAAAGTCGAAGAGATGATTACAGTGTGTGCATAATATTCTAGTGATAATCGGTTTAGCTCTTGCTAACTAAAATAGGTGTTGAAGGAATAATTCTGAGAGACAATTTGTATACAAATTTCAACTCGATCGATTGTCGCCATGTGCATTTAAAGGTGACTCGCTTGAATGTCACCGGTATGCAAAAAACATGTCTTGAAGACCATCATTCAGTTAGACAGTCAAACAACCTCCAAGGAGATACTCCCAACCAATCTAACCACAAATGCACTCAGAAATAATAACTGTCACTTTAAATTAACTAAAGAATCATAAAAGTCGGCTTTTATAAATACATTCAGTGGGGTCTCGTAGAATTTATGTTCCAAACAATAGACAAATTGCCGGATGCTTCCCCCCCAATAATTTACATTGGTCTACAAAGGCAGACTTCCAGCACAATGCTCATTTTCTATGTACGCCACATCATGCACACCACATGATCGCGTACAAAAGTTCCATGGAGGATGGCGAAAGCCCTTAAAATCCTCACATCGCTCCTTAAAGCTCCGAAGAGGAGTGGATTTAGTCACATTATGTGGCCATCACCGCATCTAGATGGGAACCGTCAAAAGAATATGCCAACGCTCTTGTCGTTGAAACTTCGCTGCCACAACGGAAGCGAATTAGGAGCAGTTCATCACCGAACTGACAGTCACGTAGCTCGAGTTTCGCGTACGTGTGCACATGCCATGTGTGGAACAAAGTGTTACCAAGTTCATTCAGTTACACACAAAAGCGCCCTAATGAGGAATCAATAATAAAAAAAAGAGAGAAGAATTCTTAAACAAATATTGTAATCAAATATTAACTCGTCTTGAGAGGGTGATGAAACCCGTGTAAAGAGTATTATCCTGTCGACAATTTGGCAAGCGCTTTGTTCAAATACAACCTCTTTGTCGGAACATGATTGAGCGCGAAAAGCCCATTGTTTTGTGTTTGTTTACTTTATTCCCTTGTAATGACATTTTGGGGAGCAGGCGAACGTGACTCTTGGCCTCATTAGGGGCCGTAAATTGTGTTCGCTTGACATGGAATTGAAATGCGCGCGTTTTTCTTTTCCTCCCCGTCCGAGGTGTTGATTGGTTGTTTTAAGAACGATTAGGCACAACCCTACTCCATGAAGAGCGTGACACTTTTAATTGCTTGCTCAATTTATCGAGGTTTCGAAGGACTCTGCTTCGGAATTTCCCAAATGTCTGCGGTTTTTCTGCAAGCTGCTAAGACCTGTGGCTACGGTTTACTATGCACCTTGGCTTAGTGTAGCTCGTTGAAGAAATTAAATAGAAGAAGCTTAAAAAGAATAGTTGTTCAGTTGAAATTAAGGTTTATTTCTTCGATCGTGATAAGTTTTCCTTAAGGAAACATTATGTATTCGTCGTTACTCATTTCTATACAGGGAAAGCTCGATCCCAGGCAATGAGACAAATTAATAAGCCAAAGACGTACAACTGCTGTACAGAGGAATTATTACTAACTTTATCGTGAAATATTTTGATTTCGAAGCCAAAATTCAAAGCATGCAAAGAGTATGTGAAAATTCTACCCACAGATTGTGTTTCTTCCACCCTTAATTCATCATTATCGCGACTGACGTCTCTACAAAAAGGTCTTTTTGACCAGATTTAAAGAACACCGCCAGGACGCACATCCCCTTGCGGTGAGCCACTGTCGCTCGTCCGTCACTCCATGTCCCTGCAATCGACTCACAGAACTTGATCCCCTTCGCTCGCATCATCTGCCACATTCCTCCCCATTTTTGATAATCAACTGTACCGACGAAGCCCCACCACGTGCAAGCAAGCAACTCGAATGCAAAGGATACCCTAGACCGCATTGTTCTCTTGCATTTGTCCTGACCCGAAATTCCTGAACCACTCTGGCCCCATCCACTGCACATCGCCATCGGTGCTTTCGTTCCGACAGCCATAAAATGTAGGCGAATGCCAGGAGAAAGTTTATCAGAGCTCCTCCATTCATTTGGTTATCCACAATAATGGGCAGAGTTTATGTCGTACATTAGGTGCTTTCTTTGGAATTCCCACAGGCTTTTGATGTGAAACTGCAAGAGTTGTTGAGTTCATTCTCATGCTTTGACCTTTAATTTTGTGCATAAAATGCGACCATAGTCTGTCTCCTGCTGTCCGCCTGAGAAATTTGTACGCATAATAGGGTCCTCGTTGCACCACCACGAGCCCGAGACGTATTATAAATCTCCTCCAGAGGAAATAAGACGAACTGTAGACCCCTCCTTGTAAGCAGACGATGCAAATCTTCTCGAGGAGAACGACACAAACACAATCCATTCAGTACGGTTCAGCCAACAGCTTACGGGAGTGAGGACTGATGGGCACTTCGGAGTGCCAGACATCATATTATCCCCCGCTAACGGTCGGGCTGCAAGCACAGTCGCAGGTAATAAAAGTGTGCTAGCTTTGAGAACATGAGTTTATTGTCTTTGGAGGAGACTTTGCTGCAGACGAAATGTGTGATATCAAAGGCGATTTCTGGTAAAGGACACAGACTGTAGCTCCGACAACAGGTGAAGGAGGAGTGAGTAGTTATGGATCGACATGTAATTGTGTACTCCACTGTTAGTCGTGTAGTCACTTCGCATTCGAGTGTGTTTTGAGTTTCAAATTTTGCAAGAAATCAAATTCTCCTTTGAACTCCTTCCTCACTTGTGATTCAATTGAAAGTCAATGGCGTTACTTTGGCGAGATTGAAGAAAACCTTGAGTTAACGTGTGTATAAGGACTTTGGCTTTGTTTTGCAGGGACTGGCGGTTTGAACTTGCAAACATGTCAATGACCCTTGATGGATTCGTTGACCAGGTATGGGTTTTTACTTTCGATTTCAGTACATCAAGAATGGGCAAGCGACATTTTGGATTAAAAGGTCTCACATCAGGATGAGGTGGCTACTAGCTGGTGCTGGTGGTTCATGTTACATAAAGTTCTGCTGCCCGACCGTTCTTTAGGCTGGCAGTCCTGGTGGCTACAAGTTGTTGACTGGTGTCTTATGAATCTGGAGGCTGGTAGCTGAAGGCTGGTCCTGTAGGCTCAGTTGGTTAGTGACTCAGTTGGCTTATGGCTGGTGGCTTAAGGCTAGTGTTTTGTGCATCAGTTGGCTGGTGGCTAGCTGGTATACAGTTTTGGTGGCTGGGCGCTGGTGGTTGTTGGCTCAGGTGACATACAGCTGACTGTTGGCTGGTGACTGGTGCCTGCAGACTCAGTTGGCTAGTAGCTTAGTTGACTGACGGCTTGTGCCTCAGTTGGCTGATGATTCGTGGCTCAGGCGTACAGTTCTAGTGGCTGGTGGTTGATGACAGGTGGCTCAGTAAGTTGGTGGTCGGTCGCAGATGGCTCTGGTGACTATTGCCTGGTTTTGTGGGTTTAGGCCGGTGTCACCCAAACCAAACGTCCAGCGTCAAAATACCTGCTATCTAACTCTCAGGCTTCTTGTACACGCTACAGTGGTTGACAAAAGTCCATCTCCCCATATTGACGCTCTGTCCTCATCGTCATGAATGTACCTCTTTCGATGATGACATTTCACAAACCTTCTCACTATCAGCTCAAAACTCAGAACTCCCACGCATACTGCCATAATTCACTTCTCTAAAGGCTTCCTACATTAAATGGCAATTTAACTCTCTACCAACTTAATGTGTCAACCAGCAATCAATCCAATTATTCCAGTTCGAAAGTTACTAAATCAATTAATGCGTGCATAGTTCAGTCGCGTCACATAAAGTTATGAAAACTTTTCACCCCAGAGTCCGTGCTCCTAATTGAGGTTGAGCGTTGACAAATTGACAAACTATCACATGGTAAACGCTTAATTGGTGCAAGGGCAACCCTAAACATAAAACACGAGTATGGGTGTTCCTCCGCAGACAAGTTCCCACTGCCGACCAAGCTCTCGAGTCTAATGACTGCCACGTGATAAACTTCTCATTCATTCATGACAGCCTTCGAAGCTTCGAAGATCTTTGACAAACCTCAAGCGAATCTAATTAATTTCTCGTTAAAAAGTAAGTAAACCTCTTGCCTAACCGAGTCAGAGCTCACCTTCCGCAAACATGCCACACAAAAGGGGAGAAAAACCCGGGTAAACACCTTCCAACATGTGAAACACATCCCCCTCTTGTGCCACAGTATCTCCTAACGAGGCACGCACACAGGTATGTGTGTATCGACGAATGTATGTTTCATGGAACCGAGCGATGGTTGGGAAGAGCGTCCAACTATCGTTCCATTGCGGTGAGCGCGAAGAGTGCCTAAGCCTATCCTGTATAACATACGCCGCATGAATGCCTAATTATCTCGACGGTTTGATGTGTCGGTGCCATAGCAACTGGAGTATTAGAACAGAGTCATCCGCCTAACAAGCTCCCAAATCTACTCCAACAACTAACCAAGCAACCAGCCAACCAGTCTGCCAACCAACCAACCAGCCAGCCAGCCAGCCAGCCAGTCAGCGATTCATCAATTCATACCTTATTCAGGCATTGTGGGGTTGTCATCGTTCCATCACACTGCGGTCGGTGGTGGGCTCCACCGCACACAAAGGAAAAAGAAAATCCCCCGCTATGCGCTGGCACACACACAGCAGCGCCATGAGGACGTCATAGATACTCACCTCCCGAGGAGTATTGAAACGTTTGCTTTATATTAACCAATTGTTGGAGTCGCTTTGTTACACTGTTCAAGAGGAATGGGTGAAAGCACCCACACAGTCTCAGTGCTGGGGGTTGCGGGCTTGGGATTTACAAAATGCCAAGCCACGGCAAAATTGTAGTTTACTATGTCGGTAAGCCAGTAGCGCACAACGAACCAACGCAAACAAAAAAATGAACGAACTGAAAACGGATTTAAGCCCCTCGTTCCAGCCAACTCCCCCTTTCGCATGCATGGTGGAGCATTTAAATTGGGACACCGACATCGTGCGCGCTCAAGCTCGTTGCACAGCAGCCAGGATTAATTCCAATTGGATGCGTTCGGGAATTTCTGTGGCCACTGCATCTATACACACGTCCTCCTTCCCTCGCACGTCCAAAACCCAACATACGCCTGGTGCATGTTTTTCTTGTTAGAGTGTTGACTATTCCAAATTGTGGGAAAATATTTGAAAACATTTGCACTCCGCCGGTGGTGAGACATATTTAACATATTTTTTTTCCCAAAGTTTTAAAACCATTAACATGGCATCCTTTGCATGACTCTCGACGCGGGTATATTGATTAGAGTTTTGAATTTGTGCGGCAAATGCATACAATATTTTACAGGTATTCGGAAAAGCCACTTAGTCGATGGTGGAGAGGCGTTTCCCGTGATTGTGCGTGTAGACTGCACCATATCGTGTGGATGTCTGTGTCAGTGGTCTGATGATGAATCGCCGAGCAGTTCAGTGGGTTTTTTTTTCTGTGAAAAAGGTTGGCAATGGCTTTGGCAATAGAATCCTGATTTAATGATGTCCTGTCTGTGTCCCGATTCTAGCAAGGCGCTTTCAATGGAATTTCAGCTCGGTTACGGAATGCAGTAAACGTCGATTCACATTTGAATTAGAATTTTAATTGGACTGTGCTGTGATTGTGTCAGCGTGAGACGGTAATAATGGCAATGGTACGTATTTCATACTCATTGGCAAGAGACGAATCTTCACCATGCACATCAACGAGTGTAAAATGCTTTCCAGTAAGCCTTTAGTTCCATACAGCTAGTTTGATAAGAAGACCTAACAAGGGTATAAGTGCTACACTGAATGGGTATTAAGTACACTTCGGCAAAGTGGACTTCGTTCCCATGGAAGGAGGGACTGAACTCCACTTTCTTATGGGAACTTAGAACGTACTCAAAAGTCTGAAGAGTTAACCGCCTTTCAGCAACAATAAATGAACAAAGATCTTGAACATAAATTCTTATTTCACTTCGTGGTGAGGAGAATGTGGGGATTTTTTTCATATTCACTGGGAATTCAAACCTGTAAATGTAAACTTTACCAAAGTGGATTTAATTCCCATTCAGTGGTCCGGGGACTTATTTTCCTGCACCACATCTGTGCAGGCTGTAGATGTTTCGATTAGACTTAACTGGTTGTCTGATGCAGCAATACCCTAATGATCTCATTCCTGTTTTACACACACAGAGGCATGGACGATATTGAAATTGAGTGAAGGAAACTCCGCGTTGATTGTGGCCAAATGTCGGCCACGTTGTCTTCGACGGATTGTCACTGACCGCTGTCACCATGACTTCGGCCACTGGAAACACCGTCGCCGAGTCGGTCTTCCCGTTTGAAAACATCATATGCCCATCCAGAAAATTTGAAGGGCAATGCAGTCATTGTGTTTGAATGAGCCATCCTCCTGCCGAAAAATGATGGTTTATGTCACTGTGTTTACATTGCATACATTGGTCACTTAAATTTGCTGTACATCAACTCCTCCGACGTCAACAAGCGACTGAATATTTAGAAAAAATAAGCTCTGTTTTTTTACTGCGTTATTTTTCCATTACGAATCATAATTCGTTTAATAAATCTGAATAAGTCAAATTGCTGACCAGAAAGGGTGTTTTAGAGGAGGAGAATTTTAAATTGAAATAAAACACCCGATATTGATTTTAATATCCGTTAAATTGAATTTATTTGACACAGCATTTTATGGCATTATTGTTAATGTATGCATTCGGCCTGTGATCGACGCGGCTATTGCGTACTTGGCTTAATTTGTAGGTCCAATGTTCTTCGCTGTACATCAGAGTCCATTTTGGCATAAAGCGAACCTTGCTGTGAATTTTCTGGATTTGATAAACTTTCGAATGGCTTTAGTCTGAGTTTCATGAATTGAACAATGACATTAAAAAAATGATCGTCAAACCGTCAAATTAAACTAACCTCAAACGTGAACTGCCAAATCAGTTGCCACAATTCAGTCAATTCAAAGTTTTCCGCCTCCAAATAAAACACCATTTATTAGGTGTAAAAGTTAAAAGTAGTTGATATTCAGCATTATTTACTTAAGGTGGTGCTACAATCCGGGGTGGATCCGGGCCTCAGCCAACAAACGTCTCCAGCCAGCTCGATCTTTAGATAGCTGCACCTAGTTTCTCAGGCATACCAATCGCGCGCTTCTCATGCTCCCCCTTTGTCCTCCGAAGGAGCCGGTGTTCGTCTCTCCTCTTCTGCTCGTAGAGCTCGCGAGCAGTTTACTTCCTCTTGTTTAGCTGCATTTGCCTGTCGACACTCGTCGTCAAACCAGGTGTTTCATTGTGGTATCCCTGATGGCTTTTTGGTAATGTTGCCATTGGTCTCCAATGCATGGTGTTGACGGCGCAGGACTACTTATGAGATTAATAGAAATTCGATCGGAAAAAGATTTGGAGATCTCTTGGGATTGTAGCCACCAGATTGTAGTCGACGTGACTTTGGACTTCCTCGCTGTTTTTCCCTGTCTTGGTCGTGTTAGGAATATCCGTAACCTTACCTTGGCTACAACAAGCTGGTGGTCCGAGTCAATGTTAACGACTGGCAACGTTCGGGCATCAATAATACTGGAAGAGTGTCTTGCGTCGATCCCAGAACAAGTGATCAATCTAGTTGACGGTTGATTGATCAGGAGATCTCCACATTCCTTTGTTAATAAGGGACCTGACAATCCAAATGTGAAAATCGTCGTCTTTATTTCGTTTGCAGGTTTCGTCATATGTAATACCGTCCATTTCCGAGGCTTGTTGTTGCTTGGTAGCTCATGATTTTTTCCGAGCAGTTACCCCGACGGCATAACCCCCAACCTGGAGGACTAGTTTCTTTTTGTAACCCCTAATACAAGAGGTCGCACATAAAAGTTTAGCAAGTTGAGTTTGTTTGAACAACAATCATTACCACTTGGAGGTAAAATAAGCACAATTGGTATGCTATCGCCAGGTTGACGCCAATCAGTGTTTACACGATTTCCACAGCATCCAGCCACTTGAAGGTCAGCATTACCAAAGTTGAAAATACTCACCATAACTGTCTATGGACTTTTGCCATTTATCGGGTAGATGATGAATGCTCTGTGAGTTATCTTGGAAAGCGACAACTGTAGAGAACTGATGTTATTTTGTATGACGACATCGATCTCAATAAGTGGTAGTCAAATGTGCAGAGTTCGTGACATTTTGGATAACTTTTGTTTTTTTGTTGGTGAACATAGAACACCTAAACGACTGTTTGTATTTGGATGAAATGTTCTGGACATAAGATAGACCCAAAGATCTGTCAGAAAAAATGGTGAAACCAATTGAACATACGGGAGCTTTAAGAACTAACAGATTCTCAAAAAAAAAAAAACATTGGAGATCTGCCTTACGTATGATATTGACGTAACCCAGTACACTCAGATACACCAAATGAACTACGAATCTCATCACAAATGATAACTCCATCGATGATGTTGTATAAAATATTTAGACTGAACTTCACAGAAAACACGGATTTTCACACTACGCCAGGCTGTGTACCAACACACTCAAGGCACGGCAGTCGAACAACAGCCATATGCACAGTAATATTCGAATGAATAAATCAATATTTGAAAACAAATTAAACTGTCATTTGTTAAATACGCCAGCGGCGCTGTCTGTTCTGCGCTTTGTTTTCCTTGTGTTGATTATTTTTTATTCATTTACTTTGTTTTTTGTTTTTAGCATATTCCCCAAAGTCACAGTAAACCGGAAAACAATGTGCAAAACACTTTCGACTCGCACCAACAACAATAACAGCAACGGCGCCAGCAAAAATTGTAAAAAGGAAGCGGAAGCAAAATTCACTTTGTGCCAATTCCCAGTTAAACGTCCGATCGATTCCGTATAAATCGCACGGATGCGCAAAGCAAAAAATAAAAATTAAATAAAATACAAGAGAAAACTGTAAAGGGGGGTTCGCGAAAAGTCCGTGCAATCTGGCAGCAATATAAAAAAATATGAAGCGTTAAGTGAAGTACAAATACAACAAAAAATATATATTCCATCAGGAAAGGGGGAAAACATTAATGACAGCATCAAAGTTACAACGTGAAAAATAAAACACAGAGAGAGAGGGAGTACGAGAAAGAGAGACGTAGGGAATTAAAGCATTCACGAATGAAGCAGAAAGAAACTGTGCCCGAATAAGGATGCGAAATTTCAGAATTCAAGTGGGTCAACGCGAGAGTTCAAAATGGCAAGGACCTCCAGCGGAAACGAAATGCTGACATCAATTAATGTGACTTCAACGTTCCGACGCGGAAGGAATTGGAACGATGGACCGACGGAATGATTGATTGGGAAACCATGGCGTGGTGAAGTTTTAATGGTGCGATCGCCCATAGGGCTACCTGTAATTAGGAAACAATAATGATTCCCCTATGGCTGCAGCAGGAAAAAAAATTGATTGCGATTGCTCAATGACCGATTATACGGGAGGAAATAAAGAGGTATCACGAGAATACAATGGGAAGGGGAATTAAGTTATGCCTTTGTTAAAGAAGTTTGAATTAAAATTATTTTCAGAATTGATGTAATGACAGGACCTCATGACACCGGACTGCCTAGTTGGTGGTGTACCTCTGAGGATAGGTGCGTTTTGGCTTCAATTGAACGACCTACATAAATATATATATTGTAGGTCAGCGGTCTCACTAGTACTACTACACTAGTAAAAGGCCCGCCACAATACCTCAAAGCAGAAAAATTATACAATACACATTCATCCATTTTTTAAATAGCTGTTGGTTCCAGTAACAGTTTCAGTATTGATCACCAGATGTATGGTGTAGAGCAGGTGCAAACTCATTTCAGTGCGCGGGCAAAAATTGTAGTCTAAGTCGATTTCTTTTTATTAAAAATTCAAATTTAAAATTTATTATACGTAAATAAATTTAATTATTTTATATTAAATAATTTAAATTTATTATGCGTTCTGCTTCGCTCAGGTTAGCCGCACACTTTGCAGTTTTAATTACTCCTTGCTGTTTAACCTTCCAAGAGAAAAAAAAGTCAATGCTTCGCAATGCAACCAAAATTGGTATGTGTTGATGACAGATGACAGCAACAATAACTCCTAGTCAAAAGTGAAGTCAAAACGACAGCCATTAAAGCAACATAAGCCGGCATGAGCGTTCGGCTTAAACAAGATACGGGTGATTTCTGGTGGGAGTAGTTATGTTTGTATGTAGAGATGCGCCGACACCAGATGCGCATCTCTACATACAAACAGACTCCTTTATGAATGTATCACGTGGAGAGTGACCAAGATCTATGCCGAGAAAGTTCCAAACATTCGTCAATAGATGCCTACTTAACATACATTGAATTTTCTGGCCCGAACCTATCTACTGAACACTACGGGAGAATAGGTCAGGAAGCAAGAGGCACAACTAAATATATAACGAAAGCAGCTTATTGATCACACATTACGAGAAGGTAACAGCTGTATAGCTAACCAAGCTATGCAATTGACCCCTTAACACAGGACGGCAGAAGACCGAAGAAAACAGCTGTGTAAAAATTGGTGAGAGTTGAGGTACATTGCCAGAAATAGGGTGTTTTCATAAACGTCGGAAATCTGCGCTAGTACAATCGCATTTCTTTTCTCATGCGTTTTTGAACACACACACACCGAATGTCTGCAGTCTTGCCTTAGTACAAAATATTTTTCTTCCAATCGACCCTATTTGCAGCCAAAAAATAATGACTGCACAATCTGCCTGACATCGATGAGTTATTGGCGTTTATGAACAGTAGGTACCGCAGTTCACCTAAGTTAGTATAATCGTATATCTGCATAAATGAACATGGACAACGCAGTCCTTTGTTAGGCTCACATTTATGGAAACATCCTATGTCATTTCACACAATTCAGAATTAAGAAATTATTTCGTTGATTTTTTTTTGTTAAATAATTTATTTTTGAATTTTTTTAGAATTTTTTAATGTATTTTGTGGAAAAATGTTGCATGCAGCATAAAATCATGCATGGTTATGATAGCCAGCCAGACTTGTGATGTCCAGCAACGATTTAATTGGTGTTTCGTTAAGGCCACTTAGGTTGTCAGAGAAGTATGAGCCCAGTATGGTTTTCTTAGTGGATGCGAGTGCAGGGCAGCTGCAGAGAAGGTGTTGCACATTTTCTTCCTCGTCCTCATTTAGACAGCTTCTGCAGAAGTCATTAGAGAATAGTCCTAATCATTTCATGTGTAGACCTAATAGGAAGTGTCTGGTGATTATCTCTACTACTTTGCTGATCTTGGATATTTTTAAGGAGGTCAAACTTGTCAAATCTTTTTGGGTCGAGATTAGGCCAGATTTGTTTGGTGATTGGAAGTGTTGCCTGTATATGGAATATTGGCATTACTTTTTAGTTTACTTTGATCGTTGAGTTGTAACTTAAAGGCAGCTAGGGGGTACTTATGTCACAAAAGGCTCCATCATCTGGCAGTGTGGTGGCGAGTTTGTCAGCTTCCCAGTTTCCCTTAATAAGAGTGATATCAATGTGTGCAAACAAAATTATTTAAAAGTTTGTGAAGTGCCAGATATTTAAAAAAGTTGTTCGTAGTATGGCCCCCATAAGTGTTTCTATTATGGCTGATATTTATCACACAATTATGCATGCAACTTAATACGATCTTCGAGATCTATACTACCACCGAAAATACGACAACAGGCAATATAAGAATAGAGTATGGGGTTCTTGAAGACATTTAGCAATCTAACGTACCTAAAACCACCGCGAGGTTTTGTTGCCCATGGTAAATTGCGTAGAAATCCCATCTTTCCTCGAGGAATTCCTGGTCCATGATTGAAACAGGCTGGTCCATATTAGGACCACTTTTTTTAAAAGTGTTTAAATGGGTTTGTTTCGATTTTTATGCATTCATTTTTTTATGAGTTGTTTTTGCTTTTTGCTTATACAGACTAAATTCCAAGTACTTGTTTTAACTACTATAAAAAAAGACAAATTAAATTACTACAAAACTGGCTGTTTCATTTACAAAAATGTTAAAATTGGGCCATATTTGGGACACTTATTAAACATAGTGTATGGGCGATACAATTTATGTTACTTCTATGTTTTGTCAACTTTTATCTGAAGTTATTTATTTTTAGTTCTTCTTTTCCCATATATTATCATCTTGTATGTTGGTATCGGCGAATTCCCCAAATACTGTTTTCTGAACAATACCGTGTAGTTTTTTGAGTTTTTCCAAACATTCTGTACTCGCTTCAAGCTTGTCCTATCCCATTGCATAAGCAAATTCTTAAGGTCATGGCTCATTAATGGTCCAGACATAGGAATATTCTTACCATTTGCGGCGGCTACTCAGTTCAGCATTTTATCATCAATATCCTTAGAAAGACAGGTTCGAAGACTTTTGCGGTTAATGCTTTATTCCTCGACATCTACATCAATATCTTTTTTTTTGCTCATTCTTCAACATTATTAATTATCAATAACTTTTATTCGAGGGAAAGGCTACTTCGTTGATACACTTCTATCCTGACACGAACTTTTTGTATGAAATGTGTGCTTATCTTTTATTTGAAATGAAAGAATAATTTTTTGTTTTTAAGGTGAAGCGAATTTTGAAGTTGGGTGAAGCTTCTCCGCAGATTTGGTTCTGTTTCGGATTCAATGTTTTTTCTAGTTGTGCCAGAGACTTCTTTCTCTAACTTTACATCTTTATAAGGCACGCAATTTAACTCCTTCTGGGAACCCCCTTCTCCAGTGCAACATCCACTGTTACGCCCAAAGGTGGATTTTGTGATGCATTGGACCACTTCTTTAATTCCCATTACATAACCAAATCGGCATTAACTCCAACATTTCTTAACTGCGGAAACCTTGAGCAATTACAGGATTTCCAAAATTGTTCTAAACACATTTAATGAAATCCATAGCTCCCGAGTTTTATGGAAAAAAGACATATTTCCGGAAACCACTCTGTATGTTAGTCACAAACCTTTCAAACCACTGAAAGCAGACAATTTAAAGAAAATGGAAAAAAGTGAATTCCATGTTCTGCAGAAGAAATCATCCCCGTGACCTAGGAACAGCTTGATAACAACAATGCCAACTCTGCAAAACCATTTTCATGGATTAAGAACGTTCAACTTCAGGTCGGTCATGTTTCTCAAAATCATCGATAAAGTTCATGGAACGAAATTGGACAAATGAAGAACTTATGTAATTATGTAAGCGCGTGACTTGACTGAACAGATGAATAAGCCACTCGTCGCCATTCCTCACGACTATAAGCGCAACCGTGTGAGCTCATCAAAAAAGTGGCAAGAGCCCTTAAATTTTTCTGCGAACTGCTAATCTATCCAGAATAAAACCTCCACGACCATTTCCTTTTTCCAAACACGAAGTAGTTCTCCGTGGAAAAGATGTCCTTGTGAAAACCTATTTTTCGGAATACGAAATTGGCAATTCAGTTGTGAATTAAACACACTCAGTAGCAGGCAGATTTGAGAAGAACACATTTTCAATTCATAGATATTCTGTCGCATAAACGTCGGAAAATTTCTTGTATAGGTCCTCCCAAAAAGGACGCAGATATCTCCTGTAAACAACTGAATCGCAAGGCAGATCGCACTTTGGACAGACAAAGGGGCAAATGATAAATTTTTGATAAAGGAACACATGTGCACTTATCCACCACCACTCTGCCTGACATTTACAATTTATTTCTAATCAGTGCTGGAATTTGCATAAATTATTCGTCCTTATACGAGCGTGTTTGCCTCTACTTGACATTTCATCCACCCATTGCCCAAAAATTAATTTACCAAGAGTCGAGTGATACCCATAGACACCTAGAAATGCTGGCTCAGCCTTCAACCAAAAACGAAATAAACCAAGCCCGAACATTCATCACTCACAGACACATAGCCGAAAACACACACTAAATCAGTCAAGTGATTGAGGTTAGGAAGCGTATTTGGCAACAAATTTTATATTCTGACCTCAAAAGTAGTTGAGCGAAGCAATTAAATTCACCACAGTATCCGAACAATGCTAAACTTTTATGGAATAACCCTGTGCATTGAATTTTGGAAACACATTTCCCAACTCAAGTGAGATAGTGAAGAACGAGTAAAAATAGATGAGTGAAAAAAAAATAACAGATATGCATGTATGTCATCGCAATAAATTTGCAGTCCTTGACAAAAGATATAGCATGTCCCATCCGGCAGAGCCAGTGGTAGTTGGTGGGCACACATCCACTCACATGATGTGCCTGCCACCCTTCAAAATTTATTACATTTCCGCATGACATCGCCGGGACATGCATTCCAGGAGCTCATCCCGGATGATGATAACAGCCTGCTATTTACTTGTTGGACAGCGGACGATGGGCACATGCACACACAGCTCTCGGCACTAATTGATACAAATCTGTGTTAAATAAATCAAAAAGTTGTTAAAAAAACTTTTTGGGAGCTCAACGAGAGAGCCAAAAGGCTCAGTGCCCAGGTTTATTTCCTCGGGAATGTAGGTGCATGAAGCTGGGCTGATGAGAAGCATATTTCTGGTGGTCCTTTATCCACGTGCTGGTTCGTTGGAACTGTATTGTCGGTGGTGGGATGTAGGTCAAAATTGCTTCATAAGTTGGTGTGGCGTGAGTGCTTCACTGTGGCTGTGTACATTCAGACTCTCAGTTGGGAGCTTAGGACAATTGGTGGCTTCACTTGTCAATGGACATATGCAGCTGCAAAGAGGCAAGGCTTGCCAGTAGTATGAGTTTGATACTTATAGCGATAACCGAAGCAAGAACCATACAATTTTAGTGTAAACAAAACGAATAAAAATGCATTAGATGTTACTACCGTTGGCTAGTATTCCATGTCAAGCCATTAACGTTAAACTACGTTGTCTTAGCTGGGACTCGCTTCTATAATGAAATTGGACCTCAGCAAATAGCTGCGTTATTTTTCACGCGTCCCATCAATCTGTATTTAACGCAGACATCAAGGCCATCGTTTTTTTTTTTTTAATTCATTTTTGTTTTTTTTTTAATTCATTTATTTACGTGCTAGACAAAAATACTTAAAACTAGCTTAACTATCTTAACAATTGTTCTTAAATCTAACCTACTGACCCTATACGGGTACTCTAAGCTAATCTGATCTTAATTTAAGTATGCCTTTCGGCTTAGTCTATGTTTTTTTTCAGTTATGCACAGCCTGTTTTCGTCTTCTGTTGCGTTGTCCCACAAGTGGAAATTGGGCATTGTTATTCTAGCAATGAATCGATATGTGTCCGTTTAAATCTAACTCCCCAAACATATCTCCTGGTCTCATCAAGATGATTCACATATGAAGCGAAGATTTGACGCAGATCGATTTCAGATTTTTTTTCACATTAGCACAACGACTCATCCAGTGGTTTTGAAAATTCCATAGGTCGTAGTAGCCGTCTGTGGTAGCAGCTTTTTTCGATATGAGACATGATAAGCTTAATCTTCAACCCTTCTTGCGCCGGCAATGACATGACATGAGACATGATCCCAAAATTTGACTTACAACGGGCTCCACCTGCTGAAGTGTGCAGTTTTTTCCAGGAGCCTAGATGACCTCTCATGGTCTACAAACTTAGAAATTCTAATTGACACAAGGCCAACTCAGCCAGCAGACTACTATTAATGCCATGTTTTCGTTGATTATCGCCGTTTTCATAAAACATTTCGTTTTGGTTTGAAAGTTAATGACACACCATACATGACTCAAGAAAACTGAAGCTTATCTCAGAAAGAAAAGTATCAGAAACGCAATATTCCAACGCCAACTTAAAGAACGATTGAGTCCAATCCCACTGAAGACAGCAAAAATGAACGAGACTTAACGTAAACATTTAGCGTATTCGCTCGATTGGTTCAGTTGACTAACCAACGGTGTAAACTTTTTTATATATTCAATATTTGTAAAAAAATAAATAATTTTATTTAGTTTTGACATAATTTACAATAGTTACAATTTAATTATTTAAATCATACAATAATTCCTTCTTCAGAACGAGTGCGGTGGATGCTTGAAAGCATTGTTCGACGATAAAGATGATTCTGATTAAAATTGACTGTCTGTATGATTTTTTTCCCGCAGTCCACTTCTAATATTCAAGGATCACTCAAAAGAACAACAAGAGGTTGAGTGTAAAACGAAACGCCACCAAATCAACATCAGGCTATAGCCCACAATGTTTTACGTCAGCGAAGTGGGGCTCATCGCAGCACAGAAACGTTCACAAAAATATTTGCTGAAAATGAGGTAGATACCGGCCGACACACAAATAATACACATTCGTCTACTTACGTAGATTGTGATCATCATCATCCAAATCCTTCGCAGCGACAATATAAGTCTGGTACAATATCGGAAATGTATACACTCTTTCGTATTTGATTTGTGCTGACGATAATAATAATTCCAATACGGATCATACACTTGACATAGGGCAATCCAGCTCGTACCCACAGTTTCGCGCTGCAATGGGACTTAAGAGATTCCACAAGACTAAACGCTTTTTTACGACTTGTTGAAAGCCATACTCGCAGTCGCCGTAAGAAAGAAGAGTGGACCATGTTGAAACGCAGATTTATTCCACGCACATAATCCTACAAGAAATTTAACTACTGACGAACAACTATATCCTCTTCGAGGTCGCCCAGAACCAGCTGAGTGTGGCATCAAAATCTGCTAATGTACGCAGGCAAAGGCGACTGATACGAGCAAAAAAAAACTAGGCAGATAGAGAATGGTAGAACCTCCACACCGCCAAAGTGGAAGAAATATCTGCATTGATAAATTGATCATAAGTTTTCCTGTTGCACAGCACTTGCTATCGTGGAATAAAAGGAAATAATCCATACATCCCCAGTGTCCTGGCACCAAATAAATCACGATCGCTATGGTCGATAGTTTTTGGGTTTCATGAAATAGTGACGATCTGTTCCTATGTAAAAAAAAAACGTAATTTTATGCACAACCTAACGAACCATCAGGTGATGCGCAATTACACAAATAAAATTGTCATCGACAGTGTCATAGGTCGTCAGGTATGTAGTAACGACCACAGAAGATCCTGGTTCAGCCGCACAAAACGGAAAGATAAAATGTCACGGGTTTCTGTCATATGTGTTGTTGCAGTTGACTTAAGTTACTTTACGTCAAGTACATTCAAGTCAAGTTCCATTCTCACGGAACTGAATTGTAGGCTGTGCCTGATCGTATTCACGGAAGTAACTTCTTCTGGGTTTCAAAAAGCAAATATTAACAATTGGATGCGCCCCCTGAAACATTCTCATTCATACAACTTCCATTAGTGCAAGCAGTGCCATATGACAAGATCAGTAAAATATAAAGAACTCATTGCATTTCGCAGGAACTTAGCAGTCCTTTCTTCTACTCGTCCGCATGGAATCATATTCAATTTAACGGACCTAGAGACATCTTCTCCCTCAGATTTGACCCCAAACTCTGAGTTATAAGTAGTTCCCAGAGATACCATTCCAAGTGCATCCTTCACCCGTATCACATCTGCCACAAAACCTCTCCTCGGTCCACACTCACTCGGCCCTCACCTCCTTGGGCTTTCTGCAAATCCAATTAAATGTTTTCTCCTTTTTGTGTGTGTTCTCCTTCATACCAGCGCAAGACCTTATTTCTGTTTTACTTTTTTTAATAATTAAAAAGTTTTTGACTCAAGTCGAATGCTCGCTCTTCCAGCAGCATCTTACTACGTACGCTCGCACAGTACCGGCATGCAGCGCGCTATTTCAGTCTTAAACTTGCAACGAATTGCACTTAAAGTAACCTAGTAAAACGGGCGGAAAAAAAAACTAGTGCAGCTCGCTCACGACCGGAATAAGGTTGTTGTAAGCACTTCATGCAACAATTATGTGCCATCTCTAAGGAGTTGCAACAGTTACCTCCTTCACCGCACACGCCAACAACTCCACCGTCCGCCTATCACCCTCCGCCGACGCCACCATCATCCCCCCACATCCGGGGTGCTCCACCAGTGAAATTAAAATCCCATTCATGAAATTCGTCTTTATACTCACGACTGAGGGACCGAGCACAGAGTTCCAAGCACAGCGCAAACAATTTATTTTCGCTGCGAGAATGGGAATAATTTTAAAAAATACCCACACAGCCATTAACACCGTGTAACAGTAAGTGTATGCAAATGAAGATTACCTAATGCCGAGAGAGACTGAAAGGCTTAAGCGGTGAATGACTCCCAGACGTAAGCACCCTCCGTGGTGCTCTGTGTTCCTAGGAAACAATGGCCGGAGCTCTCAAAGCACCCGCATGCTGCACAAAAGGGACTCGTAAGTGAGCCAAAGGAAAGTTCTATCTGCATGGAAAAGCGTAGAAACGGGAAGGGAGAGCGTGTACAAAAGAATAATTCTCGACACTCGACGAGGAACCCAAAGAAAAATTGACCACCTTTCCCGTCCCCAAACCCTCAGCCTTGCCAGAGCGAAGCCAAGGATTGTGGAGGTGTTCTCAGTGATAGATTATGTTAAGAACCTATCGAGGACAGCCAGCAGGAACTGATTCAGTCTGAATACAGCACAGACACCCCACCCAGGGGGAGTCGTGTAACTACTGTTGTCTCGTGCAGCAGGCGGCTGATGATGGCCAGAGGACATCACTTGATTGATGTCGGTGCGTTTTAAATAGTTGCTCGCCCCAAACCAATAGTGCCAGTGGTGTTTTTGGGGTGGGAAAATAAAAATAAAATGCAATTGTCTCCGACCAAACGCTCAACCGCTACCGGGCCAGTGCTGGAGGAGTGCGACTATATCACAAAAGTAAAGCACTCAACTGTACTGATCCCAGATCCTGGTTCTCTAGCTCCTAGTTCCCAGATCCCACAGACTATTGTTCCACCGCACAGAGATCTTTTGTTCTACAAGTCCCAGGAACGGACATTGTCACCAATGAGCTGGTGAACGGTCTGCATGTGTGTGTGTGTGGCGCAACCATAAGCGCCCTCAAGAGGTTCTCTCCATCGTTGAAATAAACATTCACAAGTGCACTTCGAAGGGATTCTATCTGGAGCACCTACCAGCAGCGGTGACAGTCCGTACGTACGAGAATTCATCCAGCAGCTGTGCATGTGTTGGTAGTGGGAAAGGGGCTGGGTGGGCGGCTGAACAGAAGTGTCCTTTCTGTTCATTGCATCCCCCATGGAAGGAAGTGAGATTAAAATTATCCGTGACATGATGAAGTACGCTCAAGGAGTGCATATTCTTGTGTCCTTTGTTAAGGGAAAATGGGCCTCTCTTCACTAAATGCACCGGAAAATGAGAACCAAAAATTTGAGGTTGTATGCCCCCGAGGCGAATGGAAATATGTGTGCGATGAGTCTCACCCAGTATTTGACTCTGTTATGAGTTATGTTGCCCACTCTTGGGCAAGGACCCATGGGCATTTTTGTGTCTGGCCACCGAGACGACTAGAACGGAGAGATTAATCAATTCCAAGTGGTGGTAGGTCATCGGGGTGGTTTGGTTGTTTTCACATAGATTCCCTGCTAAGTGAATAACTCATGCCCTTGCGCATTGTTGGATCAAATAAAGATTACATGGCTCCCGTAAATTTTGTGGGATTGTCAGTGGGGATTAATCTTCGGACGTTGCCCGTGCCCATGGCTTATGAGGGGCGGGCACTTAGTCCAATAATGGTAGCAATGATGTATGATTTCATGTGAATATTGAATCCATTTTGAACCGCTTTGTCTTGAGCACAGTAATCTGTTGTGAGTCTGCCATAAAGCCTTGGATCGTTATCTTCAAGTACAATGCGACTTGTTGCCCGTCGACCAGCGTAGGTTTGGACAGTGGGGGTGTTGTTTCGCTTGCGGAATTTATGCGTCTGAGCGACTGTGATTACTTTTGGACTGGACATAACCGAGAAAAAAAACACATCTTCTGCGGTGAGCACTTTTAGGAGGGTTGTCCTGCTGGAATGATGAATGAACCTCCTTCTCCTGAGGACTGTTTTTTTTTCTTGTTTTCATTCTTGCAACTCACCACAGTCTCAAGGCAATTTGAAAGACACGTCACCACGAGCTCGACATACCATCAAGAGATTAAAATCCACCAAAATCAAAATGAACTTCAAAATCACCTGTGCGTCGACATTGTGTGTCACCTTGACATGTAAAAATATTTTCCAAAATAATTCACAGTGCCTGACATTGCCAAATTGTCGTGGCACCACCGCAATGGAATCGCGAAGAGAGACGAAACAGAGTCTTGTACACTAATTGTTCGGGTCCTTGATTAATGTTGACACATCTTGAAAGAAAGGCAGAGAGGAGCGGTGCCAGAGCCAGAGCTTGATGGAAATGCGAACGGATGGCATTCTTTCGTGTTGGACTTTTATTACTTTCCATTACGCTGTGAAAGGGTAGCGCGAAATAACAATTAATAATGAAGTGCCAGTGCCCTACGGTAATTCCCAGAAAATTCCAAGTATTTCTCACCTTCGCTTATGCCATTCGAGGGGGCTTAGGCGAAATGGAATTGTTGTACTGTACTGTCATGACAAATGCTATCTCAATTTTGTAATGCTCTCTTATTCTTGAGAATTTGCTGAGGGGGTGAATATTTTTGACATACATGAGGAGAAGGCTAAGAGTATCTTGGAGACATCTTAATTTAAGCTGTTCATCATTGCATTAGCTAATATGAATCGAAAGGTGGAGAGGAACATTTCATAAGATTTAGGAGACAATTTTGTTTGGAAACCAGAAGTCGTAGGGGTCTTTTGCTGCACCACTGTGGTAAGGATTCCATAATATTTTGGCCTTTCTTGCATTGATACCATTCAAGATTGAGTGCTGGCTATATATTCTCTGTATGGACGAGAATCCGAGCAGCCTCTATCAAAAATATCAGCAAGGTATTCGCGAAGGTGATAAATAGAGCTCTGACCAACTGGACAGAGGACAAACATATAATTCCGGATAACCAATTCGGTTTCAAAGCGGTTCATGACACTATTCATGTCGCGTCGAAACTAGTGTCGGATATCCAATGGAATAAGAGCCAGAAACAATGTACGGGTGCCTGCCTAATTGATCTGGAGAAGGCCTTCGACACCGTATGGTTAGAAGGACTTTTTTACAAGCTCAATGGGCTAGGCATTAGTAAACCACTGCTATACCTACTGTATAACATGCTTACTGGTAGAAGGTTCGTCGTCAAGAATGGCAATGTGACCTCTGCAGGTATATTTGAAGTAAAAAATGGTCTCCAACAGGGTGCCGTCGATTCGCCGATCCTGTTCAACATTTTCTTGAGCGATCTGATAAGTTCTCTTCCTCACGTAATTGCGTACGCCGACGACGTGATCGTATACAGATCAGGCAAAAAGATCGAGGACATCACTACTCTCGCGCAGGGTGACTTCGACTCATTCATGAGAAGTTGCGATGACTGGAAGTTGAACATCAACTTTCAGAAGTCGGAAACCATACTGTTCAGAACCCTGTTGTATAAGGCTTCGGCGGATACCAAAAAGAATTGGCGAAAGTTCTCAATTGTTGGACGTCACGGCCAACCATTGGCGCAAAGGACTGTAGTCAGATACCTGGGGATCTGGATAGATCAGTATCTACATTTTAACAAACATGTAGATGCTGCTCTAGCCCGAGTCCGAGGCGCTTTCGCTCTTACAAAGAGACTGTTTTATAACAGCCAACTCGATGCGAGGGTGAAGGTAATCTGCAACATGGCCCTCATCCGGCCAATGCTCACCTATGGCTGTCCCGTTGGGTTCAACGTGAGTGCAAGCTTGATGGAAAAGATTCGGGTGTTTGAGAGGGCTTGTCTTAGGACTTGCCTTCGCCTTTACAAAACACCAGAGTCCCAGTACAAAAAATTCGACTACAAGGAGGTATTATACAACAGGGCGAACCTGATACGAGTAGACAATTTTCTGTTGAAATTGATTCGAGGCCACACTGTCAGAGCGATGAACTCTGTTAATAACTTGATCTCGGGGGCTTACTACCCCAAAACTACGTATACACACTTGTACAATTGAGTGTACTTATGTGTATACAATGTAAATAGTTTAAGTATATATATATATGGGTGCGTAGAGCACTATATATGCATGTATATATATATGTATGTTTAGTTTTAGGTAGTTTAAGTTATTTTAAGGTAGTATGTAAGTTAGCATACAGGTTTTAAATAAAATCAGTTATTAAGTTTTATTTACAGTTTTCTTAATTTGAAATGTTCTCATTCTTAATCATATAATTTTAAACATATGCATTGTTAGGTTAAGTCGAAAGACATAGTTTAAGATTAAGTTTAGCCTAGAGTGCCCGCCTAGGGCCAGTAAGTTGGAAGTAGTAACACTGTTCATTCAACTAGTTTTAAGCATTTTTGCAACTTAAGTACTAGAAGTTATGTTATCAATTTATGTTAATAAAAATGAATTGAAAATGAAAAAAAATGAGTGCTGGCCATATATTCTCTGTATGGACGAGAATCCGAGCAGCCTCTATCAAAAATAGTTTTCGTTGAAAATAAACATAATATAGTCGTATCGTAGGTATCACATTTCAATATAGATTACAATTCATAAGTCCATTGTCAAGAAAGGCTTTATCATAGAAAAGTTCCAGAACACCAACCGAATACATCTTACCCTGTTTGCACTCTGAATCCTGTTCACATCGAAGCCATCTCGGGCAACTTTAGGAATCTCCGAGGAACAATAAAGTTGCAAAAGAACCCCACCTGCACCTCTCTGAAATTCCATGAAAGCCACTTCCGTTGCAGGACCCATTGATGAAGCTCGGCATTCAACATGTTTTCATGGAAATGCCCAGACTCGAGTGCCTAATAGACACTAAATAAACTGTGGGTGCACGCAATAGCAGAGAGGAGGTGCAATTCTCGGCCATTTGGCCAAATTAAATGGTCATACAACCGCTTGCCACACCACACAACCACCGGCAGTCGGACAGCTGTGAAATGTGAACATGAAATTATTATATGATATTTCGTCCTGCAGAATGCCATATCCGATGTCGGTCAAAGTGTGCTTCATAAAACACCCAGCAAGTATCTAAACCATTTTGGCACTAATCGCCGTTTGTACACCGTTTTTTTCCTGGTGACTAAACCCCGTTAGGGGCTGCTTTTTTTGGTTGCGGAAAACTACAACAATAGAAGCCGAATGCCAATGAAACGAAATAAATTTCGTCATATGGTGTGAATTCCGCAGCAGTATCCACTGCGGCCTGCCATGGACATTGCATCAAACCGCACATTCGAAATGTAGTTCACAGCGCTGTAAATGTCCCCCGGGCGCTCGATGCACAGAAGTTAATTACTTTGGCCGTGTGCATCCCGAATCGAAGGCTGGACGGGATAAATTTATTGCATGCTATTTTGTGCGAGCAGCGGTCGAACGCTAGTGGGCCGCGTAATGCGAGAACCAGGGCATGACCAGGAGCAGAAATAACATTGTCTAATGTATGTAACAGTTAATGGTGGTCTTCCAGGAGTTTATGACTTATACATTGCCGTTGTCCTTCTGTTTTTTGTTTTGCAGCCTCAAACCGAGTGGGGCACGGATGACAGCTACGATAATTAGTGACCTCATTTCGGTGGTGGTTGGTCTTTGGCGTAAATTAATTGTGGGCAACTTCCGAGTGTCATTTGAGTGTTCGCACTGAGAGCCAACGCAAAAAAAAGAGTTGAATGGAGTGTCTGGTGTTGGTGTTAACAATGTGGGATGCAATTCTATTTATGGACATTTTGCAATTGAGGGTGATGACATGGGCAGAACAGGGTCCATGTGCAAATAATGGACACTACCGCAAACGTTTCGAGCACAAATTATTACATCAACACCCGCTTGAAGGGCCCTTGATGGGGCAGATAAATATTTTGTCAAGAGGGTTTAGTGTAATAAATGTTGATATAGAGGCGGTCGTTTTTTTGTGTCCAAGAATGGAGCTATAAAATGTTTCGAAGTAGTTTACGTGAAATAGGACATGAAAAAGGGAAATAATTTCCGCGGACATGATGTTGACATAATTCAGTGAACAGGTCGTTCAACGCCCATGCACACTTCTCGGAACCAAGTGTCTCGCAGTCGGCTGTATACCATTTGTTCCTCTTGGTGAATATTTCTCCACAAGTCCTTCACAACACAATAGACGTACATGTGTACTTATATCCAACAGTTGCATGGCTCAGAATTCAAAGCACGAGACGTGTAAGGTGAATTAATATAAGTCATGTAACACGTTGTTCCACGTAACATCTTACTACGTCTCCCTGAGGATGACACGCGATGAATAAGGGTACAATCATAATACAACCAGACATGCCAAATTCCAGTCTCGGCGCTTAATGTGTCTCAATTTAAACAAACACATGCCACCCAACAAGTAGCTCTCGCTGAAATCCTTTCCTGTCTCTGCGGCAACATAAGGCATGCCAGCACACAGATACATACGGGCTTCGGGCTGAAATGCCGCCTTCAGTGAATTTCCGCTCAGTCAACGGTACAGTAATTGAGTTATTGCATCTGAGGGCACTTCATTCACAGCGCAAGCTCCTTCCACGCTGTGTTTCTCGGCGACATACACATTGAAAGCCACCCATCCTTGGGGTGGAACATACCCCGCAGCAGCTGATTGTCTGCAGAATTTGCCTCTGCATTCTGTAAATCGCAACATTGCCAAACAATAATTACTTCCGACAGCCTTGTCATGTCCTCAGCTCCTGGGGATGTATGGGAGAATAGCTGAATGCAGACGTGCTGTCACCGGGAAATTCTTCCTCCAGTCCTTATCTGGTGCAATGCAGTCGAAAGTGAAAGCGTTGAATCCACAGAAATGAATGAAGACACAAAATCAACCCGCAAGGCTGTTAAGATAGCGTATCTCGAATCAAACAGATCCCAACTCAAAATTCAGTTTTCGGCTATTCCGAGTGACATATTGACACAACTAGCGGCTATCAATAAATCAATCAAACGCCCTCACTTCGATCCGAAAATGCAATCAACAACACCATCACTCGATTAAACGTAAACTTTTCCCTGATCCCTCACCGACACCGACACAGTCAGCATACACAGCAACCCAGTGTATGGCCAGTGGTGTGGGATTGAAGTGGGAAAGTAGCTGTGTAAGCCATTAAAAGCGAAGCGCTCGAATCGTATTCATCATTTCCCTTTTCCCATTCAGAGACCATTTCACATTTTTAACCGAATTCCAATCCAATTCTGCGGGACAGGCAGTGCTCATCCTTTATCCCATTATACACTGACACCGAAAACAAGCATTGATATGTCGTCGTTCGGCGTAAGTGCCCAACAACGTGTGACGATTATTCATAATCCGTTTTGAAAAATCGACACATATCCTTGCATTTATCACCGCTACAAACACAAGCACACACCAGAGTCCGAGACCGTGGGACTGAATAATGTGCCAGTTGGTCCGATCGAACACACACGCACACCCGCTCACGGACTGAAGCAAATTACAAGTCGCCCCCCCTCAGAGGTGGACGCAGCGGCGGCTGTGGGCTGATGGAGAACGAGAAGAACAGGCGAGGGGGAGGGGGTTTTACACATCAAAGGATAACAATTTTATTACATCCATGGGACACATTTCTCGCACTGTTTTGAATGTCGAACCATTTTTCCGCTCCACCAGCTGCCATTACTCATCCAAAGGACCAAAGTGGATGGATAGTGTGGCAACGCACGTACTACACATATTTGTTTTATCGATGGTGTTGGACTTCCCAATCCCAATCCGTTCTTTTTTTCTTTTTTTTTGTTTTTTGTTCGCCAGCTCTTCCAATTTATTATTATTTTTTGCATTTTTTTTTTCGGGGGGCTTTTGCTTTCTGGTTTTGTGCGCCTCACAGGCACACACAATGAGGAGCTCTGCAACTCAATTTGAATAAAAGTTTTATTGATTCACATGAGTCAATGGTAATTTTTAATTACAGCCACAGTCAGTCGTTGTCGTAGTTGATGGTTGGGGGTGGGGATGCTGTTTGGATTGCAGTAATTTGTTGAATTTTACGTTTCGTCTTTTTTCTTGTTTTCACCACGCGCACGATTTCAATTATTTGCTGACGGATTTTTACTTGAAAATGTGTCAACAAGCCCCTTATTACCGTTAACGCACTTCAGTCTTTTGCAATTTTCCGCTTGGGAATTTCTTCGAAAGGCTTGATGCTGATGTCACGTCACTGATTCGTTGCGTGACTATAGTTGAATCTTGTCAGAATTAAATATAATTTCGGTTAAGAGTTTTTTTTTTTTTTTTTTGATGACTTGTGGGAGTTTGTTAAGTGTAAAGACAAATCACGAACAGAGGGTGTATAGTACGTGGACGGTTTCTGAAACTTGATGAATTCATTGCTCTTTGATGTGGCTCAAGCAGAAATGTTTGATTGTGTACTTTCGAGGTAACCGTTTAATGATGATAATTTCATTATAATTAATGTGTACTGACGAAATGTCTGCTTGACATCCTGTATCATTAGGTATTCGTGGGCTTGGTGTACTTTACATGGCAGAGTAAGAATTCGGCCGGGCTCCTACAAAAACCACTTGAGCTGTACGTGACAGTGTTCGGTCACAAGAGAAGGAGACCTTCAGTTTTATGCTGACTACAAACGCCGAAGTTTGAGAAGCTCTGAGTCTGTACAAATTTCATACTTTTTGTGTGTGAGATATGAACAATTCTCTTGTTTTATTTGATGTCCATCAAGGACGTTGTGTGAAATGTGACGTCATTCTAATGGTCCACCCTCGCTTATTGGGAGAGGTAAGATTTTCATAAACCTTGGCGCGTGGATAAGACTGGCTTTGAGCGATGACACGGGTTTTTTTCCTCTTGTACGTGAAGGCAACAACACCGCGACCAGGAATAGATGTATTGTATCGAACGGGTCGACGCGGGTTACATTAACTTTAAGTGCATCGGTCGTTTTCGGCTTATTGGCATTGACGTGACCTTAGAGAAGAAACCTAAGAAACCTTTAAAAAAGTCTTTGGTTGTCAAGTCGCAACAAATCGCTCGTTTAGTGCTTTCATTGTAAGATCAGCTGTGTCATTTGGATTTCTATAGGTGTAGGTCCAAGTCTGGATGAAAAACGAGTCAAGTTGATGTTAGCGAAACGTAAATTCTTGGATGGGTGATTGTGTATTCTTTGATTATTTTGTGTTCGCTGAATATTCTGCGTGCTATCGCTTCCCACAAATGGAGGGGCCTGTATTGTGATGCATACTTGAGAAAATTTACGAAGTTAGTCTTTCCGATGATGTCATGCTAATGGTGGTGACATGGTTCAATTCTGCCCCAAATTATTTTTTAGTTTTCAGTCAATGCTTTAGAATTTTGACTAATATCTCTAACTCCGGCCAGAAAGCTTGAAATCATTGGAAATGCCGGAATTTCATTATTTTTGATGATTTGTACGTCCTCTGGCTTAGAAATGGAAGGGACCACACTTTAACCTATTTTGGGACTATATATCTACGAAATGGAGACCGAAAGTCATTGACTCCTACCCCAACTTCACATACATGGACTCCACTCCAAGAAAATACTTCCTTATTCGTTTGGAGGACGGAACTGTAACAAGTTTTGCGGTTAAAGTATGTAGCTACAAATAACGCCGTCGCAATAAACGTTTAGTGTCACGGAAGACTGTCTACCAAGAACTAAAGAAATATCTTTAGTGCAACGTGAAATATGCCTTAAAATAAAATAGCTTAAGGGCAGACGTGTGTGAAATATCCAAGACTACAGACAGCACACACATAAGCGCCAAGGATCGATAGTCATTCAAATTCGACAGCGGTAGGTAGACAACAAAGGAATACGAAAAGTTTGAGAAATATTCAAGGCAATGACAATGTACTGCATGAGACATCATTGATGGGGAGCATGTGGACAAAATATATTTGAGAGAGATACAAGTCAGTGAAGATCTAACCACGTTCTGTGTTGTCGTGAAGAGAAATATTCTCCCACTTGGGCTGCCATTTGCTTGTGCATAACAAACGAATTCAAGACAGAAAGTTTTCTCATATCGTAAAATTAAATAAAATAAGCAGCAGCACTCACAAAATTCTTTGCCAACCTTCACCTGGTCAACCGCAATCTCGGCATTTTTTTCTCCATCAAATTCACTCAACTCCGAGTTAAGAGCCAAAGCCAGAGACCTCTTGAAACTTAATCCGGTTTAAGGCTCTCAAAAATTCATTTTCAAGCCCATACCATTTCGAGCGACAATAAAAATACAAACAAACAGATGGTTCATTAAATTCCTGTTGCCAATAACTTTTGCAGTAAAACAAGACACAAAAAATGAGTAAAACAAAATAAATATAAAACTTTATCCCGGTGGGCAGGTAAAATTTCAATTCGACTTGTGTGAACATACCTCACGGATGTATCACTCACTGGCCGACTCGGAGAGCGCATACAATTATTATGTCGTAACGTAATGAAGGTCGGCTGCGAGTGATATGGGAGATGTGGCCAGAGTCTGCGACTGCGAATATCCTTGTAATAAATATTTCAGCTGATTAAGGCCTTTGGTGAACCCGGACTGAATGAATCATTAATGCGGCTCTTTATGGATGCCATTTGCGGATGCCCAATGATGTTCGTTCAGATGCCAATAAAAGGGGGCCACGGCAAATTCGTTGTCAAACTTCTGGGAAATGTCCAGGTCAAGGGTTGGTATGAATCTTTCTCGTGTTTCTCTTGTCATCTTACTGCTTGTGCAAGGGACAAGAGTGAACTGAGTATGGTACCAATCGAATGTGGTCTAGGTCAGTTAAATCACATGCTTAGGTAACCCACCCTGTGCCTGATGAACTCAATACACATCTCAACTCAATTAGGGCGTTGCTTTCTAATGTGTATCTTTTTCTTAAGGGGTGGTTGGCATGACCTAGTGAGAGCTGATATCTTCCACATCTTTTCGGAATCCCAATCTCTCACAAGCTGAGTTGACCTTAAATAAGATATCCATTTCCTTGGAAGTGTTTGACTTGAATTTTTTTTGTAAACAAAAAAAGATGTAAGATCTCAATCAATTGTGATGTGACCGACGACGTCGAAAGATCTTCATTTGTTGACATGTTGACGCGTCCAAATGTAATCGCATATATCTGCGCGCGGTCCTTTTAGGCAGCATCTCCTCCAATTCCGGAGTGGGCATGAGCCTCAGCCAACAAGCTTCTAAATCTAGCACCGTCTTGTGCTAATTGCGTTCAGCTATGCACGTTTAGCTGACTGAAGTCCATTTTCATACACCTCTGCTACCAGAGACGTGATCTTCCTTGGCCGCGTTTTTCCTCGGACTTGAAGTGAAAGACTTTCCGAGCCGGAACATTGGCAAATCTGAGGCAAAATACTCTCCTCCCGAAGAAACCAAGAATCTCTTCGCCCACAGTGATTAGTGCTCATGCTTCTGCACCAAACAGCTGGATTGAGTCTTTCAAGGTTTTATGTGGGGATATCTTGGTTCTTGAAGGGAGGGTTAGAATCCTCATTTGCCTTCCAAACTCAAAGACGTCAGTGTTGGTAGACATATTTTGTAGACAGCATACACTTTGTTTTAGCCTCAATCACCGCAAGATCCATTTTAGCAGTTTTCTTCTCGATGCTCACAAAAGCTTCACTAATAGCCCGATGTGTACTTCCGATGGTGTACCTTCCAGGATCCGGTAAAATCAGTAAATTTGTGTGTCCCGTTGGATCGAAGTAGCTCCATGAGCACCTACACATTATGACTTTCCTATGAAGCCATTTTGCTGTGGCCCTGAACATACATACATATGTACAATCGTAAAATCGATTTCATTTATTCGTCAATAACAAGCTGCTTCTGATGTCTAATGTACCGTATACTATGTTCACTTCATGTGAATTTCGGAGTCGATTATGTTTGCCTGTCATTTCGGTTTGTATTGAATGCTTCAGTTGACATGTGACAGTCATAGACTGTGGCTGACTACAATTTTTTGCAGCAATTTGGTTGAGGCCCATGTTCATCCCGGACTCTAACGTCATCAGAAGAAGTAGACGAGTGATCCATAGATTAAATACGTCAAAGTTAAGAAGGAATGTCCCTACTCATATTAAAATTTAGAATGTCTGGATGTTTGCAGGTGTTTAGTGCCTAAAAGGCTCCTCGGAAACACCGTCAATGTATTGCCTATATTCTGGGTTGGTATATACATTTGTATAGGAAATGGTGGTTACAGCTGGATTAGAGACGATATAGCAATGTAGCAACAATTACTGGTGAACGCCATTGAGACGGTTGTTGTTGCATATCCCTGGTTCCCTAATAGTAAGAAATGAGCACGGAGAATATATGGAATATGTATTTCAGCCATAAAAAATACATAATTCAATGTTGTCACTTAAATTGGACCTAACACAAGCCGGAATTTCGACTAGCAGCGTGGTTGGCATAACTTTATTTAATTAATTAATACATACAATGCTAAAAATATGTAACTCATCCGTAAGCCTATTCCTCAAATTTCATTCAAATGAATTGAGAAACAATGTAAGAATAGCCAACTAATTCAAAATAAACTCCAAAGCAACCAACAATGCTACTGCGGACCTCAACAACACCAATTTCTCGATACTCCGGAGAAGTGCAAAATGTGACCTCAGACCCAGTGACCCACTTTACACTGCATCACGTGGAGACACTAGCCATGCAAGACGAGCCAATCAAGATTTTCCAAGTGATAGAGAATTGCATTCCACTTAAAGATGAGGCTTGTTGACTTAACCGTGTTGCCTCGCACTACGTAGCACAACTCCCTAGATAATCAGAAACCGTAGTTACAAACGATGACCTCAAGCAATTACCAAAACAAATATTCACCACGGTCATCCACCAGACCGTCTAAGTACTAAGCTTTATTGCATTTCCATGCCTCGTCTGAGTCGAATTACAACAGTTGCAATCCTTTCATTCTTTTTTGAGAGTTTCCCCCCCCCCCCCCCTTCTAAGGACATCGCTGAGCACACTGTGTCCTACTTAATTGGAAATACAAGCATTCCAACAGCAAGTGCATTAGGTTCCTTAAGTGCTCGGAACAAACCGTGCATCACGCGCTGTCCTTGTCGTTGCGAAGGACACCCGTCGGCGGCAAACTGAACTCCAATTGCCAACAGTGTTCATTTAAATTCGCATTCGGCAACAGCAAATGTATGCGAAAGTTTCCTGCAAAGGATTAACCGAATTACTTAATTCCCAACCCTAACACAATGCTCGTGCTTCCATAAAACGCTAAGTTTAGTCCTAGTCCATCTCCTTTGCACCGACTTCCTGCGACATCCACAATCCAGAGAACGGACGTGGAGAAGACTGCAAGGAAGAAGGTCGCACTCCTAAACCATCCGAAAGTGTACAACTGCGGAAGCCAAACACGGACACTGCCATTACAATTGGTCCATACACGAAATTTTATTTTCTACTCTCTCTCGTTCTCCCCCTTCCCGCGCCTTGTATCTCGATCTCTTCAACAACTTTCACAGGAAGAAGCAACCGTCACGACTACGAATGACAGTTTGTTGTTGGCTCGTCTTCCGGTTAGCACGTCCACCCAGCCGCCCATTGTCCCTGTTCCCGTGTCGCTCGTTCATCCTCCGCTGGTGAAGGTGTAATTTTGTCATCCTTTTATTTAAGGGTCAATCCCAACGAACGAACAACTAACGTACGAAGGACATAAAAGGAACGAAGCAAGTCGTAAAATGAAGCTTTTATTTAGCGCTTAATTCTGCCATTAAAAAAATTGGAAAGGACCAACAAAGTACGCCGAATGGGTGTCCGGTGGCGTACGCCCCACCTCGGATCCCGCGAAAGGACACATCTACGAGAACGTTATAGAGTTATTCAGGAACGTGAACTGAATTAATTTCGAAAAGGGAGGAGAATTTTAATGCATTAGAGCCAGTGCCGGATGAGTGTGGCGCTGGTGAATCAAAGTTCTTCATGTACAGGACATCGTCGTTTTTGTTGGTGGTGCACTGCATGACGCCACTACCAGCGAGTGGCCCTGCAAGGATTCGTGTGCAAAAGTCGTAAAATGTTGAGCGAAGCGAGTGAACATGAAAAAAAGACTTGCTTTTGCGACGTTAACTGAGGCGACCAAAAGGGAAGCAGCACAGGACTTTGAGGTTTTGATAATGACAAGGATAATGTTTGTTAGTCTGTAGAGTCCTCCTTTTGCCTGCAGTGCATCGTCGGTATCTTGGTGAAGCCGTAAATTAGGTCTGTGACAGGGTGCGCTTGTGTGACAGGTAAATAGTGGCGACCACTTTGATTATGAGATGTAAGTGACGGCTACCAGTACACGCGGTAGTAATTAGCCCGAGGATGTCGACTGGCCAACAACTGTTTGTGACGTGTTGTTGGTGACAGATGCCTAGGGATGCGCCACTAACCCATTTTGATTTTCCCATTAGCCACTTTTTGATATTGACTCACAAACCGGAAACTAGAAAACATTTCCGCGTGATTTGAGTTCATGTATGAACTAAAAGTTTAGAGCTCCGGCGCTCAAATGGTCTTCATTCCATGGAATCAAATCAATAAACCTTCACTAAGCTTTGGCTGTGAATCCACTAAGTTGGCATTTGTTCACGAGTCGATGGCGATGTAGGGACATGAAACGCTAAGTGTTTTCCTTCATGGACGGCATCAGTTCCAAGTTTGTTGCCTAGAAGGTTTTAGGGCTATTTCGATTCATTCGACGAACTCACGGAAGGCGATGTTTTTACGTTTATCCTTGCAGCACATGAAATCTGCTGTCATTTATTTGCGCTCGTCGTAAACTGTGAAAGCGCGATAAGATTAGATATTAAAACCTTAACGTGTGACGCTTAGTATCCATTTGAGGATAACATGGGTGTTTATTTGACACGGGTTCGGGCACTTAAAAATTACTTTGAGTCCGAAGCCCAAAAAGAAGGAAATTATCAAATAGAGTATTATAGAGGTTCATTCATACTTTGTTTCCGTCATTTTTAGTTACTTAGTTAATCCTATATCCTCTAGCGCGGGATAGATAAGTATATGGTCGTATGTCCTGATGCTGGGAAGAGGTTAAGGTGGACAAAGCAGAGGTTATGGTCATTTCCAGAACGTCTATTCAATGCACCCTACATCTTAGTTGAGTCCTATTGAAGCAGACGGAGAAGTTTGAGAATCTCGGGATATTTTCCATGAGTGATGGAAGAAGTAATGCTAAGTTATCCTGTAGGATTGGCCAAGCTGATTTTCAACTCACTGCTTATACCAATTCCCACCGGACGCCTTGACCGAAAGTATACGATCGCGAATACAATCTGAGCAGTTGAGTTTTATTCGTGCTGTTGGGGAAGCTACTCGACGTGATAGGGTGAACAAAACAACGGTGTCCGAGGAACTCAACGTTGACCAGCTGGTTCTTCGAAAGGAAATGGCTATGCTTCGATGGATTGGTCACGTGGCACGAACGTCCCCATCATCACTTCTGCCGAGACGACTTCCGAATGCGATTCCATCAGATAAACGACCACTTGGCAGACCCACGACGAGGGTCTTATTCAGATTGGGCATAACTCTCCTGATCAGTTAGGAGTCGATGGTGAAGGATCGAGTGGCCTGGAGATTCTTTCAATCTTTCATTACTACCGACTAAATAGGATCAAAAGCGATATTTAAGCTCCAGTGAGCTTTGACGTTCATAGAGACATCGTTTGACACCAACAAACATATATATATTCTAATTTAGCTGGTGGTACTTCGCTTCAAACTTGTCCTGCAGGCATTCGAAAAGCAATGTCAGTGACTGGGAAACGGAAGTTGTTCTGTTGAAACAGCATCATTCTACAAATTGTGGCCGAATAATTCAGCAACTCGAGTTTGAAAATTGCACGTATATTGTTCCTCCGAAAATTGTTTGGATCAAATGAAAGCGTATATCACATTAATCTTGTCTTCTTTTACACCACATCTACGCTACCAAATCTTGGCCATTTTTGGATCTTTTGAGAAACGAAACTGTCTTAATTCACTGTTTTCTACTCTGCGAGTGTTCAGCCCTAGCAAAGTGAAGGAGAGAGATCCTGAGTATAAACACTTCTTTGCGGAGCTAGAGGACATAAGCGATCTAAGATTATTCTATGAATGCGGGTGGTTTTAGAACTGACGTTGGTCTCATAGTGGTAAACCACCCCAAAGCAAGGTCACAATTGAACCAACAAGTTGATCTAACTGAGCCAGGGTCTAAAGTGCCGACAGGACACTCTATCAGCTACCTACCTAGTACCTACCTTTTTCACTGCTTTCTCATGGTTGGGTAGACACATCTTACTAGCTACGTCTCACTTATGTATGTCATGCTAGTCGCATTGTGAAGCCCGATTGGGGAAGGAAACCTCTCTCCGCCTCCTCTGTACCAGTTGCTAAGATTACGTGTATTCGATGTTCAGCCATGATGACGACTTGATGAATCTGCAAAAATACGTTGGGTTAGATAAGAGTGATTGTCCCATGTGAAACAGTTGTGACACACTTACGAGTAGATCCTGTTTGGAACCATTGTACTATCACTAACCGGTGATTGACATACACCGATTCCTTGTTAACCAGGGGCAGGAACTAACACCTAAGAAGTGCCTGCTGGTATTCAAGTGGTCTCTTCAGAGATTTTCCACTTCATTACTGGGTTATAGCCAGTTTGTTTCTTTGATGAATTTAGCTATGGCCTGAAATACGTCAGAATTTTGGATTTTCTCGAATTGAGCTAATTTCTATTTTGAGCATGAATTTAGCATCCAAATCCTTTTTCTGTTATCAACCACAGAGTGTTTCGTTATCTATGTATTAACTACCAGTTTGCTCGAGACAGCAGATGTTTGCTGCGCGACTAAGGATCATCTAAAAGATTTTAAAATAAAAAATATTAATTAAAAAACAGTGTATGAATACATTTTTTTTAAATCTAATCTAGACAAGTTATTATCAGTGTCGTTACAAAATTCGTTGAAAGTGTGTATGCACCTTGTAATATGTTCATTGCAGACACAGATGGTTCTGGAGAAAATTTCTCAGAAGAAATCGAAGTTTCTCCGATTTCTCCGAAATTTATGAAATAATCATAAACAATCGGGCTTACACCTTCAACCAGTTTATGGACATCCGATTGAGACTGAATGCAGCCAGTTATACTATTCATGGATATATAGAGTTAACATTCCTAAGCAGAATCTCGAAAGGGGATTCAAAGGATATTCTTATGGTCGCCTTTAGTCCACAAATTGCAGAGGGATGCGATATTCCTGGACGCATGGGTTGTAACCTTTTATGAACATTTTCCAGAACTGTCCGCCTTTCTAAGGCATTACAGCAAATCGAGATCATTGCCTCACAGAACAATCGTTCAGCAGCCTTCAAAATTCTGCTCTAACAAGTTCGTTGGAAACCCATAAAGCCAAAGAGCAGCAACTATATCCTCTTGGTAACAAGTTGAAGAAGAGAAACTATTTCTTAGAACTCCTAACAAAATGGAATGCGTTCCAGATCGCATAAAATTTCTTAGAAAAATCGACATACCTTGACGTCCACTTTCTCTAGCTTGGACTAAGGAGCAAATGATAAAAATCAAGATTTTTCAACAATCTTTCGCTGGTTTCGCATTACAACACCACACACGCCCTTAGTACATGACACGCAAATAGCATCGCTCCCTAAGTGGAAAGCAATAATTGATTCAGTTTGTACACTTTGAAATTCAAATAATGACTGACGAATGATACAGCAATCTACAGTCCAGGGCAGGAGGGACAGCAACACCTCCCGCCCACGAACGTCCTGATTTGTGCCATGCCATCACTACCGCCATCACCCAAGGTACTACACATTCTCTTCATTTATTTTCACTTTACAGAAGGGCAATTTAGTCAGAGATTCGATTTCCTGGCATCCATAAAATTTCAATCACGTTCCCGGCTTTAGGAGCGTTCACTGATTCCTTGTCTCCCACTATCCGTGCACCCACTGCCGTCCCAGTCGGCTAATCCTGCAAGTGGAATCCAACCAATGAAATCGAAAAAAAGAGAGAGAGAGGGAAAAGGCAACAAAAAAAAGTGAGTTTATCAATTGTTTTGGGTTGTTTATCCCTCGGATATGCTCCCAAAAGTGTTCAGTGATACTTTAAATTAAAGTTACGCTCAGACCCACTTCAGCGGCGAATAGCGACGGCGGAGGGTTGACTGGAGAATGGGTACATTTTACTTTTCAAACTTTCCCAACTCCCCTCATGATTGATTTACGGATGTCTGTTGTGCTAAGAAGAGGTACAAGTTTATTCCATTTGTTATGACAACGAAAGGTGACAAAACAGAAACAAACAGACCGAGTATCTGCGCCACTGTACGGGGGGCGTAAGCGCGTGATAATTGAAATTAGCAGCGATTCCCTGAGGGTGGGCGGTGGCTGGTGGGTGGCTGTAGGCGCTGGTTGGGAGTGACTTATTTGTATTCAATTGAGTAGTGAGAACTCTGTATCATCCAAGGGATCTTTGTCATCCTTTGATTGTGTTGTCATTGAATTCAGAGAGTTCTTGTAATCCAAATCGATAGACCCTCTTTGCGAGTCACGTGTGTGTGCATGTGCGTACGTGAAGAGGTTGCGGAATATTCGAGAAGTGATATGCTCGGAATGGTGATGCTAATGAATTCATTGAATTCGTTATGAGTGCCAATTATTTTAAAATTATACTACAGCTCTGTGTTACAGTGTGGAGGGAATTTCTGATTTCGGAATTTGATTTAGAATGCCTACAGGTACCTGGAAGTCATGCATCTTTTAGCATATCACCACTTCAAGGATTCTTGATTAAAGAACATCTTGTCAAATGTCTTCAAACCTTTATGGAACACATGGAAATGTAATCATGTCTGGCAAAGGATATTTCCGGTGACCTTATGATTTTCAACGAACACATCAGATATACCAGCGTACAACCATCACGACATCGATAGGGCAGCAGTGTGTTGAGGACATGTCTGACAGCCCATGTTGTACTTCGCAGCACGGAATGTCGGCTAAACACCTTCCTTCAGTCAATTTCAACAGTCTATGCCATTAATGTGTACAAACAAGCGTTTCCCGTTTTCCCGGAACGAAAGCACCGCTTAAGTCATGCAAGTCCCGAGTACACACGAGTATTTCAATGAGGGCGCAATTTAAGGACCCAGCACGCACGCTTTTCCATGGAACCCTGAGGCGTATCGCACTAAGTGCCATTGTACAGGAATGCATTGAGCATATATTTTTCATACTTTTTTTTCTTTTTGTTTTCTCCTTTGTCACAACGGCATGGATAAAGCTCAACAATTTCAATCGCGCCAAACTATGACCGCGAAAGTGAATGCAATTTTATGCATGACTGCACTTAGAAGTGATAGCCGCCTTTGTGTCCGCAGAGGATCGGCGGCGGCGGGCCCCTCGTTCGAATGTGTATACACCCCTCCTTCCTGACCCAGTGCGCTGGTAATTAAGTTCCGAGCAACCTACAAAACTATTTGTCCAGTGCAACTGGAGAACGAGCACAAACATAAAATGTGAAATAAAACGACTCCACGAGATACCTTTCGGCGCTGTACAGTGGGTGCTTGAAGCAGGCGATGTGGATTTCGAGGTAATTTTTTATCTGCAGTAAAAACATGCTCTTCTTCTGCAAGTGAAGAGCACGTTATTAAATAAAAAATATATAATTCCTGCAGGAGAAAACAGGATTGTCGCGGGTGAAGCATTAACCCATGGATAGAGTTAGTCCGAGCTGCTATTATGGGTGGGGTGGAGCTGGTTTCATAGCATTTTAATGAATTTTAATTTACGAGCCTTAATTTGAAGTGCCTTGTGATGACACACACATAAGATTTGTGTTCGTTGAAAGCTAATTACTGCGCTCGACGAGAAAGTGTCGGAGGGGGGTGCCTTACGGCGTTGGGGTTATAGGCGACATGTGCTGTTGTTATGGATTAATTTTACAGCCTTCTCTTGGGGATCATTCATTTGATTCGGTTTCCAGTCATTCAGTCACTTCTGAACTGGTGGTTACTTGAGTCTCCTAATCCGTATTTTATTTTTACGACGCCACAAAAGAGAAACCCCTGTTTTTACAACGAGTTTAGGTAGACTTTTGGAATAAACCGGCAAGGTAACACTGGGTCGAACTACGAGAGCTGCACTACGAATGGAATAGGAGGGAAGAGACATGGCTGCTAAGGAGGAAAAGGGAAAAGCATGAGAAGCGCTCCATGGTGAGGAGGTGGAGAGGTGTGTACGGTGCCCAAAAGTTCAATCAGAGCGGTTTGAACAGAAGCTTGCCTGGATGGAAATGGACATCTGATAGCAAAGTCGCAGTCGATACTGAGAATTTGGAAAAATCACTGTCCAGCTGTCAGGCAATCAATGTATAGACCAAAAATCTAAACGAAGTTAAAATTCGAGACTTAAGTCAAATTAAGCTTCTGAAGCGAAAGCTGTCTTTGGAGCAGTGGGCACGATCTGGGTAAACGCATGCATGAGAACATCTGTAAAAGATGTGGTCGAAGAAAAACTTGCCCGATTACCGAATACGTTAGTATTTGCAGGCACTACTCTGCTGCATATGCGAATAAAATAAAGTAGCTAATAAATAACTCAACACGAATTTGTCACAAAGCGTGTGTTTTAATATCTTTGTTCAGCAGCGCTTCCACCCGCCTCACAGAACCCATTTTCAAGGTCCCGTCACATAAAAGTAGCTATACTATAACTGTGTACAACCGCACCATTAAATAAGCCCTCTGTGTGTGTGGGGAAGCATTTGCAGTTGCCAACGACTCCATGCTTAAATGAGAGCATGGGATGTGGCTGATGTTCCACTTGTTTGGAGAAATAGGATGCAATCACTGAGACGGAGTCAAAATGCTAAATATTTATCCACAATTTCATTTGAAATGCAAATCATGGAATTCTACCGTTTTTACTTGAAGTCATGCAAGCAACAAGTGACGAATTGAACTTCTGGACTAATACTTTTTCAGTTACTAAGCGAAACTAACTTTTAATTATATATCCGACCCGGGACTGCACTACAGAGTATTCTTCAGACATTCAACATCCGACCCCATTGTTGCCTCATCGGGTGTTCCGCAAGGCAGTCACCTTGGTCATCTAATCTTTGTATTTACCATCAAATATGTTGACTGCATCATAAAAGACTCTACTTTATCTGTCTACGCCGATGATATAGAAATAATCAGGACAATATCGAATCAAACCCAACCAAATAACAACTCCAAAATGAACTTACTGCCTTCGGCATTTGGTGCTACAAGAGATTCCTAAAGCTAAATGTTCGTAAGTGCCAGTCCATTACTTTCCCTCGCAAACGCTTACCCCCACCTCCCAGAACATTCTACGTTGTCAACTTATATGGCGTAGGAATCGCTTGTGATAGGCTTGTGAGTTTCCAATCCCACATTTAACATATGATACATAGAGCCAATTCTTCCCTTGGCTTCATAAAATGCTGGTCCAAAGAATTCTCGAACCCTTACGTTACTAAATCCCTCTACATCACCTAAGTCAGACCTCTCCTCGAATATACCAGTCAGTCAGGTTTGCTATGCCAGTCAGGTTTGCTATGCATACTGCATCAGCACCTCAATTTGGATGTTCTGACAGCATTGCTTTACCACCCTATAAAGACACAGCTGATCGGCCTTCAGACCCTTAAAATACGCCGTGTAGTAGCAGACATTCTCTTCGTTTACCATATCTTAACAGAAACAATTGCTCATGTGCTCCTCTGCTCATGTATCCACTCAACTCCTTCTCCGAACCCTCCATCGTACCAAACTACCAACTATGGCAAGTATGAGCCTATCAGCAGAATGTAGCGATTAACTAATCTATCACAAAATTCCCGGGTCCGTCTATTAAAAATTAGTTAAACGCGTCCTCACAACTCCATTGCCGCTTCTCGCATTAGTTAGCTTAAAGTTCATGCTTGTATTTAGTACATAAATAAAAACAAATACAATAAAGAGTGCTTTTCTAAGAATAAGAATAAGAAACAGGGCAATTACAAAAGTCTATACATATTTTATTTGAGTCATTTCACGTAAATAAATGTTGAGACCACAGCAGCGTTTTAAAGGTTTCCATGCGGAGAGTTTACTTTTTCGAGCATATTGGCTGTTCTCGCTAATAACACGTGTATCAGCAGTTTTCTCACACACGCTGATTTAAAAGGCCCCATCAAGAGATAACCGGTATCGCCTCACAATTGTGGATAGATTTACACGGTGGCCTGAAATAATCTGAATACGGAGCATCACAGTAAAGGCAATGGCACATTTCTTAGACGGATAAATTGGCAAATTGGAGTATCTGAGAGAATTACCACTGCTTTGGAACGCCCATTTTAGTCAGTGATCCATCCAAAGGCGATATGGATGACTGAACGATTGCATCGTACCGTAAAGTCCGATAAAATGTCTTATAAAAACACGGATTGGTGCGAAGTTATGCTTGAGTCGTCCCGGAGAACTGGTCATGGAACTGCCACAACTGGCGAATCAGGCTGAGTTCGATAGTTTATAATATAATAATAATATTGGTGGCGCTACAGCCCGTATAGGGCCAGGGCCTAGCTTCTCAGCAACCACTCGTGTTGTGCGTGCTATTGTTCATTCACGAGTGGAAGGGACCTACAGTTTTATGGCGACCCCGAACAGCCAAGTTTGAGAACCTTTTTCTAGACAGTTTTACTCTTTGCGCTTTGTCAGTGACTCGAAAGAGGTGGGGGCCGTGAAAAGTATTTCTTGTCGTACCAGTAATCGAACCTAGACAGGTAGGTCCAAGTGCTTAGGAGTCGACGCACATACCCACAACGCCACGGGCAACCGAAAAATCTGTTGCCTCAATGTCGTGGATGTGAACAAAAAAAAACGGAGAGTCGGAACAGCAGACGTTTGACGAGGGGAGAAATGTGGCTGCTTAGTTTGCAGATCTATTTTCAATTTACCTAAGCTTATACAATACTATTGCAAACATTTCAACCCATTTGAATATTGTATTATGCAATAACGAAACAAATGTTAACGAAACGAAAATTGTCTGCTTGGCCGCTGCAGACAATTTTCCAATTAAAACAAGACGATCTTTATCCGGCTTTTATAAGCCCGCGGTCATTCGATGTAAGTCTTTCCATGATGAAATTGCAAAAGCTAACTGAGGTTGTATGCCTCCTAGACAAATGTCACGAAACGCCCATGAAACCGAAGTACGAAGCACCAGTTATTATCAAGACGCTCCTGAAATTCAAAATAATAAGAAAACTATAGAAATAAGAGTAGTGAAACAATCGATTGTACTTAACCTAATTTCGATTTGTTAATCCTCAAAAAAAATTATTCACCCAACGAAAAAAATGCACAACAAAAAATAGCAAAGACTTCATCCAATCTCTCCAAAGAATTCTAATGTCAACGTGCAGACATTACTGAGGGAATAATTGAATTGCTTACCTTTCATGTCACCTTAAAATATAGCCGAGATCAATCAATTAAATCCACTGTCAGGACTTCACCTCCGACTGAAGATGGAAAAAACAACCCAAGCTTCACCCCATTCCTTGGGAACCCAATGACGGCACTTCTATGTCATCACTCAAACAACGAGCGCCAGTCTTACTTTGATCGGTGACAAGGAAAATCTTTCATGCAGCTCATCATTTTTCAATCCCTAATGTCGACTGTGATTGAAAGGAAAAATGTAAAATGAAAGAAGGAAGGGAAAAAAAACGGAAAAACCTATCCAACATCCTGCGACACGCGCCACGAGTGATTTATTTGTATTTAAACGAAAGTGAAGTACAAATATTTCCCTACAAACAGAGAGAGTGAGAGAAAAAAGCGAAGCACCACCCTACGTCGTGCAAATGACAATCAATCGGCTATTTGTTCCGATCCACGTGAGGAGTTTACAGCGCTCAGCCATTAGCGCCTCACCTGACACCGCTGCCGCTAGAGCGTCGCTGAACTTTGGAATTGGCAAATCACGTCCATTAGCCTGTCCCTGTCCCGAAAGTTGGACTCGAACGAGCAGTGCACATTTAATTTTCTTAGGAAAGTTTCTGTAGCAGCGAAGGACACACACATTCAGTGGGTTAGCGGGTGACGAGACTGGGCGGGAGGAGATCCAAGAAAGCTCCCCCGGCATCAGGAATTGAAAAGGTCCTACGTATGCAAATAAACTCTCAGCAATTCGTTCGTTTGCCAGTGATTCGATTCGAATTTGCTTGCCCCAGGAACGCAGGCCAAATAGATGAAAATGACTAACAAAATATCCTGCAAGAGAATGGTAACGAAGAGTATGCGGAGGAGAAGTGAGAAGCATCGCATTTAATCAGAAAACCAAAAACGAATGAGAAAGGATTGGCCTCCTTTTCTGGGCGGATTGAATGATTCTGTCCCCCTTCCAACCCCATCCCGTGCAAATGAACTAACCTAGTGTCTGTTAAGTGTGCCACCCACCACCATCAGCAGTTAAGTGAGGGTAATGACATCTTGTGCAAATCCGTGCCGAACAGTGACAGAGCGATGCATCATTGTGACCCAAATATGTGTGGAACTCGGTCACTTTTCTGTGTTGGCAATACAAATCCATCAAAGTGAATAAGAATCATGTGCCGTCTGGTGAAAGGAGATGACGGATGTGCACAAACTTGTGCCTACGAGTGAGAGACCATTGTGAAGGACGATATGCACGTGCAGGTTAATCCACCGTCCTCTACACCGGTATCAGGCTGGTGGTAGTGGCGGGACATCGTCAGGACAGGGACAAAGTTCACGTGGTTGGATGTGTGAGTTGCGTGAGTGTATAACAGTTGTCACTGTGCTTTGCTATAAAAGCTTTCGGAGCTTTCATTGAGTGGGTGTCCTCAGTTCTGTTACGTGACTGTTAAAAGGTGTCCTTGAATGAAAGTTTGAATTTGTTGCGGTGCATGCATCAGCTATGGTGGATGCCCAAGATTTTGTAGAATTTACCGTGTTTTTCAACTAATTGCAAGAAAAGCTCTTAAAGGAACTGGAACCTGCAACTATGAGCTGTACTTCACTGTCAAATGAGCAGGGATTTTTCCTTGAAATTGCTTCGAGGTATCTTAACATCATGAGTGTCAATCTTTTGGAATCACAAAAGTTCATATCGTCTAAAAGTAGAGCAAGGAATGACACAACGATACATAAACGAGTCTGAACCTCGTACGCGCAACTATTTAACTCAATGTTTTTTTTAGAGTGGTCGGATGATTGAAGGATCGGGTAGACAATATGTATCAAATAAATTGTTCAGTTTTGTCACGAGACAATGTGTAGAACTACACTTGCATGTCGGTGTTTCATCGGTTTCAAAAAGCAAGCAGATAACGTGGAACCCAACCTGCTTTCTTGGCACAGTGGAAAAGGAAGCCCTCGTTAATTTCACAAGTGCGATCCTATCTACGTTTTATCTTCCAGTTGATCGTCCCAACCGAATCTAAAGCCAAACGGGGATTTATGCGAATGTGCAGCACTTGCGGTTAATACAGAGCGTCAGTGCATACTAGACGTTAAAATCGCTCAGCTCTGTCTTGGGCGCCCAACTGGCAAGGCACTTGAGACGATACAATAAAATAAAATGGTTTCTTTCCCATGAATTTGAACTACTTAAGTGCAACTCATGGATGTTCTGAGCCTGAGCAACATCTACTATATACCGCTGAAGGCCCTCGCAACGTTGCTTCCAATCACCAATACCAAGCTGTTTTCGTTCGCGATAACTTGGTCTTTATGTCGGAGATTCGGTTTTCCTCTCCCTCTCCAACCAGGAGGATGGCATTCGAAGGCCCCCTTTGCTGGAGCATTGCTGTTCTAAATTTTTGCCTTCCGGACTGCATACACATCAGCTTGTAGAGTTCATAGAGTTCGTCGTTCTGTCTTCTTCGCTATTTTCCTTCCTCGCAGCCACAGGACTATATATTCGGCGCAGAATTTTTCTTTCACCTAGGTGCCTGGAATCGGCTCTCCTGCTTTGCTTAACGTCGCGCTTAAGGCTTCATATAGCAGTGTTTTGGGCCCAGTTGTTTGACCAGACCCAAGGAATGGAGTTCGCGTTTGCCCCGAGGTAAACAAACTCCTTCACACAAAATTATCGCTCTCGATCGTAATGTTTTGTCCCAGGAGGTGTGTCCTCAAGATCAGTTCATTTCGCTTGTTTTTCAATCGCCGATTTCCACCACGGCACGTTTGGAACTCTCGATGTTGCCGATGACGATGTCGAAGTCTGCGTTACCCAACTGTTGGATTCTTGACTTTCGTACCTCCTTGCTGAAATCCGTTGCAGGTTTTGAACAACTCGAAGGTCCTTAAACCGGACTGCATAGTGCATCGCGTATCTGTCAGCTGGGTGTGCCACAACCAGATCCCGAATTCGGCTACTGCATATAGTTCCTTGCGATGCGATTCTAAGCAGCTTTAAAATCGATATAAAGGTGGTGTGTATCGATTTGAAACTCGGTAATCTTCTCCAGGATTTGCTTTAGTGTGAATATTAAGTCGATAGTCTTTTTGAAGGGCTGAAATCCGCATTGGTACGTGCCTATCAATGCGGTTCAAAACAGCCTTAGTCGTCCTCACAATACACTGCAAACGATCTTATGGACGACGTTCAGCAGGGATATACCTCTTTAGTTGGTGCCAGAGATAGGTTCGACTTTTTTGTGGACGGTGCATGTGGAGCTGATATGCCAGTCGTCGGTGAAGCTTTCGTCTTCCTATATTCTACAGGTGATCTGATGCATGATCCCTATCACAACATCAGCACCGCCCTTGGAGAGTTCTGATGGTTAGCCATCTGGGCATGCGGACTTGTTGTTCTTCAGCTTTTAATGACATCCTCAAAGCTAGGTGGGTTGACGCTTTCGACGACCGGTGTGGGGATTTCTTCGGTTCCAATCACTCTCTCGCTAAGCAGCTATTGGATGTTCAGCTTATACACATCCACTATTCCTTTCGAGTCAGTAACAAGATTAGGTTCATAATTTCGAAGAGCTTGTGTGACTTTGGGTGCGATCAGCCTGTTCAAAGAGACTATATTGTCCCTTAACTCTTCGACATACTTGGGCGGTTGCGAGGTACCTTTTCTTAAGGCATGCAAGCTTCTGTTCATCCCGTCTTTTTGTGGGATACTTCTGTTCAGTGCATTTTGGTGTGCCTCGTCGACTGCATGTTTCTTTTGCTCACACTTGCAACAGTCTTTTTTAGGAGTATTTAATTGATTATCAAAAAAGTAAGATTTTGAAACTCAGATCGGAATCAAACGCAATTAGAAACAACCACTCGGCTTACCTCTGCACTGCCGCAAGACATCATAGCGAGTGCTTCTATTTCTTTTTGTTGAATTTTGATCCTAATCGATCGGAAGAAGTAATATACCGTACACTCACTCAATGTTACACACATTCATCACCTCCCCGATCAATTTTTTCCAATTATAAGATGCTTTCCGTGTCGCTGCACAGAGCCATCGCACGTCCAACAGATGACGTTTGACAAAGACGACATTCCACCCCGTAACCCATCGCTCATTCCCTCCTAACATTCGAACCAAGGGAAGCATCGAACAAAAGTAACGCAACAGCAGCAGCAGCAGCAATTAATCTAGAATCAAAGAGGGGTAAATCAAATTAGCGATGACACATTCCGATGACACAATTCCACCCAAAACGGACGGACGCAACCGGGCTAAGCTTAAAAAATGCGAAATAAATAAAACGCTGTAACAAATGTGATAGATAGGATCTCTCGTGCGGTGGTACTTCGGAAGACCTATTATACGCTTGGGATTTACTGTCATTACTCACCACCTGCAGTCGGCTAACGATTTCCCATTTAAAGAAGGTTGAACTCTTCTCTGCAGCCGCGCGAGGGGAGGTGGTTGCCTCATTGCGAAAGCCCGGTGATTTGTACACATGTCATCGGCCTCTCATCGAACACTTGTGTTTATCTAGCAGTATTTGCTGTCAACTTGTCATTTGTAAAATGGAATTTTTCTTCTTGTTGTGCGCCCGTCGTGTGTTGGCCACAGTTCTAGGATGGATTCACAAAAGCAATCAAAGACTATGTCATGGGGGCTTTGATTTGTATTGAAAGGCTTCATTTGGGTTAACAGAGGGAACACGAAAAGCAATTCGTTAACTTCAATCGCACCTGGAGCAGAGCAGAGCAGACATCACGACGGTGGATTGTTGGTCTAACAATTACCAACTGAATGTGACTGTAACGGGAAGGACTTCAAATGCATGAAAAATTGAATTTGCCACCAGACAGGACATTGTGTGCTGGTTGGTATGGTGCAGCTGCACTCTCAGGAGTTCTGAATTGAACGTCGATACCGAGTTCGTGTTTGAAGAATAAATAAAAGTGTCTCAAACGCGAACCAGCTTGTCTCGGTTCTTTTTCAAAGTGCAGACAGTCTAACGTGATTCGGCGGACTACATGTGTGAAGGGAATGGGTAATGAGTCTCACCGCAAACTAAGGAATAGCCACTACCACAACGTCAATGGGGTGCTAATGGAGCAAAACACTCTCCTCTAGACTCACTCATCAAATTGTTTGTTAATAGCCTCTGCCTTGGGGTAGCTTCAACTGAATGCGATGTACCAAGGGCTACCCTCATGGTTGATACAAAACTGCCACAGATGAGTGCATCTTAAGGACTCATCTGAAGTACTGCCAACTGGGGTGCGTCAGTGAACTGTTGCCAAGCAACACAGCTCAGTGATTGCCCATTGACTTAACACGAAGTAGCCCCTTGTCACCGTCGACTGACGCACGTGGACAGGGCGCTCATCCCTCGCCAGGTCTCCATCTTGACGCACAAATTTTGATTATATTAATTGTGAAAGGTATGCCACCTCGTCCGCCCCACCCGCGCCTAGTCGTCTTCGCCGGATCGGCATTTTGTAATTTTAAGCGAAACGGAAATTTCAAATTATTCGTCCCGAAATTGGTTGTCATGCAATTTATACCACCCAATCCATACCATGTAGCCTGTTGCTGGCAACAGCCTTGTGTCGCAGCCACCGGCAGCAACTCAGTTAACATCCCCCCCAGTGTCAATGTTGGATGTTGGTAGCGCAAAGTAATGCAATACTACCCGGAAAGAGACGCAGTAGCAACGCGCTCCCACTCGCAAATGGATCACACCCCTTCATTAGTGGCACTCATGTGGAAAATTATATTTTTCGATTTATATACTGTCATTGTGAGCGAGGGTATGAGCGAGGCAGCACACGAGTCGAGGGTTGGACGCGACACACAGCCACCAGCGTCAGCAGCTACGTATTATACCCCGCATAGCCGGAGCGAGATGGGGTCTGGATACATTAATATTTCAAATGGCTTCGGTGGAGTTCATCTTTTGGTTTGGTTGCACGTTACACGTTAAATCGAATCCGGTTTCAAAGGGACTCGCAAGTAGCTCACTTTATTCGAATTCCTTCCTGCTTTCCTGTTTCATTTTATTTTAATTTTATAAACGTCAACGTAATTACCTCTCGCGGAGATCGCGTTGTGAAACATGAAACAATGGGGGGGTGAGGTATGATATGAGTTGAATTACGCTTTCGAGAGGCGGTGATGAGGTACTCCGACGTGGATAAGCGTATCGGGTTATCATTATCCATTTATCCATTCGAGATGGATGGCAGTCATCACTGAAAGGCTTATGCGGATGCCTTTTGAAAGATCTGCTTCCACTGCCACTGAATGCAATTATTCTTTGAACTTCTGAGCTGATACGTCAGAACGATACTACATAATGCGTATATCTGACGATTCTGTAGAATCGTTGTGGTTGCGCAATATTTTTTTTATCGATGTACATTCCTTTGAATTCATGCTTGTCATCGAGAAAAGCTTTGATTTAAAAATGTCGCGAAAGGTTTACGTTTCATGCAGTTGATTAAGAGTGCCTCTTCAGGTGACCTTAGAGGGTTTCCTGCAACCACTTGCATTGTAGTCCTTTCAAGAGAAGACACGACTATACACGAAACATGGAAAACAGGGCAGATCGGTGGGACAGTCGACCGCAAAGAGTGGATCAGTCTATGAGACGAAGGATTGTGGACGAGTATTTGAAATGTAGGCCATAATGAATTGATTCTGATTTACTTATGACTTCGGACTCAACCATAAGCTTTAGGTCAAATGTAACCCGAATCATCAACAAATTTCAAAATTCCAACAGCATCGGAGAAAGGGATTTATTTCGCTTTTGCTTAACTCACAAAAACTGATCGAAACTAAACGAAACTAAAAAAGAGATATAAATTCTGTGTATTTGCTTGATTGCCTAAGGGGAATTAAGACCTTCTTCTTCATTGTGTGGCATTACAGTCCGTGGCACTTGACCACAATCAACAGGCATCTCCAGCTAGCGCAATATCTGGTTAGCTATCTCCAGTTTTGCACTCCAAAGTCGTTGAAGTTCTGTGTTGTTGTCCCACAGGGTCAGCAAAGTCGAAGAGCCTTTGGGCCGGAGCTAAGTTGTCCATGCGCTCTGGCTCTGGCCTAGCTACCTTAGGCGTTGGAACCGTAGGCTCATGGCACTGTAAAGCCAATACAATTCTTCGTTCAATTTTCTTATCACAAATTGTGTTGGCTAGTACAGACACACCAAGTCCGAACATAATCTTGAACTCATTTCAGAATGATTTGAAAATCAAATTTCAAAATGCCCATAGTTTCACCTGAGAAGAGATTGATTTCGCCCTCACTTAAGTAACCACGACTGAACGAAACTCAACGAAACTGAGCAAATTGTATGATTTTTATGCATTCGCTAGAGTAATCTTAAACAGACCTAGGTTCCCTAACCTGTTTGAACTCGAACTCTTATTCCCGGGGCACCAATTCCAAAAATGTTCTAAGCGAATAACTGTCAAAAACTTCACTGCCACACACCCAACGAAACGAACACAACAGAGCGTGCCGTTGTGAGTGGATGCGTATTTTAGAAATTCCACTCTCTCCACACTTCCAATGCAAAGAACACATAAAGCAAGCTATTTCTTACACCCAGCAGTGCGAGTAACCCAATCGACAACACGCTTCATTTGTCCACTTGAAACCCAGTATCCTTGCCGGGTCAAAAACATGCTGCTTGTAACCACCCACCGAACGCCCACGTTCAACGTTGCAGAAGTCCCCAGACAAAAAACTCTCTAAATTAGACGTATTCCACCCTCGAACTCTGGCAGCCTCTGTGAAATTTCACGCCCTGAAATTCTCTCAATGCATTCGAACATGTAATTGAAATAATGATGCACCAAGGCGCACAACAACATGGCAAAACATTTCGGCAATTTTTGAGTTTTTTTTTTTTTGTTTCATACGTTCGTTGGTTGGTTGTTTTTGCTTGCAAACCGTCCACTCCAGTCCACTACGTATCAGCTTTGTGCCAAGAGCCCAAACATAGACCTGCGAATAGAATTCTCCTTTAGAGCGTAACTCAACACCTGAAATGACCGAAAATTGAAACATCCGTTAACAGGGTAACCTCTCCTCGGCCCTTGAACAAGCCGAACACAAAGGCTCATGTTCGGATGAATATAAAAAAAAAGAACACAGCACATACACACTACCCGACCCATCTCCCGAAAGTGTTGGCAAAAATTGAATAGAATCGCAAAATGTCCATGTTGCTGCAAGTTGGTCCGGCATGAATACACATCAGGACACACACACGCCCACCGCCTCGCCCCACACGGAGCCGAAACAACAAGGCAACACGGGGCCGAAACCTGGAAACATGTCAAAAAGGTGAAGCCGCTCCGGCAAGTCCTTCCTGTCGCAACGTCCGAAAACCATTAATTATTTCCAACAGGTCTATTATTATGGCGTTTTGTTTGTCAAGTTGTTTACCATTCGGAATGCTGGGTCTGGGTCTGGGTCTCACATTTCGTGTCAGGGCTGCTTCGGGTGTAGACATGGAACGCTGACGATGGCCACATCGTCGATAGCGACGACACTGACAGCCTGATGACTGGCAAATACTTTGGTACCACCACCACCACCACCACTACCACGACGACGAAGTAGCACGGACCGCCAGCCAACAACCACCAGGCCACCGACTAACACACAGGCATCGCAGGGGAACGCAAAGTGTTTGTATTGATATTTGGGAATAGGATAATTGGTGGCACGACAACTGTGATCAGTGGACTGCCACAAATAATTGACATTTTCCTTCGAAATACAATCGCATGTGAGTGTGGCTGTGTGCCTAGGTGGAGCTCGAGATGTGTCAGGTTGATTGACAAATTGTAATTTTCCCTTGTGCTCATCCACATCCCCCATCGACTTGCGATGCATCGAACGGAAGAGTTCTCAGGAACTGTGCGCAAAGGAAGGTGAGCATTGTGATTCAGATAATGACCATGTAATGTGGCGTCCGTCAGTAAATACTCGAGAACAGGAAACCAATTTCGTTTCAATTGATCAAATGTTTGTGCCTCGAGGGGTGGCTTTTGTGAGAAATTCATTCGCAAGAAAGAAGGGGGCGTCAGTTCGAAATTGCCTGTGAATTTTATAGAAAAGTTATCCGCACGGGACACAGCGCTTAGTGGAGTGCAGAGGAGGATTGAGTGCATGTCAATGGAACACCTTAATCCCGTGTGGTGGTGGGTTGCAAACTGAGGCAAGCTCATCAGTCAAACACAGGCTTGACGGTGTGGGAATTAAGAACTCTACTCGCTTTGGATTTAATTCATCTGCCTCGAGCGATGCAACACGGAGTTCTACACATGTCCAGTGGTTCCCAGGAAGAGACTCTGCAATCGGTTGATCAGGGCTTACTATGGAAAATACGGAAATCAAGAAAAGACTGGCGAGGATATATACATTTATAGTCGTAGCCAATTTCTACGTTCTTCAGTTCTTGGCTTCTTTGGTGATTTGGTCTGTCTCTCTTGGACCAAGGAATGAACGCAGAACATTTTTCTCAAAAAGGCGCCATGGTGAAGGACAATAGAGTGGGACAGGCATGATAAAGATGTTTTATAAAGCATGGCTTCATCAACTTGGTCCTTCGAAGAGGGCTCTACTATTTACTCTTAAGGACAAAGAAACAGCAACTGGAAAGAGTTGTTCTTCTGGAGGTTGTTCTGTTTACTGACGCCAAGCCGTCGCTGGTGTGTGTCCGTCCTTGAAGACAGGAAAAATGGGGTATTAGCCATTCAGTCACCATTCAACGCATTTTGGCACCTTCCGATTCAATGGCAGCACACGCCTCATTAACGATCGAACGTTGTGTTCTATAAATCACGTCAATGTCGCCAGCGCATTCTAACAATTGTATGGACACTTGGTGTTCATTCCTCTTGTGTTGACGAGTGAGTTCGGCACGATCTTCTCCAGAGTGGTGTTAAAAAACTCACAAGTGACAGCACGTTGTCTTGTGCCCAATCCTTTTTTGACATTGTAGGTCTCGGTGAGTTCATTGCCAACCTCGACGGAGCAGTAAGAGTCATCCTGCACTAACTGGCGAGTTTTGCGGAAATGTCAGAATTTCGTAATACTCATCCGGATTCATACTAATGGCCCCAAAAGTCCTTGAATTGCATGAGTTCCTTGAGCATCTGAAATCTGCTTCTGGCTCCACGATCGACGATATGAATCTGGCCAGCCGCCTAAGGATCCCACACCAAAGGTAGTTACGGTAGTAAAGGGTGGTTCAATTTTAAGGGCCGATGTTGAATGTGAACCACACCTAAACGTCAAGCTTTTTTCTGCATTTCACTCGACATTTCTCAATTTCAGACTAACTCAATTTGAAACATGGAAGATACACAATCGAGCAACGCGTTAAAGTTATTCAGGCTTATTATGAAAATGGGCGTTCAAATCAAAATGCATATCGTGCACTTCATGATTTTTTCGGTCAATTTAATCGTCCAAATGTGCGTACAATCGGAAAAATCGTAAAAATATTTTAGCAAACCGGGTCTGTAGGAGATGCGAAAAAACCAGTGCATGCCCGTACAGCTCGTACTGCAGAAAATATTGCTGCTGTTCGCGATAGTGTGGCAGAAGAGCCGTCCACCTCAACTCGTCGTCGTGCCCCACAATTGCACCTCTCACGCTCGTCGTTGATGAACATTATGCATAAAGACTTGCATTTACATGCTAACAAGGTGCAATTGAATCAAGAACTAAAGCCTCTTGACCATTTCAAGCGTCGTCAATGGTAAGAATGGTGGCAAGAAATGGCAACTGTGGATGATCAATTTTCGAAGAAAATCATCTTCAGTGATGAGGCACATTTTCACCGCAGTGGATTCGTCAATAAGCAGAATTGCCGCATTTGGGCGAATGATAATCCAAGAGTGATTGTCGAAAAACCAATGCGTATTTTTTCCAAAATGAGGCCGGTCAGGCAGTTACTGTGAATGGTGTTCGCTATCGTGAAATGATAACGAACTTTTCATGGCCCCAATTGGACGATATGTGGTTTCAACAGGACAGTGTCATTTGCCACATAGCTAACGAAACAATGGCTCTTTTGCGCGACGAATTCAATGGCAGTGTTATCTCACGTGATGGCAATGTCAATTGGCCGCCAAGATCATGTGATTTGACACCGTTGGATTTTTTTCTTTGGGGTTATTTGAAAGAAAAGGTGTACGTCGATAAGCCAGCAACAATTCAAGAGCGAAAGGATGAGATAATTCGGCACATTAACGGCATAGAACCTCAATTATGATTCAGCGTCATCGAAAATTTGGACCGTGTGCCGCCGAGGTCGCGGCTGCCATTTGGCCGATATTTTGTTCCATACATAATTGAACCATACCAATATTATCATAATAAAAAGAAATGAGAATAATTTCCTAAATAATTTGTGTTTTATTCAAAATCAACATCGGCCCTTAAAATTTAACCAGCGACACTAGACTAGAGACCAGCGACATGGTTGTGCCCGTTCTGTCAACAATCACTGTAGATCGGAACACGTAATCAATCGCTGGTTTGTTGAGATTAGAATGAGTCGTTTTTCGAGGGATCAAGCCGGCTTTATACAAGCTTTTCATCAACCCAGTTCTGCTCTACAGTGTAGAGCGATGGAAAAGCACGCCAAATTCTTTGTGGGTGTGGAGACATCCGGCCAGGAGATGGTTGTTGGTTGAGGCCCAGGTTCACTCCGGACTGTAGCGCCACTCAAAGGTGAAGAAATTCAACTCTCCAATGTGTAGCCAAGTCAAATCTGAGTCGAATCATAATTTCTGCAAACCCTGGGGGAATCTAAGTCACCGCTTACTACGAGTGGTTCCTAAGCCCTAGTCGCCTGATAAACAAGTGTCGAAAAAATTACGGAATATTAAAATTGTCTCAAAGAGTATCCTACATTTGTAGTGACGACACGATCACAATTTGCAACAAAATACGTTTTGTCTTTTTCCATTACTCCCTTGTTCGATTATCCTGTATGTGATTTGTTGCACGATTCACCTCTCCAATGAGACAACTAAACACCTTGCTGGTCTCACTCCGCTTAATCAGTCAGTTGCTAGCAACTTCCCATTTAGCCCTTGTAATGTTGCCAGCATAGATTTCACACCAAAGTGTCATTAGGTGTATTTAAGTACTTTCGACTTAATGTCAAACGACTGCCACTGGCGACAATGACTCCATCCGCATACAGATAACAATGTTCATGCAATCGTCTCATTAAACAACCCTTTCCGCATGCCCGACTGAAAAGCGTCCCTAATGTCACCCGTTCGACATGAACAACAACACAATGTACGTTTAAAAACTGTCTTCCGACTAATGACCAATATGACGCTAAACTGAGTGGCAATAGGTTATGGACTTTGTTAGTCAAAGACCGGGCAATATTTGAAATCACCCTTTTACACAAATTCGCCTACACGCACATATCCACGGGCGTCGGCTTCTGTCATAAATAGACTGTCAAACGAACTTCATAATTACATGAGCAAAGGTTAATTACAATCTAATCAAACAGAAGTGCACACTTCCATTAAGTTTGACATAAAAGTCATTAAAACTATTGGCAGACGTGTCCCAATCCATTAGAATCATTCAGGCGATTTAACGAGCGAGCATGTCCTTCCAAATGCACGGGCTTCTTTAGAGCTTTTCCCTCCACCCCCCGAGATATAATAATCGGTTACCATCATATGGCGGAAACGGTCACATACTCCTCGTAAGTGTTTACTTAACGATCCCGCCATTCATTTGGGCACACGGTTAGATTTATAATTAGCACGACAGATTGCAGGATAATTCATTTCCTAATTGATCCTTGCAGCTAACTGTCGTTTGTTTCTTTTCGAAATGTAGTCTTTAAATAAAACCCTCGCCCCACGGGAGGAGGAAATTGGGCTCCGTTGAGTTCGGGGAATTGCGCCGATTCAGTGGGGACACTGGCACACAGAAACTCACTTCGCATATATATTTATTCGGTCTAATCCCATGGCATAAAATTTAATTTGATTTTAGATTCCGATCGGCAAACATGACATTTCAATTTTGAATACAGGACCCAACGGTGCAGCAGCGTACACAGAGCGAGCGACTCGTGTGGTGTTTGGATTTTGCGCTAAAAGTTAGGGTAGTACGAGTGCCGGCTCGACTGGGGATAGCGAGACGAATTTTTGCAGCAGAGGTAGTTTTTTATGAGCGTGTAAAAGGATTATTCGATTTGCAGGATGCGATGCAATTGGCCTGCAGGCTGGCAGGAGTAATGCGACTAGAGTTCCAATTTACGGCCGGCATTTGTGAATGGATCTATTTTGGGCGTGTGAGCGTTGCAAATTGGTGGGCTTATGGGCGGTTCGTTGCACTCGCGAATGATTGTATTTTTGTTGATTTAATTCTTTTGACGGAACGCAAAAAAAAATACAGAAATTGAAACACCGCTAGATGAAGACACGATTTTTTTTTTGCGTCTCTGGTGAAGGATTATAAGGGCGTAACAGGATTGAGTTGCGTAGGCGAGAAATGCGATTGATTTTGAAGCGTTACAACATTGGATTGTGTCGTGCAGTTTGTGGAATTTTCGTTTTAACTTATGATTGAGACTTGTGCGTTGGTTGTGGTGAACCAAAGAGGAACTAGCAGTCACGAGGTCGGTAAATCTGGTGACGGTGAAGGATTTAATTACATTCGACTCGGACGAGAGATGTCTTCGCCGGAAGTTAAATTATTCGAATTAGCCGAATTAGAGTAAGCTGTTGAGATCGATTGCACAAGCATGTGCTTGTCACAGTTCGAACTTGTTGGTGAACATAGAAATATTTGCCACAGCTTGTCTGTCTGTCTAACTGTTTACAGTTAGGAAAAAGAATAGCTTTGCTAAGTGCACTATACTTCATTTGCTATCTGGTGTGAGGCCATCGTGTTGTAGTTTCGGGTTTTAAGTCCAATATCCGACACTAGGCACTTTATTAAATCTCGGGCCGCATCTTGCGAGTAACTGCCAATGCTTAAAGAACGCAAATGTCTTAAAAATGACTCTAAAATTTCGCCGTTAAGAGAAAGCATAGATTTGTGGTAGCATCCACTCGAGAGAGAACAATTGCACGCACAACACAAGTGTCTGCTGTACAAGCTAGGCCCAGGTCCACCTTGGACTGCCGCTCCACTGAACACTTGTGGATTGTGTTTACTCCAAGAACGGCAATGGCCAAAACAGGCTTCTTCCGAGTAGATGATTTTTTGGCCAACATTTCCGGCAGCCACTTAGCAAACTCACGGCTTTGTCTGTGGCATCGTCATGCTTCAATTTTTGGCTACCCAATAGACTTGGAGTGAAAAGCCGAAATGGTGTGCATGTGTACAATGTGCCAGAGGAGGTGAAAAAGAGCGTGTGTATGATTTCAAAACGTGGTTGCGATTTGTAAACTACGATTGTGATTGTGAAAAAGTAGCAACTGAATCGCAAACGCAGTTTCTATCGCAGATTGCGATTTTTTGTGATTTTTTCTCAACCCTAATTCTTTGCTTTATTGATATGAGTGCCAGGCCGTAAAAATCACAAGATCAGACCTCTAAGCAACAAAGGCAGCAAGAACTCCTTTTAGTAGACCTTTCCCTCTTCGATGGATTTAGCTGAACTTGACACACAACACCATTAAAAAAACCGGTTCAATGCCAATGATCAGGATGAACTTGCAAACTCCAACAATTGAAGAGTGTCGATTCCAGGAGAACCGAGGTGGCCCTAAATCTGTACAAGCCTCACCATCGGAGCACTAACTTGCCACTTTTCATGTAACTGTCACCTGTACGAAGTGGGACAGAGCAGCACAGAAAAATGCAGACACTGTGGACAAACAAAAGAAACCATGGAACGCCTACTCGTCGAGTGTTGAAATTGTACATCAACAGACTCTCAGGACATTCCATTTATTGAGATTATCAAACTTCTCAAGTTAGCTCTAAAGTCCTAGATCAAGAAAGAGGGCACATTAGATCTATCGTGGGTGCAGTCTTATGTGATTTTTATAGTCACACTCCATTTTCTTCAATTCAATTCAATCAGAGACATACAGAGTTGATTCCGATTTGGATTCACCAGCAATGGCATGCAGACGTTCGATGTTAAGTGTTTTCTATTTCCAAGCAGGAGTGTTCCCCTTAAATTTTTACAAGTACCACTGACGTACCCCGTGACAGAAATGAAGCAACTTTATTGAAAATGCGAATACAATTCAAACGAAGAGCCGGCAATGAACCACCCCATATTGAGAGAAAAATCTATCACAACAAATAATCCGCATAATCAACTGAAGCCTAACATTCTCTTGACACAAAACCTGATGTTTGCTTCGCCGCCCAACCTCAAAGCACCTAATACGTGCTTAATTTCGAGATTCCTAAATGCCTCCTTAATCACAGTTGTGAGCGAACGAACATGAACAACCACCACATGACCAATGCGAATCAAATCAGTGCTAATGGGTCATCAGAGAAGTTCTCCAGTTTCAAGCCAAATGATACCAGAAAAATGCGAGAAGAAAATACCGATTAATGGATGTCATCGTGGTGTCAGCGGCTGATTGTTAAGCTGATTAAAGTTAGTCACGCTAAGGCAATTTAAAATACTTGGGTGGGCGTTTTCGACCACTGTCCATGGGGAACATGTGGACATTCCCATCTTGGGAACGAATTCGATGGTAATGGCTTTTGTGGTTAATTTGTGTCACATAAGCCGCCGAGTGTTGGCTGATGAGCGAAAGATTGCAAGTAGTGTTGTCGAATATTAAGAGAAGCTAATCGAGACGGATGTGTGATAGCCTACAGTCATGTAATGAGAATAATTTCGCAGGTTCGCGGTGAAAGTTCCCGAAATTCTCCGAGTTGTCACACAAGTTCTGAGATTTTCAGATCGAAGACAGGTTAAAAGAAACGGCATTCTGCAGACTTTTCAAAGTCCATATGCATTCAAACTTTGGGTTTATTCAGAGCAGAGTTGTAAAATAAACTTGAGCCGCTTGCCAAGTCTGTAAATCTTGACTTCTTAACAAAATTCCTGCGGCAAGATTTCGATTGAATTGTTTACCCATTCGCCCAAGAGTGCATTCCGCCATTATGTGCACTCAATTCGAGCCAAACCATCAAGTATTCAAAAGAAAATAAATATTTTCTAATTCGAGAAACCATTGGGATGCCCTGCACAGTGCGCTCTCGTTTATTTTGATTCTCAAATGGAAAGCCATTACTTTAATCACATACAAGCCACTCGCTGCACATATAGATCCCGCATTAATAGATCGTGCACACGGCTTATTTTGATAGGTCCACAGTGATCACCGGAAAGTCCCATCAAACTGACTGTTGGCACATGACCAGGGCCAATCCGAGAACAAGACACCGCGCTCTCCGAGTGCGCGCATCGAAAATAGATACAAGCCCCGGCGCGCGGCGAGAACGAGTCGAAAGTTTTCGTGAATGAAAAATCATTTGACTTCACTTCCGCAGATGGCACTCGCTCAATTGCGCCTTTGGAACCGTCAACGCGCCGCGCCGCGCCGGTTCCTGCCACAAAAATAGACAATTATCCACGACATCTTCGCACACGCACAAACGTGCACACACACACACTGGCTGTTGTCCCGAAAGAGCAACTTGTGCGCAATGTGTACATCCCACAAAGTTACACTGCTGTCGCAGCCCTCACTCCTTCATCTATTCTAGGGATTTACTATGATCATGTTCCATTCATTAGTCGAAGGAATTCCCGATGGTTGAGGCTGGGGCTGGTGCTGCAGGGTGACAGGGTGGCAGCAGTGCTGCACGCGATTAATTTGGAAATTGACAAAAAACAAAAGACATCGTCAAGCATGCCACAGCGACAAATGCTCGGCGCTGTGTGTGCCGGGCCAGTGTGTACTGCTCCGATGGTGATGCTGCTTCGACCGGAAAGCCACAAATTCCACGGTATGCAGGAATTGATGGCTCGGCATCAGGCAAAGTGTTAACGCTGCTGGAAGGAATTTTTGGATTCCGTCATATGCCGGTGCACACACACGCTTGATACAAACGCGAGTTCGAGGACACCCGACGACGATGTACTACCGACACACGAGCTTGGTCGTCGGTGATGGCGCAAATATTTAACAATTTGACATGGCAGGTACTAAATCTTCGCACCATTCACCAGTAGATGTTGCTGACTGAGATAGGGTTGAGAGCACTCTTGAAATCTTCATGTGATTACCGAGTATGCTCACTGACAAATGGGATATTGTCGGCAGTCCATGTGCGGTACTTGGATCTTTGTGCAGCGTTTTATGTTGTCGTTGACTGCGTTCTTGTCTTCCGAGGAATTGGATTATGGGCATTATGGGACGATGAAAGGTGAGGGAATCGATTGAATGAATGCTGCAAATGAGATGTTGAATGAAGTCTTGTTGAAGGACTTGCCTTCGAGAAGCGGGTGATTTTTTTTAACGACCGTTTAATGACTTTGTGGCGAAGCAAGTGTGTGTCGCCGACAGGTGAAAGTTAAAGTTTACCTGCCAACGAGCGGTCTGAAAGAGGGCTAGTCTTAAGCACCATTATTCGATCGAGAATAATTTTTCACTATAGTTCCATCGGAACGCCAGCTGAGCATGATGTGACACTGTTTTAAGTGTATGAACCCTATCTTCTGTAGACTTATGTCATTGAAGATATGGCGGTCTTCAGATCAATCTACCACCAAACAAATTGATCATATTGCGAATGATGCGAGACAGCGTTTCGGAACTTCAGAGGCGTCAACGTTGATTCGGATCATTTCTATCCGCTAGCATTTTCCGATCGAGTCTCCCTTAACCTCTCACAAAGTCCTCTGTGGCTAACATCAAGTATTGAAGACCAATGGCAAAATTGCAAAGAGATGTGCTAGGTTTCGGATCAAACTCCTAATCATGAAGACAGTGGCAGTAGATGTTGAATTAAAATGTCATAACAATTGATCGTTGACGAGAGAAGGCAAATGTATAATTTTAATGCAATGTTATGTATTATATGGATCCATTATACATTTTCAAGAACTCAATTATTAGAAAAAAATTATAAGCTGAACGTATTGTTTAAAGATTAGAGCTACAGAGGTCCTCTAATAGCAGGAGACGAAGGAATGAAAACACGTCTGGTTACTTTTCATGCACACAATCGAAAGACTTTGCATGAGTAGCAACATTCAATGCCTCTTCAAATGCAGTCACACACGTTTAGCTTGTGTGTGTGTGTATACAAACGATGCGTTCAACTACTGCACATCTTACCTGGAGCATTGGTATACATGCGATGTGGCTGAGACAGTGCAGACAGGCGGAGTTTTCCTTCCGAACTACACCCATATCAGCTGGATGGCGCCGTTGGTTGAATGCCTGCCCCTGGTTAAAGGAGTCTTCGGTTCGAATCCCAGTGTAAGCAAAGTTAAAACGGTTTTATCGGGTTTTCAAATCTGGTCCAGTCACGCCGTTGGGATCAAATTAACGGCACTATCACTGGAGTTGTCGATCAGTGGTAGTAGTCTGACTATTGGTATCACAATGGACCAACATTATCTAAGTGTGCTAGCGATTCCGTTGGCAGTCCAGCTACATAACCTAACCTAACCTACTATCCTAAAGCTATCAGATGTTTATCATCCAGCTTTCGTCTCTATATAGCAGGACTTCGAGTCAGGAGGTTTGAGCCCAGTTGCTGTTACACATAGTGTAACTTCAAAGCTAGTGTCCAATTTTTTTAACAGTGTTCACGTCATGTTGAACAAATGAGATTCTCCGGTACGATGTTCGTATGAACATTGATTTGTCTGCCCCCGCTGAATTCACTGATTGAATTTTAAGACTTGCCATCTTGCCCAGTGGAATCCGCGTGTTAGAATGGATCATATCCATCAAAGGAATTCACTCCAAGATGCGGAAATCTGAAGGTCGTCAGAGTCAAGCAGATACACCGAAAACGTTGGCTGTCTTTCGTTTCATCCAGGCAACTTCTGTACAAGTTCGTGTCGAGTAGAAACGCCCACTATCCCACTGATATTGTAGCAAATAAAGAATTATAGCTTTTATTGTACAACTGTTGGAACTAGTTTAACATAAATCATTCATGAGGAATTAATATCACACACCTTTTGTCGGATTGGGACTTCGTGTTTACTGTTTGCGTATTGCAAAGTCTACAAATCATACAGGTTGTAGTAGTGTTTGAAAAGTACTCAAGTGCTATTGGCAGTTTTTTTCGAGTGCCTGGCAAGTTCATCAGTAGGTGTGGTGCGATGTTTTGGTGGGATGTGTCTATAGCCTGGTACCTAACACAGGCGATATATTCAACTTTTAAGCCACATCTCCTCTAGAATTGAGCAACAGCTAAACACTTGCTTACACTTACACTTCCGGGGCACTGGGTGACGAGATTTAATAATAACAACCAGAAGAAGGAGGTTTGATATTTTATTGACTTTTATATAAGGACAAAATTACATGTAGTTACATAGAGTATGTTCACAAAGAGTTAAGATTTTGACTGTGCTCAGAACTTGAAATATCTACCGAGTATTTCTCTCACAGATTACAGAAATATACATATTATATAAATTGTCTCTGGGACACGTAACTATCAGTGCTTCTCTAATTGCCATCATTTCAGCTTGAAACCCACTACGTTATAGTTTAAATTCCCGAGACGGATGATAGCGTACTGAAGCTGCCAAGAGGAAGGAACCACACGCACACCGTTCTGCAATAAAAACTCTCATGCCAATTAACTCGCTGAGATTATCAAAGGCATTACTCCCAGTTTGATTTTTCTGGATAGCGAGATAGTCTCTTTCATCTCTACATCTCTGGGAGATGAGCTTGACAGGAAGACCAATCGGTAAACGAACTTGTTGTGCAATCATAACACATGGGCAATCTTACAATGACGTCGGTATATCGGTGACACAAAGTGTCAACTGAATTCTCCAGTTATTTAACAAGTTCCCATCGACTTCTCTCAACAAAGTCCAATCATTTCATCAACACTCAATGCTACGAAGCTGTGAGAAAATGGCCCATCACAGATACTCACCATTTCACCGTGTCCACTTACCATAAATAGGCTCGGCCGGTAATAGATCTTCCAACTTAATGCGATCTTTGCCTTAAAGTGTCAACGTGCAACCATATTAACAAGATCAAGTCCAGCCCACTGCATCGAAGACCAAGAAACCTTGTTTAAATTTCTAATTTTTAATCGGCCTCTGAGTGAGAAATCTTCGCAGGCGCATCAATCGAGCCGACCGCTTAACTTTGACGTACACCTATCATTGAAGCCCCAATCAGCTAGCCGCCTCTTTCGGAGCACACAAATCCATTTCTATTGACCATCCGCCACTCAGTTCCGTTGCGAGTTTACGTTTAACGCCTGAACGCCCCGTATCTCACCGAAAAGGTAATGCCATAATCTACGACGTTGGTATCTCTAATCCATCGGAAGATATCCATCCACCCGACTAAACATCTTAATTGTTCGACAAGACTGAATTATTCGCCTCAGTATCGGTGACCCCTCAACAGTCGCACATGGGTGTCTGAAATAAGTCACATAAATCGGTCCTAATCCTACCTAAACGAGTTGAGAAACCTCTCCAGCCACCCAGGTACCACGGGATACCATCGATCTTCAAAAAACCGATGACGAGAAGTTCGAGGGCACAGCCTCCCATAGGCTCATACGCAAAGTCACAGAGAGAGAGAAAAAAAAATAAATAAGTCGACTCGAACGAATCCAACGGTGATTACCTCGACTCGTGTCGAATGCTATTCACTCACTAATTTACGATGGGTTTCCCATGAAATGGGTGCGTGTGTCAATGAGGCTCCCTTCAATGTATCCAAGGCACTTCAAGTGGGATAAATTGATGGCTCTCCCGATGTTGGGAGATTAGCCCGGCCCGGCCCGGCCAGGCGGGCAGGGAAAAAAGGCGTGCACGGAGATGTCGGAACAGCATGCAGCACTGTAGCGCTCGGCCTAAGCCCAATTTCCCGATTCCGATCTTAACGAGGCATAATTTTTCCTTGTCCGCTCGTAAATTTGCGTCCGCCAACTAAGTTTGATGTGCACTGCACCAATTCACGGACGGCGCGGCGCGTCTCGTGACTGGTGACTGGTGACTGTTGAATGGCACCGAGGTGTGTGCCCACATAAGGCGTTTCGCTGTCCGCGGCAATTGCTTTCTATTTGTGGCATAGGCGTGAAGCCATTATGCAGAATCTTACAACGGTCCGAATGCTGAGAAGCAGGTGGCTGGCGACTTGTGATGAGCTGGTGGATGTTTCCGAAAATCCCCGCCACGCATTCGTCGTGACAGTTAAGTTGTAAGGAGCACACCAGAGATGTGAATCTACGGGTGCGTGTGGGACTGTTGGGAATGAAATGTTTCAGAATGAAATGACTTTTCGGGGAATTACTAAGGCGCGGCAGATGAACTGCACATTTCGCCGAGCATCCGTGCCGCATATTCGTACCAGGGGCCGGCTGCAGCGTCTGCGTGCAGAGTCGAACTTGTAAATTGAGTGGAAAATCAGCATCCGCATGAGTTGGTGTTATGTGCGAGAAGTAAATTATGATTGTCCCGCCATCGTAGCCCAGATGAGGATGACGGAGCCGAACTGATTTATGCGAGGCCCTCTGGATGTGGATGCGATTAGTTAGGTGGCTCCAGCGAGATGCTAGTGTCACTGGGGCGAAGGCTTTAAATACAATTTGCAATGTCAGGCAGTGTAATAATGTGCGTGACATCTTACTCACCACTGAGTCATGCTGATTGTTTTCAGTCTCGTCGAATGACTCGTGACCCAATTGTCGCCAATGACGCCTCCTCTAAGCTTTGACCTGAGATTCGAACGATATCTGTGATGGCTGAGCTGGTCGACTCACTTGGGAAATGGAGAATAGTGACGTCAGTGAGTGCAGGGAGGAAGATCAGGATCCGAAGACCACAACATCCATTAAAGTGGTTCGCACTGCGGAGTAAATTGGGCTGCAAATCGGAGCGCAGCAACCAGACGATCGTGTCAAGTGGCAACAATTCAACGATGCCCACCGTTACTTTTCTGTTGTTGAGAATAATGTCCTAGGAGGTATCACCATTTCATTTAATGAAACCGCACACATGGGATGTCGCATTTCGCGTTGCAAGCAATTCGTAACATTCTATCGCTTGATCTCATTTTTATGGACCACCACTGTCACCGCCAGCTTTTACTGTCACTCATTTAACAACACAGGAGCCCAGCCACTGCAACCGTGAAACGCAATCATCCATCTTCGTGACGATTAATTGAATTACACTCCAGCAACCTATTGTGAGAGGCGCGCAACGCTGCAGCGCGCTGGCGAAATAGCCTCACTGTGTGGCACTTTGCGTTAAATGCTGCCGTCAATTAACACGCATCCCATATACAACACGATGTTCGGCACTGCACGCAGCCGACGACACCGTACCGACCTCGCTCTCGGCCAGAGTGCGCATTCAGCCGGCATGATGTTTTCTTTCATCTGCCAGCTGAGCGATGGCAACTTGTATTAATTACGACAGTGAGTGCAAAACTGTTGCGCACACGTTAATTGTATGTTTGCTCTGCATCTGCATGCTGGCATGGTAACATATACCGCCCGTGGTTTGGTTCTGTGTGCCTTCTTTCATGCTTTATTGATCCTTTTCCAGTTTGGACACCAAACTCTGTCGATGGGGGATGAGGTGTGCTGATGAGTCATATTGATGTGTATCCTTGCAGCAATTATATCGTTTTCCGATTGATTGCGAACGAAATGAGGATACTGTTGACTGCTAAATGAACAATAGTCAGCTCTTCCTTGGACGCTGCAACGGCTTTCACATCCCATCGCAGGCAATGAATCGCTTCAATGGTCGATCCATATCCGAATCGAAGTCAGTCGGTACTTTCGCTCAAGGCTGGCCCCCGTCAAAGCTAATGGATGACATGAGATCCTCATAAAGTTAGCCCGCAAGTGGCACCGCTTAAGTCCACCAAAGGACGCCGCATCACTCCCACATTTCTCAATCTGGCACGCGAACCGAAAAGCTATCCGCGCGCAAAAAAAGCCGACCTGACCTGTGCACTCGAATCAGGAGGTAAATCTTATCTCAGACATCAACCATCAGCGAAACCGTGGGTGTGGGATAAGCCACTAAATGTTTCTCCACTCGATGCAGCTGCAGATGGAGGCCTCTTGCGCACCGGTTTCGCCGGACTACGCCCGTTTATTGCAAAAGATACTTGAATTATGAGATGTGTGGATGAATATTTCAGACACTTACCAGTTACCATACGAGAAGCAGTGGTCAACGTCGTATTTTTCAGTTTAAATCAAGAAATGTGCGTGGGTATTTGCTAGCCTTGACGGTAATTCTACGTAAAGTGACATAATGTCCGGCTTATCTGTAAGTGCATTATGTCGGCTTCCACATGTATCTGATATTTATGGATTATGTGAATAAACAGGTACCTGCACTTACTTCATAACTAGATTATATGCCTATAGATACTCAGATGCTTGAGGTGGCTTATAGAAAGTGACTGGTGAACTGGTGACTGTTCCCATTTCGAATTAATTTTTACTTAAACAATAGTAGTAATAGTAATGGGTGCCCAACTGAGGTACAATGCTTACAATATTTCTTATGATAATTATTGTTTGATTTTATGTGCTATTTGATGGTATTGACATCGGGGTTTTCAGTTCTGTCTGCTCTTGTTGGTCTCCTTGGGTTGTGCTTCTTACGAGTATGAACGGACTTTATACCGACCATATTTCTTCCACTGAACTATGGGCGCATGCGTAAGTGATGCCCGATGTCGCACTACATGTGTTCTTCACAGTTTTGAGTACTCTAGCATTCACAAGTCGAAACAAAACTCTTGTATTCACCGGTGACCAGATCTTAAGATATCCAACTCAAAGTCTCCTATATACGAGGGGCGTTCAATATATTTTCGATATTGGGGTGAAGCTGTGGTTGTATATATAAATTGTTTATCAATCAATACTATTATTTTCAAGTAAGACTATTATTTTAGTACATTCATGTAAAATTTCATATAAATGCGATTATTAATCCGCGTTTTATCTCTAGTTAAACAGAAACATAATGGCAACTGAGACGATGACGGTAAAAATTGAGCATCGCGCTGTAATTTCTCACTAAGCAAGGAAAAAGTCAAAAAACTATTCATGAAGAGATGGTGGCTATTTACTAGGGTTCCGCACCTTCATTATCAACTGTGCAAAATTGGTCAAGTGAGCTCAAGAGAGGCAGAGAGAGCATTGAAGACGACCTCCGCTCCGGCGCCCCGGCTACTGCTTGTAAGGGAGAAAGCATCAAAGAAGTCGAAAAACTTGTTCTTGAGGATGCCCGAATAAAGGTGAAAATGATGGCAGAGATCACTAAGCTTTCAATTGGTACCATTCACACCATTCTTCATGACCATCCTAACCTTTCAAAGGTCAGTGCAAGGTGGGTGCCACAAATGCTCACAGCGCCTCAGAAAAAAGTGAGAATCGCATGCTGTAGAGAGCTTTTGGAGATGTGTAGTGAGAACGCGGACGATCGAATTGTTCCTGGTGACGAAACATGGGTCCACCACTATGACCCTGAAAGCAAACAAGAGTCCATGCAGTGGCATAAAAAAGGAACAGACCCCCCGAAGAATTTCAAAGTCACTCCGTCTGCCGGGAAGCTCATGGCCACAGGGTTTAAAAAAGCTTATCTCAAGATGTAACAAATGCATTGATGTTAGGGGAGATTATATTGAAAAATAAAAACAATTTAAATTGAATTCGCATTTTCCTTCATATCGATACCGAGAATATATTAAACGCCCCTCGTAGTGATCTCATTCGACAGTCAATACTCTTCGATTCGCGTCTGGTTGTCTATCAAACAAGTCGGACGATGACTTTGCGATGGAAAGGATGATATTGGTGTGTAAACCATTCGATTCATAACTGCGACTTGACAACTTTAAACTTTCAATGTGAAGGCACCCTTTAACCAATGACCAAACTGTTAATGCCACGACATTCAGTAATAACAACATTTTGAACACATTTCCGTTAAGTTCAGGATTTTAACATAATTAAAAATTAGTTTAAACTTTAAACGCTTAGCGCCAATGTTTAGTATTTGGGACTAATTGGTAAAGCAATCTATACTCTAGTGAACAAATTTGACTCTAAATTTACTTATTTCTCAGACTGATGACCCACGGAACCAGAGCAATAGCTGCCTTCCGTCGACGACGGTCCTGGGCACGCTGCTTCCATGCCAAGTTGTCTTGCATTCGCGATAAATTGGTCTTATACCGAAGGTTCAGTCGTTTTCTCCTTCTCGAAACTCTCTTGGCTGGATCATAGTTATCCATACGCTCGATGTGGTTTTCACGTGGTTTTCATGTGGTGGGTAGTGTCATCGGGCCGTTATTTCGTTGATGAGAATAACCATCACGTTGGAGACAATGAATGTTGCTACATAAACATGCTGCACCTTCATTTCTTTTGTCAATTGCATAGAGTACGCATTAATGAATACATACATCCATTCTCATTTGGATCTAAGGAAATATAGGAGGCTGCCACAAGCCCACAGCGACTTATTTTAAACACAATTCGATGAACACGTTATATTAACCAGACCTCAAGCCTACTGAAAAGCTAGTTTAAGGAAAAGACGATAAGGGTTCTCAGCTGGGTTGCTCAGTGTCCAGACAGAAAAAATAACTTGTATGCCTTAAATTAAATCTGCAATGAAAAAGAAAAACCAGCCAAGCCAAAGGACAAAATATGTCGATCGATTGCTGTGTTTTTTTGCAACCGACAGAATTTCTGGCATCTACAAAATTTTAGTTGGATACTATCTGCTAAACCGAAGACTCTCTTAATGCCATCTGTCGCATATCAGAAGATGTCTTGTATAAGCAGATGATAAAGAATATTGTGTCGTGGGTCGGTTCTGGATCGGATATTAGGATAGAACCGTTAAGACGCATCTTCTTATGAGTCATATTCATCCAGGTCACCTCATTTTTATGATTAGGAAGCTGTCCACTCTTACCTAATCTACCCTGCTAAACGTGTCCTGTTAGGACCTCAGTACGATACAATTTTATGTGGTTCTGCAAGGATGAACTGATCCTCTCAATAACCCCAATTTTATTCCATAAACCTAGCAGCTTTTTAACCAGTTCAATGTACTCGTAACATCGTCGAAGGCATTGGTCACCTGCCTTATGTTCTCTCCATGCATCGCGGACTAAAATGATCACCATGAATTACTTGCGTAGTCAGTAATTTGAATTAATACAAAGGTTCCCAATTCCGTTCCAAATTATTCGTGACTTCTGATCGTTTCAAAGCAAACTCATAACTCAACCGAGTTATATTTTAAGACGTACGTGCATAAGTGTCTACAGAAAAGGACCAATCCGTCTCAGTCTAAATCGCAATGTCCCGAGTAACTACCAATATAACAGACGCAAATATCATCAGGCACAAAATCTCAGACAGACAACAGACAGAAATATTTGCGTGGGTAGCATAAATGATGTGAGTCTTGACATGGAATCGGTTGCAATGAGTCTGCTGATGTATGACGGCAAAGTGCATGATGTCAAAAAAACAAAAGAACGCAACGTTTGACATCATAATTCCATCATAATTCCTGTCCTGTTTTACAACGCAGACACATGGACACTGAAAAATTTAAAAATGAAGTCTAAATTGGAAAAATGGGTTAAAATCATTTCTTTAGCTGTGATGATGCACTTAAAAGGGCTTTAAGTAATAATTTTGTTGCGCATATTCACATTTTGTTTCCGTTTCCACAAGCACCACAACTTTTTCACCTTTGTCCCTGGCTTCAGAAAGGTAAGTTTGCGGGGAAAACCCCACTCTTACGGAGTCCAGCCACTGGCAAGCGGAATTTTCAATAAATATTATATTTGAGCAAATTTGAATTAAGGCAACTTCATCTGAGAATGGCGTTTAGAGACGGAGCCAAACAAAAGTCAAGTTTCTTTTTAGGGAGAAATGAACAGAATCGAGTTTGTCTACAGTACAAGGCAACATCATACTGGCAATACACTAGCCAATTGCTGCAGAGTCTCCTCCCCCACCTAGCGTGGGTTATAAGTAACACAAGCGTAAACAACTCCATGCCTCACGGTCTCTTTCATCGATTCCAGACTGTATTTACCTCAGGACTCATCCAACCTCATTAACTCTACACCACTCCTGGCAAGTGAGTAAAACAATACTGGACCCAGCCCAAGATCGTTCGTCAAAGGATTACTTAACTTAGCAGCAAAACACAAAAGACACAGCAACAACAAAATTGAAAAAAAAAAAAAACGTTCCCTTTTGCCAAGCGAGTGTAGCACACAATAGAATTTCCATTTTCCGCCAATCAAATCCACCTGCACAAACGTCCGTCAAAGCACAATTAGGGTCCTGCCATCTCGAATGATTGATCCTTATTTTCCATATATCCATACGCACACATACACCCCAGAGTCCAACACAATGAATTACAACTCAAGCGAAAAGTAGAAATTTTTGCACTCATTGAAGGGGAGTCGCCTCAGGATGTAGACGCTCGCCCGATGGTGGTCGTTCGTCCTCGCATCACTTTTGATGTAAAACCGCCAATGGAAAACTTAACCAACTGATGTGGATAATTTTTTGAGTGGTTTTATGGTCCTACACCCTTACGGCGTCAGCGGCAGTGGTAGCGGCCACGGCAACAAGGGGTTGCGCGCAGGTGTTGGAACAGTCTAATGTTCACACGGTAGTTTAATCCGCATCCTGGATCCCTGACAGTATCATGACTGATTAACGCAATTCCTTATGCAATTCGTGGATGGCAATGTGCCCACTTGCCCAAATAGACGAGGAAAATAGAAAAAAAAAAAAAAACAACAACTGTTTGTGAGCTGAGCATCCTTTTTGGGAGTGAACGTGTCCTGCGGATTATCCCCGCATTTGGTGGCTATCGGGAAGGTTGCCATTGTTCACAGCTCACACTACATCATTACAAGGGACTCCTCGTGTTGAGGTAACTTTTTTGGCAGGACGCTTCTAATTTAATTCCGTAGAAAGGATGTCGTGCATGAGTGAGCATACAAGGGACTAATTATAATAATTTCTGTTCGGAGATTAGGCTATGCAGTTTTAAGTGGCCGATGGCTGATATGCCTCGATGAGCTGCTCTGAACGCGTCATCAAATATGTAACTGACAACACATGGACGCCCGTGGATGGAATGCACGGCATAGGAGTAGTGCGAGCGTGTGTGCGGGTGTGTACTTGTTTGAGGATAATGGACACATCGCCGGACAGGCAGATACAAGGTGGCAATTTTGCAATTGAGCTCATTTGGCAAACGGATTGTTTAACATAGATTAAATGGTGTTACGATGATGACACCGATGACGATAATGGCGGCCCTGCTGATGGTGATGACGGTGGTGATGAGAGTAACAGCAGTCAAACGGGGCAGGGCGGTGGTTAGGTCAAGAGGTTGCTGATTAATATCCTAAATAATTCAACGCAGTTGCCGGAATGGGTATTTAGTTGGACGGTTGACCGGGAGGACGGGAGGACATGGGGTGAGTCTTACATTTCGCATGATGTTCAAATTTAAGAAATGGTGTGGGTGTGCTATTCCTGGGGAAGGTTGGGGGTGCATGCGGAACTATTGCAGCCGATGGGCGTTTGATGATCGCAGGCAATTTAATGGACGACAGGTGCATGGGCTTTTAGCCAATTGGAACGGAAAGTTCACTGAACTGGATATGGTTTAATAAATAGCTCGCGGTGCATGTAATCTGTGACCCGAAAAGGAGTTTGTTGTTTGGACTCAAGAAACGTCAAGTTTTGCTGGGCTTTTTTTTTGTATTTATTCCGGAAAATTTATGGATTCATTATGGCCAAGGTTAGGTTAGGTAGGTGGGCTCCCAGCGAAATCGCCAGCATACATAGACCATGATCGACAACTCCAGTGATAGCACCGTAAATTTGATCCCAACGGCAAATAGTGACTGAACCAGATTTGAAAACCGGATAAAGCAAATTTACTTTGCTTTCACTGGGATTCGAACCGGGGACCCCTAACCCAACTAAACCACTCAGCTGTTTGTACATTATGGCTAATCTTCTTCTTCTGCTGGCGCTACAGTTGGTATCTTATGCCCATTGGGTAGTTGTTTTATCTGTTGGTGGAGCTTTCGGACATCACTCCTTCCACCTCTCTCATGGCCTTTCTGTTGCCTTCTGAGCCGGTGCTTTTTCCTTCTTTAAGCACGTAAAGCTCACCAACCACTCTCGCCCTTCCAAACAGCGTTGTCTTGCTTCTTGCTGGCATTTTAAAACTCAGCACATCAGAGACAGCTTCTCTGATGGTGTTTTGTTTCGACTGGCTGGGTTGGTCACCCTCTGAAAGGTTCAGGGAGATTTGATTCGCAAATCGATTGCGGTTGTAGCTTGCCAATGTTGAGGCCTTTATCTACTTCATTGTCATATCGATATCTGCATTCTTCCCTTGGCAAAAACAAGGAAATGATATGACTCGATGAAGGCTTCTCGGAAGATTCTGACATCGAGCACACAGGAGGAGTGTCTAACGTCAATCTGGTTGACAGTTCATAGATCAGGGCCTGCCAGGATCCTTTGTAAATGTTGATGCTGGTACTGGCTGCAGCCTAAGACGGTCGTGTTGGTATACAGGCTGTGTTTTCTTATGACTTTAGCGATAATGTCTTCCTTGCTCAGCTTGGTGTTGAAATCTCCTAGAACGGTCTTAATGTCATAACTGGAGCATTTATCAAATGTTCTTTCTTTGAGATCATAGAAGTCATCCTTGCTATCCTCATCTTTGTCCACCGCTGGGGCGTGGGCTCAGAATAGGCTGAAATGTAGCCCTCATCCGGATTCTTTTGAAGCACTTGACTTCTTGCCTAAGTTTGTCAGCATCCCAAGAAGCGGTGCCGTACTTTTTCATTCTCTTTTTACCCTGCCTTGTAAGCTTCTTGGGCCTCCGCCAATGCATCGACTGCCCGTGGCCTGTTGAGGGACATCACATTCCACTTTCCGCACCGATAACCATTGCCCTTATTTCGTTGCCCTTGGTCTTCAGTTGCAGAGTCATCTTGCATTTTTCTCTGAACTTGTAGTCTTATACGGAGGGGAAGTTAACGCCGCTGATAGTTAAACCCTCGAACCTGGAGGAACGGGTCCCCATTTTAAACCCTGGGCAGAGGGGCGCTGCATACATTAGTCCACTTCCAGGCAGCTGCTATGGAGGCAATCCGAAGGGCGCCACGAGGAGGCTGTTTATCAACTTGACCCGTGTATTCACGCGGATCGTTGATGGCATCTCGCCGCTCGTTGAGAGCAATCAAAAACTTTATTCCACGATGCACAAGAACACGACTCCTTAACTCTTTTTGAATGTGAGCTAGGGGAAACTGTACAATATCCGGTACCCCCAGACCTTTTAGTGTTCGCTACGGAAGAAAGATCCTCCTTTTTAAATTGAATAGAGTACGAAATCAAATTAAAGTGAATGTTGCTTGGGTAGTGAAGGCAAAACTAAAACGAATCCCACTTGTCTTACGCCGCAGCCATAACGACTTCGTTCTTTCGTTTCGTTTATTTCGAAAACAGTTTACAATCGTTCTTTTGTCACATTACCACAACTCAAAGGACCACTCTACCCCCAGATTTCAGGACGATTTGATTTACTATACCATCAACTCGCTAGAGTATATTCTGACTAAATTCGACCCGAATTCTAACGCCGCCAATACACATTATTTCGCCTGGAAACACTTGTACATCCCTTGAATTTCGATGGAAGTTGCGTGTGGTGTATTGATTGACTTTTCAAATGCTCACAACCGCTCTGCCACCCCGGGAGTTTTAATGTGCCAAAATCCATGCTAGTAAGCACCATATTACGGTATGTTTCTTTTTGTTATCGGAAACCACTACTTTATATAACATCACATAACTTCGTGATTTATTCCTCAAATAAACTAGTACAAGAGTTTCGCTACAAACGTGCGTATAAAACAACGCGGCACGCGATAGATACGGCGACGGCCACAACACGCAACTTCATCCCCTCGTCAGCGACAAACCACTCGCCACACTGTAGTTCGATGAAAAGCCGAGACAACATTCCACTCCGCACATTCACTCGTACATTCATTTGTACGAGTATCCACACATGCCTGTATCTGGGGATCTTTATCGATTTGTTTCAATCAATAATTTGAATAACCTTTCATTCCTGCATACGAGTACAACAAAAGGTAGCAGCAGGTAGGAGGGAGCCCATTCGATTTAGACTGACCCCTCCCGATGGGTATAGAGATGTCGGAGTATCTCGTCTGGTGATAAGACACGACGAACGATGACAGTCATTTGTTGAGTGTCACACACAACAATCCGTTGAACGTAACATTTTGTTGATCGTTTATCTGAACTACTTTTTTCCTGTGAGTTCATTGTGTTCGGGGAGACATTCTTCTCTGGTTTTGATTGTGATTTGGATTGTGCTTTCGATGTGGTTGTTGGATTCATTGAGTTCCACTTGAAACATCATCAACTAGGGACTTAACGAGATCGGTGGTGGGGAGGTGGCCAGTTTTTTTTCCCGTTCACCGTTTGAAAGGTGGAGGTGGCGTTTTTAGTTATTTTTGGAAGGTTTGGAAAGTTCCTTTCGACTGGGACTAATAAAGACATTTTGGGAGGCGCATGTGGAAGTGGAGCCCAGAGTAGGTAAATTATCAATTCAAGGATTCAAGGAAAATCATCAAGGATTTGATTTTGGTTGCCGCGCTTAGAAGATTCAACTGATTTTGCATCATGACCTCAATAATTCTGCGTTTGAACAGGTGAATATCTATCCGATTTCATTGCTTTGTTGTTACTGATGACATGGGAGAGAAATAACACGAATCCAACAGTGGTGGATTAACTGACTTCGAGAAAGTATCCAGTAGTCATTCTACTTCTGTTTTGTGCGACAAGGTATTTTTGGAGGTCGGTAGAATGTCTAGAATAGCCCCCAAAGGAGTACCATCAGTCCCATACTCCTGCACGAATATGTCTTGACTTTTTCTTCTAAAAGATGCCTTCGACAACTCCTCATAGTCTTCAACCACATCATGCTGATCATTCTTCTTTGACCAGGATCAGTTCATCGAAGTCGAGGACGTATGTTCGAAATGGATTTTTACTTCAACTGACTTGAAGTGTACACCTGTTTCCGCTTCATGCCTCTGTAATAGTCAAGTGGACAACAAATAAAGCCTTCAACACTTACTTCAACCACGATATCTGAACTCTGTCATTTGTATGGTGATTCCCTTAAAACACATCTAAACAACATTAATCAATGACAAACAATCATACGCAACCATCTAATCGCAACTGCATCCAGTGTGTGTGGGATATTCAATTTGTGCGTAGTTTAATCACACATCCGGCACATGTTTCGAAATTAAGGTCCCCAGATTATCAAGCGTTTTCATCAAAATTCCAACCTTTCTTGACAAACGGCCCGGCAAATCCTTGCCAAAGACATTGGGTAGACCTTCTTCACATGTGCCTGGAAGCGAAAAGCCTCTGCTGCCGTGATTATCAGATCCTTGTTCCATACCATTTGGGAATTAATTTCATCAAAAGTCATAAATCAAAACTTTCCACCAACCACGGCTAAACTTCCCAATTAGCTAGAACACATGTCTCACCGCCAACCCCCGGCTAGTCCCTAAATTAAAAATGACAAAACTGTTTTAACAGTTACACGAATCGCAATCTAAATTAAATCAGATTGCAGGTCCTTGCGTGTGAATAACTTACGCCGCGGTCACACCATCTTTATCGCTCAGCACTCCCGTTTTCACTGCTAAATTCCACGACACGCGTGTTAACTTTGCACCTCATTACTCATTCACCGATGTGATCTCGCAGGCGAGGACGAGCCATAAGAATCCTGGTGTAAGTACCCGTGTCCCTTTGCCCGAAAAGAAAAAGAAAAAAAACAATTGAATACGTGTAGGAATAAAAAACAGCAAGGACACACCACAAGAATCCCCAGCGGCAACTGAAGCATGACAGCAGCGACGTCGGGCGATGGCGGTGATGGTAGTGGCGACGACGGTGGTGATGGCGGTCCGTCCTCATCAATTCAAAAATCGGCACAACGTGTTTGATTGTAATCAATGTGATGGCTTGCAATCGGCACTTTCGGGCCTCGGGTATGATTGATGGTCAACCGATGAAGAGTGATGGATTTTGGCGATGGCGGCGGCAATGGCACAGGCAATTGGTTGACGCTGCTGCTGACAGTTCGTAGCCGGGGATCAGCACCGATGATGAATTAGTTTGTTCAAAACACTTTCGAATCGCTTGTTTTCGTCGAAACAAATCAATTGAAACCTGCTGGTCGCGTTGCACGGCACGGTGAGCTAAACAAATGGTTTCTTTAATTGGAAGCTAAGTGAATTAAAATGCGAAAAAAAACACACTTGGGTAGGAATCAATTTGCGTGGCACTTAAACTGGGGTGTCTGTCGGAGAGGTGGGATATTTTATTTAAAAGAAGTTTTCTTTTTTGTGAGAGTTGACAAGGGGACGTTGAATTGATGTGTCATTCTGATACGAGGCAAGGGAGGCTAGACAAGAAAATGTCGGGGATGTTTCGTGGGTGTTTAAGTTCTTCTTCGCTAAATGGTTGTACTTTGTCCACTAAAGGACACTTTGTCGGATATTTGATCTTATTTGTGAGGCGGGATAATGGATATAAAAGCCGAACCACATTTAAAAATTAAGAGGCATACAGAAGAGTTATTAAGTTACTGCACGTTTGAAGATAGCCTGGTCTAGATAACTGGAAGTCACTTGCACAGAACGGACGGGAATGTAAGACGCCCATAGCACAAGGCTTCCTCAAAGTCATCAACTAATGAACATCTGCAGATATGTACCACCGTCGTTTTGTCAACCAAATCGTAGTTCGAAATCCATGTGCATAGCTGCATACCCAGCTTATAACACAGACTAAACACATCACAAAATGGAATAAAACAACGCTCACAAGACAATAATGCTTGATTCATTGCGACCTGTTTTTTTTAAATATAAATGATGTGACTGAATGAATCATGAATGAATTTAATTTAGTAGTGGAAACTTTACTCTTGCCTTGAGCCTATTGAAAGAAAGACGTCTCACATTTATTTGAATATTATTTCTGGAAAATGTCCGCGACTGCGTTGTAAAGGGTGGTTAAAATTTAAGGGCCGATGTTGAATGTGAACCACACCTAAACGTCAATTTTTTTCTGCATTTCATTTGACATTTCTCAATTTCAGGCTAACTCAATTTGAACCAAGGAAAGATACGCAATCGAGCAACGCGTTAAAGCTGTTCAGGCTTATTATGAAAATGGGCGTTCAAATCAAAATGCATATCGTGCATTTCGAAGAAAATCATCTTCAGTGATGAGGCACATTTTCACCTAAGTGGATTCGTCAATAAGCAGAATTGCCGCATTTGGGCGAATGATAATCCAAGAGTGATGTTCGAAAAATCAATGCACCCACAAAGAGCGACTGTTTGGTGCGGTTTATGGACTGGCGGCATCATCGGGCTGTATTTTTTCCAAAATGAGGCCGGTCAGGCAGTTACTGTGAATGGTGTTCGCTATCGTGAAATGATAACGAACTTTTTATGGCCCGAATTGGAAGATATGAATGTGGACGATATGTGGTTTCAACAGGACAGTGTCATTTGCCACTTAGCTAATGAAAGAATGGCTCTTTTGCGCGACGAATTCAATGGCAGTGTTATCTCACGTGATGGCGATGTCAATTGGCCGCCAAGATCATGTGATTTGACACCGTTGGATTTTTTTCTTTGGGGTTATTTGAAAAAAATGTGTACGTCGATAAGCCAGCAACAATTCAAGAGCGAAAGGATGAGATAATTCGGCACATTAACAATTATGATTCAGCGTCATCGAAAATTTGGACCGTGTGCCGCCGAGGTCGCGGCGGCCATTTGGCCGATACTTTGTTCCATACATAATTGAACCATACCAGTATTATCATAATAAAAAGAAATGAGAATAATTTCCTAAATAATTTGTGTTTTATTGAAAATCATTCATCGGCCCTTAAAATTTAACCACCCTTTACAATGCCCATTCTGAAGGTCCATTCTGTATCACTACTTCCAGCGTTGCGACCGGTATTACACGAGCAGTATTTTCTGGATCCAAGTTGTTTTATCGGCGATGACTTTTGACTTCAAGAAGACACACAATCCCAAAGATATTAGCTGTGAACCATTCGAAGTGCACAAAAAACCTTTTTCAAAGAATTTTGATTTTCGTAATCCTCTTCTTATTCTTCTCCTTCTTCTTGGGGCGCTACAATCCGAGGTGGACCTGGGCTTCACGCAAAATGCCTCTCCTGCCAGCTGTCTCCAGTTTCGCACACCAAGCCGGCTGATGTCTCCTTCGACTTGTGTGCTACTATACACATGGGCTAGCCATCTACACTGGCTAGACTCATGTTGCTGTACAGTTCGATTGAACTTTCTTCTCCAAATGCCATCAAAGCAAACAGGACCAATGATCGCGCGCAGAGCTTTTCTCTCGAAAAGGCCAGGAACCTCTTAATCCGTTTTGGATATAGTCCATGCCTCTGCGCCGTCGAGGAAGACGGGAATGATCAAGGTCTTACACAGGGTCAACATGATCTTCCGAGAGAGGGCTCTATGAGCTCATAGAAACAGCGATTGGCAAGCGTTTGATCTCTGTAATAATGTTGTTTATTCTGCTTACCGCGACAGCTGGATGGTGCCGTTGGTTGAGTGCCTGCCCCTGGTTAGAGAGGTCCCCAGTTTGAATTCCACTGAAAGCAAAGTTAATACGACAATTTGCCGTTGGGATCAAATTAACGGCACTATCACTGTAGTTGTCGGTCAGTGGTAGTAGTCTGACTATGGGTATCACAATGGACAAACATGGTCTAAGTGTGCTGGCGATTTCGCAGGCAGCCCAACTACCTAACCTAACCTACTGCTTACCGCGGAGCCGAGATAGACGAAGTCCTTCCCTATCTCAAACTTATAGCGGCCTACGGTGACATTCTGGCCGAGTCGTCGATGTACATACTTTGTTCTTCCCTCGCTTACCGCCAGACCCACTCTAGCCGCCTCCGTTTCAATGTTTGCATTGCACGTAATACACCTGAATAATTTCTTGACGTTATTGAGGTGCGTGTCTTTCCATGATGATTTATCAAAAAATACAGAATATGTCCCATGAGGCACCATGAGGCAAGTTAGGGGCGATCTGTCAAAATAAAACTATTGAAAACACAACAAGTCTAAATGAATCACCCGTTCTAACAGCTAAAAGACGAAAAATGTGTTAACTGCCGCAGAGTCCCTGTTTGCGTGAATATCGAATATCTTACGAAGCGGAAGTCTTCCTTCTATGTACACTCCCCCGCCTAAGATATGTAAGTGGACTTGCGAAAGAGTTCATCAAACAGATGATAAATATATGTAAGTCAAGAACAACTAAAAGCAGCACATGGAAGAGTGTCTTGTCAATATCCTGCCCGGTAAAGTTTCCTCTGATTGATCAACTCAAGTGCAATGATGTTGCCCTATTTCAGCGAGTCAAGCAGCCCATAATTATGTCGAAGAGAAATGGAAAAAGTACATTTATAAGAGGATGTTTGTCACTAATGCTACTTGCACCTCCAAGCGTGTTCGCGAACAAGCGCATTGTTGATCCGCGGCGTTGTGTAGTTTATGTAGCCAACGTTTCCCCCATTTTGTTCGTAGGCGATTCCTGCCATTTGGGCCTCATAATCCTTTGGCAAATTTATTCATCCGATATGAACGCCCCCAGGCATACACCCGCATGCATAGCTACTCCATAGATGGGGGGCATAATCCTATCGCAAAGTGATGTACCATCATCATCAGCATCAGCATCAGCAACGCACAGAGACAGAGCAGCAGGAGATATCTGACTATCTAATGCCTGTCTGCCTACATTCTTGCACTAAATGTGCAGGATATCAACTGTGCTTTATGTGCGTGTGCAGTGTTTACACTCAACCGAGCACCCTTATCCCCTACCATCTGCCCCAATCTGCCATCAGCTACAGCAACAGCAGCAGCCTAGCCGACCCAACACAGAGTATCCCTTCTATCCTTGCATATGTGTACAACAATAAGTTCCACATCTCGCATATTGATGTGAGATGTGTCTTGGCGATGAGCTTGCAGTTGGCACTGTTGCCATAAGCGACAGCCATTCACCCGTCCGCCCAGTTCGCCCGTCATCCCGTCTATCCGCCGTCAGCATGGGTCTGCATTCACATCGACTATTATCCTTTATGGTACAACCTAAAACTCATATGTGCGGAACATTTAAATTAAATTTGCATTTTCATTTCATAAACGGATTAACTGAACAAAGTCAATTATATTTAAACATGACACGAATACATGGAGCGTTTGGAGCATTACATCCCAATGTCCTGACAACCGGCAGTTCTCTCCCTTTCTCTGTCTCCCTCTTTGTCGCTTTCTCTGTGTGGAAGTCAATGCACTCCCTTAGCCAGGCCATTAGGTTTTGTTATGTGACGGTATTTGAAAAATTATCTAAATAGAAACGTTTAGAGGAGACGATCTAGATACAGACGCCTCGTGATAATGTAATATCCCTGGGAGTGCTGGGAGTGGAAGCCCTCTATGGAAGTGGTGCGCCTGAAGTAGCCGGTTGGCGTTATTGGAGCGAGATTGATGGAGTGTTGTCATGTGCACAGAACGGTTGCCGAGGGATTCCGGTGCGTTACTTGTGTGTCAGTGAAAGTGGAAATTATCCTCGACTAGGGCATGAAGATAATGCAATGATGCCGTTCAAAATCTCTCCCCGCGGCAATGCTTAAGCTATGAGCGACTGGGTGTTTATACCTTTATGGGTGGAGCTAGGTTGTTAAGGGTCATTGCCCATTATCATGTTGTGTATGCTCAATCAATTTTAATGAAGTTTACAGTTGGCCTATGAGAACAACTTTATTTGAACTGATGTGTGAGTTGCTTATCACATAGCGTGGCATTGGCTAAAGTTCGATGAGGTATTGCAGTAAGAGTTTAATCACAGAAGTTTAAAAAAAATCGCTGTAATTTCTTTTCAGTTTGAAAATTTGGATAAACAGCATCAACCATCTGATTCAGTACATAACATTCATGAAGCATATCACTGTTAATTCTTTTAGACTAAACAACTAAAGAAAGTAACCATTCCGAGCCACTATGGTGTATTAACTTACTGCGCCAATTCCTACACCAAATGTTCATGATTCGATCTAGGGCACGCCAACTTAAAAGTTCACTATATGGTCAATCTCGAAGCTGTTTAAGAGAAACCAATGCGATTTAGATCAAATAAGAAAAATTAGATCGATACGAATGGAAAAAGGAAGGAAGTGGTTCTTTGCAAATAGCTAAATGGAGACAACATTCATCCCTCATAAAGATGAATGGTGCCTGGAATCTCCATATGATATTCATGTTATAAGAAACGTAGATCTTACGGGAGTTGAATATAAATTAAATAAGCCCAAACCGATAAAGCTCCTCGTAATGACTTAGTGTCAGGAAAAGTCCTAAATAGTTACTCAGGAGATCTCTTACATTATCAAAGTCATCCTTAGGCTGGAACAGGTTCGATCAATGCAAGGCGACTGAAGTCACAATGGCAGCTAAATCTAAGAAACTGCAAATCGATTAAATGTTGTAAAAGGTTTGACAGACCATGGGTAACTGGCCTTATTGTGGCATATTATTCTTATTGAGTATTGTTTGACAAATCGTCATGGAAAGACTCATACGTCAAAAAATCAGTGGCTTGTGAAAAATATTTTTCATGATGTTCGACTGTTGGCCAGCTAATTTCGCGGTGCATACCTATCAACTGGCCACCTAGATAGTGATTTTGGTTCTTATGAGAAGTCAAAAGTGTTCGTCGATAAGCCAGACCCAAGATTAGCAATCCAAAATTATCTGAAATTGGACCTTCAGAATGAACTTTGTACGACGAAGTCGCGGGCGACATTTGCAAGAAATTATATTCAAATGAGTATAACTGATTATAGTCAGACCACAATGTTAACCATGCAAATTAATTTGTTTGATTTATTTTAAATAACTAAAAACATGTATTTTTATATAGATACAACTTCTTCCGATGAAGTCCGGTCGTGGGCAAAAATATGTATAATTATTCCTAAACACCAATTCCGGCTGAGAATTAAGCATTCTACGTACTGTCGACCAACTAATGGGCTTTGTTTTTGCTCAGTTGCATTTCGTTCACAAGCCCTTGATAAAGTTTGGCACGCAAGCTATAGCAATTTCCTCCGCGAAATATTGAAAAGCATTTTAGAAATCTATAAGTTAGGATCATTCAAATTCATAAAAGCTGAAGTCCCACAAGGAGATGCTGGTGGACCTCTCCTTACTTGATTTGATGTATTTATGAGCTGACTAAATATTCCTAGGTGGGTTTTGACAACAAAAAGCTTACGAAGTGAAGTGAAGTTCTTTGGTCCTACCAATGTTAATCACGCATATCTATCTAAACAATTTTTCTTAATTAACCTATTAGTTAACATTAAATACATTCGTATGTCCTCTAGCAAACCTACTAAATTTTGCTCGATATAGACATTTATTAACACATTTTACACTACACCGCACCAAACATATGGGTCGACAGCATTTTCGGCCATAACACTGCACCAAGTGCATCTTATTGGATATAACTGATGCTGATGTCTTGGCTTCTCGAAGTCCCACAGTCTACAGTCGTGGTCATGGGTGCTGATATTGAATTTCGTGCGTCATAATAATTGATTGTTGACAGAATAGAAGACATACATAATTTTAGCGGTGTGAAAAATGCATCTGCAGACATTGAACATCGACAAGGAACTGCGCTGTAGGTCGTCCTACATAAGTGATAAAACTTTTCCAGACATATAGGAAAGATTCACCATTCGAAAAAGGATTCGTGAGAAACCTGCTGTAGAATTGACACCCAGAGATCTTGGCTATGGAAGTTGGATGAGTTGAGTTTCTTATGGCTGAAAATAAAATACTCTTCTTTGGAAATAAAAACATTCAGAAGAACTTGCAAAAACCTTTCTCTTAAATACTCTAGCATGGTCATCTTCTAATCCACGTGATCCACAAAAGGAGTCGCACTAACGAGAGATCTCCAGCCCACTCGATCCGCCGCCATCGAGTCTAACTCATCAGCGGTTATTCCCAAGCGGAACCGAACCAGGCGAGTTTTTGGATATGGTTCAACCACCTGGTCCTGGGTCTGCCAAGCGGAAGCCAAGCGGATCACATTCAAAGCAAATCTTGGAAGTCGTAATGAGTTAGTTTGCCAATCGCCGCTTGCAATGACAGGTGTCTCATCGCATTCCCAGGCTACCTTACTGACACGTGAGAGTCATAAACCTTCTTCTTTACCCATTACCTTAAGCAATTCTGGCCGGATTTCCATTTCCCCACCGTCGCCAAAATGACTTCCTCCATAGTTGGACTAGACTCCGCCCTATACACTTGCATTTTAAATAAAAACTTAACGGCTATGCAATATGAGCGCTGATTAGGTATGGGTTCCCGCAGAAGGACACTGCTTGTATTGCCTCGAGACCAATGTCCCTTCGGAATTTTGCTTCGTCCGATCAAGTGCATCTAAAATTTGCACAGAGGATGTCCACTGTATTGATTTATTGTCAGCTGGAGACTCCAGAAATGCGTATTTCCTCGCAGCTCCACTCATTTACGTACGCAGCTGACGCAAGTTGAAATACAAAGTTTTAATGGCACACACAAATTCAAAACAGATCTCCCCTAGAATTACAAACTAACACTGAGCTACTAAATCCCTTCGAACCATCAACTCCACAACAGATGCAATCACTCCGGCAACCATCCATATGCGCCAGCACACTCCTTCCTTGTGCTAGGGCCAATTTCATTACATCCCATAACACCCCACTCACGCACGAAGTACCGCTACGTAAGTACTTTCAATCTTGACCTGAAATGGCGGCATTTATTACCGTTATGAGACGCGATTATAGAAGACTCGTTTAATAGCAAGTCTCTCGTCTGCCCTCCTCGGGTGTCAGAACTCCCAGCAGAATAGCCTCACTCACTCACCACCCGGCATCGTACTCGACTAACAGGCCAACGCATTACCGTCTGAGGTCGTAAATTCCACCATAAGGACTTTTATGTCAAACTATTTTACATCCTTCGCATAATGGCATTCGATTTGACTTTATTGCCAAACTCCTTTCAAATTGGTCATTCTAATTCCATTAAGTCAAAGTGGACGCGGGGTTATATATGTATGTACGTACGTAGATTCATGTGCAGGGTTTGAGCCTATTTAATGCGAACACATTGTCTCTCTCCTGATTCTCAGTCAGCAATCCTTTTTGCGTAATTAATGACATCAACATGAAGTTCATGAGACATACACACACACACACATACGCATGCTTTCACCGCTGAATGATGGAAACTTGTTCTGCATTGGTTAAGATTTCTCGACGAACATTTTCCAGTACACCACTAGCTCTGAGCTCTGCCTCTGCCTCTAATTAACCTCAGAATCTGTAAAGTTTCCTAGAGAACTGACAGTCGACCGCATAGCCAGCCGCACTCATTTGAGGTGCGCACGGGAAGGTGGGTATGTTCACTTTATTTACAGCGCCAAGGAGTATCCTTGGAGGAGAATCCTTTGTGTACGTATTCGATAATCCTAATCTGATTAGGGTGATATTTCCCAGGATGCAGTTCATTTGATGTGGCAGAGTGTTGAACGGATGACGGAGTCTATATTACTGCGGCTTAGGTGACACACACAACTTCTCGTCCTCCACTGGGACAGATGAGCACCTTTACCAGTTACCACATATTCCATTCACCTTCGATGGAGAGCTCTTGTCCTCAGTTTGAATGCGGGAGTCTAAGAGAACTTTCTTAACGTCGAGTGCGAAGGAGTGCCAACCAGTCTTCGAAGGACATAATGGATAAATTGATTTTTCGGCAACTGGAATGCAATTTAAGGATTCTCGTCCTGACAATGGCACTGAATGAACTGGTAACCAATTGAAGATGGTCGCATGGAGTGGGCCTGGGAACTTTCGAAAGGATTGCCCACAAGCAAGAGACCTGTGTGTGTGTCTTATCCCACTAACATGTCGACGGAGGCTGTGGGAGTTCTGCTGTATGCGTTCTGCAGATAAATTGATTTTGTATTCTATCTAAGCGATTACATCTGAATAAAGGAGCAAGGGTTTCTCGAATTTGATTTAATTTCGAATGGTGATTGGTGACATTTTGCTTTCGAGAGGCCTCGAATCGAATTCTCAAAGAAAAGACACGTGTGGGTTTGGTTGAACGAAAATCAAAACTGAATCTGCATGTGATGTCCTTGGACTGAGTTAAGCAGGTGAAGCCTTAAGTGAAACATTTGAAAGGGCAACAACAGTCTGTCTTGTCTGTCTCCCAATCTGATTCAAACGTATTGCGAATTTTACATAAATTTGAACAAATGTTCAATCTGATAAACAGCGCCAGTGTCTTGTCGACTTGAACTACTGTTCTGCATATTCGTACCACATAGCAATATGTGAGGAGTTTTTACTATCGCCATAGGTGCTGCTTGTACGACTATTGCTTACCCATCAGATGGCAATTGGGCGGCTTTTAGATGACGGAGACGACTCCCTGAAACACCACAAATCAATTAAAGTCATTAAGGTTGTAAAGCAATATTTTTTAAATAAAATTGTGAATTGCCGGTTGAGTTTGTATTTGGATAAAACTTAGTAGATACACTGCCTGTGTTCTGAATTAGGACATTAGCTACTTTTTGAATGAGCTTGGCTATAACATGCGAAATTCCGGTATCCTTTTGAGATCGAGTCAAATCTCCGCCGCCGTCAGTGCTGTGTGATCATCAACATTTTTTTTTGATTAGCATGGCATGCTGCTTCCTGTCATCGAGAGGAAACTGTCTTGCGTCCACGATGACTTGGTTTTTACACCAGAAGTTCGGCCTTCCTCTCTTTCTCGAATCAGGAAGCTCGGATTCGAAGACCCTGCTAACTGGAGCACTGTTGTATATGTGATCGATATTGCCGATCCAATACAGTCGACGGATTTTTGCCTTCCGGACTCCATCCGCACCTTGGTACAGCACGTAGAGTTCAACTCCATACACCTCCCTCGCAGTCGGGACGAGATGTCCGTAAAACGTAAAATTTGTCTATCGAAGGCACCAAGAATAAGCTCTGCTGATTTGCTTATCGTCCAGCCTTCGGCTCGATATAGCAGGACTGGAAAAAAAATTATTTTGTAGAGCGTGATTTTGGTCCTTCGGTTCAGGAGTTTTGACCTCAGTTGTTTGGAAAAACGGAAGTGCCATCGGTTTACAAGAGTGATTCCACGTCGGATATCCACTAGGACGTCGTTTGTGGAGTTCACATTTTCATCGACTCCTCACCCCTTCACAACCTTAAAATTGTAGCTGGGAATGATTCTTGGTGTACATATTTCGTTTTGTCCATTTACCTTAAGACCAGCTCGTTTCGCCTCTTCTTCAATCGCCGCGAAAACGTCCACCATACCACGTTGGGAACGCGAGACATTGTCGATGTCATGTGAGTAACCCAACAGTTGGACTGACTTATAAAAGATGAAAGTGCCATGCGTGTTTACAGCTGACTGCCGCATCTTCTCCAGTACCAGATTGAAGGAATCTGCTCAGAGGTCCTTGAACCGAACTGCACTGTGCATCGCGTATGTGTTAGCTTGTATCAACTGTATCACAACTATATCAATTTACCCGGGATCCGGAATTCGGCCAACGCTTCGAATATTCCCTTGCGTTCAATGCTGACGTGTGCGGCTTTAAAAATGATGAGAAGGTGGTGTGTATCGATCTGAAACTAGCTAGTCTTCCCCAGGGTTTGCCTAAATGTGAATATTTGCTCTATAGTCGTTTCGGAAGAGCCGGCAGCCGCACTGGTACGTGCCGATTTGTGCGGGTATTTATGTATTTTCCAATTTTTGGTTCATAAGTAGTCTAAAAGAACACTTATATATTTATAGCTCTCAACACCGTCTGTTGACAACAATAGCTTGGAGCATAAAAAAGAATAGAAATTGGCATCACATTCAAGTGGTAATCGATCTGTCATCATGAAGTAAATAAGATCTCTGTTCAACCTAACGCTGATCTGGCTTAAGCTTGTGATATTCTCCATAGATATGGAACAGTGAAGGCATTATTTTCTTCAGCCAAAGGAAAACAAGGCGAATGTTTATTTTATTCTCGCGCGATATTCACCCCTCCTCCCGCTGCCGCATTTTGATTCGGTTTGATGAGGCGTTTAGAAAGGCGTGCAGAAAATCTTGAAAAGATCACCATCAGCCTTCAGCACTCAATATTGTTCTGCAATATATTGAATCAGCTTCGCAATAAACGGGTAACAAGAAGATAAAAACGTGTGCGCCCGGATTTGTATGTACAGTTTCGATAAACATTTATGTCCTCCTTCACATATATTCTGCTTACCACTGGGTGCATTGTAATTTTATCAAAACCATACCATAATCCATACGACCGTATTAACTCCCTCTATACGACACAGAACGTCCACACAACAAACAGCCCACAGGCCTCTCCCAAATGATTGACAGACAGTGTACGGCTTTCAAAACCAAAACGAAAAGAAAATTGCACAATCCAGACGCCACACCAATCGAAAAAGCAAATCATAAACGCAGCAAAGTTCAGGCTAAACATTAGAATTTTCAACATCGCGTAGTCCGCACAGACCGCCATGTCTCTTGAAGCTCAACACATCCACATCATGAGTCGCAATAAAGATCACCCACCCGAAACGATTCCGTAACCGAAGAGCTCTCTGATTGCGGTGGAACCAGTAGATCTTAATTCATTCACAACGCAACACGACCAAACTCCCAGGCAACGCGCAATTCATAACATCAGGCCATCGCCTGGAGCACTTTCCAACTGACTCCGGCTCCCATTCACATGGCCGGCACTACCGCGCGCAACCGGATTTAGAGGAGATCAGACCAGGGCACTCATTGTGTGTGCCCGTTGGATCGCATCGGTCGTTTGATCTTGGCGCAGATCACCTCATCGGTCTCTTCGTTCTGTTTTCCTTCCCGAAAGACAAACAGAAGATGTCAAAAGGAACGCAGCAAAAACAAAACCCAGCCACACATCCTCCCCGATGCCTCTATTTATACTCATGTCAACATTGGCCCCTTGTGGCTTCACAAACACTCCGGAGCGGCACGGCTCCAAATCATCCAGGCAGCCAGCCAGCCAGTCAGCAAGACAGCGAGCCAACACCGCCACCACCACCACCACCGGTTGGGCATGATGGCAGTCGTGGTGCCGATCATTTTGATGGGCCCCACGACTATTACAACACAAGATGCCTCTCTGCACGCAAAATGTTCGCCGTTTCGCAGTTTGCATCCATGTCAGAGTCACCCGTCTCACGTCCGTCCGCTGAGATACAAAATATGAAATACATCTATTTTCGGCTCGCACCGAAGCATCCCGCGTACGATTATGACAATTAAGATCCAGCACAGTGATAGCAATGAGCCCGAATGACGAGAATGACTGGGTTGGTTGGGGCTGATGCCTGGTTGGCTGATGCTTGGTGGAGCGCGCAAGAAGATGCCACCGGGGCATGGCGTGCACTGCAACATGAGGATCATTAAATTGCCGGCAATTAAGCCGAGAAATATAAACATTTAGTTGGAAATAAAGCAGAATTTACGATAGGCTCACGCGAATGTAGACGTCTCTAAGGATGCGCGGTGATTTACTACGCACCTACACCAGTACCTCGGTGTGTGGACCGAAGGCGAAAGTCGTCAGAGTCCGTCGTTGACGGCAAGGAAACGGAAGTGAGCAGCATCATCTTCCCCTCGATGACTCCAACAATATGCGCCTAATGAGATCCATCACCTCTGACTACGAAAAGAAAACTATTCCAACCCCCTCTTCGAGTGGGCTGGGAGAGAGATGGCGAAGAACTGTGACATGGTGATGGGCAATGCGGAAGCGGGAGTGGGGAATAGGAATAGGGAGATGGGAGAATATTGCAACGTTCCAGTATTTCTAACACGTTCTCAAACGAAAACTTTTCCAATAACTTCTGGTGTCCTCCTTTTCGGTATCACCACACCATCCCCCTCAACCCCTCAGTGGATCGACACGAAGACGTCGAAATATTACTACGCCGCGCCGCCGCCGCCTAGACAAATACCCTCCGTCACCACATCTCACTCCAGTGCACAGACGTGAGGGAGATACTCGTGCGAATCCCGTATCCCGACCGCACAACTTTCAAATATTTCATAATAAAAATGGAAACTTCCTTGGGGGCGGCAGAGGCAGGCATTAAAAGCGTATTCATTTCATATCGCTTACTGAGTGGAGCATACACGGACTTCTGGCCGAAGCCCCGACACACTCTGCACCGCATCAACTTCAGAGCCGACAGTCAGACAGACAGAAGGACACACACCCAGTGTGTGTGTGTGCCTCTGTGCATGGAGAGCGGCCCCGGCAGGCAGAACGGAGGCAAGTTAATATCAAATGATGGATTCATGTGCTAATACCTCGCACATGTGTGCTGCTGGAAATTTATCATTTTCTGAGAAGCAATTAAGAACTGTGAAGGGCGGAAGAAGCGCGCTGTGTGCGGAGAGTCGATTTGAGTCGAGCCGAATCGAGTCGAGTCGGGGAATGGAATTCCATTCCATTCATGGTTGGCAATCAGACGTGAAATTTGCAACATATCGGATTAGTTAGCTCGATTACTGGCGGCGGGAGGAGGGCCGTTGCGGGTTTGATGAGTCCTTTCAGATGTGTCGGCGTTGAGAATGGGTGAGAAATAATTTTTCAAAAGCACACGGCATCGGAGTCCTCTCGATTAGATGGACGGGTGGGGGGAGGACGGGGCAGACGATGCGAGGGATTGCCCAATTGAGTGGCAATCTAAGAGAGGATTCCTTCGAACAGATGGAGCCAATGGATTTGAAAGTTTTGTTGACCATTGAACTCGATTGTTAAGGGTGAACTGCCAACCAAGCGGGGTTGGTGTTGGATTGATGGCAGCTCTAGGAGAATTAATTCGTTTTCGGAATGGCAATTGGCCGGTCTGCTGTCATCAGAAAATGCTGTGAGTAGGTACCAATGTGTGTCTGAAGGCGACCTTCGAAAAAGGGTTTTAGCAGCGATGGTGGGTGCCTAGGTTGAAAATGTCTTAATCTTAAAGAAGATAAAGTTTCAAACGGAGCTTATAGACATATTCTGTTTACTTTGACTGTGGCTAATAAATTGGCTACGAGGAGAGGAGGAGCTTTCGATGGAGGACATCGTGATGATGGCAATCTCAACAGATGGACCGCTAGTCGATTGCTATAATTGACAAAGGGAAAGAAACAATGAAGACCAGACTATGCATGTAAATAACGAGGACTGTATGCATAGGATTCGACAAATCATATGCGACTCACACGGAAGCTGACACCCACGGAAGTCTAATTCGAACATTGCGATGAAGAAGAAGAGAAGTCTAAGCCGAAAATTTAGGTACGTTGAGTTAGAAAGCGAATCCAAAAAATGTTGGAGTTATTCACATGATTGGTGTCGCAATGTGACCTAGGCGCGTAAATATTGTCATCGATTACGGCTTAGAAAAAACGAAGCCTAAAATGTACCTACCCACGTTAGCGACGTCCTCAAACGATCCATCAGCAAGCAGAAAGGCGTACCAGCGGTTGGTTCACTTGGGCCAAGGCTCTCCCTCATGGCTGTCCACGGCTCTAACTCCAATTCCACAGAGTCCATGAAGACCTGCATCGTTTCCTTAAAATTTTACGATATGATGTGTTTCACGTGCCGTCAGTTGATTGCTTTTGTCAGAAAAAATTCCCTAACCGTAAGCTTCCGCAGTAAACTACAAAATTCCTTGCTTCACTCTCTGCTTAAAAAGCACACATATGCTTACCCATATTCCACTCCTCTCCCTTGTCTTCTGTTAACGTCAAACACATTAGCTTCCTGATTCCATCCATGATGTCGCCCATTCACTTAAGTTAACAAAGCGCCACCGCCTCACGCCACAGTGATATGGCATATTGTCATTAATTTTCATCAACGTGACCGCGAATTGTTGTCTCTAACATTCAACATATGAATTCCTTTCGCTGATTAGCTTACCACCCACCCACAATTTGATTAGCCAAGAATGAAGCCACCTAATCATGGTACCTTTGTGCGTATGAACGCACATTATCGCCATGCGCTCGGTCAACAAAAGAGGACAGTTCTTTGGCACTCCACTCACGAATTGCTGCCAAACAGTGCTTAATCAACTGCTAATTATAATAATTATTAGCCAAACCACAAATTATATCCATTGCATATGCTCGTGGGATAGGCTACATTTCTCAGAATTAATTTCCTTCTTCCCTCTCATCGACACCAACCTCCGCTGGTGTTCGACGGTTGAAATGACAAATTGAATATGGTTAGGGTCTCTTGAAGGGTTACACCATCTGGTTGTCTGCCACTTTTAGGTGTATGCTCATGGAGAAAGCAACATGCCCGGACTGGTTGCTGGCAAACAAAATTGTCTCCCCCTTTGAAGGTATTATTCGAAAGTGTGAAGGATCTCAACGGTCCGGGTGTGTTTAGCCTTTTTGCAGACAGGAGTCACTGCAGACACTTTGCATGTCTGATGATTGCGACTGGATGATCTTCGGGATTTTGAGGAACACATGCTATGTTGTACAATACAAAAAACAAAACCCAAATGTAAATCGAATTTGAACGGCTCCAGATGATAAACTTGTTTTTTGGTTTCATTTGTCATTGAAATATTGGGAATTGATTCGAAATCAATGTCCACCACAAGATTTGGGTAGTAATGCAATAATGAAGTTCAATTGGTAGCATCAAACCGCACGGATAAATCAGTATGTGGAATGATGAATTGCTGCGGGCTAATGCACCCGAAATGTTAAAGCATCCTCTATTCGATAAGTAAAGACGTCAGTTGAATTGGGTTTAGATATGTACATTGGTAATGGTAATTCAAGCGCATTGAAACGTTATACGTTTCGTACTAGGGAAGGCTTAGTCAGCCAACCACAGAAAAATGCTGTTGAAATCATCAGCATTTTTGTCGTATTCAGGTCAAATTAAGCAAAGGCTACATTTTTAAATTTTAACTTATTCTGTATTTTAAAGGAATGTGTCCTTCCACGTTTTTTTTTTGAAAAGTTTTCGATTCGATTTGACTTTGCCAAGTACCCAGATGCACATACAACTTGTTTTATTGTCAAGTCAGTAGCCAGCTGAGTAAAACTTTTTATCAAAAAAATTATAAAATTTGTTCTAATAACTTTTAACTTTTAAGAATATTAAAAAACGACACATAAGTTATGACCAGATGATCGCGTCTGACAATATCTGAAAAGAAATGTCTGGCATCCATCTGCGAACATGATTGCTAGCTATCTCCCAATCACGTGGACACACTATTTGTGCCATTGTTAGACGTTTACGGGTAAAACTCACATCAAAGGGCATACGGAACTACGTATGTACTCCATGCTTGAAGCACTGAAGAGACGGAATAGCCTTCCCTCTGCCATGGTAAAGCTTGTTTAGTGAAAAAGAATGCCCGATGACATCCACAAAATTGTCGAGTGGTGCGAGATACTGCGCAATCGGATGTAGCCCACTAGTCGACTTCATAAGGAAACATATATCGTCTTTAGATGGTGTTGCCATGATTTTAAATAAACTATGTTGAGAAACAAACTTTCAAATATTTAGTGTTTCTTTAGATTTATTAAATAACAAATAACAAAGAAAAGATTCATGAACTAAATTATTAGTATTTTTCGTGCTTCTTTTCTTCACGGCAACCTAGATGACAAAACGTTCCGAATACGAAAAATAAATTTGTTCGTTTTCTCGTCAGGTCAAGGCCTTCTTAGTTCTTGATGATTTTCAGTTTTGCCTACTTTGCTAGGTTTATAGCTTTGCCAGGTTTGGCAACAAATGGCTATTATTAGAGTTTACAGTCCAAGGCCTAAGATGGCTAGTCCATTTACAGTGTATGCACAATTTAACTCCGGCCAGAATAATCTTCGCCTCTGAGCATGTGGGACAGCCCAACGGAGGATTTCCACTCATAAGGTGGCGCACACAAGGCGAGAAGGAGCTCAGCCGGCTTGTTGTGCGAAAGAAGAAGAAGTTCAGCCAGTTGTGCGTCTAGATTCGATGTAAGATTGAATATTGATTACAATTTCATCTATTCTTCCTACTCTAATTGACCAGCTTTCAAGGTCGGGTATCAGACGGTGGTGCATACATCGAATTTGGAAAATGGTGTAAAAGCTTAGACAACTTTGGCAAGCAGTGTGTGCAAACGATGCGTCCCTGGTTAACAGATTATACACAAGGTCGGTCCGAATTAAATGAGCGTTCTGTGCAAGCCTTTCATTTAGCGCCCCATTCTTTAGTTAGGATTTGGCAGTTCAATTTAAGAAGCTAACCTTTCTGGCTTAGGCTGTATAATTGATGCGAGAAGCAGCAAATACGTATGGATAGAGTTCAAAAATCGGAGACTGCTGACTAAAATCATGTCAGCTGTAGATGCTTATTGTTTTATTCCCAGGTTCATCCATGGACTGTAGAGCCATTAGAAGAAGAAATTCCAAAAACGATCTTTCACAAGAATCACATGTAGAAACAACATTCTTTAAAAGTCATTGCTTCAGATACATACGTCCAGAGGCATGGGAGATTAAAAAACAACTCGCCATTGGTTTGTTTGCATGGAAAGCAAGAAATTCATCTCCAATGAAAAGAATTTCTGCTGATTGCATTCCGGTAACCATTGCCGTCTCACGCTCTAGGCCACCAGTAAACCCAAAACCCAAGCTCGCCCATCTCCAGTGTGATTCATAAAACTTATCAATATCACAGCATCGTACAACAGCGCCTAATTCATTTTGTTCAGTACCTCAATCTCGTGTCTCGCATTCGCTCGCGGACTCTCTTGAGTGCATATCCAGATACCTAAAGGCCTTGACCACCTACACAAAAGGACAGCGAGTCCCTTCATGACAAATCTCTTTCGCCAAGCGAGATAAACTGCACACAAGCTCCATGCATAGCCATTCCCAGAACCCAGATATATGCAAAAGTGAAAAATCGACACAATCCATAACACCATTCGCAGACCACCACCCCCCCCATAACCGAGCACATGCTGTTTATCTACTTGTATTGTCGCATGCCTTATCCTCTCGTTGGATGCCCCCCCCGTCCTTGGATTTTACACAAATCCCAATGCCAGCGATAACATTCATACACGCATTTGCGCCTACAATACACCGCACAATGCGTAGCCCCCTTCCAGGGCCAAGGAAGCCCTCATTTGATAATCAAGCCTCATATTGAATAGCACGGAGGAATGAAACGCCATAAGAAAGACGCAACGATGAGGGCAAAAAAAAAAAAACTGCGAGCGAAATTTATCACCCTGTGGAACGCCATTAATGTCGTCAATGGAAGATATATGACGAAGGTGAATCGAATATAATGTGACATCATTATTTCGTTGACATTCGATATGTGCGAGTGTGTACGGGTGGCGCGGCGGATGCAGACACTTTTCCGTGTCTTTCTTGTGGGAGAGTGTGTCCTCGTCGCCGCCGTCGTCGTCATCGTCACCATCCTCTTCAACAAGAGATGTTTATGGATACGGATTCAGGAAGAGCGGAAAGCGAAGGAGAGTGGAGGACTTAACGCCAACGACTAGAGGTTGATAATGTGTTATTTTGTAGATACGATGTGTTATTTCTTTACCTTCTCCCGCTCCAAAGTGTGCCTTCCTCTTGTTGTACTTTTTTCTGATGAAATTAAAGTCACGGGGTTACCTTTTTAGTCATTCGAAGAATCTATCGAGGAGTAGAGAGAAAATTGTGCTAATCGAATGAGGACGGTTGAAAGATACTGTAGCAGCGGAGGAGTAACAATGGGATCGATCGATTCTTCTATTTTTAACCTGTTGCAACCAGCTTACAAGTCTTCATCAATGGAACGTGGATTCTAGTTAATGGGGTAACGATGGCGATATTATGAAGAAGCCGTCCGTTCACCCAGATACTGAGCTAAAATGTCTATAAACGGATGTTTGTCATTTTTGTCAAAAGTGAATGGGATATTCTATTCAAACCGCGACCATAGATCAGAGATGGGGCTTAATCGACTACAAGGACTTAAGTAGAAATGCTTGAGGTAATTGACCTTATCCCCCTTTCACATTTTGACGAGATGAGATAATGTTGAATAGTTCATCTACACCTTCGTCAATTAACACGAAACTAAATTTAGACCATGAAAAGGCAAAATATCCTCAGAATGACTTGCGCATTTTCAAGCAATCACCTGTTCGGTAGGTAAGAGGTATCTTAAGTGACAATGCTGTGAGTTCACTGCCCTGAATATTGAGGTTATCTGCCAGGAATATACACTTATTATTTTGTTAGGTTGGAAAGAGAATCCCTTTGTGTAGGACATATGTATACCAAAAATGCTTTTATTTTAATGATGATGTCTTAAGGTTTTTGGGATTATTTCAAATCAGAGATATGTGCGTTGAAAACTCGAATAATTCTAGTTAGTGTTTCGTTTCTACCATAGTCTGTATTGTGGAACTTTTCAAATAAAAAATCTTAAGTAGGAAGTGACTTAGATGGCGCATGAAAAATTGAATCATGGATAAGAGACAAGAATATATTATATGACTGCAAAATGTATCCCTGAAAAACATAACATCATAAATGGTGCGTCTAGTTGATAGAAATTTTAAGCCAAGCAGTTGGCACCTTGCTTTATAGGAGAGGCAAACATCCCAATGCATTTTAAAAACAAAATGTACGTAATGAGTCGTTTTTGAACTTTTTCGATACGATCGAAAAATGTTGTGAAAGCCGAGTTCCAAACTACGACAGCATATTCCAGGAAAGGTCGAACAAGGGAAAAATAAAGCGTTAGTAGGGCGAATAGATCAGTGAATTCTTTTGGGTTACGTTTAATGATGCCGACTGCTGAGTTTGCTTTTTAAATTTTAATTGGATTGGAAAAGCCAGTGTCGTGGCAGAAATTGAATGGCATTTATTTAAATTAAGCTTAAGTTTATTATTTTCGCACCACTCCAAGGTATTGTTAATAACCCGACAGTCATTAGCATTCTTTGAATATTTTCATATCATCAGTATATAGCAAAGATTCACTGTGTTTGATGGAATACGTAATACCATTGATGGAAATAACAAATAATAGAGGACCCAGTTGACTGCCTTGCGGTACACCGGAGCTACATGTAATTGAATTTGATAAGGAGTTTCAAATTTTAACTCTTAGGGTCTCTATTTAGGGGAAAAGAAAATATCGAACTTAGGAAACGGGAATGCATGCAATTTTGTTTATCAGTAGTGAGTGGTTGACCGAATCATATGCCTTACTGAAATCCGTATAAATTGTATCAACCTGTTTTTTTATTTTATACACATACTGAAGAGTAACGAAAGGTCCTGTCTATATGATTCGAAATAAAGTATCAGAAATTCGCCACGCTGTTTGAACATTGCTAAAGTTCCTAGGTACTATTTCAATTTTGTTCAATTTAAATTTCATAATTCTTATAATGTAATAATAATATAATATATATGCGCTACAGGGCCAGGTCCTAGCTTCTCAGTAACCGCTCGAGTTGTGCGTGCTATTGCTTTCACGAGTGGAAAGGACCTACACTTTTATGCCGACTCCAAACGGCCGAGTTTCAGAAAGCTTTTTCTAGACGTTATACCTTTTTTCATACTTTTTTATTCATTCTTAATTTTCATTTACAAGATTTTTGTCTGCGAAGCTTTTTCGGCGTGTCTGCAGAGGACAGCTATATATTTGCTCTTGAGTTAAAATTAATTACATTTGTTTCTTATCACAATACACAAATTAATTTAAAATATTTTAAATATAGATAAAAATGTAGATAACAATTTCTTGGCATTTTTAACATTTGCTTGCGTGTCTTTGAAATAATTTCTCCGCTCTAGGTTGTGGTTGGGACGGTTGTACGCACTACGATGTGCTTCCCAATTTTGGCTTCCGGCAGTTGTATTCAATTTACTCATTTGTTAATATTTTTTAAAATGATTGGCTCTAATTTTTCCAACTTCTCAATTAGACTCCATATTTTTGCAAGACTTGATGAGATCTCCTGCAAACTCGGCACCACCACCTTAAGACAAAAACCCGACTTAATTTGTATTTAATGTATGTATTTTTTATTAGCAACAATTTACATTTTTACAGTTGAGAAGTACATAGATACGGTTATATCTTACCTTACTTATGAAAAATTTAAATACGAGCACAAAGTCAATTTTACCAATGAAAGAAACTGAAGGAAAAGCTAATTAAAAACCTCCATGCTAAATATCACAGTTTTGTAGATTGTTTTATCCTTAGTGGAGACATGAAGTATTAATAGAATTTAATCAATAAATGCAATAACTTTATACATTGATTAATAAATAAAACATATAATATCAAAGAACATTTGCAAGATTAGAAACGAGAGTGTTATCTGATGTGTTACATGAAAATACAATTTTTTCACAAAGTCGGACTATTCGTTCTTTTACCGTTTCAATTTTGGCTATTTCATGAAGTTCTGAAGTTGAAAAATACCATGGTGGTTTTAGGATAAATTTTAATACCTTATTTTGAAGAGCTTGCCACTTTTTAATGTGACAGTTTGCGCAGTTCCCCCATACAGGAGCTGCGTAGAACAAAATGGCTTGGAAGATAGATTTGTATATTATGGGCTTATTTTCTTGGCCTAGTTCAGACTTTTGACAAATGAATGTATATAGTACTTTAATGGGTTTGTTGACTTTACTAACGACATTACTTGTATGTTGGCCAAAAGTCAGTCTTGTATCCATAATAACTCCTAGATATTTAACAAATGGTGCCCAGTCAATCTGATTTCCGCAAACTATTAAATTTCCTGCAGGCAAAAAACAAGATTTTCTTTTTCGAGAGAAAAAGATTGCTCGTGTTTTTTGAGGATTAATTCTAATTTTCCCATCTGAAAGATACTTAAGCAACCTATCCAACCCTGATTGCAAGTTAGACTCAATTATTGAGCCTACCGAATCGGACGAATAAATACATGTATCATCTGCAAAAATTGCAGAATGGCGCCCAGGAAGTGTAGGGAAATCAGATGTATAGATGTTGTAAAGAATGGGGGCCAATACGGAACCCTGAGGAACACCGCCAGGGATCCATTGGACGCCAGACGGAGTTTGGTTCACAAATACTTTAAAACTTCTTGCAGTTAAGAAAGACACCCGACTTAATTTGGGATCATACTTATAGCACATTCCACATAGCTGCCTTGTAAATTTTGGAGGAGATTTTGCAAGACTCTCCAAAGTTTCTATCCAAACAGTTTAAAAATGAGTTACATTTCTGATGACTGAAACAAACTCTGTTTGGAAATCCACGAAGAATGAGTAGAAATTCGATAGTTGAATAGCCGGCTTGAAATTCCTTTGCTAGGTTGTTAATTTATATGCAATTTCGCTGACAATTCTTCAAGTGGTAGATCAAATGTTGGATGGCTCAGTCCAATATGTGCGGGGTTTTTCCAGCAGTATCTTCTCAAATGTTGGACCTCGCTTTTGGACGTGACGTAGCTCCAGAAAAAATAGTAGAGAGTTGTCAAGGCGCCGTCAATTGTTCGTCAAGTCGCCGCATTTCTCGTTCACAACTTCGAGCATTCCGTCCTTTTATAACATGTAGCGTCGTCTTTTAGAACCGACAGCTCGAATATATCGATATTGTCGAGCTCTGGCCACAAAAGTCTGTTGAAATTGCTCCATACTTGAAACCGCTGACGGCAATCGTGACTCCTTTCTCATTTCGAAAGAAATATGGTCCGAAGACGCTGCTATGCAATTCAGCGCATAAATGAACACACTTGGCTAATTGTTCTTAAGGACGACAATGCTAAATCTAATACTGTCGCTTTATTGGAGAAGAAAATGCAAAACTGAACCCCCGGTTAAAAAGTCAGCTCACAGCGGATGCAGTGTAACATGGTCCTCGTCAGTGGAAGCCGACTGCCCGAAACCCTAAAGAATGGAGGGCTGTATTAGCTCGGACCAAACACTCCATAGGTAGCTAGTCTGATAAGAAAGCTAGAAAGGAAAACAAAGCTTCTTCTTATTCATCCTCTCCACCTAACACACATTTTATGGACAGTATTCAACTTGTCACTCTGGGCTCGTTCAAGCTGAGTGAACTGTCTTAACTGCTTTGGGCTTTTAATGTGTTAAGTCTTGGAGGCAGTCTGGTTTGTTAGCTACGTATATTCGGCTCAGTCATCTTAGGCACAGATACAAAGTCCGGTACTCTAGTTGAACAGCATACAGTACATTTCTGTGCGAATAGACCATAACGCTTCTTAACCCGAGATTGCGGATGATTTTCCATGCTTTCAAGTTGTGAAGAAAGACCAACTTGACAAATACGCTGATACTGTTAAGCTCAGTTAACCCACAGGAGTGAACTTCTTCGAACATCAGGCACCACAACATATCCTCGAACCTAGAATGACTATCAAATCAGGCAAGCAGATGGCGAGCTCTTTGACTGCAAAGACTGCAAAAGAATGCATTCCCAGCAAGAAACTTCAATCTCTGACAGAGAAATAAAAACAAATGAAGTGTCCACAGGGAACTTCAGTGCGAACACTGATCCCTTTAAATGATTAAACCGACTAAAGTGTCAGACTTAAGCTGGTACAAAGGATTGACTGCCAATTAAATGCTCATTTATATTCTGCACTCTATTTGAACTACACGCTCCCACGCACACTGGGGCGAGCAACCACCCTTAATTATAAAAACATTGCCACCCCATTCACAGAGTGGCGTGCAAAGAAATACATTACAGTGTCCTTCAGAAAATTGCATTATTTGATAGATGGCGAATTCATGAATATTTTATACCCGTCGCCGCTCATCACCCACCCCTCCGCTCCTCATATTGAGGGCGACACCAAAAACTGCAACACATTACCTTAAGTCCAAGAGTATCAATGGCCAGCTGCAAAAGGGCTCAAAATCCAATCATATTCCGTAATATTCTCAATGCTCACCATCATGGGATAGGTAAACCCATGTGATAAACTAAGTCGTCGGCGTCGACGATATATGTCATAAATCTGACATGACGTCCAGTTTCGCACACACACACAAACACCCACACTAACCAGAGAGGTGAGCGGTGAGCTTGTGGCATCCTAGGGAAGGCGACGTCATCCTTGAAATCCCACATCACTTTTCAATAAATATTTATGAGCCTGTAATGAGTGTTCAATACCGGCATCGGACTAAGCAATTGAATCCTCATGGGAAATAATTCAATCCAAATTGTATCCTTTCAATTCTGCTCCTTATGTTGATTCCTTCCTCTGGCAGAGAGCGCGAACTCTTCACCGCCTCGGTCTCGGCAAGGCCGATGGCGGGGGTGGGTGTGGCGGTGGATGTGTTTGTGTGTGAGCCAGCGACTGGATTTGGTGCTTCCTATTTTTTTCTTCTGTGATGTTGTCTACACAACCCCCTCCTGGAGTTAAGGAGTGAACTGGATAAATTAAATCGAAACTGACGCTAATTCAGTTTCCGGCTTTGTGGTTTTGAACTGGTGTCTGCGGCAGCAAGAACAAAACAAATCCCGTATATTTGGGGAGAACAAAGCGAATTTATTTATTTTATTTTCGCCTTTTTTGGTCGGTTCATCCCTCCTGGTCTCTCCGTCTAGGAATATGTGGCCGCTTCGAAGCGGTTCGAAGGGGTGCAGCAAAGTGATGCTGGTAGGCACTTGTGGGTGTGTGGGTATGTCGGGGGAATGGAAGTAACCATAAATAAAGGACAATCGAGCGTATGTATTGAATACAAGGATCTGCACTCCTTCTGCCAACAGTCAACACAGAGCCATCCATCGGGCGGGCTACAGCTATAGCCAGCGGAAGCACACAGGGACGTACAATAATGAAAACGGATTTCGTAATTACATGAATAGTTCGTCGGGCGGGTTAAAATGCGAATTTCATTTGGCACTTGGCCATTTTAATCCAATTTAAAGAGTTTAGCAAATAACAAGGTTTTACACTTTCCTAGTAAGCCGATTTCGCAGGGATACATTTCGGCTTTTATTCGGTTCCGCTATCTAGTTCTTCTTCTTGTCGTTTTTATATTTGTTTCGAGGGATATCTGTTTTTTTTTCTTTGCAGGGTAATCCAGCCAAGGGCCTGAGCTGATGTCTGACAAGCTCAGGCGGATATGGGAGCGGGCGTGGGAGCCGGTCTGTGGGTGTCTTGCCGCAAAACTACTCACATTTACGATTGGATTTTCGGTGGGTGGTAAAAGTTCAGAGGCAGGCACCCACACACACACACACAGCCACTGAGAAAGCCATGACTTGGCATCGCTTTGAGGTTGAGTTTGGCTACGGAATTAAGTACTAACGTCAATTTCATTTTTACTCGCAATGATGTGTGTTGTTAATTGGCTCTGTACTGGGTTTGTAATGGGCGACTTGGATTTTATCGACCCACCCCACATCCGGCGTCCCTGAAAAGATCTGTAGGCAATGTCGATTGGATTCATAAGATGACCTTAGTTTGAGGTTGGAGGGATGTTTGCTTCGGGTGAAATTGGGTTGCTATTTCTGTGGAAGCCGAAAATGGAATCAAATCAGATACCCTTCAATGAATTGCTAAATCAAGATGGCTTTTCGAGGAGTGTTGAATGACTGTGAACTAGTCAATGTGTCGAAAGACCTAGCAGGGCCTACACTGGCAAGTTCCAGGTGTCCAAGCCAGAAATTGTGAACTATAACCAGTTCCGTTGATCATTGCTGGCCATTTTGAGAATTGTTCCCTTGCGTCCTTTAAATTCTGGGACTCTAACAGAATGCAGTTAGATGTAGACCATACTAGATTCATTGAATGTTCACGTGGATTGCGCTAAGCCCAATTCAACTCCCTGCTAATTGGAAACCAATTGGCCTCGAAAGTAGCTCAAGTCACCGAAGAAGAAGCACCAAAGTGCCGTCATCTGAACTGGTCGCAGTCGATGATGACATTTTTTCATTAAGACAGTCCCGGTTAACTGTGCACGTCTACAAGGTCTCTATATGGTTTAGTCTTAGACTATACAGGTAAATCCAGAACTTCGAATTTTATGGAATCAAACCAGGTTTGGACCTACATATCATAATGTTACCTCCTCTTCCCCATAAGGCAGCATAGCCGATTTTCATGTTTCCATAATGCTACTGATTCAAAAGATCGGCCCTATTTCCCATCCAAAGAAGCAGCCATACGAGCACATTTCCTGGCTTTCCTGCTGCGGCGACTCCAAATCGTGCATCCCTTCTTCGCACCGTCCTGCCAGACACGAGAAATTTCAAACCTTCAATAATTTGTTTAGATGAAATTGATGGATCCTTCATGATGGCTTGTTGTATGAGAGTGTCATGACTTGCAGCAGTTTTTCGTGGCCTTCTCCCGAAATATATGTTTTGTGTGATCTATGTTCTGGGCAGTCAAGTTTATGTAGATTTAATGTGCAATGGATGTGGACTACGATGAAGAGGACAGACGTCTGATGACGGTCTACCAAGTATGTCACGGGGCATCAAATTTAGTATCACTTCAAGTGTGTCTGATGGAGTAGCTCTACGGGAGGCAATTATGCAGATGCTGTCTTGACCCTGAACGTATTTCAGAACATTGTAGTGTTTTTCAAGGTTAGACACCAGACGGCCACGCCATACAACCGAATTGCAAGAGCGACGACGTAAATCCAGTATTTAAAGTGCGTTTGATGACCCCAATATTTGCCTATTGTTTAGTTTAGTTTAGTATCTACTCCCATGCCATGGTGTAGGGGCTTTGTACGTTGGCTCCTCCTCTAAGGCTCCGCCTCTAGCGAAGCACTGACAGAATCACAAACGTTGAACGAGGATAACCGTTTAGAAAAAAGTTACATTATTAGTGTCATCTGATCATTACACTTGTTAGTCTGGATTAAACTGAAAGTAATGAAAGGGCGCATTGTATGGGGTCTCTTGGAACGTTGGGACGTTTTCCAGGTCTGCATACGCTGTCCTTGCTGCTTGAGTAAATGTTAAAGGCCTTCTTGATAATTTTGGTGCACTTCTCTTCTTCCTCGTGCTGCTCGGAGTGAACTTGAGCTTTGACTCAACAACTACCACTCGCGTTGTGCGTTCTGTTAATCTCATTTTTTCTTCTTTCCAAAGGGTAAGGACATCGCCAGGCACTCGCAGAAAATTATGATGCGAAAATGAAAGTGGTATGTCCGGAATTGAACCTTGACCATCATGCACACCTTATTATGCACCTGCCACGATGGCCACTGTCGCACAGCGACCCACTAACCTACTATACACGGTGGCCACTGCCAGAACTTGGGTTTCAGACCTGAGAAATGGGATTTCTAAGGCAATAATGTCACTCACTTTTGGGATGATTTTCACAAACCCCCGTATCAGTCCATAACAGATTTAATTTCATTGTCTTCTCAAACAGTAGACACTCGTAAGAGGAAATCTGGCCCTGGCGCCTTAGTGGAGGACTGCACACCTCGTTAGGTAAGTTTGCGTCGGTTTTCCAAGCGTAAACCTGTGCGATCCTAATGGCCGCTAACTATATTGTGAAGAACACGGAGTGTTTGTGCATCTAACGACAGTCAAGCTGTGCTTATGGCCTCCCTCAATCCTTTAACCACTTCCAGGATAGTCCAGTAATGCAAGTTTTTTTCTGAATTTGATGGTCAGCAAGGTATCCCGGGGAATGAGATCGCCGATGAACTTGCCAGACAAGGAGTACTCCTGTTTAGGGCTGGTTAGGGCTTCCATTGATGGTAGGGCTTCTTGAGAGCCGGAGATTGCATGACCACTCTCCCGCCTTTGATCTGCTCATGTGGCAGTTATTTGGTGCTCTTCATCACAGAAGCGCCTGCTGAAGGAAGACCATGAAATTTAACCAAGTTGTAGGTTGGTTCAAAAACAGGAAAATTTAGAAACCTTGACTTCTGGAGACAAGTGTCAGTAATCCTGGCTCTACAGTTAAGACAGCATTAACTCGATTGGTATCCTCTTTGTCCCTGAAAATATCTCCTAAGATCCCAACTAAATTCCCCGAAATCCTGATGAGTGGTCATCCCTGCATGCTGCCAAACGTTTTCTTTTATAACACTTTAAAGCAAACATTTAAGCACTCACCATTCCAACAAAAAAAAAAACTTAACATTTAATTTAATAATAATATCTTTCAAGTTCGAGGGGCGGACTGTGCTGTACAAGTGCCCAGTGGACAACACATTTCGAAGAATTCGCACATTCTGCACATTTTCCATCGAATCAGCTGCCATCAACTTTTAACTCGATTTTTGACACACTAAAAGCATTCCAATAGATACCCTTCGGCTAGATGAACCAACCCCAGCACACATTGTCGTCTATACGTACACACACCGACACATGTACATGCACTTTGAATGTGTAAATTTACTTAAACAACATCCGAGCGCGCAGCGAAACACACATTGAAGAGTCGAAAATCGAGTTGCCGGAACTTTCTATCAAACAACTTTTCGCTAATCCAATTTGAGTCCTTTTAGTGTTTTGTTATTGAGAATAAAACGACAAAGAGGGCATCCCTCTTCGACTCTCTGACATTATTCAGCGACGATATACCGATTCCCGACGGTGCCGGAAACGGGCTAACAAACTAGTTCATCGTTTCTTTACGATTCGCAGGAGTTTAACTCTATTGACTGATTCGTTGGTGTGTTTTCAACATTAAATGCATACGCTATCGGCTGCGAGACGTGAGGCAAGACAAGACTGTTTCACTGGGACGTGGACTTGAGTTTGCACCAAGAAGTGAGAAAATGACTGGACTGACTAGTGTGTTAAGGCGACCTTAGCTTACACCACCCGATGGTTTTTCTTTTTACATAATCTTGATGGAGCTTCGTGAAGGGGGCATATTCTTTCTTTGGGAGTCTGTGGATTCTTCAATATCAGGGTCAAGATGTGCCTCAATGCAGTGTTTCTCAATTAAAAGCGTAATTTGAGATATAGGCTTCGTGCATCGTCTGAATCCAGGCCAAAAGTTCAGAGAAGTTGAAATTATTTCATACGATGGACTGCCTGAAACTCATTCTCACTGAATTTGCCAAAAAAAAAACGAGTTTTATACAAATTCGTCGTCGGCCAGCAGTCGTCGTGGAAGCCAGCAACAACGTCGTCGCCCAAGACCTCTATGAATAATGACACATTCTCAGTTGTCCACGGACATAATAACGAGCTCATACGTAATCAGTGTGATGAATCGCCTGTCACTTTGAGGCTCGCAACCACTCCCTGTGCCTCCCATCTATCAAAGCGAAAGGAGCGCTCCTTCGGCCGACCACATATTTTTGAAAAACATGCCCCTTAACAGAACCGACAACAGCCGAACACAATGCGAGAGTATATTAAGCTCTTCATAAGCCAACATTTATAATAAAGACAACAATTGGACGACTTAAGCACCAGCGTACCGCACCCGATGACGCCCACATACCAACACAACCAACCCCTCCCTCTCACAGCAAACACATCCACATTCGACAACATTCGAATTATTCGCCAACCCAAATGAGGTTTTGTTTCGAATGAAACTGAAGGGGACGCAACCTGGACAACAATTGCTTTAATAATTCCTCTAATGAGATTAGAAGCAAAACGCATTGGACGCGTATTGAAAAAGTTTTCCCTGCCATACGTGACCGGAATGCTCCTTGAGAAATATTAACACGTTCCTCGCTGCGAGGAAATGGAGAAGTTTTGCTTTTTTTTTTTGGTTTTTGTTTCAGCTTCGCCAACGAATGGTGTTGTTATCCTCTATTGAATCCTGATGTTATGTCCTAGTTACACAAGAGGGGTTGCTGATGGTTGGTTGGATGGGTGTACGAAGTGAGGAGGGAGGTGGAAGAAGAAAAACTGAAGAATAAGACAAAGTTTTTTTTCGCTTTGGAATGATGACTGTTGAGTCCTTCGTTTCGGTTAGATTATGCCAGCCGGTGGGTGTGCGTTGATGTTGGTGCTGGGCGAATAAGAAAAAACAACACATTTTCGAGTTATCGAAGACACTTTTGTTTTGAAAAATTGTTTGCCTATTGATTATTATAAGAGAACGATGGAACTACAAGTTTAATTAACAACATTTGCACTTCGAGCAGAAGCGCCAACGGGTGGTACGATGGCCTGGTGTAGGACACTGGGGCCCAACAAACTAAAAGAGTTATGGTTTGTTTTGCGACTTTGCGGGATATGACGAAGCCAGCTGCTTGAACAAGTCGAATTTGTTCAACATAAATGGAACGCAAGAGGAAACCGATATAAAACAATAAAAAAAGAGATGATTTTTTTGAACTGATGCAGGTTGCAATCGGTCTAGCTCAGAGAACCATCTAGACGGGCCACATTCAGCAGGCACTCTGAAAAATACAATTAACGATTCGTGACTCCCTTTGTGTTGTTGGCGCTTGGAGATTCAATTGCGATTGGATACTGTACTACTTTGCCAACAAAGTCAACGATGGATAGTCGACGTAATGGGCATGCTCAACACGACTCCAGACAAAATAATCTTTGACTCTGATTCTATGGGATGTCGCTAAAGAATGCGAGGAAAATGAAATAGAACCCACAAGTCAAAAATTACCTCAACCAATTGACGAACTCCAGAAAGCGTCACACTAAGTGGGGTCCATTATTTTGACAGATTCGCGTGCACGACTGAGTGGGAGATATTGATGAGGCATATTGTTTCGTGCCTGATTTCAGCCTGAACCCTTTCATCGAAATCTTTTGGATCATTCACAGAATCTGTTGATATACATGCTGGCCAGATAAGAATGATAGAAAAAGAAATTTAAATAAACCATCAACAGTGTGAGATACATTTTTAGATACTTTTATTTTTTATTTCATATAGTACAATATTTACAGTGTTTACAATAAATTGAACACAGCTTGCACACAGATATGATAAATTACAAATCTTACTACTGAAAAAAATCGTGTTGTTTCATGATTGTATTTATATAATATAATATAATATCGGAGGAAAAAACTATAAGCAAAACCCCTATGCGAGAAAAAAAATACTGAAATTAAAAAGTTTCTTTATACACAACAGTGTAAGATACAAAATTGATTCTGGCTTTATTTTAAAGCTACATTCAAGCCATTACTTATGGAATAGCACTTCGTTCAAATAGCCGCCTCGGTTTAGCTGGCAGTGCTTTCAGTTTTGATGGATCGGTCCAACATACGCGACGTTATCCCGACAATAGCGTCTCGAATGTTGGCATCGATTCCGTCCAAAGAGGTTGGCTTATAAGCGTAGGCTTAAGACGTGATGTTGCTCCAGAGTAAAAAAATACTCGCATTATGGACACCACCAATTGATGCACGCTCGCCGTGAGATCATCTCAAGATCCTGTCTCCAATTTTATTCTTCACAACTTACAAGCGTGGCATCGCTTGTATGTCATGTAGCCCCGTCATGTTGGAATTACAGCTCCGATATATCGATTTTGTCGAGCTCTGGCCATTTTCATTTTTACTTTTGAACACTACACTGGAACACTCAGACTCAAAAACTGGTCCATTGTACTACCAGGCACCAATCTACAAGCTCTGTTCATAGAAAGTCGCTCTAAACGATGGCTTATTCCTCATTTCGAAAAAAAAATAATTTCCTTTGATGCCGCCATACCGTAAACCGCAGTAAATAATCATTCTTTGTAGATGCATAGCAGCTGCAATTCTGGCGTCAGGAAAATGTTATATGTATGTAGGCTGATGCCCAATTCAGCTGATACGCGACGAGTAGACATTTCTGCGTCTTACTCAATACTGGCCACTACTGCGACTAGGTTTTCTTCATTTACTGGTTATCTTTGTCCGGTTGGTGGCTTAAAATTGATAGAATAGCCTGTAATCACGATGAAATTCACGTATTTACAACTGAGCTGGAATTTCAAGAATATTTCTTAATAATTTCGCACATTCAGCAAGCGTGAAATGATGCGTCATAAAATGACAAACCTTACTAAATATTTTGACAGCTGTCATAAGTCGCTTAGTTTGTTGTTGATTTCGGTGCAGACTTTAGGTCAAATCGACTATACCACTAAAATACCAGCTACTGCTGTCGTAACTGTTAAAATTAGCAAATTCCTCATTTATCACTGTGACATCCATTCGATTTAGCAGACAATCAGCAAAAAAACTATACCCCGCTCTATGCTTACTTCCAGTGTCGGCAAAAAATAAGGAATTAAAGTTGTAACAATAAACTAAGAAGCTGACTGACTCAGAATATCGGTGTTCAATTTTACCAGCCTTTGCTCATTCGAGAACGTCGCTTCGATAAAAATATAAATCGTCTTCTTTTTTCTGTTGGCGCTACAGCCCGTGATGGACATGTATCAAGCAGAACAATCAAGCTTCTCCAGCTGATACGTCCCTTAGCCAGTTGCCTCCAATCACGTACCCCAAAATGGCTCAGGTAATTCTCCACTTGTGTGTGTCATCGGTTTCGTGGACGTCCTCTATAGCGTTGTCCAACCCGTCGCGGAGATCGTCGTTTGTATGAAGATACGAAATTGTTTTGTCCTTATTGTTAAACCTTTCATGTAATTATCCAATTTGCCTTCCGAATTGCTAACTGTGATAAGCAACAATTGTCATACTCGTACACTAGTGCCCCGAAATATGCATATTCATTAAAAAAGTGCCATTAAATAATTGCGACGATAGCAAATTGAACAGAAGAGGTACATTTTTGTCGAGGAAAACTAATCAAATTGGTAACAATTTTGAATTCTGCCGCCTTTCAATTGAGATGTGAGACTAAGAAGAAGATGAAATGTGTATTATATATGAATTCAACCGATACAACAGAATTTTTTAAAGGAACTACAAAATAATGAGGATAAAGTCCCTTTTTCACCCGAATCCGATTAAAAGATGTCGAACTCGTTTAAAAAGAAATGAGTTTATTCAAGAACACTCCTCCGGGTCCGACCATAGTCGAATCTTACCATGTTTCTTGCCAACTCCAATTGACGAACCGCAAAAAAAAACTCTCTAAAATCCACTGTGGAGGTCGGTATAAACAGTGCTACCCACTTTTACCCTGAAATAGGGCTCACCAAATTAATTCGAGGTATGTAGCTACATACATACATTTGATATAGGCACACACACATAAGGCTCTTAGAATCGCATTTGCAATGTCAATCACTGAAAAAAGTTTCGCCGTTAAAGTCAGCAGTAAGTTTGTAACGAATTCCACAATAATCCTTTCACATTTTCAACTCTCATTCGAAAGCATGTCTTTTTTTTCCGAGTGAAACTTCCCGCTTCTTTCTCACATCACTTCCTATTTCCCCAGTAAACAGAAAGCTGTCCACAATCTGCTTCTATTCTCTTCCGCTCTGTGAACAGTGTTTGCTATAATCCATCAAATTCTGCAGGATATCTCTCTTTCAAATTGTTGGCTTTGTCAGAAGGACTAAATGAATGTGGATTCAAATTCGAACAGCCTTGCAATGGACTAAGAGAGTCAACCTTCGAATGGTCGAAATGTTGGTTTTTGTATTCGCTAAGTGACTTGAACTACGAATGAACCCTTCTCTGCACTCAATGAACGTGGATCTCAGGATGAAGTTGTGGTTTCACATGTATCGTTTCTTTCTCTTCCGAGTTCATTCCATCTAAGAGAGAACTCGTCAGTTTATACCAATCACAATAAATCGATTTTTCAATCACCATCCACAGCATGAGTTCCACAGTCCACTAACTATCCATAACGCAGTCCACAAGAGACAACGAGAGAGCATAGCATCCATCGTCGGGTGGTAAAAAAAAACATCCTCCCTTCCCTTTTCAGAGTTATCATGTTTGTTTCCCTCCTCAGTTCGCACCCACACCAGTTGTTTAGGTTTTTTCCCAACCATCTTCTGCTTCTGTACGCCTTGTGGCGTATCTCCTTGTGCAGTCTTACGGTTATGTTTGCGTTTATCATTTTAACCGGCGCATCGTCGGCACCGTGTGTCTCACCGGTGTGTAACGGTGACAAGTTGAAAGGACTCGCCTACGACACAAGGCGAATTGGGAAGCCGCCTCTGCTGCCGCGTCGCTGAAGTGCAGTGATCTTGAAACCTCATGTGGGCGGCGGTGTAGTTTTGGAAGTTCGTTCTGGCGCAGCTTGTGCGTCTCACAGCAGCAGCACCGCATCCACCTGTAGTCTGTTATGATGCATCGTGTGTTCCGCTGTAGCAGGGGCTGGGGAGGAGCTGAGCCAAATGGAAACAAGTGGAAAGGCAAACGAGAGAAAGTGTGCATATGCAAGGGTTGGGGAGGGGGCCAGGCCAAGGCAAGGAACTTGTTGAGTCTTCTGCAACTGGAAGACGAGTGGATGTTGCTGGGACTGATGAAATGTGCGTTCGGCACACACGACATCTTCGAGATAAGATCGATACTGCTCGTACTCTGGCTGGCTGTTTTTTTTCATCTCACCGAGTCTTGGGGAAGATAGGACACGGATCAGATGTGGCTGCAGCGTGAAACATGGAACAGTTGGGGTGTGGGCACATGAGTCACTTGCGTTTGCCGTGCCAAGAGATTGCTTTGTTTGCTCACATGGACTCTGTTGGTGATTCAGGGAAATCTGTGATGGGACGGGCAGGCCGAAGAGTACCAACTTCAAGTTGAGACTGCATTTTGTGTGTGTTTTTGCTTGGTCGTGGCAGAGGACGGTGCGGCTAGAGGAGACTGTTGAATTGGAGAAAGTGTGGATATCGTCTAAGAATATGCGACAAGTCTGGGGGGTATGTAGAAGGAGATTATTTTTTTTGCGTTTGTTCAGGAATTTAGAAAACAAATAAACCAGACAATGTGCAGTAAATGCCAAATATAGCTTGAAGAAGATGGATTTCATTTGGGATATGAAACATAAGCTCGAAGGAGACTTGATGGTTCAATGTGCTGACATATTGATGCGAGGGTGTTTTTATATCACTCCGAAAGATCCTGAAGGTGGAATTTCACAGTCAGACTGCAATAACAAAGTAAGCTTATGCGTGGACGTGCGAAAAATATCCTAAGGACAAAATTTAAATTTAAATCCGGTGCACATTGACCCGATTCAGTTTCGAAGTGAGGTGAGCTCGTCTCAGCCATTTTCAGTCTTTCACACTGGCTGTTAAAAGCAAGAAAACATACGCCTTCTGGTGCATATCAAAGCGCAAGGTTTGGAGGTAGCATATCTTACGATACCCCAAGCAATTTGCTCCCGGCTCACGGTTGCACTTCCGTTGCGGAGAACTTTAAATTGACAGTTCTCGCTTGTTTTGAGGTATATTTGGTTTAACATTTCAAAAATAATAGGCTCACTGTGTTTTAATTTATTTTGAAAAACATGGTTCAATACGCCGAGGTCAAATCAAAACCTTTGTCGAAACCCCACGACATCCATTCATTCAAAAATGATAATGGTCAATGGTAAGCGTTACAGAGGTATGATCGTATAGGACACCATATTCAAACATCAATGCCAACTAATGTCCGTTCAAATTAATGCAGTCTCAATTTATATACTCGTTTCTCATTAGTTTTATCGAGAGAAGAGGATCCATTAACGTTGAATTCCGTGAGCAAACAGGCAATAGAAGTGTTCGTCAATCGCGCGACATGGCTTGCTGATTGATGTCTTGAAAGAGTAACTTTGCTTCGGAAGTTCAAGAAGCACCAGCAGCAACGTCCGTACATGTGCCACACACAAATCGACGCCACAGCTCACGGCATTAAGTGCCACGTGGAGATAACATTGAGGCGCTTCGCTACTCAACTCGGAAGTTTAATTAAAAAAAGGTTAAGTAACTGATATAATTAATTGCATCACAACTCTAAAATACTGAAATATTAATCGGCTTACGATGGGCGATTTAAAGAAGCCTCTGATAGATATTTTCATCCCACGCCATGAGTAGCTCGGATAATTAATGCAAACAAAAAAAAAAAAAAAACTGATTCTGTCCCAACAGAATTGTAATTATCTGAATCAGTACTAACAGATACTGTGCTTTTTTCCGTTCAAATATCGTTAAAGGGCAAATTTAAACAAAAGCCGAGAGACCGCAAAGCCAAAGAATGGCATAAAAGAGCCCGCAAATCCTATTAGTTGCCATTGTCACCCCATGGCAATGTATTCGATAAAAAATATGTTTTCTGCTTTGTTAATGTCGAAACCTTCGTTCTCTTAAACATCAAAGGGACTTTATCTGCTGTACAAGTAGATACAAACACACTAGTAGTTCATAGTTGCGTTTTGATAGAACTATGATGATGGTTTATGTATGCTATCGGATGTTTCGGCTTGGCAAGAGGTTGGCTAAAGTACCGGGTTCTGTGGGCTGGGGGAGGGGATGATGAAAATTTAAAAGGATTTTTGGATTCTCCGGTTAAGCTGTGGTGTATACCTTTAATGGGGAATGGTAATACAATTCATATCTGCCATGGAGATCGGAATTGCAGACCAGCAAAAGGGATCAATTGCAGCATTTTTATGTTCAACTCAGAGCTCTTGTGCTGTAATTGAATGTTCTTCGGGTGGACTTGGTTTTGAATTAATTTGTTGGATATAAATTTCTTACTTGGCACTTAGTTGCCTCGACTGTGATGAGGGAAGTCGCTTTGAATTATTATGTGTGCTCATATAATCTTTGTATGGGAGCATGATGTATAATTAATAGGCATTTGTACTTCTGTCTATGATGCAATGGAAGGAAGATACCGAATCGTATCCAACATTGCTGCATGAGATTGTTTTGGATATTTTTCTATAACGTTACATAAAGTTTGGTCTAATGTGTTTAAGGGGTGTTCTTTTGGAGGCGGAGAAATTGACTTTGAAATCGTTTGTGTTTGAATATGATTTCCGACATGTGACCGCCGTGGCTTGCGCTTAATCTGTAGGTTAAATTGCCACATACTCTTGGCAGTACATCAAGTGTTGCACGAAGAAGCTTCTAATCATGTCACTGAACCGCATCATTCGACTTATGGACCAGTGTAGGCAACCGGCCCATAAAGAGCACCAAAGGTTTACTTTTTCTTGATGTAACGGTTGTTCCAGCTTGAGTCCATTCTTGATGAATTGCCAAACTATCAGTCAGAGCTGTCACAGAAAACATGGCAGTCAATTGAAAGTTCTACGTCTCTAAAACAAAACACCCTTTAAATAATGATGGATGGCAGCTGCAATTCGCAATTTCTGAATAACACGTGATCGAAAAAGTGACCAGAACGTTTTCACGGCGCCACATTTCTAAGGACTCAGGTGATACATTTGGTCAGTTTGGTCCTCCTTCTCCAGGATCCCAGACACACCAACACAAATTTGAAGCTCACGACTCAAAGACAATGCTCTGAGAGCTTAACTGTAGAGCAAATAATATAGCGCGGCGCAAAAATAGAACCCTGACACCTTGAACCTTATTCAATAAGTTGTTCAAGACGAACGTCGAAGCAGTTCATGAAAGTGTTGCTGTGAGTCTTTTTTAAGAACTCAACAATTTTGATGAGCTTTCTGCACCACGAACTCTCACCTATGGTCATGAAATTTGGGTAATGACCGAAAGAATACAAGCTGCCGAAATGAGATTTCTTCGTGCTGTTGTGGGAGTTATTTAGCGGGATAGGGTGAGAAACACAGCAGTATGCGAGGAACTCAATGTAGATCAGCTGCTTCTTCGAACGGAAATGGCTATTCTTCGATGGTTTGGTCACGAATTTTTTTTTATAATTTGCGCGCGCTCAAGGGATTGCTAATACCCTTAAGTGTCCGGGGTCAAGACACAGCACGGGCCGAAGGTATAGAGGGAGAAAGGGAGAGGAGGTACCTGTGCACATTGGTCTTAAATATCTGCGGATTGTAGTCTGTGGGAAATATAGGGCTGGGAAGAGCATTCCAAATTCGCGTAGTACGGCTGAAGAACGAGTCTCTAAATTTAACTGTGCGTCCGAAAGTAGGCTTAAGGGTAAACTGATGAGCATTCCTGGCGAGACGAGTATTGCGGGTGAATTCATGGAGAGGAGGAATGCAGTTGGCTAGCTCACTTGAGCATCGTTTGTTGAAATAGCGATAAAATACAGACAAAGAAGAAACGGTACGTCGATGTTCGAGCGAGTCTAATGACTTTGCGACATTGTTGTCTCCTATAAGTTTTATCGCTCGCTTTTGGATTCTATCTAGTAGGTGCAGGGTGGTCTTTGGGGCACCAGACCAGATATGAGCGTTGTACTCAAGCTTGGGGCGGAATGTCCTCATCCTCACGACTTCCGAGGAGTGCTTTGAATGCGACTCCATCAGGTAGGTGACCGTTGGGCAGACCTAGGAGGAGGTGGTTGGACCATGTCCAAAAACTCGCTTGGTTGCTTGGGCATAACTCCTGATGAGTTAGATTCGATGGCGGAGGATCGAGTGGCCTCTCTCGTGCGTGCATTACCCCCGCGACTTCTGTAGATCATGCGGGTCAAAAGATGGTGATGATGAAGAAGCTACCACCAAACAGCAAATTGAAGAGGTTATTTGGTTATTCCTCAGCACTGGCTATAATTTTCGCCTTTGTTTATTAATGACTTGTCTGAGGTTTAGGTAATCATCAAGTGATGGTTGAAAAAGACCTACGAATGCCGGTTACGTCATCGCGCATTTACAATTAGCCGTGCGACATGATAATCCATACTTTTAACAAAAAATTAACGAGAGGCCAAATATACAATTCCATTACTTCAAGAGTCATTCCAACAACTGTACTCGGGAGTTTTGCGAAACAGTACGATGCTGTAACAACTTGTGTTGAGGTACATTGTAGTACAAATATTTGTTCCACATTTTTGCGGAAATTGGTAGAAATTCCAGGAAGCACTCTTACCTCAGAGTGTCTTAATGACCTGCAAAAAAAAATGGCAAATGTAGTTCTGTTGACAAAAGGGTTTTAATATTTATGACCCATGAGTTGTAAACACTTATTATAAAGTTAAGGACAGCCACTGTTTGCATGATGATCTAATTTCCAGGTCTTGAGCAATCATGTTTAGTTCTCAGGCAGAAATTAGCAATTTGCTATAAAACAGAAGTCCTCAGCGGATGCTTCTCATTCCAAGTTCATCATTCACCAGTACAAGACGTTCTCGATCACCAATCACTCAACCAAAATGATTACCAAGTGCGAATTCAAAAACTGCTCCTGGCTCGGCCGTCTAAGGGATCTTGTAAAACACTGTGATACATTCCATCCGCAGTGCATGAGAGAAATCGACCACAACAACTGTATCGAATTCAGTTTCGGAGAAATAGCCAAGAATGACTTCTTACTCCTGGGCCATCATGGACTGTACTGGTTTCTACGAGGAAAAGCCAAGAGATGCATCAAACGAGGTATCCATGCAGTTGCTGGCTCGGAAGCTTGCTCATACACGGTGAAAATTGGAGGACTACCTGTGTATCTTGGACCGTACAATACTAGCACGACGGTGCGGCGTCAGAGATTCGACATGAAGATTACGGCTCAGCAGGTGCTGTTGATAAGGAAACTGAACTGTTTGAATGGCGTGAAGTTATGCTTTGATTGCGACAATAATACTGGAACACACGTTTGACGACGGACTCAGGAGGCTGACGGCGAATGGTTAATTTATTTTCCAGCTTGTATTTTTTCTCTTTAAATAAAATTTAATAAGTTTCAAATCAAAAAAAAACCTTTCTTATTTCTCCCATTCCACAAATGGTGCAAAGCATATCTTTAAAAAAACACAAACAGAAGCCAAATGTTCACATCTGAATTGAGAACATCACCAAGGCATAATCCCGCAACAGAATAATGAAAAAAGGAGAAGAATCCATTAACAGGACACTGTCCGGCTAATATCACGCTGCTTGCAAAATAATTACTTTAAACTCACACCCATATCGTGATCCGACAGAGGGCAAACATGGCGCATCCCAATAATGTCCTTTGTCACCTCCTGCCCTTAATGAATTCGCCATTCCCAATTACGCTCAATCGAAGTTGGCGAGCTGTACAAGTAGGGGCATCCTCCCCATACACCATACACACCAGCAAGTATACGGATGTGTGGTAAATAAAAGAAGAATCTCTCGGATATGTGCCGCCATATGGTGCGAATAACCGCACAGACAAAATAGTCAAGCATCGTAGTCGCGTTGTAGCGCGGCGATATGGCCGTCGTGGTGTAATCCATTGTCACAGTGCAGCTATCAATTTTGGCAGTTTTTCCAAGGACAACATTTGGTCATAATTGCCAAAATGAAAAAGAGCACATTACGCCCTATTCTTGTGCTGACACTCGAGCGCGTGTGTGTGTCCCAGTGCGACTCTGCAAATACTGACAGTTGCTCGTTGTATCTGTCCACCACCCTGCACTAGTTCGCTCGCTAGCTAACACTGGGATGGATTAATGATTCATTGTGCAGCAGGACATGAGTTTGCAAAAGGACACGCACACACACGAATATCTCGAATCTGGAATGTGAAATTATGCTAACGCGAGAATTATTATAGGAATCGCCCAAAAATTGGGCACACAATCGATTTTATCGTTCGCCGTCCTCGGGACGGTACATACGTGTACCTATCCCAACTACAGAGACCAGCCCAGGCCAGAGGGCTTGTTCCTGTTTCGCTAGTGATTTATGGTTATTGACCTGCATAGAGGTTAAAAAGAGGTTATTCTGTATTTACCGTAAGCAGATGATACTGGCTGCGGCTGGGGCTGAGATATGAAATGACAAAGTACTCCGTAATGATGCGGTTGTTTAAATCTTTAATGAGCGAGCGAGCAGGTCCACTGTGTCCTGTGTATCCTGGACTGTACTTCATCGGGATATACTGCCGTTAAAGGTAATTAGACAGATGATTTCTGACTTTCGGACTGAATCCGGCGAAGTGAATTGCGGTGACATTGATGAGTGTCCTCGCAGTGATGTTGAGCTACTGTATTTTCATATTCATTTCAGGGAGCCGATTGAATTTTCCCGGTAACAGACGAGTACGTGTGTGGCGGTGTATGAAATTCGATTGAGCAGCTGGTGCGAGGTTGCATGAGATGTCAGTGAAAATTGGAGTCGGAGTTCGAATTATTGCAGCAATGTGATTGAATGACGATACAAAATTAATGTGTTTTTTGAGTACACTGGGGCCAGTAAAAACAATCACTTCGGTGCCTTCTTCACATCGCTCTTAGGTAACTTAACTATACAAAAAATTGTTTATCTGTAGTACCTGTACATTTTACATAAATAAAAATAAAATTAAATATTCATAGAGAATCGGATGATGGGATTCAGGCGGTTTGGTTTCAATCGGAGAACCTGGATTGTTGACAGCAAAAATATCATTACTTTCCGGCATTGTTTTATGGTTAAAATTACAAAAGGCGATTTGTTGCATAAATAATACACATCCATGCATGTGGCTTTACAAGTAGCTTCCTTGACGAATCAATGCTTAATTTACAATGACAGACTAAATCGGGACGAATGTGGTTAGAGCAGTACGAAAAATTCACTATTAAAATGAGCATTTAGCGTGAGTGCGTCTACACTAACCTAATAAATGTGAATACTTCAATAAAAGGCATTCGAAATGTAACCCAAACCATGGCGTAAGGAAAATTAGGTGTGCTGGACAACTTGTCAAAACCGCCATCTTTTTGTTTTGTGGCGTCACTCAGGGTTCGTTTCTGACGGATGTATTGTTGAAGACAACAGCACAATTTAATTTCGTATATTGAAAAAATTGACGAATGCAAATTGATGTAAGATAAAAGGATTTAATTCATTTATGATTGGTATTACAGTGAAGTCTCGATAATTCGAACCTCCATAATTCGAAAACCTCTGTAAATAGAAGCATTCTCACATTTCAGTGAACAACTCTGCAAATCGGAGAAAACCTATACAAATTGTCCCTTTTGTTTCCTATTCATATTGTGCAAAATAACACGAAAACCTCTGTAATTCGAAAATGATGGGCTTATAATTCGAAGTCAAGTTTATTTGTGGTTCTCCACTGTTAATTGGAAATGCGTACGTGACATTCTGATTTTACACGGTAGATACGTTCCAGAAAAAAACGTGTAAAAGAAGACTTTGAAAAAGGAGATTGGTTCCCTATGCTTCAACCATGTAAAAAGCTCATACAATAAATGATTCACACAAAAAAAGAGTATTATGAGAGCCTTTATAAAAGCCAAATTTGCGATTAAAATTTTTTTTTTATGTTACTTAGTCAACAGATTATAAAGGGTGGTTAAATTTTAATGGCCGATGTTGAATGTGAAGTACACCTAAACGTCAAGCTTTCCTCTGCATTTCATTTGACATTTCTCAATTTCAGACTAACTCAATTTGAACCGTGGAAAGATACACAATCGAGCAATGCGTTAAAGTTATTCAGGCTTATTATGAAAATGGGCGTTCAAATCAAAATGCATATCGTGCTACTTCGCGTACAATCGGAAAAATCGTGCAAAAATTTGAGAAAACCTGGTCTGTAGGAGATGTGAAAATATCAGTGCATGCTCGTACAGCTCGTACTGCAGAAAATATTGCTGCTGTTCCCGATAGTGTGGCTGAAGAGCCGTCCACCTCAACTCGTAGTCGTGCCCAACAATTGCACCTCTCACGCTCGTCGTTGATGAACATTATGCATAAAGACTTGCATTTACACGCTTACAAGGTGCAATTGACTCAAGAACTAAAGCCTTTTGACCATTTCAAGCGTCGTCAATGGTCAGAATGGTGGCAGGAAATGGCAACAGTGGATGATCAATTTTCGAAGAAAATCATCTTCAGTGATGAGGCACATTTTCACCGAAGTGGATTCGTCAATAGGCAGAATTGCCTCATTTGGGCGAATGATAATCCAAGAGTGATTGTCGAAAAACCAATGCGTATTTTTTCCAAAATGAGGCCGGTCAGGCAGTTACTGTGAATGGTGTTCGCTATCGTGAAATGATAACGAACTTCTTATGGCCCGAATTGGAAGATATGAATGTGGACGATATGTGGTTTCAACAGGACAGTGTTGCCACATAGCTAACGAAACAATGGCTCTTTTGCGCGACAAATTCAATGGCAGTGTTATCTCACGTGATGGCGATGTCAATTGGCCGCCAAGATCATGTGATTTGACACCGTTGGATTTTTTTCTTTGGGGTTATTTGAAAAAAAGGTGTACGTCGATAAGCCAGCAACAATTCAAGAGCTAAAGGATGAGATAATTCGGCACATTAACCGCATAGAACCTCAATTATGCTTCAGCGTCATCGAAAATTTGGACCATCGGATGGAGGTGTGCCGATATTTTGTTCCATACATAATTGAACCATACCAATATTACATAATAAAAAGAAATGACAATAATTTCCTAAATAATTTGTGTTTTATTCAAAATCAACATCGGTCCTTAAAATTTAACCCCCCTTTATAAGAACACGTCCAATTTCATTGAAACTAGACTAAATACTAAAATATATGTAAATGTACATCCCTTAGCAGATAAGAAAATAAATTAGATTATTAAGGGAAACTCCCTAACTAAATTTCAAAAGGATTACGGTAAGTAAAAATATTTAAAAAAAATTTCTATCAAATAGCTGTTTTCTTTGTTTTATTGTGCTAAATCGAATGAAATCGTGAAAAAACGGAAATTCAAACACAGTTTGTGATTCTTTTAATAATAATTTGATTTTCAAAAAAGCTTGTGTCTTTTCTGGCAAGCTGGATTAAAAATTCGGAAAAAATGGTAGCGTCATACGGACTTGCAAAGTGTGTGATCTTTCATTGTCTTGGCCAATGCATATCTGTCTCTATTTTCAGTCTTGGGTGGGTAGGCAACTCGAACAAGACAACAGCTCCCAACCGTTTAGGTTAACTAGGATAAAGTCCACAGTAAGAATGAGAATTCGAGGACCTTTGCCGAGGAACACCGTGATGACCCCTGGCGTCAGTTTTACCGTGTTTATCGGGGAAGGAAATCCTTTGAGCCATCATGAGGACCAAGTGCTCACATCATGGAGGGATTGTGTATCTGTCTTGATGGGTACTTTCTTCCCTAGAAGCATTCGTCCGATTGATCCACTTGTGGGTTTGCCGGGCGAGGTGCATATGGTGAGTGAAGGTGAAATTGGCTGCGCGATTTCTAGACCTAAATCGAGGAAGTCGCCGGGATTGACGGACTAACAGGAGAGATGGTGAAAGCTATCTGGCCAGTGGTTCCCGAATACTTGATGGCTCTTTACTCGTGCTGTGTCAGGGAGAATTATTTTCCCCTGGAATGGAAATGTGCAAAGGTGATAGTTCTGCTGAAATCTAACGATAGGGTGAGGAGCAATCCTCGCCCTTATCGTGGCATCAGTCTCCTTCCGGTGCTTGGAAAGTTGCTGCAAAGAGTCTTGGTGGACAGACTGATGCAGCGCATCCCTGAGCAGTCTCCATTGCAGTTTGGTTTTAAACCAAGGCGTAGTGTCGAAGATGACACGGTTGATGGATCTGCCGGGAAGTATGTAATTGGCATCTTCATTGACTTCAAGGGTGCTTTCGATTGCCTTGCCTGGGCAAGCGTTCTGCGAAGGTTGCGAGAGGTTCGCTAACTTACTTACTTCTCTTCTCGACGACCGACTGAGGGTCTGAGCTTGATCAATAGCTGCCTTCCATCGATAACGGAATTGTTAAATAGTAGTTACTTACTTAAACTACTTGCGATTTTCTTTCCAAACAACAAACGGACTTATTTTGTAGATTCGTACAGTTTACTGTTAGCACCCCTCCTCAAGGCCTTCAGCATTTCCTCAGTCTTGGTCATTTGAAACCTGAGTTACTGTGCATCAAATTCATAAGCTCAGCCCCAATGCTTTGAAATGCGACCTCCCCCACTTGACATTGGACCGAGTGGGTGCAGAACTTAGGGTTCGATGTCAAGAGATGCCACGATGTAACACTGTACCACCACACCGAGCTTACACCCAGCAAACAATTAATTACCCAAGTATCACTTTCAACGCCCTTCGCCTGTCTCACCACGCCCCCTTGAGGATAAAAATAGATTCCGTCTTCGCAAGGTCTCCCCGCATTCGTACCCCGGAGATCAAACAAAAACCCAAAAGTCTGTTATCGCCGACATGGACAATGTTCTTAGCGATTATTCAAATTTATTCCAGAAGGCATTTCACAGATGCCTGGCTTAGAGGCGAAAAGAAATTCAATCCCATCAACACATATCCTTTAATTATTTCAATCGAATTAAGCACACACCACGTGGTGTACACGTACAAGCATCTCGAGCCTGAGCCTGAGCCTTCCCGACGTCGTCTATGGCGCGGCGTATCCTTACACAGTTCGTCACGCTAGCTCACTTAATCAAAATCACACCCTCATTATGATTATTATAATTATTATTATATCGCAATCACCGATTTGAGGGCTCAAGGAGCTTGCGACGATACGGGGGATGTGTGTGTGTGTTTCAAAGGCATACATGGCGGTGTCCTTAAAGAATATTGTCTCAGCGGCCTTCTCAGGGAATGAGATGTGTGCCGGGGTGGGACGTTTTTTTTTTGTCCCCACTTTCCAATACCATCCTCGGCTTTCCACTTTGATCAAGGGAAATATGCGAAATTCAATTAAAATCTAAATTTGTCACAAAAGGACAAAACCGCACAAAGGATTCCGAAATCTGTGTGGCATGCTCAGGGGTTTCGGTGATGTGATAGACACTCTGAAGACATGGGCACCATCGAGGCGAAAGCATTTCTGAATATCACAACACAAGCATTAACAAGTGTGTGCGGGGCCGGAGCAGAGCAAGGCGAGATAATTTCGTTATCCTTATCTTTAACGGGAGGAGAAAAAAAAAAACTGAAAGCATACATGGATATATACGCCAGTGTTTGAGTATGTGGATGTGTGTAATTAAAATTCTTTGGAGAAGCATACCATCCCGCATGTGTGCTGTGCAAGACCGCACGGGAGAGTGGGACACCCCGGAGTGGGTCTACAATGTTGGTGCCATTCATCGCTTGGAGATGATGAACCCCATCCTGGGGAGTTCGGCTGATTTGGGTGAAATTAAGATGCTGTCACTTGAATTCACATGACACATTCGAAATTCAAGGTATTCAATCTCAGATGTGTTTTGAGAGATTTTCCACGAGAATTACTCGACTCGAGAGGCAGTCGCTTGGCGTTTTAAAGCGAAAGAAATGTGTGAATGGAGAGGTTGGTTTAGGAGACGATTAAGTTGTTACTTGGAATCGAGGTTGTTGAGAAAGAAAGCCACAGCGAAAGCCGACAGCTTTTGGTTGCGATCTGATGTTAATCCTGAAGGATTGAGGGCTGAATGGTGTGGAGACGAGAAGCAGCCAAAAGTGGTGATGGCAGGAGAGACTGGAAGCGCATTGTAGGCAAGCACTCTCAGGAAGTTCTGAATCAAATTTGCTGGGAAACTTGTAAATCTGCGAGGAAACATGATCGAAGAAGATCAGATCGGTATTGGATTTGCAGTGGAGGGAGATCAAACGGTTGAAAAACGAGAAGGAAAAAAGACAGTTCTGCGACCAACTGCTTGAACTGCACAAGTCTGAAGGTCTGGACTACTTGACTTCACATGCAAACAGGAAACCTGGTGGCTGGCTATAAGTCCGACACCGATTGCAAGGCTCACAGTGGGCGCAATTGGGGAATAGAAGTCAAGTTTTGTATACATTTTACCATTTTTTTGATATTGAGTGGTAGAGGATGATTAATAAATCCACATGCACCTCCTCGTACAAGCTCGGGACATGCTCCCTTGTTGTGGTTTCCAAGAGGGGACTCACTCAGATCAAGAATGGTGTATGAGCACCAATCGGAGCCTTTCATGAAGCGAAGGAGACTTCTTATAGCGATCGCTGAAATTGCTTAAAATGCATTCACAGGCCAGAAGACGTAAAAGTGTTGCAAAGTTTGTCAAAGCAGCTTCAACAGCAATCGGTTGAGAAGATGGCTAGTCCTCTGCCTGAAACGTTTTCAGAATCCACTTGACATTCAGGATTGCAATTAAGCCCTTATGAGTAAGGTCGTATCAGATAATCTCTTCCTTTGTTGCCACAGACGCTCTACTTAGTGCGATGTCAACATGTCGAACTATTTGAACAACCCCATAAATAAATGTGTCGTGTCATTCCCCGAACTACATCGTCTCTGAAGGTTGACGTCTTCCAATCAAATTAAGTTACAACTAAAACTCATATCCATTCAATTGCTTGCAGACTCATCCCAATGAAAATTGCGAATCCTTTGAAACAAGCTTGAGCCGGTCCAAACAATGCGTACATACGTATATCAAAATTAAGCATTTCCAGACGACCGAGCCGGGGAACACCCGTAGATATCTCGTTCTAAAGGCCACGTGCACAAGCGAGGGTTACACCGTAATCGGATGCAGTTTATTAGGAATCGCTCCTTGCAACCTCATCACGGTTGAATTTCAATACTCAGTCGGGCTTGCTTTCATTTTCTGTGGTTGACATAGCAACACCGAAGAGGAGAGGACGATCACACCCCTGGTGCACATTAAGGGATGCTTCAGTTAGCAGTCCATAAAGACTCACATTCTAACAGTCGATTTGTCGTTGCAGTGGTTTGTGGAAATTCGATTTTTTTTTTTTTTGCTTTTCGCTTTCAATTTGTTCTACACGCAGGACGGACATCATTTTTTATTAGTTTCCCGGGAGATGGTGGGGTCCTCGAAGGGCGTTGATGCCTTTCTTCTCTTCAGACTCGGTTGTCTCGTTTCTGTGGCCGCTCATACGACTTTCGACATATTAAGGATTATTGGCGGGTGCCGGCGATGGTGGTGGTGGAACTCGTGATGATGGAAGCACAGCCGACCCTATGGTCGAGCATATAAAAATAAATAAAAACCGGAAAGGGGGTGGGAGCGACAGGCGCTGTTGTGGGGAATTGCATTTATATTGCGAGGGATTTACACAGAACAAAAAAAAAAAAAAATGAAACGAACTCGTATCATCTAACGATACAAATTAATAATGTATTTATACAGAGCGTAGCCAAAACAAAACGCAGAGAGTGTGCTCGTCCATGAATAATGCATGAGGGTATTTTGGGTTGTGGCCCTGTCCCAGTCTCGAACCCGGCCCTGGCACCCAGTCACCGGCACGGTCGGTCCCAGTGCCATTCGCCGTCGATTGGCGATGAGCAAATATTAATCTGATGAAAAATGCTGATTTGCTATTTGTAGCGTTTTGTATGAGACTGCATTAATTTAAATTTTAATTTAATTTGATCTCGTCCTATGGTGGGAATCGCGACCTGCTGCAAGATTAAGGGCAAAGAGTTATGTACGCATATTCATGTATCGCAGGGGCCAGCACCCGGATGGAAATTCGATGAAAAATACAAATAACGTGACTTTTCGGATGGAAGCAGCGTGTGAATTGCGTATCCTTGTGGGAGTGGGGCGGTGCAGTGTTGTCTAGGGGAAGGGTGAGCAAAGCTATTCAGAATCCATTTAGTGGTTTTGTGCAAAGTGATAACATGCAAATGATTTCGATTTTGGTTGGATAATGGAAGAGACGGCACGTTTTGTTGATAATCTTTCATCCATCAGTCTCAAGCCATCGTCTAAAGTTCAACAAGTATCATCTTTGGATGGATAATTTTCTTTAATCACTTGTGGTTAAATCTTACGGGTGCCATAAGAATTGCGCTCTTATATGTGCAGAGCTTGTGAAAGGCTTGGGATGACTGAATTCGAACAGCATTGACCTGTTTTGCACATTTTCCATAAAAGTTTGCCATATTTCTGGTATAATATTAGCTCAGCTAGCATCCTTCTTTCCATTTAAATTCAAATAAGCTCGTAAGTATTAAGGAAATGGGTGGTGTAAGCATTTTCATTAAAGCTTCCGTAAAAAAATAATTCTATAGCAGAACTCCCATCGGCATTATTACAGGCCACTGTTACAGGACGCCTCCAGACTAGGTATCCCCTGCAATGTCTTTTGTAGAAGCTGCAGAGTTGAAGAGCAAGTAGAATTTATCGCACATTTTCTATGCAACTGCAGAGCTCCCTCCTGTCGCAGAATGAGGCAATTAGACGCCTTATACTTGAAGAACATGCTAAAACTAAGCAGTATTAGTATCACCCAGCTCCATTGCTTTATTAAAAGCTCTAAATGGTTTGCGGAATAGGATCAATTAGATCCGTGTGGTAACACAACGAGCCTACTCTGGCCTAAGTGTGATTGCCACATACCCGCAGTCAGCCGCTCTAACCTTACCTAACCCACTACGCCTTGGCGACCACTGTTCCTAGCTTTTCGACCAGATCCACCTCGCAGTCCCGGACTGTATATATTTTCAAACAAAAAACACACAGATGCAGCTCTCGGACGCAAGACAGTTTAGTCCTGATGAATGGAAGCAGCGTTTCCAGGACCGTTAACGATGCAAGGTAGATATTGATCAGACGCTCAGACCCTCCATGGTTCGCAGGCTAGATAAGTAAAAAATACTAACTTAGTATATATGCTGCTCTGGTCAGAGACTATTGAGACAGTTTTACATCTGCAACATGGCCCTCATTCGGCCAATGCTTACCTATGAAAGTGAGTGGAAGCTTAATTGAAAAAAAATCGTGTGTTTGGGAGGAATTGTTTCATTGCTTGCCTTCGCTTCTATAGAAAACCAGAGTCCAAATGTAAAAAATTCTACCCCAATGAATGAGTCCAAGAGATGATACGTCACAACGGCTACGCCCGCCTAAAGCATTTATCCATTTTTATTAGTACGGTCTGATACAAGACAAAAATGCGGTTCCCTTCGTCTTCCACAGTGCCCGTTCAATTTAGTTTTAAGCTTGAATTTAGTTTAAAATGTTGTAGTTAGCATGTACATTAGAGAAAGTGCTGCAAATATGACCCATTTGTGCAGTATGGCCCAACACAATATTAGAACCATTACAAATGTCAGTATTCTTTCATTTCAATCATTTCAGTCGGTTGTTGTAACATGGTCAGTCTTGGTCAACAAATGTATGGTGTAGAGCACGGAGAGGATTTTTTATTACTTATTTATAATTTTTGGAATTTTTGCTAAATGTTTTTTGATAACCATGTGTGTAAAGGTTTTAATGGCGTTATAAGACTTCTTAAATTTAAATATCAATACGTGAAATCGATACACTAAAAGCCCTTTAATTCGGAATTTTTATTTCCAATTGAAGAGAATTTTCCGACTAAATGAGAGTCGGGTTTTCATTTTGTGTATGCACAAATTAGATTAAATTAGCAAAAATTAAATAACGCAATAATTGAACACGTATCGATTGCAAATAGATCTCAAATATGTAGAAGTCGGAACAAATAATCAAAATGTCTATTCGGGGTGGCATTTCATTCACATTTAGAAGTCGGAAAAAATCTTGAAAAAAAATGTATTGGGGGATTTCCGGTTATCCACATTTAGATGCGGTTTGGTTGTTTTGTGTTAATAAAATAATTTTTTTTAAATTCTTACATTTGTTCATCAATAGGAACGCGTTTTAGTGCATACAAAAATCCGTCATTAATTCGGTAAATTCGTTTATTCTGAATGACCTTCCACCAACCATTACGAATTAATGAGTTTTTACTGTATGTTAAATGGTTAATAGTATATGAAAATGATATATTTAACAAACAGAATTATGAAAAAGCCCGGCGTTGATAATATGCTTCACCATTTTCCTACTAATGATAACAATAATAAAGTGGGTGAAGCTACAGCCCGTAGAGGGGCAGGGCCCAGCTTCTCAGTAACCACTTGTGTTGTGCGTGCTATTGTTCTCTCACATTTGGAAGGGATCTACAGTTTTATGCGGACTCCGAATGGCCAATATTGAGAAGCTTTCTTTCTAGACAGTTATACACTTTGAGCATTGTCAGTGACTCGAAAGACGTTGGATGATGAAAATTATATTTGGTCGTATTGGGAATCGTGGAGTCCAAGTGCGTAGGAGTCGACGCACAGACACATAACTCCACGGCCGCCACCATTTTCCTATTACGCCCCATATTTAACAAAACAAATATAAACTTGAAATATAGAATAGTAACATGTCTAGAACCACCTTGAGGCGGTTACAAGGATTGCAGTGGAAGATGGGGTGTTTTTTTTTAGAAAGCCCACATTTCTCCTAAGCCCCTTGGTCCATATGTAAAACAGGGTGTTCCATATGAGCAGAACTTGTTTTTAAAGTGTTACAATGAGTTTGAGTCTTGTTTGGTTCTCATTGCTTGAACTATTGGAAAAAGGCAAAGTGAATTAATGTAAAATTGACTGATTTATTTGCAAAAAATTGTAATGAATGTGAAATGTCATTAAAAATACTCATTGTTAGGTAGAATGACAAGATAGGCTTAGAGTCCCCGCCACAAACTGGGGCCAAGGCAAGGCAAACATGCCGAAAACTAATGAATTAATGGTATTCTATTTATTAAACGTTTTCTGTCAAAAACTCTGTCATTTTATTCAACTTGCAGTGGAAAGTACTTTAATTGCATGAAATTAATGCAGAAATCTTCGATTCTCGTTTTTCTATTAACATTTCATTTTGCGTCGAATTCAGGAACAAAATTCGAAAATTCATGTTAGAAATACACATGAAAAAAAATTGTTTTAAAAAATTCGCACTATATTTTTTATTGTTGGCATTAAAACTGCTTACTAAAATAAGTGAAATGAATTAATTTTAAATGTTGAATTTTGGACAATCTTCCCATATAGGCGGACCCAGTGTGCGCCGAAGACTAGTTGGTTGGAAAGAGTAGTATTGTTCGTTTAATTAGTTTAAGCAATTTCGTTCAGTATATACAATCAATCTCAAAAGTAAGTAAACAGCAGAAGGTTGAATGAATGAGTTCTCAAAAAGAAGTAAATTCAGACAGGATATTCCCGTTGTTCAGATATTCCCGTGATGAGTACTAAGAACTCGCGAAATGTTTTGGCAGCGTTCAACTCTTGTGCCCTTTCTTTGTTCTTCATGCGGTTTCAAGAAGTTTACCTCACAAAAAATGTTATGTAAAATCAATTAAGGGCCGATGTTGAATGTGAACCACACCTAAACGTCAAGTTTTTCTCTGCATATATCTGACTAACTCAATTTGAACCATGGAAAGATACACAATCGAGCAACGCGTTAAAGTTATTCAGGCTTATTATGAAAATGGGCGTTCAAATCAAAATGCATATCGTGCTACTTCGCGTACAATCGAAAAAATCGTGCAAAAATTTGAGCAAACCTGGTCTGTAGGAGATGTGAAAATACCAGTGCATGCTCGTACAGCTCGTACTGCAGAAAATATTGCTGCTGTTCGCGATAGTGTGGCTGAAGAGCCGTCCACCTCAACTCGTAGTCGTGCCCAACAATTGCACCTCTCACGCTTGTCGTTGATGAACATTATGCATAAAGACTTGCATTTACACGCTTACAAGGTGCAATTGACTCAAGAACTAAAGCCTTTTGACCATTTCAAGCGTCGTCAATGGTCAGAATGGTGGCAGGAAATGGCAACAGTGGATGATAAATTTTCGAAGAGGCACATTTTCACCGCAGTGGATTCGTCAATAGGCAGAATTGCCTCATTTGGGCGAATGATAATCCAAGAGTGATTGTCGAAAAACCAATGCACCCACAAAGAGTGACTGTTTGGTGCGGTTTTTCCAAAATGAGGTCGGTCAGGCAGTTACTGTGAATGGTATTCGCTATAGTGAAATGATAACGAACTTCTTATGGCCCGAATTGGAAGATATGAATGTGGACGATATGTGGTTTCAACAGGACAATGTCATTTGCCACATAGCTAACGAAACTATGCCTCTTTTGCGCGACAAATTTAATGGCAGTGTTATCTCACGTGATGGCAATGCCAATTGGCCGCCAAGATCATGTGATTTGACACCGTTGGATTTTTTTCTTAGGGGTTATTTGAAAAAAATGTGTACGTCGATAAGCCAGCAACAATTCAAGAGCTAAAGGATGAGATAATTCGGCACATTAACCGCATAGAACCTCAATTATGCTTCAGCGTCATCGAAAATTTGGACCATCGGATGGAGGTGTGCCGCCAAGGTCGCGGCGGCCATTTGGCCGATATTTAGTTCCATACATAATTGAACCATACCAATATTATCATAATAAAAATAAATTACACTAATTTCTTAAATAATTTGTGTTTTATTCAAAATCAACATCGGCCCTTAAAATTTAACCACCCTTGTTTATTAAAATTTATCCAACTTACAGCGGTTTAGACGTTAAAAGGTAACAGATAGATAGAGTTGCTTTCGCATGTAGAATATAAAAATATTTAAAGATGTCAGTCTAACATGCGTTGTTCTTCTAAGTTTTCATCGAAAAGTAACAAATAGTACAAGAAAGTCCCACGCTTTGAAGTCCTCTGACGAATGCATTCTGAGTTTTCCTCACTGTCCACCCCCTCGAATGATTTCATAATTGTTTGCACTTTTTCTCAGGCAAATACATGCACTCGGAGACGCCGAAACAGATTCCGGCCTATACATCAATGTTTCCACTCCCTCCGTCCTCTAGGCCACTCAATATTTGCCCATCTTTGTTGGAACAAAATTAAATCAAACGCAAACAAAAAATCTGTCTTCGTGTTAATCCATCACTTTGAAGCCGCTCCGTAGCGTTCGTCTCGCATTATGCTTGAGGGCATTACGTCCACTCTTTCACTCTGATCAGCATAAGAATGGCCCGTACACATTCCCAAGGAGTGTGCATGAAATAATCTTCAAAAATGAAAATCGAAACCAAAAGGGGTGGAAGAGGGCGATGGCGATGTTGATGGCAACAACAGCGATGGTAGCGACGCCGCGTTGTATTAATGCCGATGTCCTTTTTGCCTTTTGATGGATTGTATCTCTCACGAGCAGTTATTATTGAGTGCTGATAAGGACGAGGCCATTGTTGCCATTGGATTTGTGCTATTGGAAGCGTGTCACGTTTCGGTGAAGGAGATTAAGTGGTAATGTGTTCATCATTTCACAGAACTCGTCCGCTGGCAATCACGTGGCCTTGCACAAACACACACGGCCTTGGAGGCAGGAAGATCAACGTGAGATGTCAAAAGGAATGAAAATAGATGTGAGCTTGGTTGCGACGGTCGATGGTGGCAGAGAAGGGAAACTTCATTTGAGATTAAGCGTTCGTTTGCTGCCGGTAAATTGCTGACGGTGAAGTTTGCCTAGACGTTTGCCTTGTTGCCAGCGGGTGCAAGGGTGATGCTCGATGAAAGGATATCTGCTGGTTGGCAGCGGAGAAGATGTCTTTGTTTAAAATCCGATGAAGGAAATTGCATAAGCGATTCGGTTGTCGCATTAAAATGACGGATGTGGTAAGATGACATATTCCATGCCCGAGGTTATAGGCGCCCATCCTGTGAAGGTGATGACACAAGTGCCTTGTGATGACATGACTGTGAAGCACTTGGAATCGATTGGCTCCAAGGATAAGTGGTGAAATGTGTCAAAGAGAACATATCGGTTAATTAGACTTCGCTTGACATGGAAACAGCGTTTGCATGATGACGTCTTCTGAAACTCAATTCGTCCGTTGATGGCGTTGAAATGGATAGAATGGTTGATGAGATCTTTGATTTCAGCCACAGATTGCGTGCAAAATTGATTATGGAATTAAAACGCATTCACACTCCATAAACACGCTAATACACAAGCAACTAGCCACCAGATAAACAAACATTGTTTCATCAGATTTCCAGCAGCTTTTTGAAGGTTTCTAACACGATTTGGTTATCATCATATCCCGACCATGAAATAAGCTCAAGAAGTGATCTTCTATTCATTCCATGTAGATAGATCGCCCTGTCCCATCCAGGGTCTGGCTAATAGTTCATATGCGCGAACCATAGACAAAACTGTGAAATAATTTGAAGAGATTCACTCTGGTACAGGTGGCTTAAGGCTGATTCATCATCGAAATCTATTTTGCTTGTCTAACTACACATTATGGCGTATTTTGCAATTGAATTTACGTCCACACCAATTCGCATAAGAATTGAAACCAGTCCTCCACAGAAGGCGTAAAACATACGATTGAGTGCTTAAACATCAGCGCTTAGACGACCACTTTTTCACACAACATTTTATTCAGCGACAGGACTCGATTGATATGTCAACAAAGTCGCCATTTATGAGGAAGTGGAAAATCCATATGCAACTGTTAAAATACAAGAAAGTCACTGCATGTAGTGCAATTTGGGCTGATGGTGTCGTGGATCAATGTTTCGTAGAAAATAGGGACTTTGAAACTGCCACCGTCATAGTCATCGTCAATTGTCATCGCTACATGCAATGTTACCCAATTTGTTTACCTCAAATCGAAGGTTTTTATTTAACGGACACATGTTTTCGCGTTTGGGGATGTCGCCGCTTGGTGGAGTGCGGTGATTTTGTTTACAAACTTTTCGCAATCTGAGACTGAGACACAGACGGTACGTGCTATGAGGTATTCCTAGTCTAGCTGCATAAATCCATATCGGCCAGTATACCGTACTCATCGCTGTAATATTGAACTACTTGAGTTGGTTACTTTTTATGTCCCTGAACGTAACTTAAGGAGCAGAGATGATATATTTTATGTTTCCAATCACCTAACAAACTGTGGCCAAAATGAGCCAATAACACGTTCCTTATTACTTTACAATTCGGTGAGCAATCAAGTCGACCTAGCAATAAGTAGGGACGTTTTTAAAAAAAATATTACAAATCTGTTTAACTCCTTATAAACTTTTGAAATTTATACTCATATTTAAGTTTTTGGTCTTCATGAATATTTCTGTAATCAACCGATTGTAAATCCATTGATTAAATAAATAAATAAATAAAAAAAAAGTAAAAAATATTCGATATACATCGCGAGTCCCCTTTAGAAGATAGTCTGGCCAGATATTACACAGTTGGTTAAAGGACACCACCTAAGGTTTGCCATCTTGTGATGTGATGTAATTCGTGGTTTTACTAGCCCAAGTGGAATGTGTACTTCCATAGCAGCTTTTGTTTGGTCAGTTCGTCGGCTTTTTCGTTACTAAAAACATATCTAGGCCCTGGAGCCCATATTTTAGTTATTTTGAACGTTTTCGCGACTGCTGCAACCTCATTGCGGCATTATTAATTTTGAGGTTTTAAAGGTCTGTGAACCTGCAAGTTTTACTAAAAAACTGCTTAACTGCTGTTATATGTATGTTCGGCGGTTCTGGGATGAAATCGGCTAAGGCGATTTGAATGAACTATCGCCTTAGTCGATTCCACCCCACAATCGCAATCTTGCTTGTAGCACTACGTATTATAATAATAATATATGGGTGGCACTACAGTCCGTAGAGGGCCAGGGCCTAGCTTCTCAGCAACCACTCGTGTTGTGCGTGTTATTGTTCTATCACGAGTGGAAGGGACCTGCAGTTTTATGCCGACTCCGAACGGCCAAGTTTGAGAAGCTTTTTCTAAACAGTTATACTCTTTGAGCATTGTCAGTGACTCGAAAGAGGTGGGGTCGTGAAAAGCATTTCTTGTCGTACCAGGAATAGAACCTAGACAGATTGGTCCAAGTGCGTAGGAGTCGACGCACATACCCACAAAGCCACGGACCACCAGCTCTGAGTATTGTAATTGTCAATTAAAAAATCGTACATTTGCGATCGATTTCATGTGACTGCTAAATAGGTGTTGTTTTCGTATATTTTTGGTCAATATTTTTATTTTGAACATCAATGCATACAAAACCACAAAAGTATATATTCTAAACAATGGTATGCGACAACACTTAGTTATGTAAATGTATTCACATCTTTCATCGAATGCGAATCAAAGGAAAGCGCAATACAAAAATTATAGTCAAGGCGTGAACCAATATAACCAAGGCGTGCAAAATATTCCAAAGTGACTCAAAAAAAACCGCAAATCCTTGCAAAAAAAATCGAAACTTGGATATAAAATGTAGAAAATATGTCCACCAAGTTGAAGTGATGCCAATTTGATATATATTTTTTTTCGATCGCATTATTCAGAGCTGTGTATAGATGATAGTCGAATGTGACTATTAAAAATACGACAGTCAACTATCGCCATGGCCGATTCCACCCCTATTGTAGAGTATACTATATTTCGCAAGTAGTACAAAAGCCATATGCGTACATTTTGGGTCTTTTACTGAGCTTGGGGTCGTTTTACTGATAGAGGTGGTTAGTCTATCCCCAATCTACGCACGCGTAGTAAATAAAAAAGCGATTGCAGGCGTACAATACCACCGAATTAATAAAGTCATACATTTTCTGGAAATAAGTGCGTTTTGTACTAAAACAAATTACTTAGGCGACTCTTTTTGTCCCGAGTTTGACTTTGGGATGAATTTTTAGTACTGGTTTTAGGTCTAATTTTTTTAGTTACTAATTACGTCAAGCTGTTGTCTCTTTTGTTCGCAAAAAAACTGCTTGGATTTATCAATAAAATAATATACTTCTATCCCTTGTACAACTTTTTCTTCATGTCATTTCATATTTACAGGAATGTGTACGAAATTGAAAAGTAATTATGCTATTGTATTGACATTTGTATTACCTACATTGTGTATTATACGAGTATTCCATTCATAATGTCAACATATGTACATACATTATGTATATGGCATTATAACGTAATCTTAACGCGCAGCAGTTTCCGTCGCCTCATAGACGCACCGACCCGATCAACGTACCTTCCACGCCCAACTGCGTCTCCCGTCACCTCGACAAACCACTCTTCAATTAGGTTTCTACATTTTAAGTTTAGTTCCAAATCGAGGTCCGTGTAATAAAGACCAAAACGTGTTCGAAATCCACATCAGAATGTGTGTGTATTTAAATGATTTATCCATCCATCCATGAATCATACGTAGTTACAGAAAGCAAAAGCTTGCCCGTTTATAAAAGCGATAGAATACCCATCGGCATCAACTGGATACTTAACTCCGATATTCTTCTATTGGACATTCCTACTATAAGCCTAACTAATTACCACTCAAAAGACAATAAGTGATGGACACATCCGCCACAAGACTTCTACGTTAAAACTATCCAATCACGTGTAGACTACTTTGTCATTGAATTAATTTGCAGCCATCCTCTTGCAGCAAACGGCTGCAATAAATCCCCCCCCCCCCCCCCACCCAAAATCTCTGTCCATGCACACGTGTACACATGGAAATTGAACATCTCAAAGCAAAATCATAAAAATAAATTGCACACATCCCCAATTAGCAGTGACATCTTCTAAATGGTTTTCGACTCAATTACGCTCACTTAGTGAAAGCGCTTTTGCCATTCTGCCGGCCCCCCATTCACCGCCCTGTCTCTCAGTCCCTCTACCATCCTGACGTCAATTATCGAGCCGGCAAATTGAAATGAGAGAAAAAACCATGATACAGCAGCCAGTAGAGAGCGAGCGAGCAAGCGAATGAGTGCTCGCCCCCCTTAAAAGCGTTTAATTTAATTTTCCAAACTGCACCATGAATGATGCACATCCTTGTGCACGCGCGCACACATACGCAAATACATGCATGTACACTAAATGGAATGCACTTCTGCCGCCGCGCCGCTGTCGAGTGAAGCTGTCCTTTGTAGTCATTCCACAGACATGGATTGCCATGCAAAATGAACCGTATACATGTATTATCACTTAGAGCCAAGAGGATACCTCGAGGAAGAACTTCCCAGTTCCCAGTTGCCAGTTTGCAATTCACACCATAAAATCTTGACTCTCGGTGATGAAATTAGCCCATGGTGAATTTTAGCTGAAAGGACTCTCCCACTCTCCCATCGGTGTCCTTATGCTGTGGTATAAGCAGTATTTCTTTGGCATAATGTGGGTTGGTTGTGGCAGTCCTTGGGAACCCTTTATTCCTCGTCCACATACCCAGCTCAAGTTGATGGAGGCAATCGCTCCAGTGTGTGTGCGATGCGAGCAACAAAAGGGATGAAATGAGGAACAAAGGATGCGGATGAAAATTAAACATTGTAGCTTCTTGCACGGCAGCAGTGTACTTGCGTCTCAGTGATGTCAACTCCGTCACCTCATGTTTCCTGCATGTAAAACCATTTTTTTTTAAAAAAAAAACTAAAAAAGAACTACACCCCTTGCTCCATTTGCCGTGCCCCATTCCCACCACCAAGTAGCACAACAAGGAGCCGGTACATGTTTGAGACCGGTAGCTGGCATACGCCATTCACTTTAGTGCAAAAAAAGGGAAAAACTACGAGCTTAAGGCCCTCACAAGCACTCACCAGCTTAGCAGGGGTAAGGGATCTTAATTAAACCGACAATTTATGCTGTCAAAGGACATTTTCATCAGCATCATACTGCAGAAATGAGGAGTCGCCGCACTACCTGTTGTCACATGCTGTCCTGTTACCCCCCCCCCCCCTACAACAGCGAAAAAAAAATGACGTGTTATGTCACATATAATCCCTGATTCCGATTGTTATGGAACTTAATTACCAACACCCGTGTCCTTCAGTGTCACTCCTCTGTGCCCGGCGAGTGTGTCCATCCGATGCGGATCCACGACAAGAAAACTAAGGGATTTTGTTTTATGCACATCATTGCTGTCCTTGCCGCGGCAACAAAGTTTTCCCGAGTTTCAGTTTTCTCCGCATTCAACTGAGCCAGGATGTGTGCGGTGCAGCCCAATCTCTCCCAAAATTTTTGGGTGGCAGAAACGTCTGGTGATATTTTTGTCATCATGTGTCAGAAAACAGAGGAATTAGGAATTGGACGAGGGCGAGTGCGGCTAATGCCGACGATGCTGCAGCGACATCCTCATCCACCTCAACTCATTCCAGCGACGAAACGAAAACGTGTTGCAACGCAATGAAGACAAACACCAGGAAGGGAATACGAGTCGCATTCGAAAACATTATGTGCATTGAGTTGGATGGAAGCGAATAAGGACATGCACGATGTACCTTTTTGTGAGCAATGCAACCGCTACCATATCCAAAGCCGCAACGTTTTCTGTGGTCGGTTATGGTCATTGTTCCTCCCCATTGGGCTGGGGTGAGCTCTGCATATGGATGCAGTAGGAATCTTGCAGAAACCCAACCGGCGGGGCACAGTTGGTTGGGTGGACCTGTGACTAGAGATAGAATTCGTTGGGTGGCTGCTCCCAGGCTTTTTTGCATTGCGCACTGTTTGACCACATTCGGATAATTATCCAGTTGGCCGCATTTCTTTCACTTTGCCCCTTGAACGTGATTAGACGCCACAATTATGAGTTGACCATAGTTTGTTACACTTGCCCAATTTTCCCTTAGGACTGTGGATACATGAATTCGATTCAAAATGCATTCATTTTCATGGAAAATCTATCAAATTTTTGTCTTGTTTGTGCGTAACTAACCCATTTTCAGTTTTTGTGTCTTCTTGGTTTGAAGGGTGACTGGGAGAATGAACTGTGAGGCATAGAAGGGAGACTAGTTATTTTTCGACACTGCTTTATTTTCAATGTCGGTTAGTATGGTAAACTGGGGCGACTTTTTTTCTATGAATTCCAAATTTGTTGACTGCGCTATAACATTAATTTTATTGACTATAGAATTACGGAGGGAGCTTTATTTGAATTTTATTTTTTAAAACAACTGCAATGTCTTGGACATGTAGTCATACAAATCTCCAGCTTTCAATACCAGCTCTTCAGTGGAAGCTGGCGTTAGATCGATAAAAGATGACTTGCCATCTGAGCTCTTCAAGGTCGTGAGCGATGTCCTGGTAGGGAGCATGCACCAGATCATCTGCAGAAATTGGGAAGACGACAGTATGCCAGACGACTGGAATATCAGCTCCATAGTCCATATACCCCACCCATAAAAATGGCGACCCTACATCTTGGAAGAACTTCAGACTAGTATCCCTGCTCAACGTCGCCTATAAGATCCAGCGTACTTTGTGAACGTCTAATGCCGTCTTGAAGCTCACTGATTGGCACGACCCAGTGCGGTTTGCGGACCGGCAAACCTATACATAGACCGCATTTCAAGGCAAATCCTGCAGAAGACTAGCGAGTTTCATATCGATACGCACAACCTTTTCATCGATTTACAACAGAATTCATTGCAAGAAGCTAACACATATGCGATGCAGGATGCAGTTCGATTCAAGGACCGTTTGAAATCTGCACCAGATATAGGCCAGCAGATGCGCTATCGTGTAACGTCTTCAGTCTGTGACTGTGCGGCGGGCAGCTGTAAATACGGAAGGAACTATCTTCTACAAATCAGATCAACTATTGGGATACGCAGATGATAACGTCATCGTTGTGCGTATCCCAACGCTGCAGCTTTTACGGCGATTGAAGAAGAGGCGAAACGAGCTGGAGTTAAGGTCAATGAGGATAAGACGAAATACATGCTGTTGAGCAAGAAATGTTCCACCACACAAACTTAACAATCGACAGCTACGATTTTAAGGTAGAGAAGGAGTTTGTCTACCTCGCGCCAAACGTGAACTCCACGAATGACATCTTAGTGGATATCCGATGCAGAATCGCCTTTGGCAACCGCTGCTACTTCGATTAGCCAAAACAACTGGACTCAAAACTGCTGACGCGAAGGACCTATAGCATGCTCTACCTCTGAGATGAAGGTGAATAGAGGAGAAGACACAACCGCGAACTCTGCGAGATGTACCACGATGTACTGTGTCGTCGACTACCCTGGCTCGTCAGCATCGAGCGCATGGACAATAACGCTTCAGTAAAGAGAGTGGACGAACACAGCGAGCTGTCAATGAGGCTTTTGCTGGCATTGAAGCGGGAGCGGCTAAAATGGGTTTGGCAGTGAATCAGGGCAAAACCAAGTACATGCTGTCATCACCAAAGGACGCACAACATCGACGTCTCGGACAGAGCGTCATAATGGGCAGCAGGAACTTTGGTATAGTCAAGGACTTCGTCTAACTCGGCTCTGCAGTAAACAGGGACAATAACACGAGCACCGAGATCAAGCGCAGAATTACTCTTGCCAATCGCTGTTTTTTTGTGCTCAAGAGGCAGTTGAGTCACAGAGCCATCTCTCGATACACCAAGTTGACTTTATATAACACTCTAATCATCCCTGTCCTGGTCTATGGCGCAGAAACATGGACGCTATTGAAAGCGGATGAAGAAGTGCTTGGTCGTTTTGAGAGAAAAGTTTTGCGTACGATCTTTGGTCCTGTTTGTATAGATGGCGTCTGGAGGACGCGATTCAACCACGAACTGTACGGGCTGTACAGCGGCATGCACCTAGTTAAGCGTCTTCGGATCCAACGCTTAAGATGGCTAGGTCACGTAGAGCGGATTGACACCATAGCTCCGGCCCGAAGAGTCTTCGATTCCGAGTCATTGAGACAACGCAACAGAGGGCATCCTAGAACGAGATGGCGCACGCAAGTGGAGAAGGACCTCAACCAACTTGGTGGGCACAACTGGAGGCAGCCGGCGAAAAATCGTGCTGGCTGGAGAGGCTTGTTGGTTGAGGCCCAGGTCCACCCAGGACTGTAGCGCCAAACCAAGAAGAAGAGGAACAAAGAGAGTGTTCGAATTCCAGCCTCCTGGTTCGAGTTGGAGAGGAAGGCCGAACACCCGGTCATTGCAGACGCAAGACAGCTTGATCTTGACGACTGGAGCGGCGCGCCCGCCATCATGACTTTAAATTTCCATACAGCTTAATAAGAGCGAAGCCGCCTCTATCCACAAATCGGAACGGTTCAAATTTAAAAACTACGCGGATACCATTTTTAAACTGGTCGACTTTGCCTTACTTTTGATACATCCACTGCTCCGAACAAGGACTGGTCTTGGTCTGTAGACTAAGTCAGAATATACGGATGCCCTATCTGGTATACAATAAATCCCACAGCGAAGGAGAAAGTCTGTCGGTCCGTTTTCACAGATACCCTTCATCACAGAAATTCATCCCATAATAAAAACTAGTACAATGCGTCACCTTTTCATGTCCCCACGCAGGACGCTCTAATGAAGCTGAACGATGGAAGAAGGAGTGTACACAAATGTGGGCAAACTAAAATCCTATCGAAATTTGAATTTATTTCATAAGCCACTAGCACAAACTTCCCCCAAAGACAGAACCAACTATTGGAAAACTCGTTCTTTACGCCAATAGGCCGGTGTACTCCTCAAGCAATGCCAAAAAGTAACTTCTCGAAGGTAAATATTTTTTTTTGTGTTTGTATTTGTTTTCCGAACACACCCGAGCGTCGTCAGTCTGATGGGTGGGACTCGACGAATTCCTGTCTCTAACTTTAAGCAAACAGTTTTTTTTTCTCTAATATTCTTCATAGTACACTTTCCGCAAAGCCATTCCGGAAAGAAGAAAAAATTATAACGCGGAAAAAGGAATGAGGGAAAAGCAAGAGGAAAGTTTTATCGGCACGCCTACATTTATTTAGAAATTATTTAACAATGCTTGGAGCCAGCGTTCCAGAATGTACGTTGCCGTGCCCATCCTCGTGGCTTGTCTCCCCGTCTGCCGGTCGCGACGCGTTTTGTACACCTGTATCTGTTGCAAGTAACAAGGATTCCACATCGGCTGTGCTTTGTTTTTCACAAGAGTGGGGAAATTTTTAAAATAATTTTTGTGTTTGAAAAAAAATTTCAGACTCTTAGCTTGGCATTTCCTTTTTCATTGCATGCGGTCCTTGTGTGCGCGGATGTGTGTCTTTAGGGAGCGAATACCCTCGTTGATCCTTTTCGTTTTTTTTTTCCCCTGATTTTATTCCTGTGATTGTATCGTACAAACCTACATACGCTGGGATATACGACCACGTCATGTACGATGGCAGCGGCATACATTCGTTGAAATGTTCGTCCTTTGGTTTTTCCATTAAATTTTTCTGTCTTGTGCTGCCCTGAGGCGGAACATGATTATTTCCGTTTACCATTTGTCTACCATCGAGCCTTTCAATTATTAAAAGTTCACTTGTAATGAAATCAGGATATCCTCGTGATTGCCACAGGTAAAACAAGACCACCACAACAGCAGCGTTTGAATTCGATATGTCCCCCCATTCCTTGGGCCTGGTTCTTTGGGTTTTCTAAAGCGTTCTTGGGGGGGGGGGGGTTAGGTCGGCGACAACGACTACGCTTTCTAATTTGTGCTGTTTTAATAATTTCCCCCGGGGGTGTTGTACTAATCCCCCGTGAAGTGGGCCAAGATGGGAAATGATATCTAAAACAATTATCTCGAATAATTGATCGAATAAATGTATTGTTACATGTGGAACTTAAAAGGGAGGTAGCCTGTCTTTGACGTTGCCGTCCTTTGGGGAGTTACACACTTTTTGGGTTCGGGGTGGTTTTAATTGTTGGTTTATATATTGTTTTTCAAATATAGGTGGTTTCGTCAAGTGTCAAGCTGCACTGGAGAAGGACTGGAAAATATGTCGACAACTTCACGCGTTTAGCGTACATAATAGATTTTGAAATATTTATGAGAATTTGATTTGAAATTCTTCAGAAAAAACCACCCTTCCTTACTATAATTATAGCGATTTTTTAATATTCACATGCCATCACTGGCGACAGGAAATATCGAACTTGTCCACAGTGGTTGACTTGCGGACGTATCTCTAGAGAAAATAATCGAGTTGTGCCAAGTCGCATGATTACGACGGCTAATTAATGATGCTCGCCATGAACCAGTCGCAACATTTCTCCTTCACAACTTCGAGTGTTGCGTCGCTTGCGCCTTGTTGCAAGCATAGATAATTCGGATATATCGACGTTGCATATCGCTGTAGTTTACATAGCTCTGGCCACAGAAAGTCAGTTAACATCATCCTATTCCTGAGCCCATTGATAGTGTCTCTTTCCACATTTCTAAAGAAATAAGGCAGCCGTCCCAGTCAATCTGTGTGTATGATCTAGTCGGAGATGATTCTTTTGGCCAAAACCCGGATCTGCTACCAACATTTCTAGCGCCCAATTATCGTTATCTATGGCCGCCCGGCTTCAATCAATTCTTGCTTCAGCACAGATTTATACAGATGTATGCCCTATTGCAACCGCAATGTAAGCTAGGATGACTCTCTGGCGATTCCCAATTTAGCCGACCTGCGCCGATTCGACTTTTCTATGTTTTCTTCTTAATTTTTTTTTTCTTCTTCATGTTTTCTCCACAGCGCGACGAATGCACCTGCACCTCCACACTGAGGCCAAGATTTTGACCAGCCGCACGACGAAAGTCACGTATTAACAACGGAGCCGGAATTTCGGTAGTACTTTTTAATATTTTCCGCACAAATATCATCGAAATTTTTTATTTGTTTGAACGGCCATTTGATGCTATTATGTATGGAATATGACATCATCCGCTGCGGTTGTTCTGGGTGGCGCGCATCCAAAATGTCCAATTTTCCATGACTCGGGCGCATAAATCAGGCTGAATTTGACCGATGGCATGGGTTATGTTAGCTTTGAGAGCCGACTTGAGAGTCGCATAGACGTGCGAATTCAGAAAACCCCGCAGGAAAAGTCATATCGCACGATCTCAGTGGCCAGTTCACATCAGAAAGCTATTACCTCTAATCGGCCATGCGGAATTGCCAATGCGGCATGAGCTGTAATCTTAAATTATAGTTAAATTTATTTACTCTTAAAAATGCATTGTTAGGTTAAGTCGAAAGACATAGTTTAAGATTAAGTTTAGTTTAGAGTGCCCGCCTAGGGCCAGTAAGTCAGAAGTAGTAAAAATGTTCGTCCAACTAGTTTTAAGCATTTTTGTCTAGTATTTAAGTGTTTGTTATGAATTCAGTAAATAAAAATGAACTACAAAAAAAAATGAGCTGCGTGGGACGTAGCGCCGTCCTTTTAAAACCACATGACGCTGGTGTTCACATAAATCAATTCAGGCCAAAAGAAGTTGGTAATCATCGACCTATAGAGATCGCCGTTAACGTGATTGCCTGGACAACGTTATTCTCAAAGAAATGTGCACCGATGACGCCGCCAGCCCAAAAGCCTTGTGGATTGGTATCGTCCCAAATTCGACAATTTTATTTGTTGACATGGCCATTCATCCAGAAATGGGCCTCATTTTATAGCGACGGTCAAGTGAGCGAACGGTGCCCGAACAGAACACATGTGTTTTTGTTTAACACTTCCAGGTGGATTTTGCAAAACAGACTGAATAAATGACAGCCAATTTGACAGATGTAACTTCAACAATATTGCCGCTATTTAATGTCAAAGTTTGGAAGTCCCCCTTGGAAGACCGTTTTCATAAACTCCAGTTTGCTGAAAACTAGGCTTGCTGAAAACTCCAACAGTCTTTGGAACAAATGATCGAGCGAGGCGTGCAAGAGGGTTAACGAAAGTAATGAAGGATGAAATCGAAACATGGGATTTATTCGAAATGCTACTGCATGTTAAAATCAATCGTAAGGATTTCCCCCCAAATGAAAATCGTGTCGAGCATTATACCACAGAGCTTCTGTTTCCTTCTGTTTAGATTCATAATCTCTTGATTTCCCAGACCATTATGAAACATTTTCATCCTGTTCAATAAATATAATAACTTCCTATGGTGCTTACTCTTCTTCTCCTTCAATTAAGTAAACTTCAATAACCATTTCCCAAATCATACCTCAATCACAGACTTGATGGGATGTTTGTGTCAAGCGAATAATGAACCATTTAAGTGCTGTCCTTAAATGGCCACAAGTACATTCCCCGTATTCACTAATCTCAACCAGCTATTACTAACCGATTCAATTCTGCCCTTAACTAGCCTTAAGTGACCAAAATACCGTCCAAATGACCGTCCGTCATACGAGTTGTTTTTCTACGCTCACAAAATGAAATCAAACAAAATAGGTACACGAAACTGAAGATCAGACTGAGTGAGAAATACATTAGTCTAGGAACGTATCTAGATTGCAAATCCGCACGCAACACACGGAAGGAAGCAATTATACTGTTTGTTGGGGAATTTCAACACGCTACGCATTCAAATTTCCGCACAAACTGCCGAACAATTAAATCCTTCTTCCACTGTGTGTAGCTTATATCAAATTACTCCATCATACATCATCACATACGACACACAATTCGCCACTCACATATCTAAATCGTGGCCTTCCACTCCACCCCACCCCATCAACCAACAAACCTCACCATCACCCACACTACTCCCGGCAAACCATCAACGCTTGGCATACATTCCATTATGCCGGTGTGGCATAAATTTAAGAGGAAACTTCTGAAACAAAAAGCACACACATTCGTGTAATGATGACTTTATTGTCACCTAGGGCCATGATTGATAGGCGGCCTATAAGGCCATCGGAATGGCTCTGTGAACACTTTGTGACAGGGTAACAGGGTGACAATTGTGATGTGATTTATACATTTTTGTTTGGCATTGTTCTAATGGATATTTGGTTTGCCGTTGTGCCCCATGGAATGGGATGCACTTAATGATGATTTGAGGCCGATCATTGATGGAGTGTTGGAGCGGGTATCCAACAGGAAACCTCACTTAGAGGGAGGTTTTCAATTTAATTGTTTCATTTTGTTCAAACGTTTCACGGGATATCTAATAGCTGTCATAGAACTTATAGTAGTTGTTTGACCAGGTTGTAGTCCGGTAGTTGAAAGACAGTTCTTGACAGAAATTTTCGATCGTGTACATCCTACGGAACATTTTGGCGGTCCAATTTTGGATGACTGCTGCTTGCGTTACGGCCAGTATTTCCACACTCACCGCTGCAGTCGCAATATTCTCCTCACTACATACAGGCTGCATGCGGTCTATTCGGTCACATATCATTCAATAACGGACGCTGAATGAAATTGAATTTGTGGATGCGCACATGCAAGATCGATGATGAGCACCATATGTTACTCGAAGTGCATGAAAAAAAGCTTAGCAGAACGCTTATTTTTTTAAGACAGTTGAATATTTTGGAAACGTTGTTGAGGTGTGAGTCTTTCCATGATGATTTGTCAAGCAACACTGAATGACATTAGCATGACACCACGAGGACAGTCACGCGTGATCTGTCAGTAAAAACCTATTGAAAAAAACGATTCTAAATGAATTAAGTAGTTGCTTGACATCATCAACAGCAATGCTCCGAACTCGAACGGTAATGATAATATGGGTGGAGCTACAGCCCGTAGAGGGCCAGGGCCTAGCTTCTCAGCAACCACTTGTGTTGTGCGTGCTACTGTTCTAACGCCGAACTGCCAAGTTTGAGCAGCTTTTTCCAGACAGTTATACTCTTTGAGCATTGTCAGTGACTCGAAAGAGGTGAGGCCGTGAAATGTATTTCTTGTCGTACCAGGAATCAAACCTAGACAGGTAGGTCCAAGTGCGTACGAGTCGATGCACATAACCACAAAGCCACGGGCCACCACAAAAACGAACTCGAACTACTTGCGTCAAAAATTAACATCGCGGTCGAAACACACGAAGAAACAAAAGAGCATGGTCTAGATAATCGTGTCCGGGTGTGGATGGGCAGTAAGTAAGTCCTGCCAAATCATTCATATCGGCCAACAGTCCACAGCCATTTTGACGAACCACACCTTCAATCTGCTAAGTGCTACAATAAATAGTGTTTGCCCAAGTACTCAGCTGTCAGCGGCTGCCATCCACCGTCAGCTCCTTCATATCAGATTCCCGAATGACCCTCTTGAACAAGAAGACGAACAAAAAAAAAAAGATCCCTCTTAAAACTAATTAGTCGGAGGAACTTATGGAAAATTTAAGTTAGATCTACTTTCTCCGAGACGGGAAGCAATAAAAAAAAAGCTTCCTCTAATCTAATTCTTCCTGTGACGCCTCTCTAATGAAAACTAAATGAATCGAGAGTGCCCACATCCACACATCTGCAGGCGGCCGGGCGGTGGTGGTCTCTTCCAAGTTGCCAGCCATGATGCTGACGGTGGTGGTGGCGGTCGTGATGATGCAGCAGTATGCCTTGTGGCGCTGCCAGAGAAACCCTACACAACCGCGCGCTTTGTCACCGCAAGAACAACAACAGTGTAACACCCATGTTGTCTCATGGCTGGGTGTCACTTTGCAGCCTCGCCTTCTTCAGGCCAACCCCAACCCCTTTGTATCAGGCAAAACTTCACATTGGCAACTGTGCCTTACAAAGCAAATGTCATAGTCGACGTGTAGTCATCGCAGTCGTTGTCGTTATCGTCGAGCCAAGACACCTCGTCGTAAGCAACAAAACCGCCCCACGCCACCACAAAATACATACACCATAACCCCCCGAACATCGGCATCACCAAAGGACAAGAGGAAAGCACACAGCTCTAAGCAATAAATAAATAATCGATGGAACGAGCAATTAATTTCCCATTAGGGGGTTACTGTACTTCCGTAGTCACATTGTCTTAACATGTCTCCAAAAGCCATCAGTCCGGAACGGAGGCATTTGTTGGGCGCGGTCTATCGCCATCTCTTCGATGTAATGGAGGATTGCCCCATCCTTTGGCTTCACTTCTCATCCTTCCCCATTCTCCATTCCCCCATCTGCTCTACCTCGCCGCACAGATCTGCACTTCGACGTCACCTCTTTTATTGTGTTGAATGTAACGAATCCATTTGGAAATTAAGAGATATTTCCTATCTGGATGCATTGAGTATGAGAAGGAATGGGATGCCATGAGCAAGTATGCGGTGTGGATTAGGAATGGTTTCCGGTTCTACACCGATGCCACCGCTATGCTACACCAGACTCCAGAGTTCGTAGTGCTTACAGTTTCTATCGATCTGGCACGTTACTTTCACCAAAACCATTCCTCGTGCTCGTCGTCATCATTCCCCCATTGTGGCCCTCAAAAGTGTTCGTCTTCAGGATTCAATGATTCAGGACACTTGCAATGGAGAGAAGACAAAGTTCGGCACGGGATTCGATTGGAATGAGCTAGCTTTGTGAAGGAAACGAGGAAATTTCTTATTGAAGCCAAACCACTTTGTTTTCCCATATGCCTTTCAGATGGCATATTGTGCTACATGAGTTATTGGCGAGGCATTACGGAGTTAAAATGCAGCGTTTGGAATTTAAGAGCTACTTGGAACTTGGAAGGATGTACTGAAGTTATGGGATTTGATTTTGCGAACAACTCATTCGATGGGATTGTATGAATCCATCTTGATGCATGATAAAGGGGGGATGCATATTCATTCACTTCGGTTCGGTTCGATTTAGGACATGTGGACGTTTGTGAGCTGAATGGTTTGAAGTGGACACGGAAGTGATCGAGAATTTTTTCTTCTGGTAAAATTTAAATTCATGGACTTACCCGAATAATCTCTATAATACTGTAAATCATTATAATAAATTAATCAGGCTCCGTCGCAGAAAAGAGCATATTAAGGTTTTAAGCGAAAAAAGTCACATTTTGTTCGTTGTTCTAAATCAGCACCTTTCACCGTGGGCGTTGGACTTCGCCAAGGGTGCGTCTTGTGGCCTCTCCGTTTTCAATATATATATGGACTGGATGTTGCAGCGCAGCCCAGGCGAGAACGGTTCACACTGGGAGAGTTGAGAGTAAGTCATCATCTGTTTTTGTAGATTTTCCTCACATCCAGCGGCAGGTAGATATGTTTGTGGCCGTATGTGCGGATGCTGCAATGAAGGTTAAAGTGGAGAAATCAGAGGTTATGGTCACTGCCGAAACCAATGTGTTCAATGCACTTTACAGGTTTGTGGTGTCCCTTTGAAGCAGATGGAGAAGTTTAAGTATTTCGGGGTCTTTTTCTAGAGTGATGGGAGGAGTAATGGTGAGCTTTTCTGTAGGATTGGCCAAGCTGGGCTCATTTTGAAACACATCGTCAAATCAGAATAAGATCGCTAATGGAAGCTGTCGAGATGGGATTTCTTCGTACTGTTGTGGGATTTACTCAACGTCTTCTTCTTGCCATTTCATCCTTATGTGGAACATAGGACCCCCACGAAACTCTATACCTGACTATATTTGGTGCTTCTCTTAAGATGTTCCATGTATTATGCGCAGGTAGAAGTTCTTTTTCAACTGTGCTTCTCCACGCCTTCGTTGGAGCTCCAGGGCGCCGGCAACTTTGCGGATTCCAACGAAGAGACTGTTCCGCGATGTAGCTGTTTGCTTGCCTTAGTATATGTACAATCCAGGACCATTTGCGTTTTTTTTAATTTCGGTCACGACTCTTTTTTGGGCTTTGCGGCTGTAAAGTTCCAGATTAGACATCCTGTCTAGCCATCGGATTTTAAGTATACGAATCGATTCGATTTTCACATACTGCTTCCATGTTTCTTAACCGCACTACAGCACCGACTTAAAATTGGAGTTGAAAATACGTGGCATAGTATTTAAATATAGAAGGACTGACATAAATTCTTTAGTTGGCTAAACACGAATCTGGACTTAGAAATGCGAGACATGACGTGTTGGTCTGCTCCACTGGAATTCATTACGATACTACCCAACTATGTAAACCAAGTTTCGCACTCGATGTTTTCATCGCCCAACCTGACATAAGGGGTCGCAGCAGATCATATACACTATTTATCAGTTTTGCTTTTGGAATACTTGTCTCTAACCCAGCGTTGAAAGCAGGTATATTCAGAGCACATCATTTAGTTTGCAGATCACCTATTATACTGCTTAAGAAGCATAAGTTGTCGGCATATTCCAGGTATTCAAATTGTTCAAATATACCCCATTGCATGCTCTGCCTGCCTGATAGAGCAGCTCGCATCACTTCATCCAAGGCTAGTATGAATAGCCTATTACTCAACGTATTAGGGTGGGAAACACGGTAGTACGAGAGGAGCTCAATGTTGAGCAGTTAATTCTTCGAACGGAAGGGGCTATGCTTCGTGGTTTGATCACGTGCCACGAATGTCCCCATCATCACGACTAGCGACTATTCTTGCCGGGAATTGAACTGAAACTTGGGTGCCTACTTGCTGATGCAGAGCTGACATTATCCATATGTTGAACAAATTTATATGAACCTTCTGCTAGTACAAAATAATGTTGTTTTCATATGGATCTTAAAGCTCGTTCGATGAAAAGAAGAAGGTGTCTTGACACTTACGAACGGTTGGCGGTTGTCACTTAGGAGTCTTAGAATCAGTCAGGTTGTACTCCAGCCCACTCGCAGCGCTAAACAAAGAAAATAATTTTGGTCATAAAAAAAATCAACGTTTCTCAGCTGTGACATTTAGATCTACTCCATTCGAATGTGAACCATAGCATGTACAACACAAGTGATCACTGAGCTGTTCAAGTTAAACCCAAATCTACCTTGGACTGTGGCTTCATCCAATGAACAAAAAATAACTACCAGTCCGCCGTCATGTATCTTCTTCTTTGTTTGGCGCTACAATCCGGGGTAGACCTGGGCCTCAACCAACAAGCCTCTCCAGCCAGCACGATCTTTCGCCGGCTGCCTCCAGTTGTGCACACCAAGTTGGTTGAGGTCCTTCTCCACTTGTGTGCGCCATCTCGTTCTAGGACGCCCTCTGTTGCGTTGTCCCAATGACTCGGAATCGAAGACTCTTCGGGCCGGAGCTGTGGTGTCAATCCGCTCTACGTGACCTAGCCATCTTAAGCTTTGGATCCGAAGACGCTTAACTCGGTGCATGCCGCTGTACAGCCCGCACAGTTCGTGGTTGAATCTCCTCCTCTAGATCCATCAATACAAACAGGACCAAAGATCGTACGCAAAACTTTTCTCTCAAAACGACCAAGAGCTTCTTCATCCACTTTCAATAGCGTCCATGTCTCTGCGCCATTGAGCAGGACAGGGATGATTAGAGTGTTATATAAAGTCAACTTGGTGTTTCGAGAGATGGCTCTGTTACTTAACTGCCTCTTGAGCACAAAGAAACAGCGATTGGCAAGAGTAATTCTGCGCTTGATATCGGTACTGGTGCTATTGTCCCTGTTTACTGCAGAGCCGAGTTAGACGAAGTCCTTGACTATACCAAAGTTCCTGCTGCCCATTATGACGCTCTGTCCGAGACGTCGATGTTGTGCGTCCTTTGGTGATGACAGCATGTACTTGGTTTTGCCCTGATTCACTGCCAAACCCATTTTAGCCGCTCCCGCTTCAATGCCAGCAAAAGCCTCATTGACAGCTCGCTGTGTTCGTCCAATCACGTCAATGTCGTCCGCGTAGGCAAGCAGTTGAACGGACTTTTGGAAGATCGTGCCTCTGGTGTTGACATCTGAGTTTCGCACGATCTTCTCAAGTATGATGCTCAAGAAATCACATGACAGCGTGTCGCCTTGTCTAAAACCTTTTTTGACATTGAAGGCCTCGGTGAGGTCGTTACTGACCTTGATGGAGCAGCGAGAGTTCTCCATCGTCATTGTGCACAATCTGATGAGTTTGGCAGGAATGTCAAAACTAGACATGGCGTTGTATAGCTCGCCTCTATGCACGTTGTCTTATGCGGCCTTGAAATCGGCGAATAGGCGGTGGGTGTCGATCTGCATCTCTTGGGTTTTTTTTTCAATTTTGAGGCACTCTTAGACAGCAGTTAAGATTCCAGTCCATTGTGATTGTGAATCTCGAACCTACGCGTCTCAGAAACATGAACAAGGATTATTTTTTTTAACAAAAAATTAGACCAGACCAATGTTAAGGAAGAAATAAGCTTGTAAAAGAATTACAAGCTAAACTCTTTTTGTCTGGGAAACCTAGTTCAATGTAAGTCCAAACCAGGGGAGCCTAAGGAAAATAATCAGCTGGATGCAGATTCATGTCGTAACTTCCATTTTGGTTTAGTTCAGCTTTAACTGCTGATGAAAAGATAGTTCATAGTTCACTACACCGAAACTCTCAGTCGAGGAGACACAAAAAATCAATCCTCGTAAAATATCGCAAATGAAACAACCATAATCGCCCAATAATAGTCCCTAGTTCTTACCTCTCCTTGGAAGTTCGTTCAAATGCCTTCGAGGCCTGTACCAGCTTATTGATAAGAATCTGCCAACCTGGCCCTGAACTCATCAAGTTCAGGACTCGAGCCAAAGTAACTACCACCCTAAAGTGCACTCAATCGCAAATATATGAAAAGGTTTTCTCTGTTCCCGGTAAATGGCTTCAAAGATACTCCTCATAATTAGCCGATGGTGTACCATCTCCTGAACCTCTCCCCCCTCCGCTCCTCACCTCTAGCTGAACACAACCACTTTCTTTCGCTTCTTCATCTGTCCACTGTCCCCGGTCACCCACCTCAAGTTAATTACGATTTCTTAAAAGGATTCCATAAACTAAACAAAAAGCTCCTTAAGCAAAACCAAATTATAAAATTTATTAATTATTTAAGGAAATCAGAGAGCCACGACTGGCAACCAGGACGATATGGAGGAGGACCTTTGCCATTCCGTGGTAACAATCAGAAGAAACCCCAAATACCAACCGCTCTCGCAACCCACCTGACTGCTGAGTCGAATGTATAAATCTGAACAAATTGATCTCATCTCATAAAGGATTCTAGCCGTGCTCCTGCGAGGTACGTCTGTCTGTCCCCTCTGTGTGTGGGTGTGTGGGAAAGTAACGCCGCAGATAACCTCTTTAGATAGAAATAATAAATTCAGTAGGATAGCATTCGAAATTCAAATAAATAAGGGAAGGTGCTGTTTCAGTGGCGCGCCAGGCCCGTGCCGGGGGCATGCCATTAAATATTAATATACAATCAGATTTTGGTATCCAGGAGAAAATGAAATTCATTTTGATCATGGTTGGAGGGGAGGCATCACTCATGATGTCCTCGCAATGGGCAATGGAGAGCCCGATTTTCTCCATTTCGGGTCTTCTTTTTTGTTCGTCGCACTTTTTGGGGGCGAAGACGACGATGACTTCACATGTATGCGATTGCTCCTGTGAACCCTTTCATCGTGTCGTACATAACTTAGGGGAAGTTTTCTTCACATTTTTGGTTTTTCTTTTTCGGTCGCATGCTCTCGGTTTTTGGTTCGGTTTGCTTTGGTTTGGTCGGAGCTGGATGGAAGCATTTGTACGATATGGGGTCCTTTGCAGCCCAGAGGAGGACCTGTTTGAATGTCAGTAGCTGACAGTGGAGCTCCACACGTACAAATCAGAGAGACAGAACAGAGACTAGGTCAATGATTTATTGTGGAATCCGAAAGTAGATAGAACCGTCTTCTTGAACTGTGTCAAGCCGTTGGCAAACTGCTTAGTATTCCACAGGGATTTTAAATAATACCATTTCCGATGCGAGAGAATGAGAGATCGCCTGCAATTCGCACCCGGAACGTAATGTAATCATCGCCTCGTCGCCATCGTCCTTGGGGTCTGGGCGCTACACATATGCATACACATACACAACTTGTCTTGAAATATTGCCAAGGACTGTGCTGTTCTGCTGTGGGGGCTTATCGCCGAGGCAATCTAGGCTATGTGGCGCATACAAGTCGAGAAATTTAGTACAGTGTTGAGTGTGAGATTGCCGTGGGTGGGTGGTGATGGGTACGAATTAGAATAGTTTTCTCTTTGAGAGACCTATTACGTGGCCACGGAGACCTCGAGATAATTCTAATTCAGTTGATGGAAAGGAAATGCTCACGCGGTTAATTAGCGTATGCATTTGCAGCAACTGTGGTCGCGAACGAAGCACAAAATGATTTCGCATTGAAATTCTGTTGAGAATTAGGTTAGGCGTTCGAGGTCGTGAGAATGTGAAAATTGGAGAAGAACAGACACATGCCCCTGGCAAATGAAGTCTGGGGAAATTTTATTGCAAATAAACATTTTGTTATGGAAGTCTTCTGTTCAACAGAGAGTTTGAGTTCGTCTGGGTGGTGTTTAGAGGCATTCGGGGCAACGAAAAGCTTATGTATGAGCCAGACTGAGAACGAACATATCATTAAGATTGAATCAGGATATGCCTTTTTTTCCTAGTTGAAGCCAACAATTCCTAACAGAGGCAAAACAAAAAGATCGTTCGTCAAAACGAATCGAAGCGAAAATCGTAAAAATTTAAAGAGACTTGTAGCAGCTTATTGATAAGAATCTGCCAACCTGGCTCTGAAATCATCAAGTTCAGGACTCGAACCAAAGTAACTAAAGTCCACTCAATAGCAAATATGTAGTGAGAATGTTTCCTATGTTCCTTGTAAATGTCTTTAAAGATATATCGGCCTACATCTACCCATCTGCTCACGAGGACACTGTACACTCCTTCGCCACAATAATTTCCATAAAGTCCTTGGCCGCAATACCTTTTGGACACTGACTTCTGTCCAAAAAGTCCTTCGCCGCAATATTTTCTGGACGCTGGCTACTGTCCATAAAGTCCTTCGCCGCAATACTTTCTGGACACTGGCTACTCTCCATAAAGTTCTTCGCCGCAATATTTTCTGGACACTGGCTACTGTCCATAAAGTCCTTAGCCGCAATATTTTCAGGACACTGGCTACTGTCCATATAGTTAATCACTGTCAGGAACGAACTGTGCAAGCCAATTCAACGACAAATATCACAAGCGACCTTTAATGCCGGTATTCAATAAAGTCCTCAACTGCTCGTACATGGAGCTGAACACTGACACGCACGAGCGAAATAAAGCCAGTACTTATGTCAGAACGTCTAACGTACATATTTAAAATTCAAAGTTCACATACTTTAAATTTTGTTACAAATAAACCTTTCGGTCCTGCAGAGCCCCTCTGATATGGCTATTCGCCCATTCATCATGGCATCCGTCATGAAGATATCCTCTTTGCCACCGCAAAATCCCCACTCAAACGTTATCCTTCCGATGCTTCATTTTACACTCAAAGCAGAGCACAATACCACCACCACCGCAATAATACAACAACCCAGCCACAATCACAGCATAACTTTTGCCATACAAAAAAAACTCCCACACATTCAAACCCAGAATCGTTGCACAAGCCGTGGATAGCCCGAGCCAAAGAACGAGAGAACGTGGAAAACGACTCGAGTTCCAATGATATGGTGGCTCATCATGTATCAGAAACTTAAGCTCTACAAGGACACAATATCTTTGACAAGCAGAAGATGTTCCCTGTTGTCACAGTGAACCAGACTGCAAGAGCATACCGGCGGAGTGGAGCGTCAGCAAAGAAAAAAATCCCTGCCCGGAATATACAAGGCTCGTATTACGAGCATTTATCCTTGCGAGCACAAGGACATGGAAAAATATATGCGAAAGTAAAAACGAAAGAATCACGAGCGACGAACATAAGACGACACCCAGAACCATCGCCATAGAGGTCGATGAGATAACTTCAAGAAAATAATTCCTCACATCCCCTGTGGAATATATAATTTCCCTTTTATTTCCGAAACACAGCCAAAGCGAAGGACCCTTGTGCCTTGTGCTCCTGCCCGTCACTTTTTCTGTTTTTTTTTTTTTTTTTGCTCCGTTATTTAGGAAGTTTCTGCTCCTAAACAGATTATGACAAATCCCATCAAAATTTGCTCCCTGCGTCGCATTTACGTATTCATACGGCGTGCCGGTCTTATCACATTAGGCTAATCCTTAATGTCATTTTAAAGGACTTTAAATCATAATGGGCCGATAGAGCAGGCATCTTAATCGGCCCCCTCCGCCCACTCACCGCTCGCCACTCACCACTGTCTGCCGCAGTGGTGGTGCACTCCATAATTGGAAAGAATCACAGATTGTCGCGCGATGGGGCAAACGGGCTGCACTACAAGTGCCGTACTCACCCACACCCACACCCACGGCTCATTTAGAGGACTCTCAACCCGGTCGCGTTGTATGGCGTCGGGAAATTGTCGATGGAAGCAAAATTTCGCTGAACACTTTTAATTAAAAACTATTTTCCGTACGCCTATGTCTCGTGCTCTCGCACCCATCGTGCTCACACTCGCACGCTAGCTCCCAAAGGACCTCATCGTCGTGCATATGAAATGACATTTAATTAGCGCTAGGTCCTTAAGTCGAAACGAGACTTCGAGTGGGTGTCAAATTCACGCCGCGGATGAGTACGCTCACAGGCAGACAGGGGGTTGATGTTGATGTTGACGTTGTTGTTGTTGTTGCTGTCGGTGCGGCATAACGGTGTAGTCACGTGAATAAATTTTGTCCGCGGCGCACATTTTACTGTATACTCTCAGATTTGTGAAAAAGCAATGCTAATCCTTATTTAATGACATCTCAAGACCCCGATGGGAGTGTTCACGCTTTGAGAGCACACTCAAAACAAATGCCAGCTACAACAACAACTTGAGCATATCGACCGATGTTACGATGAAGTGTTAATCCGGGCACAATGGCTGTCAGGTGGTATTTCTGTTCTGCAAACACTATTGTTTCCACGTGTCGGAGTTGTGAATAAGTTATTCCCGCGATGAAGTTGAGTTGGTTGCACGAGGCGTTGTGTCCTTAAATCGGATGGACTCGATGGTATGATGAAGTGACGGCGGCGACGGCGGCTATAAAGTGACTGAAATGAAGTGTTTGACGAAGACGGGAGGCGTGAATATCTCTCTTTGTCCGGAAGAAGCTCATCTTTCTTTTGTGAAATTCAAAAGATTCCTGCGAACGAACAATGAATCTACTCCTAGTCAGCTACATACATTTAATGCAGTGGACTCTACTCGAATCTCAGCCGAAAATGATTATTTTAGTCAAGGAAAAACAATTTTCGAATCAACTTTGTCTCTCAATTAGTTGGCTTCTTAGCGATGTTTTGTCACGTCTTGCAATAAATTCGGATAAAATGTATGTGTTTAGCAAAATGCTTGCAAATACTTGATTGATCTCCTCATCAAAATATGGGTGTTTTAGTCTACGTTAGTTGAATTGTCGCAAAGACATCGAGGCATGCTCAAATCGACATGAGGGACACACGAGGACCTAAATAGACACACTACTTGATCAGAATCCCAGAACGGCATTGTAATTGAATGTAAAAACCATTACCATACGATTTATGTGAACAAGCGTTTCAAGCTGGCGCATACGTTTTGCAGTGGTGATGGAAATGGTTGGCAAATATCCACCCAGAAAGAGCACTGAACTGGCGTCCTTTGCTGTACAGATTGACAGTTTCGCAATCGCAATTCGGATGTCACAGTGTCCCGGCGTCCACATAGCATAAATGCCAATATACTCCGCCATCTCATTAAAGGATAGGCGGCAATTCTATAGAAGTCTTTGAGTTAAATGTAACTGCATCCAGAAACGCAACCCTCGGGCAGATGCGTCGCCGGGATTTCAGAACAAATAATGGTATTTGACCTTGAATCCTTGATAAAAGGAGTATATAATTCGGCAATCAAAAATGACTGGATATCTTATCCTGAGATCACACTCCTGAGCCTCCGCCTTAGCCTATCTTCGACCCATCTGTGTAGATTCCCAGAGGACCCTCGAGCGTATGGTGATCAGTACCTCCTTCCAGTAGGATCTGTAGTAGATGTTGTTTGACAAGTTCAGGAGCATGGGCAGCAGAGGAGGGGTGTTCCCATGTGTGGATATAAATCTGCCAAGACTGATAGAGTGTCCTGAACAGAGGTCCTTCCACAAATGCAGCAATTGCCGTCAAATTGCCGTGCTGGCCGCTTTGTAGTTGCCGATTTAATACGTATATCTGGAGAAGATTAATGATTGCGTTCAGAGCTGCAGAGAGGATCAGCCTTAACGATCCGCTGGAACATACATGGTGGGCCAAAAACAAGTTTCTTTTAAATCCATTATGACTTTATTAGTAAGAACAAACATTCCCATTAATTATGAAATACAACGTCGTACCTCGGATGGCTTCGCAGTAGTGCATTCTGTCACCCCAAATTTTGAATATCTTGTTGATGGATTCGGGCTGTAACTCACGGAAGGCTTGGATGACATTGACCTTGAATCACGGTTCCGGTTCCCCACAAAGGGGTGAAATCGCAGCTCCCAGACGGCCAATTGACATCGCCTAGACGGCTGATAACATGATTTGGGAATTTGGTGAGCAAAAGATCGATTGTGGCATGGGCTGTGTGGCATGGCTTGCCATCCTGCATGTCAAGAAGTCGTCCAAATCTAAATTCGGCTAACATAGGTCTGTAACGTCTACCGTTTACCGAAACGTTGTTCTCAGCCCCATTTTCGAGGGAGACCACAGCAGCCACATTCCTATCTCTGCGCACCATACGACGACGGTGACTCTTTCAAAAAAAAAACTCATTGTTTGGGCTACACAGCACTCACTTTGGAAATAACTTTTCAATATTTCCCAAAGTTGTTCAAGCGTAAAGCGACTCATTTCGTTCCGCGGAGGTATGATACTGATACTGACTTTCTGCCAAGATTTGGAGAGGCTTTCAGCTTTCAGTGTCGAAATCACGAAGATCACGAAATATCAGTAACTTAGTCTTTAACCGATCGTCAATAAACCTTATCAACAAGATGCAACAAGGTGCGCATATCAAACACAGAATATCTAACCCTTGCCTAGAATTTTTTCTTGTGAAGTTACATTAAATTGCTCTGAATAATGCTTGACTTTGCATAAGACCATAGTAATCAGTCTAATCATGTTTCCATGGAATGAATTTGGATTAAGATGTCCTTGATTCTTTGAATAAACAAACTCTATGCGCCTATATCTTTTGTCCTATTCGTAGTTATGACGAAGTGAGGACAAGACTTCACCTATTTGGACTACACCCTATAGAGACCCTAAAGAACATCTTAGCTGCCGAAGAATCTTCGTTTCCTGAACTGTGGGACAATAAAACAGAGGAGGGATACAGTTGGGGTAGCGCACACAAGTGGAGAAGTCATAAACCACCTTAGAATGCGAAACATGGTATAATTAACGAAGATCCGAGTAACTAGTAACACTTGTTGACCATGTTCACTTTGCACTGTAGCGTAAATTCGATGCCGACCTTGGTAAAGGGTCAATCATTATCCATCGTCATTCAACACAAATGCAGAGCTGTTAACATCGGACGCAAGACGCTGTTCATTAATAGATCCTCGATGTATACTGTAGCCTTCTGCTTATCATCTTAAAAGCGCTGGACAAATTGTTCGATCACGAAGTCTCTATGTTTGACATCTTATTCCCTAGGTGAAGTGAAAACATGAAATTATACACCGTGACCACCAAACACTGGCATCAAACGTCTTCCCAATCTGAAACCCCGATTTCTCATGGACACCATGTCTTTTTTCTATACGTCGCGACGTCTTCAGAAAACAGTGGTCTGAAGTCACAAAAATGCAGGACCAATTCAGACAGCTTCCCTTCGACACTTAGTGCCAAACCTAATGGATCCAATTTAAGTTCAACATTCGAAGCAATCAATGCCAGACTCACGAAATAATCAAATATTGCGAAAGGGACAATGACTGCGATTGTTTGACAAACCCTTTTGGAACACCTGCTGTCAACTGTCAGCCACCAAATCAAATATCATCAGACGCAGAAGCGTACGCACCAATTTTCTCGCACAAAGAAGCCATATCCCAAAATTCAAATCTCACTGCCAAGCTGAATAAATAAATTAAAAAAAAAAACTCGTGAAATTACTTGAAAAAATTTCAAATCAAAACCTTGCCACTCGCTCTGGAACTTAATTGACTACGCCACATCGAGCTGCTTTATCTACGGGTGCAGGCACAGTAACAGCAGTCAACCCTCCGATGTTTATGCGGCCACCTGCGGAAAATTATAAGTCACCCACCATTTCTCATTTCGAGGGGCGTAATTGCAGTTACTTCACGGCGAATTTCACATCCGTCTTTGTTGTCAAATGCGGCCAGACGAGACTATTGCCCGGTCTGCGAGGGTTTACCCAACAACAGCTCTAAATGCGTCTGAAAACTCTTTATTAGCTCAGGTCGAGTCGATCCGATACGGAATGTGTTACAACCATCTATCGCTGCACCAGCACCATCGCCCTGCTGAGCGCGAAACAGTCTTAATCAAAGAATCCGACAAACCACCCCTACGCGTGTCGGGGTGGCACTCTTCGATTTATTTTTTTTTTTATTTTGCCGTCTGTTTTTTTTTTCTGCTCGCAAGGGTGTGCAGCAGGCACACAGCATCCCACACAATGAAAGGAAAAATCACAGAAGACACATCGCAATATATCTCGCCGAACTCTTTTAATAAAAAAAAAAAAATTAAGGAAAATCTGGAAAAAGTGGATGGCGATATGAGAAATTGCCGAAAATGCGTATCAAATTTTCATTAGGGTTGAAAGTAATTTTCCCTCCCCCGCTCGCGTCGCCCTCCCCTGCGATGACGTGGTGCGATAACGACGACGACGGCGGCGGAAAACGAATTACCCAAGAGTTACTAACATGAATTCACATTACGGACGCTGGATTAGATTATTAGGATAAGTGGCAGTAAAAGCTGAAACAGGAAGCAGGACAGTGAGAGGAGTAATTGATTTTTGCACTTTATTTCAAAAATTGGTTTCCATTTTCAAGTGATGAAGGATATCAATTTTGTTGGTATGAGCAATGGGAAGTAATTAATAGAAGCACCTACTTCCGCAGGGTTTGTACGGATGTGTTTAAGGATAATCGTGTGGCATAGACAGCCGCGTGTCTGCTGAGAGCAGTGTGTCTTGGAGTGTTTTTGGAGTTTCCGTGGAAGGGTTCGTCGTCTTTGACACGTCTGAGCTGGTGTTTAATGATTAATCGTGGCATTTTTAACACCTTGGCATTTTGACACGAACATTTGTCTTACACGCCGTGATTTGAGCCAGAGATGAGCTGCAAGAATACGCAAACATTGAACAGGCAGTGTAGGTCTGGGCACTTGGATTTGGAACTGTTTCAGTCGTCTGAGTTTTCAAAAATGCTCTTAAAGTTGCTTCAGTAATTATTTATGAGTTTACTTAGAGATAGAAAATGGTACGTAAGCTTAAAATCGGCATAACTACCATTAAACATCGATCATGTGGTTTAAGTTTTAAGACGTAACGAAAAAAGGAATATCATGCAAATCGGACGGAAATGAACGGCACAAACAACATTTTCTGATGGAGGTCTTATTCTTAGCCCTTTACAGGTGGGATTGCAATCGTGAGAGAACAATAGTACGCATATCTTCAGCTAAGTCCCTCTAGACTATGCAATGGTGCGACATGGAAGAAGAGCATCGCGTAACCTTCCTTGCAGCGAATGGAATCGGGTTCACTACGGTCTGCAGGTCTGTGATCTAAATTTAAGGTGAACTTGTAGAATGTAAAATAATTACTTTTTCTCATATCTCCCTATCCAAAAGAAGACCCCGCTAAGTGCGCCAACTAGGATACGTCTCCAAAACAGCGCTTATAAGATCTTCTCCCTCGTTTTATGACAGTGCCTGAAACCATTCGTGAATAACCTGATAGGTATTTATCAGTGCGACCGGGGAAGACCACAATCGATCAAATCCTCACACTACGACAGATCCTGGAAAAAAAATGTCGACAGTCACCATATATTCGTGGATTTCAAGGATGCATATGATACTACGCACGCTATCATATGCATCTTTGAAATCGACGAGCTATAAAACACCATGTCTGATGATGAACTTACCGAGACCTTCAATATCAAAAATGGGTTTAGACAAGACGACTCGCTATCACGTGACTTCTTCAACATAATTCTTAGGAAGGTCATGCAGAACTCACTCGCAAACAAAAGAGGCACAATCTTCCAAAAGTCCGTACCATTGCTAGTATACAAGACCGACATTGACGTGATTGATCTAACATGACATGAGCCGTCAACAAGCGTCAACTGGCATTCAAACGGAGGCAGCCAAAATGGGTTTGGCGATGAATGAGGGCAAAACGATGCACAGTGGGATATCCCTAGGTCGAATTTCTCTCTAAGTCGAATTCTTTTTGCCATATTTTGGCACTCAACTCAATTTTTCATACAAAAAATCATCCCCTACGTCGATCTACCTCTAACTCGAACTAATTTTGATATCCCGTGAAAATTCGACTTAGAGGGAGGCGACTGTATCTGTATGCCATTTTCACGAAAGGACACACATCATAGACGAATTAACCACAACGTCACCACAGGGCAGATATATTTTTGAGATAGTCAGGACTTTGTCTACCTTGGCTCGCAAGTCAACAGTACAGTATTCGTATACCATTATTACCGAGATTAAGGGCAGAATAACTTTTGCCAATTAATGTTTCTTTGGGCTCAAGGCAATTGTATTAACATTGTATTAAACATTGTATTAAACCTTGATCAATGTTCTGTTCTATAGTGCGGAGGCATTCTCAATCTCAAGAGGAGATGAAGAAACCTGTTCCATTTCTGGTCCTACTTGCGTTGATGGTATTTGAAAAAGAAGATTCAGGCGTCTACAGAGTCAAAGCCTACGACGACTAAGCCATGTAGAGCGCATGGACAACACTGTTCAGGCCGAATAGTCTTCGATTCCGACCCAGTGGGACAACGCATTAGAGGACGTCCATGGAACCGATGGCACACAATAAGGACCTCAACCAACTTGTCGAAGGCAGCTGGCTAAAGATCGTACCAGCTGGAGAGGCTTGTTGGCTGAGACCCATGTCCACCCCGGACTGCAGCGCCAGAAGTTCCTTCCGATATAATGGACTTCCATCCACGAAACAATGGTTAATCGATTTCCAGAATAGCCTTCAAACGGTGTCTCGGGTGCGGTTTCTTGAGCCTATGCTTGCAGATAGATAGACTATAGGGAATAACCAGATGTCGCACGAATCAGGCTTAGCTTAATCAGCCGAATACAGTGGTAATGAAACGATATAGCTTATGGTCCATTATGGTGACAAAAAATCGCTCCTATTGAATAGCGAATAGCGCTTGGAAGGCATTCATATTGCACCGAACTACGATAATCAAAGAAACATGTGTTTTGAACTTCTTCGAAATCATCCTCCAATTTCATAAAATGTGGCACACCCTCGCGTGGTCAGCTCATCAGTTGCAACCAAATATGATTTCCATTGATTTCCTGTGTAATTTTTGCATTACCGATACGGTTATTTGCTTGCCGACAAATTAAAGCAACCTTGCAATTCAAAATGATAACCATCATTACGTGTGTGTGTTTGTGTACCTTCAGCGCAAAGCGAGCATCCAAGTCCGACCCGACCACATATTATGAGCGACACTACTGTCTATAATTAACAACTTCACCGGCGAGAGTCCTTAAAACAATCAACGTGCTGAATAATTAAAAAGTACGATATGGCAACAGATTTAACGACATAAACCACATCGAAATCGCCATTCCGTTCGATTAATCCATTATATCATTTCCGGCTAGCGATGGTAGCAACTGCCCCCCCTTCCCAGGCCACCGAGCCATGCTGCGCCGCTCCGTTCCACTCACAATTAATTAAACGCGGTCGGGTTAAATGAAGCCCCAAGTATGCACAATGCACCGAACTTCCAGATGAACAAGCCAATGACTCGCAACCAACGAACGACGAATGTTGGGACCCATCGAGGATACCAGCAATCGCCGCCGATTAACAAAAATATTTTAACTGCAGCTGTGGAGGTTTAGAGTCGTTTCCGGAATGGCGACCGAATTGGGCTGAGGTTGTGGGGATGTAAAGCAGATCCATGCAGCAGCAGTCGGTCTAAGCAAAGCCAAAAGTAAAAAAATACGGAGCCCTTCCGCGGTCCGAGCCGATGCTGTTTAGGGATGGTCGGCTCATAGCCACTTCCGGCGTCATAGCGGGTGGGGAATGGACCATAAAATTAAAACGAATAAAAAACACGAATACAAAATCGATAGTCGGGTATTGGACTTTAATGCAATCCACTCAGTCGGACTCTTAAATATTCAACAGGATCGATGTGGCAAGCGATGCGGGTGATGTCGGCGGGCCAGTCGGAACCGTGGGACATGATTTTTGCAGAATGATGTGGAATTATGCAAATTGATTGGTCGAATTGCCACTACAAGGCACCAGCGGGATCCGCAAGAGACACGTATTGGTCGAGTGGAAGTTGTGGGACGCTTAGGCTGTGAACCGAACAACAAAAGCTCGCACACGCAACCAAGCATGCTTGTTGCATTGGTGAGCGGTGAACATAATCAACGACAGCTCCTACATATGGAACGGCATTAAAATTTCAAAAAGCGCGTCGTCGTACAATTTCCACTGCACTTAACTACACTCCATGTCGCCCCATTTGGGGTTGGTGGTCAGCGCTGCTCTGACTTTTTGTTGCCGCATGCGTCTCGTCTGATCCTGGCCATCCTGCACCACCATCTGCAACGATATTGGGCGAAATTTACATCGAAAGTCAATGAGCTGAAGTTTTTCGCGTTTTTTTTATTTACGTATGTACATCCTTCTTCTTTATCTTGTTTTGCTTTTTTTCTCTCTGAGAGAGCAGCGAATTGTATTTATTACATCGCACATATTTTGCATTCTGTTGCACAACCATGTCCTACAGGACTCATTAAAAAAAAAGTACGAACAAAAATGATGGGTCCAACGTGGCCCGAAAATTGTATTAACGCAAATTATTCGTATGGTCAGTGTGCGTATGCAGTATGCTGTTGCAGAGCACACACATATCTGGGTGTGTACGTTTCTGTGCATCCTGGACCAGCGAGTGTGATTAATTCGCAATTTCAGTGCACACTTGCCTTTCGAATCTCGAAAAATATGTAAAACGGAAGAAAACACAGGAAAAAAGCATGCGATGCGGGTTGCTAGGCATCAGACGCGACGTAATGAAACTCATCAGCTGGACGCGGCTCAGTCGATTGAATTAATTTTTTGTGGCCGAGATCGATTAACAATTTTCTGTTTTCTTTTTTTCCTTTCGGTTTGTAGCACATAAAATATGGATAATTTACGATTGCCCATGTTGCATGGACCGAGAGGGATGTGTTCAAGTTCGTGCTGAACTGATAAAGTGACCTTAGCCTTGAGCGGTTCAATGTTCAATGATCAATTAGAACAATTCTTCGGCGTCACATGTTCTCAAAGCGATAGCGTATAGTACTCTCGTGATCAGTTCAATTCGCATTTTTAAGCGTGAAGGGCTCCAAGTGACACACTCGATCAAACAGATCAGCAATTATGATGCAGCAATTATGTGAGTTGCATTCCCTCCCGTCACGGCTAACTTCATTAAAAAGGCAAGCATTAAAGTTGTCCCAGATTCCTCATCATTTACTGGTGAATGATGAATTATGTTGAAAGCACTTGTTGAAGAATAGGAAAGACAACTTTTCTTTTCATGTAACTGACACGTTGCCCAATATAAGAATGTTGTCACATAACCTTTTCCGCAATAACAATTGATTTCCATCAAGTTCTGCTGACGTAATATTCCAGAGGCCTGCTGTTCGCTCGAGTACAAAACTTACGCCATCGGGCTCTATCGATTCATTCATCTTCCACCATCGGGGCCTTCCGGAGATTATCATCTCATCGCTATCTATATTTAGAAGATTCCTGTTGAATCTATCGAGGATATTATACAAGCTAATACCAGCGGGAGGTCGAAGATAAACTTTAAGAGGTAAACTCAAAGGACAAAGCGAAACCACAAAAATACACCTAAGTAGCTAATACCAAGCAGACAGGCTTCAAAAGCAGAGATTACATTCCACCGGCTCGCCAAGTCCTGTGTTGGAACTTTAGTCGGATTCGCACCGCCCCAACCATCACCACCGTTGCCGCCATCACCACAATCCGCCGAGCAAGATGCAAAGATAACATTGTTTGGGGGATTCCTTTGAACTCAGACCGTGCACTGGAAACTTATCAACAGCGGTGGCATCCGTCAGGATGCTTTGACAAAACAGCAGGAACTAGAGAAATTATGGAATGGAAATGAGATGACAGAAAAATAACAACCAAACTAGGCACGAGAACGTCGCATCCGAGCATAATAAGAACGCAAACATCAAAGAGATGCCATACAGAGGCGCCGGTTTCACTGAAGGCATTTAAATCCACCCCCACTGTGCATGGCTGAACCCGAAATGAAACCCACGGGGGTGGTGTTTTGCGAAACTCGAACGAGCACAAAGCGACAAACCGAACTGAATGTGTTCAGGCAACATTTAAGGAGCAAGCTTGTCTCAGCTGATTGGATACCTCGTGACAAAGAACGACCCCATCAATATGTATGTGACCACTCATGCACTCGTGCCCTTCGCATCCTTGCGACACGTACGTACCGTAGTTTTGGGGGGCGGGGGAGTTTTTCGAGCCATTTAGACGTAAAAGAAAATCGCAATAAAAATGTATATCTCGTTTGTTTAGTTTTCCACTTCGTGCCTTTGTTTCTGACAACACAACACGCTGCAGACGGCCGGGGGACTGACGGCTGCCGACACACATTTGAGGAGGAATAACCCAACGGGAACATGGAAATCATTTTTACGGAGACATGTTTCCGCCGGTATCGTAAACGCCCGACACTGCTGATGCTTGCTGCTGCTGCTGTTGGCGCTGATTTATCAAAGCTTTTCATGTGTCGCAAGTCACAAGCCATATTTTTATGCGACAACGCCTTGTCGTCTGCGTTATGTGCGTGTGTGATTCATAAACGTAAAAAAAGGGGTGGGAAGGGAGCTCTTAAGCAAAACAATGACTGTTCAAAGGCATTGAAGTGGTCTGCGAGAGTAGATGGCATCAGCTTAAGACAGGTTGCTGGCATCAAGAGGTTTTTAAAACTCGTTTTTCACAAGAAAATACGGACAATCTCTGGCCCTGGTATGGAGTGGTGGGAATTTAGTGAAAAATAGTTATCAACTCTGATCCGTACGAATGAGAAAGCCGACACCTGATTCTGGTGCAACCAACTAGACTCAGAGGGGCACTCTTAGCACATCATTGTGTGCTTGTCAGGCGCGATTATTTGAAGGATCCGCTGAACAAGGATATAGTTTTCGAAAGGATCCGGTTCATCCTCCCGGGACATCAACCTGATTGATATGGATTTACGACTTACGATGCGATACAACGGCCAACAACCTTAGACATGGATATCAATCAATTCAGACAGTAAGCAGATGAAATTTCCCCAATCGCACGGTATTATCGACACCCACCCCCACAAATGAACAAAAAGGCACAACAACAAAGCAATTACCTTCAATCAGGTGTAATTATAATTTCACAAGTAATCAGACAAACTCTTCGTTAAGAATTCATCATGCTGTCGGTCTCGAATAACCAATCTTTCGTCATGTGAATTAGAGCAAGCGCGGGCCGAGTCCACTCACCCCACCACAAACCCTTTCCATTCATCCGCCATCCGCCATCCACCATCATCCAAAACATCAAACTAACACTTTTGTGATATTAATTATTTTTATTCAGACGAAAATGGATAATTACGACGCTGGATCATCCTTATCTTGTCGACTGACTACCACAGGCATTCGGCGAGTTGACGCAGGCACCCAACCAACCGCCCATCCACCCAGAACCAGAGCCGAGGGGTTGTGTTGAGTGTCAGTGGCGCCGTGGCATGGGCAATAGTGTTACAAATACTTTCTCATTAAGGCGAGGGTGCTGTGCTTGGTCTGGAAATGCCGCCGGAAAATGTCGGCGAAAACTTTCAACAAATTACCCATCGAGCACAACCCAATCACGTGTTAATTTATTTAGGAAAATTCTGAAATTACCTTCCTCCGAGGACGGGGCACGGGGTTGTGTTTTTGTTTCGCCCACCGCCTGCCGCCCACCTCTGCACCCATGGGCAAACAGCTGCAGGGCCTACACCCAGATAGAGCGGCACTGGCTGAGGGTCTGTATAAAACGGATTACACTCGACTTCAGATTGATCCGCCGTCTGGTAGCGTATCGAATGGGATATCTCCAGCGCGAATCAGTTATTGTTTCGCAAATGAGATTTTACAGGTTTTTTGTTATTCGGCGGCCCGCTGCCGGAAAGAAGGAGACGGAGAAGCTGAAAGGCGAAGCGAAGCAAACCAACCCTTTGATCAGGGGTGCGATTATCAAAGAATTAAGTTCTCCCCCGCGAAAGTTGTTTCCCCAAAAAGAAAGTAAATTACTCATTTTCCTTGGCCGGATCTAAAATGCTCACTGGCAGTGTATCTCCTCCTGAGCGCGACTTGCGGCTGCCTTGATGGGTGGCAGGAGTGGTGGTGGGTGTTGGAATTGGCGGCTAAAATGTTCTATGTACATTTAGGTAGATATTTCTGCGGGGTTTGCTGCTCATCATTTATCTTTTGTTACACACCACCACCAAAGCTACTCCGTTGCGGGGGCTGCACCATGAACCACCGTGAATTGTGGCCATGGGGGGTGACTTGGAGGACGGCACGAAGAAAACAACTTTTCTTTTTCACTATTCCTCTCATCCCCCCTCACATCCCCTCTTCAGTCGTCTCTTCGCGATGGTGGTGGCTTTACTTCTTCATCCTGAGCTTCATCCTCTACTTCTTCATCTTCTTCTGCATGATAAATTGTTACAAAAGCGTCCAATTAGCGTTGCGAATAACTTTCCGTTGTTCGCTTCGGCCCCGCTCCCGTTTAAGGGTTTGATACTGGAGACGGTATTTGTTTTGACCATGTCTCGTAATGTGTACATGGGATCCAATTATATTCTCGTTGCATGTAATTAGCATAAAAGAGACAACTTTTGCTCTTCCACTAGCTACCACTCCATACACACACACACACACACACACAGAGCCTGTGTGTTGTGTCGTGCTGCGACGACGACCGTGCCGCGACTTTCAAGTGCAAAACGCTGAAATTTCCCTGAATCGGAGTTGAATTCGATGCCAATGGGTGGGTGGTTTGGGGCGCTAGATCTTTGGCGTTTTCTTTTATGTGACAAGCATCCCCGAGTTAACTGCATCCTTGGCGTTCGGTGTTCGCGTTGGCTCATGTTGAAATCGGATGCTGGGAGCGTCACGACGAAACGTTTCCTGAAAGGACATAACAATAAGGATAAGAATAAATAATCCCTTTATCTGGGCTTCGCAATGCCTACCATCCGTTGGTGGTTGAACGGTTTCTAACAGGATCAGCACTTGTAGGTGGATTTGTCGACAGCGCAACAAATGAAATCCAATCGTGTTATTGCACTTCACATCTCAAGGACACTACACTCGTACTGTCGGTTTATGCGGTTCAGACGGCTCGTCGCCGGTCATTCGTCGGTTTCAGAGGGTTATCGGAGATTTTTCTTGGATTAGTCTGCTGTCGACTGGACATTTTAAATTCAATTTCAACCATTTTGTTTTTTTTTTGTTTTAATTTATGACACTCTGTTGAAACGTTTGAGTGGCTCGCTCTGTGAACCTCTATCATAGACTGTGCATAACTAATGCTTTGAGAAATCGGTGACACGTTCAGTCATCATCCAGTAATTATCCACTTATGGCATTCGCACGCCTTGACGCATGAACGGTCGGATGTACCTGAATTTGTCATCAAATGCAGTCATGTGTGCAAAATCCAAAACTCAACTTGCCTGTAATTATCGTCAACAAACAACGATGCAAATCGGGTTTCATCCCGCAGTCAGGCCCACATCGGAGTCAAGCGTATTGCCGTAACATCCTGCCATTCCCAATAATTACGGCGAATTGGTATTTTAATTAAAAGACAACTTTGCATCCTCCAAGCAAAGTGAAGTGAAAATTGCCGAGATTGAGCGATGATACTGATGGAATTGTGTGTGTGTGTGTGTGTGTGTGTGCGGGCGCGTGTGAGTGTGTGCCCTGCGCAAATCTACTCACATAAACGTCCATGCGGACGAGTGCGCCCAAGCTATCGGATTTCGCCTGGCTCTGGAGCGAGATGAACATTTCAGGAATCCGATTGCAAGACCTAGTGTCAAAACCTCCTTCATCCTCTGCCACTGGCCGCTCTTCGCAGTGACGGCTTTCTTTTTGTTTCTCGTTTTCTCTCCTTTTTAATTAAAACAAAATCCAATAACAATTGAGAGAAAGACAACCACCAGCAGGCAGCCAGACAGTCAGACGACGTAGATGGCGGCAGTGGCGGCAGTGGCGGCAGCGGCGCTAGGCGACATTGCACGAATGAATAGAATTGAGAATGTCCTTTTGGGAAGGGGCGCTGCCATAGGTGGTGGTGGAATGTGGTAAACCAATTTGAAGAAGAGTCCCTTATGTGGGTTCAATTGAATGGCACACGATCCCACTGAAAATGTCAAACATTCCATTAGAGTTTGTGTAGCGCGTCCGATTCTGTTTATCCGGAGTTCGGTCGAAGGCGATGGCGGCCGGTGGCCGGCGGAAGGGATGGAGACGGCTGAAAGCGATGCTCTTAACTGAAACGACCAACACTGGACAGGGAATTCTTTTAGGCACTTGTCGTTGCTGGTTAGTGAATGTACAGTCCTTTTTTTGTCGTTATTTGTTTACATTTTTTTTCCAGACTTCATAGTGTTTGCATTGCCAATGACCAAGCAGACGGAATTCATTTAAGGGCACAATGTTGAAGGTGCTTATGCTGAGTTGATGAGGTGTGGAAACACCTGCTTGGATTAATATGACCAGATTTACAGTGGTGGCTGTGAATGAGGATGGAGACTAATTAACTCGTAGGTAATTGGAAGCTTTCTTTTCCGGATGTTCGCTGGTGTTGGTGCTGCAATGGACGGGGTCTTGGCTCTGTCAACTTTTTGTGCAGAAGTCTGAGTTCGTTGTAGCTCGTTTTTCTAGCAGCGTACACATTTTCACGCCAAAAAATGTTTGATTATAAGTTATACTCTACTTGTCGTAAGGTAGTGCATTTTCGTAAAGTAGTGCATTTTCACCTGTTGCACGTTGCGCATCGCTTTCAATGGGTTCACATATTCTTGTCTATGCTGTATAACGACACTACATACACTCGATGTCTACTTTCATGGGGACTGCGAGTAACAAAAGCTTTTCATAACAGTTTCGAATCATTGACCGTGAAACAAAAAATGTATGGTTTCTCAAACCCATTCTGCGAACCATTTTGGATTCGCTTTAAAATAGTCTTTCTACCCAATTTAGTGTGGACCCCATCTTCGACTGTCATCTTTGTCTGCGCAAGTAAACACCTCAAGGTGGAGGAACAATGAATTGCTCGAAGCCCTTAGGAAATCCATATCCTTTTTTTACTAGCAAATAATGCTGCTTTTGTATTTTCTATATTTTAGGATTGTCGTTTTTTTTTTGTGACTATGAAAATCTCGATGTATAGCCATTGTCCTTAAAAAATAACCTCCAATAACGCATGCCAAGTTGGCTGAGGTCCTTCTTCACTTGTGTGCGCCATTGGTTTTGTGGACGTTCTCTATTGCGTTGTCCTACTGGTGTGCTCATTAGAAGACTCTTCGGGCTGGAACAGTGTTGTCCATACGCTCTATATAGCCCAGCCGCATTAGGCTTTGAATACGTAGACGCCTGGCTAGACTCATGTCGGTGTACAGCCCATACAGTTCGGCGTTGAATCTTCTTCTCCAAATGGCATCAGACAAAATTACAAAATTACCAACAATTATAAATCATCATCATCATCTTCTTCTGACCCGCATGATCCGCTAAAGGGGTCGCGGGGGTAAACCACGCACGAGAGGTCTCCAGGCAACTCGATCCTCCGCCATCGACTTTAACTCATCAGGAGCTATGCCCAAGTGTAACCCGGCGAATTTTTGGACTTGGTCCAACCACCTCGTCCTGGGTCTGCCAAGCGGTCGCCTGCCTGATGGAATCGCATTCAACGCCCGCCTCGGAAGTCGTGATGATGGGGACATTCGTGCCACCAAACCACCGAACCATAGCCCTTTCCGTTCGAAGAAGCAGCTGCTCAATGTTGAGTCCCTGGCGCACTGCCGTGTTTCTCACCCTATCCCGGCGAGTAATTCCCACAACAGCACGAAGAAATCTCATCTCAGCAGCTTGCACTCACGATCTTATTCTTTTGGTCATTACAAAAATTTTATTAACATAGGTGAGAGCCCCCCCCGGCAGCTGACCTCCTCGTAGTGGGGACATGACACGCAGAAATAGATTGGCCTCGGATAATGCCTACCATGGTGCCTGGGCCCCATTTGGAGCCAGGCCTGAATGGTGGCAGCATGCGAGCGTCTGTGGCCGGCCTGTCCCGCTCGGCAGCCGGTCGGGCTCAGCCCGAAGGAATTAGGAGCAACCCATCAGTGGCCTCGTGAGCGGCTATGGGGGTGGGGGGGAATTCACGCCATGCACTAACCAGTACGTGCGATTAGCAAAAGGCAACGGACAATTATAAATAAATAATTAAAAATCCTTACCGTGCTCTACACAACTAATCTGTTGCCCGTACGAACCATGTTACAAAGACCGACAGCCAGTTCGAACATGAATGCATAGTGGCATGTGTATGCTTCTCCTGTTGTTAGATATTATTTTAGGCCACATTGCAAACAGCGGCCATACTTGAAGCACTTATTCTGCAATAAATATAGCCATTTAGTAGGCAACTCTTACGAACATACCTGTCCCACGTGCTGAACCTTTTGCCAATTAAACGGGAACCAACTTTTTTGCCACACGTGGATCAAGAGCAGAGAATCGAGAAGTGGAGAAGTGGGTACGTATGTAAGGATCTGCCAAGGCATGGGGATGTATGTTAGGATTTAGTGTGGCGTATTTAGTGCCCACTGATCAAAAATGGGTGGATTTGGTTAATTTCGTCAGACGTATCAGTGTGACCAAGCAAATCGACAGTAGATCGAATATTCACACACTCAGGCATATCCTGGACAAGACTAGCGATGTTCAGGGCGACACCATCTTTTTATAGATTTTCAAACCGCATGCGACAGCACTCATCGAAAGGAACAATTTGATGAAACTATAGCCGAATTCGGACTCCTGGAAAAATTGAACCAGAACATATACGAGATGCTCCGTACCAGTTCGGTTCTAGGACTCCGCAGTCATTTGAAATCTGCCCCGAGTTTCAGCAAGTAGATCCGGTGTCGTGTGATTTCTCCAATCTCGTACTGAAGAAGGCAGGTTTAAACACGGAAGGTAAGGACATCGTCGCCTGTTCCAATCGTGCCGTAATGGAAACTCCACGGCAATTGAAAAACGGCTCTTTAGCTCTGAAGTCAAAGTCGCTCTATTGAACTTCAACCAATAATGAACTTGATTAGCAACTAATTTAGAGAACCGCTAATTATTTTCTGCAGTCAACCGTGACGATGTAACTCTCTCACACAACGATTCAATCACACTTTCAACCAGAAGACACTTTAAACCGAGATCTCGCCCCATTCGCCATCCATCATCCGTATAATCCTAATTTCATTTCGATACTCGCTTATTGAGGTTAATCAATCACTAGATGTGCCCCGCTCATCAAACATGATCCAAAGCGGTCACCGCACACACATCGTGTGTCCACCCCAGCGCCAGTCCAGCACTCGGATGTCAGACCTCCTGGAGGGCCAATAGCCATGGGCATAATTGATTACAATTCCAGAGCTAATGCATTTCCATTTCGATCCGGAAGCGACTGACGTGGCTGCTAAAATTAAATTTGTTATCCTTAAAAGTCCCGCCTGTCGATGATGATGTCGATGTTACCCCTAGTAGGAAGTCATTTATCAGTCAGGAGCAAAAGGTCCATCGCCTTTGGTGGTGATGTATACCGGCATCGGCGATGTCCCGAGCCGCCCAATGGAGCTCAACGCAGCGCCGGAGGTAATTACTTTTTAAAGTAGGTCCTGGCCCAGCCTGAGCATGAGGTTTCTTTATGAATAATCTAATGCTGCAATGCCTGCCGTGTGTGGTCGGGGGACTCATGCGCATCTGCGGATGCATGTGGGTGGAGCGGACACGCTTCATCGTATTTTCGTCGATGATGCCGGCCGGCCGTCGGCTCAGGCAAATCATAATTAAATCGGAATGATGAAATGCTGAAAATATTGCTGAATTAGATATTTACGCTGCAATTAAGAATTTCGTTTCACCGGAAAATCAGAGTGACGAGCTGAAGTACAGCACTGGCACCCTTGCCTTGCCCGGCGCATATCTGTCGACCCCGGTGCGCATATAGGTACACATTGGTTGGTGGCATTGTTTGCTGCAGCTAAACCACAGCATCCAGAGCATGAAACCGTACAGTGCTTGGACAGGACGTCCTTGTTGATTTATGCAAATCTATCAAATCAAAATAATAGCACAACGAATTTGCATATTTCAAATTAAAATTGACTATGATGTGTTTACAGAGCGCTCCTTTTGGCGCCACATTTACTGGGCGCCGTGTGTCGGATGGAGGGTGCCGAGTGCCCGGTGGGGCGTGTCGGCGTACAGGAAGTGTATCTCGAAGCAGGTACGATACACAGCGGTGTATTTGTATGCTTAGATTGAATGCAAATTTCGCCCAACTGAATTGACTGATCAACTCTGACCGTGTGTCGGCCCACGACGGGTGGCTGGCACCGGGAAAGAGTGCAATTTGCGATTAATTGTTTGCATTCGGGTTGAGAGGTGGCTTGTATTGCATATCCTTGCTAATCAGCTTCCATTCTGTTCTATTAGCTTATGAGGGGGCAGGGCCGAATGCCATCGAGGAGGGTGTGAGTCTCGTATTTGGAGAACATGGACAACAATTGAATTTTGATTGCACTGGACCCATCGAAAAGACACAAAAACTTCGCTATCATGTTCGACCGGCTAAAAATGTTTCGAACCCAAATGGGCACGTCCATTAATTAACAACAATGTGGTGCCAGTGACTATGGCGCATCCTAAATCGAGGAGAAGGCAACTAAAACATGCTGGCCGGGTAAAAAATGCACTTCTGGGGCGGATTTTGTAATAGCCGCCGCATGAATGCTTTTAACATACCCGAAGTTCAGAGTGAATGTGCCTAATTCTATTTTTTGCATTTTTGTTCCCTAAAAAATTGTGTACATTATTCAGGCAAAGCTTTATTAATGGCGATGCATAAAGGACACCCTGCACTGCACATTTAGCTCGGTCTCAACGCAAAACAGTGTGGAACTGAGTAAGTGGGTCACGGCAACTGGATTTTCGGGAAGTATTTGAAAAAATATTGCATCAAGGCTCTTATTAGATGAAACTTTCAAGTGGAGCGGAGTGCACAACGGGCTCTCTGGTCCGGAACGGACGAGCGGTGTGTGTATGTGACAATGTGGAGCTATACTAGTGAACCCTTTTTAAGGTTGATACTCTATGTGGACTGGAAGTCAATCGATTGTTGTTTATATTGCTATTTGACACTGAATTGGAAACCTTGTTTATGGCAAAGATCCCATGTGGAAAACCTTGGAACAGTTCTTGCGTCAGCATAATCTTATACGGATGTGGGTCCAAGGCCATTCTCAAAATAAGCTGGGTTGACTCTCTGGCGATGCCCAATGGCTCAGCTGAATGGCACCCAATCAAAATTGCAGGGTTTTTCTCGATTATGGTCGCTACGACGACTATGTTCGCTTTATTTCTTGGCTTTATTGGTGGCTTGAGATCCAAATGAGTGTACTGATGCTCAACTTTTCGATGGAGCGACGAATTGCGCACTGAAGCCATGATGATGAATTGGCAAGCCTTACTAAACATTTTGACAGCTGACTTTGACTGATCTAACATCTAACTAACACTACCATTGCATTTGATCACCATCTCAATTGACTCATTCGTAAAAAAAACCGAAATGCTTATGACATTTATAACATTTCAACATCAAATCAAGTTCAAATCCAGTGGACACAGAGTGAGAGGAAAATAGTTGAGTGACATCATGAACTGTCTAATTAAGAAGTGATCTACACACATCCCCCTCTCCCCAGGCACAGACACAGAAAAACCACATGCGAAAGCATTTGTCAATCAGCATCGTACGGCCTCAATTTCTGAACATGAACATATTTTCAGCCACAAAACGTGGCACAAATATAAATTGCTTTCATAATTATTTTCATATTTTTTTTTTCATTCGAAAATATTGTTATGCGCTCTATGGCGAAAAGTGAAAATATTTCATCGATAAAGGTTAAATCTGTGGCAGGAATGCCTGCGGACCAGATGACTGGATTATCCCGCCGTCCACAGACACAGAAGCATTCGTTTCTAACCGTGAATATGTCGGCGTGGAAATTGCAAAAATTCAGATGCATCAACAGTTAAGCTTTGAGTCCTGTTTCACTTGGATAATGTTTTCTTTTTTTCCCGTTTTTTGTTTTTGTTCGTTCGGTTTTTTGCTGACTTCATTTTTTTGTTTTTGTTTTGCGAAATCGAATTGGAAAATGCTTTGTCTGGCCGCAAGTATTTTCCCATTTGAAGCGGTTGTTTTGCTAAATTGTTCCCTAATCCAATTTTAACTAGTATGTGTCCCGGTAGCTATTCGGTGGCATAGCAATGCCGGAAATCACATTAGATGCGACGCGGTTTAAGTAATTTATTGTAATAGCTTTGTTCGTTTGGTTAATTTGTAAATAAACTTAATTACCGTTTTGTCGTTTTAGATTAGTTGTTTAAAATGCAAAAACGAAAAATCGTGAAATATGTATGCAACGCCTATCTGCCATACAATCGAATGGAATGGTATTGAATGGAAATACTCGTACCTATTGTAGGCATTCGATTGTTTTTGTCTTTTGGGCTGTGGTGGTGGAGGTCTCAGTGTACAATGAATTCTTCCCTTTACAGTGTGTTTGCGTAGTTGATGCAAATTTGATTGAACTCTAGACTAGAAAATCAGTGAAATACTAGTGATTCAAGTGGAGGTTGCAGTTTAAGTTGAACGAGGTTTTGTCATAAGCTTTTTAGAGAAATCTGATGTAGTGGATGCTTCATTAAGACCTGTTTGTTAAATTGTAAGTAAAGTACATGAATTTAAATGTTAGAAACTGTATTATGACCTAAAAGAATAGAACATATTTACTTTTATTTTTTTTACTCTTATTACACCGCCGTACAAAGTTGAATTTAACATCCTACTACCGTTGCGACCGATATTTGCCTATTTAAACGAGTAATTTTAACTTCCACATCCTGGATCGCAGTTGGTTTACAGACTGGATGTGGTTTATTCGGTTACGTATCATCCAATAACCTAAACTGATGCACGTATTTGCGGATTATAAAGGCAATAACAGACTGGGATGATCAAAAATCTACACCATATGCAGCTCGAAGTGCACGAAAAACATTTTGTTCACATTTTCGTTCACATTTTCTTAAAACAGCTGAATAATTTCGGGACGTTGTTGAGGTGTAAGCAATACCGAATAAGAATAAGACTACATCAAGGAACCAGTTTTCGCTGTCAAGCGAAATCATCCGAACTCCAAGGGATGTGTATGGAACATTTAGTTGCCACATCAGACGGATATCCAAAATCTTGCATCACGAACGTTCCTAGTCATGTTTCTGCAGATCACTTATTCACTTATCAGGCCTGCGACCCATGGAGCGACTGAGCCTGAGCATTGCATTTGCCTGCTGACGGTCCTCCGCATGCTGAATATCACTTAACCAAATCTAATTCAAAATTGCACTTATTCCAATTATTGGGTTTTCCAATAGGAATCAGAAGATGAGTAATTGATTAACGTGATCACCTGGCATTAAGCCTTATATCACGAGGTCTCTTACTCCTAAGGACCATTTAAGGACGCTGGACCAGACGCCTTCAGTAGGAAACTCAAGTTCCAAATTTAGAAATAAGCTTATGGACTTATTTCTCCACCTTGGTAAGGTGGTGAGGCCCACCCAAACCTCTGCTACTCTTTGGGTCGTAGCACCCGGTTGTATTTTGCAACTCCACACAGATTTGAATCATATAACTTTCACGTCTCGGAGTCCGACCCCAACCAAAGGTTGACTCTCAGACATGTGGGTATAAACTCCAACTCTCCCAGCGACTTTGTATTTTAAACCACAGCCACCACGACACTCCCACTAGGGGGCCAACCTCAATTGCTCAGGCTGAAACCTATGCAGGTCTCAGTTCTCTGATCTCCCGTGGCACCAGACTATAGCCTCTGGTCAGGCTACCAGTAGGATGCCATAACATTCCCAGACTGGCCGCTATTGTTCGAAAGCCGAGGACTATTCTTGCATCAGTCTATAATTGAGATTGTTGCATCCTTATATTCCATTAATCTCTTTATGAGCTTGCAACATCATACGGCGAGCACTGGAATATGGACGTATCATAAACCAGTTGCTCTTAGCTCATGGATTTTAGTCGCCTTTTACGACAGGCATGCCTTGCCTCGGGCATATTCTGACCTCTACCCGGAGGGAGAAGGAATCAGAAGATGTTGAAATTAAATGAATGTGTAGAATCTTTGTCTATTTAGGTTTTTGAATCAATCATACGAAATATCCACTGTAGGCATGTAGCGCCGTTCTAATTGAATATACCATATCATCTAAATAAAATTGACGCATCGGTAGCCTTCTCCATTGATAGTGATAGCTTAGTCGTTAACTGGTGTCATTTCCCTTCAGCTCCTGGGTCGCTTAGATCTAATATTCTTGCGTTTAGCTAACCTACGGGTGTGGATGATTGTTCACTGAATTGGTCGACTTGGATCTGGATACCAAACGTGGAACAGTCGACAGGGAAGAACGACTATGTCTGACATTTTTTGAATACCATAACCGAAGCGGAGTGTAATAGAAGGGACATTCAATAAAAAATGCGGCGGCCGTGTCATTGTGTGTCTCCTACGCACTTGAACCTCGGTGGCTGGGTTCGATTTGGTCAAAAATAATTTTTACGGCCACCTCTTTCCACTTCTTTCGAGTCACTGCCAATGCTCAAAGAGTATAACTGTCTAGAAAAGGCTTCTCAAACTTGGTCGTCCGGAGTCGGTATAAAACTGTAGGTCCCTTCCACTCGTGATAGAAAAATAGCACGCACAACACGAGTGGTTGCTGAGAAGCTAGGCCCTGGATCTGTACGAGCTGTAGTGCCACCCATATTCGATAAAAAAGAAGAATTTGTATAAGCCTTGGTATAGTTACCACCGCGTAGTGGGTAAGACGCAAACTCCTACGCTAAATTTTTGGAAAACTTTCACATTCACCGCACCACCTTTTCGAGCCACAAACAGTACTCAAAGGGTACCACAGTCAAGAATGTTTTAATCCTTCACTGCTCTGAGGCGGAGAGGCTCTCTGCACGAGTGATTTTGCTGTAGAAGCTACACCCAAGTTCACCTAGGGATGCGGCTCCATAGCCGAAGAACTGACAAAGTGCGAAATATTACATCAAACCGTGGAGGAAGCGTGTCGTAAGAATTCAAGAGTCTATTACCAGCATGAAGGACTTTTGCTTTTGTACTTTGAGATCATAGTTAATGGAATGCAACCAAGATAACGATATTATGATGACTATCCAAAATCCAACCATACAACCTCAAATCAAGAGTTTTGCTTCAGTTTTTCTTCGACATTTGCCTCTCAGAAGTGTAGAGACAGTTTGGAGACTCATTTCCATCTCAAATTTTCACAAACACACGCTATAATGGGCACATTTCCATGAAACACAACATATCCATATGTCATCTCAAACGTCTGATCCCGTAAATCACCCACTAGCTTGCCACAAGTCCACCTGCGTTCTCACTATTTCAACGCAGTCCTGCACTGCACCGCACTACACACAGATGTGCAGCTGTAATACAGTTCAGAAAATATGTTCGGTTTCCAACTCCCGACCTGTCATCTTCCACCGGCCATTGGCGAAACATTCAAACGTTCAAGCGCGGTGATAATGAATAAACCGCATGCTTTCAATTTTGGGCCTGTGGTCAATGACTCTTCGTCCTCCCACCCAGAGGAGCGGCGCATTGTGTCTAACGCAGATTTTTGCTTAAACTCCGGTTACGTAGCATCTCCTGGCAATATCCTACTTGGATGCGGTGGAGGTCACCGCATATTTGGAGCATTTTCCGCTTGATCGCTCAGCCATAAACTGCATATGGCATTGCATCCCCTAACCATGGTACGCATATCACGCCATTGTCAGGAGGTCATGGCATGCAGCAGAAGTGCCAGGCCAAGCCATGCATACACACACGCCCATCCTCTGAGCCCGTTCAAGTGGACCGCAAGTTGGCTCGTGGTGTGTTGTGTCGGTCGTAGAAAGCCAATTTACCAATTAAGTGCGAACAAACAGAACACGAGACATCATTTTAGTTCTGTTGTGTGTGATTTGTGTAAACACCAATGTTAATTACATGTGCTGTGGGGTGTGTGCTGCTCCTCCAACGTCACCATTCGCCATTCGCCATTCACCATTCACCCTTCACCAGCCGCCACCGCTCAGGCTCACCGCCGCCTCCGCTGCCTCACTAAACCGACACCGAAACACTCAAACAAACTAACCTCGGCTATAAATAGAGGATGTCGTCGTCGCCGTTGGTGTCGTGTCCTCGTCGTCGCCTTCGTAGTCGTCATCATCACCATCGGGTGGTTGCGGCTCCGATGGTGGCTGCGATCCAATGAGAATTTTCTCTTCAAATTACCAATCCTGGCCGTCGCGCATTTCAGCGCAGCATCTTCGTTAGGAGCCTTCCTCCTAACCCCCGATGACCTCATTAGACGATCCGATAGTCGTGAACGTGATTCGGGTAAAGTCCACTTGCGGTTTCTCATTTGCAACCGAAACTGATTAAGGATTTTGTATGGTATTCGCGGTTATTCTACTAATTGTCTGAATGCTACCGGGCAAATTGTTTTCCCTTCGAATGCGTGTGCGGTTACAGTACTTGCGTGCATAATCCGCGGAATTAGGCGTAGGCACGCAACAATTTCAATTTCTTTTTTTCTGTTTTCTATTGTTTTTGTCCCTCTTCTCATCACTTTGATTGGGCTTTAATTTACTAAGGCGTTCAGCCTCATTTTGTATTGATTGGTGGGGTGTTGAGAAGTTTGAGGGCCAATTAGTGGGACTAAGTATATGTATGTTTCGTTAAAATGAGGATGATACAATGGCGTCGCTTGGGAGAGGTTGTATTTTCGAAAGTGTATATGAGTTCGCGTTCATTCACGTGAACACGTGACTTTGGTTTGCACGATAACATTCACTCACGTAAACGCTTTCACTTTGATTTACATGTAATTAGTCTGGCAGGACGTTCGCGTATACTATAAACCCCTGGATGACTACGTTGATAGCATTTTACTCGCTCATCGCGCCGTGTAAAACAATTTGGCGTGATTGCTCCAAAATCTGAAGATGTAGTCCATTTCTGGACATCCTCAAAATTTTGTTCACATCCTTATCGAGAACAAAAGCGCCCAAGAAGCTGATTCAACAGGACGTTACAACTTACAATTAACATTTCGAAGAAAGCTGATCGGTTTCGGGGAACATGTTAAAAATTGTACAACATTACAAAGCAGAGATCGATCTCTCTCTCAAACACTCCAGAGAAAATCGTAAGGTGGCGGCCTTTCACGATCTTCTGACTTTACAGACAATATTCAATATTCTCCATACAGACAAAAACTGTTGGAGTGGATAGTATTCACCCCGATATTATGAAAATGTTGGTTCCAATTATACTTCCTTACATCACCCACATTTTCAATAGAATAACCATGACTCGGATATACTTTGAAAAAAAAATAACCAAGTTTCTAAGAAAATAAAACCGCCTAAATATCGACCAACTGCTATTCTCCAATTTTTGTCGAAAGTGTTCGAATCTGTCGTCAGTCGGCAGGCAGAGAAACAATATTGCGTTGCTACAGCCGACTACGCATTGAAATGATAAGCCAGTTTATCAGCTTTAATTCAGTTTTAATCTCTCAAATGTCAGTTGGCACAAGAAACTCCCAAGTTGTGAGAGAATGGCAGCTTAACGCAGCCGACTACTTGGTAAAAAAAAACTGCGTTCGTTTTACGTTTGACGTTTTATTACGATCCTCTCATTTCTCCCAGTTTTAACAAACGTAGGACGACGCACTATTTTCTCAATTGTCCTTGTTTTGCTTGGGTGGAACGATGTTAGCACCAACACAGCATTATGTTTCAGGCATAGAGATCACATTGAGTGACACAATCTTTAAAATACTAAGCTAAGAGGTTATATTCCCCAATGGTCATCACAATCGGTCCACCAGCCACCTAATATAATAATAGAAGCGTCCATCATTCTTAGTGCCAAATGCACTCACACCTGCAAAAGCTTACAGCTCCAAACTGAACCCTTTTCGGTACAGTCCGCCTCATTTGAAGGGGGACTCAGTGTTTCCAACGTCACCGCCATTTCTCACTGCTTCCTTCGAATTCCAACCAAATACTTGAGACGCTCTGAGGATACCCTACACAAAAAAGCGATGTCATGACAATCTTCCCGCAATCCACATACCATGCGAAGACTGAAGAGTTTTGAACTTTTCAAAAATCAACGCATTCGATTGACTTGCCACCGAGCAACCCAGCAACAATACACTCGACAGTAACCCGGCAACACCAGCATCAGCCGCCGGCACTGTGCGCGCATTAATCCCTCACAAAGAGGACAATTACATTCCACGTGAAGAGCACTATTCAATTCAAATTAGACCCCATCTCATTTGAATGGAAATGAGGCCCCACATGCGGGTTATACACGATTGAGTGTATCACAGAAGTCCTTTCAAAAATTCAAATCAAATCAAATGTCGGATTTTCGGCATCCCTTCCATCCATTCTTTCCCCGTCGACTGTCCCGCTAAAGGCCAACCCGTGTTGACACATTCATCTCGTCTTCACGTCCTGTCACTGGCATCCACTTGTAACGAACTTACAAACTGTTGCCAAGGAAACATGCAAAATATGTATTACAATAAATGCTTGAAACACTACACAAGGATTTTCGAATAAAAAGTGCACGTGACCGGAATCCTTATTTCCTCATCAATAGACGATGACGATGAATCTCTTTTCGCGCTGCGGCCCCACCGATACGACCCGGATATCCATATTAAATTCCATCTAGAAGACCCAGGAAACCGTGCTACAGAGGGCGGGCGATCCCCTCTCGACTCAAGGGTCTCAAGTGTTTGTTTGCCGTTTAAGTGTGCGCCAACGCCTCTGTCAATTTGTACGCATTGGACAAGGACGACGTCGTCATCGACATCGTTATTGGCACAGGCACAGGCACATGCCCCCTCCCCCACACATGACTATGGCTATTTGAACTACCCGCTACCCCGGATTATGGGCGATTTAAATTGACTAATTCGGCTCGAATGGCAAACAATGCAGGCAGACTCTGGAAACATCTTAATGCACACGCCTGCAGTCCCGAAGTTTCATGTGACACTTATCCGGCGAACCTGTGGAATCTGTGCCGTTTGCCACCCTTGGAACCGGCATAAGTCCTTCGATTTTATTTGGTCGATTCAAAATGCGTCTGTGTGCGGGTGAGTGCTTGCTCCTGCCTGCAATTGTAGCAAGGACTACTGTGACAGAGGCAGCGACAGGCGTTTGCATCAATTTCGAACCAGAGCCATTCGGAGCTCCGCACCGCCGAACACGAGAAATGCAATTCCATTTGACCTGGGGACGTTTTAATTACAAATTCCCCTCAAAGTGACCATTAGGAAGTTTAAATAGTTAACAACGATGGACAGACACTCCATGCAAATCGAGTGTGCAATCGAGTTAGATGGATGCTGTGCAAATCCTCTGGTCCTCTGGTCCGCCGGAGTGGAGAGTGCCGATCATTCTCTACTTCACGTGTGGGTCAATTGAGGGCGGTGATTGGTAGATGGGTCGAGCGAGTCGACTGAACTCGAGAAAGTTACATTTTGAGGGGCAGCAAAGGCACACATACTAGACATGACCCGGCAGTTGCAACAGCAGGAGCAGAAGTAGTGGCAGCGGTGGGAATAATAAACGAGGGCTATTTACATGTTCCGTTGCACTTCCGGTTCCAGTTGGAAGTGCTCTGTAAATCGGTGATGCGAACACCCGTTTGCCATAGTTCGTCCAGTACAAAGGATGCGGACTTCTCCGAGCAGTTAATTTCACAAAGTGCTGGTCCCAAAATCTCTTAAGTGTTTTCTTGTTTTTTGAACTCACATTTGGTCGGTTGGTTGGCCCATTGGAGGCCACCATGCGTCTGCCATTGTTGGATTAATTAGAGTGAAAAATTAAATTTATTGAGTGGGCGGGAGTTGTGATTCACATCTCGGTGGTCAAGGGCGGCTTTTATCGATGTGAGGGGTCTTAATGGGGTTTGGTTATTTTACAACCAATTGACCGCATAATTCGAGGTGGTTTCGAACATTGTTTGGCAATTTAATTACTGGAGCTACCAGAACTGGTTATGGATATCGCCATCCACAAAGTCAGTGCTACGCTGTGGCCAACAAGAGAGGTGTACGTTCATTATAATGTTGTTCCAGTGCCAGTGAAGGAGTTGAAATGGAATGAAAGCCATTATATGATGGTAATGTAACAGCCCAGCGGTCTGTTGTTTGTTTTTTCCAAGTCCTAACGACTCATTGCGTGAGAAATAGTTTTCACAGCATCTCATTGCTTTCTCCAAACTTCTCTAATCAAGCAGTCCTTGAGTTTAGGCTGAAATTGACCTAATTTCCACTTAACTCCCTTTCAGTCGCACTCTTCTTTATCTGCCAAGCCACTTTATTCGATTACAACACGTCGCGAAATTGAGTAGCTCCATTCCGTAGGCGACCCAGTTTCTTGAACCCACATCAGGTGCAGCAGCCGTAAGGTATTCACACTTCCCACTCCCATGGCATCAGCATTATGAGTTTGGCCCAGAAAATGTTTGCCAATAAGTAGCCCGCCGACGATGACGACGACGACGACGACGACGGATAAATGGAATGACAACAAGGAGGACGATCAGAAAACTAAAATAAAAGTGTCCTTGCATTATTTCACTTAAGGACTCGAATTTTCTCAATTCAAACATTGAAGCGAAACTGCATAAAGGAAAAATATCTCTTCGAGATAATGTTGCCTCGAAAAGTGTGTTTATTTTCTTCTCCCCCACTGCCCGTCCCCACGCCGAAAGAATGGACTTTGGCTATGAAGTGAAAGGCACTGAAAATGATGATGATGGCGGAGAAGCCTAGCGAAAAATGCCGTCGATATGCGCAAAAAGTTTCACCATTGAGACGAGAAATATCCTCCACGGATGTCCGTGTCTGCGGTGTGGGTGGGCGGCGGTAGGGGTAGACTGGAAAAGTATCCCTATTTTCATGCAAAACTACATGGGCTGTTGCCAGAAACTTTGGCATAGTATATAGAGCAATCTAGACAATAAGTAATGCAATCTATTTGAATGAAATTTTAAATTTGCCTTTCCTTTCCCGCTGAGAGGATGCACAAATGCACGCGATGTGAATTACGGTCACTGAAGAGTTGGCTATCGTTAGTTTTGATGCTTCAGTCATTTGGGGTAGGTTGACTTAGATGCAATTTGTATTATGATATCATTTTCAAATTAATTATTTCCAAAGTAGAATAAAACAAAGTGGGAACTACGGACAGTCGTCCAATTGGTGGTTTCGAATGTAAACTTAAATACAACACATTTATGAAGTGGGTTTTGATAACATTTTTATCTCAATGTATTTTTTGGAGCACGGATAGAATGTCACATTGTTAAAATTGTTACGGACACGATCAGCCAGAAATAAAGACAACAACTTTCACATATCACTCTTCTTTATTACTTGTCTTGTCGGACCAACACCTCTCAAGCGACTGACTGCCTTCAGGATCGGGTCATCATCAAAGAGATGCAAACGTACATCAACTCCACGTACATACGATCAACAAAAAGAGACATGAGTACAAAATTAGGCCTTTGCATTTTAGCTCAGTCCAGAAAGCGCTCAGTTTAGTTCAAATCCGTTTATTGAACTAGTTCATTATTATAGTTCATTTGGTTCGATGTAGTTCACTGCTCAGGAAATGGAATCTTCCTCACGAGTGGAAGGTACCTACAGTTTTATGCCGGCTCCAAATGGTTTGATAAGCTTTTTCTAGACAGTTATACTCTTTGAGCATTGTCAGTGACTCGAAAAAGGTGGCGCCATGAAAATTATTTTTGGTCGTATTGGGAATTGGACGCAGGCACCGAGGTTCAAGGAGTCGACAGACACACAACGCCACGGCTGCCACTGCACTAAATGAACTGAAATAAATTAACTGTGAACTAGTTCACTTAGTTTACTTGTTAGAGCTCGTTTTTGAACTAGTTCGTTCGTGAGTCTCCATGGAAAATCCTGCAAAACTCGATTTTGACATGGCAATGATGACTTTGCTCCGTCCGTCCAACTACTCGCATATGCCGACGATATTGACATTATCGGAAGAACGCAGCGTGATGTCAATGGCGCTTTTATGGGGAAGATGGGTTTAGCGGTAAACAAGGGTAAGACCAAGTATATGCTATCAACGATAAAGGACACCCAACACCGACGTCTCGGTCAGAACGTCACAGCAGACAGAAATAACTTTGAGGTAGTCAAAAACTTTGTCTACCTAGGCACCGCTATCAATTCAGACAATGAGACCAGCGCTGAAATCAAACGAAGAATAACTCTTGCCAATCGCTGCTTCTTTGGGCTAAGAAAGCAATTGGTAAACAAAGCCCTCTCTCGAACAACCAAGGTAATGCTTTACAAGACCTTAATCGTCCCAGTCCTGCTATATGGCGCGGAGGCATGGACTTTGTCAAAATCGGATGATGCTGCTCTTGGTTGCTTCGAGAGGAAAATTCTTCGTGTGATTTTCGGTCCCGTCTGCATAGATGGAGAGTGGAGGAGGAGATATAATGACTATACGGGCTGATTAGCGACATCGACTTAGCCAGAAGAGTGAAGATCCAACGATTGAGATGGCTAGGTCAGCGGATGGATGGCCCGAAAAGTCTTCGAATCCACCCCCGAGGGACGGCGCAGTAGAGGAAGACCGCGACTAAGGTGGCTGACGCAAGTGGAAAGGGACCTCAACCATCTATGCGTGCAAAACTGGAGTCAGCTAGCTTAAGATCGAGCTGGCTGGAGACGCTTGTTGGTTGAGGCCCAGGTCCACCTCGGACTATAGCTCCACCTTAAGTAAGTAAGTAAGTAATGATGACTTTGCTGCACATCTCGGGCGATCATAACTTGATGAATATTCGTTTCGAAAGCGTTACGTGTGCACTTATGTGATCATTAACATAGCCTCAGAAATTCAATGCCGTCAGATCACACGCTCTTGGTAGATAGTTCACATCTACCAACAACTCGTCCAGGAGAATGGTCTTACAACAAAGACAAAACTTTGTTAAACCATAGACCACATGTTTTCTACATCAATAACTTTCATTTGAGGTTTTGCGATAATCACCCACAAAATGTTGAGGGTTACACTTTCCTTATCTTCGAGGAAGTATAGATTAGAACCAATTGCACACCATACAGTGGTTACAACGGTCCTTCGTCATACAAGCTCAATCGGCGAGGCAATAGTAAACCATTTCTGTACCTACTGTGCAACTTTTTTACCGGTAGAAGGTTCGTCGTCAAGTATGGCAACGTGACCTCTTCGGTGGATTTTGTTCAACATTTTCTTGAGCGATCTGACAAGTTCTCTTCCTTACGTAGTAACGTACGCCAACGACTTGATCGTGTACAGATCAGGTCCAAAAATCGAGAACATACCTACTCTCGCGCAGGGTGACTTCGATTCATTCATGGGAAATTGCAATGACTTTCAGTTCAAATATCAACTTCCAGAAATCGGAAACCATTCAGTTGTTTGGCGACACGGGCAACCAGTGGCACATTTCAATAACCATGCAGATGGCACACTGGCCAGGGCTGAAGGTAATCTGCTATATGGCCATCATCCGGCCAATGCACACCTATGGCTGTCCCGTGTCCCAATGTGAGTGCAAGCTTGGTGGCAAAGATTCGGGTGTTTGAGGGAATCTTTTCTAGGGCAAACCTGATAAGAGTGGACAATTTCGTGGTGAAGATGGTTCGAAGTCGATAACTCAATCTCTGGGGCTTACTGCCCCAATCTCCCCAGAAGCATTCCTCCATTTGGTTAAGCAGGTCTGATACAAAACGAAAATGCTGCACCGCTCCTCTTTCAAATAGCCCGTTCAACTGCGGATGGCCAACTCAACCACGACCGTTCCGCCGTACAACGAGGTGAAGAAGGTCTCCTCCAGTTCATTACGGCGGTATCAATGCGAGTTGTTCGGAATCTTACAATGCAACAGTAGTTCAAGTATTATAAAGGGTGACCAAATAAGAAAAATAGGAAACGAAATTGTTATTGATACTGGTTTGTATTTGCAGTAACACGCCATTTTACAGGAAATAGCACATCATTCAAATGGCCGCTTCGTTGGCAGTACTTCAAGCGGTCGTCGCATCGGTGCGATTTTTGATGACTCGTTATTCTGCCAATAGTGTCTCGAACTGCTCATCCAAATTTGTTAGCGTAGACTAAGAACTTGCCGTAGCCCCGGCGAAAATAATTGAGTGCTGGCAAGTCGCAAGATTTGCTTCAGAAAGTCGGTTAACTTCGCTTTATACCTTAAATCGTACCAAACAGTTAATTTTTATGAGCGCATTGATACTTGGTAGAACACTTGTGGATTTGATCGCTCCTATAAGGGCAATTTATTTTGTTGCCATATGTAGCCGTAGTGCTGAACCAATAGCCCCGTCTGAGATTATTTCTCGACTAAAATCCTGATCTCTGGCCAGCATTTCCAGCGCACCACTCTTGCTTCAATTGGGTGTGATTTAGATCTTAGCCCAACCGCTCAATAATCCGTGTTGACTCTCTGCCGATCCAAGTAAATGCTGTCAGCACGAAAGGACGCACAACATCGACGTCTCGGACAGAGCGTCATAATGGGCAGCAGAAACTTTGAGATAGTCAAGGACTTCGTATACCTCGGCTCTGCAGTAAATAGGGACAATAACACCAGTACCGAGATCAAGCGCAGAATTACTCTTGCCAATCGCTGTTTCTTTGTGCTCAAGAGGCAGTTGAGTAACAGAGCCATCTCTCGAAACACCAAGTTGACTTTATATAACACTCTAATCATCCCTGTCCTGTTCTATGGCGCAGAGACATGGACGCTATTGAAAGCGGATGAAGAAGCTCTTGGTCGTTTTGAGAGAAAAGTTTTGCGTACGATCTTTGGTCCTGTTTGTATTGATGGCGTCTGGAGGAGCCGATTCAACCACGAACTGTACGGGCTGTACAGCGGCATGCACCTAGTTAAGCGTCTTCGAATCCTACGCTTAAGATGGCTAGGTCACGTAGAGCGGATTGACACCACAGCTCCGGCCCGAAGAGTCTTCGATTCCGAGTCATTGGGACAACGCAACAGAGGGCGTCCTAGAACGAGATGGCGCACACAAGTGGAGAAGGACCTCAACCAACTTGGTGTGCACAACTGGAGGCAGCTGGCGAAAAATCGTGCTGGCTGGAGAGGCTTGTTGGTTGAGGCCCAGCTCTACCCCGGATTGTAGCGCCAAACAAAGAAGAAGAAGAAGAATCTCTGGCGATGCTTAATTTAGGGGACCAGCTTTCTTATGCGCAGCGCAGAGATAAGGGATAGGATAGGAATGTGGGTAGACGTGCGGAAGCACATCTCACTTAGGTCCGTGTGGACCCATTGTGTTGCCCAGAGGGGGAAATATTCCTCCTTTAACCCTTATCGTACACATCGAGACGTTGTATTCGTTGTTTGTGTTGACCTCTCTTCGTCCAGCCAGACCGACATCCTGATGAATCTGAAAAAGTTAGATAGTCGGATATTATTAATTTCTAGCAGGTCCTGGAAGAAGAACTCTCCTCTGGTCCTATATGGCAGTTAGATGAGGCTGGGGCAGTAGCAGAGGTAGTGAGGAGTGTCCTGTCTTTCTTCCACATCGCCGCATCTTCTGCATATGTAGTCATGGGATAGTCCCATTAAAGGGATAAAATACGAAATATACCAATCGTTAATTCTTCCGTGTCAAGTGTAGTAAACTTTCTCGAAAGACTGTCCAAGACAAACAACTAATCAATCTCTTCGTTCTGTAGAGACTTGTAAACTGTCAAGTGTCCGCACAGTAGCTTATGGAAATGTCCACCTTTAGATTTGGTCAGAAATGTATGCTTTGTGCAAGTTTTCTTCCACTGCGGGAGTTCTGGGAATTTATACTCCTATATTCTTCCAGCTCGGTACTCCTCTACTCATGTGTTTCCTTATACACCTTGCCGTCGCGGTTTATTTGCTTGTTTCCTCTCCTCAAGCTCATGACAATTAAATGGCATTTTTCTGCAAAGTGGTAGGTAGCCTAAGGTCGCGCCTATTTCTTGGATGGCTGAGAACGATTCATGAGCATGCCGGAGTATCTCTCGCCTATTAGCTCTCCCTAGGTGGAGATTTGACAAATTACAATTTACAAAGCAAAAGCATACAAGTGACACTGGCAAAGTTCACATATTTTTGTTTGATTTCTTGGCGCAACCGTTTATAAGTGCTGCCGATTTCAAAGACAAAATAAAACCGCCATACTGCCTCTGCACACAATGACACCCCTTTCGATTGCCCCTTCTAGTAAATTGATCACAGTACAAATCGCGAAGACAACACCAGTTGAATCTTATTGAATCCTGTTGAATCCCTTGGGTATCGTCTTGCAATCATTCAAAATCTACACCATCAACCCTTTTCCGTCGAATATCGATTTTTGGTCTCACCCCCGCTCGATAAGCACTCTATTTGCATTTCAGTTCCGATATACATTTTCCACTTTAAACTCGCCCAGTTACGGAGTAATCCGTGCGTCCTCGTGTTAAGGGTACCAATAGAAACCACCCCACACCCCACTCACACACTCCAACACGCCAACTATATTATGGTGTAACCTGGCAAAACGTTTCTGCCGCTTTTGTCCCTAATGGAATTTCATTTAACTTAATATCTTCATCACGTGTCACATCATTTCTTAATCAGCGAATAACATTCAAAATTTAATACTTGTGCCTTTTACGATCGTCGGCGGTAGATTCTCATTATCTGAAGCGAGCGCTGGGAGCATCGAGCATGGAGCATGTAACATGGTGGAGCTTACCTGAACCCATACACACACGCACACACGCATCGTGTCAGCCGCCAAATTGGCAAACGGAAAACAACCAATTTCCAAATAAATTACCTTCAATCCCAGCCTGCAGCGGGAAAACAAAATTCAATAATGTAATAGAATAATGATCCATGTCAGTGTTGGCTGGCTGGTGAGGTGTTTCGGGAGGGGGGGGGGCGGGGCGGGACGGGCCCATGGTGTGCGATACACAACACCGCCATTATCGATTCCCAGCAGAGCCGAGTCAATTCTGAGCATCTCATAGGTCGATATCAGCGATATCTCGGCGTCATAAAATCGGCAAGCTGCTCCAGAGAAACCGAAATTCAAATGCTAATGACATGGCTCATATGTGCCTTGAGATTCATGTGTAGTATTCATTCCGCCTACCACATGAACACCGATCTCCCTCTCTCTCTACTCTGGCAGCACCTTCAGACGCCAAATGCCTAGCCTGAGACGTAGACATATCCATACCTCGTCCTTGTCGTCGCGGTCGTTGTTGTCGTCTTCGTCGTCGTCCCCATCGCCGACGACGTCGTCGGCGTCGCATATCAATTGAAAGGAACACTCTCTGGGGAATGATTCGAAAACAATATTAGATTATGGAAATTTTACTGCTTTCCATTCGAAAGACGGGTGACTAGCTGGGGAAATCCCCCTCAGATTGGGAGCATCTTCTCCTGGCGGAGGACGGCTCAGTGAGCATAACTTTTGATTTTGATAAGCGTACGAGCGTTAATGGTGGAAACGGTCGATGACCTAGGGGATACTACGAAGCAGGAATAATTAGATTGAGTAGGCTTTTCCCGGTAACAAAGCACTGATTCCTGCCGGCACCGGTGGTGCCTTCGACTGCCAGGTACGCAGACATGACTTTTAAGTGGTGTTCTGTGGAACGTCGAGTGCTAATGAAATTGTTTGGTTATGAAATTGAAAAATGAGGAAATTATCCGCTGAAACTTACGACACGACATCATTAGGATGTAGGCATTACGAACGTAATTATGCTGTAATCTCGAAGGTGGTGGGGCTTTTTGGCAACGCTTTGTGAAGCGTGTATGCCTCCATTCTTTATGGAAAAAACGACCTACGGCTATTAGTTGTCAGTTTGTCATCCAGTCACGGATAGATTTTTTTTACTTTGCCAAGTACCATGATTGACTAGTGTTCACTAGTTTGATTTTAGAAAAGCATTAAATAGCAGTCGAACTTTCGGACCTTTGGCAGCGGCTCAGACCAATGGACGGCACTGATGGAGCCAACGATGTGTAAAGGCTAGTGGAGTCCTCACCGGGAACCGTACCCACAAGATTTTAGAAGTTGCAGAGAAGAACAACCTATTCGGGCTCTATTCAGCGCACGCCAGAAAGAAAATGGACTTTGTTATCTATTCATGATTATTATGGGTTTAAGAAAAAGAATGTCTCACGACGGTACCAACTGGTGGAATGTATGCCACGCAATGGCTGATCATACAACCTTATGTGGATGCCAGCACACTGCGATATACCGGCAATTGCAATGTCGATGAGCTTCTTAGGCGTGGTACAACCTCTTAAAACATCTATGACCCTCGCTACAGTCAAACAAAAATAACAATAATAATATGGGTGGCGGTACAGCCCGTAGAGGGCCAGAGCCTAGCTTCTCAGCAACCACTCGTGTTGTGCGTGCTATTGTTCTATCACGAGTGGAAGGGACCTACAGTTTTATGCCGACTCCGAACGGCCAAGTTTGAAAAGTTTTTCTAGATAGTTATACTCTTTGAGCATTGTCAGTGATTCGAAAGAGATGGGGCCGTGAAAAGTATTTCTTGTCGTACCAGAAATCGAACCTAGACAGATTGGTCCAAGAGCGTAGGAGTCGACGCACATACCCGCAACGCCACCACCAAACAAAAATAAGAAATATAAAATAAAGAAAATATGGCCAACACTCTCAAACGGTCCGCTTCAACTCAGAAGGCGCGGACATAGCTTCGCCCTTCATACCGTCCGCATACTCATGTATTGCTTTGCAAGGCACTCGTCTTTCTGCTCAGAAGAATACTGCCAGCAAGCGAAGGTAGGCGAAGTTTTTATTGCCAAAATTACAAGCGGTCATCAACGCGATGCATGTAGTCGCCTTCGACTTGTTCAATTTGTAGTCAAAGGATTCTTTCGTGATCAGTGGATCCTGGTAGCAATTGGCTGGGATTCGCTGACCACCAAACCCAGGCATGCAAGTCTCTGAATTCTGGTTAATGCCCTTAAGTTGGGAGTTTTCAGGGGCAGACAGACTTCGTTGCCATAGCTCCTATGTCAAGACGGGTCTGACAACCGTTGTGTACATCTACAGGATTATTTTGAGTTGGTTTGGTCCCCACTTTTTACCGAATATCCTAGTGCTCAGGTACAGTGTTTGGACTTGCCTCCATGTCGTCTGCACGTAGATTAAATGTATCAAAGTACATAATAAGATTGATCAGGAGCTACTTTACCGATAGGTTGCTTCTTCGCGACACCGACGACGGGAAGAAATCACAGGGGGCGTGCCCCAAGGATCAGTGTTAGGTCCTTTACTGTGGAACGTGATGTGTGACGACATTCTACGGCTCCCACTCCCTGTGGAAAACCCCATTGTAGGTTTCGCGGACGATATTGCTGTTGTTGTCGTTGCGAAACGGCTTGAAGAAATCGAGGTGTATTGCAACGAAGCAATAACTGGCTACGCGATATGAGTTTAGAACTCGCGGATCATAAAACGGAATCCGTGCTCATTACGAATAGAAGGGTTCTAGAGACGATAACGATAAAAATCGGAGAACACGACATTATTCCCAGCCCATTTATAAAATACCTGGGAGTGACAATTGATGCACGGCTTAATTTCAAGCATCACCTAGCATATGCTTGCGAGAAATCGTCGAAAGCGATAGGCGCTCTTTCGAGACTCATGTCGAATATCGGCAGTCCGAAGCAAGGTAAACGATTAATGCTTGCCAGAGTTGTAGCCTCCATACAGCTGTACGGGGCACAAACATGGTCTGATGTCGCGAATAAAACATCGCACACGAAAGGAATCAAATCTGTGTATAGATTATGTGCACTGAGTGTTAGCAGTGCATATCGAACGGTATGCCACGACGCGATACTGGTACTATCCTCTATGGTACCAATCGATATCCTAGCCATGGAAGCTGGGCGACTCTATGACAATCGCGTGCAAATCTCCTCAACCGTAAAGCTAGTGATAAAACTCGAAAGAAGCCGCAGTGTAGAAACGTGGCAACAACGATGGAATGAGTCCCAAAAAGGGAGATGGACGTACCGACTAATCCCAAGGATTGAAAATTGGTTAAATCGAAAACACGGCGAACTAAATTACTATGTTACACAGTTCTTGACTGATCAAGGTTGTTTCCAGGAATACCTTTACAAGCGAAATCGTGATTCGAGTCCATCATGTCCTCGCTGCCTAAGCGCTGTAGAGAACGTGGAGCACGTTTTCTTCGAATGCACTCGGTATTCACTCGGTGAATGGCCAACACCAGAAACCATAGTTAAATATATGTTGAAATCCGAAGAACTTTGGGCTGTTGTGAACGATGCAGCAGTACGAATAATGTTCGATTTAAGAAATTTAGAAGGAACGCGCAGTCGCCAAACACCCCGTGAAGAAGTCAAAAGCTCGAGTCCGTCCCTCGCGGAGTAATACTTATCTGTAGTTCAGCGGAGGAATAAACGGAAAGATTCGGTAGGGGGTACTAGTCAGTAGGAATCTGGCACTACCAATAGACGTCGGACCATTGGTGCCTATGCAAGGCACCTACCAACAATAGAAAAAAAAATGTCGTCTGCAGGTACATACCCTGTCAGCAAGTAGTGAGTCCAGAGTATGTTCCTGCAGACGAGAGTCCATCTGCGTCTGCCTCTAGTCATTCTGTCAAATTGTCCAACTAAAGTGACACATTAGCCGACAGCTGAGTTTTGATTTTGTGGTCGCCGTGACGTAGCGGATATGTGCGTCGACTCATACGCCTGGTGTCTATGCCTACGTTGAATTTCCGACACAATGAACAATTTTTGTAATTCACCGCAGCACCTCTCTCGAGTATAAAAAGTTACTCTCACGCACTTCGGCGTTAAATGTCGGCATACAAATATCTGTCTCCTCCACTCGCGATGGAACGACTCATAACACGAGTGGAAGCATTACAGTTTGTAACCACCCATATTATTGTTTGATTTATTATTAACTCCGAGTCCTCCCCATCCTCATCGACCGTGGCTTCTGCAAGTGCATGATGGAAATTGTTGATTAAACCTCGCAGTAGAATAAGGAGTATTGAATGAAAATTAGATCAGCAATTTGCCCTGTATGCGCAAAAGGTCAACACCACTCGGGTGTCTGTTCGTTTCCGCCCTTTCTTTCAGCGGTCTTAATGCTACGAGTATGTCAGTCCACTCCCTTGACGTGCTCTGGATTTGACCGCAGCTCTTCTGAATGTGCAACCTCAACTCACACCACAGCTCACTTGCAAACCTACATTTCACCTCGGAACTGCATTCTAATTACAAAGTTACACTTCCACGTCTGCATGTGGCGTGTGTGTGTGAGAGAGACAGAGAGTCAGCGAGTCGCCATCATGCTCTTGCCCGGAAAGGTGCGCTTCCAATAATTGAATTATCCATCTGCAAAGCGTCTTGATTTCAGGCACTGCATGCACCTATCACGTCCAGGGAGGTCCTAGCCACCATTCTCCTTCGGTCCTGATACATACTAAACGAAACTTCAGTAATGCAATTACTCTAGGACCATTATAAACGTGGTATCCTGGCACATTGACACACCCAATGGCAAGACCGGAAATACATACAGCCACCACTCGTTTCACAATCGAACGGACATTAAAAATTGAAACTTTCCACTTGCTGGGTGTTTTGCCGGTGGACATGACACCCTTGTCGTCCTTGTAGTTCTCGTTCTGCCACTGCTCGCTCGCTCGTCCATCGTCGTCGTTGTGTCGAGTGCGCGGCAGAGAGTTATTACATCGACGCTCCCGAACTCGTCTCAACACGAGCACCGTGCTTGACGGGCAAAGTTCGCCTGCAAATTGGGTGGATTGCAGTTACAGCTTCAGCTTGAACACACTTTGCTTCTCTTAAATTGCTTAAGTTCACTAACTTGAGAGTAGGTAGCTGCTCCTTCTGGGCCGGCACCTCCTGCCCTGGCCTGTGCACTCGTATGTGACTGGTGTGCACTACATTTCGCACATCATCCAGCTAGGAGTTCATTATGATGCATACGGCTTGTGTGCACTTGGATATGTGATATTTATGGATGTTTGTATGTGCATGCGAATGTGCATGTGCATGTGCCTGTATGTATGGGTGAAGGGGAGTTTCGGAGTCAGTTGGAATTCTTGAAGTGATTCTCTGGAAAATTCGATTACTTTCCACAAAGTTTAGCACTAATTGGAAATCCTGACAGGAATGTTTGAAGCCATGGATATGTAATTATTGAAAAGTTCATGCTATCGGACGGGGGTCTGGCACAAACTGTGGGCTGAGTCTGATTAAAGATGCGCATGTATGCATACGAGAATGCATCTGCAGGCGCAATGGAAATGGCTGCCGCAGACGGGCAAACGTAGGCTTGCGGGCCAATTGTTTTGTGTGAATGGATGCACAAAGTGGGTTTAATTGTTGGTTGGCCTAGCAATAATTTATGTCGCCACGATGGTAAATTGATTATTGTCAGTTTGAACAATTGTTTTCAAAGCAATTTAACAGATCAGTCGGTGAATTTATCATTGAGTAGTTTTGCCTTGTGGGAAAGAAAAAAATTAAATTAATTGAAAAAAAAATAAAAGTGTTGCAATTATTTCGGGTACCACTGTACTCGGCGAGGATGTCATGGGGCCCTAGTCTGTTGGACTACCATAACAAGCTGTATGAACTACTTTCTTTCTTTATAAAGCCGGCGACCCATGGAGGGTCCGAGTCTGCTGCGTTCCATCGTTGACGGTCCTGGGCACGCTGCTTCCAGTCATCAAGACGAAGCTGTCTTGCATCCGCGATTACTTGGTCTTTATACTGGAGATTCGGTTTTCCTCTCCTTCTCGAACCAGTAGAATCGGATTCAAAGACCCTCTTTGCTGGAGTCCATGCGCTCGATGTGGCCGAGCCAGTGCAGTCGACGGATTTTTGCCTTCCGGACTACATCCACACCCTGGTACAGCTCGTAAAGTTCGCGGTTATGTCTTCTCCTCCATTCGCCCTCCTCGCAGACGGGACAATATATCCGTCGTAGAACTTTTCTTTTGAAGGTACCAAGAATCAGCTCTGTAGTTTCAGCTTTTGGCTCCATAGAGCAGGACTGGCAAAATAATAGTTTTGTAGAGCATGATTTTGGTCCTTCGAGTCAGGAGTTTTGAGCCCAGTTGTTTTGACAAACCGAAGTAGCACTGGTTGCCAAGGGTGATTCTACGACGGATCTCCACTGTGATGTCGTTTGTGGAGTTCACGTTTGAAGAACGCTCGACGATGTCGATGTCATCTGCGTACCCCAACAGTTGGACCGACTTGTAGAAGATAGTGCCTTCCGTGTTTACAGCTGCCCTCCGCACTATCCTCTCCATTACCAGATTGAAGAAGTCACACGACAGCGCATCTCTTTGCCGAAATCCAGTGCAAGTTTCAAACGGCTCAGAAATCCTTGAGTCGAACAGCAGGGTGCATCGCGTATGTGTAGCGTGGTGCGACACAACCGGATCAGTTTTCCCGGGATCCAGAATTCGGCCATCACATCGAATAGCTCCGTGCGTTGAATGATGTCGTATGTGGCTTTAAAATCGATGAAAAGGTGGTGCGTATCGATTTGAAACTCACTTGTATTCTCCAGGATTTGTCTTAGTGTGAAGATTTGGTCTGTAGTCGATTTGCCGGGCCGGAAGTCGCACTGGTACGTGCCGATTAGTGCGGTGCAAAACGGCCTTAGACGTTCACACAGTACGCTGGGCAGGATCTTGTAGTCGACGTTGAGCAGGGTTATACCTCTATAGTTGTTGCAAGAGGTAAGATTGTCTTTTTTGTGGAGCTGATATTCCAGTCGTCGGGCATGCTTTCGTCTTCCCAAATTTTACGGATGATGTGGTGCATGCTCCCCACCAGAACATCGCCACCGGCCTTGAAGAGCTCTGATGGTAGCCCATCGGAGCCTGCGGCTTTGTTGTTCCTCAGCCTTTTAATGGCTGTTCCGACTTCTTCAAAGCTAGGTGGGAGGACTGCTTCATCGACTGGAGTTGGGATTTCCTGATTTCCTATCACTCTCTCCTGGTCAGGCCCATTAAGCAGTTGTTGGAAGTGCTGCTTAAACACATCCACTATTCCCTGCGGGTCAGTAACAAGGCTACCCTCACGATTTCGAAGAGCCTGGGTGCCTTTCCTAAAGCCTGAAGCCAGACTTTTGGCTTTTTTATAAAAGGCCCGTATTTTTTGTCTATCCCTTTTCTTCAGGCGCAGAAGCTTCTTCTCCTCCCGTCTTCTAGCCCGGTACTCCTCTTGCGCTGCTTTAGTTTTCCGTTGCAGCGCTTTATGTATGAACACCTACAAAAAGTATACAAAAGTCAGCTGCTCTTTCTACAACGAGACACGCCGCTAGCAGGTTTGTACATGATACTTCATCTCCTTCCTCTTGACTTATTCATAAGAGGTGCACCGCAAAAAGCGCTCTCAGACTAAGGCAGTCTTTTTTGTAGAAACAAGCCAACTATGGACACGCGGCCATAATCAAAATAATAGATGACCAGGGAAAGCAACATGGTCAGAGTAGCCTCGCTTTTACAACCGACTATATATCTACCAAAACGATTTCTCCTTCAAAATACCAATTCCGTACCCCGACAGAGACAAGTGGCTTTCGAACGCCGTTATCAACGACCATGAGATTGCCCTCTTCACCCACGGATCAAAAATGGATACAGGTACTGGGGCCGGATTCTACTCGGACACCCTGCGCAAACTGGAATCTTTTAGGCTCCCCGATGCATGTAGTGTCTTCCAAGGAGAGATTCTGGCAATAGAGAAAGCAGCCATCACCATATTTGTTGACAGCCAGTCGGCACTGAAGTCAATAGGATCCTGTACAATGAGCTCAAAGGCTGTTATGAACTGTCGCGACTCACGAAGGTCTATCAGCCACCATAAGGTCAAACTCTGCTGGGTTCCAAGCCACAGCTCAATAGAAGGGAACGAGAGTGCAGACGAACTGGCCAGACAAGGGTCTGAAATGGACATTAGCGAAGCGGACACATTACTGCGGCCACAAAAAGAAGCCAACTCGTCTTGGCTCGATCGGACCAATGCCCCAGAAATGGAACGCGGAATCCAGCGATCTCTGCCGGAACTGCGGCCACGAGGAGGAGACCGAGACGAACCAACATCTGCTGTGCCACGGCCAGCATTTATTCACAGAGACTGCGGACTTAGCGTATGAAGACATATCGGACCTCTTAAGATTCTTGAAAAACACGGGGTGGTTCAAGCCATCACGCGACAGGATAGGTTGATTGAATGTGTATCCCACAAATGAAGGCATTCACAATGAACCCTAAGGCCTCTGTGTGAAAGTGATGTTCAACCATCACACTCCCCTTCCAAAAACTTAGCTTAACTTAACGTAAGACGCGAGTATTAGCGATGCGCCAGCACTTTGACCAAATTTTGAAACAGAATCTATTCAACATCTGCTCTGCGAATGCACAGCTCTAGCAAAGAAAAGGAAGCAGTTCATACGAAAGCACTTCTTCGTAGAGCTAGAGGACTTAAGTTGTGTTGAACTGAAAATCCTTCTAATATTCATATGTGTATGAGTCTGAAAGGTTGTATGATTAAACGAAAGTCTCAAGCAAACCACGGTCATAAGGTCGTCAGGGTACCCGCACATAAGACTTTTGGGACAAATTTCACTGAAATCCAGCAACATCATGAGATACGCCAATCGCCTGAACAAAGCTTGTGGCTGATGGAGATGTCATACCTCTGTCGGCGATATTGATACTACATCTAAAAATCATAAGAAGAGTAGCACTTCCATGTCACAATTCTGTTAAAAAGGTTTCTCAGCCCTGCACTTCATGGAACTATCCAAGTACATTCATTACATTATCCGTTTCCTTGTCCTTCTCCTCTCTCATGCACACACACCAACACATGTGTTGGGAGTATGTTTACTGCAACATACCATCATCCTCCTAAAAAACAGAAAAGAAACAATCCAAAAGCTATGATGTCGTGGGGGTTGGGAATGATAAGTTAGCAGCAAACCCAATTTATTCTGACGTTTGAAGTGCATGCCACGGGTTGTTACATCAACCATACTCAGGCCAGGCCAGGCCAGGTTCACGTTTTATTTGGCATTATCCTTTCTCTTCATTTTTTTCTTGTTCTTTCAGTTGAAGGTGAAATTGTTTGCCTTCTTTGTGGTCTGCACTTGCAGGCTTCCGATGAAAAATGTTGCTTGCGCTTTAATATCCTGCGGCCGGCGATTGTTGTTGCTGTGCATACATGATGAATGTTTAAAGTTCAAATGATGTTACTGACTTTGTGGTTTGAGCCGCACCGAAGTAGGGTAACTTTATGAATTTTATGTGTCCAATTATGCAGTCAAATCAATTGACGAGGGAGTAGTTTAGGACGTCAATCGTGTATAATTGATGTTGAATGTCGTGATTGAGGTGGATGCGGTATCGGCGAATGGTTGAACAAAATCCCACAGCGCTATCGATATTTTGAGAAACAAATGCATTGCACTGCGGCCGAAAATTAAACCACATCTAAAAAAAAGAAAAACAAAAAACTGGATGAATTGTGAAGTACTTAACCCACATACTCCGGGTAATTTTTTTTTTATTCTTAGTATTTGCCTCATATACCTGTTTTACTCAGCGGATATTTTATTTTCTATTAAATTTAGCAAACAGTATCCTGAAAAGTGAAATTTTAAGTTGTGACATTATGTCACAGATTTACATACATCTTATATTTGAAAATAAATTATTCTATTGTATGAAATATATAAAAGCAATAATAGTGCAATGCAACATCGCATTTATTAGATTTTGATGGTGCATTTTGGTAACATACACGGCATCGTGTCCTTATTTATTATGATGTGATTCATTTGGTCGTATCTAGCATCAAGATTTTCTACAGCAGATGAGCGAGATGACATCTTCTTAAAAGCGTTACGATTTTCTTCTATAAGACTTAGAACAATGCGACGACGGAAACCTAGCTGGTCAAGCATTACATTTGTGTAGTTGCCATGCATTAGTAACTGCCATTTCTATGCAATGGGTCATTAAAGGGAAATACCACTTCTTTCCTCGAATCTCACACCTGTAAAGGCTTAGGTTCTGATCTGATCGATCTACGCCTCCCATTTCCTTATGGTAAGTACTTATATCCTTCGGCTGTTCTATGGTAATATATTTCTTATCCGATTTATGGAATCGTTTGGCCATTTGTTTGGGTAGAGCCGGCACTATGTTGGAGGCAATGTGGACCTCACTGTTATCATTCCATTGAATAAGTACAACTGTTCCATTTTCGATTGAAGCATAATCATAGAAGCCACTTTTAGTTTTTGAATTAATTTTGTTGAAGGGATAATTTCTAATCCTATTCTTTCTGATGGTCCCAATGGCCCCAATATTTCTCGATCTTAATTTGTCCAAAAGTTCGATAGACGTAAAAAAGTTGTCGAAAGAAATTCGACAGTCAAGATTGCATGGTCTATCCTTACATAGACGGTCGCAAAAATTTAGAACTACCTTCGAGCCAAGTGGGTATCCGTTGTAAAAATCATTCATATTGGACTGCTTTACTTGATAAGGATCAAACCAAACTATATAGCCATTAACAGTTGCACCTACCCAAAATTTGTATCCCCATCTTATAGGTTTCTTCTGCATAAATTGTGCAGATGGATTTCCACCATGGCTTCGTCGACACCATATGCAGTTTTTAGTGGGGCAAACTTAAGAAACTTATTATTCAGTAAATCAAATAAAGGTCTTACTTTGGCGAACTTATCACTGCTTTCAAGATTATTGTTATCGCAAACATGTAATGCCGACATGACAAAGTTAAATCGATCACGGGACAAAGATTCTGCAGCTCCTTTTGAGTAAGTATCCAGACCTTTCTCCCAATACATTGATCGCCTGGAAAATCCATTGTAACCGCTCTTCATTTCCGCAAGAGTTACACTTCCAATCAAATTCTTCTGCGCAGCGTAAACATCGGTATGATGGGTTATCAGATCCCATACTTCGGTGTCAAAATATTGCGAAAATTCGTCAATTGGAAATAGTTGATATTTTGCCAAAGCCATATCTACATCATGAATTCTTACTCCACTCTTCAAGTCAATTTGTGTATTCTGATAGGGCTTCTGGAGTCTTGGAATGGAAGTCTTGAGAATAGCTAGGGGAATTTCCTCTTCAGATTCCCATTCACTCTCACTGTCATCAACTCTCATCTGTACAAATAGCGCCGGGGCTTCGAGGTGTTGCCTTGGTAAATTATTAGCGGTCACATTATCGTCATCACCGGAATCTTCATCTGTTATGTAGTCATTTGCATTATTGAGCGGCAAAATGTAAAAATGTTCGTTTTCTAACTCATTGTCGTCTTCTAAAACATACTGAATTTCGTGAACTTTTAAAAATCTGATACATTGTGTCACAGTAATCTTTCAAGCGCAATAAAATAAGAAATATTAACTGCATTGTATCGCTAGGAGTATGTGCTAGGAGGATGTGCCAGCCATCCCAATTTACTATTTATTACGAGGAAAAAATAGGTGCCAGAATACGAGTCATATGACAGAGACATTATTTACCAAACACCCTGTCATTTAGGCAGGTAGATTATCGGAGACTTAGCAATTTCTTAATAAGCCCAATCACTCACCACATGAAAGCTTTTCCAGCAACAAACAAAAAATAAATCAGAACACAACTTAGCTGCGAAATGCATTCTGGTGGAGCCAAACTTCAGGTTACATTACATTAAAACGCACTCCAAACGCATATCCATCACATCCACCACCCCACCGAGTAAACACGCGAACTCTGAAAAGATCTGGAACTCAACCCCTGGCCCGTCATTATGGGTTTGCATTCATCCTTCGCATGCAATTACCCCCAATTAAAAGAGAATCCTCAGCTCCTCCATGCCAGCGCGGTCTTCTCAAATTAGACACTAAGCGCGTGCTTCAGAGATCGCCGAGACCACAATTTCAGAACAACAAATCACGACAGTGCGAGCGTTGCCTAAAATAACTTGCACTCCAAATCATAGCCGGCTGCGTCGGGTGTCATGGCCAATTATGGGACTCTCGGGCGGAAGCTACAAATAACAGCAGGTGTTGGTGCATCCAGCTGGCGTGGTCCGTTCTCTGGAGTTGAGACGTTTTTCAACTTCGATTACGTCTCCCAGCCAGTGATGGGATGCACAAGTCACAAGTCGGCTAAGAACGTTCTGTGCAAATTATGAGCCATGCACGGATTTAGAATTTTGACATTCGCCACTGGATTTCTGGGAATTTGTCAAGTTAAGGAAGTGATATGTCAGAATGGAGTGTGGATCTAAAAAAAGAACTACCCAAAGTGACGAGTGGTGGATGCACTGTTCATTGATTTAGACTGCACAAGCTGTGAATGAAATCTATTTCGAATGTGCATTCCTTGTGTTAAGACGATTTTATGGTGCTGCAATGATCTCGGAGTGGGCAGGAGAGGAAATCACTGATGCGATGGGAGGAGTTAAACATGCGGATATTGGTCTCGGAATGATGTGTGAATGACGAGGGATGACGGATGAGTCTGTCATTAGCCGGAAGAATTAGGCGACAAGTGTCTTAGCACTTCGGATCGACGTGTCTGTGATTCAATTTCAGTTGCGTTGCGTGTTGGTTAAGTCGAAGTGTGACATTAATTTTGAGTGTATTCTGCTTGCATGACTGGCGCTATGAACTGCTTGGCTAATAAAACACATTTCTCGGTGGTCGAACATCAGCAAAAATATTTATTAATTTCCTTAAATGAATTTCGGACATCGGGTGATTAGAAAAACAAAGGAAGTGCGTTTCATTCGTCAGTCGAAAAATATTGCATAATGGGTAAAATTGGGTGTAGTTAGTGCAGTGATGTATGAATTAAATGAAACGTGTCATTATTAGATTACGAGGGCTAGTATGGAGACAAACATTTTGTTGTACTCCACTCACTCACCACACACTCACAGTAGGTATGTATATGAAAAGTACTTAGCGAACTTAGCTGATCTTAACAAGCAGGTAACTTCTGAATTTCAGTTCAAGAATGGTTGCATCGAACTCAACTGGCGTATTAGAAGACATGACTGCGGATGCTCATCATAAAAATGTATTAACGTTAGGTTTTGGCAATTTTTAAACTAGTATTCTAAAGTCAATGGAGGATGTGACCTTGTGTAATACTTTTAAGCTTTATAAATGATCATAAAGTCCCCTATCGCACGTGACTTCTGACATCTAAGGACACAGGCCAGGGAAGACGGTGATATGTTGACTGAACTTGACTCTAGGTTGTCAGTATTTATAAAAGTTGGTATACATAAAAAACTTGCATCTCGTAGTATATGACTGTTCGGAGTATTTTACAACTTAGCCCACATCACCAATTGCAAGGCGTACCTGCGAAAGACCCGATTTGACAATAATTTAGTCGGAGGTCAATAGCTGCACTGGCTTCCCAAAAGGACCAACCAATAGACAAAAGGATTTGAACAACTCATTGTAGGATATATAAAATAAACACTTAACCGATATTATGTTTAATACCAAATGTTGAATTAAACAATGTAATGCACATATCAGTTGCGCCCCTATTGTTTACTTACTTACTTAAAGTGGCTCTAAAGTACGGGGTGGACCTAGGCTTCAACCAACAATCGTGTCAAGCCAGCTCGATTAATTATAATATTGTATTTTACGGAATTTATTCTCTGACTCATGCCGCATTCTTCAAATAGACGACTTTTCCTCTTGACATCGATGCCTAAAGATGAGTCTTAGTACTTTTACACCACACTTACTAGCACGTAACGCCGTCGAGACAGAACTACAGACCAAATATTTACAGTAGGCCAAGTCTTGAACTTGCGAGTTTCAAATCAAATTACAAGACTTCCGGAATCCCGGTATAAAATGTATCTGTTTGCGTCGTACCACGTTACAAAATACCAGAAGTTCTATTGTCAACTACAGGCCAATAGCTAAGCTCCAATCAATCCCGAAATTATTCGAGGCTATTGTTAAAAAGAAAATATATGCTGAAGTCTAAAAACTTTTATCACAATTTCAACATGGCTTTGTGAGCGCAAGATCAACTTGGTTATTTTTACAAATTTTTGCATACGTTCCATAGAAGCGAGACTTCAAGTTGACTCGATATACACAGATTTCTCAAAAGTATTTGACCGAGTTCAACATAATATACTCATAAAGAAGTTAGAAAAGATTGGTTTTCATAGTAAAATCTTGAAATGGTTGACGAGCTAGCTTACAAATCGTAGACAGTTTGTAAAAATAGGAAATGATATGTCACAGGTAATTTGCAATTTCTCTGGGGTACCGCAAGGTAGTCACCTTGGTCCTCTTTTGTTTCTTCTTTTTATTAACGATTTGCCTTCCTATGTTTCCCATTCTAACTGCCTTTTATACGCTGACGATGTAAAACTTTAGAAACCAGTGCGATCATTGGCCGATGCGATGGAGTTACAAAACGATATCGCATCTGTACAGAATTGGTGCGAATTGAATGGACTCCAGTTCAATATTAATGACATTTTCAAGAATTTTATCTCCTATAATCTATGAATATAGGATTGATAATACAATCTTAAAGAGAGTATCTTCACATAATGATCTAGGAGTTATATTCGACATTCAACTGACTTTTTCAATGCACATAGACTATATTATTTCGAAGGCCAACTCCATGTTGGAATTTTTGTTTCGAAATGCAAAAGACTTTCAGGATCCTTACACTCTTAAATCGGTGTATATTTCTTTAATTCGTTCAATATTAGAATACTGTTCTTTAATATGGAATCCTTTGTATAACAATAGTTCTATCCGTATTGAGAGAATACAAAAGAGATTTACTCGGTTTGCTCTTCGAAAGTTGTCGTGGAATTCAAATATTCCAGATTATAATGCTGGCTCTTTTCGCTCATGACGTTATAACTGCTCACATTGATTGTCCGGTGCTACTTTCTATGTTCAAAGTTTACACCCCACCCCGTCTCATTGTCTGAGGCCTAAAGAATTCTTTTATGTTTCGAAGCATAGTACAAACTATGGGCAAAATGATCCAGTAACTAACGCTTGCATAAAATTCAACAATGTTATAGATTTTAATATGAGTAGAGAAATTTGTAAAAATAAAATTTTAAATTTTTTGTATACCAATTTAGTCTAATTAAATCAGAATTGTATGTTATTTAATGCTTTATTATACAATACATTATTGTTATTATGCAATGATATTATTACTGTACTTGAAAGACGGAAGAGAAATAAATAAATATGTGATGCATTGTGTAGTTCGATTGAAGAATTTACGAGCCATTTGAAACCTGTGCCGAGCTTCGAGAAGGAGTTGCACTGTCTTGACTGGATTTGTGGGACTGGATAGATAGTGCGGCCAACAGCTGTAGACACGGAAGGTAAATCAGTTCACTGCTGGATTATGTAGACGACATCGATATCATAGCGAGTTGCCATCATGCCGCCGAAGAAGCTTTTACAGCGACCGAAGAACAGGTGAAACGAGCTGGTTATGAGGTAAATGTGGAGTAAAACAAACATACATAAGTTGAAGAGCAAGAATGGATTCATCGCTGACCAACTGGGACAAAATATCACCATCGACAGCTACCTCGGGGCAATCGTGAACTCCACAAAATATATACCAGTGGACAGGCCGAAACAGGTTGGAAGCCGTTAGCACTTCAGTTTGTGTAAACAGCTTTGGTCGAAACTCCTGACTCGAAGCAGCAAAATCATACAATATTCTTATTCTACCAGTACTGCTGTCTACAAGCGAATGGCAGACGATTAAAAGAAGAGCAGAGCAGATCCATACTGTATAGCAATTAAGCAGGTTTGATAGGCTTCTCTATGCTGGGTCCCAGGTCATATCAGGCAGCAGATGAGCTTGCCAGGAAAAGGGGCCGAAATCGACCCATCGCTGATAATCCTCTGTGTTTAGCCATTTCTTGCAGATGTCAAAACGAAAGTGGATGACAGAATCATAGAGCTAGCTAATGAAAGATGGAACTCTATAACCAACTGTGAGACCACTGGGATGTTATGGGCCAAGATCAATAGTGCATAAACCGAAAAACTCCTAAAATGCGATGAAAAGTTGCTACGGATGGTAGTTGCAGTGGTAACTGGCCTTAATCATCTGAAGTACCATGAAACCAAAGTGAGACTTAACCGTGACTTCATATGCAGAGGCTGTGGTGACGAAGAATAAAAAGAGTATACTCCTTACTACCTCTGCCACTGTCACTGCACCAGCCTCTGTAAGTTGAGGCACAGAACAATGGGAGAACATTTCTTCCTGGATCTACAGGAACTAACTAAAATCCCCTTGACCTCTATTTTCTGGTTCATTAAGATTTAAGCATCGCATTGGGTTCATCAGGACCTAAGTGAGACGTTGTCCTAAGCTAGCCTAAGAGGCTTTATTCCCCTCTCATTTTATGATCTTACTGGTGGAAATAAGTTAACATCCATAGTTCTGTCTTGGCCCTTCTCGCAGGTCCAACACTTTTCCCTTGCGCAGCCTCTTCCTCAAACCACCAACAGTCGCACATGCAAACAAAACTTATTTAAAGTTCATGAAATAAAATCCCGCTCACTGCAGCGATGTTAAAAGCCAAGTCATGAATCCTAACGAGATATCATTGCTGCCCCAACCAATGTCATTAGGACTTCATTTTGACAGGAACAGTCATATATCCTCCACTCATGTGACATTTACAGCTCTCATCCCATTCTCAAGTCTTAGCTGAATTCATTAAGCGCTTATACATGCTCGATGTTTATCACCTAGACTCGCTGTCGGTCGCACAAAGGCTCCGTCCGCTTGGGTGTGTGCATGCGTGAGCTCGTGATGGATCCACCAGAAGGATGTAATCTCCTGCCACCTGTCATTAGTATGGCAGACAGTTTTTATGGTGTGCACATGTACATGTACCCGTAGCCGTAGCTTTCTCTCACGCTGTATGCACGAATATGTGTGTGTTGCCCTCACTTATTTGCAGTCATATTGTCTGGGCTAATCTAATGCCACAAGAATCACACATATCATACAAAGCATGCAATGCAGTTGCTCGTGAGGCCCCAATCTCATGGCAGACACTGCCATTTGATTTACGTTATCCATGGGGGAACGAAAGGGTGGCCGTGTGGGGGAGGGCGGGGGGTTGGGTGAGCAGGTTTTGGTACAATCATCTATCTGACATAGCCACCATAACCCGAACTCAAATCCGTACACACCAGTAACGTTAACCAAATGGAAAGACATGACAGAAGGACAGAGACTGACTTATGCTGGTTATGGTTGAGATTGCAAGTTCCTCTGATGCGAACTCTCGCTCAGACAATGTGTCAGGAGCACACGATGTTCGCATGAATATCGCATTAACGTGCAATTAGCTTCCCTTGTTCTGGCTGACTGGGATTCAGATGGATTCTCTGTCTCCCGTTCGCTCGTTCGCCCGATTTTGATTCATTCGTATTCAACTACTGAAACTGTCGTAACCCAATAACAATTCGTAATTTCCATTTGTTCCTTTTTCTCTTGAAATTGAAATATAATGCGCGTTTCTCCGTAGATTGGACGAGAGGCCAAAAGGTCCTTAACATCATCAAAATTGTTTCAGATCGTGAACTTATCACAGCAAGGAGTGAGAGGGAGATGTGAAATAAGCGCGTTATTCTGCGAAAATAATGAATTATTTAATAGCAATACGAGCGTTGAGTTTCCCTCCAAGGTCGTTGCAACGCATTGAACGAGAGTGCATTTCGCGTGATGTAAATTTTAGTTCAAGGCGATTCTTTGTTTGTGGAACTTTGTCAAATTAGCTGCGATCTGTCAGACTTGCGCCCGCAAGTGGATTACCAACCAAGTCCCTACGACTGACTGTGGACTTTTCTGGGAAGACGTTTAGGTTAGGTTAGGTTAGAGTGGCTGGCTACTCATTGGTAGCAGTCACACAGCCGTTGTGTTACCACGAGGATCTGATCTGACTAATTAGCGCTTTTGAATATGTTGATAAAGAAAAGGAGGCGACTGAAACTAGTGCTACTTAGTTCCGTCAGTTTGTTGAAATAGAAGGTGTTTAGGCAAGGCTACAACTACATAGAAGATGCTCAATAGTTTCTTACTCCTCTTCATCTCTGCAGCTTCTGCAGAAGTCGTTATAGGCGAGGATATATGCGAGGTGTTCCAATAGAGCAATGCCCGTCCATACATAGCTGTTTTGTAATGAGGCACCCATTTTCGGTAGACCATCTACGAGAACACCGCTATCGGCGTAAAAGGATGCACACTTATGCACGGGTACACTGACCATATACTAGAAGTACTTATATTATAATATTGCTTTTGTGACGAATTACGACGTAACCGAATTCTAGAATTCAACGGTAATATTTCAGCTTGTTTTCCCATGTCGTAACTAGATTGGATCATAAAGGGTGTCCCATAATTCGCCATTTCACAGTACAGTGATGCCAACATAGGAAAAAAGGTAAAAATGTGACAGCTGACATTTCAGGGTAAGTAAAAATGGAAAGAACAACGCATTTTTTTTTTTATTGTAGAGCAATATTTTAAAAATAATGAAGGTTTGTTAGCTATAGTCCGTAATTTTAATACAAAATATGGCCGTCGTAGTGATTTAAGACCACCAACTGTGAGGAGAATAATTGAAACATTCAGAAAGACTGGATCAATTAGTGATATTAAACATTCTGGGTGTCCTGTCGTTTAACAGAAAACATCGAAGCAGTTCGCAAGAGTATTGCTGACAGTCCACGAATATCAATTCGGCATCGTAGTCAAGAATTGTGCATTTCGAGTTCCTTACAGCGAATTCTCACGAAAGACTTACACTTCATGTTTACAAAGTTCAATTGACTTAAGAACTGAAGACAACTGACCATCCAGCGCGGAGAGAGTTTGTTGAATGGATTTTTGGAACAACAACAAGTGGATGCTGATTTTTGAACAAAATCATCTTCAGTGATGAAGCTCATTTTCATCTTGATGACTTCGTTAATCGTCAAATTTAACACCCTTGGACTTTTTTCTTCTTTTTTTAAGTCAAATGTATATAAAAACAAGGCCCACGGCCCACAACCACCAACGCGAGTAAATTGGGAGGTGCATTAATAAAATGCAGTCAATTGTATGCCCCAATCTGTATAATCAAAAAAATGTAAGCTTTCTAATTAAAAATCTGCATTTTCAAACAATATTACATTTTGTGTGAATTATGGGACACCCTTTGCTTGATTGAAGATGCAGAAAATTGTAGGGGACCAATAGTGGCGTTCGTTCATTCAAGTCGGAGGACCAACAAATTCTACGCGTTCACGCTGCGCAACGTGAGGTACAGACATATTCGTTAGAGTAATTTCGAAGTGTGAACATGTAAACGCATGCACTTCTTGCAGTGTCAGGTTCAGACCATCCATTGGTCGCAGCCCTCTCCACCTACTAAATTCATTGCATAATGAACATCTTCTCGGAACGGAGGGAAATAAAATAGTGTCGGTTTTCCTAACATATGTGTTCTCGAATATTCGATTCACCTCCAGGCGTGCGTGTATGGAATTTTCACTTCAAAAAATGCTCTGAAAGCGTACGACTTGTGATCACATACATCAAGTCATCCGACCAAGACAAAAAGTTCGGATCGACGATCGACCAATGGTTGGCACCCAACCGACCGACCTTAACTACTTGTCATGAGTGCCTTCACACTGCACTACCTTGAATATTTTCCCGTTTCTAGCAGTATCGGACGACCGGGTAGTGCGACTTGGCACTACTGTCTGATATTTTGCATAACTTGACCAAACAGACGTTGCAGAGCGTCATTTGGACCATATTTTTTTTAACACGACTTAATCGCTGTGGATTCGGCCTATTCCGTCAGTGTCATTCAGAAGTCCTGTGAGTTTTCGTACGATATTCTCAAGAATGATGTTGAAGATAAAACATGTTAGCGTGTCGCTTTGCCTTACACTCTTTTTCGACATTGATAGTATACATAGGTGATTTCGTTGCCTACCTTGATGAAGCAATTGGCTGTTACGATCCCTTATTTGACTCATTTCACATTATTCCTATTTGTGCACCTCAGGGTGTACACCAACGAACCAACCAGAAACGATACTTGTTCTTAACCGCGATCTTCTTTCTTGTGAAACGGGCAAAGGATACACCCAGCCAGACTATCTTCAGCTGTTCAGCTTCTGTTCCTTTGCGCTGAAGATGAATTTAGTTTCATAAATCATACATTTGTAAAAAGCGCGATTTGCTTGCGTATCAATCTTAGTGTCTACCAGGGGGTTTATTTCTTCAAGAAAAAACGACAGAAAGAATCAAGCTCGACTCGGAATTTGTTTTGTAAACCTGCTTGCAAACATTCTTCAGGCTTCAGCTGCCAATGCATCGAGTGGAAACAACGACTTTAGAAATCATGGGAAAGAGTATCAAGCTCGGTTCCTGTGCTTGTTATCTGTTACTTAATAAACCCTATCATTGAACCAAAAAAGCCTCGAGCCACCATCCAAGGTTCCTTTAAACTAAACACACCGCTTTTGGTTTTCCCTCCATTTATTCAAATACCATTGTGCTCCAATCCGTTTGAGTGACAAAAATGCCCTCAGAACGCGAACTCAATAAAAGGTCATGCACCTCAAATGCTTCCACACCCGAATTTGTGACTGAATATACCGCAGTTCCAGCGCACCCAACCCCCAAAGTGCAAGGAAAATCATAGCTTCCATGTTTATTTTTTGCTCTTTCAACCACCCGCAACCCTCGAGCAGCCCAAACCAATAGCATCACGAAAATATACATTCTGACAGTAGACTCAAGGCAAAAGTGCACATATTCAAAACAAAATTCACCCGCCAGCTTGAGAGCGGAGGCGACCAGCTACAATGGTATGGATACGCTTTTCGCAGCTTCAGACTGCAGCCATCATCGCCATATAAACCCACAGAAACCATTTATCCTTTTGGAGCAGATAAAACCGCAATCGTCTAATGACATGAACCTGTGCTCTTCATATTCAGTTGGAGCCGGCCCGGCTCGGCCGGAGGTATGGGAGTGCACGAGAAAAACGACCACCATCAGGGGCCGGAAAAAAACAAACGAGAAGATAATCAATTTTCAAAAACGAACACACACATGCCAACGTGCTGGCGTATGGAGGTGGGAAAGACAAAGAAGGCCGGTGGGAGCCAGCTCGGGGGTAGTCACATTAGTAAGACTGCGCCGCCAGGACAGAGAGCCGGTCTACAGTCGAATGTGGTGGAAGGGATTAGACACACACAGCACGGCACAGACACATGCAGTCGGTGTCCTTGTATGTTATCAGGCAATATTTGCCAGCACATTAATCAAAGGGATGCAGGCAAATTTACGTTGCATTTCTTCACACTCTGGCGGATTTTCATATGGGACCGTAAGACTAAACTGTGGTGCCATAGAAGAGTGCTACCGTTCACATCAACATCGTCATCAGAATCGGCATCGTCATCGTCGTTGTCGCCGGGAACAGCTACAGCATCATTATGCGCACACGGACACATAGACCACTTCAAGAATACGTGTATGTTCCCTTGTCCTGTTGCCATCTTGTCAGCCTGAGCCACCTCTCGACAGTGTTGTCTCCCCCAGCCACACACATCACTTGGGCAAAACAAAAAGTGAGCAAAAGCCTGTGGTTTTTATATTCCCATACAGTTGTTGTTTGATACGAAGGTATAATCTGGAATGAATGAACCCTCATGTTAACCCCTCATCCGAGTCTGTGTTTCCACAATTTAGGATTTAAACGAGAGAGACAGCGACACGGGGCACATCATTCACCAGCTACCGCCGTTCGGTGTATCTCTGCACTTGATCCAATCCGATCCGGCCCGATCTGCTTCCGGAACAACTATCCTGCGCCTCACGTCCTCTCTCTGGTTTTGTTTTCATTTGGCAACAGGACATTGTTGGTCATACGTGCAGTCCCATCAAAAACATTTCAGATTTCTAAACCGATTCCATCAGAGTCGCATGCTTAATGGGTGAGCTGAACACGGAGCTTGTCGCATTTGTCTGTATGCTCAAATGAAAGAGGACCGCACACGCTCATCCATTTGTGACCGCAATAAATGGGGTGGCAGATAGACCGGAGAATCCTAACACAACCTTGGGCATTTATTTATTTTGTCTTCACTTTTTTTTTCTGCTCTGCTGAGTGCCTGGGCCTTGTGCCCACATCGTTGACGCGCCGTCATCGCTGTCGACGTCGTCGTGGGTTGGATAATGAAACAACATTCCACCCCCAAAAAGGAAAACAAACTCAAATTGAATCTGATGAAATTTTGATTTCATTTCGAATGAATTCTAAAATAACATCGGGAGCTGTGATTGAAAAATATTGGTCAATGTATGTATACCGAGCCGGTTGTTCCTGGAGTGTGTCCTGCTGATGGGGAAGCGTATGCGTGTACGGATGCGAGAATCATCATGCTCGTGTACGTGTGTGAGAACTGAATATTGTGCTTAACTCATTCCAGTTTTTGGGAGCTTGTGTAAACATTTTTTCGCCTGGCTGTGTTCGATAACGCACAGGCTTGAGGACTGGGTATTTGAAGTGAGTGAACGCGTCGACTGCTGAATTGTGGAGTTGGTAAGGACTTGGAGGACATTGCTCGAGGTATAAGAAAATACTCGTTTTTTTTTTTAAAAAGGTAAAGACTTTAATGGCTGACTGCAGAATGGAGGATTTGTGAAGGATACATTTGATAGCCCAGCATGGACTTTCTGAGATGTTAAGTGTCATCCAGATCGTTAGTGAGATAGATTGGAACAAATTAATCTAAAAGTAGTCTTCTCTGACTGCAAGCACAAGTTTAACGCTTCGTTTGGAAGTGCATTCCGGTGGAATTGTATTTTTTTTTTAACAAGGGGAGTTGCTTCGAATTATTTATTCATTGTACTCACAACTTTAAAAATAAAATGAATAAATTAACTAACATTTCATTACTAAGTGAGTACTTCACCCATTGATAACCAAACATTGAGATCAGTACGCGAATAAAACGGATACACTGAGTATATGTACCGAGTATTCATTGTACAGGAGTTCACATGGACAAACATACCGGACACACATGGTCTGATGGATGTCGGACAGACTGACGTCGTTAGCCTTCAAATTATCAAACATGTCGTCGACTTTCAATGATGGTGGTACGAGTACAACAGCGCTTGTAAAAGACAACATTTTTAACATAACATACACTGCCTGAAAATCTTTCCGATATAAAATGTTCTCCAAGTCGGACAGACACTCGTTCACACTACCAATATGTATGCCCGACCACGAAAATACCAACAAAATTTGAAAACCGTGCGACATGTCCGGCAGTCCTTCGTTTCTTGCGTTCCCACAATCAGGTTTGAGACTGTCAGGCCATGTCTGTCCGGTATGTTTACCCATGTACCATTCTTATTAATTTCGTCATCAATTGATGGAATTTTGTAGTGTTCGTCTCCTTGACTGTGGTACTCATTTTCTGACCACACCATTTTGAGTGGCTGCAGTCAGTAGAGTACACTTGAGGCACCTTGAATTTAATTTTGTGAATGAAATAAACAATATGAAATAATACTTACTTACTTCTCAGGCCGACGACGCATGGATGGTCTGAGCCTGAGCAATAACTACCTTCCATCAATTCCATTAAGACCAAGCTGTCTTGTGCCCGCGATGACTCCTATACCGGAGGTTCGGTCTTCCTCTTCTTCTCGAACCAGGAGGTTCGGATTCAAAGACCCTCTTTGTTGCAGCATTGTTGTCCATCCGCTCGATGTGGCCGAGCCAGTGCAGTCAACGGATTTTTGCCTTCCGAACTACATTTACATCTTGGTACAGCTGGTAGAGTTCGCAGTTGTGTCTTCTCCACCATTCACCTTCCTCGTCAGGAGTCACGAGTTTGGCCCGTTGTTTCGACAAACCTAAGTAGCATCGGTTACCAAAGACGTTTCTACGTCGGATATCCACTAAGATGTCATTCGTGGAGTTCACGTCTGCCCCGAGGTACACAAACTCCTTCACATAAAAATTGTAGCTATATATTGTTTTGCATTAGGTGGTGTTTGGCTGAACGTTTCTTGCTTGACAGTATGCCTGACGTCTTGTCCTCCTTGACCTTAAGACCTTCTTTCGCCTGTTCTTCAATCGTCGTGAAAAATACCAGTACGGCGCATTGAGAACGCACCACGATGTCGATGGTGTGTATTGATTTGAAGCCAGGATTTGCCTCAGTGTGAAATTTGAATCTACATTCTAGAGTCGATTTGCTGATTAGTGCGGTGCAAGACGGCTTTAAATGTTCACACAGTACGCTGGAGAGGATCTTATAACCGACGCACGTTGAGCACTGATATACCTCTGTAGTTATCGCAAGTGGTAGGATCACCATTTTTGTGGATGAAGCTGCCGACTTCTTCAAATCTGGGTTGTAGGACTACTTGATAGACTGGAGTTGGGATTTCTTGATTCCCTATCCCTCTCTTCTGGTCAGGCCCGTTAAGCTATTGGAAATGCTGCCTAAATAGAGCCAGAATTCCCTGCGGATCACTAACAAGACTACCCTCACAATTTCGAAGTGCCGGGGGACCGTCCCTGCAGCTTGTAGCTTCTGGCTTTTTTTTTTATAAAAGGCACATATGTTTTTTGTTTGTCCTTAGACTCTTCGATATCATTGAGCTGGCAGATTGCGAGAAATCTAAAAAAAACCTACCAAGATTTTACTCTTTTACAACTCAGTCACAGTGACTGAAATGCTGTACACTGTAAAAAAAAATGCCAAAAAATGTATTCAAACAGACCTCTGTGCATACGTTAAATTCAGTTAACTATGTAAAATGAAACTGTGAAAATGAAAAATTTAAATATTTGTTCGCTATCTCGATTGGCCGTCGTCTGCTGTCAAATCGTGTCTCTAAAGCAAAAAGAGCGTATCCATTTTAATAACAATCATGAACTCGACTTCGTTTATGTGGCCACCGCGGGCACGTTGGCAGCAGCCGATTAGTTGGACCCAATTTTCAACGACTCGGCCACACATTTCGGCCGAAACGGCCGCTATTTCGCGTTCAATGTTGACTCTGAGCTCTTCCAACGTCGTCGGCTTGTTGGCATAAACCAATGACTTAACGTAGCCCCACAGAAAATAGTCAAGCGGCGTTAAATCGCACGAACGAGGCGGCCAATCGACTGGGCCATTTCTTGAGATAACACGCTCAACATACTTACTCTTCAATAAATCGATTGAAACGTGTGCTATGTGGTTCGTGGCACCATCCTGTTGAAACCACATGCCGTTCAAGTCCATATCTTCCAATTCGAGCCAAAAATTATCGGTAATCATAGCGCGATAACGCTGACCATTCACAGTAACGTGATGATCGTTATCATCGTCGAAAAAATATGGCCCAATAACGCCGCCGGCATGCAAACCGCACCGAACAGTTATTTTTTGTGGTAGAAAATTTTTATAATTTGTAGACGTGTACTTTACCACGATGAAAATGTTGAGTTTACTGAATGACTTGACTTTACCGTAGAATGATTGCTTTCTAAAACTCTCCATCCGAAGAATGATTTTAAGACTTCCCAAATCAATCTCAACTTGAGTGCAACTTTGCCCACTATTGATCCCTTCTAAGTCTGTACACACATTCGCATATGTATTTGTATGCATGCAGTTTAATATTATCAACTGGCTTTGACGGTTGGCAACAATTATGCAGTTAAGGGTTCCTCAACTTAATGTGTTGAGCAGAAGCAGTTTTCCACATGAGTTGCACTTCAAAGAAAACTTGAAAATGTTTTCAAAAGTCCTTACAAATGCACACGCATCCTCAACCGTATGTGCAATCGAAACGAGTAGCTACCGGAATTGTTTGTATGTTTCTCACGTTCAATCTGAGGATGCCGTGATTTCTTTGAATAATTAGCATCAACCCGAATGCACTGGACGCATCAAGTGAATGCACTCGAATAAATTCACCGTCCCGAGTTTATTTTCTTTGACTGTGGTGGATCTTGCGAGTGATTCGCTAAAGATGCTGATTCACCTGGTTTCTTGGTGAATGATGAATAAGAATATGTCATATGCATAGTTTGCAAACCTGCACCCAATGGAAAAGATGGGAATAATCGCGTAGCTGCTGCTGGTGGTGGTCCCCCAATCTTTGTTTTCTCAAGAAGAGCTTCACTTGACCTAGTAAATTTAATTATAGACTCATAACTGGGTTAAACAAAAGTGCTTTCCGGTTTGCCTTTGCTTTTGCACAAGAAATTCAAATTCATAAGAATAACACATCCAGTCATTCGATTCCTGACAAGGTAGCATTCCTGGTTCTATAGACGCGGCGATTTTGAATGCATTTACATATCTCGGAGGGGATACATATTCCCTTGAAAGAAACAATCTGGAAAGGAGAGTCTTTCCGAAGCGATCAGCGTTATGTTCCTGCAGATATGACGATATTTGCATTTAGAGGTTCGCTTGCACAATTTACCCTGATATATCCATGGAGACATGAGGTTTCTCTGTTCCACACTTAACTTCTAAGCGTCTGCTAAAATTCGTGTATTCTCATTAAGACATCCATTGTTCCAATGGTAGACTGGATCCTTCGACTGTTCCCATCAAGGAATAGAGGCGGAATCTAGATTTGAGTGTCTCCCCCGAGTTTTGGTGTCTTTCTTTTTTCTTCTTATTAGTGTGACGCTATAGTCCGTGAACCAACTAGCCTAACAGCTAACATCTGTGCAAAACAAAATTGGTCCCTCCGCACTTGTGTGCCACCCGTCGTCTTCTGTTGGATTGTGCCACAAGTTATCCAGCGCCACCTTAAACATTGAACCCATAGGCGTCTGACTAAACTCATGTTGCTGTACAGGCCGTGTAGTTAATGTTTGAATTTGGTGCACGGTGGAACCTCTTACTTTCCTGAGATCCCGAATTCGGATTTGGTTGGACAGGATCTTACAGGCGACGTTAAGCAGGGATGCACCTGCTCTCTCCTCTTCCAAGAGGTAGGATCGCCTTTGTTGTCGATGGGGCATATGGAGCGGATATGCCGGTTGTTTGGGTCTAGTGCATGCTCTCCATCAGAAAATTCCCACCAGCTCTCTAATACGCACAAATCCTGATTTAAGTCCATTATCTCGAAAAAAATAACTACTTCATAAAAAATGTAATATTTTCGTTCAAATATGCTGATAAATCTTTAAAAAACAATATCATCACACCGTCACCACTGATTGGCAGAAATCTCAGCCAGGAGTCAAAAATAAAGATGGTTTTGTTTATGAACCCTCCCTGCACCCGATGGGAATGACGAAGAGGCACAGTTCATTGTCATTCCATAAATTGGTACAGCAACGTATTTTCTTTCTATTTTTTGTGCCCCTTATCCCGTGGGCATGGACAGCAGTGTGCATGCATCAAAGCAAACAACGAATGCATGCCTACGTGATACCCATTGTCCACTCCCAGGACGATGGTAGATAAAAATTAATCGAAATCTAAAGGGGGACGCTGGAAATCCAGGTGCAAAACCCTAGCGAATTCGTGGTGTCAATCGCTAGATGCAAGCGAGCCCAGCATGTTGTCAGAGATACATCCAATATACGAGTAGATACATATTCATTTTTGCTATTTTCTATTTGCTCAGAGTTTTTCTGTTCATTTTCTTTTTTTTTTGTTTTTTGTTTTACGGCGCTTCGTTTTGTTTTTGTCGGCGAAGTGCGCCACGAAAGGCTTTGTCATATTGTTCTGATTGGACAATTGAATAAACATTACACGAATTATTTATTGTTTACTTTTAATTAAAAATTAAATTGATTTTTACTCCCACAGGTGCGAGGTGACAGGATATCCCTGATACAATAGTCGCAATGTTTGCTTGGTCAATTCAGAGGCACCTCTCCGTCCCAATGCTCCGCCGAATGTGATGCTATATCCGTTTTTTCTCATTTTTTGTTGCTTTATTTTTTTCGCGGCGCATATTGATGGGGGGACTTATGGGGGATGTCCTTTTTTTCAACTCATATCTGTCCTTCTTAATCCCCCATTTTGATATTCAAATTATTTCGAAATGATAAATCGCAACGATTTATATTTTGCAGATACTCGTACGTTTTGCCATATCTAAAGTTTCTAAAGTACACTTTCAGATACACTTTGCGTGAAATGTCCCCTCCATTTGGTGTGTCCCGCTCATTTTCGTATCTCATCGTTGTATAATGAGGGAAAGCGAATTTCTTCCACATATACAGAGTAGGACGAGGATCTTTCACTAATTCGCAAGCAAACCACACAGCCATAGCGCGCACACAAATTGGACCGAAAGAGAGCTCCATTTTGCATTATGTCAAGATGATGGATTAGATGAACTCAACCTCATTTCGAGGACATAGCGAAAAATTATGGAAAAATTACAAGTGGCAGATGATGTGGTTGTATGGCAGTTGGGGATACTTCCTTGTTGCCAGAATGGAACAGTTGCTGCGGGGGGGATGTTGGTTCACTAGTGGTGTCATTCTTCATAAATGTACATGTATTTTGTAATATTCATTCATCCGTCCATCCATCTCCGGTGGATGTTGGTTAGTGGGGCAGAAGCAGAAGTTATAGTCACAAGTTGGACCACCAACACCATCGCCACCACCACTGGATGTGTAAAAATTTATCGAGAAAATAGTTGCAGATGACTGGTCGGTTGCTCTTGTTTTTCTTTTTTTCTTTTTTTCTTCGTCTACTCGTGAGGTTTTTTGTTTCCTTTTGTGTTTGGCAAGGTTTTTTTTAGAAAAATGAATGTCTTCATCAGCAGTCAAGTGATTGTCACATCCAACGTGTCGAGTGGAGGTAACGACTTGTGAGTTGTCACACGTGCAACCTTGTTTTCTGTCATGAAAGGTGGCAATCATGAATGGGGGTGGGACGGTGTGCAGATATTGACAGTTCTGAGAATGATGATGAGAAAAGGATATGTATTGCAATTGACTTCCAAATTTGGCCACATTTTTGCCTTAATGTCTCTTTCGAGATTAGATGAATAACTCTACTCTCCACCCTAGACTTCGTACTGTGTAGGGCTACCCCATCCGCCGTTGTATTATAGCTCAATGCCCTGACTCCAACGCTGTACTTTCTCAAAACTCGCTCTCGGGACTGGCATAAGGCTGTGGGATCCCTTTACTCCCGAGACCAGCAACACGCGTGATTTCTACAGAAGTTAACGCCCATAGGATGAGCATGTCAAAACCGACTTCAATGCATTGACTCGAAAGTTAGCGCTTGACAATCGCTTGAGTGCTCAAAAAATCCAAACATCTCAACACAAAGACGTCTTCTTGATTGCAGCGTTCTTCAGTCATTCAAGTGATATAAGATTATTTTATTAATCCATAATCCGCGGAGGTCAACCAACTCGATCATGAATACAACGGATACATCCTAGATTTTTATCTACCCATAGATACGTCTGAAGTTGTTGTCTTGCTTTTGTCTTTTTATGGCAAACACCCTTAGTACTCCGTTTCATCCATCAATCATGTAACAAATTACTAGATTGTTGTTAAAGTTCCTTCCTTCCTGCAACTGGGTACGCAACGCAACCCAGTGACAGGCGTCATAATGTAATTTAAGTGCAGTCCATCAACTTGCATAGAGAGGGTGGTCGTCACTCGTCAGCAACCAGTGTCTGTGTAAATTCGAAAAAAAATACATCCGAATGGTTGTATGCTCTTTTATTAGAACTTCATATGAAATTGTTTTCCCAAAATAGTGAATAATTTATCGTATTGCCTACGATGCCCGCATCACGGTGTCTCACTCTTTTTTGTTAGGTTCTATTTATCGCCGAGTCTCCAATTAGTGAACATGAGCGTTCCCTGACACGAAGGGATCAAATAATTTTAATCATCTCCGTAGGTTGAGGTAGTGGCGGCAGAGGCGACCAAGATATTATTTATGATGCCATGACAGATTTCCGGTTACACCGTGTGTCCTTTTTTTTGGTTTCTGTTCTGAATTATTTTTTAACATGTGTAGTTGGCTGGGATAGGGGCGTGAAATTAATGAGATCATCTCAGTTGGCGGCGTTGAGTACACACAAAAAAAAATGATGATTTGAAACAGATCAAGATACTTAGACTGAGTGGTTGCGTGGTGTAATGCGACATCTATTAAATTATTGTTTTGAGCAAAAATAGATTCATTGGCATTGGAAGTCATGAAATTATGCCTATTCGGAGTGCATTCGCAAAATGTACACGCATTCGGACAAAAATTTACAAAGTTCAAATAAATTAGGAAGTGGCACGGAATGTTCTGGAAACGACAGTTTTATTCATAACATCTAATTTTAAAAATAAAGTCGAAAATGTCTCACTTTCGAATAACACGGTCTTATTATTATAATTATTGATAAAGTATTAATATGCACATGATGTGGAAAGGTACGTAAGGAGCACTTTTTTTTTATAATTTGCGCACGCTCAGGCATTGCTAATACCCTTAAGTGTCCGGGGTCACAAGCACGGGCCGAAGGTATAGAGGGAGAAAGGGAGAGGAGGTACCTATGCACATTGGTCTAAAATATCGGCGGGTTGTAGTCTGTGGGCAATATAGGGCTGGGCAGAGCATTCCAAATTCGCGTAGTACGGCTGAAGAACGAGTCTCTAAATTTAACTGTGCGTCCGAAAGTAGGCTTAAGGGTAAACTGATGAGCATTCCTGGCGAGACGAGTATTGCGGGTGAATTCATGGAGAGGAGGAATGCAGTTGGCTAGCTCACTTGAGCATCGTTTGTTGAAAATCTATAAAATACGGACAAAGAAGAAACGGTACGTCGATGTTCGAGCGAGTCTAATGACTTTGCGACATTGTTGTCTTCTATAAGTTTTATCGCTCGCTTTTGGATTATATCTAGTAGGTGCAGGGTGGTCTTTGGGGCACCAGACCAGATATGAACGTTGTACTCAAGCTTGGGGCGGATATAAGCCTTATAAATGAAAGTCAAATCAGAGGGGGTGAAATATTTCTTGCATCGATTAAGGAAACCTAAACATTTCGCAGCATTTTTGGCGACCTCAAATATGTGATCGTTCCAACTAAGTGCTGTGTTGATACACATACCAAGGATGGAAAGCTTTCCAGTTTCATCGACACAAGCGCCATTCATGGATAATGCTTGAGAAATATCGGGTTTTGGTCAGACGAAAACTGGACAAAATTAGAACACAGAAATCATTGATGGTTTCAGGTAATGCAAGTGAAAATACTTTCGAGTCACTGGCAATGCTCAAGGAGTATAACTGTCTAGAAAAATCTTCTCAGACCTAGCCCCTCGGAGTCGGCGTAAAACTGCAGGTCCCTTCCACTCGTGACAGAACAATACCACGCACAACACGAGTGCTTGCTGAGAAGTCAGGCCGTGGCCCTCTACGGACTGTAGTGCCACCCATATTTTTTTTGTTATGGGCTGATAGCAATTCCACCTAGGCCATGGACAACATAGTTTGTTTTCGGCAACCAAGCCGGTGCTTTTCTACATTTGTAACTGTTGGTGTGAACATTGCATCGTTTAAGCCTTCATCAGTTTTGTAGGCTACTTCGTACTTGGGATATTTTATTTGAAAGGCCCCATAATACAGATTACAGACTTACTATACGACTTCGAATCAATAATAAGAATAATTCGAGTTTTTCAACGAACATTCACAACATCGCATTGTACCAAACTCAATTAAAAAAACTGCACGGACAGTTCTTTGATTAAATGACTCATGTTTTAGTTGAGCACGCGTCAAAGACCGACACCAAGAGAAAATACGTCATATTTTACAGTTTTTCTTCAATAAAGGCGAAAACGCAAGCCAGGCGCTTGAAAATGTGAATAATGTTTATGGTCCTCATACTGTATCGGTAAATCCAGCGCAGTTTTGGTTCCATCAATTGTTGAAAATGTCGCTAAATATTGCACAAAAACCGTTTGGAACCATTTCAACAAGGCTGGATACAAAAAAAGCTCGAGTTACAGTAAAGAAGCTTGAGAACACCAGTTTACGCCAAAGAACTTCATATACACAATTTTCATCTGCGAATCACTGCTGGATCGCAACAACATTGACCCATTTTTGAAGCGGATAGTGACTAGTGATGAAATGTGAAATGAAACCGGTCGGCACAAATGGTGGCAAAGCCAGAATTGACGGCCAGGAAGGCCTTGCTGTATGTTTAGTGGAACTGGCAGGGCATCATCTACTATGAGCTGATCTCATACGGCAAGACTCTTTCGAACCTGTATTGTCAATAATTGGACCTCTGAAATGTCGAAAGCGATTAGCGACTCGCTTAAAGTTCCGGGAGCTTGGTTGGGAGTTTTATATGGATTCATCTTATAGTCCGGACGTAGTACGAAGTGATTACCACCTGTTCCTGTCCAAAAGTTTTGACAAGTCGTGGGCGAAATGTTTGAATTTGAATGTTGCGATCATTCGGCATAAAGAGCGGCATTTAGCTCAAACTGGGTACAAGTAGCGCAGTTGAGCACCGTTTTGATACCACACCTCGTGGGTTAGTTGTTTGGGTTAGCTAAATCCAGCCTTTGGAGTGGGAGAATTTGATTATGTTCGATATACTTTGGTTAGCGATCCCGGAGAGGTCTCCAAGGAAGGATTCGTCGAACGCGATATATCTTTGTTTGGCTAGTGCCCAACAGTCACAGAGAAAGTGAGGCAGACTTTCCTTTGAGTGGGTGTCGAGGCAACTGCGACAGTGTGGGTTGACCAGTATTCCGAGCCTAGCAGCGTGGGTGCCTATTGCACAGTGCCCCGTGCTTGCAGCCACGGCTATAGCCAGCTATTTCGAAGCGATTTCTATTGAGGAGGTCATCAGTCCTTCTGTTTGTGTAGGAGGGCCAGGTTTTCCTAGAGAACTGGTACTTGGATGACCTAGTTCACCTTCTACTAGCTAAAAGTACTAGACAAAAGTCTACGTACGCATTTACTTACCCCATTCTTGCAACTTGAATTCCAAAGCAATGCGAAAAAATGTAATGATGCTTACTTATCAAGACTGCGACCCCTGCATCCTGCGAGTCCTGGGCATGCTGCTTCCATTCCCAAGCCAAGCTGCCTTGCGTCATTAAAGATCCGATCTTCCTTTTCTTCTCAAACTATGAGGCTCGGATTCGAAGCCCTCTTAATTGGAGCATTGTGTGTTCCAACACTCGATGTGGCCAAACCAGTGCAGTTTAGCAGTGGAGTAATGTTTGCCATCCGAACTACATCCAAATCTTGGTACAGCTCGTAGAGTTCCCGATAATGTCTTCTCCTTCATTCACCTTCCTCTCAGACGGGACCATGTATTTCCGTCTACACTGCCCGATTCAATAATTCAAGCATTTTAGCAATTTTGTGACAAATTGTATCGTATATCAAGCCAGAACTATGCGGGAACATATTTAAAATCAACCAACATCACTCTCGAAGCCATTCGTTGAAGGATGAGGCAATGAACTGTAAACAAACTAGGAATGCCTATACTTCTGCCACCGCATGAGGCTATATCGAGACGTAATCTTTTAACTCACCCGCATAGAAGTCAAGACTATTTGAGCAGCAAATTAATTTGCAAATCCTTGAGAGACAGATTCCCCATGTACAAGACGCAGTGTCTCATCAATTATTTCATTGATGGAACATCCTCATTGCGACGATGGAAATTCGATAAGTGCAACGTAAGTGGTTGCGACCTCCCTTCTTGATTACCGGAGAAATCCCTCAAATCCTCCTCCTTATATACAGACGTAGAATTTTCTTTATTGTCCTCTGCCGCTTGTTGAACCTTACTCCCAAATATGTACACCTCCGGGTTATCCAATGCGGGTTCACCTTAACTTCACTTAGACTCACTGCTTGTGTGTTTCGTATCTCGCAAAATCCTCTTTCGAAGTCTATCTCTGCCTCTTCCTCAATTGCCAATGATTTCAAGTAATTAAACTCAATCCCATTGATGCTGGAAGCCATGTAAATGAACGAGGTTGGTAGTTTCCTAGTTTTAATAGCTCCAAACGGTCCATATGCGCCTGCATACTTGTGGGTTATGATTTGTATATCCCATTGTTCAGCGGGGGAACGGTGGCGGCCGGGAAAGTTTAATTCAATGGCATTACCTTCTGCTGAGATAAGTACCCTCAATCGTTTGGAAATTAATTAAATCATTTTACGATTACAGCGGAGAAACCTTAGAGGAATTTTTGCAACCAGATTAAGACATGAAATTGAGATGTTTTCAATGTATTCAGTGGTTTACTTCCGTCTCTGAATGGATGGATATTTTGTAATTAATTCCGAGGTATTATGTGGCTTCGGCAGATCAAGGCGGGAGAATCACTTGTTGGTTACTGCTCTGGAATTAAACCTCAGTTGGAGTACAGCTAAACGTACACCACATGCAAAGGGTTCGAATCATTAGGTCATCAATTATATTCAAGTATAAAGGAACTTCTTTTCAAAAGAACATGCTATTATATTGCAGTTGCAGTGTATGCTGTACGGCATGGCGACGCCGCGGCGGCCATTGCGTATGCCCGGCTTTGGCCGCCCTGACAAACTTGTCAGATTGATACAAATTACAAATTTGGGTTTAATGGACCCCTGGCACCAAGCAATGAAGATACATGCGAGTGGTGCTTCCCCGATCATCAGAAACCGATCAAAATTCGACATAAGCTGACGGACATGAGATGAAACCGACGTGCCCAGAGCCGTGTAATACTGCACAAAAAGGGGCATTCCACACGCCAAAGATGTCAGAGTGGTTTAGCCGGTCCAGTAACTGTGACTCAGAAATCATCTACGAGATGTCCAACGCGGTTTGTGTCTTTACTAAAAAAAAAACCCTCTTGCCTTTCTCAGATTTTGATCTAAACTCAGCCATACTAGTTTATTTTCACGCACACAATGCTTTAGAGCAGTCCGCATTGTGATCAATCGTATACACAAGCACTGTCTGTGAACATTTTATAAAAAAACGTTGTCAGATGAAATCAAGGAGAAAGAGAGGTAAAAATTGACGCTCTCTTTACTACATTACTTCTGTCCTATAGCAAAAGGAGTTGAATAAGAAAAAAGAAATATTTGTGTCCCCGAAAAGCCGTGAATTATATAGTATTTGTTTTTCGCGTTTGTATGTTGGCTAAATTATTAAAGATCATGAAGCGCCCGAGGCGGACTTGGGCCTCATCCAAAATACCTCTCCAGCCAATACGATCTCTCGGCAGCTGTCTCCAGTTTCGCACACCAAGCCGCCTGAGGTCCCCTCGAATTGTGTACGCCACCGTGTGCGTCGATGATACCATTGGCTAGAGGATTCTTCGGACTGGAGCTAAGTTGTCCATATGCTCTACACTGCCTAGCCTTCTTAGGCACGGCGTTCGTAGACGACTGGCTAGACTCATGTCGCTGTACAGCCCATACAGTTCGTGGTTGAAACTTCTTCTGCAAACGCCATCAACGCAAACATGACCAAAGATCGCTTTTACAGTTACGAACTAAACCTAGACTGAAAGTAATTCCAACAAGAGGTGCCACAACAAATTCCCTACAACCTAATTTAAATCATAAACTACCACCAAGCTCTAGATATTGTCAACCCAATTATCATAGATCCGAGGGAAATTTCCCGACCTAATCCAAATGCACCCAGGTCAGTCACACGTGCGCTTCTTTGTTCAGATTTGTAAATAAACGAAAGCACTTTACTCGTGAGTGTTTCCTTAGTTTTTATTCACACCGCCCAGTGCCTGTCTGCAGAAGCTAATCAATTATTGTTTTCTTCAGTGGTCTGCGATTTTGCTTTAGCATTTTACAGCAGTGTTCTTAAAATGTACCTGCGAAAGAATCAAGAATTCCTGATAATATCAAAACGTGTAACATTTTCCCAGTATATTAAAATGTTTTATGAAACGTGTTCATGAAGTATGCAATTTCACAAAATTTGAATAGGTATGAAGTTTGTTCCCATACGTCGCCATTGATATCATAGTCAAGTTAATAGCATCTATGTTCGCTATTTGACGCAAAAAACCGAATATTTGACTCGATATTTTTTACTATTTGTTGACAGTACTTTCCTTGTGATCAGAAATAAAGGCCCAAACCCATAGAATCCGTTGCGTTGCGCCATGTCAAACAATTGACAACTCATAAAACCTAGTAAGAGGGTGAGAGACAGCAAAGTGGAATGCATGATATCGGTCAACTTTTAAGTTTGTCATACTATGACAGTTCATTTCACACATAAATCTTGTAATCAGTTGATGTCGTGGTGGGACTTCGGACACAACGTACGTATTCATTTGGCACCTCTGGCAAATACGATTTGTGTGGATTATAAACGCAAAGCACACAGCGGATTATATCGGTTTGTAGTACCCTCTTTTAAGGCTCCGGCACATAGAATACTTTACATGCGTCAGCGTCAGCGATACTTTGACAGATACACAAAATACATGCGTTCTTATGGGAGGTGACACATAGCCTAAAGACGCTATGGATGTGGTTGCTCAACTTTTAACTTTTCTCTCTCCTTCAGCGTTGACAGTCATCACATTGTGACATTTCAATAAAATTCGAATTTTAAATTAGCATCTGGAAATTGGTTGTTGCCAATGCAGATTTTGTGCTTTGAGGCAACGCAAGTAAAGCATTCTATGTACCGGAGCCTTAAAACTGTAGAAGATAATAAAAATGGAAGATTCTGTCAAAATTCTGGCATAAATGTTGGTGCAGCGACAATGGCTCGGAGGTTATTCAATTTGCTGCACTCGAGAAACACAAAAAAGTTCTTCCACAATTAATGTTCAGTTCCATTATTTTCTACTGACTTCAGGGTCATCCAGAGAATACTCGGCTTGAACCAGAAATCATGTATAACTACATTATCTCTGGCTTGAACGACAATCTTCCAATCACTTGCAACCGGAGATGGCAGAAATGTCACTTATATCGAATAACTACATTTGTTACGTCTGCTACGTTATTGGGTAGTTAATGTAGTATACGTAACAAAATGTAGTGGACGTAGGGCCAAGGGTCAAAATGTATTTGAGATGTCAATTTAACGTCAGTTCAGTTGTGTGTGTGAAATTCATACATGACTTGGTGACAAGCGTGAAGGCTCAACTATAATGCGCATGAGCGAGCATGAGCTAGCGTCAAGTTTGGACGAACTGTTTCGTCATGTTTGCGAAAAAAAACACGAAAACACGACACGACGACTAACTATTATAAACACATGCGCGCATGGCCTCCTGCCACAAATTCTTCCGGTGCTTGCTTTATTTTTTTATTTCATTTTGATTTATTATGAGTTCCTCATGTCTCCAGTTCGATTATACATATGTATGTACGAATACCAACATAATATCAGCTGATTTGCTCATTTTTCAAATTTGTTTTCTTGACTGTGTTTATCTGTCACATTCGCATATGCGCTGTGCGATTCATTTCGCACTAGCTCATGCTTAACGAAACATTTTTATTTTGCACATGGGTGTATTCGCTCACTCACTCATGCGCGTTTGACACTAGCTAATGCTCGCTCATGCGCATTATAGTTGAACCTTAAGGACGGTGCTTGTGAAAGTGGAGTAATGTTGCCAAGGACCGTTTCCACTAGTTGGAAATTACATTTGAAGCTCAACGTTTTCTGTGTATGTACTCGTATTTGCACATGTAACAAATGTAGGTAGTAAATGAAACAAATCGGGCGTGTAGTTTATTCGACTAACTAGGCGTAGTTAATGGAGTAGATTAACTCATGTAGTCTACTCTGCCATCTCTCCTTACAACTAAAATAACGATGGCAGCAGTACCACCGATTCCAGCGATTGTTCCTGTTGTTATAACTTACACATGCATTTTTATGTACATTTGTGATTTGCGCATATTGTGTGCAGACAAGAATGATGTATTACAGATTGCAGATTTACGCATGTCCGCCATGTTTGTTTACTTTTCTGACATTTCGCCTACATCACAGGTGACAAGAGCATATTATTTCCTTGTGAAGGAAGTAGACTTTGGTATATAATTTCTACTATTCTAGAATCTACAATTCGAAATGGGTACCTATGTTACTATATTTAAGTTCATACTTACATTAAAGTATGATGGTTAATCAAGGATAAGTATAGAATTATGCTATTATACTACTGTTCCAACCGTTAAACCACAATCCATAGTGGTGGTACATTCATCCAGCTACGTGTATTAGGATGCAATATAAATTAAAGCAGGACATGCAAGAAACTGCAGCCCCTCTAATAGTTCCTGAGTCGCTCGACTCGATTCGAATACAATTTTGTTCTTTTTAGATCAGGTGTAGTTGCCTCAACGAAAATGTTGTTGTGAAGTAACTGATGCAGATATGTAAGGTTACAAGGGGTGGTGGTGTTGTTAAAGAACTCATCGAAGTCGTAGAGTATAGCTTGGATCGTTGTAAGGAATTAGTTACTCAAGGAGCTAATATAACCAGTCCGCCGGGTTTTCTTTTTGGTGTCCTCTGATTCTTGAGCAACAAAGCACAGAAATGCGATAAACAGCTATGAACGGATATTCATGTGCAAGCGTTGAAAGCACGGTTTCATCGATATATTCCTCAATTACCAAACAAAATTCTTTAACAAATTCGACAGAATTCAGTTGAAAGATTTAAAAGTTCAAGATGTAAGTTCATGCTTATTTGTATAAGTACAATTACAATTGGAACCATTTTTAGTGGAAGCTTCAAGCGGGTACAATTTACAATCTAAGTTTACTTGGGTAAACGATCAAATTAATTAATGAGGATTATCAAAGCCAACAGCGGTACTAAAGGATCAAGTGCAACACCTTGAAGATATTTTTGAAAGAGGCAATGAGTACAATGAAATATGTGTCTGTTATTCATCACTTTTATTCAATGCATTGTGATAAATAACACATCACACATTTAATAACACTTTAGAAAATACAAATGGAATATTCTTGCAATTCGTATGGAAATTACATAGCGCTGTCAAATCGGGTGTCGCCTGGGACGTAGGCTGCGCAGAACGAACGAAAATTTAGCTCCTTATTGCGTAATCTCTCATTCCTGGTGTGCAGACATCGAATCTTGAAATATGGTTCAAATAACGGACAAATACAATACAACTCAAAAGTATTCACGAACAAACTGCAAGATAAAATAAAGGGAAAATAGCAGAAATGAGAGAGCAAACTATTGAGAGAGAGCAACAGTTGTTGAACAAAGTTGAACATCTGGTTGAATGATTTTTAATGGTAGTTCTGTCAAATTTCCCGCCCTTTTTAACAGCAGACGTGTTTACCTTGAGTTGTCTCTGTTGTTTGGCGCGCTAGCTCTTGCTAAAAACTAAATATAATTAATCCAGTTCAAAAACTCTGCCTAAAGTAAAAATGAGTACGTCAGTACACTTCCCGTGTTCACCAAGTTCAGCGAAGAATCAACTTGCTAACGGAGATTCCCCAAATGGATCTAGTAAACAACAACAAGAACCATTGCCCGAAAAATTCCCATGCCTTCAGACAAATTCAGATGAGTTGAAAGAAAACGATGAGCAGCCCAATAAGGATGAGCAGCAATATTTGGATCTTATAGAGCACATTATCTCGAATGGTAATCCTCCTTCACATTCCACTTCGAATCTATTTTAAACTTCCATAAATTGTAGGTATCATTCGTTCGGATAGGACTGGAACTGGGACACATTCGGTGTTTGGGGCACAAATGCGATTTAATATGCGACACTGCTTCCCTCTGCTGACAACGAAACGTGTATTCTTCCGTGCCGTGGTAGAGGAACTCTTATGGTTCGTGGGTGCTAAGACAAATGCAAAACTTCTTCAAGAGAAAAATGTTCATATTTGGGATGGAAATAGCACTCGTGAATTTCTTGACAGTTGCGGCTTAACTGACCGTGAAGAGGGCGATTTGGGACCAATCTATGGCTTCCAGTGGCGTCATTTCGGTGCGAAATATCGCACCTGTCACGACAAATACGACGGCGAAGGCGTCGATCAACTGAAAGAAGTAATTCATCTCATTCGTACAAATCCGAACGATCGACGTATTATAATGACCGCATGGAATCCAACAGATTTGCCAAAAATGGCTTTGCCACCATGCCACTGCTTGGCACAGTTCTATGTGGCCGATGGCAAACTGTCGTGCCAATTGTATCAGCGTTCGGCAGACATGGGACTGGGTGTGCCATTCAACATTGCAAGTTACGCCCTTCTCACGTACATGATTGCCCACATTACCGGCCTGGAGCCTGGAGACTTTGTTCACACTCTCGGAGATGCCCATGTGTACCTCAATCACGTGGAACCTCTGAGGGAACAGCTGAAACGTGTGCCAAGGCCGTTCCCCAAGCTGAGGATCAAGCGCCAAATTGAGAATATTGAAGATTTCACATATGACGACTTCCAGGTCATCGGTTATAATCCCTATCCCAAAATCAGCATGGAAATGGCCGTCTAGACGTGTACCACCGATCTCGGGAAAACCCAATTTCTAATATAATCTCAACTTGATGCGTTGTTCAAAATTGTCTTGTCTTTTGGTGGCTGAATGTAAACAGTTCTCGTTAATATTAAATTTTAGTCTTAAACAAAGCTATGTACTTATTTAGATACTAGAACAAATGGAATTCTTTTACTTGACGTGGTTGTTGTAAAGTGCCTACAAGTTGGCAATGGTTAATCATTTTGTGGGGCTTCACGTGTCTGGTTTGTTGACTTTTCTGAACGTTGGCTAAAAATAAGCAACAACACAACTGACGTCAATGTTCGGTAATGACATACATGAACAGAAGTCTGTAATTTCACTTGTTCTTTTCTTAAAAGCATTCGAAATGCTGACTGACATATGAGTATGCTCAAATATTATTCGGGAGATGTCAAACAACCTCTGGGTATTTCTGTGGTTTCTGCGAAGTTAGACAGACTTGTAAGGCACGCACAACCAACAGACTCATACCCAATAGAAAACTGAGATATCCTGAAGGCCTAACTCCATCGACTGACTCGATGTTCAATCAACGTATTGAGAATTTCGAAGCAAAATATAGTCAGGAGTACGACACGGTGTAAGATGAGGAAACATTGGGAAAAAAGGATTACCCTTTATATCTGCCTCTGGCACGCATTTCATTATTATTTCTAGTCGTCGTGGACTCTTACAAGTTGTCATCGTTTTGCGTGCGGGAATGCATTGTTACTCGAATCAGGTCCTAGAATGAGGAAGGGATTTTCGGGTCAGTTCCCAGAAATCATCGTTCGACATGGTTCGACTCTAACACTGGTGTCACCAAAAACAAGGATGTCTATTCAGCGCTCTTTTGTTCTCGCTATTTATAAACGATGTAGAAAAGCATTTACCAGGAGGAATTCGAATTTTCGACATGAAAAACAGTGTGCTCCTTATATGCTGATGATCTTGTCCTCATTTTTGAATCACCCGAAAACCTTCAACTGATGATTAGTCGCCTAGTCGAGTACTGCAACAAATGGGGCCCTCATCTATATAATCGCGGAGATAAAACGAAGGATCACACTCGCCAATCGCTGTGTCTTTGGGCTTGGAAGGCAATTTAGAAATAAAGCCCTCTCTCGAAGAAATAAGATATCCCTAAAAAAGTCCTTGCTAGTCCCAGTCCTGATGTATGGCGCAGAAGCATGGACGCTAACGAAAGCGGACGAGAAGATTCTTGGTAGCTTCGAGACGAAAGTCCTTCGTATTATCTTTGTTCTCGTATGTACTGATGGTATTTGGAGGAGGAGACTGAACGACGAACTGTACGGGCTGTACAACGACATCGAAACGAGTTCGAGTCTCTTGCCTCAGATGGCTAGATCATGTAGAGCGAAATTGTCTTAGACTGCAACACCGAGGGACAACGCGGAAGACCACGCATCCGGTAGCGCACGCAGGTGAAAAGGGGCCTCAATCAGCTGAATGTGCGAAGCATCTAGCACAAGACCGTACCAGATGGCGAGGCATGTTGACTGAGGCTTAGTTCCACCCCGGACTTTTGCAAACACCTAACTGAAAAAAGCAAAACATCCATTTATCTTGGAAGAGTGTATTCTCAAATGACCAGATCACGCTATCTGCAAAATATAAAATGTTTAATGCCGGATTCGAAGAGTATCAGGCGACATTTTTTGAAGAAGACATTTAACCTCCCACTTAATACTCCAAAGTATGCATTACACCTCGAAACTGGTCTCCCTAAGCTCCTCAAATATACTTTAAAGTCCCAAGCTGATGACATCGTCAAGGTACTTTCCCGGCAAAAGTACAACGGACCAGAATGGTACTCGAGAAGACTTGGGACTCTTGGGAGTATGCCAAATGGCGCCTGTTCAGTTCACTCTGCATGTTAGTGGAGTCCCATTGAACCAGGTGGAGAAGAAGTTCAAATATCTGATGATGGGAGGAGTAATGCTGAGCTTTCGTGTAGGATTGACCAAATTGGCTCACTTTTGAAACAGCTTGGAAGATCTGTAATCAGGAAGGCCGAACTTGGTGTCAAAGCCAAGTTAGCGGTTTTCAATTCAGTATTTGTTCAAGCTCTCACCTATGGTCATGAAATTTGGGTAATGACCGAAAGAATAAGCTGCCGAACTGGGATTGCTTCGTGCTGTTGTGGGAGGGACTTGGCGGGATAGGGTGAAAAACACGGTAATACACGAGGAACTCAATGTAGAGCAGCTGCTTCTTCGAACGGCTACGCTTCGATGGTTTGGTCACGTGGCAAGGATGTCCCCGTCATAACGACTTCCGAGGATCTTTAGCGATGAAGTCGGTAACGAATACTCCAATTTCAAAGCCATAACAGCTCGAGTACCTCAAGGAACTCTTTTTGGTCCTCTTCTATACTTGCTTTATGCTTGTGATATACAGCACGTCAAATGTACATTTGCGGACAATAACAGAACTTTGGTAACAGCTGAAAGAGTCAAAAATAAATTAACAACGCGTTTTAGATCGAGTACATGAAGGTACAAAAATCTGCCGAACGGCGTTTAGTGAGGCTACATCAGCATTAAATGTATGCTGAAGCACTTCCTGTTTTTGAGGAAATTTATGAATGATGTCCTCAAAGGAATAAACCTCTTGACCTGATGGTCAGACCAACCTACGTGTGAATGTCGTGTTAACAGCAGTTTTCAGTTTAATCGCATATCTAACGTATACAAAATGAAATGAGAACTCTTAGATAACGCCCCAAATACACGATACAGGCATGACATTTCGCTGCAGGCCTAGTCTGTGCAGACATATTTTCGCAGCCGACAAGAATACACACCAGAAATAAGAGAGCAAGGGGATATCCAACTTCTAGCTCTCTTGCCCCTTGATTTCATCCAGAAATAAGAGAGCAGATTGGGCAAATCCACGAATCTGCCGACAATTTCCCACAAAATCCAAGAATCTGCCGCCATTATCCCACAAAATCCACGAATCGGCCGACATATTGTGGTTTATCTATGGTTTTTGTAAGAGTATATGTGATATGCAAGGGAGTTCCACTACTATTACATTTCTCTCCGGTGTGGACTAGGGGAAATTCTCGCCGAAGTTGGATATCTCCTTGCTTTCTTATTTCTGATACACACGACACAGACGGCCGCGCAGCCATATACAGTACCTCACAAAATTGAACGTACACCCTAATTTATTCCCTTTTCAATGGGAAGGCAGTTTAGGTTATTATCAATTTCATAGTAATAATAGAAGGAAAAAACAAACAAAAAATAATGAATTCATTCTTAAAATAAAAAACAAACAAAATTAATGTACACAGTAAAAAAAACGATTAAAAAACTCAAAAACGGACTTCAAAATTACAGAATTTTTTTTAATTTTGTTAATATTTGGTATGACCACCTTTAGCGTCTATAACCGCCTGCAAGTGGTATAGAATCTACCAATTTCTTTGTAAAAGAAAGTTGGATACTGTTCCATGCCTCCTCCGTTCTATTTTTTAGCTCGGCTTTATTCGAAGAATTTGTTTTTTTTAATCTGGTTTTAATCTCCTGCCACAAATGCTCAATAGGATTCCAATAGAAATCCGGTGATTGTGGAGCAGCTCTGAGCTGTTTTGGAGCATGATAGAGTAACCACTCCCTAACTACATGTGTCCTGTTGGAACCGAAAATCCGTGGGCAAACCTAGTTTCCTCGCAAAGGCGATCATGTTTCTTTTTAAAATGTTTAAGTACATAATTTTGTCCATAGTTGTGTCAATAAATTCAAAATTGCCAGCGTCACTAGCTGCCATTGAACCCCACATCATAATTCATCCTCCTCCATGTTTTACTGTTGGACACATATTTTTTGTTTTCAGCGCCGTATTAGGCTCACGCCACACAATTTGCCTACCATCTGAGCCAGAGAAGTTTATTTTTGTCTCATCAGTAAACATGACAGTTTCCCAAAATTCTGCATTGTTAAGTGTACCTTCGGTTCCATATTTTGTTATAATTTTCTGTACAGTCGAATGAGTTCCCCCTACAGTCCTACCAATCTTTCGTAAATATTCTCCCTCACAAAATAGCTTAATGATAAGCTTTCGTGTTGAAATATCAGTTTCTGTCCTTTTTTTCTCCATGCCAGAAAGAAAATGCTTTCGAGTACTTCTTAACACAAAAGTCGCAACACAAATGATCAATAAACACATTTCTCCTTTCTTTAACTTGACTTAACAGTAAACACTGTTTTTTTTTCATAGGATTCATGTGTTTCCCAAGTATTTTTATTTGTGTACGCTCAATTTTGTGTGAGTGAAAGGGGTGATGTTTTTGTTCTATTGTTGTTTTTGGAAGGATAATGCTTTAAAATTTTGGATTTTATTTCATATAATAATAAAGAATATGTGGATAAATCAAATTGCATTTCTAAATTATATTTAAAAACATTTCTTCGCATCGAAAAAGTCGAAATTACATCCATGCAAAGGGTGTACGCTCAATTTTGTGAGGTACTGTATACAACAAAATATTTTGGTTTCCAGCGACATGTCTGTGTCGTGTATGGAGGTTAGAAGGGCCTTATTTAGTAGTAGTATATAAAGTAATATATGCACAGGGAAGCCTTGTCAGTGAGTTAAAATCATATTTTATAAAATTCAAGTGAAGTTCGATTTCAACAAGTTATAAGAACATTAGATAACCTTCTTTCGATTAAGGGCCTGAAACTGCCAATTAGATTGCAACATTGGTAAGTCTGCGCTATTCGTATATCCCGCACTCATTAGAAACGACAATAGAATGTCCAAGAACTGGTGCAACAGGTATCAACCGCTGTGTACAATGAACACTGTTTGATGTATTCTCATTCGAACTAGACCCACAGCGTTCTGATACTCTAACAACTCCTATACAGGAGTGGAGAATTACAGGCTTGGTCTGAAATTTTTTCCTTGCATTGACAACCTTCTGGAGACTGTTTATTTCTCCAATTGAACACATTCTCCGCATGCCGAATCCAATTGGTTCACGTAAATAAACGAATAAGAAAATCACTCAATTTTGTTTGCTGATTATTAAATCTTAAGACATAAGGATGCCCCTATGGACCATCAATCGACTATTGTCGAAAGTCGATCATAAGTCTTGTTTCAACACGCATAAAAGTGAACGATTACATTGTACCGGCGAAGCCTCAAGCCGTCCCATGAGATTTGCATGCCCTCTCTCTCTCTATAATGTACGTTTGCTTCTCATGTCTGAGGCCGGCCATTCACAAAACATCAAATAAATTCAATAAAGCCGATCAGAACAGACAGTTAATTTATTCAGGTTCCCATTACGCACAAATGTCAATCACACAATGTAATCTCCTCACCCTATAAATTCGATTACAACACTCCCGCAGACACACCTAAAAGAGACAGAAATCAGTTGGCTCCAAGAGAAGTATGACTTATGAGGCAGGACTTACAGATTTATTCTTAAAACCCCAAACACAACAGACTCATCGTCCGAATGGATGAATTTGGTTGGCAGACTTGATGTTCGTTTTAATGGCCGATGGAGCCTTCCCAAGTTGATTCACATTCGACGGGCTGACGGAACTCATGGGTGTTGGTGGGCGTATCGATGGTGGCACCATCATTCCACCCGCTGACGAAGCCGGACCGGATAATTGCATCGCTGTTTTCAAACCTTTGCCCATTCCTACGGCTGCAACAAGAGCGTGCGTGTCAGCCATGCTACTGGTCTGCTGAATTCCTGATCGTGACGATGACTCGATTTCCCACTCCTCACGAGCTTTGCTCACCATTTCCACGACGTGTGAAACCACTTTGTTGTACTGGGTCACCTGTTTCATGGCTGTTTCAACGGAAAGATTTGCCGCCTGTATCCGGGAGAGAAGTCATTTCAGCTTAGTCTTCCCTCGACAAACTCACCTTCTGTTCGTTTTGAATCATTTTTTGCTCAGCGATCGGGTCCGGCTTGGTTCTGAGGTAATTTGGCACAATGTCATGCGAGAAGACTGGCACACGACCTTCTGTAAGATTCCATAGGGCATCGTCTCTTTCTGGGGAAAGCATTAAAGGCAGAACGGTTCGATTACGTAGCGGTGGTCCGAGTTCTTTAGCCAGAATTTTCGACAGACCAGTCAACTATGAATGTAATAAAGACATGATAGTGGGATTCTATTCAAGATGTGTAAAGGCCGCTCCACAACGAGGAGAAACTCTAAAGCGGGAAGTATCATTCGCAATGTGGGAGCACTCCCGCGGTTCACTATGGAGTGGAGAGACCTTAGGACTTACATGACTGGATATGAGGGCAAAGTTATCCAGGAACGTTGGCCAATTGATTGTTTCATATTCAGTCTCTAGTTTCTGTATCATTGCACCGATGGAGCTCTTCAAGTCATTCAATCGATTCAATACTGCATCCAAAGTAAGTTCCAATTGTTTCTCTTCACGCTGCATGATTGCCCTTTTTTAAAATCCCCTTAATTCGTACTAAAAAGCTATACAAACGACACAAGTAGAAAATTCTAAAATGGGAATGGCAAAAATAACAAATAGAAAATTGTGTAAAGTGACAGTAGGTACTGGATGACAGTTGTACAGCGTTTTATGTCAGCCGTACAGCGGCTTCTGGAGCATTCACATATGAAATGTAGATGGCGACGCAAGCACTAAAGAGGATTTCTGTCAAAATGTTTCGTTAAAAATATCCTGAAATGTTGAAAGGCAGTTGTGGGAGATTTATTTCAAATTCAATGTGGATGGATGGACCTGATGCCAAAAAAGAAACAAGTTCAAAGTTACACGGCTCTGTCCACCTTCTTCCATATCGCATTCAATAATTTACAAGACAGTGTACGCTCTGATCTTAAGAAGAGGGCGTGATAGTTGATATCTACATGATGCGCGTTTTATTTACATTTTTGCACGCAGTCAACTGCAGAAGGGTGTGTTAAGGTTCAAATCGTCGTTTTCTAGCTTGATTAAGTCAATTCCACTGGGACTAAGCTCTGGCAAATGCATCAGCATTAAATGTCACCCAGATGGATGGTCAACATTTAGCCGCAGATATTGGTACATCATCCTATACTCCAGCCAAAGTCACTAACCAGACTGTCTGGGCCAAAATAACAATCCCGTAATTGAATGAATTTTGGATGGATGAATCAACCATCGCATCGGCTGGGTTGACGCATACACGATAGCGCCAACAAAAACAAAATGCTCGACGACACATTGGCTCAGTGCAACCGGGGAATGTATTCGATTACGGTCGCCGGCCACTGGGGCATGACAATGGCAGTTTTTATGTTTCATTTGCCCATAAAAGCATCTACCTTAACCCGTTTAAAGGGTGTGCGCGAAGGGGGGAAGCGAAAGGGGCCGTTAAAGTATATCGCCATCGTATGCAGTAAAGTGAGATCTTAATAATCCTAAAAGAGAAATTTATGAGGACGACAATTGGTGGCGCACTGAGAGAGTTACTCTTCCAAAGCGAGGCCAGCTACTGCTCTGGAGACTGTCCATTTGGGCAGGTGAGCTGGGCGTCCCATTAAAAAAGGGGTCGTTTAATCATTCTGAGATATGGAATGTTTCGTGAAATACGGAGCACTGCGCGAGTCAGAAGTTAATGGGGGAACACATGCTCCATGGGGGTTTGGTTGTTTTTTTTTTTTTTTTTGTCAATGTCCTGGAGAATGTCCAAAGGATTATGTTTGGTCTGACAATTGGAATGCCTGGGTTAACGAGTTGCAGATTAGGAGGAAGCATGCGACGTCGAATTAAAGACACACTGATTGACGCTTAAAGGGGGTTCGAGTCAAATCGAGAACAAACATTTCTTGTGAACGAACTGGATTAACGTAGTGAATGAAAAAATGCTCCATTAAACGTGTTTTCTACCATTACTTGGGATTAAACGCAATACATGCTGTCGAGCAAGAATATTTCTGTCATTCACCAAGTGGGACAAATCTTCAGACATCAACGGATACAATTTTGAGGTAGTTAAAGAGTTTGTCTACCTCGAAGCTAAAGTGTATTCGGCAAATGATGTACTAGCGAGATCCTACACAGAGCCCTTGCTACTTCGGGTTGTCTAAGCAACTTTAGGCTCGAAGGTCCGAAATCATGCAAAGATCCGTTTCAAGCGCCTCTCCAGCTGGGAGGGTCTTCGAATTCTATCCTACTGTTTCGGGAAGGGGAGCATTAAGGACCATGTGATCGCGTATAAAGTGTGAAGATCAAGTGGTTGCGGGCGCTAGACAATTTGTTCTCATTGACTAGATGCAGTGGGCATGGAATCGTCAAGGATGAAAGGCAGCATTATCTCAGGAGAGATTAGCCAAGGGTCACCTGTCTGAGAAGTATTTGATTAAGTTTATGTGCTCAACAACATCGATATATCCCAGCTGTGGTTCCCACAAGACGGCTTAACATCTCATACAAGCAAGTCAATGCTCGAAGTGGTGAAGCAGAAATTTGGCGACATCTCATGGTGAGTGTTCACCAACTTGACGTCGTGATCATGCTTGATATCAACTTGATACCACTCGATTATTTTCTTTGGGTCTACTTCAGTCTTTAGTCTACGCTAACAAGTCAACTACTTTGGACGAGGTCGAGGCCAACATTCGACTGACAAGCTTGACTGACATTTGAATGTTGTGCTCCTTCATTCTTTGGCATGAATGTAGCTTCAAAATAAACACAGAATCAATTTTATATCTCTCACCGTTGTTTTCTTATCTAAATTTCTTTTCCTATTAATCTTATCTGGTCACCCTGTACAAACATATGCACTTTGGTTTTCGTGAAAACTAACACTAGAAACAGAACTTGACGTTGAAAAACTAATTAAGTTCCCAAAAAGTATTTTATAACGAATCGTTTGCACTGCTCTGCGTCTCGTTTTCGTCTGCCTGCCAGATCGGGGCTCTTGTCAAATACATGCCCTGGTACACGAATCGTGCGCGAATATCGCGCGTATACGATCGATGACAGGCGGCATGTTTACAAGCCACTGAATGAGCGACAATGGACCCAACACGTTGGTCTAAGTGCCATAAGGCCTTCTAAAAGCAGTAAGGCCGTCAGGACACCCAACTACCTACCCACCTACCTATGAGCCATCTAGCCCAATAATAGCTGGACGTTAAGCCCGAAAAGAAGGGACATCTAGTCCATGACGGTTTTTCTCTACTTTGGAATCATACAAAAGACCAGGTTCCTCCTTCATTCTACGTTCTTCTCTCTCTTGTTCTCTTGTCTCTTGTTTCTTTTTTTCTGAGATCATGTTCAAAAAATTCGAGCAGTTTTCCGACTCATCATCTTCATCATCACGTGATGAAACACGATAGCCAATCATCAATCAGCAGAAGATGTGGTTTCTAATCAGTGTGGGATGACTTCCGAAGGCGAAAAGGAAAAATGAGATTAATGCAACAGCAGAAGTATCTCTCCTTCGAGGTGATGGCGGACAGGCCAATTAGTGATAAATGGTGCTGGAGTCAACATCTCCGCACGGCATCTTGGGTACATTATTCTACAGGAGCTTCGAGTTAAGTGCTTGGAGGTTAAGAATGAACTGCTGGGGGTAGTAAATGTTGTGGTGGATGAACCGTATTAAAGTATTGCACCAAAAGATGACAACGACCAAGACAGGACGCAAAAGTTTGAAGAAATGTAAACGATGTTTGCCATTTTGGCTCCTAAACAGTCTTGGGTACTAGAAGTGGCGATCAGTGATCGTGTTCGGGGGAGCGTCTTGGTAGTTACGTTAAGTGAATTTGAAGAGCAATAAACGTGATAAGACACAGTTCGTTTAAATGCTTGGATATCTATTTAGTTTTGTCATGGCCACATTCAGCATAATCGGGCTGTGCGCTTGGAATGAGGGCACGACTTGAAATAATTCCAAAATCAGCCATCAAAGCGTATCCCTATCACATCATCTTCCATTGTCTATACTGTCATTCTCTCAGCATAATTAAAATAAATAATAGATATTCCCCGTTAAACTTCAAGCTCAGATCTTCTACCCATGGAGATAATGACCACCCACACATTTCAATGTGGATTCGGAATTTAATAAAATTCCAGTGATTATCAGCACAGACACTGCCGAAGGTACCCATGCAAAGCTACGACGCTTTTGGCATTTGATGTGAATTGTTTCATTTGTGCAAATCGTTTCGGGTGAAGTGTATACCTAGTTACCACGAAGGTTATCAACACAGAGTCAGCTTCAATTTCTCATGTCTGAAATCAGATACAATTACAAATTCCAACCGGCGATAAACAAACAACAGACGAATTTGTAAACACAATTCCTCGCTGAGATTGAAAATATTTTGGTTGAACTCCCTGGAATACGTGCCCCATTAGCACCCATTCGAGGCCCATATCGGTGCGTTGGTAATTAATAAATCGTCATTTCTATTTATGTTAATTTTGGGCCTGAAATTGATTTTATGCGCATTCCTCTATTCTAGCCGGCTTAAGACATGGGGTTGATTAATGAGTTTTGTTAAATAGTTCCTAGATAATAATTTTGCTGTTTGTTATGTAATTAGTGTGCAGTGGTGACGTTTGTGTTGAGTCAGTCGAGGAGTAGATATGCTTAAAAACGAACCCAGTTTAGGTGAACGAGTTTTGTTTTTGTTTTCAGTGTCCTTTTATCATATCGGAAATTTGAAATAAACAACTTGTTTGATGTCTTTCTATTGCTACTCATGAATATTACATCTAAAAATCATTTTGCGAGACAAACGTCAAGTTGTTATGAAAGGGTTTTAGTTGAATATTCACTGGTGCTGGTGCACCGCAAGGTTCCGTTTTTATTCCGGCACTCTTTCTCATTTTTATTAATGATATCCTGTATTCTACCTCTGATTCAATTAACTCCTTCGCTGATGGCAGTACTCTAAGTTTGTAAATGTGTCACCATCTCATCCTTTAGCCCTTGTATTGTTGCTGGCTTATCGACACCTACACCTTTTCTTTCAAATAACCTCAAAGAAAAAAATCCAACGGTGTCAAATCACATGATCTTGGCGGCCAATTGACATCGCCACCACGTGAGATAACACGGCCATTGAATTTGTTTCGCAAAAGAGCCATTGTTTCGTTAGCTGTGTGGCAAATGGCACCGTCCTGTTGAAACCACATATCGTCCACATTCATATCTTCTAATTGGGGCCATAAAAAGTTCGTTATCATTTCACGATAGCGAACACCATTCACAATAACAGCCTGACCGGCCTCATTTTTTAAAAAAATACGGCCCGATGATGTGGGTGCATTGGTTTTTCGACAATCACTCTTGGATTAACATTCGCCCAAATGAGGCAATTCTGCCTATTGACGAATCCAATGCGGCGAAAATGTGCCTCCTCACTGAAGATGATTTTCTTCGAAAATTGATCATCCACTGTTGCCATTTCTTGCCACCATTCTGACCATTGACGACCCTTGAAATGGTCAAGAGGCTTTAGTTCTTGATTCAATTGCACCTTGTAAGCATGTAAATGCAAGTCTTTATGCATAATGTTCATCATCGACGAGCGTGAGAGGTGCAATTGTTGGGCACGACGACGAGTTGAGGTGGACGGCTTCTGCAGTACGAGCTGTACGAGCATGCACTGGTGTTTTCACATCTCCTACAGACCCGGTTTGCTCAAATTTGTGCACGATTTTTCCGATTGTACGCACATTTGGACGATTGAATTGACCGAAAAAATCACGAAGTGCACGATATGCATTTTGATTTGAACGCACATTTTCATAATAAGCCTGAGTAACTTTAACGCGTTGCTCGATTGTGTATCTTTCCATGGTACAAATTGAGTTAGTCTGAAATTGAGAAATCTCAAATGAAATGCAGAAAAAAACTTGACGCTTAGGTGTGGTTCACATTCAACATCGGCCCTTTAAATTTAACCACCCTTTAGATAGAATATAAAAGTGAGTGCCAAAGCTTACAGGAGACAGCCATATCGAACAGTCGATTGACTTGAATACAGACATAATGTTTATTCTTTGTAATGTTTATTCTATTTTTCTCGGTTTTTACAGGACTGTTAAAGCACGTCAACGAAGATCCGGAAACCTCATTGTCTAGTTCACTGGGACCGATAACAGTAAGGGATTGGCAATAAAATAAACAAAATTAATTTGTTTCCATGTTTATTATGGCTTTATTAGTAGGTACAAACATTCCCATTAATAAGAAATAAAGCGTCGTTCAAGTGGCTGCCTCGGCTGGCTTTGGAGTAGCGCATTCTGTCACCCCAATTTTCCAAAGACCTTGTAGATGGTTTCGGGCAGTAGCTCACGGATTGCTTCTATGATATTGGCCTTAAGTGCTTAAATGGTTTCCGGATTGTTGCCATAACATCAGTCCTTCACGGTTCCTCAGAAAAAAAACGTCCAAATGGGTCAAATCGCAGCTCCGCGGTGGCCAATTGACATCGCCAAGACGGCTGATAACACGATTTGAGAATCTGGGGCGCAAAAGATCGATTGTGACATGGGCTGTGTGTCATCCATGGGTGGCCATCCTACATGGACCAGAGCTCGTCCAAATCCATGTCTACAATTTCAGTAAAACAAAAGTCGGTTAACATGGCTCTGTAACGCCCACCGTTGATCGAAACGTTGTTCCCAGCTTCATTTTCGAAGAAGGCCACAGCAGCCACATTCTCATTTGCGCGCACCGTACGACGACGGCGACCATGGGTGTTGTCCACTAGCATACCAGTCCCACGAACTTTTTGCACAAACTGCGCACAGCAGTCGCGGTGGGAGCTTCATTTCGGCCAAGACTCTTTAAAAAAACGCCCTATTTGGGCTACACAGCACTCACTTTGGAAACAAGTTTTCAATAATTCCCAACGTTGTTCAAGCATAAAGCGACTCATTTCGTTTCGCGGAGGTATGACTTTCTGGCAAGATTTCGAGCGGGAAACAGCCGTCAGTGTCAAAAAAACTACGATTTAAAAAAACCACTAGATGGCCCTTATATGTTTCTGTTTTGAGCACCTTTTTTTCTTGTCTGATGTTTTAACACTAGACTGGAGCACTCAGACTCAAAACTGGTCCATTGTACTACCAGCAGCAACCTCGGTAGGTAGGTAAGTGGGCTTTCAGCGAAATCGCCAACAGACTTGTGATACATATTCAGACTACAACCTCTGATCGCCGTTAATTTGATCCCAACGGCATTTGGTCATTGGAACAGATTTGAAAACCGGATAAAAGCGTTGCTTTCACTGGGATTCGAATCGGGGAGCCTCTAACCAAGGCCAGTCACTCAACCAACTGCGCCATCCAGAACCTGAAAATACTCCAGAACCTGAAAATACTATACTTTACTACTCAGTAACTCTTTTTTTTTCTTGGTGTCCCATCTGACTTTAATTTTTGATGAGAACTTTTATACTGTATACTTACTCTGGAGGCTGACTGTATATAGAGGTAATGGATGTTTTTTTTAGAGGGAGGGAACTTTAAATTCGCAGCATTGTTTTCTTATACAGCTGACTTGTAAGTTTTCATGAACAGACTCACGCTAAAGCAAGGTTTACTATTTGGTCATTTTTTGTGTTCTACTACAATTTAAAGTTTCCTACTTCAAAAAAAAACACCCTTTACTTACTTCTCAGAGTGATCCATAGAGCGTTTGCGCTTGACTTAATCCCGTTCCTGATCACTCTGCTTCTAATCCTTATGATCACTTAATCACTGAATCTTCGGTGCGATTCCCCTCATCGTCAAATACCCTTCTCTAATTAATTTTCTTTAAATAGAAGTTCACACGAATTTAAACGAATCCCTATCAAATGGCGTTTAATCACCTCCATTCCACTGGGAGTCGTTATTTACATATGCCAATCATGTATCTCCGATAACGACCAACTGCTCCCTATCCCAGGCACATATAAATTCAGTAACGAGGGAATTCCGTCCACCCCCAATCCATCCCAACCCTGCACTGCACAATACAAACGAGAGCACACAGAAATATCACTAAAAGCTGGATTACCAGGATACGTCCATCTCCTCTGTTATTCTCTTTTTTTTTTTTGTTCTTGTTTGTTTGTCCGCTTTGCATGATGTGTACCCCATTGCGGGACGAGGTCAGGCCAGAGGGAAAAAATTAATGACCAGCTCCGCCAGCACTCATCTAGAAAAATGGGACAGATTTTCGCAACTCCGCACCATTCCTCACCCAACTCACCATCCACCGAACACCATCCACCACCCACCACTTAATGGCATCACTGAAACTGAAACTGCCCAATAAAAGTCACACATTGCTGGTATGATGGTCGATTTATTTAATTACTTTTTCATAATACTTTTATAAATGTTCCTCTAAAAATTTCCAATAAAAACAAAAACTGTATATGTACACCTAAAACGTCCCCACTATCAATGCATGCCTGTGTCGCCTGCGTCGTCTAATAGATGCATTCACCTAGCAAATCGCACGTCCCCTCGTCCAGTGGCTTCAGCCAGAATGGATTGTAATTGTGACAGGACTTCCGGTGTATGGGCACTTGAATTTCCACGGGCGTTATCGGTGCACCCTCCCATTGCCAGCCATCGAATCGATGTCCATCAGATTTATTACACTGCATGGATAGGGGCTCCTGGATGTACATTGTGTATAATTGATCGATGCGCGGCTGAGTCCACTTAATGCTTCGATAATTTGTCGAACGTGCCCCATTCAAATTGACATTCCTCTGATGCTCTTTCCTGCGGGATAGATAAACACACACACAAGCGCACACAAATATAAGGCGAGTACAAATAAGAAAGAGTTCCGGAAGGCAACGGCGATGATGGTGCGGTTCTCATCCTGCACCAAGACCCCCTGGCGTTGCTACATACGTACTTTTTCATGTAAATAAAGTAATTCTCCAGAGTCTCCTCCGAGACGGAACTCTTGCAGACCTCAAGCTCCGTTGCGGGATAGTAGTGAATGTAGTTGACGCACATCTCATCGCTAATGGAGAATCCGCCCAGTGTTGCGTTGTCGTAGCCGATTGTGTTGTAGTAGCAGGTTGTTACCAGTGCATCTCCCTGGGGGCCGAGAATGTTAAAATGACGACGACCGACGACAACGACAACGACGACGAAACGGATAGCATCGACGGATGGAAATGGAAATTGAAAATTGAAAAATTATTTTCACTAAAAAATCGAAGAGGAAAACAGGATCGCATTCGGGGAAGAATTGAATTCACCCCCAACGATTCCGTACACGGTGAAGAATTCTGATATACCCAGGAGCTGAGTGCATAAGAATGCATTTTGCCGCTGTGCAGCATCCCAGAGAGGGTTGCAGTGTGGTAGTTGGAAGTAGAGGCGGTGGTGGCTCAGAAGACGGAACGGGGGGGTGCACCCGAAATGAATGATGAGCGTTTTCTTGCTGGAAATTTGTTATTTTTATATAAATTGGACAGCTTTTCAATTATCTGTGTAAAAAATGAGCTGGCTTCACCTGTTCGCCCACTTGTCCGTTATAGGATGCCCAGCATGGAGTGGCAGGGGATATGGTATCTGCTTTGCAGAATCCTGGACAGGTGCAGAAGGGTGATTAAGTCCCCTATTATTGTGGAAATACTTATGCTGCTCAACTAGGATCAACTTATCTAGCATGTATTTCAATTCGATTTTCGACGATGCTCCAGATTGTGAAAGGCTCAATCTTCTGGTATGAAGGCCCTGCCTCTGTACACATTCCTCTTTGGGAGTAGAGGTGTGCAACAAAGGGGGATGAAATTCAATCAAGAATGAATGTACGGTTGATGAGGAAAGCTTAATCTTCGTAGAATGAATTCATTTTCAAGTAGACTCCTATGACCTGGCATCGTGTGCGAAATACTTTTGATAGAAAGGCGTAAAGTGAGTTCAATGTCCAAGCGAATCATATGATTGAACAAATGCCAAAGTGAGAGAGAAACTATTGGAATTTTCCGAAAAATTGACCTGGCTTAGTTCTACAAAATGGCTTACTCTGTCTTTCCTTCATTCGGAACTGATAACACCGTATACAAGAATATTTCCGAAAGGCAAACACGAGACTTTTTATCTTAAAAAGCTAGCAAGCACCTTAAAACACAAATCAAATCCAGTATCGACGAATGCTCAGAAATGTTGATTCAGCGCCGATCTGCTGAATTGGACATCACCTAGGGTCCAGCCCGGCTTATTTAGGTGTTGAATTTGAGTCAGTCGAATAAGACATTCGTGTAAGATTGTGCTGACGCAAGAATTGAAGCCGGACGACCATAGACAACGCTTTTGGACGCTGCAAATGTTGCCTAGTCATGATTTTGGCCAAAAAAATCATCTCCTAGGATGTCTATGTTAAAAAAAATTGCGTTCGACACCAAGCATCAGTGCATCTACAAAGGTTGGCTTTTTGGTACGGTTCATATTTCTTTAGAAATCCGTAGGGAGCCACTTGAAGCACTGCCAGCGATTCGGAGGCGGCCTTTCGAATAGTGTGCTATTTCACATCAGTGCAACAAATATACCATTTCGATCATAGCATTACGGCCAATTGACAGAAGAGGGGAAACAATATACACTTGCTTGAGTGAAGAGGAATTGTGTGTAGAAGACAGCATTTCCGACATGTAACCGTTGAAGTAGCGTCCAATGAAGTAGGGCAATTAATGTGTCTGGAGGTCCAATATTTTGTTTAAGTAGCTGCGATCAATCTGCCTTCCCTGTGTCGATATAGACCGACGACTTTGTGCACATATCCTCACAGAAAGTACTACGCAGGTCTTACATCACTTAATTAAGGATGCCTTTACCGTGAGATGTTGTATTCATCAAAGGTACCCATCGATAAATTGGCATGGTAGTGGCATGAAGTGCTGACTTCTGTCTTAATACCAGCCACAAGTGGAACGATAAAATCACTGACCATTGGTCTATTGCACTTTCTTTTGAAGTAATATTGGCTAATGATTCCATGCCAGCTCTAAAATGAACAGTCTTATCCCGAAGGCAGATATACTTTTCTTCAGATTTAGTAATTAGGTTATTGAACCAGAGGGGAGTTCGCTGAAGCAGATGATCACCAAAAATGTAATAATAAATGGGATACAAAATGTGGACCTGGGTCTAGCTTCTAAAGCAACCACTCGTATTGCCCGTGCTATTATTCCTCCTATTGTGGAGGAGACACACAGGATTATGCTTACACCGTCGGGCTAAGTTTCACAAGCTTGCCTAGACAGGTATACCCTCAGGGCATTGCCAGTAATTCGAGAGAGCCGTGATACATTGATATACTGTTCGTACCACGAAATCAGCCTAATAGTTGTTGACGCTCATACACATTACGTCGCGGGGAAGCACCAAATGTAAATTAGTAATCGACTGCCGCTCATCTCTTAACGAGATATCCGAAGAGTTCAACATTCGCCTGTGCTGGGTGCCAAAATCATAAAGACATCCAGGGAAACTGCAAAGCTGATGAACTCGCTAAACGCGCCACTAGACTGTCAGTTGATAGTATCTCTTGTAACATAGGTACCCCTATTACCACTTTCAAGTTACAGCTCAATAAGCTCTACGCAAAGTCAACGCCAGATGGCCGACAGGTATTACATGTCGAATCTCAAGACAAGTCTGATCCTAAAAGATCAAGTGATCTTATCTCCCTAAAGAGATCCAAAAATAGCACTGCAGTGTCCATAATTACCTGCCTGATAGGCCTTCACGCAAAAAGACTAGGTCTATGTTCCAACGACTTCTGCAGAAGCTGCCCAGACGAAGATGAGGAGAAAAACACCCAACAACTCCTTTGCAATTGTCCTGCTCTTGCCTCAATCAGGAAAGCCACCATAGGCCCTATTTCTTCGACAGTCTAAACAACCTCAGCAAAACTCCAGTCAAAGCAGTAGTCAAATTTGCTGAGAAAACCAACTGACTGTTATAAACTCCCTCTATATTTCTTTCTTCCTGTCTGAACACCAACGTGGCAGTACAATGGACCTAATTTGGCCTAAGTGCATTAATGTCACTACCTACCTAAGCAGCATAATTTTAGTGTTTTAAGTAGCATTCCAAAAATGTGTCACCATTTCTGCTTTGTGATCATGATCATTGTAAAATGAAAATTCCTCCTGTCAATACGTCATCTCTCAGTTGTCAAATCGGCTGTCACTACGAACAGTGCTGCCAAAATCAAAATCGGCTCAAACATTTTTAAAAAGTTCGGTTACTTTAAGAATGCGAGACCTGTCTGATCTCGAAATAAATTCAAGGAAACATTGCTTGTTGCTGTTGTACACTATCTCTTCAAGCACATGGGGCGCTGTAACGGAGCGAAAAATGTCTGTACGCGCATTAGTCTTTACATTGACTATAAGGATGGAGTTCAGTTCAGACATGTGTGGTCCACTAAGTGCATCGAAGTGGCAAATTCAGAGTGTCCTTTAGTTTACACCTCATCTCAAGAGAATCCTCTATTTATTCTCTTCATTCGGTGACAATGTTATTTCGTGTTACTTAATAATCAAACATGACTAGAAGATACCATCCTCCTTTCCAACGGAACTTCCCGTCATCACCTAATAACATGGCACACACCCAACCTAAACATACCCGCCTGGAGTCCTCTTAAAGTGTAAATTCATCAGACACTCCAGCCACACATTTCTCACCCAGGCACACATCCTCCGTTCGTTCGTTTCTTTCCGGCACATACACGACAACCACATTTGTTAAACCCACCCACCCGCGATTAGAGTGAACTCGCTCCACACTTACCGGCAACACTCTCGGTTTGTATCTCAGATTTCGCATTTCCTGGAAATGGTGTGAGTAGAAATCATCTCGATTAACCTCCCTCAGTTCCTCCTCCTTCCTGAAGTGACGTGTCAGAATCCTGACTCCCCTCAGATGTGTGTGCAGCTGTGATCCAAAAATAATGATTCCCGAGTTGGGCAATGCCTGCGGGGAGAATTATTAAAGAAAAAGAGAAGCAAAAAAAAACACATGTTTACTCCCACGCAACCAACAATGACTCATGGACCATACCACTCGTGTGCACTCGGATATACAGTATCCACTGAGGGGGAATCCGATTTGGCCGGGAGGAATGGCCATTTTATCCGTGTACTCCAGTCCGAGTTCCATGACACCAGCATCGAACTGTCTCAGATGGGACACCATCCGAATCTTCATGCCCGAGCTGTCAATGCGTCCTGCAAAGGCAATCAAATCTCAGTAAAACCCAGATCAGAATGTCTCTCCGAACCACACACCCTCAATCAGGTCGGGATTATTGAAATGTACTTCGAGACGAATGTATGGATTGTAGTCCTTCCCACCCACGGGCAAGCCGGTCTCCGGGGGATATGTAAACGTGCTCGCCCCCATCGCCCATAGAGCTATGACCTTCGAGCACACTTTTGCCTCTTTCGGCAGTCCGTCGCAGTCCCCATTGTAGATCGGAATCTCTACGGAAGCCTCTGTCTGACAGTGGAACACTTCCATGTGGTGTACCAAGTCCGGTGAGGTGATAAGCGGCTCGAACTGCACAATGTGATGTTTCACTTTCAGGAAGTCCTCCAGTCTCTGCACGTGGCACCAATAAGTCGTGTCCTTTGCCGGCACCGGCACACTGTCCAATCGTATCACGGTGTGCTTAAAGTCTCTGTCAGGATTGCATCCACAAACACGCATGCATTAGCCCTGCTCTATGCACAATGGCTACAACGACCAGTTTAATTACTTACGTCTCGGGAATGATTATTTTATCGGCCCTCAAAAGCTGCATCATTTTGATGCCAGACTCGTGCTTGGACGCATTGGGAAACATGAACTGGTGGTCCTCCATGGCAAGTGGGATGATTCCTCTTGCCCACATTATGTACATTGTTCCCTCCTGCAAGGACAATTTATCATCGTTAAATTTTGTGGCTAAAAGTCTAAAAGCAAGGATTTAGATAACACACTTACATGCATTCGAAAGTCTAGGGGGTCACAAGTGTCAAATTTTCTCTTGAACGCCAGCGTCGCATCGTCCATTTTGAACAGCTCACAATCCTGCTGGTAATCCTTGTGGACAAAACGTCCATCCGTGCTGGTGTACGTGTCGGTGACGACGTTAAAGAAGCCATTCTGGTTCTCGAAAAAGCAAATATCGGCGTCCCCCAGTTCGCCGCGCTTCGAGAAACCCAAATAAAACCAGCGATGCTCGAAGTTGAAGGCATTTTGTACGTGAAAGAGGACTTCCTGTTTGTACCAGTCCACCATCCAACTCAGTTTTATTTCCTCGTTGCCATCTAGATAGATCTCGTGGAGTTTTGTGTCTGAGAGTTCTGCACGGGGGTGAGAGAAAAACAGTGAGTGAGTGAGACCGGAAGGATGCGTGTAAGGATTAAATGGGATTTTGTTTTATGCGAGGCGATAAGATTTATGAAAGGGGGATCTCTGTTGGGTATTCCCTTTTTCGTAATTTTTCGCTTATCATTTATGTCCGTATCGACGTCTTTGAAGGGGATTATAGCGAATGACTTAAAAATCATGTTTATGGTGGACGGGAGGCATGGGTGGGGATGGAGGTTGTCTGCTTAGAAGGTGAGTGGGATTTTCTTTGTTCCAAAGTGGATTGAGGTCGCGTACAATTGGTGACACAGATTTCGTGACAAGGACTCCTAAGACACGACGTGGTTCGCCTTGGGTTGGGTGTGACACAGATACGGCAGCGGAATCAGTTGAGTGCAAGAGGTTATTGCAAGTGACTGGGGATGTGATTACGGAATAGATGGTTGGCAGTGTGGCATTCGTGTGTGCATTTTTTATGGTTGAAGAGGTATCCACCGATTCGGAGCATCTATGACCATTTCATCCGTTTCGTAAATCACGACGTCAAGACAGTACTTCTGATATGTTTTTCCACAAAACTGAAATATTTTATGGATCAACTGTGGAGGAGGAGTCGGATAGCCGCTAAGAAGAAGTTTCTCCACTCGGTTGTCTGAAAATGTGACACAAGAAAGTTTGACAATTTGTCAAAACCCACCAATTTTTTTATATTATGACTGATTCGCTGTCAACTGACGAGACACTAATAAACTCAGCGCAGCGTTGACTGTAATTTAATTTCGTGTTTTAGACAAAACAGCAAGCAACAAAGGGAGCGAATTATAAATTGATACAAGAAGGAAGGACTTTATTTTTTTTATAATATGGGTGGCGCTACAGCCTGTAAAGGGCCAGGGCCTAGCTTCTCAGCAACCAATCGTGTTGTGCATTGTTCTACTATGAGAGGATGGAACCTACAGTTTAATGAGGACTCCAAATGGCGAAGTTTGAGAAACAAATGTCTAGAAAGTCTGTCTGTCAATTAGTAATTCATCCAGGCACTTCTGGCGTTAGAAGTCGATGCACCAACCCTCTACGACACTACTGGCGTCAAAATAAGGATTAAGTTCATAACAAAACTCTGCTGCGGTTCAACTTTCAAATCTCTGCTGACATTAAAACGAACTCTCTACAGCCACTCATCGCCACATCTGTCAAGGTTCACAGACTAACAAATAAGCTTAGGCCCCGATTGCGAATGTCGATTATCAATCGATAATCGATACGCAACGATTGTCGACAGTCGATTGAATGTTTTGATATTAGGTCCGTTCCAATTGCTGTGAAATTCACCGAAAATCACCGGAAAATTGTCCAAAGCCGTTCCATTTGGTGATTTTTTCGTAGTTTTTTACAGAAGACCGTGCTCCTGACAGAGTAAACAATTTCCCCACCCTGCGAATTTCTGCCACAGAAATTCAATCGACAATCGACACTCGCAATCGGGGCCTTAGAGATGTATGCATGTTATCGCTGTCTTAATAAGGAGGATATCGAAAACGTTCAGGGTTTTCTGTGTATCTGCGCGGTTCCTTAGGCAACGGTACTATGACGGCTCTTCTTTCATGAAGAGCACAACTTACATGATCAAGTCTCTTATGCCTCATCATAATCTCATCTCTCTCCCTCTTGGTTACCTACATGCAGACAGCCTGGTTGAACCTGCAACGATCCACGATCAGTTTAGTTTACGGAAAAAATCAGAACTCAATTGTTATTCCTCGATTTCAAAAACACTTTCGACACGCTGAGCCACAGAATCATTCTCAGGCAATTGCAAGGTTGGCGTGAGAGGTTTTCTACTGAGATGGTTTGAAGACTACTTAAGGAATAGAATCGTAGGTAAAATACACCAAAGCTCTTCTTAGTGACTATGGAGTTGCACAAGGGTCAGAATAGAGACCCCTACTATTTATTTTAAAAAGGAATGATCATCGAAGTCTTCGGGTACGCCTACGACATAACAATTATAATCAGTCAAGGTAGCAAAAAAAAAATAATAATAATGCAAAAAGTACTCAACCCTGTAACGTCCTAGTGTCATAATCTATACGTCCCTGACTGTCCAGCACTCATAATAAATGATGATAAATAAGGCTTGAATCGCAATGCTTGTGTGCATTACGGCTGCTAAAACGGTAATAGAAATCGTATCGTTATACAGGTATCTAAGCGTTATGGTGGGTTGTGATCGTAAATGGAAGTCTAATGTGAATGAGCTTGCAATAAAATTACATCGTGTGCATAGTGCACACGCGCTATTACACCAAAGCCTTCATTGTGCAACAGTTGCACTACAGCAATGTTATTTTGAATTTTATCGAGTCTCACTTGAGATACGGAGTACTTGCGTAGGGACATCTAGAATCTACATAGTATTCATAAGAACCTACGAAAAAGGGACCGATTTCGGAGAGAAACACGAAATAAGTTTACGGTCTAAGCTAAGCAGCCTTCTGCAGACATTTTATTATAAAATATTTTAAGTTAAAAATATCAATATTAAAACACCAGAGGCCAACGATGTGACCTGATGAACCTAGTACGGCATTAGTGCAACATTAGCCATTTCAACCTGCCTACCTAACATGCGGCCTCTGAAAAACGTTGTTCTAATCAAGTGCCATTCGTCTTCGTTCCTCTTATTAATAGTTCACATCACTATGGACACTATGCAACCCTGAAGAATTTAGGCTTCCCGTATAGACTTCATGGCCCATGGAGAGGGCTCGATAGAGAGCACAATGTGCTAACCCTCCAAGTTAATCTGGTTAAGTTGAATCTCAGTTTCATGTCTCCAAATAGACTGGATACTTGTGCAGTAGTTGGTGTTATTGCTGGAGATTGCTTACTCGGAGGTACCCCGAAAGTCTTCTGCATAAGTTGTACGGACGAGAAGGAGACAAAAAATGTTCCACAACTTTTATGTATCTACCCGGCTGTGGCATCACTTATAAATATATTTCTAGGCGAATGCTTTAACAATGATATCAGCAAATTAAGTGAAATCTCTTCAGCTTAATGCAGCTCACGCTTTGTTCCCTGATTCCCTGTCAATGGTTACTGGTTTATACAATGGGTTAATACAATGGACATGTGATGCCTAAGAGCATTCGGTAAAGAAGGACACTCTTCATTTTCCCCAGACATGGACATAGTTTAGCTTATATTAAGACACCAACAAGCCTTAAACTGTCAATGTTTAAATTGAATGTAATTTCTAAAATATTTCCTTCATTACTGCGCTAGCAGTGATGCGTTATGAGAGTGACGTATGCCGCTCCGATTTTATTCTCAACAAGTCAACAACAAAAGTGTGTGTGTGTGCCGTGTCGTGTCTTTTAATGATGATGTGCCAGACTACACAACACGTACATGGATTTATCAGATTAACTCCAGTGAGAAGTAGGGCTTACAAAAGAAGTATGTTCGTTTATGTTTGGATTCTAAAAAGGGTGTCATTTGATTAAGAGGCATGTTCATTTTCCACCTGTGATAATTACAGATGTCAGATTATACAAGACTTACAGTGAAATATTGAAAAGAAAAAAAAAACGCATAAAAAATGATTGCTTATGATTTCAGTAGCTAGCTGATAACCATAAAATTGATGTCGGTATGCGGTAAAGCAAATAACTTTAGAAGTGCGATAAAAATTGATTTTAACGACTGATTCGATAATTGATTGGGGAATAGGTAGGAAGATGATATTTGTTTGTTTTTGATTTCGCGTATTTTATGATGGAGATAAGTATGCGGGTAATTTTATTTTAATTGCCGTTGACAGTAAACTTGAATACTTCATCAATCGAATCGGCTACAAGCGATTATTTGGCGGACTTTTAATCAATCGACTGGAATTTATTTTATTTTTCAAAATAATTGGAATTGGAGCCTGACTGAGAGTGATGACAGTGGGATTGCGACCTCCAGCATGACTTAACTGAGGACAGCTTCGATTAAGAGATGAAAACTTGACGAAGACATGGTCGAACTGAAATTACTGTGATCTCTAGGATGACTTGACTGAGAGTGGCTTCGATTAAGAGCGGAAAACTTGACGAAGACTTGGTTGAACTGAAAGAACTCTCTAGGATGACTTAACTGAGGACAGCTTCGATTAAGAGCTGCAAACTTGACGAAGACATGGTCGCACTGAAAGGACTGTGATCTGTAGGATGACTTGACTGAGGGCGGCTTCGATTAAGAGCTGAAAACTTGACGAAAACGTGGTAGAACTGAAAGAACTGCGATCTCTAGGATTACTTAACTGAGGACAGCTTCGATTAAGAGCTTAAAATTTGACGAAGACGTGGTACAATTGAAAGAACTGTGATCTCTAGGATGACTTGACTGAGGACAGTTTCCATGAACAAATTGTACGCTAGTGCTGGTCTTACTATAATAACTAACTTTGCCAGCGGAAATGAGTGTATTTATTTGGGGTGGCATTTGAAAGGTTCTACAGGTTGGGCCAAAGAAGAACTACCAATGTTAAGCACGTAGTAATAATTATTTGTTTTTTATACACTTTGTCTGATGTCAACAAATGTGAACCATTTTGGTCGACACAGACATTGACTTTTTTAGCGCCACACCAGAAATGTGGGACCTTAACTTTTTCGGTCAACAAGTACCCGTGTTTTAAAAACAGCAGCACTGCTGCCATCTGTCAAGCTGTTTTGGTCAACCATTTGGTAGTGGCGGATCAGTCTAGTTCAAAGCAAAAAGCGGCTAAATAAATTGCCCAATAGTATTTAACATGTTTAACAGTCTTTCTCTTGCAAAATGTTTCTCTAAACACTGAAACTACTACACGTCGGCAATTCTGGTCAACAAAGCACTTCCTCAATGAGGACAACACTCACATCCAAAATTTCCTGTTTTTGTTTATCCCCAAACAAAAGAAGAAAAAAAAGATCCCCACCCAGACAAGATGCTCACTCGCGAACCCCAAAAGCAGACAAGCAAAACAAACATTGTCCGTAGAAGCTTCACGCCAGAACGCGCCGTAATTAAAAATTCAATCGCAAGTGCTTTCAGAACCAAAAAAGTTCTGAAAGAAAATCTATTTTCTATTTATAGCTCAACTTCGTTTTCGCCTCCAAATACCTAACGATCAGAACGTGCCACAAATGCTGTCTAAAGATTCGTTGGTTGCTCTTATGAATTGTTAATCACGCAGAGATTGTCTTAGGTTATTGTGACTAGTTACGCACGTAAAGTAATGAATATTACAATGGTTAAGTGTTGAGGCAGCTGAATCTGGGCGCACGACAGAATCTATAAAAGCCCTGACACTGGGGTTCCAGTACTTCAGTTACTTAACATCCCGAACCGGACGGTAGTGAAGTGAATTTCTTGTGAACAATGGCGTTGGAGAACACCTTAATGGCGCTGTGCCTTGTGCTGTGCTGTGTATACACGTGGATCAATCGAGCCAGGCTCAAGCTCATATATCAGTTGAACGGTGTTCGTGGTATATTGCAACAACCCCTGTTGAATATCATCATGTGGCAATTGCTTGATCCCAATAGTTAGTGAATGTTAGCGCGTGTAGAAGTGTGTTCAGTGATTACAAGGTTTCTATCTGTTTGTTGCAGGACTGCTGGAGACGTTGCGTAGTCTTCGGAAATATTTCAAACGTCCTGTGGGCTTTCTGTTCGGAATGCAGTCGTTAATCTATGTGGATGACCCGGTGCTGATGGAGAAGATTTTAAATTCCCCCGAATGCTTGGATAAGACATACTTACAGGATGGCTTCTTCGTGAGAAAGGGATTACTACATGCTAGGGGTATGTTGACAGAGTGTGTTTTGTAGAATGAGTGATTTGACTTGAACCGTGTACCTTAAGAGGTGTGTTTCTGAAATTCTAATTCTAAACTCGTTGTGCGCAAATATGAAAATGGAACCGAAAGGGAACCATTTCTGTAAATTGATTAAATTAAAAATTCTTCTCAGAATTCTGGCAAACGCGCCCACTTTGGTTGTGACTCTTAACTAGCGATATCATTCGCGTGAATTTTCAATAATTTATTCATTTTTTTTTTTGTACTTTGATAACCGAGTACTTTTCATCAATAAGGGACCAGCGACGGCAAGAACAAACAAGTTAAAGAATCATCTAGATGCCTGATTGTTGATGATTTTGCTATCTCGCAGAGAAAAAAAGCATTTCAAATTTGGTCAGGTTCAATGACTTAGCAACCTTTACGATTTTCAGCGATTGTTTGGGGTTCAAGTTCGAATACAACTTTCAACCCCTATCAAATATCACATTATCCATTAACGTACAGTTCATGCGTATGTTCAGTTCAGTTCGTTTCTTACTTTTTTTAATATCTTAAAAGCTGCTTACTCCTTATTTGAGTTTAATATGAAATGTCAAACATCCGGATCAGGTACTATAGCCAACTTCACATCTGATTGACCCGTTGTCCATCGACAAATTTGAGAGACTTTTTGACAGTTATTCACTAATTTTTTATGGCTATTCACGAAATAATGCAAACGGCATTCTCTGATTGGTCAGTTGAGCTTGAGAAATCGATTTGAAAAACGCTGTCAAAAACGTTTAAGGCGCAAGAGAGGTAGAAGTCGGGTACTACTTTATTTCTGATCCGAGCAACTATGTTTTTGGGTTTATATTTGTCGTTTTTGATTCAACGACTGATTCAGTTTTATGATTTGTTGACAGTAGTGATCCCCAAGAATCGTTTCTGCAGGTTTCAAACATACAATATAGTCCCTCCTTCCATTGATATTGCGTACTTGTTACAGCCCGGTTTAGACAGGCTTCACTTCAATAGAAAGACAAATTTAAGCGGTGGTGTTTTGGAAATGAAATCGCTTTATTATCGTTTTATTACGATCGAGCCTGAGAGCATTTTCTTTAGCCGACTTTAGCACATTTCTTAATTAGTAGAGCACAAATCCTCGTCATCCATACCAAGTGGAAAACTTAAGTAGATTTGAACATTTTCTGCATATAACTAAAATTTGCAATAGGGCAACAATTTGGAAGATCATTAGGAATAACAACGAACCGAGAATAGAACCTTGGGGTACACCATTGCGGACATCACAAAATGATGACAGTTTTGAATTAAGTGAAAAAGCTTAAAGGAGCAAAGTTTGTAAAAGAAGTAGGATTACGGAAGTTGAATTAGGTGGACAGTTTGTGACAACGTATTGACGGTTTTTTCCGTTGCTCCAATTAAGAAAAGTTATTGAAATTATATGTCTGTGCAGCCTATCATAGGAGACGTTCAGATCGACGAACAGGTGATGAGTGTTCATCTGTTGCCAACATTGTTGATTTCACTAGCATGATACTACATAAAGTCTACTTTACACCAAAAACCTCTTGGCGAAGATGAGGAAACTTAATTCTTGTTAGTGGTGCTGTCAAAGGCATCTCAATCCATTGGATCGAACAGACAATACTGAGGTTCTACTCGTTAGGCATGTATTCCTCCGACTATATTTGACACAGATGAACTGTTGCATGCACCCAACCAAATCTTCTCGAAATTAATGTAATAACAGCTTTAATCGACTTCTGGCTCGTTATGGCTGTCTTGGCCTCGGGCACGGAATTCTCATCTAGCATCGTCCTGAATGATTGGATTTGAAAATTCTGCTTGACAGTGAGTAATTGTGGTAACCGAAGAAGAACTTTATTCTCGAAGCTTCTCGAATTCATGGATGAATTTGTATTTGTTTAGCGCCGTTCACACTCAACAATTTGACGTGCGATTTGCTTGACAACGTGCTTGATGAGCCAAATCGTCAATGTGAACGCTCGTTACGACAAACATGGCGTACTTGTGCTACGGTAGACAAAGCACTTTGACTTTTTCCAATTTGTCGTGACATGTTTTTTATCCCATTCACATGACATGTGAGTCCATTTTCCAGGAAAATCAAAAAATATCTTCAAAGCTTTCTAGTTGATAAGCCTCAGCGACATAGTTTTATTTACATTACTTCACCACGAGAACGCGATGTCTTGACGGAAAAATTGGAAACACTGCATGGTTCGAGATCTGAAACGTATCCATTCACACGACGCTACAAGACCGACAACATAAGAACTTCAATTTATTTCAGATACTTGTTGGCATAAATATTGATGCACCTCAGGGGATCTCAGTAAATTCAGTGGAATGGAAACGAACACGTATCCTTTTCAATGTTTTTGTGCTCTTTTTGTTCCATCCATCGCAAAAGTCAATTTGGCACACTCTTGGCATTTTATGTTTTTTCAATATCAATAAAATTTGAAATCCCATGTAAATTTAAAGTCGACTTCTTGACACGAACACCAACGCGCCCTTGTGAACAAAAAAAAAAAAAACACTCTGATGTTCTGTTTGCTTTGACAGCCATTTAGTGGTATGCAATTTCCGCGAAAATAATTTATAAATAAATAACCACGAACGAACATCGATACTAACGTAAATACACAATGAACGGTATTGGTTTGAATTTGATTTGATTTGTGCACCAGAAGTGAACAATCACTCATGTGTATATGCATCTACGCGTGTGTGGAAAAAAAAATAAAACCAATTCACTTATCCTGATTCGAATGCATGCAAATAGAATACTTCAAATGTGTGTTCGACGAATAAAACCGAACAAATTTGATTGCATCCTATTCAAATATTTCCAACCCACTTCAGCGGGGTGTGAATGTGATACATTCCGTTCGCCAGTGAATGCCATTTGACACTCCAAATGACACGAGTATGACTAATCAGCGCCCGCGGGTTCCAATCAAAATTGATTATGAATCGACTTGGCATCACTGGTGCCGGGTTATGGCGACGATTGATTCTTTATGGCCGCTTTTGGATTTTTAATGAGTCAAGTTATTTATGAGCAATTCATTTCGGCTTGACTGTTGAAGGGCAGTTAACCGTCAGAAATTCTTGATTGTTAGACAATAAGCGAGAACATTAATTAAAGTGACTAATGAAGTATGCAACGCCAAGCGAAGGGCGATGAAAGATATTTTTAGATGTTCCTTTCATAGTCTACGAAACTGATGCCCTCTGCGTTGGTCTATAAAAAAATTGTGTCTGTTCTTATTGCGAATTTGACAGACTGCGGGGGTGTTAATTAAACACTTCTTAAGGATCTGGGGGCAACATTTTTTGAAGTTCCCTAGAGTGGCTCGCAGGCATCGGCATCAAATCATGTTTGAGGGTTGCGTTTAAGAGCTCTTTCCTCGAAAAGGACACCTCGCAGCTATGCAACCATAATCATCATCGAAGTGACCTAGCAACTGGGGTATCTCCATCTATACACATTAGTGCTTATGTAATTATTGCTCGACATCCATATGAGCAGAACGAAGTACTACTGGGAAAAGTTGTCTTTCATTAACGATTTCTTCTTTCACACAATTCAGCACACCATATCTCACTGGAGCGGTGTGATATGACAGATATGGAACATGTTTACCCTCCAATCTCGTCGAACATGATTATTTCTTTCGCAAATAGCTCGCAGAAAGTTTCTGTTGCCAACACAATATTCCAATTAGGCGAAATGAATTTGTGAGTTTCTGTGAATGAATGGGATATGAGTACGGGAATATGGATAAATTAAGAAAGAACTGTGTTCCTCTCGCATCTATGCATGTTTGCTTCGTACGAGAACGTCTGTTGAACTTGCTTCATTTCGTATTCATCCTCAAGACACAGTGTATCAAGGACGAAATCGAAAAATCGAAAAAAATTTGCATATCATACATTTCGTGTCAAATAATCACGCACAGTGAAATGCAAAACTGTCAAACATTTACCTTAAATACTAAAACACGCCAGCGAACTGCCAAACTTCGTAACGGTTTTGATTTAATCGAAAATGGAGAGATTAAGCGAATGAATAGGGGTAGCGTCGTGGTTGTGGAAAGTGGGTTTGGCTTATAATTCGTGCGCATAAATTAGCTATTTTTTGACAAGACAAACTCATTAATTTATAGTTCCCCCCTGCTAGTCAATGATACCGAGCCCATGAACATCTCGCAGAGTATCCTGCAGAAGAGTGCAATTTAACTACACACATAAAAGTTGAAAAGTAGTTGTGCATGTTTAGATGCACACTTCTCGTCGTGTCTGCACTCATAAACTAGAAAATAAATACATATGCGCTGATTGACAACTTCATAAGTAAACGCAACACAGAAATGCTTTTGATATTTGTGTGCTTCCTGGGATGTCGCCTCAGTGGAGTGGGAGTGACGCAAATTGACTTTAAATTCTCTGGGAAGAGGCTAAAGTCACAGGCCGCGTGTTGTGAGAATAAAGTTCTGCTGGAAGTTCATTTCGGTGTTAATTTTCAACTGGAGAAGAGCCATGTCTATGTAGTAGCTTATGACTCTCGTTAACTTTAACGTGATGCATAATTTATTATGGATCCTCGGTTTGGTTGAACTGAAGTTGAAAGTACACTTGCACATTAAGCGATTTACTTCGCTCAAAGGGTGTTTAAATTCTAGCTATGTAGATACGTGTTAATATCACGACAAGGAGATACGTCTGTCACTGAGTTGACTAAACTTAATCGAGGACTATTAAATGGATGAAACGACTATAGAACTAGACAAAACAAAAAGCACCCTTCATCACGGTTATGTCTGTTATGTCTCCTACATCGACTACTTCTGGACACAACAACTTTTACTAATTTTAAGACGCCGCAAGTTTTGACGCACGGGTCGTGTTTAGAGAATGATAGGCAATTAGGTAAGAGTGTCTAGCCGGCTTTCTTAACCATGCCCCACCTACACCTCAGATTGGGTTCATTATGCTTTCACTGTTATTATATGTTGCTGTGTTCTAGTTGTCGTTGACCTTCCTGCGTGTGGTACTGTTTCTTCTTCTTCCTCGTCCTTACAGCTTAAATTAAAGCTTACAGAATAAGAAGAAGTTGTTGCCCGGAATATCCTTGTTCCTGGCGAGACAGCACAGACTTGCTATGGCCTTTAGAAATATGCGACAAAAGTATATCATCTTGGTGTTAATCGATAGCGTTTCCAGAGCCTTTGTTGTCGCCTGACTATCTAGGACACCATACGTTAATATTGGACGTACTACTGCAGTATACAAGGTCACCTTCCCCTTTCGGGTCTGACAATCTTCCTGCAGTTGTATAGAGCAACCGACGTTTTCCAGAGCGATTCTGTGTGTTTGTTTGGTACTTATACTGGTCTGGTCAGTGGAAGTTATGAGTGTAACTTTGTATTTCCTCGTGAACATCACTAGTTTCATCATGGATGGGCTAACATCCTATCCAGTTTGTAAATGTTTTAAGGATCACATCACATCTCTAATAGAGCACCATCATTCGCGTAGGCTATGTGTTTGCATCTGCTTTGCCTCTTATGGATTGGACTCCTCATATTGGGGTGCCCCTGAAGACTCGACTTTCTACGCAATAGTTGCCGAGCTAAGAATAAAATCTTTTGCTTGTTAAGACCATTATTTATCCATTCTCGAATATAAGTATCAACGTTCAGACTTTCTATGGCTTTATCTATCACTTCAAATTGCACGTTATTTAAAGCCCGTTCTATGTATATGAAGTCTGTCATCGTGTGTTCTTTGTTTTCAAGTGATTTTGAATGGTGTCGACCAGAGAGGTTAGTGCTTTTTGCGTTGGAGTGCAAGTTCCGTGTTGTTTGAGGGCTAGTGACTTAAATAGAGAAGAATTCAGGGAACTAGAATGAAGGAACCGAACAGAAAATTGGAGCAAATTTAATGGCATGAAGCAGGCCAAGAAACTCTTTGGGCAGTATAACCGAAAAAGGTTAGAGGCATGTATCAAAATGAGCAAGAACAACCTTCGTATCTTAACAGGCTTCCTAACAGGTCACTTCAGACTCAGGGAGCACCTATGGAAACTAGGGGTATCAGACCAAGGTCTCTGCTGGATGGCGCCGTTGGTTGAGTGCCTGCCCCTGGTTAGAGGGGTCCCCGGTTCGAATCCCAGTGTTAAAATTAAAACGCTTTTATCGGGTTTTCAAATGTGGTCCAGTCACCATTTGTCGTTGGGATCAAATTAACGGCGCTATCACTGAAGTTGTCGATCAGTGGTAGTAGTCTGACTATGGGTATCACAATGGACCAACATGGATGGTCTAAGTGTGCTGGCGATTTCGCTGGCAGCCCAACTATCTAACCTAACCTAAGGTCTCTGCTGATGCTGTGGAGAATCTAATGAAGTTCCAGAACACGCTCTGGGACGAGATGTATCGAAGGTATCTTATGTGTATATCCACCAGTCTTTGCTGAGTTTTAAGAATACACGTGGAAAGTGTGATGACTATTAAATCTTTGGGGTTCCCACTTTTTGGTTGGAATACCACTTTAGCCCTTCTCCAGAGATGTAGATACTGTAACTAAAGCTCAGGCAGCTGTTAATAATAGCCATCAGCCATTGTTTACCGTCAAGCGGATTTAAAAGGTCCAGCGCCCTTCGAAGTCATTTGAAATCAGTAGAAAGTTGTGTGGGTCTGCAATTTTTGGAGGAAATAATACCAGTGGTTACAGGTGTAGTGTCGGCTCGTCACTACAACCGCTCTTGTCGGTCCCTCTCAACAAGATTAGATATGCACACAAAATAACGAAGATAAGAGCTAAGATGTATGCCACGAGTATTATGACAGACGAAGAACACCTCCCATGCTCCCATGCTCTGCCGTGGTGTTGCCAATACACTACAGCAGGAATCAGGTCCAAGTGCACCGCTGGCAGACAAGAAAACGTGGATATACATTTCTTACTCTTTCACCAATCGAGGATATGGCAGCCCCAGGGTGTCAGGCCAAAACGGCAGTCAAGTGTGTACAACAATTAGAAACACTATTGTCTCTTAAAATGGAATGATCTGCCCATTTTTACTCGAGTTACGCTCCACTTAATGTTTCTGCGCGTGTTTGTCGGAATTTTTAGCCATTGTCGAGGGAGACCTAAGGTTAATGGAAACTTCAAACAAAACAAATTATCCAGTCCTGCTACACAAACACATTTACCAAACGTTATAAATACGATTAAACACGAAGTGAAAATATTGGTTTAACCAATTATCCTTATAATGCTCACAAGAGATCCTCTGGCTATTGAGGAGTTTTTTTTTGAATTTTTTTGAGAGGTTCCTCTCGTATCCAGGCAATTATTTATGCATCAGTACAGATGTAAAGTCATCCTCGAATAAATTACCATCAGAAGAGCAATCGAATACTTCTTTCAACTGTGGACGTATCTCCATTGTGGTGGTTTTTCATCAGCAGTAACCACAGTACTTTACAGTAGATAATAATCCAAATAAGGTGAACGGAATGAATACAGTAGCAGGCGCAGGTGAATCCATCTGCATAGTTGGATTTGTAGGTGCCGAATCCTTTTGCCTGGAGTACATACACTGCAGACGTGCTTGGAGTTGTATCGGGGGAAGGGGAACATTCGAGAAGCTCCGGTAAAGAGAAGTGAAAACAAGGTCAAGTGCCCTACACTCATTCATACGAAGGAATGTATGTTGATGTGGAGGAAATAGCTCTCGTACCAAGGATGTCTGAGGAAGTTCCACCACAAACCAACTTTTATGCATATCCCCGCTGGCAAGCAGACGCATTACTGCACCGCCGTCGTGGAAATGGAAATCTATGGGACTTAAATGAGGGCTACCGCTTTTCGCATAAGGGATACCTCATGCGGTATCTTCTGCAGTGCTGATCAACATGAATTAAATCCATATGAATCTACAACCCATCTGAAGAGGGTGCAGCAAATGGGGTCATGCATCTGGATTGAGACGTTATTCCTCACTGGAGTGCATCGACGGTCTGCTTTGGGTTATTGAAGCAAACACAAACTGAAGTCATGCTGGAGTCCATCTTTAATTGTGACAAATTTGAAACACAATCCAAATGGAACTTCGGCCACCCCCAGCGATTAACTTCCTGGATTGCCTGCCTGTGAACAAATCCGTTTGTTGGATGTTGGTCATCTCCAGTTGAAGGATATTCAACAAAACTTAAGCTCATTGGTAACCACAATCCTACCTAGGCGGATTACTCTTTGGAGAATTTGCCAAGTGAATGGAATGCTAACAGAATCGGTGGCAGAGGGACGTTACTTGTGTACTTAACAAATCGCCGGGAGTGGACGGAACTATAAACAAAAACCAACGTCCACCGTTGGCGGGCGGAGGTACTCTCTCAAGTTGTAAATACCATCGTCTGTTTATCCCTTCGGCAACGGTGCGCATGGTAATTCATTTTGTCTCACACCACAGCTGGGGAGCTAAGCCAAGCAGATAGTTGTTAGTGCTGACAAATTTAATTGCGGTTTGAGTTGTAGCATCATTTAGGGGAAAAAGCACACAGAATTAGGTGGTGAAGGGGTGAACAAATGTGCCGAGCTTAATCTTAAGTGGGTAAGTGGTCAGCAATTTAATCTAAATAAGTCCTCTTTTATCTACGTATGTAATCAACATAAAAGATGAAGGATTTGCTACCATGGCATCCTGTAATTTATCTTCTTTATGATATAGTCGTATTTGAACAGAGTGCTTACATGTGAGGAGCCACAGTGAAGCGAATAATATGTTGGGAAGGACTTTATTATATTTAATTAATCTCGTCAATGCAATCTAAGAGAGGAGGGCTATAGTGAAACTGGCAGCTGTAACATTTATTTAGGTACAGACTGATAATAATGTGGGTGGCGCCACAGTTTGAAATGAACCTGGACCTAGGTCTTACAGCACCCAGTCGTATTGTGCGTACCATTGTACAGGGTGACCAGATAAGAACAATAGAAGAAGAAACTCGAATAAAACAAAAACAGTGTGAGATTTAAAACTGAATATGGTCTTATTTTGAAGCCACATTCATATCTTTATGTATGAAATAGCACAAGCTTCCCGGACAGTCCTTCTTCATGCGAGCGGTCCAATTTATGATAACTCGCTCCAATATTTGAGGCGTTATTCGGTAATAGCCTCATAGTTGCTCATGTTGGCCTAAAGCTTGTCCAAAAAGGTTAGGATAGACTCAAGATTTGATGTTGAAATAGTAGGCCCCTAGATGTGAGTACCTGCCAGAGCTTTACAGGGGCAGAGGAGGTGATAGTGAATCGAAACTTCTGAGCCTTCTTCTGTACTTGCCGCTACGGCGGCTACGTTTTCTCCATTTCGCAGCAATCTCTGTCTGGTTTGTATCTTATGGTTGGTTTTAAGGTCTGCTTGGTCGTTTTAGGTTCAGAGGCATGTACTCACCTTCAAACTTTCTCAAGGTGCTACGAATTGCCTGCACACTGAAGCCATGATGACGACTGACAGCACGACAACGCGTTTCGTATTTAGAACTGAAACCAGTTTTTCGATAGTATTTTTTCATAATTTCCGCATATTCGGGAAGCGTGACGCGAAAAGTGATGAGTATTTTGACAGCTGGATTTCATTTGCAGCTTTGACAGCTGCCGACACATAAGAATGGGAAAAGCTGTCATTGGTCAACTCATATCTGTTCAACTTTTACTATCATGAGTGGTGGGGACCTACAGCTTTGTGACACCACACGCCAACGGCGCCCCGAGGCGCATCTAGAGAGTTATACTTAAAGTTATACTCTCTGAGCATGGTCGAGCATGACTCGAGAGAGCTGGAGCGATAGTCTATCAAAGTTGTTCGTGCCGGGAATTGTATCTACTGAGCAAGTGTTCACAACGTCCATTTTTCAAAGACCCACATCCTTTTTCCTAACATTTTTATTTTTTTCCTAATTTTATGAAGTCAATTTTGTAAATCAGTCCCATGGGGCTATGAGCCCGGTATTTCACATGCTTCCCACTCAGGTCAATTCGTAACAAAACGTATAATGAAGAATGTTCTTTCAATTGCTTGTTTATGCATAAAGTTATCTTCGCTAGACTCTATCCAGAGTCTCATAGGACTCGCAAAAGGGGAGATTATGTCACAGAATCCAGATTGACGATGCTCCCCATGAATGCCCCGCCCCTCATGTTAGCACGATTGCTTGAGTTGGGACTAAAGCGTCCATAGATTTACCAAGAGGTACATGTGCTAATTTTAGACACTCTCAAAAATATGACGAAGTACATAAATTAAGAAAATCCTTCAGATTAGTGACGAAGCAAGTTAAGCCTCTGTTCAGGAAATTAAAACACTCGCTATCAACGTCGCATCTTAACGGCCTTATTTCAAATTTTCGAGATGATAATATAATCCCGACTCCCCGATGAACTGAAAAATAAAACAGCACCAGCCCAGACGAACCATGCTCCACCCCCAGAGCGCTCTAAAGTAAACATAACCTCTCTCGATGGATGTGAAAAATTCATTTTCCGACGATAGGTACTCGCAATAAAAGTTTATAGCCTCTCGTAACAATGGAGAAAGCACGAGAGCTCCCTCCTCCCAGTCGAATCAAGTACCAGACTCACACGTATGCATTTTTTGCTTTTTGATTTCAGGTCAGAAATGGAAAATCCGTCGCAAGCAGCTGAATCCAACATTCAGCTACAGTGTCCTGATGAGCTTCATTCCCACCTTCAACAACGTGGCCAACTCCCTGCAATCGAAACTCAACGAATACCTGGGCGTGCAGGAATTCCACGAAATTGAAGACATCATCAGTCGAGCTGTACTGGTCACAGCGTGCCGTAAGGACTCTTCAAGAACACTTCAAACTCATCCTATGAGCTACAGCGAAACTAGTTCCTTTTTTTCAACAATTCTCTTCTTTCTTCTCCTTCCAACAGAAACCACCATGGGAACCGAAACAAACTTCCTAGAGAATGATGAACACGAAATCGCTCAGACTTACAAACGGTAGGGAAACAAGAAAACCAATTTCAGTCATATCCCTTCCTTCGAATCCTTGTTGCCGTAGTTTTTTTTTTGTTGTCTTTTGTTTCATCTGTTTGTTTTTTTGTTAAACTTTTCCATCGTCCTGTGCCGCCATCAGGCTGTTGAGGATATCGTCGATAAAAACAATCAAGCCATGGCTACAAATTGATTTCCTATTCCGAATGACTAAGCTGTACAACACCGACGTTGAGATGAACAAAATGACGGCGGATTTCGTCAAAGATGTGAGTACACAAGGACAATTCTAAGTAAATAATATTAAATATGAATCACTATCCGATACTGCTGTAGATTGTGAGCAAGAAGCATGCCGAATGGAAGAAAAATAAACGAGACTCCAGTCCCAGGGAGGAGGCGGAGGCCGGTGTCTGCTGGGAGGTGGAACACGGTATCGAGCGAAGGAAGAGAAACTTTATAGAGCAAATCTTTCACTTGGCAGAAAACGGCGAAATCACATTGCAGGACATTATGGACGAGTCCAACTCGATGATCTTGGTGGTGGGTACCATTCACTTGCTCCAGACCCCACTCAAAGTGGATAATGACATTTGAATTCCCTGCAGGCATTCGAGACTGTCTCGAACAGCATTCTGCTGGCTTTACTTTGTCTGGCAATGTACCCAGAGACACAGAAGAAGTTACGCCAGGAGATACAGGCCACATTCCCCGATGGGGACATTTCCAACATCACCGGTGACAATCTTAAGGACATGAAGTACCTGGACATGGTGTTCAATGAATCGCTGCGTTTGGTGACCACCATTCCCATGGCATTGCGTAGCGTCAGTGAGGACTTCGTGCTGAAGGACAATATAGTCATACCGAAGGGTACGTTCATTATATTGGACACATTCAACATGCAACGAGACTCCGCCCACTGGGGTGCCTTGTCGGAGGAATTCAATCCTGACCACTTCCTGCCGGAGAACGTGGCCAAGCGACATCCGTACACATTTGTGCCGTTCATGAAGGGTTTGCGATTTTGTATAGGTAAGTGCCTCAATTGCTGTACATCCATAAATGAATACCATCCCCCCTTCGGGCCAATTTCAGGATGGCGTTACAGTCTGCTGCTGTCGAAGGTGATTTTGGCAAAACTCATTCACTCATACACCTTCGAGACTGAGACCAAGCTGAAGGACTTGAGATTCATCGAAGGAATTTCTTTGAAACTCAAACATAGCGATAAGATTAGATTTACTGTGAGTAGGGTTAAGAACGCCTCGGAATGAGGCGTTTTCCGATTCGTTATTAAGTTATGTAAATAAACGGTAATTTATGCGAGAGATCCTTTGTTCTTTTTTGCGATTTGTTTCTTGTATTCTTGTATTCGAGACACACTCGGGGGGCGGGGAACGGAAATGGTATTAAGGAGGAGATTTATGCCTTTGGTTGCCGTGGGATCACTTTGTCTTATCACTTTTGCGGTGAAGTTTATGCCGAGGAGCTGCGCCCATTAAGGATGGATAATTAGCCAAAGGGAAGATGCGAATTTGTGCTGACTTCTGTGGGGCAAACGGCTTGTCGGGATGCAATGAATTAAGTGCCCTAGATCAAAGGAGTAAGACGTTAACGATAATAGCACATACAGTCGGTGATTTCAGGGAGAGAAATTCTATTCCCATGGACGCAGACATGCCTTTGCCATAAAATCCGATGGAATGCTTGCTTGAGGCCTTCGGGATACAAATTGATAATCAAGAGCGCGTTCCACAAGTGGGCAGAGTGGAGAGGTTTTAAAGCTCAGAGCTCAGATTATGTGGCTTGAACGAGGCTGCATTGTTTGCGAAAGATTGATTTTATGAGTAGTGGATTTTCTTTCGCCGAAGGATATAGATTGAGTTGCTTATGAAAGTAAGTTTTTTTTAAAAATTGTATAATGCGCTGTATACCGGAGGAAGCACTTACATCGTGTTTTATTCTTGTAATGTCGTTGCGGCTTCAATTAAACACTAAACACCCTTCAATCGTGTCCAATGCAATGTTCCTGTCACACTATGCATAAAATATGACATCTAAGTCCACAAGAGCGCACAAGCCAGCCACTGATGTTGTGTGGACTGCAAAAATGTGATAACTTTAAGTTCCTGAGGTGGAGGACAAATTTGCATGCTCTTTTACATTCCCATCCGTGGTTTATGCTCGATATTTATGTAATACGTGCTCTCCGCATTCGCTTGCATTTTTATTCGGAATTCGGACGATGGGCATTTGAAAAATGTGGAAAACCCATATCGGGGAATACACAATCGGTACTTCTTCGATGCGGGATGAAACCGATTCTACATGATAAATGCGTACAATGGCACAACAAAGGCAAGTTTTACGAAGCTCTCGTTCATTGAAATTCCAATAAAATCTTTGGATTATTCGAGTCAGAAAAATAAAAGTTAGATTCAGCATGCTTACACAAGATTGTGACATCTTTATAGTGGTATGTAAATTGGTTAGGTATGCCGACTGTTACGCGAAGGAAGCATGATTCGACTTTGAATCAGACCTCAACCTATGAGAGTATGACAGTCACGTGAGGCGTCTCAAAATGCGATGTTACATATCTTCTTCTTTTGGCGCTGCAGACCGGGGTGGACCTGGTGGACGGACCCCAGCCAACAAGTCTCTTCAGCTGGCACGATCTTTAGCTAGTTCGTGATTGAATATTCTTCTCCAATTACCTCAAACAGGACCAAACATTGAACGCAGAACTTTTTTCTCAAAAATACCAAGGGCTTCTTCAACTGCTCTTGAGATTGTACATGCTTCTACACCATAGAGCAGAGCAGGGATAATCATAATGTTAGCTTGGTCCCACGAGAGAGGGCTCTACAATACAATTGCCTCTTGAGCTCAAAGAAACAGCGATTGGCAAGAGTTATTCTGCATTTAATCTCGGTACTGAAGGTAATCGTATTGTTTACTTGCGAGCCGAGGTAGACGAAGTACTTGACTATCTGCCTATGGTGACGTTGTGGCCAAAGCGTCGATGATGTCGTCCTTCCTTGAAGACGGCATATACATCGTTTTGCACTCACGGCACTGACGGCTTGTTGTGTTCGATCAAACAAGTCAACAAAGACACGACTTTTGGAAGATCTTTTGTTTGCAAGTGAGTTCTGTACGACCTTCTCAATAATTATGTTGAAGAAGTCACATCACATAGCGTTGCCTTGTCTATTTCGGTGAGTTCATTACCAACCGTGATGGAGCAGCAAAAATTCACCATTGTCGCGACGATGCCGTAGTGTGAACATTTTATCGATGGTGGACTTTCCCGGCCTGAAATCGTACTGATAAGGACCTATCCAGTTATTCACGAATGGTTTCAGGCGTTTACACAAAACCATAGAGAAGATCAGATAACACATCTGCATGTGTGGAAACTATCAAGACAGAGAAGTCTACATGAGCTTTAATTGCCAACGCTTTTTGTGGGATGTTTAGCAGGGTCTTGTCTTGAGATCTTAGAGAGACAGACCACAATAGTTATGCCATTAAAGAAACGCACTGAAGTAGATTTCAAAATTTGGTTATTGTGCAACCAGCAAAGTCCCCTAGGATGGCGAATCAGCTGTGTGAGCTGTACTAAGATGGAGATCTATTTTGGAACAATAAGTTCCCTCGACTGTACTAGCTTGGCCACATCGAGCGCATGAACACCAAAGTTTCACATAAGCGCGTTTTCGAATTCGAACCTAAATCTAAATCAAGAAATGAAACCGGACGCAAATCACTTGGGTCCGGAACTGGGAATCGTCAAGGCAGCTTAAGCTCAGGCTCCATGGATTGTTGGCCGATAAATTGAGAGTAATACCTGTCTGCTAACACTTTTTCTAAGTTCGCTTAATCCTTCCCCTAGCTTAAAACCAGAGAGTGACACACATTTGCGAAAAAACTTCATATGGGCTTGGTGTCCTGACTAGAACGAACCATTTAGAGAAAACATAGTAGTGTGCGACCTAAATTTTAGTCACATGAAAGTTCAAAATTATGAATGTTCTAATTAGGTATAGTAAAAAGAGATCAATTATTTAAGGCATGTATCGTTATGACAAGTTTCCCTTGAGGCAAACTTTTCACCAACAAAATCCTTCATTATGGACAAGAACAGTTGGTAATGACTAGGAGCTAGATCCGGGCTATAAGGTGAATGCATAAAGGCCTTCGGGCCCAGCTCAATCTTGGACTGTTGCGCCCACTTAAGAATAAGGGCCTTCCAACCAATCTCCCGGAGCTTCGATTCGCTATAGATGTGTGTGGCCTGACGTTATCCTGATGGAACACAATCCTCTCCTATGGGCCAAAGCTGGCATGCTCTGAGCGATTGCTTCCTTCAGACGGTCCAATTGGTGGCAATACAGGTCAGAATTGCCGTATGAGATCAGCTTATTGTAGATTATTCCTCGCTAATCCCAACAAAAATTGATTGACCTTCCTAGCCGTCAATCCTGGCTTGGCCATCGTTTGCGCCGACTCACCGCCATTCGACCACGACCGTTTTCGCTTGATGTTGTCGTAAGTGATCCACTTTTCGTCACCAGTCACCATCCGCTGCAGAAATGGGTCGATGTTGTCCAATTCTGCAGTGATTCGGATTTCTTTTTACTACACCTAATATTTGTATTCCATCAAAAATAAGGAGCGCATCACTGCCATCAGAACTTAGTTTTCACAAATATACAAAAATGCATTCTAATTTGTGTAGGGTAGGGCTTTCATAAGCGTTTGTACGCGTTTTATTGAATATACGAGAATGTTATGTCAAAACGCGGTACACTCAGTTTTCTACATGGAAATAGGACACGCGGGTTATGTCGGCGTTGGAGACCACCAGCAGATGAAACTGCATACACTCATCCGTCAAAGATGACGACTCAGCAGTATTAGATACCACACACTCATTCCCCAAAAGAGATAAGTCAGCAGCTATGATCAATACCAGGTAGAAGACAGCCCAGACGATCATGCTACTGTCGCCGAAACAATAACAAAGCAGCAGGAACACAAAGACTATCGAGGCGAGAAAAGTAGAATATTTAGTCTTTAGACACGATTCAATCAATAAAGTTCGTTTGCTTTTTAAAAACTCAATCCGCTTCAATCCTCATTTAACTCGCGCGTTTGACCATTCAAATGTTCTGAAATACATTTTACAAGAAAAAAATACGCAATTACTGCAAATAAAATCCCTACAAAAAATTTATTTTTTACTCAAGTAGTTATCAAGTACACAAATAGTTTAGGCAGCCAAAAACAAAAAGTCATGAGCGAGTAAAAAAAAATTACCCGGGTGAGTAGAGAGTAGCTCCACCTAGAACTTTGTGCTCTGGCTTACGATATACGGCATTGTGAATTATCCCATGGATTTACGTGTATCCTACGAAAAATGTCAAAGCCCGACCGTTCGAACGCGCTATTGGGATATGGGTATAATCTTACATTTCCGTTGAAGGGACGAAACGAGCAATATCCTAGAATAACAACATGCTCTTAATGCATGGCTTCAATTTCCAACAGCAGCCAACAGTCTTAATTTCCAGAACATGATCGATGACACTCTCAACTTTCATTGCAATGGTCCATCTGCAGATATCATGCAACATTTTGCAATGGAAACCCTCTTATCTTCATTTGCGCTTGAATTTCCGCCAATATGAATGGGTTATTCCATATACCCAGAAGCAAGAGCTCAACCACGTATCCCCTTACAGTCAACAGGATTGTTTTCACGCAATGCACTCAGCCTTTGGTGGATACGAGTATTATTCAATAAATAACAATTTGTCAACTGGCCGGTTTTCGATTTCGAGTTGCAGATGCATACGATTACAAAAATATCTGCCTTTACATTGAAATGCAGACCGGCTGTTTTGTTTTTATTTTTTTTTTCTGGTTTCTGGTTCAAGTAATGAGAATGTAATTGGATGACAAAATGCAAATAAATGTTTTTGTTTCGCTGTTTACTCGGTAAGCATCACGAGTACATTTGCATTTTTATCATTTTTCGTTTATTTCCTTAATTACCAGAGTGTGGAGTAATTTTTCGCATATAGCTACCAGGTTTTCTTCTCCCCATTTCCATTGGAGTGGGTAGTATTTATTTATTTTTGGTACAACGATCCTCTCTACTGGCTCAATGTGGAGACTGTAGACAGGGTGGCTTTAATTCAGGTAAATGATTTCCACATTTCCCGCGGGATGAAAGGGCCGTTAAGTAGTATAAAAGCATTAATACATAAATGCGTTTTGGGTTAATTGATTGCTTACAATGAACTCTTTTGAAAAGAGCAGTCATTTGTGTGCAACGCTTTTTGAGTGAGGCGTCATGTGGATGAGGGCACTAAACTGCAATTTACTGCAGAAATAAGTGTAAATGTTGTTAAAATGTAAATTTGTGTTATTTGGTGCTGATGAGAGAAGTTCTCTTTCAACTCAATCGCCAATTAAAGGGCTTTTTGACTTTGAATGGTTTTTATTAAGCGAGTGTGGGATAAAGAAACTCTCACGACGACCAAGTTTCATGGGTTGGTGCTAGAAGTTCTAGGTTAAATCCCCGAATTAAGCAACTTTCATAATTCACGGCTCCATATCTGTCGAGTCACTGACGATGTCTATTAAATGCTTCTGAGAACGTTGCCCGTTCAGAGTCCACATAGAGCCGTAGGTTCCATCCACTCGTCATTGAACAACAGCACGTGCAACAGAAGTGCTTGTTGTAGAAGCTGGGCCAAGGTCCACCTCGCAATGTCCCATTTTATTATATTATTGCTTTGAGTTATAATTATAAATTATGTATGCAAAATAAATTAAATGCGGAAATTAAACTTGAGCTTTATAAACAAAGTTAGCTCGTAATTTAATTTGATTGAAAATACAATTTAAATTTAAATAATTAGATTTTGCTTTTAATTAACTTTTGTCGACTGAATTCAGTGAGGTATCAGTGAACGAATGTATGATTGAGCTCAAAATCGGATTGGAAACAAAATAATGATTCTCGGTCAAAATTAACCGTCATTGGATCTGCGATATAACTGTTACTTAATTTTTTTAACAAACCCATTCTGGAATGTGAACGAAAGATCAATTAAACATTGTCACCCGGTCCATGCTGCAAGGCTTGGAACATATTCTCTTACTTTTTGAGGGCACGTATCGCCGGGAAATGGATACAGCAGTGTCCCTTTGTTCTTCTAAATCAGAAACAAGTCGTTTGACGTTTATTACCCCGACTTTTATGTGCACGTCTCAGTGGTGTGGAAGAAGTCCATTACCAAGGGGGATTGAATTTGTATTGACGTTGTCTTTAACACTTCTAATGGATTACCCGTTTTGAAATTGTCCATTAAAAGGATCAACAGTCGCCTCTAGGGGGGGGGGATGATGTTCGTGGAAGTCCGAGCGTTTTCGCGATAAAAGGGAATGAATGTTGAACACAATTTAATGCCAACACAAAACCAGCAGAACAATCTTTGAATCATAAAAATGTGGTCGAATGCCTATGGGACAAGATGCAGCAACAAACACCACCTCCTGGCTTACTCTGATGTACCTCAATGTGCTTCACAGTGACATCTGTGTAATTAAATTCACGGAAATTACCGTTGTGATGCAACTAGTACCAAGTGTCCATTGTGTGACTAGCAACTAGAACGCAATTTAATCAATTTGATGTGCACCGCTATTGAGCATGACATAAAGACGATGATGTGGCACTACAGTCTGGGGTGGACCTGGGCACCAACCAATAAGCCTCTACAGGTAGCCCGATCGCTGGCTCAATCTCATAAACTTTCACTTCAATCGATATAAACAAATGTAAGTGCACCAGAAAAAGAACCCATTCACGTACTTTGCGGCGGAATGAACACAAATCAACAAGACGATTGAAAGATGTTGTTAAAGCATTAAGCGAAAGTTCTTATGCAACTTTTAAGCAGATACATTCGCAAAACTTCTTTACTCAGATGGCTCACAACGTCCGAAGAAGCCCTCTTGTTAAACCAACTTCAAACTCACTCCAGACGTCCATTCCAGCACGAGATAAATGACATTCCTTGTGACCTTTATCGGGCCATTAAGTGTCTGTCGGATTTTTTCCAAGGTCCTAAACTTTTACAGTTCCCAAGGGCGACAATGCCAAACTGAAAAGTATTACCTGCCTCGCATTCTGGACTTCAATATCACGCAAGCTGATAAAGCCAAGTCGAGAGATTATCAGCATTGCACCAGTCAAAGTGCACAACTAATGTAATATCGCACAGCATGCCTCTCACATGGACTAATCCATAGGTTGCCCGCTCCTTCCTTAACACTACCCCCGCCCCACTGTCAGTCTCACTTTCGAGATTGCCATGTGTGTTGCTTAAGAAATTCAACAAACTTTATCGAAAACTTTTCCTCCGGATCATGCGGTTATTGCTCATCCAAGGTACCGAAAAGTGCCACCCAAGGCAACACCCTAAAACGCATTAGAAGTTTCCACCCGCAAGGGTACTCCCAGTCGATTAAAAATGTATGCGATGATACTAATTGACAGATGCAATGAAAAGTTTATCCGTTCATCTATGTACCCTTCTACGTCGTTCGCCGCTCCCGATGACTGATGCCCTGTCGTCCGTATATGGATAAGTGACAGCAATTTGAAACTTGCAGTACCTAATGTGGGTCCTCAACAAACTGGGTTTCCGCTTGAACTGACTCGCCTGCAAGGAACTCGAATCAATATGTTCGAGACGTGACACATACTCGTACACCAGCGTACGGTTGGAGGTTGAATGGATGAATGCATTGGTAGCGAGGTTCCACATGACTGGCATTTACGAGTGGAAGTAGAAACCGGAGGTCAGCATCTACGAAACTGACGAATTGCCAGTCAGACCGGTTGGGTAAAAGGGCATGAATTACTGCGTAAAGTTTATTTTATTGCCATTATCCTTGGACTTTCACAACCCATGTCATGGCATAAAGTCGAACGGGAGTTAAATTCAAATGGAATCGTCAATTTTTATTGCGAATGGAGACATTTTAAGCTTCACTTCAGTTCGTCTTAGATGAAGAAAAGGGCTTGCAACCTGATCTACTTAAGGATATGGGTATGCGTCCTTTAAAAGATGGATTTGCGAAAGCAGTAATAAACCCGAATTCCAACCGACTTCGATATGAAATAACAAGAATCCCAAGAATACACGAAGACACAGGCGCCCGAATGTGCTCGCCGGAGTGTACCCGCATCCTTGTACCGGATCAAAGGAATTTCATTAAAGGAGCTAGAATAGGTGGCAGGTCTATGAAGCAATTCCACTCACTCACGGCCGAGTACAAGTCAATCGATCCGGCTTAAATGACTTCGAAACTGCCCGCCGCCGAGGTCCTCAGCTGCGTGCGAGTGGAGCGACGCATCGCATCACAACAATTCAACGATATTGAAAGTCACGTTTAGGCATTTCCGGTATGTCCTTTCAGTCGTTTTCGGTTTGCTCTCATATTCAGCTGTGCATTTATTAAAACGACAGTGGGGCATAAGCAATGGTAATGGCAATGGGAAAAGCAATAGCGCACCATCGTCCTTATGAAATTCTGAAATACTTTGGCATTCTTAATGAGTTTGCTGGGGTTGATGGCGTCGGTGTTGGTGTTGGGGCTTTCTATGGACATCGCGCGCATCGAGAGCAGTTGAGAGGAGATTGCGATGAAGCGCTGGATTCTTCGGATGCCATCCCCGGAGAGATCATCTCGGAATTACACTAAAAGGAATTTACAAATAGACTCACTGATGACGACGACGATAAGGACGACCAATGGGGGTGGGTGACGAGCAGCCTTCAGAGCCTTTCTGAATCGAAGGATGACTTGTCGGAGCTGCGGCGCAGCGGTGGGTGTGGCGATTATCGTCAAGTGGTGGTATGCAAGCGGACAAGCGTTTCTGGGAAACAACTTAATTACTTACGGCAATGCTGATGGATTGTATACGAGTTAGAGTATCCAGTCCACAGCTAGCCCCCCTCCTCTTATGGAAGCGTGACATACATAATTTGCGAAATTTGTATGAGTTTCTTTCTGCGCGCTGCGGGGTGAAAATTGAGAGATAAATGTGAAAATGAGTGTGAATGTGGGTTCGTGTCCTTGGGGGTGACAGTCGCCCTAGTCTTCTATTAAAAGATTTGTTCGTTTTAATTTTTGTTTGCCTTGATGGGCTGGGGTGGGGTGGGATGCATTTAAATTTCACTTAAGTACTTTAATTAATGCAGGTGTGTGAGATACATTTGTGCTTCAAGCAGCTGTTAGGCACAAAAGCTTGTTGATTCGTATTCGGGGTTAAATGTGTATGCCATATTCATTCGTTCGTCTCCTACACATCCTGGCTCGTTTTATTTTCCTCTCATCCTTTCTAGAAGAATGCCAATTGTACGATGGAATTTATATTCTCCTCTCTGTGTGCCTGTGTGTTCGTTGGCTTACGTACACAAGAACAAAAAAAAAAGAAGAAACAAACTCGTCCTACTTCCAATGCGATGTATGTATGCCGGGGATACTGTGATGCCTTTGAGAGATGATATGGCATAATATCCTTCGGATATCACTTCTCTACAATCGTCCTGCCGGTGGATAAAGTCTTTATTTGCCCCAAGTCGTGAAGCCCTTGCTCTTAGTTGGGGTGTATTCCCCTCGGAATGCGATATTATTGCCAAGATGAGATACAAAGGGAGGATAAAGGTATAAAATGGTGATCGATTTTCACCGCTACGGATTGCTTTGCGCTCTATGATTGGTAATGGAGCAATTTCTTCAAATTGAATTATTACCGTTAGATGCTGTTGAAGGCAAATATTTGTGTGTTTTTTTTTGAAAATATCTGTTGACCTCGAACTTTGGCGATTCCGTGGAGATGTCTTAAGATTTGACTTCGATGCGTCGAATTGTGGATTCCACGAATATTATTTTCGATGTAATAGAATCCCTACGGTAAATCAAGTTCTTTGGTAAATAATAGGTCTGCTCCACGTGCATGTCCGAAGCAGTCAAAATCGATGAACCCACTTCCCGGGACAAAATTAGCTTTTGGCAAAAGAAATAATCCCATGTCGAGAGAGTTAGCCAAAGAAAAGTGCGTGGGCTGCTTATTCAACTCTGCTAAGCCTGGCAATAATTATTTTTTATGTGTATGTGCATGTCAAGTTTTTAAATTGATTAGTTTTAGAATTTTAGTGGAAACATTGACGATCAAGGTCTTCCTATTCGTTTGAATGCCGGAGAGAGTGCGTCGTTCCTTGCCTTTTAAAATTAAGAAATTTTGAATATTCAAAAACTCTATATAGAGTGGATTGTTGAATTTCTCGTATATGCTCGTATATCCTTAGTATCAAATTTCAGTCAACAATTGAATCTAAACAAAATGATTCATTTTGGTTGTACTCAGCCCTACATTGAGGTATTGAATATCGGTCCTTCGAGCCGGATAATACTGAGTGAAGCAGTGAGTAAAATAATTAGGTCAGATAGTCAATACTACACACTAAGTGCGTAGTGCGTTCGTGCATAATTCCAAATATGGCCATAGAGTTTTTGCAAGGTCTAGCTAAACTGGTCAATTGGCCTGCCGAAACAACTGGGGTTATTATTCCGCTTTCAAAAATGGAGGACAAAAGAGATTAATCCATCTGTTTTGAGGGCCATTTAGTCTCTATACACTAACTGTAGCAGCTGTGTTCGTCTTCCTTTTGCAGATGACTTAGCTATCCTCACATCCTCCCAGAAGGAACTCCAGCGCGAGCTTGATAGGAGCACGTATGTGCTGATGCTAGGATGAAGGTTAAAGTGAACAAAGGACAGAGGAACACAATAGGGAGCAGCTGCTTCTTCGAACGAAAAAGGCTATGCTTTGATGATTTGGCCACGTGGCACAGATGTCCCTATCATCACGCCTTCCAAGATGTGCTTTGAATGTGACTCCATCATGTGGGCGACCGCTTCGCAGACTCAGGACGAGGTGGTTTGGCTTACCTACCTTTAAAAATGCTATTCCCATAATTTTATTCCCGTGTAATTAAATGTACGTGAAATTGACGTGTCTCGTGCGATTTCTCGCATGAGCTATAACACCTATACCTAGCCAGGTGGACATAGATGTGTCACAGCATTAAATATCTTGAAGGACACGACTGCTGATGTCACCACATTAGAAAGTGTTCATGTTGGGGTTATTTATATTAAACAGTCCTACATTATAAAACAAATCCAATTACTGATTGTGTTTCGCTAGGACCACATATAGACAGAATGAGAAAGCAGCCTTGACTACAAATATAGTGTGTCACCGTTTTATTGAAAACGGTTACTGAGCTGACTATATATATTCAAAGTGACCACAAACTCACCAGGTAATTAGAGGAAAAATCGTGCTTCCCTACCTAACGAATGATATTTTAACTAATTTTTGGCAAACAAGTTTTTCCCGGACTACCTTCAAAAGAAATGCAACCGCGCTCGCCCTCCTCGCTGAGTTTCTTCAACTTGAAATGTAGATGATGAAAAGTAGAGAATCATATTACACGCCGTTGATTTCTAACGCAACACTTGAGAAAACACCACTCGCAGACGAACCAAACTGGCTTTTACATTCCATCAAAGTCGAAAGTCCAGAGCCACTCAATTAAAAAAGTTCTCCTTTGCAAAAGTGCTAAGAAAAGAATGTTTCGACCTCAACTCATCTGAACTATTCCCTTAGTCCCTCAGCTCTCCTTTGAGTAGATCAAAACAAAAAAAATACTCCTTTCAATTTCCAGGGCATAGCCAGAGCGGGGGCGAGGTTACCCACTGATCAATTTTTAAGTAACAACCCGACCTGAGGCAACCCTCTGCGAACGACCACTGAATTAATTCCAATCAACGATTCAGTGTTTTCTCTTCCAAAGCGTTCCAAGAAATTAGATATTCCTTGAACACAGTCAACCGGGGCCCAGCAGTGGCATACCTACTCGTAAATTGAGGAAGCGAAAAATTCGTATCTAGCTCCTCGGAGCGCACGACGAACATTGTGTTCCTATGGATTGATAAATCATTTTCCAATCGACCTCATTAATTGGCAATTATTCAGCCTTAATTTCGCCCCGCAATTAAGGGCCATTCACCTGTAATCATCACCGGAGCACTTCGTCAAGCTGTAAAAATATGGCTCTCATTAAATTCACCATCCCGCCAAAAGTCAAAAGGTCGGAGATGGCCGACAACGGAAGCGGTGACTCGATGAGGCACAGCTTCCGCTGATGGAATTGTAAAAATAATTTGATGAAGCGAATTAATTGAAAGACCGGGTGGCTGTTCGTGCTGCCAACGCTTCCGGCGGTTGTGATAAACGCCTCCATACCGTCAGCGGAACTAACTGATAAATAACTCAAGTTCCGAACGAACCGACGCGGCGGATTGTTGTGGCAACCCTGCCACGACGAAGTGTGTCTTCGTCACCTTACACAGATTTAATTATAATTTCAATCTTGAAAGCACTCGCAGCAGTGGTGTACCCGGACAACAGGTCGTGTCGGCGTTGTGTACCAACTTTGACCCGAAAATTGCCATCAACTTTTTATTGACAAAATATTGCCCCAAGGAAGAGCATAAAACTCGGGCGGGCGAAAGCTGCCATAAGTCTTAAGTTCTTCCCTCCGTTAGGGTTCAACTCCCATGAGAGATTGCCTGGTGGCATGGATGATGTTGGATGACGGTGCACACAATCACAAAGTTTGGTTCGGATTCCGGTCCTGGGGCGGGGGCTGAACGTGGGGGAGTGTGACGATACACATCTGCTGGGTATGCGGACGTTTTGCGGTGGATTTCATCAAATTTTAATCACCTTCCACATGATGGACACAGATTGCGGTTGAACTTGGCAGCACAACAACTGGTGAATCATGATACTAAGAGCTCTGTGCTCTATGCTGTGTTGTGCTGTGGTAATATTGAAACCAGGGCTACTGGAGCTACATCATGTATGGTGCCTGGGAGGGATTGTTTGAATCAATCTCATATATTCCTCATCTGATGGTCATACATCATTGCCGGGTGAGTGATAACTCACAGTGTTGCTTGGAGAATTGCTAGACCATCACACTTGCGATGAGGGGGAGGGGGAAAGAGGGTTTCTGGTTTGGAAGACCGTCGTCGATTCGAATTGGGTCGAGTCGGGCCGAGTTAGTCAAGGGCGATGTCACCTTATTGTATGGTAACAGAAAGTCCCCCGATTGTGTGCGGATTGTTGGATCCATCGTTGAATGGACGTGAATGGCCTTTGGGTTGATTGGAATTGACATTATGAAATGTTTACTCACCAAGTTGATTTCTCTCAAAGAAGTGAATCGAAGCAGAAGAAGAGGCAAGAATCCTTTAATACTCCCAATAGCCGAAGTTTGACGAGTCAAGTGTTAAAGGGGGCGAATAAATATGCTGGAATGAGCATTAAGGGGGATGCCAGCGATTTGAGTCTGGTTCGAAAATGCTGTAGGTTGTGGTTATGGGTTTTGTTTGCTTTCATAGCGGACAGAGCGATTTGGGGTTTTAGGTCGTTTTCTGTATCATTACGCGTGATTTTGGCAATGCATTTGTTAGCTGTTGTTGGACGTTGACTTTTTGTTAGAACAATGGACGCAACAGTTTACAGTGGACTGTGTGTATTCGCCGGCAAGCAGCAGTCACAGACAAACGAACAAAATAGGCCCCTTGTGTTACCACCCAGATATAGTCGACCCCACTCCTCAAACCATTTTATGCTGATTTTGACAAACCGACGAAGATGGCTGAGACTAATGCTGCTTAGTTCGACCGGGTTGGTGAAGTAAGCCTCCTCCGATATCTTTCTTCGGTAAGAGAGGACGCTGCAATTACAGAGGAGGTGCAAAGTAGTTTATTCCTCCTCCTCGCAGTTGCATCTTCTGCAGAAGGCGTTATAGGGCAGGCCCAATCATAAGGGGTGGGTTCCAATGCCACAGTGTCCTGTAATGACGACGATATGTGCTCTGCGGTTCGACCTATTCACTCCGATCAGGATGTGAGATCGGAACGACAGTATGGGCGGCACTTGCTTGTACATAAATATATTCGTGGATTACTAAGCTGCATTTAAGACTTGCCATTTATCAAATCTAGGATGTTAAAATTCTCTCTACGACCTCATATGGAATGCAAATATGAAAATTGTTGAGGAAGACCCGCTTCTCTCGATTTCCAGGAGAGCACAGCACAAAGTTCAGCTCACGCCCGAATTAAGTCCGGCCACAGAATAAGTAGAACTTACGTTTGAACATAAGTTTTGATGAGTAATTTATACAAAACATTTTCTTCAGCGATGGGGCTCATTTTTCAATCGTTGGATACGTCAACAATCAAAATTGTCGAAATGTGCAATTGTCTGGTCCACATTTTTTTTTGAAAATGACTTGTACTCGATGTGAAGCAGCAGGTACATAATTTAATTGGATTTACGACTTGGCATGCCTCCAGTAACGCCTCTCAGCGTTGTAGCGGACTGTGTTTCCAGTTTGTTGACGGACCCATTGGGCACCGATTGAGCTATTTTTTGATAAAATCTTGAAAGACTTATGGGCAGCAAAGATTGACAAGCAAAATAAGATTGTCACTGGAATCTGGTCTTATTGTGCCAGCCATTGTGGAGGTGTCCACAATAACGACTAGTCTCCTCAAATATAATCAAGAACTGATGAGCACCGAAGGCGATCGAAACAACAGAGCATCTGCCATGCTGCCCAAAACAAGGAAGAAGATTTTCGGTGGATACTTCCTTAAAACGTTGACTGCCACATGAGCCATCAGTGGCGCACACATTTTTTTTTTAGAATGATGCAGCGTCTTGCTCCTTTTGTACCCATGATTTGTTAATTGGTTTCCTTTAGTGACACCTGGGTAAAGGTTTATTCTTTTCATACGATTACAGAAAAAGAAGACATTTTAGTTTTTTATCCTATACACACATGTGGTACCATATAAATTCCATGGCATGTGAGTGGTGGCCCGTGGCGTTGTGGGTATGTGCGTCGACTCCTACGCACTTGGACCTACCTGTCTAGCTTCGATTCCTGGTACGATAAGAAATACCTTTCACGGCCCCACCTCTTTCGAGTCACTGACAATGATCCAGGAGTATAACAGTCTATAAAAAGCTTCTCAGACTTGGCCGCTCGGAGTCGGCATAAAACTGTAGGTCCTTTCCACTCGTGATAGTAGTAGCACGCACTACACGAGTGGTTGCTGAGAGGCCCTCTACGGGCTGTAGCGCCACCCATATTATTATTATTATGTGAGCCACTAGCGACCACACACATAAAACGTCGCAAACGAGAAAAACAACAACAGAACACCTAACACGCTGGCAATGATCAGTTTGAAGAGATATTTACAGGCAGTCAACGTTTAAGGGGGGTTAGACGATTTTTTTTCTATAAAAAAACTATTGAAGTCCATTCATTTGTCCCTTAAGACTTCAAAAAAAAGATAACAGACAGGAAAAGTCTCTAAGTACTCCATTTTCGAATTTTGGTAGCATTTGTGAGCGCTCAAAACTTTAAACGCGTGTATTTCAAAACTCACTAACTTAACTCAGACAATTTTCAACCGATTTACTTGAAATATTGAATACGGAAATACGTAGAATCTTAACTAAAGGGTGATTTTTTAGCCATTATCTTTTTGGCAACACTGGTTTAAACAGCTGACGCACGTTTCGTGTTTTGTTTCACTGTCAAACTTCTTCAGTTTGGTCTATAATTTAACCATGAATCATCTTACAAACGAACGAACGACCTACCGCAACGTAAAATTTTTTGTGAATGGGCTCTTGGAAAGTTGGCCGAAGATCCACTTTTTTACCGAAAAATTGTGTTCAGCGACGAAGCTCATTTTTGGCTCAATGGGTACGTAAATAAGCAGAATTGTCGATTTTGGAGTGAATATCAGCCAAAAGCATTGCAAGTGCTACCAATTCATCCAGAAAAAGTCACAGCTTGGTGCGGTTTATGGGCTGGTGGCATCATTGGACCGTACTTCTTCAAAGATGATGCGAATCGTAACGTAACTGTGAATGGTGAGCGCTACTGTGAGATGATATCCAACTTTTTTTTGCCGAAAATGCAAGAGCTTGACTTGCATGACATGTGGTTTCAACAAGACGGTGCCACATGGCACACAGAACGCGCAACAATGGACTTATTGAGGGGCGAGTTCGGTGAACATTTTATTTCACGTTCGGGACCGGTCAATTGGCCGCCTAGATCGTGCGATCTAACGCTTTTAGACTATTTTTTGTGGGTCTATGTTAAAGCTCATGTCTATACAGACAAGCCCGCCTCAATTGACGCATTGGCAAACAACATTGAAGCATTTATTCGTGAGATACCGGCCGAAATGTTGGTAAGAGTATGCCAAAATTGGACTAAGCGGATGGACCATTTGAGGCGCAGTCAAGGTCAACATTTGCATGCAACATTAAATTATATGGACCGTACTTTCGATTCGATTTGAAAAACTTTCCTATATCTTTTAAAAAAATCACCTTTTATAAAGCAGAAAGTTTCTGTGTCTGACCGACAAATTCTCCGAAACTACACGTCGCAGAGCTCTGAAATTTTCAACAAAATCATTCTAAAATTTAGATGCTGAATGTGACTTTTTAAACGGGAATAACATTCTCAAAATAAGGGTGGTTGCATCAATCCGATATGAAACCATTTCAAGTTGCGTAGTCGTGGATATCAACCATCCCCCAGTGTGTCGTAACTTCCATATATACACACACATTTTTCATATTTTGCTTTGGTGCAACCATTCATTTTTTTCTACGTCTCAATCGAACATAAACGAACGACTGCCTGAGTCACCAAACGAAAAGGAAACAATAAACATTTTCGCACTTCTCTTATTTTGTCATTCCCAAACTATCTATGTATTTACATATACACAGCTACACACAAATCATTCAATTTTGCTGAAATTGTGAATATTGAACTTCTGAACGGATTAGACGATTTAGTACCAAGTAAAGTACCGGTTTAAGAAACAAAGCCGGGTACGAAAACTAGTTGCTTTATATCGACTATTTTTTTTTTTTTTAAGTGTTGTTCATTTGTTATTAACAATTATCTGATGATTTCCACTTTGTAAGTACGCCATTTGGCCAACATTAATATATTGAAAAAAAAAACAACCGTACTTTTATAGCAGTTATTATATAAAATCCAAAAAAAAACAAATTGGCTAATTATATTACAAAAATTACAGGAGGTGTTTGTCCGGCCGTAAACCCTGGAAAAAAACGGATAAGTCGTCGGAAAAACGCTGCACTGTCACCATTTTGAAATCAATCGCTTCAGAACAATGTTTGTATACAGTCACTGATATGTATAATAAATAGTCTTTATTGGAATCTTGATTTATTTTGCAGTTATCAACCTTAATCATTTTTGGCCTTGCGTACGCTTCGAGGCACCGCTATCAATTCAGACAATGACACCAGCGCTCAAATCAAACGAAGAATAACTCTTGCCAATCGCTGCTTCTTTGGGCTAAGAAAGCAATTGGTAAACAAAGCCCTCTCTCGAAGAACGAAGGTAGCGCTTTACAAGACCTTAATCGTCCCAGTCCTGCTATATGGCTGAAGCTGCTCTTGGTTGCTTCGAGAGGAAAATTCTTCGTGTGATTTTCGGTCCCGTCTGCATAGATGGTGAGTGGAGCAGGAGATATAATGACGAACTATGCGGGCTGTTTAGCGACATCGACTTAGCCAGAAGAGTGAAGATCCAACGATTGAAATGGCTAGATCATGTAGAGCGGATGGAAACCAATGCTCCGGCCCGAAAGGTCTTCGAATCCACTCCCGAGGGATGGCGCAGTAGAGGAAGACCGCGACTCAGGTGGCACACGCAAGTGGAATGGGTCCTCAACCAACTATGCGTGTGAAACTGGAGACAGCTAGCTAAAGATCGAGCTGGCTGGAGACGCTGGTTGGTTGAGGCACAGGTCCACCTCGGACTGTAGCGCCACCTTAAGTAAGTAAGTACGCTTCGACTACGTTTTGTTTAAAGTGCATCTTCTGTTTATCATTGCCTGTGAGTCTACAAGGCTACTAACGCCATTCTAAACTAATGCTAGCCACAACTCGCGATGAATAGGAACACCACAATCGTCGATTATTAGAATTTCAGCTGGGCACTGCAGACAGTCAAAATGGCATATGCATCTCAAGCGGAAGCTAACTAATATATCTACAGACAACGAGTTTCTCTTCCTGTTAACTTCCCAATGCTTACCAACTAAAAACATTTATGTTTTTCAGAAAATTCATGGCATTCCATCTCATATGCATGTTTTCCTTTCCCAGTCGACGCATAAACAGAAAAGTTCATCTTTTCTTGGAACCAACATTTGAAGCTTTTGCTTTGCAAATTTTGTTGTGCCGAAACAAAAATATTTACAGAAAACAGATATTTCCTGGAAGCGTTTTAAGTGCATAACCATGACAAGGAGTCAGACGACTGCATTCAATTTGCTCAAATCCCCGAGCACCACACGACGATGTATAAATGTTTCGTTCAAATAATTCCACATGTGGGAGTGGGCTGATACGAGATGCCTTCCATGCAGAGATAAACATTTCATAGACATTGCAAAACAGGTTAGGTGAATGGATTCCTCCATCCTTGAGGGATTTGTGTTGGTGACCTTAGAGAGCGATAGTCTTGTGAATGTTTTTTGAAGGAATTTTGAAGGTTTTCATATTTTGAATACCTCCGTCAACAATCATCCAATTTGTTCATAGATTTTGAAAAGAAACGAACAACTGGAATGTGACGTGTTTCCTCAAAGAGCACTCGTTCTGTCTTCATAGATCCATCTCCTTCAATCCATTCACTTTCAATTCGGGGAAGTGGTTTTCGCTGCTTCTCAAAGGTAGCCTCCATTTCCTTGAACTCATTCAAAGTTATGCCTGCTTTTCTCGACCCGAAATGGCTCATCCTTCATCTCCATTAACGGGTCTATTCGTATGGCGTACCCAACCGAGCTTGCATCCCCAATCCCACTCCCCATCTGTTTCCCTTAATGCCCGCCAGGATAAGGTATAAACGAGGGAAACAATTTCAGCTAGAGCTCTTCATAAATGTCTAAAAGCATCGTAAATTACTTGTAAAGATAAACAGTCTCTGAAAATATGAAATACGTGCTAATGCGCTTTTTTTTCCGTGCCACCGCCAACGCCGCCGTTGCCGTTGCCATTGCTGTTGCTCTTACTGCTGCTGCTGCTGCTGCTCGGCGTCCATATGTAAAAATTGCTACTTCACCAACAAACACACTCCCGTGGAGGTTAACACGAATACATTCGAAAATCTAATGAATCATTTTCTTACCTACCATTTGGACAAGCTTATGGGGTGTGAAAAACACATTCGATGTCTGTTCCAATTGGTTCTGCTTTGTCCTTCTAGCCAGCCCCACTCCACCCACTCCACCCACTCTCACCCACATCTAGCACTACCATTACGAAAATTGTAACACATAGCATGTTAATGAAGTGGCAATAATAATAAATGTTTAATCCTTAAAGTTGCCTCGACAAGGTCATGGTCTGTAGGCCGTGCCCCCACCACCGATGGAACAAGACGATTTTTGTAGAACTCATTAAGCGGCGCATAATTGGCCGGAGAAGGGTACTCTTTTCAAAATCAACCACTTTAGTGCTTGAATTTAATTCGTCGCCACCACGGAAGCGATTTGAATTTGTTTGCTGTGCGGTAGACGGGGACAACCGAGCCGTACATTAGCCTTATTAAAATTATTCCAACCTCTTGTACAGTTTGAGGCTTGTGGCTGCTCGAAAACAAGAGGGTTACGGGTCTGTTTTGGGCTTCTTGACTAATTGTGAGTCTAAAGAGGAGACAGGGTCCCTTCTGCAAGATGAATCGATGTCATCATCTCGGCAGCACATGGAACACATGCTCGCACGGCCCAGAAAAGGGATGAGTTTCGGAGAGTCATAAACAAGCGCATTTACATACGAGTGGGTTGGGTGAATTTCTTGGCTCCAACCGCGCCATTGACGGTCGATTTGTTTGCTCCTTGACCCTTTTCAGTTCAGTTTCAGTTTTTTGTTTTTCCCTCTCCCGATGGCTGTGCCAAGGCTTTAATGCAATCGATGAGCTGAAGGACGAATCATATAGCGGGAGGCGTCTGCAGAGATCCTGTTTTCTCAACCGGTATAATGACCAAATAAATCTGAGAAGTTGCTCGAACACGATGACATGTATGGTGTCGGATATTCGAGATGTGCAGCACGTTTTCGAAAATCATTTGTCGGAATTTGTGGGAAATTACCCGAAAGGTCAAGTATTTACGGCCGACCGGCTCGGCGGTGTGCTGGAGTGAGGTGCGGAACGTTAGTCTGCTTGAAACTTTTTGTATGGCCTATAAAACTCGAAGGAATACTGGTAATCATGCCTGACCTTTATTTTTTCCTGCCACCGATGGAATTGGTTTTTGGTGGCAGCAATCGAAGGGGGAGACGTAGTCGCTGCATGAGAGGACGACCTGCATCCTCGACCGCTTGGGTGGAATTGAATTTAAGCCTACGAACGTGTGAGGCCTTATTTTTATTGATTTATTTTCTTATTTTTCTCTTCGGCTGCTTCTGGTGAGTGGATGATGCTAGGAGTTTTCAGCTGAAATTGTATGAAAAACAACATTGCCCCAGAATCGAGGGAATATGGTTCAGTGGGACGTGTACGTGGAAAAGGAAAAATGCAGAGAAGCTAGTATGCATGTTCGATGCGGGTTAAGGGATCCCTATCGAGATTTCGAAAATGAGGTGCTGAACTGGATATGATGTCAGGCAGTTATTTTGTATTCAAACTCCATGTTTGGAGGAAGGTTGAGGTGGATCCAAATGAATTCCTCCAAAAGAGACGGAGTTTTTCCAATTTCTACAAATTTCTTCTCCGGCACTCACATGAATGCAGCTAAAACGGACCTACTAACCGAAACTATGATTATGATATGTATTTGACGTCGTTCATATGTTCACCACAGCCACGTTTACGGTAGATTCGTTGACCTCAAATTTCCACGACTCCGCCATACATTTCGATATTGACATGTTGGCCTAATTTTGTTGCTTTAACTTAGTCACATAAAAAATAGTCTAGAGGAGTTAAGTCATAGGATCTAGGCGACCCGTCGCCAAAAGCATTTCTTGGTGTAACACGTTCGTCGACTGCATTCTCAATAAGCCGATTGTTACACACGCTGTGTGCCCGTCTTCATGCAACCACACATCATTACGCGTCTAGTCTATGGAATTGACCAAAGAAATTACGTTGGAACATGTCTCTGCATCATAATTTATTGTCATCAACGGAAAAAAATGGGCAAATGACACCACCGGCATGAAAATCATATCATACAGTTTTTGAAGTCGATGAAGTCGTGTTTCTTAAAGCATTTCAGTGTTTTCATCTGACCGGCAACGCATATTCGGTAGGTTGACGAAGCTAATTAGCCAAAAATGCGCTTCATCAGGGATGATGATATTCAATCCAAGAACGCACGACACTTCATGTGATCGAGTGGTTTTAGTTCTTGAACCAACTTCATCTTACAGGAGTACATGCCAAGATCCTTCCGTGGCAAATTGCCACAGTGTGGTCTCAGCAAAGCCCAATTTTGGAGAATGCCGTGGAATCGACTACTTTTTACGGACGCTGTAAACGCAGCAATATTTTAGTCACATTGACCAACTCGTTAGTGTCCCTGACACAGAATCTGGAATCACATAACAGGGTTAAGGGTGTGTTCACAGTGAAAGCTCACAATTGTGAAGTGCCAGATGTAACACGAAAGAACAGGTACTCAAATTATTTTAAATTTGCTAATCAAGGGACGCCCTTCAGGAGTCAATTAAGGCCCTTGGAGGCTCATTATAAGGTGTTTCCTTGTCCCCTTCAAGTTAAAAGCGACCAGGGACCTAATCCTCCAAGGTTTTTTCATTGTCCACGTCTCTGTATGTCGTGAAACAGGACACGAATGGTGATTGTTTTACTCAAAAGCAACTGCAGTTTAAGTCCATTGTGGCACGTTTGAAAACATGCGATGTATTTCTAGGAAATCTAAGCCTTCAAAGGTAATATCAGGTTTCTGGTAGCAACGGGGAGATGATGGGGTGATAAGGCGGTGTTGGCATGGAAATAATTTTGTTCAATTAATTAGTCATCCCGTAAGGCTACGCTGATGTCATTGATATTATTGTGCGTTCCGTGTAGGCAGTGAAGGGGCTTTTTTGCAATTGATTGGAATTAATTATGAATATGCAAGCATGGATTCTCTGACCTTTGCTGGAAATACATCCACTATCTCAATCGTGAATTGAGTCAACATTTTTGAGGTATTTAAAGTATACAATTTAATTGAAATTTCGGCTGATTGAATTGAAATAGTTTTTTTTCAACTGCAGTCGAGTTGCGATTGTCAGTGTTCCCCCTTTCGATTTTCTAGTAAAGAGGGGATTTAAGTTAAGGATTTATCTGAACATAAGTTGTCCACAAGAGGTGACTGAGGTGAAGTTTTAGTTGGTAACATTTTAATTTCGGAGCAAAAATGGAATCAACGAATCAAAGTTTATGGGTCGGATCGGAAGAACGCTTGTCGATGACCCTTCAGCTACTTTAAGGCGAAATCGCAATAACCCGTTCGTGTAGTCGGTTTTTAACAGGTCTTTGTACGCGTTTTATCAAGTTGACGAGAACGTTATGTCAAAACGCGGCACAAAAAAAAATGAATTACTTACACAAATAGTTGCCGCAACCCGCGTCAAACTCGAAATAAACGCAACTGTCAAAACGCCAGTATGAGTAGAAGTAGCTGTACATAGAAGATTCAAAGCGCAACCGCTCTATTATGACTTATCTAAGGATATTGCATATATTCTTCAGTAAATATCAAAGAACGCGCTTCTGTGATATGGAAGGGACCTATAGTTTTATGCCGACTGCAAACGGCCAAGTTCGAGACGCTAGAGGAATACTCTTTGAGCATTGTCAGTCACTCGAAAGTGAAATCGTCCCTAGACACCGTAGGTTTAAGTGCGTAGGAGCCGACGCGCAAACCCACCACTAATATTTATTCCAGGAAAGACAAAAACTGTTTTCAACAGCGGTCATTGCCTCTGCAAGGGATCTTTGTGGAGTGAAGCGGCTTGGAGTGGCGGCTGGTGGTGAGAAAAGAACTGCGTGGTTTAAAACACCCGGAGTTCAAGAAGCCATCAGAGAGAAGAAGAAGACCTACAAAGACTGGATTCTCTTAGGGGACTCTGCTTCTTGTGACCGGTACACTGAGGCGCGAATAACTTGCAAATTAGCTGTGCGAGCAGGTAAAGAGCAGTCTTGGAAGGAGTTCGGCGAGAAGCTGGAAATCGACCACAGATCTGCGAAAAAGGTGTGCTGGCAAACCATTCGCTGACTCAGAGGAAGGAAATTCAACATCATCGAAGGAGTCAAATCCCAAGATGGGGTGTTGCTTTCCAACGAGGCGGACATCTTGGGCAGATGGAGAGAGCACTTTTCGGAGCTGCTCAATCGCGAACAGGGCACTGAGGGTGACAGACCCGTGGTCTTGACTGGGGCGGAGAATAGTCCAACGGTGGAGGAAGTCATTTTGGCGATTGAATCGCTAAAAATTGGCAAATCCGCCGGTGTGGATGAAATCCGGCCAGAAATGCTTAAGGCAATGGGTAAAGAGGGAGTTTTATGGCTCTCTCATGTCATTAAAGTGGCCTGGGAACGCGGTGAGACACCTGGCGATTGGCAAACTGGGGTGATTGTCCCACTTTTCGAGAAGGGGAACAAAAGGGATTGCTCCAATTACAGGGGCATATTTCTTTTAAGTATCCCCGAGAAAGTCTATGCTAAGGTGTTGGAAGCGTGTTCTAGAGCTATAATCGAGCCCAGGATGGGGGATGAACAGTGCGGCTTTCATCCCGGCAGAAGTGCAACCGACCAGCTTGAGAAGGCTTGAGAGTATGCCAAACCCATCTACAGTTGTTTTGTAGATTTGGAAAAGGCATATGAACGAGTCCCTCGAGGTAAACTCTGGAGTATAGTGCAGAAGTATGGGATTGATGGTCCTCTTCTGAGGGCCTTGATCAAGCCGGGTCAGTTTTGACACAGCTTGGTAGTTCTGTAATCAGAAAGGCCGAGCTTGGTGTCAAAGCCAAGTTAGCGGTTTTCAACTCAGTATTTGTTCCAACTCTCACCTATGGTCATGAAGTTTAGGTAATGACCGAAAGAATAAGATCGCGAGTGCAAGCTGCTGAGATGAGATTTCTTCGTGCTGTTGTGGGAATTACTCGCCGGGATAGGGTGAGAAACACGGCAGTGCGCGAGGAACTCAACATTGAGCAGCTGCTTCTTCGAACGGAAAGGGCTATGCTTCGGTGGTTTGGTCACGTGGCACGAATGTCCCCATCATCACGACTTCCGAAGCGGGCGTTGAATGCGATTCCATCAGGTAGGCGACCGCTTGGCAGACCCAGGACGAGGTGGTTGGACCAAGTCCAAAAATTCGCCAGGTTACACTTGGGCATAGCTCCTGATGAGTTAAAGTCGATGGCGGAGGATCGAGTTGCCTGGAGACCTCTCGTGCGTGGTTTACCCCCGCGACCCCTTTAGTGGACCATGCGGGTCAGAAGATGATGATGATGATGATGAAGACAAAAATGGAATCAGAAGGACTCCTTCGCTGTAATATTGTACATAAAACTACTCTCTTCACTGTCACGACGTTTATGAATACAATTTTATTAACCCGATTGCCGTTCAGACAAAAAAATGTGTTCGATTTGCAAGCAGAAAGCAGATATGCGGTTGATATTCATATGACTGCGTTTACGAAGACGCCCTTCGCTTTCTTTTTTTTCAAATTAATTATTTAATAACACGAACGGCACGCGAATATTCTGACATTTAAAATCTGAAAAGGGGAATTTCTCTCAGTTGCCATTGCAATACAAATACTGCCTCTGGCAACGCTGGATAATTTCCTATTTTATGCGATGATGAATACAACATGGGTTGGTTGTCCAAACAATGCGTGGGGGAATGTTTCTTTGCCGGATGTTGTAAAAATAATGTCTGTTATTTATGTAATTTTTGAATAAATTTTGAATTGAACAGAGCTGTCAGTTGAAAAAGATAATGCCCTCCGTTTGCTAAGGAATGCTGAACGTCAGTTGAGGTAGCTTCAAACTAAACCCTTTATGTTAATGCATCACGATCCATGGAGGGTGTGCGCCTAAGCAACAGTTGGCTTCCATCGTTGATGATCCTAAGTACGCTGCTTTCAGTTATCAAGACAAGACTGTCCTGCGTCCACGATTACTTAGTCTTTAAAACGGAGATTCGGTCTTCCTCTCACTCTCGAACCACATGGCTCGGATTCAAAGACCCTCATATCTGGGCAATGTTGTTGAAACACCAACTTGGTTAGTGCCTCTATTCTACATGCTGATTGTGACGATCTCCCCCTGGGGAGAAAGTTGAGAACAACAGTAAAAAAAATCACTTCCCATGCCAAAATTCCAACAGACATCTGTCAGTTGAAACAATGAAACCATACAAAAATAAATGGCACCACGTTTGATACACCTAACCTTGAGCATGTCGAACAGAATTAATTCCTTAAACTTTTGCCATGAAAAACACCCAATTCAAGTAGCAGTCCCTGCCGAACGAAGCCAATTTGTTTTATTTCTTTTTTTTTCTGGCACCACCCATGTGTCCCGAATTGATGGCAAAGAGAAAAAAAAAACTAACGTAACAATTTATCGAACAAAAAGACAAGGGAGCCTTGTCATTAATGCCAGAGGTGCCCTCAGATACTTGATTCCATGTTAATTTGATGACAGTTTGGATGGGTAAAATTGAAATATGGTTACTAGGTCACAGTTGGCTTGCCAGTTTTGTACCTACAACCTGCATACGCACCGCACTGTCCCGGACTTCAATCGCCTCGCTCCAAGTGAAGGTGGGTGTATGGGGGGAGGGATTATATCGATAACTCCCTTCTGTATATAATCGAAGCATTCCAACGTCAGGAATGGCAACATTCAACATGCATCACTTCGTGGAATAAATTGTGTGGCCCCCACAACGTTTATCCTTTCATACCTACGTAACGTGATTGTTACGGAAGAACGCTTTAGTTGCCTGTGTCACGTGCTGTGGAGGACGAAATTAATTAGAAACCGACAAAATAAAATAATGATTTAAATCCCAACTCGAATCGGGCGAAAAACAATCAGCCGTGCAACCGAGGGACGATGCAGCACAGCAGCAGCACTTGTCCCGGAATGTATTTGTTGCACTTGCTGTTGGCCATGTGCACCAGGACAGGGGTGCTGAAGGAAATTAGAGCAAATTGGAGAGGAGGTGAGAGGAAGTAGCTAGCTCAACATCACTCCTTACGGATCCCCATGTCCTTTCATTCCTCTTTGAAGCCATTTGGATTTTTTTCCTCCCCTGTTGCTGTATATGTTTTGAACTTTAACACGACTCGTGCAGCAGATGAGTTTCAGTTAAACAAGGGTAAATGCGCAGAGGCTGGCTCGAACCCCAGCCAATTAGTTAAACAGTGACATAAGGCTGCAACAGACACAGCATGCGAGAGGGTTGCTTATTCGCAACAGGGGAGCAATGACATTTGTCGGGGTAAACTAGTTCATTCGTTCGTAAGTGGCTGAAGCCTACTGCATTAGATTCATTTCTTTCGTGGATACATATTCAGCTAATGGGCACAAAAGCATTTGGATGTGCATGCCGGATACAATGGATCTGCACAACACAAACAGTTAATGCAGAACGGTTGTTTCGCACCCCAGTTCTTCTCCGTTGGCATTGTCGAACCTTCAAAGGAATGCGTGGGGACTCGGTTTTAAGTGGCTTTACGTGGTTTGGGTTGAGAATACACGCAGTCACATGCACACACACGCCACGGGGATTGGCTGGATCCGTTTGAGTTGAACCGGGGACACGTTTGGCTTAATCCATGTTGTTCGGTCGGTAATCCGGGCGAGCGACGAGTGATTTGTTTCGAAAACTTTTTGTCTCGACGATGAAATCTTGTTAGCATTGCGGAGGGGTGGGTGGTTAGCTTTGCCGTGTGTGTTTCTATTTTTAATGGCTGCGACCGGATTGGGGGGCGAAATGTTGGAATAGCTTTAATATTATGTCAATCAAATATTGGACGCCCTGCTCGGCATCTTTGCAGAAAAAATATTCAAACTGGCGTACAGTGTTGGTAAAGCATTAGATCGTCGTTTCTCGGATTAGAATCATATGGAACGGAGAGTGGAGCTTTAATCGTCAATTGCCAGTTGAGAGTGTTCTACGAACAATAACTCTTTGCAACACTTGGACCAATCGATTTCGAATCCGCGAGACAACGCAACAGAGAACAACCGTCTAAGGTGGCGCACACAGTTGGAGAAGGATCTCAAAGTACGTGGTGTGCGAAACTGGGGACAGCTAGGGAGAAATAGTGCTTGCTGGGGTAGCTTGTGGTTTGAGGCCCAAGTCCACCCCAGACTGATGAAGAACTATTGCCTAAAAAAAACCTCTCTACCTTGGGGTGTCTAAAAGCATATTATAGTGAACCAAAAATCTAGAATGAAGTGAATGCTTTCACTTTTTAAATTGAAGATTTCCTTTCGTATGTAAGGAAAACGAATTAAGGGGGAAACCCCTGCTTAAGGTTTGACAAACAGTTTGAATGTGAAAGATCAGTCGAAACGGGTTTGGCCACATTGCTCTCCTGCTAAGCTTAAATAGTATCTATATTGATGGCTTGCAGTGAATCACAAAAAATGTATAAAGCACTAGGTAATCAAATCCATCTCCTTTGCAACCCTAATAAAAATAATAGGTCTTCATTGTCGTAGGGGTAGAGGTTCGTACAATTTTGTTTAGAAAGACTCTTTTTAATGGAGTGGAACAAGAGTCTTTCTAAGCAAGGTAGGGGAAAGCGGTTACCCTTCGTACACTTTTTACCTATTTGTTATTTAGTTAATGATTAACTCATTGGTGGTGGCCCGTGGCGTTGTGGGTATGTGCGTCGACTCCTACGCACTTGGAACTCCCTGCCTAGGTTCGATTCCTGGTACGACAAGAATACTTTTCATGGCCCCATCTCTGACAATGCTCAAAGAGTATAACTGTCTAGAAATAGCTTCTCAAACTTGGCCGTTCGGCATAAAACTGTAGGTCCTTTCCACTCGTGATAGAACAATAGCACGCACAACACGAGTTGTTGCTGAGAAGCTAGGTCCTGGCCCTCTACGGGCTGTAGCGCCACCCATATTATATATATTATTTACTCATTTTAGCAATTTATGGCAATTTTATGGCATTAATGACTGATTATGATTTCGAGTATGTGACCGCCGCGGCTGCCGCGTACGCAGGTTAATCTGAATGTCCAATATTCACATACTCTACGCAATACATCAGGCTATATTTCGGCAAAATGCTGACCTCCAAGTTCAAGTGATGCAGGAACAAAATAGTAATTCTCGTCCTTTTTGAACATCATAATAAAGCGCATTAAACCGTGCCTTTTTCTCAAATGGATCCATGTCTTTCAAAATGAATTTGTACAATTTGTAAACGTTGCTCCGACGTGAGTCTATTTGCGATGAATTGCCGCTGAACTAAACTAACCTCAAAAGAATTGAAAACTGCCAAATCAGCTGTCACTAAAAACAATGTTGCCAATTAATAATTCTCCGCCACTAAACAAAACACCCTTTAGTACATTACATTCAATTGCATTATGTTCCAACCTGTTTTTTATCGCTATTTCTGTTCGAATGACGAATTTGCCATGTCACTGCCTAGGCTCTAGTCAATAGAAATTTAGTTAGTTACTTAGTTCTTTATTTCGCAAAAAAAGATTTACAAAGGCTCGTTACCACACGTTTTACAATGCAGAGATATGATAATTATTATCTTTCATCTGTAACATTGTTATGCAATTGTACGAATAAAGTTATCTACATGTTCAGTTAGTTTCCGAAGGGAAAAGCGAAAAAAAAACCCTACAGAAATTTATAACGAAGCACATAACACAACATCTTTTGGCAAACGATCATTAAGAACGACGAAGCGCTTTGTTATTTAACACAATGGCCTCGTAAAATCTCACTTGATACAGGAATGATTGCAACATGCTTATGGATTAACGCCCCTTGGGCTGTCGTGGGTATTAGACCATATTTCATCTAAATTATCGGAACATACTGGACACCTTCCTTATGATCGACAGGGATCAATTATGCCTGATGAATATTAGGTTTCAACGAGAATGTGTCATGTCATATGTGGCGTTATATAGACCATGTTAAAATTGTTTTGTGGTCACATTGACTGGTAATTTAGCACCCTCGCGATATATTCCAATTGTGAACAAGTGTACACAATAACAATCCAATCATAGCCCAACTTTCGATGTGAAATACAATAGTTGAAACCCAACTCGCAGGTCCGCCATACACATAGTTATTCTCAGTTTCAGTTGATAGTTCGCGCAGATGCAATAATGACCCTCTTTTTCCTCCACACTGTAAAGCGGACGAGCATCTTAAACTGTGTTCATCGTTTGCCATTTTGGTCAAATGCCAGCCGTTAGTCTTATATGCAAAATTGGTTAAGTTCCAATTTGAAAATCGAATATTTCGTCGAGTCGTCAAAGAATTTCTTGGAAGACCTCGATTATACCTTCATTCGAACGCAACATTAAGGTAATGACGTTTTTGTTCATTGAGTATCAATAAAGTGTATTTTTTTGCAGCGAATTTTCTCAGATTAAAAATAGAAAATTGACAGAATTAATGGCACATTCTTCTATTTTTCCACGATGCTCAGACTTGCCATCACCCTTCGTGTGCTTGTTTCTACGTCCTCTCATGAGATGTCTCCTTCGACTGGCAGAATTTGAAATTTAAATGCTTTGAAATCCAGAGTTTATCTACATAATTTAAACCATGGACGTTTAGCTGGACTAGGAGCTCCAACAAATTCTCCATACACAACGACGACGATGACGTTCAGAGAACGAATGACACAAATTCACACACGACCTCATTCACGATGCAAACATAATATAAAAGCATAACTCCTCAGACCTTTGGCAGTCCTAGTGGACTTAAATCAACACAAGGGATGACCCCGGGACGATTTTCATCTCCCTGCATTTTAAGAAAATGAATTTTTGCAGTCGATGGCATTCCTAAAGTGCACTTATCAATTGAAACCCAACGCCACTCAAAGGTACACTCAACCCGGTCACGTATGAGAGTGGAGCACAACCTTTCCAATGATTTGCATTCATTTAAACAAAAGCACACTCCTGAAAAGAGTCCAGCAAGAAAAAAAAATAAACACCCCCTCAGCCAACAGATAAGCATTCGAAACGACAATGAATTAGTTTAAGTGGAATCTCTTTTCGGTCTCGGTTTACACAAAACTCATCTCATCGACATCAAAAGTATTTGGATTACTGAGGGCGACTACTCTACACTCGATGTCAACATCTCTTCGAAGTATCAAGAGCCACTACCTCGCACATCCATTGTGTTGACGATTAGATTGATCCAAGAGCATCGACGGAGATGCCATACAATCTTTAGTTGAAAATCTTGTTAGGAAATCTTGCTTTCTTTCATGATGACCGTTGAATGGATGGATGGTCTAGAAAGTGAAAGGATGGTGGGTATTTTATTTGTGTCGTGTTGCTGGGGGTAATGTGCGCTTTTTGTTTCTTCTTCTGGTCTTTCAGTTCATTTCAAGACTAGACGGTGATGAGTTAATGGGTGAAGTGACCTTCTTTGCAACTGCATATACCCGGTGAATGGGTTGGATGCCACTTGCCACATTTCGTTTGAGGTAATTAATAAACTAAAATTACTCGTATCCCAAAGAAGCATCGAGAGATTAGAGCAGAGAACAAGCATGTGATTTACAACGCCTTAGTTTATGATAAATCACGCTCAACCTGGCCATCATTCTCGGCGTGGATTCATTAAAAAAGGATTAATTGAGAAAGTAAAGTGTGACCAGATAGCAATGATAGATTTTCCAATAATTATGTTTCAGCAGCTGTCAATGCTACCAATGAGATTCAGATGTCAAAATATTCAGTAAGGTTTGCCAATTCGTCACGTATCCTTTCACGTTTGCCGAATGGGCGGATTTTAAAAAAATATCATCGCAATTCCGGCTCAGAAACCCAACGTGAATTTCTTCGTGAGGTCTTCAGTGTTCAGGGGAATCGTGGCACCGTCGACAAGTTTGAGGGTAGGTCCACTCTTTTGGACCATTAACCACCAACCATACAGGAATTGGTGCGAAATGATGAGAACATAATCGTCTAAGCGGGCAGCTTCGAATAAAACACCGAAATGCAGCTTGCGCTCCGATCTTCTGAATTGGGCATCGCCAGAGAGTCAACCCGGCTTTTTTTGAGTTGGATATGGGGCTACGTCCGTGTACAGGATTGTACTGAAACGACCATAGACAACGCCGTGAGTTCGCTATTTGAGGGCTGGAAATGTTGCCCGGAGATCTGGATTTCGATCAAAAAATGATCTCGAGGCGAACTTGTGACTCAGCGGCTATATTGGCAACAAGCCAAATTGGAGCGACTGTTTCGTGCAGTGGCACGGCGGCATTGTCTGACCTTATTTATTTTAAAATTAATAGGGAGTCACCTTCATCGTTCCGAGCTGTGACACGAGTGATCGACACACCACTCGAACTTACGAGAAATTTGGCGACTTATTCATCTCTCGGCAAGCGAATTAGTCGCCGCCAATTTTACACTATGTGTTGTTGTGTTATGCACTCGTAGTCAGATCTTCAAACATACAGTTCCCAGACTCTATGCAAAGCTACAGTCTTCAACGCAGCCATTCATGCAACATTAGGAAGCAACACATTTTATTTGTGGCCACGCAAACATTTTATTGATTTTCAAATTGCGCGTACCTTCATTTTATTTCATTTATATTGAGACATAAGAATGTTACGGCTGTTAGACACACTTACTGTGTGTGGGGTCGTTCGCTCTGCTGATTCACTACGTGAAGGCTCATTGCATTGCAAATTCAACACGTGAATCATTCCACCCACCATTCTCTTCTAAGCCATTGGTTTTCAGATTATAACAACGAAGTACACATCTTATCGGGATGATGTTTATTCTAGTCTAAATGTCGTCGGTGTGATGGAAACTTTATGGCTGTTCATAGACTTGATAAATGTCGCCTTTGACGAATCAGTTCATCTGTGGAAGCCACAATTTATGTAGCGGGTATAACTGCCAATTCATCAGCAGTCATGAAGCCTTAATTATTCATAGCAACTCATCTTGGATGAGTCTCCATGAGTCTCCATGGATTCAAGAGTTTTTCGCTAAATAAACACATCGTGTCGGAATACACATGCATACGCGGATGAACAGACAAATGCATATATTTTTACCTGAATTTGAAAGAAAATTAAAAAAAAACACGCATCAATTTTGTCATCTGTCAATTTCAGAGCTTCTTCAAAGCGAGCGCTGCCTTGTCTTGGCGTTCATCAACTCAAACACGCACCTAATTCCTGGTGGATTTCCGAGAAAAGAAAACGTGCCATACTCCAGAGCGGAAAATATACTGCGCTCCCGTTGATAAGCTGAGTTATTTCACAGTTTTCGCGATGAAAAACCGAGAAGAATTCACATGGAACACGTGTACACCGTACATATCTGCTGCCATTCAATTACCTTCATCAAAGCGAACCGATGATGGCTTCGCCGTCAAGGCGTCTTCCTTTTATCTTCATGGCAACCGTTTGTGCGCTTTGCATAACTTATCGCACAACCTCAAACCAATGTATCGCATGCCCTCTCCAATCCCCAGGCCCCCCGGTCCCGGAGCGTCATTAACAACACTTTGCCAGTTACTACGTTCCCGTCACGTAATGTGATAAACGACGAACGCACCGTAGTTACAATTCCAATTTCAATTGCCACATCCCACAGGGATTTCCCTTCAATAAATTTGCCTCGAATCAATAGACACAGTGTCAATGGAGTCCTGCAAGTCAACTTAATTTGCTCGCACAAATAGTTTCACTCCCCACACGGTTGGCAACGACGACAGGCAATCGCACCACCAAATGGCAGCCCCAGTATCTGTAAATCTCGGAAAATTTTATCTATTCACTGTGTAAGTTGATCTATTCATCTCTGCCGTGCCAAATTGGGAAACTTCCTCTCAAATGTCATCAGCGATTCTCTACAATGTTAACCCTTTCTTCAGTTCAAGGATATTCCTCGACGTAGGTGCCGTTCGCCTGTGTGTGTTTGGTGCGATGTTCGTGCCAAAGTCTCATTCAGAAAGTTGTGTCGTCTCTCAAACCCGAACTCGGTTAGGTTGCGTTAATTCCAATAAGCCCAGTCCCACCCACCATCAACTGGCTTCACGCAAAGGCAGTTATTCCACCGAGAGCCACCGAACCCGAACTGCGGTGTCACACACCGACAGTGGCGGAGGTCAGAAGGGGGACTTGTGATATCGACCAACCATAATGAATTGAGGCAATAGCTAGTTCAGTTTGCGGTCAGACGATTAGCAAAAAAAAAAAAATAGTTACAAGACAGAAGTGTAGAGGACGTGCGTCGGTCTCACCCAACACTAAACAGACGAAACACACGTCAGTTTCTTTTTGTGCTGCAGATGGCAATTAGTTTGCCAGAAGACTGTGGAAGACGAGACGAGCTACGAGATGCGAGCTGCTAGCCGCTAGCCCCAGGGCCAATCAAATCGAATTCACTGAAATGGAAACCCATTAACTTGATGTTTACAGCTCTCAACAACTTTGCTACATCATTAATGTCAATATTCATAACATAAATACTTCTGCGAGTGCGAGAGCATCTCGAAGTGCGTGCTCACACGTGTCTGTATGTACAGCAAATGTATCTTGTATCTGGTTCCAGTGATGTGATTTGCCTGAAAGCCGGATGATCCAAACGATGTGATGGACGGGGTGAACATACCTACATGCGTGTGTGTGTGTCCATCGATTAAGCAGCGGATGGCGATAATTGGGGGTGCTCCAGCAAATGCGTACGTACTCTACCCAACCGTAGAGTGAAAGTGAAAGCATGCCCCCAGATACGGATGCTCAATAAGGAAATTAACGCAGGCAGAAATTAATTAAGTGGTAAATTGAGTGGTAAACAAATTTTAATTTGAGCCTGGAAACCTGATCACAGGGCGGCGCGGCGGGCGTTGATGATGATGATGAGATGAATTCGAAGCCCAATCGTCCTTCGGGCCGCACTGATGTGGCTCGGTTTGCAATTTGTCAGCACGTATTCGCCCCCCCCTTGCAGCGCCTAACTTCTTTACTGTGCACAAAATTAATAGAGCGTATGTTAATAGCCATTCATCATTTGACGGCACAGAGTAGAACAAGGATAATGAGATATTCAGCAATGACAAGTACTACTCAGCAATACACGGTTCCCTCGCAATGAAACTGGGTGACGGCAATATCTTGACTTACATAATAAGAAATTACTAAGTAGAACGAAGCCTTCGAATGTACTCTTGTTGTCTCTGCTTGACACCAGCACCATCAGCGTGTAAAGCGAGTTGAGTTGTTCACCTTCAGTGGAAGAACACCTACTTCACAGGCTCTTTGCACAGGCAACCTGCTGGATTCGCCCAGCTCTTATGGCCATTGAAGATTGCTTAAGAAGATCAAGTGAAATTCTCCTTTGTATGGCACTTTATTCTTTCCGTGAGTTGATGACGATGCTGAAGGCAGGATTCCATCGATGTAACTAGTGGTTGTTCTTTTGATTAAGAGAATTTATTGAAAATATTTTGAATTTCTATTCAAAAAGATGGCGACGATATTTCTTCTTGGGAATGTTGTCTTTGCATTTTTTATTGGGTGGCGTTGCTGTCAGAGGTGAGCGGCGAGCTTTTGCAGCAACAACTCGTATTGTGGGTGTTCTCTTACAAGTAGAAGGAACTTGTACATAGTTCTATGCCGACAACGAGCGCTGAAGTTTGAAAAGATTTTCCTAGACAATCTGAAGCTGCACGTCACCTTTCCACTAAAGGCTGGCTACCACAGGGATTTTTATAGCCCCTACTCTTGTTAAACGACACTTCTACCCCAAGCTATCTTTGGGAAGAAATTCACCACCAGCCGTCCTCCCAGATCGGATTGGATGTCTGACAATCGGACACTGGATGATCCCCTGCGTATCTACACAGGCGGATTGAAGAAGGACGAAAAAGTGGGTAGAGGTAGGTGTCCTTAATATTTCTCTCTCTCCTTGAAGCTCCCTGATCACTTTACACCATTATCCAGGCATTAACCATTGTGACAAAGAAGGCACTGTCCTGGCTCAAAAACAATGTAATATCCAAAAGAGATACGAGAGATACTCGTATCACCATCTGTTCGGACAGTCAGGCTCAATTAAGTCTTTGGACTATGTCATGTTCAACTCAAAAACATTCCTTAATTGCAGGCTGTCTCTCGAGATGGCTGTCCATTTCAATATATGCCTCATGTGGATGCCGGGACATCCTTACATACCGGTTACTTTGCAAAGCCGGTGAACTCGCAAGGTCTTCTCTGACACCAGGGGGAGATCCACCTTCAATACCGATAGACAGGCTACAGTCGTCTTAAGATGAACACAATTAAAACAACTAATCACAAGTGGCTAGAAAACAGCGCATCCCTTAAAACTATGCAGTCCTTCACTTAGGACGCTCGTCGGCGTCATAACCGGACACTGCGCAATTGTCAATTGTCCCAAAGATGAGGTAGAGACCACAAATCACCTCCTCTGCACATGTAGCGATCTGGCAAGTCGTAAATAATCACATCTAGGGCCCTTATATTTGAATAATCTCAGCAAACTAAATAGCGTAAGCAAAACCGCTTTTTTATAACCACCAACGAAGTATCAAAATGGGGCTACTTTAGCAGTCAGTCACTCCAACCTAACCTAACCTAAACCAACGAGTTGATTCCATGGTGCTCTTGACGGCGAACAAATGTCTACCGTGCGAACTTTCTTTACTAAAACCAATTTCGTGTATGGATCTCTCAAGGTTTTTCAACAGGTTCGTATTTAAGTCGTTCGTATTTCATCTTTTCAATCAATTGTTTGCCCATAAATTGCGCCACGTTTCCTCCTAGAGTGTGTAGATTCGTACAGCAACTGTCGAAGTGATACCATTTCGTGATATTTATAGTTTGGTACGTCTTAAGCAAGAGATCAAAATTCGATTAGATAAACATGTTTTAGACGCAGGTAAAACTCATAATAACTCTTGCCAGTTACCGCTTCAATGCGTTCAGAGATAGTACGGCGCTATCTCAAAACAACAACCTTGGCTTTGTTCAAGATCTTGATCATCCTCATCATCAGCTGCTCTACGACGCCGCACAGACATGGACCATATTTAAAGCGGATAAAGAAGTCTTTGATCTGTTCTAGAAAATCGTTCTGCTTTTCATTTCTGATCCAGATTCAACTACAAACGCAATGTACTGCGTCAAGTGTCATGAATCCAATGCATAAAGTGACTGGGTCATGTATAGCCGATGGACAACTTTGCTCTGAAGAATCTTCAGCTCTGATCTGGTGGGATAACTGTGCCGAGAATGAGGGGCCATTTGCTTAACTAATAGCAGTTCACAGACCCAAATTTGACTATCAATCATAAACAGCAATAAATGACATTTCTTAAATCTGCTTCTGTATTTCTAACCTCAAATAGTTCACACAACACCATTTTTATAGGATTTCAAAAAACCGCATTTCTGATTTAAGTAAGACTCCTCTGGTTGGCACCCTGATCCGGTGAGTGCTTCAATAAAGCAAGAAAATGCGATATAATCACAGCCGGTCACTCTCTCGCACCTACCTTCCTGGTTGACTGCAATTTTTCTTTTGACGGCGAAGTAAATCTCACAACAGGCCATAATCGTGGCCAAGGGTGGAAATTGAATTTGTTCAGCAATTCCAACGTCCACGTCGACAGACTAACTGCGCTCTTTCGTGCCCCCGCACTGGAGTCCAGTCGGAAGTTTAATAAATTTTCACATTTTTCCCTGAGTTACGTTTGAGTTTCGAAGTGAAGTAGCCACCTTGGCAACTACTTCAGTCTGCCAGTTTCTCCCGCTCTCACGAGAGGATAGGTCGAGAATTATTTCTTTTTTGAATGCAACAAGAACTGAACTTCCTGCAGCAGTGGGCAAACATAAAGTTGGATCGTTGTTCGTGTGCTTTTTCGCTCGGCGTTGCAATACTTTCGTGTGTTGAGCGTTCGCACTGCAAGAAGTTTCGTCGATTCCTCACACGATGCTCGACGGGGTTTTCAAATGCTATGCATGATGCATTTGCACACGGCCCAGTAAACTGCTGTCTCCATTCGTGGCTAAATGCAATCAATGTCGGAAGGCAGTTGTAATTTGATTTTGAAGTCGCAGTCAGTGGAGGTGTCGGAGAGGAATGTCGTTAGCGGGAATTGTTGAGTTGTCTGGCTGCATGTTGGATGAGTGACGCGGGAACAGTGTGCCCTATCTTGCTGATGATAGATTCTGAGAGGAATTTTGTGAACGAAATTGGTGAAGCATAAATTGGATTTTCGGAAAGAACTGCCGAAATTGCAGACCCGATCCAGTTGTGGCGACCATAGAAGGATTGAATACGGACCGACCAGAAGCTGACTGTAACAACAGACATCAGTGTATCGCAGAGTTGCTGGATAAAGGGGATAAATAGAGAAGGATGACCAAAGCAAAGTGAGCGAAACGCGATTTGTTCTGCGTGCAGACATGCATAAATTTGCTTTAGGACGTACGGTAGCACCAATCTTTTGCTCAAATTCGTGCACTAGGCCACTTGACCACAAATCATTTTGAAACTGCCTGTTGGGGCACGAATTCGTGTGGCCAGTGCACATGGTAGGGGACGTCGAATGGACAGAGCATTCATAACTTAGCTGGAAAATAAATTCATAAATATTTTAATCAGAAGCACTCTGAATCTGGGAAACAATTTGCTGCTAACTGGGTTTGATTGGCTGATGATGGTTGTTAGCGTTTAAAAAAATCTGTTGCAAACGGAATGAGAGAAATAAAATTAAGCTGTTTCATTGAGCAAGTACGTATAGCAGACCTTCTCTCAAGTAATAGGCATACTTCTGGTCAGTGTCTCATGGCGACTCACGCAAAAGGAATGGGAGCTTCCTTCAATGAATGTTGCAGGAGGCTTAGGGATGATGAGATTGAGGAGAAGACAACCGACGCAAATTAGGGCTTCGTTGAATTAATTAATTAAGTTCGGTCAGGTCCTTACTCCAGCCTAACCTATCCTAACAAGCATGCACCCTCTCATCCCTTGAATGCATCCAATTCAACGTGGATACCACCCAGCCTCGGTGTTGGTTTGGTGGGAAATCGCTTCTGATGGAGCGACCAAGCTAAATTTCGAAAAAGATGTTAAAACCCCATCGAAAGTGTACCAAGCCTCTAAGCACAATACAATTCAAGCCGACACATTAATCCGACATAAATAAACATAATTATTATGGAGAGCAAGAAGACAATTGAATGAGTCTACGCATACGAAAGCAATCCCGTAAATGGGAAAGCTCTTTTATTTTCCAAAACAGCAAATATACCAGAGCGACGTAATCATCTTCACACAAATACCCGGAGACAGGAGAGATATCCGTTAGCATTAGTGAAGCGGTCTATTTACATATCCATTTCTCGCATAAGTAACAATGTTCACACATCTATCCACGTCATGACATAATCTCATGGTTGTGAACCAAAAGTTTATCCCGCACATCCTTTGCGGCAGAATTTCATTTACGCCCTCGTTAGCCGCATCCCTACAAACTGCACATCAGCAGACTGCCTGTCGCACTTGCATGTCCTTCGATCTCGCAACTTATCCCCACACGATTGATTTCGTTTCGTTCCATCACCTGGGTACCTGCATGAAGAAAGATTTTCTCAAAACGGCACGTCGATGGCATCAAAATTCAACTAAGATTCTATATCTTCGAAATTGCTTGACGATACGCGACCTTAAATGCCACGCAGGAGGCGGCACCAAAACCGATTTGCTGCAGCAACATAATGCACTACGAGGTTCGTCATTGTGGAAAATCCACCTGGGGTAACCTGGATTCAGCTGTTCGAACCGCTAACTAAATTGATCACGTGCACGCATAGCAAATTTATGACTAGGGAGGAATGTGTAGGAGGTGCCAGTAGTGCGCCTCGGTTGGGGTGGAGAATGGGTGGTAGTTAAACCTTATAAGTACGTGATGGAGAAGGACGATTTACTGCCGCGATGTTTAATTTGATTGATGAGATGTAGTTAAGGACACCAAGACATCAAACGGCGGAATTGCTTTATGGATTTTCGGCCAGTGTTTGCGGAACCAACATTTTTAAGCACAATAAGCTTGAAGTCGTCAATGAAGCTAAGCATGAATTTTACGGCTGACATTAAGACATTCGAAAAGTTTTGCCTTAACAAGGAATGCGGGGCAGAGACATGACCGCGGTTTGAATTAATTGAAAGTAATCAACGCGGAATGGGAAGCTATCATGGGATTGACGTGTCCGGAGTTTCTACTTGACGGGCCGTGATTCTCTTTGCTTTTCGATGGGCATATGCGTGCTCAAGATGATTTCATTTGCAATTTAATGAGTGCGAGAGAGAGGGAAAGAAAATGTTCAAGGATAAACGTTTTTTTCTGGATTGGAATTATGTAAATTGGGTGAAGGACAGGGGCGTTTTTTTCAGTTGCCAGTAACTGACTGATATTTTAACGAAATTTGCATAAAGGAGGCAGAACTATACACTATTCCTCGCAACACGAGTTTAATTCTCAGAGACTTTTATTTTCCTGGTCTGCATTGAGCTCAATGAGACGATCAATCCAATTATCTCACAATTAAAATCCCTCTCCAGAGATGTAGGTCATTTTTATCGACTGCCTCACCGACTGAAAACTTTTTCAGTTTCAGCGATGATCACCATTCCCACGAAAATGATTAACATTTTTTAACAAATTCAAGTAAAATAAATAAAGAAAAAATAGCTTATAAAAATAAGTTTAGTCCATTCTAAAATGAATTAGAAAATAAAAACAATATAATAGCTCGGGCTAAATTATTGACTCTAATGATATAAGTCGTTTGATCGTATTTTTTTAAAATATCAATTTCTTTTTTAAATAAAATTCCGAGGACATTTTTCCGACTTGCTTCTTCTCCTCCTTAGTCCACATTATACTCATTTAGACGACGCGGACATTTTCTTAATATGTGTCGAAAGCTGCAGTTTTGTGAAAAAGGTATTAAACTGAGAAAACTCAAAAAGAGGATAAATTGTATGTTTTTTTTCAAAAAGGGCAGCAAGATATGTTTTTGCTCTTAGAAGAGGCCATCTGGTCAGTTTATTAAGAACTTGCAAACATGTTTCTGAGCTAAATGCTATCAAATGTCAAGCTGCTTCTCGAACATATTAAATTGGCGACGGAACTGTTACCACCGTCACCTGCTGCGTGACTTACGGACATCAAAAATATTATTAATACACTTACTTCACTACGATTTTGTAAAACGCTGATCAAAAGAATACTCGAATCCTTACGTAACGAAGTCCCTTGTGCTTGCTTCTGTGAGACGTTTTTTTGAATATAAAGACTGATTCTCGTTATAATTGTCGACTATGTCGTAATATGTCGTAATATGTCGACTCCTACGCACTTGGACCTACCTGTCTAGGTTCGATTCCTGGTACGACAAGAAATGCTTTTTACGGTCCCACCTCTTTTGAGTCACTGACAATGCTCAAAGACTAATAACTGTCTGCTTACAAAAAGCTTTCCCAAACTTGGCCGTTCGGAGTCGGCATAAATCTGTAGGTCCCTTCCACTCGTGATAGAACAATAGCACACAGTGGTTGCTGAGAAGCTAGGCCCTGGCCCTCTACGGGCTGTTGCACCACCCATATTATTATATGTCGTGTGCCCGATGGAGATTATTTAGTTTTACTCTACGTGGACTACCTTGGTCCGATAGATATAACCCACTTCCTTAAAAGTGTCGACTGATCTTGCTGAATAATAACAACCACACAAAAAGTTGCCAATGTTATTAACGGGCTACATTAATTGTACCGCGTTGCTCACGACAATATCATTCAACAATAATCCTCGTACTTAGGTCAGTACGTCGCTTCAAGTTTCATCGTACTTTGCCTGTCTACTAATAAAATAAATCGAATATCCAGACGTGCAAAAGCATGTGCAACAGACAATCTTTTAATTGGAAAAACACCAGGATTCGCTCCTTGCATTTCACAGACGATGACTGGTCCCTTGAGGATAAACTATTGAATACAGATGAAACGAAGTGTTCATTCGATAAAAATGCAGTGAAGAGTCGGAATCTTTCAGCAATGGTCAATAAAAAGCTGAATTGTTTTGATGACACTTCTGGAAAATTACTTGAAGAAATACAAGAAACTCGTGCTACCTTTTCAGAAGGGAGTCTTAGTATCCAATTTAAAACGAAAAATACTATTATTTCTACATTTTAACCACACGACATCAGACAGCAGAGGTTTAGTTAGTTTCAGACGTAAAGTGAAGTGAAGATTATTTTGTATAATTTCAACAAGAATATAACTAAAGTAATATCATAGAGTTTGAAAAGGCAATTTCAGTTGTTTTTGCTTTAAATTTCTGTTGACATTAAAATTCCCACGCTATCGTTACCTAGGGCCTCAATAGAACTGTCCAGCACACCTTATTTTCCTTACACAACGGTTTAACGTCTTCATGTCATGTTTAACGTCTTGTGCGAGTGATGATTGAAAAATTAATATAATAATAATAATGTGGGTGGCGCTACAGCCCGTAGAAGGCCAGGGCCTAGCTTCTCAGCAACCACTTGTGTTGTGCGTGCTATTGTTCTATCACGAGTGGAAGGGACCTACAGTTTTATGCCGACACCGAAAGGCCAAGTTAAAGCTTTTTCTAGACAGTTATACTCTTTGAGCATTGTCAGTGACTCGAAAGAGGTGGGGTCGTGAAAAGTATTTATTGTCGTACCAGGGATCGAACCTAGACACGTAGGTCCAAGTGCGTAGGATTCGACGCACATACCCAAAACGCCACGGGCCACCACGAAAAATTAATATACAACAGCATATATTGCGCTGCAGACTGTCGGGCCATTGCTCTTGAAAAATATAAGGAGGTGATCAGACATATTGGACAACCACAATACGTATTTTGTTGTAAAGTGTATACTAACACCAAATGAGTGCGCATCTAAGTCTTATGTCACACTGACATGAGATAAATCAAAAGCGAAGGAATTCCTCACCAAGCTATAAAATAGATCAAAAATGAAATGCTCAATTCTGGAACGATGTAGACAGGCAAAAGAAAACAAATTTAAATATCGTCAGGCAGCACCCAGGGGATATGTCTATACTTGAAGGGAGGAGAATTAAAATTACGTATTCACAACTCAGGGAAACATCAAATGTCATTTGCAAATTAAAGACTGGTTGATGATTATACTTGCAGACCATGTGTAGAGGACTGTTCTGCACCTATTGTTGCAATAATCTTTACTGACGAGCAGGCGAAAATAATTAGCATTTTGGTATCAATTGGGGTAGAATCTCAGTTCACGAACTTGATACCCAATAAGGGAATGGGTATCCATGAAACAACTGTGGAAAAATCTAGCTAGTCTTGTTTTGTGCGAAAAAAGAAAACCAAACAATATGAATACGAATCAAAATTCAGTCCAACGTACTTTACTTGAATGTGCCCAAATCGAAATTGGAATCAGATGAGCTGAATATGTTAATTTTAGACAAATAAAAATAAATGTATTCTTCTATAAGATGCTCTATTTTTTTTAGACACAATCAAACAGGAGAGGCGCTTGTCTTCACATATTCTGCTGCCAACGAGTTCTCATCTTCTGTTTTTCTCTTATTGTAATTTTTAAAATTGTAAATTGCACCTTGTAAGCGTGTAAATGCAAGTCTTTATGCATAATGTTCATCAACGACTAGCGTGAGAGGTGCAATTGTTGGGCACGACGACGAGTTGAGGTGGACGGCTCTTCAGCCACACTATAGCGAACAGCAGCAATATTTTCTGCAGTACGAGCTGTACGAGCATGCACTGTTGTTTTCACATCTCCTACAGACCCGGTTTGCTCGAATTTTTGCACGATTTTTCTGATTATACGCACATTTGGACGATTAAATTGACCGGAAAAAATCACGAAGTGCACGATATGCATTTTGACTTGAACGCACATTTTCATAATAAGTCTGAATAACTTTAACGCGTTGCTAGATTGTGTATCTTTCCATGGTTCAAATTGAGTTAGTCTGAAATTGAGAAATGTCAAATGAAATACAGAAAATTTGACATTTAGGTGTGGTTCACATTCAACATCGGCCCTTTATATAGAATAAAGATGATGCTTAGAAGCAGAACATTCAAGACTTTAAGTAGTGGCTTTTGTTTGCAGACAACGCAGTAGCCATTGAGCCGTCTTGAATCACATGCATCATCAGCTTCATACTCGAGATTACATATTTGTAACCTACGTAGTTTAAAAATCAATCAGTCTGGCTGTTCCAGAATTGCTCCGATGTACTTCAAAGTGCTTCACTCAGGTATCATCTGCTCAAAGTAGATATGTATGTTGCCAACAATCAATTCCAAAAAAATATAGAAAACAATCAGTTTCTGTTTCATGAACAGTGAACGGTGTAACATTCATTATTCTACGTTTGATTTTTGATGTTGCGCAACTATAGCCTTCAATTTAAATCCAGTCAATCTGCAGTCCATTGTACACATTCCTGGTGTTCGTCCGGTTCAGTGAATTCAACAGAATGCAAGTTACATTTTTTTTTTCAAAGACCGTGTAACAGTATTCGCCGGCTACGCTCAGGTTTTCTATTTGCTTTTGGCACATATATCAGAATGGGTGAGTAGTTTTCGAAATAAAACATCAAACAACAATTTAACGCTCAGACACTTTCGCATTCAAATGTGCAGGCTCAATGTGAAGTACGCAAGTAAAAAATGCATTCAATTCGTGCATACAGTTGCACAAGTTCCACAAAGGGGACTGCAAATTCGAACAATCTGATAGTCCTGTCAGTCCTTGTGCACTAGCAATAGATTTTTTTGCGTCAGTTTTACTTTACATCGAAATGTTGTTAAAGAGGGGCAGTCCAACATGAGGTGTCTTTTTAATTTTTGGGTTAACATTGAACAGTATTCATTGTGAGATGTTCTGCTTAGTATGATGTCATTAAATATGAAACGATGCAAGCGTGGTGTAGTTGTGAAAATTGAATAACACTGTTTTGAGAACATTGTGAATATTTTTACAGCTTGTACAATTAATTTTATGGAACAATCTGAGCGTGACGAACAGGTTAGTGATGTTGAAACATCAGTTTATGTGGGTAGGGCAAGTTCAACTGAATATGCTGTGACCATAGAGGAAGAGGAAAGCTAAATCCAATTAGACATATTATTTGTTTCGTAGCCGCGATTACACAAGTGTTCCTTTCAAATTTCAATTTGTTAAGTGTATAAATGAACAACCTACTGTCTACCTACGTATGCTTACATCTTATTATCCTATTATCCAGTTGAAATTAAATATCTGCTAGCCGAAAATGTCTTACTTTCGCGAAGTCGCTGCAGAAATAAGTGATAAATGCCAGACAACATGCCAAATGATGCTCAATTCTATATGTCCAAATATGGAGAAAATAAGCATCAGAGGCTGCGAAAACCCGAGACAAGCAAAATTGCTACTATGTGAAATGTGATGAGCATTTTAAATAATTTAAAAAATCCGAATATAAAACGTCGCCACATGGGTGCATTTGTTGTCTCTCGGATTTCATTCGAAACTCTAGGAGTGAAAATAACCTCAATCTGAAAGGCAAAATTATGTGTCCTTCAGCCCCATACGCCAATTCCTAGCAATTAGGAGACGCAAGTTGGATGCCCCATATTTTTAAAAACTGTGAGGGAAATGTAGACAATGAAGGGGAAAATGTAAGCGCTACCCTAAATCACATCTGGGTTCATGTTGCCTTATTTGAGCATCATTAGTAGAATATTTGTTATTTTATAAAACTACAACCGTTTTCATAAGTTAAGAAAAAGTAAAATTAAATATATTTTACTCTTCTGGAAAAATGTGCCTTTAAAAGAAAACTCTTCCCATTTATCCCAACCGACCTGGCACCACTTGTTGGATGACTCCAAATTTGGCAGAAACTCATTTATCATGTGAAGCCTTGAATAGTTATGCAAATTCGAATTAAAACAGAGATAATCAAGTCCATTGTTTAAAACCGAGGCGATGCGTGACGTTATAGTGGAAATGCACATGTAAAAATAATTTAAACGGTGAAAACGTGTACATTTAGGCACACTTAAAATCACGAACTTTTGAAAAACAAATTTCCTTGTTTACGGTAGCGTCGGCAAGCTTTCATCGGTATTTTCTTCAGAATACAATTAATAAATAAATCAAATCGTTTATTCTTTCAGCAATGCCCCATCCACAAAAAAGGCGATCTTGGCTCTTGCAGCAACTATAGAGGTATATCCCTGCTCAACGTCGCCTACAAGATCCTGTCCAGCGTCTAAAGCCGTTTTGCACCGCACTAATCGGTACGTACTAGTGCGGCTTCCGGCCCGGCAAATCTTCACACTAAGACAAATACTGGAGAAGACCAGTGAGTTTCAAATCGATACGCACCACCTTTTCATCGATTTCAAAGCCGCATACGACAGCATTCATCGCAAGGAGCTATTCGATGCGATGGCCGAATTCGGAATCCCGGGAAAACTGATCCGGTTGTGTCGCACCACGCTAACACGTACGCGATGCACCGTGGAGTTCGGCTCAAGGATCTCCGAGCCGTTTGAAACTTGCACTGGATTTCGGCAAGGAGATGCGCTGTCGTGTGACTTCTTCAATCTGGTACTGGAGAGGATAGTGCGGAGGGCAGCTGTAAACACGGAAGGCACTATCTTCTACAAGTCGGTCGAACTGTTGGGTTAGGCAGTTGACATCGACATCGTCGCGCGTTTTCAACGTGCCGCAGTGGAGGCTTTTACGGCGAATGAAGAACAGGCGAAATGAACTGCTCTCAAGGTCAATGAGGACAAATATATGCAATATATGCTGCCGACCAAAAAACGTTGCGTCACACACCACCTTGGACAAAATCTAACGATCGACAGCTACAATTTCGAGGTAGTAAAGGAGTTTGTCTAACTCGGGGCAAACGTGAATTCCACAAACGACATCACAGTGGAGATCCGTCGTAGAATCGCCTTTGGCAACCAGTGCTACTTCGGTTTGTCAAAACAACTGGGCACAAAACTCCTGACTCGAAGGACCAAAATCATGCTCTACAAAACCATTATTTTGCCAGTCCTGCTCTATGGAGCCGAAAGCTGGACGCTAAGCAAAACTGCAAAGCTGATTCTTGGTACCTTCGAAAGAAAAGTTCTACGACGGATATATGCTCCCGTCTGCGAGGAAGGCGAATGGAGGAGAAGACATAACCGCGAACTCTACGAGCTGTACCAGGATGTGGATGTAGTCCGGAAGACAAAAATCCGTCGACTGCACTGACTCGGCCACATCGAACGCATGGAGAACAATGCTCCAGCAAAGAGGGTCTTTGAATCCGGCCTACTGGTTCGAGAAGGAGAGGAAGACCGAATCTCCGGTATAAAGACCAAGTAATCGCGGATGCAAGACAGCTTGGTCTTGATGACTGGAAGCAGCGTGCCCAGGACCGTCAATGATGGAAGGCAGCAATTGCTCAGGCTCGGACCCTTCATGGGTCGCCGGCCTGATAAGTAAGTAAGTATTCTTTCAGCAATTCCAATCACTCTTATTAGTTTCCACTTGTTTGTGTACTAAATTAAATTGTGGTGTAACCTTAAGAATAATAGTGATCTAATATGTGAGGTACAATAGTACGAGATGGACCTGAACCCAGGTTCTGCATCAACCACTAGTATTGTGCGTGATGTTGTTCTATCACGGGTGGATGTGACCTACAGTAATGCTTTTTCTAGACAAGTGTACCGTAAATTATGAAAGTTGCCAAATTTGGGGATTGAACCTGGCAACCCCGAACGACCACCATACCCTGCTCTCCTCTTATGAATTCGGTAGATAGAAACAAAAAAGAATAGTGCAAGTAGCGTCCATCAGTTTTAAAAAAACCAGTCATCAATCAAACTGTCAACAAATTGATAAGTGCAGAAAAATGTTTGTCATGCAAAATCTGAAATTGTACGTACCTCTTGAACTGCTGGTTAATTTTTAACAAAATTTCTGTCTCATCTTTGCAACACGTTTACATGAAGATGGAAACGGAAGTAAATTAATTTCAAAAATTGAGTTTAACTCAGAACAGGAGGGGAACCCAATCAGAAATGTTTGCCGTATTGACACAACACCCTAATCATCGAACCCCTGTCACTGTTCTGTCTGTTTTTGAAAATCAAATTAAAGCAGTGTTATGAACTTAACTTAATTTGTAATGAATAAGTACAACGAATTCAGCAGAGAGATAATCTTGAGACTTTATTTTCGTGGAAATTTGGAAATCCGAGAGCGAACGTTTCCATGGCATTACATATTTCAGAAAAATAAAAACAGAACTGGTATCTTCTTTGAAATAATGTTGTGATTGATAGTAAGTGCAGATACATAAATGTCTATGAATTATACAAAACTATGTGTAGGTCACCAAGGCATTTAGAAATCGTTCAAAATGCACAGCATTTGAGGCAGCTGGTGGTGAAGATTGACAGAGCCGATGGAGCAATTGCATTCTTTTAATGATCTTCACTTCTATCAGCATTAAATTTTTTGTTTACATTTATCTCGGATACTTTTAAACTCCAGGGATTGAGAATTGAGAATATATATTTATAGAATCAGAGCACAATGCAGTTGAAGGACATCTGGCTTATTGCATTCAATTTGTATCCATCAAGTCCTTCCGGACTTTGAAATCTTCATCTCTACGGCAGTGTTGCTCCTGCAGTGGATTGTATGTTTAATGGATTCAAATTTGCACAATCATACACAGACGATTGAGAGGTAGTTGAATCGGAAAATAATGAGATGCAATTGACACACGAATCCTGTGTTGGTGGCGGAAAGAAAGGACAATCACTCGTCTTGTAAGTGCTGTGGTTCTCTCATGATTGGACACGCTTGTCACCCTGACAATGGTCATACAGTACAGTTTCTATAGGAGAAGGAAGTAAAGTGGCGCAGTAAAGATTAAAGTTGGTGAATCTGTGATCGAACCGGGGACTATCACTGGGTGCGGAATCATTCATTATTTACATCCAAACTTTGAATTATTGTAGAAAGAAAATGTTCTTAGCATCAACACAGCGTCAATAAATCAACAGACCATTTCAAAAATAAGGCAAACTATAAAGTTGCGTCAAGGAGGCCAATTACCCAAGAAATGTGAACTATTGCTTATTCTTATATATTTTGACGCGGACATCTGTTTTTACAACATTTTAACGAAACAGCGAACAGTGCTGACGACTGTTGATGAATAAGAGTTAAAATATCTCACGTATACAACTTTATTTTTGGTTAGTATCATTTCGCTGAAAAATGTTCAAAATTGTACTCTTTGAAGGCACCCTTAGTAAGTGACGAACAAAAAAAGAGACCAATTCTGTCAAGTTACATTCATATATCATTTCTGCTACATTTATAATCAGATTCGTGAAACTCTTTTGTAAATATTTTGCAATTGAATTCCATATTTCAAATGATTTTCCGCACCAAGTTGTTTACGTAGAAAATTGCTGAGGATTAAAAAAGAGGGGTATACACCATATGCGAGAAGACATGATTTGTGACATCAATTTCTTACAAGATATACGCCCTTCACACACCATCTCCGCATATGTCCGACACTCCGACACATCATGCAGTGCTGTAAGATTTAATCTTAATTTGAAATTCTAAGGGAGGGACTGATATGGTGCCGTTTTACTGCCACCACGCGATTTCATGTGCTCTCGAATGTCTTGGGATTTCTGCTTGAAGGAGGCTTGAAAATTATGTGTATTTTATTTGGAACTGGTGTGTAGTCTCTTGTGAGTCCCAGATGGTTGTAGTTTGGAGGAAATTCATTGGTCATTGGAGACTTGTGATGACTATGTGAATGCCAAATTAACAAGGAAATGGTACATACAATATCAAACCTCCTTCAAATTGGAAAATGCAGACATTTATGACTTTGAGGTGGTGCATAGGTTTACAGGGGCCGATGTATCCGCTGCTCTTTTAGGTCAATGAGGCGAATTCATTCATTTAACGCACTAATAGGTAACAACTTTCAACAGACCTTCTCTTACTAAGGGCAACCAACTTCACGATGATTTTCAACTCAATCTGACTTTAACCTTGCAGCTCTTTAATCATTGTACAGTGGTGTGGTGTGTTTTTTAAATCGTAGGTTATTTTAACATTGACAGCTTGTGCTCGAAATCTTGACAGAAAATCAGTATCAAACCTCCGTGGAACTAAATGAGCAACCCTTGAGCAACATTGGGAAAATATTGAAAACGTATTTCGTTTTTTTGAAAAGAAGAAGTAATGGCAGTTGCGTACGCAAGTTTATGCAAAAAGTTCGAGAGACTGGTATGGTGCGGTGATGCACAGATGGGAATGTGGCTGCTGTAGCCTTCTTCAACACTGAGCCTGGGAACAACGTTTCGGTCAACGGTGGGCGTTACAGAGCCATGTTAACCGATTTTGTTTTTGACTGAAATTGCTGGCGTTGGACGACCTCTGGTTCATGGCAGCCTGATGCGTCATGCTAAACAGCCTATGCCACAATCGATATTCTGCGCACCAAATACACCAAATTCCCAGCCGTCTTGACAATGTCAATAGGCCACCCTGTACATCGGAACATTGATTTGAAAAAAAATCCGTCTTCATATTCTGTTGTTTAAAAACATATAAGACTTTTTTTTTATTTATAAACAATTAATGCAGAACAAAATTAAAAAAGTGACACATGGCAGAACAATGTTTCTTATTCGATAAACAAAATGCTGCCTGACCATCTGAGCAGCACGATTTTCAGTATTTCGAGTATTTTCGCTCTCGTTAAACAAGACTATCCGGCACTTAGGACTTTGACTGCGAACGCACTCTTAAACCAATGAAAAATGGCTGTTAATGTCAGGGCATTCATTTAAAAACAACATTTCCATTATGGTGACGTTGACAAACGGAGAAGATTTACAAATAATTTAAAATTGTAACCGAAATTCCGACTCGATGACTTCAAATTTCAGACTTGCTCGTTCCAATACACAAGCAATTCATAGTCTAGTGAGAAAGTTTGAGTCTACATTGTCGCTGCTAGAAGTTCCCGTACCAGTGAGACAACGTGTTGGCCCAAGGGCTAAGAATGTAGCTGCCGTTCAAGTCTGCGTCGCAAACAAACCAAAATAGCTGATTTCACGGCGTTCTCAAAAATTGTGTATCGCTGAGGTCAGACTGTGGCGAATTTTGCTGAAAAAGATCTTGAGCTGTAGCCTTAAAAGACGAAGTTAACTCAACACCTAAAGCCACTCGATCATATGAAGCGACTTACGTTCTCCGATTGGATAGAAATTTTGGAAGAAGATGACTAATTTCATCGCGAAGTCTTCTTAAGTGATGAGACGCCACCCAGATCGTGTGATTGAACAACTCTAGTTTTGGTTATGGGTACTACGGTATATCACCGATCTAAGATGAAATGAGCTCAGAGCCAATATAGAACAAGCGATAGCTGCCGTTTTCGTCGCAATGTGTGCCCGAGTCATCAAAAATTAAGTTCAAGGAATCAACCTCTGCAGACGTGGACGTGGTGGACATATGCACGTCGTCCACCAAAACATGCATTTAATTAAAAAAAGAAATTTCAATTGCTTTTTTGAAAACCCGATATAAGAATAACAAGGACCTCAATCAACTTGATGGGCGCAACTTGAGGCAGTTAAATGAAACTCGTGCTCGATAGAGAGGATCATGAATCGTGATGCAACGTCTTTATACACCTTTTGAGAATTTCGCCGACGTTAAGTCTATAAAAGCAGATAAGTTATGACATCAGACTCGCCACCTGGATCTCGGAGTACCTACCAGTGCTGCTTCATTTATCGTGGTCGCCTCTGTCAGAAGGGAGCTACATTTGTCTCCGAGAGCATGTTTTTGATTCATACCCTGTCATCTACTAAGAAACGGCAAGTTTACTGAGTATTTTGACAGCTGGGTGTCATTGGTAACTTTGACAGCTGCTGACACATAACAATTGGCAAAGCTATCACCCTTTACCATCTGCCTCTGTCAAAGTTTTCGGTCCGGCACTGACCTGATTTTCACTCCAAATCAAGGTTGGGGGTTCCACTAAAGGGGATATGGAGGCAAAGCACGCACGAGAGTTCCCCAGGTCTGCTATCGACTCGAACTCTCCAGGAGCAATGGCCGGGAGCAACCAGTCAAGTTTTTGGACTTTGTCCAACCATCTCGTCCTGTCTGCCAAACGGTCGCCTACCTCATGGAGTTGCATCCAAGGCACACCTTGGAAGTCGTGCTGGGATTAGTCGGTCCTTTCATCAATTTGCAGCACTGTTCAGTTTGACAAACCGTGGAATCAATCTCGAGAACGATTTCAGAAATTACACACAATCTCCTTGAAATTGAACTTTGTCACATCTTCGCTGACCACAGCGAGCGACTACATCTGATTGTGCCACGACCTCAGCTAAACTCATTCCACACAACACAGACCACGGTCCGAAAAATATGTTATTTCGCCAGAAGTCCTTTAAATGTATAATGCCCTTACTCCATTAAAAAGTTAATCCATTGTCGACTAGAGAACACTTGAAATTGTCTGCCCCGCACACGATGAGAACAGAGCGCAAAAAAAAGAAGAAGACATAATTGATTCCCAAGGATCTGATGTTCTGTTGGCCAGCAATCCCCTCACTTATCGAGATTAACACACGCATTTACCCCAAATTCTCATCATTATGTAAATTTCTATTCACCGGACTTAAATTACAGGGCCCCACATTATTAATTAATCCGCTACCACACATATTCCGGCGAGAGCGATTTACATGCAAATCCGATTGCGATAAAGCCGTTTAATTAACACAACGATACAGTTCAACGGCGACATTATTCGGTTGACCTTTAAAATGCAAACAAAACCCAACACCCTCTCAGGTATCATTTCTCAATTAAATATGAATCCAGACCGTGTTGTAACAAATAATCACATGCGATGTGAGGTCCTTTTGCTAAGCAAAGTGAAGAGTCTAGAAATTTTGCGGTTCCGTGGGACATTCCAGAAACGAACACTTTTTGTTTGTCTTTGGCCGGGGTGGTGAGGCCGGTGAGGGCGGTGGATGTTGAGGTCAATTAAAGGAACGAAAATCAAATTAAAAAAGTTGGACTTGAGCTGGCAAAGGAGAAAGAGTCACGACGATACATAATTTGTTTTTCTCCCCAAGGAACAACATTGACGAGAGTTGTCTCTGCCCCGATGAACACATCCTAAATCAACACAGAACTACGACCTAGCCGTGGGAATATGCTACATTTTTTTCACTCTATTTTGCAATCCGAATTTCATTCTCATAATAACCAACTGGTGCTTGCGAAAGATATCCTTGCCCACCGATTCACCACACACACCCTGAAACACACGCTTTCTGTGGCAAAGACAAAAAAAAAATGTAATTTTTGACTACACGGTTAGAAGCATCTGCGGTCGGTTGAAGCGAACCAAAGTAGGTGCTCTCGTTCGAGTTCACCTTCATCCCGTCAGGACGCGAGCTCAGCACCCCTCCGCCTCTGCAGACAGTGCCGTGCTTCGTTGGGTGCCGGAAAAAAGCCATCGCATTATACTCTTTTTTTAATGAATATTTAAGATAATCATAAAAGCATTTTGTGCCGTGAACAGCGTCTCAAAGTTGATCCTGCGAACTAAGAGGCACACCAGCAACAACAAGCATACGAACAAAAAACAAAAAAAACAAAAAAAAACGAAGCAGAGACAATCTAATTAAACTTTAAATGTGCCTGATGATGATAATGGCAAATGGATCCTTTTCACTGGGACGTAACACACAGTCAAACTAACTCACTGTTTGCACGGTTCATATCCGGCATGCATCCAACGAGGAGAATCACTGCCAGGACTCCGAGGGAAAGTATCTTCTTGTGTGGCATAATGAGAAATCACAGCGCAAACCGGTAACAACACTTAAGACTTCAATGATGCTTTCGGCAAATTTTCAATCGACAAAAGACAATCGACGGTTTTTTTTGTTATTTTACGTGCTTTGTTGATCCTCGCGTTTGCTTTCCCTCAGGACATTTGGATGACACACACTTCCGTTTTATTACACTCGTTTTTTGTTGTTGCAGCGCTTCGAGTCCCCCTGCAAAAGTTTTCCGCTTTCCCCTTTGTTTTGATTTATTGTCACGGCGGCGTGGCGCACGACGCGAGAATTTGTGTAGCACTCCGATGTAGAAGACGAACAGACAAATACAGCAAACACTCGAGTTTAATAATAATGAATTGCTCCCGAAGGATACGTAGTCGGTTGGTGCGCAACAAAAGCGAAATAGAACTGAAATTGAACGGAACCTAGGCGCGCTGAATGAAATTAGGATATCCTTCCATCCAGAACGACACGGATGGTCTGGCACTGTACGAATGCGGTGTTGCTCCACGAAGCTTCGCAGTCGACTTCAACCTCCTTCGACGTCGACGTAGTCGTTGTTATTGTTGCCGTGGTGGTTGTGATGGTGGTTGTTGGCGTTGCCGTTTGCTCGGACTGTTGCCGTATACTCGCTCGCAGTCGTTATCCTCGCACGCCTGCTATTCGAGTGCGATTAAGAATGATTCTGAAATGTTCGCTGCCATTTATATCTTCATCCGCTGTGCGCTTCCTGTTTTCCTGTCTGTTTGGGTTGTTTACGTTGTTGGTGGCGTTGTTGTTGTTGTTGAGGTTGGGGTTGTTGTTTGCTGGTGCTGGTGCTGGTGCTGGGGCTGGTTTGGCGGTGGCTGTGGTGTTGGTTGCGACGGTGTCTCATGTGGGGTAGCATTGCTGGCTGGGTTGTGGTGGTCCTTTTCGTTTTGTTCTTCTCCCCCAACCCGGTCTATTTCTTTCGAACTCAAACCCAGTTGTCTGTATGCACTTGCATGTGCTGTATGCTCTGTGGTGCTTGGTGTGTGTGCAACCCTTCTTTGCTGGCCAGTGGGGCATCCCTTCGGTCGTCTGCTGATCCTTTTTCTCGTCTTTCACACAGGACAATGATTATTTATTTATTTTTTGTTCTTCCCTCTTTGCAGTGGTTTTTCTTTTAATTTTGTCAAGTCTTCGCATTCCTGCAGGCAGATTGATGGTCGTCAATTGGACGTTCGATGAGTGTGACAACTGCGTGGGACTGGGATATCAAGTGGCCGGATCAAGTTGAGTTGTGTGTACTGTTACGTATACGACATGCTTGCCGGCTGGCTGGCTGACACAGAGGCAGTCTGTGTGCGATGGGGTTGGGTTCGGTTTTGAATTGCCACCGTGCATTCGAATATAAATTTATTAAATCGTTTAGACATGTGGCCTCCGCTGGGAGTGCGCTGTGCATTTTACCTACGGCTCGGGGTTTGGTGTTGGGTGGATTTGCGGGACATGACATAGGTCAGGGGACATGCTTTATCTGGACAGCCAGCCAGTAGTGCGAGTTGGTGGAATGAGCCACCTCCTCGGGGTCCGGTCTCTGTTCTCTCATTTCGATTCATTTCCATCCATTGGCAACCATTGCCATTGCTACCCACTTAAACGTTGCCACTCAGTGGAGATTGTGTCGCTTTTGCCAGCTTATATCAACATGGGAATAACAATGTCCTTAATGAAGGATTTTTTTTTTCATTTATTCCCTCTCCTTGCTGGATTTTTCGTTGTGAAGTCGGTGGTTGTTGTTTTTTTTTTTTTGCTTTGTATATCCCCTCGGTTTGTTGGTTTATTAGAATTTGTTGATTGCTTGGTGTGAGTGGACTAGGTGGTGCCGGGGCGAGAAGATACGTTTCCATTCATTTGCTAGCCTTAATAGATACATCTTCGCGAGGTGGTTGTGTGGGGAGGGTTTGGCTGGTGTTGGTTTGTTTGGTCTCCTTGAAGGATATTTAAATTCGACGGCGGTGATTTGTTAAAAAATAATTAACCAGAGTTTTTCTAATGAAGCCTAGGTTTGATGTAATTTATGCTATCTCTCATCTGACTTCGAAGTCACGTTTTGAAGGGGGAGGGGAGGGCTTTCCTGCGGGTTGCGGGTCAGAAAACCACCGTGGTTTTGTAGTCTCGTGTTTCTTCTCGTTTTTTTTTTTCATTATGCTCGGATGGTAGGATGAATGATTGATTGGTTACAGCAATCACGGCAATCAGGGGTAAAAATTGAAGGGATTCCGCTGGCTTGATTGAACTACGGGCTTACGAATGGGTGGGGGTAACCGTGAAAAATGTGTATTTTCTAGCCGAACAATGATTTATCGTGTTGAACGGTGGTGGGGGTGCTGTGTGTTACATGTGGTAACCTATTTCCTTCGCGATGGGTTGAGTTATTAACACTCAACCCAGTTGGGGGTGGAAAAGCTCTTGCGAAGAGCTTTTCCACAACATAAGCTTTTCTAAATCTGACTGTGCCTTGGCTGATGTAGCGAATGCACTATGTGGCAAATGGGTTTACATAAGTTGATACTTTTTCAATGACATCATGACGACATGTTGATTCAGAATTCAGAAATAGGTTAAATTGCACTTTTAGAAATTCCACCAAGTAAAAACGCAGTATTTAATGGCTTTCATCAAGCTTGTCGTTCAAGGAATGGTTGTCATATCATACTGGCCACCATAGTTTATGTTAGAGAAGGCAGGATAGAACTAAGTAAGGTTAATGTGGCTACCCCTAATGAGGGATGCTTTCATATTAACGTAGGCAAGGCTATATCACCAATTTTGTTTCCCTTGGTGACAAACTACTTGCTTTGTACGTTTCTGTCAACAGAAAAGGGATAAAGATGTTGCGTTCTCACGACTGAAATAAAGTATGTGGACTAAACGGAAGTTATAGTCGTGGGCTTACTTTGCAATCCATGGCAAGAAAGGTGGATATGATGGTAAAAGTCGTTGGGATGAGAGTAAATGCCAAAAAGACAGTCTTGGAGTGATCCCAACTGGGAAGACGAAACACAAAATTGGTTGTCAGTAAGAACACTTTCAAACATATGTACATACATATTATGTAAAGGGTGTTTTTTTTTTTTTTTTTGAAGCGGAAAACTTTATTTTGGCTGAATTATTTTTAGTGACAGGCTGTCACTGACAGCTGATTTGACAGTTCTCAGTTGTTTTCGGTTTGCTGATTTTTTTGGATTGCCATTGTATCAGGAACGAAGTCAGTCAGAAGCGGCGTTAGTAAATTGTTCAAATTTGTCTTGAAAAACATGGTTCAATTTAAAAAAACTGAAACTTAAGCCATTATCGACTTGGAACCCTACAATCGGCGTGTTGTTGCCTTGACGAAGTACAGCCTTGATGAACATTTTACCGGCAGTTTACCCCCAGTGAGCGCCAGACGCAGTAGTCACATGTCCGAAATCATATTCAAACTTCAACGCCATAAAATTATCGTACAAATAAATTCAATTTCATGGGTTTTAGAACCTTTTTTCTATATTTCAAGTCAATTCATAATTCTCCGTCTTTAAAAAAACACCCTATATACACGCGTATCATAGAACAGTCTAGGAATCGCTAGACAGTATTATACGACGATGAAAGTGGCTTGGATTGTGAAGTAGACTTCTGATAGGTTCCACGGATAGACGAAGAAATAGGCTACTAATAAGAACCGGGTCGACGTCGGTCTTTTGTGTCTAGATAACTTCTGTAAGAGTGCCACTGTAGTAGCTTATAGTACATCCAGTGCATTGTTGGATCAACTATTGCTGTCCGCAACTGATTTGCCTAAAATTAACCTCTGCGTAGCTTCTACAGCATTCACTTGTGCTGTAGAGTAGTGAGGACCTGAAGTGTTGTGACGACTACGAACGGTGAATTTTCCAAAATGGCTTTGAGAAAGGTACATTAAGCAGCTTGTCTTATCATCTCAATGACTGAGCATTGTCATTGACTCGAGAGAAGTGGTGCCGAAAATACCGAAAATTGTTCAACATTGCTTCAACAACAAACCCAAAACAACAATGTTTGTTGATCTTTTTTCCAATGACTACGACACCTTATTCCCTATTTAACCTGAATTGCTTCATAACCTCTCAGAACATGGATGATACAACGGCACTGACACCAATCCCATATGCAAGCAAAGAGCCAAATCGACGTTTTGAACTTTGTTTACATCGTCCGTCGATTATTCAGAATCGATAAAATTCAGATATTATTGACAACAACTGCCTTTCTCTGTAATTAATACTTACTTGAAGTACGGGCTTAATGTCCTGCCGAAGACATCCCTTCGGAGCCATTCCCACATCATCCGACGTACTGTTGCGTCTGGCGCCCTTGCACGCAAATGTATTCTGCTCTGTATTCCATTTCTATTGTATTTCGTATTGCAAAACTCATAATCGTACACAGCATTTTTATTTGATTTACGTGACATATTCCTCATTTTGCAAGTATAGACATCTGCTGCATATTGGGATCGGTTATGGAATCATTTTCAATAAAATGTTGACGTCGTTCAATCGTGAATGAAATGGAGTGGAATTTTCATTTGTCACTTTGACATTCAGATGTGCGTTTTAAGAAAGATGTATGAAGCTATAAAGTCACAAATGTCTTTCAAATGTACGTACTGCAGATTGGGCATGAGTATAGCGCTTACAATTAAGACATTTTTCGCATTTCAGAGATTATTGTCATTCATTTTACAGAGAGAGAGTTAAATTCTTTAAATTGTTCTGATAAGGACACAGTTAATATAGGGAATCAACATAATCTTCGTCTTAATTTCGTGCACCATAGCTTCGTTCAGAAACGTCGCTTTTCCCCTTTCCTCCTCTGTTAACTACGAAGTGGGTTAGCATTCAAACTTGTAAATTTCAGATCCGGAATTCTCTCAAATCATATTTAACAGTTTCTGCCTCGGAAGTCAACAGCCTTCAGAACCAGTTTTAATATGTAATCGTTTCAGACAGTTAACGGCTAATAAACGTGAGAAAAAAGAGAAAGGAATTGAATTGCAAATTAGCTTGACATGGAATCCGACGAATAACAATAGTCTGCAGTCCGTCAGTCAGGTGTATTGGTAAAAGTTAAAATTTGCTCCAGAGAGGCAAACGATTTAGCGTGCAAAATCTACTTTGGCAGTCACTCAGTTGATTGTCTTAGTTGTATCCACAGTACGAGGTAAAACCTCTTAAAAACAACTTGAACTAACAGATAGGAGCTCCTGAAGAAGAAGTCAATGATTACCTACTCACCAGGAAAGTCTGTTCCGTTGTTTGAGTAAAAACAAAATAGTTTAATCCTCTTAAAAATTAATATAAAACGCATAGAGTAAAGTTATTAGTGTCTGCTTGAGGTGTACACTAACGCCACAAAGGCAGTTCTGTTACGACTTGTGCTTTTAATTGACTTTCGTCTCTATTTAGAGTAGCTTTCCTTGTTCTATCCTTTACAATTAGTTTTCAATCATGCCATATTTGCTATCATCTGGTATACCATCTGGTGATAGTTTGCTGGTTTCACTTCACGAAGGCTGATGAACTGTGGTGCTAAAAACATACTAATACTAGAATGTGTTACAAGACATATTTGCGACATACGATCGCCATCGTCGCATAGTCGATAGGTGCTTCGACTCGCAAGGGGCTGCTGGCCTGCCGATCTTGTTCGCAATAATTGCTGCGGATCATATACATAAGTATGTAAGTTCCATGCCACACTTACGAGGGGCGTTCAATATATTCTCGGTATCGATATGAAGGAAAAGGCGAATTCAATTTAAATTCTTTTTATTTTTCAATATAATCTCCCATAGCATCGTAATAGCATACACCGATGAGCTAGCAGCGTACAGCTATCAGGTCCTCAGGTCGAAGTAAAAACATTTTCTTACAGCGTGACTGCATTAAAATTCAATGATGTTGCGAAAACCTTCCTTCCTTCCATCCTTTTCAGGATCCCACTGCAAAAAAAAAAAACTGACGCAAGTTCGTCATTGTTGGCCCACAGGGACGGGTGTAAGTCGTAATAAGTAGAGTAAAGTAATTTGGCATTTAACTGGATCAATGCTTACATATATTTCGACAGATATCCCAACAGGTAGCGGGTATGAGGGTTCTTTTACATCAGCCATCTTGATTCCAGGGTAAAAATCTACAAACCTACGGACACGGTCTTCGGATCGGTTCACGTTTTGTAACGTACAACCGAGTTGTGTACCTCAAGAAGAAGTTTTATCCTAACGAAGTTCCGTGAAACGAGGCAAACTTGAAGCAGGAGCTATGACTTCTTCCAATAGTCCAATCTTTAAGGCTTTCTAAACCAATATTACTTACCATGAGAGAATGTGCCTTAACGAATGTATTCCTCCCGAAGCGTACCATTATCCGCAAAGAGGTCATCTCAACTTCCATATTGTTGGCTGAACAGTGGACTTCGAACACATTTCGCTCGTAGGCACTAAGATTTTCCCCGGTTCAATAGAGCTCGCGATAGGGGAGTGTTTCATTTTTTACCTGAAAATGTAGATTGTCTTTTTCGACTTACTGACTTAATTCCTTGATTCCCGCGGCAAAAGACAAAATATCTCCACAGTACATTGTTCTGGGCCACCTGCTTTATTTGTCCCCAGTTCTTGCCTTCCTCTTTTATATCCTTTTTCACGAACCTATTCCAAGTTAATCTCCTTCTAGTGGGGCTACAGTCCGGGGTGGACCTGGGCTTCAGTCAATAAGCTTCTCCAGCTGGGAAGATCTTTATCCAGCTGCTTCCAATTTTGCGCGTCAAGTTGGTTGAGGTCCTTCTCCACCATCGCCGTCGGTTCCGTGGGCGTCCTCTATTGCGTTGTCCCACTGGTACGGAGTCGAAGACTCTTCGGACTGGAGCAGTGTTGTCCATGCGCTCTACATGATCCAGCCAGTAGAGCCTATTTTTCTGTTTCCGTGGTGGTTGTTTCTGTTTTCACTCCTGGGCTTGACGGCAGATGCTGTTATTTGGTCTTTTCAGGGTGTGTCCTATCCACGCAAACATCCTTTTCTTAATGACATCTCCAATAGGGTTTTCATTTACTCTTCTCCGTAGATTTTCGTTTGTTATTCTTTGTGGCCAATATATGTTGAAAATTCTGCGGAGACATTTATTTACAAGCACCTGTTAGCTGCCGTCTTGGTAACTTTCCTTGCAGCCATAAAGAAATACGAATTTTACCATCCGGGCATTGCTCAACGCTGTCTTTCATGAAAGTAAAATTAGGTAAATAAAAAAAAAAACAAAAAATGCAAAACTAAAGTGTACTTTGACTTCTATAGTGTCTAGAAAAAGCTTCCCAAACTTCACCGTTCAGAGTCTGCACAAAACTATAGGCCGTTTCTCCTGTGAGAGAACAATACCACAACACGAGTAGTTGCCGTAGAAGCTAAGCCCAGGACAACTATGCTTTGTCGCCAATTAAGAACTGGTCAGTGCACAATGGACCAGAATGATTCCATCTACTATCGAAGAGGATTTTTTATCGCCCATCACTTACGACCTCTTAGCGAAGATCTTAGCCTTGGCAACAGTTGCTTCTTCTAAACAAGTGGGCTCAAAACACCTGACTCGAAGGACCAAAAACATGCTCGGATATACTCGTATGATCCCGTCTGCGAAGGAAGGTAGCTATTTCCCAGGCTCACGCACTCCTGAAGGGAAGAATACGTAACGACAGCTGTCATTATTTAGTCGCGAACTTACTGAAAAAGATATTAATCTTTAGTGCACTCGAGTGATGAAATCACTTTAAACAAAATTACTAATTCAAAAATTGTGAATTAATCACTTAGCCGGCACCCGGCCGTGATGCAGCATATTCTCAAGTAGCCGCCATCAAAAGAAAGCGGAAACCCGCCACCCGATGAAGATAACGCGAAATAAAAGCAAAAAAAAAAAGCAGACCGAACAAGAAAGTGTGTGCGTCCAACTTCAAGGCGATTACGACCAGGAAATAAAAGAAAATCCCATAAAAACGTTTTACCTTCCTACGGCAAACGCAACATACGAATGCCGTCATCTGCATTTCTTAAGAAAAATTTGATATACGAGATGTGATATACAATTTTTGACAATCGCCGCCGCACGCAATTCACGAAGCGATCGCTATTAATGGCGACAAAAAAATAAGTCGACTGAGCACCTTACGCAATGGCGACCGATGGGTACCTACATGTAAGTCCGGAAGAAGTATCACATATGTATCATATGATCACATATGATTGTGACGCAACGCACTGACGGAGCTCGCTGCGATGAGCCTTCACTGCGTTGCCTCCAAGAGCACTCGGTGCTCGTTGTCTCGATGTTGTTGAGCAGAAGTAATGAGGGCCGAAACTTACTTCTTGTTGGACCGTCAATTACTCTTACACTGGCAAGATGAAAGTTTCCTCTTCCCCAGCAATTAAGTGCGGATAATCGAATCCGCTTTTTCTTCTTGAAATTGGTTCATTATGCCGAGATACAATTAAAAGGCCTCTTGCAGCCGCATGCGTGTGTGTCTGTCAAAACGATTTGTTTGTGCATTTATGATGGACAATGGACGGCTGGTCTTTGCAGATGCATCTGTGGAGCTAGGCTCGATTCAGTCCACCACTGGACACCAACGCTGGCGACGGGGTTATGTAATTTGTTTTTATTTTTTTGTTAATTTCAATTTTCACTTATTTTCAGGTCAGCGGATTTTGATTAATTGACATTCAATGGAGGCAAGTGGGTATAAAATTCGATACACGCCACTTGAGCTGCGCTGCGTGAATGTGGAAGTAGTCGAATGTGGGTATAGCGTGAGAGTGAAGTATCTCGATTCCATTCATAACATATGAAGATTGGGAGATTGTTTGGTTGGCATGTTATGAAACGTTCAGCATGCTTCGCAAAAGGAGCCCGCGAGTTGAATATAAAATGCGCCTTGTAATGCTGTCGGCACCGGAAGAAATCCCATAAGGCAGAGTCGCTGGTGTCGAACAGTGTGCCTCGGCTCCTAAAGGTGCGGTCATTAAAGTTTTACGTTTTTGCGTATCTAATCTGATATTGAGCGATAAGTGCGTAACTTGAGTTCGATTGAGAAAGGTTAGTACAAATGTGCATAGCGAGTGTGGTTTAAGCGTCCAAAATGCGGTGAATTGGTATGCTACGCTATGCACGCCGCTATCAGCGTGAATTAGGTTGTTTGTAGTACACGCATGTGCCTGAACTTTTGCGCCAGATAACTTCGCGGTGGGTGACACACAAATGATCTTATCTTCAGTGAGGTAACTTCGGAATATAAAATAGAACTTCTCGAATGTAAAGTGAATGATGGAGACAAACACGAATAATGAAGCAGTTGGATTCGTGCATGGATGCGTTGGATATTTGACCGACATGCACATGAGAGTTTCCCCACGAATGAATTTCCAAATAATAATTTTGTGAGCACAAATATGAACATCTTGTGTAGATAAATTAACAGCGTATGTTCACCAAAAACGAAGATTTTGCTTATTGACGTCGAATCGCTTAAGTCGAAATGGGTCTCGTCGCTCATGATCATTTTCGATACAAAATCGTCCTCTTCGTTGTTGAGATCATTGTTGGTACTCTTGCGGAGTACAGGGCTCCATTACTTGTCTGTTTGTATACCGCAGCTGCCTAGTTCATAGACGTAAAATATGATTGACATACGACGTCATTTGCAAAATATAAAACATCGTCCGATAGGCTTGCTGGACAAGTTCAGAGAGTTCTTGTGCCCGTCTTCATCTATTACAATTTTAGGTACGAAATTGGATCAGGGGAGCACTCCAATCTACACGTTTTCTGATGATAGTTCTCCACCTCTTCTTCTCCTTGAAAAACAGCACCCAATGTAGACTCAGAGAGTGCAAAACCACAAATCGATTTATGTAACAGCTGATCTGTCGTTTTGAGTTTAGTTTGGTTTGCCACTTATGCCACATTATGATTAAGCCCACGCCGGAGCAAGCTTTACAAAATTGATCAAATGGTGATGGTCGATACACCGTTACATCCATTTGTGCTCCATTAGTCTTCAGAAATGGTCAGGTGGTCGTTACAGAGTCATGATTGCAGTGAAACTTCTCTTTGCGGACACCCCACTATAGTGGACACCTCTCTTTACGGACATTTCGTCATAGTCTCAGCATGAAGTTAGGGATGTTCGTGTAAAATGAAACATTTATTTATTTATCAATTTCCATAAATAATTTACTTTAACGGACACCCCTACATATTGGTCAATCATGAGGATTTCGCGGATCTCCACTATAGGGGTGTTTCGCTGTATTGACTTTTTCGTTTACAACTTAAATTTGGGAGCCAAAATTCGACACGTTACTGCCGATATACAGGATTTATTAGTAACTATCCGCAGAAGACATTTTTAAAGGGACAGTTGGTCTTAACACCCTCAGCTATGCACAAACCTTGTCCCTTGAGTTGCTTTCGTTCGTCTTTTAACAACATTGTTTGTCTTGTTCCAACTGACCAACAGAAGACCTTAATTCATGTTGTCGTCCAATCGTATTGCTCTTTGATTGTATTAAAGAGAACCACTTTTAAAAAATATAAGACCGAGTAACTTTAGTTTACTTTCAAGTTTATCGGTAGAGTCAATCTGTAATCAGCAATGCAGATCAGCTACCATAATCGCACGTCTTTAGCTGTGCATATCAACTGCTTAAAGTTCCTTTCTACTCGTCAGCATGCTGTTAAGCCCATTTATGTTTCTCGAAAATTTCGTGCTTGTGCAGCACTTTCTCTAAATGTTCACACTCTGTCACAATTACATGGACTACCTCCCAACGATGGTGTACTAGATATAATGTATGTAAGTGTCATTCTTTCTCTCTTTGTTTATCAATTATGCGGCGTTGATTGATGACAGTTCGACAATTAGTTGACATTTAAAAGCGTTACATTTGATTGCTAATATTGAACTCCCATTCTCTCCAATTGCGAGGCTGCAAACTTTGGCCTAACTGAAGACAAAGTATAGTAATATCAGACTTCCGCTTCCTTCTGACCCATTATATATATATGTGAATTGCTAGATAACATCATAATTTCTTGTGATTTCCCTTCTGGGCACACTTGATTCAAATCATCTACAAAAATCGCTTAAGCAGCAGCAGGGCACATTCCCAAAACAATTTAAGACCACTTTCGTAACTTAAATTATATCTAACAAATGCTGGGGCCGCTCTTATGCAATTAAGCCCGTGAGAATGTCACAAAAAGTCGATTCATAAACTCGTCAACTTTCATTTCGACTTTCAACATCCACTCGGAAAAAAGACCCCTAAACTTGCCCAAACTGCCTCTCCCTATGCAATCGTCTAATAGCGAGTTAACTTGTCGTAAACTGATTAAACTATTGTTTAAATGCAAACAATTTCAGTGGAATACAGTAATTTTCAATTTCAAGTCTCACCGTTCACTTGATCGCGCGCCGCAAGAGTGATAATTGGTGCCATGTCACGAACGATCTCTTCGACGCCGAGACCAGTGCATGTGTCCCGCCGACACTTCGATGGCATGCAGCGCTTGGGGAATGAACAATGAGCAGGGTATTCTATGTAACGACTCTGTCTTCATCTTGCCGTCAAGTGAAAAGTGAAAATTTCGCGAGAAAATTCACTGAAATTCATTGCAATGAGCATTGCATTTCAGAGTCGATTGAAAGATAAACTTACCGGTCATGAAGATAAGGAACTTGTTAGACCCTAAGTTGCGTGAACCACCGCCACATTGTGATGTCAGAGAGATTGCGTGGGACTGTGTGGATAAAAAGTGATCGCGAAGAGAGATGTAATTGGAAATGAATTCACTTTCGCTATCGATCAACGATCAGTTGAAAGGAACACAGTGGCCTGCGGCGACACCGAACATGGCAATGAACGTGATTGCAATTTATGCGGATCATTGGATGCATTCCAAGGTGATGTTTTCTGCTGGTTGTCTTGCCGTAAAAGGTCTTACAATCTCTTCGGTGTTATTCGCAAAGGCAGCGCGGAAATTATGCCATTTACGGATTTTCGCTGCATGTGGCTGCATGTGGAGAGGGTAAGGCTCGATGGGAAGTAAGTATTTGTTTGTGGGGAATGTTGAAGAACTTGATTGTACGAAGTTCAAGGACTGAATCGTCACTTTCAACGAATGTCTAACACGTGCATCTTTGACGAAAGTCCGTAAAGCAGACAGATAATGTTTGAATTTGGCACAGGTTGTGAGCACGATCGATGTCAGCATATAGACACATTTTCCCGCGCCACAAAGCAGTCGCTAAAGCAACTAAATTCACCAGACGAACTCCCATATTCCTGTCACGTTACTCTGTCGCCGTATCGAGTCACACTTCGTTCCACTCATCGCCCCATCGTTCCAATCGAAAGTGATCGCCGAAACCGCAAAAAATTCTCCGACCTTGCCCGCCGTCCACTTAATAACAAGCAGGGGCATTGCCTCCAACCAAATTCACAGACCGTCCAGTCAATGCTCGCGTTCCCCTAAAGAGAGCGCACTCCACCTAACACCCTTGAGACAGCAACCAAACAACGAGCAACGAGAAATTGAATTTAGCACCACTTTCGCGTCAATTGCACACACCACCAGTCAAAAATCCACCGTGACTGCCATTACAGTGCCCACTCTAGCGTGCACTCGTACATCTCCGCCTCTCAAGCACCACCAGTGATTACGGCCCATTAGCAGTTCCATTTAAACTGTAACCGACTCCCGGGGGAAAACAAAAGAAATTAGTCGAGACCATAAGTCGTTTCTTTTCAAATACTCAATTCGCAACGATCGGCGAGTGTGTAAGTCACTGCCTTCGTTCGACGGCGGGGTTCGCAGCAACAAAGCCAACTTGTCGTACACCTGCGGCAGTTCAATCGACTGGCTTCGTCGTCGGATGGAAGAAATGACAAAGGAAAGACGAAGTGATCCACTGATTAAGCAGCAGCGATGCGGTCTGCCGCGGTGGCGTGGTACTGCAGTCAGCAGTGCCAATGCCATCTCTCCACCGCTTCAAGATTTCGGTGCTCGACTGTTATACCACACAGCAGCTGGGGACCGTGCTGCCAATGGGGATTAGCGGGTTCCGTTTCGGTTTTACTTTTAAACTAGCGAACGCTTTGCAGCGGTGGTTAATAGATAATTTACTCTCGACGCGTTCGGTTCACTGCGCGAAAGGTGTCTGCGTATTGTTTTGTTGTGCTTCTGCGATTATAGTGTATTGCGGGGAATTGGAATAAAAATGTCAAGGCTGTCAATTGCGATTATCGTTGTGGGTGCTTTGACCGCTATCGTCGTCGAGTGTCGGTGGTATCAGAACGGTTTGGTTTTCTATGATGTCTCAACGAAGAAGATAATTCTACCGCCTACTGTTTCGGTTCAGCGCGGTCGTAGCATACGGTTTACGAATGTGCCCATCTTCTCGAAGCTGGGTCAGCCGTGCACTTGCAAAGGATTACTCTGCGGTTGCTGTGCGGGCTTGGAGGTTCGGGAATACAACTTTAATCAGAAAAGTAGGTGATATGTGAAAGTTTGCCATCTCAGAAAATTCCTTAAAAAATGTTTTTTGTATGTGAATGGAAATATGATCGTGAGGTCTTACTTAATGACCTTGTGGCGGAATTTTTCGAGCTAGGAAATGTTGGATTCGAATATCATTACGACTGGTGGATGGTCTAAGATCAGTAAAGTGCTGTGACTCATGAGTCTAGTCTTGCGAACCGAGAACTTAGCAAACTCTGTGATTTATTTCGCATGAAATTCTTTCTATTTGCAGAAGTGGCTATGGGTACAATTTACGAAGTCGTAAATTTTTGATTCGGAATGATTGATTCGCATAGAATCGTTAATTAGGATATTTAAGCATCATTTTGCTAAATCAAAAAAAGCCATCATGATTGACCGGATTAGGTGGCAATTCGTTATTTATTTAAAATTTCGCAGTTAACGGTTCATGTGTACAGCACTTAATGCCCAAAAACAATTTTGTTGGTACATAAATCGAAAAGAGCCTTTGCTGCTTGCTGGCAGTCAGTAACTTCAACCTAACCAAAGTTTACAAATATTGTCCTCTGAGTCGGTACAGCATCAAAGGGAATCGCATTATCTCTGGCTTTGCAAATCTTCCAGACGATGCACTCTCTGTGCGCTCATTAAATGTTCCTTTATCGACGATCGTCGGCTCAGTTGTACAGGGTGGGCCAGAGAAGAACTATCAATATAAAAAACACGTATAACACTTGTAATGATCATAGGTTTTAATTAATCGTTTCTGTATAAAATACAATGTATGAACATTTTTAAGCACTATGTATGAAATATCACATCAGACAAATGCCCACCATTTTACTTCATACCGACATCAGCTCTTTCTGGCGAGTTACCCTGTGTTTATGTTGGGGGCTCGGTATTTCGTCTTGAATATTCTGTTTCGGCTGTCTAATAGCCTCTGGTTTATCGACATACCCGTTAATCGAAGAAATATTGGCCATTAACCTTTCGGCTATAATACCGCACCAAACAGGGCATCTTATTGGGTGTATGGTACTGATACTAGTGTGTGGGCCTTTGACTTTCGGTGTCCCACAATCTACACTTTTGTTTGCTGACATAAGTAAATAGAAATGCACATATTCGCCTCAAAACATTATTTATAAAATTAATGTGGCTAATTGTAGAAAATCGATAATTTTATCGCGTTGTTGTGTACTGTATATTAACATTTCCTTCTAAAAGAAAGAAAAAAAAATATATTGGAAAACTGTGTTTTATATGAGCCACCCTGTATTTCAAATGCAACTCTCTGAAGACCCTCCGATTACCTCAAAATGGCATATGACTTATTTTCATGGTTCATAATATAGTTTCGTGACTTTGTTGGTGTCGGTTAGCCCTCCGAAAGTCCTCAGTTGACACTGCAAGGACCACAAACCCTAGCAAAGAGGTGTTACATGTCGCGCATTAACAGCTGGATGGCACAGTTGATTGAGTGCCTGACCTTGATTAGAGGGGTCCCTGGTTCGAATCCCAGTGAAAGCAAAGTTAATACGCTTTATCCGGGTCTTAAATCAGGTTCACTCAACATTTGCCGTTGAGATAAAATATACGGCACTATCACTGGCGTTGTCGATCAGTGGTAGTAGTCTGACTATGGGTATCACAATGGACCAACAATGGTCTAAGTACCTCTGTACATGGTGCGCATTTTCGGCTAGCAGCTTCATTGGAGCATGGTTAATTTGAAAAGCGGATGAAGTAGTCCTTGCAGAAAGTTCGCTCAGATACCGCGCTGGAGACGCCCGCTGTTTCTTTATGTGTTCGGTCAATAAAATTGGATCTCCAGATTTATGACAACCGCCAGCAAAAGTTTGTTTTTTTGTATGTTCCGCTTTTTTACTCTTCCTTCGCGGAATCTTTATGTGAAAGAAAATAAATTGAAAGCAGCAGCTGAGGCACTAATCGTGTGATTTACTGATTTCCAATTCTTCATCGTCGTCGGGGTACGCTAGCGGGCAGTCGATCATTTATTTTGATTAATACTGTTCCGGCTACACGGTGATGGTGCGACACCCCATATTTTCGTCACGTCTCATCACAACACTGCCTGCAGTTGTGCAATTAAAAGACCACTCATGACATTTCAAACTATTTAATGAGCACCCGAATTGCACAAAGATCGAGACAAAGTGTATATCTTTAAAAAGGGAAAGTACCGAACTCGGTTAACTTACGTACTAAGTTACTGAATTAAAAACCGAATGCCGTGAATCTGTGAATGGCTAATAAAATTGAATTCACTCATTCTCCCATTGAACATCGGTTTAAGATCAGACCTGAATGCAATTGAAGTGAAGTGGCTGTCCCTTTATATTCGTGGTCATTAAGCGCAGAAATGAAAAGTGTTTTCTTTGTGTACTTGGACAAAGTGGTCTCACAAGTTCATCAATGGGATTGCTTTGGCACAAGAGTTGCAAAAATAAGATTAAAATTTGTAGACGTTTGACGACGTGCAATAAAAAAAAAATGTGAGACAAAAATATGCGAAGAAAAGGAAAAAGACTTTGAATTGGTGCAGACGAATAATAAGACGATGATTATGACTTGAACTTGCTTTATTTGAATGAGAATGAATTTAAAAATTGTCTGTATTCGATTTGGGTCGTAAAACATCTAAGGAATTTAAATTTAAATGCTTTCACCGTGTTGAGGTTACCTAGCCTTTTTTGAATGCATGTTAATACTATATTCGAAGAGAAATCCAAAAGATATTAAGTTACAAATATTCAAGCAGTTAAATTCGAACAACAGAAAGACAACAATTGACGAAATGTGTTCCAAAAGACTCTACTTGTTGTGGTGTGGCAATCGTGGTGTAGTGTGCAGGTTTCTAGACTCATAGGTCCATTCCTCACACGGACACTTCAGAAGTAGCACTTCACGAACTACACTGTTTGCAGTCATTGTTGTCCGTGAAGTGCTCCTTTTAAAACGTCACCGGTTGGAGTCACCTCGTGAGGGAACTATAGCACGAACAACACAAGTGGTTACCGTAAAGCTAGGCTCAGGTCAACCTCGTCCTATTCGACCACTCATACTGTAGCTTAAATGTAACCATTTTTTTAAGCTCGATACTGGAACTTACTCTTTTGCCAAACCAATTACCAACTATTAAGAGTATCATAAAAATAAATTCAAAATAAGGAAAATTCAAGAACGACTCAAAGACTGCGTCGCATTACGTACAGTTTCTTTAACAATTTCAGCACACCTTATTTCTCTCAATTCTTTCTATTTCCATATAAAGTTTAATGCTTGCGACATACATTCCACCTATCTTTTATCAAGCTCATTATACTCCAAACAACAAACAAAAAGAAACAGTGTTACATTTCGGATGTCACAGAAAATCGGTGAAACAGAAAATGCAATCATAAATTTGGGCATGTTACAGATCATGAATTACTGAAAGTTGTGTGTACATTAGCTAGATGTATGTGTCGTTATCGATATTCATGTGGCACATCACACATTGAGGTTTGACGTCGTTACAGTCGACAGTTTATACCGAATTTGCCCTCTGAAGGGAAAATCTGAACATAAAGCCATTTAGCAACACATAGAAGGCGTAAGATGCGTTTAAAAGTCCTAAGTGACGTGTACCCAAAAGTGATGTCTGTACTACTTCCAGCATTTGATTATGACATTAACGTATTTATAGTAACTTTATAGTGATTTCAAAATCATAAAAAAGTTCGACTCCCCATTGTTCTAAAACTGTCTGAATACATAAAAAAATAAATGCAAATAAATTTGCGTTGACAGTCACTGAAGAGTAGTCAGTCGCCTACAGATGTTCGATCAAATTAGGTTCGAGTGGCCATGCTATAAGTTCGTAGTGCACTCATGTCTGTAGATCCATATTCAAAAGTGGCCAGTATATGTTGATGTTACTTGGTTAAGGGGAATATAATGTTAATGTACTCCACCCAATCGTCTTGGCATAGAGCTGATAGGAAGAGGCTAGCTAAAAGTTGAAGGTAAAACGTCATCACTTTTTCTAATTTCGATTAATCATCGTGACTCCCTCTTTTCATTCTCTATTCTCAAGTCGTTATGATCGACTTTTGTGAATTCCTCCTACTTACTCCCTACAGAAGTGTCAGTTCGCAGTTGTTTCGAATACATTCTCGCATCTTAAAGATTAGTATAAAACAATGTTATTAAAACAATTCCACCATACTGACTACTGATCGTTGTTGCGGCAGCCATTTCCACTCCATTCTCTGTAAAAACATATGTGCGTACCATTAAGAACCATAATACAAATAAACCCATCCATTCTGAATCGATTATCCTCTTCCCCGGCAATGAAACTAATCACGTAGATAACAACACTTTGTCATCATCCGGGCTGCACCTGAAATTTAACTCCGGTCCCAGCCTTGTTGAAAATGTCTCTTAACCGCTGTCTACAACTAGTTGATGTCATATAATTTCATTTTCTATCTTTTGAACGTATATCTTCGAAAGCCGAATAAAAGTCTTTCTGATTAGCCTCCTTTTCGATCATACAGCTTAATTCTCAGTCCATCCGGATCTATGCAATTTTATTTTAAGCTGATTTGCATACAATTGCTACAACTCTTTCGTGTGGCGCTACACTCCATGCTAGACTTGAGCTCAGATTAACACTGCTGTAGGGCTTATTATTTGTTTCTAAAGAGGGGAGGCAATTTTTGCAAATAATAATGATAATAATATGGGTGGTGCTACAGCCCGTAGAGGGCCAGGACATAGCTTCTCAGAAACCACTCGTGTTGCGCGTGCTATTGTTCTCTCACGGTTGGAAAGGACCATAAAAATGTATTATGCCGACTCCGAACGGCCAAGTTTGAGAACCTTTTTCTAGACAGTTATACTCTCTGAGCATTGTTAGTGGCTCGAAAGAGGCGGTGAAAATTATTTTTTTGTCGTACCAGGAATCGAACCTAGACATGGTAGGTTCAAGGAGGAGGAGTCGATGCCACGGGCCTCGAATTTTTTGTAATACCCTCTAACAATTGTCAGTGAGTTGTGAAAGGTGGCCATGAATATGAAATTTGATGTGTCCGAAAATTCAGCTAGGAGTCGAAGCACTTTAACTTTTTATCATTTCACTTCCATTGTATGGGATTATTAGTAGCCGTTGCTACCGTAAGCAGGGTCTTGTATCTGAATTTGGGCTCAACAGTCGTTCTTGTTGTTGAATCAGAGGTCCAACTCCACAAGCGTAACCGATGTCTTCACAAAATGAATGTGTACACAAGTTTGGTCTGACATTACAAGGCCGAGAATGAGCGAAAAGCTCTCAAAACCAAGGCAATCTGCTCAAAAAACAAATTTCAATCAATTAAGACATTTTAGCGTCTACTTTCCTTAAGTCTGATTACTTTATTAAGGACTTTCCTTAAGTTTAGCCCAGCTTGGTTGAATTTCCGCATTGTTTTCAAATACATACCACGAATGTTAAGAAGAAGCTACAATGAAATATGTTAACATAGGCATACAACTTCTGCTTAGATCTTCTACCCTATTAATTAATTAATTAAGACATTCAACTCCAGAACCAGATTTCAACCGCAATTATTAAAATTGAAAATAAAATCGATCAAACTCACGATCGGCCATAATGAAATGATCAGTTCGTAGACTGTGGTTATGCATACATCTCATATCGATGATTGTCAGATCCCACCCATCGACCGTACGCGCTCGATGTGATGAAAAGTGAAAACACAAATTTCCAGCATCTTGTGCTCACAAGTCCCGAGTCCGACCTAGATATTAATTTGTTTACTTTCGTTTCAGTGTGTGCCAATGTGACGTTCGTGCCGGAGAAGGAGGAGGCTCTGCTGGACGTGTTTCTGAACGAGAAGAGTCGAGCGAAATACGGCATCTCGGCGCGGAACCCGTCACCTCTGTGTGTACCTATAATGATGCCTCTGCCGATGGCGGCATGTATTCAAATGTCCGATGTCGGCCTAAAGGGTAACAATTTACACATGTGCATGGATTTCGTTATGCGTCTGCATACCACCGATGCCATGGAGCTGCACTTCAACTGTCTGTCCATGGGCCAAGATGGTATCCAGTATTTGGACAAGAATGGAAAGCCGGTACTGCCACGCACAAGCTCATCAGAATCGTATGAGAGGATCAACGACGGAGAGGAGTACTACGATGATGATGGTGAGGAAGAAAGCCCGGAAGCTGAACAAAGCCAAGGTGGTAGTGAGCAGCAGGAAGACGCAGAGAATTTCGACGCCGAAGAAAGTGGCGATGGTCCAAGTTATGAAAGCGATCCCGCGACGGGAGAAACTGTGGAGTATGAGGATGTAGATGATGTCGAAGACAACGAAGACGTGGACGAAGTGACGGAACAAACAATACACGAGGTAAACACAACAGACCTGCTAAGAGAGGAGAACTACATAACAGACAATATAATCAGACTGTACGAGCCGGTGTAGTCCGATGCGCCAAATGACTGCCTTAGATGTAATCTCATAGTTGACTGTTAATTATTTTATTTATTTGTTGAGTATTATTAAAGATGTTACTGAAGGAGGAGTGGACATTTATATTTGACTGTGTTTTGTTTGAAGTTCAGCTGGAATCTTTGCAAATTTGCGTTTTCTCTTACTTTCTTTGGCAAGGGAAATGTTGGCATTCAGATCAGACACACGCTTTCGCATGAAATTGAAATGAGATTCTGGTGTTTCTACGTAAGGCGAACAACATAGAAAGCCTGGGTATTTCACTAGGCTCTGAAAGACACAAGAAGAGTGGTCAATTAATGAATTCAGTTTTGTCCCCAAAAGACTGCCAAGAGTAACGTAAAAAGGTCGAGTTGTGTAGTAAATGTGTGAACAAAATCATAGCATGCAGAATGGGAGAAAATAAAAATGGTGTAGCACCGATTCTGAATGAAGATGAAGCCAGTATGGGTTTTGAAAGGGATGTTGCAAAAAAAACGAAAAACTTGGGTACTAGGACTGTAACAGATTTTTATCCAGTTGTCCTACACTCCGAGGTAATCCAGGACATAGTATCTACCACCCTTTCACGAGTAGAGCCACCAACAGTTTTACGCTAAGTCCGAACGCCCAAGTTTGAGATGGTTTCTCTCGACTTGTATACTTCCTCAGCATTGTCTATGACTCGAGAAGGGTAGAGCCGTGAATTATAAGACTGGTCGCTAAGGGAATTACCTTAGAAATTCAGCTTAAAAGTCGACGACCCTACACTAAATCACTGTCAGCACTGCTTCATTTATTGTGTATTTAAACAAATTCGCAGTATACGTAAAGACCGCGGCGGCTGTGGCGTTGAGGGTCTGTGCGTCGACTCCTATGCACTTGACCCTCGGTATCTAGGTTCGAATGCCAGTACGACAAAACTAATTTTCACGGCCCCATCTCTTTCGACTCACTGACAATACTCAAAGAGTGTAACGGTCTAGAAAAAAATTCTCAAACTTAGGAGTCGATATAAAACTGTATGTCCCTTCCCCGCACAACACGAGTGGTTGCTGAGATGCTAGGTCCTGTGCCTACTTTGCGAGTACATCATAATGAACAGCTAAAGGGTGATTTTATAGTTATTATAGCAACACTGGTTTAAGCAGCTGACGCACGTTTCGTGTTTTGTTTCACTGTCGAACATCTTCAGTTTGGTCTATAATTTAACCATGAATCGTCTTACAAACGAACAAGGCTTGCAAATTATTGAATTTTATTATCAAAATGCGTGTTCTGTTAAGAAAGTTCATTTGTGTTCAATTGTGTTCAGCGACGAAGCTCATTTTTGGCTCAATGGGTACGTAAATTAGCAGCATTGTCGATTTTGGAGTGAATAACAGCCAGAAGCATTGCAAGAGCTACCAATGCATCCAGAAAAAGTCACAGTTTGGTGCGGTTTATGGGCTGGTGGCATCATTGGACCGTATTTCTTCAAATATGATGCGAATCGTAACGTAACTGTGAATGGTGAGCGCTACCGTGAGATGATATCCAACTTTTTTTTGCCCAAAATGCAAGAGCTTGACTTGCATGACATGTGGTTTCAACTAGACGGTGCCACATGCCACACAGCACGCGCAACAATGGACTTATTGAGGGACGAGTGCGGTGAACATTTAATTTCACGTTCGGGTACGGTCAATTGGCCGCCTAGATCGTGCGATTTAACGCCTTTAGACTATTTTTGGTGGGCTATGTTAAAGCTCATGTCTATACAGACAAGCCCGCTTCAATTGACGCATTGGAAGACAATATTGAAGCATTTATTCGTGAGATACCGGCCGAAATGTTGGAAAGAGTATGCCAAAATTGGACTAAGCGGATGGACCATTTGAGGCGCAGTCAAGGTCAACATTTGCATGCAACATTAAATTATATGGACCGTACTATCAATTCTGAATTTTATGTGTTTTTTTTTTAAAACTTTCATGTAGCTTTAAAAAAATCACCCTTTATAACGCTGAGCTGGTCAAAGGATTCATTTACCTCGTCTTCGTCGTAAAAACGAGTAGCACTAATATATACAGTACGTAGATGGAATGCAGAATAACACTTGCCAATCGCTGTTACTTTGACTTCAAGAGACTATTCGAAACCTCTCTCGAAAGACCAATGCGTTGTACAAGACTTTGAACAGTCCAATGCAGCAGAGTTCTGTCGAACGCACTTGAACAAGCTCTAAGTGGTTTCGAGAGCTAAGTAATGAATGCAGTCGTAAGATGTGTTTGCACTGATGGCGATGGGGGGAGAAGTTTCCATCACGAACTTTAGAGACTATTCAGTGACATCTGTCTAGTACTTATGTAACAGAAATCAAGTACTAGAGAGATATTCGACTTAACAGCTCATTGACCCCTTGTCCGTCGACGAATATGTTTGACTGTTACTCACATTTTTTGACAGTGCCATCGAACCTTACATAGCTGTTTACACACACTTTGAAAATCTACTGCGGAAAGTGTAAATGCTATTCTCTGATTGGTCCATACATTTACACTTTGAACAGTAGATTTTCAAATGTTAAAAATGTCTATAATAAATACTTGATTTGTGGCATGTAATATGCATTGACAACTTATGTAGTTCCGATCCGAACATTTTTTGGCTACGACCATGTTGTCTGAACAGCAAAACGAATGTCATCTACTTTTAAGGTGTCGCACATATCTGCATACATAAATTTAAAGTTTATAAACAACTTCGTTTTACGCAACTGGAGATAGCTAGTCTTCGATTCCGAGCCATTGGGACAACGCAACAGAGGACGTCCTCGAACGAGATGGCACACACAAGTGGAAAAGGACCTCAACTAACTTGGTGTGCGCAACTGGCGAAATATAGTGCTGGTTGTAGAGGCTTGTTGGTTGAGTCCCTGTTCCACCTCGGACTATAGCGCCAAACAAAGAAGAAGAAGAAGAAGATAGCTAGCAAAGATATGGGCTTTAGAAGCGAAGATATGCCTTCGTACACGCCAAACTAACAAAGATCTGCGTTGACAGTTCACATTCATGGCAAACAAAGATGGCAATGACTGTTTTTCCAATAACTTCCACCTGTCAAAATATTCGATGTTCGAATATTTGCCGAACGTGCGAAAATTGTATCGAAATATTATCGAATTCGTCGTAAATACGCAACGTTAATGCAAGAAACACAATAGAGTGTTATTGCTAGCATTTTCACACGAGTGTAGAGCTGCAGACAAACTTCAAAATGACAACCCAATTTATCAGCTGTTTTCAATTTGTAAGCGAAATGTCAAGTGTCAACTGAAAGCGGCTCTGGCACAAATTTCCTTACGAGAAACTGCTAAAGACCGAGCTCTTACGTTTTGTAACATGAAGCTAGAAGCAACTCTCTATTGTGTTTTAGGCATAATGCCTGACTTCGTTGTGAAGTCGGTTATCACCATGGCTGCAGTGTGCAGGCAAAAGACTCTGATGGGCCTTAAGCCTTAAGCCAGAAAGTACAGAAATTGGAATAAGACCCAAAAATATACCCATCAGTTAAATTGGGCATCGCCAGAAGAAAACCCGCCTTATTTTGATTTTGTGGTTGGATTTGGGCTAACATGCGTAGATATAATATTGTGCTATCGCAAGAATTAATGTCGGACGACCATAGACAACGCCGAGACTGGGCGCTTTTGTTGGCGGAGATCCGATTTTTGGCCAAATCATCATCTTCTCGGACCAGGCGCATTTTTGACTCAGCGAACACAATTCACAATTGTTCGACCAAACGTCAATGCATCCACAAAGATCGACTGTTTGGTACGCTTTAAGGCATGGCGGCTTCATCGGACCTCATTTCTTTCTTAAGATCAACCGACTTTCTGTGGTCAGAGCTCGACAACATCGATTTATCGGAGTTGTGGTTCCAAGAAGTGACTCAACGCTCGAAGTTTTGAAGGAGGAATTCGGCGTCTGGATCATCTCACAGAGAGTGTGGCTAGTTATTTTCTCTATGAATACATCAATACCTTAGTGTGCGATAGCAAGCTTACCACAAGCTTGGCTAACATTCGGGACGCTGTTAGTAGTGGGACAACACCCCCAATTTATTAAGCTTAATACAAGCAGATAACTTAAACAATCTAAACTTAAAAACTAAAGCTTAACCTAGATGGTAGAGAAAAAAGGGAAGACTAGCGCAATAAAGAATGGGATTGTAGGTGGTTTCGAAGTGAGGTTTTGCTAAGGTGGAAATCGAAAGAGTATTCCATAGTGTTAGCCCGGCTTAACATTCTTGACACCGGTGAAGCCGTAATTAGTCCGATGTGGTCTAATGCGAAAGAGGGCTGCAGACCTTAAATTGTAGGGGTTGACGCTAAGAGACACAAATTCAAGAAGTGCGTGGCAGTCTGTATTACCAGTAATCAGTTGGTGGAGGGAGAGCAGATCGGCAGTTTTACGACGGTTTTCGAGGGACTCGAGGCGAATTAGTTTAAGGCGATCAGAGTAAGGATGTAAGTTGGTTCTGTCAGTCCAGGCAAGATCACGTAGAGCGAAACGTAGAAACCTACGCTAGACAGCTTCGATACGACGAATGTGGACCACGTAATGAGGTGACCATACTTGGCTGGCATATTCGAGAATGGGTCTGACGAAGGTGATGTATAGAGATTTTGTGACATAGGGATTCGAAAATTCTTTTGACCAGCGTTTGATAAAGCCAAGCGTAGAATTTGCTCTACTTATAATATTGTCAATATGGGAACTAAAGTTGAGCTCACGATCACAGATAAGGCCTAAGTCGCGTAAAGATGATACTGAAGGGACTAGTTCATTGCTGAGGAAATAGTTTCTATGTGGATGCGGTGGACGTTTGTGGATTGACATTTACTGATGTCGATCTGCCTTTCAGAAAACCGTGTTGGGAAGTTGAAAATAATGCTTTGCAGTGAAAAAAACATAGAATCGTACACAATGCTTTCGAATAGTTTAGGTACGCAAGATAGCTTAGCGATGGGACGATAGTTACTTATGTCGTTTTTTGGACCTTTCTTATGTATAGGGATAATAAAAGAGTTCCTCCAAAGCTGGGGGAAACATCCTTGTGAAAGGGACATATTGAAAAGAGTTGCTAGGGGTTGAGCCAGGTGTCCAGCGCATTTCTTAAGCACAATTGCAGGCAACCCATCGGGACCTGGGTTATAGTCGTCCTTTAGTGTATTGATCTTTTTCGCTTGGCATTAATAAATCGGTAAAAATTCTTAGGATCCGTTATGAGATTGGATTGCATTCGGTCGATATACTTCAGATAGAGAGATTCAGAAAGTTTAGTAAATTTTAGGTGAGTAAGCTGGTAAATGGAGTGGTCGAAGCCAGAGGTAAGCTTTCCAGAGTTTGTTTCTTTTGTTACGAAGTGATCGTAATTGTTTTCTGTACCAAGGAGGGGATGTGGGACAATTTGCATGGTATTTGAGAGGTACAGCTTTAACGAGACAACCGGAGATGATAGAGTAGAAGGACGAAAGGACGGTTTCAATATTAATGTAAGCAAGATTAAAATTAACTCGGCTTAGCAAAAAATTGAGCTTGACGAAATCAGTTTTACGAAAGTTAAGGCTACAAGAGGTTGGCGAATGATTTTTCCGAATCAAATTACTGTAGGAAAAGGAGGAAGATGATCGCTTTCAATGAAAATGCACTTAATAATGTCAGATGAAAATATAAGATTGAGTTGCCTACCAAGGCAGTTGGTAATACTACTTATTTGATATAGGCCGGTGTTAGAGAGACAGTCTAGAAAGACAAATTCATATTATTGTTAAAATTCAAAAAAGAATGACATGAATGAAGCTTTAACACAGACCCGGATCGTTGAGAAGCCGATCGTTATCAACGATTTTTTTCAAAAATTTGCAGCAAACTAGATTCATTCCATTACGCAGAAGCCTATACGAAATCACCGGAATTGTATGGTTGCCCTCAACAACGTCTGATCGAGATCCACGGCGAAGCGGACAGTACATGGAAGATTACGAGTAGATAGGTTACATGAAAAAAAACCGACAATGAAGCATGCCATTTATTTTTCAGAAAATTAACCATCTTGATCAACCCAAGCCCCAGCAGGCTGACTAAAGAGAAACCGTGAACGACAAGATCCTAGATGTCAAATGCGAAGTGGTACCACTTACTGATCAGTGGGTCCCTCCCATAGCATCTGTCCGCACCTAGGGTGGCTACTGGAGAATGCCAAGCGAAATGATGTTCCTTTTTGCTCACTCTCTGAAAGTTCATCTAGGAAAGTTCAGAGAGCTCTATTCATTTTAATAAAATTATCCGGAGAAAGTGTTTTCTAACCGCTTTAAAATGCACGTGTCTACACATTGTCCAAAGTTCCAAAACAAAGTTCTCACTAAGTTCGAAGAAAACTGAATTCATTACTATTCAAGGTCGCCGCTTAGCTTGTTATCCAACTCACATATATACAAACAATCAACTACAAAAAACAAAAGTACATCAATGACCACTTCCGCTGCGTTGAGGGACTTGTTAGGCCTTTAGTTCGTGAAAGGAACGCTTCCATTGTTCCCAACAGCAGATGCGTTAATCCACCGCCTATCGAATCGCACTCTTAATTTATTCCCGCCCGACAACGACAACGACGGACGTCTTCTTGCAGATGTTCGACACATAATCAGAAAACCCCAAGCAGTTACTTTCTACCAGCTATTACTTAACCTCTGCCAAATTCAAGATCCCCCAACGCTAACCAACGACGACTGATAGACAATGAATATCGTATGCCAGCAGCTTCAGCACGTCTGTCGCGTTTGCGTTCATTGTTTTGGCCTGGCTAACTGCTAGCTGACACAGCGATTGTCGACAATTTATTCGCTGCCACCAGCTGCTGAGACACCACGCTTTTAAGACACAACCAAGGTTTTGTCGATGCTATCAGCCTGGGAAAATGGAAGCAATATGTATGCACAGAAAGTTACAATCAGTACTCGTAGCACACACGTTGAAAGGGGCACAGAGGCGACGACGCACTTAGACCGCTATGACCCGAAAGAAAGGAAAAGTTATTAACGTTGTCCGTCGTGAATACCAATCGAACGCTGGGGACACCTGCGAAAGTGGCAGGCAGTAGGACATCGCAGTGGTCAGGCATTCGATGGGATTGTCTCCAGTCGCTGAAGTAATGTCTGAAGATTTACGCAAATTGAAGACAATGCAGCCAGGTCCGGGTTGGGAATGGCTATGCACAACTTTTTCAAGGTTTATGGGAAGATAAGTGGATTGCATATCTGACTCTGGGGAGTTTATGGGATGGGAGCGGTGATGAAATTCGGATATTCATTGCTGTGTCAATATTGAATGAATTAGACGACGTTCCTGTCCAATTAGCAGGCTGTTCCTGTGGTTGAGTGAGGTAGTCCGGTGTGAACCCTGGCCTCAAGCACTAAGATTTTAATTCGCTTATGTCATGTCTTCGGGTGCTGGAATTTACCGATGACGACCATCGCCTCCTCCACTCTAAGATGCTCCACTTCTCAGAAAATACCCTGTAACTACATTTCCTTCGCTTCCTTGCCCATTAGAATGCGACGAGAGTAATGGGGTTATTGAGATCAATCGATATCACCCCACCTACGCAAGACACACGATATGATGGCGAATTCCATTCCTCATCGACCATGAGACACAAGTCATTAGAAGGAAATCCGCACTTGGCGAAGATAAGTCTCACATTGTTCACAGTCAACATCCTTCATACCTCCCGACGAGATGAAGAGGCGGATTTAATCGAGCAACGCATTCAAGGGGACAACTCGAACACAAGAATGCCTGGATGCAAATAACTACACGCACGGGAATTTCATTAGGAGCTCGCTCTGTGTCCGTGTTGACGTCAACCGACGCTTGAGTGATTTCAATTTTATTTCACAAGCCAAACGTCTTGGCATTTGTGGGATGAGTGTTGGGAGAACTATCATGTCGGGAATTTTGGGAGATGGGAGGAGGCATCTGATGCAGCTGGCATTTAAAATGTTCTCCATGTGTCCGCGGGGATAGCTGAAGAATGTGTAGACTTTGTGATTGTGCACTCGTATGATTATGACACAAAAATAGTGCCGGCCATGTCGATGACTTGGATGATTTTGTAAATTTTGGATTATAAAATGGGTGGTTAAATTTTAAGGGCCGATCTTGAATTTGAACCACACCTAAACGTCAAGTCTTTTTCTGCATTTCATTTGACATTTCTCAATTTCAGACTAATTCAATTTGAACCATGGAAAGATACACAATCGAGCAACGCGTTAAAGTTATTCAGGCTTATTATGAAAATGTGCGTTCAAGTCAAAATGCATATCGTGCACTTCGTGATTTTTTCCGGTCAATTTAATCGTCCAAATGTGCGTACAATCGGAAAAATCGTGCAAAAATTTGAGCAAACCGGGTCTGTAGGAGATGTGACAACACCAGTGCATGCTTGTACAGCTCGTACTGCAGACAATATTGCTGCTGTTCGCGATAGTGTGGCTGAAGAGACGTCCACCTCAACTCGTCGTCGTGCCCAACAATTGCACCTCTCACGCTCGTCGATGATGAACATTATGCATAAAGACTTGCATTTACACGCTTACAAGGTGCAATTGACTCAAGCGTCGTCAATGGTCAGATTGGTGGCAAGAAATGGCAACAGTGGATGATCAATTTTCGAAGAAAATCATCTTCAGTGATGAGGCACATTTTCACCTCAGTGGATTCGTCAATAAGCAGAATTGCCGCATTTGGGCGAATGATAATCCAAGAGTGATTGTCGAAAAACCAATGCACCCACAAAGAGTGACTGTTTGGTGCGGGTTATGGGCTGGCGGCATCATCGGGCCGTATTTTTTCCAAAATGAGGCCGTTCAGGCAGTTACTGTGAATGGTGTTCGCTATCGTGAAATGATAACGAACTTTTTATGGCCCGAATTGGAAGATATGGATGTGGACGATATGTGGTTTCAACAGGACGGTGCCACTTGCCACACAGCTAACGAAACAATGGCTCTTTTGCGCGACAAATTCAATGGCCGTGTTATCTCACGTGGTGGCGATGTCAATTGGCCGCCAAGATCATGTTCTTTGGGGTTATTTGAAAGAAAAGGTGTACGTCGATAAGCCAGCAACAATTCAAGAGCTAAAGGATGAGATAATTCGGCACATTAACGGCATAGAACCTCAATTATGCCTCAGCGTCATCGAAAATTTGAACCATCGAATGGAGGTGTGCCGCCGAGATCGCGGCGGCCATTTGGCCGATATTTTGCTCCATACATAAATGAACCGTACCAATATTATCATAATAAAAAGAAATGACAAAAATTTCCTAATTAATTTGTGTTTTATTCAAAATCAACATCGGCCCTAACAATTTAACCACCCGTTAGATATGATTTTATGAGTATGTAGACAAATCTGGGAATATTACCATTCTGTCACTTAACCCCTACGAATTCGACTGCCGTTAGTAATAATCAAGGCATATGCGTATATCATACACTAATACACATGTTACCCAATATTGCCTTCAAATTTCCTAAAAGACAAATATTTCAAAAAGGCAAACAAAACAATTTAATGTGTATACGCTAAAAATATTTGTTCATCTCTAGCTGAATTCCACTTTTTAAAATGACTCTGAACACACTCATAACCACATGCGCAACCAGTGCTTCTCAAACATCGCCGCTGTCAACTGCACGTGCGATTGAACGTCAAAACAAAAACTGACAAGTTGCCACTGCAGACGGTTGATTTCTGTGGCGAGTTAGAAAATACATTTAAATTCGAAATGGATATACAATTAAACGTAACAAATACAGCGCCCACAGTGAGGAGCAAGCCAAAGGTATGCCAAATACACATTTAAATATCCACAAATCTGCAAGTTAATCCTTTTTTTCAGGCGATTTCAAATGGAAAACCGAAAGTGCTTGCAAAAAAAGCACTGAAACACAAGAGTGCCCAAGAGTTCTCATTCGAATTTGGCGCTCCAAGCAAGGTTAAAGCGATAGTTGCAAGGCGCCGTCCACAGAAAAAAGAGGAACTTGCTAATGTCGGTACTTCCCAACCGCCACCTAAGCGACCAATGGTTCTGCGGCCGCCAGATTCGCCAAAGGATGCCTCTACGCCCTCAAATGGAGAACTGATGCTAAACGTTCATTCCGGGGAACCTAAGAGAGTGAGAGCAGCCAAAAAACAAATGCCGAAACGCATGGAAAAGAGGCAAAAGTTTGTCAAGAAGCCAGGGAATCCCTTTGCCAACACAAAGGCTTCACCGGACAAGGCAATCGATGAGGGAACGAGTACATTCTCTCTCAGGCCACCAGATTCGCCAAAGGCTACAGCCACCACACACTCGCAAGGTGAACTGATGCTAAACATTGTCTCCGGGGAACCCAAACAGAAGGTCCAACAGAAACCGAGGCCGAACCGGATGGATAGGATGCAAAAGAATGGCAAAACGCAAAGGAATCCATTTGGCAACGTCAAGGTTCTGTCTGACAAAGAAATCGACGAGGGAATTCGGAAGTTCTCAGGCAACCCTAACGCTGTAAAAGCGACGAACGAGAACGGTCATATAAATGCTTTTAGGAGGACGATAACGCCAAAGGACAAGTCGGTCAGAAAAATCAACCTCTTCACGAAGAACCCGGAGACGAAGATGCTCGGCCAACGGCTTGTGAAACCAGTCACAGAGAAGGTGTTCACCGGAGCAGCGATGTCATCTGTGGATTTGCATCCTCACTGCGTCAAGAATTTGGCGGACGTGTTGAACATCACGGAACTGACGTCGGTTCAGCAGAAAACGATACCGGAGGCCCTGAAAGGCAGGGATGTTCTGGTGCGATCCCAAACCGGTTCGGGTAAGACTCTCGCGTATGCTCTGCCCATTGTGCAGCGGTTACAAGAAATTCGGCCGAAATTGTCGCGAGAAAATGGAATCGCGGCAGTTGTCATCGTGCCAACCAGAGAATTGGCCGCCCAAACCTACGAACTCTTCCTGAAGCTCCTAAAGCCGTTCACGTGGATCGTGCCGGGTGTGCTCACAGGCGGAGAACGGAGAAAAGCTGAGAAGGCAAGGCTCCGCAAGGGAATCAACATTTTGGTGGGAACGCCTGGACGCCTGGTTGACCACCTGTTGCACACTGAATCCTTCAAATTGGACAAAGCTAAGTTTCTTGTCTTGGATGAAGCAGATCGCCTCCTAGAGATGGGCTACGAACGGGACGTGAAGCAAATCGTAGAGGCCATCGACGAGCAGAGAAAGAAATCAGCGGCTGAGGGGGTAGAGCTAGAGAACCTTCAGCGATTGCTCCTGTCGGCCACACTAACGTCAGCTGTGCAAAAGCTTGCGGGACTGACGCTAAAGAATCCACTTCTCATCGACAACAGAGATGAGGATTCCTCTTTGACTGTGAAAACTATGGGAGACGACGATGCGGCGGAAGACGGTGAAGGCGGTGTGCTCGTGATTCCGGAGAATCTACAGATGAGCTTCGTCGTCGCACCGACCAAGTTGAGACTGGTTACGCTGTCCGGTCTCTTGGCAAAGGAGCTGGCGAAGAAGAACTTCAAGGCGATGGTGTTCATGTCGACCATGGAAATGGTGAATTTCCATCACGACTTGATGAACGAAGAGCTCACGCAGAAAGTGATGGACGACGAAGACGAGGCCAAGGAGAGCGAGGATGAAGGTGAAGATCCCCTGCTGAAGGGGATACGGTTTTTCAAGTGAGTTTGAAAGGTGTGTGTTCACAAAATGTCAAGTTAATGGGTTCTTTTTTGCAGACTGCACGGTTCGATGACGCAACATGAACGACAAGGGGTCTTCAATGCGTTCAGGGAAGCCAAGACTGGAGTACTTCTGGCGACGGTAGGTTAAAGGCGATGATTCATATTTCCTTCGTGGCTTAAGAGATTATAATAGAAGGAAATTAATTATGTTTACCTTTCAGGATGTAGCTGGTCGCGGTTTAGATGTTCCTGAAGTGAACCTGGTGGTTCAGTACTCCCCACCGCAGAAGATCTCAGACTTTGTCCATCGCGTTGGACGTACCGCTCGTGCTGGCAAAAGTGGACGTGCCATACTCTTCCTGACTCCAAGTGAAACGAATTTCATTCGAGTTCTTGAAGACAAGAGGATAAGGTTCGTTCAATTCCTTGAAAATCTGGAGACGATAACTCTCAAAGATAATTCTCCAATCGTGTGGTGCATTACAATGTTGGCGTATTTTTAGGATTTCACAAATCGATATGGACGTCTACTTAAACGCGTTAGTTGCTGCTGATTCGGAGGCGAAAAACATTCAAGAAGCCGCATCGAACTTACAGCACAAATTCCAGGAACTGATCGCTGAGGACAAGGAAATGCACGATAAAGCGTGCAAAGGTGAGTCTCATCACTTTTTACAAGCATCTCCCAATACTTTCGAATTTGGTTTAAGTGAGTACGTAAAGTGTACGACGATGAAGATTGGTTCAAGGTTGGTTACAACAAATTTGAACTCAGTTCATGGTTCAGCTGAACTTGGGTTTAGTTCTCCACTGTGAAACTGGGCATTACTGTTTCGATTACAGTCTGTTAATCCTAGGAGCTTATTGTATTGTGTATCAGAATCAGAAACGTGGTTTAACCTCTGCAAAAGCTCGCACGTGCTTGCAAAAGTTGTCTGTTGTTTGTTGTCTTCAGATGTTAGTCCTTGGTCCTTGGTGCCTGGGGGCCTAGCATCTACAAAAATGATATTGTTCTATCACGAGTGGATGGGGTCTAGAGTTGTGTGGCGATTCCAAACGTTGACAGGAATATTTCGACTTTCTTAGACAGGAGTACTCTTTAAGTTTTGTTAGTGTCTCATAAGCGGTACTACTTATCAGGCCGGCGACCCATGGAGGGTCCGAGCCTGAGCAATTGCTGCCTTCCATCGTTGACGGTCCTGGGCACGCTGCTTCCAAGCTGTCTTGCATCCGCTATTACTTGGTCTTTATACCGGAGATTCGATCTTCCTCTCCTTCTCGAATCAGTAGGCTCGGATTCAAAGACCCTCTTTGCTGGACCATTGTTGTCGATGCGCTCGATGTGGCCTAGCCAGTGCAGTCGACGGATTTTTGCCTTCCGGACTACATCCACATCCTGGTACAGCTCGTAGAGTTCGCGGTTATGTCTTCTCCTCCAATAGCCTTCCTCGCAGACGGGACCATATATCCGTCGTAGAACTTTTCTTTCGAAGGTACCAAGAATCAGCTCTGCAGTTTTGCTTAGCGTCCAGCTTTCGGCTCCATAGAGCAGGACTGGCAAAATAATAGTTTTGCCAGTCCTGCTCGAGTCAGGAGTTTTGTGCCCAGTTGTTTTGACAAACCGAAGTAGCACTGGTTGCCAAAGGCGATTCTACGACGGATCTCCACTGTGATGTCGTTTGTGGAGTTCACGTTTGCCCCGAGGTAGACAAACTCCTTTACTACCTCGAAATTATAGCTGTCGATCGTGAAATTTTGTCCAAGGTGGTGTGTGACGGAACGTTTTTTGGTCGGCAGCATATATTTTGTTTTGTCCTCATTGACCTTGAGAGCAGTTCATTTCGCCTGTTCTTCATTCGCCGTAAAAGCCTCCACTACGGCACGTTGAGAACGCGCGACGATGTCGATGTCATCTGCGTACCCCAACAGTTGGACCGACTTGTAGAAGATAGTGCCTTCCGTGTTTACAGCTGCCCTCCGCACTATCCTCTCCATTACCAGATTGAAGAAGTCACACGACAGCGCATCTCCTTGCCGAAATCCAGTGCAAGTTTCAAACGGCTCGGAGATCCTTGAGCCGAACTCCGCGGTGCATCGCGTACGTGTTAGCGTGGTGCGACACAACCAGTTCAGTTTTCCCGGGATCCAGAATTCGGCCATCACATCGAATAGCTCAGTGCGTTGAATGATGTCGTATGTGGCTTTGAAATCGATGAAAAGGTGGTGCGTATCGATTTAAAACTCACTTGTATTATCCAGGATTTGTCTTAGTGTGAAGATTTGGTCTATAGTCGATTTGCCGGGCCGGAAGTCGCACTGGTATGTGCCGATTAGTGCGGTGCAAAACGGCCTTAGACGTTCACACAGTACACTGGACAGGATCTTGTAGTCGACGTTGAGCAGGGATTTACCTCTATAGTTGTTGCAAGAGAGATCGCCTTTTTTTGTGGAGCTGATATTCCAGTCGTCGGACATGCTTTCGTCTTCCCAAATTTTACAGATGATCTGGTGCATGCTCCCCACCAGAACATCGCCACCGGCCTTGAAGAGCTCTGATGGTAGGCCATCGGAGCCTGAGGCTTTGTTGTTCTTCAGCCTTTTAATGGCTGTTCCGACTTCTTCAAAGCTAGGTGGGAGGACTGCTTAATCGACTGGAGTTGGGATTTCCTGATTCCCTATCATTCTCTCCTGGTCAGACCCATTAAGCAGTTGTTGGAAGTGCTGCTTAAACACATCCACTATTCCCTGCGGGTCAGTAACAAGGCTACCCTCACGATTTCGAAGAGCCTGGGTGCCTTTCCTAAAGCCTGAAGCCAGGCTTTTGGCTTTTTTTATAAAAGGCCCGTATTTTTTGTCTATACCTAGACTATTCGATGTCCTTGAGCGGGGAGGTTGCGAGAGACCTTTTCTTCAGGCGTAGAAGCTTCTTTTCCTCCCGTCTTCTAGCCCGGTACTCCTCTTGCGCTGCTCTAGTTTTCCGTTGCAGCGCTTTTTGGTATGCCTCGTCGGTTGCACGTTTCTTCTGCTCACACTCGCCATCATACCACGGGTTTCTTGTCGGGGGTGGTAGGTAGCCTAAGGTGCTTTCCGCTACCTCCTTGATGGCCCAGTGGCAATGCAACCACATCTCGTTGGCGTTGGTGTTTGACGTAGGCATACCGGAGAGTCTCTCGCTTAATTGCTCTTCGTAGGCTCTGGCAAGCGGTAGAGCCGTGCATTATGAAAGTTTGGGTATGAACGAGGGATTTAACATGGCACCCGCAGAATAGGAATAGACGCATCTGCCAATAAGTCATGACGGCCATCTTCATATCTTATTCCCTATAAATGGGTTTTTAACTAGTGATATGAACTGTCGAATAAAAACTATCGAATTGTTCGATAGTTGCAAACTATTCGATAGTCGTTCATTCATCCAATCGAATGAAAAAACCATTCGAATCTTTTTACTTGTATGGCTGGTTGGACTATCGACAAAAGAAAAAATGGTTTTTGCAGCTGCTCTGAAAGAGAATGTATGCATTCACAGTCACGTGTATGGTTTAGCTATCGACTATCGACTCAGTTGGAAAAATGTTCGAATGGTTATTGCATTGACGATTTCTCATTACCGAGTCCATTGAATTATTTTGTTCACTTGTATGGATGGAGTCAGATGGAAAAATATTCGAATGTGAATGTGATGTGACGTGAAAAGTTAATGTAAAACCCCCCCCCCCCCCCCCTCACCCTCAGTCACACGTTTTTAAAGACAGTACATGAATGAATGAATAAAACTCTTCGATTGTTGAAATCATTCAGTTACTAACTATCGATATTGCAATGCATTCGATGTCTTAACCGCTGTTTAATCGTTTCTCTCATTCATGAATAATATCAAAAACGGATGAAGAAGCTCTTAGTCGTTTGGATGCAGTCTGAGTTTAGGATATATATTTTTTTAACATCTTTTTAAACTAGTTTGTTGTGTACCTGCCCTTGGTTAGAGGGGTCCACTGTTCGAATCCGAGTGGAAGCAAAGTTAATACGCTTTATCCATCCATTCAAAAATCTGGTCCAGTCAACATTTGCCATTGGGATCATTAATCTCGAGCTTCTTCTTAGGACGCTACAGTCCGAGGTGGACCTGAGCCTCACCCAACAGACTTATCCAGCCAGCACAATTTCTAGCCAGCTGTCTCCAGTCTCGCACACCAAGTCAGCTGAGGTTGCCTTTGCCTCTTGTGTACGCCGCCTTATGCGTGGACGTCCTCTGTTCGCATTGTCCCACACGCTCAAAATCGAAGATTCTTCGGGGTCCGTGCATTCGCTCTACATGGCCTAGCCATCCGAGGCGTTGGATCCGTGGACGCCTGGCTAGACTAATGTCGCTGTACATACAGCTCGTGGTTGAACCTTCTTCTCCAAATGCTATCAACATCAAGCAGGACCAAAGATCGCGTGCAGAACATTTCTCTCGAAAAGACCGAGAATCTCGTCATCCGCTTTGGATATAGTTCATGCCTCGGCGCCGTAGAACAAACGGAGATGATCAAGGTCTTATACAGAGTCAACTTGGTCTTCCGAGAGAGGGCTATGTAACTCAATTGCCTTTTGAGCCCGAAAAAGCAGCGGTTGGCAAGAGCTATTCTACGTTTGATCTCGGTACTGATGTTGTTTGTATTTTTTACGAAGTCCGTCCTTCACTACGTCGAAGTTATAGCTGCCTCCGGTGACGTTCCGGACGTGTCGTCGATGTTGTGCATCCTTTCTCGTTGACAGCATATACTGCTACACTTGTTTACCGCCAGACCGCCTTATTAACGGCCGCTGTGTTCGACCAATCACGTTAATGTCGTCCGCGTATGTCGAAGATCGTGCCTCTTGTGTACTGGCCAACACAAGAGTTCTGCACGATCTTCTCAAAAATGATATTGAAAAAGTCAAATGACAGCGCGTCGCCTAGTCTAAAACATTCTTTGACATCAAATGTCTCGGTAAGTTCGTTACCGACCTTGATCTCCATCGTCATACTGCTCCGTCTGACGAGTTTGGCAGGAATGTCAAAACTAGACATGGTGCTGTATAGCTCGTCTCTATACACGCTGTCATATGAGGCTATGAAATCAACGAGTAGGTGGTGGGTGTCGATCTGCATCTCTTGGGATTTTTCCAGGATCTGTTGTAATGCGAACATCTGGACGATGGTGGACTCCTAGGCCTGAAACTGCACTCCTGGAGACCTATCATGTTTTTCACGAATGGTTTCAGGCGCTCACACGATGGAGACTTATGCCTCGGTAGTTGGCGCAGTTGATGGGGTATCAGTTGATGTACAGCCTCATAAATTGTAGCCAAATCAGAGGGGAAAGACAGATAATCAGCAGACTGCATTGAACTTTTTAAGCTTTGAATTCCACGCAATTGTTCTTACCCAGTAGATTTTTGAAGAGTGTCCATTCACTTGTACTATAAATTAGGCATGATACGTTTAGAGACTTATTATATCACATATTGCATAATAGTATGGTTAGGTTGAGATAGAAACAAGTCAACCTCTGGCTTACAGAGAAGACATTCACAATTGTGGCGTGCAGCGACAGTCTCTGGACCAGCTTCCTGTAGAGTGTCTAAGATAAGCCAGCCGTCCAGTCAATCATTAAAAACCAGTTGTCTTGCGTCTCCTATCACTTGGTGTTAAATAGGGTGGAATGTGTAAACCCTTCCTCGGCCAATGGCAACTTCTCTTAGGATGTATTCTCTAGGTATATTTATGCCCCCATCCTGCCTGGTATGCACAGTGAACTTGTAAAGGACCAGAAACATTTCTGTATTTATTCCTCTGATGATTATGTTCGAATTTGGTTCAGAGCTCCTAACGAGTCATTCACGAGACCCTTTGCTCCACTCTATTCATTTAAAGAGCCAATATCAAAACTCACATACCTGCTGTTTCTTTCTGAACCCTCTTCACGTTCACTCACAACGCTTTTGACATCGTTATTAGTCGAAAATATGTCCATTACACAATATCCCAAGCAAATTGTCCTCATTGCGAATAATCGCAGCAAATTTTCCTCCATTGCGACCATTACTTTGGCCGTGAAAGAAAAAAATTCCGCCCGCAAGTGTGTACTTCCGATTATAAATGAACAGACCAATTTGACCTTATACACTGGAACTTTTATTTAGCCTCATCTATCAAACTGCTATTGGTCATTAAAAGGAACAAAGTTTTACGAATACCCTGCTTGCCGTTGACGTAATTAAGGTCGCGCGCGTATGCTCATAAATCCTCTTGGAAACGCAGCGAACCCCACTCTAAAGTCAATTGGTCACGTGTTTTCAACTAAGCGTTACAAAAACTCGAAGGAGAGAGAAAGAAAAATGCCGTCGTCGCAACGAAACTCGTGTTCAAAATGTCTGATGAAAGAGAAGCGTACACGATTTTCCAGCGACAGAAATTGCCACGAAATACTAATTGCCGAGCGTTTTAACGTGGCGAACTTCTCCATCTTCATTTGGTTGGTAACTCTTAATAATACATACCGCCGAGGGGGCGGGCATTAGTCACTGTCTCCCACTGCGAAGGCATTTCACAGCCACTGTGGGCTATTGTGTTGTTGTGTTGATTATTGCTATCAGGGCGATAAGCGGAAGGACTTCATTGCGTGGGGGGGGAACGGTTTTCCCAAAGTGAGAACAGCACTTTTCCTTTTGAGACGAGGTTGGGGCTTTTGACTTTCTTTTGTTAATGGCTGGCATGCTCGTTTCAGTTTCGCTGTGGGGACGGTGTAGTTGGAGTTCACTTTATGGATGCAATTATGTTGCAATGTGGTAATTAATTAGGGGTTTCTACGTTTTGGTCATTTAAACGGTTTTGTGGTCGGAAAATGAAAATGAATCGAGGGAATTTATTGCAGAATGCCGGATGTTTGAATATGCAAGGAGTGTGCTGAGAGTTCAAACGAATGTGTTTGGGGGGGATATTGCATATAATCGAAGTTTAATTATGCGGCTTAGTACACGGCTAAAGAGAGTTATGGCTTTTGCTTTCAATTATGATTTTTCTGAGGCCTCGTACTCCTGCCTGTTTACCGGAATAACTTGGTTTCTTCCGATTTTTATTCATTATCTATGGCGGAGCTTATACTCTTCACTAAATGGCATACTAAGCTGAAAACCGAGTAAATATACAAGATCGTATCAGGAATGCGTTCGTAATTGCTTTTAGTACCTTTATCCCTAATATGAGAGATGACTGGTTAGCTACCATACGTATTTAGAAACAACGCTTGCATGGAACTGATGGATCCCAGTCGGATGAAGGGACAATCAATGAAGTCCTTCCCATTTTACATAAGATATCCCCGTTCTTTCGGCTACATAACCATTGTAGATGACAGGGTGACCAGATATGTATCCACGATGGGAAAATAAATTTAATTTAATTTAAATTGATGTCAAATGGCCGCCCCGGTTTCAGTGGCAGTGCTACCAGTGGTCGGTCCAATATGTGGAGCCTTATTCAGCGTTTCGAATGTTAGCCTCGAGGTTGTTGTTGACTTGAAAATAATCATGATCGCGACGACCAACTGGTGAACTCTCGCTGTGAGATGAATCACTCCCGTCTGGTTTAGCGATATATATAATATGGGTGCCGCTACAGCCCGTAGAGGGCCAGGGCCTAGCTTCTCAGCAACCACTCGTGTTGTGCGTGCTATTGTTCTATCACGAGTGGAGTAGCGATTTACTAAGCTTAATACTAAGGGGTAGGGTGTTGGCTCAACAATAGGGACCCAAGTTATGTACATTGTTTAATTCAACATTTGGTATTACAATATCGGTTTTGTGTTTATTTTTGTATGTCCTACAATGTCCAATGCTTACATCGGGTTGTTCATATCCGAGTGTCCATAATGGTACTTTTGGCATCCCGTCTGGTTGGTGAATTAAAATCCCAAAAAAGTGTACTCACGTCAAAAATCATCTACAACGAGATACCCAACTCGGGTTTGGGCCTTCACTGAAAACCCCCTTGCCTATCTGAAATTTTGCTCTAAAGTCGCTCATTTATTCATCATTTATTTTCACGCGCACTTCTTAAGGCTTTAGATCAGCGCCATGTTGCTCTGAGATCAATCGCATTTACAAGCACTGTCTGTGAAATTTTTATGAAAAACGCTGTCAGTAGAAGTTGGCTTTTTACCTCATTATTTCTGACTAAAGGCCAAATCGCAATAGCGCGTTCGGTTGGTCAGGCTTTCGTAGGCGTTGGTACGTGTTTTATCGAGTTTACGAGAATGTTATGTCAAAACGCCATACACTCAGTTTTCCATATCGAAATAGAACGCTCGCGTTTGACACTACAAATCAGAAATCAACTAATAGAGATATTCAACTTTCCAGCCAAAAATACCATGACCTACCGCAAAACACGCATACTTCTTTATTTGGAAGCTATGTATATTTTACGCATACTTTCGCAAGTGGTGTCTTTTGATCAGCTGTTTACCCCTTCAAATCATATTTTGTCCGTAAGAGTGTCAAATGCATTTCCAATGTGTTTAACTTGCCCACGATCTGGAAACATTCCATGAGTGATGTTCGTCAAGTTTAGCAAATTAAATAGCATTATAACATGCGAAAAAGAAGTTTATTTCACAAGTTGCATTTTAAAATTAAAGCAAATCTTCACGAACTGCGTATAATGGATATGTAGGACAAATTTTTATGTGATATGAGTTTAAAACTAAAATGCTTCCAGTAATGACTTCTGCTGCACCACCATTCATTCGAATTAATCAGCAATATTAAGTGTTTGAGTAATCGATAGATATACAATGTTAAAGTGACAAAATGAAATAATTCAAGGGAATTAAGTTGTTTTCTGTAAATTTGTGTACTTATAAAACCAAAGAAGAGACATGTGTGAATTTGCAGAATTTCTATTTCATCATCATTACATTATTATGAATTGTGAATGATTATTTACAAATTGAATCCAACCACAAAATCATATTAAACCCCTTTTGTTTTACCTACTTTCTAATATTTCAAAGGCAAAATATTTGAATTCAAATGTAACGTGTCAATGATCAGCGCATTCCAATATACTTCCAGGTATATGAGTGTACCTTCTGAACACAATCTGTGTTTTAAGCTCCTCCTCCTTTTTGAGGTGAAACATATGGATTTGAAACAAAGCTCAAATAATGAGCGCTTTTTAAAAAAAATGCTCTGCTTCACCTCATTATTTCGAAGGGGAAGACTTTCAGCTGTTCGAAACGCCTCTCACGTATTCACAGATGGTACAAATACAACAAGCTGTCAAACATATTTCAGGGGCAAGAGACGAGGAATTTCTTGCTTCAAATGTTCTGAAATACATTTTACAAGAAAAAAATGTGCAACTACTACAAATAAAATCCCTAAACAAAAAAGGAATTCCTTACTCAAATACACATCAAGTACAAAAATAGTTAGTCAGGCCGCCAAAAATGAAAAGTCATGAGCGAGTAAAAACAAATCACCCGGGTGAGTAGAGAGTAGCTCCACCTACAACTTTTTCCTACTAAAAATGCCAAAGCCCGACCGCTCGAACGTGCTATTGCGTTATAACGCTCAAACTTGTTCACGGTGCGATGAATATCAAGCCTACACGCAGAAGCCATGATTACGACCTAACATACGATTTCGATCGTCGGTCGTTCGATAGTATCGATCGTTCGATAGTATTGCCGTGAAACTATGGCATGATCAAATGACAAAACTTACTGATAATTTTGACAGCAGGATATAATTTGTAGCTTACACAGCTGCTGCAATATAAGAAAGGCTAAATGGTCTATAAAGTGGCAAGTACATCCATGCCGTAAGAAATATAAGGTTTGCTGGACAGCTCGACTGAAGGCCTGCGTGACGTTATCGCGCGAATTTGTATGCAAGAGAAACTTAAAGGCGGAATCACATGAACATTTTTTCAAATACTTAAAAACAAAACACCGACATCTTTTCAACATTCCTCCACTCATTATAGTTTCTGCAACATTTTACTGCACATTGTTGCATTTTCCTCTATATGAAATATCAATTACAAACGATTTAAGTCATTTCATTTTACATCAAATTGGAAATAATTCCGGTTTTTAATTTTTAATTTGTTGATATTCGGCCAGTGTCAGAAATGAACCCTGAGTGACGTCACAAAACAAAAAGTTGGATGGTTTTTTCAAGCTATCCATTACCTGTCCACCTTATATTTCTTCCACCATGAAGTAAAGGGTGATTTTTAAGCTATTATCTTTTTGGCAACACTGGTTTAAACAGCTGACGCACGTTTCGTGTTCTGTTTCACTGTCAAACGTCTTCAGTTTGGTCTAGAACTTAACCATGAATCGTCTTACAAACGAACAAGGCTTGCAAATTATTGAATTTTATTATCAAAATGCGTGCTCTGTTTAGAAAGTTCATCGCGCGCTTCTTCCATTTTATGGTCCACTTTTTTACCGAAAAATTGTGTTCAGCGACGAAGCTCATTTTTGGCTCAATGGGTACGTAAATTAGCAGAATTGTCGATTTTGGAGTGAATATCAGCCAGAAGCATTGCAATGCATCCAGAAAAAGTCACAGTTTGGTGCGGTTTATGGGCTGGTGGCATCATTGGACCGTATTTCTTCAAAGATCATGCGAATCGTAACGTAACTGTGAATGGTGAGCGCTACTGTGAGATGATATCCAACTTTTTTTTGCCCAAAATGCAAGAGCTTGACTTGCATGACATGTGGTTTCAACAAGACGGTGCCACATGCCACACAGCACGCGCAACAATGGACTTATTGAGGGACGAGTTCGGTGAACATTTTATTTCACGTTCGGGACCGGTCAATTCGCCGCCTAGATCGTGCGATTTAACGCCTTTAGACAATTTTTGGTGGGGCTATGTTAAAGCTCGTGTCTATACAGACAAGCCCGCGGCAATATTGAAGCATTTATTCGTGAGATACCGTCCGAAATGTTGGAAAGAGTATGCCAAAATTGGACTAAGCGGATGGACCATTTGAGACGCAGTCAAGATCAACATTTGCAAGAAACAATCTTCAAGCATTAAATTATATGGACCGTACTATCGATTCAAATCAATATTTCATGCATTTTTCTGAATTTTATGTGTTTTTTTTTTGAAAAACTTTCCTATAGCTTTCAAAAAATCACCCTTTACATCGTTCTGTCATATATAGCCAGGCGGGTAAAAAGGCACAACCCTCTGCCACCACCTTTAATATCCAATATGGCAACACATCGCCGTTGGACGTTGTATCCATACATACATACATATATCGGTCAGATGGATGTAAGGGTCTTTCGGGCAACGAAGTAGGCGATTTCAAACAATCAATAGCATCTTTCAGCAGCTGGTGGAAGGTACTGGAGTGTTGTAGAACGGCAATGCTATAATGACTTAGACTTAGACCGAGAAGAATCATGTTTCTTCTCTCGGCCAATAGGAAACATATCAGTAAAATGATAGCTTAGGTGCATACTGACTGGAGGTTTAATTGCATAAGTAGATTTTTTGAGCTATCCTGAAGATTTGGCTTAGAATCTGATTAAGATGCTTTGGATAGGTGGTGTTCGTGTTCTTCAAAATGCATTGGCTTCCACGAATCGTATGTATGCATCTCATTCCCTATTTCTGCTATCTCCAAAATCCCACAAAAACTTCAGTGTACTAATTCTTAGATTATTCAGAGACCAACCATTTTTATGTCCGCCCTAACCACGCGAGCAGCAACTTCAACTTGTAAGTTCATGACTTTGTCCAACATAACGTCTTCTGAAACAAACTTGTCAAAAGCATTCCCACTTTAATATGTTCCCTCCAACTCCGTCAAACATCCCATGACCAATAAAACACATCCACACCGCTCTTTCATTTGCGAAGACCGCCAGCTCACGTCTCCCTAGCACATATACAGAGTCAAGTTTCAGCTTGTTTTTTTTCTTCCCATTTCCGTATCGTTTTCCATAAAATTCTCATTTAGAAAAGTTTAAAATTCAATTTCTCATCATCCGCACACAGCCCTCGTGCAGACCAACCCCCAAGCCCATCCATATTGTGAAAATCAATGTAATTGTCGACAAGAAGCCGCTCACGATTCGCTACACATAAATGCAGAGTCACCCTTGTAAGACTTGGCGGCCCACACTCCCATACGTGCTTGCGAAAAGGACTCCTCTCGACAATTTAACTTTCAATTTCAATTGTGGGTTGCAACAAGGGTTGATGTGCTCCTTACTGCTCGCTTGAACAAAAACACACCAAACTCGGGCAAGTACCAAAGTTCCCGCACACACAGTAGTCCTTATGGTCGAAGAGCCTGCCAGTCTGCCACCCTAAAGAGTGATTTCCTAGTTGAGAAGTTGGACAACGATCTACTACAACTAAGTTTAGTCCATTAGAGTGTACTCGCTCAGTGTTCACCGCCACAACGACGAAGACGTGAACTGAAGGGAAATTCTTCCGTCATCCGGTCGACAGCGACGACAAGGATGACGGCGACGACGACGACAACGACGACGACGGACCGTTCCATTGTTGAACGAATCACCGAAATGGCTTTTTGATTGGTTCAGTTTATTGTTTTACAGTCTTGGTGGCTCCGTGGCGAAACGGATAAGTGAATTCAACTCCAGTGTACTGCAGTGGTGCTTGTCGAATCTCAAACTCAACCCCTGCTGGGTGTTTGCTTTTCAGGGTGATTTTATTACAGTTTTATTTGCTGTAAGTGGTGTTCTTATTAGTCAAAACCGTCGCATGGGAAATGCAGTAGCAACCCTCGCAATTGAGGAATTATAAGCTACAAAAGAACTGCCACCCTTAAGATGGGGTGGGGTGGTCGAGAAGGCAAAGTGAAGTGATATGCGAACACAAATAAACAAATGGGATGAATTAAGTGCTTTCTGTGGCGGGTTGTAATTCATTTTGGTGGAGAGCATTCGTTGTGGCTTGGAGTGGGTGGGGGACGCTCGGGAAGGTTAGTTTTCTGGAAGATTGACTAGGGATGAGCGAAGTAAACTGTCACAACTTCTCAAGACTCTCGAGCAAAGAGTTGGTTTTCATATTTGATTGATTAAATTTTTGTGTACATATGTGTATATTGTACCAAACGTGTGCTAGGCTGCAACAAGGTCGACGTCTCAATCAGATGGCCAAAGAAAGCAAATATAATTTGATGGTCATTGAATAAATTTGATGTTGGAATACACAGAGTCCAAACTACGCACTAGTTTTGGACATACTTGTTGAGCTTCGTCTGATAAATTAAATTTATATAAATATATAAAAAAATTTAAATGTTCCATCGATCTGAGATTTTTTTTTACAAACCATCCTATAATTGGGTGAAAAAAACCTTGTTTTGACATTAACTGTTCCTTTACCCGTCCACTTTGGATTCAATTCGGTGTTGAAGTGAACGCCTTTAATTATGTCGGTTATCTAATTGAAACAAATTAAACTTTTATAGGTCCAAAGTATATTTTTTTAATCAACATAGAAAATTTGGTACTTAGCCCCAAGGTACATGTTTTCCTCAGCTGAACGTCACAGATGAAAGGAAGAAGCCGAGTAAGACGGGTTATTCCACTTTGCCCTCTGTACACGGAAACTGGGCTAGAGAGAAAATTGATGGACTCTTACTTGAGCCCTCCATTGTTGAAGCGAAGAAGTGCAACAGGATCTGGGAGAAGATCACTGTTTATAAAAACGAAGAAGCATGCTATATTGCGAACAGAAATCAGTTACTAGAGAGACAGCCGACTTCACATGCCATTATGGCACATTTTTTATTGAAATGACACTGGGTACGACAGCGTTTATAGCACAATAGCTGCATCGATTACATCTACATTTTTATTTTTTAACACTTTGTAATGAAGAACCTGTCATCTACAACAACAAATCCGGTTGTATGTGCTTTGGTTTATTTAACGAGTAGAGGAGAACTTCAGTTTGATTCTGACTCCCGAGGGCGAAGTTTGAGAATCTTTTTCATACTCTGTCAGCATTGACAGTGACTCGAGAAAGGCGTATACGTAAATTAGCGTTGTCGTATTTGACCATAGGCGTGAAGTCGACTGTCCGTAGAAGTCGACTCACATACCTACACCACACGGCGATGCTCTCAAACATTTTCAGCGTTTTCACAAGTGCGTGATTCTTCCACGGAACGTGGTTAAGTTATACGCATACAGTGAATAAAATAATTTTAGAAAGACTTGAGTCCAATGCATTTGGAAGCATTCAATTCTACTTGTTTATTGTTTCCCCCTTGGACAGTGTTATCGAGATCTGAATTAAATTAACTGATCATACGCTTTCGCTGAAGTTTCATATCCAATGAACAGGGTTGAAAACAGTATGAAAATCTAAGTTTCTAAGGAAGAGACATTAAAATAACAACACTGTTTGGTACGCGCCTTTGTCCAAATAGTGGAAATTGACACCGACTCGTTTATATTTCCCTTTCATAATATTTCAAATATTTCAATTTCAAAAAATTAATAATCCCGTCTTTCCAAATTCGGTTAAAACCCTTAACCACATACTTCGTTCATGATTAGTCAAAAATTGTGAGAACGAACATTTTAAATTGTCACATGCCACTTGTTTCGATCTCGTCAGTTTTCTGTCAAAATTATTTACATTCAAAACCACAAAATTAACAACAGATTCATGATAGTTCGAGAAATAGAAAAATGTTGGCAATAAAAAGTATTTCAAGTGCGAAGAGTACTCGCATTTCGAAGGTTCCGTGATATTTGTTGTTTGTAATTTTTGCCCTTTCAAAGAATGAATGAATGAATATATATTGCTATCTGCACCCAAAGCTTGGCTCAGAGTTATTTGCCTTCGGAAAATAGGAGACGTTAGTTGACTGATTTCACATAACGAAATGCTCGCAAGTTATCGGCCATGTCAGGATTGGAAGCCTATACGCGTCGGAACATTCAATAACCTTAAAATGATTTTCACAAAAAGAAAAACAAAACCTACATAAAACGCCAGATAATAAATTAAATGCATTACCATTCTCGTTTCAATATACAAATGTCCTGTACTTGTGCTTGTTGCCACCCTGTGTGTAATTTGTTCCCCTTAATACACATTAATTCAATTTCGATCAATGCAATACTGCGGCACTTTGCCGTTATTACTATAATCACCATTCTGTAATATCGTGCATTTACCGATACATCGCCCCCCGATAATTACACCAAAGAGGCAGTTGAAGTAAACTCATTAGCGGAACCACTTAACCGAGCGTTGTAAGCCCTAAACAGGACTTTAGTTAGTTTGATGCGATATTAATAGCGGCCACTGGCGGCCCACGCAGCACCCAAAATACTCGCCTCACGTTTAAGCAACCACAGTCCGATGCTATTAAAGACTAAATATTTTATCTGGTAATTCTAGATGTTATATCTGAACAGCGTAGACTTCACCACTTCTTATCCTCAAATAGAGCACTACAAAAGGAAAGAGCGAACGCGAATGGAATGGCAGGACTCCGCGCGTTGTTGGCCTGCGTCCCTAGGTGATGACGATCACCAACATAAGTAATTACACTTTTGCCGCTCGGCCAGAAGAACCTAATTAATGAAACTTTTCCAGGGCAACCTTCTTGTCGTCGTCGTCATCAGCGCTCCTTTATTTTTTGTCTCATTCGGCGTAAAGGCAAAAGTTAATTTTGAACTTTTATATTTCATCATCATTTGTTGATTGTGTGTACCCTGTGTGACCACCCTTTCGGTAGATCCTTTCAATCCTTGTGAACGAAACAGAGGGGCGCTGCGTTACGAGGCTATGGCGTATTTGTTAGAACACGACCAGAAGGTGGATGCATTTTTCTTCATTTTTTTTTTTCGTTTTTTGTTCATTTGAAGTTAATTTCGATTGCGTGGGGCGATAAAAACTGTAATATTAGCCCCAAAGTTAATTAGACAGTTGTTGTTGCCTACAATCAGATGGGGGAGGTGATGATGGCGGCGGTGGTGGTGGTTATTCGAAAAAAAAACCATGATTATGAGAAAGTATCGTGAACAGGACATGAAAGGGGTGACCGGTGGCATGGTTGTGTTTTATAAGAGTCCATTTGATTTTTGGAAATGTCATTTGTCGCGGTGGTATGTGTTGGGGGTGAGTTTCCGAAGGAGGTGTGGTGTAATTTCTGATGCAGCGATGACAGGTTGGTCGCTCATAATTACAAATTCTTTTGAATTCTGTAATTTTTTCTTCAACTGAACGATTTTTGATTATGACAACGGGAAGGGGTTGAATTTGGTAAATTGAGTTAATTTATGGTTAAGAAAGTGGGCTTAGTTGGTGCCGGCACAGACATGTAATAGGCAGTTTAAAGTTATGAGTGGTAATTTGACCGAAAGTCAATGACAGTACGGACGGATAATTGTTGTAAGTCACGATGGACAATGGATGTCATGTGATCGACATTTTTGTGCTTGGTTTTATGACGAGCATTTTGCACAACTTTTTTCTGTACCTAAGATTAATAATATGGTTTATCACATTTGAATAGAGACGTCACATAACCGCACTACACACAGTTCAAAGTTGTGATGAAACAAGGTCGCGCATGCGCTTGGCTTGTCCATTTCGTGAGATGATATGTTCATCAAATGACTTCTTCTTCGCCTCAACATCACTCTGTGTACGAATTAAGCGATAGTGGAGACGATAGTGACGGAGTAACATGAAGCATAGCATCGTTTAGTTAGATCGATTGGACTGGTCATCTGAAAATGTACTTTGTGAGAGCCCAGACCTCAAAAATTTCTTTGAACTGCCGCCTTTACTATTGGGACTTCTGCCGGCGTTACGACTGTGGTTGTTGCAGCGGGTCCGCACATCTCCAGCGGGGTGCTATCATCGATCTTGGCGCAGTTATCGCAGACGTAACATTGTAACTCAGCGTGCCCTCTTGTAACGGCTGCCACCAGGAGCACTGCAATTGATAATCCAAATCTGAACTGCATCATGCTCGAGACCCACAAAATTGATGAGACTTCAAAGCGGTAGCCACTCGATTACGGACGGGGGCGATTTAAGGAGCAACGGATGTCAACTTGACTACCGATTTCGGCCGGCCGACATTCCGGAAAATTGCGAAACGGATAAGTTCATCTTGGAAAGCGCATTAGTTCAGTACTATTTCGATGGAGATCTGCCATCCATGCAAATCGTTTCTGCAAAACATCTACTGAAAGTTGAAACGGTTGCGGAATAGGATCGACTAGATCCGCGTGGTAACAAACGGCCTTACACTGACTTAAGTGTGACTTCTGGTTTCTGGCAGTCAGCCGCTCTAACCTCACCGAGCCCAAAGCTATGTTATGGTATTGCTACGCATTTAGACAACGGAAAATGTACTTCATTGAATGGTAGTTTCGACATCGGTCGCAAGATGCCCCGTTCCATACGTTACAAGTTTCTTTCCTTGGAGATGTTCGTTTTTGTACAACAAGCGCTTTACAGGGATGGGTGATAGGGAGTGCTTTGTGGCTTACATCTGCGACTGGTATAAACAAGCCATTCTGGTCATCGTTGAGCATTGACAGTGTCTCGAAAGCCGTGAATCCGTAAACTATGAATGTTGACTGTCTTGTGGATTGATGCTAGAACCCTTTGTCGAGTCACACCTACACATTACACTATGACTGCCATGCTGTTATATTTTTTCTGAAATCTACGATATTCTGAATTTTTGAGATAGAAATTTACAAAATGTCATAATATTCTTAAAAGTCTCTAAAAGCACACATTCAATTGTGAGCCTCAACCTATTCACACTGTACCGACCACAAGGAACTCATAGATAGTTGTGGTAAGAGTAGCCAACAAAAGCCCAATACACTTCTCCAAACATTTAAGATAATGTGTAACAAATACCCACACCCACGTTTATCAAAATAATTGTGAACTTTTGCTCACAGTCTCCACAGTAGACAGTCATTGTCGGGAGTAAGTCCTCTTAATCCACCATTATGCACCTTCCGGTACAACTAACTTCTCACAACGGTGCTGCAACTCTGTAACTCGCGACAATGAGTATCACTTTTCGCCGAAATTCATTAGATTGCTGCAACAACACAATGCTGTGCGACAGCACAAAGAGGATAATTGTAAGCAGCTCTATGTAAACGCACACTTCCCCCTTGCCACGTGCCCTATGATCCCTCTATACAGAAACACACACACTCACACAAAAACACATGAACAAAACAAAAGTCCCGAATGGAATGGCGGCAGCTGTTCCGCTCTTGACGCCAACACCCGCAGCTACCATTTTTGTCATCTTTTGTCTTTGTTCCTTAATCCAGGCGAACAGTATTTCCTTGATGATAATCCATTTGTGGTCGGTTGACACACACACGCTGATCCTCACTCTGCCTCTTCTCACACTCGACACACACAAGATATCCGTAATAGGTCCCAAATAGATGGAGCTATGAATCTAATTTGTATCCTTCTGTGTCTGAGGATGACGGTAATTTCCGAATTTATACGAGACAATCGTTCGTTCGAAATTAAATTTATTCGACATACCGAACCGAGAGGAGTGGTTGTGAATGCTAAAGAAACCCCCCCGCACAACAACATCCTGTTTGCCAAAGGATAATATCTCTGAGATGGTTTAGTTTGTTTTTATTTGCATCCCTCTCTTCTCTCCGCTCTCCTTCATTTCGTTTCTTTAAATGGATATACTCGTGCATACGTGTATGGGTTTTGTATAATGGAACCATTGTTATGCCACAAAACGGAGCTCCATTAGCCAGAAGATACATGCGAATGAAAGCCATTATGTGGAAGTGCCACGTATCCTGATACGCTTTCTTGGCAATAATTTCATTTAGTCAATTAAAAAGAGGAGAGAGATGGCTGCCTCGAGCTGTATACATCGATGATATTCATTCTAGCATTCACTCCTTCCCCAGCCTGAGTGGTTTCAGAGGCATTCTTCGGGGAATTAACTAGCAAATGGGTGAAATTGATATGCTTTTCTTGCTGCTGTATGTTCCTGTGCCTTTTGTTGGTTTTAGTTTGTACGTAAACACGTACAGATAGTAGATCATTTAAGAGATACTCGTAATTGCTGTGGTTGTTCTCAAAGGAATCTTATAATTAAGTTACTTGTGTTTTTCTTTTTTTTTGTTGTTTCAAACTGCGGGCATGTCCAGGTTTGGTTTGTAGAGTCTATAGCTGCACTTTCTAGTTGCACTGTTATAGGTTGGAAACCAGTGACATCAATGTGTCTGTGAAATGAGAACGTAAATTAGGTTTTGTTAGAGGTTGAGAAGTTTATTTTGAAAGAAAACACAGACAAATGATTTTACTATCCATGAAATTGAATTTATTTGACGGATCATTTTATGACATTAATATTTGAATACAATTTCGGCCATGTGAACACCGCAGCTGGTGCGTATATGACCTCATCTGCTGGTCCAATTTTCACATATTGTTCGCAGTACTTCAGACTGTATTTATTTCTGGCAACAACGCGTCCAAGGCAGGCCTCCAAGTCAAATTGTTGCACGAAAAAGTTAGTAATCACGTCTCTGTACCGCTCACCGTTGACTGTAACGTTTTTACCATCATTTTTGACGACACATGGACCAATGATAAAGCGCATCTAACGGTGACTTTTTCTGGATGTGATGGTGATTCGAGGAGCGCTTTAATTTTGAGTTTCTCTTATTGAACCACGTTTTTCAAAATAAATTTGAACATACAGCACGTTTTCGATGTACGCAACTCCTCGATTTCGCAAAACTTAAATTGAATTTTTTTCATTATTGACGCAGTAATCGCAACTTTTCATATAGACAGAAACTCGATAATTGCAACCACCCCAGTTTCTATTATCTAATCTACTGTAGTTTCATCGCCTTAGAAATACACTTGAAAATTAAATCGATCTCACCATGGAAACCCTACGACATCGATCTATCAAATATTCCGTCGACCGATTCTGTCCGACCTACCGACCAATGATTCGTCTAACCGGCAGCTAGCGGTGATCAAGGTAGCCTCATCTTATTTAGCCAACAAATTGCATTGACTGTGAATTGTGATGATTAGCATCGAGTGTTGTCTTCAGTTCGATTTTATACACCGACAGAGATTATTTTGTCTAGTATCGGCAATTCTATTTACATAAATGGCTTACTTATGTATTTCTCAGACCAGCGAATTAGGTTTCTAAGAATAATCTAAAAACCGTCGTCCACCCTTGACCATCTCGAGCAAGCTTTCTCCAGTCGTCGCAGCACTTGGCAATCGCAGAGCAAGTGTGGAAACATTTTTATTTCTGCTAGCCGCTGTAGGGGATGTCTAAACAGATTGAATGGGTCGCCCTCCTCACAGGGTACGTCATTACGACTAAGTTTGATTACTTCTAAATTGTATCCTTGTCATCCATTCATGTCATCAAAATTATATGAAGATTCAACCGTGATCTTCGTGCAAGGTTCCGTCTTCTAACTTCTTCCTTAGAAAATTGAATAGTGTATCAGCGTAGAGTTGTTAAGGACTTTGTAGTATTTTTGCAAGAATGTCTATGAGTACCGCTAACAAGTCCTGACTAGCCTACCGAGCTTAAGTGGACTAACTAAGCGTTTAAATATTAGTATCGACCTAATGACCTACCTTGTAGTAAGACACATGGGTCCTTCCGACTATTTCGCATCGTACAAAAAGTACGCATCTAGTGTGCTAATTAGCTGTAGCGAAGATATAGAAGTGCGTTTCCACTCGATGAAAGAGAAGCTTACGTACCACGTCTAGCGAGACGAGTTATCGATGTCACAATGTGCCGACAGAACAATGTCGTACTATCTTAAGTTAGGTTAGGTAAGTGGGTACACGCGTAAAACACGTCTCACTTATATTCCTATTATGGGTCCTGATGAACCCATTTACCATTGTGATGCCCGTAGATGGAATTACTCCTTCCTCGTACTCGTTATGTGCTGTATGCGTTACTCCGTCATCCTAAAATCCTAATTAACCTGAAAAAGAGTTTAGACGGATTTTTGTTAAATCCTGGAGGTCTTGGAAGAAGTGTTCTCCCAGTTGTCGGTGTCTCAGAGACAAGGGTAGTGAAGAGAATCTCCTTTTTTCCCTCGGTCTATTTATCATTTGATGATATGTACTTCAGATGATTATACCCAGTTAGTGCTGCAACTATCTTCTTTTTGTCGCATTAAAGGAGTTTGTCGTGTTTTGCACTATTAAACTTGAGCCACAGCATCCGAGTGGTCTCACAGGTGGTTCGAAAGTTAAGCCTTTTATTTGTTAACTCTGTGATTGTGTCATCCACATTTTTCTTGAAGTCTGCAAGAGTTGGTTTGATACATATTATTGCCTGCGATGTGTCGGTTTCAGCCCATTTCCTGGCAAGTTCATCCGCTGCCTCATTGCCGACTATTTAACTACGACCCCCACCCAGTATAGAGTAATCGAGTGCTGCTTGCTAAGAACCTTAAGCTCTTCACAACAGCATGCGACCAGCTTGGTCTTGATGTCTATAGTCGTAATTGCTTTAATGGCCGCTTGACTGCCAATTAGGATGGTAATAGACTATAAATATCAGCCGGTATTGCCAACACTGACATCAATTTTGCTGCTTTTTTGATTGCCACGACCTCAGCTTGAAAAACATGTCAGAAAATGCCGGCAACTTTTAGCATCCTCGATCCGTCTATATACATGTGGATGATCGATTTATTGAAGGGTTCCTTTGTGTACCACTCCTTCCTTGTTAAGAAATAACACCGGTGGGTATTTCGAAGTCAAGGAACTTTAAGTGTAGTCGCTTTCGAATTGTTCAATTTGTACTTGATCCAGAATGCTTGCATGACCAGTAAACCTTCGGAGACGAGAGTCTTCCTGTATAACTATAATGTGTAGGAATTTACGCATCTGCTTTAACAAAAATTGCATCTTATTGTCCAATTCAGTTTTTAAAACACACCCCACTTCAACTACAATCGTTTCGTTTTCCTCTTTTCAGCATTTGTATCCTGGATGAAGTTCTATTCAACGTTTCCAAAGCAACTGAAACCAATTTTCAACATCAAAGTCGCACACATGGGTCATTTTGCAAAGAGTTTCGGTCTAAAGGATCAACCGACGTCATTTACCAAGAAACATGCAGCGCCGAAAGCACCCCCACCAACGAATCGACTGACCTACACCGAGAGGTAAGTGCCAATAATAGAACTAACAACATAAACACCGACTAATTCCAACGTTTGGTTTTTCTCTAGAAATCCTGAAAAAATCAAAGAAGAAAAGAAAACACGGAAACGTCTATACGCGACCACAGTGACCGGTTCAGTGCCAAACAGGCTCAACAAGTTCGCTTCCAACTCAAGATCGCTAACAACGTCCGAATTTGACAGTGGATTACCGGCGATTAAACGCAGAAAAGCATGAAATTGTTAACCATCATAGTTTTATTATAAGAGAACCAAACAAAAAATACATGTTATATAGTTCAATTTGGTAAACAAATTTAAACGATGTCCTATTTGGTCTGTTCAGTCAAACGAAAAATTGTGGCCAATTGGAGCGCAAATTGCCCGGTTTCTCGTTTTAAATTTTCTGTCCGAAAAAATATCTAGATTCCTAATTTTGTTCCATCTCTCCCGGGAATGGCCGTCAGTTGGGGAGAAGGCAGTCATTTTTTTGGCATAAAAATCCATTTTCCGCTCAATGGAAAGCTATTCAAATCAAAATGTGTTCATGTCAACTTTTTGCTGCTAGACATCGTGTTTGTGTCAGAAAACCAACCAAGCCACACCGTCAGGTAGCGACCTCAAAAAACATCAACAAATCAGCCAACGTCACATTAATCATAGGATTCGACAAAGCTTGTCGTTTCTGACGTTTTTTTTTTGGGGAGGGCTGATACACCCTAAGATGAAGGGAATAAGATTAAAAAGAAAAAATCCTTCACAAGCTGAATAGAACGGTGATTAGAAAAAAAGAAGAAAAAAATACACTAAAAGAAGAGAATCCCACATGAAACGACATCGATAATACTTTCAAGGGATAATGTAATTTGTTATATTTATTGAGGGTGGCGGCAGCAGTTCAGGCATTACGGGGGTGCGTTCCGGGAGATCGACGGTAGCCATTGCACGTGGCTGAAAATTAATCGGCTCGTCCGCAAACATATTGTTTGGGGGCACGTGTCAACGATACACTTAAGTGCTATTTACAGATATTTTCAAGTGACCGCAAAGTGTTTTGAAATCCTTACAATAGCGATGATGGGGTGAGCTCGGAAATGGATGGAGGTGTGTTTGCACAAGGTGACTTTTGAAGTTGGAACACAAAGCATCGTGCGGGCGCCGTTGAATGAGGATAAATTCACGAATCAATCATGTGAATAGTTGGGGTCAAGCGAGTTTTAGTCGCTGGATACTATTTCGTTGTGGAAGTGTACGTACATACATGCATATGGTGCTTTTTTTTTTGGAACTGCGGCTGATTTGAAACTGACACTATTTCTCACAGAAGAAAATTGCACCAACGTTTTGTCGTAGTGTTTAACAGTCAGCGTCATTTAATCAGAATGAGTGCGGCCGCACAAGTGCAGTTTTAGCAATGGAAAGAAATTTCGGTGGACTCTCCCTAAGTCGAAGTTTTTGCTGGGAATATTTTGGCATTTCCCTCAATTTTCCATACAAAAAAACATCCTCTAAGTTCAAATTTGTTGTAATACAGTGGACACCCTCTAACTCGAACTGGTTTTGATATCCCGTGAGAGTTCGATTTAGGGCGTGTCCACTGTATTACAACAAATTTGAGCACATTTTAAAAACTTGCTCTTCATCCCCATAGGTTTTTTTTTTATTTCCTTCTTTTGTCAGATGCTTTTAACACTACTCTGGAGCAAACAGACTCAAAAAACTGGTATATTGCACTACCAGGCAGCAACCTACATTTACTGAAACTTGGTCTTCCGGATGAATACCAGCAGGCGCTTCTGCGATGAGGAGCCTACATCCTCATCTCTCACCTCATCCACATCGAATAGTGGCAACCTTATCTGAGCCGTTGCGAGGACAGTTGCGGAGAAAGTGCTTTGCAGTGTCGTCGTCTTCTCCGCAGGCGTCGCAGAGAGTTTCAGTAGGCCAAGCACAATTAGGAGTTTAGCGATGGTGTAGTAGCTTGTTACTACGCCGGTAATTCGTCTGCAGTCTTTTCTGTCAAGTGATAATAAGAAGGACGCGGATTACTTACAGACTTTAGGGAACATGCGACTAGTTTGTTTTCTTTTGGAAAGACATGCCACCTTCGGTTATATTCTCGATAGGACCAACTATCAATAGAAGCCCTAACCAAAGACGCGAAATTGCGGTCCTGGGTCCTAAGACCACCTCGTCTAAACCTTGTCTGTCAAGTTCATCGGCGATCTCATTCCTCGTGATCCCGTGGTGGACCGGGACTCAGTGAAGTCTTTACGATTTTAGACTATTTGAATCGATGGAAGATTTATCTATCTCACTGCGATCCTTTCATTTGGTAATCTACTTCACAAAGTATTAAAGACGGTAATAATGCCCAGTTGCACAAGGAATCTATATTGGAAGGACATTGATTCGGATGTGTAAGAAGACGCAGTACTGTACGGTTCTCGAGAGCACATATTTTTTTTCATTTTGTCCTCATATAGCTTAAGATCAGTTGGTTTCTCCTGTCATTTGCGTAATTATGGCTCATGTGCTTATATTTGGCCATCGTCTTCTTCAGTACCTGATTGAGGAAATTGCACGTAAGTCGTAATTCGGTACATGTTTGAAACGGTTCCCTTGAACCGAACTTCACGGTGCATTAAGTGGTGTGACGAATCCGACACCGAACAAGAACCCTTTCGTATGCGGATTCGAAATCGATAAGAAGATAATAGGTATCGATTTGAATTTCGTTGTTTTTTTCAAGATATTTGTTCTATAGTCGACTTGCCAGGCCCGAAGCTGCACTGATTCGAATTGATTAGGATTTAGTAGTTCACATAGTATGCTGGACATGATCTCATGATCGTCTTTTTTTATCAACTAGATTTCGTACCCGGCTTTGCCCGGGTTTGTTTCTTCAACCGTCATGAAGCATGAACAAAAATTAGCCTATCTTGTAACACATTATGTAATTAGTCTAGCTCTGAAATTTTATCTAAATCGGGCTAATCCGTTCAGAAGTTCAATATTCACAATTTCAAGTTAAAAATTGTGCATTGTTCAAAAACATGCATAGATAGTTTGGGTATGACAAAATAAGAAAAGTGCGAAAATGTTTATTGTTTCCTTTTCGTTTGGTGACTTAGGCAGTCGTTCGTATATGTTCGATTGAGACGTAGAAAAAAAATGATTGGTTGCACCAAAGCAAAATATGAAAAATGTGTGTGTATAAATGGAAGTTTCAACACACTGGGGGATGGTTGATATCCACGACTACGCAACTTGAAATGGTTTCATACCGGATTGATGCAACCACATTTATTTTGAGAATTTTATTCCCGTTTAAAAAGTGCTCGTAACTTCCGAACCGTATGTCGTACCGACTTAAAAGTTGTCACATTCAGCATCTAAATTTTAGAATGATTTTTGTTGAAAATTTCAGAGCTCTGCGACGTGTAGTTTCGGAGCCTTTGGCGGTCAGACACACAAGCTTTCTGCTTTATAGTAAAGATGGCGCATATTGAACTCCCTATCGACTGAAAAAGCATCATCGAACATAGCTTTCGGCAGAATAAAACCATCATCAACTTAAAAAAATGTTGATGTAGTTTCGTTCTCCCTAACCATCCTACAAATATAAGCTCTTAGGAGAGATTTGGCGAACCACGCTTCACAAGCGATGCAAAATAATGCACTCCGAATTCTATCATTTCCAGCGCTGCATTACGGACTCCAATTGCTGATGTTGTCATCGCAAAGACAACAAAAATCTTCGTCGAAAATTGTATCCTGTTTGCGAATGGAGAAGAATAGACATGTGGATGAAGAAACAATTCGACAACAACTCCCGCCCACATCGAGCAGATTGCCACCAGCGTTCCAACTGACCCACATCTTCAATCAACAGATGAAAACAGACAGATTCATCAATTGACTTTTTCATTCAGCGAGTGATCCACTGAAGCGCAACTGTCAAGCCTACATTTTTAAATGATTTAAGCAAAATGAGCATCCTTTTGAACGTGTTACTATTGATTGAATATGACGACTAGAGGAGGTGTTCCTAAAAGAAGAAAAAAAAACACTTATCTTCCCTCAGTTCCCAAGCCAAGGCAAGATCATTTCACACAGTCACTCGTGCACAGTTTTTTCCCGTCGAAAAAAAGGAGAACAACGATGAAAGGAAAAGAAAAATAATAGAAGACAAATTGATCCAATTCTATGAACAATCAAGCCGATCCCATTCAAAATTACACTTCCCCGTTCCAAGTGGGAAAAACGTTTCACAACTCGTCATCCACCGAAACCTAGGAAGGAGTAGAACAAACAAATTCGTATGAATTTACAAATTAAATACAAATTACCATCCCACTAGGGGGTTTAATTCCAGAAATTAATTCGCCTCATTAGATAACCGACGATGACCTATACGTTACAGGCGAATTAAAAACACATTTAACCCGAAAACTTAGACGAGAGAGCCTTAATTGGCGCAAATTACAAGACAGGCCCCGTCCACACCGTCCACGAACGGATGTTGCATCACATGCCTCCAAATTGAGCAATAAATGCGCCACATCATTATGATTGTTGCTGTTTGATTTCCTTACCTGTTTACGCGCCAAATGACTTCCTGCGCGATCTGGCCATCATTAAAGAAGCTAACTGGCTCTCGACGCTCAATGGTCACTTGAGGCGACCAACAACGTCGATGAGGACGGCGACGATGACGACAACATTCACGACTACGACGACGACGACGACTCAATTAAACGGCTTCGTTTTTGTTGATGTATCTGGATACAATATCTCATGAATTAAGGTCAATAATTCGCATATGACATGCTACCGTTGCTCGCCACCGGCTTGGGAGTGCTTGTGGCCAGGTTACAAGCATGTTGGTGTCCGAAAGGGTTTTCCAATTTCGTTCTTCTTTTTTTTTGTTGGCTGCTTCCTTCGTGTGCTGATCAGTCAAGTGGGCCATTGTTGACTCCGTGACAATGTTAGCCCTCCTTGCACCTGGCAATCATTTCACATTCGAACGAGTTTAATTCACACTAATGCGAACATAATTCAACCCATTAGTGTAATCACATTTGGAGTTCCCTTCCTTTCACCGGGCCTGACAAAGCTGCTTGGTTGGTTGATTGTATTGTCAGTGCTCACGTCGCGTCGTGTCGCCAACGGGGTGTAGGTGTATGCATTGTGTGGCGGGGCGCGAGAGCGAACGAACAAATGAAAAAAAAGGACACAATCGTACAGCAGTGTCCTTTCAAGTGAATGTAATCAGTTAAGGGGCAAACAAGTTTATGCGAATGGGAACACCTTGCTTCTTTAGAAGCCACCATAGCGTGTAATTAATAAGAGATACTCAACTCGACTCGACTGGGGCAGCCGGGCTTCGGCTTTGGCGAATCGCTTTATGAAACATTAATTCACTTGATGTGTTCGGGTTATTGATGGGAAATGCTTCGATTGATAATGGAATTGGTTAATGATTATGCTGGCGGATATCTGTACGACCATATGCTTGCTTTTATTGCCTTTTCAATAAATAATTACATCCCAATTGTGTGGATGTATGTATGTCCTTGCTGATATCCGTTTTACCACATACACATGACATACGCACTTTTCCTATGTAAGTTCATCAGTCCACGAGGAGTTTGAAACAAAAATGGGCCTCTTGTGTGTCGTCAGATTTCGCAAATTCCATAAAATACTAATTTTTTCAGAAAAAATACATGAAATACTTTGATTAAGAGTAATTCTAAAATGTGTGTAAGCAACGCCATATGCATTTTTTTACTGTGTTCCCATAGTTCCCAACCGTTCTAGAGGTTTTCACAGCGACTGTAAAAAGCTGGTCTTAAAGTAATTCGAGGCAGAATCCAGTACGTCCAGATCAGCAAGAATGAATCGATCAATTCTTCACCACTTAGGAGAAAACGGCACGTTAGACAGCTACACATTTTAAGGCGTTCGTCTAAATCGTAAAATTAGACTCAGATTCGACCATTTCTAATTTTGATAGGATAATAAGGGGTGGCACCTAATTCACGCAGAATTTGAATTTTGCGCCATTAAATAGTACAACAGATAAAAAGAAAAGATGTCAAGAGAAAAAATAGGTAAGAACGTGACAGCTAACATTTCGGGGTTAATAAAAATGAAGCGCTATACGAAAGAACAACGCATTTTCACTGTAGAGCAGTATTTTAAAAATAATGCAAGCTTGTCAGCTACATTCCGCAATTTTCGTACAGAATATCATCTCTTGGTGACTTCGTTAATCGTCAAAATTGTCGCATTTGGCCTTCAGAAACCCACGAGAAACAAATTTGGTGCGGAATTTTGGCCTAGATTCGGACTATTCTTCTTCAAAAATGGGGCTGGTCAAGCAGTAACAATTAATGGTGCCTAAATTACAAGATATGGATGTGACCAACATGTTTTTTTAACAAGACGGTGCCACATGCCATACAACCAGAGCAATCAGAATTGGCCATGCAGATCTTGAGATTTAACGGTTTTTTCAGTCAAAGATCTATTTAAACAAGCCCACGACCACCAATGCCTTGAAAGAGGAAATTGAGAGGTGTATGAATGAAATTCCGCCACATTTATGCGATACGGTCGATACGATACGGAAAATTTCAATAAAAGAATACCTACTTGCCAGCAAAACCGTGGCGAACATTTATCCGATGTGCTATTCCATACACAACCCTAATCTGTGTAATCTATGAATTAATAAAAAATGTGAGCCTTCTAATTAAAAATCAAAATTACATTTTGCGTGAATTATGAGGCACCCTTTAGTTCCTCACTGAAAACCGAAATCATGCTCTGCAAAACTCTGTTCTACCAGCCCTGCTTTTTTTTCGATCTGAAAGGTAAAGCGAAGCAAGGGCTGATTATTGAAAAATTGAAAAAAAAAAATTTTCAAAAAAAAAAATTCTCCGCCAGATATTTGGTTCAGTTTCCCAGGAAGATGAATAGAGGAGAAGACAGCCGCAAACTCTAGCTGTAGAAAGATGTGGATTTAGTCCGTAAGACGAAGATCCGTCGATTTTACTGGCTCGGCCATCAAGTAAAGGATCACCAATGCTCGAGCTATGAGGGTCTTCGAATCCAAGCCATCCAGTTCGAGAAGCAGAAGAAGACACAGATCCTCCGTGGGACACTGCCCTGAGAAATATGTTGGCTCAGGGTTCTGATTGCATACTTTCCAGGTCGGATTGAAAGTCTGACAATCCGGACGGTCCGCTGCAAATTAAAACAGACGGATATCTGTCACGGATCAAAGACCTCAATATTGCCCTTCCCTTGCAACTGTCCTGACTCAAGAACACTGTGATATCCAAAAAGAACATTACAATCTCTTCGGACAGTCATGCCCTATGCAATGTCATTTCTCAACGAGAGTATCCTCGATTTTCTTCATTTATGTTCTTTAGTGCAAGCCGTAAAAACTAATGTGTCGGAATAGGATGTGTAAGTGCGTTGACTTTTACGCTGAATAGTCCATGGTTCCATCCCGGAAATTCCGACTTTAATTTTGAATACACCACCCGTGTCGATTTTCGGTTATTATACGCAGAGATTACAAGTCATAAAATCAATCTTCGTAGTTCGGAGATAGCGCTGGCACAAGGACCGCGTGTGGTTGCTTGAGAAGTTAGGGTCACGTCCACGGCATAACATAGCACTGTGGCTCACAAGTCGAAGATATCGCCTCTTATGAGATAAACTGAAAGCCAATTCTAAAAGCACCCCATTTTGCAATCAGTAAGCGCCCAAACTTACATTCTCCACAACTTCATTGCACTCCCAAATTCCATCACACGTTAGATTTAAGCCAGATGTTAATTGCTCATCATAGCAACATGAAAGCATCGTGTCCTTATCGACACTCCGTCAAATAATTTCCCTTCCACAAGGATGCTTCACTTGATGACGCCTGGTACTGACCGTGGATGGACGGTAATGATGATCCAGTCGAGATTTACCGGTCACAGTCGCCGCCGATGCAAATCATCAAAATTTCCAGCAGCTATCGCACAAACCCGGAGACAATTATGATGCAGCTCCTGCGTTAAAAATTCCTCAGCTACCCACTCGTATGCATATACGTATAGCAAGCAATACGCAGATTGGAAATTGCAATCATTTCCGTAATTCGATTCGGGCAGGCAAAAGGCGGTGGCGATGGCGATGACGATGACGGCGCCAAGCCGACAATCGATTTGGCGGAAAATTTCACATCAAAAGTTGCCAGCAGCGGCCAACGTTCGTATCTGAATTCGACGATGTCGGCCAAATGGAATCCGTTGTCGATTATTGCAACCACAACATCGACTATCGTCGTCGTCGATAATGGCATACCATGTGCTCAATCCAATCCAATCCAGTTTGGGTTGATTCGTTTGAGCTGACTGAACTCTCAACCAATCCTCAGCTTAAATCATAAATTTCACTTGGCTTAGGTTTGGACAATTGAGGAGCGTCTACTTGATGCCGCACTGCTACGTGTCCTTTTGCGTGCGGTTGAACTCAGTGCTTTTAATCAGAGCGATTACCTCTCGTGGAGATGCATCCCAACGGGCGGGGCAATGCCATGGATCTGGGAATCACAAGAGAGGCGCAGCATCGATTGGTGATGAATTAAGAAATTTCCATATCGCCGTAGGAATGATGATGACCATCTGATGCGATTGGATGTGGCGAATCGGTGGGGTGAAATCATGAAGTGAACAATGTGAATGAAATTTAAGGTGAGGAAACCCTGAATGAATTTAAAATCGAAAATCCCCCTGCCCCATGGGAGCTATCTCACTTAAATTCGTTAACGAAATATTCCACGTCCTTTACTGCTCCAGAAATACTTCAATTCAACCACCCAACGAACGCAGAAATAACTAATGAACGAAAACTGTGTTATATTAGCCATAACTCCAGCGGCGAAGCGCTCCAAACTAAAACCATCCAAAATCCATTTAACACTAAAGCACATCGTCGTTGGTTAATTTCATAGTCCAATCAACAGCGAAGGGGCGTCAAAGCGTTTAATAATCTCATCACCGTCATTGTCATCATAAAACACCCCCGACATCAAATTTGCACGCAAAGTGCGCACAAATAAATGTCTTTTCCATCGTAAAGAGGTCCATCAGCACCCCATCATCGCTGGTGCTTGTGGGAGACACTTCATCATTTGGAAACCGTTCCAAAAACGATACACCACCAACCCCCAATTTGTGCGACTACACAAAGCCGCAGCAGCAGCGATTACAACCCCTGCAGTGTGAACAACAAGCCAATGCTTATAGCAACACTTGTAATTATGGTGATTTTACAAATTCCGCACCCCCACCGGCCACACGTTGTCGGATTTGCATTCGAACCAATTAATATAAATTGTGTCATTCAAACGGAAGGGGTGCTTCGGTGTATCGTCGTGTACGCCAGCCGTTCGTCAGTTGTCACAACTCGATTACCACCACCTTAGTTCTTTTACTTTAGCCGGGTATCCAACCGTGTGGGTGGCCCGGTACCCCGCGCATGGAACGAGATTGCTGAAGGGATGAAATTATAATTTCATCAAAATCATCGCACCCTGACGCCAGCCACCGCCCTGTGATGGAGAGTGAATGCAGAATTCCTGTGGCAATTAATTAAGTTCAAGATCCGAGAGGTGTAGTTTGTCAATCACCACTAGCACTAGCACCGCGCCACACCACGCTGGGTTTGTTGAAATTTGTTTATTTTACCGTTTCGATTGGGTATTTATTTGATTAGGGGTGGAAGTGCGGTTTCATCCTCTATTCAAATTTGTGCTGATTGAATTGCCGGTGAGTTTGGTTGCTCTATAAATGGCTAATAGTGCTCGCATGTGTAGCCGAACCAACTTCATTTGGATCCGGTGTCGTTTTTCCATGTGCACTTGGGTGTTATCTGATCGGTTCAATGGTTGTGATTATTCGATAGTGGAATGTAACATGTGTTTGATATGGATGGGAATGGAATTGGTGGGTATAAAAACAAACGATTTTTTTTGTCAGGAAGTATTGGGCAAAGGGTTTTTGTAGCAATTCACTTGAACTGTACTGACAGAGGTAGCACATATGCCGTTCGTACCGGCGGACTTGCAACTGGAGTAGGAGTTGTTGTCAAATGAGCAACGATTTTATCATGATAAGAATGCCAGTACATTTTCAACATAAAACAGGCTTTTTAACATATTCTGACCCGCATGATCCACCGTAAAGCACGCACTACAGATCTTCAGGCCACTTGATCCTCCCTCATTGACTCTAACTCATCAGGAGTTATGACCAGGCGCAACCAGACGTGTTTTTGGACTTGGTCCAACCACCTCGTCCTGGGTCTGCCAAGCGGTCGCCTACTTGATGGAATCGCATTTAAGGCGTTCCTAGGCAGTCGTGATGATGAGGACATTCGTTCCACGAGCCCAAACCGTAGAAGCATTTGCTCAACATTGAGTTCCTCGCGTAATGCCATGTTTCTCACCCTATCCCGGTGAGTAATTCCCACAAATCTCATCTCGGGAGCTTGTATTCGCGATCTTATTCTTTCGGTCATTGACGAGTGAAAGGAGGAGTAATGCTGAGCTTTCCTGTAGGATTGGCCAAGCTGGGTTAATTTTGAAACAGTTTGGAAGATCTGTAGTCAGAAAGGCTGAGCTTGGATTGAGTAAAGGCATGACAGCATTTTGTGTCTTTCTTAAAAGTGAATAAGTGAATGCGTGTTTTATTCTAATTCCATTTGAGCAAGGGTCTATGTCCAAAGTGGATAATAACAGTGGTCGATTACATTGCATCACGTGGAAATTACTTAAGTCTTTAAGCACTTAAACATTGTTCAATTGTGAGCACGTACACAGAATTAAGTATTTTTTTGGTGGAATAACCATGTTCAGTTTCACAGTGGAAGTTTAAACTTCACTAAGCATTGATCTAAGTTCAATTTGTAGTTTATGTTAAACGAGAGTATACTGCCGTTTAAATCTCAGTTCCATTTTGTTTCGCTCTGTTTTTCAAGTTTTCGTATTTTGTTCTCAATACATCTGATGTTCAGTAATGGTATTGAAATTATTTGCTTTGTAGTATTTTTCTTTTTTTTCAACATCTGACTCTTTTTATTAAGGTTAGGATTTTTTCTTCTTCTTTGTTTGGCGCTACAGTCCGGGGTGGACCTGGGCCTCAACCAACAAGGGTCTTCAGCCAGTACGATCTTTCGCCAGCTGCCTCCAGTTGTGCACACCAAGTTGGTTGAGGTCCTTCTCCACTTGTGTGCGCCATCTCGTTCTAGGACGCCCTCTGTTGCGTTGTGCCAATGACTCGGAATTGAAGACTCTTCGGGCCGGAGCTGTGATGTCAATTCGCTCTACGTGACCTAGCCATCTTAAGCGTTGGATACGAAGACGCTTAACTAGGTGCATGCCGCTGTACAGCCCGTACAGTTCGTGGTTGAATCGCGTCCTCCAGACGCCATCAATACAAACAGGACCAAAGATCGTACGCAAAACTTTTCTCTCAGAACGACCAAGAGCTTCTTCATCCGCTTTCAATCGCGTCCATGTCTCTGTTCTGCTCGACAGGGATGATTAGAGTGTTATATAAAGTCAACTTGGTGTTTCGAGAGATGGCTCTGTTACTCAACTGCCTCTTGAGCCCAAAGAAACAGCGATTGGCAAGAGTAATTCTGGTTAGGAATTTTAGCCGCATAAAATTAAATTGATACAAAAGCACGAAAGAAAAATCGACTTAGAACTCGAACTCGGACTGACATTTTTATTATTATTATTTTAGTCCTTCGAGTCAGGAGTTTTGACCTCAATTGTTTCGACAAACCGAAGTAGCAACGGTTGCCAAGCGTTATTATATGTCAGATATCCACTAGGATGTCGTTTATGGAGTTTTCGTTTGCCCAGAGGTACGTAGACACAACCATTTACGACCTCAAAATTGTACCTGTTGATCGTAATGTTTTGTCCAAGTTGGTGCGTGACGGGACGATCCTTGCTAGTCATCATACATTTTGTTTTCTCCTCATTGACCTTAAGAACAGCTCGTTCGGCCTGTTCTTCAATCGACGTGAAAGCGACCACTACGAGACGATGACGATGTCATCTACGTAAGACAATAGTTCGACTTTCTGGCACAAGTTAAGGCTTTCCGTGTTTAAAACAACGAGCAATCTCTATATTTCTCCAGTACGAGATCCAGAAAACTTTGATAAAAGAGCGCATCTCCTTCATGTGCTAATTTCATTCTTTGACTCAAAAGTTGTTGAACTGATCTGCACGGTGAATCGCGTACAAACCGGAGAAATTTATTCAATATACCGAATTCAGCCATCGCATATAATAGTTCTTTGCTGTCGTGTGCTTCAAAATTTAAAAAAAAAAACTCTCTGAAACTCGATGGTATTCTGCAGGATTTGCATAAGCGTCAATTTTGGCCTACAGCCGGACAGCCCGGAGGACGCACTGCTACGTGCCAACTAGTGCGGTGCACACCGTGTTTAGGCGTTCACACAGTGGTTTTATCATTGAATAGAATAATTGTTATAGGGCCACCGGAGGCAAAAGCTGCATTCTAATAGAACAACTGTATGATGAGCCATTTGGACCACCAGCCATGTTTCCTTGATGATCCCCTAGAAAGTTATGTAACGGCTAACGGCAACCACTATTGGGGTACGCGGAAAAATGTGATCGAATCAGATCAATTGGACACACAAAGCATGGGACGCCAACAAGATGTGATGTCACATATATTTACATATTACATAGTTCTTGTTACGATGCCAATTTTTTTTTTGAGAACTGTTTCCCTATCGAAAATATTATAATAATAATAATAATATGGGTGGCGCTACAAGCCGTAGAGGGCCAGGGCCTAGCTTTTCAGCAACCACTCGTGTTGTGAGTGCTATTGTTCTATCACGAGGGGAAGGGACCTACAGTTTTATATCCGGGCCAAAGTTGAGCAGCCTTTTTTGGACAGTTAAACTCTTTGAGCATTGTCAGTGACTCGAAAGATGTGGGGCCGTGAAAAGTATTTCCTGTCGTACCAGAAATCGAACCTAGACATGTAGGTCCAAATGCGTAGGAGTCGACGCACATACCCACAACGCCACGGCCCATCACGAAAATATTATCATGAAATTTTTGAAACGACAGCAGAAAGCTGCGAACATTTTTAAAAATGTTGCGTTCGTTCTGCAAATGGCTCTAAAAACTAAGACACATTTGACAGCTAGTTTTATTGACACTTGTCTGTCATTTATACCCATGTAATGTTTTTTGTCTAATTTTAATTAACACTTTGAATTGAAACCATATCTGAATTTGGGAAGACTAAAGTAATATTAAAATAATATTGATATAGCCGATATTAAAATGCCTTCCTTCTGGAATCTAAATACGCTTAATACACAAAAAATTCGAAAATTTTTTTTTCCATCAGAGAGTACACAAAACACTACGTTCTTTAAGTGTTAACTCTCAGTATCGCTTTACATAGCAGATTTTGCTGCGCGACTAAGTATCATCTACCGATTTTGCATCTCATAGATTACATCAAATAAACGGTATTAATTAAAGCATGGATAAATTTTTTAAACTCCAATCGAGACAAGCTAAAATCAATTTCTTTGCAAAGTTCATTAAAAGGGTTTATACACCTTGTAATAGGTTCATTACAAACATAGTTGGTTCTATTCCTCTTATCATATAGTAAATTTCTCATCCGAAGAGATCTTTGGGAAGCATATATATTCATGAGAAAAAATAAATCTGCTGATTTTACACGGCAATTAATAATATCGCGGATGAACATGGCTGACGCTGCCTTACGCCTGAAACTTAAGGTTTGCAAGCCTATTATTTTCCATCTATCGTCATATTTAGGGAGTTCTTCGAAGGAATACAATTTACGGACAGCATATCTCGTGAAATTTTTTTGTACTCTTTCGAATCTGAGTTCTTGTTCATCATATGGGGAATCCCAAATGATGGAAGAATATTCTAAATACGGTCTGACTAACGAACAATAGATGGACTTAAGACTAGTTATATCCCGAAAATCTCTACTATTTCTTTTCAGAAAACCTAACATAGCATTAGACTTCGCAATTGTATAATCATAATGTAATGCAAAATTTAATTTAGTATCAAAAATTACACCCAGATCTTTAACCTCTTCCAGGCGACTAAGTCTATGATCATTTATGAAATAATCATAGACAATCGGGGATGTAATTCGATATACCGTAAAGATATTACATTTTTGAATATTCAGCTCTAGTCCATTGTGCTTGCACCATTCCGCTAGTGCATGGATATCCAATTGGAAATTATTACAATCAGTTAAACTATTTATAGATAAATACAATTTAAAGTCGTCTGCGAATGTTAGTATTTTACAATATTTGAAAATTTCGTGAACATCATTTATAAACAATAGAAAGAGTAATGGCCCCATATGGCTACCTTGTGGAATGCCCGATGTTTTTACTCGAGATCTAAAACTATCGATCATTGCCAATTGCTTCCCGTCCTTTAAGTAATTGGAAAACCACTCTAACATTGAGGAATGGAATCCCAAAGACTTTAGCTTGTTTAAAAGCAAAGTGTGATGTACTTTATCGAAGGCTTTCGAGAAATCGGTGTAAAGTACATCATGTAATTGATTTTCTAAATTTGTATAAATGTAATTTGAAAATAATGATAAATTAGCTGTACATGACCTGCTCTGCATAAAGCCATGCTAGTTATTAGCAATAATTTCTTTTACCATGAAATATAATTTTTCTTTTACAATACTTTCAAATAGCTTTGGTATCAATGAAAGCTTGTATATTGGTCGATAGTTTTCTACTTTTTGACTTAAACCGCTTTTATATAAAGACGTCAGAAAAGAATACTTCCATTCATTTAAAAATTCACCCATTTTTAGGGATTGATGAAAGATAGATTGTATATCTATCTCAACAATTGTATTCAAGGCAGCCCGCCTTTCACTCCGGCTAGAGGATACGACTTCACCAACATCATGTCGTATTTATTAAGTTTCGTTATTAATACGTTTTTTTATTTATTAAATATCCATTATATTATTAAAGATCCAAAAATCCATTTTTTTAAAAGACATATGTCCTTGAGTTATAAAGCGTTAAACACCATATCCTAAAATATTGTCAACTTATTAGTAATTTATATTACAAATGTGACAAAGGGAGAGAGAGAAAAAGACCTTTGGTCCAAAATCCATACTTAAAATTTAAAATGCGCTTAACAGTCGCATAACGAGAAGAAATTAACCCCGCGGGTAGGTAAAACAAGTTGACGCCTCGACGTCACACGCCGACATTCAAAACACAATCATTGCCCATTAGGGTCTATGCAATTACATGCAATTCTCTAACCTAACGAGATTAGCTCCAGGCCTTTCCTATTCGAAAGAACGAACAAAGGGAATACGCGACATCTCCCAACACACGAAATAATCGAAAACACTAGGTGGTCCCACTAATTGAAGTTGATTTCACTCTCATTGCACCACAGTACAATGGAACCACTTTGTGTACTCTTGTGGCCTCAGGCGATATTCACACCATCAACATTCCGACTTTTTCCACTTGAACCGATCAGCACAACGCCGATGTCTTCCACTGGCGCGCAGATGACTTATTTCGTGGGTCACTGGTTAGGGAAACCCAAATGTTGCTTGATTCGATTGGATGCGCGTGTGCCGGTGTCCAGCTGCAGGGCGCATTTCGGTACGGCACTCCTCCAGTCAATCAGTGCCAGATGCCAAACTCAATGCAAATCGAACAGTTTCCCAATTTAGATTCAATTTAACTCCTGGCATTACGTGAAAATCAACTTCTGTGCGCAAATTGATCTCTGATCGCAGGTCGGCTTTCAGTCTCCGTTGGTTCGAGGATTTGCAGGAATTCTTGCGGTTTCGAGCCAGAGAACCACTTATGGGTTGCAAACAATTTAGATATGCGCAGCATCAAACTCAATCGATGGCGCCACAATTCGATTAGCCCGACGTAATTTGTTGGTTAAATTACTTACGTTGGTACTCATCGAGTGAAGGGGTAATCTGTTTCGAAATGGGAGCTAGTGTGGTTTTGGAAAAGAGACTGGTGTGGCTTAGCGCAGGTCAAGGAATTGACTGAGTGGGTACGTATCGTGGAGATACTACGTTGCACCTTACTCCACTCTTATGGCGGTTTCTGATGGACTGTCTTTTGCGATTCCAGACTTTAATTGGATGGTTTATTGACCGTCGATTGCTACGGTACCGAAGATTGATGGGAGCAATGTAACGAACATATGCTGTGTGCAGATTATAGGTGGCGCAACAGTCCGAGGTGGACCTAGGCCTAGCTTCTAAACCAACCACCTATTTTGTGCGTGCTATTGTTCTACCACGACATTCTTATGACGACACCGAACGGCGAAGTTTGAGAAGCTTTTTCTAGACAGGAATACGCGTTCAGCAGGTATGCCAGTGATTCGAAAGGAGTAAATCGGGGATCGAACATAAAGTTGATGGTGCAGATCTACAGACAGGTGTTGCAAAAAACTGGAAACCGCCACCTGCAGTCAATGAAAATCAGAAAGAAAACATGTACACATCTTTAACATCTCGGAACGAAACCAATACTGAAATAGAGTTCACATATGAGGCTACTTCAAACGATCGTCTCGTTACAACTCCTTCAACACCGAATGACATTCGTTGCCTTTCATTTTCGAATTACCAGATTAGGGATCCTTCAAAAACACCCGAGTGTTGCAGATATCCCTAATGCACCCCTTAGTGAGTAATAATGATGTCCTTTCAGCCCTGATTCACAGTTCATTTGTCGGCAATCGCGCACACAGCTAATTCCCTCTCCCATGAGTCCACTAATGTGACAAATTTTAACTTCCTCTTGCGGCAATCGGATTATGTCCTAGACCAACGTCAGTTCGACCGTGTTCACCCTTCCACCCCAGTTGCATGCAGCGCGCACCATTGACAATTGGGGGTTATCCTCATGCTCGTAAGAGTGATGTTAGCGAATGAATATTGTAACAGTCGTTAAAACATATCCTCATCGGCTCAGATTTTTTTTTCCTTGTTCGCTATTATCTTTGTTTGGTCGTTAGAAATATGAGAACTGTCCTTATGCACACAATCACACACGCGGGTCATAAACAAATGGACGGGGTTGGTGAAGTGGCTGCAAATGAATTGCTATTGCGATGAGTTTAACAAGAAGGGTGGTGTTAGGCAATTGGCAAATTTTGACGTATTCAGGGAACAATGATGTAAACAGGATGAAAGTGACTGATGGGATTATAAAAGCAAAAATGGGAAGAAGGAGCGGCAGGAATGGACTTTTTGATTGCACTTATGGCTGATTGCTTGAGGCTGCAAGTCTGAGAGGAATGCATTGACCACAACTGGAGTGGAATGTGTAAGCAAATCAATTGATGTTCAACAACAACTATGAGTGCTGGAAAGGGAGGTGCACATCTCAAAGATTGTGCTCGAGTCCAGCTTGACGAGGATGTACAAGGCTCCTGCTTAGGACCAAATCATCATGAATGCGAGAAAGGTTCAGTTTGTCAACTCAAATGGTAGTGTATCAAGAGCGATTGAGACACGAAGGCAACCTTGGATAAAGCTAAGATGTACATTGGCAAACAAGAAAGAACAGCTCGTGGCTGTTTCAATTGCAAACATATCACCAACAGCAGCTTCTTCAGCTAGCTAGAGATCATTTCCTGTGAGCGATGAGACGTGCCATGTGCGTTTCCTAAGTCGATACCGTTGTCCATTCCTTGTTGACCTCCGCACGCACTGGTAATGGCTCGACTTCCCCACACTCCGGTAGGGGCGGCTCATGAGGTCATTGCCGGGTTGCTCGTACCTTCTTCGGGTTAAGCCCGGGCAGCTGCCGAGCGAGAAAGGCAGGCCATCTGACTCTCGCATCCTGCCACCATTCAAGCCTGGCTCCAAATTTGGCTGGCACCCCAGGGTAGGCGGTATCCGCGTTAAGTTTTGTTCTCCTTGTCATAAGGGGGGTTGCACTTCGTTACATAACTACAGTACGACTTCCGAGGTTTAAATGAGATTCCATCTCACGGCTCCGCTTCTCTGATAAGTCACTGCCAATGCACAAAGCTTAATTTGCTTATCAAACTTGGCCGTTCGCACATAAAACAGGTTTCTTCCAAGTTGAAAGAGAAAAATACTAGTTCCATGTCCATTCCGGTCCGTAGCACCGACCAAAGAAGACATCTGAGACCCGAACCGCAAATCGCAAGAAATTCTTTGAAAGCCTTAGCAGCCCCGCCCAAGGAAGAAATCAGTGGAAGTGACCTCTCAAAGCGAAAGGCCAAAGCAGTCTCCTTACCATCGTCAACTCGCTGCCATCAAGGACTTTAGCTTACCACATCGAAGCCAATAACAGTTAGCAGCTTAACCGAAACAATAACCGCCCTCCTTTGTCCTAGATTCATTCCCGGCCCCCCGTTCAGTTGTTCCATAGCCCACTGATGTTGAAATTGTCGCCGTGACTAGGCTTCTTTTTTTATTTTATTTATGTAAGTAACCGAGACAAATCTACTAAAAGTGTCAGCACACCCTCCACCGCACCACTCTGCGCCTGGAAGTGGAGCGAACAAACATAAAACCCACTAATGTACACTCTCGCAAGGAGAACAATATTTGATAGACCGTTTCACCCGAAATCTAATCCCGAATTATTATGATGCGATTCAGACGAGAAGAAAAAAAAAAAGACGAGTCAAGCGCACACATGAACACTTCGCAGCACTGAGGGGAAGGTCGACTCTCCATGCGTGAAAAGCAACTTTGCCACCGCCCCCACCACCCAGTGCCTAATAATCATAACAATAAATAGCTAAGCAGCTTAGGACACCCAGAGCATTTCGGTCTATTCATTTTTTATTGAAATATAACAGCACTTGAATATCGTTGAAAGGATATTGCGAAAATCTGAGCTAAGTCGAAGCCCCCGGCCAACCCAAGGGGGTCGGTCGGATGGAGCGGGAGAGAGATAAAGACGGATTTTATGTGAATCCTTTGCAGATTCGTCCGGTTCACACTTGAAGGCATCGCCACAATGTACGCAATCGGTGTACGAGAGTCCTTTTCACACATATCCTTGATGAATAATGGAGCATAAAGATATGCCAAGCCGAAGGACCTCAAAGGAGCAAACATGATTTTTATTTTATACAACTTAAGCGAGTAATGGTTGGCATTTTCCATTGAGCCGGGCAGGAGTTTGAGTTTCACATGGGGTTCGGGGTTGACGCCACTCTCCACATATACATATATACATACATACATGCCATTACGGGGACCTTTATGGCATGCTCATTTTGTACGCGCGCAGCACATTGAGTGGCGCACAGGAAGCTAATTTATCATTCTTTCAGAGGACATTAAGCCACTTGACTTCCTGGCACGTGGCTAGTTCGTCGTGCGATTGTGGTACCGTGGTGTATGGTGACATGGTGAAGCTTCAACTTCTGTTAATTAAACGGAACCACACAAATTAACCGAGGACAATGCGGCGCACGCACTTAATATACGCACAAGACCAACCGCACTGGGGCACCGAGGAAATGAGAATATCAATTAACGCTGCTTCACGCAATGGATTGTATTAAGAGCGGGGCGTGGCGTGTTTATTCTTCTTCGGGGGAGACAGAACAGATCCAGGACATGGTCGTGTATCAACAGTGGCACGGTGAATAGAAATGGAAATTGGAATGAGATTTTGCAAAACAATGGAATGGGGGCGATTGGGTTAAGGGACAATAGCACATGACAAAGGGATAAGAGACGCCTTTCTGGGAAGCTGACTGAGTGACTTCATTTGGACGAAATGACAGGATGCCATAGATTAGGGAAATTGGATCATTATTGCTTCTAATCCAGCTGAGTTCCTGCCTTTCTTTGGCAACAAGGGACCATTAAGTGTATTTTAAGGTCAAAGCATGGCCTTCTTCAAACAGAATAGAAATTTGTCTACTTTGACTTGAAGGCCAGAATCGCATTATGTCCAGGCGATTAGGGGATAAGACGAAGTGAGATCAATTATGGAGGAACAAGCCCGCTTTTTTGGGCTCAAAGTGCAATTGATTTGTAACACTATTTTTGATAAGACCAAGTTAGATTTATTGAAGACCTTGATCATCACATTGATCAAGGACAACATCGCAAGCATATGGAAGGGTGGTAAACTGAAAGCGAAGACTCAACACCAATTGTGTCGGTTGTGTATAAACCTGAATCGAGCCAGACCTCTACAACTCCTAGACGAAGAACTCATGTACCACTTAATAGTAGACAGTCTCCCTGACTGACGAATGCGAGTTTAAAAGGACATCAACCATCGCCTGGAGACAGCAAGCAAAAGCAGCAACCGGCTGACGTGGAGTAGACACCTACACTGGGTGTCTTTCAATTCCCGACGCGAGTAACTTTCATAATTCATGTCTCCAATGCTGAAAGAAAATTGCTGTCCAGAAAAAAAAACTTCTCAAACATCGCCGTGAAACTGTAGGTCGTGACTACAGCCAGCGGTTTTTTAAGAGGAGGTCCTAACAATCAAAGAAGCGGACAGGATGTGTCAGTAAGAAAGGCAATTTAATAATAAAGACATACTTAATTGACTTACGAGGGGCGTTCAATATATTCTCGGTATAGGGGTGAAGCTGCCACCATCCCTTCATGAATAGTTTTTTTGACTTTTTCCTGGCTTAGTGAGAAATTTAATTACAGCGCGATGCTCAATTTTACCATCATCTTCTCAGTTGCCATTATGATTATGTTTAACTAGAGATAAAGCGCGAATTAATAATCACATTTATATGAAATTTCACATGAATGCACTAAAATAATAGTATTACTTGATAAATAAGTCAATTTATATATACAACCACAGCTTCACCCCGATACCGAGAATATATTGAACGCCCATCGTATGCTTGGTATCGGGTCATATATCCGGGGAAGAGATCAGTAACTGACCCATCTCAGGATCAAATTTAAATACACCGTTTACCGGTGGCAAAGATCAGGTGGAATGTCTACATCGGAATTAGCAAATAATCGATGAAATTATTCGGAAACTCTGCTCTAAGTGCGAAAAACCAACAAATCCTTCAGCACTTACAACGAAATGTAGACAACTTGGGCTTCTGCCATTTATGCAGTGGACTACGGAGAGATCACTTCTTGAAGGAGTCAGTCCTCCTTAGGAATGGATGAATCACATCAACCAATAATAAAATTATTTGGAGGTGTGAATAAAAATTAAGTGTGAGTGTCCGCTCAGAATTTTGAAGGGAACACTCCACATGGTGTGAATAAAACTAGATTTCGTTAAATTTAACCCACCACTCACGTATTTTGAGAGTTCCTTCCATTTTGGTGTGAATAAAAATAGAATGTATTGAGTGAACACTTTAAGAAGTTGAGTGCGCTTTGGAGGAGATAAAAAAGTTTAAAAAAGTGGAGAATATTTTTCGGAAGAGGGATTAAATGAAAAACCCTTAAAAAAAACAATTTAACTCGCGCCAGCTGGAAAAAAGCTAAACACCAGACATGAAAATTAAAAAGCAAGTTGTGTTAGAAACTATGGGAGGAAAAGTTTATGATGTTAATTTGAACACCTCGCAAATCTGAAAGAGAGGAAAAACATTGGAAAACATGAAGGTTTGCGTCAAATAGAAAGGGGATAGGAAAAATACGGGCAGTCTTTTTTAAAGGACCATGTGAAGCTGGCTGGCTTTGATGAATCATAAAATTCAAAGCTTTAGCTACTCTCAATTCTTCGATCGATGATATTTGCTTCTCCACATATAGCACAACACACTTGCCAAACTATTGTGTACAGTTGTTTACAGTTGTGTACTATGAATCCCAATGACTTCAACAAATCCAACTTGCAATCCCGAGTCACCTATTTATCGAAGGAATATATTCATCTTCTCAATTCATCACGACATATCCTAGCCTGACATCACCTAGCCTCTTGGATGGTTTGGTGGGTAGTCGCTTATAATGGTCACCAAGCCCTATTTCTGCAAAAAAGGGTGTTGAATCTCAGCGAAAGCTTGTCAGACGGATGTTTCAGAGAACGCTGTCAAGCTTCTTAATACAATACTATTCGAAAGTCTCCAACAAGACTACGCTCATAAGGCAAACACGACATAGACATGGCTAAAACAAACAACCTCATTTCTACGGACGAATGGTCATCTGAAAGCCAGACGTGGCCAGATCGACTACTCCAGTGCTGGAAAGCAAATGAAGGACATTTCGAATATGTAAAGTGTTTTACGACAGCTACAATTTCGAGGTAGTAAGGGAGCTTGTCTACCTCGGGGCAAACGTGAGCTCCACAAACTCACAGTGGAGATTCGTCGTAGAATCGCCCTTGGCAACCGGTGCTACTTCGGTTTGTCAAAACAACTGGGCTCAAAACTCCTGACTCGAAGGACCAAAATCATGCTATTATTTTGCCAGTCCTGCTCTATGGAGCCGAAAGCTGGACGCTAAGCAAAACTGCAGAGCTGATTCTTGGGACCTTCGAAAGAAAAGTTCTACGACGGATATATGGTCCCGTCTGCGAGGAAGGCGAATGGAGGAGAAGACATAACCGCGAACTCTATGAGCTGTACCAGGATGTGGATGTAGTCCGGAAGGCAAAAATCCGTCGACTGCACTGGCTCGGCCACATCGAGCGCATCGACAACAATGGTCCAGCAAAGAAGGCCTTTGAATCCGAGCCTACTGATTCGAGAAGGTGAGGAAGACCGAATCTCCGGTATAAAGACCAAGTAATCGCGGATGCAAGACAGCTTGGAAGCAGCGTGCCCAGGACCGTCAACGATGGAAGGCAGCAATTGCTCAGGCTCGGACCCTCCATGGGTCGCCGGCCTGATAAGTAAGTAAGTAATTTGTTTTACATTTTGTAGATATTAAGTGAACTAATAAAAAGAATATAATAGTTTGGCAAATATTCAAAAAACGAACACCAAAACATTTGGTAGTACTAGTCTTCGAAGAAGCCCTTTAGGCTGACTGCCATCAGTCACAGTTAGGCCATTGTAGGCCCTTTGCGTGACTACAAGATGTAGACGATCTTACTCCGCAAAGCAGTCGTTGTTTCTGACAAAGCCACAAAGATGGCTGACAATAATTTTGCTTAGTTCGACAGGGTTATTGAAGAAGTAGGTCCCTAGGTGGAGGAGAGGGTGATGCCTGTGCAGAGAAAGTGTCCAATGGTTTCCTTCTCTTCCTCGTCTCTGCAGTTTCTCCAGTAGTTTTTGTAAGACAAAACCAATCCAAAAGGCGTCGATTCCAATGGCGCAGTGTCAAGTGACAACGCCGGCTGCTCAGGCTGTGTGTACGTCTCGGATTGAGAGAAGGCCATCCCCAATGTTTTCCTCAAAACATTACATGTGGTTACATTTGACAATAGCTAACATATGACAGAGTTTTTTTTCCCTCCTAACTTGTTGTGACATTATCCCTTCAAATACCAATTCAGGTGTATCATGTCTTGCACTCAAATATACATTTTTCATAAGTTGGAGATTCTTGTAAACGCAAGCAAATTATGTTCAAACAACAATTTCGTTGTCGACGGCGGCAAAAAAAAATTAAATGTCACTCATACAAAGTATGAATCGCTAAAAAGAAACTCCGTCTCTCTAAAACGCTGACGCAATGTCTGCTTTGAATACCTAAATTGTTGTTTCCATTTAAATTCAATTATCCAACCATGTCAGCGCATGTCCTCTGCCACAGCTGCAAAGGGCCGAATGAGACGCAAGAAAGAAAACCTCAAGTCATGGTAAACAAAGAATCATAACTCGTCCAGTAGCAGCAATTCAATGGAACAATACTTGGAACACCTGTAAAAATATCGATAAATCACACACAGACCCAAGTGATTTAAAAATAAGGCAGGAGTACCGCTTCATAAATAATTCACCACATAAACACCTCCGCAGTGACCAAACCAACCCCTTTGGACGAAGTAAACTGCTCACTCAATGTGGGTCCTCGACTACCTCACTCTCAGCCAAGAATGGGGACGATCTCCTCAAAGTCAACAATGCCTCGCAACTGAAACGATTGCAGTCCGTTCATACGCGGTGGATGGGTGGAAGAAATCTTAAATGACCACTCACATGGCATTTCATCGCAACTGCGTGATTCTGGAATGCGTAATCGATGACAGTTATTAAATAATTGGCCACTCACTAGCCACTGGGGAGGACCTCAACTGTGCCCTGATACTATTTCCCATTCGGTAAATTACCGTAATATGCATCACGCGATGTGAAATAATTTGGAGGGGTTGTTTATTCTTTTGATTTTCTTTTCTATTTCAATTTCTTTTTTTTTTTCTCCTCAGCCAATAAGGACTGGGAAAACAATTCGAAAATGGTTGTGTGGAGACAGTGGCTCTGGGATGGTTTTTTCGCACTAATGTGGCTGCGAGTATGGTCATTTATCAATGCCATGGCTCTTTATGAATCATGCATTCCTGTGACAGGTTTGTGACAGGATCTAAGGTTCTTCATCTTCTGGAAGCATGAGAAAAACAATCGCAGCTGGGGAAGAAGTCCAACCGATGTTTGATGAACTATGTATAAACGACGCGGCCTTTGGGGACATTTCTCTGCGAAGTGTCATCGAGTGATGGTTGATTGAAATTGATTGCTCTATCTCCCAGGGATGGAGCAGTCGGACGTTAAGCGATGAAATTGAAAGCGTTACTTAGATACGTTTGGCACCCTTAAGGTATTTATTTAAGCTTCCTCTTGGTATCCCTTCAAAATCAGCGTAGTTCGTTGCATCTAACTCAATAGCCAAGTAAAAAAAAACTCTCACATCGCCAAAGCAAACTTGTATTTCCACATGTGTCCACCTTGCGCTGTCCATTCAATGACCTCCAGTCAAATCCATTGAATTGCAGGAATATTTCGTAGGTACCCCCATCACCAAAGTAAATACAGGTCACGCCGACCACACAGCCACACAGAGACGTACGATTCGCATATCTCTCGCACTGTCAGAGTAAATCAAGTTTTAATTAATTTCTGGAACCGTTTCCATTCTGAAGAGAAGAAGGCGACGACCGCCGCTGGTTGCTCGGCTGAAAGTTTAATTGCGTCTAGCGTGGCTCTATATAGTGGCATAGTGTGCCACCCGGGGTGGCAGATGAACTGCCTTGTCTGAGGGCTTGGTCGCCATGGCACATCCAGTGCGAATTAGTGACGGTGGTTATGGCGTGAATATTCCTGATTCAATTACCACATCATCATATCGTCTCCAGTCACAACACAACACCACATAACTCCTTTCTTGGTGATATTTTCTATTTGTCCAGCAATCTGGTGTTCATTTGCGTTGGGCTTTAACGAAAGGAAATTCCATTAAGCGCGACCCAACGCGAATTCCTTTGAAGGCAAAAAGGGATTAACTCGCAGACCGCAGGTTACATATGACGTTTGTTTTTCTCCTTTGGCCACGGAAAGCAGTGGGTGTCTTATTCAGGAATACGTAATTAAACAATGAGTCCAAGCAGAGGATTGTTGAATCCGAGGACATTTTTTTTCCTCCTATTTCTTCATCTGGATCTACTACACTCCTGGATAGACTTAGGGACAGCTTTAATTATTATCTTACGAGTAGTGGATGTACAGTTTAATGCCAGCGAATCGATAGAGGTGGTGTCATGAAAATGAGGATTGGTCGGTCTGAAATCGAACAAAGAAGTTCAGCGTGTTACGACGTTCAGCATTACGGCTTGGGTTTTAAAATTATTTTGCCGAACAAAATATTGGGCTGAACTCTCCAAACGTGAGTTTTTTCGCCCTGAATATATTCTTCTCACAGCCGAGGATCAAGCTTACAAATTCCATGAAATGGTTACACTTTTTACCGCGTTTGTGGAATCGGAAAGAGGTCGTGCACTGTAGCTCTCCTTCCGGGTCATCAAAGATAAGCATAGACATTAGTTTACGCTCCCAAAGAGACGCTCCTATCCTTTTTCAAGCTCAAGTCCGCTTTAGTAATAAATACAATAAATATGCATGAACATTCCAATTCACTGCATTGAGGTCCTAAATCAGCTGTCATCCATTTTTTGCCTCATCATTACATTGCCTCCCATTGTCCAGTCACAACTTTTTTAGGACACATAATGCAACCATGTTTCCAGTACATTCAACAAAAGGAAGCTATCTGCCAGCAATTAAGAGTCAACTCCCACTGGTCATCGCACACTGCCGCCGCTTACAAAGAACGAATACAGTGCCCAGTCGAATTATGTTCGAGAATCTCAAATGGTTTCCGAAATGTAATCGTTTGCCTAAACTCACCCAATCGAACGGAAACCGGAACTTGTGAATTTTATTGCTGAGCACCGTTTTTTTTTCTCCTTTCATTTGCTTGTCTCTTGGTCTGGCATGTTGTTTTTTTTTTTGGCAAACGGGTGAAATATCAATGTGGATAAATGCTCAGCTAAAAAGGACATTATCGAAGCATTTAAAGGAAACATGGCCAACGTTCTAGGATGTTTTCCTTTTATTGGCATTGTCCGCACTGCTTGTTCCTCTCTCTCGCAGGATTTGCGGCATTCTTTCGCATCCCCCAACACAAAGTGAAGAAAAGAGTTGTCACACACATACACCCACCCCCGTGCCACAAGCAAAACTACGGAAGAATCTCTTTCTTGTTGGTTTCATTTCGGTTTTTCTCTTTTTATTAGATTTTGTCCGAAACAAATCGTTCGTTCGTTTCCTCTTTTTATCGAGACGAGAGTCATAAGCATAACCGTAGGAAAGGGCCCAGATAAACAAGAACGGCAAATGTGCAAACATTAAATGATCCTTAAGGATGAATCGCTTCCGTTTCGTCCTTTCCATTGGCAACAAATCGAATGGCTTTGTGTGTCTAAATGGGATATTTATGCGCGTCGCGTGTCTGTGTCCGTGATGAATTCGTTTCTCCTAGTTGAGAGAGGAAGGAGGACTGAATGTCTTAAAAAAATTTGAAAAAAAAAACATTACACAGGAACTGGTAAACATAACGGAATATTGGTAGTTGCCATTTTTATCGAATTTCCTTTTCCGCTAATTTAGCAAAAGTTCCTGCACCATTGTTTGTGTGTGCAGGATGCTTTTACGGTTCCTCGTTTTTCTCGGGTCGTGTCCATTTGTGCAAAAGTCCTGCAATTCAGAGAAAACTTCCTGAAAATGCAGAATTGGACGAATCCGTAAATGTTACTTCCAACTTCCAAGGGTGAGATTGTATTCTCTTTGGTAAGGTTTAGGGGTTTTGAGGAAAAACCTATTCCATTGAAAGTTTGTTCGATTGTCTCCAAATCATTGTCAGTTGTGCACTTTGAGGAATGGAACATTAAGTTTGCTATTCTCTTATACGGATGCTTGGGTAACTTGCAGAACTTGCAGATGTTCGACCAGTAGAGTAGATTAGAAGAGTTGTTTTTCTTCGTTACTTACTTACTTTCATATTGTACTTAAGCATACTTTAGTCCCTACTACTAATTTTTAGTGTTGCATATTTATCTCTGCAGCAGTATGCATTATGTATTCCTTTTATATATTTATTCAGTGTTGAGTGATGTCTATCATATAAAGTTTTGGCCACTTCTCGTTAGAATAAAGAATCGGGGGATATCCATCAATGAATTCATTTTTATAAATGATTTTCTCAGTTGAAGGCCAGATTTTGCAATCCGGTTTTGTTTACATTCAGTATTTCAACTCTATTCAACTTTTTAGTCAAGTTGTTTCATCAAAATTCGAGAAGAAGGGCTACGGTTGCCTGTAAAATTTGATAGAAAATATTGGAGTTGTGAGCTTAGCTAAGCTTGCAAAATTCAGAGAGTGCACAAGCCGACGCATAATTAAGAGCGTGGCCAAATTATGCACAGTGCATGAACCTCAATCCACTAATACGAGTGATTTTAATTGATTGTGTACATTCCATCCATTGCGCTGGCTACAAAAATATTTTGGCAGCACAGTGAGACTACCGACCTAACTTTGTACATAACAAATGAAAGGTCCCACCGATTTGTCAAAATCCAGTCAGCGTTAAAAACTTAAGATTAGGTAATCGATAGAGCATTCATTTGGCAGTCTAAATCGATTAAACTAGATTCTAGAATTCAACGACTAAACATTACAAACGAGTCAAGACCCGGGTTTCCTATAGGACATTTTTAAATAGGTTTTCTTATTTATAAGACGACCTCAATGGCGACACATTGCGTCGAGCAATACATGCAAATTATGAAACTTCATTACCAAAACGGGTGTTCTCTCTGGACATGAGTGTTGCGGTAATTTTCAGGTTACAAGATTATTCTTCCCAGTCGATGAATACAGTCAACACACCAATACATCAACGAAACACAAGATCAGCCGAAAAGCAGAGACGTGAATTGGCGAACGAGATCGTGGTTTTGCCTTAAGTTGTTCGCCTATGCCAGTAAGTCGCAAATGAAAAGTACCCTCAAATCTCGGATGTGCAACACCCACGAAATCTTGGTATTTTAAATGGAATAAAAATCGACCCTTCCCTATTGGAAAATCCTTAAAAAGTAATTTATATTTCAAACACTTATTTTAGTATTTTTAAAAATCTAACACAAATTTTGGAGTTTAGCTTGATCCAAAGTTGTTTCTCCTCCAAGCGTGACATCCAAAAGGGACGTCACTATCTGTTCGAACAGCCAGGCCCCAATCAAGTCCCTAGACAATGTCATTTTCCACACACGATCAGCAATCTTAAATGGTCACTCTGTTTGCTTAGACTAAGCAGGCACTCAGGATAATCATGATGGATGCCCTGTATGATGAATTCGCCAGAAGCTGCATAGATCACTTACACTACTCATGCAATGCTCTGGTTAGTCGTAGGAACTCTAACCTAGGGCCTACATTTTCAATAACCGGAGCTGATTGAAAAACCCAATCCACGTGGTATCACAATGGGTTTATAGTGGGTTTATAGTGCTATTGTTCTATCACGAGAGGAAGGGACCTACAGATTTATGCCGACTCCGAACGCCCAAGTTTGAGAAGCATTTTCTAGACAGTTATACTCTTTGAGCATTTTCAGTGACTCGAAAGAGCTGGGGCCGTGAAAAGTGTTCAGGAATCGAACCTAGACACGTAGGTCCAAGTGCGTAGGATTCGACGCACATACCCACAACGACACGGGCCGCCACTTACTACAATATAAACTTACGGACTTATTAACTATAGCACGGACCGGACGGATCAAGAACTGATGAAAAACTGGAGCAGGGGTATTTGGACAAGCACAAAATACTTCCAACCCGTGGCCAAACACATCATCCTCTTTCAAGCAGAAATACACATATGCCTTAGACAGATGCGTTCAAATCAATCTTGTCAGGAACCTACGATATAGCAATAATGACAGAGAGTCGAGTTACTATTATACCACTAGACTCCTACATCATCTTGTGTGAGAATGCCTACAGAAGCTTAAAGAGCTGAGTAGGAGAAACAAAGTGAAACTCTGGTGGATTCCTGGTCATACGGGAATAGAAAGCAGCGAAATGGCTGACTCCCTGGCAAGGAAAGGACCTTCAGAACCCTTTACAGGCCACGAACCATTCCTCACAGTAGGATATAATGTTCTGAGAGAAGATTTAAGGAACTAGAAGGAAGCAACTAAACAGAAACCTGGTGCAAAGCTCAGGGCATGAAACAGGCAAAAAATAAACTCTTAAGTCAGTATAAACGAAAGAGGTTTGAAGCATGTATAAAACTGAGAAAAAACAATCTTCGTATCCTAACAGAGCACTACAAACTCAGGGAGCACCTCCGGAAACTTGGGTTATCAGAAGGACGTGTCTGCAGATTCCGTGGAGGATCGAATGGAATTCCAGAACACGTATTGGGATTCTGTGAGGCACTAGCCCAAAGATATCTGGGCAAGTACTACTGTCATAGCAAGAAATGAAGTCACTAAGCTCATTCTCAGATTCCTAAAGGAAACTGGCATAGAGAGAATACAGGGTTGGCCATCTAGTAGTTTTTTTGAATCATAGTTCACGCAGAATTGCGCCCCATGCCACACAGTCCATGCCACAATCAATCCTTTGCGCACCAAATTCCGAAATCATGTTATCAGCCGTCTTGGCGATGTCAATTGACCTCCTCGGTGCTGCGATTTGACCTCTTTGGACTTTTTTTTATGGGGAACCGTGAAAGACCGATGTTAAGTTAACAATACGGAAACGATTCAAGCACTTAAGGCCAATATCATCCAAGCAATCCGTGAGCAACAGCCCGAAACCATCAACAAGGTCTTGGAAAATTAGGATGACAGAATGCGCTACTGCAAGGCCAGTAGAGGCAGCCACTTGCACGACGTTATATTTCATATTAAATGGGAATGTTTGTTCTTACTAATATAGGCATAATACATGGGAAACAAATTATTTTGTTCTTTTTATTGCATTTTTTAAAAAGAAACGATAGCAGATAGCTCCAGTTTCCCTAAATTCATATTCCTTAAGCATTACTACACAATTTTATGTATTTTTGGATACAAGTTAGAGCTTAATCTTATTCGGCTTGTTCACTTATATCTCAATTAAAATACAGTGACCACAGAAATCACTGTCAAGACTCACTGCCCAATAGCCCCGTTTACGTCATGTCCACAAAAAAACAAATCGACTTTAAGCTTTTTAATTATCCTTCATAAATTATGAAGAAAATTATGTTTAAAATTGTAAAAGTCACCATATTTCATGCCTAGACCTCGAATTTTCAATTTACCCTCTTTATCCAGAATTCCAACAGACTGGCCATGTCAACAGCACACCATTAGATAAACTTCCAACCATGACCAAACATCATACAAACATCCATACAGACATCAAATAATAAGAAAAGAAAATCTATTTAACTCAGAGAACTGAAAAACTTTGAAAAATATCAATTTCCGCAAATGAATCCCTTGCTATATCCTAACGTCGCTTATGTGATGCCGTAAAGGAAGCACAAAATGGTGGATAAGGAGAGAGATTTTCCACAAGAAAATGATACATTCTTGCGCATGTATACGGCTCAGTCGCTGAACCGAATTGATGGCATCCCTTTGCACCCTCTCTCGAACCCCAGTCAACATGGCAAGCATAACAAGGATAATAAAATCAAAGCTGTTTATATGGTAACGGTGAACGATTCCTCCTTGCTGGCAGGATGTGTTTTGCGTTTAGTGGAAGCTTTGGATGCCAAAATGGCTTCAATCGTTCCGTTGCTCCTTACGGGCTGGCTACTGGCTATGTGCTCGCATATACTCCTGTGAATCGATGACACATATACACGGCGAATTCGGTGGAGTCTGGGCGAGCGAACAACTGTGCTGTGGTGGGCGTACTTTAAATATTCCTAATGGAAGTATTTTGCGAGTCTTTTTGTTCGAAGTTAACAGTTTCGAATCGGTCTGGCGCCAGTTGAAACATTTGAACTTAATGTCCCCCTCTCAAGATTCACCTCACAAGGGGTGAGTTGTAAGTGGAGTGTCGACGGTGTTAAAAGCACTGAGCATACCCTTCACACCTTAAATATGCACTTTTGGAGCGTTGACACTAGTGAGTCGCAACACTGTATGCCGTGCAAGGATAACTGCAGACTGGGACTAACTTTGTGTATACTGATGATAAAGACGACGTCAAGGGTTCAGAGCATCAAGCGATTTCGCATGGATGAGTGTAAAAGTTTTATCGTCTAAATTTTTGATACCAAATTCTTCAATGCGCGAGAGTTTTCAAAGTCCACGAAGTCTTCATATGCTCGGGGATAAAAGGCAAATGCTTTGGAATAAGGGTGCGATACGATCGTTGAGTTTATAGTAAAGGACATTGTAGGTGCTATGTTTGGTCCAGAGAAAAAGGGTAAGACTTTAAAAATGGCTCGGAGGAGACAATGATAAATGATTGTTTGCACTGACTTTGCTCGTCAATAAAGGGTCATAGTTTTTATTTATTCTTTGGAATATTCGTGCTTCTTTTATGAATACATGAATTAGAACGCTGAAGTTTGTTTCTTTGTTTAAATGACTCCTGGGACCGGAATGGAAGTTGGTGCGTCCAGATTCGAAACAGGAGCCTTCAATGAATGGACTTTCAGTGAAATTATTAGGCCTATCACCCATGGGAGGTCTGAACTTGAGCATTAGCTACCTTCCGTCGTCGACGGTCTTGGACACGCTTCCAGTCATCAAGACCAAGCTATTTTGCGTTCACGATGATTTAAGCCCGAAATTCGTTCCTTCTCCTTCTCGAAACAGGAGGATGAACTTGAAGATGTCTTAGCTTCGGTCTTAGCTTCGGTCTACATGCGCTCGATGTCTCCAATCCAGTGCAGTCCACAGGTTATTGCCTTCCAGACTACCTCCACATCTTGGTACAGCTCGTAGAGTTCACGGTTATATCTTCTCCTGCATTCACCTTCTTCGCAGACAGGAACAAGAATCGAAGGCACCAAGTATCAGTTCGGCTGATTTGCTTATCGTTCAGCTATCGCATCCATATACCAAATTTTGGTTGAGCATGATGTTGGTCCTTCAAATCAGGAGTTGACTGCATTTGTTTCGTTAACTCAAAGTAGCCATGTCGTTGTGGAACAAAAATACATCATAAAAAGCAACATCCGCTCGTCGATCGCTGATCTCGTATTTTATTTCTACAGAGCAAAACAAAAAGTATATCGAAAACGCATTTGTGATACAAGTCGTTGTCCAACAAACGTATTTTAGTCAGAATACTAGTCAGGTATGAAATTAAAGAAACTAGGCTCGCTCGTCGTCGAAATTCAACGGTTTTCCGACTCGTAATAATGTAACATAATTTTGTACATGTGTTTACCAGGTTCTGCTCAGCCGTTAGGCAAGAACCACAAAAACAAGAAACTGTGCATATCTCCACGAAATTGTCTTTCCAATGGTGTAAGTATCATGCCATTCGGTTGAGTAGAATGGTGTATAAGCGTACCACAAAAATGGGCAGCACGTATTTATATAAAGATGATATGGAAAGAAAATATGTACGAATTAGTACACTTTCACATGGAATAAGCTGTATTTTTATTTGTGTTAGACATTAATGTGTATAGTGCATTTAAAAGTGGCAGCAATTTGCCACCTCAAAGAGGTGGATGTGGAAAAGAGACACTAAATGTTTTGCATTCATGAATGACTTGTTTACTTCATCAGAAGCTTGATTCAATGCAATTCATTAGAAGGTACGTGTCGTTAGTTGACGTAAACCCGAATTGATCAGAAAAAATAACATTGTTATATGAGATCAGGAATAACCTGTTACCGGTTCCGCTGTATTCAGCCAAAAAAACGTATAACGGACACGATTAGATCTAATTATCGTCATCATATACTCCAAATATGGCATGCATTGTTTTCCTTCTAGAACGTGACTCAAATGAAGAGGTTGACCCAATCTCTTCCTAGCTATGCCTCATAGAGTGGCAATCGAAGATTCATCGATAGAAGGCCCTGCAACCATATGTGTCAACTTGTGTAAATCAGCGCTTGGTATCCATCCTCTCTACTCGACCTAGCCATCTTAAGTGTTAGATCCGAAGACGCTTAACTAGATGCATGCCGCTGTACAGCCCGTACAGTTCGTGGTTGAATCTGCTCCTCCAGACGCCATCAAAGCATACAGGACCAAAGGTCGCGCGCATAGCTTTTCTCTCAAAACGACCAACAGCTTCTTTATCCGCTTTCAAAGCTGGTATAATTGTCAGCGTCTTGCGGCATTCTTTTCGAGAACTTAATGAGAAAATTATTTGCGACGCGGAGTTAACCATGTTAATCGGGGCATAACTGGCCATATATTACCGATCAACAACACCGAACTTACTTTATACGCAGGAATATTCCTCAAACAATCCTTCAATCGTTGCAAAAGGGTTTAAGGCCTAAGCAATGACGACAAGATTGTAGATTTTTTTAACATGGTACGAATTCATTCATTAGTTCCATTTAAAAAGTAATATGCTCTGGAGAGTTTGAAGGCAGAATCGTTACAAGCTTCCAATGCCAATGACTATCACAACAATTACTGGACTTATACTCTCTTTCATCCTTCACCACTCCAAGCAATCGCTTAACAATTGCAAATTAACTTGATCCAATTACCATATGGCACGAATCTCTCAGGCAAAGTCTCGCTACCCTACAGCAGAACAAGACTGCATTCATTTGTGAAAATAATACCAGTGACAGTTGCAACCAATCAAAGACGAATTACCAAGGGTGTCTGCGGCCAGCCACTCGGAAGGATTTATTCAAATTTGACGATTATTAAATTACTCTATTAGTGAGGGACAGGAAAAAGGGCAGCCCTTAGTCCTTTCTGCCATTAATCAACTCGCATATGCCTGCATCATGTGGTTGCTAAATTTCTCTCAAAATGCCCAAGTGTGCCGTGTCGAGGCAGAACCGTGCGAAAGTTTCGCAAATCCTCCCCCCAGTGCCGGCGACGTGAAACTGTGAGAAAAGTCTCTCCTTTCAAATGAGCATCCCATGAGTTGCGAACTCAAGATCCACTCGAAGTAACCTTACAAGCATCGCTGCTCTCCAAGTGCACAAGTTGCAAGAATGTTCATTTTTTTGAAACACGGATACAGTGTGCCGGGGGATTATTTCCTTTTTGAAGACACTTCAACGGCATTTGAGGGGTGGTTTCAGTTCTGGCTCTCATAGTGGTTTGCAGTGTTTTAACTCCGGTCGGCGGTGGTTGTTGCCGACTGCCAACTCTGTGCTCTGACACCCCTAATTCGGAAATCGCAGATCTTGATTCATTTTGATTGGTATTGTCGATTGTGTGTGTTTGGGTATTGTCTCGGGGGATGATTGTGCACGAGTGCGTAGGGTGAGTTTGGATAGAGTATTATTTCCTGTAAGTGGTCCTCTAATGTGACTTAAATTATTTCAAATTAACCCAAATGGAAGAGGAATGACAAATTGCAAGTGAGTGAGTTGGGGGTTCACAACTGCGATGAATGGGAAAGCTGAAGAGCGCTGCCGAGAGGGATCGTTCAGATCGAAATGTTTTCTTTGTGATGTGAGGGAAATCATTTGAATTTGCTTTTTTTTTTCTTCTCTCAAGGCTGTATTTTATTTGTGCTTAGTACACATACCTGGACGTGCGGGATTGAGTGGGTTCTGCTGACTTTTAAATGGAAAAGTTTGTATTCAAATTTACTGTGACTGCCACACCCTGTATCGCGTCGGGTGGCAGACTTAGCTGTCGATTTCCAATGACTCCGCATTTGTCCTTAAAACAATGGAAATAGAGGAAAACATCGCATTCTCTTGGGAAGAACAAAAGATCAGATTTTTTACCACAAAAAACAAGAAGGCTAAAACGAAACACCACACAGCAAAGTGTATCAGCCTCTGTCTGAGCAGAAAATGCTAGTTGACTCTGTTTAGAAGAATTTCCTCCGACTGACAAAAAAAATCTCAACACCCATCCCACTCAGAGCACAAGTTCACTCTGCACAAAGATCCACAGAAACGTTCTCCGTTGAAAAATCAATTCAAGCGGCAATAAAACGGATAACAGAGTGAGCCACAAAAATCCACATCCTCCCCCAAGGGACCACACCGGCACAGCCACTGAATTGATTCACCAAACGAAACAACAAAAACCAGTCACCTAACATTCTGCCAATTTCTGTTCAATGGCAGAAAATTTAAAATTTATGAGACCATTTCCAATGGCCAAATCACCACTGCGCACCGTTTCTCGTCGTCATTGCCTTTGATGTCCAATTTTCCTTTTTTTAACCGAAAAACCCACTCCCTGGCGGAACGACAACAAAAAAAAACAAAAAAAAACATGGCAAAATAAAAATCTACACAAACAACACTACCCGGTTCCCTTTTTTTTTTGTTTGCTTTTCCAGTCCGAGATACATTTAGATACATTTACCCCATTTTAGGTGGTCACAGCTCACTAGTTAACAAACCCAAAATAAAAGGAATGTTTCCGCTTAAAAAGCCATCATCCATTTATTTTCGCCAACAGCAGCATTGGCCCGACCGAACCAGGGGCCACAGGACGGTGCTCGATGGACGGTTGCTGCCTGGCCGATGGGAGGGATAGAATTAGTATTTTGGGCAGGACTGCGACCGTGGAACTGGTTGACGGAGGCCATTAAAATTCAATACAATTTTAGAAAGATTTATCGAAAAATTTCAAGTGAATAAATTTACCTAAGTGCATGTCATAGCACCGTTTTGGGTGCTTCTCTGTGGACGGGATATTCGATATTTTTCTATTTCGGCTTGAGGGTGGATCATAGATACAGATACATACGTATGCACAGATGAATTGGAAGTTTATAATTTATGCATGAGTCGGCAGGTTGGCCAGCTGAATGGAATGGAAAAATGGATGTGGATGTATTTTCAAACGGACGACGGTTCGAAGTATTTGTCGATGGATTTCTTGTGAATTTTGTTGGGGTCGTCTGGATTATGTAGTTAGTTATAGTAAAATGTCAATGTTTAAGGTTAAGGTTCAAGTATAGCTATTCCTGGGATAGCTTAATACCCAAAACGTGTCGATGCCAATTTGTGATCATCATGCCATGGCATGTCAACAAATTTCTTGCGAATCCTCCTTGTCCTTATTGCATTCATTCGTGGTCCCTAATTATCCTCTTACATCCGTCCATAAATGAATTCAGAGCAAATCGCTATTGCTTGCGTACATTTGCCTTCCTTCATCAAGGGAAATGATCAAACTGACAGAAGCACACTTCGCTCGGGTTAGGCACACGCTTCGTACACCACCTATCATGCACTCAAAAGCACCGGCCTAATGGACCCGATGCCCTCAGAACGAATGAAAGGTAAAGCAAAAAACTATCCCGCCGGCATTAAAACCCTCCCCCCGAAAAAAAAATAAAAACAAAACTCCATCCCATCCCGCTGAAAGCCATTAAACATTTTGGCGTTAAACTGGTCGCTTACTGCATAAACATCCTAATGCCACGATCTCGTTGCCTCTAATTTAGGATCCACTGTCAGCCCGCAGGCAGCGCATTATATTCAGATTTTGTTTCGACGCCACATCGTGGTAGGCGCACCATTTTCCTAATTTGATCCCATCTGCAAATCTGATTCCATCAGCGGCACTGGCAATTGGTTGTGAAGTGCGTACTTTTCGGCGATTCCGCTGAAACGCGAAGACTACAATTAAAACTGCGTTAAAAAGTCATTTACGTAGCAGGACGATACACAGGTGCCTGCCGTCCTAATGGCCGCCACATAAATCCTGCACTAACGAAGCGTTGAAAAAATCACTTTACCAAAGGCGGTAAACACATGTATCTCAGCGCAGCGTATAGCTCGCGCAAGATCCCATCCCAAACTGAGGCTGTTAATTTATTAAACAATCCGCCTCTGGTGGGCTGGACTGGGCGATCCGGCTACTTAATACCCGTCCGTTGGAGTGGCTGCAATTAATCCGCCAGCAAGCAAGAGCTCAAACAAAGGGCAAGCTTACAAATGTCATTCAATTACCGCGTTCCAATTACGGTGGGTAGAGGCGTTGTGTCATTAATTCACACTGCACGGCAAAACGCTGATCTACCTCGTCGCCGCACGACGAGACGATCAATTGCACGAGTGCGACGCTATGACATCGCGATCGGGTGGAGTTAGCCGCTCACGGTGAGGAACTTTATCTCGTCGCGCTGGATCACCGACAAAATGACACATGAAAGATGATGAACTCCGTACGGATGGACAGTAGCTGCGGGAGCGTCATCTGAACATCAGATAAAATCGATTGTTCACCCTTTGATGGGCCGACCGACCGACCGGCCGATGAATACCACGCACAACAATGGTCACAAAGCGGCCTAATCCAGGTATGCGATGTGCGGCCTCCCGCGGTTAATCATCTAGGCCAAAGACCAGCAGCCAACAGCAGGCGAGGTGTAGAACTTCTGTTCGCCTTCGCCAGCGGTGTAGCGGTGTACTCAGCCAGAGCCGCTGCCACTGCCGCCAATACAGTCTCTGCCGCTGATGCTGGTGCTGCTTCTGCCCCGAGCAGTAGATTACTGCTGCTCCTCGTCGTGAGGAAGCATTTAGGTTCAGCATTGATAATTGCGATGCCTCCTCCGTTAAATGGTAGCGATGATGATTGATTGCCCAATCGATTACTGCATTATTTGGGCCTTCGCTGGCGACTGGACGAATCGGAGATTCGGAGAATCCGAGAATCGCTAATGATCTAGCCGGCCCGGGTTGTCTTGACTGTGGCCGGCGCGGCTCTCTGGAGATGTTAAAGCGTTAAATTAACATATTGACCGAGAGTGGAGGCACCCGTGGAGCTGGTGAATTGAGGAAGTTTTAATTGATTTTCGGTGATGGTAGGCGGCGATCCGATCTTGGCGAGGTCATTTATCACGGATGTGCCAATGCCGAGAGATTGGCATTAAAAGATGATTAGTAATTGAGTGTGATGCATTCCGGTTTGCGGACAGTATCGGCAGATTGAAATCACTCTCTGCGTGGAACAGCGGAATGCAATTGTGTTGCATTTGGCGGAAAATTGATTGGAAATTCCATTATGAGGGGTAATCTTTGAAGTTCTATAATTAAGGAGCAGTCAGTTCGGTATGGCGGAATCGTGACGAAATGAGAACGGGTGAGTGTTTCTGGTGTGCATGCAATATGGCCGAGATGTCACATTGATCAGTGAAGAACTGATTGTTTCTGTTAAACTTTGACATGAATGGCGACATATTCATGTGTAGTCTGAGATTAGACACTGACTCTTTTGCAAGTGTTGTTATAATTCACTTTTTCACTGAATTCGACTGGAGTTTCGTAACAAGTCGAAGAAAGAATAATGAAGAGCGAAGCCCAAATGCCTAGGAAGCCCTAGATCACCACCTTTTCAGTCATTAGTGGCAAAGCCAACTGTCTGCTGTTCCATGGTCATTACAGGAATAGCTGAGTGTCCTTTTCCATCCACCCTTTTCTGTGTAGAAAGCTTGAGAAAAAGCGAACTTGCTTGACATAGCAACTCCTCAAAAAAGGATGACTCGATAAAAGCAACCATTGTTTCATGAACTCTTATTTCTTGTTTATTTTGTTGCTATGTTGCCACAGACTACAACCCGCAGATATTTAAGACCAATGTGCACAGGTACCTCCTCTCACTTTCTCCCTCTATACCTTCGGCCCGTGCTGTGGCTTGACCCCGGACACTTAAGGGTATTAGCAATCCCTTGAGCGCGCGCAAATTATAAAAAAAAAAAAAAAAAAGTTATTTTACACCTAATGTTGGTTACATGATGTCCGCGGTCTGTATTGTGTGTGTATTTTTTCGTGCACTTTCTCTGTAGACGCTGGTGTCGTTGGGCGCATTACTGTGTACTATTAGTTATGGCTATTCTGAAAAGTGTTCCTAAGCTTTCTATAAAGCAAAAAAGTCAAATTTTAGAATCAAAAAATAGGGTGTAACTGCTACATCGCTTTTGGAGAAATGTGAGGTGAACAAGCCCAGCATAAGTATTCTACTAACTACTGGAGAGAAGGATCGCCGAGGAGAGAAGGAGCGCAGAGGAGAAGGAGCGCAGAGGAGAAAGAGCGCAGAGGAGTAGGAGCGCAGAGGAGAAGGAGCGCAGACAAAATTCGTTGGAAATTCTGAATAAAAACGAGTACAAGTACAAGAGCCAACAGTTAAATCATTGGCTGGACAGGCAGGCGCTAACCTTGCCTTCAGTGGAGTGAAGAAAATGAAGCTTCACTGAGTAAAAATTTAGCTTTGTAAAACATACCAGAGTCTGTTTGCTTTAAGCAACAATGTTGAATAATTTGCTGACCAATTACCATTGGTGGGGGGAAGTCAACTTGTTAAGCAGAGTATTTCTATTGTATTGAATTTTATTTGCGTATCTTCTTCTTCTTCTAGTGGCACTACAGTCCGGGGTGGACCTAGGCCTCAGTCAACAAGCTTCTCCAGCTGGCACGATCTTTAGCCAGCTGTCTCCAATTTTGCGCACCAATTTGTTGGAGGTCCTTCTCCACTTGTTGGCGCCATCGGTTTCGTGGGCGTCCTCTATTGCGTTGTCCCACAGGTTTGGAATCGAAGACTCTTCGGGCTGGAGCAGTGTTGTCCATGCGCTCTACATGGCCTAGCCTAGCCAATTGCCTCTTGAGCCCAAAGAAACAGCGGTTGGCAAGAGTTATTCCGCGTTTAATCTCGGTACTGATGTTGTTTGTATAGTTTACCTGGGAGCCTAGGTAGACGAAGTCCTTAACTACCTCGAAGTTAAAGCTGCCTACGCTGACGTTCTGACCGAGACGTCGATGTTGTGCGTCCTTTCTCGATGACAGCATGTACTTCGTTTTGCCCTCATTCACTGTTAAACCCATTTTTGCAGCCTCCGTTTCAATACCAGCAAACGCTTCATTGACGGGTCTCTGTGTTCGACCAATCACGTGAATGTCGTCCGCGTATGCTAGCAATTGTACGGACTTCTGGAAGATCGTGCCTCTAGTTTTGGCGTTTGAGTTTCGCACTATTTTCTCCTGGATGATGTTAAAGAAGTCACATGAGAGCGCGTCGCCTTGTCTAAATCCTTTTTTGACATTGAAGGTCTCGGTGAGTTCGTTACCGACCTTGATGGAGCGGCGAGAGTTCTCCATCGTCATCCTGCACAACCTGACGTGTTTGGCAGGAATGTCAAAACTAGACATGGCGTTGTATAGCTCGTCTCTATGCACGCTGTCATATGCGGCCTTGAAATCGACGAATAGGTAGCGGGTGTCGATTTGCATCTCTTGGGTTTTTTCCAGGATCTGACGTAGTTTGAAAATTTGGTCGATGGTGGAGTTCCCCCCCTTTGCGTATATCATCGCTTTATATAATACAAAATTGCTTATTTCACTAGATTTGGATAGGAAGAAGTAAGAAGCGAAAGCTGTGCGTACAGGTGTATGAAAAACGTGCACTAGAGTGATAGCCGAAATAAGAGATGAATATGATCAATTGTGCTGTTGTGTGATGTATGTTATGTGTTGTGTGCTTTGCGCGATATCTGTTGATACGAGATCATGTACCATCAATTGTTGTGGTTGATCACAACAGAGTCAGCTGTGGTACGACACTTTTTTTTCACTTTTTGGGACCTATAATTGTTTGAACCGATTAATAGAACAAATGCCCAAATTTCTATTAGTTACATTTATTGACGTCGAACTGTAATGTAAGTAATAGACAACTTGAATATCAGTCTATTATAACATAGATCTTTCGCAGCATATAGAGAAATAAAAAAGTCTGTAGTTCATTAAACTTCTTTCTTTTCGAACATTTCTTGTTCGAAAACTTCTTTCCGGAACATACTTCTAACAATGCATTTAGAAGAACTTCGTGACTAGTGATACAATACATTACGTAATGAACACTTCGTCTTTGCCAAAAGCTTTCAATCGGGTTAAGGAACATCTTGTTTGATAAGGAGGTATGCTATCCAGGTTCCATTTCATTTATTTCATTCTTTAATTCTGATTATTCCTTCCAGGCGTAAGGCAGAGTTCATAAAGGCGGACAGCTGCTGTGTCGAGCAATAGTCACGATTGAGCATAAGCATTAAAGAAACCCAAACCATTAAATTAGCTTTAGTTTCCTTGTAGTCAATATGAAACTAGTATTTTAGTTTTGTGTTAAAAATCACGCCAATATCGGCAATATCAGCTTATGTGGCAGCTTTAGTTTTAGAATTTCTAAAACACAAGAGAATCTTAAGGTCATCAGCATACATGAGGCAATCAGCGTGATTGAAGACTGATATCTTTGCAAGGAAGATGATACCGATTAGTAAATAAAATATGCTTTACTCAGTGACGGGCACTGGGCTCTTAGTTGCGCTATTGGAAGACGGAACGGAATGATACGTGAGTAAACTTTTTTGATGCCATGATAAAGTCGGCAGTGTAAAGAACACTTTCATCTAGAACAGTCATGTCAGCAACCTACATTCATCAGAAGCCTACATTAGGTAATACTCCACGGGTATTCGGTTTGATCTTATTAAAGCGCCACATGAATCGATAGATTAGAAGTTTATCGAGTACAAAGTGCACTGCAATGTCGTCGATTCCCCGTTAAACCTTTTCTATTTGCATACTTGCATCAACAACATGTAGGCAACAACTTCTATTTCAGTTCAACTTAGCCATAATTTTGAGCTGGAAGTAGCACTAAGCCTAAGCGTTCATTTAAAAAAATATGCAAATCGTTGCTATGACAACCGAGTTCGCATTGGTTAGTCATGATTTATGTATGTTCGCACTAAGTATAGCTTTCGACACACTTAGCATTGCATAAATATTCCCTGCTTTGAAAGAAATCAGCTATAAACGAATGAGATTATGACGACAAACTAATCGTGGGTTTCAGCAAATTGAAATCACATCTGTATCCAGACACGGATTCTAAATCAATTTCCGGTGGACATATAACTGCCCATCGTCCAGCGACCAGCGATCCCACAACAACTCCTAATAACAACTCTGCCGTACATGATGACTATCGCCAACTCTAAACAGATACATGTCGTTTAGATCGTTGCCCTGTCGATCATTGCTGCACGATTTCGTCCTAAACACATATTTTTGGTTCCACTTCGATATTCATTTAATTTTCCATCGAATGCGCAGCAATTTCGAGCAAATCGTTCAATCGATCGATGCCCGTTGCTCGATTGCCTATAAATGCTTATTGCATAGAATCCACTTCACCACGTCAGCGTTCCCAGGGCCCGAAGCATCCAGCACAGCGAGCAGGCAACTGCTCGAAACAAAATCCGCAACTCAAACGAAACCAATGACCACAAAATGACATCAAATTGATGGCATCGATAGCACTTAATTCATCATTTTCAGAGTTTTCCTTTTCCTATCCCGCACTGACCATCCCACCATAATTGGCATGAGCAGCAATGTAATTTCAACCGAGCGAAGGACCTTTGTTCATATTAAATTCCACTTTGTTGCAATTTATTACGATCTCAGTCGGCGGAGAGTCCACGACATCGACGATCAGCGCGACCACGATGCCGAAGATGACGATGACGACGACGTCATGACAATGCACGTTGACATGGTGGCGGACACGTCCAGAATTCACGTCCAACCGATAAAAACTCTCAAATAACTATAATTCGTAAATATCCGACATTTTGCGATGCGATTTGTGTTCCTTTTCGGTTTGTGCCTCTCTGGGCACAAAGTGCGCAATTATTTCGCGATACTCGCGCTGCTGCTCGCTGGTGTTGGTGACGTTGACGGTGCCCAGGGACGGAGAACAAAAATGGCCGCTGATTGTCCAGATCAAATGATCAATTCGTCGGATAAATTACAGAGCTGGCTGATTGGAGGGAAGAAGACGAGCATAGCGTTCCAGCAACTCCGGCATGTTCATTCTTTTGCACGTGTGTGCGAAATTCACAATTACCACAAGCGGTGCCGCAAGGCTGGACTAAAGCCGCGCTTATGTGCATAAAGCCGCAATTACTGGGCGAATGGCAAAGTGCTGTTGGCGGCCATTTGCCGCGGATCGGTGGTGCTGCGGCGATGTACAAAATCTGCAAACAATTTTTTTCCATCCCCACACGCCTTCGGGGCAATGGTCCAGGTGGTTGGTTGGATGGAGACCCATCGATCTTTGGAGCAAAGTGAACGTTTTGATTTGTGGTCGATTGATGGAACTCGGTGTTGCAGATGATGTTTCTCCTTAAAGGATGTGTTTATGTGCAATGGTCAAGAATTATACTGTGCAGTGAGCGCACGTTCAGGATGTGCTTTCTTTCACAGATCCGGTGATCATTGATTTTGGTCGCGGTGCTCGCCCATTTTGAGGTGGACCCGAAATGGAACCGGGTGAGGATAGGTGTTTGGGGATAGGAGATGCTTCACAATTTAAATTTTTTTCTAAGCTTGTTGTAAGGCAAGTGTGGCTAAAATTGGAAGTCTAAACACATCAAAATTATTCAAAGGATCACAATTATTTTCACGACACTGTGTGCTGCGACGACGATGACAACAAGCCCAGAAACATGAACTGAGGCATATTCATGTGTCAACGATTAGATTATAGCTTGGACGTGGAAAGAAACAAAAAGGGTGAGAATAGGACAACACAATTGATTGAAGCACATTATCGGTCTAAACAATAACAAGGATGGACTTTGAGATGCATATATGGAAACAACACCGATTTCAGTTAGAAAACGCAAGCTGCTGGCATGAAAACGTCGAATTGAATGAGTGCCATCCAGGCGCAGGACTATCTGCGCGAAAAATATTTCCAACCTACATCGATTCTTGCCTCAAAAAATCAATCAGGAAATACTTAGTTAATTTCTCATGAAAAATGATTAACCAGAACAAAGACCACAACAACAATTACCTGTGGTTGAGAGTGAAGTTGAGAAATGAGTAACCGATCAAAGGGTGGAGCCACCAATCCATCGGCGTACGCGACACGAAGACCGCTTACATCGACTTACATGGGGGAAGTAATCCAATCCAATTGTCACCAAATCCAATTTCAATTGCAAGTACTTAATTGCATGACACAAACGGGTAATGTAACCAAACAACAAATAAGCCAATGCACAATTCACTAGATACATTACACCCCCACACTGCTGCCCCACCCTGGCCTGCCGCCGCCGGCGAAAAGAGGAGTTATTGCTTGATTTACGACGATAAACAGTCTCTGACAACTCGATCAGTGTAAACCGCAAAAAAACGAATAAAAGATACAAAAACCGTTTGCAAAAGCAAACAAATCCGTCTCTGTATTCAAGAAATTCGTATTCCTATATACACACACACACACACACAAACATGGATACAGTCAATCGAAGAAAAAACGTTACAAATTTATTGACGTATTTGCGAGGTGCGTTACATGCAGGCATTCATGCAGCATGAGGAGAGTAACTAAAGTCTGCTTACAGTGACCACAGAAACCATTAAAAAAGCTAAATTGACAGATGTCAAAGTAAATGAGTTGCGACAAGTTTTATGGTTTTGAAATTTTGTTGACTTTCCCATTTGGTATCTGGTTGTGCGATATTCAGCACGCACGCAAGAGAATGGGTGGGTATTGGGGTTATAATTGCTGATTTTTGCATTGTGAGTGAGTTTTTTTTTTTGTTTTTCTTTATTTGTTTTGCACTCTTTGAAAGAACTGTCAAATTGAGGAAGGTGACTTTGGACAGAAATGTTGTCGCTCCAACGCAGAGGAACAAGCTGAATAATGGGTGTGCCCCAGGGTGGGTGGTTGTTATGGGTTTTTGAATGTTTGTAGACGATTGAAGGACTCAATTGACAGAAGTGGGTGACCCGGACGAACGTGAGTGTTTGAAGTGCAGGCATATTTGGTAACATTACATGTTGGTGGTTAACAGGACATAATTGACAGACATCTACTATAAGGTGACCAACACTTCATTAAAAAAGCAGTTGTACTTCTGTATGTCAATTTACAACATTTTGTTGCAAATAAGATGACGGATGACTAACTACTTCGTTCATTAAATGTTTGAATGTTTCAAAGATTTGTTCTTTAATTGGGGCTTGCAGGTGGAAGCGATTACTGTCAACATAACCTTGGAGAATTAAGTGAATAACGAGGTTATTATTGTGTGTTTTTGCAAGAATATATGAAAAGAAATAATTGGCCGCGTCAAATAATCAAAAAATACCTATCCAGCAGTCCATGTTTCACGATTTGTCAATGTTTGGCATGGGTCCTGACACTGAAAATTCATGGTAATAGAGCAGTTAAACGCGACTACATGTCATGTCAGGTGAATTAGATGGTTGGACACAGTCTGCGACACTACTTTCGTCAAGGATTGAACAAATTTTAGCATAATTGTGAGGCGCTTGTGGTTACGGGCAAATGTCCTAATTCCATCTTGGAGTGTTATGATACCAAGATGACGGTAGATATCTTCCTTTCTTGTATACAATGGATCCAATATGTTGGTCTAAGTGATCCACATCCAAGGCCGTAAGGGCAACCATACAACTAACTACGTTGACAATGGTTCTGGCACTTTGTTCCAAAAAATATGGTATTTTTGGTTGTTGGTAAGTGGGCTGCCAACGAAGTCTCCAGTCCACTTAGACCATGACCATGTTGATCCAATGTGATATACCCACACATTAGTTAGACTACTACCACTGATAGATAACTGCAGTGAAAGTGAAGTTTATTTGATCCCAACGGCAAATGGTGACTGAACCAGATTTGAAAACCGGATAAAGCGTATTGTTTCCACTAGGATTCGAACCGAGGACCTCTCTGACTACTACAACCAACTCCAGATGTTAAAAAAATATGTATATATATGATTCTGATCCCAATTCCAACACCGCTCCGTTAGGCAATTTATATCTGTTTGAGATAAATCGATAAAAAAAGGGAAAAGAATATATCGAATAATAATGAATATTAATAAAAAATCTCAACAACAGCGCCACCTTTCGGTCCCACGGTTCCTATCACATTTGTATCGTAATTATGTACATTTTAAATGAAAACCCAACTGAATTGGTTGAAAATTACGGGCGACAGAGGGAAACATTAGCACTTGCTTTACGCTAAATAAATAAGCAATCGTTTCATCATCTGCTCTTAAGATTGTCCCTGTCATGTATTCAATGCTGCAAATGCTAAAGGCCCCATTGACGGTTTGCAGTGTTTGACCAGTCACGTCAATTCGTCCTCATGTTCTAGTACTTGTATCGACATTTGGGAGAACATGCCCCGTATGTTGCCAAGTGAATTCTGCACGATCTTTTCCAGAATCAGGTTGAACATGTTACATATCACCGCGTCGCCTTGCCTAAAGGTTTATGCGACATTCAAGGTCTTAGTGAGATCCCTACCGACCTCGATGGAGCAGCGAGAATTCTCCATAGTCAACCTGCACAACCTGATGAGTTTGGCTGCATTGTCAAAATCTTACATGGTGCTGTATAACTCATCGCTAATCGCACTGTCATATACGGCCTTGAAATCAATAATGCCTGAAACACAATAGGGCTTTGCTGCTGGCGTTTTTCACGATACGAGTCTAGAGTTTCAAACGCACTTTGAAATGACAACTCAATTTATCAGCTGTTTTCAATTCACAAATCCCTTATGAAAAATATTGTGTCCTTACTACTCCACTAATTTCAGCCGATAAATTAACCTCAGTCAGCTGTTTCCATTTCTCAAATGTCAGTTGACTCTCAATTTGAGCAAAGATCTCTCAATTTGTAAGGGAGTGTGAGTGAAAGCGCCTCTCGCACTGATTTCTTCGAACATGTCGAAAAATCCTTACGTGAATCTGCCCTCTTACGTTTTATGACATTGCTCTCATTTCGCTCCAGAAAGCACGAAGTCGTATTTTGTTCAGAGCATATGATTTGCGTGTGTTGAATGAAAACGCCAGCAGCAAAGCCCTATTGTGTTTCGCGCATAAATAGGAGCTGAGTGTCGACCTGTGTTTTTTGGGATTTTTTCCAGTATTTGCGGTAGTGTGAAGATTTGTTCGACGATGAGCCTCCCCGGCCTATCCACGCTGATAACGGCCTATCGGATAACTCACATAAAACGACAGAGAAGTTCTTATAGATGAAGCTTAGCAGACTTTTCCCTCGTTTTGATCAGTCAGTCAAAAGAGTCTTCTTTCTTATGGATCGGGAAACGATACAAAAGTTCCACTCATTAGGCATGCTTTCCTGCGACCATATGTTAGAGATGAGGTGGTGCGTAAGCCCTACCAGCTCTTCTTCAGCTACTACAGTTCTACTGACAGACCTAATAGTTGACCTCGTCTAGGATAGGGAGGGGGGAAGAGAATTCCATTTCAGTTCACTCTGTTGAGTGGATCATTCTGCCTGACAACGGTATTGGTCATCGCCTTTCATCAGTCTACAGAGGTGACCTGATCTACTGATCTACTAGAATGTTCGGACATTATTCCTGGCATAACACCTCTTCATTTCATCGACCGCGCTCGTCAGCACTTATCTTGGAATACTTCCCAACTGGCCAGTGTATCATCTATTCATCCCATTCACCTCACGTTTATTTTTAAAATGTTTTACGTCAGGAGTCACCCCGAATCCATTCATAAAGATGGATGCACTACTTATGTTTTTACAAGTGAATATTTTATGAACGGATATGGCGCGTTTCACCAATTATGTGCATTCATCGGTCTAGAGCACGTTGTAATTTTTTTTTTGTTAATCCTTCGTTTCAGCTTTTGCCAAATTGGCTATAACGACAGCAGTTGTGCCTAGTATGGTTACTCGGTCTTGCCGAATACCGAAAGAAATAATAATGTAAAGGAGAGGACCGAAAACACTTCCTTGCGATACTCCAATTTTAATTATCTTGAATACGAACTATTCGTTCTTATGCTTAACACGAAAATTAAAAGGCGAATGTTTCTTTCAATGGTGAATGATTTCTTTTCAGAGATTTTCTCCTAAACTATATTGAAAACGCCACACTTGGGCTCACGGTGTCTAGGTTCTATTCCCGGTCACTAACAGTGCTCAAAGAGCATAACTGTTCAGCAAACGCTTCTCAAACTCGGACGTGGGAGTTGGCATAAAACTGTAGGTCGCCTCCACTACTGAGAGTACAATAGCTCCCACAACACGTGTGCTATTGTAGGACCTAAGTCCATGCACCATTCATATTACTATTATTAACTCCTAACCAGTAACTTCGTACCATGTTGCTGGAACCACACACTTTACTAAACAAATCCAAATGCCAATCTCTCAACCATCTACTTAATTGAGCAGCGGGTGCGAGTGCATTAAGCATATGCACACTTTTAAGTCCACCATCGGGAGGATCATTTGAGACCAAGGATTATAATTGGCAAATCGAAACATGTGTGCGCACCTCGGCGATATGAATCACACTCACATCATCATTGCTCTGAAGACACAAATCCTTCTAATTCAGCCTGATAAGGATCTACTTGTGCGGATATGCATTTTAAATTCACCACTTCAGCCGACACAATTCACAAATTGTGCCGAAGGGATGTATAGATGCCAGTGCCGATAAGAGCTACCAACTTGTATCGTGCTCTCTCACTCAAAAAAGCGCAATCCGGTCCACGGTATTGCTGCTGTGGCAGCTCTCACTTTGGCCGGACCATAGCAACAATATTTCAATCCGCTTACGATAACAGTTTCATTTAATCTCTTTGTCATTTTTCGTCCTTGTCTCGTCGCCGGCAATCTCGGTGGCAATCCATGTAGAAAATATATATTTTTTTTTCTTTTCTTTGCAGTGTGCCTTAGTTGAGGATCTTTTATTTTTTGGGTTGTAAATCCTGTCACCCTATCGCTTGCCGATATCGGATGTCGCTTAACTGGTCGGTCGTGCTTCTGTTTGAGGGTGTCGTGTGTCAAATGCTCTAGTTAGGTGATTTTTATTTAACGGATACATGTGTGCTACGTAAACAGAGACATTTTTTGGAAAGCAATGAGGATGTAAAGAGTTCCTGATGCGTGAAGGGATGAGGCGGGTGAATGACGATGTGAAAGGACTTGAGTGACCACGTTGTGTTGGGGTGACAATTCTGCTTACATGGGCTCGATGGTGTAGTTTAAACTTAACCTTTCACTGATTGCGCACCTTGATAGCTGGAAACAAAGGTATTGACAGATTGCCGGCATAATTTTTTATTGCAAAATATGTCAACAATTCTCAACTGCGGGTATATTACAATCGATGACACCGTCGGTAATACTTTTTAGACAAGTGCCTTTTCATCAACCAACCCAACACAACTTACTCCACACAGGCAACTGTGTAGGTTCAAGCAGCAGCGTTTGGAGAGAACGACAGCTGCCGCCTTGTCCGAAGATTCATTAGGTCGGAGTCTTAGTTCTGCGTGATCATGTCATCTAATGCACGGATCCGGTAGACGCCTAACACGGGCTATATCAATTCCCATCAAGCATCCTTCAGATAGTCGATCCGAACCCTACCTACTTCAACCCATTCAAGGCCCAATCATTTGTCAAAAAAGAAATGAGAAAATCAAAAAGACGGAAAAAAACATTCGCATATGCTCTATTAATTAAGAATCATTTCGACCGACATACCAAACTGTCAACTTGATAATGTTCCCAGTTCCTCTACCAACCACCGCCGATACGACATCCTTTGCAGGTTACGCTCTTACGCCGAATGTGTGCAAGCACGTTGACACATACCTTTCGCTATAAACTACTGAGAGATGAAAGTAATCAATCAATCGCCACGGCCGTCGAAATCTTAAACCATGACAAATGGCCAATTCAAGAAAATGTTTCAATTTCACAGCCCTACCACCACATAGTAATGTACATAGAGTGAGCGTGAGAGAGAGAGAGAGAGAGAGCGACGAGTCTCAGACTGTCGTGCCACCGCCGCGACGCGCCCGCCACAGACCGGTCTAACTGATGATGAGGACTCCTCAGTCCGTGCTCAAACACACGCACACACTCGTGTGCTCATTGCACTGGCAAAGATCGAATGTGGGGAATGTCTCGATATAAACAGTGCCGACTGACCATCAATCATATCGAGCGTCCAATGCGCGTTGTTCCAATATACAAGTCAATTAAGGCAAAAGGATCGAAATATCTTCCAAATGCCGATAGTGGGACAGGACACCACCACGAAGTATATTGTGACTGGGCACACAGCGCACGGCTACGAGACGGTCAACATCGACCGGTGGACCCATACAACCGAACCCATTCCATAGGGGCAACGACAATGAACGATGATAATTGAATTGCGGGGCCTACACACTACAAAATGTCAATCGAAATGTCATTTGTCATTTGTTTTATATCGTCGATTGTGGTAAAGCGATAATGGCTGCACTTGGTTCGTATGGGGACACGGCTGGTGCTGGATGCGGTGCACGTATGGATACGTAATACCGCCCACGCTATGCTGCAAAAGACGTTTGAATATAATTTTCTTTAATGTTTTATGATCTTTGAGAGGGGACGTTTTAGTTATTTATGGATGGCTCTAGTTTATTGTTACGTTGTCAATGAATTGACGGAGTTGTGGCGACTAAAGTCCGATTGAGTTGAAGGCAGCAGTGACGATTGCAAGTTCAGTTGAACGATATAAGGCTCGGCTTTAAGTAAAATGTCTAACCAAGGTGAAGACAAGGACTTCCCTTTATGGCTACTTCTCTAATTCACCATAAGAAGGTGAATAATTTGGGTGGCATAAATGTTGACGGGCGGAAAGCGCGAATTTCATGCGCATTGGATTACATTAAATTCTATATTAAAATGTAAGGAGTTGTGAGTTCATACAGGCTTATGTCTGCTATTTGAATTCAGTCCCTTAAGTGAATGCACACATAATCTATAAGCTAAGTATTTCAGGTTACTTTGGGTTAGGTGAGAGTGGCTGACTGCCGGAAACCAGCAGTCACACTTAGGACAGGGTAGGCCCATGGGTCTAGTCGATCATGTTCCGCAAACATTTCCCGTGCTTTTGATAAATCAGCGAAGATGACTGAAAATAATGTTGCTTAGTTCAGTCAAATCATTAAAATATAAGGCGACTAAGAGACTACATCTACGAGAGGAGAGAGCACTGCAGTTGCATAGAAGATGTGCGATAGTTTCTTTTTGCTCCTCATCTCTGCAACTTCTGCATAAGTCATTGTAGAAGATACCCAATGTGGGGGCGTAGGTACCAATAGCGCAGTGGCCGGTTCTGCGTTCTGAGGTTTGGCCTACTCATACCGATCAGGTTGGGTGACCGTTTTGTATCAAGGGGAGACTATGATTGTTTTGTGATGAGGCCAGTGCCGAATGTTATCTACGATTTATATGAATAACCTTTTCAAGCTTCAGTAATTGCTTTGCAGTATTGATTCGAATGGATAGCAGATATCCACCCGGAATTAGTGTCCTTCTGTGGCACTCGTCCGCTTCACATAAGGCACCTACATAAGTTGAATGCTAAAATACTAGGTCATCTCGGAGTATACACCTGCACCGACGTCTTCGGCAATATTCGATCCATCTATAAAAATTCGCAGAGGACCGTCCAGCGTCTGGTGTTCAGACTTCCAATATGATCTGAGGGATGTGGTGATTGAGAAATTCTTCTCGAAGAGCAGATCAGGTATCATGAGGTCGGTGTCTTCTGGTATGGATCTGAACCGCCCAAGGATAGTAGAGTAGCCGGAGCGGAGTTCCTTCCACATATACAGCGATTTCAATATTATCGCCGCGATGGTTTCACTTACGAGTACCTGATGAAACTTTATTACAATTATAAGAATGTATTATTTTTTACTCTCTTAGAAGCTGATTTATGTATCTATACACATAAAATACGAATATATGATCATTCAAATTGTGGTATCGATTTAATATCCCAGTCCAAGTTCAAGGCATTGAATCATAAAGAACTTCCGTGGAATACAATTAAAAGATGCAAAATTGCACTCATTGAAATAAGTATGTGGTTGAGATCTATACCATTCAGGTGGTTCTATTCAATGTAAACGGTGATTTTTTAGCTATTATCTTTTTGGCAACACTGGTTTAAGCAGCTGACGCACGTTTCGTGTTTTGTTTCACTGTCAAACATCTTTAGTTTGGTCTATAATATAACCATGAATCGTCTTACAAACGAACAACGCTTGCAAATTATTGAATTTTATTATCAAAATGCGTGCTCTGTTAAGAAAGTTCATTTGTGTTCAGCGACGAAGCTCATTTTTGGCTCAATGGGTACGTAAATAAGCAGAATTGTCGATTTTGGAGTGAATATCAGCCAGAAGCATTGCAAGAGCTACCAATGCATCCACAGTTTGGTGCGGTTTATGGGCTGGTGGCATCATTGGACCGTACTTCTTCAAAGATGATGCGAATCGTAACGTAACTGTGAATGGTGAGCGCTACCGTGAGATGATATCCAACTTTTTTTTGCCCAAAATGCAAGAGCTTGACTTGCATGACATGTGGTTTCAACAAGACGGTGCCACATGCCACACAGCACGCGCAACAATGGACTTATTGAGGGACGAGTGCGGTGAACATTTTATTTCACGTTCGGGACCGGTCAATTGGCCGCCTAGATCGTGCGATTTAAAGCCTTTAGACTATTTTTTGTGGGGCTATGTTAAAGCTCATGTCTATACAGACAAGCCCGCTTCTATTGACGCATTGGAAGACAACATTGAAGCATTTATTCGTGAGATACCGGCCGAAACGTTGGAAAGAGTATGCCAAAATTGGACTAAGCGGATGAACCATTTGAGGCGCAGTCGAGGTCAACATTTGCATAAAATAATCTTCACACATTAAATTATATGGACCATACTATCGATTCAAATAAAGATTTCATGTATTTTTCTGAATTTTATGTGTTTTTTTTTTAAAACCTTTCCTATAGCTTTTAAAAAATCACCCTTTAGAAGCTATAACAACACTGAAAACGAAAAGATATTATTGATCTTAAAATGTCCCCGAAACGTCGAAACTTCATAAGAATGCAGTGTTTTTTACTGCAAAGTCACCAAATCGTATGGCCTAACTAAAGCACGTCCTGTAGAGAATATAATTTCATCGAGCTGCGAGTTTTAGCTCGGTTAAATTTACCCTAGGGGTTTGCGATCAAGTGTCACATTTGTTAATTCGTCAAATCTATTACACAAATTTACCCAAAAACATTTTTCTTCCGCCGAAAACTTAATTTGTTGTTCTATTTTCTATGTTTAACGTTTTCGCTTACTTTTTGCCATATTTCCCTTTTCTGGTGGAACTGTACTCCCTTCCATAAAGATATTTATCAAGGAACTTAGCTATAATTTCTCCACTCTTATGTCAAATACTTGTCGAGTTAAGCACTCTGTAATAGTATTAATATTGGCAAAATCCAGATTACGAATCGAAACCGACAGCGCTGAAAAGCACGCATATTATATTTATCTTTACGGAAGAATAACAAGAAGATACACAAGTCTAGGTGCGTTGCATGCAACCTGCGTGAACTCCGACAATAAACGCTAAGTTGCGCTGTTAGCGCGATACTTGGAAATGAATTATAATTCCTAATGTTGCCGATATAAATACATACATTGCCGGGCGAAGTCAAGATTGTTAATTTTATGCAATACCGGATAAAAGGGAAGTGAACATATTTTTTCTCAATCAATTCAACACTTGTTGCGTGATATTGTATTTTTTTTTTTATCAGATCGTGGAAGATAATGAACTTCTTCGGATTTCCTTCTTCCGAGAGAAGATATTATACGGGGGCGGGCAGGAGATAGAACATGCAATGGTATAAGGTGTGCGTCTCAAACGTCATCTTCATATTTTGTAAACTCAATCGGTATCCGCTTTTAACACTTTTACCACTGATCGACAACTCCAGTGATAGTGCCGTTAATTTGATGCCAACAGTAAATGGTGACTGGAACAGATTTATTTATTTATTTTATTTATTTATTTATTTATTTAATCTGCAAACTACATAGGTGTTAGCAGATTTTTTTAAGCGCATTATTCTTATTATAATTAACAATACGTAATACTTAGTTTCACAATTTGATAAATTATTAAAAAATAAAAAGGCATAATATGGTGCTTTTAAAGGCCGGTCTAGTATGACACAAATCTAAATGATGTGAATATTCATAGAAAGCTCGAATAATTCTCGTTAGTGGTTCGTTTCTGCCATAGTCTGTATTGTGGAACTTTTCAAATAAAATATTCCAAGTGCGGAGTGACCTAGATGGCTTATGAAATTGAATCATGCGATAAGAACATTTTATATGACTCCAAAGCATATCCCTAACAAACATAACATCATGGATGGTGCGTCTAGTTGATAGGGATTTTAAGCCAAGCAGTTGGCACCTTGCTTTATAGGATGGGCAAAAATCCCAATGCATTTTAAAAAAAAATGTACTTGGTGAATCGCTTTTGAACTTTTTCGATACGATCGGAAAATGTTATGAACGCCGGGTTCCAAACTACGACAGCATATTCGAGGAACGTTCGAACAAGGGAATTATAGAGTGTTAGTAGGGCGAATGGATCAGTGAATCCTTTTGTATTACGCTTAATGAAGCCAATTGCTGAGTTTGCTTTTGCGAATATATGGCCAATATGAGTATGAAATATGAATGAGGAGTTTAACATAATAACCAAGTCCTTGACACTATTAATATTTGAAAGATTTGAATTTCCAATTTCCAGTTTCGTGAAAGAAATTATATGGCATTTATTTAAATTAAGCTTAAGTTTATTATTTTCACACCACTCCAGGATGTTGCTAATATCCGAATGTAACAGAAGACAATCATTACCATCCTGAATACTTTTGAATATTTTCATGTCATCAGTATATATAATAGAGGACCTAGGTGACTACCTTGCGGTACCCTCGAGCTACATTTAATTGGCTTTGATAAGGAGTTTCCAATTTTAACTCTTAGGGTTATATTTAAGAGGAAAGAAGATATCCAAGTTAGGAAATGGGAATGGAACCCAAATGCATTCATTTTGTTTATCAATAGTGAGTGGTTGACCGAATCAAATGCCTTACTGAAATCTGCATAAATTGCATCAACCTGTTTTTTAATTTTCTATTTCATTGTTGACAAAGGACAAAGCTTTGCTTTCACAGGGATTCGAACCGCGGATCTCTCTAACCAAGGGCAGGCACTCAACCAACTGTACCATCCAGTACGTTTGAAAAAGAGATAATGAACAATTTAAGTACAATAATTAATTTTTAATTGCGTAAAGAGTGTTTATTTGTTTCCTGCTTTAAATTTCTGATGATATGAAAATTCTCGCGATGACGCCACTCATTCCATTAAAGCACGTTGTTTCCACCATGCAACAGGTAACCGCTTATATTTATGTTCCTTTGTCGAGATTGAACTAGGGAAATTTTACAAGCTTCTATTGTGGACATTTCATTGTCAGAACGGAGATTTTTCAAGTCAAGTCAAGATAGATCATTCTCAAAAAATAGGATTCCTTTATGTCGCCAACAAAAATGGCGTACAATGTTGGAGTTGAAGCTGAGTTTTGCGTACTTACTGACGGACTTTGATGGATTAACAAGGGTTATTTTGCTTATTAACCAGTCAAGTCGAAATATCCCTCAAAGGCCATAATATCAGATAGTAATATTGGTCGCTTACAAAAAACTCGGGCACTCAACAGCTTCACAGCCCGAATTCTCCTCGAAACGCGCTCCGCTTACAAGGTGGTCTTTCCTCGTGACCCTCTCTCATGCGTATCCCACTCATTCAATCACCGACCCATTGAATGAACTTAAGATCAACTAACAAAAGGAAACTCTCAAAACACTGTAACTAATTACTTTAAGATTTTCGAATTCAGTAATTGCATCTCGAATCGGTTTCCTTTTCGATTCGTTTAACGAACTATCTCGCGGCTATCTGCAGTCCACGCCGTTGATGGATTGATGATTGCCGAATAAGAGCTAATGGATCGTTTCATAACGCAACCAATGCTCGATGCCCGGAATTTTGAAGTCAATTCCGATGCCGTCGAATACAATTAGCTACTATGGAAGTCAAGTGCTGGTTGGAAGCAGCGGTCAAAGCGGGGAATATCTTGATTCAAATCCTTTGAGGTGTTCGCCTTGTGTGCACGAGAGCAATCGATTTCGATTGGAAGCTGATGAGCATGTAAATGATGAATTGATGCTTTTGACAGGCATGCATGCTGCGCAACTGAAACAGCAGTTCGTGCATCAGAGTTATGGCGCATTAATGGATTTCGTAAATGTCTGAAAAGGAAGAGCGAAGCTTCTGAAAATTACTGCTGTGATGAGTTGCTTTATCGGTGAATGCGGCGAATGTGCGTACTAAATTTAGAAATCTTCACGAGCTAACACTAATCCAGTATGTATCTGTCAGCTCCTGGAATCTCCCTGGAAACAGAATGGAGTCAGGACCGAAACCACGCGCGCTGCGCTCAAGGTGAGACAATGATCTATCAATTGCATCTGCGTGTGACAACTACCTCTCACTTCCCAATGGTAGGCATCAACGCACGGTTGATTACTCTGAAACATGGCTTCATTGTGCCTCATTTCACAGCACATTCACCCAGTTTGCCTAGGTTGCTCAATTCAACTTCACCAAGGATCAGGCAGGTCTTCACAGCCATCAGCAGCAATCAAACCAAGTTCGGCTCACAACAATGTATCTGTCGTGGTTGGCGAATGCTGAAAGGTGAAGGGGAATAAGCTGTTGCAAACAGAATCTGAAACCTTTTACCACAGCACAGCTCTGTTTGTGGTTTAAGCAGCAATGCAAACAATCATCAGCATGGTTCATTTCAGCTGCGATCTTGTGTCAAATCTTTCCCACCACACACTGCAGTGTCCCATCAATGCGTGAGTCGGTGCTATGCGAGACAATCTTATCTCTGAGGGTAAACCAAGCCACCAGTTCATTCCATTAAGTTTTACATTTGCTAATTATTTCGTATTCACTAGCACCAGCCCCGACATCCGACGCTACTGCCGCTGCGCCGAGGTGCCGTGCCGCGCCTCCGTTAGAGGAGCGACGGGAAGCTGCTTACGGATTAAATGACTTGTGCACAAAACACTTGGCTGGAATGCTGTTCACTCTGGTTGCTCTTCATTGGATTCAATTTTCGCGGCGTTAAGTACCAATTTATCAGCTTGTGTGGTTATGTAAGAACAACTTATTGGATACATTGTTGTCCGTGTTTCTCCGGGCTGCTGCTTGATGGATGATGTGCACTCAGCGAGCGAGTGAACGAATCACATGGAATAGGTTTTTTGTGGTTTAAGATTTTTCCAGATCGTGTAACTCAATTAGATGTCAAACGGTTGTGATGATCGCTTTGGGATTTGTGATTGAAACTTGGGGAGCTTATGGTTTTGAGTTTCCCGTAAATGTAGAATGTTGCAATCTTTGGTGGGGGGAAGAAACGAGATCAGAATGGTTATTGTGGCAGAATATATCAATATACGGATGGGAGTTCCTAAGTATTCAGGAAATGTTCTTCTCTCTTTTGCATTCGATCGAGCTGAATGGAGGAGTTGATGAATAGAGGCGTGTGTGAACAACTGAAGTTACCTTCATTTGCATACTTCCATTAATCTTGACATTTCAAATTAATGATTGTTACATTCCTCGCCCATGGAAGCATTCTATATACAAATTCGATATACAAATTCCAAAGGAACTGACAAAGTCAGAGCTCAAATCTTTTGAAAGTACACCGCTAAGGCAACTGCTTGAACACGAGTAGAGTTGAAGAAGAGATCAAGTACTTATATAATTCTCAGGCCGGTAGTTCTACTTTCCATTGACCATTAATTTGGTGAGCGCTAAAGTCCAACCACCTCACTAGACAGATCTTTGCTTTTCGCTCTTTTTCTACAGATGGTGCTACAGTCCGGGATGGGCCTGAGCATCCACCAATAAACCTCTCCAGCTGACACGATCTTTAACCAGCTGTCTCCAATTACGCACGTCAAGTTGCCTGAGGTCCTTCTCCACTTGTGTGCGCCATCGGTTTCATGAGCGTCCTCTGTGGTGTTGTCCCACAGGCGCGGAGTCGACTGGAGCAATGTTGCCCATGCGCTTTACATGGCCTAACCATCTTAGGCATTGAATCCGTAGACGCCATGCTAGACTCAAGTCGATGCAGTTCGTGCTCGATTTTTTTCCACAAAATACGTCCTCTATTTCACATCATTTCAAGAGTTTTAACAAAGGTTACATAATAGATGGCAAGTGAGTTTACTTTTACAGAGGGAGAATTTGAATGGGGACTGGTGCTTAGCCCTCTTAGTATTTGAGCATTAATCCTCGTTTAATTTAGCAAATGAATCTTCAATCACACCAAGAGGAAAACTTAAGTAGATTTGAATATTACATGTATGTGTGTATGTATGTACTTATACATATAAGAAATCAATAGGACAGCCCTTTTGGAAGATCATTAAAAAACATCGAGAATAATAACGAACCGAGAATAGAACATTGGGGTACACCATTGGGAAAATCGCAAATTCAGCACCGAATTGAAGTAAATGAAACAGGTTGCTTACTCTTTAAGATGTCAGGATGAAGTCTTGTTTGGATACTATTATAGTATTTTTACAGATCTGCAACAATGTCTACTTCAACCGCAACAAGAAAGTTCATAACAAACTGTCTGCATGCAGAAAACAAATGGTTTGTGATGTCCTCCATCCTGACTTGGCTTCAGTGAACAAGAAGGACATCCGAGAGAAACTCGCCACCCTCTACTCTACGTCTTCGGTTTCAGGACAAACTTCTGGTGGTGGCCGATCCACTGGCCTGATCTACGATACATTGGTTTGAACCCAAAATGCCGATTGTACCGTCATGGACTATTCGAACAGAAGAAACAGACATGCAGAAACAGAACAGGAAAATAAACAGAAGGTCCGTGGTACCAAAAAGGCCAAGGTTGGACAGGCTGCCAAGATGTAAACTAGATTCCACTGCGTGCGAAATGATCACGCACATACAGAGATTTTGTGTTGGTATTAAGGGGGTGCTTTAGTTTTGTCGAAGTGTTTTCTTTTATTTTATGTATCTTCCTATGTTTAATGAATCTTAGTACTTTTTTTTTATCAAATTAGTTTATTTTTGACGGTTTGTTTAATAAAGAAAAAAATATTTTTGTCACTTCTTTTTATCACCTGATACAATAAAAAATACTATATATGCTGGACTACTAGTTGGTCCTGATGCTTGTAAGAAGAATAATACTACTCCTCAAAGAACAAAATCACTCAGGCTCGGACCTTACACAAGATATTTGCATGAGGAGTCGTTAAGAACAGAAATACTCCACTATTTATAGAATGAACCGAACTATGCAATCCGAAGTGGACTTGGGGCTAGCTTCTACAGCGTTTTAATTTCACTAAAATAGTGGGAACGGACTACGATTTTATTTCGAAGTCGTAGGGGTTGACGTTGTTACACCACAGCAAACAGAGAATTCCAGTTCCTTTTAAAGTTGAACTCAAAATATTGCACATTTGCGCACAGTCGGCACAAAACTGTAGATGCCATCGACTCTTGATCGAACAATATCACACATGTATACACAAAAACCGACTTGATTAGTCTAAAAATTGTCTGCACTTAACCACGAAGAATCTCAGTTGATCTCCTTTACAGCAACTCGCTTGTCCCCACAACAACTGTGATGAAATTAAAGAAGACATTGCCACTTCACCAAAATTCATGTGTCAAATCAAAAGCCAAACTGTCAAAACTTACGCCTCACATTCTTTTCCATTTCACCTCACCTCGATGTCGACAGAAAATATCAAAAGAAAAAAAATGCCAAGTTTCGCGCCGAAAACTTCTAAACCTTCACCAGACTGTGAAATCTTAATTCGATTGAAACCCCCAAGCCTCACTCTATCATCGGTTTCCACTTGAGTCCTCAACGAAAGGCTTCTCCTTCGTTGGACAATTTTTTCCGTTTTTGTTTCTTTGCTTGGTTCTGTTTTTGCTCTTGTCTCTCGTCACCACGACTCCAATTCTTCATGTCATTGATGAATTTTGTCGCACGTATTGAATTAAAGGCAAAAAAACGACATCGACAACGCAGCGACAAAAAGTGTAACGATGTCATAACATTCCATGGACATTGAGGTTTAAACGTTAAAAGTGTATAAAGCGCAAAGCCATTGTCAACGGTGTGTCAGAAGAGGCGGGCGATGAGGGTTGACTTCTCTTTTTTTGTTATTGTTTGTGTGTGTGGTTTTTTTCTTTTTTTTGTTGGTACTGATGTGAATGCGGTGTGCATATGCACCAACAAACAAGTTTTCCGATCATTGACGCTCGAACTATGGAGCTACACTTGAAAGAGATCGAATGTCGCCGCTTCGAGGTGGTCCTGCCACCTCAACTTAGGCGACGATCTTGCACCGATTGGTAACAAAATAGGCTTGTGGCTTTTCGACAAATTCGCAATCAAACAAGTGGAAAATTCTCAATAAATTTTTAATTCGATGGGAATTTCAATTGAATGGAGACGATGCCCTGCACACGAACAATCAGACTTGTTACTTGGAGGGAGTAACTGTGGGTAAGCATGTGCGTTTAACAACTAAATCGTGTCGTGTTGCCAGCTGTAAACACGTTTGGAGAATAATATTTTATTCGACGGACAAAACATGGGAATGGGTATGGCGGGAGGTAGTAGATTTGGCGAAATTCGATGAAATCTCGTTCGGTGAGAACATGGTATTAGAGACAATGAATCGAATAAAGGTCCACTTTACATAACCTCGGACTCAAGATGTGAATGTACGTAGTCCGTTTACAGCTCGGCCACATCGGGCCCGAATACGAACCTCCTGGTGCGAGAAGGTGAGAAAGACCGAATCTCTGGTATAATGAGTTCAGTCATCGCTGACGCAAGACAGGTTTGTCTTGATGACTGAAAGCAGAGTGCTCAGGACTGTCAACGATGATAGGTAGCTTTTACTCAGGCTCACCATCTCCATAGGTAGCAGATCTGATAAGTATGAAAGTTTGTAGAGTTTGAATAGTAGATTTAATTACTGTTACTGTGGCGATGGAGGAATTCTGCTCTAAAAGTGTTTTGGATGTAACAAATGTTACTTATGGAATTACAAATCTTACCTAGAGACTAGGGGCTGCAGAACTTAAAGCAGCCTAAAAACAACAGATGTTACCACTCTAGAAAAATGTTCATGGAATACAGATCACTCCATCCATATGTGTCCTTTGTAGACATCAGTAATTCCATGTTTCGAGCAGGCGAGCATCCCCAACCGGATGCTACGATATCAGCTGAATTTGGGTTACACAATGGAGTACAATAAGCTTGATACTCTCACCAACTTTTTCAAAGTTAAGACAACACAGACTCTAGCTGAATATGTTGTCGGGAATCAAAATCAAGTACTATAAACATAGCCGACTTCTATATCTCTTGCACCCCACAATATTTGATGTCGTTTTCGTATATCGTTTTCTCAGACCAAACAAACCAATCGGAAAATGCTATTAAATTGATGCCGTGAATAATGTCAAGAAGTCGATCAAATTCGTTGGCCGACAAGGTGACAATCGGAAATGGAGTCTATAGTCCTTGAATCAAACAAGAATTATAGGTATGTATGTACCAACTGACAAACTGAGAATATAAATAAAGTGTGGTAATAAAGGGCCGATGTTGAGTTTGAATAAAACACAGATTAATTAGGAAATTATTGTCATTTCTTTTTATTATGATACTATTGGCATGGTTCAATTATGTATGGAACAAAATATCGGCCAAATGTTCGCCGCGACTTCAGCGGCACACCTCCATCCGATAGTCCAAATTTTCGATGACGCTGAAGCATAATTGAGGTTCTATGCCATTAATGTGCCGAATTATCTCATCCTTTAGCTCTTGAATTGTTGCTACACCTTTTCTTTCAAATAATCCCAAAGAAAAAAATCCAACGGTGTCAAATCAAATGATCTTGGCGGCCAATTGACATCGCCACCACGTGAGATAACACGGCCATTGAATTTGTCGCGCAAAGAGCCATTGTTTCGTTAGCTGTGTGGCAAGTGGCACCGTCCTGTTGAAACCACATATCGTTTACATTCATATCTTCCAATTCGGGTCATAAAAAGTTCGTTATCATTTCACGATAGCGAACACCATTCACAGTAACTGCCTGACAGGCCTCATTTTGGAAAAAATACGGCCCAACGATGCCGCCAGCCCATAAACCGCACCAAACAGTCACTCTTTGTGGGTGCATTGGTTTTTCGACAATCACTCTTGGATTAACATTCGCTCAAATGCGGCAATTCTGCTTATTGACGAATCCACTGAGGTGAAAATGTGCCTCATCACTTCGAAAATTGATCATCCACTGTTGCCATTTCGTGCCACCATTCTGACCATTGACGACGCTTGAAATGGTCAAGAGGCTTTAGTTCTTGAGTCAATTGCACCTTGTAAGCTTGTAAATCCAAGTCTTTATGCATAATGTTCATCAACGACGAGCGTGGTGTTTTCACATCTCCTACAGACCGGTTTGCTAAAATTGTTGCACGATTTTTCCGATTGTACGTACATTTGGACGATTAAATTGACCGAAAAAATCACGAAGTGCACGATATGCATTTTGATTTGAACGCCCATTTTCATAATAAGCCTGAATAACTTTAACGCGTTGCTCGATTGTGTATCTTTCCATGGTTCAAATTGAATTAGTCCAAAATTGAGAAATGTCAAATGAAATGCAAGAAAAAAACTTGACGCTTAGGTGTGGTTCACATTCAACATCGGCCCTTAAAGTTTAACCATCATTTACATACAGGCTTTGAAACCAGCACTCAACCATATTGAACTTGCTGCAATTTGTACGTCTCTCTTACTAGTAGCGATATACTGAGAACCTCTTAACGCATGATGCAAGATGTTTGAATTTACTTAGTGCGATAGGGACTTGAAATGTATGATTGCCATAGGCGGCGGTTGTGAGTGTTAATTCTTGTGACCGTTAACTCATCAAGTTGTTATTTTGGCTGCAAGAATAACCCAGAAAGTAGTACACATTTTGATGGAACAAGGAAAGGGCTGTGTATTTGGTCTAGTATGTGGCTTAGTTTAACGCACAAATTTAATAGCCATTTACGAAATCAAACCAAAAGACGATTAGACCGCCCTAAAGTGTTGTACTGAATCGCATATTTCATTCCCATTCAATATTCTCTATGCACGTTTCGCCGCTTGACAAATCTGAACAATTTAAAATCGTTAACTATCCTTTGTTTTTTTTTGAGATTTTTCTCGATAATTAAATGAGCAGCTTTTGGCACACCCAGAACCAGAATATTTTTGTTTATCTTTGATAAAAATTTGTTATTTCTGTAAATTCGCGGTCGCAATTGGCGGGTTATGTTTACAGCGTTTAACTTTACAAAGGGCTAGCTAGTTTGTGGGTCAGTCTCAATCTTGCGGTTCGAAAAGAAGTTGGTCATCCAATCTTCGGTATAGAGACAAAATAATCGGAAATGTAATACGACGTGATTGGAATGATCGACGGTTTCTAATTACAGCTCAGTTCCCGACACTCCATGAGATATTAACTCGAAACAAAGTAAATCATTCGTAAAATAACAGGCCCTCGAAATTGTTAAAACATTGACAACAAAAATAAATGATCATGGATCGAGTTGTGATCGGGTTTAGAGAGATAAAGTAGTCTAGACAACGTCATGGATTTTTAAAGACATAGTTTGCGCGTTCGTGGAAAATCACAGAAAACTATAAAAATCAATTAATTTGACTCAGAATCAACGAATGTGCAAAAAATCGACAAATAAACTCCATCTGGCACACATTTTGTAACGACACTTCAACACAAACAGATGATGTCCTTCTGAACATCAAAGCACCCTTCATTATGACAGCTACTAAAAAAATCGTCTATTGTCTGCAATTTCGCAAGAGAAACATTCTCACTCCTGCTGTCGTCCGAATTTAATCGACTCAGCCTACATGTTCCATATTTCTCATTTTTCACCGCATTGCAGTAATAATCCATTTACACGCAGTTTTCTACCGACACTCCATTAATATCAAATGACTTTGACAGTTTTGACAGCCCACCAAAAGAGTGAAGGATGATGCTGATGGAAAAGTGCCATATCACGCAGCAATCATTACTCAAAAGGCATCACAAACGATGTAAAGAAGAGCAATTATTAATCTTTAATCGCTATAAATGTCATAATCAACTCATCCCTTCGCATCCTGTCACGAAGGGAGGGCTGCACTTCGAAAACAATTCACTCTCGCAGTGAATGCAGATGCATCCGTGAGTGGGTAGCAAGCGTGAGAATGAAGTCACTCACTCCTAACAAACACAAAATAATTGACTGCAATGCATGCTGATAGCATTGCAGCCATCTAATCCGCCCATCAAATGTTCCACAAATGCTCCACATTCAACGCGAACAAAGTAAATACTCACTTAAGCAGTTTTAATTACCTCCAAAGACCTCCTTCACACGGTCACCTCAATTAGACGAAGAAGAAAATGAATTAAATCGCAACGATGCTAATAACTCCATTGGCGACCCAATTCCGCGGCGGAATCGCAACCAATTCCACTCGGAGGAAGAGCCGCTCATTCACACTGTGCCGGCGATTGTGGAGAGCGACTGAGTGACTGAATGACTGAAGTGAACAAGTAGTCATGTCGACAGATCACGAATTTAATCATGCACTTTTCCACGATTTTACCGTTCACAATTCATTAGGAAAACAATAATTAGCTTGTCTGCCCACAACTCCCTCTTGCGGGCTCAGGTAGCATGCACCCGCCCACTAAGGCCGCTTCTGGAACTGACAGACAAATGCAACCGTGGCGGCTTAGTTTTCCTTGAGGAGTGTGCATGGAAGCATCTAAGTGGCCTGGCATTCTGGTTTATGTTAATTAAGCGCACCAGCTATGATATTATGGGCGCACCACATCAATATGATTTTCCCATAACTGCCGTCTTGTGAAAGCAGTCATGAGGCCAGAGACAAAGGAGGCTAATTGCTCGTTGGGAACTCGCTCGTTGCCAACTGGAGCAATCTTCTTGGTCCCTGTGTGTCACAGAATAAATTATCCACGTGACATGTGTTTTAGACTGAATATAAATGATTTGAAGAAGTGACAAGGTGATGTTGTCACAAGATGCTTTCGCTGAATGATTGCGCTTGTACGTCGTGATCGGGGCCATTGATGGAGATCTTCTATTATCATCCAGCAAATCAAGAGAAAATGTCATTTGACCCAACCTTGTCACAAATAACCAGTTTTGCCTCAACCCCAAGTGTGCGCAGCCGCAATCTATCCCAAATAGCAACGACTTTCACCTTCACCTTCGATTTGTAGGGATCCCTTTCCAGGGATCAGTATCATGTGACGCCTAGGTGATGATCACGTTCACACTTGACTTCCCTCATGGATCACAACAAATCTCGACCGATCCTTTCTATTCAGGAACCTCCAACCGTTTATCATCCGAGAACATTTCGGTCGTTTGACATGACTGAGCGATCGAATAAAGTGCTTGATCACCCACAGATAAAAACTCAGAGTCTCTGACTCTCGGTCTAGACGGCTTTCAGTGGAAAAAAAATGTGATCGGTGCGAATTCCATGTGTCCATGCGTGTGACAGATCCAAACACCCCGTAAGTGAATCCAATTTGGTTGAAATACCAATCGGATTAGGGCCGTGATTTCATGGTCCTCAACGAATTTTTCACTCCTTGTAGTGTCTTAGATTGTTACACTTGTGAAACGTTTAAGCTGCTATGGGATGGATATCCGTTCAAATTGGAACGTCGAGTGACCGGCCATGAGTGGGTACATGGTTGGTCAAAGTCTTTGAGTAATTTTGTTAAACCTCCGACGTGTTTTGTAACTAATCGACTTACGGTCGTCGTCGTCGGCCTCTTCGTCATCATCGTTGCCGATGTCGTCCAGGCGATATGATGTGACAGGACCACCCTGCAGAGATGGTAATTCGATCCGACTAAGTGATCGTGACGATGTTGATCGTCTTTGGCAAGTAAACTTTTTTTGTTTTCTTGTCGCACAAGGTACGAATAGCAGGTACGTCTGCGTGCAGTTCTTGAACTCGCTTGATGCGATTACACAATAGCCGATAATGTGTTCCCTTTGCTTGAAGGCATAAAATGTGCAAATAGAGTTCAGTGAACTTCATGAGGTGCGTTTCTGATCATGTCGCCAAACGTGATGAGGACTAAACTGCGGATGGAGAAGTGCCTTTAAATGATTTCGCGGTGGTGTGGACGTGGTCTCACTTTCAGGAAGCTTTCTTCAGCCTGTGCAAGGCAATCGACTTGTTACTTAACTATCGGCAAACATTTAAATCAGTTGGTAAGTAACGGGTGACTCATTTAGACTTGTTTTTTTAATAGGTTATTTTTCACAGATCACCCGTAACTGGCCTTATTGTTAGGCTATTCGGAAGCCTCCATAAGGAAGAAACAGACGACGACACCATAGATAGGGCCAGAGATCGATGGATTAGTCTGACTACGGGAGCAACAGCGAGGGCTCTACGGCCGACGCAGAACCGAAAGAGATCAACACTATTGATCATCCTTAAGCGCGAGGATGTACGCATGCCAATAGAAGTCCTTACCGTTCATTGTGTCATAGGCACACATGCTATGCGTCCGTACCTACTACACAACGACTTTTGTAAAAGGTGCAGAGATGAAGAAGAAATATAATCTATCCAACTTCTGCTCTGCGACTGTGCAGTACTAGCAAAGAAACGGATGGAGTTCCTGGATAAACTCTCCTTCGTAGAGCTAGATGACCTAAGCGGTGTTGAACTAAAAAACATCCTAAGATTCATTTGTGAATCCGGGTGGTTTTAGAACTAAAGTAGGGCACAATGGACCCAACAAGCTGGCCTGAGTAAGTCACGGTCTAAAGGGCCGACAGGGCACCCTATCACTTACCTACCAACAATTCAGTGGACTCTTCCTAAGTCAAATTTCTAGATTTATTTGTTCGCCATTCCCCTTAATTTTTCGTACAAAAAAAACATCCTCTAACTCGAAAATCTTTTGATATCCCGAGAAAATTCGACTTAAAGGGAGGCGACTGTACTACAATGTTCAGTGAACAATGTTTGTCGGGGACTTGGAGCAAGCTTTTCGTGGGCATCATCCATCTTCCGAGTCAGTTATTGCCTTTCCTGTCCGCAAATTCTACTCTCAGCGGACCACATCTAGTCCGATAAGCCAGGTACGATCCAGTATTTGGAAGGCCTCATTACTCGCGTAATTTTGCAAATGCCTGTCGCAATGTTGGAAGCGGTGATCAGATATTTGATTGTACCTCGTACTCTCTGGCAACTCAAAGTAAATGTGAGAATTAAATAAAATTGTTGCACTAAAGCCAGAAGCAATTAAAGTTATTCTAGATTGATAACGATTCTATTTTTTTCTAGCAACAATTTCAGTGACAGCTGATTTGACAGTTCTCAATTGTGTTCAGGTTAGTTTGCTTTAACCGTGCAATTGAATAGACTCCCGCCTCTGAAACATTTAGCCGCGGCATTAATACTTTTTCAGGTATATTTAAGTCAGTTTTCTATGTTTTACTGTAAAACACCCTTTATACGCAGCACTACAGTCCGAGGCACCGGGCTTTAAAAATCCGCCACTCGTGTTGTGCGTGCTGTCGTTCTCCCACGTGTGGATACTCTGTGCCTCATTCTCGAGCCAGTACAATGCATCGCTGCCATCCATTGCGTACACTAAGTTGATTGAGAGCATTCTCCACTTCTGAGCGCGACCTTAAAAGCTAACTTCCTCCGTTCCTTGGTCTTCATTATTTCAAGTAATAGCCCAAAAGTCTAACTACTGCCAAAACTGAGACCGTCCATTTGTAGAATACTCTTGCCAGCTATTACATAGTCTCAACCATGAATGCAACGTCGTGGAAACCATTTTCTCCCTCATTCAACTCTTGACAAACCACAAATCGGATCACACCCACTCCCATCAACCCATTGGACACACTGCTGAATAGTGGTTACTGCCTTCCACTTAGAATAAGCTAACGACAATTGAAGTATGTCTCTGCCGTTGTAAATGAAACTATTAGGAGCGCGTTGAATCCATACAAATAATCCGAAACCCAGGAAGCCGATGCACCCCCAAGAATCTTCACTTCCCCCCACCAATAGGCCACCACCGTGTGACCTCTTCCACAGCACAAAACATCCGTCTTAGATTGCTGTGTACTCTGTGTCTCGTCCTCAGGCAAATTGCGGAGACAAGCCCACCAAGTAAATATGGTCAGAAAAGTAATTATTGAGAATGATGATGATCCAATAACTAGAAATTTTCCACTTGACATCACGGAAGCCTGTAAATGCAACAGAAACGTTAAAACAAAACAAAGCAAACGAAACGAATTTTCCAGTCGCCCTGTTCCCCTAATCGTTGTGGCAAATTGGCATCGCCGCGCTCGCTCGCTCGCTGCCGTCGGTCGTCGGCGTCGCTCCCACCGAGCAGAGGGTGTTTGCGTTTTTCCAAGTAACACGAGCTTCTTTTTGCGGTCAACAGAATTTATTCTCCCGCCGAAAAGTTCAACTCACCCTGTCGTGGGACTATCCCGAGGTGGAGCAGCGTCCACAGCGGTAGGTATAGGGTTACACCGAGAATTTCGTTCGTTTTTGTCCGTTTTTTCGCTTAATTTTTTTTGTCGTTTTGTCGTTCTGTCGTGCTCGCTTAGACGTCATCAAGAACGATGCCAGATTTATGTAAGTGAAAGCACACAAGACAGGTTTTGAAGTTTTTTTTCGGTGTACTCTCACGATGAGTATTAATAATTTTTATTAGCACACCGCTTGACGGTTGAGCTGATGAAACCGAGGAAATTGCATTTACGATATTTATTTAAGCTGTAACTTCAGTTTGAGGCTCCAGGCTTGACGCATCGCATGCTTAGACGTGCGAGTGCATAATTGAATCAGCGGACGGCAATGGCAACCATTTGCTGACGAATGGGGAAATCCAAACAAAATGGTTTAATTGGCTTTTGTTCTCGCATGCGGCTGACAACAACCATACGTGCAACTGTAGGCGGCCTGAATGCATTTTAATCATGAGAAGTTTCAAACAATTGCACTCTATCGCACTCAGTGAAGGAATTGATTCACGCTCTGTTCCGATTTCATCTTTTGTGGATTGAACATGCAAGGGATGCATTTGGAGTCACTCAAAGAGGTAGAGAAAACATGACGCAGTAACGAGTAAAAGATGTCCCATAACTAAAACTGATAATGCTGTCATTTAACATTTCTTAATATTTTTAAAAAGAATCATCAGCGATTATACTAAATTGCATCGTCGCGGTTTTGTTGATCATCGATGTTATCGAGTTTTGGAAAACCACTCCACAATGAAGATAGAAAAACATGGCGGGAACAGGTTGTGGTGATTCATTGTCGTCGTAGCGGGCCAATTAACTTTGTGTCAGATTTCGAGGAATGTTTCACATTGGGAGAGTTGAGGGTATCCGTTGTGCAGAGAACTTAGTTATACTCACATCCTTCCAGACGGAGCTCCAGCGCGCACTCGATAGGATTGTGATACTCCATAAGTTAACGAGTGATAGGAGGAGTAGTTAGTAGTCCATTTGTAAAAGTCAAAGTTATCGGTTTGCTGAATTTTATTTTAACTCTCACCCATGGTCATACAATTTGGGTGATGACCAAAAGAATAAGATCGCGAATACAAGCTACAGAGATGAGATTTCTTCGTGCTTTTGTGAGAATTACTCTGCGTGATAGGGTGAGAAACAAGGCTGTACGCGAGAAACTCAATGTTGAGCAACTTTGAATGGAAGTAACTATGCTTCGATGGTTTCGCCACGTGGCACCACCTCCGCATCATGACGACTTCCGAGGCGATTCCATCAGGTAAGCGACCCAGGATGGTGTGGTTGGACCAAGTCCAATTCTCGCTTGGTTGCACCTGGGCATAACATCTGATGAGTTAGAGTCGATGGCGGAGGATCGAGTGGCCTGGAGATATCTAGTGTGTGCTTTACCCCAGCGCCCTCTTTAGTGAAGCATGTTGGGCAGAAGATGAAGATGATATGATTTCGCATGTGACTGCGGCGATTGACGTGTAATCTGTGGGTCCAATTTGCACATACTCGTCTCAGTACATCAGGCTGTATTCCGGCGATTATTCGTCAAATGTTGGCTTGCAAGTCCAAGTGTTGCACGAAAAAGTTAGTAATCATGTCTGTGTACCGCTCACCATTTGACCATCATTACTTTTAAATGCATTTGGATCAATGATTCCACCGGCCCATAAAGCGTTCCAAGCGGCGACTTCTTCTGGATGTTTCGGAAATGAATCTAGCTTTAGTTGAAATCTGAACAATTTTCAAATTTTGCGTGGGTCGTGAGTTTATTCAACCAAGAAATGTTAAATCAGCTGTCACAAAAAACAGTTTTGCCAACTTAAAGATGACTGCCTATAGAAAAAAACACGTTTTATTAATAAAAGAAGTGGATATAATCCGTAAGGGCAAAATCCGTCTGCTCGACCACATCGAACGCATAAACACCAATACTCCGAATATAACTGGTGTTTCCCGTTTTGTGAAATATCAGCCTGAATTTTAAGATTTACGGAGATATTAGAGCTTTAATAGTTTTCTAATAATAATATGAGAGGCGCCACAGGCCCAGCTTCTCAGCAACCACTCGTGTTGTGCGTGCTTTTTCTTGTCACGAATGAAGAGACAGACTTACAGTTTCGTGCCGACTCCGGACGGCCAAGTTTGAGAAGCTTTTTCTAGACAGTTCTATACCCTTTGAGCATTGTCAATGACTCGACACGGTGGGGCCGTGAAAATAATTTTTGTAGTACGGAGATTCGAACCTAGTCACCGAGGTTCAAGCGCATAGGACTCGGCACACAGACTCACAATGCTACAGCCGCGTTACTCGTTTTGGTTTGTCTTTTCATAGTCGTGTAAGCTGAAGTTTCGGGTGTCCTTGTAAGTGAGGTGGTTGAGTTGATGTGAATTTCGTATTTTAGACTAGGCTTAATTATAGTAGTAATTATATATTGTAGGTGGTGTTACAGTCGAGACAGACTTGGCACTATTTTCAACAGCAACCATTCGTATTGTGCGTACTCACGAACAGTTTTAACTAAGAATGCCAAAGTTTAAAAATACTTTTCTTGGTAGACACTCCAAATGTGTAGTGACTGATTCAAGGGAGGTGAAGCTATGAAATAAGAAACTTGTTCGTGTCCGGAACTGAACCTATAAACTCAGCATGTTTATCGACGTACGTACCAACGATGCCACATCGCGGTGTCCACTGGGTAGACTTACCTGGAGACAGGAATTTATGACGTAGTGAAATGCGGGGGGACTTTCTTAGACCCTCGTAGTGATGGCTGTTATCGTGACTTGGCCTACTACACATCCTGCTGTAGAGTAAATATGGGTCTTAAGTCGCACAATAAATTAAAAATTGTGAAAAAACACCTCGAGCTAGATCGGGAACGGAAGGACTCCACAAAGCCAGAACACGCCACTAGCTGTCTTAGAAGGTTACGAATGGAAGAGAACCAATCCTCAGGACGCAACCCAATTCCACCAACGAAAGATCAAACGGCAATTCACGAGAACTCGGATTTTGACTGCGATTTACATCCACAGTGCGAAAGAGTATAATTTCCATGCATGCCTGTGATGAAAGGGTACTAAAGCCTAAGTTTCGGGAAAGAATAAGACAAAATCATCAAATGCGATATTTATCGTTATGACGGACTTGGCTGCCACGTTTGTCAACGAAAATGAAGGACAAAGCGTGATTCAAAGTCACCTCCAATCAAAATTTGCCAAAAGGATTACTACATCAACAAAACAATATATTTCAACTCAAGATCAATTCAATTCAATTCCCTCTTCGTTGACAACAAACTCACTTGACTCCACTCGCTGTCGAAGCTAGTGTTCTTGTTAAAGCCACATCGGCCCCCCCTCCAGTCATGCGTTTGGTGTCAGAAATCGTCTCCGTATTACATAGAACCCCATGATTAACACAAAATGTCTCCCGTAGGACTCACACGTGAAACCGATTTATATTCAAATTAAAAAGCGAAATTCACAGCTCACAAATCATGCTGGCACCGTGTCGCCTCTAGTTTTTGCGAAAACAAATGACATCCGACATCTTTTCCGACATCAGGACATCAGTGTATCATCATAAATTACGAAATCAAAATCCTGACAGCACGTGTTGTCTCTGTTCCAGGCCTGCGCCTGTGTGTGAGTGAATACGATTTCATGTTTAAATTATTATGCCTAACACTTCGGTATGCAAACAAGGTGGAAGTTCCATTTAAATGGAAAACATCCCCCCAACACATGTGAACATACACGCAGGCAGTAATTTGCCACGAGGACTGTGCACCAGCAGCAGCAGTCCTTGAAAACCTCAATCATGTCGCCAGCAACCATAGGAAAGCTACACAGTGCTCCCCATCCAGTTAGCAAGTCAATCAAAGCCACACCACAACCCTAGACGCAACCATCAGACACAGAGGGGGTATTAGTCAAATCCTTGTGTGCGCGCCTGTCCAAGACCCCGACTCGGGGACTAACCACCTCAACACACAGCCGCACAGAGTCGTTCGGATTAACTCGATTCAACTGACCGCAAACCAACCACCATTGCACCACCAACACTCGACCGCATTATCCCTGTTCGATAGGGCACGGGAGGAAGCCTCGCACATACGCCCGCCTGTAAGCGCACTTAATTCCCCAAATTTTCACCTCAATGAAGAACGATTGTCACTTCATTGCCTGTCAGGGTGGATATGCTTCCGATCAGGAAACATCGACTCCCCCTACCGTGGCGCAGCTCTGTCAACGACGACGTCTATGAGAACACTTGTGATAGAGCACTTCATCGGGCCGCCATGCCAGAGCTGACTGACGCCACACAGGGTGGGAAAGGTATTGATAGATTGCGCAAGGACTGTGCTGTCCTGAAGTCGAGGGCGGTGTCATTTAAATATAAATTACTTTTTGGGTACGATTTCGTTGTTGTTTAGTGAATGGTGGACGCGAGGATTATCGACTGTTCGATGGATTCGGTTTCATCGGGGCCCACTTGTGATGAGCCATAGAATTGTGTCTGCTTGGGTTTCGAGATAGTTTCTGACGCCTTTCAAGTTAAAGTACGAAGGGCTGGTTAATCGAAAAAGGTCATGGCAGTCGAAAAGACAGACAAAAACAAGGAAAAATGTCAAAACGTTAGTTTCATACGGTTTCAGTGTACCCAAGCCAAATTTGTTGCCCAAAGGTTAGGGAAACTACCTTTCAGCTGAGAATACCAGTCTGTTTTGGGAATATTTAGCTGGAGTTTCATTTGAAGACAGCTTTTCAACATCCTCTTTGTCGGACCCAATTTTTCGTCCCATTTACCCATGACCATCAAGAGTTGATTATTCCTGAAGCTTGTGGGCAGCACACCTTTACTCTCGTTGTAAGCAGTTGAAGATTTTCCAGTCTGATCGGCATCAGAGCCTCGTCGTGGCGCAGACGCTCCGCAAATTCAACCAAAGATCGCAAGAGTCGTCCATTTCGATAAGGTCGTTGCCTACAGACTTCGTTGGATTGCACAGGTCTGCAATCTCCTTACTTTTGCACATCACTCTTCCTTGAATATCCAAAAGCAAGCTCATGAAAGTGGATTCACCGCCATTCATTCAGGGGCCACTCGTTTTCATCCCTTAAGCCTACATCGACATCATTTTCGATTCCTTTCCAGTTCTTCACACCATCAACTTGTAATTAAGGTGATGCATCACAGAATCTGATCTGTTTACAAACATTGTTGCTTTTAATTGAGTTCAAATACTTTGTGTATTTTATATACATATGTACATGTTCCTCTCTAACAACGCGTATGCCTGCACACCATCCGTCAAGTTGACACACCATCGGAACGTATCCTCCAATTAAATCTCAAAAGTGTCACACAAAAATTATATTTTTTTTGTTTCTTTTCGAAGCAACGTCTTTTTCGTCCCATTTACCGATGACCATCAAGAGTTGATTATCCCTGAAGCTTGTGGGCAGCACACCTTTACTCTCCTCTCTATCGCCGAGCACCAGTCGAAGGTTAATTTTGATCAAGACAACCTAATCCATCAAGAGTATCGCTCTTTCTTTTTTTCTTTCGTATTTCTGACATCACACATTTATACGCTTCATATTCCATTTTCGATGCTTTCGAAGCATTCCAGCGGCGAGAAACCGCCGCGCGAGTGTGAATCGGTCGGTAATGGCATTTGGCACTTTGAGAAATGGACAGTTGGAAGCGTTTGCACCTTTCGTCAATCCGAAGCCTGACCTGACTTGGAGTTTGATTAATTGCCTCGCAATCGATATCGGGGGCTAGCAAGATTAAATGCTTTAATATTTTTCATTTTAAAATAAATTTGTCGATGGCAGGTGGAGAATGCTTTTCATATTTTGTTTTAAATATTTTTCTTCATTTTTTTTTCGTTTTTGTTTTTGTTAAATGCACATGCATGTGAGGTTAATTTAAATTTAATGGCACTTGTCCTGCTGAGTGGGTCGATGAAAACACATTAACTAGGTGAGTTCGGCTACTCATTTTCATTGCGAAATGGAACTTGGATGTACACTGTACATGTGTCGGTTATTAAGAGATAAGCATTCACATCGCAAATGAGTTGGGAAGGTGAGGTTAGATTGGCAGCCATAGTCTCACTTAGACCAAAGGTGGTCCATGGTGTCACCACAAACTCTCTGAAAACAGAAGAAGAATGGTCCGATTATACCTCCAGCCCAAAATCCGCACCAAACAGTCACGCGTTGTGGATGCATTTGCTTCTCAACAATTACGCCAAATGCGACAGTTTTGACGATTAACGAAGACATCGAGATGAAAATGCATGCTTCATCATCAATGAAGATCATTTTGTTCGAAAATTCAGCATCCACTTGTAGCGCTCCATTTTTGTTACATTATTTTGTTGGCATCACTGTAATATTAAGTGGCGAAATGGGCCACTTAATGGTGGGCACCCTTTAGTTGAGCCAAGATAGCCTAGTTGCAGAAAGTAGAACTACTAATGCCATCCATTGTTAGCCTTCATATGCAGTTGTAAGTTGATTTGATCTTATCAGACTCTGTCGTTAGTTGTAACTCTTAACTTAGTCTGTTCGTCAGTTACATATTTTATTCCCTTAAATCCAATGGTGTCCAGGGACCCAGAAAACTCGAAATAGTGTTGTTAAGGCTGAGCTCTTGCAAGGAAGTATAGCAACTTAGAATCGTCATTGATTTGATGAAAAAAGCCTTTAGCATGGCTTGGCTGTCTACAGCTACTTAAAAATACTGCATACATCTGGTAATCTGCATGCGATGTTGAGTACTATTACACACTCCAGCACCAATGCCTTCATTTTGTTTCCGTATAGATGATAATATTATTGTTGTGATCTATCCAGTGGTTCCTGGACAGAGTGAGAAAATGTTTGTAAAAGTAAGGAAGGTTCCATCGTATCACCAATTTTGTTTCTTCATGTCATATCCGATGTGCGACTTTGTCAACAAAAATATTAAGGAAGACGATGGACTATTACGTCTCAACTAAAGCACCTAGATTAGGCTGACGTTTATGCCGATTAATGGATAATGGACCCCCAAAATGACAACAACTGCGAAAAGAGCCTGTTGAAAGAGTAGGGTAGAGTCTTGTAACTTGAAAGTACTGTCAACATCAACTGATGGCGTAACCGTACGACTCACATCGTCTCTTCTTCTCTTTTATTAGTCACTACATTCATGATCAATCAAACGAGATCGTGGGTGAACCTGGATATCAGTCTACTCAGACTCTCCAGTCAAGGCCATTCGTTAGATATCTCCAATTGAGAGTTGGTTGAAGTCATTCTCCAGTTGTGCGAAACCCCAAATGTGGCATCTGCTGTTGTGTTGACCCAAAGGCTCGGAGTAGAAGATCGGAACATACTTGACCTTAGGCTTTGCATAGACTATCCACACATCATCCGCATAACCCAACAATGACACGGTCTGTTCGAATACCGTGACAGTGACTTTTATACTATCTTTCAAAATCACATGAGAGTGCGTCACTTTGCCAGGATATTTTTGACATCGATGTTCACTAACCGTGATAAAGCTCTGCCGGCTTAAAATCTGCACTTCTTCGGTCTTTCCCAGAGTCTGTGTGGAACTACAAAGATCGCCTCGGATCTGCCTGAAAGTACATAAAATCGTTAATAAACGTTTCAGGTTTGACTACCAGCAGATTTTGCAAGATTATCTTGCTCGCGACGTTGTGGAGACTTCGAGAATTGTAGCAATCAAAGTGGTTTCGTTTCTGTGGTGCTTCGGTCCGAGGCAGAAATGGGCCAAGAAACCGGAAGAACTACTGCTGTAACTCCAAACGGATAAGTTTAAGAGCGGTGAGAATCTATCAATTGAAGTTTGAGCGTAAATCAGGACTTGATCTTCGAACGCTCGGTTCAGTCATTTATTGCATTTCCATAATAATTCTTATCTCATATTCTATTGAAATCTCTCGCGAATTTGACATTCAAATCTTAACAACTCCCTAACCAGCCGTTATGGCATGTTAGACCACAAATGATGGCCTTCAATTTGATCATCGATTATCGCAGTTTTTTTTTTGCATTTTCGAACAACTGACGACTTTGAAGGACGCATGCATCACATCACCACCAACTGCTGATTTGAGTTTGAGTGCATTCCTCGGCCTCATGCAAGAACTACCCGCATTTCAGCAATTACGTCAAACATGCTCGAACTAATGTGCCCCGCATGAGAAGGTATTTAAAAACGTTTACTAGCCACACCACAAATTGCACACAATACCAGCGATTTGCGTGCAAATTGACACGATAATTACACCCGAAAGAGGGCGCCTTTTACCCCTTACAACGTGAGACAAATACACAGGCACAGCCATACAGCCACAGAGCACACGAGATACAAATGCAAACCTGCTGCCGTGGCACCGCTGGACAACGGTTACGCTCAATTTGCAACGCTTGTCACTCACGGAACCAAGTACCGAGGCAGGTGCGTCAGACAGTAGTCCGTCATCGTAACACAAATGAAACCCACCAACTGTTGTCAAAAAAAAAATATTAAATAAAAAAAACAGGAAAAACTTAACAGAAATTCGCCTAAATACCACTCTGTTCGTTTTGTTAATTTCTCCTCCAAAACTGTTGCGGGAGACACAGAACCGGCATAACCGAGCAAGGCATAGTCGACTACTCACGCTGAGTTAATGAATGAACACGGTGCCGCCAAAGTGAATCGACAGCCTCATTTAAGATGACAATCGATATCGGAGATGGTCAAGAGTTCTCGAGGGCCCTCGATGTTCAATTTGATTTAAGACCCGTGAATAGCACCTCAATCATGCTCCCGGATTGTAATTACTTGCTACTTGTGTTGGGTTAAAATGAGCAACCGGCACTTCAATCAAGATGACGCCCAAATTATTTTCCCCGTGATTCTTCTTCAACATCCTATGCTGATGATCCACTGGAGGAGTGAAAGAGAGTGACTTGATGTAGTAAGACCCCGCTTAGAGGGCAGATTCGATAAGTGAATGAACGTTTTTCCATTCCTCCACACACCACCAACTGTCACTATTGATCAGTGATGGGTTCGATTGCTGGCCGCTGCCAGCACTGTGTACCGACTCCTAGCTGCTGTTGCGAAAGTTCAACAATAGGGTCAACCTCCATTCAGTCAGATCATCAACAGCGCACCATGAATCGAATCGATTTGGAGTGGGAATATGCTAAATAACCATTTGTGGATGACTTGCCGAAATCGCTTCCTTCAGTTGCCCGCCAGTTGGCTCATAGCTCTAGCACTTCCCGGCAGCGGCGTTGGTGTGGTCGTCTACTTTACAGTAGACCGAATTAATGAAACCTTAATGATGTGAATTGTGCGTTCGATATTTTTTTCTTTTTTCATTCTTTTCAAATTAATTTCTCTCTTTTTGTCGAATTATGAAGCGTTGCGTCGAGTGTGATAGAATATCGTCGTCGGTGAACGGGCCATTTGGCGAAGGCGTTCCGCAGTCTGTGTGTTAAATTGAATTTATAGGTCATTGACGAATCGACGGCGATCCTAAACATAACTGTACTTCAAGGTGGGAGCCGGTTGAATGGAGGGGTCTTGATAGAAGTGGTTGGTTCTTTGTCCCGCAGAAGGGGCTGGAGTAGATTGTGTTTACACGAAACATGGTTCGGCTTCTGTTTGCGAACAGTATCTGTCACTAGATGTTTGGTTAATGTCACGGCACTGAATAAGATAATCGATTATAAGGGGCCTCTTAGGTATGATTGTAATTCTTACACATTCATTTAAGCATGCATGTGGGTATCCATTGATGACTCTTGTGAGGTTTATCATGTGACATGTGACAATTGCAGTCGCTTTTGTCACGGCATAGGGCTGTGTACAAATGTGCTCAAGTATCTGCACTTGCGCAACTAAACCTGAAAAATGTTGGCGAGATCAAAATGCATCACCATCGTCAGTTTAAAAATTTTAGAACCGCATACGGTTGTCTTCATTGTAACACACTCATGAGTACGTCGGCCGAATTCGGAGACCTTAACAAAATTTCAGATTCGCGCCAATCGTAACACACGCAAAAGACTTTCGGATGTTTCCGGATTACGACAGGCAGATACACACAACGGCCTCTACGGAAGACATTCTCTTTAAAAATCAGAGAAGTAGTTGTCGTTAAGAATGGAGACATTGATTATACGAGCCGATAAATGTAGTCCCAAACGCAGTCAATAGCTGCGTTCACAATGTACTACAAATCGTACGACCAAATAGTTCATTGCGTTCTCACTGTACTACAGGGTGGGCCATCTAGTGGTTTGTTTTAAATCATAGGTTATTTTGAACCGCCAGAAATCTTGACAGAAAGTCAGTATCATACCTCCGCGGAAAGAAATGAATCGCTTCAAGCTTGAACAACGTTAGGAAATATTGAAAGCTTATTTCCAAAGTGAGTGCTGTGTAGCCCAAACAGTGCGTTTTTTTGAAAAGAAGAAGTTTCGAAATATGCACCCATGAAGCACCCAACGCGACTGTTGTACGCAAGTTTGTGCAAAAAGTTCGTTAGACTGGTATGTTAGTGGACAACACTCATGGCATCCGTCGTCGTATGGTGCGCACAGATGAATGTGGCTACTGTGGCCTTCTTCGAAAATGAGGCTGGGAAGAACGATGTGTAATGAAGTTGAAGACATGGATTTGGACGACCCCTGGTTTATGCAGGATGGGGCACAATGCCACACAGACCATGCCACAATCGATCTTCTGCGCGCCGAATCCCCAAATCGTGTTATGCCTCGTGCCTGCCTCGGAGCTGCGATTTGACGCCTTTCGACTTTTTTTTTGTGGGGAACCGTGAAGGACCGATGTAATGCCAACACTCCGGAAACGATTAAAGCAATTAAGGCCAATATCATCCAAGCAATCCGTGAGCTAAATCCGAAACCCACAACAAGGTCTTGAAAAATTGGGGTAACATATTGCGCTACTGCGAAGCCATCCGAGGCAGCCACTTGATCGACGTTGTATTTTATAACTCATGGGAACGTTGATTCTTACTAACGAAACCATAATAAAAAGGGTGATTTTTTAGCTATTATCTTTTTGGCAACACTGGTTTAAACAGCTGACGCACGTTTCGTGTTTTGTTTCACTGTCAAACATCTTCAGTTTGGTCTATAATTTAACCATGAATCGTCTTACAAACGAACAACGCTTGCAAATTATTGGATTTCATTATCAAAATGCGTGCTCTGTTAAGAAAGTTCATCGCGCGCTTCTTCCATTTTATGGTCAGCTCATTTTTGGCTCAATGGGTACGTAAATAAGCAGAATTGTCGATTTTGGAGTGAATATCAGCCAGAAGCATTACAAGAGCTACCAATGTGCTGGTGGCATCATTGGACCGTACTTCTTCAAAGATGATGCGAATCGTAACGTAACTGTGAATGGTGAGCGCTACTGTGAGATGATATCCAACTTTTTTTTGCCCAAAATGCAAGAGCTTGACTTGCATGACATGTAGTTTCAACAAGACGGTGCCACATGCCACACAGCACGCGCAACAATGGACTTATTGAGGGACGAGTTCGGTGAACATTTTATTTCACGTTCGGGACCGGTCAATTGGCCGCCTAGATCGTGTGATTTAACGCCTTTAGACTATTTTTTGTGGGGCTATGTTAAAGCTCATGTCTATACAGACAAGCCCGCTTCTATTGACGCATTGGAAGACAACATTGAAGCATTTATTCGTGAGATACCGGCCGAAATTTTGCATGGAGACCACTTGAAATATTTGTAGTGATGACCCACTGGCTCAGCGTAAGAGTCTTGCAGAGATGTCCACTCATTAAATACATTCAACCCACTTTACACAGCATATTCGCAGAGGATTGAATATAATTGAAACGATAAGTAGCTCGTAGAAGCTAGTGCTCATAGCAATAGCTTGCTCGAACTTGCTTGCCGCAATTGTGTGTAGGTGTCAAAATGCAAACGTTCCATTCTCTTGTCTCTCTCTTTCTCTCAGCCATTCAGGTATTAGGGTTGCCTGGTGTGCATGCTCGATCAGGAGCGGAGTGGTTCTTAGGAAGATATTGAGCCTGGATTATCATGCATTGGGATCCCTTCCTCCAGTTGTCAACGCGAACTAGATTAAAGCTTTCAAGCAGAACTTAACTTCTCGAAACGATCAACTGCGTCGTCCTCAGACCCACGTATTGTAGATGGCCACTTTTAAAGCAAAGACCATTGCAACCCACATTCAACATTTTACTTTCTAAAAATGTACTCGGTCCTCTGAAATGAATTCAATGAAAAGAAAGAACAAATCGCAATCGAATTTAACATGTGATACCCCTTGGAATTAAATGTACGGAACCGGGGTTCCAACTGCAAAAGTCAAACTCTTTCGAAATGAGTGACAGCTGCCACAACAGCACGTCATGGGATTATTAATTGCCAGAAGTCATCGCAATCACGAATGTGCAATGAACAAATGTGTATTGATTAAGACTGGTCACACCCGGATTGTCAGTTCGATCGAGCATCGAACCAATCTTAACAATTAATATCTAATAGCAAGGAAACTGCAAACGCAATCGGAGCATATCACCACACAACGATGATGATGCGTCTGAATGGTGCATGTTCGTCCAGGTCTCTCATGTCTTGCAGCAGGCAATAAAGAGAAGCAGAGCACCCACAAGCTGCAACATAAATCCACAGCACTTCTGTTGTTTCGCAGAGTAATTATCGAATTACACGTTAAGATACCCCGCTCTGTGTATCGATCACACGACAGGCATTTAGTACCGAAGTCTCCATTCGTGTACCGTGAACTGTCTTTAAGTTTGAAATTTCCGCTCGAATTAACCACAAATATGCGGCCAAGTCAATTGCAGGCTAAGATAGCCGGCAGTAAAAGGGCATAATTAGAGCCTCCACCATCGTCGGCCAGTTGCAGGGTGGTGTGCAATTTATATTTATTATTTTTTTTTTCTTTTACCTGCAAATCGATAGCACTGCCATGGATGTGGAGGAGACACTGGACATGGCCGGTAATCATCAATGCGTATCTCTGGTGGAGAATATCATTTGTCTTTCGATTGACGACCGGTAGACGAGAGCTTGTAAGTGCAATGTTTGTACCCACACCGAGGCTTGTAGGAGTTCCAGTGGAATTTCTTAAGATCATATTAGATTACTGGATATTATAGGAGATTGATTACGCAGAGAGGCGTTTCACCCCAATCGATGGTGTTTAAACGAGGCTGCTACAGACGATGGTAATGGACGGACGAGGAAGAATCAGTTTGATGGTTTTGAGTGGATTTCTTCACTTCCTTTTGATTAATTTGGATTATCCAAAAGTCTACGCTGAGTACCAGCGCTTCGTGTCTATTGGTCGTCCACCACATTGATTTCGACTTGAACTCTCAACCGACTGGTTGCTCGTCCTTCCCATCCATCAAGACTTACCAAATAGAACAAATATCTCTTCCCATCTAGCTCCCGCAATTTGTATGTAAATTTAAAATCTTTTCAATTAATCGAAAAAAAATACTTCCATTCTCCGATCGAATGAAGTCATCATCGCATCGCTGAATGCCAGCATTTATTTCAGTAAATATGAAATCATTTAAGTCCTTAACGACCGCAATCCGATTACCATGAGACATTAAAATCAATCCAGCTCGCCCTTCCGGTTATTGTTGAACGATTTGTAACGCATCGACGGGAAGAACAAAGCAAGTAGCGCCAGAGATATGAACATGAATCGACACAGAAGCGTGTATCTGTCTATTCATCGAGATAGTATTTTTTTTTCTTTTTTTTTGTTTGAAGCGCGCTCTTTTGTTCGATGGCTTGTATGAGGAAGCACAGCCTCTGTATTAGGGTCAGATTGTGTAAATTCCAAATTTTACGACATGAGCTAGTTGTTGGTCGATATGCGTTTCCTCTCTCCTATGTCTTAATGCTGCATAATGGCTTTCATTAATGTGCCATCAAAAGGTGTTGGTGTAAGATGTCAATTTGTGGGGCGGAAAATACACACAGTCGACTTTTATGTGTTTGACTTCATCAAGCCGTAAATGAAAATCATAGTTTCGTCGAAGATTCGTCTCGACACTGGATCCTTAGAAAGAGCTGAATCATGTTTCCGAATTCAGGTTCAGTTTTAGTGAAAGACAAAACTGATTTTCTATGAATGATATTTTATTAATTTATTCACACACTCGATCGAATGGGTTCCAAATTTTAATTGTTTTGTCATACAAAAATTAAGGCGTTTCTCACATACTCTAAGAACTCACCGCGTGGTAATCTTGCTGAGATCATCATGAGACGCTGTTGTTTTTTTTAAATATTCATCAATAAAGACAAATCAAGGCGTAATTGATTGAGGGTGTCATTTAATACTCAGTACTACTCTCACTTAGCCAGTTTATTTTATTCGTACAGTGGCGTTGTAGGTCTGTGTCTCGAAGAGTATTCTTGTATAGAAAAAGCTCCTCAAACTCGGGCGTTGGCATACCATACAACTATAGGTCCCTACCACTCGTGAGAAAAGAACATGCACAATACGAGTGGTTGGTGTGGAAGATAGCCCATGGTCATCTACGGGCTGTAGCGCCGCCTATATTATTATTATTATAAATAGATTTGTTAATACGCCAGATATTCCGTCGTATAACTTGGGATATTATGAAAAAATGTCGAGGATTTAATTGGATATACTTAATTCTCACTGTCGATAATTGTTCTTTAGTTTGAATGTCACTGATAGCAACGAGTCTCGTAAGAAGAAATTATTTGAACTGTGGCTAACGTCGCGGTATTGGTCCTGCCGCCAAGCTGGTGTTCAAGATTCAATGGTACACTTAACACTTAACAGCGTACGCTGACGATTTAGTAACATACAGATCACTCAAATGTCAACACCAGAGGCACGATCTTCCAAAAGTCCGTTCAACTGCTTACCTACGCGGACGACATTGACGTGATTGGACCAGCACAGTGAGCTGTCAATGAGGCTTTTGCCGGCATTGAAGCGGAAGCGGCTAAAATGGGTTTGGCAGTGAATCGGGCAAAACCAAGTACATGCTGTCTCACGAAAGGACGCACAACATCGACGTCTCGGACAGAGCGTCGTAATGGGCAGCAGAAACTTTGAGGTAGTCAAGGACTTCGTCTACCTCGGCTCTGCAGTAAACAGGGACAATAACACCAGTACCGAGATCAAGCTCAGAATTACTCTTGCCAATCGCCGTTTATTTGGGCTCAAGAGGCAGTTGTGTAACAGAGCCATCCCTCGAAACACCAAGTTGACTTTATATAACACTCTAATCATACCTGCCCTGCTCTATGGCGCGGAGACATGGACGCTATTGAAAGCGGATGAAGAACCTCTTGTTCGTTTTGAGAGAAAAGTTTTGCGTACGATCTTTGGTCCTGTTTGTATTGATGGCGTCTGGAGGAGTACTGGCTGGAGTGGCTTGTTGTTTGAGGCCCAGGTCCACTCCGGACTGCAGCGCCAAACTAAGTAGAAGAAGAAGATCAGGTCAGAAGGTCGAAGTAAGACTTCGATTAAGTCCATCAATGTTGTGACGACAGGAAGTTAGTCATCAACTTCCTGAAGTGTGAAACTGTCCTTTTCAGGACGCTGCTGTAAATGATATAATGGAATACCCGCCTAAACTGGCGCAAGGTTAGCATTGTCGACTCGCAGAGACGGCCGTTAGCTGATAAAGATAAAAAGGCATTTGCTGTGGTAAGGGAGCCAATTTGATAAATCCGCTTCATGCCTTTTGTCCTGCTAGTTAAGGCGTACGATTGTTCACTGCGGTTCAACGTGAGTCCATATAATAATAAGGGTCTAGCTTCTCAGCAACCACTCGCTTTTCGCCCTTTATTCATCCCGAAGCATTTGATTATCTCCACACGATTGGCCTATTGCAGGATACGCCAGAATATACACTTGTGTTCAATGTCGTAAGCCGAAAAGTGAACCGTCGACTCTAGTTCGAACGCAATGTCGTTCGCAGCCACGAAGATCTCCTCCGGATCAGTGAAGCGACCTCTGCTCCCGACAGGAGAGTGTGTTTAAAAGAAGGGCGAACATATTTTGGTAAACAAAAATAAATAGGCTTGAGTTAGCTAGATCTTCGAGGCAGTTGAAGAAATAGCTGCCTAGCAGTTTTCTTCTTGTTTCTGCAGTTGCAGGGCATGTTTGGAGGTAGTTAGGGTCAGTAGGTTAGAATTAAGAACAATTGTTACTCGTTAAGATAGTTAAGCTCATTGACTCCGAAGCTGGGTTCATTCCACGACACGAGTAGACGCAGCCTCATCATATTCGAGTCATTAACAATACTCACAGAATATCTTCTGTCTAGAAAAGACTTCTCAAACTTCGACGTTCGGTGTCGGATTGAGACTGTAGATCAGCTCTGATCTGATCAGAATGACATTTACATGATTACCCGTCTAATATCCCTCAAATTCGTCGGCGATCAAAGGACTATGGATCACCGATCACCTATGAAGTCGGATATATGTCAGGGCTACATCGTACTGAAGCGCCGCCCATATTATAATAATTATTAAAATGATCTCTCTGTTCAATGGGAAAATGCTCACTTTATTGACACAGCAAATTGAAAAGCAATCGTCTGTATTAAAAGTAATAGATAACAGCCTTTGTTCGATATCGTTTTTTCATGCTTACGTGACGTACGGCAACGTCAGGCAACTGTCGTCATACACGATTACAGCGCTGATTTTTCTCATCGTTAAAGCATTCAACTGGAATAGTCAAAGTAAATCAGGCATGCCATACTTCTGCAGTACTTTACGGTAATGTTTCCCAGAAAAGTAGCTGATTGAATGTGATCAGCTACTTGTGTATTTTTTGACATTAATTCTAAAAGATTGTGATATCGCTCCAGCTAAAAGGGTCTTCGAACCAGGAGGGCTCGGTCCTCGGGTATAAAGACCAAGTTTTCGCAGACGCCAGGCACCTTGGTCTTGAGGATGGGAATCAGAGTGCCCTGAACAGTCGCCGAAGGAAGGCAGCTACTGCGCAGGCTCAGACCATCCAAGGGTCTTTGGTCTGTAGACAACACTAATACTGCATATAGCCTGCTCATTGGCATATGCAAAAAAAGAAGAAGGGACTTTTTTTTTGGGCTTATTCCAACACTTTTTAGACATTTTTGCATTACAATTCTGCAGCCAGTATCTAAGAATCGCAAGTAGCTACACTACGTAGAGCACATATGTATGCACACACAGTTCAGGCCCAGGAAAAAAACCTGCTACCCAGTCCCATTCCCACAGCACCATATATCCTTCCGCATGAAGGTGCCGCAACGACAAATTCATTACGTCATGATGCCACTGTTTGAGATCCATTGTCGTTCGATTACGAGATCTCATAAGCATTATTCATAAGCACCTGAAGCAAAGTAGAACCTAAGCCTTGGTGGCTTACAACAGCTCCAGCACAAAACTCATACGACAAGCAATAAAGCAAAAACTAATTGTAAAAAAGAAACATAACACAACACACCCGCCCGTCGCCCCCGTACACACAGAAATACTGAATCTCATTATGTACCACGCGTACCATAAATCCGGTATTCAAATTCCGCACAACAAAAGGAAATTATATCACTTTCCGACGTCAACAAAGGCGGCCTGCCTCCCACCAGACCGCCAGCTTCAATGCCGAGCAGGACCACTCAATGAGCGGCTCAATGGTGAGTTTACACTAATTACCATTTCATGGGATTAGCCGAGGCAACCTGGGTCTGCTGCGGTACCGCACCTGGGAGCACCATTTATTCGAATGTCCCATGTTCACACACACGCATATGCATCCACACACAGTCTCGTCTAGAGTTTATTAATTAAATACCTCAATTGTTTCATGACATCGACTGCGATTTGGGTTCAGTCTCGAAATTCGTGACAAAATATGCTAATGCGCGGCTAAATTAGTTTTAGCACTGCCACTGACTGGGCAGCGAGCCTAGCAAAGCGTGAATGTTCCAACACACTATTCAAAAGACAGGAAACGTGATAGTGGTGATTTTTCTTCCTTTTCCATTTTAATTGCATGTTTTTCCTCCGAAAAATCGACAATTGCCCCGGAACACGAATTAACATTTCATAAACAGTTTTCAGCAGCTCTAGCGTTTCAATTGGGACCCTGGCTGATCAGATCGTCGATTGTGAAATGTGACTTTGTACGGGGCTGCTCTGTGTGCGTGCTCCCCCTCCTGTAAACACTGTGAAAATAGTATGAAACGCATAAATACACAAGTGTAACGCACCGATGTGTCTCGGTGATGTAATTCGGTTTCATTGCCGCATTGGTTCGCAGAAAGTCCGTATCTTTGCACACACCCGCATGATTGGGGTGGTTTATTTTGCCCTGTTGCTTTGCTGCGACCCAACAAGTTTATTGGAGGTATTTCGAAATTACAGAATTTTACAAGTGGCGTAGTTTGCTTCCGTAGCATTTTCTTCGTCGCTTACGTCACTTCTTCACGTAATGATTCTCACATTGATTTGAAGCTACATTCATGTCAGTATGGTATAGTACATCTTGCAAATGGCCGCCTCGCCTTCGCTGGCAGTGCTTCAAGCGGTCGGTCGAATATGTGCGCCGGTATTCCGGTAACAGCTTCTACAATGTTGGTCTGAACGTCATCCAAAGTAGCTCTTTTATGGACGTATACTAACGACAAGAAGTAGACAGTCGCAGAATAGCATCGGCGGCCAATTCGTGAACGCTCGCCGTGAGATGACCCAGGCGCCAAATTTCTCCTTCACAATTTTGAGCCGTCTTATTAGAACCACAGATGCGGAAAGTCGGTCTATATCTGAGACCATTGACGGTAAGGTTGTTCAACAAGTTTCGCTTGTTTACTTAGCCGCTGAGCCAAAAATAAGCCTGGCTCTGGTAAAATTAGTAAATTTCTTGGTAAAAATCCGGATCTCTGGCTAACATTTTTAGCGCGCAATTAGCGAACTCGTGGCATTGTCTATGGTCCCCCGGCTTCTATTCTTGCGTCAGCACAATCTTATGCGGATGTAGGCCTTCATCAGACTTCCGGGTTGACTCTCAGTCTGGCAGGTGGCTTAAGCTCGAAAAGAGTGTGCTCACACTCACTACTCACGTTTACAACAGAGCTGGAATTTCGATAGTTTTTTAGTAATTTCTGCAAGTTTGGCAATTGCATAGACAGCGATGCATGATAAAATGGTTACGAAGCTGGTAGTCGAAGCTGGTAGTCAAAACTATAGTTGGTATCTGTTAATCCTTTACAATTGCGTTCATTTACAGCATTGACGTTATTTGCTTAGAATTTTCCAGATGTAGAATTTTTAAACACTTGATCCAAGATTTAACAAGAAATCCCTCTGCTCACACAGTTTATCATCGGATCAGACTGGAGATCGAGTGCGCACATGATCAATATAAGGTACACGACCATCCACCAACTACTGCGCATGCTACGCGGCAAGCAAATTCATACAAGAAATCGACATTATCCAGCCACCTCATACCTAGTGACAGTCTACCTAATGGTGAGCAGTGCGCTTCCAATACGCGGATTATTTGAGAAAACTGTGGAATTTCTTCCACTCTAGTTGTGCTCACTTTCAATGTAAAAGAAACGCCTGTTAAAAAGTTCATGCCATATTTTAGACTCCGAGATTACTGCCAGCGATTGTTGCTATGTACACAATGACATAGCTGCCTTGTAATATTAAGTCATTACACATAAAAAACAATTCAATTACATAATAGGTGGCTCGTTCAACGCTGACAGTAAAACATATTGATTTTAAGGTGCTTGTCCAACATAATCGTAGACTCTCTCCACATTCAGAAAATAACTTTTTATCAAATTGAAAGTACTTTTGACCGGTTCAAGCATAATTTCGAAAACCTGGGTGATTGAATTACCGTGAAGCCTAAGTCCTCCTATTGGCAGCCTATGTTGAATAGATTGTATTCCCTTACCTAGAACCCTGTCTTAATCAGTTTCAATCATTGATAGTCTTTGGATACTCGCAGAATTTAACGTACCAGTGCTTAGTGAAGGGACTTTATCTTGGCTCTCGAAAGTGACATTCGTCCTATTCTGTTGGTAAATGTACACTGGTTGACATAAAAAGTTTCCTAGATTTTGCGTATGGATTTGGCGTCCAGAACGAAAGAAGGAAAAAATTGCGCTGATTTGTGATAGGTTCCTTGCTGCTGCCAGGAAACAAACTTACAATACGCAGAGTGAACGTTTTACACTTACTTTGATAGTCTTATGTCAACTACAGATTGGGTTCTGTGGACGGATTCGTCAAGTGTGTATTTGCCTGTGCACATAGTCCGACTTGTTCCGATTTCATTTGCGCTCTCACTTGGTGGATTTTCTTTTTGGGTTTCCGAGAGTCCCATCCAGTAGTCCTGAATGATATGCGCTGAATATTTTCCATACTCTGTCCCGTACCTCAGTAGATACAAACCACATTTTTTTGGATGCATAGACTTCCAGGCGTCACCAATTAATTACAATTACCCTGACGGCTCATGTTGAACCAACACACAATAAAATGTAGGTTGATTCCATTCGTTAGAGCATGTATGTACGAGTATATTGCACAACCAATGTTTGTTTTTTTGGAAAAGTACCATATTCAACCCATATACAGTGGACTCTCCCTTAGCCGAACTTTCCCTAAGTCGAATTTCCGGCTAACTCGAAGTTTTTGTTCGCCATATTTTGGTACTTCTCCCAATTTTCCATACAAAATATCATCCTTTAACTCGAACCGATTTTGATATCTAGTGAGAATTTGACTTGGGACTGTAGTAACATCACCCAAAGAAAAGGAAGAGCAAGACCCAGTTTCGCTCCGATCGCAACAAAATCGAAATCATAACAAATATCAAAATACATTGAAAATCTTAAATTTATAATTTATTTTATTTATCATATTTTATATTTTCCTTCTTAATAACTTCTTAGCTACATAAAAAATATTATACTAGAACGCTTACAAACAAATGACAAAAGATAAACCTACAATTCATCATAAAGTATCTCCTCACATTCATCGAATATTTTTTTTTTTGTTTTTTTTTCATTATAGCCTGGCTCTAAAGACTCTCTCTCAAACAATATAACAAAGAATAAAATATAAATATAAATATACAGATTTTATTCATTTTACTTTAGTTTAACTGTACACATGAAGGGAGGGAAGGGGGGGGTTAAAAAATAAATACAGACTAAATAAGGGCAAACAGAAACCCAATTCAATGTTTTTAACCATTCGAAGATAAATAAGAAATCACTTGACATCTTGCAGAAACTGCCTCCATAACTAAGTACATTCACGAATTCGTCTATTCCATGCGGAGGAAGCCATGCACTATTTTTTATTGTATATTCGAGCGACTTCATCGATGAAAATACACTTATGCATTCTTTTTTTTTTTTTGTTTTCTTTTTAATTCACTTACTCAATGCTAGTTTGTTAAATTTTGTACAAAAATTTACATTACAATGTTGGCAACTGTCTTTTTTGTTCCTTTGTTTAAATTTATTTGTTTTCTTTTTCTTTTTGCTTAACCATAAAAAATATATTTATCGTATAGACGTTTATCTGGTTTTGTCTGTTTTTCCTGTTTTTTTTTTTACAAAAAAATGTGTGTGCAAAGTTTTTGAAAAACAGAAACTTTTCTTGTAAATAAAATTGAATCGTTTGTGCCAAGTCGAATATTTTTTTTTGTTCATTTTGTTGTTTAATTTAAATAAATAAGCTACTTAACTGTACACAGAGTATATAAATATATATATATATATATTTTGTATTACAAAACTCAAACTTGAATTGTGTCTTCGTCATCACTGGGCGGTCGACTGCTCTCCGAGCGTCCGGGTGGACTGCCGGGATTCAGAGTTGGACTGGGCGATCGTCGCGCACTACTGCTATTGCTAATACTGATGTTGTTGTTATTGCTACTGCTGTTGTTGTTATTATTGCTATTGGTCTGATAATAACTACTTAACGATGAGAGCGAACTAGATGCCGATAAGTGCGGAAATGGTGCCGCGGCTGGTCCTGGTAGGCCACCTAAGCTGCCCAGAGCCGCCGGTACACCGGGATACAAGCGATATGGTAATGGTTTTTGTAACGCTGCCGCTGCCGCTTGACGATAGTAGATATCGGCGGCTGATGGCGGTGTTCCGTGTGGCGACTGGGCAGGATATGGCCACGCACCCAGGTATGGTGGGCCACCGTATAGCCTCTGGAAGGCGGCATAGTTACCGGCCTCGGCAAGGAGCTCAAGCCCCACTGCTGTTTGACGCTTCCATTTTGTTCTGAAAGGACAAGAGAAAAAAATTGGGGTTTAGTCAATGCTAGGAGAACTGTTTGGAGGAAAAGAAAAATGGAAAAATCTTGAATCAGAAAGCAACTCAAAAAAAGCCATCTAAACAGCGGCATTTGCACGTATTTACACAAAGCATCGTACAGCTCAACTTTGTAAACCAATTATCTCGGTGCGTATTTCCTCTGTGTGTGGGGATATGTTTCCCCTTTGGCTGGCAAACCCAATAAATCGCTTTTATTGTACTCCTCCAAGGAGAGACTCGCTTCATATGGAATCTTCCGCCTCGCAATTGCTCCACAAGTCATCACACAGTCATCAGAACCTTTAACCGCTTCGTGGCAAGTTTTATGATCCCTTCGAAGATGGTAGCCTTTCTGCATGCATGCACGCGCACATGCATCGGCACAAAGTTAATCTCTCTCACCCACCATTTGACCAGAGAGAATAATAATTGTCCTTGGGAGGGATTAAAGTGTATACACACTTTGTTCGGTAACAATTTGCACCCGGAGGCCACAGTGGCAATTCAGCGGCAGCCTCGATTGCTACAAAATCCGGCGCGAGTTATAGCTTGGCGTGATTTGTGGGCATAAACGGCAAGGGAAGTTCAAAAACGTTGCATTTAATGCAGCTGCACCTCCACCACCGTGCCGTCAGTCACCACTCGCGCTTAATGCCCACCCGATGAATGATCATAAAGTCATGACAAGCTATGGCGGCGGCGGCGGCGGCGGCGGCGGCGGCAACAGCAGCAGCAGTAGTGTGGTGATGAAAGGGAGAGATGGGTGCACAACCAGAGGCCAACTGCAAGTGTGGGATGCCGGGCAGTACGCGAGTATAGGGAAGGAAATTGGCTCTTTAGAGCATGATTTGAATTTCTCGTGCAGCAGGCTACCACAGAAGTGGATCATTAGGGGGGCAAAATTTTGAAGAGCTCCACGGTCGCCATTATTCTCGCTACTTTTGCAGCGGCTAATTGACGGTTGTCTTAGACGTTTCCACGGCAAAAATATGAAGGATTCCGGATCAGGAGGGCAGTAACATGCTAATAGTTTAAAATTTTCGATAACGACTTTGATCGCTTGCGAAGGCTTGCAATTGTGCATTGCTGCAGATTGGTACTGCAGAAGTTAAGTGGGTGGGTCTTTGACTCTTGCTGGGTCTCGGTTGGAGGTATTTTCCGCCACTAATTGGAACTGGAGATTGGTTGGGAGAACCATTTGGCGCTCATAGTTCACTTGGATAAGTAGCTGGGGTGTGTTATTTTGAAAATGGACAACGATTGGCGGTTTCAGTTGAAAGGAAACAAGTACTTAATTGGAATTGCTTATCCATTCTAACTGATCTATTGCCGATCGGCGAGCATTGAGATTATTCAAAGTCAGCTGGTGGCTTGTGTAAGACTTGTGGTTGGACGGTAATTTGTAAATAATTGCGTGTTTCGATTTCACTTGAATGGAGTAGCTCAAAGTATTTCGTTAGATGCAAGGTCTTTTCGTGGCGTTTCGAGTAGACATCCTCTGGTTGATTATCGGAGATGAAATCATTTCTCTTTTAGCAATGGAGCGTGGACCTCTGATATACTTTAACTGTTTCCGGTTTACGAATTTCTGCTGTGACTTTGATAAATGCCCAACCCCACAACAACATAAAATCCTGTCGCTCAACCAATGACGAATATCACCTCGGGACCTCTCCATAAATTGAGACATTAGCGCAGTCTAACTAATGGGCACAGCACACCACTCGGCAGAGATTATACGAACCACGCAGGAACTGTCTGCCACCCCTTGGACCAACCCGCCCCGTCCCTCGCTCACGCTTGCCTTCTGTGTCTCCATCATCCAGCTTCCAACAGATTCCTATGTAAATCAATCCGTCTCCTATGCAAATCGCAAACAGTTGTTACTGCCCGCTTGATTTATGACTGCTTTTAGCGTGCTGCCATGATATCACTTGTAGTCCATGACATACACACACACATGCCTACACTCATGCGAATGCACTCACTTTCAGTAACACACGCACACACACTGAGGACCATGTAACACGAATCAAGCTCTGAAAGAACGGGAAAGACAAAAAAAGAACTAACTGAATGTACCAGTTTCACCTGCTCACCTGTTGCTAAGACCTAATCCACCAATTAAGTAATTTGTATCCTATTACTCATAAACTCATTCATTAAGAGCACCAATTAAGCGCCCTCTTTGATGGGTAAGCCATGGCATCCCGGGCGAAGATGTATTCTTCGCTTCGGCAATTGACAGGTACTCTCCAAGTTCACTTTTCAACGTCAATCGAAGAGGCGTTACCCGAATCACGTTAACCCAATCGTTCAGGGTCGGTCGGTTTCAAAGCTCCCAGAGCGTTTACGAAAAATTTAAATAGTCCTCTATACCTGATGATGAACCAAACCACTCGCTAGATGGAGGAAGGTGCAACAGCAGAAGCATCAGCAAGAGATCAATTATCTTTTCCGCTCATCATGTTCGGTCGTCAAATTTACGCCCTGCCTTGGCATAGAAACTACGAACGATGTGGTAGAGAAAGGGAGAGAGAGAGAGATTCTTGGCGCCACTATCCTCAGCAAAATGCCACAACGGCGCCGGTTACCAGTGCCGCCATCGACGTCCGACCAAGCCGAAAGAGCCCACAAACGAGGGAGAGAAAGGCGAGGTTGCTGCGTTGTTTCTGCTTCTGTTGCTGGACAAGTCATCTCCGTTGATCATTAATTTTCTGTTGTAAGGTGGATGGATTTTTGTGAAAGTCCCTTCACAGATAAAAGGTTACCCTGCCGCTGTTTAACTAATTCCATCAATTAAAACATTTCTCTCTTCCTTTTCGAATCCGTTTCTTCCTCTTTTTTCCTGTTCATCCTCCGGGAAGAAGATCAATTACCTGATCAGCTTGAGGTACAACACACAAGGTGACGCAGTCAGACAATGCCTGCGCAAGGAAGGTTCATTACGATCCCGGGATTATTTGACCGAAAGGTGTGCAATTATGGGTGGATCTGGACAATTAGATCTATTGGTATGCAAAAATCCCTAGACAGTTTTAAAGGGATTTGCAAAATGTTGACGCCGCTGCGGATTCATTTCGCTCTGAGGGTCAGGTCATAGGGGTGGTTTTTCTCTGTTTTTTTTTTTTTTGTTTCTTGAAATCCTATTAAAATATCATCACCCTTCGTTGGGCACGATTTCCAAAACCGGAACGAATCACTGTAAACATTTGAAGTTTTATTACCGTCATGGTGCAAAACCATAACGAATCTGTGCTCGTGTGGAGTTGGTTTGGCAAGGAAGGGAACAGCGGCGCTATGGTTTGCTGGGAATTCATCTAAAGTGGGGTGTTAAGGAGTTTTTGCAACACAACAAACTGTGACTAAGGTCTGGGAATGAAACAGTTTGTCGAGTAGACTTGAATTGGTTTTTTTGAATGGGAACAGTCAAGGATTTGAAATGTGTTAAGTATTTTTTGGAATTTATGATATCCTCTTGGCAATTTATCGATGCAAGCGAGTTAGGTTAGGGACTACGGCGCGTGGGATTTAAGCGCTCGTGCGGCGTCTTCTCAATCCGTGATCCAGCACATTCTGCTCTAATTTTTAAGTTACCAGAAATGGGATTTCTTCAGCAAAGCATCATCTAACACAAAAGTTCTCATAATTGAGTCTGTGAAAAAAGTGATTGGGATTACGAATCAACCATACGTGACTTAAATAAAATTACGATTATGTCAGAACCGAACGAAAGGTAGCCAGCATCGTCAAAACGTAAACGCCATCCGGGAAGATACGCAAAATTCCATCACAAACTGCCACTTACGTACGTAGAAAGCAATTTATTTTGCTCACCCAAACTGAAGCTAAAGCAAAACTGAACGAAACTTAACGAAGTGGTTAATAGCTATAGCCACGTAGTTGCTTATTCGCTCGATGGATTTAGTTGTGTTAAATCGTAGGAAACGCCCGTTTTTGCTGGGCATACGAATTTAAAGGCATAGCGGTGCAACAGAAATATCTACCAGTGCTGTCATGTGGTTTCAAGCTGATCTGTTGAGCCCTGATAAGGGATCGTTGATCACACCGGTCCTGTCAAACTCGCATTAATCAATAAGACATGATTCATTTGATTCCAATCTCCTTCAGCCTTTTCTGATGTCAAATCCACTTCACTTGATTGCGCCAAAAATTTAACTGATCAAGGAAACGGTTCACTTCGTCAAGTGTACATAACCAGCAGTTAATTGGCTTATAACTTAAGTCATAAAATAACGATTTTGAGTGCTGTTGATTGTAGTTTGTGTCCCATTGATTATCAAAAGACAGTCGAAAACTTAAATTCCACAGCAAAAGCTATGTTTACTGTCCATGAAGTGTAAAATAATTCAAATGCCTAGACCTTGAAAGCGACAACCTCCTCTTCCACATTCGTATCATGTGCAAATGAATTCCTCCTTTTTTACCGCCATAAACTAGTTCAACATCACGCCCATATTCTATGCCCGACCATTTCGGGGAAAATAATTCGCTCAACTTAACCAGTTTTTAAATTATTTAAATTCTTCTCTCATTTCGTTCGTGTATTTGAGTTTGTGTCCATGTATCGTAAACATAACGAAGACAAGAAGACCACGCAGCACTGTATTTGACTTTCTGCAAACAACATCTCTGCGATGCAACACCTTTCCACTTCGCTGATCTAACAATTACTTCATCCATGCCAGCTTCACGTAAACTATCTCTGAATGATTCGCCGATCAAAAGCAAACAAATACAGAAACTGAAATATCTTTCATCGTTTCACAGAGAGAAATTCGATCATCTGTTGAAAGCACCCTAATGAGGTGATCATTAAACGCCAGCTAAACCCGCCTTTTATTTGCGGAACAATCTTAACAATCATTGAAAGAACCGCACAGCGGCTATTCGTACATACGAGTTAGTAGTAGAAACAACACAACCTATTCGTGTAAAGGCAACACGAAACGAAGATAAGCATTGCAAAACGTAATTTCGTTTGAAAAGGAAAAAGAAAATAACAAATCAGGAAACGGTTTCTTGTAATTTTTAATGTATTCTGAATTTAATTTAATTTTGTTTGCTTGTTCTAAACTTTTCCTGTTTCCTCGCACCGTGCAACAAATTGCCCATCGTTACATGTCTAATTAGCTCAAACTGATGCGGTCCGAGGCGAGTCACACGTTTTCGAGTCGAGTCGAAATTTCCCGATTCTTCCGACATTGAGATTGGGGAACCCACTGGCGGCCACACGGTAACCGCGTTCTAATGTGTGTTGGATAATTTTTATTAATGTGATATAAATGGTCTCGGGATACACACAAAATTCAAGCCGAACCTTTAAATATAAAACTTACCGACGATTACTGACGGAATGGAAATTACCGTGTTACCTCAGTTGGAAAACGAGAATTATTACTGCGTTTATTGTTTGATTAATTTGATGATAAATAGACGTATTAATTTTAGATACGAAATGGTAAACAGACACAGTGGCGGTTTGTTGTAAGCACTAAGCATCCATGAGCGCCGCGCTGGTGCCGCCACTCTAATTGACAGTTTGTGTTGGCGGTTGAGGCTGAGAGGAATAATGTGGTCGGCATTGGTTGATGGACGCATCGTATCGACGGGACGTGTGTTCGGTCTTCCATAGATACACACGGTGCGAAACCCATAATTACACGAATTCTAACGAATGCGCGGACAGGAAATGAGCACCCGATTCTATGATTATTCCAGTTCTCAGAGAGACTAAAAGAACACCCCAACGCAATGCGAATAGACAACAATTAATCATTAACAAATTACAGCTTGCAATTTGACAATTATACTTGCGATGGCTGTGATGAGAGACATGGGGAAGGCAAAATAAAAGAGTTTTCGACTTCCACTCGAATGAGTCGCACAATCAAATCGAGATACATACAATTTGTATCTTTTATTACTAATTTATGCTAATTGTAGATGCGTTCTGAATTGTATGGATGCGTTGTGGTGGAAATATTTAAATTCTTGAGTGGAATGAATATATTTTATAGCCGCACCTCGTTAATCATTTTGTAAGTGGTGTTGAAGTTGAAGTTGAAGTTGAAGAAGTAAGAATCAAATGAATTTTATTTTCTAGTTGACGTAGTTTGAAATTCATTTCGTTCTCTCATCATCGCATCACTCGACCACTGAGATAAGGTATTTATGTCAAACGAAATGGACTAATTTCTGAGGGAATACATTAGAAATCAAGGAGAGGTGGGTTCAGAATTGGACCACTCATTAGGGGGAATCTGGAAAATAAGGTGGAGACCTATTAATCTTGTCGATTAATGCATGTAGAACACATGGAAACCGTTTGACTGTTTGTTTGAGCGACATTTAATGACCTGCCAGGGGGGGGGGGAGGGAGTTCTTAACGAGATAGAAGAGGTTTATGGGTTGGCTACTCCATGAAATGGACAGGAGAGTTCTCTGAATGACTGACGACATTCCAGGGATTCCAGAGAGAACATGGGTCATTAAAAGCGGGAAAGGCAGAGGTGTTTAAAAAAGCTCTTGCAGACTTTCCAACACGAAGCAGTGGAATAGGAAGCCAAGTAGTTAAGTTGATCATGAAAAGTCCGTACTTCAAAACATTATCCCACAGTCAACAATCCATGTAACTTCCCATTTCCGACGCATCACACCACCACGTAAGTTCCTGAGAACTCCACCAAACCATGGTCACCCCATTGTCTCCCACAGAGACCTGTACTCAGATTCCACCCAATTCATAATCCCATAAACAAATATCTCAACGATAAACCGATTTAAATGCCCCCAACACACCCCTGCGATCACCGCATCGATGCCCTTTCACTCAAAACTCGCTCCCGGACTTCAACTCATCCGCGCACTACAAACAACAATTTCTTAATTTTATTTCATTTGTTATTTATTTATTCATCTTAATTTTCACTTCCTCAAGAAGTTGTTTTAACATTTTTTTCCCCCTGTCTGCCTTTTCTTCACCTTTCTTTTACTCAGTAGCACTCATCTCTGTCGATCGTTTCCGATCGTTAGACAGAGTGACACATTCAAAAATCGAGACACGTCGTGTTTGTTTTTTTTTTCTTTCTTCGGTTTTTGTTGGACCCTCTTGTCGGCTTAAATGCGCGTAATTCGGTCAATTCATTCGAAACTTGCTCGGATATCTCTAACGAGATATCTTGAACTGGAACTCACCTCCCCCCTTCAACCGACTGAGATGCTCTTTAATCTCTAATAGACCATTATTGGGAGATTTTGCCGATGATCGATAATTACAGTCGGCAGATACACGTTATATCTTTCCGCTGCCACGGCTGATCGTTTGCTGCGTAATTAATGTTAAGTGATTAATCTTCACCGGTGTCGGTGCCGGACGGGTGGAAAACCGGGTGGGAGGTTGTTCAATATCCACACGGTCCAATAGTTCATCAATAAACGATAATCAATGGATGCAGTCGCTGACCACATCGAAATGAATGCACTTTAGCGTCTAATTTATAAACAATCTGTATCGTGCATTTATTTTTTCCAATTTTCGTCTCCCCATTGAAAATCGACCGGATCCGATGTGGCATTGTGTGTTGATTATTATAATTTTCGTTTGGCATTCATTCGTCCGGTGGTGGTTCGTTTTTGGATTATTCCACTAGCGTGATAGCTGCGGGCCTTTTGGCTACTGAATTGAAATTGTATCTTTCCTCCACCGGGAGGTGGAAAACGATTTTTTTTTCTTCTTGTTGGTGTCTCTTTCTTTTTCTTCTTAAAATCCTATTGATTGTGTGTTCTCTAGGACGGAAATTTGAAAAATTAAATTGTAGCGAAACCGGCCTGGGGGCAGCGTTTGTATACACGGTAATTAAGTACACTTTTGAAGAATGCTCAAGACGCACTCTCCTAATTCAGGGAGCAGAGCTCGGAGGCAATATATTTTGTAGTGACTGGTGGATGGTAGTTTTTTTTTTTTTTTTTGTTCGCTTTTCTGAGGTGAATGAAGTTTACAAATGTTTGTCCAGTTTTGTTAAGTGTTCGAGATTGCAGAGCGACGACTGCGAGAAGTCGTAATGAGTTTGAATGATGATTGTGCCTTTCATTTCATGGGTGGTCGAGTGGTGTGTGTGTGTTCGTCACTGGATCGTGAAGGTGGATTGTACAATTATGTTGACGGTCGATGATTAGAGGAACATTTTTTTCTTAATTTGTTGAGAAATTTAAACTATTGCCTGAAAAGCACTGCGACAATTATGCTCGGTTATTATCTAAATGTGTTTTAAATGATCGCCGATCATTAAAAGATCCGATCAGTAGCAGGTAACTGATGACATCTTGAAAGTTGCTACTGAATGGTAAAGGGGTATTTAATAGATTGCATCAATTAATGGTTTTAGATCATCTAGGTGTCCTTCTGCGTTAGCTAGAGAGTCAAGATCCAACAGAGATTGCACTAGCTGAAGAGGCGAACTTCAGCAGAGTTGCTGATGAATCAATTTGGGACACTTAAAAAATGCAAAGACAGACAATTCGATCAAGACAGTGGTTAATGAAGTACATTGTCATGATTAATGATTCCTCCATCCTAGGAAGATACACTTGGGAGGTAAGCCCATAGACATTCTTAGATATCAAGAAGTTTAAGAACACGAACAAAATCTTAAATAATAGTCGTTTTCATCAATTAATGAAAACGCATCGAGTGTAGAATTCAAAAGTAACTTAAATTACAATCGTATTCAAAAAGTACACATAATGTACCCACCCTCTTCCCCACTCAACGCATGGATACAACTCAAATTTACCAAAATATCTGCCATCAAACAGCTAAAGTTCACCCCTAATCTGATGCCATTCCCATCAGTCCCAATCAAAGCAAAGCTATACACAAAAAATAAGCACACCTCAACACTTATCTGCACATTACACCACTCAAGTGCGCATACACATGTTCCCACATAATAATTGAATAATGTAATTATCACATTTTCACAAAGCACAAAGTAAACAAAAAAAAAAAAACGTGGCAAAATAAAACCGGCGAAACAATTTCGTCCAACTATGCAAAGTGATAGAGACATTTGCCTACAACAATGCCGCTACCTCAGTGCTCTCAATTTACTTCAGGTTTTCACACATAAGACACCACATAAGTGGACCGAGTTACTCGTACATCGAGCAAATAATTGACTTAATTAAAGTCTTTCACTTGCATTCTGTGGATTTAATTCATTTTTTTTTTCTTACTTTAAATTCAAATGCATTCGACTGCAACTGGCAATTAAATGCGGCACTTAAGGTGTGCGGTAGGAGCTGCGGTATTCAGCTGCGTTTTGTGATTAATAATACGTGTAGGGGTTTGTGTTTTCAAAGTTCGTTACACATTTCAAGGAGCACGATACGTACGTAGTTTTCTTTTTTCATTTTGATGGAAGAACTTAATTACTAATACATATCTAATGGTCGAGCAAGGTGGTGTTGTAATTATGTATCTTATGTTTTTTTGAGAGCGTTTGTGGAGGGAGTTCATTGATTGGGAAGTAATAATCAGTGTGAAGGAATGAAGTTGAATGCATTTTCAACTTTTAGGGAAGGCGAATCTAGGAGGTAATGATGTACTCATTTACATTAATCCCTATTTGCTGTTTGCCAATAATGCTAATCTGTCTGAGGAACATTTCTGCCACAGCAAGTCTAATTGGTCTCGTCATCTTGATGAAGTGGCACAGAGTCGACTTCGATGTGATGTGAGCTTCTTGAACGAATTTGTGATCGAAAAGAGCTTGCAAATGTTGTTTAGAACATAGGTCCCACATTTTGCGTAATCTGTACGTCCTATTTTAACATACTCATCGCAGTACATCAGGATGCAGGCATTTCAGCAATAATAATTCGAATGTGTGTGTTGCAAAAAGTTAGTAATCATGCCACAGTTCTGACCATCACCATTTTTGAAGATATATGATTCTACTGTTTCATTTCTGCATGTAACGGTGACTTTAGTTTGAGCTTCTCAAATTTAACCATGTTTTTTAAAATAAATTTGAACAATTTGTAACTATTACTCTGTTTTCATGATGATTTGCCAAACTAACCTCAAAAATCGAGAACTGTCAGCTCAACAGATAACAATGCTGCCAATTTGAAGTTATCCGCCTCAAACTTGAAACCATTTGGAAATTGAAGGCAAATTGAGCTGCCTCGCTTTTCTTTCTTGGCTTTGTGTGGTACTACAGTAGGAAATGGCAATGTTACTCTAGTTACATACACAAAATTGGTTAAGATCCTTCTCCACTTGAGTGAGCTACCTTAAACTTAGACAACCTCATTTGGCATTGTCCCACACATTACGATATGATTCTTGTTGCTTAAGTAGTATCAGTCCGTAGCTAAACCTTCTCCCCCCCCCCCCAATTCAGCCGGAAGATCTTTAATCGATTAAAAACAAAAAAAGCAAATATCTTCCACACATCACGCGTTTCACTTTAGAATTCCATGCAGAAAACCTTCCGTATGACCTTCTATCTCACAGCACATTAAAATGATTGTATCCCATAAAAATCGAAAAACGATTTCTCTGATTATCGGAACGCCTTCACGATGACGGTCATCCAGTCTCGTGTACAAGCTTCCAGTCTTCAATCATGGCCCTCGCGAACAATTGAAAGAAAATCCACTCAAAGGTAAATCAGTAACTGCCGGGAACTACTCCACATGAATAGAACGATAATTTCTCACTTTACTCTTGTTCAAGATGTGTGAACTTGTTACATTCCACGGATGGTTATTGTTCGTTTAAAAGAACACCTTCCCCCTCCACTCACAATCAGAACAGAAGGAGCTGAGATCCATCCCGGCGAACAATCAACACTGAAGCACTTCAGATGCAATATAATGATGATTGACCATTGAATCGGAACTACCAAGTGTGTGTGTGTGTGAATGTTAAACGTCCCCCCACACACGCACACACATACAATGCGATCCTCAGATCTGTCCCCCTCCCCCAGCCACGATCACTCAGAGTTCAACCTGAACTCAAGCAAAGTGGAAACCATTAAGTATTTAAACCGAAATGAGATTGGCAATTTAGAGGTTCTATCTTTTATTGCTCCCGGATTATAGTTTCAACTTGATTAGATGGCTTAATTACGCTTCTCTTCTCTGCTCTGTCTATAGTATTTTTATTTATTTATTTTTTTTTTTGGTTTTCAAAAGATAGGGAGGAAGATGTATCTTTATTGGTTTGCTTCAGTCAGTGTTGGATATAAGGCTGTTAAGTGCTTACCTTCGATTTTGGTACCAAGTCTTCACTTGTGTATCACTTAGTCCTAATTTATTGGCTAGCTCCATTCGATCCTGTACACTGAGATACTTTTGTCTCTCGAAGGATTTCTCTAATGTCTGCAGTTGATGATCGGTGAATGCGGTGCGGGCTTTACGTTGCTTTTTACTCAGGCCAGACGATCCACCGAAACCCATCCCGCTCTTTATGCTATTACCGTCTTCATCTTTGGCACCTGAAATGATATAAGTAAACTGTTTTAATGATATGTTGAGAGAGGGAGAATGAGAGAGAGGGACGTTTTAATGGATTTGAATAGTTGCTTGAGTAATAGAATCGAGTGGGCGAAGGGTAACGTGATATCGGCAGTTGAAGTGTAAAGTGAATGCGATCTGCGCGTTACGTTTTAGAGTGAAGAGGACCTGGCAATGGAGAACAAACGTTTAACTAGACTTCGTTTTAATGGGACTTCTTTCGGGGCAAGGCTGAGGAGTCCATGTGGATTCTGTATGACCGTAGATGGTCGTAAAGCATGCCATCCGTCTTACACAGAGTTCTTCAAATCGTCGCTGGATCACGGACTGGAATGCGAGTTAAAAGGCTGATACTCACTGGAGGAAGAACGAAGTGTGCCTTAGACTTATCGGGGACAGGGAGGATGACTGAGGCGATGTGGCTACAGTGTGTGCCAACATGCGCTTGCTAAGTACACATTTTCTTTTGAGCTCCTGACCGACGAAGATACCTTAGCTCGTTTGCAAAGGGCACACATCGCCCAGTGCTTGAGAAAGTTGAACCGAAAAGTAAAACTCAGATTCTCTAGCCAAATCGTATTCAACAAGCGAAAATATCAAATTCGTAAAAAGGCCACATCTACAACATCAAAGAGAACCGAAAGAAAACAAACTCCCATGGTCGTACAAAGTGGGCATCTCGTGGGCTACACCAGAGACAAAAAAAAAGAAACGCGACTACACAGTGCACCCCTGCTTACGTAGTTTTGCGTAAGACGCCTTCCCAGCGTCAAAACTCTCCACCCAAAGACTGCGTCGACTGTGCGCGCATTTTCCAAGCCACTGTAGGCTAATTCATGACATTTAGTCATGTACCCAGAGCATTGCGTTCCGATTATATACGATCCGTCTCGCCCCCGCCAAAGGCAACTCAATAATAGATTCCACCCATAGGCAAGTTTAATATTTTTTTTTTGTTCATTCCTTTCTGCCACTGCCTAGCGCGCACCGATGGAAGTATCTGTTGGGTTGTTCGCTCAAAACCACTATCAAGTGACCAGAAGTGAGTTAGGGGAATGCTGCTTGTGTATGTTGGCCCATAATAAAAAAAAAAACATGAAATGTGTGCATATCTAGATATTAGTACGTACAACATTTCATGGATTGATAAGTTTTCAAGTGAAAGTCTCTGCACTGCCAGAAGTCTGGCTGCGAATTTATAATTTCACATGATGTTACATTACACACACACGCGCTCGAATCTGCTTGCATATACACAGCAAAACCACACCACACCCAGTCGTTCACAGACCTTCGAGTAGTGCAGTGATAGTGCGTGAGTGTGTCGACTTCCAAAAAATAAAAGCGAATGACATTCGCATTAACTTAGTACGACAAGTGACGCAGTTTTTTCCATTAGCCGGTCGGCCGAGTTGGTAGAGTCAGTGCTCTAGGCTCCACAAGTGCTGGTTCGATCCCCGGTGGGGACAACACCAAAGAAAGAACGATCCTTTTTTTGTCATTTCAATAAGGAAATACTCATATAAGTGAGTAAGTGTATTGAAATGGATTCCCAAGAGCCGTCCGCGCTCTTTAATGCGGACAATCAACAACAACAACCGGTGGCAGAATCAGGCCACCAGTCAACGGTGCCCAATGAAGGCACAGCTAAAAGAAGGAGAAAAAAAACAACAACTCCAAAGAGTGCGAAACGCCGCAATATCAAGGCGTCCCCCCAGGGTTTGCAGGGAGAAGAGATGAGGTCAGAGGCGGCGACGTCCGAAGCAGCAGCAGCCGAGACAGAGGAAGACGACAATGTGCACTATGTGTCCGACGGAGGGGAAGGCCTGTTTGCAATCAGCAGCAACAGCTTCGAATCGTTGGCATCGGACACAGAAGATGAAGTGGAGCGAGTACTTCGTTCCAAAGAAAGTGAAGTGCAAGACATTGAGGAGAAAAAGAGTCGTCTCCTCGCAGAGATAAGAGTGCTGAGAGCCAGAACTCTAGCTAGGCGAGCCCTAGAGCTCCAACAAAAACAACAAAAGCGCCAACAAGAGCCAGCTCCGCAACTGAAAGCAGCCCAGCAACAAAAGCGGCCAGCTGTTCAGCAACAACAACAGACACCAATACAGCAGCAGCCAGCAGCACAGCAGCAACCAGCTGAGCAACAGCATCAACAGCCAGCAACACAGCAGAAGCAGAAGCAGAAGCAGAAGCACAAAACAGTGGATCAGCAACAGCAACAGCAGCATCCAGCAGTTCATCAGCAACAGCAGCGGCCACAAAAAAAGGAGAAGGTGCCACCCATAAATCTCTACAAGCCAGACGTAGAGCAAACCGCTAAGGTATGTAAGGAGGCCGTAGGTTGTGGCAATTTCATTATAAAAAAAAATAAAGGTTATGAAAGGTACTCAATCCACTGCAAGACGGTGGATCAGTACAACAAAATTATAGGTTATCTAAAGATTTCAATGATGGAGTTCTTCTCCTACACTCCAAAGAGTGAAAAATGTCAGTCAATGCTCTTAAAGCTCCCCGCGCCGCTTGAAGCGGAGAGGGTCTTCCAAATGCTCAAAGAGCAAGTGTGTGACGGTGTCGAGATCGTAGGGGTCAAGCCCTTCACCACAGCTAAGGCAAGGAGAGAAGGGCGCAAATTACCCATATATATTGTTCAGCTGTCACCCACAAGCAAAACAGACGATCTAAAGAAAACCAAGTCATTAGATTATCTGGACTGCGTCTGGGAAAGTATTAGAAGGCGCGACGGCATTCTTCAATGCGTTCGCTGCCAAAGGTTTGGGCACGCCGCGTCGAACTGCCAAATGCAGCCTCGATGTGTGAAGTGCAGTGATGACCACAAGGCGGAGGATTGCCCTCTGGGGAAAGAGGGAGCAGCTGACAAGAGTCAGTTAAAATGCGTACTCTGCGGGAACGCGGGGCACACCGCTAACTATCGGGGTTGCCCTAAGTTTCAAGAGCGGAAAGCGAAGATGGTTCTGCAGAAGCAGCCCCCAGTGAAATATCCACTCGGGGCAGCCATACCCGTCACCCCTCAATTGACCTATGCCCAAATGGCGTCTGGCCAGAGAAGCACGGAAAAGCAGCAACTACCAAAGGTAGCGCCGCAAGTCTCAGTGCCAAGGGCACACGATCCAACGCCCGATTGGAAATCCTCCATTGAAAGGCGTATGGATCGGTTAGAGGAGCAGGTAGCACAAATTCTGGCGCTCCTGCAGAACCAAGCACGTCACCAGTCTTAATGGCTGCGCAGACGGAGAGCACATATAAGATCCTTGCAGTGAATGCAAATTCATTGATAGGGATTCCGCGAAAAAACGAGCTCTATAGATTGTTGGACGATCAAAGCCCAGAGCTATTTCTGATTAGCGAAACTAAGCTAACCCAGAGAGGCACATTGGAGCACAGTAATTACAATGTTATTAGAAGAGACCGGCCAAACTCCAATGGTGGAGGCGGTGTTGCGATCTTCATTAAAAATAACATTAAACACAAAGTAGTGTATAGCAGTGAAGTACGACGGTTTCAGGAGTTGGAGGCCTGCATCGTGTGCATTTCTCTCCGCAGTGGAAAGAAGCTGTATGCGGTGTCGGTCTACTCCTCCGGCCCCCCTAGTTCCAGAACTACGATATCAGAGCTCGATTCACTCTTTCGATGTCTAAGACTGGACTCGGAGGAGAACTATTTTATTTTGGCCGGGGACTTAAATGCCCGACATGGATATTGGGGAAACATAGTTTCCAATAGTAGAGGGGACCAGCTCTACAGCTGGTATTGCTTGCACAGTGTCGAATATAGACTCGAGTTGAAAGCAACAGAGATCTCGTCCTTCCCCAGAAGCGGCTCTTATCTGGATCTCCTGCTATTTGACGCAAGACTGCAGCTGACAGACACAAACTCACAAACGGTAAACTGTTTGAACACTTTCGTGTATCTCAGTGACCATTGCGGACTCAGTGCCGAAATCAAGATCCCCAACGATATTGCGGAATTAGGAGAGTTTGTTCAAACGTATCCCTACAATTACAGTAGAACACGCTGGACACGCTTCTCCAGACAAATGACGAGAGCAGTCTCCTCGAATGCGCTCCACATACCGTCCAATAGAAACTTGTCAAACGAGGAGATTGACATGTATCTTATACAATTGGACGAGACAATAAAACGAACGATGGACAGTACGATACCACGGTATACACGAACAAATAACGAAAACTTGTACCGCAATGCGACTATTGACGCACTACATCAACGGAAAAGTAGACTCCTTTCAAGATTAAAAACCTTGTACAGGCGGTTTACTGACAGACGAGATGAGGAAATTAGGACACTGAAATCGCTCATCAAAAACATTCAAACATTAATTGTTCAGAACTACAGACTTTCTGTTAACATGCATTGGAACAATAAGATTCGGGCTGTAAGATCCAACAACCCGAGCATGTTCCCGCAAATAAACAAATTCTTTCGCAGTAAGCGTAGCGATCTTCCGTGTCTTAAGCTCCCCAGAACGACGGACAACGAACAAATACTGACTACAGCAGGTATTGATCCGGATAACGCAGTACTCGACGACAACTTCTTCGTGGTCGAAGACCCGCAAGAAAAAATGGAGGTACTAGGCGCGGTCTTTCAGGAAGTGTATAAGGTGAATGTGAGTGTTCGCCCAAACCACGACCTGGAGAATCGCGTACAATCTAGCAACTCGCAACTTCGAGAAGACATGCAACAATGGCGATCTGAGAACATCGGCTTTGTCGAGTTCAATGAAGAAAACATGGCAGATAATGTCATCGCCGACGAAGGGGTTCTTCCCCCGTTCATAGCGAAGACAGAGCTCCAAGCGGTCTTCGAATCACTTAAGAAGAAAAAGTCGGTTGGAATCGACGGGATCTCGAACTTTGTGCTAAGACATCTCCCCCTAGATGTGGTTAACATGTACACTATCCTGTTTAACAATGCTCTGAATAATGCACATTATCCGGAACATTGGAAAACTGCGATTGTGCAACCCATATCCAAGCGAGGTAAAGATTCTTCGAATCCGTGCAACCTCCGGTCAATTAGTCTCCTTCCGAACATCAGCAAGGTATTCGAGAAGGTGATAAATAGAGCTCTGACCAACTGGACAGAGGACAATAATATTATTCCGGATAACCAATTCGGTTTCAAAGCGGGGCATGACACTATTCATGCTGCGTCGAAACTGGTGTCGGATATCCAATGGAACAAGAGCCAAAAACAATGTACGGGTGCCTGCCTGATTGACCTGGAGAAGGCCTTCGACACCGTATGGTTAGAAGGACTTTTTTACAAGCTCAATGGGCTAGGCATTAGTAAACCACTGCTGTACATACTGTGTAACATGCTTACTGGTAGAAGGTTCGTCGTCAAGAACGGCAATGTGACTTCTGCAGGTATCTTTGAAGTTAAAAATGGTCTCCAACAGGGTGCCGTCAATTCGCCGATCCTATTCAACATTTTCTTGAGCGATCTGATAAGTTCTCTTCCTCACGTAATTGCGTACGCCGACGACCTGATCGTGTACAGATCAGGTAAAAAGATGGAGGACATCACCACTCTCGCGCAGGGTGACTTCGACTTATTCATGAGAAGTTGCGATGACTGGAAGTTGAATATCAACTTTCAGAAGTCGGAAACCATACTGTTCAGGACCCCGTTGTATAAGGCTTCGGCGGATACGAAAAAGAATTGGCGAAAGTTCTCAATTGTTGGGCGACACGGGCAACCACTGGTGCAAAGGACTGTAGTCAGATACCTGGGGATCTGGCTGGATCAATATCTATATTTTAACAAACATGTAGATGCTGCTCTAGCCCGTGCCCGAGGCGCTTTTGCTCTTACAAAGAAACTGTTTTATAACAGCCAACTCGATGCGAGGGTGAAGGTAATCTGCTACATGGCCCTCATCCGGCCAATGCTCACCTATGGCTGTCCCGTGTGGTTCAACGTGAGTGCAAGCTTGATGGAAAAGATTCGGGTGTTTGAGAGGGCTTGTCTTAGGGCTTGCCTTCGCCTTTACAGAACACCAGAGTCCCAGTACAAAAAATTCTACTCCAATGAGGTTTTATACAACGGGGCGAACCTGATACGAGTGGACAATTTCCTGTTGAAATTGATTCGAGGCCACACTGCCAGAGCGATGAACTCTGTTAATAACCTGATCTCTGGGGCTTACTACCCCAATCCTCAGTACCACGAGAGGGTACGTTATAATGGCTTCGTCCCCCCGGAAGCTTTCCTCCATTTTGATAAGCACGGTCTGATTCAAAATGAAAATGCGGTACCGCTCCTCTTCCACATCGCCCGTTCAACTGTGGATGGGCGACTCAACCACGACCGTTCCGTCGCACAACGAGCTGAGGAAGGTCTCCTCCGCTTCAGTACGGCGGTATCTAAGCGGGATGTTCGGGATGTTGCAATGCAGCATCAAAAATTCTGGTGGCTGGGTAGGGAGGGAACTCCATCGTCGAACCCTTTAGACCCGGGGTAGTAAGGGTAGTACCGGTAGTCGGTCACCGTCTTGCAGCGGTAGGTGGTACTCTATCAGCGGCAGCCTACGGCCGACTTACGTAGCTTAGGGTAGTTTTTAAGGTAGTCGTAAGTTGTATATAACTGACAAAAAAAAAAAAAAAAAGAAAAAAAAAAAAAAAAAAAAAAAAAAAAAAAAAAAAAAAAATAATAATGTATATATATATATATATATAGATATACACATCTGTACACGGATGTGTACCGATGTGTATACCAATGTAAATATTTAAAGGCCATACATATATATATACAAGCATATATTTTAATATAGTATGATTAGTCTAAGGTAGTTTTAAGTTATTTTAAGGTAGCATGTAAGTTTAAAATAAATACAGTTCTGATATTAAGTTTTTTTTTACAATTTTCTTAATCTTAATTTGTTCATGCTAATTTACTTTTATTTAATCATGTAGGTTAAGTCGAAAGACATATTTTAAGATTTAGTTTAGCTTAGAGTGCCCGCCGAGGGCCAGTAAGTTAGAATATATAAACATTGTTCGTCCATCTAGTTTTAAGCATTTTTGTCTAGTATATAAGTCTGTTATGAATTGTAGAAATAAAAAAAAATGAATTTAAAAAAAAAAAAAAAAAAAACCACACCACACCAATCGACGAGGGGTACCGAGACGAGGAGAAGGCTTTTAACGTATCATTGATGTTGATGGACAGACTTAATTACGTGGCAAAGTAAATGCATTTAGCGCATGCCTGTGCGGATAATTTAGGTTTGCATCTTTATGCAATAGCTCGTGCATGCAGTCCCAGCCAGTTGGGCATAGCCTCTGGCAAGAAACGGAAACAAATTCGAATAGTTATAATGGAGCAAATGAAATATTACGTGAAGCAGGTGGCATTTATTGAATTTGGTTTGGTTGCGAGGAAGTTGAGCTGAGCATCGATTTTCGTTGTTTTTCAGCGTCTTTGACTGAAGTTTATGACGTTGGCCATGAGAACTTGAGGGTGAAGAATGTTTGTTTTGTTTTTTTTTTTTTTTTTTGCCAGAACTGGTCAGCCACAACCGGTTCAGACTGACTTTGACTTTAGATTTGTTTCCCAGCTGAGTCATGGTGAATTCGTTTAAATTTTATGTAACCAAGAACGTAAGTCGTTAAAGGTGTCACTATCGGGCCGTTAAAGTTTGACTTAAGTTCGAATGACGAACTACCATGGGAACCAACTGATAAGAGGGGATTTAACTTTACGAGAATCGTAAACTTTCCTTATAATCGTTTCGCTGGACTCTGTTATCTCGAATTGACAGTCGATTGGTGAGTCTTTTGTTTTCTAATATCAAGGGAGTGTGTTATTTAGAATTAGTATTGTATAAATTGGCTACTTCGTGTCTGTGTTGGGAGCAGATTCATTTGAGAAGAGGCGAGTGTGTCTAAGGGACACGCGATGAAGGCAAAGGTGGCAGCCGAGAGCCTAGCGCTCAGTCTCTGAACAAGGACTGAGAAGTATAAGTGACTGAAGGTGACCAGGAATCACCGATCTAATCATTTCGGCGATCATTGGTTGGTTGAGGCAACTTCAGAAGCAATAGCCTGCATAGAGTCACGAAGCTGGTTTCAGATGCAGACATTTCCTACATGAGTAACCTGTGCATATGTTATCCTCTTGAGTAAGTCAGCAGGCAAATTCTAGACTAGATCTTAAACACTGTGTCTCTTAAGGAGAACGCGTTTAGACTAACGCCTGTAGGTGCATCGCCAAACCGTTTGTGGTTTCCAATGAGACTTCGTTGGGACTGCAGTAAGTGGTAGAGAGAAAGCAGCTCGGTGACGCCATAGCCAAACACGTGCAAGATGGGTCTCCAGAGAGCACCCGAACACGTTAGTTCCAGGGATATAATGTGATGTGTCATCCAGACGAGAACTATGAATAGTCAGCTGAAGTCTCTTATGATTTGCAAAGTCCATCAAGCTGCACATAAACTACGATTTCACATAGTATTGAATTCAAACAAAGACCAAACCGATCGTCACCATCCTGAGCTCGCAAGTGGTTAAGAAGAGTTTATTTTTTCTGTTTTTTTCCTTCTTTTTCTTTTTTGTTGCAAAATTATTAAACAGAAAAACGCAAAATACTCGTTCGGTTAGGCAATTAACTGCCATCTCAAGCGTGACGTTCATATTGCATAATTGATTGCACACTCACCAGTCGAGTCGCCGTCCAATTCTGACGGACTCACGGAAGTGCACAAATAAAACGTTTATCTCCGTCTCTCTCTCTCTCTCTGTCTCTGGTGCTTCTGAAAATGCAAGTAATTTGTTTCTGTCCAGTTCTCAACCGACCGGTAGGTAACAATTAACATTTAAATTCATTATGCTCAGACTTCACTTCCAAAAAGGGGGAATCTAAGTGAAAAACGCTTCAAAAGTAGCCACCACTAACAAAAGGTACTAATCTCGTTCTTTGCATCTCCTTTCCAAAACTGGACGCGCTCGAGTGTGATAAAGTGTCATGCGGTGGCGTTGTAATTTTTTTTTTTTCCTTCGTTTGTGTATTTCACTTCCCCGAAACAGGTAACAATGACGTTTTGTGAGTCTCCTTGAAACAGGTTACATGGCCAAACACACCAAGGGTACACGAAATTAAATTCAAATTAGATACAAAATCACAATGACAAAAACAAACGCAGCGCTAAGAGATGTATCTTAATGTCAATTTAACACCTAAACGTAGGACTCATTAAAATCTCTTATTTGGATTTGACGATTTCGTGACAGTATCTCCGGGGTGCGGCGGTGGCCTGGATGGAGTTAAATCACTCATGCGTACGGCACGGTGTACAATACAATGTTAGTCGGGTATGCGCGCAGATATCTCAAAAGTCATTTGTCCGTAGGCTGATATCCAGATAAGGAACCCACGCTAAACTTTTATCTATGTCATCAATTCGGTTTAAAAGTCCCGCCAAAATGGAATAAAATTTCAATTTAAACCACCACCGCCACCATTAGCACTGGTGCCAGGGGGCACACCTTACACATTCGAGAGCATTTAAAAGGTTATGTTCGAATAATTACTTTTCATCGCAGTCACTCTTTCGTTTGTTTTTTTTTCCCTCCTCCTCCACCGGTTTTATGTGTTCCATTCGTTCGGTTTTAGTTTTATTTTTGATTCGTTTCTTTTATTTAGTAATTAATTAAGCTATTAACTGGTCTAATTTATGAGGATGATTGGTGAACGTAATTGCTGATCTCGCTGCAGAGTGAGAGATGCTTCAAGAGTCAACGTCGATTCGTCGTTTATGGTGTTGTGCGGTGTGGTGTGCTGTGGCAGCGCATACCTCAACCATCCATCCATCCATCCAACTATCTATCCATCCGTCATCGTGCCTTGATAGTGCCACGGATTGATTTATACTCAAGTCACATTGGAATTTCAAATAATTGAATCGAATTTGAATGCCGATACCACAAGCACAAGCCGCCATCAGCAAAGGATTTTTCTTCGAAAACAAACAAATAAAATAAAAGCTGAAAACGAAACAACATCATTGCATGACTGACTTTTTGATGGATTCCGTTTTGTATCTGTCATCACATGTGGTTGGTATGCATCCTTAGATTTGCCTTAGGCACTGCCACTTCAGCGGATGTCGAAGGAATGGAAAAAAAATTGTACATCGTTCGCATGCCATCTAGGTAGGGGTATTCGTGTCACGTGAAGCTGTCATGGGGAACTAAGTACTTTGTTGCATAATTTTATATGCATTTTGTGGAACGTTTAACAAAGTGATTAAGAAGAGCAATTTCGTTGATTATCTTTTGAATCTCATTTATATAAAATGCGCTGAAATCTTGATGAAATAAAACTCGGGTACGTCACGAGATTGTTACGTTTTATAATAAGTCTGTGAGTGCAAAGTGCACGAGTTTTTGTTTCACACGTTTCTGCCGATTGTGTTGATTAGAATGCGAAGATTCTACTATATTTATTTTTACTTGTTCTTATACATTTTAGAACACGTTTTGCGATTCAACTCAGGATAATTTTTGTTAAGCTTCCGGAATATCTCAAAATGTCATGTACTTAGTTTTATTTGCAACCACTGCCAATTGAAGAAATGACTAGATTTTTACATAGAAATACACGGACATGACGAGCGAGTGTTTTCAAAACCCAGTATTGCCGATTCTGAACCATGAAATCATCCGATCATTCAGACAAATTCATCACAACTTCTGAAAGCGACTCCATGTAGGCCTTTGGCTAGCAAACAAGTCGATCCTGGCTAAGTACCAACATCATTAGAAATTCGCATTTGTTATTAATTTTGATTCAGTCGCAATTGATTTCATCTGACAGTCTCATTCTCATTTCAGACGTATGAATAAATAAGCAATTTTCCAGCTTGTGGGAAAACATCATCAACAAAAATCATGGTGTATCAATAGAATAATTGCAGGCGTAAACAAATTAATACTTAAAAAACAAATATCAATTTATTTGCAATATTTTCATTCTCATTATAGATCCGTAAACTTTCACTGGACGTTGTAGCATCTTCCAATGTGGTACCATTGATAAATGAATTAAAATCTTTCATCAATTTGCAGTTCGACCCGTGCTTTTATTTTCAGTTTTTTTTTTATACGAAATTGAATAGTGATTTAAGCTTCAGTGTCAAAAACATACCCTGAATGAGATCACATAATAAAAAGATGACGGTTTCTACAAGTTGCCCAGCACTCTTCCCTTACACAATGGATAAAATGATCTGTCAAAGTTCATCAAAGACAAGCACTGAATTTAATGAATGAACTACAAAACCAACACAGTGTGGCGAAAAGTGAAACAATTAAAAAAAACAATTAAAAATCTCAAAATCTCTTGAGATATGAATCGACTGCTACTTTCAAGAATGCAGCCGGCTGCACAAATGCTGCAGTTGTGCATTTAATTCAGATGCATCTAGGTATTTTTTCGATACGCAATAAGATGCAGAAATCAACAATTCTTTTGTCCTTTGACACATTTTTTGACAATTAATCATACATTCTTGACATTTATCAACGGATTCATGTTAAGGGCATGGCAGGCCCGTTTGGTAAGAAAAAATGTTGTAAAAACGCTGCCAAATTAAGGGACACGAGAGGTAGAAATCAGGTACCTCTTTTGGAGTTGATTTCTGGTTTAAAATACTTCTCGTTACAAGACCGAATTTAGAACATACTGACGCAATGTAAATAAATGTAATGCAGATGGTCACGAATGAGTTTGACAACTTGTGCCTGCCAATGATTTTATCACGAGAATTTCACTCAAAATTATTTCAATAAATTTAACATTTAAGCAATAATTTAAATTTTCAGAAGAAGTTACGACACCTTCAGTCACGCGGTTAGAATGGATCTATTAGCAAGACCACTTACATGGAATAGTCATCTATGAGAATTTTATAGGGAAAATTGACTGCTTAGTTGAAATTCAATAAGCAAACAGGACAATTCCTGGCACCAATAACCTCGACCAATAAAATGATGTAACAATTTGTAATCCCAAGTAGCTCTCAAAGCAGTAACAAATCATCCGAATCAAAGCTCTGCATTCGATAAAAATCGATGCAACTGATGTAAAATCTCACCGCAACGAAAAGTTCATCCAAGGACACCCATTCAACTTTTCGCCCCAAACTGTGAACTCAATTCCTCCCTCGATAGCAAAAATCCATTCCAACACCAGTAAAACATTCAGAAATAAAATATCTAGTAATAATTTCAAAAGTTCAAAATCATGGAAAAATAAATAGGTTAATCTATTTTTACGAACATCCCCCAGCAGCACAACCACCTCGCGGGAGGTACGAGAAAATAAAGCAATCCACTCCAATATGCATACGCTTCCCTTCGAAACTCTTAAAAAATTCAAACCGAGCACAAACTTCTGGCCAAATGGTAGCCATTTTCTGCATGATCGTTTCTATTTTCCTGTTTATTTTTTTCTTTCCCTTGGCACACACAAAAATAAAATTGAAATTAAAACGAACATGAGAAACACCCCACAGATCCAACCCCACACACACACACTCGCACACATCCATCCAGAGGAGAATCAACCCAATCAGCCAGCCAAGAAACGATTTCCCCCACTTTACGCTTCATTTAGCAAAACTCTATTCTATCCGCACACAGGGCAACCAAACAAGAAAACATAAACACAAAAAAAAAAAAAACACGTATAAAGAACCATAAACGTACACACGAACGCCATTGCGCATACGTTACTTTTTGTTCATTTTCTCCTCTTCCACACACACATTTCGAGTGGCAATCTAACAGATACTATATTGGATTCGACTTGAACATTAGAGGCGTGGCCTCAGCGCAGCCAGGGAATCTTCAAAAAAATTGAGAAAAAGATACATTTTGGTTGACGAACTCCGAGAGCGAAAGTAAATAGCGCACACATGCACGACAACCGCGGTGTGTACCAAGTTAACTACATGCGCAACATCCGGTCTAGACTGGTACGTTTTTTTGTTGCTCTCTGTTTTCTGTTTCATTCTCTTTGTTATTTTTCTCTGTCGAATTCCCGTTTCTTCATCTTTCAGCAACATCGTGGTGAGTTTAAGATTTCTTCAATTTGTATCTGCTGGATTTCATATAGCGGAAAAGTGCACGCCCCCTTTTGTGGTGTTTTTTGTTTTTTTTCTTGGCGCATTGGTAGTGGGGTGCCCAGAGATGAGAGAGAACATTAGATGGAATGGTTATGGACTTGAAGTAATGCTGCGTGGTTAATGAAACGTGTGGTGAACTGAACCGGCCTCCCTGTTGAGTTCGCAGGCAAATGGAAGTAGATGTACCGACCGCTCGGGGATGTTGGATGCTGGTGGTTTTGTTTTAGCATTTTTTTCCTCGCTTTTGAATTTGTTTTATTTTGTTTTGCTTTCAAAAAGCTTTTAATAGCATGACACTTTTTTTGCTTTCCTTTTTGTCTGTGACTTCATGGTAAGTTTCGTTTTCTACACGGTTTAGCACAAAACATAAATCGCCAGACAAAGAGAATCCCCAACGAAAATTGCCATAAACTTTGCGCGATTGAGATGCGAAACAAGGGAAAATAAATTGAAATATATTCACTTGGTGTTACAAGAGCGGATTATGTATGTACAGGGCACATTCGAAAGTTTCCAGATACAATGCTGAATATAGCGTTTATTGATTTTGAGGAAAAGTAAATATATACTGGTACATACACGTATTTATTGATTTTTTTTGTATTCAAGAGATTTCTTTAACTGACAAGATGTTTCTTGGAAAAAGTCTTGAACTCTGCTTTATTTGATGAAGAATGGAAAGATAAGGAAAACTTGTTCAAGGACGCAGATAAGGATATCACCACAAATGCTTACTTAAATAATACATGTTTAAATAGTATAAGTATATCCAGGGAGCGGAGTTTTTTTTGAGAGTCTTATGAAATAATGTTGCATTCATTTTCATTTTCAGACAAACATGTTATTAAAATTCCTTCTGAGATATAAAAACCGGAAATGGGAGGATATTCATATAGACGTTACAAAAAGCGATGCTGTCTTTCACAATATAATTAAGTAATGTACTAGTTCTGTGGCCACAAACCATAGCCGCTAAAGTCGACTTTAGACGAAATTGAGATTTTGATGTCATTGGATTCAGCATACTCAAATCTGTTTTGTAAGTTCTTTTCAGCGTTCTACCTTTAAAAATGTGGCCACAATTTCTAAAGAACATAACAGCTTAAGTCACTTATACGTATATTTACGCTTTTGTCGAAAACTTCAAACTCATTTCCTGAAAAATTAATAAAACAGGCTTAGTGGTTTTTCCTTGCGATCACGGAATTATATTATTCTTACAAAGATGTCTCTTTGGGGTTTACTTTTAGTTCAATACTCTGCAGTGGTCGTCTCTAAGCTATCTTCCGATTGTGTTCATATTTCAAGGCTAAAAAAATGGGTTTCGTTGGGTTATTCAATATTGAGTCTGGTAATCTAGTGCTATAAAATCAGAGCTGGAATTCTACAAATGCGAGTTTTTTTTTACCGTGAACAGACTGAAAAAATCATATCATTCTCGTGTTGTAAAATCGGAGATTGTGCCCTTTGTTCATTTCTGCAATGAAAATAAAATTAACGAAACTCGACGAAACTGAGCGAATGAGTAGTTATACTCACAGTGCATCAGTTCTGTACATTTCCTAATGACTTGAATTGGCCTACATTAAGACTGAACCTGAAATTCGAAAACTATTTCTAACATAGTAGTGATCTGTAAGTGTTTATCTACAAATCAGAAGAGTATCTCTGAAATCAGCGAAGGCAAATTCAAGATAAGGATCTACAGTTGCTATTGCAGCTCACTCAGCGATCTTATCTACATTATATATCCACAAAAAAACAAGCAGCCTCATAAAAGTACTAATATCCTGCAAGAACTATGACAGATTCTAGACGCTGTAAAATTGTCGTGCGACTTGGGTATTGTTTTGAAAACGGATGTACGGATGGGTAGACAGATTCGCGTATGCTCGACATTCGGCGTAATCACTTTATCTCTCCTCATTTTTTTCTGCGAATTTCTTTACTCCAACGGAATGGAAGTACAAGCTGTACATTAATGAGAAAGAGACGCTGCATGTGCCAGAAAGGGAGAAAAAATTAACCTTTGTCGAAATTGGAAGATTTGAACAAGTAAAATTATCATGGGACCACAAAAGGGTATTGCTGAAAAGACTAGGTAAAATAATCCCTGATGGGGGGGCTAACGATTTAGCATGATGTACCGCAGGTTAAGTAACATAATAAGGTGCAAGTAAAAACAGATATAGTATGTCAGTCCTCAGAAAGTTTCTAAAGCGAACGCAAGGATTCTTCAGAGAGGTATATACATACATCAGTGATTGCTGATACCGATCATGATGATCCTATAAAAATCGATGGTTCTAAAAACAAGTGGTCTCCCATCCCAGTATTCTGCTTCGAAAATGGATGAATATAGAACCATGATGTCAAATCAGTACCAGACTCCAAATCAGTTCCCTAAAGCAACATTAAATGTTGGATATGTGTATCGATTCCTACGTCCAGTGTCTCGGTTCAATTTGCACAAACTGTCGGTCGCTGACAATATTCTGAGGGAATACCTGTCAAGAAAAACCTATCAAAACTTCGCTGGTCGGAGCCGAAATAAAAAGTCTAATTCCCGTGATTCGTTAAAGTACAATAGCACGCGTTCTATGGAAATATACGCTAGCCCCAGGTCTGGGCAAACCGTTGAAAACGAGCAAACCTTCTCCATCCAGCACATTACGAGTTTATCGATTTTTAGCTTTCAGCCTTTGCTACAAATATCTAGCTAGTCCAGAAATGGAAGAGATCATGCTTTCTAAAGATGCTTGTTCTCAGACCATGAATCAGAATGATATAATGGATATTGTTGGTAGTCATTTTCTGCAAAACCGTTAAAAACTGTTAATGATTTTGTTATTTGGCCTTAAAATGTTTGGTGTTTCTTTCGTTTAAAATTACGCCTTCATACATAAAGACCAAATTAATTCTTCTGCGAGACTGTTTAAACGATTTTACAACTGAATTATGCAGAGACTTGCCGCCAGTAGCACTCTCTATCGTAAAATACTTGTCCTACACCCTATTTGTAATTTTATAGCCTCCGATAAAGCACTGATGTCACGACTATTTTACGGAATCGACACCCATATTCGTGCGTATACATACGAAATATCTGTGAAGCAATCATGACGTAATGCATCGTAAAGACTTTACTAAAGTGACACCTAAATGTCTGTCCAACAACAGCAAGCTAATCCGTCTTACTCTGCAACTTTCTAAAAACAATATTCTTGCTCATTGCGGGAGGGGGGGCCTTACCAAGTTTGATCAATTCTGTCGATGACATCAGCCTAAGCTGCAATTAAAATTGTGATCAGGAATTTTATGTGAACAGTTTGTTTCACTTAGTCTTGACAGCAAATGCCGGCAAACGCACGCGTTCTCAGGCAGAAAAAACTTAATTAGAGCAAAACTAACCAATACACAACCGAGAATTGTTCCGTTTAAGTTAACTCCCACATGTTGTTGTAAATACGCTCCGCAGACTTGTCGGATATGGGACTTATGACCACTTGTTGCGTAACGCGGTTGAAGACCCAGTCACAAGATATTCCTTTTAATAAAGCAAACAGGATGAATGGATGGTTTGCATAACATAATTTTCCTCGTTCTTCTATTAACGAGAACTATTTTTTTTATGCAAGTGACTGCACATGAAGACACGCAACATGGAATGCAACATTGTTGCTCTCAAATGGTAGCCACACGAACCACCTTGCACGTCATTGTACATGATACAGTTACTAAAACAATGAGATCGTTCAGGAGAATGTTTAAAGTTTAAGTGGAACTTAATCCTCCCCTCCAGTTTAACCACATAGTAATACATACATATGTACCTACCCGGATAAAATGTGAATAGAGGTGTGAATGATTTAATCTCATCTAAATTGCTCGACCAAAGATATATTAGCTCATGGATTCGAATAAAAGAAACAGAAACGGAACGACGCAAACTAGATACAAAACAGAGAAACGAGGATAAAGACCAAAATGACTGACTACTGAAGTACTGACTGGTGAGCGGGAGAGAATTACTAACATACAAAAAAAAAATTAACTAAAAAAAAGGAAGGAAGAAAAGAACTCAATTTTCCGCAATGGTGGAGAGAGCGGGACCGTCGTGTCGGACCGCCGCCGCCGCCGTCGTTGTTGTTGTTGACGGTCCGCGTTCCGTACAGCAGAAACGTTGTGTTATTCGTAAGTACTTGTATCTGCAGGCAAAGTTGTATCGCGTTTATCTGCACATCTGGCGGTTAAATGAAATGCGCATGTTTAATGAGCTTCAAATCGTATTTTAGATTTCCTTTAGCGCAGCACACAAACAATTTACACCGCGCTGCTACGGATGCTCGACTTGTTGTTGTTGCTGTTGCCATTACTGTTGATGTTGTTTTTTTCTTTTTTTTTTTTTTGTTGCGCTGTTTAATGTTTATACCAAAACACTCGAATGGGAAATAATTACTTATGTCTTGTATTTAGCAGACCGCATACGGTGATCTAGGAAGTAATTTAGTGCGCTTTGTTGTGTGTTTGGGGGTAATTTACGGTAGTATCCTATACATAAAGCCTGGCTTCGCGTGTAGCCATCACATACACTCACAGATATGCCATGCAGACCGCCCCCTTCTCCGTGTGTAGCCTAGCTGGAAATTGATATTCACCAGCATTTAATCTGTTATTTACGCCTGTGGGATAAAATTTCAACGATTCACATCGTTTAGGTTGAAGATGTGTTTTTTTTCGCACATTCGTGACTTCATTTGTCATGGAATTAAGTGACTCTTGTGCGGAACATAGCACCTCTGGGGCGTGCTTGAGATCTTGGAATATGTTGTCACTCGTGTTGATAGCAATGTGGCAAAAATCCTGTCTCCTCTCAGGTGTGACATGAACTTCGAACCAGTGACCTTATGATGTCAAAGGAAGCCTGCACTCAAACAACTTGATGTAAGTACGCAACAGTCAGAGATCGCGCTAACTGGAGAAGCTTAGTTCATGAGAACTCACTCGAAAGGAAACATTAGATTCCATCTTTATAGTACAACTCCAAGGATTCGCTTCCATTTAATGCGCGGTGTCTAAATTGAAGTGAATTGCGAGTGCCCACAGAAAGCTAGTCCCATTATTACTTCAAACGGATTGCGCAACGGCTGAATAGGCAATCATTAAACAAGGATTACCTCATGGATTACGTGAGCTGAATTAACCCGTAATGGACTAATTAAACGGAAGCACTTCAAACATGCGCAAGAGCAGTCCCAAGCAGTTACATGCAAATGATCCTCATATTCTCATGTATCAACATTGACTAGCAAAAAGAAAACCAGCAATCTACGCAACGGCACAGAGTCACCTTTCACACAGCTCTAGCATTGTTTAAAGTCTCTGTGTCAGATGCAAATTCAGTCACAAATTCATCCACACCGACATCGACTATATGTACTATGAGGAAGTGGAAAATGAATGAACTCATATCCATCTGCAAGGTAGGAGTGTATCCATGGCTGAGAGCGTCGCCCAACTCGACTCCTGTAACTGCTTCTGCTGCTGCTTCTGATGATGATGGAGTCTTGATGTGACTTCATAAGTAATTAACCACTATGTAGCAACTGACTAAATAACACACTCTTGTTACTTAAGTTAACTGCGCGCGCTTTCCTGGGTTTGTTGTGTTCGTGCTTCCTTAACGAACCGTGAAAGAGCATTTTAACGATTGTTCTGTGTTGCGTTTCGTTTCGTTTTCTTTTTTTTTTATCTTATCTTCCTCCTCGACTGTCTCTTCTTTTTTTCACCTCATTTCTTTTCTTACCCACGACATGAATGGGTGAAGAACGCCAGGATTCTATCACCTTATTGTTGTTCTGCAAGTGGGAACGAAGAATGAACGCTTGTGTCGTAAAACGGCCTCAGACTATTATTTAATTATGACATGACTGAAATTTTATTTATTTTACATTCATCGTTCTCCGGTGGATTCGTTGGCTAATTGTGAATGAAAGGGTATTTGTGTGTTTACAGTTGGTGAGGATGGGCGCTTGAAAGTGAAAACTTGACGCAAGCGAGACAAAATTACACACATTTCGCGTTGAAAGTGACGTGCAATGGTGAGCTTGGCTGAGATGCAATGACGAGTGTCTGAGAATCTAATACAGCGGGTGGTCACTAGAATATAAGACGGTATTTTTTAATTAAGGCTTTCAAAATGTTTCCATTAACTTATAACTTGTGTGCTCCCTTCAAGCCATCTCAATCCACGCAAATGACCCAGCATTCAATCTAAGGTTTAGCTACCAGATAGATATCTTCCCTAAATAAAGTATTTTCCAAAAGAGATACCAACGACGAACCCACACATTTACTGATCCATTTCGGTTGCAACAGCACGACGTCAAGCCCTATCAAATGGACACATCTTGACACTCTGACAGATCTTCAGCCACATCTATCGATGCATGAAATTATGGCTACCCTTAAACTCGAAGAATCCACAAACGAATGAACCTTTTTATTTTTATGTTCACACTTACAAAACTGGATCAGACAACGCTGCAACACCCCGCGACGCACCTCGGAATAAATTAGCCGCAGAGTAGCCCTACGATGACCACAAAAAAACAGAAGAAAAAAAGGAAAAAAAAACACCTGCTTGCCTAAAAATTTAAATTTAAACTATCCACTCCGTGACTGAGTGAGTGTTCGTTAGGAACACAATTATGTACTCCTGGTTAATTTTTAGGCAATAAATCTCAACACGCAGCGATTATAAATGAAAAGGTGTGAAAACATCCAGTGGATGTGTTGACTCGCATAATTCATCTCGCTTTTTTTTATGAATTCAATTTGAATACCGACCTAAAGTCCACTCATTCTGGCCTCAAGGGAAACTGTGAAACAATAAGAATGAAGTGTGCATCTACGTGAACTGTTAATGTGGTAAATGAACTAATTAAGTGCACACCTGGATCCGAGCGGATACTCAGGCATGGTAACTCAAGTATCTGCCCAGTGCATTGTGTTACAATTGTGAACTATTTTTGCAAGCGCACACATAATGAATGCGCTTAGCTCCTCTGCAGACCGCAACAAGATACCGAAGAAAGAACCCGCAACAGAAGGGTTAAGGTATGAAAGATAGAGAAACCACTTCTCGGCAGATGAGGTAAAATGAGTGCAAAGTGCTATTTGGAAAAAAAAAGAAGAAGTATATCTGTGAAGATGCCGACAAAGGTGTAAACGATAAATCTAAATGCCTACTTTGGTTGATGTGAAATACACTCGTGCTTCTTCTAGGTGTTCCAGCATTTCATAGCTTCAACGATGATGGTGACTTCGAAGTGCACTGTCGTCCAGGGTATGACGGGGGAACAAAATGCAGACGTGAGGGGCCAGACATCAAGTGGCTTTAAGTATACTGCGGCTTATGCCGGAACATTTGAAGGGATATCAATTGTGCCAAAGTAATGAGGCATGCGAAACAGATGAATACAAGATTCTAAATGCTGCTGCCACTGTCAAACTGTCAAAACAAAACTATCATTTCGAGCCAAAAGGCACACACTCTTTGGCTTTGATGTACGTTGCTTCATAGTGCTTTTGTTCAGTTTATGACGCGAAGAAAGATAGCACCCGTATAACGCAGGTATCGACGACTTCCGAATGGTTTCTGATTGTCTTATTCGCCTTGACATCGCAATGTGCACTCTCCTCGCCACCAACAGAGAGCAGTTTATTGGTGACGAAAAATAAGGAAGCAAATGTCTCTGAAACACCGTGACAATGTAAGGCACGGTCCTTCAACGAAAACACTCTCAAATTTGACAGCAAACCTGTTAATATCATCTGCCAAGGAATTATCAATTCCTTCAGAGGATCAGAAAGCAATTTCGATTCAATAAAAACCGCAAACGTGTTTTTTTACACTCTCTTCGTTGGTAAACAGAAAACAAAGCAACAATAATAATTTCAACATTTCACATCCAGAAACATAACTGTCACCTCTCCACTCACAATCGAGGACAATCATAACCAACAAAGTAAACTGGAATGCAAGCCATCAGTTTAACGATAATTTCCGCACCTCAAGAGTGCACATTAATTAATATAAAATATCCCCATAACCGCACTCAGCTCGCCTCACCGCAGCATGCAGTTGCTGGTCATCAGGCGCCCATAAAACTCAAACCAAGTCCGAGTACGTACCTACATACGTATTGCCAATACACCTACTGTACTCGATGAACGCATTATTCGATATGCAAATTGCTCCTAAACAGTATTAAGCAGTGTTAAATGCGATAATGGTACCAATTATAAGCGAACTCACTGCCACCACTCACAATATCTCATAGATACTCTCGTGCACTGGGTGGCACGTCTGGCAATTGGCGCTTTCGCTGCGTTTCGTAGTGGCGTCGTATAGTCGTTCGGAATTTTACGTTCCTTTAGCGGTCTTTTTCAATCCATTTCTCTCTCTCATTCACTCGCTCTCTCCCACTCGCCGTGTGGCAGCCAGCTCTCCAAATCTCTGGACTCGAATCAATAATTCTTTCCGCTCTCCATTCGAAGGGGCTGTGTGGCGTTTAATATCCATTCGACGGTATTGCCAATATCTGTGTCAACTAAATGGATTATGTTCAATTTTATCGCCTGTTAGTCGGTGTAATTAAATGATATCGACTTCATCAGTGGAGGGTTCATTAAAGTGTTCTTTTTATTAGACAACAGTTGGCCCGATGACTATGTGTATGTTCATTAGTATGTGCGCACGTAACTGTCATACCAAAGGACTCCAGACCCCAACTGTAAGCCTCAAAAATTGACAATAAACCGTGTATCTGTATCAAAGTGTACATATCGACTCGTCTTATTGGAGAGCTAAAGAACAACAAAAAATGATGAATGAATCAGAATCTTGGATTTCTCATCTTCATACCGCCCCCTTTGCCGCATCATCATCCGCATCTCCTTCGGACTGTTGGTAAAACTCGTTTGTTTGTTGTTACAACTCTGGCCAATATTCGTTGTTCATTTATTAATTGCTTGTATGGTTGTTTACGTTCTGTTTTACCTTCGGTCTCTCGTTGGATGTGCCCGTTTGTGTGTGTCCCGTGGCTGAGTGTGCTGTAAGCCAAAGTGCGAAGCGCGATAAAGACCAGCACATGGCATGAGAGAGGCGAAAGAAAATTCATTTGAACACGAGCACGCGGCTTAATTGAGACCGAGTTGCCGTCGTCAGACGGCGGCACGGCGACTCCGTCCATCGACCGTGGTCAGTGGTGGTGCTATGAGATATTTTGTATAACAAATATCGTGTCCCAGTATTCAACATACCAGATAGGAGTACACACACCAATATGAAGATACAATAAATTCCATCGAGTAGGAGGAACAGTATCTCGGCTGTTGCGATATAAATTTCAGTCGAACATGGATTTTACATTTGGCAATTATTATTATTTTACATATGTACACTCGCTCGTACACACATTCATCTGCGTGTGCCTAGGGGAGGAGGTTTTATTGTTTCTAGTCACACTGTGTGACACATAAATTGTCAGTTGGATAGTGAAGGACATTAATGAATAGCGAAGGATACCATCATATGCATCACTGCCACTGTTGGTTGGTCGGTTGGTAATTGATCCGTTCGTCTGCATCACACTTGTGCGGCTCTTAAGTCATGCGCTTGGACGTTCGACGGAGTGTGTATGTCTTCACCTCGGAATTAGTGAATCTCACGCAGGACATTGTTGCAAAAACCGAGAGCAACAGCCAACATCAACATCAACAATTTTGTGCAACAAATTATCGATCGTGAGAGATTAAAACGATATCCGAACGTGAATCAACGTCAATTTTTATTCGGATTGCTTCAGCAGCAATGGTGGTGTGGTTGTCTACCTTTTTTTTTCCTTCATCACCGTCATCTGTCTCTCTCTCTCTCTGTGTGAATTGCGTTGGGAATTCTATGCCCTGCTTCTTTGCCACGTTCAACGATCAATTCGGTGATATGTCTAAGACATTAATCTCGTAATCAGATTATGAGAGCAGAGTTTTTCTTGGCTTTTCTCGTTTTTATTTCGTCTTAAAATTTGTTTTGTGTTTAACTGAATGAATGTGTTTTTCTGTTTGATGCTTGAAATTGAATTCTTTTCTTATTCGTTATCCTTCTCTCTTTCATTCACTTGATCGGCTTCCCTACGATTCCTGGTCAGTTGGTGGATAGGTTCTGTGTTGACATTTCCGTTGGGATTGAAGGCAAATGTCATCGACATCGTGTTGTTGAAGTTTGTTTTTTTTTTTCGTTGTTGTAATCAATCTGACGAAAGATTGACGTGCCCTTTTGGACAGAAGTCGACATGTGAATAAGGGGAGGACTGCATGAATGTTATTTTTAAATTAAATTTCTCGAGTATTAATTGTTTGACAGTTTAGAGGTGTTCATTGAGTCAGTTATAATCACGTTAAGACTTCTGTTTCGATCGGATAGGATAGATTGTGTAGGTTGTAGAATGAAGCTTAGGCAATCATTCTGGTTCGTGGAAAAGTTGTCATTTTTGACACTGGGTTGGTACTAGGTTTCGGTCGAGAGTTATGTTCAGAAATTTGTTTAAGCTTGAACGTTAAAATAATTGTCGCGGTCTGGAATCAATCTAATTTCACTTGCAAATAGGTATTTGAACAGTGGCCAAACTTCTCATCGAAACACACTTTAATTACTAAGAACTTACAGGCAAACACTGAATGGAACATTCCATTGAGTCGCCTTTGAACACTAAAATCGCAAGAGATATGATCATTCGACACCTCAATGGATGCATTTTATGGGCCCAACTTTGCCATAGAGAAACTTTCCAAATCAAAATGTGTTGCAAACTTAACTCAATTCAAGAGAAATGTTATGCTCTCGAATTCCATTGATCATATAAAAGAAGAATAAATCTGTCCAGCCTACAGTGGATACATTACAAATCAATGAATCTTCACATCAAACTAATCTCAGGCCGTCGTTAAATTTCGTAAAGCCTATTTAAGTTGCCAAAAGTTAAAAAAAAAAATAAAATTCACATCTGAGATCAAACTCAACCATGAGGTCCATATAATTTACATAAGACCTGTCAACCATAACTCCGATCTGACAGCTGATCATAAAAGTCTTATTTACGAATATAATATTCAGATGAGATACAAATACGAAATGGACCTTTACAAATCACACTCATTTATGCAAATGCGAAAAGAGTAAACCACATCGAATGTGTCTGCGAGAATCTGCGACACCCTGTGCTTGGGCATGCTTCCTTACTTACCCTCCAAGGAATCGGTTTAACGACGCAAGAAAGTTGATTTAGGTAAACTTCGAAATTAGGCCCTAAATCAACACAATAGCCATGCTCTATCAGAAATTTGCATTAATTGCTTGACGTGCTGAAAGTTTTAATTACGCAAAGATTAGATTGGCCCAAAAAATGTCATTAAGTAGTTGGATAGATTTGCATAATCGCCTAAGCCTCATTTTGTTGGAAAAAAAAGAGAAGAAGACATATTTAATGTATCCCATATGACAAACATAGGCCGGAATATGTTTATGATTTTGTGATGATTGTCCGAACCAATCTGAGAGACTGAACGAGACGAAAACTGGTTTTGCTGGGATTTCAATTCAAATCCTTGCCCTAATCGTATTCATTGACATTTGACAAGTTTGCTTTTATGACAGCGATTTTTGCATGGAAGGCTGAGTTTTAGCAAACACAAGGCTTTCTCCGCTGATGTGCCGAAATGAATTGCAAGACGAATTTAAAATTTAAATGGTGACAAATGTCAATTTTTTATTACAAACAATTAAACTGGAATGATTTACGCGACAGTGCGGATTTTATACCAAACGATGTGACATGTCATCGTTATTTAAATTGAAATTTGCTCTTCAGCGAAAGGAGAGTGTGTCATCGTGTTGTTTTTTGGGAAAAACGTGCTGGTGGTTTAATAATTGCGAGTTCGAAGACCGGAGAATTCCATACGTGTGGTTAAACGTCAGTGATTTAATGTTCCGAAGCTGACGGCGGCACGTGGGGTTTCTTAAGTTTATTCTTGTGTTGGTGCATTATTGAAGGTCTTTTAGCGACAATCTATTTGATTCATTGATGTTTTAGCAAATTTATATTTGGAAAATTAACAAATTAAGCAGTGACAGCTATTGTCAGCGGTGCCACAATTATGACAGTTGGGGGTGCTGTCACCATCTTCTCTTGTCCAAAATTTTGAAATTACCAAATTGTTGGGTATGCTTCGGTTGTACATAGGTGCCGGTGTGTTTGCTAATATTTAATGACATGTGAAGCCCTGAAATCAACTTTATTGTTTACCGACGAATTTTTCACAGTTACTAACGATTTTGAAAGTTATTCCCGAAATTAGGTAAATCTCTGATAGGTCCGTGTGGTCCGCGAAACGATATAAACCACGCTGTCAACAAATGTTAAGGAGCAGGAGTGGTATACATATATGGAATAGCTACTTGATTGCTGGTGACACTTACAAGAACGAAGCGATTCCAATTTTGGAATAAATTTTGTTCGATATGATGGTGCGTTCGATATGTGAAAAAGAACATGATTTTATTCCGACTCTGGTAAACTGTTTGGAAGAAGGGCTAATGTTTTAGTTGAAAAAGAGAAGTCTTTCCTCATTCCTTGAGATACAGAGCAAAGAGTTACTTTAATCTACTACATTTTACGTCAGTCGAGTCTAAAAGAAAAATCATTTCAGTTATAAATAATTGCACCTCGCACTATGCCATAGTGTATAATACAATATCTAATAAATAAATGCTCAGAAACCAAATGGTGTAGCACCTAGTCCTCATTAAATCTGGCACCACTTAAACCTAATCAAGCTGCTTTCAGACATGTGCACACATAGTGACTCATAGCTCCACCTTACTGATCACACCGATCTCACCTGAAAGCCAGTCACAAATGTTCAAAACCAAATTTAACTAAATTGCATATGCATCAGTCACGAAAATTTGCGTCAAATTACAGTTTTCTTTCGTCAATTGTCTAACACACAAAAGCCTCTAAACGAAAACATGGCGTGTAAACTGTTAGATACAACCAACAAGTACCTACTCGCAACAATTTACCAAAACGATCAGCGCAAATTGAATGTTTGTCCATGCACTGAGTTTCATATAGTTACGCTAGCTTTTTCGAAATTAGACGCCAATTTACACAAATTTACTGGTCAAACATTTAACTTTTGAAGAAAAAAAAATCGTGTATATATCCTAGTAAGAATACACTCACCAGAGACTGTGTGTGTTTGCTTTCGAAAATTGGCGAATCATTTCGGATGATGAAACCTGACATTCTGGTAGTGCCCTGACAGGCTGGTTAGCTTTTATGGTCACACAATATCATTTTCACGCATTTTAAAGGCATTAATTGCGCATGGAAAACTGAATACCGAGCGTTGCGGCGCGTACGCGCTACACAACACAAGACAACGACAAATCACATTATTGTCACAATTGCTGTTGTCATAGCTGTTAGCTGTTAGCTGCGCGACTCCTAACGAGGCTTGTTGCGCGATGGTTTCCCTACCTAACGTCTTCATAGCTCCCATTGAACGCCAGAGGTACACAAAGGCACACCACATTTTATTTTTGTATGACATGTTTGTTATACGGATTGGATTGCCTCCCATCCGCGACCGTCCGTAGGTCCACCGGTGCCTAGTGGCTGACCGTCAGGGTACAGATCTATTCTGACAGATATTGTGGTGTGGCACAGTGATCAGTAAATTAGTTTTGGTCGCATTTAATATGATTTCATCAATTATAGGCATTGTTGTCGATTTAGAAACGGTTAAGCGTGGTGTGCTAACGACATAACGAAGGCGCTTTGCCTTGTGAATGAAACTGGTTACTGTATCTCTTTTGTCGCCCCCACTTGGGTATTTGCTTCTTTCATTTTTCCCCTCTTCTTCCTCTTCTGTTGTTGCTGTTAATGTTTTTCTTTTTGTTGTTGGTTTCCTCGTTTACCTCCTCATCAGCAACCTTCTTCTTCTGCTTCTGCTTCTTCTGTCATCCAACTTATGTTTGAAATCGTTAACAATTTGAAAAGTGATTACACTTGATTGTGTATGGGTGGTTTAGGGTTTTGTGGGAGAGAGGGAGCCGATTGACATGAACACTGAAAGTCTGGCTGTGTGGTGATCTTTAAATGTTGTCGTTGTTGTTGTTTTTGTTCAGTATACTTGTTAATGAATTCCAGGAAGGAAACATAACCACAATGAAATTATTATAACTACTGACTGAGGTGATTATGTGAAGGTGACAACACCTCAAATGTCATTGATAAGGGTTGCCAAATAGAGACAAGTAAAAACACGCAAGATTTGACATTAATTCATACTGACAATTGGAAAGACGTCGTAGAGAAGGAAGTAGACGTAATTTGTTTTGTTTATGGGAAAGCGGTAGGTTTGAGGAAATGTCATTCACTTAAGACAGTTCCCTTAATCTTTCGTTCAACGTTGACCAATTGGAAAGGGCATACAAAAACTTGTGAAATGTCAAACGGATCATCAAAGAGCACATTTAATTAAGTGCTCGAATATAAAAAAGAAAGCGTGAAATATAAGGATATTAAGAAATGCGAATTGAAATTCAATGCAAATTTGATGGCAATTCTTTATTTATAAGAGAACTAGGTATTTGACAAGTTAATGGCTTGTTTGGAAGTGTCAATTTGAATTCGAACATAAAAGTGAACAGCACGTTATTTTACAAGCAAATATTTGGCGTTTATCACCATGCTTGTGGAATATTAATAGTGAAACCGACTTAAATTTTCTGGTGAAACTGTTATTTCTGACGTGCCACTTCAAATACTCAATCTTTTATGATTGTCAATATGAAAGTTGTCATGTCAGTGGGTATCTCGTGTGTATACCTACTTCATCTTAATTTTTTTTTATTAAATTTGAGCAGAATGTGAATAAACATTTGGAAATTGTGTGTGTATGCATGTTTATGGAGTAGAAGATTTGACACACGAGTCAATTTATTTATGTCAAATGTATATTAGCCAAGAAATCAATTTAATTCTTTTACATTTCCTTCAGGCACAAAATGGTCAGTTATAGACAAGAAATGAAGACGTTCTTGAAATAGTTGACTGGACGCAAGTTGTCACCTGCCAGTGCAATGACCGAAGAACTGTTGTAGCCGGATTCTTTTTATGCAAAGTTCAACCGCCAAGCAAGGTTAATTTTATGAAAGATAAGCAGACATACAAAAACTCTCTAACTCAAGGCTATAAAGTCCATTAGGATACCCACTGTATTAAGTGACAGTAGTTAAATGTCACATTAAAGGTGGAGAATTTAAATTTAGTATTTGTGATTTAATTAATAGAATTTGTTCTGCAAATGCAAAAAACGGGCATTTTGGAGTAAATTCGAATGCCACGTCTGAGATTCAAATTTGGGTGGATTATTTAAAATAAGCATTACATATTTAGTTAACAGATTTCCTGTCTAGAGCTCATAATGTCTGCGAATGAAGGGTTACAGGCTTTGTGAGTATTTCATTAATACTATTTCTGTAGTTCCAATCGCACCTAATCCAACCAAGGCCTTCGACTTTGAATGGTTTTAATGCCTTTTGACAGCTGTCAACTGTAACAGTTATCGATATTGACGTCTAATTGCGTATCACTTGCAAAAACCTAATCGGCGACACCAATTCAAAGAAGAGTTTGTGTTTTTCAGTTCAGTGTCAAGTCTCTGACGTCTGTCACACAAAGTTATTGTGTAACCTCACCGAATTACCTCAATTCAAATTGCCGTCGGGAATTGCGTTTTAACAACTAAGTATATCTTTCGTGACTGCTTCTAATGAGTCATTGTGCAGATTTTATCAATCGTCAACGAAACCAATTTCAATTTCATTCATTGGGCCAACACAAAACGTTCCCTCCAATAAGTGACAGTAATAAGCTACCACAGTCGTTGTCAGTTAGATCTCTACCCAAACCGAGTCAACAAGTACATTTGCAAGGCGAAAAAATATTTAATTATACGGTGATGATAGAAAAAAATGTTGAACACAAAATCGCTATAAATTAGCTGACACCCTGTGTGAATGGCTATGGTTATCCTCTTTTTACAAGTCAAATAACGTGATTAAATACCTAAGGCCCTAATCACATCAAATTACGGAATGTAAGTGATTGCACGGCGAAGAGCAGTACAAAGGCTTTGAATTAACGTTTAGATAAGTGATCGAGTTAAAATCTCAACTGACAGCTTCAGTTCTTTCTTCTTCAGGTGACAAGCCACGTCACTTCCGCCTTGAAATCATCTCTGATTGACCCTTAATCCGGTGAACAATAACAACTGCTCACAATCCTCATCGCCTCAATCCAATTGAGTATTAAATTTGTAACTCACTGAACCCACTCGTCGTTAATCGGTTGGCACTTGACATGGGAATCACAATAAAACATCCCATTGACAAGGTGTCATCTTTCAATTCTCCCCCTTGGTAGACACAGACACTCACGTTAAGGCGACCAGATTAAATTTCAGTTCGATGGACATGGGACAAAAAGGATTTGACGAGCTAACAATACATTTGAAAGTATTTGGATGTCCTTGACTCACCATTGCTGCAAATGCTGTGACTGTCCAGGTTTCCGCTGGAATCACTGTCACTGTCGTCGTGAGTACTAGCGCGACCGCCACTGCTTCCTCCGCCCGGCGGAACACTTAGGTCCCGGGGACCCTGTGGCGATGGAGATCTTCCGCTACGGTCATGATCGTCGTCCAGATCACGGTGCGCCGAATTGTAAGCCGCCGCCGCCGCGGCTGCCGCTGCTGCTGCCGCCGCATGATGCTGCAGATGATGAGGATGCGCGTAGTGGGAGTGAAGACCGTTTGTGGGACCATTGCTACCGATTACTCCAACTCCACCACCACCACCGGCGTGGATCTGATGCGAAAGCGGATGCTGCAGATGCGGATGATGTGAGGTGAGATGGTGATGGTGATGCGGTGACAAATGGTGGTCACTGGAATTGTCATTGCCATTAATGGCCGCATTGGCTGCCGCCGCCGCTGAAGCTGCAGCAGCTGCGGCTGCAGCACTGCCAGCTAAAATATCCGTAATCATGAAGCGCGACCGTGGCGGTTGAAGGACCGCCATCGATCCACGTTGAACGGGCACCGTCATTGCCGCCGCCGTTGTGTTCGTCGTCCCTTCACTGTCACTGTCGCCGTGGGCGTCGCTGGTTATTCGTCCGGTGGCCGTAATTGTGGCTGCGTTATAGCGTCGTTTTCGGCTCGACGATAATTTTGCAAGTTTTACTATTGCTTGCAGCTGCTCCTTGCTGTGTTCACAAACTTTCGCGAACTGTCCGCTTTTGACACAAAACTAACGGCAATTGATCGAGAAAAACATTAGACGACAAGTCATGCACAAAAAACAAACAAGAATGACACTTTGACACACACTATCACTTTCGACACACTGGGTTTCATTCGATCATATCATTTATATATTTTTTTCTTCAATTTTGTATATTATTTCATGTCAACACTGAGAGGTAATGGTAAGTAAATTTCTAATTTCTTATCAGAAGACTAATCCAAAGAAGGGCGCTCACAAATCACTCATTTGAACTCTCCGTGTGTGTCGGTGGTTAACAATCAACTCAATCTGTCATCAGTCCACTGAACTAAAACAAAATAAAATCCTCTATTCAGTCAAGAATTGACACCCAACATCTGACAACCGAACGGGCACGCTGTCGAATCGACACTAACAACATGCCGAGTAAGCGAGCCCCGATCATTTCCAGATTCGCCCCGTTTCCACCACCACCGTAAATGCTGTTCCACTCGTTGACCCACTGTCAAACAGGAAGGCAACTACACCTCTCCCGTTCACTCTCGCACACAACCACCCTCCGGGTAGACACATCCCATTTACCCAATGAATACATTAGACCGGAAAAAACGTTACAAAAAACAAACGAACATAACAACAACAACCAACACCACCACCATCATCATTTATGGAAAACAAAAACTCCCAGTTAAACACAGTCTCGCCTTACAAGGCCCAGTCAATAGGGGCCACTGTGCTCTGCTCGCTGCTCGCTGTGCTAATGCTTGCTGCCTCTCCGTCATCGACGATCGACCATCTCTTTCTCGCGCAGTAATTGAAAGTAAATTCATTGATGGATGTGAGGCCGAACCGGAATGTGTCAAACTACCTGTCACTGCAGCCAATCGAGTCCGAGAATTTCATGGGAGACTGGCATTATGGCAAAGCGACTGAGCTGGGTGGTGATTTGCTATAAATTTCACGTTCTCTCACCAAATCGTACTAGATGAGCGGAGTAGAATACACCCCAGTGAGCGCATGCATTCGATTAAAGGGCGGGTCTTCGGACGGACGGGTTTTTTCGCTCTCTCGCTCTCTCGTCTGACAGTTGGGTAAATTTATTGCTACTCTATTACACAGTAAGCGGTTAATCTGCACCTCGCGCTCTGCATATTGGAGAGGACTACGAACGCATTTTAATGGCAATTAAAACAATAGTCGTTATTCTGGTTTGTGATGATATTCTTCCAGTGGAAATGGTGATAGTGGAAGTGGAAGTGGAATGTGTCGCCCCCTGTGCGCATCTCATTTGACATTCGTGTGCGATGGCTGGCGGTGGTGGTGGGTTTTTGGGGGGATATCTTATCCTATCCACCCTTTCAAGAGGAAATTTGTGCTAATTCACCTTTTGTTCGGTTTTTAGAGCTTTTTGACATTTTATTTTTTTTCCTCCCCTCTTCGCTCTATCTCGCTCACCCTCTCCGATGATCTATCTTCGTCCCTTTTGTACGTGGGCAGTGGTGGGTATAGTGGAAGCGTTGCGTATATCTATTTGTGTGAGTGAGTGGTGTGGATGGCCAGAGCTCAGGCTCAGTGCTCGGGGCGAATTTGTAATTGGAGCACTCTAATTAGTTAGCTCGTTAGTAACTGTTAATAGGGTGGTATTGTTGTTGTTTCTTCCTCATGGAAGCGACTGTTTGCATCCACCTAGTACCTTTGAGAAGTTCTTTGTGTTGTCTTCACCTCACTTTGGTCTTCACTTTTGAGTGAATGGAACATAGTGAGGAGGGCGGAGGGACGACAACAGAAAAATGTTTTCTTCTCCTCCATTGTTCATTAGTGGAAAATGGAAATGGTAACGGAAACTAATTAAATGAAATGGTAATTGGAAAAAAAATTAAACAGAAATGTATGTGACTGATAGAGTGGGAGAAACAGTGAGCTGGCCAAACAGATGCAAGAGTGTCTTATTGAAAAGTTTTGTGGGAGTTTTAGGTAATTTTAAGGTATGACTTTTACATTTGAGTAACGCGTTTAAGGTTCTCTTTTGGGGTATGTACAATCAAGTGATGGGGGCTTGACATTGAAGTTGAAGTGATATTATTCTGGACGAGTGTGTTTGCAAGGTACAATTTTGGCTTGTAACTACTAAAGAATAGTGCTGCATTATATTGACGAAACCGAAACTAACAAAAGTACGCATTCTGTATTGTAATTGACATCGGCGGGCTAATAGAATTTTAGGAAATTAGCTTGGACCACTATTTATGAATTCGTAATTCCAAAAAGAATTTAAGAGTCACTATGAACAAAGCAGGCAGAATTTTCCAGAAAATGTTACGACTAAAACAATGGCTACGATAAAACCAAATAAGAAAATGATTGAGAAAACATTTTGCACCCTGCCAGAAAGCAGAGCGGATTGTAAGAGTTGTGAACACTGCCTACCAATACATGAGTACCCATTTAAGCAACAACAATAATCAGCGATATTATTTTAGCAACCAGCCACTGTATCTACACATAATTATAATAAATTCGACGAATAATAAAGAACCAAAATTAAGACCTTGAATATTTGATCGGTTATTCGTTTATTCGTTTATTCCACTCAAAATATAACTTCCAGAGGACATTTTCGGAACTGACAAGAAAGGCGATTGATGCTGACAAAAGACAAAGGAAGAAGGACACGGAGAAACATCCCAGATAGCATACATTGTCAAACTAAGCCCTTCTTCATTAAGGACCATGAATTAAATGTTTTCCAATAGGAACAGTTCTCAATAAGACATGCCGTGCAATTTTGTTGTTTGGATTTAAAGAAGGCTATCGATTACATTATGTGTAGAATATGGCATCCGAGAGGTCCTGTCGAGGGATGGCATGGGTTGTGTTGGAGATCGTTTGTGGCTTATTAAAATTAGCCAGTGAATCAAGGAACACCCAAATCAAACCAGCTAGCTTCGCCTATGTGATCGACTTGAATATATGTAGCATAATTGAAAGTATTTATTACTTCATCTACCTGAAACAAAATGTGACATCTTCTAATTTTTTTCAAATTTATTGTGGACGCTTTTTTCATAAAAAATGTGTGGCAACCTACTTGTATAGGTAATATCGTGAATAGTAATGATTGAATGAATGATAATTGCCATTTAAACGGACGGTAGTATGACATCGAACAAGTGAATGCATGGGTGGGTGAGAGACTCTTCGATCGGTCTTTTAATAAGTGGTTCGATTTGATACATCATTAAACAAATTATCATTAAACCTTACATTTCCGGCAAACAAATTGAGTTCGTAGGTCGCACCCAGGTTTTTGCATCGATGTCAAGTTGTATTAAGCTCCGGCAAGTGGCCGATTGTGTCTAGCCGTATATCCTTCCGTGGCAAAGGAGCAACATTCATTCGACCCTGCTTGGCTGCTATCTCCGATTGCAAATTCTTTTTGCGCCATAATGGTTTCTTGAAAACATCACTGTCTTTGTTTACAGTTGCGGTTTTAAACATTGCTGCATATTGGTCCCAGCGCGAAGCGTCGCCAACAGTCAACGGCTCACCATCAACTAAACACGATGGAATTTCAATCAAATCATTATTACAGCGGCAGTTTCTTCAGCAGTCACTTGAACATCTGCTTCGTCAGCGGAAGTTACAAGATTTCGTGTCCATTGACGTGAACGCACACCACAGTCGTCATCATCATCGTCCCTATTCATTCGTAGAGCAGCTTCAATTTCAAATTCCAGATCTATGCCACTATCGTCTCCGGAAAAATCTCCGGCTTCACTTTCGGACCATGCTTGTTGATTCACATATGCCAACTCTTCTTCGTTGAGAAAATCGATTTTGCTCAGCATTCTAAATAAAAATGTTTACAAACTTATCTACAAAATGTTTACATAAGTAGATACACACGTACACGGTATTATTTTAAAAACTCAATTCTCTTGGAAATATTTTGGATTTATCATAGGCGATGGACAACTCCAAACTAGATTCTTAATTTTTTTCTAGCTTACAGATAACCGACGCAACATCTTTGTGAAAAGTGCAGCGTTGCAAATAACGACGGTGCGTTTGTTTATTGTACAATGCTTCCGGTCACGATTCCGAGCGTCGACGTTTTATTGGTAATTGATGATCTTATGCTGTCCTTATGTTATCTCACAGATAACATATTTTATGGCGTAAGTGCTCAGCGTGCAATTTTGGGCACGAAGAAAAAATCAAAACATGATGAATTTTTTTTATTTTGAGAGCTTCTTGCTTCACTTTCTAGACACAATAATGAATACGGAAATAATTTTTTCGGAGTCGGTGTCGATCGATTTATCAGAAATATTCATGTGTGAAGATCGCAAATTTACAAAAAATACGTAGATATCGTTATCCGGCGCAGACTCAACTCCATTCCAAGCTTTCAAATGCAGTTGCAGTAGAACGTAATAAAACTATTCGCACGCAGTTTGGAATATTTTTGTTGAACAAGCTTTTTGTTCAAAGAGTGAGTGCCCAAAATGGGCTAGTGGGCATTTGAGGGTTGAGGGTGATGATAATGCCATTCTATTTTTTGAAGAAGAGCGCAGCAAAAAGTATCTTTTGTGAATTGACACCCTTTCAAATTCAAATCGTGGTTGCCCACCAAGCTTTGACAACAAAGTACGCATTGTTGCCACCACAAATAAAAACAGTATATACGTAACCGACTTCTACCTCTCTTGTCACTTAACATTTTTTGACATCGTTTTTATATCGTTTTCTCAAACCCAACTGACCAATCAGAGAATGCCGTTACATTATTTCGGAATAACCGTCAAAAATGCATGAATGATTGTCCAAGAGTCTCAAATTCGTCGATGGAAAAGTCGGCCATCGCTATACTAACTGACTGATAGTCTAGTCTTATTTTTTGTGTTGTTCGGCGCTGTAGCTTGCAATTATGAGTTGACAAGTGTCTTAAAAATCAAAGCTACATACATACGAAAATCAACAACAGATAAAACAACTTGGCGGCCATGAACTGTCAACATCCTATTGGTCCGTCCTATTGGAAAGTCCTTTACCTACCTTGTATTGCGTCCAATGATGTAGCGGGTAATCAAGGACTATTTCAAATAATCCCAATCATCTACGAACTTGTCAAAATGTGAATAATGAATCTGTATGTTTGATTAACCCTTATGCAAGTCAACAAAAAACTAATGTGTGAGATTTGGTCGAATTTGAAATTTTGAAAATGTAATAATCAAAATCATGTTCTACAAAACTCTTATTTTGGAGCCGAAAGCTGGACGGATATATGGTCCCGTCTGCAAGGAAGGCGAATGGAGAAGAAGACATAACCGCGAACTCTACGAGCTGTACCAGGATGTGGATGTAGTCCGGAAGGCAAAAATCCGTCGACTGCACTGGCTCGGCCACATCGAGCGCATGGACAACAATGCTGCAGCAAAGAGGGTCTTTGAATCCGAGCTTACTGGTTCGAGAAGGAGAGGAGGACCGAATCTCCGGTATAAATACAAAGTAATCGCGGATGCAAGACAGCTTGGTCTTGATGACTGGAAGCAGCGTGCCCAGGACCGTCAACGATGGAAGGCAGCAATTGTTCAGGCTCGGACCCTTCATGGGTCGCCGGCCTGATAAGTAAGTAAGTAATAAGAAAATTCATCACCGAAGAGAAACATCTCCCCAAAGAGTTCTCCACTGCCGCAAACAGGAGTTAGGGAAAAATAACTTTGACAAAGACACATGCCTGACAGTTGTTGATTGACCCTGAGTGAAGGGATGAAGTCATCTGAGCGGGAAAGCCACCCTGGCTATTTTAAGAAAGCGCAGGAATTGTGCCTCTAGATTGACGCTTCAATTTAAGTCTATATTTACTATGTTATGCGTTTATTCTTTTGCCTTCTCGCTAAAACTTCAATTTTATTTCGCAGACGATGTTCGGCTTTGTTTAAGACCATAGACGACACCATAGGCATGTGGACCAGGGACTTTTAGCAAAAGTTTACTCAATTGGTTATCAATTTATCAATCATTTAACAGAAAAACCAGCATGCAGCAGGTGAGAATTTGGACGGATGCTTGGCACCTCACATCTATTCCAGAATAGACATTTATGTAGACGCGAAGTGACAAAAAAGTGTGAGGTGACACTTCGTCTAAGAGAATATGGCTGACTAAAAAATTGAAAGGTTCGCAGTACGATTTCTTTAAATCTTAATTTTTAATTCAAATTGCATGCATACAAATATTTAAACATATGCATGTGTTCTTGTATGTGTCATACGTGGTGTGTCAGATTCCAGAAGAAATTTACAATGACAGGGAAGAGTTATTTTGTGTATGGCTCTGAAGTTTAAATTAATTCAAATAAAAGTATTTTTTTCCAATGAACATGTCCTATAGCTCGTCCACTTCTCAGATTAATTTATTTATATATGAAAATATATATATAATATTAATCAGTCACGTGCTTAATAGTGTTGACATATGTATGTGCAAAGAAGATCAGGCGCAATCAGAAATTTCAAGCTCCTTAACGTGTTTTCAACTATCTTAAGTACTGATGTTCACCGTCCGTCAAGTTTGAGTAAGATTTTTTATCAAAACTACTTACACTACAATTGGTCAAAGACTGACTTTTTGGATTTAATTTACCTCCATTAATATGAGTCACTCGCTCCAAGAACATAAATTTCAACTACTGTTTCTAAATTGCTATTTTTTATGTAGCCTCGATTGCGCGATGAGAACATATGTATACTCTTTGTATAGCAAAATAAAATTAAATAGACCGTACCTACAACAAACAAAAAGAAAAATGTATCTCCTTAGCCAAGGGTCAATAATAAAAAGTAATTTTAAGAATGTTTTAATATAATTAAATTTATTGAATAACAGACAGATGGGTAGCTAAAGTGTGTGATTAAATTTAACTAGAGACGAAACGAAAACTATTGTTGAATGGTAGTTAAATTTCTCGTGATTGACAGGATGAAACCATTAAGTAGTATGTAAGCAAGTACATAATTATAATTAGACTATGCGAGAGTTGAATTTGCTATGTGCTTGTCATTAGTAAATGTTTATGAAAATCACTAAGAGACTAGATTCATTTAGTTCACTGAGAGAGACCATATTAATTGCCTCACTAGTCTACCGATTTTGAGGTTTGACTGACATTCGACTGTTGGCAAAAATATGGAAAAGTTGTCTGAACGCAGTGGCGACTCGTGCTCTCCGTCAAGCATTGGGTTAGCTACGAGCTCTGAGGAAGTATATAATAAAAAGAACAATTCGCATTTTTTGATTTTTATTAATAACATCGATGTGATATTTTCCTTCAGCTCTTTCAAATGTTTTTCAGTTGATATAAGAGACAAATAGCTCAATCTACTTCGGAGGTAGGAGATCTCTACAGATGACGTCGAAGTGGTACTGCACATATCACCTTGTACACTAGCTTTTCTTTTCGGATCGTGCAAACCGGTAGGTCCAACTTAACTCGTTAAATGGTGCTATACTTATATATATATAAGTTCCTTTTGATGTTGTAGCAGACGGCTGTATAGCGTATATTTTCATAAAAGACAGCCAATTATTTTTTTAATTTAGTGGCATCCCTGCTGCGATTTACTTGAAGGTTGAAACATACCAAAGACTATGAAGTCATATAGATCTACATATATGATGTCGACATTGCAGCCCGTACCACGAACAATTTTATATGGTTTCTATACTTCAATTTCTATCAGTCTAACGCGCTCTCTTATAAGAGAATCACGCTTAACGTATTTCACAGACTTTAATCATTTAAATTCTTGGTTTAAAATTAACTAACCAAATAAGCTAACTGACAGGAATCGCCCCCGTGTGAACGGAAGGCAGATTGCTAAGAATAACACGAGCTTGACTCCCTCGATAAGTAAAGAACTTGCTTGCTCCTTTTACGAAAAGTTGCCTGAGCTTACTTAATAGCTTCCATGGTAATAAGTTCATATTGCAAAGAAAAGTGCTACAAATCGTAGCTATCCAGTGCAATTAAAGTTTTTTTTTAGAGCAATTTAAATCTAATGCGTAATAAAATTCCAAATATGGTTCGGACGTAAAGGCGTGACAGTTGGTTCGGTGTATTCACCTCACAAAATCTAAAAAAAAAACTCTAACAGTGTACGCATGCATCACAACCACTATAAACTAACACTATCTCAATTAGATAAATACAAACTAATGGAAAGGCAACTCCAACTGTGATCGTGCATCACTCAATGCTCCCTCTCACGTACAAAGGCCTTCTTCCAAGCAACGAATCGTCCAATGAAAATCGTTTGGTTCGCTCACCACCACCCAAGCTCCACTTTTACCATTAACCTCCCAAAGTAACCCAATAAGGGTCAAGTCAGTTTTTATCTTAACAAGCCTGGTGAATGGAATCAATTTCATGGCCCCCATTTGAACTAATAAAAATGTTTTCCACCCTAATCTCCAATTGACAACAACAAATAATCCGTTGGCAGTTTTACGAGACTCATCCTGCATATCGAAACAATGAAACCAAGAGATGCTCCAATCTCCGATCCAGTGTTCATAAACACAACCTCGCCTATCACTTGACAGCCGTAAACCGATTAGAAACTCGAACTGTCCTGCACCGACGAACTTGTCTCTGCTCAGATGGTGCCTTATCACAAAATTTGTATATTTATTCATTCACCGACTATCGATGTGCCGTGCTGTGGCCTTAAAGGTGCATGCCTGTCTTTGACTATTAAGTTGCTTATATCGGCCGAGCTGTCAGCTCTCACGTTCCACATAAGACGCGCTGCATCAAATTTGAATTCTAATAGATACATTAAGATACCAAAATGAAACTAATGCCTGATTACGTTTGTTTCTTGCATAAATAAACCGAATCCAAGGGTGGCAGGAGGAAAGCCGAATACACACATATACGCTTCTAGATACGGATCTGTCAGATGATGTCAGATGGTCTTTTGATTTCTTCTAATTATCGCCATTTTGACTAATTAGTCTTTTAATTTGTGCAAATGATCGCGGCACCGCTGTGGTCGTATCGCGAACCTAGCCACTAAGTAATTTAAATACCTCCAGCGATTAACAAAAAGGAACCTCGCAACAGACAAGTCAGAGAGCAGCGAGTCGGTATAATTGCATGAGACGCAGTCTTGCGTTAATAAAGTGATTTTCTCAGCAGCGGCAACAACAACAACAACAAACGATAACGATTATTAAAACGATTTTAAGTTTGTTTGTCTGTCTGTTTTTTAGTTTAAATTTGTTTTTGTTTTGTGAAATGTAGGAAAAGAGGCAAATGGCTTCCTCCAAGTGTGAAGTGGTAAGAACGCAATGACAAAACGTCAGCCATCAGGCGGTAGCAGCCATTGGGACAAATTATCGAGGTGTCGTTCATTAGCAAGAGTAGCAGTAGGGTGCGGACTGTGAAGAGATTATCTAGACTTGAAGTTTGTATGAATAGGGAATCGAATTTCGAAAGCGGAAGCAATTAGAGATGATACAAAACAAATAAATTGTGTTTTGGTCTCGGAATTACATCATCTATTATATGCACCTTATTGTTTGTGCTTCGTGGATTTAGCTGTTGTTTCAATATTAAAAATGAAGTGTACAAAAAAGGTTATCTTGGACTATTTCGGTCGGTCGTCGGTCTTCGGTCTTCGGTCTTCGGTCTTCGGTCTTCGGTCTTCGGTCTTCGGTCTTCGGTCTTCGGTCTTCGGTCTTCGGTCTTCGGTCTTCGGTCTTCGGTCTTCGGTCTTCGGTCTTCGGTCTTCGGTCTTCGGTCTTCGGTCTTCGGTCTTCGGTCTTCGGTCTTCGGTCTTCGGTCTTCGGTCTTCGGTCTTCGGTCTTCGGTCTTCGGTCTTCGGTCTTCGGTCTTCGGTCTTCGGTCTTCGGTCTTCGGTCTTCGGTCTTCGGTCTTCGGTCTTCGGTCTTCGGTCTTCGGTCTTCGGTCTTCGGTCTTCGGTCTTCGGTCTTCGGTCTTCGGTCTTCGGTCTTCGGTCTTCGGTCTTCGGTCTTCGGTCTTCGGTCTTCGGTCTTCGGTCTTCGGTCTTCGGTCTTCGGTCTTCGGTCTTCGGTCTTCGGTCTTCGGTCTTCGGTCTTCGGTCTTCGGTCTTCGGTCTTCGGTCTTCGGTCTTCGGTCTTCGGTCTTCGGTCTTCGGTCTTCGGTCTTCGGTCTTCGGTCTTCGGTCTTCGGTCTTCGGTCTTCGGTCTTCGGTCTTCGGTCTTCGGTCTTCGGTCTTCGGTCTTCGGTCTTCGGTCTTCGGTCTTCGGTCTTCGGTCTTCGGTCTTCGGTCTTCGGTCTTCGGTCTTCGGTCTTCGGTCTTCGGTCTTCGGTCTTCGGTCTTCGGTCTTCGGTCTTCGGTCTTCGGTCTTCGGTCTTCGGTCTTCGGTCTTCGGTCTTCGGTCTTCGGTCTTCGGTCTTCGGTCTTCGGTCTTCGGTCTTCGGTCTTCGGTCTTCGGTCTTCGGTCTTCGGTCTTCGGTCTTCGGTCTTCGGTCTTCGGTCTTCGGTCTTCGGTCTTCGGTCTTCGGTCTTCGGTCTTCGGTCTTCGGTCTTCGGTCTTCGGTCTTCGGTCTTCGGTCTTCGGTCTTCGGTCTTCGGTCTTCGGTCTTCGGTCTTCGGTCTTCGGTCTTCGGTCTTCGGTCTTCGGTCTTCGGTCTTCGGTCTTCGGTCTTCGGTCTTCGGTCTTCGGTCTTCGGTCTTCGGTCTTCGGTCTTCGGTCTTCGGTCTTCGGTCTTCGGTCTTCGGTCTTCGGTCTTCGGTCTCCGGTCATCATGACATCGCTAATTCATCAACCACTTATGTTGAAAGTCACAGCTTTTCCGATGATTGAATCCATACATACTACATCGTCTTGTTTCCTGATCAGTAGTAAAGATCAGCATAAAGTTACTATTAGCAACAAATCAAAGTATATGATGTTTTTCAAAATAAATGTGGCCTGTTGTGCAAATGTGCAATGTCCACCGGGAGTATACGGGGTGGGCCAGGTAGTTAGGTGGGAAGTGGCATTAATGCTCTTAAGCCAGAGTAAGCCTATTGTCTCGCCTGGGTGTTCACACAGAAAGAGAGAAAGATAAAGGGGGTTTATGACAACCAGTTGGTATTCTCAGCCAATTTGACTAGAACTGTGACTGGTATTTTGCTGAGGTCGTTTAGACTGTTGAAGAAGTAGGGGCGTATGGTGGCTTTCCTGATTGAGGAAAGAACAGGACAATTGCACAGGAGGTGGTGAGTATTTTCCTCATCTTCTTCGTCTAGGCAGCTTCTGCAGAAGTCGTTGCAAAACAGACTCAGTCTTTTTGGTTGAAGGCCTAGAAGGCAGTGTCCGGTAATTATACTCACTGCAGAGCTAATTTTGGATATCTTTAGGAAGATGAGATCGCTTGAACTTTTAGATTTGTTTTGAAATTCGATAGGTACTACATGTCGACCATCTGGCGCTGACATTCTTTGCGTAGAGATTATTGAGCTGTATCTTGAAGGTAGTAATAGGGGTATCTATGTTACAAAAGATACTATCAACTGGTTTTGTAGTTTCCTGGGATGTCTCTATGGCCGAATGTTGAACTGTTCGGATATCTCGTTAAGAGATGAGCGGCAGCCGATTACTAATTTCGAGTTTATAAAGAACGATGCGAGGGATATAATTGCTGCTTGGCTATCAGTGAAAATGCAGATATCGCGTTCCATCTTAGCCAGGACAGGGCTTCGCTAATCGCCATTACTTCCGCTTGGAAGACTCTGCATTGAATGGGTAGACGAATTGATGATTAGTAAGAACAAACATTCCCATTAATTATGAAATACAACGTCGTTCAAGTGGCTGCCTCGGCAGTAGTGCATTATGTCACCCCAATTTTCCAAGACCTTATTGATGGTTTCGGACTGTAGCTCACGGATTGTTTAGATGATATTGGCCTTAACAGCTTGAATCTTGTTGGCGTAACATCGATCATTTACGGCTCCCCACAAAAAAAATTCCAAAGAAGCTTTTCCGCGATCGATTGTGGCATGGGCTGTGTGGTATGGCGCCCCCCTGCATAAACCACTGGTCGTCCAAATCCATGTCTTCAATGTCAGTAAAAACAAGTCAGTTAACATGGCTCTGTAACGCCCCCCGTTGAGCGAAACATTCTTCTCAGCCTCATATTCGAAGAAGTCCACAGTAGCCACATTCTCGTCTGTGCGTACCGTACGACGACGGAGACCATGAGTGTTATCCACTAACATACCAGTCTCACGAACTTTTTGTACAAGCTTTCGTACAGCAGCCGCGGTGGACTGCATTTCGTCCAATACTTCTTCTTTTCAAAAAATGCACTGTTTGGGCTAGCACACAGCACTCAGTTTGGAAATAAGTTTTCAATATTTCCCAACGCTGTTCAAGCGAAAAGCGACTCATTTTGTTCCGCAGAGGTATGATAATGACTTTTTGACAAGGTTTGGAGGAAACAGCTGTCAGTCTCAAAATAACCTATGATTTAAAAAAAACACCACTAGATGGCCCACCCTGTATTCATTATGACAGGTGAACCTAACCTCAAAACAACCGAAAACTGTCAAATCAGATGCATAAAAAAACATCAGCCATAAAAAAAAGAAACGCCCTTTACTTATGTACCAGAAAGAAGTGTTTAAGTTGGTTACTGGCCTTAATTGGCCCCGGAAATATGTCAAATATATTAAAAGAAATGATCTCCATTCGTGAACTCATCCTTCGAGGGCGGACACTTTTAAAAATCAACTCTTTGTCTGAAATTTCTGTCGAACCATTTTGCACCAAATCTAATAAGAATATATATAAGAATCCTATAATTTGTTTGTGCATATCTAAAACAGAAACAAGTTTCAAACGCTTTAACTCCCAGCAAATAAATCATCGAAGATTAATTCCGAGTAGTTAACACACTTTTTGTATTTGGCTGCTGTCGCATGTCCAAAGGGGCACGTAGACACTTTTCTCAAATTAAAACACACATTTAATGAAGGTTATAGCTGGTTTATTCGATATTAATAGGTCGCGTAGCTGTAACAATTCGGTCTCATGAATTTTGTTTGCTTTTCACACTGAAGTTCCTCATAATCAAGCATGCGAATTGACAGTAAGGAATTTCGCATAAAGCATGCCATTTTATTTTAATTGGACCACTTTTAAGTGACCCTTTTCGTGTCAGAAGCGTATGCAGATGTAAAGATATTCTCTCGGTTACAGTTATCTACTTTCATTCCATAATTCGCTAAACTAATTTAATTGCTATTTCGAAAGTCAATTTCTTCTTGACTTTTTGGGCCGCTTTCGTCGCCATCATTCCACAGGTTCGTCAAATCAGTTAAATTGTTAACGCGCCACGGCCACACTGACCCATCACACTGTCTCACTCCGCCATTATGCGCGGTTAATTAAAAATTAAAAGAAAAATACCATCCAGATGAGACGGAGAAGATAACGTGGCACAAAGCCTCTCAACCATTTTCGTTTCATATCACGGGCATGGTCCGTTGGGCAGTTGACAGTTTTTGGGACACTTCACCTGTGAAACCTTTTGAAACCCACACTCAAATGAAATAATAGACCCTCGGCTCTTCCTCCTCTCCAAACAAAACCCCCCCACGGAAAATGCTTTATTACGCGGAAATCTCGGGTAATTAATTCGAGAGACGGGCGGAGGACATGCCGGAGTGCATACGGTCGGAGTAGCGCACTTGTCGGTACCATCTAATTGCGACATCGAAAGCCTAATTTGGATATAATAACGGACATGAATGTGTTAATTGATTCCTTGTGTCGTACCGGCACAAAAAGAAAACAAAAAACTAGTAAGAGCCAGGTCGAGCCGGGCCAAAAGGAACGCACAACCGAATGGCCAAAAACTCTGCCCAAATGTCCAACGCGTCCAATGGCTCAATTTCTAGAGCGTGATGTGAATGATGATGATTAATTCATTTTCGTTCGCTCTTAATTAACAGAAAATAAATAGGCGACGTTATGTGTCACCCGGCTGTGGTCTCTTCATTACGCCACATCGCGGGGCGGTACGGGAATACGGTGGGTTTTCACGTGAAAGCTGCCCATTACGTGTTTAGCCTGCAATTGTTGTCTTTTTTATTCACCTTTTATACAAATGTCTCTGGGAGGGTGGTGGTGGATGATTGCCGAAAAACAATGACAGCAATAATTCACATTTGATTTTGGTGCTAGCGGAACGGTGCCATGTTGGTTGGTTGGCGATGTGGTGTCCATTGAATGTCAACAGAGCCCGACTGGTCAAAAAAAAAATCTTTTAATTAGTGGTTTTCAAGGGAAATTTGATGTTAATTTCGGTCATAGAGGGTGATGGTACTTAGAACTGGTTACCTCGTATTTTTGTTCTATGACAGTGATTGACAATTATTCGAATTTTGTATTGTTTTAACACAAATTAGTGCCTATACTCAGAAAACAGAAATAGACAAGTAGCACTCTGATGGATATCTGCAAATATAATCTTGTTCTTTCCATCCATCGTCGTGGGGATCATCATAAACCGACATACTGAAAATGATTTCAACTTTATATAAACCCCATTTATCAGGCGTATCTGGAATGAGATCGCAATCGCAAATTTTTTTGCTCAAAACGTGGGCTACAGAATTATATTATACTTATACGCATAATAATTGCGTTACAAAACCCGGGATGATTAAATTTAATTTTTTTTTTCAAAAATTGTGTTTGTTTTTGCTGACTTTTTTGTCTTAGCCACATTTTTGCAGTTTCAACTTATTCGAATATTGATCGGATTTTCCAACATTTAATGCTTCGTTATGTGAAGTAGTCTTGATCTACAATTTACTGGGGAATCAATGTTTTAAAATCGTGAACTTTTCAAAAAGCGTTCGTTCGTGAATGGATTTGCTATTTTTTAAATTCATTTTTTTACATTCATTATATATTTTTGTATATACTAGAGAACAACTTAAACTAGTTGGACTATTCCTATCCTACTGGCCGTAGGCTGGAGCACAAAGCTAAACTCAATATTATGCTATGTACTTCGACCAAATTTAATACCGATTATATTTACTAACAATTTGTGAATATAAAATTAAATAAAAATTAAATAACACACTCACAACTAAGTTGGCCGCTGATTGGAGAGGTCAACAGTTCTCCAGTATCCAATCTGCACTCTATGATTCCTTCCCCGGGTATAAAGGAGTTCCATCGCCTCGAAGCCACCAGAACTTTTAACACTCCGACTCGATACCGCTGTACTAAAGCGGAGAAAACCCTCCTCAGCAGCTCTTTGTCCGACAGTGCAGTCGTGGTTGAGACGGCTATCCACGATTGAACGGGCGATGTGACGGTTGATTGCTACCGCATTTATGTCTTGAATTAGACCGTGTTTTTTGAAATGGAGAAATGACGTGGTTTTTAATAGTTTTGCAATTTTACGAAGTAACCTCCAGCCATCTGATTATTGACCGAGTTCATTACTTTGGAAGTATGATCTCGAAACAACTTCAGCACGAAATGTCCTCTTATCTGGCTGGCCCTGTTGGATAAGACTTCATTAAAGTAGACATTTTAGTTTTTTTTTTCATTTTGTGCAGGAACTCTGGTGTTCTGTAAATGCTAAGACAAGCCCTAAGGAGTTAAGTTTACCCCCCAAAAAACCGAAATCTTTCCATTTATCCACTTTACGCCGAACCACATGGACGGGGATATTTGTCTGCAGTCCTTTGCGCCAGTGGTTGCCATTTTCATTCACCAATTTTTTGTTCGTATCCGCCGAGGCCTTATGTAACGGTTTTCTGAACAGAATGATTTGCGAATTCGCTAAGTTACAAACATTATCAGATCGCCTCAGCTAGACTGCAACATCTAATCCGTGTATGTACGTATCGCACCAATAATTTCGGGCTGAAAGCGTGTTGCACATTTACTACCAGGCCCAACAACTACATATGTAAGTATACATCTTTCAGATATCGCTCTGTGCGTCGAGTCCATCTTATGCTTCATTTCCCATCAAAACTAATTCTTATTTACTGCAGAGCCGAGATAGATAATGTCACTGACTACAAATTATAGCTCCACTTTGAGACGTTTTGAGAAAGAGTCTGACCATGTTTCGGACTAAAAGCGTGTTGAGCGTCCATTTATGAGAACGGAAAGAAGCACAAATTATACCACTGAAAGATATTGTCAAACTTTGCTGGTCAGTGGGTTACACATGACTTCCACAATAACATCCTCATCGAAATCATGATGGAAACGAATCAATCATCGAGAAAAGATCAAACGGCAAAACCATAATTAGAGATCAAAGCTCCAAATCCGGGTATCGCTCTAGTTCCGTTTCATTAAATAGAAAAAACCAAATGGAGTGACTCCCCATTTGGAGTGGCCTCGAATAATTATCCACAAATAGTCCAAAACTAGCACATCCCCCACGAAGGAGCAACAAAAACTCTTCAATTTAAACGTCATTATGAGCAATCGAGTCCGATCACACGGTTCGACCTCCATTTCTCCATCTAGCCTCGCACGGTTCTACGGTACCCTAAATAGAGAAAACGATATTTTAAACATCCGTTCCGAGACCGAGACCGAGACCGAGTCCGCCACACCGACAGCCGTAGACTCATCAAACTATACCCGCTCTAATTATGCAAGGCCGGAAACTAACAAACACTCTCTTCCACTCTAATTTCTATCTCAAGGTTATTATCCCACAAGAGTTATGAATGAAGCTAAACGCTGATCATTAAAGGATCATCATGCCTCATAATCTAATTATAATTTGTTTTCGGTCGACATTTAAGGAACTCGCCTCGGAGCGGGGCATTGCGTGTTCTGACCTACGACGCTCCGCTTGGCCATAAGTTTGGCGACTATGGTCACCACCCCCTCCAGACGAAGACCGAGATCAGCAGCAGCAGCAACAGCAGCGGCAAACGACAGTGACGATGGCGGCAACACGGCAGCACCATCAATCCCCGGGTCTCCGGAGAGAGCATAATTGTTCGGTATCATCACAAAGATGATTTGTGATGTGAATCCAGGGCTGGATTGCATGTGTCGCTCCGTTCCACACACAGAACAAAAACAAAACACATCCGAAAGTGTCCTTAATGAGTGTGATGTCGTTTGAAGAGTTCACAGTTTCTGTTTCCCGACACAGGTACAGGTAGACAGGCAATAGGAAACAACCGTTCTCAGAGCCAGAGGGAATATTTATTCGTAATTTGTCCAGTTCTGCTTCCCTTCAATCGGTCATTCAGACTTCAGCGTTCAGAGTTGCGTTCGCTGAGGAAATGCCTCAAGAATTTATCGCATCACGAAAGCTGGCATCTGACAGGCGGTGTGTGAATGAAGAAACGATTGGATTTCAATATTCATTCATCCATCAAAATGATATCGTTTCGGTATCTTATTCTTGGAAGGGTTTAGCCTCGGAGAAAGGGTTTTTGTTTGTCAATTAATTCGTTTGTTGTTGGCTACTGTTTGGTGGATAACTACTCAGTCGGGATTGGCTCTGTGACAGGTACGCAACAGTCTGATTGTAAGCAACTTTAATTTATCTTTGTCTCAGAAAAAAGTGAGGAGTGTTCCATGCGCTCTTGCAGCGGACATGACAGATGGAAAGAGTTTTACTGCATCATCAGTTCTGGACTCAGTTCAAGCTACTCCATGGCGGATGTGTGGGGAATCTAGTTATTCGATGATGTTTATGAATCACTGAGAAAAACTGAATTGTTATTTTTAGTCGCCACAAAGGATGACCAAAAAATCGATGAATTATTAGTCATTTGCAAGCAAAGAATATGATATTTTTTTTTAGCCTTTGATGATCTATGAAGTCGACGATATGTATGAATAGAACGAGTGCTGTATGACCACAACGTTCGAAACAGTGACACGTTGTGGACGCAGTTATTTGTTTCTCAACAATAACTAAAGGGTATTTTTTTAAAAGCTATAGAAAAGTTTTTCAAAAAAGAAACACATAAAATTCAGAAAAATGCATGAAATCTTTATTTGAATCGATAGTACGGTCCATATAATTTAATGTTTGAAGATTATCTCATGCAAATGTTAACCTTGACTGCACCTCAAATGGTCCATCCGCTTAGTCCGATCTTGGCATACTCTTTCCAACATTTCGGCCGGTATCTCACGAATAAATGCTTCAATATTGTCTTCCAATGCGTCAATTGAAACGGGCTTGTCTGTATAGACATGAGCTTTGACATAGCCCCACAAAAAATAGTCTAGAGGCGTTAATTGACCGGTCCCGAACGTGAAATAAAATGTTCACCGAACTCGCCCCTCAATAAGTCCATGCTTGCGCGTGCTGTGTGGCATGTGGCACCTTCTTGTTGAAACCACATGTCATGCAAGTCAAGCTTTGCATCCAAAAAGTTGGATATCATCTCACGGTAGAGCTCACTATTCACAGTTACGTTACGATTCGCATCATCTTTGAAGAAGTACGGTCCAATGATGCCACCAGCCCATAAACCGCACCAAACTGTGACTTTTTTCTGGATGCATTGGTAGCTCTTGCAATGCTTCTGGCTGAGATTCACTCCAAAATCGACAATTCTTCCTATTTACGTACACATTGAGCCAAAAATGAGCTTCGTCGCTAAACTGACCATAAAATGTAAGAAGCGCGCGATGAACTTTCTTAACAGAGCACGCATTTTGATAATAAAATTCAATAATTTGCAAGCGTTGTTCGTTTGTAAGAAGATTCATGGTTAAATTATATACGAAACTAAAGATGTTTGACAGTGAAACAAAACGCGAAATGTGCGTCAGCTGTTTAAACCAGTGTTGCCAAAAAGATAATGGCTAAAAAATCACCCTTTAGTTACTTTCCGAACTCAACTTGAACTAAATTCAGTTATATTGACTGTTATCAAGGGCGGCAATATGAAAATGAGACTCATCGCTGAAAGTGAATTAATTAAACGAAAACGTACCTATTGTCCGTCAGGTTTTTCAGTATTCATCAAATAGTTCAAAATTCACTTGCGTGTAGGTGGAAGAACCTTTGTTGGTAAACATTTTATTTATCTGGATATCGTCATCTACTCGAAATATAAAATCCAATGGTTAAGGATGATATGGAGTCAGACCAACAATGTTTAGTGGCCTCAATGCAATTAGATATTAAATTAGACTAGCGTCGCTACACGAATCAACAGTTTTTCCAACGGATTTCTTTTCTCGAGACACGGACAATGTTCAGAGAGTCCAACTGCCAATACGAGCTGTCGAAGAAGAATACAAAAATAACCTTCTTTGTGTGGCGCTACAAACGAACCTGGCACTCAACCAACAAACCTCTCCAGCCAGCGCGATCTCTGGGCCGCTGCCTCCTGTTTCACACACCAAATTTGCTGTGGTCCGTTTCCACTTGTGTGCGCCATCTTAGACACAGGCGTCTTCTATTGCTTTGTCCCATAGGTACGAAGTCGGAGATTCTTCCAGCCGGACCAAATTGGTTTACATGGCCCAATCACCTTAGGCAATCGATCCGAAGACGCTTGGCTACGATCATGTCTGAATCTATTGCTCTAGATGATATAGATGCAAATAGGACTAAAGATGGCAAGCAGGCCTTTCGTAGAGACCAAGGACTTCTTCATCCCCTTTTGAGAGTTGTCCATACCTCTGCGCCGTACAACAGGACTGGGATGAGCGGCTCTATCAGTCAATTGCCTCTTGAGCCAAGAAAAAAACAATGTTTGGAAGTAGCTTACATGCAACTATAATATGTTCGTTTGCCTGTCGTTTAAGATCATTTGAACTAGTGGACAACACCGTATTCGGATGTCGCTGTACTTCATCTCCAGTAGTCAACAAGGCAGACTTGACTAAAAATTACAATACATGAAGTTTTTATTCTGGTCTACGGTCAACATTCAATCTTATGAAGGTCTGCACCTGCACAGCTCATGCTATGCGTGCTGCTATTCTAACATGGAACAATGCTTTTCTGCTATCTCCAAACAGTGCTGCCAGTAATTTGATGGGGTATTCTGCACACAACAGAAGACATTTTACTGCATTCACCAAATTCTCGAGTTTCACCTATTTCCCCTTAATGAATTCCAAAGCCGAAATGCATCTTTATCCAACCACCAGTTTGATTGAATTAGGAACCCAATTAGACCAATTACTGAAACAAATCAATAAACTAAAGTCCTGTTTGTAACGATCGGCAGAAGTCGCTCTTGGGTGATGGAATTTTCAATCCGTACTTGGATGATCCTTTAACAGTGTTCTAATTGCTGGACTTTGTCACTGCTCTAGACACACTAGCCTTCGATCCATCGTATCGATGGTAGGAAATCGCTGAATGTTACTTCGTTATTGCAAATTAAATCATCACTGACACCAATTGCGAATTCCTCGAATAGTTGCTTCCCATTTGGAGCAACCCACGTCATTGCTATTGTTCTCGTACAAGCCAACGTCCCTCACACAATAACGAACACAGCAGCGGCAGTTTAAAGCAAAGCCAGCTACGCTTGTCTGCAATCGGTGTTCGAGATCTATGAAGCAAAACAAAATTCCGCAGCAAACCGGCAGGCAGTCATTAGGAAAAAAGCGCATTTTAACATATAATAATCCGTATTTATATTTATTTAATACAAGAGGAGATACATTACGACATCACGGATCAATTTTCTGACCAACTGCACCCGACCGTTCAGCTACGCAAAGTGACCGAACATCGGCACGGTGGAAGGAGGCGACCAAGCCGCCTGTGGTGAATTTAATTGCGCCTAATGGCTTCACTTGTTCATGCACCAGTCCAGCCGAACGGTGGCGGCGTCGTCGTCGTCGTCGGTGGCGGGAGGTGATGGTAAGCCCACTCAACTGCACGGATATTATCAGCAAAACAGTACACACTCGCAAACCAGGAATGAGCCTCGTAATAGCGCCGCACTCCATTGCCCGCAAGCTCCCATAGCCCGCAAATGGCTGCAATTGCAACTGCAACAAGCGAATTATCAAAGCATTAAAGTAAATTAATTAAAAAATGAAAAAAAAAATATATGAAAATAAACAGAAAAACGTTGAAAATCAACATTGAGAGTGCAATATGGCGTGACACGATTGTTGGACGTATTGATTCGCGCGATGCAATCGGCAGTCACATCCCTTGACCAGGTTTGAACAGTCAGCCTGAATGTTTACTCTTAATGGGCAACTAATTACGGTAAATTACCGTTGCTGATGATGGCGAACAGTGAAATGAGACTCTTTGGTAAATATTTGACGCATTGTATGGATCCTGGGATGTGGTTATTAATTTGGCAAATGAATGCTCGTATTTTGTAATTCACTTGTGTTGTTCACGTACACGGTGTAACGGGGTCTGTTACACGGGCAGATGGTGCCTAATGATGGCGGCAGAATGCATTTGCATGCTTTTACCTCGGCCTTTGTCAATACACTTGTGACAGATTATGCCCTGCATGACATGCGTCTGCATTGTAATAGAAACGGAAGCGATAGGTTGACAGTTTGTTTTCCTTTCAGGTTTATTTACAAATCTGAACAAAGAAGCGCACTTGTGCGACTGACCTGGGTGCATTTGGATTAGGTCGGGAAATTTCCCTTGGATCTATAAAAATTGGGTTGACAATATCTAGAGCTTGGTGGTAGTTTATGATTTAAATTAGGTTGAATTTGTTGGAGCACCTCTTGTTGGAATTACTTTCAGTCTAGGTTTAGTTCGTAACTGTTAAAGCTTAGTTTCAAAGAAATATGACACAATAAGGCTGTTATTCGATTGGGCGATCTTTGGTCCTGTTTGCGTTGATGGCGTTTGGAGAAGAAGTTTCAACCCGAACTGTATGGGCTGTACAGCGACATGAGTCTAGCCAGCCGTCTACGACGAACCCAGCGCCTAAGAAGGCTAGGCAGTGTAGAGCGTATGGACAGCTCAGCTCCAGTCCGAAGAATCCTCGACTCTGAACCTGTGAGACAACGTAACAGAGGAAGCCACGCACACGGTGGCGAACACGAGTCGAGGTGGACCTCAGCCGGCTTGGTGTGCGAAACTTTAGACAGCTGGCAATAGATCATATTGGCTTGAGACGCATTTTGGGTGAGGCTCAGGTGCGCCTCGGAGAGAATGCTGACATTCTAACTACCAGATAATGGAATTGGTCTCCCAGGGTTTAGTGGTCTTGGTGAGCGAATGTTCTTAGCAAAGCTAGTCAAATTAAAAGGTGCTTCATGGTCTTTAATAATTTAGTCAACTGTGTACAGGACTGCACGGATGAACGGACTTTGAAGAGGAGACGTGAAACACGGTCGAATTCAAAAACTGGTTCTGTTTCGTTTTAGAAATGCCTTCGATCTGTAGTACGTACTGAAATAATGCCAAGAAAATAATGAAAATAATGTCAAATGCTTTCCAATGACGTCCACTTCAGACGTACATAAACGCTTGCCGGACAGTTCTTGGTGGACTTTTAACGAAGCAACGATGGGCTTTACGACGCTGGATAGACCTGAAATAAAAGTGTGATATCTTTGGAGAGTCATCTGTAACTACCTGCCTACGGTCACCAAATGATTTCAGGCAGGTACGGTGTATTCAAGTCCACCGTAGATTTCATTGACTGAAAGACCCAATTTAGGTTAGGTTCGGTTGAAGTGACTGTCGTAGCTCAAACCAGTTGTGACCCACTAAGATCCTGCTTGGATCGATTGTGCTATCACAGTCCGATGATTGTTTTTACTTCTTCCTCATCCCTGCAGATCCTGCAGAGGTCGTTGTAGGGGGCTCCCATTCTTCTTGCGTGTGAGCACAATATGCAGTGGCCGGTGATAATGCCTATGACCTTACTGATTTCATTCCTGTTGACGTTTGGAGAGTATTTGTTTGTTTTTCTTTAAGGCTATATTTCCCTAGAAGTCCTGCAAGTATCTAATGTACTAGCTGGTCTTCTAACGATCCTGTGTTCACAGATGATAGGGCCTTTGGCACACCAGTTTTGGAATAAATTCTGCTCAACCAACCATCATAATGGATCTATGAGAAACTTAATGAGACGTCGTTTAGGCCCATGCACCCGCAAACTTAGTAATGAGGCACATGATACCTTCGGCTCACATACGGCTGGTAGACATCGTAGAATTGTCCAAATTGCCCAAAATAACAACAGAGCTCTTTCAGTGTTGTGAATCAGAGCTTTCTATGCATGATCTGCCTTTAAAGTTAAATATAGTGGACTTTCCCTAAGTTGAATTTTCGAATTTTTTGTTGGCCATATTTTGGCATTTTCCATACAAAAATCCATCCTCTCACTCGAACTAATTCTGATACCTCGTGAGAATTCGACTTAGGGGAGTCCACTGTAGTTGAAAATGTATCGTATCCCTGACGAGTAGGTCGGCCTTTGCAAAGCAAAAAGTGTATGAAGCTTCGCACTTAGAAGTCACCACAAAATTGTACAATACAATACGTATGGCTAGAGAAACTATGCATACCCACGAAGGGCTGTAGCACCACCCACAAAAAATGGTTTCTATAGTCTGTGAATAGGACAGATAAAAGCACAAACTAAACTTACTTAGTCATCAGGCTTGCAAGTTTCAGGGCCTGCGAAATCGCTGCCTTCCATAGCTGATTGTTCTGGACACGGTTGTCTTTATACCGTAGATTCGCTCTTCCTCTTTTTGTCGAAGCAGGAGCATTGGTGTTTATAAGCTCGATGTGCCCGAACCAGTTAAGTCAACGGACTTTTGCCTTCCGGACTACATCCACTTCGTAATTTCGCCGCCTTATAGATTACCTAACAAATTTCCTTTATGATTTCATCAAAATAAATGCCCTATGTTTGCGAAAAAATAGAGGCACTTTCAGATTTTGAACTTATAGGCAACGATGGTACAATGAAGTCGTCGAAGAAACATTCTCGTATAATGTGTCCCCATTTTTAGATCAATTAAAAAACTCCTTTAAGCACAGTCACAGCACTCCCAATCGTTAAATCAAAGCAATATCCTGCAGTAGAAATACATTGCCAATTGCCAGACAGACAAATCATTTATTCGCACCATCGCCCTGAAGCTGCACACACTTTCGCTTGTTTAAATATTCATTTCGACAATTTCAAAAGCATAATCGCAATTACACGTTTCACACAGTAATGGATTTGCAAATGCCCCTCCATTAGGCGATGAAAAATTCATCAGTCATAGTGCAGCACTCCATTGTCACCTCAGGCGTCGAGTGTCGTCGCAATGATGCAAGCGAGAGGGAATGCATTTTTTAACGGTGAACACCTCCCAAAGTGCATACCCACTCGACAAGCCCCGCCAATGGAACGACGTTCCCCAGTCAGGCAGCACCCTGCGCCCAAACACGTGTAATGGAACATTTCACCATTATTCGGCGTAAAATCGATCAGATCACAACTCTCAACAAACAGGGCAACTCGATGTGGTGGTGCACAAAAAGTTAATTTAATCACTCATTTGACAGTTAACCGTGCCCCGCCCACGAACCACACCCCAAACCCCAAACCCCATACTCGCGCGCGAGGCAATCTGAGCAAAAACTATCTCATCAACTGGAACATTATTCTCATTTCGAATTCATAAATAATAACAGCAGTTGCTGGCTGCGAAAAGCGATGGTCGCAAAAAAGGATCAGATAGGATATAATTGCGAATTATTATTAAGCACTTTCCATATTTGCTACTAATGAGGACTCATTATATCCACTTAGCAGCTCGACTGACGACATATGACGTGGAAATGTGGAAAATTCGGAAAATCAGAAAAAAAATGCTTCGCGCTCAAAAATACGAATAAACGTCCACGTGAAATCCATTATTATGGTAATTACCAGAGGCAATGGAACGACGGCAGTGAGGCGCTGTGGGACCGACTGGGTTGGATACAAAGGGCCGATGTCCATACGGGGGATGGTGGGCGTTATGGTGTATCGCCTCTTGTGGTTTTTGTCGAGGGTAATTGCTTCATTAATCGAATATGATCGGGTGGGGGTTTAAATTTGTTCTAAGCTTTTGTGGGACTGTGTTAGAAGATGGGTATTGTGTTTGAAGGGTACTTCGATTAAAATATATTGTAGAAGTATTGACTACAATTTCGTACTGTTGATCAATATCTTAGCTAAGTTCGACTTAAGACAGTCACGAAGTCGTGTCAATAGACAACAGCTCAAGGAGAACCGTCAACTAATCATTCGCATTCCCCATTCGGCTATGCCTCTAGTTTGGACGTGATTTAATTCCTTCCTCTAATGCGAATGATTCCTCTGATGTATGGATTAGGCGCGATTTAATTTTTAAGTACGATTACCATTTTCTCCTGAAGTCTGTTAAACAAATTCAGTCTAATGTGTTTCCCTTCCCTTGGCCCAGGGCCAGCAACGATGGAGGGAAATATGTAAAAACATGAAAAGAAACCGAAAATACATTTACGAACATTTTTCTCGCTTTGACACTTTGAAAATGCCTCACAACGATGAAAGAGAATCTCATTTACCGAGTGCCAAGCACCCCCCATTAAACCAGTTCTAGCCCCTTTTTCGGCAGTAGAAATTATTCCCCAAGGACTGGTTGTTTTTGGCACTTTATGTGTCAGCATTATCACACCATTTTCAAATTATAAATGTGTGATAAAGTTGCCAGATAAACCACCCACTTTCGGGCAATCAACCCCAGGTACAACCACCCACCCTTCCTCTGTTGTACGTGTTATGTACACATGTCCATACTTATATATACAAGAGGGCGCTTCTGCTTGATGTAAATCCATTTCGCTTCGAAGCGCCCTCCCCGTTTGCCATTCATGAGCCCGAGTACTGAGCCGCGGAGTACGGGGGCTAGCTAAAACTGCTAACAGCTTGTCAGCGACGACAGAAGCAAAAACGATGCCGGATATCATCATCTAGCCATAAAAAGAGTCCGCAGCTCGCTTATGAATACATTATTAACTCGACATTTACGGGATGCGCGCTACACCACCCAACCGGTCTCGAGCAAGGACCCCAGAGCCCTAGCCACCATCATCACTACATCCGTTGAGCTCGCAGTGTGGGTGATACCGACAGGCGCAACCCCTCAGCTCACTCGACAGAAAATTAAAACGAAATCAACTTGCTTACTTTCCACTTAAAATGTTTACTCGTCTAATTGCAGGAGGGTGTGCAAATTGACGGGGTGGATTTCACAGGGTGTTCTGTGTAGCCGTCAACGAGGGCAAACAACAAAAAACACACGAAGGTAGATGGAAGATGGGGACAAAATGAGAAGCTAGAAGGGAACTCAAAGCAGAGATAAAAACATCCGAAATCCGACTACACCGACTACACCGGCGGTTAACTTGCGCACGAACCACACCGGGGGTTGATGCGCCATTTTGACGTTTTTATGTACAAATTCGCCTTCAAAACTCATTGCATCCACTTTGGGCCGCTGTGACCTGCGAATGGTGCAGAGCGGGAGGTATGTGGACTGTGGAGCCTGGTTATGACTACGCCACGGCAGATAGGTACATTAAAAAGTGAAAAAGAATTTAAATGCAAACACTTTTTGTACTAATGTCAGGAACATTGGGAATCCTGGTTGCGAACAGGCTGCGGTGGCAGGAGAGGCGTTTGAGTGGAGCTTTTAAGGGCTCAACTTTGTGTCACTTCTTTATGCAGATAAGCAGCAATGGCAACAACAGCAGAAGTGCTGATAGTCTGGGGCGATGCGACGAGGGAGGGAGGGAGACATGGCGTTTTTAATGTTAGGAAAATGTATGCAAATTGTGTTCTTTTTGAATATTTAAGAAGCGTATACTCCCGATGGTAGGAGGCGGCGGCTTAGGTACTCTGTGACGTGGATACGTATGAGTTTGTGTGGTCTTGGTTGTCGAATGTGCGGCGGGGAGGGCAAAAGTTTGAAAACTTTTTAAAAGGCTCTCTGCTCGAAGCGTGTAACAAGCAAAGTGATCATTTACGAATCGAAGTGATGCTTCTTGCGTAGGAATATGTACAGGTAGTGAAGGTCTCGTCATCATAGCCATCATTTCTTGGTCACCCCACATCGAACAAGTGAAAGGTTGTAAGAACAATTCATTTAAGGATACAATTGTTTACATTGAACTCCCTCAAAACCACGACGCGTGGTAAAAATATTTTTTTTTATTTTATTAAACCTTAAGTGCAAGACAAAAATGATTGAAACTATCTTACTGGCCCTTTGCAGGCAGTCTAGGCTTAACTTTTACATTAATTAGGAATGTCTTTCGACTTAACTAGTAAAACGATTGAAACAACGAACTATTCAAGTCCGCTGCTGCCCGATACACCAATACCCATCTGCCACGGTATCAATTTTACGAATTGATTCTTAGTGTTGTGTTTTAAGGATATTTCAGTTTATGATCGTTGCTCGAGCGTGAGTCTATTCATGCTGAATCGCTAAGCCAAACTAACCACAAAATCAACCAAGGATTGTTAAAACGGCTGTGACAAAGCAATGTCGGTTTAAAGTTCTCCGCCTCTGAAAAACCACGCTTTATTTAGGTGCTTCAAGTCCAGTGCAGAAGGCGTTTGATTCCGGACACACCAACTTTGATTTTCAACAATCACCCTCTAAGTAAGTGCTTCAAGTTACTGATTTTCCAACGGGACTATAACTGGACCTTAAGTCACCGATCAGACAGACATTGGTGCGAAATGAAGAAACTCGTAACTGCCAGTAACGAAGAAGGCCCAGAAAAGTAGATTCGGTGCCAATCAGACTAATTGGGCACCGCCAGAGATTCAACCCAGCTTATTTGCAATTAGTTTTAGGCCTTAGATTCTATCGCTAAGTTTCGCTAATATCGCTCTAAGTTTGGACAATTGAACACTGTGTTCGAAATTAGGTAGGAGACGCCCGTCAATGATCTAATGTATAGAGCGATGTTAACCGACTTTCTGTGACCTGAGCTTCATAACAACAATATTTCCGAGCAGTGGGTCCAACAAGACGGCGCAAGTTGTGAAGTAGAAATTTGGCGACTGAGCCAGTTCACGGCGAGCGTCCATCAATTGGCTACAGGGATATAATATAATAATATGGGTGGCGCTACAGCCCGTACAGGGCCAGGGCCTAGCTCCTCAGCAAACACTCGTGTTGTGGGTGCTATTGTTCTATCACGAGTGGAAGGGACCTACAGTTTTATGCCGACTCCGAACGGCCAAGTTTGAGAAGCTTTTTCTAGACAGTTATACTCCTTGAGCATTGTCAGTGACTAGAAAGAAGTGGGGCCGTGAAAAGTATTTCTTGTCGTATCAAGAATCGAACCTAGACAGATTGGTCCAAGAGCGTAGGAGTCGACGCACATACCCACAACGCCACGGGCCACCACGGCCACAGGGATTACAACTACATTATATTCTCTGAGGCTACGTCCTTAGTCCACGCTAACAAGCCAACGACTTTATAAGGGTGCTAGGATCTAGGCCAACATTCGAGACGCCGGAATATTAGACCGAATCATAATTTTTGATGATGGACCGCTTGAAGCGCTGCCAGCAAGGTGTAGAAAACTATTTGGAACTTTTTGTTTTCGTGCATACATTTTAAGATCATAAAACCTATAAGGATATGCTATTCTGATTTGACTCTGATTTGCAGAACGCGAAGCGTATGTACAATAATCCCACAGTAGACATTGCGTTTTACATTCGAACGTGGAGCTAGGCATTTGTTTGTTCTTCCTTTATGAAAGCACCTGCTAGGGTGTATATCTTCTTCTTCTTCTTCTTCTTCTTTGTTTGGCGCTACAGTGCGGGGTGGACCTGGGCCTCAACCAACAAGCCTCTCCAGCCAACACGATCTTTCGCCAGCTGCCTCCAGTTGTGCACACCAAGTTGGTTGAGGTCATTCTCCACTTGTGTGCGCCATCTCGTTCTAGGACGCCCTCTGTTGCGTTGTCCCAATGGCTAGGAATCGAAGACTCTTCTAGGGTGTATATGGTATCTAACTATTTATTTTATAGTATTGCATGTCTATAATAATATAATATGGGTGGCGCTACAGCCCGTAGAGGGCCAGGGCTTAGCTTTTCAGCAACCACTCATGTTGTGCGTGCTATTGTTCTATCACGAGTGGAAGGGACCTACTGTTTTATGCCGACTCCGAACGGGCAAGTTTGAGTAGCTTTTTCTAGACAGACTTTTTTGTTGTATGTCTAAAAACATTCTTATTATAACTTCAACGTCGAACAAAGGCAGTTGCAAATAAAAAAAAAACAAATAAAGCGAAGTTCAAAAAATGTCCAGAAAAGTATTAGTTCATATTATTTGCACACACGATTTGTTTCGATACGCACATAGGTGAACGTTTACATTGTACCGGCAAAGCCCAAATCTTCGTTTACATCTCCTTCTAACTTATGGGACCTCACACGCTGTCTCTCTCTAACAATCGTGTGCTTCTCAGGTCCATGCAAACACGAATTGAGATATTTGATACCAACTGTCAGTATTATACAAATTCTGGACTGAACTATTTGTCGAGACGATTTGCTTGACAATCGTGTTTGATGGGCCAAATCGACAATGTGAACGCTCGTTACTACAAGCAGACTTGTAGTACGGTAGACGAAACATTTTAATTTGACTTGAACTACCTATTCAAGGGTTTGAGCAAATCGTATCGACAAATTGTGTGAAGGCCGCTAATAGCACGCTTCTCAGTCGACTGAGCTACACAATAGCAAAGTAGATCACCAGAGCAGTTCGATCGATAGTCGACATTCGCATTAAGGGCCTTGTTAAATTCCCGTGATCTTCTAAAAACGATTCTTAAAACATTTTCAAAAATAACTTAACCAGCTTGTATTTATATCTATTATCTATCCCTTCAAGGGTTTTGCAACAACCTTCCGTTCCCCACGAAAATATGTGAATGAACTCAAGCGTATTGCCTCAGCTACAAAGTTCTTTAAATACTGGGTGTTTCCACAAGATTTATTGACTTCAACAAACCGTATTTGACTTCATGATCCCATTCACAGACTAGTTTGGTAAACCAATTTCCATATAAAATATTGCCAACCTCGCACATACCTGCCCCCGTATCTTTAAAAAGCAAGTCTCGGCGCGATCGAAACCCTTGTTTGATCCAATTTAAACAAAGTTTCTCACCCTGTAAATCCTAATGAGGCACATAATTCATTCGCTGCTATCGTCAAACGGCCTTTTCTCCTAATTACAAGGATAACACGTACCGGTCAACTGAGAGAAACAAAACAAACCATTTTGAGTGACCCCAGCGCATACGAGTACACTGTGCTTCGTATCTCATTTCGAAATGATCTACTGGCCACAAAGGACAGGTGTAATTTAATTGCCACTCGCCTCCGCCACTCTGTGAGTGTGTGTAGGTGTCTCATAAATACTACCGGTCCGGCACCTTTAGGTCCTTTTTTTCATTCATCGGCAAGGCTTCCTTCTTTTTCTGTGTTTTTTTCATTTTTAGTTTTTGTTATTCTTGAGGCGGTTTTTGTTCGAAATCACTCATGCCTGATCGTAAATTACTTTCGGACTCTCATATGACATGTCGAGCGATAAAATTCCTTGTTTTCGTTGACTTTTGTATGTCATTGTGGAATGTGCTGCAACAATAACTGCGCACGCTTCGAATTCCATTCAAATGAGAGTGACCGTGCTGATGAATCCCTCGGAATACCGACCACCAAAACTGAAATGGTTCTATTTTTTATTCGAGTGTAATAATCGAATTAAATGTGGAGCTGACAATCGAAAAACCACCACACATCGCCTGAGGTCCTGTCCGTATGAGTCGACAGGACTAGGAACCGCATTAATGCAATGCGAGCTCACCGCAGGATGTCGTCCCATTGCGGTCTGGAGGAGTAGTTAATTTCTATTCGATTACTATTGAATTATTTTGAATTCGTTTTTGTGTTTGGGTGCTCATTTGTGGCCCACGGGAAGTGTGCGCTCATGCACGGCTACGAATGAAGGATAACAGGCGGTGCTGGCATGGACCCTATCATCTGGTCTGGTGGGTCCTTCCAGCATGTTACAGTTTTTTTTTCCACAGACTTACCGAAACATTTGGACTGAAAGGAGAGATACAATTAAATTTTGAGGATATGAGTATATCATGGTGAGTTGGGGTTGCTTTCTCGTCACATACATTCATTGGCATGATGGTTGTGTTGCTGTTGGTTATTTGTCTGATTTTGAGGTTAATTGGAAAATACGTACCGTGGATAATTACGCCGGAACGGTGTACTTCCCGTTTTATTTCACGGTAACTTGCGGACTCATCATTTTTCAACACTTCTGCTGGTTGATTGATTGATTGTGTTTTTATGAGATACAAATTGGATTGCCAGGCTTTTGTAACAGTTGGGAAGTGACAGTCGTTTTCAGTGGAAATGCAAAACCATACATAATTCTATTGTTTTTGAATGCTATTTTAGATAGAATGAAATTATCCTAATGGTTCGCGCATAAACATTAGTTTCATAAACAATTCAGCTTCTGACGATTTAGATAATCCTTGATCCATTTGCAAATTCATTGCAATTCTAATTTCTTAGTTTAATTCTAATAAATGAAGCTGAAGATGCTTACAATCGGCCACTTAACTTCATTTGTGCGATTTTCACTGAAACTATCATACATTTTTAGCGCAAAAGTTATCGTACTCTCCCCATTATTTATTTAAAGTACAATCAAAGCGTTTATTTATTCGGAAATCAGCGTCGTTTATCTGTCCACCACGAGGACCTTTGCAGCAGTCGACGACTTTGCCACACATTTGGACGGCAATGACCGCTATCTTGTTGGCTTGTTGGCACAGGCCAATGCTTTAACGTAGCATCATACAAAAAGTCTGTCATGATCTCGGCGGCCAACTGATAGGACGATTTCTCGATCTAATACATTCATCGAACTAAGTTTTCAATAAGACGATTGATGATATTGACCATCTTCTTCAATTATTTCTAGAGCCCATTTTGTGAACGTTCGTGACTTTATATGATCGAGTGACTTTATTTCTTGAGTCTCCATCTTATAAGCGTGCAGGCCTTTCGCATAATTCGCCATAGTTTGGTCTTAGCTACCACTCGTTCCCAACGTGCCGTAGTGGAAGCTTATACGGCGATTGAAGAACAGGCAAAACGAGCTGGTCTTAAGGTTAATGAGGAAAAGACCAAGTACATGCTGTCGAACAACAATCGATCCATCACACACCACCAGCGACACGTTGTCTCAATGGCACGGCATCATCCAGCAGCGAAGATTTAGACTCAAATTTGTTCACTTGTCTATGAATTGCTTGTCTACTGGGAGGAGAAATACGACCAGAATCTAGGCTCTCGCATTTTGTAATAATTTTTTATTATTTGTAAACATTCTTCGGGCGTGAATATCGCCACGTTGAAAATGTTGTTGGGTGCTTAAGGGCGCGTTCACAGTGGTAGAAGAACGTTGTCAAGTTCTAATTGGGAAACCATCCAAGGATACACTAAATTTTTGTAAAGATCCTCAATTAGATGCACGACTGTGGACAGATCGCGGCGAGGCGCTACGGCAATAACCCTGTCCAGTCGATGACAAAGAAGTTATTATCCTCCTTTCCCTCCGTGGTAAGATTGTTTGATTTGAATCTACGCCGTGACGTACTGGGTAGTTGCGTCGACTCCCAAGTTGAGGGTCCTGCACTCAATTCCCAACTTAAACGACTTTTAAAATCTACGGCTCCACCTCTTTCGAGTCACTGACTGATGTCAAAAAATTACTCCTGTCTAGAAAGTCCTTCTAAAATGTCTTGATTGAGAGAAAACTGTAAGCCACTCCATTTGAGAGAGAACAATAGCACGGCACGGACAACACGAGTGTTTGTTTGGCCTAGGACCGCCTCGGACTGTAGCGCCACCCATATTATTATTATTCTTCACCTGAATACTGGAATTTCTAGATGAAATACCTCTAACCACTTTTTTTTTATAAAACCAGTCTCGATAGAATCAGAAAAATGTTCTTTTACCATTTTTGGTGGTTGCTTGTATTAGTGAGCCCACAAGCCGAGTTTTCAGCGGACAACAAATCTCGACTCGCACTTCAAATTTATCCCACAATGATCCCATTCCAATTGGTGCAATTTACGGTACTAAATCAGAACCAAAATAGAATTCTCTTCAAGCCCACAAGAACGGGTTTCAAACCCGTACCGCCCGGATCGCAAATACGGCCACACCACACCGCACACGAGCACCAATCTAAAACGATGAATCAAGAAATGCGGCAAAAATTAAGATAACAAATTCGTTGTAACAATTTTGAGAACAAAACAAACTAATAAAACGGGATGGGCCTCAGTGTGAGGGTAACCTAAAGCGCTTTGCCGTAGGATACCCTCTTGCACTAACCCATACATTCAACCATAAAAATGGAGCTGGAGCACGCTCATGTAATAATTTCCATAATACATCTTCGATTTCAATACGAAAAGTGCGACGCAACGTGGCGTCTCGCCTCGTGTAACGTCGCCATTGTTGGCCGGCTGGCCTTCGTCCATCGGCCCTAAATTCATTTCCAATGTTTTGCTTAACAGAAGGCATAAATTCCGTCCATGTGTGTGCCATAGAAAGCTGGAGGTGTTAAAATTCATGTGTTGCTCTTATCTAAATTGCTCCGGTAACGCGTTCCTCGTTCGGAGGATCGCTGGCATTGCATGCGCCACGATCGCTGCTAGGAGCCGGTGCCGGGGATCGCCACGCCATGCAGACGACGCCACCTACGTTTCCCCGGCTCTTGGCGACCACGACTCCATGGAATTCATAATTTTTGCATAAATGGGATACGTACACACATGTGTAATTGACAGCTTCATCCTGTGCTATGAGGGGGCTGTGTGGGTCATTTGCGAATTGAGACTTTTCGTTTAAAGAACACTTGAAAAGAGAATGGAATGAGTCTATTTATGAGAGCAAACGGTTATTGGTAGAACCAAAAATGGGAACGAAATCGAAGATTAATCGAAGGACGGAGGCATTCGTTTTAAACATTCGTCTCTAACATCATGAATGATTTGGCTTTGGTATTCCCCGTACCACGGCTAAAATTTTAGCACAAAAAATTACAAACTATTGCTGGAAAAACAATTTCTTACAGAGATCGACTGAGATTTGATAGTAGGCTACTACTGCTGTCAATGAGTAGTGAACACAGTCATTTTATGCAAGCTGTCATTTGACATGTGACATTTGCGCACATAAGCACTTTTTTGGTCCACAAAGATATGTCCCTTGATGTGTCCAGCGTTGTATAGAAGGTATGTGCGACGGCTCTTACATTTAATGTTTAGATTAAACTCCCGACTCGAAGAAATCTCAAAGCACTCGACATCTCTCGAATCAAGGGCAACAATCAGAGAGTATGTCAAAAAAAAAAAGCTTATAAATATGCGTTGTTGGGAGTCCGCATAAAATTGTAGATTTCGTACACTCGTGAGCCCAGAACCACCCGAACTGTAGCGCTACCCATTTTATTATTAAATAAGACATCGGCAGCTGTCTCATATGGTGTATGTCAAGATGATTGTGAACCTTCTACACCTTAGTGAGGGTCATCTGTTGCGTTGCCCCACAAGCGCGAATGAAACGAGGGCTACGGGGTGACCAGATAACAACAATAGGAAAATAAATTTAAATAGAACAACAACGGCGTTAGATATAAAATTAATTTTGGCTTTATTTCTAAGCTACATTTATGTCATTTATTGTCGACTTCATAATTAAAACATTGTTGCCTCTGCACTGCACAAAATATTCTCTCCATGTATTTATGAACAGAAATACTGCCGCAGGTTTGCAGCAGGCGAGTATTATCAAAAACGTATTCATAAATGAAACATATGTACATAAGTGGGCGACACAAAAAGTTTTGTGACGTTTCATTCCATCGCTATCCGAAATACTATTCTCAATGTTACTCATGTGTTTTCGTTTGCCATATTTCCCTGCAATCATGCAACAAAATAAAAATCACTGCGAAGTAGATCGCAGTTTGACTGTCACAGTGCTTTTATGAACGCAGTTACTGACTGCTGTCATGCAAAGGTAATGCAGTTTATTTAGATTTATGAACGCAAATCTTGCAGGGCTGCCGCAGTTTGACGTTTATGAAATCGGCCTATGTGTTACATCATTCAAATGCGGCCTCGGCTTCGATGACAATGCTTCAAACGGTCGGTCCGATTTTTGATGACTCGGTCCAATAAGTGCGGCGTTATTCCGACAAATGGTTCGTTGGCGTATTATTGTAGACTAAAGACGTAGTCCAAGAGAAAGTAATCGAGTTTCAAATTTCTCCTTCACTTGTAGCGCCGTCTTGTTGGAACCACAGTTCGGATATATTGATGTTGTCGAGCTCTGCCCACAGAAAGTCGGTTAACATCGATGTCGGTGACGGTATCTCCTTCTTCATTTCGAAAGAAATAATGTCCGATGATGTCGCTATGCCTTAAACCTCACCACATAGTCGATGCATTGATGCTGGATCGAACACTTGTGAACCAAAAATGGACCTCACCCTAGAAGATTCATTTTTACCAAATTCCGGATTTTCTGCTAACATTTTCAACGCGCAAGTAGCTTTTTCTAATTTAATTTCAATTCGTCAGTTTCAATCTAATACGGATGTAGACTCAAAACCAACAATAATACCGGATTGTCTCTCTGGCGATGCGAAATTCACCTGACCGGCGCCGAATCTACATTTCTCGGTTATCTTTTCGATACAGGCCGCTACGGGGGCTATGGGTGTTTTCAAAAACGTCGGAAATCTGTGGTAGTACAACCGAATTTCTTTTCTCCTGCGTTTTTGAACACACACACGGTGCAGAATGTCTGTAGGCTTGCTTTAGTACAAAATATTTTTTCTTCCAATCGACCATTTTTGCAGTCAAAAAAGAATGACTGTACAATATGTCCGACATCGATGAGCTATTGACGTTTATGAACAGTTGGTTCTGCAGTTCATCTAAGTTAGTACGATCGTAATTTAATGAACATGGATAACGCAGTCCTTTGTTGGGCTGACGTTTATGAAAACACCCTGTTTGCTTGAACCAACGTCTGGTTGCTGACTTTATGCCCAAGAGATAATTTCTGCACGTTTGACAAGCGTGAAAACATCCGTGTAGGAATTGCAAAACTTCCTGAATATTTGGACAGCTGTTGTCGCTTCGCAGAAAATCTAAAAATGCTTCTAATTCTTACAGATGAAAACTATCTATTTGCCATTTTAGAAAAGTCTTAGAAGATCTACAATTTATTGCGGGGAAATTACACAACTTCATTTCGTTTAGTCAAATCATCAAAAATCCCACCTACTCAGAGTTCAAATAATCAATCAAGATTGAGAACCACGCGTGCCTGCAACAAATAAACCAGCAAAGGGAAGTGAAGAACTCTTCCGAAGAAATTCCATCATCGCAGGTGTTCCCTGTTAAAACATACTCGTACATCTCCTACTGGGAATAAAGTATCTTAAGCACAACCTCATCAATGTAATTGCCTCAATATCGATACTCATCTCAACATCTAGTCATAGTTTACGAGCCGTGCCAGACACTTCGGCTTGCGGCGTTACTACCTCGGTCATCTATCGTCGCCTGACACAAGACACCACTATACTCACTCTACAAAAAAAAAAACCTGACTCTTGGGGTCGACCATTTAGGACTCCGAATTTCCCTATCTCTCGCCACAATCTGAGTGCGCATCAGATCTCGAGCAGTACAATAAATTCCTTAAGTGTCCCGGCACAACCCCACGCTACACAACACCATTTCACTAATTTGAATTAATTGAAACATAAAACACGGAATTGCTTTCAGTACCGAAAGGTGTCGAATGCAATATCATCTGGCAGCAGATTCTATAGACCATCCGCGGACAACGAAGCCAAACGGGTCCAATAAGCCGAAAAGGGTAAACAAAGATCCGTCAATTCATATCACCATCTAACTGCTCCACATTATCGCCCAACTACAAGGGACTTAAAATGATGTTTCTATTCCGCTTCACGCCGAGTTGTACAGCTCGTCGCTCGGATGCTGTACAGTGTACACCGAGCGACACCAGGCGTTCCGATTCAAAATGCGATCCGTCCCATTCAAGAATCCAACCGAATTCGGCGCTGGGTACAGAGATAATGCGCCTCAAGAGCCGCTCAACATTTCCGGCTCTACATGGAATAATTCTATTAAATATGAACACGGGAGAAGGGTTGTGTCCCAGCGTAGGCGCGTCCGCTCAAACACGGAGCACAAAACATTAATTTAATCTAATTAGGTGGAAACAGATCGCACTCCAGCATACTCTCGGGATCGCGCTGTATTGTTCGACGTGTGATGAATTTTTTCATTCGGTTTTTGTTCTTCAAAGGCTTAACGACGATGACCGCAAGACGCGGCGACGCAACTGTGGTCGCTATGGCGGTACATATTGTCATATTGTGTATTCTGTCGGAACAAGGCCGCAGATTAGAGATGGCTTGACGCGGTCGATGGCAACATTTTAATACCCTTTTGTCCTTTTATTCCGAATCGAGTTCTTGTGTTTTTTTGGTTGTGTGTTCTCAATTTTGACATCGTTCTGACCTTGATCAAGCCGCCAATGCGTTGTGATTTAGTTTTTATTTTTCATTTTCGGTGTATTCGTTTTTTGTGATGTGAGGGAACACACACGTGCTATTGTTTTGCGTATTTTATGTTGCGATGTTTGTAGAGCGGAGCTTCGTCTGCATTCATGCCGTAGCCCGTAGGTGGTGAAGATATTCTCAAAAGCGCGGCTTTGTTTGAGATGCTGCACAGTAGCGCGCTTCAATCAGATTCAAAGCGATGGCGGTCCCTCTAACTTCTAGAGGATTTGAATTCATTTAGCCGTATTTATGGAACTTCTTATAAATACCGACGCACAGTTTCATGGCGGAACCTGTTGTTGTATTACAGCATTTACTGATTCGTTGTTCTGTTGAGATGACGTGCTTGCGCATTTGTAGACTTGAACCGTATTCAAGTTCGGAAGTTGAATATACCAAGAACGCTACTTATGTTGTGCAATTCACAGAGTAAATCACTAGGTCCTTGAAGTGAATCAGGATGTGCGATGTTCGAGTTCGGGAGACGGATTCTTCATGCATGTGCTCAGTCCACGATCTTTATCCGCTTCCACAAGCACTAGTATAAGCGTATCGCTCCTGAGGGAAGTTTTTCACTTTGTTCCCTGCTGTGTAAAAGAAGTTTTACCGCCGAAAAAAACTCACGCGTGTAGAATCCAGTCCCAGTTTCTGTAACAGAACACAATTTATCATTCATTTACAACGAATACAAGTAAAAAGAAAAATGATAAGGAAAGTATAAAAACAATTTACCGACAAAACGCTATGTGATCACAGCTGCTATTGGCAGCCTGGCAGGCTCAATTCCCAAGAGCAAAGGAAAACACTAGGGGCTTACATTTCGTGGCACCACCTTTCTTGAGTTCCAGACAAGGCATTGAGTGATCAACTGTTGTGAAATTCATCACAACTTTGCATCCAATTGAAAATTACTACATTCGGAGATAAATAGTGGGAAACGCACTGAACGTATGTACATTTATAACTTAAATTACACAATGTCTGATTCGGTGTGTTTTTTTTTAACTCTTGTTCTGCAAGAATTTTCTTGACGCACTTTGTTTGTATTCAAACTGTCGGCACTTGGCCTAAATCTATTCGAGCGGGGGTTCACCAAGGCATAGAATGATTTCTCTTTTCAACAATGGTATTGGAGGTATTTTTAAAACTGCCAAATTTGGCCTAATGGTAGACTGGATTTGCCACAGTGAACGAAGATCCTGCCATTTTATCAAATTGGTCAAAAAGTAATGAATTGAAGATGAATTATATTTCCCAGCTACAAGCTGAGTAAAACAAGTTTACGAGGATGCTCATTTTATTTGTTCTGCAAATGATGATTTCGTTCGTCTCAGTGTCATTCGAAAATGTCTTATTATCATTTACTCAAAACTGAAAACGAGATATTATACTTTATTAGTAACTCAAGGCGCGGCCTAGAGCTATAGTCGAGTCCATGACGGGGAATGAACAGTGCGGCTTTCGTCCCGACAGAAGTAGAACCGACCAGCTTCTCACTATAAGAATGATACTCGAGAAGGCTTGGGGGTTTGGCAAACGACCGAGTGCTTCGAGGTAATCTCTGGACCGTTTTGCAGGAGTATGGTATTGGAATGAGAATCATTCAGTCCCTATACACAGCTGTGTTCAGCTTATCGGTGCTAAATTAATACCTTTCACCGTGGGCCGTTCACCGTCTTGTCACCTCTCATTCTTTTATAAAGGGCGATGTTGATTTTGAATAAAACACAAATTATTTAGAAAATTATTGTCATTTCTTTCTATTATGATAATATTGGTATGGTTCAATTATGTGTATGGAACAAAATATTGGCCAAATGGGCGCCACAACCTCGGCGGCACACCTCCATCCAATGGTCAAAATTTTCGATGACGCTGAAGCATAATTGAGGTTCTATGCCGTTAATGTGCCGAATTATCTCATCCTTTAGCTCTTGAATTGTTGCTGGCTTATCGACGTACACCTTTTCTTTCAAATAACCCCGAAGAAAAAAATCCAACGGTGTCAAATCACATGATCTTGGCGGCCAATTGTCATCGCCACCACGTGAGATAACACGGCCATTGAATTTGTCGCCCAAAAGAGCCATTGTTTCGTTAGCTGTGTGGCAAGTGGCACCGTCCTGTTGAAACCACATGTCGTCCACACTCATATCTTCCAATTCGGGCCATAAAAAGTTCGTTATCATTTCACGATAGTGAACACCATTTACAGCAACTGCCTGACCGGCCTCATTTTGGAAAAAATACGGCCCGGTGATGCCGCCAGCCCATAAACCGCACCAAACAGTCACTCTTTGTGGGTGCATTGGTTTTTCGACAATCACTCTTGGATTATCATTCGCCCAAATGCGGCAATTCTGCTTATTGACGAATCCACTGAGGTGAAAATGTGCCTCATCATGATTTTCTTTCGAAGTGCATTTTGATTTGAACGCCCATTTTCATAATAAGCCTGAATAACTTTAACGCGTTGCTCGATTGTGTATCTTTCCATAGTTTAAATTCAGTCAGTCTGAAATTGAGAAAAAACTTGACGTTTAGGTGTGGTTCACATTCAACATCGGCCCTTTAGATTTAACCACCCTTTATATGCAGTACCCAGCGGCATTCAACGCATATTAAAAAATATAATATAATAATATTGGTGGCGCTACAGCCCGTAGAGGGCCAGGGCCTAGCTTATCAGCAACCACTCGTGTTGTGCGTGCTATTGTTCTATCACGACTGGAAGGGACCTACAGTTTTATGTCGTCTTCGAACGGTCAAGTTTGAGAAGCTTTTTCTAGACAGCTATACTCCTTGAGCATTGTCAGTGATTCGAAAGAGGTGGGGCCGTGAAAAGTATTTCTTGTCGTACCAGGAATCGAACCTAGACAGGTAGGTCCAAAAAAACCGATGTTGGTAATATGGTCCACCATATGTGTTCCTATTATAGGTCATATTTTAAACGCAATTAATATGAAATTTTGTTTTGTACAATCATCAAAACGACAAATGTGAAATAAAGACATGTGAAGGCCATTAAAGGAAAGAGTTAAGGGTTCTTGAAAGCATTGAAACAATTCAACGAGCATAAGACCACCTTGAAGCAACCTGAAACAATTTAGTTTGAAGACATTTTTGAGCTAGAGTCTCAAGTTCTAACATTGATTGAAATACAACGTGTTCAAAATAATAGTAGTGCACTTTTAATTTGCATATCCCAAGCAATTCCATGCCAATTTTTGTATTCTCTCTTCATATCCCGAGCAATTACAAGCAAATTTTGTTATATTTTCCCTGAATGCAGCCTGCAAAAACGTATAACGGTAATTGACAAAACAAATACTGGTCATATTTTCCACTGCATGTCGGTTGTAGTATCAGTCAGTCGTTAAAGGTTTGGCGAAGTGCTTAGACAGCTGTTCTAAAAAATAGTAGTGTTCTAATAACCTGATTTAAAATTTGATAAAAAATAAATTTAAACATAAAAGTAAGAACAAATAAATATTATTACTTTAGATTATAGCATAAGCATTGCACAGAGCAGGAGAGAAAATTAATTTTAAAATTAAGAGCAGATGGAAAAACGTATAAAGAAATTCAACAAATCATAGGATGCACAGTCCCAATGATTGCTATTGCAACGAAAAAAGAACGTAAGCATTGGAGGACAGGCGAATTGTAAGATATAGCAAGACGCACCTCTCTGCACCTTCAAATGTCATCCAAAAGGAGTTGGGGCTAAATATTAGTGTTGTCACAGTCCGCAGGCGGCTGTTAAATGAACGGCTATACGCTCGGAGTCCCCGCAAGGTACCATTACTCTCTAAAAAGCACATAGCAGCTCGGATAGCTTTTGCCAAAGAACCTGGCCTGATCAAAATTGTTCTTTTTGGGGCATGTGGGTCCCGTCAATATGTTTGCCATCCTCCAAACACAGAATATCGCCCTCAATACACTTTAAAGACCATAAAACACGGCGGTTCAAAAATAATGGTTTGCGGCTGTTTTTCCTACCAAGGTGTTGGGCCTATCCATCTTATTTCTGGGATCATGGACCAGACTGTATATGTATGTTGATATTCTTGCAAGGGTAATGTTGCCTTACGCAGAATATGAAATGCCTTTAATCTGGGTCTTTCAGCAAGATAATGAACCGAAACATACCAGCAAAAAGCCAATGGGGTTAAAGTTATGGTGTGGCCCGCACAGTCACCAGACCTTAACCCCATAGAAAACTTATGGTGTGACTTAAAGAAAGCAGTGGCGAACGCAAAGCCCACCAATAATAGAGAACTTTGCCAAGTAGTGCAAAGCGCGTGGCAGAATATTACAACCAATAGATGCAAGGATTTGGTGGACTCCATGCCACGTCGGTGCAAATCAGTCCTAGAGAATATGGGGTTTACAACCAACAACAAGAGTATAGCTAGTACTAGCAAATGTTTTGATACACGTTTTTTCACCAATAAAGTGAACGAATATTTCTCAAAACATTTAATGGCTTGAAATTGTAAAACAAAATACTCTAAATGTCCTCATTTTGCTTTCACATCCATCAGAAAATTATAGATAAACGGGCGCTTCAAAGATTTAATATTTGGGTGATGCCTAGCACAAGCGACTGTCTCTTAAACGGACCATAATTTGTGGTTCCAATGATTGATTGAGGGCTGGCCTTCCAGACGGCCATTCATCCTTGGATGGATGATTCGAACGTTATTTTTAGCCACGTTTTTTGTCGTTTTCGCCTTACGAGCGAGAGCGGATTTTGTTGGAAGGTCCATGGTTTATTTTCAAACATTTCTGTTAAGAGGCATGACCATGTTCTCTAAAACATCATTTTCCACAGAAATAGAACTTGGTGGTGTATCGGAATGAGTTCAGACGCAAGGTAGCATAAATCCAATTACCATACCGCCGTCAAGCAAAGAGGGTATATTTACCTTAAGAATATTCTCGATTTTACCCATTCAGAGCTGACGTGAAATTCCGTACATCATGAGAAACAATATTACGAGCAACTTAGGGGAGACCTGCAGAAGATAAGCGATAGCTCTTCATAAGCCAACAAGGCGACACTTATAATTACGCTGTAAACCTGTGAAATTCTGCTTTTGATATGAACGCCTTCCTGTTTTGAGGAATGTCCATTAAGGCGTTGCATCACCAGCTTCTCAAGGTTCACCGCTGTTTTCTCTAAACCTTTAAGCCTAATTTGTTTGTACTCATTTTTAACCACGCGATTCATTACACCTCATCACAAACGCAACATGAGTGCTAGGCTGCCACCGCATCTAAACGTCATTTTTGGCTCCCGTGTATTCTGAAATGCCTGTCCTTCCCAATTCACAGTCACAATGAAACGACTAAACCCCTAAGACCCCTAAAACCCATAATACACACACTGAGTTTTGATTTCCTGACAACCGCCTCTAATTCCATGTTTACCTTGTCGAATACGAAAACTTCCTTTCTGCACTCAAAATCCAAAGGGCGCATCGCAAGTACAAGTTGAACTGAAAATTATTAGCACGAATATGTGCTTTCCCCTACCCCACTGTGCTCATAGCCCAAAGTTTACATTTTTCGTCGGGGCCCAGTTTCAGTTGTGGTAATAGAATATGCAATTTGGAGTCTTCCGGTGTTTGTACGGCTACGAAAATAATTGAGGGTTATGGCAATCGGCCATATCGGCCGACTATTACAAACCGGAAGGGTGTGTGGATTTTTGTATAAACGGATGCTAATGCCGGCAGGTATTATCATGGCGAATGGGCAAATATACCACGTGTATGCAAATTTATGAAAATAATTTCAGACAGACTTTTGAACCTTTGAGTAATTTTCATTGATATCGGGCGGGACTTAGTGGGATATATCGAAAAAGGAAAAAAAAAACTAAATAAACATGGGGTTCAGTATCCGATTTCGATGAATAACACTTTTCAGTGCAATCAGATTTAAATATTTCGCTTAAACAGCAGCACCATGTGTTTAATTTGATTAATATTACAACAGCCCATTTTAACAGCGATTATACAGAAATCACACAGGACGTTAACTCCTGCTCCCGTTATTATAAGGTTGTAAAATATGATCAAGTGATATGAGTGCCAAGTGGAGCAGTAGGTTATTGTACGAGGAAAAAGGTATATTCTTGGAGATCGAGACCAAGTCATCACGGAGCTTTAGTTATTGTACAAAGTTTGGAGACCCCGGCTCTAGTTTTTTTTGTTTTTCTGCAAAGAATGGTTACTTTTCGCCGTTTGGGAGCCCTAAAATCCCTTTTAAGAGAAAATATCCATCTTGGGCGCTCCAGAAACTGGTCTTAAAGGTAGCCACTGAATGTAATGGCGTGTCATCACATGTGATACAAATTGTTATATTGTATAATGCTTTTTTCGCACCGTTATGATTCTATAACAAAAAGAGAAGAGAGTCCCCAAGCACCTGCTAAAGTTGTCCTAGGATCCTATTTCAGTAGCATGCGTCCATCTTCTTTTTCTGATGGCTTTTCTTTAGCACACAGCGCACCAAGTTGCCTAAGGTCGTCCTTCTCCTCTTGTGTGGACCATCGGTTTCGTGAGCGTTCTCTCCGGGCTGGATGTTCTGGCCGTGGGCTTTACACGGCATAGCTCTCAGATGTTGAATCTGTAAACGCCGGGCTAAGCTCATGTCACTGAACAACCCATAAAGTTCGTGGTTGAATCTTCTTCTCTAAGTGCCATCAGCGCAGTCTCATCTACTCAATTACCTCTTGAGCTCAATTAAACAGTGATTGGCAACAGTTATTCTGCGTTCAATCTCGGTACAGAGTACTGATTATTCGTACTTTTCCTGCACAGTCGAGGGAGACGAAGTCCTTGATTATCTGCCTATGGTGATGTTGTAGGCAAGTCCTTGCTGGTGCGTGTTTTTCCTGAGGGCACCATATGCTTCATTCATCCACATTCACCACCAGGCCCATTTTAGCCACATCCGTCTTCATTCGAGAATATGCCTCATTGACGGCTCTCTACGTTCTGCCAATCACTTCAATGACATCGGCGCATGCCAACATGTCACTCTGGCAGATCATGCGTCTTGTTGCAGTTGATTCTCACAGACATTCTCTATTTCCTTTTTTGTGCTCAAAGTCATATTTGTTATTAATACTCAATCTTCAAACATTCATTGAATCCATGACAGCACCACGGCTGCCTCCCAAAACGCCAGAATTCCGCATACCAATGTGCCCCAAGTTTTGACACTCAACGCCTGCCACATCCATGTATGCATGGCGTGCCCTAAAACACATTTTATTATCTTGTCCTGGATTTGTTCGTCGGTTTTGTCGGTGTGGCTCTTGTGCTCGGCTAAAGGGAAACAAATCAACGCACTCAACAGCCCAGTGCCTTCCCAGTATGGTATGGTTCCTTGTACTGTTTTCACCGTCGCGCCAGCTAAAATTGATCCTCATCACCACAGCACACAATACCAGACATTGTGTCGGAATCTTGCAGCAGTCTGGAGCAACTACCTAAACCACCACCACCACCACCACCACCTGGACCAGCTCCAAATAACAATAAAAACACCCAAGAGCCGATGAGAAAAGGGAGAAAAAAACGAAATCAGACTCGGGAAAGGAGAACAAAAAAGACGCGCGAGTAAAAACGATCCAAAACTGCTGCCCTCGGATAATGGTCGTGTTTTGTGGACAATCAAATAAAATAACTGATCGTAGTTTGTGATAAGTTAATTTCCTTTTTATGTGTTCTGCTCAAGCGCCTTATCTCGCTCCAGATCAAAAAGAAGAGAGAAAACATTGCGCCCCTGTCGCAGTGGACGACAAGTCAAGGAGTGACGCAGCCGAGCGGCCGCGGCCGCCGTCCAAGCAACGCCAACTATGTCGATCGACCGACCTCACCAACGGCATAACCACACCGATCAAGACACCGATGACGCGTCGCGTCCAAGGCGAGCGACACCAGAATGATGGGTGGAGGGGAGCCCAGGCACAGCCCAATGTGGGCATGCCATGGGCGGATACTTTATATGGGGTCCCAGTCAGATTTATTGGTGGACTGTATTAAAAAGACATAAAATTTGTTATTAATTCAATTTGAGGCCCCAAATTGGATTCTTTAGGGCTAATGATAGAGTTTTAAGCTCGACCCGGGAACACTGCGGTTGACACCTTTTACCAGGTATCACATGTCGCCATTGGATGGGAGGGGGGTAGTGAAATCCATAGGCTTGAGATCCGTTCGATCTTCCGACATGATTGAATTTTAAATAGTAGGCATGCCTCTACCGTACAACGGTTTGGGAATTTTTTTTTTTTTTTTTTTTTTTTCAGAAAACGTCCGCACCCGAACTGCCTTTAAGTCGTCAGAATGTCTGAGTTTCTCAGTTTCAGTTTCTCAGGAAAACCGAGTGTGAAACAAAGAGATTACGTTGTCTTACAATCTTGGGAAATGCGATCTCTACTAATTATACTCATCGGGCCACTTTAATGAATGCATTTCCAGCGGATTTTATTTTTTCTTCGAATAAACTTAAGTAGATTCATCAAACACTAATAATGTGACAACGTTGCAATAAAATAAAAATGTTTCCAAATTACTTAGCAAATAAAAGGGGAGATGCAACGTTAGACAGAAGTAGGAGGAGAAATCACAGACTTTCATTGAATGGCTTTATAATGGAGTCGAGAGGCATAAATCAATCTCAGACAAGATTAGTGACAGGGAACGTAAATAATTTATCGCTTGTTGATCGCCCATATAATCCTTGTTAACACCTCGTTTCAAGGACTTTTCCACGTGGTGTTTGTGTCTTATGGATTTTAAGACGTCGAAGTGTATACACTTTTGTGGCACACTTTACGTTTTACACTGTTAGACCTCAAGTAATGACTGCCTGTTGAGTGCATCCAGTTGTTTCTGCTGTTAGTTACTTTGAAAGCTATTCAATTCTTATTGACTTCAGAATGCTTTGAGGACTATTAACGGTCTTTTATAGATATTAGAATGGAGACCTATGCATTATCCGCTTTTAAAATGTGGCAGAGAGTATTTTAAGTGTTCTCTTTCTCAGAGCTTAGAAAGATCTGGTGTACGCAACTGCCGCTAATGTCTGAAGTGGACATAATAAAAACGATCGAGGGCACTTCTAAGAAATGCATTCTTAAATAGCTTGTCGTTATATAGAGTCGTCCAACAGGTATCATTTAAAATCACACTCCATTGTTGAACTGTGTACATTTAGCTAATAGAGTGGAGACTTTGCATCAGTTATGAATTGTGGATCAATAGACACGTGCCCAACGTGGTGTTTCACCAGGAAGATGGTACAAATACCGTCGCGACATTTCGTAAGCGTTTCTACAGACTTTGATCACGTTCAGATATTTGACACTAGCATCATCACAGGATCTATCCGAAAGGTCTCGGGCAGTCCAGTTGACTCAAGAACTGAAACCAGCTTTCGCCGTGCTTTCGATGATTGTATAGTAATAAATATTTTGCAAATTAATGCAGGTGAAGGGTTTGTACGGAGTATTTATTGAATATATTTGAGATAACAAAATTAAAAATTCCACCAGATTGAGCCTCAAAGTGAATGCTTCTCCTGATGTAATCTACACGAACACTTGAATGTTGATGTACTCAACACGGACAAGTAAGTACTCTGAGTTCATAGAGAACTTAAATTTAACGAAATCTTGTTAATTATTTGGCTGACCGCACATTCATACTTCGTTTAGATCTTGGACTGTTTTCTTGAACTTCATGTGGCCATATAAACATAGATAAACTTTATTGCCAGCAATATTACTTCACATTGCACACAGCTAGGGAAGCAATCTATTGATTAAGACATTTGCTTCAATGACGTTCAATCCTCCGTCGATTCATTTACTAAAAAAAATATCAGAGATGTTATTCACATATTTTACTGTTGGTCCTTGGAGATGAAATGAGAAAGACAAACAACAAATGCAAACTTTTTTTGATGTGTAAATATACTTTGTTGTAATTCAAGAAAATCGTGAGAAAATCCTCCCTGCATTTGAAGAATTTTCAAGCAGTGTTCTAATTGTTCTCGTGATGTTCCTTGAAATATCTTTTTACACTTTTCTTTTTACAATATTGATAAATGTGTTTATAGTGCAGATAATAGTACTTTTCGTAATATTTAATAAATTAACTTGATCTAATTAATTAATGTATTATATACACGAGTTATGTGCTGTCCGATGGGCAGCTACAACATCGAGGTGGTTAAGGACTTCGTCTACCTCGGCTCACAAGTAAGCAGTACGAATACCATAAGTACCGAGATCAAACGTAGAATAACGCTTGCTAATCGCTGTTTAATTGGGTAGTATACCCCTCTTTTATTTAACATTATATGACACCTTGATCATCACTATCCTGCTCTATGGTACAGAGATTCGAAACTCTTGGGAGGAATCTTCAACAACGAACCGTATGAGCTGTTCGGTGACAAGAGTGTAGCCAGGCGTCTAGAGATTCAGCGCGTAACATGTAGAACGTATGGTCAACACAGTACCTGCCCGAAGAGTGTTCAAGTCTGCATCAGTGGGACATCGCAAGAGAGGATGCCCATGAAACGGATCGTCTGGAGAAGGAGCCAACTTGATGTTCGTTGGTGTTAGTTGGAGAGGATTCTCCGTTTAGTCCCAGGCCCATCTCGAACATTAGCGCCAGCAGAAGAAGAAGAATACTTTTGCGCACTGTTCGCATTATAAACCGAATACGCACAAAAATGTTCCGTTTCTCTCATCTTTTCAAACGACATATCTTGATGGACGATCCTTGTATAGGGGAGTAGTCCACCCAGCTTTGTCTTTGCAACAGCATCTGCGTACCTTCTCATTATATGAAGCTAGCCAATTTCTATAAAACACTTGCAAACAACGCAACAATGACATCAGAAATTAATTTTCTATTTTCGCTCAACCTACCACAGACAGTCTGCATCCCGTGCACCATTGGGTTGAACTACATCTTAATTTTATTCTTGAATGTGATTCCAGGAATCTGAGGACATACTCTTGTACAACTCAAGCCGCAACGACACCGCGACCTAACAAGATCTATTATATTGAAGGGTTGGATTTAAGCCAAACTACTTCCCTTACGTAAGATAGTGAGACATTTGTAGTAGATTACACTGAAGTGAGTATATCCCTATAGAAAACGGAACGTTTCCCTAACCAAAGTAGTACCGGACATTTACATAAAATGTGCTTGGATGTTTCTTCCTCCTCCAGGCAAAGCCGACACAGGTTATATTTTTAAGGTGGTACTTCAGGCCGCAGTGACCAGTAGGAAAGCTCATTAGCATTCTTATACTTTCTTTGTCTAGGCAGTACAGTCGTACAGTTACTGTACATGTGTTCGAAGTGGACTAGGCAGTGAAGTCACCAGATTTTTACCTCAAAGAGTTAAAGCTTGGTGTTCTCCTCCATTCACCTCGCTTGTCAAATTAAATAAACCAGTTCTTAATGCTGATAAATTTAGCTTAAAATATAAATTTTTATTGGATTAACTCACAATGGTAGGAAATCGGTTAAGAGCTCACCGCCAGAGTGTACTCTTTTTATTTTTTTGCTTTGGGCAAGTGTTTTCATTCTGGTGTAAGGGCTTATGGCCCAACTAAATGTGTCAAATTTGCTAAAAAAATGTAAGTAAGTATAACGAACACATGCGCTCATAGCCACCTGTCGGAAAATTCTTCCGTTACCTGCTTTATTCTCTTGTTTCCAGTTCGATTGTATGTAAACATACACATACGAAATGCAATTCAGTATCAGCTGATTTGTTCATTATTCAAATTTGTTCCTTTTCTGTGTTTTATCTGTCACATTCGTATACGTGCGGTGCGATTCATTTCGCACTAGCTCATGCTTAACCAAACATTTGTGTTTTGCACATGCTTAACGAAGTGTTTGCAATCTTTCACGGACGACATTATAGGTTGGCTCATAGGGTTGGGTGCATTCGCTCACTCACCCATGCCCGTTTGACTCTAGCTAATGCTCGATCATGCGCATTATAGTTGAGCCTTTAGAGTTTGTTCCTATATGAACAGACTTCCTAAAAACAAATTGTAGATTCCTCTGGAATATACTGCTGTACAGCTTGTCAGAATCTTTTATATTTTGTGACCTCATTAAGGATCCCTTTTAGACAAAAACTGCTAATTTTGATTAAGTTCTGTTCTTAAGCTTACATTCCAAATCAATTTCCATGTTCGAAGCTGCATAAAGGGTGCCCAAAACTAAAGCAAGATTCAAATTAAGGAGCGGCAGGTCATTGAAATAACGCGGAACAATTAAAGACACAAGCCAAGTTAAAATAACTAAAGATTACTTTTAATTTATTATATTCAATAGATAAACTTTAAGAACACAAGAAACAGGAATTCGTGGGTGCAGTCAGAAAAAAGAATGATTGCAAAAAAGGATACAAAAAGGTTATGTCAGAATGACAGATAACCTACTGGGTTACTTTAGTGTTTGTTGATAAGTTGGTATTATAGCCATACATTGCAAAATTCAAGTAAAACCCTATATTCTAAGAAACAAGTGCCGGTACGATACACTCATAGTGAGCGCAATATTGCAAACCATGCATTCGCAATGTAGTGAGCGGTGAGTGCGGACGTATAATAATAAACGTAAAATATATTATAAAGTTAGAAAAAGTAGTGAAGTGGTGCGTTGTTTATTTAGAAAATCTATTTATCGGCTTGCTACAGTATCACGAATTGTCAGAGATGCCCAATAATAAATAACAAAGTTTTAAGTCTTCAGATTGCTATTTTGTTTATTGAACTATAATGTATGTAGAATAGGGTTATTTATGCAACAACACATCGGTCAAATGGTCTCCACGGCTTTGCTGGCACAAACGCACTTGTTTTGTCGAAATTTTCAAGACTCTCAAGCGCTGCTTCGATATTGGCATTTGAACGGCCAGTGTTACTAATCCTTTTCACAGTTGACAAAGTACTTACACTATCCGACCATACATTTTAGGAAATTTTCGAACAGAAGCCGGCAAACTTTCATTATTTTTGACATATTGTTGAATAATGAAAACATGTTGTAGTAACGTGTGACACTTCATTTTAACTACCCCTAATCTATCCGCAGTCAAATTCCTTTTTTTTTTGTCAGTGTTGCCAACAAATTTCTACACAAATTGCGGCAAATTCAAACCTTGCGTTAATTTTGAGACACTATTTTATAATGATACCGGGACATATTGAACAAACACAATGTTAATTTATTTCCGCCTTTAAACTGCTGTTTACATATAAATGCCACATCCAGCAAAGCTGTCCAGCACAGCCTCATTTCCTTACACCATGATTTCACATATTCTGCTTCAAATTCAAAAGACTGATCAAAGTCAAATCCCCGATCACTTCAAATATCTTGGTCAATCTGCTGCAAGCAAGCAAAAATGTCCAAGTCCAAGTCTAAAGTCTAAAGCTCTTTGAAAGCAGCATTTCATAAGCATAATCCTGTCTGCAATGTGAACTGGTAATGAGGAACACACTAAAGTAAAACGATAATCATACGTTTTAAAGTAAACAAAATTTCATGAATGCACACTCCAAAACCGGATTTACTGAAGACTTACCTACTGGCTACGACGAAGACCTACATTTTTGCACTTACTTAAAACGACGATACACATGACATCTTCATAAAACGACACCCACCAACAGTCTCAACAGGCTGAACAGTTTACAAATTCCACACATTGTGTGGCCCGCCCTAAAAAGCCATTCAAGCAAATCGGATTGATTTTCGAAATTAACCTCGATTTTGAACAACTTGAATCGTAAAACATCCCTGAACCGTGTAATTATCGATCATTTATAATGCAATTAAGACCATTGGCCTGAAAACAAAAAGGAGCCAGCCTCCTGTAAGTAATTTGTATCCGACTTTACAAGGTTTCCAATTCGAAACAATGTGATACCAATAAAAACTCAAAATACTGACTGACCGACTGGACTCATACACACGCGCACAAGGGGGAAGCCAGTGCCGAGCCGATGCCGTCGTCGTGGACGTTGGCCGCTGCAGTCGCCGCAATCGTTTGGTTTGATGGGGCAGGTGATGATGATTCAGCCGCTAAACACTTTGGCAATAGGCTGTAATAAAATTAATTTCGACCCAGGGAGCCACAGGGAGGGAAGCGCAGTGGTGGCGGCTATGTCGATGGAACAGTCGGAGCTAAGTGGTGAACGTCGAGAAGAGTGAGGAGCAAGTAGCATGAGCGAGCGCACAGATGAATGACAATCCAGAAGAGCCTGCGCATGATAACGAAGGGGATGCGTGTGGACGGGTCACGGGGTGCGATGGGGAATGGCGGCGGAGGACGAGAGCAATTTATTTTATCGTCAGAATCGAACTTGTTACTTGTTTTCAAGGCACACTAACAGGACGAAGCCATAAAAACGCTGTTCATTGATAAACAGTCGTTTTCATATCGGACTCTCCTGGGCGGAGGATGAATCCATTCGAGCGTTGAGCGAATTTTGTTTTTTTGTTATTCTCTTTCTGTGGAATCATTTGGGACACGTTTCCGTAAATTTATAAATAAATTGTTGTCCTGGTATTTACGCTAATTTGTGGATTAGCTGCCTTGGAGTGATCAGTGGAGTGGCGAAAAGAGGGGACCGGACGCTGTTAACAACTGTTTTATGGGAGAGATTTCTGTATGCATGGGTTTGTATTTGAGCTGAATTGAGTTGAGGCCTGCAATTGTAGTGGATACACAAGTCGTTTAGATAAGGAAGCCGTTTGTGATGTCTAATTTGAGTTTTATACAGACGATGATGGGCAAAATGCGTCCAAGCATGCAATGTGGCTTGTAAAACTGGCGGCCAGTTGTCAGAGACTTGGTGTGCATCTTTCTTAGAATGAGACTGAAATCGGATCGCCAAGTTTCTGCTGTCTTGCGAGGATGTAAGAAAGAGAAAGCAATCAAGTTTACGGCTTGTGCAAGGCACTGTATTTCGAAGAGACGCACATTAATTAACGAAAGCAATTGAATGCATGCCATACCTCATGTGGAGTTTGTCAGACGCTAGAAAGTATTCGAATGTGACATTTCAACTTCAGGACTCTAACTTGTGGCCGGTCAGTAGAATGCAATCAATTAATTCTTGAATGGTTTCCAATTAAACCGTTCAGTTCACGGTTTTAGAGCTCTACATGTTTTCTTCTTGTTTGTGTGGGGATACATTTTGTAATCTAGAGTACACGCGACTTGCTGCAGTGTGAAAATATGAACTATTTTGGATTTCCTGATCTGGGTGGATCTAGCAAGGTTTTAATAAACAGCTTCAGGCGTTCATACAAAACGGCAAACAGGATGAATGCTATAAACGAGGCTTATTAGGGAATATTCTGCCTGGCAGCAATATTTGGGTCCTCAAGGCTGATTAGTAGCTTCCAGAAGTGACTCATCCAAATCCGCAGTATCGACGTCAGCTCTACTACCTATCACTCTGACCGTATTTTTATTTTTTTCATAAAGATTGATTTATAAAGAGAAAAGTTAATGTAAATATATATGTACCATGTGTTAATGAAACTAGTTACCCCATGTATTCGATTCCTTTCGATCCCCTCTCCCCTCTCTGTTGCCGCAATACCCTTAGCATGTCTTCGACACTGAAGCTACCCGCTTAGCCTGCTGCAACATCTTCCACCTCTCACGTTATCTAGAATTCTGCGGTCGAAGGTGGTTGCCTTCCAGATGTAACCACTAGTAGTATGGGACCTACAGTGTTATGCCGACTCTGAGCGTTGATGTTTGAGAAACTTTTTCTACTTACACAGGGAAGACTCTTTGAGCATTGGCTTGTTTTCTTGAAGACGCATATCAATAATATCTAGTCCATGCAAATGACGTTGCAGGATGTGCCTGTAGCGATCGCCATAGACTCTAATACCGACGGCATGAAAACCACACCATACATAATTAAATATTTGTCTTAAACATCTGCGCGTTGTGATTTGAGGGAAATATTGGGCTGGGAAGAGCACTCCGTATTCGCATAGTGCGGCTGAAGAACGAGTGTCTAAATTTAACTGAGCGTCCGAAAGTAGGCTTAAGGGTAAACTGATGCATTCCTGGCGAGACGAGTATTGCAATGAATTCATGGAGAAGAGGAATGCAGTTGGCTAGCAGACTTGAGCATCGTTTGTTAAAATAGCGATAAAATACGGACAGAAGAGACATTACGTCGATGTTCGAGTGAGTCTAATGACTCTGCGATATTGTTGTCTCCTATAAGATTTATCACTCACTTTGGGATTCTATCTAGTAGATGCAGGGTTGTATTGGGGGCACCAGATCAGATATGAGCGCTGTACTCAAGCTTGGGGAGGATATTCGCCTTATAATGAAACCCAAATCAGAGGGGGTGAAATATCTCTTGCATCGATTAAGGAAACTTAAACATTTCGCAGCATTTTTGGCTACCTCAAATATATGATCGTTCCAACTAAGTGTTGTGTTGATACTTGATACAAATACCAAGGATGAAAAGCTTTCCGGTTTTTTTTTTCGACACAGGCTCCATTCGTGGATAATGGCTGATTATCAAGGGTTCGCTTGAGTGACAGCAGACAATTTAATCATTCCGCAAAGGAATGGTTTGGATTGGAAGTAGCAGACAAGAGATTATTTATAAAAATGAGAAAGAGTGTGAGAGAGTGTGGCGACAGAACAGAGCCTTGGGGTACACCAGCATTTATTTGGTCGATATCAGACTTGAACCCATCCAAAACAACTGGTAATTTATAATCTATAGAAGAAGAGATTAATCGATACCATTTTCGACAAAAGACCTTGATACCAAACTCTGACAATTGCCTTAGAAATATCAAACGCAACGATCTTGTTTTCGCCTGGATTGGTTCCACTTTAGTGAAACATGCCATGTAGTTTCTATAAAAACCGATCGTACTTAGCTTGAAGAGACCTGCAGTTTTGTGCCAATTCCGAATTTGTCAGAGAGACGTGAAGATTGAGCCTTGACTATAAAAATCTTTCGTCCCGCCATGTCTTGGATTGAACCCAGATACCCAGCGTTCCGTTCCACGTTTCGTTGCTATTTGACCATTAGTTATGTGTGATTAAAAATCGAACCGATTAGAGTAAATCGAATTCCCGATGATGCTCATGAATGTCAAACTTCTTCTTTTCTAAATTTTGTTCAATGAAATCAAAATCATTCGCCCTTACCACCCTCATTGCCGTAAATTGTCTACATTCCTAAATATTCCTAAGGATTTTTATATGTATCTAATGCTTCACATCTAAATAATAACAATCATAGCCACGGCAAGACAAAGTGCTCGTGTTTCATAACCACACAATCCCGTTGAGCAAATTTCAATATTTAATCAATAAAAAAATCTCCAACACAACATTCACTGAATTGCAAAAAAAAAAAAAGACAAAAATCTTATCAACATCCGGTGATTAGTTTATCGGTGACATCTCTCCGAAGAAACACCTAATGGACCCGTGGGAGGAGTATACCAATCATTTCAACCGGTCTTTTCCGACAGAGAATAAATCTCAAAGGCTAATTGCATATTTGTGTCCGATTAGAAACCTAAACGTTAGATAAATAACGACCAAAACCATTTAGATAAAAACAAATTGCTCACAAATCACCACGCGAACCCTCCAACTATCTCCGACTCCACATCATTCCATTCTCCGCTCCACATAGAGCACCACCTCATCCTCGCAGATTTATATGCAAATTTTTCGAATTTTGTTTTCATCCGAAGCACTCTTAACAAAAATAACGAAAAACAAAAACCAAAATTCACACAGACACAGTCAGCCGATTCGTAGCACTCCCCACTCCTACGGTTAATCTGCTAATTAAGTTGAAACATTCAGCCCAAAAATAAAACCCCAACCAAGAGGAAGGCGGAGGAAAATAAAATGATTATAAAAACCCACTTACGGTTATTGGCGTTAATCGAACACCAATTTGGCCCGATACATATTTTACCACCCAATTAATTTGCGCGACATCCAACAAATGGCTGATCACAGATTTCCTAATTTGAATTCCCGCAGCCCCGGTCAGCCCGTTGGTCAGTTGGCCTGTTGGCCAGCCGGTCGGCCAGCGGCCAGGCCCCAACAAAAGACGTCTTGTCAAACATCAATCGAACACATATCGGATTGTGGATTTTTGTCGTATCCGATATATATTTTATTGTTTTTTAATTTTTAGTTAACAAATGCTGACACCGACTGAGACAGAGACTGAGAGAATTTGTGGACTTGAATCTAGAATCTGAGAACTGGTAACTGGGAACTGGGAGTGTTGTGTAGCGTAAATAAGTTGATGAGTCGAAATTGATTGTTATTTAACCACGATCGGAATATATTACCAAACTTTGACCAGTTATCTTCTTGAGTATCGGAATATTTATCACATTTTTGGGCGTCTCTGAGCTGAGAAATTTACTGTGTCGATTAGACATTTAAATCTTTCATTCCCATAAACATTAATTTGCACATACATAGCAGTTTTGACAGAATGACTGCCATCGCTGATTGGTGATCGTTGACTGAGGAGGAAGTGCTTTATGCTTGACAGCTCTCACTTAACGCTTCGTGCTAGTGCTGGTCGCAAGCAAGGGAAGACCTTGAAGTCACCCTGTTAACCCTGTTCTCTGTCTCTCTCTTTCTCTCTCTCTCTCTCTCTATCGAAAAGCACAGACTTCATTAAGTTTTTATTGCACACAAATGGGCGATGGAGATTAGGTTATTTGTTAAGTTTTACGTACATAAGTGAATTCCTTTGGTGAAAGATCTTTCATTTGATGACCCGGAATATCAATGAAAATTTAGTGTTGACGACGGTGTTGATCATGATGTTGCTGATAATGTTGATGGTTGCGGTTCGGTCGAGCTTTGTGGTGTAGAATCTTTAAGGTTGCAAATTAATTAGGGACGGGCATTGTCTACATTTAGAAATTCTAAATCTATTCACACAACGAAGCACGGATTCCAGATATCACGATCCTTTTACTACCGTGAGTTAACGGCTCCATCTGCTAACATATGTATGAGGAGATAAACCTGCGAAACTGCTTAAGATCTCTCAAATTAATCTACATTTCCCATTTTTACTACTCGTTCAGAGGAAAATTTTCAATGAAAGAGGTCGTATGTAAAGTATAAGGGGAAAAAAATGCTTACATTAGCATTATAGAAACCTGCAGATGCGATCGAATGAGGCCATTTTCTTACAAGGAACTCTGACCGATGATTGAAAGAATTTCAAACATTTTCTTATCTTACATAGTTTCTGCATAACAAACTAATGTCATAGGATTGAATAATGGGCATTTTTAAAACATCTGTACATTTGAATCAACATCTAGACACTAGCCTTCTTTTAGCTCAATAGATTTATACCAGCTTTTCAATTTTATTATTATTTCCTCCAAATAAAAGGTTTTTTCCCAAGCCCCAGAATCTAGACGTTCAATCGTTCAATCGACCCAAATCTCTTACCGGCCAGCCATTTATTCAGGTTTGGAAACAGGAAATAGCCGCTGTCGGCTTTATGGGATAGCAGTTCGTAGACCATTTTATTTTGGGTACATATATTTGAAAAGCAAATTTAATTAATGAAATCATATTTTAACACAGTATGTGTTAAAAGTGCACATTAAACTGAGTACTATGTAGCCGTGTGTACCAAAAACTCCTCTATTTGTTTTTGTTTCAAATTTAAACACATTTCCTAAATTATGAGATTATAGTCGTCGACACACGTTAACAGCAAAAAGTAGCACAAAACAAGAACATTTTTTTTAAGAATTTGTGCTAAAACTTCCTTGTCTTCAAGTAAATGGGTCCTCTCTACAATAATGTTCTTTAACTTAAACACAAAGTAAATTTACTGACAAATAAATTTTGGCTCAAATATGACTTATCTAGGTTCCACAGGGTGGGCAAAAATAGTACATCCAATTCTGGTTTTACACGGTTTTGAAATAACACGGTTTGGTAAAAACAAAAAATGATTCCGTTTTTACACGATTTCATTCGATTTAGCACGATTAAAACGTTTTGTATGTTTTGCATGGTTGAAGCATAGGGAACCAATTTCCTTTTTTTCTATGTACTTCATGTCTTTTTGTACACTGTTTATTCTGGAACGTATCTACCGTGTAAAATCAGAATTTGGCGTACTACCGAACTTGTAGAATCCGGTAAAAACCATTTTTATATTGATTATTTTTTTACATATTTAATTTTATGGACATTTTTAAGCACCATGTATGAAATATGACATCAAACAAATGTCCACCATTTTGCTCAACACCAACGTTGGCTCCTATTTGCGGGTTTTCCACTACACCACGTAAAGTGTGAACTGATCCTGCTACGTATTTGATCTCCTACGGCAAGACTCTTGATTTGGACCTGTATTGTCAACAATTGGACCATCTGAAGGAAGTAATTGCTCAGAAGCGGTCAGCTCTGGAGAGGGATTGTTCCATCAGGACAGGTCACACACATCGATTGCGACTCGCCAGAAGCTCCGGTAATGGATTCCGGTAAATTGTGATAAAAAAACTTTCTCAGTTTTTCGCTAGTAGGGGCGAGAACTTTTACGAGAGAGGGATAATGGCAGTACCATTCAAATATCAACAAATAATCCAACAAAACGACGCATATTTGTCTTAAATTAGTTAAATATGTAAACTTTTGCTAAAATATGTCATTATTTTAAGTATTTCACACTCGAAAATAAACACTTGCTATGCGCGAGAAATCTTAATTAATTTACAATTTCAGGGCATAAATTAACCTGAAGTTGGAGTACAAGGCCTTAAATATTCAAAATTCTAAACAACACTTGGGTTAGGTAAGGTTTTAGCGGCTGACTGCCACTTGGCCAAAATAGGCTTATAATAAAGGAGTTTAGATGGCTAGTGCTTACGCTATTTAATTCGTTGAGGTTGTTGAAATAGTGGGCCCCTAGATGTGAGTACATACGACTTGCAGCAGCGGTGATTTGTGGACTCTGGTCTCTACCTTCCATGCAGCTTCTGCAGAAATCGTTGTAGGAGACACCCATCCTGCGAACGTGTATGCCAACTGCGCAGTGTCCGGTTAGGTCTGCTTAGTCTGAACAGACAGAATGATCATTTAAGATTCCATATTTCCTTTGTTTTAAGACAGGTTGTGCTTTCTAGCCATTTGTGATTGGTTGACTTTGTAGCAGCAACTTTCAAAATCGTTTGATTTTTACCCAACAATCTTGAAAACGTCTTCACCTTTCTCTTTTCGTTTTCTTATGAGGTTAGTTTGATTGGAAAATTCACCATGAATAGAATCATGCCAGATCAGCTAGTTGTTCAAATTTATGGTTCAATTCAACTAAAACTCAAACTAAAGCCATTGTCGAAACGATTACATATATATATTATAGCACCCTAAAAAAAAAGGCTACCGTGTGCTTTATGGAGCATATGGGCTGAATCATTGGTAATGGGGAGCGGTACAGAGACATGATTACTAACATTTTCTTATAACACTTGGAGTTGGAAGCCAACATTCTGCGCGTTGTATCTGACAAATTAATTCAAGTTTCATGGATATTCAAAGTTTTTTCTGTGCCTTACCTCAATTTAAAGTTCTCCGCCTCTAAAAAAATACACCTTTTATAAGGAGGACACCGGTTTTTTTGTGCCTAGTTGCTCTATTTTAACTTTTTCTGTAACTATCTGTCTGCAAAGAAAGTTATGTTCACAATAATAGTTATTTATTCCTACTTGAAAGATATTGCCTATATTCCATCTTCCATTAAGTTACTATTTTAATATCTCCATTTAGTGACTCAGTACCTGATATCGTATATATATTATTTTCTGATCACCTTAAGCGCACCATAACGAAGCGAAATGACAGCAAATAACCACATAGATATATAATTTCCTTCATACATCATTCATCACTTTTTATTCAACGACATTCACAGCCCTTAAATGGCATGTCAACTGTGGAAATCAGTTCAAAATAGGGCAATCAATTATACCGTTATACAGCTATGATTCTAAGAGGTGCAATTACAAAATTGTGCTCTTAAACCGTCGATAACAAAACGTAAAATCAACCTAGAACACTTAATATTCCCTCCACATGAAGGGCCACGATTCCTTATTGCAACATCACCCATGTTCGTGTGTCCGTTTGAGGAGAGACTCCGCATGCAAGGTGGTTGCAAGTCGAATTCATAACCTCGCCATTTGACGGGGTAGGATGAAGGCAATGCAATGACGACTATAACGTAACGACTAACGGGCATTTCATAACTGCAAAACGGAAAAACTGAATCTAATAAATACTTTCGTGTCGCAATCTTGGGGCGCGGGCGTTTTTTAAACATACAATGCAAGTAATTGACTTTGCGTGCGTTCAACACACCGCAAATGGTATAATGGGTCCTTGCATAACACCAACACTGTTTCAATCATATTCGCATGTGAATATGACATACAGGTAAATGGAAATGGGAATGGGGGAGGTTTGAAACTAGATTGATCTGCCGGACAATCGAGTCTAACACAACTCATGTGTATGCGAGTTTGGTTAAAAGGGTTTATTGCGGATTCATGTAACGCAGTTCATTTGAAATCGACAATGTTGCCGTGTTTTAGGAATGGTAAGTGAATGCGTTTGGAATTTAGTTTAAAATGATCAACAAATGTGTGCGCTAACCTCTGTTTTTCGATGAGCAACTGCTGCTTACTGAGGGAGCGTCTGCCTACTATGGCAAGATAGTCAATAGCAATTAGAACTTGCTGGTAGTCAAGAAATTCGTCCACTTTAGCTCTACAATGACGACGAAGAGCAACACCATCACAGAATTGCCATCCCATTCGTTTGTTTCCTAGTCAAGCTTTCCTTGTAAGTTACTAGACTTCCCAGCAATGCATTGAACAGAATACACTCCAGTTACTGAGATGACACAAAGACAGTCGTCGAATCTCCCTACAAAGTACCATTTCGCATCAATTCAAATTCACACAGCAACACTTTGCACTTGCAAACGCAAAAGTCCAGCAAAGTGTTCGTCACCCCTCCATCTCACACTTAAATGTCCGATAACGATCGTATTCGCTAAACTTTCCACTCGAATCAACGACATGACATCCGTGTTGTTGTTCCAACTCGGTTCGTTATTTTTCACATCCACCGTGTATCCTTAAGTACATGGTTTGCTACTGCCAATGCCTAACGCCAACCCAACGACTACAAACCGAGCACCGTGAGTGCACGGCTAGATCTAGGTTTCGTGTGAGAAGTCCTTGCCCATATAATGCCACCCCGTACATTCGACGACGACTACGTTTGCTTTTAATTTATTTCATTTTGCCATTTTCGCTGAACGTTTGTTTTATAAAATAATTGCGTTCGTTATATAATTGTGGTAATTATACAAGCAAACGTTAATTTTTGTTAATAATGCTAAGCGCTTTCATGGTGAATACGAGTCGACAGTGTACAGTGCGGGCTTTAGCCTTGAAATGTCCTTCTGTCATGCGATGTCGTTTGGTCGGGTATAGAACGCAGGTGAAGGTATCAGGTGTAATTTCATATTTGTTGCTGTCGTATAATTTATTTTTTTCTGGTTTTTTTTTTTTGCAGAAAATAACAATGAGTCGGGCTTAGCACAACACAATTAAATGGTCTTAATAAGAGGCCACATGTTGATGGCGAGGCTAGAAGTATTTCTTTCTTGATTGTCTTGATGGTTAACATCAACCATTAACGGTAACGGTGTCTCCTACCTCATTTCGAAATAAATAAGGTCTGATAATCTCGCCATGTCATAAGCCTCACCACATTTTTTGGGATGCACTGACGCTTAGTCGAACGAATTGTGTTAGTTTCAATAATGGCAATAAAGCTTAAATGATTTTTTTGTAAAAAAAAATCCGGATGTCCGAGCAGCGTTTTCAACGCCTAATTAGCGAACTCACGGCGCGGCGTTGTCTAAGGTAAGCCGGCTTCAATTCTTGCGTCAGCTTAAAACAGTCCAGGTTAGCTGTCTTCGTTGATACTACTCTTCATTTCGCACTAAGCTCGGACTGGTTGGTGGTTTTAGATTCTAAGGAGTGCACTCACACCCAAACTCAAACTTTTCCACGGTGCTACGAATTACTAGCACACTGAAGTCATGATCATGACTGACCTCACGACCAAGTTCACGTTCGTAATATAGGTAGTGAGAGCGGTAATTCCATTGCTTATTAGTTTTAAATATTTGAACATCATAATGAGGGAGCAAATATAATTGGGTAAAGCATTCCACATTCGTTTGGTACGGCTAAATAATAAGAATCCCTGGACTTGACTATGTATTTGTTAAAAAAAACATTGTTTATAAAAGTACCGATAGATAGAATAAAAGGGGACAATAAACTTTGCGATCGTGACCAGAGAGGTGAATATATCAATGATGAGTCGGTATCCTATCAATTTTGATGAAGTAACATCTAAAAGACTCAAGTGATTTGGCGAAGCAACAGCACAGATGTGTGAATATACTCGAGCTTTGGACATACGTTTCATAGTTTCATAAATCGTGTCAGATCAACAGGAGAGAAAGAAACCGCAGAAAACCCAAACATTTAAATTTTTGGCATGTTTTAGCGATATCTAGTATATGAGGTGGGCAGTCAGAGAAAAGAAATCTGCTTAGATTCTTCTATATAACCGCCAGTAATTGACAGTAGCAACGGTTCCACTTTACGACAGTAGACAGCATTCGGTTTTGCAAGCATTCAATTTTACACGTTTTTTTATTCCCCAATTGAACGATGTCAATGTCAGAATTTTATGAGTTAACAACTGTCGTTGAAGTTCCACATCAGCAAGAAAAGGGGTGCTGTCGTCAGTCAAACAACTTAGATGATTCGAGGTTTCGATCAGAAGGTCGTTTATGAACGCAAGAAAGAGGGTTGGAGACAAAATGGAGCCCTGAGGCACACCAGCATTTACTTTCTGAATTTCATATTTGATTCAATATTCTTGATACTTAAATTGAACAATTTGAAAGATAGTTTTGCAGCCAGAACAGATGGGATGTACTTATTTTTATTTTCGTAAAATGAAATATCGTGAACAGTAGTCTTTAATGCTGCAGTTGATAGCTGCAATGTAGTTCCATGACTGATAATTTCGAAAACTATACTGAAGTCCTGAAATGTCTTCATGGCTCGGTACTGGCAAATCTTAAAGTCTCTCAAGAAGAGACACAGTTGGTTGCCAACCACATACGAATCTATAACTACCATTTTCAAGACTAGGCAGCTGTGCCAATTGGACGTATAAGGAAAACGGTCTTCTGCAAATAAACCAATCAGGTTTTGCAGATAAGCCTGTGTAAGAACTGCAAAAAATAATAATAAGTAAAACAAACCAAATTTATTAGGATTTCGGCTTATATCTGACGCACACGCCCATCCTCATGCTGAACGGACGGTTAGAAGACGGTGGCATAATTCAGCCATGTTATTGGTTAAATTGAACATATGTCAATAATATTGATATAATCTAATAATATGGGCGGCCTGAGAATCAGATGTGGACTTAAGTCTCGATTGTGTGGCAGTTTGTCTAGTTGTATGCTTTATTGTAATTGTTGATGTAAAAGTTATATTATATTTAAGACATGGATCCATAAATCATGAAAGTTTTTAAAAAAGTCTCTAAGTTAAATCCAGTGTAGTATTCGACGCACATACAATATCCAAAAAAGTCAATAAAAATTAGCATTGTTGATGTATTGATATCAACAATGCTTTAGTAGCATTTTGCATCAAGCTTTCTACATAAGGACCACCTTCTACAATGCATCCACCTCTGATTAGTAAGTGGACACGAAACAGAATACGCCCTTAAAACGAACTACAAATTAATTCGCCCAATTACTCTCTGCCCACACGAGCTGGACGAACATAAAGTGAGCCCATTCAGCAGCACATTAACATATCGTCCAGCTGGAATAAGAGCGTGCTATTTGAAAATTGTTCAACACTTTGCTAGGTAATATGTGTTTCAGTTAAACCTGTAAATTGGCCCGAGCGTCTAGTAGTCCGCAGAAATAAACAAAAAAAAGCAAAAACTCAACTCCCAACTTCCCCATTATCCATTTGAAAGGTTTGTTTTCCTGCGGCCAAAAGAAAATCAACCCCCAACTCGCGAAATTATTTTTTTACATGTCATGACGGTGTTGATTTGCCCAGTCAATTGGGTGGACGCGGCGGCGAAAAGGACTGGCTTAACGACTTAAAACGGCCTTTCATGTCAACAACAGAAATTTTGTTGGTCAAGACTTTGAAATGTTAATCTGATATTTTGGCATGTCCTCATTTGCATGCATGGGTATTTGTGGAAGAGTGGAAGGAGGAGGTGGAGGAGGTGGCTGTTTGAAATTGTTCGGTCCGATCGAAAGGAATGTAGGCTTTGTAGGCGTTACACGGGTATGTGTTCCGATTTAATGTGTTTACTTAATATCCCATAAAGCAATAAATTGTTTGCGTTTTATTTTTTTATTATTTCGAGCATGCGAATGTGTGAGCATAAGTTGGACATTCCAACTTTTTGTTTGTTTTCTTGGCCATTTTCTTCTTTCGTGACTGATAGAAATGAAATGACATTGAGATTGACATTGGAGAGGACGGAAATGAAATGACGTCTAGGTTTGGTTTTCATCTCGATCGTCGTTTTCTTGGAGCTTGAAATACTTGAAAGGTGGAAGTCACTTAACCTATTCTTTATAATGATTTTCAGAGGCTTTTATTATTATGTATCCAATACACCAAGAGACTCTGCTGCTAAATATGCTAATGGGTCGAATAATTCAATGTCAATACTAAAATACATAAAATATCTACATACATATGTATTCTTTACGCTGAGAGAGACATTTTGAAGTGAGCTGCGTTTGAGAATAATGCCAATTTAGGTCATTGTTGGAAATTAATATTGCTTATTTTTAACAGCTCTTAAACAAGTAAGTCGTGCTTGACAATATTCACACCGTATTAATAAAAGCTAGGGAACTGCACTAAGAGTGCAATCAAGAAATGTTTTCTACATACATACAACAAATTTCAGGGCTCCTAGTCTCGTGAAAGAACAACAGCAATTGCAATAAAAGTGATTACTGTAGAACCTAGGCAAAGGTTCTGTTCAAGCTATTGCGGCAAGAACTTTAAGGGGTTAGGCCACTTTCGAAAAATCTTATGTCCCAAATGATTATGGTCGGGCAAAATCTCTAAGCACTCGACTTTCGAAATTTAATACAAGGCCTGGTCTCCTTTTGTGAGCGTTCAAAACTGCAAACGCGTGTATGTTTGTATTGATTCAGCTATTCAATGGAATAATGATGTCAAGTAAATCCTCAATAGTCAGATTAACAGAATATTCTAGTAAGCCTGGCTCTGCTCTTAATGCGAAATCCTATGCGATTCGAATGGCCACGAACTGTATTGGAAAGAACAGATTGGGGGGCTAAGTATTCGTGCCTGTAGCGACAACTGTGATTAAGGCCTTGCTCAACCCTTTAACCACTGCCAGGATAGTCCAGGAATGCAAGTCTTCTCTGAATTTGATCGCCAGTCTAAATTCGCTAAGATTTGTCTGGGTGCCGGGCCACCACGGGAACGGATGAACTTTCTAGACATGAATCAGAGGAGGTACTCTTAGCAATTCCTATGATTGGATCTCTCAAGAGCACAACCAGAGGTGACATGACTCGCCAGGATACAGACAAACCAAGCGCATGCTCCCTAACGTTTGCAAGAAATCCGCGGCATTCTTGTCGCTGCGAACAATGCTGTTGTGTTCCGATAACAACTAGAATATTGAGAGGAACACAATTACATCTCGATCACTTCCTCCTTGTAAACTCATCTGTGTTTTATGGTTTCGCACTTGTTTATTAGCAATTTTCAAACATGCTCCTGAATCAAGGGTACTGCCATTCCTGTGCAGTTTTTCTCTTGCAAGCACACAGACCAAAGAAAAACAAACAAAAAGATTATTAAACTAAGAAAACAATTTAAATTTATTTTTGGAATCACTTTCAAACACTCTTAGCCGTGAAACATTTAAAATATGTATCAAAGCATCAAAGGATAATGATTTGTATAGCTGTTCCCTCTACACATTCTTCTACAGCAACTTATATACATACGACTCTGTAGAGTTCCTCCGATAAGTCAATTCATAACCCCAACCTAAAATTAACGAAACAAAACGCTTTGACACTTTTAGCATTCAGCGATATCACACGAGTTTACGAATATGTCGGGCATTTTGTGTTTGACTTTCGCAGATTATGGAACAACTCAAGGTGTCAGCTATCGAGCTGGCCAGCTAAGATTGCGACCTCTAATGAAACACATTTAATGCGAGGAGATTTATGACCAGCCATCCAACGACCAAAATGAACCACGACAACCGCTCCCCCAAACAAAAAAGTAAAGTGTCGAAACGACGACAGAGCGGTCACAAAAGGTGTTGCACCTTAACGATGGGAACAGGTGAGAGAATGCATCATCGGTCGATCGTTAAATGTGGCGCTTGGTGGTGCATCTTGTATGGAAATGGTATACCTTCCATCCCGAGTTTCTCCTTCAAATAGGCGGAGACCCTAATAGATGTAGTCGTGCTGCTCTTTCAATAGGATTTACGACTTTTTTATCGTTGTCATACCATCGCAGGGAAACTACATTTTCGAGAATCAAACTATTATCGCTTTCTTAGCCATTTAATGGGTTTTTAATCGAATGCACGAGGATATTTTAATGTGATTTACTACTTCAGTAGATGATTGGTCCAGAGTTATGTGGATAAAGCACTGCTGGCTACGCGGGAATTTCTCTTTAATTGCCTTGATAATTGAGAAAGAAGGGAGTCACTCAATTCCGGGGCACTATCGATTATGGTCAACTGGTTGATTAGACGAAAACGCTTTACGATTTACAGGACAAAAGGAACACTTTAATTAGGCGGCTGTTCAGTACACCCGATGAGGGTGGATTCATTCAAAATGGCTGCCAAACAGTCACCGATTGATGACGGTAACCTGGAAAAGCTGAACTGCGCTCTGTGGAACCGGTGAAAGCGATCTCGCTCGGTTTACATAATTACAGTTAACAAATTATGTTTTATTCACTTTCCGGCATTATGAAACAAATTTTGTTCACAAGTTATGTGGTTTTTAGATCCATCAACGTCGTAATAAAACTTCACGATGTTTGCGGAAGTTTATGTTGCGTTTTTTTATGTTTTATGACATTGTGAAATAGCCCCAACCATTATTTGGTTTTGAATTTTAGCCATCAGAGATAAATCGATGAGACAAATAAAAGATGACTCAAGGTCCTAAAGTTTTTCTTTACTACATGGTTAGCTATCAAAATTAAATTATAGGTATAACAATGCTGAACGGAGCGACTGGGGAATGTTAATCCTTCGAATTTGACACACATTTTGAATGATTTTATATGTGTTTTCGGAAGGGAAAGGAAGTAGCTAACATTTATTCAGCAATTTGTTTCACAGGGCTGCATTTGCATCATTCAGTTGAAGAATTGGTCCTAAATATCTTAATCCTGAGACGGCGGTTAGGAAATGAGAGCTTCAAAAATGTTTGACCTTCATCCGGTGAAAAACAGTAACCTGGAAAGGTTTTCAATAAGCTTATGCACCAACGTGGTCAGAACATCCAACCAATCCAATCCATCGATGTGCCGACATTGAAAGGTTCGCTTAAAAATGTTGCATTGGTTTCCTTGTTTTACATATGTGTCAGTAATTCAGCGAATACTGTACTTTACTGTATGCATGAAAACCACTTTGCTCAGTTTCGTTAAGTTTCGTTTAATTTTCTTACTTATGTAAGTTAAAGACAAATCAATCTGGACTCTAAATAACAGTTGATATCGGAATTTGTCACAAGTTTAAGTTTACTTGAGCTAACTATGGTTGGACCCTTAAGGAATCCCATGACCGATCATTCGCTTAACCCCGGCGCATCCAACAAGTGAAAAAGAGAAATGAATCTCACGCATTCTTATGAACAGATTTAGTTCGGACCTTTACCTCACCAGCACGTGATATATTGCAATCACATATGATACCCGTCCGGCTTATTGAAACCCACCGTCACGCTGTTGTTGCTCCTTTGTCGTCCTCCGCTCGCACAGCATCATCGCAACATCATCACGCCACCAAAAGACACAGATAACAAATTTAGAAACAAGCAAATTAAAAGGTTTGTTCATTTAGAACGATCATTAAGTGGGGGATCTCCAGCACACACCGGCACCGGCACCGACATCGGCATCGACATCGTCAGCGTCACCGAAACCGACACCAGGCATCGGCCACTAGCACCAGAGACCGGTTGGCCCCATCGCTAACCTCTTGTGCCATATACTCGTAACCTGAAATTATTTAGTAGAGCCTGTTGTCGGATCGTTTAGTCACTCATTTGAAGAAGATTTACACCGATGGCCAGCTTCCTTTGGGACCGAAACCGTATGCCACATGCTCTTCGGCCCGAGAGCACTTAAGAAGACCCTCTTTAGAGCTAGCTACACATCAGTACGTGTGTGCGTTTGATGTCCGATCGTCAGATCTTCGGCGGATCGACCTGCTCTCTCTTTCTTGTCTTCGTTGCTTTTGTTACAAATTTAATTGCCCTCAACACACTCGACGGCCATTCAAGAGGTTTAATCACTTCGCAACGCATTCAATAAACCAGCCGAAGTGTCCCGGGCCATATCTGACATAATTGAGCAATAGAATGAGAATTTAGTTAAATGCTGTCCATAAATAAGCCGGGAGTGGGAAGATGAACGATTGGACCGAGCGATGATGTCCGCGCACGACCCGTGCGCGCCTGTTGTCTCCACTGATGACTGTTGTGTTCTGGCATTGGCCCGGCACAAGAACCGTCAACCGGACCAAGGATGAGCCTCACCGTTTTATATTTAAATTTTAAATTCATTTTACATGTAAGGCTGATATGAATTGGGGTAATAATTTTCGTCCTGATCGCTCGGTCGGCTAATTTGATAAAAGGCGATACACAGTGAGGCATGTGTTCCGAGATATATGGATGTGGTGCTTATCTTGTTAATCAAAGTATATTCGGATGGATGTAGCGCGAGAGGGATACATAATGGAAAATCGCTCGTTTTAAGATATTTGATAAATATACGAATGGATGTATAAATTCTCATCTGAATGTGTAGGCTGGTATCGCGCGCTGAGAGGAGGACCAATTAACGCCTGGCGTTTTGTTCCTTATCACATGGGTGGATCTGGAGATGTGGTACATGTGCGCATGTGTGCGTTGCCGGCGGCCCGTCTGGGCGAGTGTATCAATTGCTAATAGATTGTGTGTGTTGTGTGGTTGTAATGGCTAATTAGGTACGAGCGGTTTTTGAGATAAACTCCGAAGCGATCGAATGCGAGCTAAAAGGCGAACGGGAGAGTGTTCTAGAAGAAATATTCATGGTAATTGGTGAGTTCATCTCATCGACGACTTTTGTAGTATGTAACATTATTTTAATATTATTTAAATTGTTGAGTCATTGTTGCTTTGATGAGCACTTTTAGAAATTTAGATACAGACTAAACAATGTGGCCAAAATGTATCAAGTTACAATTGCTATGGAAAAACAATTGAACACGGGAATGCTTGCAGACCTGAAAGTGTGGATAGTTGGTCCAGCAAATATATGATTTAGTACCTGATAATAATGTGGCCTTGTCAATGGATCCAGGGAGATGAACCAAGTGGAAATATTGAACTTATTTTGTCTAAAATTCAACACATACCTTCAAAATGGAAGTCGACGAAATTACCCTATTTGACACGACAGGAAGAGAAGTGCGAAAATAAATCAAGAGGCTTACAATTTTCTGTGATTTGCAAAAAGGGAACTGATTGCAAAACCTGTAAAATAAAATATGGCCTTGTGCATATTAAAGCATGTTGATTCTCGTACATTTTAAGTTATTCTTCTACTTTGTGTGATGCTATAGTCCGGGTTGTACCTGGGCCTGAACTGGCTTGCCTATTGCACTTGCACACACCAAGTTGGCTTAGGTCAATTGGTCCTTCGGGAGAGAGAGAAAGAGAGAGAAAGTGAGAGACAGACAGACAGAGACAGAGAGATAGAGCGTGCTCTATTATCGAATTACAACTTAGCACTTTTGACAGCTGAAGACAGCTGTCAATTTTATGTGTCAACATTTTCAGAAATGTTTTTAAACATACAAACGCGAAAATTAAATACATATACACTATATCCAAAAATTGCACATACACCGTGTTCATTTGAAGAAAAATTCATTTATTTTATTTTAAACTTAAGTTTGATTGAAAGTTAATTTTATTTTCAGTAGTTTGTAACGTAAGTAACATTTAAAAAAAAAAGTAATAATTCAAGTTCAAAGTTGGGGGAGAAAAAATGCAAAAAGTAAGTCAAAAAATTGTACATACATCAAAAAATTCCACGTACACTAGTTAAAAATATGTCTTGTGTCGCGTTTAATAACTGGTATGGTATCCTTTTGCTATAATAACATCTCTTAATCGTTTTTTCATTGAAAGCACAAGCTTACTGGTGACTTCGGGCAGTATTTTGTTCCATTCTTCTAAAATAACTTCTTTAAGACGACTTTTGCTTGTTATTTGGTGCTCTCGGAGCTTCTTTTCTATAATGTCCCAAAGATGCTCGATAGGATTTATTCCTGAGAAAACGCGTGTTGGTGCCATACAAAGAATTGAGAAGATGAAAATATTCCATCGAAACATTGATGACACGGGCATGGAGTTTTTGTTTTGTTTTTTTTTCATCATAGAGTACACAAAACACTACGTTCTCTAAGTGTTAACTCTCAGTATCGCTTTACACAGCAGATTTTGCTGCGCGACTAAGGATCATCTCACCGAGTTGGTGAGGACATTGGAATTCATAGAGCCACTGTATCGAAAACAATTTGGCAAGTGTGTTGTGCTGAGAGAAGCTAAACAAGCCAATAGCAAGCCAATTATTGTTTTCGCAGTGCAATTGGAGCTCTCCATTGTACACTTGTACAGTATATCGAAGTATTCCTCTTCCGAAACAGTATTTTCAATTTTCAATGCACACTTAACTTCTTCAAGGGTTTACTCAATACTAATGTATAATAATAATAATATGGGTGGCGCTACAGCTCGTAGAGAGGTAGGGCCTAGCTTCTCAGCAAATCACTCGTGTTGTGCGTGCTATTGTTCTCTCCCGAGTGGAAGGGACCTACAGTTTTATGCCGACTCTGAACGGCCAAGTTTGAGAAGCCTTTTCTAAACAGTTATACTCTTTGAGCAATGTGGCTCGAAGGAGGTGAACATTATTTTGGTCGTACTGGGATTCGAACATAGACACCGAGGTTCAAGTGCATAGGAGTCGACGCATAGACCCACAAAGCCACGGGCACAAATATCATTCATCTTTATTCACACCAAAATGGAGGGAACACTCATGATACGCTCACACACATTAATACGCTTTATCCGGTTTTCAAATCTGGTCCAGTCAAGATTTGTCGTTGGGATCAAATTTACGGCAACATCACTGGAGTTGTCGATCAGTGGTAGTAGTCTGATTACGGGTATCACAATGGACTTAACATGGTCTAAGTGGGATGGCGATTTCACTGGAATCCCGCTAAGAATTGCTCTTTAGTAAGATTAATTCTATGTCTAGTCGGTCTAGACAGACTCTAGGCTTATGATTGATGGAGGACAGATTCCGGCATGGAAAATCCTATGCATCTGCTAATTTGGTTACCCTTACGGTCACATCGAAAGAACGATACTTGCAACACTAATAACTCCGTCACTAACTTCAGGCTTAGATGTCTCTTCACGTTTGTCGGGATAGTTTTAAGTCGAATTGCAACATTTTATTCAACCTTGGGATGTGCGACATTTGTCGGAATCTGTTAAGTTGTTTACTTTTATGACTCCTCTGGAAAGAGTAAGGCTTACATAAGATTCTCTACCATCAATTGACAACTAGTTTAGGCGAGTTATGTAGTTTCATACGTCAACATCTGTTCATACTTAACAAACTATGGGATCTGACAGACCTTCTTGCGTTCCTACAAAATTCCAAATAAAAAAAAAAAACTATCAAAATTACCTTAAATTGATGTCCGGTTTTGATAAACGCAATCAAGTTTATATTCCGCATAACAAGACAATCCAAAGAAAGAACATTCGCCCTCCTTCAATTATGCGTGTGTGTTGCTCTTATTTAAGCTAGTTAAGTATTTGTTTTATCGTTTTTTCTTTCACTCGCAACGCAAGCTGTGAATCTGCACACCTCCCACTAGCAGCATACAAACCTTCACTTCCTGTTCTGACTAAAGGAGCCTCTGGATTACCATCAGCCTTTAAGATTCGCGTTCAATATCACTCGAGGGAGGTCCCTCGTTACTGAATGAGTTACGTGCAGGTGGATGGTAGTGTTCGTGTATCAACAAAGACGGGACACAATCTAATCGCTCTTGACCTCCACACCCTAATGGCTCGCCACGATACCAAATACAACCGTGGCAGATCAGAATAAATTACACAAACCATTCCCCAAAATCTGGCGCGATAAGTGCCTTACTTTCGCACTCAAACATGCGTAAGGTTTCCACGCCAATCACGATAAGGACCTCCCCGGAGCACGGGAGAACAAAATGCAAGCGCTAATTACCATGCTCGTAAAAATTACTAAAATAAATGGAGTAAAACAACTTCAAGAGCTTGCCACTCAGTTCCAGATATGCAAATTGTCCGTTAGCCCCCTTCCTCCCCCCATCAACCTGGGGCCACAAGTCACAATTCCTGACCAGAAGTGAACAAGTTTTCACATTGGAAACGCTAACACTTGTGTGTGCATGGCCAACAATGAAAGTTGGAAATTAATTCAGCATTCAGGTGGAAGGCTTCGTCAGCTCAGCGCCTGGCATGGTCACTGCTTGGACTTGGACATTCCTTCTAATCCTTATTGCGTGTGGAAAAATGTTAATCAGGAGAAATTTTATGAATGCCTTTTTAGCGTTACTCCGATAGCGCCTAATGGATACAAATTGCCATTTTCATACAGAACCACCCTTGAGGCGCTCTGAGTGCTGGCCTTGCACGGTAAGGGTGTGCGAAAGGGTTGTTTATGCGCATATGATCGCGTCATTACTGGAGCGAGTATTTCCGTTTGCTCTTTATGGCCTTTAAGGAATTTAGTGTTTTCCCTTGGTTTTATGGGCAACTTTTAAGGAAGTCGTTGGGCATTCAGAAGTTCCCAAGCGCCCAAGTTATGTAGACTTTCATTATGGTTTCATTTTCGATGACGATCTCTCGGCGTTTAATGGGGAATTTATTATGTCAAAGTCGGAGCAATATTTTTGAGATTTCCTTAGTGCCTTGTGAGGCATATACCGTCGTGTTCGCGTCCTTACAACGTTTAACTTCACTCTATGCTCTTCTGCGACATGTTTCGTTCAAGCCTCGGGATCTTCTGGAGTCCTGTCTGTGATTAAGGGTTATATTACTTAGAGTTTACTTCAATAAATATTTTCAATTGGTTGTCCAACAAACATATCATTTTAATGAAGTCATTTCAAGGCTGACGATATTCATCTCCAAATCCACTTTCAATGTCAATTCGTGGAAGTCTTCTTATTCAGTCATCTCAACCTGGCACGATATTTAGCCTCCAATTACGCTAAATTTGAGGTCCTACACCACTAGTGCGGTGTCGAAGACTCTTGGGGCTGGATTAGTGTGGCCCACGCGCTCTACATGAGCCAGCTTTAGGCGTTGACCGTAGACGCCACCTAAACAGCTTCTGGTTGACCCTTCTTATCCAAATGCCACCTTACACAGGACCAAAGACTGAACGCAAATCTTTTCTCCCCAAAAATACCATGTGTTCATTCGCCATAGAGTCAATGGTCCTTCAAGTGGGGTCTCATTACACAATTGCCACAAGAGCCCAAACCAACTGCGATTGGCAAGCGATATTCTGCGTTTACTCTTGGTACTAATGGTATTCTTTCGTACTGTTTACTTGGGAGCCGAAGTAAACGAAGTCCCAACTTACCTCAAGCTATGGCTATGGCTAAGTCGTCCATGGTGTGTGTCCTTTCTTGAAGACAGCATATACACAGTTTTGGCCTCATTCACCGCTAAACGCACTTTGACCTCCGCCGATCTAATAACAGCAAACGTCATTACACCAATGCCGCCGTATGCTAGCAATCGTACGGAGTTTTGGAAGATCGTGGCACTTGTGTTGGAGAGTTAGTTCTGCAAGATTCTTTTCAAGCCTTGTCTAAGACCTATTTTGACATCGGTCTCGATTCATTATCTGCATCTCGATGAAGCAGTGAGAGATCTCCATCATCATCCTGCACAACCTGACGAGTTTGCTAGGAATGTCAAAACTAGACATGGCGCTGTAGAGCTCGTCATTGAATCCAATTCGTGCAAATTTAGTTTTATATATTCATTTCTGATTCGTTCCATCTAGTTCGGTCGTTCGGATCTAGTTCGCTCGTTATTCCATCCAATTCTTTGGTTTCTCTCGACGACTTCTCACCAGCTGATGAAGATGTCCTGCGTCAGCGATTACTTGGTCTTCATCTCGGAGATTCGGTCTTCTTCTAGTGAGACTCGGATTCGAAGACCCTCTAGCTCGAGCATTGGTGTCAATGTGGCCGAAACAGTAGAGTCGACGAATCTTTACCCTCCGGTCCCGAGGGGGACAAATTACCTTAAGATCAGCTCGTTGAGCCTGTTCGTCTACCAGTACATGATGGGAACACACAATGATGTCGATAAAATCTGTTAAACAGAACAATTGGTCCGGTATGTAGAAGAAAGAGACTTTCCTTGTTTTCACCTGCCCCCGCACAATCACAAACTTCCCCGCACGCTGATTAGTGCGGTGCAACAAAGCTTTAGACATTGACACAGTACGGTGGACAGATTATTATACGGAACGTTGAGCCGGAATGTACTCCTACAGTTCTTGCACAAAGTACGGTTGCATTTTTGTAAACGGGAATATGCGCCAGAATGTGAAACCTTACTTTATGATGGTCGTGCTGCTGTTTAAATACATTCATTGGGCAGCCATTGCCGACTCCCTGCGTCAGTCACAAGATTACCTTCACAATTTCGAAGGGACCCACCCTTCCCTAATGGCTGCTGTCAGTCTTTTGACTTTCTATCGACCCTATTTTCTGCTTGTTTCTAGATTCTTCAATATCATTGAGTTGAGAGGTTTTTCATGAGGCACTGAAGATTATTTTTCTTCCAACTTCCGATACTACTCTCCTTGTCGTAGTTTTTCGTTTGGTAGATATGCATTGTTGGTAGCATGTTCCCTCTGCTGACACTCTACCGGAGGTGTGGTTAGTGTGTGGATTCTCTTGCCAGAAGAAATCCATTATCTCTAGTCGTCTCGTGAGGCAATTACCTGTTATTCGCATGCTTAACAATTTTGGCGTTTTTTTGGAAGACGCCGAGTATGATATTAGAATCGTACTCACAACCGGAAGCTCAGTTGTTCAAAATGGCTGAAATGTTGGTGTGTACCGTTCAAACACATTGACTGCTAGTTTCTATCGACGAGTGCTGTCATCTTCACGTTGTCATCACAAAATGTTAGTATTAACTGCCATCCATCTTGCAGGCCAACAGCTTGTACATTAGACATTGCATTCCTTAATCCATTAGCGGTTCTGCAATACCATGTTCTTTAGATTAGCCTTTGAAACAGCCAATTTACTCCCTCTCGCGTTAAGATGCAAGTTAGAATAAGCAATTGGAGACCTATGCGATGATGCGTCCATATTGCCTCTTCATATGATTATGGAGAAAAATTTAGTAAATTGGATTTTCTGATATCACAGGAGCACACATAAATTACATCGAATTTTCTTCGTAAAAACGAAATAGAAATAATCTCATTTTATCGCGAGAGAAATGGAGAACGTAATTTGCAAGACACTCTGCAGGGGAGCAAAAAAAGAAAAAAGGGACATTTTAATTCACACATCAAAAGGCGTTGCTGCACAGTAACGGTATGAATATTGAATCAACTCGCAGTTTCCTTTTGGTCCATGCCGCGGAACTTTTCTCGCGGATTCTTAACGGTCTCGAGATGACATTATCTCTCATACACTATCAGACGTCACATTCCATGGCTACGTGTGCAATGCAAATCCAATTTCCGGCACTTCTTTCTTGCCCCGCTCGCCCACACATACACATAAGCACATAGACTCCAGTATCCTTATTTAACGGACTTGTAAATATCACCTACATCCATAAGTATACATGAGCATGTGAATTGTGAATGTTGACAAAGGAGAAACTTGAAGATGCGTCTCATCTGATTCCGTACATAATTTCATAAATGGGAGGATCTCACTCTGATGTAAGTTGATTTTGTGATTTGTTTAAAACTAAATAAGGACATCCACGACAGGACGACTAGTGCTGTCACTGGCTTTAGCCCCGGCCAAATGTAATTTTAGAGCACATGTAAGCAGCACGGCACACTCCCATTGGTAATCATTATTCATGGGCTGGGATTTCTATGAATGTACGATTTGTTTAGTTGCGCCCTCTTTACAAGGATTTTAACAGGACTGGCTGACTGTAAGTGGGTGTATGGATGTTTGTAAGGAGACTCCAGTTACATTGTTGGCATATAAATTTCAAAAATTTCCTCCTGTTGTTTTGGAGAGCAAAAAACGAATTTGCAAAATCCAATTTATTGCTTTTGGGTTTGGTATTCCCCACTTTGGCGCCATGGACCATGGGTCTTTTGTTGGGCACCATCGACTCTGATCAGCATTTTAATATCTTTTGATTTACAGGTCATCTGATGAGGATTTGGAAAATATACAATCGTCACCGGACTTCCGGGCTTTCACTATCCCTTCGTGTAAAACGCAAACCAATCGAACTATTCTTCCCGTGAGAGTTGTACTATATCTTATACTTTAAGCGCCAAAATAAAAAAATGTGTACAACTATGTGCTAGCATTTTTATGTGGGTATTCAACGACTTTTAAAATGGACCTGAGTTTGTAAGCGTCAAAAAAATGCGCATCGCTTAAGCATCACTGCCTTCATGACGCTATGCAATGATTTTTTTGATGTTTCGAAGCACCACGATAATTTGTGCTGCGCTGGTTGCATTTGTTTGCGCAGCTGCTGCTTTCCCATGACGGTTTAGAACGTTGGAGTACTGCGCTAATACTGCATTTACGAACTCAGCCTGGATTCTAGACGTCCAGTCTTGGAAATATTTGGTATGACAGCCTACGAAGGGCAACTAAGTGAGAGGCATTCCTACTTAAAAATTTAAAACAAACTATGCTTAAGGGTTTGGTTGGCTCAACGGATGTACATGGTTTAGTGTTTATTTTGTATATCCTAGAATGTCCAGTGCTTACATCGGGTTGTCCATATTGGTCCTTTTGGGATGGCGTAGTGGTGCGTTAACCGATTTAGCCTCGATGATGACTGCTACCGCTGCTCTGGTAGAAGCCATGCAGCTCGTTGTTAGATGTCGTTGGGAAGTTCTGCTCGCTTAGCAGATTTAGAGCGTTGAGGTAGCGTTGTCCGGGGATGGTGTTTCTTATGTTCCTGATTGCCTCGTTAGGATAATTGTTGGTACCTAGAAGCTGCTTTCTGAAAATTGTCACCATGTACTGTTGACGAGTGCTTCGTTGTAAAGCTTCTTGTTGCTGTGATGCTTTCGTCGATCCCTGTCGAAGGTGAGACCTGTATATATTCGCAGTATTTTCCTCTCGAAAATTATGAGCTTTTCCATGGTTGTCTTAGATATGGTGTGCCATATTGGGAAGCCGTACGTTAAGATCGGCCGTATTAGCTGCTTGTAGAGTAGCAGCTTTGTCATCTGGCTTAATCCATTTTGTTTACGCATCAAAGGATAGATGCGATGGAAGCCTAGGTTGGCCTTCTTAAGGATCAGTTTAGAAGAGCAGTTTCACAGAAAATCGCTCCTGCAACAAGAGTAAAATCAGGAAAAGCAACGGAATGAGCAACTCTGAAGTGCCTTGCTGCTGCTACAGACGATACGGACCGACAGGGCGATGTGATCCCAGCGGACCAAATGGTTGCCCATTTCGGCCGAAGCCCGGTGAACCTATGACCAAGCGGATTCTACGGGATGGCGGCGGCAACAGTTCGCAGACTGGTACAAGTCCGAGGCGGGATTCGATTAAGACTGGCGTTGAAAAAGGATCAATAGGTGGCGAACAGAATCCTCCGCGGGAAGTGTTGAATAATGGAAGCTTGGATTGTGGTGACATTCTTAGAAATAAAGACAAAATAAAGTTTTGAGTGGTTGTTGAACTTCAGACTTTCCGTGAATTTAACGCCAAGATACTTGACCTTTTTCTGTTGTTATTTCTGTACCGTTGGTGAGCACTATCTTTATGGTCCGAAATTTAGCTGCTCATCTGCATCCACCTCGGGATGGTCTCCTTAAGCACATACAGGTAAGTATCGATTCATGATGCCCTCCTACGTCAATCTCAAATGCCAACGTTATGCATTGCTGCAGTCAGTCATCAAAGATGAAGCGACAAAACCGATGATCTGATGCCGAATGTGAACAGATGAAACATGCAGCTGACGACGCATACCAATGGCAATGGAAAACAAGGGCAGCGCAAAATGGAGTCTCAACAAAATAAGCTTTCCCGTCCAAAGAAACGGTGTCTTAGCATTCCAACGTAAGTCGCAGCATTCCAGATCAAGAATATCTAGGAACCATGGGACATGAAAAAAAACGATCATTTAATAAAACGTCTGGTCGCAGGCTTTAGAAAATCCAATCAGACTCTTCCAAATGGTGAGCAAAATCTTGTTACTGACCCGCAGAGAATAGTGGATGTATTTAAGCAGTATTTCCAACAGCTGGCATAGGAAATGAAAAAAAATGCCAGCTTTGAAGACGTCGGCATAGCCATAAAAAAAAACTGAAGAATAACAAACACTTGGTGCATGCTCTTAAATCTATTATAGACCAAATGCTGACTCAAAAAAGACACTACGGTCTGAGGTGATAGCTTCTACACGATCTACTCTTGTTGTGCGGTGCCGAGGTCGAACGGGGAAGTTTTAGAAGCTATTTTCTGGGTAGTTATATCCCTTGAATTTTGTGGCGTTTTGTGGAATGTTGTGAATCTATGCGTCGGTTCGTACGGACTAGTAACTCGGCCCAGTTCGAGAAAAATAATTTTCACGGCCCGTGAATTACAATATTAAAGTTACTGGGCTTAAGTCAGATAACACAGCGTTGGACCCGACACTCCAAAATGCCACCTGGAAAAGACTTACAAGCATCTCAACATCTCTACGCGATGCACCGCAGTTCGTTTAAAGGGCTTCCGTTCGAAATATGCACCACATTTCGGCAATGGAATGCACTGTCGTGTGAGTGCTATTTGAGTAGATACAACGAGGGCAGCTGTAAACGCGGAAGGTACTATGTTCGACAAATCAGTCAACTGATGGGTTACGCAAACGACATCGTGTCGTATGAGAAGCGAGTAAAACAAATACATGATGTTGCGCAAAAATCTTCCCGTCATACCAACAATTTTGTTCCTCTTGTTCATCCCATGCCTCCTTGGCAACGATACCGCGATCTGAAGAGATCTATTGTATAGAAGCGTTGGAGTCAATCCAAAAGACGTACTGCTTCCCTTATACATGTCATTTATAATCGTTCTCTTTAGTTCCACTGAAGTGAGTATCTCCTTATGGAGAATACGTTTCCTTAACCAGGGTAGTGCCGGACAATCAAATAGAATGTGCTCGGATGTCGCATCCCCTTCCAGGCGAAGCCGGCACTCCTTGTCTTGGCACAGATTTATTTTATCAAGGTGATAATTTAGGACACAGTGGCAAGTAAGAAAGCTCGTTAGCAATCTGAAGCAGAGGATTTCCTTACAGAAACAAGGCCTAGTCAATCGCTTGGATTGCCAAAGACCAACTTCACATGTCCAATGGTCTAGGCGAAGTTTATTTTCCCATTCGTTAATCCGTGTTGTAGGTGTTGTTCAATTGACATTCTAGTACGGTACGGGACCTATGAATCTAAATTACAACCCAGGCCTGGCGAACCCATCTGCGGATTCGTTGTCTGCAATCCACTTGTGTCCAGGGACCCAGCAGAGTTTAATTTTTTGTGTCTGGCAAGGATTATAGTGCGTCGTAGCAACAGTTGGCCGTTTTAGAGTCCATTAGGTTGAACGATAATACCTTAAATGCTGGATGACTAATCTGAAAACACATACTATCTATAAAAATACCACGACCGAATGTTGTTCTATCCCGCGGCAAACGTGAACTCCAGGAGTGCCACCCTAATTGAAATCTGACGGCGGGAGCTAAGCAAAACAGCAGAGCTGAAAGAGAGGACCAAATTCCCGATGTAAAGACTAGACAACTATGGAAGCCAACTATCGCCCAGACCAACCACGGGTCGCAGCCCCAAAAAGGGAGTAAAGAATAGAATTCTGCTTTTGCAGCTCTTATCTGCAGATCTTAGTCTTGCTTTACAAGGCATAATGGGAGAAGAGAAACCGTGTAATTTAAATATGTAATGCAGTGTAGGATAAAGAGCAAACTGAACGAAATTCTCAGCGATATATTTTAAAGGCAACGCGATCTTCGTTCAGGGTGTAGAAACTTTATTCTCAAAACTATACTTGCTTGAATTGTGATTCCTGTTTATTGGCAGATTCTACTAAACGTAAACAAACGTATAGAATTATGAGCGTCTCATAAACGGTTTCCAAGTGAAACAAATCTGCGAAGCAGGTAATGCACTCGATATCTTTTAACTCATTTGAAACTATGTATGTTACAGTTCTATTTTATTTTATATAAAAGCGAAGAAAATTTGAGGTATAGAATTTATACACGTTTTATTGATAGTAAAGCTCCAAGTTCATGCCGTCATGGATTTCATCTGTAATGCAAAACAAACAGTTTAATTTTAGAAACACATTCCATTAGATTCTTGACTTACAATCGCATAGCCTGATCGGATCTTTGTATATAGTGTACCATTTCTTGAGAACAATTTTATCATATTTTGTTCCGGTTTGGGCTGCAATAAGTTTCTTCAAATCGCCAATGGTATCATCTGGGTTACATTTCACTCTCACCTACCAGTTAAATTTTTGTTTTTGTTGGTTAATAATCAAATGAATGAGACAATTATTTACCTTTTTACCCAATCTGTCGTTGCAAGTTATTTCAATCATTTTTGCTCGGTTCTTTTGATGAAATGTGTGGGAATTTAACACTTTAACTGCAAACAAGCAAAACAATAACGCAAGTATTGACAGCTGGCTGTCGGCTTTAGTTTGAGAAACTCTGTATGAATATGTTTCACCATTGTCAATGGGTCACATTTTAAGGGCGCAAACACATTTCGAGTTGATTTTATGTATATGCAACATAGATGAAGAACGCTAAAAATTGGGATAACAGCATACGAAGCTTTTACGCAAGCTAAGATCGGCGCCGAATTTTCAACGTTATGCGATCACACAGGAATTTACTCTTAGTTAAAATCGTTGAGCTCAATAAATAAAACCGAAAGAGATGCAATTGTGATTCTACACAACCACCTGTTTGACAATGCATCCACTGTCACTTGTCACAGCCAGTCATAGAATTGGGGCCAAATTAGCAGCAACAGTGCTTTTCTCCTCTTATGCATAAACTTTTGTTTTTATTCATATAACACATCATGTTGAATTGACTTTTATTTATCATTTTGTGAAAATCTTTAGTTTTCCATTCAAGTGAACATTCTCAAGGTATACATAAGATTCAACCACGAACAACGTTTGTTTACATTCCAGCTTTCTTTTCCACTATGCCGTGTAAAATAAGATAAGTTAAATACGCAATTTTGCCGCTCTTTTAGTACACACATGCACTGAAGTGTACGTACATAGATACTTATCGGGCATATGAAGACGTAGACAAGTCACTGTTCACTTAACTTAATCGACTTGTGAAAGTTACATATGATGGGTGGTTGCCGGAGGAACATGTTTCTACTTATCTGCCTGGTAAAATGTTTAATTTTTATCGAAACTGCTACTGCTGCTGCAACATGGAGCGCTAAATTTACACCGGATAACATAAAAGTGCATATGACTACTGATACGGAAGTTACATTGGAATTATTTGGTAAGATTTGCTACAAAAACTCAGATTAACGACAGAGTCTGTGACCAATGGGTAATAGTTCATACATTGCTTCTCCAATAGGATTGAATAGTTACATGATTTGTAAAATACCTGGTTTTTGTTCTGCGTTGTGTGCACTGTATACAATCTAGATAGTTTCTGAAAACAAATACTTGTCAACTACTTGAGTAATCCATAGAATATCTCCTAAAGATGTGCAAATTCATGTACGTGTGTGTGTGAATGAATGTCAATAAAGTAACAATAATATAAAGCTACACATCCATCGCAGTGATTGCGCAAATAATGCGAATGATTGTATACTGGTGCTGAATACTGGCTAGAACTAAAACAAGTGTACAAGTGTCATTGGAGCGCATTGGATTTTACTTGATATTGTTTGACACCGATGCTTTCTTCTCTCTTTCAGACATCGATCCACAAAAAGTGGCCAGCATACAGGTTCTAAGTGAAAATCCAAACTTGGCGACAGCTGAAACTGTGATCGGAATTGGTGAGATCAACAATGGCTACTGGATTGGCAACATAACCGTAACGGCTATCTTCCTTGGCAAGACGAACCTTTTTGTCCAAGTAGTCACCAACCAGAATGAGACACAAGTCTCCGGCAATGATCTTTCTGTGATAATAATTCGCACTGTACGTGTGATTGATCACATTTTCACGGGTTCCGTGGCACTTTTGGTTTCTCTACTGTACATCAATTTCGGTGCTGCCTTGGATTTGAGTGTGCTCAGTGGTCTACTGCGTCGACCGGTGGGACCAACTATTGGATTTTGCACACAATACATTATGATGCCGTTGTTTAGTTACGGTCTCGGGTGCTTACTGTTTCCAGATTCAGTCGAAATGCAATTGGGTCTATTTTTCACCGGAGTCTCGCCGAGCGGCGGAGCTTCGAATATTTGGACCGTCCTCCTGGGGGGCAACATCAATCTGTCGGTGCTTATGACGACGATCAGTAACTTTGCGGCATTTGGAATGATGCCCTTGTGGCTGTTTACCTTGGGAACTGTAATCTTCGATCGTGCGGAGTTGGGTGTACCGTACAGTAAAATCGCAACGTTTGCTGTGTCGTTGATTGTGCCCCTAGGCATTGGGGTCTTCATTCAGAAGTGCTCACAGAGAACAACTCGTGTTCTGGTTCGTCTTTTGAAGCCCATATCCACGTTGTTGATACTTTTCATCATCATCTTCGCAATTGTGACCAACTTGTACCTGTTTAAACTATTCTCATGGAAGGTATGTTATTTTTCTTCGCTCAATCATTCAATCAACATTCAAGGCTTCTTCAATTTTTTCAATAGATTGTTGTTGCCGGACTGGGTCTTCCCTGGCTGGGCTATGGTTCGAGTTGGATCGTGGCAAAGCTCTTGCGACAAAACTCTGCAGACGCATTGACCATCGCAATTGAGACTGGCATACAAAACACCGGCATCGCAATCTTCCTGCTGCGCTTCAGTTTACCGCAACCCGAAGCTGATCTAACGACAGTGATACCAGTGAGTGTTGCTATAATGACGCCATTCCCGTTGCTGGGAATATATTTGTATAAGAAAGTTTTCAATCGTCGCAATCCGCCACAGTCGGACGGTCCCATAGACAACGAGACGAGGTCAATATGCGAATGATAGCGAATATGTATATGATATTTTTGTAAGTAATCTAGTTACTTAAAGTGATACCAATTTTTTGTTTGCATGTATGCATGTATTTTTATAGAAAATAATAAAATCAAATTTTGAGATGTTTAACAATGTATTCTTTCAGAAATATTCATTAGAGCACTTGAAAATTAAAGTCTAAGTACATTCGAGTATAGCAATCTAATATCTGTAGTGATCTGGCTTGAATGGACCACTCTTGGGCACGCCCAAGTACTTCGATTGTTTCTCAGTCAATTGGGTCAGCTTGACACCCAACTTCTCCAAGTGCAAACTGGCGACTTCCTCGTCCAAGATTTTCGGCAGCATATGCACACCGATGCTGTACTTGTCAGCCTTTGTCCACAATTCAATCTGTGCAAGCACTTGATTGGTGAATGAATTTGACATAACAAAACTGGGATGTCCATGGGCACAACCCAAGTTAACCAAACGACCCTCAGCCAGCAAAATGATGTGATTGCCCGTTGCCAAGGTGTAACGATCCACCTGGGGCTTGATGTTGATCTTTTCCTTAGCGTTCTTGTTCAACCAGTCGACGTCGATTTCACAGTCGAAATGACCAATATTACACACGATCGAATCGTCCTTCATGTTTAGGAAATGCTGTCCGAGAATGATGCTCTCACAGCCGGTGGTAGTGACGAAAATTGTAGCTTCCTTGCTGGCTTCTTCCATGGTAGTCACTTCGTATCCCTCCATTGCGGCTTGAAGGGCAATGATGGGATCGATTTCGGTCACAATAACGCGCCCGCCGAATCCCTTCAGCGCCTGGGCACAACCTTTGCCGACATCACCATAGCCAGCTACACAGCAGATCTTTCCGGCGATCATAACATCAGTTGCACGCTTGATGCCATCGATAAGAGATTCGCGACAACCGTACAAGTTATCGAATTTACTCTGTAATTGGAAAATCCAGTTTAGATCTCTGCCAAAAATCTGCGGCACGCTGAAGTCTTACCTTAGTTACAGAGTCATTCACATTGATGGCCGGCACACCGAGGCGTCCGTCCTTGAACATTTTGTACAGATTATGCACACCAGTTGTGGTCTCTTCGCTCAGTCCACGGATTTCCTTCAGGTATTGGGGATATTTCTCGTGGACTAAGTTGGTGAGATCACCGCCATCATCGAGGATCATGTTCAACGGTTTGCCGTCCTTAAATACCAACGTCTGTTCAATGCACCTACATAATGTGATGTCGATTAGATTTTGTTCACTTATTGCTGGAAAGTTATTAGCAGAATATACCATGAATATTCCTCGTCAGTTTCACCCTTCCATGCATAGACTGGAACACCAGTGGCTGCAATGGCTGCGGCGGCATTGTCTTGTGTGCTGAAAATGTTACAGCTTGACCATTGAACCTGGGAAATAAATGCACATTATTTATGAACATCGTCAATAAATGGCATGCATGCATTCCGTGAGAGAACAACTTTACTGGAATAAATAAATTATAAATTCCAATCCAGCTGCATGACATATATACCCCCTGACTCACACGAGAGCAAAAGTTACTCTCTCTACTATTTCACAACAAGCCCCAATTTAACATTTACCCTGTAAACCAGAACTACAAACGTTGGCACGTGTCCACACAAATGTATTTATAATCTGTTGTTGCTAACAAACACTTCATAAATTCTTTTGAAACTGATAACTTTTAAGGACCATTAGCATGACAAACAAATACAGATTATAAAGCCTACAATGGAACAGACGTAGACCCCCTAAAAAGCTGAACATATCTCTAAGCAAAGCACTCCACTATCTTGATCAACGCCATGCTTCCTACTCAGTATTCAGAGCATCCTCTCCGACGATTATCTGTAGCGACCTCTTGACCACTACTATCTAGCAGCATATATTAAGTGTTGACTTAAAAATGATGAAACAGTACTCACCTCGGCACCTAATTCCACCAAGGTTTCAATGAGAACAGCTGTCTGCACGGTCATATGAAGACATCCGGCAATGCGAGCTCCTTTCAGGACCTTCGTTGGACCGTACTTCTTCCGGCAAGCCATCAGACCAGGCATTTCATTTTCAGCAATGATGATCGCTTTACGTCCCCATTCGGCCAAGCTGATGTCAGCTAAAAACATTAAATAAAAATCAATGATAAGGGATCTATTGAAATAACCTACAAAATCGCCGTGGCACAAGGATTCACATGGAATGAAAAATTTTTATTTTTTTTTTGTATTCACTTTTAACTTACCAACTTTATATTGTGGCTTTGGCATATTGTTTCACTGAGAGTCAATAAATACTAAGTAAGGCAGTAGAAAACAAGTTAAGAACACTATGCGAATTTCAACTTAACAGCCGGATGAAAACAGAAACCGACCGCATGCGAGGAGACTGGAATACAAAGTGATTTATGTGGAACGAGCGGGAATCGTTTATTTATGTGCGGGCGGCTCGGATATGTCAACACTCAACAGAACAGATATTCAACACGTTCAAAAGTGTCATCGAATGTGTTATCGATGAAATTTGTTTGAGCGCCCAGGGATGTTATACAAGGTGTAAGTGGCATACGTGACGTCAAGAGGAACGAAACTGTTTGACTAAAATCAGGGAAAATGTATTGTTTCAAGAGAAAAGCCATAAATTCTGACCACATTGACACTTGAATCTTGAGCTTTTTATTTCACAATTTGTTGACTTTCTAATTGGCGACAATACCCGTGATCATGGCGGACAATTTTTGTACTAAGAGTATGATACGGAATTCTGACAGTTAGTTATGGGATAGCAATTTGCATTGAAATTGCGAAATGTGGCGGTGATTTAAAAACGTGAAATTGATTAGAAAATGAATACTTTCAATTCAAAATAATGTTTGAATGTCGAGTGCATGTGTCCAAGTTTGGTATTATATGATTGTCAAGAATTCACTTATGACAGTTTTTGTATTACACTGTTTTAAAAAATGCAATAAACCATTAGTTTTACATGAAACTGTTGTTGTTTTGTAATTCAGTATTTTGCTTTCAAAGAAAACGTCACCAGATGGTGCTAACGGTCGGAATCGATTCTCCAATTTTATCCAAAGAATAATTTTTGACGTTTCTACCAAATTGAATAGCATTTTGCTACGTCAATTGACTCACATTTTGACAAGCTTCGCTTATTCAGTTCGTTCAGGTTATTGAAAAAGTAGGCTCCTAGGCATGGTGGAAGGAATATAAAGTGTGCTGGGCAGCTTGTCTAAACCGCCATCTTTTTGTTTTGTGACGTCACTCACTGTTCGTTTTTGACCCTGGACACATATATTGCTTAAGCCTACATCACAATTCAATTTCGTACATACATAAAAAAGTGACGAATAAAAAAACAGGAATTGAATTGCAAATTGAAGTATAATGAGAGGATTTAATTTATTTATAATTGGAATTATATAGGAAAATGCAATAATGTGCAGTAAAAGGTTGCAGAAACTGTAATAAGTAGGAAAATGTTGAAAAGAAATCGGTTTCTTTTATGCGCGTGAAAAATGATTATCTGTTTCCACCTTTAAGCTTCTGTTGACATACAAATTCCCGCGATGACTTCACGCAAGGTCCCAATAGAACTGTCCATGAACTTACGAAGGAGCCATGGTTCCTAAGTGTAAGTTCCTATGACTAGCTAGAGTACTTGACGAGCAGTGCTTGATAGGCCAAATTGTCAATGTGAACGTTCGTTACTACAACTTGGCAGTCTTGTAGTACGGTAGACACATCATTTTGACGTTTTTTTCCAATTTATCGTCAAGCAAATCGTATCGACAAATTGTTGAGTGTGAACGCTGCTAAACATGCTTTAAATTTTTTTCACAGTTCACTTAATTTTTCCCCGATATTCAAATTTAAAATGTAACCGAAATCAGTGAATAATAAATGGTATAATAGGCACGATCGAACATGAGTGCAACTGAGAGGCGCGCCTGAGTGAGTTAGCGAATACACAAACCTCTAAAATGGGACCACCTTCTAATCGGACAACTTTTCTTCCGTCCCAAGGGTGGTCCAATTTGTCACGTTTTACTGTACTTTGAATTTACATGCTAATATATGAATTGAGACTAACGATTCACTATCGGCGTACTAAACAAAGTTCCAGCCATCCGTCGAGTAATGCCCATTTCACAATGCTGCGATGGTGTCTCTGATTACAATATTTGGTTTGAAGGATGACAATGTCACCATCATCTGTTTTTTTCTTTCGTGCCCAATGAATATGTCCAGTTCACACAGCTGAATTTCAAAAGGCACCAATATTGTTCAGCATGTTGAAACAATTTTGTGGAAGGGTACTTCGCTTACATGAGATTACGTTGCTCGTTGAATGGCATGGAATCAGTTCAGTGTTTAGTTTGAAAAACGGGGCAACGTACCAACGTGGCATTGTGAATAGGCAATGTATAAAGGCTTTGCGTGGCCATAATTTTGATTAAGTTCATTAGAGATAGCCAGTAATCATGTACTATACATTGTTCACTGGCGAATTTGAGCTACATTTTGACAGTTATTTACGAATTCTGGAAAGTTATTCATAAAATCATGTAAGCGGCGTTCACACTCACTTATCGATACGATTTATTTGACAACCGTGCTTGATGGGGCAAATCGTCAATATGAACGCACAAGTTGGCAGTCCAGTAAACAAAATATTTTTTAACTTAAGCATTGTGCCGCATAGTTTGTGAAGCTGTGTTCGAATCAGAAGAATCCGGGTTCCAATCATATTTATGTAAATTAGTTTCGTTATTTGAGATATGAATCATATTTCCGCGAGACTTGGCAGCACTGATCGGGTACTTTTCAATCCAATAAGAATATCAACAGGTTTGAACCTTCGCTAACACGAATGTTTGCAGACAAAATCGAACACACACATTGCAATAATCCGCTGAATGAAACACTTGCAGGTGGTTAAATCCAGCGACAGCCGCTAAAGCAGAAACAGAAGTCAATTCCGAAACCAAAACCAAAACCGAGCAAACAGAAGAGAAAGAGAAAGAGAGAAACAACAGAATCCCAAATGAAAAGGGGCAATCGACAATCGTTGCTGTGAAACCGAGCCAAAGAAATAAACGTTAAACGAAAGCGAGCGAGTGTAGTGAACGGACGTCGGCGTCGGAGTGTTTTAAAACATTTCTCGGTGTGTGTCTACTGTTGTTCTTGTGTGATTTTGGTTTTTGGTTTCTCACTCTGCTGCCACTGTGCTGTGTGCTTTGTGCTGTATTTCCAAATCGTTGCGACTATGGCCAAAAGGAAAACAGCATAGCCGAGCATATAAACATACAGTGTGTGTGTGCAACGCCGCGCCCATATTCTTGAATAATTACACTTTGTGTCGCGACTCAAATCATTTATAAAAAAAAATAAATAATATTTTTTCTTAAGCACAGTTCAAATAAATTTCAACTTATTGTTTTCTTTCTCTTCTGTTTTTTCTCCCGCATTCCCAGAAACGACAATCCAGGAACAAGGAGAGTTTTTCTGTATAATTAATTCCGAATTACTTCTCCTCGCTTCATACCGTGGTGTGTGTACGAGTCGTGCACCATACATGCACAACTAAAGTGAAACGTGTTCCTCTTGGGTGTGTTTGTGTTAATTAAGTGCAATTTTTTTTATTCGTTTGGTTTTGTTTTATTCGAAAATTACCTTCCAAATTCAGAGGAAAGCTCGTAGTTTGCAGACTGTGTCGCATTCCTTCAGTGCGGATGAAGTTGAAGTGTTAAAGGATAACAAGAGCTGGGAGTCCTACAAGGTGGGTATTTTCTATTTCACACGACATCAGATTGCATTTGTGTATCGTACCTAAAAACCCATCTGACAGGTGAAGCTAGACTTTTCTTCAACGTTTCTTCTTAGCTTGAGATGTTGTTTCGTGTTGGGTTTTGGTTCAATATGTGTGAGACTGGCTGAATGTAACCGAGAACGCGGCCCGAATGAGCTGACGTCATTATTAAATTTAGTCAGCCAAGCGAATGGCAATGGGACTTGGGAGTGTTTATTTTGAAAATAACATAAAAAATATGCTTTCCAAAAATTGATTGAAGCAATTGGAATTTCTGTCGGCGAGAATCATAATTCTCTTTCAGCTCGAAGGAAACAACTCATTAAATAGTATATTGTATGTGAATATATACGAACGAATAGAGCTGTGTCTCACACGGAAATTTCTTGGCTTGGATCTGTGCTTCGTGTGGGGAAGATTGAGTAGAACGTTTGATTAAGATGTGCTAATTGTGTACTGATCTCTGGGGCTTTTTACATATGTTTTTCTTTTCGTTCCTAACACACACGCAAAAGAATGTTTTCAACCGTAAGTGAGGCAGACAACGCTTTGAAAACTTACCGAACTTGCTCTCGGATGAGATTATTTTTGAGAATTTTTTTTTTGGTTGGTATTCTTTTGTAGCGGCAGTTGACACTTGATCTTTTCAATGACTCAAGTGAGTGAGACTGTAAAAGTAGAACGATCCGAACGGAATAGAATAGATGAAAGGAAGTACTTTGAAGTGAGAAATGATAGAATACGTTTGTGCAGACAATTTCGGCGTTTTTTTTTTTTTTTGTGTCTGATCAAACTTGTGGAAAGCAAGGTAGGATAGTTAGGAATGAAATATGGTGGTGGTCTCGGTTAGCTTGAGTTGAGCATTGAAGAAATGCGCGGAAATAAATTGTTTGTGCATTTTAAAAATGTTCGATTTGGCCCCCTAAACATGTACAGTATGATATGTGTGTTCATAAATGCTTGATCATAGATAGGGAGTTGACCAATTTCTAAGACCTTAAACAATTTTCGGGGAATACATGGCTAGGCCCTCTATTTAAACTGACATAAGTGAAACTTGCTCCTGTGCGTCTACCCACGATCTTAGGCCCTTTCCACAAGACGTAATTATGTCGTGGGACGAGGTAAATGCAAATGCGTGATGCCCGTGCTCAGGTAGCGACATTGTTCGATCACGTAAAAAGTCTTATGGAGTCCGAAATGTCTCCTTGCATTTGGTGTAACTACTACTTCTGTGGGGATTTAATCTATACCCCAGTATCTTTTGCATAAGTCTTACATTTCACCTACCACACACTTACTCAAAAAATACTCGGATTCAACTACGAAGGGCTACCCATTTATCTACAGTAGGTTGGTCGCCAAATAAGCGACCAACGTCGTCTAAATAGATGGCTAAATTGTCAAAATCAACGCCTATTGAATGAAGTGTGTGTGTTTCTTAATCACCACTGTTTATGAATTCCCCTCTCTATTGAACAGATCTCACAAATTTGACCCAAAACTGCACGTGAGAGGGGGTTAACTAAAGCAAGTCGACGACCATAGTTTAATTAATTAATTGATTCAAAACTAAAAACCGCATTTAAGAAACAACTTCTACACATGACACCCTTACTGAAAAAAAAAAAATAGAGTAAAAAACTGCCGCAACGCCCAAAAATTCAAATGAGTGACGGTTTACGTCATTTATAGTATAGGTGCCTCACGAATGTCACTGCATGGTATTCAGTAATTTGAACATATGAAAGTGTGGTCGTATATGCATGCCTACACCCATCCATACACCGAAACATATGTATATATACAAATTCACACTCGTTCCGTGTTTTCATGCAAAAGAGTGTCTCATCAGTGATAATGAACTCGCAACTGACATCCAAGCGGCGGCTAAAAGTGATTGAAAAACGTGACATATTAACCCAATACGCACTCGGACTTCTGATTCCATTCAATGTATCATACATACTCAAAATTTTGTACATTTGATAAAAGTAATTACATATTTTGTTTTCATTTTTGTCCCCTCCTTCTTTGATGACTAAGAGTTATCAGAACATCGGGAATAGCGGTTTAATAAAATAAGTTAATTGGTGCATGCAATGCCTGATGTCACCTTTAAAACGTATACACTTGGAATGTCATAAAAAGCATAGTTTGATTCTTTATTTTAGATGACCGGTACGTGCGAACTTTAAAAAAATCATCACAATCCACGAGAGCTTTAAAATAATAGATATGCCGACAAAAACCAATCTGTCATCGAGTCTGCCAACAGACAGCATAATTAGTTGACGTCTGTTGACACTAGCATTGACAGTTCTAAATTTGTGCATTATGATTGCTGATGTTGACGATGTCGCAACAGAATGATGATTCGCAGGGCTTAAGTCAAAGTTGATAAGATTGTGATGGTTTTTCTCACGTTTAAACTTAATTGTTGTGTGGGTAAAGTTGTCATTAGAATTTCCTCAACAAGAGAGGAAAGTATTCCGGTTGCTTATTTGTTGTTGTTTGAATTTGTAATGACGACCTCGTTGAAAACCTTTGGTAGCTTGCGGCAATTGAATATATTATGACACACACAGTGCCTTTGCCAAGTCTCTCTCTCTCTCTCTCTAGTAACCAATCGAGAGTCGAGGTGTGCGTGCTAATTTACTTAAAAAAAAAGTGGGCCCACTTGAAGGTGATTCAGAGAGGCAACTTTTGAAAAACAAAAAGCCTTTCGTGACGGCATGCTCAGTGTATTTTTATTTATTACTATTTAAGAAGAAGGCAGAGAGTACCTACCTAACCCAAGATTAGATCTATTGTAGCGTAGCTGGAGGTACAGGGTTCAATTTTAAAGTGGATTGTCGCTGGAAAATTTAATACGGCTAACAACAAAGACAATAGACGAACGATTTTTTAAACTGACTCTTTCTAAGCTAGTGAGCTTTTTTTTTGTCCTGTTCTTGACTAGTGCCTGAGGGTCATAGGAAGGAGCAAGTTCTGGTACAATTCAATGGCCATCTGTAGGCCCATTTGCAGTGTATGTACCATTTCGTTGTCCTTGAAAATATCAAGGCTATATTACTGCCAAACTGCTTCTACAGCAATCACTCATGTTGTTTGTGCTTTTATTTCTGCACGATTGGATGAGACCTACAGTTTTATGTCGACTCCGAACGGCCAAGTTGTAAGAAGCTTTTTCTAGACAAGAATAATCTTTAAGGATTGTCAGTGACTTCAAAGTGGTGGGGCCGTGGAAATTGTTTCTGTCATACCGGGAGTCGAACCTAGACATAGTAGTTTCAAGTGCGTGGACAGACCCACAACGCCACGGCGGCCAAAATGCTTTTGGTTGCTGTTCTAAAAAAAAAATATCGGCTTCTCAACCAAACCACTAATCAGCACAAAAACTATCGCTTCTGAAGATTTGAAGGGCTTCAAAATTATAAAGACCTCTGTTCAATCAGTTTTTCGTTCATTAACTGATTCATCATTTCACATATTCAACAGATCTTCCTCTGATCTCAGCAAGTTCAAACAATTGAATTGAAAATCTCAGCAATCGTCTTCTATCATTTCATTCAATGATTAATTAATTCCTGTCGGTATTTGCCTTATTATGACGCATCCATGTACCATGCTGTGCACCATTGATTCTAGATGTTAGACTCTTGAACGTTTTTAATGTACAGCGATATTAAGTCAGCCATAAATGAACAATTAAAAAGCAACTGATTGTGGCTCTTTTATGGTCGCGTTTCATATTCATTTCATACATATCTCTGTCTCATTCTGAGAAGCAATTTATTCTCTTCAATTGCCCTTCACAAAGTGTGCCTTAGGCGAACCTGTTACTTTCCGCCTTAAGATAGTGGATTCCTTTTCACGGTATGCTTAGTATGTCCATTTTATCCACCAGTGAACTTAAACCCACCGATTTTCTCACCCATTTTTGTGCTAAATTTAACACGCTTTAGAATATATCACCTTAGAGGTCATCAACACTACTATACCGTCATCAAGTGCGGCATCGTAAATATAAAAAAATACTCAAGTACTCGTCGGTCATTGAAACTATCGTCGTCACATTTTAAGCCGCAACCACTGAGATATGCACTTTGCTGACTCAAATTCGCCCTCTTTTGCCGACTAGCCTCGCATGGGGGTTGGTTTTGTGATGAGTCAGTCTGCAGTGTGAACAGTTTTACTTGCCCTTTCATTACAACTTTACACATCCATATGTACGATTGAGTAAGTTCGTTGCTAATTTCAAGAAATGACCATTAAGTGGGTGTGTTTATGGCAACCTGTTATTTTATCTCCGCAATCTAGGAGTATATATCTAATTAATTAAAAGAATAGCAAAAGCTACCCCGAATTGAGTGTACTACATATAAAAAATGTCACAATGGAAATCCCTCATTTGCCATGTAGACCATGTGAGAGAGCACTACTGTAGAAGCAACGATCCCTCGAGTGGCCACAGTCAATTACAGAATGAACTGTAGGCGAACTGTCCAGCAACCAGCACTTTGTTGCAATAGTTACGATGTACCCAACCGTGAATCAAATAATGCAATTATAATCCATGACTATTACAGCAAATTAAATCACTCTTCAAACCGTCTGAACACTACTGATTTTGTATGCCCCCCTTCCACCCAACTTAGACGATAACGGATGACATGCAGTTAAGGGATTAAATTAACAAGTCGTCCTCACATCCACTCGCAACACTATCGCCACATAACCAGCAAAAAATTAAGGCGTGGTATTGGCTTAATTAAAACATTCATGTTCGCCTGTCCGCCGCTCTGAGTGGGTATAGAATGGGCGAAAAAAAAAACAATATGTTTCACACGCAACGTAAGATTATTAAAAATATATACTTTCTCTTATATTCTCTAAGTCGGATGGATACAAATGTATTTTTGAACGGAAAAAATGTTGCAAAAAATAAACACATTTCGAGATTCTTCACGAGAATGATATCATCGCGGCACGGCAAGGTCCCGCGCTCCAATCCGAAATCCACAAGGAAAGAAGCACACAACAGACAGAACCACCACTACCAGTCTGGCGGGGTGTACCAACCAGTACGCTCACGCATATTGTCTATTTCTCTCCAATTTACGATTGGTATAATGTTGCTGTTATTTATGCTTTTCTGAGCGTATTGTTGTTGTACATCGGTGCCGAACCGAACGATCAGCGAGAACGTTTATATACAAATTTATGTATATCCATCACATTCACACTTATTTTCAATAGAAGTTGTCGGATTTGCTTCTTATTTTTCCCAATGTATGCCTGTATATTATTTTCGTGTTTATTGTGCTCCCTATTCTATAACAAGCTTTTCGAAAGGCTTACGTCATGAGTTGGGTTTTGTCATTTTATTTGTTCGTTCTGAACTTTTAAATTGGTTAATAATATATTCCATGTGTGCAGGAAGGCCCACAAAATGTTAATGAGCCGACAGATAAATTTAAAACATCTTTCAGATAAATTGTTTCACTGGTTTTCTTGCATGACATTCGCCATTGGCATCCGTGGGCTTGAATGACAATTGCTATGTGATCTGATATTCGATTGTCAGTGGTTTTTGTTGCTGAATTTTAAAGGGCAGCTTAGGTCATTTTTTTCTTGGAATTGAATTAAGTCAGGAATGAGGGTGGGTAATCTTGAGTGAGGAATCTATTAATCGGGCTTCATCGCAAACAACATGTTGTGCTAGTGAATCTTTAACGTGTGTGTTTCAAACTGATGTATTTTGTGTTGCAGATTGACGATCTGCTTGAAGTGACAACGTTTATAGAGGTCGGTACGTCATGTTGAGCAGAGGGGATGTTGGGTAGATTTAACTTGTTATATGTAAAGGGTGTTTTTTTTTGTGAGGCGGAGATCTTTAAATTTGTGACATTTGTGATTGTTTTGAGGTTAGTTTGGTTTGGCAATTTATGATGAATAGACTTAGGCCGGATCACTATTTACAAGTTGTTCAGATTTATTTTGAAAAACATGGCTCAATTCGAGATGCTCAAACTAAAGCCACTGTCGAAACATTATTAATAATAATAATAATATAATGTAATATAGGTGCGCTACAGCCCGTAGAGGGCCAGGGCCTAGCTTCTCAGCAACCACTCGTGTTGTGCGTGCTATTGTTCTATCACGAGTGGAAGGGACCTACAGTTTTATGCCGACTCCGAACGGCGAAGTTTGAGAACCTTTTTCTAGACAGTTATACTCTTTGAGAATTGTCAGTGACTCGAAAGAGCTGGGGTCGTGAAAAGTATTTCTTGTCGTACCAGGAATCGAACCTAGACAGATAGGTCCAAGTGCGTGGGAGTCGACGCACATACCCACAATGCCACGGGCCACGGGTCGAAACACCATTACATCCGGAAAAAAGTCACCACTTGGTGCGATTTATGGGCCGGTGGAATCATTGCTCCACACATCTTCAAAAATGATGCTGGAAGCCAACAGTCATCTAAGTTATTCGCCTCTAGAAAAAAAAACCTTGATTAATTCGAGTGGTGGTTGACGTACTTGTCGGACAACTCGGACAGACTCATGCGTGAACCGATTCAGTTTAACATTTTCCGCATAAGCTTGTTCAACTTGTCGTTCTGTCTAAACCCACTTATTTCGGGCTAGTGTCGTATATTTATATTCTTCATACATAGCGCCACTCGTCAGCCTACATTCAGTGATAGAGACCGAGTTGTCTCGCTTGTACCCGTTGATCCGCTTTCGTCTTCTTGTAGCAAAGCACTATGATTCGAAGAGCGAGTGCTGCAAAACTCAGTTAAACTCGGCTAGCAGCTAACAGATGTCAGAAAAGTGAAATGTTTTCTGGTTTATTGTGATTGGTTTTTTTGAATTGGGTTCTAATTTGCTGCTAATTTATTAAAATTTATTTAATAATTAATATTAAATAATTAATTTAATTCCTATTTAAATTTTTTAGACACATAGTGAACCTCCGCTAAGTCGAATTCTTACGGGATATCAAAATCAGTTCGACTAAGAGAATGTTTTTTTGTATGGAAAATTGAGGGAAATGGCAAAACAAAAATTTCGAGTTAGAGAGAAATTCCACTCTTCCTAAGTCGAATTTCTCTCTAACTCTAAATCTAAATCCACTGTATTTAAACATTTTCCCGAATTTTTCTAGCTGACAGTTCTTTGCTGTCAAAGAAAGGTTTTGATCGCTTTACATTGATTTAATTTTTATACAAAAATGCATTAAATTATAAAAACTGAAGAGTGTACGTGCTCTAAAATTTCTTGTAAAAATAATACACATCCTTATCAACCTTTTTTTGGGAATGACAAAAATGGACACCACCCTACACGTTGTTTAGTAACTGGCAATTTTCAGTAAACCTGACATTTCCATATCACTGTCACACTCGATGTTCCAATAACCACTTTTAGATTGGCTTAAGATGAGTGCAAAATGTGAAACACAAGGGTACGTCGAAGGAATTGGGTCATCGCAAGGGACATGAATAAATCGAAAGTGTCCTCGAAAATTGAGATGCTCAGGTCTATAGGTCTTTTATTTTTTCTGCTCCCCACCTCTTTCTAGGTCAAAAGTAATATGTAAAGCAACAGTCGCTGCGCAGACACCGGAACCGTATATGGGCTATTATGTCTACTAGTCCAGAAACTAATCTATTTGTTACATTGCTACGTACATTTATGTACAGATGTATATGCATGGATGTACATCTATCCATATGGATGCGTTTCATTGGGGGCATCGGTGAACAGCCGCAACGTATTCTATATACTTACACCGATACCTGGGGTACATGTCTACTCTTAAATTGAATGAAACTACACGACATCCCAGTGCCATGATCCGGAATGGGGTCATAGATTGCTATAACCGCTTTATGGCCTTCCATCTGCGGTCACCGAAACTAGTTTGAGATGAAATGAGAATTTCTGCAGAATCCGGAATAATTTATTGAAGAAGAAGGAATTTTTTGTTCCAGAGAGGAAGTAATTATTCTTGAGATTCTTCTTAGCGTTTGCCTCAAGAGGTTTCTTAAAATGGAAAGAATGGTCACAAGTGGGTTGGTACAGTGGACTTGTGTAAGTGGGCATGTTCGTTTGTTAGGGAAAATAAGCAACAACTCATAGTATTTTCTAGGCAAACTGGATGAAAATTCACTTTTAACTGAGTCACTTCCACTTTCTTTTTGCGTTCTCTGCCGTGCCAATCGGTTGATGGGGTAGATCATTGAAATATGTACTTCCGTATATATGACATCATTATGACGCAATGCGGTGAAGAGGTTAACCAGAAAATATTAAATTAGTGTCTCAAAATAGAGTCAACAACCAGCTAGTTAGTTGGTGGTGATATCTTCCATCCTTTCACGGAAGAAGGAAATCAATATTTTTTTCGGTTTCATGATTGCTTGCAGACAAGTGACTCCAAAGGAGAGTGAGAAGCGAAGAATGATATCGATTTTTGTGCGAAAAGCACAAAAAGCCCCCCCCACGCACATATCCTGTGCCACAGACAGCACCGGCAGGATAATACCAACGCTTGGCTGTTTTCTTATTGAAAGCTTCAGGGAAAGCTCCTCTCGCACATATACATACATGCTCTCGCCTTGCTGGTGTACACGAACGAAATATGTCAAACACATGTGTCACGACAATAAAAGCGACAGTTCATAACCCCGCGCAAGTATAATGACATCATCATCTTGTGGCCATACTCTTGTTTGTTAGTATTTTTCCTCTCTTTCAGAAATGACTGCTTGAGCAACAGCCAACAATTCGACGAACATTTCTGTATTGAAGGCTGAAATTTTATTCGGATATAATGACAGATACTTCTTTGAAATGATGTGATTCGGCATTGCTTTACTGCCGTCGACGTGACTGTGCCTCTCTGCACTTAAACTGTTTTGTGTTATGGGCCGTGCGCCATTCTTAATTAATTTACCGAATTGTATGCCTTAAGGATGTGATGTATGTTTGAATTCTTTGCAAAATTTCGTCAATTTATTCATTGTCATTAGTTTAAATTTGTTAATTTGCGTTTGACACTTTAAATAGATCGAAATGAAAGGGGAAGTGTTGTCCTGTGACATAATTTCCCATAAATTATTAATTACTTTGTTTTTTTTCTTCGCCACGAATTATTATATGTATTTCGCGACATGTCCATGAATGGATGCTTACGCATTTGCTTGGGTCTTGGTCGTGTACACTGCACTGAACCTGTTTTAGACTTCAACAGAAAAAAAAAGAAGTTGTCTTGTTATTCGGCTACCTTCACATTTAAGTTCTTCAACTCTTTTTGGGTGTAACCGCAATCATTATGTGGGTATAAGTGCCCTTTGAGCAATAAATTGGCTTCTAATGTGCTTTCGGTACGAATCAGATTTGTAAAAACAATTATCCGGCTAATTGCTCGATCACACGCTTGATATATAAAAAAATGTTTACTTCAGCGCATTAAATGAAATGTGATATTGTAGCAACACCCACAAGTGAACGAACATCACCGATTGAGCAGTCGTCACAGCCATTGTCTGGCGGGATGTACGAGTCTACAGCAAATCTTTTTCGCAATCTTACACCGAAATTGTTTACTTAGCTTATCGATCTGAAGATTTTGCTGACATTTTTATTTTATGTTTTCGTCAGTCCCTTTTGTCAAATTCAGACGTTGCTTTATTTGTGAGTAGTGTACAAGCGACACACGGGTGGTGGTGCGGGTGAATACTGTTGGCGAACAAAAACCGATCATTGAACTGATCGATAGGCCAATACCCCAAGGCATCGAGAGTAGAGGTATCAAATTGCACGATTTTGTTTTGTTTTCCCATTCCCGATTTCTCAAACTTTTCTCACTGACTAATTGTTGAAGTTAAAAATATCGTAGTACTGACGATTCGTCATTCGACTCAGATGTAGATGCAGCAAGAATACAGAATCGGAGACTTCGTAGTGAGAAGCAAGTGTGGGAACACCCTTCTGTGTAATTATTATGTGACTCATGTTGCAGATAAGTGATTCGTTCTAGACATGAACATAAGTGATATGAATGGTATAGCATATGTATACGCATGTCGGATTGACGTAATGTACAATTATATCACTTGGAAAGATCTCTCGGCGTAAGAACACACAGTTGCTCATCATAAAACACCCTCCCAGACAAGTGCGGGCCCCCGAGCCAAAAGATATAAACGCATTTTATCTGATTTGAATTCTCTACCTTGGAGACAATTTAATAGATTAATTCAGAGCGATAGTTAATATGTTAATGGTTCACTGTATCTAATAATTTATTGTATCTAATAGGAATTTCAAGTTTAAATCAATTAGACATTGAAACAATTTCCATTTCCAGCTGTGTTTAAGCGTTTATAAGGTGTCGGAAAGGAGGAATTAATATTAAATATGATTTCAACGATATTTATAAAATATAAAAGAGATTCCACATACGCCACCAAAACCACACAGATAAGTTTATAGAAAACTTATTCGGAAAATAATTGATATACAGGGTGGTATAAGGAAGGCGTACCAATAATCATTTGTTTTAATTAATTTTAACCATTTTGCCGATATTTGAATGCACTATGTTTGAAATATGACATCACACAAATGTATGCCATGACGTTGACTCTTTTTATCGCACTTTCGATTCTGCAGGTAATGTTTCTGGTTGCAGGCTCCGTATATTGTCTCAATTATAATGCTTTAGCTGCCTAGTAGTTTCTGGTTTATTAACATACACTTTGTCTTTTAAATCTGCCCATAAAAAGGTAGGAGCCGATCTTGAATTAAATATTGGAGACTATTTCGCTTCGTCATAACGTTTTATCGTTGACAGGAATAGAAAAAAAACGATAATTTTAACGCTTTGTTCTGTACTTTATGTGTCCACTAAAAATGTCCATGGATTCAATTACAACCTGCAAAAATAAAGAGAAAATTGCATTGGAAAATATAAAAGTAATTTTTTTTTAACATTGGTTGCTATTTTGTTCACCCTGTGTTGAAACAGGTCACAAACCAAATTCGTAAAATTTGAGAAGTGAACTTGTTGCGATCCGCGCATACCAGAAGAATAAAAAGAAAGGAAGAGATCCTAGAGTCGGCGAACAGACGATGGTGTTCAGTAGTGTTGTCACCCAAAATTCCTTAAGTGCGATAATAACTTACTCGCGATTGTAGATGGATCGTTTGCTGCTCACATTCGTTTGATATGGGAAAGGGACTTGCCGTTGAGTGAGCGTTAATCACATATTGGGAATCTGCAACGATGAAGAGGAACGAGTGGATGCTCTCCACTGATATTGTGGTCTATGTCATTTGAGAAATGAAAAATTCGAAGTACTTCGCCGTGCACTTTGTTTATTCAAATTTGTAAAAACTTCCGAATACCTGAATGCCGCTCAAGAAAAATTTTCTTTTGAGGCGAATACCTTTAAATTGATAACATTGTTTTCTGTGACAGTTCTCGATTCTTTTGAGCTTAGTTTGTTTTGAGAAAATTCATCAGGAATAGGCTCACTCTGGATCAAATTTATTTTAAAAATATGTTTCAATTCGAAAAACCCAAATTAAAGCCATTGTCGAAACATTATTACATCCAGAATAAGTCACCGTTTGGCCGGTGGCATCATTGATCTATATGCCCACAAAACTGATGATGGTAAGGACGTTACAGTCAATAGTCGATAAGCGGTAGAGAGACATGATTACTAACTTTTTCGTGCAACACATTGACTTGGAAGTGTTCGACACGTTATTGGAATACAGCCGAAAGTACTGCGAAGAGTATTTGAAATAGAAAGCAGCGGCGGTCGCATAGCGAAATCAAACAAATCATTCTGTCTGTCTTTTCTTTCAATTCCACCTTTGAAAAAACACCCTTTACATTGAACTAGCACAACCATGAAGACATTTTCATACATGGTCATCGGAATAGGTCTAAATCAATCGTGTCTAATGTCCGACTAGCCGCTGATTTAACCTATCCTACATTCCGTGTAATGAGCGAAATTCGCAAGTTTTATCCTAGTTTTTAACTAAATCCTTGAGCCTAGACATCAGCCAACAAGCGTATGTAGCTGTTTTCAGTTTTGAAAGGTTAAGCAGGTTTTGTACGCCAAGTGGATTGAGATGACTTGTAACTTCTGTGTACACCGTAAATGATTTTTTGCTGTACTAGTATACAAAATCTTGAGATAGTGATCTTGTGTTGGCTCCGCGTGGATCCGTATACACCTTACTCAGCTAATACCGAGTTGCAGTCTGCACATTTCAATAGTGTCTCCCAGTCGCCATACACGCAAGTATTATGCAAGTTTCATATTTGCTCGAAGCAGGCAGTAGTATCTTCATTTGATTCTTACAAGGTCCATTCATCGACGCCATAGACCATTCATCATACATTAGAAAGGTTTCATTTAACGCCTATTCGACGTCGTTAATCAAGCGTTTCTTGACTTTAGAAACACATCGATTTGTGCGATTAAGTCTGTTTGTTGTGCTTACTAGGGCAAGGTTAAGACGTCTAATTTCCATTAATTCCATTGAAATGTGTAAGATATTGTATAATTTATATTCAAAGCTTAAATGTGTCGTTTAAATTAAATTTATACAAATTTGTTCTTGTTCAAGAAACGCCAATGCCAACCTTAAAGTCTATTCACATCGTATTCCAATAAAGCGTCGAACATTTTCAAATCAAAGTGTTGCACGATAAAGTTAGTAACACAAATCTATTTCCCCATTTGAATCTTCCCCAAACTCAATCTTAAACAATGCATTCCCGAAAGCTATTTACCAAGATAAGGGTGACTCAAGTGAACGCATGTTCCTTGCATAAAATTAAAACCAACGGCAGGTTCAATTGGCATTCAAATATTTACACAGCTCCACATGATACACGAAGTTTACTTTGTCTATACAGACTCCTAGGACGAATGCTGTGAATAACGCAGAAATTTACTCAAAAAGGCTTACAACGTGTGTTCAGTTGACTGGATGCAATGATAACAAGCATAAAGGGGGAAGTTCTGCCGATTTTGTCCCCATCGAATGTACTGTGTATGGATTATGTCTTTAATTTGCGTAACACGGAGCCTAAGGTTTGCAATTAATTGTTTTAAACTGGGCATGCATGCGAATACTACGTGTGTTTTGTTTCTGAATCGGAACGGAACATGATAAGGAAAACTTCGACAGTCCCTTGTCTGGGTATCAGAGCTCAGTTGCCGAATCGGTTATAGACTGCCAACACGGATAAATTTCACACCTGTATTAGTTCTTTTCGACCAGCTCCCCTTTCATCCCTTGGTTGATATAATGGCACTGTGAGTGGTCTTTAAAAATGGAATTAAACTAATAAACATTATTCAATAAAGATAGTTAGGCAGATATGTACACAACTTCCATGATGTTTTTAATTTCCTAAGTGCCACTATTCATAAACTCTCCTTATATGGACTGTATACCATGCTAATGTATGTCTAATATGTGCATACACCCGACTACGTATGTATCTACAACTTGTTCTTGCGGTTATTAATTTCCCACCAAACCATTCTCGTCTCGTTTCTTCATTTTTGTTTTTTAATTCATTAGAATAGAGGGCCTTAAATGTTCCTCATGCATAATTGTGTTGACTCATGCAGGCCTCATCAATTGTGTCATTGCTCTGAGGAGAGTACAGGCCAGTGTCCAGATACATAGATACAAAACTGACTGAATACATGCGGGCAGAATTTAATTTCGTCTAATTTCATTTGTATCTGCGTACGAATGTGAACCTCCCCTTGGGCAATGTCCAGAGAGCACGAAAGCCATGGCCCTACACCAGGCGATGGTGTCACATCATCCATGCAGCAGATACACGAGTACATAACGTGAAAATATGGCAACAAAATTAATTGAAATGGAACTTGTGAAAAGAGAGTGGACTGGGGAGGAATTATGAAGTCGATGTGTGATTAAAGCTGCGACTTAGAAGCGATGCAATTATCTTAAATATGGGAGTCAAAAATGGCCTGTAAGTACAAGCTTAAGTTGGTCGCCATCAATGAAGGTTTGCCGGATCGCAGAGCGTCGTCGCCCTGCGGTAGTAACAACCGATTAATGAACAAAATCATTTTACGTGACGTTTCCCATTTGACGAGATCGTTCGTGGGGTGACAGATTTAATCTTCTTGAAGGTTATGAATGAGAACTTAACGAGGACAATCTACGCACGGAGTAATAAAAGAAAACAACTTAATTCTTAAAGCTATTGTCAATTGACCGTGTAAGTCTGCTACACAGGGTGCTTGAAAATAGAAAAGAGTCAGAACATTTCGAATAATACCAACAAACTATTACTCTTCACTCACACAAGTCTGATCTGATCCTATCTGTGGATATGGAGTTGTTGTCATGCAACTTTTTGAAAAGTTTACTCCGTCTTAAACCACATGTTAAATTTGTTTTCTATTTTTCTAAAAAACAACTTTTCCTCTTCTTTCTTTTCAGTGAGTTAATATTTTGTGGAATCTTGTGCATTTCTCATACTCAGCTGTGTTCTATGTGTTTCCATCCGAAAGTGGTAAGTACTTGAGAGAGTACCGAAAAACTTGTCGAAACTTTGAAAACGTGACTGTCAATGACTTTGTCGGCAACCGATGGTCACTTCAAGTTTAAATTAAACGAAATGTATGCGGTGTTCAGGCTTGGGTAGTCTATTCATCGCCCGGTTTATGTTTGAAGGTAGTCAACGATTGAAGTGCAGTGGCGACTCGGGAAAGTTTCAAAATAGTTGTTGACTGTGTCGTATTAAGATGAAAAGAGCTTTTCATTTTATCTGCATTGGGAACTTGTTATGCAAATGAAGAAACCCATTGAGAAACTAGTTTTTTTTTGTTTGACAGTGAAATTAAGACTGTGTCACACCATCAATTCGTGTAGTTGTGTCTGGAGTTTGATTTTCAACGCGATGCATGTTGCCATGCTGCTGAAAAAAGAGTTAGCACGAATGCCAAGTAGTGTTTCAAATCAAAGGCCAGACACCCATAAAGGAACTTCAAAGTTACTGTCGTATCTGCCGCTGTGGTAGAATAGACACACTACATCCACCCCAGATTCAAATAATTCCCAAATATCGTTCTCAGGATGTCATTCGTAAAAACAATGCGATGAACTTCTTAGTATTTCCACTATTTTTCAACAAGGTAAATGCAAGAACTTGTCACACAGCCAAAACACAAATCTAGGCTTAACTTACATTTACATTATGCCTTAAAGGACGCAACATTCTTTTTTCCCTATGTGCCCATAAAATGGTTAAGAGGCTAAAAACCGTCAGAGAAAGCACGAAATGTACGCCGCCTCTACAACTGTGCCACGGAAAGAGGTGCGGTTTAGGTCTAATTAAGACGAGACTGCTTGATTAATAGGAATTTCCTTAATGATCTAAATCCCTAACGAGTTTCAGCAACAAAACCGCCCAACCTGTAATTAAACGAAACACCCAAACTTGACGACTTTTGATGTAAAGTTTGGGGGAGTACTTCAAGTTTTGCATGAAGTTCTTGCAGTTCAGGTGGCCCTTTCCAAATCGATAACCACCAAACGCACAAAACATATTAACATGTTTCACGGGGCATGCCACAAGCTGTGTGGAAGGGTTTGATTGGAAATTCCAGAATCTCTTAACCGGTTATAACCGATTGTCTGGTGTGGTGCATCCTAAAAAACAAAACTGTTTGGAGATATTTTACACTATATGCACAACGAAACGATGAAGAAGTGTCGTGACGAGATAAGTCTTCACCACATAGCTTATGCACTTAAACGCTTCATAACGTGAAATTTCCAACTGTACCACAGAAGAGGCTGAAAAAAATAGAAGGCAGAAAAAAGAAGAAGAAAACCTTTCACCTTTGACTGGTGTACCTACAATGGAAGAACAATGCACTTGCAAGTTCACTGAACTCAGATCGTGTATCTATGTAACGCATTTTGTTTAGATATCATTGATCCATGCCACAATTAATGTAAGTCGAAGCGAAACGGCAGCAACCTATCAAAAGCACTAATCAACGCGAATTCAACCGAAAGTAATATCATATATATCCACTCGATGCGGATATTTCAATCTTGACTGTCTCTGGTGAGAGTGTGTTTGTGTCATCCGCACAGCAGGCGACAGTTGGGAATAATGCTAGAGAGATGGAAAAACTAGTTTTCCCTTCAAGAGGAGGTAACTGAGCAGGTATGCATCGTGAATATGTTTCTGACGGCTATACCTAGGATTCAGTTAGGAATTCAATTACACACAAACACACATCCGCCGGGAAAGGTAGTTTGTGTGCAAAATAAAACGTCGAATGCAGCACCAGGTGTAATCATTTCCCTTTACGATCCAAACCGCCTCTCTCAGCTGCTCCTACCTAAGGGATGCTCTGCCACACGGTATTGTACGGTACGGGATTGCAACAAATGGATTTTCGTCACGAATCCTGGGTCGACGGCTGATGTGCCTCCTTTAGTGACGCCAGTGCAGCGGAAAAAACTTATCCGTCTGGTGCAATTCATTGCAACCTTATTATTTTAATGTTTTTCCATTTGTCCCGCTCTCTTTTTCCTTTCCCCTTTCCCCTTTCATTCTCACTTCTTGGTTTTGCCGTTTTGCCAGGTTTCGTTGTGCCACTGATAGTCGACGGAAGATCTTGAATACATTGCCCTTTTGGTGGAAGGGTGGAGGGAGGGAGGGGCAGATGGGCTGGCTTGGGATAATGATTTGTAATTATGCTGCCTCTTCCTGCCTGGCTGGGTTCTGCTTATGTATGGTCATTAATATTTTCTTCTTCGGTTTGCCCTGTCTATTTATTGTTTGTTTAAATGCATCGAAAAATAATGTTTATACCAATCAACGATGTTGTAAATACGCGGAGAGACAGACAGAAACTTCAAGTATACGCATACGAGTACAAAAAGTCGATTCCCCGCCGAGACGGAACCGAACGATTCGTAGGAAGTGATGTAAGAGATTCTTCTTCGGGTGGTGGTTGTCGGTGTGGATCCATCGGAATTCGTTTTCATTTTCCTAGTGCACGCTCTTGTTTATACACGACTGTGTGGGCGGGTTCGCTGGGAATTCTTTGCGGTTCTCTGACGTAGTAGACGGTTTGGAATCCCTTTGTCCCTCATCCATTTGTAAAGGAGCATGGAAATTCTAGAACTATTCTTCATCCATGCCGTGAGAGTGGGTTCTAGGGTTGAATGACACCATCGAGATAGAAACTTCTTTAAGGATTTAACCAGAAAACGCGATAAGTGACTGTGACTTTGATTGAAGTCAAGGAACAATAAGGAATAGTTTGCGAGTGTCTCTCAACTTATCCATTTCCGCTTGTGGTAGCTAGCGTTAGAGATTTATTTTCAGGTTGCTTCAAGTGCCTGCCATGATTTTGTTTTGTCCGTTATCTCTCCTATTTAATGTCTGCCTGAAGGGGTAATCACGTACCCATTCTATTCACGGGATCTTAGACCTAATCAGGAAATGATTGCACGATTGAACGCACCTGCAGGAAGTACCTTAGAAAATCCATCGTCTTCTGATTTGTAGTTGAAAACAAAAACTGAAGCGCTCGTATATTTGGGTTTATCCCAAGTGACAGCTGTCTTGTCACGTTTGGAGTTCGATTTCCAAGATTTCTACTTCCAATTTTTGTGTAAATTCTTTTTACACTTCTCTTGTTTCCCGTCCAGCAGTTGGTTGGAGTAAATAGTAATTCCTTTGATTGTCAGAATGTGACTGGTCAGATTTTCAACTAATACAAAACGTCAAGTGTATTTTCCCCAAGATCATTGAACTGACATGAAATCAGATCACAAAGTTCAGTCGAACGTCTCTATGCTCGCCCAGTGAATCCATATTTTGTCGGTACTCTGTGTGAACACGCACACATGAATGTATGTATGGGTGCCGATGACATGGCGGGGATGTCTGTGAATCGAGACTTTCCGCTTGCCTGCAGACAAATTGCTAATGTCTTTTTAGGTAACCTCGCTTATGCAGCACCTGCACGCGTGATGATACGACGTTGTTGCGACTTTGGCTGTCTGTGAATGGGAACGACGTAATTGATCACTTTCTCTACGCAGCTTGTCTTACATTTTATTGCAGCGCATGACAGCGGTATATATTTGAAGTTAATTCAGGATTCGCAGCAATGACAGATAGAAACTTGAGGACATAGCATTTAGGTCGAAGTACAACCAGTGTCTCATGTGTCTTTATTCTCTAAGAAGACGTAAGCCACACATTTTAAATGCTCTTCATTAAGTAAAAGCCTCTTAAAGTCAGAGGGGCTTCGTAATGCATTACATTGTACCCAACCTCTTTGAATGACTAGGAGATGAATTAAATCAATTTAAACCACTCTACAAAGTGGGACTAGTTAAGCGGGCTCTTAATTTAGCTAAGCGGGCTCCCATCACAACGTTCTCGCATATCCCCTTGGACATCTCAGTCGACCTACAGTCGTCATAAAACGCAAACAACCAGCCTACACCAATAAAATTTCATTGAATTCACCAAAACGAGTGGCCATTGTCAGAGGACTGCATCAATACAAATCGTACTTGCGGAGGGTACGATTGATCCGTACCTGCATTGCTATAACCTCAGAGCATTGTGTCATAGTTATGCACAGCTGTTTGGACAGCAGCTGTTCGCCTAGGCACAAGCTCCTTGCACCATTTCATCCACATCTCCCCTCGTTCCATAATTCACAAATATTTGAAACCCCATTTTCGTGCCACCGGCATTTGACCCGAGCGCAAACACCACAGCAGCTGCCAACGATGGTGGCCATTAAACGCATTTAATGGATGCTGAATATATTTGCCGGCAATTAACAATGAAATCGATCATCTTTGGTTTATCTCTTCGGTCAACTAAGGAATGTAATCAGAGCCTCAAGTGTTTAATTAGGACCTACATACAGAGAGCCTGCATTAAAGAGGCGCTCACTAGACTTTGTTTGACTTATAAACAAGTCTCCATGAGGATACGTCAATTTAAAAGCAAGTTACAACCCCGATGCACCATGTGGCACCGAGACTGAAATAATTGTACTTCCTCAGTGGCAACGAATACGAAAGCAATTCGAAGGGGACTGCCATTTGGGGGGTGACCAGAGCTAATTGGAAAACCTTTTTTGTCGCATGACTAATTCGAAATCATTTTTTAACGAAATCATAGGGGTAGTCGATGGTAAACGGCAATCGGAACGAAATGAAAGGCTGTCGGGCCCACATTCACTCACGTTCGGGAGATTTCGTCTGCACGGTCTGGTGATTGCTATTCCGAAGGACTATGTCAACGTGCCGGGCTTTATGTGAAGTACCAGTATTTTGTGGACTGTGCTGCTGCTGTTAATGATCCTGATTTATTTAATTCCTTTTCAAATTGATCAATTGATTGTGGTTCAATTTGAGTACGTTGTTACACGGAAGTCAATTGACTGCACAAGGGTTGGGAGGGTAAAAGTCTTCTTTATACATGTAATTAGTGTTTCATAAATATGAATCAAATGGACGACAGCTGAGATAAACAAATAAACACTGCATGGACTGTGGAGCAATTGTTTGACAGAACTGCATTTGAGAATCATGCCTTGTGTTGTTGATACGGTAAACTCGACTTTCTGGAAATGTTTCCTTCGGTCTTTGAAAGAACTTAAGTCCAGTCTGAAACCAGCCAGCACTATCCTTCGCTAGCTGCATTTTAAAAATTGTTGACACTCCAAACTGACAGCCTAAGGACGAATGTTCTCCGTTCTTTTAGCCAAGAAGAGGAAGTCGAAGATCCATTAGGTCAGATCTAAGTTGAGCTCTTAAAACCATGTTAAATGAACATTAAAACCTGTTATTTCTAAATTTTAAATAAAACTCAAAATAAATTTGGATGGTGGAAACTTTATTATGGCCTCAAAGAACGGTATCTGTCATTTTCTTTTTGAATATAATTTCGTGTACATAAATGTTGCCCGCGACTAAACCGTACAAAGTTCAATTTTGGATAACTCCTTCTAGCGTTGCGACCTGCATTTGCCCAATTACAAGCAATATTCTCCTGACTACGGGCTGAATGTGATCTGATCGGTCGCGTATCATCCAATAACGTACACTGGGACTCGAATTTGTTGATGATTAAGGCAATAAAGGACGTCTAAGTTTGAGGATTACACCTTATCTAGTTCAAAGTGCACGAAAAGCATTTCCACAGAACGCTGATTTTCGTAATGCAACTGAATAATTTGGAGACATTGTTAAGCTGTGAGTCGTCCAGTCGGCCAGTCAAAAAAATCTATTAAAAAAAAGAACAAGTCTAAATGAATCACTCGTTACATCGTTATAGCGACATTGAGTAGCCGCCTGACCTCATGGATGTACAGTCTGTACAGATCGGTGCAAATGAAGATTTTCAGTCGCCATAGTACAAAAGAGAATAGAACCCATTGAACTTTCGAGAAACTTAGTGGCCTTTTGAGTGGCCCAAAGAAACAACAATTAGTTAGAGCTATTCTGCGCCTGAATCTCGACTGTCTCGGACCTATTGTCTCACCTATTGTGATATTCTGGCCAATATCTCACGCTGGGATTGTTCATGGAATTTGATTTAATACATTTTGGAACACATTCTTTTAAGCACAACTCGCTGTCATGTTTGCTCCTACATTTACATTCTTCATATCGGCATGAGTCAACTTTTTAATCAGTTCTTTGTGTGAAAAATGCAAAAAAATGCTTGATTTTATACACAGCATCAAAATCGATCCAACTGTGGACGTATCTAACTCTTTCATTCCAGAAGCAAACACCCAATTCGAAATTGTTAAAAAAAAGCAAGTCCACCGCAATTCCTAGGTCGGAAACGCCAATCTCAGCGTAATGTCCCGAACGAGACCGGAAAGTCAGCTGCCGTATTTTCATATGTTCTTTTCATCTCGTGTTCATCAGTCCCTATTGTCCCTCCATGTCATAGAAATCGTTTCAATTAAGGGGTCATCCCTGCATACTCACCTACCTATACGCGCACATTTGCACTACGTGCGAGTCGAATCGCTTTTATCCCGAATTTCATTGCCAAATCCTGTTGCCCATTCCCACTCAATTTCATGGTTCACACATTGGCTCTCGCCCAAAATAAATGTCCTTTCGACTGCTTTCACTTGTGAGTTCATTTTGGTTTCCCTTTTCGACAAGTGAAACACAAAGTAATCCCCTTTCACTTTTAAACACACAGTGGCTTCACTTGTCCGTGGAACCCAGGCCCAAGTCCACCCGGGAGCAATAAGACTATTCATTTCTGTTCTTTTGTAAACCTCTGTCGATTTCCTTATGCACGCTCAACATTTTTATAAGCAGACTTTCATTGGTCGCTGAACACAACCAATGTCAGTTTACCGAATGACGTCTGTCATTATTTATGCTCTGACAGACAGGGTGGGTGGCTTAATGGATCTCGATATATGCATGTTTAGAATCTACACTTTCTCCGCTCATTTACATATCCACACCCCGAAGCTAAGAGCTCAGACAAATAATAATCGGATAATAAAAGTCGTTCCGTGCGCCTAGACGTTTCTCAATTTATACACAAGCAATTTTTTCCGATAAAATCTTTTAATTTACACAGCTAGTAACAGATACATATTCACATGATTAAGCATTCAATCGATGGAATTTTGAAGGCACTTCATTTCAGATTTCGATCGTGTGTCGCGCAGAAGATGACGATTCGCCAAAGGAGTAGAAGTTATTCTCTGTAAAGATTAAGTTCACGTAAACAGTCTGAGTGAGTGGGACGGAGGGGAACTTACCTTCATCACTTTCAAAGGAATAGAAAGTGTCATCGTCCCTTAGCGACGATCGATTCGAAAGTCGTCTGCATGAGTGCAACTGGTCCATGTTCTTCGGGGGGAATGGCGTCGCGGTAGGGGACCCGTACTCTGAGCTTATGGACACGCTCTCCGAAAAGTACATCGACCCCATCGGTGAGCCGTACTCTGAACGAGGACTTTGAATGGATGCGTTGTCTAGATTCTTGCGTCGGGGGGTCTCTGGGGATACAGGTAACTGGAGACTTGACTTGTCTTCTTTCATTCCGGAGTCGTTGGTCTTGGTGTTGTTGTTTGTATAGTTATTGAGTGTGTCAGCTTTTTGAATTTCCGGTTGTTTTGGAATTGGTGCTGGTCGCTTTTTACTTCCGCTCCTGTTGCCATCTTCCTTCGGCTTGACGGTCTTTTTCTCTTCGACTTGGGTGGCAATCGTCGGCTCGTCATCGGCAACAATCGTTGGGAGATGTTCTTCAGAAGGATTCTTCTCGAATCGCGATATAAGTTTATTGACTTTTCCCAAATCGTTGGGCTCGATGTCCTCGGAGAAGTGACGTCTCAAGGATGCTTGTTTAACCAGCGGCTTAGCGAGGCGAACCATTGATTCGTTTCGTTCGGGTATCATCTTGGGTGGCTTACGAAGCGGAAGAGGCGGCGGTGGTGGTGAGAACGACGGAGGAGGAGATGGCGCCACTGAGGGCGGAGCATCATCATCGTCGTCAGTGGAAACGTCATCGAAACTTGCGTCTAGACTTTCGCGGCTGTTGCCGATTTGTCCCTTCCTGGTTGTGAATGGGGATCCGCGGCATGGTTTGTTGCTATCCATGCTGTGCTGGGTCTCGATGGCTGCCGTCGTGCTTGTCAATGGCGATGGACGTTTTACGCGAGTTATTCTTGAGGCGTTGTCATAATCATCGTCTTCGTCAGTGCTCTCTGTGCAGCTCTTGTCTATGCTGTCGGCACTGGTCGCCGCTATGCGTTTGATTGGGACGTTTTTCATTTCGTCGTCGAAGTCTTCGAAGGCAGTGTTCTCGTGCTTGGAGAAAATGTCGATGCTCCTGGTTTTGTAGAGCTTCTCTTCGCTGAAGACACTATGCACCTTCCAGGGTTCAGAGTTCTCTGTGATTTTGTTGAGGCCGGCCGATGTGGACGAGGTGCAGCTCTTGTTTCGATAGTTGTCTGGTATCCACGAGTCAGAGTCGTTCGAGTCCATTGACCGCTTTCTGAAATGACCACGACTTATGTCCAAGTGCTTGATGGGAGGAGGTGAGGGGGTCATCTCTAGGAAGCTGGAAATTGCATTCTTATTGGGTATCCAATCCGACTTTTGCTTGGTCCTTGGAGGAATCTCTTTTATGATTGCGGTCGGCGCTGGGGGTGCTGGTCTGGTCACAGCAATGATTAAAGTGGATTCATACTGATCTGTGTTGTCCTGGTGGATAAGAACTCTTGGCATTTCGATGTCGCTTTCCGACTCAAGCGACTGAGACATAATTTTGCTGGTGGTCCATACTGCAGCAGTGGTCCTTGAGTATTCAGCCACCTCGCCTTCTGATTGTTCATCGGAGCCGAACTTGTTTAATCTGCCAGGCCTTTTCTCTGGACTCTGGATTCGACGTTCCTGCTTTTCCGGACTGGACTCTGTTGGGGAATCTCTGGATTTTCCCTGGAACTTTTTCATCCTCTGCACCTGGGCATTTACCTTCCTTAAGGCTTTGTCGCGGGCTTGTTCGAGTTTTTCGAGGTTATTTAACTTTGGTTTGCGTTGTTCGTCGTTTGCTGCAGCTTCTGTTTGCTGCTCTCCTTCATCGGAATCAGATTTTCTGCTTCGAATGTAGTTTAGTTTCCGCATGAGGGTGAGCGAACGGGCGGGAGGGGATTTAACCTCTTCATCCGGCACTGGTTCCGTTGGCCGTTTGATTTTCAAACTCTTCTTCCAATCCCGCAGCCTGGTAGTAGCTGTTGCCTGCGGTGGCTTACTCTCTTCCTCGTCGAATGAAATTGATCGCTCCTTCATTTTGAGTCTTCGCAGTCCAGCCCTCAGTTGCTCGGACATGTTTGACTTGGTCGATTGATTGCCTTGTTCTGTTTCAGATTCTTCCGTTTCGGACCGCTTGCGCTGCTTCAAGCGCTTAATGCTCTGCTTTATATTGCTAAACTTGCCCTCAGGGCTGGACGCATGTGTATCGCTGTTCTTATCCAAGCTCTCTTTACGCTCTAGAGGTTTCCTCCTGGGGACTGCGCCTTTCTTTTCTGGCTCTGACTGATCCTCCAGCGAATCTTGTGCTTGCAAATCCTTCCTTGACATTCGTTCATTTACGCTAGCCTCGGTGGTGAACCTTGTGCGGATGCTCTTCAAGCTCCACACACTGTCACTGTGTGCTGAAGCCTCGCTTGGTGCCTTCTCTTTTCTGGACTTCCTGAATCCACCCAGCTTGGATATGCCCGCCCTATGTGATATGACTTGACTTTCTGGTACATCATCCATTGATTCCTGTTCATTGATTCCCCACAGGCTGCTTCGGTTGGGTTTCATTGGTGGCTCGTTGCTGCTTTCCTCTGACATTGACCGATGTAGCCTTAATTTTGTCTGTGCTCCATCATGGATGGCATTTCTCCTTCTGCCCACCGGTGGAGGCGTCGCGCCCCTCTGCAAGTACTCCATTTGCGAGCGTAAAGGAGTTGGCACACCAGACTGGTCCGAGCCTGGTGGGCTTTCACTGCCGGACGACTTCGACATACGTCGTCGTGCTTCCTTAAACTCGAACTCATAGTCTCTATCATCATTCTGTCTCTGTTCAAGTTCCAGCTGCTCTTGAAGCTCTCGTTCATACTGGCGCGCATAAATATCCACCTCAATTTCGGTTTTCTTCACCACGGTCTTCTTGGCGAAAAGGTTTTTAATCTTGAATTCCGTCAAATCCTTGTAGGTCTTCTTGCACTTATCCCCAAATCGACTGGCTGCACTTCCACTCACCTTGTCGACGCCATCGTCCGGACAGTGCTCCGCCTCGAAGGTGCTCGCCGTCCTGTAGGTCGACCATTCATTCTCATGCTTATCCCTCAACCCATCGGCCATATTCATCAAAGATGATACTGTCGAAATCCTGGTTGGAGTTCGATCGATAAACGCAGATGGTGGCGGCAGCAATTGTGGCGTCAAAGGAGTCGCACCCGCCATCATTCCCCCCGGGGGCTGCTGTTGCGATATATCCTCACGAGAACTTTTGAAAATTTTCCGCGATTTTATTTTCGGGATTTTTATCTGCGGCAAGGGTGGGAGTCTACCTGCGGAAAAAACCAAGTCACGAAAAAAGGCTCACATTTAATTAAAGCACCAACGCACACACACACAAAATGGCCGTCTTACTTTTAATGTTGTCCACATCGATTTTCTTGTAGAAGCTCTTCAAATCCATGACTCTTCAGGGCTCAGCTAATCGAATTTTCATCTGGTTTGCGATGAAAACTGGTTGCTCGAGCTGCCTCTCGCGATGTTGATGCGCGTACGTTGTCTTGATGAAAAAGTTGCTTGCAGTTTAAATTAAAAAATTTAATTGGAAACAAAATTGTTTACATCTATAATGCGTTGAGATACGTACTGCTCTCGGGTGCAACTAGACGGTGGCTGTTTTTGTTGAACCCCGATACTTGGCTGCTGTTTGCTAATTGAATTAGTGTGCATTTCTTATGTGTGTTTGGTTTTATCTGTTGGGTGGTTTCTATTTTACATGTTTGGCTTTTTTTTTTTTCTTCTTCTTGAATGCACCTGCGAAAGGGGTAAGGTAATGAAATGGTATGCTGATAGAAAATTGATTGCAACATTGAGGGGGCGATGACAAAGCATTTTTAAAGTTGAGTCAGGGCTTCGTGATTTGAGTGTTCTTCAATTTCAAACATTCATTTGCATATACTTACACCTTTCTTTAAGGTTTCAAGGAAGCCTGGGTTCAAAGGTAGACGCTTGTGATGCCGAGGTGGACCTGGGCATCAATCAAAACGCCACTTCTGCCAACAAATAACTGCCTTTGATCGCACACACTCATCTCTCATCTTTCTCAGCCTTTCTGTGGCAACCAATATCGAAGGTATCCCCTGTTACGTAGTCCTAAGGGTTTGGAATTGTTGTTCAGCCTGTAAAGCAAACGAAGACCTTGACACTGTAGCTGCCTATTATAGTATTCTGGGCATGTCGTCGGTATTGTGCATTCTTTTTTAAATCACGTATATGTTGATAAACGGATACGTTTTCTATTTTGTGACATTTTGAGCGTATAGACATAAGAATTGAGTATTAGGTGCACTACTCTACGCAGTCATGTAATGCCTTGATAGCGGCAAATCGATCGCACTTCCTGGGCCTCATAGTCCAAACACACTCGGAAAAGTTCTTGTACGTTATACTAGCAAGATTGTGCGTGCTTTGCTCAGGGACCCCATTAGTGGATCAGGCGGGACAGAAGATGATGATCATTTTTGCAGATGTCTTCCTCCTTTTGGACCGCATTTGAAACTAGAAGCTTTAAAGCTGCTTCATTTTATCATTTTCACATATCACGATCGTGAACATTTCAATGAAACTCTTCAGTCAATCAGATTCGTTTCATTTCGAAATCTGATTCTCGGTCATGTTGTGTACACACGTTAACTCATTGTATTGAATGCAAAAGCAAGCATCATTTGTCAAAATGTCACTGTCCCCTGAAAAAGAAATCAAATACTTATGTCGTTGCGTGACAATTATGTTTTTATTCCAGTTTTTTTTCTCCCATTTGTGGCGTCTAATTACCTCTCCTCAGATTGACGCATCAATTGTTTGTTGATGTAAAACAAACCAGCAACTGCATTTTGCATTGTCAATTTTTTGTGTCTGAAAATATGCTCCCAACTATTACCGAGCGCTCATGTGGCACATATTTTTCTCCTTTGTTTTCCTCTTCAAATGGAGCTCAGAATTTTTCCCGATGACGTGCGCTGTAGTGGTTGGCAGTGAAAACACACTTTTCCATTTGAGTTTCACTGAAATGAATTCAACATTTTCTTCTGAATCATGGTTCGCGTGGACTGCTGCCAATGCACAGCCAGCGGTTCTTGCTTGTAAATTTACAGGTTGAACTCATCGACAACGAACTGAATGACAATCATGCGCGTTGTTTTCTCTTTCAGGTGAACTTACAATGTGTGTCTTTTTTTTTTTTTGTGTCTGATACATGTTCACGCTTATGAATTGCATTGTGTTGGCCTAATCCACAACAGCGAAGCAGAGAATCTCGTTTCAACTTTGTCCCAAGCTACTGAACTGAACTCAGTTTGACTGTCGCTGGTGGGGTGGCGTGTTTAAAGAAGTATGTATGCCATGGCAAAGGATTGAGTGATTGTTGTTATTCTCTTATTTGTCGTACTAACGCCATTTACAGAATGTGACCTAAAATATCCATAAATGAGACTTGTCGGCTTTGCATCGTTTCTACATTTTTTGTTTGTGTTTTTTGTGTGATTTTTGTTTTTTTTCATGTGAATTGGTTGAGTGTGTCTAATGTGACTTTAGGTGACATTTGTGAGTGGCAGAGGGCACTGACATTCTAGTCGGCACTTAATGCAACTATCCGTGGTTGTTGAAAGAATCGAAATTATGTTGGGAGTGTGAATGTGCTTTTTGAGAAAATATGAGATAGCCGAAGTCAAATAATTATTTGACGTAAACGTTTACGCGCTCATGCTGACAGGGTTAGTGGGATTTTGTTTTAGTCTAATGACAGGTGATTTTACTTCATTTTCACGCATGATTGCAAATGATTTTTAAATGCATACTCTATTGTCAAGTAAGACAGCTGTCAATTACTGCCTTAAAAGTGCTGCTTAGGCAATTGAGTTAACTTAGGCGTGCGTTTCTTTATGAACGTTTACATCTGTGCATATGCTTCAGGATGTTATTTTAAACGTACTGCTATGCTTGTATTCTAAGAATAAGGTAGCTAAATAGATAAGCAGCCCCAAGTGAGGTACATTTAATATTTTACATGTGTAATCATTCTAAATGCTGCTAAGCATCTCATCGGTCGTTCTCATCATGTCGTTTATGCGCAGTATGACATTTATCTAATCCTTCTTTGAATACTTAAAGATTTCTGCTCCACGAAATTCAACTCAATTCACATTCACCCGTAAGGCCACTCTTTAAAAAGCGTTTTATATCACGCGCAACAGAGCCGGCAAGTCGTTCCTCACACAGCAGACACTTCCGCAATTTCCTTTCACAGCAACACCGGTCTTTGCACCCCTCTCACCTGTTAATACATTCTTAAGGATTATCTTTAGCTTTTTGAAGTGTATTTTTATGTCTTATTTCGTAGAATGAAATACTTATAACACTTTTCTATTTTTTTTTCTTCTCTCGTTTACAGGATAAGGATTTCGACTAGACACTAGATTTTTGTGGACGCATAAAACCTAAATACTTTCAAGGAGGGGGGGATAGCTTTTTCTCTTTGTAATTTCTCTGAAGAAGCAGCGATATAATCTGCTCCTGGCTGGGGCGTTTAATTAGGATCAAGGAAGAAGCAGCCCACTAAACGAAGATGGGGCGGCCGTCTTGTACGTTTGCCGTCCTTATGGTCGCATTTTTAAGCACCACACAAGCACTGAGTAAGTACAAATAATTTAGAAAATGAATAAACATAAAAGTTTTCTTCTAAAATGAATGAGTATACACATGTGTGAATTGGACTCTATTAAGGTGTAGCTTTGAGTTGGGGAGGAAAATATTTGCTTGAGATGTGAAGATATATTTAATGCGTTTCAGGCTTTGAGATACGATACGTAACGAATATAATAACGTCCACATTATTTTGAAAGTATCAATATTAAAGCATCTGATCTGATAAGAGCTTTCATTATTTCCATAAATAAAGTTTATTAGGTACCTGTAACGCTGAACATGATCTTGTACAATCCCGTTCATAATATTGTCTGAGCTCAATCGATTCTTTTAAAGCGTGACCGAATAAGGAATACAGAAAAAGAAATTTAAATAAGACAAAAATTTATTCTGGCTTTTTTTTGAAGCCGCATTCATGTCATTATGTATGGAATAGCACATCATTCAAATGGTCGCATGGGTTTCGCTGACAGTGGTCCAAGCGGTCGATCCAATATCTGGTTCTTTAGCGTAGACTAAGGACTTGACTTATCTCCGGAGAAAGTAACCTAGTGGTGTCACGAATGATTGTTCGGATGATCGCGGCGCGCCCTATTGATGAACGCTCGCCGTGAGATGACCCAGTCAACTTCGACCTTTTATGGCATGTAGCGCCGTCTTATTTTAACCACAGCTTGGATATATCGATGTTCTTCAGTTCTGGTCGCAGAAAATCGATTAACATCATTCTATAACTCAGACCATTGACGGTAACGGTGTCTCCTTCCTCATTTCGAAAGATTCTGTCATGCTATAAACCGCACCAAACAGTCAATCTTTGTTGATACATCGAACACTTGTGAATTGTGTTCGGGCCAGTAATAATTGGCAGCCGCTAAAATCAGCCTCGTCCGAGAAGATCCTTCTTTTGCCCAAAATTCGGATCTCCGGCCAACATTTTCAGCGCTCAATTATCGAACTCTCGGCATTGTCTATGATCGTCGAGCTTCAATTCTTTCGTCAGCACAATCTTATACGAATGTAGGACCAAATTCAGCCGCCTGACCCTCTGGCGATGAACAATTAAAAAAATCAAATACAAAACTGGCGCAAACTCTGAGGTTTACCAAATGTACGTTTTGGCTCTGTCTCCGAATAGCAATTATTTTGATGGCATTACTTACCACAATTGCAGTCGTAATCCATAGAGAGGGGACCACTATCGTAGAGTTTTGTCTTTAAAAAAAGTTTAAAAGACATGTCATATGGTTTTAAATCGTATGATTTCAACAGGCAGTTGCTCCCCTTCAAACTATAGCAACTTCACTAAACTTTTAGGCATTGTAACCGACTAAGGCATATTGACACCGTAAACCTCAAAACTGAACAAACTGGAGTTCATTATTGCATCAATGGGACCTTCTAAGAATTTGTATCAACGAACGTTTTCAAAATGCGGTGAAAAGTGGTGATTGTCGGGATGGATGGACACGCTTAGCGACTACTCTAAAGTTGTGCTCGATGATGACCAAAAGCATTATTTACGAGATTGTAGATGCTTCTGCGAGTGTGTATCGGTCCATATTAGTAACATTCTTATAATTACTCATCGGAATGTGGTGGAATTATAGTGGAATGTTGACAGTTTAACAATGGTTCGATGTTTAAATTAACACCTCTTGTTGGATGACTCTCTACAGTCTATACACGTTTTTAAAACACGAAACGAGAGATGTGTGTTTTGGCACTCAAATGAAATGAAACAAAATGAAACGCGAAAGCTTCCAGGCGACATTAAAAATGTCTCGCAACTCGTGCTCGTTTGATCACAATTTATCTATTTTTGTTTATATATTTTTTTTTATCTCAAATATAAATATTTACTTAAAAATATATTGACATAAACCGTCAAACAGGAAGAAAAATGTATACTAGACAAAAGTGAAACATCGAGAGAGCCAATTTAACTTCGTCGAAATCAAATTTTGGTAATATGACAGAAAAATATTGGTCTGTCAGAGCCTCTTAACTTGAAATGATAAATTTCATAATCACCACCTCCGATTTGCCATAAAGAACAGAAGCAGCTAAAACAAGACTGATAGATGGCGAAAAATGAAAAATCCAATAAATATTCTTCACACGGCTTCGTGAAAATGAAAATAAACCTGATGACGAGCTGCAGCAGTATGTTGTCATCATCGTAAAAAAAAAAAAATGCCATGATTTAAATGTCATTACGATGCTGACGGCGTTATTGTGAGTCAGAAAAAAGTTGTTGGTACTAAGAAGAAATATTTTTGCATTCCAATCAGCATGGATGAGAGAACGAACAAAACTTAGCGTAAATAATGTAGGATTCGGATGCTGAGCTCATCGAGTAAATGTCAAAGATCACAGAGTCACATCTAAGACGTATTTTGTAAGGTCTTAAAATAATGTACTCATTTTTATATTTAATGTCAATTGTGCGATGTCTTGAAGACATTTGTTCATCACTTTAGTTAGTTACACAACACAACACAGAATAGATAGAAAATTGACTTTAAATATGCAATGCAATCAAGAATGATTGGTCCCAGTTGACTTACGTAGTTTATTTCAACTTGTCTGCTCGAAATGAGGAAGAGAGAGAGGCATTCTTATGAATCAATTGTAAATGAAAGCGCAAGCTAAGCACGACAATAGGTCCGCTGCCCCTTGGCATTGTCATTAATCATTATTTTCTATTCGCTAAAAGGTTCAACAACCATCGTGAGAGTGTGAAGTCGAAGAAGTTGGTACTTACTTATCATTTTGTGTGACATTTTTTTGCGAAGAAAAATGGTGCCTGTATTCATTTATCATGATTAGTCCTAAGATAATGCTGAAGAACTATCTATATATTTTTGTATGTCGTCAAATACTATGGAGATACATATCCATTTGGCCTGCACATAGAAATACAATGCGCCTCTTGTATTTGCATGAAATGCAAGCATTCATCGCTGTCACTTATCAGAGTGAATTGAAATATACGCGCGTAGATTTCCTAGAACCAAAATAAATATATAATTAATGAACAGTTCTGAAATGATTAAGTTTAATGTCTTACTTATCTGGCCTCCGACACGTGGATGGTCTGAGCCTGAGCATTACCTGTCTTCCATCACTGAAGGCACTGGGCACGCTGCTTTTAGCCATTAAGCCATTAAGCCCAAGCTGTCTAGCATCCGCGATAACTTGGTTTTTATACCTGAGGTTCGGTTTTCCTTTCCTCGAACCAGGAGGCTCGGATTCTAATACCCTCTTAGCTGGAGCATAGGTGTCCATGCGCTAGATATGGCCGATCCAATGTACATCCGCAAATTCGTTGAGTTGGCTGTTATATCTCCTTCTCTTCCGAATGCGGTCACTTTTGATTGATCTCGTATACAAAAATATCATTGCTCCTTGATGAAATAAGACTGAGAGAATGGCCCAATTCGTCGCCTCAGAAGGTAGATCAAAAACCACCTAAAAACGAGCAAACCTCTAAAAAAAACTCTTATCTAAATTTGTGATTTTTCCTATAACTGTTTTATTTTTTATATATATGCAAATATTCTTTTCAAAAACAGTTTCTTACAAAAATTCTATTTTATTTTTCTTTATCTCTTTTAGTAAATTCACCGCCACGTATTATTAAGCAACCTCCCACAGATGAACTGCTCTTCAAAGTTGCTCAACAATCAAAAGAAAGTGACAAGCCATTCATCATTGAATGCGAGGCCGAAGGACAACCTGACCCAGTGTAAGTGCCCTAAACCGCATTTAAATCCCTTTAAGATACGTAATAAAATCCAAACGAGCATTAAATATCTTTTCAACGGTATTTAGACATTTTAATTATAAGCTAAAAATTCCCACTTAGTAAATTGATGTTTTCTAATTAAATGTTATCTCCCTTCGCCGCCACTGTGGGACTCGTGTTTTCTTTTTATTGTAGCCCAAGTCATTTGGTGCAACCAACTGTTTGCATTTGACTGTTCAAAGTTTGGTGTGTGCGTGAGATCGGAAGAGGTGCAAAGTGACACAATTCAAAACCTGTAAAGAGGTCTATTTGGAACACACACTCTCTCTCTCTCAGTCTGCTGGTTGATCTAAAATTAAGTAGCTATTTCCGAACTGTGTCGATGTCGTCGCGGTCGCGTCTGATTCGCTTAAGTAAGACGGAATTTCATGCCGCGTCCGCCGTACAACAAATTCTAAGAATTTCAAATGAATTCACTTGCGATTCGGTTCTGGGAAAGTACAGATGCGTCGAACTCGTTCCTTTTTTTGCAGAGATTTGTGTCTGTGCTTTAATTATAAACATTTTTGTTTAGATTCAGAAACACACTTAGCGTTTGTTTTGAGTTTATTAGAATATACACATCGTTTAATTGGATTCGAAGTGGATTTGTGTCATACCCAAAATATGTTGTCGACCTAAGACACATAATATTTGCTAAAAGTCCGGGGTTAATAAAATATCTATCTTCTGAACTGGCGGCTTAGGTCAATCAAAAGTTTATTGCTACAGGTCATGATCGGTGCAGGCACGAGAGAGCTTCACATTTTTTCCTCATAAAACACACAATTCATCGCGCGTAGGCGCCCGACTTCGGACTGGTGGGATATTTTTGGAAACCGTTCGGATAATATGTGAACAATCATTTTTAATGGGTTATTTAAGGGAGGCAATTTGGGGGTGACGAATGTTAGAATGTATGGTTATTACGTTAGAAATCACGTCGTCGTTAAGGGTTATGGTTTTCTGTCGCGACGACTAGGTGTTCTTTGGGACGTTTTCAAATTTTAGGGATTCTTGTCGTTACTTATGATCTCACTGACTTCAATAAATTTTTACGGCAACAAAATGCTAGTATGTTGAAACAAATTGTGGAATAAACAACCAGTGTCAGGAGGAAAAAAAGTTTACTTTGACAGCGATTGTTGTCGTATTGTCCTGCTCTTTGATGTGCTGTAAATGGTTTTATGTCGTAACACGATCTTTACGACTTCAGGGTCAAACAAGACATTAAGAAAATTCCGTTCACCTCGTACATTTTTAAAAATGTCAAAACAAACACCTCCTAATATATTCAGCATTCAACATATCCCTGTCTAGACGTTGCACTGTTCTCACTGACCGTCAGTGAACGTCATGACGTCGAAAAAATTGGTGAAAAATGGAAATTGATCGGAAAGTAATTTCTTTTCACAAAGTGTCGATACATATAATAGTATCTCCTCGAAACTGCATGTTGATCATCATGTGCGTATTTCCTGAACGAAAGCGTGTAATCCGTGAAAATTCGACTTTTGTTCGGTGTAGAGAGAGTCCACTGTATCCAGCGCTTCGTCTGTCGCCGAAAATGTACGTCGACACTAACGAGACAAGAACGTTATTCTCGAATGATTAGTAGAAGAATAACTCATGACACCTCAAATGAGTGTTCCATCCTTTCTCTCCAAGCCCGAATTTGCTGCTCCCATGCTTAAAGTCATCATCATTACGTTTTCACTGTGAACAGTCTGAATGAGCTTAGTTCAACTAATTCTCTGCTCCACTTCACTGTGAAAGAAACGAGAATGCATCATGATTTGTTTTCATGTCATACAGAATAACTTGTAATTCAAATCGTTCCAGACATTACGAGTACCACGTCTGAACAAGTTATATTTCCGCTCCAGAACCAGATGTCCAGATCAAACATTATTTTTTTTTCCTGTGTACCGGAAGAACTTATAATTCATCTCCATCCTTTTATCGTTCCTCTCAATAGTCTAACGAACCTCATGCAAAAATTCATTTGTCATCGCATCTAAGAATGTCTTGCGAATTAAATGATTGTCTTCTTAAATAGACCCGACACGATGTGACTCAAATGAATAGCACTTGAATTAAATTAGCGTTGCTAAATTGTTGTTTACTACTTCCTACTGTGCGTAGAGTAGCGCTTTTACAAAATACCGCTAGCTAGCTAGCTATCCTCAAATCCGTGGCACTCCCTAATTAGATAATAGTCTAAAATAGACGCCTTCCAATGGTCGATCAATTAATATCTGCATCGAATCTAATAGATGTCGCTTTAACCCTGAACTGTGTTCAGAAACTTCATGTGTGTCGGTTTGCTTTATATTTTTTGATGACGACATTTATCTATTTGTGTTTTATTGAATCATTTCATTTGTCCATGAGTGAATAATTTTTTTTGTGTTCGTGTAAGTTGTGTTAAGTGAAAGATCGACGCAGACGATGAGGAGCAAAACCCGTTGTGGATTCGAATAGCATTTTCAAGTTCGCCGACATAACTTTACACCGGGCGTGCGTTTGAGTGTGTTCAGCTTGGGCGTCGAATAAATGTTAACTTAAATTTCTACAATTACGTAATCGTTTTTATTTGCTTGACAACGTTTCGCTTTTGATTCTTTGACACAGATAAACATTTGTCAGGTTAAATGAAGTCGTCAAATAAAAACAAAAAAAAAATACCGGCTTACCCTACTGTCACTGAGGTGGGTGAGTCAGTCCATTCGTATGCTTCGGTTCCACCCTATTTTGCTGGGCAGGGATGTTGTGAAATTTGAGTTAGCGCAAGGATATTGAGTTTTTACCGTTAATGGATTGAGGAAACCTGCCATCGAACATAAGGCGGGTGCACAGGAAATGAATGTTTCCATTTCGATTTGAACACACCAGCAAATCTAACCCTGTCGCCACCGTGTTGTCAGTGAGTGATGTCACGTCATTTCAGCAGGTTATGTCATCAAATAAACTGTCAGTTTGTGAATTCAAGTTCACACACATTGAAAAAAGCCGGCTTGTCAATGAAATTAATAAATTATGCGAAAATATTGAGAGTGAGAGGGTGTATCTCGACGCAATTTAAAACTGGAATTCACAGAGAATGCGGCGAATTGAATGAAAAGAAATAAGTGTATTTAGTCTGACAATGTGTTTACGCCATGATGTCATTTACTGGCTGGTGCCGTAATCAAGTGTAAATTCGCAACGGCTTACGGCACCTCTGAAAGGTCAGCACTGTTTTTGTGTGCTTAAAAGGGTCTCATTTCCCTCACCTCCCCACTCGAACGTGTTCGAGAGTCATAACGTGTGTACGCGAAAGTCCTTCATTCAAAGTGTAATAATGTACACGCAGGAAAAAAGTAATCAAGACATTTGATGATGATTATAGGTTTGTGAAGTTATGGCTTCATTTCAATTATGACACGTGCTGGCCTACATTAGCTCATGCGGAATTCTAACAAGACGTGCTTAAATAAATTTGATTTAGTCGGTCAACTTGGTTGAAATTACATCCGTTCGAATTGATCGCAAGTGTCGGCATCATATGTGCTTTATAAATCGTTTGATCAGATGACACATGAGCGAATTATGCCAACAGACACAAGAGGCGTGTTAGTGGCAAAGATATTTAATTGTGGGGCATTAACCTTAGTTTAATTGTGCTTTGGTTAGCATCGGAGTTTAGTTTCAGTGAATTTAGCAAAACGAGGAAGTTCGTTCGATTCTAATCATGTTCATGTGATACATGCACATTCATTGGATGTCTCTCTCTCTCTCTCTCTCTCTCTCTATCTCTCTCTCTCTCTCTCTTTCTCTCTCTCTCTTTCTCTCTCTCTCTATATCGTTCTCTCCTCCAATTAAGCAGCGGTTTATTGTTCCTTTACTTGGGCAACTTTATTGCAATCATGAAAAGCAGACGATTTTAAATAAATTCGTTCAGTCTTTGCTGTAAATTGTAACAGCATTTTAAGCAAAATACATTCCTTCATTAAGGCAAGATACTGTCGGTGTTAATTCCTTCCTCTTTCTCTCCCGCAATGACACTTATTTTATGTACTGCGCATTAAGTGCTTCAAACAATAAACCTACAGATCAAATCTATGTAATTTCCTCAAAGGTACATACATATGTGTACATCATTTCACATGGCCATGATTCTTCTCTCCCGAATCGAATTCCCTTTGTTCCTGCTGTTTGGCATTCGCTTCGGATTTAATGATCACAATCAAAGTTTGTTCAAAATACGCAAAAAAAAACAGAAATAATCGGTCTATCCAGTTCACTTCTTCCATCCCAATTCTAACCTTGGAATCAGTCAATCGAGATGTTGTACTTCAGAGTCCAGCCCAAAGCGTCTTCGAGACAAAGCAAAGTAGCTCGTAAATCTCATTTTAATTAGTTCAACTCGCTCAATTTTGAAAGCCATTCGAATGTGTAATGAATCTCTTCATGAATAAACCACAAACCAGCCACGTACTCTTACCGGCTGGATTTCAATAGATGACAAAGAAAAAAAAGGAGATGGAGGGAGGGAGTCGTCCGTCGGCGTCACCATACACACAAGAGAGCCCCCCAGAGGGAACGCGATCAATCTGATATCGAAATGCGTATCTGTGGTTTTTATTCTGCCTTTACCAGCTGTGGCTACTGATACATCAGAGGGTCATTTATACGCTGCACACCGCCACATCTCTCTCCCTTATTCTATTGATTTAACTTTTTGGTTCAACATAGACGCATCTAGTGGTGGATGGATATACACCACCTCTATGTCAAAGAATTGTGTCACGGATAAGGTAGATCGGGGTGATTAAATATCCATTTTATGGTTTTGCTCATTTGGCACGAACACAGAACACAAAGTGTAGGGACTGTGAACACCAGTAGTGGTTTTCGTTTCTTTTTTTTTCATTTTCAAGTGAAATGAATTTCAAAACGCCAACGGTGCGTCACCACAAAACACCACAACTATTGTCATTGGTTTTTGTGTGCATTGGATTGGAAAAAAAAGAGATTATTTAATTTCTTAAACTTCATTCATATTTACTATTGTGAGCGCAAATGCGAAGCCATCAAATTTTAAAGGGTGTTTCTAAAATGTGTGTCATTGCCAACCAAGACATGCTGATCGATTTATTAAATGCGCGCATATTAGGCAATGATGCCTTCAACACACATGTGATGGGAAACGTGTGTAAACGATTCCCCATCTGTTGGTGCTTGGGACATCAACCAGCTGTCAGCGGCTGTCAAAACAAGAACTCTGCCTATCAGAGGTCGAAAAAAAGTATTTATAAATTCAGACGCGTATCACATTAATTTACATATAACTCTAAGACTAGGTGCCAGCATTTCTTTTCATGATCTAACCAGAAATCAAGAGCTGTAGAAATTTAACAGGTGATTGGCCAATTGTCCATCGTCGAAAGTGAGCGACTTGTTGACAGTTATTCACGAAATCATGTAAATGTCATTCTCTGATTGGTTCGTTTAGTTTGAGAAAACAATATAAAAAAGGGCGTCAAAACATTTTAAGGGACAAGAGGGGTGGAAGTCTGTTATCTCTATAGAGCTTGATTTCTGATTCTAACCCTACTTAAAAATTTAAAATCAAGTTAGATGCATATAAATGCTCTCGATGCAGTAAAAACTAATTGAGAAAATTCCTTTCATGCATCAAATTCCGTGCTCTGCCTTGAAAAGACAATTACTTGTCAAATTATACTCTGCTGCATGTTTCCTGCACATACTACTCATACAAGGCACCACGATACATATGGAATTTATTAACATAGACATCTCATGTGTATGTACATACCCATACAAAACTCATCTCTCAAAACCAATGACTAACAATTCAAGCAGCAAATGCAATTTGCTGGGAGCTTGATGAGTCATCTTTCAGACCCTCATCTTTGCAGTCATTTCCGAATTTAGCTTCCTTCTCATTTTTTCGTATCATCGATTACATTCTTTGCTCGTCGCCATGCAAAAGGTAGATGAACATGGAGTTGTTGTTTGTTTTTGCCTTCTTGTTTTGTTTTTTTTTGTGTTAACCCTATACGACAACTCTTGTGATAGAAAATGACTCAGAAAGAGGTTTATCAAGTCACCCAATCGTCAAGTTAGGCACGTCCGCATGGGAGGGAAATTATAAAAGGAAGGGAAATGGCAAGTTGAAAGGGGCATTATCGATTTATCCTTGGTTCTGAAGGGAAACCTTGGGAATGCCGATTGGCCCAGAGAAGTGTGCGACATCGGATTTTTAATGGGATTTTGAAGGACACACAAGTTTTACCACATATCCCATCGACGTAATTACGTTTTCAACAAATTTTTTGTTGAGTTTAAGTACGAAAATTAGTTCATACTGTCATGAGGTTAAGTTTGAGGAGTGATTAATGATGTCTGATGATGTGAACTTGTAGATTGACAATATTGGTTAAGGTAGAGTATTCGTGGACGGACCCAATGATAATAACATTGTCAGCCAAACCGAAATGTAATCTTGTAATTTTTCTGTCTGTTTCTTAAGTTGACACACATTGTTGCATGCTTGAAATTATATTCTACTAGAATTAAACTTTATTGGATTGATTCGAAATTCGTATTCGTGTTTTAGTTTTCAGATAAGATAGATAAGTAAGAGTAGCTCTCACCTTAAACCCTACTCATCCCTGGAGAACGCTGTGACTACCCTCCGTTTCAGGAAACCCCATTAGATCTATGTTTCCTACCCCGGCGTCCAGAAGATCCGGAAGACTGCTCCTGTTTACCGGGTTTTCCATTACACTGAATAATTTGAACGTTTTTGTATTCATCATAAATTGCCAAGAACTCAATAATCATAATTACAAAAATAAAAAGCTATCCGTGCTTAACATTGGTTATTCTCATTTTGCGCACCCTGTACCTATTAATTGCGTCTTAATGACACATATTTATTTAAATAACTCTCCCAAAGTGTCAAAAGATGCCTTAACCGACTTCGAAAACAAAAATCGACTATTATTCTTGAGTTTCTGCGTATTACAATATCTATTTCAAAACCGAGTTGATTTACATCAACTTATGGTGAAAGCATATTAAATTCCGAGAATAGTATCTAGTACAGAAAAGAATTCATTCATTGGCTGTGCGAAATTATTTTCTCGCAGCAATTTCCTGCCAAAACGAAACTCTCAACAAATAGATTAGCGTAATTTGATTCCGTCTTTTATAAATGGTAAATGTAATACGAGAATAAAAAATGAGTTCTAATTGATTAGATTCAAGACGGATTAAATGCGAGAGCGGCAAGCTGTCAAAAATGAAGACAATTCCATCCATAAATGTAATGGCTCATATGTACGTCGAATTGACGTTAATGGATGTGTTGCATAAAAAAATGTGTTGCCTTTTTTGTAATTCAATGACAGAATGAATTTTATTTGTCTAGACGTATGACGTATGTGTTTAAGAAAAAAATGTGTCTCTAAATAAGTGAGGATAAAGCATTGCCGAAATTGTTGAACTCAGGACGTCAGATGATAATTGTCAAAATTGGAAAAGCTATTTTTAATACATTCAGGCGCCAGTTAACGAGTATGCACGCCAAATAATATTGATGTATGCCATTTTTTAAGCAGCTTGTCATTGACCCCATCTGTGAAACATTTTGTTTGGCGAGTAAGCTTACAAGAATTTGGTTAACTGATTTAAGACAAGCACAACATGCGTTCAGAAGTTACAAAAAAAAAAAACCCATTCCTAAATGATTCACATATTTGACACTTTGTTACAAATTTATGTAAATTACTAGGATTTGTTCACACTTTTCTCCTGTATGTAATTTGAATACGAATTGAATGAAAACAAAAATTTAACAAAATCGAAAACACTTGACTGACCATGACATTGTTGAATGTTTCCTTTTCCAGAATCATCGGATATGGTGTCTCGTGTGTTCTTTCACTGTCAGCGGGACGAAATAAAAACTTTTCATCGTAGTCGATGGTTAAACATCAGTTGTTCCGACATTTAAAATACAATTACTTAAACGTGCGTCGATTGATTAATTAGTGATCCACCAAATAGCACGTCACATATCCAAAAATATATTCTGATTCTTATGTGACTGAAATGCTTGATGAATTACAAGCAGTTAACTATAAAATGATTCAAATTTAGTTTGGTGCCGAAGAAAAAAGACAAGTAGCAGTCGAATTTGTTTCTCAACACAATCCTAACTGTTTGAAAATAAAACACGTGGTCGATGGGTTAGTCTTAGTTGAGGTTAGATGGAATAAATATATTAGGTGCAAGCAGGTGCAGAGGAAGTGCATGCATATTTATAAAGAAGTAACTGAGAATTGTGGTGAGGTTATTTTTGAAAAATGCAGTTAATTGAGCGTGCAAATATATAGGTGTGCATACCCATACTCTACGTCCATCATTGAGTCATACAATTCATTCAACATCTGTTCACCTTTATTTGGACTTTTAAAGAGTGTGTAATTGTTTGTTTATATATCTGTTTATTGATACACGAGGAGATTATTTATACGCTTCGTGAATCGATGTCGGCAATAATAATCAATCAACCAATCATACATCATGTGCGTATCGCATAATTTTTGCATTAACAAACGATTGTTAAATATCAGACGTGATATTCGTCTTAGGATTATACTTTGTTGAAAATAGAAGACCTTATTCTATGTACAAAAATACACTTGAGAACAGTTCAACCAGAAATTGTATATGGATAAGTAAACCGCATATGTACATTAAATCCATCTAAACGAACAACATTCTTTCGTCAAGTCATGCCTTCAGAGTTAATCACTCCTAACTGCGAATTTATGTGGTGGGAGAAAATAATAGAAACAATATTGTTCCCTGGTATTTTTAATAATGAAATTAAATTCACTCGAAGGAATACGAGTATGAAGCAAATAGATCAACCACAGCGCTCGTTAGTGGATTGGACTTTTTTTTTATTATTTTTGCAGCGTCGCATGAGTAATTTGTCGTCAGCTGTGTACACCACTTCACAATTTGGGATATTTCATTCATTGTTGTCTGGTATTTTCTTGTCATCTCCCGCAGAGTATTCGTGCAATAAACTCCACGACCAATTTTCGCAAAAATGTTCACTACGTTGCTTCCTTTGCTTCTATGATTTTTTTGCAGCCTGAATCGCAGTTTTTACCCTTCGAGATAGTTAAGACCTAAAGGACCATTTATTTACAGAAGTGGTATTGCAGAAAGGCCTAGTTTATGGTATTCTGAAACGTTGAGCATTGTTTCTATTATATTTTCATCCACTGCATATTTAACATTTTATAAACTTGCATAAACTTCCTTACCGACATGCATATATACACTTAACGCCCTGCTCACACTTGAAAGTAGTTATTCTCATTTATGTTTCAATTCGTTTTGTTATTTTTTAAACTTGATTTTTTTACCCAAAGCCAAGTTGTTTTTCAAAAGTTCTCGCTTAAAGTTGCTTCCCTTTTCATTTTACCAGCGCGCACCCCCTCCCCCCCACTCGCAATCAAATAGTGACTTTCAATTGAAATGTAAATTTGTATTAGTATGCATGCCTGTAGATCTGTTGAGGCCTGTTCAGCTTATAGTCATTCCTCGAACTGCACTCAGAGGCCTCTCAAACCCCAAAAGGATTTGCAATGCAAAAAAGGCACTAAAGAAATGCACCGCTGGAAATGCAACGGTGCAAGATGCAATCGTTCACTTTTGAGGGAATGTTTTGCAGTTTCTTGCGGAATGTCCTGCACCACGCAGATGTGAACTTTAATGGCATTAACCAGAGCTTCCGCCAGCAACATAGAATTCGTATTTTTTCAATTTTCAGTATGCGCTTTAAAGTATTTTCACACAACCATGTACATACCTCCCTAATGGAGGGACCGCAACAGTTTACAGGTGTGTCTGTAGTTTGTATGATATTCTGTTTGTATCCTGCGTTCTGTTTCCGACTGTGGATGAGTCACTTTTGTATCTCCTGCACGGGGGACGTGGACGTTAAGCATATTTGAGTTGGTTTCTCTTTACCTTTACTTATCCGGTTTGTAGGTGAAGCTTATTAAATTTTCAGGACATCATTGTCCTCAATTCAACTGCACGGGGGAAGCTATCCAACTGATGCGTTATACATAATTAATTATCCAGACGGGAGAGAATTGTTTGGCTGCGCACTAGTGATGAAGGTTCAAAGAACTGTCTTACATTATTCAATGGACCGGTTTCTTGCCTCGTTGTTCTGAATCAATGCAACTCAGCCATGGTGAGTGTAAAGGTATGCCTAAATGTTTGCCGGTGGAGTGCTACGGATTTGAGGTAATTCAACTTAAAAATGTATGCAGATGGGAAAAAATGTGTTGCGGAACTGCCCGGCCTGCACTTGAAGTTCCGCTCCGCTCCGAAGCGCATTTTGCGCGCTGAAAAGGAGCGCCGGTTTGCTCGTTTATTGGTACTCTCATTCCACTTGTAGGGGATAAGGAGTTTTTGTAAGGTGCAATGAATTTCAAAATTAATGTCGACGAGGTTGTTGCCCTACGATGCTGAAATGATATTACTTTGAATGCTTGTTCTTTCACTTATTCTTCAATATTTATAACAAAACCTTTGAATTTTTGAATGTAATTGAACTTTGGTAGCCATTAGCGGGGGTAAATGAGTTTTTAGAATCAACTTTGGTAGAATTTTAAACAACAGTGTGACAGTTAAGAGACAGAAAACAGGTCAAGTCCTCCGGCTTAAGTGTGTCCAGGTTAAATATTGTATAAGCGTTTCTTTGTTCCATAATTGATTTTTCTGTTCTTCGTTTCATGTTGCAGACAAAGTTTCACCTTCACAAAGAAGGGACATTTGAATTTTCGCCTCAATAGATTTATCCTATCGCCAACGGCACAGAATACCTAATGATATGAACGCTGGCTTTGTTTATAATTCACGTGGAAAAGTTGGAAAATTTATCGCTTCCAAACATCCCTTATATCCCCTTTTCTCAAGAAGCAAACAAAAAAGGTGCTAAACCGAAAATGTTTCTTGAACACAAAAAAAAAACCACTCACTTCAAGTTTGTTTCCCTACTTCAACTTCCAGCGTATCGCAGTTGTTCAATGTGCTCACATGACGGAACAAAAACAACTAAAGTGACTGCACGTGTTATCTACGCCCAGGCTTAGCCAACTTCCTAATAAATCATTGAATTCGCATGTCTCCGCTGAACCGAGGAGTTATTGCAACGCCCTTACCCTTGAAAAGGCAAAATTAGGCTCGAATGGACGCTTGGTACCCGCGTGCTCGTATGAGACTTGAGCAATTGTTTGAAACAAACGATTCCAATGCAAAGCCTGGACTGTACATTTTAATGTATGTACATATATATATATATATATAATTTTTGTGTGACGATGAAGGGAGAAAATTGTCGCGTGTCACTTCTATACGGTGTAATAATTCCTATCCACCCCGTTTGTGTCTATGCGTTCTTTTGACTGCACGCCGACCTTATATGGAATACATCCATCCTTGCATACAAACACACTATGTATGGGAGTGTATATTGCAAAAGTATTGTGTCAGCATCCCCCTTAATTTTTCATTAAGCTGGCGTTTACTCTATATTCAAGTCCAGTCTATTGTTTTCATTGAAATGTAACACCAAACGAGGGTCAGTGACGACAGCAGTGTGCTGTGCTGTGCTGCACTGCACTGTACTGTGCCGTGCCACCCTTGTGTGTTCTTATTTAACGCAATACAACCCATTTAATGACAAACAAAAATAACGATGCATTACCGACGTTGTCTTTGTCTTTTGGTTTCGCATTAGCAGTTACAAGCTTCTGAGTATTTTTTACCGCATCGCGAATACTCCAAATATTTTATTTTATTTTTCTTTCGTTTCTTGTTGATGAATAAAGACGGGGGAAAGAACGAACAAGAGGTCCTAGGAGTAAAATGTGAAGGTTATTGTAGTGCAGATATAATTGCAAGGGTGTTTCGTAAGCAGTAAGAATTTTGGGGTGTTTTCAGAGCAAAAAAAAAAAACTGTTGAAATGATCTTTGACATGGTTTAACTCCAACGCCACCAATCCCTTTTTTGATTTGCCCAAATGTATGAAAGATTTCCCCTTAGAAGAACCTCAATCGGCTTACATAATTTGCATGTATGATCAACTATGCAGAAGTATATAATTCCCACGAGGACCTCATTCAACATTGCTAATGCTAATCCTCTTTTAAAACAAAATTAGCGAGCCCTTTGAAAAAAAAAACAACTTAAAAGAATAAAGGCTTTAAGGATACGGGTATAATCCCCATCTACATGTATTGGGTTTTCCAATAAGTGCTTCATAACTTTATTTTTTATATACAACGCAAACATTTGAGATGTCTCGAACATTTTATTATTGGTTTGAAGTACAATCGCAATATCTAAGTATGTATGGCATTCGACGTCATTCGATGTGTGTACACTCGGTCACATTTGCGGTCGATTCGTTGAACCCAATTTTCGAAGACTCGCCCATATATTTCAACGGAAACGGCCGCTATCTCGGTAAATATTTGTCTGAGCTCCTCTAACGATGCCGGCTTGTTGACATAAATCAACGACTGAACGTAGCTCAAAAAAAAAAAAATTACATGAATTACGAAATGTAACAGAATTGATTGGAAAAATTCTTCCATTTGCTTTCAGGAACGGCAAAGTCGATCTGGCCACTAATCAATTGCATTCCGCAGCACATCGTTCGAAAAATGATCCACAGCTTGGATAAACGCACGAGATTCAATATTTCGGCGTAGCCTAGCACAAGCCATTGTCTCTAAAACCAACCAAGGAAATAAGGTATTGGCTTCTAGATGACCAGTTCATGGAAATGAAGTTTGGAACATTATTGTTTAGGATCTTTTTGGAAGGTCCACTTAACGTTCTGAGGATTCAACACCTTTTTCGCAGAAATGGAGCTTGGTGGCTCCATCATAAGCGACTTCCAACCAAAGCATCACAGAAGCTAGTTGGTGTCTACGTTTAAATCTCGGCATGAGGGCAGGCGCAATTCTGTTTATCAATGATGAATATTTTCTCATCAGTAAAAACGATTCTTCTGTGAGCATTCCATGATTTCTAGTACGAAGCTTCCCGCATTCCATGATTCCAGACAAATAAGGTTAAAATTTGTAACGCGGAGGCTTCCCATAAATGTTACACTTTTGACAAATAGCAGCCAAGTTCAATTGGGTGCGTTCAGTGCTTTGAGAGTTATTTTCGTGTACCAAAACATTTGCTCGTACTAAGTCGATTATTGGTGGCTCGTGGCGTTGTGGGTATGTGCGTCGACTCCCACGCGCTTGGACCTACCTGTCTAGGTTCAATTCCTGGTACGACAAGAAATTTTATAGGCGAAGACGCACCATCAGCCTTTTCCATTTAAAAAAAAAATCTGAGTAAGTTGCAACTACCATTTTATCATTCTTCTTCTTCAAGCATGAACAATTACACAAGTTCACGCTTTCCCGATAATAGTCGATAAAATCAAAACTTCTTAACAAATATATAAGAATTGTCTACAACATACTTTAAGAAAGCGGAGTGTAATTTCTCCTCATCCGTTATGTCGTATGCCCCCCACAATAGAAGTTTCCTTCCCCCATGATCAAGATATGCAAAGTAAAAAAAAATATCTATTCCTTGTAAATTCACCCTTATTACAAGCAATGAATTTCAGACGGAAAATATAACTAAAGGAAGCGAACGACGAAAGTTATGCGAAACCAATAAAAAAGGACGCAATGGCCATTATGCATTCTATATCCTTTTGAAGTAACCTTTAAGGGCAAAGACTTTTATTATTTTTTCTTTTCTTTCAGTCAAGCAACCAATGAACCTGCTACCCCATTCAATTCTATTAATGGCAGTCTTTCATGGAATTTTTGCAAAGAAAAAAGTCTCAAGGATACTCTATGTATAAATCGCCCGAAGCGATTATGGTTTATTCGTATTTCACTGGAATGTCCATTATCCTTTGGAGATTAATTAAGTTATTCAATGCCGTAGAAAAGGATAGTTCTTTGACAGTTATTGGAGGATTGAAAATGACGTTGCACTTTTTCGTTGACTTTAACGATACAGGGTGCTACAAATAATAATATAATGGCAGTAGTACCATATTTTACTCGACGTCCACGAAAATTTGGAGACGTTGAGCTGTAAGTCTTTCCGTCAAATCATTGTCAAACAGTACTGATTAAATACTGAATCAAACACTTCCAGTGCCCCTACTAATCTCATTAACAAATGTGCTTGTTTTATACTTCAGAACTGCGTTGTTCTGTGTTTCCAATTCTGTACGCTCCTTTATGGTTTTTTGGTTCATTTCATTCATGCACAACATATCAGTGAGGAAAAAATAAAAGCCCACAAGATAAAATGGGTGAAGTAAATGCCGCAACATTTACACGAATGAATTTAATTTCTTCTAAGCTTCCTCACAATGTCGAACCGGGAGATAAATTTAAAAGAATGTTCAAAATACCCATTTGCACATCGTCCATCTCATGGAAAATTAAATAAGCATGTACCAGAAGTTGTTTCATATCGCCTTCGGCGGTCTCAATATGATTCCGCCCCAAAAATCGACCCCACCCACAGTACTACGAGCACACTCTATAAAACTAGAAGAAAAATGGTGAAGGTTGGACTCTAAGAACATTAAGGTACACTATCGTGTTCCCCATTTACTCGTTTGCAAAAAAAAAAAAAAAGGAACAATATAAGGCGCCCAACAAAGAAAGTCCTTGTACATGAACCTTATTCCTTCGTCTATCGATCGGCGTCAACATAAGGAAGATATTCTCTTGAGTAAATAAGATTTCATGGTCTGGAGATGGAGAATACAGGAGCCATACTTGAAAGCATATAGCGTCGGTGCTTTTTTTTTTGTCCTCTTCCGACAGTGGAAAACGATATCATATTTCGTGTGCTTCTATCAAAATCGCCCCAAAATAATGATGGTGCGGTGTTTCAAAAGTGCTTGTACATATTGTAGTTTATCATGCGTCAGCTGCAAAATTGCTGGCGGATAATCAATGAATTTCCCAACTCTAGCGTCCATTTCTTAACTTGTTATGCTTGGCATATAACGACTGTTTCTTTTTTTGTTAGGAATCAGTCGGTAGGGTAGGGTTGTTAAAGAATTTGAGCACACAATTCTTGGGCATCGACAAAGTCAACAAGAATGGGAAGGTATGTATCTTGAGGAGAGTGAAAAATGCCTGCAAAATTTGTGATTCAATTTGTACAATAAATCGCAGTGGTTGATGCAGACTATTAGCTTTATTAAATGCTGATCAAAGAAAGGAACTGTGGTTTTTCTTTAAAAAAAATCTATAAAAGAGACCACATCCACTCAGTTTAATTAAGGAACAACAAAAATAAGGGGTTATTGGTCATAATCTCTTCGAAGAATCATCTGCAACCCACGCTCATACATATGTATGCATGCATTCCGAGCAAGGGGTAGCTACCGGCGGGCGTTATCGAAATGTCAATCGTATTTGAGTGATGGCAGTCAGACATCCTACTGATGTGTCACTGTTCGAATTAAAACTAAATTATTTCCCCATTATTAAAGGGGTTGTTGTAACGCACAGCACTTTCGCCGTCGGTTTTTGGCAGCAAACAGCGGCAATAAGGGAACAGATTGTGTTTTCACATAATTGATTCAATTAAGCTCAAAAATTTGTCAAGCTGTCAGAAGTTAAAAGGGCAAACAATTTTCGTACCTAAACTAAACATTTGACGGGATTTTGCGAGAGAAGGGTGAAACGGTAGTGCACTGGAAGATGGGCGTTTGTTGGGTGAATTTTGATTATTTTGTTATTTTTTCCTGCAGCATTATTGCCCGGCTATTAGATTGGATAGGTTAGGTAGAGTGGGGTGCCAGTGAAATCACCAGCACACTTAGACTATATTGGTCCATTGTGTGATCCATAGTCAGACTACTACCACTGATCGACAACTCCAGTATTAGAGCCGTTAATTTGATCGCAAAAGCAAATGGTGACTGGACCAGATTTGAAAACCGGATAAAGCGTATTAACTTTGCATTTACTGGGACTCGGACCGGAGACTCCTCTAACCAAGGGCAGGCACTCAACCATAAAGCTGCCCGGCTATTAGAAGACGGTATTTAATGATCATCACCTTAAAATTTGTTTGTGGTGAATTTGGGTTCGAAGAATATGGACTGTTGGGAGCGTTAAAATGGGTAATAGTTAATAAGATTGGTGGTGCTATGGTTCGAAGTGGACGTGGTCCCAGCTTCTAAATCGTGATGTTGTTCTTTTACGAGTGGAGGAGTGAAGTAGGTTTATCTAGGCTGATATACTCCTTAAGCAGTTTCAGTAATTCGAAAGAGGTGGAGCCGTGAATTAAGGAAGTTGCTTTGTTGGGTATGAAAACTAGAATCGCCTGCGTAGGATTGGACGCCCCTACCCATTACGTTGCAGTAGCTAGAAACGTCTAATAATTAATAGTTAACAAAACTTTTGTTGAATATATTTTTAAAATCGAGGTGTAGCTGTTAAAGAAATGTTTAACTAGCTTTCTTTAGTGTTGACGTTTGTCGCCTGACTAGTTGAATAAGGAGTATGAAGAACCCAAAGAATCAATCCATCCACCAGTTACAAATGCACCCCGAAAAATGTAGATTGCGCGTTGGTAGCACCTGTTATTTTATCTGTACGGCGTAGGCAATAAAAGGACATTATCTTCTCTTTGTATAATGGGATCGTTTTATTTCCTGATATTTTAAAAAATATACGAAATAATGGATGAAAAGGAATATTGTTTATATTTACACTTTTGAGTGTGCTCCCGTTTCCACGCGTCGACGTCATCATCATCATCTTCTGACCCGCATGATCCACTACAGGAGTCGCGGAATAATGCACACACGAGAGATCACCAGGCCACTCGATCCCCCGCCATCGACTCTAACTCATCAGTAGTTATGCCCAAGCGCAACCAGACGAGTTTTTAGACTTGGTCGAACCACCTCGTCCTGGGCCTGGCAAGCGGTCGCCTAACTGATGAAATCGCATTCAAGTCACGCCCCGGAAGTCGTGATGTTGAGTACATTCGTGACACGTAATTAAACCATCGAAGCATAGGCCTTTCCGTTTGAAGAAGCAGTTGCTCGACTTATGAGTTCCTCGCGTACTGTTCTGTGTTTCTCGCCCTATCCCGCCGAGTAGCTCCCACAACAGCACAAAGAAATCTCATTTCGGCAGCTTGTATTCGCGATCTTATTCTTTCGGTCATTACCCAAATTTCGAGAACATGGGTGAGAGTTGGAACAAATACCGAATTGAAAACCGCTAACTTGGCTTTGACACCAAGCTCGGCCTTCCTGATTACAGATCTTCCAAGCTGTTTCAAAATTGAGCGCTTGGCCAATCCTACAGAACTCCACTAACATGTAGAGTGCATTGAACAGGCGTTCTCGAAATTACCATAACCTCTGATTTGTACACGTTAACCTTCATCCCATGCACATACGGAAACAAACCTATCGAGTGCGCGATGGAGTTCTGTCTGGGAGGATGCGAGGATAACTAAGCTATCTACAAAAACCATCAAATCTCCAAATGTGTCATCTACATCACCCTCAAATCTACAAAAACCCTCAAATCTCACAAGGTGAAAAATTCCCTGCCTCGGCTGCGCTGCAACATCTAGTCCATATATATAATGAAAAGCTGAGGTGACAAGACGCACTCTTGGCGAAGTCCAACGCCCACGGCAAAAGGTGTATAGTTAAGTGCTAAGTTAACCCGAACACAGCTTCTACAGTTTGTGTACAGAGACTGAAATGCTTTCAAAAGAAGACCATCAATTCCATACTTCTTCAGAACACTCCAGAGTTTACATCTAAAAACTCGGTCGTATGCCTTTTCCAAATCTACAAAACAGCGTGGACGTCAAGATCCACAAACAAAAATGGAAGCCTCTGTATTCCTCATACAGCAGTACTTGACAACCACATGACACGAACAGAGCTTACAAGGAATAAAATAAATTTCCAAACAGCACCATCAGGCAATGTGTGGCCGTCTTGTGCCATAGATTTTCTTATTTCTCATAGTGTACCTATGAGGGATTTCTTCAAGATGCAAGCCTCCCTACAGGATTTGAATATTTTAAATACACACATAGCAATATTCTAATTCAATTCCAATGTGCTGAATGTACATACATACACTCTATCTGCTAAGGTTGGCTGTCCGTCTGAATACTGAATATGCATTATTATATTTATACATAAAACAACTGGAACACTTCAATATCCCTCAATTGAGAACAAATCGATATCCATCATGCAAAATATCCAATTTCACTCCAAGTGCCACAACAATTTCAAAAAGTTATCCTGAAAATGATTCATTGAGAATTCTCTCTAAACAAAACCTGAAAGCTCTAATGCTTCCAAATTTACACCACCTGATGTCGTCACTGTAAGCATGACGAGGAAGGCTGGCTACGTTGAATTTTCAATTCATTTACCTATTCACCACACCGAAGGATAACGCATTAAGCGGCTGAGTAGGAGGGAAAAAAAAGGGCACATGGATTTAAATTTCACGGATCGTTGAACGATGGGAGCATTGAACTAATGACATTAACATGGGTGTACCCAAGTGTCTACGTCGGAAGCATGCGAAGAGAGTAAAGTGATGTTTTGCGGACGGGTATGTTCGGAGGATATCGGAGACTTCTTTTAGAACTTGAACGCCGTCACGTTTTTGTTTGTTTTTGGTGCATATAGTTAAAGTGCTTTTGTGTGTTATAAATTGTTTCCCAAGCAGGAGCATGACGTTGTTTTTGTTAAAGTTAAATGTTAAAGGCTTAATGGCCTTTATTGGTGGTAATTTGTTTGTCCCCATCTCATCTAGGCTATTGGTCACTTTTAGAAAAGCCCTTCACCGACAGGAAATTTTCATTCTGACTAACGAGGCGATTGTTAATGACGAACTTTCACCATCGTCACAATGCCGACTAAATGGCAAATGGGTGTATCGTGTGACACAAGTTATGTACAAAACTCAAACCTCTTCAGTGGAAAGCCTTTCGTGCTTAAAAATCACGCCTTACCCAAAGCATAATCACCAACGGCCTATATTAAAGCAAATCAAAGACTTCCAGTCACAGTTTCGCCTGCCAGACATACGAACAATTTACACGTGACTGCTGTGTGGGCACAATAAAGCTTATTTGTACTCATCTGTCATTTGGGTGGAATTATTAACAAAGGAATTTGTAGAGCTACTCCTAGTACAACGCCGAACTTAATAGCTTAGCAACAGCAACACTCCTTCCAGGGAAACGTTAAAAGCGAATCGATAGCAGTGAAGGCATCCGTACTGGTCTCATTTGAACACTTTTTTCTTTCTCTCCCTATTTCTGAGGACTGCCGGCATTTCAGTGTTCTCATGCCAACAACATTAACAATTTTCTTCCCATTCACCCACTCCCTCCCCACCCCATCAGCTGTCGTGGTCATGTATGAGTCATCAACTGGGAAAAAAAAACGAATGGAGAATGAAACTTCCAAATCGTTCGTCTTTGTAAACATTTGTGTTGGATGGCATAAAATCGCATTTGAATACCATAGCGTACATTGTACATACGTACGAATGTACATTCCTATGTATAGGGCAAACACATTTGTGAATGATTGTAGAGAATACTTCAGAGAATTTTGTACTGGATATATACGCACACGTATACTTTAGGGAAACAAAAAAAACGGATGTAGACTTTAGTCCTTCTGAGGTTGGCAGTGAAAAGTTATTCAGTCCAGTACACAGCACATACTGCAATAGCTCATCCTTGATACTTAATCATCAGACGGGAGCAATAAAAAAAAGAGAGTCTGGACTGCTATGTAAAATCAATAATCGTCGTCAGGGAGTAGTGTCTATGATTTCAGTGAATCCTGAAATTGAATAATGTTGGAGCCAGTGGCAACGGGTGTTGCGGACAAATCAGAAGCTCGCACTTGGTGTACTGATTGGTGGTGGCTGTTGTTGAAACAAGGATGCAATGTGACAATGAATATTTTGTGTTTGAAAAAAGGATTCAATGTTACAATGAATATTTTTAACTTTTTGATTGAATTGGAATAGCACACAGAATTGCATTCAAATATGTATAGGTTAGGTTAGAATGACTGACTACCGGCAAGCAGCAGTCACACTTAGGTCGGGGGTTGTGTTACCACTCGGATCAAGTCGATCGTATTGCACAAACCAGTTGGGGCTTTTGGTAAAGAATTGAAGATGACTGACATTAATGCTGCTTAGTTCGGCCAAGTTGTTGGAGAAGTGAGCCCTTAGTTTATTCTGGGCACTGCGCTTATGACGCCTATAAGATCTTTGAAATGCAGGCTAATCCGTCTAATCAGACAGTGGGATCGCCTCGGATTGACGGTAGACCATTGTTTTGTAGTGACTCTGTGTCATCAGACAATCTACAATTGGTGCGATCAATCGTTTCAAGCATCAAGTAGTTAAGAAAGGCATGGATGGCACATGAACCCCCTGAACTGGTACATTATCTAGCCAGTTCGTCGTCTTCTCAATATTCTGCAACGTCATACTGTCCCGGCACCCAAATAAGATAAATGCTAAAATACTCCGTCATCTCGTTAGGCGGCAGTTCAGGAAAGTCTTCAAGTTAAATCACATCAGGGCTGTCAGAAAATACAACGATACTGTCTTCGATTTTTGATTAGCCAAGACACAGCTTCGCTGATCGCTATAATTTGGCAATCGAAGTGATAGTTGGATATTCAGATGCTTAGAGTAGACACCCGCGCCCACGCCATCACCCATTTTCGATCCATCCACTAAGATTCGCAGAGGACCATCCAGCGCCTGATGGTCAGACTTGCAGTACAATCTGGAGGAGATTGTGGTTGAAAAGTTCTCCTCGGGGGAAGTGAGAAGATCGGTGTCTCCAGGTACGGTTCTAAACCGTATCCAAAATCGAGTTTTTTCCACATTTGCAGCGATTTCAATATAATTCCATCACTGGCCGCTATCTGCCTGGTGATCGAGTCTATCTCTCCCTAAATTTACATCACAATTTAGACGCAACGTGGCTGCAATTGACGACACCATTTCCCATATTTAACAGTCCATGCGTTGAAAATGCGATCTTACAGCATAATTAAACAATGAGTGATCCGTTTCTCTTCGCATCTTGATCTCTTGATTACGAGTATCCGCACACAACAAAATAATTATTCTTAATTCGTAAATGAACCCCACATCTGATGGAATGTGATTCAGGCCATTCGTGGACCATTGTTCTTTTATGCAAATTCCCTCGGTTGTTGGACCTCAAAGTTGGCAACCACTCCCTTCCAGTTGGCAATTAGTAATAATCCATCCAAATGAACTAATCGCTTCGAATATAAGTGACTCACACAATGGCTGGCTTATGATCTAGTTCGTGTTCTCTTTAAATCAATCTCATCCACTTGGGATGCAGCATTGCGGACACTTAAAGAATTAAAGGTGTCTAGACGAATGTGTTCTCTGATTTTAATTGTTGGATTGTTTTCTTTTTCTTTCCAGATACCGATGGGTAAAGAACGGAAAAAAATTCGACTGGCAAGCGTATGATAATCGCATGCTACAACAGCCTGGCCGTGGTACACTTGTGATCACATCGCCCAAAGATGAAGATTTGGGTCAATATCAGTGTTTTGCCGAGAACGAATTTGGTATAGCCACTTCCAATTCAGTGTTCGTACGCAAAGCCGAGTTGAATGCCTTCAAAGATGAGACACCGAAAACGATAGAGGCTAACGAGGGTGATCCCTTCTCATTGCAATGTGAACCCCCAGATGGTTGGCCAAAACCCACAGTGAACTGGTTGATCCAGCAATCCGATGGTGCAATCAAGAGTATTAACAACTCCCGCATGACATTGGATCCTGAAGGAACACTTTGGTTTTCAAATGTAACCCGTGACGATGCCTCCGATGACTTCTTCTATGCGTGCTCAGCAACGTCAGTCTTTAGGAATGAATACAAAATTGGTAATCGAGTTTTATTGGATGTCAGGCAAACGGGAATCAGTGCGGCACAAAACAAGCACGAACCAGTCCGTCAATATACCACCCGAAAGAACGAAGTAGCGCTGCGTGGGAAGAAAGTGGAACTATATTGTATATTTGGCGGGACGCCGTTGCCTCAGACGGTTTGGATGAAAAACGGGCAGCCTCTACATTGGAGCGATCGAATAACGCAGGGCCATTATGGGAAATCGCTGATTATTCGGCATGCGACATTCGAGGATGCCGGCTCATACACATGTGATACTTCAAACGGTGTCGGAAATGCACAATCGTACTCAATCAATCTGAAAGTATACGCCACTCCTTACTTTACAAAGGAACCAGAAATTCAAAATGCCGCAGAAGACGAGACCGTCGAATTCCTTTGTGAAGCAGCTGGTAATCCAGAACCAACGATCCAATGGATCCATAATGGTAAACCAATTGCAGAAGCCGCATCGAATCCTCGCCGCACCGTACAGAATAACCGTATTAGTATTCGTGACCTGGTGAAGGGTGACACTGGAAACTACGGTTGTAACGCAACCAACTCACTTGGCTATGTGTACAAGGATGTTTACTTGAACGTGCTTGCATTACCGCCAGAGATCCAGGAAGCTCCACGAAAAGAGGCCACCGTCGATGGAAAGAACGTGACAATGAGGTGTCGTGTATTCGGAGCACCTAAACCAAAAGTGAAGTGGATGCGCAACGGCCTTGAACTTACCGGGGGACGTTATACAATCCTTCCATCAGGTGATCTGGAAATTTCCCAAGTTGGTTTCGGCGATGCTGGTCAGTACATGTGTCTTGCGGCGAATAAATTTGGTAGCAAGTCGGCCAATGGCAGTCTCATAGTGAAGGAGCACACACGAATTACCGAGGAACCGCAAAATTATGAAGTCGCTGCAGGGCAGTCCGCAACATTCCGATGCAATGAAGCTCACGATGACACGCTTACACTTCAAATTGAGTGGTGGAAAGAAGGCGAGCCTATTGACTTCGATAACCAAGTTAGATTCGTTAAGACAAACGACAATTCGCTTACAATCTCGAAGACTATGGAACTCGATTCGGGAGAATATACATGTGTTGCCCGTACCGAACTTGATGAAGCCACTGCCAAAGCACATTTAATTGTCCAAGATGTTCCAAATCCTCCAAGTTTAGTTGGTATCGTTTGTAAGTCTAGTGAAGCTGAGATTAACTGGAAGCCTCAAGGAGACAATAGGTCCCCGATTCTGCATTACACCATTCAGTACAACACCTCTTTCACACCACAGACGTGGGACGTTGCCTTCGAGAAGGTGCCCTCAACAGATTTCAGCTACACCATTGGCATGACTCCATGGGCGAATTACACATTCCGTGTTATTGCTTTCAACAAAATTGGACCTTCAACTCCCTCAGAGCACAGTGACGTTTGCACTACTCAGCCAGATGTTCCGTTCAAGAATCCTGACAATGTAGAGGGTCAGGGCACTGAACCAGATAACTTGGTAATCACTTGGACCCCAATGCCTGAAATCGAACATAATGCACCCAACTTCCAATATCGTGTTTCGTGGAAGAGAGACATTCCGGCTGCCAGTTGGGAAAATAAGGACATATTCGATTGGAAACAAAACAGTTTGGTTGTTCGGGATCAGCCAACGTTCGTTAAATATCTGATCAAGGTGATTGCAATCAATCAAAAGGGTGAATCGAACGTGGCGGCAAGTGAAGTCATCGGCTTTTCTGGAGAAGATCGTCCTTTGGAAGCACCCACAAATTTGTCGATGATTCAGGTTACAAGTAGTACTTCAGCAATTTTGGGATGGAATCCAGTCAATCCAGAGTCGGTACGTGGTCACTTCAAGGGCTATAAAATCCAAACGTGGACCGATGACGAGGGCGAGGAATCACTGCGGGAGATTCATGTTAAGGGAGATGCAAACCAGGCTTTGGTAACACAATTCAAGCCAGATTCGAAAAATTTTGCCCGTGTGCTGGCGTATAACTTACGATTCAATGGTCCACCAAGTGCAGTCATCGATTTTGATACACCCGAAGGTGTTCCATCGCCGGTAGAAAGCTTGGAGGCATACCCATTGGGCTCATCAGCGTTCCTGTTGACATGGAAAAAACCATTGAATCCAAATGGCAAGCTTACTGGGTACAGGATCTACTATGAAGATGTTAAGGGCAGTAATTTGGGTGATCGACGCGAACGAACTCCAGTCATTGAAGATCCGCGAATTACAAGAGCGAAGTTGGCTGGTCTTAAGCCAAATACGAAATATAGGATTTCCATAAGTGCAACCACTAAAATGGGAGAAGGAACAGAGTGAGTACTGATTAGTTTTTTTGTGTTCGATTGAATTTTCTGTAATCTTTTGTTGTTTTTGAATGAATCTGCAGGAACTTTATTGAAAAGAGGACAATAGGAGGAGCCTTCCAGGAACCAGCTGTTCCAAACTTTACGTGGGAACAAATGCGATCGGACAACGGTTACGCAAAGTTCAAGGTGAATTGGCAACCAGCCACGGATGGTGGTCATCCAGGAACACATTTCTTCACAAAATATAGGTAAGTAATCAGAATAAATGCGCGCGCAGATCACGGGATTACATAATTCTCGTATGCATCTAGGGTCAAGGGCGAAACCGAATGGAAACTAGTATCCGAGGAATTGAATGAAGACTTCCAGGTAGTCGGTGGACTGGATCCGGAGACTGTTTACGAATTCCGTGTGGTCTCAGTTGATGGTCAATACTTTAAGGAAAGTTCAACACAAGAAATCGATACAAATGGCATCGATGGACCGATTATGGTGCCAAATGAGAATGTGGCAAATGCTGGATGGTTCATAGGAATGATGCTAGCACTAGCAATCATCATTATTCTGTTCATAATCATTTGCATCATACGAAGAAATCGTGGTGGAAAGTATGATGTCCATGATCGTGAATTGGCAAATGGACGTCGTGACTATCCCGACGAAGGAGGCTTCCACGAATATTCACAACCGTATGTGCCATTACGACATCATGAGTACAAATGTAAATTTAAACAATTTTATTCCAATTTCAAGCAGTTTGGACAACAAGAGTGCGGGTAGACAATCAGTCAGTTCGGCGAACAAGCCGGGCGTTGAAAGTGATACTGATTCAATGGCTGAGTACGGTGACGGTGATACAGGTGAGTGATAAGGATAACGTGACATTATTACTGATTTGTGTATTATTTTTCTCTTATTTTCATTGTAATCTTGACAAAAAAAAAAACAAAAACAAAAAATCAATCAAAACAAAATCAAACAATCAAACAAACATTATGAAATAAATTGTTGGTTATGTTATGGAAATGAGGTCGGAAAGTTGAAAAAGCAGTCAAAAAATAGAAAAAAATATCGGAACAGGTAAATGATGATGTTCAACACGCTATCAGCTACGCAGTCAGATGAAATTAATAAAAGCTTAAACAGAACCGAAAACAAATTGTTAGCATATTTTTTTCGAAAATCTTGTTGGCGGAGGCATTTGCAATGAATTGAACTTACTTTGTTTTTTTTTGTGTTTTTGTTTCTAATAAATGCGTTATTGACTAACAACAATTACCTAACGTTTAAAAATGTGTAATTTGTGAAAGTGTGAGACACAATTCGTGTTGCTTGGTGAGGTTTGTTTTGTGCTTAATTACATAAGTTTTGATGAGATATTTAGGTTACCTCAGTAAATATTGAAAACTGTTTCGGTACTTGTCCGAAACTTTAAAAATCTACATACAACTAGATGAACAAGATGTTCACTGTTGAAGACGTTTCTTCGAGTCATGTTTGTTGGGCTCTCTATGAAATCGCCGTGCTCTCACAATTGTTGTGTATTTCAATTGGGAAACCGATTTGTGTTGACAAAAAATAAATACTGTCGAACTTCGATATCGCGAAATTAGGGTGGTTCACACGATCAAACATACCGGACAGACCTTCCTTCAGGGTGTCTGCCGACCCGTTCACACGATCAAATATGTTTGTCCAACCACCGAAATATCAAAATTATTTGAAAACCATCCGACATGGACTTCAACCGTCGTTTCTTGTGTTCACACGGACAAATCTAAGCCTCAGACCAGGTCTGTCCGGTATGTTTGACCGTGTGAACGCCCCTATTGTTCAAGACTGAAATTTACATGGAATTTTTATTCGAACTCGAACTTATACAACCCGTGTCTTGATAACATGAAGAGATTTTTTGGCGCCACATTCGATAAGTCGAATTCTGAAGGACCACATTCTGCGTGGTTTTAAAATCACGTGCGTTTTGTACTGCGTCGCTTTCGGCGACACTGTCTTGTATGTTCCTATGACCTGCTATACATACATACGTGTAGAAAATCGTGTTTTCATTATGTGGGGGAAAGAACAGTAAGAACACACAACATTAAGTCTTGATGAAGAATTCCAACTTATAAAAGAGCTGGAGAGTGGGTCGAAAAAGATGTGGCTATGAAGTATGGTGCGCCGGCGATGACAGTGTCTACCATTTTAAAGAATAATCTGCAATCGAAAAATGTGTGGACGTTCCAAGATACTGAAAAAGACAACGTAACGTGGACGAAAATGAGGACATAGCCGTTTTGAAGAGGTTTAAATTGACAAAGAGGCAGAACTTCCTATATCCGGATGGTTAATTAAAGAATGGACTTTAGTCAACATTTTTTGGCAAGTGACGGTTCGAGTTGTCGAAGTTGACTGTAACTTTATAAAAGGAGATCGAAATAAAATCCCTCTTGCTGCTTTAATCAAAACAAAAACTTTTTTTTCCGGCCTGGCATTGTCACGTAGCTGTCGATAAAAATGTGAAAAATGATATGTATTCCCAAAAACAGGTTAATGTTAATTTCATGGGAAATGTCGGATCAATATACATATGTACATTAACGAACGGCAGCTATGAAGAATACATTCCGAGTTGCTAAGCACCGAAAAAAATCAATGCTTTGTGTACTATTTCAGGTGGGACTATTTCCCATGAATTAACATCACTCTAAGTAAATCCGCCACACTTTAACTCAATACACCAGAAGCAACGGTTTCCCCTGCACTACTTAGCACAGAACCTTGTGTGTGCACCGATTAACATCCATCGATTAAGTATGCTACAAATCTGTGCTTAAATGCAGATGCTAGTATCAGTCGAAAAATGTTCATACAGTTCATACATGAGCATCAATTTGAGTACACATGATTGTCTTTCTTAATTATAACAGGTCAATGAAGCGGAAAATTGCTTATGCATAATTCTTGATGTTTATCATTTGTGACTTAAGCTGTTGTTACTTCAAACGCAGTGTTTAGCCCAATGCCACTGCCCCGTGAATTCTCGTATAAACTTTCACGTTAAGTTAAACGCAAGAAGATGGTAAAAATACAATTTATGATATAACTCCTGCTCGTAGAACAATTTGTTTGTCTATTAAACATATTGTGACGTTTATTGGCACTCACTATGTGTGTTCTTTTGGATTATAAAATCGCAGCGTTGTTCTGAATAAGAAGAAACACCGATGCTCGGGATCAGTAAACTCTGTCATTGTCACTGACAAAACTCAGACAATATAACCGTCGTGTTAAGATTCCATTCAAATTAGATAACTTGTTGGAACGTCCAATACGAGTAATTACTTAAGAAGCTAGATCTGTAGCGTCAACCAGTAAAAAATAAAGAGTAATTGCTTCAGAAGACCCAAGTAATGCTAGGATGGTAGCGTCAACCAAAGACACAGTGTAGATGAAAGTCAAAAACATATTTTGGTCGTATTTAGGCACTAAAATATTCGTCATTATCTTTACGTTCAAGACGTGGAGGTATAAAATCAGTAAAACACAACACAGCACATCAATAGGAAAAAAAAACGAAACTAATAATGTGTGTAAACTGCATTCACCGCACTCATTTCCATTAACAAAACCGAATCATAATAATATATCTAAGATCTGCAAGTATTACGATACTCATCGAGAGCTTAGCGTCTGAAGAAATAAAACAAAAAAATATCATTCATCATAATATACCTATAATTTTGTTTTCAGAATTTTCTTCTAAATATCAACGATGTAAATTATAGAATTTCTTGCACATATTTTACTTTTTTATTTTATTTTGCTTTGTCCATTTTTATTAATCATCACTTTTTCTAGTAGGCATGAACGAAGATGGCTCATTTATAGGCCAATATGGACGGAAAGGACTATGATTCCTCTGTTATACCTGTACTTCATTTGTCTCTTTATTCTAAACACACACAAAAAAAAAAAAAACAAAACTATAATTCATACAGAAATATTGAACAGTAGAAATAAGAACAGAAAAATCAAAAAGAAACGTATTTTTGTACCAAGTGCTTCTACATTATTGCCTTCTGTAAACTACATTCCGACATTGGATGTCTATATTGTTATCGGCAATTTCCGTTTCCGTTTCATCTTAGAGGTAGAGTCTTTGTTATAAACTCATCAAATTATTCTACTATACATACGTACATACATATATAAATGTTTAAATGTTTTAATCTTCAGTATAATCTGACTTGGTTTTTGGTGTTTAATTACTATGGTTATGGGTCTCCTTCTAACTGATTATACAGTTTTTTTCTCCTCAAACTAACAATTTTTTTTCTTACATGTTTTTCTATATAAATACACACAAGTACACACACATACATACATAATGGGCAGTTTTGTTTCGCAAGAAAATATCAGAACTTGAATATCGCCGGACACTTCACGAAATCTGCATTCAGCCTTCAATGATATTGAGAAAAAAAAGAATGCAAGCAACGGTTCATACGACATACATCCATAAATTTGTGTCATTGCATCTTACAACATCGCTGCAAACGTTAATTTGACGTTAAGGTGCCATCATGTTTCACCGGGAATTAAGTCTACTGCTTTAACACAAACGGTTTTCAGATATGTTGTAGCGTACACTACAACGCCATTCTGAAAATTTACATACATCGCATTTGGTGATCAAATGTGTTTTGCATGAACTAATCTAACCAAAACTGAAGGATTTCAAGTGTGCCCTAATATTTTAATAAAATGTCGTTTTTGAATGATTACTTCAGGATCTTTTGTCGTTTCAATTCAAGTCGGTTTTTGAGTTACGCGTTGTCTAGGACATGATACCATTGACCGCTTCTTGCATAAAGGGTTTGCATAAATTGTTTTGAAAGTAACCTCCATGCCACTAAAACTAAAACAACTTCGAACGCTTAAGGACAAACAATAAATAGATCAACATTTTACAACTGAAATAACTACATGATTTTGTTACCCATCGACAGAGCATAATTGGGCTTTACATTTTTTTCACATAATTCATCTGCTTATCATAGTTATATTAATTACATCACTCGTATTTTTTTTTTTTCATTTAATCATAAACATATAAAATATATACATATCCATATTTATAAAAGCCATACTAATCCTACTAAAATTTAACAAAAAAAAATATACTCTTTTATGACATTCAAGATGACTAAAGCATATTATTTCATTTTGAATAGGACAATTTACCGAAGACGGCTCGTTTATAGGTCAGTACGTTCCAGGAAAGCTTCAACCTCCAGTAAGTCCTCAGCCCACCCCTCATCAGCAAGCGCCATCCACACAAGGTTCCAATGCTGTAGCTACTTATGTTTAAGTTTCCCCTCCAAAACAAACAAAAAACAATTAAATAGAGCAGAGATATTTTTTAAAAATATTTCGATAAATCTTTTTTCTATAATTATTTAAACAAAACAAAAATAAGCAACTAATATTAATATATATATACATATATGTAGCATAAATGTAAAAGAAGCCTTTTTTTGTAAGTTGAATATAGTTTATACTTCGATTTATTTACACGATCAACATACATGAGTGTCATTATTTTCTGTTTCTATTTTTTTTTTTTTTTAATTGAAATTGTCAGCGCAATCGTAGAAGGTTGAAATGAAACAGATGGAAGCAGTAACAACACTTTTGTTAGTTTTGAATTTCATGATAATTTGCAAGTTAAATTGATACATACGCATGAGAAAGTGTAAGAGTAACGTACTATTATTTGTTATTTTTAATTTAATTTTGTGTAAAGAAAATGTATGAAATACATTGAAATTAATTTTATGCAAACAAAAAACGAAAAAACAAAGTAACTTCAAACGGTACATAGTAATATATGCAATTTACTTTTATATATATATATGACCATAGATATATACATATGTAAGTGTAATTAACGTTCTATTTTTTTTTGATTTAAGAACAAATTTCAAATAAAAAAATAAACGATTTCCAGTCGAATGGAAAATGCAGAAAATATGTGTTCAAAGAGCATAAAACCAATGTAATATTTTTGTTTCTCTTCTCACCACTACTCAGTATATTTAAATTGAAGTTCACAGAAAAATACAAAAGAAAACGAATATTTTTTAAATACAATTTAAGTTTTAAAAATTACCTACAATATATAAGGTTTGCATTTTAGTAGCGCCTTACCTTGAATCTTTTTTCTACTGCATAAATTTACAGAACATGAATATGAAGAAAAAAAAAACGTCCATAAAAAGTATTTTGTTAAAATAAATAAATCCAGTTTTCATAGTTTATTTAAATTATTGTAATAAGAATGAAAAGTGTTTCTTTTCAATTGTTAGCAAACGAAAATGAAAAGAAACCGTACAGATTCAACATAAGTGTAGCGTTTGCTTATTTTTATTTTTACTTTTTAATTGTTTTTTTTTTTTTTTCTTAGATTTAATTTAAAACAAATTTCTTTTTGTGTCGATCGGCTTTTTAACTTGTACGTAGAAAGAACTACTTCGAATATTATTTTCTAAATGAAATGTTGATAAGTTTAAATAAAAAAAGAAAGAATCATACATCACATGTTTTTTGGTTGTTTTTATTTTCTCTTTGTAGTGATTTTTATTTGTTTTTTTATTTATTTTTTTTATTTAGGAATTTAGTATTCATCTGCTGTAGTTTGAGGTGAAAAAAAAATATAGAATGGATCTTATTACAGATTGCTCTACTCTACTAAGTAAGGCTAATAATACCAATCAAGCAAATCTACGAATCGAAGTTACGATCGATTGTGCTATCACACAATCCGAACGGAATCATAATCTCCAACGTAAATATTTGTCGTCGGAAAAGAACAAATTTCCATTTCAGAATTGAAATTCGTAGCAGTTTTTTCACTACGATTCCTCTACGAATGAATTCTGTGATCGCTTTTTCGGAGTTCGTAGCACGTTTTCGATTACGATGGAAATCCTGATAGGGGTGATTACTTACTTACTTGATCATTTTTTCATTCCCATGGGGCGATTTAGCGAAAATCCAAGGAGATCAGTACTTACTTGATTTGCTTGATGACATTTTGATTTCTCGACGTGCAATTCCATTCATAGTGAGAGCTCGAAAAAATTAAGCAACGATCTATGTCCAAATAACCAGTGGAAGTGAATTCCATAGCAATAACAAATAGAGCTCTTTATTGAATTCATCGGTGGCGGCCGTGGCGTTGTGAGTCTGCGCGTCGACTCCTACGCACTTGAACCTCGGTGTCTGGGTTCAATTCCCAATACGGACAAAAATTATTTTTGCGGCCCCACCTCTTTCGAGTCAATGACAATGCTCAAAGAGTATTTCTGTCTAGAAAAATGTTCTCAACTTGTCCGTTCGGAGTCGGCATAAGAAAACTGTAGGTCTCTTCCATTCGTGAGAGAACAATAGCACGCACAACACTAGTGGTTGCTTAGAAGCTAGCACCTCTACGGGCTGTAACGTCACCCATTGATTTCATATTCAAAGTAGTTTTCATTTATTAACATTTAACATGTTGATTGCAATGAGACCACGTGTTTGTCTAATTAAATTAGTTATTGACATAGCATTGACTTGGGGTATTTGTAAGTTTCCACTGGTTCCATTGGGTATTTGTTACATGCTAGGTTGAACCACAACTATCATGCATTTAAGATTTTCATAATTCCATCTCATCACATGCTACCCCAGCCATAAATTAATTTATTAAACTCTAAGTTATAGTTTTCCTTTTATTTTATCTTAAACAAAAGGTTTAAACAATTTCACAGCGAATTTCATGTGATTGTGAATAACATTGGTGTTGTACAAAACAATAAATATATTCCACAACTAACCATGATCATTTGAATAAGAAAAACTTACATATAAGCTAAATATGAAGGCTAAATGGTAAAGCTTTCTCTAGTATTTACAAAAAAAAAAGAAAGAAAACAAATGCATACAATTTACAATAGAAAGTTATCCAAAACCATACTTGATTGTAATCTTATTGAAAATTTTAAGCACAAGATAAAATAGAGGATAGCATAAGTTTACTTATGTAGCATTCACACTCCATGATGTGCTTGCAAAACTTAATGTATTTATTTAATAAAGTCCAACACACATTTGCTTGTAAACCTATTGCTAAGAATTTAAATTTAAAGTTAAACAAAAGAAGAAAAAAAGCGCTTTGTGTTCATAAACGGATAATTATTTGCTAACTATTAATGCATTTCCATATTTCTCACGCAGATTACAGGGTCGTTTAGTAAAATTTATTTAAATATAAAACTAAAACAAACTAAAATTATATTATATTTATGAATCTATATGTAGTAGTCTATACAAGAAATCTCTCACCTAACTATGATAATATAATATATGTATATGTAAAAACAAAAATGAAATGTAAAATGAGAAAAGTGCTTGCTTATTAATTGTACGAAACGATGGCGTTGATAATGGCAACAACAATTGTGGTGGTCTTTTTTTTTGTATAAGATGAGGTGAAGGATATGTGAACATACGCTTTAAGTGAAATCTTGTTTAAATATTATATTTGTTTAAATTATTTTGAGGATCTGTATTTTATGTAATAACTGCCTATGCCTAATTCTATGTTAAATTTGCTTTAATTTAATATGTGTACGTTTGAGTGCTTACAATACTGTAGATCAATTATGTTATAGAGGTCTATGAAAATACATTAACATGCATAGTTTTCATGGCTTACGAACTACAATACAATATATTTAGGGAACACATGACAAGAGTGGGTTTTTACACGAATGAACAAATGTCTTGATTATTTTCGACTACATATGCTTGATTTAGTAACGACAGTATCTCTCTGCGAAGCTCAAGTAAAGCGACATGAGAGCTTTGTCAATCGACAGGGTATTTTCGTAACTCACAGGGTTCATAACTGCGAATGGGTTAAGACCCCTACGTGAGCCGTTGTTTTTTAATAACACATTTAATGAAAGGTATCACGCTGGAACATTTCTTTATTCTATCGCACGATATCTAATACGTTCATTTCATCATTCAGTACTGGAACCGAACAGACTTTCAGAAATTCTTGCTCATCATCATTCAATAGTTATTTAAGTTCATCTCTGAGTCAGCTTCAGCCTGAGAATGTAAAGGATGCAAATCAAAACCATTGAAATATACTTTGACGACAAAAATAAATGAAAAATAGGTATGTGCATAGTACGATAGCTTTGCGGTCGAAACTTTTCAACTGTAATTAGAAATTTCTGATACAAAGTCTAGATACAAAATCGATAAATTTGATCATATTCGACTTTGAACGATTGAAAAGTTATTTAAAAGAAAAAAAAAACACTTTCACTGCCGTATACGCTCTTTGGGAAATTAAGAAAACAAATAAATAACGAATATGCTAATCATAAGAGATCCGCCCTCCACCTTTCACAGCTCATAAGTTTGAACAACACGTTCGTGCAATCAAAACAGTGTTAAATTTCCTAACCACGTAAGCCAAATTAAAGAACAAAGAAAACTCTATTCCATTGACATCACATACAATTGAATTTTCTAAAACGTAAGTAAAACAATAAGAATTCAATATTTAAGTAGATATTTTCTCAATTAAAACTAAATATTGGTTTTCATATACAAAAAAAAAAAAAACATAGAATACTTGAAAAAAAAAGATGTCCTGTATAACTGATTAAACATGTAAACAATTTACACTTTCTGCTTAAATTATAAATTATACACAATGTTTATACACGTTTACTGTACAATGTCTATTTCATTTTACAACTAGGATTAGAAGATAAACGAAGTAAATATGTTTTCTTAAGGTCGAACGACAGTATAGCCAGAGATAAGTGTGAAATTTTGGACAAAGTTGTAGACAAGAAAGTGAAAGGCATTTAGAGGAGTAAATGTTAGAGACACAACAAATTGTGAATGATATAAAAGTTGAATGAAATAAAATAAACGGAACACTTTTGAAAAAAAAAAAATTGTTGACTTTAATTCCTAATTGTTGATATGTACTGGAAAACAATCTTGTGCAGCTCTGCAAGGTAATCTTATTTGTTGTGTTGTGTCGAAGGTGATTAGATGTCTTTGTTAGCTCGTGCAATTTGAGGATGAAACTCTTTCTACCCATCACCACGGCGAATGTTTAATTCCGATAGCCCTCTTAGCATTAACGACTAAAACCAGTAAGTCTGTCAGGCACAAAACTGGCTCCAGTCAACGAAGTAAATTATCTAGACAGTAATCCTAGAAAGCAAACTAATCTGGAAAAGGCATACAGAAAAGATAACCAGGAAAGCGACGCGTGCTTTAATGATTTGTCGAAGCTTGGCGGCAAAATCGTGGGGATGCAGTCAAAGCTACCTAAGGTGGATGTATATAGCTGTCGTTAAATAAACAATTACCTAGGGGACAAAAGCATGGACTATGAGAACAACAACACTCAACGCGATGGAGACACTCAACAAAGTTCAAAGGTGGGCATGCCTCTGTATTACAGAGACCATGAGAACATACCCAACTGCTGCCATGGAGCTGACTCCTTTGCATCTGGCGGTTGCAGAATGTGCAAACAAAGCAATCATGAGAATGGGAAAAGATGGGATAGAAAAAGACAGGTGCATTTAGAGGCAATTCGACTCTTGACATGAAGCAAGCCAAGGTTTAACGCATGTATTAAGATCAGCAAGAACAATCTCCGTATCCAAACAGGGTACTGCAGACTCAGGGAGCACTTGAGGAAACTAGGGATATCAAAAGAAGGTCTCTACAGATTCTTTGGAGAATGTTGTGAAAGTGCAGAACCTATTCTGGGATCTTATGAGGCACTAGCCCACAAAGATACCTGGGTAAGCACATGCTATCAGAGGAAGAAATTAAGTCACTAGAACCATCTCTCATTCTCAGATTCTTAAAGGAAACTGGCTTACAGAGAATACTCAACAATAAATCTCCTCCACCTTTGCACAACTGAAGTCCATGAACCTCAATATAACGCTGTGAAGAAATGTATGTGAGGGGAACTCCTAAGAGAGCAAGGGTATCAAAAGGGGGCACAATAGACCATCAACAATAATAATAAGCCGTTTACTTGGACATTTCTAGCGTATTTCCACATCCACAGGCGCAAAATTTGTCGTGACAATTTGTCACTTCGTCTTCGTGATTGAATTCATCATCTTCAGTGACCTGCATATTCCACCAAAGGAGGTACAGAAAGCACGAGAGATCTCCAGGCTACATGATCTTCCGCCATCGACTCTAACCCATGCCCAAGCCCAACCAGGCTAGTTGTCGGACGTTTGGAATTGGTCCAACCACCTCTTCCGGATGAGTCTGCTAAGCGGTCACCTACCTGATGCAACATTCGGGTCACGTGAGCAAACCATCTATGCATAGGCCCCTCTGTTGGAAGAAGCAGCTGCTCAACATTGAATTCCCCCCACTGCCGTGTTTTTGCAGCGTTTCACGAAAAGTAACTCCCAGAATGGCACTGAGAAATCTCATTTTGATAGCTTATATTGTCTGCAATATTAAGCTATCAATAGGTTAGGTGAGTGGGCTGCTTGGTCCATTGTGATACACATAGTCAGACTACAACCATTGATAGCTGAACCACAATTCCAGTAATAGTGCGGTTCATTTGATCCCATGACGATAAAAACGTTCTTACTTTGCTTTCACTTGAATTCGAACCGGGGACCCAATTAACCAGCACTCAACTGCGCCATCCAGTTGTAATACGGAGTTAAAAACCGTTAACTTAGCCTTGACACAAAGCTCGGCTGATTACAGATCTAAAAATTGAACCAGCTTGCCCAAATTCTACGCATTTTTAGGCCACCTGAATATGACTGACACCGACAATGAACTTTATTTAATTGTGTATATCAAATAAGCAGGCATTAAATATTTACAACAGATTTATTAAGTCAGTAAAAATTCAAATCTATTTGCATTTCCTACGCACATAATTTCTCTTATGACTGTACACTTTGGTATAGTTTCTTCTACTGGACGACAGAGTGCACTATTGTGACCTGTACATGAAGAGTTTTGTAAACGTCAAAGCATCTAGTGAAAAAATAATTGTAGTCATATGACATTTGTGTGGTGGTTGGTCGATAAGAAGTGAAAAAATTTTCTTTAACAAGTTTTCTTGTGGAATTTGCAACGCAGTTTCCTTCTTAATAAAATCACAAGAACTCATCATCTAATCCACCCACTTTTAATAAAACCTTTCGAAAGTAAACATGACTGGTTTTATGTTCAATATCGATGGTGGCTACCTTGAGGGTCTTTGCCGTGGTTTCAAGTGTGGAATTTTGAAACAAGCTGATTACCTAAATTTGGTACAATGCGAAACATTGGAAGGTAACAATCACATACTAAACATGTTAATATTGAAAATGTGATATTTTGAAAGTGATATATTCGAATGGAGAGGAGAAATTCAACAAAACAGCAACAACATGCAAAGTGGTCATGTGACAGGGCGAGTGCTGTGAAAATGCACTAACACCAATTGAAATCTGATAAAAAATTGTCATGCGAAACTATCTTGTGACTGTTGAATTGTTTTAAAACAAAGTAAAATGTTGTTAAGTTATTTTGCGATTATTGTGTGATGAACATTCGTTTTGAACATGTGATTACAAAAATTAATTTTTTTTTTTTCAAAGATAAAATTATGTATGTATGTACACATGTCTTTTAAGTAAACTGTAGAGTACATTTTAACATCTTAAGTAACATTTGCGAATAGGCATGATTGTCACAATTTTGACTTACGACATAATTAACATTAATTATATTTATTCTCTTCTTTCAGACTTGAAACTGCATCTTCAGGGAACTGACTACGGTTCCTTCCTTGCTAACGAACCCTCACCTCTATCGGTGTCGGTTATCGATGATAAACTCCGTGAGAAGCTGGTAATTGAGTTCCAGCACTTGCGCAACCATGCAGTCGAACCATTGGCAAGTTTCCTGGATTTCATCACCTATGGCTACATGATAGACAATATCATTTTGCTAATCACTGGCACCTTGCATCAGAGGCCAATTTCTGAGTTGATCCCAAAATGTCATCCATTGGGCAGTTTTGAGCAGATGGAAGCTATCCATGTCGCAGCAACTCCAGCTGAACTGTATAACGCTGTCCTTGTGGACACGCCACTGGCTCCATTCTTTGTTGATTGCATTTCGGAGCAGGATTTGGATGAGATGAACATTGAAATCATCCGTAATACCTTGTACAAGGCCTATCTGGAGGCATTCTATGAGTTCTGCAAAAATATTGGAGGTTCCACCGCCGATGTCATGTGTGAAATTTTAGCCGTAAGTTTGTCTCTCTGTAGTCTCTCAATTTGTGCTTTATCTAATGCAATGTTGTAATACAGTTTGAAGCTGATCGTCGTGCTATTATTATCACCATCAATTCCTTTGGAACTGAGCTCTCCAAAGACGACCGTGCCAAGTTGTATCCACGTTGCGGCAAAATGAACCCAGATGGGCTAGCTGCTCTGGCCAGAGCCGATGACTACGAACAGGTCAAAGGAGTGGCTGAATACTACGCCGAATACGCTGCTCTCTTCGATGGTTCGGGCACCAATCCCGGTGACAAGACTCTGGAGGATAAATTCTTTGAACACGAAGTCAAATTGAATGTCTTCGCATTCTTACAGCAATTCCACTTTGGTGTCTTCTACGCCTACTTGAAACTTAAGGAACAGGAATGCCGAAACATCGTTTGGATTTCTGAGTGTGTTGCACAGAAACATCGCGCGAAGATTGATAATTACATTCCGATCTTCTAAGTGACTCAACTAAATCTTAAACGCAAACAAATATACACATAATTATTGGGATTTGTTGTCTTTTATCGAGTGAATATTTACAAACAAACAAAAAAAAAAAAAAGAGTTTTTAAATGCTTATTTTCTGTATCCCAACATTCCTTCACCAACCGGAATCAGATGCAATCAGTCCTTTGTAACAAATAATTTTTATAGTATTATTCAAGAGATCATTAAATCAGCATTCGCAGGTGAAATATGGAATGCATTGTTATGTTTTGTTTATCTCCATATTTTCTGTTTTATTTTCCCTATTTGTAAATACATACTTTAGAATGTTCGCATATGCAACCATGTAATCGTGAAGACCTAATAACATGTTATACGTTACACCTTAAGCCAAACGAAAGTATTTTATTACTCCTTGATTTCTTTCAACATCAACTTCATTTTGAACTAGATTGAAACCGTTTGCGTTGAAGTTATTATTTTGTTGTTCTAGCTACGAATAATAAAAAAAAAAAAAATATCATCGTGTATAAAAGTTACATTGTCTCATATGTAAAATGTTAATGTATAAAATTTAACTACGAAATATTCAATAAATCAGTATATTATATTTAAATTTTATGTGAGTGTTTATTGTGTCTGGAATGGGTGGGTGGCGCAGTTGGTTGAGTGACTGCCCTTGGTTAGAGGGATCCTCGAAATCCAGTGAAACTTACTTATCAGGCCGGCGACCCATGGACGGTCCGAGCCTGTACAATTGCTGGCTTCCATCGTTGTCGGACCTGGACATGTTGCTTCCAGTCATCAAGACCATGCTGTCTTGCATCCGCGATTACTTCTCGAACCAGGAGGCTCGGATTCGAAAACCCTCTTTGCTGGAGCATTGTTGTCCATTCGATCGATGTGGCCAAGTCAGTGCAGTCGACGAATTTTTGCCTTCCTTCTTCTCCCCTATTCGCCTTCCTCGCAGACGGGACCGTATACCCGACGTAGATTTTTTCTTTCGAAGGTACCAAGAAACAGCTCTGCAGTTTTGCTTTTGCCCTATTCGCCTTCCTCGCAGACGGGACCGTATATCCGACGCAGAATTTTTCTTTCGAAGGTACCAAGAAACAGCTCTGTAGTTTTGCTTAGCGTCTATCTTTCGACTCCATAGAGCAAGACTGGCAAAATAAGAGTTTGTAGAGCATGGCTTTGTTCAGTAAGATTTATAGCCCTATTACCAAAGGAAACTGAGTGTAGTGTTATCGACCGCGAATCCGGCGGAAAATGTTCGACTCAAAGTCAGAAATTCGACGAATTGTGCTCTCAGTACGTCACCGTTAGCGAATGTTCGCTATCGACAAAAGGGGTATTAGAGTTAAGTCTGTCTAAGCGTCCTCAGCTTTCGAATAGCTTTTAAGCTTAACGCTGTTTTTAGTTGTCTGCAAAAACTAGGAAATCAGTCCCTTTGTTTCTGTAATGAATATAAAGCAGGTCGCCAAGACCAGCAGGGGAATATGCAAAATAACTAGAAAGATGATATGTTGGATTCAAAAGGTATTATTAGCGGCGTTTACACTCAACAAGTTGTCGATACGATTTGTTTGACAAGCGAGCTTGATGGGCCAATCGTCAATGTGAACCCTCATTGCCAAAAGTTGGCAGACTTGTAGTACGGCAGGCAAAGCATCATCATCATCTTCTGACCCGCATGATCCACAACAGGGATCCCGGGGATAATGCACGTACGAGAGATCTCCAGGCTCCTCGATCCTCCGCCATCGTTTCTAACTTATCAGGCGTTATGCCCCAACCAGGCGAGTTTTTAGACTTGGTCCAACCACCTCGTCGTGGGTCCGCCAAGCGGTCGCCTACCTGATGGAATCGCATTCAAGGCACGTCTCGAAAGTCGTGATGATGAGGACATTCGTGCTACATGACCAAACCATAGAAGCATAGCGCTTTCCGCCAAGTAACTCCCACAGCACGAAGAAATCTCATTTCGGCAGCTTGTATTCGCGATCTTATTCTTGCGGTCATTACCCAAATTTCATGACCATAGGTGGGAGTTGGAACAAATACTAGACAAAGTATTTTGGCTTTTTTTCTAATTTGTCATCAAGCAAATTGTATCGAAAAATTGTTGAGTGTGAACGACGCTATTCCCACATAAATTAAAAATATTTAAAATTTATTACTAATACTTGCCAATAACTGTTTTGTCCAACGGAACTTTCATCTCCTGTTTTTTAAAAAATAAATAATTGTCTCATATACCAATGGAACATGCCCATGTGACTTTTCCGGCGTGATTGGTACACCTGAGTGTACGTCAAAATTTTAATAGTTTTGCATTGTTGGCAACTTCATGCATAAAATGTCGATTTGCATCGACACATGAGACAAAAGACAAAGTGGGAGGTGATTCTTATAAGAAACAAGTGTGCGAAAGAGTTGACAGCAAATATACACTGCTTTTCTTTATTTTTGTGGTAAAAGTCCACAGGAAAATCCGAGCAGATTTTCTTTTGCAAATCAAAAGAAATTTCTCACTGTTGGAACAAATATAAAATACGGTGATCCATTGCTGACAGCACGAAACTCGTAAACTATTGAAACAATCTGCTCTAAACCAAGTGAAAAACGTGTAAACCTTAAATTTTTCTGCCTCCTTAGTCATCAACGAAAAAGAAGAAAAGAAAAAAATATACATATTTCTTTTTGTTCTCGCAACAAGAAGTGTTTCAGTATTAATTGTGTATACTTCTTCATTATTGAGTACAATCCAGAGCGGTACACATTCTGTAAATATCATAAGAAAGTTCCTTTTTAAACAAAAAAGTGAGTTATATTCCCACATCTCGGTGAGAAGATGGCGGTGGAAATTGGCACTCAAATGAATGGTCTTACTTTGGGTTCGAAGAAAAAGGATGCTGCCGAAAAGGAAAATCTATGGTGAGCCTTCCAGATGAAGACAAAATCTTCATTTGAAGAACAAAACAAATTTGTTTGAAAACGCCCTTGAAAATTTATTATTCACAGTGTGTTCATTGTTTCGTTTTATATTTGCATTCGAATGGTGTTGCATGACTTCATTTTTCTCTCCCTAAATGGAGGAGGAAGAGATGGGTTAGGTTGGTTGGTTAACTGTCAATTTTAGTATGACACCACACCTCGGCTTGAAAAGGTGAAGAGGTGTTGCCATTTAGTTGAAAGGCTTAGGAAAAAAAACTTTGAGTCATTAATAACCCTTGAGCCGGTTGGCCTAAGATTCGAATTTCGCTTATTGCATAAACGCTTTGGAATTTGAGAGATTTTACTTTTTTTTGCTAGTATGACAGCTGTGATTTTTTTGTTTTTTTCTTTCTTAAGCTGGAATTTTGAGTTACACAGAGATTGAAGACATCGAATTGCGACGTTTGCACGGCCAGTGGGAACACTATCTGTCATTCGGCGAACTTGCAAGTATTTAATATTCTAATCGTTGATAGTAAATATTTACTATTCATAAATAGGAACGTAGTCTTTTGCCTATATTTACTATTTATAACGATTGTGTAACTCCTCGAAACCTACTTATTTGAGTTCGTACCTGTTTTCTACTTCAGCTTATAATGAGTCATCAATCTAAGCGAATCAGAAGAAGTTTTTGTTCATGCTGAGGAGTTTTGTTTAGGTACTTGTTATGGTAATTTGTTAAAAAGTTATCTGTAACTGTTGGCCTTTATAAAATTGCGTTTTACATCCGCTTTTGCGTATGAATTTGCATATAGAACGTAAAGTATTTTTATTGCTACGTCACTTTGGATGTTGCGGAGTGTGTTTCTCAGTAGTGAGCTCGGTAGGATTTTATAGATTTGCCGATTGTAACATGCACTCTCATGCAATAAAACGAATCGACGTCAAGGAGAACAATATTGCAAGTTGAGCGATTCCTTGAAAGCTCACAATTGATCTAGAGATTCTTCAAAAGGGTACGCATGTAGGGATATTCGCTGTTTCTGTAAAAAAAAAAGTACTAGTATACTATCCAGTCGCTCCACATACGCAAATGTGAATGCAGACGTGGCAGTGATTAATGTCCTAATAAATGAACAAATTAAATAAAAAATGTTTGTGAATTGAGTGTATTTCTTGCGCCTCTTTGAGTGCACAAGGAGTCCCCGACAAAACTCAGAGAATTTGTTTAAAAAAAAACTGTTCAGACTTCGCCGTTCAAAGTCGGCATAGAACTGTAAGGCTCATGCACTCGGGAAAGAACAATATTACGCACAACAGAAGTGTTTGATGTTTAAACTGAGGCAAGGTTCGCCCCCCGAGTTAAGGCGCTTGTCCCATGTGCTTATAATATATAAAAATTCCAGCAACTGAGTTGCAATTTACTGAAGTCATTTTAATCACATCAGAATTCAACAAAAATGTTTGCTATTCAAGCGAAACAAACTTATATGGGCTTTATTTTATGGCTAGCTGTATGCGTATGTAGGGTAATAAGAGTGAATGCTCTTAAGGCAGAACATCATAAGCAACCAATAGAAATTGACAAGATATAACACAACCTAGCACTAAATAGAGCGAAACTTATGTTCCTTGTTATGTGCGCAAAAACGAATGATCTCCTTATTTCTTTACTTATCCAGGTCGGCTATTTTAAGTGAGGTACAAAAGCAGGGCAGCACAAAGCTTCCATCGAACAAATCCGTTTTAGTATTAGGTGACAATGCCACAGGTAAGACAACACTCATTGCCAAGTTGCAAGGTGTTGAGGATCCAAAAAAAGGTTCCGGTCTCGAATACGCTTACATTGACGTCAAGGACGAATACAGAGACGGTGAGTTTGAGATCTCTTTTGAAACGTCTGCATGAAGAGTTATAACCTGAAAATATTATTTGCAACAGATATGACACGATTGGGTGTTTGGGTTCTTGATGGTGATCCAGGCCATGTGAACCTGCTGAAGTATGCCTTAAATGAAACAAATTATGCACACACCTTGGTGATACTCACAGTGTCTATGACTGCACCGTGGGCATGGCTAGAGCAATTAAATCATTGGATTAAAGTTCTAGCCGAACATATTGAAAGTTTGAAACTGGATCCCGAAGAAAGTAGGGATGCCCGCCAGCGTTTAATTACTTCTTGGCAGAGTTATTGTGAAGTCGGTGACGATATGGACCCAGGATCTCCTATAAAGCGTAGTGTTCGAAATAACTCAGTGGATGACGATGATCTTCTGCCGTTGACAGAGGGAGCGCTTACCACAAATCTCGGCTTGGATATGGTTGTGGTTGTCACAAAGGTATGCTGATTAATTCATAAATTTAGTTTTTCGTTAAATGCTTTTTTGTTTTATCAGACCGACTATATGACGACATTGGAGAAGGAGTACGATTATAGGGATGAGCACTTCGACTTCATACAGCAGTGGATACGTCGATTTTGTCTACAGCATGGAACATCTCTCTTCTACACCAGCGTCAAGGAAGACAAGAACTGTGATCTCCTCTATAAATATCTTACACATCGGATTTACGATCTACCATTCCGAACACCTGCTCTAGTCGTCGAAAAAGATGCCGTACTGATGTAAGTTTAACGCTTAAATTATTGTACATCTGTGGACATTAGTTAACTTTAGCTTCTTACAGTCCTGCAGGATGGGATAATCTTAAGAAAATTAGTATTTTGTATGAAAACATGCATTCATGCAAGGCAGAGGATTACTACACAGATATTATTGCCGCTCCTCCATCGCGAAAGGTAAGTCATTTACAAAATTGTATATGAACACAACAAATGATACCAAAACGTGATAATGGAGAAAACAACTAGGCAGAATTCTAAAACAGTTGCTCTGAATTTTTCTACTGAATCAAATGCTTTCAATAGCCATTTATTTTTTTTAAATGTTTCGAGTGGGAAAGCAGAAATTACATTTTACGTAGTTTTGGACGAAAGACGTTTCAATTTCTTGGCAGAGTTTGCGCACTTCGTGGTGATTGTTGACCGTACTAGTTGTTGACTAACATTAAACTTGGAACAGATCAAATGTGTAATATCAGCCGTTTTAAGCGGATCCAACGGTTTTTTAAGAGGTCTTTCGCGTCCGCGAAATGCTGGCGATTGATTTCCCGTCAAGGAATGTGTTGCCAACACATCGTCGCCGAAAATAAGGTCGCACAACCAACGAGTTGCTCCAGGTGCAGCTTTCCATTGCAATTCTTCGTAGTCCTTTTGCTTAATTATTGTTCCATTAGGTCCGATAATGAGCATATTTGGAAGTTCATCAACGGACATCGGATATTCCTTTGTATCCTCCTTCTTATCTGCTTTCGGTTGCAAGTAACTTAGTTTTCTTTTTTTTGGTTGATTTAAGGGTAACTGCTCATTGGTTGTTTCTTCAGTGTCGTCTTTCTTTTTATTTATTGAAGCATCATCTTGAGGTGCAGGGTCTAGCATAAGTTCTGGTTCCTCGTGTTTCGTCTTCTGTTGAAGTATAGGGCCTTCTATTTTTATTTTTATTTGTACAGATTCTGATTCCGACGCTGGTTCATCTAGTTCAGATTGCTCTTGAAGAATAGGGTCTTCTTTTGTTAGTTCCACTTGTGTGGAACTGGATCCTTGTTGGTCTTGTTCAGTCTTCTCTTGAAGTATGGGGTCTTCATTTGTTGGTCCTTTTGGCTCATCTTCTTCCGTTGCGGTCTTCTCTTGTATCGGTGCAACTTCTGCTGCTCTCTTGGTAATAATAATGTCGTAAAGCTTTGGATCATACATACTCTTGAGATTGTCTATAGTGAATGAGACTGTGTCCAGTAGTAAATTGTAAAATTCTTGAAGTATACGCAGACGGTGTACGAGGTCGTTTATTTGTTCCGTTCTAGAGCCAGCACTTGATTTTTCGGTGCGCCTGAGCAGGAAGTAGTACGGATATTCCTTTTTTAACTCGAACTCGATCGTCATGGTCTTGTGGTATTTCGGTGGCAGTTCACTTCCGGATCTTGGCCTCACACTTATTTTCAAGCAGAGCTCCTCCAAATTTCGAACGACACTCTCCAATATTGCCTTGATATCACATCCCGAATTGTCGTCAAAATCAATGGATGCTGGACTTGTTTGGTGTGCAGAAAATACTAAAGGCACTTTATACTCCATCTTTTGGTTTGAATTTGGTTTGACAGTTTAAGGTTTACTGATGAGGTCAGTGTATTATTTATTTGCTATTAAAATAAGATGAGGTCTGGAAAAGTGTCTTAAGGAACTACCATTTCAAAATCTTATTACCTGCTTCTTGCCAGTAATTACTTTAATAAAAAAGAATTGGAAAGGATATCAATTATTACGTTAGTTAGAATGAAAGGAGTCATTTTTTAACATCCATCCAAACAGCTACCATAAAATGCTATTTAATTATTTGCAGACTGTCTCCAATCGCGAAGCAGAAGTTCAAACGGAGGACGAGCAAACTTTCCTTCAAAGGCAGCAACAGATTCTACAGCAGGGACAAGGTCAAATCAGAGGCGAATCACCATTGCGATCACAGGGTGGTGGTAAAAATGTTTCAAGAACTCCAGGATCTACAAGTCAAAGTTCGCCCAAAAAGGTATTTCCACAGAAAATATGCATTAACTTATTATTTTGTTACACCAATATTTTCTTGTTCACTTATAGATGGATGTTAAACTTAATCCATCTACACCTGGCGGTGAGGGTGTTCTGGCAAACTTTTTCAACTCATTACTGCACAAAAAATCTGGATCACCAGCAACTCCGCCTGGATCACTTAGTTCACCTCGCACAGCAAATGGAACTGATGCCTCAATTACACCCGACAAGTTTTCAGTACGCACCGATGCAGCTGCAGAATTAGATAGATTGTCTAGAAGTGTGAAAAAGGAAATGGACTTCACCCAAACAGATTGTTAAAATAAAAGACCAGCTTGAACAGCATCCCGGTTAATGTAGAAATATTCACAAAAACTCCAACTTGAAGATGTAATCCCAATTGTTTTACTAAGAGGCAGTTCTTAACGCCCACGCAGATATAGTTTCCGCTTAAAAATAATTAACTTATTAATTTTTATTATAATAAACAAGAAAATTGTTATAATAATCAAATTACGATAACTTTCTATTGTATATTTATGTCCAATGAAACGAGATTAAATTTCAGTAAGATACGATTTTAAGTTTTTATTTAAACTTATTATTTGGTTATAATTTATTAATGAAGTGTAACGGAAAAAGTGATACCAAGATCTCTCGATTATTGAAAGATTGGTTAGAGGTTTTCAAAGCGAAATGGTGTGCATGTTTACGTTCACTTTTCACTTAAATACTTGTATTTACAATCAATAACAATTGAACGACAGAAAAAAAATACATCACGCTGCTTTATCAAACCAACAAAGAGTATATTTGCTACATTTGATTTTATTTAAGTACTGCTGTTCAATGGAACTTCTTACACAAGTTTGCGGCGTTCTATTACTCCTTGCTGTTTGGCCTTCCAAGAGGAAAAAAAGTCAATGCTTCGCAATGAAACCAAAATTGGTATGTGTTGATGACAGATGACAGCAACAATAACTCCTAGTCAAAAGTGGAGGCAAAACGATAGCCATTGAAGCAACATAAGCCGGCATGAGCGTTCGGCTGAAACAAAAGTAATACGGGTGATTTCTGGTGGGAGTAGTTATGTGTTGTATGTCTGCGCCGACACCAGATGCGCTATCTTGCAGAAGTCCGTACTCCTTTATGAATATAGCGTGTGGAGAGTGACCAAGATCTATGCCAAGAAAGTTACACACATTCGTCAATAGATGCCTACGTAACATACATTGAATTTTCTGGCCCGAACGTATCTCTAATGAACATCTTTACGAGAGAATGGGTCAGGAACGTAACGAAGGCAGTGGATTGGTCACGCACTACGAAAAGGTGGCAGCTAATCAAGCAATGCAATGGAACGCCCTAACACAGGACGGCAGAAGACCGAAGAAAACAGCTGTGGAAAAGTTGGTGAGAGTTGAGGTACATTGCTAGAAATAGGGTGTTTTCATAAACGTTGGAAATCTGCGCTAGTACAATCGCATTTATTTTCTTATGCGTTTTTGAACACACAGACGGTGCAGCAAGTCTGCAGTCTTGCCTTAGTACAAAATATTTTTCTTCCAATCGACCCTATTTGCAAAAAAATAATGACTGCACATCCTGCCCGACATCGAAGAGCTATTGACGTTTATAAACAGTAGGTACTGCAGTTCACCTACGAGTAAGTTAGTATTATCGTATATTTGCATTAATGAGATTGGTTAACGCAGTCCTTTGTTAGTCTGACATTTTTGAAAACACCCATATTTAGAACGCGATGGCGCGTAGGCGTTGTTGAGGTCTTACTTCCCACAAGGGGATGCAGGAACTAAAGAACAAAGAAGATCTTGCAGAAGTCCATATTGTTACCATACGCCATAGCAGTGACGTAATTGGTCGAACACGGCGAGTCGTCAATAAGACGGTGGCTTAAGTGGGTCTGTCGGTGAACAAGGTGAAAACAAACCTTAGGCTTCGACTGCTTCAGTGGGAATTGAGTAATAGAGCCCTCTAACGAAAGAACGAACTGACTATGTTCAGAGTCATGACAAACGTCGAAAGCGGATCAGATGTCCTCACTTTCTTCTCCGTGCGGTCCTTGATCCTGTTTGCGTTGAATGCTTCTAGAGAAAAGATGCAACCATGAACTGTACTGATTTTATAGTGACCTCAGTCTCTGTGTGGTCATATATTTTAAGGAGACTGCGCGAGTGGATTGTTTTGCTCCTTTTTTTGTGTGCTAGGGGAAACAATGATTTTCTAATTCTAAAATACGACTTACATATGTACATCTAAAAAAAGCTTTTATTATTTCGGGGCTTAAAGGGGATTTTGAACTTAAGTTTAACATAGTTTTCATGTAATTTGTAGCCGCTTTCAATTCAATATTACTTCCATTACATTGATTGAATATACCTACAATCTAATTTTTCTAACTCACTCATAAATTAAAGATTTGGTTTATGGATACCTCCTTCTGTTATCGCACCCGTCCATATAAAGCCAATAGCATTCTTGTCCATCTTCACTCTGTAGGTACCCAGAAAATTGCCCACTTCTGTCTTAAACCTATTCAGAAGGTGTACCTCCTCCCGTCGTCCCTCATATCGTCCATGCCTTCTATCACGGCTTCTGTGCACTCATCTTCACCTAGTATGTGATATTCAGCGGTCAAAGAAGTAATGAATCTACTTTCGTTGCTTACCACTTGGGAGACCACTCGGATGTTATGGCCCAAGTACAACAGTGCAAAAAGCGACAAACTCGTAGAAAGCGACAAAAATCTGCTCATAGTAAAGAGTGGTTAAATTTTAAGGCCCTAATTTAATCGTCACATTTCACCTCAGTGGATTCGTCAATAAGCAGAATTGCAGCATTTGGGCGAATGATAATCCAAGAGTGATTGTCGAAAAACCAATGCACCCACAAAAGGTGACTGTTTGGTGCGGTTTATGGGCTGACTGGATAACGAACTTTTTATGGTCCGAATTGGAAGATATGAATGTGGACGATATGTGGTTTTAACAGGACGGTGCCACTTGCCACACAGCTAACGAAACAATGGCTCTTTTGCGCGATAAATTCAATAGCCGTGTTATCTCACGTGGTGGCGATGTTAATTGGCCGCCAAGATCATGTGATTTGACACCGTTGGATTTTTTTCTTTGGGGTTATTTGAAAGAAAAGGTGTACGTGGATAAGCCGGCGACAATTCAAGAGCTAAAGGATGAGATAATTCGGCACATTAACGGCATAGAACCTCAATTATGCTTCAGCTTCATCGAAAATTTGGACAATCGGATGGAGGTGTGCCGCCGAGGTCGCGGCTTGCATTTGGCCGATATTTTGTCCCATACATAATTGAACCATACCAATATTATCATAATAAAAAGAAATGACAGTAAATTCCTAAATAATTTGTGTTTTATTCAAAATCAACATCGGCCCTTAAAATTTAACCACCCTTTAGTTGCAGCGCTAACTGGCCATAAACATATGAAATATCAAGAAATTAAAATAGGACTTACCCATGACCTAGAAGAAGAAAAAGAGGATACTACTCACTATCACTACCAGCTGAAATTTTCTGGGATAATACTTCTTCCAAGATTTATGTATATGAACTTAACAATGTGCCACTAACAATTTGTCCATGTTTATCCGGACATCAGTATACATCGAGCAGAGGAGAGGAATTTTATCCACCCTCTAGGCATCATAATAGTTATATGAACACCTAAGTGTGAACTAACCGAACCTACCGTAGATCATCGGCCTGAACCCCTGCTCTCATACCGGTTACTCGTTCAACAAAGCATTTCACGCTTGTACCATCTGATATTAATCCTTCATTCCTACCGACTAAATAACGAAAAACTGCCATGTCCCTTGACTCGAATCATAGAGAATGGGGCGTATATCGAGTTACATACAATCCTGCAGGATGAGATAAATCTTGCATATAAATAAAGGAAATAATAAAAATAAGGAACAGTTGATTTTTTCTACTGAAACAAAATACTTTCAACAGTCATTTATTTTTTAAATAGGGATACAATAGAAATATTTTTTTTACATTTTACATAGTTTTGGACGAGAGGCGTTTCAATTTCTTAGCAGCATCTGCGCACTTCGTGGTGATTGTTGACCGTACTAGTTGTTGACTAACATTAAACTTGGAACAGATCAAATGTGTAATATCAGCCGTTTTAAGCGGATCCAACGGTTTTTTAAGAGGTCTTTCGCGTCCGCGAAATGCTGGCGATTGATTTCCCGTCAAGGAATGTGTTGCCAACACATCGTCGCCGAAAATAAGGTCGCACAACCAACGAGTTGCTCCAGGTGCAGCTTTCCATTGCAATTCTTTGCAGTCCTTTTGCTTAATTGTTGTTCCATTAGGTCCGATAATGAGCATATTTGGAAGTTCATCAACGGACATCGGATATTCCTTTGTATCCTGCTTCTTATCTGCTTTCGGTTGCAAGTAACTTAGTTTTCTTTTTTTCGGTTGATTTAAGGGTAACTGTTCCTTGGTTGTTACTTCAGTGTCGTCTTTCTTTTTATTTATTGAAGCATCATCTTGAGGTGCAGGGTCTAGCATAAGTTTTGGTTCCTCGTGTTTCGTCTTCTGTTGAAGTATAGGGCCTTCTATTTTTATTTTTATTTGTACAGATTCCGATTCCGACGCTGGTTCATCTAGTTCAGATTGCTCTTGAAGAATAGGGTCTTCTTTTGTTAGTTCCACTTGTGTGGAACTGGATCCTTGTTGGTCTCGTTCAGTCTTCTCTTGAAGTATGGGGTCTTCATTTGTTGGTCCTTTTGGCTCCTCTTCTTCCGTTGCAGTCTTCTCTTGTATCGGTGCAACTTCTGCTGCTCTCTTGGTAATAATAATGTCGTAAAGCTTTGGATCATACATACTCTTGAGATTGTCTATAGTGAATGAGACTGTGTCCAGTAGTAAATTGTAAAATTCTTGAAGTATACGCAGACGGTGTACGAGGTCGTCTATTTGTTCCGTTCTAGAGCCAGCACTTGATTTTTCGGTGCGCCTGAGCAGGAAGTAGTACGGATATTCCTTTTTTAACTCGAACTCGATCGTCATGGTCTTGTGGTATTTCGGTGGCAGTTCACTTCCGGATCTTGGCCTCACACTTATTTTCAAGCAGAGCTCCTCCAAATTTCGAACGACACTCTCCAATATTGCCTTGATATCACATCCCGAATTGTCGTCAAAATCAATGGATGCTGGACTTGTTTGGTGTGCAGAAAATACTAAAGGCACTTTATACTCCATCTTTTGGTTTGAATTTGGTTTGACAGTTTAAGGTTTACTGATGAGGTCAGTGTATTATTTATTTGCTATTAAAATAAGATGAGGTCTGGAAAAGTGTCTTAAGGAACTACCATTTCAAAATCTTATTACCTGCTTCTTGCCAGTAATTACTTTAATAAAAAAGAATTGGAAAGGATATCAATTATTACGTTAGTTAGAATGAAAGGAGTCATTTTTTAACATCCATCCAAACAGCTACCATAAAATGCTATTTAATTATTTGCAGACTGTCTCCAATCGCGAAGCAGAAGTTCAAACGGAGGACGAGCAAACTTTCCTTCAAAGGCAGCAACAGATTCTACAGCAGGGACAAGGTCAAATCAGAGGCGAATCACCATTGCGATCACAGGGTGGTGGTAAAAATGTTTCAAGAACTCCAGGATCTACAAGTCAAAGTTCGCCCAAAAAGGTATTTCCACAGAAAATATGCATTAACTTATTATTTTGTTACACCAATATTTTCTTGTTCACTTATAGATGGATGTTAAACTTAATCCATCTACACCTGGCGGTGAGGGTGTTCTGGCAAACTTTTTCAACTCATTACTGCACAAAAAATCTGGATCACCAGCAACTCCGCCTGGATCACTTAGTTCACCTCGCACAGCAAATGGAACTGATGCCTCAATTACACCCGACAAGTTTTCAGTACGCACCGATGCAGCTGCAGAATTAGATAGATTGTCTAGAAGTGTGAAAAAGGAAATGGACTTCACCCAAACAGATTGTTAAAATAAAAGACCAGCTTGAACAGCATCCCGGTTAATGTAGAAATATTCACAAAAACTCCAACTTGAAGATGTAATCCCAATTGTTTTACTAAGAGGCAGTTCTTAACGCCCACGCAGATATAGTTTCCGCTTAAAAATAATTAACTTATTAATTTTTATTATAATAAACAAGAAAATTGTTATAATAATCAAATTACGATAACTTTCTATTGTATATTTATGTCCAATGAAACGAGATTAAATTTCAGTAAGATACGATTTTAAGTTTTTATTTAAACTTATTATTTGGTTATAATTTATTAATGAAGTGTAACGGAAAAAGTGATACCAAGATCTCTCGATTATTGAAAGATTGGTTAGAGGTTTTCAAAGCGAAATGGTGTGCATGTTTACGTTCACTTTTCACTTAAATACTTGTATTTACAATCAATAACAATTGAACGACAGAAAAAAAATACATCACGCTGCTTTATCAAACCAACAAAGAGTATATTTGCTACATTTGATTTTATTTAAGTACTGCTGTTCAATGGAACTTCTTACACAAGTTTGCGGCGTTCTATTACTCCTTGCTGTTTGGCCTTCCAAGAGGAAAAAAAGTCAATGCTTCGCAATGAAACCAAAATTGGTATGTGTTGATGACAGATGACAGCAACAATAACTCCTAGTCAAAAGTGGAGGCAAAACGATAGCCATTGAAGCAACATAAGCCGGCATGAGCGTTCGGCTGAAACAAAAGTAATACGGGTGATTTCTGGTGGGAGTAGTTATGTGTTGTATGTCTGCGCCGACACCAGATGCGCTATCTTGCAGAAGTCCGTACTCCTTTATGAATATAGCGTGTGGAGAGTGACCAAGATCTATGCCAAGAAAGTTACACACATTCGTCAATAGATGCCTACGTAACATACATTGAATTTTCTGGCCCGAACGTATCTCTAATGAACATCTTTACGAGAGAATGGGTCAGGAACGTAACGAAGGCAGTGGATTGGTCACGCACTACGAAAAGGTGGCAGCTAATCAAGCAATGCAATGGAACGCCCTAACACAGGACGGCAGAAGACCGAAGAAAACAGCTGTGGAAAAGTTGGTGAGAGTTGAGGTACATTGCTAGAAATAGGGTGTTTTCATAAACGTTGGAAATCTGCGCTAGTACAATCGCATTTATTTTCTTATGCGTTTTTGAACACACAGACGGTGCAGCAAGTCTGCAGTCTTGCCTTAGTACAAAATATTTTTCTTCCAATCGACCCTATTTGCAAAAAAATAATGACTGCACATCCTGCCCGACATCGAAGAGCTATTGACGTTTATAAACAGTAGGTACTGCAGTTCACCTACGAGTAAGTTAGTATTATCGTATATTTGCATTAATGAGATTGGTTAACGCAGTCCTTTGTTAGTCTGACATTTTTGAAAACACCCATATTTAGAACGCGATGGCGCGTAGGCGTTGTTGAGGTCTTACTTCCCACAAGGGGATGCAGGAACTAAAGAACAAAGAAGATCTTGCAGAAGTCCATATTGTTACCATACGCCATAGCAGTGACGTAATTGGTCGAACACGGCGAGTCGTCAATAAGACGGTGGCTTAAGTGGGTCTGTCGGTGAACAAGGTGAAAACAAACCTTAGGCTTCGACTGCTTCAGTGGGAATTGAGTAATAGAGCCCTCTAACGAAAGAACGAACTGACTATGTTCAGAGTCATGGCAAACTTCAAAAGCGGATCAGATGTCCTCACTCTCTTCTCCGTGCGGTCCCTGATCCTGTTTGCGTTGAGTGCATCTAGAGAAAAGATGCAACCATGAACTGTACTGACTTCATAGTGACCTCAGTCTCTGTGTGGTCATATATTTTAAGGAGACTGCGCGAGTGGATTATTTTGCTCCTTTTTTTGTGTGCTAGGGAAAACAATGATTTTCTAATTCTAAAATACGACTAACATATGTACATCTAAAAAAAGCTTTTATTATTTCGGGGCTTAAAGAGGATTTTGAACTTAAGTTTAACATAGTTTTCATGTAATTTGTAGCCGCTTTCAATTCAATATTACTTCCATTACATTGATTGAATATACCTACAATCTAATTTTTCTAACTCACTCATAAATTAAAGATTTGGTTTATGGATACCTCCTTCTGTTATCGCACCCGTCCATATAAGGCCAATAGCATTCTTGTCCATCTTCACTCTGTAGGTACCCACAAAATTGCCCACTTCTGTCTTAAACCTATTCAGAAGGTGTACCTCCTCCCGTCGTCCCTCATATCGTCCATGCCTTCTATCACGGCTTCTGCTCTCTCATCTTCACCTTGGACGAGATATTCAGCGGTCAAAGAAGTAATGAATCTACTTTCGTTGCTTACCACTTGGGAAACCACTCGGATGTTATGGCCCAAGTACAACAGTGCAAAAGCGACAAACTCGTAGAAAGCGACGATTTTAAGGGCCTAGTTTAATCGTCACATTTCACCTCAGTGGATTCGTCAATAAGCAGAACTGCCGCATTTGGGAAAATGATAATCCAAGAGTGATTGTCGAAAAACCAATGCACCCACGAAGAGTGACTGTTTGGTGCGGCTTATGGGCTGGCGGCATCATCGGGCCGTATTTTTTCGCAAAATGAGGCCGGTCAGGCAGTTACTGTGAAAGGTGTTCGCTATCGTGAAATGATAACGAACTTTTTATGGCCCGAATTGGAAGATTCATATCTTGGACGATATGTGGTTTCAACAGGACGGTGCCACTTGCAACACAGCTAACGAAACAATGGCTCTTTTGCGCGATAAATTCAATAGCCGTGTTATCTCACGTGGTGGCGATGTCAATTGGCCGCCAAGATCATGTGATTTGACACCGTTGGATTTTTTTCTTTGGGGTTATTTGAAAGAAAAGGAATACGTGGATAAGCCGGCGACAATTCAAGAGCTAAAGGATGAGATAATTCGGCACATTAACGGCATAGAACCTCAATTATGCTTCAGCGTCATCGAAAATTTGGACAATCGGATGGAGGTGTGCCGCCGAGGTCGCGGCTTGCATTTGGCCGATATTTTGTCCCATACATAATTGAACCATACTAATATTATCATAATAAAAAGAAATGACAGTAATTTCCTAAATAATTTGTGTTTTATTCAAAATCAACATCGGCCCTTAAAATTTAACCACCCTTTAGTTGCAGCGCTAACTGGCCATAAACATTTGAAATATCAAGAAATTAAAATAGGACTTGCTCATGACCTAGAAGAAGAAAAAGAGGATACTACTCACTATCACTACCAGCTGAAATTTTCTGGGATAATACTTCTTCCAAGATTTATGTATATGAACTTAACAATGTGCCACTAACAATTTGTCCATGTTTATCCGGACATCAGTATACATCGAGCAGAGGAGAGGAATTTTATCCACCCTCTAGGCATCATAATAGTTATATGAACACCTAAGTGTGAACTAACCGAACCTACCGTAGATCATCGGCCTGAACCCCTGCTCTCATACCGGTTACTCGTTCAACAAAGCATTTCACGCTTGTACCATCTGATATTAATCCTTCATTCCTACCGACTAAATAACGAAAAACTGCCATGTCCCTTGACTCGAATCATAGAGAATGGGGCGTATATCGAGTTACTTACAATCCTGCAGGATGAGATAAATCTTGCATATAAATAAAGGAAATAATAAAAATAAGGAACAGTTGATTTTTTCTACTGAAACAAAATACTTTCAACAGTCATTTATTTTTTAAATAGGGATACAATAGAAATATTTTTTTTACATTTTACATAGTTTTGGACGAGAGGCGTTTCAATTTCTTAGCAGCATCTGCGCACTTCGTGGTGATTGTTGACCGTACTAGTTGTTGACTAACATTAAACTTGGAACAGATCAAATGTGTAATATCAGCCGTTTTAAGCGGATCCAACGGTTTTTTAAGAGGTCTTTCGCGTCCGCGAAATGCTGGCGATTGATTTCCCGTCAAGGAATGTGTTGCCAACACATCGTCGCCGAAAATAAGGTCGCACAACCAACGAGTTGCTCCAGGTGCAGCTTTCCATTGCAATTCTTTGTAGTCCTTTTGCTTAATTGTTGTTCCATTAGGTCCGATAATGAGCATATTTGGAAGTTCATCAACGGACATCGGATATTCCTTTGTATCCTGCTTCTTATCTGCTTTCGGTTGCAAGTAACTTAGTTTTCTTTTTTTCGGTTGATTTAAGGGTAACTGTTCCTTGGTTGTTACTTCAGTGTCGTCTTTCTTTTTATTTATTGAAGCATCATCTTGAGGTGCAGGGTCTAGCATAAGTTTTGGTTCCTCGTGTTTCGTCTTCTGTTGAAGTATAGGGCCTTCTATTTTTATTTTTATTTGTACAGATTCCGATTCCGACGCTGGTTCATCTAGTTCAGATTGCTCTTGAAGAATAGGGTCTTCTTTTGTTAGTTCCACTTGTGTGGAACTGGATCCTTGTTGGTCTCGTTCAGTCTTCTCTTGAAGTATGGGGTCTTCATTTGTTGGTCCTTTTGGCTCCTCTTCTTCCGTTGCAGTCTTCTCTTGTATCGGTGCAACTTCTGCTGCTCTCTTGGTAATAATAATGTCGTAAAGCTTTGGATCATACATACTCTTGAGATTGTCTATAGTGAATGAGACTGTGTCCAGTAGTAAATTGTAAAATTCTTGAAGTATACGCAGACGGTGTACGAGGTCGTCTATTTGTTCCGTTCTAGAGCCAGCACTTGATTTTTCGGTGCGCCTGAGCAGGAAGTAGTACGGATATTCCTTTTTTAACTCGAACTCGATCGTCATGGTCTTGTGGTATTTCGGTGGCAGTTCACTTCCGGATCTTGGCCTCACACTTATTTTCAAGCAGAGCTCCTCCAAATTTCGAACGACACTCTCCAATATTGCCTTGATATCACATCCCGAATTGTCATCAAAATCAATGGATGCTGGACTTGTTTGGTGCGCGGAAAAAGCGGAATATACGGAAGGCACTTTGTTCTCCATTTTTTTGGTTTGAATTTGGTTTGACGGTTTACGGTTTACTAATGATGTCAGTGTACAATTCTGCTATTTAAATAAAACGTGAACTATGAACAGCGGAACAATCCTGAAATCATAAATGATAAAGTTATAAAAGCAATTAGTCACATTTTGCTAATTACTTTACTTATTAGGAAAAAAATACCCCTATATAATTCTTAGATTTATTAACTAAATCAATTATTTTATTGCATGGCAAACAAATTTATTGCAGAAAGTAGGATATCTAATTGTGAACCTGCATTGTAACGCATTCATTTTCAGGACAGAAGATAGGTTCAATACATACTACCCAAGTAAAGTAAAGAAAAAGGACAAAAGGTGATTATTCTTTTTACAGACAGCATATATGTATATCTATTTGGTTTAATGTTTTGACGAAAAGGTAACAAATCATTGGTATTACATAATTTTTGATAAAATGCGTTTTACTTTTTTGGCAGCATCTGCGCATTTTGTGGTGATTGTTGAACGCACTAGTTGTTGACTAACATTGAACTTGCTGCAGATCAATTGGGTAATATCTTCCGTTTTTATCGGATCCAACTGCTTTTTGACAGGCATTTGTCGTCCCTGAAAGGCTGGGGATTGATTTCCAGTTAAAGAATGTGTTGCTAACGTATCATCACCGAAAATAAGATCACATAACAAACGCGTTGCTGCTGTTGGTGTTTTTAGTAGCAAGCCTTCATAAAATTCCCGTCGAATCGTTGTCCCATTCGGTCCGATAATCAGTAAACCTGAAAGTTCATCTAATTCTCTCGGATATTCGTTTGCAATCTCTTCCATATTTGTTTCCGGATACAAATAACTCAGTTCTTCGTCTACTGAATTATCATTATTTTCAATATTTTCATTCATATTTTCTGAAGTGTCGTCTGTGGACTCATCATCTTCGTTATCTAGAAGCAAATTTTCTTCGTCATATCTTGATAAATAGTCAAGTTCTTCCCCAGGTGATATTTTCGTAACGAATAGGTCGTATTCCTCTTCGTTATAAACTTTTCGGAGAGTATCGATTTTATTTGAAACTCGATCGAGTAGGATTTGGTACTTCTCTTGAAGTAGATCACTACGGTCGAACAATCGACTCACTTGTTCCTGTATAGAGATATCATTTTCGTATGGGTCTAGTAGGTTGGCAGTTAACAAAGATGTACTGTCATCACATATTCTTAACACATAGGACCATTCTGATTTGTATTGAGGAGGTTGGTTTCTTGATTTGGGTGCTATCCTCATGTCTACAACGGTTCCTAGCAAGTGTTCTATGACACGCTCAATTTTTAATTTCATAATGTACCAAAATAAGTCATTTGGATTAATGGCTTTATCCCGCTCCGAACGATTATATGTAGTAGGTGGCGTAGGTGGTGTGGGTGAATTAGATGGATATTCTAACATGTGAATGGGCTCATCCGTTTCATATGAAGGTGGAGTAGGTGGATATACAATAAAGTTCTCGTCCTCCATCTTTCAGCTAATTTGACTTTTTTTTTTTATACAAAACCAGATCTATCAATAGAGACAAGATTGCGAGATATGAAAAAGTAAGCTTTTTTTTCGGTTAAAAACATAAAAGGAATTTTTCGAAAAAAAAAAACTGTTATTATTTGGAACTACCTACCTGGTGGTAACTGTGTACGTATATCGGTATATCGGTCGATATCAGAATGCGGCAATTAATCGCAACTCTTGTAATTATTTGATAAAAGAAATAAATTACTGGACGGGACAGACAGAAATAAACAAAATTTCTTAACCAACTTTACACAATTAAACATTAAGAATTATGATACAATAAATATACGCGATGATCCGAGCTGCTTTTAATCGTGGTGTAACTGTATTCAAAATTTGAGCTCAGAAAGGGTAAACTCGGTTCAGTTGGATTAAATTCGTTCAATTAATTTTAAGTACAGTAGGTACAAAAAATGAGGCAATGGTATTACATATATTCGTATGACTTCACATATTAGAGAATGCCATAGATATGATTAGAAATTGTAAAAAGCGTCTCGTTCTAGGCCGCTTTGACAAGTGCAACATTATACTTCCGATATTTTTCGATCGCAAGCTAATTTTAGAGTAGAAATTAACATAGTTGCGATTCCTGTTCAATTTGTCCGTTTTCTACCTTTTTCACATTGGACTGGAACAAACATACTGGGAAAATCGGATGGATGTACTACAGACCAATGTCGTTAGCGTTCACATGATCAAACATGTCGCCAGACTTTATTTAGAGTAGGGGCGCAGGTATGGCCGCTTTTACACACGCAACTTTTTACTGACGATTTTCTGCAATTCCAGTTGAAATTCCTGCTAAATTTGACCTTCACACATGTGCCATCTCTTTCTCACATATGTATAGCATACATTTCCTTCCAATACCCAACACTGAGAGGAGAGATAAAAGGGAACAGAGCGTTCACACAGTACTACATGTAGTTCAACCCCGTCGAACGACCAAAAAATGCCTTGCGTTCACATTGTCCTACTCGGTTGACAGACTTCATTTATGAGGGTAGTTTCGGGGTATCAACATGTACGACCTAGTACAATTTGTTCCATCCGACGCGGTAGTACGACTGGGTTCAACCACATGTAGTACAGTGTAAACGCCCTCAATCGTAATCCTCGAGCACACGCAACTCGGGCTACCCCTTGCATGTTTCACTTCCCTTGCCAACAAGATTGGAGAATTGCAGACGAATTTAGCGTGTGTAAAAGCGGCCCTAGGATCTATTAGATGATTGTTTTTACCAGACATAATCATCCCTAGGCAATATGAAACAAGGTGTGATCATAAGACGTTCTGAAATAACTAAAAACAAGTTCCTTAAACCGGCACAGGTACTATCAATACTATTATTACGTACTGGAACAAAATTTAAATATTTTCAATTGGCAACACGTAAACGTGTATCAAAGTGCTGTTCTTATGACATCTATCATGCAATAACTGTTCCGAAAACCATGAAGAAACGTCAAATGCACTCGTGTTTTGTTTACTAGTTATCCGATGGTTTCAACAATTTTTGTGATAATTTGCCAAAATTCATGAAATTCAGGAAAATTAACTTCCAACAAGCTCTGTATCAGATCGGACGGAATTTATTTACACAACCGATGGCCTGTAGTCGATATGAATACGTGAAAAACTATGAACTAGATGACACGATACTGCCCAACGTCTGGATTGTTATTCGCATTGATGGGAAGGGCTTTCACAAATTTACCAAAAGTCATGATTTTGAAAAACCCAACGATGTAAATGGTAAGTACTTAAACAATAATTACAAGTATAATGAACTTGATATTTCCACAGCCTTAAACGTGATGAACAGTGCTGCCGTTGCTGTGATGGAGGAATTTCGAGACATCACAATCAGTTACGGCCAGAGTGATGAGTATTCTTTTGTGTTTCGAAAAGAGACTAATGTGTACAATCGTCGTTCAGCAAAACTTCTATCCTACGTGACGAGTCTTTTTAGTTCGGCATATGTGTTCAATTGGAAGGAATGGTTTCCCAGCAAACAATTAATGTATCCTCCGTGCTTTGATGGTCGAATTGTACTCTACCCCTCCGATCAGAATTTGAAAGATTATCTAAGCTGGCGTCAAGCTGATGTACACGTTAATAATTTATACAACACGGCGTTCTGGAATCTTATTATGAAGGGGGGCTTGACCAATCAACAGGCAGAGGAGCAACTGCGCGGTACATTCTCGGCCGACAAAAATGAATTACTTTTTTCAAAATTCGGAATCAACTACAATCAGTTGCCGGCCATTTTCCGAAAAGGGACGGTATTGCTTCGAAAATATGTTGAAATTCCAGAAACAACAAAGAGGCGGCAGTTGATCGTTCCATTGCATGACGATATGATCAAAGAACGATTTTGGAAAGATCACCCAGAGTTACTTGGGAAATATATACCAGCGGAGTATGTATGTGGCCAACATACGAAGAAAGAAGATTTGCAAGATGCAAATTGTATTTTAACTAAGCAACTTCAAAAGTGTTCACTGACAGAATAAATTTTTATATGACAAAAGTTTAATTTTATTTTGGGGACGTATTTATGCACCCAGCTTAGTCTGCAAATGAATTTGAAGCTCATCCAACGAGCAACAATTTCTCACTATTTATACACAATTTTATCAAAGACCTATTCATAGGTGTGACATAAATCAATAATTACATATACATATGTCAGTGCATGTCTCCCTCTTCTTCTTCTGCATTGTATGGCGCTGCATTTCGGGTGGACCTGGTCCTCAACCGGAAAAGCCTCTCCAAATAGCGCGATCTCTGGCTAGCCGTTTCCAGTTTCGCATGCCAAGTTAGTTGAGATCCTTTTTCACTTGGCCTGTGGAAAAGTTCCTCTGTTGCGTTGTCCCACAGGTTCGAAGTTTAAGACTCTTCGGGCTGGAGCTGATTTGGCCCACGCTCTATATGCCCCAGCCAACTTAGGCGTTGAATCCATAGACTCATGTCGCTTTGCAGCCCGTACAGTTCATGGTTGAATTTTCTCCTACAAATATCGTCAACACAAATCCGACCAAAGATCGCACGCAAATAGCTGAGAACTTTTCTCTCAAAGAGTCCTACGACTTCTTCATCCGCTTTTGAGATTGTCCATGCCTCCGCACCGTACAGCAGGACTGGGTTGATCAGTGTCTTATATAAAGCCAGCTTGGTCCTTCGTACAAGTTCAATTATCGCTTGAGACCATAGAGCAGCTGTTGGCAAGAGTTATTCTGCGTTTGATATCGATGTTGTACGAGGTAGACCGAGGTAGACGAAGTCCTTAACTACCTCGAATTTATAGCTCTCCATTGTGACTCTCTGTCCAAGACGTCGATGATGTATGGCCTTTCTTGTGGACAGCGTGTACTTCGTTCTGCCCTCATTCATATGTGTCCCTCAAATAGCGTAAAATCAGAAAATTTTCAAATTAAATCGGATTTCAATTTGTTATGTAAAATATATGAACCACCATTTCACCTGTCATGGGGGAACTTAAGCATACTGAACATTTCCTATTAAAAAATTTTAATTAATTTCGGATGCCATGTTGTGTGTGCTAAAACTCCGATAAAACATTTACGCACCCTATTCACCTGGCATGAAGAAGAAGCATGTTGCTAGTGTCAAATACATTTCTTGTTTTATTCTTCTAATACGTCCCGATTATGTGACAGACTTTTTGAAAACAAAATACATAAATGGAATTAAGTTTATTATTGTGGAAGACAATGACCTCGTATACAATTGGTGTAAGCATCAATATTTCTTATGTAACTAGTATTGTTTTCTACTCAAAGTCAATGTCACTTAAAATCTTACTGGCCATAATTCATTGTGTTTCATTTCAAAGTCTCCCTGAATACACCACAGTCAGAGACAACTTTTTGCATTAGCCTCCACTTAGTTATACGTTCCAAATACAAACAAATATACATCTTTTGTAGATTGTATGTACGTCTCTTCACCCTTATCAACTATATTCGTCAAAAGGTTATCAGTCGTAATCCATATGATATAGCCGGCGTTTTCAAATGCTCGCATGGACCCCCAGCAGAGACATCTCAAATATGTTTTTTTTCTATTTTTTTTCTTTTCTTATAGATCTCAGTTGAAGACTACTCGTGATCCAGTGTTAAGCCAGTACATTGCTAATTAAGTTCAGAAAATGTCTGCTCATCGTGCCATCTATACATTCACCATGGGAACAGCATGTAGAAGAAGAATTATACGATCTACAGTACACAACTCGTGGTGGATAGGGTATCGGCATTTTCTCAGTTCATTCAGTGGAGCCGGGAAAAAAACACTTGTAAACTTCTCATCGTATTCAAAGGTGAGCTCGAATTTGGTTTTCATTCTCATTGAGTTTATTTAACCGCACATGGGTGAATTGTTATTGATTCATTCTCTGTGTTTATAAATTGTTTGTTCTTTTAGAAAAGTAAGTAACTGTACAAAATCAACTTTGTTCATGTGCAATATCAGAACGAATAAGCGCGGCGATTCAGGAAGTGAATATATGCAGATATGTATACGTACATATGTATCCTAATCATGCCACCACATGGAGATTCTGTGTGTGTTTTCGCATCAATCAATTTATACAGTACATACTGATAAGTCCTGAACTTATCTCTGTCCAGGCACAAACACATGTGGGTTCGAAGAATTTTGGACATTAAATAACATATGTAGTATTTTTTTGATACCTCAACTGTTACGTGCAGGAAAAAAATCTCGGATCAATTGTCGGTGACTCCACACAGTACATAGTAACTTGAATCATTCGCAATAAATTGCTTTCAAAGCTTTAATTTATCATCTCTGGGTAAATATTCTGTGATTTCTACTTGGTTATGCAGTCTCTTTGGTTCACATTGTTTGTTGACCCTTGCTTCCGCTTCCAAGAATTTTAGTATGATTGCTTTCATACCAATTGGCTAGAATTTGCTTGGTCAGTGTTCAGTACTTTACGTGTATTTGTCAGTTGCAACAAGTCCAAGCACTCTGGACATTGTGGATAGTGTTAAGACCAACTAACGATTGGTAAGAGACGAAGTTATAAATTAGAATTGAAGTGCATTCATGTACGTTGCTTGGAATATTCCATTTAACGTGAACCTGAACCGGTTTATACATAAAACAATCATGTGGGCTTATAGGAAAATAAAGCATAGCAATGTAGGTATTGTGCTGTCATACGATGAATATATTTAGATTGTTTAGATAGAGCTTGAGCGAGTTAACTTTATTTCCAAATAAATCGAAAGATTGCGTTACCGCGGTTGCCAACTCAGCATATTTTAAATCGATCAGAAGAAACGACGCTTGGTGATATATATTGTTGATTTCCCTGTAGATTGCCCAGTTCGAGTCACTATTTCGAAATTTTATTGTTTAAATTCGTAATCGATCCTATGTTGAATAGCCTCTTGGAGTAATTTGGATCATTCTCGTATACAATTTTCAAAAAAACAGTCCTATCAATTTGTATTCATCGTTAGCAACACAGAAAACTATACATAACTGATAAGTCGGGCAAGTTTAGGTATACGTAGAAATTGTACATAAGTCCGTTTTATTTTATTTGCAACAGTGATTGCTTACGTATTCCTGCGTATGTTTACATCAGTCAATATTTTGTGTTCAATTATGGAAATTTATTGATTCGTGCAATAATAACGTTATCAATACGATTGCGTAGAGAATATTATCGCCAATAACTCTTAACCCCTACTAGCAAATACGTCGATAACGACCCCGGGGGGTTCGGACCAACCTATAAACTTATTCCCATTTGGTTTATTTCATAGTAGTTCGCTGCCCGTTAAATACCTCTCAAAATGAGTCGCTCTGTAAATTGAAAACTCGATTTTTTCTAACCGTCATTATATTGTACTTCTAATTGTAATTACAGAACATGTCTGGAAACGCTAAGATCCTTAACGAAAAGCTCGAGGTTCTGGATCCTGAGTTGACAGAATTGATTAAGGCGGAGAAAAACCGACAGAGATGTGGACTGGAAATGATTGCAAGTGAAAATTTCACATCAGTTGCAGTTCTGCAATGCCTTAGCTCATGTCCTCATAACAAGTATTCCGAAGGCCTTCCTGGCAAAAGGTATGATCAAACGTTATTCATATAGAGATAAAAAAAGTGTACACATTCATTCTAGGTACTATGGCGGTAATGAATTTATTGATAAAATTGAAGTGCTCGCTCAGAAGCGCGCCTTAGAAGCATTCGGCCTTGATCCAGAAAAATGGGGTGTAAATGTGCAACCTTATTCGGGATCACCAGCCAATCTGGCAGTCTACACTGGTTTGCTTCAACCACATGACAGAATTATGGGTTTGGACTTACCTGATGGTGGTCATTTGACGCACGGTTTTATGACGCCAACGAAGAGAATATCAGCAACTTCTATATTCTTCGAAAGCATGCCTTACAGGGTTAATCCGTCGACGGGACTCATCGACTACGACTTATTAGAAGCCAATGCAAAACTTTTCAAGCCCAAAATCATTGTCGCTGGCATTTCATGCTATTCTCGTTGTTTGGACTATGAGCGTTTTAAGAAAATCACCGAAGAAAACGGAGCCTACTTGTTTTCGGATATGGCGCATGTTGCAGGATTGGTGGCAGCTAAACTGATACCAAGCCCATTCGAATATTCGGATGTGGTTAGTACAACAACGCATAAAACTCTGCGTGGACCTCGGGCTGGTATGATTTTCTTCAGAAAGGGAGTGCGCAAGGTGAAGCCAAACGGTGAAGAGGTTATGTACGACTTGGAAGACCGAATTAATGGAGCAGTATTTCCAAGTCTTCAAGGTGGTCCTCACAATAATACTATCGCTGCTATTGCTACAGCTATGAAGCAAGTCGCTACTCCTGAATTCGTTGAGTATCAAAAACAGGTTTTGTTGAATGCCAAACGTCTGGCGAGTGGTATTCAAGAAAAGGGATACACCGTCGTTACTGGTGGTACAGATGTTCACTTGGTTCTTGTCGATCTTCGTAGTGTTGGTCTTAACGGTTCCCGTGCGGAGTATGTTCTCGAAGAAGTCTCGATTGCCTGCAATAAAAATACGGTCCCTGGAGACAAGTCGGCCCTATTTCCATCAGGTGTTCGCTTGGGAACACCTGCTCTCACCACAAGGGGTCTTGTTGAGAATGACATGGATAAGGTAGTCGAGTTCATCGTTCGTGGACTGACTATTGCTAAAGAAGCTTCAAATATTTCCGGACCCAAGATTGTAGACTTCCGTAAAGTTGTGCACGAAAACGTGGACATTGCCCAGAAGATGCAAAGCCTGCGAAAGGACGTTGAGGAATTCAGCAGCAAATTCCCCTTGCCAGGCATTGGCGACTTGTAAACGGAAAGCAAAGGCAACTGTACGCATCGTAAAGTATTTATTACTGTTTTTTTTTTTTTTATACATTCAACATTACATTGTTACTCACAGAATTCGTATCAATAAAAATCTTATACATAGTTGTGTTAAAACTAAAATCGTTATGGTAATTCTATAATTGATTAAAAAAAATACGTTATTTTTTTACCGTATACCCATTTTTATACATTCCTTGGCGGGTCGGGCCATTCTGTGAAATCGAGAGTTATGCGTTGATAGGGACCATTTCGTTTTAAAGCTCTTGTTGCACATGGTACAGTCATGTTTCTTGGATGTAACTGTATGCTTGGATGCACTATGTCGTCTTAGCGCCGACATCGACTGTAGCCTTCGCTTACAGATTTTACATTGCAGTGGTTTCTCTGTGGAGACATATAGGTTTTGTTCAATGATTAAAACCACCGATACTTTATTTGTATGGTTTTATTATGGTTTGTTTTGCTTTATCTTTCTACAATTTGAAAATAAATAAACCGGTGAAATGGTTGTCTTAATAGCTATGCATGTATTTCAATTGTATCTCTCTTCACAACTAGTTTCCGTTTATTTTCTACAAATCATTTGAAGTACGTTCCATTCGTTTAATCAATCAAGAATCCTAGATCTAATTTGAGTTAATTTTAGTTTTCTTTTTTTTCTTTCTTTATTTTACTTCTTTTTCGATAAAAAAAAAAACAAAATATGTTTGATAATAAAGAGAAATTCCAAGCAAATGAACAAAGTTCGAAATGAATGTTATGTATTGCTTACAAGCAAGGCTACAGCGACTTTTCTTTCCTTCCGACATATTCTAAACGTAAAATAAAGTTTTTTTATATGTAGTTTTATCTTTTTTTTTTTTTTTTAATTTTTCTCTTCTCTGATGAAATATCCTATTTTTATCTGGGATTTATATTCTTCTCTGAAAATGTTTACATACATGTTTGTTTTCATTTATTTATTTATTTATTATTATTATTATATTTTGTTTTATTTGTTTGGACGCAGGTGGCTGGTTGCAAGTGCTCGAATTTTGGTACTTATGAATTTTCACTTCGGATTGTGATCTTTTGCTCATGCGATATTCGTATATGCTCACGTAAACTGTACTTATTTTTGAAGTTCTTTTGACACATTTCACACTTGCGTGGTGGCTGCGGAGTGTGCTGAGTTCGAATATGTCTCCAAAGATTTACGGTTGTTATAACCATTTTGCAAAACTGACATTCAGTCCATTTATTATTTGGCAAATCTAAAAGTATAACAAAATATATTTTGTTAGTATCGGTATTTTTTGTTTTTTTTTTATTATTTTCTGTTCTATTATTTTAATTTTGAAATTGTGTAAGCAAATGGATGGAGGTAAACAAATACCAATGTTTAAGAAAAACAACGTCGGTTTGCCTATATCTTGTACTGAAATTGAACACATTATTCAGTTAATCAATCGTTTGGAGACATATTCGGAAAATTGAAATCTTTGTTTATTGCAAAGTGGTTTAGGCTGTAAAGAATCTATGCGAATTATCTTACGAAAACGAAAACGAACTCTCACCAAGCTCACCAAATGAGGGGGGGCTTAGTGATCACTGGAAATTATGTTGTCTACAAAATAAATTGAATCGTTAATTGTGTATGCAAAATTTTGCCCGACGATGTAGGGAAAATAAACGCAATAAAATATTGGCGACAGTTATCAGTTGGAACTGCCAACTCAATGGGATTTTGAAAAGTTAATAGAGGAATCGAGAAACTGTATTGGAAACAGTTTGTTCAATAAGGGGAAGCGTATAACACAAAACATGCCGGAGGAGTAAAATTGTTGCAAATATTAGATTAATTTACGTCACACGAACAATCGGCATGTTATGAAGTTCTTAGCATGATCTCAACTTAGGCATTTCGAATCGGTTAAATGCATATACTTCGTCTTATTAGATTTTCACTCGATATATGTCTAACCAGAAAAATGAAATTCAAATCGCGTTCAAGACTGGAGACACCAGTTGCTTAGTAAAATCGGATTAGAAATTGCATCGGTGGAGCAAAAGAGCCAATACCAACTCTAAAAGTTTAGCAATCCTATTCTGTCATAGCGACTAAGCCTTGTAAATTTAAGTACGCATCATTTCATTTCTCTACATGAACCGATATTAAAAGAATGCAGGATGTCTGACTATCCGACGACAGAGGGGATACGCTACCAACACAAGTTTGTTTTTATCTTTGCAATAGCTCTTGCATAACAAATCGAAATCGATGTCAAAATATCACTCTGTTGTGGTATTTGATCATGCCTCAAAATGTTCCTCTACAAATGTCATGCTAAATGCTCGACGAATTTGCTCTACATACTTTGTGAACTAATTTGGGAAACAAAACCTACCTATCAGTACTCACGATGCAATTCAAAATGATAAAACAAAAGAAAACATACTTCTCTGCAGATGAGTACATATGGACAGCATTAATATAAGCATACAATGAATAGCTCACCTTGTAGAGAATTACCTTTATCATCTTTCCCGCCACTGTCTGTGCTTGCTGGCTGAGGCAATAGTCCGCCTAAAGTAGAACAGTTGAAAAGTTTTCGAACTGATAACCTAGCATTCACATGCACTTACCCATCGTTATAGTGGTTATTTCAGTGGTGTCCTCCGATTCATTTTGAAATTTTTCTTCAATTTCCGACTCTGTAAGTATTTCATATTCTGATGTATACTGTGCAACATTCTGACCACCGGTTTCCTGAGTGGTCTGATGGGCTTGTGTCACTGCCTCAGTTAGTTGATTTGCATCTGCAACATCTATGTACTCGGGTATGTCCATCTTTACAGCTGTAGGTATGTATGCTAGAGAAATGAGACTTCAATTAGACAGGTTTCATCGAAATGCAGATTGTTACTACTTACTTTTGACGGTTGTTGCTTCCTCTTTGATATAGTCGACAGCTTCTGTAGAGTATATGTTGTCGTCATCATCGGAAAAGGTTATTTTGCGCTTTTTCGATGCGGATGGACTTGTTTGTTGTGCAGCCTGTTGTTGCGTTTGCTGTTGTGAGATATGGTGTGTCTGTTGTGTTTGTTGGATTGCAATCTGTTGAGTTACAATTGCTGTTGCTGGAATCTCAATTGTCTGAGAAGACTGGGTGACATTTTCTGTTACTGTACGTATTGTACTTGGTATGGTTTTGATAATTTGCTCTTCTGTTTGTGTACGAGGGGTTTTTGGTTTTTCTTTTTCTTCAGATGTTAGTCCTTGCACAGCAAGTAATTCGGCAGTTTGCAAAAATGATTGCAGCGCTTCTTGATGAACGTTAACTTCGCCCTAGACGCAAGATTAAACCGTTAATTTAAAGCCAAAAACCCATAACAAAACAAAAAAAAAACGAACGAACTCTGCAGACGGGAAAAAATCAATTTTGGTCACTTCAACGGGACACCCGCTCTTAGCAGGAAATTGTTCAAGGGGGTAATTTAGTCCTAACCAATACCATGTAATAATGTATGTATGTATACAATTATGGAAAATCAAAGACTGATGGATATAAGATCTTTTATCAGCTAAATCATGAATTAGAGTTAAAGCTTATGCTGTATTTATTCCCAACACAGATTCAATTTGCTTATGAATGCATATGAAAAGCTTTACAAGGCTTCATAGCATTCATATTTTTTTTCCCGCGTCCATAAGCGTGAACACATGAGGTCCAATAATAGTGTACTCACCTGATACATAAACTCTATTATAGAATTCAAATCATCAAACTTAATGAATTTGAATATGATGACAGGATGCGGGTGAGGATTTTCCTTAAAGATCTCTTTGAAATATCCACTACACGCTGAAAGGAGCACCTTATGGGCTTTGATTTTTTGCCCATCACAACACAGCGTAACATCAACGAATTCATCGTTTAACCTCAACGAATCAAAAGCGTAAGTGATATGTCGAAGGTAGTTATTCCATCGTAAGGAATATTGCTGAGATGTGGCCATTTCTTCCTTCGCGGTTTAATATTTTATAGTCAACAATAAAAAAAAAATTCAGAATGTATTCTCGACACTGTAAAAAAAAAAAATAAAGACTTTCAGTTTTTCGTCGATTACGTTATGAGGACCGCACGCAAGTGTGTAAATATGCTGTACACAATTAGTTTATTTTTCAATGTTTGTTTAAAACAATTTTATTTGAGTGTAGTATTTAAGGAATTTGCACAATCAATAAAAAAAAATTAAGGAAATATTTCCAGGTTGCACTAATACGTTTTTTTATGTCAAACAAAATCGAGGAACTGCCTTATCTAGTTATGACGCCATTTTGTTATGCTTCTTGGCGCGCGTTCACAATATGCAATAAGCGAGGCTATCAAAAAGCTTATTCAAAAAATTTTAGTCAATTTCTTCATTTGTCCATAGTTGTGTTGAACTTTAAATGTATCATAAGTCACACATTAAAAACTATTTGAAGAAATATGAATAAGATGGAATTGTTTGGAATTAAAAAGATGTTGAGAATAATCATTTTCTTATCAAAAATCCATTCTGAATATATAATTTTTCAGGCAATTTTATTGGTTTCATATACTATACACATGGGAATGTCCATAAGTATTTTAAGGAATTTTAAGTTAACTTAATATTACTTGAATTAGTTTAAGGGAAGATAATCTTATGTTAGAACAAATCTAAAAAAAGGGTTGTAGTTTTGAACACACCCAGCTTACCACACCAGCGCTTATACCATTCATAAGAAAAATGTATAAATATTTGCTGTCAGTGTCATTGTCATTAGAGAGAGTCGATTGGTCTACTGTCTAGCACAAAAGGTTCCTAATGGAAATAACAGAGTGATGGATGAAATAAAAACAAAGTTTTTGGATTTACTCCACAAACAGGTACATCAATTCATTATCTGTTTAAATACAATGTTGTAACATGTATTCCATTGCAGCAAAATAGACAAATGAAAATTCCTGCAATGGGATTTTCCGATTATTTCATCCAGAATGTTACTACAGAACCAGTTGCAACCAAAGTGCAGCAGACTGCATCACCAAAAGAAGAAGAAGAAGATAAACAACAAAAATCCGATCAAGAAATTCTTGAAAGTACTGAAAGTATTTATTTTGATCCGGACAGCAACCCAAGTCTATATGAATTGGAAGTGAGTAATCAATTTGTGGTGGTTAACTTTAAATTAAGTTTGTCAAAAGAATATGCATATATGCTAATTGTGTATACATTTTATTTTAGAAAGTTCTCAATGACGGTGTCAGTTTGGAAAGAATCGACGAAACCATGAACACATTGAAAATGCAACATAAGGTCTTGTCGAAACAAGTACTTCAAAACATCTTGGAACAACGAAGTGCATGCAATGTAGAGCTTGCGGCAATTAATGATGTACAAAAGGAACTGGAAGAATCTCTATGGACGTGTAGAAAGGCTCGTTCGTACTTAAATTATGCAAAAACGAATCTGACAACAACAAGTCTCGAAATTTTAGCAGCTTACCGTAAGCGCGAAGTTTTAAATGAATTGCTCAAATCGTTGAATGCAATTAAAAAACTTGTAAGTATCAGTGATTTCTACTCGCATATGTTATATCACATAGCACAAATTATACCGATCAATCAACGCACTTTACTCTGTGGGACATTCAGTCACATGCTCTGCTTGCTTTTAAAATAGAATGACCCTGTCTTCAATTGCAAGTAGATCAGTATGAATGGTGTAACAAAATCGTTTGTGTATAAAAAAGCACGTAACCACAAAAGAATTAGAGGTAATTGGAATGAATGATGTTTGCAACATAAAAGGGCGTACGTTCCAAAGGTGGTCGGGAATGTATCAAAACCGTGATCGGTGTCAGTTACATTTTGCCACAGGTTGTTGAATATTCTTCTAGTTAACCCGGTCACTCTAGGTATTGGATTCCTTCCTCATGAAGTTCTTCATTTAATTTCGATATATTTCACTCCCATGAAGCAAGTCATAATTCAAGTCTTTGGTGATGCCAAATTAAAGATATAACTGATCAATGATAGGGTTCAATATTAGAGATAAGAAATTAATCCAATCAGAACATTTGTATTCAAACCCAATTGTCAAAATTTTTATATATTTTCCAACTCCACCACTCGGCAAGGTCTCTGATCGCCAAACTATACATTTTCAGAAATCAACTGACGTCGAAGTACAAACTCTCTTAGCTGAAGGCAACTATTCTGAGGCAATAGGCTTACTATTGAAATGCAAAGACTCCGCGTCTGAGTACACTCAATATGACAGTGTACAATCACTTACAAAGAAATTACAAGAAACCCTGTTGTTAACAGAGTTTCAGTTAGATACTGTATTAAATGAGGTAAGAATGCCACAATATGTCACTGATTCGACGTTCAATACCCAGAAGCATTTTTCGTTTAGATTATACTTAATTTTGATATAAAAAAGTACGGAAAACTGCAAGAATCATATAAGCTTTTGAACAAATCACTATTTGCTATGGATCAGGTGAGCAGAACAACACTCTATCTATATTGTGGAACGATTATTTATGTGTCCCCGATTGTTTTTTTTATTTTAGCTCCATATCAATTTCATTTCTGCGATTCATTCATCGGTAAACTCCGTATTGCGGGCATATAACGATCCAAATATTGATGAGAATCTCAAGTATTTATTCGAACAATTGTGTGAACAAGTCGCCGCCGACAAATACATTCCATGTCTGATAAGTTTGTGCAAAACGTGTTGGACAATTTTAGCATCGTACTATCAAATCGTAATGTGGCATCAGAATTATAAACTGTGCCCCGAGGAGGCGCACGACTCGCCCGATAGCTACATTCAAGAGAAACTGAAAAAGGGCCAGTCACGCATATGGAATGACATACAGTCGAAGATGTGTGTTTATTTATCTAGCACCAAGTTGAGGACCCTCAAGCACGAACAATTTATACAAGTTCTGTCGGTGATTCAGAGGCTGCAAAAGGTTGGCCTTGAATTCTGCGGCGAACACTCGGAAAAGCTAATTGCAACAATGCAATCGCAGAGTGAGGAGTTCTTCAACAGATACCATGTGTCTTGTTTGGAAGAAATATGCCTTTTTTTGGATAATGAATCTTGGACAATAATTGATTCCTTTAGTAACATACTTCAATTACAGGTATGTCCTTCGACTTTTTCTAAAATTTATCAGAACATTTAAAAGTGCGATGCATATGCTTTCTTTGAAGGAGTTCCGTTCCGTGCGTAATACCCTCCGGCGGCACAAGTCGCCTAACATCGCGATTCTACCTACAGACTCCAACAACAGTCCAACGAGCAATAACAACTGTGATGAACTAGTATCAGCGCATTCCCATGACGGTGGTAGTTCGATATACGGATCTTGTGGTTATTTCTTAAGATTTTCGGAGAAAAGCTCACCATTCGATGGTGGACTGGATGCAGCTATGCTTGAAGAAGACATTCTTTCGGGGATTGTTGACGAAGCCTCTTGTTATTTTTCTGAAGAGAGCGACGATGACAAGAGTACACGAAGCAAGGACGACGAAGATGACGGAGGTGGAAGCCAGTAAGACGAGGATGAGGATTTAATAATTTTATCGTGTTGAAAGAAATTTGTCTTGCAGGCATATGGTTGTTAACAATACATCATTGAATGTGCTACGATGCATTGGAAGGTATTTGCAGATGTGTAAACTTCTCCATTGCATTTCGCCGAAAATTGTTTCCAGCATGTTGGAGTTGATTGACTTCTATTGCTATGCCGTGCATGAAATCTTCGCAAAGGATTCTGTAAGTTGGTGTTGCGACCCATCGGTAGAGTTTGCTTAGTTTGCTCTCGTTTCAGAATGTGCAGATGGATAACTTTTACAATAACAAGACAGAGTCCAAGTTGAAGTCAATAGAGGAGAAGATAGTCCCTTGCATTAAAATTTGGCCACTGAACTTCTCTTCTTTGGTATTAAGTGCATATTTGTATGTTGATCAAGGGAAAATAATTACATTTAATTAAATTTGCAGATTAACAATGAGCTAGCTAATCCAGACACTCTCTATGGACTATCATTGCGCATAGTCGCCATTGAGAGTGGTGCCTCCATGACTCAACAGTTCCAGCAGTTGAGGAATTACTTGAATCACTTACTGCCTGTGAATGACCGAAGTATACTTTCCACATACTTCGAGAATGCAGATTTCGTGAGCAACATCGCAAATCCCGTCTACACTTGTGTTACGTCAAAAGTAATCGACCTACCGGTTATTCTTGCGTCTATGTCCAAAGTAAAGTGGGACATTAACCACGTGAGTTGCCAACACAGCAGCTACATTGATGTTTTGAATAGGGTAAGACTTGACGCTCTTGTTTGTTGTGTCTTTAATTGCTGTTTCTGGTTTAGAATGTGCAAACATTTGCTATGCGACTGGAAGAGATCGCGAAAGAAGTGCCCATTCCTTCGGAAGCAGTCTGGAATACAATAGCAAGGGTTGCAACGCACTTACTGGTCGAGGGGTAATCACGGAAACTAATTCCAATCTGCCCATTTGGTATAATTCTTCCTTTTTCAGCTTCTCCAACGCAAAGAAATGCTCAGCTGGTGGAAGGGCTCTCATGCAATTAGATTTTACAAACTTTATGTCAATAATAGAGCTCATATCTGGGCTGAAATTCGTTGAGCATCGTTCTTATGTTGATGTTTATCTGAAAGCGTACTATTTTCCCGTGGAACAGTTCGAGGAATGGCTTGAAATGCAGAAATCTCTTGGAGTTTACTCCAAAAAACAACTAACGCAATTAATAACGTGTGTGTGTTCGGGCAATAAGCGAATAAAACAAAAGCTCTTAGTTTCCCTAGAGAATCTCAACACTAGCACAATATAGTAGAATGCGCTTTGATTTATACAATTTTACGAATAAATGTTATAGTCTAGTGCTGGTTCATCAAGGTAGTTCAATTTATTTTTCGATATATCGTATGTCTATAATTTGTTAGTGTTCTAATTTTAAGTTTAAGTAAACTCAAAATCATTCCAAAATTTTGCTTTAACAACAATTTAACTTGAATAACGATCTCTCTCTCTCCCTCTCTATAAATATCTCTCTTTCTTTGTTGTTTCCGCGCACACAAATATTATATTAGGTATTATGAAAATGTATGTATGCATGTTGTGTAGGTGTCCAGATTGTCCGATTTTTTGATACATAATGTTCATTGGTTATTTCATGACAAATTCAAATGAGAAAGTATTGTATACCTGTGTATTTTGAGCGCGATTCTGACTCTTACTAACTCTAACTCGAATGAACAACTTAAAATTAAACTGTGTTAATTATTTGTATTATTTATTCACTGTTTAGTAATTGTATTGTAATATATTATTATTTTAAACCGTCATGAATGCGTTTTTATTTCCTGTTTACACGTGATGGGTTCACTAAACCGGCAGAACAGCTGAGCTTGGTGGCTTCGAAAGAAAAATTCTGGTCCCGTCTACGAGGAAGGTGAATGGAGGAGAAGACACAACCGCGAACTCTTCGAGCTGTACCAGGATGTGGATGTAGTCCGGGAAGGAAAAAATTCGTCAACTGCATTGACTTGGCTACATCGAGCGCAAGAGCACCAATGTTCCGGCTAAGAGGGTCTTTGAATCCCAGCCTCCTGATTGGAAATGGAGAGGAAGACCGAACCTTCGGTACAAACACCAAGTCATCGCGGACATAAGACAGCATGGCCTTGATGAAGCAAGAAGCAGCGTGTCCAGGACCGTCTACGATGGAAGGATGCTATTGCTCAGGCTCAGACCCTCCATGGATCGGCGGTGTGAGAAGTAAGTTCTAAGTCGGGTTAACAGAAAGCAGTTGGATCAAGTGTGACGTTGTTCGAGGTGGGTTGGTCTTCACCTTGAGGTCTTTAGCCCATGGGACTATCTGGTCGTTATTGTACTTGGAAATGCTAATAAATGAAATACGCTCATCATTTGAATGCGTTGCTAAAACATTCTGATACCTAATGGTGATGAAATTCGGTATTGGACTGCCAAATGAGTTGATTTGCTGTACAATGCACAAAAGTAAATAAAAAGATCTCAGCTCTAAAAAGAAGATATCAATCCTCGAATAGAGAAAATTAAAATTAATGGTCCAAAACCAGCGTCATATCTGGGAATACGTTGAATCTAATATTTTTAACAATCTTGCTGAATATGCTCGTCTGACTGTCTTTTTCATGTTAGCCCATTAACAGCTGCGTACGCCACCGGAGGCGTGTTCTTCCTTTACCGCGTTGTCCTTCGGGGTTGGAGTAGAAGACTTTCCGTGCCGAAGCATTGGTGTCCATTCGCTCTACATGATCTAGCTACCCGAGACGAGAGAATCGAACTCGTTTAACATGATCGATGTCACTGTACAGCCCCTGTTCGTCCCCCAAACACCATCTCTACATACGAGATCGAAGATAATACAAAGGATTTTACTCTCATAGCGACCAAGAATCTCCTCGTCCGCTTTTGTTAGCGTTCATGCTTCTGCGCCATACACCAGGACTGCGACTATCAAGTCAAGGCCTTATGTAGGGATATCTTGGTTCTTCTAGAGAGGGCTTTATTCCTCAATTACCTTCTAAGTCCAACACAGCGATTGGCGAGCGTGATCATTTGTATTATCTCCGCCGTGGTGTCATCAACGAACTAAACAAGATTTAACGGCACTATTAACATGTCAAATTATACAAAAGCGATGTTTAAAACAGGAATCGGGTACTAGAGAGATAGCCGACTTCACAGCTGATTCACCCCTTTGTCTATAATACCTTATTTCTGGTTGAAAATAAACTTGTGTCACTGTACACTTACACGCTACACCACATATTCATACCGTGTTGAGTGGAATGCGCATGACTAAGAATTACATCGAACAACTTTAATACTGTCAATTAAAAAGTCGCAGTTGTCAGTTAGGTGGTAAACAATGCGTTTTCGTCGACAAACACACCATCAGTGGTAAATCGTAAACAAAACTCATTTCGTTTGTTTAGTCGCGCCAAAATTCAAATCAAATAGTGTCCACTAAACAAGTCAACAACACAAATAACATAATATCTTGCTGCATTTAGTCAATACAGTGGCATAAATCCCTTCTCCACCATTTGTATCCAAAGACTTGACCCACTAACAGCAAGATAAGCAAACTCGAATACAATTCAGTTTCACGTTCGCCTGCCTTGTGTGTCGGTCTGTAGGTGGAACTGCGTGGGTTAATTAAGGTGTTTTCAATAATTTTCACACAATATTTAGTGAATAATGTCCAGTTGGGTGGAGTATACGCCACCAGTATGGCGAAATTTACAAATGCGAGAACTGAAAGTAGACCAAGCATATCTAGTTCCGAAATCTGAGCGGAAATCGTACATATATTCGCTTTCAGAGGAATGTTACACAGTAAGTAAGCAACTAATTCTGCTTTATTTTCTCAAATAAGTGTTGACATTCAATCCATTAGTGCCCCTATACAAAAGTGAAAGTGATAAGCCCAGATGAGATAGTGGAACCCCTCAAGCTGACCGTAGACCATTCAATACGTTTTAAAGTATTCGACCATGATGTCGGGAGATACGCCCCGGACAACCTGTAAGATCATTTCAATTTGTGTGACACGTTCGCCTCATTAAATATTCCAAGCAGCACTTCAACGTGCTCGTTACAGCCATCAATGCGAGAGTTTGGTGTTTATAACTTCTCGATATATTCCAATGGATCTTGCGAAATCATTACCGACAAACCAGGTGTAAACGTAAATCTGTGTAAGTGCACTGTCTCATAGAAATCAAATCAAAACAAATTCGATGTTACTTAATGCAATTGATTTGTAGCGATTTTATCGGTCATATTGATAAGTCTTTTGGTGTATGCCATAACTCAGTTGTCATTGTATGCATACAAGAAATACCGCTCGTGGTCATCGACTGAAATTGTCATCAGTACCGCGGGGCCGGATCATACAGCAAACCCGGTTGAGAAAAGACGCATGAGAAGCTTGGATGCATTCAGGGGGTGAGTCAAGTGACAAACAAACGGCCGTTTAGCTTAACGATGCCAAGGATATTTCACTTTGTTTAAGACTCGTCATAGTATTGATGATATTTGTGAACACTGGTGGTGGGGGTTACTGGTGGATTGAGCATGCACCGTGGAATGGCTTGCATTTAGCTGACATCGTGTTCCCCTCATTCCTATGGATCATGGGTGTGTGTATTCCGATTTCCATTAAATCTCAACTTGCAAGAGGAGCAACAAAAAGGTCCATATGCAAGAAAATTTGCTGGGTAAAAGATTAGTCGGACACGCTTAAAAGCATTCCGTAAACTGTTGCTTTCTTTAGAGGTCGATTAAAATGTTCCTTATTGGCGTTTGCCTCAACTCAATGAACGGACCACAAATGGCAGATTTGAGAATTATGGGAGTTCTACAAAGGTTTGGAGTGGCTTTTCTTGTCGTAGGAATAGTTCACACGACATTTGCCAAACGTGAATATGTTATGCCACAGGTTAGCATTAATTAATTTTGAAAAAAATCGAATACATCGTGACCTGTCTTTCAGTCCGGTTGTAGGCGGGCTATATTCGATTTGATTTTGTTGAAAGAACAAATACTCGTCGTAATAGCTTTGATTGCGATCAGTTTGGGAATCACTTATGGGGTTAATGCTCCAGGATGCCCAAGGTGAGTACGTTTTCTTTTTTTTTATTTTTAGAATGATTGTTTGAATGTGGTTCACAGAGGTTATCTCGGACCAGGTGGAAAGCATTCAGATGCAGCTTATCCTGACTGCATCGGCGGTATAGTTGGATATGTTGATAGATTAATTCTTGGAGAATCGCACATTTATCAGCATCCCACGGCAAAATACATCTATGACTCAAGAGCATTCGATCCTGAGGGACTATTTGGTAAGATTATGAATTAGTTTTGTGTAAATTGAAAATTGCAATCGCAATATGTTTCAGGTTGCATTTTAACCGTAGTTCAAGTGTTCTTCGGCGTTATTTGTGGAACTATTCTCATAACGCATACGGAGGTTCTGGCGAGAGTCAAGCGGTGGTCAATATGGGCTGTTGGTCTTGGACTTTTTGGAGGAATACTATGCCTATTTTCAACCGAAAGCGGATGGGTTCCATTGAATAAAAATATGTGGTAAGACTTAAGTAGTTAAGTGAGTATTTCCTAGCTTAAGTGGCGCCACAGTCCGTGACGTAGATGGGTCTAACTTTACCTAACAAGCCTTCGTGTTGTGCGTTGTCCTGTCCTCTCACGGGTGGAGGCCAGCTACGGTGTCATGTCATTTAAGATGTTCGAACCACTTACTTATCAGTCCGGCCACCCATGGAGGGTCCGAGCCTGAGCAATTGCCGCATTCCATCGTAGACGGTCCTGGGCACACTGCTTCTAGTCATCAAGACCAAGCTGTCTTGCATCCGCGATTACTTGATCTTAATACCGGAGATTCGATCTTTCTCTCGTTCTCGAACTAGTGGGCTGGGATTCAAAGACCCTCTTTGCTGGAGCATTGTTGTCCATACGCTCGATGTGTCCGATTTTAGTCTTCTCCTCCATTCGCTTTCTTCGCAGACGGCACCATATATCCGACGTAGAATTTTTCTTTAAAAGCTACCAAGAATCAGCTCTGCTGTTTTGCTTAGCGTCCAGCTTTCGGCTTCATAGAGAAGGCTGGCAAAATAAGAGTTTAGTAGAGCATGATTTTGATCCTTCGAGTCAGGAGTTTTGAGCCCAGTTGTTTTGACAAACCGAAGTAGCACCGGTTGCCAAGGGCGATTCTACTATGGATCTCCACTGTGATGTCGTTTGTGATTAGTTGCAGTTATCTCTAGAGACGCTGCTTAATTGACGGTTATTTGGGAACGAGCCATGGATCTTCAGAATAATCGTCTTGGCGTACGTTCACATTCTTCCACTTGTAAAAATAATACAAAATAATTGCTAATACCCACTAGCCCAAACTTAAAAGCTGTAATGCCAATTCAGTTGTGGCCATGGCGTTGTTGGCCTGTGCGTCGACTCCTACGCAGTTGAACCTTGGCGTCTATGTTCAAATCCCAGTACAACAAAATTTCCAAGGCCCCACCTCTTTCGAGTCAATTGCAATGCTCAAAAAGTATAACTGTATAGAAAAAGCTTATCAAACCGTTTACACTCGTGAGAAAATAATAGCACGCACAACAATGCCTAGAAGCTAGCCCTTTACGGGCTGTAACGCCACCCATATCATCACCATCATCATCATCTTCTGACCCGCATGCTCCACTAAAGGGGTCGCGGGGATAAACCACGCACGAGAGATCTCCAGGCAACTCGATCCTCCGCCATCGACTCTAATTCATCAGGAGCAATGCCCAAGCGTAACCCGGTGAGTTTTTGGACTTGGTCCAAGCACCTCGTCCTGGGTCTGCCAAGCGGTCGCCTACCTGATGGAATCGCATTCAACGCCCGCCTCGGAAGTCGTGATGATGGGGACATTCGTGCTACGTGACCAAACCACCGAAGCATAGCCCTTCTCGTTCGAAGAAGCAGCTGCTCAATGTTGAGTTCCTCGCGCACTGCCGTGTTTCTCACCTTATCCCGGCGAGTGATTCCCACAACAGCACGAAGAAATCTCATCTCAGCAGCTTGCACTCGCGATCTTATTCTTTCGGTCATTACCCAAATTTCATGACCATAGGTGAGAGTAGGAACAAATACTGAGTTGAAAAACGCTAACTTGGCTTTGACATCAAGCTCGGCTTTTCTGATTACAGAACTACCAAACTGTGTCAAAACTAACCCAGCTTGACCAATCCTACCGGAAAGCTTAGCATTACTCCTTCCATCACTGGTGAAAAAGACCCCGAGATACTTAAACTTCTCCACCTGCTTCAATGGGACTCCACTAACATGCAGAGTGCATTGAACAGGCGTTCTGGAAATGACCATAACCTCCGATTTGTCCACGTTAACCCTCACATTCCAGCTTCAGCACATACGGCCACAAAACTATCGAGTGTGCCTTGGAGTTCCGTCTGGGAGGATGTAAGGATAACCACCCATATTATTATTATATTTAAATCAGTGTTTCCTTATGTTCTCGCCTGTATGCAAGTTTCTTTGGGTGGCGCCAAAGTCCATGACGTAGGTTGGTCTATCTTTACCTAACAAGCCTTCGTGTTCTCTCACGCGTGAAGGAGAGCTACGTTGTCATGACATTTAAGATGTTTGAGTACCTTTTCTTGGCAGTTATGACCTCTAGACACGTTGTCCAATTGAAGGTTATTGCTTCCGGGAACGCGCCATAACCCCCATATTCACAAACGCTTGTTTAGGTGTACATATAGACAATTTACCTCTTTCCACATCTATTTGTAAAAATAAGAACTTCAATACCAAATCTTTGTTCAAATTGCAGGTCATTCTCATTTGTGCTGGTTACCTCTTCAATTGCATTCATCCTTTTATGCGTTATGTATTACGTAATAGACGTTAAACAAATTTGGAGTGGTTATCCATTTGCGGAGTGCGGCATGAATGCAATTGTCTTGTATGTTGGCCACACAGTATTTCATAAAATGCTACCATGGCATTGGGCAATCGGAGCGATGAACACGCATTTCATGCTACTTTTGAAAAGTTTATGGACCACATTCCTCTGGATTGTAGCTGCAGTATACCTCGATAAGGTTCAATTTTATTATAGCCTCTAAAAGTGTGTAAGTAAATTGTTTATATAATTCGTAAGAGAGAAAAGAAAAACGTTGTTGAATACTTTGTACGCAAAATAATTGTTTTTTTTTATTCATTTTGTATTTAAATAAAGAATATTTACTTTTTTATTTTTATTAAATATTATTAATTTCTAAGCAGACGTTCAAACGCTCAGTCGCGTTCATTAGTTGGATAGTTTGTTTACATGTAAGTATGTAATACATAGATTAAGAATCTTATTTTGGCATTTCTAGGAGATTTCTGTAATTCAATATTATTTATGTGTCTTAACTGCCATGGAAGTTAAATTATCTCTAGATTTGTATAAAAAATATTGTATGATTGTGTGCGTGTGTGTTTTTTTTTTGTGTGCGGTTTTTTTTGTTTTTGTTTTGTTTCGAATTTGCATTTGTTTACGATATTGTACATTCACAACACATCAAAGTGTAATATAAGCACTTTACCATTTTGTCTTCTTCATCGTCGTTCGGTGAGTTTCTATTCTTCTTCTTTTTGTTTCTCTTCGTGTAGGTGTCACTTATTTGTGAAATATTGTAGATTCCATCGGGTAGGTCGAGTTCAGAGTATTTCAGTTTGCATTCGCTTACACTTTCGATTGAGTTGATATCAACCTGAAATCCAAGAAATTCGAAATATTTTTTTTAATTATTCCAACAGATGTCATAATTGACGATGACAAGTGTTAATACACTTAAGTGTTATACATAATCAAATGAAAGCGTTGAATGAAATGCCTGCGATACTTGCGAGTCATGGGAAATGCCATCACGTTTTCTCAAAATTGATGACAAATTGTTATGAAACACAAAATCAGTTTTGCTTCGTTTTGATGGGATTATCAGTTAAATCTAGTACATGGCCTACTGTCATTCCACACAATTCAACTAGGCTCATTCAACGAATCAGAAATCAAACGATCAATACTCAATCAGAAGCAAATTTCCTATAATTTAACGTACCTCTGGACGGTTATTACTGTTCGATTTTCTGTTATTTGTATGCACATACTTCTTGTGCGGACTGCCCTCACTTACACCACTGCTGCTGTGTTCATCACAGCAGGGCGGTGACGGCAAGTCATCCTCGAGATCTTCATCAATTTTCTTCAAGTTGTGATTCAATGACGAATTACTGATCAAGTCGCTTGCAGAAATGTAATTAATTCTTGCTTCACATCGTTCACTATTTGTTGGTGGAGACGGAAGTTCATAACCTTCTTCAGGTTTGGCTAGTGTAGCGAATTTATTTTCCTATACAATGGTTAGAAGGGAAAAATGTTTATTCTAAATATTAATTAAAAAAAAGATTTGATTGGATTTACCGCCAAAGCTGGCATGTCGGTGTTGGCTGCAATTGCTGGAACTCCAGCACAAGTCAATGGTAGTAAACCAGATATCGATGGGCCACTGTCGCCGTCAGCTTCCCTGCAAATTAAAAACAAAAATGAGAAATGAAGTTCCTATTTTATGTGAGATACGAAATTAGAGTAGTTTGTGCGGATGTGTGTAATAGAACCAAGCTGTGAAATGTGTGAAGAATGTAACCTGCATTCAGAATGGTATTTTACCAAAACCCGTACCAATTTAACCTAATTAGTGCAGCACTGCCATAGAGTCGCATGCACTCCAGTTTATAAACGTGAAGTCAAATGAAAAAACCAACAATTTACGAAACGTGGAAAGGAATGAGAGAAAAATCGTGATATACTTAACAATACCGTAGCACAACCAATTGTAAAAGCGTGTCACGAGCGATTGCATTTTTAGAATAAATGGGTGGCTGTATATTCATATTCCGGCACTAGTGACAGTTAGTATGGAATGATTTATAAATGGTTATAATTTTTATGGATTATCCTATTGAACTTTACACTATTCCGCAAATGCTCTCCTCTTATGTTCCCAGTTTGTCTTCCAACATCCAGTTTGGTGAAGGTTCTGCACTAAATTCACTTTAATACACGTACTGCAAGTTAGCGGACTTCGTGTCGTGTGGTCTTCGTGTACTGGGCTTGCGATTCAATAAGTTATTCAGAACCAGTACGACGGTTATTTTCAACGAATAGATATTTATTCAGAATTCGTCGTAAGGGGTGTATATCGTTTTCGCACTTATTCCGTCTTGTCATTGACAAGAAACAACTGATATTCTTTTTCATTAAATATACTTATATACAATATTCAAATGTTGGTATCGTTTACCATAAAACAACGTAAATACATACACATACACTCATTTCCAGTTTTGCATTCAAAACGATGCGATTATAAAATATAGCAGACACATTGAACCTTTCGTGAGATAGAAAGTGCTGAAGACAATTATAAAAAACCTGCTTCATTATCTGAATATCGGATTGATTTTTAACACAACTTTTCGATGTTCTTGAACATGCTACTATATAGGTATAGCACTTAATAATAATGTAAACACATGTGCTTACATTGATAAACCTCAAAGTTTGCAATGGTTTGGATTGGACACATGTCCTTTTAAGCTTACTTTGTTTACAGTCTCCTACCATGAAGGAATACACCTAGAAGAGGATATGCCCAGCGTGTTGCCAAGTTCAATATTATTTAGTAGGATACGTATTTAATGGAAAGTGCAGTAATATTCGTGATTATGGAATGTGATTTGTGAATGTTAAATAATGACGCGTTTCTATAACGGAGATATGCACATAGAATAAATGTAAATCAGAATATGACACTCAGTCGTGTCAAGTGAAAGTGAAAATGAAAAGAAAAAACCAAAACTTACGCCTTCAACAAATCTTTTTGACCTTTACTGCCGCCAAGCGACCAGGGTTCACTTTTTTTCTGCCCTGTATTGTAAACAATTCGTTTATTTGTCGAAACCAATTGACCTTTTGGATGTGCTCGCTTTCTTCCTGGTATCCATAGATAACGTAGTCCACTTGTCTTGCTGCCATTGCGTGAAGATGCCATTTGTTATTATGTTAATTAAATACTGTGCGTTCATATAGGAATAGAATTAACATTTTAATATTGAAATGCTGAAGTGACAGCTCCGTAAATTCGGAAACAATGTTTCATTCTCAAATTTTCGAATATCCAAGGCAAACTAGGATAAGCTGTTGCCTTTGAAAAAAAAGAAATGTAAAGTAGATTCTTGATTTCATGTCTTGTATAAAAACGTGCGATGCTTACGTTATTTCCTGATTAATAATTTCCCCGTAGAAAATAAGTCAACATGGTTCCTAGTTTTCTGCATAGCAATATATTAGAACATTTAATTTGAAGCCAGTTAGCGGGTTGGCGGGAAATCTATATAACGTGTTGAACGTTGTGTTACGGAATTATACCTAGCAATTAACACATAGGAAATTAAATCTATGCGCATGGCTGTGCTTTACATTAATTGCCTGTATTCATTCAATCGTGCGTATGCATGACATTTTTTTAAGCGTGGAAGAAAATAGTAAAGACCGGTGTGACTTGGTCAGCATGGGTTCCTCTGTTTTTTGTTTCGTTTTTTTTCCTGTGCACTACTCCCACACCTTTTGATATGCGTGCTATTGTTCCCTCACGAAATGTGGAAGACAGATCCAATGCGACAACTCCATAAGGAGGCGGTCATTCCGCCATGATCTGAATATAGTCACTGAATGGAAGGAGGTAGTACCGTCAAAACAGCTGGATGGCGCAGTTGGTTGAGTGCAGAGATGAAGTATTAAAGAGATAGTCAACTTCTACCTCTCTTGCCCCTTGATTTCATCTGACAGCGTTTTTTATAAAATTTTCACAGACAGTGTTTGTGAATACGATTGATCAGAGAGCAACTGCAGGCTGCTCTAAAGCCTTAAGAAGTGTGCGTGGAAATAAAGTAGTATGCGTGCGTTTAGAGCAAAATTCGGGTGAAACGCGTGGGCAAGGGGTTTTCCACTCGAAAGACGACTATCTCGGTGTACATGATTTCTGCTTGAGTGCCTGCACGTGGTTAGAGGGGTCCCGATTCGAATCCCAGTGAAAGCAAACATAATACGCTTCTATCCGGTTTTCAAATCTGGTCCAGGCATCATTTGCCGTTGGGATCAAATTAACGACACTATCTCCGAAGTTGTCGATGAGTTTTAGTAGTCTGACAATGGACCAACATGGTCTAAGTGCGCTGACGATTTTGCTGACGCAGCCCATTCACTAACCTAGTATCGTCAATATATAGGTAGACAGACCAACGTGCTGGGTCCATTGTGCCCTTGTTTGGGATGGTTTACCGCCGTGAGACCTACTTTAGTCCTAAAACCACCGAGGTCCAGGAGACTTATCGGTTCAACACCGTTTAAGTCATTCAGCTCTACTCCCTCCTTTTTTTTGCTAGGCCTGGGCAATCGCAGAGGGGATGTTGGATAGCTTTACTGTTACGACTTTACCACAATTGTGGTAGATCTACTTCTACTTTGCCACATCTACTACGCAAAGTGCAAAATCGACCACAAATTGTAACTATTCCAATTTACGCCATTTATTGTTGTTTCTACACCCTTCTCATAACAGAATTTCAAAGCAAAATATATGCATAAAATTATAAGGAACTGTTATAACCGGGGATAGGATTTTGGTTAGGTTAGGTTAGGTGGGAGTTTTTGACTACCTGACATACTTAGGCCAGAGTAGGCCCTTAGGATCTTATCGATCCACCATTTACAGCTTTTGATGAAGCAATATGGATAGATGACTAATAATGTTACTTAGCTCTGTCATGTCGTTGAAATAAATGGTGCCTAAATGTCTGGATCTACGAGAGGAGAGGGCACTGCAATTGCATAGAATATGTGCAATGAGCGCCTCCACCTCTTCGTCTCTGCAACTTCTGCAGAAATCGTTGTAGTGGATACCTAGTCTAGAGGCGTGAGTACCGTGAGTCTAGAGGCGCAGTCCCCAGTAATAACAGCGATGAGCGTTCTGAGATTCGGCCTACTCATACTTATCAAACCGCGTGAGTGCCTTGGATCATGAGTAGGCCAAAGGCGTTTCCAGCTTTAGTAGATGTTTTGCAGTAGCAATAGGCATGCACGGCAGGTCTTCATTCGGAAAGAGTGTTAAGGTAGTGGACTTTTTGGCGAGTTCGTCTGCTTCCCAATTCAAAGGATATTGCTAACTTTGCCTCTTTTAATTTTGCTTAATCAGATGATATTATCGACTTCACGCAAACACGTTTCATGTCCTCCTGATTCCAATTATATGTATTTTATTTTGCCTTTTTATGTGGGGAGACTAACAAGCAAATATATGACCACAGACGGTTTTCACTTGTATGTGCATTTGTATGATTGATTGAAGATGAAGCACAGGCGTACATCAACGTAAATTTTTGGTTTTTAGTCGACCCAAAAAACACGAATTTTCGAAGACTTACAAAAAGCAGTTATTTATGAAAGTATGTAGGTACATACTTACAATTTTAACTAACAATATTCGCATCAAGATACATCAATGGGCGAAGTGTTGCCGGTTGTAAAGATTCAGAAAAACGTTATCAAAGCAAAGCGCCGATTGCAAAGGCAGTCTACCGTTTTCAATGCAGATACGGGACTGAAAATTAGTGAGCAGATAAATTCTGTAATGAACGACGACTTGGACTCCAAACCTCCAGAAACTATTGATGTTAATAATATTGAAAGCTTTAAATTGGCTCCACTCGTTTCAGTCATTTAGCTCCTTAAATGGGCTTCTAAGAGCCAGAGAAGATTATTAGCAGACAATTTCAAAAATGACTTGGTAGTTCATTCTTTAATCCCAGATAGGGATGACTAGGCAAAAGATGTAGTTAAAAAACCTGCCAATCCGGAAGTTTACACGGATAGTTCCAAGACGGACGAAGGCACCGGGCTGGAGTATCCGCGACCTCGTTGGAGATCTCATTCTCTCCTTGCCTTCGACTGCAGTGTATTCCAGGCAGAAGTTAAAGCTATCCAGGAGGCTGCCTACTTACGTCAATGAATCCGATAGACGGGTTATCTATACATGGACAGTCAGGCGGCCATCAAGGCCCTAGACACACCATCAACCAAATCAAAGATGGTAAAACTTTGCCGTCTATCTCTCAGGAAGATGCCGGTTAGATGCAACCTTACCTTATGCTGGGTCCCTTGATATAGTGGTAATCCAGGCAATGAAAGAGCCGACGATCTAGCTAGAACAGGGTTGGGCCTGTGACTGGCAAATAATCAGGAGACCACCTACCCCTCAATTCAAGTAATAAATACCATGTTTCATACAGATGCCATCTACATATATCACCAATTGGAGATGGATGGAACTAGGCACTGGCAGGACTTTGAAGCAATTGTGGCCTTTAATTATTCGAAAAAGATAAGTACACTCCTAATATAATCAGTGAGGTCGTAGGGATCATCACAGGTCACTGTATCCAGGGCTCACATGCAAAAATAATTGGATCCCCTTACAACAACTTTTGCAGAAGTTTCAGAGATGAGGAAGGAGTAGAAAACACGATACACTACCTCGGCACCTGTCCAGTCCTTGCGAGAACAAGGAAAAGTATGTCTATTTAGCGGGCTAGGAGAAATGTCAAATATAAAAATTCAGAACATATGTAGCTAAATTCGTTAGAAAACCAAACTGGCTATAATCCAGCAAGGAAGTCGACAATAACTGAAGAGACCACTTGGATACCAGAAGGAACTTCTTAGGTGTCAGTTAGTTCCCCTGGCTAACGAGGAATCTGTGTATCAATCACTGGTTAGTGATAGCACAATGGATCCAAACAGGATCTAAGTTTCAGCTGTGACAATCACTCTTACCTAAGCTTACCTTTTTTCAATGCTACTATAATTAAATGTGCATTTAGGTTAGGTCCCTTTTGTTTTGTTTTTTTAATAAATTTTTAAAAAATTCACTTTTTAGTTCAGCGCGATTCGAACCCTGGTTATAACTGACTGTGAACACAAAGGAGAGTGAGGAGCTGTTCACCTAATAATGAGAGCAGCGTACATATACATATGGACAAATTTCTTAGAAATCGTATATGTAAACCAGTTCTAGCACCCTTTTTTAAATCGACCACTCATTCTAACACACTTAGAACATTTGATGCCCGAACACTGGATATATTCTGTTGTGAATTATGAGTGTATGAAAGATGTTTGGAAAGTAACCTAGAAATTTTGCGTAGGACTTTGTGCATACCAGTAAGTCGACCACAAAGAAGTCTTGATAGTTTAGCTCAACATTCGATACAGCTATGGTGGGCTTTAAATTCGACCTTACACTGCACACTGCACTACAAACAAGTGCCCGTCTCGTATTTCAAATGGAATATTTTGTGTGTGGCCATTAATTCAAGCACGTCACAAGTGGTGGACATTTCAGAAATAAACAAAATGTATTTACTTGCTTGTCTGGACGACAGTCATAAGAAACGCTCGTAATTCATCTTTAAGAAATATGAACCATAAACAAAACAATTTGTTTCTGAGAAGAAAATACGATTCTTATGTACTCAATATTGATGAAGATAAACACTATCGACTGTTTACTTTATACATTTGCCGTATATAACATGCATTTGTGTTTCAATTTTCAATTCGTTTGCATCATAAAGCCATGTCTACATGTGCATATATCCAAATTATGAAACATATAATGTAATGATTGAAGAATTGTAAATGTTGAACATTTATTAGCCACGTTTTCATGTTTTCTTTTCAGATTCTTGCTAGTATGTAAAATCTGTGCCTGCTACAAATCTACATATGGTCACCCAGTGAAGAGATGACGGAAATTGCAAAGAAAAAAGAATGTGTAAAAAAAAAAATAACAAGTGTTCAAAAGCAAAACCTGTTTAAAGTGGGCCCACCAGTAAAGGACTGAACAAAATTCCTAGCAATTGGCAATGCGTCACACTTTGCTGACGAGATAAACTTAATGTGAAGCATGATTTTATTCAAAGCGCGTTTCGCAAATTATTTTGAAATCAAATAAGCATGGGCAGCAAGAACAATATCTTGCAATACATATGTACGTACGTATTTATGTAGGTACCTAGTAAAGTGAGGGGCACTTCGGATGTTAAAAAGTTTTAAAAAAAAGTCACAAGTTCGATGACTTCCTTGTTAGTCGTTTCCTACCGACAGATCTAAGATCCGTCCACAAAACAACGAACTACTTATTTAATTTAATGGCTGCATGTGTTTGGATGTTACTCCATTTAGTGAACTTTGAACGAAGATTAGTTTTCTTAGGAAAAATTCAAATTGTAAAAGCACGTACTAATCAAACAAAACTAATAACCGCTTAGAATCTGAGCACGTCTTAAAAGTTACGCTGGGGTAATTGGCCGACAATTTTTCGGTTATTTAAAATGTTTTGTGGACATAATGTGAATGGGTTATTTATCGACAGTCAACACAATAATTGATCAATCATATTGACTTACATAAAATGCCTGCCTATAAATATGCTATTAGACACGCTATGGGTATGGAGATTAGTCAAATGTGCAATTATTGTCGTAGTGGTACTGTTATTCGCTTGATTACTCACACGTTAGGTAAGATTGTTTAATTGTGATGACATAGTCGAGCTTTAATTTTAGGAATTTTCGGTAGTTTCATCTGTATGCTTATCTTTTATGTGTCATTTCTACTTGAGGAAATGGGGAGAAGATATTGCGGTTATTCCAAAAACAAAAATGATCACGAAAGGGAATTTTTCCTGTCACCGTAGTTTGTACAGAGATTGATTGCAATGTTTATTTTGCAAAGATTTATACGGTACACGAGACAACTAAAAACAGTCATGTGTATATTTAATAACTGAACAATATCTTCCAAAGACAAGACAGCATAAATAATAATAATATGGGTGGCGCTACAGCCCGTAGAAGGCCAGGACCACTCGTGTTGTGCTTGCTTTTGTTCTATCACGAGTGGAAGGGACCTACAGTTTTATGTCGACTCTGAGCGGTCAAATTTGGGAAGCTTTTTCTAGACAGTTACATATACTCTTTGAGCATTATTAGTGACTCGAAAGAGGTGGGGTCGTGAAAAGCGTTTCTTGTCGTACCAGGAATCGAACCTAGATTGGTCCAAGAGTGTAGAAGTCGACGCACATAACCACAACGCCACGGACAGCACAAAAGCATTGTTAAATCTCGAATCTGCAACAAAATGTATCAAAATGGTTCTGGGATTATGTATAGTTTCTGCAGTGACACAAGTAGTTTAAGCATTCGTTATACACAGGCCGACATTATTCATCATAGGATAGATAAAATTCAAATATTTTCTGGAAATGTGGATGGATGTTTTTCATTTTTTGCATTTCTATTCTCTATTGCTAATTGCGTTTTATCACCCATATTAGTATCTCTGCTTTCCATCTCTTTTGGTCCAGGAATTCATAAAAATTAACAAAAAAATGGTGCAATCCAAACCACATAATTCATCGTACGCTAATTGTTTCCGTTGAATTTCCCCAGTTTATCTTATATTTTGCACAAGAATCATTATATTCTAGAATCAGTGTTTAGTGTATAAACTTCTTTTGCCCAAAAAAATGATCATGTCAGCTCAACAACGCAGAAAAGAAACCTCACATTATCATTATTTTCAACCATTATCAACCATTCAGTATTATAGACACCTTTAAAAATGCAGGAAGTGTTGAGTACGTTGAGGAAAAGGAAAAAAAAGGAGACCCTTTGAACTGCTCCAACTACAGAGGCATCAGTCTCCGGAGTATCGCATACAAAATCTTATCTGCCGTACTGTGTGAACGCCTAAAGCCATTCGTCAACAACCTGGTCGGTCCATACCAGTGTGGCTTTAAGCCAGGAAAATCCACCATCGGCCAAATATTCACACTGCGGCAGATTTTGGAGAAAACCCAGCAGCAACAAATCGATACCCACCACCTTTTCATCGATTTTAGGGCCGATAGCATCTATAGAGACGAGCTATACTGAGCAATGTCTATTTTTGGCATCCCTATCAAACTCGTCCATTTGTGTAGGACGACGATGGAGAATGCACGCTGCTCCATCAAGGTCGGTAAAGACCTAACCGGGACCTTTGATGTCAAAAAAGGATTCAGATTCAGTTTGGCATCCCTACCAAACTTGTCCATTTGTGTAGGACGACGATGGAGAATGCACGCTGCTCCATCAAGGTCGGTACAGACCTTTGAAAAGGATTCAGACAAGGCGACGCGCTGTCATGCGACTTTTTCAACATCGTTCTTGAAAGAATTGTTCAAAACTCGAACGCCCAACACCAGAGGAACAATCTTTCAGAAGTCCGTCCAACTACTCGCATATGCCGACGATATTGACATTATCGGAAGAACGCAGCGTGATGTCAATGGCGCTTTTGTGGGTATTGCAACGGAGGCCGCGAAGATGGGTTTAGCGGTAAACGAGGATAAGACCAAGCATATGCTGTCAACGAGAAAGGCCACCCAACACCGACGTCTCGGTCAGAACGTCACAGCAGACAGATATAACTTTGAGGTAGTCAAAAACTTTGTCTACCTAGGCACCGCTATCAATTCAGACAATGACACCAGCGCTGAAATCAAACGAAGAATAACTCTTGCCAATCGCTGCTTCTTTGGGCTAAGAAAGCAATTGGTAAACAAAGCCCTCTCTCGAACAACCGAGGTAACGCTTTACAAGACCATGGACTTTGTCAAAAGCGGATGAAGCTGCTCTTGGTTGCTTAGAGAGGAAAATTCTTCGTGTGATTTTCGGTCTCGTCTGCATAGATGGTGAGTGGAGGAGGAGATATAATGACGAACTATACGGGCTGTTTAGCGACATCGACTTAGCCAGAAGAGTGAAGATCCAACGATTGAGATGGCTAGGTCATGTAGAGCAGATGGAAACCAATGCTCCGGCCCGAAAAGTCTCCGAATCCACCCCCGAGGGACGGCGCCGTAGAGGAAGACCGCGACTCAGGTGGCGCACGCAAGTGGAAAGGGACCTCAACCAACTATGCGTGCGAAACTGGAGACAGCTAGCTAAAGATCGAGCTGGCTGGAGACGCTTGTTGGTTGAGGGTTGGTAGCGTAAGTAAGTTGAGCACGTGCGAAGATCAGGCTGTCCACGAAAACCGCAAGAGATCAAAGTGTCATTCTCAACACTGTTCGCAAAGAACCAAAAACGAATTGTACTACCATAAAACACAAGTCTTGGATACCTGCAACAAAAAAATCAGCACGCGGACGATCTAAAGGACCCCGAATTTACATAGCCGTCGATAAGCGCAGCCAACTAGAGTCAACCAGAGAAAACGAATGGACTTTGTAACTTTACACAATGACGATGATCTGTCTTTTTGGAGGAAAGTGTTGTTCACTGACGAAAGCAAATACAACATTTTCGGCGGCGGTTCTGCATCGAAAGTATGGCAAAATACTAGCACAGCGTTGAAAATAAAAAATCTTCGAAGAACAAGGAGGCGGTGTTATGGTGTGGGGGTCCATGGCTTGGTTCGGTGTGGGAAATTTGAAGGGAGTATGGACCAGTACAGGTATCTGGATATACTAATATAGAATTTAGAACCATCGGTCCAGAAATTGGGTTTAAATACTGGCTGAATATTTCAGCAAGATAACTACCCTAAATACACAGCTCGAAAAGTCAAGGAATGGTTATTGTACTATGTCCCGAGACAGTTGAATTCTCCTCCACAGAGTTCAGATTTAAATCCCATTGAGCTTTTGTGGAACTTCCTAGAGAAACAGCTGCACAAACACACAATAACTTCAAACGTTACTCTCAAGGAAGCTCTGCTAATAGAATGGGATCGGGCACCCGAAGATTTGACCAGAACCTGGGTTTGTTCAATGCCGCGGAGACTACAAAACGTCCTCAAGTTCCGTGGAGGTCCAACAAGCTACTAGGAACGTAATGCGATGCAATAACCCATTTTTTTAGAAGGCGTACGATGAATTTTGTCTTGTAAATGATATAAGTAATTTGTTATTTTTTTTAAAAAAAGACCAAAAAGTGAAATCTGAATTTGCTGTTATATGTACGTAAATAATCTTTGTTTTTTATTATTATTCTGAAATGTAATACATTTTTTTACCAACTACGGTTGGTACGAGCATTTTTGGGTGTCTTACGATTATATTACTCAGGCTCGGACCCTTCATGGGTCGCCGGCCTGATAAGTAAGTAAGTACGATGAGTTATGGCGGCCTTAACTAAAATATGTAATAATCTTTCATCCCTCATGAATTGCGTCGCACTAGGTATTCGAAAATGAGACGGCGATCTCTTTACCATGACCAGATTATGAATACATCGAATTTAAAACCGATGACAGCGAAATGAATCACATTCGGAGTGAAATCAGTGTATTGTGGTTTAAGTAAATTGTTAATTTACTGAATGCCTTCCAGAACCGGCAAAGGGAATTTCCGACTTTCTGAGAGTTCCCTCGTTTTTCAGGTCAATCAAGCAATTGACCAACGAATGCACATCACATGCATTTCAAAGACTTTTACCTTCAGTGCAATCAATGGGATTTATAACTTGACTGCCGCCTAGTCGCCTAAGGTCGCAATGCAATTCTTTCAAATATACCTACATTAATTCCGCCCGGCGTCTTTCAGTGACGAACGTGTTTCTGTTAGCAACGTCATCACTTAATTGACCTGATAACATAAACAATGAATACCTACGTATGGATGCATCCAGAACACAATACTGACCACTATATTATGTGCTAAGAATATTCATGGTTACATCGGCACATAGTCAAGTTTGCACATTTTTATATTCAAGTTGAACGTGTACTTGATAGAGGTGAAATGATATTGCATGGAAAAACATGCATACATATGTACATCACAGCAATTCATGTGTATGCGATGTAAGTACATACGATGATCGTGAGTACGCGTACTCAAACTGATACATGAGCAGAATAGTTTGATACTGTTTGTTTGTTTGATTTTTTTTTTAAATACAAATACATACGTTTATCGATCAGATCATGATTATTCAGTACCTACATACGTGAAAGAACACTCAATCTTTGCATAAATTTCTCCGAAAACAATCCAACAACATTGCAATGTTAATGAAATGAGTCAGTCGTTACCAGTGATCATTCACCGTCAGTATTTGTGAAACTATAAAAACCTCGAACGTCACAAATGAAATCCAGTTTGAGTTCTAAAAAAAAACTGAGCCAGAGAAAATTTCACTGGAAGATGCTCATCAATGCTTTGCTTTACCTTTTGCACATAAATATTTTTACGGTTTTCGACCAGCCGAACAGCCTATGTATGCACATTAACTAAGAAGGCAACCACCAAAAGAGATTACTATCAGGCTCTATCGCACAGGTTTGCTGGATTTACCAGTTTGGTGGTGACAACAATTTTTCCTTTTTCTCCCTGAGCTCACAAGAGCAAGCGCTTCGGTCCGAAGCCCAAAACAAAATTTGTCTCAATTGAGGAAACCTTTTGTAATAATATCAATCAAGAAGTTAACTAAATCAACCTTGAGCGCAGCTCAGAGAAAAAACGTATGTCTAACAAAGTAAAAAAAAAAAATTCTACGAAATCAAGAAAAGTAATTGAAACATTGCTTACTTTTTATAGTTAGACCACACAAATGCGAGGCAATTGAAACCACAATGAGTGTTTCCACGAGTGACTACACTTTATTCTTAGAATACGTTTATGAACGAACAATCAGATATCCGGAAAGGATACACTATTCACTTATTTATATATTTTTTTTAAGTTTTATGGACAGAAGGTAACGCTTATGTTTTACAAAACAACATTTCGTAGATTCCGAGTCGAGCGAACTTGTTTCAAACCGTTCATGATTCCGCTGTACAGAAGAAACGACTAAAGAAAATGTCAAATATGTTTATTTCGGAAAGTGCGTGAGCTTGTGTACTTTTGCGTTTTCTCTCTTTCTCCGTTCTTCGGTTCGCAAATAAAAACGTAATGTGGGAGATGTGCACAAGGGAGGAATGTCAAATGCTCTCAATTGGAGTTGTGTTATCGATATTTAGTTCAATTGTCGATAAATTGCAACAACTGACGGTTAATTTTTTAAAAAATATATTCTCCTTAGATTGTTGTTCGTTTCCGTGTATAATTTGCTATATAAATACAGAAAATGCATTAGTATCAGAGATAATGGAATAATATGGAATATTCCTCCATTTTCTCTGATTAGTATTCTTGATGCAAATGTTTTTTTTAGGGCGTGTAAGGTTGGCCATGGAGTTGTGAAAAATTTTAAAAATGATTCAGCAGCGTCGTAATTACGAGAATCTTTCTGAAAGATATTGCTAATAATTACAGCTGACAGTGGTGAACTTCGTTTAGAGGGACAGGGAGAATTGGGGGCAGTGCAGTGGGAGGAGAACGTGAAAAGGATGCTTGAAATTTGTAGAGTGAACTGCAGACTGTCCAAGAAGCATGCCACCTGGATGATGTGAGTACGAAGATTACATACGAATTGTTCACCAAACCGAAATAAAGGCATACGGAATTATGTACGGCTTTTATCTCCAGTGCCGGAATAGAAAATAAAATAAAATAATAACATAATATGAGTGGCGCTACAGCCAGTAGAAGGCCAGAGCCAAGCTTCGTCAGCAACCACTTGTGTTGTGCGTGCTCTTGTTCTACTACGTGTTCAAGGGAACTACAATTTTAAGCCGGCCACGAACGGCCAATGCTTGAGAAGTTTTTTCTGGACAGTTATACTCTTTGAGCATTGTAAGTGACTCGAAAGAGATGGGGTCGTGAACATTACTTCTGTCGTATTGGGAATCGAACCCAGATACCAAGGGTCAAGTGCGTAGGAGTCGACGCACAAACGCCACTTATGTAATATTTGGCGATAAGATTTGCATGGAAAAGGTACATAACAAGTATATTAGTTAGATTGTTAGAGATACCACCGGCTGATATCACTGTTCTTATTGACAGTGAAGCGGCCACTAAAGCAATTTCTGCACACAGCATTCAATTGCTCTTTACTGGATCCCGAGACACAGGGGCACAACTGACAACGAAGCAGCAGATGAACTTGCCAGGAAAGGGGCAGAAACCGACCTAACTCAGGCAATCCTAGAAATTCAACCTCTTGCTGGCATCAAGAATTACAGACTTGTCATTGAAATCTCTTTGCAGGTTTATCAAGACATCGGGTTGGCTAAGCATCGAATAATCAGGATGAGAAACGACGTGACGGGCACGAGACAGGAGTAAAGAGGAAGCTATTTCCTCAAATGGGTATCACAATGGGTCTACAATGACCTAAGTGTGACGTGCTTCGACTCGTCGATCCACCAACCTAACCTAACCTAAAGTAAAGGGTGGTTAAACTTAAGGGCCGATGTTGAATGTGAACCACACCTAAACGTCAAGTTTTTTTCTGCATGGTTCAAAAGGACGTGCCATTTGTGCCACTTGCCACACAGGTAACGAAACAATGTAGTGGCGATGTCAATAGGCCGCCAAGATCATGTGATTTGACACCGTTGGATTTTTTTCTTTGGGGTTATTTGAAGGAAAAGGTGTACGTAGATAAGCCAGCAACAATTCAAGAGCTAAAGTATGAGATAATTCGGCACATTAACGGCATAGAACCTCAATTATGCTTCAGCGTCATCGAAAATTTGGAGGTCGCGACGGCCATTTGGCCGATATTTTATTCCATGCATAATTGAACCGTACCAATAATATCATAATAAAAAGAAATGACAATAATTTCCTAAATAATTTGTGTTTTATTCAAAATCAACATCGGCCCTTAAAATTTAACCACCCTTTATATTGGTGGGCACGGGCTGCTCTTTTTAAATGGAATTCAATAATCGAATACAAGATTTATATTTAATTTTCTAGAAGACTTTAAATAGGATTCTCTTTAAACAGGGCTCTCTTCTAAGATTATCTAACATGAGGCATTGATCAATGATGTGCGAGACGTCCATAGTGGAATTACAACTGGCGCAGATCGGAGGATTGTTTTTCTTTAGTCGACATTGGTGTGTGGAAAAGATACATACGAGGTAAACATTTTATAAAACAAAGAAACTGGATGGAGTTGTAGCAGACGACAGAGCTGTAAAAGACTGAAATCTTTTGTAATACAATTCCTGAATTCTTGGAAAGTATTTCATGTTTTGCTATTCATTCAATTGACTTCATTTCATGATTTAAACTTCAGCATTGAAATCTCTCATTATTTTTGAAGTCCTGACTGGATCAGTCTTTACGACGCAATCTTATGATTGCAGTCAATTTCCCAAAGTGAATTCAGGAATTAAAAATGTTAATGTTGTTGTGATTAGGATTGGAAAGGAATTCATTGAAGTTAATTGGGGAAAGTAGTCTATGGTTTTGAAACGCTGGGCATTCGAAAAGTATATGGTGGATGCTAATGGATGGTGGATGATTTGATTTGATTTTTGTTGATGTAGTGTTCATGGATAAGTCTAGTGTGACCGAGTCTGAGCCTAGTGATTTTAGTGGTATCTCGACGGGAAAATTTGTAAGGATCTAAATGTTTGGCATAGTCTTTGACGGTTTTATACCAATCCGAAGTTTTCTCCTATACGACATTGAAAGAAGCAGGCATTTTTTTTATAAAGTTGTTTATGTCGGTGGTGGTAGTTAGGTGAGAAAAATGATGGGGTTTTGAGTACCTCTTTGGCAGCTTTGACGACAAATTCATTTTCTACGATTTGGACATATCCTGGAAGCCATATTAATTTTGTATTAGGGAATTGAAGATGGAGCAGATATCGAATTAAGGAAGGATATTTGGTTTGGTTATTAGGGTTGAGGATTGCATCAATAGACGACAGAGAGTCAGTACAGATTGCGAACATTTAGCAATTATTTCGGATGAAAAAGTTGACGAGTGTGGGGGTAGTCAAAAAGAGCAAATGATGTCACTTTCGGTAGTGACACTGAAGCCTGTGCGGCCGACTATTCTGGAACCATCAGTGTAGATGAAGCAGTGGCGAAATGACTTTTGAATACCTCTGTAGATGTATGGGTCTTTTTATAGAGTCTTAAAGAGGAGAAGATGGAGGAGGATTGAAAGAGCCAGAGAGGGGGACTGAAGGGGTAGGAACGAATGGGTTGATTACGAATACAGATTTCATTGCAGAGTTCTGAGGAACGATCAATACAGGATCTGAGTTTGTTGATTTTTTTTGTCTTTTTACGGCAAGTGGGGAATCATGTCGGTTTATGTCGAAGGTTTTCAACTGATTGCATATTCGCTTCAAATAGAAGATGGTTGATAGGGGTTGTTCGATATGCGTTGAGTGCTTTTCTTATTGCTGCATTATAAATTGTTTTAATTTTGTTGAGGTGTGATTTGGACGAGTAACCGTAAAGGAAAAGCCAGTATTCAATTTTGCTGATCAACGTGGATTGTACAGTAGAAATTAGGGAGAGTGGATTGCAGTTAAATTTTTTAAAGGAGAGTCTTTTCCCCAAGGCGGGAACGATATAATTGATATGAGCGTTCCATCTGTAATTTTTTTGGAAAACGATGCCAAGACTTTTTATTTTGTCAACAGTTTCTAAATTTATAATGTTAGATAATATTTTACATGTGCACTTGTGTTTTCTGCAAACATGGAGATGTTTGCTCTTCGATAAAGATAATTTACCTCCAGAGTAGTCACACCAGGATATTATATCTTTGAAAACTGAATTAAGGTCAATTGTGGAGGAAGTCGATTTTTTATTTAGTTTTTGATGATGGTGAAGTCATCAGCGTAGGCACAGAACTGAATTTCTTTGTGGAGGGATAGGGTACAGGATAATTTCTGGAAAGCTATAAGGAAGAGTGGGACAGATAGAGGAGAGCCTTGGGGGATACCGTTAAAGATGGGTAAAGAGGAGGATGAGGCGCATCCGATGCGTACCGAATACTGTTACTCATGAAATTAAATATATACCTGATGATATTTGGGCTAGACTAGTGCAACCTAGGTACCAATCTTCTATACATAAATACATGCTGCCGATTTTTGTGGTACGCTTATACGCCGTTCTACTCAACCGAATGGCATGACACTTACACCATTGGAAAGGTATTTTCGCGTAAATGTGCACAAAGGGTAGAGTAGAACTTTGGTACGCACATGTACAGAATTGTTCTTTGTTTGGCACTACAGTCCGGGGTGGACCAGGGCCTCAATCAACAAGCCTCTCCAGCCAGCACGATCTTTCGCCAGCTGCCTCCAGTTGTGCACACCAAGTTGGTTGAGGTCCTTCTCCACTTGTGTGCGCCATCTCGTTCTAGGATGCCCTCTTTTGCGTTGTCTCAATGGCTCGGAATCGAAGACTCTTCGGGCCGGAGCTGTGGTGTCAATCCGCTCTACGTGACTTAGCCATCTTAAGCGTTGGATCGAGCTTAACTAGGTGCATGCCGCTGTACAGTCCGTACAGTTCGTGGTTGAATCTCCTCCTCCAGACGCCATCAATACAAACAGGACCAAAGATCGCACGCAAAACTTTTCTCTCCATGTCTCTGCGCCATAGAGCAGGACAGGCATGATTAGAGTGTTATATAAAGTCAACTTGGTGTTTCGAGAGATGGCTCTGTTACTCAACTGCCTCTTGAGCCCAAAGAAACAGCGATTGGTAAGAGTAATCCTGCGCTTGATCTCGGTACTGGTGTTTTTTTTGTCCCCGTTTACTGCAGAGCCGAGGTAGACGAAGTCCTTGACTACCTCAAAGTTTCCGCTGCCCATTATGACGCTCTGTCCGAGACGGCGATGTTGTGCGTTCTTTCGTGATGACAGCATGTACTTGGTTTAGCCCTGATTCACTGCCAAACCCATTTTAGCCGCTTCCGCTTCAATGCCAGCAAAAGCCTCATTGACAGTTCGCTGTGTTCGTCCAATCACGTCAATGTCGACCGCGTAGGCAAGCAGTTGAACGGACTTTCGATCGTGCCTCTGGTGGTGACATTTGAGTTTCGCACGATCTTCTCAAGTACAGAATTATGTTATATTATTACGAGAAAATATCATAGCACGCTATTAAACACATAATCGTCGAATTTCAAAGACGGGCGAGCCTAGTATTTATAAATTCACAGAAAAGAAGGAACATGCAGACAAATTTTGCGAAGATTTCTATGACAATGATATACTGAGATTATAAGTGCCTCATGTGGAAACTAGTGTCTGTACCTGTTGCCGCATCAGATTCATACCTGGAGTATATAGATTGACTTGTTACGTCACGACCACTACCCACTTTACCTTCAATCAGTGTCGAAATACAGGTAACTTGGGAGCCAATGCCATTGTTAAGGGATTTGTAAGGACAATTTTATGAAAATATTTGCAAAAGTAAAACTCAAAGCATAACAAAACAAGTATAAATATATTAATCTTGTAAAATGTAAACAATTCAAAAATACAATTGTTTGTGTATAAATATATGTATGTATATATATAGAGGTAAGGATTTGTAAATATATTGCCGATATATGTATATGTATATGTAACTACTTGTTATTTGAAATCATTTTCGATGATCTCGCAGTGATCTTTGGATGAAAGCACATATGGTACATTATCATAAAGCAAATGCCTATGTAATAAAATGCTATGGCCAATACGCACATTGGATAAAAGTATATCGCATCCAGCATACTTTTATCTGAGTACACAATGAATACAGCAACGCATGCTATATTCTCCAACGAGTTAAGGGTATAATATATTATGTATTTATTCCTTGTTCGTCCGTCTCTCGCGGTGATATATGTGAATATGTATACAATACCCATGAGCATACAAAATAAGAAGTTGCCAATGGGAAATGTGCAAAATTTCGGCCGATCAACTAGTAATATCCAAAATCCAAATAGGACAGCATGAATCGCACATCCGACTATAGTCCACAATGGGAATAGACTAGCCACAAAGGCAATACTAAGTGTTCGTGATACTATGAAGAAATGAAAATTTAAAATAATAACAGAAAATAAAATATAGGTGTTACATGAGAGGGTGATAACGATTAGTGACATACCTGAAACACAAAAGTGCCAACACAGTTGAAGAAGGAATCCTTGCAGCTTCATATTATGTTTGTCGATTTGTGAATAACGAATACAACGGTGGTATCCCGATAGGCACCATGCCATACTACCAAAGTATGAACAAATTGCTACAATTTGACCATCTAAAATATATCAATATTATTACTGAGTATTTACATTGGAAAGTTCGATGGATTTACTTGACATATCCTCGGTCATCATCAATACAATGGATATTTGTAGGACTTTCTGAGGAGCAGCTTCTAGGAAACAATCAAATAATCGTAGAAATGCAACGTCACCCTCTTCGCGCATCGTTAAGGAATAGAATCTGCAAATATTGAACAATAATAATAAACAAAATCTTGAAATGATCTGAATAAACAATTTAACCATGTTGACTTAATGATTCATTCATTCATTCATTCACACTAGATGCGACTGATCAGTTTTGTTTACATGATCGGTTCGCGGTTTGTGTAATTTACACGTTTACATGACTGTTCGTAAGCTTCTGCTATTATGTTTAAAAAAAAAAACGTACTTTGATTGTGCTTCGAAGTCTCCTTTTCTCTCAGCTTGCTTGCAGAATATTGCATAACGGAATGATTTCCAATATCTATCAGAAAATACGATTAGTTTCAATTTAATTATACAAATTGCCTTGCTCACCGGAACAGGTAAGATACCAAAAACGTAATAAATGTTCCTAAATAGCTCTCCTTAATGTTTCCATCCTGCAGACACCTGTTGCGAACATCGTACATTTTTTAGTCTAGTCTAAAATCCAACATCACCTTTATTGTACTTACATGTTAGCATGAATGAGCATTGTCATTATCATTGGAATTAAAACACAACCAGTGGTCCATAGAAAATAGTTGATGTTACCTTTCTGGTAGTAACTTAAGGCCAGGTGAATGTTTATCAATATGGTTATCGCTCGCATGCACATCGATAAGCCCGTTGAAAGGATTTCATAATACTTAATGTTTTTTTCATTTTGTGGAATGTTTCGTTTTGGGATGAGGATACCTTCTTGCAATTCAGTTTGGTTTTTATTAGATCTTTGTGCAGTTCCGATCCCATCATCCATTTTATGTCGTTTAACAACTCTCTTTCATGCTAACAACCAATTTGTGATGAGTTAAATTTAAGGAATGCTTGCAAAGCAAAAACAAAGAAAGATACACAACTTGTGTCAGGTATCTGTGAAGAGTTCGTTCACAATTGGTTTGAATGAAAATATAACTTTAATTAGTGTAAACTCATGTAGATACATGTAGAGTAGTTTCTTAATTATTGAAAGAACTTCCTTTCATACGAATACTCCGTTTAAATTCAGACTTTAATATCACGTCAGACAACAATTTGAGTAAAAACATTTATCTGAAGATGTTTGACGTTCGCCAAATGACGTTTCGTGGTGGGAGTTCAGTTCAGGCGCTAACTCCGAATGCTGATGTTAACGCGAGGATTAGATGTGACAAAAAAGGCACATATTTTATAAAAGAAGCAAATAGCAATTTGAATATATATTTTCACAATGGGCACTTTGATGCACTATAAAATGTAAGCCATTCAACATTTCATTATGAATTACAATTTGTCAATACGATTTGCTTGATGTCAAATTAGAAATATTTTGTCTGCCGTACTTCTGCACTCTGCTAACTAGTGCGTTCACATTAATGATTTGGCTCATCAAGCACGGTTGTCAAGCAAAAGCGCATCGACAAATTGCTAGGTGTGAACCAGAGATAATGTAGGAACTGGGCATTGGCCGCGGTCCACAAATTGCTTCGCCCGCAATAGTTTCTGGACACTTGTCGCTGCCCAGAAACTCCATGCGGTTTCCCAGACCCACTTTCTGGACACTAGCTGCATTTAGTTTCTGGACAATAACCGGTGTCAAGAAAGTAAATGGGTCTGGAACACCAGCTATTGTACAGAAACTAAATACGAATTGGGTCTGGGAAACCGCATTTAGTTTCTGAACACCGGCTATTGTCCAGAAACTAAAAGCGGATTGGGTCTGGGAAACCGCATTTACTTTCTGGACACCGGCTAGTGTCCAAAAACTAAATGCGGATTGGGTCTGGGAAACCGCATTTAGTTTCTGGACACTATCCGGTGTCGGATCTGGAAAACCGCATTTAGTTTCTGGACACCAGCTAGTGTCCAGAAACTAAATGCGGATTGGGTCTGGGAAACCGCATTTACTTTCTGGACACCGGCTAGTGTCCAGAAACTAAATGCGGATTGGGTCTGGGAAACCGCATTTACTTTCTGGACACCGGCTAGTGTCCAAAAAGTAAATGCGGATTGGGTCTGGGAAACCGCATTTAGTTTCTGGACACTATCCGGTGTCGGATCTGGAAAACCGCATTTAGTTTCTGGACACCGGCTAGTGTCCAGAAACTAAATGCGGATTGGGTCTGGGAAACCGCATTTACTTTCTGGACACCGGCTAGTGTCCAGAAACTAAATACGAATTGGGTCTGGGAAACCGCATTTAGTTTCTGAACACCGGCTATTGTCCAGAAACTAAATGCGGATTGGGTCTGGAACACCAGCTAGTGTCCAGAAACTAAATGCGGATTGGGTCTGGACACCAGCTAGTGTCCAGAAACTAAATGCGGATTGGGTCTGGAACACCAGCCAGAAACTAAATGCGGATTCTGTCTGGGAAACCGCATTTAGTTTCTGGACACCGGCTAGTGTCCAGAAACTAAATGCGGATTGGGTCTGGGAAACCGCATTTTGTTTCTGGACACCGGCTAGTGTCCAGAAACTAAATGCGGTTTCCCAGTCCCAATCCGCATTTAGTTTCTGGACACTCGCCGCTGTCCACAAACTGCTTCGCCCGCAATAGTTTCTGGACACTGTCCACAAATTGCTTCGCCCGCAATAGTTTCTGGACACTTGTCGCTGCCCAGAAACTCCATGCAGTTTCCCAGACCCACTTTCTGGACACTAGCTGGTGTTCCAGACCCAATCCGCATTTAGTTTCTGGACAATAGCCGGTATCCAGAAAGTAAATGGGTCTGGAACACCAGCTAGTGTCCAGAAACTAAATGCGGATTGAGTCTGGGAAACCGCATTTACTTTCTGGACACCCGCTAGTGTCCAGAAACTAAATGCGGATTTTGTCTGGGAAACCGCATTTACTTTCTGGACACCGGCTAGTGTCCAGAAACTAAATGCGGATTGGGTCTGGGAAACCGCATTTAGTTTCTGGACACTATCCGGTGTTGGATCTGGGAAACCGCATTTAGTTTCTGGACACTCGCCGCTGTCCACAAATTGCTTCGCCACGAGTTGCAGTTTCGCAGACCCAATCCGCAAATAGTTTCTTTTCTATAATAGTTTCTTAATTTATCAGCCATTACGGATATTCTGAAGTGCAGGTGTTTTCATGGCAGATAGAAATGTTATCATATCTATAATGGGACGGAATTGTGGACAACGACACGTCACGTGCACGAATAATATTCACCAAAAGACAAAAGAGCTCCCTATCCAACAAGGCTTGGATAATGTAGTAACCAACCCACTTTTTAAGCTAATATTAAGTTTGTTAAGTGATGCTTTAATGAAGAATAATAACGTAGCCGATTAAATTTGCGCAAGACGCAAGCCAGGAGAGCTTTTAGATGAGAAAATGAAATAAGTTAACCCGGGGGAATCATAATTCTTTATGAAAGGAAGGTCTACGTGCGAAGATTGTTACCATAAATACGTTTTCATGTTAAAGTGTTAATTTTGCTTTCTATTTCACATGTCAAGCCTCTAACTGCTATCCGCCAGGTCAGAAATATTGTATCAAACTAAATCATGTGGCACATCCCAATAGATTTGAAGGCATCCCAAAGGTCATCATCTCAGGGGAATGTCCATAGAGTCGGATATTCATTACAATAATTCCATTGGGAATGGAATAGAAAGAAAAGATATCGTGACGCAATAAATTGCGCTATGAAGGGTACCCTTTCAGGTGAACCAATGTGAAGAACGAATGAACAATAATAACTTTTTGTAGAACAATAGCAATGGTAAGGGAAATACCTTTTTTTTTGGGTGAGAGGAATACGTAAATTCACAGCAATGTCAACACAGTGAAAGATAAAGGGATTCGGGTGGAATTTGTTGCCTCATTAAACGTAGTTTATGGATTTGATGGAATTTAAGTTCTTAACCCATGTGGTGGATGCTTAAATTTATTGTTATTTTGCAAGTTTCTGCCTTTTTCCGGTTTTATACATGTTTCCGGATACTGAATTACACCATTTAATATAAAATAATAACAATGAGGGTGGCGCTACAAGCCGTAGAGGGCCAGAGCCTAGCCTCTCAGCAAGCACTCGTGCTGTGCGTGCTATTGTTCTCTCACGTGTGGAAGGGACCTACAGTTTTATGTTGACTCCGAATGGTCAAGTCGAAGAGATGACAGAACAGCTCACCGTACGCCTGAGCTGGGTGCCACAGAGACAATCCAAGGAAGATAGGCCCACAAAAACTCTGCCACCCAATCCACTGAACTAACTTCAATATTCAAATATGTATAGGGTGTAATTTTGGGTAGAAAATACAGATTTTTAGTTAGAAAGCTTAAATTTTTGTATTGATTCATAGATTACAGAGATTGGGGTTATGTATGTGATATCGGATAAATTGCCACCACGGCCTTGCTGGCAAGTACGTACTCTTTTATTAAAATTTTCTATGACCGTTTCGCATAAATGTGGCAGAATTTCATTAATGCACCTCCCAATTTCGTCTTTCAAAGTGTTGGTGGCCCCGGACTTTATTTGACTTCAACAAATCCCAAAGAAAAAAGAAGCAAGATCTTAATCCGAAAGATCTGGGTGGCCAATTCTGATCCCGAAAATTTCCGATTTTACGATTGGGAAATGACTCATACAGTAATTGAATTGTTTCTGTGGCTGTATGGCATGTGGCACATGTTGGTCACATCCATATCTTGTAATTTAAGCACTAACAATTGTTACGAACGCCCTTAATTGTTATTGAATGACCAGACGCATTTTAAAAGAAGAATGGTCCGATAATGCCTCCAGTTCAAAATCCACAACACACTGTCGTGAGTTAATCGTGAACTGATTACAGGCCTATTGGGAGACCAAGCCAGGTGACTAGACATAGGCTCTTCCCATGGTGTTCATATCCGCTCTCTAAAGTGTGACGAAGTTGATGACAATGATAGTCTTTCCAATTGTTATGTTCCAGATGCTGTCAAAGTTTCCTATGTATCGTTTCACGCTTGTCGAACGTGCAGAAATTATTCAGAAATATTATCGGCTTTGTTGTGATGTCGATTGTCATCACAGCAATTCGTCTCATCGTGGAAAAGTTTGAGCGTGAGTACACTCTTTTGGATTTTAAGTCAGTAACCAGACAGAGATTGAACCGAAATGAAGAAAACATAGCCTCAATGATAAAACAGATGATGTCAAACGTGGAATAAGATTCAACGATGTATCAATTCCTGCGCTGATGTATGCTGATGATATCGTTTTTCTGTGTGACACTATCCAAGGTATGCAATTAATGATAAACAGGATTAATGCTTTCTGTAAAAGTTGGAATCTCACTATAAATCTTGGTAAATCAAAAATGATGGTATTCAGAAATGCAGGAGGACACTCCTCACATTTGGAAAAGTGGAAGTTCGACGGGGAAGAGATTGAGGTAGTATCGAGATACAAATACCTAGGTAGCCTAATATCGTCCTCTTTAAATTTCAAACCATACTTTGAGGAAAAATTAGCTGTTGCTAAACGAGCTATCTGTTCGATTTGGGAACGTTGCTTCAAAAATAAATATATATCACAAAGTGCAAAAAAAACTTTGTTCCACTCAACCGAAGCGTCGATAATGCTTTACGGAGCTCAAGTATGGGGTTACAAAGGCTACGATGCCGTGAAAAAATGTCTTCTCTACTCTTTGAAGAAGATCTTCCGGTTACCAAAAAATACCCCGAACTATATGCTACATCCTGAAACGGGAACTCCTCCTTTGTTCTTGTACACGCTCAAAATGCACTTCAACTATATCCTAAAAATAATAGAGATGAACGAATGCAGATTACCAAACGTAGTTTTAACAAGTATAATTAGAACAAACGGAGGCCTTTGCTAGGAATGGAAGAAAACAGCTTCTGAATGCGGTTTAAATCTGTCTATTCAGATGAACGAGCATCCTCATCTCTTAAGAGAAAAATTTAACTCGGTTTTGGAGAATTTTGGTAGACATACATACATATGACCAATATGTCGAAGAAGCTGAATCTCACTATTTAGAAACTACTACAGCAAACTAAATCATTTTCTAAATGAAAAAACATACTTCCTTGACAGTCACGCAGTTGACAAAATAAGCACAATTTTCAAACTGAGAGGGGAACTCGTTCAGTTAAACTTTATACCCCATAGACCAGATATATCATTACTTTGTGACCTATGCAAGATGAAGAAAAGAGAAGACATCTTACATTTTCTTGGTGTTTGTCCGATTCTAAAAGAATTTCGGAAAACATGATTTAGACGAAGATGAAGTAATGAGCATTTTAAATGGAGAAAAGAATGCTTTATATGATTACTCAGTACCAGCACTTTGTTATAGAAAGCGTATCATACGAGGGGCGTTCAATATATTCTCGGTATCGATATGAAGGAAAATGCGATTTCAAATTAAATTGTTTTTATTTTTCAATATAATCTCCCCTAACATCAATGCATTTGTTACATCTTGAGATAAGCTTTTTTAAACCCTAAAAAAATAGAATTCCTCTTTCTCTGCAAAATACCCGTTTATTGCCGACTTGAGTTCTTCATCATCCGAAAATCTTTTTCCACGAAGACATTTTTTCAAACCCGGAAACAGGAAATAATCACTAGAGGCATGGTCTGGACTATAGGGTGTGTGTTGGTTTTCTTCGAAACCACAATCTCGCGCAGCAGCCTTGGAAACTCGCGCAGTGTGAACAGGAGCGTTGTCATGAAGAAGCAACACACCCGCTGCTTTACTCCCGCAAATTATGCAAAGTGGAAGCATAGGATGTGGCGTTGATGGTTTCACCTTTTTATTTGTACTCTTTGAGTCCCAAAAAAAACTGTGGCCATGAGCTTCCCGGCAGACGGAGTGACTTTGAACTTCTTCGGGGGGTCTGTTCCTTTTTTATGCCACTGCATGGACTCTTGTTTGCTTTCAGGTTCATAGTGGTGGACCTATGTTTCGTCACCAGTAACAATTCGATCTTATCGTCCGCGTTCTCACTACACATCTCCAAAAGCTCTCTACCACCTTGCACTGACCTTTGAAAGGTTAAGATGGTCATGAAGAATGGTGTGAATGGTACCAATTGAAAGCTTGGTGATCTCTGCCATCATTTTCACTTTTATTTGGGCATCCTCAAGAACAACTTCTTTGATGCTTTCTCCCGTACAAGCAGTAGCCGGGGCGCCGGAGCGGGAGTCGTCTTCAATGCTCTCTCTTGAACTCACTTGCCCACTTTTGCACAGTTGATAATGAAGGTGCGGAACCCTGGTAAACAGCTACCATCTCTTCATGAATAGTTTTTTGACTTTTTCCTTGCTTAGTGAGAAATTTAATTACAGCGCGATGCTCAATTTTCACCATCATCGTCTCAGTTGCCATTATGATTCTGTTTAACTAGATATAAAACGCCAATTAATAATCACATTTATATGAAATTTTACATGAATGCACTAAAATAATAGTATTACTTGATAAAGAGGTCAATTTATATATATAACCACAGCTTCACCCCGATGCCGAGAATATATTGAACGCCGCTCGTAGATGGAGATTTTTAATGTAAAACTTAAGGATATATTTTGTCAGCCTGATAGACGGCCATAGGTCAAACCATAAATGACTTACGGTAATCTTTACATTGTAAAACATTTATTGAAAATAAAAGTCAAACTAAAGTAACTAACTAAACTAAACATAGCCGATTGAGGTAGAATTTTTCCGGACAACCATTGACAACGTACTGAGTTTGCTGATTGGGCGCAAGAAATGTTAGTCGGATTTTGGCCAACAAATCATCTTTATCTCGAACGAGGTCCATTTTTTGTTAAGCGCTTATGCGTACAGGAAAAATTGTAATATATAGTAGTGTAGTGTAAGTGTTCGACTAAGCATCAATGCAACGGCAAAGATTGATTTTTTGGTGTGGTTTATGGCCGCCAATGGTCTCAAGTATAGAGCGATGTTAACCGACTTTCTTTGGCTAGAGCTCGATAACATCGGCACATCCGAGCTGTGATTCCAACAAGATGGCGCTACATGCCAAACAAGCGAGGCAACGCGCATCGTTGTGAAGGAGAGATTTGGCGAGCTTTCATCAAGTGGTCACCACTCATCATGAGACTTGACACCAATCGATTGTTTTTCGTCTATTTCTATAGGCTATTTTTGGAGATTAGAGGGGCTCGAGGCCAGCATTCGATACGTTATTGCCGGAATAACGTCGCACATATTGGACCGAGTCATGAAAAACTAGACTGACAATTTGAAGCACTGCCAGCGAAGGTGGAGGTGGCTATTTGAATGATGTGCTGCTGCATAGATAATGTCATGAGTGTAGCTTCAAAATAAAGGTAGATTCAATTTCATATCTCACACCTTCGTTGTCTTATTTTCGATTTCATTTGCTATCGTTCTTATCTGGTCACCATGTACATCGAATTACTGAAAAATATGCTCAAGCCACCAGAACATCAAGCTGAACCCGTTAACCATCAATTTTGAGTCCATGCCTCTACATTTTTGAAACACATGGAAAATGGCAAATATTAACATTTCATCGATAAGTGCCCATGCTCTCACCTATGGTCATGAAATTTGGGTAATGACCGAAAGAATAAGATCGCGAGTGCAAGCTACTGAGATGAGATTTCTTCGTGCTGTAGTGGGAATTACTCGCCGGGATAGGGTGAGAAACACGGCATTGCGCGAGGAACTCAACATTGAGCATCTGCTTCTTCGAACGGAAAGGGCTATGCTTCGGTGGTTTGGTCACGTGGCACGAATGTCCCCATCATCACGACTTCCGAGGCGGGCGTTGAATGCGATTCCATCAGGTGGACGAGGTGGTTGGACCAAGTCTAAAAACTCGCCGGGTTACGCTTGGGCATAGCTCCTGATGAGTTAGAGTCGATGGCGGAGGATCGAGTTGCCTGGAGATCTCTCGTGCGTGGTTTACCCCCGCGACCCCTCCAGTGAATCATGCGGGTCAGAAGATGATGATGATGATGATGAAGTGCCCATGCACACACATTGCACAATTTCTAGACAAATCATAAGTCCACTTAACGTCTTTACAATAGAACAGGTAATAAGACGAATTTGTCATATATTCAGAGATGGTGAAAGCTGCATAAATTATTATCAAACCTTTTAGCACATGACAGCGGTCGGAGGAATATGCAGGGCGGTCATGAATCTCAAACTCGGAAGATAATGAATGTGTTAACATGGAAAAGCTGTGTTAGTCTGCACTACTTAAACATAATTAAAAATATATTCTCTTTCTTTCTCCTGCCGCAGTTAAGTTAAACAGAGAATTATCCCTCTGTGTTTTTATGTACATCCCTACTGAACAGTCCCTGATGTCGAGGTTTGACCTCATAAGTGAAGGCTCTCTTGTTCATATCATTTTATAAGCAGTACCATGGCACTGTTAAGTTCTTATCATTCATAAGAGGGCCTGCTGCTCTTCCCCACATGGCTAACGACCTTTGGAGGATTGTAGAATGTCCAGATTAAATAAATTGCAGAAATACCAAACAAATTCGGCGGTTTCTTTTAATTTAATAAATTGGAAATGCAAAAGTCAGCAACCTTCTTGTTACCCAAATGAAGTCCCCAATCAAATATTCCCAACGACATTCGTAATAAATTTCGAAGGCACATGACCAATTAACGCCCAACTCCGCTCTGGTAGCCCGGTCGATTTAAAAGGTTTAATCACCCAATTCACTGGCGAAAAGGACTTCAATCATCCGGACAAGATGCTTCGTGTCTGCTGAACCCACCTAGCATTCCCATTTCGACTTGATTAATCAATCATCAAACCGAGAAGATGTAAAGAGCATACACTCGAGGGTGCTTTAAAGACATTTCACTGCTTTATTGCCCTTTAATACGACCGAGCACGAACGATGTAAATGAATATGTAAGCAAGCCATACTCTGTCCTGCAGATTCACTGATAAGCAGCATCTATGCGCCGGCATATACATATATCTACATATTCGATACCGACACTACCAGGAAAAGTTTGTGTCGGCACGATTTTATTTACTTATTTTGCACTTTATCCATCTTGTATATGTGCAGGAAAAAAAACTTGTTGAATCCCTTTCGATCCTTGACTATGATTTTCTCTCCCTCTTTCGCGTGCACTCACACCTCCACTCCAACACTACGTTTTGACAAAAGGATATGTTTTCTTGGAGGAAATCTGATTCCGAGGAGCATCCCCAAGAGCTTTGCTGTGGAAAAAAGCAGAAAATAATGATGTGTACACTCGACACGAAATTCATTACTCGTGGTTTGTGGTGTCTCCAATCTCCATGTTTGTTTTAGGCTCTTCAAACAGGCGCTCTCTCTCTCTCTTATACCACGTATTCTGCAATATATACTGCACATCTGAACCGCAATGGATGGAACGCAAACGGATGCTGAACGCAGAGATGAAAGGGAATGCTTTCACGAGAGCTTTTCATATCGTAGTAGTGGTACAGACTTCAAGCAGATTTCCATGGTTTTTCGTCGAAACTTACGCAGCCAGACGCTGCGGCTGCCAACGCGAAGATGAAAACAAAACATTGGAAATGTCATCATGCCAACAAGTTGTAGCATGGTAGTATGATTTGGTCCTTACCATCGTTACTAGTGTACACGGTCCGTAGGCAGCTTTGACTCCGTAGAGTTATTTTGTTTTTTTTTCCCGATTCGAATACGTACGGATACAAGTACTTGTGTATCGAGAGGTTGAAATTGTCTTCTCGTTTTGCATCTTTCATGTGCGTGTGCTCTTGATGCTGAGTGCAGTTAAAATAAAAAGTTATGAGAGTTCTATATTCAAACGTTGCTCCAACATACAGTGTTTAGTTTTTGGATCAGTGATTCGTGTGAATAGCATCGCGAGCCTGTGATTCTTTACAAATTTCAGTGAACTTTAATAGCAGCTGTTTCGTAGGACACACATCACAAGTGGTAAGATATAGATATATTAGCTCATCATCATTAACTGTGTGACAGTAAACACTCTCGATGATAGGTGCAATTACTTTTTAAGACAGAACAAAGTGAAAAAAAAGAAGAATGAAAGATGGCCTGTTCTAGATATGTGACATAGCGGACAAACACCCCATGACATGTACACATGTGAGTCTTGTCATAAAAATGTTCAGCTTGTCGTTCTTTTATTGATTCTGGGTACCCTTTCAGAATCATACTATTGTCCTGACTGTCTGCCTTTGTCTCAGAAGTGCCTCTACAGAGGCTTACATCGAGTGTATACGTGAAAGCATGAATCATGAATAGTTAATAGATTAAGGACCGTAACGGCAAATTGCGTACGTGCCGCATATAAATTCTGTGATTACTTTTTTCTTCCTTGTACTTGGTATTCATCGTGTGATTGTTGAGGCGATGAAATCGTTCTCAAGCGAGAAACAAAAAAATGTTTGCCAGGAAGAAAAAAAGTTAATTGGGATGTGTTCATTGGTTGGCTAGCTTATCACATAATTAAGTTATAGACTGAAGTATGTTGTGACATAAAATAACGCAATTGCAGTTAACTCCTTGGGGTATTCTTAGTTGCGAACCCACATAAAGTTAAGTACTCGGATTAAGGATCTAGTGACAGTGTAGCTATAATTGTCGGTGGGTTAATTGGCATAATGAAGAACCAACCATATAATTAGTCGTCACGTTTATGTTCGTGTTAAAACTTCAGCCATCACAAGTTGATAACGCGTTCCTTTGGTGAAATTAAAACAGACCCGTGATGGTGTTGGGCATCTGATGTTTGAAATGCTGACAAAGTTAATTTGAACTAGTCGTAGTTTTGTTGTGGGCAATTTTGCCATATCGCAATGTTTTACGTGACAGTCGAGTCAACTTATTAGACAGGTATCACGAAACTTCGAAATCTCCGAAGTGAGACTCGGAGAGGTAACACAAAATCCACGGATGTGACATAGAGGTTGATTGATTAAATGTATAACTTATTAATAATAAGGTACATCATGTTGTCTGCACGTCATCATTGGATGACGGAGAAGTGATACTGGAGAGGAGAATAATTTATTCAAGATGAGAATGGTACGATGTCCTATTCCGAATTTCTTAGAACGTTTTCTTGACATAACTAGAAAACAATACATTCAAGCCTTTAAAGAAAATGCTGCATACATATTTCCTTCGACTGTTTCTTGAAAGCCACTAACAACAAACGTAGGTTTAGTTTCGAACAAACAGAAAGTGGTAGCACGCTTATTTTAAGCATTTTTGTCTGGCTTGTTATTCCACTGGAAATGCATATGTATACATCCCGAATTTGGTTATATTTCCTGGAGCTGACGCACATCCACTTGCATAAAGAAACTTCATAAAAACAGTTTTGAATTATACAATAACTATTCGAAATTTGTAAGTACATATGTCCAAACTCCACCCGTCGTGGGGTAATTCATAAGTACATTGCCTCCTCCTTTGGACGTACACAATAAAAGCACTTTATCACACAGCGCCATCACGCTCAGAGAGTCTGGGTGCTGGCCATCGCACCATGCTCGACCTCCTACAGAGAGATCTTGTATCCATAGACTGTACGGTTCCTAAACTTGAACTATCAAATTGCTTTGACACTCTAATCCGTGGCGGCTGTGGCGTCGTGGGTCTGTGCTGCGACGCCTACGCACTTGAACCTGCGGTGTCTAGGTTCGATTCCCAGTATAATGAAAATAATTTTCACGGCCCCACATCTTTCGAGTCACAAAGAGTATAACTGTCTAGAAAAAGCTTATCAAATATGGCCGTTCGAGTCGGCATACAAATGTAGGTAGCACTCACAACATGAGTGCTTGCTGAGAAGCTATGCCCTGACTATCTACGGGATGTGGCTTCACTCATATTATAATTATTAATCCCGAAAGAACGAAATGGTAGAGCGGTCAGGTGTGCAGGAATCTTAACTGGACATTCTACATTGGCGGCTATAAGTTGGGTGTCGGAGTCGGGTTGCGCTCTCAGAATTCCTGAACATTTCATACGCCTATAGACTGCCGGCCAACACGTGCGTTCCAATCGGAACTATTTGCAATCCGGGAAGCATGTCGTAAAGTTAAAATACACCCAAATATCCTGCCAAGACAGAAGGTTGCCATATAATCTGATAGTTAAGCAGGCATTAAAGCTATTGCCTCTTTCACTACATACTCAAAACTTGTAGAGGAATGCCGGGCCGAACTAGCGTCTCTAGAAGACCAGCTCAAAATGTCCCTTATCTGGGTTCCAAGTCTCAGTGACATCCCAGGAAATGAGAAGGCCGACGACCTGACTAGACAAGGATATGCCCTTCAGTGCTCGCTTGCACAGGATTCCAATACAAGCAGTCAAAGCAGTGTCTCTCCGCACTTCCTTGAAATAGATGGAAGTGATGGGCCAGATTAACAAATCTGAGTATAGCCGATCCAAATCAAAAAATATCTCCGTCGGCGAACGCGACATGACGTCGCTAGGATAGTGGCGGTCTTATGGACAAGTTGAGTTGCAACTGCGTAACTGAGAGAGAGGGACCTTGAAACATTCCATTTGTAGCTGCCCGACTCTTGCTAAAGCTAGACAGCGAGCGCTTGGTAGACCTTTCTTCTACTCACTCCATGAAATTTCAGCAAAGAATATTAAGGAACTTATGCCTTTCTTAAGTACTATAGGTTGGATTTAGATATTTCAATGATATAATTTACATACAACGTACCAGAACTGTGGTATTAAAACGGCACATATGTAGTACTATTTGGGCTCTCACCGAACCACCACTTCTACATACATACCAACATTCCTATATAGAAGACCCAAATCCATCCGATGGGGCTTATCGGACGGGTGTTGAAAATTGTCCTCGAACTAGTCGTACATAAGACTCTCATGTTCTGTATGGTCCTCTAAAATTCTCCACAGGCGGAAACCAGGGAACTAAATAAATATATTTCCAAATATGATGGCCTCTTCTCGATGCAAATTATGGTGTTTAATGAAAGACTCTGTCATGGGTAAAGTACTTATCTAAAAAGGATGTTCTAATTTATGCCGCCAGCTGAGTTGTAGTCAAATTATTCGATTCACGAATTTTTGTCCAAATACTGGTTTAAGATATCGACAGACACCCACATTCCGACGCACTGGTGCCATGCCGTGCAACAATCTCGTCGCTACATCTATATTTCATGCCAGTCTACAGTAAAAGACTTAATTCCCAGACCAAAGCAAATCTGGCTTAACTTAAAACGCTACATCTGCTTGATCAACATTTTGTTTGGAATGAGAGCTGTTACGGTCCACTGAATCACTGAGAATAATATCACCATGAATAAGAGGGGGAGAATCACTACACTCATTCCCTGCTCGTGAAGTGTTCACTAGTTTATCTTGTGAGTTTATCTTCCGAACTAGATAGCATAAGCCTTAAATTGGTCAAATGCATTGTACGTCTTTACTCCTGGGGTTAGACAGAAAGCATATTACCAAATTGGTAGGTGTAATAACAGGACACTGCCTCATAGACAATCAATGTTGGAGCGCCCTACTTGACTGGATTGCTGTATATTTGAGATATCTCTTAATGTAACCTGAGCTATTTAAGAAGGACCATAATATCCTTCACAAAGCTCTCGTCAAATGAGTTGATGAAGGGTCTACCAAGACCCCGGCTGGCGCAAATGAAATGTGTTAAGGATGGTCACTCCAACCTACCTATGAGCATGTGGTGCCTCATACTTTCTTTTCAAAGATTTTCGCAGACATGTGGGACCACAGTTTGCCTTATTTGGCATAAGCATGATTATTTTGCACTATAACTTCTTCTTCTGACGCTACAGTCCGGAATGGACGTGAACTTTAGCCAACAAGTCTCTTCAGCTGACACGATCCTTCGCCAAGTTGGTTGAGGTCCTTCTCCATTTGTGTGCGCAATCGGTTTCGTGGGCGTCCGCTATTACGTTGTACCACTGGTCTGGTGTTCAAGATTCGTCAGTGTGGAGGAGTGTTGTCCATGCGCTCTGCATAGCCTAGCCATCTTCGGCATTGAACCCGTAGAATCTTACCAAGATTCATGTCGATGTACAGGCGATATAATTTGAGGTTGAGTCTTCTCCAAATACCATCACCGCAAACAGGACCAAAGATGGAACGCCTAACTTTTCTCTCGAAAATACCAAGGGCTTCTCATCTACTCTTGAGATCCTCCTTCCGCACCATAGAGCAGGACAGGTGTTAAATTATGGTAGCTTGGTACTTCGAGAGAGCACTCTACTACTCAATTGCAGCAGAGTCCATATACAGCTATTGGCAATCCTTATACTGCGTTTAATCTCGGTACTGATGGTGTCCGTACTGTTTACTTGTGAGCCGAAGTCCTTGACTAAATTGTTGGTGGTTGTAGTGAAACGATTTGGCTGGCATATGCTGGCGTTGTTTAGCTCGCTGAGATTATTGCAATAGTAGGCCCCTAGGTGTAAGTACCTACGACTTGCCAATGCGCTGCATGAGCAGAGTAGATTTGTACCTCCTCTTCATCCATGCAGCTTCTCCAGAAATCATTATATTGGACACCCCAAGTCGTTGACTACCTCGAAATTATATCTGCCTATGGTGACGTTGTCGCCAAGTCGTTTGCCGTCTTTTTACCGCTAAGCCGTCTCAATGCTAGCAAATGCTTCGACAAATCACGTCAATGTCCTCTGCGTGTGCTACCAATTGTATGGACTTTAGGAAAATTGTGCCTCTTGTGCTTGCGAGTGAGTTCTACACTACCTTCTCAAAAATGATGTTGAAGAAGTCACATGGCAGCGCGTCGCCTTGGCTAAATCATTTCATTCCATCTACCCCCTAGAAAGTCAATGAGTCTCAATTAGCAAATAGATCTTTCTTTCTTTTCTTCTACTACTTCCGCGAAATATCAAAGTTCACAATATTGTACTCAGATGAATAAAGCACTGAATTAAAACGCAAACTTGATTTACCATTCCGTTTCAAAAGTTTTCTTTTTCATCAAAATCTAATCAGCAACAGAATGTGAATGGTTTTCATTACCGGCTTATTCTGTGCTATTGCGTGAAATTAAATATTTTATTTGATGCTTGCCGGGGTTCAACCTTTTTTCTTTTAACACATGTAGAACATCCGGAGCTATATACGCTATAATGGAAGCTTTCAATTTACAGACACTGCAATGAATAGGATTTTATAAGATTTTATTAGCGGCAATCATACTTTAGCGCCGCCGGGTAAATTTTATTGTGCGGAACATTATTTAAGTACAGAAATAAACAACTCATTCAAATCATTATGACAACTCATTTTTATAGCGAATGTATAGACCCTACTTACATATCCGCCAGTGAGTTACTGGAGAATGGACATGTACACATATTCGCAAATCTCTACATAAGGTCATATATATTTTCGGTAAATATTTAAATTTCACAAAAGTCCAGCGGCAGAGGATGGCCAATTTTGTTTAATAGTTCGTTTTTATTACGTGAGTGAACAAACAGCCTGATTTATTTGGCCATTTGTGTGTAAGTGCCTACAATGTGCATATTGTTCGGGCTGAGAACGTAGTAATTTCCACATAATCTTACCCGCCCATTGTTTACAGTCCCTTTGGCGTCATACGGACACAAGCCGTACTTGTTAGCCACGCTCGCATACCACCGAAAGTATATCCGACAGAATAAGTGCACAACACAACACGGTCTATTGATCTTCGAAACTGGTCACCGGATGGTGAATTTGAATTTCCCAATTGGTAATGAAGCGTTAAAAACAACCGAATGGAAAGCACATTGGTGCGGGTCGATTGGCTACGCCAGCTGGGGGCATTAAAGTACAAGTTGAGGAAAAATTTTACTTCGAAATAGCCTAGGGCGGAAAATCTGTTTGCTGTTTTTGAATTCGAAACGAATAGCTGACGGCTTACATGCGTCTCAAACACGTGCATGACCACGTGAAGGTTTCTGCCTAAGATTTCATGGTTTTGACTCCTTGTTGCGACATCTTTCTGGTAATAGCTAAGCATTTGGCATCTAATTTATATATATGGTGTCGCCCATGACGTCCGGGTCGTATCGTTAGTTAGCACATTGGCTGACGATTGAACGCAATTGACATTGATGCTCGTACACGCAGTCATCTAGAGGCGTAAGTGGGTGTACGTAAATTGCTTCATGTTGTGTTCCTTGCCAAGTTGTGGATGCAATAAATTGCTAGTACTATTCGATTTCACTTGATTTCCACTCAATAAAGGACAATTGTTCCTTTTTTTTTGCTTTTACGACAATTTTATCATACTTCCTTGCTGTCGCTCTGTCAAGCGGCCAGATGTAGGGACAATTCGTTTCAGTTGTATTGGCATCTGTCAGAAAGGGATAATTCAATAGTCGAATGCTAACGATAAAAGTACACAAAATCAGGGCAAAAGAGAAACGTGATAATAAAGCGTATTGTCTTCAAATAATAATAACAAGAAGGCGAGCAATTTCTTTTTGCTTTTTTTTACGAGCCGGACTCCTCTTCTAATTCAGAGTGAATGTGCGACGGCTATGAAAAATTTAAGCGGCTATAAGAATGATGGCAGAGAATGGTCTCTACTAATTTCGTAGTTTATAGACTTGATGTCCGTTACTGGGGAAATTTTAACGCACTAAGCGTTGTGGCATTTCCGGTTGTTGATTCCTAAATTGCTGCTTGATTTGAAAGTGAACAATTCAATTCGAAATTAGATGATGTCCTTTCCACTGGTGAATACAAGGGGGGAATGATGCCTCCATTGAATACTTATTTTAGTTCAGATTGGGTGGTTTGCGCCCGGCGATGTTTGTGGTTCTACATCATGGCCATTTATTGTAAAGCTTGACTTAATTAAAAAAAAAACTTAATTTCATTTCATTACTAAATACATATCTACTCGTTCCAAGTAATTGTTGCACTCATTGTGGTCTAGGGGTTCAACTGTCAGATATGTCGGACAGACTTAGTCAGATTAACTCAAATCTGACTACGTAAATGAATGAAGGCAAAACAAAGCATATGTTGTCCTCAAGAAATGACATACAACATCGAGGTCCTGGACAGAGCGTCACAAATGGGCAGCTGTATCTTCGAGGTGGTTAAGGACTTCGTTTACCTCTGCTTCGCAGTAAACAGTACAAACAACATCAGTACCGACATCAAATGCAGGATAACTCTTGCCAACCGCTGTTTCTTCGGGCTTAAGAGGCAATTGAGTAATAGAACGGTATCTTGAAGGACCAAGCTGACTTTATATAAGATACTGATCATCCCAGTCCTGCTCTATGGGACAGAGTCATGGACAATCTCAAAACCGGATGAGGAAGTCCTTGGTCTCTTCGTGACAAAAGCCAAAAACAAAAGCAATCATGCATTGATGGGATTTGAAGGAGAAGATTCAACCAGTAATTGAGCAGCGAAATGAGCCTAGTCAGGCGTCATGTAAATCGCATGCACAAATTATCTCAGGCCCGAAGAGTCTTCAAAGGATCCCAAACAACTTGGCTTGAGAAACTGGAGGCGGCTAGCCAGCGATTGCGCTAGCTGGAGAGGCTTGTTGGTTGAGCCTCATATCCACCTCGGTCTGTTGCGGTGTACGAAGAAGAAGACAATGTAAAGGCAAAAACGTGTCTTTCGGATTTGAGGGACATTTAATTTCTGAAATATGACTTACACCGTCCGGTTCCTCCAAGGTTTCAATTTTGAAACCAAATTTAAAAGTTAGCTAGTTTTTTTCTGCTGGACAATTGTCTGAGGTCAAATTTTAGTACTTTATTTTTAAATTTTAGTACTTTCAAACTGAGTAGCTTTAATTAACTCATTGACATTATCGGTGATGCGTTGGGTGTTTGCTACTTTAGCGACAGCTTTGGAAGCACTGAGATGTACAGATGGAATGTGAAATCGAGTGAAATTCGATGTCAAATTGTTTGTTTTTTCTTCGGAAATAAGATACATTTCGTTTTTCCATTTGAGAGGAGAGATGTTAGATAATCTTCGGGCTTTAAGAGCTTTTTCAAATGCATATGCATAAGTCACGCATCACGTGACTTTCTGAATTATTTATTTAATGTTATTGATTTGACTGAGATTTTGACTGCCATTATCGTTACTACGAATACAATGTCAAGACGATTGCAGGTACAGAATATGTACGTTTGACTTTTTTCACATGAGAATATTCAACTTTAATGGGCTTCATGGACTAAGTAAGTCCTTAATGTTTAAAGGAGGTATACAGGGTGCTGTATAAAACACATTTATGATTGAAATGTAACATCATTTCCGGGATGTTGTGGTATGATTCCATTCTGACAACGTAGTTTTCGATAGCTTTTCAACACAAATGATTCAGTCATGAATGCAAAGACCAAGACCACGAATTGGATGAACCAGTTGAACAGGGTGGGCCATCTAGTGATTTTTTTTAAATCACAGGTTATTTTGACACTGATAGCTGTTTCCCGCTCGAACTCTTGACAGAAAGTCAGTATAATACCTTCGCGGAACGAAATCAGTCGATTGACGCTTGATCAACGTTGGGAAATATTGAAAACTTTTTTCCAAAGTGAGCGCTGTGTAGCCCAAGTGCCCAGTGCGTTTTTTTTTTTTAAAAAAAAAGGAGTTTTGGTCGAAGAATCCACCGCGACAGCTGTACGCAAGTTTGTGCAAAAATTTCGTGAGACTTGTATGCTAGTGGTGCGTACAGATGAGAATGTGGCTGCTGTTTTCTTCTTTAAAAATGAGGCTGGGAACAACGTTTCGGTCAACGGTAGTTGTTACAAAGCCATGTTAATCAAATTTTTCTCAACTGAAATTAAAGACATGAATTTGGACGACCTCTGGTTCACCCAGGATGGCTCGCCATGCCACACTGCACAAGCTACAATCGATCTTTTGCACATAAAATTCCAAAATCGTGTAATCAATCGTCTTGGCAACGTCCATTGGCCTCCACGGAGCTGCGATTTGACACCATTAGATTTTGTTTGTAGGAATTTCGAAGGGCCTGTATTATGCCAATAATCCGGAAACGATTCAAGCTCTTAATGCCAATATCATCCAAGCAATCCCTGAGCTACATCCCGAAACCATCAACAAGGTCCTGGTAAATTGGGGTGGCAGAATGCGCTACTGCGAAGCCAGCTGAGGCAGCCACTTGAACGACGTTGTATTTCATAATTATTGGGAATGTTTGTACTTACTAAAAAGGCCATAATATATGAAAAATAATTAATTTTGTTAATTTTATTGCATTTCACAACTCACTCTTTACATAAAACACATAATTCTTCCATTATTTTATTAGTTATGTAGTCCGCCTTAAAGCAGATCGAAAAAAAATGACGTACCTCGCTTCTGCCTCCATAATGGCTTTGATGATATACCTACGCTTACTCTTACAATATGATATCAATTAGGTACAGTCGCCAGCTCCTAATCTAATAAAATCTATCTTACGGCCGGATTTGAAAAAAAAATCGAATGTCTAATATTTTTGCACAATTCATTTGGATTAATTGCTTTATATGTAATTTTGTGAGAGCCACCCAATCTTAAGTCTGGGAAATTAGTACACCAACTTGATTGATTGAATTAGTTGAAGATGATGGCAGGAGTTAATTACTAGAAATATTTGCAAGACAACATTTCAAACTTTTGCCGCTCCAGTTACTCACACGTGTAAACAAGCAAAAAAAGAACGCCTCAGTACAAATAAAATAATCCCTTAATTTATTCAACAGGCCTACAACCTGCTTTGCGTTAAGCCATGCATAATCCTCGTTCGAAAATTACATTCACGCTCTCAGCTTTTCTCTGCAAGACGAACCGCACGCATGTACTGAAATGGATACTGTTCCAACTACAAAGAGAACGTTGAATGTGTTTTATCAGCCTCAAAAAGTGTGAGTCCTACAGTGTGGATATTAAGATACAATACTCGGATTACAGGCATCGTTGTGGCAGAAATTTGTCTCAAATGGTCGGATTAAATATGTATATTGTCGATTTTATGAGATATGCTGAACGAAACAGACCTGCCCAAGTATACCCGCCTCATCCGGCTTTACTCGTCCACCCATCTTCCTTAAATATGTTATTGTTGGGCACATTTCCTTGCACTTTTTTTTGTTGCTCCACCGTCTTGCTGACTTGCCTCCTTTATTACAAGTTTACATGACGACGGGTGGGCCCCTTAACAAGGGACGGAATCTTACCCTTACGGAGAAAGTGGCCTGCAGCAATTTGGGGGAAACCCAAGATGACTACCCCTGTTCAGTCGACTTTAACCGCACTCTCTACTCACTCGCCATCCTGTGGATTGACTCGAGGATGACGAACGAAGAACGATGAGTATTCCTGACTTGTGACTTTTTTGACGCGCTCCTTCCGAGCGGCAATCTGAAACTATGCGAATTTGCGAAATGCTGTGTCAAAGGACGCAGAATATTTCAGTCAAAAGACAACATAATCTGCTTAAGAGAAATTCCTTTCTCCTCCTTCGTTGCCTTGCGGTTTGAAGTGCTAGATATTCAAAGGGCGTCATTAAATTATGCTCAGATGACCAAATATCCTTTCCCATTGCCTCGGTTCCATCATGGAATATAAGAAACTGGGTGGGTCGATACTTGAGGCTGGCTCCAGTGCTACTTGAAGAGTGGGCTATACATTGGCAGCTACGCTCACTTGGGTCCTCTGGCCTCAAAACAATAATGAAGTGCTTCATGAATTCAACAGCCATGAGGAAATCTCATTTGACCCGGAAGTATCGATGTACATATTTTACATGCGACTATTTGGGGGCGTGACAGCCGAAAGGCAACACTGCTGTTCTGGCACTTTTCGAGAATCGACGTCAATGATCGTTGAAATGGAATGGATCCATCGATGGCTACCCACACTTTGCGGCGACATTAGTGGATGATATAAATTAGTTGACCACTTTTGTGGGTCAGTTTTTGTTTCTCTTTCATCATCTTTTTTGGGAATAACGCTTTAATGAGGGCCAACTCTTCCACAAAGTGAATGTAAACTCTTAGAAAAAATATTTTTCCTTAATTTAATTAAGTCTCAGCATGGGGGATAGCACTCGTTGAAGGAATTTGTTCGAAGTGGGAACAGTCTTAAAGAGGCTGGTGATGATTAAAAGGTGAAAATATGAGAAAAAATGTTTGACTTAAGGCGTAAGGTTCTTTGAATCTTGAAAAAAAAATGTTCAGAAGAAGATGAAGTTTCTTTCAATGGCATCAGGAACCCACTCCTGAATAAGCTGCTTGGCAAAATCGAAAATAGGGCACATATGTACGTGTCTGTCGTGGATTCTTGATTCCACTGAAAGAAAAATTCAACGTCAAATACTTTGCCTGTCTGCGAAGAACTCTATTAGTTGTGCAAGGATGTGGATGCAATTCGGAAGTTTATACTGACACCGAATGCATGAACACTAACGATTTAGGGTCTTAGTACGCGAACTTTCTGGCACTAGATGGAAAAGAAGAACCTTCGAACCTCCTCAGACCCTCCTTTGGGCACTAGTCGATGAGGTATGTCTTATTCACACACGCAGATCCGACCTTAAGTGTACTTTTTTACTCAAGATTTGAATTTGCAGCCGTTTGTGCAGTAAATTGTTGGCAGCGCTAAAAACAAAATAAATTTGACAGCTGATAAATCGAACGCCACACGATACAACAACGTGTTTTCATTTTTGAACAATGTCTATCAAAAATAATGTGTGGCGGCTACAGTTCGAAAATTTCATACAATGGGCGTGTTTTTTCGAGATACTGAAAAGAACAGTAAGTGAGATCTAAAAAAAACGCTCTTTACTCAGTTTTTGTTTTTAAAGAATATGTGCGTGTGATTACTTTATTGGCATTTATTGACAATAATGAACAACGAAAATACATCTCCATCTCCATCACGTAAACAAAAAAAGTTAGTTTTTGTGAGATGTCTGTTTATTTACTTATTTCCCTTTTTGTTTTGTGTCAAATGATCGATGCTACCAACTTTTAAGAAGCATTTTTTTCTCCTAACGCCACCTATGGGTGAGATTTTTAAAAGCGCAACCTTGAGTAAAGGCTGTAGGCAATATTGTCATTTAGTATAAATTTCGGGAGGTGTTGTTGTTGCTTTGCGTTGAAATTGTCCTACTCACCTTTCGGAGTATCTCAAAAACATGGCTAGTATATATAATAAAGGCTTTAACTTCGCCAACTGTGAAGACATTATCTGAAAAATTCGGGAAGACTGAATCAGTTGGAGATGCTCAACATTGGTCGTCTAAAAACAAGTAGTTCAAACGGCCCGTTAAACAATATTCAATTACTGCATGAGACATTTCCTGGCCGTGTACTCTCTCTTTTCGGTGCTCAGGATTTGCTCCATAGATCGTGTGATTTAACATCATTTGACTTATTTTTATGTGATTATTTGAAGTGGTAGGAACAACCCGTACATTGCAGGACGAAATTAAACACATCGCAATTCAGACACATTTATCCACAAAATGTAAAATTTCGGCAAAGTGGTGCTTAAGAAAATTAGATGCCGTGGCGGTGCAAGTCCACACCACAACCAAATTACAATGCTAATAGCGGCGTTCACACTCAACAATTTGTCGATACGTGCTTGATGGGACAAATAGTCAATGTGAACGAGCAGCAACTTGTAATACGGTAGACAAAGCATTTTGAATTTTTTCAATTTGACCCCAACCTAATTGTATCGGAAAATTGTTCAGCGTGAACGTCGCGAATTGAGACTTTGACACATGTCACATGAGCTATCAAAAATAGAAAACTGAAAAAAACAAGCAGTAAATAAACAACAATTATAAGCTTCGTTTAGATAAAGGGTGATTTTTTAAAAGCTATAGGAAAGTTTTTCAAAAAAAAAAACACATAAAATTCAGAAAAATGCATGAAATCTTTATTTGAATCTATAGTATGGTCCATATAATTTAATGTTTGAAGATTATTTCATGCAAATGTTGACCTGGTCCATTCGCTTAGTCCAATTTTGGCATACTCTTTCCAACATTTCGGTCGGTATCTAACGAATAAATGCTTCAATGTTGTCTTCCAATGCGTCAATTGAAGCGGGCTTGTCTGTATATACATGAGCTTTAACATAGCCCCACAAAAAATAGTCTAAAGGCGTTAAATCGGCCAATTGACCGGTCCCGAACGTGAAATAAAATGTTCACCGTACTCGCCCCTCAATAAGTCCATTGTTGCGCGTGCTGTGTGGCATGTGGCACCGTCTTGTTGAAACCACATGTTATGCAAGTCAAGCTCTTGCATTTTGGGCAAAAAAAAGTTGGATATCATCTCACGGTAGCGCTCACCATTCACAGTTACATTACGATTCGCATCATCTTTGAAGAAGTACGGTCCAATGATGTCAACAGCCCAAAAACCGCACCAAACTGTGACTTTTTCTGGATGCATTGGTAGCTCTTGCAATGCTTCTGGCTGATATTCACCCCAAACTCGACAATTCTGCTTATTTACGTACCCATTGAGCCAAAAATGAACTTCGATTAAACTGACCATAAAAGGAAGAAGAGCGCGATGAACTTTCTTAACAGAGCACGCATTTTGATAATAAAATTCAATAATTTGCTAGCGTTGTTCGTTTGTAAGACGATTCATGGTTAAATTATAGACCAAACTGAAGATGTTTGACGGTAAAACAAAACACGAAACATGCGTCAGCTGTTTAAGCCAGTGTTGCCAAAAAGATAATAGCTAAAAAATCACCCTTTATAAGGTAGAACTGCGTTGAAATTATATCCACAGTATTTTGTTGACAGTCATGAGATGATAGATGTTAAAAACTCTTATCTGCTCTGGAGCTGCGTATAATTTACTTATAGATTTTCATGTTTATGCATTTTCAATTTGAAACATTTTGTTCAACTTGGTGGAAACGGAAATTGTCGTGATTTTGACGCAATTAACAACAGATCTCCCTTTGTGACAACTAATAATCCTTCAATTAGTTTGTCAGAAATAATCCTTCGTTAAGTGATAATTATTCATTATATTTTAAATAAATTGGAAGTGGTAGAGTGCAACGGTACAAGAACTCACCCAACTCACTTGACATGTTTCGGCCACCTCCGCCAGCTTTCTTTGCCCCTGGTGGTGGAGGATTGCGCATTTTCGAGGGCACTCGAAAACACTTAATCGCTGTGTGAAATTCCACTAAATCTCAGAAACGAAAGCACGAAAAAAAGAGGAATAAAACACTCGCTCCTGTAATGGCTGTTCAAAACCTGTACCTTCTCATAAAAATCAACAATTAAAAAATGGTTCCCCATTTAAATCAAAAATTCCAGCTTTGAAGAAAGCATCAACAAAAACGTGAAATTTAATTAGACTACAGATGGTAATTATTTGGGATGATAGTCCATATTCATCTACCGTACTTGGATTTTGCTATAAAAGCGCTTAAAATGTTTTGCAAAGAACCATAATTTTAAGCGTCATTTGGAAAAGTTGTTGTGTAAAATAAATGATTAATAATTTATTAGGTGCTCAGGTCGAATGTTGCTGGGTCATGACCGTCTTCGTGTAATAAAGGGTGTTTTGTTTTATAGAACTTTATATTCGCAGCATTGTTTTCTGTGACGGTTGATATCTGTTTTGTCAATTCGTCATGAAAGGACTCATGTCGGAGCTACGTTTACAAGAATTGTCTAAATACCATTACATCCAGAAAAAGTCACCGTTTGTTGTAGACACATATTCAATATGTCTGAAAAAATGATGACGGTCCTGATGTACCTGATGTACTGCGAAGAGTGTGGGAGCTACAGATTACGCCACGTATGCTCTAGCCAGGGTGGTCACATACCCGAAATCATTTTTGTCTATCAAACAAATTCAATCTTATGGATATTAAAGTCATTTTCTTGTGTTCTATTTCAATTTCAAGTTTATTTCATTCAAGTTCTGCAATTTATGATTCACGACATGAATTACTGAACACATTTTAAGTAAAGAATGGAAAGCAATACGACGCTGGTGTCAAGAAATACTTACTCCTGTTAAATCTAGGAAACATTCAAGGAATTGCTCACCATATCAGGAAGAGTGAGAAAAGAAACCCATAATCCTTTCCCGGAATTCGCATAAAATTCAATCTGACACATTCAAGTTGAATCAAATTCAAAAGGTTCAGTCATTCTCAACTATGTGCCGAACATGATTTGACGTCTCATCGAGTAATCCTTTAGGATAATCCACTTGAATCGGCTTACGGTTGAGGCATTGATGTGAACAGTGAACCGAATCGAAAGCGCCATTCCTGAACTTAACCACAAGAGTGGCTATGAAAGAGGCGCCACCACTCCTTTGCGTTTAATCTTCACGACATAAAAGCATTGCTACCGAGCTATGTCAAATAAATGGTTTACACACACAGTCGCATCCGATTTGTATAATAAAACGTATCAAATGGCACGAAACAAATTCCCGAGATGCGGATGCAAAGATCTAAGCCAGTCAAAGCAACAAAAGGGGACTTATTTGAATCTTAAACATGAAAAGGAAGAAATCAGGAAATACCACAAAATACATACACCCAATGGCAATGTACAAGAATGGTATGTACATTGGAGCCAACTGCGTTGACAGAGCAACTCGCAGGACGTTGTGTGCAGAAGTCGGTGTTGCGCTAATGTGAATTAATTAAAAAAAGGATCGGTTCTAATTTGAAAAATCAACATTAACTTAAAATAAAAATCATTAACTCGACGCTGGATAGCTTTAAGAGGTTTTAAATCCCTTTTGCGAGCATGATGAGTTTTTAATTAACTCATTTCAAACTCAAATGGAGGGATTTTCCAGCATGGTGCCGCATGGTCTGCTGAAAATGCACAACTGGTCGTCCCCTTTCATTTAAGGAGAATGTGAGAATGTAAGCTTTGTCATCGCACAGCAGTTTGGATTTGAAGTTCATTGAGTTCAAACAAACATTATCCTTTTTTGAAAAATGTCAACAAATGTCCATGAATCAAAAGGACTTGGCCATGAGATTTAGAAAAAGGAAAACAATCCCCAGTCTATGTACTGGATAAATCTAATATATTGTCACACAGACTTATCGCTTGTGTGCGGACGGGAGAGTTATGCAAATTTATGCTCGTCCAAGCAAACAGAATAATTGAACTGCAAGAGGATCCGGACTGCGGAGTCTGCGAACACTGTATCAGTGTGCGGCAGCATAGAATGAAGGTGCCTTCAGCTGAGCGACAATCTCTTTCAATAATCCGAATATTAGCTGCTCGAAGGAGTGGGCAAACTTGTAGTGATGTGCACTTTGAAACTAAACATGATTAACGAATGGGTTAAATTTTGAGATTGAAACTGAAACCTAAACTGATTACCTCCTGCGCTTGGTTGCTCATAAGAGGGGTTCCCATATGAGATTAATCTTGTGATGAGATAGAGTCTGCTGCTTGTTTTCAACTAACTATGGGCCACTCCAATGGGATACTTTCATGTGTGTGGAAGAATGCATTCCACTGGACGAAATGGTGTCACCCAGATTTTGGATAGCCTAGAGTAACTTTAACGCTGTCTGCTACCAGAGATGCATGCACGAAAAAGGGTCAGTTTCCCGAGAGGTACTAGAGTAGTCAACAGTTAAAGTTGTGCAGATGGATGCCAGTATACATCATTCACTGTACGGGTTATATTTCAGAAAGCCGTAAGGCTGGTTACGTGTATCACTTTTGGGGCTGCTGACGACGTGGCATGTCTCTGCCCATGACAGCACTTAGTATGGGTTCACAAAAATGCCTGCAGCTTGTTGTCCATCTCAGTGGCTCTTAATGGTGTCCATCGCTCAAAGCCTGAACGTAAAACGCCACTAAAATTCAGCCAAGATTTTTAAAAGCATATCCCTATTTGTTGGAGTTATTCAAAGAAATGGAAAGCGATGTTTCCCGCAGGTGATTCCTGTTTTGGCCCAAGATTCATAAAATTCAGTGTTTGACAAGAATCTGCATGCCAATGGGTGTGGTGCCGGGTTGTTTTTTTCTTTTTCCTATGTAAGCAAATCCATTACTGGAGAGAACATGTTGATGTACAAATGTATGTATGAGGATGTATGAGTACATGGATAACCCCACACTTCGTCGTTGTTACATTTTTTCCCCCATTTTTTTTTCTGTTAGGGAATGTTACTGGATACCGGAGTCACTGTGCACCAGAGCAACGGCATCGTGCAGTTCTTTAGACAAGAATTTATTGGTTACCTAATTTTGTAATGCTGTGGCTTTAATGGTTTGGCGCAGTTAGCCCGTGTCTTGTTTTTTTATGCGATGGTGGTCTTTTTCCAGACCAGACCAGACAAAATGGAATTAGCGGTTTAATGTGAAGTTTTGTAAAAAACGGTGAAACACATACTGATGCAGTTGGATATGGTTCAATCTTCGCATTTTAAAGCGTGTCCCATAATTCACTCAAAATATCATTTTTATAGAAAATACAGATTTATTTAATAAGAAAGCTTACATTTTTATTGATTCATAGAGTACGTATATAGATTGGTGTTATGTATGGAATAGCACACCAGATAAATGGCCGCCCAAAGAAAAAAAGACCAATGGCGTTAAATCGCAAGATTTTGATGGCCAATTCCGATCGAAAAAATGGGCGATTACACGATTAGGAAACGACTCAGGCAGTAATTGAATTGTTTCTGTGGCTGTATGGCATGTGCCACCGAGATGTTGAAACCACATGTTGGTCACATCCATATCTTGTAATTTAGGCACTAAAAACACCATTAATTGTTACAACCTGACCAGCCTCATTTTCGAAGAAGAATGGTCCGATAATGCTTCCAGCCCAACTGGCATCGCCAAATAGCGCATAATTCAAATTTTTGGTGAATTATGGAAATATTAATATATTTCAGTCAAGCCAATGAGCTGAATTGGGCATCGCGACTTATTTTGCGGTTGGATTTGGTCCTACATCCGCATAAGATTATATTGACCCAAGAATTGAAACTGCACGGCCATAGATAACGCCGTGAGTTCGCTAATTGGGCGCTCGAATTGTTGGCCAGATTTCCGGATGTATCTTATTCTCGGGTGAGATCAATTTTTGGCAGTCCACAGTCGTTGGACTAAGCATCAATGTATCTAGATTGACAGTTTGGTGCGATTTAAGGAATGACGACATCGTCAGGCCTTTTTTTCGAAATTAGGAACAAAAATGAGGCACGGCTGCCATCAATGGTCTCAGGTAAATAGCGAAGGTAACCGCCTGAGCTCCCCACATCAATCTTTCCGAGCTGTGATTAAAAAAAAAGATGGCAATACACAAGCGACGCAACGCTCGAAGTTGTGAAGGAGACTGGTTCATTTCACGGTAAGCGTTCATCAGTTGGCCGCCATGATCGTGTGACTTGTTCGTTCGATCGTTCTTTGTCCTTATAAGTGATGGGCCAACTCTAAAAACTTAAAAAACCGGGTTAAACCGAGCCGAGTTAAATTTGTGTCAAACCGCGTTAGCGAAACTAAAACGAATCGCCTAATTGAACTGATGAAGTGATCGGTTGGTTAATATAAAGTGAACGCAATGCAACATTATTTTTTGTTCAAACCGAATTGTACTGCCCGGTTCTATGCCTAGTTGGAGTTCGGTATTCGTTTGTTTCTCATGAGACGGTAATGGTGGCACGTGGTCTTCTATGCCTTCTCGTTGTTTCTGTTTGCTCATATAGTGGAAACGCGGTAGACAAGCCCCTGTCTTAACCGGCACCCGGTGTAGTTCGAGTGCACCTACACTTTATTTCGGATAATCTCGTTCGGTAATGTGTGCTTAAGTAGCTTGTAACTACTTGGCGCCACCACGACTTTTGATCAGCGCTGCTCTTTATATAGCCTTATTAAATTCCACATACATAGTAGTCGGAATATTAACAACTCTGAACTGCAGACAGTCTGAGGCAGTACTCTAAATCCAACAAATTCTACACACCGACACGAACAAATAAAGAACACTAAACGTTTATCGGATTTCCGTCCATAGTTTGAAACCGAGTTAGCCGACTCGAGTGGCAACTCGGTTTGCTTCAATTCCAACTTGAGATAACTCGGTCTAAGAAAGCTGCGGTTTGGCACATCACTAGTCCTAAGTCCCTAATTCATATCAAGCTAACCACTTTGGACAAACTCGAGGTCATTCGATACGCCATCGTCGGAATAACGCCGTACATATAGAATCAAAGTCGACTGGGCGCTTGAAGCACTGTCGGCGAAGACCAGGCGACCATTTGAATGATGTTCTATTCCATGTATGAACCTAAATTCAAAATAAGTCAGAATGAGTTTTACATCTCACACCGTTGTTGTTTTATTTAAATTTCTTTCTGGTTGCCCCGTAAAACTGCTAACACTCATCTCTTGTCACATTTGCAGTTCAATATGTTGAAAATATCGGGCAACCGTTCTGATTAGGGAACATATTCCATAAATTTGAACGTCCCAGAATCAACAAGCTCGACAAGGTCTTGCAAAGCTTGGATGCTGCAAGGGAATAAACAAAATTATTCATATATTCAGAGTGATAAATGCTTTTCATTTGTTTGGCGATGTCACAGACAAACTTGTCGCCCCGAAGTCCTAAATAAATAATATTACCACCACTCCATCCATCTCGTAATAATGGAATCAGTTAGAAATAATCCTGCTTCCTATTTCAATATTCCGTCAAAACACTTTACATTATTCCAGCATTCATCCCGTTCCCAAATATGTTTATTATGCCGCAAAAATGAAAACAATCATACAAATCGAACGTGCTGAAAAGCCACCGCCAATGTCTTGATCTCAGCGGCTTGTAAAAATACTAAAGCCGCTAAAGTGTTTATCACCGCTGCGTAGAACATCTCATTCCGTGTTGCTAAGGGTGTCACCGAGAGGAGGCAATTTTTCGCCTGTCGTAGAGAATTCCAGCTCTTCTCATCGCATCATCAATTTCTAAGCCATTCATATGAAAGGCGCATCATTCAGTCACGTTCGGTTAGGGTAATGGTTTTAGAGGGTTAACCACGAACGTATTATATTTGAAAGAAGAAGAAAGAAAGAGAAAAAAAGATTCTTCGTTCCATTTCATCTTTCTCGGGCAAGAAAAAAAAAAATCAAAATGGTTGGCGAAGTGTGGAAAATGGTTGCAATGCCTTTAATCAAATTGGAAAAAAAGAAAGAAGTATTCAGTGTTTCGGACGAATGAAGGTCATTTAAAGGCGAAGGAGCGGCACTGATGACTGGACCTTGTAATATTTAATAGAATTCTGTAGACATTCAACAAGAGAGAAGGTAATGGAAGTTTAATTGCATCGCCTTCTATGGATACTAATGAATGCGGGTACTTAATATTGACTGACAGGCTATACACACCAAAATTGATTGAAGAGTATTGAGTTGAAGATGATGATGGTGGATTCGAGGCAATTTCTCTGAAGGATTTCATGTCATAAGGACATTAATGGCAGCGAGGAATGAAAACGAGATGGATTCAACGAATCTTATTTATTAAAGAAGAAGGCCGATGGCAATATTTTGGTGAAGTTAAGCAGCACTTTCTAATGTTTGCCGAAATGTAGTAGAGGTTTAGTGAAATCGTCGCGAACAGCTCAGCGTACCTTTTACCCAGTCTGAGTCCTAAGCAACTCGCTTGTTGTGAACAATGTCAGGGTAAAGCCATCATTTTACTGGTGACATTTGTTTTGATGTCAAACATGAATCAAGCTGCATCCGTCTACGATTATTACCTAGGATGACGTCTGCTAGTAACATTGATTGAGGTTCGCTAACAAAATTATATCATTAGCTCCCACAATCAAATAAAAGTTACAAAGAAGATTATCTTCTTGCATTATAATTTAAATATGATTTCTGGCATATAACGGCTGGCTCGGTCGTAGTCTAATCTGGAGGTCCAATTTTTGATGACTTTTTCCAACATTTGTGGTCGTATATCGGCAATAACGTGACGAATGTTTTCCTCAAAGTGGTCAATCGCTTCGGGCTTATCTTATAGAAAATAGTCAAGCGGCGTTAAATCGCACAATCTTGGATGCCAATTCACGGGTCCGTTACGTGAAACTATGCGGTTACTAAAAACAAAGTGTTTCCTTCAATACATCGATTGTGGCACGAGCTGTGCCATGTTACCCCGTCTTGTTGAAACCACAGCTCCTGCACATCATGGTTGTTCAATTGATGAACGAAAAAGTCAGTCAATCATGGCTCTATTGCGGTTACCATTGATTGTAACGTTCTGTCCAGCATCGTTTTTAAAGAAGTACGGACCAATTATTTCACCAACCCATAAAGCACACCAAACAGTCAGTTTTTGTGGATGTAACGGTGTCTCAACATACACTTGGGGATTATCATCACTCCAAATACGGCAGCTTTGTTTATTGACGTATCCATTCAGCCAAAAGTGAGCATCGACGTAGTGCGCGATACGTATTTCGAGCAGAACCCTGATTTTCAAAATAAATCTGCACAATTTGGCAGCGTTGTTCAGGCGTCAGTTTATTCATGTTGAAATGCCAAACCAAACTAAAAATAAATCACTTGGCAGCTGACAAAGTGGCCAACAGTTAAAATAGTGTTGCCAACTTAAAGTTCCATACCTCTAAAAAAAACACCCTTTAGTTGATATGGACATCACGGTACGAGCGGACGATTGGGAGTCTGGTGATGAAGATGAACAAGACGGCATCATTCGGAGTCCAACTTTCGAGGAAACATCACCATCACCAATTGACTCAATGCATTCATTTGTAAGGTTCTGTGAACAAAGACACGTAAGTCCGTCAGTCCGCAGTGATCTCACTTCTTTACCTGTCTTCGCGATCACGTCTCACGAATTTGCACAAATTCAAGGAAGACAATTTTGTTTTCTCTCAAAAACCATACAAGTGAGGTGAGAATTTGCAATAATAAAGTAAACTATTAACAGCAGCCGCACACAGAAAGTGAACTCATTAACTGTTGATTGTTGCCTACATGGTTTACCCTAAGTCTCCATTTACTGCCTGCTAAATCCGTCGTAAAAATATACATCCCCCCATTGTGGGGAGGTTAAAGGTGAACAAAAAAAGTTTGCTTTACTGCTTGCGACTGCATTCAAAGCCAGTTAAGGAAGTGTACAAGATCTGAGATTACCTTCGGAACGAGTCTAATAAATCACTCAAACTGCTCAAAGGGATAGAGAACAACCGCCTTCGGGCGTGGTCATTAATCAACGTGAATACTAGATTCGAAGGCAATGCATTGCTTCAGAGTCGTGTGTGTATGGAAACCCAAAACTTTGCGAAACTCCGAAAGGCTAACAAATCGCGGTATGCGTGTGTGTGCCAATGTGGTTAGTCCATTTTCTGCCGTCTGATGTGTGAGGTGAATCCTTTTTGTGGTGTTATAATGTTGCTCCTTGATTAAGGAAATATGTGAATTGAATTTCAATTTAAAATCAGTTACCATTTGGGTGAAACGACTTGTAATTAATATCAAATTAATCTTGAGTAGAATATCATTACAAAACCGACAGGATGTGGCGGTTTATCACTTTAGTGCTTATTTTTTTTATTTTCAGAGTATTGCAGCACCATGCAGACCAACGTTCAAATCGATTCGAAGAACCTTCGATCTGGAAACAACGATAACTATCGCGGCAGAGGACATCATGTAACCATAGAGGTGAGTTATTGAATAGTGATACGAAGGTAGTGCACACTTCGTGTAGAACAAAACATTGTTTATCGTTTTGAGTGCCTTTGAACAAGGAGTCTGGTTTGAAGGAACAGTTCGTGAGTCAATGAGAAATCGTTTAATCCCAAATTTTATATATTTTTGAACACATTTTCTCGGCAACAGGATAATTTATTTGGTAGTGCGAGTGATATTTTTTTTTTATAATTTACGCACGCACCAGGGAATATGAATACCCTTAAGTGTCTGGGTTGAAGACACAGTCCGAAAGTATAGAGGAGGTACCCATGTACATTGGCCTGTGGATCGTAGTCTGTGGAAAACATTGGATTGAAGGAGCCTCTCAATTTATCTGTATGTCTGAAGGCCGACTTGGGGGTAAAGTGATGACCTTTTCGATGACACGCATGTTGCGGGTGAATTCATGGCGAGGAGGAATGGTGTTGGCTAGCTCACTTGAGCATCGCTTGTTAAAATATCGATGAAACAGGGAAAAATACGTCGGTGTTCGAGCGAGTCTTAGATGTTGTTGTCTCCTATAAGTTTAATCGCTTTTGGATTCTTTCGATAATGTGCTGTGGTGGTCATGGGGGCACAAGACCAGCTACGAGCGCTGTACTTTGGCGTAGGGCGGATATAAGCCTTACGAAATAAAATCAAATTAGAAGAATCCTTAACATTTTTCGCGACCTCGTTCCAACTAATATACACATACCAAGTGTGGAAAGTTTCCGGTTCCTCGCCATAATCGATATTCATGGATATTGGCTGATTTTTAAGGGTTCGCTTACGTGATATGCTATTAAATCAACAGTGGACCTATTGCTAAGCAAACCGTTCCGCCGGCTATTCAAGATTCACAAGATGAACTGTACATAAACTTTATGAGCATTTTGATGTGCAAATATGCATTCATGTGAAACATCTTCCAGCTCCTGCATAAGTTACTGAATTTGATTTTCGCAAACAGCTTGATCCAGTAATACACATAGTCCATATTTAATATTCCCTTTGAATAACGATTTTCGTTATTTATATCAATTTTCAGAATCTTCGCATATTTTGATGAACTTAATGTGAAATGACTATCGATCGAAATAACTTCACGCTAGTGTGTGAGGGACCCAAACAAAAAAAAGAAGAAGATTCTGTTATTTTTTAATTTCCGGACATCACATTTTTCATAAAATCGATGCGCAGATTTGTTGGTCTCCTTCATCTCTTTGAAAGCTTTTAAATAAATTAATATTTATTGGGATGATAACGCATCTGCTTTTAAAAAATCTTGAACACACAGACGTAATTACGTATACATATTTAATGTCTGTCTGTCTGCATAAATAATTCATGGTAACTTTGTTACGGCAAAAGTCGGGTCTATATTCCTATGCTTAGACGATGTACGAAGATAGGTGAGACTTAACGTTTGATTGTAGCTTTGCGCAGTCTTCTACTGCGAATGTGCCACTGAAATTATTCATATGCTTGCCAGGACGATGTCACAATCGAAATTATTATTAAACATCAGTGTAGGGTGGCGGCCGTAGCGTTGTGGGTATGCGCGCGATTCCTACGCACTTTAGGTTCGAATCATCATCATCATCATCTTCTGACCCGCATGATCCACTAAAGGGGTCGCGGGGGTAAGCCACGCACGAGAGATCTCCAGGCAACTCGATCCTCCGCCATCGACTCTAACTCATCAGGAGCTATGCCCAAGCGTAACCAGGCGAGTTTTTGGACTTGGTCCAACCACCTCGTCCTGGATCTGCAAAGCGGTCGCCTACCTAATGGAATCGCATTCAACGCCCGCCTCGGAAGTCGTGATGATGGGAACATTCGTGCCACGTGACCAAACCACCGAAGGTTCGAATCCCATTAAGACAAAAATATAATTTCCACGGCCGCACCTCTTTGGAGTCACTGATAATCCTCAAAGAGTGTAACTGTCTAAAAAAAGCTTCTCAAACTAGGCCCCTGGGAGTCGGAGAGAACAATAACACGAGTGGTTGCAGAGAAGCTAATCCCTGGCCCTCTTCGGGCTGTATCGAGTAAATGGTCTTCCGACTTTGGAAGTAAGCGGCCATATTGTTGAAGCTACATCTGCCAAATTGGCTGTCATTTATTCTGTATGTTGTGCCCGATCGTCAAGAACGCGTGCAAATGATTAAATTGTTTTATTGGTCTGTATTGACAACTCTTCTCGCCCTTGACCCATTTTACGGTCGCCTTAAGATGAAGCCCATCTCTGAATGAATGGGTACTTTAACAAACAAACTTGTCGAGTTAGGGACGATACCAATCCACATGAGATCCAAGTGCGTCAAATTCATTCCAAAAAAAATCACTGTTTGATGTGGATTTTGGCTTGATAGTGTCGTCAGTACTTATTTCTTATAGAACGCCCTTGCCCAGGCCATCAGCCTCAACGGTGAGCACTATATGTCAACGATTACCAATTTTTGTTTCACCTTCATTGGACGATATTGACACCAGCGACATGGGGCTTCAACATGACGGCGCTATCTGTCACATAGCTCACGCCCCATTGTCAATTGTGTACGAGCGATTCGAGGGCATGGTTATATCTGGTGGAGGTGATGTGAAGCGAACACCGAGATCGTGTGATTTGTTACTTTACTTTGTCGTGTTTTCTAAAAATCCACGTCTACTCGAAAAAACCAGACATGGCCATACCCCATGTCATCGGTCAAATTCAGCCTGATTAATGCGCCAGAGTGATGGAAAATTGGACATTTCGGATACGCGCTACCCAGAGAACCAGCGGCAGCCTCATGAAATATGTTATATAACGGCATTGAGAGTCCTTTAAGAACGAATAGTAAATTTCGATGATATCTCACACGCTCTTTGATTAATTTAAATTTAAATATAGGAAGCGCTTAATGTATATAATTATTTTATTTTGAATGCACAGGGTGGGCCATCTAGTGTTTTTTTTTTTTAAATCATAGGTTATTTTCACACTTACAGCTGTTTTTGACAGAAAGTCAGTATCATACCTCCGCGGAACGAAATGAGTCGCTTGAACAAGGTAAAGCGTTTTAAACAGGAAAGGATTTGGCACACCCTATATTTATATTGACTATAGTAAACCTAAAATTGTAAAGCCTCTTCGTGTTGATTCGAACAGACCTGTGGACAATATCAGTATTTACTTTCGATTCTCCAGCGTGTGCAAAAACGTCTGTCTTATATGCAATGAATCTCCTTCAGCGGATGGGTTCTCTAGGCAGCTTATATAAATGGGATTATTCTTCCATGTGACCTAACAAATTCCCTTTTGTGTTCGCATGACACGTTCAAATCACCCAAGTCATCTATAATAATAAGGTATTGTATGGGTGGTACTAAAGTTCGAGATGAACTTAGACCTATCACGATTGGATGGGAAATACGGTTTTATCCCGATTGCGAACAGCGTAGTTTGAGAAGCTATTTCTGGACAGGACCAGGAATACTCTTTCAGCATTGCCAGTGACCCCAACGATGTGGAGCCGTGAATTATGAATGTTGGTAAATTCACACCAACTCTATACACCACGCAACAAATTATTCCTCGGCTTATTACCATTCGACTAGAATAAGAAGGTACAATGGCGTAAGATATAAAATCTGATCATTGAAATTGTCAGGTAATGAACATGGAATAAATGGTACAGTAATTGAATTTTTATTGACCTTAGATGGTTTCTGCTTTCGTCTTGTTTAAGTCACATATCGTCCACATCCATACTTTGCAATTTGTATGCAAATACTGAGTTTAGACAATGAATAGCTTGACTACTCGCATTTGCAAGAAATAGGCGTCAAATTATGCGTCCAATCAAAGTCAACAGGCACTCGATATGGATGCATGTTTCATCTATTATTTGTAGATTTTCCAAGCCCCAATATTCGAGGATTTTGATGATCAAGATGAAAATGCGACTCACTTGAGACATCAGAATGCGCTCAAACAACAACAACCTGTTTGACTTTCACTTACTTACTTCTCAGGCTTGTGACCCAATGAGAGTAGGAGTCTGAGCTATACTGCCTTCCATAGGCACGCTGCTTCCAGTCTTGTGTCCGCAATGAGTTGGTCTTTACAGAGCTTCGGCTTTCTTCTCCTTCGCGAACCAGGAGACTCGTATTCGAAAACTCTCTTAGCTGGAGCGTTGGATTTGTAGAAGATAGTGCCTTCCGTATTTATTGCAGCCGGCTGCATTATCTTCTCCAGTACCTGATTGAAAACGTCAGGAATCGATCATTTCGGAGGTCCTTGAACCAAACTGCGCGGTGCATCCCCTGTGTGCTAGCATGGTGCGACGCAATTGGACCAGTTTTTCTGTGATCAATTTCGATCGAATATATCGATGCAATGTTTGCTCCCGTATGCAGCTTTAAAATCGATAAAAAAATGATTTCGTATGGATTTATTCTCCAGGATTTACCTTAGCGTGAATATTTGCTCTATAGTCGATTTTCCGGGTCGCAAGCCGCACGGGTACGTTCCAATTAGTACATTGCAAAACGGCTTTATCCGTTCGTTCCCACAGTACGCACAGTACGCTGGACAGGATCTTGTGGTGACCTTTACATAACGCAAAAATATTACAAACCACACACACTGACACTGCTAAAGAAGCTATAGAGAATGTAGCCATTTCTCAAGGACAAACAGCCCATTCGTTACAGGTGGCATGAATAGGAGGTGAAATGTATTTGTGTTTTTTGTTTACTGCAACCTTGGCAACCCTCTTTCTATGCATGCTTCTAAGGTATTCCCTCTATCAAAACGTGGCTGCAATAAAGAAACAACTTTAGTTGCCTGCAATTGTGTAATAAGGAAACCAAACTTTGCATACAATTTCTCATAGACGAGCCCTTCCAATTGTCCCCCAGCCTGCGTGTGGCTGCAGGCATTATTCTGCAACACTGCAGGCTACTACACGCTGAGGTGGGTCACATCATAGATGAACGGTCAGAATATTTCCTTTAGCGCTTAGGTGGTGAATAAACCACATCATGGAACTTGAAACTGTGCAGTAACAAGGAGCGCTTACCACCCTTCAGTTCGGGCAAGGCTGAACCACCACATCGCAATTACCGCAAGCTGTCACAAGCGCAACAGGTGCTTAACAGCGAATGGTATGTACTCTGTAGCAGAACTTTCAAAATGGGGTGGCTGACAAGAGATTGGATGGAGCATAAATTTGTGAACTGTACCCACATACACATACACACACACACAGCTACATGCAAGGACTGCAAGCCAAATGAGTAGAATGCTGGCGTCGTATTAACAATTTATAAGCGAGGTGACCGCATACAATTCTGCAACGGATGGGGAGGATGATGCCATTAAAATACGATGCGGTTCGAGATAGACGTCTTAAATCAGAGAAATCCCCCATCCGGTGCTGAGTCATCTTTCGACTGGCAAGCGCTTCGTGGTAATCACATAAGGATTTGATAAATCTTTGAATTCAATTATCTCAAATCTGTGTCTGGTTGAGGAAAATGTGGCAGAAAACAAGTTAAGCCATTACGGAATCCAATTTGGTTTTTTCACAATTTCCGAAGGACAATAGTCCTTCATTTTATAGTGTCAGTAATGTCCAGGCGACAAAGAAGAAAATAGCGTCATGGTGAGAAGGGAAGGGAATGTGAATCACATGAGACAGTGGACTTTGGCGCTCAGGACTTCCCATGTGGTCCTCTCGTTTTTGAGACAATCAGTATGCTAATGTCCGAAGTTGTTAGCAAGGGAGAATAATAAAAGTTGTCGTTTATATTTAGTAGACAGTAGGAGGATACGAGTATTTTCAAGAGATGACATTGCAGATCAGACGCTAGAAAGTGTGAATTTACAGGCGTCCGGGGATCGTATAAATTCTGAATAAAATGTACGGGGAGGACGTTGCGAGAGTAATTTAGGTGTCGTCTTTTTTGTATTTCTTATACAGATTGTCTGTAGCAAGTGGGCTTATTGGTATTAATTGAAAATCAAATAACTACTCTGTATAAATGTGTACTCATTTGTATAGCAATTTAAACAATAACAAAAATAATAACTAATGCATATAACTAATGAAGAACAAACGAATTGAATTGAGTTTCAATGGCAATGGAAGTGGAGATGTATCTCTTTCGTTTTTTTTATAATGTGAACCATCATTTTTAGTTTTATCTAGCGATGGGCGAATTCGAATGATTATTCGAGTGATAATCAAAATCAAATAAAATCATTCGAATGACTACTAATGTCTGTAAACATGTTCCTTCTCGTCAATCGTGTGTGCGTGGTGTCTGCACTTTGATGTGCGTGTGCATCACTTTCATGAGGACCCGATCATGGAGACGGTCAGGTGCTTGAGAGCTGTTGGTGCGACAAGACTTAATAAAAAAGAGCTGTTTAACGTGAAAGTTATTGTTTATATTTCCGGTTGATCCGATCCGTAACACTACTAACTACTAACACAAGAGAACTTAGTATTCATTCGAATGATTTTGAGAGTCGCGATGTTTTACTAATCGATTACCACTCGAATAATCAATGGAGTACAAAAAAAGAAACAGAATTTTTGTTAAAGCGCTTAGCTTTATTTTCAAGCCTCAGCAAACATAAACTAAAGTAGTATTTCTTTAAATTTTTAAAATGCATTGACATTGAAAGTCTGTACCTTCTCTGAGACCGATGCTAGGTGGTTAAGGGTTAAATTTGCTGTAAATTCGGAGGACCTGACGGTGTAGTGAACACTGAGCCGGCGAAGAGCATTCCATATGAAGTTCGATCTGGTAGAAGTTAGAGGAAGTTAATTTGTTATCGGTTTCTTTTTCAATTAATTTAATAATAATTCAGTTAATATCCTACAACTATGTAGATGTGTTCCACAGCAATCCATATACTTTTACAACCATTTATCTCATATCTTTTGAGCTAGCCACACCCTTGAAAGGTATATCACAGCAACACAGAGCCTAGATCGAGATAAGTGAATAAAAGTTAAAAGCAAGCAACATTTCGTAATCAAGTCTGTGGATCAAGCTCAAACTCCGACATCAAAGGTGTTGTTGGTCTGAAGCAACATAAATTTCCTCAATCGAATGGTAATCCTGTTCACCAGTACGGCGCGCCTTGGACGTAGACATCAACGAACAAGCCTCTCCACCTAACGTTATTTCTAGCTAGTTGCCTACAATTGCTCACATAAAGTTGAAAAATGTACTTCTCCACTTGTGAGTCAGTTCTGAGAATTTAACTCATCTGAGAATTTCACTCTTATGAATAATCAGAAATAATAATTCATTCATTGACTTCACCTGAATATTCACTGAAGTGTAAGCATTCAAAGGAAATCAATGAAATCAAATGACTTTCTTGTGTGTGCCTAACCCAAGTTTGTTGCATTAATTCGAAGACATTTTAATCAATTGGTGCATTCAATGAATTCAATCCCGTCCTCCGATGACGCTATGTAGACCATACAGTTCGTGCTTTTATCATTTTCCAGTCGCTTTTGGAATCGTACATGTTTCTACATACAGTCGGACTGGTATGATACTTGTTATTTACTTCTTCTAAGCAGTGGTTGGAAAGAGTTATTCTGCTGGTAAGAGTATTACCGCAGAGCTACAATAAACGTAGTCCCTGACTGCCTACTAGTTATATGTATATGCTCATCGTAACGATTTATCCAAGAAGCCGACCAAATGTCTTGGAATATCATGTCTTTAGTGTTGACTTGTAAGTTAAGAACGACATTCTCTCGAATGATGTTGAAGAAGTCGCCAGACGGCGCGACGACTTACACAAAATCTTTTTTGACATTGAAATCTCTTTGAGTTTGTCACTGACCTTGATAGAGCAACGATAACTCATCTTGTCATTTTTCAAATTCAATTCAAATTACATCGGTTAAGTGCCGCCATTTGAATGAAGGCACTCATGAGCTCTTTTGATAGCACTTTCCATGACTTTTTTAAGTGTTTTCGATGTAATTTGTGCGATTTCTTCCCGAGTGTTGAAGGAGGAGAGGAAGACAGAATCTCCGGTATAAAGACCAAGTAATTGCGTATGTAAGACAGCTTGATCTTGAATACTGGAAGCAGCATGCCCAGGACCGTCAACGATGGAAGGCAGCAATTGCTCAGGCTCGGACCCTCTGTGGGTCGCCGGCCTAATAAGTAAGTAAGTAAGTCTTCTCGAATGTTAAGCTTCAGCTCCTCTATAGTGTGTGGTTTGCTAATGTAAGCCTTCCCTCCAGGTAACCGCATAAAAACAAGTGTGCAATTTTACTTGTTTACAAATCCTGTCAAATGAAAATGTGACAGTTGCTCATCATAAAATTTCCTAAAAATTCTTGGTCATTTTCGGTCGATTTCGATTTGTGTTCGTGTGCGATCGTGTAGTCAAATCTCGAAAGTCGTATGTCAGCAAAAAAAAATTCTATAAATATAAGCCCACCCTGAACATATTATCTTTTGAAATTGTGTTATGAGAAGGTTCAAGAAACCGAAATAAATGTCCGAGGAAGATTGTCCGTCTGGCTGTGTATCACTTTGGGTAGTTAAAATAGAAGCAGATCTATCACAAGTGTAGTAAAGTCCCAACACTGCTGGCGAGTTTGACAAGAATGTCAAAACAAGACAGCGCGGCGTATATGTAGATCTGTCTGTCCTGTCGTACTCGTACATGCTCTTGAAATCGACGATAAAGGATAAAAATCTGTTCTATTGAGGACTTCACAATGATAAGGACATATTGTTGATAAACGGCTTCCACCTTTTTGATGACAATAACTTGATCAATAATTTAGGGAAGTCTATTCAAAATAATTCATATATATCTATGTATGTACTTTGGAGGCGATAAATGAGTCTTGCTGCTATCCTCAGTGTCGCAAGTTCATCAAGTTGATTGAAGTCCTCAACTTGTGTGCCCCATTGTCGTTCAACTCTCTTGTCCTACAGCTACAGCGGATTAACTGGCCTAACGATTGCACAAAGCACTCTTCTTTTGAAACGACCAAGACCAAGGCACTTCATTCTATTCTACATGGTTTCCCTTCCACCGCAATTGTGAAATGAATTACACAAAGGCATGTGAAGAAGGATGGTTTTACAATTAAACTGCCTCTTGACCCCACAAAGATAGTGTTTGACTCTACGACGATGACTGTGGGAGCTGCTGAGTTATTGTTATGTACAGCGTAACTTGCAACGTCGCATCGTTAAGAAGCTGTCCTTGGCTTTCGTCCTCCGTCCTTTGTATGAAAAATGGAATATTTTCTGTTCCTCCTTGTGTTCTTCATTGTTAATATAATAATCATATTCTTACTAATATATTAGAAACAGAAGTAAGTGCGTGGATTTTAAAACCAAGACTGACAGCAGCCAAGGAAGGATGCCACGCAAAAAGTGCTCCTTTTGTTAAAATTACGTATAAAATGGTGATGTTCGTTGATACCATCGTCAACAGCAAAAAAAGGACGTTGCCTTATACCCAACTGAAACATCAATATTCGTTGAATTAACACAAGATGTAAATAATTTTTCAATCAAAATTCATCCGCCCCCTTCAATAAAACTTGACAGGATTGTGACATGAAACATGTCACTGTCAACTTTACAACATCAACATGAAGAAGTAAATATTTTATTTAGAAACCTCACTCTCTGGAAACTCATGGTTTGATTACATGAACATTGTCAATTGAGACGTGACTAACGCAAGTACGTTTACCCTCGAATTTCTTTTCCCAAAAATGTATAAAAGTTTAACAACCAACAACTCAAGAAGTTGCATCGTCACCTAAAATTTAACACCGATACCAATCCGCTTCCGAAACCCCAACGCAAACCGAACCGTCTGAAGGTGTCTATAGCAAATAATTCGGAAATGTTTTACAAAGTTTCAGTGGCAAAAGTTGGTCGTTCCTAGATTGACTCAAGTTGGTTTAGGTGGGGCACGTCAGCAAATTCATCACACAAGTTTTTTTTTTTTTGATTTCATTGTACAAAGACTGACATACACGTATGTACACATGTTCATATTTGAAATTGGATTTATTTTACGACCTGAGTTTGTTTGTCGGTGGGATGAAGTTTCTTGGCGCCCGAATTTCATTACAAAGGCATCATTTAGATCGGATTGAATCGAAAAATAAACCATCACGTGGGGATGAGGTTCACTTATCTCCAGATCTGTGCTCAAACGTTATCCGGACAGTTTGCAGTTAGAATTAAAATGATTTTCAAAAATAACAGACGGTTATCGCTGCACAGATTCTCTGCTGCTTGCTCTCTTATACTTGTCTGAACTCTGGATAGCAAAGTAGCAGAGCTTTTCTCTCATATTGCAAGAGAAAAGCTCACAATCAGCTGATCCATTGGCAACCATCTTCCTGTGCTTGCTCCCCTACTATCACGACCAACACAAGCCGAAACTTACTTGTGTAAGCCTAAGTCACCTTGGGGTGGATGCTTGGATGTTTGGACTTTTATACCACTCACTGTGCGTTTTGTTTTGCGATTATACGTTTGTATAGAATTGTGAGTACAACATCCCAACAGCTGTGTGTGCAAGTGTGATGAACGTGGAGCACACGCGAAGCACACAAATGCCAATACGAAAGACAAAGTTCACGTTCAGTATCCTGCTGATGATTGAAAGGACTTTTCAGTCGAAAGTTATATTCTCGAGCGTGTTGACACGCCATTTTGCTTTTTAACGCTGTTCTAAATCGAATCCTTTCATTTTCTTCTATCTTTGCTTCTTTACACGGCCTTTTTTTGTTTACTTTTTTGTCTTTGTTTCGGTTTATTGCATTTCGGTTAGTTTAGTTTTTTTGTTGTTGTTGTCGTTGTCGTTGTCGTTGTATATGTGTCGGTCTTATCGGTTCAAACAGTGTGTTGCGTTACGTACCGTTATGTTGTTGTGGAATTTTTTGCTTTAACCACGAGCCGATGCAAGTTGATTGAGTTCAAAACAAAAACGGACAACGTTCTGTTTTATATTTTTATTTCGCAAACAAAAGAATCGAACTAAGTGATAAACGAAGTCAAATTTAGTGGATTAATTTAAACGATGTTTTAACACGTTTTGTTTGTGTTTGTTTTGTAACACGGAGCACGGACGGAGAGAAGGAGCATTTGTTTGTTTTGTGAACGAAGTCATGCAAAAGTAATCAAAACATACACAAAGTACGTTGGTTCCACTTGAGCTATTTTTATAACTCCATTACCCATGGTCGTCGTCCTGCATTCATCTTGGTTGTGCTTTCATTTAAATTTTAACATCCTACCTCACGATTAATCAACAATCTCTCGCTCTCTCGTAACCTTCTCTTATGCCTGTGAAGCCCTGTGAAGCCCTGTGAATTCCCCAAAGTATAACCTTTTCCATGTTGTTGTAGTATTCCCTTTAACCGCCTCGTGCAAGAAAACAAAAAGAATATCCAGAATCACATTTAGAATGAGACAATAAATCCTTGAAATGTTTTAAGTGTAAATTATTTAAAAAGAAAAGAGAATGATTGCACATGTGTATGTACATATCCATCCCCTGGTTCACACGAATACTGAAGGAAATGATTTGATACTCCCCAAGGATAATCGGTAATCACATTTGTATCGCTGATGCTGGAATTGAATTGAATCGGTCCTAAGTGCTACCGGAAATGAGACAGCTTTTGATGGGGTCATCATTGTGTATGCCGTCCCTACATGCGAGGACAATAAAAGAGGAGCACCCGGCAAAGGGAGGGAGTATTGTTTGTATATCACACTTGTTCGACCGATTAGTCTCCGCTTGAAAATGTGTGTAGAGCGGTTGTTTTTATTTGTCACTCAGCTTGAAACTGAACCTTCATGGGTTTCCACTTCAGTGGTCTCTATTTCTGTGATTGAGACTTCGGCCGCACTCTAAAATCGATGCCTAATATTTATGGATTGCTGCGGATATGTGTATGGGATGTGGATGTCAGTAAAGACAATTGGTTGGTAAACATCTGATATGGGACAGGTGATTTGCTTGTCTATTATCCGCTTCCACGTGCAAATGAGATGGAGTCCAAGTTTTTGTTATGGTCTGAAAGGTAATCCCATTGAAGATCTTCCAGTCGATTGGCAGATAGTCCTTAACTTTATGTTTTCAAACAACAGAAAGAGCGATTTAGTTTTATTACCATCCCGTCACACCCTCCTCTCGGGTATTCTCGAATGATGTCTTAATAAAAGTCTTCTGCTGTGTGAAACACTTTTCGGTCAGTCACTTTTGAAGTCGCCTTGGTTTCAGCTCTGTTGCTAGTCCTCGTACCTGGTGAATGGGTGTTTTAATGGCGAAAAGCAGCAACTGGAAGCTCCTTCTCTGGTTGTGTGAGAAATTGCATTATTATGATGGAGGAGACCACTGTCCTTGTGTCAAGGGATGTGTGTGGACTGGTGCGCAATTTTCTTAAAAGGTTCTCGTTACGGATATTGGTTGCAATTTAGATCTTTGTCGATGGTCGGTGTTTGTCTTTTCGATTTGGTCTTAATCGGTTTTTGGAGAATGACGGTGTTTACTTGGAGTTTCTTGGATCAGTTTTGATCAGTTGGTTAGTGGTACAGGTTCGCTCTGCTTGCGATTTTTAAAAGATTGAAAGAATTATATTAACTAATATTTTTTCTATTTGAGTGGCTATATATATCTATGGGTGGCGCTACAGCCCGTAGAGGGCCAGGGCCTAGCTTCTCAGCAACCACTCGTGTTGTGCGTGCTATTGTTCTATCACGAGGGGAAGGGACCTACAGTTTTATGCCGACTCCGAACGGCCAATTTGAGAAGCTTTTTCTAGACAGTTATACTCTTTGAGCATTGTCAGTGACTCTAAAGAGGTGAGGCCGTGAAAAGTATTTCTTGTCGTACCAGGAATCGAACCCAGACAGGTGGGTCCAAATGCGTAGGAGTCGACGCACATACCCACAACGCCACGGGCCACATAGTGGCTGCATAATAATTTAAGCTTTGTATGTGAAATTTCTACGAATCACAAGTGTTTCAATAAGAATATATCAATATTTAATATATCAAATGAATAAGTGACTTATAGTGACGTCCAAAATGGCTTGATATGCCACGTGTGCTGCCTTCACAAACCAATTGTGTTTCTCATACAAATCGTTGTGTAAGAACATCGCATTGGGGAGGTTTTAGCAATCATGTGTTAAAACCGATCTGAGTTTACTTAGAGCTTTTGCACACGTTCAAACACTGTCAAACCAACTGCGATATGTGTTAGAAAGCCAGCCGAAATGTGCACTGGGTAACTCGTGTCTACCGGGTATAGGAATCTTCGCAGATTTCGAGTCCTCTTTCACTTTTTCGTATTTTTGTTGATCTGCTTTATTCTTTTATTCCCAGTGTTGGGTATCAAATGTATGGAACACATGTGTTAATAAGAGACAACATATGTCTGGTAAGGTCCAGCCGACGGAACATGTGAAAGGGTTCTTAGGAGCGGTCCAATTAGTCACATTGAATTTAATCAGCATTGCGCTTGTGCTATGTGCATATTTGTTTACATTTGGTTTTCGTGTGAATATTTTTTCCATCTGCAGTACAAATTTTTTTTCCCTTTTTCACTTATGTACAACATTTAATTGCAATAAATACATATGAATACTATATTTTTCCTTTTGTTATATCAATTAATGGCTACAAATTGTAAACAAAAAATATTATTGGATATGTCCACCTTTTGTTTTCCAGCAACGGTAAAGTCGGTAAAGTAGTCCGACAATTATCTCGAATAATAGCGCACTGTTTTAAAGATTCAATATTTGGGTGAATTTATAAGCCACTGTACATTGCTCAAGCCATTGTCTCTAAAATGGACCGTAACTTGTAGGCCAAGGGTTTAAGGACAGTGCATCCAGATGACCATTCAGCCGTTTAAATGAAGCTTGCAACGTTAGTTTTTAGCCATGATTGTGTCCTTTTTGCCTTATCATTGAGACCGGAGTCTTATTGGAAGGTACACTGTTTGTTTTCGAATGGTATTGTGTGAAGATGCTTGGCATTGTTCTCTAAAACATCACTTTCGTAAACTTTCGCTGATGTCTTAACAACTCTTTCGCAGAAATTTAGCTTCGTGACTCCATATAAAGGGTGATTTTTTAAAAGCTGTATAGGAAAGTTTTTCAAACAAAAAAACACATAAAATTCAGAAAAATGCATGATTTAATGTTTGAAGATTATTTCATGCAAATGTTGACCTTGACTGCGCCTCAAATGGTCCATCCGCTTAGTCCAATTTTGGCATACTCTTTCCAACATTTCGGCCGGTATCTCATGAATAAATGCTTCAACGTTGTCTTCCAATGCGTCAAAAAACAACAATTCTGCTTATTTACGTACCCATTGAGCCCAACTCAGAGATTTACGTACCCATTCCATAAAATGGAAGAAGCGCGCGATGAACTTTCTTAACAGAGCACGCATTTTGATAATAAAATTCAATAATTTGCTAGCGTTGTTCGCTTGTAAGACGATTCATGGTTAAATTATAGACCAAACTGAAGATGTTTGACAGTGAAACAAAACACGAAACGTGCGTCAGCTGTTTAAACCAGTGTTGCCAAAAAGATAATAGCTAACAAATCACCCTAATTACAAATAAATAAATTTAATTTTAATTTTTTTTCGATTTTCGACGCCTTTGGGTCTTAAGTGGTCGTACAATGGGAAGGTGTTCGGATTTTTGACGGTCGATTATTCCACATGTACCCCCGAACCAACCAACTGTATCACAAAGTTCAGGATAATTTTCAATTCAAAGTAACACCTGAAGGATTTCTTTTCGCAGCCGCATTTTTACAGGTCGATTAGGACTACACGATTTTCGATCTTACCCCATTCCATGATCCCAGAGAAATGAGGTTAAATCTTTTTACCCGGAACTTTCCATAAATGCCACTTGGCAATAGCAGTCAAGTTCAATTGGGTGCGTTCATATACCCAAACATTTGGACACTGGACACCGAATGTTGTCAATCATACCTGATTTTCTTAGCATCAAACGAAACATTCTGTTGGTCAACTTAAGTTAGCCATATTTATTTACTGTACTGGAGACCAGGAGAAGAAAGTCTGCTAACAGGAAATGATTCATACATGAATTCATATGTATATGCTTGGGCATTGACTAGTTGTCCGCCTACAGATAGTGACATTTATGTCCTGCCAATAGTGACCAGCATTATATTTGAAGGTGCATATATGTATGAGCACGTTTGCAAACCTGAGAGTGGTTATACCTTGAATGATTCAATTCGATGTATGTATCTATTAACCTAATTAAACTCGAATGAATTCTCGAATTGTTGCTAATAATAGCGCACACACGCTTTTAATTTGTAATCTAGTCACCAACGCTGAAAATGTAGACACTTAATTGGAAAAGTAGAACTATAATCACTTTTCAGAAGTCAGGCATCATGATTCCAACAAGTTGGTCACAATAAACGTACGTGGACATTAGCAACTTTTCTTTCAAAGGAATGGACGAACTTATGGATATCAAAAATTAACTTTCAGTTGACATTTGAAGAATTCGTTAAATTTTTAAAGTGACCCACAGTTCGTATGTATGCACATCGGTTCAGGAAGTAACAGATGTTGCATCCACTACGTGACATCTGCAATGCGTAAACCCCCCCTCAGACTTCAACGACAGGTCACCTCCACTGAGAGAAGAATACAAACATTTCCTTAAACTGTCAACAAACTGCTGTCACTTACACTATTGCTACTTACAGCAGTTTGATTGGTTCGCAATGCGCGTATCTCTGGGTGAAAGCAAGCCATGGCAGGTGTCACCCCAAGGCATCCTATCCCGACCAAAAAAAAATGATCGAATATAAAATATTTAAAGCAAAAAGTCAGGAATTAAGTTGCTAGCTGCACTGAGATGTGCTCGTAGGGCGTATACGTAACATCTGTATTGGAAGAGTGCAAGCAATACCCACACAAGTGGGATTGACATTTTCAGAAAACTTCCGTGACATGTCATTACATTTCTAGTGAAATTTAATTAAGTGGGACAAATATGTTCACAAGCCCGTTGGAAGGGCAATTTTTATTGAAAGAATAGAACAAAGGCGGATGCCTCCACCGTTTTGAGACGACACATGTGTGTGCTCGTGAAAGCTTTTGATGATTCGTTCATTGCTTTCCGACGACGTATATAATAGAATTTTCTTCGATAAAAAGAATACTCCGAAAAACAGAGATATCCCTGCCCCATCTCCGAATGGTGCGCGATGGAGTGAGGAAATATTATAAATTGCAGACATTGCTCCAAGGGCAAAGGTAGTGGGTTTTTTTTTGTTCTTCCCTTAACCTATGTTGAAGTTCCTGCTAAGGGATGTTGTTAAAAATAAAGAAATAAAATAAAATAAATCCACGCACGGTAGAGCTATTCGTGATTGCTTCTTTTGTGGGATCTGAAGCATGGATAATGAAGTTTTCACGAAATAGGCATCTGCTGGAGAACGATTCTGCCGGACGTTAAAAATTCACAAACGCCTCCAGTCTTTGAAATTGGCATCATGTTGCTGGGAGGGGGGGGGGGGGGGGGCTTACAATTTTTCGAAATATATTTTTATGGAGCTCAAAAACAGATTTCAATGATGACAATTAGTCGTTTAGGTTACGTGTGCTTAGCTGCTTTTACTGGCAGAACAGTGTTTGAAGAAGTGATTTTTTTTTATTTTTAATGCCGTGACCAGACGCTTTTACAATGGAATAAGATTATAATTTATATCTTACTGATGGGACATATGGTACGTAGATTTCAGTTAGGAATTTCTACCGTTAAGTAGCAAGGTTGAGGTTGTCTGGTTGTCTGGTGTGCAGTATTTCTTTTGACAGATCAGAGCCACTTTATGACATTATCTTGTCGGAATATGTTTCTCCGCAGCTGTGTGTGAAGTGGAACTGTCTGTTGCTGAAGCCAAATGTTCTGCAGACGTAATTGTTAAGGTTTGGGCGCAAGAATGTCCCAATAGTCTTCTTAGTTTACCACCATGTCGCGGTGCACAAATAGAGAACATTATGATAAGAGACATACGACATCAATGTCCCAGCATGTTCAAAATGTTATCTACCCTGAAACACACTGCTATTAACAACTCTTTGTGGCTGCCAAATGCTAACTGGCCGGAAATGAAATTGTAACATAAGAAGCACTCGCCCATTCGCGATACATCATCTGTAATCTCTTGAAGGAGAATCAATAATTTCTGATGCTCAATATAAATACAAAATAGCATCAAAGCCAACCAGAGGTCGTAGAATATGGCACCAAACGCGTCCGGTTGACAGCTCCCAAAAACCGACGGCCTACAGAATGTAATTACAAAACGAACAAAACAACGTAAAGCTCATAAATATTTATGCAACCGTTTAATTTATTTCACAGGCATTTCCAAAAAGGAAAACTCAATTCTTTATGAATGCGAAACAATTTACGTAGCCATTCATCTCTAACTGAACGCATACGTAATTTTTCTAAGTGATGCGATGACTTCCGTTCCCTAACCACTTCCATCCTTCCTGTTGCCCCTCTTTCTCGCTTTCTCTCACACTCAATCACTCAATTTCGTTGACCATTTTCTATGTGAACGGATATAATCCCATCAATAGGTAGTGAGTTGAACAAGAACAAGAATCCTTTCAATGGAAAAAGCGTCAGCTGGTCGCAATGTTTTTTGCTTATAATCCATGCTTGGCTTAACAGGATCCGTTTATATGAAGAAGAAAGAAAAAAAGAAAAGAAAGAGAAACAAAAATAAACGCGATTATCGAAGCATTCTGCAAAATGAAAAACTTATTTCACTCTCATTCGGGATGCAGCAGCGTGGTAGTGAAAGGACAAAAAACTTGTTCCTCACTTTGACCCCGAACCCAAGAGTAATCAAAGTCATTCAACCGTACTGTGCTCAGAAATACATATATTTTTGATTTTAAAATGTGCCACTGTCCCTTAAAAAGCAGTTAAGGTTGTCGTTTCTGTTTTGTTAACAGAATTATACCAAAAAAAAGGGAAAGTTTCTACAGGATTTTGCCGGCGATAACATGACCGTTGAGCTCGACATTCAGTTTTACGACTTGTGGTCTCCGGGCGTTTGAATTGGATTGCCGGCATGTGTGTGTGTAGTTTTATGACCGAACGGGCTTTGTTTGTGTTTTTCTTCTTCATTCCTTTCTAAAACTTTTGACAATTTCCTTGAACAATCGTTCGCACTCGTAGCAGCCTTGCACAAGTCAAGCCTGTGTAATGCATGACTGCCTTCATGATGTCTACGTGCTTCAACGTATGTGTTAATATGTTAATTTTATTACCTGACTGTGTCCCAGTGTGGGATGGGTTGATGTGTTGCGTAAGGTGACTCCTTTTCACAGAGCAAAATACCATACGATCTGTCACCGAAGCACACTCGCCATTATTTATTTGCGTACCTATTTTGCACAGCACCTAGATACTTGATATCGATTTTTGGCCTCACCTCGTTACACATCTCACTCTCGCCGCAGTGTGGTATTCAATTGCGGGGCTCGGATGCGAGGAGAGGGTTCATTATTACGACACTAATGCTATTCTACTTGGGTCTTAGCGAATTGCGTAGGTTAATCTTGCAGGGGGGTTCTGTTTTTGGATTTTTGCCAATAATCATGAATTAAGTGGGTACGTCTGTAATAATGAGGCTAATAATCTGAAGAGCATGACTTATTAGAAAATTGTTGGTTTTATTTGTTGGTTGATGAATAATTGCCATCGCGTGAGATACTTCCGAATTATTCTAAATAAAATTATCGCTTTCGCTTAAAAGCAACCGTTAATTGTCTGGAAAAAGCTACGCAAACTTCGCTGATAGGAGTCGACATAAAACTCTTGATCCCTTCCACTCGTGACAGAACAATGACACGCACACGAGTGGTTGTTGTAGAAGCTAGGCCCTGACGCTCTACGGGCTACGACCTCTAAAGTTTCGACAAAATACGAGTTCGTAAAGACCATCTTAATAAAAAAACAAACACATAGATAATCGTTGGTATTGGAATTTGATTACAACTGAAAGGCAAGCATCCACATCAGGAAAAGAGGTGACAGCCATCACATCTGTTCTTCAATGTCTCTGTTTATTATGACAAGATGTTTGTTTTTTTCATATTCACCTGGCAGGTAGGTCTCCGTCTCACCTTCAAATTCGAGGCATCTTTTGAGAACTGCCTTCCAAAGGAGCAAGACCACGATGAATAATGCGGTTTTGTAATTTTGTAATTAGCCTTTTCTGTCGATGGATCCAGCTGGGAGAATGATTAATTATCAAAGTATTTACGTCGTCATTAGAGATGGGAATTTTGATCTCAGTCATTTTCGCTTACATTCATAAGATTTTGAAGGCGACTGATGTCTATGCTTGTTCCACCTTAAGCTATGACATTTTGGGATGAATACATAACATAATACATAAATCTTGTGAGCACGACGTATTGTTTGATTTAGTTGGCATCAAATTGATGGCCCCCTTTGGCGGCTTCTACACGCTTTTAATTAGTCACAGGATTTTTTTAATGTGTCCGCAAGGGAGGTGAGAGAGTGCTAGGGGTAGACCGTATCTCGTGTTGTCAAGGTTTGCTACTGATTTTGAGTATTCTCTTTTATTTCCTTTATTCTCTTCTTCTCACTTTTGGGTATTGCAAGCATGCTGCACATATGTGAGAAGGAGATGTCCCATGTGTGAGAAATGCTGGGGAGGGGACAAATTCAGTAGGAATCCAAAGTGGGAAAAAGTGTCTTGGGATCACAGAAGGGAATTTGTAAAGTCTTGAGTAAAAAATCTCACCGCCTTTACCCGTCAGAGAATAATATCATGGACACCACGAGTGGTTATTTTAAAAGCTGGGTCCAAGATCACTTGGAACGGGTGGAGGTCATACAGTTCAGGTCTTCTACAGCATAGCTCGAATATCAGAAAAGCGTTCGCCTTTCGTAAGCACTTTAATTCAGATTAAATAAACCGAATGGCAATGATGATTGATACATAATAATCAATCAATTTCATATCCACTCAGAATCTTTTAGTTCTTTTTTTTATTTATTAAGTGCTTTATTATGAATTTCTTGTTACCTACATAAGTGATGACATTGATTACGATGTATTAGAGATGTGGTGTTGACTTTGATTGGCGTTTTTTTCACGCGCGTATGAGTTAGCCGTGAGAGTGCTTCATTATTTGAAGAGCTTCATGTAAAACCCTCTTGAAATTGTTCCTGACAAACAGTTGACTCTCCTCCTTTTGATATGACTAACAATGGCCACATTGCATTACGGAGTCATCTAAGAGAGGAGCTAATGCACGCGCCTATCCAGATCAACTTCATTTGCTTTAAGGATATCAACTGTTCGTTTTCTACTGTACTTGGCATTGGTTTGGTCGTAAAAACACAAAGACTTGGTTGAGTCTTGTACAAATCACATTTGCCGACGAGAGATGGCTTCGTTAATAAATTAGTTGCAAGGAAACCCCGATTTCCTGCGGTCAATTTTGCAGTTTCTCCTTCGCAATTAGTTTGCAGAAGAGACAAATCGTCGCAGCAAGGCCATTTTCTAATAAATAAACGAACGTCCATGGCTTAAATTTATGCAGGATGGAAAAGTAAATAACATTATCAATTTGCGCCACAAAGGTTCATCCTTTTGTTGATGGCTTATACGTACACCTCAAGCCTTCTAATTACGTCTTTCAGAAACCGAATAGTTCGTCTTTTATGAATTTTGTGCCAACCACACTATCTTCGAGATTCCCCCAAGGACTACGGTCCTCTGTTTACTTGACAACCCAGTTTTCGTTGTGTCAACAAAGTTTTAATCAAACAACTGGAAGTAACACTCCTCACAAATGTGGGCTAAAAACTTTCTACATTCTAACAATGTTATAAGCTTTGATCGGAATTGATTCATCCAATTAGGATGGGATATAAACAAGCGGAGAGATGCGGGCTGTCAGGCTTATTTATTTCTTTGAGGATATCCCGACACACAGAGAGAGAGAGACAGATAGAGATGGGCAAACCATTCCTATGTACATTTTCTTTTTAAATACAAATCAATCATTGAATGCTCGTGGGCACGATTTGAAGAACATTTAAAAATAGCTCAAGGAACATGTGGAAATAATGTGTATTTACATTTGCTTATAAGGACTGTGAGATATGATCTGAAACAAAAAAACACAACAAATAAACTCAACTAAATGCGAAGGACCAATTCATTAGATGGAAACAGAGGAAAAATCGAAAACAAGCTGCACCTACATATAGGTATACAAATACTAAAAAAAAAAGAAAACAAATAAATATCCTGCAACTGAACGTCAATAGAAAAGCTTTAAACTTATTTCTACACATATCTGACTGCACATCATTTAAACGTTTCTGACTAAATCGAACTATTTTTGTACCCACCAACACTCGCATGCGAGTTAATTAAAAATAAATAAAAAAAAAGTTTTTACCTAAACTGTCAAGTTGATAATTAAAATAAGAAAATGTCAGTGGATTTGAGCAGTCAACCTGAACCAACTATTTCCATAGTTACAACAGTTCCAACTGTAGCGCAAAATGGCGGTGAGATGGATGCTTTGCTCCTGGGACGCATCGGGGTGAGTTATCGTATTTTGTTTTGTTTCGTTTTTTCTTTATTTTGTTTTCTGTTTTCATTTCATTGCTAATGTTCTAATTAGTTTTAACCTAATATGTTTAATTAATTAAATTACATTTTCTGTTCGTGTATGCGTGTAGTATGTTGTAGATGTGTTATGCATGCAAATAATAGTGTTTTCCGCTTGCGAAGTTCACTGAGTGAACCCACTTACATCCATTTCCATACAAAATTGGTTAGTTACAATTTACAATCCATCTTTTCTTCCTGCTCTAAAAACAAACGTATGTGCGTACATTTACGCTTCTTTTGGGTTTGGCTGGGACTTCATATTTCATGGGGATTAATAGTTGTCAAGTGTGATTTCGAATATGTGTCTGTTGTATTAGTTCTCGTATGAGCATGGCCCTGAGTTATAGCCCAACACGGAGGAGGTGTAGCTCTTCACGGTATAAACCAATTGGTCGTAAAAATTGTAGTAATTGTGGTTGATGGCATAAAAGTCAACAAGACTGATTGTTCTCTAACAGGAGCAAATGGAACGGAACTGTATCCGGTAATCTATTTATAGAAATTCCATTTCTCGCCAAAAGCAGAGGGATGACTTTCGTGGGTTTTGTTGTTCTTACTTACCCGCAAAAGAGGGTGGAATATTCTACACTTTAAGGAGCATCGGCAGTGTGAACGTTTGTGTGGATTCTTGAAGAATGGTGCATGCATTTATTGAAGATTTCGCAAACGCGTGGGGATGTGTATGTATAAACAGGGATACATGTAAGCCTTTTGCAAAGACTTCAATTTCCGAAATGTTCACGGGAGCCATCGATTCCGGCTTCACGGTAGTGTGAGACTTTTACTCACTGAGAACACATCTCTTTTGGTAAAATGTGTGTTCACAGCAGTTATTCACATTTAGTAGGAAGGTATAAGGGTAATGTGCGACGAGATGCAATTTTCGATCGTCACCGAATGAAGAAAAAAAAATGTTAAAATACATGTAATCGATTTCTGTACTTTCGCCGTTCATCTTCGTTTCATCAACAATCGTAGAAAATCTCGTATTTCTGCAGAGGTATGTGTTTCAAATGTTCCGCGGTGTATTGACTAATGTTGTCAATCAGACAGAACAGGACCGACGTCGGTGAGTGAGCTCTTGGACACACACTCTTGCGGTTTCTCGGCTGTGGCTGGACTTATCCATCTCGTGGGTTCTTTTTTTGTCACTTCATCTGGCCGCCAGTAGGAAAGTTTGATCATCTCCGATCTGATTGATACGGTGTTGAGAACCTTTATGGCAACGACATGTCATCTATTTAAGACATTGATTGCAAGCGTGAATCACTCTTAATTGATTTTAAATTTGTTTGAAATATGTACATTGTTATCTGGTAGACAAAGCACGAGGGGTATCTTCACTGATTCCCGCAATATCTTAGTCGCAGAGCCACTTTGTTAGCCATACATTGCCTAACTTCGAAAAGAAAATATGTCAAAGAAAGCGGCATAGGTTGTGGACCGTAGCATATGGTTGGTGTTGCACTTAGAGGTTGACCTTGACTTCCACAGCAACCACTTGTGTGCAAGCTATTGCAATGGGTTTTCCAGTTACAACTAGGCAACTTTAAAGTTTCACTGAGAAAGCAGCCCTAACCACACCATCAATCAGTAATATCAACATTTTCAATGTCAACTTCACGAATGAAGAACGTTTACAAATAATTAACCAAAATTTCGAGTTGGAGTGTGATTTCACAGCAACTCCAAGAGCATTACCGTGAATTTTTTGCTGTAATTCTCGCCCCAGTGGACAAGGAATTCATGGTCTAGTGAACAAATGTGGGTGGTTTAAATTTTCGTAGTTGGATATTTCCGTGCCAGTGAGACAAAGGGTTGGTCGATGTGACGAGAATATTGCTGCGTGGCGTTCTAAAGAATTGGGCATCGCTAAGACCACACTGCGACGAATTTTGCGGAACAACCAATAATAAAAGTTCCACTTGGGTAACAAACTTCGTACCGGTCATATGGTTGGTTTCCAGTTTCCCATCACAACGTCCAGAGTGCTTACATGCTAAATCTGTTTTCTCATACATTTTCTGGGAAGGCTTCTTTCTCAGTACTCTCAAGTACTTTAATTTCTTGTGTAATTCGCCGGTTTCCTTTGCCCAGGTTCCCTTGATTTGTAAGGTTTCAATTTCCGCAATGCAAACTCCCCACAAAAACGAAATCTATAATATTTTTTTGTTTACGTCGTTGAGTCTTAAATCAACTACATACATACTTATTCAGTGTGAATGTGCAAAATAAACATTTTCAAATTTTAAATCGTCTATACCCCAATGTATTGGTACAAAGCATTTAATAATTCGATTATTCATCGGAGACTATGTACATCCCAGTGCTCGTTGAATTGCTGGACAAAGGCTTCGGTACGAGGTAAGACAATTGATTAATATTTATTGGGTAGAGCGGTTTCGTCTTAACCTTTGATAATGAGTTATTGAATTTTTGATACCGCACAAAATACCTTTTGAATACTTAACCGAGCATTGTGATGAAGGAAGACATTTATGGATCAATTCATAGCATTTCAGGATATTTTTTATGTATTCTTTATATGAAGCCACTTAAAAAAAAGGCAACGAAAAAGTGTTTACGGACCGGCCCATGATTTTGGTTTATTAAACTTCAAGGAAATGCCATGGTTGGGGGGGGGGGGGGGTGGAGGCTTTATTCAAATTAATCGATTCTAGGATTGTCTAGTTCTTCTGGAATGAGAGGTCCACTGTAAGGCATCGCAGAATGTTGGAGCTATGGTTAATTTTCAATTTAAATTTCATTATTCGATATTGATGGTACTGTATAATAAATGCTTCAGCACCTGCTTGAATAATGTACAAAGCAAAATGAATTCTCATCCTGCTCGAAGAATTTAATGAATCCCCACCGGGGTAGTCGTTTTCGTTTCGTTTTTTTTTTTACGATTTCTGAGTCGATGGTATTACCTGCTTGACCAAGTTTATGTTTTTGAGTGCTGATGGATATTTATAGAAACGCCAGTACTTAAAATGAATGAATATGAAGATGCATGTGGGAGGTGGTTGCACTCACCTGCTCAGGTGCGCATATATTCCACTGTCAATGCCAAAGAAGACTCATCCAGGAAAGTGGTGACGTACTGCATTTTAATGGGATGTATAGACGTACATACATGCATGCATTTGATGTTAAAATTGAACAAAGAATTACGAATGTATGAGAGTGGCAAAGTTCTATCATAAAGCGAGCGAGGGACACGTAGAATTTGATGATGGGGGGGTGTAAAATAATATTTTCGGTGACGAGAGTAAATTAAATTTGAGGGTACTGAATTCTTACTCGCTGATCCGGCGAACTTATTACCGTCTAAGTTATGTTAACTTATTAGCTGAATTAATTTCCATGTCAAAGCATGTGTTTCGTATATTCGTTGCATTTGTCCAGTATCGGGACGTGTAAGCAGTTTTCAGCGCTGAGCGTTGAATTGGCGTTCATGTGTTCCAACGAATGGATTAGGCGCTCTGATCATCACTTGACAGTCGATTCAAAGCAGTTTTGATCAACCGCATAACAGCTGGATGGCGCTGTTGGTTGAGTGCCTGGTTAAAGGGGGTTAAAGGGGTCCCAGGTTCGAATCCCAGTGAATGCAGAGTTAAAACGCCTTTATCGGGTTTTCAAATCTGGTCCAGTCACCATTTGCTTTTGCGATCAAATTAACGGCACTATCACTGGAGTTGTTGATCGGTGGTGGCCTGACTATGGGTATCACAATGGACCAACATGGTCTAATGTGCTGGCGATTTCGCTGGCAGCCCAACTACCTAACCGCATGGTTTTCATTACGTAGGGATTTTTCAAAACGCATCATTGCTCTAATACTGCAACGGAAATAATTCTAAATGGCAAACAAAAAACGCATTGTGAACAACAACAAAAAGCATCGCTTACTTTTGCATAATTTCGTTTGCATAACTACATTTGCAGAGTGATGCGCAATTATATGACGTTTTGGAAAATGCCCCTAATTGCTGCAGATCTTGAAGAATTGCTCTATTTATTACCGTCTCGATCGTTTGATGCGCATCTAAAGGGTGGTTAAATTTTAAGGGCCGATGTTGATTTTGAATAAAACGCAAATTATTTAGAAAATTATTGCCATTTCTTTTTATTATGATAATATTGGTATGGTTCAATTATGTATGGAACAAAATATCACCTCACATCACCTCCATCCGATGGTCCAAATTTTCGATGACGCTGAAGCATAATTGAGGTTCTATGCCGTTAATGTGCCGAACTATCTCATCCTTTAGCTCTTGAATTGTTGCTGGCTTATCGACGTACACCTTTTCTTTCAAATAACCCCAACGAAAAAAATCCAACGGTGTCCAATCACATGATCTTGGCGGCCAATTGACATCGCCACAACGTGAGATAATACGGCCATTGAATTTGTCGCGCAAAAGAGCCATTGTTTCTAGCTGTGTGGCAAGTGGCACCGTCCTGTTGAAACCACATATCGTCCACATTCATATCTTCCAATTCGGGCCATAAAAAGTTCGTTATCATTTCACGATAGCGAACACCATTCACAGTAACTGCCTGACCGGCTTCATTTTGAAAAAAATACGGCCCGATCATGCCGCCAGCCCATAAACCGCACCAAACAATCACTCTTGGATTATCATTCGCCCAAATGCGGCAATTCTGCTTATTGACGAATCCACTGAGGTGAAAATGTGCCTCATCACTGAAGATGAGTGCACGATATGCATTTTGATTTGAACGCCCATTTTCATAATAAGCCTGAATAACTTTAACGCGTTGCTCGATTGTGTGTCTTTCCATGGTTCAAATTGATTTAGTCTGAAATTGAGAAATGTCAAATGAAATGCAGAAAAATGCTTGACGTTTAGATGTGGTTCACATTCAACATCGGCCCTTAAAGTTTAACCACCCCTTAGTTGGTCCTCGATAGGCCTTCGAAGCTGAATCCTTAAAGTCCAAAAGAAAATTAACGTTTACTCGTTTGAATGTCGGGTTGAATGCACGTCCTTCGATAATGTCTGTTCCAAATAAAGTTATCTGAAAACATCCTTTGTAGTTTTTGATAGAAAATGTTGTTATTCTGGTGTTTCGCCACGATGAAAAAAATGCAATCGCTTAAGTGGCAACGATGCCGCTTTCACCTTGCCACTGAACCAGCACAACAAAGGCGTTTCTCCAGCGAACTTTAACCGTCCCATACAACATCGAACGGGAAGATGTGAGCAATAGTCAAATATGCAATGGTGTTGACCACGATTTCTCATTGCCAACTGTGCAGTTTAACGTAGTCTCTCTTTGCTTTGCTATTCGATTATGAGACACATCCAACAAATCGATGATTATACGATTCTTGGAAGCTTGATCTAGCACCTATCAGCCTCTCAAAGTAATCGGTCGCCATTCGTTTCGCCTTAACTCCGTCCCATTCAGTCGTAAGAAGTAGGTAATCCCGTGTTTTATATTTAGCTGCTTTGGGAGTTAGTATAACCCGCGGCTGGAATACATTTTCAAAAATCTACAGTGAATGAATTGCATATCATTTCAAAGTATTGAACAAATTTCGAAAAACTCCTTTCATAAAAACCGTTCAAACAGTATCCATGGAAATAGTCATTTACTTTGTTTTATGAAAGAGAAAAGGATTCAATGTTGAAACATTTATTCTTAAGGATTACTGCACTAGTTAGTGTACATGAAGGATTCATTCCATTCCCTTAAGCTTTAGTTACTACCGCGTATACCAAATTGAATGTGGTAAGTAAGAATAACTTGGCAGAGAGAATTCATATTGTTTCTCTTTCGAAAAGTAGTTCTTCTTCCATGAACTTCCTAACATACCGACTGTGAAAATGACTCGATCAATAAAGAATTGCCTACGGTCACTTCAGGAAGCGCTAAGCATATTTACTATTCCTCCAAGAATATCATGTCCCACATCATGACTAAGTTCCAAACCGAAGTGGTGACTGTATATTTAGTAATTTTGGCAGTGCTTAACCCATTAGAGTCAGTATGCAATGCACACGACAGAAAGTCACATCACACAGTCAACCAACTGACTAGTCGTAATTATTTATGATAATACGACAAATATCCATGCCAAATTAATACATGTTAGCCACAACCTCCCACTTTCATTTCCTCTTGGCCACCCATTCAGATACTGTCCTTGACGCGGTAATTGAATAATTAATCCCACAGGCTGTGAATGTATCGACATTAAGCCAGATCCATAAGCAATCCCTTACGAAGAACTAAACGTACATGAAGTAGTACTGGCATGCATATGGTACACATTCATTTTTAATCATAACCCGTACGTACAGAGATCTCCGAGCTATTTTTAAATATTAATCCGACTGATGTCAATTGCACAGAAATAAAGCTCGTCCATTCGAATTGCCATGTTACTTGGCCGTACGTAATCATAGATTCAATCATATCAGATGAACAAGGACATAGCCAGTGGAAAAAGACAAAAACCCAATCTGCCTACTGTGGTGGTATTCAATTGAACGTTCCCGAGAGAGTTCTATGAGAAATAGCAAACGGCTGCTGGTTGCCCTATTACAGCGGATCTCTCCTTCATACATACATACATCTATGAATACTATATATTGTATACACACTTTTGGGTAATACATCGAATTCATGCTCGAGCGAGCGATGTGAATCGACGAACTTCATCTTCAGCTCCAGTGTAAGCGGTTTGTATGATTTTGCGATTTTATTTCAGTGAGTTTCGGATTCCTTCGAATGGATATGTGCGGAATTCTCGTTAGTTTTTCATACGCCTGACTTATTCTTCATGCATCAGCATTTTAATAGCGGTGTGACTGATAATCCCTTTTTGGCCAAGGATGTTGGTTTGCAGGTTGCAGTAGACAACAAATCGTTCTATGGTTTCCCCTTTTTGACATTGAATGCCCATATCAAAAACGTATTTGTCACTATGTACCGCGAGGAAATGTGTGTCAAGGAGGTGTCCTTGTGCTATTAAAATGTATTGACATTTTTTTTTGAGTTGAGCATGTTTGCGTTATGGATTGTCACACGTGCACTCGTTCAGATGGAATTCGGCAAGTTATCACGCACGTCGATTCAGGAGAGCGCATTGAATTATAATCAACAGTTGATCAAGAGGTATTTTGCGCTGGAGGCTCAACGGAATTAATTTCCTTTCAAGCTCTCGTTGAAACTAAAATATCAAGTAATTCAGATTTTCAGAGATCCAGTGTCACATTTTCTAGAAAATTTAGTTTTAAATATGTATATTGGGAAGGAAATTAATGTACGGAATAATTTACGGATTGAAATCCTTGAATAATTGAAACGCACTTTAACGATTGATATTACTTTATTACAATGTTTCGGGAGAAGCTTGACGACTTCCCTTCACTACGATTAAAATGCGAATGATTCAAAAATACATAAGGGTGGACATTACAATGATAGCAAGAATGAGCATGCGCGGATGGCTTATGTGTTTCATTTCCTCATACGTTTGACTGTGTGTATGTCGTATGTACATCGTCGGTTGGCTTGGCCACGTAGTCCGTAAGGGTGACTGCTGTGCGCGTCGCGTCATGTCCGGTAAAGGCGTCTGCCGTATGGTCGTCCTGATGGTGTCGTCGGTCATTCGTCTGTGTGAACTCCCACATTAATTATTTGAAAAGGGTTTTTCTTCTTGTTTTTGTCAAAGTTGTACAAGTGCTTGGAAGGTGATCCAAGTTTATCGACATCGTCTGGTACGATTTCGAGCCTGGTGTCCAATTATATTGTGCCAATAATAAAGAATGACCTTTTCCAATTGTTATGTCTCACCTGCTGTCAAAATATTCAGTAATATTTACCATGTGATGCAGATAAGCTTAATGTCAATTCGATATAATGAACTAGTGCTTTCAAGTCCCCAGAATATTAAGGAAGACTCCTTTCAGGCACACTAATGAAGGAATTCTATCGCATAAGCCACGTAGTGCCAGAAATTAGATGATTTATAAAGACGCAAGTCATATATGTTCATTTTGTAGGATAGAATTCAAGAGATTCACATAATCTCACCTTCCACTGAACGGAGAAGAAGTCGATTATACAAGCTCTAATGATTTTTTCTGAAAAGAAATGATTAAACTGTTTTATCGCAACAGTCTTCCTGAGTGGAAACCCCCAGAAGGATTACCTCTCGTCCCCAGGAGATACTTTCATTTAGCTGGAATAAGCGCATTAATTGAAACCAAAGAAGGTGCCAAGTTCATATTTTATGACGTCCTATCGAAAGCTTAATAATGAGTTAACAAAGACCATGTCAGGCTATGACGGAAGTGATTGTAAATCATCTTAATCAGTTTTTGAAGAAAACATTAATCATTGAAACATAATTAAATGGTAGATTGCTTTGAAGTGATTTACTGACATCGCCGGGTGAGCTGGCTTACGAGCATAAAAGCTGGTTCCCATAGGAAACTCAATCGAATCGGAGAAACATAAAAGAATGATTGATAGGAAAATAAGTTGAAAAGAAAGATTAGCGTCAATTATGTGAACATTTTAGTATTTTGCGTGGGCATAAATTCAACAGATTTCATTTAAAATCCTTGATACAATAAGGATAAATAAACTGACTTTTGTGTAAGGAGTTGGGTGGAAATGAGACCAGTGAATGTTTTACTTTTGCTACGGGATATGTACTTTTGATTGATTGGCCTGAAACATGCACACAAGGATTAATATAAACAAGCATTAACATACCACGTTATTGAATAGAAACAAATTTGAGAAGACAAGATAAAAATAAGTTTTTAATTTACAGAAATTATTGCACAGTGCAAGTTTAAACTCCACTTTTGGTTTAAACTTCAGTTCAACGATTTATTCGGTTTTACAATTTCGTGAACTGAGTATAACTGAGTATAATTAGTAAAGGTTGATTTTGTAGCTATTATCTTTTTGACAACACTGGTTTAAACAGCTGACGCACGTTTCGTGTTTTGTTTCACGGTCAAACATCTTCAGTTTGGTCTATAATTTAACCATGAATCGTCTTACAAACGAACAACGCTAGCAAATTATTGAATTTTATTATCAAAATGCGTGCTCTGTTAAGAAAGTTCATCGCGCGCTTCTTCCATTGTATGGTCAGCTCACTTTTGGCTCAATGGGTACGTAAATAAGCAGGATTGTCGATTTTGGAGTGAATATCAGCCAGAAGCATTGCAAGAGCTACCAATGCATCCAGAAAAAGTCACAGTTTGGTGCGGTTTATGGGCTGTTGGCATCATTGGACCGTACTTCTTCAAAGATGATGCGAATCGCAACGTAACTGTGAATGGTGAGCGCTACCGTGAGATGATATCCAACTATTTTTTGCCCAAAATGCAAGAGCTTGACTTGCATGACATGTGGTTTCAACAAGACGGTGCCACATGCCACACAGCACGCGCAACAATGGACTTATTGAGGGGCAAGTTCGGTGAACATTTTATTTCGCGTTCGGGACCGGTCAATTGGCCGCCTAGATCGTGCGATTTAACGCCTTTAGACTATTTTTTGTGGGACTATGTTAAAGCTCATGTCTATACAGACAAGCCCACTTCAATTGACGCATTGGAAGACAACATTGAAGCATTTATTCGTGAGATACCGGCCGAAATGTTGGAAAGAGTATGCCAAAATTGGCGGATGGACTATTTGAGGCGCAGTCAAAGTCAACATTTGCATGAAATAATCTTCAAACATTAAATTATATCTATCGATTCAAATAAAGATTTCATGCATTTTTTTTGAATTTTATGTGTTTTTTTTTGAAAAACTTTCCTATAGCTTTTAAAAAAGCACCCTTTAGTTAAAGTTAAACGAAAGTACTTTTCCGTTTAAACCTCAGCTCTGCGCCATTTTGATTTTCACGCTCTTTTTCAAGTTTTCGTATTTTATTTTCTCGAACATCTCATATTCGGTAATGACATCCATTCCTTGTGTTGAAATCATTTTCAATGGATTCCCATACAGCAGGTTTTTCCTTTATCGGTTGATTATCAAGATCTTTGATTTCCGATAATAGCAAAGACGCGCTATAAAAGTTCAAAAGCGTTTTAAAACTAAAAAGCACAGGAATTACATCGAAAGCCATTATAAATTGTAGCCAATGCACGCACCAAATTAAAAATAATTTCCTTCGATCGCATTACACAAACGAAGTTCAACTGAACTGAAGTACAGATTTCACTGTGAAACCGGACGAGTTAAACCAAAAATTTGAACTCGGCCTAAGGTTCAACTGAACTTAAGTTGAATCCTTCACTGCGAAAATGGGCATTAGTCGCCAATTTCTTAGGGCAGCAGGTTATGGCGTCCAAGTCTAAGCTAATACTACCTTTCACCATTGTGGTCCAATCACGCTGTTACCAGTCATCAATATTTGTCTCTCTGCTCCTTCTCCTTCTCTCAGAAAACTTTGATTCGAATACTCTCTTAGCTGGAGCATTGTTTTTCATGCGTTCGTGGCCTGTTTTTGTACATCATTTTTGCGTTTTCACACACCTACCGCCGATCTACCCATCTTCTCCAGTATGAGATAGAAAAACTCACATGACGTATCCAAGGAGGTGCTCTGCTCTTGAAATCCGGTACAGAATTTAAGCGGACGGTACAATGCAACGCCTATTTAAGGCGGATCAAGTTCCGCGGGACCCCAAATTAGGTTGCCGAATCGATTAGTTCTTTGCGATGCAGTCGCTTTTGCATGTCGATACGGAAGTCTATTCTCTTTTGTAAAACCATCGATTTGACCCACGCTTGATCCTGAGACAACAGTAGACTGATTAAAAATAGGGTATTTCTTTGAGACACTAGATAGGACGAAATGCGTGATCTTATGTGACCTTGGTCAGGGATATATGTAGTTCGCGATTTTGTCGAAGTATCCACTCTTATTGTGAAGGTGAAGGACTATCAGCAAGGCCAAACCATGCTTTCGTAGACTGGAGGAATTAGCCGACTTATTTGGACAAACTAAACAACTCCAGTTCGCAAGGGCATAGTCAAATCCTGTAATCGCTTCGAATTTGATCAACTTCTTAACTACTTCAAAATTAGTGCAGCTGCCAGTGTTAATTGTCAAGCGTTTGTGCCGCCTTGTTGACTTTCATTCTCTCAGAAATTTGTGTCCCCATAAATTCTACGCAAATATGTCTCTTTACTACAGAATTGAATATAATTCATTTAGAATTTCATTATTCAGTCGTTTGTTCTGAACTATGGATTAATGCAAAGGCATGGCCTTGAGAACAGCTCCAGCTGCTGTGAAAAATGTTACAAATTCTTGTTTACATTCCAAACTTGTAGCAGAGTACATAAATTATAGCCACAACTTTAAGAAAATATGCATGTATTCTCTGAAAATGGTTTTAAATTTGATACATCATCTTGACAGCAACCTTTATCCCATTCGTCTTCTTGCTGGAAAAAAACTGTCCGCTCTCTGATAGAAGAAGCTTTTCATATACTGTCGTGTTGTTAAGGTGAAGCGAAATTATTTAGTTAAGCGAGGTATTTTTTCATGTTCCAGTCCTGTCTTGTATCCACAAGGTCTATGTCAACTCGTTAATTATGACATTAAAAGGAGATGAATTCTTTTATAATTAACTCAACGCTCAAGGGATTATGTTGTGGTGTTCTATCCTTACACGTTTAATGAGACACTGAGCTCGCAGATGAACAGTGGGTATAGTTCTTAGGGTGTGCGTATGTCGTGTAGAGTTTCGGTCGTATATGGCTGTGTGGAGCGGACCTTAATGGTTTTTTGTGTCTTTATAACTCCACTACATTAGCTGAAAGGCCCGACATTTTTTTGGCTTTTAATGAGCTAACGTAGAGAAGTTATTTTCTGGGAACATTTTTTGGACGTGTTGAAACAATACTCGCCGGAAGGTGAACAAGAACGTGAAAGTAAGTGAAGTATTTATGACATTCATTAGTCCTTAAATTTTACGGATCATGTAGTGTTTATGTGAACACAGTGAACACATGGAGGGCTCTGGTCCAGGTCCAGGTTTTCCGAAGTGGGATAGGTACTGAAATTCAATTCATTGACCAAACAGAGTACATTTGTTCGATAAAGTTCGAGATGACATGCTATTGACGATGACAGATACTTGATTCACTGTGTATCCGAGAGGAGAAAGTTCGCATTGAATTTGTGAAACTCTTAATGAACAACCAACCAAAGTTATTTGCAGTTTGGGAAAAGTTTTCCCTGCACATCAAATACTCAGAGAACAGTTTTGGTTTTAGGATTAACCTTACTTGTGCGATGCATGATAATAATCATCAGTGCCAGAGAATACATCTCGGTCTAAGGTATTTACTTATGAATTCCATGAGCAGATGGACAATGAGAAAATCGAATATATTTGCGAACTTTTGTCAACAAGTTTGCCTTAATCAAAGTGTAACACGTACTTACGTGTGCCATGTGACACTACCAAAGTGAGTGATAAATTCTGTTAGAGTTTCTTTCTTTTTTTTATGGTGATGGTAACAAGGCAAATACGGGCGCCACAAAAGCTGAAAGACAAGAATGTCGTAAAATTTGGCAAAGACTTCTGTGTGAGGTGAACATGCCTTTTTTGTTGTGCCTAAGTAATTTCACAGGTTTACCTTGGGGCAGTGTGATACATGGACAATCGACTGCCATGTTTAGTAGACGCGTGAATAATAAAGGCTAAGCTGTCATCTATATGAAAGTGCGGCGTTAAGTATGTTGATATGGCCACTTACTTACATTGGTGACTAAATGCGAAGGACCCTGAGTGAAAGTCTACCGTCCTTCACAAATGCTCGAGAGAAAAATTGGAGGGAATGAGTTCTTTGAATCATCGCGTCGTTTGGTTTTAGTTATGATGCCCAATTGTCGTGCTTGTATTGCTTAGGTACAAAATAGAAGGTCCGAAATAGCTATGATTGACGACCTGTTTTTGTGTGTTCCAGGTTGATGTAATTTATTAATAGGTTTAGATTAAAGGTAAACACACCTTCGGTATAAAAGCTTATATCTAATCCGTCGTTACCTTCATCCAAAGTTCTGGAAGAGACATAATGCCTCTTTTGTAAAAGATAGCAGGTTTACAGGGTAATCGGGTAAAAAAGTAAAAAACGATTTGCAGGTACATTTTGATGTGGTGATTGGAATTTAAATTACCTATCGTCCAAAATTGTTTTGGAGAGAAGATCCGGCGTAGTACGGAAATTAATTCAGCTTTTCTTTTGTCACTAAAACTGTGTGCGAAAACAACGCCCAAACCAAACATTGACTTTTATACGACATGCCACGCCTTTTAAGACTCTGCGAAGCGGTTGTATGGACGATGTTAAACCACTGAGCGATATTTCGTGCCAGAAGTCTGTCAACGCTAACTGATCGTCGTCTGTGGTGGGTAGTCTAGAGCGAGGGGCATCAACAAGGTCTGTATTTCCTGAACGAAGTAGTAAAGATTAGACAAACGTCGGTCATTGTGTTTCTGTCACTTTGAGACCTTTTTTAAGAAAGGTCATTAGCATCTGGAAAGAAGAATGTCTCTGGTTTAAATATCGAATCAATTGAGGGTTTGAGGTGTCCCAATAGTGGACATTCTGCTTATGAACAAAGCCAACCAAGTTGAAGCGTGGTGCCTCACTAATAGTGATTATTTGTCCAATAATTTAAATTGTCTGTATCCAGACGAATGTGACGTTGCTTGTTCAGTAGGAATTTGTCATAAGTCATAAGCACTCTTTACGGGTTCTAAGAATAAATTAACAGATGTCAGTCCCCCTGACAGATCCTGATTATTTACAAAAACGTGCTCACACTCAAAATTCGTAGAAAAACCTATTGCAAGACGCAGAATAACCCATCTTCTGGTACACACGAACTGGCTAAGCTTTAGGTATTAGAACAATACTTAATGCGATTTTTATAGTTCTTCATTACTTATGCATGCTGACAAAACAAGCTGACAACATAGTTAGCAAATCTTTCTTTTTTAAAAAAAATAAACTTGTGTTCATATGGACATCAAATCGCTGTTCATAAGTTATTCTGGCACCGTACTACAACCGAAACCAAATCGATTCCAAAGGGAACACAGAACAGAACTTACGGACACCTACGTGATGAGCATCACAAAGACAACCAACGCATTCGGGTTGCTCTCATTCAATTTATTCTGATTAAGAACCTCAAAAGCATCGTAGGTATTGACAGACTGCTAAGTATGATTTATTGTTTGTGGCTTAATTGTTAAGTCAGCTGTATCTTCCGATTATTTGTCGGCATTTATTTCATGTCTCTGTTGGCACTACATATACAATATTATTGTGTATTGAGTCGATTTCTTTAACCTTAACCCCATATCCTACTTGCACCGATGTGATCTCCGGTACGTGGTGCTTTTCTGAAAATCACCAAATCCTAATACTCTGATTCAGGGGAAAGCTGAAATCTCTTTTGTTCCCATCTTGGCTCATGGTTCTCATTTCTCAACGAGGAGTCCAATTTCAGAGGCAGTTCAAATTTTCGAATTGACCGCAGCAATGCTTTACGCTCCGAACCCACTAAGTGAATAGAGGGTGATGAATTTGCCTAATTCCGCCCGTGCGCAAACCTGCAAACCGGTGGTCCTTGTTAGTGGTTGCTTGTGGCCTTCTGTCAGTGAAGCATAATACGAACCACTGGTCTATGGGGGGGGGGGGAGGGGATTTGGGGATAGCTCGCCTAATAGTCAACGAAGTGAGGAGTGAAAAGGCATGAATGTTTTGATTTACGAGAAAATTTAATGAATCCGATGCCTAGCGAAATAAATTTCTATCACAGAGCTTGTTTCATTCGTTCAGTCATATGTGCTGGCGCTTGTGTTGTCGACGCTTATCCCTCGGGCGGATTTTTGATTGCGGACGATGCTCATGTGGTTTCTTTTGTCATGTATTTTATATTACCACTACGTGCGACAACGTGCCAACCGCCACAGCTTCGCGTATCGCAGTCGCAGATGGGCAAGTGGATTTGTTTGTTTGCTTACATGTGTACCTATATATGAGCTCTGTGGGAAAAGATGCAAATTATTTCACACAAGTCTTATGTCAGTGGTGAATATTTCGCAATTAAAATGTATCGCTTAAAGCAAAGACAGAAGGCATACTTCTGTTAAAAGTCTCGGCTCTCATAGTCCACCGATTTTATTGCCTGCCTTTCGGTTATTCTGCCGCTGCCTCTGCCACTGGCTCTGCACACGAACCAGAAGATCATTGAGATAAATTTTACATCCTCCGCAAGTGAACAATACATTTCCAATTACACTCTGGGATATGATGACTGAATCATTTAACGCGGAACATTAACTTTCATGTTTGTCGTGCATTTTTGTTTTATTTGAAAACTTCCGGTGAATACAGCTCGTATCTGCGGAGTATGACTGTGTGTCTGCCTCATGGGAGACATTTTTTTTTTTTTTGCTTTATAACTCGCTGAAATTTTTATGGGTGACTGCTCGTGGTATGTTAACTGATAGTTTACACCGGTGAAAAATGCACGAGTGCGGATAATAGTGTAGTTTTCAGTTAAATTATGGCTTTCTGTGTGAAAGCTGAGCACTGAGTAATCAATTTTTCATGATGAAAAGGTACTGATTAAGTTGTTAATTTATTAACGTAACTCGATTCAAATTATGCTGTCAGAGGATGCTTCTGCAAATTACTTGGTCGCAGTCCAACTGCGAGTAAATGTTATCCTTGACGAGTAGGTAGGTTTTGCTGAAAGCTAATTCCTCAGTTAATCAAAAGGGCGTTTGCGGAGAAATGACACGGATAATTAAAGTGAGAAGTGTACACGACGATGTGTGTACGAAGTGAACATGCACATTGGAAGAAAGCGAAGAAAAACTTGAAATTTGAATATCACACGACTGTGTGAAGGACATTGATTGCATTTATTCAGGGGTCTAATCACGTTTGACGATAATCGTCTGACGTTATGGTTTGAGCGATAGTTTCGCATCATGTATGTATGTATGAAAAAGCCGCTATGGCTTTTACTACTGCCTTAACTATATCGCCTTGCCTTCTTCACGTAACCTGGAAAAGTCAGTTACTATAGTCCCGTCGATATAATTAGGAAGATAGCTATCGTCTCCCATTAAGATCTGTTTCGTATTTGTATTTTTTTTTGATTTCATGTATGTATTGGGTCTCCAAGTGATATTTGCCCATTTTTAACTTTCACTCTGAACGCACCTTTGAACGATTGACCAAACTGCCAATGTCAACTTCACGAATGAAGGGCGATTACAAATAATTGAAATTAATTTCTAAAATTCCGAGTTGGTGATGGCAACTTTAAAATCGTTAACATCAATTTTTGGTCAGAATTCTCGCCCCAGTAGCGAAACAAACATATTGCAAGCTAAATGTTCACGGCTGGATGTACCGTGCCAGTGAGACAACGTGACGAGGATGTATATGCCGTTTGAGCTTACGAACCAAGACAGTCAAGAATTGCGAATCGCTAAAACCATACTATGGCCAATTTTGTAAAAGGATATTGGCCTGCGCCAATTTTTTTGTTGATGAAAATTACAGTCACTTTACAGTCAATGGAGATTGTTACGTAGACATTTTTGACACATTATTTCGTGGTCCTGTCGATTGGTCCCCTAGATTGTTTGATTTAACACCTCTAGAATTTTTTATGAGGCTACGTAAGCCACGTTATTAAATGCAATTGTTTAATCATTGGTATATGCCAACAAGCAGGCGTCGTTTGAGGAGCTCAGAGTCAATATTGAACGAAAGATAGCGGCCATGTCCGTCAAAATACAGTTCGAAGTGATCGAATCTTGGGTTCAACGATCGATATCGAACTCGAGTTTCATAAAGGAAAATGTTTTGATTATACTTCAGACCAATAATACAATTTTCGTTATCTCAAAAAAGTTATTAAGTCCTTATTGGAAAACCCAATATCTTAGTATTAGTTATAGAATATGATGTTTGTCAATTGGCCGGGTATAGCGCAAAGGCGACGAACGCAGGATTTTGTAATTATCTATAGCGTCGAAGTTCTGAGTGGTTGGTTACACATTCTCTTTCAAGAAGCAATGAGCCCCGTGTGCATACGTCAATCAGTCTAAGAAAGTAGTTGACTCCTAGAACGATGATGTGTCACCGTCAACAAAAAACGAATGTCTATTAAAACGTGTTTTGCCGCCAATAATGATTTTGGTGTACAAATGGTGGTAGTCTATATCTCGTAATCTGCTCAATAATAAATTGCGATCGACCATTCACTACGACTGTGAAATGCTCACTGACATAAATCAGAAATGCCGCACAAACATGATCGACGTGGAACATAGAATACCCTGTTTGTAAATGGGAAAGTGCTTAAAACTGTACTAAGATGATATTTTGTGCCAACAAACCGCTGAGTCTACGGACACACCCAAAGCACACCTACCATTTTTAACCCTTTAAAATTGAGCGTGTTTCGGCGAAGGTGAAACGTATCTTCTTCAGTGCCAAATGTCATTTTAACATTCCCACAGCAGATCCTCAAAAATAAGGTTAATTTAATACTCGATTTGACTTTATCATTTCGAATGAATCGGCAACGACGACGTGGGAACCTATAAAGCTGAATGCATGTACGTACTCCCGTCCGTATCGTCATTTGCAAATATAATAATTTTTCATTTCACAAAGTTTGTTCCCATCAAATTCAGGAAACAATGTCGTAAGCAGTCATTGACATGAAATGCAATCAACTGTTAAAGTGTTGACTCAAGTCAAGTGATGCCACTTCTTAGGGAATACATGCCAAAATGAAGAATGCGCAGACACAAGCTCGTTTCGAATTAATGGGCGAATAAAATGGCAAATTTTAAAATTCTGAATGCCTGAATAAATTGCATGATATTAAGAGTTTCATTTTTCTTTTCCTTTTTTTTTCTCTTTGTTTTGTTTGTTTTGGCGTTTCTCTATCATTAGCTGCTAGAATAGCTGCAAACATTAGGTTTGTGTGAATGTGAATAAATGGAGTGTTTTGTGAGACTTGAAATTATATCTCAATTAACTGCGTTTTGTCTTCGACTTAGCACATCACATTTTTCTATTGTAGTGGAGAGAGTCGATTAGATCTTATTCCAGCACTGGGAACAGTGAGTTTTCCATTAAGAGGTACTGTTTTAAATTGAAAAAAAAAACACATATCCAGCTGTAAACGTATGATAAAAGTAAAACAACATTTCATTTTCGAAGTAAGGGACGAGGTTGAATTGGGAAAGTCTAGTGATTCAATAAAAAATTAAAGATTGGATGCTTATCTGCGCTTATAGAAGTCAAACTGAAAACAGCTGTTCGATTTCGAAATTTTACATAACCTTTTGAATTATATAAAGTGCTTTCACAATTCAGTTGACTGTGCAGTAGCAGCAGGCCATCTGCCAATGAATTTTTGCACCCAGTATGAGCTGGCCTGCAGTGAATATTTAAACAGGATGCTACATACGTAGGACAAGCAAAGTCTGAAGGGTGTTTGATTTTTGCCTATTTTTAACTTTCACTCTGAACGCACCCTTAAACGAATGACCAAACTGCAAATGTCAAAATGTTTAATCATAGTCAACTTCAAGAATGAGGGACGATTACATATAATTAAAATTAATTTTCAAAATTCCGAGTTGGTGACGACAACTTTAGAACCATTAACGCCAATTTTTGGTCGGAACTCTCGCCCAAATAGGGAAACGTTTTTTTTAGAAACGAAACACTTTAAATTTAAGTAAAACGCAGGAAAATGATTTCAATATCCATAAAATTTAATTTATTTAACTAAGATATATTTTATGGCGAAACATTAATTTTAGGGCATTTAACCGGTGCAGCTGGTAGGTCAAATTTTCACATACACTTCGCGCTGTACAGTCTCTCTCTAAGGCGTCGAATGCTAGCTTCAAAGTTCAAATGTAGCACGAACAAGTTAGTAATCTTGTCTCTGCACCGCTAACCTTTGAGCTCACTCCGAGGATCATCATTTATGGATCTATGTGTGCACCGCCCCGTATAGCGCACGAGAGGTAGCCTCTTTATTTAACTTGGGTTCCTCGAATTGAACCATATTTTTCCAAAATAAATTTGAACGCTATAAGGGCTATGCTTCGATGGTTTGGTCATGTAGCACGAATGTCCTAATCATCACAACTCCCGAGGCGTGCCTTAAATGCGATTCCATCAGGTAGGCGACCATTTGGCAGACCCAGAAGATGGTTGGATCAATTCCCAAAACTCGCCTGGTTACGCTTGGGCATAACGCCTGATGAGTTAGAGTCAATGCCGGAGGATCGATTGGCCTGGAGATCGCTCGCGAGGGCATTACAGATGATGATACATTTTGACAATTTTTAAAAGAGGGTCCGGCGTGAGTGTATTCGAATGAATTGTCAACCAAAACTAGCCTCAAAACAGAACTGTCAAATCAGTCACAGAGACCAATGAACAAATGTAAACAAATTAAAAGTCTGCAGCTGTAAAAGAAAACACCCTTTATGAGAATATTTGAAAACAATTCATCTCGCAGTCGTCTTCAAGTCTGCATATCGCAAAAATCGGAAGGTCTGCACAGCCGGCTGAATTGTTGAAAGTACCGATAATATACACATTTCCTGTTCCAATCCCATGAAGCTATTCAGGTCAGCTAAAATTTCAAAATGGCCATGATCCTAAGGAACTATTGCTTGTCCATTCTGGAGACTTTTTTTTAGAAAGTTAATGCACCTTTAAATGTGTTAATTTGCGCATTATGGTCGTCGTCAGTTCAACCTCTGCCAAGTTACTGTCACAGTACCGATCTATCAAGATTCCCCGTTCGGAGTGTGGCAGAAAATGATATGCTTCATTCGGAAGAGAATACGAATGATTAGGCCCAGATCCACTTCGACTTTCGTTAGAGTTGCTTACCATCATGTCGCGAAAATGATATATCTTTTCAGTGGCCACTGCGGTTATCGATTAGCATTTAAAAAATCCATTGATTGATCATCGGTCTGTGGGGCCCATCTACAAAGATTGATGGACCTGCGTCGGTCTCGAAAAATTGGTCTCGTCGAACACTGTCTTTTGATGTCATTTGCAAAATCATTTAGACTTCCCGATAAGGTGGTCGCAGGTTATGGCCGCTAGAATATCTTATGCTTTTCAACAATTGTAAATCCTCAAAGCATCTAGGACCTATGTCACACTACACATACCAAATCTAAATCAAGGACCACATTGGCGATCGAGAGCAAAAATGCAACCTCTTAATGGAAAATAGGAATGTATTTAGTGTTTATTTTTTTATTTTTAATTCTGGCTTAAGCAAAGCACCTCTCTCTCTCTCTCTCTTTCTATGGTAGTGGAATCGCAAGTAAAATCTAAAATCAATCTTAAGCCTTAACTCTATGCATCATTCAAAGTATCACACTTCTTCATGATACCACTCTCATCTTTTAGAGCTTCCTTTAGACAGCAATTTTGGAAAACAAAACAAAAAATTATATTACATCTTTTTTAGAACCCATTCCGCTTGGACTCTGATAATAAAAAAAAAAATAATTCATTTTGTTTTTCTTATTTCCACATTCAAACAGCATTCGGTAAGTGCCTTCCTTTTATCTTTTTGCTTTCTATTTAGAGGATAAACCAGAGAAGCAGAGGAAAAGGGAAAGTGAATTTTATTTTTTTTTTTTGTTCGTGAATTTTATGGAATAATGATAAAATGTCGGCAGTTTTTATAGCAAAGATGTGGCGAGCACGATTTGCTTGGATTCGCTGATGATGATTGTAATAATAATTTAACGGTGCCATTTTGAACGTATACCGCACCCTCGACACAGGAAAGCTTAATTTGATTTTTAATGCAACATGACTTTTGTTTGACGTTTCCCTGCGTAATGTCTATATGCAGGATAACGACAACGATGCCGGATGACTTCGTCGGCAGTGTAGTGTCAGGTGGGTGAACCACCCACTGAATGCATCGAAAATAGAAATACTTGTAGTTTTTAATTATTACACCTCGTTGCCTCCTTGAGATGAGTTTACGGACATGAAGTCAAAATGCATGAACGTCATAGTCTGCCTTTTTGTAATGGCTGTGTGCATTTTGCTTCTGTGTAGTAAGTATAATGTACGGTTGGTTGGATGCGGCATGAACTGTGCGAGTGTGTTGTGCGATTGAAGTGCATGGCCCCATAAAAGTAGAAACTTAACGAACGAGAGTTTTTTCCCTTATTCTTTCGTGTTTGTTTCGTTTTGCCATTTTTTTTTTATTTCGGAACGATGAGTTCTTAAGGAAATTATATTTCACACATTCTCTAAGGGTGAGTGAGTGTGTGTGTGTGTGAATAATAGTTGAATTTTGTTGGCTTGGCAGATTTAAATTGAGGGCAAATATAGGGCACATGAAGGCGTGTTTAAATGTTTCACATAATAATCGCTGAGCACATCAGCAAGCGGCAGACTATGATGACATGCATTATGTATGTCAGGATATGTTGGATTAGCATTTTGATTCGGGAAATGTGCTCTTTCCGCTCTCATGCAAGTCTGATGAACGCTGAATATGATAATTTTGTGCGGTGGGTGGGGATTATCGTTCAATAAAATTTATTTGTACAACGCGTGTTGAGTCCTTTCACATGTGCCCATTTGTTCGTGGCGAAATTATGATAAATTTTGGGCAGGAATTCAAATTGTTTGATATGAAAATATTGTTCGAATTATTTAATGTGTTTTCAGAGTCAGTAAACCAAGGGAAAATAAGAACAATTACATTACTGAATGCAAAGGAATTCAAAATTGATGCTTTTTAAATTCATTTCACGTCTCTATAGTAAAAGTAGTAGAACCGCAGTCGATGCGGAGAATTTGGAAAAAATGGGGATTAAAATACCGCTGTCAGTCAGAATGTTTCACTCAATCTGGACGATGGTGGACAAGAATTTAGCCTCGACTGAGGCGAGGTTAAAAACGTAACTTTCGCTGTGAAATATAAGTTAACCATGCCGGAATGCCTCTCCTTAACGTGGTGTATAAGATCATGGGGGAAGGAATATAAGGTGTGCTGGACAGTTCTATTGATAGCTTGCGTGACGTCATCGGGGGAATTTGTATGTCAACAGAAGCATTTTTCACACACTAAAAAACAAAAAACGGATTTATTTCCAACATTTCAATTACTCATTACGATTTCTGCAACCTTGTACAGCACATTGTTGCATTTTCGTATATAATACCAATTATAAATGAATTTAGCCATTTCATTTTACATCAATAGTTCCTGCTTTCCATTCTTAATATTTGAATATAAATTTAATTGTGATGCAAGCTTAAGCAATACAAAACGGAACCTGAGTGAAGTCACAGAACAAATAGATGGCGCTTTTGATAAGCTGTCCAGCACACCTTATATTCCTTTCACCATGGTATAAGATCTTCTGTCATTTTGTGTGAACGCTTGACACAACTTAACAGGGTCTTGTGGACAGGGAAGTGAAGATATAGAGGACAACTCAAAGCATACTCTGGTGACGTTGACGTGATTTGTCGAACACAATGAGCCGTCAATGTGATGCTTCCTGGCATTTAGATGGAAACGCTTGAAACGAAACTGACGGTGACAATGCAAGTGCTGTCTCCGTGGAACAGCAAACAAAATTGACAGTCCATCACCATTGGAGCTATAAATTCTAGGTAGTGAGGATTCTATGATGTAAATAATACACACAACATCAGTACGCAGATCTGTCGAAGTGTAACGTTTGTTTTTGAGGCTCATGGCGTAACTATGTAAAGAGCGCTTTCTGCAATGTTCAAAGGAACGTACTGGCGGCTTTGGATTGATAAACGCATGACAAGACCTAGTATTTTAATAGATGAAATATACAGGCACAGAAAATGTTATGACTGTTGTTATTGACCAGGTTTAATAACGAATTGAATACTATGTCAACCTGGTTCGTTATCAACAAAGGCTCCCAGTTACCATGATCTGCTCTACCTGACTTGTGTCTATCAAAATTTTTCGGACGAAGATTTCACAGGCTTGAAGTTTTCTGGTTACATAGGCACTGATATGGAGTTCTTGGGGTTTCAAAATTATACCACACGAATACAAATTCTGTGAACTACACTAATATTCTCCAAGATGAAAAAAATTCCACATACGCCCCAGATAACACCTAGCGAGAGGTTGTCTTTAAAATTCAGTTTTGGCGCGAAATCTATTCCATGTAACTAATGGCATACGTTTTTGCGACAGGTTGCAATACTTTGCAGCATACACATGCCATTTAATTTGTTTACAGATTACAGCTTTAAAATCTCCCTGACAAATGGATTCATTTTACTTGTGCATGCGCAACAACTCTCCCAAGGATTCCCTACAGAAAAAAAGCTCCTTGTCCCATCCCAAGCTCATGAAGGTTATTCTCCTAGTTGCATGAAAGTTGTCAAGACTTAATGCAAAAAAGGGAGAATACAACGGAGTCCGTCTGCTTAGCATAACTCGACGACCTTCGTTGCAGAATTATATTCAGCCATGGGAGGGAGCTCTTGAAGTGGTTATAAAAAAAAGTAAATTCTCTCTGTTTGCATTTGCAAGGGGAGAAGAATCAGACCGAATAACCAATTTATTGTCGAGAGATGGTTCCCTTCACAGCAGTTCAAGGAGTAACAAATTTGAACTCATATATCAAGTGGAATTAGAAGAAATATTCAAACTAGATGGAAAATCTGAGAAGATATGAAGGGAAATGTGATGTACTTTCAATGCGATTGACTGAGGCGATGGCATTCACCGGGATTTCAAGTCATTCATGAGTATCTGAATCCCACAAATTGAGAATCAATGGAATGTGAACCGAACATGCATAACAATCAGTCAATTAGTTGACGCATTTCACAAATGCAACGTGTTCTGTGCCTCACTTTGGGAATTAGGAGATGGAAATGTGAATAACTTCGCACAGGACGCTTTGAAGGACGTTTATGTCACGTCACCGTTTTTGGTGATGTCCTGAGGACACACATGATGGAGCTCCTCGTAAGATAATCAGTGCGGGATTAAAATGTTATGTCTACTTAGCACATAGATGTGTTACCCAGTATGTACAGTGGTTGTGAAAAGTTTGTATGCATATGGAGCAACATTTGGGCATCATAATAAATATTGGCATAATAATTACATAAATCAATTTGGTTATCATAAAATGTGTGCACTATACAAAGTGAAGTGAAAGTAGAAGTAAAATATGAATACTGTGTGAGAATATGGAGACAATGTTCTGCTAGAATTTGAATGATTGAACATTGGCGCACGTCATTCTAAGTAAGCGAACGACAAAAGTAACAGAAAGTCAGAAAAGTCAAAGAACCGCACGGAATAGTGAAACGATACGGGGCAAACCTTTCACGATACACCAGTGAAACCTGTCATATGATTCTACTGGGTTTTATTCGTGTTCATCTGTAGTATATTTTAAACAGGTATAACTATGTGGTGATCCGATTTGAGAAATGGTCATCTTTTTAGCAACTATGCCCAGTTTTACAGAGTTTAAACACCACTTTTAAAGCTTAAACTCCAGTTCAACGATTTATGCCCAGGTTCATTGTGCGCGTTTAAAATCCTAAACTCCACTATTGGTTTAAACTTCAGTTCAAGATTTATTGGCTATCATAGAACTGAGTTCAATTTGTAGTTTAAGATAAAGTATACTGCCGTTAAAACCTCAGTTCTTTCGTATTTCGTTCTCTCTGACACCTGATTTTCGTTAATAGGATCCATTCCTTGAATTCAAATCATTTGCAATGGATTCCCATACCGCAGCTTTTTTTCTTCCGTGGTTTGTTAAGAAAATCTTTTTTTTTTCTGACAACAGCAAAGACGAGCTACGGAAGTTCAACGCCAATGCACCAAAATCATGTCAAAACTACAAAGCATAGCAAATACATCGAAATACCTTAGAAATTGTAGTCAATACACGCACCAAATGAAAAGTGTTGCCATATATATTATTTTTTTTGATCGCATTACACAAACGAACTGGAAAATAACCCTTTCACGTGTTACAAACGAACTCAGATTTCAATGTGAAACCGGACGAATTAAAAGAAAAAAATAAAGTCGGTTTAAGGTTCAGATGAACTAAAATTTAAACCTCCACTCTGAAATTAGACATTAGAGTTTCATATATCTTCGCCAAAGTTTCTTATTGTTTTTGCCTTCAACTTTAAAGGTTCATCTTCTGTGGTATCATGTCAATTGTCATTTTCTCCCAACTTCAGCTTCTATCATTTCTCATCTCATATCAACTCCCAACTTCTGTCAATTGCCGTCTTTTATCAGCTCTCAACTTCTGTCAAATGTCATTTTCTGTTATCTGTCATCTGTCATATTCTATAAACCTTCTTTCGAACATTGTGTTCGCATTCATTCCGCATCGACTGTTTGCAAGTAAGCGTGTACAGCAAAACTGCTGAACTGTTATAAAGATAGTTTTGTAAGTTCTAGACTTTGGTTTTATTAATTGAAAAAGTTTTTGAAGTTGCCACAGTTTATTGTGGCTCTGATTACTGCACTTTAATTATTCGAATAGCGCCAAGATATGCAATGGATTACTTCAAAGTCTGCAACCGCTGCTACTGCATTTGTAGTTTTCTGCACCGAAGAGGTCTTAGAGCTGGATAAGTGCTGAATTGCATTAAATTTTATTCAAAGTTCAGTAATATAAAATACAGACGTGTGTAAGAATACTAAGTCAAGTCACGACCACAGCGACATCATGAAAGGACCCTGTTGTTGAGTGAAGATGTCAGTGTAATGATTTCATTTAGTCATAAACTGAGATGTGTAGAGGAGTGCTTACATTATTCGATGCAATTTTACATGGGGAAAGTTGTGCTGTGTTGTGCACACCACACCTTAAGTGCTGACAGGGTTTCTGTGTGATGGGCATGTTGTGGCGTTTGGGGAATCAAAGATGGCAAGAAAATACCTTTTTTTGTAATTTAAAATGTTTCCCTGGGGTTCAGCAGTGCAGTCTGGATGGAAATTTACTTTTCCAGTGCAGCAAGAACAATTTGTGTAGTACAATAGTGCGACTGAGAATTGTACCTGCAATCGGGGACCTGCATCTACTCGTATTTGATGAGGATACTCCATGAAGCAGAAGACTACGAAATAAATTATTGGACCGGAATCTAAAGATCTAACAGTGTTGACAGTGTTGTGATTTTGAACAGAAAATCAGATCTTGTGTTCATGTACATAACGTTTGTGAAGCTTCTTAATTTCAAATTCCCTGTTGTTTTCTCTGGATTTGTTAAAGTTAGAAAACTTGTGTGAAACTATAATTCAAAGATCAGCCTGCCTAGAAATAACATGATGCCTTAGAACAAGACCGACAGCAGCTGGGGTATCTTATTGCTTATTTCCCTTGACCTATTCTGCAGACATCGGCAGAATACAACAGACAAACAGGATACCTACCTACAACTTCAGTCCCGTATTTACTCTTTCCGGTACATAAATAATGGTATCAGTGGAAGAGGAGATCATCCTATACAATGACGGATTAAAAACGAGAGTTAGCACAGGCGCAGAGATCTTGTCTAACGATTGTAGCATTTTTAAAGCCTACTGTGACGTGATACTGTGACACACAAGGCAGTACTTGCTGAAACGAAAAAGTTAGCAGTCCGAAATAGGGATCTAAACTGGGGAAGAATATCTTACAGTCTCAGCATACAAGCTGCTAAACTCTATAAGGAAAAAAAACTGGAAGATAAAGAGCCACAACGTTGAGTAAGAAGAGGTCATCGTCAATGGTCAGTTTTAATCGCAAGAAAGTGTGATTGCTAACACATTCTAATATGTCCTTACTAGGCGCTGTGCCATAGGTACTCATCGCATGCACTGCGCCTGAACGTACCATATAGCGACATCTGCAGAAGCTTCAGAGACAAGGAAGACATATAACTTGCCTTGATGTGTAACAAGCGCTCAACAAATTGTCTAAGTTCTCTAAGATTTAAATAAAGTGGTACGTTTAAATGCAAGAAATTGCAAGAGTGAACACAATGAAGCGCTTGCTTCAATTAAAATGTAATGGCAACAGTTTACCCTTCGAGAAAAGTGCTTGCTGTTGCATCCATGCGCTGACTATGATTCGCTTATTTTAAATTAAGTCTTCAAATGGTTTAATTAAATAACTTCACGTGGTTCAACGAAGAACACAATGCCAGCACCATTTTCGTCCCACTAATAGGTGTTAAAATGACAGTTAAGGATCTGAACTGAACGTGTACACCCATATCATGATAGCCTAACACCCATTAGTTGATGTTCATAAGTAATCAACCATGAAGGCGTGCATATTTTTATCTTTCGTTCCGTTCATCTAATTCTGTTATTACTTCTTATTTACACGAGGGAAATCACATCAATCTGGAATAATCATTAACCTTTCCTTTCTCATTGGGCGCTTATTTTTATGAACGGTTTTTGCATACACATATGTATGCGGACATGTGAATACGCATAATCAGACGTATCAGCATCCTATGTTTTTTTTTCAGAATCAAATTCAAATTCAAATTTACATATGGGTGTATGAATGTGAATTTGGTGTTGAGGGATTTATTCCTCTTCACCTCGCACACTGAAATGTAATAAATCTTCTCGCAGGCTGTGTTTCATTGGTGTGACAGATTACAAAAAGTGTTTTGTATCTGTATTCATCAGCCCAATAAAATAACCCTTTCACGTGTTAGAAATGCGTATGCGGGCACTTGCATCTATTACATTGTATTAAGAATTAAATTTTATTACACAATAAGACAATGTTCTATTATTATTATGAAGAAATTTTATGCATTTAAAATCGATATTTAACTTCAACAAAAGGCAGCCACATACAAAATGTTAGACTTACCCCATGGGCCTTTATTAGGGTCTACTCTCTTCCTAGTCTACATACACTCTTTGTTCCTTCAAGCCTTTTCCACGGAAAGTGATTGCTTTTGCCGACGAACTCTCAGCCGCCTCCAGCTAGTGCTTGACATTACCTATGATGTACGTCTACTGAGTATGTGGATCTCCAAATATTAATTTATTGTCAGCAATAACACAAAACTAATGTTTTTCACGCTTTGATTTCCATTTCCATGCTGTACTCGCTACAAAGTGTCGGTTAGCACATTTAATGATGCCTTTTCTGAAATCAGCTGTAAGCTAATGAATCATTTTCCTTCGCGAAATCTGTCTGAATTTGACCGATGCAATGTTGGCCGCTATGTTTAGCAGCCTATTCACATAGGCTCTCCACAAGAAAAAATCGAACGTGGTCAAATCGCAACGATCTCGGTGCCCAGTTCACATCACCTGCATGCCAGATGCCCATATCTTGCTATTCAGGTCAAGAGAGTTGGTATTCACCGCCTATAGCGCTCGCCGTTAACGGTGATGGCCTGACCAACGTTCTCAAGGAAATAAAGGATGATTTTTAAAAAGCTATAGGAAAGTTTTTCAAGAAAAACACATAAAATTCAGAAAAATGCATGAAATCTTTATTTGAATCGATAGTACGGTCCATATAATTTAATGTTTGAAGATTATTTCATGCAAATGTTGACCTGGTCCATTCGCTTAGTCCAATTTTGGCATACTCTTTCCAACATTTCGGTCGGTATCTCACGAATAAATGCTTCAATGTTGTCTTCCAATGCGTCAATTGAAGCGGGCTTGTCTGTATAGACATGAGCTTCAACATAGCCCCACAAAAATAGTCTAAAGGCGTTAAATCAATTGGCCGATTTAACGCCTTTAGACGGTCCCGAACGTGGAATAAAATGTGGCACCGTCTCGTTGAAACCACATGTCATGCAGGTCAAGCTCTTGCATTTTGGGCAAAAAAAAGTTGGATATCATCTCACGGTAGCGCTCACCATTCACAGTTACGTTGCGATTCGCATCATCTTTGAAGAAGTACGGTCCAATGATGCCACCAGCCCATAAACCGCACCAAACTGTGACGTTTTCTGGATGCATTGGTAGCTCTTGCAATGCTTCTGGCTGATATTCACTTCAAAATCGACAATTCTGCTTATTTACGTACCCATTGAGCCAAAAGTGAGCTGACCATACAATGGAAGAAGCGCGCGATGAACTTTCTTAACAGAGCACGCATTTTGATAATAATATTCAATAATTTGCAAGTGTTGTTCGTTTGTAAGACGATTCATGGTTAAATTATAGACCAAACTGAAGATGTTTGACAGGGCAACAAAACACGAAACGTGCGTCAGCGCTTAAACTAGTGTTGCCAAAAAGATAATAGCTAAAAAATCACCCTTTATTTACCGATGAAGCCGTCAACCCAAAATCCACAGAGAGCCGAAAGTTGCCCGAATAGAACAACCTAAAAAACCCTTTATTTGCTTCCCTTTGTTTTAAAAATCCTTTTGCACTCTTGTAGCACTGACACTAAATACAATTTTACCCCTTTTTCGGACCGATAAAAAAAAAATAAGAATTGAAAAAAAATCTTAACAAAATACTTGCATAAAAAAGAACTAACAACTTTTCATCAGACGTTGAAGATAAAAAAATCACGACAATGCACAATGAAAGAAAAAAGCTGCGGTAAAGGAATCCATTGCAAATAATCCTATTACCGAACATCAGATGTCTTGAGGGCAAAATACGAAAACGAAAAAGAGCAAAACAAAATGAAGCTGAGGTGCAGAACTCAGCTCAGCAACTATACTTTCGTTTAACTTAAACTAGACCTCAAACTAGACCAAAAATGTAAATAAAACTGCCATTGTGAAACTGGGCTAACAAAGCAAATAACCAAATCAACAAAATCCGAAGACGTTTTTTCGAAAGCTTTTCGAATCGGTACGCTTCCACAAGTTTCAGTGTTCAAATTGTTTCCGAAAAGCACCCAGATGTATTGGCTATGAAATTGTAAGCTTTTGTGACAAGTTACATTTATGATTCAGGAATAAGCTAAAAGCACATCCAATGAAATCAACAATTGTGACAAGCATCTTTAGCTTTTCCGTGCAAAATTTAGTACATCCAAAGGATAAAGCTTTTGCAACGAAATAATACTTAAAACTAAATGTCATCCTTTTAACCAATGTCCTGGCTTGGAATGATGTTGTAGATATAAAAACATATAAGGAGGACAACACATATAATAAGCTTAGAGAGCGAAAAGGAGAGAAAAAAAAATGTAAAACAGTTGAACTTCAATTCAAATAAGGTCTATTCAAAGCCACTTGTGCATAGTGGTGGTTATGTACATACGTACATGTGTGTATGCCCGATTGAGGACACACTTTGTTTTGTCTCTTCACGTCAAGCGCTGGCGGTGAAGGTAGAAGCTATGTATTTATATGTATTTCAAAGGAGAAATCTTAGTGAATAGGAGATATTCATTACATTTCTTGCATCAGTTTTAAAATTCATTTATTTGGCGTTGCTCTACTTGTTTGTGCTTAGGTTTCCGTTGGAGGACAGAATATTTGCATAAAAGGAAACGGTTAACAACTGCTTAGTGTGTTTGTCAGTTATATTCTGAAATTGGGCTTTAGACTTCTGGCTATTCAAATGTTTTTCATTGAATTACATTCATTCTGATAGTAAAAAGAGGGTATGGTACAATTGCAGACATATGTATTGATATTGCCAAGTGGGTAATATGTTTACGACTTGTCTAGTTATATATGGATTCAATATACTGGAGCTTAACAAACAAATAATAAAGGGTGGTTAAATTTTAAGGGCCGATGTTGATTTTGAATAAAACACAAATTATTTAGGAAATTATTGTCATTTATTTCCATTATGATAATATTGGTATGGTTCAATTATGCATGGAACAAAATATCGGCCAAATGGCCAAACGGTTAATGTGCCGAATTATTTGAATTTGTCTCGCAAAAGAGCGCGAAATTTGGAGCTATAGCACATAAACGACAATTCGTATTCGGACGAAACTAGTTGGACTGATTGCTTATGTTCTGGATTAGGATAGCACTATACACAGGAGCAAGGAAAATGTCCAAATGTCCATTAGGGATCTACTAATTTGGTAAATTGGTTTTGTGCAAACATATAAAAGTACTCCTTGCAGTTTTTGCCAATATCGTTGCATTAGGCTTGAAATAAATCGATGGGATCAATGAACACTTTACCATAGGATATCGTTCATAGATACTAGGGAATATTTGGGCTCAGGAAGCAATTGAGTAGTAGAGCACTCTTTCGAAGAACCAAGTTGACATTATTTAACACCTTGATCATCCCTGTCCTGCTCTAAGACTCGTGGAAAACGACAATCTCAAAAGCAGATGAAGAAGTCATTAGTCGATAGAGAAAAGTTCTATGGTCCTGTTTGCATTAATAGCATTTGGAGAAAACAAACTATATGGGATGTACAGGGACATGAGTCTCGACAAGCGTCTATGGATTCAACGCTTAAGGTGGGTTATTCCATGTAGAGTGCATGGCAACACTGATCCAGCCCAAGGAGTCTTAAAATCCCACGAAACCGTTGACGCACACAAGTTAGCACCTGGTTATAGATGATTCCAGCTGGAGAGAGTTGTTGGTTGAGACGTCGATCACCCCGGAGTGTAGCGCCACACAAAGAAGAAGAAGTTTGTCAAAAGATAAATAGTATGAGTGAAGCATGTCGTTACATTTACACTATTTACATAAAATGACACTAGCATTAAATGGCATTCGTATTTATTTAAAGAGCTTCAGTTTTGTGAGGTTCATCGTGGAGAATCGTGATTATGGTTGAGTCTCCTTGTTGGTATATAATCTCAAACGGAAAATAAGCTAAGAGGAAACAGAAAGATGAGGGAAAGCCCCGACAACGTAAGAAGCTAGGAGGATAAGAAGAAAACTCTACATTTCGAAGGCAGAGGCACTCCGAGCTGAAGCAGTCTTTACTTAAGCCTACAAAAATACTTTCTTATCAGTAATACTACCCGTAGAGGGTCTGAGCTTGAGCAATCGCTGCCTTCCATCGCTTACAGTCCTGAACACACTGCTGCCAGTCATCAAGACCAAGCTGTATTGCGTTCGCGATGACTTGCTCTTTATACCGGAGATTCGGTCTACCTCTTCTTCTCGAACCAGGAGGCTCGCACTCGAAGACCCTCTTTGCTGGAGCATTGGCGTTCATGCGCTCGATGTGGCCGAGTCAGTTTAGTCTACGGCCTTTCGGACTACATCCACATTCTGATACAGCTTGTAGGGTTCGCGGTTGTCTTCTCCTCCATTCACCATCCTGTCTGACATGACCATATATCCGACTTCGAATTATCCTTTCGAAGGCGGCAAGATAAGCTCTCCTGTTTTGCTTTTCGCCAGCTGGCAAAATCTTGGCAGAACATGGTCTTGGTCCTTCGAATCAGGAGCTTTAAGTCCAGATGTTTTGACAAACCGAATTAGTAGCCGTTGTCAAGGGCGTTTCTATGTCGGATCTCCACTAGGATGTAGTTTGTGGAGTTCATGCTGGCTTTGAGGTAGACAATCTCCTTCACTACCTCAAAATCGCACCTGTCCATCGTGATGCTTTTTCCCAGGTGGTGTGTGACAGATTCATTATTTCTCGGCAGCATATACATTGTATTTTCCTCATTACCCTTAAGATCTAGCGTTTAGCCTGTTCTATATAACCAATGTCAAATTGAAACTTTCTAGCTTCCGAACAACACACTTTGAATTAGAGCGCTGCGAGCAAATCCCCTCTTTTCACTTCACTTTGCACTTTGTTCTAATTGCTTGAACATAAATTTTGCGAAAGAAATCACAGATCAAAGTTGACCCAGCAGTGAAATGCCTTAGAAATGATATTTGTGTTGGTCAAATTTGAAAGAATATAAAAAGGAGAGTAGAAGTCGTATTGTATCCTTCGACAACATCTGTTCCATTCCTGTGCGAATGTCAATCTAATTGGAAATCAACATTCGGCATCAGTTAAACACCAAATCCATTAATCGATTTCCAGTTGATCTAGGTCACATCCAATCTGAGTCCTCTTTCATCTTCATCTGTATCGCAAAATAAATAGTCGAATCTAACCAGTGTCAACTACGTCCTTATCTGATGTCATTAAAATAAAAGGAATCTCAAATCTTCGACAAGCACAAGAGATTGTGACACAAAAGCTTCCTGAAACCCCAACCGAATTTCCTCAGGATCCTTTGTTGCCTGAATGAAATTCTTTTGACTCAAACATCTGTGTCAAACAACCCGTAACACACTAACCATGCACAGGCATATACATATGCACACAAAGCAAACTGTCAGCACATAAAACGTATGGACGTGCATTGAGAATTCGAGTGGTTAATGCCTAATTTGTGAAATGACCATGGCTAGACTGCGGCGTTTTGATTCAATCTTGAAAGTTTTCGCTCAAAGAAATGTATATCCGTGTTGAGATATAGTTCAGTTTGGCTCTGTGACTGTTTATGTTTCTCCACAGCCCAGCAAAACTGCTCTCACCCCCATGGATCTTAGGCTTGCTTCGGTCTCACGCTTTCTTCCGAGTTGAATTTAATATTTTATCAGGAAATGCCAACTTGAGGCTGTTGAAAGTGAAGGAAAACTTCATTGCTTTGAAGACTGTTAAAGACAGTAAGTGACGTTAACAATTTCATATTTCCCGCGCGATGACGTTTCTTAATATCCACACACGCCTCATTCATTTGATGCCGTCATCAATTGTCTGCTTCAGATGGGAATGCTTAGTGTTCCAGAATTTATGGGGAACCCGCCGACCTGTATTTCTCACTCGCACCATGTGTAGGCAACATTTTCATTTAAGGCTTACCCTGAATATTCATTTTATTGGCAATTATCCTGAGTATAACCGCTACTTCCAGCATAAGCACACATATACGAGTAGATGAGGTGGAGTACATGGTGTGTACTTGGTATTCTCGGATCTTTTCGCGGATAAACACCAGAGGCAACTTGTTGCTTATAATTTTGGCATCTCACAGCAAAACATGTTCGTACTCCTCATTCATTCACCCATCGTGAGGCTATCGATGTCCCCATAAATATGCAAATTTATTGAGGTTCAATCCATCGTCAATGTCGTCGTCCTTTAATATAAGAAAAAGTACACAGTTAAAGTCTAATGTGACACTGAAGTGTTTTTATCAGCGGGGAGTATGACTGTTAAGGATTCACCCTGCCATCCATTCCTGAGTCCATGGCAGTAGAGATACTCTTGTGCTTTTGCGGCTGCTTAACAAGCTGGGTTGCTGCTGCATCTCTCAACTCGCAACTTCTCTCCACAAAAAAGCTCCATATCTTGTTTAACTTTTAATTCGGTTCACTTCAGTCTAACGATTCAGTTCGTTAGGAGCTTTCTTCAAATCCGGTTCTCCTCTTCATTGCTTCGTTCGTCGTTCGGGCGCGGCTAATTCCTATTATCCTTCTCGTTGTTCAACAGGAAAAAAATCAAAAAAAAAAAAGATTTTAACATTTTCCAAGAAGGGACATGTCAACGTTGTACATCCAAAAATTGATAAAATCGTTGAGTTCCTACGATGATTTGCGGTTTATTCAGTGAAAAGTGCCCGAGGAACGTGTGTGAAATCTGCATAACAACGAATCTTGCTTTTTCTTATCCTCGGTATGGATAAAATTCGCAACGCAAACACCTATCACTACGTCCACCCTGTCTGACGCGAAGTGGATACACGCAATGCAGCATTCCTCTGCAGATAAAATCCCGTGTTTCGCTTCTTTTTTGTATTCGCCCTCCTTCGTCCTGGTAGAATAGAGACACGCCGCTGCTACTGCTACTGCCTTTCTTGTTGTTACTGTGTGTACGCAGAATACAATGTGGGTGTTGTTCTAATTGGTCACTTTGGATATCGTTTCTGTTCCGTTTTTCCTTCCAAAACCGATAAACGTGCAATTATAGGCGAATCATTCTTCTTAACAAAACTTTTTCAATAGAAAATCCTTTGCTTGTCTCTGTCAATATTCAGCGTTAATTACACTTGCAGATTCTGTCGGCGGGCGCCCTATCTATCGTCTGTCCTACTGTGCGTGCGTGTGGTGTCTACTTTTTTTTTTGCGTTTGTCGTTTTTGCCAATCCCAAGGACGGATTGTCCGCTTTATGCGAGGAATCATAAAAGGACTCGTGGTATTTTTAAATGACGTGATTTTTTAGCGGAAGCTAGATATGTGCAAACACTATGTCATGTGAGAAGTGTAGACTGTTAACACATATAGAAAGAGACGGAGAGAGAAAGACAGGAGTTGAATAAATTGTGTAATTAGTGACAGAGGAAGTCGGGCTACGGACAACGGCTTTCAGTCAGGACTCGCAGTGTGTCCCGGTGGGCTAGCATTCATTTCTTTTTTCTATCCACAGTTAGAGAGATTATTTTTTGCTTTCGTCTACTTTCTATTTTAATTGCTTTCCTCGCTTTTGTTGGAATAATAATTGTTCTTGATTTCAGTATTTGTTCTTTCGCCCCTTCTTTTATACATTTTTTTTTGTTTCTGTTTTCGGTTTGTTTGTTTGTTTGTGTACCAAGTCACTACAACACTACAGACCTCCCTTGAGTGTACCTACGAGTGCGGTGATGAAACTTAAATACGAATAAATGTTAAAAGGAACACAGGATTATGTGCCAAAAAGGAAATAAAAGTTAATTGGCACAGATGTACGTGATTCGCAGTCATTCCTCGGTAACATCCTGAGTTATTGTAGTATCTTTTAGGGATACCTTTCTTCTTTCATTTTCATCCACGCTTTTGTGCAGGAGAGAAGAAAACGGGCAAATCGAAAGCAAAAGCTTTTCCTTTTGGACTTTTCGCGCGCGAGAATCTCAATCGCCTACAGTTTTTTTCTCAAACAAAGTACATATGTATGTATATATAAAGTCTATATACACATAAAATATATGTTCGTTGACACTAGCAATGTGGAGGCATAATTTAAGCAAATTAATTGAGAACACTATGAGTGTGAAATTGAATGCACACACCGAAAATTAAATGATAAGGATATTCCAGCAACGACTACAGAAGATAAATATTTAGAGGAGGGAGTTCGCGCTAGAGTGGCTGTGCTGTTCTATGTTTGTGTGTCAACGTTGTAAGTAAATTTACAAATAATTAAAATGAACGCAGCACAGAGTGGAGGACACACGGGATCGTCCATGGGGAAGAAGGGCTCTCAGATGGAGGTAAATATGAAATTTTCTCATCATTCATTGCTCCCATACGTCCGCAAGATTCATATAAAATGTTTTTTCTGACTGTCTTTCCATAACAAACGAAAGAAGGACATACATTTTGGGTTGTTTGACATTCTCTACATGCAATCCAACACATGATATGCGTGCCTGACTTGTTTTAAATCTTCTCCTGCTGTTGTCATTTCTGGGCATAAGTATCAAAGCAGAATTCCTTGTGGGACCACAATAAATGATGTGTCCCTCTGGTGGGTTTCGGGTTTCTTCGTGCTTTGATTTTAAATTAACTAAAATGTTTTTAACTTTTCGGGGTGATTTTTAACTTTTTTTGTAAGGGAAAACTTTTTTGCCTTTGATAAAGTCTCCCATGAGTCAGCGATTGTTAACCACTTAAGATGGTTTCAACTGACACGGCAAATACAGAAGAGGGGATCATGAATGCAATTTATCAAAACAGAGTGAAGGCAACTTCCTCCGTAAACATACACCCAAGGGGAAATACGAACACTCTATTTGAAGAAAACTGATGGGAGGAAGAAAATATGTTTCTGGTGTGTGAGTGGAACTAGCGTCGCGTCGGGTGAAAATTTAATAAGCCCGTCGAGTTGATACTTGGCTGTCGTTGGAACATATTTTTTTCTCACTTTCTGAATAATTTCCTTGCACAAAATAGTAAACGGATCTTGTGGCGTTCATCGTGGGATGTAGTTAATGTTTTGCAATTAACTACACAGCTGTCAACTGTCAAAGTTCATTAAAATTATTTGATGTTTTGGATAAATGGTTTTATTTCCATTTACTTGACTATATATAAAAACAATCTTATATTGATCATATTTGCGGTTGCGTTTCTTTAACCGGTTTCTATATGTTCCATGAACATAGTAAGCGAAAATGAACCTTCAAAAAAGGGCCTTAATTATTGAGTAGTGAGTTGGCTTTTGGCAGTGATTGGCAGATCAAATCGAGCCATTAATGAGGCGTTTGCTGGTATTGAGAAGGCAAAGTACATATAAGCTGTCCAAAAAAAAAGGACATAAAACATCGACGTCATGGACAGAATGTTAAAATGGGCAGCTAGAACTTCGAAATAGTTAAGGACTCTACTCCATGGCTCCGCAGTAAACAGTATGAAAAACATAACATCACAGTAGGTACCGAGAGCAGACCGCGAATAACTCTTGTCAACCGCTGTTAGAGACAATTGAGTAATAGAGTCACACTGACCATCCCATTCCTGATATTCGGCTCAGAGGCATGGACAGTCTCAAAAGCGGATGAGGAAATCAATGCTATCTTCGAAAGAAAGGCTCTGCGTCCGATCTTTGGTCCTGTTTGCGTTGATGAAATCTAGGGAGGAAGATTCAACCATGAACAATATGAGCTATACAGCGACATGAGCCTGGTCAGACGTCTTCGAAACCAACGCCTAAGGATCATTGACAACTGAACTTCCGTCAAAAGAGTATTCAACTCCGAACCTGTGGGACAACAACTCAACAGAGGACGATCTCGTCTGAGGTGGCGCACCCAACTGGAGAAAGACGTCAACCAACTTGACGTACGAAACTGGAGTTCTTCATCATCATTCTACACAACTTGTAGAAGTTGTATATCTCGGATTATGTGTCATAACTCATAATTCTGCGACTATGATTTTTCGAATATCGACTTCGTTGCTATCAGTTGTCCATCACCTTCGCTACATGTTCATGTCCGAACATTCATTTAACAATTATTTGGACAACGGGCAAGATAGTTTGGAGTCCTGTTCATGCATCTGGATGATTCGCATAATTCTCGTAGTGAAAAACGCTTTGAACTTGACATTTTCCCAGCATTTGATAAATTTTGTCACGAACGCACAAAGCATATATATGACGATTTATTCAGTGACAATTTTAGAGAACTATCATTCAGAGAGGATGTTTTGTGTAATTCGTGGAAATGAGTGTTTTTTTTTTCATAAAAACTGTAATACAACAAATAAGCGTTCTTGGTATCTTTCTTTACTTGCGTGATATACTACAAGTGGAAAGCAACGAACTAGGGACATTTGCTGACGATACCACCGTTTTGGTTTTTTATGTCGTACCAGGAATCAAACCTAGACATCATATGTTCAAGTGCGTTCAAGATTTTTCACAGAAATGAAATACAGATCTGATTGCAGCTTTACAGGCAATTCAATGCGTCATTTGGAAGCTGTAATAGCAAGTAATAGGATCAAGCGATAGTATAGTGATTATTATAGATACGGTAAATTCTCAAAGGAACACCTCATAAATGTATTTGAAACAGCGTTCGCATGAAGTTGAAGGCTGATCTAAGACTCAGGCCTCTTAGAGTACGAAGACTCCAGCAAGAATTGTTCTTCGGAACTAACATCTGTAGCGCCGATTCTATTCGCAGAGCTGGACATTCCGTCGCCGGCGACTAAAAAGGACCCACACCAGGCTCTCACACCAAAGCAATGTGATGTGATTGGGTAAGGCCTAACTGGAAGAACATGTGATGGAGGTGGATGACGAGAAAATCCCCATCAAGCAGAACCATTACACAGTCTCTTTCGCGATACAAAATCGCTTATACGAAGAGCTTGATCGAATGCCCTCGTTGGGACTTTCTGAGGAGAGTTACAGTCCTTGGAGTTCTGCAGTTGTGTTGGTGAGAAAACCTGGGAAAAAACAGTCAGTCACAAAGAAGGATGCTTACCCTCTTCCTCACATTGAGGGCCTTCTTAGAGGGCTGCAGGAAACACGCTAAACATCCGGGATATACCTAAAGAACGTATTCTGGCAGATCTCCTTGGAGCGCAAGTCTTGGGAGAAGTCGGCTTTCACAGCTCCTGGTCAGCTGTGAACTCGGTGACGCCACTCGGACTGGGTAATGCTGACCAGAGGCTGATGGACTAAGTCATATCTTCTCAGTTGAAGGAGAATGTCTTAATCTCTCTTTCCATTTCCGAAGACTCCCAAATAGCTCTGTGGGTTTCTAGGGAAAACGGGCTTATACAGACGCTTTATAGCAAATTTTGCGACTGTAACAGCTCCTACAACAAACTGCCTAAAGCAAAGCGTGCCATTTAAAATGTCGGACGATGCGCTTAACGCGTTTGAACTACTTAAAAATACTTTGGTGTCAGCACCGATTCTCACAAACCCAGGCTTCCAGAAACAACCATACAATCAGTGTATGTATATGCAGAGCGTATGATAAAAGAAAATCCCAAATAAATGTGATTGAACGTGCTTATTGTTCTGCACCGCTAATCTGCTGCCAACTGAATGTATACATACATACGTACGTGTGAATATACCGATTTTAAAAAAAATCAAATTTAAAACTTGGGTTTTTTCCTCTGATGTATCAGTTCTTTGTTATCCTTCGTTCCTTTGATGTTGAATGACATAAAATAATTTCGTTCATGCAAATTTGAAAAAAAAAAGGTTTCTGTTATAATATTTGCGGTATCAGTCTGTGTCATAGGAGCATCCCAGCAGTTAAAGAGATTCACACGTTCAAATTTGCATGTCGAAATGATGACGAGTTATTAACTTGTTGTTCATCTTTTGCCTTTACATCCATCCTTCCCCTAATAGGCACTCACTCAATAATCACTTTTCCAACTACAAGAAACAACCGAATTGAGACATCTTAAATAAAGTTGCAAATTAACTCTCACGAAGTACCCAGCCTCGTGCCCATAAATGTGAACAAGAATTCCAACAATGAACGTTGATTCTTGTGTACACACCGTCAATGAAAATTCTAAAATCATTCTCGAGTAAATAATACCAACCTGCTGTGCTTATTCTTGTGGAATACCTGTTGGCGTAAAACAATTAAACAGAGGCAACGACAATGAATGGCGGCCTCCCTAATAGATTGTCAAGTTTACCCAACACCATTTAAGGCAACATGCTATCCAAATAATGGAACATTCAAGTTGTTAAATATTCTCCGAACCCATGGATGTAAACACCTCTTCCTCCTTAAACGCTCTGTAATACCAATTAACCTAAATTGCAGAGGGAAAAAAGAAAAAAAGAACGGCATCGTCGAGAAAGCTCGTTTGATAAAATTAAATTTTCCCCCCAGACAAACGCAGACACAGTGTCGCTTTAACACTATCTTTACATATTTTTATTATTATTTTTTTTTTTCAATATCAATGCGGGTTTCTCTCTTAGGGTGAAACCTTGCCAAACGTTTGCAAAACTGCTTTCTCTACGTGCTTGGGTATATCTTCAAATGCTGTCGTCTTTCGAATCCTTCCAACCCCTGGCGGTGATGGTTGCGGGTATGCAAAACAAAAAATCCTTTTTAACATGTCAAAGTCTTATACCGCAAAATAGGGACCAATTCCTATGATGGGATGATTTCTGCAGGTGTACAAGGGTGTCTTATGAAATATTTAATAAAGAGATACCCCCCTCACAGCACACACACACACACACACACGCATAGAAACAAAATTGAAATTCTGGAATTTACGACGTAATGTATTCATATTTTTCAGAGTTAAACAAGTACCTATACATAAACCCATCGACTGCGTGCGTATCGGACGTGAAATAAAGAGAGTCTCCTCTTAATGTACACACTTAGTATTAGGGTAATTCGAATTACCCTCTTGCCATTAACTGCTTAAGTTTTATAAGAGCATCATATCATAGCAAGCATCATTGTCACCAGTTTGCGGGATTCATCAGATAATTAAGGGCGATGGAAGGATGCCCAAGCATTTTATTGTGAAACTTTTGGCATTCCTTTTGCAGATGATTTATCGTGTTTATTAGGTTTATGGATGTCTTTTTATTCGGCTATATAGTTTCACGAGATTCACTGGTAAAAGTGTCATTACATTACGCTTTGTCCTCTCTCTGGATACTTTGTGCCATGTGGTCAGTTGATGTATTTTTTTTTTGCTCATCTTTACGATTTGAGGTACGACTGCTCCGACCGGACTATCGGCATTTTGTAATGAGTATTCTTCCTCAATTCATCAATCGCTGTCAGCTTAAAATATCGGACATGACTATTTATATGTCCTCTCAAGTAATGAGACGATGAATTTGATTTGTTTTGTACCATGATTGCCATGTCTCCTAGGGAACGACAAGAAATGATTCATTGGAAGTATGACAACTTCCACTAGACTTGAGGAATGATGCTCAAGATTAATGATAGTCAAATACTTAACGCGTATGGCCTGTCCAGAAGTGCACGTGTTTGGATGTCACAAGAGAATCATTTTCATACATCCTTGCGTCCCAAGGGCATGTATAGATAAAGGGGCATATTTCACCACTGAGTGGGGTTCGCTCCATCCCATCCCATCTCACCTTCTTTATTGGATCTCAGATGGCCTAAAGATTTTACGATTTGTAAGACCACCCGTTTCCTTTCCAGTGGTTTTATTTCTGTGAATTAACATCAAACTCAACTAACTTGTAGCATAAATATTTATGACAGTAAGGAAAAGATGAAAGATATTTCAGGTATCATTGATGATGATGACTGATAGCATAAATATTTCATGGCTGTTTGATGGGAGCTATTTCTTAGAAACATACTGATAGGCAATATTTTTCTTCTAAGCATTAAGTTAAGCATTTGTATTCAACACAAAAGTCATGAATTCGCTCCAATAATGGCCATTTTCCTTGTGATTTTTTTGAATTAAGCCGACTCTGAGGATGCTTCGATAAGGACCGCTACAGCGGCTACGTTTTCTTCATTTTGCACTAGGCTGTGTGGCGTTGGACATGCTCAAGCTTCCCACAATGAATTCGTGGCACTGAAGCCATGATGATGACCGCTATTCACACAATTTGTTGTACTGTCCTCACTACTAAAGACTACTGCCACGACTGTTTAAATTCTCAGAGAAATTGCTTTTAATTTATATCATTGAGTAGTTTATCCGCTTGCTATTGACAATTCCATCGCTTGTCGCCTTTTACTTTCATTTCTCAGATTCTCTTCGGGGCGATTAGTGCCAAACCACAGGAGGAAAATCCCCCTAAGATAACCATTAATCCCTTCACTTCATTTCATGTGACATCAGCGAGGTTTACCACCCACATATGACCTTTACAAATGAACCTCTGACTCTGACTGTAGTTTATACCGCATCTGTGATTTATCAACAAATCCATTCCCATGTGAAAAGGACATCCTTCACATCCTTCACATCAGTTGCTTGAATCATTATCTAACACACATGAGCGAATGCCAGGTTTATGTAGCCATGACGGTGCCCATGGACCAGTGCCGCCTGTGTCTATAAAAGCAAATCTAGGTTCTGTAAACTAAAGACTAATCAAAAATAACGAGACAGGTTGTGAAACGTTTTTGGTGTGTTACGTAAAGAACTCACCTTGACTTCAGAATTCATTTGTTTCAATTCTGCTCGGTCCCTCAGAATGCTTCTCCGCTAAGGTTGGCAAACATCCTTAATGAACCTGAGAAACTGCCTTTTTCATTTGAGAAATGCGCCCTGGACTACATAATGCCGGTACCAATGAGTGGATCAAAGGAACCGTATTCTCGGGTTTGTTAGTCAACGTTACGTGACACGACTGAGGTGCTGATTCCGAATAGATTCGTGCCAATGTGTGCTGTGGTGGCTGTAGTTACTGACAGTCCTATTCAGATATGTGAACACATTTAATATTTAAAGAGTGACGGATGTGTGCAAACAGTAGGCATTAAAGATGCAAACATGCAATTCAACTAAAAATTGCACACCATCCGGTGTTAGGCAGTCAATTACATCCATTGCTCTGGCATCAATTGCCAGATGAAATAAATGTATACTCCAATTGCAAACAAAAAAAAATTAATCACAAATTAATATTAATGTTCTCATCAAAAATGGGTCACGGACATTTTATTCCACGGAACCAGTGGCACTCAAGAACACTTCAGTTGTATCCGAGTTCAAAACTGTCATCAGGATGCTACAAAGAGACCATAAATGGGACAATAAGCGAGAATAATTTACGCGGTTATTCGATCCTACAGTGTTGACTTTTATTTTGCACTCTATTGGCTTAGCCGAAAAGTTTCTTTGGCAATTAAATGATGTACATCATTTCTTTTTAATTATCAAAGTGCATAGTCCCATAAATCGTTTGATGTTCTTCAGGAATTTTCAGCGATTTGCTGAAAAGGGAGTGAGTTCTTTGTATTTTTGATGTTAGCGTGCTTTAGTATGAATATTTTTCGCACGCTATTCAGCTCCTACATGTGTGCTAGTTAATCGTACACGTTTGTTGACATCACATCCCGAAGGAAACATCATATAACTCTTTTTTATCGCTGACCTCACTTTATTAGGAGATTGCAGTTTATTTTGTATTCAATCTCAATTTAAGTTCAAATAAATGTGTGTGTTGTTTTTTGTCTCTATGTTTAGAAGTGTAATAAGAAAAAAAGTAGCAATCCGCTTTTATCGCCTGTGATTTAAGGCCGGACTCAAACGAAGGACTAGCGTCTGCGAACACATTCGATAAGGTTGCCGCGTGGCTGGAATCGAGCGTATAAATCTAAAATTTATAGTGCACAATGAAATGAGGATCAGGACTTGGTCTTATTTTGTTTGCATTTAGGTTGACCGGAAATAGGGAAACGGAAGTAGAAAATAACAGCTCATTTGAAGTGGTGATTTGAGGATTGATATCGGCTTATCAGAGGAAAATTGATTGGGTGAGCAATATAAATTTCGTTTCAGTTTATGTGGACCATTTGATGAAAGAAAAATGTGTGCATACTCGTAGTTTGAGATGTGGATGAGTAGCGAATTGGAATGTCTTCCTATTTATTAAGAGATAGAAAGATGAGATATGTATATTCAGCTATCAAAATATTGACTAAGGTTTGCCATTTCATTGTGCATCCTTTCACGCTAGTCGTGCGAAAATAATTATAAGATATTATCGAAATTGCGACTCAGTTATAAATAGTAAATATACAGCCTGAGTCTGCCCGCAAATCGTAAGTATACTCTTCTGGACGTTCATCCACCAACGAAAAGAAGGAAACCTAGTCGACGTAGCGGTCAGTATGAAAAAAAAAACCCATAATTGTCGATTCTATGTCCATTTGTTATACTTGGTATCACCAGATAGAAAGCTCGAGTTTTTTGCGGTTAGATCTGGGCTATAACAAGCAAGCAACAAGTCAATAAACAAAATTTCCATTATGGGAACGAGCAATAACCACAAATCGTCCAGGCATCAAATTATCCACAAACATTAGCAATTTGGTGCGATTTATGTCATAGCGGCATCGATGGACCTGATTTCTTTCAAAATAAGGTCTTTCTCTATGCAGACTTTCTAAGGCCAACCGGCGCAACAGTCGTCATCCTACGGCGAGCGTTCATCAGTTGGCTGCCGCGATCATGCGACTTCTATGCGGTTCTGTCAGGTCCTTACATTACGCTAACAAGCCAAGCACTATCGACGAGTTCGAGGACAACACTCGAGACGCTACCGGACCGAGTCATCAAAAATTTGAATGCCATTTGAATGATGCTATTTCATATATAAGCGTACGATTGTAGCTTCAAACTGAAGCTTTAATCGATTTTCGTTCTTATCTGGTCACCCTGTAGAATACCTTCTGGTGGAAGAAAAGTATTTCAAACTTACTCGGCGAATTCAAATGAAAAAAAAAATCTCTTAGAAACCATTAATTCATACTCAAAGAAACTTTCTTGTAAAAGTCACAAAAAATTATGCGACTCGACGAGTGCTGCCACCACACCGCAATTAACATTTGTAATTCACAAATGAACTTCCCACGTATAAACATAAAAGCCAACACAAATGAACTAACGTTCTCTGAAGAGCTGCAAGTACAAAGCGAACAATAGAAAAAGCTTATATGTGATAACAGGCGCTGTGTGTACTACGTCAACCGCGGCTGTAGTGCACCACTTCCCTTGCAAACTGTGCCAAAGAAATTACAGCAAAATCGCTTTTGCGACTAAAAGAACTGTCCGAGTTGGAAAGAAGATAGCGAACGCCGGTATTATGAACTCAAGCAGAGATTTAAAATAAACCACTCAGTACATAATTCAGGACTCAGAACAATTAATGAAACATGCATCAGGATAATGGAGTTTTAAGCTGGGAACGTTCTATATTGTATAGTCTCTCCCGAGTACAGACAAGGTGTCGGGTCATTCGATCTGGCTATCAGTGATCATATCGATCAAAGACTTGAAAGTAGCTGCTTAGACCGCAAGCAAGCTTTCAAATCAAGTCTGTATTATTGCGCAATATTATTTATCGTTTCTACATTATAGAATATTTCGGGATTGTCCAATATATTGTGAGAATTGGAATGGGTTTGATATTTACTGCGCAATAGAGAAAAAATATATTTAATTATGTAATCATCGCGCAGTAGTCATTAATTTGTATTTCGAATGTAGAGCAGTTAACACCCCCATAGGAAGAGAAAAGAAAAGGATGTACGCACAAGCAGATGAAAGACATTATGAGTACCAGACCCTTGGGAAGCTAGCATATTAGCCGCCAAATGCACTGAAATGGAACTTTTGACTGTTACAGAAGACACTAAATGAAACGAAGTGGATGTGGAAGTGCAAATGGGTCGTGGCAGTAACACGAGCATGCATAACTACATACCCACCTACCGGAGTGACTTACGTGCCACTAGTCTCTGAACTCGCACTCGACACTGGCAATTATAATAAATGAGAGACAGGAAACTAAAAATCCCCTTTGAGCTGGCTACGAATAAACTCGGTAACCTAAAAGTCATTCCGTAAGGATCATAGAACAGCGAATGATAAATGAATTATGACATCCACACCCCCTCTGTAGCTGCGAGTTTAAATTTCATAAAACAATTCATTCATCAACTTCAGGCATTTGAAAATTCATCCAGAAATCTGACTAGTTAAAGAAGTAACGACCTAACTCGAATCTAGTATCAACTCACCGAATGTTATTGTTCTGTTCGAGGACGATAATCTCACTTATCAACTTACCTAACATGCTTTACATATTTCACTGAACCTGACGATGAACACTTGCTCGTTCTAGTTACAACTGACCTCCTTAACTGTCCTCAATGTAACCAAGTTTGTTGAGAGTTTACTGAAATTGTGAATTCCACAAAGGACTCGGATTTTTGGAGCTAAAGGCAGTGTGTGTACATGGTGTATATGTACATTTTAACCCCTTTGAAACCGTCGTATAACTTTTCAGATGGTACTGTAGTGAAAGGTTTAAAGTGACGGCAGGAGAATATACCACTTTCACGAAATAATCCTGGTGACTATCACATAAAGGGTGGTTAAATTTTAAGGTTTATGTTGAATAAAACACAAATTATTTAGGAAATTATTGTCATTTCTTTTTATTATGATAATATTGGTATGGTTCAATTATATATGGAACAAAATATCGGCCACCGCGACCTCGGCGACACACCTCCATCCGATGGTCCAAATTTTCGATGACGCTGAAGCATTATTGAGGTTCTATAAGTTAATGTGCCGAATTATCTCATCCTTTAGCTCTTGAATTATTGCTGGCTTATCGACGTACACCTTTTCTTTCAAATAACCCCTAAGAAAAATTCCAAGGGTGTCAAATCACATGATATTGGCGGCCAATTGACATCGCCACCACGTGAGATAACACGGCCATTGAATTTGTCGCGCAAAAGAGCCATTGTTTCGTTAGCTGTGTGGCAAGTGGCACCGTCCTGTTAAAACCACATATCGTCCACATTCATATCTTCCAATTTGGGCCATAAACAGTTCGTTATCATTTCACGATAGCGAACACCATTCACAGTAACTGCCTGACCGGCCTCATTTTCGAAAAAATACGTCCCGATAATGCCGCCAGCCCATAAACCGCACCAAACAGTCACTCTTTGTGGGTGCAATGGTTTTTCGACAATCACTCTTGGATTATCATTCGCCCAAATGCGGCAATTCTGCTTATTGACGAATCCACTGAGGTGAAAATGTGCCTCATCAATGAAGATGATTTTCTTCGAAGTGCACGATATGCACTTTTGATTTGAACGCCCATTTTCATAATAAGCCTGAATAACTTTAACGCGTTGCTCGATTGTGCACCATGGTTCAAATTGAATTAATCTGAAATTGAGAAATGTCAAATGAAATGCAGAAAATAACTTGACGTTTAGGTGTGGGTCACATTCAACATCGGCCCTTAAAATTTAACCACCCTTTATATGCATTTATACTCAATTACTAGCAACTGGTTAAGTACACGGATTTAAGATGGATAAAATGAATATTTGATCGAACATTTTTCAAAACAATATTTTTTTTCCTTGTATTAGTTCACTTAATGCTATTGTAAAACAAATTATTCGAACTTTCATCAATTTGCTTTACAACAACGGCGAAGTCGATCTGACAACTCCTTATCTACCGAAAAAGTACACACTCCTATTTTCATAATTTGTAGTCCAAAGGATTGAGGTATGGCTTTCCAGATGGCCAATCATGGAAATGAAGTTTCAAACTTTATTATTTAGCCATGTTTGTGTCATTTTTCCTTGGATGGTCCACGTTTTTTTCTTTTTCGAACAGCATTGTATTTACAGACTTGGCAACGTTATCTAACTTCTATTTGGTAAACTTTCGCAGTAGTTTTAAGACTTTTTTCGCAGAAATGGAGCTTGGTGACTCCATCACCAGACGTTGAACTCTCGAAATGCGTTCAGACGCATACGACTACACGCACGCAACTACATCCTTTCATACTGTTTGTTGAACAACTCTTTTATGATGAAAATTTTCTCATCAGTGAAAAGGATTTTTCTGTGACTACTGGTCAAGATTACCCTATTCCATGTTTCGAGAAAAATGAGCTTAAAACCGCGGAAACTTTTCATAAATGTCACTTGCACGTTGAAGATGCAATTCCCGTCGCGAACAAATTTCCTTATTCACGCACTTTTTTCGAATCACTTACAACAGTCAGAGAGTATGCTTGTCTAGAAAACCTTCTTCAAATTCGACACTCGGAGTCGACATAAAACTGTTGGTCCACACCACTCGTGAGAGAATACACGAAGTATGCGAGTATTTGCTGTAGAAGCTGGATCCAGGTTCATGGATTCACAAACTGTTTATGTTTAATACTACGAGTTAATAGAAATTCGTCTTCTCCTATTGTGAAGATGTTGCCCTTCCCATTTGTTAGTCCGCCAATTCATGTCACTTTAAATATCTTTAATTCGATCGCTCGAATTTAAAGTAACAATGTTGAAACCCAAACCAGGAAAAATTCAATTCTCGTTATCTGATTTAGAAAGAACTGCTTCACATATTCGTATCCTGCAGGCACGTCTAAATCGAGCATATGTATGCAAGCCTTATACACAGATACGTATGTAAATTCAAACCGATTTCAAACAACCGAACCACCAACCAAAAGTAAAGTAGACATCAAACAGTTGGCATTCGGATCCCTCCACTTAATTGGATCAATTACTTACGTTACCATGTCGCGGCATTTCCAGAATCAACATTTTTATGGCACATTGTACCGATGTCTTTTTGAGCCAGAGGGTTGTCCTTTTTTTCTCCTTTTAATTGCTTTGCATACGACACCAACCACCTCACAAACAGTTAACGCGTGGGGCTGTTCCCAATTCAGTCGAATACATGGTGGGCATGATGACACTCAGCCACATCTGCATGTTTCTCGTTATGTATGAGAGCCACAGAGTATGGTACCACATGTACTTGTACTCTGGGTCTAGACAAGTGGCATTAACTGTTAATAGGCTTCCATTTCATTTTGGGATCGCTATGGAGTGTAATTGCTTCGGAGGGTTCTGTAGTTTGTGATTCTCATCAATTGCTCCTGCTGCTACTATTTAGTTTCAATCTCGTGAATGTTTCTGCCACAAGAGAGAATCGATGAATGACTTTTTTTATAAAAAAAATAAAAAGCAGCTGGAGGTAAATGGTTTATGTCAACCACACAACACCCTGATGTGGTTTCTCTCTGGTGGAAAGAAAAGTTTTTCCTATTCAAGAACACAAGTTAAACACAATCTTCGTGCGCTTTATCTTATACATCTTGTGAAGGTCCGCTCAGGAGGAGGGCTGAACTAAGCGCAGAGCGTTTATGTAATCCCCAACACACTGTCAAACTCCAGAAAGAATTCTTTAAACTCGACCCTAGCTAGATCTACTGCAACTTCTCCCCGTGTTGTAGCATCAAATTATTCGATAGAATAATAACTTTATCATTGTAACGTAACAAGCCAGCTGGGGGAGTCAGTCTCACTCACCTGTGAACGTGTTTATTTTCCACATGAAGATGGTACTGAATCAATCATGTTTGCAGAGACGCTCTGCTGGAAAGGCAACTGGATACCGATTCCGAAAATATTCAATCACCATGACTAGGTTGTATATTTCAAATATTGATATTGAAATTCATGCGAATGATTTTTATGGTAACACTTCAAATTCAATCAGCATAAGCGGTTCATTGCCGCAAAATGCCGGTTATGCCGTATGAGGTTTTCTGCACCGTGATTTTGAGTTATATCATTTTGGGAAAATTAACAGAGTGCTTTAAAAGAGTTTCACTTCAGATGTGTGGCAATAACACTTAAGCAAAATTATATTGATGCCGAACATATTTATTACCGCTGACTTGGCGTAGGACACAGAGTTTCAGTACAACTAGCACAAGGTGTACATACTTGTGTATCAGTTGATTGCAAATCAAGTGAATCGTAACGTAAAACAAAGTGATTTTTAACGTGTCGAATAATATCCTGATATATTGTTCAGCCGGACGGAAAAGTTCATAGGCTCCCCTCGCCTCTCCAGATTTGATTTAAGTTGATAAATCCTACACAAAAAAAATGTAACACCAGTCCACCATCAGAGGCATTACATACTTAGCTCTGATAAATAATCACACAACCAAATGTTCGTCTTTTAAGGTCCAAGTTGCACTGATGTGAGCGGTTTTGTTACCACTTCATGGAGGCTTAGTAGTGATGACCGAAACGACTTCTTATATATCAGTCAGTGTTTTAGAACTTTACCACAATTGTGTATACATTCTAAATGTAGATTTTACGAAATTTTACGAAATTTTCACATCCACTACCTAATGAAAAATCTACCACTCATTGTAATTCTTAAAATATATGCCATCTATTGTTGTTTCTTGTTCCTTGACCATTTTCAATTGCAAAAGAAAATATGTTCCACACTGACTACAGTGTTGCAAAAACGTGAACACAAAGACGAGTGAGGAACTGTTTATTTCATTTATGAGAACAGACGTAGTATTTGAAATTCATAGATACCACCCTTTTTCTTCGGGATCTAACACACTTTGAACATTTTAAGTCCCAACACTGGTAGCGATACAAGCCAAATACATCTTAATACTTGTAGTTTTTCCAAGAATATGCCTTGGTCAAACTATATTTTCACATAAGATACCGGCTCAGAAGCAGCTTACCAAGTAGAAAATGTGTACATACATAAAAATCGGTAGGAAACGCAATTGAGTTCATTGTAATCAAATCAACGATCGTACCTTCGCGTAAGGTCGACCGCATTCACTCAGGCGGACAACACTGTAAATCGCCGTATTTTGGTTTGTTTTGGCGGAGAGGCCTAGAGAAAGCAGATGCAGCAAATGAAATCGAATGACTTTGTTGGTGGTACCTATGTACATATATCATTCGTCAGTACCAACGTGGCGTTATCTCTTAAGAAGATGGTTAGCTGTAACGAGATGCAAAAACATCATTGATCTAGACAGTTCTAGACATATGGAATTGGTTCACGGATTGTTTCCACTTAAGTCTGGCAACGAAATTAATTTTAATGCTTTGAGTTCATATGTAATTTGTGTGTCATCAGTCACCTCTCGTTAATTCAAACCAGCAATAACTCGACTCGAAGTTTTCAGGAGTACCCTAGAAAATCTCTTTATATTTCGAAAAAAATCTTTACATTTTTAAGCAATTGGTATTTCGAACAAAAAAATCATCGCAATTGGCGTTGCGAGTATGTGCGTCGACCCCTACGCACTTGGACCTACCTGTCTAGGTTCGATTCCTGGTACGACAAGAAATACTTATCACTGCCCCACCTCTTTCAAGTCACTGACAATGCTCGTAGAGTATAACTGTCTAGAAAAGGCTTCTCAAGCTTGACCGTTCGGAGTCGGCATAAAACTGGAGGTCCCTTCCACTCGTGATAGAACATAGCACAACACGAGTGGTTGCTGAGAAGCTAGGCCCTGGCCCTCTACGGGCTGTAGCGCCACCCATATTCTTATTATTTTATAGAGGCAGCAAAGAGCCAAGTTCAAACTTGTCTCATCGTTGCACGAGTATTTGTTATTGAAATGAGAACAAAGTTTACAAATAATAATTGATTATTACTCGATAATTCGAAATTTCATGTTTTCTCTCGAAACTTTCGAACCATTTGATATTTCAAACTCGCGTTAATTTGAATTGTCAGGTCCCTTGAGTTTCGAATTATCGAAAGGCGACTGTACATATGATTATTGGTCTTTTACCCTATTCGGCATTATATAAATTCATTCTATAACATTTTTTGTGTTCGATTATTATCGATCAACCCTCGGTGATTACATAGATATTTTGTTAACATCGCACATCCCTAGATCGCACAACGTCTAAGGAATGCATCGGTTTTGCAATCACCCGGTATTTCATAATGCCTCGGCATCCACATAAAGTGAATAGAGAAACACATTGTTCAGGTAATCACAGTCGGGTTGTCAGAACAGAAAATGATATCTATTTATGATATCACTTTGTTCTTGTGCACAGAAAATTATGGGGTGGTACATTTGAAAGATTACGTTTATAAAATGGTCACATTTCACAGATAGTAGGTATACAGAGTCATTTTCACAGCTGTCACCGGTGCAGAAAGAAGATTTATAAAAGAAAACTAGATTAAACACTGCCCGCTTCGCCAGGCAATTTAGAAATGTTTGCTGAGGCTGCAAACAAATTGTGATAAATAACCAATGGAAAACCATCTAATATTAATAAAAGTATCAGTCTCAGAGTCCACAAATAATTTCTTTCTGCCACCACCTTTGTATCGTAATTATCTACATTTAAAAACGAAAACAAAACTAAATTGGTCTAAAATTACTGGCGGACATTTTTCCACTTAGTTTTATATATATATAGATTATAAATCATTCAAATAATCTTAAACCTCGGAATTAGTTGCAGAGTTAAAGTAGTCACAGAAAAACGGAAAGAATGAATTCACAGAAGGAATTTCAGTGCCACCTGGAAACAACTTGCTGACAATTGTATCAACAGCACAAGTTCTTGTTGTTTTGCGTTTAAAATTCAGCAAAGGCTGTAGAAACTGAAAATATTCTTGGTTTCCTCGAGAGAAAAGTTATGCAAGTCGTCTTCGGCTCGATTTGCATTCTTCGCGATACGGACTGTACAGCGAAATGAGTCTAGCCAGTCATCTAGGGATCCAACACTTCAGGCAAAAGTCAGCTCTACTTTATTATTCTTAAATATTCTACCCCGGACTGTAGCCCCACACTGAGAATAAGACTAACGTCTATAAAGACACATTCAGATGTAATGCAGTACGTATGTATACGGTTTTTTGTATGAAATTGTAGCGTTTGCGTGTTTGGAGCATTTAAATTTTCAAAATGTACACAGCAGTCGTATTTCTTTTGAATTTAAATTTATATTCCCGTACTCGTGTGCGATTTATCTGCCTTCTTCAAGAAAGCAACACACACCCCATCATATCTATGCAAATGTTAAACTGTCAAACCGAACAAAGGGCATATGCAAACAAAAAGGATTTACTTTGATTTTGCTTGAAAATTGTATTTTACGACGATGAATACTAAATAAAGAAAAATCAATTAGGTAGATGTATTTATTTTTTGTTTATTCCATCCTTTCTTGCTTCTTGAAGAGCATACTTCCTTCATATTCGTTTGGCCAACTTTGGTAGCTTGTTTATTTGAAGAAGCGTTATCGGGTATCAGGATTACAAGGCACTTCGGTGGTCTCAGTTTTTATTCCTGAAATCGTGTGACTGTGCTATTTTCATGCCTCTTCCTGTTTTTTTAAAAAAACACATATTTTTTTTATTGTGAAGCTACATTATCTTTCTCTGGTTGACAGGGAACATACCACACATGTGCCAGGACACTCCACGAACAAACAAGGTCTTCTTTATCTCTACATCTTCGCTTGAAGTCGTTGGCAAGTCGCTCCAATCTTGTGGCTTGATCTAAAATGATCGCACTTCTACGACACGTTGGTACTGATCAGGTCATTGTAATCATGTAAAGCATATTTGTTTATCAAAGAGCACGCAATGCGTTCAATCTACCTGCAGTCAATGAAATTTAAGAGTTCTCTTGTAGCGAGTGGCATGCATGTTTTCCAATCTCCTTTGGGCGACGAAGTAGCTTTTTCTAAAGAGGTATGCCAAGTATACTCTCTGAAAATTGTCAGTAACTCGAAAGATGTGAACCCAAGAATTGTGAATGTTGTTTTGTTTTGGATTGAAGCCCAGACGTACCGACCCAGTGGGTCACTTGTCTTGTGTCAATTTTTGCGGTTTTACAATTGTGGAATACTAGTCCATAAATTGACTGACAGCAGCCCCTGACCGCTACGCAGATAATCATTTATTAAATCATACTGGTGTGGAATATGTTGTACACCGCAGCAGATGGAAGTCGACGTTTGACGACTGCGGTCTTTGCCAAACCAACCCACAAGACAATAGCGACACTCCATAGTATAGTCTGATAATTGATGAAGTCTGCTCCCTTTATAAGTATCCTAAGTGACTATTTGCCACCCACCCTAACTGTACAAATATGTTGACTATACATTTAGTGTTGCCACTGAAACATTTTCCAATTCAGATTCACCTATTGGTGAAGTGTTTATGCAAAGGTAAACAAAGCAATAGGAGAAAAGCCAGCAGAATTCATCAGACTTCTCTATAACGGTCAGAGCTTTTGGGAGCTTTATCTATAACAGTTTTACTTTATATTTAAACCAAAGTCAGCCATTTTGAAAGCTAAATAAACATCCTGTTTGCCATAAAAAGTTTGCAAAACTCCACATAGCAAATGCAACCATCTAACAATAGCCTTCCACGGAACTTTTCCACAAGCTTTCACGTGAAAGTTTCACCTTCCAATTTCGAAACTACTCTGCCAGTGTGTTTATCTTTCAAATACACAAATTTGTTTTCCTCCCATTCAGTTGCGTTAGATATTTTGTAATGAAAATACTCGTCTGTCGAAACTATGCGTTTCCGCGCTCTGTTTAGCATTCATCTGTGTACTCATTAATAATTTTCATCTTAATCAACCTGTGCCCCAAAGTGCTATGCGCCCATTTCTCCTGTGATTCAGAGAACTTTTTCGTGAAGTGATGTAAAATGTGAAAACAATCTCGATTTTCTATACATACCGCACATATGAACGGCACTCAATAAAAATCAATGTTCGAAAACATCATCTAAATTCATTAGCATATGTTCGGATTTGTTTTTTTGTTTTTTTCTTCTTTTTTTTTTAAAGAATATCACGTTCCCCTCCTCAGATGAGTGGCTGCGTCGTCCCCGTAGGTTCTAGCTGTAGCTCTGCCCAATAACCCTGAGTGGTGGTACGAGTATCTATTAGGTTCTCAATTGAAGTGCAATTTGTGTGTGAATTTTTTTTTGAAGTTGGCAACATTGATTACTGTACGCTTTCCAGTGTTTTTTTCTTTCCTTTCTTTTTTGTGTTCCACAAAGTAATAAAAACAGATACACGAACTTGTAAATACTTCATTTAACTGCACGTCCAAAGGAAAATGTTTCTCGGCTATAAGTGATTGATTTATATGCATAGAAACTGAGAGTGTGGCATGAAAGAGTTTTGAGAAGTGAAAAGAAACCCTTCCTTCCCTGATAGGCATCACACGACTCAAGCCATTGCCCGATTGAAGGCGTCTGAGTGTGTGTGCGTGCGTATATTTGAAGAGGTATACAATTGTGAAAAATGGTGGAGGTACAAAAGGGATCTTCTGTCATAAAACTACCATCGTCATTGAAAAGGGAAACCGTTGTTGTTAATGCGCCAATGAAAAAAGTAACTCTGGTGCCAAATGACGAGGTAAGAAATGAGATACATTTGTGTATTCAAGGTTTATTATTGTTGTTGTTGTCCTTATTGACTCCGCAGTTGTTTGGTGGAAGTTTTCCAAGACAACTGCTGTGTACAATCAATCAATTTTATGTGGGTTTCAACATCGATTTGGATACACACATAGACATTGAGTGTCCAGCCAAAAACAACAAACAGTCGAATTTTTGGTAACTACGTGTTATTTTGAATACTCACAGATCGATTAGATATCATGACTATTGATGACTAGGTCACGCTAAAGTGGTATCCTTGTACAGACACCTTTAAGGATTCTTTTTTCAAGTTCATTAAGTTTTATTGTTTTTAAATAGAGATGTGAGTGTGAGTAATTATGAAGCACGATACGGAACTATGTCAACCATCTTGAGACGGTATTTTTTTTGTATTGAATAAAGGAAAGATTTGCATAATTTTGCTTACGCAAAAATGAAATGAAAATTATGAAGAAAGAATATATGATTATGACCTACATGTCTGACAAGCAGCCACTCCTTGAAATGCGAGAGTGTTGTTCAGCTTTGATATGTCGTTGTTACACCATGGCCATGATACGAAAGCACAGTCGTGCAATATGTGAAATAAATTATACTGTATGCAAACAATTTTCGCAACAAAAAAGGGGTTAATTAGATAGATGAGGGCAAATTAAGGATTGCAATATTTATTATACGCTTCCGGTCGGGTTAATTAAAAGGATTAAATTTAGAAGAGCCAAGTGCAATGGTAAAGTTTTTGTTTTTATTTCTGGTTAAAGGATTTATATATTTCGGAAACAGCCAGACAGGTGCAAGGTTAACGATGATGTGTGCGTGTGTGTTTTTGATATCCTCAGGTCTTGAGTGGGTGGCGAAGAGCACTTAACTGGGAATGTTTCAGTATTAACTTCTAAACACACTCGAGCAAAATTCCGATTGTGTGGTTCTTTTTTTATGGGTTAACTTTTAAATTGGCCTTAAAATTGTGTGAATGACATCTTGCGATGGGCGAATTTAACTCTTCTTTTATATGATTCGATCTCATTTTTAATGATCCTTCATTTATCATTGGGAGGGACACATCAAAATATTTTGATTACTGAACTGCAACTACATACTTCCATCTGCTTGGAATGCTTGGCACATCTTCGTGCGATGACCGAACATTGGATTCACTAGGTTTGAGTTGTTCACATAGCCAAATCATTGAATTTGCTATAAAAATGTTGAGGAATAGTTTTCAGATTAGTCTTCCACATGCACAAAAATGTTCTTTTAGTTAGGCCTTAATATTGCTGAGCGCTGTACCTATACTGAGTTCTCCTCTTTTTTTGAATTACTAGTCATTTCATGCGACCGAGTGGTGGTAAATGAGGAATGGGATAGGAATTGACAAGCTTAGCCATGCCACAAGCTCAACGACTGCTGCCAGTCTCAGCATCGATATTGGATTAAAATCAATCAGATGAATTACTTGGGTTTTGTTTTTCCAAATTTCTGTAATGTCCTCCAGATGTCGACCTATATTTATTTGCTTACGAACTTCACTAATCAACTTGCTGGTTCATTTTCTATATCAACTTATGAAGACAGTTTGAATAAATTCACATTCACGAATGGCTCAAACTTCAGTAATTAGTTACTTTATGGACTGAAGTTCAAAAAAGTGTTCCATACCTTCAGAATGCCTATGATTACTCTGATGATACGACAGGGCGAGTGTTGAAGCAGGCTAAGCGGGTAGCTTCCGGGTCGAGGAAGAGGCCTGCGGCACGCTTGTGATTACACATTCGTACACCACCTATTTGCAAACAAAGAAATCTCGTGCCTAGAGCCAGCTAAAGGAAACTACTAAGGATAGAAAAGTGATGAGAAGAAGAAACATTATGAAAAGGAAAGTGTGTTCAAAAACTGAGGCTTTACCAGGTAAGCCAACTAAACTTAAACTACATCTAAGCTAACTTACCTGTCCTATACCTGAACCATCGCTCTTCCACTGTTGTTTTGCAATTAAGGTGCCTTATATTGTTGGTACCAGCCCGCCCTTCATGTGAATTGAAAAGACCTTTGCTATCTCTCTTGGCGAAAGTTTGTGGAAGATGAGCTCTTAGTAGAGGCGTTAACTACAGCCTAACGTTGCACCCTGACAACATTTTAGCCTTTCCACCAGTTTCATTCTTCGGGTCTTCATTGGCCATCGACTGGCTCTGGAGGGGTTTGGTCAGCCGTCTTCAGACTATGGCCAGACAAATGACATGAGCAGCATTGAGCACTAAGAGAAAGAGAATATAACAGTAAAATTTAAAAGAAAGAACCGATAACTACTTAAATGGTTTGAGAGAGAAACATCCACCTCACGTCAAGATTTTGCCTTGACCTGGTATGTGACCATTGGTCTGAGTCTTTGGACGTTGTTTGTTATACGTGGAAAAATATTCCCCATCTGTGATCGAAAGAAATGTGATCCTATAAAATCCACTTGAAGGTTTGTCTTTAACAAATTTTCATCAAAGTCTACCCCACATGCAGGCTTTTGACATGCAAACGAGTTCAGTCCGCCTTATGCAGAAAGTTATTCTCATTTCGAAGTTCGAAGTTGAGTTAATACAGAAAGCAGCATTTTCACAGTTCTCCGATTAACTTGGAAATTATGCTGCTTGGTGGAATAATATTGCATCCTTGAAATGTTGTATAATCGTCCATTACTCAACAGTTTGACTAACAATATTCATATTGAATTCGCTACAGAATCAAAAATCACTTGAAACAAAAATGTGAAGGTTAACTGCTGCTAAAAGGCCTTCGAAGAAATAACAAAAATAATATTCATCTCAGAAGAAAGAGTCATAATGGAAAGGAATTCTACAATAGAAAGCACTTGTGTCACAGGAGTGCGTAGAAGAGGGTGGTTTTTAAAAAATCAAATGCATGGAAACGTATGTGCATATGAATAAATTTTTTTGGCCGAAGTTAAAGCGACATTATGAAATACAGTAGTGGCCCAGTATGACGAATGATATAATGTTCAGGCGCATTGGTTCGTTAAATCGAAAAATTCGTAATATCGAGGAAATTTTCCTAGTACGAAACGTTAAGTAATTGTATGTATATTGTTTCTACACAGTAACAAAAAGCTAAAGTATCTACCAGTTCTACAACAGACCCATAGACATGCATACATCCACAGTCAAGGGAGTTGGCTTTGTGTCCGTCTTCTCTAAGGTAACAAAAACATTCGTTATATCAAATGTTATATAGAGACACTAATGCATTTGAAAAACGTGTACGTTTTATCGATCATTCGTTATACTGGACCACCACTGTATATGCTATCTTCAACAATTTTGAGAGGATGGATAATCTTTGGTAAAAAAAAAACAAAGAAACACTGGAGAAATTAATATGTAGGTCTGTTTTCGCATTGTGAAAATCTATAAAAACTTAAGAAATACTATCAGCAAAATTCTCACAGCAGAAATATACGTCGGTGATTTCATTGGTTGATGACTGCTGTCACATCTCTGGAATCTGTCAGTTGTTGCGAATAGGTGTCAAATGGGGAATTGTTTTGTAACGACATAATATTTTAATAAAAATAATAATATAAGGATAAAAACAAGGAATTATTTGCAGACAAACAATGTTTTTTTTTTTCAATTTGTCCATTGTTCGTATTTCGCAATTCAGCAGTAACAATAAAAATGAATGGGTTCAGTAGAAATTTAATGAACATGTCTATACGAAGTTTAATGAACTTCAATAAGCAAATAATAACTTGAATAAATTTAAATCTTCCATCGTCAAGGCCGGAACCTTAATAATTTACATCCGCCTGTGGTGTAATGAAATAGCTTTGCTGCGCTCATAGTGCAAGGAAAACAAGGTTTGCTTGGTAGTTTTGTTGATGTGATGCGTCATCGTGGGACGTAAAGAGACGTTTAAAGGCGGAAACTATTGAACATTTTTTACACACTTAAAAAGAAAAAATTCTTTTCAACATTTCTGTGCTTTGTTATGGCTTAAAAAACCTTTATATCTTAAAAGAAATAATTCTGAATATTAAACAATGCCTTCAAACAATTTCTAAAAGCTGAAATGAAAGTGCATAACGTCACTGGGTCTTGGGTGGAGTAGAGATAATTATTATATTTTCTAGCCTTTCTAAAGCCCGCTCACTGAAAATTAGACAACCTTCGGTGTAATGCTTCCCAAGATAGAACATAGAAAACAACAGAAATAATCTAAAAAGTTTTAAGGCTTCATACTCAAAACCCTTAAGACACCCATAATTAAAGATATATCCGAGATAAAGTTAAAACAGAGAAAACCAGACAACAACTCAGGATGTCATCACAACTGTCAGCTAAAGCACGGTCACATTTGCCGGTAGGAAATATATTTTCCGGCTTCCTGAATAAATCTCAAATACTTGAACCGGGCAGATGTTAAGACACTAACAATTTTATTACAAACTTTTAACGATAACGACACAGTACAATAGTAGATAAGCTACTCCTTTTCAGTTCCTTGTTGGAATATATTTTATTACATGAATTCCATCAAATTCGCATCGGGAAGTGTAAAACATAACGATGCACTTTCATAACGAAGTGAGTAATCTAAAAGTGATATAAAATGAAATGACTACGATAACTGTGCGTCAGCTAAAGATAAACTAATGGACTGTGTTAAACTGAATGTGTTTTTTATGCAACGCGTCATTCTTCCACCAGTTAATCATCTGTTTTTTTTTTCTCTTTTAAAACTCTTTCGTGATTAATTAAGCATGCTGGCGACTCTATTTATGGTTTTACAGAGAAATGCGAATGAAATTGTTGGTTGGAGACATTTTTTTTTCCTGCAAGTGTATACCGTCATATTAACGTACGTACGTACATACTTCAATAAAGCGGAGTGTTCAAGGACATTGCCGGACTTGCCACGGTGCTGCTCTTGCCAGCGTGATATGGTCTTCAGATCTAGGGCATACAGAAGAAGCTAGAAAATGGGTTGCATTTTTTGTACTTTTAGAAGTAAAATTTTAAATATGCGACAAACAATATTTGTCTTCATTGAATGACGCTGGGGTCTGTGGGGATCAGGGTCTAAACGCGGTTCCATTTCAATGGTAACAAATCAATATCGTTCGCGGATGCTAGTAATTCCACAGACTTTTATGACATCGACTCTACAGTTCAGTAGCAGTTTCCCATTCAAGTATTTATAATGTTGAAGAAATTGTATGACAACGCATTCATCTGTCATCGGTCCTTTCATATCGTCCTGTTTGTTTCCTGTTCCTGTTCTCGATCGCTATTCTATTCAAACCGACAAGTTGGAAACAATTTCGATACTAGGCAAACCGGCCTTAAAATCGGCGAATAAGGCGATTTTTTTTTTGTTTGCTCCTTTTCATGATCTGCTGTAATATGAAAATTTGGTGAGTAATGGACGACTGTACATGGATTCAATTTTATTGGAAATCATCGATTTAAGTGAAAGAATTCAAATTACAGCCCGTTTTGACAAATGCTATCCAGACTTTCACAGTCCTGAAGTTAGTTTCCATTTCGAACATAGTAGCAAGTAAGAATCAATGTTCTTTAAAATAATTCCAAAATCCACATTCAATGATTAAGCAATCCAGTAAATAAACAATTGCAATGACAGGGACAGAAGCAGGATATAACAAGACGTGATAAATGAAATCTTAACAAGATATTGTTTTAAAATGTATGAATAATTGGTGTCTGCATTCACCATTCCCACTGTTGATTATCAGGTGCGGCCCTACTTTAAACTTGAATTTTGTATCATTCTCTACTTATGTTTAAATGAAATTTCTTCCTTCTATATTTGTACATTGAATTCCATTAAACATTCTTCTTCGTCACACAATCTGTTGCACCGCCAACCCAGTGATTTTAATTGTTTCCTACAGTCAATACATCCGTCTATCCAAAACAAAGAATGTCCTTGTTCCCGAAATAATCTCCAATCCAAATCTCATTAAAATTCAATCGATGAAGTATGCCCAGGACCAAATAGAATACCCTTAGGTTGATGCTGAATCTGATGCTTATATCATTCAATCTAAGAATATTTCCGGATTATATTTCATTTAGTTTTGGAACTCAAGACACTGCCGCCTTTCTGTTTGGTTGAATTCCTTTCTAGGTTTTGATCATTTATGTAATTCAAGGGGAGATGGTCCTGCCTCCCCTTAGAACCCTTATCGCCAATACGATACCAAGCAAATCAGTGTATATTTATAGAAATTGTATTTGAATGTATTGTTCTTTTTAATTGATATGAATTCTAAAACTACGCATTATTCAATTTCCATTTCACAGGAGCTCGTCGCGATATCGCCAGAACGAAGGAATTGGCGTGGAATTTTTATTGCGCTTTTAGTGATAGCAGCTGTATTCAGCTTAATTATTTTTTCCATATTTCTACTGTCACCAGGTGAGTGTGAGACTGTGCCCATAACGAAAGATGTGCTGCATACTCATATTATATTCTTTTCTTCTCTTTCACCAAACTAGAGGATGAGGGAACCAGAATACGTGGCCGACGTATGGTGCTTAGCGATGTCATTGGCAATAGCCTGGAGTGGAAAGCATTCAATGGCACATGGATAAATGGTATGCAATTATCTTATAATCACATGCTATTCATGTGCATTGAGTTACATGTATTTTTGTGCATATGCAGATGTCGAGCTAGTGTTTCGAGATCCGACTGGTGGCCTATCGATTCTAAATTTAGACAATTATACCACTCGAGTTCTTATGACGAATTCAACGTTTGTAAGTTGAACATTCGAATATTTAAGTGCAATGTGAATGCATTTTGTGTACTCTTCCGTTACAGAGGCAACTGAATGCTGAATCGTTCTTAGTGTCTCCAGATCAGAAGTACGTTTTACTTCAATCCGATAGCAATGAAGAAGGATCGAGGTATGTTAATTATTGAAGTACTTTTATACTATTTTATTGATGGCTATGCTGGTCGGCGGGCTCAGCAATAAGAAACTTATATATTTGTACACCAATTTACTCAACCCCATTATTCGAATCAATAATCTGTTGCCAGATGAATCTTTATAATTTCGGGTTCTGTGGAATAGGAGTTGTATTTAAAGTCATTTTTTACACGCTCCCTCCTTCAAGGCGCGATAATCCCCGATCATACATAAACGCTTGCCTGTCGATCGTATATTACTCAGGTCTAGCATAAGAAAACAAGGTCTCTGATCAATTTACATTAGGTTGAGTTAGTGGTTAGTTATTATGTGCTATAGAGTAATTTTATTCGAGCTAGCCACTCATGAATTGCAGTATGCCATTGTCATTAAAACGGACCAGAATGTGTAGACCCAAGAATTAAGCTCTGTTCTTCCAAATAAGCAATCATGGAAATGACGTTTGGAGCGTTACTTTTTAGCCACGTTTACGTCGTTTTTATCCTTATGAACGGAAGTATAGTCATCTTGGAAGGTGCACTGTTCATTTTCGAAAAGTGTTGTGTTAATGGGCTTGGCAACGCTCTCTAGAACATCTGTAAACTTTCTATGATACTTTAACAGCTTTTTCGTAGAACTTGGTGACAATCAATCACAAATTTGTTAATTCCTTTTGTCCTCCTGTCTTCTTCAAGCTTTGCTCCAAGTCGTCGTGATTGACTCTGGTCTCTGGTGGCGACTCTGGTCACACTGTATTTGTATTCTATATAGTTGACACAGTTATGCATCTACTCAGTGTATCTGGGCATTTTTTATTTCCATTGTCATATATTGTAGGCCTAACGTTGGGCGCCATTTATAGTAAAGTACTTGTATACTGCTTCACTTTACTTTACTTTACTTTACCTTTAATCGAGATGTTAAGATCTACATTATAGTGCTCAGAAATGCTTTAAAATCTCCGCAATGTTTTCTTGAAATTTGACAGTGTCTCAAGAAGACTTCGATTGTTTGTGCAGGCAACGCCGAACTTTCAAAGGAAATTCGATCGGCGAATAACGTAGCAGTCCGTTGTGATTGTAATATCTCACATTCGACATGCAAAACCGAAAATCGTTTTCATTATTCCATTTTCTGGGGTCTTCCTCAAGCACAATCCAGTTATCCTCGGTTGAAGGGTCCGAACACATCTAGTGTAGGTAATTTCAATGCGATTATGAGCATCTAAAAGTGGTGGTTATAAGCTGAAATGTGAAAGTATATATTTTATATATATTATAATAAAATATGTAGGTATCCAAGCAATATAGACGTAGACAATGCAAGGCGTCCGTAACAAGCACATTCTGAATTTAAAAACCATCGAAAATCTAAACAACGTCTTCTCAAAAATGTCATCGCATCAGCCTTCGTACGGTCTTTAATACAGTTCACAATAAATACACTTTTTTTTCTCTTTAAAGGCATCACGTTTACGAGGTTCTGTCGAGAAATACGTTCCCATTGGGACCAACAGAGAACAGCGCCGAAGCTCCACATCTGCAACACGTGGAGTGGGCCCCTAATTCCCAATCGGCATCAAATGTCAAAAACTCCTTAAATCAGGGTATAGCATTCGTCTATCAGAACGATTTGTATTATAAACCGAAAGTTCAGGGAGATTTGGTTTGTCGCATAACCACAACAGGTACACGTCAAAACGATACAAAATGTGTTTTTGGTTTTGTTTATTTACTCATATTCCAGGGAGGCTTGGTGTGATTACGAACGGTATTCCAAACTGGATGTACGCGAATGTTCCCGAGCTTAAGAGCAGCACAATGATGTTCTCGCCAGATGTACAGTACTTGGCGTTCTTAACATTCAACGACACTGAGGTGCATGAGTACAAGTAAGCTTTCATGAGTAGTCTTCAAATGAATTATTGTAAATGGATTTGTGTGTTTTGCAATTTTAGATACACGTGGATGGGAGATGGACTCAAGTATCCCGATATTAAGTCAGAGAGGTACCCAAAGGCCGGAACGACCAACACCAACGTCACAGTTAACATCGTGAACCTGACAGTGCTTAAGTACATATTTCCGAGCCAAGTAAAACTGCCGGTCAAACTTGTTAACGGTAGTTACATTGGTGGTCTGACATGGGCCTCCGCCATCGATCTATCCCTCACAGTAACAGATCGAGATCAAACAAAAGCCACAACTGTTCTCTGTCGGGCGCCAACATTTGTGTGTCAAGCTATTCACACAGAAGTAACCGTCGGCGACGGTTGGGTTCTGCCTGCTGAGAAACCCATATTCTCGTCGAGAATCAGTGCGCAAATAAATGCACAACACAGCCTGCATAGTACAAAGAACGGATCGGACGTACTTGGCAATGTCACTGACGGCCAGACAACATATGAGATCACGAACGGTGGTTACCTCCTGAAGCGTTTGTCAGTGCGAGATGGTGCTCACGGACACTTCCGACATGTAGTCTTCATATCAACCCTCGATCGGCGATGGGTGCCGCTGACAATGGGTCGCTTCGAGGTGACCGAAATAGTCGGTTGGGATGAGGTGAACGAGATTGTCTACTTCATGGCGGCGCCCGAGAAGAGGCCCGGCGAGCGACATCTCTATAAAATAAGCCTTAAGATGAATGTCACAACCCCAAATCGCACATACATTACGTCCACTCAGCCCACGTGTCTCACCTGCGATAACACTCCTTCTACATTCAAGCTCATCAATCCAACGGTGGACAATCAGACGACCGTGTCAGACGACGGTTGTTCGTTTGACATTCCCAAGAACTGCCTCTTCAACAAGGTGTACTTTAGCAAAGATTTTTCATTCTACGTGCAGGAATGCCTGGGTCCCGAATCGCCGTCTGTGTACCTGGTTGAGACGCAGTCGAACAACAAAATATATGTTCTTAACTCTGGTGCCGAACTGCGGCTTAAGTTGGCTCAGCTGGCACTTCCACAGATTAGGACATTTAGTGTGGAGATACGACATGGATTCCATGCCCAAGTGCGGCTGTTCCTTCCACCCGGCATGCGGGAGGAGGAAGAGATCGCATTTCCACTCATCCTTCAAATGTAAGACCTGGTTGAAATATACAAGGTACAAGCTTACGTTTACATTTCGCTTACAGTGACTCCTCGCCGGGATCCCAATTGGTGTCGGAGAAATTCAAAGTTGACTGGAACTGGTATCTCTGCAGCCAACGGTCCATCATAGTCGCCCAAATCGATGGCAGAGGTAGTGGCTATCAGGGTGAACTGCTGCGCACTCAAGTGCACGGCAAGCTCGGTACAGTGGAGATCGAAGATCAACTGGGAGTTCTGACGTATGTAGTTCACTGACCGTCCCTATACATTCCTCAAAGCAATTTTGTACTCTCCTACACAGATACCTTCGTGACAATCTGAAATTCATTGATCCATCTCGCATCTGTGCTTATGGCTTGGGCTATGGAGGATACGCCACTGCAATGACCCTCATCGAGGACTCGCAGCAGGTATTGCAATGTGGCGTCGCGATAAATCCTGTTGTATCATTCGGGTATCATTGTAAGCTAATCTATACGAAGAGTTTCCGTTTTTATGAAATATTCATACAAAAACATATGTTTTTCATTTTTAGATTCATTCTTCACTGAACGTTACATTCCTTTGAAGGGAGACTATTTGAGGGCGTTGCAAGAGGCGGACCTCACAATGAAAGCCGGTAACATCAAAGGCCGCAATCTTATGCTAATGCACGGCACTGCAGACACATTTGTACACCAGGAGCATTCATTGATGTTGGTCCGTGCCCTGGTGGATCAACAGGTCAAGTTCAGGCATCAGGTAAATTGCAATACGTTCATAATTCACGGCTATACCTCATTGAGTCACGAACAGCGGTCAGAGAATATATTTTATATTGGCACGCAATGCAAATTCACGATTTTAGGAAGTCGGCCAGTCGCTAAAGTGAATATGACTTCTCTGCATAAATCTAACTGTCGCGCTATATGCAATTCGTTGCAGATGTCCAACTGCAGGGTGGATCAACTATTTTTCAAAATTCAGCGAAGCATGTCACCGATTTTCAAAATTTAGCTCTTGGATCCCAAAACTTGTAAAAACTTCGTTTCATATGACATCGCTACGAGTGTATCCATTAACCATCATAACGACGGTCATCAATTAAAACTCTTTCGCTACATAATAGTTTCATTTTATACAAAAAAAGTAAAGCAATATTGTTTAAATTTCAGGTTTACACTGATGAAGATCATGACATGTCCAGATCACTATTCCATGTTTACAAAACCATGGAATGGTACTTCGATGAATGCTTTGGACCTACCGACGACAATGAATGGGATCCGACGGGGCTATTTGTGTTTAAACAATAAAATTTTCCGTTTTTTAAGTTTTTTTAAGTTAACGCGAAAGCAACAATGGAAAACAAAACTTTTCACTCAAAGTTTTCCATTACAACCAAAAAGGAAAAAAGAGATAACGCTTCGCGTCCTTCTTAGTTCGTTTATTTATTTATTTATTATATTAGTTGAGTTATTTTATTTGAACTTTAAGTTTAAAAAGAAAAGTACATCATGTGTGATTTGAAAACATAACAAAATATTTATATATTGACTGATAAAATGAACTCATCCTCTCATTAATCAATTGACAAGGAAAAACTATGAGAAAATTATTGTACTGATGCTACATCGGTACGTAATTGTTTATATTTAATCAAAGCGACGGAAAATGATGTATGTAGTCGAAATGACAAAAATATGTTGGTAGTTATTGTAAATGACTGAATATTCGATGTAATTAAAGAAAATGAAAATTAGCTATAGCGCCTTTATATGGATACATAAATATATAAATGTACATTTAAATGTATGTTCATGTGCGTGTGCTTAAGTGTACGGGCATAGTTAATCATTCTCCCTAGATATCAAGCTGAGGCGTAGATTGACACTTATCAGTGTTCACGGAGGTCGTTCCGATATCGTGTGACTATGATGTAGAAAGCATTATGTTTTAATCATTGTGCTGTTTCCTTCATTTAACATTTTCGGTCATCAGTCGATAGAACATTAAGTAGAATAAGTATTTTTCAAAAGAATATAAATGAAATACAGAAATAATGAATAAACGACAAACAAATAATGTAATGTAAGTAAACATAATTGTGCCTAATTTAAAACGATGTATGTCTAAAAATAATCATTTGAGTTTATTAAATCAATGATGTGTGTAATTTTGGTAAAAGAAAAACAACAACTTTCGAAATCTTCATAATGACAGACACAATGGTTTAGCTAATTTAATTGTAAGAATCATTTAATTTTGTAAATGATATTTTACCAAAGAAAAATGTAAACAATTGTGACAATTTTAGTGTAAACCAAATTCCCATTTTTATTCAAAAACACTGTAAACAATTTAAAGGATTAAACATTTTCAATCACCTTAACGTATAGTAATTGTGTTGTAATACAAAGCTTTAAATGTACAACGGACAAACTTCTTCAGGCCGCATTCAATGAGATTGTATTATAGGACCCACTCTAATAATCGTTGTAACTTTCAAGATATTGAAGAAAAATAAAAATTATATTCCTGGCGTCATATTTTGTTACACATATCTAGGAATTTTTTTTTGTAAACAAATCTATGTCCACTAATTGTCTCGCTTTAATTTACTGGAATGCGGTCTATGAGTATAAGATAAATCATGTTTAAAATAAATGGAAATTTTGGAGGAAATTTCTTTAAAACACAAATAAAACAACAAAAAAAATAATGACATAGTAATTTTAGATACATTTATTAAATTCATACACTATATGCTCCAAAAAAAAAAATTTAACAAATGCTTTGTTATCAGTTTTGTATATAAGAGTTTATAGTTCATAATTTAAGCTTTCAGAGTAAACAAAAACAGGTAACAAATTCCAATTCATAAGTCCATGAAAAATCCCTAGCAAACATAGCCGCTCTACTATAGTTCATATAAGAGCCATGTTTTTTTTTCCAAAATATATTTATATATATTCAGCATATTGTTGTTCAATATCCAACGATCCTCTTTGGTTTCATATATTCAGAGAAATTTCCTCAATAAATGAAAATTTTAAAACTAAAGCAAAATAAAAAAATAAAAAATACAAATGGAAATTAATAAGGAACAAAAGAAAAATGAACGAAAAAAAGAGTAAACTAATATTTTTTACTAATTTGTTATAAGTGTTATCTATATTGTGGGTGTTACGTTTGAAAAAAAAAATCTAAATAAAAACTTAGGTGACTAAAAAAAAATTAAGAAAATAACTGCAAAAACATGAAAACAATTATGTAAGTGTACTCAAAAATGATGGAAACAAATTTTTGTCACAAGGCAAAAATGAGAAAAATTTGTTTAACTTTACACTGAACTAAATTTGTCAAAGAAGTAAATAAATATTTTCAACAAGGTTTTATTTGCATTTTTAATCGATTGCGACAAATTGGAGTGGCATTTTTGTCAAAATACTCGAAAAATCTTAAAATAGCCGAACTAAATACTATAACATCATCATCATCTTCTGACCCGCATGATCCAATACAGGGGTCGCGGGGGTAATACACGCATGAGAGATCTGCAGGCCACTCGATCCTCTGCCATCTCTAACTCTAACTCATCAGGCGTTATGCCCAAGCACAACCAGGCGAGTTTTTGTACTTGGTCCAACCCTGATGAACTTGATGGAATCGCATTCAAGGCACGTTTCGGAAGTCGTAATGATGAGGCCATTCGTGCCACGTTACCAAACCATGAAAGCATAGCCCTTTCCGTTCGAAGAAGCAACTGCTCTACATTGAGTTCCTCGCGTTCTGCTGTGTTTCTAACCTTATCCCTATATCTTATTCTTGCGGCCGTTAGCCAAATTTCATGACCATAGGTGAGAGTTGGAACAAATAGTGAATTAAAAACCGCTTTGACACCAATCTCGGCCTTCCTGATTACAGATCTTCCAAGCTGTTTCAAAATTGATCCCGTTTGGCCAATCCTACAGAAAAGTTCAGCATTACTCCTCCCATTAATCGTGAAAAAGATCCCGAAATACTTGAACTTCTCCACCTGCTTCAATGTGACTCCACGCTACAACATTCGAAGTGCATTCTGAAATTTTACGAAAAGGTTTATGTGAATATTTCCCAACCGTAACAGCTAAACAAATCCAATTGAATTCCATTCCTAAATGTTAAAATTTAGATTGAAATCTAAACAACTTGTGACCACTTTGCTGTGTATTGCACTGTATTGTTCCCATAGTCATATACGAGAAGAGCTTCGCATCAAATATTTTTACTGATTCTAGATAGGCATGTGGACAACCAGCCAGTTAACTCTTCCTGCAATCCTGCAAATGGATTCAACGACTTTGTATATAAGTGCACACTAATGTGTACCGTCCTGTACGATCGGTGCGTTTATTCCAAGACAACAAAAGTGCAAGCATGCTTTCTCCAGTAAACTTTAGTAAAAGTTCAAAAATAAAGAAAAGAAAATCACAAAGCTTTCGTGGAAAATTTAATGTTTTTGAAAGCTTTTGTATATATCAGTCCTACTCTCTCATATTTGAAGCAGTAGGTGAACAACTATACAATACTTAAGATCATTTGTATACTCTAAAAAAAACATTAATTAATTTTATCCGCAAAATAAAACGCAGCAACAAAGGGGAGCTAAGAATTTCCTTAGATTTTCCTGGCGTTTCTTACCGGGTTCCAAGCAATAAATCGTAAAATCTCATCACATCCTCACAAAAAAAAAACCATTTCACATCACTCCCTGAATAAAATCCCCAAACATTGTATTTTATCTATCTAAGCGGGAATTTCAAAGGACCACCTTGAGTCTATGTGATATGTATAAACAGTGAGCATATGGCATCGTTTAATCCATCGAGTGTGTAATGCGTATCCATGATTATCGGTCTAGTGTAAATTGTTGCAGTACATTACTCGAAATAGAGTCAAAGAAAGAAATGGAAAATACCAGGAATAACTCAGCTAATAAAGGAAGGCAAGCCTTTGCTCGCTTATGCGCACTGTTTTACTAGCCGATTCGGTAGCTCATGCGCGCAGCGTCAACCAATTTTTTGTCTCAATATTTCTTTTTTGTGTGCTTCTTGTTCAAAAGAATTTGTAAATATTACAATTTGAACTCATCTCATCCGCGAGAGAGGTGAATGTGAGGAAATGAGTGTTTTCCCAGTCCAAAAGTGCACGTCTCAAAGAGTAAAAAAGGAATTTCAGTGTTACTTGCGCTCAGGTATTTTCCTGGGGCGAGGCAAAGTTCCATTCAATCTTCTACGATAACCACTCGGTTTTTGTTATTCCTTTCTTTCGTTTTACTTCTTTATTTTTCGTTATTTTTTTTTGTTCTGTTCAATTAATTATCCTTCTCTTTTGATACGTTTTTGTGGCATGTTTTCAATAAAACAGCGCTCTCGCGTCATGAATTTATTTTTGTTATCCAAACTAACAGAAAGTTGCAAAGAAAAAGTACGCTGCGAATCTGCGGAATGTGCAGTACGTGAAATATAGATTCTGTTCTGTTCTGTTTTTGTACACAACGTATGGAAATGACGGTTACATTCAGTATCGGTGGAACGCGCAAATTTATTCATATATATAGATACATATATCATTTTGTTCAATTTTAATTCGAAAATAAATCACTTTGTTCAATCCTCACGCGCTCTCCTGTGTGGTGACCCAAGGAATTTCCCCCAAAAATAAATAAATTTATTCAGCAAAAAAAAAAACATACATATCTGAAGAATAAATGAATTTATTTATACATACGTGTATACGTATATGCTGCATGTGGCGAAGCTTTTATATCCACATGTCAATTATATTTTGAAAAAAAAAAAAAAAAAAAAACAATAATTATATACACTTCTATGGTTTCCATTAAAAGAAGTAGGTGTCTTCTGGAAATACTCGGTGTGAATGTATCGCAAATAAAATATATATCTCACTTTGTGCATAACACGCCTGTTCATGTGTGTAAACCAAACTAATTGTGTAATAGCCGTGGTATTGTGTGTACAGATACACCGAATACTGAACGAAAAAAATTAAGTGTGTGTGTACCTAGGAGATACCTGTCCATCAGTGGAATGAGTACCCTTACTTGCCGATCATCATTTGATATTTAGCAAAACAAAATCGGAGTGTACTTGCAGAATTTATTTTTTTTTCCAAATCGGACTCTCGATAGATGGAGGTGAGTACAAACGAAGAAAATAAAGTCAAAATTTCTTCGATAAAATAGTGTGATGCTCTGTTCTTGTTTGGATACGTCTCTCCATAAGCCTGTTGCTTTTCGATGTTTTCGTTTATTTCTTCGTTTTTTTTTTCTTGTTTCCTTTGCTCGAGAATAAGACATATTTTTGGGTGACTCAGACATTTTAAAATTACATAGCCACTTAGGCGGAGAGGGAACATTTATAATCGCACCTAGAATCTAAAATCGAATGTTTCGCTGGCTGGACCAAATTGTGGTTATTCTGAAGCTGTTCTGCATTTCATCGCACTTTACCTCCAATTATTTAAAAACGAATAAAATAGAATATAAACAAAAATTCATAATAGTCTCTTAAAATAGATTTTGTTTATAATTATTGATAAATCCGGCTATATTTATATAAGTTTGAGGAGATGTATGCAAAATAATGAATCTCATCTTGACTTTTAGTGACATCTGTGGGTTGTATGCTTTGTTGTAGAGTGTCGCTGTCACCGAGAAAAAATATATTGCTTACAAAATGTTGAGATATTATGACAGTTTATATCAATTATGGGAATGGAGATTATATTTAAGAAGAAATCTCATCTCTTCGGAAGCTTGGTTATGATCAAATATTATATGTGCTCGTATTTATGTATGTTCATTTTACGGAAAAGATTTTGACATAGGAAACGAGAGCATCTGTGTATAAAACTTGTCCTTTTCCTTTTGTAGTTCTGTGTGGCAATTATGTTGCGAACAAATTATACATCATATCTTAAAGTACTGGGCGCTTTAAGAACGCTTTTTTATCGTTATTTACATTGTTCAATGCCTGCATCGATCCTGCCTGTCGGCATAAAAACTGTAAGTCCCATCTACTCGTCACAGAGGCTTATTGAGGCTTAATTGCAGCTATCAGACATAGTTTAAAATTATGAATGACTATGAAGTACAATGTATTTACTAGTTCCTTTTTTAAGTACGTTATTTTAAGTGCATTTTCCTTGTACTGAAATGCGGGACAGTACATCTTCAAATACTTTTCAAGTATTTTCGACATCCGATTTCGTCATCCTTTAATCAATCTAATCAGTTTAAATTAAACAGTATGAAGAAATCGGACCTTGAAAATAGAATAAAATTCCTGCCCGGAAATTACTTCGAACTGACACTATTTTGAGAGGAATAATTTGTGAAATAAATTAAGTGTCAACGTTTATCGGTTATACTTTTCACATTTACGAGTTCTTCTGTCGTGGCCCCCAATCAAATTGTGTAAGATTTTCAGCATTTTGGCGATCCTTTAGCGTGTGCTTTTCGAATTTGATTTGACGATTGCATGGTATGTACGTTTTTTTTTAAATTTCATTGAATCTCTCTTTCACTTCAGCAAAAAAAATTACGAGATACATATGTTCAATTTCTAACCGTTTCCATAATGATTTTCAATGCTCCTTCTTTATACCTCTTATGATAAGATTATTCTGTTGGTATAGACGCCTACCAGACGTTTAATCTATTATTCATTCACTTACCTTAAAGACAGACCACGTAAATGACAAAAAACAAAACAAAAATAGTCATCGTCAATTTTCTCAAAAACTAGAAGACATAAACCCACTGTGTTCGATTCGGAATTAATATAAAATATACCCCTACCTCCCCCCAGAAAGAAATTTCATAAAATCCCCACCTCAATACAAACTTTTGGGGGTTACTCCACAGGAGCCATAATGCACATGAAAATGCTCCAAAATTCGACGATCCAAAAGTAAACCGACTATCTGAAGCTTTTCCTGAGCTTCAAAAAGATTGAGATGGAGACAATGTCCGTACTCCGGCTGGAATTGAAATCTACACAGACGGCTCCAAATCGGATGAAGGCACAGGTGCAGGTAGTACGCTAGTTGCCCAGAGATCTCTGACTAACGTTACTGCAGCGTATTTCAATTAAAAGTGTTATCTACCTCTAAGAAAAACAATATAAACTTTATACTGCACTCTCTTTATTGAAATTCTATTTTCTGTCCATGTCTGTTGTGATCGTCAGGATGAACTGTGTCGATGTTGTTGAATAGGGGTAGTACATACATACTCAGGCATTGACGGTGATTGTAGTGAAGGGTAGGCTTACAAAAGTAAAAGCTGTTTTAAATGCAGCCTTCCGACAGACGAGAGATCTATTGTTTTAAACATAGATAGTCAGGCAACCATAAAAACTCTGGAAACACCACCAACCTATTCTAAGATGGAATAACTCTGCCGTCTATCCTAAATGAGACAGCGGATGGATACGATATTACCCTATGCTGGGACCCTGGTATTCCGCCAACGATTGAAACCGATGAATTAGCAGGGAAAAAGGTAGGTTTGCCAGTGGTATAGAATTAGCAGATATGTAGACCATAGATGGGCATACACTAAATCAATAGAGGACTATAACTCTTCTGGAGTAAGACGGGAATCATTTTAGTAATCTAATAGGCGTGATAACTAGCCACTGCCTCATAGGCAACCAGGCCAGAAGACTTTGAGCGGCATGCAATAACTTTTGTATGAGGATGAGGAGAAAGAGGAAACTAGGACATAAGAGATATCCCAGAATATATAAAAGCCACCAAATCGTTATGAAATGGTCGAAATAGACTTAAAATGACCAATCGACAAATTTAGAACAATATACGCAGTAAGTGGTGGGCCGTGGCGTTGTGGGTATGTGCGTCGACTCCTACGCACTTGGACCTACCTGTCTAGGTTCGATTCATGGTACGACTAGAAACACTCCCTTCCCCCCTTCCCCCCCTCTCGAGTCACTGACAATGCTCAAAGATTATAACTGTCTAGAAAAAGCTTCTCAAATTGGCCGTTCGGAGGCGGCATAAAAACTGTAGGTCCCTTCGACTCTTGATCGAACAATAGCACGCACAACACGAGTGGTTGCTGAGAAGCTAGGCCCTGGCCCTTTACGGGCTTTAGCGCCACCCATATTATTATATTTGTATACGCAGTAAGGTTAACGTAGGAACCAGCTTGCAAATACGTATAGCATCAGCACAATGGACCACAAGGCTCTAAGTGGAGCATGGAGTCCCCCTTCCTACCTAGTACCTACCTACCGACGTAAACTTACATTTTCGTGATGTAAATATATAAAGGAGATCATTTTCGGGAGTAAAGTGCTTGTGATGTCTATTTTCTTTCGCGAGAGTAGTTCTTCTTGCTTACGATTAGAGTGTATGGGTGTTTTCATAAACGTCGGAAATCTGCGCTAGTGCAACCGCATTTCTTTTCTCATGCGTTTTTGAACACGTACATGGTGCAGAATGTCTGCAGACTTGCCTTAGTGCAAAATATTTTTCTTCCAATTGAACCTGTTTGTAGGCAAAAAATAAAGACAGCACAATCAGCCGACATCGACAAGCTATTGACGTTTACTACTGTTCATAAACGCACTGAAGTTAACCTAAGTTAGTATGATCGTATACCTGCATTAATGAACATGGATACCGCATCCCTTTGTTAGTCAGGCTTTTATGAAAACACCCAATTTCTCAGGTGATATCTGAAATCACTTCGAGTTACTTAGCGACATTGTCAATGCTCTATATTCGGATATTTCTTTCTTCATAGGCTACATTCTTCCCTGGCTGACTTTGTTTAAATGTTTTCTTGTGTTTCGATATCACAATTGTTGATCTAGTTTATCCTGTCGACCAATTCTCTGCATCTCTGCAAGTGCACATGCAGTAATCATCACGGACCAATATGCCACTGTTCCCTACGTGTCCTTTTATACAAAAGAGTGTGACAAAGTGTTGATACACATGTAATTATGAACTTACTTCTCAGATTTCCAGACCTACATATAAATGGACTGAGCCCGCTGAAAGTCCCGGGCAAGCTGTTTGCAGTCAACAAGACCAACAAGCTGTCTTGCCTCCGCTATGACTTGGTTTTTAAATCAAAGATTCGGCCTTCTTCTCTCGAACTTAAGCGAGTCTTCGTTTGGAAAACCCCCTTAGCTGTAGCATTTGTGTCTAAGCGCTCGATGTGGCCTTTCGGACTACATACATTCTAGAGGTCTCCTCTATCCACCTTCCTCACCGAAAGGACCGAAGCAGAATTTTTATTTCAAAGGCACCAAAAATTAGCTCTGCAAATGGTGGTCCTGGAGTTTCGACAAACCGAAGTAGAAACGGTTGCCAGTGCAAGTGTATTTAGTTTGGCTATGGACGTGGATATATACCTTTTTCCTCATTTAGTATGAGGATGTAAAATAACGAAGGTGGGTGTCGCCATAGTCGTCAGTTATACATGCATGATACTCATCAGCAAAACAACGCCAACATATTAAAGTCATTTGTTAATCGAAACGGCATTCTTAATCTTCAGCTTTTAAACAACGATTATGCAACATGCGTAGTTTAACGACCAAAGTTATTTTCATTTGTATGAAAGTTTATTGAAACAATGGAGTTTTATGCAAAGAAAAAATTATGCATGGCATTCCCTATCATTTACCACCTACGAATGAATGTTTTTTTTTAGTTCATCATTTTCCTTATATTACACACTTATGGTATTAATACATCTTCTTAGATATTTTCTCTTACATTTCATTTAATCACCAACGATGTCTCAACAAAAAGCTGACAACAACTCAAAGTTGGATTAAGAAGGAACGATTTAACAATGATGTTCACAGGCGCCCATGGGCGCAGAAGAGCAAATGGAAACTCAAGTAGTCAAAAACCTCGGAATAATCGTCATCATTATGGCGGCGATGTAATTATGCCAGCATTTATGTGTTCTCCTTTTAAAAGACATTATTTCTCCAGTCAAGGCATAAAAGCAGCAGCAGTTCATCAGGACGTATTGCACCACGAGATAGTACGGTCTCAAGCGGTTACTACAGTGACAATTACACTTCATCATCAGCGCATTCCTTACTTTTACCTCGCCAAAGCTCTAAAGACGACGGATATTCCAACCAACCGTTTGCGGATAGAAGGACGAATCCAAGGAGCATAACCAATCGTCGGGGTGCCATAAAACAGCAGAAGTATGTATTTGATGTATACAATTTGTTCAAGGGGTTATACGCATTTTCTTTTGTTTTGCAGAACTCATGACTATAATGGTCATCGATTTGTGGCGAAATTTTTTCGTCAACCGACATTCTGTGCTTTCTGTAATCTGTTTCTGTGGGGCTTTGGAAAGCAAGGATACCAATGCATAAGTAAGTGTAAATGAAAAAAAAATCGTTTGGTTTGGATTTATCGATTGGTAGCTTCTACAGAAATTACAGTGGACTCCCTCTTAGTCGAATTCTCACGGGATATCAAAATCAGTTCGAGTTAGAGGGAGTTCGTCTTAGGAACAGTCTACTGTACCATTGTTGTGACTGATATAATTACTTGAGCAGACTGTTAAATTGACACAGAGTGGTTACCATGACCAACCAAACCAAATTATTATACCCCCACGAATATGCAATCAGTGTTCGGTTCAGTACCTTCTCCACGTAATATTGATTTCTGTGACATACGAGAGTTTAACAACCTCCACACATGCTCTACTCGAACCTAGTCACCTACCTGTTGGAAAATAGTAATTTTTTTCAATCGCCGAACTTAAGGAGTATTTCCAATTCGAAAAATTGATTTTAACTAAAAGCGGATAACACTAAACAACGTCATGAGTCTTGTACACCTGGAGTTAAGTATCTGAGTTGCATAGAACAACTCGGTTACACGACCCCGCTATGAGCCTCAGACTGTGCATCAGACAAATAAGGCAACGGCGAACGATGGTGACTATTAGTTATGCACACAAATTTGTACATGTCACAACAAACGTATCGTGGGATGGAGCAACCTAAAACTCCTTCTTCTAGCTACAGAACCTACGAGGTTCTGACTCAGATTCATAACTGGGTCTTGCTTCACTGAACACAGTTCGCCTTCCAGCTTAAGATAAAAAGTTACTCATCAGATAAATTATACAAAAACTGCAATAAACTCTTTTTACGAAAAAAAATCCTTCTTTCCGCTGTAATCACAGCACTTCATTCGAAGTAATACGCATCAAATGCCGTGGCGTACTGGGGAAGTGCTGTTCATTAACTTCCATTTTCATGGAAGCTCTTCTTTCGAATCCCTAAAAAAGATCGGAATGTAGAAGCTTGTCACTCTTCTGGGTTTGGGTTCGGTAAATTCTCTGCACATTCGGGAGCAATATGGCTAACTCTCAAAATATGAGTGATGCAGAAGAAGAGAAAACCGCGCATATGTGCAACCCGGACTGTACGTAACTCCACCCAAAGAAGATTAAGAAATGTTAAGGAAGTCATAATAACCACAAAAATAGGTAACTAACTTTCGGACAGATAAAGCTTCTCAAATTTGGCCGTGAGTTGGCATAAAACTGTAGGTCCCTTTCACTCTTGAGAGAACAAGAGCACGCACAACCCGAGTGGTTGCTGAGAAGATAGGCCTCTACGGGCTGTAGCGCCACTCATATTATTATTATTAACTTTCGGAATAACTTTATTTTGAGCCCTATAGTATTGTATTTGCATTTTATATCTCCGGTGTGGAATTTGTTGATAAAATGTACGTTTTTACGTCCAAGTTTCAAACCCCAAGGTGTTGTCCTTCAGGCTCCAATTCATACTGTAAAATGAAGCTACATATACATATGTATATCATACCTTTCGAAACAAATGGTTTCCCGGTTCCTTTGATTGATATATTTCATTATTGGTACTAATCTACTACTACAAATCAAAGCAAAATCAGCAAATAAGATTCTGGCGCTTGAAGCAAAACAAGAACTGGACTGCCTCTGATTAATTGAGTAGTAGCCTGGGCTAATAGTAAAAAAGAAAATTAAAATTGTGTTTTCTTAGGAAAATCGCCTGTGTAACTAAGTACTACAGAGTCGCAACAGAGCTTAGATGTTTTATTAATATCACTTGTCGTAGGCAAATAAATGCATATTTGCCAGCTTTTAAACAATAATATGTAAACTATTTCATGTCAGTAAATTGATGTACACATGAGCGCCTAAATTCGAATGCGAATCTTCAGGCAACATCGTAATAACGGATTTGAAGTTTTTTTTCTTTGCGATCCATAAACAGGTGCACCCGGTCCACAATTAGGCAGCCGCGATCCACAAAATCACAACTAAAAAATTCGCTAGATTTTCGTAGCTATCTGCGAATAGAGAAAATGTCATATAAATTGAAGTCAGAATTTGCGTAGTTTGCAATAAGTGGCTTAGATGTGGACATGAACCTACCTTAAAGATTTACATACCATAATGACATAATCAAACCTTTTTTTTACCAGTTTTTCATGAATTCTCTGAATAGCATGGTATACGAAATGACAATTTCGTAATTCAATCTAAAACCGGTAGTGGCAAAAGATGTCTAAAAGACCAACATAAATCGGAGTATCCTATTAGCTTCCTCAAGTAAGCATGTAGTTTGAAAATAAGTAGCTTCATGAGCTAAGTTAATTGTTAAAATACCACTTCCGTCAGTTTCATATATATGGGTGGTGCTAAAGCCGACTCCGAACGGTCGAGTTTGAAAAGCTTTTTCTAGACAGTTATACTCTTTAAGTCGTGAAAATTATATTTGGCCGTGTTGGGTATCGAACCCAGATACCGAGGTTCAAGTGCGTAGGAGTATTTACAAATCCAAATCTAGTTGTGAGGCCACATCTGGGACATAAAGTGTTCAATTTAGTTCTGTACCCTAACTAAAGGGTAGTACAGGGTAGTATGAGTACAACATGCTATTTAATAAACAATTAATCAGTTTATTAGTAACAATTATAATTTATAATGCTGTAGTCAAAAGCAGAGACAACAATGGTATAAGCAACATTACATTTAGTTGTTTTGTATATGAAATACAAAATTAACCCCCTTTTTAGTAGGCATGAAAATAGTATAAATCTATAGCGATCGATCCTGATAGTTCTGAAAAGGATGAAAATACTTGTGAAGTTTTTTTCAAACCTGCACTGATATTTAAAATAACATTTTGTGACTTGAAAACATTTCTCAAACGGAACAATATTAAATAATGTTAGCATAGTTTTGACAGAGATTGTTTTAAATATAAGCAATAACATACATTTTGAGCATCCCAATTGAAAGACTCCTGTGAGCCTCAAAAATGAAAAAAAAAAGATTATAATTGTAAAATGTGTTTCCTTTACAGTTTGCCAGACCGCAGTTCATAAAAGATGCCATGAAAAGTTGCTTGGTAAATGCTCGGGATCGACTTTCAACTCAGCAAGTACAATCGTTAGTAAATCTTCTTTGAAATTTTATATAATATATTACCTTTGCACAACTCGGGTTTATTTATAATAAATGTTTCCTGCACTTTAAATTGTCTCATGGCGTGGCTACCATTTAGCATGCCATCTGCCTTTACCTTCGGTGGCCATTCCATGTCAGCAATTCAACACAGAAATGCTAAATATGAGACAATAATTTTGTTTAAATTCGTTTGTCATCGCATGACGTCAAAGCAATAATTTAATTTAACCACTACCAATATACCCGTGGATTTAATATTTAAATATATGACGAATTAAATGTTATTTATGCAAACCAAACTACAATATCTGCTCATCGACCGTTCAGCGATTATCATAAATTTATATGACATATGCAATTTAAATTTAATTTATCTTATGTCCTAAAATAAATTTAATTATCGTCCGTATTTAATAGAAGATATTAGATTAAGTCAAGACCTACATATCGTATGCGTGCTACTACATATACTATTTTAATGATGTTTCTTTTATTTTAGTTGAATAACCTTTTGTTTATTTTTCTAGTTTTTGCGTAAAAGATTTAATATTAATGTAGCTCATCGATTCAAGCCACACACCTTTATGTCACCAACATTTTGTGACCACTGTGGATCCCTGTTGTATGGATTTTTCCGACAAGGTCTGAAATGTGAAGGTAAGTGATTAGACGTAAACGTATTGGGATACTTAAACTCTTGTTAGGTTCACGATGTTTGGCTCGTATGGTTAAAGGATATTCGATAAGATGAGGGGACATTTCAAAAATAAAAGCAATGTTCTACATTTATTGATTATTTGTCAAATTGCATTCCAAGCCCAGGGAATTTATTAGAGGCAATAATGGTTCATATGAATGAAGTATATAGAAATGTTAGCTATATTTCGTTGGCATTTTCAGTTTATCTTCCATTGCCAAATATAATTTAAAACAAGTTTGATGAGTACAGGGTGACCAAATAAATTTAAATGAAACAACAACGTTGCGAGATATTAAATTATTTATGATTTTATTTTTAACTTACATTCATGCCAATACCTATTCAATTGGCAACCTCGGCTTCGCTGGCAGTACTTTAAGCTCTCGCTTATTAATCATCATCATCACCATCATCATCTTTTGACCCGCATGATCCACTAAAGGGGTCGCGGGGGTAAACCACGCACGAGAGATCTCCAGGCAACTCGATCCTCCGCCATCGACTCTAATTCATCAGGAGCAATGCCCAAGCGTAACCCGGCCAATTTTTGGATTTCGTCCAACCACCTCGTCCTGGGTCTGCCATGCTCGCTTATTGATGCCACGGCTAAATATGTACGACGTTAATCTGACAATAACTCCTCGAATGTTGGCTTGAAAGTTGTTGGCTTGTTAGCATTGACAAAGGACTTAATGTAGCACGAAAGTGATGTCAAGTCACAGGAACATGGCGCCCAACTGATCCAGTTGCCAAATTTCGCCTTCACATCTTTGAGCGTTGTCTCGCTTCTATTTCATGTAGTGCCGCCTTGTTTGTACCACATGTCGGATATATTGTTGCTGTGGACGAATTACCTGAACACTGACGACATTATGAAGATCGACATTACGTCGAAATTCGCATTGCGTATTTACAACCGAACTGAAATTTCAATAATGTTATTTAATAGTAGGTTAGAAGTTGGAAGAACTATCATTCCCATCTGGTCACCCTTACTGGCTTAGCTTAACCAAAGTGCATAAGTACTAAAAACAACTAACTAAAATTACGTATACGCCCCAGGTTTTTAACATTATTTTCGATCAAATAGTACGTATACGCCTCCGATTCGTAAATTTTAATGGCATAATAAATTAATTCCACCTCGTGGAATCAATATCAATTTATATTTCTCAAATATAGATTGATGATAGGCGTATGGCCGTGTTTCAGACTTGACACACAATTTTAAAACAAACAAGGAATTACACTAATAAAACTATTTTTAATACTCTTCTAAATCTTAACAGCGAAGGGCGTTGCATGTGCGCTTATACAAACGAGTCTAGGCATTGGATTCTATAGTATAGAGTATTTTCATAAGATATTAACTACACCACTTAAGCAAAGTACTAAGTACTAAAATACCTCAAGTCTTCTTATCACTCATTAAGTACTAAGTAAAAGCATAATATTGAGTAATTGAATTTTGAAAAATACCAACAAATTTTGGCTGCATAGTCATGCTGTATATTTCAAACGTTTCGAGACCTAATACATATCTCTTCATGTGGTTTCATGAGTGTATGTGCCCTTACTGATATAGGTCCTTAATTTCAAGAAATAATGTCAACAACGAAAAAAATGTCGAACTTCATTAAAACGTTTATCTGCGCGGTAAGATTCAATCACCAAGTCTTGACCTTACATGATCACTCAATGACTCATAGGTATTTGTTCTTGGACTTAGAAGTACATACCATGTATTGCACATAGTCGTTCCTTGCTTGACCAGAGAGCACTTTCTCAGGAATTCGACTTTTCAAATCCAGCCTTGCTCATTAATGATCTATTAAAACGCGTTTTTTGTTTGTTTAGAAGAAGCTGAGTTTGTCCTTTGGACACTACTTTTTTTCTTTGATGGCCGAGCAGCAGTGCAACCACATCTCCCCGGCGTTGGTGTTAGACGTAGGCTTACCGGAGTGTCTCTCTCTTAGTTGCTCTTCGTAGGCTCTAGCAATCTGCCGTGTGTTCAGGCGTCCAATGTCAAAACTCCTCTTTGTTGACTTTCTTACATTGTGAATCATGCTGCGACGATGGTCACCGTAGACGTTTGCTCTCCTGAATGTTCGCACATCCAGGATATTTGACGCATGCATTGTGTCAATAAGCACATGGTTCGACCGCCCGCGATCGTCAGGTTGCAGTGTAGACTCTTTTGTGAGGGAACCTCCTGCCACTTATTACCATATTACGTGCTGCCGCAAAGTCAGTAGTATATTCGTTTGAACATTGTGCATTCCTTTTGCATGTCGACTGATCTTAAACATTTCTTTTAAAATGCCCTTTAAAGCTTTATTATTGATACTCAGAGAAACCATACAGTTCTATAAACGCTGTATTTCTCACTGTTCAAATATGTTGATTGTTTTTGTTTTATAATAATTCTTTTATCGATTACCTTGAAACTTTTCTTGAAATCTCACTGAAGAATCGTTTTTAAGGCAACAAGTTCTTGAATTTTTACTCGCACTTTAGATTAATTGCCACTATAATAGAAACTACAATATTCCCTGGGATAATATATTTCCGTTTTATGTACGTTTTTCGGAAGTTAGGTTCTTATTTATGGACTAATGTGGACAAATCTTACTTTTAGAAAATCAGTTAGCCCAATAGAGTTGTCAGTATTAAAAAGAGCTGTTCTTCATGGTTTTGTATAATATTTTTCCCTAAATTTGTCTTCATAAGAACGTAACTTTCGTTCAGCCTTAAAACAAATTAATACAAATCAAGAACACAAATTTGATGACAATCATGTTGATGGTGCCATTTATTTTTGGGTCACTTTTGAAGTTCAAAAACTATCGTTTTATATGACTAAAACGTAAATCTATGAATTGCCACCAAATATACATCAAAACGAACGAAGACCACTTTTGCAGAATAAAATCTTCGCACTAATCCACTACAACCCACGTATTCCCTGAGTTTATCTAAATATGAAAACCAATCAATTACCACACTCCATAGTGTGTCTAGAATGTTTTGTTTTTTTCCTGAGTCACGCCGTTGTTCTAGTTTTTTCATCAATTTAGCTCAAGATCTCTGCTTTCATTTATGTTGACCTGACCCACATTTTGTTATCGCACCTGTCATCGGCAGCTACCTTTGACAGAATGTCTTGACGAATGTCCCTAATTCCACCCAGATGCCCGGTGAAAAGTCAAGGCGGACAAAACAAACACATACGTAAACGTGCATCGATTTGAAACACGCCTTTCATGCTAATGTCATATGACGTCCCAATGACGTATTCACCCACAGCAAATAAGATCGATTGTGTAGATATTCGTCTTAAATTGCGACGTAATGTCGAATGTTTTTGGCTCAGCACGCGTCTTATACGACAGTACAAATTGAAGAAAGAATGCTTTTCAGGACGGTCACGGGGTAAAGTAGGCCAATACCTTGCATCTTCTACCCTCTTTGTCGTTTGTTTTGAGAATAAATTTAAATCTATTGAAAGTGCACTCAACAGTCCTGTCAAAAAATATTACAAATTTCAACAATTAAGGAAAGTCGCCATAAATAACGGCAAACGTCACCCAGTGAGTGACAAATGCTTAAAATTCGTTTCGAAATCATCATTATATTCAAGAATTAATCCGCTCGGATTGCGACATATCTCACTTACTACACTACAAAATACATACGATTCCGCCACCAGTTGTGGGGATTTATTCTCGTTTAGCCAGCAACAGCTTGCATCCAACAGGTATACAGGAACAGCGAGAGAGAGAGAGAGTGAGGCACGTCTCCGGCTCGAGAAATATGCCCACAGCTAGATGATTCTCTTTCGAAAAATACATTTAGTTTGTCTGGTGAGTTTTTTTCCTGATCCAAAGAGAGAGGGAACATTTAAAGATCATGATCTCACCATGATAGCCTGTGCAGAACATTTGAATTTTTGCTCGAAGGCCTCGTTGAGGAGATTTTTGAAAATTTTTTCATCATTTTTATCGTGGTACTCAGTGCGTCTGCCAGCCACCAGATACAGTCTGCCAGCCCAGTCTCTGGGAAATTCAGCATTAAGGAAAGTTATTTTTTCAGTTCTATCTGCGGTTCCCCAGAAAGCGGTTGAATATATTTCATTTGAAAATTCGTCACTATCTTGCGAATTAATTAATCGAATTAATTGCTATCTTTAACTACTGGAATTGTATCGAGATATAAATAAATTTCAATGCTAGTTCAGTGCGTGTATCGAGTTGGAGTGGTGTTCGATTTTTAAATTCCTTCTCGATTCGATTCACCTTGTGCATAGGAAGTACTCAAAAAATAGTTAAGGTGATCTTAAGTGTTGGCATTCTTTGTAAGTTCAGAGCGCATTCAAGCAACAACAAAAAGTGCGATTACATAATTCTAACGGGCAGACAGGCAAGCGAGTCTGAAGTTACACTGAAAATAAACTCGACCCGTTGAATATATGCTGTGTTCGGGCTATTTGTGTGTTTGGAAAATATGTGTGCTGTTGCTGACAAGTGATCACTTTGTTTCGTCAGAAATAAAATACAATTAAAACTACGTGCAAGCCGGATATATAATTATTAAATTTATTCAGTGTATCATAGACGTGAAACAATGCCTCTGTACACGGATCCAGGATATTCCTACTACAGCAGCAGTGGGGGAAGTATGTACTCCCCCTACTATAGTGCGCCCATGTACGGGTCATCGACATCTTCATCTAGCCCGTACGCCCCTTACTCTTCTTCGTATAATCGCTCGTATAATGGCACGTATGTCTTGCCATCCACCCCTAGATCCACTCAGTACACAACGTTGGTGTCAAGATATCAGCCTAAATTGTCAACGATAACAGAATCACCTTTGACATCTCGTGGAGGCTACCTACCACTCACGCGCATCCAATCGCCAAAAGTGTCCACTTACACACCATCAATCTCATCGAAATACATTTCAACGCGTCCTGCACGTCCACGGACTATCAACACAGCCGACATAGATGTGTCGGCATCCTCCCGTTATGGACGGCATCACCATATGGAGGAACGGAAGCATGAAGAGGAGAAAACCGAAGCTGAGGAAGTTCTGTCAGCAAACAACACCGACAGTGACGCCAGCAGTAGCATTGCGGACGCGAATTCACCATATATGCCAAGAGTCGATGGGACTGATTGTACACATCACGCCAGATCAACAATCAAGCGAAATCGTGCTGTGGTAAGGTTGTCTATTATGCGCCCAAGAAGCCGAGGCGAACCAAAAGGCGGTCAAGGCGAAGCAACTAAGGACCCAGACAGAAACAAGTCTGAAGAAACTACTGAAGCGACAACTGATAAGAAGGACTCCCTCGAGCGAATGTACATCCATGACAAAACCAAGGAGGAGGGACTTCAAATAACAGTAACCGATATGGAGCAGTCACAGAACAGCGAGAGCTCCCTAAGCGAAATGATAATCGAAGTAGATCCTGTCACTCATACTGTGCGCCGCTTGAGTATTCCCCAAGTGCCCAGTTTCCATGACATTTGCGAAGACATATCTTCCGACAAGATTGACGACGATTTGAATGCCGGTGAACTAAGGCGTCGTGCATCCATAATCCAGGAGCAAGAGATAGAAATTCTAAACGAGTTGCAAAAGTCTCAATCCGGCTCAATCCAAGTCATCCACCTCGAGCGCAACAAAAGTCAAGACGATTGCCGCAAGAGTCGAAAATCGAAGAAGACTAAAAAAATACGCCACAAGATCACAGCCAATGTTTACATTGATAACAGTCCCACTTCGCTAACCCCTGTCATTCAGCAGACAATAGATGAAGACTCAACCAGCGCATCGAGTGCAAACAAAACACCTAAGTTCTCCTTCAGCGTTGAAGATATTGAGGAACACAAGGTTTTTAAACTGCCAAGGAAGAAGGTCAAGAGCATCAAGACGAAGAAGGCCGATGAGAGTGTAAAGGAGAAAACGCTAAAGCCCGCGCCTCCTGACAAGAAGGAGGAAAAACCCGTCATCGCCGAGGAGCCACAACCAAAGGTGGCTACCCCGAAACCGATAAGAAAGATTGAGAAATCGGAAAGTGGGGAGGACTTTTGGTCTCAAATCGGCAGCAGGGAGACTCAGTATATGAACAAACGTAAGAAGGCTCTGGAGAATCAGTCGAGTAGTGATAAGGACTCAGTCCCAACGACTCCGATAATTTCGGGATCAGGATCAGATGGGCCTATGCAATCCTTCTCACCACAGGATGAGAAAAAAACTGAAATAATCGATAACAGATCTTCGATTTCAGAAACACCTACTAGCCCTCTGTCACCAGATTGGACATTCGCTGGCGATGAAACACCGAAAAGTGCTGTGATGCCCTCAAAGTCGTCATCAGCGAATAGTGACCTAAACAAGACTGCATCTTCAACATCGACATCTCAACCCAGCACTCCACTTTCACCGAAATCTCAGTATGCATTCGATGAGGAATCGAAATCCCCACCAAAACCGACTTCACCGAAAAAACTCATAACCAAAGTGACTCCTTCGACCGAAATGCAAAAGAAAGACGATCAAATCAAAAAGCCACTGACACTCACCAAATTAGAGAAGACCCCAAAAGACGTCGAAGGCAAAAAAGACGATCAAGCGCCAACTACACCAAAGAAAGCAACCAGCAAAACTCAAGACTCACCCAAAACTAAAACCACGCCGAAACTTGCGGCGAAAAAGAAATCCAGTCCTAAGAATAATGCCAAGGAGGAAACGCCCGCACTCGAAACAATTTCTAAACCGAAAACAAAACCAAGTGCACCTACACTAGTGACAGGCACACCAACAAACGCAGATGCCTTCTTCTCGACAAAAATAACTTCTGGCACCGGCGCCAAGTCACCTGAGAAGAAGAAACCCGTCAAATCTGACACCGCGGCAATCAAGCAAACTATCACCTCCAAAAATACCACCGATATCGCCACGAAAGCGGATGAAAAGAAACGCAATGAAATTCCAGAGAAGAATAATACAAAAATCTCGCAGATTTTTATACCAATTCAGCCGACGACACCGAAGAACGACATCAGCTCTGATGAGAAACCTCTAACATGTGATAGCAAACCAGGAAAGGACGCCAAGCAGACAGACAGTCCAACAACAATCGCCGAACGGACGTCACCAAAACTGAAGTCTGAAACGAAGGCGTCACCGACGGCAACACAAATTCAAGGCATCACGTCGCCGGCGACACCAAAAGCTTCAACATCTGCTCAACAAACATCACAGGTATCAACACCAACTGCTATCACGACTGCATCTACGACGCCAAGCACAACCGAATGCAGTGTCCTCGCTACCAGCACCAGTAATTTATCAAAGTTCGCGACAATTTCTAATTTGGCACAGTATCTACTAGACGTAGATGCCGAAGTAGAGGATTATATACCCTCCTCAGCTGAGGAGACAGACAGTTCAAGCGATTCGTATAGCGGGGACGGTAGTTTAAGTGCAAGCATGAAGAAGAAAAACAAGCAACTGAAGAAAAAAGCAAAGGAAGAACAGCAAGCGTTCGATCCGAATAAAAAAATTAAAATTGACCCAAAGAAAAAGTTGTATGTGAAGGATGAAGCCCCCAGGTATCCACTGATCGCCACTCCAAGACCCCTCTGGAAGCGTGAGAAAGTCGTATATGAGGAATCATCGAATAGCAGCAGCGAGGAAAGCGATAGCGGTAGTGAATGTACAACATCAGACGAGTACGAGGACGAGCTGAGTCCAAAGGATGCCACCATACGGATGAGCACCTGCAGCAATGATTCTGGATTCGATGGAGGTACAGCGTCTTCGAGCTCCAAGAAAGCGTTAGGTAAGACACTTCACATATTCTTCCATCGACATTTGCAAACGTCGTCGCAACAACCTGGAATGCAGGCGGTGCAGTGCAAGTGATTTTGTTGTTTTCCTTATTTTCAATGTCAATGAAATGTGCTAGTTGCCACACACCATTGTATTTCAATTGCAATACGTAACTGAGTCTGTGCTTGCCAACGTAATCGACGTGAGCAGGTGATATTTTTATTTGGAAATAGCGTTGAATTTGTGTGCGGCAACTTTGTGATAAAAGCTATTGCAAATTTCGATAATTCACGCTGACCGAAGGTTTTTTTTCGCATCAAGCTCCTTGTAGCTGGCGAAACCAATAGGGAAATTATCGAAATAAGAAAAGACTGCTCAAGGCGTTCAAGTAATATTCACTTATGAGCAGCTACATGAAACGAGCGTAGCCTAGATATAATTATTCATTAAATTTTAATTGAGAGGCACATTGTCATTGTAGGCAAGGCACTCTATGCCTGAGGTGTTGCCTCAATGTTTTGAGAGGAAGCACTTTTCTTTAAGTGAAAGTTAGTTTTACAAATTTAAATTCTTGTGTATGAATATGCAAGAGGAGAAAACAGGGTCAAGTGGAAGCGAGTGTTAAAGATTCCCCGGTTTATTCTAGCTGAACGTGTTGGCCTATCCATACTTAACTTGCACAAGAATGAATTCCCAACATTGCCGGAAGCCGTAGGACGAGTATATCGCCGCGAACACACGGTGAATAAATTCCATCAAATGTGTATACTAGCACTTATGAAATCAAAACAGGTTTCAAAAACACATCAAAATCCTGCTTGTGAAAATGGATCCGAGTGCTGATTTCTTTATCCCTTCATAGAGATCCATAAAACGTTTTCCAATTATCCAATTTTAGATGTCAAAATTTAAGAATCTCTATAATTTGTTTGAGAAAATGGATTGGAAAGAGAGACAGGTTTATTACAATTTGTTTGAGAAAATGGATTGGAAAGAGAGACAGGTTTATTTCGATGAAGGTACAGCGTCTTCAAACTCCAAAAAAAGCCAAAACAGAAGTTTTTGGACTCGTCATACATACGCTCGCAGTAGTCTTAAGAATTTGTACACTACATATTATGAAGTATCATATTCAGAAACTCATAAAATGGCTTCTAGGCGTCAAATTTTAAAAATGTTTGTGTTTTGAAAATGTATCGAACAGTACTTAATTTATTCGAATACAAGAAGTGTAGTCCAAACAACTTAAAATAATTGGCTCTTAGTATGGTTTCCCTTTCGACATTAACTTACAGCTTCTATGTAGCCATGGTGAACATTGACTTAGAATTCAATGTGACAGAAATTTTTTGAAAAAAAGTGAAAGAAATTGGTGTCTTTGACAAATCTCTTAGAAGAAAGTGTGTTAACTCGGGTGATTTTGCGAGCTAATGCAAAAGCGATATCAGACGACCGGGAAACTATTACTTCAGAACCTCACTTACAGTTCGTCCATTATGCGCCTCTATGCTGTCCAGCTTGAACAACATCCTCCTTCAGTCCCAATTCCGTTGAATCATTGCATTTGACTCTTTAATTTGACATTCATCGTTACGTTGGTGTTTCCAATGATAAGTTCATCGTAAAAAGCCCACAACGTTGTGACTTTGAGCGGATGTGCTAACTTTTCGTACAATTACTGGGTAATTCTTTCTCTAAAAGATTGCGAAGATTTTTACGCGGATTCTAATTCTATTGTTTTCATAAATGTCAAAACCAATTGGCATTCATTATTTATGACTTACTTAGTAGTAACTCAAGCTGTTACAATCGTACGTGAATACAATCTTTAAATACAGAGCTGCAGTTAGGAATATATGAAAGGATAACAGTCGCCAAACAGTACCCTGTCTTGAACTACCTGCATACCTAAGCTCTTGTGGAAACATTCCTTCCAAAGATGGTGCAAATCAAGCAATCAATATCGAAATAATAGAAACCTTACTTTTTACGCAAATTGATGTTTTTGCTAATACTGAATATATATATTTAAATATATTAATCTGTAAAGCCTACCATCATGCGTCAACAATTTGACATGTGCCAAGAAAAACCTCACGTACTTGTCATCCCCTTGGATTGGAAATCTTCCAATAAATAATGTTTTCGAATACAAAGCAATTCGCAATAGGAATTTTCTAGACGTTCGCATACGTAAGGCAACGTTTAATCATTGTTGTAGCAATAGGAATGTAGAAGACAAACAAATGTCATATGTTTTTGAGTCAATGTTTCGCATAGTAATCGGCATGAGCAATATATACCTTTAAAAAATATGCCATAAGTTCTATGAGAACAATTACAGTTATATTGAAGCTATTTTGACCAGTTAACACGCCAAAGAATTACCTTTTAAAAGTTGATAATTCATCTTCAATGTGTTGCATTCGTCCATTCGATTCAAATACTTGAAGCCGCTTTGTTAATTTTTCAGTTTATGTAGCCCAACAAGAAATAAAAATTTAAAATTTTTAAATTATAAACTTCAATAAATTGTAAGTTATAAATTTTTCCACGTTCCTATATAAACTCGGCACGATAAAATGAATTGGGAATTATGAAATGTAACAGTGACATCAACTACATAAATTTTTAGTGAAAATACTCCTTGTGATTTGTTCTAAAGTCTTCAATTAAATATATATAAAATAGAGACTTCTATCATGGAACCACAAGAATATAGGAGCAATGCATTTGAAGTTCACTTACACGCGCACTGCGAAGTAGAAGATATATTCACTTTCACCGAATCCCATCTAAATCTAAACAAAAATATTTTTATTTTGTTTATATTATTCTTAGAATGGAGAAAAGAAAGCAAAAATAGATTAAATACAACGCGTTTTCTTTGTTTCTCTGGTGAAAAAAAAAACTTCTCAGAATTAGGATTACCAGTTTATCATGTATAAGCAGTGTAAATAATTAAGAAAATATTTCCTTTTAACCCAAGTAGGACCCACCTCATAGATTTCTTGAATAAAAAAACAAACGAATCGTAAATTCCTGTGTTAGTTTATGATGCAAAGCAATCATTCAAATTGCACAGCGCTATGCAATGCATATTTTAAAATGCATCCAATTCAACTGCACCAGACGACCGATGTGAATGCATTTGCTCGCACAAGTTCGTCATCGGTGAGCGACCTACCTATCGCGACGTTGCATCGCTTATATTTAGATACAATTCGTACGTTTATGATTTCACAGATGATCACGCTTTTAAATGATTCGCACAATTTTTACCACTGACACCAGAAGTCTGGGTGTACCCATAAATAATGTGCAAAATTATTTTTTGTCACTCCCCTACTGGGTGTAATAACTTATTAAATATTTCAACAAATTATTCTTCACTTAGATGCAGATAAATTTTGCATGCACAAATCATATCAACTGCACTATACACTAACACCAAGTAAACGATTCGAAGAAATATTTGGCGCCATTGACATTAACAAAATTGTTTTGTTGTTACATTTCTTGCGCCAGTGTATCGTTGGTTTATTTTAAACCACAAAAAAGAAATTAGTTGAATTGGTTGCTTCTAGGTCCATCGATATAAATCCAAATGAGTTTACTCTGAGTATCCGATGCGGTACTTTTTTTTATTTTTGGCAACGATTTTCCTTAATAAGATGAAAGTGGAACGCTACCTATGAGAGATATCTTTAAGACACCAGTCTGGTCGACGATTTTACGTTCATGTGCATGTGTATGAGTAAAAATTAAATTTATTGAATCTGAGTTTTTATTTTATGCATTTTGTGTTATTTTACTTTTTTAATTATAATTCAAGCGTACTCTAACATCAAATGATGCACGTGTGGTACATGCGCTCAATGATAAATTTAGATATCTGAGGAATTTCCTTGCGTATTGTGCAAGAGATACGTATGGGATTTTTGAAATTCTCGTAAAAAGTAATATGCGAAATATTTTTTACGTTTATATAATTTATCTTAATATTCGAATTATGGCAGAAAATTTTCGCAAATAAGTACTTCTTCTTAGGGGACAAATTTCTTGATGGCTGTTTTCGAAATTTGTTATTTATAATAATAATATGGCAGTCGGAGGTGGACCAGAGCCTAGAGACCTCAACAATCATTAATGTTGTCAGTGCTATTGTTCTATCACGAGTAGATGGGACCTAGAGTTTTAAACCGACTCCGAACTGTGAACTTTGAGAAAATTTCTCTAAACATGGATTCTCTGGGACTCGAAAGAGATGTAGCCGTGAATTATGAATGTTGGGACAGAACCTGGCATCCCTGGCCTGATTCACAGCACTGCGGCCACAATCAGTCATTGTTTTCAGTTTAATCTCTTAGCCCTACAGTTTACACCAGTTTTTTGTTCATTTGTGACGAGAATTAATGAGAGGCACGGCTAAATAGAGAATGAAACAGGTCTTAAAACTCATCAATTTAAGATTACGAACTTCAAAAATTAACTTAACTTGAATTCCCAGAGAACTATTTATTTGTGGAAACCTGTGACTCTGAATTTATCAACTCAAACCTATCACTGTAAATGCTGCTAAAATATTTATACGATTGCTTAATCTGAAGATTATGAATTCTGCTAAGAACCCAGCACCTTAAAACGATGAGTGTTTGCCAAAAATAATTTTGTCTGACTGTATTTTTTATCGCATCCTTTTTAAGTTTTCAGCATTTATCCTTTCAAATTGCGAGGACTACAGTTCAAACAGTTTCCAAATCGATATATTTAAAATGTTTTTTATCAAGAGAAACAAAAAAAACACAAAAGCATTCTAAACTCCAGATCTTTTTTGAAAAGTCTATTATTAATTATTGAATTGAATCTGTTTTGCTTTTGTATTTCTCTTTAATTTGGGATATAATGGTAGCATTTCTTCCATTCATTGCTCATAATTTATAAGATGAAAAAGGTATAAGAAAAAAAAAAAACAAAATGAAATTGGTTATGATTTAGTATTTCAATATTTTTTAGCAAACAGAAAACAAATTTCACGTCTGCTTGTCTATTCATTGAACTCTATTTCTTAAACTAAGAACAACAGAAAAAAAATCAGAAAAGAACAAATTGACATCTATTTTTGTTTTTGTATAGCACGTGCAAAAGCACAATGCTAAAAATACCTAAATCAATTTGTTTTACAAATGATGACGCTTGGCGCGTTCAAAATTTATTTCATTCTGTTTATGTTCAACATTCACGTATGATGTATGCACATGATACGAATATGTCCAACAATTAAATTTTGTTAACGAAACTTTTTATTTAATTTTCTTTCCAAATCAAAAACAAGCAAATTTTTATCATTCCATTTCATTTAATCTATTTTAATGGCGGCAGAAAATAATTATTATATAAATATATTCTTTGTAGATATAGTCTCAAACGCAATTCACTAATATGTGTGAGGTGAAAATAATTTTACGGAAGATCACATGGAAGAGATTTACTTTCCACTCTTAATACACGAAGATAATGTTGCAGGATACAATAACACAATTCTTTTCAATGAATATTTAGTGAATGCGTTGATATTTTGCTTTTCAGTTAAGGAGCACTTCCCACTTTTTTTAGCAGGAATGCTAAGAACTGTCAAAATTCTGTTATCAAAATGCAGAGTATTGCCAATTCAATTGCCATTCAAATATGACCTTCGATTTTAAACTCATAAAATATCACGAAAAAATATATAAAATTCTTGGCAGCTTTGCTCGTGTCATTAGTAAATAAATTCTTAGTTATTTTGCCATGTGACAGCAATTTGGCGAAACGCAGCACGTCTCTATAAATAGCCTGGATAAGATAAATGTCATTTGATTTTACCTTATCCTGATTTTTTATAATGTTTTACTCATATTATCAAAACGAAAAATGCACGTGTCAGCTGAATATTGGCAAATGGTGCTCAGCTTCCACATTGCAATAACTCTTATACGTAATTTGCCTGCACATTTTTACGACCCCAATTCATTATTAATTCGAGTGAAGTAAATCTCGTTTAAACGAGAGAAATTTGGATCTTGAACATTATATTATTCGGTTCCTGGTCGTTTTTTTTTAACGTCGCCTTTGTCTGTCCGACATCCATCGTCGTCGAATTTCAGTTTGAATGCGACTATCCTTAGTAACCCATTTGTTATTTTCAGCCAAGCTAAAGTAAAGGCGAGCAATGAACTTTTAATTCACATCAAAACGTCTTCCGATCGCTGTGTGTCCCATGATAGGTACCGAAATAAATTTTGATGCGGCAAGGAATTCTTTACATTTCCTATGATATTCACAGTGTTTGGCCCCTTAGCAAATGATAGGAAAACAGTCGTATTTTTCGATCGTAAACATCAAGGCAACTCGTGACGTCCATTATATCCGATGTAAACATGAAGAAAAACAAAAGATACATGTCGTGAGCTAAGTCACACTTTGTCACACATTTCTAACAGCAAACAAATGCGTAGTTATGCAACTATTCGGAATTCTAAACACAATGTCTGCACTCTGCACCTAATTATATTTGAAATTTTTACGAAACTTATAAAATATATTTTATCACACAATAAATCAACACTTCAAGCCGTTACACAATCACACAGATAGAATCATTTGTCTGCTTATCAAGGTGATCTGTCTCGTTTGCCAAAGCGGATGCAGTACTTGGCTAATTTTAGCACACTGTTTCTGACCTTACTTGTAGTGTTATTCAAATAACACACTCACACATCCATACGCACACCTTATTTCGCAATGAAACTTCGAAACAAGTTTTGAAATAGTGTCGTTCGAAATTCAATCAATCCAACGAAATCCGCACACGCACTTTGCTGTTGCACGAAATTTTCGGATTAAGAAAATTCAAGCAATTCTCGGTAATAAAGATTTTTAATGAGACAAAATATATTTTATAGCTTTCAAAAAATTATGAAGAAACCAAACGTGCATTTTTAATACCTGTCTAGTGGTTTTGAGCTGTTCGGACTTATTCAAAAATGTCGCCGATTTAAAATGAGGGAAATGTTTTAGACAAAAAGACTAACGCTGTAGTCCCTGACATTGACATTCACTTAAGGACATAGAGGCATTCGCTGTTTTTACGGCTTCTATTAACATTAACTCGTGTGAGTAATTATTGTTTGACTCTTTACGCTCTTCAAATGCGTACGTACAATCCCACTGAGAGGGGGATCGGAAAAAAACAGTTTACAATAATTTAAAATAGACACCTTAGAGCTCACAGCTGGAGAACACAAAGTAGAAAGTGGTGGGATCTGGATTGTTTTGTTTCCCACTGCTGGTCGAGTTGGGAAAATATTCATTAATCTGTTGATCAACTGGATGTTATGGACATGCGGTTTTTTCACCTGCTGTCGATGTATTTGAAAAGATTTTGACGCTGTTAGCGAACAATTCTAATTTGTATACAATTATGAGTGTGGGAGAGGAATGTATGGATTGCCAGATGTTACTGATTTGTGATGCCAACAAAATGTTAGAGTTCCCACATTCATCAATTATTGATATAACACTAGAATTTGCGTTTCATTTCAATCAGGAAAGAGAATTAAAAACAAAGAGAAGAGTTATGATTTTGATTTACGCATTAAGCAAAACACAACATTATCCGAGTACAGTAAAAAGAGGTCATTTGCTGCTAAGATTTGCAAATTTTTGAAGAATTATTGAAGGATTACAAAATAAAATGTAGTAGTAGAGACTTGAATTTTTTTTTTTAAATAACACGGACACCGTTAGGTGTGTCTCGATGTTTTTTTATTATCACTTCGAAGTACAATCTAAACATTGACTTATGGAATTCAATGTCGTTCATATTTTCACCTCGGGCACGTATGCAGTTCCATAAAAAAAACTGTTGAGCTGTTAAGTCAGAGGACCATTTCCCGATACAGCACATACATTGAATTGAGTTTTCATTAAGTCATTCTATACACTTGTGTATGCTGCACACATTTGAAACCACATGACATTAATTTCTAGTGCATGCAATTGACGGTAGATAACGTTATCATGACTCATTGACAATGACAAGTAGTTCGTGCCAGAAAACTATCAGCAGCACAACTGGTTGCCACCAAAGTTGGTGATATATTCTTTATCGACACTTTTGGGACTTTTTTGCGAAATTTTCCTCCCTTTATGCCATTTATCGTTGTTTTTTGTCTCTTATCAGCCTTTGTTATAACTGAGGACCGTGTTTACAAACAATGGGAAGACAAAGAAGAGTGGTCAGGTGTCTCATTTAATTTATGACAGCGTTAACTAGAATGTAAAATTTCTTAAAAATCGCATACGGCAACAGAAATTTCCAAATATACCATATTTTTTCTTCCGGTTTTACCACTCATTGAAAGTCCCAGCAATATTCATCGATTTTAATTGCTTAATTTATTATGTCACATTTCACATTTAAATTTGTGAACCATAGCTACAGCACTAAAATATTTCCCAGCTCTTATATTAATAAATTTGTATCAAATAAAGAGCATTATATTCTAAAAACATTCCTATATGTAGATGTAATTATATTATTTCAAAATCATTCATGGTTTAGAGCAGGTGAAAATAAATTTTACTAAATGTTCACACCGTTTAGCAAACGTTTCGGTACAATAAATATTTGTGTAAATGGTCGAAGTATTCTTGAAATAAATTATAAACTTTTATCTCAATGCTCAAGGAAAAAATTCACATGATGCAATTTCAGGAAAAAAAGAGTGTTGTGTCGGCAGCATGAAGGCGATTGCACGTATACCAGTGATAGCTTAACGTATTTATAATTGTATATCACATGTGGGGATGTAACTAAGTGAAACTGAGCATAATTTCATTTGAAGCACGTTACACTGAATATATTTTAAAAAAAATCCTCTTGATCTTAAGGAGTCCTATATTTGCATTAATATTATCTGACACAATATGGGTGTCAATTCAGTTGGCAGTGGTCGCTTCTAAGGTCGCTTCTAAGTAGCTTCTGCAGCAACTAATCGAATGATATGCACTATTGTTCTCTCTCGACTAAAAGGGGGAGAAGTTAGAGACAGTGACAGGAATGCATTCTTAGCCAGAAATCTCTTGCACCTTAACATTTTTTGACAGCGTTTTCATACAGTTTTTTCAGTGAATTTATTTTTTTTGAATATATGTCAATGTTTATTTTATTAAAAATTTCGTGAATATCTGTCAAACATTTTTTTCGTCGATGGGCAAGGGGTCAATCAGCTGTGAAGTCGGCTATCTCTACAGTATCTGATTTCTGCTCTTAGCACTGTCAGTGACACGAGAGTAACTCGTATATCGACAGTCCGAATTGAAAAAGCCTTTATAAGCGTTTTTTTAATAGTACTTCGAAATGTAATTTATCATACAATCACAAAAATAAAATTTGCTACAATGAGAAAACAATGCATGACACCTTTTGATGGATGACCCAGCAAACAAGCTTATAATGATTTATTTTGTTAAGCTAATCTTAATTTTAAAATACTTATTATATTGAGTTGAATTTATTTATTTACTTATTTTTAAAAGCAAATGTTTTCAATGGAATATTCTTTTATTTTTGTGTACTTTAAAATGCCTCTGTTCTCACGAATGATGGCTTGGTGACCTGTGGCCACAAACCATAACCGCTAAAGTCGACTTTAGACGAAATTGAGATTTTGATGTCATTGAGCGTACTCAAATCTATTTTGTAAATTTTTTTCAGCTTTCTATCTTCAAAAATGTGGTCACAATTTGCTAACTGCTAATGTCACTTTTATGTACCTTTACACTTTTATTGAAAACTTCAAACTCATTTCCTGAAAAACGAGTAAGGCAGACTTTAGCGGTTTGTCCTTGCTGCCACAGACATAAGCACATGTGTTGAATTTGACATCAACTCAACCACAAATTGGTATCAAATTTTAAACATATTATCTCATGCTCAAGTGCGAATATCCGTGGTATCAAATTGTTTCGTCTTTTTTTTACATGCATTTTCAAAGTACAGCCTAAGCACTTACTCACAATTCTTTCCTTCCTTGTTAGCTTTTGCCCTATTACTCATCGAAAAACATTTGGCCTGAAATCATCACTTACACCTGTCACAGAAATTTAAAATGCTGACAACCCTAATTATCTACATATGTACTTGTTCGTATCCAAACAAGGATGCACAAGTGGACGATCCTTCTGCGCACATCTAAATTAATTTAAGTCTATTACCTACTTACATTTCATACTTGAGGGACATTATAAAAACTAATCCCGGAACTTTATTTGCCAATTAATCAACTTGTATACACTAAATACTGATCTCTTCTTTGAATTAACAGCGAGATAAGCAATGCTTTTGAATAACCTAAAAAAGGTAGCATATTATGAACCCCTAGAAAATATAGAAAATTCTCAATCATGTTCCTCCCTCACAATATCGAAAATGTGCAGAACAATAACAAAATGAATGTATCCTCTATCGCAAAATAAACAAAAAACATGTAAACATGATGTTATTTTTGAGAAGGAAAAAATACATTCTCTTCGACACAAAGTTTGTTATATATTCACATATAGAGAAAATTGGATAAGCACAGCCAAAAAAAAAATCATAGCCAACATCGTGTACCTATTTACAATGAGTAATTAGACAAAATCTCAGTACTCCTACATGAAATGCTAAAAACCATAAGCCTTTTTGTAAGATCAGTCTCCTCTTTTCTAGAATGTGACGTTAATTGTCATAAGAAATGTGAAAAATTAATGGCCAATCTATGTGGCGTGAATCAGAAATTAATCGTTGAAGCTCTAGCGTGCCTCAAAAAAGGTATTATGAAAAAAAAAAAAAGTTTCGTTACATTACCAAAAATTAATTAAATGTCGTTCTATTCTGTTAATTGCGTTACGATAACACATCAATACGGAATTTGAAAGACTGAAAGATGTATATTTTTGTGTTTTGTATTTGTCTCCTCTTGTGTGTATGTTTTATTCTAATCGTTTAAGTATTGTGTACATACGTAAAGAGTTCTAAATTAAGTGTCAAAGAAACGTCTAAAAATATCATGCTGTCTGTGATGGGATCTGACGGGATGGTCAGAAGATCTGGTGGTTGATGTGGTTTGTTTCTGCGTCATCTTGTTCTTTGTGATGATTATCATTAGAGACAGTTTTAGATTGCTTCTAGGACAAATACAGTAATAGGTGAGATACGTGATAAAAGAAATCGTATTATCTCAAATGTTTTCAATGAACTTTGAAGCATTCTATTTCGAATGTACATTCGTGTTAAAATTACAATATTCATTGTCATGAAGGTGAAGGCTACATACAAGTTATCGTCTATGCTCTATGCTCAAGAGAAATAGATGTACACCTCTTTAGTTCAAAAACAAGTCTTTTGCAGACAATGTAAGTCTCTTAAAAATGCAAGGTTGCAAGACGTCATTTGACTCTGACACGCGATACTGAAATGAGTGCCAAGCAATACCCTAAAAGCTTCTCACATAGGATTTAATTCCGGAATATAAATACCAGAAATGCACACGTTTTTGATTGGCACTTGATTGATCAACGGGTCGCAGGGTTCTACATCCGAATCGTAATCGGGAAACTCAGATGCAACAGGAATGCGAACCAAGAATGCCGTCGAAGATGTTTTGTTGATGATACAGCTAAGGCATTCCTTCGTGGTATGCGGTCTTACGTGGTGTTGCGCCACATACATATTTCTTTAAAAAAGATTTCGATTTGTATACTTGGAGTTGTAATCGTATTGTTTGACTTTTGAATTAAAAGAAACACTCAAAGGTTGAAATCCCAAATACTCTTTATCCATACAAATTTTTAAGATTCTTCCAATATTCCATCGGTTTTGCAAAGGAGCACACAGACTACATTACTAACATTGTTTCGTCACAGATGTAGAGGACCTACTGATTTATCTTCTTCTTCTGGCACTACAGTCCGGAGTGGACCTCGGAATCAGCCTCTCCAACTGGCAAGATATTTAGCCTGCTACCTCCAATTTGGCCCGCCAAGTTGGTTGAGGTCCTTGTTCACTTGTGAGTGCCATCGATTTTGTGTGCGTCCTCTATTGCTCTGACCCACTGCTTCGGAGTCAAAGATTTATACCGACTTCGAACCGTATTTAGTTTGAGAAGCGTTTTGCCAGTAATACCCTGTCGTGGACTCGAATCTGGTGGTGACGCTGATCCACACACCGCCGGCGTAGAAGAAAATGCACCCACCCAAAACGCCACTACGATTTTCTTCACTTTTTCAAATTATGATCTCCACCATCAACAAACCTAAGACTTATATAAGTCTGATGTCTTTAAATCCCATCCAAAGCAGACAATACCAAATCCCCTTAAGACACGAAATTTGATCGAGACAAGACCCTTCTATCCAACAGACCACACAAATCTGTAGATATATCCTGTCGATTGATTAGAATGCATGCTCTTTTTTCAATAATACTTAAACGAAAATGTAAGACATACCTTGGGAAAAAATACGAGAAATTTGATATGTTTCACATGAAATACTTATAAATAATTTTTCATAAAGGAAAATTGGAAACAACGGACTCACTTGGTTCAAAGCACAGCCTTAATGCTGCCTACAAAATAGAAGAAAGCGACGATGGTATTTATTAATTTCTTATAATTTATAAATTCAAACAATTTCACGTACACACTTATAAATCGATTAAATAATATTCTTTTCGAGATGTTTGCAAATGATTTATTTTCAATCAACACAACAATTTCTTGTCCGATTTACTAATAGTTTCTTTTCGACTTTTAGAAAGCTCTTACACTTATTTACAATTCCAAAAATCGGGACGAATTACAGCTCCGGCGACAACAATCCCTAGGTTTAAGAAATACTCTGTTGAAGATTTTCATTTCCTTGCAGTCCTTGGTAAAGGAAGTTTTGGAAAGGTAAACATACATGTGATGCATATAAAAGAATACACATAATAAACGACAAAATATATTCTTTTGAAAACTAGGTGCTATTGGCTGAGTTACGAAACACAGATTTTTACTATGCAGTCAAGTGTCTGAAGAAGGACGTTGTTTTGGAAGACGATGACGTTGAGTGCACTCTTATTGAACGTAAAGTCTTGGCTTTGGGTACAAAGCATCCATATCTATGTCATTTGTTTTGTACATTTCAAACTGAGGTAAGCTATATTTTAAGTTAAGCCAGTGATTGTAATGTGAATTAAGAACTCATGAAATCATGAACCATTTTAATCATTCAATCATTTGAGACAAAGGAGAAGTAAGATATAGAACTAGTAAGATCAATCGTCCAAGATCTGATCCTCCTCTGCCCCAGAGACTCTAAGTCAAAGATTTCTCGGGCCGGAGTAAACCTGCACTACCAACAAGCTTCTGCAACCCGCCAACTCGGTCTATAGTTAGTTTTCGCCAGTGGTACACACCAAGTTCGTTAAGCTCCTTCTCCACCTTCCTTCACTCCTTATGTGTGTGCCATCTTAAATGTTAACGTTCTCATTTGTCCATTGTCATGTGTAAAAACTGATTTTGAAATATAGAAATCCATTTAATTCACGTACATTTAAACTTTTCAGAGTCATTTGTTCTTTGTAATGGAGTACCTGAATGGTGGTGATCTCATGTTCCACATACAGGAAAGTGGAAGATTTCCTGAAGACAGAGCTCGATTTTACGGAGCAGAAATTATATCGGGCCTAAAGTTTTTACACAAAAAGGGCATTATTTACAGGTAAAATCCCTTCACCCACAAAGTAATTCACAACCAATGAACACCATTTATACGCAGAGATCTGAAGCTGGACAACGTGCTGCTGGACTTTGACGGGCACGTGCGCATAGCCGACTTCGGAATGTGCAAACTTCAAATATATCTCGATAAGACGGCAGACAGTTTTTGTGGTACACCAGATTACATGGCGCCTGAAATCATTAAGGCAAGTCTTTCTTTCGGTCTGGCCGAAAAGCTTACTGACTTGTTACTGAATGTTTGATTGCAGGGCGACAAGTACAATCAAAATGTTGACTGGTGGTCATTTGGAGTTTTGCTGTATGAAATGCTGATCGGACAGTCACCGTTCAGTGGATGTGACGAGGATGAGCTCTTTTGGTCGATATGTAACGAAATACCATGGTTTCCGGTATATATCACACAGGAGGCTACAAGTATTCTGAAAGGCGTACGTACATGTACCATGATCTGGACTCCTATGTTGACATATTTATATCTTTATTTGCAGCTCTTGGAGAAAGACTACACGAAACGTGTTGGTTCTCAATACAGCCCAGCTGGTGATATTTGTGATCATATATTCTTCAGGAGTATCGACTGGGGGTTGCTTGAGAAGAGGCAACTTCCACCACCATTTAAACCTCAAGTGGTACCTCATCCAAAGCACACACATAAATGCCCATTCATTGACATCTTTTGTCTTTTCAGAAACATCCATTGGATACGCAATATTTTGACAGAGCATTCACCAGGGAACGGGTTCGCCTAACACCCATCGATAAGGAAATCCTCCAATCAATGGATCAAGATCAATTTCAGGGATTCTCCTACACAAATCCAAATGCGACATTAGATTAAACAATTCTCCGACAGAGTATTAATTATTGTCTTACCTTCATTTAGCCCAATTCACATGAAGTTCTATGAAATCGAATGATCAGCAGAACACAGCGAATGACCGCTTTACAACGTGAACTCCGCAAAGAAGTCGTTATGTTATGCTTGAGAAAGATTACATTGTTGTCCATGATTACATTGTACACATTAAATGCAAAGTACTTGGCTCAATTTGCCTGGCAAAAGTTTGTTAAGAAAAAATTAAGTTTAAATATGCAGATGCAGTGTACGGATTGAATTGAGCTATAGTTTTAGTTTATACATACTCTTTAGGTACATTTCTATTTTTAATATTCTTAACTCTAAATATATATATATAAATTTGATGTGAACAATATGTATGAGAATATATGCATAGTTGAACATTTTTCTAAACTAAGCGTACAGACAAAACTAAAGCTGAACGATGTGTTGAAAGTGAAATCATGTCAATATTTTTATACAATGGTATAGCCTTAATAATAAGTTACCTAGTATTTAAAAAAAAAAGTTCTTTGTTGTGTTGTGTTGTGTTGTTTATTTATTTTTAATTTTGTTTTAGTTGTTTATGTAGAGAACATTCAGTTGCGAACTGTAAGTGTGCATGTGCGATGGTGGCTTAGAACCTTGAGAACCCAATTAGCACCGAGTGCCGTTTTGAAACCACAGTTCTGCAAGTTAAATGTTGAGGTGCATTTAGAACGATCGTTCAGGAACATTATCAATTCCTTGATTTTAATTTTGGATATCTCGGCGAGAGATTCGAGGAAGGGTTTACTTGGAATACGTTGCCTTGCTCTGGCAAGCGCTGGGCAAGGGCACTGAAGTCAGTGAAGGATTCTGGTTCTGCCGTGTTATTACACCTACGGCAGTGTATGTTATGAGCAATTAACATTCCAGCTGTGGGATGCCCTATTGTGTGCCTCGAACTTATAGATGTGATTTTAGCAATATCAATGCGAGACTTCTTTAGAAGATGGTTAGATCGTAATATGTTGCAATCAGGCCGTACCTTAGTAGATATTACATTGATATTTAAATTACACCATGTAAGGTTAGCCATTTTCAAGAAATGTGATCTAATTCGTGATTTTACTATAATGTCTGTAGACTGCAGAGATGCTCAGGTTATCTGAGTAAATCCTACTCCTACTCCGCCTACTCCGCAATTCGTTTTTGAACAGTCTGTGCACATCCATCACATCCGGGATGAGGCATATGCACTTGCTATCTCAGTCGACATATTTTGAAATTTTTTTATTATGTTCTCTCGGTATCGAAGCCAGAATGCAACTGTGGCCATATGGTCTTGACCTTAACGGCCTAGAGTCTTTGATCGCACTGTGCGTCGCTATATTTTGAATGTGAAAGTCGATAGGTAGAAGAAGCACGACCGCCAACACATGTTGTACCTAAGCATTCCATTCTTTGTATCTTGCTGAACTTCACAATATTGCATGTTTTTTTTCTAATGGCCTACCAACAAACTTCTGATCCATAAGTGAGGATAGGACTTACCACGGCTGTGTACATCTATCGAGTTAGGTTTGATGGTAGGCCTTACCTTTCTCCAAAAGTTGTCAGTGTCATTTTTAGATCTCACTATGTTTCGCCATTCACGTGAACGTAATCCACGTGTGCTATCAGCTGAACGGACTTCTGGACGAAGCCAGCAAATCGGAAGCCATTTGAATGATTTGCTATTCTATACATAAAGGCTTGAATATACAATACAATGTAGGTAGCTTCAAAATAAAGTCAAGACCAATTTTATACCTCGCATCACTGTTGTTTTCCTATTCTAACAGCGTGGTGTCTGCCACCGATTTTAGCTGCCATATGTAGTGTGGTGTCTGCTGCCGACGTTCTTTGCCACGATACATAGGCAATTGACGACAAGAAGACGGGTCCCTTGATGTCGGCAATCAAACCAAGAGTTGAGACAGCACGGTGTTCGTACTAATTCGTAGTAAACGAACGGTGTTGTTGGTGAGTAATGTGTGCCAACAAGGGATCAGTGAAAACAAGTAACAGTCGCAGTCGCAGTCAAAAAGCACAGTTGAGTCGATCGAGGCAATACATGATATACATATTTATTAATAAGATTGCGTATATAATTTAACACAATCGTCCTGATTTGGTCATCAAATCTACGGAACAATATTCAAATTTCACTTAACCTAGTAGACACGCTACATTCCACTTTTGATGATTTCATTAATATACCACAACAACTTCCTCAGATGTTTTTACTGCACTAAAGTCATTCTAAAAAATAAAAAATACTATTAAACACCCACATATCAGATTTCGTAAAAAAAAAGAAGTAGGTTAATTAGCTCGCTAAAATCTGAACAGAAAACCTCCCGAATACTGCTTCAAGTAATACACCTCTACGTTACAGCACTCAGTCGATTCCTGCCCCTAAAAACTAAATAACAACCTCCATTATCCCTGAAACATTGAAAACGTTTCTATAATCGAGGATAATTGCTATTCGACATCAGATAAAAGCGATTGTCATGTGATTTTCGAACAGACCTTATGGATACATAGACACATTTACCATTTTCGTTTTTTCTGTGTTGGGAGTAGTATTTTTTCACATTCATTCCACGGTTGGCTTCTCAAGTGAATTATATATTTTCTTATATTTTCCAACGAACAAAATGGATTGGAGAAAGTTCAATAAAAAGAATGTATTCGAAACTATTATTCTTTTTCGTCGCAGTCTTATATATCAAACGAAGGAATTTTTCCAGAATTCCACACTACATGGCGTTAGATATATTGCAGAAAGTGGCCGTCCACTAGGAGAGAAGTCAGTTCGAGTGATATTTCAAGTGATAAAAATTGTAGACATTTTCAGTTTTTCATTTTTGTAAAGGTTTATGTGGTTTTGTTTTACTGCTGTGGGTGCTGTAACAGCTTTAATAATAATCATGAGCTTGTGGGAGAAATTTCAAACCAATCCAACCATTACAGGTTCTGATTAATTATGACTCATGTTTCAAGCAGAGTGTTGAGTTTTTGGTTTTCTGTTTAGGTTTGGACACGGATTTTCAAAATCAGAAGGTTATATTCCCAGCAACTGTGGTCTGCCCGGAAATTACATACGACAGAAGCAAAGCATACGATGTGGCATATAAAACTCTGGCGTAAGTAAATCGATCTTATTAAAAGACATGACTAATCAACTCGAATCCTATGTATGGTGCTTTAATTGTCACTTGAGTGTCGGGATAAATACAATGCTTCAACATTAACATTTAGCATTAAGTGGTATCACGAATAGCCGTGTTGTTCGTTGCTCTTAATTACAGCTCAGTAGTTTAAAATATTGTAAATTTGTGGAGCTGCATTCATGCCATTATATATGGAATAGCAAATCGTTTTCGAATTCGCCGGGAGTGCTTTAAGCTGTCGGTTCCATTTTTGATGACTCGAACCAATCTGTGCGCCCCTAGTCCGGCAATTGCGTAGGATCGTGAGGACTTGACGCAGCCCCAGAGAAGATAATCGAGTGTTGTCAATTCGCCCAATTGATGAACGCTCGCCATGAAATTCGCACAACTTCGAGTGGTGCATCGTTTGTATGGCGTATGGCGGATATATGGATGTTGCCGAGCTAAATTATCTTCGTTTCCCACCAATCTCTATCTTATTGGTGACTTAGGGCCGAAAAGAGTGTACATCTCGAATTGAAATACTTGAAATACTGAACCGGAATTTCTATAAAAGCTGGATGTTATTGGTAACTTTGACAGCTGCTAAAACATAACTGGAAAAACTATTATTGCTCTCTGGTCACACAAAAGCATCGTTTTTTTAGTACGGTGGTCGGTGTAGAACATATAGCCAAGCACATTATATATTTTTAAACTTAAAATCATCCTAAAACCTTAATCACCAATCTACAATCGAATAGTACGATCTGTCATTACAACTTTGCACATTTGTATTCATTCATGGGAGATTTCACTATAGTCAGGACATCATATTTCCATTCATGCCGAGTATGGCACTTCCTCTTTTTCAGTCAGTACGACAGCGATGCAGCTAATCAGATGGTCCCTTTCCTATCATCGCTAACACTGTTATCTTTTCAAACCCTTCCCCAATCGTATGACCTCAGCAAAATGTTTACATCTGCTTACTTATCGGAGAAGTCTCTTCGAGCATTGGCATTTGAAGTAAGTACATGAAGACATATTTATTAGTTCTTGTTCCTCGCAGTCTTTCATTAGGTTCGTGTGAGCTGCGAAGATACTCTAGTCGAATGCAAATACAGAGATGAACGCGTAAGCTGCTGCTCACACTTTGATCCAATATACACGGAATATGGATTTTGTTATGCTTTCAACAGTCGTTTTATATCTTATCCGGACTCAGAGTATGTTACGGTCTCAGGATGGCCATATACAAACGCTTTGAAAATCAATGTTTTCAGTGAACCCGCTTCATCGGCGCACGATTTGTATGAAACGGATAAGAAATGGGCTTTGCAATTCATACCAAATAGCACGTCGAAAATATTCATCTTCTCACAGGAGGAATACTTCAGTGAAGATATGAAGCCTCAACTGGAATGGAAGGAGAATCAAACTGTTGAAGTTCGAATACTGAAGAGGAATACCTACACAACAGATGATGCTAGACAACTTACAATCGGGTATGTTCAAGGTCTTTTCCTGTGATATATTTACTGAAGCCATACGTTTGGCAATCATCACGACTGTCAAGGCTTAACGTTCTATCCAAGCCTGATTGTCCTTCATACGAATCTGCGATTCTTCGCAGAACTCAGACATAAACTGAATTTATTAATTTTAAGTATGTCACAAGCTTTCACATGTCGCTTGGGCATGCATAAAAGTAAATTCAACTACATATATGCAACATAATCGTGTATCTAAGAATAATCTCAAACGAGTTGAAAAAGGAAACTGCGTGCCTCCTGTGAGGATTGAACTCACGACCCCTGGTTTACAAGACCAGTGCTCTACCACTGAGCTAAAGAGGCAGGTGTTAAAGTCAAGGCAGACTTGATTTTCCATCCCCCTTTAAATTATATTTACTTATACAGTGCAACCTCTCTTTACGGACACCCCGCAATAAGAGCCACCTCTCTCTATGGACAATGCGTTATGGTCCCGGCATGAAGATTGGACTATTCGTCTATTCCAACCACTTTACAATGAACCCCCTCTATACTGGACATGGGCATAAATTAAATAATTTTACCCCTAATAACGGACACGTACAAAAGACGAGACAGGCAATTGTTGTATGTATGTAGTTCTTTGCTGTACACGTATACTAATATGTACACATGTAAAAACATCCAGTGTTTGTAGAAACGAACGGACTCTGTTTACACAAACGTATTGTGTTTCTACGTCACATAAGGACTAAACCGTTAGAAGCAGTCCATGTGAGTAATCGACTTGTATGTGTTTTGGAACTGAATTTACACTATTTGAGGGGTAAGCTTTTCAGTTTATTTATAAAAAAAGAAGTCGAAGTGAATTTTATTTGTCAATTTCCACAAATAACTTACGTTACCCTTAGAACGGACACCTCTACACAACGAACAACCATTATGGTCCAGCGCCTGTTCGCCAAGAAGAGTTTCACAGTTTGTCTAGCAGCGTGAGCACTCGTTCCATCTTGTAGGGACCACAAATTAGGCTACTGCTGCTCAATTGGCTGCAAAAAGTTGTCAATCGTTGTTCTGTAACAACCTCCTGAAATCGTCTCTGGCATTTTATCCTCATTCCCGGAGAAATATAAGCCGATAACTTTGTGACCATAACATCGCACCAAACAGTGCATCTTACTAGGTGTAACTGATGCTTGTGTGTTGGATTTGGATTTTCAGAGCCCTGCAATCCAGAGTGGATTTGGAAGTATACATATGCGACAAGTCTCTTCAGCTTCAGTGACGTACTCCGTAATAATGTTTTTCTCATGAATGGCTGAAAAACCGGAATTTCCCAGTCGTCCTTCTCAAAATCTCTAGAGATATCCTATGTACATTTTTCACATATTATTTCCTTCTTACATTTCAGTCAACGAAAGTGTATTTTTTCGGATGAGGTGAAGCTATCATACTTCAGTGAAGAGTACACATTCACAGCATGCATGAAAGAATGCAGAATGAAGAAAGCTATCAAACTCTGCAAGTGCTTGCCACCGTTCTACAAGCCCGTCCGTAAGTACTGTGTGATAGAACCATATTCACAACTACTAACTCTTAACAAATAACGTATTCAAATTTAGCAAACGTGCCCATATGCAGCATAAGTCAATTTCCTTGCCTTGTGAAGTATTCATCTAACATCACCAGCATTAGGGATTGTTTCCACTGTGAACTGGGCTGTTCGCAGACAGTGTACAACATTGAGAAGCTGAGTAAAATGTAAGTTTTGACATTTTTCGCAACTAACTACTAAGACGTCATACATTCTTGTAGACACGGTGATCCAGGCGACCAAAACGTTATTGTGGAGTTCTTGACATGGCCGATAATTTGCTTCAAACGCGAAGTTCTCTTTGGCTGGGTGGATTTGCTTGTTTCGTTTGGAGGAATTGCCAGTTTATTTCTGGGCTTCTCCCTCCTGTCGGGAGTCGAAATAATATACTACTTCACAATGAGGGCATGCTGCATGGTTTATAGGAACAGGGTAACGTAATTGCGTTTAATTTTGATACACTTTCTCAGATCATAATTCATGCAGGCTGATTTGAGTAAAATTGAAAACGAAATTAAGATGAAACCTCCACCAATGATTGACTTATCGTTGATACCGATGATTGCCGAAGACTCGAGGAATCAGTCCTTGGAACCCGTCGCCAAGCAAGAAGATCAGAAATTGGTCGAGGCTCTTGGTCAAATGAATCGACGACGGAACGATAAAGTAGGAAATCTGGTCTTAACTTCAATATTCTTTAAATTTAAGAGCTTCTTGTAGAAATTTTCTGGATTTGGGAAGCCTATGTACAAAAGTCCAAGGACCTTACCCACCATAAGCCATCACTTAGAGGGTGGTTATGGAGGATATTTGCCATGAGATGGTTTGCTGAGGGATCTAAAGATGATCGGCCTGTGAAATAAATATAGTCATTCCTGTCTCTTAGTTTCTTGTTTTTTGGTTTTTGTGTTTTTGTGTGGTTGAGCAGAATTTTCAGCTATCAAATATTTAAGTAACTGGAAGAACTACTCTCTTGCGGCGTTATGGACAAGTCGTCGGTGTTGTGCATTACTTCTCGAGGACTGAGTAAATAAAGGGTGCATTTTTCCTTCTAAGGTACAAGAATCAGCTCTGCTGTTTTGCACTTAGTCCAGCTTTCGGCTCCATATAGCAGCACTGGCAAAATAAGAGTTTTGCAGAGCAGTCCTTTAGTCAGGAGTATTGATCCCAATTGTTTTGACAAACCGAAGTAGCAGCGGCTGTCAGGGGACGTTTGCGGAGTTCACATTAGCGCTGAACCAGCAAAACTCCTTCACTACCTCAAAATTGTAGCTGTCGGTTGTAACGATTTTAAGGTCGCTTTTACACTGTACAATTTTGTCGCTAATACTGTTTATCTGATCTGCATCAAATCCGATGATTTCACACGGTCAAGTTATCAAATTTCGATAACTCACGATTTGTTCTGTTTTTTCCCACACATACGTTCCTTCCTACTCATGCGATACATGCTTCCGATAATTAACGCTGATAATAACAATAAAAAAAAAAGAGCGAAAGCTCACTCGAAAGCTTACACACTTCTTGCCTTGGACCCTTGCGACACGAGAGTCCTACGCACTTTTCTCTTCCCTTGCCTACATAGCTCGCAGACGTTGCGACGGGATCTGACAAAATTAAATAAATTATTGAATAAAAGCGGCCAACGAAATTTTATAATTCGAACGTGTGAAAATTTGGTATTTGATTGGAAGATTGTAGATGACCATTTATGCGTCCTATTGTTCCATCACCAATGGATGGGCCCTACAGGTGGGGACGTATGAATTTATTTTGTCGTACCAGGAATCGAACCTCACGAAGACGCACAACGCCACGGGCGAAAATAAGGTGTGTTGGTCATCTTTGCCGGGTGATGTGTGACATCAGGGGAATTTTCATGTCATCAGCATTTAAGACGAAAAGAAATTAACATTTTTACTTCTTCTTCGTTTGGCGCTACAGTCCGGGGTTGACCTGGGCCTCAACCAACAATCCTCTGCAGGCAGCACCATCTTTCGCCAGCTGCCTCCAGTTGTGCACACCAAGTTAATTGAGGTCCTTCTCCACTTGTGTGCGCCATCTCGTTCTAGGACGCCCTCTGTTGCGTTGTCCCAATGGCTCGGAGTCGAAGACTCTTCGGGCCGGAGCTGTGGTGTCAATCCGCTCTACGTGACCTAGCCATCTTAAGCGTTGTATCCGAAGACGCTTAACCAGGTGCATGCCGCCGTACAGCCCGTACAGTTCGTGTTTGAATCTCCTCCTCCAGACGCCATCAATACAAACAGGACCAAAGATCGCACGCAAAACTTTTCTCTCAAAACGACCAAGAACTTCTTCATCCCCTTTCAATAGCGTCCATGTCTCTGTGCCATAGAGCAGGACAGGGATAATTAGAGTGTTATATAAAGTCAACTTGGTGTTTCGAGAGATGGCTCTGTTACTCAACTGCCTCTTGAGCACAAAGAAACAGCGATTGGCAAGAGTAATTCTGCGCTTGATCTCGGTACTGGTGTTATTGTCCCTGTTTACTGCAGAGCCGAGGTAGACGAAGTCCTGGACTACCTCAAAGTTTCTGCTGCCCATTATGACGCTCCATCCGAGACGTCGATGTTGTGCGTCCTTTCGTGATGACAGCATGTACTTGGTTTTGCCCTGATTCACTGCCAAACCCATTTTAGCCGCTTCCGCTTCAATGCCAGCAAAAGCCTCATTGACAGCTCGTCGTCCGCGTAGGCAAGCAGTTGAACGGACTTTTGGAAGATCGTGCCTTCAGTGTTGACATTTGAGTTTCGCACGATCTTCTCAAGTATGATGTTGAAGAAATCACATGACAGCGTGTCGCCTTGTGTAAAACCTTTTTTGACATTGAAGGTCTCGGTGAGTTCGTTACCGACCTTGATGGAGCAGCGAGAGTTCTCCATCGTCATCCTGCACAATCTGACGAGTTTGGCAGGAATGTCAAAACTAGACATGGCGTTGTATAGCTCGTCTCTATTCACGCTGTCATATGCGGCCTTGAAATCGACGAATATGTGGAGGGTGTCGATCTGCATCTCTTGGGTTTTTCCAGGATCTGCCGCAGTGTGAAGATTTGGTCGGTGGTGGACTTCCCCGGCCTGAAACCGCACTGATAAGGACCTATCAGGTTACTGATATGTTTTGAATGGTTTTAGGCGTTCACACAAGACGGCAGAGAGGATCTTGTACGCTATGTTAAGGAGACTGATCCCTCGATAGTTGGCGCAGTCAAAAGTGTCTCCTTTCTTGTGAACCGGACAAACGACGCTGAGATTCCACACATTGAGCATGCTTTCCGACCATATCTTACAGATGAGCTGGTGCATGCGCCCAACCAGATCAGCTCCAGCTGCTTTAAACAGTTCCGCGGACAGTCCGTCCGCTCCAGCAGCTTTGTTCGACTTCAGTCTAGATATCGCTATCTTGACTTCGTCTAAGTCTAAGTGTCGTCATCTCCGTTTAACAGTCTGCAGGAGTGATTTTTCCAAATTCTCAGCATCGACTGCGACTCCACTATTAGATGTCATAACATTTTTACACTCTTTAAAAAAAGTGATGAAAAGGTACTGATGTAAGCTCTATTTAGATGAATCCCGTACAGGGTATAAGGTCACAAAAATATAAAATGATGCCTTTTTTGACATGGCGTCCAGTGCAATTTGATTTTCTTACACAATATAAGAAATTCAAATAACAACCGTTTGTCAAAAATGTCGTTTTATCACATCGTGAATACGCCTATTGTATTAATTGTTACACACATGAGATGCGAGTTGCAACTTGTGATCTTCGTGAACGTCGATATTTCAGTAATATTGAAATTCTTTTGTGGCAGGGAGCGTAGTCGCACGTCATCTTTTCTGTATGACAAGTCACTAAGGAGATGAATTCGTATATGGAATTCGTAGAGATAAGGCGAATATATTAGTATTCCTCAAAATATTACTAATATTTCTACATATCATAGGCGAAACACAATAGGGCTTTGCTGCTGGCGTTTTCATTCCACACACACAAATCATGGGCTATGCACAAAATACGATTTCATGCTTTCTAGAGCGAAATGAGAGCAATGTCGTAAAACGTAAGAGGGCAGTTTCACGTAAGGATTTTTCGACATGTTGGAAAAAATCAGTGCGAGAGGCGCTTTCACTCACACTCTCTTACAAATTGAGAGATCTTCGCTCAAATTGAGAGTCAACTGACATTTGAGAAATGGCAACAGCTGAGGTTAATTTATCGGGTGAAATTAGTGGAGTAGTAAGGACACAATATTTTTCATATGGGATTTGTGAATTGAAAACAGTTGATAAATTGAGTTGTCATTTCAAAGCGCGTTTGAAACTCTAGCCTCGCAACGCGACAAACGCCAGCAGCAAAGCCCTATTGTGTTTCAGGCATTATGTATTATTAACACCTATATCTCAGATATTATGATACTTCAATATTCATCAATACGCATCTGAATATTTTGGAATCCAATTCCCATGAAGTACCACATGCGTTTCTCGTTCAATATTCACTAATACTTTGGTAATCCAATTCCCATGAAATATCACATACGTTTTTCGCATTCATATGCACATGAAGATGGATTGAATCAGCTATGAGGAATGCCGGTATTAGGGATATATACATAATAGCCGTGTTTTTTTTGAGATACTGAAAAAGAACAGTAAGTGAGATCCGAAAAAACGCTCTTTACTCAGTGTTTTTGTTTGTTTTAAGAGTGTGTGTATATTAATGACATTTAATGTCAAAATTCTACTGTCGATCTCCATCAAACGCAAACAATAAAACTTAGTTTTTGTAAGATGTTTGTTTATTTATCTATTTCCCTTTTTGTTTTGTGTCAAATGATCGCTGCTACCAATTTTTAAGAATCTTTTTTTTCGCGTAGCGCCATCTATGCTTGAGATTATTCAACGTGCAACCCTCAGTAAAGGCTGCAGGCAAAATTATCTTTCAGTAAAAGTTTCAGTAGGTGTTGTTGTTGCTTTGCGTTGAAATTTTCCTACTCAGCTTTCTGAGTATCTCAAAAAAACACTGCTATTAGCCATTTTCCTCATATTTTTCTAAAACATCATCAAAACTTGTTCATTGAGAAAATTCCCCAGTCAAAGAATCTTGGAACGTATTACTTTTTCTTATTTGTCAATTCGGTGCGTCAAATCTGTCACTCAAGTTCAGCAGTCCGAAGTGTGCATTTCTTCCATAACCTAAATCCGAAATAATATGCACTTACTATACTTTTTCTGTCCATGACTCAAGTTGTGTAGTGTGTTACTTTTTACACGTTTTTACAGGGTTGTATCCCCTCTCTTAAAAATTGGATAACTTACTAGAATATTACTAGGAACAGAACAGACCTGTAGTTAAATTAATCGATAAAACCGCAACAAGTTTCCTATTCGGCCCTTGTAAACACATCCATAACCAATTCCCAAAATTACTTTTTCACTGAACGCCTTCAATTAGAAAACCACCAACTTTGCATATGTGTTTGTAATGTTCGCTTGAAAAAGTCTCCAAACTTGTTCTCCACACAGTGGTGTGAATGAAAGAACTGACAGTGTCTCTCGCTTGCTCATTCACTTTGTTATTCGACGAGGTCAACGTAGCAAAATCGAAAGCAAGTGCAGAATTTGACAGACTTCAAAACTTCACATTCTTTTCATTTCAATTTGTAATGGTCTTTCTGATCAGCAGAAAATGCTACTGGTCAGACGGAATTTTTCGCGCATTTATTTCCCCATTAAGAATACTTGAAACAAAGCCATAATTAAATTCGGAAGAAGTCAACAAGTAAATAAGAATCAGTTTGAAATATTTTCACATCGTGTCATCGGAATAGACTACGTTCGAATTTGCGCACCGCACCGCCCACGATTTGGTATTTTCGCTGTCAAATAATTTTTTGTCATCTTTCTTTTTTTTTTTTTTTGTTTGAACACCCAACGAGGTTTAGAGTGTGGTGAATTGAAAAGTTGTGTGCTTTTGCGGCTACAATGAGCGTGGATACTTACGGGCCGAGTTCCCAAACTCTGACTTTTCTCGACACAGAGGAAAATGACTTAATCGGTGCCGATACACAGGCGTCGGATTTTGATTTCCGCGACTTTACAATACCATCACAGTCGCAGACACAATCATCGCAGTTAGATCCAATTGCAGCACCCAGTCAGGTATTTCATCAGATTTTCGTTTTTGTCCAAGGATATTTTTTGACAATTTGCTTCATTTTCCTTTGAAGGGACATGCCTTTGGTAGAAAACTGGAAATCCAGTCGAAATTGCCGGGCATCACAAATGGCATGGCTGCACTGCAATTCGAGGAGGACGACGAGGATGGAGCGCTTGCTGTGAGAGAACTACCGCCTCACGCTTGCAAATATTGCGGGATCCACGATCCGAGTACAGTTGTCATGTGCAACAACTGTAAGAAATGGTTTTGCAATGGACGTGGTAATACCTCCGGATCGCACATCGTCAACCATTTAGTGCGAGCCAAACATCGGGAAGTGACCTTGCACAGTGACGGACCATTGGGCGAAACTGTCTTGGAGTGTTACTCCTGCGGAGTACGTAATGTTTTTGTTTTGGGTTTCATACCCGCAAAGGCAGACTCCGTTGTTGTGCTTCTCTGCAGGTAATTATGAAAAAATGTTCTTGCGTGACTAAGACTAACTAACTGAAGCTTGAACAAAAAGAAAGTAGATACTTGTTGGGTTATGTTCAAGAAAATGTATTCGTTCAAAAACATTCCATTGCATGAAACATCGCAATATTGCCTTCCCTTTCTGTCACTGAACTTGTCTCTATCACCTACTTTGTTTACATTTGCAAGTGTATGTGTTTTTGGGAAAAAAATTAAAGAAAATTTAAACTTTTCACTTCCAGGCAGCCGTGTGCAGCTCAAAACTCATTGAAGGACATGAATTGGGACCAGGAGCAGTGGAAGCCCTTAATAAACGATCGTTGCTTTCTGGCTTGGCTGGTCAAGGTGCCCTCTGATCAAGAGCAGCTGCGTGCCCGACAAATTTCAGCTGGACAAATCAATAAGCTAGAGGAACTCTGGAAGGAGAATATTGAAGCTACTTTTCAAGATTTAGAAAAGCCCGGCATTGACACTGAGCCAACGCAGGTCCTGTTGCGTTACGAAGATGGATATCAGTATGAGAAGGTGTTCGGACCGCTGGTTCGACTCGAGGCCGAGTATGACAAAAAACTGAAGGAGTCCCAGACACAGGAGAACATCGAAGTGCGCTGGGATGTGGGTTTGAATAAGAAAACGATTGCGTACTTTACACTTGCCAAAACTGACAGTGACATGAAGCTCATGCATGGCGACGAACTTCGGCTGAGGTACGCTGGGGAAATGCACAACGCTTGGAATGAGATAGGTCATGTCATTAAGGTGCCCGACAACTACGGAGAGGACATCGGTTTGGAATTGAAAAACAATTCTGGAGCGCCTATTAAATTCACGTCAAACTTCGCGGTGGATTTCATTTGGAAGTGCACATCTTTTGATCGGATGCTCCGAGCGCTGAAGGTATTTGCCACGGACCGAAACTCCGTATCGCACTACATATATGCACATCTTCTTGGACATGGTCGCCCCGATGGCTGGGATGACGTTTTCCGTGGCCCCATCCCGAAGCTATTCAGTGCTCCTAATCTTCCCGATCTTAATCGCTCGCAGGTCTACGCTGTCAAACATGCAATCCAAAGACCCTTGAGTTTGATTCAGGGTCCGCCAGGAACGGGAAAAACAGTGACATCAGCTACCATCGTGTACCAGTTGGTAAAGCAAAATGGTGGCAAAGTTTTGGTGTGTGCTCCCAGCAACACTGCGGTCGATCAGCTGACCGAGAAAATTCATCGCACCAATTTGAAAGTCGTTCGAGTGTGCGCCAAGTCTCGAGAGGCCATTGATAGTCCGGTGAGCTTCTTAGCTCTGCACAATCAGATTCGGAATTTGGACACAAACGTAGAGCTGAAGCAGCTTCAGCAACTTAAGGACGAAACGGGCGAACTGAGCAGAGCCGACGAGAAACGTTACCGAATGCTTAAACGAAGCGCTGAATTCACGCTCCTCGAAGCTGCGGACGTTATCTGCTGCACATGCGTCGGAGCGGGCGATCCACGGCTGTCTAAGAACATCAAGTTCACTTCGATACTGATCGATGAGAGTATGCAGTCCACAGAGCCTGAGTGCATGGTTCCTGTAGTGTTGGGCGCGAAGCAACTGATCCTTGTTGGTGATCACTGTCAGTTGGGTCCTGTAGTGATGTGCAAGAAAGCAGCTCGTGCGGGACTTTCGCAGAGCTTGTTTGAACGTCTCGTAGTCCTGGGCATTCGCCCGTTCCGTCTGGAAGTTCAGTATCGTATGCATCCCGAGCTGTCACAGTTCCCTTCGAATTTCTTCTACGAGGGCAGCTTACAAAACGGTGTTTGTGCTGAGGACAGAAAACTGAAAATTGACTTCCCCTGGCCACAGGCCGACCGTCCGATGTTCTTCCTGGTAACGCAGGGACAAGAGGAAATCGCTGGATCCGGAACTTCCTACTTGAACCGTACCGAAGCTGCAAATGTGGAGAAAATCACTACCAGATTCTTGAAGTCCGGTGTTAAGCCGGAACAAATCGGCATAATCACACCCTACGAAGGACAGAGGGCTTACTTGGTCCAATACATGCAGTACCAAGGCAGTTTGCACTCGAAGCTATACCAGGAGATAGAAATTGCAAGCGTCGATGCGTTCCAGGGTCGCGAAAAAGACATCATCATCATGTCGTGTGTTCGTTCGAACGAACGTCAGGGTATTGGATTCCTCAACGATCCTCGCCGTCTAAATGTGGCCTTAACACGTTCCAAGTATGGAACCATCATTGTTGGTAACCCGAAAGTTTTGTCCAAACAACCGCTTTGGAATCACCTCTTAAACTTCTACAAGGATCGGAAGGTGTTGGTTGAAGGTTCGCTTAACAACCTCAAAGAGTCGCTGATACAATTCCAGAAGCCGAAGAAGCTGGTGAATACGATGAATATTGGAGCACATTTCATGAGCACAATGATGTGTGATGCCAAGGAAGCAATGGTCCCTGGTTCATTGTACGACCGCTCCGGGATGCGAGGCTTCAATAACTTCGCACCCGGCTCGGGGGCATTTGGCGTCATTGGTCATGGGCTAAATCACATGCCACAATCGTCGAACGTTCACCCCATGGGCGGCTATCAACCGCGCAACCTTGGAATGGACCTATTCGGACGATCACACCACGATTCGATTAGCTACATATCGCCGGAACGTGCTCAAGCTGCTATGAATAATATGCCCGTTCCCGTGGGAATGTTCATGAACATGAGCAATATACCACCACGATTCTACAATCAACATCAACAGGCGATACAGGCTGCGAAACAAGGCCGTCGGCAAGCAGTTGGTGAACGTATCTTGCCAAAGTCGTCACGCACCGATAATTCTGGCAATAACAACAACGATAAAATTTCACCAAAGGCACGCAACAGTCAAGGCACCACAATTCCACTCACGCAACACCTCATGTCGCAGAACATGTCACAACCTGGCTTTACACTTTCGCAACAGCACGACCTATCTCAGGACTTTGGACAAATCTCTCAAATGGACGGGATCCTATCGCAGGATGTCGCCTTCAATGTAAGTGTTCTAAAAAAAAGCCTATTACGATTTTCATAACCCTACTATCCTTTCCTAGTGAGTGTAAATTCAATTATAACCGATAACTTTCCTCTCCCTTCAGGCACCCGTTGGTGATCGCAACAATATTGGCTTTAACAATCAAAGCCAATTTTCACAACCTTATTGATAATTCGGGAGAAGATTAAAATAATCTAACGACAACAGAGACAGCATCCAGTTGCATTCAAAACGTGGTAGCTGGTATACGAGTACATACGAAGATGATGATAACGTGTTGGGAAATAAAAACGATGCAATTAAAAAGTCAACAGCAACAACAACAATAACAAAACAAAATTCAAACTACAAACCAATTAGAGTAAACCAAAAGCACAAAAAAAAAAAAAAAAAAATCAAAAAAGAAAAGAAAAGTAATAAAAATGGAAAAAGTAAAAAGTAAAAGAAAACAAATTATGACACACAGCAAAGAGAACACATATACCGTCAGATCAGCAAGGAAGGAATACAGACAACAGACGAAATACTATGGTCAAGTGAGCGCTACGTGTTCAATGCGTCTCAGAAGTTCGATCACAAAACAAAAGAAGAAATACACGTGGCCAAACAAAACACTCTCTCCATACGCGTCCAAAGCAAAGCAAAAGTTGAATTAACGAAGCTTCAAAAACAAACTATGCCACCCCATCACATACACAATGAGTATCATTTACCCAGATTGAAACTGAGCATAATGAACTCGCCTCACTGAGCCGAGGTGTGTCAGTTAGCTTTACCGACGACAACACCAAGGTGTAGTTGAAGTTATTTCACCCTTGGTAATGTAATTGTCACGGATGAAACAATGAAAGAACTTACTTGTTTGAGATTTCCTGTATGTGCTGCCGGACCCAAGGTACAAGTTGGGCGCTGCTAGAATGCTGAATCGATTAGAATTTCTTCCCGGATTTGTCGTGTTTCGGGAAATGAATTTTATGTTTAATAAAAAAAAAAAAAAAAAATGAAAACATACGATTTTTGAATTAGTTTCTGTTTTTTCTCTTGAATTGTTCCATAGTGAAATGTACTCGATTTAAAGACAAACACACATGTTTATGGCAAAGCAATTTTTTTAAAAAAAAAAATTAATAAAGTTTTATTTTGTATATGTACACTCATGTTGTTTTGTTGGTTTATTGAATGAGGAATGGTAATCTTCTGTAGACACCTAGATAGGGAATCGTGGTATGGCGTCTACACACAAATTACATTTATACAAATTTAGAAAATCAATTACAAGTTGATGTACTTTACAAAGATTTCTCGAAAGCCTTCGATAAAGTACATCACACTTTGCTTTCAAAGAAGCTAAAGTCTTTGGGATTCCATTCGTCAATGCTGGAGTGGTGGTGGTTTTCCAATTACTTAAATGACAGAAATCAATTGGTAATGATCGATAGTTTTAGATCTCCAGTAATAAAAGTTACATCGGGCGTTCCACAAGGTAACCATATGGGGCCATTACTCTTTCTTTTGTTTATAAATGATGTTCACGAAATTTTCAAATATTGTAAAATTCTAACATTAGCAGACGACTTCAAATTGTATTTATCTATAAATAGTTTAACTGATTGTAATAATTTTCAATTGGATATCCATGCACTAGTGGAATGGTGCAAGCACAATGGACTAGAGCTGAATATTCAAAAATGTAATATCTTTACGGCATATCGAATTACATCCCCGATTGTCTTTGATTATTTCATAAATGATCATAGACTTAGTCGCCTAGAAGAGGTTAAAGATCTGGGTGTAATTTTTGATACTAAATTAAATTTTGCATAACATTATGATTATACAATTGCGAAGTCTAATGCTGTTAGGTTTTCTGAAAAGAAATAGTAGAGATTTTCGGGACATAACTAGTCTTAAGTCCATCTATTGTTCGTTAGTCAGACCGTATTTAGAATATTCTTCCATCATTTGGGATTCCCTATATGATACACAAGAACTCAGATTCGAAAGAGTACGAAAAAATTTCACGAGATATGCTGTCCGTAAATTGTATTCCTTCGAAGAACTCCCCAAATATGACGATAGATGTAAAATAATTGGCTTGCAAACCTTAAGTTTCAGGCGTAAGGCAGCGTCAGCCATGTTCATCCGCGACATTATTAATTGCAGTGTAAATTCACCAGATTTACTTTTTCTCATGAATATATATGCTCCCCAAAGATCTCTTCGGATGAGAAATGTATTATACGATAAGAGGCATAGAACCAACTATGGTTGTAATGAACCTATTACAAGGTGTTTAAACCCTTTTAATGAACTTTGCAACGAAACTGATTTTAGCTTGTCTCGATTGGAGTTTAAAAAATTGATCCATGCACTATGCTTTAATTAATACTGTTTATTTGATGTAATCTATGAGATGCAAAATCGGTAGATGATCCTTAGGCGCGCAGCAAAATCTGCTGTGTAAAGCGATACTGAGAGTTAACACTTAGAGAACGTAGTGTTTTGTGTACTCTGTGATGGAAAATAAAAAAAAAAAAAAGCCAGGACTGTCGTACTTACTTCCAAAGATGTCCGAAAAGTGTGTTAATCGTTTCCTAACCGTGTAAGAAAGTTGTGACTGTTCATTGACATCATTCCTTCGCTGATGACAGCACCCTCAGCTTTTCATATTCGTTCCGAGACTCACGACCCTGCCCTTCGGCCGTAGAATTGGAACGGCAGCGTATGTTAAGCTCCTTGAATTCCGATCTTGACAGCATAATTAACTGGGGAAACAACAACAGAGTGGAATTCAATGCTTCTAAAACTCAATGCTGTCTGCTGTCACTCAAGCGAACCCTTGTTAATCAGCCATTATCCATGAATGGTGCTTGTGTCGATGAAACCGGAAAGCTTTCCATCCTTGGTATGTGTATCAACAGAACACTTAGTTGGAACGATCACATATTTGAGGTCGCCAAAAATGTTGCGAAATGTTTAGGTTTCCTTAATCGAAATATTTCACCCCCCTCTGATTTGGCTTTCATTTATAAGGCGTATATCCGCCCCAAGCTTGAGTACAACGCTCATATCTGGTCTGGTGCCCCAAAGACCACCCTGCACCTACTAGATAGAATTCAAAAGCGAGCGATAAAACTTATAGGAGACAACAATGTCGCAAAGTCATTAGACTCGCTCGAACATCGACGTACCGTTTCTTCTTTGTCCGTATTTTATCGCTATTTCAACAAACGATGCTCAAGTGAGCTAGCCAACTGCATTCCTCCTCTCCATGAATTCACCCGCAATACTCGTCTCGCCAGGAATGCTCATCTGTTTACCCTTAAGCCTACTTTCGGACGCACAGTTAAATTTAGAGACTCGTTCTTCAGCCGTACTACGCGAATTTGGAATGCTCTTCCCAGCCCTATATTTCCCACAGACTACAACCCGCAGATATTTAAGACCAATGTGCACAGGTACCTCCTCTCCCTTTCTCGCTCTATACCTTTGGACCGTGCTGTGTCTTGACCCCGGACACTTAAGGGTATTAGCAATCCCTTGAGCGTGCGCAAATTATAAAAAAAAAAAAAAAAAAAATTGGCACAGCATAAACCAGCTCTCTACACATCCTTGATTCGTTCCAGAAATTTTTTATTTATCATCTACAAGTTACTTCCGTACTAATAAGCGTAATATTAAGCATATACAGTGAAGTCACACTTATATGAACTAATGATTGTTGGGCCAGTTCATATAACTGAAAAGTTCATATTTTTTCTTAGGTTAAAAAATTAAATTAAAGTGCATATTTATTTAATTCAGTTAGTTTTCATAAATCCGAGATCAATAACTCTTTCACGGATTTTTCTCAGCATCAGCAGTTCTTCGTAAGGAAGTTCATTTTCTGAACTGTCATTGCCTCTGACAGCTGAACTCTTTTCAGTGGTTGATCTTCTGGAGTATCATGGTTGAATGAATCATCCGTATCTTCTATGATAGGCATGGGATCCTCTGCAAGCTCTTGCCATGCGTGATTGCCGACATTTTCACCAGGGACAGCTTCTCTTATCATCGCTAAGCTCTTATGAGCAGCGTCAGCTAGCTCGGGATGAATTGCTTGAAAGTATCGTGACAAAGGCACATCATCTTCATCTGCGACGTCTTGATCATCGATTCCAGAAACCATTTTAGCTGTTAAAGATTTAACTTTCGCACTGTTTTTTTTTTTAAATTCCAACGACTTGGCAATATTGAATTTATGTGAAAGAGATTTAGCAGACTGCCCATTTTCTAATGCCATGATAATTTCGCCTTTTTCCTCCATATTTAAACAGTTACGAATTTTTCGTGAAACGAAAACAAAAGAAAACGCAAACAAATTCTGTCTACACAAAATAACTGTAAAAATTTCAACAGAAATTCACTTATATGACGATTTGTACTGTACACGAGTCATTTATTAGAGCATCAGTTCATATAACTGAATTCCAGTACAAAAATTTAGCGGTTCATATATGTAGGATTTTTTGAACAAATAACTTTATTTAAAGAAAATTAAAATGGAATAATGAACTTATAACACAGACTTCAACTTCAAAAGTGGTCTCCATTCGTTCTTAATTACAGTGAAGTCTGTACGCTGTACCTCACTGATAAAGTACCTTTTTTGCCAAGGCGGAAACCAAGAGTGATTACACGCATACGGTGGGAGAAACTACAGAACAGTGAGTTGCAGCTAAATTTTGCACGGCACATATCTGAAAGGTTTGATCGACTTTTAACTGTTCTATCGCATGTAGAGGAAGAATGGCGACTGTTTTCAACAGCAGTCATTGCCTCTGCACGGGATGTTTGTGGAGTAAAGCGGCTTGGAGTGGCGGCTGGTGGTGAGAAACGAACTGCGTGGTTTAAAAAATCCGGAGTTCAAGAAGCCATCAGAGAGAAGAAGAAGACCTACAGAGACTGGATTCTCTTGGGGGACTCTGCTTCTCGTGACCGGTACACTGAGGAGCGAAGAACTTGCAAATTAGCTGTGCGCGCAGCTAAAGAGCAGTCTTGGAAGGAGCTCGGCGAGAAGCTGGAAAGCGACCATAGATCTGCGAAAAAGGTGTTCTGGCAAACCATTCGCCGACTCAGAGGAAGGAAATTCAACATCATGGAAGGAGTCAAATCCAAAGATGGTGTGTTGCTTTCCTATGAGGCGGACATCTTGGGCAGATGGAGCGAGCACTTTTCGGAGCTGCTCAATCCCGAACAGGGCACTGAGGATGACAGACCCGTAGTCTTGAGTGGGGCGGAGAATAGTTCAAAGGTGGAGGAAGTCATTTTGGCGATTGAATCGCTAAAAATTGGCAAATCCGCCGGGGTGGATGAAATTCGGCCAGAAATGCTTAAGGCAATGGATAAAGAGGTCATTCAAGTGGCCTGAGAACGCGGTGAGACACCCGGCGATTGGCAAACTGGGGTGATTGTCCCACTTTTCAAGAAGGGGGACAAAAGAGATTGCTCCAGCTACAGGGGCATAACTCTTTTAAGTATCCCCGGAAAAGTATGCTGAACGCGGTGAGACACCTGGCGATTGGCAAACTGGGGTGATTGTCCCACTTTCCAAGAAGGGGGACAAAAGAGATTGCTCCAGCTACGGGGGCATAACTCTTTTAAGTATCCCCGGGAAAGTATGCTAATGTGTTGGCAGCGCTTTCTAGAGCTATGGTCGAGCCCAGGATGGGGGATGAACAGTGCAGCTTTCGTCCCGGCAGAAGTACAACAGACCAGCTTTTCACTCTAAGAATGGTACTTGAGAAGGCTTGGCAGTATGCCAAACTGTTGTTTTGTAGATTTGGAAAAGGCATATGACCGAGTCCCTCGAGGTAAACTCTGGAGTGTCGTGCAGGAGTATGGGATTGATGGTCCTCTTCTGAGGGCCATTCAGTCTCTATACACAAACTGTAGCAGCTGTGTTCGGGTAAACGGTGCTGAATCAACACCTTTCACCGTGGGCGTTGGACTTCGCCAGGGGTGTGTCTTGTCACCTCTCCTTTGCATTGTATATATGCACTGGATTTTGCAGCGCAGCCGAGGTGAGGAATGTTTCACATTGGGAGAGTTGAGGGTAAGTCATCTTCTTTTTGCAGATGACTTGGTTATCCTCACATCCTCCCAGACGGAACTCCAACGCGCACTCGATAGGTTTGTGGCCGTATGTGCCGATGCTGGAATGAGGGTTAACGTGGACAAATCGGAGGTTATGGTAATTTCCAGAACGCCTGTTCAATGCACTCTGCATGTTAGTGGAGTCCCATTGAAGCAGGTGGAGAAGTTTAAGTATCTCGGGGCCTTTTTCACGAGTGATGGAAGGAGTAATGCTGAGCTTTCCTGTAGGATTGGTCAAGATGGGTCAGTTTTGACACAGCTTGGTAGTCCTGTAATCAGAAAGGTCGAGCTTGGTGTCAAAGCCAAGTTAGCGTTTTTCAACTCGGTGTTTGTTCGAACTCTCACCTATGGTCATGAAATTTGGGTAATGACCGAAACAATAAGATCGCGAGTGCAAGCTGCTGAGATAAGATTTCTTCGTGCTGTTGTGGGAATTACTCGCCGGGATAGGGTGAGAAACACGGCAGTGCGCGAGGAACTCAGTATTGAGCAGCTGCTTCTTCGAACGGAAAGGGCTATGCTTCGGTGGTTTGGTCACGTGGCACGAATGTCCCCATCATCACGACTTCCGAGGCGCGCGATGAGTGCGATTCCATCAGGTAGGTGACCGCTTGGCAGACCCAGGACGAGGTGGTTGGACCAAGTCCTAAAACTCGCCGGGTTACGCTTGGGCATAGCTCCTGATGAATTAGATTCTATGGCGGATAATCGAGTTGCCTGGAGATCACTCGTGCGTGGTTTACCCCCGCGACCTCTTTAGTGGATCATGCGGGTCAGAAGATGATAATGATGATGAATAATATAGGAATCTTACGATAACGACCCAATGTCTACTGTATTAGAAAGACTATTGCTTATAACATTGCAATGCAAAACAGTCAAATGTTGCTATGACGCTCTACAATCCCTTGCCAGGCACAACAAAGTGAAGCTTGGCTGGGTCCTTGGACACAGGGGTATTGCAGGGCGAGGGCTGGCTCGGAATCTGCGTTTGTCGTTCCTGAACCGCTCAGTCATAACTCTGATTAACGAGGCAATCCCAACGTTTAATCAGGCCTTATTCAAGGATATACTCAATCTGAACAAAGAAAACTTAAAATTGCTGACAAGCTTTCTTACGGGCCATTGTAGCTTGAAGTACCACCTTAAAAATTTAAATCTGTGTCAAGACAAGTCTGTCGGCTTTGTCTCGAAGAGGATGAAACTTCTGAGCAAATTTTGTGCGAATGTCCGGCACTAATATGGTTAAGGAAACGTATCTTCCATAAGGAGATACTCACTTCAGTGGGTTTAAAAAACTCCACTACTAAGGGCTTACTAGATTTCACGAGGAAAGTAGTATGCCTTTTGGGATAACTCCAACCCTCCGATGCAATAGATCTATCCTGGTCGCGGTATCGTTGCCTTCACGGCATCGGTTGTAGAAGAGGAAAAAAAGAACACTTACAATTTGAATCAGTGAAAGTAGATTGAAAAAAAATTTGCTAAAAGTTCTAGAGTAGGATGTATGTTACCGGATTCTTCTTCTTTAAAATGCAAAAATTAGGGAGCATATGCTACTTTATTTATTACTGCTATTTATATGAACGATGATTGACGTACAAATCAGTATCATCTCGCATAGGGAGTAAAAATAGAAGTGATGTAATTCCAACAAAAATAACTGTTTCAATCAAGTCTTACCAAAACAAAACTAAAGGGTGGTTACATTTGAAGGGCGGATGTTGATTTTGAATAAAACACAAATTATTTAGGAAATTATTGTCATTTCTTTTATTATGATAATATTGGTACGGTTCAATTATGTATGGAACAAAATATTGGCCAAATGGCAGCCGCGACCTCGGCGGCACACCACCATCCGATGGTCCAAATTTTCGATGACGCTGAAGCATAATTGAGGTTCGTTGCCGTTAATGTGCCGAATTATCTCATCCTTTAGCTCTTGAATTGTTGCTGGCTTATCGACGTACACCTTTTCTTTCAAATAACCCCAAGGAAAAAAAACCCAACGGTCGCCACCACGTGAGATAACACGGCCATTGTTTCTTTAGCTGTGTGGCAAGTGGCACCGTCCTGTTGAAACCACATATCGTCCACATTCATATCTTCCAATTTGGGCCATAAAAAGTTCGTTATCATTTCACGATAGCGAACACCATTCACAGTAACTGCCTGACCGGCCTCATTTTGGAAAAAATACGGCCCGATGATGCCGCCAGCCCATAAAGCACACCAAACAGTCACTCTTTGTGGGTGCATTGGTTTTTCGACAATCACTCTTGGATTATCATTCGTCCAAATGTTTCAATTCTGCTTATTGACGAAATGTGACGATTAAATTTACCGAAAAAATCACGAAGTGCACGATATGCATTTCGATTTGAACGCCCATTTTCATAATAAGCCTGAATAACTTTAACGCATTGATCGATTGTGTATCTTTCCATGGTTCAAATTGAGAAATGTCAAATGAAATGCAGAAAAAAACTTGACGGTTAGGTGTGGTTCACATTCAACATCGGCCCTTAAAATTTAACCACCCTTTTTAAGACTGTTTTGAATCGTTTCACATTTATCAGCAGAACTCAATGCCCTGCAAAAATGCATTGTTCTTTGTCGAAGCAGTTTACCGTTAGCATATTACTCCATAATCTAGTCAAGAGATGAAGTACATGATTTCTGATCTAGTCATGCTTTCCCATTATTGCACAGCTATTCATAAACACGTGTGTGAACTGCTTTGTAGAACACGATTAGCCCAACTGAATGGTGTGCAAATCAGATTTCTTTCCTTTTCAAATGCAGACTGCCGTGTGCACCAGATGGTGGAAGTTGCAGTCGCAGCAGAATATTTAAAATCAATAAAAAAAAACTACACTTTTCGATGTTCACACAATGTTTTATTATTTTATACCAATTTCATTGCTTGTGATACATGCTTTCTACAAATGCAAACAAGAGCCAATAGATAATATTACTATTCTATTATGAGCAAGATGATTAGCCGGGTTTATTTTTTTCTAATCATAAAACATTCACTACTGCCGTCTGTTGTCAAATGTGTTGTGGAGTTTGAGTATGCGATTGATTTTGGCTGATTAGTGACGACGGAAGAGAACCTTGTGCAATGCATCGATGTCAATCTCGAGTGGAGTTTTTCCCGGTGGCACTCGGCTTGAAGAGCTGTTTGGAAAGAAGTATACAATCAGAAAACATCAATTCGGTTGCCAATGCAATACTGTACCTCATTATTTTAATGGCAGGAGCCGTAGGTTTACTGGATGACCGAGGATTCACCAGTAAACACTTCATTGGTTGTCCATCAAGTTGTCTATTGTGGTATGTTTCCACAGCCTTTTCGGCGTCTTTCTGATTCTTATAGACCACTTCGGCGACGCCTGGACGCACTAAACGTGAGTCATACAATTCACCCAAGTCTTCAAACAACTCCTTAATATCGCCCTGAGTTACACTTGTGTGTAGGTTACTAACCACGATTCTATACCCCGAGTTGGGGTAATTATTTTGTGACTTTAGAGGATTGGAAAATATTCCCATTGATAAATTGCGGTCGGGAGCACGTTCTAACCGCGATCGCATTTCGTACGACAAATGTGAAGAATCTGGTGGAACGAACCTGCGAGTGTATGGAGGACTGACCTGTCTAATGGTCCTGGACGGTGGAAGGTCCGGGGACATTTGTCGAATTTGCCGCCGAATCGACATGTCAGGCGCAGCATCTGGCGGCGATCTAGACAATGGAATATTGTATAGCTCAAAGGGATCGGTTCCATTCGATTCCCAGGGAGCTTCATTTCTAAAGGGTTTGAATGCTAAATCATTTTGAACCGCTCGGTTCAGTTGGGTAGCATATTCCTCTGTAACAAAAAAAAACATGGTTTAATTCGAAAAAATGACCGAGATGAAAAAAACATGGTTTAATTCGAGAAAATGACCGAGATGAAACTACAGATATTACCTTCTTCCATTCTCTCCATATTGTCATAGTCCACATAACCTCGGGGCACTTCAATAACGTCAGGCAAACGATCCACGGGATACTTATCGGCATTTCGACTTCTTAAAACTGTAGCTTTTCTATTGCGATGACTGGCACTTATGAGACCTTGTTTTCTGGCTAGACGTAAACGAGCATCCCCACTGGATCGTGTGATTTCTCCCAACTTATCACGGGCATCACGAATCTTGGCACGATTTTTTTCAATAATTTTCAGTCGAGCATCCTTTATTCTTGTATCCCGCACGAAAGGTTTCCCAGAAGGATACGGAACGCTTTTTCTACAAGGAAAAATTATCACTATCAATACAGAATGCCAAACGCACGCCCAATAATAAACTACTTACGACGGCACTTTTCTGACTGATTGCAGTGGACCAATTTTTTTAATTTTAATAATTTCATCCAAACTCATATCCATGTTTATTTCTTGGCTAATTAATCGAATGTTTTTCAATGAATCTTTGACTTAGCTCTACTTGGCTTTTTTTAACTCGATCGGATTATTAATAAAAAAAAAATAACTTTGACACGAACCCTCGAATTCACCACGGGAAAATAAACAGAATCGCTTGTCTGTCAAATTTTGTGGATTGACCTGAAATTTCCGCCATCAATCGATGAAACAAAATGACACTTGAAACATCCTTAAGTCATTACTGTGAAGCTTAAAATGGCTGCGTTCAGCGGAGAAAGTGTTGTGCAAAAAAAAAAGCTGAAACCAGAATATATAAAAGTAATGAGAACTATTTATTTTAAAATTGCCAAATTTTAGAATTTAGCTTTCAAGATTTCAAGACATCAGGACTTGGACTTCAGATAAATTTGCTCTGTACTGTTTAAATTTGCGTTTCCCTTTGCAAACATCAGGAAATAGATTTTTGCTAGTATGACATATGCTATGGAAACGGAACTAAAAGATGAAAACCTTCCCTTGAGTGTTCTTGTCACAAAGTCCCGCCAATTTCTATATTTTTGAAACATCCCTTATCGTCGACAGCACAACGAGTATTTGAATTTTTCTACCAATGATATGAAGATTTGCAAAATTTTAATTCACCCATATTCGGTGCTGATGAAAACGGAACATACTCATTCCGGTGATTTGCCATTTTGAGGTCATCAGAGAAAAATCGAAACAGGTGCAGAAATGTCAGGCCTTGGACGCACTGTGTTTATTACTGTGTGTCACTTTGTGTTGCGAAGAAGGAAAAACTAAGAAAATAAGCAAAAGATAAATTTTTGTGAAAAATATAAGTACGACGGTACGGTTCGTTAACGATGACCAACTAAATAAATATCATCATACAGTAACTTCATATCTGAATGATATAAAATTCACGACAAAGATATCCATCATAAGCCACATGTGTGTTTATTATTTTAATGGAAAGTTCTGCAGTAGAAAATGAACAGGAGCCCCTTGAAATCCAAGTAAAACCACCGAAATGTGAGACGGGAAGTCCGAGCACCCTAAACAATCGCCAGGTAATAACAACACATGTTTGTAAAAATGTATTTTCGACTATTATCTCATTTGTCAATAGTTTGATAATTGTTTTAATAACTGCGTTAGAAATTTGCATGCGTCAATATGTGTTATTTCCCGAAGGGAAGGGAAAACCCTTTTTGATGACTTGATTCTGTGTGCGTTAGCTCCATCACCTTCAGAATTAAATAAAAATCAATCAAAGCGCCTAATCGTATCTGTTATCTCTATATTTGTGACAACGTATAAGGATGTTATTCTGGCCGAGCAGTTCGTAATTAGAAACACCTTTCAAGTGATGCGCAGTTTTTCGTTGTTTGGATTTTCGAATAAAATTTGAGTGTCACGATTATTATAAACAGAATTGCTGTAATACGCATTTCATCATTATGTTTATCATGGATGTGAAAAAATGGTATGTGTTTTTCTGGTTGAAGTTTTTAAACTCTGCATGGGGCATTTTGGTCGGTTGCTTTTGTGGCAAGTGGATATGTACATACTCCTTACTTCAAGGACGCCCTACAAGTGATGCGAGTCAAAGTTTTCTGATGAAAGATGTTTCAGTGAAAAGTCATTACGTGAAGAAGAGACAGATATTTTTTTTTTTTTTGTTTTTCGTCAGCATGCGATGTCAAGCAGACGGAATAATGAGATCAACACTTTCCACGGGTAATTGCCGAACGTGAGAAGAGGGCATGATAACCTTTGATTTTAAATTGATGAGGGAGTTGTATGCCGACATGGAACTTCTTCAAAATTGTGAAAGACATGCAATCAAGAGTAATAGTATGTGATTGTCATGAATTTTGTGTGAGGGCAGGTTGTTAGGCGACAAATTGCTCGAGTGGTTTTTGTTGTTATGAATCGAAAGCAGTATGTAGTTGATTTTCGCGTGTTAACCTGTTTTCATTGTGAATACTGATTTGTTGAAGTCGTTTGTAAGTTGTTTTCATCAAAGAAAATGTTTTCTTTGCAAAATGTCCTATGTAGTGTAAAGTTGCTTAGATAATGTAGTCTGTCTCAACATAAATAACTACGTGCCTCACAGTTAACAATGGACACATTTGGCAGGGAAATGTTTTCCTCGTTTCGTTCTTCCTCGATGCTTGTCTTGTCTTTTGTGGGTTTCTTCTCTGTGATATGAATGATGTTAAAATTAATTAAGATTCATGCCAGCTGAGTTGTTTATTAGAAGGTGATTCACTCCTCGGATGTGATATGAGGACTAAGGCGCGTAGGCCATTGTGTCTTATGTGTCAGCTTTTTGAATTGTGGTCTGCAGTACGAGCAATTAATGTTTGTTAATTTATCACGTATACATTAGACCCGTGCAGCAGATATTTAATTCAACTATTTCGTGTATATGGACATATATATTTTTGTTTTTCTTTACAGAGCTCTGTGTGGAGTTTAAACAGTTGTCTGAACAATTGCTGGACCCGATCACCGCAAAAAAGGTCACAAACGTATGTATCAACGGTTTATATTTTTAATTTAAGTTTTATATATTTGTGGCAAGTGTAGTACTTGATTGGTAGTTCCTTTATTGTGTGAGTATGGTTAATTGCAACAAAGACAGCGGTTTTATAAAGTGGTTCCTATTGACTCATGCCTGTTTACACTTTGAACAGAAGACAAGAAAGCGCACGATTAAACAGGAGTAATCGAATTGAAGTACATACATAGTTGTCATGTTTGGTTGGTTCGATGTAATTTCAAATAGCTCCGTGTTAACAAATAGTTTCTAAATCATCCGCTAGTAATGTCATGCCACACTCATATACATCCGGTTTATGTATACTTTTTTTAATGCACAGGGATTGTATTTTAAATAATACATATCAAGTTTACGTGCAGCTTACGTTGAATTTAAGTTTTTGTTATCAATTCTGATCATACATTCTACTTCATATTATTTGTTCCCAACATGTTATTTTTTATCTTTGCTGCATGCATAATTACTTATGTACATAAATATGTATGCCTTGATAAAGAAAAAGTTTTTGTGAGATTTTTTTTCAAATATGACATACAGTCAGTCACAGCATAATATTTGTATTCGCAACAAAAATTAAATTCAAACGGGACTCTATGGGGAAATATGAGGCTAGCCTAAAAACTATAGGTACAGTGGATCATAAGCCAAAACTGTAAATATATTAGCATCACAAACAAATTATCCTTCTAAGCTTTGCTTGCATACACTTTCGATGCAGGTTGCTCCTGAGATTGTCCGAGTATCCAGCCAATGTTTTATGTTAGGTTGAAGCGGCTGACTGCTGTAAGGGAAGACAGTATCCACACTTAGGCACCTTGTGCTACCAGGCGGATCTGAATGAATACCAATTCCGCCAACCAGTTAGTGCTTTTAATAAAGCGAAGAACATGGTTGACTCTTTGGTAGACAACATAGTTAGTTCAGCCAGGTTATCGAAGAGTTAGGTTTCCAGAAGTCTATATCCACGGGATGAGAGAGCACTGCAGTTGCATAGCAATTGTACAATGAATTCTTCCTCATCCTCGTCACTGCAGCTTCTGCAGAAGTAGTTGTAGGGGAGGACTAGTCTAGAGGCGTGAGTTCCAATGGCGTCATGCTCTGCCTGCTCCAATTGATCCACCCTTTAATATATACTACTAATATGGGTGGCCCTCCCGAGGAGGGCCAGGGCCTAGCTTCTTAGCAACTACTCGTGTTGTGCGTGCTATTGTTCTATCACGAGTGGAAGGAACCTTCAGTTTTATGCCGACTCCGAACGGCCAAGTTTGAGAAGATTCTACTAGACAGTTATACTCTTTGATCATTGTCAGCGACTGGAAAGAGGTGGGGCCTTGAAAAGAATTTCATCTCGTACCAGGAATCGAACCCAGACAGGTAGGTCCAAGTGCGTAGGAATCGACGCACATAGCCACAACGCCACAGGCCACCACATTCACCCTTTAACAGTCGACATTAAATTGTAGAGTTGGAGTAAGTTGCGATTTTATATTCACAGGTACAACTGTGATTGCGATTTTATAATCACAGTCGTTTTAAACTGCGATTTTACGTTGTGAAAAACTGCGATTTTATGTGTCCAAAAATTCACACAGATTATCGCTCTCTCTCAGTCTGAATTGTATCCAGAGCAGCCCTCACTCAGATTTTTCACACGATCACACTATTTTATTCGCTTCGACAACACTTCATGACGTTAAGCATGAATCGTTTGTGTGAATCAAAATGTGCCTCATTTCATGTGAAATATAGCAACTATGTATGATTCCAACCTGCGATTGTGACTGAAAAAATATAGCAACTCATTCGCAATCGCAGCTCAAATTTCAGTCGATCCCAGACTGCGATTGCAAATTTCAATCACTGAAAAAATCGCAGTTAGTGATTATTTGCTCACCTTTCTAAATTGCTCACACTAGATGCTACCATAATTCCACATATTATGGCAGCTCCCTACGTGTTTCACATGTGTGCGTACGTACTTTTGTTATGTGAATTTTGTTACAGGTTTGGTTTATGACCCACTGTGCCTATATTTTTTGAGCTTTTCGTACATATCTCCTATTTTAATTGCATTTTTATTAATTACTATGAAACATTACATTCAAGTCTTTTTTTTCATGGAATCTGGTTTGAATAAAATTTCTGTATACTCACTTTTGTGACTGACTGTATGAAGAAAAAGGTGTTGACAGAGGCCTTCTAGTCTATGGAGCCAACTCGGCTAGTCTATAGAGAGACTTATGACATACTTCCATACCGGATTTAACAAATTAATTGTCTCCATCGAGCTTTGTTTCTTTGTTTGTTCCATTCTCTGCAACCGAAGCAAATGATACAAATTGATTATCAACAAAAAAAAGGGAAAGTCAAGAAGATTATAATTTTGACAGATTTCAAATGTTTTGTTGTCATCGCACAGTTCGTTGATACATCAAATGTTTGTTCAATTTCTGGCGCATGAATGTACATTGTGTGATGTCGATGAGACGACGGCTTGAATCCTTGGGATTTAGTGAACATGTGCAAGGATTAAGTAAAATCACGGCATTATTTTTTCTCCCTAAGTCGAATTTCTCTCTAACTCGAATTTGCAAAAAAAAACATCGTTTAACTCGAACTAATTTAGATTTAGATTTAGATTTAGATTTATTTCATCTATCGAGCTTAGCTCTATTAGATTACAGAAATATTTTTGTTGTAGATAATGACCAAAATGTTTGATACCACATAAAATAATTTTGATATCCCGTGAAAATTCCACTTAGAGGCAGGCGACTGTATGTCTAAAAGGAGAAGTCCCAATTTAGATGTAGAAACAAGAGGTTTTCTCATTTTTTCTTTATTTATAATGTATCTTTGTTTACAGTAAGCTATGTGTCATCAATGCTCACTTTACATTCATTTAATTTTCCAGTTCCGATATATCACGTTCTCAAGTAATTTGGCACCGGCCGGTAACAAATTGTATCTTCGATTCGCACTTCAAATACACCAACCGAATCGACCAATTCAATATACAACAGCTAATTGCAAAAGGTGCTTTTGGCTGTGTCTTAAAAGTTTACCCAAAATCTCAAGGGGTCAACGAGTCTTTCGCACTAAAATCCATCAGGAAGTCAAAGGTTTGTCAGCTCTCAATATCGGTACACGATTGATAAATCTCTAATCAATTGATTTTTGTTTCATTTTAGGTGATCAGAAACAACTGTGTACAGCAAATAAAAGACGAAGCAGATATACAAAAACTCTGTGGTCATCACCCGTTCATTGTTCAGCACATTGACTCTTGGCAAGATCGGCGACAATTATACATTCGTAGGTTTATCATTGCCAAACGAGGATTGTAAAATTAATTAAATATGTTTTTTCCCCGCTTTTAGTCTCGGAGTACGTTGCAAACGGCGAACTCTTCTCCAAAATATGTCATTTTACAATTGACCTCATACGCCTCTATGTAGCCGAGATAGCACTGGCCATTGGTATGAAATGCACATATTGCCTTAAGACCCATCAAATAACTTGTGTTTGTACATTTTAGATTTCCTGCACAACGCTGGAGTGATATACCGCGATGCAAAGCCAGAAAATATTCTTCTAACACACAACTATCACATAAAACTCACTGATTTCGGTCTAAGTAAATGGTTGAAAATAGGCGACAAAACAAGGACGATGTGCGGCACGTATCAATACATGGGTATGGTGATTTAAAGCAAAACCAATAATTCGAACTTCCCATCCGCGTATCACCGTATTTGTTGAGCCCAATTTTTGATGTTCTGTCAGTCAGCAGTAATTGTTTTGTTTATGAGCACCTGCAGCATTCTAAAGTTGATATACTCTAATTTTTAAAGTGTTTGTATGTTTGTGGAACAGAATCAAAATGAATGCTCGATCGCAAGTATTCGATCTGACTATAGAAGGTCGACAGGTTGATGAAGTAATTTCAAGTATATTCCATACGGTGTTGTTTCATCGTAGCCTAGGCAAATACATGTACACCGGTGACGCACAATATTCGGTGGGAACAGTCGGCTCAGTGGATATCGATTGTGACTTCATTGATTTCACATATGTCTGCTGCAATTCGGACACTCTGCACCGAACGGTAAAACGTGCTATAAATTCATTCAGCGAGAATCTTCGCAGCAATGACAGTAGTGGTTCTGGTCAGATTAGTTTAGAGTTTTATCAAAAGAAAAAGAGCCGCTGGCCCTTCCAGCAGGAATGCATTCCATGGGAAGTGTGGACGGTTCGTTTAGATTTGATTAAATATGAAAATGAAGACGACCGTCAACGGTCACGGGAAAATGTTAGTGATCTACTAACCGAAAAAGTAATCTACATCACTGATGTAATGAATCGACATGACTATGTCCCCAAGACACCAAGCCAAAATGAATTAGATCTAATTTTTGACACATCCTATCCGGATGTGCAGCCGTATCTATTTAAGTTTGATTACAATACGTCGGGCTCAAATACCCCGTCGGTAGGCAATACTGTGAAAAAAATCCTAAAAGAGACCCTCGCTTTATGACTGACCAATGTCGGTATAACGTCCAATAAAATGCGCCTCATTGGCTGCCAATGTTGTTGGTTATTATAATCGTTTTTTTCTTTTTGTTTTTGCTCTCAAACACAATTTTCTGTCTGTTGGTGTTTTTTTGTGATTACGTAGGAACGTACGTATAAACTTTTCAAATTTCTTATCATAAGACTCTCGCACTGAAGTCAAACAGTATAGTTCAGTTTTGTTTTCGCATTGTTGTTGTGTGATTTCATTTGTGAGATGGATGACATCGCAACAGAATTGATTTATTTTTCCATTCAAAATCCGAAAGAGAAACATACTAAATGCAACTGAAAAAAAGAAGAGAAAAAAAAGAAAGAAACACATTACACAATAGTTCTGACGAATGCCTAGGTAACAAATAAAATGTTCATATCACAGAGCAAAACGAAATTTACTGCTATTAATTCATAAAACAAATTTGTTTACTATTTACTAGTGGTATTATTGGTAGCATAAGTTTAATCGATAAAACAACACAAAAACAAAAACAAAAAACAAAAAAAAAGCAAAAAAACAACATACAATAGTGTAAAACTTGTTCATAGCATAGTATCTCTTTTAAGATTTTTTTATCGCTCTATATTTTATTTTCGTATTAGGTTAAGATAGGCGGTGTTGATATGTGTGTGTCTCTTGCGTGAGACATCGAATAGTTGTAAAGAATCTTACAAAAAAAAAGAAAAGAAAAAATGAAATATGTATATGTAGAAACAAGCGTAAACGTCTCTTAAGAGGTGTACTTAGAAAATAAAATCGAGAAATGTATCCTGTCCATTTATGAGATTAGACACACACCTTCTTTTTTTTTTCACAGAACATACTGATGACTTTATTTTTGATAACTCTTAAACACAATTAATAAAACGTGATAATAAAGAAATAAATAATAAAAGATTGTGTTAACATATGTAACTATAATAATATGTGTCTGTGGAGAGAGAGATAGCCGAGAGAGAGAGAGAGAGTTATGTACGACAGGAATACACTGATGGCCATTCAATTATGTGTTAATCCATAAATCTAAATGTTAAGATTATGTTTATCTATAATGCTACAAAAAACAAATTTTTTACTTGTATATAATATGTACATAAGCTAAGTAATAAATAATTGATTTTTTTAAAGAAATTTCCCATTTTGTTAAGGATGTGTGACGGTATGAAATGTGTTCTGTTTTTTTTTGTTTTTCTAAATGTTGTACAATATTTGCACGCTAAAGTGATGCGTACTTAGTACTTTCCAAACACTGTGTATTAAAGTCAACTTTCGGAATTGTTTGGAAAATAATCTGTGTTTAGTTACTTTGTGTCTTTGCTGCTTATCGTTGGTCGAAGGCGTTACATATTATTTGTTGGCGGTTGAATAGTGGAGAAATCATTGTTTATATTTGTTTCAAAACAGACAACAGGTTTGTTGATTTATCGCAAAATTTGTTGACAAGTTCACATGGGAGATAATGGGCTTGACGTGTAGTACTTTTTTTTTCATTAATGACGGGGTTGTTTTTCTTCATGCTTTGAACCTGACATGGGTTTAACTATGCGTTAGCGAAAGTCTTTCGAAATATGTAGGGGGGTAGTTTCACTTTTGCATGCAAGCTGTAGTTGTTTATTTTGCAGGGATGTTCGATCAATTCAACTTGATCCGTCGCGGTTATAAATCTTCAAATGTGTTATATTTTCCAAATTTGCTGCGTATACATGATTTTTCAGGAACTCGTCTTCTGGTTATCAAGTGCAAACATTGGGTTGATTGACGATAAATATATTCTTTTATGTTTCTTTGTGAAAGTTTATGTTGTGTATTTGGTGTTCGAAAGAAATGACTATTTATTGAATGTGGCCATCGGTGTATTACCGATTTTAACGATTTATTTGATATATTTTGAAAATCACTCTTGAGTGATGATGCAAGATTCACTCTTTGATCCACAAATTCCCTTTAAATATTTCCCTACCAACTCTCCCAGTGGACATATAGATTATAAGACGTTTAATATATTTGTATACTTTTTTTTTTTTTTTAAATATCTACCTCTCTGTTTTTGCAAATTTTCAAACAAACCGATGTTTTCAACACAAAAGACGTATACATATATCAATGCCAAAATAATATGCTATAACAAATTCTTTATTCTCATTTCTTTAAATATATTTTATCAAATAAAACAACAAATACGTTCTCTTTTTACATCAAAATAAAAGCTCGACTCGTTTATTCTTAATGCGAAAGTGAAATTATGCATACTTGTGTTGTCCGTTTGTGCTGAGCGAATTTTCACAAACATAATATATATACATATAATCGTGAATAAGATCAAAGAAAGCCTATATTGAATTAAAATAACAATCAATTATGAGTAATAGAAGAACTCTTTATATATATATATATATATATAAAAAAAAAGAATCAATTTAATGTGTAAGTGTAAATAAAAGATAACAAAATATGTTCGTTGTGATTATTTTATATAAGAATTTTTGAAATATAAGTAAAATATATGTGAAAAACGTACATTTGTATTTGATTTAAACAAAAAAACAATCGTAGAACTCTCTTTTCCATAAGTACAACGTTATTATCTAGAGTTTGGTTCTGTGTTGTGTGGAAATTTGTAAAACATTTATAGAATGTGGGTATCAATCTTATAGACGTATTGTAAAGGCATTTTGTTTAAGGAAAGTATACATAAAATATGTAGTGAGTATAGTTATAAAATAGTATGACGTTGAAATGAAGGATGTAACGAATCAACTAGAAAAATTAAGAATTATTTGAGTAGTGCTTGCAAACGACCACCTAGCGGAGCAAATTTGAATCAATTCCTTAGCCAACCTGTTGTGTGTGACCAGTGCTCTGACCTGCGAGTCTCTGACGGCAATGAAACGAGTCATTTGTACAACTGTTGAAGCGAGTCTGTGCCGGCAATGAAGCGAGTCATTTGTACAACAGTTGAAGCATTGTCAGTGAGTTGAGTTGAAGTGGTGTTTGACTCGCCCGAAATGAAACCCAAACTATTGTGTATAGGGATCAACGTATTTATCCTCCATGCCACGTCGTGGTCGTCTTGTTTATTATTAAGAACTTAAGGAATGAAAAATAATCGAAAAATGTATCAACTCTTTGAAAGCCCATAGAAATATGTAGATATTACCTAGACTGCACTGTGCACGTTAGAACCTCTCCCTGACCTTGCCACAGTGTTTCATCATTATTACGCAGAAGTGGGCAATTGAGACTTAATGATAACACTTTATTCCAACTTTCCACTTTCCACTAGTGTTAGATAGACTTATTGTTTAAACTTTAATCAATGATATCCCAGAAGTTCCAACCCTAACCTTTAGATTCCTCCTCCTTGGTGAGGTTTCTTTTACTAACTATTCATTTTTTACAGGTAAGTTAAATTAAAACAAATATATTTTTTTCTTTCAGCTCCAGAAATATTGCGAAATATTCCTTATGGACATTCTGTGGATTGGTGGGCTCTGGGGGTTATAGCTTGTCAAATGTTCATTCAGAAGGTAAGTACGATTTTGTTTATGTGTGTACTGTAAACTCTAGCATGTGGGGAATTAAGTTAAGCTTGAAACTATGAATATGGACGATTCTTTTTCTTTGAATGGCGTTGCAGTCCGGGGTGGACCTGGGCCTCAACCATCAAGCATCTCTAACTAGCGCGATCTCTGGCCAGTTGTCTCCAGTTTCGCACGCGAAGTTGGTTGAGGTCGCCACATTAGACGCATTTCTCCTTCAAATACCGCCAACGCAAATAGGACCAAGATTTCAAGCGGAACTTTTTACACGAAGAGACCAAGACCAAGGACTTCTGTATCCGCTTTTAAGAGGTCTCCGCGCCGTACAGCGGGATGATCAGTGTCTTATGTAAAGTCAGATTGGTCCTTCGAGAGACGGCTCTATTACTCAATAGCCGCATGATCACATCGAAACAGAGGTTGGCAAGTGTTAGGGTGTTTTCATAAACGTCGGAAATCTGCGTACAATCGCATTTCTTTTCTCATGCGTTTTTGAACACGCACGGTCTGGCCTTAGGGCAAAATATTTTTCTTCCAATCGACTTTATTTGCAGTCAAAAAATAATGACTGCACAATCTGCCCGACATCGATGAGCTATTGACGTTTATGAACAGTAGGTACTGCAGTTCACCTAAGTCAGTATGATCCTATTTTGCATTAATGAACATGGACAACGCAGTCCTTTGTTAGTCTTACGTTTATGAAAACACCCTTACTCTGCGTTTGATCTCGGTACTGCTTACTGCGGTGCCAAGACAGACGAAGTCCTTAACTACCTCGAAGTTATAGCTGCCCATTGGGACGCTCTATCCAGGACGTCTATGTTGGATGTCCTTTCGTGAGGACAGCATATACTTTGTTTTAGAAAATTCTATTCTTGTAGAATTGTCCATTGAATAGAGTTATTAAAACTATCAATAGACAAATCAGATATGCATCATCCACTCACAGTTCCAAGTATTCAGTGGAGCGTGGGAACCAGCAAGATTGATCAGGAGGTACAGATCGATGTTTTTTTGCTATTATCCGCACATTTTTATCGCATATTTAATCGCTGCACATTAAGAACATTCTATCATTTTAAAAGTACAGGGCAGAAATTACGTTTGATAAAGTTACAGTGAAAGAGACATACGGTCATTTACAAAAGTAAGTAGGCGGCATAAAGTTGTCTGTGTTCTCGACAAAAATTAAATTCAATCACGGCTTCAAGTCAAACTCTTACAAACACTTTACTTAAAACAGAAAAATATATGAGCTACAACCGTAGCCAAAGGATATCATAAACCAAAAACGAAGCAAAATTATACAATTTAGAGCAAATCAAAATATTATTATCTCTCGGAACAACATAGAACTGGCTTTCTTTCCTCAGCTGCAGCTGGGAGAATCGAATATGTTACGTCCGGGTATCACATTTAATAGTACCTTATCATGGGATAAAAACACTGCCAAAAGTGGAAAAGTCTATGGTTTGCTTCGTCTTCTCTGGGCCCCGCGTACTTTCACTCCCACAAAAACGATCTTGGCAAGCCCTGGTACTGCCAATGGTGGATTGGAGGTCCTAATGGATTGACATTGCACGATACATTTAACCTTGTAAGATACAACAATATTTCGTTCTATGCCAAAGTCAGTTCCTTCAAAAATTTACTAAAATAGTTCTGACAGACGTGCATCCACGACATTATTCAGACACAACAGCCAGACTACCTTTACAATAAGCTTAGGTTTTCATTCTCACATCGAACTTTTGTTTTTATCCAACCTACGTACTCATGCATAGCATCAGAGCGCCAGTTCTTAGTTCATGCCACTCGCCTATGGAACTCCCTCCCGGAGGAACTGAGAATGACAAAAAACGCAAATCGCTTTACTCATCACAACTAATTCAATTAATAAACCCTTTCATCATTTTTTTCCTTTTTTTTCACTATTTACTTTTTTATATATTATTAATATAAAAATTGTTCATAAAGGGTGATTTTTTAAAAGCTATAGGAAAGTTTTTCAATAAAAAACACATAAAATTCAGAAAAATGTATGAAATATTTATTTGAATCGATAGTACGGTCGATATAATTTAATGTATGAAGATTATTTCATGCAAATGTTGACCTTGACTGCGCCTCAAATGGTCCATCCGCTTAGTCCAATTTTGGCATACTCTTTCCAACATTACGGCCGGTATCTCACGAATAAATGCTTCAATGTTGTCTTCCAATGCGTCAATTGAAGCGGGCTTGTCTGTATAGACATGAGCTATAACATAGCCCCAAAAAAAATAGTCTAAAGGCGTCAAATCGCACGATCTAAGCGGCCATATTTATAACCTTTCGATCCATTGTTTCGAAAACTTGTTAGATTTGTTTTCTAATCTCAATGTACAACTGCATTCGTAATGAATTAAACTTAAAACTTAAACTAAACTTTGAAATAATAACATTATAAATGTGAAGACATGGTTCTGCAATATTAGAATCAGATTAAGTAGTAAAGAGATGTCCAACTCGGGTGTGGGTCGTTACTAAAAAAACCCTCGCCTATCTCTGATTTGATCTGAAGTCACGCATGCTACTTTATTTTCACTCACCCTTAAGGCTTTAAAGCAGCAAGTTCTGTGATCAATCGTATTCGCAAATATAGGGGCAAGAGAGTCTACCTCTCTTGACTTTGTTGTTGATCTCTTTACTACTTTATCTCTGATTAGAATTTAATTTACATGCAACCACATTGAAAACTAAACAATTATCTGAACTCGATCTTGAATCTTTCCTGTGAATGATTTTAAAGAGCAGTGTAGCTTAAAACGTCTTCCAATTCACATCCAAGAAGAATATGCCGTTTGTCCGAGACATGATCATATCTTCGAAGGTTAAAAACATACCGTGATATTGCACGATGATTGCTTTAACAATTTCTGTATAGAGGAATTATCACAGTCAGCAAACAATACACAGGTTAAGAAAGGCAGTGCTTTGACAAGTTTTTAGTTTGGCATTGACAGGGGGTATAAATTTACTAATGGACAAACCTATTACTCACTTAGCAGGCCTGCTATCGCTACTTTCCATCGTTGACGGTCCTGAGTACGCTGCTTACAGTCATCAAGACCAAGCTGTCTTGCGGTCTTGCGAAAGTTCGGTCTTCCTCTCCTTCTCGAACCAGGAGGCTCAGATTCGAAGACCTTTGCTGGAACGTTGTTGTTCATGCGCTCGATGTGGCCGAGTCAGTGCAGTCGATCGATTTTTGCCTTCCACACTACATCCACAGTTCGTAGAGTTATGTCTTCTCCTTCATTCCTCTTCCTCGCAGACGGGACCCTATACCCGACGTAGAAATTATCTTTCGAAGGTACCAAGAATGAGCTCTGGTGTTTTACTTATAGTCCAGTTTTCGGTTCTATATTGGAGGACTGGCAAAATAAGAGTTTTGCAGAGCATGATTTTGATCCTTCGAGTCAGGAGTCTTGAGCTCAGTCGTTTTGACAAACCGAAGTAGCATCGGTTGCCAAGGGCGATTCTATATCGGATCTCCACTAAGACTTCAGTCGTGGAGTTCTCGTATAGCTATCGATTATGATGTTTTACTCTTTGTTGAGTCGCCTGTACCTTCGAAACTATACTGCCTGTATGAGCAGTCCATCATCTTTACACATTATTCCAAGTTTTTGAACACAAGTTAGATAGTCGACGACAATAGAGTGTATTTTTGTAGACGGACAATTTGAATGGGATGTGTTGAAAATGGAATGACTTTGTTTTTGTTGGGATTAAGCATGAGCATCTTTGGCTCACTTAATAATGAAGCACAAATCCTCGTTTAATTTAACAACTGAATCTTCAACCATACCAAGAGGAAGACTTAAATAGATTTGAACATCATACTTGTCGAGATAAATTCCATGTATTATACCTAATTTGACATTCCTTCCTAATTGACTGCCGCGCAGAGTTACTGTACAGGATACGCGCCCTAAATTCACAAAACGCAGCCTTCAACATTTTACAAAGCAAGTTAGTGTGTGGCATTACCCTTAATCATGGGTGTTCAGTTTAGCTTATTAGATAATGATAATGTTGCTCTCAAATTATTCTCCAAAACATCACACGTGATCAGCATTAGCCTGCCTGCTTGCGAGTTACAAATGTGAAGGTGTTAGGCAATGCTGGACATCATCTATGAGCCTACAAGTAATATTAGGACAGCAAGAACTTGGCGACGTGGCAACTTCTTTTTCAGGTCATGGTCCAGTCCGGGTACTACATGAGCTTATCGAGTGCAATATTGTACCGACTCGGAATGGCGACGTTTTAGAAGCATTTTCTGCCATATGTTCTCTATAAGGATTGTCTGTATCCATAGTCGTTACAGTGTAGTTGTACCCATCATGATTCAAACCTTATCCACTCACATACAGCGACCGCTGAGTAAATAAATACGAATCAACCAGATAAACTTAAGAAGAATGCCAATGAAATAAAAATACACTTTCAGTTAGTCTTAATCGATTTTATTTTGTTTTCAATCCTTCAGTCTATAAAAACATAGAGTAGAGTTTAACCATCCATCACTACCGTCATATTATCTTTACAAAAATACCCAACAAATCAACACTTCATCTTACATGCTTTCGAATTCTCTTAAGAGTTAAGAAATTGTTAAAAAAATATATTAATTATATAAGAGCTTACTGATTCCCATTGTTTATCAATATTTTAAGGCACACTAGTGTAAATATGTACATAAATAAAATTGAAAGGGAATGAGAAACCGTAAAACATCAACCGATACCTGGTCTTAAGGTTAGTTTCTTTTTTTGTTTTATTTTTTTATTACTTCTTGTTATATTACTTTGTTGCCAATGTTTCATTTTGATGAACATTTGTGAGACAAATTTTAGTGGCTTGTGAGATAAGTTGGACCGTTTTTACTTGGTATTAGTATTCTCGTCTGATTCGTCACTTTCTTTTGATTCCGCTGATTCATCGGCTTTGTTGTGCTCAGAACTGTGATCGTGCTTTTCCTTTGACGATTCAGATGATTTTGACTTCGCACTTGATTTGTCGGATTCCTTGGACTCTGTCTTTGGAGTGCTTGAATCGTCAGATTTCTTTTCCGCCTCAACGGTTGGCTTTTTGTCTGCGTCCTCAGATGGTTTGGTTTCGGCATTTTCAACCTTGGGCTTATCTTCGGTGCTGGCTGATGAATCTTGCTTTGGAATGGCTCCAGCGACGGGTTTCTCAGTGGTTAGTGGAACATCAGCATCGGACTTAGCTTCGGATTTTTCTTCAGTTTCTTCTGCGTCAGGTGATGATGCGCTTGACTTTGACTCACCGACTTCCACGCCTTCTTTAGGTTCCACACGTGCACCGACAAACAGTGGAACGACTACAGTCCCTTCTCTGGCAGTGACAGGCAGTGATTTGGGCTCTTCTTTTTTGTTATCATCAGCAACGCTGGTTGACTCAACATTGCTTTCTGTTGGATTTGTAGCTTCAGATTCATTTTCAGTTTTCGATGCATTCTCCGTTGTTGTGGCGGTTGCATTTCCGTCCTCTGTTGCTGACTTCACCAGTCCATCGGTCAGTGTGGTCAACACTGTAGATGTACTTTCGGTTTTGAGAAGTGTGGACACTTCTTCATCGGGAAGTGGTAAGCTTAGTGCGCATGCAACCACCGCAAGAAGGATTACTATATGGAAATTCATTCTGAAAGAAAAAATGTTCAAATAATTTGTCATTAAATTGTAATAGAACATATTCAATTAATTCTCAAACACCGTAATATCTGACTCCACTTATTGTCTGTCTTTTTTTTTTGCCAGTCAAAGTGCCTTAATTAAGTCAATTGTCTCAAAACAATGATTAGCTCATGCATCAACAGTCAGGTTGTTATAAATAAATTGCAAGTATGATTTAAACGGAATCACAATTAATATATTCCTAAATTAATAGTAAAACCAGTTCACCTAGTCACTCGTGGATATTAGCTCATATAGTGACTCAGTATTATTTTATTTACTGTATGACGAATTTTCGGGGATATACATTGCTTTGATGAGAATGTCATTAGCTCTCAAAGCAAAGCAGGAAAAAGTCTTGGGTGTTTGACTCGATCGAGAGAATCTGAGAAACAGTAGACGAACAGAATGATCTCGCTCAAAATAGTATGCATATATCCCCAAAGGTAGGAAACTGGAGTAACGGTTCTTCGGCACCTTGTATAAAAATCATAGCATGGAATACGTGCTAACTCTGTGCTGTGCCCAGTTATGACGTCTGAGTGTTATAAGTACTGTACAGCTGCTGCTAAGTATACGAGAGCAATGAAGCAGATATCCAAGCAAAGAATGGGGCTGAAACTCCTTTTATTGGGCATTTCATGGATTTAGAAACTTTGACATACAAAAACACAAAAACAACTGGTAAAATAAATGCCGCACCCAATTCTGGAACAATCAGGGGGGGACTTACACACTCCAAAAAATGCATGAGTTTTCATCCCAGAAGAACCAACGAGGTTCTAAATCTAAACAAGCCTGATCTTAGAATTCTATGTGACCCACTAACTGGCCACTTTTTATGCAACTATCACCTCCATAAAATGGTGCGCAGCAGCACAGAAAACTGTAAAGTCAAAGGAGACCATGGCACAACTGCTAGTCGAGTGTCCAAATCTGACACCAAGCAGATATAAAATAACTAACAGAATCAGAAATTAACAGGAACAGACTGGAAGGACATTTCACCTAAAGGAATCAAAAATGTTCTCAAGGTCCTCTGAGGTCCTAAATAAAGAAAGTGGGCACAATAGATCTATGCTTTGTGACTAACCATTCAATTCAATTCAACCATACGAAGTGAACGTTTAAGGTTTGTCAAATCTACTTTGCAAGGTACCTTCCAAACATTTGCGATCTCTGAAACCCGATGAGTACACATGTCAATAAATCCCATCTAAATCGTATATCTCATATAAAACTCACATAAAGCGCTAATCAAACAGTCCACAAATAAATTCTAGTGTTGTTACAAAAACAATTTAAATCTAATAAATTATCTAATAAAAAAAATTTCAAATTAATTCAAAATTCTGAGCAAGTCTTAATTTTCTTAAGATTCAAAAACGTACACATGTAATATGTATAACCCGTCGAGCATTTTATCAATCTAAACGAAACTGCTTCTAAGTAGAACATCCTCTAAAGACGCACAAAATGTACCTCTTAGTCGTCGTCTTAGTCTGTGAATCCTGTCTATCCGGAAGATCGATTCAAATATTGTATTAATTTGCAAAATAATGAAAATATTCATATACTATACATGAGCGATTTGCATAGTAAATAGCTCGATTAGGCATATGAAACGAAATGACTCAAGCCCATGATTGCTATTTACTATGTGTAGCTAGACAACGAATGCTTCCCGTCAAGCAATGTCCGACCAATTTCTGAATTTCCTTAAATAACTAATTTGCATAATTGGTTGAACAATGACGAATAAAAAAATAACGAAATTCCAGTCGCAGCTACTTAGTGATGCATATACAATTATTGTATAATTGTATCGTAAATTAACACAGCCTCATACACTGATTTGCGAATACCGGGCACCGGCACAACTTGTGGCCATCCTATTGCGTCTTTCTCTCTCTCACTCTCGGAGCGGCGGAAGTTTGCAATAAAGTCTCGAAATTTCAAGGGTCTCTTAGCATGAAGATGTACTACATAGATCGGGAAAAATGTTTTTCATTTTTATCAAGTTTCATATAAACTTGCGTCAAACGAAAACACAATGCATCTGTGAATTAAATTTAAATTCACGTGACAAAATACAATCGAAATACTCGTATGCGAGAGCTGTACGTCCTGTGTGCCTGGCCTGTGATCATGCCACCAGAGTGGGATGGAGTTTAATTTGCTTCATCGCCGCATATAAATGTACGCAACTTAGCACACAGATTGCAAGTTACAATCTGTTCAAATTGACCAAGCTACATGCATACATATGTACATGTATGTTATGTAATGCCTTGGAGTTCATTTGGAACATATCAAGCGATCTTCTTAAGTGATATGCACATGAACTCTGTTTAAAGACATTTTTGCTGAGACTGAAAGAGGAAGCCAGAAGGGCAAATAAAAATGTTAATTCTATGCACGTTGTGACATTTAAAATAGTAACAGTCAGGTTTAATGTCAATTGTATATCGTTGATCGGAAGACGAAGCAAATGTTGTAACTTCAAATGGTAAAACTTGAGTCAAAGTGCACATTCAAGTTGCATCTTGACAGAGATCAAGTTGTTTGGGACTTTAACAAGCTAGGAAAATAAATGCCGGATGAACTTATTGTGCCTAGAGATTTTGTATAGGGTGGTGTGGCACTTGTGAAATTGAGATTTGGTTGAAGGATCTATACAAGCTTAGGCAACACTTGTTAGGAGGTAAAATTCAGATTCTACGAATTGTTTATATAAATGATTATTACAATTCAGTTTTAGTTAGGATGGATGGAACTGAAGTAGGTATTAGAGTCATATTGTCACTTCTATCATTCATCATTGATTGCATGAAACTTGAAAAAATTGGAAGTCATTTTTTTAGAACGATTTTGAGAAATTACTTTTTGTTAAATAATTCAGAAACATAAACAATAATTGTAATTTCATTGAATTCTTAAATCCTAACTGAGAACAGAAATTTAAACTGCTTACAATGATTCAACACATGCGACCAGGTGATCAAAGAAGTGTCCATGATCAATTCAAATTAGAACATCAGTGCTAAGTGCATTATTTAGAATTGAAATATCTCCCAGTTTTTTTTTTTGTGGAAAATTTTCCAACTTGTTGTGACTCATGCGAATCTATTGCAATAAATATTGTTTTTGAAATTAACATGTGTAGTTTTAAGAAAAAAAAAACATAAATAATTGCAACAGACTTAGAATTGGCGACTTTGATAAAGGCGGTGTTACGTAATTTTTATTTAAATTACTCGCCAGTTTATTCGTTAAACTTTTCTCATGATGCATGAGAATAGTTAATTTCAAACGAAGAAGTAATGCGTTGACAGATATCACAACAATATCGGTGACAGCACACATTTGTGATTCGTTCTGTGAATAATAATTTCAGTTAAGTAAATAAAATAATTTACTTTCAAGTATGGAAAAGGGAGTGCTTCAATGGATCTATAATCTTGATTTGATGTGAAGCTTTTTTGCTGCACTTTTAGGGACGTGCCCTGCGTGCAAATGATGAACATTTCACCTTTAGACAAGAATAATAAATAATGAATTATAATTGTTTTATTGTTTTACTTATATCATGCGGATGTGCTTATTGCATATCTTACGAAGTGCAATTAATTTGTGGGTTTTTTTCTTTCTTAGAATTACTCTTTAACCTTCAGATTAGACTTATTTGTTCGGAAATTACTAATTTTGAATGCATTGAATCACCCTGCATTGTAGACAGTTTGAGCAATAACGATGCTATCAACGGTGTAGTATTGCGGAATCTGAGTAAATACTATTTTGAGAGAATAAGGGATGTACACAATTAAATAATGAATCCGACTTCAACAGCTACAGACCGAAAAATATGACCTACTTTAGCAAAATAGGGATATGGATCTATTGTGATTTTCTTCTTATTAAATTGTCAATGATAGCTTAAAAAAATAGGTAAAATACATTCGTAGTATATTGTGGGCTCTTCCTCGTAGTGCAAGTGCAAATGATTACGTCATTACACAAAGATGAAATTCGTAGCGGAAAATTAAGTTCTTGCTCTAAACCTTGTATTTACTCGTAGATCAGATCAGGTTAGTGATAAATAGAATTTTAAGAGTAACTGAAACGTTATCACGTCTTTTGGAATTTTTTCTATCAACTTCCATGAACAGTTGGACATTGTGAACTTCACTGTTGAACTGGTCTTAACTGGTCTTGCCTGATTAAAGATCTTACAAGACGATTTTAACAGCAATCGACACAAGTGCCACACCGAAATAAGTCACCAGTTCCGGCCAGTTTTTCTGTGAACTTCGAAATCCGATAGAGACTTTATTTAATAATATCTGTTGCGCTAGAGTCCAAAGTGATACTGTGCCTGGCGTCTACAGCACCCAGCTGTGTTGTGCGTGCTATTGCTTCATCACGAGTAAATAGGACCTACAGTTTAATGCTGAGTCAAAAACAAATTGAAAATTGAGGAGCTTATTTTTAGATAGATAAAAACACTATTTTTGTCAGGGATTTGAAAAAGTTGGAACTGTGAATTATGAAAGTTGCCTAGAACCCCTCTTGCGTAGGAGTTGACGCATCAACCTACTACGCCAGGACGCGCGGCCACACAAAGGCTTCTATGGAATAGAAAAACATTTCTCTTCTGTTAAACTTATCAAACCTCAAGTCAGGATGATCAGAAAAGCATGTAAGAAACACTTTTGTGAGACATCGTTTGATGACGACATGGTGTAAGTTTGACTGAGACGAAGGCAAACACAAGCTATAACTTGTCCATGAATACAAATGACTTGAAATACGAATCCTTTTGTGGAAATAAAAGGGTGTTTTAAAAAGTATTGCGTATCCAAAAGAATTGATCGACTGTTATCAGACATGAAGGCGTCACATAGAATGACAGTCAGTTAGCTCCTAATTCGTTTACATTTTTTAAACAATATTTTTCTATATGACATGTTCCTTTTAGTTGAACTCACAATCGCCCGACCTATCACTTAACTTTCAATGGTTCACTTAAAACAGTCCATTATTTTTATTATATCGCTGTAAATGTATTCTTCATTCTTTTTTAATTTATTTATGTATGTTTTATTTTTTTAAATTCACGGATCACTTAACAATGAATAGAAAAAAAAAATAAACGAAGAAGAAAAAAGATTGTACACATTTAAATCACACAAGTGGCTTGAACTCACCCGTATAAGTAATTGTAACTACAAATTAGAGATAATATCAGAAAGATTGCCTCCAGAATGTTCTACTATACTGTTATGTATCGAATAAGCGCGTAAGCTGTGCTGTGCACGGTAGTCGGTTTATAATCCGTTTGAAGAGATTTTCCGCTCTAAGTCGGTATATATACGCCATGGATCTGTGGGGTCTTTTATTGTCATACCACATATGCTGTGAGATTCTTTGTTGGCTGCTTTTGATTAATAATGCCGTGTACAAGTACACTAAAATGTATATAATATACAGTGAATGCAGATGTATTCAGTGTGGCTTGTGATAACACGAGAACTTATTAGGTGAATCTTAGGCAGTTGGTCGTACTCGTATATTTGGATTCAGTACCTAGCGACTGAGTGGGGGCTGGCTGAGATTTATTTATTTTTTTTTTCTTCTTTTATTCAATGATGACTACAAGTAGAATATGTATGCCTTAATCATCATCCACTTTAAGGTAAGAATGCGATAAATTAGTAGAGTAGGGGGTAATCTTAATGCGTACAGAATGTAGGTACTTAGGTGGAAGTCGCGAAAAATAAAGCCGATAAGTGTGCATTGCTTCTGTTGCATTGCAGGATGAAGATCTGGAATTGTAAACACTAGTTCTGGATGCTTTCTTCCTCATAGGAGTTTATACGGCAAAGGTCACGTGGAATCGTAAGTCGTAACATTTGTGGATAAGTAGCGCGACTATTGCAAATTGAATAATGAGACCCGCACGTAGGGAGGTCAAAAAGTTTCCGTCATGACGTAGAAATGACACTGGTATGCAGCTGATATTCCTATTTATTGCATTAATGAAAATTAAATAATCAAATGATGGCTCTGTGTGGGTTTGGCTTTTCGGTGACTATTAAGGAAATTGAGAACAGTCTGGAGGTATGATTCAGAGCGAAAATTGTAGCCTGACATGCATACTATCGCCGTCTGTATACAAACATTTTCAGACACATAGATAGGGATTCGGTGCGTTCATGGAATATTATTCGAACCGAACGTTTAATTGGTTTCGATAAGGTTATGCAAATATTGTAATCGCATAGTTCTTCCTCGAAGTTTACGTGCTGTGCATCATCGATTTATGTATGCACATGACACTTGTTTTTTTAAATACATTTTAGAGATTTTTAGGGAAGTATTCTGAAATCTTTTGTTTTCATAACGCACCCGCAAATACAATTAGTAAATGACAAGATAATCAACAGGCAGAGTTGGATAAATTTGACGTTCAGATTCTTATTCCTTAAAATTAAATCATTTTAAGGAAGTGGTGGCTAGATGGATTGAATGTAGAAGGAAATGGTTTGTGGAACCTAACGTTTTGAAATAAAATGACTGCGAAGCTGATATCCGGATTAGAATTAAAGAGCGTTGATGTTTGGAAACTACGTAACCGCCTACTAGCAATCATCGTCACTCTCTTCTGGTTACTATAGCACACAAATTTGTCATCTAATCTGTCAGCTATAACTGGTTTACCCTCAATCAAAATTCACGCAAAAGGCGTCCTTCCACTTTGGAAGGTTAAAACCTGGTATCCACTGACTTCCAAGAGTACTTTTAAGATGGGAATAATCCCGAATAGGCTTCTAACGTTCTGGTCACGCGTAGGTCCAAAACTTTTATTTTATTTATGTCGCACTTTGAGTGGATTAAAGTTCATAGTTTCGGTTGTTCATGCATTCTTTGAGACCAAACTATCTAAGCCACTGACTGCGCAGACATCAGACTGAAACTGACTCCTGCCTGCGTGCTATAAACTATGACTGAAACTGTAAAAGTAGACATGGTATAAAGTTAGAAGATTCTAGAATTTAATAAGGCGTTATTTTCAGATAATTCATAAATTCATGGCTGCTGAGAAGCCAGGTCCTGGCCCTCTACGGACTGTACCGCCACCCATATTATTACATTATTCTTATATAAATCCGTTAAAAATATATAGTTTTGTTTTTCTTTGCCAATAACAGGGTCCAAATACGGAGGAGTTCATAAAAGTTCTCCCATCAAACGATGATAAACCTGTTGCCGTTAAAGATTTTTTGCCTGATGAATTCCAAACCATTCCAAATGAAGGAAAAGACTTGATCCTAAGATTACTGGATATAAACCCCAGGATAAGACTACATTCCGTCATGAACTTGCAAAGGATTGCACTGTACAAAAACTTTAAAATAGATCTGAAAAGTATCCAAAATGTGTGTGAACAATATTTCACTTCTTTATGCAGGGTGATTTTTAAGCGTTTGGTTTTTGATTGTTAAAGAAACAGAAAAATTGCAGCAAAAGTGCATACAATTTTTATTGAATTGGATAAATCAATGTTTGCCGTCTAATTGTTAAGGATTATTTCATGTAAATGTTGACCGTGACTTCGTTTTATTTGGCCCATACTGAGAGTCCAATAGACATCGACATCGACATTCACACACATCGGCTGGTACCTAAATAATAAGACTTGTAATGTTGTCTTTCAATGATTCAATTGACTCCTGACGGCACCATCTTCCTGGGACGAGGTACAGCTCGTGCATTTTGGACAAATTAAAATTAGAAATTATTAAACGATAGAGGGCTCCCTTATCGCAGTCACCTTTACAGTTCGTTACATTCGTTACATGTATTGCTTGACGCTGCCCATCGAGTGCTAACTGCACATGTCTGACTTTGACACATGTCACGAATCACGCGTAAACTGTCAAAAATGGAACACTGAAAAACCAAACAGCAAAAAAATCATCCTTTATATGTACAAAATATTTTTAACATGTTCTTCTTTTCAGATTTCTCCAAGTGACATTATCCAAAGAGATGGCATTTCAATCAAAACAAATTCCGAAGTACCCAGTATTGATTTTGACTTTTGATATATGTTTACCCATATACCATACATGCAGTATAATATTTTTGAATAAAGTTATTGAATCTCTTGTCTTGTCTTTTTTTATGTACATAAATGTGCACACTCGAACTGCGATTGCAGACACCTTCATGCAGGTATGTGGTAACACTTCGTCCAATAATAACAGCAGTTGGTGATTTCTACGAACAGAAAATAATAAAAACTTAAACTATAAGCAAGTAATCGAGAAGATGCAGAGATGCGGAGCAGAAATGAGGTCCAAAGACTGAAACAACTCTCGAGTGGATAAAGTGACTAACGAAGTTCAGAAACTTGACAGAATAAGAATGGTCTAGTTTTGAATCTGGTAAACAGCAATGCTGTGGCCCGTGGCGTTGTGGGTATGTGCGTCGACTCCTACGCATTTGGACCTACCTGTGTAGGTCCGATTCCTGGTACGACAAGAAATACTTTTCACGGCCCCACCTCTTTCGAGTCACTGACAATGCTCAAAGAGTATAACTGTCTAGAAAAAGCTTCTCAATCTTGGACGTTCGGAGTCGGCATAAAACTGTAGGTCCCTTCCACTCGTGAGAGAACAATAGCACGCAGAACACGAGTGGTTGCTGAGAAGCTAGGCCTTGGCCCTCTACGGGCTGTAGCGCCATCCATATTATATTATTATTAAACAGCAATGCGGACCAAAATATCGCTATCAAGATTAATATTGATGGTAGACTGGTACAATCTGACCAGATAAAAACAGCAGGAAAAGAATAAAACAACAACGGTGTAAGATACACAATTTACGTGAGATATATGTGGCTTTACCTTGATAACGGTGATTTTGTTTATTGACAGCCGCTTACTGAAAATGTTGACAGCTAGATGTCATTGATAACTTTGAGAGCGGCTGCAACATAACAATTATAATTGGCAAAATTATCATTGCTAGCTGGTCACCCCTTGGTAGTAGAACTGCCATTTACAGGTCATATTTTTGAGGAAATTTGAAGTCTTTGCAATCTTTGAAATTCAAATAATTTTCAAACTTCTGCATGAACTGATGAGCATGGAAAGCATGATCGATCTATAATAATATATTGACCAATTGCCGAGTGATAAATCTCCCTCGCGTTCTGAAACAGTTGAAATGTAAACAGATTGCCGACAATACACAATACAGGGTTTCCCAATAACAAAACTTCCTGGGGGGGATTCAATTCAAATTCAAATTTCACAAATTTTGACAGGTATACTCTCTGGTAGTATCGTCGTGTCGGAAATTTTACCTAGACACAGCGCAGGAGTCGACGCCGAACGTTACGCTACAACCTGGTACCAATTAAGAATATTACTTTGAAAGGAATTCAAAGAAACAACGGGGTTAAGAAATAATCCAATTTTTATTATTCTTTTTTGAAAATAATGTCTTCCAGGCGCTACAACTATAAAACGGATTTTTTAAACTCAATTTGTTTTTAATTTTAAGGCGGTATGTATATTTACTTTGGCAACTGTATGTGTCTTAAGAGACATTGGATGTGTTGTGTATGTTGTGTATGCAAAAAAATGATATAAACTCTAATTCTGTTCTTTGATTGATGAAAAGTTCTATGATTTGTTAGGACATCGCGCACAGTTACGTCAATTAAATACTCCACTAGCACTGAAATCAACCGTAAATAACACGTCTTTGCCAAATAACATATGAAAACTTTGAGGAGCTTCAAAATATCCACGGGTAAGTCACTTGTCCAACAGTTTAGCATCAACTTGACAAGGATGTCTGATTTAAATGTGACTGCCTTGCCTGTGGATACCATTTTTTTTTTGTTTTCTTCATTTCAAATAAAACTGTAGAAAAACTCGCTTCGTATTTGGGATCGTGTTTTCTCTATTTCACCTTCAAAATATGTACTCCCTCATAAACATGAGTAGACGTTCACAAGTTTAAGAGTCATTCATAGAGAATGTTGATGTTCCTAATCGTCAACTCTTGAGATACACATTTTGTTTCCCTTTTATTCTTGTTGTTTACTAATTGTTTCGTTCATTTTGAGAGTCCCTTGCAAATGGCCAAGACTACATCCAGACAAAAGGAACAAATTACGCAAGTTCCTCACACGAAACTCTTGCACTGGAACTTGGAAGTATGTTTATTTCTCGCAAATCCGTCCAGAGAGCGTTTGTGATGCCGAGAGTACAAGTATCTATGAAAATCATTGCTTATCGGATTTGCTTGTTCCAGTGCTTCGGTCGGATTTATCATGTTAGCAATCATCTGGATATCTTTGGACAGGCGCAATGAATGCTAAATAACTCTCAAAAGCATTCCAAATACCCATTTTCTTGTAAACTGAGCAAAAAACCAGAGATTTGCCTGGAAATCAGGCTACGCTCTCTCGCGCATAGGATGTGCGCATCGTCAGTGAGCATGTTGCTACGCAAGAAGCAATTCGACAAAAAGCAAGAAAAAACCCCAAATAATTTTTCCATTAAATAGATACAAATTTTCCAGGCCAGACCCAGTTCGAACAAAAATTCTTCAATAAGAAGTCACTCGGTTAGCTGCAGCTGTTTACGCGATGAATAGCCTTTAACAAAGATTGAAGTTTATTATTTTTTTCCAAAACTTTTCTTCCTTTTTCTCCTTTTTCATCTATGAGTTTAGTTGAACGAAAATAAAAAGTATATAAAATTAAAATTCATATTCAAAAGTTGTATCTACAAGAAGTGAAAGAGTTCGAAACAAGGAATCGTACATTATTCGAGTTTAATTTGTATTTGTATCTACGGTGTGAATTGAAAATGAAGAGCATTCGCTGGATTTTTTTTCCCATTCGAGAATGAATAATAATGCGCAATTGATTTCTTGTTTTATTTTTTCCTTTCACTTTAATTCTATTCAGTACTTTTGGGGAAAATAAAACTTGAATTGAAATGAAATGAAAATTGTGGATGGCATTGACATACAAACGCGATTTTATCTTAAAAGATTACTTATTCGTATTGCATTATTTTTTTTTTCTTCAATCACTATCTCGGTTGGCTGGAGATGGAGATACAGTCCTGTGAAAGTTATTCATTGTGCCCGGACTTATCTTTTCATTCCTCCAAAAAGGGCATAAGCAATAATAAGCCAGTGAAGAAAACTAAAGATACATACTACAATATATGTACATACGCAAGAAGATTTATGTAGAAAAAAAAAATAAGAAATCCTAAGCTCATATATATCCCCACATTTATCCATGAGAGAGCCTTGGTGTATAAGCACATGTATATAGCGCATGTCTCTCTAGAAATGTGTGTATTTAAAGAAACTAGTGAATAACACAATTATTGACTTGAAAAGCTGTTAGTTTGTGGATGAGATTTTCTCTTTTTTGCTTTGTTTCAGTTTTCATTTTTTGCTATTTAATTATGTTACAAAAAATGAAAGAAAAAATATGAGAAAAAAAGTACACAACCCACACACGCATATACAAACAAAAGGAGGGGGAGTACCTTCGGATAATGAGATTATACAATCTGCAATGTGCACGTACACACATCCTAGATGCAAAAGTACTCGGTTACATGCATCCTTGCTTCCCTTGTGTATCAAGGGGGATCAGCAGGACGCTTTCTCCCTGAATATGTGTTTCATAACTTCAGCTTGAAGCCTAATTCCATTTTTAATTACAACCGTGAACTTTACTCTGATTTGGTCTTCCAATTTGTAATAAAAAAAAATATGTGCTCTCTTTCCCACTCTCTCCCATAATGATTGTCATGTAGCAGCCGTCCACAATTGAGAAAAGGAAGATTTTTTTGTTTCCAGCACCTCTATCGAGAAAACAAATGAACTAGAAGTTTAAAAGTGATTCAAACGGATAAATAAAATAAATGAAATGAAATAACTACGTGTGTTGCAAATAAAACAAGTTTCGAGTAATAGTTTAAATTCAAAGAAATTTTGATGCACCTACTGTGAGGTGAGGAGAAAAACGAGAACCAACCAGACAGGAAAAGGACAGGATTAAGGAAAGCATTTTTAAACTAAAGAATACATTTTCGAAATATATTTTGTATGGTGTGAAATACAAGGGCCTCGGATAGTTTCCACTGATCAGTCAGGCTGGCTAATGGTTGGTAAGTTAGACGCTACATGCAATCTCCCAAATTTTTGTTTACATTATGAACCGGATGACAGGTTCATTGATTTTTTTCCCTTTTTTTTGTCGTATTTTGCTTTTTAAAACTGAGCCCCAGATTCCTTTGCGTGGAAGGTGCAGCTTGAAAAAAAAATAGAGAAAAAGAAAAAAAGCACTATGTGCCATATTTTTGTTCATGTCCTTAACCTTGTTAGGATACGTTTTTATTTCGCGATGAAGTGATTTTATTGTGATTGGAACTTTGCAAATTCAAGTTTTAAAAGGAGTTTTTGAAGGTCATTTGTGAGATAAAATTATTTGTACATATATGATATTGTTCATTTTTCTTTTGCTGTAGATTTTCTATTCGATTATTTTGCTCAGTTAAAACGTTTTTTTTTTCAACTTCATAGAAATATTTAAAGGAGTGTAAGAATTTTATCTGTGAACCTCTTTATTTTGCGATCACAATTTGCACATGGCCAATCGTATATGACGCATTTGTTCTACACCACATTAAGGTTAAAAACATCATCACGAGATAAATCTGAATGAATATTGTTTTTTTTTTTTTTTCTTGTTTTTGTGACCGCTGTACTACAGTTTCGTGATTAATTTGAAATGAACCAATTATATGGTCAACTTGACACTTCTCTGCTAATGACCTGCAAAAAAATGAAATTCACAGATAAGAAATGATAATGGATTTAAGCGTTTATATTCAATTGTGCTTTTGTGATTTTTGGAATCACATGCAAATGCATGTTTTTTTCATATTCTATTGATTGTTGTTTTTGTTATTGGGCACAATTCTTGAATGTGTTGTCTTTATTGTATTTAAACAAAAATTCGCAACTTAATCTATAAAATGATATTCATCAGCTGTGGCTAAGCTCCTCAGCTGAAATCAAATCAAATTTTGAAATGATTCTACATCTGAGCAAATGTTGTTGCTTCTGAAAGTATTTCTGAATCAATATTTCCATGCGAAGTTATAATCTATTCCTCTGACAGCTGTATGTATGTACTTATACACCTTACTCGGGCGCATTTTATTCGAAAGATATTTTGCCCCTTCAAATGTTTAGAATAATGTTGATTTTCAAATCAAAATGACGTACACATAAAATTTGACACAAACTCATTCCGATTCCGTTATCAATGTCCAAGAGAAAGTATGTATAGCCCAACCTTGCAAATGAATCATGCAATCCTCTACACACAAAGATGCTAGTTTCATTTCTCCCCGTAAAAAAATCGGGTGCAATAGAGAAGTGAAAACAAAAACAAAACGTTCGTCTTTTCCAATACGATGTAAATTTCTGGGCACTTGGGACTTCTGGACTTTGTTATAATTCTCGAAATGAATGCAGTTTTCATAGTTTCACGACTAGTTGTTTTTATTTAATTTGGCAGCACCTCAAAGAAGTACATAGATAATATGATTATATATCTATATACCCTGTGTACTCAATTTGACTTGGAATTGATTTGAAAAACATTGAAAAATTGTTTTGAACGTCTATAAGCAGACAGATAGTTGCAAAAATAAGTGGGAATTCGACATAGGCATAGAAACAAGATTTTGGTATCCATTTGCGCCATCCATTTATTTAGCCCTACAAATTGGTAGTTTATTTTGTATTTTAAGTGAAAGCCGAAGAAATATGACTTTCTTTTTTTCTTTCTTTGATCAACTCTCTAGTAAGCAAATCATCTTATTTGGGAATACAAACTGAGGGGGAATGGTTCAAGCTTTAATTTTCATAAAATTATCTCTGAATGTATTATTTATTTATTTCATTGCATTTGGTTCAACGCCTAACACATCAATTTACGAAATATTGACGAACAAGTACAGTTAAATCCTACGGTATGTGTCAAAGGTCAAGTTAGGTAAGGATGATTCTTCACATTTCTGTTGACATTGAACTTAACTTGATGGCCTTACACGTGAGTGTTTCTTCTGTATGTATGCAACAGGCTGCTTAGGATGTAAATATTAGTTGTAACTGATTGAATTACATTCGATATTCAATGAGTATTTTTTTCGGATACCTGTTATTAAGCGATGGAATCCTTCTTTCTCTGAAGGATTGTGAATATGGTGGTTTATTTTGTAACTGTATAAATGTATTCAATTAAATAAAAGTAAGCCAGAAAATCGAAATGATGCATATTTTGATATTGAACCTGCATGGCTTTTGTGCTTCATGATTATGCTCTCTATTGGGTTCACAATTAACTCGTTATCAGTTGTGTTTTTGTTTTGTTTGTTTTAGTGCCCGTGGGTGTACTAAACCTACCTTCGACCCCAACCAATTTTTTCCATACATATATATTATGGTAGTAAAAACAAATCATTTTGACTGAAGATATGAATGGAAAATAAAACCTATCAATTGAGATTATCAAACACTTTATAACTTTTATTTCTAATAATAATTATTATTTGCATGTTGATCAAAAATTACGCGAAGTCCGAATCGCCGGCACGAACAGAGACTAAGCTATACTGTCGGCCACGGTCAAACTGACTGTGTTGGATTAACAAAGAATTTAGTTTAATTTGTGAAGCAAGACTTCACAGTTGTCGTCTTTAAAAAAATCATCAAATGGGTGGCTCTTTAGCCTGAGAGAGACACTTCTACACCAATCTTATAGATATTCTCTAAGGATTATCAGTGACTCGAGAGAGATAGAAACTTAAAAGTTGTTGGTGTTGCGAATTGAACCTAGACACAAGCGTAAGAGTCGACGGACATACCTTTGCCGAGACATGGGCTACAGCTATAGTCCGCAATTGTCTAAATTTTGTATAATTATTATTTATATGCGAATATTCTTGTCCATAAGGTTGTTTGTATATATATATTATATCTAGAGTATCATTGGTTCTTCTATTAGAAATCAAGTGAGTTTTTCGCTCAACAGTTTTAACCAAATTTGGTCTCTATTTAGTAAATAATGGTTTACGTCTTGTAGTTAAATTTGAACAACTTCCGTCGCATAATAAAAATGACCTACTGTTTGGTGTTTTTCTTTTTCTTTGGAAACTGGAGTTTGTTTTTGATGATAAAGAGAGTACGCCAGTTCCCGTACAAAAAAAAAACAAAATTTAACAAGATATTCAGTATCCGTCCTTGACAATATATACAACAATTGCTACCTTTAGTCGATGAAATTTCTTTTGGCCAATTGGTTTTTTACTTCAAATCAAATTCAATATGTTGATCAGTGTTGACAAAAATGAATAAATTAAACAACAGATCGAGATTTTTAGCAAAATATTTAGTACATCGCCTTAACCATTTGCGCACTGCCATCAGACCTTACAAGGGGTGATCCATTTAGAGTTGTTCTTGTCAATAGGTTTCTTTTTTTTGTCATCTGTCACCCGTACCTGCTATTATAATGTCGTATTATTCTTATTCAGAGTTGCTTGACAAATCATTATGTAAAGACTTATACCTCAACAATAGCAGCGCTCAAATTCGTTTGGGCTCGGCAACAGCTTAATGACGATCCGCACTTTGCGCACTGAAGTTCGTACAGTGATGAGGCTGATATCTGGATCAATGGTTATCTGAATAAATATTTGCCTCATTTGGGAAGATAAGAGGATCCCGAACTACAGTTACATCCACAAAAATACTTTGTTTGGTGTGGTTCTTGCGCTAGTTAAATCATCGGTACGTATTCACGATGAAAGCAGTGATTTAAAATTGGATCTTCAGAATCAAGCTTTTACGGCGTAGTCGCGAGCAACATTTACTGGAAGTTATATTCAAAAAGTAAATGTTAGACACTGTTCTCTCAGACCATAATAAAGTTTCCACCATCGCAATTCATTTTATGAGCTAAAAAAAAACAGGCCTTAACCCTTTAATGCCCACTGGTCCATTTTGGACACGTGTTGCTTAATGTGATCCGACACTGTTTCGAATTTCTTTCAGGGAAAGTCAGATTTCCTTTGACAAAATTAGTACAAAATGATATTTGACTTACATAATGTTAAGATAACTTGATGCACTAGCAAAATGTGACAAGAATGAATTCGACTGCAAATGCAACTTTTAAGAGTTTTGGTAAAATTAAATGCCACAGTAGGTGGTCACCGTGGCGTAATGGGTTGGTGGATCAATTCCTACGCTGGGGGTTCTAGGTTCAATCGCCGAATTTACCAGCATTCATAACTCATGGCTCCACCTCTTTCGAGTCACTGATAATGCTAAAAGAGTTTTCTTATTTAGAAAAAGCTCCCCAAAGTTCGCCATTTGGAGTCGGTAGGTCCCATGCACTCGTGATAATAGCATGCACAATATGAGTGGGGCAGGTCCACCTAGGAATGTCGTGCCACGTATATTATTATTATTAAATATCAAAGTATGGAAACCGTCACATATAAACCTATAAACATTATGAGAACAGAAGTATGAGTTTCACATAGAAATTGTTCACGATTAAAATGCTTCTTTCAGAATTATATAATATATATGTCAATATACCAGAAGAAACAAGCTTCAAAATTACAACTACACACTTGTGCTACTGAAAAGCACAGAATCTGTTCCATAATGAAAAGCATTTTTAATGACTCTCGAGCAAAAGGACACCGCGTCTAAGTGAAGTACTTATATGAACATTTCTATTCACTATTAAAATGTGCAGGTTTTCACTTGGCCATCCCTCATAACTTCATATTCTATTGAAAAGGAGTGAGTGCTTAACCATCGTAACTTCTTTGATGAAGTGGCTCTTAGGTGTGCATGGTTACAGAATGAAATGATAGCCCTTTTGATAATAAATGCCACAGGCTGTTCACTTTTATTATTTTGTACAATTTTTGAAAAAAGATAAAGCAAAAGAAGCTTGCACTAGTACATCATCTACCATTTTATTACTTAACATATTTCTTTACATAATATTACAGATCTCATGTGGAAGTAAACCAGAAATGGGCCAGGGGCTCGATCGGGAATCAGCTAATTGTAATCTCTTTTGGTCGCAGCCCCATTTCTGCGATTACTTAACATTCAAAACGTTGCCAATATTCAAAAATAATTGTGCACAGAAAACAGACAACGATATAGTTTTTCTTAAAAATGCGGCACTGTAAGTATATTTTCAATCAACTCAAAACTGAAATTTAAATCTAGATTAATGCATTTATTTGTCTAACTTTATATTGCAGCAAATATTTTTATACACAAAGATACGATGGAATTCGGCTAAGAACTTTTTCTTCACTTTAATTCCCAAATTGTGCCAATTAGGGCGCAATTATACTATCCTGTGGTCATGGAGCCACCTGGCGGTGTACCGTCAGATAAAGATAAGCAATTAGTAGTACATCAACAGCCAAACTTAAGCCTTTTAAAATCTGCAAAACATCTACCGCAGCAGCAGCATTCAGCACTCATTGGCATATCCGTTGGAGGCCAGCAGACTATCGAAAAACTTTCTCGTCCTATGGCATTTGATAAGGTGAGTCATAAGAAGGTTACTATCGGGAAAGTGTGAGGTTTTTTCGTCTGCTGTCATGTTTTCTACAATTGTTCAGTCAGCGACTGCCAATATTTGATTCAGTTGCAAACGAATTTTTACAAGATTACGTGGAACTCTGTCATAACTTCTGAAAAGGCGAACCATATTTTTTTCTTTTCTTATTTGAATAACATAATGTTGTCTGCTTTTTCATTCCTAAGATGGAGTCATTAGTACGAGAAATGCAAGATCCCGATCATGGAGTTCCAGTAAGGCAGCAGAAAATGTTTTTGACATCGATTCCCTATGCATTTATGGGTATTTATTAGATACGCCCAAAAAATCCAAAATACAATTAAAAAATTTGTATATTTTCTATTTAAGGATACGATTTGATTGAATGGCTAATGGATCGTTTGATGATTGAAGAATCTGAAGCGCTAAATATTGCAAATCAATTGTGTCTGCATGGTTATTTTTTTCCTGTTAATGATTCAAAGACACTCGTGGTCAAAGACGATTCATCACTCTATCGATTCCAGACACCATACTATTGGCCTTGGCAGCATAAAGCACCTGACAACGTTGAGTATGCCATTTATTTGGCAAAACGATCTTTACGCAATAAACAACGACATGCACTCGAAGACTACGAAAGTGAGGCTCTTGCAAGTTTGCATAAGAATCTCAAAGGTAAATGGGACTTTATTGCAATGCAAGCGGATGAGCAGGTCCGGTTGGCCAAGGAACGTAAGAAAGGGGACAAAATCGTTGGAGATTCACAGGTATATGCTCTTGAATACTTCACAAATTGTAATAGAATATCAAAGTTCTGTAATTATTCATAGGAACGTGCTTTTTGGCGTGTCCATCGTCCACCTCCCGGTCAGTTTACACCATTGGAACCGTGCCCGGTGCCGTCACGCGATCGTACTGGTATTAAATCAAAAAAGAAAACCGTCGAAGATTGGCAACGTGAGGTTGATTATTTACAAAAATCCCTAACGCGCACTAGAATGAAAATGTCACAGGCCTGCGAGAGTTTAGTCAGCTATTCGGAGACTTTTGCAGATTATGAATTTTTTCTACAACCAGTCCTTCCATCGAACCCATGGGTGTCAGAGGATGTCGCATTTTGGCAGCTGAACAATGCCATCGTCGATATTCCGACGGAGAAGCGTGTCCGTCGTTGGGCAATCTCAATCGAGGAGCTTGTCTCAGATCCAACTGGCCTCAATGAGTTTACCGTATTCCTTGAGAAGGAGTACTCGCACGAAAATATCCGCTTTTGGATTGCTGTGAATAGGCTAAGACGTTCGGCACACTCACAAGTTTCCAAAAAGGTCATCGAAATCTATGAGTACGTTCATAGCAACATACTTCTTTTGAAAATTATTTCTTATTGGGAATTAATTTTATTTCAGGGAATTTTTAAAACCTGGAGCACCCTGTGAAATCAACATTGACGGCAAAACAATGGAGATCGTCCAAAGAGGTCTTAAAAATCCCTCTCGCTTTACATTTGATGCAGCAGCTGAACATATCTACATGCTGTTGCTGAAAAAGGACTGCTACCCAAGATTCATACGTTCGGAACATTACAAGAATCTTTTGGCTACCGGCATCCAGCCTTTGCATAAGAAACGATTTTTCAACTTTGGAGGAGTAGGCGTGAAGAAGAAAGCGACTGTGAATACAGCAATGTTATCAAGTCAAGCCCATGCGAGCGGAGCTTCTTGTTCCACTGCTCCTGTACCTCTTCCCGGTCATTTGACACGTCGACGTGGTAGCGACAGAAGTCTTTCGGGATCAGTACATGAACTAGCTGTAATTGGAATCAAGGATCCCAGCAGCAAAGTACCCCATTCACATAGTCAGAGTAATCTATGTGAAATTGCCTATAGGTATGATTCAAGTACAATCTATTTTTTTTATTCATTTATGGCTTAAACAAGAAACCCTCTTCGATGGGCTTCAAGAGTATCAAGTACCAAGTTGGCAGATATCAGTATTCGAGATTTAGAAGTGGGTCTTAGTTAATGGATTCTTAAGTGTTGTAGGTTCACAACGTGATGGTCTTAAGCAGCCACTTGTTGGATAGTTGGATGTATATTTTGTAAACATTTTTGATAAGCGTAACATTTTATGCATCTGCAGGGAATCGAGAGCCAGAACTGAAGCAACAATTACAAGGATAATCCCCTTTAAAATTGAGAACGTTTCCGGTATTTTCTTGCTGAAATTGACAAGTAATAGGGAACACAATTTTGGTCTAGATTATACATGCTATGAAATGCGGAAAAAAATAATGACGCATTTAAGTATGTAGTAACTTTTTGCATCGAATCATGTGTGATGATATCGTATAACAATCGTAAAATATCTGGCCAGTGGCTAGATGCGGAAGAAAAACCAAAACAATGCAATTCCCCCACACTAGGGCTTCACTTGAACAAGAATGTACGTCGCTTTAAATGATCGTGTGATTTTAGTTCTTTAGTTATCTTCACCTTATAAGGGTGAAGACCAAGATCTTTTCTTTTTAAATTCGCCAAAATGTGGTAATAAATCTTAATCCTTTGTAAACGTTCTTATTCGGAAAACTGTTTTACACTAATTTGATATACAGTCAAAATGGATGTTAAATTACAACATTCGTAATAATCTTCTTGTTTAAAATTTTTAAAAGAGTGCGCCCTTTCGCCGATCCCATGCTTGGTAGAGTGCATTCTCCTCCAATTCAAGAACTCTGGTTGTACTTAAAAAGTGCACACTGAATACCTAGAACAGAAAACAGATCAAATGACTTAATTATTATACACTTTCAGGGATGGTACGAAGCCAGTTGTGGATAAAATGGAAACTACTATGGAATCAGCTAGTGCCATTTGCCCATGGGATGATAACGAAACAAATCAAAATCCGACCGCAACATTTCATCTGTCTGTTTGCCCATGGGAGCAGGAAGATACTCAACCAATTAAAACGACACCAAAAAGACTTCCAAGGTATCATGTATTGAATGGTTTTTACTTGATCAGATCTAATGCCTTTCACTCTCATTGCAGTACTTCATCCGATATATCTGAAGTATCCGATCGCATGAGACGATCCTGCGGCCTAAGGCAGAACACTGTTGACAGCAGTGAGTACAGTACTAAACGATTAATGCCGAATTTTACGGAACAACGAAGAGCATCGGTAACTTTAACGCCAAGGTAACGTCACCAATACAGTCCGTACTAAGAATTCTCAAATTATAATTCATTTAATTTGTTTGATTTAGAATATCGGAGTTTGCAAGATCTTTGAAAGCGACGTCATTGACTGTTCCGATATACACTGAAGATGTTACATTTATAACGACAACCGCAGAAGCAAAAGACTCTCCTAAAATTGACGACGAAGAAGACTCTGTTGTTGTGGATAAACCTTCGGATACAGACACGACAATATTGCCTCCAAATGAAACCGTCACTTCAATTGTTACATTAGAGGAGGAAAACAAAATAACGCCCGAAGACAATCCCGATGATGAGATTCAAGATGTCAGCAATTCACAACCCGAAGTACAAATCGAACTTATTCAAATGGAAACTATATCCGATTCGTCGGACAACGCTCTCAGTTCCGCCGAGATACCGGAGCCCATGGAGAAGTGTGACGAAACCCTCGAAATGCCAAAGTCCGAAACCGAGAACATGAAGTCAGACAACACAACACCCGAAATTGATATCGCCGCCAGCACCTCAAAGATGGCATTAGAAGAAATCCAAAACGCAACGAATAGCTGTAAGATCGCAAAGTCAGTTTCAAGCAATTGGCCTGCCAGAGAGCAGCCTTGTTTGTCGAACAGCACCGCAAGTAATTTAATCAAAACTCCTTCGATTCAAATTGACACCCCGATAGATGTCAAAGAGCAGGAACCCCATCTCGCCCAAAAACTTGAAACCGAAATGTTAGACATTGCCAACTGCCCCGATCCAATTCAGGCAGATATTCCAATTGAACTTCCCAGCAATGCAATACTTTCACAAGCATCAAGTGCACTCTGCATTGTACAAGCCAGTGCGATTGAACCAGAGACCATAGTATCGCCAATGGAACTGAAGGAGGAAGAGATGTGCGATGAAGAAGCACTGCTTCAGGAGGAACTCTCACCAACCACAGATGAGTACCATGAAGGACTGCAATTCGAAGGACGTACTGAATCGTATGAATATGATATTGATGATGTCATAACACCAGGATGTGTTGCACCAGCACCGACACCTGCACCATCACTGGCACCGCTAGCTGAAATTGACATGGATCCAGTTGAAGACGAAATTGAACATCCGCCTAAGAAATCGGATGCAGAAGAATCGAAAAAGAAACGAAAAAAACACAGCTCTGAGACGCGTAAGTCTGAAGAAAAGGCAACAACAAGCAGCGAAGTCGTACCTGCAGGTGATGCAGATCATAAGACTGTATGTCCGTGGGAAGATGAGTAAGTGCATAGATAGAGTTTTGTATAATTTATCAAATTTATGGTGAAGGTATGGGTTCCAATTCGGACATAATTACTTTCATATTCCCAACGTCATATCTTTCGTGTCACTGTGACTATAACTGTTCACAAAATTGGAACTTGGATAGGCATCTGGACTTGTAAGAAGACAGTGGGATGGTCAATGTCACTAGTTGCTGAAAAAGATGAAAGTTCAGTCCAGATTATGAAGTCATCCGAGCTGTATTTTACGGTTGCTAGTTTCTACTTTCTAGAAGTTAGTGACTCGGCGCTAGTGGCTTCATTGGATCTTGGAAGACAGTTGATACTCTTTAACACTATAAGAGTAGACAAAATGGAGACAAGGCGGTTTTGGAATATATTTTTAGAATTCAGCATCTCTCTGTCTCCTCCGATCTTAGTATTGAGCATATAAACTGGATATTGTTCCACTTTTTAATTTATTTCTGAGTAGATGCAAATCTTCAAAATTATAATTGAGTGACTTGCTTAGCACATGATCAAGCTAGTTTCTCCATAGTTATAGAATAATAATTCAACATTTAACAAATGTTTGCATAAAACGTTGTTACTTTAACAAGTTAATGTGAGTGTCGGTGATCCACAATCAGTTAGTGACCACTCCTTATGACTATCACATAATGTAAAGTAAACGTAAAAGTCATCAAAATCGTAACAATAGCCAAACAAATTCAACCTGGAATACTGTGTATATACGCATATACAAAACAGTTTATTTATTCTTAATTTATTTATTTTTCTCCACAGGGATGTAACATCGAGCGACACAACTTTTGTAAAAACCTACGCAACACTTGGTTATTTGTGAATAAAATTGGATATTTAAAAAAAAAAAACAAAAATACTAATCATGCATTGATTGATTCACTGGTTGAGTGTATGTCTAATTTACTTTACGGCATTTATAACTTCAATTTTGTATATGATACCAGTTTAGCCAAAACCAAAGGAAGAAAAAATGAAAAAAAAAACAACAAATACTTTAAAGTTAAAAGTGAACTTTATTATTATCTTTTTAAACAAAAGCATAATTAAATTATCTATTTAATGCTTAAATTGTAATTCATCGCATATTTCTATAAGGTTATATAAGATGTGTATGTTCTTGTTTTACATTTAAAAAAAAGAATAAAAATAAAACTATGAAAACAAAACTACTTACTAAAATAAAATAATCAGGTATCATAAAAGAATATAAGGGAATAAAAAATCAATGCAGAAAATAAACTATAAACGAAAGTTTCTATTAAATCTACCTTGATCTTGTTCAAACATATATAATCAAAACAAATTCATTCATTTATTTTTTGAAAACATTCTTAATGAGACTAACAAAATGCAAACCAAAATTTTACTTGCTAGGCATACAAAATAACTTGAGCCCCAAAGTGTATACCCAGCAGTAAAATTTAATTAAATAATACAAAATTTTATTTCCCTTTGGTTTTTAATTATTAAGTATTCAGATATGTTTTGTATTCTGTTTCTGTTTCTGTTTGCTTAATTTTTGATAAAAAGAAAAACAAGAAAACACAAAGTAATAGAATAATGGTAGACAAGACATTTTTAAGTGAATACAAAAGTTATAATACATATGTGTATAATGAAATATTACCGAAGAGAAATATTTGCAGAAATTATCTTAACTATAAAAAAAAACCAAATATAAGTCTAAATATTTAAAGAATATATACTAAAGCAATTGATGTCTATTAAATAGTACATAATGGATTACTATAGGCGGTTATGTATATTACAAAACAAAACATATAATTTGATCTTCCATGTTTTTATTGCAAAAACTATACTAATATTTGTTATCATAATTATTTAATGTACACGGAGAGAAACTCGAATGATTTTTGTTTAATTTACTAAGTTTTTAACAAAAATATTAGACTAATTGATGGAAATAGGGAAAACAATAAAGCTTTCAGTGCACAAATTTATAATTGTTTTCTATTACACATTGAATATTTATTTTTGTGATTAAAAGAAATACATTTTATCTGCACATAATCACTGATCTTCGATGTACTTGTACATTCAATGGAGATTGTGTGTGCAGACGGTTTTGAGTTTTGAGTAACATTTTTTTGACAAAAATCATCATTGTTGTTCTATTTAAGAATGCATAAAGAAATCAAATATGTATAAGCAAAGATGATGAAATGTCTTCCATTAAAATACAGTTCTCCTTAACAAAAAATAAAAAAGCAAACTAAGGTATATCCTTCATGGAAATGTGCAATGAACTACCAGCGCATTTATTACTCCTCATTTAATACTTATGAGTTCTCCTTCTGCAATTCTATTTTCAAGTCAATAATCATAATGCAAATATATAAATCATAAAAATGATCATAACATCTCTTAAGATCAAAATGGTGAATACATTTAACAAATACGAAGAAAAACGAAACAAGAATCTTTGGAAGAGTAGTTTGTTGGCAGTTGTTGTGCAGTTAGAGAACCAAAAACCAAAATCAACTTCATTATTGTGGGCGACAAAAGTCAGATTAAATATTATAAATAAACACACAAAATCAAAATTATTCTTAGACTCAAGAATGAATATATATTGAAAAAAAGAACATATAAATTTTAAGTGAAAATGATGTAATAACACAATCCGCACACAACCATACGTGATGTGATGCAGCCATATATGAATATGTATATTTTTTAAAATTATTTTTTGTATGATCTTTTGATTAAAATGAGACCACCGGTTCTTGATTTTTAATTTTTTTAACCAATGAAAAAAAAAAACACAAATAAACAATAATAACAACAACAAATATTTCCGCATCAAAACAAAAAAAAAAGGAACTAATTTAAAGAATAATTTAATAAATAAAAACAAAAGCAAATAGTAAAAGAAAGAAGGTGTAAAGAATGAAAGAAAAATATTATAATACTTTCCAAAATCGTTATACCATTTTGCGAAAGCATCCATTGTGATGTTTTTATTGCTATTATTAAAAAAAAATACAAAATATAAAATGTAGAATACTTACATACAATTGTTTAGTTTATAGTTAAACAAAAACTGAAATGAAAGAACAAAAAACAGATAAACAAAACCAATACAATTGTATTAGATAATATACATTTATAAAGAAATATAGATGAACAAAAAAACCACTGAGCTAGCAAAAAGAACTAAGTATAGATACCCGATTATCTATTATATGATATATTGTATTGAAAAGGAAATTAGTATATGTTGATTATATGCATATATAATTGAAAATAGCAAAAAAAAAATAGAAAACAAAACAAATATTTAAATCTAAAAGTTGTGCAGCATAATGTTAAAATGAAAGTAAATATATATATATATTAAGAAGATATAATGGTAATAAAACAATGAATAAAGTATATATATATAAATATATATATACATATATTAAAAAAGAAGAATATGTTAAAGCAGTACTATACAGTTATCGTTAATTTTACTGAAATAAAATATATTGTAGAATGTATTTAATAAAAAGTGGTACAATAACAACTGAATGTCTTATCTATTGCTGTAGTTAGAAATTTCTCTGCCGCGCGGGCATGGTGCTATTGGGACAAGTTAATAAAAGGCAATTTCATTCGGTTGAATCTTATTTCTGATCACATAAAAGTGCAGGTCATGCGTTTAGCATGAATCCGATGTCTCCTATTCCACCTCCAGCGTGTGGTCGTGTTTACGTCGATCGTGTAACGGACTTTAAGCGAGACTTTTACTTTATCTTATTCAGTTTCGATTCGAGAATTATGACGTATTCTCATTCATGTGTTTCTGGGGTAAGTAAAAAAGAAGACATATTTCGCAAAAGACAAGTCACAAGTCACCCATTGCTGAGCTTGATGCAACGGACACATACAGAGTTGCTGAAAAAATTGCAATAAATTAAAACATAATATCTTTATCATTGTATGTTTCATTTTAATGAAAATAGGTTAAATCAAAATTATAACATAAATTCACATTTATTCAATATGGTCTCCTTTCGATTTGACTATAGCTCTGAGCCGATCAAAAAAATACTTAGATGCATCACGTACGCTGCCATTCTCGCCGAAGTGCTAAGTTTATCGCATCCTTTTGTGCCAACCTTACATTTTAAAATGCCGACGATAGAATAATCCATTGGGTTTACATCCGGAGTATTTGCTACCTATTGTAGTGATGAACTAAAGTTGTTCTGAAGACCATCTGTATGAGACAGCGCAGAGTCCTGTTGTAATGTACATTGTCGTCTTTACTGACACCCGAGAAAGAACAGTATCCACTGCGACTTGACACTTTGATGGAAATAGATTGATTTGAATCACATTGTGCACTTATGTATTATCACTGAGATTGAAAATGAAAAAAATACTGTCATCCTCCTGTCCATTTATTTTATCTAATTTGTTATAAAATGGTTCCAACAAAACAGGGCTCGTACAAGCGACACAACGCTCGAAGTTGTGAAGGAGAAATTAGGTGACTGGGCCATCAATTGGGCACCGCGATCATGCGACCTGACACCATTCCTTTTTTTCTCCGGTTACGATAAGTACTTAGTGTGCGCTAAAAAGCCAACTACTTTGAACAAGGTCGGGCTAACATTCGAGACGGTATTGCTGGAACAACAACGCAATTATTGGCTCGAGTCATACAAAATTGCATCGATCGCTTTAAGCACTGCTACCGAAGCCCTGGTAGATATTAGAATGAAATGTTATCTCAAGGCATGAATGTAGATTCAAAATAAAGCCAGAATCAATTTTATATCTCACTGCGTTGTGGTTTTGCATAAATTTCTTTTCCTATCGTTCTGTTCACCATGTCCAATCAGCAGGTATTATATATATGATACTTACGAGTTAACCTTTTCGAAGCTATGGAAACTTTCTCCATTAATTGGTAATAATCAACAGAAAATTTGCATTTAACAAGTTCTAAAATTTGAGTTTTAACTCTGTCTCAAACAATACAACAGTCGACCCGAGGTAATGGTTTTGTAAGGCAGTGTCGGTTTATCGAATTTGTCGGACTATAGAGTACTGCCTCAAACGCCATGTAGTTCGGAACACTGATCTTAACAATCCGACAAATTACAAATCAATGTGTCGTCATACTATGTATGGGTTATGGAATTTAATAAGGCTGCATAGAGAGCAAATATAGATGTGGCGAATTGGTTACAACCTGTTTAAAAATTAACATTCACGAAGATTATGCGAAATAAGTTCTACGTATCCTCGAGACACCTTATGTGTTTAGGGGCTTGTCGGATTACACGTGTGACGGTTAAGTCAGCATCTGGACTACCGCGGGTCAAGTAGACCTCTCTATGACGGTCTCTATGACCGTCTCATGAGGAACAGAAGCGAAACCGAACTCCAACTTGGACCTTGAACAAAAACAGCAACATCTTCTCTTATTCGATTCGTTTTAGTTTCGGCAACTCGGTTTGACATAAATTCAACTCGGTTTATATGTAACTCTGTTTGATTCGGTTTAGCAACTCGAGTTGACCCATCACTAAATTCGTCACAGATCATTTTGGATTCATCTGATACTTTTTACTAAAGAAAACACAAACATCATTTTCAACTAATGCAAAATTGATGAAATTTATTTACATAGTTTTAACAAACAAATATCGAGGAAAACTTAACTTAACATAACCATAAAACATTTGCAATATTTCATTAGATCATTTTTCTCTCTTTTCAACCATATACATGTGTATGTAATCTTCAATACAATAAATATTCGTTCACATTTAAAATATTTAACAAAACAAATACGTAATTAAACACTTCGTATTAGTTGTTGACTCTCTTCTATTGACGTTGTTTCTCTGTAGGCATCCTTCCTGGGATCTTCTGGTATCCGATTCGAACAAAAAAAAGAAAGCATTCACTGCCTGTGATTCTTAGGTTAAAAATACAATTCACTTATAACAGTTTTAACAATAACAATTTGATAATGATGCAGTTTAACGACGTGACTTAATTTTAAAAACAAGTCATGATCATAGGGGTCACAATGTCTCATTCATTTTTCTTTTCTTTGTGTGTTGTATGATTTTTCAGCGACGTAATTCTTAGAATTGTCTTTTTCTTATTTTATTAATTGAAACCATATGTGTAATATAAAAACCCTTTTCTTCCTTATATATTCTTGTTGTTGATTATTCTTAATAATTTAATAAACAAAATTCATCAAATCAACGATACAATTTTATTTAATGAAAATAAAAAGCTTCGATTGATATACAATTCCCTTAGTTTGCAAGAAAAAATGAGGGGGAGGGGAAAACGGCTTTAAAAAGTATGTAAGTATTTTGTTTTTTGGTTATAACGTTTTTTATTGATAAGTTCGTAGTGATTGCTTGTTGGCAGTTTTTGTGTCATTTCTTTATATTTTTTTTTTATATTTGTGTGTGGTAGTTTGAGATGAATTTTGATTTTTATCTGTATAAGAACAATTAAGCCAAAGTATTTGAGAGAATTGAGAGGGGGTCCTCTTGTGTTTTGTGTTTGTTTTTTTTTTTTTTGTTTAGTTTCCTTATTAGAAACAGTGCGATATAGTGTTCTTAAAATTGTTCAATCTAATGTTTCCGGGTTATCGTACAGATTTTTGTTTTTCATTTCATTTGTATTCCTTACTCGGATTTATTTTATCTAAAGTGCGGTAGATGGTGATATTACTTTTTTTTTCATCATTCTGCGATTCTTTGAGTTTTCACAAATTTCATAAAATGATATCACAAAATATATAGTACATAGAACTAAGTAAGATTTGAAGGATGTTTTGATGTTTTGTTGTCGTTTTGTTTTTATTTGACTGAGAGCTCACTATAAAACCATAATTTTCATCATTCTCCTGAGTGTTTAGATTTCAAACTTTTGATTTATTTTGCTGTTTTCTTTTTTTTTTAATTTCTAGGACATACAAGAAACAGATTTAGAAAATATGAACAAATGAAACTCAATTAAAAAAAAAAACAACACAAGAATTTAATAAACTATCAAAAAATATTCTTATGCTGGAATATAGTTTTCCTGTATTAAGCAAGGAAGACAATAATCTTATGTGTTAATTTTTAATATGTTAATACCACCAAACCTGGGTGTCGTGTTTATTTTTTGTATGTTTTAATTTTACGTCAAAAGTACGCCCAAAAATGTTACCACTATTCTACAATACAACACTTTGTATAGACGCAATCGAAATTCGAAAACTGACTTATGATCTATGAGTTTTGAAGCCCGATGTTATTCAATAGTTGTATGTTTCTTCTGTATTGTGGTGTGGTTTTTATTTGTTTATTTGTGTCTAACAATATTTATGTCAATATGACATAATGTTTCAACCATAACATATGTTTGATTCGTTATAAAATGTTTAACGGCTGATAACATTAATTTTTTTATGTATATATATATATATATTTATTTATTTCTTTTTTTTTAATTAGTTAACTTATGATAGATTGTTATTATGCTTATGATGTTTTATTTCTTGTATGTATATCTTATCACTTAAACTATTGACATACTGTTTTTGTACAAATTGTTTTTCGTACGTTTTCTTATATAAGTTTGTAAATTAAGTGTCAAATTAAATGTACTTGTGGTTAAAGGTGTATTTAATATAATCGGATAAAATAAAATCTTCGATCATCCTTTTTAATTCCGGAAATACATTTTTAACAACTCTGGTAATACAAATAATAAGAGTGTGGACAAAATAAAAGGGTTGCTGCAGTAGTTTGGTTTGCACTGTGGACCAATAAGATTAAACTCTTTGGATTTCACTTTCAGTTCCTTCGATGGCTAAACTCCTTTCGCCTAGATCGATTTCAGCTAGTAAAAAATGGAAATTCGTTATTCAAGCTTCCATTCGTACAAGTAACTCCAAATTTATAAAAAAAAATCACTTAATTTCGTTTACGAAGTTAGCTTCTCCCTTCTAATTTAATTACACAATTTGAAATTCGAGTAGTGTCAATGATTTTTGCGTTACGCTTAATTTCACTTCACGCACATTTTACATACATTTTAGTCAAAGCCAAAAGCCTGATACATCAACCGTACCAGTAAGGAATTTACCTATCCATTCGCCTTACTATCATTATACTCCACACTTGTTACGCCCTTTCTTGAATATGCTCTAATAATTCGGAAACCCGCTTGCATAACTTTCTCCGATTGTGTTGAAAATGTTCAAAAGAGATGTTCTTAGAAATGCATTCGAATATTCGCCAAAGCTATAGGAGTAGGTCTTAACTGCTTGGTTTAAAATCTCTACCCGCTAGACTCACTAAACATGATGTAATGTTTGTCAGGGATCTTCTATCAATGATTCAATTTTATCTGCGTGCTAGGCCGCTTTATTCCAAAGATTACTACGGGGAAGCCTACAGTACTACTAACAGGAAGCCAACGGTAAACGAGAATGATTCGGGTTCAATGAGCTGTCGATATATGTGCAAACACGATTGGCACTTTGAAAATACATTATCCAGCCTTTTCCCCAGTAAAGATATTTATTTTTAACTGCATACATACTGTACATATATAATAAGAGCTTGCACTTTTCCTGTAAAATCTATTCCGTACGTAAGTAGCTTGCAGAGAGATTAACCTTGGCAGATACTCCACCAGTTTTCATGGTAACTTGTATCTACTTATATATTTCCTATTATGTCATTTCAGCAGACCCCTCAGCATTGGCACAATAACATTTTGAAATGATTGTTGATAAACGAGTTTTGTGTAACCAACAAAAACTAAAATACCCCTAACCACAAGCTCAATTTGTTGACACCGAACTTTCGCCTATTAAATAAACATGTATGTTTGTATATATTTTGTTTATCAGCTTTTAAATACACTACGCACTATTTAATGATATTTATGTTAATTTTGTTTTGTTTCAATTTAATTGCTTTGTAGACAGATACATTGTTGTAACTTTTTGTTATTTTCATTTTTCATTAATCTATCAAATTCCGTAGTTTGGGTATTTGTCATCAAATTCGATTATCTCAATGTATATGCAAAAGTCAATGTCAATCCAATTTATTCAGAAAATCATAAATTTCCCATTATCATTTTGAAAATGAAAACACCACTAAATCTTACTGCACTCCAACGAAATCAAAAATGTTACAACTCATCGCAATCATATTAATGATGATTGATTAATTGTTATTGTTTGATCATTTTTGGTTTTTTTTGTTGTCTTCTGCATTTATTTAAAATAGTTAACTTTTAGGTTATGTTTAATTATATTCATCTATATTGTTTAAATATTCAATCATCAATGTGTTGCTGTTTGTTTAAATGTTAATTTTGTCTGCTTATAAATATGTTTTGTTTTTTCTTTTTCTTTTAATTTGTAAATAGTTTATTTAAAAGTGTTTACTAATTGCGATTAATACTTCTTTTTTTTTGTTTGCTTTCATTGATGCATGATTTAAATTATCAAAAAGCGGTTCAATGATAACGCAATGCTATTTTTCATCTTTATCTTGAATTTAAAAATTAATAATCGTTAACTTAATTTTAAGTACAGTTTATTTTTTTTTATGTTGTAATGTTTTATTTAATTTTAACAATTGTCCGTTATCACAGCACCAAACATGTTTTTTTTTTTATTTCATCATCTCGTTTTCGTCATATTTAAAATTAATAATTTTTATTTTTGTTTTCTTATTTGTTTCTGTCATATTAAATAAAATAAAGAAATTTGGCGTACTTAAAATAAGTTGCTTATAAATTTTATTACAGAAATATATTTACGTTTATGATTAGGCACAATCTAATGATAAAAATTTATAATTTGTTATTTGAACGTTTTACTATTTGCGTGTTTGCTTATATGAAATATATTTTCAATTTAAAACTAATGTTATCCGGAAGCAAATGCAAACAAAGATAGAATAGTTTATATTAATCGATGGAATATCAACAAATATCGTTTCGAACTTACAATGAAATGTGGGGCAGAGAATAATACAGCTAGTGTTGCGATTATTGTGAACAGCGTGAAAATTATAAGGCACAGGCGGTCGACTACCATTGCAGCAAATTTCCAATCACGTGTTATATCGCTGGTTTCATCTTCTTTCTTTAACTAAATAAATATGATACAATTGAAAATTGATTTGCCCTTTTTTTAACAATCATACACATCTATTTCTTTGCATTTTTCTCACGAAAGTTTATCGTAAAGTTATACACTTCTTTCGATGCATCTCCTATGTTAGCTCACCTGATCTGTTATCCATCTGAGTTCCTTCAGGATGAGTGCTAATTCATATTCAGCCGATGAACTTAAGCATGTATGTGAGATAGCTTCATGGATTCTACTCTCACCTACCGGTCCAACACTTCCGTCATCGCCTTGTCTGAAAATGCATCGTAAGCAAACAAATTATTCCGAGAGAGATTTTACTATTTCAAGAAATAAATTAAGGGATCTGGAAATTATAGAGTAAAATTTAATTTTCGTCAATCTTGTGCTCAAGATATAGAATAACATTCATAGTTCAGACATCGAAAATCCGCCAACAAAATTCAACTGAAAGAGCTCTTGAATAAAATTATTCTGACCAAGAGACTCTTTGAATACGAACCTCTTATTGGGGTATGGATAGGACAACCTTATATCTGGCTTTAACGCCAAGTGTTCGTGGATGAAAGACACTTGGACTTGATGACTGAAAATCAGACAAGAATGCTGTCTGGCTAAAGTATCGCGAACCGAAACCTACCAACGGTACATATGGGAAGAGACCCGATTAGCGCAGACAAAATTTATGGAGAAAGTAAAAGCCATAAATGAGGATTATGCCCCCGTTAGGTCTGGTAAATGAAAGCGAAGTATATGCAATAGCATTCAATGACACACTATATTCACTCCGCAATAGAAACCACCAATAAACCCGACAGGAGAACTCCATTAACCCCTATTGAAATTATGAAACTTATACTGAAAGCGGATGAAGATCACGAGAGATTTTCCTGAGTGTGGAAAAAGTGAGTAGTATATGAGTCTGGCCCAGCGAGTACGGATCACACGTCTAAAGTAGCTACACCGTTAAGGTCCCAGGGACAACTTAACTCCAGCCATAAGAATAGTCGACTCAGAGCGTGTGATAAAACTTAACAAAGAACCTCCACGATTAAGATGACACAGAAGTAGATTGGTACCACAATCAACTTTGCAGCTCCTATGGGCCAACGAGAAATCCTACTTGCGGAAATGCTTTTATAGTTCAAGCCCCTACCAACGAAAGGCATACGCGTTCCATACTTTTTCGGTACATATTTCTTTTTAAGATTCTTAAATGAAACTCATACCTGTACACAGCTCGGTAGTAAGCCTGTTGATGTGGTATCGTGGCACTAGAACATCTATGATTACATCGAAAATCATCGTCGATATCCAACACGTTTGCCAGCAAGGACTTTGAAGATCTAAAATTATATTCACTATTAAATTTTATTTTTAATGTGTAATATTTTAAATCAAAAAAAATATCTTAGAAAGTATAGCATCAATTCTGGGCTAAAAGCGACACAAACACACTTGATCGAACACCACGATCATTGTTGGTTGGTTGTGTTTACCTTTCCTTGAGCTCAACATTTTGCATTTGTTGTTTTTTGTCAGTTGCCGAGCTAGACGACGGAGGGGGTGGACATTCGTAACCCACTTGTCCCGGTCTTCGCATTCTTAATATACAAGGCAACCAATAGAGGAATATAACTCGAATCTATGAAGGAAATTGGATTTTACATTTCAAAGATTAATATAGAAGATTCTACGTTCTTAACAGGCATTTCAAACGCTTATTTTTTTTTTATTCGTTTTTTTTGATAGATTTTCAAGTCATGCATTTCAAAGGTATAGACATAGGATAAATTCAAATTCAAATTTATAATAAAAAATCAAATAGTATATATACTTTTATTTACTAGTAGTAATTTTATTAAATGCAATTAATCCCATTGATTTACTGCTTTTAAGTGTATTCGTTTCTTTTCTTTTTTTTTGCTAATTTGTATTTAAATTGTTGTGGATAAAAACGCTAGGTTTATAGAATATGTATGTTTTTGGCTGATATAGTAGCTTGGTTATGTTATATGGTGTGTGAAATTTTTAGTATTCTTTGTTTTTTTGTGATATATTTTTATATTACCCATTCACTCATTTCATGCGTATCTGGATTTCTATGATGATAATTGAGGATAAGTATGGTTGACACAACTGATGAGGCCACCATAAACATAATGCAATTGAAATAAGTTCCTAGAAGGACACAAAAATTACACAAAGTTGTACAAATTTGATTTTTCTATGGCTTTGTTATTTTCTCTGTTTTTGTTTTTTTTTTTGTTTTCTATAAAATATGGAAAAAATTATCAGTTTATGAATTTTCGATCGATGTACTGCTGCCCTTTGGAGAACTGTTAAAAAACCATTAATCCTCTTGAACGAAATATACATGTTTGTATTTTTTTTTTTATTGTATCGAATTGCGAATCTATGTTAATGAACTAAAGGATGAATCTTAAAACAATTTTGTTTTATATTTCGTGCAATTATCCAGAGAAGCACGAACTTATTTTTTGTTTTCTTGTCTGTTTAATTTATTATGATGTAAGAAATTAATGCAATATGATGTGATTACGCAAAGAATGTCGTATACTATCTCTGCAGGTTATTTAATTTCAGTTACATTGCCTATGTATGAGCCTGTGTGCATGCATCATTTTGATAGTCAGATTGTCATTTGGTCTATTATTCAAAATTTTGCATGGTTCTTCGAAATATCCCTTCAATTTAAATTATTCAAATAAAATGTTTTTTTTTTTTTTTTTGTTAACTTTAAAACATATAATAAATACGTATGTATTCTTTTGTCAATCTCTATGATTTATAATACGAATATACATATAATTATAAATATAAAATTGTAATTTGTGTTGTTTGTGTAGGTTAACAAAAAAAATGAGCTCCTTTTTGGAATCATGGATATTGTATTGTAAAATAATAAACCAAAGAACTAAATATAATGCTTCTGAGTATTGATTTCACATCTAGGCTGATTGTGAGATATTAAGCTTGTTATAGAACGGAAGCCTCTCTGGATGTAAACTCTCATCGTTGAAGATTTGAACGTATCCGTGAAGGTGTTCCAGATTCCATTGCCTCAACAATTCGGTGACAACTCGAACATTGAATATTAATTCAGAGAATATTTCTGAAATTACGCATTTAAGGTAAGCAGAAACATGGCATCTCAAAAAAGAATAATTGCAAAGAAGTTACTCTTTCCTCTGAAAAAGGCTTTAGTTTTGATGCCTTTCATGTTTGCGAAAGTATCGTAAGGTACACGTTTCAAAATGAACAGATTATATAAAATGCTACTGAATTTATGTAAATGTCTACGGAAGACCTGAAACTACAACCTCGTTAATATTTTATTCAGAATTATGATATAAATGAAATGCTCCTACATCTCACAAAAGAGACTTCAATTCAAAGGCGATGTAAAATCAGGCAAATTATTTGAAATATATTAACTGAGTTATGGGTGTGTCCAGTTAAATAATACTGGCCTGTAATATCGAATCAAATGAGAATGAAGAAAAGCAAACCATTATTTTGTAATTTGATATGACTGTCATGTAAGGTCATGTATGTAATATACAGAAAAAGTATGCGTAGATTTTATGAAGAGAAAGGTGCATATTTTCACAAAATTCTGTATATACACTAATTTTTATAATATACGAGTTACATATAAATACGAGAAACAGAAATATATATCGAAAAACTGATGTAACGTACTATTTTTTTTTAAAACATATGATGTGTATATCAATTAATTTTTCTTGATGTTAGATGTTTTTTTTGTATATACATCCAGATAGTTATAAGTTCTACATACAATTTTGTTTGGCAAATGATTTCATTTTATTTTTATACAAATTCGTGTATAACATTTATCTAATTTTATTTTAAGACTGGGTGCTGGTCAAACATATTTTTTCTTTTTTTTTTTGTAAACATAAAAGTCTGTTAACAAAATTATATTTAGTTACTTTGAAAATGAATATAATTTATTATTTAACAAAAATTAAACTTCGGTGATTGACGTACAGTAATAATTGGATATTTTATAATTTTGCTGATGCAATAAATGCAACTTACTCACTCAGTGAATGAAGCCAGATGATCATTTTGAGGTCTCTGACACAGTCCGTCAATTTTTTTTAAGATCACACACGTGCCGTTGCCATGCCCTACTCAAGTTTAGTAAAAGCTGTCTATGAACTTGATTTAACCTAAGTTGAAACAGACACAGCAAGTGTCGAAGGGAGAATTTGCTGACTTGAAAATCAAATGAACATGAGTTGTGAGCTGATCTCAACATGATACAGTGCGACTTAACTTTAAAGTGCGGAACAGATTTTAAATGAAATTAACTATGCAACAATGTTTCAAATTCAATAAAAGGCTGTACGTCTGAAATGTTATGCCTGAAGGTGACTCTGAATGTCCATTCTTCAAGATTGTATACAGTACATGCTTTAAGGCACAGGCTGAAAACCAAGCATTTTAAGTTAAAAATAATTGTCCCCTATGAACTCTTATGAAGGCACAGAGATTCCGATTAGTGAGTGACCGGGGTCAAGACACAGCATTGGCCGAAAGTATAGAGGAGCAAAGGAAGTTGTACCCTTCCACATTCGTCTTAAATGCCTGTGTGAGAAATATTGGGCAGAATTTCGCAGCATTTTTGACACCTTACTAAGTAACTAAGTGTTGTGTTGATACACATTCACACATATTTATCAAAGATGGAAAGTTTTCCGCAACATTCCTGGATAATGACTGATAATTAAGGATTCACTTAAGCATTGAACAATATATTTTATTATTTCCATTATCTGCTAAATACTACATTTAGTTGTATATACTTCGGTATCATGGACTTATCAACCATTCCATTCCCCTGAATTCTCTTAAATTCGTAATAGTTGCAAAATACTTTAAGTCATCAGTTTCTAATACGTAGATGTATGTGTGATTATATTTGCCAGACGAACCCAGCACCCAATAAATAATACAAATCAAGAATAATACTAAATGCTCGGTAATCAAACTAAAAAAAACAACAAATAAATACACAAAATAAAGAAAAAATATTTGACCACCACTTTATATCTTAAAAATATATTCAATTTTAAGACCCGCCATGGGTCGCAGGCCGAACTATATCTAAGTCAGATAAGTACTTTTTTGATAAATTTAAATCATAAATGTACGAACTTAAGTTAACGATTTAACATATCAAATTATTATAATCTTCACAAACTTAAATAAATAATAATTATTTTAAATTTTTTTTAAGAAACTTAGGGCTCAATTTAAATGTTACAAATCATTGATAACCCCTCCTGAAGCTTATCATTTAAAACATAATCAACAAAAAAAAAAAAACTATATAATTGCTAGGAATCAAACATACATTCATACATATTAGTTACGCGAATGTGCTCCGGTACAAGTTCAAAAGCAAGTTGATCTTGAACGTACTGTTTTGTCTGCAGCTGAATCGGAATTCATTTTCACTAAGACGATATACATTTCTCGATAGAGTGTCGTTTGAAACACTATTTGAATCAAAACACCCATTCCAGTATCGTGAATTTTGATGTCTCCATAACGTATTTTCTGCATTATGTGGGGCCATACAGTTTTCAATCTTACTTATATTGTAGTATAATAGTGTATAAGTTTTTAAGTGTATAGAACCTCACAAAGACAATTCACTCTGCAAAGACCTGTCCGTTTTGTCAGTCATGAGTCTTATCAAACTTCTTAATCAACCCCTTAACCATTAAAAATAAGAGAAGTAGTTTATTTCTCGTACATATTTACAAGGGAGCTCATAGACTCCTCGAAAATGGAAAAAAAAGTTTAGTTATTGAGAAATGCAGAAAAATGACAAGAAAAGAAAAAGAAAAGAGTTGCATTACAGTAAACTAAAATAATGAAATTCGTTTTTTTTCCTGTTTTAATGTGATAGCATTAAATTAGCAAGTGAAAGTAGCAAAAATAGCGAAATTGAGATTCTCCTCGCTCACCTCGAGTAGATGTATAAAGAAAAAAAATAAGTAAAAATGAAAAAAAAAAATATTAGCAAATAAAACGATAGAGCGAAATGCGATTAAAAATTATATAATATGGAAGTGCAAATGCATTCTTTAAATATGAATCTCTGTTATTATACAGAATAGAAAAATTGGAAGATGTTGAAGGTCCACTTTTCAATTGCATCCCGATGATGTCAACTAACTGGTCTGGAACAAAAACACTCAATTCACTTCGCTGGCATTTTACGCTGACGCTTCCCAATGATATGGATTTAAAGTAGAATTAAGCAAACAAAAAAACAAATACGTTAACTGAAGAGAACAGAGAAAGTTACAGCTATGGTTTTATTTCTTTATTTTGTTGTCCTGGAAATATGAAAAGAGCAATGAGAAAGATCGTTAGACAGTGTTATTAGATTCGCATTTTCTTATAAGGCAAGTTATTTTAACAACTTATCCCTTCGCTGCTTAGACTGGCCATTAACTCAATTTATTTCGCAAGTCAATTAAATATATTAATTTGCAACAAACATTTCTAGCTATTCCTATGTATATTGTAATGAGATTAAAAATGCTGTGTTGCATATTTCAAGATATGTAACTTCCCTAAATAGAAGTTAATTTAATTTTTTGCTTACACAACAACTGATGTTATATTTTGGTAACAAAAATGGTTGCTTTAATGTATTGACTTGATTCTAGCGAGATAACCAATATTAGCTGTTTTTATTGGGGCCAATGATCACGATCCAGACTTTGATTTGGGTTAGATTTCGGATCCGAATCAAATTTGGTTAACCAATAATTGTTTGTGAATGATTTAAAATTTCTAAGACTCTTGAGTGAATCGCGTATTTATTACCATCCTTTGGTGTGTACCCATACAATTTATAATCATCATCATACAGAGCGGTCGTATAAAATGTGTATGGATTTTATATACCATTGAAACTCTATATGAAAATCCAAAGTACTACCGCACACAGAACTAAAATATTTCCTCAATCCGGACTATTTTCTTATGTACAGTGATCTGATCTGTACCATGTGGGCCATCAATTCGATTAGAAGGAGAACTAATTATGTTCCTTTTTTTGGTAAAGTTTAAGAACATGTAGCAATTGATCAATAGAAAATGTAACATTTTCAAATGGAGCATGAAATACCATTTGCCTAGTAATTGATACACCGTTAAAAATAATTCCCGTAAACTTACTGGTAGGGGTTTTTATGACGAGATTGGTTTTTTGATTAGATTTTTATTATTGAAGAAAGCGCACAAAAATTACAATCAGGAGCGAAATAAAAACCACATAAAATAAACACAGACTGATTGATTCCCACAATAACTACCCTTTAAAACGCATTTAGATGGTACTAACTCAGAAACAACTCTCAAAATTGATCATGATGACATTGGCCAAACAAACAAATACTTTAAATATATCCATATTTTTCTAGAGTCCAGACTAAACGCCCGCTATCGCTTGCGGGAAATACATTTCTCTTGAAATCAAGCCTAAACCCTAATTCCTGAAGATGCACGTACAATTATTAGTAATGAAAGTAGAAGTGATTTTTGACTAAAGTTTGACATCGTGATATTTACAAACAATATGTCTTTGAAAGTAGTCGCTATAAACTTTCAAATGGAAAAACAACTGTTGCTTATATCTCGAGTATAACCACGCAAAATAGTCATAATTTGATGACAAATAGCTTAACATAAACCTATAATGTGTGCTGGGCTATGTAGACATAATATCAGACATCCCAACTGAATACAGACTAGATAGACCTCATTGCCAATATCGTCAGCATATCGTAAGTATTTGAAAGTCGTTTATGCATAACAACACTGTATATATTAATATACATATATAAAACAAATATCTGTATCTGATTTGGACACATACCGCTCAAGAGATTGGCTCTCACTGAAGGTTTCAAAATCATGGGATGTAATCATGGGACTCTGCCTTCTTTCCAGAAGACTAGGATTCAAGTGACTCCTGCAAGAGAGGTTTAATTGAAGTGATAAAAGTTCTTCCCTTACCTTCCCAATGTTTAGAAGAGCACTTCACATCATCGGAAACTTCAAATGGTTTTCCATGAGCAGATAAGTAAGATAGCATTGCTAATGTAAGTAAAGCTCTCCATTTACAGTAGAATCTCGATAATGTGTAGCCTGCAATGTGAACTAATCAAATTAATGAATTGCAATTATATAAATAATTGCAACTTTATTCTACACGCCCACTTGCTGTCATCGCCTCTAAATTGACACTCATATTGGCCATATCAGAAATCATCAGCAAGACTCCACAGCTAATTGACCACTTGTGCATCGACGAATTTCAACGACTTTTTGACAGTTATTCATGCAACGATTTTCGGACACATTTCTGTGATGTGTCACAATTACCAAGTTTAGACGACCAAGAGCATGTTGAACAAAATTGTGAAGTTTTCTTATTCTAATCAAATAATAAAAACATCACTGCAAATGTTAAAATTGTGATTATCGTCGGAGCACATCACAAGGAGCAACAAACACATTTGAGAGTCGAAAAATAATAAGGAATTTAAAAAATTGAGGATTCTTTTTTGATTTTGCTATTTGTTGGTGGCCCGTGGCGCCCGTACGCACTTGGATCTACCTGTCTAGGTTCGATTCCTGGTACGACAAGAAATACTTTTCACGGCCCAAACAATGCTCAAAGAGTCTAGAGTCTGTCTAGAAAAAGCTTCTCAAACTTGGCCGTTCGGAGTCTGCATAAAACTGTAGGTCCCCTCCACTCGTGATAGAACAATAGCACGCATAGCAGAACAGAATATGCTAAGAAGCTAGGCCCTGACCCTCTACCGGCTGTAGCGCCACCAATATTATATTATTTGCTGAAAAAAAGAGAAGATAGAGACAAAATGTAATTGGCTTTCTATATTTGTAGATAGTTTATAAGGCCAATATGAGACTCACGCATCAAAGTCGACATTCCAGCTCAGTTGTAAGCCCGCAACGAAAATTTCGTCAAGGTTTAGTGTACAGGCAAATTGTTGCACCTTCAAAAAGTTTGGGCGTGAGTAAACTCTTCTGGACATTAAGCCACCAACCACAATGGGATTGGTCTGAAATGGAAGAACCATATCTGTCAACCAGTATCAAAGAAAACATCATCGACAGACAGTCAACCCTGCATATTTTGCGGTTGCATTTAAGCCTACATCCGTATAAGACATCCAAGAATCCACAAGTGTTCGGCCCAGCATCAATGCGTTCACATAGATTAACTGTTTGGTGCGGTTTCTGGCATCGGATTTATAACTATTTACTTAAATTTCTTTTCCTTGGTCACATTGTAAAAGCGATTGAGCGGCAGAAATAATTCAAATAAAAAACCCATTGAATACGACTTTCTGTTAATATGATAAGGTTTATTTTGGTTCAGTTTCTGTTGGAAGTGCGTGTATTGGTTTCACCCAACTTTAAATACCTGGCTCCTGAAAAGCTGCAGAGAATGAAGAAAATGTGAACTGGTCATGTTTTAATTAGATCAATGTTTCGAAATGTTGCTATATTTAGTTTATTCAGTCCTTTGTGAACATATCCTTAGAACAGTGACTTAACTTAAGATTTGTATATATGTATACAAGATAAATCCTGCTTTTTTTTATTTAATTCCTTCGATTTTGCATTAATGCTGCCTTTTGGAAACAATTCCTTATATTGTAAGATCAAGCATGGATAACATCGATGATTTGTCAAAAGTGTGTATTTATTAAATAACCTCATTTTAAGTCACACAAGCTTTGAAACGTTATTTCTTTAAGCTGCAAATTACAAACTTCGCACAAACATTTAACGATTGAAGTGAATTATTTTTAAAAACAAATGGTGAAAAGCCGTTCGAAGGAATGAAGCGAAAATAAATATGTGATGAGCACTCTGTTCATGTTATGCGTGCAATCTACACACACCCTGCACTTACAATTATGTACAGATATCAGAGTATAACAATCTTAAGTGATTAAGTAATGAAGATTGATGCGTTAAATGCAATTTACAATTTCTAAATGCATTAGCCTTCTTCTATTGATGGCATAAATATGTGATGCAGTTTCTTGCGGTGAATCTTTCAAATGGGCAAATTGTCATCTACTAGTCCCAAATTAATGTAACAAGAATAGTGTTTGGTGAACATCGTTGAATACAGAATGCAAAGTTGGATTGGTTGCAGCTACTACATTGTATACATAACAATAGTTTATCCCCTAAGAGCTGATATATAGGTACAAACAGAAAATATACATACTAAAATAATATACTTATGCTTACAGTATTTAGCGAAATATCAACAATTTGAAACAATCCATTAAACTGAGCCCTTAGTTTCCCTATTGATTTTTGATATTTTATACTTTGCGGACAATGAAGGCATAATTTACGCTTATAAATTTTGTGTTCAACCAATTATCCGCAATCATCATAAAAGGCTAAAAATCGAGAGTTAATCTTTTTTTACTTTTGCGTGGTTTGTTTTTTGCAATTATGTTTAAATGAATTTATATTTTATTTTCATATATATTTTGTGTGCCAGTTTTATATGAATAAATAACTTCGTTTTGAAAGGGGTGGAGAAACAAATTTGGAGTAAGCTTTTCGTTGTGTTGAATTCTGGGGGGGGGAGAATATAAAATCTACAATAAAAAAAACGTGAACAACTTGGTTTTGTTACTGGGTTATAAGATTTACGAATAAGCTAGGTAAAGTATAAGTAAACGTGGCATGTGCTAATTGAGATAGTTTATTGGCAAAGCTTACGGGTATATACAGTACATACTATATTTATATGTGGGTTATATTTGAATTAGGTTGAGTAAACTATGCGAGAAAGTTGAAATGAAAAACAAGTAATAGAAATAGATTTGGCATTCACAGCTATGTAAGTTACATCCATAAAATATAAACGTAATTTAATATTGTTTCTTTAACTGGTGACTAATTTGTCGGAGTTCTAATTTTAATAATGTGTGGAAGATATTTATAATTTTCATTTACCTTATATCGTCATTTATTATTATTTAAATAATCCTAAACAAATCAATTTGTGACACATTTTTTATTTAAAGATTAAAATTAAGAAACGATTTTTCGGGCAAAAACAAAAAAATTCATCTTAATAAAGAAAAAAATTTAAAAGAGATTAGTCGATTAAATGAAAAATGTATATAAAATTTGGTTTTAATACATATATGAATGTTATTTTATGCAAGAGAAAAGTGACATGTGAAATGAAGGAAGAAAACGAATGAATATTACACCAACATTTTGTGTAGAATTAAGAATATATGTACACATGAGAAAAATTAACCGACATTGTCGTGTATAATACATTGAAAAGCTCGATTATTATATCTGAAAGAAGTAAATTAGATAGATAAAAATACAATCAGTGCCGTAAATTGTGTGTTGCTGACATTCATTAAGCTTATTTTACAAAAAGCATTTCCTATTCATCCTATCCAGCTGACGATTTTTCGCTAGACATTAAAAAACTGCTAAAAAAATGTATGGGATCTCTGCCTTATTCAATTCTTATCCCCTTATCGGTCGGAATATATAAAAAGGGTTTATAGAATATAACCTGAGTATAGCAATAAACATGAATAATTTCTCTTAAGTGTTAGATTCTAAAACCTACAATATAGAATTCTGGAAAGAACCGAAACTCCATCGCATTTAATTCATTTTAAATAACGAACAATACTTCTTGGTGCATATTGAAAGTCATAAACGAGAAAATGAAAAAAAAAAACGCGATTTCGATTCGATTACATTTAATTTTCACCCAAATGAGATAATTGTAAGTAAATAAACCTTTGTATGCACAGTTCTTGGATTCAATTAGGCTGATTGAAAAGGACAGAATAACTTTGAAGAAATCAATCAGTACAAACATTTACCAAATATCTGTCACACAAATCATTAAACCAAACTATGGAAATATGACCATACACATCTACCTTGAGACCGTCGATGGTATGCGCCTTTTAATCCAAATCCAAGACAAATGTTAGCAAATATAGAACCGCACATACCACCACAGTGTCATCAGAGCATACTAGAATACCAAATTCAAATTTGTTCGATCTCGCAGGTCATTCTCCAATCTGGTCATCAGTCGCCTGCATCAAAAATTCACATCATCCAAAAGTACATTGACTTCCATGCAAGAAATTTCAAAAAAAAACTTCAACTTGCCTTTGCTCAGGGCTTAGTAGCATCCCTCGTACAACAACATATTTTATTTGTATAAAAATGACTTAATTTTTCATAACACATTCGCTGTATAAAGAAATGGTCTCTTAGCATGGTAATTGCACAAGTAAGTAAGTATCAAAAGTGTGTGAATATCAAATGGTACATGAAAATATGAATACACCAATAAAATGGTACCAGTCCATAAAACTCCTTGTGACGATTTCGATGATAAATTCAGTACATTTGTACCCCATCTCACGTACCAAAAGCCATTCAAAAATGACTGCATAAATATTAGGGTGCGTTATGTGGCACATCTGGAACTTAATTACTGAAGGCAGTCTTTTTGGAATTGACTTTCTACAACATCGTATATACTGACTGTATTCATTGTGTATTATAGGATAGGTATCATTTTAGTCTGCAGAACAAGCGCAATTCTTTGACATATTGTCTGTGAAAGCTTTCGCCAATGGTGCATCGAGTGTTCGCGAAATATATTGTCGCAATTATACCAAGCCTTATACGATATAATATATCACCACATTTCTTACAAATGTTGCATCTTTCTATAGAATTTAAACTAGTCATACGAAAAAGTTTTGTACACCACTGTGTATATAGATGAATGTCCTATAAACATCGAATGAACAACATTGTCTACAAGCTTTAGACATGATTCATGTCATAAATGCATGAATCAACTGTGTGTCTGTTGTTTTAGCTCGAAGAGAGAGCTGTGATTGTGTAAATTTTTTTCCGAATAAACGCCCTATGCACCATTTATTTGATGATCCATTTTACTTGTGTAAATATATTTATGTTTTAAACATTTATGCATTTTTACTTCTTATCAGAGAATGCTCAGGCATTTAAACATGGTTCACACGAATTGGCTTACTTACTACATCAGATACTCAAAGGAATACTCGAAAACTCAGCCTAATAGTTTCATTTGAAGATTTATCTACTCTTTCTAAAATCAACTTACAACCTGATACAAATTTACCGAATTCCCTGATTATGGACAAATGTTAACCACCGCGATGACAGTTAATGCTTTATGGGGTATTGGAAATGTACTTAACTTACCACAAAATAAAGTAGTACTCATATAGATGGTCGCACATAATTTATCAGAATCCAACAACCCTACACAGACAGTTAAGTGGTAATTAAGTTTAATGTGCAATTTGGGGATTTAAGGACAACCAATTAGAAGACAATCAACTTGTTAAGAACATCTTTGAGCTTATAGCAAATGATATTACATACGTATAAGTTTGTTAATCGTTTGACATTTCTGTGATGATGTTATGCGTTTTTTAATGGAAATTAGAAACAAGTAAACATTTTACGATCTGCGTACGATGCCGCTTTTCTCCCAGGCCTACTATGAACACGTTATGGAACGTAATCTGCCTGTTTTATCTGACACCTTAATAGATAATTGATGACATACAACAAATTTAGATGCGTCTGGGAGTATGTCTTCGTTACATTTTCGTAGCTCAAACGCACACTTTTCACAGCACTGGTTGACTAAATGCAATGTCTTACTTATGTTCAACATTGGATCACTCATTTTTCTTCAATTATAACAAAAAAAAATATATAAAATTGCTCAGACTTAGATCATATATCCTTTCAAAGGTTGGTTGGTTGAGAGCGACATTTAATTCTTATTGCATTATTATTTGTTAACTAAAACACTCAATCTTAGGAATAGTTTTGATGTCTGAAATATAGGTCTAAAGTATGATGTGTTTGAATAAAATTCCAATGGTTGGTATGTTTATAACTTAAGCATTGTGTATACCATTTTAATTGTTTTTTTTATTAGATTTATTTTGTTTAAATAAACAAACAAAGAAGATCATGATTTTTTTTTTTGATCTGAAGACAAATCAAAATAACGAGAAACGGAAACACTTCAAAATGAGAAATAAAACAAACATATGCATAGCGAAATTATGACTGATACAAATGAAAGTATTAAATGAAGAAAAAAAACCAAAGGAAATGATTTAAATACTGAAACACTAAACAAAAAGTGAAAAAAATGGAAGGGAATTGAAATCAACTGTAGGGCTTACCTAGTAGAGGCACTGCATCAGATGTGGCTGGCATTGTTTCAGCCACCATGTTTAGGAAGACTGTCAGTGACAACAAAATTGTTACTCCTAAAATATAATATATTTGTGTTGTTAGCAGGGTTATTAATGGACATATGGAAAATCATGTATACATTTATCATTCATATTAAAATAGAACAAATAATTTACCAAGCTCGCCATTGAACTTATGTTAGGTTGTCATGCAATAAAAAACTACTACCATATTTCTGCGTAGAACCTTTTTTTAATTTTTTACGAAGCCGGATTGATTAACATCAGGAGATACATGGTATTATCTACCTTTCTGTTGTTTTTTTTTGTTTTTGCATTTAAAAGAAAATTGTGCTTTTGGGGTTTTAACTATGTAGTCTTTTTTTCCGGAAATAAAATTTTGTTCTCGAGACTTTAGAATTCGCGGATCCAAATGGAGACAAAAGACATCGAGACATTGAGGGAATGCAAAAGCTCACTAAGCGACGTATGTATCTTCCAAGAATTTAATTCTTTAATTGCATACAGTAGGTTAAATACGCTGTTATGCATAATTAATTGTTCTTCAAACTCCAGTTTAGATATCTTTTTCAATTTAAAATTGCAGTGTCAGGTGACAGAGAAAAGGTATCATCGTTCAAACCTCAGCGAAAGTTTACCAAACGGATTTCTTTGCGAACGTTGTCAAGCCACCAACAAAACTCCGCTCATAATCCAAACACGATACAAACATAGATAAAAAGTAAGGAAGCCCGGACCTCCATCCTTTGGACAACAAATTAAAGTCCCTTTGAGAGACAATGAAATGGGCTAGGCCAAACACCCAAATATTGAATCTTTGACCCAAGTGCTTATCCGAGCATTGGCTGCGTACTGCAATCTGGAATGCAAATGGAGAAGGTTTCGAATAATTTGTTTTACAATTTGTGGCCATTAAGTGAATCGTTTTGTGGTGGCCCGTGGCGTTGTGGGTATGTGCGTCGACTCCTACGCACTTGGACCTAGGTCTAGGTTCGATTCCTGGTACGACAAAAAATACTTTTCACGGCCCCACCACTTTCGAGTCACTGACAATGCTCAAAGAGTATAACTTTCTAGGAAAAGCTTCTCAAACTTGGCCGTTCGGAGTTGGCACAAAACTGTAGGTCCCTTCCACTCGTGATAGAATAATAGCACACACAACACGAGTGGTTGCTGAGAAGCTAGGCCCTGGCCCTCTACGGGCTGTAGCGCCACCCATATTATTATTATTATTATATTAAGTGAATCGTTTTAGTGGCTAAGTATAAAAATTTAATCCGTGCACCAGTTCTAGTAAATGCACTAGGGGCACAGCTAACATTTTAAAGATGGATGTCACAAAATTGAGTTTGAATTCAGAAAACAAGACTGTTTTTCAATGGCACTTAATTGCAAATTTGTAAGTAATACGTCAAGAAATCGCACACAGCGATGACGACCAGATAATTAGATCTAAACACCACATATTCTGCGATTAATTATTATGTGTGCAATATTCTAACAGCATTTTGTAAGAATTTTATTCAGAATCAAAACAATTTACTGGCAAACATTCTAGTGCCCATCAAGGCTTGAATTAAAAAAAATATACCGAAAACAACCCTCATTCCAACTTTAAGCTTTTCCATTCCTCCAAAATCTCTCCGTCATAGTTTACATATTAAAATACTGTAAGTCTTGGATAAAGTAAGAATCAGAAGGAATTTTTATTTCAACATCAAAAAAAAAAAAAAAACTAAGCAACAAGAAATGTTTTGATTCTCTTGATAAAGTTTCAATTTAACCAATTTCAGTTTGACAAAAAAAAACACAAACATTTAAAACATTTAGGAAGTAGCCGTTTGAAGTGATTAAAACATTAAAAGGAAACTAACAAAACATGTATATTTTTAGTTATTTATTTATTTGCGTGTCACGTTCATCTAATAGATGCACAATAGGAAATGTTTATTCCGACTTACCGAGTGAGAGTTTCTCACCAGAATCTGGCGGCAGTGTAAAACCTAAAAGTGCCATTGAAGCGATTAATACACATGGCACAATTAAATTGAAAAAATAGTAAAGTGTTTTGCGTCGAATCAATATGGCGAATGTTATATCAATATAAGGTTCAGGGCAGCAATTATAGTAGATTTCATTTCGTTTCCCTGGCACACCTGTTGGTACATTTAAGAAAGAATACACACAAAATGTTACATTAAAATTAGTGTTGTGTTTCACAAATTTTTTGTTTTTTTTTTGTTTTAGATGTGACAAACATACATATAGATATTTTCTTACCAAATGCTGTGAATAAGACTCACATGTCATGCGCTAACACATAAACACTCTTGTTGCAAGGTCTACTGCATTAGGTTATTTCATTGGATAAACTAAAAGCTATCTTACCTAAAAGATCCCATTCACCGTTTGTTATGAAACTGGATATATCACCTCCAGCTTCGTCTTGTAATTGTAGATCCAACTGTAAGAAAGTGATATTTGCTTGAGAGCGTACATTAAAGGGTCGGATAATAGACTCTGTTTGTGGTGTTCATGAAATTCTCGTATAAATCACCCCAAACCAGGCAAAACGTTATGGTTTAAGAATATCATGGGCAGATGGCATTGAGTTTGTACACAATCGTCACCAGTAGTGGCAGTAAATGTGGTTAAAACGAAATAATAGGATTAAACTGAGATAGGACGCACAATATCGACGTCTTAGTCATAACGTCACAACGGACACCTATATCTTGTCTTCGTCCTCCTCAGCTCTCTGGTAAATAGTATCAATGACTTCAGTACCAAAATCAAAGGCACGTATTGTTCTCAAAATATATCCAAAAACTGTGTTAACCAGGCGTCTAGGTGTCCATCACTTAAGATAGCCAGTCCATGTAATGCACATTCGAAAGTTAGCTCTAGTCCGTAGAGGTTTCGATTCTCGTAGGATAAGACAACAACAATAACAACAACCTCAATTACATTTTTGTGTAAAAGTGAGATCAGTTCCACCCTGTTCTGTAGCTCCAAACGAAGAAGAATACGAAAAATTATTGAAATTTAAAGCACACAAATCAAATGTTAAGAGCGACATAAATAATACCGCCAGTTCGAACTGATATCCGTACGTACTAGACATAAATTTATACTGTGTACTAAACTCATAATTTTCTGAATAGTCGAAGCCCATAAAGAAATATGCGAAAACAAATTGCACGCCATTAGTCACACAGCCAAGCAATGAGAGTAATATATTTATCGTTTCTTTTATCGATGAGGGAATCCTAAATATATCCTAATAGAAATTCATAAATCCGACATAACCATCAAATTTGCATAAGAATCTTCAACTTATCTTACCTGAAATCCATCATACGTCCATGAACCGAATTTCATTTCACATCGTTGATCATCAAAAGGGAACCAAGTGATGTCAATCTTACACGTGGATTTGAATATGCCCGGCGGCACATACAAACACGAACCATTATTCCGGACAACAACATTTGTAGCGTACGTACCATCAAATCCTTCGTCCGCACTGAAACACATTCACAACATTTTTTAGATATCCCTTATTCAAAAGTGTACACAAATAAATATTATTCAGTTCGTTTCACGTTATAGAAAAAAACCAAACAAAAAAATCGAAATATTATTTACACAACTTTAATCACAAGAACTGCAATCAAGGCAAATACATATTTATGGAAATAAAAGAATCTCAAACACTAATTAGAAGGAAAAACATATTTAATGAGATCCCTGAACTTGAGCACCTCAACCAATTTTGAGTGAAGAAAAAAAAAATTAAAATATTAGAGGCCATTATAAAGGGCATGACATCCTTACAAAGCATTCGTTGCGAATACATTTTGCTCACCCTAAGGGGTGCACAAGAAGACTCGGTTTTTAACATACCTGTTGTACATAAGGACGTCAGGCTTCCACAGGCGATGGGGCGGAATACGTAAATCTCGCACTCCACCGAATTCACTAGAATTCCATCTTAGATTCATATCATTCCATTCCTGCAGATAAACAGTTTTTTTTTCTATACAATTACACTAGCATGTACAGTGTTGCAGAGGGGATGTTCTTCAAGTAGGAGTATTGTGTAATGATCTTTGTTAAATAGCGAATCAGCTTGTTTGTGTAGGGGGTAATGGAAACTTACCAATTTAAGCCAAATATTTGTTATAAGCAGTTGATTCTTCTCATCCTGTAAGTAATTAAAACGATGTACATGTATTAAATAGCACTGAACAGTAAGCAAAGCAATGGGCATCGATTTTATAGAATAATTATGTTAAATTAAATTTGAATTCAAACTAAATGTCAAGTGCGTTTGTCTATTCGTCTCAAGTCAGCATAGAATGAGTTTGCAAATATGCGACGCAGAAACTGTACAGTAATTACACTTCTAACGTGGACGAACATCAGGGATTCCTCTTAGGCCCCATTCTCTCTCTATTTAACAAGAATTCGTTGTATCTGCAACCATTTATAGGCACTGACATAATTTCTTATGATTTAAGTGGAAATACCTTACCTTACTCGTACATAGCAGTGCCTGATTTTGAAAACACATTTATTAAGTCCAAATGAAACTTGACAACTTTGAACTTTCACTGTGAACCCACCCACCAATGAGTTTGGTCAATGTCAAAATATATCTACTTTCATCATGTTGATGTTCACAAACGCTTACAAATAATTAAGGTCCGAGTCAGTGACAGCGACTTTATGTTGCATTCATTTCCCATTAAACAAGCTATTCATTGTCTAGTGAACAAATTTGGGTCTGATTCTCACTGCTGGTAGCAAGTGAACCAAAGCAGTTGCCACACTATTTCAAGCCACACTATAGCGAATTTTTGCGAAATGATCTTCAGCTGTACCGTTATACGATGAAGCTAACTCAAAAACTAAACCCTCTCCGTCACATGAAGCGACGTACGTTCTCGAATTGGGCTCATACTTCGTCAACAAACTGAATATGCGTTATTGGTCAGGTGAAAATTCTCATGGACTCCAAGAAACACCAATTCATCTACAAAGCAACAACAACAAGACTGTGCAACAAGTCACACACCGTGTGTTACAATCAACTTATTGAAAACTCAATTTGATCATTTCGAGGGTTATATCGGGAAATGTTTCTGTCGACTGGTCACATTGATCGTGTGATTTAACAACTCGAGAGTTTTTTTTGCATGACACTGCATTAAATCATTGGTATTTGCCAACGCGTCCACATCGTTACATGATGCCAGAGCAGCCGCTTCCGGCGAAATGTGTTTCCGGGTCATCGAAAAATTGGTTCGATTCAAGGAACCGCTACAAACGTGCTCGTGGTGAACATATGACCGACGTCGAATTGCATACATAAATGTTTTTGTGGTGTGTACTTCAAACCAATAATGCAATTTTCGAGAGAACTCGGATGGTTTGCGTTTTATTTAATAAAAAGAAAGTTGTCAAGTCATTTTTGGAAAAAAACCGATATTTATTCCAAAACACCACCTAAGTTGATTACATGTGAAACATCGTCCTTTAGTAATAACATTCACCCCCATAATTTCATTTGTTAAAGAGTTTAAATTTCCAGTTAATCCAAGTGACACTGAAAAACCCAATGGATAATGCCTATTCGCATGTAATTGCATAATTTAGTAATCACCCCAGTACTCAATATAACGATGTCATCATTATAACGAGTGTTCATTCTTAGAACGCACATAATACATAACAAGTAACGACTGATTGCATCGTAACCATTACGATTATCATTAGCTACATCGTTCCGATTGTATTTACCAAAGCGATCCCTGTTAGCGATAATGTCATATAAAATAAAACTCCCATGTATCCATATCTGCGGAAGCTGTGTATAGTTCAGGGTTCAGAAATCATTCGCAAACCAGCGAGTTTTCCAATTTAGTTTGTAATGAGGAGTTTATCAAAATGATACCCCGTCCGATAGATATGCGTTACAATGAACCACTTACGGGAATCGAGAAAATGTTATTGAATGTATCTTCTAATGATGAGATATGCTCATAGGTTTTTATACATTTTTCGATGACTCGAAATGATTTTTAGATTAGCTTGTATCTGTGTATACCATTCGGAATGTATTTGACATTGTTTTGTTCATCTTAAGTTCACAAATATAAATCACTTGAGATATACTACATGGAAGAGAAAGAACAATAAAGTTGGCCAAATGCGAGTTGTTTGCAGGTTTGCTAGGTTCCGTGGAGTAAATACATAGTTCTTGAAAGAATCAACTCTGAATGCCGATGTATGACTTAAGACATATTCATACGTAGACCCAGACATCAGTTGCAGAAATCATGTGGTTATATATATACATATATATATCGGAAATACGATTCATAGTACGGATTCGATACCCTTTTCGTTACACACAATCATGCCAATTGTGTGTAAGTTCCTGCTGTGGAATTACGGGTTGGAATGAATGTGACACCGATGGCGGTAGAATTTATTTGCCGACTTCATTGAGAAATTGATGTGATATAAAAATCTTCAAATCTGTGACATTTGAACTCATGTTGTCATGTTATTCTTAGTCAATATTGTTTCACACCTGACTGACTCGCAGCTCAACAACGTTTCCAAATTATTCAGATTTATTAAGAAAATCAGTCTGCCGTAAAAAATGTTTTTCATGCACTCCCAGCAACATATGGAGTTTTTGTCAGACTTATTGACTTCAAATCAAGCCTCAGTGTACGTTTGCGGCAGGATAGACATCATCCAGCCCAATAATCCAGCTATGATCCATTTGGAAGCCGTTATTACTCCCGCAATTGGGCAAATGCTAGTCGCAACGCTGGAAGCAGTGATCTAAAATTGGGCACACAATATAGTCACGGGCCACATTTACACGAAATTATACTCAAAAAATAAATGTTAGACACATTTCCTTCAGGTCATTTTATATGTATGCTGTTTTTATTTAAAACATATATTCGTTTTGAGATGTTTAAGATTCCAACGACGATGCTTCACTGGTTTTGGTAAATAGCTTTCAATCTGTTTAAGCCGATTAGGTAAGACTGATTGTCACAGCTGAAACAGTACAGCTGTAACCCACTTAGATCCTATTTGAATCCATTGTGCTATCATTAACCGGTAATTGATAAACAGGTTCCTCGTTAGCCAGGGGAAATAACTGTCACCTAAGAAGTACCTGCTGGATAGCCGGTATACTCGATGTAATTTTCACCGTAAGATCTTATCAAAGAATATTCGTTAGGTTTGTATCAAAACTGTAGTCACTACGGATAGGTCTACTTTGAAGCCTAGTACATCTATCGGAAACGGCACATAGAAACCAGTTAGAAATTAAGCATTTAATTTGCGCTCTGTTATTAGTAGAATTCGGTTATAACATCCACTCATGGGAGATAATTTTTCATCGCTGTAAACGAATATCTCTGTATCCGAATGATTTTTTATTACCTGTTAAATGACCATTTTTATAACGGAATATAATATGTATCTTCTACTACACCCACTCATGTTCTGCGTGAGTTACAATATATTGTTAATTCCGATAGGCTCTTAATACGAATTTACAATCAAAAGCATGAAGAAAAAAAGTATGTTAACATAATAATAGCAATAAACAAAGGACTGTTCTTAAAAGTTAATCAAACATTTTCACACTTACCACATCAATTATTTGCATTAGTGTTAATCCAAAACTTAACTGTAATGGATCGGATTCATTGACAACTGGACGCTCCAAGCTATTATAATTGTCAAGCAACTGATGGAGTAATCTCTTTTCATGTGGCCCAGCTAAACAAACTGTAAACAGAAAAATAAATTATATGTGAGATACCATGTCTATCTCCTTTGGGGTTTAATTTTCCTAACTTTCACTTGTACAATATTACAGAGCCATGTTCACCAAGTATTCATAAAATATTCATACAATTCTGTAGCACATTCACCGCTGAATGATAAATACTATGCTACACTCCCTTCGAACGATGTTGTTCATATAAATCACAGTATAATGCGAACTACTACGATCCCCTACAGAATAAGCAGGCGTTCATGCAAGTTATTTTTGTTTACAATATGTAACAACCCAGGGAACTACACATCTTCATGGTTTTTCGATGTATAGAGGATGTGTATTTAAATACATCTGAAATAGTCAGTACTAGTATCTAAAAGCTTTGTTTGAGGCTTATATTTGCTTATCAAATACCCTTTATGCTTATGAGTGTATTTAATTGACGAGCTGTATTGATCTGCTAAATACGAAACTCACTCAAAGTAAACAAGAAGTTTGCTAAGATAAATATTCGTGAATCTGTCAGAAACATCTCACTAATCACTTTCTTATGTTGACGCAGATGCATTTGAACATACATACATATTACTGCAATTTTATGGAAAGCGGTCGGGAATTTGAAAAAAATGTTCATATTTTATGTAGGAAAACAGTAGTCTGGTACTATTTCTATCGACTCAATGTTTTGAACAAGCACTAATATATATCTAAAAGCAAGTCCACTGATTTCTTCGAGACTTATAACGGCTACACGCTTTTAGTTGGATAGTATAGCATAGTTTGTCGTCGGATGTGCCAGTTTTCACTCCCGTACCTCGCACCTGCAGTCGCACACAAAATCCAGTGCATTAAACTAGAGAGTATACTAAAGAAAATTGAACTTTTTTTGAGCTTAGGAGAATTTTATGTCAAAACGCGATACACTCGGTGTTCCATATCGAAATAGAAAGCGCGCGTTTGACAATTCAAAAGATCTAAAATGCATTTTACAAGAAGAAAATATGCAATTACTGCAAATAAAATCCCTACAAACCATGAATTGCTTACTCAAATAGCTATCAAGTACACAAATAGTTAGTCAGCTCGCCAAGAATGAAAAATCATGAGTAAATAAAAAAAAAAAACACTCGGAGAAGTAGAGACCAACTCCACCTATAACTCTCTCTGGCTCTGGCTTACGATATTACGGTCTGTGAAGCCTCATCGCTCGACCGCTGTATTGTGATTTATCCAATGGATTTACGTGTTTTACGTGCTCGAAAGCGCTTTGCGATATGTGTATAAAACTACTCATATTCTATACCGTCTTCTTGAATAATAATACCAGGGAGACGTCGCGTCGTCTCCGAACAGGTAAGCACGTCAGCAACACAAAACATATGATGCACTAAAATTGGCTGTTAATACGAATTCAAACCGTTGACCTTCGGTGAATAGGACTACAAAATGACGCACACCTAACATTCAATTTTATTTACATTACTACGTACATCTAGCTAACTCGTTCCTAATGCAATATAACGTCAATTCAGGCAGACTTCATCAAGAACCCGAAGGTACCTATGTCGGATTCAATGTTCTTCAGAGAAACGGATTCTTAAGTCTTGTTCCTTAAGTCCTTGTTGAATAATTACATCGTTAACGTCAAGAATTGATATTAAACCATACTGTTAACCAGGAACTTTAAAAGGGGGGCTGATGTAGGAATTCAGTTTCTTATCAGATCACTCAAAAATATTTTATTTCTAGTTCACTACACCACTCAAGTGTTTATTTCTAATTTATTCAGTGCCTCGAAAATAAAAACACCATGAGAATACATTTCACCAACAACAACAAAATGTGTGCCCTAACATTGTAACTTTGTGGAATATTCATTTTTGCTTAACAAAGGACAAATTGCGTTCATAAAACTTAATAGTTATGAGTTGAGCAAACCTAAAAGTTCAAATTGGACAAGGGTGGGTTATTATATTATATTTTGCGCACCTGGTGCGGGGATAATTTACAGAAAAATTAAAATAATGGAAGACACGTAGAGAATTCCGTGCCTAGTATCAACTCAAAAATATAATCAAACTTATCAAAAGAATGAGAAGAATGAGAGAATATCAAACTTACCAGGAAGCACAGGTATAGATCCAAATCCTAATATAATCCAACAGAGGGCATGTAATGGTTTTTGTAGTAAATTCATTATAATGGTTTTCAAGAACATTTTTTAGGAGAAAGTGTATTTAGTAGTTGTTGGTATTTAATATTTATTTATTTTTTTTTTTTTTATTAATTTTCTTTGCTTAAGACAGAAGACAGGCTTAGCTGATAGAAATAGAGTGAGTTAGAGAAGGGTATAATATTGGGCTTCTGAGAATCTGTTGGTGTGATTGCTTATTGGAAAGCCATAAGTGGCCACGCTTTAAGTCCGTCGTGAAACCTTTGTCCGCGCAACCTGTCAGCTGTGATCCAGTTGAAACGATATCATGCGCAATGTACTCTTTATTGCGAATAATATAGACTGCGTTGGTATTTAACTGCTGGTGTGTGTTATTAAAAAATGCAGTTACATATTGAATAATGGTGTTTCTGTTATTGTTGTTCTGGTTGAAGATGTTGTTATTGTTGTTGTTGTTGTTTGCATAGCGCTGTGTTAGACTCTTTAATATTTACATAAATTAAAATTAAGAACGAATCAAGAAAATTAAATCAGTACATATATTCTATATTATTTTGTTGATTTTTTGTTTAAGAATTTCCAAAATTGTTTTTATTGTTTTGTTTTGTTTTTTTTTTCATTTAGTTTAGGGCATTATTTAACTTTGTTTATTTTATATTATTATTTTTCAAGTATTCAAGCCGTTTTCATATAATTTTATCGCATACTTTTATATTTTTGTAAAATTTATTAGCATTTGAATTTTTTTTTATTTACGTTTACGTTTAATTTATTGAATTAGTAAATTTCATTTAGTTTTGTGTGTTAAAATTAAATAAGTTCAGATTAATTTTACGTTTAAACTCTCCATATTAAATGTGGTCTGTTTCCTTAAATTCTTTAATTTTATATTTTGATTATGTGTTGATATAATATAAAACAAGTGCTGATCTGAAAAGAAAATAAATAAAAAATTATTCATTGGTTGTTGTAGTAGTTGTTTCTGGTGTAAAATGAGAACGAAATCAGATATATTATGAGTGTATTTAAAAGAGATTCATTTTGTGAACATATTAATGTTTCGGATATTGCTAATAATGGTTAATCCATTATGGCAGCTGCGCAATTAATTGCATTTGCATTGAAATATTTAATTGATGTCAATGCTTTTCATGAGAAACAAATATTTTATATTCCTCATATGTCCATTGACAAACAAATGGATGTGTCGAAAGTAATTTCGTATAATTGGATTTAATGTTAATTCCATGAAAGATTGTGTACAAATGAAATATCGTATTTTAGTAGATTAATGAAAAAAATGTCCCAAATCTGGTGGTAATGCTACACCCCTGAGATTCCTTCTTAAACGCTTTTCGAACAAACAATCCATAGGTCGATGTACATATATGTATACATATGTATTGGCAGATATTTTGACGTTAACATAACAGAAAGATTACTATGCTGAGCAAACGTACTTCACAAAGCATTCAGTACTGCTGACTCAGTCACGCCTGTAGATAAAAGCAAATTAAATATTCTTGATATGATATGACTCATACTACCATCCCCATGTGAATATATGAATGAAAATGTCAACAAACAAGTTTGTCTCAAAATAATTGAGTAAAATGCATACGAGTGAGCTACACGAAAGTAAACTCATAAGATCCTTAAACCTTAAACATGTGTGCACTTGCAGCCAAAGTACTTTTCACAATTTTAAGAATGCAATTGCATAAATCAGTTGCCCGACATGTAGCACATAGCCTCACAAGTGATCAATAGAACTTCTTTTTCATGCCTGCCCTCTTAACCTAAAAGGAACAAATTATTTTCATGCTGTCGTTTGAAAATGAAATGACTTAGTAACTGTCACTGTTGGCATTTTAGTTCACCAATTTGTAACTTTTTGCTGTTCGATATTGTTGCAGAACTCTCGTAACGAGTTCAAAAGTGTGGACATGCATGGACGTTGACGAGTTCCGCATCCGTTCCGCATCCGGTAAAAATATAACGTTGCGTCTTCAGAAACATGTGTAATGCTCACTTCCGCATCCGGTTATTTTTACCGTCGTCTAAACAAACAAAAAGAAAAACACATTCTGAACCCACACGTTTAATGACATTCTCCGGTTTGATTATCCGAAATAGTATCAACAATCAAAAACGTCAACCCACACTTTCATAATTTTCATTTGTCAACCCCCATCAAACAATGTTCAGCAGACCTTACTCTAATGTGTTGCTTGCCATGTAAACTTTAAGAAACGAATACCATATAAAAGTAATGACGAAATGTCAGTGGAAAAAGGGAAGGGGAATGGGAAAAGGAAAGATTAAAATTTCAAATCACCAGAACGTGCGGCAAATTTCAAGGTTTGCATTAATGTAGTGCTTAAAAATCGATCATCCGCGTCATCTCATTCCGGTAGTTTTCCCTTACACCCCAGAGTACTCCCACCAAGATGGATTTAATGAAAATTCGCTGAGTTTTGCCAAGACTGCTTAAGAGTCTACAGAATTCAAAATTCATGTCGCTCTGGCACATATACAGTGTACACTCACTACGGGAGAATCCCGTCTAATGAAGGTGATTAGTTTTATGGAAGTTATTTCCCAAAACTTTAAGCGACAAACTACGATTATAACAAGAAACGGCTAACGATTATTTGGAACATCTCTTTAAACGATGCCGTGCCCCACGAAGTTTGTCATAATGTAAGTGATTCTATATTTAGATATGCCTACCACTTTGCGGATGTGACCTTTTGCAAAGGTCTTCCACCCCAAAAATTATCGAAGGGTGTTTTTGTTTATCTTTCAGATCAAAGGATTCGTACGTCTGTTTTTCTTACATTTTCGATGTTCATCTCTGTGTATCTGTGTTCTTTTATGTTGCTAGTAGACTGTGATTGCCGCCAAAAAGTAAGAATGGTCACGATGATTAATTAGATATACGACACACCACACAGACGATGGCAAACTAAAGTGCCTTGAAGAGGACAATTATTCTATAATTCAAATTGAATGAGTTGCTCCATTGCGGAAAGATGTTTACTTTCCGTTTTGTAGCATTCCATTGACTGTATGACTCGCATTTATTCAAATCTGGGTGCCCGCTTTCACTTTGAGTGTGTCAACTTAAAATACATCAAATTTACACTGTGCAACAAAAGTAATTATTACCTTCAGCAATAGTTTGACCTACTTCTCTTCAACTTGTTAGCAGATAGTTCCGAATCGATGTGCCAACACTTAGCCCCTAGTTGTCCGACAGAGACATGACCAATTCGAAGATGTTATGTGATTAAAAGTACAATTCGCAACAAAATAAATCTAATTTGTCAAAGGCGTTAAGTGAAATGTTGTGTTTGACAAATAAGACAAAAAAACGTATTAAAAAGAAATTATTTGATTCATTTCATGTATTAGATTAGGTATTATGTACTTCCACTCTGAATGGACATTCCTAATTTATATAGTAGGTTCGTAATTGTCCGTGTTTATATTTAACTTACGATGAAAATGACAATATGCTTAGATTGATTGTGTTTCATACAGATGCAGTTACCAGGAGACGTCTCCCATGCAAATCAGTGACTCTGAAGGAATGACATCATTTGTTAGTACAGTAAGTTAGGGGCCTTCCGTCTTATGAATAACTAGGCTCTGAACTATGGGTACCATGGTAGCTAAGGTGACTTACTATTCACTTTTACAATGCAGATGTTATCATTTATTCCCGAAGGTAGATTGTGCTATGGATAAATCTCCAGATATAATTGAAGTCCATGTCGGAGACATCAGAAAGATCATTAAGTAATTATTCTCCTAAAATACACTTCCTTGCGGATGACAATGACAATGCCAAGCATGTGACATATCTGAGTAGGTATGTGGAATTTTCCTCTTTCTCGTCCATGCATTGACCACAGAATGCATTAAGGGGTAAACCTAATCTTGCAGCATGAGCTACTATAAGAACACGAATTAGGCCCCCGATGTTACTTCTTCTCATCCTAAGCACTGCATCCGTTCTCTATTGGTTTAGTTTTGGTCATTTTAGCCTCTTATGGTTATAGGTGACCAAAGTACCTGACTTTTTGGAGTGTTTAGAGATTCCAATGACACCATCTCAGTACCATTTTACTATCTCCAGGAACCCAGCAATGAGAGAGATTATACGCGAACTAAATGGATCGAACAGCGGTTTAGACAACCATGTATCCAATATACAGGAAAACGAGTACAGGTAGATCGTATGCGCATAATGTTTTCAGTCCGAAGAATCTTAAATTAAACTGATTTGTTTGGAGGAAAGAAGTGCATCCACAATTAATGTAATATGCACAATTTTAGGGACATTTGGAGCGGAAAACCATGGAGAGACAGGTTATTTAAGTTGGTTAATATTTTGTTCATCTTTGTCTAGAGAGCTCTATAACATGTTGCCAGAGAGGATTTTAGGAATGCCAACGAATACTATTATTTCAAACCCATAGAAACTGGAGTACTGCAAGGAAGTGTTCTTGGTCCTCTTCTGTATTTGTTTCATACTTGCGATATACGGCCAGACGAAGAAATCGTACTTGACACATTTGCTAATAACTGCTAAACGGTCGAAGAGTCAACATCGAAACTACAAGGTGCTCTAGATCGGGTACATGTATGGCCAAATTGTTCGTTACTAGCTCTTCATGAGGCTAAATCGTATTTATACATACAACAACTCAACTATCCTCCCTATTTTTATAAACGACGTTCAAGTATCCTTCGGAAATGATTGAACTGAAGGAAACGTCGCACGCTGGAATATAGATATATGTACATAGACTCTATACTATGGAGACACACTTTCCAGATCAATTCTTACAAATCATTTCAAACCTGGGCCAGATTTCGCCTGAACGAAACGCTTTCATGTTACTTCCTCAAATCTGGAATTTTTATAAATGCGAGAACAGGGTGCAGTTCTACCGACATTCACGGTGGTGGACAACAAGTTAGTCGGAAACGAAAGAAGATACAAAAAGAATGGCGCACACTACATGCGATAAAGTGGATGTCAACAAGTACAACTTGACAACATTCAAGGAATTCCTCTACGTCTGTAACATCTTATTGGAGACTTGATTCAGAAATCCTCGTCGACATTGAATAATTTTGACATTTATCAACTTGTGTAGACGTGTTTTTTTAAAAGTCAATTCAGTAAAATTTAAAAAAACAACACCCCCAAGTAGTCATCCTGTACATTGAAAATTGTCGTTCAGTTGTATAAACTCAATGTGCATATCCTCGAAAATATTGAGGCCAACAAGCACCGTTTGGCAACACTGTTCGTCATTTGGTAGTGGGAGACCGTCGACATGCCTTTCATTAATGCCCAAGACGTTCCAATTAACTGGTTGAAGCGGCAAGATAGTGTGTTGCCGAGAACTCACATGTGTCGCAGCTTCACCGCGCTCAGCATTTGGCGTCTGTGAAACCACCTTGCGGTGCATTTTGAAGGATGATTTGCATTTGTTTCCGTATGAAGTGCAATTGACTCAAAGAATGTTGCCGACAGACAGTCTACGCTTGCAATGGTTTACACTGAACCTTTTTAGAAGCCAATCTTGATGATAAGTATCTGCATTTGTTCACAATAACTAAATATGATCAGCACATGGATTAAATGCACAAAAAAGCCAACATAAACCAATTTGATGTTGAAAGATTTATGTCAAGTAAACATAAACACATATGGAGTAGCAGTGCTAAATATAACTGTTCAAACACTACTAGCTCGCCCTGCCCTCTTTACCTTAGAGAATTAATCGAGAATGAATTTTTGTAGGTATGGGCAAGCTAGTAATTATTTCGTATAGAATAAGACTTATAAATTGGAATAGTTGCAGGAAGTTGTGCATGGAAGAACGTGCAAGACCATGTGCAGAAGTAGATCAAACTTCAGCCACAGATGAATAATTCCAGATTTGACTTGATTCGGGTTTTTCATAAAAGTATTTCAATTCAATTTTCTACTGCTATTTCACACATCTTCCACAGGTTCGCACATCTATCAGATTAGAAACAGTTCTAAAAATCAGATCTTAAACAAAACATGTGGTTAACAGTTAAGAAACACTTCCGGCACTAAATCCCTGTTCATTATAAGACAAACGGATAGACAAGTTAACACTCAATTTTGTAAGTCTTCAATAAACCCTTCGTCAAAAAACAAATTTTGTACGGTAATTGATTTTGAATGCACGGCAATTTCATTTTCGAAAGCACTAAATATAAAATCTTTCTTTTAAACGACTTTTGTGAAATGATTACCATGATACCGTTATCGGCGAGTCAGCAAAAATTGTATATTATTTTATTTTTGCATGGATCGTTTAATCTCCATAAATCTAAGGCAGTCAATTTCAGAGGAATTTAGTCCTCACAATTCATCCTTCACTAAACACTTTGAACGCTCATATAACACTACGATAACATTTTAACACTCAAATCCAGCGAAATTTGCATCCTTGCGTAGTATATCCTTATTGACGACGCACGCTACCATTGTTGCGAATAGAAAGGAAATGAACCTTGAAAATAATGTCATATCCTCAAAAGCCCCTCAAAAATACGAAGCGATTTTCATACACAAAATTCATGTCACATTTTCTGAGACGATGAGCCCAGTATTAATAAGCGTCATACGAACGATCCATACAGTAAATCACAATTTAAAGAAAGAATCCTTAAATCATGCTATTCATCCTTCGCGAAGTCAAGTTGTACGATGTATGTCATAAAAATTACAAAGCATATACGGAGAATCACTCATCTCAGAAACACAACCAACACATAGTAGCATAGCTAGTAGGACTGAATAGCGTCATCAAAAACTGAACATGAGAGCGCGTAGGCGTTGTTGACACCGCCATCCGCAAAAGGAAGTAGGACACATTCAGCAAGACTTGAATACAAAATTCATAAAAAAAAAAGAAAACCCTCCCTCTCTCACTTTATTGAATAAATAAATGCCACCAACAGGGCTGTCTCAGCAAAATACATGCCTAACAGAATAAATGGGGATTGTATAAATTTAAAAGTCACGTGTAGCCCCAAAGCTACTCAAACACTGCATCTCTACGCACCCTGCGACGCATCTACCACCGTCCGGGCCCGAGTGGATGATAACAAAAAAGTGTGCAAAAAATAAACGAGCAAATTGCAATATTAAACACTTAAGCAACAAGCATCACCGAATCCTATGTTTTGAGAAAAAACTATGTACATAGCATCCAGAGCATCGGAAAGAAATTAAAAAAAATATGGATCTATCTACATTAATTATCCTCCAAACGCCCACAACGACGAAATGCACAGACATCGAATGGCATTGAGCCATTGCATTTGGTACTGTAACCGTTACTGCAATTCTTCGCAACAAATATACCAGACTACACATCTGTACGTACTTTGTTTTGGTATCCTTCCATTGAAGCCGCACAGTTTACCAATTTTTAGAAAGCAGAACTTTCTTGTTGTGCGGATGACAAATCATAACAAGGATTTTTTTTTTGTTGTTTTGCTTCTTAGGTATTTGTTTGTGTCGATGAATAATTACTGCAGCAGCACTTGGAATTTTTTTTTTCTTATTTATTTATTTTGTGATTTAACGAGAGATTTTCCCCGTCAAGGATATTAGATGAGGTACAATTAGAAGAATTTAATGGAACAGAACAAGGATAAGGAATTTCACTCGGTTTCGTAGCACTCGAAATTTAGTACCGCTTATGTTGCACAAATTTTATTATCACATCCGTTTAATTTTCCCTTTATATTTTTCGGTTTTTTTTCTTTCGTTTTCCGTATTCTTCGTAATCCATTCGTTCGTGAGATGATATCTTTTTCTTAGATTTTACATTTAATTTTTACTTTATTTTCGTAGAAGACGAGATGGTATTTCGTACTTGAATTTGAGTAAGATGACAAAACTAAACCAGATTCGGTACAAACGATTTTTGTTTGAAAAAATAATAGAGACAACGAACAAATTAATGATTAATAGTATTATCGGAGATAGAAAACAGAAGAAAGTATAACGGTAACGACCGACACGTTCCAGCCAACGTCCTATACTAAACCAACCCAAAGGATATTTACTCGGACTATTGACATCCGAATCATTTCACCAATCTCCAATATGTGGTGGGGAAAAATCCGCCTTTAACACTTTCCTCAACGTCTGCTCTCTGTTTAGGATAGCAGCAATATTCTTCCTCATTTGATTGTTGACATCTTGCAGGATATCCCCTCGTTCGGAGTAAGAGAGAAAATAAGTAAACTGCAACAGTGCTCTCACTGTTGGCCCACCACAAATGCTGCCATGCAACGGGCAACTCTTAAAATTGACACCAACGTGGTTACGACTACAAATATTTTGTTGATGAAGGAATTGAATATTGCAATGTACACATAGTTTGTTTTTGAATTTCACAAATATCAAAAAAAGATGTCCAAGAACTAACCCAGAAAAAATGCAGGACAAAAACTGACAATAGAAGCGAGAGATACAATTATATTTTTGTGCGAAAAGACAAAAAAAATACTAAGATATGTGCGGCACTACACTCGATAAATGTACTAATATTTTCCAAAAGATACTGAGCCTTTGGATTGCAGACACTTTTCTGTGCAGATATGATTGCCCCTTAAATCAGATGCTGTGCACTGATTCTGCGCACGAAATGTACGTTCCACATGTTGTGAACACGTTTTCGGAGCACTATGCTGAGGACGTTTACAAACAAATGTAATGCATGGCCAATTGCAGCATCTGAAAGAGCTTCCTCATTCCAAGTCGTATTTCCTCTTTTGGATATGCTTCGCTTGCTAGTCATTCTCAATTCGCACAAGGTATTAAAACTTGGGAAAATTATAGGATTTCGACGTGGTTACTTTTTCATCGATGAGTCTACAAAGGCGGTAAATGCATATGTACCGAAAGATTGAAGTATAAATTGAATAATGCTGCATAAATGTTGTAAGACTTAGTTTGACTATAAGTTTTAATTTACATAATATAAAGAAGAAAAGATTTAATTGATATTTTTCTTTGGTTTTAATATTCAACTATGTCAGCATGAATGGCAGCCAAAATCATTTGAATAAGTAGCAGTTAAAGTCTTGCAGATCATGGTTCTAGTGAGATCGTTGAACAATTCTCTGTACGTATACGACTTAAGTGTGGCTCCATAAAAATAAATTGACGACGCGTGTCGTGCTCTTTTTGATTGTGTGACAATGAATCGGATATCCGTAACGTGACTATTAGCGTTATTCGTCGACGTTTATGAAATGATACTTCACTTGACATACTTCCTTACTTATCAGGTCAATGACCCTTGAAGGGTCTGAGCCTGAGCAATGGTTGCCTTCCATAGCTGATGGTCCTGGGAATGTTTTTTTCCAGTCATCAAGGCCAAGCTGTCTGACTGCCGCTAAAACTTGGTTTGGTCTTCCTTTCCCTCTGGAACCAGGAGGCTCGGAATCGAAGACCCTCTTAGCCGAGGCATTGGTGTCCATTCGCTCCATGTGGCATTGGCTTGCAATGCAGTCGACGGATGTTTGCCTTCCGGATTACATCCTCATAGTGGTACAGCTCTTCCATTCAGCTTCCTCGCAGACGGGACCATACATCCGGCATTGAATTTTTCTTTCGTAGGCACTAAGAATCAGCGAGTCTTGTCGAGCGTGATATTGGTCCTTCGAGTCCGGAGTTTTGAGCCCAGTAACTTTGAGAAACCGAAGTAACAGCGGTTGCCAAAGGCGATTCTACGTCGGATATCCACTAGGATGTCGTTTATGGAGTTCCGTTTAGAACCCCGAGGTGGACAAACTCTTTCAGTACCTCAAAATTGAAGCTGTCGATCGTCACATGTTTTGTCACAGGTGGTGTGTGACGGGTGTTCTCTTAACAATAGCGGCTTAACTGATGCACTATTATGGTATTTTTCTTACATCCTACAATGTCCAGTTCTTACATTGGACTGCACAATGTTAACAGACTTTCTGTGGCCAGAGACAGAAAGACATCTTCATTATATCCGACCTGTGGTTCCAATAAGACGGCTAACGAACGAAGTTGCAAAGTAGAAATTTTGCGATTGGGTCATCTCACGGCGATCGTGATTCAATTGACCGCCGCTATTATGAGACTTGACAGCACTCAATTATTTTTTCTGAAGCTTATCCTAAGTCTACACTTTACGCAAACAAGCCAAATAATTAAATGAGATTGAAGCCAAAATTCGAGATGGTATTCCCGGAATGACGCCACACATATTGGACCGGGGCACCAAAATTTGACCGACCGCTTAAACCACTAACAGCGACACTACAGTATGACACGAATGAAGCTTAAAAATAAAACCATTTTATATCTCATACCGATGTTATATTTTATTTTTGTTATGTGAATTTCTTTTCCTATCGTTCTTATACCCTTTATCATCTGCCAGAATCCACACACATCTCCGTTTTTCTTCGTGTTCGACAATTCGTGGTGTTCTAACTGGGTCTTTCTAGGTCTCAAGTGGCGTTAGTTTCATAGTCTATTCACGCCACAAAATTTAGTTTATAGATTAGTTCCGGTTACCCACATTTATTTGACACGATATCGCTTTTGTAAAACCAAGCTGGATCCGTACACAACTCAGAATGAAATGAAGGCTCAGAAAATAAAAAGCACTCTGATCAATGTGGGAAAGATTACACTCGTTTTATTTCAAAAGTGGCAGTAATAGTATAACTAATATGTTATCAACAAACATGCTAGAGACAAAATATAACTCTCGCGAATGACCAGGATTCATAACTGTCTAACGTTCGCTGTGCATTAATTACTTTCTTTCTCAAATTGTCATAGTCTTCTTCATGGAATCGTATATAGATTCCGAAACAATACTGGTGGTAAGATAGAACCTCATTGTTATCCATTATCACGAGGTTATAGGTATGTACGATTCACTCAAGAATCTCAAATGATGAACACAGAAAACAAATGATGCATGAGTGGAAATATAGAATCTGCTCTATATAGGTATAAGTATCTGGACATCGAGGCATCTAGGCATAGGCACATTTGCTAGTTACTAACCCCAATATTTTAACAGCTAACTTGAGATTCCGGCAAAAGAAATTCTCCCGCTACTGTGAGAGAGATATGTGGCATGTCTAGACTAAATTGAAATCGTTAGCAATGTAGTAAACAATCAGAATCGTTGCAAGTACACGCTAATAAACATGTTGTTATAGATTTTCTCAGATACGAACTTTATGTACGAACGTTTCGTGTATCAGATTCCTCTAGCAACTTAACTCAGTCACAATACTTAGCAACAAATGTACAATTTCGAATACAACTCGAACCGGTCAACGGAGCTGTGATAAGTAGGGTTCTTTGATAAAATAATACTAGGAAAAGTTCCCAATTTTGTCTCACTAACACGCCCTAGATGGCAGCAAAATCAGTTTAAAGCAATTATGAATCCTTTTTTTGACACTTTATCGAATAGTCCCAAGGACATTCAAACTTTCACTAGCATATACACAAACATCTGCCAATAGGTAATTTAGTGAAGACACCAAACAATCCAATAATTAGCGAATACAAAATCCCGTTGTATACTAGCAAATACGCCGAAATAAGCCCCAGCGCAATTAAACTGTAATGTGATGTTTCAGATCTCAATGACGAATTTTATAGAACGATACTGCAGAGGGAAAACCGAAGGATGATTTTATTCACCAAAAGCTATACACAACTGTATGCTTTATCTCTTCAACTTATGGACTTGCATTCATTCACTTAAATTGTATGGTTTCAATTTTCAATTTACAACCCAAGAGTTTATCAACTCATGATTTTCTCCACTTACGGAAATAACATAAGTTAAGGGAGAAAATCAGATATCTCGCTATATCTTTTCTTTCATTAGCACAATTACCTTTTCGTTTATAAATTCAAACGTCAAAATATATTTCATATGATGCTAGAGCCTGTCAAGAAACCCCATGCGGTTTCGTAACTAGTTGCGACCAGTGTCCACAAAATGCTTCGCCCGCAACAGTTTCTGGCCAGTGGTCAGTGTCCACAAATTGCTTCGCCCGCAATAGTTTCTATACAGTGGCTGCTGTCCACAAATTGCTTCGCCCGCAATAGTTTCTGGACAGTGGCCGGTGTCCACAAATTGCTTCGCCCGCAATAGTTTCTGGACAGTGGTTTTCATTTCAGAATTATCATGGCAGTGCCTGTTGTGTAAATAAATATAAAATGTACATCATCATCTTCTGACCCTCATGCTCCACTTCAAGGCACGCGGGAGTAATGCACGCACGAGAGATCTCCAGACCACTCGATCTAGCTCATCACTTTACTTTTTAATGAAATTTCATATTAATTTAGCGTTAGCATATCACATTCTAAATTAACCGAAAATAGCATTAATTTACCATCATTAATTTGTAATTTGTTGGAGTGCAAACATCTGCAGCCTGCGGTTAAATCTCCAGTTGAGACAAACTCTCAAGTTTTCGGCAAGTTGAGCAAAAGTGAACAATATTACCCATAAATCACCAAATTAAGTAAAATAAAAGTCTTCGAATCTAAACCAGTAGAGGACGCCCACGGAACCGATAGCTCTAACAGGGGGAGAAGGACCTCAACCAACTTGGCGCGCGAAATTGTGGGCAACTGGCTAAAGATCGTGCCAGCTGGAGAAGTTTGTTGGCTGAGGCCCAGGTCCACCGCGCACTTTAGCGCCATTAGAATAAGAACTAAAAGAATAAAATGTATAACTAAACACAACTTTATTAATTTTCCTAAGGGTAATAAGTTTTTTTGAACTTCGGTTTGCTCTTTGGTCCATCGGGACGAAGTGCACGTGGTATGTATTCTAAGGCGTGTTGATCTAGAGTTCTCCTCCATGGATTGATGCCAAGTTCGAAGAAGCGTCGCTTAGCCTCCATTGGACGTGTTTCATTATCGATCTTGTATATTCTCTCCCAAAGATACACTTCCGGAAGCTCAAGGTGACGGGGACGATTCGACATCAGATGCTTAAAAATTCGTTCAAGGAACTCGCGTTTCTCATGCTCAGCAATATCAGCGACCTTTTGAGTATCACTGGATAGATATGGCTGCAAGTTTATTCCTTGATCTACGGGCGTGTTCGTATAGAAGTCAACTAACATCTTTACTACTTCATCATTGAAGCCAATGCACTTTCCGCTTGAATCTATTTCTTCAAACAATTTCATTTCTTTGGTTCCCCAGCAGAAGTTTGCCTTCGGATTGTCATAAACATGATCCGAATGGAGCAGTGTTGTGTTCAGTTGGTAACGATAGAATGACCAGAGTTTTCCATTTGTTGTAATTGTTTGCGTGGTCATTGGATAAGTGATCTCGTTATATGTTGAAAATCCTTTATAGTTTGCTTGGGCCAGCAGCCAAGCAAAACTCGATTGGATGGCCTGAGCATGCAGGACTTCTTCAAAGTCCTCATATTTCGGATTCCGGTCAATCATATGATCCCGAGGCTGGTATGACAGTATTCCAAAGCCACTAGGGCTCCCCGGCCAAAAACCTAAAAAAAAAGAATATCGGTCGTTAGTGATCTGAAGGAGAGTCATGGTGAAGGTAGTACCTGGAATATTTGTAGCATGACAGTACTTTTTCTTGTAGCCAAGAGTTCGTGGATCGAATTTGTAAAGCGGCACGTTCTTGGATTTCTCCTTAACTTCACTATCGCTCAAAGATTCATTAGGTGCAAGTGGAAATTTATGCCGAAGAGTTAGGTATGGCTCTCCTGTGTATTGAATCAAACGATCGACCGGCTTGTCTGCGGTGTCTTTTTGCCAATCTCTACCCTTCCTACTTTGTACCACGTCCTTTGGTGGGTCTACGCCTCCGACAACCCAAAATGCCTCATGCCGTGGATTAAGATCAATTTCCACCTCGGACAAATGCGCAACATCGGCGTTGAGGTAGTTTATAAGTACACGGTTTAGATTCTCCACGATTATCTGCCCCAAAATCTTATCGCTTTCTTTCGCCGTTAGGCTACCATCTGTGCCATACTTTTCCCTGGAAGAAACAAATTCAATGAGATCAAGAAAAGCCTGCATGGAACTTACAAGGCATACTTGAAATAGTCATAAGAACACTCCAGGGCATCTTTTAAGCTATTAGAAACACCAGTAATGAACGAATTTACTTCTGCACTTTTAGATTCACTCTCCTCTTTTGGCTTGACTACAAGTTTGTCGTAACTTTCAAATATCGTTCTTGTGTAATGCTGAGTAACTGGCAAGCAGTTGTAGGGATAATCCCCACAGCTCAATCCAATTGTCTTGTAGCCATAGTATCTGGGCATGTTAATTTTGATTAGTTTCTCTTCAACTGTAGGCAAAGACTTGATATCGTCGTGCCATGTCTGCTTGTCTCGTTTGAAACGTGCTTCTCGGCTTATTTCCAAAATCTCCGGATATATCGGTTTATCCGTATATTCCTCTGAGACCGTATTTGGTTGACTTTGTGCTGCATATAATCTATTCGTTTTTATAAATTGTGTAACGTTCCTTTTCAAGCCCCCCTTAGTTAAAGAAAACATCTTGGAAAATAAAATATTCGCCGAAAAACCAAGACACACTTTTGGTTATGAAATATTTATTTTCATTTGTCAAATGTTCCCTGTGACAGATATTTCAATTGTCAAACTAAGGATGCGTTCAAAAGTTGTCATCAGCAGATCAATTTATAATTTTAAGGACAAACACAATTTTAAGGAAATTTTTTTTAAATTTGTTTTTTATTTCTTCAATAAATTAGTGACATAATTTTTGTTTATCAGGGAAGGCAAAATGTACAAAATCGATGCAATTAAATATTATATGGCTACCTAGATGGACAATCATTCTTCGAAATCTAGTATAGATTCCTCCTCCTCTATGGTATTTTCTATTTAATATTTACAGTTTAGTTAAAGTTATTTATATAAATAAATAGTTTATGTAAAATAACTCATTTTAAAAAGATTATTGTAAAATCTGAAAAATTGCATTACCTTTATTGAACATCGAATTCGAAACTACTACTACACATGCCCAATCTGTCAAACCAATCAGCTGTCAAGAAATTCCTCCTTAAAAAAAAATTCTGAATATTAGAATCGTCGTACCGCCGCAAATTTGTATAGGTTTTTGCTGGGAGGTTCGGATTTATATATCAAGGAATAAGGTGTCCATAAGAAAAGCACTTATAATTATATACATTTCAAAAACGCTGAGAACGTGTCATTTATCCTCGGCAAAAAAAAAACTGTTGGAAGAAACCATGAGGTAATTTCATTTGACTTTTTTTTTTTTTTTTTTTTTCGTGTAATGTCGCCCGTACAACTAATTGCCGCTCGATTTAGACTTTCCATTAAAATATAAATTGTAAATGATCAGTGCCAAGGAGATTCCGTTAATCCCTTTCAGTTAATATAGAAGAGTATATATAGCAATCGAAAAATGCTACAATTTTCTGTTATTTAGTATAAATGATAATGTGAAACACCGCCTTTATTGGGTCATGCATACAGTTTGTGTGCATATATTATGCAAATCTAAGGAAATATAACCAAACTTATGCAAAATAAGTAGGCTTCTATATCATAGTGGATGTTGCAATGCTCCGTAGAGTATATATTTTTACAGTAATATAGCGTGTGATGGCTTAATGATAAGGCAATGATGGCAGTATATGTATCTTAAGTATTACATTACATCGATATAATATGTAAACAATAAAAAAGTGATGCGCATAATATATGTATTTATTTATCAAATTACGAACTGTGCAGATGTGAAGTAGGTTTTTTTTTATCACTATTATTTCATTAAAACAATGAGTCACTATTTATGAAAAATATTGTTTTAAGTGTTTTTTTTTCTCATTAAGTTGCATTGATTATCACAAATATGCAACAAAAATAACATTTTGCCAAAAGTTTACTGTGAAATAGTATTTTAAATTTGGTCCTCTGGACATTATTGGTTTAATTTGATTTTCCCGCTATTTCCCAATTTTTAAATATCGAAATGAATGGTTGGCATGGCATTTTTTGAAAATGGTTTTCGGAAAGTTTTTTTTCCGCAGGATTTGGATATTAGGATTAGTCAACGAACTCTATATCGAGTCAACCATCAAACAAAAGTAAAAAAGAGAAAAAAAGTCCTGTAGATGGCTTCAGTAACCACCTTGGGCTTGGACGATCCATACTGTTTCAAAGGCTGTGACCACCCTTCTTTCTACACAGTCTGTCCACTTTGAGCGTTCGATTTGGAGACGTCTGACTAGATTGGTGATAGTATAAAATCTTTTTTCCCTTCATCTCCATTTCAATTGTCAGCCAAGCATGATTGGCATTATCAGGCTATACCGCTCTTTCAACAAAGGACGATATTACTCAATTTCTACTCGATCTTTGAGATCGTTCCTATTTTCTATGTGCAAGCATGTTAACAAGCAACATCTTTTGTTTTTTTCTTAATTTTAAAAAAAAATGGTGGATTGATAGTTTTATTTTTTTTTTGTTGAATTTTTACAGACATTAATCGAGTTCCATCAGAAATCTGCTAAAAGAAGAGGCGATAATATACCAAACGTATGTGTCACTGCGATATGTAAAGAAACCATAAGTATCTATTGTCCAAAATTTATTTAAAACACTACAAAACGAAGGACACGCGTTGACAACGAATGCGAACAAGTGTCGAGGTAATACTAAATGCAAAACACAGAGCCCCCAAAATATATGATATATGAATGATACACATTTCCTATAAACTTTATACAAATATTGTGTTCTTTTTTTACATTTCAAAGAAAAGAAAGACATAAAATAATTGTATTATTATTCATTCTCTACCTCTACCTCTACTTAAGATAAAAACGAAAGCAAAGTTATTATTATTATTTTTTTTTACAAAAATGTTCGCGTCGGATTTTAAAATTATTTCGTTAGCTTCCAAAGATGTCATTACGTGTAAAACCGATAACACTTCACCAATGATAAAATATCAAAAACAAAACTATTCGCAGAAATATCAAAATAATGTTACACATCACAATGGCAATCGAAAGAAACCTCAGAAAAATATCACAAACAATGCGTGTAACCTGAATAAAAATAACAACAGCAGCAATAGTCAGTCGTATGCAAATAATAATCGTAAACGTGTTAATCAACAATTAAATTGTAATGTTAAGAACAGCAACAACAACAACAACAATAATAATAATAATAATTCAGTTAAAAACCAAAACATTTATATCACAGCAAACATCACCAATAATATCGTTATTAAGAACAGTAACAACAAATGTAGTGACTCATCTTTGGTATCTCCTAGTGTACCGAAAAATAGCTGTGATACGTTTGTCAACAAAACTAACGCAAGTGACTTTAGCAACAAAACGTCCTCGTTTCAAAAAACCTCCGCAAATAACTCATCAGTATCATCGTCTTCGTCTTTGTCGTCATCTTCATCAATATCAAACAGTAGTAGTATTAGCAATAAAGGCCGAGTAGCGACAAAATTTGGTTCGGCAACAACTCATCGCAAAAAGTCGCAACTGACAGAAGTAGAAATTAATAGCAAAAATAGTAAGAAATCATCTCAATCGCCTATATCTCCCGTGGTGACAAGCGGCAACAGCAGTTCCCACAGTACATGTTACCAACAAATGTCTGCTGCTATTACACCTGGTGTTACAAATGTTAATGTAGTATCAGCATCGGTATCAAACGCTTCAGCTTCGGCGCCGGTTTCGCCAAATTCGTATTCGCTCGACTTTTTACATTCGGTGAGAGTGCAAATGGCTGGCGGCACAGACATCGTCAACAATGCGAATAATCATGTGTACAGCAGCAGTGCTACTGTATCACCAACACGAAATGTTGCCGATAACCAAAATATGGGTATTCAGGGAGGACAACGTATAATCTACCAAGATATACCACTTCCCGAAAAGCACATCGACGTACTGAATCACGGACAGAATCAATATAGTCCGAACACCAAAATGCCATCACCATCATACAGCGATTACCCAAGCTATGATATCCCAATCCTGATAAACAACCAGCACCATGCAGGAATGAGTCCTTTGAATACGCATGTACCTCCGGATAATTTTTCATCGCCCTACAATTACCCGCCTCTAAACAATTATAAGCGCAACAACTACATTCCTGTATCATATCCGTACCAGAAGTGCCAAAACGAAGGCAAAAAAATTAGCCATCAGCATGACAATAATCAAGGGAATGGCGTTCTTATGAACGGAAATAACATGAACAACTTCAATCGCAACAGAAATCAAGTGAAAGTGTGGAACTCCGGTAACGTGAACATACATATCAATAAAAATGCTTCCAATATGATGATCAATCATTTGTCCAATCCGAATACGGAATCTGGCAACACGCAGATTGTATCCCGCGTTAAAAATCATCAAAATATACATAATTTAACTTATGTCACTACTGATCCAAATAATAACAATAGATACATGGATGGTAACCGTTCCCAGTCGTCCAGTCCGAAAACAGAAAATCCGAATCAAATACGTAATAAATCCAAAGGTGGTAGCTTTTCATCGGCAACCTATACACCCACAATGATACCATCTCCAAAAAGTGATCATAACACCAGCCCGATGGATGGTTCCCAACTTCGTGTAGCCAGCGAAGGCTACGAATCGGATTCATCAAATTCAAGTTGTAGCAACGTTAAGAAAGTGGATGCCGGGAATAGCAATCCACTCTCTTCGTCCTCATCGTCCATATCATCTACGGATATATCTTACCAACAGCCACCGAGCATATCGTCGCTCTTAAATTTCCCAACAAACTATTCCGAAGACGATCCGCCGATTCAGCATTTCTATGGCTCTGAACAAAACCTGTCACATTGGATACCAGCGCTACATGCACAGTTCTTATATAGCGCACACGGTGGCTATACCATCAATGAGAATACAGGCGAATTGCAGCAGTTGCAAATATCGAATATTAAAAAGAGGTAAATTAGAAACAATAATCTTGTAAAACAGTCATATCACGTGTCACGTTTCAATTGCAGCCAAACACACCGCGGCTCATTTCGTGGCGGTCGGGGTCGTAACTTTATGCACAACAACGTACGGTCAATTCACTTTACAAATGACTTCTTCTTTACGCCTCCGGATAGATTTTTAGCTAGATCCCATCTTGTAGAAGTGAAGGAAATGCCACGTGCATTGTTGACTTGTTCTAAATGGGATAACCTATCGCAAGGTATTTGGAACAAATTTGTAAACTCCCAACAAACAGAGGATACATTTAAGAGGAAAATGCGTCTTTGGCGTTACTTGTACATCATAATTAAAGTGAGTGTGCTGTTTTAATAATCAAATCCTCGGTATATAACTTCAAAGAAAAAAATTATCAATTTAAAGAATGCATATCCACGGTATGGCCTATATTTAGTTGGCTCTACAATATCAGGATTTGGAGCAGATACATCCGATATTGATATGTGTCTTGTGTCGCGAGCGATGTCCACAATAGATCCAAGAATAGAGGCGTTATTTAACCTTAATCAGTTGAGAGAATGTTTGCATAAGACTGGTGAGTGCTTTTTTTTTCTCTCTGTTTTTTGTTAATCGAATGATTTAATTTTGTTATTCTTCTAGGGGAATTCGAAAACTTCAATTTGATTGAAGCTAAAGTTCCAATACTGCGATTTAGAGACCGCGTCCATAACCTTGAAGTTGATTTGAATTTCAATAACTGTGTTGGCATCAAAAATACACATTTGTTATACTGTTATTCTCAACGTAAGTATTTCACCGTGAATCTGATTATTTTCCAGCTGTTAACACATTGTTTACGCTTCCAACAGTCGATTGGAGGCTCAGACCGCTTGTGCTAGTTACGAAACTTTGGGCTCAGTATCACAACATAAACAACGCTAAAAATATGACCATATCAAGTTACTCGTTGGTGTTGATGGTGATACACTTTTTGCAATGTGCTGTCAGTCCACCTGTCCTACCGTGCCTACATGAAATATACCCAGAGAAGTTTCAGTTTATAGTAAGCTTTATTTAAAACGGAAAATCAAACATATTTACATATATATTTTGTAAATTTTATAGCTACGCTCGAATGACTTTGGGCATGTTGACATGAATGAGACCATGGGTCCGTACGAGTCACAGAACAATCAAACAATAGGGCAGTTATTCCTTCAGTTTCTTCAATATTACAGTACATTCAAGTAAGTTGGATGGATGTGAACAACTGAGACATCAAAGTTATATTTGTTCTTCAATTTTTTTCAGTTATTCCCAATATGCCATTTCAATAAGAATGGGTGCATTAATACCAATCGAATACTGCCGTCAGGCAAAGTCTCTCAAAAATGATATTCATCAGTGGAAGGAGCTATGCATAGAAGGTAATAAATTCAATGTCAATGTCAAATATAGTTGCAAATGAACACAATTATTTCGCAGAACCATTTGATCTCACAAATACTGCCAGATCTGTGTATGATTTTGAAACATTTGAAAGAGTGAAGCTTGTCTTCATGTCGTCATGCCGGGTGTTACAGGAAACACTCGATATAAATTCCATATTTGCGCCGATTGTTCCAGCCACATCACCGAATCGGCCAGTACAAGAAAATTAAAAGAAAAACAAAAAAAACTTACGTACTGCTGCACTGTGAATGTGCTTTCGTCATGTCATCTGTCATCGTTGATGATATCACCACTCGTGTTGAATGCAATACATAAAGTAAGTGATTTATTTTATCTAAAATGTAAGACTATGAGAACAAATGTAGAACTGTTTTAGAAACTACTGTCTGTAAGTACTAAGATATATATCCTATAAAAGAGAAGACTGATTAGTTAGAAAATATTTAATATTGAATTTGAATAAGTGTATAACAAATCTAATTAGTCCAATTTTACTAATAACTTGTGTGTGTTTCGTTTGTAAGTAAGTGAAGTGAGTAAGATGAATTGTTTTGTGCGAATTTGGACAAATTTAGTACGATTAATGAGAAAGGCATAAATATCGCTATTGCTATTTAACATAAAGTTAAAGGTCGACTGGTATACTGATAAATTAGTTTCTAAGTCAATATAGACGAATATGGTGCTACTGATGATGATGGTAATTAATTGTGAAAATTAATGCTAAAGACATGTATATTTTTAGAATGGTTTTGAAAAGACACTGATAAGTTGGAACTTGTAAATACGCACAGCCTCTTAAGATTGAATTGGAGGAGATCGATGTAATTTTATGTACATAATTGAATGCAATGAAAAACGCACTCTATCAACTATGAACGGTGAAATAGTTGATCTTAATTTATTTAACAGTTAGTTATACTTTTATTAGACACGATTTATATACAACTTCTTGTGCCTAAATGCTTTAGTTAGTTTTGCATTTGTCGTTGCCGAGAGTATGCTCTCGGTTAAAATAACCAAATATATGTATCGTAAATATGTCTATTGCTGTTTGCATTGAGCAATATTTGCTTTCAAGGCAATGAATACTTAAAATAAAAATACACGTACATATATGTATTAAATGTATGCAGGAATTAATTTATCCACCTATGGCCCAAATATTAAAGGACCCTACATATAGATTTGAAGCTATTTGCAAAGATGCAACAAATTTGTCCAAACAGCATACCATACTTTTTGAATAACTTTAACTGTCTTAACATGTCCTTAAAACTTTGTAATATCTCAGGTTGTTAGCTTGTACAATACTGTTCTAAGGTCCAAGTCATAAGGTTAAATTGTAATTTATTTATTTTATGCTTTCAGAATAAATAAATAAATAAAGAGTTAAACATATTAATAAGAATGGATATTGCCTTAAAATAAAACTAAAATGAAAAAAAACCAAAAAAACAAAAAACTAAAAAAAAAACCAAACAAAAAACATAAAAAATTAAACAAAATCAAGTAAAAAAAAAATTATAAAAGATTTAAAAAATACTCAACTAAAAATTGCTCAATATTGCTTTAATTATTTAAGTTTATTCATACAGCTACAAAACAGTAAATATGTAACTTACAGAAAATCTTCCTAGGTTGTGAATTTTGTACATTTATCTTCGATTTATTTCTATACGCTTGAGATAAGCTTACAACGAGAATTTTTTTTCATTTTTCCCCCCCCCCCCCCATTTTTTGTTCTCATTAAAAACGCGAATGTAATCAATCGTAAAAGCAAACAAAAAAATAATAATCTCAAAAAGGAACAAAAAACAGTTCATGTTCAACGAAAGTAAATCGGCAGAGAGTTTTCTAAATGGAAGATAAATATCATCGTTAAAGTTAAATTCAAGGTTTTCTTATGTAACGATTACTTAATTTTTGCGGAGCAAATATTCGTTGTTGTTAGGCAGAGCTTATATATTTGATTCCTTTTTATGTATAAATCGCTTAAATCAAGTACAGCTGTAATAAATCCTAAAATTATAAATGTGTTAAAATAAAATCGAATCAACAAAAGAAAGAAGAAAACAGCATTAATGTAAAGGGATGTGCAAGTCGCGTACATACATAAATATTTATTCGTTAAAATGGGTTAAATCATCGTGCTGGCTTCGTGCATACATATATATTTATTTTTTTATTTATATTTATTTGAAAAGAAAATATTTTGCTTATTGTTTCCATCTAAGAATCATAGTTCAAACTTACTGTTCATATCAAAAACGCGCATACTTCCGGAATCATTCCTCTTATTGAAAATAAATTAACTTGCACATCTTTAGACAGGGAAATTGTTAAATGAAATAAAAGAAAAAGTATAAGTGAAAATAAAAAGCACGATCCCGTGGAAACGATTTTGAGGTTTTCTTTTACCGATCTTTTGGAAAATTTGGACTGGATTTTTGAAAATTCCACCACATTTCACGTTTGTGTTCAAATTTCAGGCATACAGAAGATTGCGTTATTGATGTTTGTAAATCACTTCCTGCATTTATCCACTAGATTGTGCAACAATGGTAACAGTTCTTTGACGTTAGCTTAAGTCAACAAATTGGATTTGGGTTTGTTTAACTCAATTGGTTTTTCTCTTTCGTTTTCTATTAACGAATTAAGTTTTTTTCCCCAAACAAAATCCTCTGCGACGCCTGTGGAGAAGATGACGACACTGCAGAGCACTTCCTCTGCCACTGTTCCGCCTTTGCTCGGATCATGTGGCAGTTGTTTGCTGCTGATGAGGTGAGAGCTGATGATGTAGGCTCCTCATCACAGAAACGCCTGCTGGTATTCCGAGGGAAATTTCGGTAAAAGTTGGTTGCTGCCTTGTAGTACAATGGTCCAGTTTTGAGTCTGAGTGCTCCAGTGTAGTGTTCAAAACATTCGTGACTTAAGTTTAGCACAGCTGTTTCCCATCGTAGGAATTTAGTCTTTAGGCCATAATAATGTCTTGATTGAAATCTTTGTGACCAGTGTCTGACCCCTCATTTCTTAACGTTGGGTTAGGTTAGTAGGCCTGCCAGCGAAATCGCCAGGACACTTAGACCATGTTGGTCCCTTGTGATACCCAAGTCAGACTACTACCACCTACTGATCGACAACTGCAGTCATAGTGCCGTTAATTTGCAAATGGTGGTGACTGGACCAGATTTGAAAATCGAATAAAGCGTATTAACTTTGCTTTCACTGGGACTCGAACCGAGGACCCCTCTAACCAGGGGCAGGCGCTCAACCAACGGCGCCATCCAATTGTATTACTTAACGGTAAAGAATTATAGAAATGGTTCTGAAATAAATTCGAAATCTGACCAATTTTGTTCAGACGAATCTTTCCTACACTAGTTATGAAGGGATCTGCAGTTTTAGGCTTGCAGTGATGGGATCTAGACTTGTTATTACGTGTTATTCACGACACGCGACTTCGAGTTATTGAAGATGTGGAATAAAAGGTGTCACTCTCGTTAAGTAGCGACGACGTGAAAATCGTAACCTATTCTAAGTCGTTAGGTCTGAATTCAGAAACGTCGAACATTTGCGCAGTGATGCAGTATTGCTGCCGATGTGATGTATACTTGATATTGATCAGAGATAAAGTAGCAAAGAGATAGCTAACTTATGCCTCTCTTGCCCCTTGATTTCATCTAACAGCGTTTTTTTTATAAAATGTCAAAGACTGTTTTTGTGAATACGATTGATCAGAGAGCAACTGCAGGATGCTCTCAAGCCTTAAGAAGTGTGAGCGAAAATAATGCATGACCTTAGAGTAAATCAGAGATTGGCGAGGTGTTTTTTGTTTAGTAAAGACCCAAACCCGTTGGACATCTCTTTACTACTTCATTTCTGATGCTGATTGAATTGTTTGCTGACCTCTCAGAAGGCATAACTACAAGAAGAGAAATTGCGAAAATTTAACCAAATGTGCCCAAATGTTTAAAGTTTGCTCATCTGCTGAGCGGGATGATGCTTGAACGTTTGACGTTTGCAGTGCCAAAATTTCGCGTTTATTAACGTGATGCATCGATGCGCTTCTGAATTCACCCTAGTTTACAAGAACTTGGCTCTGTAAAAGCGGCTTACGATCACAAAGGGGAATTGCAGACAATCGAAAGTAAAAAGCTGTGTAAAAGCTGCCTATGGGAATACACTGCGCGAAATTAATATAGAGGCAACGCAATAAATGGGACATATGGCATGGCTTCCCATTGAATGCAATGACCGTTAACAAAACGGTATTTTTTCACATTTACTTTTGTGCTAATGAGATCGTGCGTACCATGTTCACTTCCATATCAGTTGTCGTGCTCAACCATCACGCGTGTTTTTGAGAAAAAACTGGATTTTATAAATTTTACTGCGAAGAAATTAATATAGAGGCAACTACAATTTTTCGAAAAATATCAATTTTTGAGTAAGTGTTTCGGTTACAGTTTAGCAGAATAGTTATTCAGAGTTATCAATAACTATTTTAAAAAAATGGGACGTGGAAGAAAGCTCACCCAAGAGGAAAAAATTGACTCCTAAAAGAAAATGGGTATTCCAACCGGCAAATTGCTGTTAAAATAGGAAGATCCCCTAACGTTGTAGACCATTTTATAAATTTGGGTGAGAGCTATGGAACAAAAAAGGCAAAAGGAGCTCCAAAAAAGGTAACAAACCGCCAAAAAAAACAAATTGTTCAAGATGCACGCAAGAACAAACTCTATGCTTCCCAAATAAAGGCGAAATTAGACCTTAAAATTAGTGTACGACGTGTCCAACAGCTATTGCAAGCAACTCCAACATTGGTTTTCACCAAAAAACTGAAAAAAACCTGCACTTACTCCCGGGTACAAGGAAAGTCGACTCTTGTTCGCTAGAAATCACATGTCGTGGACCACAGAATGAAGACAAGTGATTTTTAGTGACGAAAGAAGTTCAATTTGGATGGATCAGGCGGTTTTCATAGCTATTGGCATGATTTGCGTGAGAATGAGCCGCAACTTTGGAGGAAGCAGTGTGATGATATGGGGAGCTTTCAGCTACAACGGAAAAATGCCTATCATCTACGTTCCTCCAAAAATGAACTCTATGAAATATTTAGAAATGTTGGAACATGTCTTATGTATAATGCTGCGGTCCATTCTGCCAAAGTGGTAAAGGAGTATTTTCTTCAGACAAATACACCTGTTTTAGAGTGGTCATCGCGATACCCCGATTTGAATCCAATCGAAAATTTGTGGGGAATAATGGCAAAAAAAGTTTATATGAATGGGAGGCAGTACAACACAGTCCACGAACTAAAACAAGATGTTTGGAGGAACTTGGATGCTGAATACCTTCATTCTCTTATAAATTCGATGCCTAGCAGAATTTTTGAGGTCATCAGCAACAAGGGGGGAAGTACCCATTATTAACATACAACATTTGTAAAACAAATTTAAAAATAAAATTAACAAAAACCATCAGAACAACTGTGCCTCTATTTTAATTTCGCACTAATTTCTTTAAAATGGTCGTTTTTACGGAACGTATTCGATCAAATTTATTTTTGTTCCGTACTTTTAGTCTCTCGTTGGGCAGACATTAAAGTATAACAAAAGATTTTATTCGGATGTATGATCTTTCTTAATTATATATTATGCCTCTTTATTAATTTTCGACCCAGTGTAGAAGAATCAATCGCAATCCTCAAGCACACGCAACTCGGGCTACCCCTTGCACGTTGCACCTCTCTTGCCTATACGATTGGAGAATTTAGCGTGTGTAAAAGTGGCCTTAGCTGTTACACATTTCTCAGCCATCAGTTACATCAGGGTTCGACCTACCTCACGTAGTCGTAGACTCTTTGGTGGGTGGGGCCAGTTTCTTTATTATAAAAGAATTCACTTCTTCAATAATTAAGAAACCGATTTTTCCATTTTATGATGGTAACATTGCAGCAACAGCTGGGCATTAAATAAAACACAAATTTGATTTTGTTAAAAAAATGTTTGATACATAACAATGGTAACATATTCCATAAATCAATTTCATTCAATTTATTCAAAAACTCAAAGAATAATAAGCGCATTAGTTTTGCAAATAGATATATTTAAATATTGCTCACTATATGCGATAAAAGTGAAAAGAAAAAAAAAATAAAACATTGAAGTAGAGAAACAAACAAACATTCATGTTGTAAAGTAATAATATGAAGCCGATAAGGGTTACAAAATGCAAATAATATGTCGGCGCAATAGTTTGGTCTTTAAAGGGGAAAACTTTTGCAAACATAAATACAAGTTCTTTGAAGATTGACGACGAAAACTTCAAGTAGATACGTTCATCCATGCAAGTTCGCTACGAGTACTGTTTTCATTTGCATCAGCTGGCGAAAAACTATTATCTTTTCGATTTTCTCCGCATAGAATTAGGTTGTCCATTGTTTTATTTCTCATCGATGGGGAGTTAAACAAACTCCTTGGTGTGGGCAGTCGTTCGGTAATTGAGAATGATAAAGATTTCTTAACAATGGCTGATGGCGATGGGAAACTGTAAAATGAAACAAATATAATACGTATGGTGAAATGTTGCAACGAAAATAAGCTTAGTCACATAAGGGGTTTTGTCTTGTTAGATATCTCCTTACAGTGGACTCGCCCTAAGTCGAATGTTGACGCGATATCAAATTATTTAGTTCGAGTTAAAGGATGTTTTTTTTTTATGTAACATTGAAGGGAATGCCAAGATACGGCGAAGAAAACATTCGAGTTAGAGAGAAATTCGACTTAGGGAGAGTCCACTGCATATACTATTATATCTTAGTTGTAAAGGATTCACCACATATCCTAAAACACTAAAATATGTCTAAGTTTTTTTTTTATTTATTTTAAATCACAGAGTACACAAAACACTACGTTCTCTAAGTGTTAACTCTCAGTATCGCTTTACACAGCAGATTTTGCTGCGCGACTAAGGATCATCTACCGATTTTGCATCTCATAGATTACATCAAATAAACAGTATTAATTAAAGCATGGATCAATTTTTTAAACTCCAATCGAGACAAGCTAAAATCAATTTCGTTGCAAAGTTCATTAAAAGTGTTTAAACACCTTGTAATAGGTTCATTACAACCATAGTTGGTTCTATGCCTCTTATCGTATAGTAAATTTCTCATCCGAAGAGATCTTTGGGAAGCATATATATTCATGAGAAAAAGTAAGTCTGGTGAATTTACACGGCAATTAATAATATCGCGGATGAACATGGCTGACGCTGCCTTACGCCTGAAACTTAAGGTTTGCAAGCCTATTATTTTACATCTATCGTCATATTTGGGGAGTTCTTCGAAGGAATACAATTTACGGACAGCATATCTCGTGAAATTTTGTTGTACTCTTTCGAATCTGAGTGCCTGTGTATCATATGGGGAATCCCAAATGATGGAAGAATATTCTAAATACGGTCTGACTTACGAACAATAGATGGACTTAAGACTAGTTATATCCCGAAAATCTCTACTGTTTCTTTTCAGAAAACCTAACATAGCATTAGACTTCGCAATTGTATAATCATAATGTGATGCAAAATTTAAGTTAGTATCAAAAATTACACCCAGATCTTTAACCTCTTCTAGGCGACTAAGTCTATGATCATTTATGAAATAATCATAGACAATCGTGGATGTACGAGGGGCGTTCAATATATTCTCGGTATCGGGGTGAAGCTGTGGTTGTATATATAAATACTATTATTTTAGTGCATTCATGTAAAATTTCATATAAATGTGATTATTAATTCGCGTTTTATCTCTAGTTAAACAGAATCATAATGCCAACTGAAACGATGATGGTGAAAATTGAGCATCGCGCTGTAATTAAATTTCTCACTAAGCAAGGAAAAAGTCAAAAAACTATGCATGAAGAGATGATGGCTGTTTACCAGGATTCCGCACCTTCATTATTAACTGTGCAAAAGTGGTCAAGTGATTTCAAGAGGGGCAGAGAGAGCATTGAAGACGACCCCCGCTCCGGCTACTGCTTGTACGGGAGAAAGCATCAAAGAAGTCGAAAAACTTGTTCTTGAGAATGCCCGAATAAAGGTGAAAATGATGGCAGAGATCACCAAGCTTTCAATTGGTACCATTCACACCATTCTTCATGACCATCTTAACCTTTCAAAGGTCAGTGCAAGGTGGGTGCCACGAATGCTCACAGCGCCACAGAAAAAAGTGAGAATCGCGTGCTGTAGAGAGCATCTGGAGATGTGTAGTGACAACGCGGACTGTGTTATGGATCGAATTGTTACTGGTGACGTGACGAAACATGGGTCCACCACTATGACCCTGAAAGCAAACAAGAGTCCATGCAGAGGCATAAAAAAGGAAGAGACCCCCCGAAGAAGTTCAAAGTCACTCCGTCTGCCGGGAAGCCCATGGCCACAGTTTTTTGGGACTCAAAGGGAATCTTGCTAATTGAGTACAAAAACGAAACCATCAACGCTACATCCTACGCTTCCACTTTGCATAATTTGCGGGAGGAAATTAAAAAGAAAAGACGGGGTAAACTCGCAGCGGGTGTGTTGCTTCTTCATGACAACGCTCCTGTTCACACGGCGCGAGTTTCCAAGGCTGCTGTGCGAGATTGTGGTTTCGAAGAAATCCAACACCCTTCCTACAGTCCAGACCTTGCCCCTAGTGATGTTTTCCTGTTTCCGGATTTGAAATACGTCTTCGTGGAAAAAGATTTTCAGATGATGAAGAACTCAAGTCGGCAATAAATGGGTATTCTGTTTAACTAGAGATAAAACGCGAATTAATAATCACATATATATGAAATTTTACATGAATGCACTAAAATATAGTATTACTTGATAAATAAGTCAATTTATATATATAACCACACCTTCACCCCGATACCGAGAATATATTGAACGCCCCTCGTAATTCGTTAAGCCGTAAAGATATTACATTTTTGAATATTCAGCTCTAGTCCATTGTGCTTGCACCATTCCACTAGTGCATACAATTTAAAGGCGTCTGCGAATGTTAGAATTTTACAATATTTGAAAATTTCGTGAACATCATTTTTAAAAAAAAGAAAGAGTAATGGCCCCATATGGCTACCTTGTGGAACGCCCGATGTAACTTTTATTACTCGAGATCTAAAACTATCGATCATTACCAATTGCTTCCTGTCCTTTAAGTAATTGGAAAACCACTCTAACATTGACGGATGGAATCCCAAAGATTTTAGCTTGTTTAAAAGCAAAGTGTGATGTACTTTATCGAAAGCTTTCGAGATATCGGTGTAAAGTACATCAACTTGTAACTGATTTTCTAAATTTGTATAAATGTAATTTGAAAATAATGATACATTAGTTGCACATGACCTGCCCTGCATAAAGCCATGCTGGTTATTAGAAATAATTTCTTTTACCATGAAATATAATTTTTCTTTTACAATACTTTCAAATAACTTTGGTATCGATGAACGCTTGGATATTGGTCGATAGTTGTCTACTTTTTGCCTTAAACCGCTTTTATATATAGGCGTCAGAAAAGAATACTTCCATTCATTTAAAAATTCACCCATTTTTAGGGATTAATTAAAGATAATTCTTAGTGGACGATAAAGCGAATTCCAACTTTTTTTTAAAATACCAGCCCGGCCCCCATCGCGGCCTGGGCTGTAATTTACTTTAAGATTAGTTAAGGCATTCATTACATCCTGATCCGTATTCCAATACACCTATATCCAGAACCTCGGATATATTAGAGTAATGGTTCATCGTTTGCTGGACCGGAGACCCATTATAGACAGACTCAAAAAAGTTGGCAAATAGGTCACAGGTTTCATCCAAGTTTGTTGAAGTTACGTTACCAAGTTCCATTATCTTGGGCAAGCCCAAGGAATTTCTTTTTGAATTAACGTAATTCCAAAATGATGCACCATTGCTCCTTACCGAAGTTTCTACAGACACGATATTTTGTGTAAATGTTAAGACCTTAGCTACTTGAAATAAACTTAAACATCAAAGAAATAACTTACTGGTCCATCTCTTCACTTGAATAACGCATAACAGCCGCTTTCCAGTTGTAAATATACGGATATGTATCCTTGTTTATTTCAACATGAAATATTGCATTCAATACATCCAGATCACGCTTAGTCGGTTCATTGCTTTAACAAATAAAAAAACGGTTAACCCATCAGCATAACTACACACAAAAAAAAATCAGTGCTTCTTACCCTAAGAGGAACAGATGATAGTCATCATTTTCAACGCTATCCGATGAGAATGCGGACGGGCTCTCAGGGGGTGTTACAAAACATTCATTTGGATCATCTTCGGACCCTATATCTGACTTTAACGAAATAACCGTCAGAATTACAAGGCATACGAGAGTGTTTTAAAAACAAATTCAATTACCCAGAATACATCTTCGCTTTCGACTTCTTCCACGCCATCCACTACGGTCTCCATTTGTCGCCATTCTGAGGCTTTTACTTCTTCAACATGCTCCGGGGCTAGAGATCGAACTTTTCGCGATTCGATTCTTGATCGGCGACTTTCTTTTCGACTCAACACACTGTCCCATTTGCAGTCACATTGTGATTCCTTTCGCCACGTTTGTAAGCAAATTTCCTCTGTTTTTAGATTCTCTGGTTGGGCAACTCCGTTGCTGCTCTGCATGTACACGAGCATTTTGCTACAAACACACTGCAAATGTTCTTTTCTCTCGCCGGACGATGAGGTTATTTGTTGTAAACATTTCTGAATCTAGAAAGTAAAGTGTTAAATCAATCAGCACTGCAATGGTGGAGGCTGTCAGTTCAATTCAGAAACTCACTTTGGCTTTACTTGTCTTATCGGCATGCTGAGCATCATCGAGATAATAAATAATTAAATAGGCAAATCTGGAGTGAACTTTCATAAAATTCACATTTAAAAAGCGTGCATCGTCCATAAAGCTAACTATAAGGGATTTCAGTCTTTTTAATTCGGAAAGGAAAGCATCGTTGATCGAAACGGTGCTATCGATATTGTGAAGCAATGTCTTAGTCATACGCTTCGCGAACACTTGCAATGATTTTTCAACACAAGTATAAGGCATGGTCAACTGTGGAGCATTGTTTGAAATCGACTTGTTATAGAAATGTCTATCGCTGTCATAATCAACACTGTTCGCCGCTTCATTCCGTAAATTCAGTTTATCGAGTGCATTGCACAGATCATCCATGAGTTCTTTGTTCTTACTGCACTTGGGCGGGTTATTCTCTGATTTAATCTTCTGTGCTAGGAAGCTTTCCAGTTTCTTCAATCCCTGCTCTGAGGCAATGTCTATGAAGATTCCTAAAAAGTCCCAATATTCCTTCCATTCAATGTGTTGCTCCTTTGCCAGTTCTCTTCCAATTATTTCTAAGCCCTTTTCGGCATCAACCAATTTCAGATGGCGTTCCTTGTAGCTTGGACTGTCGAAATGATTACTACCAGCGTACAAAAGCGTTGACACATTGGAGTCGTTCAAATTGAAACCAATTGGAGATGCGATTATGTTATCACGATATGAACTGAATATATCCTTCCTTTTGCGGAAGTTTGGTGTAAGGCAATTTATGTTGATGCCGTTTCCATCAAAGCCATTATTATTGTCTTCAGCAATTTTGTGATTCTCACCGCTGGTTGAGTTTGATTCGTTCTTAAGGCTAAGATCTTCGGCTTGTGACTGCATATTATCAAATAAGTACCTTCGATGGGGAGTCAAGGATGGAATAATGAATTTTGGCGTTGTTTTAGTTGGTGTGCTAGATTGCAACTGCACTGGACTTCCAAATGGACTGTTGACAATAGGAAACGAGTTGTTACGCAATCTAGGCGGTGTCTTCCAACGACGACAGAAATTCTATAAGTAGAACAATAAATTGAGCAATAATGAAATGATGTGTTTGGACTGTAGATTACCTTTGCCTGCTCTTTACTCATAGGACCGGCCACAGCTTGTATCTCTACTTCTGGACTTAGAGGGTCTGGATTGAGATTCTAAAAAGTACATTTTATTTTGTGAAACATGCAAAATGTGGTTATATAGTTTGCCCATACCGGTGGATTATTTGTCGAGAACGGCTGTCCTATTGTTGGGGGGACGGTATTATTTGCCGAGCGGATAACAGGCACATAATAGCGCTCTTCTAAAAGTGAGGAAATTTTGTCTATTACTTCCGGACTTGGGTTCAAATCTCGGGAACAGATAATCTGAATATACGAAAGACATAGATCGGAAATGTTATAACAAACAATAAGTGTAAGCACTTACGTCTTTTGGAAACAGACCGTCATTATTTGGTGTCATTCTACATTGTTTATACGACTTTAGGACTTCAACTACCTCAACTGCACCAAATTTTACAGCCAAATGCAAAGGCGTTTCGCATCTTCCTTTTTCTGGCATATTTAGAAAGTAATCCAATATAATGGCACTTGCTTCGGCGCATACTTTCTGATTCTTCTTTCCATAGAGTCGCTCAATGAATGTTATATCGCTGACAGTTTCTAGTATCAATCCGGCAATCTGTGGTTTTTTGCTTAGTGCACACACATGCAGAGCATTATAGCGGGGACCTTCTTTTAATGACGTTGGTGTATCGCCTGAGCTAATCAGAAATCGGGGATTGTCCCAAATTTTCGCGTGAACCTTTGCGTAGTCGCCCGATTCAATTACTTTACGAAATTCTGTTAGCTCTTGCTTTGTAGGGGCGCGAAATGCTGCCTTCTCCGCAGGCAAAGGAGAGCTTGCTGCCTCAAAAAGATGCAATTATTAATATTTACTTATTTTCTCTTAGCTTGCTCCGACTTACATTTCAAGTCTGAATACTTTGACATTGATACTTCTTGTCCTGTTTCGGCGTAATTGGTAGCTTCATCAGTGTTCGAAAATACTTTTAACCGCGCATCTTTGTGCTGTTTAAGTACTCTAAGTGCTTCGCCTTTTTCTCGAAAAACATAATTTCGGACATTACTTCCTGAAATGTGATATTTTTGGAAAAAAATTAAATTTCTTTATATATACGCATTCTATAAGTGGCCGCTGTGGCTAGGTGCGTCGACTCCTCCGCTGAGGGTTCCGGCGTAATCCCAGAACCCCACTCGAATGCATGCGATAGTCAGACACCCACCTTGCATCCACTAACTCTACAACATCGCACACATATGCAAGCGTATTGTTTGATGATTCTAATGTTAAATTCGATAAATCTCAACATTCATACGGCGAAAAAAGGGCAAGACGTCAATCAACTTAAGACGACATATTTCATATATCGTTTATTTATATCAATCAAAAAACAAGCAAAATAACCAAAGTTTGCTAGAGGCCAACGACATATTTTTCTGATTTGCTTTTCATAAAATTAGGTTAATTGCACTTATCGTTGATGCCCTGAACATAAGATTTCGTATTACACATCTGGCATTGGCCACTTGCCATTTTCATAGTAGACAGTCGACACTAGAAGGGCAAAAGGTTTTGTTTTGCAATTGTATTGACTTTTACCAAGAAAATACAAGAAAACAACAACGTATGCAAATGCAAGCAAAAAAAAAACAAATTGTTTAATGCCCTCGCATTAAATCGAATTAATTTTGTTTGAAAACAAACTATTGGAGTTCATCCAACTTGTGCTATTGAAAATGCATTACCTATAAACGAATAATCACACCACGCATGATGCCGGAAAAACACATGTATTTTACTGAAGGCAACAAAATCAGCTTTGTGCTGCCTCAACAATGGATTAAATGTATGCTTTTATGAATTACAAATGGTTTTATTTTTGCTATTAAGAACATTAATTAAATCGCCATTACACGTAATTTCGCGCGTACTTTGGAAATTGTTTAACACAAAAACCCGTGCGGATAGCTGAATCTACGAGCTTACCCGTTGAATCTTGGCTAGTCTTTTGAGGAATGTGTACACTGTAAAAGGACATTTTTGCAGATCCAGTTCGAATATTAATTCCCGATTTAATTAAATGATATTCCAACTGCGACTACGGAACTGAATTCAATCTGTTTATTTGCTGTTTTTTTATTAAATACATTTGACAGCTTCGAACAATGGACTATGAAGTTAGTCCTGTTTAATGATAAAGTTCTGTTTCCTTGAAGGTTTGGCAACTGATGACAATTAAATGATATGATCGTTCAAGAATGTACTTTTCCAATCAGCAAAATGATCTTTTGTTGTTTTATATTTTCAGATCAATAGCTCATAAGCTACTCTTATAATGAAACTAATGAACTTATGAAATTATAAGCCTGTGAAATAATTGTTCAATAGTATTTATTTTTAGCAATAAAAAAAATGATACGATTTTCTGTAATTTGATTTGAAAATTCCATGGGTTGTGTGTAGTTTATGCCATCAACGTTTCCCAAATCTGTCAGTATCCTAGAATCATATTCTGGAGATTCCTCTTCTGTTTTGTAAAGGAAATGACATGCATTATGGCATACCAGAGATTTCAAAAGAATTTTGTATTTGCAAAGGCGCGGCAGTAGTCTCTTTATGGCCGCTTTTACATACGATAAATTCGTCGCCAATTTGTTTTATTTCCTTTGTGTGATCCCTTCTGTCTCACCTCCCTTGACCACTTGAGACAAAAATCGCCGACGATTTTAGCGAATTTAGTAAAAGCGGCCAATCTTGAGATGAACCAACGTTTCGATCTGTTGAACACGTTCGAATTTTAACTTTCAGGCGAAAGTGTCCTTTCGCGAATTAAAAGGTCTAAAAAGAACGTGGAAATTCGGACTGAGAGTCAATCCTTTGCCCTAATCTCAGTTAATTCAGGAAAATTTGATTAACGAAGGGCACAGAGACTCCTAGACGAAAGTCATCTTGTAGTAAATTTTGAAGATGAGTGAAAGGACTATTCTGGAGATGTGTACAAGGGATCCTGGACGATATCGTTACATTATGTGGCCATGTTGTCGATGTTGAAGATTTCAAAAGAATCGCCGACGAATTTAGCGTGTGTTTACAATTCAATAATGCAAAAGCAAATACGTTATAATACCTACTTCTATTATACCATTACATTAACCATTATGTATGAACACATTCCACAGATGTCTGTAATCGATGAGGTGCTGAACGTCGCACTTTCGCCATAACAAAAATGGTCGTTGAATAAGATATATTCGTCACTGGGAATTAGAAATCAAATTGAAAAATCTTCATAGGAGTATTTTTAATTTCATTATTTTTCTGTGCCGTCAGCTGATTCTAAATCCAACGAATAAATAGAAGATCCAATTTTTGTTGAATCTGCATCGCAAGTGCACTTAAAACGAACCCAAAACTCGCCACAGTTCGGTTAACAGAACGACTTTCATCCCGTTGAAGTGCAGTTATTGTTCCAATAGTCAGTACTCTATATTATTTGGTTGTCGAGAAAGAACCTGGACTAACTGGAATGACTATTTGAATGCAGTAAAAATCCAAGTGTTGGCCTTACCCCTTGATGGAAGAATAAAGTCACATCATAAATATACCCAGAAGTCGTCGTAGTTCGAAAAGAAAAGTGTTTTTAAAGTGGTAAGTTACCTCTAGCATTGTTACGAGTGCAATTTATATCAATTTTTGTAACAAAGAAAAGCATTAGCTTTTTCCTTTTCTGTTTACTTGTTATATTTCTCCCATGTGCAGGCTTATTCGGATGCAGACTCGAATAGCCTTAATGTAATTGTATATTTGTGGACATGATTTCGATGCCAATTTTACATTTGGCGCTAATAATATGATAAAGAAATAAAGTAGTCCAAGTTCATGTGGGTAAGGGTCAGCAGGAGGGAATATATTGAATTCGATAATGAACGCGTATTGCCTTGAAAGCACTGACCAATACATTAATAGACAATGATGTTATACTTTGTGTATTACGGCGTAGACAAAGATTCTTAATATGCAATAACATGACTATATATGCACCTAGGAATACATAATAGTAAGATACTAATAATAAACACTTGCCAAGACAACAGAGGAGTGTGCTTTTAAATCACAGACATCGTAAGAGCAGAACTCATCGTTTGTTTTGAATCATCTCAAGTATTTTTGTCCCATCTGTTTGCTTTTTTCCAGTTGTCTTTGTAGATTTAGGTCGGGAGTGAAATATTGTTTTTTGGGGAAAGTTGCTTATCGTAATAATTATGTAAATATCCCATTCTTCTTCACATATTTGTAAAGAAGCGAACTATGTACATACATACATCCATGCATGCACATATGTATGTATAGTTTGTTGTAGACATCAGTGTCTGTTAGTGTCTGGTGGTGCATATCATTACTCTTAATCTGTGAAAAAAAACTGAGAATTAAGACGGAAACCTTAAAAAATATTTAAGCTTCAAATGCAAGACAACTCTTAAGGTGACAAAGATTAAAGGCTACATTTTTGTTTACATCCAAAGGCGGTAATTCATTATTTTGCTTTTCAGTTTCTGAACGAATTGCTCTGCATGTTATCGTCGCAGATATAAGCATACGTTGGATAAATGTAAGAGTCTGTTTATGTGGGTGGACCAAAATAAAAATGCTTTGCTGCTGTTGGTCATTCCTTTTTTTTTTTTGAAATTCGGTCACGATTCTTGATGACTCTCGCGTAGAAACAAAACAAAAAATGTTCAGTATTACTTAATATGTGTTGTTTGCTGTTTGTTTGAGATTTATGCATTTTAGCACAAAGACTTAATTAACAATTAAACAAAAAAAAAGTTGACTGATAACTAATGATAAATAATTTCAGAGAACTGAATATGTCGTCCCCTAGTGCTGGTAAACGTCGTATGGACAACGATGTGATTAAACTAATCGAAAGTAAACACGAGGTGACCATCCTTGGTGGTCTAAATGAGTTTCATGTGAAATTCTTTGGACCACAGGGCACACCATATGAAGGCGGCGTATGGAAAGTACGTGTATACTTACCGGATAACTATCCATTTAAATCACCTAGTATAGGTTTTGTGAATAAAATATACCATCCAAATATCGATGAATCATCCGGCACTGTGTGCTTAGACGTCATTAATCAAGCATGGACTGCATTATACGATCTATCTAATATATTCGAGTCATTTTTACCGCAACTTTTAACATATCCAAATCCAGTTGATCCATTAAATCGTGACGCAGCTGCACTTTATTTACATGAACCCGAAGAATATCGACGGAAGGTGGCAGACTATGTTCAGAGATACGCAACCGAAGAGGCATTGCGTGCACATCAGGAGCGTGAAAGTTCCGACAGCGAGTCCAGCATGTCTGACTATAGTGAAGATGAAGCTAGAGATATGGAATTATAATATTGTTTTCGGTTTAATTTAAAACATAAATTTTACAAATTTATTATTGTAACTATACATAAACATATATATTAATTATAAATTATGAATAATAGATGACTTTTTTAATTAAGTTTCAATTAAATGAGTTTTATTTCGAAACGAAAAATCACTTGCGTTTTTATCATTCATTGGTTGCGGGAAAATTTATCAACATCTGCATATAAAACGATATTGATCTTCAGTAAAAGTGTACATTCTGCACATTCTCTTTACTGTATGGAAGCTCATTAATGTACAGCTGAGTAGAAAGGCATGATATACGTCTTTGTTTAAAAACAGCTAGATGGCGCAGTTGGTTAAGTGCCTGCAACTGCTAGAGGGGTTCATGGTTCAAATCCCAGTGAAAGCGACGTTAATACGCTTTATCCGGTTTTCAAATCTGGTCCAGTCACCATTTGTCGTTGGGATAAAATTAACGGCACTATCACTGGAGTTGTCGATCAGTGGTAGCCGTCTGACTATGAGTATCATAATGGACCAACATGGTCTAAGTGTGTGTACTGGCGATTTTGCCCACCTACCTAATCTAACCTAACCTTGGTAAACAAAAACCACCATGCTTCAGCTTCCTCATTATACCAATTAAACGTTGGGAATGTTGAAGAATTTATCTAATACTTTTGAGACAACATCTAAAAAATGTGACCGTTTTCGCCAGAAGAGCATACATTAAATGCTCGCGTTCACAGCACCTACTCCCTATTACTTACTTAAGGTGGCGCTACAGTCCGAGGTGGACCTGGGCCTCAACCAACAGGCGTCTCCAGCCAGCTCGATCTTTAGCTAGCTGTCTCCAGTTTCGCACGCATAGTTGGTTGAGGTCCCTTTCCACTTGCGTGAGCCACCTGAGTCGCGGTCTTCCTCTACTGCGCCGTCCCTCGGGGGTGGATTCGAAGACCTACTCCCAATAGTCACCAGTATTGCCAACAACAAAAGAAACACTAATCCTAACGACATTTTTAAAAAATTGCATACACAAATCATAGAATCCTTCAACCCGGAACGTATACTAAACACCGATAGGTAATGCGCAGAAACGTTCTGCTCATACGCTGTAATACAATGGGAAATGAGTGGTCAAATGGTAACCCTCCACCAAGGGCAAACGACATCAGCATCTTCTTACTGAAAACGTCCCCCCTATTTGTGCCATCTGCAATACTACTCTAGACCTAACACATATACTAGAAAATTGTTCTTTACTAAAACCTATTATAAAAAATATTTTTAAAAATAACTATCTATGAAATCTTAAAAAACCCTATTCCAAAAAACATTGAAATGATCTCTAACTTTGTCACAAAAGCAAACCTCATAATCTAACTTTAAATTTGTTATTGAGCGAATAGTCATTGCAGCTACGCTCTTTAATGTCAATATTACCATGTAATTTTATTTTGTTAATAAAGAATAATAATAATAATATAATTCTATATTTCTATCCTCGGAATCCAGTGAAATGAAGCAGCTGATTTAGCAGCAAAAGGTGCCTCTAATTTCCCTCTCATATTAGAAATGCCTAACATCTACCAACTTACACGGTACCTATGTGCAGCATCCCAAAACGATGAAATTAATGAATCATGGCGAAACAGTGAAAGTTTTGCTCAGGTCACATAAGGAACAAACGAAACCAATACCCTATGGCTATGGCCCGATATTAATAGAACTAAAACCGACAAACTCCTCCAGTGTGGCAAAAGCCTACTGAGCAGAAATAAATGAGTAAAAAAAAACTCTAATTCACACCACGACTACGGTTGGGGAAGGGTATCAGCTGTTTACCAGCTATTCGCAAGAGCTCACACGTATTCACAGACAGGGGACGAAAAATCGTATAAAAAACGCTGTCAGATGAAATCAAGGGGCAAGAAAGGAAGAAGTTGAATATCTCTACTCATTTATTTCTGATGGTGGTCGGATCTCTAACGGGACATAACCATCTGAAATACTATGAAACAAAAATGGGACTACATGTGCAGCGGATGCGGCGATGTGGAAGAAAGAGAGGGCACTCCTCACTATCTCTGCTACTGCCCAAGCCTCAGCCAACTGCGATACAGGACCATGGGAGAATTCTTCCATGACCTGCAAGAATTCCATAACATCCGACTATCTAACTTTTTCAGGTTCATTAGGATGTCCGGCTGGCTAGACGACGAGAGGTCAAAAACGAAATGTCTCGATGAGTGCGATAAGGTACAAGGAGCAGCATTTCCCCCTCTGGGCAACACAACGGGTCCACACGGACCTAAGTGAGACGTGCTTCCGCACGTCTATCCACATTCCTATCCTATCCTAATACCCTACAGCATCAAAACTCAAGAAATGCATCAAACAGAAGAATGCATCAAACTGTTCCGAATTAGAGTTGGTAAACCACTATTCAGCTGCAAACACACATTTAATAATCAACCTCCTGAACTATGTCAAGGCTGTGGCACAGCGCTCTCTGTGCGGCACATCTTTGTTGATTGGCCAACATCCAATCAAATTGGTGGCGAAATGGATGTCACAAAAAATTGGCTAAATTCTTAAACCCAGCAACTCATGTATTTATGTAAATATTAATGTGTTTAAAATTGGTGATATGAACGGCATTACATGGCATTAGTTGCCCAAATGCCTTGCCTAATAGAGTCTGTTTATTTGTGTATACTATTTCCTGTAAATAAATAAATTAAATACTCGCGAGAATGGTACTTTAATTCTTTGAGGTTTACTACCAACACATGCTTCCGTGTTCACAGCAGAAGCCCTAGCCATCTACAAAGCCTTATGGACAACTGCTAAACAGTGTGGAAGATATGTGATCTGCTCGGACAGTTTGTCCGCTATCAACGTGGTAAAAAATCCCAAACAGAACAAAGCCATCATCTCGGATATCCGCAACTAGATTGCTAAGGCTCAAAAAAAAAAAATATAAATAATGAGGGTCCCAAGCCACGTCGGTATAAAAGGGAACGAACTTGAGGACCAAGAAGCTGGGCTCGCGCACGGAGCCCCAATGTACCAATTTGAGGCTACCACTAAATCAGATGCACTACGCTTCCTAAAGTCCTCAATGAACTCCAAATTATTATCGGATTGGCAACACTACCACCACCACTACACCCTCTACAACCCAGACCGCAGCAGACCAACATATCCTACCACAACCTCAAAACTCGCCAACACTATTTTCACGAGACTACGACTGGGGCACACAGCCCATACACATCAGCATTTACTGAAAGGCACCTCTTCACCTCTATGCAACACTTGCAACAGATTGTTCGACATCAACCACATACTGTGTCCCGCACACCTACCTCAACACTGTACAAACAAACCAGTTCATCTTCTGCTTAAATCTCCATCCCAATATAACATTAATTAAATTTTCGATTATATCAAACAACTAAACATAGATATTTAAAATTACTTCAGAGCCGCAGGTCTCGGCAGCTAGCGCTGTTAATAGTTTATAATTTTAATTATATTCTAATAAATTATAATAATAATAATAAATACTGGCGATGTAGAACAGCAAATCAGTAAAATCCGGTCGACTCCCCCTAAGTCGAATTCGCACGGGATATCAAAATTAGTTCGAGTTAGGAGTTCAACTAAAATGATGGTTTTTTGTACAAAAAATTGAGAGAAAAACCAAAAAACTTCGAGTTAGAGAGCAATTAGACTTAGGAATAGTCCACTGTAGTTGATTTCATCAAATGACTAGTGTCATAGTATTTTAATAAAACCAGTTATTTAGAGTTTTTCATTTCATTTTTTATTACATAAATAAGAACTAGTTTGATCTCTTTTCTTCTTTCATATAATAATAAAAGATTTGTCACATACAATTTGGTATCAGTTACAAAATAAAATCCAAATAATATTTATAAATAAGGCAATCTATTAAGTATATAATTAAAGCACGAGTTTTCATATTTTGAAGGGCGATCGCGGAAAGTTAGGACAAAAAACCCTTATGACAAGACACGCTTCTGGTGATTCGATTTCCTTGATGTTTTTTTTTTCTTTACACGAAAATAATATCACGTGAGATTTGATCAGAATTACACAATTCACATAGCAAAATTGAGATTCAGTTTAAGTGCAGATTCATATACATATGCAGATATTTTACTTATGCTCTTGTATATGCTACAATTTACAGTCGTAAGAAATCTACATTTTAATTAATGATATTTCATCAGAATCTGATTTCTTCTTCTGTTTATCTGATTTATTTCATATAACTAACGACTCATAGTATATTCGAGAGATACAATAAATAATCCAATTAATATACACAGATATTTCGATTTTTCAAGATCTACTTTGTACCGTCTGGTCTTAATATGTAGAAGGTAATTGTAACAATATTTAAGTACTGGTTTAGTAAATATAAGAGGTAATATTCATTTTCGCGCTTTGTTTGAAGCAGAAACATTCCAAAAATGAAAAAAGAAAAATGAATTATGATTATCGTAAAAAAAAAAAATAAATATGAAAAATTACTTTTTATAAAAAAAAAAAACAATCACATTCCACGTCTGTAAACTCGGAAATATTTGATTAATGCAAAAAATATAATAACTTAAAAGCTAGCTCAACGAAAATGAAAATATACGTAATTACATTGTCTTGGTTCGGTGCACAGTGAAAAAAGATTTTTTTTTGCTGATTTAAAGGTTAATTGTATCTAAATCCTGGCAGGGTGCGCGTGGACTCACATCATCTGAATTATAGAGGGTAGCAGAGTTAACAGGTGATGTTGTTATGTTTTGTTTGGCTTCATTGTCAGTGGCGGAAACTTGCTTTTTGCTGCCCAATCCCAAGGGGAAGGCGAACTCTTGAGGAAGTTTTCGCATAATCTTGCCAGACGTAATGAGTCGACCAAAACCTTCCTGTTGAATGATATATGATTAGTCTTTGTTAAATAAAATTAATTTTTTAAGAAAATGTCTCATACCTGATGAGCAAAAGCATATCCGGATCGTAAAGAACGACGGCCTCTTCTACTCGACGACACACGTCTTACATCAGTACTTTGTCTTAGTTTTAATTGTGCTGCATGTTGTTTATACCGAATCTACAATACAAAAACAAAAACATTGTCATCATCATTACGGAATAAGCAAATTTGCATACAAACCTTATCGGATAAACTAGGAAATACATCCACTGAATAGAATTTGTATGCCAATACGGGCATTGTGATAAGTATAACAGATATAACCATTGTAAACCAAAATGTAGCTTCTTTCATTGCTTGCGTCAATGAACCAACGTAGGGTCCACCAATCACGTAATTGTAAAAATAATCCAGTACGAAATACCATACTAAACTACCCCAGATCATAATATGGTTGACTACAGTCCAATAGGATGTATAAAGGGCGATCTAGAAAAAAAAAACCAAACAGTGTTTATGTGTCATTTGGTCATTTGTATCTAATAAGCCCAATCCTTACCTGAGCTGTGTTGTCAATAATTAATATTGTAGCCACAACAGCGCCCAGAGTCATGTGGTCACTTAAAATGTAACCATTTGGTGAAATTCCATCTTTATAAGTACCTATCGTAGAAAGATGACTGTAATAAATTGTTGCCAACATTCAATATAATGCAGACTTACCATACGGTATTAAGAATAGGACTAGCGAACTAAAAGCTCCGTGCAGTACGCTACGCACGAATTCCTTTGTGTTAAAAAGTGAACTCTTTAACCCGGGTGTATATAATTTTGGATATTCGATGCTATCTCTGTCTGAAACATCCTGTTCAAATACGCCTAGTGCCAAAACTGGCAGTGATGTGTAAAACAAGTTGTATACTGATATAAACATCGGATCGAACACGGTCTAACAAGGAGCAAACATTAATGATCAAACATATCCAATTGTCCCTGCATTCACTTACCTGTGCACTGAATCCACAGAAGAAGGAATACCAGCAGTGGCAGAGTGTGAATGCGAAATTTTTGTAAAAGAAATATCTCAAAAATTTACACATTCTATAATATGACCAACGTCCGTGAACTAAAAGTAGTCGTTCGAGGTATTTGAACTGCGCAATTGAGTAGTCACTAGCGAGTACCGCTTGTAGACCTTCCTGACCTGATATTCCAACACCAATGTGTGCAGCTAGTTTTAAATGGACACATTACAATAAGTTGTTAATTTTAAGGCGTTTTATTTGTGAATTACCTTTGATCATTGACACATCGTTCGCTCCATCGCCTATTGCCAGTGTAACGGCGTTTCTTGAACGTTTTATCAATTCCACAACCAAGGCTTTTTGCAGCGGCGTTACTCGACAACAAATAACTGATCTACATTGTGCGGCTATATCTAGGAATCTAATTAGATAAGGGAAATTTAGATTTTTATGTGTATTAATATGATATATATATGCATAAGCGAGTGTAAGAATATAACACGTTTTGCAGTTTACGTCGCATAATGCACGATTAAATCGAGCAATGGAATCGGGAAAAGCGAATCTTGTAATCTACTTGTTGTGAACGAGTCATAACAATGACCTCAGTGTAGACCAGTAGCATCTATTTATGGTTAATAATATAATAATAATATCAATGGTAGGCCTAGCTTCTCAGCAACCACTCGTGTTGTGCGTGATATTGTTCTCTCACGAGTGGAAGGGCCTACAATTTTATGCCGACTCCGAACATCGAAGTTTGAGAAGCTTTTTCTAGACAGTTATAGTCTTTGAGCATTGTCAGTGACTCGAAAGAGTTGGGGCTGTGAAAATTACTTTAGACTGTATTGGGAATCGAACCCAGATACCGAGATTCAAGTGCGTAGGTGTCGACAACGCCACTTAAAACTATGATAAAATAAAACATAGAATTTAGCAAATGGGAGTTTGCACAAATCTACGTATATATATATATGATTTATTTTAATGTTCTTACTTGGCTTCTAATTCTGGTGAAAGGCAATAAACTAACGAATGACCATTAACTACTATCGCAAAACCAGCATTTTCATCAATATCCAAATTTGGCTTTGCAGAACTTCTTTCCATTTCATCGAACATATCATTACATTCAGCACTGAAAGAAATTACCGTTAAATCATCGTCATAACTTAAAATAATCAATTGCCCACCTAAATGTAACCACTGATATCGCCGGCGGTGATGGTACTGCAGTTTTGTAGTCATTCATCACAGATGATCCATTATGATTAGATTTATTTAAAGGTGAAGTCATATTTTGTACAACTGCTATTGTAGTGAATGTGCGAATCTAGTTTAAATTCAAATAACAAATATGTGCTAACTTACGAGGGCTGGGATGAAATTTATTTACAATTTTAATTGATTCCTTAAACAGTTTTAATTGTTTTTCAACCTCATCGAATGAACTTCCGTCGACAATAAAAACATCGGCGAAGTCATCGGTGAGTAATTGGCAAGAATATCCAATATTAATAGCAGTTTCTGTAAATACCAAAGAAAAAATTACATTTTCCATATCAACGAATAAGATGTCTGTCTTTCATTACCCTGCTTATCACCAGTAAGTACCCATATTTTTATTCCAGCCATTTGAAGATTGGCAATTGTCTGAGGTACACCATCCTGAAGCTTATCTTCGATTGCAGTAACACCGATTAGTTCCATCTCGCATTCGATTTCTTCATATATCGCATCGAGTTTATCTTCTCTGTCAGTGAGAGACACAGCAGCTTCCTGCTGCCGTTCGCGCCACGAATTAAAGAAATCTTCATCCAAATGACGCTCCGCCAATACCAATGTTCGAAGCCCTTCTCCAGCGAATTTCTAGACAGTTCATATGCAAACGATAATTCGAACCCTTAATCGAGCTGTTTGAACAACTTACATTTAAATGTTCCTGAGTTCGGGCCTTCATTTCAAATTGACTAGAACTTAGTCTATCGTAGATAACATTGTCGGCCCCCTTGCAGTACAGAAGTAATTTATTATTTCTGCGTAATATCACTGACATTCGCTTGCGAACATTGTTAAAATCCAATATTCCCAACAATTCGTATTCCTATTGAATGGATATCAAAAAAAAAAAAAATAGTTAACGAATGGTATTGCTTTACCATTCAGATTGTATACCTCTGTTCGGCCCATCACCTCTATGGTAATACTGTTCGGTGTTCTGGATCTGAAAACAAAACCGAAATTTCTTGCGGCTGCTACTAAGGCCGCCTCATCAGGACTCTGCGCTTGGTATTCTAGCCTATTGATTTTATTTGCAGAATTAACTGATATGTTCGTAAGTTAGTAAAAATAACACTCACCTGTCATCCACATATTCTGGCATGACGGTATGACATAATGCTAACAGACGAAAAAATGTATGCGCGTGCTCTTCGTCGGCCTTGACGGCATCCAAAAGTGTCTGATCATACCACCGGAAATCAGTTTCGTATTCTGGATTTGCTGAAAAGTCGACTCGATCCATTGTCTGTAAATTAGTTAAAATCTGGTTTTCAAATTTCAATTCATATTCTTTCAGTAATTAAATATATACATGTACTGAGTACATGCAGAAATAACTATAAACACAAAAACCCCAGGCTCAGACGTGGACGTGTAGTTCAAATATACTAGGCTCGCCCGTCGTCGAAACTCGACGATTATGTGTTTAAATGCGTGCTATGATATTTTCTAGTTATAGTATAACATAGTTCTTTTAATGTGTCTACCAAAGTTCTACTCAACCGTTTGGGGAAAAAATTTGCACATTTACCAGAAATTATCTTTTCCATGGTGTAAGTATCATGACATTCGGTTGACTAGAACGGCGTATAAGCGGACCAAAAAAATCGGCAGCAAGTATTTGTATATTGAAGATATGCATCACATCCACTGCTATAATCCATCGCCTCGAAATACACATCCAGTGGACTTCGACTTAGAGGGATTTCCACTTAAAGGATGGGTTTTAGGGATATGCCAAAGTATGGCGAACAAAAAATTGGAGTTAGAGAGAAATTCGACTTAGGGAGAGTCGTCTGTATCTGTATCTGTATCGACTGTATATGCTCATGGAATTAGTTAGAGATGTCCTTTATATGAATACATGCAGCCTTTTCCGACTTGTTACACCTTACTTAAAATACCGTATGTACCATTATTTGTTTGAATGGAAAAGTGCTTCCCAAGTGCGAGAATTTCAAACATCTGAGATCTATGATCAATAGCGAAGGGACCTGTGATGACGATATTAATCATCGCGTAAACGTATGGTGGATTAAGAGGCGGGAAACTCAGCCATCTCCTGTCCCCTAAGCTGAAAGGAAGCCTCTACACCGCAGTTGTACGTCCGTCGCTCGCATACGGTTCAGAATGATGGACAGCGTACAAAAAGTATAAAGGCAACTGAGATGAAGATGCTTCGCATGACAGCAGGTGTAACAAACAGACAGCAGGTTGAGCGAATGCCCTGTTTCGAGGGGTTCTCGGCTCGAATCCCAGTGAAAGCAATGTTAATACGCTTATATCCGGTTTTCATATCTGGTCCAATCACCATTTGGGGATCAAATTAACGGCACAATCATTGGACTTGTTAATCAGTGGTAGTAGTCTGACTGACAATGGACCACATGTCCTGGCGATGTCGCTGGCAGCCCACTCACCCAGCCTAACATAACCTAACCTAAGCTTGAAAATCGAATAAGAAGTTCAAAGATACGAGTAAGTCTTCACGTCAAAGAACCCATCTCTAAGAAAGTTAGGCCGGGTTCATTGGTATTTTTTTTTTGTATTCTAATGTTTAAAGGAGAGATCCTTTGAACACTGTTAAAAAGGCAACATCCATCAAGGTCCCAATGCAAACGAAAGAGAGGCAGAGGCAGATCACACAAATGCAAAAACACCAGCATTTAATGGGCCCCAGTAATCCGAGACAGGGAGGCCTGTTCTTGAGGTCTAATCGGCAAGCCGCACAGGCGGCCCAGTGGGAGTGTTATTATCCCCATAATTCAGATCATAACTTTGTCGAAAAAGAAAAGAAGAAGATGTACCATTATTTACGAGAAGTCTTATGAAGGGTGATTTTTTAGCTATTATCTTTTTGGCAACACTGGTTTAAACAGCTGACGCACGTTTCGTGTTTTGTTTCACTGTCAAACATCTTCAGTATATAGAACTACGCTTGCAAATTATTGAATTTTATTATCAAAATGCGTGCTCTGTTAAGAAAGTTCATAGCGCGCTTCTTCCATTTTATGGTCAGCTCATTTTTGGCTCAATGGGTACGTAAATAAGCAGAATTGTCGATTTTGGTGTGAATATCAGCCAGAAGCATTGCAAGAGCTACCAATGCATCCAGAAAGAGTCACAGTTTGGTGCGGTTTATGGGCTGGTGGCATCATTGGACCGTACTTCTTTAAAGATGATGCGAATCGTAACGTAACTGTGAATGGTGAGCGCTACCGTGAGATGATATCCAACTTTTTTTTTTGCCCAAAATGCAAGAGCTTAACTTACATGACATGTGGTTTCAACAAGACGGTGCTACATGTCACACAGCACGCGCAACAATGGACTTATTGAGGGGCGAGTTCGGTGAACATTTTATTTCACGTTCAAGATCTAAGTCATGCGATTTAACGCCTTTAGACTATTGTTTGTGGGGCTATGTTAAAGCTCATGTCTATACAGACAAGCCCGATTCAATTGACGCATTGGAAGACAACATTGAAGCATTTATTCGTGAGATACCGGCCGAAATGTTGGAAAGAGTATGTCAAAATTGGACTAAGCGGATGGACCATTTGAGGCACAGTCAAGGTCAACATTTGCAAGAAATAATCTTCAAACAATAAATTATATGGACCGTACTATCGATTCAAATAAAGATTTCATGCATTTTTCTGAATTTTATGTGTTTGTTTTTGAAAAACTTTCCTATAGCTTTTAAAAAATCACCCTTTAAGTATTTATTACATAGCCCACGTACTGCTTAGTTTATCTATAGTAATTGGCCATATGAAGTGTTATGTTATACTACAGTCCTCTATAGTCTCTACAGTCTACCTCTAGCATGTAAGTTAATATACAAATAATAAAAACAACGTCTCAGCTACATCAAATTAAACGATCAATCACATCTACACAAAATTAAATAAATCCCGTCCCTAACTACTATTTAAAATACATTCCATAGTCTTATCAATCCACTCGACAGTGGCGACAAGTACTCTGGATTGTCCTCTAGGCGAACAATGACAAGAGTGTGCTCATCATAATTAACTCAAGGACCGTTGTGATATAGATTGTGTCACAGTTCGCCACTGCATAATTTCAAGTATTACTCTCATTACTTGATTTTAATTTCGTACAATTAAAATATGATACTTACATCTGTTATTTCAATAGGTTCTCCAGTCCTTAAGTCTATAACGTCACCAAAAGCCCGTCCATTAATGCTGCACTTGTTGAATGTCATAATGTTTTGTGTTAAGGTTCCAGTTTTATCAGAAAAAATATATTGTATTTGGCCCAATTCTTCGTTTAGCGTTGTTGTCCTTGCTTTTGCATGAGTTTTGGTCTTTTCGTAGAACATTTGTTCGTCCCAATTTATTAAAAACGATTGAGCGAATCTAATAACCTTAAATTGCATTCAATTCAATTCAATTCAGTGAGATAATGAATACAATTTGCATTTAGAAAAAAAAACTTACCTCTACTGAAACGTAGAGTGATATTGGCACAACAGTGTTGAGAACAATTGCATAAGAAAAGAATACTAATAAGCCAATAATGGTGGCACCTTGAGCAATATCCTTAGGAATTATATTTTCCCATGGTAGGAAAACCTATTTGAAGAGAAATTGATATAAATAATGCCTGCCAATGGTGTGCGTATGGAGTACCTGAAAATGTTGCCCGATGAGACCTTCCCAAATTGCACAGGCGATTGTAAAAAATGCACATATAGAGAGAAGGAAAAGCACTATCTGGAAAACAAAAATCCCATGACATCTGATAGTCTTTGATTTACTTGAAATGACCTTACTCCAATAATGATGAAATTCAAAAGTCTATCTACTCCAGTGCTCTTGAATTGAGTTTTGCCCGAGTTTTGCATGAGTTTTGTATCTTTTCCTGCAAAAACGACCACACCATAGCACCACTGGGTATTTCTTAGAACACACCCACGTAAGAGAATTTTTTCATTGTCTAAGGAAAATCTTTGATTGTTCCACATCAGGGTACCTAGTAAGAAAATGTGTGAGTACGACTGAAACAGATTCCTTTTTTTTTATTTTTTATAAATTACCTTCAAATTTGTTGAGATGGTTGTTCGGACGTTCACAAATTATTTCTCCATTGAAATTCCAAATCAGATCATGCTTTTGACCCAGTTCGATGGTTTCGTTTAAGCACTGCTTACACTTGAGATTTGTTTCGCCATCCAATTCGGCTGTCTCGATGAAGCACAGACCATTTGGTTCGCTGGTTGACAATAGTAATATATCGGCAGCAACAAACTGATTGTTCTCCATACGGATCACGTCTCCAACCTTTGGAAAAATTGTATTTTTTAAAAGTTCTCTTATGACAAAATCAATTAGTTGAGCAAGTCTTAGATCTACTGATTAATTTAAATCTCTGGAATAGTCGATATCACGCATGATTTCAAAGAAGAAGTACACTAAAATATATACGGTCGATACATCATTATTACGGGCGGCACATTTCACAAAACCTTCTGATCACGTTGACTGGAATCAATATCTTTCTGCCTTAGAGTGTACATGTTGGCAGAGTATTTTGTCTGTCTTAAGTTTACATATTACGTCTACAGTTATTGATTGCTGAAACTTCTGCAAATATTTAATATTCTTACCTGAACACCTGACCATTTTTCATCGATTAACTTGCCGTTTCGAAGGGTTTTCGACTTTCTATTATTTACATGAGAATCTGACAGATGCCGTTGCTGAAATGTGGGAAAGAATGAAATACTAGAATAGTTAATTTGGAACACAGACTAATAGTAGGTTATAGTGCGCAAAAACAAAATACACTTTCAATGTAGGAAGGTGTAATAGGACCCCATTAGGGCAAAGTAGTATTGAATTAAAGGATATGGATCATCATTGGATCACTACCTCAACTGAATAAAAATTGGTATCAATATTTAATTTAAAAGAGTGCATTTAACCCAAGAAAGTTGGTAGTGCTTGAAAAAAAGCTATGTACAATTAAAGGAATGGTCGTAGCAACAAAAACTTACAATGTCATCATAGGCATCTTTAACTGCAGTTAACGTCAGTACACCTATCAGTGGTATCGCTGTTGTGATCGGTGTTAATGATGAAATGGCGGGTATCAGCTGAAGGACCAAAAGGCACAGGAAATAGAAATTGGCAAGACGTTGAAATTGTTCTAATAGATTTAGTGGTAGAAAAGTTATTAAGCTATATTTGGACGTTTTTATGTAGTTGTTCTGAAAAGAAAATTGGTCATTTGGTTATGCATTTAGAATGCAAAATCATGCACTTACGGTATATTTAAATTGTGAATTAAATTCTCTATCATTGGCCCGGATTCGTCGTTCGTTTTCTGCAAAAGGAGGAAAATTCAAAAATCAATTACAATCACATAATGATAAAACTGAAAACTGAAAACTGAAAACTGAAAAAAGCAAATGATTGATGTTATTTATTTTGTTTTAAACAAAATTACCGGAAAAATAGAAGGAATTTCGTCGTCGTTTGATTTGTGACAATCGACGTTTGGTTTTATCGGACATGAGATTGTCTTCGGCTTCAAAACCTAATGAGTCTTGCGAGGATCGACAATTTAACTTCTTCCAAAGGCCGAGTTTCCCCAGAACCGACTTAAGCGATATTCTACCACAACATGTGCTCGACGTTGTTGGAGTCTCATCTAGGGGTGATTCTTCATCAAATGATGTACTCTTTTGTACATCATACACGTTATCGTTGCTATTCAGTGAATATTTATTATCATCAGGCGAATGAAGACGAGCGATTACTCTCTTTTCACTAAAACTTAATCTCTTATCGGCTAGTAACTGAATATTGGTATCAGATCTTTGGTGTAATTGAATTTCTTCAGCCTCTTGTGGTGTTGCCAAACTATAGAGGCTTCTGGTCCTTAGTTTTCGATTTTTTAATTTTGTAATGGAAGCATTTTTACTAGTTTCGGTTGACTTATTTAAGAACTTGGCTGCACTATCAATTGATCTAAAAGAGTCTTCATCCAAAGACGCTCTATTACACGTGACATGCATTTTTGGTTTACAGATATCTTGTGTTAAACTATTGAACATTTTAACAAATCCATGCAGTAAGAATAACAGTGTGATTTAACAGTAATTTTTAATCCATGCTGTTTGTAATCTTAAAATCAATTCCACAAACGTTGTAAGGCATTTCATTGGTTGCAGGAACTAAGGCTGGTGAGATAGTACATCCGGACGGAAGTAATAAAGCTTGTATTTCAACATAGTCTATAAGCTGTTCGTATAGTAAACATTGTGATTCGATTTATATCTGAAAGGTTCTTCATTTAGTGTTGGTCGAAGGATTGAAGGTTGTATTACGCGAAAGCAAAAGTGAATTCTACCTGTATGACTGACTATACGACTTTTAGTTCTTGCTTAATTTTTTCATGTGCTGATCGAGAAAAACTCAGGAGTTTGTTTCGCCCTTGTTGAGGGAATATTAACAAATCTGATCTATCTTGATAGATAATTAAATAGCTACATAAAATATCTCTGTAGCCTGTGTAGTAAATAGCCATATGTCAACAAACACAAGAACATCTGTTAGTGGACGTACATTAAAATCAGTGTGCTAACATTTTTAACAAAAGCAGGTGACAAGATTTGTAATCTAAATGTACGATGTTTGGCTCTTTTACAATGGTGTCAGTGGCTCAAAATGGACACTTGATTTCAACACTAGTAATTACTAATAAACATATGTACCTACATACATACACAATATACGTGGACTTAGCTACGCCGAGCCATGTTTGTCAACTAATGAATCAATCAAATACATGCTCTCAAATAATATGGGTTATAAACATATTGGCAGCGCCTCATATGAGGTCAGTTTTTGTTTGTTGACATTGGAAATCCATAAGCCATTAGTAGACTTGGACTTAGCACACTGCTCGGGACATTGCATGCAAAACAGATTGAATCTGAGTTAACCACACGCAATGTAAGCCAAAGGGATATGAATGGGAACCGTTACAACATAGACAGTCCATCCTGGGTGGATTGTTTATTTTTCATTCTCTATTGATTTTCTACTAGTTTGTCTAACATGGTTTCGTTGGACATTACACTTTGCTTCATTTGTTGGCTGATTGAGTTTAAGCTCTCGAATTGTTGAATTCAAATATGGCAAACTCAGCTCAGTTTCTATGATTTATGTCGGTGAGAATCACAATTATTTAGCAAGCACTCAACATGCAATATTTTACTTGAATGACACATCATTTAATGGACAAGAGAAAAAAAAAACCATTTCAAGCAAACTGGGATTGGGTCATCATCGTGGTCTGTCATTCAAAGACTTTCCATTTCAATTGGACTTTTCACAATTTGCAAACCAACAAACGACCACATATGCAATTACATAAGAAAATTTAAATAAAACCGTAATCAACCATTCGAGCCAATAAATAAAGTGTATCTTTTCCGAAAGAACACTTTGATTTTATCCCAACTAATTTAGTTTGTTTACAACTTATTGTTTTTAATCCAATTACTGTGTACTTGACAGACAAATCCACAACAGTACTAAAAGCGTTCCAATTAGTTTTAGCTCTCCGACAACTATTTACTACATTCACTGTGCGAAATGAATCAACTTCATTCGTTTTGTTGCTGTTTTGCAGCTGTCCATTTGTTGTTGCATTTACTTCCTGAGTTCACTATTTCGATTGAATTTCCGCAGCTCGTATGATTTTCACAAATATTCGCAGAAAATAAATAATCATTGCACACAAAAAATAAGATTCAATCACACGAAACACAAGAAAAAATCTGTCAATGAAAAATAGAAACCGAAACACACGGAAAGTGCGAATGAACCCAGCGAAGGGAAAATATTGGAATGTTCTCATTGCACTTGTCATGCATGCATTTGTTTGTGTGTTCATCAGCAAAACTACGCCAGTGAATTTTATGTACAGCGGCTATAACAGCTGTTTCTCATTCACACATGCACACACACCCAGTAAGCTTTGTAGGGAAATGTCATTTGCCTTGTGACGTCATCCTTTATTTACATTACATCGTGGGTATTCACCACCACTGAAGGTGAATTAAGTGCTCTTTAACCCTGCCGACAGGCCAGAGACTTAACACAGTTAATTTCGAATTTCATTTGATTTTGCACATTTTGTTTGACTGGTTGACGTCATGTGGAAAACTTAGTGGTCGCATTCAGTGCAGTGTGTAAAGAAAAGTGTGCCTTCATTAGGGTGACATTGAAGTTTTATGGATATTGACCAATTAACATGCCATGGCCATAAATGAAAACACGTCGCTAAGAGTTGGTAATTTATAATGAATTTAAAGCGGAGAGAATGCAAGACTGCATTACTTGATTGATAGGACATTTGTTTAAAGAAAACAGCTGAATGAGTTGCGTTTTATTACAATAAATGTACAGATGTATATCTAATTTGCAAGAATTGAGGACCTTGTGGATAGCATAAGTACTATATCTTCTTCTCACGTTGCGAATCTGAGCACCAAGCAATAAGCCCCCAAACTGGCTCAAACAGTTTGTCTCAGTAATTCTCTCCAGTTCTGCACCTTATATTTTAACTATCGCCCAATAGTGCGCGCTTATTCGCACTTAATCGAAGACTTTCTCTGTTGCAATGTTCGATAGCTTCAATATTCCTTGTCCGTAAAGTGAGATCAAGGGATGAAAACAAGATAATTCTCTGAACATTTGCATATTTTTGCGGTGTAGTGGCCAACGCAGTATGTCCATACGGAGGATTTGATTTATGAAGGTATATAAGGTACCACTTAAACCTTACGAGGAAAGGCTTTGTTACTCAATAGTGATTGTCAGCGATAACGTCCATATATTATGGCGACGAATTGACCAGAACGGTACAATCAGTAGGTATAACTTTACCATTTAAGCTTAACTAATGTAGAACCTATCCCAGAAATCATGTACACATGTACTTCATCTCTGACCTATCCTACACAGAATAAGGATAAGCCCAGGTTTCTTAATTAATTTACTTACTTACATAGAACCTATCCCAGAAATCATGTACACCGAGATAGTCGTCTTTCCAGTGGAAAACCACTTGCCCATCGCGTTTCACCTCGAATTTTGCTCTAAACGCACGCATACTACTTTATTTTCACGCACACTTCTTAAGGCTTTAGAGCAGCCTGCAGTTGCTCTCTGATCAATCGTATTCACAAACACTGTCTGTGAACATTTTATAAAAAACGATGTCACATGAAATCAAGGGGCAAGAGAGGTAGAAGTTGACAATCTCTTTAATACTTCATCTCTGACCTATCCTACCCAGAATAAGGATAAGCCCAGGTTTCTTAATTAATTTGCCTTCTTTGCCACTTATTCAAAGGCAATACAGTACAGCCTCGCTAGTCTGGAGAGCTCGGAAACTCCAGCAGTGCAGACACATACATTTCGGGTAGTTGGCTATTTTTTACCCTTGCAAATTGCAATATTTGCAAGTTTAAATTTGTTGATTTTTCTCTCGGCTTCCGCTGAGGAGTTTTTATAAAACAGCACGTATTTTATATGTGGCGCGGCTTCCTTACTGAACATTTTTTTCAAAGACAGTAACCCTATTTATTTCGCTTTTATCGTGTCTTCTGGAAAGAAAAGGCAGCACGTAATTTCGACACATTCTGAGAAATGCAAGATACTAGCTAAATTGAAGCTGGCAAATTATTTGGATAAGCAGATCATCTACGGATGCAATAAATAAATGGGCAACAATATTGAAGAGGTCTAAATGAGTTCCTTTAAGATTCGTCCCTAGAAGACATGATCCAGGCCGCTTTAGCAATCCAACAAAATATTGAGGAAGATGACGAAGAAGAGAGTGAAGAAGATGAAAATAAAAATAAAAAAAGATGCCAAGGTTTCACAAGGAAAATGTTCGTCAGGGTCATTCAGTGGGCTGAAGAAAATAATGCATCGCAAATGGACATTCTTCTCTAAAGAGGTTACTCCAAGGAGCTGGATCGAAGTTTTTAGAAAAAGTATTTCAATTATTTTAGTTTTTCTCTATAGTCTGAACATTTTGCTAGTCTAGACATAGTCGAAATTTTATGTGTCCGCACTAGCGAAGCTGTACTGTACACGTATTTTCTCAACGGTTGGTATAGCGACCTCTCAACGGTTGGTATAACGACATTCTGGTTATAACGACGAAGTGAACAATTTAATTTTTGATTTGCCATTCAACAATTGTTAATAAATTCTTTCGGGTGTAACGACGTCGGCTATAACGACATTTTTTGTGGCTGTTTCTTATAACGTTCGAAGAATACAGTTATGTATGATACAGTTATCTTTAAATTGTTGTATGCAGGACATATGGGAGCTTCTCTGGTGGAGATTTGGCTTCGTTGTGATTTGTCATTGAAATGTAGTGATTCTATTTGACTACATAAATGAGATTTTATTTATTTAAGGCATTAAATGCAATAGGTCTTGTTAAAAAAATGCACTGATATTTCCTTAACTCCAGACAACAAATAATGTGTTATAAATTCAAAAAAAAAATAAATTTTGTCTTGTAAACAAACGACAGTTGAGAACTAAACTGAATCTGAACATTTCAAGTCAACTAAATGTGAGCACATAAATATATGTATATATATGTATGTATTGGAACAATGAAATGTATTATAATATTGTATTTGTTTGATTTTTAAAGAGTTTTCCAATTGGGACCAATTAGTGGCGGCCGTTGTGGGTATGTGCGTCCCTACGCACTTGAACATCGGAGTCCAAGTTCACGGCCCCACCACTTTCCAGTCACTGCCAATGCTCAAAGAGTATAACTGTCTAGAAAGAGATTCTCAAATTGGCCGTTCGCGGAGTCGGCATAAAACTGAAGGTCCCTTCCACTTGTGAGAGAACAATAGTACGCACAACACGAGTGGTTGCTGAGAAGCTAGGAAGCTAGGCCCTGGCCCTCTACGGACTGTAGATTTGGGACTGGTCAACTTTCAGCTTTCACTATGAACACACCTTTAAGCCAATGCCCAAACAGTTAATATGAAAATATTCAGTAAAACCAATCTTTTCGTCATTGTGAAGTTCATGAACGAACTAAGCGTAAAAATAATTAAAATTTATTAACAAAATTCCGAGTCGTTGGTGGGAACTTTAGGGACCTTTTTTTCAGTAAATTCATCTCCAGCAATAAAGCGCATTTTCGGCTACACGTCCTGGTCAACGAACCGAATATGTGTTTCAAGAAACAAAAAACAACTGTATGCCGTGGTTTTGCATGCAATTGGTGTAATTTTTTGTTGATGAAAATGACCAGTACGTTGCCGTCAATAGAGGTCGTTACAGACATGTTGCAAACTTATTTCTTTGGTCAATTACATAGACTGGATATTAATGTGTGGTATGATATGTGGTTTCAACATGACGGTGCCACGAAAATTGGGTTCAACGACTTGACTCTGCAAACGTGCCCGTGGTGGACATGTGAACGACGACGAATTCCATATGTAAATGTTTTGATTGTACCTTAAACTAGGGATGACCCATGATCACATCCCTAATTCAAACCAATAATAAAATGTTCGATACATCTCAATGAATTCGCGTTTTACTTCAAAATAGTCCCTATTAGAATACCCGATGTATATTTAAAAAAATCATTCGTATATATTCGCTTCGATAACGACAACAAATTTGTCACTCCTCAGTGGTCGTTATAAGAGAATTCTACTGTATGTATGATGTGCGTAACGTACACTCACATTAACAAGGCCAAGGTTTTCCTTTTATAATCTTATTAAAATATCTTAAGAGCTTAAGAATATTGAACATGTTATACGATAGAATACACCACTTTTTTCAAGATCTGCAAATCTATCCGACTATCCGACAGAAATAACTTCGAAACGAGAGTGATAAATTGTGACAAAAATAATTTTCTAAAATGAATAAACATGATATGATCATAAAACAATCAAACCAGTGTGAAAGTGATATAAAAACAATAATTTTACTGTTAATACCGAAATAAAATGCCATGCTTGTGAGACATGCTAAACTCTACGATAGCTATTAATATGAAATTAATTGGACACGTTCATAAATTAGCAAAAATGAAGAAAACAGTAAAGGAAACCACAGTCACATCGTGAGAATTTGTTAAGGATATTAAATTCGGTGGACAAACAATAAAGACAAATCACTGCATCAAGCAATTTTAAAATACTTCATATACTCAGTCTTTCATTATCTTCATCGGTTTACAATATTCAAAATAACTCTGAAAATTGATCGAAAACATAGAAATTTATATTTGCATTTGATAAAATAAGAAGAATCAACTTACCACTTTGCATTGCTGATTTTACTGGCATTGTGATGATCGAAATTGTATTCTTATAAATAATTAACAATATTAAATTTTGTAGGCACTTGTTTGAGGACACTTTGTGATATATCGAATTGAGTAAATCTAACGAAAAAATAACTATTCAAAAATGTTGTCCAACACTTGTTAGAGAAATTGTTGAATTTTTTCGATTTCATTTCACTAGATGCATTTCTGAGATGCCTTTGCGACTTAATGTTCTTCCCGGAGGTCTCGGTTTTAAGGGTGGGGGCATACGCTTTAGGCTAATCGATGACATCCAATGAAGTGTTGGCCGCAAGTATTCCATGAAAACTTCTAAAATGCGAACACCACTCTCTGAAATGGAAGAAAAAGAATAGACGACATTTTTTCATTGAATCTTTAATGAAAATAAATAATAAAGAACTTCAATTTTTTAGGTTTTCAATGAACATTGTCAGCAGTTTTAGTATAATATGCAGAAAGCAATTTTGTGATGAATGTTTTATTTGACTACACATATTAAGGTGATTTCAGGTTTTATATTACAATGTAGACTGTACATACATATGTGGTGTACTAAAAGAAGAATTTGAGTGTCAAATTATCTTCAATTATTCAAGAAGTGAGACCGGACACGTGGTTTTTGAATCAATTATCGAATATCATTAATTCCAAATTTAATTGCTCAAAATGTGTTTAAATTCTCATTGAAATTTTCTTTCAATTCGGTTAAGGACTGAACTCTAAATTTACTGTGAGAATTACTTCGACAAATTATATCAACTATTGAGGACAGAAATTGCTTAAGTTGTCACACTTACGTCGCATACATTAAAGTCATTCAAAGGTGGAGTAGTTAATGCTATGAATGGTAGTCTAAGAATGTAGTATACTTTGGTTATTGTCTTCTATGCAGAAGGTTCATGGTTTTGTTTTCTGTAAGAATACATTTTATTCTGACGGTACCGCCTGTTATGGTCGTTATGTTGGGCTTCTTAAGCTTCCCCGTTCGGAGACCACATAAAAATGTATGTCCCTCCACTCTGTACTGCACTCACATGATTTGCATGTGTAAATGTATTGCAACTGATAGAAAGTGTTTATCGCTTTATAAAATTTTCGTATACCGTTATTTAACTTTAACACCACAGACGATGACCAATTCTTGGCTGAAGTTAGCGTTGAGCCAATTGACGATACGGTATATCACTCAGTGGCATTACATCGCCCTAACTCAGAGAAAGAACGACAGACCACACAGCCGTAATGTCGAAACACAAGTCGAATTCAATTGGCTGGAAAGTTATGCAGCACTCACCATACTCTCCAGACCTTTCGCCTCCTGAGTCCTGACTATGATCTGTTACGCTCTCTTTAAAGCAAGACGGAAGGCAATTTATTTCCGAATATGACCACAAAATGAACCTTACTCATAAGTCTGCTGACTTTTACAAAAGAGGCTTTACGTCTCTTCCAGAACGATGAAAGTAACGTAATGAGTGTCTAATCTTGTAGACAATAATATGTAGTTACCGAATCTCACGAATCTCACTTTACGAAATCTCTCTCAGATTTGGCAGTGCTTATTCGGAAACCAATTGAAACAGAGACCAGAACCTGATCCAAACCAACCATCAGTTCAATAAGCACCTAGCACCAAGAGATGATTCAATCTATTGTAATATCGATAGAAGTATTTCTCTCTTTAGTTTTCCCTATAATATTTATTTTAGCGCATCATTCAAATCCGCTTTGAACCACATTTGGAAGTCTTTGATAATTCGTCTAAAAGTCGCTTGTGACTGGCTTCATCAAAGTAATCTGATTCTGATGCACCATGCTTAGTTTCTACTGTGAGTCATATAGTTCATTCCTTGAGGTCTAAGATCCTCGATTTTTACCGATGCAGCGTGAAATCAGAATCGTAACATATAGAAGGCAGTTCTAGCTCTGATTGAGACACATATATTTTTTTGAGAACAGACAGACCAAAGAGTGCATTAATTCAGTTCTGATTCTGTGAGAAAAAAAATGAATACTTTCTTCACACGCAAGCCATAGTAACAATGAGAATTCATAATTTGCCTCCTAGGTAGCTAATGTTAATTTGTCAACAAAATACCGCGATGACAGCAACACATTACTTACAAATGTTGGTCCTAATTACATACATATATTTGCATATACTTAGTTCTTAGGACAAAATTAGTAAGGTGCTCCTGCAGTTATTATTACTCCTGAGGCCAATACGGTGCATTTAATAATTCACTCAGCATGAAGCATAAGGACTTTGCACAGCATGAAGCATAAGTACACCGTTTTTTTCCTGAATCACAGTTTCCAGGCTAGAAGTGGGTGTGGCATGAAAACCACTCGGTTTTCTAATTTCTAATGTTTGCGAATTGGTTGGGATGTGTTGTGCGGTTTTAGGTCTCACTTCCTTTGCACTACTCAGTTAAAACGTTTCCTGTCCGTGGACACATTTTTTTTTTCATTCCTTGAAATAAGCTTTTTAAGGTGTGTCCCAAATGACTTACATTACAGTAAAACCGATTTGAGTATGTCAAGGGTGGAAACCTTTTCATGACACAGTTAATTATGTGTTGATTGTTGCTTAAAAACGAATCTAGTAAATCAACAAAGAGCACACACATGCTCTTACTCTGGCTATGAGTTGTAGGGATGTCACGTTTACAACAAACCACAGTTTAAAGTTGAAATTCTGTTCTTAATTCTCAATTGGTTATTCGACAGGTCGCTTTTTGTATGAAGAACTCATTTCGATTTGACCAGATAATTGTTAGTTCAAAAAATTGCATCCAAAAATAAATCGACGTCCTTGTCCGTTGACTGATGTCTAAAGCTTTTTGTCGTATTAATGAATGTACACGTTCCAATTCCGGAAAGGGCCTAATCACATTCATTTGTTTGTTGTGGGCTTTGTAATGAAATGGTGAAAGTGTTCTCGATTACCAATGACGTTACTGTGATTAGAATTTAGCACGTGGCGGAAGTAAATAATAACAAAGCTTTTGTTCTGAAGTTAAATTCAATTGATTTCTATTTAATCTTCATCTAATTTGTTACTTTTCTATATTTTTGCCTGAAAATGTATTCGAGTGAAGCCAACATTGTGTCTGCACAACTCAACATAGCACTTGACGCACCACCCATTATCCATACACTCATAACCTGGCAGTCTACGAATACGTCACTGAAGGTTATTGCCAACAGTTTGCCATTGCCCTACTAATACCGCGAAAAATGGGATAATTTGTTGTCCATGGCAACGGTTTTGTCAAACTTAGAGTAGTCATTTATGAATCTATACGACTCGATGTGTTAGCAATAAAACACATTGACTGAACGTAAAAATCATGGAATATAGAAGCGAGCAAGTGTTTGTTTGTACATGCACTCAAGTGTGTTTGTGTTTCCAACAATAATAACACACCTTCTTCATTCAATGAAAGCCCAAGTAGTCTGGAGAGAATTAAAATGAGCTCGCTGAAGTATGCTTGCACTTGCATGCGTGTTGGTAAGGAGTAGTCCATTAGTATCCTTCAAATCGAATAAATTGCAACCAATAATGAAATTATTTTGATCTGCTATTATTGTCCGTACAAGTTCAAGTGCATTCCGAATGCCGAATGGCGAATGCCATGGACGGCGCGCCGCAGTGTGATTGCTATCTAAGGCCAGTTTCACTGAGTAATAATCTAGTAAACAAGATTATTTGTGTGCAGTTTCTAAATTCGACGTCTTTCATCATGAACAACATGGATTAATTGGTTTGGTGTGAAGTGAATTTGAAAATTATTTATTATTGGGGTTTTGAGTTTATTGAAGCACATTGTGGTGGCCGTGGCGTAGTGAGTAGGTGCGTTTTCTATGCTAAGTTCCTCTCTCCAGGAACTGACTTAAACTTCCCCTTTAGAGAAGAATGAAGTACTGTAGAGATAGCCGACTTCACAGCAGATTCACAGGGTAAGAGAGGTAGAAGTCGGCTGTTACTATAGCACATGATTTTTGGTTTAGAGTCGGCATACAATTTTGTAGGTCTCCACTAGAATAGAAAAAAGAATAGCCACCAGCTAGATAATTTACATTCCATTTGCTTATGTATTGAATTTAGCACTTAATTTAAGGGATTTAGGTCGGACTTTTTAGGGATACGATAGCCAATTAGATTTGTTTCAGAATTGACTGATACTACATTTGCTCAATGTTTTTTGAAGAAAAACATTCATAGAGTTTTCTTTCTTCTAACTTTAAACACTTGACAGACATTTAAAGGACATCGGGTTTTTCTTTACACTTTCTACAAAAATCGTCGTATGTAGGAAATGCCTAATTAACCTTGAGATATTACAAAATTCAAGCCTAATCCATCTAAAGTATTAGGAACTAGAAGGGTTTCGCTTTACCTTTTGCTTAGAATATACTCCGCTTATGCCCAGGGACTAACGTACGATTATATTGCATTCTGTCTGCCATGTCTTGTGTGCGGCAATTACTTTTTTTTTTCTTGTACAACCCATGCCGTGACAACCTGCCCAAGATAGGTTTATTGTATCGGAGGGTTGGAGTTAGCTCAGAAGACTTTGCTTAGGAAAGATAGTAAGTAAGGAGATTTTTTGAATCCACTGAAGTGTACTCACTTGTAAGATACGTTTCCTTAGTGCCAGAAATTCGCACAAAATGTGCTCAGAAGTTTTACCTTTTCCGAGGCCGAGCCGACAGTTTAGTATTTCCTTATATGAATAAGGCCTGATTAAACGATTGGATTGCCTAAGACGATGACCATGTGTCCACTGGTCTAGGCGAAGTTTGTTTTCCCATTCGTTAATCAGAGTTGTTGCTGCTGTCCAATTGACATTACAGTACAGTACGGACCGATAAATGCAGATTTCGAGCCAGCCTTCGCGAGCTCCTCTGCGGATTCGTTGCCTGCAACCCCTCTGTATCCAGGGACCCAGCCAAGTTTTACTTTGTTGTGTCTGGCAAGGGATTGTAGAGCGTCATAGCAACATTTGACTGTTTTTGGAGTCCAATGGGTTATTCGAGAGTGCCTTTAGAGCTGTTTTACTTCTTCTTCTTCTTCTTTGTTTGGCGCTACAGTCCGGGGTGGACCTGGGCCTCAACCAACAAGCCTCTCCAGCCAGCACGATCTTTCGCCAGCTGCCTCCAGTTGTGCACACCAAGTTGGTTGAGGTCCTTCTCTATTTGTGTGCCCCATCTCGTTCTTAGAGCTGCTTTACTCTCTGAAAATATGGGCATATTAGCGCCCTTAATGCCTTTGTGGAGGTTTTGTCTGGCGCAGATCTCGATGGTTTGGATTTCGGCTTGGAACACTGTAGGATTCGACCCTATTGGTACGGAAATCCTTATGTTGGATTCAAAGACTCCTGCTCTCACTCCGGATTACATCTTTGATCCGTCTGTGTACCATACCAAACTTATAGGGTCTTGTGCTGGGACACCATTACACCAGCTCACGCTGTCTAACATTTCAATTGCGAAAAGCCTGCCGACAGTGTTGCTGACCATAATATCCGGCATTGTACATAAACATGTCTCTATTGGGGATTGAGTCGAGTTAGTTATTGCACATTAAGGACGAATGCCATCTATGATGCTGAGATAAACTGCAATGTTTTGAACAAAGTGGCAGAGATAAAGATTAAATTTCTTCACCAATTCCCACAGTGATCCTTCGAGAGATAGTCTTACTTACTTGTCCTCACTGTTCGCTGGTGTGCATCCGGTTTTTTACTTTATCTATGCTCTATGCTGTCTGCATATGGTAATAATCATTTGCAAGATGATAATTATATCAGTACCCGCACAGTTTTCCACTAATCTCTAAAATATTGTGTAGAAGAATATATATAATAGATTCAATGGATGTGAGCTCTGTGACGTGGTTGAGGTTTGGCGAAACTGAAAATTCGATCACAATCATTAGATACTCCCCCCTTTCGATAAGAAACAAATTAAATAATTGAACGTAGCTTCGCGTTTTCTCTTATCTTTCAGCCAAAGGCAAGCCCAAGTTAATTCTACAATATTATCAAAATTGAACTTTCCCTCAAGTGGCTACAATTTGAGAATATCCGTGCCAAACAATACTTAGGAATTGAAAGTACACTCTTTCACCGATTGTTGGCCAACTAAAGTTTCTACTTCTTCCCCAGTTCTTCTGCACTCTTGCTTTGACGTTAACGTTGAAATATATACCATGTGCTTATCCAAATAAATGTAGCTTGACCAAAAGACCTCTGTAATTAGAACGGCCCAGATTTCGGTTTTTTTTTATCACACCCTCTGAACTAGTTCAGGGTTTCCCCCATCTTTTTATTTTCGATAGTTTCGTATAGGGCTTTACCTAACGTGTATACGTTATCTCGCATGATTGCCATAAATCTCGCAGTGCCAATAAGAACATTGATCGGAAGGTTCGTGACGAGTACTGTTGTCCTAGAATTTCCGCAAGGCACGTGGTCATGGAGAGCATTTCTATTGACATTCCCAACTCCAATCGCCCCAACCCCGATTATAGGTTCTGACTTTATTTAAAGTTCATCTAAAAGCTACAAGTTGAACTCATGAAATAGTAATAGGAGTTGTGAGAAAAATGCGACACATAAACCTGCCTCCATTGTGCACGCGTGTTATTGAAACTTGCAGACAAGGACACATCATCCATGCATATAATATACACTTGTATATACATCAGGAACATGTTGCACTGAAAAATGATTAGCGGGTCAACTTTGGACTAAAATCGATGGCTTTATTCTGAGTAAATCATAGATTTGTTGTGTTGGTGTATAGGGTGTCTAACAATACCACTTAACTCGATTCACGCCGAGCTCGTGACAAACGATTAACTAACTGGCCTACTAATGTGAGAGAGATGAGAATATGATGTCTGACTCTGGTCTAGCATGCTAACAGGAAATTAATTTTATTCAAACAACTTTCAAAGATCTCAGACGATAACGGTGATCCACAATTGGCGAGGACATTTCATTGCCTATGAAACAATAAAAATTGTAGTGGCGAAGACATTTATAATTTCCTTTGCATGATATATACGTACACATGTATACCATTGACATTGTTGCGGCCGTGTCTCCTTGCTAGTTTCAGTTAATAGTTAAACAGCTGGGTGCGTTGTCCATTAGGCCACCCTGTGTAAGAGTAAATCGTGGGAATTACTATTGATAAAAAATTTACATGTGAAAATTTAAATCGTAAAACGCTCGACAGCGGCAGTAGTTCGTATGTCATGCTTACCGTAAATTACATGTATCTACTATCGTACTGGACGCCTATTTGAAATTCTAGGTCGGTTATATGTTTGTACCCGGGCTCGAACTTGTAAAGTCGTACGTACGATTTCAGGGCACCAAAGTGAATGGGTCGATGAAAGTGAGAATTTTTAATTACAGTGATTAGTTTGAATTCGGTTGGGAAACGGTGCAAAATTATGATTGCGACATTGACATATGGTATCCGAAGCTCTTGGTAACACGGAAATAGAAAAAAAACAATTGCTGAGGCAACTAAGTAACGTCAAAAGATCGATTATCACTTCACCGGGGCACAACTAATCACTTACTAGAGAGTAGAGACTGTGTGATAAGAACTAGAGGAAACCAGCAATTTGGGGGAACAACTTAAGGATTTTCATCACGCGATTCATGCTAGACCTCTTTCTTACCAAATGTGGAATTGAGTTCGAATTGATAAGGTTTATCAGAACATTAACTTGACCGAATACGTAGGATTTACACCTGGGAGTGGCCTTCAATTGTTTTTGACATTGTCACTGCTCTGTGGTAATGTGTGACGACAGGAGGGTAGATTTGTAATATGGGAAAAAGAGTGTCTTCCTCTTAATCGCCGTTCTTTTTTTTATTTTAAATTTGATAGGAACTAAATGTCTGTTCGTTTATCAAAACTGCTAATGTGATTTAACAGCGCATTCAACCAATCTTACTTTTTTATAAAATCTGTAAGAAAAAATACGACATTTCTGTGACTTAAAAATATAGTCAGTGGAATAAAATAAACAGCACCCACTAAGCTGCCGCTCACTGTTAAAAAAAACGTACATAAACGGATTTAAGTAACCCAACAGCGAGGTAGTAGTCTTTGGAAATATTCATAGTACACTTCCCGATCATTGTAGTGTATTTTAAGCGAAATTAAAATCGAGGTAAATTAGGATACATCGGTCTTTAGACTAGACGAGGAGAGAAAGCAGTCATGCCCTGCCATGCCTGAACTTACAAATATCAGAAAAGAAACAACAACTGCATTGGAAAGTACCTTGCCAGATAGGTGCTTGTGCATGCCAGATAGGTATATAATGTTCAGGATTTAGTGTTCGTTTCAGCTCAAAGCCAAATTCCAACTCAGTTATGTCGTCATCATGGGTTCTGAGTGCAGCAATTTCGTCGCACCGAAGTAAAGTTTGAGCGTTAGTACACTTTTCTGCATCTTAAGCCTCAACCAGACAAAGACTGGTGCGAAATGAATTTGATTGATGATTCATGCGGTGGATCTGGTCGTTCTGGTACTCGATGGATTATTACCTTCCGGACTACATGCACATGTTGGTCCAGCTTGAAGAGGTCGCGGTTATGTCTTCTCTTACAGTCACCTTCCTGGCAGGCATGACCTTATATCCGACGCAGAATTTTTCTTTGGAAGGCACCAAATCAGCTCTACTGTTTTGATTATCGTCCAGTTTTCGGCTCTATATAGTAGAACTAGCAAAATAAATGTTTTGCAGAACATGATTTTGGTCCTTCGAGTCAGGAGTTATAAGCCCAGTTGTATAGACAAACCGTCAGGAGTCAGGAGCTGCGGTTGCCAAAGGCGATTCTACATCGGATCTCCACTTTGATGTCGTTTGTGAAGTTCACGTTTGCCCCGAGGTAGACAAACTACTTCACTATCTGAAAGTTATAGATGTCGATCGTAATGTTTTGTCCCAGGTGGTGTATGATAGATCGATTCTTTTTCGACAGCATATACTTTCTTTTTCTCATTAACTTAAAGACTAGCTCGGGAACGCGCGATCAATGTCATCTGCGTAACCCAACAGTTGCCTGACTTGTAGAAGTTCCGTCTTTACAGTTGCCTGCCATACCAAAGTGAAAAATTTTGGAAAAGAAATCATCTTCTTAGACGAGGTCCATTTTTAGCTCAGCGACAATGTCAAAAAACTAAATTTAAGTTATTAGAACGAACACAATCACAATGTTTGGTACGATTTATGGCATGACGGCATTATCGGACATTATTTCTTATGAGACATCGTTGCCGTCAATAGTAACATAGGCGAATGTTAACCGACAGGGATCAACAACATCGATATATCCGAGCTGTGATTCCAAATAGATTGAGCGGGGGACGCAAAGGTCGAGGTTTTGAAGGAGAAGTTTGGCGACGTTAATTAATTGTCCTTAGTCCCAAAAATCTCTTAACTAAACGCCTAACCATAATTGACAAATATCAGAGTATGTATAGTTTCTTCTGGGAATGCAAAGTTCAGTTGTTATTTCTATTTTCTGTCAATTCTGAATTGTGAAAATAAAATTGATATGTAGAATACTGTGTTTACTTTATTTTGTTTATATCTTCAACATCAACTTACGTAGAGAACCATTAATTTCGCTCCCAGTCAAGTTGAATTGAACGAAACTCAACGAAAATCACCGAAATGGATATTTTAGACACAGTGCATCATCAAAGGGAAATTACATTTCTGTCATATCATCTTTCATTTGCATACCATATGTAAAACAAGAACAAATCAAACCAAAAAATTGTGTATGTGAACTTTGACTGTTCGTATCGCTTGTGAACGTGACACATCAAACATACGAATGTCTGGTTAATTAAAACTTAAATGGAGCATATCCCATATGTACCATTCTCTTTGGTGCCTACTTCTCTCTATCTTAAAAAGATTCATACACACCTAAATTGTACAAAAAAAAACGAAACCTGCGAAAAACCATAGAAGACACCCTTAACTCATATGAACCCAATGAATTATATCTCCCACAGAGGCCTTTTTTATGCCAAAAATGTCATCAACACAGCTCTCCAAATGCCCCCGCTTCTACGAGTGCACGAACTTGGTCAACTAATTGTGAGTAACTACTACATTTGCATAATTGAAGGCCATTATGGTGATGGCTACACGTACGTGAGTGTCGCAATAGATGTACTGAAGATGCATTTGGAAGTGAACGAGGGCAGAGCAGACACTCGATTGGAGTGTCAGATATTTGTTTATTTTTTACTACCTGTAATCAGTGTTGTGCTTTGCTGGAAGTCCATATTTTTTTTATGACAGCTTGATTTGTTGTATGGGATATTTGGGAAATAGGAAAAAAAAAGTCTCAATTCGATATCCACTTAGTCTTCGCTAATTAATATAATACAATAATTATTGTATTGGATGTTATTAGCCTCATTCGTCATTCAACGCTTAACACTTATGTTGAGTCACCTCTTGTGGCCTATAAAAGTATTCACTTAGTCATCGAGTGCGCCGGGCCGTTTACGTGCACAAGCCTGTATTTAAAGCCGGCTTTTTATTTTGCTGAATGGAGTTATCGATATTAAGCCGAGCAGCTGATTTCAAAAACGCACATTAAAAATGTCTCAATTGTATTTGGAATTTATCCAATAGTTTTGAAATGAGGCCATTAGTAGCTAATTCATATTAAATGCTGTTAGTGTTGATTATACATTCAGCTCAAATATCTTGTACGCATGTATGTTTGTAACAAATTATTTGTGATTAAACTGTGGTACGTGATAACATTTTTACAAAATTTTGCACTGCATTGTAAAATAATTCGACCACGTCCATGTAACAACTAAAATTTAACACAAAAATGTCATTGACAAAATTTAATGAATGCAATCTACAGAGCCAAATGTAAAAACGAAAGGCTCTTATACGATGTGCCTCTAAGAAGTTCAAAGTTATTACGTATTATTCAAAAGATACCGAAGTTTATGAACACATTTGAGTCTGTGCTTTTTTAAATTTACGTAGGAATACTGAACCCACAAGTACAATAATGATCGATTTTTTTTATGAAAACCTTGGGTCTTAATAAAAAACCGATACAGACTCTGAGATGTATAACGATGCAACAGCGCAACATTAACAGTAGGAGTTGAATTTGCTGTATACTAACGATTTTTTTGTTTTGAATTCCAGTAATTATTACTCTTTTTTTGCAAGGTTCACGATCGTAATGCATAATTTGTGCATTGAAGCAACTCCATGCACGTGGCTATGTGAATATAGAAGCATGCTGCTCTTGCATATATGCATATACATGTGTACTCTAACGAGGTTGGTAATAAGACTCTTCGAATAAATGAATAATTTACACTTAACAATCAATATGTGAACAGTGATGTATAAAATAGAATAAACACCAAGCGAAACGTATATGGAAAGGGTGATTTCTTAAAAGCTATAGGAAAGTTTTTCAAAAAAAAAACACATGAAATTCAGTAAAATGCATGAAATCTATATTTGGGTCGATAGTAGGGTCCATATAATTTAATGTTTGAAGATTATTTCATGCAAATGTTGACCTTGACTGTGCCTCAAATGGTCCATCCGCTTAGTCCAATTTTGACATACTCTTTCCAACATTTCGGCCGGTATCTTACGAATAAATGCTTCAATGTTGTCTTCCAATGCGTCAATTGAAGTGGGCTTGTCTGTATAGACATGAACTTTAACATAGCCCCACAAAAAATAGTCTAAAGGCGTTAAATCGCACGATATAGGCGGCCAATTGACCGGTCCCGAACGTGAAATAAAATGTTCACCGAACTCGCCCCTAAATAAGTCCATTGTTGCGCGTGCTGTGTGGCATGTGGCACCGTCTTGTTGAAACCACATGTCATGTAAGTCAAGCTCTTGCATTTTGGGCAAAAAAAAAGTTGGATATCATCTCACGGTAGCGCTCACCATTCACAGTTACGTTACGATTCGCATCATCTTTGAAGAAGTACGGTCCAATGATGCCACCAGCAAATAAACCGCACCAAACTGTGACTTTTTCTGGATGCATTGGTAGCTCTTGCAATGCTTCTGGCTGATATTCATCCCAAAATCGACAATTCTGCTTATTTACGTACCCATTGAGCCAAAAATGAGCTGACCATAAAATGGAAGAAGCGCGCGATGAACTTTCTTAACAGAGCACGCATTTTGATAATAAAATTCAATAATTTGCAAGCGTTGTTCGTTTGTAAGACGATTCATGGTTAAATTATAGACCAAACTGAAGATGTTTGACAGTGAAACAAAACACGAAACGTGCGTCAGCTGTTTAAACCAGTGTTGCCAAAAAGATAATAGCTAAAAAATCTCCCTTTATATGTTTTGAAAATCAATGTGACTAAAATGAAAAGAAATTTATAATGAAAGAAGAATTGAGTTCAGTTTCCAAAAGTCCGGATTCAAGATTGATTTGTAGAACAGAACAGATGAATCTTAACTCAATTATTGACTATGTAACTAATGATATATGTATATGTATTTATATCATCTCACTCTTATTCTTGATCAACCAGCTTAGAGTGTTCTGCTCTCAAGGATTAAATGAACACAGAAAAATCCAAAGCATTGGCAGAATCTTATTCGAAAACTGTCATTTGTCATTTTTCTCAAATTACTAAAGTCTATGTGATGTCTCTCGCTTTACAGATGGGTCATAAAGGACAGACGAGGACTGAGTTTTAAAACACTCTGATTTTAGTGACATAACAAAGGAACTACCAAAGGGCTTAGTGGCCACAGCACCAGCCTGTGGCAACAGCAGAATTCGGTTACAATGACCACGGAATACGTTACAAGAGAATGTAGCTTTATCCGAATGAATGGAGTTCTTTGTTAAATCCAGTTTAAATACCCTTTTAGATTTTTATTCAAAGATGTTCAGTGTGGCACAGGTCTGAGTACTTCGTCGGATATTCCAAACCCTGTACGTAAATAACAGAAAACGTTGAATTGGCAATTAACGACTATTTTTTTAAAGCAACTATAGAATCAAGCTTAGCAAAAACGGTGCGGATATTGCACAGAACATGAGAGTATCTGCCATGACAATAAGTCGACACCTATCTCTAATAGGAAAAGTGAAGTGACACTTCATGTGGTACGATGTCCTAATACTTTGCTTTTTGAGTAGTTCAGTAGCATTTGTCATCATGTTGATAAATTTATGAGCTGGTTTTCTTTACAAAATTAGTTTTTTCCTTTCCAGTGTGTATGAGATATCCGTCCTTTAAACATATACAGTAGACTCTCCTTAAGTCGAATTCTAACGGGATATCAGATTCAGAATTCGAGTTAGAGGGAGTACGACTTAGAGGATGGCTAATATATGGCAAACAAAAAATTCGAATTAGAGAGAAATTTGACTTATGGAGAGTTCCACTTAGGAAGAGTCCACTGTATTTAAGTAGCATTTATTTTTTAATACAGACTCAGTGCTGGGAATGAACATAAAGAAAACAGTACTCGTCCTTATATTTGGATCAACTTAAAACGTGACAGTCTTATGAAGTAGAGAGATAATACCAACGAGGAAAGTGTAGCAAATTGAGTTTTGTTGATGCAGTAAGGACAAATATGTGGATGAGCGAATTTATCACCGTATATGAATAACTAACTCTAGACCTTAAGTATTAAGTTTCAAGTTTTATTTGTTACTGGAAACTTACAACAGCTTTATACTTCACTGTCTGTATCACTTTAAAACCAACACCTGGTTGATCGATTGAAAAACTGCAACAATGCGATGAATCTTACACTTAAAGCTTATTATATGAAATTGCCATATGTTAATCTAAGTATTTGAATAAAACATCATCATCAGAACTGAGCACCCGGTCTAAACAAATACTCTTCTATTTGACGCAGGAAGAGAATCGAATGAAATAGATATGTACAAGCGAACAGATTGCGAATTGTCACGTCGATGAGCAATTGTATTATTGAAAGCGTCACTACTTTGTTTGCATTACAAACATAGGTCGTCATTGGTTTTTTAAGCGGAATTGCGGTTTGAAATCTGCAGTACGTTGTCACCTATGATCAAGTAAGGAATGCTTTCGTTTTATACACACTTATATAATTTCCTGACAACGATAAAAATATTTGTATGTATATTCTGTATAGTGCATACAATTCATTTGATTTCACAATGAACTCCTGTGTAAGGAGTTATTTAATATACTAATCTTATTGCAATGAAATAGATTTCCTAACTTCTACGAGGATGTCATCAAATAAAAAAAGAGTTGTTTTCCTCAAATGGGTAGCCCTCTCACTAATTTAAATACAAAACTAATTTAACTGGTTCAAAAATTTGAGATGCCAGTTTGTTCCTATTTATCAAGCACTCTATTCGGGAAGTTCAGAATATGAAAATTTGGCAGAATGTACTGTTTAGGCTTAAAATGATATAATATTATGTGCGGCGCGACAAGCGAGGTGGCCTGGACTTCGGGCTTCTCCAGCAACCACTCGTATTGTGCGTGCAATTGTTCTGTCACTAGTGGTTGGTTGGGTCCGGACGGTGAAATTTGACAATTTTTTTTCTAGTTGAGAATACTCTTTTCAGAAACTCAAAGAAGATGGAAAGTTGCTAAATTCCAGAATTGAACCGGGCATCCCCGCAGTTCTAGTCGATGTACCAAGCCAGTAAGCCACTGCGCGACGGCTTAAACTGAACTACATAATTTATTTATATACAATATTTTCTTGACAGAGAATGAAAATGAAAATATTCAAAATTAAATACATGTAATCATTTTTCTGTGAAACTAGAACCTAATGGAAATTCTACAGGTTACTTTACCATACATAAATATGGTGAACTGATTAAGCACGGTAATATGGAATTTTGTTAGTTGCATGACTTAGGTGAATAGTTCAATAAAACATCATATTTCTTATTACTGATAAAAGGCAATCGATTCGCCAATAAATATAATTCATCGCATTGTTCCAATATTACATAGGCTCACTTCGGAGAAAATTTCAAGATTAATTAGATGTAAGGGACTTGTCACACGTTATTGCTGCCTCTTTACACTAGTCTGTTTTACTGTGTTTACTTTTGTATTTCGGATGTCATCATTCGTAAACCGAGCACACCATCCCGTCGGATGTGCCATGATTACTCCTTGTCTAGGCAGATAGCTCTCTGAGTGAGCATTTTAGTGCCTTATGGCGTTCGTTATCACCGAAAGTCTTTACTTAAGCTTAATTTAAATAAACTCAAACTGTGCACAGGGTATGCTTATTTGTGTACTATATCTAATGCGACTCAGCTGCTAATTCCTGTTAATCAGAATGCGCTTTCTCGTATCTTCTATCTGATATCAGAAAATGCCCTCAATTAGTGTAATCCAAATAGAAAAACACAACACAGCTCTTTGTGTCGAACCCCCTTAACCGACCGATGGACGATTGGGAAACAAAACAAAAAAAAAAAAATCACATCGTCAACTCGGTAAGTACCTACACTAACTCCACAAGGACGGGAAAACTCGAAAGTTGAATTGAAATGACATCATATTTCTGAGCAAATAATAAAAACGTAAAGAACCGAATTGAAATTGTTATTACCTGGAAATGAATTCCTTGGACTGAAGAATTTAGTAAATCCATGTTTCTCTAATCTCTTCGTTGGCCTTGTGTAGCACAATGTACGAATACGAATCTGTTTGCAGACCTGATGAACACACATAAAATAGTAAACAATACACTAAATCAAATGCTTTCACACACTGTATTCACAAAACTCCTCATGTACTAAAACGGCTGAGGCAGTTACGAATCATATCCCCGGTGTCTCATTGCGTTGCACATTTTCATCAAATAAGAAAATCGAAAATTATCAAAAGTATACCCGAACGTGTATCTAAAAACCATACATTCACTTTTGTGGTTAAAAAAGAACGAACAAAAAATAAATAAATAAATAAATAAGCACACACACGATAATTTTTATGCGATATGTACGAGAGTATCTAATAGACGCACAAGTAGCCTGTACTTGCAATATTTTTTTTTCTGTCCGTACTAGGTGGTATTCCGGCGGCAACTAATGTTGACCTGGTGTAATAGCTATTACTTCGAGCCCGAGTAGTCCCGGTGGTGGTTGCGCAAACACAGTCGTGTCTTTTATTGTTTTATTCTGTAGTTGTAGTTTTGTCTTTGTTTTTGTTATTTGGTTCAGCTTTTTGAATAAAACAAAATCCATTGGCAATCATGCGATGAAGGTGGTAGTTGTAGACTTGACCGTGGACATTTCTGAATGAAAGACAGTGTAACTCTTGTTCATTTAGTGTATGTACATGCACTCTGGAAAGCGTTCTCAAGTTTTCCACTTCACAAAAAAAAAAGCTCTTATTTCTACTGTCTCACGTCTCTCACTGAAGTGTAGGTACCAATTTCAAGTTTATCAACTGCTTTCGCTCGTAGACATTAAAAAAAAAAAACAACAAATGTGTAGGATCAGTTAAGCCTTATAATTATTGTCAAGGAACTATGTAGTTAATTACTAAGTCATCCTCCTATAAATATGACATTTGTGATTGTATCCAGTTTATTTGCACTTAAGAGCGAAACTCATGCGACAATAAAATTAGTGTAGTAATTAAATTCATGCTCTTACAGAGTGTGCATGTTGACTCAACTTAAGACATTTATTGGGAGCAAATACCGTTTGGGATCTTCTAGCAACAAGCTACTTATATTCATGATTGTTAAGATATGACATACAAAGGTAGTGACTGTTGGCCATTGACCAAAGCTTTAACATTTTGTCTCGCTCATATATGCAGATGTCACAGGAGTATCCGTTCGGTCGGTTAGGAAATGAAAGGGAATCATCAATTTTCAGTGTTAAGGTCAATACGATGGAGGAGTGTCTCCCCCCCTCCCCACGCAGTGATGGAGTTTGAATTAGAGCTTTGACATTTGATATTTGCTAGCTGCCATGTTGAAATCATGTTACAACAACTACTGTCTACACAATCTGGGGCGGCATTATGAGGTACAATTACGAGCACAATTTGACGTTAGAATTATGGAATTTTTGATGAAACATCATTTTTCTACTGTACTTTACAATTTATGCTAGACTAAACCATATTTTAGGGAACATAATGACACAAATCTGAACTTAGCTGTTGGGTGAGTAGTGAGTACTTTTTTTATTTATTTATTTTCTTGAAGCAAAAACAGTTGTGTTCTTTTCTTAAATGTGAAGAAGACGTTTTTTAAGTGTGCTTCTTACAACAAAGATTGGTGTCAGTGTAAAATTAGTAAAGTACTAAGCCCTTTATCGAATCTTAAATGTGATGTAGATGAAAGTCTGCTTCATTATGCAAATATACATAGATCAACTTTTAGGCATACATGGAAGTTCACGGACTCCTGGTATCTTATCTTAAATAGAATATTTAGTGTAGGTTGACCAGATAAAAACGATAGGAAAAGAAATTTAAGTTTTTAGAATAGACTTTAACTTTCATTTTAATCTACATTCTTGCCATTTATTTAAAGAAAAAAAGCGGGCGGTGCCATTTTTGGCGTTATTCTGGCAATGGCGAATCGAATGTTAGCAGCGAGTTTTGTCAAACTGGCATGCGATGTCCAATTGATCGCCGTGAAATGACCCAGGCTCCATAATGCGTCGAATCCACTCGATGTTGTTGAGCTCTGGGCACAGAAAGTCTGTTAAATCCAGTCTATATCTGAGACCATTGACTGCAACGAATTTCGACTCAAATCTTGTTGGGCTCTGGCGAATTCCAATTCATCTGATCGAATGGACATTTCTGGGTCTTCTTAGTAATTTGTTCATTTCGCCCAAGACTGTAATCACGTTCAAACTTTTCCACGGTGCGGCGAATTGCCTACACACTGAAGGCATAACCGCGAAAGTGTAAAATGATGCATTATAAAATTGCAAGCCTTACTAAATATTTTGACAGCTGAATGTCATTGCTAACTTCGATAGATGTGGAAACATAACAATTCGAAAAACTATCATTGCTATCTGGTCACCCTTTGTATGCCTTTTGTATAAACGCGCTTTGAGACGAATTTGTTCGCGCTTCAGGCATTTCAGATGATGACTTTTTATTGCACTGCTTTGTTTATCAAAGCTAAATTACAATATTTCACATTCTTCCTGTGGATTACGTATATCAATATAAAGTCGCTTTCATTAACCACAAACTTGTTATGGCACAGATTAGAAATGCGTCATTAAACACAACTAAGATGACTAGAAGAGTTTATCGCAATTCTTGTTGAAATATTCTCTTCATATGTGACTTCAAATAAAACTAAAAAAAAATTGTATCATTTTGTTGTAGTTGTAATTAATATGCATTATAACTAATAGCTCTGCCCCGTTATTCCATTAACGAACGATCATTGATGTAATTTGTATAAAGTATCTTGGGAAAAGATCTTAAAACAATTTTGTTTACGTAAATGTTGGGCAAGTAAACTATGTCGCAAAGAGTCGTCCATAATGCATTCGTACGCAAATGCGAAGTCGAGCGTTTAGTTTGCATCTCGTTGCAGCAACAAATGCTACTGCCAGTGTATGATTAAGTGAATTATGTCTGAATCACTTCCGTTGGGAATTCAAAATTAGTCATATGTACATACATATATGTCATATGTGAACTGTGTGCAAAAAGATCTACTGAGCTTTTTCTTGACGTTTTTTTTTTCTAAGTACGAGATTCCGATAACTTTTATTAAGAGCAGCACGTATTATATGCGGATGATAAAGTTATGTAGATGAAAGTTTGCTTCATTATGCAAATACACATACACATAGATCAAATTTTAGGCATGGGAGTTCACGGACTCCTGGTATCTTATCTTGACACGTTGAGAATAGTAGAAAAAAGTTCATTGAAAGGTCTTTGATGTTGCGGAGTATAGATAAGTAATGCCAATTTAATTTTTTGAGCGAATTTTGACAGTAGTTAGAACTTTAACCCGCGACAAAAAGTTACTTTTTCATTAAGTGTTTCTATCGCTTTTGTTATGCTTCTATGGATTACTTAGTTTCATATTTTTTGGTTTTTAAGACCTGCAAAGATGTGCCTTCTGCTGTGTCTGCGACACTATTTACATCATAATTAAACTATAGCTGAGATGGACGTGATCATTTTCTGAGTTTTTAAAAAAAAAAACAGGTATTCCCATAAATTTGCAAGCCCAGTTAACATTAAAGTTATCAAAAAAACTGATTATAAATGACATCAAACGTAGCTGAGGTCGGACTAATATTTTGAGTTTCGAATATCTGCCGACTATATGTGGTGTCCCAGGATCATTGATTGCGAGATGATGCGCGCAACAAATACATTCTTCTATGAATCGATTGAGTCAGTCATTGTGTGGCATTTTACAACAGTTTTATGGAACCAAATCTTATTGATCTCTAGTTTTATTTATAGACTATTGTGCTGTGGCCGGCCTCATTTTTTTAAGAAATATTGACCAAAGATTCCACTAATTGTAATCGATTGAAGGTTTTCTTCAGAAGTGAACGTCATTGGTGAAGGAGCCGTGCAGGAGCAGATGATATATTCCAGTACTCCTGAAGTGATCTCCCAATGGGCGAGGTCCTTTAATGGCAGCAACAGGGAAGGACTACTGAGAAGTAGACAATTGGCTGTCTCTACTGCCACTCCTGCAGAGTTGAACATCTAAAAACAATGCTGGACATAGCAACGCTGTTGTATTCGCAGACGCATTGTTTCCATTTGCAATTGCTATATCAACTTAAAAGTGGTGGCCCGTGGTGTTGTGGGTATGTGCGTCGACTCCTACGCACTTGGACCTACCTGCCTGGGTTCGATTCCTGGTACGACAAGAATATTTTTCACGGCCCCACCTCTTTCGAGTCACTGACAATGCTCAAAGAGTATAACTGTCTAGAAAAAGCTTCTCAAAATTGCCGTTCGGAGTCGGCATAAAACTGTAGGTCCCTTCCACTCGTACTCGAACAATAGCACGCACAACACGAGTGGTTGCTGAGAAGCTAGGCCCTGGCCCTCTACGGGCTGTAGCGCCACCCATATTATTATTATTATTATTATATCAACTTAAATCCGGCCTTCAGTTTCTCCATCAATTCATTACGAGCCCATGTCATTCACTTGGTATCCCTTATCTGAGGATGTCCTGGCTTTGCATCGGTCCAACGCAACATAAGCAAAGTCTTCCCCTATATAGGATTGTCTTTAGTCATGCGAGCTACGAACTCAATTTATGTATTGTCTAACTGCTTTATTATGAAGGTAGCTAAGTCAACTTCTACGCTAGGTGTTTAGATCCAAAGCCTAACACGAACAACTTGCAAAAGTCATGGCTCCATCTCTCCTGAGTCACTGACAATAGGCAAGAAAAATCATTTGAAGCTGCGCGGTTCGGAGTCAACATAACACCCAAAATCTATATTAAATGCATTTGTTAATAAAATCAAAAACTCAAAGAACAATTCATAAATCTGGCATTGAACATGATTCATGCACACCGCTAAATTATGCGCTTATTTTTCACAAATATTTCCGCCGCCGCACATTCGGCCGTTCATCAAAACAAACAGCAATACATTTAATAGTGCTTTCCTTTTATCTAGAGTTAATATATTCTTTATGAATATGCGTGCAGGTTTTCGTACTTGAACTCGAACTTGTCGAACAGAAGTTTCCATCAAATCAATAACCGCAGGTAAAGCACAATCCACATAATGAATTTTTAAAGCAACGATGTGCCACACGTCTGAGGAGGCATTAGAGACCGTGAAGGAAGAATAATTTAGAGAAACTTTGGCCAAGCCAACTTGAACTTCAAGCCAATGTAAAATAAACAACCCTGTTTTTTGCAAGGCATACTCCTACGATGCTGTCCTCACTAATTGTGCACTTTTTAAGTGGAACGTCAATTTATAAATTACTAAAAGATCGATCAATGAATTTGTAGAGATGTTGATTAATGGGGTTGTTAGTCTAACCAAGAGTAACTAACAGTTTGGGATTTGAGTGCTATAATTTCCTGTTATGTAGTTCATTTGTGCGCAGCAATCCATCATGTACTTGGTAATACAATTACGGGAGTCATTTTGGTAAGGTTTTCCTAGATTACATTAATTTGAATCAAGCTGTGAAATGCAGCACTGAGTGCAGACTCTACATTGCATTGGCCGTTGAGGTTGGTGGTTGGTTATGTTTATTTATTTATTAAGTTTGGTGAAGAATGTATGTCTCAATTATTTAATCGAGATGCTTAGAACCGTGCTTCATACAAATATTAGTCAGATAATAAAATACATCAGACTAGAAGTCAGAAAGGCTCGTCTGTTATGGAGATACACATTTGATTTGGGCTAGTAAAAGCACGAGCTACATAGCATCTCTTTAAAAAGGTAAACTTTATAAGGTCTCGTTTGACTCACTGTGCAATACCTGGACACATGGACACAGGCTACAATATACCAGGAACTAATGATCTTCTAAATGCGGACTCACACTGATTTTGCTAAAATTGCAGCGATAAGTCCGGGGGACTGGTCGATAGGGGAACATGCAGTTAAACTAGCTATTCCTATAACACACAGTGCTGTAGATGTAATAGCACAACATAACCAGCATCCTTGACTCACTTCTTGTCTTACTTATTATTCTCACTTATTCAGCTACCCTTCCTTGAATCTCTCGGCGAGACATCCCGAATGAACATCAAAGAATTGATAATGTTCCTGAATGACGCACAATGATTCTAAATGCACATAAACATTCAACTTTCAGAGTTGTGGTTTCAAAACAGCACTCAGTGCTTATTGGTATGCTATTTTCATGTTTGATTTAGCAGTTATCAATTCTTGGATTATCTACAAAAAAAATGCTCGGGAAGGAATCAAACAACAAAGAGTCTGCTTACGTTAAGCCAATTCAGAAACGAACTGGCCATTGTGCTATGTAAGAAAGGAAGCATTACAGATGCAAAAATTGGTCGTCCAAGCAGCAGTACCATTGAACAAAAATTAGAAGCAAAAAGAAGAAAAGCTTCTGCAGCTCCTCCACCTCCTAAGGACATAAGAAAAGATGGTTTCGAACATTGGCCTCAAGTTGGCGGATCACTCAGGTGCAAATACCCAGGATGCAAAGGATATTCCACAATCTCGGAATTAATCTGTACCTTAATAAAAATAATAATTGTTTTTTGAACTACCATCAGAAAAAAAAGTGATACAAAGACGTTTTATTTATTTATTTAGTACTAAACATCCATATTTGCATGATGATGGAAATTTTCATCATACTGTTTTTACTTGTTTTATACTATTTATTTATAAGGGGATTTTTCATAATATTTTTTCATTAATCTGGAGCTCAATTTACATCACTGAGATGTTTTTCAGAGAAAAAGAAGAAATCATGCAAAGAAGGGTTACGGGTTACCACCTCTCTCTCACACACACACATACACGTACACTCATTCACTCAGAAATCAGAATATGTTTTATTTTTATACTGAATACTCATGACTATGGCGTACTTTTAAATTGTACTTACTTAATTATAAGGACTGCGGCTCATGAATTGGTGCTTCCAGGCATCAAGGCCAAGCTGTCTTGGGTCCGCGATAACTTGGTCTGTATACCGGAGGTTCGGTCTTTCACTTCCTTTTCCTCGGATTCCTGTTAGCTGGAGAATTGATGAACTGGACTCGATGTTTGTCATTGTATAGCAGGACTGGCAAAATGAGAGTTTTGTAGAGCATGATTGTGGTCCTTCGAATCAGGAGTTGCTTCGACATACGGATGTAGCAGTGCTGGCCAAAGGCGAGTCTACGTCGGATCTCCACTAAGATGTCGTTCGTTGAGCTCTGATGAAAATCTAAATAATACACATCAAACTAACTAACATCTGGGCCTTATCGTCGCCGATAATACTTTTACAAATTGGCTGGAGGTTATTTACATTACATAAGGTTTAGGAATCTAGCAGGTCCTGATTCAATTGTTCAAATGGCCACTTTGGCTGATGAGTGCTGGGTGAGTGAGTCCTCTTGATTAAGAGCACGAGTAGTGTTTGGATTTATGTTATCTCCGATAGGCTTATACAACGAGGTCCATTCACCGTGGAGTACAGTTCGCTGAACCAATTGAGTTCTTATGCATATTTCCCCCACCTTGGTGGGGGTGAGGCCTGTCTAACAAAAGGCTCTACTGCTCTTTTGGTTGTGGTGAACACCGATTTTCATCATATACCATTCATGTCGCAGAGTCACACCCGACTAAGTACTCCCATTAGTCGTTATTAACTTCCAAGACATGTTGGTATAACCTCCCCTTCTTCCCCCGACTTTGAGTTTAAATCACTGCCACCACAACGCTAGACGACTACTAGGGGTCCAGCCTCAACTGATTCAAGTTCAGCATCTGGTAAATCTTTGGCAATCGAATGGTCACAAGATGCCACAACATCCAGGATCGGTTGCCTTTTAATGTTATCTTCATTCAACCGGAAATAACCGGCAATACATTTGTCTACGAGCTTTTGGGACATTCAAAGAATTGAGCATTGGAATAAGGACGACCCGTATATGATCAGATGATACAATATAAAAGCTCTCGTTAAGTTAGTTAAGCTGGCTTTAAGTATTTTTGTCTAGCAGGCAAGTTAAGTTGTAAATATCGACCGAATTCGCATAATCAAAAACAAGAACATGAAATGAAAGACTATCTCGTGTGAATGACTTTATTTTTTTATTTAAAATTGTGCATTTGTGCGTTGTGAGTGGTTGGTTTTTTGTATTCTATTTATTTTTACTAATTATCTACGAATATGAATTCGAATCTGACTACGAATTTATTCCGAATTAGTGCTAAAAGCTTTATGATTTATTATCTTTTATCTCATAGGACAATGTTTGACTAATGAAATGTTTCTAGGTATACAATACTGAGGAACAAAATGTTATTTGATGATTTTATGTTCAAAATTGAACATCAGTCACAATAAAAAGGTTCTGCATTCATCTGGCACATTAAATTAAGTGAGCAATATAAATATGTATCTCTAAAGAGACTAGTAACAAAAACTTAACTATAGATAGAGAGACTATGAAAGTTCGTTTTACAACGAGATTCTGGTCGAAAGATTGCATTTTAGAGACTCGTCTGATCTGTGACTTTCAATGATTATGTTTCGATCAGGCTATAGATACATATAATATTTATTAATGATTATCATTAAGTTTCGTGTTATTTCAAGTATATGGAATACATAAAATATTTCCAGTCACTACCTCAAAAATACAACATTACGACCAGGTATAACTATTAAATGCAGTAAGATCTGTTCACTTTACTAAATGATAAAAGTGAAACGAATTAAGCTAGAAACTTAAGGTTCGACAGTGGCTTAAGGCCACCCGAAGTTGATGTTAGTCATTTGATAGAATTTGTTATTGAACGGCCTATAGAATTCTCGAAGCCTGTCAATAGCAACCGGATCAATGAACGGATGATTGCGCCCCTTTGTTTTTCCCAAGCAGTGCGGCGTTGACTTTGCCTCCGATTTGAAAAGGCATGGAAATCCTTTCGTTGAATTGAAATAGAAGTGTTTCTCTGTGACCACCCTTTTAAGCCCAAGGAAATCCTGATGAGAGAAAAAAGGACAAACAAATGTAAATACATATGTTCTATTGCTAACAAAAATGAATACTCACTTGAACACGTCCAATTTCAAAAGCCGGATCCACAATCAGTCTCTCGCCACTTATAAAAAGTAGTTGAGACAGAGGAAAGTATTGCAGCCATTTCTCTAAGTGTTTTGAATAAACTCCTATTTTAACAGGGCTCCAAGATGTGTCTACGACTTCAAATGAGTCGTTCATAAATGCAAGTTGTTCAAATTTTTTCATATCGGATTTTTTGCTGGCCGCCTGTGTATAATCGGAAATGGCTCGTGTGACGGGATCTCTTACAACTACAAGAAGCCTGGAAGAAACAAGACATTGGAAATGTTAGATTGTTCAACAAATGGCCGATTAACTGCTAACAATAACACTACTAGTGGAAGATGTTCTTGCATAATTCTATGATCCACATTTGTGTTTAAAAATAAATAATCCTTGGGACGCCATGGCGTATGTGGATCGTTTTTTATATGTAATAATTATGTTTCAGTACTGGAAAACAAGAAAATATACATACTTTGTACTGGGATTCATATGATGCACTCGTTGCGGCACCTCTTTGGTCACAAAGTAGCTTGGTGACTTTTCCATTGTAATCTGACCTTCAATAGTGTAGGGCATGTGATGCCGATACCAATGCAGTCCGCGGTTGTAGTGCTTATCGAAAAAGTGCACTTCACATCCAGCCGCTCGAACATCGGGATGCAAACGTATAAACTCCAACAATGCCCTTGTACCGCTTTTCTTCACTCCAATAATGAGAGTATCGGGCAAATGGCGCGACGGACGAAGGCCTTGCTGTCGTAGAAATCTGTATTTCGGTGAACCATCCATCTCTGTGTAATTGTACATGAGGGGCACTATCCGAACTATAGATCCAAGAATTTTAATTTCCGGTGGTTCCGTCATTACAATGGGTGACATTACACTTTCAACAGTGTTTTGCAGATTTTGCTGCAATAAATTGTGAGGTTAATTTGTAAATTCTACTGAAAATTATGGATAATATGTACCTTTTCGAACGATCGGTTTATCCTGGACATTAGGCAGGAGTTAAATGTATAGGAGACGTATAAAACAGATATGCATACAAGAAAAATAACCGCTATAGTGCGATTACTAAGATTTGAGTACCAACTTGACAGCATTTTTTCCTCTTCTTAAATCCGACAACAAATGGTTTCTGATAAAATGCGTAATGTTGAAAGGGATACATTTACACGTGAATTTCTCGAATTAGAAACACCCGCCAGATTGATTACATTTTCAATAAGATAATTTCATACGCTGGCTGTTGTGGTGGTTATGTAAAAAAAATTGTAAAAATCGAATTGCTTAAGGGCTGTAGATGAAAAAATATGCCCCATGCACTCCTGTGTACAGATATAAACCTGAAGTTAGACGGATATCAATCAGATTCATTCATAAAATCCCATCCAAGGGTTTTGTTTGTACCTGCGCACTTCGTATTTCCCTGAAATGAAAGGATAGTTTGCATTACAAAAGGACTCATTCGCCTGACATTCGGCGTATGTATGGCAGTTGCTTTTTAGGGCTGATTTCGGAGTTTACTCTATGTACAGGGTGTAAGAATCATTTTTAGCGCCACTTATTGAGAATCAATTTATTTATAGTGATCTACGGAAAAGCAACATTTTTTTGTATTTTACTTCAAAGACAGAGGAACACAATCAACGAAAAGCAATGCAATTTCAAAATTAATTTCCGGGCTCCAGGTGATGTATAGGATTTTAATTCCAGAAACAAAGTAGTATGCTTGGAACAGGGAAATGCCTTTTCAACTTATGAATTATGATAAAATCGCAATCGACAGATTAATGGAACTGTGAGAGTTGGCTGACTGTTAATCGGATCGTCCTCTAATTGCTGCAGTAGACGTTACAAAGTGGTACTGACTTATGCGAAAAACCTTGGAGTAATCCTAGACAATAAAATTAACAGGAAACTCAATGTTAATGTCAAAACAATGTAAAAGTGAAAACAGTGTCCAGTGCCTTCTACATAAGCACCAGGATATTCGGTAAATAAATGGGGATCAAAACCTAAAAAATCAAGCTACTGGCTGGCTCCCAAGTTCCGCTGGTCATGCAAGTTTACTAGTCGAATGCGACTATACTCCTCCGTTCCTTGAATTCTAAATAGGCTTTGGGTGCTATTTCGCAACCAGGAAGGTGTGGACTATTGATGACGCCAATTTGATCAGGTGCAGGCATTACTTCATCCCTGACTATAGCGACTAGAAAGATATCAGTGTTAGAAATACCACCAGCTGAAATCAATATTCTAATTAACAGTCAAGCGGGCATTAAAGCAATTTCGGAATAATAGAAATCAAGTCTAAGCAGGTCGTACGCTGCCGCGAAGAGCTTAAGCCTCTCAGCACACAGCGCATATATACGAGGGGCGATTCTCACTTTTTTCTGAGGCGCTGTGAGCATTCGTGGCACCCACCTGGCACTGACCTTTGAAAGGTTAAGATGGTCATGAAGAATGGTGTGAATGGTACCAATTGAAAGCTTGGTGATCTCTGCCATCATGTTCACCTTTATTCGGGCATCCTCAAGAACAAGTTTTTCGACTTCTTTGATGCTTTCTCCTGTACAGCAGTAGCCGGAGAGCCGGAGCTGGGGTCGTCTTCAATGCTCTCAGTTGATAATGAAGGTGCGGAACCCTGGTAAACAGCCACCATCTCTTCATGAATAGTTTTTTGACTTTTTCTTTGCTTAGTGAGAAATTTAATTACACCATCATCTTCTCAGTTGCCATTATGATTCTCTTTAAGTAGAGATAAAACGCGAATTAATAATCACATTTATATGAAATTTTACAAGAATGCACTAAAATAATAGTATTACTTGATAAATAAAATATTAACACAGCTTCACCCCGATACCGAGAATATATTGAACGCCCCTCGTAGCTCTATTCTGGATAGCGGGCTTTAGGGAAATACTTGCCAGAAAAGAAGCCGCGACCGACCCATCCCGGTCAAGAACATGGATTAAACCACCTCTTTCGAATTTCAAGAAAAAAGTGAACGGCCACCTCTTGCGAATGTCAAGAAGAGTGGCCCAATCATAGAGATAGCAAGAAGGTGGTTCTCTCTGACCACCTGGATGCCTCGGCCCAACTTGAGCAGTGCAAAATCCGACGAAGTTACTAGCGATGGTACTTAAGGCACTAACTGGACGTAATTAACTCAAGTACCACAAAATGATGATGGGACTAGCCAAAGACTGTATATGCAGAGCGCCGCCTCGGCGAAGGGAAAAGTAGATACTCCTCACTACCAGCTGAGACATAGAACACTGGCAGAATATTTCTTTCAAAACCTCCAAGATCTTATAAAAATCTCACTAATGTATCTTTACAGATTCATTAAGACATGAGGATGGCTATACAACGATACAACGCATACTGCCCCCCAACGGCCATCACAATGGGTCCTAAGTGAGACATGGCATACGCCCGTCTACCAAATACCAACCTACCTAACCTTAGCTATGATGTGGAACACAATCAAAAAACTTTCAAACCTCGGATGTATTTAGGGTAATACCGTTGATTCGGCCAATAAAAATAGAGGAATACGGATATATGCTAGCATCGTTATCTGAATATAATATGGGTCTCAGGGTACAGCAGTATGCACGGTGGTGACAAAGTTGATCAACCAGCCGGCAAGGCAAGGGTCAAATCACATTTCCTAAGAGACCAACCTGAGATGGGCCAAATTATCGGACTGTGCAACATTTAGGAAGAGGTGCTTGAAATAACGCAAAATCGGCTGATCTACTATGCAGAACCCACGAAGTCAGACAGCGCAAGAAGTAGGGTGATAAATATAAAACACTGGACTATTGGCAGACCGAGGACGAGGTGGTTGGAACAACTCCAAAATCTCGCTTGGTTGCGCTTGGGCATAACTGTTGATGAGTTAGAGTCGATGGTATTACCCCCGGTCACCCCTGTAGTGAATCATGCGGGTCCGAAGATGATGATGATGGACTATAGGGGACCATGATGGTATTCCTTATAACGTACAACATGCATCAGAGAGTGAAACATTAACGCACGTTCTTCCTTTTGGAGTCCAGTCACACATACAAACTTACACATAATTTTCAAGCATTAACAATTGCAAAAAGTGCCCGTTTCCAATTGCAAGTGGGTGAATTCTCTCGCCAGGCTGGCGTAGGAAACGAAACAGTTGCCATGTGGTTGTAGTTCATGCATACACTTGATATGGCCTTTGGACATTGCATCTTTTTTTGCAACGTTGTAGAGTGTAGACCACCGTGATTTGCTTTTGAATAAATATATGAAAGTATGCACAACGAAGTTAAAATCTAAATCGCTGTAACTTGACGAAGCTTTGGCCACCTTCAATAAAATGCAATAATTATTTCATTGTTTCGCTTAGGATCTGTTTTATTATCTAACAAACGAATAACTATACAATGTTTGAACAGTTAAATAAAAAAAAAGAAAAACACTGTAACTACAGAACAAGTCGTTGAATGATGCAGATAAATAAAAGATACAAACAGCATTTGGTCGCTCATGATGTCGAAAATGTGTGAACAGATAGGAAGAATCATGAAAATTATGGACTGATTTTACAGGCAGTTAATATATATATATTTATTGTATTTTTTTTTTGTTTGTTTTCTACAATCTGCAAAAAAAAAACATAAGGTAATGCATTTATAAATATAAAATTTAATGTAGCTACAATTAATGGAATTATTTATATTAGTTTCTTTTTACTCTTCACTTACGCGATTATTTTAGTTTTGTTTTCTTAATTTAATTATTACTCTTGTTTCTTTTTTTTATAAACTACGACGACGTTTGCTTATGAAATGGAATTGTTCATGTGAATTTAAACTGCAATAAACTCTTGCGGTGGTATAGTTAAATATACAGAAAATGGGAAAAATAATTTATATTTATATTTATACACACATATATGCATATAGATTTGCTTTTGTGTTCTGAGATATCGACTACTTTAAAGAAGACACACGTTTACACACGATTTATATTCGATAGTCCTTTTTTTTTGTTTTGTTTTTTTTTTTTTTGTAATCTTATGTTTGTTTAGCCTTGGATAGGACAGCCTCTGATTTAGAAGATTGTATTCGCTGCTCACAATACAAACTGCCAATTGGCTTTGATAGTGAAGCGGAAAGACTTTTGGTGAAAGTTAGTTGGCTGGTATAGTTAACAGCTGAACTGGTGCTGGGCCCGGGTGTAGTCGGTGTGGTTGTATTCGATGGTGCTGGGCTCGTTAGGACCGACTTTTGAGATTTTGCGTCTGACGAATTCGATGGGAATATGCTCTCTTTTTTCCGTCGATCTGTGATGGGAAACTTATTTTTTGCACAACTCAAATCCAATTCAATGGTATAGAATCTTCCCCGTTTGTATTCCTTATTTTCGTTTTCGATTACCTTGTCGGACTTTTTGTCATTGCAATTAAAATTGTGGCGAATGTCAAGTGTTATGTTGGCTTTCTTTGAGTTAATGGATTTAGTTGAATTCGCTGCATGGTCGTTATTTGTTAGTTTTGTTGTACTAGTGTCGGTCGCAACGAGGGTAGATGCCTTGTTTTGATTTTCTGCAGCTGTTGGTTTAGCAACGAATGACTCTAAAAGATTCTCGTAACTCGATTCGTGTACACTTTCTAGTGGTGGGGATTTTATGTTTGACTTGTACGTTGGATACCATGGTAAGGTTGCGGGTGGTTGTGTAGTTGTTGTGACACTTGTTTGCTGTTGCTGTTGCGAATTACTATTCGAATTACTTTTGACTGCCTGATTGGTCGCTTCAATAACGTCCACATTATTTTTGAATGCCTTTAATGGTAACTCCTTACCCTTCCGAGACAAAATCTCATTCGGTTCGAGGTTAAAGCACTCAAAATTCAAGTCTAGGAAAAGTTCCTGAAGAAAGCGCCTTGCGTTCATGCGATAACTGCTGCGACCTAAGAATTTACACACCTCTGAGTAGAGACAAATGTCTTGAAAGGAGTCCGGTTGCTTTTGTTTCAACTCCAATAGGGCGAACTTAGATTCTTTGCTGCTAACAGGATTCGCCAGTCGCAGTACATTATACAAAATGACTGTTGTTAAATGATCGGGCATACTGTCGTCGCTTAAGATACTTTCAGGTGAGTTAAATAAAATCTCTGACACTTGAATCGAGAAGGATTTGAGCTTTTTGCTCAATGCACTCGTATCATTGCTCTTGTTCGGTCGATTGCTGGGTGATCGGGAGCATCGTAAGCAAATGCTTCGATTGTGCTTGCCGATCCATTTTGAACGTTTGCTCACAGATGAAACATCTGAGAAATTGCTTATTACGGAACTTTCATCACATTCATTCATGGAGTCGTTGAAAAACTGCTGCTTAGTACTTAAAAGGTTCGCATCCGTAAGATCGTTGTCCTGGATATCCTGCGAAACATATGTGGTGGACATGTTTCTCGTTGGGAAAAGATCTTGCAAGTGCTTAGGAAGGCATATACCTGAAAGATAATGTTATTAGAACCAGATGTTGAGAGACAAAAATGTTTATTTATTACCGGAGTAACAAGGGCCTTTTGAATCGTTTTGTAAGAGGAACTTTGGTGTTGCCAGTGTTGGTAAAGGAACTTGAAGGTCTTCTGCTGTGAGTGATCTGAAACATATTAAACACACATTTTAACCACGAACAATATTTAGCCACTCCAGCACATACACGTTCAAAGATGTTTGACGATCTAAGCTCCGCACTTTGATTTTGCGATGCAAATCACTAATAGGATTCTTTTTTTGTCGCAACGTTGCATATACACCATACCGATCTAGGAATTCGGCGATTTCATCGGCTGCCGACTCAGATAATACCGGTCGGCAATGCCGTCGAAGCGTTCGCAACTTGGCGTAACCCTCGAAATCCATATGACTTATTGCTGGTTGAAAGTACGACATGCCAATGAGAGATGTTCGTCGAAGTGGGTGATTCCCTCGTCTGGACGGCATATCGACTAAGTTAGACATTGATGGTATGGGACTCAGTTGGATTTGTTGAAAGTCTCTGAAATATTCGAAGTGGCGTGAATCTCTGAAGACGGAGTAAGAGCTGACTTTGCAGATGACTTACCCTACGGTAGTGCGAGCAGGAACAGATTCGCAGCTACTAACTCCGGATGTATTCGAGTCGGTACAAGAGTTACGACGTACCCTATGCGGATGGTGATGTGTTCCAGTGAATAGGCTTATCACATCCACTGTCTTGGACTCCGACAAGGATCTTGTGTGCTTTCCAGGGCGAGTATATGCAGGTTCCGTCATTATCCGTGATTGTTGTGTTACACTGCCAGCGATCTGTGAAAATTGTTAATTTGGGATTTATAGACATTGTTCGGTATTCATTCAAATCAGTCAACACAAACTTCATCCTTGCTGTCTCCTTTGCTTTCACCAGTTGTGTCGTCCAATAGCAGATTCCAGTCACTTCTTGAATAGTACGATCCCTCGATTTGATCATCTATACTTGGATAGTTATATGATGGTACATCTTCACAAGGATGACGTACTGGCGTGAAGTTATTGGATATCCAATCTTCTGGCTGATAAACCGGCCAAATTGTGTTCCGATCATGTCGCACACATAGCCAATCTGAAAAGGTTGTCTCTTATTAATATTGTCTGGCAAATAAATTAAATATATGCTGCAGTGGATTTTGAGGAAAACAACGAACTACAAGAGCAATCACAATATGCAGTGCAGTAACAAAAATGCACGTTAAGTTGTCCTGCAACAGAGGTTACAGCTTAGCAAATGAAATGAAAGAAGTTTTAGGAACGTGATTGAAGTGCGTGCAACTTTGAATGTCAACAACTATATCTTTACTTTACATTGATTCTCCCCTAATTAGCTATAGATACTTACTCAATTTAAACAGCCGATTAGCGCCAGCTGTTGTGCCGCCAATCAAGCCGAGTACGTTAAATGCCGTTGCACGAATGGAATACACATCAGCCTTTGTAGCCAAGAATATAATTCTCTCATATATCCTAAAATAATCATTTGCCGTAAATGGTTAAATACTGAATTAGTGCATCATACCTAGGGTAAGACTCCATAAACATATCTATTCCATTCGAATGGGTGGACGCATGTCCAATAGCCCATAGAGCTGCTTTCAGTTCGAGACAATCATGATCATCTGTTGTCTTGCCTTTATTAACACAGTCCACTAAACTCGATAGCTCTGCAAAATTTTGCAGAGCCGCTGTTCCCTGACTAGTCTGTACAAGTTGCCCATATAAATGCGGTTGAATATAAGGTGGTATCACAATAGGACGTGTCGAACAATTCCTTCGACTATAATATCCATCTTCGTTTTTTATATGCAATGTCAAACTGGAATGCGTATCGGCTTCGACCAGAAGTACATACCTGTGACATGATAAATTCAAACAAAAATTACATACTTTGAACTGGTTAACTCTCTTCAATCTTCCCACCTCTTGTTGTAACCATTTTTCCAAAATTCAATTTCTTCTTTGATTTTCGCCTTTATATGGTTCAGACCGCGATAAGTCGAATAATACCGTGACATTAGGAGTCTCCCCACATCGCCCAAAGGCTTGAAATTCGGCCAAATACTAACTATTTCGTCTAAGTAGTTCTTTTCGTAGCATGCTTCATCAAGCGTGTCCATCGCAGCTAACACGATGCTGCGCTCTGAGTCTTTTGTCTGATTTATCAACAATGGTATACCCCACACTTCAAAATTTGGGATTCTAGCTCTCAACAAGACTAGGAGAAATTGCGTTGAATACAAACGACCGCTTCGTGTCCTTGCCGATGTTAGGGCTTTCTCGAGAATTTTTCTAGTGTATGATTCGAGGCCATAGTCTAAGCCTGATACGATAAGTTTAACATAGCATACGTGGTCTGTACTTGAAACCAGTGTTGTCAATCTAGTAAAAGTAAATATTAATTACATTTTGATACTCGATACATGTTTAAGTTATCAAATTTAAGTGGTTACTGTTCAAAAACTGCTGTATTTGTTAAAATACTGATTCCCTTTTCATTGCGGCACATCCGGCCGATAAACAGAAAATACTGTTGGCACATTGTGTTATTCATATGCTGAGGACTAAAGAGGCAATCATGCGCTCTATTTGATGTTGTAATGGCTAGTAATTGCTGACTAACATCCGAAAATAAATCGGTAAGCATACGCATACTCTCCAACTGAAACGAAATGTTTCCCATCCGTTAGTATAAATCTATAAATCCGTGCGGTTATTCGATACTAACCTCATTGCTGGCTAGAAGCCAGTCAATTAAATCGAGGGCCGCTGTAACGTATGCTGGAACTGTTCTACCGTGCGCGAGGTCTTGATGTGAAAACCGATTGCTACTTGGCTTGAAATAAAGCACGATTCTCTTCAGGAACCTTATTTTTGTATCGTCTAGCTTCCCAATGGCGTCCGTCTGCATAAATGAGATTCAATAATGTTAGTTGTTGTAATGATGTGTGGCAAAACGTAAGACGTACTCTCAGAATTGTCGTGACTATTTCCCAATCCCAAGAATTCCCATCGGCCAACATAAGTACATTGGAGTCTTTAACTAGACGATTGAACTCTCGCATATTCTCAAAAAATTGAGTCAATCTTTTCTTCTTTAAACGAAAACTCGATTTCCTCATGGCCGACGATGGAACCGAATGAGATTCGTCTATTCTGTCACCGCTAACGCTAGACGACACGGAATCAACTCTTCGTCTCTCCGAGCTTTCATGATTAAGCATTGCATTGCCCGTATTGTGTACTTCATAGTTGTAAATGTCTCTCTTAAAGAGTCTCGTATTTATCAGGGCTATCAAGAAAAATAGATAAAAAATTTATTTAATCATATCGCGCGATCACTTACCTCCCCCCTGGATAATGCTGTCCAAAAACAAACTGCACGAAACCGGGCGATTCCGAAGCATCTGGTGGTAGTTTTGAAGAGCTGATATTGAGGCAGTAGCTTGATGATTTCCCTGTGTTGCGTGCGTAACTAACGTCGGTAATGCTGGATATGTACTACATATATCAGCAGGTAAATGTGTATGCATCAGATGAAGGATTTTACCTAAAATACCAAAACCAGCATATACATAAATAAACCCTGCCGAAGACAATCTCTTCATTTTCACTCACCAATTAACACAGTTGCACGCACCGAAATGAATGTATCACTCGATATTATGACTTCGACAAGTGCATTCAGCAGACCTGTCTCGAGAAAGCAATATAACAATAACGCTAAATGTTGCTCACATATGTTAGCTGCACGACTTGCAAGACTAGGCAGAATACTGCGACCCTCCATTGAAACAAATCCATTGCTTAACAACCAAGAATCCTACATTCGAAATAATGTCAACTGCACTTTTGTTTGAAGATAAATGTGCTCACCTGAAAATCGGATGGATCCACGGCTGATAAAGCAACAGAATATTCGTCGGTCCAAATAGGTTGCGGAAGCCCTAATAATTCATATAATAAGTCCAATATTGCTTTCTGTGAATTATGAGCACGTTCAAAAAATGTTCGCAAATTATTCATCTGATTTGTGTCTTACCCTAACTTCCAATTGATTCAAATACAAAACATCGACAATGGCTTTGAGGCCAGATGGATTGCTGGGATTGCAGAATTCCATTGTTCCCGCCCAACTTCGAAGCACTGACAGCAATGCCAATCGGCTGCTTGTAAATCTCAATTCACGAGCATCTCTGCAATGAAACGCAAATAAATCTACCCTCGGCTCAGTCTACTTTTCAATGTTACGGTACTTATTCTTATCCATTATACCAAGACGATAGGTAAAATCACAATATGGAGCGGCCAAGCAATCCAATCTTATTCCCGAAATATTTCTCGTTTGCGGCCATTCAAGTAAATGCAACAGTACACCACACAAGCTCTCTGCAATGCGGGGATTATGACATTCCAATACGTTCCTGGTGATTGCGCCAACACCACCGCAAATAATCATTAAAGTTGGATTCAAAACACCGAACTCGCACAGTGTTGCCAGGCAGGCACGCAGCATATTATCACCATCTTCAATGCCACTATTTGCCAGTGACACTAAACAACGTACTAAAACTGGGCTCACATCCTCTGGTGAGATTGCGAGAATTTTCCGAATCTACAAATGAAACAAGAGTTAAAGGTTGGTTTTTTTTTCGCTGTTAGCGATTTACTTTACCAATTTCAGAGCCTGCACTCGTTCGTCATCGTTCTTCAAAAGCACATCAATACTTCGGCAAACTAAATTAGGTAGTTGCAACGAATTAAATATCTTAATGTCCTTTGGCGTTAATAATACATATCGAATTGCTCGCAGACCTGCCGCTCTCACTTGTGTGAATGAGTGTATAAGGGACACACTTAAACTGTAAAGGAAAAAATTCAAATAAATTCAGTGCGAACGGTTGAAATTCAAAAGGGTTAACGTACCAATACAAAAATTCTTCAGTGGTAAAACCCAAATGCGATGTTTTGTTCTCCTGAAATAACGTTGCAAAGCCATTGAGGAGAAACAAACGTTTTGCGTCCCTTGTTTCTTTGTTACACAGCAATTCATAAATTTCAAATGCATTTTCAGCTGGTGTTTTTTGGCGATTCAAGCGATAAAAATCGTCAGGATCGGTGGAAACTAGAAAGAAAAAAATTAAAGTGGGTTAGGAAGGATTTTCTAAACTTGAAAACGACGATAACATGGTTATGGTGATACAAGCAAATCTCAACCAACAAGTGACGACGACTAGAAGGATGTCTACCCAGGTAGAGGATTCTGGGCTGAGAAATAGATCATCGTCGAAAGATTCATGTGCAGATCAAAGTCAAAGGACATTGTTCCACCGACATCCCTTTACTAAGGAGATCTGTGTGTCTTAAACAACAACAGAATCAAGACCATTCGAATCTGAATATTGGGCTAAGAAATTATTGCCGAACCCCAAGCCTTCTAAATTACTGATTACGACGAAACTGTTCATCAAAATATTTCAAATATATTCCAATTGGTTAAGAACTGCATGTTCGATGAAAACCTATATAAGTACTTTTGCCTCGGTTATAACGGTAATATGGGATAAGTACGATTATACCCGACGCAAAACCCACACATGACCAGATTGTTTACAGCGCACTAAACGAATTAGATAAAGTTCAGAAACAACCTATATTAGAGATGGATTCATAACATTAAAGCCAAACAATGTAATTCTCGTCTATAGCGTCCACCATTCATCTTAAACAGAGCCATTCATGAAGATGTCAACGATATCGTAGCCAATTAAAGTTTCGACATTGTTCAGTTCTTTTGGCGTTTTTTCAACTATTCTAAAAATTACCTCATGACATGAGGCTTTTGCGACTTTCAAAAGAAAAGAAAAATAGTAGTGCAACAACATCATATATTATATATTTGTTGCTCCAATTCGGCTAATCGATTATTTTTCCTTTAAAATAAATGCGTTGGAAAAACGACGAATAAAGAAATTTTTGTAAAACAACAACAATCGTGACTCTATTCTATTCTATTCACATTCTTATTTACGGAGCATTACGGAGCACAAAGTGACTACGTAACTTATCCACATTATGACGAATGTTTTGTTGCCCTAATTTGCTTCGAAATTTTTTATGTTACACCTTCTTACTTGTTTGGTAATTCACATTATAAAAGGAAGACAACATGAGTCATTATTTCCACTATGGCCTATGAGAAAGTGGTAATCATAAAAAGCCTACGAAGATAGTAATGTAAATAACTTCGTAGAGTTAGATATTCACTTCTTCATAATCAATTACCAAGATGCGAGTGAAGTTTTCACAAATATTCACTCAGCGAATATGATGATGACGGGGGCTTCGCTCGCTTCGCACTCTCTCTTTACGCAGATTTCACCGTGCGGCTATTTTCCCCGAAACTATGTTCTATTTTGGTCTATTGATCTATAAATAAATTATTTAATACAAATCACGGGTTGTATTTGTAAAGATCGAATATAAAAAAAAAAAGAAAAGAAAAACGAAAAAAAAAAAATTATGTATGTTTACACCCTGCGCGTCGTCCACCAATCGTGTGCCACCATCACTCGCTACATCCTACGCACTTTGCAATATTTAAACAATTCTTTGTAAACTTATTAGTTTTATTGCGTTAATCATTCACTGGTCATTCCCAAGTATGGGAACACATTTGTAATTTGTGTTTACCTTTGGCACGAAACTTCCTTTTCCCTATGCGCCAGCTAGAAGCCATTTTCAATGCAATTTATTATGATTCTGAGAAATTAAATTGGGACGATTGTTTCGCATCTCGATTTAGTACACTATATGTTCACGTTTGACGCCCCTCTTTGTGAAAACGATCTTAAATTTCTACAGTTTATTTAGTGCGTTTCACGGAAAATTGTCATTTTTATTACGAAAAAGATTTTTTGACTTCTTATCATTATACTTTAAATTGACATTTACTCGCCATTTGCTTTTGTCTGAGGGCAGTGAAAAAGCAGACCGGCTTTGGCATTGCCATACAACTGGGAACAGATTTTATCATGAAAATTCACAGCACTTAATCTACTACAATTAAATATGTTTTAACTAATTTGAGTGGTTTCAATTTATTTTATGTTAAGACACATTTGTGGTGGGCCGTTGTGTTACTGGCTGGATGCGCCGACTCCCACGCAAGGGGAGCCAGGTTAAGTCCCCGAATTCACCAACTTTCACAATTCACGGCTCCACCTCTTTGGAGTCACAGATTCTGTCTAGAAAAAGCTTCTCAAACATATGTCGTTCGAAATCGGTAAAAAATTGCACGTCCCACTCGTGCGATTTAAAAATTTTATTGTAAACAGAAATAATTTATTTACAATTTGAGATAATAACTAGGCTCAACACTAAGGGTTAGGGTGTTGGCTCAACAATAGGGGTCCAACTAATGTACATTCAATTCAAAATTTGGTATTAAAATATCGATTTAGTGTTTATTTTGCATATCCTACAATGTCCAGTGCTTACATCGGGTTGTTCAAATCCGTGTGTCCATGGTGGTCCTTTAAGGATTGGGTGTGGTAGCCCAGTTAGCCTCGATGATGACTGCTATAGCTGCTCTGGTAGAATCCATGCATTTGTTGTTAAATGTCGTTGCTAAGTTCTGCTCGCTTAACAGATTTAGCGCATTGTTCGGGGATGGTGTTTCTCAGGTTCCTGATTGGCTCCTTAGGATGGCTGTTGATGTCTAGAAGATGCTTTCTGAACAGTGTCACCATGTACTGTTCCAATGGGATGATGCGTGCTTCGTCGTAAAGCTTCTTGTTCCTGTAGTGCTCTCAGCGGTCTCTGTTGAAGGTGAGACCGTTACATATTCGATTATATTCGTATTTTCCTTTCGAAAATTGCGAGTTTCTCCATGCTGGTCTTTGAAATGGTGTGCCATATTGGGAAGCCGTACGTTAAGATCGGCCGTATTAGATTTGGATTGGATTCTTCTAGAGCACCAGCTATGCCCTCTGGATCCATTTTGCTTGCGCATCAAAGGATGCGTAAGGGTCCGTTTCGAGTGTCTGTTGAACTTGAACCTTTCCGTGAAGTTAACGCCAAGATATTTGACCACTTTGTCTGTTGATACTTCCGCACCGTTAGGGAGCACTATCATTATGCATTTGGCTGCTGATCTGCATCCACATACGGATGCTCTCCTTAGACACATAAGCACCGATTTTCCGGCATTATCCCATTTGGTGTAGTAGCCAAATTTGTTCGCCGTCTGGATTTTCAAACTTCGCCTGGCGATCAGTGGTAATTTCGAGCTGGCATAAGTCAGAGAGTCATCTGAAATTAGACAACAGTTCACTGTGTCGGTTGATCTGCCGTGTAGATCTCGAAGAGCATTTGTCCCAGCTTCGAGCCTTCCGACCCTTGAACGTACAATCTTCTGCAATGTAGGAAGCTATAGTCTATTTTGATGAGGTGTGGAGGGGAATCTCATCTGATTCAGCTTGCAGATGAGTCGTTCTATCCAGACCGTCTCGAAGGCCTTTTCCACGTCCAGGAAACAGGCAACGGTGATTTTTATGTTTGTTCAGGGCAGATACAACATCGTGGTGGAACTTCATTAGAGGATGTAGCATCGAATGTTTTTCCTGGGATGATGTTCAGATCGATGGACCCTGGTCCATCTTCCTTATATTGCTCAAGAGCGATATAGGCCTGCATTCTGAAACAGCAGCGTTCTCCTTTTTTGTTATTGCAACAATTTTTGCAACTTTCGTTGATACAATCGTTCGTACTAATGGCTAGCAGTATCATCACCTTTTGTGGCATTCGCTGCAGGACGAAATTCGAGATTTTGTCGGCTCCGGCTGCCTTCCTCGTTGTGCTACGTTGAATCATCCCCTCGGTCATTGTGAGGTCTTCGTTTCCTACCGGATCATCCACTGGGTTAGTTTCGTTGAAGATGACGTCTGGTGCATATGAACTATCGAGTGCATTGACGTAGGTGTTGACTTCTGCGACAAATTCTGGGGACCAACCAGAGGCGACCATCCACTCGTGATCGAACAATAGCACACACAACACGAGTAATTGTTGTAGAAGCTATGCCACCTCGGACTGTGTTTTATTATAAAAAAAACACATTTTAGTTCGTCTGGCTTGGACTGCGTTTGCACTTGATGAAGAAGTAAAAAGCAAAACCTTACTAACGCAACGCCTGAAGGTCAACCTAAATATGACGTCCTAGTGTGTAGGTCCCCACTTTATGATTATCTTACAAAATACCAGCTAATTTGGTACCCTTTTCCAGCACCATTACGAAACACAAACCAGTGTAAATGTTGCTGGTAGACATGTTGAGACACAGTCTTCGTTGTGAATCTTAAAAAATGTTGCTTCTTCTTTTTTTGAGATAGTTGTTGAATTGGAAAGGATCTCCGCATTCTACGCATACTTTTGATTTGGCAAGTAATTTATTTATTTATTACTTATGTATGTTCACTTCACCATCAAAGGATTTCAAAAAATATTGGCTGCAAAGAAGACTTCCCTTGTGAAAATTTCTATTCGACTATAAGATGTGGCTGATGGACAATTGGAGAAGATCGATGCAAAGACGAATGCGTGAGAACCCCTCTGAAAAGAGGCTTATGACTTTAAAAATTGAAACATTTATATTTTCTGCTTTATTTGGCATTCTGCTGGAAGTATTAGTTTGCTTAGAAATGAAAAAAAAAAAAAAACAGATGCTATCAACTATTTGAGTATAGGAGGTAATCAAATCAATATGCCAATTGTTTATGAAAAGGTGAATGTGTTCTTTTATTAGTATTTTGCTGATTTACTTATATCCTGTTTCTTGCATTTTTTTTTTAAATTAGTTGTTTAGTACCTAAGAAAGAGTTGCTCTTTTTTTTTATTCAATATTAATTTAACGATGGTACTTTTGAAGCACCCCAATTTACATCAATATTTGGCCATTTTGTCTGAAGACATGTTAGCATTGGATTCGATACGCAAACTGCTTTCAGATCGCTTTCCAACAAAACAGCTGATCCTCTATTGTAACGCACCTAATGAAGAGAAGCATCGAATGATGACGTGGTTCAATCATGATTGAGAAGGGAACTTACTTTATTCCCGTCATTTGATCCAGGAATGCCATTGTAATGCAACAAATCAAATGTGTCAGGAGTGGAGCGCTTCTCTATTTGAAAAAATTCCTCCATAAATGCATTCATAAGTATAATACCAAGATTTTCCGGGTCCAATTTTTTTGCCATGATTTCCACGCTAGAAGAGACAAAAATACATTAGATATAAGTAATGTTGGGAAAATGTTGGCAAATAACATACTATTCTGGTTCGCTGACTAGATCCAATGTCGCCAATACATCCTGCAGTACAGGCGCTGGTATAAAATTATTTCCTTCGGGATCGAATGATTTGAAGACTCTTCGAGCTATTTCCGAAGGCGTTTCCGGTGACACCAAACGCTTCTCATGACTAAACAACACTGTTCACAACTTCAGTTATTTATTTTCATTTCACAAAGCACACTGTGAATGTGCAGGCGACGAACTGATTACTCACCAGATAAATGTGTTTCCGAACCCATTACCCAAACAGGATTTTTTGGATTCTTATAAAAAGAACCCACTGTACAGTAGCGCATTTGTTCCATTAGAGTGATGAAGCCAATTTCACTTTGTTCGCTAATACCACGTAGTTCTATTGGAAATCGAATATACGTAAAAATAGAATGTTAATATTTCCATCAAGCAATAATTAAGTACATACTGAGTCCGCCTACATCTTGTTCGTTATCCCAGACATGGGCCACTGCTTGTCCAGTTAGCATTAGATTGATTAAACCCTGTGATCCATAGCCGTACGTATTGTGTATGAGTGGTTCAGACGTATCGGAAAGCTCTGAAGTAACATTTTCGAAGCCCTATCAATAACATTGTGGATTTTTTGATTTAGACATATTCAAATGGATGTACCTTTGTCAAAAGAACACTATACATGAAGAGTAACACTCCATAGTTGGCGGTTAGGGTTCGGTAATTGTCAGACAGATATTTTGAAACATCATCTACATTGTCTAGATTTATCACTGATAGACGTTTATGGAAATCTTCGGGTAAGGTTTCGAGTACCTATAAAATAAGAAATGAAGTTAGATGTACCCAACAAATCAGGTATATACAACTTAATGTAATGTGTAATGTGTCTGTTATCATGGTAATGTGGGGTTGCGGGTAAAAACACTTTATCACCACATCATCTCTGGCATACACAAATAAAATTCCAAAATTCCTAGCTCCCACAATTCATTTGTGCGGGAAATATAAAACGTACTTAAACCCCTGGGGACCCACCTATTGACATTTGACCAAGGCAAACATTTGAACGGTATTCAACATCCGTAATATGCTCAACGTCACTTGGAATGTCGCCATCGTCTTTCTTACTACACATGTTCATAATCAGCAGTTGCTTGCCAATGTTGGTGACATTTATTTACATTTATGTCTAATCCACTTTCAGGCTTACCATTTTGTCTGGTTCTCCCGTCATATCAATATTTCCTTCTACATCCGCTCCAGTAGACTCAGCTGCCTCCACTGCCTCGTCATGCAAGGTAACAATTCGAAAACGCTTAGCTTTGCACTTAACTAGAATATTGGAAAGCGCTTGTATTAACAGTTCTTTACACTTATCGGGTGTTAACTGTAAAACGCAAATAAAAAAAAAAGGAAGAATATTACTTTAGAAAGGGAAATTCAATCAGTTCTAACAGCAGTTACATCTTTAAGACAGTGATTGGGAGTATCCATAAGAATTTTCAATAAATACGCTTGCACTGGAGCTATGACAGCACAGGGCCCACCCTGTCGCTGCACAAGAGCAGATGGTTCTACATCACTGAATTCAAAGCCTGTAATGAAATTTTTTTTCTTTTATTTTTTCTCCTTTCATCATTCATCTTTAATTAGTGTGGGACAATAGAAAATCGGAAATTTAATGATTTTTTTTTTTTTTTGTTTCTGACATGTATCTGAGTCACTTCAATGTTTCAGTTTAAAACGTTTAGCTTTAAAAGGTGGCCACATTTACATATATTCGCACTTCCATCTATATTAGTACACAATTTTTTATTGGATTTTTTTTTTGCAAGCACACATCAATTTGCAATATATTGAGGTAGAACACAAACCTTGTGACCATCGCCGAAACACATCTGCCCGAATATTTTGACCCCACAAGAGAGTTCGAAAATCAACTAATTCTAGATCATTTTCATTTGTCGAGGCACTTGAACTTTCACCCATTTTATATTGGTTATTTTTGATTAATTAATAACACCGAAAGCGAATTGGAAATTATTTTTACTAACAAATTTAAGACACTTTTACTTGACAACTGAAATTACTTATACGACGGCATTGCCAAGACTGACACTTTATTTCGGTTGACTATGGTTTTATCTGTCTAATTATTAATAACTATATCTGTTCCAAAAGAAAAACAAACATTTGCGAAAAAAATTTAAATTTGTTAAATATATGCATTAATATGATAATTAAATTCTACATAGTACTGGGCGATTTTTTCTAGGATTGTAAATTTTAGGCCGCAAACCCATTAAATATAATGGCGAAATTATGACACCGAAATTGTAGCAGATTTGTAGAATATGTTCAATGATAGAATAACATTTTAGTATGTATAGCTCGAATAAAAATAAAACAAATGCTTCTTTTTTCAATTGTTGTCTTAATAGATAATTTAATTGATTATAGAATTGATAAATAAACCAATACAGTCATATGTATTCTCATCTCAGAAATGTCAAAATCAAAAACATGTACAATAAGTGCACAGAAATTAAATATGCATATATGTTCATAAATGATAAATATTTCCCTAATATTGGATATCACAATATCTAAATAGAAATACATTAACTATTGTTTTACTAGTTTTACCTCTATCAAGTGCTTATAATTTATAAGGAAACTGCTACTCTGTAACATATCTGATTTCAACAATTTCTGCTGCCTTGACGTCAAGTACATTGTTTTGACGTTTTGACATTGCTTAATTTCTCATTCTTGTCGATCTCCTTTGTTGCATATTCATGAAAACAAATACAATTTATGAATATCTTGCAAATATGCAGTCGATATGTGTTGTTTAGATGTGAAAGAAACATTTTCCACTGAGTTTCGTATTCCCCGTGATTGGTTATAATAACAAATGGCTGAGTATCAATTGTTTGACGAGACAAATGGGTATCGGTGGGTTTTGCCAATGTCATTCGAACAACATGAAAAAAAATAAGCATTGAAAAATTCTTTTTTGCAGCTATACTTATTGTCGGTTGCGTTTGATAATATTAGTGGCACTATACATCCTAACAACCATTGTTGTGTTTACATATTGGAACGCAATTTATACACATCCATTGGTGTATCCACCCAATCTAACGGGTATTGTTTACTATTTGCAATCTAAGTGAATAATTTTATATTACTTTCATATTCTTGTAGATGTTCCTGAATGGTGGTATAAACGAGCATTCTATTACGCCAACAACATTCACGATACGGACAAGATTTCTCATGATTTTCGGATTTATCAATTGAATAACTTTAAGAATCAATCCAGATATTTAGACCAGAATTCCGTACGCTATGATATTAGAGACGCTGATTACCGTGACAATGTTTATCGGACGAACGATGATTTGCCCGTTAAACGTCTAGTGTGTTATTATTGCGTTCCAACGCCCCTAAAGAAATTTGACTCACTACGTTTAACTGCTGTGGATGGTAATCTTTGTACGCACATCAACATTGGCATAGCCAGTGTACAAAACAATTCCATAACAATCACGGATGATCTGCGTATTGCTTTGAATGAAAGCAAAAGTCTTCGTGCAAAGAATAGCAAGATCAAAATCTTGCTGTGGGTTGGCGGTGCTGATTCAAATGGCTTTGTGGAGATGGTTGGAAATCACACTAATCGAAAATATTTCATTCATTCCTTGAAGGAAATCTTGAACAAGTACTCCCTTGACGGCGTCGATTTGGATTGGGAGTTTCCAACAGCCTACAATCGGGAACGACAACATTTCTCACAATTGTTATATGAGATTCGCCAGGAGTATATTCGCGAAAAGAGACCATATCTTCTTACGGTTGCTGTCGCAGCGTCTGAAGGTATTGCACTGTTTGCTTACGATGCTCGGGAAATTAATATGTACGCCGATTTCGCTAACATTATGACTTACGATTATCACTTTTACTCTAGAGGTTCACCCTTTACTGGTAAGTGCTGAAAGTTACATTTTCAGTCAATTTTAAAAACGTGTATTTTGGACTCTATTCACAAGGCTTAAACGCACCATTGTATCCCAGACACAATGAACATTCCATTATGGGCACGTTAAATATCAATTATTCCGTAAACTTCTGGCTAAGAAGTGGAATGGACCGAGACAAAGTAGTCGTTGGACTTCCTACCTACGGCCACACTTTCACGTACGACAATTGACTGCGCAGAAATAGTAATAAAAGGATTGATCGATTTGCATTTTGATTACAGGTTGGTAAATCCTTTCAACAATCATATCGGTAGTCCTTCAAGTGGAATTGGTGGCGTTGGCAACATGGGATTTGCATCCTATTCTGAAATATGTTGGTTCAAGGAAAACAATATATATCTTACAACAGTATTTGATAATTCCTCATGTTCTCCATACCTTTACGGAGCCACCGAATGGATCTCATACGAAGACAAACGAAGTATTGCACGCAAGACCAAGTTTATAGTCGACAACAACCTAGGTGGTGCCATGATATTTTCTCTCAACACCGATGATTATGGTGGATATTGTGATTCAAATAAATTACCAAAGAAGCAAGATGAAAAAGAAGGGGATACCTTAAAATTCCCACTGGTGCAAACAGTTAGGGCAATATTAGCTGGCGAAGATGTACTTATCGAATAAAAATGCAATCTAAGTTTATGAGTGTAAATATTCACTGAAAGACATATCTGTTATTATAAATACTATATAGAGGAGGGATGCGTGGAAATACTGCATTATATTAAATGTTTTGTTTTGATCTTATGATTGTTGTTTTATTTAAATTTACTTTGTTCTATGATCATATCAGTTTTACTTCATCTTCATCACCATCTTCTGACCCGCATGATCCAGGTCCAGGCAACTGGACATCTCTCGTGCGTGCATTACCATGCCACCTCCTCCATCGATTCTAACTCATCAGGAGTTATGCCCAAGCGGAACCAGGCGAGTTTTTGGACTTGGTCCAACCATCTCGTCCTGGGTCTGCCAAGCGGTCGCCCACCTGATGGAATCGCATACAAGGTACGCTTCGAAAGTTGTAATGATGAGGACATTCGTGCCACGTGACCAAACCATCGATGAATAGCCCTTTCCGTTCGAAGAAGCAGCTGCTCTGCATTGAGTGCCTCGCGTACTGCCGTGTTTCTCACCGTACCACGTCGAGTGTATTCCCAGCTTCTGTTCGCGATCTAATTCTTTCAGTCATTATTGAATTGAATTGAAAACCGCTAACTTGGCTTTGACACCAGGCTCGGCCTTCCTGATTACAGATTATCCAAGCTGTTGAAAATTTGAAACTTTTTTCCAGCTTGGCCAGTCCTACAGGCAAGTTCTTACTACACAAAGAATTTTCCTTTCGAAGCAACCAAGAGCAGCTTCATCCGCTTTTGACAAAGTCCATGCCTCCGCGCCATGTAACAGGACTGGGACGATTAACTGGGTCTTGCGTTACCTTGGTTGTTCGACAGAGGGCTTTGTTTACCAATTGCTTTCTTAGCCCAAAGAAGCAGCGATTGGCAAGAGTTATTCTTCGTTTGATTTCAGCGCTGGTGTCATTCTCTGAATTGATAGCGGTGTCAAAGTTATATCTGTCTGCTGTGACGTTCTGACCGAGACGTCGATGTTGGGTGCCCTTTCTCGTTGACAGCATATACTTGGTCTTACCCTGGTTTACCGCTAAACCCATCTTCGCGGCCTCCGTTGCAATACCCACAAAAGCGCCATTGACATCACGCTGCGTTCTTCCGATAATGTCAATATCGTCGGCATATGCGAGTAGTTGGACGGACATCTGAAAGATTGTTCCTCTGGTATTGGCGTTCGAGTTTTGAACAATTCTTTCAAGAACAATGTTGAAAAAGTCGCATGACAGCGCGTCGCCTTGTCTATCCTTTTTTGACATCAAAGGTCTCGGTTAGGTCTTTACCGACCTTGATGGAGCAGCGTGCATTCTCCATCGTCATCCTACACAAACGGACGAGTTTGGTAGGGATGCCAAAACTAGACATTGCTCTCTATAGCTCGTCTCTTTAGATGCTAACATACGCGGCCTTAAAATCGATGAAAAGGTGGTGGGTATCGATTTGAATATTTGGTCGATGGTGGATTCCTAGCCTAAAGCCACACTGGTATGGACCGACCAGGTTGTTGACGAATGGCTTTAGGCGTTCACACAACACGGCAGATAAGATTTTATATGCGATACCTCTGTAGTTGGCGCAAATCAAAGGGTCTCCTTTTTTATGGATCGGGCAAACAATGCTGAGGTTCCATTCATCGGGCATGTTTTCCTCCGACCACATTTTACAGATGAGTTGGTGCATGCTCCTTACCAAATCATCGCCTGCGACTTTAAAAAGCTCGGCGGGTAAGCCGTCAGCTCCCGCAGCCTTGTTGGATTTCAGTTTAGATGTGGCAATCCTCACTTCATCTGTGTCGGGTGGACGGAATTGTTGATCTTCATCGTCCCTTTCATTGGAGTTGAATGGTTCGTTCTGCCTGACAGCGGGATTTGGTTCTTCGTCGCCGTTATACAGTCTGCAGAAATGGTTTCTCCATATCCTCAGCATCGACTGTGATTCTACTGCGGTGGCTGGGTGTTGTGGGAATCGGGTAGGCACTGACTGGCGTCAACCTACTTGCTGTAACTTTTTCTACACACCAATTGTGCTTATTTTACCTCCAAGTGGTAGCCATCGGGTACTGGTTGCCAAACTTATAAGTGCGACCTCTTGTCCTAGGGGTTACAAAAAAGGAACTGGCCCTCCAGGTTCAAGGTTGTGCCGTCGGGGTAACTGCCCGGCCACACAAAAACATATAGTTACGAAGCAACAACAAGCCTCGGCAACGGATGATTTTACTGATGACGAACAGGCAAGTTCAGCTTTACTTAATTCTTGGCGGAAATCTACATGCCATTTGTGCTATCGGAGTGTTATTGCTGACCAGACCAAGAGTCGAACTTGGAATGAACTAACTAACCTACAACTGGGATCAACCCATTAGCTTAACATACGTTAACATACACATGTCGCCTGATAAAGCTTTCTAAATTATGAATCTTATATCGTTTGTGTCTCATAAATTTGGATTTTAAATACATATGTTTGTAGGTATTAATATTTACATAAACAAGTTGATTTTTTGAATATGCTTTACATGACTCATCGATTTTGGGCCTCTTATTAGAGGAATTAAACGCATACATTTTCTTCTCAGACAAAGGCTTCAATCCAAACTGAATTTGAAACTTGAGTACGATCTGGCGTACGATAAGCAAGAACTTTAAATGTATTCACACATAATCTATATACTCGCACGACTTAATTTTGTGGTCAAATATCGAGAGAAACCATGTCTGGACAAATCGTACACCGCAGAGAATGTCTGTTTGTATTAGCATCGTTGTGAGAAAATCTGAAAGAAGCAATTTTATACCTAATCTCTGAGTCACTGGCGCCATATAAGTAAAATTCATCATTCAAGTATTTGTTGAGTTTACGTTGCCGGCATTAAAAATGCTGACAGCAATTCGCATGCCAACTGTTTTAAGTGCCGCACTTTGGTGTGCTTGAGCCTGAGTACAAGACAAAGATGCCTTACATTTTATGCAGTGGTAAGTAGATTCAACGATTTGAATGGAGATCGGAAAGTGGATTTATGTTTAAATTCTATAAGACATCTTGTGAGACACGAATTGGAATTCCTGTTTTGTTAGTAATATTTGACTCGGATTTCAAGTTTAGTGCTCTTATTGTGATCGGTAGCTATACAAGATTCCTGTAATCTACCAATCGATCGAAGGAGTATGTTCATTGACTGCTCGGTCACATCAGCCACATAAACAGTAATGCTTCGGATAAGAGTATTTTCGAATCGCATCGTACCTCTTCAAGAAAACGATTCAAACCTTCGATACGAAATTGAAGTTACTGTGAATGCAAAGGCTTGGCAAGAGGACATCCTTAGCTCAGAATAATAATAATAATATGGGTGACGCTACAGCTCGTAGTAGGCCAGGGCTTAGCTTCTCAGCAACCACTCCGTGTTGTGCGTGATATTGTTCTCTCGCGAATGGAAGGTACCTACAGTTTTATGCCGACTCCGAACAGCCAGATTTGAGAAGCTTTTTCTAGACAATTTTACTCTTTGAGCATTATCAGTTACTCGAAAGAAGTGGGGCCGAGAACATTATTTTTGGTCGTATTGGTAATCGAACCCAGCCACAGAGGTTCAAGTGCGTAGGCCCCGACGCACATATGCACAACGCCACGGCCGCCACAGCTCAGAGTAATGGACTACAATTCAATGCAACTCAATTTAATGTATTTCATTCAAATATTCAGAACTTTACTAAAAAAAATAGAATTTCGTTTGCATCGTTTGGCTTAACATCTTCAGCAAATCCTCATGAGCATCGGTATTCATAATATTTATTCTGTGAAGTATAATCTAGTATAGCCGACGGCCTATTAAGCCGTACTTTATACTTGGAAACGGTTATTATTGTAACACAGATGAAATAGAGAATACTGTTGAATCAATGGAATTGAATACTTCATGCAAACAAAAATACATTATCGTAAATTTAATAAATAATATATACAAAATAACAACAAGCTTCTGCAACTTATTTTCACCTCTGAGAATTTAATTAACTGGGATGATAACTTCTATCACATGTTGAAATTAATTTTCTCTTCTCAAAGATACGCAGGCAATTATTGTTAAAATTCGAGGTCAGCATGATTCATCCAGGTTCCAAAGTTGTACAACGATATACTTAACACCAAGTGTCAATACCCCCTAATAAACTTTAACCAAACAGGAAATCACTTGTACATTCACTGGATGCGTAAGCTGAACTCGGGAATTTTATCCGGAATTACATCTTAAAAAGGCACTGTTTATTGCATCACAAATATATATGTATATTCATATGAACACGATCACTTTCTCTTATAAGGAGCACAAGTTTTATTTCACATATAAAATTATATTCCAAGGATTCTCAAAAACAGGGTTATTGCATTTTATATTGGATACGAAGGTTTATCGGTCAGTTGATAGGTTCGGTACACTCAACTAAAATTGGCTTACAGACAATCCTGAATTCGGAATTGAGCAGGACAAGCCCTAATATATGTTTCTGATGAAAAACAACATTTTTTTCGTAGGGACAAATCGAAGTCCAAATTAATTTGTTGGTTCTACTCTAAACTTCCTTCCTCTGGAACTTGTGGATGAATCAATGTGTTATTCAATCTGGACGATGTTATACTAGATTTCACTTGATCTAAATGAATAGATGATCTCAGATAGAGACGAGGATCTGGTATGAGGCACGTACAAGCGCAATAATAGCCGAAGGAAAACATCCATCAGCGCTACTCCACGAGGGCCGGTAACGAACTCAATCTTCAACCCCACCTCTTTCGATTCACTGACAATGCTCAAAGAGTATAACTGTCTAGAAAAAGCTTCTCAAACTTGACCGTTCGGAGTCGGCATAAAACTGTAGATCCCTTCCACTCGTGATAGAGCAATAGCACGCACAACACGAGTGGTTGCTGAGAAGCTAGGCCCTGGCCCTCTACGGGCTGTAGCGCCACCATTATTATTATTATTATTATTATTGCAATTTGTTGAACACACGAATACATAATTGTTCAGAAATATCGTATCACATGGTAATAATAATAATAATAAGGGTGGCGTTACTGCTTCTTCGAATGGAAAGGGCTATGCTTCGATGGTTTGGTCATCGCACGCATGTCCTCATCATCACGACTTCCGAGTCGTGCCTTAAATGCGATTCCATCTATTAGGTGACCGCTTGGCATACTCAGGACGAGGTGGTTGGACCAAGTCCAAAGACTCGGCTGGTTGCGCCTGGTCATAGCGCCTGATAAGTTAGAGTCGATGGCGGAGGATCGAGTGGCATGGTGATCTCTCAAGCGTGCATTACCCCTGCGACCCCTGTAGTCGAGCATGCGGGTCAGAAGATGATAATGATGTTGATGAAGGTTGCGTTACTGTCCGAGATCTAGCTTCTGTTCTCTCACGAGTGGAGGGGGAACTTATAATTTTACGCCGACCGCAAAATGCCAAGTTTGGCAAGCTTTTCTGGACAGATCTACACATCACCATTGTCAGTGACGCGAAAGAGGTGGGGCCGTAAATTATATAGGTATCGACGTACCTGTTCCCTACGTCACGGAGGCATATCACATGATACACTCGCTAAAATGGATTTCCCAGATAAACGCGAATTAAACAACTAAATTATTGAATCAAACTGATTTCCAGGAACCTAAAGCTAACTCAACTTTTTGTAGTGGGAAAATAATCAGCCAAATAACCTAATTAGGAGGAGTTTAATCCTTGGAAGGGATTGATTCATGACAGACTTAATTAACTATTTTCGGCACACACTTTAATTCATTCCTGTATTCACGGCCTTACATATATTCTTATACATATATACATATCTCTAGCAAAGTATTTGATAATCCACAATCACAGTTTGAAGACAAAGCCGAAAGACAGGCTGATCGTAATGTGCCTATGAGTGTTTTTAGACGAGAGTTTTGGCGTCATCGGTGTGAATTTAATTGATCGTCACAAACGTTTGGATTTCGAACGTATCTCAATTTAAATTATTGTAAACGATTTTATTTTCCTTACGGAAATGAGTCTTATCAGCCACTTCCGTGTGAAGGAGTAAACGTTTAATTAAAGAAACCGATTCATATTATTCGAATCTTTCAATTGTGTGAGTTCAGTTTAAAATATATTTTCTTTGAATCTGAATCAGTTGGTTTAATTCCGTTGAAGAATTTCACCCAAAAAAGGAACCACACTAGGGAATCCATAGCGCGCCTGATAAACCGCGAAATAAACTTGTGTGTAAGATATTCAATTAACTAATAGCTAGCCACTGTCGAAATGTCGCACACTTAGTCATGCACCCACGTCAATGGCTCATGCTTTGCAATACTGAACGCCAAGTGAGAGTCTCAATTCAAAAGCATCACTATCTGATAAAAACACAACTTAACCATTACAACGTTGTACTCTCTTTTTTTTAAACAGGTTTGCCTTGTCACTTGTTCTCTTTCTTTTTTATTTGACTTAACTTTTATTTGTGTTGTTGATGTTTTAAGAGAGCATTGGGTACAATAAGTGTTACCAGTGCTCGTGATTGAAAAAATGAATTCTTTTTTTTTAATCCATTTTCTCTATTGCAACACATTCATTATCAGCACTTGACCTTATTTCGCTGATATTTCAACGGATTGCATACAATCTGCAAATGGGAATATCCCAAATCGAGCTTAAAGCGCTACGCGCTAAAGTTTTGGGTCATGGTAGTGTGTACTTTTTATTGGAATGCGGTGGCAACACTGATAACAAAAACACCTGTAAGTTTCTCATGTCCAGTATAAAATACCTGTGGAGCATAACCGCACGAGCGAATGCAATAAAGTCAACTAATCAACGTTTAAAGAGCGTCAGATCCAAGTTTGCAATATCAGTTTTATTCGATATTTCATTGCGCGTAGTTGATACCTCTGCGTTGGTAAAACAATACAAAAAAAAAATATATTTATTTATTTAGTATTTTTTTTTTCACTCATTGCGTCAACAGTGTTGATGTGCTGGAACCGATCCGAAGATCTAGTTAAACGCGATAGATATCAAGTGAATACCAGTTTTTCTTCTCCACAAACTCATTTAAATAATTAATTATATCAATTTTATGTAGTTGTTAATAGAGTTGGGCTCCATAAGTGTAATTCAATTTATCATGCGTGCTTCTTAGTTCGAAAAAAGATATACTATGTACGTACGAGCAGTGCTACTAGTTAATTTCAATAAGTGTTCTACATATTTAAATATGTATGTGCATGTGTGTACGAATATAAATATATATTTTGCACCCATTATCGGGCGCGGAAACCAGTGAAGTGGAGCGGAGTTGTTTTGTTTCCTATTAGAATCCAGCGTATAGCATACTTCCTGTTTGAATTTAAAAGCAAAGAAATTTTATACGTGCATACTATGTAGTACTTGTGATAAATGCGTGCTAAAATTAAATATTCTGATGTTAAACATGTGCCAGTCTGCATGTGTTTTCTGTTCAAATGTGATAATTGTTATTAGCAAGATGTGGATAATATTCCTAAACATACATGTATACATATATTATGTAAATCAGACTAACACACATTCAAAAAAAAAAGTAGAATTATTTGATTTGTACCCTCCAATCAAGTGAACAACGTTTACCGGAAGGTATCACATTTAATCCAATCTTGAAGTGAATCGTGTGGGAAAATCTGAATGTTTAATCAGAACAATCTGTTTTTGTTGTCTATGCATATCCTTAGGGTTGTTAAGAATTCATTCAGAAAATCTCCTCAATGACTACCGGTCCAGATTGATTTAATATTCCAAAATTATGAATAGGGAATACATTCTAAACCAATGAATTCGATTGGTGATCAGTTCCGTGAAACTCAATGTGAATAAAGATGAGTAGGATCAACTAGCATAATACATCTGTTGAAAATCAAGACCTTATTTTAATGGGGGCGTTTGTTACTATCATGTGAACCCAATTAAATTAATTTTCCGGTTGCAGATATGTTTCGAAAATGTCATAAGTGTTGTACCTTGTTCTTGGGTGTGAATTTAAACTAATTGCAATACTCGTATAAACAAATATACTTGCTTGCTGTTTGTATACAACGTTTGATTCCCGCTCTTTTAGGCATATCAGATTCTGCGATATAAATCAGAATTCCAAGTTGGTCTGTGATAAGAATATATTTTCAAATTAATTATGCCTCCCAGGTTCACTTATTTTCGCAACAGAATTGTGCAGCTTAATCTTCAAACTCATCAGTATACACCTATTCCAGATTGAATAAAATCACAATTCTGTATCTCTTTTGCATCGACGGATGCGTAATTTCTTTGGAATTCGAGGCAAGGTGGGAGAACACCAAAAATAAAAAGGCAATCCTCACAGATTGTTATTCTCCAGAGAAAGCTTCGTGACTCTCCCCTTTGAAGTATTTTCAAATTGACTAAATCCACTCGAACCGTATACCTTAATGTCACTTCGATGCCGTAAGAACATTTACAACGTAAGATCTTGTTTCTGACCAGATGTGACCTGCATTTAACCTGCTTCAGCAGTTTTTCGTCGTACATTCGTTCTGACGGTGCTCATGAGCACCTTCACTCCTCTCTGGTGGATGCTGCTTTATAAGGTGTAACTAAGGTAGCGGCTGTGTACATGTTGCCATCATCTTAAGAAAAAAATGAATCTCCGCCGCCCATTTAAGTTACTATATCAACAGACTTTGCACACTTATTTCGTTTGTTAATTCAGATTTTCCATTCTTTGAGATAATTCACGTGTTCTTAATTCAAATTCCGTAAATCAAACGCCTATTAACACCGAATCGTTAGAAACGTTCTCATTTCGTTTGTGTTAATAGCCATTGGGTGCGGCGCAATGTCACAGGTGAACTACAAAAATGCAAATAGAGTTACTCTTGTCCAATTAGAATGTAATTTGTAAAATTCCCCCCCGGGTCTTAGTTAGAAAATCATTAATATAAAAATTGTTTTTGAATGTGAATCCATCAAGGAAGCCGCTGGGTTGGTCGGGTCAAATCAAATGGTGGTTGAAAGTGAAAGGACTAGATAATTTCAGACACACACTGTGTGTGCCTGAGAAAAAAAGTTTACCACAGCTCTGAGAACGGCAAATATTTTGGACTGAATTCTTTTTTTTTCTTCTTATTACGCCTTCCTCACGGGACTGAGTTGCGTGGAGCTGAAACTTGTTTATCATTTTCAAAGCAAACAAAGATGTGACATTTTAATACGAGTGTGTAAATAAGTGAAAATGTAAATAGAAGAACGTTAAGATACAGAAGAACACAGATATGTACTACGTCAATGTGCTTGCTACTTTGGATTAAGTGTGTATTCTTGAGCTACCACTTCAAACTGACATTTGATAAGCGATTAACGTTGATATTTTTTAATAAAATAAAACGTTTTTTGACTGTCATTTAAGTGACTTGTAATTTCGTGAACAAGACGTTGGGAGAAATCATTTTCTGTGTGGCGCTACACATTACTTATGCATAACTGCAAAATTATGTGAATTTGAATAAAACACCTTGCATTCTTTCCACATGCAAACTTTGCATCTTATTGCGCACACACATGTATTTACATAGTCCACGAATGGCTAACATTCTTTAATGTTGAAATTATTCTTCACTTCCTTCTGCAGCTGGACTTTCTCAATCACTTACGGTTTAAAGAAAGACATCTTTAGTTCTCACTTTTCTATAATTTGTTTACTTAATTCTTTAAATGACGTAAATAAAAGAGACAAGCTATTTCCAGTCTGGATTTTGTCGGCTTTACCCAACAAAATGTGGATGATGTGACGTAGTAAGTAGGTGCGTCGACGATGTTATTTTTTTTATAATGACCTTCCGCCAGTTAAGGTACTGGTGATATATTCTCTTTGGCATTGCTGCCTTCCATTTTAAAAATATAATAAATACGTGATACACCTTAAGCTTATATTGCTTCAAGTAAGCTTAATATTATTGTCACGTTACTTAACTGCACGAATGCTGCTGCATAGTTAAATGATGTCAGTGTTTAACAATTAGTGCCTAGTTAGACTTATTTTTGATCCATTTAAGGTTTGGACTGTGAAGATTAACAGCGGTTTTTTACTATTTTGTGGATGGCATATTTCATTCCTAAAGTATAACTATTACTTATTACCGAGTGCTACTCAATGCTAAGCAAATTGGAATTGATTTAATCGCTTCGTTACAGGGCGGGATGGTTCACTAGGTGTGACCATAGGGAGACGCCATATATTTAGAAGTATCATATTTTTACTGACAAAAAACACCTTTCCCAAAATCAACTAAGCTTCATTAATAAGTAGTATTTGTTTCAGAAATCCGATAGTTTTTCAGTAAAAGCAACTGGGGAACGGTTTCGTTCTTTGATGTCGATCATGCCCAATGTTCGTAGTATTACTGGATTCCAAAGTCCATGAATTCGAATACGTAGTTTTTCGAGTGAAGTTTGTTATTTCGTTGTCTAGTATTCCGATCCCTAGGTCTCTTTGACCTTAACTTGGAATACCTTTGAAATAACTAGTACAATTATCTATAGCAATTTTCTCATCACGATTTTCTTAATTTGCGCTTCCACTTGAGTGTCGCGTCTGTCAGCCCTAACATCCCTTCATTAGCATATAGTATTTGTGCCGACTTAATAAAAACGACTGTCTGATTGATGATTGCATTAAGAACAATGCGCCAATGCTTAGTGCAATCATGTGTCTTAACCAAAAGCCCTAACTCGATAGTGTCATGTGCGGCAGGACCAATGTATGGCAAAGGAAACTCCTTTGCATAACTCCGGTGGGGATCTCTTTGAATTCTAATTATCTGGCTACAAAAAACCAGATTGTGTTTTTTAGTTGTTTTGCCAATTGTCAGCAGCTCTCAAGGTTATCAATGACATCCAGCTGTCAATATGTTCAGTTAGGTTTGTCATTTTATTTTGAGCGTGATAACACTCATTTTGAATTAAGCCACTTACCAGACAGAGATGGAAATGAAGAAAACATACTCGCCGATCAGGTGAATTGCGCAGCTGCCGCTAGAATAAAAGCCGGGTGACTATAAACAACGGCGTGAGTTCGCTAATTGGACCCTGCAATGCCAAGATATCATTTCTTGTGGTCTTATCTGGTCACCTTGTGAAAAGATCTGTAATCTGGCTTAAAGTACTGAATAAACTCTAACGTTGTGATACAAAATTGAAGAGTTATCTTGATTGTCTACAGTGTGCAAACATCGAATTGGAAATAATCGGTCAATCAATATGTTTTAAGTCGCACTGAATCTGCATATAAAAAGTCTTTGATTATTCGGGGAAAATGGCGATGAGAAACTTTGGGATGAATTTCGAATTGAAAGTGCATTTGCGTGTCTTTTCCACGAGTCGTTTTAGTCACGAAGAATCTCTTAAGAGTTTTTCCTGGCTTCGATCCCTTATGTATGCAACGGTCCTTCGACTTAATTTCCAGCCATTAATGACCCAGCCATCTGCTAACTAAAACTGGGCATTGATACAATAAGTCTCTCGCAGTCTGTTCCTCCTCATAGCGTAGTCTACAAGCATCAATTTCAATATGCCCTATATTCTCCAGATAAATAAACCATAAACTGTGGATAGCGCCACCACATATTTTAATGTTCTTCGATTGATTCGATTGATAATATTTTGATTGCCGTTTTTATTCATGTTGTTGATAGTTTTAGTTCTTGTGTCTCTTTGGAGACATCTTACTTTTTATAATTCGTTTGATTCATCTCGTAAGTAGTTAATAAGCACACAAAAAGCTGGCATGTGTTTAACTAGTTCGCATTGACTGCCACAATAACATATTTGTTATTAGGGTTTGTGGCCTGAGCATGTACCTTCTTCCACTTCCTATTGGATTACATAGGTCCAGATTGTTTGCGCAAAAGAGTAACGCCATAACTCCATGGATTATTCCGTATAAACATTCATTTAATCCTCGAAATACGGTAATATTACAATTTCAACTATGTTCCTGTATGTTTTTCATCAACGTGATGAGGGTCTTAGTTACATATAAAATCCAGAAACTTAAGACTGCCTTTGAAAGGGTTCATATACTAGTATCCATAAGAAAATTCCATCACCTTTAGGCTCAGGGCAGTTGAAATAAATCAAAAAGAGATAAATATTTGCTTACAAATAATTCCCACATATCACTGACTTGAACTTTTATCTTCCAACTCAAATACTAATACTGATTGTTTTGTTTAAATTGTAGCACAGGTATTTGAACAAGTAAAAACAGAAGAATGAAATCACTGTTGGCTTCGGTTTTAATTATAACTACAATCACCATCAGCTTGGTAAAAGGACAGACTGAAAACAGATTCTTCTATAAGAATCGCGATGAAGGAACGGATGAGAATACGAATGTGAAATTGTTGGAGGAGAGCAATACGGTGAGTAATCATTACAAGGAGTATACAAATTCTTTGTTTTACTTTAGTGCAAATTTTGTTTTGATATGATTCTTTTATTTTATATCAGGATTATACTCGGTAATAAATTCTACTCAATATTAATTTCGTATTTGCGGCTGCTGTAACGTAGAGGGTAATTGCGTCTACGCTAGAAGTCTATGTTCGATTCCGGACACATCTATCATATTCACCACTCTCTAGTCTCTTATAACCCAAAGTACAGGTTTGGCCAAAAAATTACAGACAACGTTAAAAACGTATAATTCTTGCAAATCATTTGTTTTATGTGGTGGCCAGTGGCGTTGTGGGTATGTGCGTCGACTCCTACGCACTTGGACCTACCTGTCTAGGTTCGATTCCTGGTACGACAAGAAATACTTTTCACGGCCCACCTCTTTCGAGTCACTGACAATGCTCAAAGAGTATAACTGTCTAGAAAAAGCTGCTCAAATTGGCCGTTCGGAGTCGGCATAAAACTGTAGGTCCCTTCCACTCGTGATAGAACAATAGCACGCACAACACGAGTGGTTGCTGAGAAGCTAGGCCCTGGCCCTCTACGGGCTGTAACGTCCATTTCCCGACCATCTTTTATATGAAAACGTCACTGATAATGCTCAAAGAGTATTCCGGTCTAGAAAAAACCTTGCCGCCTTGAGTCGACATAAAACTATATGTCCTAGTGGCAGTGTATGTCCGCTAGTGGCAGAACAATAGTGCGCACAATACGAGTGGTTGCTTTAGAAGTTAGGCCGGACCCAAGTCGCGTTACCTATTTATTAGGTCCTTTGCAGAGAGCACAGAAATATTCGTTGAGGAAAAACCAATGCTCAAGTTCCTTCCTAGCTGTAGCGACACACAGAGAAAACGAAAAAGTATTTTTTTTAAATAGCTCGAATGTCCCTATCATCACGACTGGAGAGGCGTGCCTAAAATGCGATTCCAACAGGTAGGCGATCGCTTGGCAGACCTATGATGACCGAGGTTGACCGAGTCCAAAAACTCGCCTGATAACGGCTGATGAGTTAGAGTCGATGGCGAGGGATCGAGTGGCCTGAAGATCTCTAGTGCGTGCTTTACCCCACGACTCCTTTAGAGGATCATCTGGGTCAGAAGATGATGATGAATGATGAGTAAATTAAATTGGAAATAAGAAATGAAAACAAAATCTTTTAATATATATTTGTTTGTTCGCTTGTCCAATTGAATTATTCTAGTTCTAACTATAACTAGAATAAATCGTACCCCCTTGAATTACGAAATGGCGTTAAACAATGCCATTACTCATATTGTCAATTGGACGTTCGACAACCGTTTTATTTACTTTTGTCTTTTATGCCTTGAGTCATCCTATTATTTGCAACGATTTTTTCGAAAGTATCCTCTAACAGGTTTGTTTTGAAAGAATTACATTATACAATAGGAAAGCACATAGGCTCTGCTGGAGAAGAAGAAGAAACTATATCATTAATTTAAATATATACATATGTATATCAGCCGTGGGATACCAGGATCTATCAAGTTTCAATCCACCTGCCAAGACTGTCATTCAAACGGCTGACAGCTGTCATTAAATCAATGATCTGCTTCGCTCGTTTCATCAGTGAAACGCATAAATATGCATTTATTTCTATTTTTAGTAAAATCCTACACTCATATCATTCAGTAACCTGATTCCATCATTCACTCCAATCGAATTGATTCCAATGTTTTCGATAAACAAATATGCGAATTTTCACTTGACGTTATCTAACACCAATTGTGTGTCGTTCCGTTTTCATGAAAGCATTTCCTGGAAGCAATAACTTTTAAAATGACTCATGCACGATACCTTGAATAGAAAAGTTCGATGGTTGTTGATTAAATCTATTAGATAAAGTTAAACATACTTTTGACCGACTAATCAATCGTTTACAATGGCAACTCAATGAAGAAATGAATAGGAAGAGGAATTCCATTCATTACTGTTTGCAAATACCTACCAGTGAGTCATTTCGATGAGGTTTGTGATTTGGTCGTTCGTTTTTGTTCATGGCTTTTGTTTAGCTTTCAGAATTAGTTTGACCACGTATGAGGCACATGTCAATCAGATAACATTAATAAATCTCTATCGTGCAGTCTTACTTCGATATCAGATGGAATTTGTTTTCTGATAAAAAACTACAGAAACCTGCAATGCCTCAACCTACATCGAAATACGCAGGTAATCTTTACTAGTTGACACACGAGTCATCAGTTGCTCAGATTACCTGCATAAGCCGCAAAACAGAAATCTGTAATGAAGTATCATTATCTACGTCAATTAATTAAAAGTTTTACTGTAGAAATCCCATGTGGATAATAGTCACTTGCTTAAAATTCTTGCCATGAGACAGGTGCAATACTCATTTTGGTCATTGTCTTGAGCGCGTCATAGTCAGCTTTAGTCACTTCACTTCCTAAACATGAATGCGGGAAAATAATATGCCGCCAACAGTATTTGTCCTGTCACTATGGTAAACGTAAAATAGAAGTAAAATTACACTACAAACGATCATAAAAAAGTCACGTTTATAGGTAAAAATCACGTCTGCGGAATTTACACAAATTTCGTAAATGTACAGGTGCTGAGTGCACATGGAGAAGTGAAGTAGTAGCGAGTGTACTATATTTCCTTTCAGTGAATCATCGAATTTCTCCATCTAACTGTTGTTTAATTTGATACCGTGCGATTTTATTTTGTCCGGTTAGTGGAAGATGATATCAGTTAATGACTGGATGGTATCTACTTTTATCAGAAATCAGGTACTATAGAGATAGTAGACCTCACAGCTGATTGACATCTCGTCCATCGACGAACTTGAGAGTTACTTTCGAATTTTTGACGGTTATTCACGACATAATGTAAACGGCATTCCCTGATTGGTCAGTTTGGTTTGCATGAGAAAACGATATAAAAACATTGTCAAACAATGTTAAGGGGCAAGAGAGGACAGAGAACTTTATTTCTGATTTCTATACTTATGTTCAGATGAAGTTCTCTCCACTCGTGAGGAAACAATAGAATGCCCAGCACGATTGTTTGCTGTAGAGTAATCGTCCACGCTTAAATAGCACCACCCACATTGTTATTATTAAGATCATGAAACATAGCCAAGAAAACCTTATGATGACCCTGTCTGTCACTATTTGCCTTTTAGATCCTTCCTACAAAAACATATTCAGTTACGTTGCGAATGCTAATGCAAACGCAACTGGCGGCAGCGGCGGCTGGATATGTAAATACTAGGGCCATTGACTTTGTGTGACACAACAAAATGATTTTCGCGACCAATAGACTATAATGGTACTCTTTAGACGCGTTTACATTTCATGTTCTTTAAACGTGTTGAAATAAGTGCTAATCCTTTAACTGTCTGCACGACCTGTTGGGTGGACAAATGGCAAGACTGTACAATACCTCGGTGCGTCTGCTGGTGGTATAGATGATAAATGTGTTGAAATTAGAGACAACACAGCTTTTGTTTGCATCTTTAAAGGCAAAGATGCACTATCCGGGTAAACACAGACGTGCATGATCAGTTCATGGCCACAAAGAACATATAAACCGCAGAAAAACCACAATACGTACATGAAGGTAATCAATGTAGGAACATGCACTGCAAAAATGTGTTTATATTTCTCATTATTTTGCCTTAATGAATGTTTGTTTAAATGCGTTGTAATTTATGTGGACACACTTATACTGTATTTTTAGAACACCCTTTATGGAAAACAGCTGAATTTATTCAAGGAGCAATTTCAAGATGATTTGTCCGTTCATTGATTGAGTCTGATATTATTTCTGCTTTTTAAGCTCTCTAGCATTGGAAGGGACTGTCGATGATCAACGTGGATGCCATTTCTTAAAGAATACGTTTTTAATTTCTGCGAGCTGGTGCGTCTTTCATATGTATATATTGTTGAATCAATTTACATGTTTGTTTTTTTAATGGGGTGTATATTGTATAATTCAAATCTATGCCCTACGTGACGTATTAGTTAGGTGCGTGACGATGGTTGTGGTTTTAATCCCGGACACGATTAACTATCACGGCTTCATCACTCTCGAGTCGCCGGCGATGTTTAATGAATCACATGGCTAGGAAAAGCTTTCCAAACTTGGGCCTTCGGATTCGACATCCTTCCATTCGTTCATGTCAATAGAACGCGAGTGCATTCAACTAGTATAAGCTTAGCTCAGGTCCACCTTTTACGGTCTGATTCTCAGAAATAAGACTAACAAAGAGTGGTTCCACCAAGTAAAAATGATTTTTAAACTCTTCGTTGGTTAAGATTGCAAAGAATTTGTATAATAATGATTATTAGAATATTAACATGGAACTTCTTTACATTGACTATGAGCTCCATTTCCACCACCTTCTTTGAGATGTCTCCCAGTCGAGACAGAATTCTTTCATGCATACCTTTCCTTTCATGACTCATGTATTGTGACAATGAATGCATAAACAAATTGACTTCTTATTTCTATTTTGGGCTTGAAAATACTTGAGGTCTTAAACGGATGTCCGTGTAGAAGTGAGCGATTTGTTATTACGATATCCTCTTTGAATTTCAATCATAAGAACACCTATGGCAACAATTGTGTAGTCAAACAAATTAACCAATGCGAAACTAATAAATGAGTGACTCTTCATGACATTCGAATGCCATATTGATGGTGTATAGCACTTCGTATTTACTTGGCCGTTTCTTAATCACTATAGTTGAAATTGCTCAAGTCAAACAGGTGAATCACGTACGGAATATGTGTATGTGTACTTGTAAATCTTATTGAATGAAAATGATTACAAGGGTTATATCAGATATGAAATATTTACTTCTGATTGTTTCTTCAGCGATGACTTGTTGAGCGATAAAATATTTCTATGTCAATGATAAGAATACAAATTGGAGGGAGATTAAAACCGACCTGATTTTGTTTCTTTTGTTAAAAAATACATACAAGGTCGATCGATGACCTACTCACTATACTCTTGAACAGGTATTTGTAGTTGCTCATAAAACTTAGTACATTTGTATGTATAACATCTCGCCAATGCGGCAGAAGGTCATTGGCTGTGTTAACTAAAAACCTAGTGAAATATTGAAAAATATGTTAAATTTGTTTTGTTCTTTTAAATGCTTTGATAGTTTGAGTAGATAGAGTTAATTGCAGTTAGTGGACGATTTTGAAAGAGACTAACACGAAAGTAATTTAAGAAACTAATGAATTATTATATTAAATACAAACATTTTTCATTCGACGCTATGATGGCTATTGCAGTTAATGAAGTAATGATAATTTTCACCACTGCACCTCTTTGACTGAAATGGAAATGGTACCAGTTAACCTTCCTAAGGTCGCGATTATTACTCGCAGCTGTGGCGTTTGCAAACATACACACATGTATGAGCACGTAATGCAACGTAATTAGCATGTTCAACTGTATTGCTGACCTTGAAAGGGCTATCCAACTTTACGCTATCTTGCACTCGTATAATAGTAGGTACTACACGAAGTTTCTCTGTGTTTCCTGTTTCGTTCTTCAAGCCCCAAAAGATTGCGTAGATGAGTCAATAAGCACGTGTGAACCACATACATAAGCTAACCTGATTTATGAAATGCAGCTGCTTGTTTTACGTATGTATCACCTCTGAAGCCCCCCAGAATTGTTTTGTTTTGCTAAATGCAATACTGCGGGGGTTTACAAGCCCATATATACATATTATATATGACAACTGGTAGTACAAGTTTTTGCAAAATAATTCCACAATGTGGAATTGTAGACTGGTCCTATTTAAATCATTTTTAAAAACTTCAAAGACACACGTTGCGTTGTTAGCTTGAGTCATGTTTGTTATATTTTATTTGAAAACAAGGTTTTAAAATTTAGCAATCTTGCTTGTTTTTTAAATTACCACCGAACTTGAATAAATTCAATGATTTTTTGTTTATTTCAGATACCGCTCCATTTGTTTGAAGAAATGAACAGTGTGAATGATTTAAGCGAGTTTATCGAGAAGTTTGTCGACACGACAAATGTTGATCCAAAATTGGGCATACAATGTAAGTAATTTCTAGATTTAATCACAATAGATCTATATAATTTATCAAGCCTCAAAACTAGGAGTCGGCATTAGACTAGATATGCTATTTTTCTTGCAAGGGTAACACATACGGCGCGGTTGATTGCTGTTGATGCTTGGCAAGCCTCTGGGGTTTAAATGGCAAATTTATTGTGTGTAGATTATGCTACGTCTTAGAACGATCGCTCAGACTCCAGACTCTCCATGGGTCGCTGGACTGATAAGTGAGTAGGTTAGGATGATACCAATGCAGGCTTCAAGCAAAGGCCTCTTCAACGATCAGATTTTGACACCCAAGTCATACCCACAGGTCCACAATCGAAAATTCTTCTACAGATTCTTACATAATTGATTCGTATATAAAGGGTGGTTTTTTTAGAGGTTAATACTTTGAAATGCCGCTTTAAATCGCACGATCTTGGAGGCCAATTCACGCGTCCGTAACGTGAAACTATGCGGTTACCAAACGTGTCTCTCAATAAATCAATTGTGGCACTAGCTGTGTGAAATGTTGCGCCACCCTGTTGAAACCACTGCTCTTGAACATCATGGTTGTTCAATTGATGAACGATAAAGTCAGTAATCGTGGCTCTATAGCGGTTACCATTGACTGCAACGTTGTGGCCAGCATCGTTTTCTTCAATTACTCCACCAAGCCTTAAAGCACACCAGTCAGTTTTTGTGGATGTAACGGTGTCTCAACATACATTTGAGGACCGTTACTTATCATCACTCCAAATAAGGCAGTTTTGTTTATTGACGTATCCATTCAACCAAAAGTGAGCATGATGCAAATGGATGTAGTGCACTATACGTATTTCGAGCATAACCATGATTTTCAAAATAAATTTGCAGAATTTGGAAGCTTTGTTTAGGCATCAGTCTATTCACGTTGAAATGCCAAACAAAACTAACAAGCAGCTGATAAAATGGCCGCCATTTAAAATAGTGCTGCCAACTTGAAGTTCTATACATCTAAAAAAAAACACCCTTTACATACCTAAATGACTGTACAGTTTGTACATCATCCACGCATACTGGACCAAAGATCGGATGCAGAATTGTCCTCCCGAATCGATCCTCATTCATTTGCTTATCATTCACATGTAAAGCAAAAATGGTCGCCCAATAGAGAAGTCTAAACTATGCGTCAAGGCACAAAGCGCTATACGCTGATACCTCCATTCAAAATTGTAACAAATGCATTATATTTATTAGAAATTAACCTTATACCGATATTCACTGGTATAAAACTTAAAATAAATACAATAGTATTAATCCTAGAAGAGCCTCAGTCGTCGTCCAAGTTTTCGTTTTACCTCGGGTGTTGCAGATTTCGCCTTTTCGCTCTTAGCTTCTACACTATTCCTTGTTGCTACGTCCATGAATTCCGTCATAAGGTTCCGTTTTGATAGTAAGCTATATTGATGGACATTTTGATAAATAATCAGTGCAAATTGAATATCATTGTCACTCAAACGAATCCGGTATGACACTGATATTTTAGTTTCTCGATCCCAGCTGCCATTCACATTCTGTGAACTTGAATTTCTAAAACTCCTATGTTCAGGCTGCGTGCAAGATCTGAGGATCCCAATCGTTTCAAAATACTTTAATTCACTATATTTAGCTGGGAGGCTTTTTTCGTTTGCTACGTCTATTGTCTTGGATGCAACTTCAAGGCATGGCTTAATCTTACGTTTAGAGGATCTTCCATTGGTGTCCTTTCTGTCAAAATAATCGTCTATATTTAACAAGGGCGGAACACTCTGATTGAGATCACATCCCGTTTCATATTTTATTCGCTTTGGTCCCGATGGCGGCGTTATAGAGCCATGGTGTTCTTCAAAGCTGTGTTCAAATTTCACAGTCATGGGAGTCTGCACGTCTTTCATGGATTCGTCGTCAATAAACGAAGAGTTGTTTAAGTCAGTGGTTGAGATCATATCTTCTTCAGTCGGAAGTTGTTTGCTAAAAAGTGAAAACGCTTTAAGAATGCAAAGGGGTTAAACTGAATAACTTACGTTTGCATGTGCACGGATTTAGATTCAATTGCATTGCAAATCTGAGCGGAATCGAAAAGTAGGTGATCGTATTGGGAACATACTTCAGTCCTGAAAGAAAAAGTTAAATTCATAAAAGTCACTCGATAACTTTATTCCATGAGGCACCTTAAAATTTAAAGAGAGTTTATTGTGTGGTGATTGTGTTTTAACAACATTTTTATGATGCTGATGATTATTGGACTGGTTGAAGAGAAATCATTGCGGACACATTATTATGTAATGTTGACTGCTTTGGCACAGTGTGGGACATGGCTAAGTTGATCTTTCAAAAGGGAGTCACCATGTTTATTCATCACACGGAATGTTTATATCGCTTTCAACCTCTTGTTGAATTGATCCCTTTACAGATTACACGTTCCGGTAACACACTTAAAATTGTGGAATTATGCAATACAACGTTTTAAAAATCCGATCATACATTTGATGGTTGCAGTATTCCTTCAAGCAGTCATTCACATTTAATCATACAGGGTATTAGAAAATTTGCATAGTGGAAAAGGAACCATTTTAAAAGCAAAAAACGCGAATAATACGATTTAGTCTTACCTTAGAAATTCGTGAATTTTGAGCTTCCCTTTAATCGTCCTTCCAAACCACTCGAGAACGCCATTATCCGCGATATAGAACTTGAAGAAATGATAATCGGAATTGAAAAGCTCCAAGTATTTTGTCAAAGCATATTCAATGTTCACTGGATCTGTTGAAATAAAAAAAGTAAGGTTTAAAGAGAGATTACGAATAAATGCCAATTGATGGTCGACAAGTATAGTGTTCCCCGCTTAATTGAAGTGACCAGTGTGCTTTTTATAATGCAATTATCGGAGTGTTCGGAGTTAGCGGCGTAATACTGCTTAGATAACACACGTAAGAATTATTGGAATTGTTTTTTGTTGAATTAAACGGAAAAATCAATCAAGCGAGGGAGAATTAAAATGCACTTGACCCCCCTTAAAACTTCAGGTAGTTGACAAACTTTCATACATTAGAATTATAAATCTAGGACATCCTATCTTGACAGGCGAAACTTACCGCGTGATAAGTCTTCACTCCTATTTAGAACTTAATATTGACTAGAATACAATTTTCATAGAACCGTTCGTTTTTTTGTTTCTTTTTTAGTACAAAATGAGGAAACTAGTGTAAACGAAAGAGGTAAGAAATCACATTTGACAAGGTTACTCCCAGATAATGTAGCTGTTAATTTTAATAGCACGAGTCAGGCAAGCAAAGTTTGCAAATTGTGAACTAGAAAATACCGTCGTGCCATTGGTGCCTCTAAATCCATCGAAGGACCCATCAATAATGTACCATCCATCGTGTACACGAGTAAAACGATGTGGAGGCTGTTGTTCAACGAAATTACTTGCATGTCAACCAACCGAAGTGGAGACAATTGATTTTACGGTAATTTATCAAATACGTTCTACATGTACAGAGGCAAATAATTATTTTCTGATTTTCAGATTTTAAAATTAAAATACATAGGAGGCAAACTGCAAATCGATAATAAAGAACATGTCCTTGTGGAACAACACAGAAATTGTTCGTGTCAATGTCGCATAAAGAAAGAGGTGAGCATAGTATTCAGATGAATAGAAACAAAAAGTTGAAGTACAGTAATCAGCGGATAATTAACGCTCGCGTTCTCCGTTGAATTAATCGAAAAACTCCAATAGAATAGAAAAATTCCATAAGAAATGTACAGTCAATCACAAAAGTAAATACACAGCAATAAGTGATTGACTGTGCATGGTCTTGTAATTGCGTTCCTCGGTTAAATGCGTCGAAAACACATTAATTTTAGCCAACGCAATTAACCCGGTATTACTGTACTGTGCACTGCCAGACTACAGCTACAACCTAAATAAGATCGTCGAAGAACTGACTAACTGAAATTTCATTTTTGAATTCATAATATGCACCGTGCTTCTTTATGAACTGCTTCCTGAATTTAACGTTGGTTGTCAGATGTGTAGAACATAACACTGAATTAACTTTACTTATATCAGAAATCATGTACACCGAGATAGTCGTCTTTCCAGTGGAAAAGCCCTTGCCCATCGCGTTTCATCCGAATTTTGCTCTAAACGCACGCATACTACTTTATTTTCACGCACACTTCTTAAGGCTTTAGAACAGCCTGCTGTCAGATGAAATCAAGGGGCAAAAGAGGTAGAAGTTGACTATCTCTTTAATACTTCATCTCTGGACTATCCTACCCAGAATAAGGATAAGCCCAGGTTTCTTAATTAATTTACTTACTTACATAGAACCTATCCCAGAAATCATGTACACCGAGATAGTCGTCTTTCCAGTGGAAAACCCCTTGCCTATAGCGTTTCACCCGAATTTTGCTCTAAACGCACGCATACTACTTTATTTTCACGCACACTTCTTAAGGCTTTAGAACAGCCTGCAGTTGCTCTCTGATCAATCGTATTCACAAACGCTGTCAGATGAAATCAAGGGGCAAGAGAGGTAGAAGTTGACTATCTCTTTAATACTTCATCTCTGGTCAGAAATATACGTTTCTTCGAGCAGAAATAAATGAGTAAAGCGATATTCAACATCTTCCTCTCTTGCCCCTTGATTTCATCTGACAGCGTTTTTTATACGCTTTTTTGTCCCCTGTCTGTGAATACGTGTAAGCTCTTGCGAATAGCTGGTAAACAGCTGAAGCCCTTCCCCAACCGTAGTCGTGGGGTGAATTAGAGTTCTTATTTGAAAATTCGATCGTTACTTGAACTTTTTTCCAACTTCGGTGTTAAATTTTCAACACAGTAAGGAGGGGTAAGCAAACGAACAAGGCGCATGTTCATGAAGTAGCTTTCTGAGAGTTACAGTCTGAGGTACTAGGACTACATAATTTTGTCATTATTTACATTGATTATTAATGAATACACATGAAGTAGTGTATGTATTTTTGCATATGCATAATACCGAAAAAATGCATTCACACGAAACATGTGTACTGGTAACTTATAATAGCAATATTATTGAAACGTTTGCTTGAATCACTTAAAATAAATAGCTTATTTGCTCATTTTACTTGTTTTACAGAAATAAGGATGAAAGTTAATTGCAAATTTGTTTGAGTTAGGTATAGTTGTAGCCAAATTATGTAATTTAATTGCAGAAGTTTTCACAATTAATGAATGAAGGATAAGTTCATTTACCAGTCATGACATATAAATCAGCTATGTATATTTTACTCTGAAGAATTAAATTGATACATAGTATTCCTGCAAATAGAGGGTAGAATTACATTTTTATTCACGCAATCCTCTATTACAAATATATGCTCTTTATAAAAAATGAAGTATCTTCTGAACACCCTCCAAATAATACTACATGATCGTGGGCAAATTCACGAATCGGTGGCCATGTTGCTAAAAAATCCGCGAATTTTCCGCCATTATCGTGGTCAATCCGGGAATCTTGTAAAAGTATGTGTGAAATACAAGGGAATTCCACTACACACTAATCCTTCACGGCCTACACTTCAAAATTTCCGCCATGGACTAGGGGTAAATATGGCCGAAGTTGAATATCTCTTTACTCATTTATTTCTGTCTTCGACCATGCATACGTTCATAGGCATCAGAAATAAGAGAGCAAGGAGATATCCAACTTCTACCTCTCTTGCCCCTTGATTTCATCTGACAGCGTTTTTTATACGCTTTTTCTCCCCTGTCTGTGAATACATGTGGGCTCTTACGAACAGCTGGTAAACAGCTGACACCCTTCCCCAACCGTAGTATTGGGGTGAATTAGAGTTCTTATTTAAAAATTCGCTCGTTACTGAACTTTTTTCAAATTTTGGTTTTAAATTTTCAACACAGAAAGGAGGGGTAAGCAAACGAACAAAGCGTATGTTCATGAAGCAGATTTATTAAGCTTCCATTTTTGGGAATTACTATCTGAAGCACTAGGGTGAAATTAATGAATACATTACTTAATGTACATATTTATTTCTGCACATGTATGAATAAAACATATCAAATGCATTCACGCGAAACTTGCGTAAAATTACTAATAATAATAATATTGAAAAATTTGCATGAATCATTTAAAAAAATAACTTTTTTGGTCATTTTAGTTTTTTAAAGAAATGTGATGGAAGTATATTCCAAATTTTGACAACCATTTTCATGAGTTAGTTTTAGTTGCATTATTTAGACAATTATGAAATTTAAATTCATGAGTTTTCACAATTCATGAATGATATACAACTGCAAACTGATCGCCTATATATTACATTGAAGAATTAAATTGATTCAAAATATTCATTACATTTTTATTCACCCAAGTATTATATGTGCTCTTAAAAATATGAGTCACCTTTTGAACACCCTCCGAGCAAAAGTACATGAGATTGGGCAAATCCATGAATCTGCCGACGATTTCCCACAAAATCCACGAATCTGCCGCCATTATCCCACAAAATCCACGAATCGGCCGCCATATTGTGGTGGATCCATGGTTTTTGTAAGAGTATGTGTGATATACAAGGGAGTTCCACTACTCTTACATTTCTCTCCGGTGTGGACTAGGGGAAATTCTCGCCGAAGTTGGATATCTCCTTGCTCTCTTATTTCTGATAGGCATCATCATTCATGACAAGTGTGTGTTGTTAAGCTGAACATCACTCGTTTGTAACTGAACTGCTACAGCGTTTAAAACCAAATACTGAAACAATTACATGTTTTCGTTGCACTTGTAGGGAGTAACACTCGAACGAATGCATGTACACTAAAAGCCGTTTAGTTCGGAATTCTTTAATTCGAATTAACGACCATTCCGAATGAAAGAACTTTTACAGTATATCTAGTATGTTTGGCTTCCCACATTGATGTATGTTCTATTGACTCTTTCAGGACTGCAATTCATATCAAATATACGATGAACAAGAGTGCAAATGTAATTGCACAAATTACACTGCCCATGAGAAATGTTCACAAGTAAGTACATTATTTAATCAACAATAGCTAAACACTAATAATGGAATTTATTTATTTTAGGATGAAAATAAAATTTGGGACTATAATACGTGTAAATGCCAATGCAGAGAAACACAAGAATGTACCACAGGTACATACTTCGATGACCACATTTGCAAATGCACTGAGGTAATGCCCCCAAATTAACACTCCTTCCCAACGGACTATTAACTTCTATTTAGGTGAAATTAACTGAGTATTTAGAACTTTGTAGGTTTCATTATTTTCATTTGTTTACTGTTTTGTACTTTACATGTTTGTTTTATGTTGTTTACTTTATTTATAGATAGACAATTTAGATCTTTTTTAATCAACATACACACACACCTTCCACTTAAAAAAAAAACACAAATATCATACCTATATATCTAAACTGAATACCATTTTAGTGTGTAACTTGCGATTGAATTTAAAATAAAAATTCTGTTTTGTGTGAGTATCCGTTACCCAGTTATCACTTTATATAGTATATATATATATATCATATTTAATAATACAAAATCATTAGATCGCTTCAATTGGGAATGTTACTAATAATGCGCTTGTTTATGTTTTTTTTTTTTTTGCGAATAGAAGTTAATATTAACATTCGTATTCGTTTTGTTTAACCAAATTTTGTGTATATGTAATTAATTACCTTCTTCTGGATTTGTTTTCTCATCCATGTGTCGATTTCTGTTTTTTTTTTTTTTATATGTAGATCTACGGATTTAATCCTACGTCAACGCTCCTCGATAGGAGGCGGTTTTTTGTCAAGCCGATACCAGTGGAACCAAGTAATGCGACGTTGTATACAACTGATGGGAAATAAAGTGAAAAACAAAAATATTATTTTTCTAAATTCATGGCAGCTTTCGAAATATTTAATGTAATTTAAAATTAAGTTAACAAATGCAAAATTTAAAGACTTAATATATGTAAATAAAAAAAAAGACAAACAATTATCACAGGACGTCATTGGTTTATTCTAATATGAAAGTAAGTTGGAATGCAGGATAACTTCTAGGCTATGCAGATCAGTATACTACATCCGTGGTGGGGTTAAAGACGACAAATAGTTGTGAAGTAGACAGCAACAAGCCAGATTTTGAGGGAATCTGCGAGTTTGATTTTATTTAATAAATCAGCGAGTTATGAAGAATGTCAGTTCTATGATAAGCTACTTCATCAAGTCATACAATTACTTGACAACTACTTACAGCAGCCGAGCGAAAGCGAATGATATAGGACAAATGTAGGTAAGGTAGATAAGTGGGCTGCCACGAAATCGCCAGCACAATCACCATGTTGGTCCATTGTGATATCCATAGTTTGACTACTACCCCAAGAAAGGAGACCCTTTTGACTGCGCCAACTATCGAGGGATCAGTCTCCTTAACATAGCGTACAAGATCCTCTCTGCCGTCTTGTGTGAACGCCTGAAACCATTCGTCAATAACCTGATAGGTCCTTATCAGTGCGATTTCAGGCCGGGAAACTCCACCATCGACCAAATCTTCACACTGCGGCAGATCCTGAAAAAAACCCAAGAGATTCAAATCGACACCCACCACCTATTCGTCGATTTCAAGGCCGCATATGACAGCGTGCATAGAGACGAGCTATACAACGCCATGTCTAGTTTTTACATTCCTGCCAAACTCGTCAGATTGTGCAGGATGACGATGGAAAACTCTCGCTGCCCCATCAAGGTCGGTAGTGAACTCACCGAGACCTTCAATGTCCAAAAATGTTTTAGACAAGGCGACACGTTGTCATGTGATTTCTTCAACATCATACTTGAGAAGATCGTGCGAAACTCAAATGTCAACACCAGAGGCACGATCTTCCAAAAGTCCGTTCAACTGCTTGCCTACGCTGACGACATTGACGTGATTGGACGAATACAGCGAGCTGTCAATGAGGCTTTTGCTGGCATTGAAGCGGAAGAGGCTAAAATGGGTTTGGCAGTGAATCAGGGCAAAACCAAGTACATGCTGTCGTCACAAAAGGACGCACAACATCGACGTCTCGGACAGAGCGTCACGATGGGCGGCAGAAACTTTGAGGTAGTCAAGGACTTCGTCTACCTCGGCTCTGCAGTAAACAGGGACAATAACGCCAGTACCGAGATCAAGCGCAGAATTACTCTTGCCAATCGCTGTTTCTTTGGGCTCAAGGGGCAGTTGAGTAACAGCAAGTTGACTTTATAAACCACTCTAATCATTCCTGTCCTGCTCTATGGCGCAGGAACATGGACGCTATTGAAAGCGGATGAAGAAGCTCTTGGTCGTTTTGAGAGAAAAGTTTTGCGTGCGATCTTTGGTCCTCTTGGTGGCGTCTGGAGGAGGAGATTCAACCACGAACTGTAAGAGCTGTACAGCGGCATGCACCTAGTTAAGCGTCTTCGGATCCAACGCTTAAAATGGCTAGGTCACGTAGAGTGGATTGACACCACAGTTCGGCCGGAAGAGTATTCGATTCCGAGCCATAGGGACAACGCAACAGAGGTCGTCTTAGAACGAGATAGCGCACACAAGTGGAGAAGGACCTCAACCAACTTGGTGTGCACAACTGGAGGCAGCTGGCGAAAGATCGTGTTGGCTAGAGAGGCTTGTGGGTTGAGGCCCAGGTCCACCCCGGACTGTAGCGCCAATCAAAGAAGAAGAAGAAGAAGGCTACTACCACTGATCGACAACTCCAGTGATAGTGCTATTTATTTAATCCCAACGACAAATGGTGTCTGGACCAGATTAATAGGACAAAACGTAACTATAAACTATAAATTCAAACTCCTACAGAATTTTATCTAAAATGAAATGAACGTAATGAGCAGCGGAAATGGTTCACGCTGGAAATCCATGGTATTTGATTAAGGTACTCACAATTAAACCCTGGATAATGAGGTTCTCAGTTCTGATTAGTACGTCGCACATGTAAAATGTATATTTTATGGCTTTATGGTCATTTCGCCTATGTATATAAATTCAGTTAAAAATAGATAAAAATCCTCCCCCAGAGACAAAGGAGTCGTCCTTTTAGTCCAGAAAGTATTCATGAGTCAGTAGATAGGAAAATGTAAGACATATTATATCGGAATATTGCAGGCAACGTGCTTGAAAGCGAACAACATTCGAATACATGTTAGCCTAACGTACTTCCATGGCCAGGTTAACCCGTGTCAAATAAAGCATTAGCGACAACAATTTAAGACGCATTCCTTTATCCTGATGTTGAAATTTAAACGTCTGTACAATGTGTGCATCAGCATTATATTATAAATCTGCATGCGATTCTTTTAGGGAAACCAATAAAGCACTATCCTCATTTGCTTTGAGGGGTGGCGAGTTTGTATTCGTAAAATAGGCATTTAAATGAATATCGTTGGTTTTAATACATAAACACCCACATTCGCTAGACTTAACAAAGCCTTAAGGAAAGCAAGAAAGGATTGAAAACCGAATGAATTTAATAGAAACTTATGAAAACATGAAACAATCCAAAACAATGTTTGCGATCGGATATTAACCATGGCGAATTTCCAATTACAAACTGAATGCAAACTAATAATGCGCCTGTTCTTATATAGTGGATCAATGTTAAATATACTTACATACGTATTTATGTATAGACAAAATTTCTGGAACTATAAAATTTACAAAATATAATAAGTAAATTTTAAAACAAAAAATATATTAGCACAATTCTGATGCTTGTCAAAAATTTTGGACTGTTCTTTTTTGTTTTCACGATCACTTTCTAGGCACGCGTTCATACATATGTCTGCGTTCAGCCATGAAAAGGAAAGTGAAACTTTTGGCATTTTATGGATTTAATATATTTTTGCAAGCTTTAATTATTTTTGTGCATTTGATGGCTCAGTTATTTATTTATTTATGCATTTACAGGCAAATCCGCTACTTTGAGTAGTGAAATATAAAAAAAAAATACTCTCTGTCCAAGGCACTTTGTGAGCTGATTTCACTACTTTGTCTTTCCCTTGATTTCAAATAGCATTACCTTAACTTCTGCAAAATAATATATATAGAATTATATCCTGAAACTAGATGAACCTATTAAATTTGTAAACTTTGCATTTTATAAAAATTTTAATAAAATTTATTTCACGAAAAATAACATTCTTGAACGCTTCTCTTTCAACTGTCAAACAGCGGCTTGTCAAACTCACTCATTTCAAATTTTGAATTCAAACCAAATATTGAATACCCAACAGAAAGAAGAAAAGACAGCCGATTGAAAATAGTGTTTCTGTTTCATTTAATGATTGTTTTCTGTTTGCATTGTTTAGTTTAATTTTTGTAAATAATTTATCAGTTTATTTTGTATTACTGTTTTGTGTTTTCGCATTGTTGGCCGGTATATTTATTTTTTTTGGTTGTTTCTAATTCTTGTTACAATTATGTCGGATAACGATTGTGTACGCGTTGCGATTCGCATAAGGCCGCTTGTAAAATCTGAAATCGAGCGCGGTTGCCAGTCAATGATTGAGCGGGCACCCGGTTATCCCCAATTGACTGTTAACAAAAACGATGGGTTTACATTTAATCATGTTTTCGATACAAGCGACTCTCAGGATACACTGTACAAGGATTCTGTTTATGAGATGATCGAGAAGCTGTTTAAAGGTTACTTGATTGTACTATAATATGTATTTATTTTATGCGAATTTTGGTAATAGACGAATTCAAGCGCTACTATAATGAAGAAAGTCATTGTAGTGGACACTAGAGTGCGTCCTCTATGTGACTGCCTTGAGTTGCTCTTACATGTGACACCGTGATCCATTTGGACTGCTTTGAATTCGATCTGACCAATGCAATGCTGTTGATGTCCTTACTCTCCTTGCTTTGTGCTTGACTTGACTTCGACTTAGAATCCTAATGACTTTTCAGGGTACAATGTCACAATACTTGCCTACGGACAAACTGGATCGGGTAAGACATATACCATGGGGACGACATTCGATGGTAATTGCAATGAGGATATGGGCGTTATACCTCGAGCTATGGGAGACATATTCAAACATATCGAGCAGAAATCTGCAGAATTTGATTTTAAGGTGACATGCTCTTTTATGGAACTCTATCAGGAACAATTGTTTGACTTGCTATCGACTGCCTCAAGAGAACACTCTGTAATTGACATGCGCGAAGATCGCAATGGTATTATTATGCCAGGCTTAACCGAGCAGGTAGTTAACTCCGCCAAGGAAACTACTGATTGTCTGGTGAAGGGTTCCTCAGGACGAGCGGTAGCATCAACGGCTATGAATGAACAATCTAGTCGTTCGCATGCTATTTTCACTGTCACTGTACAGTCTTGTAACAAAAATGAAATGTAAGTATCCATCAACTGGTTTAGCGATGTGGGTATGTACAAAGTCCTCTTTTACAGAAAAAATGTGACCACCTCGAAGTTCCATTTGGTCGACTTAGCTGGTTCTGAGCGTTCGAAGAAGACAAAGGCAACTGGCGATCGCTTCAAAGAGGGGGTCAAGATAAATCAAGGTCTCCTGGCACTAGGGAACGTCATATCTGCACTGGGATGTAAGCATTAGTGCTTATGGAATCTGTGACATTAATTGATAAGACTTCCTTCATTTTAGCAAGCCAAAGCTCGGGTTTTGTAAGCTATCGGGACTCTAAACTGACTCGACTGTTGCAGGACTCGTTGGGTGGTAATTCAGTGACACTCATGATTGCTTGTGTCAGTCCAGCCGACTACAATGTGGCGGAAACACTAAGCACATTGCGCTATGCCGATCGTGCAAGAAAGATCAAGAACAAGCCAATCGTGAATCAAGATCCACACGCTGCGGAAATCAATCACCTTAAGGCTGTCATTCAAAAGCTTCGCATGGAAATACTCAACAAGAGCTGTGGCGTTATGACCACTTCATTGGAGGGAACCAATATGGATGGCGTTGAGAAGAAATCCAATTCAATTCCATACAACGAACTGATGGAGAAGTATCGTCAACTGCAGTTACAGTTTCAAAATACAATTCACGACGTCGCCGATAATGAGATGCGGGCGCACTTCGCTGAAGCTGCCTACGAGAAATTGAAGGCTAAGACGGAAGAAATAACATCGTTAGTCGTGGACTTATGTACTCATTTAAATGAAGAAACATGTCCAGCTGAAGTTGCTGAGTACGTTAAGAAGTTAGGAAGCATTCGGCAAATGATGGAAGATCTCGGAGTCGAATTTCAGAAATCCGAAGAAGAGATTATCGACAACAAGAAACAGCGCTCAATGGCGCTCATTGATTCTGACGTTGAAATAGACTGTAGTGAGCATAACGAGGCTATGCAAAAGCACGCTGAAGCTTTCACAACTAAACAAATCGACCTTAACGATCAGTTGCGCCGCATTAATCGGGAATTGAATCTCAAAGAAGAACTCCATCAGCGAGTGGCTCTGAATCTATCGAAATTCTTCACAATCGACGATAACATTGAAGAGAAATACAAAGAATGCGAGCATAAGATCGAAGCCTTGGAAACGGAAAAGAACGAACTGCTCGACAAGTTGAAGCATGTTAAGGAGAATGCTTCGGCTAAACTAGCAGAAGAGCGGCGTAAGCGACTACAGACGCTCGAGCAGGAAATTTCCGAGATGAAACGCAAAAATGTTCAACAAGCCAAGCTATTGAAGGTGCGCGAGAAGGAAGCAGAAAAGATCAAAAACATGAAGAACGACATTCAAGAAATGAAGGAAAGTAAGGTTAAGCTTATCCGTGCGATGCGTACAGAGAGCGAAAACTTCCGACAGTTTAAACTGAGCCGCGAGAAGGAAGTGATGCAGTTGAAAAACAAAGATCGTAAGATGCAGAACGAAATGGCAAGGAAAGAGATGTTGCACACCAAGCAAAGGAACGTTCTCAAGCGGAAATGTGAAGAGGCCTTAGCCATCAATAAGAGGTAAGTCCAGTCGGTGTGTCCACTCAAGATCGATCTATGTTCATGCACATTTTCTTTTTGCGTTTTTTTTAGATTAAAAGACGCATTGGAACGTCAAAAAGTGGCCCAAAGTCATCGGACCAAAAATAAGGCAAGTAGCAACGCAGGAAAGCTGGAGCAAGTCACAGCATGGGTTGACGAGGAGTTGGATATAATCGTATCATTGATCGATGCAGAGAATTCGCTTGAACAACTCATGGAAGACCGTAGTATTATTGCAAGTCGTATAAAGGTTGTCAGCGAAGATGACGATCCAAACAGCAAAGCAGAGCTGGCTGATCTGGAGGAAGTGCTGCAATTGCGCAATGCTCAAATAACAGACTTGCAGCAAAAGGTTGTCTCAACAGACGTGGATAGTCGCATCAAGAGTATATGTGATGGAATTCAGAGCCTGCCCGAATACAAGGCGGTACTTAAGCACTTGCTCATCACCCTGACTGACATTCGAAGAGATTTCGCCGCAAAACTTCAAGAACAAAAGTCGGCGCGTGAGTCATTGGAGGAGAAGCTTGAATCTAGCGAAAACCAGTTGAAGCAATACATTAAGGAATACGAGGAGAAAATCGTACGGTCCCAAAGTGCCTACGAAGAGAAGATTGCTGTTCTCCTGCGAGAGCTGCAAAGTGGTAAGCACCTGACCAACGGACAGCCGACCCCAGAACAAGAAGAACGATTGAAAATTCAAAATGAAGCTCTTAACAAGCTGGACGATCTCAGAGACGAACTGGAAGTCTATAAACAGCGTTGCTATGATCTTGAAAATAAGAAAACGTTGAAGCGAAGGAAAGCGATTGGAAAATATCTCGAACAAGTAATCTACAAGAAATAATTAGTGTCTGAATGCGAATTAATATGAATTTATTTAGGATGATGATATGGAGGAACTGCTGTCTTCATCGGAAGAGGAGGAGAATTTGGATGACTCGGCGTTTGATCCTGATTGGAGGAAAACTCCCCGCTTTAGACGTATCGCACGGTTTAGTGTAAGTTTTTTGTCTGTTTCTTCTTTTTTTCTTGTCAGTCAACTCACAGTTCATACCGCTTCTAGAAAGATAAGGGTTCATCGGATTTGTCAACCACAGAGGACGCTCCAGCAAAACTATCAAATGGCATAAAACGCAGTTCGGATGGCTTGATCTGTTGCCGGTGCAAAGATTGTTCAACAAAACGATGCAAATGTAGGCAGCATAACATTAGTTGCACATCGCGCTGCAAGTGTCAAGACAGCTGCGTAAGAAGGAACGAAAATGATGATGATAAAGATGAAAGTGATGAAAAAGAAAACCTGCCATCCGATTCGGAGATTATAAACGAAACGATAACAATCAGCAAACCGAATGAGACAACATTCCAAACGCCTAAACTGGCGAGGTATGAAAGAGAAACGCTTTCTCATGCGGATGTGACTAATTGTGAGTTGTTTTTTTTTCTTGCAGATTCTCAGAGCTGTCCTTCAACGTACCGTCGGCGAAAAAGAAGTTCTTTAACTAGTGTACCGCGGAGAAATAACCTGCTTATGTTTCAATGTTAGTTTAAAGAAATAAAATGAATATACGTATAAAATGCATTTCTGTTGTTTATGACGTCCCTGTAATCAAAACTCAACTTCAAATTCGGTGATGTATAATAAATATATTTAACTTCATTTATGCCAACACAATGAAAACATCAAATATTTTCACAACAAAATTAAACCAGAGGACATGGGTACGACTGGCCATCTTTGCAGCAGAACTCCTTTCCAGCTGCCAAGTTAGTGTTGATCCAAGAATTCTTGCAATTTTTGATAAAGAGATACGCCCGCTCCTTGCGACAGTCCCGATCAATCACAGCACACAAGACCTTTCCCGAGTTGGGCAGATGACCCACAATCTATGAAAAAAAAAAAAAACAGGATGTGTATGGGAAGAATCATAAAACAAAAAAACATTCTCACTGCTTCCAAACACTTCGTTTGACATTGCTTCTGTCCAATTGCGTTGCATGGGAAGACCACATTGATTTCCTGAATCAATGCCGGATCCCCCTTTGGTTGCTCATCGGAACCTTTAACAAATTGTCCATTCAACCAAATAGCACAGGTACATGGAATTGTGGTATTGACAGCCTTGACAGCCGTGGTTGGTAATTCATTTGCCTTGCTTGTTCCTGCTGATGTTTTACCTTTTGATTTTGAAACTACTGCACAATCCACCAGACTCACTGTGATGGCCAGAATAAAAAGTCCCTTAAGGAAAACTGCAACACAACAAAAAAAAAATTATTTTCTTAGATGTTCTCACAGACGATTGGTCTACCTTACCCATTGTAAAAATGTGTTATTTGAATCTAATTACCAGCGATGTTCTGTGCTTCAGTCCATTGTCGGCTGTGCTTTTAAACAAATTTGAAGATGTCATTGTCTTCTAACCAGATGGTCACAACAAACTACCGGAACAGCAAGAAATAAAAAGTTTCCGCTGTTCTTGCATTCTTGATTCTGATCTGATTACACAAGTGTGCACTTGACAATGTGTTTGGCTTGTAAATTGACGGAGTCGCGCTCAAGATCGTATCATGAATAGTACGAATTTGACTTGTTGGCAATGGTATACGAGGTCTGCATGGTTGAGGGACCTAATTGTTACCGAGTGGCGTATCTAGGTTTTTATGATTCCTTATGAGATCAGAAAATATATTTATTTCAAATAAACGAAGTACATTTTTGTTTTGTCGGAGGCTTTTGAACTCTACACTGGAGCACTCAGACTCAGAAACTAATCCATTGTACTACCAGGCAGCAACCTACATTTAATAAAATTTCATAATATGCCGGAGGAATACCAGCAGGCGCTTCTGTGATGAGGAGCCTACATAATCAGATCTCACCTCATCAGCATCAAATAACTGCCACCTGATCTGAACAAAGGCGAGGCAGTGGCAGAGGAAGTGCTCTGCAGTGGCGTCGTCTTCTCCACAGGCGTCGCAGAGGGTGTCTTTGCTTAGGCCAAGCACATTTAGGTATTTGACGGAGGTATAGTCGTCCGTTAGAACGCCTGTAAGTCGTCTGCAGTCTTTTCTGTTAAGAGAGTTCGTCTCCAACGAACAAAAATGTCGCAGATTTCTTACAGAAACGAAGTACATAATATGGCATATAAATGCTCAGAAATCATATACACATTTAGTACTTTATTTCTGCATGTGTGTATTTCCGTGTATGTCAGAAATAGCTGAATACAGAATAAGCAGAATACAAAGATTGGCTTGCATCTGCATCACAAGTGCACTCAGATCCACACCCACGGCGGCCCTCGAAATCTTACTCAATCTCCTTCCTATGGACATTTACGGAAGCTTATTGCCACGCATGCAGTATTAAGACTAAGGGCGTGTAAGCATTGGGGAGTGGCCCACATCAAATGACAATCTGGAGCTACTACATAATTCGAAGATTCCTAAACAATCTGATCGATTCGCCGGAGCTAGCAGTAGCCATACGACTCCCAAATCACTGCAGTGTTTTCCAAGCAAAAGTAGCAGCTATTCAAGAGGCAGCCCTTCGGCTATCAATGACCCTGATTGTCGGAAGATCTATTGTTATTTACATAGATTGTCAAGGCTTTGGCAACTCAACACGGGTATTCCGGGCAACGGAAAAACCCGACGAATTAGCAAGGAGTGCGATTCTACCACTGGCACGAAATCAGGAGACAACTCACCCCCTGAAAGCGTTAAAATCAATGCTACTGACAGCCGCCAAAATCAAAACCAATAGTAGATGGGCGGAATTGGACAGTGAAAAACTAAAACTCTCCTAGAAATGGACAGGAGGAACATTAGTAAAGTAGTAGGCGTAATCACTGGCCAATGCGTAACTGGCAATCAAGCCAGAAGTCTTGGAGCACAATACAATAACTTCTGCAGGAGCTGCATGGATGAGGAGGAAGATGAAACTGTTCTGCATATTACCTCGGTACCTCCCCGTCCCTGGCAGAGACAAGAAGAAAACTTATGGAAAGCTACATATTTCCATGATAATCTTGAAGATCTAGCCAACATGAACATAAAGAACATCTTCAGTTCCTAAAAACTACCAACTGGGTATAAGTATCAATACACATACCAACAGAGGGAAAGTTCGAACGAGTCTAGTAGGACAACGAAGTGCCGGCAAAAGCCGAATAGTGGCAGTACAACGGACCTTAAAGGTCTAAGTGAGGCAAATCCGCGAGGGAATTTTTGCCAATCACATCTACCTAGCTACCTACCTAACAGTGTATGTCCAATAATGATGTATTACAGATTACGCATTGCGCATGTCCGCCATGTTTGTTCACTTTTCTGACATTTTGTCTACGTCCCATGTGACAAGAGCATATTATTTCCTTCTGAAGGAAGTAGACTTTGGTATATAAATTCTACTACTCTAGAATCTACAATTCGAAATGGGTACCTATGTTACTATATTTAAGTCCATACTTACGTTAAAGTATGATGGTTATTCAAAGATAAGTATAGAATTATGCTATTATACTACCGTTCCTACCGTTAAACCACAATCCATAGTGGTACATTCATCCAGCTACATGTATTGGGATGCAATATAAATTAAAGCAGGACATGAGGATATGATTGCAAGTTTGTTGCAAGAAACTGCAGCCCCTCAAATAGTTCCTAAGTCGCTCGATGCGATTCGAATACAATTTTGTTCTTTTTAGATCAGGTGTAGGTGCCTCAATGAAAATGTCGTTGTGAAGTAACTGATGCAGATAAGGTTACAAGGGGTGGTGGTGTTGTTGAAGAACTCATCGAAGTCATAGAGTCTTCTTTTTGGTATCCTCTGATTCTTGAGCAACAAAGCACGGAAATGCGATAAACAAATATAAACGGATATCCCTGTGCGAGCGTTGAAAGCACGGTTTCATCGATTTATTCCTCAATTACCAAACAAATATGGCAGAATTCAGTTGAAATATCAAATTGAAGATTTAAAACAGGAGATGTAAGTTCATGCTTATTTGTATATGTAAGTACAATTGCAACCATTTTTAGTGGAATCTAAGTTTACTTGGGTAAACGATAAAATTAATTAATGAGGATTATCAAAGTCAACAGCGGTACTAAAGGATCAAGTGCAACACCTTGAAGACATTTCTGAAAGATGCAATGAGGACAATTTGCTCGTCTCCAACGATTTTTTTAAAAAAATACAATGAAAAACTCATCCCTTATTCATCAATTTTATTCAACGCATTGTGATAAATAACACATTACACATTTAATAACACTTTAGAAAATACAAATGGAATATTAAAATACTATTTCACTTTAAAGTAACCCATTTGTGTTGATCTGTATGAATGCTTCTCACTACCTGTTCAAAATAATTTAAATAACAACCCCAATCAGGCGAAAAATTGTTAAAACATTTTAATAATTCAATTAAGAATATATTAAAACAACTTTTTCTTCTTGACACAATTTTAAAACGCTATTAATCTTAGCAAAAAAACAAACATAAGTTATATTTCTTACAATTCGTATGGAAATTACATAGAGCTGTCAAATTGGGTGTCGCCTGTGACGTAGGCTGCGCAGAACGAACGAAAATTGAACTCCTTATTGCGTAATCTTCTATCTCTCATTCCTGGTGTATGTCCACATCTCCACATTCTAAACTAGTAAGTGGAACTGTTTTTTATTTACCTTAAATATCCGTTACCTTCATGTTTTGATCATACACTTCAGCTTCAGCTACACGTTGTCATATGCATATACTGTTATATACTTTCACTCTATATACGCACCTAATTATTACAATGGCTACGCGTGAACGCATGTAAATCTGTCATATTATATTCTCTTACATCAGTGAACTCGAGTGAAAACGTATGTAGGCTCTATTGTGTACCTTATAATTTATCAAGCAACATCCATAGAATTTCTAATCGAACAAATCTAATCATTTATTGTTCCTACAACTTCCAGGCGCCTTAAGCGAACATATCTAATTATATTCGCGAAAACACAACGGAATATAAAAAAAACCCGGCAGTGATAAATTGTCATTCAACTTCTGTAGAAAATTGATTCAAGTAAAATCATCAAGCAATGGCAGAAACATTTAAAGTTACTGGTTACGATAATCTGAAATCTGCCATCTCGGGTATTGATAATAGGAAACAAATCAACGTATATTTTACTGGTAGTAAAACCGAGCATGGAATTAGCTGGTGTCCAGATTGTGTTGCAGGTGATTACTGATTGCATTGGGAGCGGTGTCCGCGAATTTATTTGCTTTTCATTTTAGCTGAGCCACACGTATTGGATGCCGCCGAAAAATACGCTGAGAAGGAGTCTGTGTTCATTGTTGTAGACGTTGGTGATAGACCATTGTAAGCCAGAAGTTAACAACGTAAACAATCATTAAATTATAATTTTATATGTGCTCGCATAGTTGGAAGGATATGAAGAATCCGTTCAGAACGGATAAGGAAATATTCATCTCAGTTATACCAACCCTTGTACGTTGGAGGGGCGCTCAACGTTTGGAAGGATCTCAGTTGGAAAATGATGATCTTTTGGAAATGTTTTTCACCGATTAATCAACACAGATATTCTAGTTGGAATTGATGCTTGCATTGTATATGTTTTATATGAGTATTTTTTTAAAAAAAGAAATGGTGTATAAATACTTTTGAATATTTGTGATTTTTGAAGATCCATTGCCTCGTTTTTTTTGTAATCAGTTTCAGCTTATCAGTGGCAACCTCTTACAATCAACAATTGTAAACGCTATCGGGCTATTATCATTTATTGACCTATATTAACTAATATTTCTTTCGAAAATATGAAAACGGATAAATATCTCCAATAGAGAGAGTGGGGAAATGCAATGTTTAACTGACTTTGTCAGCTTTTAATAGTTAAGTAAAATTGGTCTCTCTCTGAATCTGTAGGATAATGCATCGGGAGCAGGGCACTAGTACATGGGCATAGGATGGACCTTATTGCTAAAGCTGAAGGCAGCTAGCAAGCGAGAAATAGTTCTATTTGAGACATGTTAGCATAAACTGTACATGTATGTATAACAGATGTATGCCTCCTGCAAGACAGGCTGTTGCGAATATTTAATACATTTTATATTAATTCGTGCATTGTGTAAAGTTTAGTTTATTTAATTTACAATTAATCAGAATAAATTTAGTCTAAAAATTTACAAATAAAACGTCAATACTTACCATTTGTATTCATTTCGAAATTTTATTTTGACAGTTCGAACGCACTTCGTCTTCTAAACATCTGACAATCTTTGACTCCTCGGCAAATAAGGCGAATTCGCAATTTGCAATCACAACTGTCACAATTGTGTTTACTTCTCGCCGCAACTGTTCTTCGATTCACTTAAACACATTTTAAAAATATAATGCGTGATTTGCACAAGATCTTAAAGTTATTTGACGAGGAAGACCCAATGGATTACTGCGAGGAATTCGATGCTATCAAGTCTGTGCTAGACTACTGCAATGAGAAGGTGAAACCATTGAATAAAGTTCGCTTTCGAGGAGGTAAGGCGCAACCATAAAGCCTTTTAATAATTATTTCATTTCTTAAATCACAATGCAATTCGTTTTCAGGCAACGATGATATCATTACCGAAATATGTACCCGTTTGCAGGACTATTTCATCAAAAAGGAATACATCGATCCAACAACAAAGAAAGTCCTACCAAAATCAGCGCACATTTTCCGAAAAATTACCATGTTCCTATTGGTGAACACTGATGCCACTTATAAGTACAATCTGCGTGACGATCCAGGATTGAGTCATGTCATAGAGATTTGCCCATTGCTAACAAAGTTCTTGTTGGTCGCCATTATATGGAATCTCAATTTGGAGCAATTCTTTTGTGAGGCAATGTCACTGTGCCCGTGCTGGTTCTCTTTTCAGTATTTTGAAACAGCTACAGAATCATTGAAGCACATCAGTGATCCCTACGAGGTGCTGATTAAAGTCGAAAGTCTAGTGAAGGCAATAGTAACGAGTATCACAAAGTCAAAGGGTCAAAAATTCAATTATGTGGACAAGAAAATCATTTTGGGAAAGCTTTATGATTTTACAATGAATCTCTTGAGGCAATTCTACACACCAGACGCGGAGAAATTCAAGACTTTCAAAAAGAATGAGTTCTTCAAGTACTCTGGATACGCTATAAACCACATTCTGGACATGATTATCTTCGCATTTGATGTGTATGAGGAGAAAGAATTGCTCAAACCAGACTTTAATACTTCGGTGTATGAGTTTTGCTCATCATTTGCCAACCAAACTCAATCGTCCGAAGCGGATGCACATCAGCTCGTCAAGGAGTATCAGTTGAAAGTAATAACAGCACTGCTTAACTCATTGCAGTACAATGTGATGCTGGTCAAAATCGATGTGTTCATGTATTGGGTTGAGATAGATCTGAAGGACGAAACGCTTCAGTCGATAATTGGTGTCAAATCGTACTTGGTTGGTGAGCGAATATTGTCCAGAAAGGAGTTTCATCACGATGTGGAGCAACAACTGAAATCTATCGCGATTCGACCCAAGAGTGTGGAGGAACTTATTCGAGACGCGACTATTGGGGAAATCCTACGCAAGCTGGATGAACCGCTCGAGAGACATCAAAAGAAAGCATGGTTCGATGAGCTCTTCAATAGAACTGTTGCTTTAGGCAATGAGGAGTGTCTGCAGTCGATTAAATCGGACATAAAATTAATGAATGTCGAAAATTGCTTGCAAATAATAGACTACATCCATTTGCACATTGAAAGCGAAGAGCAAGAAATAATCAATGAAGACTCTAGAATGGATACAGATTCCTATCTGGACTTGGCTTCAGTTATCTTGCTCGCTATACAGAATTTTAGCACCGAACAAATCATGAAAGTCATTTCATACGAAGTGAAGCATTTCGGTTTAAAAGTGAATATTTTCCAAGCGGACAATTTTTCAGAGCGAGCCACTGAGTTCCTGAATAAGTTTTCGAATTCATTCGATGCACAGGCGTTTCTAGTGCTGTGCTTTGAAAATCCTCACTTGATGTGGACGAAAATGTTCGATGTAGCTTGCAACTCTGAGGAACATATAGCGAATTTCTGTGCCATGGTGAAAATGGCTCGTCCCCTGTCAAATGATTACTTCATGCCACTTTTGGATAGTGCCATGACTGATGAGAGAATACGGCAGAAGTTCTTTAGCCAGTTGCTGTGCAACATTTACTTCGAATTGTATTTCGATCGGAAGACGGAGTTTTTCAAAAAATTCATAAATTCAAATGTGAACGAAATGTTAGAAGCCGAACGGTATGATGATCTGGTGCCGATTGTTAAATGTTTGAATTTGATTGCGACGAAATCTTATAAGGAATCTTTGAATTTTGGCGAAGCAACTGCTCCCGTGTTGCTGATGGCTGCACAAATTATGGAAAATGTACGCTGGGACCTTCTAACCTACTCGGATGAGAAAGATGAAATAGTTAAAGGCTGTATAACATTTATACAGAACACGTCGAAGAAATTTCTGCCATTGGCAACTGAAAAAGGTGAGGTGGAGCTCTGGAGCTATGTGCTTAGATCCAGTCATACGAATTCATTTGAATTTAAATTGTTTACAGATAAAAAATGGATCAACAAGACCATCAAGGATACTTACAGACCTCTCACACAGTACTATTTCCAAAAGTTCGCCCTAACTCCGGATCAAAGGCAAAATACTTTCGACGAATTTCTAATCCCTGCTGAAATACAGAACGCATCTGAAGCAGAAATGTTTCTCATAAGTGTAAGTATCACATGACATGACTAAGTGCTATCATTAAACTAAATTTCGATTACAGAATTACATCCGTTGTACAACAAAAGAGACAGACTGGTTGGCCCGGAGTGATCGCCTTTTGCCTCACATGTCCGATATGATGCTCACACTCGGTGTTGTCGTTAATGAGACCGAGAATCCAAATGCTGTACTTAACTATCGAAACTGTATGGTTAACTATGCGAATATTGTTCAAAAATACCTAATGCCAGGAGTTGCTAATGACACTGCTAAAGTGGAAAAGCTCATGACAAAGTTGCTTAAAATTATTGAATTTGCACCAGCTTCAATATATGATGAGATGTTTATGAATTTTGAATGGTTACTGTTGGAAGTAATGAAACAATGTTCGGTTCCTGTAGATGAGAGTGTTACGCGTAATGTTCGAAAGAATGTTTCAAAAATGAAGGACTGCAGAGGAAAGGAATTGTTTATGCAGAATTTTGAAACACTTGTACTTGAGAAGTTAAATTAAAAATAATATGAATTCTCAATTTGATGGTCTTTTAATGAATCCCTATATTGTCCTGTCCTGTGGATTAAAACTAGGTTTCAGCCCATTGCTAGCGTAATTTATTGTTCCATTCTACTTATCAGGCCTGCGACCTATGGACGGTTGATCGTTGAAGTTCCGGCGCATGCTGTTTCCAGTCACCACGATTTCTTCCTCTTCTCGAACCAGGATGATCGGATTTGAAGACGCCTTTAGCTGGAGCATTGGCCCCCATGCAATCGGTGTGACCAAAACAGTCGAGACTACATATCCATCTTTGTACAGAGCATAGAGTTCGCCATTTTATTTTATTTTCCATTCTCATTTATTTAGCCAATAGCGTATATCCGACGCACAATTTTTTTTTAATTTGTATGCCAGCTATGCCAGCTGTAGGGTTGAAGAAGAATAAACTACGCTTAACTAGTTACTACCTCGGTACTTGTTCAGCCCTTGGAAGAACAAGGAAAAGCACGCTAGGGAAATATTCATTCAGCAGCCTAGAAGAAATGTCAGATATCAAGATTCTGGACTTCATATAGAAAACAAAATGGATGTAAACCAACAGAATAGATAATCATCTTTAGTTATATCGTCTGGTATTTTTCAGGTGTCAGTTAGGTTAGGTTAGGTAGAGTGGGCTGCCAGCGAAATTGCCAGCATACCTAGACCATGTTGGTCAATTGTGGTTATACCCAGACTACTACCACTGATCGACAACTCCAGTGATAGTGCCGTTAATTTGCTCGCAACGGCAAATGGTGACTGGACCAGATATGAAATCCGGATAAAAGCGTATTAACTTTGCTTTCACCGGGATTCGAACCGGCGACCCCTCTAACCAGCAGTCAACTAACGTCGCAATCCAGCAGTTTTTCAGGTGTCAGTTAGTCCACTGGTAACGAGGAATCAGTGTATAATTAGTAATTTCTAGAGAGTGATGACTCAATGGATCCAAGCAGGAACTAAGCCAAACTGGGTCACAGCTAATACAGCTGCGACAGTCAGTCTAACCTAACCTACACTGGTGACAACATTGTGAGACTTTTAAGATGTTATCGGTTTTGATGTTGATCAAGTCAGAACACAAATCAATGTATTATACTAGCACCTGTCCAAAATATATAAACCGGTCCTTTAAACCATCTGGGATACAAATGCCTCAATACTACATCAACCACATTGTTCGGACATGTCACCAACTGGCTATGACTAGCCCTGCTCGGTATTACAAACCAGTGGAATCAACAGTAGCATTTACTTTGGACTTACAATATGTCTGACTTAAGGCTATAAAGTAGATTAGCCTATTAATGTCTTCTTCTTTATTTGGCACTGCAGTCTGGGATGGACCTGCGCCTGAACCAACAAGGCTCTCCACCTAGCGCGGTCTCTGGATAGTTGTCTTCAGTTTCGCAGGCCAAATTGGTTGACACCCTTCTCGTGTTGCGTTGTCTCACAGGTTCAGTGTAGTGACGTAGACGCCTGACTAGGGTTGTCCTTGTACTGTCCGTGGTTGAATCCTCTCCTCCAAATACCGTCAACGCAACTAAAGATCGCACGCAGGACTTCTTCATCCGTTTTTAAAATTGTCCATGCCTCCGCACCGAACAGCAGGACTGAGGTGATCAGTGTCTTATATAAAATCAGCTTGGTCCTTGGAGAAACGGCTCTATTACTAAATTGCCTCTTGAACCGGAAGAAACAGTGGTTGGTAACGGTTATTTTGAGTTTGATCTCGGTACTGATGTTGTTTGTACTGTTTACTGCGGCGTCGATGTAGACAAAGTTACTAACCACCTTGAAGTTATAGCTGCCTTGTGTTTGAGTGCAGCATGTACTTCGTTTTGCCCTCATTCGCCAGACCCATTTCAGCCGCTTCCGTTCCAAAGCCAGACTATTTATTTAACTAGAAATAAACAATTATGAACTGAATGTTATTGGTTTTACTGAGATCCCTGTTTATCAAAAGCGATCAATATAAGTATTTATATAATTCTCATAAATTGTCCGATAAAACAGGTGTCTGACTTCCAAAAATATCTAAATTGGCAATAAGCCCGGTGGGATTGGACCGGTTGTAACCGTTTATTAAGCTTAAGCTCTAAATCATGCGTATCAAAATCGGCAAACGGTGCAATTCAATTATTTCGTTCCACCGAATATACTAACCAATTAACCACGATCTGTCAAGCAATTTATCTCTATACTGCGATAGTTCATCAAATTCAATCTCATAAAAAGTTGCTAATTTCAACTCCATTCTGGTTTGCTTATCAACGGTCACATATAACTCATGTGAACCACATGGGACTGCCCTATCTATGCAAAGCTTTATAGATAAATTGCTTAAAACACAGTGAGACAAGATCAAACGTGTAATTCAAACATTTTACAACCATTTTACAACCGATGCATTTGTCTCTGGCGGCAGCAACAGTAACAATCGTTTCGGTCCACACGAGGCCGATAATAACATTATGATTAAAACCGAGCTGATTAATTTCCAAGGCACTCTCTTAAGGTGGCAATGTACGATTCTCTTAATTCGAAGATCTCGCAAAATATATTTACAAATTTTCGATATGTGTTGGACTTCGAAAATATTAGATACTCTCCACGCACACTGCTAAAGTCGTAAGAGAGCGGAAAATTGTGCTTTTTCAGCACAATATTCCACCAACCACCCACCCCTAAAAATAATGAACCTTTAGCTGGATGGCAAGTGGAATCAATGCGTTCGGTTTGTTGGGTGTTTGGTATAAATCGACAACAGGCCGCCGCTGAAATGTATCTCGAACGTCGGGGGGGCAACATCGCCGCGCGCCGTGCACGTCATCACCGTTATTCGTGTATGCCCCAATATTAAAAAAAAATAAAGAAAAAAAAAAGATAACTCTGTTATCATTCTCTCTTGTCTCCTCAATGTTGTGAATATTTGTTCGTTTTATATATCTGCCTCATACGTTCAATATTAGATACTAGTTATTTGTTGAATTGCTGTTGTTGTTGCTGTTGCTGTTGCGTTACGCGAGCGATACACTTTGTTCGGAACTAAAAAACAAACAAAAATAGAGAATATCAAACATCAATGCCACCGTAGTCTGCAACGCAGAGACTGAACACAAAATAAAACCCTACATATATATATTTATCAACAAAAAACTAAATAAAACAAAAAATAACAACATAAAAGCATATAATTACAAGTTTATAAATAAACATTTGTGTCTCGGACAAGCTTTACCAATACGTGCTAGTAAACGTAAGCTGTTCCCAGTTCTAAGTTCTCAGTTCTGAGTTGTGAGTTCTGCGTAAGATGAAATTTTCACACGGATTCGTTAATCAAACGTCGGAAAAATATGAATAACACGCGTCACGACGACAAATAATAATCGTTAAATATCACCATCAATGTATCTCACGCGAGAGCGACCAGTGTTATGTTATGTTTTGTTTTCATTTGAAAAAAATATTGAAATCGAAAAAAAAAATCTCTGGTTCGGTTAACTAAAAGGAAAATAGAATAAAATAAAATAAAATAACAAATTGTTTGCATATATGCATCGCATATAGAATATGCACATATGTATCTGCGTGCTAGTCAGTATGTTAAATTCGTGCCGATATTCATGATTGTACGTATCTTCTTCTTCGGCAAGCTTGAGGTGTATTTGTGGATAAAAAACGGTTTCGCGCTACCCGCACTGATGTTCTGATGGTCAATTGTAATAAATTAAATTTGCTTTGATTTGTTTGTTTGTTGCTTTTATGATATTTGCTGCCGTTGGTGTCAGATTGAGGAATGAGAAGAAAATAATAATAATCATAAAAAAAAACGAGAAAGTTTTGTGATTTTCACGGTTGATCAAAAAGAAATTCATTCCATCTATTGGATTCGAGTGCTTAGAAGATTGGCGGATTAAAATCGTGCGGGCTGGGTACATGGTATCATCGGGATTTTCATGCAACTTTCTGGATAAAGGAACTTCCTCCTGTTGTGTGTCAGCTGCTAATTTACTTACTACACTATGTGAGAGCATGAAAATAAAAAAAGCATTCTACGCTCAGTTTGAGAGTGAGATACAATCTTATCGGAAGGTTATTCAACACAACATGAAATTAGCTCCAGTTGCGTAAAGTTTTGTGTGTTCGTTATTTTCCCCAAATGTTCGCTGGGTAACTTGTTTCGGTTTGTACGCAAGAAGAAGACAACAAAAAAAATACAAAGTGAATAATCGGAAGGATACGTTGTTGTTGCTGGGGTATTTTGGTTAAATTATAAATTCAGGATACGTGCAGAGCGCCACCAACTTTACCAATACTATTGCGACGAAAAATAATACCACACCACCAACTACATGAGAGCACCAGCAGTGGACAAGTTTTGCGAGAGCGACTGGGTAAGCATGGGAATATTTACTTATTTTTATTTTCCTCTTTCTTTTTCTCCATGAGACTTATCTGGGTTGCAGCATTGCCAGCTGAGATAAATGTATTCAATATCTACAATATCCGCCACTATGTGAGGGTGTGTTTTATAAATTAATCTAAATAATACATCGATTTTTTAGATGCATATATCTAAACTTGTATGAAAAAAAGCACACAGTTTTCAAGGGCATTCACGACTTTCTACAACAAATTGTTGATATTTCCAAGTGAAACAAGCAGTGCGGAAGCATATGTGATCTTTTGCCAGGAACGTTTGTTTTTGGAGTAACAGCTACCTCCATTTTTGTCGTGCGTTATGAAAACGAAAATGTTTTAGTTATTGGTATTCGTCTGTACACAATAAAGTGTTCCAGGAAAGCCGACCACAACACCATTTGTGGTTCCGGATGTTCCTTACATACGGTGGAAACCAAAAATCAAGTCCAACCTCCCTTGCACCTTCAAATTATTGACATCGTTTTTCAAACTGACAAATCATAAACAGCCAATTTTTCGTGAGTAACTTTCAAAAGGTCGTGAATAACTTCGAAAATTCGCTCAAATTCTTCGATGTACAAGGCTACAATCAACTGTGAAGTCGGGTGCTCTCGCGGAACTCTCGTCAATGACTTTTATGGATGCAGATATGAAATCCTTTTTTTGTGTGATTGTTCGATACAACGATCCAATTTTTGCAAATTATCTATACATGTCGAGATAACTCCTTATTTATTCGTAAACAAATCCATTTGTTTGGTGACACTTTTAATTTTTGAGTAGCAATTTAATTGTGTACAATATTGGACTCCCTTTCGCTCAAGGTTGTGTCTGAACCCACCAAGCACTTGAAATAATAATCGCTTTCCACGAAATCAATTAGCTAAAATAAACAAATAAATCCCCGCAGCTCTTCATACTTCATTGTAAGTGAAAATGTATCTTAAATGAGTTAGAGTGATTAAATAATGTCTTACCCAACTTTGACTGTCAATGTAATATGACCACCCACTTTCTTCGAATCCGTAAACCATCAGACGTATCAACTGACAATAATACGTTGTACATACTCTACCTATTGCAGCAAAATCGAATACAACTCGATTCATCGTGACGTTCGGCTTATTGTGCATCGACTAATTGATTCCCACATTTCGCTATCCATACAAACGATTCATTTAATTCATTTTATGGATCATGCAATTTACATAGATTCAAATCCATTCAAGCGTTTCGTGCGGTCGTTTGTCTGATCTGTGCCTTCAATGTGGTTTAAATTTTTTTTTTCCTTGATTGATTATCTAACGCATTCTACACCAAATTGAATTGATTCAGTTGTACTCGAATCATCTTGTCGTACATTTGGATGCTATTAATTGATGTTGCGTCATGTGACATGATTGAGAATTGAGACCACAAGTGAGACACGCGTTATGGATGTGTTCTTCGAAGGAGTTCATCTGAAAAACTGATCAATTATCTTAAATAAACTGACATTTGTAAAATTGTTTATTTGGTCTATATTCAATTTTTGAATAGATGTTCAAGCGTTAATGAACGTTCATTCAACTTACAACATTTTTGAATGCACGTTTAACGGTTTCGTCTGAACGTGACGGGTCTAATTAGCCCTGTATTTCTTGTATGCCTATCTGCAATAATCTCTTTCTAAAAGAAAGCAAATATTTAGTTATCTCATTGATTTCATTGGCTTGATTAAGTAATTATTCGGATGGTTTTAATGGAATTAATTTTAATCTGAAAAGTTTGCGACTTACCAAAGTGGGTTAATTGACATTGATTAGAGCGGTTTCCTCCAGTTTTTGATAGATTTGTTCAACGGAACATTAATTTGCAGTAGTTTTTTGAGATGAAATTATTCAATTAAACTATCTAAATTTCGAGCCAATGTTTGTATATCTTTAGCGATTAGTTCATCTGACATGATTGAACAGCAATTAAGTGAATGAATGTGCACTAGATGAATGTGCACTGGATAGCATGACCGTTAGATTTTCGTAACGATTTCCTAAAGTGGCGCATTTTTGTAAATAAAATTACGTCTTCGGGTAAACGTGTTGCAAAGTTTATAGTAAAATGAAAAGCTTATTTCCATTGCTCCATTCCATTTCCATTTCTTCCTGTCCCTTCTTACTTTCTATACCTTCATGATTTATAAAAATGTTCTTATACTCATCAGATGTTAATTAAGGCGAAGAGAAGTTAATGACCTTGAAAGCAGTCATATCTTTATTGCCATTTATTTCGTACAAACAAAAAATGCTCACTTGTTTTTAATCCAAACAAAGCACATAATTCCTTGTCATAATTATAGACTTCAATCAGGGGAATACAGACAAAAAAAAAACGATATTCGAAACCAGTTCAGACCTACACTTATCTCATTGATAAGAATAGCTTACGTCAAAAATATTTATCACAGTGGTAGACAATGTTACGGAAGTCATTAAGGGCGTTAACATTGTCATGTCATTGATTGTGTTGATTTCGTTTGCATTTTAGCTATGTTCTATATAATATTAAAGAGGCACACACACATCTATTTGTTGTTGTTGTATTTGAATTCACAGTATTTTAATGTTTGAAAATAAAATCGAGAGAGAACATAAACTATGCTGTCAACAGGTACATAATTTATTTGTTTTGTACATACTTAAAAGAATGCGAATCAACAAGTAGTAACTAATTAAAAATGTCATGGATTTTAGTTCATTTTTTCTCCAAAAACTTTTCTTCTAAACACTAAAATTTAGAATATATGAGCTAACCATTTGTTTTACACGTTTCCTTTTGTACACTCGTTCATAAATTTCATTTTGAACAACAAACGATTCAAGTGTTTATTCGGCCATTGTTATGACAAAAAGAGCGTTGTTTACTAGTTCAATAAACTTATCCTTTCATCCCTCGTTTAGGGTTAAATATTGGGGAAAATTTGAACGAGCTCAAATGTGATATGTACAATATAAATTCCAGGATGATCTAAAAATAGGAGTTTTCAAAGAAATCGGAGAAGTGAGTGTCTACTACGCTTTGGCCTTGTCGTTTTTCTAAATGGTTTACAACCTGTTACGGATGAATTTTATTTTTAGATTGACAGGTCATTTTATTCTGCCAAACATGTCGAAATGAACAATTGAACCTCTTTGGGAGGGTTGGTTGCTTTCCTGTTCATGACTACATTAGTTCCAGTCAATATCCATCACTTACCAAACTATTTGTGTTGTTGCGTGGAAATAAAGGTTTTTTTTTCGAACTCGGAACTATTTATTGAATAAAAAATATGATTTATATTTAATTGAGAAATTCAATCTACTTTAACTAACAACATTCGACTCAGGTTCGTCTGGATAGATTAATTTAAAAAATAAGTTAAGTTAATCGAATCGCGACTAAAGTTAACTGCGATTATTTGGGAAAGCTTAATTGCGATCAAGTAGTCTGCCACAAGACTACGGCGGCTTGTCATTATGTATAGCGTATGGGCAACACTATGAGGTTATTCTGTGAGATAATACTGTACTTGTAGATAAGAACAAAGTTGTTGCAGATCTTATCTACTTTGGCAGCTACATATATTCCGACAAAGCTACAAATTGGTGACAGATGAACATCACGATAATTCTTGGTTTATCACAGGCGCACAGTAGTTTATACAAGTGACATTTAGAGACTTTTAATCATAAAGAGGACATGAGTAAAACAACTATTAAAAATAAATTCCTAGTTTCTTTTGAATGATTATTTAAATACAGTGGTGTGGACCGAATGATATAATTCAGGTCCAGGGATATTCGTTAAATATATCGTAATATCGAGCAAATTTTCCTTGTGCGAAACGTTAATTAAATATACGAAGATTGTTTCTGCACAGCACAATATCTACCAGTATTACAACAGTCCCATTAACATGTGTACACCCACAGTCAAAGGAGTTGCTTTGAGTCCTTCTTCTCTAAAGTAAGAAAAACATTCGTTATATCGAGTGTTAACTGTTTTTCCTACGTTATATAGAGATACTAAGAAATTAACAAAATGTACGTTATATCATTCGTTATATAACCATTCGCTATACTGGACCACCACTGTATTTAAATTTTGAGCTAAGCAAGGCGACGATGGTGTTGTGAAAAAAGTCAAACAAAACATTTATTTTCGATTATATAAGCGAAATAAGATCGAATTTCAAAATTCGGCGCTGTGAAAATAAGGGATTTGATGAAAATCAGCACTGCAGCGAAAAGGTGGACACACAAGAAAATCAATGTGGTGAATTACCATTTTTAGAGCATTTCTCTCTCTACCACTTCAAGCACTTAACAATTGGCCCACCAAAAGTAGAAACCTGAGAGAGACACAAATATAGTCTAAGCACTTCTTGTATAAGTTACTTGAGAATAGCATAAAACTAATGGAGGTGGGCAGTGGCCTTCATTGAAGGCGCGTACCTCTTTGTAATGTTTTGTAGGGAGTCAAATATCGCCTCAGCAAAGCTGTCCAGCAGTCCTAATTTTCCTAACACCGCGGACTGTAAATACTTTGATTTATTTCCATTCATTCATGTCATGCGAAACGTCAAAAACTGAATTCGTAAAATGTATGCAATTCGAACGCAACTAGTTTCAATCTTAACAGACCTGGCAACAATTCCAACCACAGAGCCCAGCACTTAAAATCCCCAAAAAAGAGCTCCCACTTGAAAGAGAGCATCACACTTTCTCTTACGAGGAGTTAGCAACTAGTTAATATTAGCGTCTAGCAACCGCACCGTCTGCGATAGTGTGTGAGATACTTTCGAGAGTTCCCTTTTCGGAATAAAGAGCCATACACACTGATAGAGATATAGAAAGAGAGAGAGAGCGGACGATTCCCATCCATGCAATGGGATAACTCTGAGCTAGTTTCCTATATTTTTTTTCCTCAAAATAGTATTCCTTCTGCATAACTGTGTTGTTATTTACATTGCTCTGCACTACCTAGGAAAATATATCTAATACATCAAAATCCATACACACATGTGTGTCACAGTGAATTGTTGCTAAAGTACTTCAAAGGCTACTGTCTGTACATATTCTAAATCCTTTCGGTTACATTTATCCGTATCTATTGCAACACATATGCACGCTATTTCGCGAGATTCTCAATAAGTTAACCTTACCAAATGTGTGTGTAATACCAACTAAGAAAAAAAAAAAAAAAAAAAGTGAACAAACAAATAAAAGAAACAAATCTATGAAAGGTAATTGTATCACATATCCTGCCGTGTCCTGCTATATTTGTATTTTTATGTGACAGCACTAATTGACGTGTGACTTGTATCATTTAAAATAAACAAAAACCAAACCGAAGAAAAAGCCTAAGCTAACGTTGAAAATGGGCAAAAAGGATATGCGAAAATATATATGAATACACCAACCAGTCAACATAATTCTATCCGATAAAAGTTATATAAGCTTTCATCTGGTGTGTGCTGTCGCTACTGTGATGTTTTTTTTTTTTCTTTTTTGGTTTTTCTTTTTTGCTCTTGTTGTATGTATGCGAAAGCAGGCTGCTTTTATATGTATATACAAGGATAAGGAGCAGAGCAGAACACACAAAATACACAACAGAGAACAGAAAACAGAGAACAGAGAGAAAATATCCTTTCAGTATTAAAATAAACGGAAAATGGAAATAGCACAAAAAACTTGGGTCGAATCAATGCGGCTTACTTCGAAAAGAAACAACCTTACTCGCTGGTTGCTGTCGTATTCCCCGTTTCATTTCATTCCCTTTATTTTTTTTTCCAACGTGCATACATCCATCGTGGTGTTTCAGGTGTGTATACAGCAAAAGCAAAAAGCCTGCACCACACAGACACATCCCTATGGATGTATGTATGTACCTGACTGTGTGACTGGAAACGATTCCTTCAGCACTAGATAGAAAAGAGGAACAGGACGAAACTTAAAGTTTCATTTCACTGAAGTTGACTAAAAATCGAGGAACTGCGAGGAGCGAACGAAGGAAATTCATTATGTAGAGGTTAGATTCTACCCGCACCATTGTTGTATACCGAGGGATGATGAATCCGCATCCATCACCACCTGAACGGTGAACATCTCACTGAATCTATTGGATTTTCGGGTTATTATTCTCTTTTACTCGGTTGAGCCTGACATAAGGATGGATGGTTGGGTGGATGGGTGGATGGTTGGATGCGGTGGATAAGCGACGGCAACGACGACGACGAATAGCTCCAAGTTGTTGTAGCACCACAAGCAGCAGTATCAGCAGTTTATTTATAAAAGTTAAGAGACTCTGACTTTAATGGAACATGCGGGGATCGTCCTATTGCACACAGGTTGTATTCACCATACACATATGTATAAACCCGCGTATGTACATATGTGTATATTTGCTCATCATCCCCATCTACATATGTGTGCACAGCCCACCTTTCATGTGTGGATGAGAATATTTTCATTTCCATTCGAGGAGAAGAATTTCAGTTTTGAAATGAACACATCCCAACAATGTTTGCTAGGCATCTACTTATAGACGCAACAGTAGCGCAAAAGGACCCGCTTCTGTGGCAGTGACGGTAAGCGGCTACAGTAACGTCGTCCGTCGTCGTCTGCGGCAGTGACTATGGGTTGTGAGCTATGGGCGATGAATGAACTAGGTGTATGCGTAAAATTCAATGACTCCGAAGTAATTATCAAATAGAATGTACATATCGTCAGCCTTGAAATGGAAATTTTATTAGATTTTGTTGTTGGTCGTACAAAACAAACGAAAGCGACGGATCCATAAAAGAGGGATAGAAGTTGCTTAATTTTTCGGGTGAGTCTCTTTGCTGGAATCTCGAGAATTTCGTGTGTTTGCGTTTCCATTGAAAGGTGGGAAATTGTATTCATTGCTTTTGCTCATTCTAGTCCGAAATTCATTTCATATTGAATATTTAGTCAAGTGTAAAGCGAAATGAAGAAACTATAAATAAGCTATGGAATATAATATGCACGCTCCATTCGATTTGTCAACATCGGTTGGGGATGTTTTGGCTGTCCAGGACCCTATCAATACACTCAGTTTACCAGTTTCCAAGGGTACCGTATGACGTCCAACTTGTTGACACATTTCGACAGGTACATACCGACAGACATGCTTGTAGTATAAACTCACATAAAATAATACATATTCTGTTCTGTTCGGTTCGGTTCCGTGGCAATATGAGAAAACGAAGCCTCGGGTGGATGTGTGTAGGTCAAAGGGCATTGACATTAATTCAGTTTTCGAGACACCTGGAGTTGAAATCCGGGACATGTTTGTTAGTTAGTTTGCTCCTCAGCCGGGAAATTATGCTTTTCACGATGTTGATTGGTTCAGTTGCCGGAAGTGCAGTTCCTTCATATTGTTGATCGTTAAAGTATAGGTAAACGAAAGCTAATTGCGGATGGTGTTCTGTTGAGTGGTACCGCTTTGTTAGATTGATTTTAGCTTGGGGACTAATTGTTTTCTTCAGTCGGAAGATACATTCATCAGCAGTTGTGAGTATTTTCGTCTGTATGTGACAGAATTTCATTGCCGATGGTATCTCGCTTTGGATGAGGGGATCGATTTCATATCTGTCATCGGTAGGGTATTGCAGAAGCATGTGACCTACACACATTGCAAGCGTTCCAGGAAATATAATGGGCTGTTTTGAATACATCCACAAGGACTGTTGGGGTTGAATCAATTCCTTCATTTCACCGCCGTGCTTTCAAACCATGTTTTCAACATGCCTTGCATGTGTAACAAGATGTTCCGCACGCATTCCAACATATGCTCTTTGTACAACTGAATCAAATGTTAGCCTGAATCATAAGTGCACCCATTTCAAGACTCCGCTTTGCGCGTGTATGTATGTATTAGAAGGAAGACAATTACTGATGTTAGAAAACTCCATTTGCCTTTTACTGGAACCATTTATAATTAATACCAATAGTCGGGTTGTCAAAAGTCATTTTGTTCCTTACATTGTTCGAGCAGGCTTCGCCATTTATCGTGCAATGACAGAGTTGTCTTGTGTTCATCCATAAATCAATTACTGAACTTTTATACGGAAAACGAGTTGAATGGTGTATTGTCCTGTGGGGAGCTTAACCTCATACTACTGTCATCTCTTTCTCTGGCGTTTTTCTCTTTTGTTTGCTGTCTATTGGGGGAATAATTTCAGAGTTCCATTAAATATCGTTCATGCATACTTGTACGTAAGCAGAAAAAGAGGTGAAGGATCAATGGATATGTTGGGCTAAGTGTATGTGTTGTTTGCCTTTAAGATGTTTCACTAGTTGCTGCTGTTTGCATTTTAGAACACACAGAGACGGTCAGAACTGTTTGGTGGAGCCTCAGACCAAGACTGATAGTCGCAAATGACTTTCTTTTATATGTTTTTAAAGTTAGCTACAGTTGAGACGAATATTCAAAGCCACATTTTTGGATCTAATTACTATGAGATACAATGTCTGCCTTTTAAAAGACCTTACATATTTTCGACTATATTTGGAATGATGATCAAGTGATAATTACTATAATCCTATTGTTAAATATGACTGTGAACACATCCTGTGTCACTGCAATGTATTATGTATTCGTGAACCAAAAAATATTCCAATTAAAACACGGATTTCCTTAATCGCTTAGTTAATGTGTTCATCAATCCAATCTAATCGCCGGGATAAGCAATCTTGTGATGAATTGTTCGCAAAGAAACTAAAAATCTTTTCCAATGTTGAGACAATCACTTAACTAATGTTTTTAGACAGATAACAGGCATTTCTTGTCTACCTTAATCTTAAAAAGAGAGTACCATAACGGAAACTGTAAAATATAACGTCATTTAAAAGCGTTATCAAACCCCTGTGGTTTTTTAAAGTTATCAGCTTTCCTTCAGATTGATACAACGCTCATTTTCATCCCATCGGTTTACATTCCGTTGCACTTTTTCGCGTAAATCATGTAACTTGTAGTGGATGTCATGTGCTGTCAATGTGGTTGTCCTTAATACGCTGTCGGGGGTCATGCAGTTGTGGTGTACAGTGTTTACTTGTGGGCTTGACTCATTAACCGTTTGGTTACCAGTTACATGCTTTATATTAACGAGGTATTTAACTTTTAGTACATCAAGCCATTGGTGGGTGTCGTTTATGTTTGTTTTAGCCCTCCTGCGTTGTCAATTGAACGCTTCTCTGACCTTTTGCACAACGGATTGGCAAATATTAAGCAGTATTCAGTGGGGCTGACAAGGAAATGATTAATTGCTGTGATTGTTCCAATTCATTTGTCGCATTCATTGCCAACGATGTTCCTCTTCTTAACCCTGGATGGTATCATTTATCGTATCGAACTATTTCTATTTTTCTTCCATTTCTCCTTTACTATTCGTTCATTATAATAAAAATCAAAGCTCAAAGCTAACGCAGTTCAAAGACAAGGTAAAATTCGAAGATAGGACTCGATTCAATTCCACGAAGCATAACCTTATCCATAACCAGCCAAGGTTAATGCAAACCCTTTTAAATTGGAACAAACTCCGAAGCGAGCTAAATGGAATTTGATTTTGTTAACATTGTGGTTCTTCTGATGTGTTGCTCGCCTCACTAAAGTGGCTTTGAAATCTCCCCCATTTCAAGTACACACTTTGAACGGCGTTTCCATTTTTTTTTCTTGGTGGCCATAAAGTCCGGCCGACCGTTCTCATTTCGGAAAACGTTGTCAAAAAAGGATGCTAAGAAGAGGGACTAACTTTGAAAACTATTTAAAAAAAAATTGAGATAAAGGTTTAGTAGAAAGTTTTAAGCGTTCTCATGGGTAGGTTATCATTGCAAAGACATCACATTTTACGTTAATTCGCCCCCTTTACACTCCACCAGATACACATGTGTATATTTTACTGCCCATTGTCCAGCACTTATGACTTACTCAGCAACTTTGCCTTCTTCCTTTGGGGGTTTATAGATTTTTCTTTTACATCTTCCATCCGCATTTTAGCGTTTACACCCCTCACCAGACGTTTAGTCAGCATAAACCCTCCTTGATGTGTGACCTATTTCTGCCCAGAAGAAGGTACGAGTAGTTGTGTTTGCATTAAATCGGTTTTCTAATTGTCCCCCTTTTTTTTTTGGTATCGTCAGTCATGTGGTCACATTGGATGTGTATAGCATTAGCTATTCCCGGGATTCTGATCAATCTATCCGGCGCATGTTTGTTGTGTCCAACCTGTTGCTTGTATGTACGTAAGTGTGGTATGCAGCAGAGCAGAATATGGTGAGGGTGTTGAATATGCGAGTGGTGGGTGTGTTTGGCCAGGCGATGTGGAACATACAATCAAAAGAATTTTATTTTCGTTCTCATTTCTTGAATTTACATTTAAATGGAAACTGATTCAATCGCATATCCGCAACTATTGTATTGCACACAACATCGTTCAGATTTGCTCGACGAAATGGGAAATAAATATGTTCAGGGATTGTTCTTTCGTTTTAATAAAAGGGTTTTCGCGCACATAATGTGCTATAATCGGGTATCCTCTTATTTCTTGCTAAATAGATACATTTATTCATATACATACCGGTTAATGGAAAATCGCTGATTTTATTTTCTCTTCATCTCAAACACTTTTGCGAGGAGAGCACTTTTGTCACTCTACTGGTGGGTCGCACGTGGGCTGCACGATTGTGGGGACATTCGGAATAAAATGATGTCTCTTAAATTTCCATTTCTTGTTGTTCTTGAAAACGACAACTATGCAAATATACATGGCATGAGGGTTGTTTGATGTGTTCAACATATTTGTATATCATTTCATTTTCATATTTTTTCACGCGTATAGGCCTTCAAAATGCGTATACGTGTACTCTAAGGTTGAGCATAAGGCTTTTGCATTGTTTGGTAATCTCTCGAGTGATAGAGGTAAGGGCTTGGAATGTCTGGGAGAACTTAAAGTGCTAATTTTATCTCTTTCATATTTTAAGTTTAGAATTTTTATTTTCATGCAGTTCCTTTACTTATTTAAGCTTCAAGTAAGACTACTTTTTCTGAACAGAAATGAATTCATACGAGAATAATTATGCTCAACTTTAGGGTGTGGAGATGGATATCTGTCAAATATTTTTGAAAGTTGAGTGGTGGTCCAGTGTAACGAATAATATAATGACAAGGCGTATTCGTTATCGAAATAATATAGAGTACATTTAACTTGTGTGAATCGAGTACATTTAACTTGTGTATATCGAGTGGCAATCCTTTTTTTTCGTGCTTTATATAGAGACACCAATGAATATGAAAAACGCTATATCGGCATTCGTTATACCGGACCACCACTCTACTTCGTATCAAAAAATAACCCTCTGAAAATATGTTAGTGTCCGAAGAAGTATTAGACTGCATCGATGCTGAATTAGTGAACACAAAAAGCTATCAAAAAAAGGTCAACAGGAATCAGTGAATTGTATCACATAATTTATTTCAATCCAAATCATCAAGCCCTTGGTATATTTCCCACACTCCGTGGCACTCCTCCATCACCACCATTCCATTTCGATATTTTATGCTGAAATCCCAGGTGACAGACACAATGTCATCCATCATTTGTGTGCGATTCCATCCTGTTCTAAACTCACTTATGTGAGTTTCATAAGTTAATGCCGCATTTGTGACACCTCATCAATTTGTGCCTCATTAAGCCGCCAAGCAAGTCATCGTTGAGGCCAATTTATTTGTTCTCATGTGTGCAATAATATTGCCATAAAACCCTTTGAATCCATGCGCGCAATAAGGGAGAATTGGTTTCACTCATTGAGCTCCAAATAAATTGGCGTTCACCTCAATTACTCCGTCAGCATACATGATTAATGAATTTTATGTTCCATCTTCCGGCGGGAGCCAGTGAATGACTGGAGATTAAAAAAATCCAAACTATCCTTTTTATTGCGCAAACATATTCCGTCCAAGAAGCCGTTATATTTACCATTACATAAAGCTCTCACCACATTTGCTAATATAGCTTACCTTAAATGGCCTACTGGGCATAATATATCAAACCTCCACCCACCGCACCGAACCGATATTCGCATCGGACCCTGGCAGGTATCACGAAAGGTTAACATTATTACCTATTCAAAGTTTACCACTAGGTTAAGGTTATTTTATTCGACCCTTATGTGTTCTCAGTCATCAGTTGGGGGCAGTAATGCCAGGAGAAGATTATTTTCCATAATTTTTAATGCACCACTTTCGCATCCTTCGGGATCTAAAGGAGAGATGTAGAGTGTGTGTAAAACACTAAAATTGTGTTCCAGTGATATATTGGATCATCGTTGCATAAAAATGTGGCTTATGTGGCGAATCTTTTCCGCGCCCCTTCCCGTGGTTTAGTCACAACGCATCCAAATTACGCATGGGAGTGGTGGCCATTTAATGAAATTGCGTGCCTTCACTATTCCCAACATACGCTAAATAATTGCATGTACACACCATCTATATTAACTTAGGATTGTTAGTTTGTGCGAAAGACGTCATTAGGACCAGTCCAAGGTCGCAAGAGATCCAAAACGGAAGGCGATAGATGTGTTTGGATGAATTAATTGAAGCGATTAACTAGGAAACTACAATTTGCCATCAGCATTTGTCATCGTCACCGCACGCGTGTGAATCCATTTAATTTGCTTATCTTGCGAAAAACAGAACGAGGACATAATGATTCAGTCAATCGTTGAAAACTGTGTCTTTGGCCTCATTTACATGAATATTCTATTATTCCTATTTGTTGACAGATTTATACGCATCGATTTCAAGACTCAGCTCTTGCTGGGGATTTTCATTCATTCACCTTCATTATTTGAGTTGAGACAATATTCCCCGGTTGTCGCTTGGTGAGAGGTGTTCCTTATTTCACGTAAGAGGTGGCAATTTCAGAGCGGAGTAAGCCGCTCGCTGACAGTGTTGGGAGTCGTACCAAAGCCGGCGAAATGCAGAGGTTGCAGAGCTTTAACCCGTGATTCTACATAATCCGTTGCGACTTGGTGAAGTTGGCGAAAATCTACTTGTACCTACGTTGAGGAAGGCGGACGAAGGCGGAACAAAAACGAGAATTTAATATATTCCAGGTAATCCTAGCGATCAATTTGGAGATACACGAACTGCCACCCTATGTGATTTGCTTATGTTCCGTGTCCTCTGTACAGGAGAGTGTCTACCAATTGTGACCTGTGCCGCTGCCATGCCGCCGTCACCGCCGACTGTTGAGGTGTTGGTAGACATGTTGGTAACCATCACATGAATTGGATTTGTTGGGGAGTGTACTCATTTCTTCGTTGTTGTTGTCAAGGTCTTCTTTCAACACGAGACTGATGATGAATCAGGGTGAGCACACAAGGTTGTCAGAAGCTCACTTAGCCACATTGTTTGGTGGATTTATCGGTGTTTGTCCATTGTGCTTTAAATGAATTCAACGATTCAATGAGAGATAATTGGATGTGTTGACTCTCTGGCTGGTTGGTAAGCTGGTTGCTGTGAAAAAGTTGATATTTATATTTTCTTATTTATTATATCTGTTCAATCATAGTTTATTTGTATTCACTAAATAATCCTCTCAAATTGCGAACTCGAGATTATTATTAGAGAAATACTAATATCAGGAAAATACCGCGACCATACATATTATAGTTCCCATCAGTATTGAACGCGGGAGTATTGAACGAACCATAATACCAACTTATGGTAGATATTCTTAATTCAATTGCGCGTAGAAAGTCACAATACTGTGTGCAAAGTTGGGGAGCAAATATTAGCTTCATTCATTATATTACAGACCAAAAGCGCAGTGGTCAGTGAAAGGCCCGTAGCTTATCGGGTTGGAAAGCCTTTGCTTTTTTCTAAAGAATGTGCGTTGAGATAACGTTGTCCGGCGATTGTGTTTCTCAAGTTCCTGATTGCCTCGTTAGGATGGTTGCTGATGTCTAGAAGCTATTTTCTGAACATTGTCTGTTGCTGTTGCAAGGGATTGACGTGTGCTGCGTCGTAAAGCTTCTTGTTGCTGTGTTGCTTTCGACGGTCCCTGCCGAAGGTGAGACCGGTACATATTCGCAGTATTTTCCTTTTGAAAATTGCAAGCTTCTCTGTGGTGTGCCATATCGGACAGCCCTGCGTTAAGATCAGCCGCATTAGCTGTTTGTAGAGCAGCAGCCTTGTCATCTGGCTTAATCCATTCTGCTTTCTTAACTAACCTACTGACCCTATGCGCGTACTCAAAGCTATTCAAATTTTAATTGAGGACTTTTACCACTTCATTCGTAGTGATTCGCGCGCTGGTAACCGTGTTGTATTAACTGCTGTATTTTTTGAATCAAGCACCAGTATGTCAGATGTAGTGCTTGCAGTTGATGGTTTAACTTTTGTCATAAATTGAAAGCTTCTATATTCGGGCGTGTTAATTGTCTATTGTCTTTTATTTTGCAAATTTGATATATTCCTAAGCAACTTGTCGTCTATACCTACTACCGTCTCAGTTGCTGTTGGTCCAATTTGTGAGCTTGTCCAATATGGCTGATTTGTTAGCGTAGACTAAGGATTTGACGTAGACCTAGAGAAAATAATCGAGTCACATTACATGATCGGGATGGCCACTTGATGAACGCTCGCCGTGAGATGACCCAGTAGCAACATTCCTTCCTTTACAACTTGGAATGTGGCGCCGTCTTGTTGGAATTACTGGGATATATCATTGTTGTAGGGCTCTGCCCACGGAAAGTTGGTTAACATCGCTCTATACCAGAGACAATCGACGGTAACGGTGGCACAAATTCAACTGCAAAGGACGCCGAGTTGATTCTCTGTCGATGTCGACATTTCTTTGTCTTCTAAAACTCGGCGGTTATGTTTTCTTCATCTCGCACCTATTTCTGGATGGTAGCTTAAGGTCCAGTGTACTTACGTTCAAACTTTTCTACGGTGCGACCAATTGCCTGTAAATTGAAATCCTGATGACCACGATGAACAACTTAACAGGAATGTTTTTTCCGCAATTTCGGCAAGTGTGAAACAATGCATGATAAAATGGGAAATCTTACTGAATATTTGGGTCACATTGGACAGCTGATAAAGCATAACAATGTCAAAAATTATCATTTCTCTCTCGTCATTTATTATGAGACCTATTTGTGTCAGCTTAGACTCCAATTCTGAATCAGTTCAGTTGGTCACGGGTCGAAAGATGCGCTGTGTGACAGATAAAAATGCCGCGACTTATTTGCAGTGGTTTGATAGAGATTGAAATCTATCCAGTGTCGGCAGCACTTACCGAAGCAACAATTGCCGACGGACCTGGTCACCACAGTTAATTTCTTCAACACCTCGTTTGACTTCAAGTTTTTGAAATAGCGTAGCTTGGCAATAGGCAGTTACGGCATTAGCAAGTTATGAACAGACGATAACGCGAATCGAGGCCATTGCATGTGAATTGATTACACCAGCCGTACTTTAAATCAGTTTCTTTTCTCAGCTGGTGGCAGAATGTACTTTTACCGAAATCTTCTCTGGCAATCTGCTCATTCGAGGGCATACTTTGTTTCGTTGTGAACTCCAGAAGTATACACATTTCGGACATGCCGTCCTTTCAATGATCCGTTGCTTGCTTGGACAAGAATAGCTAAACTTAATAAATAAATTTTGAATTTTCTTTAATTTCAACATATCCTTCCTGTTGTTGTGTAGCTGTTTGAATCTCGGGAATACACTTTAGCTTGAATGATTGCGTGTTCCCTATAAAAGGCAGAATCTCCTCAAATTTTCCGCCTTGTTACTTTCAAAAGAGCTCCATGTGTGTATGGGGTTGCTTTTTTTTAATATTTTTCTGTTGATGGATGTTTATCTATACATAGATCGTCGATGGAGATAAAAATAGCTCTAGGCTATATTTAGTTGTCCAACGTATGTGTGTATGTATACATTTTCTGATGAAAGTAAAGTTCGCAAGTTGAACGTACACGACGCCATGTATATAGCTATAACCAAAACGACTTTCCCTCATTGATTTCAGGAAGAGAGCAACTGAGGCTCCTGCAGGAGGAGTGCGTGGGTGTTGTGAAGGTGACGAATATGATTTATCATTTCATTGTTTTTTCAACTCCAATAAAAGCCATGGTGTGATTAATTTTTGTAGTTTATTAGGTTGCTCTTTCTATGTAACACATTTTTAAAAACAATGTATACATATTTTCAATGATTCACATCTCCTGCGGATTATTATTACTCAAACAGACAAGTATTATGGAGTATAGGAAAGGAATTAAAATGTCTGTGACTGAAATTAACATTTCGACTCGTCCAGTTAATTCCTACTCCTGCTGTGAATACTGCTACATTCGAGAATAAATTGTTTTATTGAGAATGAGCATGAGTTATGCGAACATAGGCAGGAGTCAATGTATGTGGTCTGTGCAATATATATAAATCCATTTTGAGGTCTAAAGCAATATTGTATTAAAGCACATACGGCAAATATGGTCCAGACTTAACATATTTTGTTGTTTTTTTTTGCAGTCTTTAAAATCGATTTACTTATGTACTTTTTTAAAACATTAGGTGGACGGCTAGAGGCTTAGCTCTCTTTCCTGGTACTGTTGTCGAACTGCGGCTACCTCTTCTTGCACTGTGCTTCATCATGTTGTCCTGGTCTATTATTCTGCCCATCTCGCACAGACTTCTGAAGTGGTTTGTAGTAAGAAGGATGTCGCTGGGAACTGGTCGTCTTGCGGTCAATTCGGATGTTTTGGGGGTTTTGCAAAAGTTGAGGGTGAAGATGCATCTGTCAATTCTTTCTATTTTGGCGACATCTATCGTGTATTTATCCTTATAAATACACGATAGATGTCGGCATTTCTCTATTTGGTGCGTTGTGATAAGGAATAATAACGATGATGGCCTTATTATTTATTTGTAGATCTTGATCTTAATATTTGTGGAAAATTTGTTGGGTTTCCACATGACTTTCCGACAGAAGCGAAGTTGTATCCTGACCTTCTGCATGCAGTTGAAGATGAGCTTTTCGAAGAAGAAATTTGATATTTTTTTTTCATACTTATATTTATTTAATTATTAATTCTTTTTAGGAATTGTAAGGGTGAACCATATTACCGACAAGGGCCATATTTTCCGCACTCACTCTAAATTAAAAACCGTTTAAATGTACGTAGACTCACCATGCATGCACTTCATGCTCAAGTCTCAACCCCTTGTATAGGCGGTTTAAAGATCTCCAAAGTCAGTCAATGAAGTTAGAGATCGAGAACCTTCTACAATTTATACGCACAAACTACAGCTTGCCTGTAAGCTTGCAGTTTGGAATAAGATCCAGACTTCCAAGTACGTTCCAGAGAAAAGATTGAAACGACATTCGGACCAATAGACTTCCCAGGACGACAAACAATTAAAACTAGGCAGTAGACAACAATCCAGATGGGGTAGTGCTAGAAAATGACTTCTTCATTGTTGAAGATCCCCGAGGGATGGTAAAAGCTTACTGAGCCACTTCTATCTCCGCAACGAGATATGTAAGTCAATGGCTATCCGAGAAGCCACATTCAGCTACGATAACATGGCAAATAGCGCCGTCGCCAGTGCTGGAAACCACATCTTGATTCCTCAAGAAGATCTCCAGGGTATCTTCCAATCGCTGAAAGCACCGATCATCTTAACATAATCTTATTTAAACATTTCAAGGTCAAAATATTATTATTATTCTTTAATTCTATGTTAATCATAAATAAGATGGTGTAAGACTCATCGTTTACTTCAGAAAAAAGAGAAAACAATTTCATCACATTGTATAACTCAGTTCAAAGCTGATCCCATTAAAACGCCCCATTCATGACATTTACAATCGGTCTTGTCATCTGTTCAAAGTTTAACTGACACATATCAAGCATCACGCCCTCTGTGCTACACGCCAACGGGAAATACTTCAATTTATTAGTTTCCGCTAATAAACTGTGGCAACACTTTGTCATGAGAAGATGGCATTCTGTATGTCGTTTTATATTCTTCATCATCGTTTGATGTTTCGACAAAGTATTTGTCCATACTTACTCATATGTGCTCTAAATGAAATTTCCATAACATTACATATTGCAATTAGCTGTTTTCCAAATGTCAATAACATCGAGCAATTCACGAGAATTGCTCCATGCAGACAGACAATCGAGTGCATTAGTATCAATCTGTTTATTGTGTGTTCTATTCTGTCAAATTGACGTTTGGTAAATCGTGTCAATGCAGCAAATTGTGCGAGGTGTGGTAAATATGTTTTGACACCTTAGACGATGTAATCGCATGTGAATTTCTTGTGAAACAAGGGGGTGCATTTACGTTCCTAGAAATGTTTTAAAATTCCATTGTATCACCGCGTGGCGCTGGTGGTTTCAGTCAATTTTCGAAGGACTTTTGAGTGGTGACAGCAACAATTGTTAAATTGACCTGTTTGAGGAAAATACCTTGCTTGGGGACGGCGACTCCCTTAGGGATTTTTATCGTCTTTTGACAACGTTATTGTTTCGGTTTTCGTTTATTTCTTTTTTCCATTCTCGGAGAAAAGGTCAAAGTGACCATTTAGCGTTACCTTTTAGACACTTTCAAATTAGTTGCTAAAAGTCTGCTGGGACGCCATTGTGTCCGACAAAATCGAAGTGAGTTTTAGGTCGAACAATGGTTGAACTCAGGGATAAATATTCTATTTTTATTTTCTTATTTGCTGAATAATGAATGGTCGGAACAAATGTCAATGACGGGGAATTTATTTCATTTAAAAAAATTGAATAAATCAGATACAAGATCGAGTTCGAAGTGCCAAAGACTTGAGTTGCATTTAAGTGTGCACTGATAATGTTGGACTAGATAGATGATTGGAATATAAGGAAAGATATGTCTCAACGAGATAAGATTAAAGTGACTGTTTATCGATAATTCACAAGTGGGTTAATAAATCTAAATTTGTACACTATCGGCCGATGTAAACGTTGTGCTGATAATATGTACGATATGCTGCAGTGACATAGGGTGAGATGTGCATCATTTTTGATTTCGTTGTTCGATTATGGAAAATAAGTAACTGCTATATATGTATTAGATATTGCTATATATATTAAGTCTCTATCAAAATATATATCCGAGATTTAGGAAAGAATTCTGAACAAAGTTGCCAAAGACATCAGTGCTCTATCTCTTACCAGTTAAGAGTCTATAAAGGACAAACAAACATTGTTTTTTGTATATATACGAGGGGCGTTCAATATATTCTCGGTATCGGAGTGAAGCTGTGGTTGTATATATAAATTGACTTATTTATCAAGTAATACTATTATTTTAGTGCATTCATGTAAAATTTCATATAAATGTGATTATTAATTTGCGAGAATATATTGAACGCCCCTAGGAGATAGGTAGAAGAGAGAGAGTATCATTTTCATCCATCATGTGAAGTGAGCATATAGCCGAGAAATCGATTTGTTTCATTATGAAGCTTCTTACATTGGCTTAGTTTGCCACACACTATTGAATGATGATTCTAATTTTGTTTATTTTTCATTTCTAAGATTGATTCTACAAGAGAAAACTCAAACGAAGAGAAAAAATTGTTCTCATCCGCATAAATGGAAGTGGATGGTCAAGGATGCGCCCAAAGACATATCCTTATGGTACTCCGCTATGGTTTTGAGCGACGGAAATCTTTATTTTAACCTTTAGAATTTGACCTGTTAAGTGGAAAAAATGATATCCATCAAGTGGTTCTGGTGATAACTGTTCGCAATCCTGTTGAATATTCTTCTTAAGAGCTGCGATTGTCTGAGACATGTTGGCATAAACTGCGCCTCGTCGCTCATGATGATTTTCGACACAATTATTCCATGCTCTTGCGCTCCATTGCTTGTCTGTTTGTATACTGCAGCTGCCTAGTTCACAAATGTCAAATATGATTAATGTACGACGCCATTTGCAAAAATTATAACATATTCCTATGGGGTGATACATTTTGCGCCACCTTGTATATTAAAAGAAACTTTTAATGTGTACTTGAAAACATCGAAGAGACAGAAGACTTGAGAATATATTGTACTGGTAAAGCGGAAGTGCCGAATTTACCAACTTTCATAATTCAACATCCCACCTCTTTCGAGTGAATGATAATGCTCAAAGAATATTTTTGTCTAAAAAAAGTTTTAAAAAAAACATTCGTGATAGAACAATAGCACTACAACATGAGTGTGTGCTGTAGAAGCACAAGGTCCACTTAGGACTGTCACGCCGCTCCTCTTGGTTAGCCATCAATAACATCTTACTTCCTGTATCTCTAAATTGATGGAAACGAGTATAACCGCATGTGTTTTCAGCTGTATAGTTGTATTCCGACCGGAAGTCTTGTATTCCTGTGTGCGGCTTGTGGTTTCTGTGTCACAATTAATTAAGGGTTAACCGCTTACTTATGCATTTTACTTGAACGTATTAAAATTAACCAAACTGCCATGTCCATAGATGAATTGTGTCAAATGCAAATAGACGTGGTATATGGCCACCAGTTGCTTCATGCAGACGTGTCATTTCCAATTTCTTAAATATGAACGTATGTAATTATTCAACGAGCTGTTTAACAACTGGATCCCCAGATTTTGAGCATTCATGTGAAGTTGTGGACATGGCGACATGTAACTGCTAGACGTTGTCGCTATAAATTCACCTAAAACTAGTCATAGCTACACCGCTACACGTGTGCGTCCACTATATGTGGAGCCATTTATATGAATTTTGAGAACAATAAGTACCGTGTAACACAAGCCAGAGTCTTCTCGACCAGGAGATTTTTTGACCAGGAATTTTTGCAGCCTCTGAACCTCAGCTAGTACCGGAGATCATTGGCGGTTTGAAAGTAGATGAAATGTTGATGGTTATTGTCATCATGATCAAAATAGCCGGAAGGTAGCAAAACGCTTAACTCCATAGACCGATTCTAGTGATTCAATAGTAGCATATTTTCGACTCTATGTAGACACCCTACAATTTATTGTTTTTAATCATATTTTAGCACTGTTAACCTTTTCTCTGTAATACAGAAAAGAACCCTCAACTTTAAAGGGCTACGCAGAAATTTCCATAAATTGAGCATGCCTTTAAAACGTTCCTTCACGGTATTTCAAATTACTTAAATACTTTAGAAAGTTTTGATTGAATTTGAACTCTTCGGGCCGTAATGACTAGTTAAACTGTCACAAACTTCAACATCCAGTGCAGGTGTGAGGAAACCTGTTGCCGATAAAGACACTGTCCGTATATACCACAATTTAATTGAATCGGATCAACATACCATTTCCCTGTCAATCTTGCACAAACCTCTCGAAGTCAATCATTTAGGAAAACTTTTTAATTGTTTTAACGAAGAATCCAATAACTGAATTTAACCACGCGTAAACAGTTTATATGCATCGTGAATGTGACATCAATTGAACACCAATCAATCTTGTCACCTAACCCTGGACAGCTGTTCGTCAGAAGTATAATTTGCGCAATGAATTCGCTCCTTTAATTCACATGAAGAGACCGCTCTTTGAGAATTGATTGCCAGTTTCCACGTCAGTAATTAATTTGTCATCGTCAAAATCAAAGAAAAGACTAATTCTTCTTCTTTGTCGTCGACCAACAAATTTGGTCTCCAACATTCACGCGAAAATAATATTTCTTGGTTCCGTGTGAACAGCCAAAAACCGAGATTTCGGGTTTCGGTACACACTCGCGATGAGACGCCATTGAAATGGATGGGTCTCCGTGTCGCACCACCGGGATTAGCCAATTTACATTATTTTTTTGTTCGTCGTTTCTAATTCGGAATATTTCGTGGATTTCAGTCGTTTTCGTGAATAGATGGATGGGTGTAGTGAAAGATTGCGTTGGACGCCTTGGTATTATCTCGGGCAGAACGAAATAAATTTAATTTAGAAATATTTTTGGAACAATTTTTGTCGTTGTAAATATAAATTAATAGTCCGCGTTAAGGATGTCATGGTTCTTTATCTCTTTTAGGTCGCTAGTTTGGCCTAATGGCAGTGTAAACGTGTGTAATCACGAGAAGATGACATTGTGGGCGACTTAATCATCTGGCGGAAAATAAAAATGTTAGGAGTTCCAGCACATAAATCTTTCGACAACAGTGTGAGGGGAAATAGTGATGGATTTGTCGTTATTTTTTGTTTGCTTCACCTGTTGAACTTGTTTGTGTTGGGATATATTTCTCAGTGAAATATGCATTCTCACTGATGGTGGTCCGATTTCTAATAACAAGTCAGCAGATGAAGATTCTTATCGACTGTGCAGGAACGTTTTTGCAATTGTCGTTTCATTTGTTGGCGTGAGTGAAATTTTGTTCTAAGGAGGAGGTGGTAAATTGTTAGCTTTGGTTAGACACATGCTACAATTTTGTCAATAGTGGAAATTGTCGGTGAATCAACTGACTGTCACTATCTAAGTGACACCATGTATTCACGGCATGCGAATAAAGCATTGAGCATTGAGCTTGAAATTGAGAAATCACGAGTACTTCAATCAAGACACCTTTACCAACAGGAAAAAGAAGTTACTCCAGGACATGGTCCTGGAATGCTTTATTGAAGCTAAATGGTCCTCTTAAAATTTGCGCAGATTGCTGACGAGACGTTTTTGAAGGATCTCAATGGTAGTTTATCTTTATATGCCTCTAACCCTTGTAGAGTTTCTCGAAGAGCGATTATGGAGAGCACCATGGCTAAGTAAGTTATATATGACATTCGCGGGCTTAGTTAACCACTTAAAGATAGCCTTTAAGTGACAACTGTCTCCCATGACGCCTAACTCTAGGGGCTGCCGGGATACTAGTTTGACCTGTAAGACAGACAGGCTTTTCAAGACAGAGAACTCGAGAATGTTGAAATTGGATGAAGACGGCGGCGGGAGACGGACGACTGGCGACATGCGACATGCGACGGGCGACCACGGAACGTTAGAGATTCAAATTATGCGTTCTGTTCTTGATATATTGTAGCTAGTCTTTGTATAGTATTTGTGTAATGACATAAACTTCTTGCGGTAAAATCTACTCTGCACAATTGTGTTACAGTCTTGCTAAAAGTAACTGACGACATACCAAAAGCTATTAACGATGATAAAACAACCTCATTACTATTACTTTACTTAACTTCTCGAAAGCATTTGACACTGTTAACCCGTCAAAACTTTGTCGCAAACTGTTTTCCCAATTCAACTTCTGTAATCCTACCAATATGTTAATCTCCTGGAACCTTGCTGACTGTGTTCAATCTGAAAACACGAATTTATTAATTGTATTCAGTTTTCAAATAACAAAGTGTAGAGTATTATGCATAATATAATGACTACGTTTCAAACATAGATGCTGACATCGGGACTATATATAAACGTAGCAGATGACGTACCGCACGCACAAGTAATTTTTTTGGTGAGCAGAGCAGAAAACGGCATGCAAAAGACTTTCCCAACTGGGATTGATGAACGTTTGCCAGGTTAATGCCGAGCAAGAGTATAACGCAATTAAAAGAAGATACCTGTACATCGGTGGTTGCTTCTAAAGTAAAAAAAAATCGAGTTATTGCTTCGGCAGTATCTTCTCTACAACCTCTGGTTTACCGAAAGCAAAATGTGAAAAGAAATCTTTCGGTATTTCAATTAACGTAAGATACAAAGATCAAGAAACTTTCCACCTTCGCACTTTCTATAAACTGCTGAATAGTATCCGCATTATCTTTGGGCCCACCCAAACAAACAACATTATTTCCGTTTTTATGATATCATACTTTAACATCAAACCTCCTCCTCTGCAATACCTTGATTACCGGAGCCTTCGTTAAGATTCACCTTCCTAACACAGCTCTAGTTGCCACGATAAATTCCCGGGTCAGAACTGAGGTCTCCCCGTTCCAGCCCACTTGGGTAGACCACAATTAGGCTTACCTTACATTGTGTGCTAATATTTTTTCATTTTTAAATAGCCTCCTCCGGTGCAAATAGTATCCATTCCAAGGTACATTCCTATCCGCAAATTGGCCAGTGGTATTCACATGGTTGGGCAGGTAAAAAGATGAGACTAATTAATATCCCAGGTTTCCGCTTTCCCTCCATCGTTATATTACGTCGAACAGGAAAAGGCCATATCCCTGGTTAATAACTCCAAAATAATGAGCAGCGTAATCCGATACCCCCTCGTGATGGATATCATCACCTACCTCTAATAAGGAGCTCGAATATAGAATTGGGTAGATATGGCTGTTCGTTGGCCCATTAAAGGTTCATTCACAAGTATAATTCATTTCGCATTATGCCTCTCCGACAATTTGTCTCAAATTTATTTCATTCACAAATTTGCACTTCACGTTTCAATTTGAATTTCTAACACAATATGAAAATCCAACAAGAAAAGCGTAAAAGCGAACAATTAACCGTGGATAACACATTGCACGCTTTTATGGCTCCACCGTTGTGCCTGTGAAAGCAACAAGATAACACCGAATCGGAGACACAAAAAGCGCTTGGATTGAGGATGAAGAATGAAGCAACAAATACAACAGAGAACGAGAGGTACACCCTGCACAGAGGCATGTACGTAGGTGTAGTCCTCAATTGCAAAGGAGCTACACCGTGATGGGGTGCATAGTGCTGTTGACTGTGTTCAGCTCGTCAGCAGTGTCCAGTAACTTTCTAATTTGAGTTTACCCAAGTGCCGTCTGAGCTCAGAAAGGATTCATGGATATTTATTGTGGAACCACAATTAGTTTACAGGGAGTGTGAGTGTTTAATTTTTTTTTGAATCAGGAACTCAATCACCGAATGTAGGTGGCTACGTACATCGGTTTAATTTGCTCAGTCCTGTGGCCGTTCATTATCCCCTCTGGGGCCACCAATATGGATCAAACGCAATGTAATTATTTTCCCATTTTGTTGGCTTGCCTCACAGTATTGATGATGGCTTTTAGATGAGAGCCATATTTAAGTCCTTGATAATCCGTGTGTCCTCAATGGGGGGATTGGGTTGATTGTTAATTTGGCTTTGAGCACATTTTCGCATTAAAATAGGTGAATTCAAAATCTGAACGGATGGAGAGACTATACTATACACACTTGGGGTGTTTTCAGTTGGCTAAAGGATTCGAACTTAATACAATTTAATCCTGGTATTTTTTTCGGTACACTTTATGAGTTCATGAATTCTCGTGCATAGACAGGTGGGCGAAAGGATGGGACCTGTCGATATGAATCAGTAATTGCTTTGCTGTGGGAGCTACGGTTTGATTGATACAGGTTGATGGGAATCCTTGAGTACATGTCTAGACATGAAGTTAATTGATGTTGAGAACGGAGTAATAAAACGATACGGTATCGTTGGAAAGTCAAATACCCTTCGTTTACAACCATTTAGAAAGACTGGCTTAATCCCCTTATCATTCGTCTGATTCCCTGATATCTACGATTGTAATCTCTTGTGCGTTCTGATCCGGAATTAAATCTAGACATAAGTTGGCGAGTGGGTTCAAAATCCACAATTGGTTGCTTTTGGAGTCAGTTCTTTTGAACGACTGTCGATTTAGGTAAATGGTTTGACAAATTTGACCATGATCCCTGGGCTAGTAATGGAATACTGAATTTCAAGAAGACGTTGATTTCAATCTTTTGCCGTGGTGTTGAAGTGAAAAAGCGGGTAAGGAAACCCTTTTGTCTTTTGTTTGCGTTGATTTCAATTGGAGAAGGACATTTTACCACGAACTCTACAACGACATGAGTCCGTAAATAAAGACAACTACCAAAGCATCGTCTTATTATTCATGCATGGCGCATGGTTAACTGTTGCGCAATGCCGGTCTTTAGTTAGTTTTATGGTTTATTTAGCATTTCATAATGTGACAATTGACAGCTTGTTGCGCCGACACCAAATGGCGAATATTTGAGAAGCTCTTTCTAGAAAAGAATACTCTTTGAGGATTGAGGATGACTCGAAAGAGGTTGAGCTTTGAATTATGCAAGTTAGAGATTGAACCTGGCACGGTTCGGCGACCACTTGAATACTACTTGAATACGTTCAATTTATTCGTCTTTATTACTGTGGTGGCAGCTACAGTTGTGTGCGCATCATCTTGGGTTTTCAGGGTTCGTTTCTAAAGAGTGATCGGTAAAGTTTATCAAATTCCTCCTGCATTACTTCTGTCTTGTCGTAAGCCGTACTCTTTATTAAGTTCGTTTGTGAACATGATGAATAGTATTGGACCTAAATTAGACCACTGTGGTACACCATAATTGAATTGGATGCTTTTACACTCGTACTTTTACACCTTTTCTCTGTAAGTATTTCGTGAACCAGTGTATCAAAGACCTTAATGAACTCTACGAAAATAGGTAGCACTTGGTGACTTTTATTCAGGCCTATGGTAACCAAGTTCGAGAGTTCTCTCCGGAGCCTTCTAGTAGGCTTTGCTTTTTGGAACCCAACCAACCATGATACTGTGATGAAATGTAGTGTTTTGGCTAGTTCTTCTTCGTTTCAAAGGAAGCCTTGTTCAAAGATTGTAATTACCTTGTAAATCACATTTATCATCTCGGTCTTATTAGGCGAAGCCTAGGTCCAATATAGTTCAATACCCCTACGATATAGTTAAGACGGATGTCGAGAACGTTAGATAATTCATTAAAAATACTAAATGACTCCATTCTTAGATCCTGGAGCTTTCGACATTAGAATTATCTGTTGTCCGTCATATCCACTTAGCATAACGCGCAGCAGCCAAAAGAGAGGTTTGCATGTTCAAGCTAATTAATGAACAATTAATACGCATATTAACTGTCAAATTATGTCGTCAAGTGGACAACTTGACATTTAAATTATTTCCACAGTGAATAAAAAATGTAGTACTTTTGTTACGTTTCCCACTGATCTCTGCCGCACACAGACAACTTAATGGCAACTACTAAAGATTTTACTTCAATTCAACATAAAACACCTACATCAATGCACAAATGCACAGGAGTTGAAGATTCCTGCTTGCGACTACGTGATCGGGTTCTTCAACTCGTTAAGTTCTGCATCGTCCACGTAAGTCAAATATTCATTTTCACTTCCAAAGCTACGAGTTTGTTTTTCCAAAATATCCAAAGCACTCAACACGTCCTTCCTACCATGTTGAAGCACCCTTTAAACTGAACCACAACGTTTGCATTTTTCGTTTTGCCCCATAAAACAGATATGCAGCCAAGAGAAATAAATTTCAGAAACAAAATAAAAAAAAAAAAAAAAGAAAAAGAGAAATATGTTCACATCATTGAGGAGAATGGAGGAATGTAAAATAAATAGATGTACACATCGTCAAGGAAATAATACCCTGCTGGAATTTTCAGTGCGATAAAAAAGGACACGAACGTCGGCAGTGGGAGATATCACGAGATAAAAGAGTAGTTTTGACATTTAATTTAAGCACTTTCGCAAGAACAACGGAAACACAGGAGCATGAGATTATTTCTGATGTAATAAAAAAAAGAATAAGTGGGTGTAACGATTCGGAATTTGCAGAGAATTCCCTGAAGAGTAGTCCTTGGAAATATATGATTGCTGTACTTGTTGGAGGTCAGTGCACATTCGATGGTTATCCCAATAGACCCAAATTGATATTTACCTTATAGGGCTTTCAAATTAATGTAGCTTCGTATCGAAAATAAGTTAAATATTGAAAATAGATGAAGTTCATGCAAATGACATGCATTTACATATACACATTAATGCCATAGCGACGATATTCACACTGTGAAAATGGAGGAATGAATTAAATTGCCGTTGCAAAGTCACATTTGATATGTATTGATTTAACCAAGTTAATAATTCGATTGCCTATTTTGTTCAGAGCATCCATTGTTGGGGATGCACACTGTTTCAATAGAGAAACCATTCAAGAAGACATCAAACATTGTCGAAACGTCGGGCAACATAAAGGCGTAACTAACAATACACGCAAAAGTGGCCAAAAAAGCTGACGAAGAATCATATTCTTCCCAATTCATTAGAAATAGCCCATATTTTATTGAAGAACGGCACCGCCCATCGACTGTGACACCACACAACCATATTCAATCAGTTCTTTCAGCTTAATTGGTGGGCGATGCGATGGTGTAACCGCAAAAGAGCACTGACATGCAATCTAATTGCTGGTTAGTATCACTGGTTCGTTAGATTACCTGGTTTGACCGTTCCAAACTTCTTTCTTTGGGAAACTTGATTGCTATGGTTAAGGACCCTTGTCTTAAGCGAGAAGTAATTGGAGGATCAATAGCTGCATTCGATCGCTGACGGTCCTGGCCATGCTGCTTCTAGTCATTAAGACCAATCTGTCTTGCGCCCACGGTGATTTGGTCTTTAAACCGGGGGTTCCTTCTTCCTGACCTTCCTTAAATGGGGCGGTCGGGTTCGAAGACCCTCTTAGCTGTAGTATTGGTGTCCGTGCTATTTTTTTCAATTCCAAATCTTGATACAGCTCGTAGAGTTCGCGCTTATGTATTCTGCCGCATTTACCTTCCTCGCAGAAGATACCTTATATCTACTCCAATCCGACGCATCAATTTTCTTTCGATGGCACAGACAATTAACTCTGCTGTTTGGCTTATCATGCAACTTTGAGCTCCCTGTAGCAGGACTGGTATTGTAGGACCACAGATCGCACCCAGACATTTTTTCTCGAAGAGACCAAAGGCTTCTTCATCCGCTTTTCAGATTGTACATGGGCTCTACTGGATGGTCAATGTCAATTGCCTCCTAAGCTCAAAGAAACAGCGATTGGCTAGAGTTTTTCCGCGTTTGACAAGCGCCATACCATCATTAATATTCTTCCGAGAAAGTACGCTCGATCACGACAACGGATTTTTTTTTACGTCGGACGACTTTATGGTGTTTACTTAGTTTTGAGATTGACTACACTGCAAAAGCCACTAGAATCTTAACTAAATAGAATTTTCTTGTGGATCTTGTGGAATTTTTTTCGTGGATGTGATTTCACATTTGTTGTACATTTATGGGTCCTGCAGTTGTTTTTCTCTAATTAAACAAGGCATTTTTGTGTCCATGCAATTATGTATGTATATTTTGTGTATCTAATGTATCTAAATAATCAAGGTGTAGCACGATCCGAAAGGAAGATTACGCTTCTTTGAGGCAGCCTTTGGAGAAACGCTAATACATTTTACAAACATGTAGCAGTCATGCATTAAAAGCTTAATGTCAAGTGTAGCTCCTTTACCTGACGCCCCTGAGACGTGTGTGTCTCCGCGTCTGTCTTCATTACCCAAACCACATTTCGTTTGCTTTCAGCTCAAGGGTGCACTAAACATGAATAAACATTCCAGACACTCCACCACCAACACAGGTCACAGCAGGAAATGAATCTCAATTCACAGCTAGCTGTCGAGAAGTTTATTATTTTGTCATCTGCAAAAGCATTCTCGGGGCCGAAAGGATTCTGTCATCTACACGTGTGCCTGGCTGAGGGTGCCAGCAATTTATTCAGTAATGATGCTAACGATTGCCGTGCCATATCGATCCCGACACGAGTTGAGCCCAGCTAATGCTTTATTTATTTATTACGAGGCTGGCAGCGGCCGGCTAAGGTGTCTCCGCACAATTTTGTGTGCCATTTAATGTGGACATGGCATTCGGACCAGACAGCACTGATTGACATTCCCTCGACATCGCCTGTTATTTGCATTTCTATCTCGCATGCCGCTGGCGTAGTGGCCCCACCAGAAGGAAACCACCACAGACACAGGCCATGTTTGCGTGGTTGTTGTCTTAAGGTTTAATATGAAATCTGGGTCCTGTTTGGTCGTTGTCCTTAATTATAATTCTTCCAGATGTAGTGCTTACGGGGTTGTTCTTGATGTGGGAGCATAATTGCGTTCGAGGATGTTTCTGAAGTGTGATGAGTGGTGAAGGATGTCTGCAAGTTGTTGCTTTGATTTCATCTTTGCCTCGCTTTATCCCCGGTATTATCCCGGATAGAGGGTCATGCTCCGATATGAACTGTGGGTGGTTGTTGGTTGGTTGTGTCTTTCAATAGTGTAATGGCAATGTCAAGAAAACGAATCCCACCGATAAGAGGGAGGGTGGGCACTGGGCAGTAATGAATCCTGCTGGACACTGATACTTATCTAGTTTCATTCTGTAGTTGACCCAGATGTAAGCAATTCAGTCTCACAATTCCCTTATCCCGGAGCTAACGACGTCGATTTTGATTTACGAACTGGGATCTATTTAAATCACATCGGGGGCGGATGGACTTAAATCGACGTAATGGATTTTAATGTGTCGCCGTGTGCAGAATGAGAGTAAAATGGCATTCCGGTGTGAAGGAGCATGTGTGCTGGAGATTGTGTGTTGCTTGTGTTTACATGCCACGAAGAGGTCCTTTGTATCATTTTTTCGGGGATGTAGGTTGGCATTTTGATGATTCCGACCATTAGTAGTTGAATGCCTTGGATGTCCCTAATGGTCATGGGATATTTATCATGCTTAGAAGTCATTGTAAGCCGGTATTTCTTCTCCCCTCTGCAGGCGATGGCGTTGTGTAGCTTATTGTTGGTGCTTGATAGATTTATGTTCACCTGCCCGGATCAGGGCCTTTCCTGCGTTGCATAATAATGTAAGAAACTGCTGGTGTCTCCTCCAGGTCACGATGGGAAGGATACAATATGTTTCGGATGGTCTCACGTTCTACCAAGACTAATGTCTCCATCATACGCGCAATTAACAAAATACCCATTTGCTGGCAGTCCTCGATTGATGAAGGACTATTATGTTTGCTTCTTAACATGAAAAGGCTTTCACATTCTTCGGGGGTGGCGTTGCCATTTCAATGACCCTGTAAAGACGAAGGTTTGGGTAAATAGTTTAGAAACTATTTGCGAAATGTATTCTTATCCATCGTGTGAGATGATTTGTTTTCCGATCACTTCCATACACAAACTTTGAGAATGCCGTTTCTCCCGGTCTTCGGTTGCCCTTGTACAACCTTCCCGGACATTAATTTTTCAAAAGTTATTGACTTATCAAGGATTCCGATTGGTTCGACATCAAAGGAAGGATGGAATGAAGATGGAATATGAATACGTCTGCTTTCTCGTGCATTATTTCGTAATCATTATCATCGCCACGTACAGTTGCTCCGCTCCGCACGTGGAACGGATTTGCGATTCAATGGGCGACTTATCGATATCTATAAGGTTTCTTCGTCTTCCTCAAGTGTGGATCAACGTTCTTGTCGGGGAGTATACTTTATTTTTGGGGATGTACAAAATCTGCTATTTTTTTTACTACAACAGGTGCTACTGGATTAGAAATGGATTAATATGCGTAGTGATATCGAGTATGCATGGATTAAGATTATAGCGCAATATTTAGATTTCAGAGCCATTAGAGTCAGTCCTTATTGTTTACATTTTGATCAATTCCTGGAGTCTAGGTGTCATATTTGAAACATAAATCGAGGGCATGTGAAGGTCCTTATAATGTTTCGAGTAATCAAACCATTGTTGACTGAGCCTCAAGATCAATCACTGGTGGTGTGACATTTACACCCTTTGAAGCTCCAGTATCTCGAGAAAGAAAGGTTGTGCCATAAAAATATAAGTTCGTGTATTGATGTAGTTTCGAACGACGGTACGGAATTCGGTGCTGGAATTGAAGGACTTAACTTACAATTGTTTCACTTGTACAGGATTAAAAATGGGTATTATTCTTAGACTGACCGAATGCAGTCAACGTATTGTTTGATGTGTATGCAGTAGTTTGTATCTCCCCTTGTGGCAAAACATCGCTTCAACGAGTACTTCCACTTATTCCTACAAGTTCGTCTGTTCATTATTTTAATGAGAGATTGCATCCTTGAAGCCACATTCAAAAGCGTGCATACATAGAATGAATGATTGTAGTTTGAAATCTGATCAACGACAGGGAATACTTCAATGCAGGATATTCAAACATGGATGCCAATTTGGGACACTTTCTTAACAAGAAACATCCATGTGAACAAACTTCAAAGTTTTGGAAGCAACCCGAAATGAGACTTTCGCTTGCTATTGCCAGAGTTAGCTACCATGATGGGGTGAGAATTGGCAGGGTACGGGACGAGAGCTGTTCGTTTATAGTTTGACCATTCCCCGTGGTGTCTTCCGAAACATGCGTCGATGGTAGGATGCCCTTTGTTGCGCTTATGATATTAACTAAGCTTTATCGTGGCTAAAAACAATATGATATCAAGTACAGATGTTGCAGAAATCTCTCTCGGCGGCGATTAATTCTCCGGATGCAGTCACATTTAACGCAAAGACTTCCCTGAGGGCTACATAGCATTGCCACTTCAAAAAGAAATAGAGAGAGACAATAGAAAAAAATGCACAAAATTTAAATAAAGACGAATGTGATTTACTAACACGTCTGAAATTTCTACGGAAAAAATATAAAATTAAACTGTCACGCTGACTAAAGTTTACATCATCCCAACTGCTTGCCAAGATAATCAACCGCTGTCCATTCAGATAATCATTCATTTGTTTCAAACAAACGAAGCCATTAAGCTGGAATGACTCACTAATTACTAAATAACTCATCTAAGAGATTGTCTTCAGATGTTTCAATTACAAGATCGTTCCTCTTTTAATTATAACCCGGACATTATAACAAAACTTCGAAGGTTGTCCGGTTTTTTATTTTTTATTTTTTTGTTTTGCGTCCATTCATCTTAATTTAAACAAATGAATAGTCCGTTTCAGTCCATAAATATAACTTTTTACGGCCATCGACTATCTGAGGGATAAACTCAAATTTATATATGTATGTTTATACACAATTCAACTGTGACCTTAATCCCTAATGTATTCCATAAATTCAAACTGAGACGCACACTTCCTTCGCTCGCACCGCCGCACATTTAGTGGATCACCTAAATGAATTTAATTGCAATTAAATCAAGGATACCCAACCGTATTTTGTGCTCCTCGCTCAGTCTTTTTGTTTTTGTTTCCTTCATCAGTTTGGCTTGTCATAGGTTAAAGTTAACCTTAGCTAATGTAATAAATGAAATGCCATTAAGACCTTTTTAATTAAATACAACAACAAGAAGAACCTAAGCCAGCGAATTGGCTGCAGGAGCAACGAAAGGGGGAGTAGAAAACAGGAGGTTGAAGGCATGCCATACATATTTATCAAAACCGCTCGCTCTGGCCGCAAGGTATTGTACTTTGAAAATTGCCAACACATCTAGAATTTATTGATTATTTTTCCCACTTCCCATTACTAGAATTAAAAGTGAAAAAAAAAACACAGAATACACTCATATTCTCGCACACACGCACACCCAAACACACAGCCGCGACTTGAAAAGAAGGCAAAATAATTACACGTCACTTCATGGTTTCGTGAGGACTCCTTACCTTGTGGAGGAGTCTTTTCTTAAATTTATGCCATAGCACACTAGTTGGGTGTGGGGGGATTCTAAGGAACAAGTGGAAAGTTGTTTTTTTGTCATTCTCTCTTTCACCATTTTTCTCGTTGTTTCAACTCGAAAAATCATCGAAACTGTCGATTTTTTTTTGTTATTTTGCAGTTCTAAAGCCCGAACGAGTGCGCATCATTAGTGAGGATCCTGTTGCTTTGTTAAATGTATCTAAGTGGAGTTTGAAAGTAGTCAGAGGTTCATATAAAGGATGCTAATTGCTTAGCTTTAGAGTATCAGTATAAAATATAAGTTTTCAATTTGACAGTCGGTTCGTTGAAGGTTGACAGTTAACTTGACAGGGGTGAATAATTTATTCAGTGCGCAACTTTTCCAACATTCCGCGAGTTTGTATTAATTCTTTTTTGTTTTGTTTTCTGAAATAATGTACTTGTGGCTTGGGGCCGATGGCTGGAGGTGAATACATTTTCTAACTGTCTAAACTTCAAAAAGTGAATTTGTGGGTATTATTAATTCACAAATGTATTCGTACTTTATTTGAGCTTAAGAAAAGAAAATGAAAAATGTACATTTTTAAAGGAGGCACGTATTTTTGGGTTAATTCCTTTTCGTGATACTTTATTGAAGTCATATTTTAACCTAACATAATAACCTCACTTTTTTAATAGTAGCGACTTCGGTTGGCGTCGATAGTTTACAGTTCCAGGCGAATGTCAGTCATTCTGAAATTTAATTTCCGTCTCAAATGTTATTAGTTGGTTTAAAGCATGTGAATTTAGTGTCTTCATGTCTGTGTCTTCCTACCACTCCGCATGTCGAATGTTTAATGGTTAAGATGAAATTGAGTCTGCATTAAGGTAATTGTAAGTTACAGTTGGGTAAGGTTTGAATTAACACCTAATACACATATGTACACATGTGATTTTTGAAAATAAAGAATAGTATCTTAAGAGTTAAACTGATGTCTAAAGTTATTGGTAGCATACATTTTGTGCTCACTCACTTAGAAAATTAATGTCTTTTTGTATCCCACTATAGACGAATTCTGTTGCTGCCCTTAAAATCAATTGTATAATATAAGGAATTGTTTGCTTGAGAAGGATTTGACAAGTAGATACAGGAAAGACGCCAATTCGTTTGTTCTTCTTTTGTCATGCACAATAGTCCTTAAATACAGTGGTGATCTATAAAGGCTTAAATTAACTTACCGGTGTTGTTCCTGTTTATTTTAAGACAACTAATCATTTCCTGATAATCTAGCCTAAGTGATGTAAAATAACATGTGTGCCTTACACCACCTCTCCTTGCAAGTGTTCTAATTAAGAGATGCTTCCGCTTTACGACTAATGATTCTCGTCACACTTAGAGTGATATAGTTACGTTCGATTCAGTGGTGGATTAGATTGCTTAGCTGATCCTATTCCGTGTACCGAATGATTTTGATGCGATCACGTGATTTGATTTTGATCAGATTCTTGGGAGAGTCAAACATGTAGCGGTTTTCTATGTTAGCCAGTGCTAGACAGTTGCAGAGCAGATGCCCTATTGTTTTGATCCGATGACATTAACTAACCACATGCTGTTAGCCGTGTCTTCAAAAAGTCTATACTCTATGCAGCCTCGAAAAAAAAAACTCCTCGAGTTCATGTACCTTCCCTTTAAAGCCCAACTCTGACAAACTGAACAACTGGCTATCATGTTCCGCAATTCATAAGCTCACCCGGAGAGTGTGAATAATTATGCTAGGATAAGCGCCATTGCATCTTTTCGACGTGGAGAAAATAAACGTTGATACAAAGACAACATTTAGTTGGATCTTGGCAAATGTTCTTCTTAGATTTTTCTATAGTCTGGAGTGAGTTTAAAGTCCAGAATCTTTTTATCTGTGTTCAGAGTAGTTCACCAAGTTGTCTATGTTTTTCTCCCAATCCTCTCAACTTACACTAGGTCTTTCTCTGCTGCGTTATAAATCGGGCTTGAAATCGACGATACTTGGTCACAGAAATATTTGTTATACGCTCTGATATAAAAGTTCACAAATTTCTTTAAAATTTAAAGGTCACCACTTCCCGGCCACCAATAAAGGGAAAAAGATTATCCATGAAGTCATTATCTTCTATCGTGAGTTCATGCACTTAATAGAAATAAATTACATCTGGTGTGGCTCCCACAGCAGGGGCAACGCAGACGGTTGTCATTGATTTCATGAAAAGAAGAAGAAAATATTAAAGCATGCTTCTAAAAATTAAGGTCTAGGTGGATCAAGGACTTTATGTGTCGTAAATGCAAGATGTGTCCATTTTGAGAAGGAATGTGAAAATTACTTCATTCAATTACGAAATTTTCGAGATAATTCCTGCCAGCTGCCATAAACGTTGGACGCATAGAAAGCCAAACCAATATTTTTAATGTCAGCTCGGTATGTATGTATGTGATCTAAATTACATTTTTATCGCTAAATAAACAGCGTCTGCAACTGTGATATCGAACGAAAACACATTGATATTTCATCAGTTTAATGCGTCGTTTCAATTCCAATAGAATGGTCAGTGTATTCTACTGACGGCATTGCATCAATTCGCTTTTGTTGTGCGTATTGACATGGTGCAAGGACGACTAATGACGTCTTACAAGAACCTTAAAATGTTCGCATGACGACAATAATTTCTGTCAATTTCCGATTGCGCAGTGCAAGGGTGCAACTGTCCTGTACAATCTATACATATTTTGTCCGTATGACGTGGGGTGAGTGGAAGGAAAAAATATCTTCTGATAACAAGTATCCATTGGGTCGCACCGCATACTTGAAACTTTCGAAATATCTTATGACATAACCTCTCTCGTCAGAATTTTAATAAAACCAATTCAGCGCTAAGTGAATCCAATAAAATTTTATTTTAATGTGACATCCTGACAGCATTTTGAGAATAGACTTCGAAATGTCTTTGAACTCGGTCCCGTTTGCCTCCGCGTCAGACAATTCCCATTGAAACTTTCCATTTACCTTGATGGCGTAAGTAAATTGGATTTTCAAAAAAACAACAACAAAAACACGTTTTCTTTCCCCTTCTCATTCGCACTGAGTCTGTAAAGCGAACTCCACTAAGAAACAACTGCATGGACCAGGATGCTTATCGAACCAATTCAACGTATCAAAAATGAATCCGCACCAGCAATGTTTACCGAACGCGATGATTTTGAATAAATTTAAAATGAAATGCGAAATTTTGAGGTCGATATGATTTAAAAATATCATCGCCAATCATACGTACACGGGTGTGTACTGTGTATCTGCGTGATGACTTTTATTCATGCAGATACTATATGTATTTTTGAATTTGCAAATAAATAATGTCATTAAAAATCTTTTTGAGATTCGAAAATTTTTCGTCGAAGCCATGGTCGTTCCCAGCAGGCAGGCAACAGTGGCAGTGGCAGCGGCTATCAAGCTGAGAAGCATACTCTAAATTATGTTCGTTCGTTTATAATAATATTTTTTAATGAAATTATGAATTCCAAAGATCTCGTTCGGCCGTTCCTCGTGAACGCCGCCGCCGCTGTCACGATGACGAGCGACGAGGTGATACAAAAACAACGATACAAGATACAGCGCCACTGCTTGGATGGAGGGTGGCGGTAGACAGTGGTCGGTTTGCGAGAGCGAGAATCGCCCCAAAATGAATGTGGCGCAAACGAAAATAGACGTTGAAATGTTTTTATTTCAAACATTAAATTTAAGTAGACTCCAAAAATAAAAGTCGAAAATATTGTGTCGGTGTGGAAGCTAATTACAAGTTTAAATTAGGCAGCCGAGAATTAATATGCGTTCAATGAGAGTCCAGATGAGTGTTGCAAATAGTGCTAATGAACAGTGTTGAGAGTAAATCTCTTTTGTTTGGAATGATGCTACAGACTCCGGAGCGATTCCGGATGCATGCATAGTTGCTCGTCGGATATATTTAGACATTTGAATAACTGAACTGAACAGGAAGAATACAGGCACACATATGTTCGTGTAGTTCCACCTGCTGAACAGGCTTGTTGTGTTGGTTTTATTAATTTCTAATGCTTGTTACGTATCATAATTAATTGGATTGCGCACTTGTCATTTGTAGTGTGGTTGAGTGGCTCACTTGAGGATGACAGCTGGTAATTGGAATGAATCATTTCGGTTTCTGTGTAATCTCGACATGTTCTTGAGTTCTTGATCGGAATTTGCAGCAAATGTAATGTCATGAGGACGTACAAGTGCGTGAGTGAATTGTGAGATATTTGTAAAGGTTGTAACATGACTTGCAAAGAGATCTCTTGATGTATTTAATGCGGTCACAACGGAGAAGAAATGTCCTTTGTTTAAAAGCATTTGTCGACTGACCATTGCCAGATTCAGGCGGTACGCAAATGATTTACTTTTCTGTCAATTTGATGGATGCTTAAAAGCGTTATGTGAGGTGGCGTTTTCTTTTATAAATATTTATTTAATCTAATTAATATTTATTGGTGCAATTGTGGCGAGTTACGCTTGAATATGAGCGCTGTCGAGTGATGGTGAATTTAGGGGGGTACATTAGTAAAAGCGATTGTCTATCTCGAAACAAGCATTGAATAGATGTGGCTTTGGTCTGGCAGAACTTTTAGCTCAAATGAGCAAAATCATACTCATACCAGTCCTGCTATGTACAGCCGAAAGCTGGAAAATGAGGTGGACGGCCAAGCTGATTGTAGTTATCTTCGAATACAGTAGCCGTCGTGAATAGAAAAATATATATACATAACTGATAGCTGTACACAGATGTGGATGACCTGCTGACTATACTGGTTCGGGCACACCAAGTCCTTGAATACCAATGCACCAGTTAAGAGAGTCTTTGAATATGACACTTGTGGCTTAAAAAAAAGGATAACAAAGACCAATACGTAAGGCTAATATTTCATCTCAGACCAACAACAAATAACACAGTGTGGTACCACAGTGAAAATAGTTTTCCCACACACCTCTTTTTGGCTGAATTCGAGAAAAGAACATGAGTTTTAAGCTATGCTCACACGATTACAATGTTTCACAATATTGTCAGGCCCACCAAAATGCTCACAATGAACTGAAAATGAGGTGTTTAGAGCAAACTCTCTTGCAATGCTTAAGTGCCATCTCACACGATTGCCAAATGTTGTCCCAAAATCTAACAAATTTCATTGTCAGACGTTTATCCTAGCAATAATTTGTCTGACAACGATGTGAGATAGAAAATTCATGACAGATGTTTGCTTACAAAAAAAATTGACATCAGTTAAATCAAAAATTATTCTTTTCGTTCTTTGCAGTGAAAATATTATTATTCAATGATTTTTCAAGAGTTTCTTGTGCGTTCTTACGGAAAAATTTAAATGAAAAAAAAAGAGTCGCAATTAACAAAATATCCTGCGGCAGTATATATTCCGAGAATCCAGCATGCCACAAAATGGGGTGCATCTCGATTTCCTGAATTCTTGCTATATGATTTTTGAACTCTTTATTTTTTTTGCATTTTAAGACTTCATTGGTGTAACTTAACTCATTTTCAGAATGAATTCAAATCAAAAAATACCGCTAAATCTTCGTTTTAGTAGATTAATAGTACGTTTACAATTCAATTCAACACTTAGGGAAACAAATTTAGAAATCCAATTTTTGCGTTCCCACTGAAATTTTAGCATTTCAAATGACATCTAGTAGCAGAATTATTACTGACATTTCCATTCTTATTTGGATTATCACTTGAAATTACTGATTGTTTTTTGACAGCAGTTTTTTCTCTATGTTAGCGGGCTGAAAAGTTATCAAATGACGTGCTGAACTTCGAAAGAGTTTTGTTTGATTTGACAGACTTGCAAATGCAAACATTTCGCTGAAATCCAACAATTCGGAATGCTGGAAAATGTATGGCAAATTGCTGAACATTTGGGCTGAAATGTTGAAACTAGCCGAAATGTTGGATTTAAGTGCGGTGTGAATGTACTATAAATATGTGAACTTTTTGACAAGGAAAACATTTTGCAAATGTCATACCACAGTGTATCTGTCAATTTCAAATGGGTGTACAGAACTTCCTAAGCGTCTGACAATTGTACAAATTGAGTGTTTATATTGTGTGTCTATTGGCGTATGGAGGTCGGACTATGATCTAACATAATTGTGAGTTAGGGCAATCTGCTGGACATAGATTTAAAATTTCCAGTAGTTGCATGTTCATTTCAATCCCGGACTCCACAACATCAACCTTTGCACTTTGGGCGATTGTGTAATGCACATAGCGACTGTACTAGAAATACGACTATGTCATCCGATTTAGCTTGATGGACCTAAATGTTATTGGTAGTACGTTAGTTCAACTTTTTCCTTTGGTCGGACGACTTGTAGTTTCGTGTGAACATATGTCTCCGAGTCAAAGCGCGGAACAAAGAAAATTACGCGTAGTTCAGATAAAGAGATATTTTCGATTATAAAGGCTGCCAGAAAAGCATGAGCTTCTACATTCATTTAATACTTTGAAATTAATCTCACGAATGAAATGTGTCAAGATGGCTAATGGTATCGAATACATATTCATATTTATGAATGGATTTGGACTGAAGTTAGTAAATGCAATAAGGTCAGCTGAAAAAACTGTCTTCTTTCAAAAATGATTTAAAGCACGAAACATGATTCAAAACTATAGGAATAGACCTTCTGATTATACGGATAATCGCATCTGATAATTAAAGTTTACGAGTGCTAAAAACAACACCCAGCGGAAGTTAAAAATCCGTTCTAAAAATGAAAAGGAGCAAAACTTTAAGTCGCAGGCAATTTCATTGAAATCCTTTTAAGCTCCAACGAATGGCAACAATTTATTCAGCCCAAAATCGCAGAGTTTTCACAACATGATACCGCTTGAATGATTGATTGCTAATGTTGGAAATTCGATTCATCGAGGCTTATTACCAAGATTCGACATTCTCTTACATCGGTTCCTTTGAAAAGTCATTGCACTCGTTGAAGCATTGCCAATGAGAGTATCCTTCTGAGTAATGCCATTTAGAGACAGTGATTATGGGATACTTTTAACGACATGTCCCACTTGTGTGCTTTTCCCTCAAGTACCATTAGTCTTCTTGGAAACACCCCGATTTCATCTGATCCCTTGAACGGTGTCCTATGACGAACCCTTCATGTTTTCTTTTTTGTTCTGCTTGATGTAGAAAAAAAAAACTTTTATATACAACAGCAACTCACAAACTGATAGCAGATGGAAAAGAAAGAAAAACTGTTTAAAATTGAATAAGGGTAAAATGAGATACTTACCGTGGAGACAAACTGCATCCCATAATCATACCCGGCCCCCCCGGTTTCACTAGAATATATTTCTCGAAGCTGAACTCCGAAGACACTTCGAGTGCAGATCAGATACTCCTTAAACTGGGTGACTGTTAGCGACCGCATCACCTGATGTGCCATTCACCAGTTAACTGCATTCTGGATCTCTGATAATGAGTTTTTAATTAGTTTATAAAGAATCCAGAACAACTCTCATAGTTCACATCCTTTTCACCTAGGTTTCATTTTCTCTTTTATTTATTTTTTTATTTAACGCTACATCCGTTAGGAATATTCCCATTCGTCGGTTGTTGTTAATATTTTTCTCATTCCTATTCCCCATCCCATTAGGGATTATTAATTTTAATGGATAGCCTGGAGCATTGACACTGACAGAGGCACTTGGAGGCATATTTTTAGATAATCAGAGGCAAGTTTGGGTTTGTGGGTACGTACGGGTACGTCCAAGGGTCGAGGGTGAAAATGTAGATGGGGGCATTGTAGGCGAAAGGTTAAGTGATTATTCAATTGACTTCTATTAGAAAGGGAGATTGTCTATATTCGATTTTGTTACTTTTGGGATGCCCTCAATATGAAAGGCCGTTTAAAGGGAAAGGTCTAATTATGGCATCCATTAGGAGGTCACGTTTTGAATTGAATGAACAGCTTGATGTTGGGGAAGCAAAAATTAATTTTTCGACAGCTGTGGGATCGAATCAGAAATAAATACTGTTTACACCCAAGATTAGCTGTGCGTTAAATCTGAAACGGAACTGATCTTGATTTACTGCTGGACTGTGAACCTTGTCTTATTGAGATTCATGGATTCAGTTGAGAACATATTTCACCTCTTCATACATGGTGTCGTGCGTGTGTACTGATCATTTCGAAAGAAGCTTGACATGAGTTGTGATTTAATATAAATTTAATAAAGTCGTGGATTTTCATAGGACTCTTCTCAACTGTGCTCAAAGTACAAACTGTATTTGGTTCAGCTGCTGAATTAAACATTTGCGATGAATAAACAAAATAAGAACAAATTCAGTTTTTGAAAGCGAAATAAAACCAAACGTTGTGACCGGAGTGCCGGGCATACGCCGGGTTGTGCCAAGTTCAATCTCCCAATTTTGCAACTTTCATAATTCATGGCTCCACCTCTTTCAAGTCACTGACATTGCTCAAAGGTTATTTCCTTTAGTTTAAGCTGCTCAAACTTCCTGCCGTTCGGAGCCGTCATAAAACTGAGAGATGGGTCAACTCGAGTTGATAAACCGAGTTAACCCGAGTTAGATCCCAACCGAGTTGACCCAAGTTGAAATTGTGTCAAACCGAGTTGCCGAAACTAAAACGGAACGAATAATCGAACACCAACATTACAAACTGTTAGACTCGGTGTGAAGTTAATACACAATTCTCTTGGTTGATTACGACAAAGTGAGCACATTGCGAATCACATAAACATTGTTTTTGTACAAACCGAGTTGCACTGCCCCGTTTAATACCTAGTAGTTGGAGTTCAGTGTTATTGGGTACATATTTACATACATGTATATGGGTTTGCAGGTGGTCTACCTGCTATTCTTCCGCTGTTTCTTTTTGCACATGCATCTGTATTTTGTGTTTGGGTGTTTTGGGTATGGAATGTTTTCAGCTATGGTGTGTATTTGCTTGTGCGAAGTGCGAACCATATTCTCTTCACGTCCAATACATAGAGGCTTCATTGAAACAAATGGTACTATATTGTTGCGAATTCACAACAAATAAAATTGTATACACAACACACATATTTGTTGCTAGCTCGTGCGATCGTTGTCTGCGACTTGATTTTGTTTCCAGGCGAACGACTCTTTTTCTAGGCCGTTAGGTGATAAAATGATTAAGCGAAATACCTATTTGTCGCACACCAATCTTAATACCCCAAGAGACGCCACTGGTTAATAGTGCGAGTTTGGTTTGAATCAGTTTGGCAGTTACAAACACAACATAGTTTGAAATGGGTACTTATCAATAAATCAAACAATGTTGTTCACAGCCGAGTTAGCAACTAGTCGCATTTTATATTTCATTGCGCGAAATATGGTCACAGAACAATCCTTTTTACTGATGAGAATGATATGATTTATGCACGGTCATCATGAAATGCGTCTGAACTCATTCCCTGAGTACAACGTGGACACCACCCAGCCTCTGTGATGGAGTGACTAAGGTCCATTTATGCGGGAAAGGTGTTAAAACCTCATCGAAAGTTGTGTTTTAAGTGTTTTAGAGATCGTATTTAAGTCTTTTACAACAATGCTTTTCGAAAATAAACCGTGGATCTTTCGACAAGATTCCGCTCAGGCCCATAAGGCCCATTTATCACTCATACTCCTACTACGTCTGTCAAAAACCATCCATAAGTAGGTCCAGAGCGGTGAAACAAACGTAATTGACACACAACTTCTATCACAAAAAGTAATCAGTTTATTTTTTCTGTTCATCAATTGAGTGGAAATAAAATTCTGCTAAAATTTTAATTTCTAAGACGTATTCAATGGCATTTCACTTGATGGGGTATGTGTTATTTTAGTGTTTACTCGAATATACGAAATTTGTTTAAATTTTTCTTGTAATCACTTAGAAAAGTTTTGTCGACCCATCTTTTTGTAATGTTTTCAGATCCAATAAGAGACAGTTTAAGAGTGTTTAAGTGCTACTCTGTCCACTATTCTTATGTGTTATTTCGGTTGAAATTATACACGGCGTCTAAGTTACGACATTGGAATCATTGAAAACGACATTGGAAATATTGTAGGTTGATGATGACAGATGAATAAATTATTTTAGGATATAGACACTCAAAAAAAAAACAGAAAGTTTACATTTTTCAAGTAAACATTTTAGTAAAAACTTTCTTTTAATCTCTAACCTTCTCCAAATAAATAATTAAAAAAATAATTGTGTGCATTTTTTAGATACATCCTCAGTTCAAGTTTCACATGTCAACATCGATGAGTTCCCAAGTTACGCAGTATCAAAAGTAATGACATAAAGAGACTGTAAGGACTTCGCTTCGTACGAATGGAGGCGTAGTCTCAGGAGAGTTCACATTCTTCAATGGATTCTGTGAAGAACGTTTAATCACGAACAGCTTCTTGAATTTCTCTGTATAGCTGTAAATATCAAATTGACACTAAGTGGATGGACGGGCTGAACATAAAAACTACGTGTCCGATGTTTATTGCCGAATCGAAGAGTCTTTAAAATTTCCCTTCCCTGGTAATGACCATTCAATATCAGGAACAATCAATAAAAATGGTTATTGGCCAAACTGGTTAGTAGATGCCTACGCTCGTGATGGACATCATTGGGCGCCATTTCAGTATACATTTTAAATGAGTGCGCTGGCGTTTATTTTATTTGCTCATTGCGATAGTGTAAAGGGAGAAGTTTAATTGTGCAGTTATTTAAACACGTTAAAGAAGGTAGAATAACTAATTCGGTTTATTGAAACACATCACCTATCACGTACTGGCTGAAACAGTCATGAATCTTGTTGCGATCTGTGCAAGCATATTTTCAATTTAGATCCCAAATGATGGTACTATATATGAATCTATAGATCGCAATCATTCGGCACTAATTACTTGACAAAGTTCAGCACTCAATGAATACTCATTAAATCTGGACAACAAGTGAAATCATTTTACAAACTCATTACTTCATCAAGCACAGATGGCTGAAGTGTACTTGATGAAATTAACAATTGTCCCCACCAGCAACAGACAGAACGGCAGTTTTTGAGATTCACAGTCCGTGAACTGGATTAACAGACATAAACAAAGGCAGAACAAAATACATCAGCAAAATAATGACAGAAAAAAAAACAGAAATCCCCACGAACCAAGTTAATTACCACCTCTCTCCGACTCACAAACAATAAACTTGAATACAATAAGCCAGCAGAAATCCTCACGAAACTACTCAAGGTAAGTACTGACATCACAGCAGTAGCATCACTACAACCAGCAGCAGGCAGAGCTATCTTAGAAAATCATTCTCCATGGGATTCAATCGAAAGGATATCCCCTTTCTCGAACAATTTTAATAGGCAAAGCCTGGCGAGATATCAAACTGTTAAACTAGGTAAACAAATTGTCTCATAAACTGCTCCCAAAATGAAATGAAATCGGCTCTTCAGTTGGATAATTGCGGAAGAATCTCCAAAATGAAATACCATTTTGTGCGTCAATTTCGTTTCGTGTTCGGGCAGAGAGGGGTGGCTTAATACAATGCGAGGTATGCACCATCTCTTTGATATCCCCGCAATGGCGAATGGTATTATGTGCAAAGTAAATCAAGTTTTTGAATAGAAATGATGGACAGACTGAAGGGGAAGTCAATTAAAAAGATTTAAAAGTAAACAGATGTTAGCTTGGCCCGTGGCGAGCAGGATGGGAATTCGGGCTGCGAGAGTTCGATTAGACTGGGTACACACCCGAGCGAGGGTTATGTACACATTACACCTGTTACAGCGGTTGGCTGAAGACGCCGAATTCAAATTCAAAGTAATGCACCGCCACTTGAGGTCGATTCAATTTTGAATTTTTTGTCTAAATAAATAATCGATGGATTCCAGGACGCAGTGGGGCATGCAAACTGAAGGATGCTGGGTTCCCTGGTATAAAAGTATTCGATTTGAAATTGAAGGAGGAATGCCACTTTACAATCGTTCTTATAGCAAACAAACCGGAAAGCTTTGGGGTTGTTTGCGTAAAGGTACAATTGTGCAGTTAACTGTGGAAGCCAAGTGTCGAAGCTTTAGGAAATCAATTTCTGAAAAGGATGACTCAGATGTCGGTCCAGGGGGATAATGCATTTGAAATTAATATCCGACAGCTCTGCATTTTGTGCTGTACACAGTGCATTTTAACTTCGGACTTTTTGTGGAAGGTTTTTTCTGATGTTGAAGGTCATTCGTGTTTCTTTTATTTGTGCAGCCAAGTACCCAACTGATAATCAGAATACCGAGTTGGCTAGGTTAGAAAGAAAATCATTATCCACCGATGGAGTCTGCGACATCAACATTGCCGACTATCCAGCGTTGAGACGAACACTGCTGTCTTCATCGGTAATGGACACGAAGTAAATAGAATAGATATAGAGTAGAGCCATAACCAATATTTGTTATTATTTATCTAATAAAGTCCCTCATGATGGTGAATAAAAAAAATAATAAATTAAACTAAATTCGTAAATGGCGCCCAATGGCGGTTTAACATTAACTCATTGCTCATCAATGATTCATGCAGACGAATCCATAGAACTGTGTGTAGGTGATCGCTGATCAGGACGAATAGTATGGCTATTTTACACTTATCCTTCAGCTTCATTTGTGCGAAATACCCTCTTTTCCGCGTGCGTTAATTATGAAATGTCGTAATAGTTCTGCCGAGGACTCACACGCGGTGATCCCATTAATCATCAACACATAATTAGTTATTTTAGATTCATAAGACTAGATTTGTGTTATTCTGGTGGGAACAAATTATCTTCAGTTGAATGGGCTCATTTCATTTTACAGATGTCTGGCTGAAGTCCAGCAAGTCATTTATTAGACACGCCTCAGCTGAATTGTTGTATTCTCTGGCATACATGTATATCTTGTTCCTTACGTATGTTTGAACAAGTTTCCTTTTGCAAATTGCTGTAACTTTCACGTAAAAAGTCATCTAACTTAGACAACCGAGAGAACATTATGCCTCCAACTCTGCAAAAACTGTCAGTTTAACAAACCGAAAGAGAAGAATCGAAAAACTTTCTTCGTCAGGTCATTAATAACGATTTGACTAATATGTCTCCCTCCAAATCTAAATCCGATTCGATGACAACGCATGACAGTCGCTGTACGCTCTCTTAAGCTTGCCATCGTCACCCAATGATGAATGTATGTGCTGAACACCATCGCATGATTGATTCCGTTTCGAAATTTCCACCGCCACATAACCGTTCCGGATGTTTGCATGCGGAAATGTGTTAAAAGTGTCAGCTGCAGCAACTGAAAATGACATCGCTGGTGGCAAATACATTTCTGTCAAACAGACATATCTCATATTGATGTGTCTCGTCGCAACTTCAAGTGAAAAAGTTTCAAAGTACAGTTCAGACGACTGAAAATTAGTAAATCTCTGCAAAAAGAAAACAACAAAATTTACGAGCATTAGCTAGCACTAGCTCCGTGACGCGTCAGTGTGTTCTTTGATTTTAGCGCCAAGACAAAATTTAACGTTTCAAGACGAATGCCAAAATTGAATATTATCCATTTAAATTTTTTACTGTCGCTCTGAATAATTAAAACGCGACTGCACTGGAGAGCGGATGCGTTCAAAGATAATGGTGTCTGTTGTACGGCTGAATGAGGCGTCTGGTTTTTCTTTATTGCTCTCCTGTATGATAGTTACGAGTGCAAATTGTTTTTTTTGTATGCACTACTCGTTGATGATGATGATCGTATAAAAAGTTCATCAGTAATTTCAACACCCCAGAAGTGCAGACTACGACGTGTGGGACTATGCATTCCTCAGAGACAATATGTGATAGGAAAGGGAAATTACTTGCATTAAGGGTAGTTCCATGAGTTTTCCCGCATTTCATTTCCGCTGAGCGATGTGCAGAGGTGATGCTGAGGACGTCCACAGGGAATATTTCGAATGAATAGTTGCCCCCACGAACTGACATCACATCAAGAGAAAATAATTTGTCTTCTTTTTTCTTGTTTTTATTTTCGGTGTATGAACACAGCGTTTTTTTTTGAAATGGAACGTGTGAGTTGGAAGAGCTGAAGTTATTCGTGAGTGTGTATTTTCATAATTTTTTTTCTACGCACTCTGACAACCTGACAAGTGTCATTATTGGCACGTAAACTGTAAGCGGGTTCAGTTCAGGAATTCAAACACATTCAATGAGGAAAATGTTAGAAAATCATGTTTTTATTCGATTTTGACAATTGTTCCGACAGTTTTATTTTTCGGAAGAGAGTGGAGTAAGACCATACTTCGCATTTGATTAGAATTCGACGACGACAGAGCCAAGTTTGCGAAGAATTTGATGGTCTATCTACTTGTTTCTTTTGAAATGTCATTTATTTCAAGGGCGGTTGTTGTAGTCAGCACACCATGTTTATGTTAAGTCCTTTGCATTCGATCTTAATGTCGTATTTATGTATGTATCCTCTACTCGTAAGACGTTTGTTAGCGACTGTCCCTTTATATTTGAAAGTTAAATGAAACTGAGAAAAGGAGGAATAGTCGCTTTCGTATTGGTCAATTTGTAGTCAATATAGTATACTTGCATGGCCGATGGAACTTGGGAGCCAGTCGCTGATTGTTATGCCGCCCCTTTTGACATTAAACTGTGTTTTTTTTTTGTTTCTCAAACAATTACCATCAATGTGAAACATCTTTTCGTAAAATTAAACATCGTTGAAGCAATGTATTCAAATTGCTCAATTCAAACATTGGAATGAATTTGAATTTGCTTGAAATTTCATTTGTTGACTTTGTTTTTTATGATGCTTGGCAAATTTTATGTCGCCCACAAATCACACTAAAATTTTGGCACATTCGAAATATATTCCCTCCAGACATCGCGCGCCCATAGTCCATTATATAGCTTTTGACGTCATGCCATGTTGAATTTGAAGGACAGATTTGAACGCTCCTTAATACTGGCTCTTCCCTTAACTTTACGGCGAAATGCAGCAATCATTCAACATGTGATAAGTTTACTTTGCCAAAAAACCGCTGCCGTAATACCTTGGGAATGACTTAGGGGAAAAGAAGAAGTACTGGCACTCCATCTCATTGTCATTCGGATGGTTTCCATGTACCGCGTGTTAATTGGAAGCATCTCTATATTTTCTTCAACATAATCATAGCTTCACAGAGTAGTACATACATACGTACGACGAGATGGCAGATACATGTCTATTCAAGTCTGGTGCTCGTGTTGGGGAGGTGCTGAATTTTTAAAACGAATTCTGATACCCCAATCGACCTCTATTTTGTGTGTCTGCACTTACCCACAAACTAAATTCAGACTATCATCACCACGCCATGTTTGACTTAATGGAAGAAGGAACACCTTTAAGGTAGTGGTAGTCCTTTGAATGGGAGTGAGAAACGTAATAAATGAAGGCTGCTGGTTTCCTCTTGGTTTTCAGAACATCGTCAGGGGACCTGTGTTGGTAAAATTCCCCCAACTCGACACTTTTGACACCTTGTCGACCATGTCTATATTCAGCTGCCTAGCCTTAAAGTAAATTTCTTAAATGTATCTCAAAGGTTAAACATTTTCCTTTTATTTTTAGATGAACCACACACACCCCGGCTGTGAATGATGACACCCATGCACTAAACACAATGCTGTAAACGAAAAGATATTTTCAATAATGGTTCATGTGGGACAGTCAACCCGCCAAACGAACCGAGAGTCGTGGAAAATTTTCAAAAAATGCGATTAGCAAAATTTTCCCATCACATCAAGATAAATAATGGTGGTCAAAAAGTGGATACCGATTCTGGAAAGCATGCGCCTTCGAACAAGGTTTGTTATGTTCCTTTAACTTGTCGCAAGTCCGCGAAGGCGAAGTCGCTCGATTGATTTGAATAAATTTGAAAAAAAAACAATCTCACCATCGTCAGGACGAAAAAAAAAAAAAACAATAAATACATCATTTAATTTCTCATTTTATGTAATTTATAATTTTTGTAACGATCCACGATTCATCCTTCATTTATTTCTTGGATTTTTATCTCAAGTAGTAACATCAAAACTATTTTTAAAAATCATAGCGTACCGCCGAGCACTCGAAACGCATATCAAAGCCTAAGTGCTTCGGAGGCACAGTGTTTCGCTGTTGTATACCTTGTCGCGGGGGCTCAGCAGCCCCCGCTACAAGTCCTCCGAATTCGCCGATACCATCGGATGAACTCAATAACGTTGTAATCGAAGGACATCATACCGTAAACGTTTCAACGGCCGAGGGTGCCGAGCCCGTATCGCCGGTATCAAAGCGTTCCGATACATCGGATAGTCCAGATGATATTGTCGCATCGATTGCATCATCAATATCAAATCAAGCAAACAGCAATTCATCGGCATCGTCAACACCACCCAGTCGGGTTTGCCAACCACAAACATCACCGTTACCTCATATTAAAGAAGAGGAAGAGTCTGATCAAAACCACCATCCGCAACAGCAGCAGCAGCAGCTATCTCAGACGCAGTCAGCGGCCGCAACACTCAGCAACAGTGATCGGCATTCACAGCGTGGCGGTTCAGAGGAGTACTCCAGCTCACCATCGCCGCGTATTAAACTGAAAATTCGAAAGCAATTAAAATCGGGCTGGAATAGAACTGTTGTCGCATTAGCAACAAACTCCAGTGAGACTCTAACATCCAGTGGCAGTGCGATCAGCGGCGCAGTGAGCATCGCTGGTTGCTGCGGCAGTGGGAGTGTAGCAAGCAACTTCAACCATACAAGCAATCTAGTTAGTTCGAATCCACAGAGTAGTAATATACTGCCAAAAATGCAGGCCGAACAGGGATCCATCGGTGATCTGCAGAAGTATCACAGTCGATACCTCAAGAATCGACGGCATACTCTGGCGAATGTTCGGTAAGTGTAAAACGAAATTCCTTCATTTGATATACATATGCATGTACCTATTTTTCAGATTATGTTTACTACACGTTTCGTCTTTGAAAAAAACAAAATACCCATAAAATCACCGCTTCTTGTTTGGTCTGAATTAAATGCCTTCTCATTCTTTCACCTCGTGACGATGTTTTCCTTCTTTAATTACCTGTCAACTATCTTGGTGGTGACAGGTGCCTTGAAAATAGGAATATAAACCAAAACAAAGTCACGAGTCACGGGCGTCATAAGAAAAGATCTTCTCTGAATCAAATGCCATTTAATTGGGTTTTAATTAAGTTTAAACGCCATTCATCGGCATGAAAGGCTAGAATTGTCGTTAATTACTGTATTGCTTTAAGTTTTTACGACTGTCATAAAACCCGTAAAAAGCAGATGTATTTATTTTTTTCGAAACAATTTGTTTCTGGTCAAATCCGTTTTGTTATGATTAATTTTGGATATTTCTATAAGGCTTCAAACGATCCGAAATATGCTTGGAATCCCTTTCAAGACATTATCGGAATAAGAACCACTTAAGCTTTTGTCTGTTGAATGTAAATTTTGAACCGTCCGAAACTAATAACTTGCTCGTGTTTAATGAGCTCTTGATTTTGGCAAATAAATACACATGTTCGTGTTCGTGGTCGTAAAGTTATCATTTTTGGAAAGTCCATACGTTTTTGACGCACAATATGAACTCGTATTGGAGTTCGTATTTCATGGTGGTGGCAGTACCGAGGGAGCTTAACTTTTCGTAGCTCGCAGCTGTCAAAATATTGGATCATTTTAGCCACCAACTAGGTTGGTGTACAATAAATAAGGTATAGTCATTCGCAACCGCGAATATCGGGCGATTTTAAACCACGTTTTGTGGCTAGTGCTCGTTGCAGCAACACTAGCCGAGATGTAGTTGCAACAAGTGCAATATGTTATGTACAAGCTCCAGCACGCCACGAAGTTGTACAATAGTATTTTAGTGACTGTGTCATCTGACAACGAGCGTTCATCGAGCACTGCCATTGAAGCTCAGGCGGCCATTTCTATTCCATGCGAAGTGGGCATGAACAAAATAGGCTTCAAAATAAAGCCAGTATCAATTGTATACCTCACTTCGTTGTTATTTGACTCAAATTTATTTTCCTATCGTGTCATACATGAGATCGAAAATAATCTGTGACGTAAATGTGGACCTCCAAAGAAGTGGTGGACAAAGTGGTTAGTCACTCATCAATGTCTGTTTCAATAGCTCTCTGTTTCATTACTGCCGACGTTTCCGACTACGGAAAAAGGAAAACAGGCACACATTATAAGCATAGTCACCCTATCTCGTATTGTACTCCACGAAGTCAAAATTATACGAGAGTAGTCATCCATGCATTGAATAAGTTTGACTATGTTGTAGGCAGTGATGTGTATGTTACCATAAAGGTATATACAGTCGTTTTATGCGTGCCATCCGTCGAAGATCCATGTTTAAGAAGAACAAGATTGTTTCTGTGTTTGATATCTGGGTCGATGTTGTTAGGCCGAGTCATGTTCGAAATTACAACTCCCAATTACCCTATTCTTATTTCATCCTTTTTATAATACTTGTATTGAGCTGCCATCATAGTCGTACACTGTACTGACTTTGAAATTATGGTTAAGTTCCTCAAGTTAAATCCTTGTTGGGTTACATACAGTCAAAACCGTTTACAACGACATCGGTTATCGGTTAATGTATCTTAGCACAAACATAAAATTTCAGATATTTTACAGCTTACTCCTTGTTGAGTTTTGTGTTTATTATTCGTTTTGAGTTTGTTCAATCTAGTGCGAATTTTTCTGTGTGACGAGTGGTCGTACAAATTAATATTTATTCGGCTCACGTAAAATTGTAGGCCCCACTCTTGAAGAGAAGAGGAAGCGGGTATAGTTTTTAGAATGGAAGCTGGGGAGCAAAATAAAGACCTCGCCAAAGAGTATTGGGTTTCACACTCCACTATATCCACAATTTTAAAGGATAAGGACAAAATTAAAAACCAATTTGAGGAAAAGTAAAGAGTCCACTGCATACTGAGGTTTAAAAAGCTCTGCTATTATGGTTCAAGACAGAGAAGTTCCGGTATACCAATTAGAGGATCCATTCTGCAAGCTAAAGAAAATGGCTTTGCCAAGGAGATGGGGAAGAACGACTTCGCGTGTTCGTCGTCATGGATGCAGCGTTTTCGTGAACGCCATGGAATTGTTAGTAGTAAAATAATAGGAGGCCAGTAGACAATTGGTTGCAGATTTTTTCATACATATATCCTTGTATATATTGAATGCCTATGCATCAAAAATATAATAAAGAACGAAACAAGATATCGGTTAAAAAGACATATCGGTTATAACGACCAAATTCGTCAGTCCCTTGAAGGTCGCGTTTAACCGGTTTTGACTGTATTTTTTCTTCCATCTTGCTGTGAGCGGATACTTACCGTCGTTCAATTATCCCATTACCTCAAACAAGCCTATGCGTTCACGGACGATTCTACCATTCATTTTCTTTGTTCATCATTTGTGCGTCTCTTTTGATGACTCTTCATTGATCTGTTGGATAATAACAATGTCATTCACGTACGCCCGTTTCTGGCTTGATGAGATTTCCTCCATACGTCGAGGAAAGCATATCATCTTTGCTTGTAGGATATTTAATTTTACTTAGCCGTCCATATGAAACACTCCCGTCTACATGAAAGTTCTGATATAAAAAGACGACACAAGCGCACACTATAAAAAGGGTAACAGCCATTATCTACTGCATATGTGTACGAGCAACAACAATAGTCAAAGGCAACAAATAATCTTTTGGCACTCCCTAATCATTAAACATTTTAGAAAGCCATTTCCGTCGCCTTGGCTTTCTTTTACACTCATGACCCTTGTTTTATTGAGCCTGAACCCGTGGACGACCGATTTCCTTGAATTTAACGAGTGCTTATTTTGTTATTGTTCCGCCGCCGCTGTAACAAAGACTGTCTGTGTTATTAAACACTAACTTTAACTCTAACTCTACTCTCAACGGCCACAATAAACTATCTCTGTGTGACGTGTCCTGTGCGCTTTCAACGAATGCTCAAAATAAAGCCGTGTACAGGAGTTTTTATGCGTGTGTACTTTGAGAACCTTTATCTTGGCATTTATTGGGCACTAAACTCTGTTTTGCGTGAATTTTATCAATCGTTATAACTGTAACTGACTGGACTGAATGGTGCGGTGGAGCTTTTTTTTTTTTTGAAACAATTGTCCATAAATGTGTTTTACTTCGGTTGAGGTCTCGCAGATCGAATATCCTTAAATCAGTGAATTTTCTCATGTTGTTGTGGTGTTCATATAATCGGGCTCGTACTCAAGTCCATTGGGCCTCTTCAAGGAAACGTTTATTGTTCGGCCTTCACAAAGGACTTCACTCATAAGCTCATACCATCTGAAGGTCCTTTATTCAGGATTTACTACAATTGAAAAGAAATGTATGCCATTTTGAAAAATAATCTTGTTCTCACTGAATGGAGGAAATACGTTTGAGTTTGTATTTTTTTTTTTATTTTTCATTTGCTCCAGTTTATCCTTGAGATACTTTCTACGTAATCAGCAAACAAGTGATAGGTTTCTCCAGCTAACAGTAAACAGGTTGTGTTAAGCACACAGCTCACTTCGTTTTTTTATTTTTACTTTTTTTTTTCTTTATTTATGGATCTGGACATCTGGTTGGATGAAGGTAACTTCCGTGTGTATCTATGGGCACAATGGTTGCCAATGAGGAAGATATTTGGCAGGGATATGGTGTGCTCTGTCTCTGGAACAGGGGGTTGTGCCTTTTTTTTTGGTTCGGGGTGGCTTGTATGTACGTATCTGGAATATTTCATCGATATCGATTTAGTCATTTCGGTGCGATGTCCAGTCAAAAAATAAATCGCTTCGATTTTGTTTTCAGGTCTATATGGTATGTAGGTCAGATTAAAATCAGATTAGATTAGATTGCTGGTTAGGTGGAAAGGAAGGGACAAGCAAAAAATGCTTGGTATTCGATTTATGTTGTCAAAGAAATGAGCATTTCCCAAGTCGGGGAATGGCGGTGGGGAAAATATTAAATTTAAAAATAAAACAAAACTTCCCCAAAATGACAACAGAAAGTGAGAAAATGGTCGGGGAAACAAAAACGAAAAAGACAAAGGGATGCGGAAAAGGTTAAGGGTAGAAACAAAGATGACTTATCACTAAGGATTGGGCTAGACATCTGAGAGCCCCCAAGGGTGCGTATATAAGTATAAATTGGGTTGTGTACATCATTTGGAAGATTCTTTCAATGAAGTACTAAATGTATGGGCAAATTGTGGAAAAAAAAAGAAACATCAATCCCCGGGGGGAGGGGGGAACCTGGGGACTTATCACACTTGGCCAGATTACAGTCGTAGGCAGACGGGCGTTTCTTGGGATTACTTTTGACGCGTCATTTCGGTGAAGGAGAAGGGGGAGTTGCTTTATTTAACGTGTAAATTATGCTTCTACTGCTTAGATACATTTATTCATTAATTCCCGGAACTTGGGGGCCAAATTCTCTATTGAAGTGAACAGCGACGGTGTGAGGAACTCCTGTTGAATAGATACTTGTTGTTTGCTTCGGTTGGCGTAGATTGATCTTTCTCTCTCTCTCGCTCTCCCTCGTCCTGGCTTTGGCTATTAAATTTGCTGGTTTATTATACTTGCCTCTTGACAAATGTGACAGCTGCTGTGCAATAAGTTTGGAATCAAATTCATCTGTTGAATAACAAACGCTTCTATTTAACATCATTGCATCATGCTTCCAAGACAGACATCTTTACTCTGGGGACTCAAACAGTTTCGATGAAAATAAAGCCACCTACTCAAAGTTTTATTGAAAAGTCAAAAGAAATCGCAGATTTCTTGTGAAATCTACAAAAAAAAATGAGACAAGTGCATTATATTTATTCCTCGAGGGCAATTTCGATGTGCTCCCTTCGACCACGATGTGCCCGTTTCTAGTTATTTCTCTTTAAATTTCGACTTTTCGACGTCTTTGAATCGATCCCATCTTAGACTCATTATACCGTCGCAAGGGAACCACCAGCCATTGCAAAATTATAAGTTATTCCCCTCCGTGAAATGGTAGTAAAGTTGCCAAAATTAAATAGCGTATCAAGGCGAATGCCTCTGGTTGGGGTTGGTATACAAATGAAATGCTCGGAATACTCCTTCTGAGATTTGTTTTAATGCCTCGTTTTTTTTTGTACTTCTTGATGGGTTGTTTTTGCTCGGCGTTTTCTCTAGAGAGCATACTATTCATAATGTTGAGCGGCATTTTTCAGTGTTTTGGCGTGGGTATTGTTTTAAGTCGTTCCTTGTTGTATCGTAAAGTCATGAAAATTGTAATTAATAGTCGAAAATGAAATTTTGGTTTACCGACACAAACATGCGTGTGTTTTTTTTGTTGGGTGGGTTGAGAAGAAGAAATGAAGGGATGTAATTAGCGGTGTTGGTTTTTCAAAAGTCATTTGGTAGACCATTTTCAGAGTAATTTGAAAATTCGTAGAATAATTCGCCACCAAATGAAATTTATTTGTGAAAACGTTTTACCGCAGAGTAAGTTGAAGAATGTTTGAATTGTTTGCTTTCAAGTGGGTTTCAAGAGCACTACAGGCGTCGTTGAATAAACCACGAACTAGATTAAATTTCTTATGTGACAGCTGACATGTGAGATTCACTATTTGCTAATAACGTGTGACGATATGGCGTGGCTGAAAGTTCGACTGTGTCCTAGGTGATTGGAGTAATGTGGTACTTGCCGTGTTAACGTGTAGCGCAAAATGGGCGTTATACGTGATTTTTTGGCTCTTGGTTCTTAGTTTAAAATAGTGTGTAGTTAAGAGTTACGGTTAAGTGTGAAATAACACTTAGCAAAAATGGCCAGCATGGGTTTCAAATATACAATCTGGGGTGGCTCAACGAACAAGACTCTCTTCGCATCTCTGGCTAAAAATGTCAGTTACTTGCATCTCAATGCTCACAAACCCCACATTGCAGGATAGCTGTGTTCGACAAATGATATCAATGGCATCCGCGTACTGACTTCTGGTTGATTTTCCCTCTGTGAATTTTGAAGAAGACACATAACGGCGTGTCGCATTATTTAAAGCCTTTTTTGACATTAACGGTCTCCGTGAGTTCCTTACTAACCTTGATAGAGCCGCAAGACCTCTGCAATCGTCAATCGTCATCCTGCACAACCAGACGAGTTTGCACGATGTAAACCTCATCTCTATGTACGCTGTCATATGCGACTTTGAAACCGGGTGTCAATTTGAATTTGTTGGGTCTTCTCCAGGGCCTGCCGGAGTCTATATGGCGCATTGTAAATCTGACCCTATGCATTAAATAAATCTTCGTGTTAAATCTAGGTTAACAATTCTTATTCATGCCATTGAAGTGTTTGACACATCGTCTTGTCGATGATGTCGTTCATATTCTTATCATGTAATTTAGGCACATTGTACGTGAACGTGATTATTGTTTAATAAGCTGCATTTTCAAATAATAATGATTCATTATCGCCCTACTTCCATGATCATCACATAACACTGACAAGTTATGACACAAAATCATTTTGACGTTTAAAAAAACAAAAGAAGATAAAGAGTAACGTCGAAAATGCTTTTTTTTAAATCAGTATCAATTTGTTGCTGTTCCCAAGTACTTTCAATCACATTGGTGTGTCTGACATTTCGAGCTTCATGATGCCAATAATTTCTGAAAGCACACTGTATAGAGTTTCTTAAAATGTCAAAGTCTTGATCATGGCTCCAAAAATAGACGTCCTTGCCCTCAAAAATTCGTTGTTTTATGTTAAACGACATAAATGAAGGACTAATCATTTCACTCGTTGTGTCAGTTCCACCAATTTGCTATCGATAGTCGTGATGATTTGGAATATGTGTCCAAGCAAAAGTTTGATCGTCGTATCGACGACTGTGGCATCGCACTACGAGCGTTCATCAATTGGCCGCCGCGATTATGTGACTTGACACCACTAGATTATTTTGTCCTGCGTCATTTCAAGTCCTCAGTCTAGGCTAACAAATCAACCTTCGTATGAACTTGAGACAAACATTCAATGATATTGCCGCATGTATTGGAACCGAGTAGCTTCAAAATAGAGTCAGATTCATTTTTATATCTGAGAGGGTTGTTCTTTTATTTAATTCTCTTATCTGGTCACCCGGTAGTTGATGAAGCTAACACAGTATTAGCATACCGACAGGTTGGCTGTCTCCAGTTATTCTGAACTTTTATGCGTCGCCCTAACCATGACCGTATTCATAAGCAAGATTCTTCGTGCCGATGCTAAGCTCCACTCTACCTGATCCGTCCACCCTAGACGATGGATCCATTGTCATCTCGCCAGAGTTTGAATTTTATCCTTTGACCATCAATGATAGTTGGTTGAACCGGTTTCAAGAAGTCTGTGATCGGTCCCCTTTTTTCATTGCACTCAATACGTATCTTAAAATGTTTTCATAGCTCCCCTAAGACTTAGTTTACCCACAATCCTCCAAATCCTTCGAGTACGTCCCTTTAACAGTTCGAATTTACTACACATTCTTCCGTAAGTCATCCCATCGTGGCCTCCAATTTGAAAGAAAAACCTCAATAAGAAAGACAATGATGAATTAAGATTTGACATCGATTCCAAACTGTTGACATCTCCAATGTTTCGGCATCACATCTTTTCACTGAATTTGGTTCGCAACACGTGGCACTAAACGACAAAATCGTTAGAATGACATAATCGGCTATGCAAAAATAGCTTAATTTCCATTTGACCTCTGAACGAGGGCACACACGCTCTAGGAGTGAAACGCTGTCTGATTATATCGATGTAGGGACGGCTGATGTGGGAGGATTTCCACATTTCCCGTGAAATTTTCAAGTTTTTCACAAATTGATAACCAGGTCACGAACTTACTTCTTCTGAAGTATGCTTACAAGACAGGCATTAATATATGGCGAAATAATGAAATTAAGTTGGGTATGATTGAATCGGGTCTTCTTGAAACGAATTGGTATTCGATTGTGCTGCTTAATATGATGCCGGGGAGTTTCTGTCATCTGTAATGAAATACCCGCTGCATTATTTTTGGTTATCTATCTCTTCGAAATTTGTTAGCCTAGGCGGCCGTCGTTATCTATGCATTTAACGGACATGATGATCTCCTCCTCATTTTGTCGAAGGTTGGCTCCTTCCAACTTTTTAAATCATTTCCTAAGCCGGTGATTTGAATGCTTATTGATATCTGCCTTGACTGAACATTAATCGCCTCTCTCTGACTACGATGACGAATTTCCTTCGTACTCTATCATTATCGAAAACTCCGTCAACAGACATTATTTTAAAGTCCGACAAAAACAGAAAGCAGTGTTGATATCCTCCACCAAACTGTTTAAAACTCGAGACTACCCTGAAATCCCAATCCACTGATTGTCGTGTGCAAACATTAACAATTCGCGTCACATGTCATTCCGCTTAGTGACCACGGAGACCATCTCAATTCGTTAATTTTCAATTTGTCAAGACATTAATCAATTTAAATTGTTTTCTTAACGAGCACAATTTTGTTTGGATACTCTTCAGAATCTGACAAAGCAGAAATCATCAGTTTCTTGAAGTGGTTTCATGTCACAATCGGACGGATGGAAAAGACTTGTCTATGTCATTTCTTCCAATTGCGCTGAATCACGCAATAACACTTCCTTCCTCCTACTGACAGCTGTCACATTTGACATGAGAGGTATGATATTACAATCGCACTTCACTTGACGATCAATTTCTCAACTTACAATTTCACTCACTGAACACAAGCACGTCTCATTATGCGTCTATTTTTAAAGGAAATAAAACAAGCGCGCACTTTAATTCTTCACTCCACGTGTCACTCAGCGGGTTGGGTTGTCTTATAAAAGATTTATGCGCTACCCCTCTTCGCAAGCTGTTCACTTTCACCACCCGACTGAAGGTCAAACTATAAATAATCGCATACTCGTCGTAACCCGTACAGAGTAGATCCATCAGAAGCCGCAGAACCGGCAAATATTTCGCACGAAATCCACCATTTGACTTCTCGTTCGTCTTGTTAATTATTTTTCAAAATCTTGTGACATCGTCAATTACTCACATGTTCTTATCACATCATCCCCCGCCGAGCTATGGCCGGAACGCGAACAAAATTCAAACAACAAGCCCGTGCCAGGGACGCGGCTGTAGAGAAAGAAGGAAGCGATCAGCAGGCGCATGCCATCCTCAATTATAACGAGGACGGGATGTCGTACTAGTATATTGTCGGTTATTGGCACAAATCAGCTCAATTCCAGTCCTTATAGGTTTACGCGCCGAACACTGCCGCAACAGCGCGCGCCTTGCCGTTCGGCTTTCGCTCCGATGGCAGCCGCGAGTGGTAGTTTTCTTTGATTTAATATCATTTAACCGCTTCGTTGTCGCAATTTATTCATTCACACACGACGAGCATGCGATGATTCCCCGGCACGACAATAGATTTAAACAATTTTCATAAGCCCCAATCACTGACAGTACAAGAGGCGCGGGCCGGCGCAACACGGAGCGACGTCGCGACATTGGCGACAAATGAAGAGTGACAGTCTGATTTGAGTCTTTCGTGAGATTGATTGAATGACAATACTCTGAGTTGCGTTAAGCAACGCCACGTCTTTGTGGATGAATTTCGGCAGCTGGTGGCGGTTGGTGTTCTTTATCGTATCTATTAAGGACATGCACTCGGAGGTACTACCAAAAGTACTTGTGTCGCACTCGAGACTTATCGAACTCTCAGGCTAATTGATGTCGTTGCGAGCCGTTATTGATTGTCGACATTAAATTAAATAAAATACCGAGTGGCACCAACGGTGGGCTGTATTCGTCATCAAAAGCGTGTTTATTTGCGATTTCACAGACTATACCCGTATAAATGTTTATGGACGGCTGTTTGGATTTTATTTTAGGTGGAGCTTGGGTTCAGTAAAATTGAAGCAGTCTCCGGCGGCTTATAATGATAACCGTCGCGGATGTAGTGTGGAATGATTGCCAGTTGCTTTTGCAGTGACTAAGCTACACCGACTGTGTCACAGGCGGGCCGGTTAAGCTATTCTTATGGGATATACCGAGTACATTAGTGTGAATAGCGGCTGGCTTTCAAAACAGTTAAGCCTCACGTCAATTCCTTTGTGGATTAGCATGAAGGAGCGGAATACAAATTGCTTCCCGCGAATATGATACACTGCACTGCAAACGTAATCATCTCGTGTCTTTGCACAGAGAGGTGGTGGGTCGTGTGCGCGGTAGGAGCTGCTGGGATGAGCACATTTCCTCATACAACTCACGGACGTGAAATTGATTAATGCCGTGAAAACTTTTACTGTTTACTTTCACCTTGGCCCTGTTGAGGGGCGGCAGTATGAAAGAGGAGATACCACATCACCAGGTTGGGTGGGGTCTTTTTAGTGGCTTCCAAACACAAGAACTGGAATTCTTTTGAGGATCTTATATCTGGTTTGAGAGTAACCTTAGGCGAAGGTGGCGTTCGTTGGGCTGGGTTTGAAGGGGGTGTCTGAGTGGCCTTTGAGGTGTTGCTCGTTTTTGCAATTGAGTGCTGCTTACCAGGGTATTCGTGTGTAATTATTTCAATGTATGACTGGTGTTGGGCAATTGTGTTGGCTATGAGGATACACGACTCCTTACAGGATATTTCTAAATGGATTTACATATGTATGTATACTGTAAGGCCATTTGAGTTGTGCATGTTGAAGAAAATAGTATTTCGTAGGTCAGAGAAAAGTGCAGTGGAGGGCCTCAGCAATTAGATTTGAATCTACAACACATGTCCGCATATCAAATATTCCCAGTGATTAAAGTTTCCGCATTTTTTCGAACGAAGTCATGATTCTTTCGTTGTTGTTGTTAGTTATAGAACTAATTCAAGCGGGTCTCGTATGTTTGTTTTTAAGCTAGATTAACATATTTGGGAGAGTCCAGCATAAATCCGGAGATGTGATTTTCAGAAGTTGATACTCCTGGAGTTCCAGGCATCAGAAACTTCTGACAGTTTAAAGAAGAACGCATACATGCATGTAGTCGTGATTTAGATCAGTTTCATTTCAATTGTTTGAATCACTTCATCAACTTGAATCTGTTTGACTTGTGGGTTTGATAGTGATATTCTGTGCCCTGAAACCACCAAAACTTTTAACGTACCAGCAGTGGGATTTGTTTTCTGTTAACATAGTGGATCGAACGTAAAATATGTCCTTGTCTTCTACATACCTGATTAGAACTTTGTCTGCTTTCATGACCCATTAACTTGCAGCATGACACAGTCATAGAAATCTTTGTTTAGAAAAAAAATAAGCATTTACTAGTAAATCTTATCTGAATACCATATAATTTTAAAGGTTTCAAACCGAATGTTAATAGTTTCAGTCTTTTCGTTCGTCCGTCATTTCTGTCACACTTTTAATGCTCATACAGCCCTACAGGCCCGTTATCAATTTATATGTATTAACCTTTTGGCCCGTGGCGTTGTGGGTATGTGCGTTAACTCCTACGCACTTGGACCTACCTGTCTGGGTTCGATTCCTGGTACGACAAGAAATACTTTTCACGGCCCCACCTCTTTCGAGTCACTGACAATGCTCAAAGAGTATAACTGTCTAGAAAAAGCTTCTCAAACTTGGCCGTTCGGAGTCGGCATAAAACTGTAGGTCCCTTCCACTTGTGATAGAACAATAGCACGCACAACACGGGTGGTTGCTAAGAAGCTAGGCCCTGGCCCTCTACGGGCTGTAGCGCAACCAATATTATTATTATTAATCTTTTGGGAGTATTTGGGATTGCCTTCCATATCATACAATTGTGTATGAAATGTAAAAAAAATGCATTTTCAAATGAAAAAAATACCTATACTTCGCTGATACTAAGCTCTAGAGTGGGTAAAGCTTGCCTTCTGCCCCACATAACAATTCAAAACCAAAGTGTCTACAAATATGGAAAAAAAGCATGAAAAATGTGCTTCGGAGAGTACAAATTCGGCTGAAATACAAAAAAATTATGGTTTTGTACGCATATGGAAATATCCGAGAGTTAATTCACAAATGTATAGCTACCGTACATTACCATTTATTAAACAAATTATAAATAAAATATACATAAAAAGTATTATTATGACACTCATTGTCATAAGAGCCCAGTGAATTTTTTATTTGTTGGGAATTGACTTATGTATGTGCACAATATAGGGTGTCCCATAATTAACGCAAGATTTGAATTTGCCGCCATTTTTCGCAGTAAATTGTCGGAAAGAAAAAATAAATTTGACAGCTGATAGTCTAGGGTTAGTAAAAATGCAGCTTCATAATATACCAATATATCCAACGTGCTTTCATTATTGAACAATATCTCAAAAAGTATAAAAGTGTTTCGTGTTTTCTATTTAATTAAAATCCTGCGTTCATTTGGGACTCCTACAAATTAAGGTACTCCTGGTTATTTATTAATAATGGCATTCAGTGATACGTTTATTTCAAAACAATATTGTATGTGCATACGTAGATTTCTTCTTTTTTTTTTTTACATATATACAACTTACAAACTACCTTAAAAAATAACCTAAGATACGTAGATCAGCCATAGGTTGCAGCTGAACTAAGAACTGTAGGGGATCTGTACTACCCTTTCTCTTTCTAACCTGGGTCTAAAGGGTTCGATGATGGAGTTCCCTCAATGCACAGCCACCAGAATTTTCGGTGTTGCATTGCAACATCCCGAACATCTCGCCTTGATACCGCCGTACTGAACCGGAGGAGACCCTCCTCAGCTCGTTGTGCGACGGAACGGTCGTGGTTGAGTCGCCCATCCACAGTTGAACGGGCGATGTGGAAAAGGAGCGGTACCGCATTTTCATTTTGTATCAGACCGTGCTTGTCGAAATGGAGGAAAGCTTCCGAGATCAAGTTATTAACAGAGTTCATCGCTCTGGCAGTGTGGCCTCGAATCAATTTCAACAGGAAATTGTCCACTCGTATCAGGTTCGCCCTATCGTATAATATCTCATTGAAGTAGAATTTTTTGTACTGGGACTCTGGTGTTCTTTTAAGGCGAAGGCAAGTCCTAAGACAAGCCCTCTCAAACACCCGAATCTTTTCCATTAAGCTTGCACTCACGTTGAACCACACGGGACAGCCATAGGTGAGCATTGGCCGGATAAGGGTCATGTAGCAGATTACCTTCACCCTCGCATCGAGTTGGGTTTACAACACCCATACAACAGTCTCTTTGTAAGAGCGAAACCGCCTCGGGCTCGGGCTAGAGCAGCATCTACATGTTTGTTAAAATATAGATAATGATCTAGCCAGATCCCCAGGTATCTGACTACAGTCCTTTGCGCCAGTGGTTGCCCGTGACGCCCAACAATTGAGAACTTTCGCCAATTCTTTTTTGTATCCGCCGAAGCCTTATACAACGGGGTCCTGAACTGTTAATCAATTGCGGTTCTTCCATTGTAAGTGTCAACTTGTAAAGTTGTTACAAGTTTTATACAGCTTCTAATTGCATAAATTGTCAGATTAGACAAGAATTTTTTCTGTGTTCGTATTATCTTTGCATATACTTTGTGAACATCTTATGCTTTTGGTACTTTTTGCGACCTTTAAAATTTCTCCGTACCCGGGACAATTATAACAGTGCCTGAGGACAGTTGTAATATAGGTAAGATTGAAGACAAATTGTGTTTTTCCCAATCTTTTGATTACTTTTAGTAGTTATTAACTTTGTTCAATGGCTGCAATAAAATTATAAATAAATACAGTACGCAATCGATTTAAGCAACTAATAGAAACTATAGCAGTTGCAATAACCGAGGTTGTTGTACTTACCGGTTCACATTTTTATATTCATATTTTTCAAACTCTAATTTTTTGTTTAGTTAAAATGTCTTCTAGTGGTGTACTATTCTCTTCGGTCCATTGCAAGCATATGTATAAGGATCGAACTGAAACTTCTGTTTTCGATAATGGGGTGCCTCAAAGTTTTCATGAAGCTAGTCATTGATTTCGACATGATGCTAATATTGGGAACAATTTCTTCAAGCAAATTGGAAACGGATGACATCAATTATTTTTTCCCTCAAGAAAACCAACTGTAAAATAACGGCACGAGTGACGAATCAAAAAGTAAACATGCAAGAGGGGGCCTAGTACAAGAAGTTGCACTAATCGTGGTAACATTTTTGTTGCACTCATAGAGTCAAGACGTGTTATGACTTTAGTGTTGCGAAAATCGAGAAGTTCCGAGAATCGAGGGTTGCGTAAATCGAGGGTTGCGTAAATCGAGTTTGTACTGTAAATGATTTAATTCAGTACAAAAAACAACAACATTGAAACTGGTTGCTCTGGAAAGGCTAGTCGGTTGAGCACAAATAATTTACAATTCTTGGTGCCTCTTCATGAACGACGAGAACTAATTTTCTCCAGGTAATGACTTAACGTCCCCCTGTAGCAGCATTCTTATTCCATAGTACCCTGCCAATTCTTCGCCTCGTGTGCCTTTTCTACACAAAATACGTATAACTTGCTTTGTTAGAAATGCTCGGAGTAAAACGACATAGGAAGAGATTGAACGAATACTGAGGCAGTGAATATCAGAATATAGAAAATAAAATTAATGGATTTGAAATCAGAAAAAGAAGTTATTCGAAAATGTCTACCAACGAAATAATTTACTTTGTAGGGTAAAAAATTGTCTTCTTCTCTAGTGATGTCAACTCTGCACAGAAGCTGCAGAGAAACTGTTACATCAAAAATGATATGCAGATGCGTTTATTGGGAATGTGAGAGAGGAGTTGCAGTTTTGGGAAATATCGCGAGTGTTACAACTGTACTCTGTTATAATTGTCCCCGGTCTACCCTATTTACTACTTAACCAGCTTTTTCATCATCATCATCATCTTCTGACCCGCATGATCCACTAAAGGGGTCGCGGGGGTAAACCGTGCACGAGAGATCTCCAGGCAACTCGATCCTCCGCCATCGACTCTAATTCATCAGGAGCAATGCCCAAGCGTAACCCGGCGAGTTTTTGGACTTGGTCCAACCACCTCGTCCTGGGTCTGCCAAGCGGTCGCCTACCTGATCGAATCGCATTCAACGCCCGCCTCGAAAGTCGTGATGATGGGGACATTCGTGCCACGTGACCAAACCACCGAAGCATAGCCCTTTCCGTTCGAAGAAGCAGCTGCTCAATGTTGAGTTCCTCGCACACTGCCGTGATTCTCACTCTATCCCGGCGAGTAATTCCCACAACAGCATATCAGCAGCTTGCACTCGCGATCTTATTCTTTCGGTCATTACCCAAATTTCATGACCATAGGTGAAAGTTCGAACAAATACTGAGTTGAAAACCGCTAACTTGGCTTTGACACCAAGCTCGGCCTTTCTGATTACAGAACTACCAAGCTGTGGCAAAACTGACCCAGCTTGACCAATCCTACCGGAAAGCTCAGCATTACTCCTTCCATCACTCGTGAAAAAGACCCGGAGATACTTAAACTTCTGCACCTGCTTCAATGGGACTCCACTAACATGCAGAGTGCATTGAACAGGCGTTCTGGAATTTACCATAAGCTCCGATTTGTCCACGTTAACCCTCATTCCAGCATCAGCACATACGGCCACAAACCTATCGAGTGCGCGTTGGAGTTCCGTCTGGGAGGATGTGAGGATAGCCAAGTCATCTGCAAAAAGAAGATAACTTACCCTCAACTCTCCCAATCTGAAACATTTCTCACCTCGGCTGCGCTGCAACATCCAGTCCATATATACAAAGAAAAGGAGAGGTGACAAGACACAACCTTGGCGAAGTCCAACGCCCACGGTGAAAGGTATTGATTTAGCACCGTTTACCCGAACACTGCTGCTACAGTTTGTGTATAGAGACTGAATGGCCCTCAGAAGAGGACCATCAATCTCATACTCCTGCAGGACACTCCAGAGTTTACCTCGAGGGACTCGGTCATATGCCTTTTCCAAATCTACAAAACAACTGTAGATGGGTTTGGCTTACTCCCAAGCCTTCTCAAGTACCATTCTTAGAGTGGTCGGTTGTACGTCTGCCGGGACGAAAGCGAAATTTGTAAATGTTTAAATAGTCAGTCACCCACGGGATTGCGTATTTGGATAGCCTAGCGAATAAGAAAACTTAACAAGTGTATTTAAAAATATTTTTAAGCGAATGGTCTGAATGACGATAGCCTCAACAACTCAACTTTTGTAAATTCAATTCGTTTTCCATTAAAATCACAAAAATTGTCAGTGTTCTTTGTTTTTATTTGTTACTTAAGGGCACAAGTAGGTGCTTATATCATGAAGTCCATTCACCTCGAGGTGCAGCTCGTTGAACCAACCATGCTTATTGACATTTTCTCCACCTTGGTGAAGTGTGAGGCCGATATAAAACCTCTGCAGCTCTTGGATCGCAGCACCCGGTTGTGGTGCAACTCCGCACCGATATGAATCGGACTGCCCTAAGTGATGCATTAGAATTCTTCTCTTTTTTTTTGTATTTGGTGCTGCAGTCCATGCGGAGCTGAGTCTCAATCAACAAGGCCCTCGAAATGCATGTCGCTTTACAGCTTTATGTAAATTTCGTTTCTGCACTCATCAACGCGAGCAGAACCAAAGATCGTAGGCAGAACATTTGATATTGTCCGTCCCTCTGCGCGTTTGATCACTGGACTGATGTGGTTTGTACTATTTACTCGATGTCATCCGCATGTAGTGACAGGTGTGGATCGATTTCTGAAGAGCGTTTAACTAGCTCTGTGAGCTTTTAACTATTTTCTCAAGAATGATGCTAAAGATGTCATATGACTACACATCGCCCATACTGAGATTGTACTCATGGACTATGCTTTACACCGACGTTATGATTAGAGTTGAGGTGACGATGCCCCAAACGAGAGCATACCCAACTGTTTTCATCGGACAGCATGTCCGTACCGCTTCACTTCATAACTATTGTCTATCAACGTCCATATTGAGTTGAACATTCTGCTGACGGCGTTATTTGGTTCGTGGTAGTGATTTCTCCAAATTCTCTGTCTCGCACTAGTTCATCTCTCTGATCACGCACTTTTCGTGAACTTTCTTTTTTTTTTTTTTCTTAAGAACCCGAGTGGCTTCCCTCCCTTGTTCTATTTATAGCTCTCAGAAGTTCCGTGCCTCGATCAAGGTCTGCCTGAAATGCATTTAAAGAGTACTAGGTTAGGTTAGGTAGTTGGGCTGCCAGTGAAATTGCCAGCACACTTAGACCATGTCCATTGTGATACCCATAGTCAGACTACTACCACTGATCGACAACTTCAGTGATAGCGCCGTTAATTTGATCCCAACGGCAAATGGGGACTGGACCAGATTTGAAAACCCGATAAAAGCGTTTTAACTTTGCTTTCATTGGGATTGGAACCGGGGATCCCTCTAACCAGGTGCAGGCACTCAACCAACGGCGCCATCCAGCTGTTCTAAACAGTACTTACTTTATTCCTATTTAATTTTTGGTATCTTTTGTTTCTTTCCGTCGCACCACAGCCTTGACTCTAACAATGGAAATTGAACAAATATTTTATCTTTCAGTTGAGTGAAAAATCCCTGTAGATACACACTTAGCCTCTTTGAACTAGATGATAACTAAATGAGTTGTTATATGAGATATATGTATGTACGGACGGTTTCTGATTGATGTGCTATCTAACGATGTGCACAGAGTATACAACAAAGCATATTTCGACACATATCATAGTCGCTTAACTTTCTATTCAATTCTTTAGCGATAGCGGCACCATTAAAGTCGCAGCTAAACATTCCTCTGTTAGCTGTCCATTAACATCGAGTTTCATCACCAGATTCAGTTCTCAAATTTCACAAATCACAAACCACTTCGAACGAACGACCGACGGAACGAACGTTGAGCCAGATGTAACATTATGTCATTCCTTCCCAGTTGAAACAAAACCCAGTGAATGACCCGTGACATTTGGGGATGTTGATCATTCTACATAAAGAGACAGTGGAAGTCTGCCGGATAGAGACATGCCATTGTCCCACGCAGAGACCGCACCAAAACAATTATTTCTGTTCTATGGTGCATATCAACGCCGACAACATCAATCGTTGCATTGTCGCACAGCGAGAAGTGTACATCAAAACGTTAATGCTTACAGGGGCACTCGTGACATCGTCAATTGTGGCGATTCTTGTGTTACAGCCTTTGATTCCCATGGCACCGACCCAGTTTCATGTGCAAATGCTAGTGCAAACATATCAACCTCACTCCACTGCATCAGTGTCAATTCACTTTCCAGTGGCAGCCCGCGTTTCATTTGGAGGAAGTTGAATCTTGATCATTGAACTCCTCTTCCATTTCAGTTCAATTCGGTGTTAACAATCTTGGAACCAGGCGAGAGAAGCATCCATTGATTTCCCCCTGGAATATGCCCGCCCTCTGAATGGATTGAATGGGGATGCATTTGTTCGGAGATTCCCGCCGCGGGAGGACACGGATGTTCGGATGATGTGAAGCTGGCTTTCATTTGATAGCCAGTGCAGAATTTAAGAATCAAAAGTTACATTTCGCATCACTTCCAGTTGAGGATATGAATGGCCCCAGGCTTGACACGCGTTCGTCATTAGAAACAAACGAAGGATATATGAGAATGGGTCCTTATGAGCGCTTGCTATTCGCATGTTGATTCCCGGGGAGATAATGAGTTATGTGCTCTCATTCGATTGTGGATAATGGGTTTGGTGAATGGCTTTCGGATGTTCTTTGTGTGCAAAGAGCTGAAGGGGGGGGAGAATACTGAGATAGCATGCTCTTTAAGGGATTTAATACGGCTGGTGATGACATAAATTACGAACAAATTTCTTTTTGCCGTTTCAGCAGACGACTGCATGCTGAGCGTCTCCTGCTGAATGTTTTTTACATATTCCAAAGTCCGTAAACAAAGTTGTATGCCTCGTAGACAATTTTAAAGAGAAACAATTTTTGCATATCCTTACGACAACTATTTCAAAAACGAAGCTCTGCAACTGCTTTGCAGATGTTTGTTGATCCCGGGGCACAGGAATGTCGATTGGAATCAATGAAGAAAATTACAACGACAGGGGAGCATTTCTCCTAATTCTAGCAGTGGCATTAATAAACAATTCCGCCGCATATTTTTAAACCTTTTTAAACCTAGACTGGATAGAGGTTGTTGTTGTTTAGCTCAGATTATAATTGATTACAGCGCGGTGCTGCTAAGTTTTTGTAGTTAGCATCTACATAAAATGCTGCCAAATGCGAACCTAAGGGAATACAATTAGCCTGCCCTTTAGGACAATATGTCGCATCGATAGTTGGGGTTAAATAAGCTCTTCTTTATTAATCTCACGGGAGTTTTTGGTCCTTGGCATTTGTTCCAGCTATAAAGCCGGAATTATACGTGTACAAAAATATCATAATTTAATATTTACTTTTCTGCTGAATAAAGTGAGTAAACATCGTTCAATCAATGCACCGGTTGCACATCAATTTAATTCATTCGTTTCATTATCGCTTGAATGGCTTATTCACTAGATACAAGTTAAACTGAAGCCAGAAAGTTCCGTCTAACTGATTTCAAAAAAGTATTTATCTTAATGTCTCTTGAACTTCGAACGGGACTGCTAACACTGATTAAAAATCTACGTATCGATTAACTCATCGCGTATGACGACAATAGTCTGACGCTAGCGCTTCGACGATAGTTCCGCTTCAGGTAAGCATGAGCAAATGAATGCGACTGAAAGATATCGTTTTGCATCTATAGCGACTCAGTTGGCTAAGTACTTGAACGTATGAGTTGTATGTCCTCCGTAAGAACGTCTAAGATGCGTTTGGTGTTTGGAATTCTGATGCATATTGTTCATGTTTCAAGTTGTCACACTCTACCTTTTCACACTACCAAAGTGTTGACTGTCACAGATAACAAGTTAACTGAGAAAAATCATCAACACTTGCGTAAGTCTTCCGACCATCGTGACACCACTTCAAGCCACATTATAGAGTGAGGTGTATGTGTTGTTTACCTGACCATTTAACAACGCTCATAATCCCGTTTACCTATTAAACGCTGCCCTAAACAACGAACGACTCATAACTTTCAGTTTCAACTTGTGGAAGGCGTAGAGCAGTTTTCTGCACGTACTTTTTGGCATAATCCTTTTGTGGTTATTCACAAGTTTGCAGATTATCCGGACGCACTTGAATGTTTGAATGTTCTCCATTGTGTTCGTCATTACCCCTTTTTATTCACTTAAACCGGACAGAAGGGCAGGATTGGTTTAAATGGCGCAGAGGAAGCCCGCTTTTCCTTACAAAGAATTGAATGATTTACTTTTCGACGAAATTCAATCTTTTTATCGATTTTTATACGTTCTAGGCAAACAAATATGAATAATTTCAGTCAACAGGTCATGTGAACCTTGAGGCGATTGTGCATTCAAGAGACCAGCATACCTTTATAGAAACGCTAAATACGAGAGGATTAGATGTCTGACAATCAATATGTTCATTCCTTGAACTGGCTGTCAGGGCACACATGATATAAATGTTTGCATGTATCCCAAAATCAAACAAGCATCGAGGAAATCAAATAACTTCCTCTTGCGAGAGAGCAACCATTACATCGACCAGCAGTTTCCTCTCTAGTTCGTAAGAAAGTAGTAAGTTTTAGACATTGATTGTCATTTATTTTCCTTTGCCTGTTGCATATGTAACTGCACATGTAGCCTCATTAATATTCCACCAGGCAATTGTTGAAAATGTTCTCCATACAAATGTCCGTCACAGGGGGAACTATGGGAAGTCTTGAAACTCTTCTTGTACCATTGAAGTTTCCCTAAAGATTTCATCTATTCATGCGGGTTTGTCTATCATTTAATTGTGGGGATGTGTGCGTTTGTGTGTTTTGGAGGAAATGAGGAGTGGTTCCCTTCAGACATGAGTTACATAATTGAATTTTCCTCTCATGACGTTCATAGATGAAACTTTCGTGATTTAATTTTGTCCTTATATTTGCTTCGGTTTTGGAGGTTGTTCCACTTTGAATTAACATCCGAAAGTAGTGGAACGATGGTTGTTTCCTTCTAAACAAATGAAAAGCTTGTTCGCTGTCGCGCAAAAATGTCACTGTCTCTACTTTGTTTACTTAAATCTGCTTCACAAGTTCTACCGATTACCCGATACATCAACCAATTCATCCAAGGCAACAATTTTCGAACAAGACAACCGCTGTATGGTTTTGCTTAGTCTTTGCCTAAACCACTGCGAAGCTTCTTAAACTTTCACAAAACCAGAAGAACTTTCAAAGCTTACCGGGTTTCAAGACCAACTAAATCACTCTCCCGCTACCGGAGTGCCATCTGAAAGAAATCGTACGAACATTCGCATGAAGATTCTCAGTGCGGGCACAAGATAGAAATTCATGATTTCGGCGAAAAGCTTGTGCTCAAAAGCTCAACAAATTTAGACGTACAGTCATTCACGGAAATTATGAATTCTAGATAAATTTAAACTATTTCTTTGGACCGGTGAATCACCACGTCCAATAAGTTCAAATGAGTGCATTTGTACAATACATACTTTTTTTACTTCTGGTTAAATAGCTTCGAATTATAGATAAGATAACGGCCATGGTAATTGAAAGAATTAAGAATCGGCAAACGTAAAGTAAACAGTCGACGATACAATTATTTAAACTTAAACACATATGTACATACCATGATTGATCATTCAGATATTTTTTTATTCTTTTAGGTAAGTGGGCGTTACAGATCTTGAAATGTTTAAATTGCATACATAGGTGGTAAGTACATATCTAAATACGCAGAATGAAAAAGGATGTGCTTCTTTTTTTTTTGAATTTGTCTTGACACTGAAGTCCAAGCAATTTGATTATTCAAATCGGATGTTCTGATAAAATTGATTTGTATTTAATGTAAAGGGAGTTTTTTTTTAAAGATCTTGTTGCAGTAAAGTGTTTCTGATATTTTTGTGGCATTAAAGTGCTGTCGATGAGCGAACGAAAATTTGTATGAAATAACCAGTTTTCAGAAAATATAAGCTGCATAAAAATGCGTACTTTTTGGTATGTCATTACCAATCGTTTTATCGAGTAGGTTACTACATATAGTTAGTGTCTGACTGCCGGCAAATAGCAGTCACACTACTACCACTGATCGACAACTCCAGTGATAGGGCCGTTAATTTGATCCCAACGGCAAATGGTGACTGGACCAGATTTGAAAACCGGATAAAGCGCATTAACTTTGCTCTCACTGGGATTCGAACCGGGGAACCCTCTACCAAGGGCTGGCACTCAAGCAACTGCGCCATCCAGCTCGAACAGTATAAGTCTGTCACTCAAGCGAACAATTGTTAATCAGCCATTATCCATGAATGGTGCTTGTGTCGATGAAACCGGAAAGCTTTCCATCCTTGGTATGTGTATCAACACAACACTTAGTTGGAACGATCACATATTTGAGGTGCCAAAAATTCTGCGAAATGTTTAGGTTTCCTAAATAGATGCAAGAAATATTTCACCCCCTCTCATTTGGCTTTCATTTATAAGGCGTATATCCGCCCCAAGTTTGGGTACAACGCGCATATCTGGTCTGGTGCCCCAAAGACCACCCTGCACCTAATAGATAGAATCCAAAAGCGAGCGATAAAACATATAGGAGACAACAATGTCGCAAAGTCATTAGACTCGCTCGAACATCGACGTACCGTTTCTTCTTTGTCCGTATTTTATCGCTATTTCAACAAACGCTGCTCAAGTGAGCTAGCCAACTGCATTCCTCCTCTCAATGAATTCACCCACAATACTCGTCTCGCCAGGAATGCTCATCAGTTTACCCTTAAGCCTACTTTCGGACGCACAGTTAAATTTAGAGACTCGTTCTTCAGCCGTACTACGCGAATTTGGAATGCTCTTCCCAGCCCTATATTTCCCACAGACTACAACCCGCAAATATTTAAGACCAATGTGCACAGGTACCTCCTCTCCCTTTCTCCCTCTATACCTTCGGCCCGTGCTGTGACTTGACCCCGGACACTTAAGGGTATTAGCAATCCATTGAGCGCGCGCAAAATATAAAAAAAAAGAAAGTCCGTTATGTCACCACGTAGATTCAGTGGTACCTTTTCAAACCAGTAGGTGCTTTTGATAATATGGTGAAGGTGGCTAATAATAATGCTGCTTAATTTGGCCAAGTTGTTGAAAAAGTTGCTTCAGCGTCGGAAAGATCTCTGCAGAAATCTTTTTAGAGCAGGCCCAATCTTGGGGCGTCATTTCCAATGGCACATTGGCCAGTTATGATCGATAACTGTTCTAAGATTCCTCCTGCTCAATCTGACTTGGATGTGTAATCGTTTTGGATTGAGAGTAGGCAGGAATTGTAGCGTAGTGATGCATCTTTTACCAGTATTCCATTTCCGATTATGTCCACATAAGTTGGATGCTAAAACACTCGGCCATCTAGTTAAGAGATATGCGCACAGTTCAGGGAAGATTTTGAGTGAAATGTGACCGAGGCCATCGTCTTCATCTATCTTCGATCGATCTGTAAAGATTCGCAGATGACCATCGAGCGTAGGTGATCAGAGAGAGAGAAGAGAATGAGAATTTCATCTCGAAGAGCTGAGAGCTGAGATGTCTCCAGGTTCGTATATAAATCTATCAAAATTGATAGAGTGTTCAGAACGGAATTCTTTCCACAATCATCATATCGAGTAACATTTTGATGTGTTTTCCCGCCATTCAAACCATTTCGTTGTTGGCAAAAGTGTCAGAAATCCATCCAGAAGAACAAGAGTTAGTAGTTGATCTCAAAAATGGGTGGTTGGTATTATTCCGGGTCTTCCGGCATGCTCTCACGTATAGCGACCATGTTAGCTGGAGATCTTCGTTTCGTTGTCGAGTGGGAAATTCACTAAGCGGACTGGATTTGAAAGCCAATGTAGGGAAAACTAAAAGGACCAAAAATAGCAGGAAAAGAAGATAAAATAAAATTCAAAATGGAGTGCGTTTAAGGCATGTGATTACTAAAGTCGATAAACTAAGCAACAAGAACAAACAATGGTTGGGTTAAAGAAGAACTTTCAATGTTAATCAATGACACTAAGCATAAAATATGATGTCAGGCAAATGTCCACCATTTTGTTCGATACATACATTTGCCGCGTTTTCCATTACACCACTTAACGTGATGACGACGAGTTGAGACAGATGGATCATTGCCGTACGAACATTTCTATGAGCATTTCTTCTTCCAGGACAGTTGGCCGCTCAAAATAGCCGACCCAACTACTAATCATGAAAGCTGTGGAATCTGATCTTAAATTAAAATATTGGCAACATTTTCGCGTTGCTTCAGCTTCGGAAAGAGTTAAAACAAATGCTACCATTTTGTTAGCACTCATCAAAAAGAAAAACATTAAAGATAAGTGATTTATCGTAATGAGAAAAGATTTGAGTAAATGTTGGCCACTTCCAGTCTTCCTTGTTCCAGCAAACAAAGTGATTGATTACAATTCCAACTTAAGTGGGTACCCCTCAACGTCTGTTTCAAAGTAGTTTCGCCTAGGCGGTGGTGGTGGTTGGGGTGTAATCCTATTCGGAAACGAAAGAAAAACTTTCTCACAACAACAAGGGGGTAGTTCAGTTGAAAATGAAATACCTTGCCTGTCAGAAGTCAAACCTTCATTAAAGGTGCACACTATCGCCCAACTCTCAACTCAAACACCACTTCCGGGGAAAACTGTCTAAAACACTTGTACGAATTCCGCCAAACAAAATATAATACATGCCCAACACCAAACAACAGCAGCCATCCCGTCACACAAACTAATTGAAAACTCGAACGACTCACATTACACTCGACTCAATCCTCCACGAGCTCATATAGCTCGTCCGGGTGGGCTCTGACTTTGGAAATTATTAAATAATTACGAGCCCGGTGTGTGAGGTGAAATCACTCAGGCAAAACCGGACTCACAAACAACAGGTGATAAATAATTTTAGACGGTGAAATGGATTTCCCCTCGCCCCATCGACCCCAATTAGTGAAAGTCCCTGCACACAGTGATGGGCTCCGGGGCTTCTGGGAGGCCTCCGAACCCTCGGTCGAATTTCCTCATTGAAGGCAATGAATGGTTGAGGGACATATTATCGGGGTGGCTGACGTACGCCAGACGAGCACACATGCGGGGGGCGGCTCACAAAAACCAGAAGGAAAAAAAAAACCAAAGAATGAAAAATGAATGATATAATTAGTGAACGACTATTTTCAACGAAAGTGGCTATAATAAAATTGTTTGATGTAAACAAGAAATACGTGGATTGTGTGAGAGGTAAATCAATTTTATTTAGATGCCCGTTGAAATGTTGAACATGTTTAGAAAACAGCAGCGTTATAGCTTTTATAGGACCCACCACTGCGCAGGGTATCTTTGGCATGGTGAAAGCTGCTGATATCTGGTCTGTCATTGCAGATGTATTTTTTGTTTGTTGCGTACGAAGGCCTGGTGGTAGCTGCTGCGAATTGAAGGTTTTATTTCTTCTTCGCGATGATTTTTTTCTTCTTTGCTTTTACTTTTGCATCTTAGCATTGCTTTCGCATTGCCTTGCTTTGGGATTAAAAGTTGAACAGAGTTTAATTGTGAATGAATAGAAGGGAAATTTATTCATGCCAAGACAACTGACAAGGATGAAGATGTAATTGAATTAGACGTTCAGTTTTGCATTTGAAAATGGATTATGGCTGCTTAGCCATTTTCCTTTCTCGTTTGTGGACTTTCGCGTGGTTTTCCGAATGGAAAATCAGAACTTTGTGGATTTACGTAACATTAAAGTTGAAGATACATTCGTGGATACATGTTTCCTGAGGGAAGTTTTCTTCTTTGAAGCTAAGCAATCATAACCGTCGCTGCGGAAGTTGTTTGTGGTGCCCATGGGAAATGTCTCCTGCGTTTTATTGACTCTATCATGTGGTGGAGTAGCATCTTTTATTTGCATCTCTAGAGATGGTTTACGTTGTTTGTGCAGCTTGTTTGTATCAATGCATCTCTAATCCCATACGGATTTCCGGCAAACTATAATAATACTGCAATATGCTGAGAAAATAAAACAAATTCTTCTTCTAGTATTAAAAACTCCTGATGTATGCACAGTTGTGAGATTGAAGCATCTGATGAGCTGTCATAATGTTTGTACTTGACGCAAGTTTTCCACCCAGACTTTTGACTTTAAGCATTGAACTACTTGCGGTTGCTTTAGAAATATTCATAGTGGTTTGAGGAGGAGTTTGAGGAACGCGGGAATTTCTTCGTCGTGGTAAACGGTGCTAAATCAACACCTTCCACGGTGGGCGTTGGACTTCGTCAAGAGTGCGTCTTGTCACCTCTCCTTTTCATTATATATATGGACTGGATGTTGCACCGCAGGCGAGGAGAGGAATGATTCACATTGGGAGAGTTGAGGATAAGTCTTCTTTTTGCAGATGACTATTTATCTTCACATCCTCCCAGACGGAACTCTAGCGCGCACTCGATAGGTTTGGTGCCGTATGTACAGATGCTGGGATGAAGGCTTACATGGACAAATCAAAGGTTATGGTAATTTCCAGAATGCCTCGTCAATGCACTCTACATGGTAGTGGAGTTTCATTGCAGCAGGTGGAGAAGTTCAAGTATCTCGGGGTCTATTTCACTAATGATGGGAGGAGTAATGCTGAGATTCCTATACGATTGGCCAAGCTGGCTTAATTTGAGAAACACGGCAGTACGTGAGGAACTCGTTTCTTCGAAAGGAAATGGCTATGCTTTGATGGTTTAGTCACGTGGCACGAATGTCCTCATCATCACGACTTCCAAGGCGTGCCTTGTATGCGATTCCATCAGGTAGTCGAGTGCTTGGTAGACCCAGAACGAGGTGGTTCGGACCAGGTCCAAAAACTTGCCTGGTTGCGCTTGGGCATAACTCCTGATGAGTTTGAGTCGACGGCGGAGGATCGAGTGGCCTGGAGATCTCTCGTGCGTGCATTATCCCCGCGACCTCTGTAAAAGATCATGCGGGTCAGAAGGTGATGATGATGATGATGGTCGACTTGGTAAAATGTCATTATTGTTAGCTTTGATTGCCAGCAGTCTAACGTTATTAATTTAAGTCTGTGTATTATGAGATAAGTTGGAGCTTCTAACTTCAAACTGCGAAATTTGACAATATTTTCTGATAGGTATCTTCCTTGAGCATTGTCAGTGACTAACGAAAGAACTAAACACTGGGAAACATAGACCATAAGCCAAAGAAACTACGCACTTACCCATCAACATCGAACGATGAGCACTTACGACACCATCCTACTTGCTTTGAATGTTTGTGGAGCTCTATTTCCCAAAAGTCTGTTTGCAATAGGATGCAACTTGGCAGATAGACTCGTTCTGTTCTGGATATGGACATAGGCATCAGCATCAATGAATGACTTCAATACGAAAAAGAAAACACAGCACGCAAGTACAAACGCGAAAAATTCCAATGCTCCTATGAACCACTCAAATTACCCCGCCGTCCGTTCTGTGTGTAAGTGGTATTCATGCAAATCAAATGCAGAATAACTCTCAATCGGCAATTGAGTACCAGAGCCCCGCTCTATGCACCAAATGTGCTTTATACGAGGCTGGTATGATCAAACCAGCCTTGCTCTACGCCATCAACAATATGAAATAATTGATGATTCTGTTCGCAGTGATGTCATCTGGATTGGAACATTTATCGTGAATCTATATGAGTACAGTGGAGCGATTCTTGGTAGACGTATAAGCATTTCACGTTAACCATGTAAACCGCATCTGGAACTTGGTTTTCGTTTCAAATAGTCTTCCACACTCAGTCAGTAAGATAACAGAATAGAGAATGACTTGGTGCGCAAAACTGGTGACAGCCAGAAAGATAGTCTTGTACTCGTTTTTTTTCCCTTTTTTCAATTCCATTAAATGTCAAATGGTCGCAACGCTTAACCACACATTAGGGCCATCAGCGCATTCTAAGTGTCGTATGACAAGATCAAATGACAGCTCACGGCTATGCTAAAAAGCTGACATGTCTTCAAAACTATCGTCGTTTTATGGTTCATTAAACTCCGGTTGTATTCCGTTCGCTGCAATGTTAAATAACAGAAATCCTTTCTTCTTCGTTGTTTACCAATTCCATTGTCCGTCATGTGAATGCTCAAATCTTGACAAAATTAAGTTCATCTGTTCAACAAAGCTCGTCGATGTGACAGCTGGGTTTCTGTTTTCATCTGATGTTTACAGCGTCAACAAACTCACATAAACGATTTCGTCTCCTAGACCAAACAGAGTCTCTGACAGAAAGGGCATGCGCTCAAGAAGAGTGAGCTTTTTTTTTTCCCAGCCTTCGCTCGGTGGAAATCTCTTAAATTTGGATTCCCTTAAATGCATTCAAGCAAAACGAATTGACTCTATTATTAGGTAATGGCATTTAGATTGCCTTCCACAGGCACAGCATTCAGGAGGTATTTATCGGAAATTACACATCTGGGTATGATTTACTAGTGGTCCAGGAGAGTGTTAGAGAGAGAGAGAGAGAGAATGGTAGAGAGCTTGAACTCCCTGGATGCAGAGGTTATCTAACAGCACCGCAAAATGGTACCCCCCACTGAGCTTACGCTGAAGATGCAATTAAGGGTTACTTTTATCACAGCCCGCAGCACACTTGACTGGCTGTACGGTTTGCCTACAGGTTCTGTTGTCAAAACGGAAACAAATGATGGCGCTACCTATCACTTAAAGCTGTCACAATGGAATTAACGACGTCCCACCAACGCGCCGACCGGCCGTGCATGGGCACGTAAATTACAAGCAGTTCTTGTGGGAATTTTGTTTTTGTTTGTACAGACTATAAAACACTAGAATAAGCTCGTAGTTTATTTATCCAATGTCCATGGTCGAAATTCAATTGAATTGCCTCTTCTTTATTAGCTGTAATGTATGTATAGGAGGGTGTGTGTGTGTGTGTATGTGTTTGTTTTTGTTTTCGTTTGGTTTTTGCAAATGACAAACGATTCGTGTCGTTTGGGCCTGTCAAAGTTTGACAGTCGTCGGCAGAATGTTTTGAAATCAAATGGAGAGGAAACAAGTCTAAACGAAAGGTAATGCACGACATAATTTAAAATGAAAATAAATAATTTATTTTTGCCGAAAGAAATTATCTATTTTTGGCTGAGACAATGGAGGAGAAACCCAATACGATGGACGAATTGTACAAACGAACAGTGTTCCTAATTAAAATTTGACGTTGATGTCTGACAGTTCGGGTTAATGCAAAGCGGTACATAAATGGTTCTGCGTATTATTTCAATCTAAGGAGGACGATTTGAGTATGTTGTATTTGTGCATCTAGGGGACTCAAGGCGGGAGATGAATGAGTGAAGATGCAACAGAAGGACAGTGGGCGTTTTACACGAGCTTGCCAATAATTTTTTTTACGACCGGGTTGGTCCATAGAACGGGCTGCGTGTGTTTGTTTGTGCTTTTATGTCTCATAAAATGGATGGAGGGTGAAAGTCTGATCCATTGACCTCTGTCGACAAGCGCTAACTACTCCTTTTACTGTCGGTACTTGTAGCCGCATGCATATACATGAAGGTGTTTAAAGTGGAGACAGTGGAGTGGGGTTTGTTTGTGAGAATGATCCATGAATTGTGTTGGGCTCTCACAGTTGGGGTTTCAATGACAACTGCTTCCTGTCTTTCTGGATATTGTGAGTTTGGGTATAATAAAATTGATGGTTTTCACTAAATAGCCCTTTGTGTGGGACTGTCGACCGAATTCAAGATTGATTTTCAAATTTACGATACATCTGCGGAAATTTACGATATGCAAGGCGACGATGGAATAACTTTAAGTCGCTTTGCAAATTATATTTTTCCGGACATTTTATTGAGCTTATAAGCATATTTTTGATGGCCAGAGATGATTGGGGGCAATAACGCATAAACGATTCTGCCAATTTCATAATTCGTTTGATCGGGGATCCTTGACATCTCCGAAGCACATTTGATAACTGGGACATTTCAAACCAATAATAGGAATTGTTCTGCCTGGGTGAGGCATTTACGACCGACATAGACAATGAATATCGATGTTCCCGATGTCAGATTAAGCCTACATGATGAATTTGCTTTCAAATTTCGGGATGAATGATGCGTGAAGGTTATCACAGCATTTATTCAAATCGCAGACAAACAAATGACTTCAATGTGGAGCCAACAACATAAATCAATGTTCAACATTACAACATACGAAGATGTGAACACGGTTAACGAATGACTTGCATAAAGAAAATCTTAAGTAATTTATCTGCTTTTTATGCCCTTCAAAGTCGGGTTGTTAGAGTCATCCCCTGTCCTCACTTTGTTCGTTGACTTACGTGCAAAAGTGTTCACAAAGCCTTAAAGTATTTAGGAACTTCTAAGTCGTTTGTCACCAGATCGGATTTATTTGTGTAGCTGTGGTCGTATGTCCCCCTTTCCGCAGTGTCATCCTCAACTCAACAAGGAGGTAAGCATTATCAAAGACAACACGAGACCTGAATGGGGTGTGAGCTATGGAGCTGAGGAGGATAAGAATTGAAATTAGTCTCACGTGAATGATTTCAGGCTTTTAATGAATGTGTATTACACTCCTTTCGTGTTTTCACGTTCGCTAAATGCGAATGGACAACCACACGGGCCTAGTGCGGTGGTGGTTGAAGCCGAAAATCCTCCTTTATGAGTGGCACATTATCTGAATCATCCACTCCGTTGGGTTTCTATTTTGTTTTTCTTCGGCTGGCTCTTGCTTCCCACAAAACGAGGAATTATGAGCCCTTTTAAATTGTAGGTTACTTTACTTGGATCAGCCGTTGCTTTTTTTTACCAGTAAACTTATTTAAGAACTGTTTAAAGGCTTGTTGTGACCTTTAAAGACTTTAAGTTCCCTGAATCGTGAGTGAGGCTGCACACTCGCGCGATCTAATGTCCACATGTGTAAGTGTGAATTTCACAGGCACTGCGGCGAACAAAGGCTGGGGTAAATGTATCGTTTTGTTTTCGAATAGAAGGCTTGTTGGATTTCACAAAAGTTTCTTTCATTGTTCTCTTTGATGCTGTCAAATTACATGTGGTTGACGTATTTGGTTACAGTCTCTTCGAGTTGTCATATGTGTAGACAAGGACCTTGTTAAGGACATATCTTATTGTTCTGGAAGCATTGTTTGGCAAAAGCTTTTTCGTTGCTGTAAACGCGTAAGTACATGGATTGGTTGTGTACAATCAAAATGTACGAATGGTGACAGTGATTGATTGATTGAATCGGGATATTCACCTTTGTTGTTTTGTGTCGCAAATGCTATGTCGGAGATCTTGTCAGATTCTGACGTAACCAAAATTAATTTCATTTTGAATAAAATGATGCTGGAATTTGAAATGAATACAAGTTTGTGTATTGATTTGGAACATGTTTCCAAATTGTAGACAATTGATTCGCAATTAGACTGAAAATCAAAAGTTTTGTTTTAAAAACGAAGTTGAATCTCTATGAACAACATTTTCAGAGAGAAGAACTATTAATTTGCTTGGTTTTAAATGATTTTAATATCCACGAAATTGAATTTATTTGATAGATAATTTTATGGCATTAATGTTCGAAATTCGAATATGATTCCAGCCAGTTGACAGCCGCAGGCGTGCTTGGCATAATCTGTGGGTCTGTCAGGCTGTATTTCAGCAATAACGAGTCGAATCCTGGCTTCCAAGTGTTTCAAGAACATGATAGTAATCATTGTCCATGACTACATATGCAGAGGATGCGGCGATGTGGAAGAAAGAGAGGACACTCCTCACTATCTTTGCTTCTGCCCAAGCCTCAGCCAACTGCGATACAGGACCATGGGAGAATTCTTCTTCCATGACCTGCAAGAAATCCATAACATCCGACTATCTAACTTTTTCAGGTTCATTAGGATGTCGGGCTGGCTCGACGACAAGAGGTCAAAAACGAATACAACTTCTCGATGAGTGTGATTAGGGTACAAGGAGGAACTTTTCCCCCTATGAGCAACACAATGGGTTCACACGGACCTAAGTGAGACGTGCTTCCGCACGTCTATCCACATTCCTATCCTATCCTAATCATTGTTTGCTCTGTTCCGCTTACCGTTGACTGCAACCATCATCATTTTTAAAGTAATGTTGAGCAATAATTCCAAGTGCCCACAAAGCGCATTACTTTTCCTGGAAGTATAGTGAAGTCTCCCTTGGGGGCAGCTCTGGTGCAACATTTTTTTGCAAACTTTCCACCGGCGGGAGTCTATTCGTGACATATTGGCAAACCAAACAAACCTCAAAACAACCGACTGCCGAGATCTGTCTAATTAGCTGTCACAGAAAACATTGTTGCTGCGTCGACATAGTTGCCTTTTTTTTGGCAGCTAAAAATCTTTTGAGACCTGTCTTAATCAGATTGATTTGTTTAAATATCTCAATCCCTAGAGACAATAATTCGCTCTAGTTTTCGATTCAGAAAATAGAAAAGGCGTGTACTTGATAGGAGAAGAAGCACCTATTGGATGCATTCACATGTAATAATGAGCTCGTTCACATGCTTAAAAGGCTTCTACACTCTGGCATCTACGTGGAAATCTACGCTCATCCGTCGATGTGAACCTTGACACATTCCTTCAATCAATACTAGTGACAAGAATTATAGAAACCTTGACACAAACTCTTGCGCCGAGTTCGAGCTGTGAACGTTGACCAATAAATAGAAGCATGATGCCGAAGCCACATTTTGTGAAAACTAGAATATGAAGGTGTTGACATTCTTTGGAACAAACAATTGTACTAATAGTAACAGCCTTTGTAGAGTAGTTGTAACGAAATTTGACCTCATATTACGTTGTTACGTTGAAAGTCAACGTCCATGTGAGAAGAAGCTCTTTTTTATTTTCGGCAACGATTTATTAAATCATCACTATCACTACACCGCTCACAATTTTCAGGAATGGTAACAACTGTGCCACTTAGATCGATGAACTCATTCCCTCTTTTAAGTAGGACTGAAATTGAAAAGGGTTTTTAAAACTCATTTCAAGTTTACAGAAAATCGCATTTGACCTCTTTAAGCAAAGGGTTAATGCAGGGAGAGCATCCTAAATTATTGTGAAAATGAATGAACAAAACAAAAACAACGCACACAGTTTCACAACTTAGAGGGACCTTTCCTTTGGGAACGAGATTAATTAAAAACTGAAAACGAGCAATTGGACGTGAGTCTCCAAAGAGATTATTTATTTTTGTGACAGTACTTTCCTTTTCCTTTGTTTGTATTTTTATTATTTTTTTTTTGCTTTACTTTTAAATTATTCGATTTCTACGTTTCTCTTTCGAATTTTCATCGTTATTTATTTAATGGATTAATATGAGACATCTGAGATTCATTTCCAGGAAATGCTCGGTTTTAAAAAAAATAATCCCTCTTCCTTAGTTTCAAGTGACACGTACAATTTGCGATATTACCTGTAGCAACGCGGAGGATGGCGTTCTTGAATTTGTTCGGCAAACTGTTACACAAGTCAACAACTAGAATGTACAAAGCGTATATACACATATTTGTTTTTGTTTGAAATTGCGGTAAGATATAAATAATTCATCTACTCTTAGATTGACTTTTATTTAGTTCAAAGTACGATTTCTGGAAGAAGAGCTCTAAAGGGCTTTTCCTCCCTTTCTGAAAGTTGCAACTCAAAATGCAGCCGTTGCTCCATAATCTGCATATATCCACACCTTAACTGCAGTGTTTTATTTGCAAGTGCTCACGTAGAGCAGTAAGACGAGGCAATTTAATTCAAATCGAAATCGTTAAGCTCACGTTCCATCATTTGTTGTGAACATTATTTCGAAGCGGTTTGTGTTTATGTTACAGAATTTATGTTTTCCCAAAACTGAATATATGTATCATTACCATTATCCCTGTGTGTTGTACTTGAAATTGCCGATGGCAAATGAAAAAATATTGTGTAAGACATGAAGCAGCGAGGGGGGCAAGCGCACAGAAGTAGGGAAAACAAAACAGGAAAAAAAAAGAAAAGAAGAAAATAATAACAACATCCACCCATCGTCTTGAACAACATATCCTTTTCAATCACCAACCCCTTAAAGTACCCAAACGACCCGCCTTACACTCCCGATACACACAGCGACGAAAGATTTAACCCAAAAGACGAGGCCGTCGAAGAAACCAACCCTCTTTGGTTCTCCGCGCCATCAAAACACGGGCTACCAGCCGAGTAGTTGCAGAACCAAACACCCTCGCTGTGTGTATGTGGGAGAGCAGAGAATAAAGAGCCAGAGAGCGAGAACAAGAGAAAAGAGCAAAAAGCTCACCCAAAGCGAATACCTGGGTATTCGTGAGTCTGTTAGCTCCCCCACCGATGAAAAGCTACCTCGCATGGTGTATCTTTATCTGGGGTGGAAAAGAATGAAAAAAAAGCTCCCCAGCGCGCCAGCTGCTAAGTATGCCTCTGTTAGAGTGCGGTTAACATTATTAGTTTTACGCCAGTTTCTTCCAAAACACATTTCTTTGGTTTAGTCAATTACAATATCTCACCTCCGCACTGTCGTCTCAATTACGAGGAATACAATTTTTGTTCGGTTCGCATCGACTGACACGTGATTCCGGAAGCAAAACACAATACTTGCAACTTGCAGATACATGTTCCACGGATACATCATTAATTTTTCTTGTGTTTTTTCGGGGGAAATTCAAGGGATTTGCTCTTCGGTCGGTTTCGTTTTTGTGTTGTCATAGAAAGTCACTCGGTGTATTGGAAATTCTACGATTCAGTATCGTCCACCGTTTGTGTCTGCTGGTCTTCGTCGTCGCCGTCGTCGCTGCTGTCGTATCTGTCGTGCGGGTCGCAATTGATGGTGATTTTACTATTCCCGTTCGTAGGTGAAAAAAAAAAAGAATACATAGAAACACAAAGTTTTTGTGAATGAATAAACGATTATTCATTTGATAATTAATCAATTCGTGGATGTTGTAGCGCACATACACTCCTATTGTTGCTGTTTTTGTTTTTTATTATCGTGAATTGCAGGAAAATCTTGGTGCATGCCTCTATCGGCTGCAAAGATGTTTGAGAGCTTCAGACTAGTGCTAGTGTTTGCCTGCCCAGTGCTGTGTAGTGTCATCTAGGGTTTTGTGTACACGTTAGTCATTTTGTCAGTGTTCTATTATTAAAAGAAGATATTAACTTCGGATCAGTGAATTTTGGGGTAGCGCGCGGGTTTTACCCCTCAACCTAGAGTCAAGTGGATACATATATATATAATCGAGTATTTATGCTTTTATATTGATTTAAATTCAGTCCTCTACCACATCGCCATACAACCAACCAGCAAGTTAACAAAAAAAAAAAAAGTAAAAAAAAAATATACAATAGGGGTTGAAGCAGCATCCGGATGATACAGTTTTTTGGACCAGCCAAAGAATACTTACCTACACGTATAAATAACCTGAGCTGTATGTGCTCAATTAAAATTTTGAACCTAAATGCTTTGTTAGGTAAATAGCTCACCTGAAGTTGTGTGCTCTCGCGTTTTTTGCGGCATATTTGGATACGACAAAACGAATTTATTTTCTCCCCCTTTCCTTGTTCAAAAGACAATACAGGTAAGTGTGAATTTTTTGTTTAATTTAATTTTCTTTTGTATTGGAATCCATTGATTGTTCATCGAGTCTATGTTTTGATGTCAAAACGAATCCGTTTAGTAAGAGTGGTAAAGTGGTATACTACTTGTTCTTCAATTACTGCACTCGAGAAATTTAACCCTGATACGTTGCCCTAGACCGTAGTTAAGTGTGTTCGAGCGATTATACAAGCAATTAATGAATTGGAAAAGGGGAAAAGCGTGTTATTAAGCGATTAGATTGTCTATTGAGCAGAGGGGACTATGCCTATTTGTTGACATTTGTTTTTAAACACATAATTTCTCTTAAGAGTTTAAGTTTTGTGTACTCAAAACTTTGTAGATTTTTTTTTTGAATTTTCACACTTTCTCTTGAGTGTGTGTGTGTGGAGAAAAGCCCTTAAAGAGAGATATGTGATAAATGTATGCATTGTGACCTATTTTTAGACGTACTTCTTTAGAAAATATTTCGTGGGCTCAGAGCGCTCCTGAGCCCTTCTTCGTGTTCATGTCAAAATCAAATACGTCTTTGTTGTTATTTCATTATGACATTGAATAAAACTTCTGTGGTTTCTGTAAGCAATTAAATAATGCTTAACTTTAGCCCTGTGTACTCAAAATTGACTGTATTTCTTGTACCTGAGCACTGAGTGTCCTGAATAGCTGAGAATAGGAATCTTAACAATTTCAGTGTACTCTAGAGTTTGAATATGAATTTTGTCATTTCGTAAAACAACATGTACACCACATTGAACAATGGAGTCCTGGTGAGATTTTTTTCACAAAAAATTTGTTCGGACTTCAACTTATGCCTTTCGAAATCCAAGAAAACAACAAAATCCATTAAATTCTCTTCACAACATCCTCTTTATCAGAATATTTCTTCAGTCAGGCTATTCAAGTGAATTGAACAGTTTGACTTATGGTCTCCCGCAAGGAAGGACTTTAAGGCTACTCATCTTGTGTATCTGCGGCAGAACAGCTCCAGGCTGGAGAAATGTTACTCGGAAATAGCATTACCAATATCATTTTAGGTTGTTAAAATATTCCATGAATTAAGCTTTAGTTCAGTTCATGTTTTGACTTATATTCGAGTGTATTTACACAGGGCATTTGTCTATTCCAGGAAACGATGATACTTCTGAGAAGTTTGCTGACTTATTTTGGCTTTTAGAATGTACATTTGTTCATGAGATGAAAGTTGTAAAATTTAAAATTCAAATATGATGAATTTCGTTTACTCGCTCGTTTACTTTCTTAATTAAGATCTGATTTAATTGAACTTTATTGGGAACACAATTTCCGCTGAAATTTCATATGTGCTTGTTGTGAACTTGTGCTGCATTTCGTTTGGTCTTGATGAAGTTGTTCAATTTTTAAAATATTAACTTGTGACTCAAAGATTGTTGATATTTTCTGATTTTTTTTAAATTCCATTCATCAGAAAACCTAGTGAAAAACCAGCTAAAAATCATCATAAATATGACTAACTTAAGAATTTCAACACAATTTCAACCTTTTTATTCACTTCTCATGATTACTTATGTCATCAAGGTTTATTATCAGTTGAAATTAAGGCCCTGTCACTCACCATTTTTATTACTCCACATTTAAATGGCATCATACTAAGCAGAAGAGCTCACGAAGATTCGAACAAAATAATATTTCAACTTATGACGTTGGACGTATAGCGAAAGATTAATTTATCTACACCATCAACGTTCTCATTTGTTAGTTCATATATATTTCACGAGCTATCTCGCTCTATCTCTCTCAAAGAGATCTGATTAGTATTTCGTATCGAATATAAATATATTTATCCGGAAAATGTTCAAATTTTGCTTTTTGTGTTGCTGGCATATATTTCGTGAGAAGCTTTAGGCCAAACTGGGTGAAATTTGTGGGCGATTGTGAAAGATACTTGACCGCGTGAGTTGACAACTGTGAGTCATATACTTCTATGCCGCATAAATTAATTTCCATTCATCGTTGGGAAATGAAATATTGGCTTACTTTATCGGCTATTGTGTGTTTCTAAAACGAGACCAGGAAGGTAAAAGAACGGACATTTTATGTAGGCAGAATACAAAATTATATTTATTACATCATACATAAATATTGCTTTCCGCTTTTAAATAAATATGAATAGCCAACTTGCGAGCATTGATAATAGCGACTGTTTGTAGAAAATTCTACTTCCAGTTAGATCTTACTTTGGATCAACCACAGCAGAGGCATGCCAGAAATCATAAGCAAAGCATAGTTAGACGGACTTTAAGGCTACTCGTCTTGTGTATCTGCGGCAGAACAGCTCCAGCTCAAGTTCCAAGCAAGAAATATGTATTTCCGTCTTTTTAAGAAATTTACCATATCTACACCGCGTGGTGGATAGTTGCTTTTTTTGCTGATGTGTCTGAAAAAGGAATAGGAACACTTCGCTATTCGGATTCCACTAAAAACCTCCATTTGTGAGAGCACAATAGCACGCACAAAACGAGTTGCTGTTGTAGAAGCTAGACCCCGGACCACTACGAGTTGTAGCGCCAGCCATATTATATCGCGTTTTAGAGTAAGGGCGCAAACTGATTGTTATTTCTTGAAAATTGTATAATTGGTTTGAAGTGCAGTCAAGACATTTATGTACAGAAATCCACGTCGTTCATATGACGGTTCAAACACGGTTATATATTTCGACGGAAACGGCGGCTATATTTCGTTCAATATTGACTCTGAGCTCGTCTAATGACGCCGGCTAGTTGACATAAACCAATGATTTAGTGTAGTCACATACAAGCTTGGAGTTGTTAAATCAAACCAACAAAGGGATCGATAAGTCGATTGCTACACCCGCTTTGTGGCTTGTGGCATCGTCTTGTTGAAGACACATATCATTATTGTATAATTCATGCAATTGACCAAAGAAATAACGTTGCAAGATGTCTCTGTAGCGATCCCCTTTGACGACTGCGTGACGGTCGTTTTCATCAACGAAAAAACCGTACGAACAATGTCTGTGAAATATTAATAAAATATTGAGCTGCTTGGTAATTGAAGGATAAACAACTGTGTACTGACGCTTAACGACAGGTCGTGCTTAACTGGAAATCCGGTTTATTCTAAACTATATTTTGACGCATTTAACGCGTTAAGTTATTAACCAAACAAGTAGTTTCGCTGACAAAATTATTTGAAGCGTGGCTGAATTCCTAAATTGATAATAAGTGAATACGTCAGAAATTTGAGCATTTGCTAGTTTCCATATTTTGTAAATGGGTAATACTCGGTTCTCTTTCGAGGAACAGGTCATCACTGCATGATACATGATATGGCATTATTTCGTCCTGCGAACGCTTTGATGTGATGTACCAGACTTTGATGCATGCGCTCAAAATTAAGGGAAAATATCCACACATTTACGTGATGGTTTCATAAACAAAATAAATTAAATGCTTGAACTTAATCCTTTCAGTCATTCCTTTTCACACAATTTATTCACGATTATAATCATGAATCTCTTTGCAAAAAAAGGATTTAAACATAATTTAAAAATCGTTTCCACATGCGTATGGTCACCCAACTTGTTGGTTATGATTCAATAATTAACACGAATCAAACCATAAAATAAATTAAAACGTATTTTTTTTTTCATTGTGAATTAAATCGTTGCGTTGAATGTGAAACGCGTACCGAAGCACTTATCAGACATGCAAAAAGCACTGACTCTAGTTTAGTGGGCATGTGAATGGAATATTAATTTAATGCGGCACAAAGTGTCGCGTGGTGAATACATTGCATTTGTTTCGACGTAAATCGGTGGTTTCAGGAAGTGCTATGATTCTGAATTTAGATGCAAGTGCTTGAAGCTCGTCGGAAAGTTAATCAGAATTGTTCAATTTGAATCAATTGTGAATTGTTTCAGATCTTTGAACGATTAATATAGATATTATATTTCCTCTGGCACGATTAATGAGATCTGAGTCCTCGCCAGGAATAATTCAGTGGATATAAGATAACAACAAAACAAACATTCCATGACCAAACCCAAACCGTTTGTTTACACCTCTCTGCAGACTCAGGTGCGTGAAATCAGGCTTCGTAATAAATCTCGAAAAGTTATTGACGTCAGTAAAATTAAAGGGATTAATAAAAGTTTCACGATCAATTTCAGGGACTGTCTGAAAGCCCTTCACAGGTAATGAAAAATCCTAAGAGAGATTACGTTGATTTTGATTGTGGGTCACAGCATCAAATGGGTGATGTATTATATCTCACGAGACACTGATAAACGGTGAGTTAAAACGTCTGTATTTCTGGCCAAGTTTCAAGGGCAAATGGGATATACATACTTGTCATCCAACTTGTACATGAACAGAGAATGACGTGGTCTCTTCGTTTTCTTTCTTATGGTTCAAATATTCGATTTGGATTTCTCTACGAAATTGATGCAAATTATTTTGTAAACAATAAACAACAATGCGGTATGTTGTTTATTCGCAAATTGAATTACAATATAAATAAATCATCTGTGAAATCAGAACTATGCCGCAGTTCCCACGTGCTGGCCGCCTGTTGAAGCAGGTTGGTCATAATCCGTTGTGCGGGTCATTGCATGATTTATTGCTCGAACTTGTAGTGGAATCTGATAAATTCTCTTCGACACATTACAGAACAGCAAAAGTAAACTAGGCGCGAACTTTAGAAATGCGGAAGTAGCAACAGTTTCTTGGGAATTCTTAAACGATGCTATTTTCAACATTCAGCAATTTTTTGGCTCTAATATTGAAAGCTTTTCAGAGTCCCCATTCACATTTGTGACATAAGAGGCTCATGTAGAAAGCGGAAGTGATACTCAACGAACCACATTGACATCTGGTCTGACTCATAATTCATTAGTTGCATGTGTTACGTGTTTTTGCCAAGGAATGGCAAATGGCAAATGTATTTCAGATGATTAACTAAATCCCATCCTGCTGTAACAGTCAAGACGCATTTCAAAAGAATCACCGACTCACTGGCTCATATCCAAAATGCTGACGCTCTAACCATACCTGTCACATTTTGCGAAACATTCCTTGAGAGCACACAGAGGATTTGCTGTCGTACTTTTCGGAGAAGGGTAGCAACAGCCACGCGAAGGTTCACCACAGGCATAGAGGAGGTAAAGCTTTGCAATGTTTGTGTTTCCTTTTTGCTGTTACTTCTTGTCTGGGTATGGGAGCACATATTCTTATACTTTGTCGTATAAGAGACCTCTGCCAGATTGCATACCAAAGACACACTGACTCGCACATCTGAGGGAAATCTAATCAGCAGTTTCAATTGAAGAACTGCAAAACAAACATTTGTTCAATCCATGTACAATCTAGCATGAAACAAACGGAGAGAAGTTGCGATTTTTTCCCTTCCTTTGTGTGGACCTGTATGTTGGCCTTTAACCTTTTAGACGATTTTTTGCGTTCCGGGGAATTCTAAAAAAGTATCCACGTGCAGGTGAATTGTGGTTATGGAAAGTAATATGTTCCAACTCTTATTAGCCTAATGTAACCATAGATATGACGTGTCATTAATAAAATTCTGAATCCTAATGCTTTAGGATTACTCTTAATTAGAGTGCATTAATCCTTGGTCCTTGCAAGGTCCAATTTGTCAATGCAATTCAATTTAATCTTCTGGATAGATGGAGATGTTGACGGTATGTAGATGGCCCAAGCGAAACCATCAAATGTTCCATCTCGTTCAATGTATTCCCGGATGTGCACTGTGCCAGTGTTTTCTATTTTTTGGCAACCTCAATGACTAACTCGAGTCAAGCCCATGTATGTACATATAGACATTCAAAGGCTTCGACTGAGAAAAATAAAAAAAAAGAAACACCTTTCCAGTTGCGGCGCTGTTTTGCCATGAGGTTTTGATCGGCTGTGATATGGACGTGGACATGTAACCATGCTTTCACAGTCATAACAAGGATTTTCGGCTTTGCCTCTATGAGAGATGAACGTATGTCTGTCATTTATCCATCTCGCTAGTAATCCAGTACACGAAACCAATTTTTGTAAGTGAAATTTGTACGAGAGAAATACAATTTTCTTTGATGGCTAGAAGTGGTTCCACTGATTTGGGAAATCGTGTTTATTTCCATTTCATCTGAAAGTATTCAGTGACGAAAATTTGCATTTTTTTCAAAGGAATGTTACATAGGTACATGTAACCACATGTAGTCCCCCCTAATGACATATTTAAAATTGCTCCTTCTTTGTGATTCTCATACGTCCAAGGGACTGCTGGTGACATGTATGTACTTTACCTTCATTGCTTCGTTTTTGTCTGCGTTCTAAGGATATGTGTTGTACTGTGTAACTGTACACCTGAAATCAACCTATATATGTATGACGTTGTGCAAGCAAGCTGGACAGACAAGTTTGTTAGCGACAGTGTGCACATTTTGACGTGTTGACGATTTTTTAAGTCTGAAGATTTCATTAGATGATATACATATGTTATTGCTTAAAAGTTAATGTTGATAGAAACACAACCAGCTATACATAGAGGAGTAAGCTTAACAGGAAATGAATATCTTGTGTGGTCATGATGATATTTGAGGTTACGTCATTAACACAAACTTCAAGTGGAGTTTGTCTGTTTGTTGATTCCCAGAATTCATTGCTCGGTCTTCTCCTGATGTACAAACAATTTCCTTCCATTGGCACAATTCGTTCGCTCATTATGAACTTTTTAAGCTCCTTTCGTTTTGGCGAATACAATTCATGGTTCGTTTAGTATTTATACAGAAGAGCAGAACGGAAGTCCTTAATGAGCCTGAAATGTCAAATATTTATATCCTTATGTATCCCTGAGAGGTATTAATGGATTTAATGATCAGTAGACTTTTCCACTTTCACTTCACTTTCTCTATTTTTCATCACAATTTCGCTTTAGTCGTTTACTTCCGAACGAAAGTACATAGAGGCAGACACAATACAACAGAAGGGGTCCTTCTCAGAGCTGACACATTTACATTCAATTGATGGACGTAAATGTTATGTAAGGAATACTGATTTTTGCAGACAATGAAGGAACAAGGTACACACTCACTTTAAATGCATCTGAATAGCGAACAAGAAAGGATGTATTTCACTTATCCCCAAAAGAACGTCAACATATTAAAATCTGCTCACAACAGGAAGGGAACCTCGCTTGCGGATAAGATTTATGCAACATTACAAAATTGTTGTATAAATTATTTAACAGAATAAAATCGATAAAGATCCCCCGAGTGAAACTCCATAAAAGTCAACAACTCACAAAATGCCTGTAAGACATTTGTGTACATAAATTTTGCCCGCAAAATCCACGAACACTGTATTCTTTAGATGTTTGTGTTCGCTGGGGTTGGGTTGATTTTCTCCAAAATGATTGACGTAGGAAAGAACACAATTTATGATGTTTTGTGTTAGTGTTTTCATAATTTATTTGGGCTACAAATAATCATCCTCCCAAAGTGAGTGTGAAATGAATACGGATTGCACATGAAGAGAAGAAAATGGAAAATGTTGCGTTCATACGAGCAAATGGGTATTAAACTAGAAATAAACAGTTGCCAACTCAATCAGAAGCTTTAATGCAGTGAATCGAAATCCCTTCTAGGAGTAATTAACTTCCGGAATTACTTGATGAGATAAATCGAATTGATTATTCGCATCTATAAAGGGGGAGGCCCTCCCTATACGGTTCATCTGATAGCCGCTAATGGCATCGTTAATGTGATGAAAGCTATTCATGCTCTTTATGATATCATCGCATCCCGACTGGATTATAATGCTGAAGAGCTAGAAAAAGAATAACTTGGAAATAGCAAATAATGAATTGACGGGCTTAAGAGCCACAATGTGTATGTGTATGTACGCTTCCGAACGCATCCGGTCTTTATAGTTTCATAGTTTTTCTATTTAAGCGAAAACTATCAATATAATAGCGTATTAAGTCATTCCTCAAGGATATTCCACAATGTCTGCTGAGTTAATTGACGCCATCGTCAAAGGATAATACACACAAATGCCATGAGCTGTGCTGGACGTAACAAAAGGAGGCATTTATGGTTTAATAAGCTAAATCAATACAGCAGTTTTATCTGAACCCTTATCTTATCATTCGTCAATTATTGATTCTTACATGATTGGATGGTTCATTAATCAGCTCTCCGCAGTAAAACAAAAAGAATATGAACCTGTAATCGGACATGTTTTGCTTTTAATTTTTTGTTTTTTTTATGAGATTACTGACTGGGAATCCATTTTTTTCTGTCAAAAAGAAGTTATTTGAATGAGTTGAATAATTATGTAACTCCAGCAGTCCAGCAAAATTGAAATCTTCTTTCTTTCCATTTTTTTTTTGTGAATTCGTTAAATCTGTCGGAAATGTGGCGCCATACATTGCTGCTGAAAGGGGGAGGCAATTCATTTAATTGAGAAAGTAAAAGACTCCGAATGTTGTGTCATAGCTGCCATCTTGGGGTTTGAATAACTAACACGCCTTCTATCCGAAGGCAATTGTAACTTGAAAAGAAGCAATGTCTGCTCGAATGCCAAAAGTTTCCAAAGTTCCCTCGAAAGGAAGGACGTTAGTGTCATGCACGATAGCATTTAATTAGTAGCTGGGGTTAATTCTATCGTTTGTGTGTAGATATTTTTTCCTGTATTTTTTTCCCTTTTCATCTTCTTTGTCAAAAGAAAAAAGACATTCAAGTATTCTTTTTCTCAGAGGACCTCAGATTTCATAGAAATTATACAACTGGCTTGTCCGATGAGAAGACAGAAGAATGGTTCGCTTTTAGAATGAGAGAGCGCTGGCTATTGTAATTTGGAATATATTTACTGAGAGATAATTAATTCAACAGACAATGATGACTGAACATTAAACAATCGAGGAGAATGTTTCCGAAAAAATAACACCGTTTCCGTTTTGATTTTTATATAAACTCACTTTTCAATTTGTTATTTGAACTGGTTGTATGTGTGCACACTGTTTCTCCTCGAAAAAGTTTATATTCACTAGTGCCTATTAAGATGTTATATCCGCAAAGCATTCTGCATTGATTTCCTCGTGAAATATTTTACTTATATTTTTCCTGCTTGACAATTAGCTGTCAATCACACACAATGTGTGTGTAGATAGGACAGGTGAGTCAGATAATTGTACCGATTCGAATCATTTACTGAGAAAAGTTATCAAACTAACGGGTATTCATTGGTCGATGGTTCATATCCGGCTCGAAGGACCAAAAATGTTGAGGATTTCGGATATGGGAATAATTTCTGTTTTGTGGTTAATTATATAATATTACAAATTTGAAATCCGACTTTTATGACATCTATATAAAGCCCCTAATATATTATTCGGAATGTAGCGCCATCAGAAGAAGATGAAAAGTGTTATTTTTGTAAAGTTGAAACTACTGCCAATTCAGTCAATTGTAGAGACACGCAGAGTATAATTGCCGTGGATTGCTTTGTAAAATATCTTATAGACTAGACCCATTTGTCTCTAGCGATTCTCTTCGACAAAGTGAACACAAAATCAGAGTTGAATTGAGTGTAAGTAGCTCTACTAGATTATTTCTTCCTAGTTTGACTCTAAGCCTAGCCTGCGACCACAAGCCTCACTATATGCCACTAAAGAATACTTGAAGTTTCGCATCGCGTTTCGCCAACTGGTCTAGTGAATTGCTCTCTAAGATCATTTGATAGCACAACTCAGTGATATTTTCTAACATTCACATCCTGTTTGCGGATAAATACACGCCCTCAGCAACTGAATTGAGCTGCCATTAAAACAACCATGAAACCAACACAAAAATGAAACTTCATAAAATCGAATATAACCCAAGACCCAGAATGCATTTTCTTTCAGAGTTCCCTCATCGCATGCAAAGAAAAAAAGCACAAGTTAATTCAATCAAATACACTCGCAATGTTTGCCGAGTTATTTGACACCTGACAGAGCCCTTTCAAAATAAAGCTCCCACTCGCAAACATATCACATTGTGGCTACTTAGAGCAACCTCCAAATTGAATAAGTGTCAAGTATCATAAAAAATAATTTGCTGCCACTCAGGCCGCAATGTTGCACGCATTTATGGGATTCATATAGGAAGAGAAGAATAGTATACCATTTCCCGAAATGGCTTCCTGTACACACAGTAGACCCGATTTAAGGTCATTCAATGGGTTATGTTATATATTGCCCGCATTAGTGTTGCTCCCACAAATACGTGACCAGGTCCCAAATGGTTCATAAACCCCCATTCAGACGAATGAGAGAGAACAGAAAAAAAGAAACAACGTGACCATCAACGTTTCCCAGATGAGTAATAAAGCCCAAAGAGCTAAATCACGATCCCGGTGGTGGAGGTATTTTTAAACATTTTTATTGTCCCTGTCACTCCCTCCGTCTCGATTATGAGTGACCACAGCTGACAAGGACGACATGCACACGTCTTGGCGGCTAAAATTAAACAAAAGCCCAAGCTGTGCGGATTCCTTGAAAGGGGGCATATTCTTGGCACAGTTTCGCCGAGTGAGAATGCATGTCAAAGTCTTCTATTGCCGTCGTTCAGGTGTCAGAAGTGTGATGTGTTTATAAACCACACTCGCAGCGGAGACGGCACTTATGGATTGATGGTTTTAGTATCGCCCCACTGATGCAGTGAGATGTTGCAGTTCAATGCATTCAAATGAAACCCATCTATTTCACACTTGGCGAGGAAGTGGATGAATTTTCAAATTATAATTCCACGCTCGCACAAAATGCAATTGTCACTCGATTAAGGACATGGGCACTGCACACTCAGCATTGATAATCACTGACGATACGCTGCCATGCCCACGAGAGGGCTTAATGGCATTCAAATTGATGTGCATATCCGTAAGTATGCACACCGCATTTGGTTTTATCGTTAACGCTACACGCTACATGGTATTATGAGCATTCCACAAAGTCGGCTAAGTGCTCCAGTGTTTTATGTATGCTTCACATCGGGAAAATTCAAGCGAGAGGTTTCTACAACCCCCGCCAAAAAAAAAACCGCTAGTGTCAAACGATGAAGAACGTCAAAAGAGAAAGAGAAAGAGAGAGATATGTTAATTGGAAAATTGAATGTATTGCTTTGGCTGCACATTTAATGTCGACCTTTTGAACTTTTTCAACTTTGAGTCGCTTCTCTATTAAATTACATAGTGTGATTCAAAAGAAGGATTACTTTAAGTGGACCACCTCACGCAAGGTGAGCGAGTGCACTGGGAGTTCTTTCGTTTTCGTCGTGCTTGGTAATTTTTGTTGAATTTGTTTCGCTGTAAAGCCACCATTGGAGGGGATGGCGGATTCTGTTGCTCTTCAGCAGTATCCTAGAGTGTTGCGAGAGGATATGCTCGGAATATACATGAAATATTCATGGACTGTCGGAAAGTAATTATTTTAGTGAGTGGGATGTACGTACACTGCTGTATGACATGGTCGCCCTTTGACGACACACGGCGTACGCACACCTGTGTTTATTCTGTGGTTTTGGCAGATTTTTCATTTTATTTTTGCACATTTCTTTGAATTTGACAGTGGCATCAACGTCCTGGGGATAGAGTGCGATTTCGACTTCGTTTTCTGGGCAGCTGGTATGGGCGTCACGGAATTCATTCTAGCAGAATGTGCATATATTTGCACTTATTGGAACCTGTTGTTGTCACCGATGCGTATGAGATTCGTTTCGCATGCATGAGTGTAATGTATAAACAATCTTTAGACAGTTCTATTGTTGTGATGATTGCGTCATACACAGAGTTGACTGCATGAAATATACTCAGGACACGTTACCACAGGATGTTGTTACTCAGTTACCACAATTTACTTGCGTCAAAGGAGAATATATAACAGTTCGTATGTCGGTTTGCATTTGGAAACCAGGAAAAAAGCCCAAGCATAATTGACATAAGCAGACTTAAGTCGCATTAGCAATTGAGAGAATAAACACTTTTGACAGTTGTTCACTTATGTAATTTGGAAAAACTCCTTGCTTCCGTTCCACGAGCAAGATACTACTTTCTTTAATATTGACAGCATCCTTGTTAGACATAAAGAGTACGATGCAGCTTGGACAAATCGAGATGGAAGGACTTACTGAAAATATTGTATTTCTCTTTGCAGTAGACTTTAGTGAAAAAATGTGAGTCTACATTATCGCTGGTAGATGTTCCCCTTCCAGTGAGACAACGTGTTGCCATTCCAGCGTCCGTCGCAAACGGCCCAAAACAATCGATTCCACAGTGTTCTCTAGAATTGAGCGTCGCTAAGATTACACCATAGCGAATTTTGGAAAAGCATCTTCGTCTACGAGATGAAGTAAGATGACCCAAGAACTAAATCAAATCGCTGTCGGATTGGGTTTCACTCTCCAGAAATGTTGGAAGATGATGAGCCTTTTCACCGCAAAATTATCTTCAAGGATTCTCGTCCCGTTACAGTCAATAATGATCACTATAAGGCATGTTGCAAAGTTCTTTCTTACATGGGCTAGCCATTAATGATATGTTGTTTCAACAAGACACACAGTGGATGTAACAATCGAAAACTGAATTTTATGAATTCAAGAAATGGACTTGTTAAGTAAAGTGGCTGAATTGCATATACATAAATCGCGCTAAAGTTCAGACCTCGGATGACATATATAAAGTTTGATTTTTTAGCTATTATCTTTTTGGCAACACTGGTTTAAACAGCTGACGCACGTTTCGTGTTTTGTTTTACTGTCAAACATCTTCAGCTTGGTCTATAATTTAACCATGATTCGTCTTACAAACGAACAACCCTTGCAAATTATTGAATTTTATTATCAAAATGCGTGCTCTGTTAAGAAAGTTCATCGAGCGCTTCTTCCATTTTATGGTCAGCTCATTTTTGGCTTAATGGATACGTAAATAAGCAGAATTGTCGATTTTGGAGTGAATATTAGCCAGAAGCATTGCAAGAGCTACCAATGCATCCACAGTTTGGTGCGGTTTATGGGCTGGTGGCATCATTGGACCGTACTTCTTCAAAGATGATGCGAATCGTAACGTAACTGTGAATGGTGAGCGCTACCGTGAGATGATATCCAGTTTTTTTTTGTCCAAAATGCAAGAGCTTGACTTGCATGACATGTGGTTTCAACAAGACGGTGCCACATGCCACACAGCACGCGCAACAATGGACTTATTGAGGGGCGAGTTCGGTGAACATTTTATTTCACGTTCGGGACCGGTCAATTGGCCGCCTAGATCGTGCGATTTAACGCCTTTAGACTATTTTTGGTGGGGCTATGCTAAAGCTCATGTCTATACAGACAAGCCCGCTTCAATTGACGCATTGGAAGACAACATTGAAGCATTTATTCGTGAGATACCGGCCGAAATGTTGGAAAGAGTATGCCAAAATTGGACTAAGCGGATGGACCATTTGAGGCGCAGTCAAGGTCAACATTTGCATGAAATAATCTTCAAACATTAAATTATATGGACCGTACTATCGATTCAAATAAAGATTTCATGCATTTTTCTGAATTTTATGTGTTATTTTTTGAAAAACTTTCCTATAGCTTTTAAAAAATCACCCTTTAGTTGCATACTAAAATGCAACTTGGTTGTCTGCGAGTAGTAGCTATATGCCCTGCATTTACTATAGGCCATTTCTCAAAAGAACGCTTATTCTATCGCGCTCTTTACTTCTAATACAATGAAATGGAACCAATGTTTCATGGACATATGGCTTTACTCGCACAAGAAATGCTCGCAATTTTTGGTTCACCGTAAAGTCCACCGTCCCCTGCGTCATTGATTGTTGTCATGTCTACAATTTCCACCTCATGACTGTCGTTGAATTGATTTTTATTAAAATATTGACATAAATTGACAGATACTTTTAATATCTGTCACAGGAGATATCTACAATATAGCCGACGACCTCTCCAGACGCCAGCATGTCTTCATGATTTCGTACTCATTTTACAGTCTACTTGAGATGCAAAGAAATCCTCACATCGCGGAGAAAATCATTTCGATTTCAATATTTATTGCACACGTCCTCCCAATTCTAGAGGACTTCTTTTCAAAGTGAACCAAGAAAAAATCATCGGCGAGAAAGGACTGTTGTCTGCAATAGACAGTTTGCTGTCGTCCCTACGTGACTGATGATTTAGCATAATCATCGCATCTGTATGTTAAATTATATTCGAACCAGCTTCATTTGTGGATATGCAAATGCTCGTCATACATTGGATTCCAAGGGAGAGTGCGTGTTGCCTGGCATTGAAAGCAATTCAGTTAGCGCCATGTGCGTTCGATTGTCTCTTCCTTGAAATGAATAAAGAATCATGCCGTGGAACAAAGTAAAGTATTAACAAATTGCAACATATTAGTGTGTACGCTCCATGAACTTCGATTGTCTTGTGCGTCTGTTTTCCCCGTTTAGTCTGTCGAGCATTTGGTATTCGAATGAAGTGTTACTTAAGTCGTTTTACGTGCAGGCCATTAATGAAACAAAAGCAATCAAACGGTTGCGTTTCAACGTTTATGGGAATATTTCTGCCCCACTCATGATTTATTTAACTTGAGTGCCTTTATTCGAATCTGGTAATGATGCTGTGTAGGTTTCGTGAATATCCTTATGAGTCCCCATAGAATGGTTCTTATGGCTTGACGCCACGCGACGTTTGCGTTATTGTGCGCGAGATTTTGACGTCTGTTAATATCATATATGAAATGAAAGTCATCGATTAGTCGGATGAGATCCTCGCAGAGCAGATCTTGTGCGTTAATTGAGCGGCTTTGGTTTTGCGTGACTCGCTTAACTAAAACATCTAATGTAAGTGTACTGCGGAAGGAAGTTTAACAACATTGGCACGAGTGGAGCAGTAGGATATGGAATACGAATACGAACTATGCTTGTGAATTCACTAAAAATTATAAGATCTGAATGAAAAAGCCTGTGTTTCCTTGCAACATTATTTCCAACGTTGTTTAGTTGTCGTTGATCAAATGTTGAAATTCTATCTTCTATCTGGAGCCTTGACATTTATCAATTCAAACACCAACATACACGTCAGTTTATACTTGTACGTCCTGTCACCTATCACATAGCACTCACGTAACAACTTCCCTTTAAAAGTTGTTAAAATCTAACATCGCAAGTGCTTGCCAAACTGTGACACTCGTCCATCCAGCTGTCATTGCATGCAAGTCAATGTGAAATGAACTCACATATTCACTGATCATTGCTGAAAACGTAACATTCAAAGGACCTCTCAGCTGTCTATTTTCGGTTTTCGTTCCAGAAGGACACTTCGGTTCGTCAGAAAAAAAAAAAGAAATTCTCTGAAATATCGGCAGACTGTGAAACTCGCTAACGTTCGTTAACAGTCCTCGAATAGAGGGAGTGAGAGGAAATAAAATGAAAATAAAATACAAGTTCAATTGCCCGGAAAACCTCTTGCCATGTTTCCATTTGCAGAACGGAAGATGAACAAAACTGGGCGAAGAGAAAATTAAACATAGGAAACTGTTAAAGGAGCTGCAGAGGAGCGGAAGGATAATTGTTCTGCCACAAGTAAATATTTATATACTCGCCACACCCCAGCATTTTTGGGAAGACGAACTTGTGAAAATCAATAAGAAGCAAAGTTTAGCGGATGTGCCGCTGATAACTTCTTCTTCCTGTGGATACTTCGATTCGAGTTCGTAAACAAATCACAAAATCCCATCGTCGCACGTTTAGCAACTTTCAACCAGAAATAGCTTTTTGTTACATGCCAAACATCAACTACCCATTTGTGGCTTATGATAGCTTGACTTTGAATACCAATTGCCTTGATGTTCCTGGTGCTGGTGATGTCTTCTGATGCGTGTCCTTATTCATTTGATTGGCCAGACATAAAAATGAATGTCTATGTGTACTGATGAGCAGTCGTTATCCGTTCAATTTGTAACCATATCATTGTACGGTATGAAATAAATTAGATGTGCCACTACAAGTGGCGTGTGCACTCTGACAGTGACACTTGTCAAATTACACTAAAAACGAAGTTGAAGTAAAGTTCAACAAACGCTGAGCTCTCAAGAAAAACGTCACAAAAGAAGCATGACATTGTGTAACTGGCGTTAATTTTTTCTGGCACCTCCTCCCACGAGGGTGGGGTGGGGCTGGTACAGGCTACAGCTGACATCGGCCCCTCAGCCAGTCGCGTCGTCCGCGTCGTAGTTCGGATTAAGAACTTGGAAGGTTTTACGAGCACCACTCACATTCGCACTTAAACGTAACGATTTGCTTTGAAGTTCTCCCCCCACTGACTGGGGACTTATAGCTTACATAACTATTTCATAAATGAAATTTTCTTTTATGTCGTGACATTTGTTTTGTGTGAACAGGCAAGCACAAAAGCTTCTAACAAATGTTACCGCGTTGCCATCGTGACCTGGAAGATACAAGCCCCCAGCAAGTGCTTGCTGGGCTTCCCACAAATTAATTCTGTTCATGGAAATTTAGGTTTTTGGAATAAATTTAAAGGAAACAGGAAATGTGGACACATAGGTTGACCTCTTTTTTCATGCTTTGCATGAGAACTCATGGTGACAGATGGATGAGGAGTGTCTTTTTGAAACATTCATGACTGTTGACTTTACACAAAACGAATGACCAAACGAATGGGGCTTAATTACAAATGTAAATACACAAGGGACTGTGTTTTCCACTTGGGACATGCCAGTAAGTTGACGAAAGCCTCACGATCATGGAATTTCATTAATTTTCTAATCGCTTCGGACGGCTTTAGTAATTCATCGAGGGGTTTATTGAACCGACTTCAAGAGTTTGCATGACAATCGATACGATGGTAATTGGATTAGTGTCAGTCACAAGTTGCACTGCCATGCCGGAGTATTATTTGTGGTTGCTTTTCGAAATAGTCTGTAGTCGCACTAAAAGTGACCGAAAAGCTCAGACACTTAATTGGGTGTTCACGTGAATGGACAATCGGACATCAAACGAATGGAGAGGCTGGAGTTAATTTTGAATCTGTCGTCTAGTTTGCATTATGTATTCAGCATTCGATTGAATTTGAAATTTTGTTCCACATCTGACTTGGCACCGACTGCTGTTTGTTGACGGATATCAGTTTGAGTCGGATGTTGGCTTAGACCGATTCCGGACTGAAGCACCATACAAAGAGAAGGAGGGATGTGGCCAGTGTCCTTAACAAGGATTGCTGTTCCTTCCGTTCTTGATATACTACTTCAGACACATTGTGCGGACTGTGTCAAGCGCATTATACACTTCCCACTGCGCATTATCTTGGTTTACTTTGAATTAACTTAAGCACTGTTGAATGAGCTTCTTTTCTTTCCACTCGATTCGCGGTACGAAAGTCAGTTGCTTTTCTTTTACTTTGTGTATTTAGACATCAGCGTCCTTCTGGCATAAATTGAATTGACTCTCAATTTCATAGTTATATTGCTTTTACGTGAAGGAGCTTTCGCAAAGATTCGTCTTTGTTTCCGTTGAGTGTATCCTGCTGTTGACCTAGAAATGAGATGAAATTCTTACCCCGATTGTTACTTTGATAAAAAACGTTAGCGATGTCGAAATCTTCGTTTGTTGCCACATTTAATATTACAATTTGTTTTGATATGGGTGGGAATTTGATTGATTTTTAGTTTTTGTTTTAATTGAATCGAATCCTGTACAGGGTGAGCCAAAGAATAACTACCAATGTTAAACACTTACAACTCTTGTAATAACCATCTGTTTTTAATATTTGTTCTATGCATTAAGCACATTTTACGGCGAAAAAACATTCGTCTCGTATTTGGCCCACCCTGTACAAGATTCAATTCAAATAAACAGAACAAACCAAAAGACAAACAATACCGACAATTCAACGAATCCCTTCAAGAAGAACATCAACAGCACTATTTCCTCTTCGGGAAGCTAACCATCCATTGCGACGGATGAATGTATTCATTTCCACTACCACCAAATAACCGCCATTCATTCCCCCGGGCGATCGGAAACATTTTCAAATTAGATAACCAAGCGTACTATTTTTCTTCGAACCCTCTCCCATTCCCTAGTCTAAGCCAAATAAAAATGAGCTTAACGAAAGGAAATTGAGTTTCTTGTCTGCCATTACTCTTCGTTACCCAGAAAAAAAGGGACGGATCAACGAACATCTTCGTTAATCCTTTTCCGTTCATTGTCCACTCGCCCTCTGTCACCAGCCAGTATCGAAATGAGCAACAATATAACTCGTGTAAGCCAATCAAATTGAAGAAACTTTGTTTACATAGCACTGTCCTCCTCCATGATCCTCCACGATTATTATATCTACAACGGATTTCCGATTTTAGACGAAGTGGATTCCAAACTCGTTTCCATAATCTCGACGAGAGTGTTTCGTGCTCAACTGGCGTTGTGTATTCTCCGAGAAGAGGACATGTGTGCGAAGTTCGTGTTCTCTGCAAGTGCATTGTAACCAAACGACATTTCCTTGAATATCAACTTCGGATCACACACAGCAGTGTTTGTTAAACTCGAAGCAATTTTTTATTATCCTCCCTCTGAGAGTTGAGGACCATCGTTGATGCGTGCCAAAATTGATTTTCTTACTCACTCCACCCAGAGTAGACCAAACAAATCTGCTCATGGATCATGATTGATGGTTTGATTAACTGCCACCATGAACATCAAATCTTTCGAATTGCTGAACATTGGATTTTGGATAAATTTAAATTCCGTTCATCATCAGAGTCCTCATGTGTACGAGAGACTGACATATTTTCTCGAATCGAGGTTCTGAAGTGCGTTTGAGGTTTGTGGAGTGTTCTATATTTACACTCCACTCAGAGATCGTTTGATCTGCTTGGCAATATTGTATATCTGAATGATCAATATCTCATATCTGGTGTCGAGAGAGAGATAGGAACAGGTGTAGCAGTCGGTTGAGTTATTTTGTGTAACAACATGGATTATTTACGACGATCTGGTGGGAGTTAAGAGTAGGTTTACTCGTGATCTTGAGATTGTGGCAAATATTTTGCTTATCTTGACGAGATTAAATCTATAAATTTAATAATAAATAAATGTTAAAGCATTGCAAACAAATCGTTTGGGTTGGGTGGTTCCCAGAGTTGCCACTTTACTTAGTCGAGATTTGTTTCTCATTTATGGTTTGCAATGCAATATTTCGTAGAATTCTTGAGTATGTCATCTACTTCGTTAACATGCCTCGCACGTGTTAATTTCGAGTAGATATTGAAAGTCTTTCCGACGATTGCTTAATCGACAAAAACAGCATGGACTATTGAGGTATGTCCCTGCTGAACGTCTTCTATAAGATTCTGCCCACTGATCCTGGTGGAGAAAATAATGTTGGAGCCTGCTGTAAACACGGACGGCACAATCTTCTAGAAGCCAGTCCAAATCGAAGCTACTACTCAAACAAACTACATCCCAGTAGGATCGGCCCTGTCAACCGTTGCGAAGTACCAAAAAAAGGCTCTACGAAAACCTTATATTGCCAGTCAGGAAGCCAGGCGAAAACTGAAGGATAAACAAAAAACAGAAAAATTCTACGTCGGATATACGAACTCTACGGGATGTACTAAGATGTGGATGTAAAAATCGATCAATCGATCGCATAGACACTAATGCTCCAGCTAAGAAGGTCTTCGAATCCGAGCCTCCTAACTAGACAAGGAGAGAAAGAGAGAAAGTCATCGCGGATGCAAGTCAAATTGATAATCGACATATGTACTTGACCAGCACACCATCTAACATAAGAGATTCAGGTTTCAGTCTCAGAAACACTTTAACCTAAATTCGAGTACATCACTTTTTCCTTCAATGCGCAATAAGTATTTGAAATAATCGGTAAGCTTGTCAATCCTTCTCAATTTCCATTCTTTCTCACAATGTGAAGTAAAAAAGTTTCTTCCACGTGTACAGAATGTACACAGAATTTTCTGTAAGCTGTTCCTCAACTGCATTTCCTTGAGTAGGAGTAGCCGTGGTTGCGTTGCAGATAAATTTATTGTTAAATCATGAACTGAAACTATTGAGCTTCTCATTTTCTTAGTATACAAATTCTATTTTCCTTCTAAGAATTTTGAAAGAAAAATAACTACTTGGAAACATTGATCCCCGAAAGGAACAATACAATTCATATTAGTTTTTATTTTTCGGAAAATAATGATATCCACCCATCGTCCGATACTTGAAAGGATGCCTAAGTGATACCTTCAAGACACTTTACTTTATTCCTCTTCATGAGCAGAGCCGCCCACCTGTGTAAGCAGCTTGTGGCATGCCTAAGGGCACTTGTTTTCCAAGAAAAATGGAAAACATCACTGGAGGGCCTTTTCAACTGACAGTGGCAGCTTATAAAAAATCATTTGTGTGCTACCCACCAGCCGTCACCCGCCAGCCAGTTCGATTCTCCATTAAAATGTACAAATTCAACAGTAAAAAAAAGGAACAACGAAACATGAAACAATTTAATGATTCTCGCCTCCCCGTGGTCCCCAGAGGCACAGGCACAGGAGTCGACTTCTTGACTCCCACGCAACACAAGTCATCCGATTGAGTCAACATAAGGCGTCTGGTAGGAGAATGTTCACTCACTCTTCGTGGCATGTACTTGTGAGGAGATGCGTATAAATATGCCTACCCTCGCAGAGGCAGTGTGTTAAACCATTCTCTCTCGTATATTCATCTCCTAGATGACAGGGCATTAACATATTATTATTTTGTCACGACAAGTCAAGGTCTGACATCATCCGGCGTCAATTCCGATGTGAAGCAATCTAAAGAACATCCTCGTACCTTAGTGGAAATCCAAATCTTTGTACAAAGGCGAGTTATAATGCCAAGACAAGATAATACAACCCAAAGTCATTATGTACGTCATGGCAATTGCCTGGCTACACTAAGCCGAATTACATTTATGAATAAGGTGTACCAACAATGGTCTCGAGGGATACACGAAACGCCCAATGTACGTTAAGGTGGCATCAACAGTGCCCAAATGTATTACGCTCCCTATTTCAATTTCCTTGCAAAAGCATTTGTTACGCTGGACAGGCTATACAGTAAAAGCAAGAAGCATTATCTTACGATTTTCGAACATCTCTCGCGTTTTGGTAGGAAAGCCTTAAGGTGGAAGAAAGATCCATTGTTTGACTGAGTGTCGCTGTTAGTCGAGAGGTCCGAGATGGCGACGAATTATGTACAACAGACAAACAGTGCATTTAAGTACCGCCAAAGATCCGCCAGAAGTTCCAAAAAAGGGAACTGTTTCCTTTCAATACCATCGATATATTTTATTTGCAAAGTGGGTCCTGTCATCAACAACCGTCGGCGTATTGGCTTAGTTCCTTTTGACTCTGTAGTTAAATTGCTTTTGGGAAGGATTAATTTGTTAAAACTGTCATTCTGGAGCAATGAAGTTGAATTGATAGAACCATTAAATCGACATTTGTGATTGCCCCTATTCAGAGGCTTGATTGATGGTCTGGCATTGACGTTGGCATTGGATTCATGTACGAGTACTTATGCAGACAGGTCCGAAATTAACTTGGTTTCTATTCAAATTTGTTGACCCGTGTTTAGGCCATTCAAAAGATCCATCAGCTTCTTGTGCAAAGTCCAAAGAAATCAATTCTCCATCCCTCATGTATTCAATTACCCCGAAAGGGTCCTTCAAGAGGGACAGTCGGAGTTCGTTTCCCTATATCGGCAACTTCCTCGAAATTAATTTCGGAATTGTTGAGTAGTTGATGACAAATAACTGTGAAGTTTATAGGGATGAATATGGAATTCAAATAATTATTACAATTTCAAATTTAGAGCTCCGTTCGACATATGATATGTTCAGCGCTTTACATGAATCTTTGTCCTCCCAAAAATCGTTGTGACCTGTTCTATGTTTGGTGAAAATATGCAAGTCAGTTAAAAAATGGGGTAGTCAGGCAACACTTGTATGCTGCAGCAGCGCAGGGTCTGCTGAAATCAGCGGTATGGTGCATGAGAATGTACAAGAAACTTGAGGTAACAAATTCAAAAAGAACTTGGCCAACATGAACATTCTGCGAATTCTGCAACAATTTGCATCTGACATAACCTAATTAATCAGAACATGTTGTTCAAAGAGGAGGGTGCTTGTACCGCTGAAAATTCTTTGTCACCCATCGGCAGCTTTGAACACTACTTCCACCGATAGGCATAGGCGCTGACAGTACGGCGATTAGATTCGCAAACGTGGAAAGATCGGCACTCTGTCATCCTTCATAGACCTAGATCCGTACCTGGAGATGACGCCTAAGCTCCTCTTCTAGAAGAAATTCTCAACCAGCAGATCATACTGGAGGTCTGACCATCAGACGCTGGATATTCGAATCTTGATTGAAGGATAGCATTGCTTGCGTCATTGAGCGAATACTGGTCGCAGCGCAGCAAACAGAATTGATCAAAATTTGCACGGAATAGTGATCAAAATGTCAGACACTATGAGGCCGGAATAAAGTTTCCACCTGATTAAATCCAATAGCGAAACTGCTGTAAGGCTCCTCACCGTCGGTAGTATCGATAGAAATCGCAGCTCCTATTCGAATGCTCTTCAAGGAATTCGGCTCGCAAACGAAACAGAAATAGTTCACGTACCGAACGTCATCATACAAATCCACCCACATTCATGCGACAAAGTCATCGAGGAGTAGATCTTCCGAATACGTGCCACCAACAAAACCCGCAGCGGGTCTTTGAACTCATATGCAATGCCCATCCAAATTTGAGCAATGCCCATAGAACAACTTGTTCTATTTACATTTAAAATCGGGTGTCCTTCAAGCAACTAGACACCTTTAGCCAATTATTGGTTGTTTCCAATTCCATTTCCAGCCAAGAGTTTGACAGTTTTCCTGAGACAAGAGACAATCACAAACCCTTTCGTGTGTGCAAAATATGTCAAACCTCATTCCACTGAGATTTCTGGATCGATTATCCCTACAAAGGCTGGAGCAAGTAATCCCCTCACGTAATCCCCTCACGTAATCCCTCAGATGGGACCATTTGGTATCCCAAACGATGATGATGTCTAATGGAAAAGTTCCGAAGGCTCTACGTGGTGTGCACTGGGGATTCACTTGAATTTTACGTATCCCAGCCAAACACACTTGACCCTCATTATATTTCCAGAGTTGCTGTGTCAATACAACGGTCTGTGGACAACTATTCCATCGTGTGATCCGTGCGCAGAAGGTCGAACACTGGTCGGCAAGCAATCACTTAGTTCCAGCTCTATTTCTCTACTCTACATGAATTCCACGAACAAGCCTTATTGTTGAGAGCTTTAATGAAGTTGTCCTTCAGGGGAAGAGGATAGCGAAAATATTGAAATGGTTGTGCACCAGAGTGTGTGTATTGTTGTTTGGGGAAATATCATGGCGCAAATACTTTTAATTAGTGCTATTAATGGGTGCACTGAGGAGGGCATTGTCTTTGGAAATTAATTAGCTAGTCTGTATTGAATGCCATGCGGGGCAACGGAAGAGTATTGAATGGACATATTTTTTTTCGCGGAAATGTCGACTGCCTTTTGCCGGCGGCGGTTATGAACGGCGACTCCAATGTGCGGTGTAATAGGGACGGCGCGCGGAGGAGGATGATCTCAAGTGAAAGATGAAGTCAGGCATACCAATGAGAGGAGAGGATTGGAAATTCCGAAAAACGTTTAGCATTTCAATCAAATGTGTATATCTGGTGAAAAGGGCATCAGCAGAGTGAGGCTAAAACTCGCCTGAGTGAATAAAACAATTTCAGCTTATAAAATATAAGCCGGTGTACGCTGGTGTTAGTTTTGACTTCAAGAAATTTCCCGGCAGAATTATAATAATACAAAGATCGTTCTGAGTGCTTCAAGTTGAAGACGTACCGACCGATGGACTCTTATTTCAATTTCCTCGAAGATTCGATTATTTTACAGAAAGTTTTTTTTCATGAATGGATTGGATCAGAAAACCGAGTTCTGAGAAAATTATCCTTCACATCGACATCCGTAGTAACTGAAAGTGAATCGTCGAGTGATACGCGTCATGAAAGCCAGTTGGCAATATGCTCGCTCTCAGATGTGACCGTTGTTTGGCTATAATGTGAGGAAGAGTGACGTTTGTTTATTGAAAAACACGATGTGCAAAGCAATATTTCGGGACATCAAAGCGACGATGCTCATCGTGAATTTATTTTTATTGAACATTTGGACGCAAACTTGGTTAATTTTAAGCCACGGGATGCACCATCTGACTGCTTGGTACAATGACTCAACTATGAATTTGCAAGAAGAGCGAAATGATCTGTTACCGCTCCGATAGCTTTGAGGCCACTTAAAGAGCGCAAAACAAGTCCTTTATTTGAGTGGAAAAATATATATATATGTGGCATATTCATGATTTCACATCTGTGGACTGCAAGAGATGATGCTCAATCGGGTACTCCGACACAATTGTTCATATTTATGGCAATGGTTTAAAGTGTGGAGGTGGTGACTTAGCAACTGTCTTTGTGAGTCTCAACCAACTTCTGCTTGAATGGTTTAAGTTATTCTTCACTTGTCTTCCACAAGTTTGCGTTGTCATCTACATGCCAGATTCTTTGAGGCAGTATCAAGAGTTCGGCGACAACTTTTCTTCCCCAATCGTTATCACCACAAATGAGACTTAAGATCGGACGCATAGATTTTCCATCAGAAAGACGAAGGGCCTTTGATGTTTACGCTGGAATAGGCTGCATAATAATTGCCGCACACCTGCTTACGATGCGCAATTTAATAGTCATCTGAGTTAATCAACATGTCTCCTCAATCATGTCACAGTTGCTTTGAGTGAATGTAATGGCATCAGTTTTCCAGAAGTGATAATTTTGCACACATGTGGAAATGTAGCTTGTCCCTCATTAGGGATCTTAATTGAGAATCATCATCAATTATTTAACGTTTTCTAAGAGCTCTCCATGATTTATTTACGTCATAAATGTCAATTTTATGATTACGATGACATCAGATGTCATTTCTATATTCTTTGGATTATGCGTAAAAAGTACTTATCAGCTTAAGAAGCTGAAGCCCTCAAGTTCACAAGTTCTGCTAGAAAACGATGGGACATACATACATATGTGATATGTAAATCCTGAAAATAGACAACACAAATAATAACATTTCTGTGGAAATGCAATCAACTTTCACTCAGAATGTCTGATAATTATTATTAGTTCAATTTTCGACTTCGAATAAAACGAACGAAACTATATTTAGGTCACGTCTGTGGATGCCATTGACACGAACTCCGAATCTTATGAAATAGAAGCGCGTGCTTAACGGTTCGAATTAGGTGAAACAAAACATGACAGATATGCTAAAAGTATTCACAAATTTGCTAAATATTTTCACAAACAAATGTGGGCATTGAATTGTCATACACTTCTGAGTTCTCAACCGTAGCCGGTTTGTTTGGGTGAGTGATCAAGACGGATAATAATAATACCTCGGAATAAAACACCATCTGGCAGTTAATTAAAAATTCATTATCTACGTGTGAAATAATCGCTGGTATAGTGGTCTGGCTGTCAGTAACGGTAATGAAGTTCTTGCCAAAAAGTGAAATGAAACCTTTGAAACAATGTAATGTACCTTTACACTCGTTACTCAAACATGGACTCCACCTGAGGCGGAGATATCCTTCTGGGTTCGAATAGCATTCACCTTCAAGCAGACACGAAGGTAACGTGCAACATTTTCACCTTGATATTCTTCATGATTGCAATGTAATTTGTTATGGGATACGAGTGTGGTAGTCTACATATCCAAAGTAAGTGTCTGTGTATATAACGTCCCACATGAAGTTTATGTCCCGGGCAAAGATGTAAGGAAGTTTCTTAATTCCAATCTATGCTGTACTGCAGAGTATGTGAACGAGTATGTATGCAAGTTATGACTGGCTTTTATGTATGTACTATTTGTGAACGGACGCTTGCTGAATCCTGACACGTGCTATTTTGCAACTTTGTACACGATAATTGCTTTAACCGGGAGTCGGATGTGGGGAGAGAGACAAATAGGATTCGGAAAAGTGAAACCACCAGATGGCCATATACAACTTCCTTAAGAGCTTTAACTTTAAGATTTACTAATGAATTTTGAATGCTCTCAGGAGGCTATGATGGTGATTCTATGTGAGATTATATATATACTATGTATTCAATGCAGTTCTGGGCATTTTGGTGGCAAACGTGAAATTTCGTATGATTCCTTCTTGTTGATTCTCAGCATATCATATGACCGCACAAAAAGACAATTTTTGCGCTCCACTGAGCAACGTGCTGTTGCTGATAATTTTGGCTAACATCCAACCCGTTGCTTGGTTCGTTTCCAATTATTTTTGGATGCACATTTGATTTTGCATTCCCTTGGCAAGTTCCAAGTGACAATGTCAGTGCCTCTGTCAAATTTGTTGGAATCAATTCAATTCACCCGGCACGTAATTTCCAAAGGCAATGAACCATATTCACTTCCCAGCCAACAAACGTGGCGCAATTTGATAGTTAGGACAATCACCTATATTAGACGGCATGAAAATGCACTTCAATTTCATTCAAATCACTTTCAAGCATGAAAGCACCCCACTTTGACAGGCTTCAATTAACTGTTCTGTCCTTATGGCGAAGGAACTTAATGGGATCTGAGAATCTGGAGATCTGGAATGAAAGAAATTTTAGACACTGGCGGAGATTCTCAGATGCATATATGTCTCTTCAGAAATACGAGGCAACGAATGCTAACGTAATTAAGAATGGTAGACTTGCCAGAAAGGAGGAGGTAACACTGGAAAATCGAAAGAAAAAAATATGATGTTGAATGTCTTAAAACATTCCCCCATTTACGACTGTGAGACTTGTAAATGAAGATAAATGTCACTCTGCTGTAGCTGTTATCTAAAAATGAATTTATGCGACTGTCTTCATTTTTTTGCTGCTTTCCCTCCATCATACCGAATGGACGTGGGAGATGGGCGAATGAAACCTTTTTAAGGATATTTTAAATATTAATTTCATTTCCGTCCTCAGACTTGTCATTTTTGACTTTAAGTACCTATCGTTGCCCAAAGAGCATCGGTATTTGCGTTTGATAACATTTTCCTTTTTCTTGCGTGAAATTTAAGGAATTCCTTTTTATTAAAGTGATTTGGATACTCAAATTAACTTGACAATAAAGACTGGTAAATAGCTCATTAGTGAGAAATGAAAATAGCAGCGGTTCCTCACACAAAGGGACTAGGATTTACATATTTATATTCGAGTGTGCCCACGAGGCAGAGGACTTTATGTCATTTTATTATACTTGTGGGATTCTTCCCACTTCCATTCCCTCTTTTTCTCTCTCTCTCTCTGCTGTTTCTTTTATATTTTTGTTCAAATCATTATCAATTTCAATAAAGAGGGCATCCTCATCTGAATATACATACAAATACCGCCTCGCCTCTGGAAGGCGGTAAACGTAAAGAGTCCTTCGTTTTTATGTTCGTTCCCTTTGGCTAACAAAGAGTTTTAAAAATAAATATGACGAGCCAAGGCAAGTGTCAATGCGAGACCAAATTTAAACACGCGCAAATATTTACAATCGATATTATCCGAAAATCCCCTATTTTCTGGGGACGTTCAGACTTCAGAGTATATACGAAAGAAGTCCTTTTTATCGTACATTTTTTTCCCAGATGAATTTGGGGTGAAACATCACTCTGGCGAAGTCCCTAAAGACATCTGAGACACCTCAGACATCCCATTCAGTGAAAGGCGTCTCAACAGATCTTTGAAGTGCACACATGCTTGGGAAGAATTGACAGTTTGCTTTGCAGGTGTGTGCCACTTTCCCGATGGATTAGCCCGGTCCATTAGGGCGCCACATTCGCACACATTCGATTGTTGACTGTTAAATAGGCAGGCTATTTAGTTGGCTTAGGTGTGAATACAATGCTTGTTTGGCTGCCAATATTTGGGTATCGCATTTTTTCGCTCACTCACATAAATTCAGGTCTCGTTTTCGAGGAGTCACATTCAAGCATACTTGTCTTTAATTTGTATAAGAGCAGGTGAGTGCACACGTGGTGCTTAAGTAATGAAACTTGTGTTAGTCATTAAGGAAACTTTTTCACTATGAAAGAACCGAGAAAAGGTTTTAGCAAGAGTACTTAAATTTACCTGCGGCACATTAAGATAGCTGAGGAAGTTTTTAAGGAAGAAAATAAGCTTTTAATTAGTTGTGCGAGCATTCTCTTGTTTCCTTAGCCCTTTAATGTACCCATTTGGGAGCTTTCCCGCCCGCTGTTACAAGTTTCTCGAGAAAGAGATTTTGTGTGTGTCTTTTAATTAAAATTACTAATTAATTGGAGAAAATGCAAATGATTGTTGAATATATTGATAAATGTGTTATATGCCGTTGCTTCCAAACGGAACCTCTGTAATTTCGATCCGTCTGTCCGTCCGTTAAGTCTGCCACACATTTGCAGCGACTGCAGTTGTGAATTTAGATGCGAATTTGGGCGTATTAATTTGTGAAATAGAGAGAAAAAAATCATACTTATTTTATAATACTCTTCTGTTGGTGCTACAATCTGGTATGGAGTTGAGCCTCAACCAACAAGCCTCTTCGGCTGGCACGATCCTTACCCAGGTGCCTGTAATTACTCACGCCATGTTGGTTGCGATCCTTCTCCACTTGTGTGGGCGATCGGCGTTGGTTATTGTGTTGTACCACAGGTTCCGAGTCTCGCAAGACCAGTGGATATATTATGGGTGATTTTTTTTATAAAGGTGGAAAACTTTAAATTGGGACAAAACACAGAAAATAGTTTTAATATCCATGAAATCGACTTCATTTTGCAGACAATTTAATGGCATTGAATTTGATTCCGGGCACGTGACACCCACGGCTGCCGCGTATGTGGCATAATTTGTAGACTTCAATTCGAGTTTCTCGAAGTGGAACAAGTTTTTCAAAATAAATTTCAACATGAATAGCCAAACCAAACTAACCTCAAAACAACCGCATATAAAAGAAAACACAGCTATACACTGGTACAGCGTCGTCAAACGTTCAACGTGTTATCAAACGATCAAGTTCAAAAATCACTGTATTTTATCTGTATTCTCATCTTCAACGATCATAAACGCAGCCAGAGATACCCAAATGAGATATGGCGCCACATGAAGATTGTCTCTACCGAGCTTTAATGCATTTAGCCTCATGGCGCTCCTTTCGATGGCGATGGAGTGGCCTGAAACCAAATACAAATACATTCCCTTATCACTTGACTTCATGGACGCTATAAAGATTATGCACGCCATCGAAATGAGACTGATACATCTAAATTAGGTGTTCTAATCTTGCCAAATTAAAAAAAAACATTAATTTTTCAGTCAAAATCACTTCCACAAACCGCTTATCCACAATCACCCTTGTTGATAACAAAACCAGTGGAGAACTGATAAAATATTAAGCTGATTGAACAAGTTTTGCATGTAACTAGAGATTAACGCGTGTTTTTCTGTTAATCTCCAAATCTAATTTCGATTAGTATTTGTAATGAGTTCAATCTCCATCGATTGGTTGATTGAAATCTAATCGAAACTAAAAATAACGACATCGTTTGAATTATTGTTTACGTCTCAAGGGACCATAATAAATGCTATTACGACCGACGACCATCAATCATGTGCTCCCAAGGCGGTTGCTAAATTAGTGCGCATTCTTGAGATGAGTTATTAAATTTATTTTTATTACTTCAAAGATGTTTTCGAATCGTTGAACCGTGAATAATAATTTTTGGTTTTACATTTGCGTGAAATATTTCCCGAGAAAAGGGTCACAAGACTTGGCACACGTCTATTAATGGAGGCGGTGCTTTTGGAGGAGAGATTCGGATTTATGATTTGTTTTTGAAATTCTTAATGGGCATACTTTTGAATGGGAGTAATTGAATGAAATATGCTTGGTTGATGATTTTTAATTGGTATCTTTCATCTGTATTCGATTGACACTTAAGTTCCTTATTTTGTGGTGTTCATAATGATGTCATTATTGGTTTCTATTTTCAATTAATTCACTGCCAAGATATGCTCTACGGTACAATAAGGAAGCATTTCTATATAGTGTCACAATCCAAGGGAGCGTGAAGGTGTATCCGTAAAGCTCGGACATATCAATGTTGTCCAGCACTGGCCCCAGAAAGTCGGTTAACATCACTCTATGTCTGAGACGATAACATTAACGGTGTCGCCTTCCTCATTTCGAAAGAAATAAGTGCGATGATGTCGCCTTTCCATAACAGCAGCAAACAGTTAATCGTTGCGTACTTACAACATTTCGTACTTACAACTGGGCCGGAGTTTCAATAATATTTTTTAATAATTTTCGCACATTCGGTAAGTGAGAAACGATGTAGGTTGAAATTGCAAACCTTACTGAATATTTTGACAGCTGGCTGTCACTGGAAACTTTGACAACTACTAAAAGATAACAATTGGAAAAACTATCATTGCTATCTGGCCGCCCTTCACATTCTCCCATAAGCTGAGGGTTCATGTTCGGAGGTTCGAAACTGCTTTTCAGATCTAGACACATTAGACGCTGGATTCGCATTTGTCTGATGCATGTAGCTGCGCCTATAATTTGTGATTTATTCAAATTGAATCGTTACTGACGTCGATGAGGACACGAAAATGCATCACCGTCACTCATCGAAGACCTAACGAGATCAATGGACAAAATCCTCATTTAATTGGCCATGCGAGAGGTTCCTCGGCAGCAAATATTACATAAACTGCTATTTAAACAATCGAAATGTATGCCCTATGAAAGAGAAATCGACATTTTCAGGTTTTGTTTGAGTTATTAACAAATCTATTATCTGCTCGTAGGTGTATAATTGTTGGAACGACACGTCTAATTAGTGTAATTTGGTTTGTGGTCTGCAACCAACATGTGTGTGCCGGATGAAATGTGGGCTAAGTTGAAATGTATATAATTGCTAGTTAGAGGTAGCCGGTACTTCAATCGTTTTATATTTCCACATGTACGCACTTCACACCACAATTGAAGAGCTAAATTTAAGCTCTGTCCTGACCTTAAAACTTCGCTGGGGATAACTCATTCATTAAGCTTAAATTAAATTTGCTACACATACATGAGCTTCACAAAATAAAATCGTTGCTTTGCACTAACTTTTTAATGGCAAAAATAAAAGTTGTTCTTCGCACGTTTTTCTATAGAAAAAGTGTGAACCTTACCAGGAAATGGCTCTGAATGGGTGACTTAAAATGCCTAATATTGCGTGTTAGGTTTAATTCCTTATATCATGTGATGTGGCATATTCTCTTGGTTATGTCAAAACTTGTTCAGTTCACGTAGACTGGTCGCAACGTGTAAATTTGGGTTAGATGGCACGACAGCCGAATGCGTGATTTAATCCTGCGTATTTTGTGAACCTTCTGTTGGTCTATCAAATCATCAGGTTTTCCTAATTTTTCGATGTATAAGACATTTTTAGTAGAACCTTCCGTTTTCATTTTAATAACTTACACGCAACAATTAATCCCAGAATGGGTGTCTGGCATGTCTAGATTTCAGGCGTTTGTTTGTGTGGGTCGCAAATAAGTAGAATTTGTATGTTCAAGTTATTGCGTGAAAATTCAGGATTAATTGGCGGATTATTCTAAAATTCTACAGTTTTGAGTGTACAAAGGACAGCTGTCTGTGGGAAATACGGAACAATCATCGACGAACAGAGAGGCGCATAAATGATCAGCTCAACTCATGTATGTACGTCTAAGAAGTTAAGAACCATTAAAAAGAACATCAATATCTTAAGTAATCCGGGAGAAATAAGAACTCGAGTCAATAGGTATTTTCTGGGATTCGTTAGTTGTTGACATTTTATGCACATCTTTAAGAACATCGTCATCATCTTCTGACCCGCATGATCCACTAAAGGTGATCCACACACGAGAGATCTCCAGGCAACTCGATCCTCCGCCATCGACTCTAATTCATCAGGAGCAATGCCCAAGCGTAACCCGGCGAGTTTTTGGACTTGGTCCAACCACCTCGTCCTGGGTCTGCCAAGCGGTCGCCTACCTGATAGAATCGCATTCAACGCCCGCCTCGGAAGTCGTGATGATGGGGACATTCGTGCCACGTGACCAAACCACCGAAGCATAGCCCTTTCCGTTCGAAGAAGCAACTGCTCAATATTGAGTTCCTCGCGCACTGCCGTGTTTTTCACCCTATCCCGGCGAGTAATTCCCACAACAGCACGAAGAAATCTCATCTCAGCAGCTTGCACTCGCGATCTTATTCTTTCGGTCATTACCCAAATTTCATGACAATAGGTGAGAGTTAAGAACATTGTATTTTTAATTGTTCTTTATGGATTCATTATTGGTCACATGACGCATCATATTCTGACACAAAGACTCAATTTTTCTATCAACTCAACGGCTACCATGACTGAATGTCTCGGTCTGGAATGGTGCTGGTGGTAAGGCGAAACGGTGCTCCATCATGAGGTGGTGTCGAACATCGAACGTAGAACACTGTTAAAATGAGTGGATGCATTTTAAACACTTCTCTAATTAATAGCTCTCAAATTAATTATCTAATGACAAAATTAGTTAATTCATCGGTCTGATCCTACAATACTGCTGTCGCCTAAAACTGACAATGCTTGGTTTGTGGTCGTATTGGCCAATACTATGCATTTTTTGTTTTCTTTCAATTCTCGTCGAAATGATTACATATCCATTAATTAACCTTTCCCACGAAAGAACTCAGTATCAGCTCTGCTGTCCTGTATGTCGACCAGCTTTTGACTACCGACGATAGCTTGTCTGACGAGATAATTGCCTTATGGAGCATGTTGCCTGGACGATACGACTTCATCCGATGACACTGAGTAATGACTGCGTTTACCATTTAATGTCGCTCGTCTGGCAGAGCGGAGGATATTGGCACAATAATGCAATGTGGACGGCAGATCCCTCACTGTTGTTTGCTTTTCTTTAAATCATCCTGAAGCATAAACTTGAACTTTCAAACATGTGTTGTCCTGCTTCAAAGTCCCATATCATTGCCTCCCCAACATAAGTCGTCCACAAGATAACTTTGAAAAGCATTAAATCTTGACATCAATCCTTTCCCAACCATCAATCCATAAAAAAGGCATTTTTGGAATTGAGTAAAAAAAAGAAAGAAAACCACTTTACCGAGAGCAGGTGAAGTAAGCAATCAAAGTCTGTGAAAAGTTGCTCATTAATCCTAAGAGTCCATCACTTTTATAGCCAACCTAAATGAAAATTAATGATGATGCCTTACTCCCGTCTGATAAATCGAAGTTCACATTCATTTAACCCACATTTGACTGCTGTACTCGTCTCGCATTTTCATGGCGCCAGCTTGAAGTTCCAGCCTCCACACATCGTCAACAACAATTAATCTCCATTCGAGACAGCTGATCCTACTCTGATTAATGCAGGAGTTGGCTGAAGTCCTCAAACTTTCACAGTTCTCGACCCTGTCACATCCAGCAACAATTTCAAAGTCTCATCTCCATCACTTTTCGACTTCTTCTTCTCAATGCGACAATGCGACTAATTGGATTTAGCAGAACGAATGAAAAGAAAACAACTTCCCAAACAAAATTTATTCTCACAACGAAAAGCAAGAAACATTGTTCCATCGGGGAGCAGCCGATGGCGAGTCATAGTCAGGACGAAAAACTTTTAAGATCAAAGCGTAGCCATGCCTCGAAAGAAGCACGATTAGCTCTCGCAAACCCCACGAGCAAACACAACGGTTTCATATCTGTGATGTAATCGGGAATTAATATTACTAGAAGCTGCACTGCCTGAGGTTAACACGGAATCATCGATGCGCACACGCGATTCAGTTCGCATTTTCACCGCGTCACCCTAACGCAACTGCTTTGAATACAAATCGCTCAATTGCGAGTATTTAATCGATATTCCGCATAACAAAAAAAAAATGTAAATACTGTCGATACGTTTTTTTTGGCGACAGCTCGGATAAAATGTAAACAGGAGCGTGCCACGCACGTACCACGAAATATTTATTCATTGCGGCGGAAGTCCTTGCTGTTGAGTGAACTAATGCGAGTGTGCCATGTTGTCGATGGTTTGGCGGTGGAGCAGAGAGGTGGGGTTATTTGAGACACACGCCGAGTGCTGCCAACTTGTTATGAATATTGAAACAATCCCTGAAAGGATTCTTAAATTGAGTACGATCATCAAAGAGCCTTCTTGAGTAGTGATCATATTTTTGTCATTCACATCTCAACTTTTCTCTCCTTCTGCCTGATTAATTATTCGGCATTCGTAGCCTCGATGATGAAAACAAGGTATTAATAGGATTAAAGGGGGCCTTGGGGCGAATTCATAACTCAACAGCGGTGACGGCTGCACTCCATCAACTCCATGATTTATTGAAAGACTCAGCCCAATGCAAACCACTCCACCATTCGTCAACTGAAAATCCAACCCCAGGGAGCACACCCTTAAGTGGGACTGAAGTTTTTTTTTTTTTTCTATCTGCAGGCCGATGACGGTGACAGAGCCCTTATTCCGATGAATGAATGACCAATTTAACTATTTTTTTCCAATTTTTTTTTCTAATGACTTCGGGCACGGCCCCTGCTGGTTTTGCTGCGGTGTTGGGGTGGAAGAAGCTTAGGTTGGGGTTTATTTACTTTTCTTGAGGTCGACCACAGATTGTCGAAGAAGCAAGCAGCCACCCAACCTCCCACCGTCAGCTTACGCTCGTTTTCCACTCGACACTTCATAATTGAATTCCATCGTTCATAGCGAGTGGAGGCTGCTGCGGAACGATGTGGCGGTGGTGTCGTTGTGTAGTTGCTCGGAAGGCAGACAATTATTGCATGTTCCTTGTATTGTCTGCAGTCCTCAGAGCGGAGCTGCTTTGCTGTTTGCTCAATGTTGTAGGAAACAACACTTGGTTCAATATTTGCCTTCTCCTTCCAAGGACGGTCTTTGGGAGGGATTCGCCTTCGCGGAGAATGGAGGAATGGTAACAATTAAAGAGAGATGTTTCCGTCACTCAAACATTCGTTGGTATCGATGACTTATGGAAAATGCCATGGCCACCATCAACGAGGGTCTTTGTTTTTGAATTTAATTAACGTTCGGGGATTATTGCTGCTGTCCTTGTTATCGATGCCTGACAGATGACATCCTGCGATTTTGACTTCAAAATCTATTTGACTCACTTAAATCTCAGGTTTCGTCCGATGACACTGATTAATGACTGCGCTTGGCTTTTAATCCCTCACTTAGTTGTCCGGGCGTGGGATGATGGCAGCATAATGTGATGCGAATCATATGCCATTAAGGTCAATCCTGCTGCTGGCGTCCTGTGGCAGTGTGCTGTCGACAACTTGTTTATTCTCGAAGTCTGGCAAAAGTCCTGGGTTGGATTGATGGCACCAGTTGATGTGTCTGAGCGTTTTCAAGCCCCTTTGCAGGTGGCAGCCATTATTGGATGTCATCGTGATGATGACCTTTTTTTTCGCAGTCAACAGTCAAAACATAATGATGAGGCAGTTTGCCGGATTAGATAGGAAGTTTCACGAAACTTGGATTTTCCTTTGCGGGTATATCGATAGTTCTCGGAATTTTCAGAGGTCGTTATATTCTTGCGGAATAAAAGAATATGCAAGGAAAAGGTTTTTTTCATTTGCATATGCAAATGTTTGGGTCTGGACTTTGGGCAAAATGATTGATTACCATCCTTCCTGCACAGTGGAGTGAAGTGAAGTGTCTTTTGGTTGTGTTAAGTGCTTTTTAACCACAATCACTGATAGGGAAGCAATGACGAACCAGTTGAACACGCAATTCACTGTTGATATCCGATGATAGCATATTGTTGTGGGATTTCAGATGAAATCCAATACAAGCATTATTTGTTGATGCTCTTTTCGACATCTTGCAAGATTGTAATTAAAAGCAACGATAAAATCAAATATGCCATGTATGTCGCCAATCGGAAGGACACTCATTTTGCGGTAAACCCTACATTGTTCTTACGAGTGACATATCGCGGAACGAACGCACTCATATGCGGTTTAAGTAGACCACTGTGTTCACAAAACATTACAGCCACTAGTTGGAATGTCCACAAAGCAACAGTAAAGTACATTACAAAAGGAACCAACGTGCTGTCTACGATGAGTTTATCTTATGTGAAAAAGTTTTCATTTCAAAGTTGTGACGGACGCTGCATTTAGTACCAAGGCCACTATTCAATATGTGAATGAATGTGTTGCAGCTGAGTTCATACTATCATTTAATGTGAAAGCACTCATTATAAATATTCTTCAAACGAATTTATGATCTAACAAGAAAATTAAATTACGTCGCTGCATGTATATTTTGTTTGTATACAGGATAGACGCAATGCATGTATATAGAAAGTGATTATTAAATGGGCACGACCATGACTGCTGTCATACGGAATGTTTCTCTCGCTCTGTGCCAAGATACGACGGAGACGATCTCTATGTTCGCAGTAAGAAAGAAATACATCTGTGAGAAGTGATCCGCGAAAGGCACTTCCAGCGAGTCTTAGTATAGTTCACCTGTTAATCATGAAATGTGATCTACGAAGGATACGTCTTGTATAGAATGCCTATAAATGTTTGAAATATTTGGCTTGATGCCAGAGATTTTCATTGCATAGCACATATTTCCACTACAACCGATTTTGGAAACATCAAATGCAAATCGACATACACCATTACTTCGCTATTTTCGATGAGCAAGAAATTCTAGTTCCACATCGTACATACTGATCAGCCAGTGCTGCATGAGGATGGATAATGCTGACATCATAGAGACTGACATTTTGCATCAGAAAACGTTGCATAACCACATATCCATTTTCGACCGGCTAACATCTCTGAGCTCTCTGTGAAAAGCAGCGACCTACTAAACCATTGCGACCGGTAGCCCCTTTAATATGGCTTCTTAACGTCGAGCTTGACACGATATTTCCCATGATCTCAATTACTAGTATTGGCTGAGTTGGAGGCGAGAATTTCGACAAGAGAATGACACATATGCTGGTTCTTTTGGTAGAGACGACTACGTAAACAAGACAAAACACCAGGAAACCAACACTCTCCTACTTCTCCCCGAATTGAATCACTTTTGCCAATCACTGTCCTTTTTCTGATGGACGAAGGAGAATTTTCTTGTCAAATTAACATGACTGCACAAATCCGCCCATGTTCTCTACATTTACTGATGTAGATGTAGAAGCTCAAAGTCGAGTATTGACGAATTTATACTTCATTTATATGCGATGTTGGCAAAGCTACTCACAGTAGATCAGATCCAGAATCCCTTGTGGTTCTAGCTTCTCTCATGAGAGAACAATGGCAGGCATAATGATGGTGATGATGATGATAGTGATGTCCACATCACCCACAGAGTATAACAGTCATGGTGTGGTGCCCCCAGACTTGCAGCTTAATTAACCATCGACCTATTGTATAGGGTGACAAGATAAGAACAGAAATTTAAACAAAACAACAATGGTGTGAGATAAGGTATTAATTCTGGCCCTATTTTGATGCTACATTGATGTCATTATGTATGGACTATGGGATAGCCCATTATTCAAATGGCCGGTTTCGTTGGCAGTGCCACCAGTGCTCGGTCCAATTCTTGATGACTTGCTCCAATGTGTGCGGCGTTATTCCGGCAATAGTGTTTCGAACTCGTCGAAATTGGTTGACTTGTTAGCTTATGCTAAGGATTTGATGTAGCCCCAGTGTCTATTGTCGTCCGGCTTCAATTCATAAGTCAGCCCATTCTGGCCGAAATCGAAATGCAAAATAAGATGGATTGACTCTGGAGCATACCGTGAATTCATTCGTAATACTCGTCTGCGTCCCCTTAACACGGTGTTCATTTAAATTCAGAGACTACATTTTTAGCCAGACCACACGAATTCTTCTCCATGCACACTATTTCCCACTCATTAAATCCAAGCTACTATTCTTTCCTTTAAGAATTTTCACTCCACTCAGTTGTACAGTACTTCACCAAGCTGGCAAAAACTAAAAATCTGCTGACCATTTATTTAAAATGCAGACCTCATCAATGCCCGCTAAATCGCAATCTGCAAAACTGAATTATCTGCGGATCATAAACAGTTCACAAAATTGCCTTCTTTGATTATAAATGAAGATAATTTTAAGCAAGAACTCCCCATCAATACGATACACACCAACCTCGCAATGAAGCAACAGAAGATGCACGGTTAGCAACAGAAAAAAAAAAACCGTCCAATTCGAATCAATATTCAGCTTCCATTTGACCGTTAAAAGGTCAACATTATACTGGGCCGATACTTCGTTAACGTTCGAGTTGAAGGAAAAAGGACGTTCATCTCCCAAGTGAATTCGATATTCTCCGATGCTCATCACATCATTAGAAGAGGGCACGTCGACGAACCTTTTTTGTTTAAAATTTTCTCTTTTTTGTATGTTGACACTTTATCGGTATTGAACATCAAATACTCTGTCGCGGGGATCTTAGAAACCATCGCACGCACACGACACAAAGGGAATCGAAGCGAGAAGCGATTGCTGGGGCTTTGTTTTATTTTCCGATTAAATTTCCCACCCGCCGAGGTATCCGCTGAGCACGTGGACTAGAACAACAATAGCGCGGTGTTAAGTGGCCTAGAAATACTTTTGATAGACCATTTCATCAGCACCGCGAAACAATGAGTCTTTTCAGCTAATCCTAGTACGCGGCTCGATTTGTAATCCACAATCTGATTATCTGGAAGTAAATTTGACTTTATCGTCGCATAAAATATGTATTCTTCGCTTTTTTTTTTAATTTTTTAGAGGGTGCCATTCACTTTCATTGTTATACGCACCGAAATACTGGCCGCTTCCAGTTAGCGGCAGACGATGTTCGGCAATGTGCCAAATGATTTGGTTGTGGTTCAGATGTCCCACAGGTCACCCTTGCGCGAGGTGACGAGAGGAAATTCTCTGGCTGTATGCCAGAAGTCAATTAAATTTTTGTCGTCCCCGATTTTATTGTTATCTTGGGACAATCGGCATCGTTATAATCAAAGTGGATTTTTGCAAACTCTTCGAGCTTCTGCTCATTGTGTATGGTTTGCTTTTAGTGAACGACGGCGAATTTAAATAAAATATTTCCTATTCGCTGTGCTAATTTATGGGCTGTGAATGTAGGGAGACACTGGTGGTGGGCAAAAACTAAATAATTCAAGACAGGTGCACCGACGCAGACGAATTGCTCGGCCTCGTTTTTGATATTACGAGTATCTTTCGACATGAGCTTCGATAGTTTCGTGCGACGACGTCACTCTAGAATGATATTGTTAATGACTATGAGCGGCTATTTTAAGGACATGATGCAAAGTCTGGTGTTATGTGTGCGCGATTTTGTAGACTTTTGTTAGAATTTTTTCAGTCAATAAATGTTGAATCATTTTTATCTAGTGCATGAGAATCAGGGGAAAGGCATTTGTGATTGGTGGTTGAGATTTAAGAATTGGACTTGTGAAAAGATTTCCTACAAGCAATACAAGCATGTTCAGTGCCCCAACGACAGGATTATTTTTCAAATTCTTTCTGAGAATGTGTATGTTCACAAGGAGTCGGTGTCTATATGCTGGGCCATTGGAACTCACGCCTCAAGATTGGACCTGCCCAAGAACGACTTCTGCAGATGTTGCAAAGACGAGGACAAGGACGATGAAATATACTGTACGATAAATCTAGCCGCTTAGAGGCTTACTCCTTCAACCACCTGGCCGAACTAAGCAGCATTAGATTCAACAATCTTCAGCGCTTTATCAAAAGCATCAACTGGCTTGCGGAATAGGACCGACTAGAATAGCGCAACAACATAATGGGACGATATAGGCTTAAGACCACCACAATCGAACCCACTTGTTGAAACTTCTTAACCAATTGGTCAACGTTCTTCCTAAAACAACTAGCAACTAAAACGGAAAAGCCAGTGTCAGCCTTTGTTGTAGCTGATTCTTGACTTAAGCTGTTGTCCAGCATTTAGAAAAATATGTGTGTTCTTACCCCACTCTATTTATAAAGTTGTTGTCAATATCCATTATCAACGCAATCATGCGTACACTCGGTCACCTGATCAAATCGTAAATCAAAAACTATTCTAGAGTGCCCAATGTGACTGAGGGAGTCACTTAAGATCACCGATCAGTTCGTCTAGTTCACACGTTTTTTTTTTTCCCCCGAAACATCAACTCATTCATTAGCACGATTGTGACAACCACCCCAAACCAATGAATCATGCCCACGTTGTAACACTTCAAATCTATCTTAGTCACAAATATATTTCATCACTCAACACAAAGTTCAGTGTTGGCTCAAATAAAACCCTACTCCGCCTGAATGCTAATGTATCACCTCCATGTGTGTCTGGCAATCAATTAAAGTCAGGTTATCAATCAATTATTGCTAATAAAGTTTAAACAAGAGTGAAAATTTACGATTTCTCCATTCGGAAGCATTCTTTTCCAACGGGTGCAGTTTCAGGCTTCACACACTGCCACGGATTGCTTCCCATTGGGTTGACTGCCTGTTTAATTTCGAATCTAATTTCGCCCTAATTCAGTTTAGATAACCAGTTACGATTACAAAACGAAACGATTCCAGCGCAAATCGCGTCGGTTTAAGTAATTAAATTGTGCTTACGTATGCACACGGTCTGCGTTGGGCGGCGGGGTTCGGTTTATTGTTGAAGCGTTGGAAACGATTCGCGAGCGCATTGTGCTTTCGTGTGGCCACAGTAATGTTTTTGCTTGTACATTAGATGTTGTGCCTACTGGTATCTTGTTTCCATTCCGAATGGATTTTCCTCGCTATCATTCCCATTCAACTCTTTGTAGTTTTGAGGAATTTTATTTGAATTCCCCTGGTTGGTAAACAGTTCTGCGAACGGAGGTAAATCCGAATGAATACAACACCTTGTGACGTTTGTAGACATGTGACATTTGCGACCCCCTCGTGATCGGGCACAGGTGTCAGTTGTTAGTCATTGAAAAGTCATGTTTCCTCTTGGGTGGGTAAACCAAACACATGACGTTGACTTCCGTTTGTAAGCCATGCTCGGTTTGGTCTTTCTTTTACTTACGCCGCGCCACCCACTGCAGTTGCAAGGATAAACTTGTGATTAATGATAGTTGGCTCAATCAAAACTTATGCACATACAATACAGATAGTCGGACAGGAAATGTCAAAGAGTTTGTCTGGGTCAGTGTAACATTCTGCCACGTCGTTTGCCATGTACACACCCTTCTCCGATGTACAGGATCAATTTCTGATGTTCCTAACTACAGCAGCAATCACCGTACTCTTAGTCATAGATGTCATCTGTCACATGCACTTGTCATGTAAATTGATTACCTTGGTCCATTGGTTCCCTTACATAGTCCTTAACCAACGTCTGTAACTCATCACACACCCACAACTCCATTAAAGCAGGGAGCATTTATGCAAGTATGCTTGACATGTAATAACTTTTCGGTGGGATGATGTTGAATATCGCCTCCCCCCAAAAACATTCACTCAAACTGTGCAGCCATTATTTTACGCATTACATGTTTTTGAGAGATTTTATGAAATCCAATTGGGAATGTCAATAAAACTGTGTCTGTGAAATGTTGTGAAGCAGACAATGTCAAATGCTGAAACATATTTGAAATTCTGCCAAATGGTCTGTCTCCGCAGTCCGCACACATTTTGCCAACCTACGTGCGGTCACATGAATTTTTGTGAACTATTCACTGCAATTTATTTTGCCTGAGTATTTGAGGGTTTCTCTTTCTATAAATAGATGCATAAATTGTTTTTTGATGGACCTAAATTTGTTCAACATTTGAAACAGATTTGAATATTGACATTTCTTTGAAATAGGAATTAAGCTGTTCTGAGTAAACATTGTGAAATTTATGTTTGCATTTAAATCGAAACCATTTGTCTCTGTTGACAGATGGGTTGTGTACACTAAGTGCATTTTTATTATTTTTTAATGAAATGCAATTTGATGATTTATATCTACTTTGTTTTCCAATAAGCAGTTTTGAGCACAATGTATGAAATATCATGTCGGTAAAGTGGTCAGGGGCAACCTCTGGCCATGGGGAAAGGTCCGTCATCAATTTCGGAACCTTTATAATTTTCGTTCGTCCAAGTTTGTCCCAAGAGAGCTCTTATCTGTGAATAGTGAGGGGTCGTCTACATATATCACCTCGTTATTCGCCCAGAAAATAATTCATGGATAATTTTCCTCCTGGCACACTGCGTTTAATGTGACACCATCTCATTGGAAGCCCTTGTTCTGCAGGATGGTTTCTCTCCCGATACCGACAATTTGCAAGTTTGCCTTCGGTATCCCCCAAGGAATATGACCCAATGATGCAACTGGCTCAACTGATGCGACATACAATTACTCTTTTTTGGGTGTGGTGGTCCGTGATCTATCAATTGATGGTTTTTGGTTTCTCAACAATTAATTCTGTAGGCGTCGACAGGACTGGACTGCGGGAATGGGGAGGGAAAGGATACAATACTACATAATCTCTGTACTCATCCCACCCTTGCAGAATCCAGAAAAAGATTGCTAGGAAGTTTCTTTTAACCACCTTACTACCAGTTAGACAGAGAGCTTCTGATAACGTTTCTTTGTGCACGTATGGTATGGGCGTTTATGCGTTAACTGTTTCATTAAGAAGACTGCGATAACGATTAATCACGCAGTTTGTCTACTGTTCTTGCCTATTCAGTCTGCTGACACCAACCACATTCGCCAAAGTGCCTGTTGTCACTGTTGCCATCTATAAATTGTTTCCGCTCAAAATTACTGCAAGGTCTAATGGACATCAAATTTCTTTTGTTTAAACACAGAATTTCGCAGTTTCTCTCACACCCGACCATTCCAAGAAAAGTCGCTGTCAAACGACAAATGATCGTCCTCCAATCGAATGTTGATTTTCCAATTAGTCAAGGAATTATTGAGAAATATCACGTCGATAAGTTTACCAGCAACCAATCAGAAGTTACTTTCTTTTACCGCCGGTACTTGGCCTTTCCGTACGTCAAAAGTTGTTCGAAATTGTTTAATGCAACGTGACAGGAAAAGACGTAAACTGCATTGAGTTCGTGCGCATAACTTTTGACAGCCAACAATGAATGAGTTTGTAAAATTCCCATCTGCCGTACAATTTTCATCGAAAATTCCGAAAACTCTTCGTCTACAGTCGCACGACAACTTTGACGAACTTCTGTCAACTAGATTGTTTATATCTATCGATAGAGTGTTGCTTAAAGAATTCAAATATCACGAACATTTGGTGATGAGCCAGATGGCGCAATGGAGGACACACAATTTCCAAAGAAACTTTCATGTTTAAAAGTTCAAAAAAAGACAGAAAAAGAATGGAAACTGTAAGTTTCAAGGAGAAAACAAGGAGCGAGTTTTAAAGAGGGCCATGTATGTGAACATTGTGCACAGTAATGCATGCCCGTTGACATGAAATCAACATCAGTGCCAGTGAAAGCATCTGTTTCGTTATTGCACTGTACAACTAGTACTTTTGCGTTCCATAACCACGTCAGAGCCATCGCTGCGGAGTGACAAATGATGGTGAAAATGCACCTTTGGCGAGAATGACAGTTCAAAAACCACAGCTGTGATTCGACAATCAAGATATGTCTGACACAGAACGTATGTGTTGCATTTCTGTTGGAAACCAGTGTCATCGTGTTGCGCGTGAATGTTTAAAAGTGGGTTGCTACTTCTACGAGATAACATAATTAATTTTCAATTTCCACACAGCCCACACATACTTCAATTATGCATTGTCTTGCTTACAAGGGCGTTTCAAAATATTAACCACACTTACGAGCTACTCACATAGAGCGTGGAAAATCCACAAATTGTGACACGCCACGCAGATGACAATGTGTTTTTTTCACAGGAAGTCAAATCGTAACCTTTTTAATTATATTATTTAAGCATTACTACAGGGTGGCCAGATAAGAGCGGAATAGGAATAGGAAAAAACATTTAAATGAAAGAACAGTGCCAACCTCTGGCTACAGGCATTCGGTTAACATCGCTTTAATATCTGAGCCCAGTGACGGCACGGAGTCTCCTTCCTCATTTGGAAATAAATAAGGTCCGATGATGTCGGGATACAGAAACACTTGTGGATGCATTGATGCTTTGTTGAACATTTGCAATTTTGCTTGTTGATATAGCCGCTGAGACAAAAGTGGGCGAATTGACATTTCTGGTCTTCCTCGATACTATATCATTTCACACGAATAACTGCCTGGTTGGTGGTTAAGGTCCAAAAAAGTATACTCGCACTCAAACTATGCCACGGAGCTAACCTGCACACTGATGCCATGATAAGTACGGAATTCATGTTGCGTTTACAACCGTTATGAAATGGCAAACCTTGTTTAATATTGATAGATTTGTCAGTGTGACACCTGTTGAAACAAAACAATTGGAAAAGCTATAATTGCTATCTGGTCATGCTCTTTTAAAGAATTATTTTTTGAAGTCCGTATCACACTTTTGAAACTCTTTGCAATAAATATATGCGACAGCCATTCGATGCAAATTTGGGTAACTTAGAGAACTGTAGTTGTTTTTAGTCGATCACAGAAGTGTACAGGGATTATTCGAGTAAGAGGGCAATTGATGCCACAACCAACTACCAAGTCTCATTCGAATCCGAATAATCGTTAAGGAGGTAGAACTTCACAAACATCTAAACATCCAAACTTTCTAATTTAGCAAAACGAAAATACCGACGGAAGTAGAGTAGGTTAAGAACCTATACAACATTTGACGATAAAGAGAGTGTTTGACCGATTAACCTTAGTCTCCCTGGCTTGTCTTCATTTGCCTAAGTTAAGCTTTACCGGACAAGTGTTCATCAATCTACTGATCAGTGTTCACGGCAAGAACTTTTTTAGTACTCTAGTAATCCCCAACTCGTCCAAGAGGAACACGAACTTACATTACGCATACAAATTTTCGTTTGAATGCGCCTTCTCTGCATTCGTCACTCCGAACGATTTACCAAGGAAAACAGCTCTTGCTGTCAATCATTTATTTTCGGGACAAACAAACAGTCATCGACCACGTCACAAACTCTCAGTCGATCTGCTGCAAAATTGTTTCAATCATATGTTCCCACAATTGCCGCGACCTGTCATATTTTTCACCCGTCACGTGAGCTTCGAGCGTCGACAACTAAAGTGCTAACGTCAAATGGCAATGGCCGCACACAAAATTCTGTTACGTTTCGCACAAGAACAGATTTCAAAATTCCTGCAGTCAAGTGATAAATGTGTTGCTGCTTGACAGCTGTGTTTGAACTTGAGACGACATCTGATAGCAGATCGGTTGTCGTTCAGCTAACACAAATCCAACATCACTATATCTGAGGTGGTGGTGGTGGTGGTCTAGGTATTTATTGCCATACTTTCCGCCTACAATCACGAGTTCAGACGTAGTAGGCGGTTAAGTCGTAATTTCTGATCACGATCGCAGCACAGACCCTCTTAACACTCGACACCGGTTGGTGAGTGTGGATTTGGACAACAGTTCCGCGTTTTAACTCAGTTTGCGCGAGTGTGTTCCATATGTTGGTTGCGGTCAATAACTGAAGCAGACTGTTTCAATTTCACGCTAAATTAATCCAATAATTTCAATTAGAAAGGCATCTAAAACAACATAAATTCTCTCATCCGCGAATGCAAAACACAAAACATTGCATTCAGGTGGGCGTTCACACAGCCAGTAGCATCAGCATACGACATTAACACGTAAAAATAAAATTGTGTGCGGCAGATGTGCCACCTCATTAAAATCGTTGAATATCGTAGATGAAAATGCAAATGTCTCCCCATATCTGTAGTTTTTTCATTCGTTAAAATGTCAGGATTTATTATGCCCACGCCTTTCGTGGGGGCGGTTTTAATGAGGATAATCGTATGTAGATAGCATATCCCGCTAGAGTGACACATGCGAGGGAGGTTAAATTGAACGAAAAAAAAAACAAACAATCAATGGATTCCAACAAGAGGAAGAACTTAGTTTTCAGTTGAATGTTCACAGCTAATCGTTTCTTTCAGAGTGAGTGTGTGAGCGAGAGAGAGAGAGGGAGCAAACTACATCTTGATCCGGTCGGAAGTACGTTTGACAACGGCTACAGCGCATACTTATGAGTTTTCCTATTTGAAATTCAATCCATCACCATGTCCATGGATGAAACACAGTCACCACCTCAATACATTGTGACAACGCCCAGCGAGGCTGGCGACTTGGCCGAGGACCTCCCGCATCACGATAAGACCGAGCCGAATGGCAGCGCCGGATTCGGGATGGGACATCCGAGAGCGTTTTCGCTGACTACCACGCCATCGGTATCGATATCCTCATCCACAATGTCGTCGGCATCATCGAATCGGGTGATGACGCACAGCACACGGAGTCAGAGTCTACAATCGAACTCATCGACTATTGTTGAGCATCAGACGTCGACGTGCTCCTCGTCGTCGTCGACGCTGTCGCACCAGCTGAAGGCAAAGTCGAGTGCGTCAATTGTGACCGAACAGCGAAGTATCATTCAAAAGACCGCATCCATATCGTCGGCATCGGGTAAATCGAAATTCCAGAGTTTCCTCCAACAGCCAGAGAACACACATCCCTCCAGCGTGGGCGGTGGGGGTTTCCTAACCGCTCATCAGAAGCACGTTCGACAATTTGTGCGCTCCACGTCAGCCCATTCGGAGGCTGCTGCCGGAGGTACCAGTACAAAGCCGGAAAAATGCATTCGCAGTGCTTCCACTCAAATTGAAGAACCGACGTCGGATAATTTGGACACGCTGTCGCCAATCAACAGCGGCAAGTATGGGCTGCATCAGTCTTCGTCGATTCTCATCTCAAAGTCGGCTGAGACTATTGAAATGCACAAGACCGTGTCGTCGGCCAGTATTCGAACGCAGTTGACATTGTCCGGTGGCCTTTTGGCCCCGCCGAATCGTAAAATAACAATTTTGAGTCCTATTCATGCACCGCCGGGGCTGCATGATGTGCTCAAGCGTCATGGCCGTTCACCGCTGTCGCCGCGCATCAGCTTTCCGGGCAGCGAAACTGATCTTTTTGGGTAAGTTTTATTGTTTGACATTGATTTTTTGAAAACTCTGAAGAATGAGGCTTGAAGTTGTAGTGGTCTTTTGGTTCGGAGTCGGATGACGCCTTCCCTTTCCAAACGGTTCTGCTAAGACTTTGATGCTCTTTCCAAACTCAAATTATCCTGCTTTCTTGCACATGACCCTTCCACATTGCACCTTCAACTGAAATGGGATCTGTACGGACTAACAGAAATTTCAAAGCCATCGGAATGGCATCCTTATCTCCTTCCGTTCGTTCAGCTGCGGAAAGTAATCCCATTGTACCCGAGACCAACATCAGCTATTCACGTCCTTTTATAATGTAAATCCTTTAAGTCTTCCAACCCCCTGGTGCTCATTCCAAGTCCCCAGGACTTTATTCGAAATAGAATGAAAGTAGGTACATTTGTATCACATAGGCCAGACTCGGGGATAAACTATCACAACTTTGGGCGCAAACTTTTAAGTACTACGCCGCCACACGCCTGCTGCCGCGTCGCACAGGATTGCCATTTGCATATTTCGTCGCTCGCATCCTTCCGCTCCTTATGGTAATTCGACGTCAACCAGTCCGGAATTAATGCTCATTTCATCCTGCTGAACGGGCACATGTTATCCTTTGGAATATATTGTCTTCACCGTCGTCTTTGCATTCATATACTGCGATTACGGCCTGTCACTCTCCCTTCCCCTCTCATTTGATGTCCTTTTGATGTTGATTCAGTCCTATTTCCGTCGTATTTATGATGGCATCGTGTGTGACTCCCCTCAAAAAGGTACTGCAGCCGGGAGACTACGTAAGTTATTTCATTAAAATTTCACAATTTTACACAGTCCTTCAGAGGTTTTTCCGTCGTCTTCGTTTTTCTTATTCATAAAATGTACTTGAAGTTCAATAATTGGAATACCAGATTTGACATGTTAGCCGCAAAGGAGGGTCGAGTGCCATGCTTTGATGGTTAACAACACGTGCTGCAGGATACCACGACGATCTTTCAATTCCAAACCACCGGCGGCACGGGGGGGTTCCTTTGCGGCAGACGTTGAGTCTCATTGAGAAACTTCAGGATTTGTTAATATTTCCATTCAATCTGTGATTATTTTTCTTTGCCTCTTATCCTTGTGAATATCCACGGTCAGATTGATGCCCGTTTATCTTGTGAAGAAAATCGTAAAGTTCGTGAATAAAAGTATCCGTATTCAAAGCGGAACAGGAGGAAAAGTAAATCAGAAGAAGAAAAAAAAACCCAAATCAGTGGGACGAACCTCCCTCCTTTCCAGCCACATACACACACGAACGCTGGCTGACTGGGAAAGTTTTCGAATTAAGGCGTAGAACGAAATAAGTTTGGCTACTTCAGAAGTTTGATTGATAATTTGCTTGGAGCAGAGCAGAAAAAAAAAAGAAATCAAAAAGCTTGAGTTCCCTGCTTTTCGTGACTTTGTGCATCCATTAGTTTGGATGAAGTTTTCCATCCTCACGCAGTGAGATTCTTCTTGACAAGGCATCTGAGAGATTGGATGCACTGCTGAAATGATGACTTTTCCTGTTCGGATTTGATGGTGCATTTAGGGCTCTATTAAGCACTTAACGAATCCGATTGGGTAAGCATTCAGAAATGCATTGGCAGCATCATTGTGTCGTTAAATGAAATCATCTCGAAGATTTTATGAACCACTTTGCATGGATTTTGATGGTTGATAAATGATTTGAATTGAACCGGAGGAGGATGGAGTATTCTGATAAGTCGGATGAATGTGAAAGATTGGAGTCTGCTCCAACTTGACGTCAAGTGTGCTAAGTTAAAGTATTAAACGAAACATAAGAAAGGTCAGATTATGGAACTGATTAGATCATACCGAAAATCTCTCAAACTTGAGAAGAGCACTCTCCCATCGAATCCTCTGTCCTTTGTTGAATACAACTGCTATCATTTTGGGAATTAGATGTAGCTCCTTCAGAAACCAGCTCCACCTCGTGCTTGCTATTGTTCTTCCTCGAGCTGATGGATTCTACAATCTTTTGGACTCATTTCTTGACAGTTATAATCTTTAGTTTTTGATCTTTAGAGTGGCTAATAAAGGCACGCCTATGCTAACAGACGCATCTCCACAAGAAACGTTTCAGTCAACGATCGCAAAATTATTAGGTCAACTTAGCTGGCAACCCAACATTCGGACGCGGATCAGAACTACTGCCTATTTACATTAATAGTTGGGCTTTCTAAGGCTCCGGCGTCGTTTGACAAATGACGGTAGGCGACGGAGACGACGATGCCAACTTCACTCAGCAACGTTATTTTTGCTTATTTATCCACCCTCGTATTTCCGAGCACTGTCAAGTCAACTGTCAAAAAAACAATGTTCGTCCTCTGAAAAAACACTTTGTTTATGGAATATAGACCCGATGGAATATAGACCCGCATCACTGCTGTATACAGTCACTAGTCAGCCAGTTAAACCTGACTTCTGCTAGTCCTGGGATGCGTTTCATAGCAGTTCTGTTAGTACTTCAGATCGTTAAGAGTCGCACAGTACATGTGGTTGTTCTGGAAACTTAACATATTCTTCCAATGACCACAAATATCCAATTGAATTTCAAAATCAATCTAATTCGTACCAACTTCAAACGATTTCCCCTTAAAATTATGCCTCATCATAAGCAAAGACCTTCCCCGAATGTAAAACATGAAGAATTCGATCTAATTAATAAATTTTCAAGGACTCCAATGAAAGTAATGAGAGAGCAACTAAACTCGTTTTCGCCGAAATCTATTACAATTCCAATTAGTTGCGATGACTTTTCTTGTGGCCAATGATTCAGGCTCAACAACAAGTCTCAGCTGCTGAATCTAGATGCCAATTAATCATCAAATTGCCGCACAACTCTGTGAATTGTCGCACAAACAAAAGAATTAGAGCACTCAAAGTCGAATTTCCCTGAATTGAAAACTGTGTCCTTTTTCATAATTAACGACTCAATTATGGATTGCCTCTGGCACTGACGGCACGGGACGAGTTAGCATCCTCAAAATACATCACAATCGTCATCTGCTTGTGACAGGATGTAGGGTAGACAAACACAATGGTGTCGACTGTCAATGCACAGAATGACAAACTTGTAGGTCTCCCCCTGAAGAAGGTTGTGCGCTTAGATCATACGGCCCACCACAAAAAGGGCATGCTGCCAGGGAAAATGTCAAAGGATTGTCACCAGAGCGGAGGCGTGGACTTAAGTTTACACAAACAGCCCTGCCATCCGTTGAACCTAAACAAATTAGTTCAGAAACGACTCTCGGCTCCTTTCTATTTTTATCAATTCACCGCTGCTTACGATAATTTTATTCATTTCCTTCGGTCAAAAACATCCAGATTCCGTTGCCAAATTTAATTCACGCGTCACCTGACGCAGTCATCTGAGATATTCATGAATTTTCAATTGACTCTCAACTGCACGAAATTTATTTGAATAATTCTAATTAGAGACTGTCTATGAGCTCGTGAAAATGTCACCCGGTGTTCGCGCGCAGATGTACAACAGGATGTGTCAGACGCTCATTAACTGCTCACGAGGGGACACGTCCTGGGCGCAAACAATGTTATCTTTCGTCAATTAAAACGAAATCTTCTGGGAGCTTGGAGCACATACTTGTCTTGGTTCTGCGCTCCAATCTCTCGGGTAGTGGGTTTGGGTATCACAAGCATAAATCTGGGATACTCCAAACACGTGTAGTGCCTTGTTGTAGTTACACACACCCCGTGCATTTGAGATAAGGATGAACATGTTAAGCAGAAAACGACTGACACAATTATGTGAATACGAATGTTGAACAAAACCGACATGAAAAAAAGGATACACGACCAGGAACACATCGTTTGCACTGCGATTCAGGGGCCCTGCGAGGTCTTATTGTGGGTGGCGTGTAGTCGTTTCTTGTTTTTTTTCATTCGCCCGTGATATGGGTGTCTTTCGTGGTCGGTGTACCTTTAGAGGGAGCACTATCTAAACTTTTGTTTTGTGCTGGAAAAAAAAGGAAAAGCATGAAATAATAAAAAAGGTATAATTTGCATGACAAGTTAATAACGAAGAGTATCCGATTGAATAATGCTTGTGGCAAGGGAAGTTGCTGTCAAATAAAATAAAAATTTAAGATATGAATGTATTCTGCTCATAATGGTAATGTCGGCTTGTCGCTCTTGACTGCTACTGATTTCAATTGCTTGTTGGTTAGGTAGTACATAAGCTCAAAGACATGCTTGAATTCGGAGCCAATGAAACAAAAAAGCAGACAGACTTCTGAAAAAGGGATCAATTGTAGCAAACATCGCTAAATTCCATAAGGAAACAACTGGAACACGATGTTCTGGATAGAGCCAGTCCGTCTGGACATAGGGCCTCTATGGACGACGTTAAGCAAGAAGAGGTCATCGCCAAAAGTCAGTTTAAGGAAGTGCGCATGCTAAATGGAGTCGTTACCGGACTCTGTGCATACCCGAGGAAGGTGTATAAATGTGAAGCCCTAGCAATGGAAAGAAAGCAGTTCCTGGGAAGTTCATTGTAGAGTTGGAGGACTTAAATAAGATTGATCTGAAAAACGTAATGAGATTTATATATTTATATAGACGTGTGTGGGCTTAGAGATAATAAAGGTCTCACGGTAGTAAAACATTCCCTATTTAGGGCGCAATGGATTCAACTCGTCGGTCTAAGTAGGCCCAGGGCCTAGCTTCTCAGCAACCACCCGTGTTGTGCGTGCTATTGTTTTATGACGAGTGGAAGGGACCTACAGTTTTATGCCGACTCCGAACGGCAAGTTTGAGAAGCCTTTTTCTGGACAGTAATACTCTTTGAGCATTTTCAGTGACTCGAACGAGATGTGGCCATGAAAAGTATTTTTTGTCGTACCATGAATCGCATCTAGACAGGTAGGTCCACGTGCATAGGAGTCGACGCACATAGCCACAACGCCACGGGCCACCATCCATACTACGTTACCAATATCGATACACGTCGAGGACTACGTTACGTTCCGCTGTCGGTAAATCTTATGAGACGGAAGATGGATATATGATTGCTGCTAAAGAATAAGTTTACTTGTGAACACATGGTCGGGTTGCTGACATTTACATGTCGGCTTGTCCAGTGCAAATCAAAAGCAAGTCTGTACTTTTGTGCTATAAGAACTTGAATATTTTTGTTCATCTCTTCCAATGTCTTAATTTTCCAATAGTGTCTATTAATAAATCGTCTGCACAGAGTTGTTAATCACGATAGGACTCTACTTTGAGATTGGTGAAGACCATCTTTGGTCGCATTGTGGTCTAGTACATTACTGTCCATCGATCGTTGAATTGGACTGTATCTTGGGCAAGAAACAGCTCTCGTCGTTTACTCTGCCTCTTCAGAAATCACACCTTCATCTGAATATACTGTACATTCTTGTCACATCGCCAAAACTCGTGAAACAGAGTGAGCATATCTACCAAATCACTCTTCAATAGCATTAAGTTGATGATGAAAACCAAGTTGTATCCCTTTCCATCCAAATGTTAACAGAATTACATGCTTGTTTACCCAATTCTGGCACTAGAATGGACGTCATACAGCCCACCCCATCGGACTCCCGCAACCCAAACCAGACCATATATTATAATTTCCATCAATCTAAGTCAGAATAAAATTTGTTGCATGATCTCAGACTCGAGTCCAATCTATTATAACAATATCCTTACCCTTCGATTCCAGTCAATCATCAGATTATGCATGAATGCAAACTATAACACCCCCGATGTGACCATAGCATGGAAACTCGCAATAAATAACCGAACCTCATCCTGTCATGCGCCAGTCCTAAGATTGACGGGCAAAAATAACCAAAAAAATGAAAACGCTAACAAGTCACCTTTCCCTTTTCTGATTTGTTTGCGCTCCATCGCAGATCATTAATCGCCACCCAGTTATTGATTACTGACAAGAAATTTATTAATTCATGAGGAAAATGCGTCGAAATTATTCATGTTTGGCGCGCGAAGGTGGAGTTTGACACCATCATTTGAATTGCTGATGAACATGCCAAGTGTATGAGGCTTATGAAAAAAATTGATTCGCGTCAACCTTACATCAAATGAAATTAATCGTTTGTATTTGCACAACATTTTTTTTTTTCATGCATAAGCAGATTGCAGCAATTTGAATGGGTTAGACATTGAATCGGCGCCAGAATGTTATAGGGTCCTACGAGAATGATTAGAAGGGCCACACTACCACTTCGGCCCCGCAGTAAACAGTACGATCCACATAAGTACTGTGATCAATCGCCGAATAACTCCTGCCAATCGCTGTTAATTTGATGATGGAGCCGTCTCTGACTTTATATAAGTCCTACTGTACGGCGCTGAGGCATGGACAATCTCAAAAGCAGGTGAAGAAGTCCTTGGGTCTCTTTGAGAGAAGAGTACCTCGTTCGATCTTGTTTGCATATTCGTCGGTTTAATTTCCATTTCTTGGGTGTAGGCCACTTTGACCAAGTTTCCGGGTCTCCTGTGGTGCAAGCCTCTGGTAAAGCTTACAACTGAATTTAGTTGAAACCAGTTAAGTGCCATAACACCTAAGACTAGTGGCCTATTAATATTACTTCTATTCAATGAACCACATTCAATTATAAGATTGGAAGATTTTGAAATATCTTGGAGTAAGGTGGTCGCCTTAACCAATGACTCGAGTATAAACCATCGCAATGACACTTGAACTCGGACAGTTCAAGAATAAAAATCAGCACCTCTTGTTGGACTTTATGGGTAAGAACCATGACGTGTGCAGCTAGGCGTAAATGAAACAAATTAACACAACCAATTTCCAATCCATGTTTTCCTTCGAAGTTCACCAACCAGAATATAGTTCAGTTCACAACACTGCACCGGTACATTCTGTTCAAATAACGCTGTAGCTTCTATTAAATAAAACCAATATCAGATTGAGTTATTTCAAGGATATTCATTTGAAGGAATGAATGCAGATGAAAACAAGAACATGTGAAATCGAAATCATTTCGCCCCCAGGATGGTGGCTGTCGAAACGATTGCATTCTCCTGGATTCTGTATTCTTCCACATCACAGCTTTGAAAACACAATGCAAAAATGCATATCCACTCACGAATTCACGGAAAATAGAGTCTGCAAGGCGGGGGTATTTCGCTTAATTGAAAACGAAAAAAAGTGAAAGGAATTCACAAAACTCAGGGAGGTGCTAAATGATTTTAAATTGAGTGTGCTTCGTGCACGTTTAACGCTCTGAATTTAATGTTTCACTTAATTACAGTCATTATCTTAATTTTACAGTTATAAGACTTGTATTTAATGTTATTTCTTTTTTCTTTGTAGGTAAGTTCAAATTTTGTGAATTTGACTTCACGGTGAGTTGTTTCAAAAATCAGCAAAACATGGTTTTACATTGGATTTATAAAGGACAAGTGGAGCTTGGAAAAGAGTAAGAAATTGAAGGATTCTAAAATTGTATGTAAAATCGAAAGGATATCTCTTAAATTAAGGTGGGAAAATGAAAAAAAATTAAAATATCTGTGGCCAATACGCAATAGCCCAGAAAAGTGTCTTGCCGTAGACAACCTACACGGTGATTAATGCTTCTAACAGACGTTAACCGCACTTCACAGTCTACGTCTCATATTACCGTTGAGCGTTTAGTGTCGCTATAAAAAATTAAGAAACCTGCTCCTAGTTAATCGGGATACTAGCCGAGTACTTTTACTGATGTGTCTTCCTTCTCACAGTAAGGCCGGCAGTAGACATTTTTTTGGAATACTTTGCAACACTTGGTTGCCGTGCCGTAGTGGAAAAGTGAATGATTGTGAATGAATGAATTGGGCCTGAAATCGAAAGTCTGTGGTTCGAATCCGGATCATTTTCTCGGAACCACATTTTTTGAATCACTGACAACGCTTAGTGTGCATATCGGTCCATTGGTCCGCAAGCGTAAGTCCTGCCCCATATCCTAATGTTTACTGTTCCTGATCTGAGTTAAGGTAGCCACGAGATGGGGGACTGTTGTCCTTTAAAAAAAACGTTGGGTAATCATTTCATTACCTTTGAAAACTTTATGGCCATATATTCATGTGGCGAAGGATAAGTTCCTCTGAATGTATGATACAGTCTTGATTCGAGCTTATGGTTTGTAGTCAAATCTGCCTGTTTTGGTCCGTCCGTATTTCAAATTTTGGAGCCTGAATCTATGCAAAATGTCTTGTTCTGACATTTATGACATCGAACATGGAATGAAATAATAATATGGCCGGCGCTACAACCCGGCCTGGATCTAGACCTAGTCTCTAGATCAAATACCCGTCCTATGCGTCCTATTCTGTATGGAACATACGGAATTATACCGATTCCGAATCGCGATGTTATTTCTAGTCACGTATATGTACTCTTTAAGCATTTTCAGTGACTCTATGTCTGGTGTCTGGGATTGAACGCATAACCCCCAGGAGTAGGTGTGGATACACTTAATCACTTCGACACTACAGCCTCATGGAACCAAAAGTCCTTCATACATACAGTGATCCTCTGCTCGCTACCGAGACATGCTGGTGTCCAAAGAGGGGTTGGGTCAAAACGGCTCTGAACGGAGGGAATCTCTAGCCGCCCCGTATGCACACACACCACAAAGCTCTTTTTGCCAGTATCCAGCTATAGTCAGGAAGGGGAACTGGTTCCTGTTCAAAAACTGTGTGTTGCAAGCCGCAAGAGTACCCCAAAAATTACCTGTCATCACAACAGCTCTAATTTATCTAGAAAATAATCTCTTGCTTTTCGGCTTAGCTTTTAATCTTAATGTATGTCCAGTGGAGTAAGTCAGTAGGCCCTGCATGTGCTCTCATTTGAGAGGAATTTAAAAGATTAAAGATGACCCATTTTGGTTTATGTACTTTGTCAGTTGAATTCACTCTTTGCTGGTTAAATGATTAGATAATGCAATTGTCACTGTCACTTCGTTACTGTCGAAGGAATAAATAAGACATTCAAATATATATGCCGAAAGAGCAACGTACCGTAGACTAAAAGACGCCGGCTGAGTATGTTTTTCATCCAAAATGTTAATATTGAGGTCACTTTACCATCAAATGGTAAAGGACTACATTTGTATGGCCCTTTAAACTGTATCAGTTTATACATGTTAATACATACGTCAAACATCATTTTAACGCCCACAAATAAAATGGTTGATTGCAAAATACACCCCGCCCTTCTGTAATAATTTCATTTGAATAAATCAGTTTCCCTCATTAGATAACATTGAGACGTCATTTCGCCGAAATAAACAAAATTAATCCCTTGAAACTGACACCAACCTTCATTAGTCAGCTCCCCTTGGGCATAATGCCTGGGAATGCGGTTAAAGTTTACAGGGTCATGCCGTGAACGTTGCAACTTTGTTCAAAACTTCATTGCATCCCACATGCAACCATGAATTCCCTCTCCAATGAGAGTCATAATCCACTTTTAGTTAAATAATGAAGCCCTTAGATTAATTTAGTCGATGTGGTCGATATTCACATCTGGTACTTCTCTCTCTGCATAGAGCACTCAACGGTTCAATCTGTTGTGTACACAAACATCTAAATTATTCACTTACTATCCGTTTCCCTTTGTCTAAAAACAAAAAAAAAACATCCAGGGTGCCTCTAGGGGGCACCAGGCCTATTTTTGCTTCCATTTTTCGCCGAATGTGCCATCCAGCCCTTTCTTGTGAGGGAACTCGGAGGACTTTAATTAATTTTGTATTCGGCTCCACTTCAAACTGGTTGCCTAATCCAGCACTTGCCAAACAAATCTACGGAGGTGGTGTCGGAGGTAAATCACCACCCCAGCGTGCCTGGAAGCTGGGAAATGGTTCTATTGACCAAGGATACAAGATTGTAAATAATATTTTGATCGACTGCTGTCAAATTCGGAAGCGGAACCAGAGAATTTTGATTTTAATTGAATTGAATCCTGTGACTGATACTGAACCACCGTTCCGTCCTACCGCCCCCATGGCAGCCGCATCACTTCAAACTCAAGAGGCAGAGTGTGGCTGTGAGTGAACGATGGTGCCGTTTGGGTCTTGGGATGTGGATGCCATACAAAGTAATCCTCCCCGGAGGGGCCATAATCTTTTGTGTGTGTTTACTTATTAATTTATTGCGGCAAATCTGTTGTTTCTTTTCTCGTCTTTATTCCTCCTTTTTTCCACCCTCTTTCTTTGCATTGTGTTTATTTTTTTGCTTTCACTTGATTCTAGAACAACAGTAAACAGCGACGGGGTTTTATTAGCTGTTTCGGATGTAATTACATGTCGTGCCGGCTTGTAAATGTTTCAAGTTCATGTTATGAGCTCGCAAAGATGAGATGAGCTGCTTGAAGAAGTGGAACTTGCAACGCTCCTGGTGGTGGTTATCAGCTGGAGTTTGTTGTTTGCCTTGGTATTCTACTTTGAATTGGTGAAATGGAATCAGTTCAGTTGGTTAAGTGATTGCACATGGGAGGGTTGCTAAAATTGTTTTGAAATTGTGGTTGGAGATTTTTTTATTATTAATATTAGCGTGTTCTTGGAGATGGCTTGAGATTGTACAAGACTCTGTCAGCACTTGGACACATTACAGTGACAGTGACGCCCAAGGATGTTCTCTGTCCAAGGGATCATAACTTGTTACATCTGTCCGCCATCGAATGGCGTTGTCCGCAATAGGAGAGACACTGTGGTGAGAGAGATAATCTGACAACAGCCTAAATCACACTAGATTCGTCATATGGGAAGAAAGCTGCCAAAAATAGACGTATTGCTCATACAAAATACAAATTACATGTTCGCACACAAATCTCCATGTGCGCCTTTATTAATTGAAATCACCTCCTTGTGTGTGTCAATTAAAACTTCCACCAGCAGCGTGACAGCTCACAAACAACTTTTGAACACCGCCCTTACAGGTAAACCAAATGCCACTGCCGCGGAGTGCGGGGATTTATGCCGAACATGTGTTTGTTTGTTTGTCATTTCTCCCGTCTCCCCCCAAACGCAACCAGACGTTATGACGGAAATGTGAATTTCTGGAAAATTCATTCATTTCCAACAAGAATTTATCGGCTCTTTTGAATATGCGGCGCAAATTTTGTGAAACCAATTTTCAAGACACTATACGTCCACGTCCGCCAACCTGATGATTTTCAATCCTTATATGGCGGCAATTTCCGCGATAGGGATGTCACTCAAATCCGTTGATGGGAGGCTGTGCCGTGTAGTGGAGGGGGAGGACCCAGAAGCGAGGGAAATTGTGTGGAATATGTCAAGGCAAACATGGTGATTGGTTTCTGTATGAAAGTAGGTAGGAGGTTGCCGTACATGTGTGTGGCGAAATTATGTTGAAATTAGATTGAGAACATTTTTGAAAATCTAATGAAACCACTCGCCATGGCGTAACCGGAACAGGATATAACGGGATCGAGATAACTATGGAAATTTCTGTTGAAAATGGCTGTGGCTTGCTTAATTAAGTTGCTCCTGCTACTTGAGGGGATTAATGAAGTGGATGTGGGTTATATTTCAATCAGGTTCCGTACGTATGTATGTAGATACATAAACTTTCGCAACGGCAAGACATTTTCGATTTATCGTGCGAATGCACACCAATTTTGGGTTTCACTTCAATCCTGTTCCTGCTCAAGAATTTTCGTTGCGATGATGTCGTTTGCGTTGTGCGAAGAGGATATACATAGCTCGCTCCCAATTAATGGGGCTAGGGCTGTTTGTGTTTTTTCTTTCTTTTTGGCACACTTGGAGACAAACTCCTCAAAGGCAGTGCAAAATTGGTTTTAGTATATAGCTCGTAATTTCCGAAGCGGATGTCATTAGAAATGTCAAGTTCAGGTGCAGATTTGTGTGGAATATTTGGGGTTTATCCAAAACCAAGTGCTTTAAGTTCATAGGGTGCTGCCCAAACATGAACTATGTACGTCCTTTCAAGGCTGAAAGACCGTTTTCTTTTGTACTTACACAAAATAGGCAAACATTTCTTAAAGAATATGGCAACAGCTCATAGATTGAATCAAGAATTTTGGTGTATTAACATTCTTCAGCATAAATTGTGGTACTTGCAAGGATGACCAGATAAGATAAGGAAAAGACATTTAATTAATACAACAAAAGTGTGAGCTATAATGATTCTAGCTTTATTTTGAATCCTTAGGGCATGAGTTTTGTATGAAATATCACATCATTTAAATAGCCGCCTCGACTTCGCTTGTAGTGCTTGTAGCGATCAGTCAACTTCGATCAAATTACTCGGTCAAGTATGTGCGTCGTCATTCCGGCAATAGCTTCTCGAATGTTGCCCTTTACCTCGTCCAATGCAGTTGGCTTGTTAGCGCAGACAAATAACGTAGTCCCAAGAAAAAAGGTGGTGTCAAATCGCATGACTGCGGGGATCAATTGATGAACGCTCTCCGTCAGCCAGTCACCAAATTAATCCTTCATAACTTGGAGCGTTGAGTCGTTTGTATAGCATATCGAATGCTCTGTCCACAGAAAGACGGTTGACATGCCTCTATGCACGAGTGTGTACTTTCCCCTTTCGAAAAATAATAAGGACCGAATCCAGTGATGCCATAACCGCATCAAACAGTCAATCTTTGTGGATGCGTTCAACAAGAACGCATGATGTTTCTTAACTTTCTCGAGGTGGCTTGGACATTAGATCATTTACCTTTGTTCATCGTCGTAAACGTTCAGTCACTTTTGATCAATTTTAAAATCGAGCACATTTTTTTAAGCCCACAATCTTAAAAATTCATCTTTCTCGGAGCCACTTTTTTCCTCTGCAAAATCTACCCGACGCCCACCATTAACTTCCTGCTGATAGTCGGCCTACGTTAGATCGATTCGAATTTGAGTTTATGACCACAGATAACACAGATTTCAGATAGTCTAATGCTTACAAAGACGACCTTTGTAATCATCAGTCTGCCATGAATTCTTTTATGCAAGAGTTACGTTGACAAGTTCCGTCATTTTATTCGAATTCGATCAAGTATACAACAAACCGACATAATTCTTAGTTGTCCGTAGTGAAAAATGCAGAGCCATCTAAAGAAAACTTTAAAATTTCGGTCGAAGATCCTTAACATCAAAAGTTACTGGTAAAATATCAAAGAAATGTCTGTGAAATGTCTGTGTGTCCTAAACGTGAATGCATTTCCTTCCACCTAGCAAATTTAACACTCGTCTGGTAGCAGCAGACCGAATCTGTTGATTCAAAAACTCACCAACCAACAACATGAATAAGCACGAATTGGTTTGAGTACTTGCTTATCAACCAACAACGTCAAATGCCGTGGGTCCAATCTTTGCTTTTGAGAAGAAGCTTTTTTCCCCATGAGCTTCTCCACACTTTCATCTATTCGGTTCTGGTTAATTCCGCAGCCAATTCGTGGCGACTTTTTTCTCAGCTTCTTATTGACATTATTGCATTTAGAAAAACAAAGTTTTGAAAGTTGTCAAAAAGCCGGCAACCCATAGAGTCGAAAACACACACAAAACCCCCTCAAAGCTCGCCCCTAACGCTGAACTGACTCTCAGAGTGTCTGGGGCACCTATGCGCATGCCTCTGTGAGCAGAGAAATTCAGCTGAATCTTTGTAGAGTTTTTGCAATCGCAACCGAAAAAGAGGAGCACCAACAACAAAGAAGAGCCAGTCTCTCCAGCTGCCCGGTAATACAAGATGAACGGTACACAGAGCTGAGAACATGATGGGCAGGGTGATTAATTTTTCATAGGTCAATCGATTTAATCGATTAAAGATGATGATAAGTGCCTCTGAGTGCAGGAAAGAAGCTAAGCCCCCCCAAGAGGTAAATGTCAAAGTAGAGGCAAGCTTTTCTGCCAATTTTGAATTCGCCACACCACAGACACACACACACACTCACACGCTGGGAGTGTAGTGCAAGACGCATGAAGGAGCCGAGTAGGAAAAGCTTGCACACCTGCGTCGGATGTGTGGTGTGGTGTGGTGTGCTCCTGTCGTCGTCGTCGTCATTGTCATTGGTTTCCGGAACCCACCAGCGGCAGCGGCAGCAGCAGCAGGGAATGAACGAGGGCAGGGATGCGAGTGGGATGCCTCATCTCGTGCGTGCCTTATAATAGAGTTATTTTTATGTTAATCACCTGTGGTTATGTGCTCTGAAGACTGAACGAGGTGTCTATTTAAAAGCTCTTCATGGAGTGCGGTATATACATACATGTGCATACAGAAGCACGTACATATGCTTCGCTGTGTAATGTTTAAATAATAGAAAAGATGATGCCTTCTACATCTTCCCTTTTCAGGTCCTCATCCCCTGACCCACAACTGACGACAGATGTTTATCGAAAAGATTTAAATAGTCACAACTAAATCAGCGAAAAGGGAAATTGTGGGGTTCGAGATTATAACTTGTAATCATTTCCTCACCCTCCGCCCATGATCGTCCTTCTCCGCATCACCAATTAGAGAAAATCATACATTCCTTGTTTCAATCGTGCCTTCGGGCATCGTTTTACATTTCACAGAGCCTATTCGTTGGGATAATTTGTTGCCGCTATGGGACCTCAGTTTAATGATTCCCAAGTGATAGCATCGCCCGTCGAATTCGTATGTGTGTGTGTGTGTGTGTGTCTGGGGCGGGGAGCGAGTAGCGACTCGTGTGTTTCTCGAGGCGGACCCCTTAACGAAGAGAAGCGTGTTCGACATAAGATGTGAGATAAGATTCATTTAAGATTTCCCTTTGATGCGAGTGTGCAGAGATGTCCTGAGATTTGGATTTATCCCATTTTAATGAGGTTGAACCAGGGTCAGATATTATTAGTTTTGTCTGATGAGGTTTTCCATTCATATCCTTTATGGTGGAGGATGGAACGTGTAGCAACTGATTTGACCGATATACCCAAGGACGCAACTATTTCAAGTGGAATCTGAATTCTGATATGGTAAATATTTAGATTTCAAAGTCGAACATCTCTCTTAAAGGATCAACAGTATTGAGCCGATGCCCGATGGATTCGGATTAGGGGGAAGGAAGGAGGCATATTGAGTACACAAGCAAGTGGGTGCTGGGTTGTACGAGAGTACAAATAAAAGTAACCCGAGGCTTTTGCTTCAATCGAAAACAATCCCGAGATTTGCCGAACGAGAAAAAGAGACCGATGCGAACAGATGTTTTCGTCTAAAGTAGGATACAGCCACCCAGTAGCCTCGGGGACTTTAACGTACAACAACGAACTGCTGTGCTGGCTGATTGATTGCCTATGGAGGGGTGTGAAAGGTCACGTACATACACATGTTTCTTTTATTTTGAGTATGTACTAGTATTTATTCACTGTTTTTCGTTATTCCTGGGATTTTGATTTAATTTTTTTTGTTCCCGGTTTTTAAGAAGTCACTTATTTAGAGGGTCTCGATTTAGAATTTACATAAGGACTCTCCAAGTCTAGGGTGACGTTTCAATGACTGCTCAAGTAGAAGATACGCCCAAGGGTTTCGGTAATTTAGAAAATGTGAAGCAGGAATTTCCCACATGATGGATGTGGTGGTGGTTCAACCTATCCATGAATTATTCTGAGAGTAGTTCTTCCTTCTTCTCGTGGAGTAGGAATTCCAATTTTAGTCCATCATCGCTCGAGATGACATTCATTCAACATTTAACCTTTGAATAAACTCTGTGCTTTCCTTAAGTATTTTGCGTGTGTAAGTGGGGAGCTAGTTCTTCCATCGTTTCTGCTCACTTGAACACTAACGTCGTTTGCAATGTGACGCTTGATTGATCAGGGGACCTTCATGTTCAGATGTACGAGGTATTGATATAGCATATCATGTCAGTCTGATTCACTTTTCGTGTGTATAAGACGTGGAGGCTGTATCCCGGTAGCTCGTTCTTATCCGACAAAATCCGATTCTATTTCAATATGATGATCCTTGTCTTTTACAACATACTCCATTCGCACATCAGTTTCTCAAAATGTGAATCCTTTTCATTTAGTCAACATCACCTACTCCTCACTTCACTGTACAATAACTTCTACTGACGCAAACCCCCCCGTTTGCAGCACAGATCAACTTCAGAGACAACAGGCGAATCCCAAAAAAAAAAACCTCACCGAATGCCAAACCAAACGCTATTGAACATACCAATTCCGTTTTGATTATGACATCTATTTATTGTGCGCCGTTAGGTGGAAAGCAATGCGTCAACACGCACCAAAGTTATTCGTCATTATGTCAATCTGACATGTGTCACGTTTGTTTCAAAGCATTGCCCATTGTTCCTTGTGACTTGTGCTCCTTTTGTGGAGCTCGTTGGACGCATTTCTCGTTTTTACGCATTTATTCATGGCCAATGGCCTTTTGTCAACAGCAGGCATTCGAATTGATGAATTGCCAGCGAATCGTTTCACGTGTACTTGTGAGTTGCACGTTTGCCGCTTTAACTGCCAGAAATGTCACGTACGTCAGTTTGGGTTTGCACTCTGCCTTAAATGTTAAATGTCAACTTTTGGTTGAAGTTGTGAACAAAAATATCAAGTGACACGTTTTCACCAGATCAGCCATCTCGTTTTGATCCAAAATATCTCTTGTTCTGCTGAAGGTTGTCTAGGATTTATCGTCGCCTCATCTACCTCACATCTTGGGCACATCCCTAGCGGGACAACACAAAAATATTTACCCTTCCGAGTGTCAGTAAAGTCGAGACGCCGAGGTAGGCGTTTCCTATAAACAACAAGGCGTAGTTTCTCAATAGTTCCTCAGTAAACATGTTTAACCCACAGACAGCGCTAATTGAAAAAGCCCTCAAATTACATGACAATGTAAAGCTGTCCGATGGCAATAATTAATGAGAGAACACTATGACCGCTAAGTAAATGGGGAAACTCCCACCGAAGAAGTCAAGAGTATCTGCGTTTCATTTACCTTTTTCCTGTCGAGTCAGACATGATATCAGTTTAACGAACTCCTCCTTTTGACTGCTCCGACACGCTAATGTTCACTTAGCTATGTAAACATATTTCTCTTTCTGGTTTTTTTTTTGTGAATTTCGACAATATTCAATTAAAGACAATAACATTTGTACAGAACAACGAATTAAAATTAATTGCGTAAATTTCTCCGAGCTGTCAAATCAATTTGACAATTATCAAGATCGTTACAAACAGATCTGTTATGCGAAGTGATTGACTTTTGGAAATGATATAAAATAAAACGATAGCGTGACGATGTGCCTTGAGACGGTTCTTTGTATCGTACCGGAAATGATTGAGAACATTTATCAGTACAATGATCTTTAGATATTTTACACACAGTCATGTTTGATGGGTATTTCGGTGTTGTTTTTATATTTGAATCTGTTGTGGCTCTGGATAGGGATTTGAATATACTTCTGGTGATTTTTACAGTCAGCTGTGAAAACTTCTTAGTTCGGACGATTTTCGAAAAAGAGTTGTTAACATACACAAAGCTTAACTTGCACATTGACTCCATAAGATTAAGGGGACAACAGCTAATACTTGAAGGCAATGGACCGAAGATTACGTGTACCAAACCGACATACCAAAAAAAAATCACAAGAAAAATAACAAACGAGACAGTCGATAAGGTCTTTTGTAGTGGAGTTTTTTTAAAACCACTGAAGTGAGTATCTCCCTATGAAAGATATGTTTCCTTAACCATATCAGTGCCGGACATTCGCACAAAATGCGCTCAGAAGTTTCATGCTCTTCGAGACAGAGCCAACAGAGGTTTATTTTGTTAAGGTGATAGTTCAGGCCTGTCAGTCCACGACGGTGCCTCTGTCCCCGATTGAACCTCTGCTCACGACGGTGCCTTTGTCCACGACTGAGTATCTGTCCCCGACCATGCCCCTATCCCCGACTGAGCCTCTGACCACGACGGTGCCTCTGTCCACGACTGACCCTCTGTCCCCGACCATGCCCCTGTCCACGGCGGTGCCTCTGTCCACGACAGTGCCTCGGTCCCCGACCATGTCCCTGTCCACGACCGTGCCTCTGTAAACGACTGCGCCTCTGTCCCCGATTGAACCTCTGCCCACGATGGTGCCTCTGTCCCCGACTGAACCTCTGACCACGACTGTGCCTCTGTCCACGACGGTGCCTCTATCCACGACTGAGACTCAGTCTACGAGGGTGCTCCTGTCCACGACTGTGCCACTGTCCACGACTGCGCCTCTGTCCACGACTGTTCCTCTGTACATAATGATAGGTGAGGTTTTTTTTCGTAAATGTCGGTTGAGCCTTAGACTGCCTGAACAGTGCCCACCATTAATTGCAAAGCTAAATATTTTTTTAACTCGTTTTGTGTGGGGGAGTGCGAGTTGTTGCGAGTGAGGGAATTATTCCGCGTCATGGTTGACTATACTTTTTAAAATCCGGAGGCTTTCGGCTTATGCGAATTCGGCTAGACAAGCTGAGGCCCTGCCAAAGACGAGCTTAACTTGTGTTCTCTGCAGTTCTGAACTGCCTCTCAAGATTCTTTGATTTTGTTTATTTATATGTTGTCTTAACGCATCAGATGTGAATTTCCAAGATCTTGGGGCAAGTAGGTTCGGTAATGTTGGAGTGGGTCCCACTGCGGCTAAAGTAAACCCATTATGATACCACGCGGATTGACTACTCCTAAACTTGGAACCAGTTAGTGCTTATGACAAAGCGGTCTAGCTTGCAAATGCTAACGTTATTTAGTTCGCTGAGATTTTTGAAATAGTAGGCATCTAGATGTGAGTACATACGATTTGCCAGGGCGCTACATTAGCCGAGGAGATGATTTGTTGTCTCTAGCTCTCTACTCTCCATCTTCAGGTCTTCTAGCCACTTGTGATTGGTTATTTTAATTGTGTTTATCTTAAGACGATAGTAGGCTGTAGCGATCGGCATAAAAGGTGGATCTCCTACTGGAGCTAGAGCAGAGGTTGTACCAACCCTTGCGAATAGCATACCTTCCGCTTTGCAATTGCCAGGTATGTCGTAATGGCCCGGCATCCGCATTTGGTGTATATTGAAATGCTCAGCCATTTGGTTAACAGACCTGCAACTCGCGGCCTGGATTTCCGAACAGATGGTCATACCCCTTTTGGATATTACATTGTTCTTGAGTCAGGTCAGTGCTCCTTTTATTGCGATGGTTTCTGCCTAAAAAATGCTACAGTGATCAGCCTGCTTCATTGAGAGAACAATATTGAGGTCTTCGGAGTCCTCAGAGTTACACCCACCCCTTCTGCCGTCTTCGGGTGAATTCGAACTATTTGTTAAGAATAGTTGAGTGACCGATGGTGAGTTTGGACCACAGTCGCATTGTTTTTAGTCTCAGGGCTGTGCTGGCAGTTACAAGTAAATGATGCAAAAAAAAACACTAATCATTGTATAGCGGAATATATTCTTGGAATGTATTTAATAAAACGCTACCTTCACTGACGGATGTTATATGTCACCCTTTTCGTATTTTAGTTGTGAGCGATCTACTTTCCGTGCTCGTTAATAGACAAAAGTACTTTCTGCATTCAACCAACAGAATTGCACGATCTCCTCAGACCGATGTTTATCCTACGACCAGTTAGCAAATCTTCAACATCATGTTTGCAAGGAGGTTGTTGTTGCAAAGCATATCTCTCTTAATTTCAATGCATTCGTTTCCCTGTGATTCGGTGAAAATCCCGAATTAACATCAAACGTTCACATGTCAAGTCCAAAATATGGCTAAATTTGATTGAAAGTCATTAGGAAATTCAGTCGATCATTTGATAAGCATTCTCCCACATTAATCATGTTATTCGTTAATTTTATTCAATCAGTTTGAGTCGATATTGAAGCCATGAAATGTCAATACAATGTATTTTCTTATCCTCTGCTCCATCGATAATTTCTGAATAATTGACGAGGTAATTGAATTTCTGGTCAATCGGAAACCGTAGCCAAAGAATACGATTTCAATCATGACAGAATTCTGTACTCAAATTCTCGACTGTCCATAGATTTAAATATTTTGCCACATTTTAACACTCACATGCATTTGACATAGTTGCAAAATTCAAATGAATATCGTTAAAACAACTCGTAAATTAAGAACGACTTTGCATTTTCCATTAAAACCACAAAAAAAAAAACAAAGCCCGAACCAGATTGCATTGCACACCCGCTCTGTGCATTTTTTCACACTGCATACAATTTACCCTTTGGGAGTGAAAAGTCATTTTTCTACCCCACACATGTTCTCGATAGATACTCGATGCACATGCATAATTTGCGCACCTTTAGCCGTGTTTAATTTGCCCAAAGGAAGAGAATGTGGATTGGTGCAGCCAACCCACTGCGCATTGGTTTCCGGCAAAAGAGTAAAAAAAAAAAAGTTTGAAATTGCGATTGACATCAACCGAATTGGCTGCGTTTTCTCGCCTCTGCCGCACTCACTCTCTCTCTCTCACTAGGTTGTTGATATGAAAACCTATTAAAAATTCAGTTTATATTAAATTAAGTGTAAATTAAAAAAAGGAATAGATTTGGATTGAGTGTTGGAATAACATTCATTCAACCTGCCGCGAGGAGTTGAACTGATTTCCTATTCGATCTGGCAACAGTGGCTTCCTCTTGTGAATTTAATTTGTCACATTGTGACGTCTTTTTTTTTTTTTTTTGCTGACTGATAATGAATGGAGGACGGATGTTGACACATTCTAATTCAATGTGGATGGAAAATTGAATCAATGTGCCCGCTGTCGTTACTTGGTGATTTAAACATTTAAGAAGTTAACGATACAATATTCAATTGCTGTTTCGTTGCTAATTGTGTTCAAAATCGCAGAACATGGCACATCGTCACGATGACTGTGCTGCTAGTTGCTCAATAATATATTTTTATCGACCACTCCGGAGGTTCGTTCTTCATCTCCTTTTCGAACCAGAAGGCTTGGATTTGAAGACCCTCAAAGCTGTGTCCATGCGCTCGATGTGGTCAAGCCAGTGCAGTCGACGCATTTTTAGCTTTCGGATTACATCCATATTTTTATACAGTTTGTAGAATTCGCGGTCGTGTCTTCTCCCCATACACCTTCCTGACAGACGGGACCATATATCGAAGGGACCAAAAATCAGCTCTGCTGTTTTGCTTAGGGTCCACCTTTCGGTTACATATTAAACTGGCAAAATAAGAGTTTTGTGGAGCATTATTTTGGTTCTTCTAGTCAGCCCTTAAGACCAGCGCGTTTTGCCTCTTCTTCAATCGCCGTAATTCTTCAAATCGCGCGACTTTGTCGATATAACCTGCGTAGCCCAGTTGGACTGATTTGTAAGAGTTATTACCTTCCGTGTTTGCAGCATCCCGCTGTACTATCTTCTCCAGTACCAGATTGATGAAACCACACGGCATGGCATCTCCTTGCCAAAATCCGGTTCAGGTTTCGAAGGGCTCAGAGGTTTTTGAGCCGAGATGCACGGTGCATCGCGTATATGTTAGCGTAATGTGGCACAATCAGATCATGCCGCACTGATACGTTCAACCGGCTTTAGACTTGTACACAATACACTGTACAACATCTTGTGACGGAATTGAGGCGGGATATACCTCTCTATAGCTGTTGCAAGAGGTAGGATCGCCCTTTTTGTGGATGGAGCATAAAGTTCAAAGTTGTGACATCACCAGTTCCAGATGGCGGGTTGACATGACAGCTCCGAAACGCCAAAGTCAATTCTCAATAAGACCATTGCTTCGAGCGCTATGTATGCCGTATCCTCGCGTTGCTGGAACCAAATGTCACCAAAACATACACACACTTCAATTTCCGGCAGGAAAAAAGTCCGTTACCATGGTTAAATAGCACTTTCCACTGCCTCCACACCGTATGTCGAGCCTCATTTTTGAAGAAATAAGTACCGATGTTTCTCCCAGCCGAAAAACCACACCTAACAGTATTTTTTTTTGTTTAATATACCGGTACTCCGAAATACTCTTCAGATTTATCGTCTGCCAAATGCGAGAAATTTGCTTATTCACTTAACCACTGAGCCAGAAATGGGCCTCATCACTGAACAAAATTCGTTGAGAAATTTACGGATAGCCGGGGAGCAGAGCAGAGCCCATCGATTGAAATTCAAGCGCAAATTGAAGTCTAGCAGCTTCTATTCGAGTTGGAATATGTAAACCTTTCGAAGATCCGCGTGTTAAATAGAGTTGTCCAACATGATAAACCCATATATTCGGATCGGCGTCGAATTGATTGGTCACGGTCTTCAGTCAACTCGTCGTGTATTATCCAAAAACGGACACTGAGGCTCGAATTTCCGGGTGCTTGAAACGAAAAACATTTTTCACAGAAAGCTGATTTTCGTACTACTGCTGAATAACCTTGAAATGTTGCAGTTGTTGAGGTGTTTTTTTGTAGCATTATTTGTCAAACAATACTAAATACGAATAACATGACACCATCAGTTACGCGTCATCTATCAAAAATCTATTTAGAGAAACATGTCTGAGTGAATAAACCATTGTATGTTATATGATATCCCAACATTCACGGCTCCACCCTTCTGTAATAACTGATCAGAGAGTACAACTTTTCTGAATTGAGTCGAATTAAGTCGGAGTCGAAATTATCACAAAAATTCTATGCTGCTACCAGAAGCGGAATTAGTTCCTGATTTTATATTCAAAATATTTGACAAAGTTTGTCTCTCTTATGCCCTGTTTCACAGGGCAGACTTAAGCTCAAGTTCAGCTGAACCTTAAACCTTAAAAAAACACGCAAAAGTGCAAGGGGAGAAAAAAATCTGCGAATCCAAAAGGGCTATGAGAATCTATTGCAAGTGATCCCATCCATATCAGATTGAGAAGAAAATAGGAACGCTTGAAAAAAAGACGAAACAAAATTGAGGTGAATGTAGACAGTGATAGTGTAAACAGCGAACAATCCCCAAATTGCTTGACGTCCTTGCTTGCGGTATTTATCAGACCACTCTCCTTGAAATTACATGAAGGCTTGTAGCTATTGTTTGACATGGAAGTTCACGTTCCTGAGAAGGTATGATTATTTTAATCGCATAGTTATGCGTCATTCAACAATCCCTCTTGAACAATATTCTGGATTGATTTTTATTTTGGAAGTTCCTAAATGGAACTTCTTTGTAATTTGTTATAAGGGATTCATATACCTATTTGAAGTTAGGCATTTTTCCTAAACAAAGTAGCATTATTTAGTGCAGATATCCACGAAGGTCATGCCTGAATTTTCCACCACACGACTGCTGCTCTAATATTCATTCATACCTTCGGGACGATATTGAAATTAATCTTTCGCTCTAAGAAGCGTAACTTTGATGTTCTCTAATTACTGATATCCCGGAAGTTCGAGGAAATGAAAAACCAGATGAATTTACTAAACATGGCTAAAAAGAAGTATGCGCACAACTTTTGACCTTATCGAAATCGAAACCATTTGCCCACGTACGTATATGATGGAAAGGTAGCTCCTCTCCTATTTCTTTTTTCGAGGAAAACAGACTTCTGTCAGGCAAAGAATTAATCATATCAATCATATTCATATCAGTGCGAATGCCTGTATGACCATTGATTTATATTTGGTTTACGGGAAAAGCAGATAATTTTAGCTATTTTTGTTTGTCATTCACTTATTGATTCCTGTTTTACCCCCATATATCTTATATATGCTTGGAGTTGCTTTCAATTCTGCTGCAAACTTAAATGAGACGAGTGTATAAACAGGGTGGGCCAAATATTGTTTTTTCATGTATTATGGATTTATTAGTAAGAAAAAAACATTCCCATTAGTTGTGAAATACAACATTCAAGTGGCTGCCTCGGCTGGCTTCGCAGTAGCGCATTCTGTCACCCCACTTTCCCAAGACTTCCTTGACGGTTTTGGCCTGCGTGCATGATATTGGCATTACATGCTTGAATCGTTCCCGGATTGTTGGCATAACGCTGACAACATAACTTGGGAATTTGGTGCGCAAAAGATCGATTGTCGCATGGGCTGTATGGCATCCTGCATGAATCAGAATGAAAAACCACGTCTTCAATTTTAGTAAAAAAACAAACTGTCAGAGTCATTAACAAAAAAGCCACTTTGCCATAGCGCATCATTCAAAAGCTCGCCTCAACTTCGCTGGCTTGGATGATTTTTGTTATGTGCGGCGTTTTTCCGACAACAGCGCCTCGAATGTTGTCATCCAGCTCGTCCAAAGTGATTGGTTTGTCAGCGTAGACTATGGACTTCACGTACTCCAGGTCGCATGATAAGATGACGCAGTCTCCAAATTCTGGTTGTTAGAAGCACAGCTCGGATATGTCATCGTTGTCGAGCTATGGCAACCGGATGTCGCTTGACACCACCCTATACCAGAGACCTTTAGCGATAACAGTATATTCTTCCTCATTTCGAAAGAAATAAGGTCCGTCATGCGGCATTGTCCTTTGTCGTCCGCATAATCTTATACGTGTGTAGGCCCACATCAAACCGAACAAAATCTGGGGTGACTCTCTGGCGATTCCCACGTTGCCTATTCACAGCTGAGACGGAATAATTAATTTTTTAACGTTTGTCAAACGTACATTGCATGGTGAAATGTCAAACCTTACTGAATACTATGACAGCTGGATGTCATTGGTAACTTTGGCGGCTGCTGAAAGATAACAATTGGAAGCACTATCATAGCACACTCTATCTTGTCCTTGCTAACATTCGTTTGTGCTTCTTAGGCAAACAAGAGGAGCCGTCTTTAGTTAGTTTGGGATGCTATTCACTGCAATCTCAGTGTCAATCAAAATGCAGTCCCGTACAACTTATTGTCACAGACCTGCGACAAAGTCAAATCGCGCGATGTCTGTGGTCAGTTCACGTTAGCTCTGAATTAGATAATCATGATCACAACCGGTCATTCAAACACTCTATTGTTACATCAGCTGTGTTGCACGTAGCGGAGTCCTATTGAAACCGTATTATCGTATTACAATTTGGGACAAAAGAAATTTGTTGTCATTGATCGATGATGACAGTACCATCGTCGTTGTCGGCCACAGTCTACATCTAAGAGTGACTTTTCTCGTTTGTATTTGCAACTTGTCGATTGACACAACTTCAAACCAGGCAATTCTGCTTCTTATTCCGTTCATCCAAAAAATGGGTCTCGTTGGCGAAGATGATTGTTTTGTTTGCTGAAATTGGTGTTCGAACCCAGGGCGTTTTTTCAAGATGATGTCTGTAAACTGCCGAGTTTAGAACTAACTGCTTCAAGTTCCACTTCATGGGCACCGCCGATGATTTTATCATGTCTTGCAAGCCATAGCGTGCCATCGTAAATTGTCTACAAAATAAGAAACATTAAAACAACATAACCGCCATGTTCAACCTGACTCTATTGAAACACCACTGGAGTTAGCTTTAAGGAATATAAACAAACTTCTATAAGATCAGCTGTAGGCTTTGCAGCAAGTGAAGCTGTAGCAGCACCGGATTTACACCGAATCTCAACTGAAAGCCAATGATGGCCAAAAGTTCCATGGCATCATTGGAAATGTGATGAGTCACTGAAATAATGGTTGGCCGTGTTTGGAAACTCGACTCTGGAATTTTTCATGAGTGGCTACTGAAGCGTCGAACTCTTACTTCCTGGTGAAAAGAATTGGCCCATTGTTCCTATGTGCAGAAGTGAGAAACTCCTTTTCCCAATAAATCCCCAAGATTCACTCACTCCACTCATATCCTAGACCTTGACCTCCTCATACAAAGCGCATTATGCGACTCTCAGTAGCGCTGGCAAATTTCATTTCAAAGCCCCCACACCCCCACTCACAATTGAGGGCACTGTTTATCAGTGTTAAAATGACATTGATTGCGAAACTATCATTGAAATGACATCTGTCAGATTAGATACACGAACAGTTCCCGAAGCGACAATGGGCCTTGTGTGGGTCGTAAAACAACATCATTTTGCTGTGAACAACAATGAATTGAGGGAAACTATGCTTGAGGACGAATTGCACGTTCCACTGCTGTGTGACAAGATCATAATTCATCTTCACACATTCAACGCTTGTGTCATTAAACACCTCTAAAGCAAGCATTTTCCCCAACATTTTCCGTTTCTCCAGCATAGCATACATAGTTGAGTGCTCTGTGTGTGCCTGACTTTTAACTGCTGTCGTCATTGATTTCAAGGACTTAATAGGGGAGGAAAAAAATGTATATTTGCGGACGTGTATATGCATTGGTGTGCGTGCATACAGATTGTCTACTCAAAGCCGGTAGCTTCTGTTGAATTTCGATAATAATTCTTCTTCCTTCCCAACGGGAGCAGAGCTTCAATGCTTCTTCTCCTTTTTTTCTTTTCTTTTTTTTTCTCGTCCTCGTTGTTGATCATTTTTCAACGAAGACCGCATATATTTTTTTTCTTGAACTGAATTCCTCTGTGACATTCACAGAGAGACAGAGAGAGAGAGAGAGATATAGAGACGACATGAGCTATTGGGAGATGCGCTTAAGGTGGGTGTGTAAGAGAGAGAGAGAGAGATATAGTTGAAAACACTCGTTGCATTGTGTGTTATGTGAGTTGTCCTTCGACGAGTTGCGCATTATCGCACCTTTTACCATTTGCAAATCCCATGTAGAGACTTGCAAACTTTCCAATAAGCTCTCTGTGGGTGTCTGGTATATAACAGTGTGTGTGTGTCTATGCCTTAGCTTTTCTGTGAAAATGGAAAACAACAACAAATGAGGCAAGAACAGAAGCAAAAACAAAACCCACTTCTACAAGTCCCGATGTCACTTCCACCTCACTTCGGGTTATTTTCTGTTATCACACCAACAGCTCTTCTTCCCAAACCGCAGGTCTGCGCACGTACTGTTGCTCCAACGACGTCGACGACAGCGACGACCATGAGCAATCACCCCAACTAGAGCTATACCACAGAAGGGCCCCAGAGCTCTGTTTGCTGTTTGCTGCTCCGTGTGATGTGTACCGTGCCGTGTGTAGTGTTGTGTGTGCCACCCCACGTAGATAACACACATTCCTCCTCATAGCACAACTGGTATTCCCAGGCGCTATTTATACCGACAGCGGCAGTCGCGCTTATCATCATCATAGACTTCGGCGACATCGATGCGATGACGCTCGCGCTGCTCTCTCGTTCTCTGGTCGTCGTCGTCGTCGCTAGGCGTTTTGTCTTACCACCATTCACCACCAAATCGAAGTCCTCCTCTAAATCTATCATTTCAACGTTCTTAGTGTCGCTTCTTTTTCGCTGTTTTCGTTCTTGTCCATTTCTCCATTCTCCGAGTGTATTTTTGAAAAATTCGCTTCTCTCCACTTTTGCCGTGGCGAATTCTTCTTCTTCGGCGAGTTTGGATGCGTGCTGTGCTGTGCTGGTCGGTCGGTGTGTTTCGGTGTGCGGTTCGCTCTTCGCCGCTCCGCTTGAACGCGCTTTTGATGTGTTTGTCGCATTGTTGCGCTGGACGGGTGAAATAAGAGGAGGGCCACTCAACTGACTGACCGACATTTGCAGTCGCTTCCTCAGATACAGCTTCTGATTCTGTTTCGGTTGCTGGTGCCACTGGTCAGTGATGATGGTCAGCTAATTTGTGTGTTCTAGTGAATGTTGGTATTGTGCCGGAATATACATAATATATTTGTTTTTTTTTTTTTGTTCTCAATACAACATAATAACAACAACAAACAGTTTATAATCTCGCTCGTCTAGCTCGCGCGCGCTGTTCCCTCGCTCTCTCTCTCTTTGGCTGTGTGTACTCTACTGTGTATCTCCTCAATTCAGCTTCTCTTTTGCTATTTCTGGCAAAGCGCGCCTTATACATACGTATCCATATTTCTATGTGTACTTATACCCCACAACACCCCCCCTTTTCATCATGTATATGTGGGTCTATTTTGCCTGCCCGACTGCTGCCTGCTCGCCTTGCTGCTGCTGCTGCTGCTTCTGCTCTGCCTCGGCACAAGTAGCTTTTCAGCAATAGACAGCTAAAAGTTCAGTGTGTGACATTTACGTAGAACATCTCTCAAAATGGCGTCGTCGTTGTTGTATCGTTTTCGTTGTGGAAATCGAAATAGTGAATCAAATAATCAAATATTCACATAGATCCCGCAAAAAAAAAAGAAAAAAGAAACAAACAAAACAAGAAAAATACGCAAATAATTAAATCCAATACTGTAAATCTATTACCGAGAGTCTTTTGTGAAAATATATGTTGGACGTTGGACGGTTTTTTTTTCAGTTTTCCGTTGCGCGCCCTCTCCATCGAATAGTCGCCACGGTTTGCCACACGACCCCCCTTCGTTCGCTCACTCTCTAACAACCGCGAGCAGAAAAAAAATAAGAAAAACGTTCGAGACAAGCGACACGAAAGAAAAAAATGTCTTATTTCCCTCATTTCGGGGTCGCAAAAGCCAAAAGTTGATCGAGAAAAGAATAATAATAAAATGAATTTTGAATACTCCATACACCCGGTGCCAACTGTCGTAACACATTTTGTTTGAAAATAGGTATTCGAAGAAGAAGAAGAAGAAAAACACGAAAAAGTTGTAAATAAATATTACCTAATGTGTTACGACGGCATTTACTGAGTTTCGAAGGGCCAGCCACTATCGGCAGACGGTACACTGATACATGAAAGACTGTGCTTTGCAGGCCAATAGTTCAAGAAGATTCATCATTTCTTGTGTTTAAATTGTGTGATGTCCTCTCCCCCTGGTTAAACTTACGTAAACGTGTTTACGACTTTCATAGTTTTTGTTTTTGTTTTTGTTTTTTTTTTTTTTGCTTTAGTTCAAACAAACATAATGAAAACACAGGGGGAGAATTGATGCATACATTTGTAGCTCTCGTGTCCGTACCTAGTGCATTTTCAAAGCACATCATTGAAAAACCTAACAAGTAGGTACACACATCTCATTCGAAACAATATTGCCGAAGGAGGAGATCTCTCATTTCACCCCTCAAGCGTATGCTGTGCATCCAAAGCCTTCCTTCCTTGCTGCCAGTCAGAGTCAGTCAGAGCAGCCTTCTTTTTCTCGTCAATTCTTTTTCACTTGCCATCGCCTGCCTACCACCACCCCCTCTCGGCTTCGCAGCGTTCGCTTAAGATGATGATTTTTTCCCATTCAGATTCCACTTTCCAAATCGATTTGATCTGATTTTGGAGTTGAAGCTGAAAAAAAGCAAGATATATAAAAGGGAACAGAAAAAAAAAAAAAAAAACGTTGAAGGAGAAAAAGTTGTATATCTACACGCAATCGACGTCATAGACTTACTGGTATATCGCTTATCTAGGCGATAGAGAGTAAATATACGAACGAACGAAGCAGAAGCAAGGAGAAAATGAAAAATTTGAATTAAACTAGTCTCTGTCCAATTTCTAGTTTCTACACACATAAAACGCCAACTAGAGTAGATGAGTGAAATTTAATAGAAAACTCGGATTTTAATTAAGGCACTTGGACTATTTTAAACAAAAAAACTAAAACTCAACAACAGCACATAACTAACAAAAAAAAAAAAAAGACGAAAAAACTTAGAACGGTCTTCAGCGAAATCAACAGTGAACCAAGAAACCACCCAAGACCACATACAATTAACTGGGTGGTGCAGTGACAACACTTCGAAAATAGAATGCAATTTCCTTGCAAAGTGTAGTGTCAATGTGTGTGCGCGTGTGTTTGTGTGTGTTTCTTGTGCACGTTGTGGGTTTTTGTTTAACATTTAACTCATCCGGATAAAGTATCGAAAAAAAGTCCGAAAATAAAAATTAGTATCAATTGACTGTGGTGTATCTCGGTTGAAATCTCTCACTCGTTCTTGTCATATATCCGTCTTCTTTTACTCTTAAAGTTGTGTGTTTGTGCGTGTCCGTCGTTGGCGTTGACTTCGTGTGTGATTGTATTTTTCGATTTGATTTAAAGATGTAAAGTGATTTAAATTGTTGCACTCCTCTACGTCAACGTAAAGTGAGTGCCTCCCACAGAAAAGAATAAGAAAAAAAAGTTAAAAAAAAAACAACTACTCCACCTATAGGTGACAGCTTGTAATACATGACAAGCCTTCTAGATCTGTCATCAGTCTGGCCGTTCGTCGTCGTCGTACCGTCGTGGTCGTCGTCGCTGTCGGTGCCGTTGTCGAGTAGTTATCGTTATCGGGACTTGTCCCTCGTTGTCATCGCCGGCCGATGAGCAATGTGGATTTAAAACGACGAGAAGCAGTGTAATGTAGCATCTTTGTTTCCATTTATAATAAAAATAATATTCACTTGTGTGTGGAATACGAAACGCATCAATAGATACGATACAAACGTCTACGACATAAACTTGTACAAATGCAACAAACTTCTTCCTTTTGAAAAAATCTTCCTCTTGCGCCCTCTGACACAAATTTTACGGCTCACTCACAATTTACACTCATTTAAACATTTACCGTTACCGTTATAAATATATTTAAAAGCAAAATATAACCTCAAAAAAGAAAAAAAAGAAGAAAATGAAAATATAATACCTTGTGTAAAAAAGAAAAAAGTTTGTGTTGTGCTATTAGTGGTGCTGTTGCTGCTGCTGGTTGCCGTGTTATTCTCTGTGTGTGTGTTCGTGTTAAATTTCTTCATATATACATATATATATATATTTCATTTGTTGTATTATTTATTTTTTTGAAAACAAACACAAAAAAAAAAAAAACAAAACTTGTGCCAAATGAATAATATTTACGAATCACAGAACAAGAGAAGATGAAAAATTTTACAAGTAGTAAACGAAAACAAAAATCGACAAGAAAAAAGAAAAAAATTTGTTGACAATTAATGTGATCGTTTTCGTGCTATGAAGTGTTGCTGTTGTCATTTGATCAGAAATTTGATAACTATGTAGGTATACAATTGCCATTATATACATATATATAAATGCTTATATATACATTTAATTCTCATATACATATACATATGTTCCTTTTTTTCCGTTCTCGTTTTTTTCTTTTCTTTTTCTGGTCCAAATTAAAGACAACTTAAGGGACAACCAATTTACAAATTTTGTTTTCTGTTTTTAAATTTAATTCCGTAGCTTCTGCAAATTGTTTCCCCTTGTATAAAGAACAAAAATCACTTACAACCTCTCACTCTCAGCCATGGATGCGATTAGAATTATCTTTCATTTCGATTACTTGTCCGCCCCCCCCAACCATTTGTGTGTGTGTGTGATCATATTTATTTTTTCTTCATTCACAATGAAAAAATGTAGAAACAAATAAAATCCATCTTGGAATAAATTTAGTTGAATATCGCATAATAATTGTCGTAGTCACACCATTCACATTATCTGACGGCTTAATTTGTAAGCCTTCGTAAGCACAGTTGACAATTGAAATGTTATCATCTTTCGATCTGAAAAGTGATCAGTCATCTTTTTGTGAAGTCACGCATGTTGATTTATTTTTATCGAAGTAGGCAAGGTTAGTTATCGAGCAATTGACATATGCATGAGGTTCGGCTTTTCTCTGTGCCGAGCTGTGGGATACTTTGAGATATCATTCGATTGAGACAAACCTACTCACCGGTTTATGGAGTGTTTCGTAATTTAACGATTAATGGGTAAAGCTCATAAACTTGTTGTATTTGATGTGAGCTGATTGGCTGTGTGTGTTGGGTTCATTTAGTTTTTTTTTTTTCTTATTTAATTTAAGGTAGCACTACATTACTTGATGTATCATTTTAACGAAAGCACAGACATAACATTTATTAAGGCGTTTAATGTTTTCAGTTTTTCAATTTCATAAATAAATACGTGGGTCATCTTCTTTCCGCAAATTAAAGCTTTGACCTAACAAAGTGCAAATCTGAAAGAGGTAATCATTTTTGCCCTAGGATTGCCTACTAGTGCTTGTATGGTATGTAGCACCGTCGTGGTGTCGAGCTCCGGCCATAGAAAGTTAGTTAACATCGCTCTATACCTGAGACTAAGACGTCCAGCTTTATTTCTTGCGTCAGCACAATCTTATACGGGTGTAGGCCTACATCCATCCGTAAAATAAGCTCTATCGATATCCAATTCAGCCGATCGGCGCTAAAGTCGAAATTGCTGGGCCTTCTTCGATACAGTAGATTTTTCCTCATTTATTATTTTGTGTTTGAGTGGTTTTACGGCTGTCGACTGTCCTCATAAATATTCATTATCTTGAATTTTCGATAAAAAAAGCTTGCGAACTTTTGATAATCTCTATTGAAAGCATTAGTAATCTGTATTGACATACGTACTATGCCCAAAGGATACAACAGATCTATCCTGGTCCCGGTGTAGTTGCCTTCGCGGCATGCTTTGTACAAGAGGAAAAAAAGAAACTCCCCAAAGGATTTGGACTTAAATTTATTAGTCTCTGTTGTCCTAAGTGACGTGCTGCAAAACGACGAACGGCTTATGTGTTCAAGTTGATATGACTTACTGTAGAATCATCTTAAATAATGCATCATTTTTGCCTGCCGCCATAAGTTGACTAAATAATGATGAAAGATGATAAATTGATTCCCAAGTGACACACTCACATGTTGGTCTAGAGCTACATATAAACAAAACCTTGTTACTTATTGATTGAATATCCTAATACGTATATGAATATGGTATCCTTATTTTTTTTTTTGCTTTTTTTAAGGTGGTTGACCGTGGTGAAGTGTTTAAGTACATCCGTTGGCACTCTCACACCACGTCTTACGAGTCATTGAGAATAAAAGCTTCTTCGTGAGGACAATAGCATGCACAACAGGAGAGATGGTACACAAAGCATCTACATGAGGTGCAGTTGCCAGGATTATTGTCACATTGGGTGGAAGAACAAACAAGCCCTAGTCGCACGCTCTTCATAGAGATTCCATTTCACTTGTTCTACGAGTACTTTTTTGTACTTCAGTCGTCTACATTCATTGTTGTCTTTTATCAGAGTGTCGGAGTCGAATATTCTTTCGATTTATGGCGTCGGGTCAATATTTGCTTGCAGTTGGTGGTCAATATGGTCAATATTTGGTTGCATTTCTGGCAATATCTTTTGGCTTTTATATCATATTGCCTTCAATGCTAAGTAGGACCAACGATCATGGAAATGTTTCAAAGCTCAATTGAACATAATTTCGAACAGTTGATCTGCATTACCTTTTAAATTGGCTAACCCACATAGCTGGCAGATCACTTTCAACGATGTCGACAGGGTGTCAAAGATAAACCCCTAGTTTGAACTTAAAAAATGAAATTGTGTCTCTAAGGGCTCTTTTAAAAAGCAGAAACTTCGACTACCTCGTCTCGCCAGTAAACAGTAAAAAGTCCATCAGTACCGTAATCTTACGCTGATTAACTGTAACCAAAATGCAATTGGGTAGTAGAGTCATCTCTCCAATGGCCAAGGTGACTTTATACAGACATCAATGGAATTGGAATCATTCTCTGCTTCTTCTGCATTGCGTCCCCAAAATCTTTTGAATTACAAAACTCTATTGGATTCTATTAGTCAGCGAGTCCAGTTACAAGTTTCTTTTGCAAAACATTGAAGTGTTTATTAGCAATGTACTCCGACTTACACCAAATGCTAAAGTATTTGGCGATGCAAGTGCTACTCTCGCATATAGTGTCATTGTTAGTTATTGATTGTGTCTGTTAAGGAGCACTTGTGTCAAACAAAATGAATACAAACAACTCTCGATCGACACAAGTATCTCCTTATATGCATTCGAAATCAATTGAAGGTGTCGATAGTTGATAGCTAAATCTGTCAATTAGTTAACGTCATGACTGAAAGATATGCAATGCACATACCCTTCTTTGCCGAGCATAGTTGTAATTGAATTCCCATTTCGATTTGATGACCTTCTATGGTTTTGTCATGCAGCAGTTGTCCAAGTTAATTGATCAATTTTTGACATTAAATTCGTCTGATTATGTTCGTAGAGCTTCTTGGAACAGCATGCAATACAAAATGAATATTCGTGATTGTTCACAGAAATCATACAAGTTTTATACGAAAGAGCACAAAAATGTGGGTGGTACCGAGTGAATGCACACACTTGGGCTGACATGCAATGTGTCAAACCACATTTGACAGTTAAGCCGACTCTTAAGCATTGGATGTGACGTTTGGCAACCCATTGCTTCGTTATTGTAACCACCGCCGTCCAGAACAGACCTTAGTCAACTTGGTGTGCGTAATAAGAGGCACCTGGCGAAAGATGGTGCCAGCTGGAGAGTCTTGTTAGCTAAGATTCCGTCCTTTCATAGTAATAATACATCTAATATGGGTGAGGATACAGCCAGGGCCTAGCTGCAACCACTCCTGTTGGGCGTGCTATTGTCCTCTCACGAGTGGAAGAAACATACAGTGTTATGCCGACTCCGAACGGCCAAGTTTTTGTGAAACCTTTTCTAGACAGTTGTACTCTTTGAGCATTGTCAGTGATTCAAAAGGGGTGGGGTCGTGAAAATTATATAGAAGTCGACGCACATACCCACACCGTCGTCACGTAGTCTTACGATATGCAAATGAATAATTTCTAAATCAGAGAACTGAGCAGAGCTCATTCCCAAAAAAATTCCAGAACTGCCACTCTTCTCGAGTCTTGGTCCGTTCAAATTGTGTTGTAATCGATGTTAGCACATTTTCTGACATTTCGATTAAACCTTATCTTGGCGGGCCGCGTCAAATGCCATCCACTTGCCAAAATCACTCGACTCACTTAGTGAAACATGTGAACATGTTAAAACTCACACAAATTCAGTCTAGAACGTGTAGATCTATTAACTTTCGATTTGCACAATATCTCTGGCTTATCTTTAATCGTTTCTAATCAATTTTAATATCCTCGCCGTTGATACGGCATCTAGCGGTGTAAAAATTATTTACGATTGTATTTTATTGTGCACCAGCACTTTTTGTTGACACAATCACTCAGGCATGCATACAGACGTAGATATAAATATTATTCTCGTATTTATTTGCATAATTCGACACACGAGACAGGTTAATTCTTCGAACACGAAACAAGGTAATAAATGGATAAGAGTTCATTCTGTGTACCTCGGGGCGGTGGAAGGCCTTATTAGGCCCATTTCGTTTGTCACAGACTCGTTGCAACTGAATTTTGTCTTCATTGTATTTGTTGTTGTTGTTGTTGTTGTGTTTTTTTTTTCTATTTCATTCCTAAGTCAATTGCGTGCGGCTGGCAGACTGAAGTAGATTCTCTCCGCGAAACCCGACAGTGTGGTATTTTGTGGTCGATGAGGAGGGGTGATGGGTGGGGGAAGGATACATGTGTATGACAAGTTAAGTTGTGTGATCTACTTGAGGTGTTGTGAGCGCTTTGAAACTATAAGAGCCCTCTTACCGCAGAGTCGTTGTAAAAATAGACTTGAGACGCTTGTTATTTAAGCTGTGAAGTGAGCGAGTGTGTGTGTGTGTATGTGTCTAGTTAAAATTAAACACTCACTTGTTTTAATTATCAAACCATGACCTTAATGTTGGGGTGATAAACTTTCCAGCCTTGCGTTCATTTGAGAAACCGATTCAGCGTGTGTATTCACTGCTTAATGGATGAGATTACGATGTCAACAAGCCATAATGGATACTGTTTAAAGGAGTCAAAATGTCACAGTTCAAAATGTAGGTCTCACGAAATGAAGATCGCGTGAGTGGTTGAATATATCAGAACTATCGACATGTTGAAAATTGAGATGAAAGAATAATTGTGGTTTTGACAACCCTACAGTTTCTCTGACGAATCGGGTTGAGAGTGTGGCTTTTCTACTTAGACGTTAGCTTTCTGGCTCATTCGCAGAAAGGAGTAGAATCTATTAGTTGTATAATTAATTGCTATGGTGCGAGAGCACGTTGATACGGCAATTGAAGCTTTATCTTGATTAGTGTTCAACACAAACATCACCTCTGTGGGCAATTATTTTCAATCAATTCCTACAAGCTTCCTCTTTATCATCCCACCCCAGATGAGATGTCTCTAAGAAATCCCACTGAAAATAGAATCTATAGAAATTTCACTCAAGGAATATGTGCCCTTAATTTCTAGACCCTGTTGCCATATTGCCGATGAATGATAACCTCCATGTGACTTTCTTTCATAATTCCCTTCTTAAGACACGCGTTTCACAAAACCAAATGGTTATATTTTTAGATACAAAATTAATCACCTGTCGAGTTTCCACTAACGTTCTTCGATTTCCTTTCCTAGAGGCAACGAAAAATGAAGGAAAAAAAAAAAAGAAACGCTCTTCACAAACGATTACATGGGCTCTTTGCATGTCTTTCGTTCGAGATTCAAAGGAAATTTTTGTTAATTTGCATCTTCATTGAATTTAATATCACTGCCTTCCTGTGGCTGCCTCAAACCAACTCAAAAAAAGAAATGTTCTTTCAGTCTTCACCCCCTGCCTTAATATAATTATCGTTGCAATCTCTCACTGAAGATCAAAGTAAAGACACAGACAATCTCTTTTAATTTTCTCAGCAGAATCTCAAGCTTCAAAAAATATATTTTAAGCATTCACACACAAACATATATGCATGCTGTTGGTTGATGTCTGTTCGGTAGGACGGGGGGCCTCAATCAAGAAGCCTTTGAGGTCAGTCGAATTGACTTTTGGTTCTTCAACTTGATTAAAAGACCGTTAGTATTCATATATTTTCCTTTTTCCTGCTAAACAAATTTGAGTTCTGCATTGATATTCATTCAATGATATCGATGTACATTTGAATGCCAATCCCACGACTCGTATTGAGGCTATGTGAAGGATTCCACACACTGGTTGGTTGAAATTTCCATAGTTTGCTTTTGTTTGCTTTCATATAATTAAGGCCTAAAGGAAGTTCATTGTGTTGGACATCATAAAAAGGAGAGTTCCTTGTATTCAATGGGAATCCTTTTTCTCCAAATTAGTGCTTTGTTTCCACGCTACGTCCTCACGTTTCTGATTTTTAAGATCTATTGCATACAACGGAATTATATTTATTACACACTAATTTCAATTGTAAACGTTATTGTTTTGGATTTCCTTAAGAAACGAATGTACCGCCTACTCGTAGAAGCGATTGCCAATGGTCGAGTTCAGCACACCTGAATAAATAATTTTGTTTAATTTTGAATGTTGTTGACTTCGACGCTTTGCTGTTGATCCTGACGAGTTGGAGGTAAACAACCATCGTATTCGCCATGCATTCGTTGCAGTCGATTTCCATTTAGAAGGTGCACTCAACTCATAATGAACACAATTCATAATTGTATTCATATCTCTCGTAAATAACAGCTTCAAGTAAACTCTCAGCTTCAAGTGATCGACTGAATGAACAAAATTACAATGATAAAGAGACTTCTGAATTTCGGTAGAATCTTAAAAAAAAAACTCTCCGCCAGTTGGATCATTGAATTCCGACGATGGGATAACGTCATCTAAAGAGGAGTACCACCTTTTAAAAAATACTGTAAAACCACGTCAGGAGTTACCGAGGGCCCAAGAATATTCAGCTAATTAAATAAAAAAGTCAATTTCGGTACACTTTATACACTATGTTTAAAATTACTCTGTTGAGTGTTTAGTTCCCGTTCATTGTTCGTTGTGCGTCCTAAATAAAGCTATAGGAAAGTTTTTCAAAAAAAAACACAAAATTCAGACAAATGCATGAAATCTTTATTTGAATCGATAGTACGGTCCATATAATTTAATGTTTGAAGATTATTTCATGCAAATGTTGACCTTGACTGCGCCTCAAATGGTCCATCGGCTTAGTCCAATTTTGGCATACTCTTTCCAACATTTCGGTCGGTATCTCACGAATAAATGCTTCAATGTTGTCTTCCAATGCGTCAATTGAAGCGGGCTTGTCTGTATAGACATACGCTTTAACATAGCCCCACAAAAAATGGTCTAAAGGCGTTAAATCGCACGATCTAGGCGGCCAATTGACCGGTCCCGAACGTGAAATAAAATGAGAATCACCGAACTCGCCCCACAATAAGTCCATTGTTGCGCGTGCTGTGTGGCATGTGGCACCGTCTTGTTGAAACCACATTTCATGCAAGTCAAGCTCTTGCATTTTGGGCAAAAAAAAGTTGGATATCATCTCACGGTAGCGCTCACCATTCACAGTTACGTTACGATTCGCATCATCTTTGAAGAAGTACGGTCCAATGATGCCATCAGCCCATAAACCGCACCAAACTGTGACTTTTTCTGGATGCATTGGTAGGTTTTGCAATGCTTCCGGCTGATATTCACTCCAAAATCGACAATTCTGCTTATTTACGTACCCATTGAGCCAAAAATGAGCTCGTCGCTGAACACAATTTTTCGGTAAAAAAGTGGATCTTCGGCCAACTTTCCAAGAGCCGCATTTTGATAATAAAATTCAATAGTTTGCAAACGTTGTTCGTTTGTAAGACGATTCATGGTTAAATTATTGAGCAAACTGAAGATGTTTGGCAGTGAAACAAAACACGAAACGTGCGTCAGCTATTTAAACCAGTGTTGCCAAAAAGATAATAGCTAAAAAATCACCCTTTATAATTGACATGAATTCACGTGATTAAATGAATACCCGAGATTTATAGGAACGGACCACTTAGGTTCCTGAACATTATACAGAAAATGAGAGTGTTTGATTACAATGAAATTTGTTTCCACTGATATGAAATAGAGTTTAGAAGTAGCAAGATGACATTATGAATTTGTAATCTGGTAAAAAATGGTAAATTTACGTAAAATTAGATGAAATAATACCCACATAGTATTTGACGTGCACCAGGTGATCACACAAGCACTTGAAATCGTAATCTCTAACGCCTACATATTTCTTTAATTGTTCCTTCCCCAATATAGGTTAAAATAAGTATCAGTGGCTGCCTACATAGAACAGTCTGTTGTCCTACCACTCATACTTCACAACCAAATTGCCCTGCTAATAAAGAGATTAAGCATTACTTGACTAGCCCAAGTTTTCGAAGAAGTAAACTCCTAATTGGTATTTTTTTCGAGTGGTTTTCTCCTAAGTTATTATTAATTTATCATTCTAATCCGATTCCTCATACAAAATATTTACCTTTCAATAGAAATTCATTTGATTTTATGAGAAATCAGTCAAATAGAGACATATAACCATACATAGACTGGGGCTTAGGACAATAGCTATGAGACCCGGCAAAAGTCACTGTATAGTGCAGATTGGCATATTCATAAATTATTTTGTATTTCTTTCAAAATGACTAAAACTGTCAAAGGTGACCGCTACAAATCGATGAAAATCAATAGCTTATAGCGGCGAATCCTATGAACACCGACGATATGATCGGATGGATATCTAAGGCACCTTTTTTATGTGTGTTTAAAAATCGCCTTGTTGACAGATTCTTTAATATTAAGCATTGTCAAGACCCTTTCTTTTAGCCCCCGTTTCCATTACAATTCAAAACATGTGACCAACTAAAATATGTTAATTCGATGAAGGTCATGTAAAGTCTTGACAAGTAGCAGCAACATATGTTAGTCTTCTATTCTCTCACTATGTTTGTGAAATATCAGTGTCTCTTTATCCATGGAAATTTCGTGCTGCTACAGTCCAATGTGAAATTGGACGTAGTTTCTACAGAAACTGAATACCATATGCTTGCTGAGACACTCCTTAGTTGTTTCCCGAAATAGGAAATATGGGAAGTATCTAGGAATTGTCATTTACTGGCAAGTGGCTTACTTAAGACCACCTTACCATCAACAAATCCAACTCAAATTCAAATTTTCCCCGACCCATTTCGATCTAAGAATAGGATGCATTAAAGTGAACCTAAATTTGTTAGTGCACTGGATTAAATGACAGCAGTCATGTCCCTATAACTGAAACGGCGAGTATGTCCGTTCGATAAAACCGTCTTCCATCTCCTGTGTTTCATTCTATAAATAAAAACCTCGTATTGCACAAGCCGCTTGCACACTTACCGCCAGAGGCTAGTTGAAGTGCAGCAGCGTTAAATTTGATCAGTAACCAAAAATCGATACAAACTAGATTCTCTGCCAATCGCTCTTCACTTCGGCTTCATTTTCGCATGCAGATGCCGTCAACGTTTTGAACTCCGTGCACATAGTCAAACCTTAGGTCTTGACATTTGTTGAATGCTTATGGTTTCCGAGTAGCTGAACAGTTTTAGCCTTTCCCATTCCACCTTCGCTTGAAAACCCCTCGAGTCTGCTCTTATTTTCGAGTAAATTTCTCATTTCTTTTTTACTGGTTTTTCGTTTGTTCTTTCTATATTATTTCAGTTTGTTGCTTTAGAGTAACTATCTGCTTTCAGGTTTGCTATTGTATTCACCAGATGCATGTATTCCGGCTACACTACCACAATAAGATACAGAGATAAAGTTTGCATTTCCACCAAAAACGCAGCAATAATTTGTGTTTAACTATAATATATGCAAATCCATAAAGTTGTCTGCTGAGAACACATCCGAAAAGCAACTGCAAACAAAAAATAATTAAATTATTAATTGCAGCTACACTGCACATCACGTAGCGCTTTCAAATTGCAGCGTACTGAGAGGATAAATTCACAAGGATCTGCAACAGAACAAGAACAAAATGGAGCCAGACATCTAAGGAAAACCACTTAAAAGTGATGGGGACTCAACAATTTGAGAAACATAGTCAGAGATGAACACTGTGTCCGGACATGGCGAGGGTGGCGTCGTCGCCTGAGTCTGTCTTCCTTTTGTATAACTTTAATCACTCGTAATTAATTTATTCCACGCGTCCGAAAGAATAAATAATTTTGAGAAACCAAGAGGAAAAAAAAATAAATTAATAAAAAAAAAAGAATGGAAAATCAGAGTCCTTCTTGGATTGTGTAAACTGCCCACGTAACTCACAGACTCACAGTCGTATCTAAAAATCGTTCAAGTGCGTAGGAAACCGAAGAATGGAAAGAATAAGGAAAAGACAAGGAATGTCACTATGCTTAGGATGGGGAATTCGTAGAACGTATTAAGGAGGATATAAGAGGAATTCGAACAAAAAGCAATTATCCTGCGCATTAATATCTGCATTTTCCTTCATAACAACATCAGAAGGACATCCACCACATCTAAGGGCGACAGCGCTGGGGCGAGTTGGGGAGTTTGGGTTTCCATTCTATTTTGTTTTTTTGTCGTTGCTATTCTGCGAGGCTATGTCGTGCTCGGTGTTCCTTTTATATTTTTTGAACGGTTTTAGTGACCTCAAGCAGGCAATGACATTTTGTCCTAGTTGTCCCGTCCCCTGTCTCGAAGTCGATATGTTTGTCGGTATCATGTCCGGTATTTAATTCAGTCGTTAACTGGAAGACAAACTAGGTAAATGGCTGGTGGAAGCAAAGCTGCAAACACGATAACATCATTACCGTCGTCGTTTAGTTTTATTTACACGGTCATCTGTGACGTTGTTGCTAACGTTAATGTAACGAGTCCCTCGTATGTAGTGAGGAGTGTGTACGCATCATGGTGGGGATGGACATTATCCTTAAACGGTGGCTTCATGGTAATTTCAAAGATTGTCCACTGTGCCTGGTGGAAGGAGGCATGTGTGTTCGCGACCACATACTAGGCATCTGAAGGAGTACTGAGAACTGTTTAGAGCTTTTATTAAGTAAATGGAAAATGCTTCTTTATTTTTTTTGTTGCTGAAAGTGGAACATGTAAAGTAAGACAAGGATTACTGGAGACATTCACACTTGTTGGGCGATAACTACGTCAAATGGAATGAGTACTGAAAGAGTGATGACATGTTGACTAGAGGGGCGTTATGATTGTTTGGAATAAGTGGATTTGTTGGTATACATTTTTTATCTGAGATTATTTTGACGAATACGAAGTTTAATCGATTTAAAGGAGAACATTATTCTTACGTGTTACGACTAAAAAATGTCCTAAGTAGATTAGATATTTGCCATTCTAATGTAAGGGTTTGCATTCGAATATACATATTTTGTGTTACTCATCTATATAAAGTAAGGAATGATCGATTTGACAACAAATTTGATTCACACTCTTGATAGTCGGACACGTAAAGTAGTCAGTCTCATTATGCCAGAAAGTTGGTAGTGTTTCGGAATTTTATAAGGCGTAGTGGCTTTCCTAATGCAAATTTTCAGGCCTGCTCTTATTAAATTCTAGTTCTTTCTTCGTATTCATGGGCTGAGATGATGTTTTATAGTAGACTGTCAACAATTTAAAAACGTTTTATCTAAGCTGCATGTATTCAACAATTATTTAAACAGAAAAAATCGGTTACTGTGGGAAGAAATTTAAAGAATTTCATTCAAAGTATTCAAACAGCTTTGCAATCAACATTTTTTGCATCACGCGCTTTTGTACATATGCCAGCACATCCTTCACTCAAGCGAAGTGTGTGTCAGGTCAACTATTTGTCATTTCTACTCAAGTCACCTCATCTTTAGCGATCTCGTGTCCAAATTGTATTTCGTTGGCTTTGCATATCTTTATGCTATAGTGCATGCCACAAACGGATATAGTTATGCACTCACACATTCGTGCTATAAATTATAACAAATTGGAGTCGATCTAGGAATATTTTACTTCAGTTCTGGATTGATATCAAAAGTGTTCACGCCGACACTGGTTGACTGAGCTGACGGATTATGAAATGAACATCTGAAGTTATTATATATCAAATTAACATTCGAACTTTTCTTCCTCGAGTTTCACTTCCTATTTGTATCCTTCTGGATATAGTCCTTATCACCTCAAAAACGTTTAAAATTCAAATAGAATGAACATTAAACCTCATTTGAACGTTTGAGAATCAACAAGTACAATTTCCTATTTTCAGTTGATGTTCAAATTGAATTTTATATCAATGTCTTCACATTGTCTTCACAACAAAAGTTGAATATATCTATATCTTGAAATAATGGTTCTGTTAGAAGTATTGTCTTTTCAAAAAACAGTGGGTAACACTAAAGTTTTGAGAGTTCTGCGCAATTACGCCACGGCACACAACTATAACCTCTTATGCATTAATTATTCTTATAGTTCGATAATTAAATTTCGGTTTTTACTCACTTGCATCGAACAGTCTTGAACCACTTTGTCTACTGAACAGTCTTTAACATTTCCAATTCACTTTTCTTCTATTTTATTTTCAATACAAAGAAGGCACTGCACTACATTTAGTGGTGGGTATATTAGGAGAACTTATTACCACTCAATTGACAACCGATCTCAAAAGCACACTCTACTCCCAGCACCAGCTCAAAACACCAAAATGGCAATGGAATTGCATAAATGCAGTACCAATCGATTGCTTACAAATCGTTGAAACCTCACTCACAGTTTTGCTTACATTCTCTTTCGCTTTATTTTTCATCAAATCTCACAAGCAACCTACATTCATTTAGTAGAAACAGAAGAACAAAAAAAAAAGAATCAAATTTATGTGTACAAGCGTACATTTTGTTTTGTATTATGTTGTGCACTTTTAATAGAGTATTGCAATCTTGTATAAAACCATTGATGCACGGAGACCAATCTGACCGGTTCTTGGTGCAGCACCACCTCTCGCTCGCTAAGGGTACTACTCATTTGGCTCATATTCAATTAGAATCGGAAACATTTAAGTTCTTGTCGTGCTGTTTTATGTTTTTGCGCTTCTCTCTTCAACTTGTAGTTCATTTATCACTGATTTACTTAAGTTTTATTTAATTTACTTTTTTTTTTGGTTTCATTTAATTCAAAAGTGTGTATCTTAAATCAATCAAAGACATATATATATGTATATAAAATGAATAACAATTGTATCTCGATCAAATGGCAACACGCAAACCTCTTACTTTTCGGCCTTGATCAGACACAGTGCGCTTTTTAATGCTCATTTATTGGCCAATTTTCATGAAAAGATCTGTGTGACTCATCGCAAATTTTCATTGCATTAGATACAATATATACATAGATACTCAAGCGCATACGCATCACTTCAACTCAATTTAAAAGCAAAAGCAAAAGCATTCCGTAGTTTAAGAGAAGCAAAAATTCAAATTAAAATTCAAACCAAATCAGTTCTCGTCCTGCATCTCCTCACTGATCCTCCTAGTGTTAAAGCAATCTATTTAGAAGACAAATTAAAACATATATGGATGTGCTATGATTGCAACGTTTTTCATACTAGTTGCAATTTTACGTTCACTCCGTTGGAGAAGGCGACAGTCGGAGACTCTCGAGAGCATCGAGGCAAGTGCTTCAGTGAAAAACGAAGAGCAGCCGACAGAGGGAACAGATACTGTTGTCAGCCCCACTGAGACGGAATCACTGGAAAGGGTCAAAGACAACAACGGAACCCATCGACGATTATCCCGACCCAGATTTAGTCTTCAAGTAAATTCACCGCCAACGAGAAGATACAACGATCGCATCATCTCCGTCGGCACACTGATTAAATCAAAGTATGGAGACGTGGACGACGGTGGCGAATTGCAACAACGGCAGATAGAACATCATCAACAGCATGAACATCAACAAGACCAACAACAACAACAACATCAGCAACAAGCAATTGACAATAAAAATGAAGCTGACCCAGAACACAAGTCGCCCGACACCCAGGAGCAGCAGCGGCTATGCCTAAATGACAATGAAAACGACGCCGACGCTGACGCTGACGCGGATGATGCTGACGACGACGAAGATAACCGCAGAGATACCGAAGAATTTTATAATAGCATTCAAGATTGTGCCGCTTATTCGTTAACTAACGCATCCGGTCAGCCATCGTCGTCCCAACAGCGTAGGAAACGCTCTTCCCTGGGTCAGGGTTCTATATTCTCGCGAAGTGATTCATCGGCGACCACAACCTCATCGACAAGTGGCAGTGGTACCTTTACCGGTGGCAAAAGACGCTCGACCGCATCCATAATCTCGTCGTCAATGTGCTCAGATATTATACCAATTGATCGTCGCAGCTCAACGGAATACAGTCGCGCTAGTAGCCATCGTCGATCAAGTGGCAGGATACGTAGATACATAACACGAATGACAATAGCGGGAGCACGTAGACGTACCACTGGCAGGTATATATTTTCTTGATTTCTAATTTTTTTATTTCTTTATTATTTTCTTTCTTACTTACTTACTTTCTTTCTTTCTCTTTCCTTTTTTCTTTCTCGTCTCTTTCTCCTCGTTCGTATTCTAATGTGAATTATGAGCCTCTCCGGTGGTTTGAGAGTACCACGCGGATGCAGTGCGAATCCGGTCCGCATAGTAACGACTACTAGTTCTCCCTTATCCATCGAAGAGAACGTGTTGTACATCACAATGAGGATAAGAATTTGACTTAATTTGCTTTGTGAATCTAGGCGAAGTAGAAGTGTGTCTTTAAATGCACGATATTGCTGATCGTGGATGTGATTCTTCAGAACCTCCAAGTGGGTGTTCTGTTTTTTGAGTTGTACGTGCTTGGAGAGAGAAACTACAGAAACTATGTACGTCAGAAAATAAGGGGAATTCCAGGTGAATTTCTGGCTTTCTAGGAATGTTTGACGTAAGCAGGCGCCACAGCTGGAAATATTTATTTGAATGTAATGAGTTAGAGGAGAATATGGGGATTTCTGTAGATGATTTACTTTCAAGGATGTCTTTCATGCAGAAGGTGTACTCTTTGAAAGTGGAAACGTGGAGTCGTAAATTATGAAAAAGTGTTCGGTTTACAGTAAATTGAAGCTAGACACAGTAAGTTCAAGTGCTTAGGAGTTGACCAAATACAATCAGGCTTTCTTTTACCACACTTAGAATGACAACGTTATAAAACAGGGTCACTTCTCAAGAAGTGTAATTTTGCATCAAGAGTAATTTGATTCAAGACGAAAATAAGTACAAAATGTGGAGACATTTTACCTAAAGTCCAAACCTTGTGATTAGTAGTGCTTACTTACTTACTTGTGAGGCCTGCCAAGGATTGTCAGCCAGAGCAAAAGGTTTCTTGTATCGTTGATAGATGTCTTACATCGTGTTCCTCCTCGATAACTTGGTTTTCGAACCGTAAATTCGGTCTTTCTCCCATTCTCAAACCAGGTGATTTGTTTACGAAAACCCTTTTAGTTGGAGCATTGCGCTCGATGTGGCATTCCACCTTTTTCCCTGACTACGTCCACATCTTCGTACAGCTTATAGGGTGTGCGTTTATGTCTTCTCCCCCATTCACCTTCCTCGCAGACAGGCCATATGTATATCGGAGGCAGAGTTTTTCGATCGAAGGCACCAGGATTGGCAAAACTAGCTTTTTGTTTCGATTTTGGATCTTCACTAGGATTTTGTTTATGCAGTTAACGTTTACCCCTAAGTAGACAAAACGGTACGTTCACACAGTATACTGGTAGTGTCTTATAAGTGACGTTGAACAGGGATACTCTGCAGGAGGATGGAGGTGATTCAGTCTTTCTACATTCTGTAGATGATCTGGTGCATGCTTATTGCCAGAACATCGCACCGATCATGAAGAGCTCTTAGGGTTAGCCATCTTAGCCAGCGGCTTTGTTGTTCTTCAAGTTTTGTATGACTGTTCCCTATCAAGTGGTGGAAGTGGTGCTAAAATACATCAACTGTTCCCTGTGGCTAAGCTTTTGGCTTTTTTTTTATAACAGGCAGCATTTTTTGTTAGTCCCTAGACTTTTCGATATCCTTGAGCTGGGATGTTCCGAAAAACTTGCTCTTGGGGCATATAAGCTTCATCTCTTTCCGTGCTCTTGCCCGATATTCCACTCGCGCATGTTTTTCGTTTCAGCGCCTTTTGGCATGTCTCGTCCGTTGCTTGCTTCTTCAGCTCACACTTGATTTTCACTATCTTTTAGATAGCTGAGCGGTAACATTTTCTTAGCAATTGTGTTCGACGTAGGCATAACGAAGTATGTCTCGCATTGTTCCTTTTCGTGACCTGGCAATTGGGATTAGTAGATTAATACTTTGTTTCCCAAATGTATTGCAGGTCACGTTTTAGTACAATTACGGCTATCTCAGCGGTTGATTGAAGTCTCCATTTCGAAGCAATTTTCTGTTTCATTAATCGCTGCCAGGAAGAAGCCTTTGTTCTGATTTACCTAAAAGAGGTCACAAAAAACCTGAATAGGGAAATTCACCCTTCGTCTACTATCATCTGCACCAGCACATTGAGATAAGCATACCAATCCGCTGATAATTGCAGACTCATCCATTTGCGAATAGTTGTTTTTCGAAGTCAGAGCCAAGACCATTTGCTTCAACCTCAATTCTGTTCTGCTGACAACATGCTTTTCAGAACCAATAAAAGTCAACTTTTGATATAAATTCCTTTACGTCATACGCAACCTGGCAACTATTGATAAGCAGTCCCACCGTGCGCGATATTAAAGAAAAGGCCCAAGACAGCTATTTAAAGAGGGAATATATCATCATTATCACACAACAAAAAAGACGATAAAATTGGCAGCCATCCATAAGCTATTAAGAACATAGGTATAAATATTTCACGCCTACTCATCGGGAATTTACAACAAATGACACTTCAAACCTGGATGTTAGTCTGCTCTAAAGTTCTAGTTTAGTTTTTAGAACTATCATAAGTTAAAGTGGCTGGGTGTTTGTGGTGGTCTATTTTCTAAATGACTGCACGGATTTGGATAACACTTTGTAGATAGATTACTCATGTTATGAATTATGCCATGGGAATGAATATATTTATGTATTTGATTGACTTCAACTTGAAAAGAACCACAACATACATTTCGTATTGGATTTTTTCAATTTTGTTCATTCAAACTCATTCACTCTACGTCTTAAATCGAATTTTCTCACTCACGCACCACCGAATAAACTTTCACAATCCAAAGGTCAATCTATGACGAAATAAGTACAAACATGTTATCACTCCAATTCCCGCCAATAACCATCACCGAGAACCTTATATCTGACTATAAAGGCGAAGTGCGTTTACTTTGTGGTGCTCGATGGTGTCAGACTGACTAGTGATGGTTCTATTTACATTCAAAACGATTAACTCGTGCTCGAAATTGTTTAAAGGAAGAATCGCTTTTTCTTTGAACTTGTTTCATCCCAGTTGGTTTCGCTGTGAATGGACTTATTCATCTGTTCGGGGCGAGTGTGGATCTTAATTTGAGAAATGTACACGGAAAAAAAAAAGATTTTCAATTGGCTACCCACGACAGCGCACAGTTTATTGAATAAAGTCCATCTCAACATGCGCGTGCTATATTAAGAACATTCAAAGCTCTGCATGGTGTCATTTAAGATCAAGGAGTCTTGGGAATCAATGGAATCGATGCGAATTTTGGAGTGAAAGTACGGGTACTGTATTTGCATCAACAATCTATTGGAACTTTTGGTGTGTCTCGGGGTTTTCGATGTATTCTGTACGCCTTGGTTTCGAACAAGTCCGCTGTTCTGATTTTTCAACCACTTAGACTCCTGCTTATATTTTGCTCGGTTCTATTTGGCTTAGCTTTGAAAAGTATTTTGATGAAACTCTGTTTTGCAAATCAACCACGTCGCTGTTCCTTATACCAAGCTAGTCTAGATGAATTCTTATGGCAAGTTCAATTTTACGAAATAAATTTTAAGGGCCGATGTTGATTTTGAATAAAACACAAATTATTTAGGCAATTATTGTCATTTCTTTTTATTATGATAAAATTGGTATGGTTCAATTATGTATGGAACAAAATATCGGCCAAATGGCAGCCGCGACCTCGGCGACACACCTCCATCCGATGGTCCAAATTTTCGATGACGCTGAAGCATAATTGAGGTTCTATGCCGTTAATGTGCCGAATTATCTCATCATTTAGCTCTTGGATTGATGCTGGCTTATCGGCGTACACCTTTTCTTTCAAATAACCCCAAAGAAAAAATTCCAACGGTGTCAAATCACATGATCTTGGCGGCCAATTGACAACGCCACCATGTGAGATAACACGGCCATTGAATTTGTCGCGCAAAAGAGCCATTGTTTCGTTAGCTGTGTGGCAAGTTGCACCGTCCTGTTGAAACCACACATCGTCCACATTCATATCTTCCAATTCGGGCTATAAAAAGTTCGTTATCATTTCACGATAGCGAACACCATTCACAGTAACTTCCTGACCGGCCTCATTTTGGAAAAAATACGGCCCGATGATGCCGCCAGCCCATAAACCGCACCAAACAGTCACTCTTTGTGGGTGCATTGGTTTTTCGAAGTGCACGAAATGCATTTTGATTTGAACGCCCATTTTCGTAATAAGCCTGAATAACTTTAACGCGTTGCTCGATGTTCAATGGTTCAAATTGAATTAGTCTGAAATTGAGAAATGTCAAATGAAATGCGGAAAAAAACTTAAAATTTAACCACCCTTTAGAATGTGAACGTTCCCTAAACAGTGATAAAATAAGTGTGGCATCGTCAACCATTTGAATGTTGGCGACAATTAATATGGATCGGATCGGATTCCTCATAAAAACATTATTTCCGTCCGTGTGACGAACACATATCTCTGATGGATAAGTTTTTTGATCTTGAGCAAAGGTAATCACGGTCAACTCATCGGCCGAACATTTGGACATGTCCCGAATCGAACAATGATCTTCAAAAAATAAAAATTGAAAAATTTGTTACCGTTGCTCCGGTTTCAGTCTATTCATTATGAATTGTTAAACCAAACTAACCTCAAAACAACAGTGAACCTACAAATCAACAGTCACAGAAAACAAACTGAACACCGTTTACTTCAGAAGACCACTCTAGACCATGATTTTCATTTTACAATCGTTTCAAAAAATCCGGATAGTCGCGACTCTTTTATTGTGAACCTACCGCATTTTTAAAGAGAGAGAAGATCAAGATCTGGGCCATATACTATACAAGTTATAATCGCTTTAGTTGCTTTACAATCGGTCGCGACTATTAAATTCATAGACCCGTGCTGACTAAATCGCCCCGGGAACTGAAGTGATTTGTGAGGTCTGTTTTGTCTCAAAACAGCAAATGATCGGCATTGTTTCGCAGTTAAAAGCCAACTACGAATGATCTTCCCAATGAGACCTTATTTCCAATCATGAAGGCCAAGTAAAGCCGAAATCACCCAGTTATTAAAATTTGGTTTTATTTCGATCGGGTTTGATTTACGTCCAAAAAAACGTTTGATAACATAGGAAGATCGCGTTTATGTTAAAAAGACTTAAAGCTGTCCCTGCTGCCATGAAGATAAAGAATAATGCAGAGCAATGTGGCTCAGACTTAATTTCTGTTTTGAAAATCGCAGTTGCCTCAAAAAATAGTACACTTTTAGTAGCTACAGAAACTGAAAATATATTCAAAAAATTGCCTTTATTATCAATACAGCAACATATTGTCCACAAACGTCGAATTTGTTACGCTGCTCCATTGACATCTTGCTCTTACTCTTCCTTCCGAATAGGCTCACATTCCACTTACAAATCGTCTAAGAATTTCTTCGCACAGACAGCAAAGCATGACATTCATACAACTCCTACAAATTGCTCATTACTCACACTCTAAACGGACACCTGCTCGAAATTGTTGAAAAAGTCGTCGACTTTCTAGTGGGCGTTTTTTTCTTTCGAAAACCTATTGTCTGCTTCGTGGCTAATCCTTTGATCACTTGTTTAAGAATCCGAGATGCTTGACCCGATACATGACCATCTGTCATTAAAACAAAAATATCTCATTAGTAGCACATGTCGTCGCATGCAGTACAATGGCTCGATTCCAAACAATGGCCGAGTCGAAATGGAAAGCTTCTTAACATCTTTAACCCGAAAAAAAAAATATAAAATTAACAGCACGGCAAATTCCCAACTTTTCTTTTTCCTTAATTTTAATTTATTTTCGACATTACTTCTGACAATGGCTTGGATTCTTCGTGCCTGTGTGACGCTTTTCACAAATCATCCAACTCTCTGGGTTAAGGGTAACAGCAGAATTATTTAAGGACAAAAGACAGACCTCATTCCGACGCGGTTGCAGCATTGATGTTGTGTCGATTTTCTTTCGAATTTCGCGCACGTAAACTCATGTCAACATTTGTCAACGAATTTAATTAGCTCTTAAAATAGTTTCAACACGGTTTTCGGGAGCAGCAATCCGACTGCCTTAGTCAGCCCAATATCGTAAAGTGTATCTCATTTTTTTTTCTTATTCGTCTTTGCCTACTATGAGTACCTACAGCGCTGATAATTTTATTTTTAAGCAGCCGAGCGCCTCTAGGTGGCTGTGGTATTTCGGAACGCATAAAACTGTTCCAACTGCGAGTCGCCTGCTTGGCTGCGTTCCAAATTCAAATGGATGAATTATCTTCACCCAACGGATATATTCATAATTTTCAAATAATTACGTTGAATTAATAAATTTCCGAAATGTAACGGATCATTTTCACTTAGCATTTATTTTCTTATTTCAATCGGTTAATGAAATTAAAAAAAAAGGATGTTTGGAAGTATTTTAATTGAATGTTCCTTGCTTTCTACTTTTGGTAATGAAATTGACTACATGATCAACTTGTTCTCTGTGGCCTCTAATGATATGATAATTTACAGGCGCTCTAAGCTTAAAATATATTTTTTTCAAATTTTGTTTCATATTATTTGAAAGTTTGTTTGCGGTGTTCAATATGTGTACACACTTTTAATCAATATATTGACCTTTTTAATAAGTCGTTGCGTGTGTGGTTCCGCCTGCTGTTTCCACTTGCATTGAGAGTCATGTGCGTTGCACTCGTTACCTAGCATCCCCAGCATCCTTGGTAGAAGCTAATTCTTAACACGAATTAATAATTTCCATCCCAACATGCGCGTGCTATATTAAGAACATTCAAAGCTCTGCATGGTGTCATTTAAGATCAAGGAGTCTTGAGAATCAATGGAATCGATGCGAATTTTGTAGGGAAAGTAAGGGTACTGTATTTGCATCAACAATCTATTGGAACTTTTGGCGTGTATCTAGTTTTCGATGTATTCTGTACGCCTTGGTTTCGAATAAGTCCGCTGTTCTGCTTTTTCGACCGCTTAGACTCCTGCTTATATTTTGCTCGGTTCTATTTGGCTTAGCTTTAAAATGTCTTTTGATGGAACTCTGTTTTGCAAATCAACCAAGTCGCTGTTCCTTATACCATTTGCCATTTATTACTTCGGTTTCGCAAAAGATCGGTAAAAAGAGAACTGAACTTGTAAACGTATAACTTTATTATAAAATATAAAATAAAATCTTAAGACTTATAAAATAAGAACAATTAGAACCTAGGCCTAACCGAGGAGTCGGAATTGCCGAAATGCGCGTGAAAGGCAAGTTGCTGAGTGATGTTGTGCGTTGGTTCCATCAACTCGCCACATCTACTGCGCGTGGATGGTAAACGGATGCGTTGACGAAACTAAAGTTGGATTCCCTTTGCACGCGGAAGGTTTAGTTTAGACCAATAAGACTATCGACAAGAAGTGACATGTTAGCAATATATTTATATTCACTAGATCTCAACCCGACTCTGGATAAGAACTCTGATTTTTGAGACATTCGAGTCGGATATGGCTCTCACTTAGATTGTTTACGGTCCCGTGTGTGTGTGTGTTAGGTGGCGGTTCAAAGTGAACCCAATTAGCATTGAGTGCCGTTTTTATGCCACGACTCTGATTGAAGTGTGTCGTAAGGAATTTAGCGTTCAGAAGCATTCTGAGAACTTGGATGCTCCTTTCGGAGATCTTGCCCAATGATTCAATAAAGGGTTTCGCGAGAGCCTGGCGCCTTGCTTTAGCAAGCGTCGGTGGAGATTCACTTCGAAATATACAGCCTTATTAATACTGCTTGAAACGCGGCATTTATAACTTCTTCAAAAGCGATTCCCTAAGAATATTTTCTATAAAATGCATTGGAATGGTCTCCCTAGCTATAAGGACAGGTACTTGGCATCTTTAAGGGCACATTATTAGGCAATTTTGTCGTTTAAAAAAAGGTATTAAACTATGAAATAAATTTTAGGTATAAAAAAGGAGGTGTACACTTCATCGGATTGTAGAAATAAAAAAATAAATAAACAACAAATAAACAACAGTAGCATAGCATGAAGAAGAGGAGTTGTTAAGGAAAATAATTGCAAAGTGTTCGAAAGCCTTACCTTACATTTATTTAGTAAGAGCAATGAAAGTGTGACGCACAGTTGAACGGACGCACTCACCCAAATTATGAATGTTTCATGACGGAACCTTAAAAATATCCAAATTTAGGAAACATGTGAACGATGTTAGAAAAACACGAAGAGAAAAATTAAGGCCGATACATAAGCTATAAAATCAACGAATCAACTGAATCACCAAATTACTGGGCGCCTCTTAAGGAGTCAACTTATTTTAATTAGATAACATTTTTTAACAAGGTTAACTTTGGTTCACTCATTTGTTACCTCGGACTAAGTGATTATTAAGGAGAATCGATTTAGTTAGATTCAAACTCTAAGTAGCTGCTTTGAGAAAGCGAAAATCAATATAAATTATACTCTTCACCATTCACCCAGCTTAATTCGCTAGGCTACATATGCATATTCACAACTTATTCTAAAAGTTATATTAAAACAATCCACCATACAGCCAATCATGCCAAGATCCGAAGACATTGCCGTTCTTCTATTGCCAATAGCAAAATGCTTTTACACGCGTCAAATTTATTTTAACGTTACCTCTGATTGCAATAGTTATTTATGAGCTAAAGATTCATACAAGTGCTTACTATCTAGTCCCACGTTTATTTACTTGCCAAAATTCACGATTTTCTATTTAGCTTTGAGAAAAATATAAAATATCATTAAAATTTAATAATTTATCAAAATTCTTAAATAGATAATATTGACCATTTGACAAACACAAAAATTATACAAAAAAATATTCTGCCATTTGACAAATACAAAAATTATACAAAAAAATATTATATTATAACCTTAACTAACCACTTGATGCATCTTATTTTCATTTTCAGTTTTGATGTAGAAAATGGCCAAGGCGCTAGATCTCCGCTTGAAGGCGGTTCACCCAGCGCTGGATTGGTACTGCAAAACCTACCCCAACGTCGTGAATCGTTTCTATATAGATCGGATTCAGACTTTGAGATGTCCCCAAAGTCTATGTCAAGAAACTCAAGCATAGCAAGTGAAAGGTAATCCATCATGCGCTGTTTTTCTCGTACATTTTCAAATTTCAATTATTTAATCAATTTCTTTATGTTCACACCCCTTACTTTTAATTTCCTTTATTTATTATCTACATCATCTTCTTCACAAATGTAAATATGTATTTAAATAATTTGTAAGCTTACTAACCCTTCTCTTTATGACATTTTGGGTTTGTCATCTGTTTGTGTGCAATGTGTACGGTCAGATGAAAAACAAATACGCTAGACCAATAACCGAAGACACTGTACATAAATCGTTTCAAATGTGTCAAAAACAACTGAGAATGTAAAAAGGTCATTTGACTTGTGAACCTTTAATCCTGCTTCCTGTTGCATCTGATTGTAAAATATTTCACGCATTCTATTCATATATAGATATTTTGTATATATTTGTAAGTTGGTTTTTATAGTAATAGACATTAATTTGCGCATGTCCTACAGCTGAGAAGGACAGATGAAGACTTTTGCAGTGGCACTCTTTCGAGAAACTATTTCCGCAAAATGTATCTCTTCAAAGGTAATGGCAATGCGAGTACCAATAAAGGCCTCATTTAACCTCAATCAATATGGTTCTTAACTTTACCGTGTGAATACATCGCCGATGAAAGCAAACTAAATTGTAAGCGCATGGATCTCATTCTATCTTCCTCTCAACCACTTAGTCACAAATAAGACAAATGTCCCCAGAAATAATGTTGCTCAACCTAACGTTTTCAGACTGTAGTAAACCCAGAAGAAAAGGTTGTGATGGATTAGAAAAAAACTTGGGAGATTTCGTTTACCTACTCACTTTCAAAGAAGTTTAACATTCTAAGTAAACGCAGTTAAGCGTCGTCAGTTCTAACACTTCTTTGTCATTTTATATACATGTTAAGAAACAAGATAGAACAATGAACGGAAGCAGAATAAATGGAGACCGATTTTATACTTTGGGCAGTAGAAGTGGTACATTTAATCAATTCACGAAATGGAGGTATATCTACCACAATCGTGGTAAAGTCCCACACAACATACAGAGCTAACATTCACTCTACAAACGGGAGCCCTAACATTTTCTACGACGGTCATTCAAAATTATGACAGGATACTATAAGTATGGCATAACCCTCTTTCATATATGTCACATATGTCAATTGTTGCGGCCTGCTACTTATATTCGACGCATTCAAAACTGCACCACCCGACGCGGATCGAGGGCTAGCTGTAGCTACTTGCGAGTGACTTACTTGTCCGATCTGCGCCTTCTGGAAGATCTGGGTCTGGCTTCCATCGTTGCTTGCTTCATCAAGAAAAATCTATCTTGCGTCCGCGATAACTTTGCCTTTAAACCGGAGATTCGGTCTTCCTCTCCTGCTCGAACCAGGAAGCTCGGACTTGCGAGTGACTACAAACGTACCAGAAGTTATAAGACTCTTCACAGCGTTTCATCCAGTTGAAGATATCATGTTTCTCAGTTTCCGCGATCACTGAATCTCTTAAGCCCGACGACTGGAATGTGAGTGGTTCAGAAATTTCTACCAATGACATTACGTTAACTTATCCCTCATACCCGACCAAGTATGTCAATACTTTTTGAAGAATATTTTTGCTCGTTTTCCTGCATCTCCCGCACAGGTTCAATAATAAACTTTATTAATGTTTGACCAGATTGTGAAGAGAGTGAACAGATGCCTTAATTTCAGCGTTATACAGCGATATTAACGTCAATAAAAAATTGAATAAAATATTATCCCATTGCAAAAATGTGTTACTTTGTGCACATGTTGACAGTTTATATTCGGCAGTAATGAAGTACAGATGGGAGGCGGCTTAACCACAAAGCATTACACTCAAAATTATTGTTATTTTCGTGTTCAAAGTGAGTAATGAAGCTCAGTCTCATAGCAAGTCCTCAAATTATAAATAACTCAAATGTACATCCATTAAACAGTGGAAATATCGTGACATTTTTTCTGGTCTGAATAAATAATTGCATCTCACTTTTACGAAGTAAAGGTGACTTATAATTAATACATTATTAAGTTTGAGATATTCTGCCCTAGCGAGGTAAGCGTTCGGAACGGAAACTTTTCCGCAACGCATACTCTATCGGAAATATAAATTATATGTTTTCGGAGATAAATTTGTAGTCGTACAATGCCCCGCGATAAATTCTTTGCGGAGAGTATCGGACAGTTTTGACGTTTGGCTGACACGAGAGTTTGTCAAAAAACTACATTGAACCCGTAGCAACGCAGCCAGCAAGTAACTTGGTGACACTATAGCACATCTATTTGAAGTCAAATTTATCGCCACCAAAATAACAGTTTCTGTAAACCCCAGCCAACATACCCAAAACTATTCCAAGTTTTTTAAGTTTAAATCACAGCCTTGACAACACAGATTACCTGTCCGAGTTATTCAAGGGTATGAAAGAGCTAATGCACTGATATGGGATATCATCTACTGATGAGATTAAGCATAATTTCTCTGAATTGAATCAGCCAACATGGCAGGCACGTTATATGTCGTTGGCCCAGCTTCTATAGTAAGCTGTTAACCATGCCGACTCCATGTTAAATAATTGGAGAAGCTTTTGCTGTAAAACAGGTCCCTGCCTAACGTCGGACGCGACTTAGGTAAATAAGTCCACAATCCGAAAATTATCCCCTTCTTGGAAAAATGTAGTCCAAACGATTGAGGTTCTGTGGAAATGGAGCTTAGACCTTTAGTTTTTAGCCATATTTGTATCGTTTTTTTCTTTATGAGCGGGAACAGTGCCTTGTGAAAGTCAGCGATTTATTTTGAAGTAGTATTGCGTTAAGATGCTTGACAACGTTCTCTAAAATAATCGCGGAGGTTTTAACAGGTTTTTCGCAGACATCCTGTTCCCCATCAAACTATCGCTGAGACAGGATGACGCGTGTCGTGATGGCCGAACATCAAGCCTATCAGTCTGTTGTGTTGAACGACTCTTCAGATTTCTCTCTTCTTACTTTATCAGCAGTAAAAAGGATTTATCATTTTGTTCACCACTTTTGGTTGCCTTATTCCCTGATTCCTGAAAAATTAGGTTAAAACTGTCAAGTTCAATTGGGTGCGTTCAAAAACTTTTCAGAATCAATGAGTTCATTTCGTGTACCGAATCATTTGCGAGGTACATTTCTAATTTATTACTAAGCACTGTCACAGAACACTGTCTCTTGGGGTACAATACCCACAAACTAGAACTATTCCGCAGAATAGAAACTGCAGAACATCGATGGTGATTGAAAATTGTGAAAGGAGCATCGGTGGATACTTCTCTGACTCCCGCAATAATGTAGAAAACCATCAATTTCTTCAATTTTATTGGCTTTGGTCATGAATTCAATTCAGGGCCGTCTAAATAATTTCACTTCTTCAGTTTTTAAGGCAGTTTATTATGAGAATATAGGCAGTATTAAGTGGTAAAGTTTTTTTCAAAAAACTAAACCAATGATGGTTTAGAATTAAATCATTGAACTGGAATTTTGAGTTCATATTATTCAAATTAAACAAAACGCATTCACCCTCTCAAATTTTTACAAGTTACACATTTGATTTTTAGAAAACCGATAACACCGATGCAGGAAATATTCATCTTATATGGAACATCAAAATGGGTTCCATCTTGTGCCTCTCTCTTGTACACTTCCTGTGGAAAATTTAATCCACAAGAATTTGCAGCATCACAAGAAGAAGCAGAAAAAGTATTTGATTTCATCAAGAATACTGTATCACCTTACATCGACTCCTCCTCATTTCCTCAGTGCTTCTATATTTAACGTTGAACTTCTTGGAACCAGAGACGGATTGAAACTGTGTGTGGTTTAAGTCTATTCAACACACATTTGACAATTTCACACAAATTGTTGTGGTTTTTAAAGTGAAGTTCCGACCCGAATGTCCAACCCAGTGTTCCAGGAAATTTGTGGTTGGCTTCACTTCAAGGTCTAACACTTGACCCTGTAACAATGTATACCGTTTCCATAAACTTCAGCTGCATTTGTAACTAAATATGTACATGCATCTCCCATGTATCTGCATGTAAAACCACTGCCCCCAGTAGACGTGTTCCAATTTTCACAGATTTCTGTGTTTTGTTTGAAATTACTTTGTTCGTTGAAGTTGTGGATGGGCTTACATTGATTTTTTGATGACACGCTGTGTACAATTTGAATACAATCAAACTCTGAGCTGATTTACAAAATCAATAAAACGAGAATGCACTTTCATGAGTCGAAAGTTTTGATTTCAAGGAATTCACATGTTCGTGTTCGATATCTGCAATGTGATTGAAGATAATCTAAATTGAATTTTATTTAATTCGATGTCAATTCTTGAATTCTCGCAGAGATTTCTAGTTTCAATTGATTTTCATCAAGCTTACATCGAATGACAATCGTGTTATCTGCGAGTTTTGAAATAACTCTCCTTTGTTCTTTAAATTACTAGCCTCGCTGGGCCCACTGGGTGATGCCAGCAAATGCCTCATTGACGGTTACTGAGTTCTGCCATTCACGTCAATGTCATCTGCGTATGCTAACAATTGTATGGACTTTTAGGAGATCGAGCCTCAATTACATGAGAGGTTTGCACGATATGTTCCAGAATGATGTTGAAGAAGCCACATGACGTCGCGTCGCTTTGTCTAAATTCTATTTCTGACATTTATGATGGACCGATGCGACCTTGAAATCGACGTATGTCGGATATTTTCCACGTTCTGCCGAAATGCGAAGATCTGATCTATTGTAGACTTCCCCGGCCTGAAGCCTCACAGCTATGGATATTTATTAACGGCTTCAGGCGGCTAACTTAAATATGATTGCGAAATTGAGCTGATAAAACTTTCTGACACGTATACTAATTCCTATTTGATTTCAAAATACAACATAAAGTAGACGGCTCCATGACCGTGATAGCTTCGTGGATTCAAGACAATAAAGGCAACTTGTTGTTTCAAATGAACACCGACGTTGCACTACTGGAGCACTCATTCACCTCCCTGCGCCATTTCTATAATCATCACATCATCTTCTGACCCGCATGGTCCACAACAGGAGTCGCGGGGGTAATGCAAGCACGAGAGATCTACAGCCACTCGAACATCCGCCATCGACTCTAACTCATCAGGAGTTATGGCCAAGCGGAACCAGGCGAGTTTTTGGACTTGGTCCAACCACCTCGTCCATGGTCTACACAGCGGTTGCCTACCTGCCATTTCTATTTGAAACAAATTATAATTTAGTGTATATATTGACTGTTCAATGACACAGCAAGTAATTAGCATTTTGATTCTGCTTTTACTATTTCCACGATATAAATACTAATTGGATGTGTTTTGACTCCACTCCCAATAGAGCATTGGAATGCTTAGAATGACCAGTCTTGATTCCTTTTTACTTACGATGTATAAATTTTGTAAATATTTTCATTTCTATCCAAAAAATAAAAATGCTACTCTTTACAAATCTCTACCCTTTCTCATTTCTTCTCTGAAATATTGCATTCCCCACCCCCAATCTCTTTCAGTGAAACCAACCAACATTTCATTATACCGCTTTTTAAGATATGTAAGATACATATGTCTTGCCTCCAATGGCTAATACAGCACGAGCCATACCATCGAGACCCTACCTGTACAATTAAGAAGATCATTTGAAAATGTCTAGAATATATAAGAAATAAATTAAATGCCTCGCTCCAAAAACGAAACTTTGAATGAGGAGCGAACATTTAATCAATATACGATATACGAAGCATTTAAATAAATCTGTTCACTATTTTTTTCTCTTAGTTATGTTAAGTTATTTAATTTAATTTAATATGTTTTTATTATTTCTTTTTACTCATTTTTATAACTTATACTGACAACCGAATGTTTTCTTAAACGTTGTCACCCTTTCAGGTTTAAAGAGCAGGAGGCATCAAATCTAATTGAGAGATCGTACGTATATCCAAAACAAATATTTTACAACAACAAAACTCTTTTAGTTTGTCGCAAAATGTTTTCATTTGTTTTGAGTTGATTTTTTGACAACAAAAAAAAAAGTCGATGCTAAATTTTACTGCAGTAGCTGAAATATAATTCATATATTTTTCTGTTAATTTAAGTTTTTTTTTTAGTTGTTTTGTTGATAAACTGCCTTTCTTTTAAGTTGAATGGCTTCAGTTAACTGGTTATCTTAAAACTGAGTTATTGTTTAAGAGCTAATGTAGGCGCATCTAAGCATAGATACATTTTTTTGTTATTCGTTTTGGTTGAGAACTCATGTGCTTTATGAAATGAGCTACTTTTCGATAGACTAACTTATAAGAAATCTGAGAATGCCTTGATAAGTAAGATCAATTGGATATTATGTCTATAGCAAGCTGTTCATTTATGTTATAGTCTTTGGGTTCGAAATTCATTTATTTTTCTGTTGAGTTTTTTTCACGATCATATTTTATTTGTGTTTCATTCCAAAAAAAAAAACGCTTGTAGTTGGATAGCAAACTAAGCTTAGTCAGAAAATAATCACAATTTTATCTTGTGTTCGTCCACCTAAAGATAAACTGACAATTTTCAAAGGTGTGTGTAAACATGTGTGTTTTCGCTTTCACTCTAGAATAAGTGCATCTATCAGAGAAACAATGTTGAATTCAACTCATTGAAAAGATTGCATATCTCTGCAAAATATTTGGGTGCATTTTCAATGGACTTCAATGGGAAGAAGTCTACTTGCAGCGTTACATACTTCGCCGTTCTGCAACTTCGGTGACAAGGTCTTCTCCTAGTCTGTTCTTTTGGGAAGTAAGGAGGATTCAACTCGAAACTCGGATATTAGAATGAGAGCTGAATTTATGCTGGTCCGTCGATTTTTTTCTAAATGGTTTTGCAATTGGACTTGGCAGTTCTGGTCTTTCACTGTGAACGCACCTTTAAACCAATGAATATCAAACCATTCAGTAGAAACAACATTTTCATCGCGGTGGAACGAAGAACGCTTATAAATAAAGTCAGTGATGGCAACGCCAATTTTTGGTCGTAATTATCGTCTCAGTAAACAAGCATTCATAGTTCCTTGAACAAATTTGAGTTTAAATTTTCTTCCCGTGCCAGTGAGGCAACGGGTTGGCCGAAGTGCCGATAATATTGCTGCCGTGCAAGTGTCCATCGCAAACGAATCGATACAGTCGATTCCACGGTCTTCCCAATAAAGGGGCATCATTAAGAACACGAATTCGCGAATTTTGCGAAAGGATCTTGGCCTGCACCTTATAACATGAAGTTAACTCCACTCGATTGGATTAGCCTCTAGTAATGTTGTTAGAAGATGATCAATTTCTTGGCTGTTTATTTTTACTTTGATGAAAATGACGCTACAGTATTGCTACAGACGCATGCTACAACATTATTTCTTTGGACAATTAGATCGACTAGACATGATTTAGTAATCGACTTGTTGAAAACTCAAATCCATAAGTCTGTTATATCCACAAATATTGGCCGCCTAGATCGTGTGGTTTAACATCTCCTCTCCTTTTTATGGGGCTACGTTAAATCGTATATGCCAACAAGACGTCGTCGTGAGAGAAGCGTAAAGGCAGAGATAGTGGCGTTTTGTCGCCGAGTCCTCGAAAATTCGGTTCAACGAATCAGCAACATATGAGCTCTTGGTGGATCTTAGTGGATTTCCATTGATAAATGGTTTTTATTGTACTTTAAACTAATAAGAATAAAATCCTCCTCAATTCTGGTTCGAGAAAGACTGATAATGAATTTATCTGAACTCAGTCCAAAAAAGCGACCTAAAAATTGTGTCAACTCAATATAATCTCAGATTTTTGAGAAATGTTTCTCCCACTCCACATGTTGTGAATTAAAGGTGAGTCCTCAATCCAAAAATGGCAATATATCCAAGTTCAAGTAATCAACACCCCGCTGCCATGAAATTTGTTACTTTAATGTTCAATCGAAGGGTAAATAATATTCCCCTGAAATTAAGTCGGTATTAGAAGACTTCTCTTGCTCCACATTTACATCTTGTCTTGAACTCAAAGTATCTTCCACTCTATCTAAAGTAAATCTTCTTACATACGGTGAGTTCCTTAATTCCTTGTTATTTTCCTCAATGCACTCAATTCAATCGAGAGCAGTCTTAAATTGTTGTCCCCCAGTTGACGCCATAAATTCAAACGCAAATATTCGCATGCAAATTTTAGATTTAAAATAGTCAACAATTCAATTGGCGTTCACTTTTTGACAGTCGCAATTTACAATCGACACTTGTTATTCTTCAAAACGCAACAAAAAAAACAAAAACAAAAAAATCATAAAAGATATGTATCTTGTGGGGAAAGCCATTAGTGACGATCACTGGCCAACCGACTCCGTCGATCCGCACAGTCGCAGGCGCAATTCATATACTATATATCTCAGCTCATGTGAAAAGATACATTATCATTTGCGGCTTATTATTTGTTTGCTCTTTAACATATATATATCATCTGTTGTGGTACGCATAAGGCCATGCATAATCGATGGACACAGTCTGTCTCGTACTGAGCAGCTCAGTGCGGCGTACTTTAAAATTGAAACAAAAACAACAAACAAATATAAATAAATAAATTAAATATTGTAAATAGAAATTTCACGGGCCAAGACAATCTGCACTTCATGTGCATAATTAATTTCTACGGCATTAGTACTCGATACGAAAATAGAATCGTAATTTGCATTAAGCGAGTATTTATACAAATAAATACTGTTGAATGTGTACAAAGTCGAATTTTGATTAGTAAATACTGAATCTTTTTTTCCGTACATTGTTGTGTGTGTTTCTTAGAGGGGTGATTTTTTTTTTTTTTTTTTTTGATCGGAAGATGATCTTATAGAGCGCATCAGTATGGGAGGCGATACAGTGATGGAAGAGAATACATTATGCTTCGTTGGTTTATAATATGTCTTTTAAACGCATATGTTCTCATAATCTCGTCCATCTTTTATGGCTGCCAAGGCACAGTCGCATGCGGAGCACATGGTCGTATGCAATAAGCACTCGCTCAGACTCAAATCTCTGTATTTGTAGCTTCCTGTGAAAAAAGCCACTACTCCTTCTTAAGGCAGAGCTTTCATTTGATCGCATTGCTACAACTGGACATTTATAATAATTCTAATGTCCAGTAATCATAATACGGGTGGCATTACCGATCGAGACGAACCTGGATGAACCTAGCTTCCACGAAAACTATTCAAGTTGAGCGAGTTATTATTTTCATTGGTTGGAGAGGTATAGTTTTATGCCGTTTTCAAAAAGGAAGTATGAGAAGTTTTTCTATACAGATATGAGCTTTTTTCAGGTAGTCTGAGGATTGTCAATGACTCGGCAAAGGCGCCGTGAGTTAGTCGCCAACGCATCTACCCACCACTTTACGGCGGCCACACAACTAAGCATTTAATAAACTTGGCTAACACCACCCATCGCAACTTGTAAGGTATAACGTCCATACTGAGCACATTTTGACCCCGACTCTTTCTTGAGTAAATAATTATTTATTCTCTTTTTATGTCGATCAAATAATTGTTCAATTAAACTAATGTCAACCACTATTCTTCACATTCACGAGTTACTCTATGGATTGCAATTGTCTTTACAGTCAAATAACTATTGGTGCAATTGACTCTTTAATTGAAAATGAATCCTCCTCTATTTGAAGTGTCATTGATCTTCCTTCTTCTGTCTCTTATTGGTATCTTCTTAGACATCCATTGTCAGTTGTGGCAAAGACTTTTGGCCTTAAAGCTTTTTCTTACAGTTCTCTAGCGTTCGCCAATCTTGCTACAAGAAGCTCTGCTTTACATAGGGTCATGAGAAAATTGTTAATCTACGGTTATCAACTATTTTAATACAGTTTTGGTCAAACTCAATTAAATTCAATAATAATGTACTTCTTCTTTGGGTGACGCTACAATTCGAGATGGACTTGGGTCAAGCTTCCACAGCGACCACTCATGTTTTCTCTAGAGTAAAGTAGAAAAATGCAATTGTCCTTAAATAAAAGTCTATCAGAGTACATTTCTCTCGATTCACTAACAATAACCAACAAGTTTTACCAAAAAAAAAGCGCTTGCTTATCAGGCGACCCAAGGAAAGCTTCTCAAACTTCGCCATAAAACTGTAGCCTCTTTCCATTCTTGTCCACCCCAGACTGGGCTGTAGCGCAACCGGAAGGCACAGAAGTTGTGAAAACAATCCCAAGAATGTCGACTATCGATTCAGCTTCCCTATTGAAATCGGGGCGTATACTCGCTAAATCTGGAGGAATAATTACGGTAAAAAACAAACCATTTTATTCATTGTACAAGCCAAACCCCAATGGACACACCCCTTTGCAACACGCAACATTTGAACCATTGACCTTGACTCTTTTCTTTATCTATATAAAAATTTCTGCCTCAAACAGAAAACTTTGTAACATTAAGTGTGGCTGGAGATCGTTCTGTAACTTATCAGTGCATGTGTCAGTCGCTTTCAGTCACGTTTTGAGTCAGGAATATGAAAGCGAGCGAACAGTACTTTACAATTGCAAATGCAGCGCAAAATCTATTACGCAATAATGCATGCAGTTAATAACTGGTTATCGACGTGCACTGAAGACTAAATTATTAATCTGAACGGTAGTCGCGTATTCTAATGAATATGTATTGTGTATGCCTTTCAAAATCTGTGATATTATATGTAATTTTATTGCTGAAATGATATTCAGTCTGTATGTACATGTACTGTATATGTATGTCTGTCATGGAAGATGCAGTTTAACTTCCTGTTGCAAAATGTTAGACAGGTGATCATGTATGGGACTGTCCTTCAAACTGAGTTGGAGTGCTGTGAATTGTTATGGAAATCGCTATTCTTTGGTTATCCATGTACAAAATATTTGCTAGTGCGGTAGTGCACCAATCAAGATGCTTCAATTCAGAAGCTTGATATGAATGCAGAGAAAAGCTGACAAGGTTTAAAGGCGTACGCTTCTATACCCTGATCTCTGAAGATGAATGACTTAACGACATGGACTAAAACAGAACTGACCTTAAATTCAATGTTTTCCTTATTAAATCCAAGCAGCATCCTCAAGTTCTTAAAGAAAATGTGGGTAAATCCACGGTAAGTTTCCTTCGGAAAGTCCCACCTTCTCAAACGGAAGTCTCTTCTAAAAGCTCCTTCACACTCCCATTGTGTCTTCTCTGGCTGACCAGCTGCTGCCTATACGAAAACCACAAACTAACAAATAATTAAATCATATTTGGAAAACAAAATTAAAAAAAATAAAATAAAAATGATTGGCCACACTTTATTATCGAGTCGATAGCAAAACTGAGAGAATACAAACGCAGAGAGAAACAAACCCGAAAACAAATGATGCTTTCCCATATAGTACGCAGTACATATCCAACACACCAGCATCGCACACACATATCAACGGGGGGAAAAATTTATTTTATTATATTCTTATGTAAGCTAGAAAGCTAAATAAAATTATTAACCACAGCAGAGGCGCTCGCGCTCGCTTAAGTGGTCCATGTAGCCATGTTTTCATGAATCTCGACTGCTTCGGCTGTGTCTGGCGACGACAATAAGGGCGCGCAGTTTACTCTCATTTTGCGATGTGGTAACGCTAATGTTCGGTTCCGAAAGCACTGTTGTGTTCCACATTATCCGACGGCTGATGCGTCGGCCTGTCATAGATACAAAGACACCAGTCGCAACCGCCGGCATAACCCGGGATATGCCTTCCACTCTCTAGTCACATACGAAATGTGAAGTGAGATACCGTGAGAAAAAAAAAATGTTTAATCCGTTGCGCGTATACCGCCGTGATAATTTTGTTCGTTAAGTGAGATTTGATGTTGTTTTGTTGTACTTGATTGAGTTCGAAAAATATCCTCCAGGAAAATTAACAAGTGAAATATGTTCAGATATCTATCAGCGCGTTTGATGGAAAATGGAGCATAAATGTGTGTGAATGTTTAAACAACTTGATGGGTGAATTAAAACAGAACATGATTCCGACAGTTTTCGAGGATGAGGATGATCTGGCTGCGGCTATCGCTATCGAGCGAAATAATATGTTTCACAAATCCAGAAGGTACTGACGCGTGTTGGTTTGGATAGTTTCTCCTTTTTTTTTTTGCTTTTTTTTCGTTCTGTTTGCTTTTGCGAGTCAGTTTCTTTTTTTCAGTTTTGTGCCCATGTTCGTATTGGGAATTTTATTTCTATTTGCGTTTGGTGATTCAATGGTCTTATTTTTATTTTTCCATAAATGATGTGCGGTTGCATTGTGAATATCGATTGAAAAATACAAATAATTGTCTTAATGAATGTGAGTCAGTCGGTGTAAAAAAATCCCGTTGATTATGTATATAACCGTCTAAAATATTGCTCAAATGTGGGTATCAGATGCAGAAAGAGTGTCCTTTTAAAAGGAAAATAAAATTTTTAGATATCAAGATTTCATGTTCAAAACGTACAGAATTCAAAATGATGCCTTCGATTTCTTAGAAAATTATGATGTGCTCCCAATTGAATTGAAATATAAAACTTCTTGATGCGTACCTTGACGATATTCGACAAACATAAAAGGCAAGAGGAAATTTGTTAAATTTCCATCAAGGACTGTTTGTTGAAAACCGGAATGAAATTATAATTTTAAAAAGTCATGTGATTGTCACCAATCTATAGATAAAAGGCAGTGCATTTTTCAAACGTTCGTAATGATTAATGAACATGGGAAAATATACTAGCAGTTTCTTGAATCTGTACAGATCAACCTCCTACGTAAAAGAGACCATAAATGTTTGCATTTTTGGATCTAGAAATTGTTCTTTTTCAGTAATAGCTTAACAAAAGTGAAGAAAATAACTGATTAATGATTAAAACATCAGTCGCACTTGCCATCTTCCGCTCTGTTAGATAACATTCCAAATTGTCAAGTTTTCTGTTTGATAAATTCAAATTAATTGTGCGTCGCTGGCTGCATTATTTTAGCTCATAAGTACGTCCATTCCCATGCCCATGATCTGAATTCAAGTCCGGGACCAAAAACATTCTTAATCCCGAAAGTATCAGGTTTGTGTTGCTTAAATTACTAGATCAAATTTGTCAACCGCAATCGTTATAAAACTGTACGTTTTTTTATCGTAATGTACCTTTGGCATATATTTTAATAATAAATTGAAAAAAAAATATATTGAATTCAGGGAATGGGTGATTCAATAGTATCTGTTTTTTACATAAATTGAAGTTGAATGGTGGACATTTTTGTATGGCCTGAAGGAACAGTGTCTGACATTTACTTTTTGAATATAATCTCGTGTAAATGTTGCCCGCCACCACACCGTACTAGATCCATTCTGAAGGTACAAGTTTTAATCATTGCTCCCAGCGTTGCGACCGTTATTTGCCCAATCATGCGAGTAATGTTGGCTTCCAAATTCTGTATCGTATCTGGCATATCGGATTGGATGGGGTCTCTTCGGTCACATATCATGCAATAATGTACACTGATGGCAAAGCTATACCGCGCTCGAAAAATCAATGATGCACACGTAGATTTCTGTAATACAGCTGAATTATTAGACGTTGTTGAGGTGGATGTCTTTCCATGATAATTTGTCAAACGATACTGAATAAATATAATACGACACCATGCCAGTTGAAAAAAGAAGTCTAAATGAATCACCCGATATAATAACATGATACAAAAATTATTTGGTTTAAAGCGTAAATTTATGCTCAGAAAATATAACTTTTACTCACTGATTTTAATATGTGAATACAAACTGTTAGTATGTTCTCCAACCATGCAAATACGAACGGCTGACAATTTGAAACGATTACAGAAAAGTGCCATGGAGCAGAAATAAGACGAATTGAAAGGAAAACATGGAAATTATAGCGACAATCCTGGACAGCGAATCTCACATTCACATCGGTCACAGTTAACGATATCGAGTGATTCATGAACGTGGAAAGGAACATTCACGCTTCAGCCACGCATCGTTGGTTTCTAAGTTGCCCAGACTGTAAGTGTGGATTTTCATTCATGTCCCTACTAGTAGCAACTGGTGAATCTGAGCCCGGAAACGTGTGTTATTCCAAAACGAAACAATCAACGATATTTAAAATTCCATTTTTCCGCTCAAGTAACCAGTTCACTGGTTCAAAAAATGCTTCAATCAAAATAATAATATATTAAAAATGTAAACAGAATGGAGAAGTGCTCATTTTCTTTCAAGGAAGACTATAACGGCCGACAAATTGCACATCGTTAAGTGTGTGTGCCGTCGGTATAATAAATATCACCTTGTAGAAGAAAGGCTGTATATCGAAGTTCAACAAGAATTGAGGTAGATGCTGCACTTTTTCTGAGTTAATGGGAAGTGGTCCATCGTACAGGTTCATTCTCCAATTCAGCATTGTTTCCTTCTTTTGGAATTTCCCTCAATGTATGACTAGCAGGTTGGGAATTCGCAGCAGTTACGGCATTTTCTTCTCTACTCTGACTTCAATTCTTATCATTTCTTCCCGAAACGATTCATGATGTGATTCGCTGGTCAAAACTCAGTAAAATGACATCAGAATGGGTTTTCCGAACACAAATTGACTAAAATCGCTCTCTCTCTCTTTCACGATGCTTCATACAGTTTTTCTAATTCTCCAAGCAACAACACCGACAGACATTTTGAATACTGAGTATTTTCAACACTAATACGCACATATTTAAGTCATTTTGACCTACTCGTAATTCACTCCAATAACTACCGGTTCTCGAAAGCTATTTCATTAATTTTATGTTCACCTTAAGGTCAGTACCTGCGACATGAAAACTAAACATTTTATAGCACGAATATTACAATCTACTTGGCCCTGAATTTACGTGAAAATTACCATACGCCCTGCAGGGTTTTTCGCCTAGATTCCGAAACACCTGAATGGGTCAACAATTTTATATCGATTTCGATAAATTGGATTGTTAGGACAGGACTCGGAAGTTCAATTGAATATTTCAATTAATTTTCTTTGATATTTGATTTAGAGTGAAAATTCGGAGGCATCAGTTGATGCTCTCATATAGCAGCGCAATATGATTCTAATGCAATATTTATCCAGAGTGCTAGCTTATCGTTCAAATGAATTCGTATCCAACTGCGCACCGAACGAACAGAGGCACCATGGTTTTGTGGTGAAGTGCGTCGACAAGTCGGTTTTAAACTACAAATCCGTCTATTCATGTGCGACCAATGAGCTGTAATTCCAACAAAATAATGAATGATGAACTATCACACATCATTCTTGACTTTTATGGCAAAATTAGACGATTGTTCACCAGCTCGTGATTAGAATATAGAGACAGACACGTCTCGCAAAAATCTAGCTCCACCTACGTATGTACATATTCCAAAGCAAAATAGACAAAAAAAGTTCTAAAATTGGTATTGCTTGTCGTTGACGACTCGGTCGTATGTGGAACATTTCAGGGAAACTAACAATTTTTGACAGTCCATTTAAATTTTTGCCGTCACACAGTTTTGCATTTTATTACAATTCACTGCCATCCAAAAATGTTCAGAACTTAAATGGGCTGGAAACTAACATACATCCCCAAAGATGACCGCAATAAAATTCTAGGTCAAATCATACAGACCACATTAAGCGAAATCTTGTGAATCTGTGCGCAGCTCAGTGTGTTGCACAAGCAAGGAAAAGCATATGATCGCTGCACTTCCCAAAATTATTATATTTTCGCAACCTGTTACGCCTGATTAGACCTATGTACATTTACCCACCTAAACACTCGAACGGTTGTCGAAACATTCCTCAACATAACTCATTCGCACATCCTGATGATCTTGTCTTCTATTTTTTTTTTGCAAAATTAGCCAAGACGTCCACCCCGTGACGTGACCACGTGAATGAAAAAATTACATTAAAAACCCCATCGAAGAACGGAAGCTATTAATGTTACGAAACAACCTTCACAGAGCACTGATCTTTCAATTCAAGACCGAGATCTGTGAAAGCACATCCCTCGCATCTCGAACGAGTCAGCAATTTTTCAAAATTTCATTCGCACCCCCTCCCATATGATATTTGTTTTTATTTATTGTTTACAAACATTCAGAACACAATGACTAATGCGCTCGCTCGCATTGTAACAGCGACGAAAATAGACGCCACATCGCGGCGGTCTTCGTCGCGAATTGACTGCTGCAGCAACCTTTCAATTGGCCATGTCGCTGTCAGAACTCCTCGCCAGTGCTAAGGAACACAAAATCAAAGGTGCATCTGTATCCGTTGAGGTCATTAAATGACTAATTAAATTATACATTCTCCAACGTTGACTAGGTGGGCTCTCGTTAAGGATATACGCGATTCGCGAATCGAATCGCGTACGGATATGTCTCATCTTTGGCCGAATGTCTCTGATGTTGCGACCGTGGGCGCGGTATGAACGAAAATAGACGCCTAACCTCGGCCAGTCGGTGCTACAACGGTCATTTCGATCATATCTCCGCGTCTAGGGAATGTATATGAATTGTAGGAATTTTTATTTACAGACACACACTATATGTGCACAGCCGATACGTAAGATTAATACCTCGCAGATATTGTTGGAAACGAATAAAAGAGAAAGGGCATTGCCATTCGGCACTTAATAACGGCAAGCTATTGGCTGCGGACGACAGCTCTGACAGAAGTTATGTAATTTTTGAATTTTATGTAAATCGAAATATTCAGGAATCCATATTATAATATTTTTTATTGCGTTTTAATGGAATAAGCTGCCCACGTGCCGGCAACGACGACGTCGGCATATTCTTGGAAGCTAATTGATTCTTGTGTACCTGTCATGAGCACTGGTCGGGAAGAATGTATTTTAAAAAGCACTAAACATCCAAATGAGTGTGGGTACGAAAATATGGATGAACGGAACGTGCTTTCGAGCGCCGACTGGCGTCATTTTCGATCACCGCTACACGATCGTACTTCAATCATGTGTCGCCACAGTGCTGCATTTCCGTATGCATCAAAGGTGGCGAGATAATATTTCTTTTTATAAATAAATATTCACAATCAATTCAGCGCCAGCATCGAGCTTCAATGATTTGGTTTTCTATATGGGGTACGGATTTATTATGTTCGGCATCCATATCTGGTTTCTCTCAAACTAACACTCTGGTCTAAAAGGAACTGTGTAAAATTTGCACAAAATTTCAAAATTTGTTTTTCCCTTCAAATCTGTGTATAATACGAGTAGATGATCAAAATTATTTCGTGGAATAAAAAAATGCAAATAAAGTTAATTATAATGACACAAAAATCTTCAGAATCTTTATTTCTTTGATCTGATTTTTTTTTGAAAACTGTCCTATGCGAGGATAAACCAATTTCTTTGAGGTAAAAATTTCATACCATTTTGATCTACATAGATCTACACAACTATTGATTCTATTTGTTTTTGTTCGAAACTGTAGGGATTGAAGAAGTTTTTTTGTTTTCAATCATCCTTGATCAAAAAGCTCATTGTTCTTAAAATGTTGAGAGTTGAAACCTGATCTCGATCTAAGTAGCATACGGTAGCATTGTCTTAGTTTTTCAGGGTCTTGAGATTCTTAAACGTACATCAAGTTCATCACATCATTAGCCATTTTCAGTTGTGCTTAGTTCGATTTCATTCATCAATGGAACATAAACTGTTATACTTATCGCTCATACTGATTAAAAACTTCTTCATTCTATCTTTGTCCGATGTGACAGCGATTGAAATACGGTTTAGTTTTTAAAGAGAGAACTCTTCGATTCTTTGCTTGACATTAATAATCACAGATTTTCAAGACTAATTTTCAAATCACCATTTCTTTTCGAGTTGTTTACTGTGAAGTCGTCAACACAATACTACCAAGAGACTATTCTGCGGTATGAGCTAAGAGCTCAGCAAGATGCAATCCTTCATGAGCGAAACATTATTTGCAGCTTCTCCTTCGAAATTGGTTTCGACTTCCCTTTCTTTACAAGACAAAGATTCCAAGATATGTGCTGGAGATGATCGAGGCAGTTTAATTAAGAGACTTTTGCCTTTCGGACTAAATTTTGGTTTTTTTCACGGGTCGCAGAGCTTGCAAGGAGTGTTCGATAAGTCAGTGAATTTGATGTAACATGGCGCTAGGGTAGCAAAGGCGATAAGATGCCCACGTGCCTATGACGACGACGTCTGGGAAGCTAATTGATTCTTGTGTACCTGTCATGAGCACTGGTCGGGAAGAACGTATTTTAAAAAGCACTAAACATCTGGGATCTTTGTTTCTTTCTGGACACTGGTAAGGAACTCAAATCGATCTGCCAAACACTAAGCCTCGGAAAAAAGTCAGATTTGGCCCAAATGAAATAAAGTGAGTTTCGGCTTTTAAAAAAGCAACACTTTTTGCGAGTTAAAGAGGATTTAAGTGACTGAAGACAGGCATATATATAAAATTATTATAGAGACTCTGCTCTCTAGCATGGGTTAGTACGCAAGTGGTTCACTGAATTTTGTTGCGATTGTAAAAATGAAGCTAATCGTCCGAATAACTCCACAACAGAAAAAAAAAGTATACAAAATCCGCGATATTGTGTTCGACGAATGCCGGGTCAAGGTTCGTAAGATAGCTAAGATAGCAACTTCAGTTAAATACCGTCAATCGAATCCAGAGTGACCATTCGAGCATGATGGGAGACGGTTGAATTTTAAATTCTTTAAGCGTACTTCAAGTTGATGAATCCTAAATACACGGAAGTGAAAAAAACAGTCGATTTCTGCAGGTCAACGTGCAGAGCACAAGCTGCCTACTTGCCAGAGTTTAAGAAATCATATATTTTGTCAATTGAGTTAAAAAAGTGTATAATCCTAATATCAGAAGGCTAACGACACAAATTTAAATCACATCTCCATGCAATGTTGCCATTTCAATCTTGCGACAAGTTTTCGTCTTCAATTTTAAAAATATAGCTTATATTTAAACACAATGCAAAATCCTCTGCTTTATGTATTTATTTTTTATATCATTATTTCACATTTTGTCCCGTAAAAAAAGAAAGATGTACATTAAATAAATTCATCCCGCTACTTCTGCAAATGGAATACACATAAAATAAATTTATCTAATTTAAAGCTTTAATTTTTCTAGCCATGGAGAGGATCTTATTGTGACACCATTCGCCCAAATTTTAGCCAGTTTGCGTTCAGTGCGGAATAACCTTTTAAGTCTGACAAATGTCCAAGCGACAAACAAGTAAGTAACCGCTACCGTTCAACAAAATTCGTTAATCGTTACCCTTCTAAAATACAAATTCTCATTTATAATTTATCTTCTTTTTTTTCATTTTCTCCACACTTTGACCGTGTCCCCTTCTTTTGGTTGAATTGAATTTTTGATCCCGATTGTGTTTGAACTGTTCTCCATCAATCACCATGATTACACCAATCAACAATTCACACGCACACCTTTAAAACAACTGCGAACTCGTAATCTGTTCCCTTAAAAAATAAATGAAAAAAACAAAAAAAACCAAACAAAACTCGAAATTGTTACTGTTATCGTTATCGTTGTTGTTGTTGATGTTGTATTTTGTGTGAAAAAAAAAAAAACATTTATTAATAAACAAAAGATCCAGGCGGCCCACACCTCCCTCAAACGCCAATCGAGTGCAATTAGTCCAAGGGGATGAGGCATACAATCGCTTGGCCACAGATACCATTGAGGAGCTTGATTGGTGCCTAGACCAATTGGAAACAATTCAAACTCATAGAAGTGTGTCGGACATGGCATCGCTTAAGGTTGGTGTTTTATTTCAATTTTAAAATCCTGTTCTACATGATATTTTGCATACTTGAATTGAAATAAATATAAACCAATGTTTATTTTTAGTTCAAACGAATGCTTAACAAGGAGCTGTCACACTTCAGCGAGTCCAGCAGATCGGGGAATCAAATATCCGAGTATATTTGTTCAACATTTTTGGGTAAGTCATCTGTTTACAGTTTAATGTGATTTACAGAGACCAAAACTACTCTTATTCAGCAGTCGGTGTGGTGTTTTATTTGAGTTATTGTTGGATTTCAGGAGGCTATTCGGTTGGAAATGTGGATAATTAAGATGAATCATGGCGGAAAATAAACAAATGCAATACACGTTCGTCCTCTTGAGCTCGTTGGGAGTTGTATATTTTAAGTTTCAGGAAGGATTCTTTTAGTCCTAATCTTAAGATGTTAAAGTAACAAAAGTAACCAAATTTTCAACTAAATGTTATCCCAAGTGGGACTTGATAAATTTGAACTTTCACTGCGAACGCACCTTTCAATGTCAAAGTATTCAGTAATAAAAAACAACGATCAAGAACGAACGACGTTTATATACAAATTAAAATTTAAACGCCAATTTTTGATCGCAATTCTTGTCCCAGTAGACAAGCAATTCATATTCTAGTGAATATCAACGAATCTCCTGAACTGCATTTTCACACTTCACCATGATGTGTTCGTTTTACTTGTTGAACCTCTTGTTTATGTCATGATATCAAAAGGATATCGCTGTTCAACTTAGCAACGATCGATGGAGTGAATTTGTTGATGCACCACTTTGACACATCTTTTGAAGTGCCCGTATGGGAATATATCATAATGAGCCAAATCAGAGGATCATGAAACACATCAACCGCCGCTTATTAACAACGACATGTCTGGTAGATCCACCTTAACTAACTTGACTTTATTCGCAAATACCACTAATTTTTTAATATATTCGACCTAAATAATAAGTGGTTCTGGGTGGCTTTAGGACTAAAGTAGGTCTCACGGCGGTAAACCATCCCAAGCAAGGGACCGAAAACGTTGGTCTAAGTGAGTTACGGCCATATGGCTTGCAGGGCACTCTCTTTTTACCTTCCTAATGCATTCGTCAATGACATTCCTTCAATTCTTAATCATCGTAATAGTCTTTAAGCGCATTAGTTAAATGGTCCGATCTAAATCAGCTGCAACAAGTATCATTTTCGTTTACGATGTTTTGTCGCCATATTAACGATCTTGACGTGATTTTTGATACGATCCTCACATCGTCGTTTCACATATTGTGGATTATGTGCTTACTAAGGCTAACTCAATGCTTGGGTTTCTTAAACGTAGATATGTCGTATTTTCGAATTCATATGCGCCTTTAGTATGTCGTGTACCTCTGAACATGCCCTGCCCTTGCAGAAACAAGAAGGAAACTGCTAGACAGTTATTTCTTCAACTGCTCGAAGATCCTTCCAACTCAAGCATAAAAGATGTCGTACAATAAATACAAGCCACGGAATGGTCAAAAAAGACCACCAAACCCAGAATAGTTTACGCAATAGGGTCAATGGGACAACCAGGTGTGGCAGCACAATGGACCAAATCGGTCTAAGTAGAGCTCCACGATCTTCGAACAAGAAATCTCTTATTCCATCAATTGTGGCTTACCGCTTACAAAGTACATACGTATGTAATTTTAGTCGATGATAGAACAATATTTTAACAATCAATTCCTGAACTCATATCTCTTCATAAGCAGTGCATGACGGTCTGGTTGGAATCCCATTTTCTCCACGCTTGACTGATCCAATTTAGGCACAAAACCACAACCCACGACATGAATCGTGCCAGTCCAACCAGGTTGGTCAGAGCATTTAGGGCAAAGAAAATCCGCGTTAAAAGAGTCACACACAATTGCAGAAGGACATCAACCAACTTGGTGCGTGCAACTGGCAGCTACCAAGATATAGCGCTTGCTGCACAGGCTCATTGGTTGCTGCTATTTACGGTCTGTCCACCACTCCACATCAAAATTCCGACGTATTATTGGAAGAATCTTTTCCAAACTGATCTCTATATTTATGACCGATCGGATCGGATATTTCCCTAGCTCTAGAAATTGTGTTGCCATCGAGTTGATTTTGTGGTTCCGGAATTATTCCTCGAAATCTATATTAATTCACAATCAACTATCTAGGCTCCTATCCAATAAATTGTGTAAAAGGCTTATCATTAGTGAATCGTTTATAACTGATTTTCCTCTTCTCTCTTTCAGACAAACAACAAGAATTTGATTTACCATCGTTGCGCGTTGAAGAGAACACCGACCAGCATGTGGTGCCGTATCCGCGCGCTAGATCGCCACGCGGTCCGCCAATGTCTCAAATATCAGGCGTCAAGAGGCCACTATCTCATACGAACTCCTTCACCGGTGAGCGATTGCCAACGTTCGGTGTGGAAACGCCTAATGAAAATGCATTGGGCACACTACTGGGTGAGCAGGACACATGGGGCATCGATATATTCAAAATCGGTGACTTAAGTTGCCATCGACCGCTTACCTGTGTTGCGTACACAATATTTCAGGTCAGACACATCATTGTTCATTTGCTCCGATTACATACTAACTTGCTCGTTTGTTGTTCTATTCTATTTACAGAGTAGAGAATTACTGACCAGTCTTATGATACCACCGAAAACTTTTCTTAATTTTATGACTACTTTGGAGGACCATTACGTTAAAGACAATCCATTTCACAATTCATTGCATGCAGCCGATGTCACCCAAAGTACTAATGTGCTGCTGAATACTCCGGCCCTAGAGGGTGTGTTTACGCCCCTAGAAGTTGGTGGTGCTCTTTTTGCGGCCTGCATACACGATGTGGATCATCCGGGGCTAACAAATCAATTTTTAGTTAATTCAAGTATGGCCCCCATCCAAAGCTGAGCCCAGAAATCCATTTGATCTGTTTGTTTGTGTCCTTTTTAAGGTTCCGAGCTAGCGTTAATGTATAATGACGAATCTGTATTGGAGAACCATCATTTAGCGGTTGCCTTCAAACTACTTCAAAATACAGGCTGCGACATATTCTGCAACATGCAAAAGTAAGTGCACATTAATCCCATCCGCCTCAGCGGCAATTCTAATCTGTCGATTTTATTTGCAGGAAACAACGTCAAACTTTGCGAAAAATGGTGATTGACATTGTCCTATCAACAGATATGTCCAAACACATGAGTCTTTTAGCCGACCTCAAGACAATGGTTGAAACAAAGAAGGTCGCTGGTTCGGGCGTTCTACTCTTGGACAATTATACCGACCGTATACAGGTTAGTTATCCGCCACCAGATGCCATTGGGAAAATGTCTAATTGATTGGTCTTTCAATAGGTCTTAGAGAATTTGGTGCATTGCGCTGACTTAAGCAATCCGACAAAACCGCTTCCACTCTACAAACGCTGGGTTGAGCTGCTGATGGAGGAATTCTTCCTGCAAGGCGACAAAGAACGTGAGAATGGCATGGATATAAGTCCAATGTGTGATAGGCATAATGCAACAATTGAGAAGTCGCAAGTTGGATTCATTGATTATATTGTACATCCGTTGTGGGAGACTTGGGCCGATTTGGTTCATCCAGACGCACAGGATATTTTAGATACCCTTGAAGAGAACAGAGACTATTATCAAAGTGCAATACCACCATCGCCACCGCCATCACTTGAAGAGGGCGACGACAAAATTCGTTTTCAAGTAAGTTGTATGCTTAAAGAAATGTGTAAAATGTGTTCCCTTATTGTTCGCACGTGTCGGTTATTCGATTTTAATTTGCGTATGAGACTGTGGTACTCAAAAATAAATAAATCATTGTTGGAAGACACCTTTAAGTATGTGCGATATAATGGCTTAAATAAGTGTGAAGAAAATTAATGACTTCGTATTTTCTCTCTTCTTTGCGAGAAAACTGGTGTTTCGCTCGTTTGCTAGTCGAAAGAAATAGGGATTATTTATTCATGTGAGGTTCACAATTGTAGATCGCATATTCGGACATGGGAGTCATAGATTGACAGATATAAAGATGACGATGACCATGGTTGTGGATGGATGGTTTTCCAGTAAGGACTTGCCAAACAATTTTTCGAACAAAACGCAAGCAATTTTAGATGCCACGAACATTTTGTTTTTTTTTTTTGTACAATCAAAAGATTTATGTATGGAATTCGACATCGATTGACAGATCCATGGGGCACAATTGCGTGACGCAGAAAGTGACTGCTTGAGCCGGCCTTTTCCCCAAAACCTTCCTTTTCCCTTTTTCTTCAGAAAAGGGAAACAATGGATGGGAATCGACATCGGTGTATGTTTTTTTTTGTTTACGTCCAAGGATGTGGCAATCTTCGAAAGATACTAATAGCCCGTGCCATTAGCATGCACGATTCGCAAACCCAAGTTCTCGATTTCGGGAATACGCCTACGTACTAACCCACACCCTGCACTCTTCTACCACTCTCCCCGCGGAACTGCCGTTAGGTATTACTTCGCGGGGCTGGTAAGCGACTCAAGCTGGATCGACAGTGTTTGCCTGTTCGGCTCGCCTTACTCTTTCAAGCCTTCTTAGCTCGATCTGCAAGTTTGATATGAAGGAACAGATTTCCTCCCACTTCTCGGCTGACTCCGTCATATGACCGACTAGGAGTTCCGGTGTTGGTAAGTTTATTCTTGTCCCTTCAAATCGTCTGCAGTGGAAAGTCGTGTGTTCTGCGTCTTCTTCAGAGTCCTCACATTCTGGACAAAGGGAAGAGCTATCGTGCCCGAACCTATGGAGATACTTTCGATAGACCCCGTGGCCCGACAGAAACTGCGTAAGGTGGAAGTTGCAGTTTCCGCTTGCTATCTTTGTCCACGTTTCGATTGTTGGAATCAGTCTGTGAGTCCATCTACCTTTGTTTGAGGTGTCCCATCTGGCTTGCCACATTGTCATTGAGGCTGCTCTTTCTTCCTTCCTTATCCTGTTTACGCCAGTCTCTGGCCGGTTCGTCGATCGCCTTAGGTAGACCCTATGCATCTCATTTGCGAGAATGTCGATGGGGACCATACCCGCAATCACACAGGCTGCTTCGTCCGAAATTGTCCGGAAGCCGCTGATTGTTCTTATGGCGCAGAGCCTGTATGGTGACGAGAGCTTCTTAGCTGTCTCCTTTATAGAGAGAGCAATCGACCAGACTGGCGCAGCATATAGGAGAATTGAACTTACCACTCTGGAAAGCAGAATCCTTCTTGGGTATCCGGGTCCTCCTATGTTTGGCAGCATACCAGAAAGTGCTGCCTGCATCTTTGAAGCTTTCCTGCTGCAGTATTCGACATGCTTTTTGAAATTAAGTCGGTTGTCGAGCATCACTCCTAGGTATTTCAGTGATTCCTTGGATCTAATTAGCTGGGAGCCAACCCGGAAGTTTGCATATTCCACAGTCTTTCGGCTGGTTATTAAAACAGTCTCTGTCTTGTGGTCAGCCAATTCAAGGTCGGAAGATTCCAGCCAATTTTTGATCCTGGCGATTGCTTCGTTTGCGGCGGTTTCCACCTCGTGGATGTGCTTGGCCACCGTCACGACCGCGATGTCGTCAGCAAAGCCGATGACCTTGACTCCATGTGGTGTATGTTGGCACACTATGTCTGCACACAAATGTGTGAATAAGGTCTGGACGATTACTCGTTTCAACAAAGTGCGCCATGCCACACTGCAAATAAAAGAATGTAGTTTCCGCAATGAAAATTGTCAGGACATGTGCTGTGTAAAAATGGCGACATTGACTGCCACCGAAGTCTGTTCCATAAACCATAACCTCTGAAGTCGACTTTAGACGAGATTTTGATGTCCATAGATTCAGCGTACTCAAATATAATAATAATAATATGGGTGGCGCTACAGCCCGTAGAGGGCCAGGGCCTAGCTTATCAGCAACCACTCGTGATGTGCGTGCTATTGTTCTTTCACGAGTGGAAATACTCAAATATAGTCTGTAAAATTTGTTCAGCTGTGGGCACAATTTCACCTTTACGGTTTTGTCAAAAAACTTTAAACTCATTTCCTGAAAAATGTGTAAAACAGACTTTAGTGATTTTTCCTTGCGACCAGAGTTTTATTCTTTCACCGAATTTTACGCCAGCATGCCTCTGACCTTTGACGAGTTAAAAATTCGTGCAGCAATCATCGCTATAGCATCAAAAAGGGCAATAGAAACGGCCACTTGATTGATTTTGTATTTTAAAGGACCAAATTAAATTAAAATACATCTCATTTATGGAAATCGATTGTTTTTGTAAGTTATTCAATATTCACTTATCGGCATAATGACGCATTTTTATTTTTCGTAACCTCATTTTATAGTAACTCAACAGTATGGGGACAAATGCAAAGATTATTTGCCTTACTCCTAGATCTTATACCTTAATACTAAATACTACTCCCCTCTCGTTTTAGGTCACTCTCGAAGAATCCGATCAAGAGAATTTAGCTGAGCTTGAAGAAGCCGATGAGAGTGAGGGTCGAATTGAAATCAAGCCGTCGGGGAGTCAAAATCAGTCGCAACACATTGGAATGTGACGGAGAGTCGTGGGACTTTGCAAAAAAATAACTGAAAAGGCGCAAAATTTTTTACTTATACGTTAGTATGTCTCTTTTTAATGTGTAGAAAATTCAACAAAAAAAAAAATATAACAAAAATAGCGCAAAAAACAAAAAAAAAACTATAATAATTAGGAAAAATGTATAAATAAAATGAGAAACAAAATAGCAACAAATCCTTACACCAAATTTCGGATGTGTCGATTAATGGAAAATAAGGAACATCTTTACAGAGTACAGAGTAGTTTCTATTGAAATCTTAATTCATATTTACATTTGAATTATGTTGAGTTGCTAACTCTTTTCTAACGTATTAAGTTACCAAATTAATTTCCTCCCCATGTTCTCACAAAAAAAAAAAAACAAAAAACGGCTCGTTAGCCACAAAAAAAAATATGTAAAAAATCCAATTCCAATTGCAAAGATTTTCAAGATATTTCAAAGAAAAGTCATTAACCAATAAAAGAGAAAATTAAACAAACAATAGTTTTTAAATTTGCGCCCAAAACTCACAATTTTCAATAAATTTTGTTCATTTGTAGCATGACTATATAGCAAACTATGAAAAAAAAAAAACTAACCAAAGTGTGAATTTGAAAAAAAAAAAAAAACAAAATGTTCTAAAACCAAAGTAATAAAGAAAAAATATATAGAGTATATACTGCATAGGTACTGGTGTAATATTAAATTTAAAAGAAAACAAAAAAAAAGAACACAACAACTGTAGCTAGTCATTTCAAATGTTATGTAACTACAAGAAAATGAAACATAAAAAGTGAATATATAGAGAAGCCCAAACGTAAACTTTGTAATAAACAAACACAAAAAAAAACAAAAAACGTGACAAAAAATCAGCTTAAACAAATTTTATTGTATTACGGTGGGAGAAGCACAATAAGTTAGTTATTGTTGGACTCGAATTTGAAAAAGAAACAAAAAACAAAAATATGAAAATAAACTTTAGTTTGTATAACTCTAAGCAATGCTCGCTGCGTCTATTCTCCTTCTCTTCTTCCTTCATTATAAGTAAAATAAAACAAAATAAAAAAAAATACAAGAACATTTAAGTCTTCGAAAATAAAAAGAATGTTGTGATCTAACATGTTTTAAGATTTTTTATAAAAACAAAACAAAAAAAAAACAAAAAAAAACACTAATAGTCCTTAAAGAAGAATTGTGAAACACAAAAAATAAGAAGTAAATCAAACACAAATTGTTATTTATTTCGTGTGTGATGAAAAAGTGAGAGATTGAGTTATTGGAAGTTTTTCCCTTTTTACTAACCAAGCCAGTGAACTTTTGTTGATTTTGATTTTCCTCTTATATAATCTATGGTACTATATTCGTAGCTGTTATTTCATTGAAACAAATTTTTTTATATTTTTTCATTTTGTTAATCTTTCTATGTTACACTACTCAAGGGAAAATAATCCAATTTCTTTTCTTTTTTTTTTGTTTGTGTTACTTTAAAGCAAATTGTAAATAAGAAAAAAAGAATGAAAAAGAGTGAAAACAAAATCCACATTTATTTCTCAGTTCATTAAACATGAAAACACACACACACAACACAGGAAAATCTATAGTAAACAAAAGCATTAAAGAATGTTGCAAACAAATAAAACAAAAACATAGTCTTATTAAATTGATGACAAAAAAGAGAAAACAAAAAAAAAACTAAATAATAGATACAAAATAATTTTATTTATTTATTCTATATTTTATTATAAGGGCAGGATCCCTCCTTTTTGCTATTTATGTAGTACATTATATGAATAACATTGCAATATGCATTAGAATATATAAATATATATATATACATATTGATAGAAAAATTGTTATAAATTATAAATTTAAAAGAAAAGATAACAAAACAAAAGAGAAAACCTTCCCTCCCCCAAAAAAACATACATAACATTTTGTGTTGACAAAGAAAGAAAAGAAAAACAGTTAATATGAAGAATGTGGTTATTAATTCACTTGTAGCATCCGCAAGCTCCTTCCCAACAAATGAGAAAAAAGAAAAAAAAACCCAAACTTCCTATAATGCATGCAATAAAAACGAACCTATTTGTTTTGTTACCATTTTTTGTGGTATCAACTCATAAGTTTATACGTTTTATTACAAATTTGTAGAGAAGAGAACAGCAAAATGAGAGCTGCATTCATATATACTATGTTTATTACTGTACAAAACGAAAAATAAATTTGATTTATTAGATACTAAACTATAAGCGCGCGGCAGCACATTGAAGACACATTTACACACTGTTACTCATAAATCGGCATGAAAATTGTGCGCATTGGAAGATTTCATCTTGAACTTTGTTGTGGGGACACAATGTCTATGTGTTATGGGCACTGACAGAAAGGTAGAATGGAATGTAACCCACAGTAAATAACTTTTCTCTTGTTTGTTGGTTAATCACCACTGTCGCTATAAAATCTCTCTTTATGTTCTTTCAAAAGCTTTGTGGGAAGTACATTAAATAAGCAATGCATACTCCAGTTTCAACAACCACAATTGCTTATACAACAACTCCGAAATTGCACCTAAAGTACTTGTGATAACCACTCACGTTGTCTCCTCCGTGAAGATAAGATCATTTTAACATTTCATTGAGGATTATACGACCAAGAAGTTAGGGAAAAGTGGCATTCTAACAGCAATCTAAAATTAATTGTGTTTGAAACACATGTGCAGCTGAATGCATGCATTTTTTTTTGGTTAACAGAAACAACTTTGAATGTGTCAAGACTATAAATGGGGAAAATGCCTACGAATTCAGTCAGCGTACAATGTTCACGTAGTGTCGACCCAATTCTTGTTCAACTTCTTAGAATTTGATTGAGAATTCCTCTCTGGTCATCGGACCGTCCTCCGTTGAGGCCTCCAACAGGGCTCAGTGAAATTTGATTGCACTTAATATTGGAAGAATTAATTGAGATCATCACTTTAGCCTACCGGATAAAATTTATTGGTTGGAAAACTTCGAGACTTTCAAGACATCGTTTTTAACTGAATCTTACCAAAGTCCTCGGCATTCTTTCATAAGACACAAAAGCTGTTTTGGTGGTATGGTTGAATAATTCAAATTGCATACACAAATGAAACGTCAAGTGATCTTTAAGGCGATGAAGACAATGTTGACTAAAATACAACAAATACAACAAAAATTTAGAAAAACACTTGCTTAAACATTCAGTGTTTGGTACAATTGTCACATCGGCTTCATGATTATAAGATGAAATGTAGCCACGTATCTCCAAAAACTTGCTTTTCCAACGTCCTCTTCTTGACCACAATCCTACACCTTCATATTAATACAGGGATCCCCTTCATCTCTTCATGTGTCTTCATTTTGCGCCCTCACAAACAGTACACTCAATTTAATCAGTCATTTTCGAAACGCTTAAGCATAATTTATTTATTTTTATTTAATTTATTGGTATTGTAAAAGACCTCAACCTTCAGATCCAGAGAAAGAAAAAAACAAAAACTAAAAAAAGAAAAAACAAAACAAAAAACTTACATAAACATATATTATAAACACACACATACTATATCGTAAACATTAACTCGTGTAATCTAGTGAAAAACAAAAAAAAAGAAAGTATCAGTGTTATGTAACTATAATAGTCATATTCATATATGCAAACTGAATAATCTTATTGCCTCTTTTTGCCAATATCTTAACGTGAATCTATCGTTTTGTTTAAGTTCTCATTCTTTTTTTTTTGTTTTTGTATTCTATTCTTAGTGTTCCACTATTGCTGGTATCAAAATAAGAAATCTAAATACATACATAAATATTCGCTAGTAAACTACAAGACATCATAAATAGTCGAATCAATAGACATCTTTGATTGTAAATATTTCTGTAAACCAAAAAATTAATAATTTAAAAAAAAAGTAATAATTGTGTAAAACTCAAAAAGAAAACAAAAACAAGTAATGGAACTATAGAGGTTGGCTTTTATTGTAAAAAAAAAATTTAAAAGGAAACAAAAAATGAGAAAAAAATACCACAAAAAATATGTTTTTTTGTCGGATGCAAAACCAAAGCGCAGTTACTGTCAATGTAGCTGTAACTTTATTGGACATTTAACTACAATTCAGATATATGTATACACATATATATATATACATAGGAAACAAGTACTATTATATGTAATAAACAAAATATGAAGAAAAAAAAAACAAATATTATACTAGAACTCTAATTAAACACTAATCAATTTTAGTTTATAGAAATGTAAAAAAAAATGAAAGAGAAAAGAATTATGAGAAATAACAAAAAACACAAAAAAAAAAAAGAAACAGAAATCTATAAATAATTGACATAGCACATGACGCTGGCGTCAGGTGTATGTTGTATTTATTTTCAAGATGTGTAATAATATACAAATTAAATATAAAATCTGATGAAAAGAAAAAAAAACCACAACAAACAAAAAACGGAAACATATTAATTTTAAATAAATCTAAATTATAACAAGGATATTCATTTTTCATTTCACCCAATGATCGGCATTTTGCTGCTGAATTTCGAAAAATCAGCTTTGATTCACTTTCAGTTGCTGAATAGTGTCGGACAAGCGAAGACTAATTTTTCTTGGCACAAATCTGCTCCATTTCTCGTGTTCTGAAATTCAACATTAAATTAAGAGAATAAAATGATTTCCAATTACTATCTATCGTCTATGTACAATGAGACTAGATATGTAATAACGATGGGAAGACATTGAAATAAAACAACAACAACTGTGTAAGAAATGATATTGGCGTTATTTTGAAGCTATTTTCGTATCATTATGATCGGAATACCTGCTTCGACTTCGCTATGTTTTTATAAGTAAGTCCACGAGCTCGTCCAAAGTGGTTGGGTTGTTAGCGTAGACTAAGGACTTGGCGTAGCCTAAGGCGGCCGTATATGACATCGATTTTGTCGAGCTCTTGTCACAGAAAGTCGGATAAAATCGTTTTATAAAAGGTGGTCCACGATGATAATTGTAAATAAAACAAAAAGTTTTCAGAGAATTATCTTGATATTTTTTATTATGATCGAAAGATCTATGAAAATTATGTGTGAAACAAAATATCGGCCAAATGGTCGCCACGGCTTCGGTGGCATACCTCATCCGATGATCCATATTTTCAATGACTCTGAGACATAATTGAGGTTCAAAGTCGTTAATGTGCCCAATTATCTTATCATTTAGCTCTTGAATTGTTCTTGGCTTATTAACGTACACTTTTTCTTTTAGATATCCCGAACGAAAGAAATCCAACGGTTGGTGTCAAATTACCAATTAACATCGCCAGGACGTGAGATAACACTACCATTGAATTTCTCTCACAAAGTGTTTCGTTGACTGTGTGGCAAGTGGCACCATCATGTTAGAAGCAGGTCCATATCCTCAATTTCTGGCCACAAGAAATTCGTTATCTTCTCGCGATAGTGAACACTATTCACGGTAATTGATTGGCCGACCTCATTTTCAAAGAAATACGGCCCGATGACACCGCAAAGAACGAACTGGGCGAGCATGCACAGGCGTTTTCACATTTCCTACAGCCCCGGTTTGCTGAAATTTACGCACAATTCTACCGATTGTGGACACATGTGGTCGATTATGCTGACCAAAAAAATCACGAAATGCATTTTGATTTGAACGCCCATTTTCGTAAAAGGCTTCAACAATCTTAACGAGCTGCTCAATTGTGTACCTCTCCATGGTTGAATTTGTTACAACGAAATGTCAAATTAAATTGGGCAAAAAAACTTGACGTTAAGGTGTAACACCCTTTAGTTGAGATCGTTGAAGATAAGGGTATCTCCTTCCCCATTTCGAAAATTTTAAAATAAGAATTCACAACGCCACCCCCATGCCATAAACCGTAACCACTCGGTCGAACAATTGTAGATCGTGTTCGCTCCAATAATGGCAGTTTTGCTTGTTGACAAAGCACAGAAGAGAAGATCATTTTTTGGCCAAAATCCAGATCTACCGCCAACAGTACTAGTTTCTGGTCGACCGGCTTCAATTCTTGCGTCAATTCAGCACAATGTTCTGCGAATGTGGTCCCAAATCCAACAGCAAAATAAGCAGGGTTGATTCTAGCGATGTCTAATTTAGTTGGTATCCGCTGAAAATAAATCCCGACCTTAGTTTATTCGATTAATCAGAGTACCATGGAAGAAATCCCGTTACAAACGGAATGAACTCTGGCCTTTCTCTCGTATAAGGAGTGATTTGAATGTCTCCACGACGTAGCATCATCTTCTGACCCGCATGAAATACTAAAGGGGTCGCGAGGGTAAACCACGCACGAGAGATCTCCAGGCAACTCGATCCTCCGCCATCAACTCTAACTCATCAGGAGCTATGCCCAAGCGTAACCAGGTAAGTTTTTGGACTTGGTCCAACCACCTCATCCTGGGTCTGCCAAGCGGTCGCCTACCTGATGGAATCGCATTCAAGACACGCCTCGGTGTGTCGTGATGATGAGGACATTCGTGCCACGTGACCAAACCACCGAAGCATAGCCCTTTCCGTTCGAAGAAGCAGCTGCTCAATGTTGAGTTCCTCGCGCACTGCCGTGTTTCTCACCCTATCCCGGCGAGTAATTCCCACAACAGCACGAAGAAATCTCATCTCTGCAGCTTGCGACGTAGCATTGGTCAAAAAGTTCTTAGTTGACTCTCGAACCATCAGAGAACCTTCCGAACTCTGTAAAAGGGGACTTGATTCCTCCATCACGTCAAAAGCAGAACAAATTTTTTCTTCAATAGCTAATAATAATTTTTTATTTTGTAAACGCTCATAACAGCAAAACTCTTTCGGTATAACACTAACACTATAAATAATTAAACTGATTGATAAGCCTATAGACATTACCTCCTACACGTCGACCGTATGTGCCAGCGCAACTCGACAAAACTCAACGCAACGTGCCATGCCTGTTGCTGGACTAGAAAACTCCCTCGGTGCCTTCCTACTCTCTTCACTCTTGATACCAGATTGTTCCTAAGTTCGTCGAAACATTAAACCTCGGGTAATATTTCGTGCTAATTCGATGGCTGCACCTTCCGCCTTTCCGATTGCTTTCTCACAGCCGGCCTGTAAGTGGGCAGATCAATGTGAACCATCTCGAGAACATCGTCCAGAGGCTTAAGGGCTCGAGATTCGGTCAGATCGTTGGCATAATAGGCAACCTCGTTGAAGGATTGCGTATCGTCGCTCCTCTGTCGGTTGCGATTGTGCATCAATTCGAAGATGTTTCGGTGATTTGTCGATCCTTCAGGTACTAGCTCGTAGACAGGTGGCGAAGACCTTCTCACGCCAACAGTTGCGTTGCGGGCGAATTGTCGACGAATTCGTTCCTCTTCAACGCGCGGTATGTAGCGCGGCTTACGCTCTTCTCTGGTCTCAGAGTCTCTGCTGCCAAGGTTGAAGAATTTCGGAGCTTGCACTGAAATCAGCGGCAAGAGTGTCTCTTTGGCGTACCGCTCCGCTCGCTCGAACAATTCACCCAATCGGAATGGAAGTAGCTGCACGGTTAGAGTCTCTGACGAGTTGCTCTTGGAGGATTCCATTGTGGATCGGTCGTCTGATCGTGGCAGACTCTTCTGTCGAGGTGTCGTTGATCTCAGGAGGGGTTCAACGATCTCATCGGCACTGTCGTCAGTCTGAAGATTTCGGCCCTTGTTCACAGACAGACGGCGATCTTTCAAGACTGGCTCGAATATCTCAGCGGTTTCCGACAAACTTCTGCTGGACTCTCCAACCTCTTTGTCCAGCGAGTTGCCTTCCAAGTGCCAAGTCGATGACTCGTTAAGTCCCTGACTCTTGTTGCTGTTGGTTTTGTGGTCGAAGGTAGACCCCTGGCCAAGTTCATCCTTTCGTCGGTCGATTGCCTTATCGGCCACTTCTACAGCCTCGGGGGCAGGTTTCTCTGTTGAGCTCTCTGTTGTGAATGTGCCATAGTCACCCTCGTTGGGGATCTCGCAGTTGCCCGGGTTGAGCTTGAAGTGAACTGGGCTACCAGACGACAGCTTCTGCGCCTTGCAGAAGGAGTGACTCTGTCCGAAGCTGTCAGTTAGCACGACCTTGTCAATATCCCAATGTGGCAGTCCCTTTGACAGCCATCCGCTGTAGGATTTGTACTGCAGGCTTAAGCTTGTTGGAAAACCCAGTGCTGGGTGGGGAACGATGATCTTTGAAACGATGTCGCCGGCGAAGAACTCCGTATCGTCTTTCCTGAAAAGAATCAAACAGCGATAAGTGTGTGGCTCAAAAAGACGGCCAAAAGTGCGCTTACTCTGAAATCAGGAATGTCTCGTTAAGTCCGCCCTCCCCTTCGAGAGTAGCCTCTAGGCGGCCGATAGTTCTCAGCGGAAGATCATTGAATGAATTGAAGATCTGAATCTGGAACTGATGGGCGCAAAATGGTTCTTCCTCCCGGGTCCGTAGATAGAGTTGGCCGCGTCCTGTCGATCGGTCCGCATAGTAACCCATGTTGCCACACTGGGCGCCGTTGCTTGTTCCATTCGTTTCGTATTTCGAGCACGGGAAGCAGTGTCCCTTTAGGAAATCGTCATAACTGTTGCACGGGAATGCTGGAAATTGACACCTCGGAGCCACTGAATCGATGAAGAACTTGTAAGCTCGCCGGTGGTTACACAGCGAGCGACCTTCTTCGTCTTCTGTATTTTGCGCTGAAAATAACAAAAATTTCATTCGGCCGCTAGAGATGAGATTCTCAAAACTTACACCAAATGAAGTCCGTCACAGCTCCTAAGAACAAATTCGAACATCCGGTCTGTCCTCTTCCTCCGTTGGGATAGAAGTCCACGTGCCCCATTGGCTGCCACGAGCCCAGGCCGCCCAAAATTAGGTTCTCACCATTTGAGTGAATGACATCCACAAAGTTTGCATCGGTGCTGTCAAGGCGAACCTTTGGGTGTTGGGCCTCAAACAGGGGTCCCGCCGGATCCAAACCAGTGATTCGACTCAGTCCTGGCAGTTCCTCTCCGGCAAAACCAGACACATGAGCGCCCAAACTGAATCCAATCAAATGTGTCCTGGCCAAGTCGAGACCTTTATGCTCCTTGAGGTTGTTGAGAAGCATTGCTACTTGTTTGCCCACAAGCCTTGTATTAGCAGCTGCCTTGACGTAGTTTGGAAATGTTGCACCATTCGCCCAGTCCACGCATATCACTATGCAGTCTTCGACAGCCATGAGGGCGGTCTTCATTTCGTAGATCCACACATGGGGGCAAGCCGATCCGAAGCCGTGGATTATGACCCGCACAGAAAGCTCATCGATACCACTGAGATCGTCGATGGTAAACGGTGACCTTGACGATGCTTTTGGGACCTCAGTTGATGGTGTGGTGGTGTTTTGAGGCCGCTCTTCTTTTTTGACAAACGCTGCTGTCATGTTGATGAATGGAAGCTCCATGAGAGGCTGATCACTCCTGGGAGAGGAATTCGTTGTTTAGTTGCAGATTCTTGTGAAATCTCGGCAGCTTAACAGAGCTTAGACAACTGCCATTGGCTCTGAATCAGAACTCACCTATTTTTCGTTGAGTAGAAGTAAAAGCTTGTGTTGATTTCCTCCGGTGATCCTGGAAGCATTTCCAGGTAACTAAATGGTCCAGAATCGTCGAAGCAGCCCAATTCGTTGTAGCACACTCGTTTGACAGCTCTCTTCCTCCTGCTACACCATGAAATACGAGAAGTATTGATAGTTGTTTGAATTATTTAATTTCAAACCTTTGATGTGTCTGACGACCTGTCTGCCATTCTTTGACCGACTCTTGGACTGCCTTCAGCAGTTGTCTGTCGTGTATCTCGTCTAGTGCTTCCTGCTGTGATGATCGCCAACTTTTATTATAACCTAAAATTAAACGCATTAATTTCTTAAAATTGAGGAGTTATACATGTTTTCAAACAATTAGTACTTCAAATTAACAACAGTAACTAGTGAGTAAACAGTACGAATACCATCAGTACCGACGAAAAACGCCGAATAACTCTTGCCAATCGCTGTTTCTTTGGGCTGAATGGGCTATTGAGTAATAGAACCATCTCTCGAGGGACCAAACTGACATTTTATAACACCTTGATCATTCCTGTCCCGCTCTATGGTGCGGAAACATAAACAATCTCCGGAGCAGATAAAGAAAAAGAAAATGTTTCGCGTGCCATCCTTGCTCATGCTTGTGTTGACGGCATTTGGAGAAGAAAATTCAATTACGATTTATGCGGGCTGTACGACGCCTAAGATGGCTAAGAGCATGGACGATGCTGCTCCACGTTCACGAAACCAATTGCCCACACAATCCGAGAATGACATCAGTGAACTTGGCGTACTTAATTGGAAGCAGCAATCTATAGATTGTGTCAGCTGAATAGGCTTTTGGCCTGAGGCCCAGGTACACCCTGAACTCTAGTGCCAGCAGAAGAAGAAGAATAACGAATGATTTCGATGTCCTTTATTTACTTGATTCATTCAAATGTCCTTCAAAAACTTTAAAAAACCATTGAAAACATTCTGCTTCTTTGGCAGGAAAAGATCTCCCGAATACTTAGACGTATGCAAAAAAAAGGCCATTGAGTCGAATCTTACGAGCTGTAGAGAATTCTGAACGTAGTACGAAAAGAAAGACCAGAAAGAAAGGGACAATGATCGGTGGAACTAAGTACATACCGATCTAAGACTGAAATGAATCAGTCTCTTAATTAAGTTACATCATCTTTCTGCAATCAAATGAGGGTTCTACGGAATATACATATTGTACACAACGGGAAACAATTGACGATCTGCGTGAATCAAGAATGATCATCAATTCATTTCAAACGCCGAATTTCCTTTACCTTCGTCAATTCTCAACCAGATCGAGACATACTTCATCGGACAAAGACATAAGGACTCACAGAATCGAATGAGGAAATCATTGGCTTATGAGCCAACATTTTCATTATTCATAAAATATATATCATTGCATTCAATATTTGGTCCTGTTTGGGTCTAGGGTGGTATTTTGCGATGAACTTCTCTTGACCATCCTGTTTGTAGATTTGTTTAGATCCAGGAATGCCTATACGTAGCCGATCAGCTGAATTGGACATCGCTAGAGATTGTAATGCAGCAAGAATTGAAGCCGGACGATCGCAGTCAACGGCTTAAGTACGTCGAAGATCCGAATTTTTTAGCCAACAAATTATCTTCTGCCGTGCCATGCCCACAATCAAAATTGCCATTATTGAAGCGAACTGAATCCACAAGTGTTTGACCCAGTACCAATGAATTCACAAAGATTAAACATGACATGGCGGCATCATCACACTTATTTCGTTCGAAATGTGGAAAGGCTGTTACTGTCAAAGTTTCCCAGGTATATAGCGATGTTAACCGATTTTCTGGGGCCAGACCTTGACAATATCGATATATCGAAGCTGTGGTTCCAGCAAAAAGTTTGTCGACACAGAAGCCGCGCCAGCCATTTGAATTATGAGCTCGCAATACTTAATGGGATAAATGCAGTTTCAAAATAAAGCAAAAAGTTGTTTAATACATTTCACCTTTGTTGTTTTATTTAAATTTTATTTTCCTATCGATTTTATTTGGTCACGCTGTTTTTAACATGATTAGTACTACTGACTAAAGATACCGTTGTCGGTGTTGAGTCTCGCATAACTAAGTCAGTTGCCAAAATCAAGGACATGGTTCATAGTGAAAATCATAATAGACGTAGAAAGCCGTGTGAATACACTTTTGCTCATTTAATTGTTTCCCATTATTTCTTCTGGGAACCTACGCATGGGACTACTTTACTCACTCTGATTACTGAAACTGTCATGTGGGGACCTTATTTAAATCGTTTATTGTAACAACGAAGTGTGGATCATTATAAATGATTTCATGGATCCCCACCAAAAACAAAATGTTCCTAAAATTGGCTCCCCATAAAATTCCTGCCGGCTTAACTAAATGATGCGTTCCTGCACCGAAAATGTAACTAAGTAACCAGGTTCTGTCCCTAGCATTTTACAACAGAGCCATCGCAATCGGAAATGAATTGACATCAAGCCCATAAAAACATTGCCGTTGCTCTGGTACTCATAGTTTGGCACGCAACTGGAGCTCCATAATTATGTAATAACAGAAGAAAAAAAACTGCAAACAATTCTCTTTGCATGACACGGTTGAATTGTATGAACAATTTATTCTGATTACTTCCGCAGTAATGAATGGGTAACCAAGCGAAAGACATTCATAACCCTGCTGGCTGCTCATAGCCCCGCGATGGGCATCAACCCCCCTAACAGACCACATCTATTAACCAAACACAAACATACCATTCACCACCCACTCACCTGCTGCAAGTGCGTGTGCTGTAAAGCACGCAATGAGCACAAAATTTGCCCCGTGCATCTTCTACCGTTTGATGTAGTTCCTCTCTTTCTCTCTGTTTATAAACAAAATCATTTATTTACTCAGCCGCGGTAAACTACCTTTCTTGTCAATTTTGTTGTACTTCCTCTTTAGTATCTCGGATTGATTACGTAAGTCGTGCTTTCATTTTTCAAATTCACTGGGGGTGTTAAGTACAAACAGAGGCTCGAATGAAGCCCGCCTTCTCAGACTTATTAACGCCTATTAGCTCACACTATCAGATAAATTTCAAATTATCCATTCCATTTAAGTATCTTCTACAGACGCCGCTAGATTCTGGTTGTTGAATCCTCTCCTGGTGCGTTGGGACTTACCGAGGGAGACGAAACAAAACAACAACAGACGATCGATGCAGCACTTGAAAAATGAAAGTGACACTTTCACAGACAAACGTTGTTGGTTTGACCGCATGCGCTTGGCAATGGTAGTGGCGGTGGCTTAACAGTGACTGCGTGTATGACCGCGTGTTGTTGGCCAAACTCGGTTGGCTTTCACTCGAAGACTTGCAAACAATCCAACTTGTTTGCTTGTAACAAGTTGGCTTCTGGTCTGAAATGAAATGAAAAGAGATAATTTATTTCTTTGTTTTTTCTTGTATATTTTTTGTGATTTATTAGAATTGAGATAGCGGTGTGTTTAGATGTCACCACACCCTGCACAATAAATAAATGTCTTGTCAACGTGGAATACCCTGGAATTTGGTTTCGATAATGCTACTCATTTTTCATTTGAATTTAATGCGAAACTCCCGAAAAAATTACTCTTAATACCCTTTTGGTCGTGAAACGCCCTTATATGGCAGGAACACCATGGCTAAAAACCTTAAACGCATACACTGTGAAAAGACCGCTAAGGTTTCGTATTCTGGAGTAGCAAAAACTGAAACAACTATGTACCTATTTTTACTTTTAACAGAATATCATAGTCATCTAACCCATTTTACCAATTCTACGGCCTCTTTAAACATCTGTATACTTTTGTCGGCACCTAACTACATTTACTTATACGATAGCTTCAATTTCGATGGAGATGTATATTCTATAACAGAAAGAAGGTAGTTTTCGTGCTTCAATCTTGCTAGATCGATGTTAAAACATGACCGCCGCTGTATGGACATAGTCTACGGTGCCATTAAAAGAAATGTGTTACGTCTTGTAGTCTTTGTCCATTGCCACAACATACGGCAATGATTTGAAAAATTATAACGCGTCGTTACCTAACTTCGACAGCAATCACTCGTGTTGTACATGCTTTGTTCTTCAAAAAAATGCAGTAACCTACAGAAGTCGACATTAATCCAAATAGCGAAATTTTAGAATGTGTCCGTGATAATATATAGTATAATGCTCAGAGAATTTCCAGTGGCTTGAGGGCTTCTACCATCAGTACATTGCATTGGTACACATTCGGTTGTCATTCACTCGTAATTATCTAATTTTTTCATCGAGAATAAGAAAATTCTATGTGAATGAAATGTTAGAATTTTGCGAAGTTCGCCATTCGATGCGGCTCATGACAATCATATTAATAATAATAATAATATGGGTGGCACTGCCGAGGGCCAGGGCCTAGCTTCTCAGCAACCACTCGTATTGTGCGTGCTATTGTTCTCTCACCAGTTAAAGGGACCTACGATTTATGCCGACTCCGAACGGCCAATTTTTGAAGCCATTTTGAGAAGCTAGACAGTTATACTCTTTGAGCACTGTCAGTGACTCGTAAGAGTTGGGGCCGTGAAAAGTATGTTGACGTACTAGGATTCGAACTTAGAAGCAGAGGTTCAAGTGCGTAGGAGTCGATGCACAGACCCACAACGCCACGTCCGCCACCGACAATCGTATTATTGTGAATTAAAAACATGCTTATATACGAGTTCGAGTTGATAAAGTCAAAGCCTAATTACTAAGCCGTAGGAAGCACATAAGAGAGAGCCTTTGAGGTACCATGAGTTAGAGTTAGACGGAAATTGTGATAAAAATTTACCAGAAAATCGACAAATGTCGATCCAATCGACACTCACAATTGAATACGATAGCAAATAAATTCAATCTTTGTCTAATTAATGGGCCGCATTTCTGTAAATTGTGTATATTGTTGTACATTTACTACAGAGTGACCTTTTTATCGCAAAACATGCAGTCGACCTAGCCTCCGCTTCAAAGCTTGACCCGTAAATTAGGGAGTCGAAATTTGTTTCTATAGCTGAGTGCATGACCAAATCTTTATTCCCAAATCTTGAATTATAAAATATTTTTTTATTATATGTAGTTTCCAAAAGAAAAAAAACATTGTTTATTGTCATTACCTACACAAAGCAACAACTGTCTAAGCAATGGCCTAAGCGAACAAACCTCAAATAATCGACTAATTCATCAAGCCAGCCTGAAAATGGTAGTAGATACCAATTATAGATTTCCATTTTTGAGAACATTCAACGTCAATAGGCTTCGTAACCTTAGTCAGTAAAATATCCTATAGAACCGCATACTCAAACGCGTGATAAATTGACGAATTTAAGTACCACCAGCGAACCATATGAAGCGCTGTCATTGGAAAATATTAATTCATTCTACGAACATTGGTCATATTTTACTATTTACGTATATTCACCCGATCGATTGAATCTGCTAGTGAGTGCTTGTGGTTGCATAAACAAATTTGATAACAATTCGTCTTGGTGACTGAGTAAGGGCGATCGATACATGAGCACAAGGTAATGCAAATGTAAATAAGTATTTGCTACCTTGGTTACATACTAATCACCGTGCGCAGCGAACACTCATTTTTTTGTTTTGCCCAATATGTCAAAATCAAAATCGGCAATTGAAATTCGATGGGCGTAGTGCTGGTCATATAACTTAATTGCCACTCGAAAGCTCCCACAAACACAAAGAAATATCTTGCCGATGTTACGACACTGTCTGCAAAGATACAGTCATCAGCGTTGAAGTCGTGCTTATGCATATGACATGTCTAGCCTAGCGTTTGAAACTTCCGGCAATGTTGAGTTTATGTTGACAGTTTACCGATGCGCATGACCGATGCGATTCACAGTTGATGAACTCACCGCGACTACACACAATGTGAGGTGAGATTTAAGTAGTTGAGTTGTTATTATGGTGTATGGAAAACCAGGGGTGTTGGATAGTCTGTCAAAACCGCCATCTTTTTATTCTGTGACCTCATTAAGGGTTCATTTTTGACACCGCACAGTAGTGTTTTTAAACTTTTATCGCATTTCTTTTCGTATATAAAAAAAAGTGAAGAAGGAAAAACTAGAATCGAATTGCAAATTAATATAAGATGAAACACAAACCCCAGAATGTTCAGTGAAAGGTTGCGAAAGCTATAATGAGAAAGGAAATTTTGGAAAAAAAATACAATGCTTTCCTCTCTGATTCCACCCTTAAATTGTTGGTTACGTGAAAAATCACGCGGTGACGTTACGCACGGCCAATTCAAAGCTGAACACTGTACAGCGTGTTTGCCTTACACCATGGGTTGTTATGATTTTCCCTTTTGATTTGAACTGGAGCAAAATCTGCCATTATTGGGTACGGTAGAGTTGAAGGCAATTGAATTGATATACATTGCTATAGAAAAGGGCATGCTTAGCATTCATTCATCGTGTACAACTAAACCCCTTTCTTTAAATGTAAACGTGCTATGCGTTTGTAAAACAAGTTCGAGCTGGTTCACAATTTACTAGACCACATGCAAAGCTTTTAATCGCACTTTTAACAGGTTTACGAAAATCCCCTTCTGGCACTTTACTTGCAATATTCTCAACCTTTATGCCTTTTGTCAACGTCAATTTGCCGACGTCTGCTTGCTGGACTGCGGTTCACTGGGCAATAAAAGAAAATTCAAGGTCACTGTGACAATTTGATATCACGGTTACTTCAATTAAATGTTAATGTCTGATCTTTTGACCGAACATGACAAGATAGACTAATGTTTACGCGATACATGTGACCCAATATTAAAGGAGAACCTCACACCGTGACACAAAGAGGAAAAGCTTCGAGGTGAGCCGGTTAATTTTAAGGAAGTTGATGGAGTTGAATTCGTGGTGTATATAATCACTTGTCGTTGGAAGAAGTTCTCAATCTGATTAACGTCCTTTTTCAATCTTTGGTAGTGTTCTTTACTTAGTATAACTTTCTACGACAACGATTGATTTCGTCTAAAACAAATAATGCACCAAATTGAGAGATCAATGACTTTATTCATCATTCGAATTCACGAAAAGAAATGATAATGAGAAAGAAAACTGGTGCCAGTTGGCGATTAATTACAGAACCATCGTACAACCAATTAAAGCAATCGCAAGAGAATCACTTCGATTTCACTAGTTTCGTACCGGCAGAGATCATCTACAGGAAATCATCTTACAACGTCAATAGAAAGTAAAATTTGTAATCAATGCTTTATGGCGATAGAAAGCAAACAGTGTGGTGGAATAAAATCAATACATTTTAGTGCAGATTTCGGATTTTATTAAAATCCACACCTCATCCAAGGGCACTGCCTCGAAAATGTCTACTCACTGATAGACACACATCAAGCTCGCGATTCTAATCGCAGCCGTCACCACAGCTGCAAGATTCACTTAACGGCTGCGTAAAATATTCTCCAGAGATAATGCAAAATGTGCACATAACTCTTTTTTATAAAAAAAATTTCTTACGCCTTTGTCCAGTAAATAAACCATTTTTACGCCTTGGTCCAGTTACGGAAATAACTTGAAACAAGTTCTTTACCCAACACCGTATGGAGATCATTGACCGCATTAAATGATTGGCTCCTAAAGACTTATGCAATGCAAATTCTATCAATTTACATTCTCGCAGAATATTTGTGCATTTTTTAATAGATAACTGCCCCTCCGGACGTTCACATTCTCTGCTGCATGCTGGCAAGCAAGTTATGTCATAACCGCGCAATCAGTTGCTTGCACAAATAATTCTGGAATGCCGTATAAAATAGTTCCGGTTAGTGAGCATGTAGCCATTGCAATTCTCTATCATGTCCTTTCGGATAGAATTTCATTCAGGGGATCTATTTAATCTGGGTTATTTTGTTGCCGTCTATCCAAGGTGAAGATAAAAAGTTGTCTGATGCATACATCATTTCTTTTAAATAACAAGACTACTTCTTGGAGTCGAGAAAAATGTTAAGCTGGTGTTGATGACAGTCGTAAAACATCGTCAATCAAAATCAGCGGCGCATCGAATTTGGCAAACTTCAAGTCCGGTTATAGACCCTAGTGCGACTAGACTGAAACATCGATCTTGGTCACCAAGCAACGTACTTGGATCAGTGGAGTTAAATTTTACCTATCGACGCATAACATAATAAACATTTAAGAATATCACTGATCTAGCAACATGATGGCATAAGAAATCCGCTTCTTCACTACCGTCATACCTTGTGAACACCGTACTCGTATATACGACTGCATCCCATTAACCGATAGCTACCAGTTTGCAAACAATTTAATTACGGACCTCATTGCATTTAAAGTCTGATGATGGATAGTGTTGATATTCAACATTACCTTATAAATAGAATTCTGGACTGGAGCAAAACTTGTCCGAGTCTGACGCAACACGCGTGTGAATGTGTTTGAAGTGCAGTCAACAATTAAAAAAAGAAACGTTCAAGTGTTAGTTAACGATTTATATTTGCGTGCCGAGGGTACCTTACCGTTAAATGATTGAATTAAGATTATTTTAAGTTATAAATGGGTTAAAATTGTAATAAAATCACATACATGTGGTATGCAAGTCCAGCAAAATCACCGGGCATCCTTAAATCGAACGACACTTCGTTAAGTTTTAAATTTCCTATGAATTCGGAGGACATCGGAAATTCGCCGCTTAAAAAAGGCGTACATTTGAAAGTCAGAAATGAAAACCCTAAGTCATTGAATCTTAAAGCCAAAATCTTAAAAAAGAAACAAACTGAATTAAAGAGAGATCCAATATTAACCGGCACCATTCTGGTACGGAACCCTAAAGAAAAGAAAACCGTCTTGGAAATCTTAGGAGTGGACCACATTATCTATAATTGGCGAATTTGAATCCAGACCAAATTCGCCAATTAAAGCTCGAAATAATTTCCAACAACAACCGGAACTACAACTGCGACGATAAAATTATTGCCATGAACTTGTCGTACCGGTCCCATTATAGCCATCATATGCACGATGAAACAGTTCACAAAAAAATAAGACTCTCCATTGGACTATCGGGCTTTTATTCACGGGCATCAATATGTGGGATATTGATATGAAGCCAGGCAACCACTTAGATCGTGAATAAAGTGATAAGCTAATAAGATACAAGCAAATTTCCATTTGACTGTGCAACTGTGAATTCGTTTCTGTTCCCAAGTGAAACTTGGAAATTCGTGAGTTGCATTCATCCATTTCGTTGAAATATCCCATCAGGTCAACTAGACTTGAACCTAGTAAAAGCAAAAGTACATCCCGCATCCCACTGTATGTATATTCTACAAACCGCTTAGACGTCTTGGCGGTCTCATAATGAACCACTCTCACCAGAAACTCTCAAACTGCTTATTGCCGTCCGTAAAAGTGTTATGCGCACGCCGACGGCTTAGTTTCGTGCAAAGCTGCGAGGAACGCATAAAATTTGCAAATGGGTCCTATGCAGCAAAAAAGAAAAAGAGAAAGCCGCTAGCAAAAGCGTGACGCATTTATTAAAGCCTATGACTAACTCTCAGGCCTTGTCACAATTCCTCAGAACAAGGCCGAAAACTCGTTTGAATTTCTTTCAGACTTCTAAACTCTAACTCGGTGCAGATAATGAATTCCAACTAGCCTTCATTCCTGATTCAGTTCAAACGCCTCAGCAGCATTCTATGTGTTAATGGCATTGAAAATCTAGGTTGACGTAGTTACACGCAGGCATGTCGAGCCCCGACTTCTTGGAGGTCAATCGGTTTCACTTTCAAGCAAATGATCTGCGCCCGATGCTAAGTTGTGCTCTAATTAATTGATTTATGATATTAAGTGCTTGAGAAAACACTGCGTTGCATCAGAGCGTTGTTTATTGACACATGGATGTGGTAATGAATTTGAGATGTTTGGACAGATTTTCTTTTTAGAAAGTAAAAGTGAAACTGTACTGAAGCATTGTTGAGACTTAGAATGAAATGAAATATTGAGCAGCAAAGGAGATATGCATAATCCATTCAAAGTGAAACCCTTCCCTGAGTATGGGCGCATTGGGCGAATGAACGATGGGCAATTATTCATGTTTTAATCGTGTTAATTAAGCATTTTCGGCTGTTTAACAAACGAGGGTTTCCATCGCGAAGGGCATTGCATCACGATTGTGATATAATTTAGGAAACAAAAACAAAAGGCGTAACTCAATTGATAGTGGAAGGTGATTGTAGGTCGGTGGAAGAATGCAACAATGTGCATTGAAAACCAATAAGGCCTGCAGCGCCTGCTCAGTTGTCGGTGAGTCTATTCGGAAAATGTAGATTCTGAAAGATGGGACAGAAATGTAGCTGGAGTATTTCATCAACATGAAAGCAACTGAGAAATGCCCATTTAGTGTAAGTTTTCTTTTGGAATTGGAAAAACTCATTCAGCTAATTCAATAAATTCTACTATCGGTTCAGATCTAATCCCATACCAATTGGAACAAAATTTGTTAATTTACAATACGCTTCCACATGTGTGCGCCGTTCGGAGTCGACATAAAACTATAGGTCCCTTCCACTCGTGATAGAACAATAGCACGCACAACACGAGTGGTTGCTGAGAAGCTAGGCCCTACCCCTCTACGGGTTGTAGCGCCACAGATATTATATTATTATTCCACATGTGTGCTCCTGCATTTTTTTGAAAGAATATTCGCTGAAATAGCCTCGACAAATAAGAACGTCAGATGGTTAATACGTTGAAAAACGATGAGATAAGAATTAATAATGCTAATATGGGTGGCATTGTCGAGCGAAATGGATAAGACCTAGCTTCTTGTTCGTGTACCTAGACACTCATCCTACAAATAAATACCACAACTCCAAGACTAAATACGACAAAAAATTACTCTAACCCCTTCGTTAACGTATTCATTCCAATTCTTCTGTTTTTTTCACAAGTTCCAAAAACAGCCACACATTGAGCCACACGTTGGGCGCCATCTATATTTATTGCTACTTGAAAACAAACACACACTCGGACAACGGATATTCTCGAGGTATAATGAAACTCGCAGTGCAGTGGTACCAGCCTTGCCTGAATATTGGTTTACTTTTAAGTATTTACTGTTTGTTGGTTTTGTCTTGATGTCGGAGTCAGAACTATTTATAATAATCCAAAAGAAGCGACGATACGAATCAAAACTCAATTCCAATTTGTACATAAATTGTCCTACACGATGAGCCTTGCTGTTATTCTTGAATAAGCTTAAGTTTGTTAAACATGGGTGACTGCTTAGTTCCGCCAGGTTGCTGAAGAAGTAAGTAAGTTACTTCTCCTTGGGGAGGAGACGGCGCGGCGCTGCAATTGCAGAGAAGGTGGACAATAGTTTCCATACCTTCTAGCGCAAACGCAATCTAGAGCCGTGTGATGAAATTCGTTTTGCTCATTCTTATCAGGCTTTGTGATCGTCTCGAATTAAGATTAGGCTGCAATGGTTTCAGAGTGGGCCACCCTGTGCCATTAAACCTTCTGCGATTGGGGGCGTTCACACGACCAATTCTAAACCTGTCAGACCAGGTCTCTCCGGTATGGTTGATCGTGTGAGCCCCCCCCCCCCCCCCCCCCCCCCCCCCCGTTCCTACTTATGTGAACAACAGTAGATGTTTTGCAACCGCGATAGTCATGGAATAAAACAGTGCGACCTGAAAACACTTATAATCAAGTCAAACTTCACTTGTTCTCCAAAATACCATTCAGTCTCTCCAAAGACTAAAGATGAAGTCACCGAAGCATAACCAAAAAACGGGAAGCATACATTTACTGATGCGACAATCCACAGTAAATTGCGATCATAATTTCATGTTATTCCTCTACGACGAGACGTTTGTCAGAGAGCTCACGAATAAAAAAGTAAAGACATACATAACTCAAATTAAATTTAGGGATTCACGTACGCGTTACGAATTATCAAATTGCTTCTACGGAAATTTACTCTTCTTTCTGGTAATCAAACTAAACAAGTTTTATATTGCTTTTAATTACGTTTTAACCACAAAAAAATGACAGGGAGAACGTCATAGATGCACGTTGTTGTGATGTATAAAAGGTGTGAAAAATCACCGATTAATTTCGACATGCAATGACCTATTCTACTCGCTCTGACACTTGTTCGTTAAACCCTGAAATTGGTTGGCTTATGACGAATGCGTTAGTGAGCAACCTTTGAGACATTTCTCAAACGGGGAATGGAAAGACCTTGACTTTGACTCTGGCAACTATAGAGAGGTAAATAACATTTGAATCATCGCAATAAGATTGAAATGTTTACTTTGAAGTCGAAGAAGAGTCAGTAAAGTAAAGCTGGCCTGTAATATGCGTTTTGTCAGTTTTACATAATAATATAATATAATATGGGTGGCGCTACAGCCCGTAGAGGTCTAGGGCCTAGCTTCTCAGCAACCACTCGTGTTGTGCGTGCTATTGTTCTATCACAAGTGGAAGGGACCTGCAGTTGTATGCCGACTCCGAACGGCCAAGTTTGAGAAGCTGTTTCTAGACAGTTATACTCTTTGAGCAGTGTCAGTGACTCGAAAGAGGTACGGCCGTGAAAAGTATATTTGTCGTACCAGGAATCGAACCTAGACAGGTTGGTCCAAGTGCGCAGGAGAGACGCACATACCCACAACGCCAGGATCCACCACAGTTTTATATAGTGCTGGTTTAAACCCAACCATTTTGCTACCATCAAAGTTATGTCTAGATGATTAGACAGAATCTGATGCATTTATCGACTTGGTTGTATTCGAAAACTCTTTGGACTAGAGCTATAATCTAATAAATTACCATTGATCGCTAATACACAGAAACCTTGTACACGGATTACTGATCAGAAGCTTCGTAAAGATTGATTATCGTTCCCTTTCCGAAGCAAGATCAACTAAGGCGAAGGTGACTCAGAGCAAATATATGCACTTATATGTATGTCTTTGAAGGAGATTATTGGCACAAGTGTCTACAACGCAATATCAAAGTTGGCGCATCTCTACAGCAAGTAAGAGCTGGCCGCAGAATTTACATTCATTCACAGAAAACCATGTGACTCAGTATAAACATTTTGAAATTTCGAACTCTTTATCTCAGGTACACTGAGTAATACCCAACTTCCCTCTTCCCTGTCTTAAACGGTCGTTCTTTCTTCCGACGCTAAGTACTTCGGTATCACCTTAAAGCCCAAACTCAGCCGGAATCTAAACGCAGACCACAGAGTTAAGAAAGCATGCATAGCTTTCTACGCCTTCAGTAGAACCTTTTGTAAAAAGTGGTGTCTCCAACCGATCGGATCCATTGGATCGGATGCATACGGCGGTGGTTCGACCGATTGGAATAAACGGATCACTAGAATGACTAGAGTGGTGGGATAATATCACAAAACTAAATAATGTACAGAAAACAACATGCATTTGCATCACAGACGATCTACGGGCGACTCTGTCAGACGCTCTGACGGTTATGCTACAGCTTCTGCCTTTGGACGTACGCATTAAAAACACAACAGCACACAGCGACATACTATATTCAGAGCACTATCATTGATCTCATACCAAGAGATCTGGTACCATCCCCAACAGACTATACGATCCCCAGACTTAATCTATCAAACAGCTTTGGCACTCTAATCCCCGAAAGAAGGAAATTCCAAAGCCTACATATGTCAGACAAACCCAGTGTGTTACCGGCGAATGCCGAGCTGAACTAGCGTCGTTAGAAGGCCAGCTTAAAATGTCCCTTATCTGGGTTCCAGATCACAGTGACATCCCAGGAAATAAGAAGGCCGATGAACTGGCTAGGCAGGGATCTGCTGCAATCAGACCACAACAATCAGTCAATGCCAATTTCCCAACACTACCCAATATGTCATCTTCAAACGTTTACGAAAAATCGTGAATAACTGCCAGTAGGATTTGGGGGATGCTGGTTAAGAGGTTCTCCTCGAAGAGGAGTTTCGGTATCGTGAGGTGGATAAAGGATAGTAAAGGAAAAAATCTCTTTTGAAATACATTTCAAGTCAAACCACATACACTTCTTTGAGTTCACATCAATTCACAATTTTTAAAACCTGCTGGGTTTCTGAAGATTTTCTCCGGACTGCAGAAAGCCTGAAGACAATACGATCGGTTGAGGGATTGACGAAGAATTTAAAATTGATGATTTTGTATAATTGACGTTTTGAAAGCAACGGTATTAGTAGTCCCAAAAAATAGTGCGGGACATGGGTGTATCTGCCTCGATAATAAGTCAATACCTATCTCTAATAGGAAAAGTGAAAAAAGTGAGAAGTGGGTGATCTATGAACGAAAGGAGGCACAAAAACACCTTCGCTTAGAAAATATTAACAGTTCATATTTATAAAAAAAATATTCTTAATGTGTTCTCTTAAATTTTTTTCCTCCAAGATAGATTCAACTTACCGAACTGCATATCTTACTTGTAAAACAATTGTATTTTCAGCAGTAAGGTTTCTATAAAACCATATCTCTCTGCAAGCTAGAGATAACTATGTTAAAATATTGTTACACTATGCAGCCAATAAATATCTATCTATCTATCTTCTTAATGTGTATGGATGAACCCTAAATGAATTCATGGTAGCTTATTCCGAAGAGATGTCGTAGCGTAAATAATTCGCAGATGTTAGACCTCTGTTGGAGTTACAATCCGTTATAAGTTATAAAGTAACAACTTATGGTGCTTCTATATTTTTCCTACAAGAGAGCTATGGTGCCAAAATATTAAAACCTAACAATGTAGTGTTCGCAAATATCAAGTCACGTTTGTTGTTAAAATTGGAATTAGGAATGCAACAACGCACATTGCTTTAAAGCAATCCAGCACTATAACTCTGTCTCCCCATTTCAATCAAGAACAAAAGATGAAATCAAGGTAGAAAATATTCAAATATAGTGACGTCTTTAAAAAAAAAAAAGGAGAAAAAATACACCTTTAGACTGAACCTCCCTGCCAACGATTTAGTTGCGAAGTGATATCACAATAACACGTGAAATAACCTCACCTGTGTCACTAATAATTTCAGCAAGTCATTAGAACTCAACCTAAGAGTAATTAATAAGACGCCGACAATTAAGGTCATCGACTTAAAGCACTCAATTAAAACTGAATGTGCACCAAAATATCAAAAACAATAAATTTGAACAGTGTCGGATTATCCAGCATTGTTGCACAGCAGTTAAACTTGATTGGTTACTACTGGATCTTTACAAATCAAAATTAATTAATTTCATTTTTTGTAGCAAATCGTTGATGTTGCGACGTACGAAGCTCACAGTTTAAATTGTTGTTCAAATTTTTAAGGATGACAAAGATTTTAGCTTTAAAATTCTTTTAAATTCACCTCTGACAATGATTGGCAACAGAGAGGAAGTATATTCACTAAATTCATTATAATAAATAGCCATGGGTGCTGGGTACAATGACCTTTGTGAAAATTGCACTTTAGCCACAGGACACCCATCACACCAATCAATCAAAATCGACAGAGAAAATTACACCACCTAAAGGCTATACTTCCAATCGAGCAAACGTGATAGGAAATCCATTCATTCAGGATATAGTCAAAAGCTCTTCCGGCCATAGAAACATTGATCAGTTTTCGTTTCCTTAATTACACGGTGAAACTCAAACTCAAACAATGGCCGGCCAGCTCTTACTCCGCATTTAGTCGGAAATATCACAAAGACTGGAATTTGCAGCGAAAATATTTATAATAGTCCCACAAGCAATTAGCTTCGGTTTTCCACGGTTTTTGAGCACAATAATGCTCAGGAAATAAATCAATAGACAACAAACAACACACTATTTCATAATTTCCTTCCACTTTCGTTCAACAGTAACAGTTTTTTTTTTATTTATTTTTTGGTCAACAAAGCCAGGCCTATAGAACCAGCACGCTCCTCAACAAAAGCGTCGAATGACCCACATACGACACTTATACAATGCGGAGGGGGAGAGCTTAAAAGTTGCAAGATAACGCCATTGGAAATCAATTTGAAAGCAAAATCGGTTTTGTCCATCACTGCACCGTTGTACAGGCATACCACTTCTTCAGAAAAAAGACAGACAGCTTGTACGACTTTTAGGCCACAAGCACGGTGGTTTCTCAAATGGTAACTTAACACTAGGCTCTTGTTGTAAAGTAAATGGATGGATGAATATTGATCAGATTTATTGCAAAATTGTGTACCTTTAGGAAACTGAGATGCCCCGACGAGCGGTTCTTAAACTTTGGTAACAACGATCACAGTCCACAGACACGGACGGTTGACTTTCGCGCAATGAAATATTCACTCCGTTTCGAAATCTCACTTCACGTTCGAACAATAGCTCTGAGGCTCTGGGGAATCAAAACACACACGAGTAGATACTTTATTTTATGCCTTTGCCTCTCTTCTGTTTCACACAAACCGTATTCATTCAGACCAAAAACACGCACAGAGACGGAACAAAACACTGTACAGTGTACACTACCAGGTCATGGAAGCAGTTTCTTTTTCTGCTTCTCCAGTTTTTTTTTTTTTTTGTTTTTGCAAACTTTAACGGCACGCTGCTGGTATGGAAATGCACCTTGCGCGGACAAAATCAACTTACGATGCCATGACGATGGATACCGATGCAAGAGCGAAGTAGACGGGAGCCACGGAGTAACTGACTCTTGATGAAAGTGGAAACCCAGCGATGAATTCACTACTCGAAGTCTGCTGTCTGACTGGAGCTGGAGTGGGGCATATGGCCCCATACAAATGGTGGGACTATGAGCAGCTACCAAACTGTGGAGTCAGTTTTTTTTTCTCCATTTACGTTTTTTGTTTTGTTTTGTTGCGAAGAAAATGATAATTGGTTGAGATACGGGCGGAGAAGAATAGTTCTCCTCAAGTTGTTGGAGCTGTTGAGTCGAAAGTGTTAAGGTAGAAGTAATCTTGATTATGGGGTCTTATTGGTGTTTCCGGTAGATTACCTTTCATTGTGGCATGGGATTCATTAGGGTCACATACGATAAAGAATCAGATGGAACCATTACCATGCGTTAGTTCAAGAAGTACACCTGAGCGAAGTGACTGTTCCAGTTCTTGACTAAGAGTGACACTTTTTTTCTTGGACAGACACCCAGTTAAGGTAGTCGTTGCACATCCCAAAGAGGCGTGCTGTGTCTTAACCATCAGTAACGAGGTGGATAGATTAGCATATGGTGTTGTCACGACACGTCGAAGCTTTTTTGTGTGTGAGATATTGACCATCGCGAAATGCTAATGAGTTCACGTAGATAGAAGACTTTGTTGACTTAGGCTGGGTTGTGCCAAAACCATTTCAAGCGACATGCAACTTGGAGCATAATGGACTCTATTGTAAAGTACGTGTACCTCTTGAGATGATGGGGTTTGTGCGGTCACAAAAATGGCTATAATATGAATGGGATTTTATAAAAATCATTTCCCAGTCTAAGGCAGGTGAGGTTAGGTTAAAGTGGATGGCTGCAGATAGCGGTCACACTTAGGCCAATTTAGGCCCATTGTGATACCACGCGGATTGACTTACTCCTTTCCTATTTTTGCGGACATCTAATCCTTGCTTTGGAAGAAGGGCTCATTCGGCGAGATCTCGACAAGTATCGCAGCAATTAGAGAGCTATTTACAAATAGTCACTTAGTAGAATTAATGCTTTACCTAGGCACACACAGAATGCTCTGCAGCAAGCCTGTTTTGAAGAACACGTTGACGCTACCTTTAGTGTGAACGCCCTTGGTTTGTGTTGTCTTAACGACTCGGCGTCAAAGTCTCTTCTAAACCACTAGACGTAAATTAGACAAGTCGCTGTATGGACTGAGAATAACTATCCACGCAGACAAGGATCGCACGGAGAACTTTTCTGTTATATTTTTCATCTACTTCAATATCGTATATAGATCGTATATCGTATATACTCTATAGATCTGGAATGGAATGATCAAGATACAAAGTCATCCTGATATCCACGCGAGACCTCTATTCCTTCTTCATCCTGAAGAAATAGCGATTAGCAGGACTTATTGCACGTTTAATAGTCACACTAATGTTGTTTGTAACTACTATGGTGAAGCGCATTTCGTTTACTTTCACTAATTGATAGCTGTCCTTTGTGACATTCTAGTACTCACAGTTCTATTTAGTTCTGATAACTCTCGCAGTCTGGAACCATTCTTTATAATAGCGTACGGATGGTAGCTGAGTTAGTATTAGCATATCGTTACATAATAATAATAATATGGGTGGCGCTACATGCCGTAGAGGGCCAAGCTTCTCAGCAACCACTCGTGTTGTTTTTTGTCTAATAAAGTTTGTCGTTGAACCAGTATCTAATAAGGCATTTGAGTTTAGCGTTACCGATTGTTAATTCTACTATCGGTAAGTATGTACTGGAGGCGGCAACTGAAAATTTACCTCTTCCTGTTCTTGACTTTGTAAATGACCTACTTATATCGGCTCTACTCTATTTCGATTACTAAACCGTGATAAATTCCTATAATTGTGATTTCTATAGTGTCTTGAATTTCCACTAAAATTCTGATTATTAATATTTCTAAACTGCTCCGAGTTTCTATTAAAGTTTTGGTTATAGTTTTGTCTAACCTGATCGCGGTTTCTTTCCCGATTTTGAATTTGATTAAAAGATGTACCGCTGCTATTTCTATTATAGTTGTAACTTTTTTTATTTTGAGTAAAATGATTTATATTTCTATTAGATCTATTTTGTGTAATCATTCCGTTTTCTTCCAAAGTAAAGAAAGCTTCTCGGAGATTACTAATATTTCTGCTTAAAATTATACTGGCTAAACTTGGATCTATACCATTAATAAATGTTCTTAACACTATTGATTCATTCACTGGAGGTGAGAATTCTACTGGCTTTTGTACATCAAATTCGTACTTAGAATTAAGTTTATCTAATATATCTTTTAGTTTACTAAAATATTCACTCACATTATTATTATTCCTGCAACTAACGGCTTGATGATAAAGACTGTGGTACGTTTCTCTTACTCCAAAGTTTCTGGTCAACTCTGTTTTTATTTGCTCCCACGTTGGATTAGTCCCAAAAGTTTGGATGGATTGTGCACCATCTCCTTGAATTTTATTCATTACACTTATTTGCAGTATAAAATTGTAGAGGCCTTGATCTCCTTGGAATAGTGGTAAGAAAAGTTCCACTTCCCGTATGAAAGATGTCAGTAGCTATCCTTTCCGTTGAACTCCCTTATTCTAGCTGCTTCTTTTATCCGCTCTTCCGCAGGTATTTGGTATTGTTGTGCTGGATCTTGTTGTGCAGCTGGATTTGTTTGAGGTGCTACTGGTGAAGGATTCATCTCGATTTCTTTCGGTAGTTCTTGATAGGGTTTAAATGTCACTTTTATTTTAACTGCTTTTGGCATTAAATTATGATTTCAGTTAAATAGGTTCACGTTTCACCTTTGTTTTTTTTCTTTATAATGAGATGTATCATGCGACTATTTCAACATCGTTCTTGAACGAATTGTTCAAAACTCGAACGCCAACACCAGAGGAACAATCTTTCAGAAGTCCGTCCAACTACTCGCATATGCCGACGATATTGACATTATTGGAAGAACGCAGCGTGATGTCAATGGCGCTTTTGTGGCTATTGCAACGGAGGCCGCGAAGATGGGTTTAGCGGTAAACGAGGGTAAGACCAAGTATATGCTGTCAACGAGAAAGGGCACTCAACACCGACGTCTCGGTCAGAACGTCACAGCAGACAGATATAACTTTGAGGTAGTCAAAAACTTTGTCTACCTAGGCACCGCTATAAACTCCGACAATGACACCAGCGCTCAAATCAAACGAAGAATAACCCTTGCCAATCGCTGCTTCTTTGGGCTAAGAAAGCAACTGGTAAACAAAGCCCTCTCTCGAACAACCAAGATAACGCTCTACAAGACCTTAATCGTCCCAGTCCTGCTATATGGCGCGGAGGCATGGACTTTGTCAAAAGCGGATGAAGCTGCCCTTGGTTGCTTCGAGAGGAAAATTCTTCGTGTGATTTTCGGTCCCGTCTGCATAGACGGTGAGTGGAGGAGGAGATATAATGACGAACTATACGGGCTGTTCAGCGACATCGACTTAGCCAGAAGAGTGAAGATCCAAAGACTGAGATGGCTAGGTCATGTAGAGCGGATGGAAACCAATACTCCGGCCCGAAAAGTCTTCGAATCCACCCCCGAGGGACGGCGCAGTAGAGGAAGACCGCGACTCAGGTGGCGCACGCAAGTGGAAAGGGACCTCAACCAACTATGCGTGCGAAACTGGAGACAGCTAGCTAAAGATCGAGCTGGCTGGAGACGCTTGTTGGTTGAGGCCCAGGTCCACCCCGGACTGTAGCGCCACCTTAAGTAAGTAAGAAATGAGATGTATCACAAAATTCTTCACAGCATACACTTTGCAAAAGAGGAGAGGGAAAGATTGAATTTCACTTCGCAGTAGTGTAGTTCTTAAGAACAGTATTTGTATCACTTAGTTTATTTCGATCTTTTGATCCCTCTTCACAGTTTCACTTTATAGTTTATATATAATACATTACGTTCGGAATTCTAATCTTTTGATTTGAATCCTACCGACTGTGCCAGAAAAGGGAAACCTTGTTCAAAAAAAACAACACTTAATTTTTATTAAATCGATGTTTATTTGGCTGTGGTCGAAAGTACACTGCACTACATTTTTCACCTAAAATTGCTGATCGATTATTGCGGCTTCCAGTCGATAGCGATTTTTGTCGTAGATGCTGATTTAAGCACTCTTGCTGAACTTAAATCAGGTCGTTGGACATCCGGTGCACTGCTGACTGGTGTTGATGCGGTTGTTGGCACTGGCATAACTTGGTCGACATCCGGTATATTGCTGACTGGTGTTGCTGGGGTTTTTGGCACTGACATAACTTGCGTGCTATTGTTCTATCATGAGTGGAAGGGACCTACAGTTTTATGCCGACTGCGAATGGCCAACCATTAGCATATCGTTACCAGCTTTAATTTGGGTTTTTAGCAAATAAGTTCTTTCCTCCACAACACGAGGCAATCTTCAGAAGCTTGACTGTAGTCTTTGCAGGGTCCTACTAAGACTAAATTTAATATTCCTAACGCAGAAATGTTTCCTTTTTGTCTTAAAATCAAATGAATTAGTCCGTTGTAAGTTTTAAGGAAAATGGTTAAGGTCTTCTGAAAAGGTAACCTACCCCTGAACAGGTTCAATGTCAATGGAAATGGGGGTTGTTTGAAAACAATGAACATATTCAGCTGCCTGTCCTTTATTGACCATTGTTGTCAAGGGGGTAGGGTCTCATTTCACTGAAGCAGGCAGTCTACTTATAAATAAGGGCTCTCGTTGATTCAAATGCGTTTTATGGCGTATTTTAGAGGTATAGGTACATTGCATTAACATTTTGTATGAAACAAGCCAGGAGAAAATGATTATAATTAGCATAGCTTTGTCATTTGCATCAACAAAGCAACAAACGTCCCGCGACTAGGCTTCAACTAATCCAAAATATCAGCCTGTTAACAGAAGTAAATTGCTACCAACCATCCTACCTATCCTACCAATGAATCATTCGCAACCAAACGCAATGCATCCATGCAAAAAATCTAGCATCAGTTTGATTTTCAACTGTGCTAAAATGAGTAACGAAGCGAGAGAGTTATAAATGTAAAGCCACAAAACAGACGAAGCAAGAGAATTGTAGGAACGAATCGCAGGGATGAAGTGAAGTAAAGAAACAGACTCAATCAAATGAAGCACTGAATGCTTTCATTTAATTTGAAGTATTCAGTCACCGATTTGACACCTCTGCTTTGTTGTTGCGCTATTTTTAATCAACAAATATTTGAATTTCGTTTCATAAAATCCGCTCTTCCATAGATGCCCGAAATTTGTGAACAAATCATGACAGACTTAAATAAATCGTTAGCTTCCGACCGAAAGCTTCGCCTTAAAACTCTTTTGGAGAAGGGCAACGCAATCGGTAAGTATCATTCATCAACAACTTGAAACTGAATTGTGTGCAGAATCCCCATACAAATTTTGCTTTTCCTATTTCTAGGTGTAAATGTTGAATCCGAGAGTACAATAGAAACTATAAATGCCATAAAAAATATCATTGCCGAGTCTGATCAAATCATTGGCGAGGGTAATGTCGGCGAACGAGCGGAACACACAGCCGAAGTGGTCATGGATGCACAGCTCCTTAAGATGAGCCATCAACTGGTGGCCAAAGTTATGGAGGCTGGTACCGACTTTAACGATGGCATTTATCAGAACGCTATAGTATGACAGACATTTGATTCAATGAATGTCTTGTCAAATTAATTTCTTGAAGGCAGGTCTTGTTTTCAGGGACGACAACGATAATTGGAATGCTCTGACGGACGTAGCCATAGGAATATGCAGGTCATCAAAGTTTTCTATATCGATGCTTGGGTCCTTCGATCCGAACTTGCTGGGAAACCCAAAAGCACGCAAAGAGCGACAGCAAAGAAGAAGAACCAAAAATGTTAGTGTAAATGTTAATTGTAGCAAATGTTAAATTTCCCTTTACAGAATGCCGAGCAACTAGAACCAGAAACCCTGTCTCAACTGGAAAAACAAGACAAGGGTGCAAAGAAGGTTAAAATAATTTTAAATCAAATCAATGCGGTACACAATCAAAATACACACTTGCGAGAATGGTTATGACATTTAGTTTTTATTTTTAGGCCTTTGAAGCGAACAATCGGTTTCCAATTCCGTTTTATAAACTTATCATCGACCCCAACAGTTTCATGAACACTGTCGAGAATGCATTTCAAGTGTCCTTTTTAGCTCGCGATGGCAACATTGCGATAGAAACGGGCGAAGATAATCTGCCTCAAGTGCGTGTTACGAATCCAAACGAAAAAGATCTTGTACCACAGACTCATCAATCTGTTTGCAGCATTAACTTAGAATTATGTAAAGTATGTAGTCTAACAAGGACAGCTTCTTCTTGCACGTAGGTAATGTACGTTTTTTTCTTTTGCAGGAAATGATCGTGTTCTATGATATTAAGGAAGTTATGCTTCGTTCATAGCGGAGATTCAATTACAACTACAATGTTACCTCTTGATAAGATTCAGTATTAATAAAGGTCTGTGTTTTACTTGTTATTTCTTAACATCTTAGGTGTATCGTGATTTATGCATCTTTGGGTGTTGTTTGTGAATTCTAAGTTCATTGTCTGGTGATCGCAAGAGAACTGAGACGTGCATTTTTTTTGCAGGCAACTTCCTTTTATACCTTTCCCCTGTACGTCGAAACAGTCAGGAGCATGCAACAACGTAAACTACTGCCTTCAGGCGACCAGACGAACAGCGGTTGCGAAATATGTGAATTCGTTAACCCGCTTTTGAGACACCATCGGGGCTGTCCGTGTACGTCACATATTCAGTAGAAAGGCAGTAAAAAAGGCAATGCTGTTAATCTCTGGGAAACACCACACTTGTCGCAGTCTAAGAACGACTGAAATGCAGTATTAAAGATAAGATGCTGCGCCCAAAAATCTAGATATCATCGACAGCAAAGACAAGCATTCACTAATTGGCTAACTAATAAATGCCTTAACTAATCTTAATGTAAATTACAGCCCAGTCCCCGATGGGGTCCCGGCTGGTATTTTAAAAAAAAGTTGGAATTCGCTTTCTCGTCCACTATGAATTATCTTTAATCAATCCCTAAAAATGGGTGAATTTTTAAATGAAGGGAACTATTCTTTTCTGACGCCTATATATAAAAGCGGTATAAGGCAAAAAGTAGACAACTATCGACCAATATCCAAGCTTTCATCGATACCAAAGTTAGTTTCATGGTAAATGAAATTATTTGTAATAACCAGCATGGCTTTATGCAGGACAGGTCATGTACAACTAATTCATCATATTCAAATTACATTTATACAAATTTAGAAAATCAATTACAAGTTGATGTACTTTACACCGATATCTCGAAAGCCTTCGATAAAGTACATCACACTTTGCTTTTAAACAAGCTAAAGTCTTTGGGATTCCATTCGTCAATGTTAGAGTGGTTTTCCAATTACTTAAAGGACAGGAAGCAATTGTTAATGATCGATAGTTTTAGATCTCGAGTAATAAAAGTTATATCGGGCGTTCCACAAGGTAGCCATATGGGGCCATTATTCTTTCTTTTGTTTATAAATGATGTTCACGAAATTTTCAAATATTGTAAAATTCTAACATTCGCAGACGACTTTAAATTGTATTTATCTATAAATAGTTTAACTGATTGTAATTGGATATCCATGCACTAGTGGAATGGTGCAAGCACAATGGACTAGAGCTGAATATTCAAAAATGTAATATCTTTACGGCATATCGAATTACATCCCCGATTGTCTATGATTATTTCATAAATGATCATAGACTTAGTCGCCTAGAAGAGGTTAAAGATCTGGGTGTAATTTTTGATACTAAATTAAATTTTGCATCACATTATGATTATACAATTGCGAAGTCAAATGCTATGTTAGGTTTTCTGAAAAGAAATAATAGAGATTTTCGGGATATACTTACTTACTTACCAGGCTGGCGACCCATGAAGGGTCCGAGCCTGAGCAATTGCTGCCTTCCATCGTTGACGGTCCTGGGCACGCTGCTTTCAGTCATCAAGACCAAGCTGTCTTGCATCCGCGATTACTTGGTCTTTATACCGGAGATTCGGTCTTCCTCTCATTCTCCAACCAGTCGGCTCGGATTCAAAGACCCTCTTTGCTGGAGCATTGTTGTCCATGCGCTCGATGTGGCCGAGCCAGTGCAGTCGACGGATTTTTGCCTTCCGGACTACATACAGAGATTTTCGGGATATAACTAGTCTTAAGTCCATCTATTGTTCGTTAGTCAGACCGCATTTAGAATATTCTTCCATCATTTGGGATTCCCCATATGATACACAAGACTCAGATTCGAAAGAGTACAACAAAAATTTCACGAGATATGCTGTCCGAAGTGTGGCCCGTGGCGCTGTGGGTATGTGCGTCGACTCCTACGCACTTCGACCTACCAATCTAGGTTTGATTCCTGGTACGACAAGAAATACTTTTCACGGCCCCACCTCTTTCGAGTCACTGACAATGCTCAAAGAGTATAACTGTCTAGAAAAAGCTTCTCAAACTTGGCCGTTCGGAGTCGGCATAAAACTGTAGGTCCCTTCTACTCGTGATAGAACAACACACGAGTGGTTGCTGAGAAGCTAGGCCGTTCGGAGTCGGTATAAAACTGTAGGTCCCTTCTACTCGTGATAGAACAACACACGAGTGGTTGCTGAGAAGCTAGGCCCTGGCCCTACACGGTCTGTAGCGCCACCCATATTCTATTATTATTTTTATGCTGTCCGTAAATTGTATTCCTTCGAAGAACTCCCTAAATATGACGATGGATGTAAAATAATAGGCAAACCTTAAGTTTCAGGCGTAAGGCAGCGTCAGCCATGTTCATCCGCGATATTATTAATTGCCGTGTAAATTCACCAGATTTACTTTTTCTCATGAATGTATATGCTCCGAAAAGATCTCTTCGGATGAGAAATTTACTATACGATAAGAGACATAGAACCAACTATGATTGCAATGAACCTATTACAAGGTGTATAAACACTTTTAATGAACTTTGCAACGAAATTGATTTTAGCTTGTCTCGATTGGAGTTTAAAAAATTGATTCATGCACTATGCTTTAATTAATACTGTTTATTTGATGTAATCTATGAGATGCAAAATCGGTAGATGATCCTTAGTCGCGCAGCAATATACTGAGAGTTAACACTTAGAGAACGCAGTGTTTTGTGTACGCTGTGATGGGAAAAAAGGGAGTCGAAGATTAACGTACATTTCTCTGGATCTGTTTGCAATTCATTTTATTAAAAAAACATTTTATCTGTGTGAACCCAGAAAACAGGCAATGAATTCCATGAGTGTAATAAGTTTATTAAATTTTTTTTTCTCGAGTAACATCTTGTATTTCGTCCTCAATAGATTTTTTTTTTATTTTATTCTTTGTTGCTTTGTATCATAAAAAAATAACTTTTCATATGTATATTATTTGCATCGGTGTTCCTTACTAATTTGCAAGTGGAAATCTTTTTCTTTTTTTTTTTTCGTAAAATAAAGCGACAAGAACGATTAACATAAAAAATGGTTGCTGCATAAAGCTCAACAATTTTCAATAGAATTTGGTATTCGTTAAAAGAACTTTTGGACTATATGGACAACAAATGTTTTCTTTTCTTTAAAGAGCGAAACTGTGAGTTATTATAAACAAAAAAAAAAGGTAATTAAATGATCTAAAATTGATTTCATTATCCCTCCTGCCCGAAGTCCTCTGTAAACTTTTGCAATCGCTTAAGATCTTCCTCATTGACAGTTGGTTTCGTACGGGATAATGATTTTTGCATGTCACGCTGTAAAGATATGGCATTGAAAACATTAACAGATTCAGAATGAGGGTATTTTGAGATGACTTACCATGGTAACAGGAGGTTCGAATAATTTGTCACTTGGTACATCCATCCAGGGCATTTCAAATGCACCATCATCCCCTGGCGAACACGGAGTAAGTAAATCGTCAACAATGAGGTTCTTGTCAAGTGGTGATGGACCTGTCACTCTCTATTGAAAACCGATGATAGAAAAATTAAGGGTTATATTGTATTTAACAGCAGCCATGTTGTGTGCCACAAATCTATGCATGCCATCAGCTATTTGTTATCAAAAACTGCTAGCCACATATATGTGCGAATGACTCATCGATTCCCCATTTACCATCACTGAAGAGCTGATCGTCATCGTCAGTGAGACCAACGCATATTTATGATACGCATGCATCAAAAGAAAAACCTACCTTGAAATGAGTTGCTTGCTGAACTTTCCTCACAGGTTCCATAAGCGCATCTCGAACAACAATAGATATATCAGCTCCAGAATATCTAAAAGCAAAAACATTTTAACTCAAACAGATCGAGCAGCTGGTCATAAGCATAAAACAAACCCATCAGTTTTTCCAGCGAGAATCTTCAAATCATCCTCCGAGAGGATATGTGAGGTGTTGCCCAAATGAATTTTGAACATGACCAAACGAGCATGTGCCTCTGGCAGGGGAATATATATACGTTTTTCAAAACGTCTGCGAATAGCCGAATCTAATACCCAAGGAATATTGGTGGCGCCCAAAACTAAAATGCCATCAGTGTCATTGCCAACGCCCTGCATTTGAACCAGAAATTCGGTTTTTATTCTTCTCACACTGTCGTTTTCGTTGTCTGAACGGGCCGAACACATCGAATCCACTTCATCAATGAAAATGATACTCGGCTTGTGCTGGCGAGCTAGTTCAAACAGATTCTTGACCAATTTCTCCGATTCACCCAACCACTTTGACATTAAATCTGAACTGGAGACCGAGAAGAACGTGGAATTGTTCGCTTCAGTAGCCACAGCCTTGGCCAAATATGATTTACCAGTACCGGGTGGACCAAACAACAGAATGCCCTTCCATGGTATTCTCTTTCCGGTAAACAAGTGTGGAAACTTAATCGGTAGGATGACAGCCTCTTTGAGTGCCTCCTTTGCAGCCTCTAGACCAGCAACATCTGACCACTTAACGTGAGGCTTCTCGATGACAATCGCACCCTCCAATTTACTCTGCAGTTTCTTCTTTTCAGGGTCCTCGCCATCGGAATCACTGTCACTCTTCTTGTCCTTCTCGTCCCTGAATACCGAATAAATTGAAACAAATTTTCTTTAAGATATCAAATCAATCTCACTTTGTTCCAGAATCTCCTTCTTTGACAGGCTTCTTTTTGCCCTTCTTCAGGTATTCCTTCAATTTCTCCGCACGGTCCAAATATTGCAAGCACTTAGCTCGAATCGAGTCCTTCGCTTTTTCACCTTGTGCTTCATCTGGGAGGAACAAATTTATTCAAGGTCTTTGATCTGAGAGTGTAACTATCAACCACTGCCTTACATTTTATTGCATGCAAAAAGTACTCCACACCATGTTCGTAGAGACGCAGTGCTTCTGCGTAATTCTTGTTGCGATCTTCTTCTGTTGCTTTAGTGACTAAATCGATGGCTTTCTGAAGCGTTGTTCCTGCAGCCATTTGTTTGCCTTAACCTGAAAACAACCAAACCGAGGCTTAATCAATCGTAGAATACACTTCGAATGACTCAATATTCGACTTTTTCTGTGCGCTTTTGTTGTGATGTCATACTGATGAGTACCACACAGATCGTTAATCGATTTTGCTTAGAGAATTTAATCAAAAAAGGGGATGAGCCTCGGAATATCAAAATGTTAATTTGAGAAAAACACTTTTGACAAGCAAAAATACCTTAGCGAATGATTTAAAGGTACACAACAATAAAAAAAATATTTGATGATTCAGAGGGACGGGAAGACTGCGATTAAAGAGAGCACCACATAAACCATAAACGATAGACAAAACAATGTATGTACAATGTATGCGCAAAACCCAAACAGCAGAATATTGATTAGAATTTTGAATATGTTTACCTTGAAAATTTCACCGTAAAATGCGTTAAAATTGTAAAAAAAGAAATCAAAAACGACGGACAAGAAGAACAACTCTTTCCTTCTTGTTACAGCGTATGCCACTTTTTGCGAACTTCGTGACAGTCGACTGTGGCAGCGTTCAAAACTAATACTTTTCAAATGTCAACTGATCGAATGCGTTGTTTGGTAATTCTAATGATGAGAATATGATTATTAATAATTGTTGATTTCGTAAAAACAGAGGCTGATTAAAATGTTGTGTACGTTTGCAATGAAAAGCACATTCTAAAATATCTTAATGTTTTTTAAATAAACAGCAATTTTGTGCTGCGCTTCAACTTTATAAAAGCGACAAGAAGTATGCAATGGATATTAATCTTCGAATTTTAATTCAGTGAGTAGACCGTTACTATACTTTGGTATAAGTTTTGATTCAAATCGAATCATATCTTAGACCAGTCATTAGTAAATCTATGCCCGGTCTTAATTTGATTCGTGTCTTCTCAATAATGAATGTACGATTATGCCGACTAATTTTCGTCGACTTAAAGGTGAGTAGTAACAAAATAAAAGTAAATTTTAAAAACTAGAATACCTCTTAAAAGCTTCGCTTAATAAAATACCACATTTAAAGAACAACCATCCAAAGTATTCGAAGCAGACGGATGTGAGCGGGTAGTGAAGTTGGATATACACTGTCAGTGACTTCTCTAATCTTTTGATGGAGAAGTTAAACCGACATGCGTGTAGTAATGTATTCTAAAGGGTGATTTTTTTAAAAGCTATAAGAAGAGAAAGTTTTTCCAAAAATAACACATAAAATTCAGAAAAATGCATGAAATCTTTATTTGAATCGATAGTACGGTCCATATAATTTAATGTTTGAAGATTATTTTATGCAAATGTTGACCTTGAAATGGTCCATCCGCTTAGTCCGATTTTGGCATACTCTTTCCAACATTTCGGCCGGTATCTCACGAATAAATGCTTCAATGTTGTCTTCCAATGCGTCAATTGAAGCGGGCTTGTCTGTATAGACACGAGCTTTTACATAGCCCCACAAAAAATAGTCTTAAGGCGGTTAATCGCACGATCTAGGCGGCCAATTGACCGGTCCCGAACGTGAAATAAAATGTTCACCGAACTCGCCCCTCAATTAGTCCATTGTTGCGTGTGCTGTGTGGCATGTGGCACCGTCTTGTTGAAACCACATGTCATGCAAGTCAAGCTCTTGCATTTTGGGCAAATAAAAGTTGGATATCATCTCACGGTAGAGCTCACCATTCACAGTTACGTTACGATTCGCATCATCTTTGAAGAAGTGCGGTCCAATGATGCCACCAGCCCATAAGCCGCACCAAACTGTGATTTTTTCTGGATGCATTGGTAGCTCTTGCAATGCTTCTGGCTGATATTCACTCCAATATCGACAATTCTGCTTATTTACGTACCCATTGAGCCAAAAATGAGTTTCGTCGCTGAACACAATTTTTCGGTAAAAAAGTGGATCTTCGACCAACTTTCCAAGAGCCCATTCACCAAAAATTTTACGTTGCGGTAGGTCGTTCGGCTTCAATTCATTTCGTTTGTAAGACGATTCATGGTTAAATTATAGACCAAACTGAAGATGTTTGACAGTGAAACAAAATACGAAACGTGCGTCAGCTGTTTAAACCAGTGTTGCCAAAAAGATAGCTTAGATAATAGCTAAAAAATCACCCTTTATAAGTCAGTCACTGTGTACTGTTGCAGATGATAATGCTGATAATTGAAGAACAGACCATAGAAGGAGTAGAACTCGAAATAAATGGTGCATAATAGAACACATCTACCGGTCATCAACTAGGTCAATAACTGAACATCGATAGGCATTACAACAAATGAAAAGCTCGTTTCTTCAAAAAAAAGGTCTGTGATCTTCTTCGTGTCCACAACTACGAACTACAGACTGTATAGGGACGTACTGATCCAAAGTATAAACGGTGATACTTAGGAGCAAGTCCATGTCTAAGACGGCACATGCAACTAGAGACAGACCTCAACCAACTTGGTGTCTTTAAATCCCCTTTTAACGAAACGAGTTCTGCCATTCTTCTCTTGAAACCCGTCCAACTGCCCAGCCATCCAAATTCAAATGAAACAGTGGTTTATCTTACCAGAAACAAAGCAGGTGTCTCCTACTGAACAAAATGTTTTTTTTTATTTTATGTTTTAAATTTTTTTTGTTTAATTTTTTTAAGAGCCTTTAAAACAAAATCAATATGTATTCTTAATAGAATATTATACGATTAACGATTTCATACATGAGTGTATATTACAAATTGATAACTTAAACTACATAAATACAATATGAAGGTTACGCGTAAACACTGCCAAAAAATATATCAAAAGTATCGGTAATCGGTAATCGGTATTAACAATTGTATTTGATAATTAAAACATAAATTTGTTATGTTTTAAAACTAATAGGGTCTACAACCGCCAGCGGATGGCCGAAAAATGATTTCAATTCACATACATTTACATGATAAACAGTAAAAACTACAAATGTTTCAATAACTTAAATACTCAAAAACAATCCATTTTTGAAAATTAAATTGTAGAACCTACATGATAGTACAGGAGCAAAAAAACAATATAAATATATATATATACATGTCTATCTCAAAATCACCAAATGTATGAAAATGAAAAACAAAAGAAAAAAAAATATATATCCAAAAAATTATCGCTTTCACAAAATTTTTTGCTGCAAAAAAAAAACGAACAAAAAAGTTGATGTGTGTGTGTCCCTAGGGACTGCCCACATCGAAACCAATCAACGTATCCGATCTGGAACTCCGCGTGAGTGGCTTGTGCAGCTTGAAGTCGTAGAATGAATGTTGCCACTGCCAGCACGTTCGGCAGAAATAGCGAAAGCACGCTAGTTCGCGGCAGAAGTACGGACCGTGCTGGACACCGCACAAGGCACAGAGGGTGTCTTCGAGATACGGATCGACTTGAATGGTCTTTGTGAATAGAGTTGTCTTGATCTTAATAAAGCCAGCAGATACAGCCTTCATGTATGACCGACTGTTGTTGAATGTCACCCGTCCGGATCCGATTGGATACTTGTATTTGTCCGTATCGATTCCTGCGTAAATCACACCGTCGAACATGTCGTTCATAATTTTAGCCAATCCTTCGGCAGTCAGTTTGCCATGTAGTGCTCCCACGAATACAGTCTTGCTTGGATTTAGCTTCTGGTGAGTGGAGGTGACAAAATTTGAGTCTGATATCGTCCATGGAATTATCTCCACCTGCTTGGTTCGAATGCGTCCGGAGGATATGTGAAAATAGTAGTTTCCAGTGTGGCCAGAACCAGAATTCGACATCGTGCATGCAGCGAGCAGCTCTCTTACCTTAGTTTCCGCCTCGAAGATCACATAGGCATAACCCTTGGGCTGAACTGCATGCTTATCACGCCTAGGCCACTCGACACGTATCCTACCGAAGGGCTCGAAGAGTTTGTTTAACGATTGCTCACTCATGTCCCAAGGTATTCCACCGATGAATACTTTTGGCGAATAAGTCGTTATTCTGTTAATGCGGTGCGGTAGAATTCCATTCCATAAATAGGGAGCCTTACAAGTCGACGAGTACCTGTGATCCAAATTAGAGTTCTCCTTCAGCTGCATCTCGGGATCAAAATTAAAATTCATTTCACTTCCACTGGTACATGGAGTCGAGGGCAGAGACATTGGCGACCTTGGTACATTGAATTGACCGCGTGGTTCTGGTATCATCATACTATCAACGATGCTTAAATTGTTCTCCATTCCCATCTTGCACTGAATGTAAGGTCTTTCGTCGGCCAGTGGTGGTGGTTTCCTCGAATTATACTGTTTCTTGCATCGGGTTTGTTCTGCCTCACATTCGAGCTCATACTGAGTTGAGGTTAAAATGTCGATCATGTTCTGTATCTGAATATTATTGTCGAGATTACATTTATTTTGTCTCATTAAATTACTGGTCTCCTGGCATTGAGAACTATACCAGTTTAATAAAGCCATGTAAAAAAAATATTTAAACGATCCGGAGTTACGTCGAGTAAAATTAATTAAATATATGTTACCAGTGGCGGGCGAACTTTGTGACAAAAGACGATACAGCAAACTGGCCACTTCAACAGCCGATTAACGGATGATTCGACCGAGAAAAACAAGTCGACATACAGTCTGAATAAACATAGATTTTAGTCAGTCTATGTTTTTTTTTTTTTTTCTAGTACAAGATAAGGGGATACCGTTTTGCTGCAGGCCAAGCAGTCATATGATGGCATCCTGGAATAGACTTCAATCCAAAAAGATCCGGTTGAACACATTACAGGGTATAGGCAATTTTTTTATTCAACAATTCAATCTGCCCCATTTTTTTAAAACTTTATTTAGTCGAAATGACTTCGAAGCATTGGTGTGATACATTTCAATAGTGATTCATTTTCATAAGTTTCTGACCTACCCTCTCGTGTTCGTAGTTTCTCGAAGCAGCGCAATTTTTCATTATTGGAGGTTTAGTATATAATTAAAATAACACAGGGCTTCTACAGGCTTCGTTATCCTAAACGTAATGCACAATATAATATACAAGTAAGGTACCAATGAATAATAAATAAACATAAGATGATGAATAAATTTGGTGGAGACTGTAGGAATAATGAGGATGCAGCACATTTTTCGAAACCATTGCATTGGCTTTGATTCTGACGAGCTAGACTCTTTCAAGACGAGACTACAAGATGGTTGGTAACAAATTCACTCATGCTCAGACATCTAGTAGTCCTTAAAGCCACAGATACTTAAAGTGAAATCAAAAGTGCATTGAACGTGAAGCATTAACATAGACAATGAATTAATTTAAGAACTCAGCAATCAATGGGTGCCATGACTAATTATACAAGGCTAAATGTGATCCGACTCCTACGCACTTTGATCTACCTGTCTAGGTTCGATTCCTGGTACGACAAGAAATACTTCTCACGGCCCCACCTCTTTCGAGTCACTAACAATGCTCCAAGAGTGTAACTGTCTAGAAAAAGCTTCTCAAAATTGGCCGTTCGGAGTCGGCAGAAAACTGTAGGTCCCTTCCACTCGTGATAGAACAATAGCACGCACAACACGAGTGGTTGCCAAGAAGCTAGGCCCTGGCCCTCTACGGGCTGTAGCGCCACCAATATTATATTATATTATTATATTATAAATGTGATCCGCATAAAGGCAAACAGGCAAGGGCTCTACTCTCAAAGCTGAATGAAGATGTATTGATAGAAAATTTGAAGAACCGGCCCAATCCTAGATCTTGTTCGGTCTAAGCTGAAATGGCTTGACCCAGCGAACTCTCAACACGGTTTCAGTCTAACGAATCTTCGATTTGGCTTTTGCTGGTTTACGTATACTGATATGTACTATCTGCAATAAAGTAAAGTAAGGGAGTAGACTCTGCCTAATTCGAATTTCTCTCTAACTCGAATTTTTTGTTCGCCTATTGTGGCATTCTCCTCAATTTCAGTTCCATTAAAAAAACACTCCTCTAAGTTGAACTCCCTCTAACTCGAACTAATTTTGATATCCCATGAAAATGCGATGCGGTGGAGTTACAAAACTATATCGCATCTGTACACAATTGGTGCGAATTGAATGGACTCCAGTTCAATATTAGTAAATGCTCAGTTATGATATTTTGAAGAATTTTATCTCCTATAATCTATGAATATAGGATTGATAATACAATCTTAAAAAGAGTATCTTCACATAATGATCTAGGAGTTATATTCGACATTCAACTGACTTTTTCAATGCACATAGACTATATTATTTCGAAGGCCAACTCCATGTTGGGATTTTTGTTTCGAAATGCAAAAGATTTTCAAGATCCTTACGCTCTTAAATCGGTGTATATTTCTTTAATTCGTTCAATATTAGAATACTGTTGGTTAATATGGAATCCTTTGTTTAACAATAGCGCTATTCGTATAGAGAGATTACAAAAGAGATTTACTCGGTTTGCTCGTAGAAAGTCGTGGAATTCAAATATTCCAGATTATAATGCTAGATGTCAGCTTATTGATCTAAAGCAATTGCATGTAAGAAGGACTTATTATTCAGCTCTTTTCGCTCATGACGTTATAACTGCTCACATTGATTGTCCGGTGCTACTTTCTATGCTCAATGTTTACACCCCGTCTCATTGTCTGAGGCCTAGAGAACTCTTTTATGTTTCGAAGCAGAAGAAGTACAAAATGGGCAAAATGATCCAGTAACTAACGCTTGCATAAAATTCAACTTAATTGCAAATGTTATAGATATAAATATGAGTAGAAAAATTTGTAAAAATAAAATTTTAAATTTTTTGTATACCAATTTAGTCTAATTAAATCAGAATTGTATGTAATTTAATTATTTATTCTACAAAACATTATTGTTATTATGCAATGATATTATTATTATCAGTAGTCTTAGAAATAAATAAATTACCGAATAAATAAATAAATAAAATTCGACACAGGGGACTCCACTGTACTTCATACAAGCTGACGGTCTATTTGAGAACTTTACATAGATTACTGCAGCTAAGTTTCAACGCATACTTAAGTATTATAACAAAATACATCACTCTAAGCAGCTATACATTCTGTAGATAGCATATATAGTCAGCCTCAAAAGTAAGCTTACAGCATCAAGTTGACTATGTTCTCAACAAAAAATCAAATCCAAAAGGATAATTTACTTAAAGCTAAAAAAAACTATAGACATTGGACGACAACCCAAAAATGTGACGATATTACGTTAGTAACAAATTACCCTTCTAAGATTTGCTTGCAAATGCTGCTGATGCAGGTTGCTCTTGAGATTGTTCATGTAACCAAACCCATTCAGTTTTAGATCAGTGGACACTAAGTTGACTACGGTAGAAGCTATCATAAGTCCCCAAACTATAGCAGATTTGTGATTCATATTTATGTGTGTATACTTACTTTTGTGGCGTAAATTTTGCTTCATTTTTGGTTTATGATTCTAGTGATTATAGTTGGGCTATCCTTACATATTTTTCTGTTTTAAATACATTACTAATTAATGTAAAAACAACATTTAAAGCATTTTCTTAGAGTCTCGTCTGAATTCATTTTTTTGCTGACAACGCAAACAACGCTTTATGCTGTAAGCTTACTTTTGAGGCTGACGTGCTTACAACATACTGCCTGTCGGGTGAGTACGACAGGAGAATAGGTGAAGAGCTTCTGTAGGGGTTGTGTGGATGAAGGGTTAGAAAGCGTGTAATAACTACACTGCTCCTTCTGATGACTTGCAGATATAAGTTCCTGCGATGTTTGCCACGTTCAACGATTCAAGTGACCCATCCCAAATTTAATTTGGTTCCCCACCGGTGGTTAATGGATCATACTCAAGTGATCCGACGATCCATGCGCTTTCAGTCAGCCAGCTTAACCTACCTACCATCACTGTACTACCATCATCTGTACTCTTCTATAAGACAAAAAGACGAACAATTGCGTCAAACTAAAATTGAAGTATAATTTGTTTCGGCGTAACGTGGCGTACTCACGTTGAACGATGCCTTAGCCCAATCGGTTACGTGACTGGATCAGATGGTAAATAATCGTGCTGCCAGGACATGCATGCTGGTTAAGATTCATTGCTCTAATCGCGTTAGGCGACAATCGTCCCTCGCTAGCATGTCGACGATAGTTTCGCTTCATGTAAGCATACAAAAACGATAGCGCCTGAAAGATATCGTTTTGCCTGCTTCACTTAAACTGAAAAGTGTCAGTTACTATCGTTTTGGCGACTGATTTTAGGCTATAGCTATTTCAGTATCGTTTTTATACAATATGAGAATAATTATGAATACATATCTTGTTCTCCACTTTTGTGGCGATTTCAGAATGATAGAACGCATATGCATTAGTTTTGGGCGCAAGCTGAAATGAGACTGTGTTGGTGAAATTTGAGAGGAATCAGAGCACAGATGTCATTTTTACGTGAGGGATATTGTTCGCCGAGCCCTCAAACTGTATACAAAATAAGCAATAGGCGAGACGTTAATGATGGTCTTAGATGAAGAAAGTCATCGACGATATCACTAAAGAGATTCGGGTGGACAATAGTCGTCTGAAAAATTACGCGATTAGAGCCCAGGTCCGACAGATGCGGGCGAAGAAAAATAACATTTATCTTGTTATAGCTTGGAAAATATATATTCCTCCGCAGTATATTGAAAGTCCCTCAATTCTGGAAAATGTATTTCTATCACACGACATACCACAAAATACTATCGCCGAGTGCGCAAGACAAGTCGGGTGACTACCTGGAAAAGAGTGCAAAAAGCATAACTTACCAGACAAGCATTACTTACTAGCACTCAGCTTTCGAGTGCTGTATATCTGGTTACAACCTACCTGTTTAGCTGTACCCAAATTTAAGACGAATCCAGAGAGACACTACATCTGTTTTACATGCATACATACAATTATGATTTTATTTAGTTATATCAATTGTTTTTTTATTCTAATAAGAGCTTACTAAGCATGCAATCTTTTATGGAAGATGCTTCAATATTTTCATTATTTTTGTGTTTCTTTTCTCAAACAAAGCCCTTAATTCTAACTATAATCAAAAACAACTAAACTGAAAAAAAAAAACAAAACAAATCTGCATCAGCTAAACAATAAAAATCAAACAACAAAATAAAATACTCAAGTGTCATATATTTTCCAAAGAAACGTCCAAGTTTTTTGTTAAATACACTTAGGACAAATGTTTTACTCTTTGTTTCATATCATTTTTTAACAGTTGTAATGTATTATTTATTATTGTTATGGTAATGCAGTACCGGATATAAGTATACTATGTTTCAAGGGAAAACAGAAAAAAAAAGAAAAATAACGATTTTATGTCCACTTTGTATAGGTTCTGTGCTAACATGTTATTCTCATATTTCATCCGTAACTGGATCTTAACATATATTCTAAGTAAAATTAAAAAAAAAAAAATGAAATAAAGAAATCAAAATGAACAATACGTGCACTTCCGACACCCTCTTCGAAACGAAATAATTACAGTGTGTTCATGAATTTACGTTTAAATGAAATGTACTCGAAATACTCGAAATTAATAATAACAAAAATAAACATGGATGGTGATATTTAAGCAGAAAAAAACATACTTCATACATCTGAACTGTTGTTCCTGCGCTTCTCTAATGTGAAGTCCTATGACCCTAAACATAGTTAAAGCTCTCTCTCTCTCTCTATCTATCTCTCTTTTAAGTAGTTCTTCCGTTTTGGAAATATGGAAAATCAAAATCACTATCATATTTGAGTTAGATGTTTATTTTTAAGCGACAAATAATAGTTTTCTCTGTATACCAGACCATTAGACCATTAGATTTATGTTTTCATCGACACATAGTTGATAGATAACTTACAAATAAAACATCGTCATTACCATACCCTGCGCGTCTGGCCCTTTAACCATATTCATATACCAATTAATACAATATTATTTAAACACCAACCCTTGATAAGAAACCAGAAAAAAAAGATTTACTTCAACTCTTACTCGAAACTAAAATAAAATAAAAAATAAATTTCATTAGTCAATTTCTTTTCATTTTTGCTTATTTTTTGTTTTCTTTTTCTTGTATTACATTTTTGACCAGGATTACAAGAGGTGAGGATAAACACTAAACTAGTACGTTCGCGACGGCTTCGATGTACGTATGACAACAATTCAAGAATCTCACATTTAACACATTTGTTTGTCTAGCAAATGCACGTTCTTTGTAACTACACATTTTGAATTGAATGGAATATAATAACTTAAGGAAATGAATGAGAAATGTTAGATGTTAAATGATAAATGACTGCCTAGAAGAACACAGTTGGGGTGTTCAAGAATGTCAATGGAACATCGAAAATGCAGAGCAAGAGACTCTCAAATTATTTCTATTCTATCATTTCGTATGAATAGAATTATTTCGAGATACAACTATTTATAGGCACATGTTTTGTTTTATATTAACTTTCTTTTATCACTTAAAATTGGTCTAGGAACATAATAAGAGATCTTGTTTACTGTAATCAGTAAGGACAAAAGCTGATGATTCAGGTGTTCTTGGTAAGCTTGCAGGGTCCCCATATAGAGAGCTCGGTGAACGCAATTTGCTCAAGTAAACTAAAAATTCTATAATTCAACTGGTTGCGTGTAGTACATGTGGGTGTGGGGAGGGTTCACTCCTTAGGGGGCGAAAACATACTATTTTCTTTTTTTGAAATTACCGAAATACGGTGTTATGTACAATGGCAGCCATGTACATTCGCCTACAAGAACGTAGCTATTTATTAAAATATAAAGTAATTCGCTTCTTCATTCTCTGATGTCATAATCTAAAAATCATAAAAGTTCATGTGTCCCCAATGAACAATTTTTCTCGAAATTATATAATTCAATGCGCTCTATGGGACAAGAAATGACGCCTTCGTCCATCTATCTTAAGCAACGGTATGGCAACGAAAGAAACACACAAATAAAAAGTAATCAAGATTCTACTGATGCGGAATGCAGTGAGAAAAAAAAACAACAACATTAAAATCATCCCAAATGAATCGATTAACATCAAAGAATCACTCTCAACGGATAAAGCTGAACAACTACATATAATAATACCGAAACCGTCACGAATGAATACTTCTGTTTGCGCTTAAAATTGAAATGTTCCTCCATCACCTCAAGTCATCTGCCATTTTTATACAATTGTGTGTACAATAAATAGTCTCCTTCCTGTGGCTTTAAGAAATCATATACACTAGTACACAGTCCTGTACAGCATGTATATATTCCTTTATTTAAATTTAATTATAACAGCGGTTTTAAAGTCTGTATATTTTGTTAGTTTTGTTTTTTTTTTTTAATTCTTTTGTTGTTGTTTTCTCTTGTTTGTTTTTCTGTTTCTCTTACTTTCTTAAGCTATTTCTTTTGTTCTGCTATAGTTATCAATCACTGAATCTCCTTTCTGTTTATCGAAAAAGATAGGTTGTTGCTTTCCATTTATGAATGTATTAATCGTTCTGTATGTTGCTTTCAATTGTTTTGTTTTTATATCTCTGTACTTGTTTTTCTTGTTGTTGTTTGCTTAAAAATTACAATTTTTATCCGCCAGTTGTCGTTAATTTGATGGTTTGTTTTTGTTTTTTTTTTTTATTTTTATTTAAATTTATTTTGATATTAATGATTTTATTTATTTTTCTTTCTTTCTTTTACTCATCAATAATAACATAAAATCTTTACTCGATTGATTCATAGCAAATATTTGCCCAGAAATATACCAAAGATTGCTGTTATAATGCAGATCGCTATGTAGAACATTGGAATTTGTTTTTCAACAGCCGGTGAATATGCTCCATCGATTCTTGTCTGCGACGTTGTGTATTTGATGCGCATTAATTGATTCTGTAAGGATGACAATTCAAAGATATCTTTTTGTTTTTCTATCGTTCATATAACTAAGAAACTAATTAACAATCAAAACCCTAGTTCGGATTCGGATTGTGTCAAGTCAAATGACATGTGTCACTAATTTGACAGCCATGTCAGTAAATCGTACGATTGATGTGCACTTTTAATGAATGGATTGAGGAAAATATGCAACAACGGTGTGTTCACTTATCAGAAAGTAATTACCAGAAATAAATGAGTAAAGAGACATTCAACTTAGGCCATTTTTACCCCTAGTCCGTGCGGAAACTTTAAAGTGTAGGCCGTGAAGGATTGGTGTGTAGTGGAATTCCCATGTATTTCCCACATACTTTTACAAGATTCCTGGATTGACCACGAAAATGGCGGAAAATTCGCGGCTTTTTTTTAGCAACATTAATTCGTGAATTTGCCCACGATCATGTAGTATTACTCGGAGGGTGTTCAGAAGATGACTCAAATTTTTTAGAGAGCATATATTTGTAATAGGGTATTGCGTGAATAAAAATGTAATTCTACGCTCTATTTGCAGGAATACTTTGCATCAATTAAATTCTCCAGAATAATATGTAGCTGATTTATATGCCATGACTGGCAAATGAACTTCGTTTTAGATCCTTCATTCATGAATTATGAAAACTTCTGCAATTAAATTACATAATTTGGCTACAACTATACCTAACTCAATCAAATTTGCAATTAACTTTCATCCCTATTTCTTTAAAACAAGTAAAATGAGCAAAGAAGCTGTTTATTTTAAGTGATTTAAGCTAATGTTTCAATAATATTGCTATTATTAGTTACCAGTACACGTGATTCGTGTGAATGCATTTTTTTCCCATACACTACTTTTTCCTCCTTACTGTGTTGAAAATTGAACACCGAAATTTTAAAAAAGTTCAAGTAACGATCGAATTTTCAAATAAGATCTCTAATTCACCCCACGACTACCGTTGGGGAAGGGTATCATCTGTTTACCAGCTGTTCGCAAGAGCTCACACGTATTCACAGACAGGGGACAAAAAAGCGTATAAAAAACGCTGTCAGATGAAATCAAGGGGCAAGAGAGGAAGAAGTTGAATATCTCTTTACTCATTTATTTCTGGTAATTACTTTCACAACAATCTGTAAGGCGAAATTAGGATTAACCAAGCCGTAAACTAACTGAGCGTTACGCTCAGTTACATCAACATTATATGTGACTATTGTATGACATTATCCGATTCGAATTAAATTTTTCTGAACAATTGTTTACAGGGTACTCACCTTAAGAGTAAGATTCTCTTCTCTTAGCTCACAGCTTTCGTTCTTCAGAGTCCTTATTTCTGCTAAGAGCTTGTCGTGTTGATCGATTGGCTGAAATGTAAAACAAATAGTTCATCAAGTTTGACGGTAATATATATAAAAAATGCAATTTTGCGTAGCTTAGCGTAGTATATCGACTCTCGATAATAATAATAATAATAATAATATGGGTGGCGCTACAGCCCGTAGAGGGCCAGGGCCTAGCTTCTCAGCAACCACTCGTGTTGTGCGTGCTATTGTTCTATCACAAGTGGAAGGGACCTACAGTTGTATGTCGACTCCGAACGGCCAAGTTTGAGAAGCTTTTTCTAGACATTTATACTCTTTTTGAGCATTGTCAGTGACTCGAAAGAGGTGGGGATTTCTTGTCGTACCAGGAATCGAACCCAGACAGGTAGGTCCAAGTGCGTAGGCGTCGACGCACATACCCACAACGCCACGGACTGTCGATACAGCTGTCATATTCACGAAACTTCATCTGTTAAGTCATTGACATCGTGCGAGTCAGAGTTCGCATAAAACTGAAGGTCCCATCCTCTCGGAAGAGAAAAATACAACATACAACCCAAGTTATTGCTGAGAACCAGCAGAGGAGTCAGAACGCAGATGCCTTTAAGTTCAAAACTACACGACCTTCGCCGCCGGCAGAATTTTTTAAAGCGCCGATAATGTTACCGTTGACTGACTAGATATCCCCAGCCATTATTAGCAAATGTTTGATGATTGTGTTCTTTCGACACATTCTTAATCAGGCTAAACATGCAAGTCATGCAGAACTGATTAAAGCTGAATATATTCGCTGCCCTTACACACATGAGTATGTATGAAGAAAAAGTTAATTATCTCAATAAGCACTGATCAAAGGGTACGTGAGTGAATGTGCATTTGTACCTGAATGTACTTGAAGCAAGGGCATTAAAAATGTTTCAATCCGCAGATGCACTATTCGATGTTGAGTCATTTTCAAATCATTGCTCACGAAGAAACAATTTCTGTTCGTCTATTGTCCGGCGATGGCGATTACCAACCAAGTGTGTTTATGTGCAATAATTACACTATCATAAAGATTGCAAAATTATAATTTACCTTTTCGTCGCCAGCTGGTGCTGGTGCTGCTACTGGCACAGTTTCGGTAGTCACCACTTCTTTCGGAGCTGAAATTAAGATATATATATATGATTAGTTCGATAATAAAAAATTGCTTTACAAATGTATGTTTATTCTGTGGACCCTGTGAAAAGTAGACGCGACATTCTATTTACAATTGATTTGCAACATTGATCAAGGATGGCGCAGGTATATTTGTTGACTGGAACAAGATATGTTGTCACTGTCATCAAATTTCACCCGTGTCAACGAATTTTAGACGGACATTTAACGTCAAATGAAATGAAGAACTGTTTATAGTGACAATCTGGAACTGGTCATCACATTGAAGTCGCGATATAGCCGTTAGACAATGCCAGATGAATACATATGGAATATGCATGTCCACAGTGAGGCAGATCGTAAGAACTGGGACATTCATTCTATGCACAGACTTTGAACAAATGTTGCTTTAATTGAATGGTTCATAAAAATGGAATAACATTCTTTTCACTTCTAAAACTTGAAGTTTTCCAAGTGATTGTTGTAAGTTAACTATCCATTTGATTGAAAAATCCAACTCAAATGATCTGAAGCACCGTCAACAAAAGTGATTCAAATTCATAATCATGCCTGTGTCAAATATAAAGCAATTATAATTACCAGTAGTGTCTGCATCAGCTGCCTCAGCTGGCATTTCAAACACGCATTTTAGTTTAGCATCCCTCAAGTCATCAGGCTCAGCATCCCTCCACTGAAACATACCAAAAATGATTGTCGATTAAAACGATTAAAAAGTGATCAATGCATTTTGTTAAATACCACATGTGCATAGTCTAGAGTGTCATCCGGGGCGATTAGACTCTGTACCATAAACTTATGTTTGTTCTTTTCATTTGGATCATAAACAAATGCTTGCAGACAAACTGAGGAAAGAAACGTTTTTGTTTACTCAAACTGATTTTGGCATTGACATTGATTGTGTGTGCTTACTTTCCACCTTGGTGTTATATCCTGGCGCCACAGAACCAAAATTTGGACGAACACAATATTTTTTTGGTGCTGTAGTCTTAATTTTGAATAGAACTGTGTGTTGTGTTGGATTCGTCAGTTTCATTACTGTGATAGACGGTTTCGTAAAGGGACCTGTGATAAATGAAAACAGAGAAATAATTGTTATTAATTAATTAAAAACGTTTAAAAGCTATAGGAAAGTTTTTCAAAAAAAAAAAAACACATAAAATTCAGAAAAATGCTTGAAATCTTTATTTGAATCGATAGTACGGTCCATGTCCATATAATTTAATGTTTGAAGATTATTTCAAGCAAATGTTGACCTTGACTGCGCCTCAAATGGTCCATCGGCTTAGTCCAATTTTGGCACACTCTTTCCAACATTTCGGCCGGTATCTCACGAATAAATGCTTCAATGTTGTCTTTCAATGCGTCAATTGAAGCGGGCTTGTCTGTATAGACATGAGCTTTAACATAGACCCACAAAAAATAGTCTTAAGGCGGTTAATCGCACGATCTAGGCGGCCAATTGACCGGTCCCGAACGTGAAATAAAATGTTCACCGAATAAGTCCATTGTTGCGTGTGCTGTGTGGCATGTGGCACCGTCTTGTTGAAACCACATGTCATGCAAGTCAAGCTCTTGCATTTTGGGAAAATAAAAGTTGGATATCATCTCACGGTAGAGCTCACCATTCACAGTTACGTTACGATTCGCATCATCTTTGAAGAAGTGCGGTCCAATGATGCCACCAGCCCATAAACCGCACCAAACTGTGATTTTTTCTGGATGCATTGGTAGCTCTGGCAATGCTTCTGGCTGATATTCACTCCAAAATCGACAATTCTGCTTATTTACGTACCCATTGAGCCAAAAATGAGCTTCGTCGCTGAACACAATTTTTCGGTAAAAAAGTGAATCTTCGGCCAACTTTCCAAGAGAAATTGTACGTTGCGGTAGGTCGTTCGGCTTCAATTCTTTTCGTTGGTAAGACGATTCATGGTTAAATTATAGACCAAACTGAAGATGTTTGACAGTGACGAAAAACACGAAACGTGCGTCAGCTGTTTAAACCAGTGTTGCCAAAAAGATAATAGCTAAAAAACCACCCTTTAGAACCGGGTCCCTAAAAATTACCATTCATATGTCACTACATGAATGGAAGACACGTCATTAGGTTGTTAGTGCTTCCTGCCAGAGATATGAAGAAATAATATAAAAATCGCCACCTTCTTTTATCTCGCTTCTGAAAAATATACATGTGGGACCACCCCGAGCGAGCTGAGCAACAGTTAAAATCAATCAGTTCGACATTCAATTCAATAATAGCAAGTTTGACCCGCCTGGTGTCACAATGTCCCTAGCTTGGTCTAACTACGAGTGGTTGTTTTCACTACAACAATATTTAAGTCATTTATACAGAGGAGGAGACAGCAAATTTTGAGAATATGAGTAAATTAACTAAGGGGCGTTGATTTGACGAATGATTCTCATTCAGTCTCAGCCACACCGCCCAAATCGAAAAAAAAGCTATCCCTTACTCTGTTCGTTCTTTTTTTCGTAGCACAATTTAATTATCTCATAATTTTTCACGATTTCCCATTGACATTGGCATATGCCCTCTGAAACTTTCTGATGTGTATTCTACATCTATGAAAGTATGTATTTAAAAATAATTAGAGAGATGCGCGGTGCGGGGCAATCGTCAAGTGAGATATTTCCGAATTTATCTGCATGTATAAGCCAAATTCGTTTGATGTGCTGTGAGACTGGCGGTTCTGTGGGCAATTCAATTTAAATCGGGAAACAAATGGTTTAATTCTTTAACAAAGGAACCGAAGTCGTATAAATGTTCCTCCTCTCCTCCTAAGAGGAGACCACTGTCGTTTTTCGACATTTTGCAACGCCTGGGGACTCATTATGGACATAAGGAATCAATATCGATGATTCAATGGCCAGTCGTGAGCCCAAGAAAATAGAAGAATTTACACCTAGATATGATTAAAATGGTTCACTCTAACAAGTTGAATTTAATATTCCTGATTTGAATGTTTTAAACTGCAAATGAAATTACTCACGGCTGCAATATGTATAAATATGCATGAGTACAAATTTCATGTAAAGAGTATGCATAAAATCGTTGTGAAGTCATTCGAAGGGACAACGGCGAGATTTAGAAGTATCTGGCGGTTTACAACTCGTCGCAGTGCAATAAAGTAATAATATAATATGGGTGGCACTCTAACTGATGGGGCTCACTTCTACATCAGCCACTCGTGTTGTGGTTGTTCTCTGACGAGTGGGCGAGGCCTACTCCGAACGGCGAAGTTTGGTTGGCCTTCCTAAACAGTTGTACTGTCTGTCTTTGACTCGAAAGTGGCGGAGTCCTCAATTATGAAAGTAGGACGTGTCGAGAACTGAGTCTAGACATCCAGAATAAGTGTGAACGCACATAGCCACAACGCCCACTAAGTATAAATACAAACTCTAAATATTCGAACAAAAGAGGTGTGTCCACATTTATGTCCTTCCATTCAATTCGATAGAATTTTATCGAAGCTTCTTTTTTACTGAATTCAAATACAGACGTTTGTAACGTCTTCAAAGAGACCTAGTCATCTCCTCCTTTCAAAACAGCAAAGACATACACTTTTGACAGAGGCAGATGAAGAAATATCATGGCAGATATGCCGCCATTCCTCAGCGACTATAATTGACGTTTGAATTCTAATTCCTGCTGTGTTGTCCGTCAAATCAAAATTTGATTTGTTTCCTTATATGCAAGAAAACGGAAAATTGACAGCACTGATTCATGACAACGTCGTACTGACAAATGAATCGCACCAAATTCAGTTAAGTACCACAATTTTTGATGCCCCAAGTAATGGCATTCGTTCTCCCAAATTTGATCAAAGGGTGTGTCATCAACAGTTACACTAGGGGGCGACCTTAAATGGTTTTCTAAAATCGTATAATTCTCTTGAAGTTGTAGTTGTGTTGATCTGACTTCTGAGAAAGAAATTGATCTGAGAAGTGAATACTAGAATATTCGTAAAATATCGTGTGAAGGAGTCCAAACCAGATCTGCAGCACACCGGAAGATGCATACTGCTTGGCTGAGCCGATAGGCGCCGGTTGTTACATAAGAATTCTCAATGAATCTGTATTTGATCGCACCTAAGCCGCATCAGATAACCGAACTTGATTTCGAGTGTGAAGCTAATTCTACACCTAAATGATCACCGGTCCCGCAAACCGTGCAAAAAAATCATTAGACCGAAAACAAGAATAACAAATATGTGTGCATATCCATTTTATTTTTTATGGGAGTTAAGAATTCAATAAAAACAGCAAGTCATACTGGCAATATTCCAGTATATGCACATAAATTTATACCAACGAGTTGAGTAGGAAGATTCCTATTTTAAATGGATATTTTTATAGCTTCCCTATAAAGTTAACATCCCCTAAGATAGTCTACGATATGAATGTAAACAATCACCCTCTCAGAAGCATAGCAAATTGCACATCCTCCCCCGAACAACTAAAACTGAGGCGAAAAATGCAAAAAAGGCGATCAGCTTGTCAAAGGAAAGTACTTTACAATGTGACAATGCATTGAGGTCCAGGAAGGTAGGTAGAATACCCACTTTTGTGTCGGAAAAACAAAAATCTCACAACACCTAGTAATCTTATTTCTATAGTAGTTGTGACGAAAAATGCCTGTATACCCAAACCAATCATAGGTATGCAGATGGACATATGTACCTCACATGTTGTCCTTTAAAAATACCCATTCAGGAAATGTGTGTCAACGTTACATGCCACCACTTTCTGGGTAGGTGTGGAAAAAAAGAAAGAAATGTATCTAAAATAGCATGACACAATTTCCGAAATGATAAATGTGCCAAGACATGAGGATATCCCATTTTATTGTGCGTAATCTGTACAATGAAAAATTCACACAATTCTTGACGTCGGAGAGGAAAAATCGATTTTTACCAAAAATAAAAGAAAAGAAGGAAAAAAAACACATAAAAAGCTCCAGCAATCGCCTCTGAGTGATACGAACAACTGTCATGCAGACTTTGCGAATGGCCGGGGAGCTGAAAAGGGTACACACATTACGTTTTTCGATTATTTCTCCACGCAACCGTTTCACCCAGTTTAAAAATGAAAAAGAAATCCTCCAACTCATCAGGCCTAGGCGTCGCTGTTTTGTTTTTGTTTGGCTTGCACTACCATTCTCAAAAATTATCGTAATTTAATACATACAATTACAGAACCAGAACTTCCAACTTCCAAATGCATTATTAAATTATTGAACTTTGACAGTAGACCAATCAGTACCCCCGATAGTTATTAACTTATATTAACCCCCAAAAAAAAATCCGTCATAGATGTTTAAAAAGATGTATGCTGTAGATTTTTTTTTTTTTGGATAAATTCATTTTTGCAATGTATATGTACGTTTGATAGAATATTACATATTACATACCACGGAATCGCAATTCATTAGCTGGCTCAATTATCAATAGATCTTCCCGTTTTTCCATTTTGGTTTTTCTTTTTTAGTCTCTTTGTGTTTGTTATTAATGGGGAATTGTTGATATTTTGTAATTGTGTTTTGTTGACGACGTGAATGGGAAACGCTTAGGCTGGTATTTTTCACTTTTTGAAAATTGCAAAATAGTTATATTACTTTTTTTTACTGAAAATTGCCCCGGCCTTCCGTTTTATGCTCCAGCTTTTTGGCAAGAAATCCAACGCATGCGTCATATTTTCAGAACAAATTTCGAATTCGATAAAGTTATGACGTCAAAAAAAAATATGGAGTTCCTTTATATTCGAATTCCATCACACTTCGCAGTGATACCAAGTCGAAGTGTGGTTTTTGTCTATAATTTTGGTATACATATAGTTTATACACCAGTTATGTCTTGTAAATACTTTCATTATTTATGAATTTATGCAAAATTTGTTGCAGAATTATTTACTTCCCCAGAAACACGTCTTTGAGTTTTTTTGTAAAACAATTTCTTTGTTTTTCTCACAAGTGTGGTTTATTAATACTATGTAATAATAAGATAATTCAAAATGGAATAAGCAAAAATACTTATCTCAATATTCCTGATTTTACAATGTTACAAGCAGAAGTTACAAGTGTCATAAGTCATAACCATCTGATTTTATAAATAAATAAAACAAAAAAAAAAACAACTACAAACTGACAGCTGATATTGATTTGATGGCAAGATGACACGTGAATTTGGCATCACTTAACAAACTCACAAAATGGCGTGAATGTATTTAATAGCTTTAATTACCACTTTGTCAAATGTTTTGAATTAGATTCATTTAATTTATCGACAGTGTTGCATATACAATTTTTTATTTGCAACGTAATTGCAAAAACGCGAAGTGATTATGAGTGCGTTAAAATGCAGATAGAAATTCAAGGCGTTTGTCTTTGTTATATTATTTCGTTTAGAATCAAAAAGTTAAGATAAAGTGCAATAAAAACCGGAGGCAGTTTAGATAAGCGATAAAGGCGAGATCGGGAAAGCAAAAAAAAAAAAAAAAAGGAAAACAGAAAAAGCATAACATCTCCATAAAATGTCGTCAACAAACAGCAATCCAGTAATATTGGTGTTCAATTATAAATCGAAGGTCTACATGAATTTTCCATATAGCCCGGATATAACCTGCGAGGAAATATGCATACTCTGCTGCAAAACATTGAATATTCTTCCACCGTCGAAAGGATTATTTGGACTACGGGTTAGTTGTACTGAAAAATGGATAATGCCATGTCGCATCCTAAATACTACGGACAAATATGAGTTTCGAATGAGATTCAAAGTCTCCGAATTGTTTAGGTTTCAAAAAACTGATCCGAACGCATACGAGTACTTATATTACCAAATAAGACACGATTTAATAAGCGATAAAATTGTTGATATTCGATATCCCGCATATAAAGACAAAGTAATGGGCCTAGGGGTTGTAGACATGTTTATCGATCACTTGGAATTGAAAATACCCGGGGAAGATATTGAGAAGAATTACAAACAATATCTACCCAAACAACTGGTGAAAACGCATAAAATATTCGCAAAGAAAAAAATATGTGATGGCTTTCAAGAGATTCGCAGAAAGAACCATCCCCTGTCTTACTTAAAACGATCCTACTTGCTGACGATTATGGGACTTTCGCCGAACTATCTTATGGAAACCTACAATGCCATAGTGGATAAATTACCAGATGACGACGGGAATAGTGGCCCTTATCCGGTGTCTGTTAGATTGGATCCCTTCGATCCCGAAGGACCGGCCGTGCAAGTTTCTGTTAAATATGCAAAGGATGTAAGAGAAGCAAAAAAAAAAAAATTAATATGAGGTGGTGTTTAATAATTGATATCATTTTCCGATGTTTTTATCCCCTTTCAGTGGTTGTTGTTTGCTAAGTTGGAAAATATATGTGCATTACATCGGGACGGCAAAAAGTATGTTAGGTTGGATATCAGTGGGTCGCCGCGGGAGTATCGACTTGAGTTTGCGAAACCATTTGAACTTAAATCATTTATGACTTATCTCTCGGGATATCTGAGGTATGTGCGAATGTGAATGTGTTATGTTTCAATTTGTAAAACAATTCGATTGTAGGCTGACGACAAAATGGATGTTAGATTTATGCCCTCAGTACTTAACTCCATCTCTAGAGGAACTGAAGACTTACAAATGTCATGGACCTGTAGGGTAAGTTTTGATGATATTACATAAAGAGCTAAATTTGATCCCACCCCGTGCTTAACTTGTTGATCAGATGTGATTTATGAATTTATTTTGATTACGGCGAATGTCTAATGTCTACGCGCTCATTATCACTCTGCAGAAACGTGCCCCGAATTCAGACATATGTATTGGTATTTCTTGGGGATAATCTTCGGTTTCTTCGACGTGATCATCTCCGTTATTTTGGCAGAATGCGATTGTGCATACATATTTAAATGGCGTACTAGCTGAATCAAATGATGCACTCGCTGGGAAGTCTTGAACATTTAAAATGCAATACTACTTCGTGCAAGTATTTTAAGGCCAGGAGATGATATCGTACGTGCTGATTGCCTTTAATCGTACATCTTAATAGGAAATCAATGCACAAATAGTTGTGCCATTCAAGTATTTCAAAGTTATTGGGCACACGATTTGGATTTTGATTTGCTTATGAATAGACTCCACTCGTGGCAGAACAGCAGCACGCACAGCTGGAGTGCTTGCTTAGAAGCTAGGTCCTGGCCCTCCACGGGCTGTAGCGCCACCCAGATTATTGGTATGAAAATAAAATAGCACGAATTCTTCAATTGATTGCTGTTAATGCTTCTATCACATAAATACATGTGTGTATGTGTTTCGTCATTGAAATGTTAACATTCGGCATTATCACGAGAATACTTTCGCAATTTCATTGATAACGAAACTATAAACAAACATGAGGAGCGTCAATGAAATAAATTTCCCTAATGAGATGACCGGAGATACAGGTTTCTATATTTTTGTCTAACAGGGGCGTGGAGCGAGTCTGGCGACAAATACCACTACTATCTGTGATTTAAAAGAAGAAGACAAAATGAGCAAAGAACGAATTACGTTCACAGATCAATCCTATAAAAAAAAAAAACAGATTATTTCTTCGAATGTACTGAAATTAAATATTTGCTGTTATCATTTAATGAATTATCGAATGTTTAAACTCTCTCCTACATGGCGGTTCAAATATATCAATCCATTTGAAGACAAAGTTCAATATGTAAATTTTGTTCAAAAATAAAACCAGATATAATAAACTGGAATGAGGTGAAGATTTGCACTGTGGTGGAGAATCAGTATATTACAGATAAAGGCGGAGATGTCAGTCTGCGAATAGTTCAGCAGATATCTGAAAAACAATTCGCATCGTGGCATCGTTATATAAGAAACTACGTTCCTAGTCGTTATTTATGTTTTCTTGGCTAGAAAATACACATATCGCTAGAGGGATCTTTGTAATTGGATGCTTGTCGACCGGAAATGACTTGACCTCTTCAGCGAACATGCGTTTCTCTGCGTTTTTATTTCATTTCTATCGACTGTTTGTAAGAGACACATTTCCTGGACCATATAGAGGTTATGGATGACAATGGTGAAACTATAGGCGTAACAGACGTCCAACTAATTTGGCACGATTTAGTACAATTAGTCTAGGATTGTATGTCTGAGAGGCAGACTCTGGCTGATTTTTTCACGGACGGATCGAAGACTGACGAAGGGGTGGGTGCGGGTGTCTATTCCAAAGACCTCCCTGATCACTGTAGCGTCTTGCAGGCAGAAACCATTGCGATTAAAGAGGCCTTGTCATGGCTCAAAAACAGCGTGATATCTGTTCGGACAGGCAGGCCGCAATAAAATCCTTGGACAATGTCAAACTCAAAAACATGCCTTAATTGCAGGCTGTCTCTTAACGAGATGGCTGAGCATTTTAACATACACCTTATGTGGGTGCTGGGACACTATGACATACCAGGCAACTGCAAAACCAGTGAAGGTGTGGTACAACCACTTCCCTATCAATATCAGGTGTACCACCTTCCATGCCGATCTCATTTGAACATACATACAATTAATACCGCCAATAACAAATGGCTAGAAGGCACCACCTGCCTTAAAACAAAAGAAATCTAGCCATCGCTTAACCTCAAACAGTCAGCCAGTCTACTTAGGCTCAGCAGGCCCTCATTACAGATTCTCACAGGAGTCATAACCGGGCACTGTGCAATTGGCACTCATGCTCAAGAATAGGTGTTCCATATAATGATTTCTGCAGATGCTGCATGGATTAAGAGGAGGTAGAAAACATAGATCACCTATGGTCAGCAGCGCTCTGGCTAGTCGTAGATTCCTACACTTCACGGGCTACTATTTTAATAATCTCAATGAGCTAAACAGCGTCAGCATAGGCCAGCTAAATCGCTCAACAGGTTCCGATGTTAGAAGATGTTAATCCGCGTGCTATCACAATCGGCCTACGTTGGCCTTAGTGTGACTGCCTTTAGCAGCCAGCCATTCCAGCCTAACCTAAGCTAATACAATTAGCGAGTGATCGCCTGTTAGTAGATGAGACATTCTGGATCTAAGACCACCACGGACAGATCAGAGCTCTAAGACGATTTTACAATCCGCTGCTAAATTAAGAAACTCATAAATGTAACAAACCGTCCATGTTATTGCGCGGCACTTGATTGAGTAGTGGCAACAGGAGTTGATTGAACTCTTTTAAAGTTGATTATAAATGCATTTGTTTGACGATGGTCTTGCAGTTTCCAACTCGTCCAAAATGCACCAATTATGTGATGCCCTAAGTATTTTACTGCATTCCCTTCCTCATCCTGAGGAAATGTTAAAACCTTTGATGGATAAACGTTTTCTTATTCAAGTTGGTTCTAACAATACAACTTGCAGTGCTCTCGAAATAAACAAAAACAAGTAATCTATGCATTCTATGAACTCATTGGCGCCAAGGCAAATCCACCATAATTATTCCGCTCGGGCGTAAGAATGAAGTTAAAGAGACTGCCAGACGGACGCTCATCGTCGCCGACATATGTCCTTTCAACGATGACACTGTCAATGACATGTGATAACTTATCATAAAATTCAGACTGTCATTGTTTTAATTAACCAGGTCATAAGCCATTCAACTGAGCATGCCCGCCGGAGTGAGTGCATTGTTATTCCGTTTTCAGCAAACAAAACGAGTAAATATAAATTGTGCATTTCATTTCGCAAAAGATCATCAATGTACATGTACACATATAGTGCATCTGCATATTTATTTGCTCGCATCTTAGCACGATGACTATACTATATATATGCATGTATGCCTATTGAAAACAAAAACACGATCACTTCCAGCAATAACTGTTTATTTTCAAGGAAAACGTTAAGAATTTATTATTCATTTTAATCACGTACATACGTTTTATCTTGCTATTTTTTGTTCCCCAGTGGTGATTTCTCATATAATAAGATTCGTGAGAAGCAAGGCAAATGCGGAAGCTACATCATACGCCAGTGCGAGCGAGAATATGATGTCTACTATATTGATATCAATTCAAAAGGGTAAGATTGTGTAAATGTTGCAAAAAAGAAAATATCATAGAATAACCGTTTCGTTTATCGATTTCAGCACACAAACAGAGACTTTTAAAATCACTAGAAATTGTGATACATGGCAGTTGCACATAAACGATGATATATACAACTATAATAATTTATCAGATTTGGCCAACGTCGGAATACCAACGTCGTCTGAGAAATTTCGAATACAACCCTCTGTTTATGGTAAAGCTATCACCTGAACGAGTTCGAAATCGAAAACTACATAATTTATGTTACAGATAAACCTCCACTGTTGCTAATATGCTTACCAAGAAATTTGTTACCAAAAAAGACTGATAGTGAATTAAATGAGGCTCAGCTGTTGCGTAAACCTGTGCAAATCTTTGACCCAAAGAAAGACTTGCAATGGTACAAGAGTAAGTAGAATCAAACCTCTTTCTTTTGTCGTTCCTTCAAAACAATCATTTTCATTTAAGATTCCCAAAGGGAGTGCGAAGATGGCAAGATGGTATCGCTGCGGGCGGATTGGATACAACAACAAAATGTGCAAGATGTTCAAGTAACTTTAAAGTACTTAAAACACGAACAAGACTTTTCGGTAAGTTTGCCGTATATTTTATTCACTTAAATATGCATTGCCATTTCGTGTACAGCCCATACGGTTCGTGGTTGAATCTTAGCTTCTAGATCCCTTCAACGCAAACAGGACCAAAGGTCGAACGCAGAACCTTTCTCTCGAAGAAACCAAGGGCTTTTTCATCCACTTTTGAAATTGTCAATGCTTACAGCGGATCTGAATGCCTGAGAGAGAGGTCTCTTTTACCAAATTGCCTCTTGAGCCCAAAGAAACTGCGTTTGGCATGAATTGTTCTGCGTTTGATCTCGGTACTGCTGATGTTCGTAGTATTTACTGCGGAGCCGAGGTAGACAAGTCCTTATAGCTGCCGATCAGCCTCATTCACTGCCAGACCCATTTTAGGCGCTTCCGTCTTAATGGCAGCAAACGTCTCATACAGATATAAGTGAGCAATGAGATTTGTAACTTCGTCCACGACCACCACCACACATAATTTTATAACATTCATGGATCCACCTACCCCGTTTGGGGAAGGGTTCCAGCTGTTCACAACAGCTCGCACGTATTTATAGGCACGCCGTATAAAAAAAACGATGTCAAATGAGATCAAGGGCCAAGGGAGATGGAAGTTTGATAACCTCTTGCTCTCTCGTTTCTGGTCTCATTGACCACTCACTGCTATCGGTGTATGTTAACAGTTGATCAGACTACTGGAACGAAATAGATATTTTTTTTTTATAATTTGCGCGCGCTCAAGGGATTGCTAATACCCTTAAGTGTCCGGGGAGACACTTAAGGGTATTAGCAATCCACAGCACGGGCTGAAGGTATAGAAGGAGAAAGAGAGGAGGTACCTGTGCACATTGGTCTTAAATATCTGCGGTTTGTAGTCTGTGGGAAATATAGGGCTGGGAAGAGCATTCCAAATTCGCGTAGTACGGCTGAAGAACGAGTCTCTAAATTTAACTGTGCGTCCGAAAGTAAGCTTAAGGGTAAACTGATGAGCATTCCTGGCGAGGCGAGTATTGCGGGTGAATTCATGGAGAGGAGGAATGCAGTTGGCTAGCTCACTTGAGCATCGTTTGTTGAAATAGCGATAAAATACGGACAAAGAAAAAACGGTACGTCGATGTTCGAGCGAGTCTAATGACTTTGCGACATTGTTGTCTCCTATAAGTTTTATCGCTCGCTTTTGGGTTCTATCTAGTAGGTGCAGGGTGGTCTTTGGGGCACCATACCAGATATGAGCGTTGTACTCAAACTTGGGGCGGATATACGCCTTATAAATGAAAACCAAATCAGAGGAGGTGAAATATTTCTTGCATCGATTAAGGAAACCTAAACATTTCGCAGCATTTTTGGCGACCTCAAATATGTGATCGTTCCAATTAAGTGTTGTGTTGATACATATACCAAGGATGGAAAGCTTTCCGGTTTCATCGACACAAGCGCCATTCATGGATAATGGCTGATTAACAAGGGTTCGCTTGAGTGACAGCAGACAGCATTGAGTTTTTGAAGCATTGAATTCCACTCGGTTGTTGTTTCCCCAGTTAATTATGCTGTCAAGATCGGAATTCAATGTGCTTAACATACGCTGCCGTTCCAATTCTACGGCCGAAGGGCAGGGTCGTGAGTCTCGGAACGAATATGAAAAGCTGAGGGTGCTGTCATCAGCTAAGGAATGTATTGGATTAGAAGTAGCATACAAGAGATCATTAATAAAAATGAGAAAGAGTGTCGGAGACAGAACAGAACCTTGGGGTACACCAGCATTTATTAGGTGGATATCAGACTTGAACCCATCCAAAACAACTTGAATTGAACGGTTCGAAAGGTAATTTCTAATCCATAGAAGAGGAGATTCATCGATACCATATGCACGCATTTTCGACAAAAGAGCTTGATGCCAAACGCTGTCAAATGCCTTAGAAATATCAAGTGCAACGATCTTGTTTTCGCCTGCATTATGCAAAGATGTGTTCCACTTTTCGGTGAGATAAGCTATCAGATCACCAGTGGACCTGTTGCTACGGAAACCGTTCTGCCGGTCATTAAGAAGCTGCCGCGATTCAAGATATTTCATCTTATTCGCATTCAGTGGGAACTAAGTCCGTCAATGGGTTCTACATTCAATTTGCTTCCGGCCCCAGCTCTTTCGAGTCACTGACAATGTTCAAAGGGTCTTCCTGTCTAGAAAAAAAGCCTCCCAACACTTCGCCTTTCGAAATCGACATAAAACTGTTCTGTCATCTACTGCCCATCCACTCGTTATCTAACAATACACGCAACACGAATGGTTGCTGTAGATGCAAGAGCCAAGGGTGGCGGACTGTCGCACCATCCATATAATATTGTATTATTATAGTGTTCATATTGCAAGATGCAAAGAACGCTATCATTCGCATATTACGTATGCATTACTCTCATCACACAAATGTAGGCTTTTCTACAGTCTCGTTTGCCGATTCATTGCATTCGTCGTGTCATACGATCTTTCGCATCGAGGGAAGCAGAGACGATTCCAAGAAAATATGTCCAATGTTTATGTGAATGGTTTTTACAGTTTTACTTGAGTATGCACGCAAAAAGCATGCACGACAATGACCTCCATTCGTGCTTTTTTTTTTTTGTCAGTCATCAGTATTTTGCTAGTGGATAGGTCATGACTGACTTGGTGACTGTTTACGTTTCAGAATGCCACCGTAATGGATCCAATTACTTCATAAATTTAATCGACCACATTTTACTTAAGAAAAACTACGTAATCTTCAAATAATAATCGAACACATTTCTTCTTTTGCAGGATTTCATGAAGTTAGCCAACACATGGAGTCGAATAGATACATCAGAATTTATAAAACTATATGGCATCACATTAACAACTCCGTACACAATGATTATGGAAAACGCAAAATATGGGCCGCTTAACGAATTTTTATATAATCTAGGTGATAAAGTGCCAATGGAGTGTTTGTTAGATGCTTTATATGGACTTGTCTGCGGGATCGCTTATTTGGTAAATCGCAATTGCACTGCAATAATGAAGATGTTAAACTAAAGTGATTGTTTGTTTTTTTCCTTTAGCAAGCGAAAGACATGATCCACGGGAATATTCGGTGTTGTTATTTATTGGTGACGAAGTTTGACCCAAAAAAACAATTGCTGATAACAAAAATCTCAGATCCAGGACTTCCTAGACCATACACACATCAAGAGTAAGTATTAACTTATGATTAATTATTTATTTTGCCGTCGCCGTGGCGTAGCAGGGTGTTGCGACGATTTCCGAACTGGGGGTGCCAGGTTCAATCCCCGACACGACCATCTTTCATATTTCACGATCAAAAAGTGTTGCTGTCTAGGAACACCTTCTCAAACTTTGCTATTCAGAGTCGTAGGTCCCATCCACTCGTGATTGAACAACAGCACACAGAAGACGATGAGAACTGTCGCGCAAGCAAATTTTATTAATTATTTATGTTATCAGGGAATAGCATCTCAGTTTGCTATTCGAAGTCCCTTTTATGTATTTCGGTATATATATTCCATTTTTTTATTATTGAGCTTTTCAATAAGTACTGCAGTGTTTTTATGGCTAAAGTTAAACACACATCATCATCTTTTGACCCGCATGATCCACAATAGGGGTCGCGGGGGAAATGCGCGCACGAGAGATCTCCAGCCCACTCGATCCTCTGCCATCGACTCTAACTCATCAGGAGTTATGCCCAAGCGCAACCAAGCGAGTTTTTGGATTTCGTCCAACCACCTCAACATGGAAATCGATGGTATCACATTCAAGGCACGCCTCGGAAGTCATGATGATGAGGACATTCGTGTCATTTGACCAATCCATCGTAGCATAGCCCTTTCCGTTCGAAGAAGCAGCTGCTACACATTAAGTGCCTCGCCTACTGCCGTGTTTCTCATCCTATCCCGTCGAGTAACTTCCACAACGGCACGAAGAAATCTCATTTCGGCAGCTTGTATTCGCGATCTTATTCTTTCAGTCATTACCCACATTTCATGACCATCGGTGGGAGTTGGAACAAATACTGAATTGTAAACCGCTAACTTGACTTTGACACCAAGCTCGGCAAACCTGATTACAGGATTTCCAAGCTGTTTCAAAATTGAACCAGCTTGGCCAAACCTATAGGAGCATCACTCGTGAAAAAGATCCCGAGATACTTCAACTTCTCCACCTGCTTCAATGGGACTCCACTCCACTCCAACATGTAGAGTGCATTGAACAGGCGTTCTGGAAATGACTCTGATTTGTTCGCGTTAACCTTCATTCAAGCATCTGCGCATATGGCAACAAACCTATCGAATGCGCACTGGAGTTCCGTCTGGGAGGATGTAAGGATAACTAAGTCACCTGCAAAAAGAAGATGACTTACCCTCAACTCTACCAATGTGAAACATTCCTCGCCTCGGCTGCGCTGCAACATCCAGTCCATATATATAATGAAAAGGAGAGGTGACAAGACGCACCCTTGGCGAAGTCCAACGCTCACGGTGAAAGGTGCTGATTTAGCAATGTTAACCCGAACACAGCTGCTACAGCTTGTGTATAGAGAATTAATGAAGGGCCCTCAAAAGATTCCCATCGATCCCATACTCCTGCCGAACACTACAGAGTTTACCTCGAGGAACTCGATCGTATGTCTTATCCAAGCATACAAACCAGCTGTAGATCAGTTTGCCATACTCCCAAGCCTTAACACACACATTTCTGATATAAATGCTTCTATTTAATCCATATTATCCATCATGGTCAATTACTTCCTTCTTCTTCTTTGTTTGGCGCTACAGTCCGGGATGGACCTGGGCCTCAACAAGCCTTACCAGCCAGCACGATCTTTCGCCAGCTGCCTCCAATTGCACACACCAAGTTGGTTGAGGTCCTTCTCCACTTGTGTGCGCTGTCTCGTTCGAGGACATCCTCGGTTGCGTTGTCCCAATGGCTCGGAATCGAAAATTCTTCAAGAAGAATTACTTCCAGAAGAGTCTTCTGTAAAAGTCAGCAGACAACTTTTCTACGTACATAGAAATTGGAATTAAGTTGTCTTCCGTCCAAATTGTTTTGGAGAGAGCGGAACAGATCGTCAGTCAGGCGCAAAGTCTGGAGAGTGCGTGGGTAACTTCCCATACAAATGAATTCAGTCTGTGTGTGGTCTGGCGTTGTTATGATGGACAACAACGCCGTTCCTGTTCGACATTCCAGCATTTGCAGCCTGTGCCAAACAAATGGTCGGACTCTTATCATTCATTTAAGAAAATATTGACCGCTTAAAACACGTATAATCACAAAAACTTCTCGTAACAACGTGAAGGATAACCCTCTCTATTGGAATAAACAACAAACATTTCATACCGTTGGATGCTGTCGTTATCGTTCTGTTTGATATGACCCCAATTTTGAGAAACTTCTGTGTTCTAAATTTATTTCCACGATTTCTCCTCGCGAATGCTTTATTTAATGAATCTTTGCGCTCCGTCGAGACTCATTCATCAGAAAACAAACCTAGTTTCTTCATGAAGTATATTCTGCTTTCGTATTTAAAGTAAATCCTCTTATTCTATATCCCAACCCATCATGGAAACCCATTTTTCTTTGTTACAGTTTGCCCTGGATTCCATTTAATTATCATAAGGACTTGGAAGCTGCAAAAACCGATCCCCAAGCCGAATTGTGGGCATTTTCAACGACAGTTTGGGAAATATTTGCACGCGGTAAACCGATCAACAATCTAACAGCAGAAATTCTCTCTCAAAACTATATCCGTCACGGATATTTACTGCCACAACCCAACGAATGTCCAGATTCAATTTATCAAATAATGATGGACGGATGGAGCCGGGATCCAGATAAGAGATTCAATCAACAAGCCATATTAACAGTACGATTCATGACAAAGAAGGACCTAACACCTAATTACGAAAGAATCGAACTTCCTGAAACGGTATCCTACGACGATACGTCTCTATTTTCGAATTCAAGTAATGCAACTGATGGAACTTGTAAGTGTGATGATGGAGTGTGTTCTTTTCATACTTTTCAATACAGTCTTGTCCGTTTCAGCTCAAACCTTCCTCAATGGCCACAGCAGTAGTGATGTGAGAAGCTGCGGCTTTTCTGTAAATTCAATACAGTGTGATCGATTGCCACTTTTGCGTGGACACAATGGCATGAGCCAATTACACTCGAGCTACTTCGACGACACGCCATCCGTGAAGCTTGTTCAGGGGGGAAAGATAATATACAAGGAAAAAATTGGCGAAGGGCACTACGGTGTTGTATATCGTGGTGAACTTCACTATAACAAAAACTATGCTGCGGAGCAAGTTGCAATAAAAACTCTGAAGTCAAACAATGGCTTCAGTGAGGACTTTATGAGAGAAATAAAAATTATGCAAGTACGTTGGAATGTCTCGTATGTGTCGACAGTTTAATTAATTTCCCGATTGTCCCTAGGAACTGAACCATCCAAATATAGTAAAAATTAAAATGACAGTCGAAGACCCAGTCTCCATCATCATGGAATATGTGAAGGGATCGTTCAACGTGTACCTGGCTTCGAATAAACCGATTTTAACGAACGAGGAGCTCCTCCATTTTGCATTGGAAATAGCGAAGGTATGTTTTAGACGCAAGTTTTCTTCTAATTTTTTTTTTCTGATCGAAATTACCATTCCAGGGCATGGAGTATCTGCGAAGCAAAAAAGTAATTCATCGCGATTTAGCTGCTAGAAATATCCTCGTTGACAGCGAAAGGCATATAGCGAAGATATCTGATTTTGGCTTAGCACAGATAGCAAACAACGATGGTTACTACATAGCGCAGAGCAAGAGGGACATACCAATTAAGTGGTATGCACCAGAGTCGATAAGAACATCGAAATTCTCCTTTCAGTCGGACGTGTGGTCGTATGGGGTGACACTGTTCGAAATGTTTTCACGTGGTGATACACCGAATCTCGACCCCAAAACAGAACTAAGTCAGTTTGAATTTCTTAAACGATTAGAAATGGGACACAGGTTTGTTAACCAAAAAAAAAAAATTGTTGTTTCCGAAATATATTTTTTTTTTTTAATTCTTCATGTTTTTCTAGGTTACGCCGACCTGAACTTTGTCCCGAAGACGTTTATATAAATCTTATGATGCCATGTTGGCATGATAATCCTAAAAGGCGTCCCATATTCAAAGAAATAGTCGATATAGTTGAATCAATTATAAAAAATACCAGCGATTGCATCTGAAGTCAATAATTGTCTAAGTACAGAGAAAAGGCATTTAAGTAGTTATTTTAGACGAAATATGTTATTTTTTAAAATAATTTTACGAACCTTAGCATTATATTTTATCTTATTTACTTTAGTTTTTTTTTTTTTTTATTAATTCTTAAAGGAATAGCAGAGTAAGGTTATAAAATGTTTTTTGGTAGTTAATTGCTTTCCGAAGAGTTGGCCTCTGTACGCACGGACAATCTCTTTCACACAATTCTCTTAATGTAACATACAACTGTTCTTGCCGTGTAAAAGTTTTGTAAATAGTTACTTCAGTAGTATAAATATATTAATTGTTATTTAATCCTCAATTTTTGGTGTTTCTTTTTGAGTAGGGATTGTAGATGGGTGCGTTGGAAGGTTCTGCGGAATGGTTTTATCTTGGCAAACTTAGTGTCACAGGAAGTCGACGTGAAGTATACCAATTAAGATCGATTGTCAAAAGGGGCACGAATATCCTTGTATATCTGTTTGCCTATCTCACGGCCCGAGACGACGACAGAGACTATGGGTGATTTCATAAACGTCAGCCTAACTAAGGACTGCGTTATCCATGTTCATTAATGCAGATATACGATCGTCCTAACTTGAACTGCAGTCCCTACTGTTGATAAACGTCAATAGCTCATCGATGTCGGGCAGATTGCGCAGTAATTTTTTTTTTGACTGCAAAAATGTCGATTAGTGGAGAACTATTTTGTACTAAAGCAGGCCTGTAGACATTCTTCACCGCTGTTTGTTCAAAAACGTGTGAGAAAAGAAATATATATATATATATATACGAGGGGCGTTCAATATATTCTCGGTATCGATATGAAGGAAAATTCAATTTAAATAGTTTTTATTTTTCAATATAATCTCCGCTAACATCAATGCATTTGTTACATCTTGAGATAAGCTTTTTTAAACCCTCAAAAAAATAAATTTCCTCTTTCTCTGCAAAATACCCCCATTTATTGCCGACTTGAGTTCTTCATCACCCGAAAATCTTTTTCCACGAAGACATTTTTTCAAATCCGGAAACAGGAAATAATCACTAGGGGCAAGGTCTGGACTATAGGGTGGGTGTTGGATTTCTTCGAAACCACAATCTCGCGCAGCAACCTTGGAAACTCGCGCCGTCTGAACAGGAGCGTTGTCATGAAGAAGCTACACACCCGCTGCGAGTTTACCCCGTCTTTTCTTTTTAATTTCCTCCCGCAAATTATGCAAAGTCTAAGCGTAGGATGTGGCGTTGATGGTTTCACCTTTTTTTGTACTCAATGAGCAAGATTCCCTTTGAGTCCCAAAAATCTGGCCATGAGCTTCCCGGCAGACGGAGTGACTTTGAACTTCTTCGGGGGGTCTGTTCCTTTTTTATGCCACTGCATGGACTCTTGTTTGCTTTCAGGGTCATAGTGGTGGACCCATGTTTCGTCAGCAGTAACAATTCGATCCATAACACCGTCCGCGTTCTTACTACACATCTCCAAAAGCTCTCTACAGCATGCGATTCTCACTTTTTTCTGGGGCGCTGTGAGCATTCGTGGCATCCACCTTGCACTGAAGAATGGTGTGAATGGTACCAATTGAAAGCTTGGTGATCTCTGCCATCATTTTCACCTTTATTCGGGCATCCTCAAAAACAAGTTTTTCGACTTCTTTGATGCTTTCTCCCCTACAAGCAGTAGCCGGGGCGCCGGAGCGGGGGTCGTCTTCAATGCTCTCTCTGCCTCTCTTGAATTCACTTGACCACTTTTGCACAGTTGATAATGAAGGTGCGGAACCCTGGTAAACAGCCACCATCTCTTCATGAATAGTTTTTTGACTTTTTCCTTGCTTAGTGAGAAATTTAATTACAGCGCGATGCTCAATTTTCATCATCATCGTCTCAGTTGCCATTATGATTCTGTTTAACTAGAGATAAAACGCGAATTAATTAATCAAATTTATATGAATGCACTAAAATAATAGTATTACTTGATAAATAAGTCAATTTATATATACAACCACAGCTTCACCCCGATACCGAGAATATATTGAACGCCCCTCGTAGATCATACTTGCGCAGATTTCCGACGTAAACACCCTATATTATAAACAACAATTCAAATGCAAGTAAAATTAGCTGCTCCAACTCGGCGAATTAATTTACAACCCTCAGCGCCCATGCTCTTTTTTATGAAAAACAAGCGAATACAACAAGTGAACACACAAATGAAAAACAACGAACAACAACAAACGCTAGTGCATGAATGGTAGTGTTTCGGGGCAATTTGTGGACATGTTGCGATAAGGTCCTAGGCACCACCAACCGAAAGTGGCTCACAATTCCCCGAGAGTATAATCATGGGAACACTCCAAAACATCAATGTTCATAATTTGGACTGAAGATTTATCATCGTAATTCATAACATTAACACTTCAAGGGAGTCTGTCTGATGACAATATTCAAAACTGAAAAAATCACTCACAACGCGAGTGGTTTCTGTTGTGCTGTGACATCTAATAATATTTTTTAATATGTGTGGTGCTATATATAGAACTGGACCTAACATCTGTAGCAACCACTCGTGTTGTATTGCTATTCTTCCCCCACAAGTGCAGGTAACGCTACAATTTAGAAATGTAAACTTTGTCAGGCTCAATTTTGTAACAGCTTGGCAGATCTGAAATCAGGAAGGCCGAAGTTAATTAGCGGTTCTCAATTCAGTATTTGTTCCAACTCCCACCGATGGTCATGCATTTTGGGTAATGACCGAAAGAATAAGATCTTCTTCGAACGGAAAGGGCTATGTTTCGATGGTTGGGTCACGTGGCACGAATGTCCTCATCATCACGACTTCCAAGGCGTGCCTTGAATGCGATTCCATCAGGAAGGCGACCGCTTGGCAGACTCTGGACGACGTGGTTGGACGTAGTCCAAGAACCCGCCTGGTTGCGCTTGGGCATTACTCCTGATGAGTTAGAGTCGACGGCAGAGGATCGAGTGGACTGGATATCTCTTGTAAGTGCATTACCCTCGCGACACCTGTTGTGGATCATGAGGGTCAGAAGATGATGAAGTTTGAATAGTTTTTTGCAGACATGTGCACTCTGAATATTGCCAGTGAGTCGACATAGGTGGACTCTTTCGCTGCGATTTTATCGTTGACGACGACCTGTTATTTAAATGGAAGTCTGAAAGCTAGAAGGCAACGAAGTCGGCCACTCAACTCTCCCCTCGAGTACACATAGTCGATGCAAAATGCTAAAAACTGACTGATGAGAAAATAAAACACAACATCTCGTCTTTTATATTATCCTGAATATTTTATTTGTATAATTAAATTCATAAAATTGTAATTTCAAGTTAAAATATAGATGTATAAGTAAAAAATGTGTTCCACATAGTGTTTAGTATAGTAGAAATGTAGCTAGTTTTTTTTTTTGTATTTTTATTTTGTTGTTTCTTAAGTTTTTTTTTATTATTTTTATTTTTATTTTTTTTTTTTTTGTGAATTATACTTTATGAACATCACCCAGAGTTTGCTCATAGCAGTATTAAAGTAGTCTTACAAAGAAGTTTACGATATTTCCAAATTGTTTTGTTTATAAATATATTTGCATAGGATATTAAGTATATTAACTTAATCAGTTAAAAAGTATTTAAAATTGATTTAGAGTCGATTTATGCATAAAATCGACAGAATTATAATAAATATATAAATAAATATGTATATAAAGCAAATACACTTCCATTTATATATACATATGTACTTATAGATCTCTTAAATATTGTATATTGCTAATAAACATATCTTCAACATTAGGATTGCTTTAGTAGGCTACTTTTAGTTTTAATGTGTTTCTTTCTTTGTTTTGTTTGTTTTGTTAAGATTAAGAAGACAAGAAAACTCTATGGGAAGCCTTTTGTCAAGTTCATAATTTTATGTATCTCTATATATTGTATTTATTTTGTATAAATAAAGTATTCATATTTTTTTTTTTTTTGCAATTACACATAGATTTATATATATATATTGTTTCTTTTTTTTTTTTGTATTCACGACAACGACATTTATGAGTTAATGACTATATTTTATGACATATGATGTTAATAACTGTGACTTTTTAGAAATACGATGAGCAGTGAATGGAAGCGTCTCTCTTCATCACGAACACAAAAGCAAACTCTCATTATCATTAAGTAGGATATGTAGGGTTAAAGCGATTCTTCAGAACCTGAATCAATCATGAGAAGAAATTATTATCGACTGATTAACCCAAATGACACGTGCGTAAGGAGCCATTTCAAAAATGCGTCACCCAGACCCCATCAATACAATGGAGCTGACGGAATCTAGGTGGCTTAAGTGAACCTTACCGGGGTGCCGAGGGTAGCCGCTTCACATAAGAACTAATCAGCTTATACAGTAATTAACGAGCCGGAAAATGCTAAATAACGTGATGCGTGCAACCGTATTTTTTTGGGGGAATTAATAGAAAACTGAAAGCAAATCTCATTAGGCATGACTTATGACTTCGCTAAGACATTTATATGGCTTTGAAATATGATGTGACTGTTTGCTGGCTTCAAACAAACTCTTACATTCCTTACAACATAGAGGGGGTCAAACCAAACAATACAATTTTTGTATCCATTTAGACACAGAGAAATACAAGCAACTAGTTGAGTCCAAAATAATTGAATGTCGTTTGATTTTGAAGAAATTCGAGTCAATCAATTCAGATTTGTTTGCATTTTCGATAAGGAATGATAGGGATTCGGACAATCATATTCTTGTTCAGATACATCTGTGGAATGTATTCGCAGACTAGCGAAATATGATAAAAACTACACTGTAAAATTGGAATGGTTTGCTAAATTTAAGCAGTTCAAGATTGCATGAAGGGATTGCTTCACTCCTTTATGACGTCGAAAGGACTTCTTTCCTTTACTTAAGAACTAGGCTATAACGCCATGACTGCTTCATAATGACACAGAATATGTGAACTATGGAAACATATTCCCAATCAACACATTGTTTCCTTTCAGTGTTTTGGTATCTTCAAGGCTATTACTTTATCAGGGTCAAATGCCTAATGTCCTCACCATTCACAGTGGGACTGCTGTTGATACCTCATCCCACACCTCTAGTTGCACTTCTGACTTCTCAGGAATCCATTTATGTGTACGCCAAGGTCAATGTCAATTCTTGGAGTACAATTCCTCAGAAGCAACAGAAATTCTTGCGGCTGTTAGATGGTATGTGTGATTAAATGTTTTTGAATCAACAACAAAGAGAGAAAGGCAGCCTACTCAGCTGACTGGAAGAGTAATATCTATAATGAATGATTACATATAATTTTAGAATGATTGTGAAACGTCTTGCATTGCACATCAAGGAATTCTCAAAACCACGAAATGTAAATTAGATCATTCATGTCATATCGATTTTAGCAAAAATCGCTAACCTTGAAAAAAAAATTACGAAGAAAACATGTACACCGTGGCCTTATGCAAAACACGTACATATGTGGATATGCGTAAAAGTATGTATATTGCGTACATTTGAATTTAGTTAAAGAAGAACACACAAGTAGGATGGGATTTTATGGGGATTACACTGCCTGCCATAAGCAAGGAGTTTAACAAAAGAGAAGCAACACATATTTCAAACATTTGTTTACCATATTGCGGTTGAATACGTATGCATGTATGTATGTGGAAAAACCAAACAACATCGATACGACTTGTGCTAAATGAAAACGAATCAAAGTGGAGGAGGGACAAAGGGAATAATTAAAGTTTGCACCGATGTTCTGAAAACACTTATTCACATGCACATCGTAAGTGGGTAACACTGCTATTAAATGCAACAACAAATGTAATATACTATATTTAGTGCAAACGTATCTCTTAAATTTTATATATGCTATGCTTAGATTAAATTTGAAATAAAATGTTTTTTTGTTTTGTTTTGTTTTCTGTTTGTTTTTGTGTATATCTGCTTAAAATGTTACACCATCATCTATAAATCTTGAGAGATAATATCAATTCATTAAGTATCTCGTATGTTACATCCTCAAACAGCGCTTAATATCTAGAATTTATCTAAACTTGAAGAATTTTTTTCCACTTGAATTCTTTTAAATGTATTGCAGCATTATTATGTTATTAGTTAATTTTTTTTTTATCTATTTTGTTAGAATTATCTTTATTTTTGTTCCATATTGCATTGAGACTAATTGATAGATAAATGGAAATCAAAATGTGAATTTTCAATTAATTAGATCTTTAGACATTTGCTTTGAACGACGAAATGAAAATTAACGAAATCGAACGAAATCTTGTTTTAATTGCTTTAGAATCTTTGTGTATGTGTGTGTGTGTGGATGTGTGTTTTAATTAACTACATTTATATATGTATATATTTGTTTATTTGTTTTGTTTTGTTTTGTTTTGTTTTTGCTCACACTTACAATTTAAATAACGTCCATTTATGTATGTTTAATACTAAATGCGTGCTTGATGGAAAGTATAAATTACTAAACGCGCCCGCACTTGTAACCGTTTCTTTTGTAATAATATTATTCTAATAATTGTAAATTTAAATATAACCTTTGTATGTTTTTTTTTTTTTATTTCATTCCTAATTTAGATAAAAGCTTTTTGTTTTATTTCTGTTTTTGTGTAGGCAAAAAAAATTTCGCTAGAGGAAAAATTTTAAATACAAAATACACTTCCTTTCACTTCCGTTCAATTTGCCTCTTGTCTATGTAATAAATAAATTGTACATGTTCACATACATACATACATATGTAAATGGAAAATAAAAAAAAAAAAAGAAAAACAAAAACCAGATAACAAACACAATAACAAATATCAAAGTAGTTTAACTTAATCAATAGGAATTAAGGAACAGCAAATCATTGGCTGAAAGACTTATAGACCTCTTACATGTTACGTAAATATATATATTATATATATATTCATATATGTATGTTATGTATATTAAAAAATTCTAAGGACACAAATTCAAAAATTGAGAAAAAATTTCCCCATTTTCTATAAGTATGGTAAAAAAAAGTACAGAATTATCTCGAATTCACAACAATGAAACACGACGATTCTTACTGAAATTTTTTTTGTTAAGAGTAAGGCTAATTCAATTACCCATTGATGGACTGTGGGGTGTTGTTCGGTTTCTGATCGTCAATTGGCGTTGGCGGTGCGTCCCGTCGCGGTGGCATCCTCTCATTGATTGCATCCAGACCCTTGGCCTCGGCAAATGATGTTATCTTGTGATTTGGTGAGAAGCCTTGCATGGCATTTTTGAGTGATTGCTTGCCACCGGATAATGCACCTAATGGCAATGCTCCAGTTGGTGTCAGACCCTTCAATTGCAAAACTGATTCAGATTCTTCACGTAGCACAGAGAATACGCGTGCCATTTTGCCAATTGCACGGATTTTATTGCGTATAACCTCCTTGCGAAGAGCTGCATCTTCGGCATCGGTTAGTGGATCTTCATCGCTTTCTGTCATCAACTCATCGTCGGAGCAAATGTTGAGGACATTGACTAACATTTCGGTGACCTTCTCACCGACAAATGGTAACGACCAGGTGAACACGTCCATGAAATTCGGCAACCAATATGGATGTGGTGAGCAGTTGAACTGGCGAATATTCATCACGTTGTTCTCGTATTTAAGTACGGCCGCCTTGTTGTTGTAGACGTCTAGGTAGTTGGGTGCGGAAAATATCGTAATGAGTGATGGGAAACCAGTGGTTTGACTCTTGCGGTACATTCGGTAGCCAGCGTCTTGAGCCTCGTGAGCTCTTATTATTGAGAGCAAATTGTTGTTTTGCAGAAAGTCACAACAAGCTGCGTAGCTGTAAAAATAAGAGCAACCACGAACAGAATTATGAGTGTAGAACTCCGAGTTCTTCTCATTTCCAAAATCCTCCAATGGATCTGACCATAGCAAATCACACATGGGCCCAAACGCTGGAGGCTCCTTAAATCGATCCAAACGACGAATGTCCTCTAGCTCGTGTATCTCCGGCGAGAGGCCACCGTGAACGCACAAAAATTGCTGATTCATCAACGCAGCCAGGGGCAAGCAGTCGAACGCATCCATGCATGCATCGTAAACGCACTCGGAGTACTTTATTTTACACTCCTGCTTAAACGTGAAGTATTCGGTAAGATGACGACACTCATGATTTCCGCGCAACAAGAACAAAGTGGTAGGATAGCAAATTTTTAATGCCCACAAATAGAGAACGCACTCAATGCTGAAATAACCTCTATCAACGTAATCACCCAAAAACAAATATTTCGTGGACGCTGGTGACCCGCCGACCTCGAACAACTTCATGAGATCATAAAACTGTCCGTGAATATCCCCGCACACTGTGACTGGGGCCTCAATGTCAATCATGGTCCTTTCTGACCGCAACAATGCAGCACCTTCGCGTATTATACGCAACGCAGGAGCTTCCTCGATACGACCTTCCAATATGAAATGTTGTTTTAAGACATCGTGATGAGGTTTTCCAGTCCTGGCATCGAACACCTCGCTTATAGTTAATTTATGACTCGGTGGAAATGGTACACTGTCCACAACACGATCTTTCGTGGCTGTTAGTGATGATTTTTTCGCAGATTGTTGAGGTATTGCATCCGGGGTCGAAGGTTGATCATATTTTGGTTTTCCTGCAGCGTTTGGCTGTTGGGCTGGTTTCTGGGGTTGATTTGCAGCAGCAGCAGCAGCCTGATTTTGGCTCGATTGATTATTTGACGAAGACATTTCCTCCATAAAAATAAGGACCAGGGGTCACTTTGCTCGTTTGAAAAACGAAACTTTCACTTCAATGATTTCTCAAGGCAATATTTTTAATAAATGCGATGGTGTAACACCTCCTTGCATGTAAATTAGCTGAGATTTGCAGACACTAAAGGTATACAACTTGCTCGAGGGCGACCAATCAAGTGCACGTCGAAAATATGAAATTCCTCAATTTTCCTTTATATCATCATTATGTATGTAAAGAACTAATAGAGTTTTGACTGTCTTCCCAACAATCAATGCACTTTTGAATGAATTTTGAAATCAATTTAAAGTTTTTCTCAATTTCTTTCTAAATGGACTATTGTCAAAAAAAAGAAACTACACCATCTAAAGTTGACAGTCAAATTTTCGTTAAATACGTTTTACTAATCCGAAATGGGATGGCATCGGAGTTGTGAAAATTGATTAGTAAAAATTATAAGGTCACATGAAAAAAATTCTACCGCAAGTTTTTTTTTAAAATTTTAAAAATACTAGAGATTGATTGCATATTTATTATTTTTAACTTTAAAATCGCTTATCATATTTATCATTTTAAAAGTTGAAATGAAAACATTGATTCTCTTGAAACTATCAATTGCAACGGAAAACGACGTCAATTTCATAAATATTTAATTAATATGAACATGGGAGAAGTCCAAAATTAAACGATAGTCCTCTTAATAAATCTTTCTTTATAACTTGTGCTCTATAATATATGATTCTATATTTTACAGATTTCATTATATCATCGTCAATTCGCACATAGCTTCCCCACAATTTGCACGCATTTATGAACACGTCTGTTGAGTCATAATTTCTTACCACAAATGACATTGACATGGCGATTTACCTCCTCGAAAGCAAAATTTGACAGTCCTCAACGTTTCTGCTTATTATTTTGTGTTGAGAAGGAAAAGTTGAATCATTTATTTTTAATAAGGAAATTTACATTTTCCTTGTAGTGTAATTAAAAACAATAAAGATAAACAATAGAAACCAAAACGATTTATTTCCTAATATATAAATCAATTCGTTATAGTTGATAAAATGGATAGCAAAGGACGGAATGTTATAGTTTGTGATAATGGAACCGGTGTATGTATGAATACCTTTCGCATTTAATCATCTTATATGTTTAATTAATTCAAATTAGAGTATTCAAGATTTTAATGAATTATGTTCGAAACTCAACGACAAGAAGTACTTGGAATTTTATCGATTTTATCTCGAGTGGAAATCTTCATATTGATTACGAAAAAGGAAAAGTGTTATCTATGGATTGTGTGTGACACATAGTGACCCGCCCTCATTTTTTTTTTTTTTTTTGGATACCATCTCTTTAGGACGTTCAGGTGGAATGTGGAGTTATTGTATATTTTATGCACAAAAACAGTGGGAGAATTTAAATTTTCTATTTTGTAAATAGAGCCATTGCGCTGGGGTCTGAAAAGGGCAGTAAGGATTTTGTTGACTAATTCAATTTGGTGCGAGCAATTTGCGCAAACAATTGACTTGCCTGCATTAGGTTAGTTTTGTTTTAGAAGTATTTCCGTTCAAGAAAGTCGGTAATCGAATCATGATCTGATGCGCTCTCGTCCTAATTTGCATAAGTGACTGTATGCCAATCAATGTCTGGACAAATTGTATGTACATTTGTGCTTACTAACAAGTTTATAAAAATCAGCTGGTGATAGCAATGTGTTTTCCACCTCTAGCAAGTTGCGTGTGAATGTCTGTAGCGCGTAGTGAGTGTGTTAGCCTGAAAATAGCCTTAGTTTAGTCAAACTCTTGAGCAATAGTAAAATTACTGACCTAAAAAGATTGCCTATGGATAACTAAACGCTTTGCAGAAGTTACCTGCAATTTGCTCTGTACTGCTTTCAGTTTTGGATGCATAAGCGTACCAGGCTCAATCTAGTGTATGCATTACTGACTTAGTTAAGGTGGCGGTACAATCCGAGGTGGACCAGGGCCTCAACCAACAAGCGTTTCCAGCCAGCTCGGTCTTTAGCTAGCTGCCTCCAGTTTCGCACTCATACTTGGTTGAGGTCCCTTTCCACTTGCGTGCGAAACCAGAGTCGCGGTCTTGCTCTACTGCGTCGTCCTTCGGGGTGGATTCGAAGACTATCCGGGCCGGAGCATTGTTTTCCATCCGCTCTACATGACTTAGCCATCTCAATCGTTGGATCTTCATTCTTCTGACTAAGTCGATGTCGCTGAACAGTTCGTACAGATCGTTGTTATATCTTCTCCTCCACTCACCATATATGCAGACGGGTGAGTGTATGCATACTTCTTGTTTAATTCAGTTCTAAGGTTAGGTTAGGTCAGTGGGTTGACGCCACAAAACACGTCTGATTTAGATCCTCGTGCATCCATTGTGATGTGATCCCAATGGAGGAATAGATTCCTCTTTACATCTTTGTCGTACCCATGATGGATACGTATCATGTCCGCAACCATCCTGATCTGAACCTGAAAATAGAGTTTGAGGCGACATTAAGTAGCTCCTGCAGGTCTTGAATAAATATTCTCCCAGAGTTCTATGTTGCCAGTTCTTAGTAATCAACGAAATGTTACTAAATGCCTACTTTTCATTTGTTGTCTGTACGTTTTCTGGCCAAGATGCACTCGTGTACAAGGAAGGATTCCCATATTTAAGGCATTTCCTTGCCAACTGTAGGATTGATGGTCGCTTCGATGTTTCTTGCGTACAGAGTGAGATCTTTGTTGTTGGTTAATTGGTTAAGAAAGCTTTACTTTAAAATAATTTGAATAAAATTCTCTACTTTCAGTTTGTAAAATGCGGCTATGCTGGCAGCAACTTCCCAGCGCATATATTCCCCTCAATGGTGGGTAGGCCAATCATCCGAGCTGTTAACAAAATTGGTGACATTGAAGTCAAGGTATGTACATGCATCAGATCCCAGCCATTCGATAGTTTGACGAATTGACGAAATGCTAACCGAACTAGATAAATTATTGAGCATTTCGTCGTACAGTTGTCCCAAGTGAACAATATTATTATGAAAATAAGTTATTTTTATATACATAAATATATATTATACATTTATTCTTTTTCTTTCCTTTTTTTATTTGGAATTATTTTTACAGGATTTACATGTCGATGTAAGTCTATAGTTTTACAAATTTTACAAATACAATCCATAAATCCAAATCTTCGATTTTTTCATTTTAAAAATATGATATGTACGGAACTCCCCATAATTGAAGTTCTTATTCATGTTTGTATTTTTTTTTTTTTTTTTCTAAAAAAAAAAGAAATGTTTTATTTTATGAATATGATTGCTGTGGTTGTAATTGTTTTACTTTTTTGTTTTGATATGTTAACCGTGCGTTAATTTGTTTATATCTCGTTGAGTGTTTACCTTAACTCAGCTTGTGATAGCGACACAGCCGCTGGAGCAGAGATACGTCAAGACCTAAAAAGTGTCGATGCGCGTCTAATTTGTATTCTTTTTTTTTTTACTTACCTTCTAACAATGAATAGCTTTCTTGCCAAGCATCTTAGATTTGTTTTAGAGTTGTCCTCACTTATCCCGCTTTGCAGCTAGCAAGCAGCTCTCAATCCTATCTCAATCTCAATCTCTTCTCCTAGAGCACTCTTTTGTACAGCGTTTCGCTTTAATCGTACTTGCTTGCATAGACGGGTGCCCAATATGTGTCCCTTTGTTTTTTTTTGAGAATTGACTACAGAGATGTAGATCACAGATGGCAACGCAAAATTCATTTTTCCTTTGAAAATACATCATGAATCTAAAAAAAAATTTAATTGGCAAAGGGATTTGTACATTTTTTTTTTTGATAATTTTAAATTATTCAATATTTCATTGTTTTTTTTTTTAATAATCATTTCTCTGTCACGAATTGTTTCATTTTTGCACACTTTTTTCTAATCTTGTTAAAAAATTGTGTAAACTTTATTCCAATTAATTTCATTCTTTCAACTTGACTTCCTCGCAATTATCACCTGCCCATCGTCTAGTGATAAGATAAGACAGTCTTCACGTGTCTTTATTGCTAGAAGACTTTACACTGCTAGTAGGTAACGCTTTCATCTTGTTATTCTTGGGTGGCGCTACTGTTTGCGTTGCACCTGGGCTCAGTCAAGAAGCGTTTCAAGATGTTTATCGCTCGCTATCTTAAAATAATAAACTTGGTTTCTCCTCCTTGAGTGGATCCAACTAACAAGCGCTAACTACCTTCAGATAATACGCTTGTCTTCTTAGAACAGTTTAGGCTGAACCAACAAATCTCTGAAGCTGTCTGCAGACGGCTTTCTTAAGGTCTGCTAACTGCTGAGGTTGATGTTCTTATTAATTGCTTTGTGCGGCTAATGTTGTGTTGCTCTTGAAAGGGTTATTCTTGGTTTGAAGTCGTTGATTCTACCGGCTTCCATACGAAATTGCTCTTGTGTGCTTCGGGCACTCTCCGCAACCACAAAAACTTAACCTGAATTGTTAGTATCTCGCATGAGACTGTTCATTGAAAAAGAAGCTGACAACGTCGCATGCTGTCAAACATCTTTCTAACGAGACATTGTTCAAAATCGAAGGAATACGCGATGGACAACACAATAACAAACTACTTTGCTGCGCTATCAAACTGTGCTTCTTTTATAAAGGGTGATTTTTTAAAAGCTATAGGAAAGTTTCTCAAAAAAAAAAACGCAAAAGAATTCAGAAAAATGCATGAAATCTTTATTTGAATCGATAGTACGGTCCATATAATTTAATGTTTGGAGATTATTTCATGCAAATGTTGACCTTGACTGCGCCTCAAATGGTCAATCGGCTTAGTCCAATTTTGGCATACTCTTTCCAACATTTCGGTCGGTATCTCACGAATAAATGCTTCAATGTTGTCTTCCAATGCGTCAATTGAAGCGGGCTTGTCTGTATAGACATGAGCTTTAACATAGCCCCACAAAAAATGGTCTAAAGGCGTTAAATCGCACGATCTAGGCGGCCAATTGACCGGTCCCGAACGTGAAATAAAATGAGAATCACCGAACTCGCCCCACAATAAGTCCATTGTTGCGCGTGCTGTGTGGCATGTGGCACCGTCTTGTTGAAACCACATGTCATGCAAGTCAAGCTCTTGCACGGTAGTGCTCACCATTCACAGTTACGTTACGATTCGCATCATCTTTGAAGAAGTACGGTCCAATGATGCCACCAGCCCATAAACCACCGCACAAACTGTGACTTTTTCTGGATGAATTGATGGCTCTTGCAATATTCACTCCAAAATCGACAACTCTGCTTATTTACGTACCCATTGAGCCAAAAATGAGTTTCGTCGCTGAACACAATTTTTCGGTAAAAAAGTGGATCTTCGGCCAACTTTCCAAGAGAAATTGTACGTTGCGGTAGGTCGTTCGGCTTCAATTCTTTTCGTTTGTAAGACGATTCATGGTTAAATTATAGACCATACTGAAGATGTTTGACAGTGACGCAAAACACGAAACGTGCGTCAGCTGTCTGTAATAGCCAAAAAAATAATAGCTAAAAAAACACCCTTTATTAAGGACTTATTTTCAGCAAACACCCAGCAACATTCACCTGTTCTACCATATCACTTATAATTCGTCTTTCATAACAATGCCCCCGAGTCATATACGACCATCCCTCTTAGTTACCCGCAAAAAAAAAATCTGATCAAAAACTAATGCTTGCATAGATTACTCAAGACAATTAACATTTGGCATACACACTCTAACACTTTGAACAACAGCGCTGATGCTAAACTATTGATGAATCTCAATGAATCGCCATTAAAACCCAAAACAAAACACATCTTTGCCTTTTAGTTTGCATGCAAATTAATTTTAAAACAAAAAGTTGTACACAAACTCCTTAAAAGAATTTAAATTCGTTACCTAGTGTTTTCCTTCCTTACACGTTCTTCGGTTGTTTTTTGTGGTATTAAGCGCACCTCATGTAGTGTAAGATAATCATTTTGTGAATGCCGATTAATGAATTGTTTTTCGCTGATGACGTGTTTTGTGTTAGAAGTTATGGTTTTCCCTTTGTTTTATTTTACAAAAAAAAACTCTCCTCTCTCTTTGTCTCTATTTTTTTTTTTTTGAAATCCTGAATGTCTCCTGATTTAGTTATGAATCCTTTAAAATGAACGCTACTAAGTGTTAGATTAAATGTGTAAATATAATTAAAATGTATGTGTATGTGTTAAATGTAATTTTTTAGGACTTAATGGTCGGAGATGAGGCTTCACAGCTAAGATCCTTGCTGGAGGTGTCATATCCCATGGAGAATGGTGTCGTACGAAATTGGGAAGACATGTGTCACGTTTGGGACTACACATTTGGTGAGAAGAAAATGAATATCGATCCGACAAATACGAAAATTCTCCTCACCGAACCTCCGATGAATCCAACGAAAAACCGAGAGAAGATGATTGAGGTGAGACAGTGTGAGATAATAATGATGACGATGATGACAAGTTATGCGTTCGGTTTTAATATAGGTGATGTTTGAAAAATATGGATTTGATTCCACATACATTGCGATTCAGGCAGTGTTAACACTGTACGCACAAGGCTTGATCTCTGGTGTGGTAATTGATTCCGGCGATGGAGTTACACATATTTGTCCGGTGTATGAGGAATTTGCGCTTCCACATTTAACGAGACGACTAGACATTGCTGGTCGAGATATAACTCGGTATTTAATTAAGGTATGCCAAGTGATTTACTTTAATTCTGTTTTATTTAAACTTTGATTTGAATTTTTTTTTCAGTTACTTCTTCTTCGTGGGTATGCATTCAATCATTCCGCTGACTTCGAAACCGTTCGGATGATGAAAGAAAAACTTTGCTACATCGGTTATGACATAGAAATGGAACAAAGACTTGCCCTTGAAACGACTGTTCTTGTCGAATCCTACACGGTAAGCATTCGAAAGAGTAAACATTGAAAGAAACCCATGTCAGATGATTATTTGAAATTGTTTTAGCTTCCCGATGGTCGTGTGATAAAAGTGGGTGGTGAACGGTTTGAGGCACCAGAAGCTCTATTCCAACCGCATTTAATCAACGTTGAAGGGCAAGGTATTGCTGAATTAGTATTTAATACAATTCAAGCAGCCGACATCGATGTGCGACCAGAATTGTACAAACATATTGTGCTATCTGGCGGCTCTACTATGTATCCAGGTCTTCCCAGTCGTTTGGAACGAGAAATAAAGCAATTATATTTAGAACGCGTTTTAAAGAATGACATAGATAAATTATCGGTAGGTTCTGGCATATGATTTATATAAGACGATGAGTGATAATCATGTTTCATTTACAGAAATTCAAAATACGTATTGAGGATCCACCACGACGAAAAGACATGGTGTTCATTGGTGGTGCGGTTTTAGCCGATGTAACAAAGGACAGAGACGCGTTCTGGATGTCGAAACAGGAATACCAAGAACAGGGACTAAAAGTATTACAGAAGCTAACAAATGGGAGTAAATAACGCGCCGATGCTCTTTCTGTAGTTGTCTTACTTTTAAGTTAAAAACAATTTTTTTATTCCATTATTTGTTAATCTATATTTTTTTTTGTCCTTATTTACATGCATATATTTTGTAATTCGTAAAACTTCTTACTATTAAAATTAAAAAAAAAAAAAACAAACAAAAATAACAAATCAAAGCAAAATAATGGCATAAATATAGTTGTATCCTTTCTAAAAGTATTACAGCATAAGAATTTGTTGTTTCTGTGAAGGAGTATGAATTGAAATTTAATATATATGTAACGTGCAAAATAAAAACCAAAATATAAAGAGATTAATATGATGCTACTCCCATGGACTGATTTAATTATTTTTGTCGAGCCTAAGAGTATGCAATCAAAAGTCCTGATCCATATTTGACAGATGGTCTTTGATAATACGTTATTTTGCGTTGAATTAATTTTCCTTGTAGAATTTTACACACTACTAAGAACCATCGAACGAATTTTCAGGTTAATGTCCGTGTCGCGCACGTTCTTTTGTTTACCATATCCCTCAACGGAATCAGTCCTAAAACTTCACTGCGAATTCAGAACCTACTGATACGCGACAAAAGTCTTAAAAGACCTATTCTTTCAACAATTTTAATTTCTCCTATTTAGCAACATGCGGATTTGGTATCACTGAAAGCACTTGACAGCTGACCAATGACATTTAGAATTTCTTAGCGAACTTAACTTTTGACACCCGGTACAAAGTTGTCATGTTGAAGAACCCATTGAACCAAAAATTATTTCGCTTATTGAAAATATCTGTTCGGCAATATTCGAAAATGGAACCACAAAAGCAAGGTGCACCTTTAAAGGAAATTATCGATGAGCTGGAGAGCTTTGCGCCTGTGTCTCTAGCGGAAAAGTGGGACAATGTTGGCCTGCTCATAGAGCCTTATATCCAAAGGTATGTAGGCTCTCCAAAACTGATCAGAATGCAAATATTTTACTCAAAACTAATTCGGAATTTTTAGACCTATAAAAAAGATTATGCTTACCAATGACTTAACGTTAAAAGTCCTCGCCGAAGCTGAAGAGAAGAGCACAGATATGATAATTTCATACCATCCACCTATTTTTGCAGGTTTAAAGAGAATAACTCAAAGGTAATTTCATTTTAGCAATCCGACGTGAATCATGAATGTGTAAGACTTAATTATTTATCACCCTTTTTTGTTGTTAGCAATTGGAAGGAAAAACTAGTTGCCGTCTGTCTTGCCAGGGGGATTGCCGTTTATTCTCCGCACACGGCATGGGACTGTGTCCGAAATGGAGTGAACGATTGGTTAGCTAGTGCCCTTCCCAACTATAACAGCAGCCCAGTGAAGGTACGTTTTTTTTTCCGATATTTTTGTTCAGTTTAAGATTACGTATTTTGTCCTAGACCGATCCCGTTTCAGGTTGCGGTCCTGGACGTATTCTTCAACTAAAACAAATCTCATTAGCAGACGCCATTGAACGTGTTCAAAAGCACATTGGATTGGACATTCACATTGCAATCGGAGTGAATCATACACAAGAAAGCATTATGAAGTCAGCAGCTATTTGTGCTGGGTCTGGAGCCTCTGTGCTTAAAGATGTAACTGCCGACTTGTATGTGACCGGTGAGATGTCACATCATGAAGTCCTCGATGCTCAACATCGTAACACATCAGTTATTTTATGTAATCACAGTAACTCTGAGAGGGGCTTCTTAAAATCATTTCAACCAGTCCTTAGCAAAATGCTACGAAATAGATGTGATATTATTTTGTCCGAATCTGATAAGGATCCATTGACGACACTTGCTATGAAATAAATGATTTAAACGTATTTTTGTACTTGTATCGAGTATGCATTTTGAGAATTAATCACAGTCACGAATTGGAAACTTCCATATATGTACATATGTCTGGGCTGCCGTTCCGTCTTGTCCACGGTCCAAGGAGTTTAATGAGTGAGGAAACAATTTTGTGTCGGTTTTCTAATACCTTTCACTAGTTCTTACTGAAAAAAGAAAAACCGATGGAAAAATCCATTGCATTCCCTCATGAAGTTTAACAGAGGTTTACATGACCAAATTTCCTATCTGTTACTAACAGAGTATTTGCTTGCATACAACTGCCGCTTCCTGCCAATGCATGCTGGGCAAGTGGAAGTGAAGAAATTTATTTATAGGAAATCATCAGCGCTACTAGATTTACATATATTTGAAAGCATGCACACATTTGTTTTAGTTCTAACTATTGTAACAAGGTATGGAGTCCCAGTTTCGTGGACAGCACTAAACAAGCTATCAACTGCAAGACAACTGTGCGTCAACTGTGCGTCAGCGGACTGCTGTGAAGAACTCCGTCGGACGTACTGAATATTCTCCTCCACCTTCCACCACTGGAAATATTCGGCAAACAAATAGCAGCCAGCACGTCCTTGAGACTCAAAACACTCCGACTGTCCTGCGAATTCAACATCGGCCACTCAACCATTCTTAAAGAATTCAACTTCCTCCCTAACTATACCAGCCGCCTTATACCCCAGGCTATCTTCGACAAGAAATTGTCCACCAGCAGTCCTTCCAGATCGGATTGGATGTCTGATAGGCAAACGCTGGATATGTATTTTCACAGACGGATTGAAGACTAACGAAGCGATGGGTGCGGGAGTCTGTTGCAAAGATCTCAATATCTCTTTGAAGCTGTAGCGTCTTTCAGGCAGAAACCATTGGGAATAAAGAGGCGTTGTCATGGCTCAAAAACAACGTCATATCTAAAAGGGATATCACCACCTGTAATAAAATCCCCGGACAATATCATGTTCAACTCAAAAGCATCCCTTAATTGCAGTCTCTTAACGAGATGGCTGAGCATGTTAACATACACCTCATGTGGGTGCCGGGACACTGTGACGTATCAGACAACTGCAAAGCCGATGAACTCGCCAGGTGTGGTACAACCTCCTCCCTATCAATAGCATGGGTACCACATTCCATGCCGATGGCTACAGCCTTCTCATTTGAAGATACATACAATTAAAACCACCAATAACAAATGGCTATAAGGCACCACCTGCCTTAAAACAAAAGAAACCTGGCCATCACTTAATCTAAAACGGTCATTTAGTCTACTTAGGCTCAGCGGCCCTCATTAAGGATGGATGGCACTCATGCTCGCATGATGGGTGTCCCACAACGATTTTTGCAGAAACTGCGTGGGTGAAGAGGAGATAGAAAACATAGATCACGTACTCTGCTCGTGTAGCGCTCTGGCTAGTCGTTGGGTCCTACGCTTAGGGGCCTACTATTTTAATAATAGGATCAATGAGCTAAACAGCGTTAGCAAAGGCCAGCTAAATCACTTCACTGCAAGCACAAACTGGTTCCGATGTTAGAAGTCAATCCGCGTTGTATCACAACGGTTCTACTTTGGCCTAAGTGTGATTGCCTTCAGCAGTCAGCCACTACAACCTAACCTAACCTAACCTAACTATTCTAACAGGTTTCGGTAACGATCGTATGGTCTGCACAGCCCTCTAATTTCTTGAACAAAATGCATAAACCCCGTCTGTTTCCAATCTCTCAACTTAAATATGTCTACGATAGTTGTTTTCTAAATTTACAAATAAAAAATAATTCGATGTACCTTTTTATCGTTTTTCCATCAGTCTCCGTTAAAACTTATTGCGACCGCTTCGAATTCAATTCCAATATCGGCTCGCTGTGTTTGACCAATCACGTCACTGTCGTCCGCGTATACAAGTAATTGTAAAGGGTGGTTTAATTTTAAGGGCCGATGTTGATTTTGAATAAAACACAAATTATTTAGGAAATTACTGTCATTTCTTTTTATTATGATAATATTGGTATGGTTCAATTATGTATGGAACAAAATATCGGCCAAATGGCCACTGCGAACTCGGCGGCGCACCTCCATCCGATGGTCCAAATTTTCGATGACGCTGAAGCATAATTGAGGTTCTATGCCGTTAATGTGCCGAATTATCTCATCCTTTTGCTCTTGAATTGTTGCTGGCTTATCGACGTACACCTTTTCTTTCAAATAACCCCAAAGAAAAAAATGCAACGGTGTCAAATCACATGATCTTGGCGGCCAATTGACATCGCCACCACGTGAGATAACACGGCGCAAAAGAGCCATTGTTTCGTTAGCTGTGTGGCAAGTGGCACCGTCCTGTTGAAACCACATATCGTCCACATTCATATCTTCCAATTCGGGCCATAAAAAGTTCGTTATCATTTCACGATAGCGAACACCATTCACAGTAACTGCCTGACCGGCCTCATTTCGGAAAAAATACGGCCCGATGATGCCGCCAGCCCATAAACCGCATCAAACAGTCACTCTTTGTGGGTGCATTGGTTTTTCGACAATCACTCTTGGATTATCATTCGCTTCTGCTTATTGACGAATCCACTGAGGTGAAAATGTGCCTCATCACTGAAGATGATTTTCTTCGAAAATTGATCATCCACTGTGCCCATTTTCATAATAAGCCTGAATAACTTTAACGCGTTGCTCGATTGTGTGTCTTTCCATGGTTCAAATTGAGTTAGTCTGAAATTAAGAAATGTCAAATGAAATGCAGAACAAACTTGACGTTTAGGTGTGGTTCACATTCAACATCGGCCCTTAAAATTTAACCACGGCCCATTTACAAACTTTTGGAAGATCGTGCCCCTTGAGTTGGCGAATGAGCTCTGCACGATCCTTCTCACGAATTGTTTGGAAAAAGTTACACGATAGCGTCTTATCTAAATCCTTTTTTTTGACATTTTGAGGTTATGGACTCTTATCCAACGATACTGGTCATAGACAAAAGGGTCTCGTTCTTATATCTTTCCTTTATTCCAATAATTGGCAGATTGGCTTACTGCCGGCAAGCAGCGATCACACTTCGATGAGAGTAGGCCTGCTGTGTTACCATGCAGATCTAGGCGATCCCATTGGTCCTTTTGATAAGCGTGAAGATGGCTGACTTAATGCTGCTTAGTTCGGCCAGGATCTTTAAGAAGTAAGCCCTTAACTGAGAGGGTACTGCAATTACAGAAAAGATTCACAAAAGATTTCTCCTCTTCCTCGTCTCCGTCCCTTCTGCAGAAGTCGAAGTAGGGCACTGCCGTGAGATGTGAGTACCAATGGCACAGGGCCCAGTAATGACGCCTATGTATATGAGTTTTGAGATTCGGCCTACTCATCCCGATCAGACTATGTGACCAGATGGTGAATATGCCATAATTATTTCGTAGTGTGCCAGTAGGCCATATACAATTTCTGTGAACAAGCCTTTGGCATGCTTGGCAGATCTCCATCCGGAAAGATGTCACAGTCCTGGCTAAGGAAGTGATGGACGGTAGTTCAGAGGGGTTTTTGACTTAAATCTGACCGGATACAGATGTTTAATCGCCGCCTGGCTATCGGAACAAATGGTTGAATTTTTCATTGTTATCACATTGCTATTTTAGCCAAAACTAAAGTTCCTTAATCGCTATATCGTTTCTGCCTAAAAGACGCTATTCGCTAATCGAAATCATAATTGGATATTTAGATCCTTGGAGTTAACGCCCGCGCCCACGTATTCGCCCATCTTCGATACAAAGTTAAAAGAGGACAATCCAGCATCTATTGGTCAGATTTATCTGCAGATATGATCTGGCGGGAATGCTGGTTGAGGAGTTCTTCTCGAAGACGAGCTTAGGTCTCATGAGATCGGTGTCTCTAGGTAGGAATCTAAATAGAGTGTCCAGAATAGAGTACTCGCCGCTATCTGTCTGCCGAGTAAGACTATCGGCGGACGATTATATATATACTCGAAGCTGACGTACTGGATGGCGCAGTTGGTTGAGTGCCTGCTCTTGGTTAAATGGGTCCCCGGTTCTAGTCCCAGTGAATGCAACGCTTTTATCCGATTTTCAAATCTGGTCCATTAACGGCACTATCACTGGAGTTGTCGATCAGTGGTAGTAGTCTACCTATAGGTTTCACAAGTGTGCTGGCGATTTCGCTGACGCCCACTTACTTGCCTACCGAGGTTGCTGCTGGTAGTACAATGGACCAGTTTTGAGTCTGAGTGCACCAGTCCAGCGTTAAAAAAACACCAGACAAAAGAAAATGTTCAAAGCTGCGGATGGAGTTTTCCCTAAGGCTCCGTAGGTCATCCGTTGCACCCGATCGAGTGGTTTCCTTATCAAAAGCAGTCCACCAAGTCGACTCCTGACTACTGATATGAACACATAGGGGACCATGCGAGGTTGTAGTAACCATTTGCATCGTATTGCCTTATTGCTGCAATATAAAGCCGTGAGGGCTTTTCTTAGACGCTTTTGGACATTGAAATGTTCCAGCTTAGTTTAGTGTCTACGATTAGACCCAAGAATTCATCTTTAGTGCAATTCCGCTCAGAAAAGTACATGTTTACCAGTTGCGAAATTCCAATATGAAAGTGAAGTGCGTCGTCCTGTTTGAAATGAACTTCCCAAAGCTAAGCAAATTCAACAAGTAACACAAGGAGGCTTCTTTAAACACAAACATATATATTTATTGTTTCTTTATTACTTTCATATAATAATTTTTCCATAGAATTATGTATAAGTTCTACACACTCAAGATGCTTTGGTTATTGCTGTATGCGTATATTTTATTTGTCATTAAATAAAAATATTCCTTTTTTATGTATTTTGTATTAAACATTATTTTTTTTTTTTTGTTTTGTTTTGTTGTTAAGACCTAGTTAGAGTTAAAATTTGTTTAAACATGTGTTTTCTTCTTCTGTTTTTCAGCATACACGCACGTTCGTATCGTCCGGTATATGCAAGTACAATGTATTCGAATCGTATTTGTTTTGTTTTTTTTTTTTTGGCAAATAAAAAAAAAGTGTACAAATCTTAAGGGGAAATGAATTAAAATTAAAACAAGAATAAATCACAAATATCGAATAAATTGATTTTACAAGAAAATACAAATGAATAGCATTAAATAGATAAACAGAGAATAAAACTGAAAACTGAAAACTACAAGCAATAGCTTAGAATATTTTTTTGTTTTTCTTTTTTTTTTCAATCGAGTGGTAATTGAACATGTACATATATAGAGTTTTGTGTCTTTGATTTAATAATATATTTCATTAAATAAATAAGTACTAGAATACAATAAATGATTTAAAGTCAGCAAGTTAAAGGATAACTTTTCAAGTTTAAGTCTACAATAAGCCACAAATTGGTGGTGACGGCGTCAGCGTACACAATTGGTTCACACAGTGAGAGGCCGCATTAAGTCTAAGCATAGGTTTTTTTTTTTTTTTTGGAGAGGAATGGGAGTAGGGGTAATGCACGAGCAAAAGGCATATACGTTTTAATAAAAGTCTCATTAAGTTTCTAATAAATAATCGCACATATACATGGTTTCATTTGTGTTTAATCTAAGCCTAAGAATATAGTTTTGTTTTTGTCACACAACAATTTCCAAAATGGTGTACATTTATGTAAGTATCTTATGCGCACTAAAGTATCTAGACTAAATGTATCTGTTTAGTTTCGTTCTTTGTTCTTTGTTTTTTTTTTTTTGTATTTTTTTCATTTTTTTTTTTCGTCTACCCAACAACATCTAAGAGGTTGTTATACTAATTTTGATTTTTATATTGAATACGAAATAGATTTTGGTTGCACCAGTGTTTCGCAAGAAATTCCTCATAATTTTTAATAAATAAATTATGTTCCATAGGGGAACAGATAAATCTACGACGTAGGTATGAACTATCAGCTAGAATATGTGTATGTATATATAGATGTATCTAATCCTACAAAAACCAAGATTTAAAATGTATATTTGTATTTATGTATCTTTGTTGCAGGGGGGTCTTTGATTTTGCTTTGGTGTAGCTACTAGTTTAACGTGTCTGTGTGTGTGTGTTTGTGTGTATCTACTGTTCAGTGTGAGTTAAGATTAAGAATTCAACTCTAATGCACAACTTAATTAAGTCTAAGGATATTTGGCGTATGTATTTGCCCAAAACTAAAGTAGGTTCATTCATAATTATTTGCTCGTTTCTTACTGTTTTTTTCGTTTTTTTTTTTACATGTGTAGTTTTTTGTCACTTATTTTAAGCAATTGACTAGAGAGGGATGTACACGTGTGGATACCATGACAAAACGGAGAAAAAATGGAAATAAATGAATTTGTTCACTTGTCAACGCCGAGGAACTTAGCAGCTTCGTCTGCGGATGATAGAAGCTTGTTTAGGATACCTTGATCGCTGATGCCAAGCAAGTTGCCAATTAGATCGGATTGGTTGTTGTGCTCTTCGATGTTTTCCTTGTGCTCGCCCGACAATCGATTGTTCCGCCACTCGCTGGTGGCTTTCGAAAAGATCTCTTGGATTGTGTGCGAGCGCAGGGTTGTTGCCAGGGTTACACTAGTGGGTGGCTGTTCATCGTCATCGTCATCGGAGCCACTGTTTGTCGCATTTGCAGTGCCGTTGCCAGAGTGGCCGCCGTTGCTGTGCTTCTTCATGTGACGCAACATACTGTGCTTTAGAGTGAATTTCCGCAAGCATATATCGCACTGAAATGGCCGCTCACCGGAATGAGTGCGCATGTGGCGTCGCAGGTCTTCGGTGGACCAGAAACGGCGCACACAGAAGGCGCATATTACCTTTCGATTGGTGTAATCCGGATACTTGCCACGACTTTCGTCGCGCTTTTCATCGTCTTCTGTTGACTGCACTTGACTGTTGACATCGGCTTCGTTGTCAATTGCTCCCTTGGACAGAAGTAGAGAAAACTCTTGAGCGTGGTGGATCTTAATGTGGTCCAAGCACTGCAACCGTTCGGCGAATGAGCTGTCGCACAGGTGACATTTGAAGGGCAGTTCGGATGACGAGACAATTTGTGGAATCGGTTCAACCTTACAGACTACACTGGCAGCAGGTGCTGAGTTCGCACTGACTGTTTGCTCTTGATTCTCGGACATAGTCTGCTTTTGTTGGGGCGGTTGAATTTTCTCGAGTTCCTTTTGCTCATCGATCTTCTTCTGCTGTTGCTGCAGTTGCTGCTGCAGCAGTTGTTGCTGCTGCTGTAGCTCAATCTCTTCCACAGATTTCGGCACTGGTAGCGGCTCGTTGACGTCTTCAATGGGAACATACAGGGACACTGCTGATTCCACATTGCCATGTTTTCGCAGCAAGTGACGATCGCAATTGCTTTTGGTTGTGAAAAGCAATGGACAGTGCGAGCATTTAAATGGTTTTTGGCCAGTGTGAGTGAGAATGTGACGACGCAGTGAGCTGGACCAGGGGAACATTCGTTGACAGTAGGGGCACGAAACGCGATTCGGTGCCGAGCTGTAAGCCGATTTCTTTTTTGGTTCTTGTGAGCCGGCCATGTCTTCTGGCCCTGAATTATTGCTTTCTGATGCACTTCCTGACGCAACCAGACCCTCTTCGTCGCTTTGCTCCATCTGGTTTACAACATCGCTGCGAAAGTAACTGTTGAATGACATCGAATTAGTTGCGTTGTCAACCAGCCTGGACACTGAGGCAAGGTCGTTAGATTCGTCCTTGAATCGAGAACTGGCGACTTCCTTCAGAATTTTACCCACGGACTCTGCTTGAGCAATCATGTTGTTCGACAATTTAAGACCAAAGTCTTTGTTGAGCGGGCGGTCCTCGTCAGCCGTGCTGCTGTTGTAAGGATTCTTAGTGCTGCCCGCCTTCATTGCTTGCTCCAGAATGGATTCTGCCACCTTTTTGGCAGCTTCTATTGTGTTCTGCTCCTGGAACTCATGCAGTTTTGTCAGGTTATCGGGCTTGTGATCTTCTTCTTCGTCCTCTTCCTCGTCATCGTCCTTCTCGTCGTCCTCGTCGATCACTAGCTTTGGATCGTCATCTTCTATGCTGCCGTTGTTTGTGTTCGACGATGAGCTGAGTGATTTGCGAAGGTTGCTGATGGCAGCAGAAGGATTCTGCGCCAAAACACTGCTGGAGCCTTGGGATAGGGCCTGCTGCAGAATGTCTGTGTCTTTTCGGGCCTTGAGCTGTTGGGCAAGTATAGCGTACTTTACTTGGTCTGAGATGGCGCTGAGTGTGTTTGAAATCATGCCACCGCTGCCCATTGAATGTGCCGCCTCCATGGGAGGATGCGGCGACTGCATGTGCGAAAGGACTGAGTTACTGGCACGGCCACGCATGATATGGTGTCCACTGCGTTGCCGCTGAGCCCAGTACTGCGGATGTTGTTGCTTAATGTGGCGTTCCATATTCGAGCGCAACGTGAATCGAGCTGAGCAGTGTTCGCAAGCGAATGGACGCTCAGTGCGGTAACGACGCTGCTTTTGTTTCGGCATGAGAACTCCGTTCTTGATAACCATTTTCACCGGTCCCGAATTGGCCACTGAAGATGGAAGCATACTCGAGGGATGCGACCCTGTGCTCATGTGGTGGTGACTGCGAGGAATCAAAGGCATTTGTGTCGATGACGGAGTGATATTTCGTGGCAGCAGCTGACTCTTCGCGGGAATCGGCGAGTGGGGGCGTGAATTGGACTGCTTCATCAGCAAGGCACATTCTTCCGATTTGCTGGGCATGGCTGGATTGCTGGCGCCGGACGAGCCCTGTGGGTTGGCCGCGTGTTCAAATTGGGAACTCATCATTGACGCGAATTTGCTTTGATCATTCATGTTGTTCGACAGGAAGGAGTTCTGCAGGAAAAACGGAGGCGGAAACACCAGATTTCGGTAGAGTTCCGTCAGTTGAAGATAATGAGCGGGATTCATTTTGGACATGGCTTCACTCAGAATTCTCTGCTGCTCAAGCAACAGCTGACGATTCTTCTCCAGAGTCCTGATGTCAATATTTTGCTCATCGGATGAGATGCGGGGCGGCGCAGTTTGCTGTAGGCTGGGTGACTGTGGAGACTTTTCTTCAACTTTCGGCATTTTCAGTGGCTTCTTGCTTAAGTCAAGTGCGTCCATGCTGAGGTCAATCGGTCGCGTGGACTTTTCGGGTCGGGCCTCCACAACTTCGCTCTCGTTGTCGGCCTCATCGGAATGACTGAACGACGTTGCCGCCTTGTCTATTAGTTTCTCCAAGCTCTTCACCTGAATCTTGAGCGGTTTCGATTCAGCCTGTAGCATTTCCTTCAAATGCGAGACCGGAGTGGATCGATCCTTGGGCGGATGGTTCTGGTCCAAGTCGTCATCAAACTCCGGAGAGGAGAACATGTGCAGTTTTTTCATGGCGTCGTCACAATTCGAATCTTCAGATGGATGGTATATTATGGCTCGTTTCACCTCGTCACGAGTGGTCTTTGCATGACGATTGCGAAGGTGTCGCTCGCAGTTGGCTTTGGTGGTGAAAGCGTAGTTGCAGATGCCGCATTCGTACGGTCGATCGCCATTGTGGGTGCGCATGTGACGAACCAAGGCGGCTTTGTCGTGAATCGAATACGTACACATATTACAACGGTACGGGCCGGGGCCCGCAGCGCTAAGATGGATTCGATTGTGCCCCTTGAGTGCTCGTAGATTTGGAAACACTGCTGTGCACAGTTTGCATGGGAACTCACCGCGCAGCTTCATTTTACGGAATTCCGATGTGAACGCATCTTGAGCTTCTTCTTCGCCGTTCTCCGCGCCGTAGTTACTGATCGGAGCGTTCACCGAGTTCTCAAAGTTGCGTAGGAAATTGCTTGTCGACGAAGATGAGGTTAAGTTCAAGATTGACTGAATGTCCGCGAGTTCCTTCGAGTCCTGGTACTGTTCGAAGTGTGACATCTTGATGGGGGTTTTGTCAAGTTCCGACGATTTGACATCGGACAGAGAGGGAGATGAAGCGGATAGGCTCGACATACTTTGTGCAGTGGATTTGTTTTTCAAATACAGCCGCGCGAAGAACTCTTCCCGCCGTCCCGTCTCGTCATCATCCAGGCCGCCAGAGCTTTCGCTGTACGAGCGTTGTTTGCGAGCCGAAAAGTCATGAGCATCCATATTCAGATTTTTTCCAGACGTTGAACAGTCCTTCTCGTGAATCTCGACCGCACTGGCACACGGGAACGCTCTGTAGCACTTGGAGCATTCGAACTTCTGACTTGAAACGGATGTCCGCAGACTCTGCTCACACACCGACTTCGCGATGAGGGGGAACTTTTCGCTGGAAAAGTCCACGAATGTCAGATCCTTAAAGCCGGGGGTGGTCTTCTGTCTGCTGGTGCATGGGTGAACGTTCAACTGCTTGTGAGTCTTGAACACAACGTCGCAATAGCGACACTTCGCCGGAATATCGGAATGATCGCAGTCCATGTGCGCGTCCAGTGCTAGCATTCCAACAAAATCATTACGATTGCACACGGGACAGAAGAGTTTCTGCTGCTGCTGCTGCTGCCTCATGTCTTCGATAATATCTGCTTCTTCGATTATGCCCTTCTCGGTGTGCGCATTATCGATGATGTTGTTGTTGTTGATGGTGGTCTTCACGCGTCGCTTCATCACGGCCATGTCATCGACGCTGTCGGTGCTCTTGCGCTTAAAATTGCTAATGTTTTTGTTGTTCGTATTGCTGTTGTTATTGTTATTGGAGCTTTGGCTGATGGCACTCGATGAATCCGTTGAGCAACCGCCATCACTTTCGTAGCTTTCGCCACCACCGCCGCCCGCAATAGTGTCACCGTTGCCATTAATAACAACACCATTGCTGACGTTTGACGTTTTGGAGGGCATCACGCTGCTTGCTGCCGTGCTTGAGGCTCCAGTCAATTGATCGGTTGATGGTAAAACTGGAATCATGCTGGAGGTGCCGCCATTGCCCGCACTAGCACTACCACCACCACCACCACCATTTCCACCACCACCACCTCCACCCTTCGTGCCATTTGAATTCCGGTGATAGTGTTGCTGGTGCTGCTTGTGTGTACGCATGTGACGGTGCATATTGCCATTTGTGGTGAATGTCAGCTGGCAGTACTTGCAGTTAAAAGGTCGCTCGCCAGTGTGCACTAAAACGTGCCGATCGAGTGACGAGGCTGATGACAGAACCTATAAGCAGAGATAAAGAGAGATAAGTCGCGGTGTTTAGCCGAAAAATGTTTGTGTGCTACTTTCTTAGAGAAACGTAACCACACCTCCAAGCTATTCAAAAACAAAAAAAAACAAAAAACAAAAATGCGTTACCTACCTTAGAGCAAATGCGGCAGGTGAAATTTTCGGTGTCCCCAGATGAATAATTATGACATCGAATGTGATTGGTAAATTCATGCGGTGTCGCCGACACAACTTCACAAATTGGGCAAAGGTACTTCATGTCGTCACGTTCACCCATGCCCGACTCGGGACTGGAAACGACCGATGCAATATTGCTGGCGGATGGAGAGGCGGACGTCGATGAGCTGGGCGATGAGGATGACGATCCGGACGAAGTTGCCGACGAGGCCGAGGTGTTTAAGACATGGCTGCTGCTCGCATCCACAAAGCCAGACTCGTTATTGTTCGTTGTAGCTGTTAGGTTTGCTGTTGTCGATGATTTGCCCGACAACGTGGACTCGTTGTTCGATGTCTTTTGCTTCATGTTGATCACAGACTCTGGAATGTTTTGGTTGCTGCTAAAGCGAAACTTCTTACGTAGCGAATGTGGATTATCGGTGCACTCTAAGTGAACGGTTCGCTTGTCTCGGCCACTATTACCGCGCCGACGATGATGATAGTGATGTTGACTATGCGATCGTCTTGGATGATCTCTGTCTCGGTCATCCGATTCGTCGCCATCGGACTCATGACTTGCGTTCAATTTTGTATTGGCATCTGATAAAATGGCATCTTTAAGTGTTAGGGTTGGCAATTGTAATGCTCTGCTGGGTTCCTTTTTAATGTCTGCACAGATACTAGATTGTGAGCGGCCCAAATCCATGGGCTCAATCGATGAATTCGATGTCGTTGATTCGCGTCGTTCCATTTTTTGCATTGGAATTTCTGTTAATTGCTTTTTAATTGATGTCTTTAGCATTTTTTTTTCTGTTTTGTAGATTCTCCCTCGAATCGAGATTTAAGTCTGAAAATAAATAAAACAATTGGAATGCCGTTAGAAATGTTGCTGCATTCAATATCGTTGTGTTAAGCAGTCAAAGCAGTCGCCATCGCCTAAAAATTTGCAATCATCAGCGAAAACGAATCAGTGACACACAAAGAAAAATCAAACAACCACCTAGTTGTGGTGGATGTGGACGGCGTATCATGTAGAATGAGTGATATGGAAATCGGAAATGTGCAAGCATTTTTTTTTTTCGCCCCAACTTATGTTATGGACCTTTATACGCCGTTATGTTTTGTTTCGTTAGTTTGTTTTTTCTTTTTCGCTAGCTGGCGCCTTAATTGATTTTCGCCTCTACTGTAGTGCACACCTCGAGTATGATTATAATAGGTGGTGGTGGTGGTGATGGTGGTGGTGTAAGACACTTATGCCATTGGCATTTGATTTCGGACGGATAGACGCATGCGACAGAGATGGATACGATAGGACTAAAGCCTGATGTGTTATGTATTGATAAAAGGAAGATTTGTTGTCGCTGCGACTGTGATCGCAATTTGATGGATTGCAAAATTGCTTGCCCTAATTCCTCTTGAATGAAATTCGCTGAAATTTTGTATTCAAAGGAAACAGGTTGGCCCCGAAAGCGGTCGTGATAGGAGGAGCAAAAGTGTCAATCTTTCGTTTTCAAATTTTGTTGAGCTTGGGGACATAATAAAACATAAAAGAAACTGCTGCGGAATAGTGAAATATTTCGGGTGTTTTAATGCCGAGATTGGACGAGTTTCTGCTTACAAAAGTTGTTGCAGCAGAACCTGTTCCGATTGAGAGGCCTACTCTGCTTAGGGACCAATCTTTGGAGAGGAGAATATTTGTGGGTAAATTGAGTTCAACGGCTTTCGCAAATACAATCAAATGCAACCACCAATTGTGATGTTTTGGTTATTTGAGAGTTTCCAGAGGAGGTTAAGGTTTAATAGGTCATTAACAGAGGCTTCATTTATCTGCTCAGCAAAATTTAAGGGTTGTTAGCATTCAGGCGCAACACACATATTCAAGTAAATTTCTGCCCAACTTAACCCCTGACTTGTCTAGAATATGTTTTACATTTTTAATTTATTTGTCAGAAAAATTGATAGTCTTTGAGAGGCAATTTATGAAGGGAATCTCATTTAAATAGCATTAACCTGAGACAGTTGAACCGCTTACTCTGAAGGGAAGGCTGAAAGACAAAGTCTGTGATGGAATCAAAATATGAATATGAATTTTTTTGCTTTGATCTGAGGGTTGGATTGACAAGAGATCAAGGAAAAAACAATTGTGCACTAACACAAATTTAAACAGCATTGAAATTTTTGAATTTGCAACCAGTGACTGAAGTTGTGATAACCAATCGGGGAGTGGCATTTTTATGAATTCATAATTTTGGGGTGCAATTCGTTGAAGTATCCGATTGCTCATGTGAGTCTCCATCTTATGTTGGGAAAGATTTATAATCACAAAGAATTTTCAAGACATTCTGTCGAACAATGGCGTACTAATCCCGCGAAAACAAAGGAAATTTTGTGTTGCACTTGTCGTATCTCGAAAATTACGAGAACATTTTCTGGAATGATAGACGATCCATTAATGGTTTGTTTTGAAAATTTAGTAGCGTTTGTTTGGATATTTATGATTCCAAAAATAAAGAAAAAGTGCATGATTCCTCAAGAATACGAAATGAGACTTCAGATATTTGATGTAAAGTTCATCCAGAAATTTTAAGAACATTTTGCAATTTTGAAAAAAAAAAATCTTTAGTAACGAGAAAAAGAATTGAGAAATAAATAAAACAATTTCGACTCCTTTAGTGCCACTTTAACACCATGAATTTCGGAGTAAATTCAATCAAATTAACTAATGCGATGAACTTGAAAAATTCGCCGTCGGGAAAACCAATGAATATCCTTTTGGACATTTGCGCCAAATCGACCATCACATTTTCTCAAATTTGAAGTCAAGTTGGAAATAATCGTTTGAATGCCTGCCTGAATAACCTGCAGAGACGAGGATAATCAATTATCAAGACAATTCTTTGGTGTTTTCTTTTTGATTGCCGAGAGGAGAGTATTTTGCGATTGGAAACAGAGATGGGTATTCAATCACCACAGCGTCTTAATGGATTGAAGCGCAAAGTCAAAAGTTACAGTCCATAAATAAAACTCACTAAACAAGCAGACAATTCTTTACCGCTACATTAATCAATTTTTAATAAGAACTCTTTACCGCTAGATTTTTCAATTTACACAGAGAATTACATTTAACTAAAAGAATAATTAATTCTCAGCCACACAAATTGAAAATAACGATTGTACACAATTTTGGTTTTTCCAAATTTCGCACAGAATTATTTATGTTCCAATAGGATTTTTCACATTTTCTTTTCAGATTATCCCTCAGAAGTCTATCAAGGATACGATTACGTGGCCTTTTGAATCACACCGGCCAACAGGAAAAAAATACCCACATAAAGCACACTCTCCATTGACAACAGGATTAACTGATTGATTCACTGTCCAATGTCAAGACGACATTTGTCTCTGAGCTAAATTCGAAGATAACTTGATTTGACGAATTATCCATTTTCGCAAAAGTTATCCCTCATCTAACTCACTTCACTTCGTTAAAACTGAATAAAATCCATCACAGTATCCAAAGAATTGATTTTCAAAAAAAAAAAAAATGTTTCAAGGATCCACCACAAAATTGTCACATAAAATATTTTTGTTTTGTTTTATTGAAGATTTAATATTATTTATTTATTTTATTTTTTTTTGTTTGCATTACCTTTTAAGTAAATTTATTTAATTCCAACACTTTCTATTTATTATTTCCGTATCATGTCATATCGCACTATTGGAAATCGACGCCTATCACACAGCAACTCATTCACGGTGAAGGAGCGGACGCACGAACACGAAATGATTTATTTAACACGAACGAATTTCAAGAAGCACCATCCGGTCTAGCGCAACTGTTATAATATAAGATTCTCTTTTTCCGTTTCGCTTCCGTTTCCGTTCTTGTCTTAATTTCTTTTATTATTTTTTTTCTTTTTGTTTGCTTTTGTTGTGTTTCAAAAAAATGTTTCTCGTTTTATTTTGTATAGGAGGCTTTCTCTTGCTCAACCCTACGTCATATCCTTCACGTTCGCCAGATGAATTTCAACTGATGTGATAGACCATCGCACGTCAACTATTTAAATAAAAACATTTCCCCTCTCGAATGCTCAGAGAAGAAGAGAACACAAAACTCTGAAAAGATACACACAAGAGCAAAGGTGTAGGGTGGCGCACAGCAGAGGCAAGCCACACACAATACCGACCGACTACCGTCCCGAGCCGAGAAAATTGAGAAAAACCTAAAGAATGAGAAAGACGAAATGGAAGAACTCTTCTCAATGCCGCCGAATCGAAATTCACCGCACTGACACCAACATAAACATAAACGACAAATACGAACGTTCAACGTTCAAATCGCAATGGGCAACAACAACAAAACTACCAACGATAGGGCGACGACGACGACACGGACGACAATGTCGTCTCTACTCTACGCTCCACACAACGACCCGACCGATGAAATACAAAACAACACGAACACGCAGAAAATAATTATCTGTATCTGTATCTCAGAAAATTCAGGTGGTGCACAAACACACATCCAATTCGTCTGTCTCTCGTCATACTCATACTCCGCTCCGGTTTCTGGATACATAAGGCGAAGCCTTAGATGCGAGAATGAGAGGGCGAGATACTCTGCAGTCTGCACACCTTAAGCAGAAGAATCTGTGTGCGCTCCGAAAAGAAAGAAAAAAACAAGAGGTAGTGAGCATGGATCTGGTCTGGATCTGTGTGTGTGAATGTATGTGTGAGAGCGCCTGAGGTGAGATAAGCAGCAGCACGGAGCACCACCAGAGCAGCGGATGTCGGATAGGTGTGCTATGCTGCTTGCCTTCTTGCTTGCCTTGGCTGCCAACCAACGGAGAAGCGATGTGTCTTGTCGATTATATAAGGGCGCACGACGGAGACGCACACTCTGTGCCTGTGACTGAAGAAGATGGAGCCTGACTATTCTGCTCTGCTCTGCTCTGTGCCGAGTCTGATGACCTCAATGGGTCATATAGTTCAGGAGACAAACGCCTGCAGGTACATATGTACATAAGGATGGATGGATATGTAGAGACGATGGCTTTTTAATTAAAGATACTCGTATGCATATAGAGCCTATAAGAATGTGTGCGGATAGGTATGAAGGCAGGCGGCAGTTTTAATAAGACGACGGTTATTCGTTAAGGAGCACGGATGTCAGGGAGTCAGAGAGTCGGGGACATGCGATGCATAAAGGTGGAGGTTCCGTGTCACGTTTCACATTTTAGAGGTCATCTGGAGGAATTCAATTCTGTTCATTTATTCCTTCTTGCTTATCCACAAATACTACATTCTGCGTCTTCGGTTCTGTTTCGATGGATCGACTTGTTCAATGTTATTGATTTGTTTAGATATTGATGAGAGATTTGAATCTATGATTGATTGATGCATGTAACGATGTGCTCACTGTCGACAAGTCTTATCACTCGAATTGCCTTGTCTTTTCAGTTTTTTATTAAAAACAAAACAGAAAAAACATTTAGAGACTGCTTAGATGGTTTTGTACGAAACAGCAAGATTAACAAAGTCTGTCGTCAAACCTTAGCGGGGCTAAGTTGAACGTCTACCGCGGAATGTGCAATCATGTAATCACTATACGTCAATGAGAGGACAAGTTTTTGCAAATGTCAACTAAGATCTGTTCGAAATGGAAGAGATATTTGTGGTTTTTGCGACAAAGGGATGTTGGTCATTTTTTACAGGGCGAACCTAGTGTAAATATCTTAATTTGAAAAATAGACCACAGTAGATCTTACAATCACTGTAAAGTATTTTAATCGGGTTTCTATATATATAGAATAAGTACTAAAAATCCCGTCTGAATACTAACATTTTAGTATTGCATAACCAACTCAGTGACAGCTGTCATCTGATCTGTATGACTTTATCAGTCAATGTGTCAATTGACAGTTCCTAACTTAATTTGTTACGGTAAGATGCCTTCTCATTCAGAGAACTTTGAAATCTGATACCCAGACAGAGGTTGGCCGTGTAAATTGACGCGGTATGTGTCTGTCGGTACCGTGCTAGTCTAGTTGATATCAGAATTAATTTAAAGTTAATACAGACCATCTGCAACGTCTCTAATCAAGTTCTGTAAATCAGTCCTCCTTTCCATCGAAACATATTTTAATGATGCTCCCAGAAACATCAAACAGTAGACAAAAATCCGTTTCATTGCAGAAAAATTCCCGTCATTCCATTCAACAGATGAAAATCTGTCAAAATGTCATCTGTCATTACTCTCGCTGAAAAAAGATTAACCCCGCCCATTTTCTTGATTTGGAATATCGATGTGTTAACCGCTAAAACAAACCCACCCACATATTCTTCACACGTTCATTCATTTGTTAAACAATCATTTCTCATTGAAAAGTTTCTTTATTGTTTCTCATGAATTTTGAAAATTACATAACAGAAACAAAATCATAGTATTCCATCGAATTCTTATGTATCTCAGTTAAACTTATTTGCAATGAAAGACTCAGTTTTATCCATTTTGGGTAAGCGAGTTTATTAGTATTTAATTTATTGCCAACTGACACGCCAGGCTTAGTACTCGTGTCAGTGGGTTTTTAAGGTTGTTTTTATTGCATTCAACTTTGTTGAGGATGTCCTCAGAGTTTCTGTTAGTTAGCGGATTGTCAGAGAATGTCGACAAATTAGAACTGATTGAAAGTTTATTATTGTCTTTCAATTTGACAGCATTGTTAGGGATTGGAATCTGAATTGATTTTTTTTATTGTTAAATTAAGCCATCAAGATTTTGACACAAAACCTTTGGATTTTGTTATATGTTGCTCGTATTGGACTTCCTTAATGAATTAACATCTATCTCCATATTGGAAATATGTATGTAATTCGAAAGACTGAATGAAAAGTTGCAGGTGGTTCATATGAACTTTTCCCAACGATTCACCCACCCTTAAGTTGTTGCTACTTGGTGTAATCCTTTTAAAAAGTATAAGGCCGTGTGAACTTTTCTTTAAAGCGTGGCAGGAAGAGGAAAAATAGATGGTTTTCTACATTTTAAACAAAACATTTAAAAAATGCAATTCCAATGCTTTACCGTCAAGTTCACAAATTAAAGAAAATGATGTTAACTCTCGCAAACAGAAACATGATCACTCTAGCTTGAAGTGGAGTAACAGGGAGCTTGTAACTGTCTTGTCTTAATGATGCAGTACAAGAACGTGTGAAGGTGAGTTCATCCGATGAAGCGTAAATGACTTGAACAAGAAGTTAGAAGATTTGTAGGTGCACGGAACGAAATTTCAATTTTGATTAATTCATTAATTCAATACACTTAGATATATGGCTTTGAACTAACATCAAAACCCGTTTGATTTCATGGTATTCTGGGTCAACCTCAATTGCGGGATTGCAAAATTTTGTCGATTCATAGAACAATTTCGCACACTTCAGTGGATTATCATTTTTTTTTTGTTTTGTTCAAGTTCACTGACCCTGGTGAGTCTTAACACGAAGCATAAGAACCTATAAGCTAATAGGTTATGCATAAATTATTTCTCATATCGATCTCTTTTTTTTGATTGATTTTTATTGATATTTCATCGGAATGGGGGTGTGATGATGTCGCATGACCATAGGGGTGTATGTATTTTATATGCACGGGAATACGTAAGTGCTCAGAATGATTCCTATGCACGGGTCGTTCGATTGATTTGCCAAGAAGACGGTGGTGTTATAAAAATATGATAATAATAGTATTTTTGAGGTGTTGGAACTGGCGGAGTGATGCATACGATAGTGAGGTCTTACTTGAGAACTGGATGAATTTGAAACTTTTTCAAGAATAACAGAATTCACATTACTTACAATCAAAAAAAATATTATGTAGAGACAAATCAATAAACGGAATAAAAGCTGCATCAAATGCCGATGTTGGCCAGTAGGTATGTAGATTCCAGCTTTGCACTTAAATTTCGTTTTAATAGAGACAAAAATTGAAACCGAATCAGAGATTATGAAGTAATCAAGTAAGTAAATAATCATTACTTTAGAGCATCCAGTTCAATTAACACCAGTGCGTCATCCAATTCGTGGTCCACATTTAACATCCCTGTTTTAGTCACATACTTAAAAACGAACTGTCATCGGAGGAAGTTTTTGAGACGTTTTCTATGGATCGTGTAGCAATCCCTGAATGTTTTCAAATTGTCAAAATTCTATGTATGACTAGTACTGTTGCATATTGCGTAAAGCATATTCCTTACAGAAATGCTCGCTCTACAGAAAATTTTACTACCATTCGTTAAAATATTGAAGATGATCAAAGTCCATCTATGGGCTTCTCATACATCACATTATGGTGAATTTTAATTTGCATTTGTATCTTCACACTTATAAAGATCAGCTCACTTAGGAATAGACGCCAGAGCAGGATGAGTAGAACCTACGCAGATTGTGTGCTTGACTCTCAGCTTTTTGATGAAGAATTTTCACAAGACGTTTTCTTCGTCACTCGGTGGATACGATACGCCACGTTAGCAATCAAAAGTAAAGATCAAAAACACCATTGGATCCACAGTTATTGGTTCGAAAAAATGAGGAAGAGTTAAACGTTACCGTCATTTGCCATCGCTATAGCAAATGTTAAGCGATATGAATAAACTCCATAACAACCGTCCTCAATGGTGCGTTAGAAATGCCAATGTCAATATTGGCGCAGCCAAGAAATCTGAACGGTTTGTAAAAGATAGCGCCAACCATAATGAACGTAAGGAGACTTAAGTGAACTTGAATACCTAATTCCATGCACACAAATGATACACTGTGTGAATAATAAACACTTCGCCAAGTTTCGTTCACTTTTGCTTACTCAACCTCTCTCTAGGAACTTTTACGTAAGTTTCCAAAAGAAATTACAGAAATTGAACTTTTCGCTCGATTATGACATAAGCCTAAGTTTACTTCCGTCTGAACAATGAATCTTCACTGCAATCAGTGCAGAAGGTTATGAGCAAAAAATAACTGATTGCACCAGCAGACTCGTGACAGCTTATCTCGACAACAAATGCTGGGGTCTCTCAAACTCATATACGACACTTAAAATAACATTCGGAACATCTCAGTGTGTAGAACCTTTATTATCCCAATTGGTGCGATGTGTTTTATGAGCCACACTTAATTTATCCGCATTACATCGGGAAATACCAAATGATGCTGTAGATTCCATTCAAGATAAGATACTGCAAGATAATGTTCCACCCCAACCTTCGCACAAACGCCGGCCGAATCTACTCATTCATCATTCATGAAACAAAGCTCCTCCGCACAACGATACCTCATTTAAATCTCAAATTGGAATTCAAAAATTCCATAGACCTTTTCGTTTTGAACTAAATTTCATAGTACAACGAGAAACCTATCAAGATAATTAATAATAATAAGCTGTAATAGGAGCCACAGGTTAAGTGCGCACCCCTCCCCCGATCGCAAACGACGCGACCGGCGACGTCCCAAGAGATGCTAACACGTCAAATTGAAGCGCAAACGCGAAGCGATCCGCAGACACAATAAAAGTAAACGAAACAAATTAATGTGGGAACACACTTTGCAGTTCATGTATCTAAGTATCTTCTCTGTTCCTTTGTTATTGTTTACCTTTATCGTATCTGTAATGTTTTTTTTTTTTTTTTTTTCATTTTTTGCTTCGTTTCTCCGTATCAGCTTTAACTACCACGGTCTTCGGAATACCACAGAATGCTGGTTGGCTCTTGGCTGGGGATCTTCAGGAATTATCTGGTGTTACTTCGTCGTGGTCGTTGTCGTCGTCACCATCGTCATTGTCCACTACATTCTGTGGCACTCATACTTCTTATACTGGTTCGACTCACATAGGGGGTGGTGGAAAAAAAAGAAAAAATCGCCAAGACTCTCCACTCCGACACAGGAGTGGGGCGTTGACATTGGGTTGGGTATATAGACCACGTCCTCGTCATCGTCATCGTCGGTGGCGGCGTCGTGCAAAACACCAAAACCAAAACAAAAGGCAATCTTTTTTTCGTTTTCACTTTCATTTCGCTGCAGTTATTGTGCAGCACATATAAACACACTCAATGTGTTATTCCTTCGGCTGGTAATTACCCCAAGGTCAATTTTAAGACGTTTTACTCTTGTTTGTTGTTACTTGCTACTGCTAGACATGCCTACATTCTGCAATACCCACTCGTGTAGTGCTGTGCATTCAGCGGATATCACGTTATAGTCGTTGTATCTGAATGGAGCATTGAGTGGCTAAAACGCTTGAGAGATTTATGCGTGTTAGACTGCAATTATAAGTCGGATTTCGCAAAGTATTACCTATTACTGGCAATAACACAGATGGAATAATGGTTATTGAACTTTCGAGACTCACAGTCGACTGCTAATCAGATGAATATGCTCGTTCATATGGGAGATTGAGAGACGCGCGTGAGTCGAAAGTGATCGCGGCGGTTATGTAAGATGCGTTGTGACATGTAAACCAAGTGACATATGTCACCTGTGACGGTGAGGAACAGCGCATAGAAACTTGCTTTGGTATCATTCACCGTGAACTCGCTCCGAAGCGTGTCGTATTGCATGAATTCAAGTTCGGGCCAAGCTAAAGGTGGCCAATCTCTATTGGCGTTGAGTAAGATTATATCACGTTTCTAACATGTTTTAGTTTTTTTTTTCTGAAATTCTGCTGATTCAACTGTGGAGACCATCTTCAAAAATGGACTTCATCGAAGTTTTTTTTTGTCTTCACGGTTTCCTTGACAATCAGTATGCAACACACTCATTTAAACAAAATTAACAAACCACTTGTTTTCAATGAAACGGGCAAGTAGCAACATACCTCTCATGTTAGAATCCAACCGATAACCGTCTACAAGTCGAACATCAACCGTTTCCAGTACCAATCAGCGTGTACGCTATGTTGCAAGTTAATTAAAATGAAAATAGTGAGACAAGACAGACTCCAACTGCCACACGACAAAAATTCCCAAATTCTCTGTCGTCTCGCGAACGCATAACGAAATATAATGAGAAACTAATGATGACTTCGGCTCCTCGTCCGAAGCACCCTGTCTGGTAGAGAGTCTGCGAAAAGCAAATACCCAATCTCATTGACAATTTGATAAGATTACTTTCAAACATCATGCTCGGTGATGAGTTCCCGCCGCAGATACTGGTATCGACAGTGTGTTTGAACAGTGAAAGGGAGAAGATACCTGCTGATTTGACTGATTTGACGTGGTGTTAAGTCGCGTCATCTTCCTTGCTCTGAGACAAACGGAAATGTGAATGTGATGCTCTTTGATGTTGCCACGGCCAGCAGAAGACGCAGAAGACGAAGACGGGAACTGTCTGTTTGCTCAGATGATGACATACACTCAGCGGTGTTGCTTGGGACAGGAAACAATTTGTAGGATCGTCTCTCGATTGGAACGCACACACGAACAATATGCCCATGCACACGAGATAAAGAGATGTTTGTCATGTAGACACTGATGATGAACTGATAGTGCTGCGACTTGCTTTGTAAAAAAAAAAACCATCCCAGATAGAGTCTGAGTCTTTCAGAGCCGTCGCGTGATATTATCTCTTCGACGTTCGATTGTGACACAAAGACAACGCGGGGAGATTAAGACGTGAAGGGATGACGGGTATTTATCGATATTTGCGCAAATATTTCGTCGGATTGTTGTGAAGTTTTCATAAAGATCGTCGGCATGTCTTTGTTCTGGCGGAAGAGGCACTTCCTGGTGGAGTACAGGTGGGGTTCTGCCGTTTTATTGGGGGCGGGTATGAGTTATTGAATAACGTCTTTTTGTCTGTTGGAAATATTTATCTATTCCATTGTGTGTACACACATGTTGTAAATAAGTTGGAACTGTTTTTGAGATGGACTGAAGGAGAAGTCAATTTTTTTTTTTTTCAAAATGCGAAGGTTTTCACTTTATTTGAGACTTTATCATAAGTTCCTCGTCGTGATAACAGAGGACCTCAAAGTTCTTCAGAAAAAGAGCTATTCGATCGGATGGACGGATGTCCTTCCCGTATTTATACAGTGTCCTGACCATGTACACGCATGTGCATCGTTTCTGTTGAATTAACGCCATTGGAGCATCAAGCAGCTTGTACGAACTTTACCAACGCAACCCTCAAATTGGTAACGACGCAGGTGGCGCTACAATCCGAACTTCTAAATTAACAACTCATGTTGTACGTGCTATTATTCCCTAACGAGTGGATGGGACCTACAGTTTTATGCAATCTCCGGACACCAAAGTTTGAGAAGTTTGTTCCAGAGCGAGGTGGCACCATGAATTATGAATGTTGTTCATGCACCTAATCACTACTTGACACACCGGCCACAAAGTGCCACAGTTTGCCATCCTTTTTTATTCTAAATAGCTGAGTGTAAGGCATTTGTGAACTACCTTACCGTCACCACCAAGTACCTTCAAAGTGAACCACAAATTTCCAGCACAAAACCAAACCGAAGCGTAATTAATATTTATAAATATTGACACCTTCCTTCAATGAATTTTCTTCCATACATTCCACTACCTTGACGTCTCGGACACTGTCACACGAATTGGCTAATATGCATTAAATTCAGAAAAAAGGCACACGACTTCCAAGTCAATTATCTGTGAAGTCTTCCTTCGCCCATGGAGCGCCGCAGCTCACAGCTGTATTCAATTCAAAGACCTTCGACAGACGAGCACTGAATTCTGGATCTCAAAGTCACTGATTGACTCACTATGTGTGTCACGTTTATCGATGATGTTCGCTTTGCCTTTCTTTTTAATCAGTAAATTGTTGAATTTTCTTTGCACTTTGATTCGATGATGATCTTGTGGACTAGTTTTTTGGGACAGAGAAGATTCGTACGTCAATCGTGACTGTTGTTGGTTTGTTTCTATGGGGAACAATCATTCGTTAGTGATTGTAAATTGGTTGATCACATTTTCAGTTGAGGCAATACCTCGATGAGTGTCAACGAAGAAGCTGTGTGGATTTACAAAACATTGATGCTGCCATTAATCTGCTTACATTGATGAAATCATGTGGACGCTCAAACAGTGGAACCGTTAGGAACCTTCTCTTTTCCGTCACATTGATAAAGTTGAGGATAGAAGACATCAATGTACTGCTTAATTTGACCATTTGACCACTCTAACAAAGTAAACCAAAAAAGCAGTATGTCACAATAAAAGTCGTTAAATGATCTGACGTCTGCCGATAAGCCCCTGATAAGTGCGGGAATAAGCAGAAAATGCACAATTTAAGACTAGTCATTCTTTCAATGGCCCTTGTTGTCTATAGCTTCCTACTTTGCGAACACACTTCTCAACAAAGACCACAAGTGCGCACTCTGTTCTCGTATTAAGGCAAAAACCCATGCGTCATCTGAACCCCAACGCTACAGACTCCATCCATAAAGATAGCAGGTATCACACATTCCAACGTCAACTCTTAACTATCGGCAAGATTGTTACTACCTTTCCGATAATTCCACTGCACTGGGCATTCTTTAGTGGACTTATCGGAAAGGTGACAACCGTATTCGATTGTCTAAAGATGACTCTGAGTTATCTCACACACATTTTATCAGTGAATCAGTGATCAATTCAATAGTCTAAGGATTTTCCCATTCATCTAAAATAAAATCCCTTTTAATGAAAACAACAAAAAAAATCCAAAGCGATAAGATAAATAAGATTTACCAACCGCGCACCAAGTGATCACGCCGAGCTAGCGAAATTTAGAACACATCCCACACAATCTACAGGTATCCAGCTAGCTTTAATCACGAATTTGGGCATAACAAAGGATCGTCCACAATCTAGACCCCAGTAAATACTAGAGTTCGACATTCATTGGCGGGTGGCTTTAAGCTGACGAAAAAAGAGAGAGAAAAAAATAAGAAACAAACAAAAAGCTTGTGTGGTATGCGCAAAAGAAATCGTTAAATCATTATTGATGACTGGATGTCGTTATCGATTTCGTTGGCTTCGTAGATATAGAGCTCTTGTGACTTCATGCGTTCGCAGAAAAAGGAAAAACAGCTCAGAGGAGGAATTTATCTAAATTGTGTAAAGCCGGCTCTGCACCTATGGGCTGGGTGATCAAATAAGCACGAGTACAGTGGACTTTGGATACATGGATACGCAAAAAAAACATCAAAATCTTTCGACGAAAGTTCGACAGGAGGCTTATCAATCATCTGCCTTGTGTCATTGGCTGATGGGGATGATTAATTTCGAAGTTGAACAATATTTTGTGAAATTGCCAACAAAAAACCAAATGACAGAATCTACTGCAAAAGGGGTGTGGAAGATGGGACGATAAACTTGAAGACATTCATGGTGACAAAGTGGGTAGAAAAAATCCCCTTGGAAAATCAAAAAAATTGCGAAAAAAGAGAGTAATCTCTAGATAAAAGGTACTTATACGGATTTTTTGAGCGAGTGGTCTCGGTGTTTGGTGATAAGGTGATTTCCTGTTGACGTGTTCAGTTTTGTTGAGATAGCTTTTAGGTGCGACACGGATTTGCTGAGGATTCTTGGACTGATGAGTGTCAAGATGAGAGAAGTTAGAGTGTCGGCGAATCCCGATTAAGCAGATTTTCTGCGGATTAGAGAAAACGACTCATGCTGCTTTTCTATTAAACAACCTTGTGTAGAGTCATGCCAAGCATTCGTTGTATGAAAAATACACGGTAGGAGTGGACCAAGAACGCATTAGGGTTGGGCGACAGTCGCAGTCGACGCCATGGCGGACACAGAACGATGTACATATTAGTGTCTGTTCGGGCAAAAAAGCACTCCAGTCTGAGCTTCTTGAATCAAGAAGGATACAAAAATCGAACCGCAAGTGATCGCGGGTTTGTCCTCTGCCTGGTGCTTACAAAAGAAAGCAAAGTTGCCTGAAACTTGGGCTGGACTCAAACAGTCCAAGGAGTTAAATTATTGGAATTGGTTACTCATAGTAAGAATTGAACGGAATTGAAGCGCGATTTAAGAGAAATCAAGTGACTTGTGGGATCTGAGATCTGAGAAACTAAAACGAATGAAAGATTCCAAAGGCACATCATTTATTCACGAACAATTTTCAAAAGTGAGCCAGCTTTCTGAACTGAATCCTGAAAAGATTGAACGATTTTTTGCACACGTATTAGACACAAAAGCTCCATTTAAACCAATCGTCCAAAACACCAACATTGATGCCGACACAAACGTCAGCAGCAACACTCAGCAACTTATCACATTCAGACAGAACGTCAAAGTCGATTTCAAGAGCTTGACAACTTTGTTTATTTCCGCCATCCTGTTGACTAATCCTCACGCCCATCCCCCCTCTTAACTCTTCAATCGACATTAATCTCAAAGCAATTAAAGCGACTATAACTCCGACGAAAGATTACAAAACTGCTGCGCAGATACACTCCCTTCAGATTCGATTCGGGCGAAGTAACGATGTTCTAGATATTTAGCCAATCCTCTATCCCCAGTCATGCCGTAGCCGTTTGGATAGGTCTCTTAGCACTTTGTTTGAACAAATATTAGTAACTGGATGCACATGACATGATTCAAAACATTTTCAAGTGGCCATCCACGGGAGAAGTGCTGTAGTCGTCGTAATTCCATCAATATTGTGTATTTATGACACCTCTCAATTGCGATCACAATGTGCGGACACCATTAGACACTTCAAAAGTAACACGTACCGAATCTATTCTACTTCTAGCGCGTCTCTCGCTCCCTATCTCTCTGTGCTGCGTCTAAGCGCACAACAACAACCAGTGTGAACAAGAAAAGGAAAAAACTTGAAAAAAAAAGATTAGTTTTTATTTCTTTACAATTCTACTTGTTTGTGTTCTTTGGAAAAGCATCAATCACCTATAAGATACACAGAAACGCTAAAAGATATAGATTACAGTGGACTGCCTAACTTACGTAACCACCGCTCCCTCCCCAACCGAGAGCGGCGCGGCGGCGGCGGCGGGCAGGTTCCTCGAAGAACAGCATTTCCTCAACCATGTGAGCGAGTGATTCTTCAGCGCAGAGGGATGGGCGACGACGGTTAGCGATTGACGGTCAGAGTCTACGAGTATCTCATGAGTTTATTTTGTATTTTTTTTTTTTTTCATGCTGATAAAACATTTTATTGATTTCATCATTGTTGTGAATTCTTCCACGTTTGGTTGAGATTAGTCGATCGAACGTGGTATCGGACGGTGAAAATACTTCATTATCTGCTAACTTGAACGATCTTAGGAGGTTTTTAGGTTGACAATCGTAAGTGGATGTTATATTGAGTGCTTTAGAAGGACAAATGGCTTATTTCTAACGGGACACATCTACGCGAGTGGATCAATCAATGTGTGATTCTATCGGCATTATTGAAGAGTATCACTGAACAGAATATTAAGCAAATAATAATTCATATCATCGTGATGTCCTTTGCGTTAATTTGTTTGTTGGTCATGCCCTCAGTAAGTGGGAGTGTTGTTTTGCATCGATTTGGATGTACTGTGAAGAAGGAGGGAAAGACCGAATCGCAGTAGATCGCGGACTGTCTTAATGACTGAAAGCAGTGTAGCCGGAATCGTCAAAGATGAAGATGCTGTCTGCGTGCCTAAACAGCTGGAAAGCGCTGTTGTTTAAGTGCCTTCCCCTAGTTAGAGGGGTCCACGTCTCGAATCCCAGTGAAGCTAAGTTAATACGCTTTATCCGATTTTCAAATCTGGTCCAGGCACCCTTTGCCGTTGGGATTAAGTTAACGGCACTATCACTGGAGTTGTCGATCAGTGGTAGTAGACTATGGACCGACATGGTCTAAGTGTGTTGGCGATTTCACTGGCAGCCCAACTACCTAATTAATCTAAGATGCTGCCTATTACACATAGTTTTCCTTGCACCGTGATTTCACGTCATCAGTCATTATAACTTAAAATGATTGAATTCTTACTAGCCATTCATAGAAGTTCTTGCTCCACTCATTGCACTCCTTGTCGATTTAGTCAGTGTTTGTAGGAGTTTCCCGAAGGATCTTTGCACCGACAGCATGGTAAAGATGTAAAACTTTGCTGACCTTAAATGCCGGCCTGAATTGAATGAAAATGAAGTGTAGAATGGATCTTCAGGAAAAAGCCAATGTGTTAAAGCAGAGGTGGAGAAATGATTTGTTTCGTAATTCACAAAGCTGCGTAGCACACAGTGCTGCTTGACAAATTTGACAATTTTGTCTCGATTTTGACTGCAGGACCATCATCATTTTGAACACATATGTAAGATTCCACCGTCTCATAAAGTGCGTCAAACGGTGACCTTTTTGGATGTATGTCATCCTCATCATCTTCTGACCCGCATTATCCACTACAGGGGTCGCTGGGCTAATGCACGCACGAGAGACTCTACCCTCCGCCATCGACTGTTATTCATCAGGAGCTATGCTCAAGCGCAGTTAGGTGAGATTTTGGACTTGGTCCAACCACCTTGTCCTGGTTCTGCCAAGCGGTCGCCTACCTGATGGAATCGCATTCAAGGCGGAGTTGTTTCGGCAAACAATTGATCTTTTTTCTCAAAATAAATTTGAAAAAATTCAAAAAGTTGCACCGGAGTTGCGCTGTCTATGATGAATTGGCCAATCAAACTGACAGCAAAATAACCGTTGACAATCATAGAAAACAATGTTGCCAATTTTGAGTTCTCCGCCTCTTAAAAATTAATCCTTTAAATCCAAACCACTAGCATCGTAGAATCCACTAGGACGTGTGTCCTGATGTTGAATTTCACACTTCTCCTCAAAGCTGAAAAGTTGAACAACCTAGCTGTGTACATATATGGTTCTATCGGATGGATGCAAGGCGAATGTTGATGTAAAATCCAAGAACTCTTGTGCAAAAATAAAAGATATAGTCAGGTCAAATGTAATTATTACTCCGTCACAGTAGAAAAGAATAAGCTCTCGTAGCTTATAAGACACGACTAGTACTAAGATATATTTTGGTCCACGAAATGAACTCATTGATCATCACAAAGCAAGCATTGAACGCCCCCAATTGAACTTGCTGCTGCTATTTGACAAGTGACATTTATGGAAAGGTTCCACGTGAAAGGTTATAACTACAAGCATCGTCAGTACGCGGAAAATGCTCACAGAAAAATCCTCTTTACTGATGAGAAAAATATTTGCCATTGAAGAGTCGTTCATCAAACTGAATGATATAATTTATGCTCGGCCATCACGACATGTGTCTGCAATTATTCCGAGAGTTCAACGTGGACACCACCCAGCTGATGATGAAGTCACGATGCCTCATTTCTGCGAAAAAGTTTTTAAATTAATTAAGGCTTCATGCGAAAGTTTACCAAACGGATGCTTTAGAGAACGTTGTTAACCCTACCAACAAGACTCAGCACCCGCTCACAAGGCATAAACGACACATAATCATACAGAATATAATATTGATGGCGCTACAGCCCGTAGAGGCGCGGGGTCTAGCTTCTCAGCAACCACTCGTGTTGCGCGTACTATTGTTCCTGCACGAGTGGAATGGATCTACAGTTTTATGCCGGCTCCGAACGACCAAGTTCCAAGTTCGAACTGCCAGAGAGAACCCTTTTCTAGACAGTTATACCCTTTGAGCATTGTCAGTGAATTGAAAAAAATGGGGCGTGATAATAATTTTTGTCCGAGGTTCAAGTGCTTATGAGTCGACGCACTGACCAACAACACCACGGCCGCCACAACGACACAAGCATGACTAAAAAATAACGTACTTCACTCCGAAATAGGATGAATGACCATTAAGCACTAGTCGACGCCCACTGCATCAACAAAAGACCCCAGCGGGCTTCAAAATAAAGTACAACACGTGATTGATTCTTCGAAAAGCGAACTTATCACAAAATCCCCGCATCTAATCATCAAGCGACTGCTCCTATTTCCGTCGTAATCGAAGTTCAAGTCAAAGTGTTCACATCTTTGTCAACCTCACACTCACTGACAGAATTCCTCGAAATTTATCGTTAAGCTTCTGCAGATAAAACCGACTGCAAAATCCATCGAATCTTCGCTTGCTCATTCGGTTCTTTTTATGACGCATGAGTGGTCTTAAAATTCTCTAGATTTCACAAATTGCACGACGAAATGTTTCGCTCAGCTAAATGTATGACTTCTTCTAGATAAGTATGGATTCGAGCCGAGATGACTCACATCCGACAGCAGTGTGTGCCAATACAATTAACCGATTCATTATCGATACCGTTATCGATAATCCCTCATAACAAGACGATTACAGTCGGTGTTCCTTGTGACCTCACATCCACTGAATTCACAACGCGATCGCGGTTAATTGCCTTAAAAATCAATTTTCTTAATCACGACCATGTTCGGTCGTTAGTGTGCATATTCCACCCTCGAAAATATTGTCACTGAGCCATCAAGTGAACATCTTCAACCCTGTCGCACCGCACCCCCTGTCCTCTTTAATTGGCCTTATGCATCTGAATCGGTTTTGACCGTGATGCGGGAAAGGTGGAAACGGAAAAAGAAAAACAAATAAAAAAAAAAGAAACGCAATGACACAAAGGGGCTATCCAACAGTCTAGGTTTTTGGGGGTGAAGCGAAGCATCCATGTAACAGAAAAGTGAAGGAGGTGGAAAGGAAAAACCGACAAACGGCGCGGACAACTGCGACAAAGAAGAAATATTATCGACCATCAGAGCCCTGAGCCACCACGGCAAGCGGCTGTCGGGGCAAAAGAAGCAGCAGCGGCAGCAGCCACAGCAGTAGACAGAGAAGAAGATAAAGAGGGAGAGTACGCTCTCGTGTACAAATGGAAAACAAGTGGTGAGTGGTGACTAGCGGAGCCCTCCAGAGAACAGGTGTTCATCATCATCTTTGTTCTCTCTCTCTTTTGCTCAGAGCGTATATGTGGGTCTGGGTACGGTCGGTCTCCCCCGCATCTACCAGCAGAATTGTGTACGAGAGAAAAAGTGTAAAAAGATACACGTTCCTATGATTTAATTACAACTAGTAACCAGGTATCTAGCTTTGAATAGGTGCTGCGCATGCCGACCATCGAAACTCTTTCTCATCTGAATTAACAGATAATGAAGTGAAAAGCCAGCCGTTGATGAAGGGGTGGAGGGGGGGAGGGGGAAGAGAATGCACACTAATACCACATCATTCGAAAGGAAGTCGAATGTCATCACCTCGCCCCCTGACCGCCCGGACGGGTGGCAGGGCGCACATTCACTCGACGCCAATCCATTCGTCCCTCGCACCGTGTATGTATCTTTTCATCGTGTCCTTGTGTGGGCATTTCAAAGATTTTTTTTTTCGCCTTTTTTCTCTCCACTGCTTGAACAGTGCGTCCACCATGTTTTGTGGATCTCCTCGTTGATCCGCGGGGCGTTGGGTGGGGTGGCGAGGGGGAGTGTACATTCATCTACAACGATGTCGTTGGATGACATACACTGGATAAGGGTGGATGGGATGGATGGCTGAATATTTATCCAGTGAGCTAGACACAAGGACTTAGCTTCCACCCTCGTGGGTGGCACAGCACCGCAGCACCACAACTACCACCTGCTCTTTGCTCGTTTGGTCGTCATTGCCTATTTCACTCGCACACCAGTGCTATCCCATTCTGCTGCGCTGCTGAGTGCTGCGAGTTGAGTATCTGAAAGTGTGTATCTGTATCTATAGTTCTGGGGAAAATCTATTTTATCACCATCACCATGGCGACCAATCGAGTGTAAACGAAAAATTGGGGCTTTCCCAGAGTAGTCGCCTGGCTGCGAAATATATGTATAGATGTCGCCTGGGTGTCGCTGGCGTTGGCGTTTTCGTCGTCGTCGTCGTCGCCGTCGCCGTCGTCATTTCGCAATAAAAATCCACCAACTGTGCTCTACTTACAGATATTTATGCTAACTCACAATCGCGCATAGGAAACACAGATAAGACGAACAACGTACAACGTACAACTGGCGAGGAAGACGAAAACGAAGCCGAAGACGAAGAAAATGAAGAACAAACACACGAAAAAAAGGAGAAAACGAAAGGAGCTAACTACTCGTATTCCAATGCAGAGTTTTTTCTGTAGATGGATGGAGGACACATTTTCCTCTCTAAAAATGTATCTACAACAGTGAGAGTGAGTGTATGTACGAATGGAGAATTCAGGGAATATGTAAATTCCGTTTTTGAGGGTGATTTTCTTGAAATTCTGCCAAAACGAAAACCAAAACCGAAACCAACCCTGCAACGAGAGGAGTACTGCGCGCCTCGTCCTCCCCCTTGTCGTCGTCGTCGTCCTAGTCGTTCTAGCCGTGGTCGCACAAACGAGAGGATACTCCTCGTATCCGTATATTAAATTTTGTGTTTTTGTTGGTTTTCCTTGTGGTGTTTGGACACCGCTGTGGGATTGGAAGAAAATCCATCTGTGAAAATATGAGGGAGTGAAAAGGATGCAGAATAGAAGGGAGGAAAATCTTTCACTTCAGAGTGGGTAATGCGCAAAAATCACTTCTGTGCTGGTGGCTGACTGTCGGCAGCGGTGAGGCATAGAGGTGTCGTATCTGTATCTGTATCTGTATAATGGGCGGCTGCGGCGTATAACACAGAGAGTCATAGAAGAAGAGGAGGAAGAGATACATATTTTGAGAACGATCTCTCATTGGACTGCAGAGAAGTATCTCACAGGAAACCGAGCCGAAGTGGGTCTACCCACAAGCTGTTTGTTGATTGGTCTATTCGTCGTTGTTAGTTCGTTTTGGGAGCATGTATCTTTTCCTTGTTTTTTGCTGCTTTTTTTTTTGTTTGTTTTGTTGTTACCTTCTGTTGCTCTGACGTTACTGAGGGTAGTGGTGGTGGTGATGTGGATGGCGATGGTGCTGGTGGTGGTGGTGGTGGTGGTGGTTAGTGGCGTTGGAGGACTCCCTGATTCGAATCACCCCATCAGAGGTGGTGTATCTGAAGATAAAAACTCTCTTTTTTTCCTCTGTTCAGCCGTGAGAGGGGGGAAAATCTATACTCTCCGTAGGTATCTGCAGGCTGAGTGTGTGTCTATCGATCGGCCAAAACACACACGTGTGTGTATCGTGTATCTAGAGCCGAGAGAATACGCCATAGATTTTTTCTTAGAATCGATGTAGAAAATCCAATTAGGGGGGGAAAACTATTCCACCTGCATGAACGTTTCTGTAATTTTTTTGTACGTATTTTTTTGTTTTTTTTGTTTTATGATATTGAGACACAAAGCCATCTGCAGAATGACGCATCCATAAAATGAAAACGACTTCCATATCCACGAGGGTGGCGATGTGCTGATGTGGTGATGTAGCGGGTGGATAGTGAGTTATGTAATCATCTGTGAAACGGCTACATGCACGCACACCCACTCACATTTACACACATTGCTATGTATATACTCAGATGAATGCAATTTGTACATAAACACAAACTAGATACAGTTCGGAATATCATTTAGTGGCGATTGAGTTGTAGATATGAAATACTTATGACGTTGCCTGAGTTCTGTGGGGGGTGAATTATGCAGATGAAGTCCTTCTTAACGTTTTTTTTTTCATTTCATTTTTATGTGTGTGTGTGTGTTTATTATTTTTTTCTGAAGCAGATTTACTTTGAGGGTGGGTGGAGAAATCGATAGAGTTTCATGGGCGAACGGCGGCGTAGGTGGCAGTTGGGCGTGTGTTGTTCGCTGAATTGATGCGTTGGGATTTCATTGAAATTTCTGACAGGTGTGAACTTGTTTGCTTCACAAAATGGAGGCGTTTATTTGCTGGTCTCCGCAATTTGTCCATCTGCTGAGATAAACTTACTTTAGGTGAATATTTGCATGTTCGGGAATAACATTGCGTATGTGGATTGTGTCTTCTGAGTTTGATGCATGTCCAGAAATAGTCAGTTTTGTCAGGCATGTTGCAGCATTACCCTTTGATAAGACTTAAACATCCGTTCTTCATGAATTTTCAAACAATTTTGATGGTACTTGTATGAGCTTATGTTTAGAATTGTGCATGCTTCTGAAATTCATAGATTTCAAGGATTTACGTCGTGCTCAACTTGCTTGCAAATCTATACATTGTCTCATCTCATCGTTAGGGCTACGCATTGTTTTCTATATAATCTACACGAAGAAGGGAAAAATGACGTCTGCCTTCTTCGAGTTCATTTCATCCTTTTTTTGTTTGCACAACAATAATTGACACACAGTAAGGTCGACGATTTGAGGAGAGATTTGTGTCGTCTGCCTGTCGTCACTATCCGGATAGTGTCATTGTTTCGAATTTGTATTCACTATCCGAATAGTTCGATTATCCGGAAGGCTGATATGTCACAGAATGGTGTCGTGAACAAAGGCCATATGAATTAACACCATAATGGCCTTACGCAACTCGCCTGCTTGGTGACTTGGTGTGGGTGCGAGGTTAGATGCATGCAAAGATTCTTGTACGTACCCAAACTCGCACTTACTCCAAATCCTATATGTGGCTAAGCAGGAGGTAACAGGGCGTCAGCATGCCTCCTCTTTCATACTCCTCTGTTGTTTCACGTCTTTTACTTCGTTTTAGAGATGATTGAAATAAGATCGATTTTGCGATTCGCCTTATTTCACGTCACCTTTCAACTAAAAACTAAGACCACTATGTGAAGAGAACTAACGCCAAATGGCCTTAGTCCTGATTTGGAAGTGACCAAATTCAAAAGTGAATTAACGCCGAGTTTCACTGCATCGTGCCCCACATTACGCAATGCACTGCCAAATTGTCTGCTGTAAGTTGTGTATGCTGTTCACTAGATCTACATGGGATGTGTCAGAGTTCAGCTTACGCACTTCGTAGCGTATCTCTTCAGCCATGAGAAGTTACAGTGGCCGTATCCCACAAATCGTGGCAAAGATGCTTGAAACTTCAAAGTAGGTAACGAATCACCATATTCTCTGCTTCTTTGAATGGACAGATAAATGCTCATACTGAATAGACTAGTTTTGAAAAAAAATGGAACTAGCTAGTAGCTACACAGTCAAACGCACTTACCCGTGGTGCACATAATAAATATTATATATAATTTTAATGAATGAACTGCATCGTTTTTTACTTTAAACCGCGATTTTGCTCGTAAACTCATGCCGATGAAATAAGAATTCATTCAAAGTGTAAAAATCGGTACTTTTGGATTAATACGCGTTATTAGGAACTATCTCAAATGCACTTGCTATTGAATTTGGAACCATGTAAACCACGGGCCACTGGAGTCTACAACCTGGTTAGCAATTTAGAACCGCCAACATCTACTGCATTAGTCACAATAGAATGCTATTTTGATCAGTTTCGATAAGTTTCGTAAAATGTCAGGACTTTCTTTCACTTTCCTAAATGAAAATAATACAAAGCTTCTAAGTTACTATAAATGTGTTGCGAATTCTCTGGTTTTGACTTCGCTTAAGTTGTTCTCTTACTTGAATATCGACGGGGAGCATATATGCAATTATTTTCAACTGAACTGTTGAAGCAGTAAATTTTACGTGGATTTTACTTGGTTTAATCGGAACTCGACCTCGATACTACACTTATCGAAGCACCAACTAGAAATGTTTGGTGTTTCCATACCAATTGCGCAAAGAATTATTCCTATGGGGACTACATTAGATGAGGAGGACAACGTTCAGAGTAGTGATGTGCCAAACCGCAATTTTTTTTGAAGCGAGTTAGCCCGAGAAGGAATTGACGCAAATCGAGTTGCAACCTGAGTCCGCTAACTCGATTCTAAATAATATTACAGTGGACCAACGGTAATCCGACAAATGTTTTGCAAGGCAGTGTCGGTTTATCGAATTTCTAGGACTAGAGTACTGCCTCAGACTCCCTGTATTTCGAAACTTTTTGAAATAGAGTTCCTATCAATTGGACAAATTACCAAAATGTACCGAAATAAATTGTACGTGCACTCGAGTCACGTTATGCGTTTAAATCTTGTTGGATTACAGGGGCTCACGTGTATGTGAAATGTACTCACTTTGTCTCAACCCACCTAAAGCGAATTGTGTGTTTACTACACCTGTTCAATTATTCGTTTCATTTTAGTTTCGCCAACTCGGTTTGACGTAAGTTTAACTCGGTTTGGATATAACTCGGTTTGACCAGGTTTATGACCCATCATTAGTTCAGAGTGTCCCGCACAATCGAAGATCCGTTTTTTTAATTCCCAAGACTAAATTCGGTATCGCAGAGTTTTTTCTTTTAAAATTCGGCATTTTTTCAGGACATCGCAAATATGAGGAATTGAGGTCAAGAGAAAGTTTACACTGTTTTCCAAAATGTCAATCGTCGGCACAGCAACTCTTTGTTTCCTTAGGTACATCTCAACGCCAAGTAGACTCTGTATAAAATACTGACCATCTCAATTCTGTTCTATGGTACCGGAAGCAAGGAAAAGTAATGAAATTATTTAAAGAAGTGATTGGTCCATTTTGGATTCAAGTCAATTATAGGAAACGATTCAACTACGAACCTTACAGTCAAACAGGTCGCATATACATAAACCTGTGAATCAAAACCCCAAAGCTGAACACTTAGTCATTTGCCTGTGGTTCCTTCAGTAAAAGGCAACCACAACTAAGTTAGAGACGCTTGTGAAGTTCTTTCAAAAACAAGTGACCGCGGCAAGTTCTTCAATGCAGTGCAAGTGGAAACTGTCTCAGAATCAGTCGAAATGGAACCCCAAAGTCGTAAGATATTTGCTCCAAATCAGTGAGTTTTGCCAATACATTTTTCCATCGTTATTCGACGAAGGCTCATTAGGATTTCTTCCGACTTCCCGACTGGAAATCGCAATCTATCGGTTTATTTTTGCTGTAGTTTGCGAAAAGATTTGTTGACAAAGCAAAGTACCGACGTCATTCCCCCTGTACACAATACTCACTGGGGGACCGTGTACAAGTGTGCATCTTCATCCACTGCCGATGAACAAAGTAAGCAGGTACATACATATACAATCAATCTAACAAAAAAAACGCCTAGTCCTGCACCGAGCACACTGCACACACGCAACAGAGACATACTGCACAAACAAATGGGATGTGCAGTCGTATCTAATTACTCAGAGAAGTCCCATCTACATCAAAAGCAAAAGAGTTTCAACCCCATTTCGTGTGCTTTACGTACACACAGGTGGGATAAAACTCCTCCGCCAGAGGAGAGGTGGCGCAGAGGTTGCACACGTTTCCAGGCATAAGCTCAACGTCAGATAAAAATGGGAAAATACCATGTACAACGGCGCACACACGAGGATCTGTGTATTTACCTTTCTCAGTGTTCCCCCTAAATCGTGTCCGCGCGCGCTCTTATGTGAATGGCAAGTTGGGGGAGTTTTCCCTGAATCACTCGCTGGATTTCAGTTTCTAAAAATATCTCAAACTCTTCTGAAATAAAAATCGATTTTGTTTTTCTTCCATTTTTTTTTTTCGTTGTACCTAAGTTTCTGCGTACGATTGGGAACAAAGAACGAACGTACATATCTGCGACTGCTGCTGCTGCTGCTACCGAAGATGGTGGTGTATCGCGGTGGTGGTCGCGGTGATGGCGGTGGTGGTTGGCATGGTCTGGGGCTGACTGTGTGCTCTTGACCCTCGTAAGGACTAAGTTAATACACGAATAAATTGGTTAAAAACGAGAGAGAAGGAAAAAAAAAACCAACGCGAGAGGAACAACAAAATAAAGAAAATCGTATCACCATTGTGATTAACCCGTTGCTGGGTACTCCGCCAGCATGCTGGCTATGTGGTGGATAGTGCCCAGCCAATCGTAACGAACCCCTCCGCAGCAGCGCAGCGGTTATCTCCAGCTCTCTCATAGTCGTCGCCATCGCCATCATCATCATCATCATCAACAACAACATCGTGGCACAGCAACGAAAAAGCAAAAAAAAAAAAAAAATGGATGGATATATCCATCCACACGATGAATGATCAGTGGAGAAGAAAACGAGATAGAATGGAGTTATGTATACGCAGCAGATACAAAATGTATCTCTGCAGAGGAGAAGATACTCGTAATAAATTTAAATAAACGTACGATCGTTCGCCCGTTCACCCGTTCGTTCATTTCGACGTCAACTTAGGCATGCTGAGCGCGACCAATCTCGGTTCTGTACATAAGCACTCGATGTGATGGTGTTGAGAATTATCGCCGTTAAAGATGATTTCGAATCCGAATCACTGTTGTGTGTATCCCGCAGATGCTTCTCCATCTTCTTTTCGTTATTTATTCCCTCGTTTTTCCTCGTCGCCGCTGAAATGATGATGATTTTGGTTTGTTGTTGTTTTTGTTGGCTTTATTTTGTTCAACCTTTTGGGTTTGGTTCTGGACTTTTATTTCTGTCTGGTGGCTGGCTCCGTCTGCTTGTTGTTTGGTTTTGTTTTCATTTTATAGCCATCTTTTTATCTTCTCTGGTCAGAGATACTCCTCGTATCTTAACGTATCTCAGCTTGTGTGTGTGTGTATGTGTGCGCGCGGCTGGGTGGGTGGGGGTCTTTTGGGAACGTTAATCAAATTCAGCTTTTGCGGTGACCATCAAGTTCTACGTTGCGGAGTTGTGGAGATCAACGACGTGACGTGCGGGACGGCGGGCGCAGCGCGGCATTCGTTGGACACGGACTGATAGACAGATGAGTGGAGATAGATAAATTGATACTCACCGTTGTGTATGCTGGAATCGATTATGCAGATGCTGTGGTCGACGGTTGTTCGCTTTTTTTTTGTTGTTTTCATTTTTATTGGCTGGATACAGACTAGATAGGCTCTGTTAGGTACTCCGACTCTTCTCAACTCTGCGCGTTGTGAAGTCATTACACGTGTTATTAGAGGGAATTGTTTTGTGAATATATTTACATAAATTGCAGTCAAAAGCTGGCGCTGACGGGCGTCAGTTGTGCGTTTGGAACAAGTGGCCTAGCAAGTAGGCATAGTTTTTTTTTTTTGGTTGTAAAAGTGAATTTGAAAGGGGGGACCTTACGGGAAACGGCGAGCTCTCCATAGCAATGAGATGCAAAAGATACGAGTTTCGTAAGAGTCAGTGTCACACTTTTGTTTGAATGGGAGTTGTTAATCTGAATTCAATTTACTTCCGATCCATAAATTGTGACTGCCCCATTATTGGTCGTTTTCTGTTAACTTGTTGACGCCTCTATGCAATTAACTGAAAACCAAGTCATTTCGTGTTCATAATTTCAATGACTAAACTGTCTTGTTTATCTGAATTGTAGCAGATCAATAGTCTGAACTAGGCTCTCAACTATTGTGGCGATCTTATGGCTTATTCAAGAGTTTTCTCAAATCTTTCTTATCTAATGCGATGAATTTGTATGCGTATCAGTGCCAGTTGTTTGTCTGCGAATCGTCTGCGACGTTACTAGAAGCTGTTCTCAAGTACTTGGCTGAATAAATAGAAGAGTGACCGATGACACTGATGTCCACTGTACCCAAATCTTTAATCTGGAGTTTTTGTCTAGACGGGATGGGATAGCTTAGCAGTTGTTCCCTCGCAACGTGCTTTTTAGCTTATTTTTCAAAAGTTGAGACAGTTAAGAAGGCCTTTTACAAGGAGTGTCCAATTTTTGGGTAAAGCGAGTTAAAAATTCCGTTACCGTCTGGTTGTTGGAGGTGTTTGTGGAGCTCGAGGTCCTACACGTCTGTTCGGATTTGGATGAAATCTCTTGCAGACATTTCCTATTCAAATATAAAGTTCGACTTAACTCGAACAAAACAACTCCACAACACGCAGGTACGTACATGAAAAATCCCAATACCCTTTTGGGATCGCATCGCCACCGTAGTTCGCGCTTCGTGTAAATTATTCTTGTACAAACACACAAAGATTGAAATGAATTTGTAAAATCCCAGCACATTTTGTATGATCCATTGCAATACCCGCCGTATCAGGGAGTGGGGGAGTTGTTGCTGTTCATATTTTCAAGCTGAAATAAGACAGCTAGCTAGTTGCCTCCCGTTTGGCACAGCAAGTTGGTTGAGCTCCTTCTCCGCCCCAACTGAGACGCGAGCGTCCTCGGTTGCGTTGTCTATAGGTACTTAATTGTAGAGTCTTCGGTTCGGAGCTACGATCTCCATGCTCTCTACAGCCATCTTCGGTGTTGAATCCGTAGATGCCTGGCAAGACTCATGTCGCTGTACAACCCATGCAGTTCGTGTTCTTGTTCCCCACACTGATGGCAAACAGAACCAAATAATGAACGCGGAACTTTTATCTCGAAAAGACCAAGGGCTGCCTATGGCATCGATGTAGCCAAGACAGAATAACAATATACAAAAAAATGTCATTATCCACCGCTAAACCCATTTTGGCATCCTTCGATTCAAAGACAACTAACGCTTCATTGATAGCTCTCAATCACGTCAATGTCGTGCCGCGTTTGCAAGCACTTGCAATTTTGAAACATCGTTTCTCTTGTGTTGGTGAGTGAGTTCTGCACGATCTTATCCAGAATAATGTTGAAAAAGTCTTCTGACAGCGCGTCGCCTTGTCTTGTCGCCTTGAAGGACTTGGTGAGTTAGTCATCCCTGATGGATCAGCAGCCATCATCATCCTGCACAGCCTGACGAGTTAAAAAAGGAGACTAATTATTGCGCTGTTAGCTCTGAACACGCCGTCATAAGCGGCGAATAGGTGGTGAGGGTCGATTTGCACTTATTGGGTTTGTTCCAAGATCTGCCCTAGTTTGAAGATTCTGTCTCTCCTGGTCTGAGAATCCATTAATATGGATCTATCTGACTATAGCCGCTTATGAGGCTTCAGTCGAGTACACAAAACAGCAGTAGATTTAGTAGAAAGAAAAATTTAAAAGACAGAAGAATTCGTTCTTGCCGGTCCTGTTGCTTTGTCGTGATCAAACAGACAACTAAGGCTCTGTTTATTTCCAGTAAACACTCCCTAAGTCGAATTTCTCTCTAACTCGAAGTTTTCGTTCGCCGTATTTTGGCATTTCACGCAATTTTCCATACAAAAAACCATCCTCTAAGTCGAACTTCCTTTAACCCGAACTGATTTTTCATATCGACTTAGGGGGAGTACCCTGTAATGAATGAAATTTAATTTATGAACTCAATTAATTCAATAACACACTGTACTTTGAACCTACTAGGTTCTTCATATGTCTCTTGACTTTGCTTCACTATTAATCTATGTGTGTGCCTTTCGATGATTAGATTAGGCTCGTCGCTTTTATGGATACAAAACATACATATTTTCGTAAATTGAAAGAGCTCAGAAGAAGTATCATAGAATCAACGTTTTCATGTTCAAATGAACGCTGATTCAATTCGGAATGAGCCAAACGACAAGTTTCATCTCTTAGAGGGTCCTTGAGTTGCTTGTGTCTGTTGACTAAAAATTTCAAATGTATTTTGCGTCATTCAATCTATCAATCCGTTAAAAGGGGATCTACTTCTGTCAGACCGTTTCCCTCGGGGAGTTTTGAAGCCTTTTTATGCACGGAACAATGTTTTTCACAGGCAATCGGTTGTGATTCCCAGAAGATCGATTGTCAAATAAATCTCTTGGCGCTTGATCTCATATTTTGCTTCATGATTCATCCATATAGGCATCTTTGCCTTAACTAATGTCACACAAAATCCCCTTAATTTAACTACAGAACAATCTTAAGCATTCCACAGCTGTCACAATGCTTACTTGCGTCACATGTCCTCAGTATCCATAAGCATACAGATCCAAAACAAGACCAGCCACAAAAAGACACAAATAAACAAAAAAAAATCGAGAAATAAACGTTTTAAAATTCAACGAACCATGTCGTCTCAATTAGATAATCGACGGACGAGATGAATGACTCATCAGACAACCTCTTGAGATTGGCAGATCTCAACTGGATGGAAAGCTGCTGACTGTTCTGAGCGTTCACTTCGAGTCAATGCCTGGCTGGCGGAAGAGCACTTCCAAACAAAAAAATTAACTACCATTTTTCCATACGAAACCTCACAACACTGCTCAAGGCCACAATCGAAGAAGTAAAACAGAACCCTGAACAGCGATACCAGGCTGAACATTTGGCTAACACCTAAAGCGGATAAATACATGCACACAAACACACCCAGCTGGATGGATACGGCGGTGTATAGAGCAACAGCGATAGATACGTCGAAAACAGACCTTGAAACAGTTCAAAGTCGTAAACGGTTCAGTGAACATCGATGTAACGTATGTAGGAGATAGCACATGCATCCCTCCACGCTGCAGTCATCTTTCATCAAGACGGCGACGGCATCCAAGTCTACTCGCAGACGAACCTACACCTGCGAGCAGGCCATGAGCGGTTGCAGATAAATTTTCAATCGTGCCGCTTTCGACGAGCAGATAAAGCGCGTGCAGACAGACAATTCTAGACGAGTGCGCATCTTTGAATAAATTAGAGAAAGCAGCCGTTAAATACTCAGTAATAGTTTGTGATACTCGTACTCGTACTCATACATTTCTGTCTCGTTTTATGTCTGCACTCGAGTGCAGCCCGGGCTCAAGCTGAAGCTGCTGCATCCATGTGCACTGACATCTCCTGCAGCGCTGTGGACGTAATAAATGTTTGATTAGCATTTAAATGGTTTTATCTGCGCTCAGGGAGGAGCATGTGATGCATTCACAATTACACGAGAATCGGGATACAAATTGAATTTATTTCGGGCTGCCGCACATCTTCCAATGAGTTACCACAGATCCACGAGGTTTTCAGTGGAAAACAAAAATATAAATTAAAAGCGAGGGAGACAGAGAGAGAGAGAGAAAGAGAGAGAGAGAGAGTGTCCCCCTTAATTCTTCGGCAGGCACGCTCAGCACTACGAGAGAGGAAGTTGAAGGAAGTCATGCATGTCCGTTGTCAGGTTTCATTGTTGTATCTTTCGAGTTTCGATTCCCCCCATCCCGGACTAACCTTAAACAGGGCGCGAGTGTGTGTGCGTGCAAGAGTGCTTGGCTAAACGAAGGGTCCGAGTTGGAAATCCAATTCGAATGCAATTCCACAGAAAATGATGCAGAATTTGTCATCTGAGTTGGACAACAAGCAAATCCGATCCCGGCCGCCTGAAATGTATCACTGATAGATCACCAGAAGTCCGCTTTGTTTACAGAGACAACTTTAAACAATGTTCGAGGAAGGATGCTTCGACTTTGTGCTAGTAGAAGAGAAAAAAAAAACAGGGCCCCTCATCGGAAGAGACAACCGAGAACTGTATGATGAGGTGGAAATGAGTTGAAATTCAATCCACGTTACCATATCGATTTCTCACACATTTTGCCCGTTCTTCTCGGTGGCCACGGGACTGCAGAGAAAGAGAGAGGAGATCACTTCTCAGTGGATCAGGTCTCGGTGTTGATGATAAAATCCTGGAGTTTATTATGTTTTCAAAGTGACACCGTTTTGCGTCCGTCTGGCTGGGACCAGTTTGCTGACAATTTACGCACGAAATTAGTTTCCTTTTTCAGAGTGAAGTCGTACGTGATCGCGTCTCCGTTGAAGATCTGGCCATTTGAGTGGGAAGTCACAAGCAGCGACGTGTTTTCAGACACTTGAGTGATCTCTATGTTAATCATGCTTGTTAGCAGATCGGTGATGAAATTGGAACGTGAGATGTGCGAGCTTGACACTTGCATGATCGACTACAAAGCATCATGCGCATCGAGGCGTCAGATGGAGGCCCGAAATGATCTCACTACCGAATGTACACATCTGACAGTGCGCTGATGATCGAATGAGTGAGTTCAACTAGAAACTGACCATCAAGTCAACAAGACAGGTCATAGATCTTGCGGAAACTGCAGTGATACCTGCAGAATCTTAACAACGATCCGGATTTGTGTGGAACGTGCGTAGAAAAGAGAAGTATCGCCCAATTTGATATAGTTGCGGAAGAAATCACCCCAAAGCCTTGTTGGGTGAGATAATAACGGATCATAAATTGATCATGTCATCGACATAAGATCGTTAATTTAATCGATCACTAACTGCTCTGATTGCAAACTCGATCAAGTCGGCTGATAATGACATAAAAAGAGCATCGAATTAATCAAATGGAGTCATCGTGCATTGAATTGATGATTATCGAAAAGAATTTCATATCTAAACTGACCATCAGAAAAACCGATCGTCAACTAAAATAAGTACGATCATTAAAATTGATATTAAAATAGTTATCGGGACTAAACGTCAGTTGGTTTAAATCGTAGACAAAGAAATAACAAACATCGCTCGACGTGGAAATCCTTGTCCGATGACTCGAGAGAACGGAATCGTTCGATTTGGCGCAATAAAAAGCGACCGCATTTTATGTACGTTGCTGCAGTGAGTTGTTTCGAATTGGACTGACTTGGTTGTGGACAGAAGTGAACGTCGTTCGTGCAGGACTCATAGAACCCCGGTGAAACCGGTGGTTGGTCTGAGGTCTTTAAATTGGTGTTGACTGTCGGAAGAGGATGACGCAGGTCAAGGTTACCATGTCAAAATAAATTTGTATGCAATCTTGACTGGCAGAGAGTAATCGATGGCGGAAATCGTAGCAGAGATCAACGACATTGTTCAGATTAAATGATCTCTAGCTGACCACCCCATAAATTCGGCAAAGGTGTTCCATAAATGATTCAGTTGTAGCCTGTGAGGAGTAAAAATCAAGACGGATAATCATCAAAACTGCTGATCACTCAGCTGATCAACAGATGAAGTCAGCATCAAGTCGTCTCCCAAATCGAATACAAATTCAAAGAGAATCTTTGGCTGGAACTTTCTTAAATCCGTAGGATTTCAGTAAAGCTTGGTTTAGTGAGCAGTTGGAAGGCGAGGAAAATGCTTGCCATTCACCAAATTATTGAAGTAAATGTTCTTGATTGATAACCAAACCAATCTTTACTGAGCCTTCGAGTCAAATGGAAGAACTTAAAATTCAACTTATTTCCTCTAAAATTTAGGGTTAACTTGGCCAAAAGTGTTTGATAGCCCCCGGAGCCAAGAGTATACGCGCAAGGAACGATTTGATGGGATGGCCGAATTAGCGATCCCGGCAATATTGATCCGGTTGTGTCGCAACACGCTAACACATACGTCCTGCCTTTCGGTTCAAGGACTTCCGAAACGTTTGAAACCTGCACCGAATTTCGGCAAGGGCATGTGCTATCGTGTGATTTCTTGAATCTGGTACTGGAGAAGGTAATGCGGTGGGGTGCTGAAATCGTGGCACTATGTTCTACAACTCAGTCCAACTGTTGGGTTAGGCAGATGACATCAACATAGTCGCGCATTCCCAAGTAGTGCCGAAATAGAAGTTTTCTCGGTGATTGAAATGCAGGCGATATGAGCCTGTCAATGAGGACAAAATGAAATATATGCTGTCGAGCAAGAATACTTCAATAACACACGACTTGGGCCAATTCGACAGTTGTAATTTTGAGGTAGTAAAGGTGTTTGTCTCCCACGGACAAGCGTGAACTCCACAAATGAAATCATTGTGCAGATCCGAAGTGGAAACTGGAAACGGGCCACAGCCAACCGTTGCTACTTCGATTTGTCGGTACAACTGGGGTCAAAACTCTTGACTCGAAGGACCAAAATGATGCTCTACAAAACTCTTTTTTTGAGCCAAAGCTTTGATGATAAGCAAAACATCAGAACTGATTCTTGGTCCCTTCGAAAGATGAATTCCGCACTGGCTTGGCCACATCGAGCGCCAATGCTCCAACTAAGAAAGTCTTCGGATCTGAGCCGCCTGGTTCGAAAAGGAGAGGTAAAAAATGCCAAATTATTGCTCACGTAAGACACCCGTAATCGATGGAGTGCATATATTGCTCAGGCTGATGGATTGCATGTCTGAGAAGTAAGTAAGTTACCATAGTAGCCTTGCCCCACAGCACCTGGTTATGGCATTTGTTGGTAGCAAGCGGGTAGAAGTTCAGTGGTAATGGCATTCCCACCATCAGACTGGGGTATTACGTACACACACAGATCTTTGAATTTTCAGATTACTACTTGTTAAGTTAGGCGAACTTATAGGAGGTATGTTGTGCCTTCTAATGAAGACTACAAGATCTGGCTTAGATTCGTTAACACGCAGCTCGAGATCGATCGCCCATCCTGTCCATACGTGGTCTCAAAAAACAAGCCTCGTTCATTAGTTTGCTTTTTCATTTACCTAAGAACTTGATTTTCTAAGCCAAAAAATAACAACTGCGGCGGCAGCTTTAAAACAACCTCTATCTGACTGAATCACTCTTCAAAATGCTGGTGAAACCAATCAAAAATCCTTCCAAATTCCGAGCCAAGTTCGAATAATCAAGCAACTTCAGGCCGAGTCCTCTGACCACATGCCAAGCATTTCTCGTTCAGTGACGCCGTTCGCCTGGACACCTTGAGCATGCCCCCGAATCCACATCCTGATTCGAATTCCGTTTTCTACCCTTGGATCGATGGCACGCACCGACAAACAAAATCCTACGCACACTCACATCCCATGGCAGTTGATTCCTCTCGCACCGCGACTTTAACCCAATTATGTACATCTGCACGCAGCCAAGGCACCAGAGCAGGTGTTCCCATCCACATCCAGGAATGGTGGTTTCACCGTCTGTGGCATGTGACCAAACGATTAATGATCGGCGCACCGTACCATAAAACAAAAACAAAGTTCAGTTTTTCAGTTTCAATTTCAGTTTCAGTCTTGGGCTCGCTTCGAGTTTTATTTTCTCGCGCCAAGATAGGGGTGGAATTCGTGCGATGACCTGACGTGCGTGTGTCGGTGTATGCAAACGAACTCGGAGATAAGTTGTTTTTTCTTTCTTTTTGTTTAAAGCGCTCGTGAAAACTAATAAGATACACTAGTTGCTGCAATTGAAAAAGTGGAAAAAAATGTTATTAAGTCGAAATTAAGTTGTTTTGCTTTACGATCAAACGTGCAGTCTGCCAATACAGTGTCGGAGTGTGTTTGGGGCGCAATAAAATGGCAAAGCGGCCAGCAGCAGAGGCCGCAGCAGAGCGGGCAGAATCAGTGTTCGTCTATCGGAATCTTGGTCACGTTCTCGCAGCTATCTGGGTTTCGTGATCTTCGCCTAATTGGTATTTGCTACTTGCTAAGGTGTAATATTTTTTCATTTTGATAAATATAATTAGCGACAAGTTGACAGTTGTCATTCAAATTAGCATCTAATGGCGGCCATCTTGCGGGTGGGTGGTCAGGTGAGAGATCGATGGAGAGGCATACTGGATAGTTGCATCGTTTAATGAGACACCTATCGCAGATGTCTGAACAGTGGGATCTGTCTGTGGTGATGGTGACAGGTTATTATTTTTTTTTGCACGTGCGTGCTTCTATTTGTTGGGCGAGTTGATTGGGGAAGTCACTGGCACTGGGATGTGATCTTGAACCGAAGTGAATGATTCTTGAATTTTAAGAACATTCTAGGTTTGTCAGTTGGTTTATTATCTGTGAGCAATCAGCAAACGACGTCGAAACACAATTTGACGACAACTTTGTAGATCTTCAGTATCGGCTGTGCAATGAACTACACGAAGAATAACAGGGTATACATTAAACGCAGAACTTAATTCATGCCATTCAACCATTCAACGCCAACGCGTTTTTAGTAGAGTCCATGCTTATTTATTAACTTAAGCTCTTATGAAGGATCTACAGAGTGACCAGTTTAGAAAGATAGGATAACAAATTAAGTAAAATAATAAATGGTGTGAGATATAAAATTGATTGTGAATTTATTTTGAAGCTTCATTCATGCTATTATGTACGGAAGTGGACATCAGGAAAATTCCATTCCATGGCTGCCTCGGCTTTGTTGACAGTGCTTCAACCGATCGGTCCTATTCCTGATAACTCAGTGTGGCGTCTGAATAGCGTCTCGAATGTTGGCTAGTCGAAAGTGGTTGGATTGTTAGTGTAGACTAAGGAAATAATCGAGTAATGTCAATTCGGATAATCGCGGCAGTCAATTGAAGAACGCTGGCCGTGAGATTACCGAGACGCCAAAATTATTCTTCACAATACGGAGTGCTTAGTGGCACGATCTTCCAGAAGTCCGTACAATTGCAAGCATACTCGGACGACATTGACGTGATTGGTCGAACACAGCGAGCCGTCAATGAAGCGTTTGCTGGTATTCAAGCGGAGGCTGCTTAAAATGGGTTTAACAGTGAATGAGGGCAAAACGTAGTACATGCTGTCATCTAGAAAGGACGCACAACACCGACGTCTCGGCCAGAACGTCACCGTAGGCAGGTTTAACTTCGAGGTAGTTAAGGACTTCGTCTACCTCGGCTCCCAGGTAAACAGTACAAACAACATCAGTATCGAGATTAAACGCAGAATAACTCTTGCCAACCGCTGTTTCTTTGGGCTCAAGAGGCAATTGAGTAGTAGAGCTCTCTCTCGAAGGGCCAAGCTAACAGTATATAAGCTGCTCTATGGCGCAGAAGCCTGGACAGTCTCAAGAGCAGATGAAGAAGTCCTTGGTCTTTTCGAGAGAAAAGTTCTGCGTTCCTCGTTGGTCCTGTTTGCGTTGATGGTTTCTGGAGAAGAAGATACAACCATGAACTGAACGGGCTGTACAGCGACATGAGTCTAGTCAGGCGTCTACGGATTCAGCGCCTAAGATGGCTAGGCCATGTAGAGCGCGTGGACAACACTGCTCCAGCCCGAAGAAACCGATGGCGCCAACAAGTGGAGAAGGACCTCAACCAGATTGGTGCGCGTAATTGGAGACAGCTGGCTAAAGATCGTGCCAGCTGGAGAAGCTTGTTGACTGAGGCCCAGGTCCACCCCGGACTGTAGTGCCACTAGAAGAAGAAGAAGAATACGGAGTGCTGCGATGCTTGTATGGTAAGTAGCGACGTCTTTCTGGAACCATATCTCGGATATGGCAATTGAAACGAAGAAGCTTCATCCTATTCATACAATTTTGAGAGAACGGATTAATCCATTGCAAAAACTTGTGAAGCAATATCACGCTACCTCATGCGATAATGCTTAAGATCATGTCCATTCAAATCTTTTTGTTCGAATTTAAATTTACTCCATGTAGCTATCATCACCAAATCTTAAGCTGTCGCAATAAATGACGAGACATGAGAACCTCTCTCGACGAAACGTCAATAAAACCTCATCGCTTAGCGATGTTATCGGATCGCTGCACCTACTCATCGAATTCAAACAGAATCCACAAATCCAATCATAACTCAATTCAAATGCAGTTACCGGTGTCACTGACGTATCATCAAAACCAGCCCGCAAAAGCAAACAGCATCATCTTCGACCGCGGAGTCGTCGGTCGCCACGAAAAAACAAAAAAGCAACGAAACGTCAATACACGTCAGTTTTGGCTATCGAAATACAAATACAGGCACATGACCTAAAAGCTTGTCGAAAAACAAAAAAAAAAATGAAAACAACAACAACAAAAATAATTGCCGTTGATGCGTTCACATAATTTTATGTCATTCAACCTGCGAACGGAATTAATCCGAAAAAATATTTTTTGATGACAGCGGTATAAACTAGATACAAAGCAAAACACACACACACACAGAGAGAGAAACATGCACCGATCCTAGCCTCAAGTCGGTGGCATATTTGAAATATGTTCCGTGGATTTGATGACATCGCCAGAATGTGCAATCAAAGGGGGGCGCAAGTGTGCCGGTCGTCTCCCCGTTGAATTTTCTGCTTGAATCTTCAAAAAGAAAACAACGATTCTGATTTATTTGAGATTCTGGCGTAGCCGATGGATTTGACAATACAACAGAAGGGTCATTGGTCCTTGTTCGTTTGCACAATGTGGATTTGTGAGGCTGAGCAAGCAGAATTGGACATTTCGACAGCAGAAAACAGAAATTGACAGGTCGTGTGGTGTGGAGAGCGAGCCTTCACAACCATCAGTCATTCAGTCAAGGTTTTGCGACATCGGATGACTCACGGATACGAAAACATTTGCGAAACACCCCTGAATCCGGATTAGAGATTACCCATTAAGTAAGCCCCCCGCCGGACGTGCTCAGCGTACTGGAGTGCGCGTCGGCACTCGCGTAGCTCGCAGGAAAATTAAATCTAATTCTTTTGCGAAGATTTTTATAAAGTTTTATTCAAATTAAAGATTTGTGTCAACAACAGAGCAGAGCACATGTAGAAATTAGGAAGTGAATCGAGCTCGGTTTGCGGGTAATGCGATGCGAGCACGACTGCGGAGTGGAATTAAATCGAGGTCGGCGCCAAGAGCAGAGCCGACGAGATGCTACGAGGAGTCATTGATTTTAGCATATTCTTGTTGTGGACTTTCGAAACGCCACTGCAGACTGATATTGAAAGGTTGAATACCTAATGAGGTTGTTTTTACACTGATGGTGGTGTCAGAGTGGAGCGAGCTGACTTGTGCTACTGTGCGACTGTGCGACTGTTTTTGCGCGTGGTGGCCGTTGGTCGGGGTCGGGGTTAAGTCGGCCAATGTTCGTTGTGGCCATGCGCTTTTGAATAGGACCTTCAATTAGACCTAATTTGTGGCAGTATCGCTGATGGACGAGAATAGAAGTTGGTTTCGAATATCTCGCGATTGCAAATTGAAGTTTCAAGCTGTACTCGATTTAGCAGAACTCTTTTAACAACTGCTATCCCCTTGTCATCCATCGGTGATTTTTGTTAACAATATTGTCTTTGAAACCCTAAATCATGTTCTTTCCAAACGGAAACTGAACTTAAATTTACTCTTGACTCACAGTCAGTGATGACAAGTGGTTAGGCCTTTGAGAATTATGATGGTTGTAAAACGAAGAACGCAACGTTGAAAGAATTATTTGAAACACACACGCCAATGTGTAGTCTGAAGTTACAAGACCAACCAGTGTCTGCATCGCCGCATAATAAATGAACACAGCGCGAGACTGTGAAAGCGTTCGTGAGAATTATGATGAGGAAGGGTAAAGATTCGACTAAGGGGATCTAAGACTAAGAATGAATGTAGTTCTCACTTACGAAGGTAATTGAGTTATAAGCAGAAATCTAGTATTAGAGAGATATCCGACTTCACAGCTGATTGTCCACTTGTCCACCGACAAATTTTCTGTATATACTTGAAATTTGCAATACTTTTGGAGGGCCATTAATGAACGTAGAGAATAATACTGGACTGAGAATAGAACCTTGGGGCACGCCATTGCGAACCTCACAAACTTGAAGTGGTTCGTGGAGGATAACTCTCTGAATGTTGCATTTTTTGTGTGAAGCATGTTGTCATCATCTGAATCATCAGTGGGGCAACCGTTGGCAGGTCTAGACTTGTTCTTGGTTACCAGCCTTGACAGGGATACAAATGACAATGAAATAGCTGATGAACTTGCCTGGAAGGAGTCCTTGGATGGGTCCATCCGAGGCAACCCAAAATATCAGACGACCACTTGCAGGTGTTAAGAGAACAGTGAGCGGTACGAGCCACCTGCGAAACCACTTCAGTAGATATGGATGCTAGGAGGGGCGTCTGTAGTATCCTGGTTTGAAAATTGAACATGCCAATGACTACATATTCTGGGTACGTGACGAAAGGGGAGAAGAGGATCCAGTCAAAGACGTTTGAGAAATTATTTCGTTCATGATCTTCCAGACGTTTCAGATAAGGCTTTAATCTGTCTCTTCGGCTTTGTACGAACTTCTCGATGCCTTATAAGGACAGTCATTAAGACTTTTTTGTCAAAGGACATCACAATGTGCCCATTAGGATTCGACCTGAGTGACCTAAGTGAGGAGCTAATGCTCGTCTGCATTGTCATCTACTTATGTCTGAGACGATGGATATTTAATTCCCTTCAAATTGACTTGCCATAAATCTCAGCCTGGAATGGTCTGGAATGATAAACAGAAAATCAAAAGCACCATTAAACCATCACTTTCCCTTTTCTTTTTGCTGGAAAAACTCTTCCCCACCATGACAACCCTAGAATTTATATTTTTCCCTCACCAGTGTAGGAGCTGCCGTTTATTTTAACACACCAATCAAACTGTCAATTGAAACATCATCTCGCCAGGAATCCGGTGAACCAACAGACAGTAAAAAGGTTCACGCAACAAAATCTGAATATCAAATTGAAAAGTACAAGCGATAAATGAAACAAAAAAGCAGAAACAGAGAAGAACAAAAAAAAAAGAAACAACTTCAAATCGAGTAAGAGAAAAAAAGAAACATACATTCAATTAAAAATTTTGGTAACGTCCATACAAGGTCGCCGCCAAACGGTAATAAATGTCAATGCGGCACTATTAAACAGAACACCACCCAATGCGATTGCGATTTGGATTATATTATAGTAAATCTCCATGAGGTTGTTTGTCAGCTTCAATGAAAATGTATTGATAACAAATAAAAGTTTGACAGAAAAAAAACTGACATTTGTGTCAGAGAAATATTTGGTTATGGAATAGTACAACGAAGGCGAACACACTTTTCTGTTAAAACCAAATCGATGATCTGAAGGAATGATGACACATGTCATTATTATTAGGGATTCCGTCAAACTTCATTTGAAACTTTGCATGCATATTGATCCATAATGACTACTCACCATTTTTACACTGAAATCTAGTCTTTCCTTGGAACTCGTAAATCCGAATTGATTTCACTAAACTGATCTGTCAAAAGTGTCAAAATAAATTCGAACAACGCACGAAATCGACTTATGTAAAGCACTTCTTGTCACAGAAATGATTCAAAAACGAAGAAGTTTTGGGGCGGCGCAGTGGAGGTTGAAGATCAAAAATAAAAACCAAACAAAAAAAAAGTTCAAAGAATTGTCTAGCGCTTTATGTAGTCGGTATCTAAAAGACACTATGGAACATAATTCACACACGGATTGCTGAAGATGATGCACTGATGGTGAAAATTGATTTTTTATTTTCACTTGTGGTTGTGGGCAACACAAATACTGCTGCTGTTAGGTGAGCTGAGCTGAGGGCAGAGATACATCACGCACCTGGTGGAGATACGCGAACTCACACACTCGCAAGCACACACACGCACACACACACACACAGAGAAAGATACTCGCAGAATCAATGCGGAGCGGATAAACGGTCTCGTTGGATGTTTCTCCTACAACAGTCTTTCTAGATGTGACGGCGATTCACGGCGATGTTCCATCGGCTCTGTTTCCTCGTTTGTTGGGCTTGTGTTTGTTTTACTTTTTGCGCGCACAATGAAGGGGGGCCCCAATTAAAGTCATCGCTGGCTGTTCCCCACACAACGATGGCAACGAGAGCAACAGCGACCACGACAAAGACGACGCGCGCGCGTACACGCTGGAAAGTGTAACCAAAAAGGAGCAGAATCCACACAAAACCACCAGAGACTAGAGAGCAACACAAGTGAGCGGAGCGGAGATCACAAAGGCGCGCGCAAAACCGCCACACAAAATAAAGCGATAAGCGTCTTCTTGCTGGCCACCGCGAGTATCGCGTATGTGTATCTGGTCGCTCTTTGGGCGCTATGCGATGGGGCGGTATGGCATGCCTTGGGTATGGGTATGAGCATGAGTGTGGGGAATTGGTGTGGATTCCCTTTGTTTCTCTCAATTCATCGCATGATTTTGACTCTGCGCTCCGCTCTAACATGAGTTTTATGTTGTGGTGGGGAGGGGGGAGTGGGCTATGTTTGACTGTGTACATGAACAAAATAAAAAAAAATAGATAAATATTTATTTCCAGTCGTCTCCAGTCGCAAGTCCCAGTTGCAAGATCTCGTTTATTTCGCTGCGGGGAGTACTGAGAATGAACCCGTCGGGCAATTCATTCATTCGCTCTCTTCTCCCAGTTAACACCAGCCAGCCGCGCTCTCTGCGAATGTGTGCATCAACTTGTGTCGCACACGCACACCAAACCAATCGGTGGCCAAACAAAAAGCTGATAAATTGCGGTTTGGTTATTGGTGAGATACTTGATGTTGGGAGAGGAAATCTCTGCAGACACTCGGTTGGTACATAGGAGGACGCTATTCACACACACACATGGACACGCGAGCCCCCGTTCGATCAAATGAGCAAGCTGAGACATTACCATTTACCAGAGAGGTGCAGGTGAGAATGTGTGAGAGAGCGACGAAATCTCAAAACGACAAGTAGAAGTAAGGAGAAACAGAGAGAAGAAGAGACCAGCAAAGAGTGCCGGAAAGAGAGCACGACACGCGATTGAGATTGAGTTTGCCAACAAGGGTGGCTGTCGGCTGGTGTGTGTTATGTGTGTGCGTGGGATTGCGCATGAATGTGTTGCGAAGGGTTTCATAATGATGGGTGGATTATTTACATCGACCGCATTGTGCTAGGTGTCATCTATTTTATGGGAAGATCGGGATTTTATGTAAAATTTCATTGCGCGTCCACTGAGCAGCGACGTGCTGGAGTGAGAGATACTAATTATTTTCGGTGCACGACTGAGTGTGTGTGTGTGGTCTGGCCGGGGCTGTGGGGGATTTCGGGTGGAATTTGAATATGACATATTGAGACATTTTTGTATCTTATTTTTATTTTATTACAGTATTTCTTGTTGTTGCTGTTGGGGGATGAAAGGGTTGCCAATGGTGATGTTCGTAACAAACACGTAAATATTTGTGTTACGTCGAAATGTTTGCTATCTGACGGGCGGGGTGGGAGATTGTATGGTTGTCGCCCTTGGTCCTGAGATGTCGTGTGGTCGTGTGGTATGGACAGCAAAGCAATGGCGTACATTTACGCAGAGTTGAATGTACAATGACCCGAGGGAAGGGAAGGGGGGGCCTTTTACGGGTAAATTTTGCACGTTAACACGCTCTCTGACAGCTCACGACAGTTGTGTTGGCTGTTGAGTGAATGAATTTTCGAAACACCATCTGTCAGATGAACGGGTGTTGAAGTGTGAAGTTGAGACAAAACTGCAAGTTGATCAATGGATTCAGTGGACACTGATGTTTACTGGGTGACTCAGATGGAGGCGTATTGGAACCGACATCCACTGGACGGTGATGAGGTTTATTTTAGTGTGATTTGGATTTTCTCATTTGGTGTTCGTGGAAATCGTGGAATAATTAAGCAGGCAGATGCGTAGAAGCAAAGAATTCGTCTCTACTTGAAGATGACATCAAGTGGTCACGATAACTTGTCGAAATGACAAGGAATGGTGGACGTCTTTGTTGGAAGCAGCTTTAATCGATGTGGATGTTGGCATGGAACATGCTTCACAAAAGTGAAGAACAAGTCGATTTTAAGTTTGGTTCGATGTGAGTTTACGTTGGGAACTTTATCTTTGTTCTTTTAGTGAAATGTCATTTTAAAGCTGCGTCTGCAATTTTGACCAGTTCCTCTTCTTGATTTTTTGGAATTTTTTCTGGTTGTTCTTCAAGCTTTTAGTAGGCTTGTCAACAGATATTGAAGATCAGGAGAACATAGTATTGTCCCAGCACTGTCTAGTGGTTCTTTTGGCACGCGTAGACACGATTTTCAATTACCTAAAAATCTGAATGACATATTTGCGTTCGACTCAGAATTGATAAAGGGTGATTTTTTAAAAGCTATAGGAAAGTTTTTCAAATTCAGAAAAATGCATGAAATCTTTATTTGAATAGACAGTACGGTCCATATAATTTAATGTTTGAAGATTATTTCATGCAAATGTTGACCTTGACTGCGCCTCAAATGGTCCATCCGCTTAGTCCAATTTTGGCATACTCTTTCCAACATTTCGGCCGGTATCTCACGAATAAATGCTTCAATGTTGTCTTCCAATGCGTCAATTGAAGCGGGCTTGTCTGTATAGACATGAGCTTTAACATAGCCCCACAAAAAATAGTCTAAAGGCGTTAAATAGCAAGATCTAGGCGGCCAATTGACCTGTCCCGAACGTGAAATAAAATGTTCACCGAACTCGCCCGGTAGCGTTCATCATTCACAGTTACGTTACGATTCGCATCATCTTTGAAGAAGTACGGTCCAATGATGCCACCAGCCCATAAACCGCACCAAACTGTGACTTTTTCTGGATGCATTGGTAGCTCTTGCAATGCTTCTGGCTGATATTCACTCCAAAATCGACAATTCTGCTTATTTACGTACCCATTGAGCCAAAAATGAGCTTCGTCGCTGAACACAATTTTAATGGAAGAAGCAAATGCGTCTTTCTTAACAGAGCACGCATTTTGATAATAAAATTCAATAATTTGTAAGCGTTGTTCGTTTGTATGACGATTCATGGTTAAATTATAGACCAAACTGAAGATGTTTGACAGTGAAACAAAACACCAAACGAGCGTCAGCTGTTTAAACCAGTGTTGCCAAAAAGATAATAGCTAAAAAATCACCCATTATAAGCATAAACAAAAAAAAGCCAATTAAGCACTTCGTTTTACAATTCTTAGAAAAATTGTTATATCCTTTTTTTTATCAACATTTTGAGCTTGCTACGAATATTTCAAAAACTTCGACGTATGTAAATAACTTAATTTAAATTTATGATTAAAGAAGAGGCTTCTGGCTTTCAAAACCGGTATAGTACTTCATCGTAAGTGTTACCGTTATTTCTTAGCACTATTTTCCATTTTAAGTCATTTTTTCTAAAATTGCCCATAAATCGTAAACGGGGCGCGATAGCCCCTTCTTCCCATAGTAAAAAAGATGTTTGTTGTTTACTTATCCATCCGCATATTTAAGCTGGGCTTACATCTTACATCTCTCAGTCACCTTGAAGTTCATTGCCCTCAATGTCTCCTCTAACTTGTCATCACTTGGTGGATCTTCTAGACTATCTGGATATGGTTTCATAAAACGCTCCTCGTGCATTCGATGTATACCTCACCGTCCACCGAATTCAGATTTACACTAGGGTTTTTGTCATTTTCGGTTCTCCAGTCCAACTGGCCTTAAAGCCAAATCGCAATAGCGCGTTCGCGGGGTGGGCGTTAATACGCGTCTTATCGAGTTTACGAGAATCTTATGTCAAAACGTGATAGCATCAGTTTTCCGTATCGAAATAGAACACACGCGTTTGAGAATTAACATATTCTGAAATAAATCTTACAAGAAAAAATATGCAATTTCTATAAACAAAATCCCTACAAGAAATTAATTGCTTACCCAAATAGTTATTAATTACACGAATACTTAGCCCGCCAAAAATGAAAAGTGATAAGTGAATTAAAAACAAACTCCCGGGTGAGTAGAGAGTAGCTCCACCTAGAACTTTGTGCTCTGGCTTACGATATTACGGTCTGTGAAGCTTCATCGCCGACCGCTGTATTGTGATTTATCCAATGAATTTACGTGTACCCTAATAAAAATGTCAAAGGCTGACTGGTCAAACGCGCTGTTGCGATATGGGTATTAATCTCGTGCTAATCGATGTCATCCGGTATACAGTGGCAAACCCATTCATCTGTCAACTTGATTTATGCGATCCTGCTAACACAAGCAAGGCTTACAATTCGTCTGATATATATTCTCGTAGATCGACAGATTCACCGTCCGGTCTCTCATCTGATTCTGTAATCTAGAAAAGCCTTCCTAGAGAAGGAGGTTCAGTACTTTTCTGGGTACCTTTTTACCAAAGACTGGGGAAAATGAACCCAGATCGGCGAACTAAATCAGCTGCAATTGTATGCCGTAAGGACATAGATAATCCTCAAAGGCGTAGTATGAAATGATCCATGTTCAGATTATAGAAGCCTTAAGGAAGGCAACTAGATTGTCCAAGAGATTCAATCCGTTTTTTTCAGAACTCATAAATAGGTTCCTTGTTTCGTCTCTGTACTCGTGTAAGGCGGCTGATGGCAGCTACACACGGCAAGGGATGTGATACGTGCTGACGGTAGACAGTCTTCCGTGTACTTTATCATATGCGTATTCCCTTAACTCTCTTAGTTTTTTCTTTAAATGGCTTTACTCTTCTGTTCTCAGTGTTGGGTATTTGAAGGCTGCTGTACATACATATCTAAGAAAGTTCAACGTGTCTATGTAAAGCATTATTCTTTGATGTATGCCTATTATTTCAACATTACTTCCCAAAATCGCAATATTAGCCATTAACGGAACGATGTGAATATGACTCCTTAGTTTAAAGGATTAATGTGAGTCTCTTATCAAAAAAGTCGCAAAATCTTCACTTCTGGCGACTTTTGCAGCACCCCTCTCAGACTACAACACTTTGATGCAATACCTTGTTGTGTTGTTCACAGTGAAGTCCAATTGAAGAAATTCTCGCAAATTCTCTTCCCCATAAAGGACAACAAAATGTCTCAGAACACGATTCAAATTAGTTTAGCTTCATTTGAAGTAGAAATCCACTTTAATCACAATCTTTTATCGATCTCTTTGATGAGGCCCCCATTGGCAAGACCAACTATTCATTGCTTCATTCCCACAGCCGTGACAGACTCGCAGGGTGACAAGGTCTTTGCTTCGTCGAAATGTGTCACATACCAACACATCATCACCATCAATGACACTGCAAAGCAAATCACCCACACTCCAGACTGCTGCGCAGTCGAACGTTGTGGAGCCATCAAATTGCTCTTTTCCCTCTCCAGTCATTCGTTATCATCTCAAGATCGGCTGCATCATGGAATTGACACTAATCAGTTGCTTCTTACACAAAATAGATTCCACGAATCGACGTGATTGAATTCAAACATTTATTGCATCGCTCGACTCAGTCTAGTCGCACCCGCACCCGCACCGCTGCCGACCGAATGCAAACGCAAACGCAAACGCTGTGGGCATGGACTATGGAGTGAAGTGTGGAGGATTCCAGCACTAAAATCGCAAGTGTCAACATTGAAGAATGAGAGGAGAGACAGACGAACAAAAACAACAAGTATTTGCGTATCGGTAACGACGGTGGCAGCAACACCGAGATCGTGACCTGAATTGGGAGCCCATAAAGATGCCTCGTGGTAGGCTCAAACTCTGGCCATCCCACCACTCTCTTGGCATACCGTCGACAGATGGAGAAACCGATTTGTTTCTTTTCGTTTTTCTGTTATCGAAGAAGACAACAATTCCATCACCATCGCGACATCCAACAAAAAAATGTCGGTCAGCCTGAAGTCTTCGACACATAAAGGCCGCCTAGCGGCAGCATGGCTACTTACAGATTTGATTTGGTCAATAGTCCAATTGGAAGCTTAAACACTCACTCATGCACACACTCACCGTGCACACCGGCGTGACGCGCTCAAAAGAAATATGATGAACGACAGCGATACGACTCGGAATGCGCCTGCTGATGGGCCAGAGGAGGTGGAGTAGCACTGTAGCAGCGTCTTTGTGCCCAAAACCCCACCACCGCGCACACACCGCACACCGCACACCGCATAACACGGCGGCAAATATGAAGCAATGATAACGAAATCTCCTAGTCTCGAAACCGATAGATTTGGAGTCACATGCGCACTCACCTCATCGATGGCGGTGAAGCTATAAATTCGTCGGCAGCAACACAAACGTAAAAAAAAGAGAGAAAAAAAAAAACAAAAACTGTGTCGTCGTCGGACGTTTGCTCAACTTAACGATAGCGAGTGGAAAATCGATACACACCAAGGCGCAAGCAGATGGGCCAAGCTGTAACGAAGACAGAAAACCGTCAGAATATGAGGTGTCCGTGGGTAGGTACACACTCGTGCACTAGCTGGTGGATGTGTGGCCTCCTCGTGGGGGGTTTATCTGAGGCAGATAGAGTGTCACAAAAGTGTGTGGCGGATGGCTGCTGACTCTGTGACTGCAGACGCCTCTCGTTGTATCTGTGGAATAGTGACAAAACCTGATTTCGAAGGCGGTACCGAAATACGCAATGGGACAGAAGTGGGGCTGCACCATATTTCCAAGTGAAGGGTGTTGTTGACTGGGGATTCCCGTGATAAGTCGGTAATACCTTGAGACTCCCGAAAACTGTGCTACGGATGGTGGCAGTTTTCAATTTCGTGAGGGACTGATTAGATGATGAATGTGGGGTTTTGGGGGATATAATTATTGCTTAACATGCGGTTCAACTTGTGGTTGGAATGCCATTTTTGGGTAATCTGATTTAGGCATCATTTGAGGCAACAATAACAATTTCTGTGGATTTATTAAGTTAACTGAGATTCAAGACGCAATAGACTTGATGCTGATAATAAATGCAAGTGACTGCAAACAACATGTAAGACGTCATTTAGAGTTCAGAAACGATTGATGATGAGGTTGCGTTGTGCGGACAGAGTTTCAAGCTAAGTTGGTTCCTGTAGTAGGGATTTTGTATGTTCATAGTAACTCATCTGCAAGACTCTCAGCTTATTGCAGATTCCACCGTCCGTTTCCATAAAATAAAACCGAAATTAAATCTTTTTTGATAACTGGTCCAGAAAAACTAGATATACATATTTTTCATTGAGCAAATACCGTACGTTTAGCAGACTAAACCCATTCAATATTCTCAGAAGTTACCGTGCAATAACGCCTTTGAAATGCGAAATAAAGTCCAGTTCAGTTTGTTACTCCTTGAATGTACATCGATTTCGGCATATGAGCCTGCCCGACAGTTTTTGAGGTACATTGTTGAGACCAGACAGGTAGCGACAAGTACGGCGATTAGACTGCAATCGTTGCTGTGAAATGAACTCCCTTCTGGACACTGGTCGCATTACACTCAAGTTCCTTTTGTAGAAGAACATTCCAACCAGCATTCAATCCGGCATAATTTCAAGTGGAAGTCAGCCAATCAACTGAACGGAGCACCAAGGCGGGAGTTGCGCAAGGGTGGAAGCTGGGACCGATGCTCTTCAACATCTACACGACAGATCAACAGCCTCCAACCAACACAGTGAACTGAAGTCTATTCATAGATGACTCACTGATTTATGCCAGCTCGTCACCACTGATCGCCAAGCGAAGAGTCGAAATCCAGACAACAAAAAAATTTGAATACTACACCAAATGATGTATTCGTATCAATGCTGGAAAATCGGTACTTATGTGTCCATCCCGAAGTGGATGCAGATCAGCAGCCAAATGTCTGAGCATACAGATAGTGCTCCCTAACGGACAAAGAGGTCAAGTATATTGGCGTTAACTTCACGGAAAGACTGAAGTTCAACAGCAACTCGAAACTGACCCTTAAGAAGGCCAACCTAGGCTTCCATCGCATCTATCCTTTGATGCGTAAGCAAAATTGATTAAGCCAAAGGAAAAAAAGCTGCTGCTCTACAAGCAGCTAATATGGCCGAGTTTAACGTACGTCTTCCCAATATGGCACACCATTTCTAAGACCAGCTCGCAATTTTGTACAGGTCGAATATGTACAGGTCTCACCTTCGACAGGGACCGTCGAAAGCACTTCAGCAACAAGAAGCTTTACGACGAAGCACGAATCATCCCCTTACAACAGTACATGGTGACACTGTTCAGAAAGCAGCTTCTAGACATCAACAATTATCCTAACGAGGCAATCAGGTACTTGAGAATCCCCATCCCCCGACAATGCTACTAACGCTCTAAATCTGCTAGGCGAGCAGAACTTCCCAACGACATATAACAACGAGCTGCAAGACTTCTACCGGAGCTGAGAAGACTATCTAAGGCGTGGACGCGATCCTTGACTATAAGGATTTGTTTGTCGTATGTTTTTAACGTTACACTGGACCACTCAGACTCAGATAGAAACCGAGTAACAACCTACATTTACTGAAATTTCTTGGTCTTAGGAATACTAGCACGCGCTTCTATGATGAAGAGCCTACATCATCAGCAGCTCTCACCTCATCAGCACCGAATAACTGCCAGCTGATACAAGCAAAGGCGGGACAGTGGCAGAGGAAGTGCTCTGCAGTGTCGTCGTCTTGTCCACAGACTTCGCATAGGGTTTCATCGCTTAGGTCAAGCACATTTAGTTGTTAGGCGAAGGTGTAGTGGCCCGATCGTCTGCAGTCTTTTCTATCAAGAGATTTCAGATTTCTTGGGAGCATGCGCTTAGTCTGTCTAGTGCCTGGTGAGTCATGGGACCGCCGGTTGTGCTGTCGAAACGTCCATACATGGATGGAAGCCCTAATCAAGGACGCAGGAGGTTCAGGTCCTGCGAGTACCACTTCTGATCCTTGTCTAACAAGTTCATTTTCCGTGATCCCGTGGTGGCCCGGCCCTTCCGATCAAGTTCAGAGAAGACTCCCGAACTATCCTGGAAGGGGTTAAAGGGTTGTGATTTAGCAGTACATTAAGAGCAGAGCCAAGCGAAGCTAGGAACAGACCGTTCTTTGCAGCTTGGTGAAAGCAGAAGTTACGTATTTACGCGGAAGCTTATTCCACCAGATGACTGATGCATAAGAGAGAGTCATAAGAGTCATAGTCTTGTTTTTGGTGATAGACCCCAAGACTTGCCGAAAACTCCCTCACACTGCCAGAAAACTGACAGATTTTCGAATCGATGCATTTTTTCGAGAGAAGTTTTCTATTTAGGATACCACCCACATATTTGTCTTCATCGGAAAGTCGGATGATGACACCTTTTATTTTCAGTTGAGTCAGGCCAGTCAATTTCTTTCTCATCGTGAAGAGAACAACCTCGGCTTAAAGAGGGTTAAGTGAAAGCTCATCCCTGGTATACACTTTCTTTTTTTCGATTTTGGCGAATTGCTGCAGTGTCTTTTAGGCAGAAACTATAGCGATAAAGGAGGCTAAGTCTTGACTAAAGAAACAATATGATAACAATTGCAGATATCGTCAAGACGGCGATTAAATCTGTCACATGGATGCAGTCACATTTAACTCAAACACTTCCATGAACTGCAGCCTAGAGACATCTGTCATCCAACATCTACTGAATCTTGAAATGCTTGCTCACACAAATTGTAAATGGTCCACTGGCACAGAATGCCTCACTATGAAACAATTGTGAGCTACTCTCGATCCGAAACAATCACACAGCCTGATCAGAATGAATAGGCCTCACTGGGGATCGCATCATTAGAATTCGCGTCACAAGATTGGGCCTGCCCTACAATGATTTCACCAAAAGCTGCAGAGACGAGAGAAAACTATTGTGCGCCGTTTCTGAAATTGTGTAATTCCATCGCCTTTTTCTTCCGAAGGAGAAGTCATTTAGGGGCTGACTTACAACCTTGCTGAACTTAACAGGACTAGCTTCAGTCATCTCCACGCCTTGTCATAAGCACCGAAAGGTTTGCGGGCCGTTGCGGTTTAGGGACTACAGTGGTTTAGTGTGACTGCTGCTAGATGTTGACAGTCAGGCACTCTAAACTAATTTAATCTAAGCGCGTGAAGCACACTATCCTTGTCAATATTGCTTGGAGCTCCAAGTGATGTACATTCATTTTATGAAGGAAGAGAAGATGCCAACATTCGCAAATCAAGATGGACTTGCTTGAGTTACAATAAATTCAAACCTTGAACGGTTCGCCAGGACGCTTTGGATCGTATTTCGATTTGTTACCCTTCGGACATGCTTGACAGAATCATGAATGGACAGAAAGAATTTAAGGAAAGGCCCAGTTCTGGCCCAGACGGCCCGCCATTGGTCATAGGCTCATAAAAAACATAACGAGTTAGAAGAGAATGGTTATTTAGAGAGGACTCGATAGACGATTGCCTAAACATGTTCAAGTAGCTTCACCCCATGGCAGGCAAACAGAACAGAACCTGGTGATCCAATCGCAAGGCGATTCATACGAACTTTGTAGAGGCCACAAGGTTCCGAGGTTAATACTCATTTCTTGCATACTCACACGGCACACGACACAAGTTCGCCCGCTAAATTCCTCCACTCATTTCGATTTTTAATGCGTTCTTGTTTACCAAAAGATAGGGAGGCGATAATCCCCAAAAGTCCTGAATGACGACAACAATTCATCCGAAACGCCGCTGAAAAGTCCTCAGCTTGGACATGAAAATGTAATCTCTAATTACAGCGTGCCTAATCTCCTCCATTCGTACACATACACACGGGCGAGTACACCTTCACAGTCACCCTCTCCAGAAAGTATCCTTAAAACGGATAAGAAAACGACAAAAAAGCAACAAAGCACAAAATGAAAGGTAAAAAAAAAAAATATTACGAATCGGAATACGTACAAAAATCCAGAAGGGAAATGCTCTCCACTTCCGAAATGTCGGTTCGGTGAAGCGTTCACATGGCAGGACAACCGAAAGTAACTTGTTTCCAATAGCCATGTCATCTCCACGGCCCGTGGAGAGGATATCCCACAGCCAAAGTGTGCATGTGTGCGACTTTGTGAACACCCCAAGTGCCGGAAGGGAAGTCGGTTTGAAATCGGAGAACGTTGCTCGGTTTTATCTTCGTTCGTTCGTCGCTTTTTAGTTTTTTGTTGTAGAGCTTCTCTCTCCCGTAATCGATCGATATTTCGATTTTCCATGTGTTTGTTGGGCAGCTTCACCCTCGCTTCAAGCGATTGTCCAGCGCGCATCGCTCCTTGTTCAGAGCTCATCCTTAGCTGAGTATTTCGGAAATTAAACATAAGACGTCACCATCAGGATGGGCACTCTGACTGTGCATGTAATTTCATCCGCTGCAATGATCCTTGTCACTCTTGAGTTTCGTTTCAGGTGCGTTCATGCAGCCCTCCTCCGTCCCCACAATCACCCGCTGTGTCGGTGTGCTCGATGACGGTGACGACGGCGAGGACGACAGGTGCGTCAAGGATCCAGAGGGGGAGACTAGATGTGAAGGGCTTACGTGGTGTTTTTTTTTTCTTTTGTTCATTGTGCCCCGTGAACAGTTGTAGTTGTAGATGGAATGGACCAAGCTGGTGGTGGATAGAAGAAGGGTGCAGCAGGACACTGAAAAACAAAAACTTGTCTGGATACAGGGTCGTACGTTTTTTTTTTTTTTTGTTTCGCTTTTGTTCCTCGTTTTTGATATTGAGTCTCGTCCGGCCGTCATCTCGTAATAGTCAAGAGATCAGAATGATTTGATGGGTGCAAGGAACCTTTTGGCCCCGAAGGAGAATGACTTCTTGTGTGGAACAGCCTTCGTGTCTGTCGGACGATGAACTCTCACTTACAACGGGGCACAGACGACGGCCAGCTGATGGCGTTGACATCTTATTTTTTCATCATGCAGCAGTTGGAAGGTGGACACGATGATGATGTTCAGTCAGTCTCCTGCATTTTTTCCCCTTCCCTTTAATTCTTCATTCAACTCAAGACGGAGTCTGGGAGCGAAACGGGGATCATTGCTTTTCATGGATGACTGTGCTCAACACCGAGTCCAGGTGGGAGTGAGAGTGAGTGGGACCAACAGGAAACTAGGTGTCTGGTGGTTCTCAGAAGTGCATTTCTATCGAAATGAATGCGCTTCTAAAGTATCCTGTAACGCGTTACCATGCATCTGTGCTGTTGTTAAGAGGAAATGGATTAGAAATATTATTGATTGACAATTCATAAGAAATGTTGAAGGATCAATGAGTTCTTGAATTCTTTACAACAGAACGGCGACGTATGGTCACAAATTTGTAGGGTTGAGCATTGAAAAAGTGACCGCTGTGGCGTGGTGGATAGATGCATCGATTCCTACGCTGAGGGTTCTGGATTCAATCCCAGAACTTAGCAACGTTAATAATTCGGGGCTAAGACTCTTTCGAGTCACCGACACTCCTCAAAGAATATTCCTGTCCAGAAAAAGCTTCTAAAACTTCGTCATTCGGAGTCGACACAAAATTGAATGTCCCATCCACCCGTGATAGAGGAATAGCTCCCACAACACGAGTGGGTGTTGTAGAAGCTGGGAAACCTGGGGCTCGGTCCATCGATATCGGACTACCTTTTAACGACGTGGATCTTTGACTTCCGGACTACATCGTCCATTCATCTTCTTCTTTCGAAGAATGGTGGAACTTGCTCCTTGCCTCGGGTACCCATAAATCCTACTATCAATGTGCGAATGGTAGATCGTGACTACGAGACTTGTGTGAGTGTCTAAAAAGGAAAACTAAGTCGAAGATGAACATGATAGCTCCGAAGTGCGCTCCGATGATGCCATGTCTGCAGATATACTTTGAAAAGCAACCACATGCTCATGGCGATCTCCTTCGTAAAATACTTATGGTATGTTCCATTCTGTTGCTTCAATGAACCTTTGATTGGTCGTGATGTTCTACTTCAAGCTAACTAAACTCAACAATCTATTCTACTTGTCTGTGATACATAGATGAACCTGATTTAACACGCTTATCACCACATTTTTCAGTATGTTGACGTTGATGTCATGAACTTAAAAAATGTTGCTGTATGAAATCAGTCTGTTTTGCGTTCACTCTACGAGAGGCGTTCAATATATTCTCGGTATCGGGGTGAAGCTGTTGTTGTATATATAAATTGACTTATTTATCAAGTAAAACTATTATTTTAGTGCATTCATGTAAAATTTCATATAAATGCGATTATTAATTCGCGTTTTATCTCTAGTTAAACAGAATCCTAATGGCAACTGAGACAATGATGGTGAAAATTGAGCATCGCTCTGTTATTAAATTTCTCACTAAGCAAGGAAAAAGTCAAAAAACTATTCATGAAGAGATGGTGGCTGTTTACCAGGGTTCTGCACCTTCATTATCAACTGTGCAAAAGTGGTCAAGTAAATTCAAGAGAGGCAGAGAGAGCATTGAAGACGACCCCCGCTCCGTCGCCCCGGCTACTGCTTGTAGGGGAGAAAGCATCAAAGAAGTCGAAAAACTTGTTTTTGAGGATGCCCGAATAAAGGTGAAAATGATGGCAGAGATCACCAAGCTTTCAATTGGTACCATTCACACCATTCTCCATGACCATCTTAACCTTTAAAAGGTCAGTGCAAGGTGGGTGCCACGAATGCTCACAGCGTCACAGAAAAAAGTGAGAATCGCATGCTGTAGAGAGCTTTTGGAAATGTGTAGTGAGAACGCGGACGGTGTTATGGATCGAATTGTTACTGGTGACGAAACATGGGTCCACCACTATGACCCTGAAAGCAAACAAGAGTCCATGCAGTGGCATAAAAAAGGAACAGACCCCCTGAAGAAGTTCAAAGTCACTCCGTCTGCCGGGAAGCTCATGGCAACAGTTTTTTGGGACTCAAAGGGAATCTTGCTCATTGAGTACAAGAAAAAAAGATGAAACCATCAACGCATCCTACGCTTCCACTTTGCATAATTTGCGGAAGGAAATTAAAAAGAAAAGACGGGGTAAGCTCGCAGCGGGTGTGTTGCTTCTTCATGACAACGCTACTGTTCACACGGCGCGAGTTTCCAAGGCTGCTGCGATGAGATTGTGGTTTCGAAGAAATCCAACACCTTGCCCTAGTGATTATTTCCTGTTTCCGGATTTGAAAAAATGTCTTCGTGGAAAAAGGTTTTCGGATGATGAATAACTCAAGTCGGCAATAAATGGGTATTTTGCAGAGAAAGAGGAAATTTATTTTTTTGAGGGTTTAAAAGAGCTTATCTCAAGATGTAACAAATGCATTGATGTTAGGGGAGATTATATTAAAAAATAAAAACAATTCAAATTGAATTCGCATTTTCCTTCATATCGATACCGAGAATATATTGAACGTCCCTCGTATTTGCTTGGGATGGAGCAGAGCGTTTAGTACAATTTGCACTTCAGTACATGGTGGTCCAAGTATAACCAACTTGGTCTTTCCAAAGAGCGACCTACAATTTGATTGCAATTGGAGACAAAAAAATAGCAAAGGACAAGAGTTATTCCAAGAAAGCATTTTTGTCGTCTCGTCCACCGCAACATCGATTTTGGATATTTCCGTTTCAATTGCAGCAAACAACTTACCGTGTTGGTGTACCAGTGTCAATGTCATCAGCGTATGCTACCAAATGTATGGAATTTTGGAAGATCGCGCTTCTCCACAAATGATCGTCCGTAAGTTTCTGCAGACTCTTGTACTTTCTTTTATCGATTGTGTGCTCCTTATCATCTTGCTCCGTCTCTAATTTTATACACTTATCGCTTTTTTTTCTTGTGTCTCTTCAGTCTATTCCCATGGTAAGCTACTTGTCCCAACTTGTAAGCTGCTACAGACTCAATGCACTCAAGCACAGATTTCTTATCGGGACATAGTGGTTTGGCTATATTTACGTCGATACACATTTCTGGTGTTTGTGTGTAGTACATTCATTTTCTCTCTTAGCTCTCATTTCCGGTGTGGTCAAGTGCTTAGTGGTGGTTTCCCGCTCTTCTGTTATCGTTGTATTCTAATTTTAATAAGTTGGATGCTGAATTTGTTTTTTGTTTGACATCAAGTGATTGTTTGGATTTACGTGATCTCCTGCATTTTTCCTTATACCACGAGGTTCATTCACCGCGGGGCCCAGACGCTGAACCAAAGTCTTGAGCGGGTTCTCAAGTTCATGCCATTTTGACTTACAGTTTTTCCACATTGGTGAAGTGCAAGGCCGATCTTGCTCTTTGGGTCACAGCACCCGGTTGTGCTTCTCAGTTTTGCCCACTTGATCGTGTTTTTTCTTCTTTTTTGGGTTTTAATCACTTCCTACCCAGACGCTTCCACAAGGGGCCAACCGCAAATAGATCAAACCGCACAAATTTCCAGGGCACCAGAATATAGCCTCTGGTTATGTTTTCCCAGCCGAATGGTAACTAACAGTTAGGTGCCATAAATCTGAGGATTGGTAGCCTTTTAATGATATTTCCTATCAATAAACCACAATATTTGATATGATTGGACATAGTCGAAAGTAATGCATTCGTCTACGACATTCAAGGAATTGAGCAGAAATTCAAGAAAAGAGCAGAGATGTTTCATACAGCAATGGCTCTAGCTCAAGCCCGTTTGAAAACAACGAGGACCCGCCGTCTTACTCTTTGCTTAGATTCTATGCCACCTGATAGGCATTATAGAGCATGGATTTGGTCCTTCTTAGCACAACATGTGGCGCACATCATCGACCTCCTGAGTTCTTTATTGACTTCACCATACGCATATTCGAGTCTCAGTGTACGTCATTGAATTAGACCGAATAAACCACAGTCCGATAAGCCATCTATGATCGAGCATTTGGAAGCCAACTTTACTCGCGTAATTGATCCAAAATTGGACCTTCAGAATTGACAGTGTACGGCATTCGCTAACGATATTTACACAAAAAAGTAAATGTCAAAGCCCGCTCTTTCAGGCGATAATAAAAAATTCCAAAATCCAATTCATTTGATGCGTTTCATAATTAAAAACACAAACAGGCCGTAATGAAACACACCTACCAAATTTGAGTTTTATATAACTCGTGCCTTTGAATGAATATTGGTAGCTCTATGTCAACTGTGGAGTTTGACTTCCCTTCTGTGGCAGTAAAGTCGAACATCGAGTAGCGTCGAGTTCAATCTAGCTCAATTCACAAACCCACAACGCCATGACGGTCACACATCCATTTTTAACTCAGACTAAAATCTCCCTCACTTCTTTCAAGATTCAAAGACTATCTGCCTAGGATTTCCTTTCCACAGTAACTCACAGTCAGTCACTGTCGGCAACGGAAAGCCTTTCCCTCTTAAGTGGCCCACAAAATAAATAAATTGTTTCCCAAATGAAAGCTGACATGAATCCAGTTCCCACAGCAAGCCAGAATGCATCTCCTCCCTGCGACCATTGCACTACATAGTCGGCCTCGAAGCGCACAGCTCAGAAAAATCATTTAAATCCATCAAACCATCCAATCCGCTTGTGCTCCACCATCCATCCAGCCATCTCGTGCAGCATTTTAATTTCGAAGTTCCAACGAATATCGAAACTGTCCACCACCAAAGAAGGCCACGACACGGTCGACCGTAAAGACACTCACGGTAGCCCATGGTTCAATCAAATTCTTTCAGTGTTTTGTTTTTGGGGAGAGACTCAATCGAAAGCGTCCATCCCATCATCCGACGTCCATCCGTCGTCGATCCCAGGGGCAACGTGAGCCATTCGCAGCCAGTACACGGCTCACTTTTCGTGTGATTACACTTTTAGAATCTTTAATTATTTTTCAAAAGAAAATTATTGAATGAGAAATTTTGTCGAGTCGAGTTTTGTCGTGGGGTTGTTTATCGGCACGATCGCTTTTATGTCTTCTTTAGGCCTTTCTGGCTCTTTTGGAGGCACTCTCTCTCTGTCTCTCTCGCTCTGGGCAGCCTTCAGTGTCAGAGCGTTTTGATTCTTCTGCCTCCTCTGGATGGGGCTACGTGTTGTCGTGGTGGAGAAGAATTTATGCTAATAGCTGTCAATTGATTGTGATGTGTTAGTGGACTGCCACCAGCTCTCGGGCTACATCACAGGCAGGAATCACATCTTCTCTAATGCTATTGAACTTTCAATCGGAAATGGTCGTTATTTTCGGTAGTGTACATGTAATGAGTCAGTGATGAGTGTGTGCTTAGTCATTTCAAATCTGATTTTCGGCTTAGTTTTTGCTCGATAATTGGTAACCAGATTTGCATTCGTAAATAGTACGGTTTGTGGTACATTTAAAGAAGTCTTGACAAAATTATTTCGTGAGTCAATTAAGAGTCACTAATTCTAGAGTATCAGGGCAAATACGGTGATTAACGTTCTTCGTAAGACGAGTTCTTATAAGATCAGAAAAATTCCGGGCGTCAAGCATTAATCCTCTCCTGCTATTTCGATTTCTGACTGAATGCCTTCAATTTCGTTGGTTGAGATCATGAACCACTTCTTAAACGCCGTCGTCCACTGTTGCGTTGATCTACAGGTTCGGAGTCGAAGCCCAGTTGGTCATTTGTGTCCGAACTTGTGGGCTTCCAGGTTCGCTTCATGTGTCCCACTGTACACGTTATCGAACCAGGCGCTTTTCTTCCATATTGGTGGTATAACGACATCAATGGCAGCTTCTTTGATGGCTTTTTGGCAGCGTCTTCAATTGTCTTCGATTGTCTATGAAGGTTTGTATAAGTTTCTGCTTAACTCGATGGAAAGGTTGATAATAGTTTGACGTTGCCAAACCGTGGTGTTACTTCCTCTATATCCGTGTTATTTTTATCTTAGCTAAGACTAGGAATTTATCCTCATTCGTTGTTGGGTCCTAAAAGGTTTCAAATATCGGCCGGAAGACTGGAGTAGTGCCTGACGTCGATTGCAACGTGAAGAGTATGGTTCCGCCATATAATAAAGTTCACTACCCTTTGTTTCCCCATGACTCTAGCAAACATGACCTCGCAATCCAGCTTAGCGTTGAAATCTCATAGAATGATCTAGATGTCGAAGATGAAGCCTTGATCGTAGGTCCTTTCTAGGAGATTGTAGTGTTCCTTGCTGTTGTCATCCTTGTCCTCTATAACAGCGTGGGTCTAAGTAGGTAAAGTACCCTATTACCCTATTTCGGAGAAGTCTGTAACGTGTGTACTTTTGAGCCGACTGTATTGACTTTGACTTGTTTTTCATTCAAACAATCATCAATTGTTCAAAGTCTTCCAACAGGAGATGTCATTCACTTTACAAGAAACATGCAACGTTTGTATTTCAATCGAAAATGTAAGCTCTGGGGTTATAAATGAAATACAGTAGCCACAAACAATTCATCTCGTCTATATCTCCAACTAGTCATATTTTGAATACAATTTTCATCACCTTTTCGTTGAGTCATTTGTAGAGCCCTTAGCCTGTCTCCAAACAAGATCGTCACATGATTTTGAATTACGCGCCCAGAAAATGTGTCACGTCACAGAGTCTTGGTTTCAGCAGTTAACATCTGACGTCTTACAACTTAGAATAAATATCACCCACATCCACAGCATCAATTTGAGGTCAGCCAAGTCAGTCAACATCGTTCAGTAACGCAAACCATTCATTGGAGCATCCAAGCATCAATATGGTATAATGACACCGCCAAGCTACAAACCGCACAACAGTGTCACTTGTTAATGGAGACCTTGTTCCAATATTTACGCCTGTTTTTCGGAGTTCCAGATGCGCGACAGTTTTGTTTACACGTACGCAGGAAAGAGGAAGTGAGTCTCGTCTCTTAGAACAAGTTTGTGAAATAATTATTATTTTGTTGTTTACTTTTGCGGGCTATGTTGGATACAATTTCTGTGCCTATTGGAGCTCATTTTGGAGGTAGGTTTACGCGTGTTCTATACGATCTGTACTGTAAAAAGTTTAATTTCCAGTCTGGTGCAGATATAATCAACTGGAGCTATTTTTCGCTTTAAATTCAAGACAAATTGCCGACCATGGTATTTAATTGAAACATTCTTAAAATTAATCTCTCGAAGCGTACCTTGAATGCGATTTCATCAAGGTGACCACTTGGCAGACCCAGGACAAGGTGGTCGGACCAAGTCCAAAAACTCGCCTGGTTGCGCTTGGGCATAACTCCTGATGAGTTAGAGTCAATGGCGGAGGATCGAGTTGCCTGGGGGTCTCTCGTGCGTGCTTTACGCCCGCGACCCCTGTAGTTGATTATGCGGGCCAGAAGATGACGATGAGATCTTCTTAAGTTGTCAGTGCTTACATTCGATTCTTGACAAATTTTCTCTGCTCTTCTTCGAGGTGTAGAATAATTTGATCTAGAAGCTTTGGAAAGTCGCCGGAAATCTTAGTGCGCTTAAACAAAAAACAATGTAAAATATTTACTGAATATTTATTAAATTAACTAGCTGTAACCAGCGCGCTTTGTTACGCATATTTAAAAAACAAATTTAAAACAAATATAAAACAAAGTCAGAAAACAAAATAAAATAAAAACTTGGTACCTTTTTGTCAGAATTCTTTTATTTTTATACATATAGATGGAAAACCTTACAATTCTTCTTCTACAAGATCAAGCCTCAAAGTGAACATTCCTTGTCGACCCGAAATACACTACTACCAAGCTCCGTATTGGAAGCGAATCTAAAACGTAACGAGGAGTCTTTCACTTCAAGACATTCGTACTGGGCTTACAACGTAGACAAAAGGGTGTTTTTAAAGGCGGTGCACTTGAATTGAAAAAAATTATTGAACATCGATGGAATATAATTTATTTGACAGATAATTTTATGCCATTAATGTCTGAATATGATTCCGGGTAAGTGACCGAGCAGCAGCTGACAGGTACATGGCTTAGTCTGTAGATCCAGTCTTCGCATACTCTTCGCATCAGGCTGTATTTTGGTAATAACGCGTCGAATGTTGGCTACCAAGTCCAACTGTTGGACGAAAAAGTTAGCAATCATGTCTCTGTACCGCTCACCGTTCACTGTAACGTTCTGACCAACTTCATTTTTGAAAAACATCCGGACCAGTAATTCGATGCTGAAACATGTCACCGAATGTATTTCTGGATGTAAGATGTTTTGACAATGACTTCAGTTTGTCCATATTGCGAATTGAACCATGTTTTTTGATCAATTAAACGCTATTCCGCCGTGTGTCTATGCAGGAGTAATTGCCAAACCAAAATAACCCTAAGACCGAGAACTGTCAAATTGCAGTGACAGCTGTGTCATGAGAAACCATGTTGTCAATTTGGTATTTCCGCCTCTAAAAAACACCCTTTATTAATTCTTCGGAGCTGCTGGCGTTGGTTTGGTTTATGTCGCTGAGTGTTGTTAAATAAAAGTGAAGACATGTTTCGTATTCCAAATCGCCTATTAAGCTATGGCAAAACGCGTCAATAACTCGTTCCTTATTACTTTACTATGAAGCCGACCTAGCAATGAGTTTACACATTTTACAGGTGGCCCTAGGCCTCAACCACCAAGCCTCTGCAACTAGCACGATCTCTGGCTAGTTGTCTCCAATTTCGCACGACATGTTCGTTTAGGTCCTTCTCCACTTGCGTGCTCCAACTTAGACGCGGGCGTTCTCCGTTGTGTTGTCCCACAGTTTCGCAGCCGATGGCTCTTCATCAAGGGTTGCACAGACAAATCGAGGAATTTCTACAATCGAACATCAGTACCCATCTCTTTCAATTGTAATTTGTAATGAAATAAAGAGTCGTGAACTCGATTCGATTATTATTCGATTGCTTTTTAATAGAACCGAATAAATCGATAATCGAATAACATTTTTTACAATTGTCAATTTATTCGATTGCGAGATGAATTCGCAGTCACACATCGCTAGTCCAAACGCCGTCAACGCAAACAAAGATAGCACGCAGAACTTTTAACTCCTTATAGACTTTAATTGTTGATTTGTTGTGATTCATGAATATTTGTTCATTCAAACGATTGTAAATCCATTGATATTTATGTTTACTTGTGGTTCACTTAGACAGACGAACTGAATTCATTGCTTATCATCTGACTATGTGAGCCACACCATGCGATGGGTGCGGATGGACAACAATCAGTGATCATCTCGAAATGTATACATCTCTGATATCGGGTAACCACAAAGTCGCGACGCAGCTATTCTCAAAAAAAATAAACAAGCTGGGTGAGTGTGTATCGATCTATAGTGCATAACCTTCCAGTTTTCACTTACCGGAAACGATCGGAATGATTGTTGAACTCCAAGAGTTCATGAATGGCAAGGAATTTAAGATGAAACCTCTTGGTGGATGCATATTGTGTGCATCCTTTTCCTACAATTTATTAAAAAATTAAGAAAGAAATTACAAAATGAAGTTCTCTTGTACTGATGTGGAAATGTATGCAATATTTAAACAGAGCGTGGTAGCGTGTTAAATGAGACTCAGGGTCACTCCAGACTGCTTTTGCGACACACAGACCTATGAGGACTTGGAGCCTTGCATCTACAGCAGTCACTTGTGCTACAGTCATCTTACGAGTGGGGACCCATGTCGAATTCAATGGCGAAGTCTGAGAAGCCAGGTTTACACCCTGAGCATTCTCATTGGCTTGAGATAGGTGGAGTAGTGAAATACAAAAGTTGTTCGCGTCGAGAAATGAATCTAGCGCAGGAATAGAGACCTCTGCTTTCTACACTGGAACGGTGCAGTGAAAGGAGAATAAACATATTTCGACTAACGACAAATCCAGAAAAAAAACAGTAGGTCGAAAATAATTTTTGAATACGTAACGAATCACTCATTAAGACCCTTCATTGAAATGACTCACTCCCTTGCTCCAGCTCCATTCTCAGGAAACAAATGTTCACATCAAAGCAAACTCAGAGTTCCTGTCGCGCCTCTTTAACCAGAAGACACTCTTGACCTCCATTCAGCATCAATGGAGGCACCTTAACGACCACACAGCATCCCTCCGAAAAGCCAACAGAAAACCGCCAAAAAAAAACAACCGAAAGCAAGAACAAAAGAACACAAAAATTAGTACCAAACAGCAAAACTAATAAAACTGCAAACACCCCGTACAAGATCGTAAAAAAAAGAAGCAACAACCTCCCATGAGAAGATGACACCAATGTAAGCTGTTGTACCCATTGCCGGGCCTCGTGCAAGTACACTGACACCACCAGTCAGTCTGTCCACCAGTCTCAGTCTCATCGGTAGACTTGTCTCACTGGCAGATGCCCACTAGGAGCGGCTATTAGTGTCAATGTCAAATGGTTTTGATCTTTTGGGCATCAAACTAGTTATTAACTGTGCACCGCATCAGAGGGACCTGGATAGTGGATGGATGGCGCTGAACTGGGGGACACATCTGAAGCAGTTCACGTTCCCTCAGCATATGCTCTGTCTTGTCTGTCCGCCTGCGTAAGCGTGTGTGCATGTGTATGCACGGGTGTGTGTCATCTTGCCAAATCTTGGTAACGTTGTAACGAGATTTTCCTTTGTATTCTGTTTCAGTTAATTTTTTTCTCGTTAAATTTGGAATTGTCTTCTTTTCGGTACAGTTTTGTGTCATGTCGGTCTGGCACACAGAGAGTGAGAGAAGACTGCTTGAAGAAGTGTGAGAAAGGTGATGGAAAGGTGAAGTCTACACACAAGCATCCGGTGTGTGGTCTCTTCTGCAACAACTTCTGGCGTGTGTACTGAGACCAGAATCAGTCAGAAGACGTACACATTTTTTTTTTTCATTTCGTTTTTCTTGCTTTGGACATAGTTTTTGGGGCACTTTCATGAAAGAGGATGTGATGTTGGTGTTATGAGATGCAAGTACCGTTGAAGGAAGTTGTAACTTGAGGTGCGAATGGTGACACAGATGTGACATGAGACGTGGACTCAGTGAGATGCTTCCAAGGTGCTGGTTTCATTACAATCAAAAAGCATCTGATCATTACGATGTTGAATGAAATGCGAAAAGCGAAGACTGCCTCGCTTGCGATAGCTTTTAGGATAATTTCTTGCAGCTGCCGAGACTCGTTAGTCGTCGAGTAACTGGTTCATTCAATTTGAGGTTTCAAAAGTAAATTGACATAAAATACTTCTCCGATTTAGATTTCGATAAAATCTTTATTTCAATACGCTGCTGGAATGTTGCCTTTATGAATGGAGTATAAAGCCGTTCAAATGTCCTCCACTGGAGTCCTTGGCGGACTTGATTTTGATAAGGACATTTTCCATGTCTTTTCGACACATGTCGAGATATTACTCGGCCATAACAAGACGAATATGCGATTTCAAGCATGTTTCATGGGCAGTTCAACAGAAAAAACGGAAACTTGTCTTGCAATAGGGCCAAAACTGACCGTGTTGTGTGAAATGTGGCACTGTCTTATTTATTATCTTCCACAAAATTTTAATCCTACCAAATTTGGTAAACGTAAAAATTGACATTTAGGCCAGTGCCTCCGGTTACGCCATGTTGGCTGAGTTCCTTCTCCACTTGTGTGTGCAATGAGCATCTTTTTCGTGGGCACCCTCTATGGGCGCGAAACCGAAAGACCTCGTGAGTCCAAAGAAACTTCGGTTGGCGAGATTTATACTGCGTTCGATCTGCGGAACTGAGATAGACGAAGTTGTTAACTACCTCAAAACTAAAATATATCTGCCAATGGTAACGCTGTGGCCCATACACACCACTTTAAGTTGGCAACACTATTTTAAATGGCGGCCATTTTGTCAGCTTTCAAGAGATTCATTTTTAGTTTGGTTTGACATTTCAACATGAATAGACTGACGCCTAAGCAACGCTTGCAAATTGTGCAAATTTATTTTGAAAATCATGGTTCTGTTCGAAATACGTATCGCCATTTTCCACCATGCTTACGTTTTTGGAGTGATGATAATCGTCAAGTGCATGTTGAGACACCGTTACATCCACAAAAACTGACTGTTTGGTGCGCTTTCTGGGTTGGTGGAATAATTGGTTCGTACTTCTTTAAAAACGATGCTGGCCAGAACGTTACAATCAATGGTAACCGTTATATGGTTACTGACATTTTCGCTCATTATTTGCACAGCCATGATGTGGAGGAGCTGTGGTTGCAACGAGATGGTACAACATGTCACACAGCTCGTGCCACAATTGATTTATTGAAGTAAGCGTTTGATAGCCGCAAAGTTTCACTTTTCGGACCCGTGAATTGGCCTCCAAGATCGTGCGATTTGACGTCGGTTGACTATTTTCTGTGGGGATATGTGAAGTCGCTAGTCTACGCCGATAAGCCCGAAACGATTGACAACACATAGGACATTCGCCACTTTATTGCCGATATACGACCACGAATGTTGGAAAAAGTCATCGGAAATTGGACCTCCAGATTAGACTACGTGCGAGCCAGCCGTGGCGATCATATGCCAGAAATCATATGTAAATTATAATGCGAGAAGATTGTCTTTGGAATAAAGTTAATTTCAAGTCAATTAAAAAAATCATCTTTGTTTTATTCCATTTCAAAGTTCTACACCTCTAAAAAAAACACCCTTTACATCGTCATCTCTGAACCTCTTGTGGCCTCCTCCGATTTAATGGCCACCAAACGTCTGGTTGACGACTCGCTGTGTTCGACCAGCGAATGCTGGTACTCAGCTGCATTGACCAAGATCGAGCCTCTAGTGTTTGCCTGCAAGACCTCTAGTGTTGATGATATTCAAAAATAAATACCTTTTTGCCACTGAGGGTCTCGATAAGTCCATTATCGACTTTGATGGAGCATCAATAATTCCCCATCGTCATCCTCCACAACTTGGCGAGTTAGACAGAGACTAGACATACCAATGAATAGTTCGTCTCTATGCACGTTGTCGTATGCCGCGTTGAAATCGACGATTAGGTGGTAAGTGTTGGTCTGGGATTTCTTGGGTTTTTTTTCTGTGCACTGAACTGTGTCAAGATTTGGTCGATGGTGGACTTCCCCAGCCCGAAACCGCACTGATAAGGATATATCAGATTATTCACGAATGTTTTCAGGCGCTTCCACAAAACGGCGTGGAAGAGTTTATCGGCTATGTTTAGGAGACTGTCTTCTTTCTTATGGATCGGGAAAACGAGATTGGGATTCCATTCATCGGCCACGCGCTCATCTCTTACAGATGAGTTGGTTCATGTGTTCAACCAGCTTATCTCTGCTTTATTCGAGTGTAGTTTCGACATCGCATTCTTGACCGCGTCTAGATTGGGGGACGGAATTAACGTCTTTCATCGTCAGTTTTGTTGAGTGGATCGTCAACGTATTTGTGAATGTGAATAATTACCTCCATCGCTGAAGAAAATTTGTCAAAATCGGAAACACTGATATTCAAGCACCCAAGCCGTGTTCTACGCATTCAGTGGCCAGTTGACTTGTGGTCGTATTGTGAAAAAAGTACTAGAATCACTATTTCATTAGTACCTATTTTTCACAATTTAAACACGCTCAACCGTAAACCTTCCGTAAAATGATCACATACAGTCCCGGACGACAGTACGGCTTGATTGGAAAAATGATGCCAAATCTGGACTACATCTGAACTTCAAGGGTCAGTTCAAAAACTGTCTAGCCCGAGCTCAATTTCCCCCAACTTTTGTGGAGAACCCCGCTTCAGCAACGAACACGTCAATTAGTCACATTTAAAGCAGTGCGGTACTTTTTCAGTGACTTCATGCAATTCACAAAACACAATCCATTCCATCGCTTTTCTAAGCTTTCTTGCGCAAATATAGGTTAGGTCTCAGATAAACATCGAACGGGATCGAGTTTCCTCACACATACACACACTTCCTTATCGCGAGCGTTACTTGTGGCGACACACAAGCGCAAGAGATGACATGTACTTCACTCGAGATCACCTTGTTCAGCTTGTGAATTTCGATAGCAGCTTGCGCGCGAACACACTCCCTGCGCGAGTGCAACTTACACCTTTTATCTTCAGCTGCTCGCATTCTAAGCTTTCAGTTATCGATAAGTGAAGAGTCGATCTGTGTCTCAGACCTCACCTCACCTCGCGCATGGAGAGAGAGAGAGAGAGATATGTGTGTCAACAACCAATTGAGGATAGTTCTGTTGACTTTTCGACAAAGAGATTGATGATTAGCCCCGTGAAACCGCGTGAGCGCAGCCCCAATAAAACTTGGCACTCTCATCTACGCAGCCATAGGGTTGTGGGTACACAAGGATGAAAGCAAACAAATCGAAACCATGAGGCAACATGTTTGCTCAGCACCGAATGACTTCGATGATGTATCCATCCATATGCTGCCTGAGCGGGCACCGTGTGCTGTGAAATGAGGAGATAAACGCCGCCGAAAGATTCCCAATTCCAGCTGCCAAGCGATATGCTGTCCTCCTATGCTCCTATCACCTTATCGCGTCGATGATGAAACGGGGGACAGAAGGTGTGGAAACTGAGCCCAAGCTGATCGCCGTGTGATAATTCTCAGGTGACATACTGACAACTGGCACCATGTGCCAGTGAGTGAATATCTCTGTCGTGTCTGTCCATGTGTCGAATCCGGAATCCGGCGTGGCTGGGTGTGTTCTCATCCCGGCAAATGGGTGAGTGATAGAGCAAACAGACCAAATGACGTTTATCTGAACGGAAATAATAAACCCAAGCGACGACTGCAGCGAACGAAATGTATCCACATCGCGGTGTGGTTTACCTTCCCGGGGCTCAGCTCTCTCAGATCTTTGTCGTCGATGCTGTCGTCGTCGGAGATAAGAAAATATTGGAAATCAGTTTATGAGCAAACGATTGCTTTTGATTTGTATTTGCTGACGCAAATCGTTGCGACGGCCATCGTGACTAATGGGTGACAGTGTTCATGTTTCATCGGCTGATTCGGAGAGTCGGAGGAAGCAGTGTTTAAGTAGAGCTGGGAAATCTGTACACAAAACAAGATCAAAGACAGTTCAAGGAACAGCTCCACGCACCCCCGGGGCAAGTCCAAGCCAACGATCCATGAAAGATCAGAACCCACGCCATCGATGACCATGAGCAGTCAAAGACTGTCACAAATAAACGAACGACCTATGATCCGACTATCAAAGAGCCCCTGCACGTGCACAATGGCACCTCATTTCTGGATTCGTGAGACCAAACACACAGAAAAAAAACGTCAATAAACGAATTCGAACTCAATAAACGATCTAATTAAGAGGTCATTTCTATATTCCACGTTTGATCGGACCAAACGGAATCGAATTGAAATGCAAGTACGCACCGGAAAGGGGAACAAACGACGTGGAAAAGTAAAACAGAACCTCTCTCCCGCCATCCCAACAGTGGCATGATATTAGCCTTTTGATCTCTTGATCATACATACGTCCAGCCGAGCTCGTTGAAAATCCTTTTCAGTTTTCATTACGAGTCTCTCGCAGTCGAATGTTATGAAATTAAATCCACAATTAACGAGCAGCAGCAGCGGTAGCGTCGGGGCGGCGCGGCCCGGCGAAGTGAGGCGCGGCAAGGCGATCATCAATATTCATCGCGATTACCAGCGTGTCTACTGTTTATGCTGATTTTGACCCAATTGAACCTCTGAGACGATCGCACCTCGGTCCGCGGCCGTAGATACACAATGGATCAGGCTGTAGCTCTCCGCTGTACACGCTAATCATAGTCTCGAGCGATTTTATTTAACTTAAATCGCGCACTTAAAAGCAAGGACAACACTCGCAGAGGAACAGAGAGGGCGAGACACCATTCAAATGAAAACCAGAAGAGGAGACGTTGACGACGTCAACGTCGACGTCGACGTCGACAACAACGACGGCAATGAAGACGGCACAAGAAGTGAGCAACCAACGATCAGCGATCACCGATCACCGATCGCCAATCAATTGTTACCAATGCGCGAGACCCAGGCCTGAGTGCGCCTGCCCCATCCAGGGACGCTTTCGATTACTGATTCGAATAAATTTTCCACTCGAGGGTGACTTTGATCTCTCTCTGCAGTCGGCCGTGTGGGTCTGCAACTGAATTCGATCAGTCATACGATCCGTCGGCTGATCAGACGCTGGTGAGGTGAGCACTTTCGAGTTCAGCACCTCCCGCCGAACGCCCTCTCGCTGCTTGTCATCGCACTGATCGCACTCATTTGTGTATCACCTTGTATCTGTGTGCGATTTTGCTTTCAGATGTTTATCGCGCAGTTTTGCAGGGTTTTTCGTTTTGTTTTCGTTGTTTTTTTGACTGTTTTCTTTTTGCCGCGGCGGTTTCTGAAAATGTGGTAACCTTGCGCATCTGCTACACTGTACACGTCTCACTTGTGGATACACACGAGTTCGCGTAGGTTCTTGCGTAATGTCACCGAGACTCCTTGCAGAAGTCAATTAAGATTCAGCACGTCTGAGCATACTTAGCATGCTGTCGTAGGTCAACGGGTGTACCTTCAGAAAGTGTACACATGCCGTGGCCCTGAGCAGACCAGATAGCAAGTGCTTGGATCTACCTACACACACTTCCGCTAATGGAGGACTAGAGTTGAATTGTGGACATTTTTGCAAATATCGAAAGATGTGGAAGAGGCTGACACGAATGGATTCTTCAAGCGCAGGCGGTGCAGTAAAAACGTCTGTTCTTCCAGACAACATGTGCTGGTGACAAAGCGTCTACTCATGAAATGAAGATCGTGTTATTTATTTATCCTACCGGTTATGTTATGTGGGGGGATAGCTGAAGACGTAATACAGGATAATTAGGTTTGATTGGAGTGACGACCATAGCCTTACATGGATCAACTGAGGTGCATTGTGTCACCACAAACTCCCAGACAGAAACTAGAGATGATTTGCTTAGCTATCTACCCTGTATACCGATTGACTTTGAAGCGAGCGAAGAATTGTTTGCATTATGTGAGATGATATGTAGCACATTCCTCAGAGAATCAAAATGGCCTTCTTTTTTGTTGAAGCCAGTGCTGGGCGGTTGCAAGGAAGTGCTTCGCTTTCTTCCAACGCTTCTCCTCATCTCTGGGGATGATATTCTATAAGACAATGTCCAGTTGCTGTGTGGAGTAAAACATTACACTCGTCTCTGGACAGCGAGAGAACATATACATAAATCAAATATTTCCATTTTGGGCATATTATGGTCCCATCCGACTCATCACCATCCATTTCTGAGACGATTTCAGAGAAATATGGCAGTGGAATATTGTCAGGCAACTCTATCGTTAGTTGTACTTCTAGCTTAACCCTTTCGTCAGCCTTTTGATTCCCTCCAACACCATGGTGTCCGAGGACCAAGTATAAGCAAACTGTGTTGTTACGCCTGAGCCCCTGAAGGGAAATATAGCAACATCGTTCTTGATTTGATGGTATGGCTTTGCAAAACCTTTAGCTTAGCTTGGATACCAGCACAGATATCCAGATCGTCAACCTTTTTGCGGACATCTTCAGCCAATCGTTTAGTGACCATTCTCAAGAACCTGACCTTCATGACTTCAACTACCTCGATAACTGCCCACAGACCACTCTTGTCTCAATTAATAAAGGGTGATTTTTTAAAAGCTATAGGAAAGTTTTTCAAAAAAAAAAAAACACATAAAATTCAGAAAAATGCATGAAATCTTTATTTGAATCGATAGTACGGTCCATATAACTTAATGTTTGAAGATTATTTCATGCAAATGTTGACCTTGACTGCGCCTCAAATGGTCCATCCGCTTAGTCCAATTTTGGCATACTCTTTCCAACATTTCGGCCGATATCTCACGAATAAATGCTTCAATGTTGTCTTCCAATGCGTCAATTGAAGCGGGCTTGTCTGTATACAAATGAGCTTTAACATAGCCCCACAAAAAATAGTCTAAAGGCGTTAAATCGCACGATCTAGGCGGCCAATTGACCGGTCGTGAACGTGAAATAAAATGTTCACCGAACTCGCCCCTAAATAAGTCCATTGTTGCGCGTGCTGTGTGGCATGTGGCACCGTCTTGTTGAAACCACATGTCATGCAAGTCAAGCTCTTGCATTTTGGGCAAAAAAAAGTTGGATATCATCTCACGTTAGCGCTCACCATTCACAGTTACGTTACGATTCGCATCATCTTTGAAGAAGTACGGTCCAATGATGCCACCAGCCCATAAACAGCACCAAACTGATTTTTTCTGGATGCATTGGTAGCTCTTGCAATGCTTCCGGCTGATATTCACTCCAAAATCGACAATTCTGCTCATTTACGTACCCATTGAGCCAAAAATGAGCTTCGTCGCTGAACACAATTTTAATGGAAGAAGCGCGCAATGAACTTTCTTAACAGAGCACGCATTTTGATAATAAAATTCAATAATTTGCAAGCGTTGTTGGTTTGTAATACGATTCATGGTTAAATTATAGACCAAACTGAAGATGTTTGACAGTGAAACAAAACACGAAACGTGCGTCAGCTGTTTAAACCAGTGTTGCCAAAAAGATAATAGCTAAAAAATCACCCTTTACAAGTGGCGGTATGGTACGCGAAAAGATTAATCAGCTCAAGGATGACTTCTTCCCCGTTCCCGATGGTCTGCCCGCTATTTTCCTTAAGATATGTGTCAATGGTCTGTATCTTCCACTTACTACATTCTTTCGACTCTCGCTCTTCAAAGCCATTTTTAGCATCGCCATTTGGGCATAGCTCCTGATGAGTTACAGTCGATGGCGGAGGATCGAGTTGCCTGGAGATCTCTCTTGCGTGGTTTACACCCCCGACCCCTTTAGTGGATCATTCGGGTCAGAAGATGATGATGATGATGGAAGGACTCCTTCATCTTTCCTATCCAAAAGAGGAGCAAAAGCGACATATAACCATAGCTAAACTGTCGTCTATCCCCAAGCTCTACGAAAGCATTCTATTTTATTATTTTTCGCACATCAGCACGGATTCCTAAAGGGTAGATCCACTGCGACTAACCTAACCGAGTTCGTCTGCAAGACCCTGATATTATTAGACGAAGGCAAGGAAGTGGATGTTATTACCGCCGACTTCAGCCAGGCATTTGATAAAGTCTGCCACCATACTATTTACCTCAAACTCAAAGCCATCGGTTTTCTACAATCTTTTATCTCCTGGCTGAGATCGTACCTTGAGAATCGCCAGTATAGAGTTATCTTTAGATCTTCTGTCTCTGACTCCATTAACACCATTTCAGACGTTCCACAAGTCAGTCATATTGGTCCACTGATCTTTGTTCTAACAATAAATGTTGTTGGTCACATTATTAAATACTCTGATCTGTCTACATAATTACGCGGACGACATGAAGATCATTTAGACCATAACTACCCTCAATGACTCTTTCTGTTTTTAAAGTTACTTATGTTGTGACAAAAACTACTTAGAACTTAAAGCCAATAAATGTCAATATATAAACTTTTCTCGTAAATCCCTCCCCCCTCCCGAAAGAGCACATTACTTTCTCAACAGACCCCAAAATACGTGATTGGGGTGTCATTTGTGACAGTGAGCTAAATTTCAGCTAGTATACTCAAAGCCAACTGTTCTCTTGGTTTCATAAGACGCTGGTCTAAGGAATTCTCTAATTCCTATTCATTACCTTTGCCAGACCCATACTTGATGTCTGATCACCTTTTCAAACAACTCACTGCCTTATAATCGAAGCTGTGCAGTGCAGAGTCATTCGTTATACTGGGCCGACAGCTTTAGACTACCGCCCTACCAGTTCTTTCTGCAGAAATAGTATGATTTTGGTGTGTAGAACAAGACGATGCCATCCACCTCCTTCTTTATTTGGCGCTGCAGTCTGGGGTGGACATGGACCTCAACCAACAAGCTTCTCCAAATAGCGTGATCTCAGGCTATCTGCAGTTTCACCAGTTTCGCACGCCACAAGTTGGTTGACGTCCCTCTCCACTTGGGTGGCGCCACCTTAGACACGGGAGTCCTCTGTTGAGTTGTTCCGACAGAATCAGAGTGGACTCAAATCACTAGTGGTTGCCATGGAGGCTACGGTCAAGTCGACCTAGGAATGTAGCGCCAGTCAAAGAATAATTAAGTACGGGTGTTGTCATAAACGTCAAACTATCCATGTTCATTAGTGCAGATATACGATCATACGAACTTACAATAGATGAACTGCAGTACGTACAGTTCATAAACGTCATTAGCTCATTGATGTCGGGCAGATTGTGCAGTCGTTATTTTTTTGCTGCAAAAGCGTCGGTTCGAAGAATAATATTTTATACTAAAGCGAGTCTGCAGACATTCTGCACCGTGTGTGTGTTCAAAAACGCATGAGAAAATTGTACCAGCGCAGATTTCGATCGTTTAGGAAAACACCGTACATCACGGACACAGTTCTAACGCAGCTTGGATAACATACCTTAGTTTCCTATTAGTCACCCGCATTACTTGATCAAGATCAGCGAGTTTCAAATGTTTCAAGATCAGCGATATCAGCGATCAGCGATCCCTCCAACTCAGACTTTCTCATCCCAAAATTCAGGTCGATGGAAGTCTTGACTGTCATCATAAAGGAATGCACCCATAAGTAAGTGAAATTACGATTCGCATCATTTTCATTGACAAAACATTGACTTTCTTTAGTGACAAGAGTCATTATAAGGACATCCGCATCCGTATCCGTATCCCTATCAATGAAATGTCCATCCAGGACTGTCTTCATTTGGGCACAAGGTCATCAATTAGTGATGTTTATGCCTCATCAGTTATCAGCGAAACGACCACAACAGAACAACCAACAAGAACAAGAACAAGAGAACATTAATTTCCGATTTTCGATTTTCAATTTTTGGATTTTTCCTACCGGAACCATAAATCTGCCCTTTGCCTCAGTTTTATCTCCCGCGTCCATTGCGAGAGGAAGGAACAACGATGTCTCATTACTGTCCAATAACAAGCGCCCAAGTGAGTTTCCCTTTGGCGTCCGCACCGTGATTGCTTTCTAATGGATGCGATCCAAGAAAATCATTCGGTAGCCCATTGGCATACCATATTCCATTCCAATGACATAACTTATGAGGTTACCTTCTCATTGCCGTCTTCGTTGTCGCTGTTGTTGTTGTTGTTGTTGGTGGTGGTGCGTTTTTTTGCGTGAACGTACGCACGGTGGCTGATGGAAAGTCTGGGTATAGTCTGGGTAAACGGTTTGGGTACCTGAAGATCGTACGCAACGTATGTGCGTACCTCGGGAGAGGGCCAGATCAGATAGTGCGACGCAATAAAATGCGATTTGGATTGCTTCCCTTGTTGTGACATGCGAGTGCGCACATGCATCAAGGTTAAGTATCGTTTCGGAAACTACACGCAGGATTTATGGGCCCGCAGCGCGTCGTTATGTTGCTTTTTTCCTCTGTCCACTGACTAAGGGGTGATAATAGACGTTGCCGATCGAGCGGCATTTGCATCGGATGGAAGGCCTATCGCCCCAGCTGACCTGGTTAAGGTGCAACCGTGGAACCCATCGCGCTTTAATAATGAGTGTAATTATCATCTTCGCGTCGTCGTCAACGTGGTTGTCGCGCTGACATTGGTGGTGGCGGCTATTCTGAGATTCGCCCAACCACTGTCAGCGTTAAGTTATTCCAAGCAGCGAGCTGATAGCAGTCTGGTGTTGTAACCACATGAGCTGGTTGGGGAGCTGTACGCGCTTGGATATGCGAAGGTGGTTCTGTGAGCAAAACCCAGTTTTGCGATAAGAAACGAATCCGTTTCGGTAGACTTCGCTGATAGTGACAAACCGCTGAGCATGCTACAGTGCTCGCGCATATCTCCTTCCATGCTGGCCTGGGGATGTGAGAAAGTACAGCACCCCAGTGGGGACGGGTGATGGCCTGACAACATCATTGTGGTGGCGGTGTGGTAATTTGTAATTTGCTGCTCGCCTTGATGTCGTGGGAAAGTTCAAACTGAAACTGTGCCCCCCGTCTTATCAGTCAGGCGTCTATGCGTTCAATTCGACTCGTGTTCCGACTGAGGGGACGCTCACATGTTAGTTGGATCAATCAAAACGGCTGGTGGTTCTTCGAAGAGATAAACGAATTGGAGCAAGGTGCCGATGTGGGAGACAACTGGTCTGCCATTTGCATTCGCCCAGGGATGACTGTGCTCGAGTCCGGAAACGATCTTAATCTGCGTGATCTTTGACACCAGAGAAATGGAAAGAGCACCATGCCAGCAGGGGACCCCGGGCAGGGAAGCAGTGAAAGTGACTCAGGGAAAGGAAATGCAATAATTGATTTGGTTGCGCAGGACGGAAGTTAACCATAATAAGGATATCAGCATGATATTTGTTTGTATCTTCTTGGGCAGGAGAATGCATTCAAATGAAGGAAGAAATTGAGGACTGAGAGAGGAAGTGACAATGATATATTTTTTTGACATTTCCAAGGCTAGTTTTCATCCATCTCCTTTTAAACCGTGAGTCACACTCGCAACCCATGGAACAGGAATTATCTTGTGAAGGGTGCTTACATTTTCAGAGGGTTTTCCGAACTCATTCCGGTTTAATCCAGTCGGAAGTACAGAGACTGAGTATTTTCCAAATGTGGCAGCAATTCAATTTTGTCCCAACTATTCACTTGACCGCTATCTGCTATGATTGGGGATAATCGTTTCCACCTTAAGGCGGACGGAACTGAATTTACCGAGGCCCAATTTTCAACATTGTTATTCATTTACGGGAAGGTTGAATGTCGACCAAATTTGATTTGTAATGAGGCAGCTGGTTCGTTCCTTCGGAAATAGGTTTCGACTCGGTGAGAGAACGATCTACGTCTAGCGAGTTCGGTATGTCACAATGTCTTGGGACCCACATTAGATCGACATCAGATAAAGGAAAGCCCTTGAATATGAAGTGGCATTGTCTAGTAGCTTAATCCCGGGGTTCCATACAGACATGGAGATTCCGCATTATTCTTGAGAAAGAACAGAGTCGCTTTGATCTCTATGGCCTGATAGCAATGACCAAATAGCAATGATAGTTTTTCCAATTACTTTGTTTCACTACGCCATGAGTTCGCTAATTAAGAACTGGGAATGTTGGCCAGAGATCGGATATATCCGAGTTGTGGTTCCAACAAGACGGCGCTACATGCCATACAACTTACGCAGGACGCCAAGTTGTGAAGAAGACATATTTTAGACATATTATGGTCATTTCACGAGGAGCGTTCATCAGTTGGCCCTCGCGATCATGCAACACATGTGACACCACTTAATTATTTTCTCTGGGGATAGGCTAGGTATAGTGGGATGCCAGCGAAATTTGATCTCATCAGCAAATGTTGAATGAACCAGATTTGAGAAGCGGATAAAGCGAGATTTCACTGGGATTCGAACCGGGGACCCCTCTAACCTGGGGCAGGCACTCCACTCAACCAACAGCGCCATCCAGCTGTTTTCTCTAGGGATCCAAGTCCTTAACATACTCTAACAAGCCAACCAATTCGGACGAGCTTGAGACCAATATTCGAAACGCTACCGGAATAGCGCCGCACATATTGGACCAATTCATCAAAAATTGGACCGACCGCTAGAAGCACTGCCAACGAAGCAGAGGTGGCCATTTGAATGATGTGCTATTCTATACATACGACACATGATTTATAGAATTATATTCAGACCTAAACCTAAACCCTAAATGCCATGTCCGAAGCCAGATTAGGAGACACAATTACAAAGTCGGACTCACAGCCAAAGCGAATGTCAGACGTATGGTGAGAATAGGAGCCCGAAAGTGTACTAGAGCCAACGCTAATCAGACAGGGAAGTTATTATGGTCCCATTTTTTTTTTTTCCGAAAGTGACTATACACTCCCTTTCCTCGACTTTGAAATACCCGTCAGATGCTATTTCCCGACGAGGGAAGAGTGGACCACAAAAGAACCCATCAAAGATTCGAGCATCCAAGTATACACTGATGGATCGAAGATGGAAACAGGGCATTTTCTCCGAATTGTTAAACATACACTGCTCTATCAGGATCCCTGATTATAGCAGCGTCTTTCAAGCGGAGGTCCTGGCAGTCAAAGAAGCGGCCAGAATGATAACAATGTTGGCAATACCACCGGCTGATATTACCATTCTAATTGACAGTCAAGCGGCCATCAAAGCAATTTCGGCGAAAGAAATCAAGTCCAAGCTGGTCGCTAGCTGCCGCGAGGATCTCAAAACTCTAAGCATGCAACACACGATAACTCTATGCTGGGTCCCAGGACACAGGGACATATCCGGCAACGAGGGGGCCGAAAAAGACCCATCCCAGGCAATCGAATTGATTCAACCACCACTGGCAGATGTCAGGAAGAAGGTGGATGATAAAATTCTAGAAATAGCAAGAAATAGGTGGTTAAACCTTACCACCTGTAAGACTACTAAGATGCTATGGCCCGATATTAATAGAACTAAAACCGACAGTATGGCAAAAGCCTACTGAGGATGGTAGTCGGAAGTCTAACGGGTCATAACCATCTGAAATACCATGAAACTAAAATGGGACTATCCCATGACTACATATGCAGAGGATGCGGCGATGTGGAAGAAAGAGAGGACACTCCTCACTATCTCTGCTACTGCCCAAGCATCAGCCAACTGCGATACAGGACCATGGGAGAATTCTTCTTGCATGACCTGCAAGAAATCCATAACATCAGACTATCTAACTTTTTCAGGTTCATTAGGATGTCGGGCTGGCCCGACGACGAGAGGTCAACAACGAACACAACGTCTCGATGAGTGTGATTAGGGTACAAGGAGGAACTTTTCCCCCTATGGGCAACACAATGGGTTCACACGGACCTAAGTGAGACGTGAGATCACAGCTAGACAGAGTTAGGAGCAGGACCAAACTAAAATCAATGTGAGCACCTGAGTAGGACACAAATAGTAGCATGAGCTCGAGTCAAACTTAATGAAAATAGCCAACACGAAGCAGGGTCATCTCAGAGCCGCAATTCAGCCCGAAGTTGAGACCTAGTGAGGGCCAGTTATGATCACACCCAAAACCAAACCGAGCTCTATTTAGAGCAAGTCAGAGTCGGGGATACTAACTAAGTCAGAACAAAAGCTGAGAAACTTAAATTAAATTGGAGGAGAGAGTGATAAAAAAAGCGAATATTGTTTACGACGTTAAACTGACAAAACATTAGAGTCAACTTAGATGCATGGACACAACCTTCCTCACTTGGTTACAGCCAGAAACAGAGCTAGAAACAGAAATCGATTCACAATGAATCCGAAAAATCTGTATCTAATATCCCAGAGCAGTAGTAGAACAGAGCTACATGCTAATTCCAAAGTCGGAATGAACCCGATGACTGATTTGGAGTAGATGTCAGAATGCAAATCTGTATCGAGGGACGGAGTCAGATAAAGAACCGGATACAGAGCCACGTTCTTGAAAGAATTTAAATCAGAATCACAATTTTGACAGAGGTTACCAAAGTGTCTCTTTAACTAGGATCAAAGCTCAAGTCAACACTGGGACCAGATGAATGTCATGAGGTTAGAAACGAATAAACTGTACACAGTTGATATTTGACGTAATTACTCCGTGCTTCGCTGAATCAAACGTGTATTTAGATAATTGATCAAAGACCACATTCAGACCTTCTCATCCCAATCTGAAAAGAATGCTAGTTGTGGCGTTTGTCCTCGAAGGGATTGAGGTAAAAGGGGGTCGTTGTTTTTTGGCAGGAATTCGGTCAATTATGGACGTGTATTGATTCTCAACGGAGGACTGTCTACTTTGTATATAAAGGGTGATTTTTTAAAAGCTATAGGAAAGTAAAAGGAAAAAATCACAAAAAATTCAGAAAAATGCATGAAATCTTTATTTGAATCGATAGTACGGTCCATATAATTTAATGTTTGAAGATTATTTCATGCAAATGTTGACCTTGACTGCGCCTCAAATGGTCCATCCGCTTAGTGCAATTTTGGCATATTCTTTCCAACATTTCGACCAGTATCTCACGAATAAATGCTTCAATGTTGTCTTCCAATGCGTCAATTGAAGCGGGCTTGTCTGTATAAACATGAGCTTTAACATAGCCCCACAAAAAATAGTCTAAAGGCGTTAAATCGCACGATCTAGGCGGCCATTTGACCGGTCCAGAACGTGAAATAAAATGTTCACCGAACTCGCCCCTCAATAAGTCCATTGTTGCGCGTGGTGTGTGGCATGTGGCACCGTCTTGTTGAAACCACATGTCATGCAAGTCAAGCTCTTGCATTTTGGGCAAAAAAAAGTTGGATATCATCTCACGGTAGCGCTCACCATACAGTTACGTTACGATTCGCATCATCTTCGAAGAAGTACGGTCCAATGATACCACCAGCCCATAAACCGCACCAAACTGTGACTTTTTCTGGATGCATTGGTAGCTCTTACAATGCTTCTGGCTGATATTCACTCCAAAATCGACAATTCTTCTTATTTATGTACCCATTGAGCCAACAATGAGCTGACCATAAAATGGAAGAAGCGCGCGATGAACTTTCTTAACAGAGCACGCATTTTGATAATAAAATTCAATAATTTGCAAGCGTTGTTCGTTTGTAAGACGATTCATGGTTAAATTACAGACCAAACTGAAGATGTTTGACAGTGAAGCAAAACACGAAACGTGCGTTAGCTGTTTAAAACAGTGTTGCCAAAAAGATAATAACTAAAAAATCACCCTTCATATATACAAATATATCCAACGAACAAACATGTAAAGTGCAACGAGTGCGGTACTCCTTAATGCTTGGCTACCGTACATGAATGCCAATCGCTGCATTTGATTAAAAGTGTTGTAGTTAACAGATAGCAGTCACTTTTCAAATCATTAACATTTTTGATTGATCTTGAACCATGAACCTGAATCTCGATCAATCAGAATCTCTCGCAAGCTGTATCCAAGTTAATATACTGATCGAGGTCCTGTACGGTACAGATGCTAATTGTGTTCGTCATTTTGCATTGTCTCATAAGATTATTTAAACTCCTGACTCGAAAGACCAAAATCATGCTCTACACAACTCTTATTTACCCAGTCCTGCTCTATGGAGCCGAAGGCTGGCTAAGCAAAACTGCAGATTTGATTCTTGGTACCTTCGAAAGAAAATTTCTACGACGGATATATGGTCCCGTCTGCGAGGAAGGAGAAGATATAACCGCGAACTCTACGAGCTGTACCAGGATGTGGATGTAGTCCGGAAGGCAAAAATCCGTCGACTGCACTGGCTCGGCCACATCGAGCGCGTGTACAACAATGCTCCAGCAAAGAGGGTCTTTGAATCTAAGCCGACTGGTTCGAGAAGGAGAGGAAGACCGAATCTCCGGTATAAAGACCAAGTAATCGCGGATGCAAGACAGCTTGGTCTTGATAACTGGAAGCAGCGTGCCCAGGACCGTCAGCGATGGAAGGCAGCAATTGCACAGGCTCGGACCTTTCATGGGAGACAGCGTGATAAGTAAGTAAGTAAGATAATTTCGAACTCAATTGTGGGTAAGATTAGAATAATCAGATATTTCATTGAGAAATAGGCAGCATAAAGGAAGGAAGCACCTCACTTGAAGGGTGATTTTTTTACTTACTGTCCGGATGCCACATTATCCTTTTGCGAACGAATTGGCCTCTTTTGTGTGAGCTATAGTAATTGGAAGGGGGCCAACTTCAGCTACTAAATGCTCTAAATTGACTGACAAATGCTGAAGAAGGTTTGGACCGACAAATTCTTGAAATCCTAGAATAAGCTACTTTACTGCAGAACTGTTGAGACAGTAATATGGTGTCTCAGCCAAAGTGCCTTATTTGCATGTTCTGTTGTAGTCCGCTACACAGACACAGACTCTAAAAAAGTGAGGTAGCTCCAAAGATAACTTGGCAAGGTACTCAATCTAGAGCCTGCCCCAACGATCACTCGCCAATTCACAGATCCTTTAAAAGATACTCGCTGTCTGCCTCACATGCATGCCGCCTTAACTTGAGACCGAAAACGATCACGATCACCCGTTTGAACAAATCCTTTCACAAATGCCCGTCTATCTCATCACCGAATCTTCTGTAATCCAGCTCAGAAGACCAGCTTGCTAATACAAAGATTTGTCTCGTCATAGTCGCGTCGCAACGCTATGGCGCGTAGAATCCGCTCCCATTACGCGTCGAATTTATCCCACTCACTAAATGGCCACACCATTCATCTCTCAGCCAGTCTCGTCGGCTGCCTGTCATTGTGTCTCATTTAGCGAGCACTTTGCAGCCTTCGAGCGAATGGCGTATCACTGCGTAACAACAATAACAATGAAATCCCAGGTAGTTGTCATTCGATGATGTTTTCCCACTTGCCCTCGGAGACTGGCTACTCCTCTGCGGCGGGAGACGCGACTGCCATGGGCACTGATGAAACCGAAACGAGAAGTGTTAATTACCCAAAACACCGAACGACAAGAAAACTAAGTTAATGAGTGCATTTAGAGAAGAGAGCTACGCATGTCCATTAAAATTCACGTTTTCGGAAGGTAGTGAAGTGGAACCAGTTATGATTTCTTAATGACAGCAAATCTATTTGCGCAGGTTTCCATATGATTGTCTCTAGATATTGTCTGCACTTGTTGATTTCACAGATGATTCTGAGGGCATGGGCATGGCATGCACGCACGTCTACAATTTGTGGAGTGAAGACGTGGCTGATGACATGTGCAAGGGGATTTTTTTTTTCGGCAGCTAATCGATGCTTTCCGACGACGCACTTCCAAGAAGAGATTCTACCTATCGGACAGGAGAGCGCTTCGATAAGAAACACTGTGCTCTGTTATCTGCGAACGGGGATTAAGAAGCTTGATAGCTGATGTCATTTCCTTATCAATTTCGATATCGACAAATATTACGCATTAGGTTTCCGAGAGCAGTTCGAAGAAGACTTATTTCTCGAAGTGTATTGACTTGAAATAGCAAGCTGACTTGGAGGAATGCTTTTACTTGATTTTCATGTTAATTGACGAAGGATGTCCTGTTCTGCCGTTCGCCAGGTAAGCATCACTGTGCCTGGTGGTGTGACTGACTCGAATATATGCTGACGATCGTCATTCCTCAGGATAGGGCGCGATTTAGAGGACGGCTCAAGTGGACTTGCATGTCGTCAGAAAACATGTAGAATAGTAGTGGTCCTAGGATTGATCCTTGCGGGACTCCAAAATTCCAAAACATCTTCCTCGTGCAGTCTAGATAAATCAAAGAATGCGTCACCGACATCTCCCAGCGACTAGTCGAAAACAAGTGTGTCATCAGAAGTAGTATTCCCGCCAATTTGCGCTAAAAAGTTCTAATCCAACTGTGTTAAAGGAAGCCATTGGAAATGTTTCATTGTTTCTGAAAATTAACTGCAGCCATTAAACTAAGTTCTCAATTCAGGGCAGCTCATTACAGGACATCGTCTGCTGCTGTTACAGAGCCAGCCACTGATCAAGTCAAGTCCACTGCACTGCAATACGAACGACACATAAAAATCCTCCACTTCACTCGGCGATCATATCAAATGGCCAGACACCAGATGATAAGACATCCCAAAAGTCAATCCAAAGGTCTTTCATCTTGAAATCCGGAGAAGTCTATGATCTCACACCCGTCTTAGCCCGTTTCCGAACTGCAGTCAGATCAGGAATTCCCCATCACATGATGCCTCACACAATCTCTCACTTATCGTCGCCAGACAGTGTCACAGCTCTGCTCTGCGTCTCACAAGTCACAGGCAAACTCGAGCGGTTTCGTATAATCGTGTGACAGTTGCAGCCTACCGCGCAGCTTTCAATGCCATGGGAGAGAGCAATTTGGGGCAGCGATTTGCCAATTTGATGGAAACAAATTGTTCGCTTTTGTTTTTGTTTTCCGTCAAACAAGTCTTGATGCTATGCCCGCGTCGCGGTTTACGGGTGACAATGAGATACTTAAGTGGCTACATGCTCGCATTTTTAAGTGCCGTTTTTATTAAGGCCCGTCTTGGGCATTTGAGCGCTCTCCTCTCTTTTCGGAGAGGTGTCTGACCGTGTTTGTGTGTGTGCCTGTCTTCAACTTTATCTTCTGTCTTTGGAAAGTTGTTTTATTTCTTTTGTAACAGTTTCGTGCGTAATTTGACGATTACCCCGCGCAAAGCTGCCCGGCGGGTCCGCTTCGATCGCGCTGACTTGCATTTTGAGGGGCCCGTCAACGCCAACACCCATCAGAGAGCATATATCTCGTCGTGTATGGTTCCAAGGTTACTTCTGGGAATATACAGTGAATCCGGCACATGGAGGAGGGTTTTGCGCTAGGAACTCACCCTCGCGTGGGGAACTCGGATGTCATGGGAATTGGATCCAGCTATATCCAGGTGCCTGACGGTGCAGTTTCTGGTCGCGTCCAGAAGATTACAGAGACTTTGGTGAACATTTTCATTTTCCGGGGAAACATGAAACGCTCGCTTGGCGGGAATGGTTCAGCTTCTTTGCGCCTGGTAAGTTCGAGTGCCGCAACTGACGGGAACATGCTTTGAAATGCGATGAGCATCGATGTTGTTAGAGCGGATTCCCTTACGGCTGGTGGCCAGTACGTCCGTTTGCTTGGGTGGCATTTGTGAGTCATCAGATTGTGGAAAGAGCACGTTCGATACTGCCCAACCACGTGTGGTGCTTGAACTTTCGAAACTTTATGGTAGTTAAGGTGCCATGCACTCTTGCAACATCGTTGGCAGTACTTGATGCAGGACTTTTATAAATCACTTATTTAAGACGTCATTTAGATCCTCTTCGCTTCTGCGCCTCAAACAGACTCGAAATATTTCTCTCCGCGAAACAACCATCCATCACAGGCTCCATACATAGTGCCATGGACAGACGTCTCCAGCAGCAGGCATGATAGATGACCCCAAAGTCATCAGCACATAAATCAAGACCGTACGCCAGGAGCCACTATCAAGGCTGAGATATGCAGACCTACGATCTGTTCAAGGCGAGTTCAGCGAGAGCTCTTGCGCAGAGCAACACTTTCCAAGCGACATTCCCTTCGCTAATGGACTACATTGACTACTGCATTGGCTCCATGGGCACTATTGTCCAGTCTAAGCACGTCCAATGCGATTGCAGATATATTTCAGATTGCCCACCACTGGCTCCAAGAATTGCATCACACGCGTTACGGCATACACTCACTGGGCTGGCTGCGACTTTGCATTATTGTACAGAGTTCATCGATAAATCTCAATACGGTCAAGACTCGAAGTAAGTCATCAATCGTTCTCTCGGAGATGATGTCGTGTTTTGTTTTGCTTTTTTTTTTTTGGCAAATCAAAACGTAGCCTCGTCGAATCCATTCTCTGAACAAATTATTCGTACGTGGATCGGGGAACTAATGGCGGGGTGGCTACCTGGAAACGAACGCAATTATGACATCTTGTGTGGTTATGATTAATGTTTTCGCCTGAACTTGTGATTCAGGTGTCGTGAGGTGGAGGTGGTCTTCGTCATTGATTTGGTAGTGCGCTCGAAATCGCAAATTTTGAGAAACACTCAGAATGATTGGTCACGGAGGTGACGACTGGTGACCCGAATTTTGACCATATCACCTTTTTGAATGCCCTTGGGACACAAAAGGCAATCGTGCAACGATCGCGATCGATCGGGCTCAAGAATGGTCGTGGAAAGTTTGTAAAAGTCTCTCTCAGCAGCTCCCGCAATCGTGCGAACAACAGTTTTGATTTGTTCGAAAACAAACAAATGCATTGCCTTTAAGCTTCATCCAGCGTACGGTTCTAGCTGAATTGCTGGCATTAGCTACCTTCCAGGATTGCTAACTTTTGGATGCGAGTCTTGTCTAAGCTGGTCTTGGAATGCAGAATACCAGAAGTGACAGGACGTTGAAGTTCATCGAAAAGCTAGAATTTAGCTTCGAATACTTTCCTTAAGCATCAGAACTGTCGTCGGTTTATTTAAATGCAGCCGTTCCTCTTGAGAGTTGTTGATTGTGCGGTGATTTGACACTGTTCGGATTCACAAGTTCTGTTGCTCTTACTCATTCAATTTGAGTGTGTTTCTAGACGTCTTCTTAGGAAGACCGTCATTTGAGTCGCCTATCCACAGTTGAACGGGAGATGTGAAGGATGAGCGGTACCGTATTTATGTCTTGTATTAGGCCGTGCTTATGAGAATGGAAAATGCTTCTGGGGCAACATACCTTTTCGTGATATTGAGGATTGGGGTAGTGATCCCCATGATTTCCATCAGATTATTGACCGAGTTCATCGCTCGGACAGTATGAGCTCGCCCTCGGACTCATTTGAATTGAATTTTTTTCACTGGGACTCTGGGGTTCTGTTAAGGCGAAGGCAAGCTCTAAGACCAGCCCTTTCAAACACCCAAATCGTTTCCATCAATCATGTGCTTAAGTTGAAGCAGCCAAAGGTGAGCATTGGAAGAGGGCCATGTAGCAGATTACCTTCACATTTGCATCGTGTTGGCTGTTGTAAAACAGTCTTATAGTAATGGCGAAGGTGCCTCGGACTCTGGCCAGTGCTGCATCTACATGTTTGTTAAAATATAGATCTAGCCAGATCGCCTGGTATTTTGTATACACTCCTTTGCATCAGTGCCGTCCAACAACCGAGAACTTTCGCCAATTCTTGTTCGTGTCCGTTGAAGCGTCCTTGATCTTTGGCCGTTCGGAGTCGGCATAAAACTGTAGGTCCCTTCCACTCGTAAGAGAACAGTAGCACGCAATACCCGAGTGGTTGCTGATAAGTTAGGCCCTGGACCTCTACGGCCTGTAACGCCACCCATATTATTTTTTTATAATATACCAGCAGAACCATTTTTCCGCACGAATCTTCAACTTGTAAACATATTACAGAATAGGTTTACGAATGTCCTTCTAACCAAACCATGGCAAAGGCCTTCTGCAGGTCAATCAAGCAAGCACCCCTATAATGTTTCTTGCTTTTGTTTTAACAAAGTTTCAGAGATCCCGTCGATTCCAATTGACTTTTTCTTCTTTAGTGATTTGAAGATCGCTTGGATCTCCATCTTCGATAAGAACGGAGGATGAACCCCTTCATCGGCGATGATATTATCTGCCAGTCGAGAGGACCAGTGTGTACAGACATGATTTGATTCCAGAAACTCAATGGTAGACATTTGATGGAGTTTTCTTAGCCCCTCTTCAGATGTAAGATAAGTGTGTTCAAAATTCGTCATCTAGATAGTTTCAAGTGCTGTATCGTTTAGTAGTCAATGTGGTTTTAAAAGAAAGCCTATTTCGGTAATATCAATTTAAACTTAAATCTTGAACGTCTGGTTACAAGCTAAATGTAAAAGGCGTCACAAAATTAACGTACATTAATTGCAGTAAAATATTGATAGCAGAATACAACAGCTGAAAGTTTAGGGTTTGTAAAAATGGTGGTTTTAATTATTGAACAATATCTCAAAAATAATGAAAGTTTGGTGGCCAGAGTTGTCATTCAAAATATTGTCGGAATTGTGTTTCAACTTTATGAATTGTGAAGAGATTATTTGAAATATTCAGTGAAACTGGACCAGTTGGAGACACTAATCACACTGGTAGTTCAAAAACAAACGGGAGTGTTGTTGAAATTCCGGAACATCAATTAGGTCTACAAGAATTGCAAATTTCTAGTTTTGGTGATCAGAATTGGTCAATTCTAGGTCGTGTGACTTAACGCCATTCGATTTTTTTATGGGGTTATTTGAAGTCAGATGTTTGTGGCAACAAACCCACAACCACCCGTACATTAACGGAGGAAATTAAATGTTGCATCAACGAAACTCAACCATCTATGCAGAATGGTAATGCAAAATTTCTTATGTGTCAGCAATGCCATGGAGGCCATTTGCTATGTAGTTTATGATTCAACAAAAACAAAAAAAACAATCTATAGCCTAAAAACTATGTTTTCTATTTAATTCAAATCATGCGTTAATTTTGGGGCACCCTTTACAATGCTCAAAGGCGGATGACTTCTAGTAATTTAGTCAACATACTTTGTTCCAAGATCGAGGGGGCCACTAAAATGAACGCTTAGGATAACGTAATTTCAGGAAATAAAAATCAATCCATCAGCCACATGCCATCTTCGGCATTTCTTGTCCACTTCAGATCACATCTATTCAGTCTCTTAGTGCCAAACAAAAGACCCTCGCTTTTGTTTACGGGTGACTCTACCTCCTGCACTCGCATTAGTCACTATTTACCCACCAAATACCTCAGCTTAGCCTGCGAACACCACGTAGAATGACTCAGAAACTCTTGCTCTCAGTCTGAAAAAAACCGCTTCCATCACCCAGCCGCCTAATGATCCACCCGAGGTTAATTTACTTTCTGGACAGCACTTTTTTTACTCCCAATAGGTGCCACAAGCCTCCGACTTTCAGACGCGGCAACAATTCATTCTTGAATTTTTATTGACTAATTGTAGATCACAGACATTTCGTGCCCGCTGTCTGTGGCATCGGCTCCCACATTCCGTGCAGACATATTCCCCAATCCATTTCATCCGAGACGCCAAAGTCTACTCTCACCACAGAGCACGCATGGAACGTCATGGAATGTCGCAGCAATCAAGACTCATCCGCTGTCGTAAATTTTGAAATATTCAACATCATCAACCGCCGTGCGATAGACAAAGTAAAGAAGAATTTTATTTTTTTTATTTTTGCAAATTCGCCCAGATCCTACGGGCATCGACGTAGCTTCCCAAGTCGATAAAGTATCTATCCACCCGCCAGTATCCACGTCGTTATCAGCTTCATTTTGGCGTCAATTCATTGCGTATTCCGCAGACGTTATCATATATTACCCATCCATCTATCGCTCATCCATCCGTTCCTGTTGGAATTTTAAAGACGTAATCATTGGGATGGATGGTAGGAGGCGACACATCGCCCAACCCAGCCCCAGGCCAAGTTGGATGTGCTGTGTGTGTGCATGCATGGGCAAATGTTTGCGCGAGCGCGCGCGCACTCGCACATTATATGCTTCCTGGTCGCCCTCTGTCAGACAGGAGGTAAGTACTCTTAATTACCCCGACGTGTCGGTTGGCTGATTAAAATTCCATCGGCTAGAGGTAAGTTGCGGTCCAAAAGAACAGGAAATTCATTCAAGATATTGATTATCTTACGACATAAACTGATGCGGTATGTGCGTCTTAGTTCGAGGTGTGGTCTAAAATGTCTGATCATGGGTTAGGCGGTAGAAAGTTCAGAGGGAATGGACCACCTTCCGAGTTTCGTCATGTTTGACTTTAGCCCTTTCCCGCCAAAATGTCAGCGCTTGCTCGGCCAACTGCCATCGGGATGACCAGTGCATCGAGTCCAATTTTCATGCGTTGTAACGGAAATTCTGTCAAATCTAGTTCCAGGTCCATCGGTCGGGTTTGCTCTTTGTTTCGATAACAAAACCAAGCAATATTGAGTCCATTCAACGAACTGACCCAATCTGGAACACATACTTTCCCCGGACGACCGTTACATTTTCCCAAAGTCCAAGAGCGCTCATAGTTACGCGGCTATGTACAGCTCCCATTCGAGTGAGTCCCCGCCCAAAGTACATAAGAAACGTCTTCCAATCCGATTTTTTTTTTTCGTTTCGGCCTAGTCTCTCGACCCAAGATTGCCCGGAGGAGGATAAGTGCTTTTATTTTGTGAGAATTACACATGGTTACGAGGACAGATACATGGGAGAACAACATCGGAACCCTTAAGACATCAATGGGTGTCCACTCATGCCTGAAGGGGAAGCCAAAGGGCCCGAACGAAGGGATGTTACCTGTGTCAACTGACCCCAGCGGTCAAGCCGGACAGGATCGGGCTGGACAGCACATCCCTATACGGGATATAAATAATAATATGCAAATCAGGGACTGACCATAACTTCCCATTACCCCCTCTGACCCGTTCTATTGCGCGCTTCGGAGTCGGGTCCGATGTCAAACAGACAATTTTCTTGAATTAATGCTCCGAGATGGTTGTATGCGTGCAGAGATCTTGACCACTGTGCTATGGAAAATTGGCGGGTTAATCAAGATCGAGTTGTGATTTGCATACGAACGAGGCCTACCCTCTGCTCTCGTTCTGATTGCCGTGCTGGACCTTTTGTGCGGAGGGTTCAGGCGAAAGGGTCAGTTGGTAGGATGTGAACTGGGATGTCTCGGATTGACAGATACTCCAGGACTTCGTTAGGGGTTGATCTTCGGCGGCGGTCATCTGGTCGAAGATCTTAGGGGTTTTTTGTTTTATATGATGTTATTCACGCATCTTAAGTATTATACGCATGACCTCCGTTGTGGCGTGCTGAGGAGGAACAGGGCGCACATGGGGTTGCATTTTATTGACGTGTACGATGGTAATTTCATTCCTCGGCAATGGGATTAGAATTTGTTCTTTGGAATGGGTTCAGAGACTAATTTATGAGTTCATAAGGGGCGAGAGGAGAGTGCATGATCGTAATTAACCTAGATTAGACTGTTGCAGTGGAATTTTAAAGCTGCAGAGTGAGCGTTCTTGCACGCAGTTACGTGCTTTTGAATATCTGACCTCAGAAACTAGCCTAGGAATTATGACTTGGCCTGGTTCATCACCCACTAGAGCTCTGTAATTTTTTGTACTTTTACATCTTTTTGAGACTTTGTTGTTTGTTTGTTTAAGGAGCAGCTATTTGCAAGTGCTGCGTATTATAGCTGGCGGAAGTCGAAGCAAAGACTCAATTTCAACCACAAAATAAGTCGGGTTGACTCTCTGGTAACTTTCCTGAGTTTTCCAGGATACTGGCCGATGGCTGACAGTTTTCTACAATTCGCATTAATCTCTGTCTGGTTGGTGTCTCGTAGTCTAAAAGAGTCTCACTCACGCTCAATCTTTTCCACTGTACAATGAATTGCCTTCACACTGAAGCTATGATGACGGCGAAATTCACCACGGAACTGTGGGTTATTTCCGGGCGTATACATTAATCCCTGAAGATCTCTGCATCCCTTAGGCTTTCAGAGTACACTGTTTTCAAGCTGAAGCTTGCCAACAAATTTAATCGCAACGAGACACAAGCCGAGGCTTGCTGTCCGCCATAGCCCCAAAGCTAGTCAAGGAGCGCGCATTACTTGAACTGTGAAAGGTTGTCTTAATTGCTCGATAGAAGATCACACTGCCGCAACTGTAATTATGCGGCAGACAGAGAATTCTCTATTGGCCCACTATTTTTGTGCTTTCTCAGCACTCCGCTGTTGTCATTGAATAATTTGACGAAATCTCGATGAGGACGACCGACTAGCCTCGATATCAAATCTTTCTTCTCCTTCTTTGTGTGCGGCTACAGTCCTAGGGGTACTGGTCCTCAACCACCAAATCTGCTGCGTCCACTTGGTGGAGTTGAAATCGTTGTCAGTCAGGTAGTTATCTTTAAGTTTAACCAACTTCCGGTGCCTTGAGGGAGAGAATTTGTTGTGTCTTCGTCGTAGTCTACCTCCTTGTTATTATTGAAACTAGGCGTCTTCTCTTGTCACAGCTTCAGACAGACTTTCGGGTGTCAAAACCCAAGAGAAACAGTTCATTACAAGCTACCTGAGTATGGCCAGTTCGATCAGTGGGTTCAACGACAAAACACTCATTCACTGCTGCATCATCAGCATTTTTGGACGCCGCACAAGAATAGAAAAAGGAACACAACCGTTGAGTTGAAACAATTGACAAAAGTGAGCTCAATCATTTCAAAATGTTCCCGAATCAAAATGTCATGAAATACAACTTTCAAAATCCGTTAAAAAAGGCGCGCTGGCCACTACGGTGCCGCATACATACACTGTGTCCCCGAGCAAGTATCTTGCAAGAAACAAAACCAAACAAAAAAGTGTTCTAGTTTGCCCGTTTACCTGAAACCGGGAACAATTCGTTACTCCAGTTTCGATATGACCCATGCCGAGTACATAACTACCAGCAAGCCCAAGGAAATGGTCAAGATTTGCATTGTCTGCCGAGAGAAAAGCATCAACGGCCTATGTACACTCGTATCGTGTGAAACTATCGCATGCAAGTATATAAGACGAACTGACCTTACCGCGCTACTAGATTATATTCCCCGTGCACGCTTGAGTGTCCGTTTGGCCTTTTTTTTCTTTAGCTCTGTTCTCCGCCAGTGGTGCCCTATTGCAGGCCGCAAAACTGCCCAGAACTAGAGCACGTAGGATATTGCGCGATTGTATCCTTAATTTGCATCTTACGGATATACCTAATGCGTTGTGAAATGAAAATTACAGAAATTTATTCCCACAAGCAAATGGTAGCAGTTGATCCTTGTGCTCAGGTAGAGGCATCAACAAGGATTTCATTCCTCACGCAGGACGAAACCTTAAATCGCTCGGAAGGGGTGAAAGCTGCGGACAATCGAATGGGACAGGTAATTCAGAGCAGGAGCATCGTTTGTTTGGGAATTGCTGGGCTGTTCCGCTATGCAGCGGATGACTTGTAATTAATCAGATCTTTAACGACTTCTTGGGGAGGAATAGATGCGTTGTGGTTTGCGGGCATTTTCGAGATGGGATGCTTTGACTCAGTTTGGCATTGGTAACTCTGAGATAACCATGGACTCTGTGTGGGATTGAAGAGCAGCCTTTGTCTTTAATGATGCTTCGAAAGTGTGCCAATAATTCGACCACTTTAGCAAAAAGCCTTTAGACTCTGGAAAGCGATAAAAGGATTCTACAAATCAACCTGTGTCGGATTCAAGATCAATTTCTTTTCTTCAGAAGACAAATAATTCCGGGATTTGCTTCCTATTTTGTACCAAGTATCAATGTCATACAGCTGTCATACAAATCAGTAAAGCATTTCATCGAGCATCATACTGAACGTGTTGAAATTATTTTAAAAAAAAATGGAAATTCAGTTGTAAATGCCCCACCTGTATTCGGTCGTCATCATGACTTCAGTGTGCAGGCATTTTTGTCGCACCGTTGAAAACTTTTAGTCTGAGTACACTATTTAGGACCTTAAGCCACCACCACCGGTATCGAAGAAGATCCAGAAATGTCGATTCGATCTACACGGCTTATTTTGTGGATAGAGATTAGGGCCTACGATTAGGGCCTCAATATATTCTTGGTATCGGGGTGTAGCTGTGGTTGTATATATAAATTGACTTATTTATCAAGGTGTTATTGATCGAATTGTTACTGGTGACGAAACATGGGTCCACCACTATGACCCTGAAAGCAAACAAGAGTCCATGCAGTGGCATAAAAAAGGAACAGACCCCCCGAAGCAGTTCAAAGTCTCATGGCAACAGTTGGGACTCAAAGGGAATCTTGCTCATTGAGTAAAAAAAAAGGTGAAACCATCAACGCCACATCCTACGCTTCCACTTTGCATAATTTGCGGGAGGAAATTAAAAAGAAAAGACGGGGTAAACTCGCAGCGGGTGTTTTGCTTCTTCATGACAACGCTCCTGTTCGCACGGCGCGAGTGTCCAAGGCTGCTGCGCGAGATTGTGGCTACGAAGAAATCCAACACCTTGCCCTAGTGATTATTTCCTGTTTCCGGATTTGAAAAAATGTCTTCGTGGAAAAAGATTTCCGGATGATGAATAACTCAAGTCGGCAATAAATGGGTATTTTGCAGAGAAAGAAGAAATTTATTTCTTTGAGGGTTTAAAAAAGCTTATCTCAAGATGTAACAAATGCATTGATGTTAGGAGAGATTATATTGAAAAATTAAAAAAAAACAATTTAAATTGAATTCGCATTTTATCAAGCATCATATCGATACCGAGATTACACTGAGGCAAAAATTGAAGTCGAACAACTATAGACAACGACGTGAGTTCGCCAATTAGGCGCTGGAAATGTTGGCAGGAGATCCGGATTTAGCCAAAAAAAATAATCTTCTCGGAAGGTGCCACATTTTGACTCAGCGGCTATGTCAACAAGCAAAATTGGCTGTTATTGGAGCAATCACAATTCATAAGTGTACAACCAAGCATTAGTGCATCCACAAAGATTGACTGTTTGTTCCGGTTTGTGGCATGGTGGCTTCATAGAATATTGTTTCTTTAGAAGTGAAGAAGGACAGTGTCTCCTACCGTCAGTTGTCTAAGGTATAGGGTGACGTTAACCGACTTTCTGTGACCAGAGCTCGACAAGATCGATATATCCGAGCTGTTTTTAATACTTTCAACAAGACAGCGCGCCGTACATTCCATACAAGCGAAGCAACAGTAGAAAGTTGTGAAGGAGACATTTGGTCAAGAGACACGGCGAGTGTACAGCAATTGGCCTACGACTTAAGACTACTCGATTATTTTCTCTGGGGCTACATAAAGTCTATAGTGTAAGTACTCTACCAAACAAACCACTCTGGACGAGCTCGAGACCAATATTCGAGAGGCTGCCAGAATAACGCGGCACATATTGGACCGAGCCATCAAAAATTGTACCGTCCGCTTAAAGTACTGTCAGCGAACCCTATGAGGTAATTTAATTGGCGTGGTATTTCAAGTAAGATGGCATGCATTTAGCTTCAATATGGACACAGAATCAATTCTATATCTTACACCGTTATTGTTTGATTTACATTTCTTTTCCTATCGTTCTTATCTGGTCACTCTGTACATACAGTTTGAATGAGAATATTTTAATAGGGACCTTAGAACTGAAGATTAATTATCTGACTTTTCTAATAATGGACTTGATCGTGTATCATAAATTCTGTAATATGGTCTAATTTCGAACGATGGTTAACAAATGTTATTTCTGCAGCAGTAGTCAGACTGTCAAACATTATGGCTCGACCTTCCTATCAGCATGCATCCTCATTATTTTCAAAAGAAAGCTAAGGAAAATTCAGGCTTCTGTAGGGATGGAAGGGTGTACATAAATCTTTCTATAAAAGTGGTTGACGGGTATCACCTCGTAGTGAAAAGCAATTTCACACGACTATGCATGCATGCGACGCGAAAACAAATTGCTTCTTCCCTCCCCTTTTCTGACAATTTTGATGCCAAAGATAGAACCGATGTAATCTAATCTTGTGTATTGGCGTTGCTGATGTCAGGATCGACTACGATAGACTACTGTTTGTGTTTGTCTTCCACTCAAAAATTAACAGTAAATGATCTGACAAGAGGCGCCATGCCTTGATTTTTCTAGACTTCGAACAGCTAGACAAATGTTCACAAAGTTTATGCAATTCTCCGAATTCATTTGATGTCCAACTTCATCTCACACAACTGCAAAACCAAAACCAAAAAATATAGAATATCTCACGATAAAATTTCGAATTCTAACAAACATCCACCAGTTACCTCATCCGCCTCCGGATGGAGTCAGACAAATAATCGAGAAAAAAAATTAAAAAAAATAAGAATACACTTCTCTCTCAGCAAATAAATGGTTACTTTGAGGGATCCACATCATAAATTTTCACGTTAGGGACTTGTTCCCAAACATCAGTTGGCCAACTCTCTGTCACACCACGCCAACGACAACGACGACGGTGAATCTTCTTCGTCTCGGTCGACCGTTCGGCCGTTGAGCCGTTGGGCCGTTGGTTGATGTTCAAGCAGAAGCCCAATGGGCTCGGGGCCCGGTAGGCTCCATTGAATTACGTATTCATTGTAAAAGAATTAACCGCAGAACCTCTCGAATTTGTATTCAGATTCGTTCCAGAGACATAGAAGAACCAAGAACCAGGGAGCGAAGAGGCGAACACACACTAACACACACAGACGCATACAGGAAAGCAAAGGAAGCCATCAAAGAATCAAGAATCAAGAATCGCTCATTCCATTGTACCAAATTCAATACCATCGAGCCCGGTGGACAGATACGAGTACCTGCTGCTGCTTCTTAATTCAGTCTCATGTGTGCGTACCTCAAAGAGATGACCATCATCGCCTCCCCAATTAGTATTCTGGTGGGCAGGCGCATCCTGTAGCCAGCCAGCCAGCCAGCCAGCCACTCGGCGTGTAGTGTACACCCACATAGCCCCGAGGAGATCGACAGTGTCGATCTTTACGCCGCTCATCTTCATCATCATCATGGTGATAACGTGGTGTTGCATCCCAATACAATACAGTGGCAAGGTAGCTCGTTGGACCTGCAGACCAGAGCCAAGCAGCCAGAGAGTGCCCCATCGAATTAGAGACGCTCGGCTGGCAGCTTCGCTCGGATGGATGGATGAACGACGGACGGATGGACGAAATGCTGCAACTAGAATTCAATGCACATAAGTGACGAGATTAAAGGTTTATTTCCATAGTGGGTCATGCATGATAAGCAGTGTGAGCGCTGAGAACGTGGTACTCATCGGTGATTTGCGGATGATGGTCGGGTCGACTGCGGATGCTTGCTCTTCTCCTTCTTGATGGTGACAGTGGCCCGTCTCTGGTTTCGGTTTAATGGCGGGTTTTCTATCCGCGAGCGTGTGGGATGTTAATCGGTTTTGTTGGACCCGAAACTGTACTGTAATTCGCCGTGTGTTTGTGTGATGTTTATTGATGTTGCTCTCGCTTTTGAGTTTGACTTCATCCCATGAAATTCAATTTTTTGTTTTGTTTTTCTTTTGCCGTGCGTCGGTTCTTCTCGTTTTGCCCTCGGCGGAGGATGGAGGTGGTTAGGTAATCAAATGCCTCCTTTAATCGGTCGATCTGTGGAGAAAATGTGTACAAAGTTCGAGAGATCTGTTGATGGGCGCACAATCGCAGCGCACAGTAGCTCACGTAGGCTTACAAAATGGGCTAATGGTCGTCACATTGGATCGTGTGAACTTGATTCTCTGATTGAGTTCGGTTTTGATTTAGAAGGCCTTTGAGGTTGCTTTTTTCGGGAGGCGAGCGTTTAATATATGACCGTGATGCCGACTTTTGGAGCTTGTGTCTTGTGGACGTTAACTAGTTCACTACAGAATCACAAGATCAAGTGTATTTTTGGGAAGAATTTCGGAAGAGTGACGAAAATTTGATGTATGTTGGAGGTGAAGTGGAACACACTAGTCTGTTGCAAAAAAATCTTGTGCGATCTTGTCTGCTTTGTGGTCTCGAATGACCGCTGTGAGCATCTTGATTGATGATGGACTGGCGAGTGGCGAGACATTTGCGGAATTTTAAGGACACTTGTTTCCGACTCACGAGCATTTGGTCGAAGTCGGCGGTTTCTTTCATGGGCTTGGAGAAGTCGCGTTGAGTTGAGAGTGAAAATTTGCTTTTTTCTTTGTGCATTTGTATCAACTTGCTTGTGGACACAGATATTAATTCGGGTGCGGAAAGCCACGCGCTTTACAATTCGCCTCAGAAAGCTAATTTTTGGATTTTTTGATTGGTGCATTGTAGTTAATCCTTAGGCATTGTGGTTGAAGAACACTTTGAAGCCAGTTTGAAGCAAATGATGGATGCGTTTGTGGCTTGGCATCATGTCCATGCTAGTGGCGGTTTTGGAAGCGCTTATTAAAATTGTAAAATTGTACAAAATACATTTTGTGGTGATACTAAAGTCGTTTGAATTTAATGGGATTCATGTCTAGGCCATTCCAAAGACAAATTTTGGTAGTAGTCTCGTATTCTTGAACACTTCAAGAGAGTGGATGAGCTTCGATGTGAAGTGTGTTTTTTTTAGTGGCTGAGGACTTTAAATTTGCAGCATTGTTTTCTGTGAAAGCTGATTTGACAGTTCTCGATTGTTTTGAGGTTAATTTGGTTTGGCAATTCATCATGAGTAGACTCATGCCAGTGCAACGTTTTTTATTTTGAAAGGACATGTTTCAATTCGAGAATCTAAAACTAATGCCATTTTCGAAACACCATTACATATGTCTACAAAAACGATGATGGTCAAAAAGTTGCAGTGAAATGTACAGAGACTTGATTGCTAACTATTTTTTGCTCCACTTGGAAGTGGAAGGCAACATTAAACTTGTTATTCCCGAAATACAGCCTGATGTACTGCGAAGGGTGTGTCTAAATTTGACCCCCAGACTACGCCACGTATGCGGCAGTTACCTGGCAGAATTCATATTCAAACCTTAATGCGATATATATATCGAGCCACAAAAAGGAGACCTATAGAAGCACCAGTCTTCTGAACATCGCATGCAAGATCTTATCTGACGTATTTTGTGAACGCCTAAAACCGTTCGTCAACAACTGGCGAAAACCAACCAAATATTCACACTGCGGCAAATTTTTGGAAAAAAAAACCCAGAAACAACAAATCGATGCCCACCACATTATCCACAAAATCACCATCGATCTTAAGGTCGCGTATGACAACATTTATAGAGACGAGCTATACCGTGTAATATCTAGTTTTGTCCATTGCCATACTCGTCCGTTTGTGTAGGATGGCGATGGAGAATGCGCGCTACTCCATCCAGATCGGTAAAGACCTAACCGGGATCTTTGTGTCAAAAAAAGGATGCAGACGAAGGCGCCATTTCTTCAACATCATTTTTCAAAGATTTGTTCAAAACTCGCACGCCAACACCAGAGGCTGAAACTTTCAGAAGTCCTACTAGCATATGCCGACGATATGGATATAATCGTACGAACGCAGCGTGATGCCAATGGCAATTTTGTGAGTATTGCGACGGTGGCCGTGAACAGCAACGACTGTAGATGAGGGCAAGACGAAGTATATGATGTGAACGAGAAATGACACCCACCCAACAGAACGATACAATGGACAAAGACTCTGTTTACCTAGGAACCGCTATCAACTCAGAAAACGAAACATAACTCTTGCCAATCGCTGCTTCGTTGGCCTAAGGAAGCAATTGAAAAACAAATCACTCACTCGAACAACCAAACTGACCTTCTAAAGGGTGATTTTTTAGCAATTATCTTTTTTGGGAACACTGGTTTAAACAGCTGACGCACGTTTCGTGTTTTGTTTCACTGTCGAACATCTTCAGTTTATTCTATTATTTAACCATGAATCGTTTTACAAACGAATAACGCTTGCAAATTGATGAATTTTATTATCAAAATGCGTGCTCTGCTAAGAAAGTTCATCGCGCGCTTCTTCCATTTTATGGTCAGCTCATTGTTGGCTCAATGGATACGTTAATAAGCAGAATTGTCGATTTTGGAGTGAATATCAGCCGGAAGCATTGCAAGAGCTACCAATGCATCCAGAAAAAGTCACAGTCAGTCAGTCAGGGCTGGTGGCATCATTGGACCGTACTTCTTCAAAGATGATGCGAATCGTAACGTAACTGTGAATGGTGAGCGCTACCTTTTTTGCCCAAAATGCAAGAGCTTAACTTGCATGACATGTGGTTTCAACAAGACGGTGCCACATGCCACACAGCACGCGCAACAATGGACTTATAGAGGGGCGAGTTCGGTGAACATTTTATTTCATGTTCGGGACCGGTCAATTGGCCGCCTAGATCGTGCGATTTAACGCCTTTAGACTATTTTTTGTGGGGCTATGTTAAAGCTCATGTCTATACAGACAAGACCGCTTCAATTGACGAATTGGAAGACAACATTGAAGCATTTATTCGTAAGATACCGGCCGAAATGTTGGAAAGAGTATGCCAAAATTGGACTAAGCGGATGGACCATTTGAGGAGCAGTCAAGGTCAACATTTGCATGAAATAATCTTCAAACATTAAATTATATGGACCGTACTATCGATTCAAATAAAGATTTCATGCATTTTTCTGAATTTTGTGTTTTTTTTTTGAAAAACTTTCCTATAGCTTTTAAAAAGTCACCCTTTATAATACCTTAATCGTCCTGCTATATGGCGCAGAGGCCTGGACTTTGTCGAAAGCGGATGAAGTTGCTCTTGGCTGCTTTGAGGAGGAGATATAATAACGAACTGTACGAGCTCAGAGACATTGACTTGGCCAGAAGAGTGAAGGTCCAACGATTATAATGGTTAGATCATGGCTGGAGACGCTCGTTGGTTGAGGCCCAGGTCCAACTCGGACTATCGGCCCTGTCCAACTCATATTATTGTTAAAATCACAAAAGAGTTTCAACCATTTTCGTCTTTCTTAAAAAACTCAGCGACGCTCTTATGTATTTAGACTAGAGTTGTAGACTTTTCCAACTCCGAACTCATCTTTGTGATTAAGTCGTTTCGTTTACACGGATGACTGTTGCTTTGGCGCCCAACATTGGACTACTGTATTAACGCTTAACGCCTAGCGGTGTTAGCAGAAATCGCCGTGATTTTACTATTTACATACCAAAATATGTAGAACCTTGTCTTTAAATGCTTTTTGGCTGTCGAAGTAAATAAATCCTTGATTTTGTGAATAGTCCTGCTTGCTGCCAGGTTGAAGAGATTCCTCCTAGATGAAGAGTTAATTTTATTTTAATCTGTCCGAAAGTTATTAAATTATCATGAGACTTCCACTCTGGAATGCATGGAAACAGCTAAAATAGTTCCAGTATTTATTTCAAACTACGGCCAATTTTCAACATTTTCCCAGACAAGTTGAAGGAACCTGTAAACACAATCCGAATTTTTGCCTTTTCCTCCAACTTTATGAAGGAACAATATGAACTGGCGAAGATGATTACAGCACTTCTGTTATTGTGAGGTTTTTCAATCTCCCATGCCCCACAATGTACGATTATCTTCTTATATCCTTGTTCACAGTCCATACTGCATCTCCATATTTCTTAAAAGCAAACATAAATTGCTCAGCATCTTCAACGGTCATAACTCAACTTGTTTGCGTTTCTCTTCACGTGCATCTGCCTGCGTCGGGACCAAATTACCATACGAATCCCGGTTTAACACCATAATTTATCACTCGATGCATTTTTTTTCACTTCCGCGTGGAGTACTCTACGAGCACCAGTTAACAGAACAAAAAAAAACGATCTTGGTCCAGCGATTTCTTCCTCTTCCGTAAACTCGCATTGTTCTCGAGAATCGCCGAAACCATCATCATTAACCATTATCCTCTATCTCACGGTATATCTCTTGACACGCAGATCCTTTTAAGCAGCACGTCCCTCGGCCAGCACAAGCATCCCCCTTTCAACGGTGATGGGTCAATATTTATTCAATTTCATTTCATCCCCTATGCCCTATTAGCATTCGAAGTGCTCATCTTCTGCTTTTGCGCACAGGCTACCGAAGGTCATCCCTTAGAGGTGAATGGTAGGTCCATTTACATCACACCTTTGAACGTTATCTGCCGTCGTTCTTGTCCTGTACAAAAGGTTGAGAACAGGACACCAATAAATCAACGAATTCGTACCCTTACCTGAGGCACGCATAATGGAAGGGTTGCGATAGGATGTTGAATGCTCTCCTGATTGTGCAAGTATTTGAAATTCAAAGGTCATTTTGTCGGAACAGGGGATGCACACTCTTTGGCTCACGATTTCATCGTTTATCGGGTAACTTGATAACTGGCACTTAGGTGAAAGTGAAGAAAATATCAAGAAGTCTTCAGAAATTATTCGAATTTCTGAGAAATTAAAAAAAAAAAATGGGTAGTCATGCAGTTTTTGAAAATAGAACCAGTTGTGATGATTTTGGGTACGGAACAGACATTTTGGAAATATTATTGGGAACTGGTTACAGACATCCCCATCGAACCACAATCACAACATTGTGGTCAAAGATACCTTTGAAGTGATGTTTCTAGTCCATGTACTAATTTTTAGACCAACTTGTGAACAGCCATAAAATTGTTGGAGACTACTTTCGACAGAGAACTGCATTGGATCCGCATCCACATTAGAGTTTTCTCAAAGGCAACACAATTCTACTGATTGTCCTGGCGATCCCTTTTCAGTTCCGATTGCCGGGCCGATGTGGCGCCCAACGTAAATTACATCCACTTCCTAATTTGAAACAAATTGTTTCTCATTTGTCTTAAGGTTTTGACATTTACCATCATCCCTGTTAGAACTCAGAAAGATCATCATCCTCATTACCACGGCCGTTGTCGTCGTCGTGGGTGTTCATTGCATGACCTCACGCGGCTCACCCTCGTCAGCAACCGCAGCTACAACAACAACAAACATGAGATACAGTAAAGTTCATGTAGCATGATTAAATTAGAATTTAAATGGCATTAGAGCGAGTTTGGTGTGGGTTGGTTAGGGTGTGCTATGCACACAAAGCAATTCCATCATCCCTTCATAGTGCACCAGTTCGTGTGACGGTGCCGCTGGTGGTGGTGGTGGAAGCGCGTGACTTCAGTCTCAGCCTCAAATTCGATGTAATTTGATGTTACGATGGGAGATGAATGCCAAATTAAATCCTCAAATAGAATGTTTATCCAGTGAATTGCGTGGCGGATGGATTCAAAAGTCAAGGGTGTCGCTTTCATCGGAGGGTGGTGTCGTGTTGTATTGTTGGTCTTTTTGTGATTAAATTGCGTGAAATTAAGTAATTAAATTGGGGATTGAATTGTGGTTCTATTGGGATAAGAGCAGATTGAGGTCCTTGAGATAAAGTGGGCGGAGATGGGTAGTATTTGGTTTTCGATAATTGTTTGACGAGGATATGATTGATGGTGGTTTTGTAGTTTTTAGTGGAAGCTTTGGGGAATCGAGAACACGATTAGAATAACACACACAAATTGAGAAGGACTTAGCCAATTTGACATGTCAAACTGAACGGAGATCTGTCTAACTGAAGAAGACACCAGGAACTGTCGCACGCTCAATGAGGGATAACATTTTGAAACTTCTAACCACTTCGACGAATACGCTCACGTAGCCTGATCAGGTTGAGTAGACCCAACCTCAGAACCATTACCGGCGTACTTACCGGACATTGTGTCATTGGCACGCACGCCTCTAGACAAGCCCTTCCCTTTAATGACTTCTGTACAAGCTGCAGGGATAGTAGAAACCATTACACATCTCCTATGTACGCCTACTAGTCCAACAACTCGACAGAACAAAACAACATCACTATCAGTCAACTTCTCTGCTTTATCAAAAGCGCTAGCTGGTTTGCGGAATAGGGTTTTAGATCCGCGTGGTATCACAACGGGCCTACTCTGCCCTAAGTCACCCTAAGCCACTCCAACCTAACCTAACCACTTCAACTCATTACACCGTACAAGTGTGGTCCAAACTCGTGTTGCGTATTCGTATCATGGTCTGCAATAATATACACAATAGTCTATGACGACACATGATTTAAAATAGGACAGAAGAGGACGAAACGTATGAAATATTGCCGCCGTAGATAGGAGTTTGGAGACTCGTCCACTTCAGTAGAGCACATCTTCATTTTAGGAGACGCCCACGACTGAAACGTCGAAATTCAAGATTTTCCTTGTGTGGTATATTTCTCGAACATAGTCAGTGACCCGGAAGAAGTGGAACCATGAATTATGATAGTTGTTGGTGTCAAGAATAGAACCTGGACATTTAGGCTATGTTCAGATGGTTTCCACAAAATTTTGCACCTGTCTGAACTGTAATTTAGTATAAATAAGGTGTGGGCGCTGCAAAACCTGACTGGCCCGTTTCCTTCGATCGATGAAGTTATTCTTTGACTACCAGACATGTTTAACACGTAAAAACTGTACCATAAAATGAGTCTGGCTCTTCAGATACATTTTGGGTCACTAGTTGACACAAAAAATCTGCAATTTAGGTACTTTCAACGAAGCCACTTTCATCTGTGTACTCAAGTTGGTCTCAACTAAAATAAACGCCAACTAGTCTCCGGTGAAACACCACATAAACTTACAAACGCACGAGGAAACTCTTCGGTTTGCCCAGCTCATTCCGAGATCAACGCCAGACAGTGTCATCTCACTGATGCATGCAAGTCTCCCACCGACAACCGATGACATTTCAACATGACAGCTAGGATTGTCACCGGCACAACGTGAGCCTCGACAAAATAAAATATCAACGAACACAGTCCGCGTTGGCACCTGTCAAATGTGAAGTTCCCTAGCCACAGCGGCAGTGTAAACCGTCAATTCCCTGTCATTCGTCACGGTGTCTGGCCTGGACAAGGAAATCCACTCGCAAATTCCAGTTCAAAGCGAATTAAAAAAATATATATATTCGATAATTTAATCAGCGATTGTGTGATTGCAAATCTAACGCAGATACTCGTATCAACTAGATCTACGATGGTACAAAAATGAACAATAACAACAATAAAAATGAAAGAAAAATGATTACAACAAAAGTGAAAATGCAGTCAACGAATCAGTCGAGATTTGCTGAGGCACCCTTTGTTGTTGGCTGGCATAACAATGCTCGTGTGGGCATTGCATTGAGCTGGGAGCATGTAGCATGGAGCATGGAGCCCGCAGGCAGGCTCGTGCGGCCATCTTCAATGGCGTTGGCGGCGGCTGTCGCCCTCTCGTTTCTTCCTCGGTATCTATTACAAATTGTAACTGCTTTTGTGCAGTTTTAATTATCCAAGAAACATTTTTTAATTGCATGCAATTAATTAGCGGATTTAGCCGCTCGTTGGTGTAGAGAGTGGAAGTTGCCAGGTCTGGGCTGCAGCAGGTGGTCTGCAGTTTCCTACCTTCCATCCAAGACTTCTCTTGACTGTGTGCCTGGCTGGATTGTGTATTGATTTGGCAAACTCTTGTGTCTGCGTGTCTAATTTTTTCTTGTTGTTGCTGCTGCTGCTGGTGTTTTCAGTTTCTAGGCCCGTGCCGCCATCCCCGTCATCGTGCGCCGATTTAGAGGAGAAATCGAGTGTCAATAAGCTAGCTGAAGAGGGGTAACCAGATTGCTGGATGGTCTTGCATTATGTCTAGTCTTTTGTTTTTTTGCTGCAGTTATTTAGCGCAGATGAAAGTGATTTATCTGCACTTGCACTGCTAGTGCCTTGCACCAGTCTACTAAGCGTTTTAATTGCACGGTATTACGTATTCCAATCTTGCACATGATGCGGGGCTTGAGAGCGCGCCGGCCGTGGTGTTGGTGGAGGAGGCGATGATCGAGGTAGAGAGGCAACTTCCTTGTGCACTTATGCATTATTAAATTAATAAATTTTCAGTTTGAATGCACTATCTTCTTCCATCTTGAATTCATGCAAGTGGACTGAGGCTTTGTTTCTCTCAGAGTGGCTCCATTGTTGCTGCGCTGCGAGCCTATTCATTGGAAACGGTTCCTTCATTTTCAGACCACATTTTGCTATAGATTCACTGATCTATGATGGACTTTTTTTGTAGGTTTTATTTCAAATTCGTTGTTTTTTTTTTTTGTCTGTTTTCATTGCTTCCTCGTGGATTTTGTAAGTCTAATCCGATGAGGAACTGTGCCATGAATCGTATTTTAAATTTATGCCCATCAATTCTCCGATTACTGAGTTTGATTAAGCAACAAATTACGCAAAGAGATCGTAGTTCGACGTCATGAAGAACTTAAGGGATATTGTGACGTAAAGACCAGTTACTTAAAGCATTCGTACGGCAGAGATAACCCTCATTATGGGAGATGAAAAGACACACTCTAAGGGATCTTAGAACTTTCGGTGAACAGCAGTAAAGTTCTGGAAGGCGACTCATTGACGTCGCATATTTTGTGCAAAAGATTTCCATACGTAGCTAATGTGCCATGAACTCCATGGCCAGACGGATGCAGAGAAGATGTAAAACATTCTCAACTTCCATTGAGACAGCTTCTGTAAACGTTGTTGGAATCTGTGCAGCTTCTTAGAGGCAGTACCCTGTCGCATGACATCAAGGTTTTGATCAACTGAACGAGGTCTGCGGTTTGTGTTTAAGGTCTGCTCGCCTCATTCTGAAAAACATCTCCTACAGTTCGCGACGACCTGGGCCAAGAGCAACATGTGTACCCAGCTAGTCCGATTTACAGTGTGACCAGATAAGAACAGTAGGAAAATAAGTTTAATCCAAACAACAGCGGTGTGGGCAAAATGTAAAATTGATTCCGGTTTTTTTTCATTCATTGGCATTATGTATGGATTAGCACATCGCTCGAGAAGATGATCTCTGATTCTATAGTCACCCGGCTTCGATTCTTGCGTCAGCACAATTGAATGCCCAACATCACCGTAAAATAAGCCGGGTTGACTCTTTGGCGATGCCAAATTCAGCTGATCGGCATCGATTTGATATTTCTTCGACGATATTGAGGGAATCTCTTCCTGGTTGGTCAGGTTGGCTCAAGGTGTGAGTGTGCTCACATTCAAACTACAGTGCGACGAATTGCCTGCATATGTGTATAGTGTGGTAACATCTGATGGGACTTCTGAAAGATCGTACCTCTTTTGTTGTCAAGTGAGTTTTGCAAGGTTTTGCAATGTAGAATAGAATAGGAAGCTGAAACTGAAGCTATTCAAGAAAAAAGAGAAAAGAGAAATTGGATATTTGAGTGACTGAGAACCTCTGCAAATAGCGGCGGCGGAGTCGAAATGAGTCATTATCAAATTATCATCAAATTGTGACAGACCTGGAAGATTTAGGTTCATAATTGTAAATAAACTGCATTGACTATGCATGACAACAATCCCTTGCCAGACACAACAAAGTGAAGCTTGGCTGGTTGTCTGGACACAGGGTGATTGCAGGCAACGAATCCGCAGATGAGCTCGCAGGGGCGCCCGAGGGCTCCCGAGGGCTCGCTCGGAATCTCCGTTCACTGGTCCCGAACTGTACTGTAATGTCAATTGGACAGCAGCTACAACTCTGATTAACGAATGGGATTAATCTAAACGATTAATCAGGCAATACTTCATCATAAAGGAAGCACAATATTGCTAACAAGCTTTCTTACCGGCCACTGTGACCTGAATTATCACGTTGACTAACTAAACCTGTGTCAAGACAAGGTCTGTCGGCTTTGCCTCGAAGAGGATGAAGCTTCTGAGCGCATTTTGTGCGAATGTCCGCCACTAATCTGGTTAAAGAAACGTATGCTCCATTGGGGAGGTACTCACTTGAGTGGTTTGAAAAAAAATTCCACTACATAGGACTTACTATCTTTCATGAGCGAAGTAGTACGTCTTCTGATATAACCAGTCTTCCGATACAATAAATCTATCCTGGTCGCGGTGTCGATCCCTTCACGGCATGGATTGTACAGGAGGAACAAAATACATGAGAGCAGTCGGAAGTATTTGAATTCATAAATGGATCGAATAGTTTGTTGGGCAGTGCAAGGGCAACAATGTTGCAATTGTGAATGAGTGGACAACTGCGTCGATTTTCTCGTTGAAGGTACCAACATTTATGTTCTCAGGACCACCTCTCTCGATCAAGAAAGTTTCGCGCTCGTTCTTTATTGCAACTCCACTTTTGAGGAGGTTCCAGTGTTGTTGCGCAACAAATGTGAAATAAGCGCCTGTTGTCCTAAAAAATGTTATTGGAAAGTATTTGGCATTATTTCCGTGATAGGCTGCTCTATTCCATTTGGCCTTATTTCACAACAGTAGCATAAAAGGGTGTGTCCCTCTTACTAGGGAAAGTAGGAGGAATACAAGTGGCTGTTCACAAAGTGACGTCTACATCGGACTTTTTCGGAGTTTTCTCGATATCCTCAATGGTTCATCATAATTTCACAGTTATGCTTTAGCACTCAAATTCCGCTCGAGGGTAATATTCTAGAACCTAGAGAACGCATACTTAAAGTCAAGAAAAGAACTAGTCTACCTGTCGATCTGTTTATCTGTTAAAGTTTCTTTATCCTACAAGACTCTGAAGGAACCGGCTTCATAAGTCGTCCAAAGCCTGTAATGACTCTCCGATGACATGTCCAAGTCCTCTGTCGGAGAACCGTAAGAAAGCACCCTATATTAAAAATAATATTTAAAAGAAAGTCACTTCAACACATACACACACATTGCCTCACGCAATCAATTTATTGGCTTGAACACGGAAATCAAGAAAAAAAAATACTCCTCATCCCAAGGACCTTCGATTGAAGGGTTTTCTCGGATTGAAGCTCCTATCCGCCTCATCGCTGTCAGCGTTCCTGCCTAGGATATCCCAAAATGGTCTCTCTGTGGTCGGTGCGGCTGCTGGACTGTTGATGACGATGTAGTTCACTTTGGGCTCATCATCCGCTGAACCCGTCTGCGTTGTGGTCACTGTACGAGTTATTTCATTTGATCCAGCTCCCTTCTTCACCTTCACACCAAGATGTTTCCTTCGATCGATGTCGTGATTCATCTGATGCGTAACGACGCCTCGGTTTCCTGAGTTCTTCCTTCGCTGCAATCTGTTTGGAAGCCTCTTCCTCTGGTTGTTTGGTTTTCTCTTTTGGCTCTGAATTTTATTTTTGTTTCTGTTTTTATTATTCTTGTTCTTATTCATATTCTGATTCTGATTCTGGAGCCTGTTCGAATTCGTCCTGCGCTTCTTCTGGATCGGCTGAGAGAAGGGCCTTTTGGTTTTCTTGTTCGGCCTCGTGGAGTCTCTGTCGAAGTTTGACACCTGAGCGGATTGCCTTCGTTTAGGCTTCACAGTTGGCCGAGTGCGACGCTTTGGTGGAGCGACGTCTTCATATTCATCGTCCTCCTCATCATCTTCCCAATTGGTGTTCGAAGCAGTACTCGGCTTAAAGCGGTCGTTCGGAACGATCATATCATCACTCTCGTCGGACTCCTCAGGGATGTCATCATCGCCGACTTCAATAAAAGGACCTTCGGAATCGGGACCTGCCGGCCGCAGCTCAAACATTAACGGAAGTTCGGATGGAGATCCGTTCCGAATGACGAGTATGCCAGCACTGCCTTTCAGATCGGCGTCTCTGATGAGTATCCCTGCTGGCTGCTGATTGTCCTCATCACCTTCGTCGTCAAATTCCCGATTCACTTCCTGGTCCTGGGTTTCTGCCGAATCGGCAACCCCCAATAGTTCTTCGCTATCCATAGGTCGATCAGGGCCAAACTTTCGTTGCCCCACAAATCCCCGATCACTCTCATCGTTTACACGCTCACCTAGAAACAAATTGAAATGTATCTTTACACACTAGGTCCACTAAGAATCCTTACTGTTGATCACGGAGATGGCTACGGCCAGAAGCACGAAGCCTGTTATCCAGCTTTTCATCTCCATCGCAGAAGATCTCACACCACAACCAAGCGGATAGAATCGCGTCGTTAAACTAACCGTGTCGTGTCACGAAGTGCTTCATTTATAAATTCGCGTTGGGGTCAAAGTGTGACCCGAAACTGTGACACGAGACGAGATTTCTTGGCGAAACCGGTTCCTTCACCAGAACCCTATGATGTGGGTCAACGCCAATGGCGAAACAAAAAAAGATAAATACAGCGGCAGTTATATTGATTCATTAAAAGTCAACGTTTCTAGCCGTGATTGGGCTCGAACTGTTCTTATGCTAATTTCGTAGTGTTCGCCAGGTGCGCAAAAAATATGGAAGTACGCCAGGCCACGGGGGAGTTCGTCGAACTGCGGCGGCTCTTTCAGTTCGATGAGGCATTCCATTTCGTTTGGATACCACAATCATTTGAAATTTAGACTGTCATCTGTCATATGTCAGAGGAATCAGGGGGGAAAGTTGCTTATGAATTAATAGGTCTTTGAGCGTTTGAATTATTTGATGGAACTCTCGGTTTGAATGGTTCAAAGGGCTTGGGTTGGCAAGTTTTGCATAAATTAATAGGTTATCTCAGGGAGACAATGAATGGTGAGTTTAAGTCGAAAAAGTGAGCTTAGCTTAGAATCGTAACCTCTCGATGAATTCGCAGTCAAATCTGGTGATTAATTGCCCAATTATAGAGAAATAGGTAGCCTGCAGTGAGAAAGCAGTTTTTTATTTAATAGATTCTATTGACTGTTCTTTACTCTGATGCTTAAGATGGAAGCAAAAACAGTAAGATCCTGTATTAACACATCATAGGTAGATAGGTACAAGTTCCTGACTACAGAACCAAAGGGTTTGCGCTGGTAATCAATGACAGTACGAATTTTTGTGTTTCCCATGAGAAAATGTTAGTTCCGTTCGATGTCGGACGTCTCTATTCCCTGATGTCTCTCATTGCAAAGGACCGTGCATTAAGTCATTCAAAGATATAAAAGGGGAGATCCCTTACTGCGATGTTCCAAAAAATGCGAAAGAGTGAACCTGCTTATGGGATGCTTCTGTCAGCCGAGTCTTTTAAGCGTCAAATTAATGCCTGCGGTATTGTTAAAGTTTTTCCGATGTTTGAAATAAAGGGTGGTTAAGTTTTAAGGGCCGATGTTGAATGTGAACCACACCTAAACGTCAAGGTTTTTTCTGCATTTCATTTGACATTTCTCAATTTCAGACTAATTCAATTTGGAATTGGAAAGATGCACAATCGAGCAACGCGTTAATGTTATTCAGGCTTATTATGAAAATGGGCGTTCAAGTCAAAATGCATATCGTGCACTTCGTGATTTTTTGGTCAATTTAATCGTCCAAATGTGCGTACAATCGGAAAAATCGTGAAAAAATTTCAGCAAACCGGGTCTGAAGGAGATGTGAAAACACAAGTGCATTCGCGTACAGCTCGTACTGCAGAAAATATTGCTGCTGTTCGCGATGGTGTGGCTGGGTGGATGGGTGAGCCGTCCACCTCAACTCGTCGTCGTGCCCAACAATTGCACCTCTCACGCTCGTCGTTGATGAACATTATGACTTGCATAAAGACGCTAACAAGGTGCAATTGACTCAAGAACTAAAGCCTCTTGACCATTTCAAACGTCGTCAATGGTCAGAATGGTGGCAAGAAATGGCAACAGTGGATGATCAATTTTCGAAGAAAATCATCTTCAGTGATGAGGCTCAGTGGATTCGTCAATAAGCAGAATTGCCGCATCTGGGCGAATGATAATCCAAGAGTGATTGTCGAAAAACCAATGCACCCACAAAGAGTGACTGTTTGGTGCGGTTTATGGGCTGGCGGCATCATCGGGCCGTATTTTTTCCAAAATGAGGGCGGTCAGGCAGTTACTGTGAATGGTGTTCGCTGTCGTGAAATGATAACGAACTTTTTATGGCCCGAATTGGAAGATATGAATGTGGACGATATATGGTTTCAACAGGACGGTGTCACTTGCCACACAGCTAACGAAACAATGGCTCTTTTGAGCGACCGTGTTATCTCACGTGGTGGCGATGTCAATTGCCGCCAAGAACATGTGATTTGACACCGTTGAATTTTTTTTTCTTTGGGGTTATTTGAAAGAAAAGGTGTGCGTCGATAAGCCAGCAACAATTCAAGAGCTAAAGGATGAGATAATTCGGCACATTAACGGCATAGAACCTCAATTATGCTTCAACGTCATCGAAAATTTGGACCATCCGATGGAGCATCCGCGGCGGCCATTTGTCCGATATTTTGTTCCATACATAATTGAACCATACCAATATTATCATAATAAAAAGAAATGACAATAATTTCCTAAATAATTTGTGTTTTATTCAAAATCAACATCGGCCCTTAAAATTTAACCACCCTTTACCATTGCAAAAGTCAATTGCTTGTTTCGAGGGACTACTCAGGTGAAGTGAACAGCTAACAAACTGAGGGAAACAGTTTTCCTAGATTTTTTAGAAGAAATACTCATATGCATGCGATTGGGTTTATCATGGGAGCTCTTCAGGCATGGGTCCACAAGATCCGATGCTGTTTCACTGACAAGTCAATTTAAAAGGGAAGCTTGACACACACGCAGATAGTATAATATTATCTGGGTGGCGCTACAGCCCATAGAAGGCCAAGTCCTGGCTTCTCAGCAACCACTTGTGTTGTGCTATTGTTCTCTCACGAGTGGAAGGGACCCACAGTTTTATGCCGACTCCAAACGGCTAAATTTGAGAAGCTTTTTCTAGACAGTTATATTCTTTGAGCATTGTCAGTGACTCGAAAGAGGTGCATCCGTCAAAATTATTTTTTTCGTACTGGGATTCGAACCTAGACACCGAGGTTCAAGTGCGTACGAGTCGACGAGCAGGGCAACAACGCCACGACCGCCACGCGTATATATGTACACGGTAGTCCCTCAATAATGTTAACTAATTAAAGCAAGGCGTTTTCGGATATTAGTGGGACTCACATAACTGACGCTTTTCTATTACTTACTAAACTGATTGAAACGATTTTCAAATTCTTTAAAAACAACACAAAATGATTTTTTTAAAGCACAGTTTATCAATATTTATAGATATTGGTATTCTCAATTTTTGTTATTTTTGACTGGCAAATAGCTTGACTGCTGTGTTCGGGTAAACGGTGCTAAATCAATCACCTTTCACCGTGGGCGTTGGACTTCGCCAAGGGTGTGTCTTGTCACTCTCCTTTTCATTGCCGAGGTGAGGAATGTTTCAAATTGGGAGAATTGAGGGTAAGTCATCTTCTTTTTGCAGATGACTTAGTTATCCTCACATCCTCCCAGACGGAACTCCAGCGTGCACTCGATAGGTTTGTGGCCGTATGTGCTGATGCTGGAATGATGGTTAACGTGGACAAATCGGAGGTTATGTTTATTTCCAGAACGCCTGTTCAATGCACTCTGCATGTTAGTGGAGTCCCATTGAAGCAGGTGGAGAAGTTTAAGTATCTCGGGGTCTTTTTCACGAGTGATGGTCAAGCTGGGTCAGTTTTGACACAGCTTGGTAGTTCTGTGTCAAAGCCAAGTTAGCGGTTTTCAACTCAGTATTTGTTCCAACTCTCACATGGTCATGAAATTTGGGTAATGACCGAAAGAATAAGATAGCTAGTGCAAGCTGCTGAGATGAGATTTCTTCGTGCTGTTGTGGGAATTACTCGTCGGGTTAGGGTGAGAAACACGGCAGTGCGAGAGGAACTCAACATTGAGCAGCTGCTTCTTCGAACGGAAAGGGCTATGCTTGGGTGGTTTGGTCACGTGGCACGAATGTCCCCATCGTCACGACTTCCGAGGCGCGCGTTGAATGCGATTCCATCAGGTAGGCGACCGCTTGGCAGACCCAGGACGAGGTGGTTGGACCAAGTCCAAAAACTCGCCTGGTTACGCTTGAGCATAACTCCTGATGAGTTAGAGTCGATGGCGGAGGATCGAGTTGCCTGGAGATCTCTCGTGCGTGGTTTACCTCGGCGACCCCTTTAGTGGATCATGCGGGTCAGAAGATGATGATGATGATGATGATGATAGCTTGACTCGATCTTGCTTCTGCCCTTAACTTCAGTAAACTGGAAATCGTTTCTGCGTCCAATTCATTTTGATCGGCGTATTTGTAAACTGGATCGCTAGCGAGCTAGCTATATTGGGAGCAGCTGGAGTGACTTCGTCGTTTTCATTCCCCGACGTAGCATCAATTTGTTCAGGTACATTCAATGCCGTCAACGATGACCCAGTCTCTAACTTCTTGTATTGTTCATAACCTCACACGAACATTAATAACGGTTTGGAGAATCTTCTGTAACTTTCTTAGTCCCTGAAGTCTGTTTAAATCTGTTCTCCGGCTCTTGATAACTCACGTATTTGTCTGAGCTGATTAACAAAGTTTAGAGACATTCCAGTAATTTCTAAGAGGGTGTGCTTACACGGTCTAGCACCGTGTAAGCACACACTCCACGAAATTACATCACAGGACCCTTACTTATAGAAGCACATGCCAAAGGACCAGGACTCTCATCTTATATTATTTCGGCTATAGTCGATCGATTTCGTTTGAACGATTGTTTATTATCCACGTAATCATGATGAGAGCCCAGGACCCTTCTTAAATAATTGCTGCAAGGTTGTTCTGAAGAAGCAGGAGTAAGATGGTCTATCTGTCAGGCTAAGCGCCGTAACGATGAAGCATGAAAAGGTATGATTACATGTCTATTGTAACCGGAATCATCTACGAGTATGAGTCACAAAACAAACTGTTTAGAACATTGCTGCGACGATTGCAACGCTTAAGGTGGAGCAAGTCCCATATGTGACATAGGGACCTTTTTTGAATTTGGGTGAGGAACTTTATTCACCTAGCATATGAATGTGCTTCCAACCTGAGGAGGAACAATTTACTAGCTGCTTCATAGTGATTCATCATAAAAACGAAAAGAAGACTATAAGCATTTAGTTTTGGTTTCTACAAGTGGTGATAAAACCAGAAGAACCCAGCTTCTAGGACATATAACCATGCTCGACGGATAGTAGGTGTAATTGATACTTTCACACTTCCAACGCCAATTGGCTTTCAATCATGTTCGCCAAACAATCACGTTCATTCACGGTTTCTCTCCGACCAACATGCTGAGTGCACTCCTCGTGGAATAAGTAAACCGCTGTAGTACTCTGCAGCAACCGCTGTACATTAGGAACAATTATTTGACAATCCAATTAGTCAGCAGAGGCTGCACTTATTAAATAATTCCCCTTAATCACCTCACCTGTGACACACTTCAATACCGCAGGCAACAGCTGCTAACGAATCACAACTCTATCTCCCTCAACGTCCCCTCAATTCATCCCTCTCATGGAACCCTCATCAGCTGATCAGGTTTGAGACCTGAAACAAAAGGAAACCACCAAAATATGTCATTCCCCAGCCTTGCTAGTGCCTCAAACAAACCACACGTCGCAACGCACAGAAAAACGAGAAAGAAAAAACTGAACAAAAAAAGCAATAAAAATCCAAAAATCATCTGCCAGCTTGCGGTGGCTGCATAGATCTGGGCAACGACATCAACATCTTCAATGCATCATGTAACTTCTTCACTCACTTGACTCGGAGGGGGTTGTTAAGGGCACACACCACATCACTTTGTTCCAAAGAAAACGAATAACACGAACTAACCAAAACAGGGAGCGCCGAGCCGCGCCGCACAGACCGCTGACAACAAATTGTGAGGGTAGGTAAAGGTAAAGGTAAACGAATTAATGAACGCCAGACGTTGAGCCGAGCCAAGCCGAGCCAAGCCAAGCCCCAAACTACCGGACCGGACAGCGCGCTCTGGGTAATTACAGGCACGGCTCGTGCTCTGATGTTGACTTCACGTTTTTATCCCAAGAGATCTCCTTTGCTGCGCTGCGCTGCGCGGATGATGGTGATAATCGAATGCAGATGCAACCTTATGTAGCCGCTGCTGTTGCTGTCCAGTGCTGCAGCAATAACTCCAATTTGTTGAGGCTTACCCTTCGCATATTGACTTCCCCTAGGTTCACAAAGGAAGCGTTCCCTTTTCGAGTTTCTTGATCTCCTTCGGTTGCATGATCTCGGGGGTTTGGATACCACCGTTGCAACAGCAACAGCACGTGCCCTTGGTCAGATTTTTTTTTATTGTTTTTCTTTGTAATGGTCGGCCGTGGTCCTTTGTGCTGTGGATCAGGAAAGCTGGAAAGTGGTTCCATTCATGACCACCTGCTCCCGCGAGGATCTCAATCTAATAAATAATTTCAGTTTCAGGATCGCCGTATGTTTCGGTTCGTTGGCGAGTGCTGGGCACTGGTTCGTTTCGTTTCGTTACGTTTTGATGATAAATGTGCATCCGTCGGGTCAACGTACCCCCGGAACGAGGGTGTTTTTGATTAGAAATCAGATTTTTTTTTTTTTCATTTGCGTGTTTGTATACGATGGCGATGGTATCGCGAGCGCCGATGACAGTTGTGACGAACTATTCGTTTTGTTTACTTTGGCATTAATTGTTATCAGTTGAATTTACATATCTAGAATAAATTGCAGGAGGAAAGGTGTATCGTAGTGTTGTGGCGTTAGGGGGTTTTGAGGGGAGCAACGCATTTGATGAATATTATCATCCTCAATTTAGGCTAGTCAGCGTGTCTTTTAACGATATTTGACTTTTAACGATCAGGAAACAGAAAACTGGTGCTGGCACTTGATCGAATTCAGGATCTTTGAGAAACTTGGGTCTGAAGGGGCTGCGACTGCAAGTAACGGTATATTTTAGTCACATGTTGAGCAGTTACTGAAAAATAATTCGATTGAGGTTCAAATAAAAAAATGAAATATAAACAAAGTTGGGCGTCGAATTTCATTAAGAATCAATCAGTTTAGACAGTTTTACAGTTGAATTTGGCGAAGCATTTAATTGCCTGGCTTGAGGCTCAGTTCCGAAGTGCAAACTTCTAGTTTAGAAAATAAATATTTTCGCTTACTTTACAAAGACAGGGAATCCATGATGATGAACAAGTGACGCTTCCAGGGCATTATTTCTACTAACGTGTAACCAGAAGTCAAATACGTGTAGTAGAGATATCCGACTTCACAGCTGATTGTACCCACTTTGAGACTGCCTGTGTGTGTCCACTATTGGCAGATACCCCCATGTTCTGTGCAATGTTCCGCACCATTTTTGTTGGGTTAGTGCTACCGTTGCTTACAAAACATTGTCGTGAATGACCGTCTCCGGTTTTTCATGTGGATCGTTTTCAAGGTTAAGATTTCCGGAAGGGAACTTAGCAAAACAAAGCCGATCGTTGCCTTCGCTTACCGCTACATGCTGAAATGCGTGAATAAAGTTTTTTTTCTTAAATTATGAATAGAGTCCGAATTTGAATCGTCGACAACAAGCTAAGCTAGTCCTAGAAATAAGAAACGAAGCCAGGGCCTACCTTTTAAGCAACCACTAGTTTTGTGCGTGCTATTGTTCTCTCACGAGTAGAAGGGACATACAGTTTTCACCCGACTCCGAACGGCCAAGTTTGAGAAGCTTTTTCTTAGACAGTTATACTCTTTGCGCATTATCAGTGACTCGAAAGAGGTGGGGCCGTGTAAAGTATTTTTGTCATAGAGGTATTAGAACCTAGACGCCGAGGGTCAAGTGCTTAGGAGTAGACGCAAATACCCACACGGCCTCCCCTATTGTATACTACTATAACAATAATAAACTGCTTGAAAAAGGGAGTTAAAAACTTCAAAAATGACTTGCACAGTTGTAGAAAAATGAATTTTATTAACCTTTAACGACTATCGGAGGCAAAGAGCACTGTTGACAAATTTCTAAAGGGAGGAAATAAGTAAGTAGTGAATACATACGCAGAAGGTTTCAGCATCAAGTGCTGTCATCTCTCCGTTTTAAAGCACCAGCCCCAGCCCCAGCTCCAGCCCCATTGACACCTCACTTCTCAGGATAGCGCCCTTGAAAGGATGCAAAAATAAGACTTGAGTCTGAGCTGGTTTTTTTTGTTTTTCCGAAGGTCCGGTGTTCTTTTCCTACTCAAACCACGTAGTTCGGATCGTTCACTGACAACACTGAAGTTCCTCAACATAAGAAGCAACCCCATTGGCATGCAGAAGATTGGTCGACATGGTCCATGCTTACTTACTTATTAGGCCTGCTATCCGCCCGAAGGTCGAAGCCTGAATAAAAGCTTCCATATTTGGTTGACTGTCCTGAAGACGCTGCTTCCGATCATCAATACCAAGCTGTCTTGCGCCCACGGTGACTTGGCACTGGCATACATATATCGAAGATTCGGCATGTCTCTCTTTCTTAAAGCAGGAGGTTCAGATTCGGAGATCATCTTAGCTGGAGCATTGATGTCCATGCGCTCGATGTGGACAAGTCTATCGATGGATTTTGTACCTTCTGAACTAAACCACATTTTTGTACAGCTCATAGAGTTAACAGCTTTTCCATTCTGTTTATCGTCTCTCATGAACGTGCTAACACATTGTTTTTATAGATGGTTTCTTCTAAGTAACATATACCATGCCAAAGTGCAATAATTAGCTTGAATATTTTAACCACCATCAGGCCTTTACCTTTAACGGTCATAGATAACTTACATCTCGCCAAGATTTGATACTCTTACCCTCCTACAAGTCACCTAAATGCTGTTCCTCCTTTGCCTTGCCCCTATATACACAATTATTTTTTTATCGCCTCTTGTTTGGTGCAGTTCCTCCAAAGACTAAGCTTGATTGGAATTAGGGATATTTGCAGGAAATAAGATGGAATTTTCAAACAAAAAATAGTTTATGGCAAATACATAATCCCAAGTCTACCGTATAACACATTATCGGGTTAGACTAATCTACAATAATTAATCTCCTTGACATCCATATACAGGAACACTTTTTAATCAATTTCAGTCGACTTATCAGACCCTAATCTTATCTGTGGACGTTGTCAACTTTGTGCATTGGCCTTCTTCAAGACCAGCGTTCATTATTCTGTTCCGCTGTTCCAATTACTACGCATCAAAGCCCTGGTAACCTTTATCAGAACACAATTTTGGCTGAGTTTTTAAATCGCATTTGTTGCACAATACTGCAAGGATCAGCTTTTTTAATCGAAAGCAGATGTGACTATGATTGGATTTTATTGCGATTTAATTGCATTGAAGTTAACAGCAAACCACGCACCTGAAAATATCGTGGTGCCATGAAATTTGACAGTTCATAGAAATTTAAATCATTCTTTTTTTTTTTGAGAATCTTCGGCAGCTTTGTTGCGTGCTCGTTGCGGTCACTTGTCTGTCCCGTTCTTTCTCCTTTTAGGGTCCTAAGGGAACATTTTCAAACTTCTCAGCTCCAAAAATTCCGAAAGACTTGAAGTGTCTGGCTCATTTTCTTTTCATTGACCGCTGCAACTACATGTAACGGTTATACCTTTGCAGTCATTCTAAGCAATGCTAATCAATGACTTTCTGAGTAACGGTAGTACAATGCGCTATTATTGCTTGTGTTATAAGTGAAATGCCACTCGACGGTTTATTGTGTTTCTCGGATTAAAAAAATCAAATTTTCGTCGCAGCTGCCGTTTGCTCAGCACTTTTGGCTTCCTCCTTCACCTGGCACATGAGAATATGCGAATCACAGAAAGGATGATTCTGGGATAAGATAGACTATCTGTGTGCTCTGTGAATCACCTGCAATCGGCTTAATATCCACCTTGTTCCAATTAAATTCAACGGAATGTTGTTAGCTTAAAATTTATCTTTCCTCAGCAATCTACACACGCTGTGGCTTACGTCTGACTCTCAGTGAATTAGTCACAATATGATTGATTGCTTCAGATCACACTGAAGTGGCAGTGAACAGCGAAACAAAATAAAGATATTTCCTATTCTCAATTCTCATGAAGTATCAGCGTATCGATAACATTAGGCGACAGTGGCAGAGACTGCGACAGAGACAGCGGTGGCGGTTGGTTTGGTGTGACCATTGCACAATGAGTGATCTTTGTTCTACAACACGGTCTGCTCTTCAATCATACGCGGCGTTATCTTTACGATTACCCGATCAGTTTGCTTAGACTTATGTATATTTATAAATGATATCATTTGAGCTAACCTGCTGCTATTTGCGATGTTTGTATCTCACGGACTCGCGACGCAGATAAGATTTCGAGAAGACCGTGGATTTCTCCAAAACCTTTCGGCGATAGCTGGCGGCTCATATTTGCACGTCTGGCTACACGAGTGAGATTTCCAATACAACGCCTTATTTGTAAATATTGCCATGCTATCAAGTGTCGCCAAGATAGCATGGGTTTCTCTATTTAAGCGAATGAATCATCTCGGGTGACTTTTTTGTCTCGGCGCGTTTTCATTTTTGGTGCACCCTTTCGGGGGAAGAAGGAAAAAAAACGAAACACATCATGCGCCGTCTAAGGTATCTGAAAGTGAAGCGAAAGCACTCTCTCTGGCAAACATCCATGATTACAACATCCATTATCCATCGATCAAGCAAACGCAGGACGTGCGTCCTTGTGTGCACGCCAACCTCGCAGCGAGTGGGGGTAATTTCACGTTCAGCGACCACACCTTTATAAATGCGCGATGCTTGTTTGATTATCATCTCTTCAGAGCCAGCGCGAACACAAGCAAACAAAAAAAAAAGCAGAAAAAACACAACACACACGCGGATAGAAGAGCCCTTAATACGGCGGAGGGTGAAATTTCAGTTCGGCACGCACCCAGTATGCTGCGGTGGCGGAAGCGACAGTCAGACATTTTTGGGGTGCAGTTCAACTTTACGGTGTATCTGCGTGGCAAAATCCTTCTCACAACCAACGTCAAGAAGTGAGTTCTTGCTTCTCATCTGGGGATGTGTGGACGCCCTGGCCGTTGATGGTGCCGCGGAGAGTTCGCGGTGAGGAGGAACGATGTGCGGGGGATGTGTTGTAATTCAAGCCCTTTTTTCTGCTTTATGAGGTACAGCCAACACCTTGGGTGGGTGTGGCAAGGAAATCTTCAGCGGCTGCCAGTCTGGCGCATCTCATAAAGCATGGTCCTTTTAAGTGATGGTCTTTTATAGCCACCCTGCCGCGCCGAGTGGGGGTGGTGACTTGTGAGCATGTGAGCTTCGGTTTACGACCGCAGCAAGGGTGCGATTGTGTATTGTATCTCTGTTGTGGAAAATTATGTATCTCCATGGTGATTATCGGGCATTTTGGTCTTCATGTGTCGATGGGCCCTGTCGGTGGTTGATTGTTTGCCTTCGAAATGGCTTCGATATAATCAGATTTCAAGGGAGAAGAGGAAAAAGAATGTTCTGCGCCAGGTGAGCTACTTTGCTTGGGGATGTTTGATACGAATTTCTCATTTGTTTCTTGGAATATCGAGTTTATACTTGACACGTAAGTAAAATTAACTAGAACTGATTGTGAGTAGACGGACTTACATATAATCAGTTGATGTTCACGTCGAGGAATTGCTTCGAAGATATAAGCTTTCAGAAGAAATTCACTGAAATCGGCAGAATTGGCAAGCGAATGTGCTGACACATGCGTATGCCTGAGAGATTATTTGCTGGTCCGGGGTATTTTTGGAAAAGCTGCCATTAGAGCTATTGCATCCGCTACATCGAGGTATTCTTGCAAACTTCACTTTCTTAGGTTCAAGACGAAGGTAATCTGATGGACTGATGGACGCAGTGGTCAGCCCTTCATAGATTGGATGCGATATAGATGCATTTTCTGACACATTTCCTAAAGGCGGTCAACCTGGTATGGGTGTAACCTAATCATACATTTAGAAAGGCATGTGTAGCTTATAAACCTTTAAAATGACGAATGATCTTATAAGGAGACCCCAGTCAGCCGTCGTAAGACTTATAACTACCTGTAGTTGGCTGACAGTACAAAATTCTTAGGTATAATCCTCGCCACTAAATTAGGCTGAAAACTCAATATCCTAGACAACTGGTCGTATAAATGCCGCATCCAATATTCCAGGAACAACCAGGAGGGAGGTTCACAAAAATTCATGAAGTTTAATCACAAAAACCCCAAAGAGGCATTCAAATTAGGAGAAAACCGGAAACTAAGGACACTGTGTGTAGCTCTTACTGGTCACTTCTCATGCAACTACAATCTGCATAAACAGCAGGACAGTAGACACTGTGGACAAGTAAAGGAAACGATGGAACACCTACTTGTCGAGTTCCTTAACCAGATTCAACATAATGAACAAAACTACCTTAACAGGAAAAAGACTACCAGGACATTTCATCTAGGAACGTTATCGAATTTCTCTTCTCTTCTCTCTCGAGTTCTAGATCAATAAAGGGGGAACAATGGACCTATTATGATCGCAGTGCACGTGATTACTATAGTCACTCCTCATTATCAATCCAATTCAAGCCTAGACCGTGTCAGAAAAGCGTCCACAAAGCCTTTATATTGCTGCAAGAAGGGGGACTACAGCCTCGCATGGTCCATGGAATTGCATCTTGGGATCAACTGCAAATCACTCCGTCCACCATCGGGTGCAACGGATGGCCTGCATATGTATCGGCTGAGCGTTAAGGACAACTCCCCTCACAGCCTTGAACATAATCCGTAATCTTCCGCCGATTGACTTAATTGGCAGATATATAGCGACCAGTACGGCGGTCAGATTGAAAGCTGGACACTCTTTTATTCTTGAAATATTTAGATCCACACCTGGAAACAGCGATGAAATCCAAATCATCTTTGAGAAGAACTTCTGAAAACTGAATAATACTGGAAGTCTGACCAACAGACGCTGAATGGTACTCTACGAATTTTTACAGATGGACCAAAGATGGGTGAAGGTGTTGGAGCAGTCGTCTACTCTAAGGTTCTAAACATCAGACCGTCGTCTTGTTTATCTAATCACTGTAGCATCTACCAGGTAGAAACCATGGTGCTAGCTGTGTCTTAACTAAACAAACAATGTGAAGTGCAGGTCATTTGTTCAGATACCCAGACTGCGATTAAGTCTCTGGATGCAGTCACATTTAACTCAAATACTTCCCTGAACTGCCGCCTCTCTCTAACCTACATGGCCGAGTAAATGGCTCTAGTTCAGCACTCTTTTCGGATTGAGATTTGTCATCCATGTCAATCCTACTGCTAAACATCAACAACTGACTCTTGTTCATTTAATCGTAGATCTTCTGGCACAGGATGCCTCACAACGAATTAATTATGGTCTACCTTCGATCAGAGACGATCACATGGCCTGATCAGAGTGAGTAGACCGAATCTCAGAACTCTTATCGACTTCTTCATTGGGCGCTGCGCCATTGGAACACACGGACTGCCCTACAACGACGTCTCCAGAAGCGGTAGAGATGGCAAGGAGGAGGAAACTATTATGCAACTTCTGTATAATTCCAACGACCTCTCGTCACGAAGAAAAAGTCAGTGTGGACATTTGTGTCTGCCGTCTCCATCACTTTATCAAAAGAACCAATTGGTTTGCGAATTATAATCTGATCTACTCTGATCTAAGTGCAAATGCGACTCTAGCCTAAACTAACCGACTAAAGCAACCAGTGCAGCCGTTGCTACAAAGATACAGGAGTTTGTTAATTTTCTAAAACTCACGAGATGCCTCTGGAAGTCTCGATAATATACCCACACAACCTTACCCCAGAGCATTGGAACACAAACGCCACCTATTTGCAGCCTTATGCTAGGTTAGATTAGAGTGCCCGTCACGGCCGGCGCTCACTTAGATCCATAGCCTGAGTCCGTGGCCTTATACACGCACAGTCTCCTGTCTTAGGAAATACAATTCTTCCGTGTTGTTCAGAAAACGTATTCGTTAATTTACCACAAATTCGTCCCTCCAGAAATCATCTGTCTTGCAGATCTAATGTCCACTCCTCTCTTTCTTTTTACTCCATCCCATCCACAACCGTGGCAAGGACACAATTATTGTAGGTTGCACATCATTAGCGATCACTACCCCGTCCTGTCACACTCATTAATTACGCCCCAAGGCAAGGCAAAACCAAAACAAAAAAAAGGACGACAAAGACATTGTTCATCCTGACGTCGCCAGTGGTGTACATTTTTGATGATCGTCACGATGCGCCGGCCGTCTGCAACATCTGTATAAGCTCACGGTGTCGTCGTTACATTTGTAAGAGGCTCACAAAAACAAAAAGAAAAAAAAACCAACCAAGAAGACAGTGTTTCGAGGAACGTAGGGGTGAACCCTATTCAGTTGGATGCACCAGGAGAAGGAGAAGGAGAAGAAGCAGACGCGCATCATCTTGTCTTGATTGTTGGCGCGCAAACCGACGAATACTCCGCTTGAAGGAACACGTGCCCACATGACATTTGTTACAATTCCTTCCATCTAGGCTGCCTCCCCTATTCGTCTTGCGCGTCTCCTCAGTCGGGGTTTCCCTCTTGGCTTTTGTTCCGTTCCTCTGTCGACGGAGCAAGTGGCACTGGCAGGCACTGTGTCGTCGTCGTTTGACCGTTGAGATGCGCGCTCATTGTTTCACAATTGACTTTGGGTTCAATATCGCATGCCGGTGTGTTGGCGCGGCGCGGCGCGGTGGCCCGGGTTCCCCCCGCACGGGTATCTCATGAATTCGGTTGAGCGATTCAGTTGATTCCAGGCTGCGCCGGTGCATCTTGTTGTTGGTGCTCTTCATTTGCCCGAGATGATGTGGGTTAAGAATGTGTGGACGGATGGATACACGGGGCGCGTACGAAACACGTTTTCTTACCTCTCCGCTGGTATCTTCAGTGGAGTGGATTGATGTTAATGATGACTTCCGAATAGGGTATGTATTGTTACCGGTTCAGTAAATTTGTCATCTGGCACTGGTGCCGACTGGACAAGGAAATGATGGCTGCGACGGACGGAAGGAGTGATAACGTACGCTTACGCGTACACGTCCGTCTTTCTGATGGTATTTTAATTTTCTTTAAGACACTGCTCTGTGCTCTGTGCTCTGTGCTCCGTGCTGGCCATGTCGTGGTGATATATGGGCAGGTTTTTGTTTCTTTTCTCAACACTTACGCGAGGTATTCAAGCGTTGAGAGGGTAAAAGAGATGAGGTCTCCTGAAGGAAGAGTGTGCGGTTGCCTGTTTGCATTTCAATGATGCCAAGTCTGGTGGGGGGGGGGGACTTGCAGCCGTTGGAAAGGTTAATGTGCTGTCGAAACCGTTGGCCAGGATGATGATGATGATGATGGTGATGGCACAAACGAACTTAGAAAAGTCACTTGTGGGTGCAGGTGTTCGTTGCGTTGAAGTCATTGAAGTTTGACGGGGGCCTTAGGGAAGGAGACACCGGCAAATGGTGGACGTTCAGATGATACGATGAAAAAGGCGCGCGAATTGTTAAACATGGCAATAGTTAGGGGACCAAATAGCCGTTATGGATTTGCGACAGAAGCACTGTAAGTAGGTGTGTGATGTGAGCTGACTGTTAACGACTTCTATTCGACTGCGGGAAGGTTGGATAAGGTAGCTACTAGGATCAACTAGTTTTTATAATGGATTCTAGATGCTTCTGGCGAAGATATTGACACTGACTGAACCAACTGTAGCTACTTCCACAGACACAATATCATCATTTCAAGTTTTTACATTAAGACTGGATTTGTGTTGGACTATGCTTCGTTCTAAAGACATAACCCAACAAGAAGTAGTTAGAGGCATCGCCAATTTGAAAACACCCATAATTGCTTCCGGAAAAGGAAAATTTAAATACGAACTGCCATTTACACACGCAGGGACCGATTAATTTCGCGTACACTTCAGTAAACAAGAGTGAACGAAACTGAACGAAGTCCTAATTCTAGCCGCAATGTATCCTTTTTGGGATTTGATTGCTTAAGTTGAATTAAGTCTCTCGTCAGTATCATTATGAGAATACTCTAGGACAAATCTTCTCCACGTTCGCGCAATAGCAGCAAATAATCCTCAATGCAACTCTGAAAAGAGCTATGAATAGGGGTACAATAGATCTTAAGATAGCGGTGTAATTTACCCTCAACAATAGTAATCATTATGATTAGGCCTTAAGTGAACGTAACGTCTATCAAAACTGTATACTTTAGCTCTCAGTCAGTTCCCTATTGGATTCCTTTCGAGCAGTGTACTGTGCAATTGTGCAACCGATCTGAACAGAATAATCGATCGTGGCCCTTATTTTCAAAATCCCATCACAAGTAAACGATTAAAATGAATGACCAACTCTCGAGGGTCTCCTCATTTAGAGTATTTCTGTCGAAGATGTCGGCAATGTAGTAAAATCTCAAAAAACGAACAGCTTAACGATCGCAATGATCTTCGGGCTTAGGAGTGGCAGACAGACAGAGAATGAAATATTTTCCATGAATATGTTTGCCTCTGGAATTACAATAGTCTTCTGGTTGCGTTCAGTGAGTGATTCGTACATAAATTCGGCACTCAATAGTCTGTGGCAGTTTTTTTTTTTTGTTTTTGGCTGACAGATGGACTATCATCCAATTGTTATAATAAAGTGTTGAAACAAATAGCCATCGAGCCTCACATTAAATATGATCTAAGACAGCCGACCTGTTTGATATGCCGAAAATGTGCTAATAACTGTCAGTTTCCAGTGCTGTTTGATTGAATAAATCATCGGCGATCCAGAACAGCGAAGACGAAACAGGGAGAAACGATACCGAAAACAATTTTATGGTTACATATTTTCTTTGTAATCGATCTGCATGGGGTGACGAGGTTTGGTCTTAGATTGATCAAGATGAGCTGAATGTTGAGGTTACGTCGTAGTTGAAGGGGATGTGGATAAAGTGTGAGTTTGCGCTTTGACTCTTGGGCATGATTACTCGCGAAATAACTCACAGTGAATAATGTCATTGAGGAGAGGATCACTTTGGGCCGGCTCCTACACTTTTTTTTTTGTTCGAAACGAATTCATTCAGTTCGAAGTGCTCTAGTACATTTTGTCATCAATTTTCTGCTTCTCCCCCTGCAGTTATGAATAGATCCTTATCTAGAAGATTGGTCTTTATTACCAAACATTTGTAATCATCCACATCTCAATGTGCATCGGGTTTCCCTTCCTTGTTGCAACGCAGAAAAAAAAGAAGAAAAACACACAGTGACAGAAGTGAAAATCACTTTCCAAACCAAAGCAAGATGGAATCTTGGTCACATCACACCGAACCAGCCAGCCAACCAACCAACCGTCCACATGAAGTTTGCTCATAAATTTTGTGTACCACGCATCCGGGTACAAGATGTATTCCGTGCACTCCACACTGCATTTCCATCCACGCAGATGAGCCACATATCACCTCTTAATTGTTTTATAACATCCACTGCCACTGGCACTTCACATCCACATCCACACCATCCAGTCGATTTGTGGCACTGCTGGTCACTTTGAATACAAATCGCCATTACGATACCGGTCGGTCAGTTAGTAATGATGCTTCTTTCTGATGCGTCCGCATTGTATTCGTACGATCCGTCGAAGCACCGAACGCACAATTTCTCCACAAATGAACCTAAATTACGCAAAATTGACATCGACATTCACTTCACTGCGACAGCGGATGGCTCTGCGGAGTACGCGTGCGGCTTAAAAGCTCCAAAATCTACATAAATCTTCTTTTGAAATCCATGAATTGCGTGAGTATCTGAGACGAAGTCCATTATCGTACATATAGGCTGCTACATGCTGCGGACATTTGAGACAAGAGCCGTATGCATTTGGAAAGCTCTTATAAATTGCGCTTTGCGACAGTCAGCGTCAGTCAGGTATCTAACTGAGACGCAGTACAGCTGGATGCGTGGCTCGCATGCGTAAGTGATCACCCTACATCAGGTTGGAGAAGATAAACGGAAAATGCTCTGATTAAACTCAATTGAAATGCATTTTCCCTCTGAAATCAACAAAAAAAAAAAAATAGAAAAGAAAGAGAGCAGGAGAAGATACTTGGTGTGGCTAATTGGGAATCTGGCGCAGCAATTGGAATCTAACGTCTGTCTGATAAGATGGAACGTGCTTGTTGGAGGGAGATTCGTTGGCGGATCATGTCTAGGGTTAGTGCATTGACATGCGAATGATCTAGTACGGAATTTGCGCTAGTAATCTGCTACTGTTGGTGAATGTCATAACTGAGTGGTATACAAATTATAACAATTTGAATTTTATTTTATGGCGAAGGAAAGCATTGACTGATGCATTTGGTGAAAGGATTCAGGATTCAGGGGAAGAGTGAATTTATCTTCACAAAAAGGCCGAGTAGTATGTCAGTAATACTAAAATGTTAGATTTTTTGCATTTTTCATCCTAAATTTATTGTAACCTAAAATCTTTAAGGCAGCTCATTTGTAAGATATGGTCGGAGGAGCGCAAAGCCCGACAGTTGAAGCCTCAGTATCGTTTGCCCGATCCACAAGAAAGGAAGCCCCTTTGACTGCACAAACCATCGAGGGATAAGTCTACTTTACCTCTGTTTTGTGTGCTGACGTTTATGAACAGTCTCAGAGGTCCATATGGGTGTGGTCTCAGGTCGGGAAGACCACAATAGATTAAATCTTCATACTACTGCAGATCTACCGCTGCTCCATCAAAGTCGGTAACAAACTGAGAGACGCGCTGTCATGTGACTTCCTCAACATCGTCCTGTAGAAGATCGTGCAAAACTCACACGCCTGCATTGTAGGCGCGATCAATTGTCAGCACACGCTGATGACATTGACGTGGTTGCTAGAAGACAGCGACCCGTCAATAAGGCGTTTGTTGCCATTGAGGCGAAAGCGCATAAAATGGGTTTGGCATTCCCCGCCAAGGGCGAAACACTGTAATGTTCTAAAGAAAGGCCGTACAACATCGACGTCTTGGACAGAGTGTCAAATGGACAAAGACTTCGTCTACCTCGGCTCCGCAGGAAACAGAACAACATCAGTACCGACATTAAACGCAGACAAAATTCCTAAAAACTGTTTATTTGGGCTCAAGAAGCAATTGAGTAACAGAGCCGTCACTCGAAGGACAAAACCGCCTTTATATAAGACACTGATTATCTCAGTACTGCTGAATAGTGCAGAGGCGTGGACAATCTCAAAAACGGATGAAGAAGTCCTTGGTCTCTTCTATAGAAAAGTTCTGATCTTTAGTCCTGTTTGACATTCAGAATAGAACAAGACTTTAAGAATATGAATGTAGTGTCAACACCCGAAAGTATGTAGTAATGAAAGTCAGTCAATGTCAAATCGTCTCCTAGAGAAAGCAAATAGAAGTATTTGCTTCCTTCAGCATCTAGTCTTCAAAGGGAAGAAAGACAGAAGATGTTGCACTGACGATAAAACAATGCATCAAGTCTACAAAGATCCTCAAATTCGGAAGAAAACACTCCCAACCCATAACACGCTATTTTACTTACACGCTACTTATGAAATGATTCCTGTCCACTCCGGAGGAGAAACAGGAAACACGAAAACACTTCCTCTTTTACTATCCACACAATGGTAGAAGCAGGCTTCTCTATTTCGGAAGCGAAAATGCCATTTTCCTGTCACACAGATCTTCGTAGAAATGGAAGCTGCGCCTACTATGCGAGCATTGGTCGAAATCAAATACAAACCGCCACAGCGAAGACTGTCCCCAAAACGAGCGGCATTAATCAAACAAAAAGCATGAGTATTAATTGATATTCATTCAATCATTGGGCGCCATCCACTGAGGGCATATCTTCTTCATAGCTAATGAAGACTCTCTCTCATTCAGTACAGTTAAACGACTTAAAGCAAACTCCAGTCTCAGAGATGCATAAGCCCATCCCATAGATCCAGTTCACACTCGAATTCCTTCACAACCAATCTGTGGACACCCGACCTGTGATACCTACGATATGAAGCGATATGAAGCGCCACTTAGCGCTAGCACGCACTTTTATTTTGTCAAAAAAAAAAAAGCCAATCAACTAGGCCGCCTCTTCGGCATACGCGTGACCCTATATGGTTAATTCGTATTCCTCCGCCGAATGAGCCTAATGAGACCGCAGCCGAAATTTGACAAGCCTCAAAAAGAGAACTGATGGAACCCATCGAAAGCTATAACTCGATGTCGATGTCGATGTCATATTCAATTTTTCATATTTTATGTGTCATTTGCTTCTTGAGGGCGCACGGCACTTAAAAAGCCTTCATACTTTCATGAACTGTAATTGTGCGGGTGGATCGGGTGGCGGTAGCGGTGGCGGTGGCGGCCACAGCAACGGCGATGATGATAGTGGTGGATGGAGAAAGTTGAAAGACGCACAAGACGCAATGGATACGATGACGACGATCATCGATCTACGTGAACAATCTTCGCGCGCGCGCATTCCATTTTGGCACTCCGCTGGCTTCGATCCGTTTCAAGATGGTCATCCGACTAAAATGGTCGTTCGAACCATTGTAGAAAATTTCTTCACCTATCTTCCGGAGGCTAACGTTGCAAAGACGACACTCTTCCCATACCAAATGGTCAGCCAATGCGGCCATCACCAGCAGCAGTAGCAACAGCAGCAGGTAACATCCAATACAATATACACACCATTGTGATGGGGTTACCTGCCTGTCGGTTGGCTAAAGATGGAACGATGTACAAGCGCGCGACATTCCGAAGTATCGTCAGCACCAGCAACAGAAACAGCAACAGCACCAGCAACAGTGCTGAGCCCAGAAGATCTCCGATGGCTTCCTCATTTCATCTTCGACTGTTCACGTTCGTTGGTACTTCATAAAAATTCAATAATCACAGAGGTTCATTGGAATTCTTAGAACGATCTTGCGGTTGTCTTGAATGACGGATGGTAACCGGAGTGAGCGAGAGCGACAGAGGGAAAAGGAAAAACACTTTTTTCTTTTTGTATACTTCTCTCCACATTTTCTTCTCTTCGCTGGTGTAAGTACGAGTATCTTCAGTTGGGTTCTTTAATGTCAAGCCCAACGTATAAGGGGGACTTCGGCTTCGGGAGACGACCAACGACATCGGCTTCGACATCGACATCGACATCGACAGCACAGCGAGAGAAGACGCTGAAGAAGAGGTAAACAAACAAATCCCAATATGTGCAGCTTAGATACATGCGATGGATACGCATACGGGTATGTGGCTAGATACCGTGTTAGATGCCCCTGCTCCGTGTCACCGAGAAGCGCACCGCGAGAACCGAAACGAACCGAACCGAACGTTGGCTGGCGCGGTGAAGCCTCTTAGAATTGTGCCTATTATCCGACGATCCACGATTGGACTTTGGCGGATATCGCCGGTGACAATGATGATCGTAAAAATCAGTAGCCGAGGGGGTATTAAAACCGTAGAATTATTATTTTATGCAGAAATGATTTTTATCACTCGTGATTTCCTCATCGTTATTAATGGCTGCCGAGGGAAATTTGTTATTCTGATTCGAGAATAGTGCCGCGCCGGCACCGGGTGAATGGACTATCTGAAGTCGCTGGCCGGTAGCCGACTGCTGGTGGTCGATGATGGCTGGCTGCGGCTTGATGTGCCGATGGTGGGCCATAAATGGGAGGATGTTGTTGCCGTTTTTTTTTTTTCAATCACGTGTCATTTTTTTATTGCTTTGTTCTGTTATTTTGTCAAACATGCGCAGCTATTTGGCATGCATGGACTACGGTTGCCTAAAAGTGCAACTGGAATGAGAAAGTTATTTTCTCTCCCAAATTACGAGTAGACTCGTGGGCGTTCACGTAAGAGCGGATGCACTCAAATATTTGCATTATTACTCTAAAATGTCTGAAATCTTTACATTATTTCAATGAGCTCGACTCGTATTTTCCTATGGACTGTTTGCGATTATTCGATACTGATGGTGGTGTCATACTATAAGAGGTATCTTTCAGGAATCGAAAGATGGGACGGTGTATCGGTTGCAACCAAATCTGGGTCGAATCTAATTTGTGTTGCACACCAATTGTGTATCCTGTTCTATTCAAATCATGAACTATGACATAGTAGGCCCCATCTGAGGTAGAAAATGTGTGTTTCTAGCGGCCGTCACATACAACCACTCGCGATCCAAGAAAAAGCACCTGGGATTTTCCCACTTCACTGCTATGCAGGACCTCGAGTCCGACTGCCCCGCCTTGCAAGGATTTAGGCTGATATTTCCTGATGACACATTAATACTTGTACCTGAATTTGCGCGTATATTTTAGCTTAGTTTCGCTAGCCATCAGCACGTAACGATTGTGAGCTTGCAACAGATTCAAGAGCGTCAGTTTCCATTTGATCCTAATCAGCAAATTCACATACACTGTTGGGAAATATTTGAATGTTTGTGACTGTGTGTGAAGCCATTCGACTGGTTGACGAACACCGTCGATTAGATGAGGACTACTTGTGCTGCTTGCTCACGGTTTCCTTGGCCTTGGCCACTGTCAGATGTGCCAGTCTTCTTTCGGATACCATTTGCGCATAAATGTCTGTTGGTGTACAATTGCAGTCGCAAGACGAAGCATCGCATCTGAAATGGTTCCTTTCGTATTGACTTCTGCAACCTTCCCAATCTCTTGACGCAATTTATTACGTACCAGGAAGTATGGAGTAAATCCGATGTATCACGTAGAAGGATTTGTAGTCCGATTCGTATGCAACACAATGACGGATAGCATACTGCCAAAATTGCCAGGGAGTGGTTTATAGTCCAGAAGATTGAAATAATGGGACGACCGACAGAGTCTGCGGATCGAAATCTGATCAAGAACTTGTGGAGGAACGTTGATAGGAGTTAGAAGTACACGTCATTTGGACTACAATCCGAGATAGACCTGGGCTTAGAGTCAACAGCAACCATTGTTCTGTCACCAGTGGAGGCGATGTACGGCCTTATGTCGATTCTGAAAGGAAGTGAACGCTTTTCTACACAAGTTTGCACTTTGGGCATTGTCAGCGACTTAAAAGAACTGGACGCGTGAATTATGAATGGTACTTGAATCAGGTTTTGAACGTATAAACCCCAGCGTAGTAGTCGATGCACCTATCATTTACGTCACGTTATTCTATCACGCTATTCAAACCATTTCGAAAGTACGCCTAAAAGATGCACAACAGTCATAAAAACAAAAGTTGCGTAAAAAAATAGTCATGATTTGTACCAATTTAAAAAAATTAAAGATTTGGCCATCCAAAATTTGATGATCAATTAATATTGTTTACTTTTGGAAGAATAATGTAGATATTTGTTTTTTAATTAATTTTCAAGAAAGCGAGATATGTTGCGAACATTTTGTGGAGAGAGAAATAGAGACCGAGTTCGATTACTTTTGGCTATTACTGTATGAGAGGTGAGTAAAGAGTGTTTTTTTTTAGAGGCGGAGAACTTTTTGGAATAGAACATGGACAAATTGTAAATTGAAATAATTTGATGGCTTTAATGTTTAAATGTGATTATGGGCATGTGATTAACGCACAGTGGGGTATTTGGTTTGAATGGGGCAGCTTCTTATGTGGTGTTAAAATGATTTTTTCTGCAACTTTTACACACGCTAAATTCGTCGCCGATTTTTGTATCAAGTTGACAAGGGAGGTGAGACAGAAAGGATTACACGAAGGAAATAACACACTCATTGAAATAATCGGCCACGAATTTAGCGTGTGTAAAAACGGTCTAAGTCGAATTCTCACGGTATATCAAATTTAGTTCGAGTTAGAGAGATTTTTTTATGGAAAAATTTTAGGGAAATCCGCTAAAATATGGCGAACAAAAAATTCGACTTACGAGAGAGTTTTGACTTGGGGAGAGTCCACTGTACTAGTCAAATTTATGGGTTGCTCAGCAAGTTGTCGGTAGGTTGGGTTTGTTTTTTATTCGTTTTTTATTCGCTCTTTAGTATGTAATAATTCATAATAAATTCAGTTTAAAATAATTCAAAATACTTACATACATACATGTACGAGGGGAAAAAGATTCGTGGAAAAAGATTTTCGGATGATGAAAAACTCAAGTCGGCAATAAATGGGTATTTTGCAGAGAAAGAGATAAAACGCGAATTAATAATCACATTTATATGAAATTTTACATGAATGCACTAAAGTAATAGTATTACTTGATAAATAAGTCAATTTATATATACAACCACAGTTTCACCCCGATACCGAGAATATATTGAACGCCCCTCGTATATCTACAGAATCAACAAGAATTCAATAATGTTTGCACTTATTCTTCGTCGCTCGAGCTACGGTTGCTGTTCTTACCGTTTCTTCACCGAAATGTGAAATTTGGAGTGCACAACACGTCAATAACTTTTGGATAAAATGTCTGAAATATTTGTCTTGCCTGTGCACTAAAGAATATCATTGCAACCGGGACTCACACAATTCCGATTAACTATGAAAAAAGCTAAATGGTGTGGCTGATCCCCCTGATCCTCTGAAATATAAGACATCTTAAAACACAAATTTGTTAAGAATCAGATATGGGACTCCTTGGGAACATAAACAAATCTTCCTTTTACTTTATTATTAAAGAGAAAAACAACTACTGGAGGTGTGTCATATTAGCCAAAACGTTAGCCAAAACACAATAAAACACATCGAACAACATTATATTGTTTCTATTTAGCAACCACAAACCCTTATACACCGATTCCAATTCAAATTATTCAAATAACTTTACGAAAAAACAAACCACGCAAAAATGTTGGTTCAAACTGCACACGTGAACTAGCAAAAACACTCAACTTTGCAATGTTTGGCAACTGTTGGCAATTGGTATGACAGATTTACATGTTGCTGTTTTCTGATAGTTACGGTATTTTACTTGAAGTCTGCACATTCTTCTTCTTGATCTGCTGCAGACAAATAGATGTCGGCGTGTGCTTGGTGTAAAATGCAGATAGGTCTAATTTCCACAGTACATCTGTATATCGAAAACATCACGTTGAATGTTGGCTTCCAAGTCCAAGTGTTCCACGAAAAAGTTTGTAATCATGTTTATGTACCGCTCATTTTTAAATATGACCATTTGATCATTTGAATTCTTGATGGAATGATTTCTTGCTGAAATATTTTTCGGCGTGATGATTAACAGAATAAAACTAACCTAAAACCAACTAAGAACTGTCAAATCAGCCACAGAAAACGATGTTTCCAATAAAGAGTTCTCCGCATCTAAAAGAAACACCCTTTATCAAGCAGAGCGATTTTACAGCGGATGCTAATCTCTATAATACCTAATTTCTGACTGAAACTTTGCAAACAGACGTGTAAGCGGTGATGGTCACTTAGCAAAAATCGACCCCATTCGTCCAGCTTTGTACTTCCATGGCGCTTGTGGCGTTATACCAGAAATACATCGATGACGCCTCAAGGAAGGAGATCTTGAATGACCTCCGAAAAAATCCGTCACATCTAATTGTGTTTTTTTTTTATTAGTTGTTCCGAACCTCCTCAGATGATCACTAGGTCTTTTCAAGTTTGGTGTCCCACATTTATTCAAATCTAGAAAATAACATAACAGCAATTTGAAACCTGTCAGGAACAAGATACTCTGTCCAATCCCAGAAGACCACCATTCAAGCGTCACATAGAATCATTGAAAGTGGGAGTGGCCATATGCCCGTGATTGAATCTCTACATCTTATGTGCTTTCATCTTCGATTCCATCCCTGTATTGGACCAATTGCACCGTCATCAAATCCCCCCATCGTGCGCGCACCCGAACAGACGAGCAAATCAAATCAATGCCGTGGCAAGTGGCAACGTCTGCGCAATGCAATGTTTGCGCAAAATCCCAGTTTAATCATCGCCAACACCACCATCGCCACCACCACTGTTGTTGCCCGCCATCATTAGCAGCAACGGTCGCAACATCAGTTCTTGCACTGCAGGGCGACTCCTCTAGGCAACCGGTCTTGTGGGGAATTAGTATTCGATGCGGCCACCCGTTGGTGAATGTTGCTGTACGCTCGTGATTCGTGATCGAACTGAAGCCATGCTCTGAGTGATTGCTGCATCGGCCTGTTATTGTTTTGCCTCTCTGTATCTCTTGGATGATTTCTTTACAAAAACATCAATGATTTATTTAATGGCATTTTGGTGGGGCAAGATTAAAGGGCGAATAAATAACGCTCACTCGCATACAGACGGCGACGACGACGATGCGGTCGTGCCCAAGAATAGACGGAGATGAACGCTAATAGAAGCGCTGTTTCGGATCATGATTGAATGCGTTTTTAATTCAAACGCTGGGCGCGATGTCTATGACTTGATGCACGGTACACATTATGTAAGAATGAAGACGCGCTTGATGCAGGACGCGGGCAGACGAGAGACGACTGGGTCGTCAACTATGGTTGCGTGGGTGGTGAGAGGGTGTAGCGGTGTTTTTTTTCATTCCTAGAACTGCTTACTCTTTGGGATAAGCCCATGGTCTGGGTCTGGGCGACTGGGCACGTGCACAGGAAGTGGGTTACGATTTCCTCTTTATCTTGTAGTTTTCGCACGAATCACGGGTGTTGTAACGGCCGTCAGTCAATAGAGAAGTATGGGATGTAATGATTGAGGTCTGGAGACACATCAACAGTCAGGGAGAAAGACATTGCCGTCACATGAACGCGGACGAATTGCACACAAAAAAAAAAAACGGTCGATGTGTCAAGGAGTTCCTTGTTGTAGATTTAAGAAACGTATCCTATTCGAGTGGCGCCACAGATCGTGATGATTTTCTGCCAATCTTCCGTGTCCTTTTACGAATGGAAGGCACATCCAGTTTAATGCATTCCCCAAATGTTTGACAAGATGTTGGGATATGACCCATTTTGAATGCTCTTATTCATTGAAAAGATTTTGAGGATGTATTGTATTTAAACAAAAAATCATTGATTGGCAAGAGAGAAAGGTTAAGTTGACGTCCGCAGTTTGGTCAAAAAGGATTTTTATTTACGTACCGCTAGAACTGTTTACTAACGTTGGCCCACTGCATTTAAGTAGATACACACAGATGGAGATGCTCATCAAAGAGCATACCAAAGAGCAGTAGGAAAGCAAGCGATAGCTGAAGAACTTTGTTGATTTGTTACTGACTAGTCGCAGGTTTACCACATACTGTATGGTTTCGGGCATGTGACCACAGCCGCTGGTGCATACATGGCGTCTGTAGTTCATATTTTCACATACTCTTCGCAGAGCATCAGAAAGTATTTTAGCAGAAATGCTTCCTAGTCCAAGTCTTGTACGAAAAAGTTAGGAATCATGGCTCTGTACGGCTCACCTATAACGTTTTGACCATCATAATATTAGAAGACATATTGGCAATGATTCCACCGGCTCCTAAAGCGCACCACACGCTGACTTTGTTCTTGCTGGCCTTTCATTGAATTTCTAAATTTGAACCATGTTTTTAAAAATAAATTTGAAAGCGTTGCTTCGGAGCAGGAATCAAATACTACCGAGAACTGTCAAATAAAGCTGTTAAATAATTTAAAGTACTTGGCCTCTAAAATGAACGCCCTAAACGACATTTGTTGACCCAGTAAGCCAATTTAGCAAGAACACTTTTTTGTTGGCTGATCCAAAGACTCGGAAATAACTACTCTTCGTGCCGCAGTCAAATTCCCCATAGACCAACCACATTAGCAATTGTGGGCGTAAGTCTGGCTAGACTCATGGCATTGCATATGTACGTAGTCCTGCCATAATTTTCAGCGCATATCGTTCAAAACTTCTTGCGGTAATAGAACCGTTAATTTTTTTCAGAACACATGCAGTGATCTGTGAAGAATATTACTCAGTTTGTAAACTATTAACATGGGGTGGGGCATTAGGTATAGAGATCGAGTCGCGATAATTGTGTTGCATAAGTGCGAAAAGAGCTCAGAAGATTATGTCCAAGCTGCTTTATATATCAACCAGATCCATGTCTAGACTGATTCGGGATGATCTGCATTTTAAAGCCTATCGTAGGTCCATGGACCATCTTCTAACTCTTCAACTAAAAAAAAATAGGCTGGAAAATGCAAGTGAAGAAACAGTGGCACGCAGACAATGGCATTCCGTTTACGAATGAGAACATTTCTTCCGCTGAAGAAGTTTTGAACAAACCAAATGACAAAAAGTATGCTACTTCATCTAAGGAAGCGAGGGTTCAACGTGGTCATCATCCCGCTTCCGTAATGGTTTGGTGGCGGGTTTCTCACCATGGTGTCACACTCCTCCATTTATGTGAAAAAGGCTCCCTGCTTTGTGCGCACAAGGCTCAAACCACACAGGACTGGCTCAGAGTCAATATTCTTGGCTTTAAGCAGCAGAAGATTGGCCGTCGGGGAGTCCAGATAAGAATCCACTTAGAAATACCTTAAAACAGCATTAACCAGAGCAGCGTCCACGATCTCCATAGAAACCGTACGTGCCGCTATAGCCCAATGGCCACACCGTTTGAAGGCCAGTCTTTAACACTGAAAAGGCAGTCATTTTGAGTGGCCCCAATTTTTTTTAATAATCAATAAAAAATTTCTGCTTTTCATTGGACATTTCGCAATTTCAGACTAACTCAATTTGAACCATGGAAAGATACACAATCGAGCAACGCGTTAAAGTTATTCAGGCTTATTATGAAAATGGGCGTTCAAATCAAAAAGCATATCGTGCACTTCGTGATTTTTTTGGTCAATTTAATCGTCCAAATGTGCTCGTACAGCTCGTACTGCAGAAAATATTGCTGCTGTTCGCGATAGTGTGGCTGAAGAGCCGTTCACCTCAACTCGTCGTCGTGCCCAACAATTGCACCTCTCACGCTCGTCGTTAATGAACATTATGCATAAAGACTTGCCCCTTGACCATTTCAAGCGTCGTCAATGGTCAGAATGGTGGCAAGAAATGGCAACAGTGGATGATCAATTTTCGAAGAAAATCATCTTCAGTGATGAGGCTCAGTGGATTCGTCAATAAGCAGAATTGCCGCATCTGGGCGAATGATAATTCAAGAGTGATTGTCGAAAAACCAATGCACCCACAAAGAGTGACTGTTTGGTGCGGTTTATGGGCTGGCGGCATCATCGGACCGTATTTTTTCCAAAATGAGGGCGGTCAGGCAGTTAGTGTGAATGGTGTTCGCTATCGTGAAATGATAACGAACTTTTTATGGCCCGAATTGGAAGATATGAATGTGGACGAAATGTGGTTTCAACAGGACGGTGCCACTTGCCACACAGCTAACGAAACAATGGCTCTTTTGAGCGACAAATTCAATGGCCGTGTTATCTCACGTGGTGGCGATGTCAATTGGCCGCCAAGATTATGTGATTTGACACAGTTGGATTTTTTTCTTTGGGGTTATTTGAAAGAAAAGATGTACGTCGATGAGCCAGCAACAATTCCAGAGCTAAAGGATGAGATAATTCGGCACATTAACGACATGGAACCTCAATTATGCTTCAGCGTCATCGAAAATTTGGACCATCCGCGGCGGCCATTTGGCCGATATTTTGTTCCATACATAATTGAACCATACCAATATTATCATAATAAAAAGAAATGACAATAATTTCCTAAAAAATTTGTGTTTTATTCAAAATCAACATCGGCCCTTAAAATTTAACCACCCTTTATTTGCACAGGGCTTATGGCAGGAAATTTTCAATTCAGAAAAATGCATGAAATCTTTATTTGAATCGACAGTACGGTCCATATAATTTAATGTTTGAATATTATTTCATGCAAATGTTGACCTTGACTGCGCCTCAAATGGTCCATCCGCTTAGTCCAATTTTGGCATACTCCTTCCAACATTTCGGCCGGTATCTCACGAATAAATGCTTCAATGTTGTCTTCCAATGTGTCAATTGAAGCGGGCTTGTCTGTATAGACATGAGATTTAACATAGCCCCACAAAGAATAGTCTAAAGGCGTTAAATCGCAAGATCTAGGCGGCCAATTGACCGGTCCCGAACGTGAAATAAAATGTTCACCGAACTCGCCCCTCAATAAGTCCTTTGTTGCGCGTGCTGTGTGGCATGTGGCACCGTCTTGTTGAAACCACATGTCATGCAAGTCAAGCTCTTGCATTTTGGGCAAAAAAAAAGTTGGCTATCATCTCACGATAGCGTTCATCATTCACAGTTACGTTACGATTCGCATCATCTTCGAAGAAGTACGGTCCAATGATGCCACCAGCCCATAAACCGCATCAAACTGTGACTTTTTCTGGATGCATTGGTAGCTCTGGCAATGCTTCTGGCTGATATGCACTCCAAGATCGACAATTCTGCTTATTTACGTACCCATGAGCCAAAAATGAGCTTCGTCGCTGAACACAATTTTTCGGTAAAAAAGTGAATCTTCGGCCAACTTTCCAAGAGCCCATTCACCAACAATTTGCAAGCGTTGTTCGTTTGTAAGACGATTCATGGTTAAATTATAGACCAAACTGAAAATGTTTGACAGTGAAACAAAACACAAAACGTGCGTCAGCTGTTTAACCCAGTGTAACCAAAAAGATAATAGCTAAAAAATCACCCTTTAGTAGTGAGAACTTTTCTCTCGACAAACAAACCGCTTTTGAAATTGCCAACTCCGTAGAGCAGGACTGGGATTATCAGAGGAACATCGTTTGGCAAGTTATTCTGCGTTTAATCTCAGCTGTTTTTTGTACTGTTAACCACAGAGCCGTGGTAGACGATGTCCATGAATACCTCAATGTTTTTTAATCCGACCATCAAAACATGTTCAAAACGATTCATGTTGTGTTCTTTCTGGAAGACAACATGCCTTGTCAATTGTTGCACGTGAGAGCACATGAAATAACTTAGCCACACGGTACACGGTTATCACTCAGGAAAGCCTTTCTTTTTGCAATGCCATTCGTCATAAAGTGCGTCACTGTCACTGACAAAAATGTTCTCCCCTTGTTATTCTTTGCTAATAATGGGGCCAAATTTGGAAACCTGAACTTTCACTGCATACTGCATGTGTACGCAGTCGATAAGTGATTGAATACAATTCTTCAAATGTGCATATTTATTCTCACACTTTCGTCGACACTACAAATTTCACTCTTGTGAAGTGTGCCGCCTGCACAGCCGATATTCGCAGTTTCTTAACCTGTCCATTCTAATAAAGTCATCAGTGGCTGATAAATAAGAATATCCACAAAACAAGAAGAGTCAACAGTGCATCTTATCCCAGTTTGGTTAGGAACCACTTGCGACAAATGAGACATTCTTGACATAAGTACACAATTATGCTTCCGTTTTCTTATTTTTTATTAAAGTAAAATTCTTTTAGTAACATTAAGGAGAACGAATTTAAAACGAACCTATGGATGTATATCAACAGTGATACAAATATATAACTTACACACTCAATTATACACGCGTCTAGACAAGACAACAAACCCCTTAATGCAAATCCTCATCAAGGGGCCCACCCCTATCTTATATATCCACAACAATGTCCTCACTTTGAATGCGACTGTAATCGCTGAATATGCATTTGATTCGATTTATCAGGCTGCTCTGAATTTGTATTGGCAACGAATTGACGGCAGCAGCGAAGTTCTTCAAAACCAACCTCGATTTGGCATCCACCATAGAGATCTCAGCTTGAAATTCTTCAGCCAACTTGACGGTACTACCGTTGAGTTCCGCTCTAAATGTGCGTCCTTCCAAAAGTTTTGGATCGGCTTCATTCGGCACGGCGCACGCGTAGATGTAATGCATGTTGTCCCAATATTTCGCATTAACTTGGCACACCTGATTGGTATCCCTGGCTCGAAAGAGCAGATAACTCTTCATCAAATGCTGAAAGATCAAATGGCATTCGCCGACGGTGCAGTGAAATGTGAGTGCCATTTCCTGCCATGCCTCCAGTTTGGCTTCTCTATCCCCAAACTGCGGATGGTTTACGTTGTATAGAACCGGAAACATTTTCAATTTGGCTAGGAATCGTCCACGGTTTAGCCATGTGAAACTGTTCACGTATTCCTTCTCCTTCAGCACGCGGAATATAGCCTTTGCATTAGCGACACTATCCAGTTTGGGAGGTCCGGAAGTTTCTCGGCGATAGGTTTCTATCTCTTCATGGAATTGTTGCTTGAGCACGTAGTAAATGGGGTCTGTAGGCTTATATTGTAGATGAATCAAGAATGTCATCTTCTCCAGCACTGGAATCCAAAATTTTGGCCACGGGTTGCATATGCTTATCTCCATTTCGGCCATGTACAGCAAGAAGAGTTTCTTGAATTTTTCCCAGATCACTTTAGGATTTTCTGAAAGAAATACAAAGGAGTTCGACTTGTATCACGTGTGGTCTTGGATGAGGTTCTGCAGTTGACGTACCTAAAGTTGGAAACTTTCGGCCCAATAAACTCCAGATTTCGGAGACATCGCGCATGTGACATTGTCTTCTGTTCCAGCTGGAGTTGATTTTCAGGTCGATGTACACGAGAGGAAAGTTGCTAATTTCCTGCATGAAGCTAGGCAGCACAGAAATTAGCTCGCCCCACTTTTTTCCATCTGGCCAAATGAAATTATTTGATTGTCCGTTTTACTCTAAGCGAAGAGTAACTTACCGGCAAATTTTTGAAATTTATCGAATATCGGGTTGGGTGGTGGAATCCACTTTAAACCTTCTGATTTCTTATAGGATGGATCGTAGTCAAGGAAGAAGCATTTTTCCACGATGTACTCCCAGAACGACATACAAATTTCGGCTAGAGACGTAAGTGGGATATGATTGAATGTGGGGAAGTAATAAGAACACAATCGTACCTGGAAAACCTGTAGCCACGGATATATCACCCCAAAATACTCTCGCCAGTCTTGTCGCCTTGCAGGGCTCATTGAATACTAACGGTCGAGCCATCACCTCAGCGATTAGTTCCTTTCGTTTTTCGAGTGTAAACAAAAATACTGTCGGCGGTTTCTGGTGCTCAGTCATTATCACTATGTGAGCATTTGCCAAAACTGTGTCTATGTCGAGAATACTCCTTTCGGGTAGTTTGTCAATGGGTGTACTCAGTTTGAACTGAACAATTTGCTGCATTGGAGTTCCGTCCTCTAAATGAGTTGGTATTGTGAATGTTATTTCATTCGCGGGAGGAGGTGTTGGTGGTGCTGGTGGTGGCGGTGGTGGTGTTGGAGGCGAAGGTTCATTTGGTATTAATGTGCTATCATTGGTATTGACATTTTCTGACGACAATGATACAAATGCTAAAACCGAAAAATAAGCGTTATTTTGTTTGCAAAATGATGATGGTTCGAGGGATAGAGATACCTTTACTTAGCTTCTTATTTGATTTCAAAATAGTGGTTCGGAACTTAGTGATGACTGATTCAAGTTCCCACTCGTCGCGCAATGGGTGCTTATTGCGACGCATCTGAGAGATTTCGCCATACATTGTTTGTATAATAACCCATGTTATTTCGCATTGTTCAGGGAGGCGTCCTAAGGAAAAATGAAGGATTATCTCAGCTATTGGCTCAAGTGTTCATCAAGGTCAACTCACCTAGTTTCCTTCCCAAGCCCAACCAACAAGGTGGGGGTATATTTTTGCACATGGCTGGCGACGAGTCAATGTTGAGGAAGAAAGCCCGATATTTCTTCGAGGACACCATTGTTTGAATGAGAGTGAGCTGATCTTTAATCAGTGTCATGGGTTCATACCAATTAGCCAGCGGTGTCCTAATTCTCTTATAGGGTGATTTTTCACTAGAATTTCAGGAATGAATTGAATACCAAGCTCAGATAGAGCAAACATCATTTATGCACTCACTTTGATAGAATGTGCTTCTCCATGAATTCCAGTTTGTGTACAATGTATGAAGACTTTTGATGTATGATCTCCAACTCATATCGCAACAGAATCTGTATCCATATGAACAAACACTTTGTCGCTGCAAATCGGGTTAGAAAATCATTATCCGGACAAACTAAGCATTCTAAGGGCTTACCTTTCTCTTTGATTTCATTGGATACCGCATCCCAAATGATGCTTTTTCTCTTGGGATCGCCGAAGTTTGGATGCATCGAGTCATAAAGCTCTGAGTAAGGTTTGACCGCTTCGATCAGATTGCAGGCGAAAGTCACCGATTCATCCGCTTGGTTGTTTGCATATGCATGATCCACTGAACACGCTGATACCATCAGCGGATTATCAGACCTCGATATTTCTGCAAAGTCCGACGCTTGATTTGTGCTGCTATTCAAGGCGGTTTGCTCATCATCACTGCCTTCGTAGTGACTGCTGCAAGTCGAAGGATTCTGGTGAATTTGAAGAGTTATTCAGGTTTGAAGGGAAACTTACTTGTCAGGAATAAAACGCCACAGGAACAGCAGCTCATTTTCCATTTGGATACGAGGTCTTGCACGCAAGCTACTCTCTCCAGCCAGCCATTGTCGAAGTGAACGCACGTGGACTTGATAGTCATAGCGCATGTTTAGCCACAACTCTCGACAGACACTGCCTAAACAAAGAGATGACAATGCAATAAAATATGATTCGAGGATTGTGAGCATCATTGCTTTACCGTTCAACTTAAGGAGTTTCCCTATTCGCAACCAAGTTCTGGTTTTCTTTTGTACGTTCGAGAATGACGGGTGTGCTGGATCGTACAGTATACGGCGCTTCTTGACGGATGCAATTAGTTTTCGCTTGAATTTGCTGGTGATGTTCCTCGGTAAGGCTGGAGCTGAAAATGTCTTAAAAGTAAAATAATGAAAACTTAAAATAAATACTAAAACGAAAGAATAAGAGAAAAGCTTTCTTTAAATGGTTCAGTATTGTAGTTAGTTAAGGGAGTGGTGTTTATTTAATGGATTGTGTAGCTGGGTCAATAAGATGACCTAGTGTGGGTATATGTGGAAAAAATAACTAAAAGAGCCAGACAAGGTCTGTCAAGACGCAAATTCTGAGCGGCAACAACAGAAGAATAGGTCTTCCCAGGAACTCAATTTGTATCCAAGAAAGAAAGATTGCTATCGATGTTGAATGATAGATATCGACTCGTAATGGGACTGTTGAAGAAAGGCCCATTGAAGCAAATAATGATACATGAAGAAAGAAGATGTATCCCCAGAAAGCCAATCAAAGCAAAGAACAGCCAATTAACTACAACTTACACAAACAATGCGAAGGCGTAGACCCGTCGCTTAAGCTATTACTTCTGGCAGTGAACAAACTGCTCCTACTACCGGAGAAGGCGGGCTGCAAAACTATTGCCTATGCTATCATCAGCACTCCTCAGGAAAATATCCCCAAGTCTTGGGAGATCTAATGCAACATGGTCTCAATCTACTTAACAACTGGGCGACTCATAATGGTCCAGGTGTTAAGGCTCAAAAGACGGAAATAGCCCCGATTCACTAGAAAATATCAGCACTCCTCTCGTATGATACCTTGGCATTGTATTAGACAGCAACTAAACTGGAAGCACAATGCAGAAGAAAGGGCAAGGAAGGCTATCACGGCATTATACATGAGCAAGATAGCCATTGGTCACAACTGGGGTCTCCAACCTTATATGACACAGTGGCTATTCACATCTGCCATAAGACCCATGCTCTTATAAGGCGTATTAGTGTGGTGACACCAGCGCTGAAATAAAACGAAAAATAACTCTAGCCAATCGCTGCTTCTTTGGGCTAAGAAAGCAATTGGTAAAGAAAGCCCTCTCTCGAACAACCAAGGTAACGCTTTACAAGACCTTAATCGTCCCAGTTCTGCTATATGACGCGGAGGCATGGACTTTGTCAAAAGCGGATGAAGCTGCCCTTGGTTGCTTCGAGAGGAAAATTCTTCGTGTGATTTTCGGTCCCGTTCCCGTCCCGGTCCCGCATAGACGGTGAGTGGAGGAGGAGATATAATGACGAACTTTACGGGCTGTTTAGCCACATCGACTTAGCCAGAAGAGTGAAGATCGATCGATTGAGATGGCTAGGTCATGTAGAGCGGATGGAAACCAATGCTCCGGCCCGAAAAGTCTTAGAATCCACTCCCGAGGGACGGCGCAGTAGAGGAAGACCACGACTCAGGTGGTGCACGCAAGTGGAAAGGGACCTCAACCAACTATGCGTGCGACACTGGAGACAGCTAGCTAAAGATCGAGCTGGCTGGAGACGCTTGTTGGTTGAGGCCCAGGTCCACCTCGGACTGTAGCGCCACCTTAAGTAAGTGTGGTGGCCCATACTCAACGTCGGTACTCACCTCAACAAATAAAGAAAGGTACAGAGGCAAGCCTGTATTTGCATCAATGGAGCACTTAGAACTACTCCCACCGATGCACTGGAAACTTCTGAACCTTAGCCGCCTGGATATCATTGGTAAGCAATCAGCAATCAACTGCGCAGTTCGCCGAAAGACATGTTCTCAATGGTACGACATCACCTTTGGACATGCCAAAATTCTACACGAACAAAATCTTACTCCAATTCATCGGGGCAAATCCGCTGGCCCGGATGGTATTCTCCCTATACTACTGAAGAGGTGTTCTGCTGCGCTGGCAAAACCATTGCGTAAGCTTTTTCATCTATCCTACTCTTTAGGTCTCTTTCCGAGCAGATGGAAAACAGCATTTGTCCAGCCCGTCCCTAAAAAGGGCGAATCTACGTCACCCACCTCGTACCGACCCATAGCACTTACGTCCCTTCTTTCTAAGGTCATGGAAACGCTGATAAATCGTCAGCTTATGAAATGTCTTGAATCGCGGAAGCTTCTTAATGACCGGCAGTACGGTTTCCGTAGCTACAGGTCCACTGGTGATCCGATAGCTTTTCTCACCGAAGAGTGGAACAAATCTTTGCATAATACAGGCGAAAACAAGATCGTTGCACTTGATATTTCTAAGGCATTTGACAGAGTTTGGCATCAAGCTCTCTTGTCGAAAATGCGTGCATATGGTATCGATGAATCTCTTCTTCTATGGATTAGAAATTACCTTTCGAACCGTTCAATTCAAGTTGGTTTGGATGGGTTCAAGTCTGATATCCACCAAATAAATGTTGGTGTGCCCTAAGGCTTTGTGCTGTCTCCGACACTCTTTCTCATTTTCATTGATGATCTCTTGTCTGCTACTTTTAATCCAATCCATTACTTCGCTGATGACAGCACCTTTAGCTGTTCATATTCGTTCCGAGACTCACGACCCTGCCCTTCGGCCGTAGAATTGGAACGGCAGCGTATGTTAAGCACATTGAATTCCGATCTTGACAGCATAATTAACTGGGGAAACAACAACAGAGTGGAATTCAATGCTTCAAAAACTCAATGCTGTCTGCTGTCACTCAAGCGAACCCTTGTTAATCAGCCATTATCCATGAATGGCGCTTGTTTCGATGAAACCGGAAAGCTTTCCATCCTTGGTATGTGTATCAACACAACACTTAGTTGGAACGATCACATACTCGAGGTGCCAAAAATGCTGCGAAATGTTAGGTTTCCTTAATCGATGCAAGAAATATTTCACCGCCTCTGATTTGGCTTTCATTTATAAGGCGTATATCAGCCCCAAGCTTGAGTACAACGCTCATATCTGGTCTGGTGCCGCCCCAAAGACCACCCTGCATCTACTAGATAGAATCCAAAAGCGAGCGATAAAACTTATAGGAGACAACAATGTCGCAAAGTCATTAGACTCGCTCGAACATCGACGTACCGTTTCTTCTTTGTCCGTATTTTATCGCTATTTCAACAAACGATGCTCAAGTGAGCTAGCCAACTGCATTCCTCCTCTCCATGAATTCACCCGCAATACTCGTCTCGCCAGGAATGCTTATCAGTTTACCCTTAAGAACGCACAGTTAAATTTAGAGACTCGTTCTTCAGCCGCACTACGCGAAAAGAACTTAGACCACGACACTTCCAAGAAAACAACTTCGAAATACTGATTCCGAATAGAGACCTGTGGTATGGCGGCACTATTCCCTTTGGTAAAGCCATTCAATTTTGATGGAGTAGGAAGCGGCGTTTTCTCGTAGGGCCTACAACTCAACAAATCAGTTCGTCTACCCAATGTTCCATACGGAAGTAGTGGTGATTAACGAAGCCCTCTCCTGGCTAAGACGGAACGCGATATCTACATTTTCACTGATAGCCAAGCAGCAATTAAATCCCTGACATCGTTCTCTATAAATTCTAAATTAGTAATCGACTGCCGCGCATATTTTAACGAGATATCCGAACAGTTCCACATTTGCCTGTGTTGGGTGCCAGGCCATAGAGACAGCCCGGGAAACTGCAAAGCTGATGAACTCGCACAACACGCCACTACTCTGCCAGTTGATAGTATCTCTTGTAACATACGAACCCCCATTACTACCTTCAAGTTGCAGCTCAATAATCTCTACACAAAGAAAGATGGTCGGCAGATACTGCTTGTCGAATCTCAAAACAAAGCTGGCCTAATCTGGATCCTAAAAGATTATCTCGCTAAAGAGATCCAAAATTAGCACTGTAGTGGGTATAATTACCGGACACTGCCTTCTAGGCCTTCACGCAAAAAGACTTGGTCTATTTTCCAACGACTTCTGCAGATGCTGGCTAGACGAAGAAGAGGAGCAAAACACTCGCCACCTCCTTTGCAATTGTCCTGCTCTTGCCTCAATCAGGAAAGCGAGAACGACCTCAGCAAAATACAAGTCAAAGCGCTAGTCAAATTTGCTGGGAATACCAACTGGCTGTCATAAACCTACCAAAGTGCATTAATGCCACTTCCTACCTACCTAATCTATTTGACTTGAAATTAAACTCACACAATAGACAATACTTACATCTTCATTGACAAAGCAACTATTTTCCAGTGTCACACGAGTAGGTTGGTTGCGATTGAGTGGAGGCTCACTACAGTTATCATCATCATCGAATCCGTCGAGCTGAAAATATTAGGAATACATGTTAATAAGGCCAATAGACGATGGCAATTAAGTACTCGAACCCACATCATCAGAATCCATTGACACCGAAGTCTGATTTCGATTTTTGGTTAAGTCCGAAATACAGTGAACCTGAGCCAGCAACACATCAAAATCCATTTCATCCTCATTTCCGGCATTCTCCTGGATTTCATCTATATTAGATTCTTCCATAGCGTAGCCATTTGTGTAGTCCTCAGGTATGTCGATTGGCTCCTCTTGTAGGTATTCATCAGAATCACTTAGATCTACTTGCTCCGGCAAATTGATATCGGGAATTGCCCAAGGATTTAGATGGAAGCCGCCGGGCGGTTTCATCCTTTGCGAAAAATGACGACCACACACGGAATGCGTGGTGTTAATGGCATGTTTGATACCAAGTTGTTTAAGCCATACGTTGCGACTGGAAAAGAAAATAGTTGAAAAGTAATTAAAGCAATCTATGCAGACTATGCAGAAAAGTCGTCAAGTGAAGTCGAATATTTGATCGGCAACAAACGCTAATGCCCATTGCCAGTTTCACAGTCAATGTTTAGACTGAAGTTCAGCTGAACCTTAAAACGAGTTAAATTTTTGGTTTAATTCATCCGGATTTACAGGGGAATCTGAACTTCGGTTCAGTTGAACTTCAGTTCAGTTGAACTTCAGTTCAGTTGAACTTCAGTTCAACTTTGTACGTCTAATGCGATCGAAAAATATATACAATTTGCTACAAGGAATTGTAGCAAAATCGTGCATTGGCTACAATTCGTAGATAAGGCCTTTGGATACATTTGCTATGATTTGTCGTTTTAAAATGCTTTTGGTGCTCTTCTTATGATCATTTGTGGCGCGTCTTTCCTGTTATCGGAAAACAAAGATTTCGATAATCAACCAAGCACGGCAAAAGCTGCGGCATGGGAATCCATTGCAAATGATTTCAATTCAGGGAGTGGATCCCATTACCAAACATCAGATGTCTTGAGAAGAAAACTCGAAAGCTTGAAAAAAATAACGAAACAAAATGGTTGAGGTGCAGACCTGAGGTTTAGAGGGCAGTGTACTCTCGTTTAACTTAAACTACAAATTTAACCCAGTTCAAGGTTGAAACTAAACTCTGAAACCGTATAAATCGTTCAACTAAAATCGTTCAAACCAGATGTCTTGTTTAGCGCACATGGAGATACTTCAAAATTCGAAGATACCTAATTAAACAGGCTATCTGACGCCGCTCCTGGACTTCGAAATAAATCCCATGAGAGAGGACGGAGACAGTCCATATCCCGGCTGCAATGGAAATATACACAGACAAATCTTAATTGAATGAAGGCACAGGTCCAGCTCGACAGAAAAAAAATCACTCCCGCTAGTGAACCACTGCAGTGTATTCCTTCCAAAAGTAGCAAATGAGACCAATAAAAGGCCATTTAAGCTCTAGAAACAACTCCAAACTCAATGTCTTCCATCTAACTCCAAAGGATATGCAATAAAAACCTGTGCTGGGTCCAGCGGCACAAGAGTATTCCGGGCAAGGCAAGAGCCGACGAATTGGCAAGATTGAGAGCGGGTCTGCCAGTTGCACAAAATCAGGAGACACACCACCCCCAACTGAAAACAATCAAACCGCTACTAATGACCAACGCCGTTAGTAAAATAATAGGCGTAATAACTGGCCTCTGTCTCATAGGCAACCAAGCCAGAAGACTTGGGGTGCCCTATAATTACTTCTGTAGAAGCTGCAGAGATGAGGAGAAAAGGGAAACAATACTGCACTTCGTCGGACCATGCCCAGCACTTGCAGAAACAAGGAGACTACTACGGCTATCACTTCAACTGCCTCGAAGATTTGTCAAGCACAAATATAATAGATGTCCTGGGCTATATAGCGGTTTTTTTTTAAATCATAGGCTATTCTGACACTGGCCGCTGTTTCCCTCTAGAAATCTTGACAGAAAGTCACTGCGACTGCTGTACGCAAGTTTGTACAATAAGTTCGTGAGACTAGTATGCTAGTGGACAACACTCATGGTCGCCGTTGTGAGAATGTGGCTGTTGTGGCCTTCTTCAAAAATGAGGCTGGGAACAACGTCTCGGTCAACGGTGGGCGTTACAGAGCCATGTTAACCGAATTTTTTTTTTACTGATTTGCATTGCCTCTGGTTGATGCAGGATGGCGCGTCACGTCACACAGCCCATGCCACAATCGATCTTTGGCTCACCAAATTCCCAAACCGTGTTATTAGCCGTCTTGGAGATAGCAATTGCCCGCTATGAACTGCGATTTGACCCCTTTGGCCTTTTTTTTTGTGGACTAGCGCAATGACCGCAATCCGGAAACGATTCAAGCACTTACAATCCGAGAGCTACAGCCCGAAACCATCAACAAGGTCTTGGAAAATTGGGATGACAGAATGCGCGACGCCAACCGAGGCAGCCACTTGAACGAAGTTGTATTTCATAATTAATGGGAATATTTGTCCTTACGAATAAAGCCATAATAAAAATGAAAAAAATTCAATTTTATGGATTTTATTGCATTTTTAAAAAGAAACTTGTGTTTGGGCCACACTGTATATTAAAGCCATCTATTCGTTATGAATGGTCATGACTTATGATCACATCCTGACCAACCCCTCCCAAACAGGAAACACAGTAAGGTCAACAAATTAACCAGATTTTCAGAGCCGGATAGTGACAACCTAATGGACCAATGGATCAAGTGGTCTAAGTGTAGCATGATTAGTCACCCTACCTACCTACCTAAGATATATGGATCACTTCGCGATCAATCAAACTTAGCATTTCTATAAAAACTATAGGACTCCTTACCACATAGGCAGGCGAGATACTGCGTGCCTCACGGAACAGCAGCTTTGGCCAACACATGTACATAACTTAAAAGTTGACTTTGCCTGTGTAGAAAAAGTAGGCCAGCATTCAAATACGCATATGAATGTACATAAAATGATTTTGTAAAAGCTGTATGGACGAAAAGACCATAAATCACAGGCGCTGCTCATGCAATGCTCTCATAACCAGGAAGATCACAGTAGCTGTATAAAATTCATCATTTCATTAAATGTTTGACCTTTTCTTGAACATGCCAAAAATGTAATATAATATGGGCCTATCTTCTCAGCAACCACTCGTGTTGTGCGTGCTATTGTTCTATCACGACTGGAAAATACTTACAGTTTTATGCCGACTCCGAACGGGTAAGTTTGAGAAGCTTTTTCTAGACAGTACTCTTTGAGCATTGAGCATTGTCTGAGAGGTGCAACGGGCCAACACGGGTCAAAAATGTAACCCAATAGAAAATAACTCAACGTCAAATAAACCTGCGGACACAATTTAAACACAATTGACACGCGGCCAAAAAATTAAATTGTACTAATTGAAATGAATAGTCTTACACTGTTTTGCCCGGGTTTGTTTCTTCAACCGGTAATGTGATTATTAAGAAAAATGTGGAGAAGTGCTCCGTTGTAGATGCACTGAAGACGATTTTGAATAAATGTTGAATCCGCACTTTTTAATTTAAAACAATAATAAGACTGCTCGAACCAGAATTCAGAGAAGAATTTGAATTTTCTTTTGTCATTGATGCCTATCCCAATCTCTCATTCACATCCCTACTCATAATGAGTACAATTCGTTGACTGTGTGCATACATGTTGAAGTTTGAATTATCAATGTGTGCTGCAGCAAAACGGACGGAAATTACGGTTTTTTCTCAAAAAAAAAAGTTCTTGGAAATCCCATCTATGTATGTACCTGCGCGCAATGTTCACTTGTTGTGCAAATTGAAGTCAAACTTCATGAACCATGAACAAAATTAGCCTATCTTGTAACAGATTATGTACATAATTAGATCGGCTAATCCGTCCAGAAGTTCAATATTCACAATTTCAGCAAAATTGAATGATTTGTGTGTAGCTGTGTATATGTACATGCATAGATAGTTTGGGTATGACAAAATAAGAAAAGTGCGAAAATGTTTATTGTTTCCTTTTCGTTTGGCGACTCAGGCAGTCGTTCGTATATGTTCGATTGAGACGTAGAAAAAAATGAATGGTTGCCGCAAAGCAAAATATGAAAAATGTGTGTGTCATATGGAAGTTCCAACACACTGGGGGATGGTTGATATTCACGACTACGCAACTTGAAATGGTTTCATACCGGATTGATGCAACCACCCTTATTTTGAGAATTTTATTCCCGTTTAAAAAGTGCTCGTAACTTCCGAACCGTATGTCGTACCGACATTCAGCATCTAAATTTTAGAATTTTTTTTTTTGAAAATTTCAGGGCTCTGCGACGTGTAGTTTCGGCGCCTTTGTCGGTCAGACACACAAACTTTCTGCTTTATAGTTAAGAAGATATTCTAACGGATTCCACAATTAAATTCATATGAAAACCAGAAATCAATCTCTAGAAATACCGCAATCAGAGTTCATTGGAAGCTCACAAGCATTCCACATGAATGAAACTGGAAATAAATTCGTTGGTACACGGTACACAAATTCAAATCTGCTCAATGCGTTATATTTCTGTTATCTCTGGTACTCCTTAAAATCCACCTCACTTTCCATACCGAAACAACTCTAGCCGTTTGAACATTTATTCACCACAGTGTTCATATATTATATCCATATATACATGCATGCATACATATATGCATTATGCATGGAAAGTAAAATGCCTTCCAATATCAAGCATTTTTGACACAAACCATCGACTCTAGATCTAAGTGAATGAAGTAAGGTTTATATTTCTAGCTGAAGATGTGCAGAGTGAATAAATTAATTTCTTCAAATTGATTAAAAAAAAAAAGTAGTTAGTCCCGGATACATTTGGCTGTTCACGACGAAGACAAAGTGAAGAAAATGTTTATTCGATGGGTTCAATGCGAACCTCTTCGAGGTGATGAGCGCTGGCAACGGAGAAGATGTCCACTGGATGGAATGTAAATGCAGAACGTAAGTTTAAGGATATGTATATTCGTGGAATGGTTGTTGCATACGTGGGGATGAGTGGCTGGACCACAAGTATTCATGTGTAGTGTAATGTGTCGCAAAAATGCAAGAAACATTTATTTAGAGGGGAAAATTAGACTCAAGCTGAGCAAGAATTTCTTAGTGATATGCTTAATCAGAAATTTGTGCACTCGCTTCTGGCTGTTGTCTGAAATGTTGTCTACTACCTATTATGTATCAACGACCAAGTCAGAACAGGTGCAATGTATCGACAGTATCAGATTGAGGATTGGATTTCTTATATTAATTGAGACCCTTCCCCCCTTTTCGCGCAGCCAGTGCTGATTTCTTTGGCAACTGAACCGATTCCATTTTTCGACTAATCATCTGTCCTTTCCATACACTATCAGACGGCAAGCACAATTGACGTGCGACAGGAATTGATTTTTCTTTAACACGTGCAGAAACAAATGAGATGAGACGGCCTGCACGCAAGTCATCAGTTGTGTTCGTGTAGTTATTTTTTTAACGTGGAGCTCTTTTTTGTAACCATATGTACATATGTACTGAAACTTCCTCACCCTCACCGAATTAGATTGTTTCTTAAATCAACGTTTAAAGACGTATAAACGCCACACATTTTTGCTGTGAATTACTGCGCGACTACATGTTTCTTTTTTGTTTCGACTGCAAAATCCTATCCATGAAGAGCAGGGACAATCAGCTCATTTGTTTCTTTTTACGTCATACATTTCACAGTGTTAATCAAGGGAACAGCCGACAACAAAGATCGACAAACATTGACCGGCGTTGCAAAGAAAACATCAAAACCAATTCACGTATCAAAATAAATAGTCATCAAGCTGGAGTAGAACATTCCAAGAAAACCCAATTTCCCAATGGAAGTTGACCACTTGTCGGGTAACATTTATTTGCCTTCAAGTCTGAAGAGGTTTAAACAATTGCATTGCGGGTATGTGAAGATTTATGTACTCACCTTATTTCATCTTTGGGGAAACGATGCAAGGGCGCGTTTCCGTGGCATTGTAATATACAAAATCGGTTTTTGGCCGCATTTGTAGCCATTTCGTCTCGATATTCAATTTGTATCCGTCAACTAGATAAGGAGAATGCAATGCAGTCCCTTATTATCAGGGCGGGAAACAAGCGCAAATCGGATCGCCGAAACAAAAACACAATTGTCGACTTCGTGAAATAGTCGCACGCTTGTCATCCACACATGCACAATAACTTGCCAACACCAGCACAGAATCTAAAGAAAATCCAATAAGCAAGGAAGCCTTGTATGCAATTTCACTGAATGTTTGGGACAACTTGAATTTTATTGACACAAACTTTGCTGTTGTCGTTTGACGGAGTTACTTGTTTTTTGAATTTAACTTGTATAAAATTGAAAACTGACTACAACTTTGTTCACCTTTGCAGCAAATGTCAAATGTGAGTGATAAAAACGACAGCTAAGTTTCCAGAGCGAGCAAGACAGCAGGCGACATGATTCGGCGCGAATACGAAAAGGTTGCATTCAGCCCGGAAGAATGCAATGACTTAATGGATGGAGTGTGTCTTCTTAAAATTGATAAATATTTCCGTTGACATGAGAACTCTTCTCACCAAGTGAGAATTTCTTTATGGGCCACTTTTTAGATGAATATACAACAACTACAATCGGCTTGGGTGAGAAAAAAAGCATTTGGAATGAAAACAGAAACTGACAGTTCATCATCGTGCTGCAAATAGAACCGTCTGAACGGAATCATGTGTTTTTTGACAGCAGCTTAAAAGAAATAAAAAGTTTCGGCAGCCATGTGTCAGACTACAAAAAGCAAAATATTCCAATAGACTTGTGATTTGTTCATATAATAATAAATTATTTATTGCCATTTAAATAATCTTGACTCGTTTCATTGTAGTTGCAGGACAATCTTAGAATCAGTGTCAGTGCATAATCATGGCCGTCTTCGAGTGACATTGTCCCCCGACTACAAAGTCAATCCGCAACTTCGCGGGATCTTGAATGAAAAATTCGTGTTGAAAGATAAATCCCTAACTAAAATGCTTCGCAGTTCATTATTACACAGCCTCAGGCAGTTTCGTTTGGATAAATGTGCTCCCTTGCCGAGTCTTGCTTTGGCAAACTGGACACCAATCGCTTCCATATCATCGAGCTGCCATGTGCTGGGGAAGATTTTCCATGACGGAGAGAACAAGTACGCACACAACATCCTGGAGAACTCGATGAGGAAGTTCCAGTTGTTTAAGTCTTTGAGGATAGAAAAAGGCTCCGTTGATACTCTTCCAGAAAGTATTTTGGATCCACCCAGCAGCTCTGAATGTCAGCCGGACCAGGTGTTTGAAGATTTCAAATGCCTCATGTTATACTGTCGCGATAACGAAGAGAGTGTGTCAGAGGACAGATTTACCAAGTACGTAGACCTGTTCTGCGAGGTATGTACAAAGTTTACTGACAAACAACTGATCGCGTGCTTGGCGCATCTCCGTCTGCATCCACCGACTTCGTCAACGCGAGCTAAGAATTTCTGTGAGATCTGGAATTCATTGGACTATGCATGCTTGAAACGCGTGGAGAGTTGGAATGTAAACCAAGCGCTTCATATATGTGATGCGTGGTACAAGTTGGGCTTGGCGCGTATCAGTGAGTATGTGCGAAATGCTCTGCGTAAAGTGGGCCGTCGTGTGACTAAGATGACCCCGGAGGAAATGTTGCATTCGATGTTCTTTTGTAACATCGTTCGACGACCTCTTGTTGAGATGTTTGACTACGAAGTGAACCTGGTTCGGCTCATTGACGAAATTACCATCGATGAGATTGGGGTCATGTCCATGGGGTTCTTCAAGACACAGACACCCATCCGGAACCCGGCGTTGATCGATACCATCTACCGCAGGTTGATTAAGGCCGTGGATACGGTGGAAGATATAACTTTGGTGTCGATTTTGAAGATTCTGCGATACTCATCGAAGCTGCCACAAGTGGATCTGATGACGGAGTTACTCAATCATTTGGCGCCACAAATCGGGAGACTGTCAATTTTGAGTTGCCTGCACATCGCGCTTCTAGGAAGTGACATTCAGACGTGTCACGACGCAACAATGGAATTAATTCTGGAGCGATATCTGAAAGATATCGATTCGACTAGACTGAAGGACATGGAACGCATATGTCACGTCATTGCATTGTACAACTATCAGAGTCCCAAAGGTTTGGAGAGGAAACTCTGTGCAGAGATTTTAACGAGAGTCAAGGAAAAGATCCCCGAGTGCATTCAGTATCCTCGTTGTTTCTCGAATTGTCTGCACTACTTGTCGCTTTGCGGCTACCACGATGATGATATGATCAACTCCGTTCTGGATCCGAAATTCATTAAGCACGCCTACGACACGAACATTGCAGCGGCGAGGGAGATATTTAGTTTGGATGCGTTTGTCAAAATCAACCTGAAGGACACGTACAAAGGATACCAACTGCCAGATAAGTATCGCCGAACGATGGGCCGGTTATTGACACACTACATCCCGGAGAAGAACTCCAAATTCAAGTTGAGCACAACCGATCGTATACTGGTGGAAATTAAGGATGCGGTGGACAGATATCTGAAGATAAGCACATTTAAGCATATTCTGCCGCACTTCGAACGACCAGACGTGGTGGTCTGCTATGATACCCTGAGGGAAATGGCGATTCCGTTGTCTCCCAACTGCCCAGAGGACTACATTGGTAAGCTGATGAAATCTGAAAGTGGGTGTGTGAGAGATTATGAATTTTCCCCCCTGTTTAGGCGCAATTTTGACGAGGAAGGACATGCTGGGCGACTTATCTGAGGACCCGAACTTGGTGACTATTGCGGTTGCCGTTGCTGGATGGAATAATGCCGTTCGGGGAAAGAACAAACCCACCGGCTCCTTTCAAATGAAGCTGAATCAACTCACCCTACTTGGCCATAGACACTGTTTAGTAAGTTTTCATGCCTCAATCTGTATCCACATCACAGAGATTTCTTCTTCTAGGTCTACTGGCACGAATGGCGACAAGCGGAAACAAACAACGATCGTCAGAATTTGATCAAACGAAAGTTAGCTGCTGTTTCTAGATAGCAACCAATAAAACTCCCATAGACTTGCTTATAATTTTGTGTATAATTTGGGTTCATTTGTAGGAGGAGATGCCTCGAAGAGCTTCTTTGTGTACTCGTAGACCATGAAGAGCGTGGCAGTTGCTGGAATTGTTCGCAGCACCGACGGCAGCAGGCCATTGTAGAGACCCATCAGTCCTTCGGTGCGGAATATATGCAGTCCCACAGATGTCATGCTCTGCTTTGAATTCGTCACTTGAATTCGACTCTTAATGACGTCGGCGGGGAAAATCATTACCCAGAGTGTCACTCCACCCACAGCACCGGCGAGCATTGTTTTCAGCGGTCCGATCTCCTCCTTCGTCTGGCCAGGTCTGGAAGGAAAAAAACGATGATGTTGACATGACAGAATGGGATGGAAGCATCTTACTTTGCCAGGAATTGTCTGGTTCCTTCATATCCGCCAAAGAAGAAAAAGTAGCCAGGCATTTCCCTCATGAAAGTCGACGTCAGGCCTCTGTAGAATCCCGGAATACCTACAAAGAGTCTGAATAGTCTCAAATTCGGTAAAGCAATAAGGACCCATTAAGCGTACCCTCTGTCTTGAATATCTGCCGAGTCAACTGGAATGGGGTGACATGCGCCGAAGCCTCAGCACCCACAGTCTGAAATGAAAATTGTTCATTATCACCTCATTGAGCCAAAGAAATGGACGCATACATACCTCCCGCATGGCTTGAAGTTTGCATTTAACCAACTCCGTGGGGCATAGTGTAAAAGTTGAGAAAAAAGCTGCTAGGAAGCCAGAAACAGCATTTCCTAAAGGCGATAAATCTTTGGTACTATCCAAGCCCTGAATGTGGGCCACGAACTTTTGACATCCACCATACGCCGCAAAGAGCACGGAATTCTCGGCGACATTTGCAGCCACTGCTGGCAGGCTACCAGCGTACAGTCCGCGGAACACGCCATCCTTTCGATAAGTCTTAGCAAAGCAGTCTATCATGTTTTTGTACAGTTTTGGAAAGGTTTGCAGTTTCACTTTCACCGTATCCAAAGGCTGGGATACATACACTTGGGCAACGCCGCCTGGAAAGACAAATGGAAATCGGTTGTTTTGTTTAGCTGGTTGCTGAGTAAAGATGGGTAATTGTGAAGCTGGAAACCAGGAGCAGATTTCTGCTAAAAAGCAGCTTGTTGCTTCGAGGACTCGATTGAGTGGAGAAGGGAGAGCTAGGGATTGATCGTGTTGACGAGTCTAGCTCGATTCTGCAGTAAACGGGGACAACAACATCAGTATCGAGATCAAGCGCAGAATTACTCTTGCCAATCGCTGTTTCTTTGGGCTCAAGAGGCAATTGAGTAACATAGCCATCTCTCAAAGCACCAAGCTGATTTCATATAACACTCTGATCATCCCTGTCCTGTTCTATGGCGCAGAGTCATGGACGCTATTGAAAGCGGATGAAGACGCTCTTGGTCTTTTTTTGAGAGAAAAGTTCCATGTGCCATCTTTGGTCCTGTTTGCGTTATTGGCGTCTGGAGGAGGAGATTAAACTACGAACGGCTATACAGCGGCATGCTTCTAGTTAAGCGTCTTCGGATCCAACGCTTAAGATGGCTAGGTCATGTAAAACGGATGGGAACCACAGTTCCGGCCGGAAGAGTCTTCGAAACCGAGACAACGCAACAGAGGACGTCCTCGAACGAGATGGCGCACACGAGTGGAGAAGTACCTCAACCAGTTGGAGGCAGGTGACGAAAGATCGTGCTGGCCCACGTCCACCTCGGACTATAGCGCCAATCAAAGAACGTCCCCGGTCCACCCCAGGCTGTACAGTTCACAAAGAAGAAAAGTGTATCTGGGTGTTTGAAGGTCTTTTGTTTCGACGTTATCATTGTGCTCGATGCATTTTGAAGGGCAGCAACTTTTATCCTCCACTATTGTCAATACAGTGGTGGCCCGTGGCGTTGTGGGTATGTGCATCGACTCCTATGCAATTGGACTTACCGTGTCTAGGTTCGGTTCCTGGTACGACAAAAATAATTTTCACTGGCCCCATCTATTTCGAGTCGCCGTTGCAGATAATATAGGCAACTACGGACTGTAGCGTCATCCATATTATTATTGTCAGTACAGTAGAGCCCCTACTGCTTCCTTGGATACTCTGTCGCTACGGTTCATCCGACCGCTGTCAGAGTTGAGAAACTTGTCCCGACTCCTCGATATTGCCCTTCAGTACATCGAGCAAATCTTAAACCTAACCCTTCCGGACATTTTAGCGATCAAGAAATGGAGTATAGAATTTCATCTCCTGAACAAAAAGAGGTGCTACTGTAATTCGCAATATGAGGTTCCGCGTTGTAATTGCTCATCAAATCCATTCCGGTGTCTCTCACCATCAAATGAGGGGGAACTGGAACTATTTGAAAACCCCCGGCAATACAATTCTGCAGTTTTCGAAGCTATTCCAGAAAAGTGGGGAGATCAACTGTGTTTCTATGAACAGAAAATCGATTATTTTGCATCTCGTACTTTATGGAATGCCCACAGAACTTGAATAACACCGTTCCATTTGAAAACCCTAGTCGGGGTCAAAAAGAGAAAGTTCTACCTAATGCCCTTATGTTTCTGACGAATTTCGGTTTTCGAAAATCATTTTATATCAATTAGCATAGCATTGCTAATCGCAACATTCTCATGTACTTACTAGAGCCGATCAAGTTGTTGACTCAACTATAATTCGGAAAGTTCGATGCCATAAATGTGATCACTTGCGAATTAATTAAATTTTTGCACATCATTTTGACCCGTGTTCCTTCTTGGTTTATCTTAGTCAGATCTTAATCAGTCGTAGATAACTGGCCGTGTAGAAACATAATAAAATCGACTAGAATGAATATTTCTAAGAACGCATGTCCATGATTAACTCATACTCAAGGACAAACCAATAATGCTTGCTGATAGATTGTGCCTCTATTTCAATGAAAATCAATCAATTGGATGTTAAATAAATCACGTGTATACAAACTAAATGATGAGGATGTACCCAAATGCTATGCTCCACAAACTTTGCCTTTTCAAAGTCAATGTTGTCGCTTGTGCAGCAACAAGAAAGGCGTGACGCTCATCTGAGCAACTGCCTATTTGTTGTAGTTTAACCAGAAATTGAAATGGGCAAATGAATCATTTTACTAAAGCGACTGCTTACAGACTGCTTCTGATGGTTCTCATGACGTGCATAGTTCTGCCATACTAAAGGGATGCAATTTCATTAAGCGCTTCGTAATTTGTCTGTCTATTTAGATAACAAAGAACTTCTCAGTTGAAACGTATTCAATCTCAATTGTCTGCTTATTGTGCCAGCGTGCTTGACTTATTTTCCCTAAATGTGCCATAAATTGAGGCGCCCATTTCATAGCCACTTATTTATCATTGAAAATTTGAATAAGGGTAAATCACAGCTGAAAGTAGATTCAACGTCTTGATGATCTTTCCTCATTGTTTGCTGCACTTTAACTCGTATGATTTATTCAGTTATTGCACAACAAAGTACACAGCAATGCGAAAATTGCAAAACAGCTGATAACCAGCGATTTACATTCAGCTCGCTCTCGTTCCGGCATTCCATCTTCTTGATCAACAAGTTATATAAACAATAGCCTATGACTCAAGGAAATCCCTACAGCAAGTGTCAGACAACTGAAAATAATCATAAAATACACTGTGTCCCAGCACAGTTCAATTGTAATTGCAAGTGAACACTCCACTCAATCACCTGACGTAAGACTGTGAAAACAAAAACGTAAACAAACCCCCAGGGGGCCATCCGATAAGGGCTGCCCAGAAGTCCCACTGAAAATGAAAAAGCAACGCACTCATTGGAATTCCAATTGATCTCACCTATGGAACCGGCGGTGAAGTCGATAAGTCCAGTTCTCAGATTGGTGGAATCGTTTCCCTTCATTTTGTTGTCGGATTTTTATTCGCACTCATACGATTTACACGGGATGTGTAACATTTATTCCCGAACCACGTTAACTTGATAAAGAGCAAAATAACACTGCCCTACGTAATGGTGATTGGAGATCCAGCAACGCACATGTTTCGCTGTCAATCTAATTCTCGTTATCATTGTGAAATTTCTCCGAATACCGGAATCGTATTAGCGGGGCGAAATCCTCAGCGTTGAGCTTATCAAGACTCGTCTTGATTGGTGATAACGCAGACAAGATCAAGTATCATGTTGTGATCGACAGTTTGTCAGCGGAGGGGCGAGAAATGAGTGACGGGAAATCATTTGGTTCTTGGGCTTTTGGCTTATTTGTTCTTATTTTCGCTACATAGCATCATGTTCAGATTCCAGACGTCGCTCAAAGAGAATGCTTTGTAGAGAGAGTGATAAGAGAGCGCAGTGCGAACTCTCTGAAGTACTTGCTGTTTCCAGTGGTGCCAAGTTTGATTAAAGAAGATTATTTATTTCTTTTTCTTTTAAGACATCAGATAATAATTTCAGATTTAGCTCTGTTCTCTGTTCATATGAAATAAATTAAAACCACTGTAATTAAAAAATAACACTTCTTTAATTTCGCATTAATAGTAAAGTAAAAATAACCTGCGATTCAATATCCATATATATAGCGTGGTTAACACTGTATCACATGTGGTACGACCCGGTCGAACGACCAAATAATGATTTGAGTTCACATCAAGAATGATGTATTACAGATTACGCATTGCGCATGTTCGCCATGTTTGTTTACTTTTCTGACATTTCGCCTACATCACAGGTGACAAGAGCATATTATTTCCTTGTGAAGGAAGTAGACTTTGGTTTATAATTTCTACTATTCTAGAATCTACAATTCGAAATGGGTACCTATGTTACTATATTTAAGTCCATACTTACGTTAAGTATGATGGTTAATCAAGGATAAGTATAGAATTATGCTATTATACTACTGCTCCAACCGTTAAACCGCAATCCATAGTGGTACATTCATCCAGCTACATGTATTAGGATGCAATATAAATTAAAGCAGGACATGAGGATATAATTGCAAACTGCAGCCCCTCTAATACTTCCTGAGTCGCTCAACTCGATGTGAAGTAACTGATGCAGATAAGGTTACAAGGGGTGGTGGTGTTGTTGTTGAAGAACTCATCGAAGTCGTAGAGTATAGTTTGGATCGTTGTAGGGAATTAGTTATTCAAGGAGCTAATGTAACCAGTCCTCTGAGGTTTCTTTTTGGTATCCTCTGATTCTTGAGCAACAAAGCACAGAAATTCTATGAACGGATATGCCTGTGCGAGCATTGAAAGCACGGTTTAATCGATATATTCTGCAATTACCAAACAAAATCTTTAACAAATATGACAGAATTCATCAAATTGAAGATTTAAAACAGGAGATGTAAGTTAATGAGGATGATCAAAGCCAACAGGTTCAAGTGCAACAACTTGAAGATATTTTTGAAAGAGGCAATGGGGACTATTTCTCGTCTCCAACGATTTTTTTAAAAAAATGCAATGAAAAATATATCCCTTATTCATCACTTTTATTCAATGCATTGTGATAAATAACACATTACACATTTAATAACACTTTAGAAAATATCTATACGGACAAGCCCGCTTCAATTGACGCATTGGAAGACAACATTGAAGCATTTATTCGTGAGATACCGGCCGAAATGTTGGAAAGAGTATGTCAAAATTGGACTAAGCGGATGGACCATTTGAGGCGCAGTCAAGGTCAACATTTGCATGAAATAATCTTCAAACATTAAATTATATGGACCGCACTATCGATTCAAATAAAGATTTCGTGCATTTTTCTGAATTTTTTGTGTTTTTTTTTTTGAAAAACTTTCATATAGCTTTTAAAAAATCACCCTTTAGTTATTCGAAAAAAGTTACAATTCTGCATCTCTGGGCACAATAGCTCAAATATGTTCGCATTCCTATGTGACTCTATAGTCACTTCCCATTATCTTCAATTCAATTCAAAATACACCTGAATGCTGGACGATAATCTGGGTATTCTTGACGTTATTTTAATACAAGGGGCCCATCCTATTAGCCTCCATGTCAGTTGCTTGTCATGTGACAACGTCTACGGCTGTAATCTGGCTAGATTTGAATGGCTTTTTTTTTTCCGCAGTCTTGTCGTGTGGTTGAGAATTAAATGGCCTAGCATTCGTTGCGTTTAAATATAAAAGTCCCACAGTTGTATTTTATGTCTTGTTATATATTGGTATTAAATAAGAAATATATTTTACATTCAATATTTGTTTTTTTCTTCTTTTTTTGTTTGTTTATGGAAATTACATAGTCATTAACAAAATGTGTTTTATTCTTCTTATTTTTTTTCAACTTGTTTCTCATTCTTATCAATAAATCAAAACAAATTAAAACAAATTTACAAATACCGCCGCCGCTGCCCATCTACTAGATGTCATTTGTATATCATTTTTACCCTAGACGTAATTTCAATTTAAAATTACACAGATGTACTCGTTTATGAATGTAAACAAAAATAGAATCATTTTTTTTTTTGTTTTGCAAAAAGAAAATATCTCTCGTTCATTTAAATATTATTTTATCATCTAATTGAATAAAAACTTCAAGATTCTCTCAATTAATCCTCAGAATTCGTATTAATCTCCTTATGCGCGTTTTATTTAAACATTTTCTTTTTGTACTTGAATATCTTTCTGTGGGCGTCAGGTGTAAAAATAGTAAACTACCTCGGATACTGGGATTTACTTGTTAACAATTCTTAATTTTTTTTTGTTGTTTGTTTTCTTTTTACTCTTTTAATTCTATTGTATACGTCTCCTTTAATTCAATTTTTTTTTGTATTTTATTATTTCTAACTTTACGTTACGGTTATTAGTTTTGAATGGAAATGTAAAGAGAAGAGAAAAGAAAAGAAACAGAAAAACTGTGAAACTAAAAAGGAAAATATCATCCCTAGGCTTTGTAAACGTTTATTATTCTTGTTTTCTTTTGTTTTTTTGTTTAAAACCAAACAAAATTTCACATTACATTCTAACTTATTGATTTATGATGTAAACTATTTCATAGAGTTATATAGGTTCCTGTTATAAAATTATGTTTTACTTAATTCTTTTCACTTTTAACCGTTGGGTAGCGTTTATTGGCACATTTACTTGTTGTTCGTGTAATTAAACTTACTTAACTATTTTACATTGACTTACGAACTACACATATGATTAGTGTTTATGTTAAATACATGCAGATTACTTACAAGTTGGTATATATATATATATATATATGTATATTTTCAGTTAAACACATGTGTATACATAAATACGGTTAACAAAAATACAAATTACATAAGTATCTAGATAATAATGATTCTTTTTTTTTTTTTTTTTTTTTTTTCTTGTTTAATATGTTGTTTTGTTTTGGTTTGCTCCACTCAATAAATAATTTATGGATTCAAAGATACAATCTTGATAGCTATTTTCGTTTTTCGAAGATCAAACAAGTTCGTGTTTATTTAAATTTAAATGTAAAGTTGTGCTTGAAGTTAGGTTACCTTAAAAGAACGACATGCACGTAAATAGTGACTAGTATATCTGAGATACTGAAACGATAACAACGAAAATATAATAACAAACGGGAATCTTCATGGTGGTTTGTATGTGGCTCTTCTCTATCTCTTCTTCAGGGTTCTCCTATTTCTATGCACCTGTTCGGATCAGGCGCCAAAACTTAGGAGTTATTTCGCTCCAAATTGTGGTCAAGAAACACATCTCTTTTAAGGGGCGACGTTCACCATACTTTAACATGCATCTAACACGTTTTTTTACCAGTTTTTGAGCTCTGGATACATTTGTGCCAGTCAGTTTTGTGATTCTGGGGAAGTCTGTATCTACGATTAAGCAGGTGACGTGGTTCTGACAAAACAATTTTGTTATTTGACGCAAAATTTACTGTTGTGAACTGTCGAGAGAATGACGCTCCAGAATTCATGGGATGACCACCATCTACTTTAAGAAGTCAGGAAAGATCGAATCTCCCATGTAGAGTCCAAGTCACTAGGGGCAGATTTGATTTCTTCAACAATAAGCAACAAACGTAGGTCGGTACGTTAATGGATGCCATTGAGACATGGAACCACGGCTGAGAAGAGTGAGTATTTGACAGAAATAAATACACACAGTCACACACATCATCATACAGTTTAATGAGAATTCCGAAGGGACTTCAAATTATTTACAAAATATCCTAAATTGAACCAACTTCTTCTGAGGCAAGGCTGTTAACTAGAGAGGGGTCAGCTAAAGAAAACACACCAAAGGAGTTCCCTTATTAATTGTGTTTTGAGAAGTCAGTGATATCGTATGTTTATAAAGGATTTTCCTAGTGGGACTCACCGTGGACCAATGACCGATGACGCAACTTTCAATGTCAAAACATTCAGTAAAAACAACATTTTCAAGTACATATATATAACAGTACAAATAATTTGAATGCATTACTAATGACGGCAACTTTAAGAGCGTTATTGCCAAATTTTTAACTCAAGAACTAAAGCCACTCGATTACACGAAACGACGTAACGTTCTAGGATCTTGCCCTAGATACTTACATAAGTTGGAAGATGATAACCAACTTCATCGCAAACTCATGTTAGGTGATGAAGTGCATTTTTGGCTAGACAGCTTCGTCAATAAACAGAATATGAGTTATTGATCATAGAGCGTGGTGTCATGTAGCCATGAATGTGACACATTACAGAAACATGTTGCAGTGCAAGGAGAATTGCATGCGGTAGACATTAATAATAATGGATGTTGTGAATAAAAATTGAGTGTGAGTGTTCCCTCACTATTTTGGAGGGGACACTCCATCTGGTGTGAATAAATATAGTTAACGTTAAGTTTAACGAAAACCAGAAACTCACATCTTTTGACAGTTGAACGTATCATGAGTGTTCCCTCCATTTTGGTGTGAAGAAAGATGAATAGTATTGAGTAAACCCTTGAATGAGTTGAGTGTGTGTTGAGGACACTTTATGATTTAAAAACGTTTAATAAAGTTTGAACAATTGAAAATACGGTTTCGGAAGAGGTATCATTCGATGTAAGGTAGAAAACCCTAAAGGAAATCTTGAATGGAAGATGACGGTTTTATAAGTTGTTTACACTTTCATCCGTGCTGGAAAAAAGCCAAACTCCAGCTATGTATGAAAATTAGAATGCAAGCGTCGTTGGAAGCTATGGAGGAGCAAATTAAAAAAAAATCCATGGCGGAACCATCAAGGAGCATTCCACAATTCCGGCAAGTTTCAACGTCAAAAAGGACCTTCAGAAGGAAATACTCGTGAAGCAAAAGGTATATTGAATAAAACACAAGGAGAAATATACGTGTGTTCCCGAAAAGCCGTGAATTATATATCTTTGGTTTTGCGTTTGTATGTTTAAAAACATTTCTGAAAATGAACGTGTCTGAAGACGGTGAACGTGTTAATCGATAAATCGTTCTGTCTGTCTGAATTAGCCGGTGGCGATAGACGAGCTCAATTTTGAATAAGAGATGGCTGCCGTTTCGGGCTAAATGTGTGGAGCTAGTCATCGAAATTTGATTTCAACGAATCCACAGCTGCAAACGTGTCCGTGGTGGAATTATGAACGACGTCGACTTCCATTAATATCTGGATTCTAGTTTAAGCTAATAATAAGCTTTTCGAGATGTGGCTTGCGTTTTGATTTAAAAATGTCATATCCTTATTAGATCAGGATGCATGACAATGAAAGAATTTGTTCAGCAACCAAAAACACTTCTATTAGAAACTCTGTTATTTTCTTTAGAATTGAAGGACATGGCCAAAGAGCGTCAAATATGACTCTGATTCTCCATAGTTTTACAAATGATTCAAAGACAAAAAGGTCAAAATTGGCGAAAGCAGAAGTTTCAAAAAACAATAAAAGGCGTACGGTCGTTCGAAGCCACCATTCGTGCCTGGGCAGATAAACAATGCTACTCCTGAACTGTATGTCACCTAAATTATTAATGGAAGGATAATCGATTAATTATTATGATCAACGTTAACTCCATTCAGTTCTTTGTACTCCACGCAATCCTTTCTGCCTACCAGTCCTAAGCATGGTACAAATTTGAGTTTTTTGTTTTTATGAAAGCTATTTTATTTTATCATTTTTTTTTATGTCGGCCATTCATTTTGTGCGTGTTATTGACGAACGATTATTGATACATTTTCCGTGAGAATTGCACTATTAGGGAAGAGTTGCAAGAGTAAGACGAAAAATTGGGATAATTTCCCATCTGATGTGAAATAAGGCCTCTTAGAGAAGTGACTAAAGCGCGTGTGTTGCTAATCCTCCTGGAAAGTGGAGTTGAAAACCAACCAAAGTGGTTATCCTTCTCTTCTTATCCTTCACTTACCCGCTTCTACAGGGACAACATCTAGTTTGTGACATAAACTGACATTTTGGTATGATTGCTGGGCATTTCTTATGCAGTTGAAAACAAATATTTAAATTTGGTAAAGTGGGTATCAACGATGCATTTACAACCAACCGAGAGAGGTGCAAAAGAAAGTTCCTGTGCCCGAAATCGAACCCTGTGGCGATTCATATCAATCCACCAATATACTTTATGTAGAGGGTTACCAGAAAACAATAATAGTTATGTTTCAGCAGCTGTCAAAGTCACTAGTGTCATGCAGCTGTCAATAAGCTTAGAAGGGTTTGCCTTTTCATCATGCAACGTTTTACGCGTTTGGCGCCCATTGTTGAAAGGAAATGCTGCCAACTGTGGGTCCAAGTGTCCACAGCACACTCTGTTCAGCAATCATGTCAAGATTGTATTTCGAATGACTGCAAGGTGCACTTGAGTTGGATAACGTAGCTCTGGCTCGGAGAATAGTCGACTCTAAGTGAATGGTTCAACCCGACAGGACGAGCAGTAGTAGCTGAAGAAAATAAAGGAGCCTTAACCAATTTAGTGCGAGGCTTTCTTTGAATAAAATTACTACGTAGAGGGCGCTTAAACAGTCTGGTATAACAAGAGATATGAACTCACTCCTAGGATCAGTGACTTCAAATGCAAATGTCACACTCATCGCACACAGAAGCACTGGTCAGTTGGAGTCAGAAGAGCTATTCGGGCAGACACATACACCACCGCAAAGGACGTTCCCAAACACTTCAAAATACAACAGAATATAATGGCAACTAAAAATTACGACCAATCTCAGTAGTACGCCGGGAACGGGTGATAATTCGAGGGATTGGAGGCGTGATGGTTTGGCGAGGGCAGGACCGGCCTCACCGGATGGTAGTTGCCGGAGGCGACTTGATGGTAAGCCCCAAAGCCTCGGGCCGAGACCATGTGCCTGTTTTGGGCGGCAGCAGACTCGCCCAGAAGTCTGGATTGATCCGATGTGAGGAGTCGGTTGTTCTGCTCCATCAGCAGATGGGCGGTGGGATCAACCAGCAGGCGGTGCTGATCGGCGTTGGATGCGGCCAGTATTCGGTGCTGCTCGGCGGTCGAGAGCAGCCGATGGTGATCGATGCCCTCGCGGTTGTTGTGCTGGATCTGTGACGGAAGGAACGACCGATTGTTGCCGACGCCCATGTTCCCGTTGGGGGTGAGGTCCAGCGACACCATGCGCAGGACATCGTGGTGAGGGTGGTTATAGGGAATCTGCGGCGGGGAAGACACAACGTAGTTCGCTGTCCGACTAAGGTCGACAGAGGTGGTTTGATCGTGGTCCTGATCGCTCAGCTGGTCGGGTATCAGGCTGTGGTTGTGCATGGACTGGTGCTGCTGCATGGACAGTTGACCGGTGTGCTCCTGTTGCTGCTGCTGAGAGTGGTGCTGCTGCTGCTGTTGCGGCTGCTGATCACGTTCGGAGAGGATGTCATAGATGTGGTGATGGTACCGACCGAGGCCTATGTTCGAGCCGGACGGTGGCAACTGGAAGTTGTGGTGGTAGTTGGAGCCTATATTCGAGCGGGAGGACATGTCAAGGCCTTGTAGGTCAGAAAGGTCGTTGTTTGAACTGTTACGGTAGTCGGACGACACTTCCAGATCCTGGTTGTTGCTGTACTTCAGGTTGGCCGCACTGGCCATGCTCTCGTACTTGGAGTAGACTAGATCCATCTGCGATTGGGTGAACTTCATGCGCATGTCATGTCCGCTGGAATGGGAAGCGTGAGGGTAAGCTATGAAATTCGAGGCGGGCTAAGTGTATGCTTACCTGTTTTGGGGAATTATGCTGTTTTCGTCGTCACTCGAGAGCTGGTTGTGCCCCGACATGTTGTGAGGCCTGTCGCCATCGTCATCCCTCTTTCGGCAGATCTCGTTCCCGCTGAAGTTGTACCGCGGAATCGAGGGCGACGAGGCTGGCGAGATCAGCTCGTGCTCAGTGTAGCCGGAACCGCCACTGGCACCCACGCTGGAGGCGTTTCGCCTATGCTGCATCGAAGGGAGCGGCGAAGCAGCCGACATATTCTGTCCACCGCCATTCGCTGCGTTGACATTCGACCCGAACATGGAGTAGTCCCGCCCGGGGGAGATGGCTTGCGGTGATGGCGGAGTCCGGTGGTGGTTCGAGAATCCCTCGGAGTCGCCTCCGCCTCCCATGTGCTGGCCGCGAGGCGTGGAGCCAGCGTCCACGTCGATGTCGTTGTTGTTTTGATTACTCTGCGGATCTGTGGGCGTCGATGTATCTGGAGAGATGTTACACGAGTTCATCGAGTTGCCGCCAGACGGATACATTGGCAGTGGTGGAATCTGCATGGGGAAGTTGCTGAGGTTCTTCATCAGTTTAATCTCGTTCTCCAGGTTGTCCATGTTCGACATGTTGCCGCCGCCGAAGCGATCCCCCTCAACCTCGATTTGCGAGTTCATTTGATTTCCATTGTCGAGGTTGGAGTTAACTTGGCTCTGCAAATTCAAAGACAATGAGACCAGCTGCGAGCTGGAGTCTTCCATGAATCTTACCTTCATTTCGCCGCTCTCATTGTCCATGATGCTTCCGACAGAATTGAGCGCCGCTTCGACCAGCATGCTTGCCGAGGACGGTGCTCCGCCGCCTGTGTTCAGTCTTGCGTTGGCGTTGTTGTAGAACGAGTTCATGAAAGACTGCGAGTGGGCGATGGAATTCATGTGCTGCATCTGCTGCTGATGCGAGTTCTCCGAACCCACTCCGTTGTGGTGGAACTGCGTCATCTGACCAGAGCCAACGGCGCCAGGGTTATTAGAGTCTACGACGTCCAGGAACGACGAATTTTCGTCCTCCTCATGCGCAATCGGGTGGTTGTGGTGGTCACCAGTGGCGGAGTTCATCAGACGGGCTATGAAGTCACGATTTGGCAGAAGCTTGCTGGGATCATCGACGCCTCCCGGCGGCACACCCATTCCCATCTGGGAAACCGGATTGCCCGTTACGAAGGAGCCCGGCCCCACAACTCCACTCGACGAAGGGCAGTCCCTTGACATGTGCCGATCGTCGTCGCTGATCCATTTCTTGCTACCCTTGCTGACGACCAGGTTCTGGCGCTGCATCATCGTATGCGTCGGAGAGTGCTTGTAAGTGGGCGTCTGGGGCGCGTTAACCATATGCTCATGGTGTCTGTAGCTATTCTCGTGATCTTCCACAGGATCGGCATTGCCACCAGTCATATGCATCTTGTCCGACCCATCGGTGCCATCCACAATCGCTGCCACCGCTGCAGCGGATGCTTGATGTTGCTCGGATATCCGCTGGGCTGTCTTTGATAGAAACGTCTCCACCAGACTCATTTGGGCGTTTTGTTTTCGACGAACCTGCTCCATTCGCTCCTCATCGTCGTCCATCTCTTCCGCTTCGTCCTTATGGCTTGCATTGCGCTGTTTCTTCTTCCTTTTCCGACCCACATCCTTAGTAAAGATGTTGTTAATCTTCGACGACAGCAGCGACAAATTGGTTTCGTTACGACACAGGTCCTTGATGGACTTCCCCGACTTCTTTATGCTCTCGAATATGTCGTCCGAGAACTCTGTGTCGCTCTTGCTGTCCAGCATGCTCGAACTGAGCAGAGAATTTTGATCCTCTAAGCTCTTGCGACGTCGTCGTGGCGCTTGCTCTGTGGATGAGAGAGTGTCTTTTTCTTTTCAGAATATTAGAAAGTGTTTGTGTGTGTGTCAGTTGGGGAGGAAGATTTTTATTTGTGATCGAGGCAATGATGTGGCAACGAGAGCTGAAGCTAGAGAAAGTCGGGCTTTGATTGGAGGTCTAAAGTAGGGAAAGTTGGACTAGGTGATGAGATGAAGCGACTCTGAGAGATGCATCTGAGTTCTTTCAGATCTCTCTACAAGGTACGACTGAGGAGAAGAAGAGAAAATCGCTCTTTCAAGCGACATCGAATGTAATGCTTCCAATATGAGGACCCTTAAATGCCAGTGTTTTAGACACATCGTCGATATAGAAACCGATATATGGAATATGCCAAGGCTAGAAACGAGGTTCTACATAAGACTCAAACCCCCAAATAAGTCGTTGGTTGAGTGAGAGAACATTGAATTCGTATTGAGTGCTTACCTAAGAAGTCAACTTTCATTCCACCTGAGTACGCGTCGAATGTGTAGGCCACGCTTCGTTCAATCTTCGGCATTTGCTCCTGAGTGTAGTTGTGAACTTTTTTATAATGAAATTGAAGACACTGTTTTGTTGTAAACGCCGCTGTACACTCTGTTTCGGCACATCTAAAAGAAAACAAAACAAATCGAAATCCAAATTATGTGTTAGTACGTATCGAATGCATAAATTGAATGATGAAGTATACTTAAATGGTCGAACACCCGAATGCGTTAGCATGTGAATTTTCAGATTGCTCCGATTTTGGAAGAGCTTCTGACATCGCGGACAACTGACTACGGCGGAGTTCCGCGTGTGAACCTCCTTGGAGTGGCGCTGCAAGGCCGCCCGAGATCCTAGAAGTTTTGAACATAATTTACACTGAAAATCTCGTAAAACTTCAGCCATATCTAAAATGAAATTATGAAGAAATAAATTGCTTTTTGGTGATTTTTTTAATGAGAAATGAATGGATTTGATGCTATTGTATGGATATTTGTGTTGCTTGCTGTACTTCATTTTTTAAAGCTAGTTGTTAACCTGAATTGAGATTGAGTGGATTCATTTTGAATCGTGTTCACTACGACTGTGTGGCTGGTTGTGGTGTGAGAGCTACGCATGCACATGGAGTTCGACATGAGGCAGCAGTTTGTGGCAATAAAGGCTTTAAATTATGCAGAGTTTTTGAAGCAAAAATGAAAATGAAGTTTGTGGAGTTTTATCTCTCCACGATCTTTGGCGACAAGGATGCCAGCTAAAACAAGAAGAGCAGTAGGATCGCCAGAGAGAATGCGTTGTAAATGGTATTCGTGAGTTGGATTGTGAACTGGAATGTGCAAAATAGGGAATGACGTTAATTGCTTGGCTCATCGAGGTCATTAGCTTCCGAAGAGAAGAACCGGGGATCATGTTTAAGAGTTGAAATTGAAATGTCTCGGACCAATGATTGACTGCATTTGTTTGGCATTCGCTAGTATTTTCTGCAATGATTTAGAACTTTAGAGAGTTTCGGGGATCTTATTATTATCCTGAGTTGGGCATGTACATTCGATATTGCAGTCACTACTTCTCATGTCGGTGTTGTGAATATTCCATGCGTCTGTCTATGGTTGCCGGACTGTAAAATTGCTTTCCAAATTCGGGGAAAGGCTCATAAATACATTTCTGCATACGATACGCTGAGTTCCATAGGATGTGTGACGGTGCAATAGAACCATTTACACCTCTTTACAGAAAACGTATTCTATACAAGAGACAGTCATTCTACCAATGCAGGGTATAAAGGATAAATTCTATCAAAATACTATGAAAGAAAGTGTAGTGAACTCGAACATAGCCAATTGTTGCTTTGAGCTGTCAGTTATTTCGATGAGAGCGTCAAACACAAACACAAACAAGAGTAGAGAAACTTGACAAGCTGTCAAAAGCACAGTTTTGTTTCGTATTCGTCAAGCAGTGTGGACTGAATACGTTTCATAACATGATTTGTATATAGATAAGTGCATGGATATGATTACAAACTTTTTTTCGTGGAATACTTGGACGTGGATGCCAACATTCGATGCGTTCTTGCCGAAGTACAGTCCTATGTACTGCGTATGTGAAAATTAACCTTAGACGAGGCGGCCACTCGTCAAATAAATATCGTGGATATTAAAATCATGTTTCTGTGTTTTATTTCAATTCAAAGTTAAAAAAACACCCTTAAAATTGTCTAGATCTATATTGGTCAGGTTCTGTGAACAGCTTAACAACCACCAATTTGTATGGACTGACGATGAGATGGGTGAGATGGAATGTCTACAAACACACTACTTAAGGTGCACATGCTGAGAATATAGACATTACAGCTCAAGCCCTAAAGAACCGCCGAACACATTAAGGTGACCCGCAAAGTAAAATGGCAACTTAACCAATTTGACGTCTGGCTAAGAAGACATGTAAATAAATCTGCTTGAAAAAATCAGAAAATCAACGAAATACTGTGTATCACGGTATATTTTAGTGAACACAGGCCGACCTCACGCTTAGCTCTATATTCGGAGCAGAAAATGTCCGTAAACTTCAATGTTGTGGTCTCAATTCTCAAATAGAATTTCTGATTGGATCAAATTTACATTTTTTCGAAGCATACTTTTGGGCATTACTAAAACTAGATTTCACTCAATTTGAGTTAAATTGATATTTTGAGACGTTTGAAACCACATTTTGCAGAGGTTTGGCATTGGAAGCGGTTTTACGAATCAGTGTACATTAGATTGCTGCCCATTCAAAGGTCCAAGAAATTAGCTAAACACCGGCTGATACGTAGCTTCATCTAGAACTTCAGCTTCAGGCATCCTCAAATCTCAGCAAAATCTAGACCACCAACCTGTTATAATAAACGCACAAAAGTCAGCGCTTCAAGCCAGCTTAGTTCCGCTTTAAAGAAATAAAAACCAAACAACGAAACATGCTCAAGTGCGCAATGGATGCTATAACGAATGCTATGTACGAATATGCTTCAACTTAAAAATGCACAACAAATTCACAGCTTTTGAGTTGGTCATCAAACAACAGTTCGTCTTACCGCTATGCATTCGCTTTATGTGAACTTTCAACTTTTGCGGTTGACAGAATTTGCGTCCGCAAAAGTCGCACAGAGGTCTGGCACGTTGGGGATTTGCACTGCAGCCATAGGTGCGGTGCATTTCCAAATAGTTGAGTCGTAAGAAGAATTTATTACAAAATTGGCACTGGTATGCTCCCTTGCCTTCGTGCATCTCGGCCGCGTGCTTCATGATGTTGTCCTTGCCGAGAACCGCTTCGCCGCACACCTTGCAGTGGTACTTTCGGATCGTGAGGCTGAACGAGGGATCGTGAAACACCGAGCAGTGAGTGCGATAGTAGAGAGGATGTTCGAATTTGAGGCTACATCCGCCGCAGTCTGAAAAAGAAAGGGAATCAATCAAGTTTGGGAGATGTCTTGCGACACATGGGATACGGAGACGGTACTCACTTGTTTTCTCGGTGTGCTTCTTCCGCCACATGGTGTTGCAGTCGTCGCTCCAGTAGAGCAGTTCGAAGCCAGCCTTTAACTCCCTGCAGGTCACCAGAAAGGCTTTACGGTCAATGGACACCAAGTTGGCGTTGCGCTCCTCGTACGACAGTGCAGGTCGGCTGTACCGCAACCAATTCGACGTGTTTGGGTCGTCGCAGGATATCAGGTCTGACTTGCGGTCGCCCTCGCAGATCTCGAAGATGGTCTTCATGTTGCTGTCATCGGGGATGTCGTTGACTTGCACTGACTTTCCTATGATCGGACCCAGCTTCGTGTATGGCGGGATGTCCGTCTTCGCGAAGACTCCGTAGATGTTCGCCTCCACTGTTCGGAGCTCGAATTCATTGGGAACTGATGCCTCAGCGAAGGTGATCGTCACTCGGCGGTCTTCTGATGTCTGCGAACTATTGTCGTCTTCTTGGTCGTTATCGTCGCCACAATCTTCTTGTCTCTCGGCGTTGGTTTTCAGCTTCTCCAGCGCTTCAATGTTCTTCCTCTCGATCCACGTGGACAGGTCCACGGTGTCCTTGATGTAGCAGAGGGCGTTTCGCAGCGGGCAGTGATCGTAGTCATGAGATCCGTTACAGTCTCGACAGGATCGCATCTCATAGTTGGCGGCTCCGTTCTCGTTGTGTTCGTCGTCCTCTTCGATGAAGTTCTGCTCATTTTTAATTTCAGTCGCCAGCATCCCTTCATCTCCTTCTTCTGCCTCCTCTCCATCATCGTCGTACTCGTCTTCTTCCTCGCCCTGTGGCTCTTGTGGCTGCGGGTGTTGTAGCTGCTTAAGCTTGCCATTGAACGTCTGCGCCTTGCCGGCTTTCTTGCCTTTTGATCGGTCTCGCATTCGAAAACTCTTGTCTGGCCGAACGATTGGTGCCGCAGTTGGCTCTTCTTCCTCGTTGTCATTCTCATTTTCGTTCTCATTTTCATTCTCATTCTCATTTTCATTCTCATTCTCATTCTCGTTCTCATTTTCACCCTCCTCGTCCTCGTCATACTCATCATCGTCTTCGGCATCGCTGGGATTAAAGATCTGATAACTCTCGGCTGAGGTCTTCTTCAAGCAGAGCGCTCCTTTGAAGCTGTCATTTTGTATGCTCGCCGACTTCTCGGCCAGTTCGCTTTTGATTTTCTCAGCAATTCGACAGTCAAGCACTTCTGGGAGTGTCTCATTGTCAAGGCTACTGCTGATCGATTTGTCCTGAGCGTCGTGCTTTGGAAGTTTCAGTGAAAAGTTTGAGAAATCTTTGGCTTTGTTGAAGCCATTCAATGGATCGTGGAATTGGACGCGCTTCTTTCCCTTCGGCCCGGGCTTTGTCAGCGGCAGAGGATCGTTGCAATTCTCCGACTGGCTATTGCTGAAGTCCTTAGCGCTCATGTTCGATTCTAGTTTGAAATTTGGGAAATTCTTTGTGGTGGATGATATTGATGTAAGGCTGAAATTAAAAAAAAAACAGTAAAGTTAGTCCTTTTGAATGTCGGAAAATATAGAAAAGGTTGATGCTGATGTCCATTTCGGACCTAAGCGCCATCGATATGAATTATTATAAGGTGGAAAAACATTTAATTGAGGAATGATATTGCTGTCAATCTATTTATCAGTCCTAATTGTCAATATCTTTGGTTAAGTTTCAATTGTCAGAAAATAATGAATGGCTTGCTTGCTGAATTGTATCAATGGAAAAAGGACTGTCAATATCTAAACTGCTGCCCGTATAACCAACGCTTTTGCTAGTTTTGAGGATAAGGTATGGTGTATGAAAAAGGACATTTAAGGATATTTGGACTGAGCAGCTTTGAAAGATGTACTTAGTGGCATTATGTTAATGTTTGACAGCTGTCATTTCACCATGTTCCAATACTTGAAAGCAGAAATAAAGTACCATAGAGACCGTCGACTTGTATCTCTCATTATACGTTGACAAAACGATGTTATTGCTTCTTAACATTTTTGACAGCGTTTTGTCAATGTCATCCACATAATATCGTAAATAACTGTTAAAAAGTCGGTCCTCGGTAGACAAGGGGGCAATCAGCAGATTCTGGTTGAAAGCGACACAGTTTTTGCTCAGGATAGAGTACAAAAATTCTCTCAGAATTGTACCCTGGAAAATCCGCTGAACTGCTTGTTCAACTTGGTCAAAGCTGTAAATTGCTGCGCATGATGTCTAATTCGAAAGTACATATGTATGTATGTTATTGATATTTGAAAGGTGTTTAGTAGAAATGAAGATAGTCGACTTCACATCTGATGGTAACTTTGTCCACAGACGAATTTGACGGATATTCACAAGCTTTTTGGCGGTTATTCACGAATTGTTTGACAGTTGTTTCATGTTTATGCCCACTTGTGTGAATGTATCATTATTCTCGGATTGGTAGGTTCGGTCCGGGAAAACGTTATAACGAACGCTGTCAAAAAGTGTTGAGGAGTAAGACAGTGACAGGAGTAAGAGTGGCAACTGTAGCGTTCGTTAAAAAGAGGTTAAGCTTAAAATTGGCATCGTGTTAATCAAAAATTCTTGTTAGGATTGGAAAGGAACAGTGTTATACGAACTGAGCCCACGTAGAATATGTGTTTGAATATACATATGTACTTGAAAAATATCGTTATATCGGTCCATCGTTACAAGGACTACAGGTCACAGGGTTGTGTTAAAGTGGATTTCAGAAAAGAATGATTTTAAATGTTTGTCATTTTAGACAAAGAACACTCTGGCGGACAATGTAGTGTAGGATATTGAGTTTAGCGAAACATACAATTGTGAGAAGGATTTCCTTTTCCACTGAATATTGTAAAGTGCTGTAGACATGAGCAGCGAACTGCGAAAGTAAACTTTCAGAAACAACGCTGTCTGGCAAATATAAACAAAAAGATATACTTCTAGGTATATCAAAAGATGCAGATTTTTTTGTCGAGAAACAATGTCAACAAAAGTTTGCTTAAATATCCTAATAACCGGTTTTAATTGTGTGTTCTCTGCTAATCAATTATTCTCTGGGCGGGTTGTCAAACTGAGAAAGCGATCCTAAAAGAGGTAGATGTTGCGAAGATCCCAATTCACAAGACGCGGCTCATGTGTACAGCACATTAAGCTAACTGCCTTCATGTGGAAAATATTACAAAAACGAGTAATTAGCAGCATTCACACTCAACAATTTTTCGATACGATTTGCTTGGTATCAAATTGGAAATAGTCAAAATGCTTTGTATGCCGCTCTAAAAGCCTGCTAAATTTTGCGTTCACATTGACGATTCGGCACTTCAAACACGGTTGTCAAATATATATCTCCCTAAAATCATACAGCTATTGCGATTGATTTCTGCATATCGAGACTTTATAACATTGGCCGCCATTCTGGATAGCCTTAAATAATCTATTCTGGATGAACAAAATAAGCCCTTGTTAAAGTTGGTCGCAATTTGAATGGCATTGAGGAGTTTCTACAAAAATTAACTCGGATTACGGATTGTGTGGAAAGTAAGTTTTTTCCTGGTACGATTGGTAAGTTTGTTTTAGATAATTGTAAGATGTATTTAGCATCTACATGAAGTCCAGAATAGATTATTTTCCTATAAATGTTTAGAGCAAAGCGAAGACTGTCAAGAGCTAACCCGTTTTGCCTTAAAAGTGGCAAAGGTCAAGAACGTGAGAAACTATTAAGCATTCAAAGAATATGGTTACAATGACGCTGATAAGTGAAGTGGACTCAAACGAACTGTCATTCATTCAAAACAAAAAATGCATTCGGTGGGAAATGAGCAGATGACGTAAAGAGGATGTTTTATTGTCTCTCTAAATATAGCAACTACCACTACCGTCGACTATGCATTCAGTCGAATTTATGTTAAGTTTGCAAGTCTTTTCATGATAGTCCCAGGGTTGAGGATGTTTGCATCCAAATAAGTCTTACGCTTGCGGAATCCGGCAGAAGTTGTGAGAACTTTTGCCAAGCTTGGGGTAATTGCAAATTCTGCAAACCACATTCATAAAGAAATTCGGCAAAAAAACATGAGTAGCCGGAATCGTAGGGCAAGGTGCCCATTAATCGCCTAGTTCTGCAGTAAGTCTAACTTCCGGTTTTGATGGGAATGAAACCATTGTGTTTTCTGTATCATGTATCCATCATAGCTTGGAATCTAATGTGAACACATAACAAAAAAAAAAAAATGGAATAATTGGATATATTGTGGAAGTCATAGATCTACCGACGTTGTTGGTTAGCTCAAAGTCTTTATTTTGACACGTCAACCGAATTGTCCACAAAAAGAAAACATGAAATGTCGACGACAGTTGCATACCTTAAAAGTTGTGGTCCTAACAAGGGGTGACTCGCATAATAACGTACGAACTTCCGCAACAAATTTATAGTCACCCACACACAACCCCCAACATTTTCATTTTCTACCCCAGTACTGGATTATTTATGTTCATACAAATAACTGTACTAAAACGCGTACAACAGGTATGATTACCATTAATTGGGTTCAGCTGCAGATACCGGATAACAGTCCAGAGTGGTCAAATAGATCAACTCAGCTGTATGAAAGCAATTCAATTTAGTATCAAAACACTGGCACAATGCCAAAACACAATCCATGTACACTTTAAAGAGACGTCTTTTTTTTCCATTAAATCTTGTGCTTTTGAACGAATTTCTCGGATGACCAACAAAATTTCCAAGAAATGACGACTGAAAAGCCTCACATCAAGTGGCAAATGGACTTTTAACTTACCTTGAACTTCGTTCGGTATCATTTTCAGCTAAATTCAAGAGATATGCAACGAACTCGACGTCATTCTTAAAGGCCAACCGCGTCCTGGTGACCTCCCATTTTTCAGCATTTTTCGTGCCAATGTAAATATTTTTGCTGTAATTTTGATGGCGATACTTTTTACTGCCGCCAGCACTGCTGCCGCCACCACCACCACTACCAGCACTACCACAGCCACTGCCCCCGCCACCGCCACCATTGGCACTGCCACCACCGCCTCCTATGCTGCCACCTCCGCCGCCGCCCAATCCACCTGTGGTGGTCGCCACACTAGCATTGCTAAGGCTCGCACTGGCACAGCGAATATCATTGAAACTATTCACCAACACATCACCGACGGCCCCACCTGCCCCGGATACAGATGTGCCCAAACCAGCAATGACACCAACACCACCGCCGACACTGGTGGTATGGCTGCCGATGGCACCCGAAACTGCATCTAATGCGTTACTACCCTCGTTGTTGCCATTCACATTAGTGTCACCGCCGCCTATTTCGGATGCTGCCTGCGACGATGAGCAGCCCCCATTAATGCTTCCCCCACCACCGCCGCCACCATCGACATCAGCACCACCCCCACCGCCGAGACCATCACCGGCGCCACTGTTCGTCACAGAACCGAGCCCGCCGCGATTTAGGAATATGCTGCGCGAATTGAGGCTATTCTCCGAGCTGTCGTTGAAGTCGAATGCACTAAAGTCCGCGTTCGATTTCGACATATCGCTGCTATCCTCTTTCCACCTCTACCCGACCTCAACCTCCTACAGCTACGTTGTGTCGCACTACTCTTGGATCGTCCTTTACACGTCGTCGTTGTCGTTGTCGTATGCCAGGCACCTCTGTGTAACGTACATTCACTGCGCGCCGATTCACATTTTATTTATAGGCGATGATGCTGATGACTTTCGTCTCCACTCCACTCGAGGATGCTGTCCTTCTGCCGATGCCTTCCATATTTTTTCCTCAAAAAAATTTATTTTTCTTCCTTTTTCTTTTTGGTTCTTTGGAGCTTCACGACTTTGGCGATGTTTTGTGTTTTTTTTTTTCACGACAGCATCACATACTGCGATCCGGACATTCCTTCAACTTCTAACGGACACGGACACAGTTTTGGTTTTCCTTCAGATTTCCGCACAGCACACCCGGGTCTGAGAAAACGCACTCATGTCGCGAAAAATTCCAGCAAACGATTGCACTTCATGCAGTCGGGCCAGCCCTCATCCGAAGGGATGGGCCACCGCCAGCGGAGGCTTTTTCCTCGAACATTACAAACGCCACAAGCCACGAATTGCTGCTCTTGCAGGAATTTCCGGGAACACGATTCTAAATTTTATTTATTTTTTCTCGGTTTTATTATTTTTTTTTCTTTGCACTTCACTCGGTGGGGCTGGGGCGACAGCTCCCGGATGCACAGTCTGTACGCGACGAAGGATAATGGATTCCGAGTCCAGCTACCCGATGATGGAGAGATGAAAACGAAAAAAAAAAGAAGTGAAAAAAAATTTCCGAAAATCCTTACAGTCCGAGCACGCTCGCGAAAATATCCTTCAATCAATATCGGAGTGCACGGGTATTTAGCGAAATATCTTGTTTTTGTTGGGTTTTGGTAATCACTTTCCAAGGAGGAAAGACGAACACTTGAGAATTTATTTCAACGGAATCGTTTTTTTTTATTCCGTGCCACTTAAAGTCGGAACAAAACTTTTATTTATGTTGGACAAAAGTTGCTGTCAGAACGAAAGTTTTTGCCACCCGTCTTCGTCCTGTTTTGCACATCTCGTTCTTTTTCTTTGTCGTCTTTTTCTGTGTGCGTTTCCTTTGGTTTCTTCGTCTATGTTGGCCATTTGCTCTAGTGCTCAGCCGCTTTCGTGTTTTATGTTAGTATCCTTTCGGAATGTTTATTGTTCTTGTTTGTGTTGGTCATAAATCGTGTGTAGTTTATGTAGCCATCAATTGGATGTACGACTGTGTGTGAGGGGGTGTGCGTGTATGCTCGCGCTGTTGGGATGAAGAGAATGGATGTGATGTCTCGCATATCGAGAGAGAGAGCCTGATGATTGTGACATCGTGACTGTGTTCGTGAGTTGGGGGGGAGTTGCGATAGGCTGCTGCTGTCGCTGTATACCGTGGTGAAGTTTGGTCCGCGAAAGCACAAGGAAGGACATCTTGATTTGGGGATAATGCTTTTCGCACGGTAGTAGATTTCCATCTAAAAGGGCTGTACTATTTCCTGCCTCGAGTGAAAAGTATTTACAGGAAGGATCCTCTTCAAGGATTCGGTTGCTTTTTAGAGTACATTGGAAAAACTAACAGAATCGATGACGTGTGAGTTACAAATTTGAACAAAGTCCTGCTGTGAATCGGAAGGAGAAATCAAGAGTTCCTCTGAATGGGGTTTTGATCTGTATCTTGAAACACAAGGAAAAGCAACTATCGACGTGGCGGCAAGCGCTAGATCAGAGGCAGACATTTGGTTAAGCAAGGTTCATTACAGAATATGGAAAAAGTTCAGAAAATGATATTCTTTTTTTGGCATTTCAATCCGAAGTGAGTCGAAACCAAATAGCTTCTTCAAATAGCTCGATATCTGTAGATTTCAGTAGACCACACCAAGTTGGTTGAGGTCCGCGTTTGATTTCGGTACTGATGCTGTTTGTTCTATTAGTAGACGAGGTTTTCGAAGTTTTATCTGCCATTGTGACGCTTTTCTCAAGTAGTCAATGTTGTGCTTCCCTCCTTGAAAAGAGTATGTACTTCGCTTTACCCATTTTAGCCCTTTCCTTCTTAATGCTAACAAACGAGTCTATCTTGGTAACGATTGGGTCTCACAAAACCCGTTTTGAAGCAACAACATTTCCTCTTATTTGACCTATGAAATTGTCCTGGATTGGTCACATAGTCCTCAGGAAGATTAACAGTCTTAAACGAAGCAGCGATACGGATGAAAAAGTGGCGCCAACTGAATCTGACGTCAGAGAATGCCGAGGTTGAAGAAGTTTGAAGCCGCATCAAGACCTTCATATAAACGCAATCATGTTCGCGAAAGTATTCAATTTTAGACACTGCGAGACCTCCTAGGTCAACATTACAAATCTGTACCAACTATTCACCAACAAACCGCCAACAGGTCGGAAACCTAGCCTTATCGAATCAGCCCATTGGATACACTTATCTCATAAACATCCAAATATGTTGATCGTCATAGAAGACTTATTTGCAGCTTGCAGTACGACTTATTTGCTGCTTGAACGTCGGCAATTTGACTCGTGATCTTATTTCCGCTTCGTTGTTTTAAGCTTAGAAATGGCTACTAAACATGGTCGACTTGGAACATAAGAAGCACCCTATACTGGGATGTTTTGTAAGTACACGGAGTTACTGACCAATCCACGGACTACTGAGAATATTAGAATATGTAGCATTTTATAGACCACCCGTCAGAGAGGTGATCAGAGACGAATTGTTTGTCACTCTAAAGCCAGAGAAAGAAAGAAACTAGGTCCACGACAAAATAATGAACTCCTTGTTCACTTTAAACACCAAAAATCGTTGCACTGATGTCAGACCACCCTCTTATCAAACACTCCATTCAGTCTCATTCACTTAACTCGTTCATAGCAGATGAAGCTTATTCACGGTGAGCATAATTCCTCTGCAACGACCTACATCTTGAAGAGCATCTCTAAGGCCAGATGCAATCGTAGCATAAGCTCTTGGGAACAGGAATGCGAATCTAGGTGACAGCTCATTAACGTCAATTGAGTCATCGTTCAGCGGACAATATGGACATTAATTGTTTTGCTCGCCGTAACTGTGGGCCCTTTCGCTACAAGTGTTATATTCACGAAGAGAGTTTCCATGGAGAGTGCTGTCGTGTGCCTCGTGTGTGACGATCATGCGCACGTCAATTTGATAGTAGCCATGACATTTTATGCTTTTCCGTCCGTGGTGAGAATGAATGAAAAAAATAAAATAAAAATAAACATGTGGACGTGGGAATGTGAGGTGAAGAGCGTACGCGATGTCAGCGATGTGTGGGTGAATAGAAATTGGACATACTTCTGTTTATGATTTGAACGAGTCGTAGAGGGAAGCTTTTTGAAGAAGCAGGGATGTGTTCAGAAGGCGCTTTTGTTGGAAACACATGAAATGGAATCAATTAAACGGGAATCCTTTGTGGTCATTCTGAGGATAGTGCCAATTTTTGAACTTTCGCTGTTATAAAGAAAAGATTTTTTTTTTGAAATATTACAGTTATTCTGTGCCCAGATTTGAGGGGCCTTCTTGGTTTCTCCCCTGTAGACAGGTGAACTTAGCCTGGGCCGCACAATTATAAGTTCACTTATAAGCCATTCCTTTCAACGGAGCTACACATTAACTCAATCGCATTGAGCTGGGGACATCACCGGAAATACTATCCCCTTGTCTCGACAGGTAGCCATGTCAATCTGGAGGGTGCAGTTGGTTGAGTGCCTGGACTTGGTTAGGAGGAGACACCGCTTCTAATCCCAATGAAAGCAAAGTTAATACGATTTATCCGGTTTTCAAATCTGGTCCAGTAACCATTTGCCGTGGGGATCAAATTAACGGCATATCACTGGAGTTATCGATCAGTTACAATGAACCAACATGGTCTAAGTGTGCTGGCAATTTCGCTAGCAGCCCACTCACCTATCTACCGTCAAAGGAAATGGGAGCAAAGATCAGATGCAGTAACCGAAAGGAGTAACACCAGGATAGTTGATCAAGTAGTGACAAGTCTGAAATCAGTGCGATCGAGACAGAAATTTTATGTGATTCTTGGGTGTAATATACGATGGCAGCACAGAATAAGGAAGAAAGCGAACACTGATGACTTTTAGTATCACTTGAATTAAATCTCTAAAGAGATGCTCTGAAGGAATCATAGATGAGTCAATGACAACGCACAGTGAGTGTTCTTGCTTAGCAAGAAGCTTCTCTAACGTCGTTCCAAAACTGTAAGTTCCATGCACTCGTCATAGAACAATAGCACGCTGGATGCTGTAGAAGCTAGGCCCAGGTACACCTCGGATTGTTGCGCTACTGAAGGACGATTGAGAAGATTTTCTTGACTCTCTGATCATTGTCAGTGGCTCGTTAGTGGTTAAGTCGTGCATTATGAAAGCTGTTCGTGTAGGGAATTTCACTTAGGCATAGCCAGTGATAAATATAATGTTTTAATACATTTCAATCATGAATTAACCCGTCTACAGAAAGAAGGCAGTTCACTTTTGACTCTCCCAGGAATGTGACATGTACCAACTTACATAGTCTAATCAGTTTTGTTGAGTAAATTCAACCTAATCACTTTCAGTTAGATTTTATTTTTTTGAGAGAGTTTGTGATGACACTCGTCTATTTAAGGCTATGACCAAACATAACCTAAACCGTCTCAAATATATATAAGTCGAAGACGGATATAGTACGTATTACAGGAAATTTGCCAGAAACCTTGTCCGGCAAGGGCTAAGAGCTACGCACACACATTACTGACAACATATGAAATGAGTGAAGGATCTGTTCTAAGCTTGGGTTAACATTTCGATCAGTTGCTGTTTCATTGATCCTCGTTAGCGAAGTGCGTCTTCGTAAGCGTAGTCATATGCGAAAGTCCTACAGCACGACTGCTTTCAGCCTGCAAATCGAACCATTTTGTATACACATTCTGGTTTTCTGCAGTCACTTTTTTTTCATCCGTGGCTGTAATGTACCCAGCACCTACTGATTGACTCCACATTGTCGACGTTTACGAAGAATGTAGCTGACTCGACGGTCGTTTTGATTTGAAAATGAGTTTATGGAAGCAGATAACGCAAACCTTAGTTTGTCTGACGTTTACAAAGTTGCTCTAGATCCCGGCACATAATTAAACTGTTGTGTGAATCCCAGATTGTAAGCAAAGACTAGTTAGTTTAAAGTTAGTTTGAACTAATTTTCTTCAACGACGGCCATTGTGTACTAGGAATCCTCTGGTTTGAAGTGTATGCAATGGGTGTGCATACAACAGCATAGAGATTTTGGAAATGATGCTGGTGTCTTCTTCAATGACCCTACACTGTTGCTCAGAGCGAATGTTTTTGTTTCCGAGATACGAACGCACGTCTATTTGAGTTATTTCGTCCAGGGATTTACTATTAGTAATTTTCCCTGAAGGATCTGTCTTGTTTTCCCTTCTATACGTTTACCTTGGATGAACAAAACCTTGACCAATAGACTTGAAAACAATTGAAGGACTTTTAACATTTCAAAATGTTGCATAAGAGTTCGCTTTAACTGAGAATCAGTTTAAAGGACATTTAGGACCATGGGTAACCTTGACGATGATGCTGTTTTGAAATCTCCCGGGCTCTACCAATAAAGATAAATCCCTGCATGTCCCATAAGTCCTTTTTTGACTGCAAATAAATTGCCCCTTTATTGGGTAGTAAAGTGCAATTAGAAGACCAAACCTAAACCATTTCTGCAGTTTACGACAACAATGCGTCACCATTGTCCAATGTACAAATATAACAAGGACTCTATCTCCCGCTGATTCATCAAATCAAACTAGAAAAACAGAAAGCCCTTCTCCCGTCCGTTTCGCCCACTGCACAAACTACGAATCAAATAAAAAAAGCTCTAATCAAGTCGGAAGAGAGACAATTATCCCTTCTACACTTCATTCCACCCGTGAACTCTCCGAAACTATGGAAAACCCATTAAAGGAATCCCGTGTGCGGTAGAGAAAGTAATCAATAAAATTCTGTGGACTTTCTCTTTTAATTTTGACCAAAAAGCCACCACCACCGCCGCCGTCGCCGTCGCCGTCGCCGCCATCGTCAGTGGCACCCTTCGAGTGGAAGTATATTAACCCCCCTCTTGTGCACCGTGAATCTAAAAAGGAAACAAATCCATCGGCAAACGAAAGAAAAGATTTCTCAGTGCGTACCTAACGATTTCCGAAATTCATCCCCCATGTCACACACAAGACCACTCACCCACACAGAAGTCGGTGTGGTAGTTTCTTTTTTAGGGGAGTAACACTACCATAGTCTCGTGTTGGATATTTCACTCTCTTCGTGCACTGCCTCCGCCGCGTACAAGGAAAACATCATATGCACTCAAAGAGAAGGACCAACCGACCAACAAGGAAACTCTAACTTACTCGTGTTTCAAAAAGCAAAAGAAAAAAAAAGAAAACACATTTCAACGAATATCCTTTCGTTTTCGTTATGTTTCTGGATTAATTCCATTTGCGAATCGGTGTCGTGTGCTTCGGTGTGTTGCGACAAAAAAGTCCAAGAGACATTTTCTCTAAAAATACAACCCACAAGTAACATTCACAAAGAGACCTGCAAATTAATCGAACACGTACACACGGGTTTTTTTTTTTTGCAAAAAAACAAAAGAAAATCGAAATAAATTTGTGAAAAAAAAATAAAATACAAATGTGTCCATCAGTTGTGCGAAAGTGAATTAATTTATTTTCTTTAAACATCATAGATTTGAAGGATTGATTTATTTTAAAGTGTATCTACAACAAAACACACAAATGTGCTGATTGTGTATGTGAAAAAGATCGAATTTTATTTTTCGTTCAACCATTTATTCTTTTTATTTTTTTATATTTCTTCGAATTCATTTAATATTGTCTTTGGTTTCGTATAAGAGAGAGAGAAAGAAGAAAAAATAAATACAATTGTCACTCGGCGAGAAGGAGAAGTTGTTGTTCTTTTTTTTTTTGGTTACAAAAAAGGAAAAAAGCTAATATCGACAAAGAGATAAATTAATCAATATTGTGTTTTGTGCCATCCCTCGAGTTTTCCAAGCAAATGAAAAAAGAAAATAGTAAAGCACTTGACAAAATGTGTTCCTTACAACGTGAGAATTCCTAGTTCCTCAATCAATCAAAAGTTTCCAGTTCGAAATTATTTTTACTTTTCTGTACTTTGCTGCATTTTACCTTAACGATACAAAAAGAAAAACATACATAGATCTACTCAATTTATTTTATCAAAAAAACTAAAAAAAAAACACGAAGGAAGAAAGAAAGAAAGAGAAAAAAATATATATGCAAGTCTCTAATTCTAAAATCCCGCATGTGAACAGATCAAGGACATAAGAATCATAACTTTTTCATCAACACCAACACACACGTACTACTTCCTAAACACTTGAAAATTTGATAAAGAAAACGAACAGAAAAGCCAACAAAAAATAAACTTCATTTTTTAAACTATCTGTAAACGTCACCATACGTATACACACACGTACACACTTTTCGAGACCAGGAGAGATTTTTAGATGTATGCCTTGTGTATTTTTTCCCTAAAATTTGATATTTTTTATTTTTACAAAAAAAAAAACCAAAAAACTCTTATAATTTGTGTAGAAGGAAATTATTTAGATGTTTCTTTTTTTTTTTGTAAGTTGTTATTGTTGTTGATGATTTTGATGTGTGTGCAAATGTGAGGAGGGTGCAATCCACCCTCGTCGTGTTGTTGTCTTGTTTCCTGTGTTTCCAGTTTTTCACATTCACACACATCACCGACTCCGACGACGACGACAACGATGACGATGACAACGTAATGTTATACTCGCATATCATGTGGTTTCGTGTAGTTTAACAGCCAAGTGCGACCCCGCCGGGGGCGGTGAGAGGGGAACGGGGGTATGTGGGAGTTAGGGTTGAGGGTAGAAGCAGAATGCATGCAAGAGAAAGAAAGTCTGCACTGGATGACTGGAAAGAAGTCGTCGACGATAATATAAATTGCTTTTGTTTTAATGACTTGGGGTCAGGGACTGACGTTCATTGTAGTTGTTGTTGCTGTCGTCGTCATTATGGTCGTTGTGCACTCGTACAAGCTAACCATATTTCATTTTGACTGAATCATGACCCAGTCTGCTGCGTGGTCGTTTCATAATGTGAATAGACGACGAGGGTTGATTTGAAGTTTAAAAAACATTTTATCTAAAGGAGAGAGTTGTAAAATTGCAACGGACATTTTCTTGCTTATTAAGTGCAGTCTCGTTCCGGAGTGCAACAAGAAGGTCACTTGCTTAGAGACGTAACTTGTGACCATATTTTCTCACTGCAGGGTGTTGATAATTGAGGGTGATAGTTCTGGGGGTTGGTTTGACTCATGCATCTCTGTATTTTGAGATGCCAGGATCGACGTTGTTTGTCAAGGATTTGGATTGGGGAATTCTCAACTTGGGTGACTCATCAGAGTTGTACGTCAAATTACTTGACTCAGTTTCCTTCTTAAATTTCAACTATACGTAATGCAGTCTGTGTTCTCATCTGTGTTCAATGTCTCTGTAATGCCGACTTTCCGACGAGCAGTTTTGAGAGGGAGAGAAGAGAGAGAAATGGATTTTAACTACCACCTCCGACCGGGTCCCTGTGACCTCTGCAAGTGCGTTGACTTCAACACGAACAGTGCGCGGATCAAGTTCCGATTAACACACCAATTTTTATTTTTACGACACTACCTCCCTCATTGATCGCAGAGTACAACTGTAGGCACCCCCACTCGTGACAGAACAACAGCACGCACAGACGAGTGGTAGCAATACTAACTAGGCTTAGGTCCACCTTCGCTGGTAGTGACAAAGAAGTAGGAAGTCTTAACACACGCCTAGGACGCACTATTACTATTCACTGAAAAAAACAGCTTAATTTCTGCTCAAATCTAATTCCCACTCGTTCTTCTTTTTCAAAACAGCATTCCTAGTTGATTTAAACAAAAGCGAACACTTTTCCGGAGACGAAATCCTTTTTGAACCAATTCAGATCCGACCTTATGTACGGACATCTATACAACGACAGTGCAATGATGGATAAAGTATGAAGCGAGACCCATTTATTTCAAATATTATGAGAAGGTTATAAGAATCAGTCGATTTGTCGTGGTCCATTATGTGCTGCGTTATAGCGTCTCGAATGTTGGTCTCGTGCTTGTCCAAAGTATTGCGCAGATAGAAACCTGAAATAGCTCTAGAGAAAATCCTCGAGTTGTGTGAAGTCGCATGATTGCCGCAGCCAATTTATGAACGCTCGCCGTGAGATGACCGAGTCTTCAATTGTCACCTTTATTTTGAGCTTTTGAGCATTACTTTTGGCACCACAGCTCGGATATATCAATGTTGTCGAGCTATGGACAACAAAAAATTGGTTAATATCGCTCTATACCTGAGACCGTTGACGATAACGGTGTCACCTTCCTAATTTCGAAACAAAAAGTCAGATGATGCCGCCATGTACATGTATATAAACCGCACCAAGCAGTCAATCCTTGTGGATGCATTGTTTCTTGCGCGAACACTAGAGGATTGCGTTCGCTCCAATAATAATAATTTTGTTTGTTGACATGAGCCAAATTGTGCCTCATTCGGCACGATTTTCTGGCCGAAATCCGGATCCGGCGCCCATAAGCGTAGCTGACAACGCACATAAAAACTACGTCTCCACGATCACCCTTATGCTGGTGTCCCTTTGAAAATGTAAGGACTTTAATTCACGTTAACTATTTGAGGCATGAAAACTGACATAACTTTGAAGATTTAATTAACGCAACACAGACATAAGTTGAAACTAGTTGCTGATACTGGAATTAAGTCTTCAACATTCTTCCTCATATGTAATTTTATAGACCCTTCAGCATGTCATGTCATCTGAAAATAATTATTTGACGTAACATGTTCATGTTTCGAAACTGTCAGTCTCAAAACATCTACCCGGACTTCTGTTTGTACGTCAAAACTCTGTCTTCGTGCCTGATAGGTTGCTTATCATTACGCCTGTTGCACGTTACTTGTCAAGAAAAAAAGTAATACAAAATGTACAAGAGTGTCTAGACGTGTCATTCGGATGTCTATGTCAAGTACAACCTCCTGTATTATAAATGAGCACGTCATGTTTTTATAAAACACTTCAACGTGAATATATATATATATATCCCATCCATCCATTTCCATGACATTTAGAAAATGCTAAAAAAAAATATTGACATCTAAACCCACGATATGTTGACATCTGTCAATCGCAATTTAGACGCCATCCCAAGCGCTGAACCTAAATACATCCTCAATCCTGCTAACGTTTGTCGACAAAAAAAAATGTTACGTTTTATTTTCAAACGACCTTTAGCTGTCAAAATGTTTGACGTCAGTAACAGTTATACCCAGAAGAGAACAAAACAACAACATATATAATCTTTTTTTTTGTTGCCTTTCAGTTGGAGCTTGTAATGAAAGCGAATTTGTATCCACGTTGCGTTTCACATTTGTAGTCCCCCCCACTTCAAACTGAATAAAGTAAGCACAAGAAATGTCAAGTGTAATTTTTTGAAAATAGTTAATTTTATAACGCTCTCACGCTTCGCACACTGACAAGCACCAATGCATGGCTTTTTAGGGTTTTGCACTCCCCTAAGGGACTAGCACATTTTTTGCGATTTACAAAGCACTTTACAGGAATCATCCTAATTAAATTCAAGCACTTTTCTTCTTGCTTTCATATATTTTTTTTTTGTTTTGAGCTGGCCCTGCTGTTAATTGTGTGGCTGTGGGCAAACAATCAGAGCTAGCAGCGAGGGCAAAACAAAAAAAGGTTGAAAAGTCTGTGAAATTGTTCGCTTTGAGTGCGTTTTGTTATGTTTGAGGGTATTTTTCAAGGATAATGGTTGGGTGGTCGGAGAATTAGGTTAAATAGTTTATCCGTTGGGTTTGGAGTTGGCGATCATGAATTTAACAAACAAGTTGCTTTTGTTGAAGCTACTTTAATGTCAATTTGGCGTTGCAATGGAAATCGATACGAAGATTGGCCAATCAGAATACACCTGTTTGCTAATACTTCTTTATTAGTATGATTCTTCTGCAAACAGTTGAGGAATATGTACTTTTATTCTCCTGCGAGTGGGGGATTCAATAACGAAAACTATATAATATCAAGTAGTTAGCGGTCCCGAAGATGAGGAGTAATGCTCCGAGTACAGTGCCATTGGTCAATTCTTTATATTCAAGGAAAGCTGAATGAAACGTTTTATGCTTGGAGATACGTTTTTTTCGAGAACTGAACTTGAATTTGACTCATGTTCCTTAACAAGCCCACGTCTTTGATTTTCTGTTCGATACGTTGCCCGATGCGCTCAAAACGTGTAAGTCTTCCTTGTGCCGAGGATTTTTAAGTACCCTGTGTTGTTTGACTCACGTAGGGCAAGCAATGGATTATCGTATAGATTTGAGTCTGGTTTGAATCGGTGTTGTAGGAATTGAAAAAAAGGTAGACACAAGTGCGGGGACAGTTACCGGGACTTTAACTCACTTAGATAACCAACTTGGACCTACTTTGGTTGACATATTTCTACCATTTTCTTAGAACAATTAGATCCACATATGAATCTTAGCAGGATTTCTCAGACGATCCTGTTTAAAACATCTAGTTGTACAAAAGATAGAGGTCCATCGCGGACTGTATCACCATTAAATGAAGAAGAATAAAAAGCTGAACAAAGAAGTGTTTAATCACTCGCAGAGCAAATAGCGAACAGATTCCAAAATCAAGTCAAGGCACAATGCATATGAAAATAGGGCATACCGCATACTGCATACTGGATCCACACAGTAGTCAGTGCATATTTTTAGGAGCATTTCTTATCATATGTGATCTGGTTTGATACATGTCACTTCACCTTCGGTTATCGTAATTCTATTTTTACTAATGGTTCTTCATCCTCATTTTCTCATGAAATGATTTATTCCTTACAGCCACGATAATTATAATAATATGTGTGGCGCTACAGCTCATTGAGGGCCGAACCTAGCTCTTCAACAACCACTCGTGTTATGCGTGCTATTATTCTCTCACGAGTGGAAGGGACCTACAGTTTTATGCCGAATCCGAACCGCCAAGTTTAGCTTTTTTTTTTTACAGGAATACTCTTTGAGCATTGTCAGTGGCTCGAAAGAAGTGGGGCCATTAAAATTATCGTTGCCGATGTTCAAGTGCGTAGGAGTCGGCGCGCAACCCAAGCCAGGATAAGTAGTATTGAAAACAGCTGCCCTTCAGACTATTACCACGTTTGATCAGTTCTCTTTTGATAACTTAATTGAGCACATTGATACTTATTTTTTCCAAATAATACATAATTGTAATCACGTCGTCCACATGTCCATGGGCATATTCTGTTTTATCGCAAGTGATTTGGACCAACAGTTGTATGCCGATTCTGAACAACTAATTTTGAGAACCTCACTGTGTTCAAGTGCTATCTCGGGGCATAGTCAGTGACTCGAGAGAGGTGAAGGGGTGAATTATGAATGCCGCTCATGTCGGGTTTTGAACCTAGACACCCAGCTCGATCGACTGCACCACGGCAGTCACTAACGTGTCTTTGCTTGTTTATATTATTACAGAAGTATCCCTGGACCTAGAGGGAGTTGCATGAGCTGAGAAGGTTTTTAAGCGTTCGTTCTCAGGAAATTCCAACGACCAAGACAGTGCCCTTCAATGATCTGGTTGACTTTTTTAACAATGTTAAAGGTTCGAGGAAGTCCACCTCCAGTTGGCAGAATTTCTAACGTGGTATTTTTTGAAGAGTTCTATTATAGGCATCCTTAGTTTCTCCCCATCGGATTGTAGTGATGTTGTGCGAGTTTGTCAACTTCAGAATTTCTGTAGCTACACAGCGGCCCAGCATCGAAATGAAACGAATTGTGTTACCACTTTTTACTTGTTTTATTATTGTGTACGTCACCTAAAGATGTAACCAACACTTGTTGTGACATTCGAATATGAAGAGACTCTTTGGAAGACTTATTGCCTTGCTTTAGCACCATTTGCATAAATTCGCATTCTGTCAGATCTTACGTTTGACATTAATGAAGTAAAAATAAGATCGTATAATTCATCTGGTTCGCTACATCAATTTACAAAAGGATTGCGATTATCTGTAGATTCAAAATAAGCCTATTTTTGGTCAACATTACAAAAGTTAGTGAAAATATTTGAAAGCAAACAAATGTTGCGAACCAAACTGTCGTGGAATTAAGGTGTTCTGCACTGCATTCTATTCACATTCTGAAGAATTTGTACTCAACTGTGGGAGTCTTCTTTAGTTGCCTACAAATGCGTTGATCTGTCCAAGAAATGCGTTATGTCCAACTGTGTTGCTTCCATTCTCACTGTGTCAACTCTTGTAAAACGTACTGACTACTAATGAGTGTTTCATTAAGACCTGTCTCGTATTTACGTCAATTAAACCAAAGTGTAATCATTGCCCGCGACCACGCTCAGTGCTGTGCAATATCCATTCCGAAGGTCCGATTTTAAATCAATCATTGGTCGATTATACACAGCACATCAAATTATCAAAAAGAAACGTTATAATCCTGCCATCGTCAGAGTTCTCTTGCATGCACGATGCTTCTAGTCCAAGCCCGTAATTTTCAGTCCAATGACATTCCAGATGTCGTCAGGCGCTCAAGACGTGTTGCAATCCATCAAAATTGCTTCTCTTTTGCCTTAGCACATACATTTAACGCACATAAGGTTGCTGAAAACTTGTCATAGTTCGAACAAAGTCCCGTAAACCAAGCAACAACAATTTCAATAAAAAAAACTTTTTTTTAAACTTTTCCACTCAAAGAAGGGAAAATCCTTCGCAAAAAAAAAAAACGAATCAAATATCTCTTACATATTAGAAATTCCCCCAGCACCGAAAAGGAAACGTCCTTTCAAGGCCCCGACTAAACTCATAAGGCCAACAACTCACAGCGGATCTCGGTTCCTTTTGTTTTGTTCCTGCAACATGAGACATGCATGTGAGCACAGAGAACAGGGCCCATCCGGTGGACCGAAAGCAACTAACTACTTGGCAGACGCCCACCCAAATGTCCGCTCCTTTATGACTTGCTAATGTCAACTCAAATAATTCGCCCTTCCCTCTCCGCATTAAGTCGGGCGGCACCACCTCCGCACAGGCCGTATGCAACACATTTGTTTGACGTTCCGTTTGTTCAGCTCATTATTGCCGGCCTGGTCGGGGCTGTGGAATATCGGCTGGTAGCTGATGGCTGATGGTTGGTCTCTTTAAAAGGTTTCCGATGTTTGCATGTCCTTTCTGTGGTATTTGCTTGCTTCCTGCCTGCCTGTCATATGACTCATGGAGAAGACTGGCAAAAGAAAAAAAAGGAAAAATGTGGAATGAAAGAAAATTCCGCAAATTGTTGGTGTTCCACATTTTGGCGTATTCTCAGCCATTTCGGCTTCTTGGGTGACTTTAAAGTCATGGGGGCATCAAGCGGAAAACTTAACGGCCTTGTATATCAGAATCGTGGCAAGGCAACGGGCTTGTGTGGCCGTGTTGTTGGTACAATTGATTTCATCCCTCGCCCGCTCTCTGGGGGCCTTCATTTAAATGAACTATTAGGCACTATCAGTGCCAGGACTGTTCCCCTATTTGGTTCAAACCAGTATTTCAGTACTGCTGGCAGTTTTGATTGCCCCGCTGCGTTGGTGGGACGTGATTTGCTTTTGGAATGACCCGAAAGTGCTGCCTTGTGCGAGGGCAATTGCTGTGGCTTGGCTGGCCCAATTAGATGGCTAACTTAAGTGAGTTAAGTCCTACTGACATGGGCCGGGCGCTAAGATAATTGAATTCAGAGGTTATTTGGAAAATGACACGAGTCTCTGTTGTGTGAATACAAAATTGAGCCCATTAGGAGGGAGGGGTGGTATTGTTTGAGACATGAAGGCGTCTGCGGGACTTTGCGGCTGTGGTGGTGTCACTACTGCGCGTGGCTGGCTTATGAGAGAGATTGAAAAAATGTCCTTATCTGAAAAGAACGAAGGATTACATAATCTATTACTAAACAGTTTGAAAAGGGCCCAAAGCGTCAGCGTTGTCATGCTCGATTGCAATACAAAACGACTTTTAGTCATGTATACCCCAGAAACTCTAGCTGTGTCCTCCCATTCGACTTGCGAGTGATTTTGAACCACTTTAGAATACTCCATGAAACCTGACCACTACCTGACAAACTAACCACACTCGGACATTGTGCATGCATAGACTACTTAGCTGTTGTCTTCTAGAGAACTTCTATCATTTCGTGGACTTGTTTGGTGTTCTTTTTGTTTGAAAATCCCTTACCTTAGATAGTTTTAGACAAGAAATTCATTTCAGAAATTTCATCCCCTCTAGCTTATCGATTTCAATAATGGTCAGTACAACATTGACGACAACAGTTTCGCAGCAAACGACGGCAAGTGGTACCAACCAAACTGTACATCAGCTGCGCCCCCAGAGCTCGCTCCACTACTCAACGCTCCAGTCATCGGCGATACGTGGCAGCTATTATCTGAGCGGAACCCCATCGTCTGTGTTAAACGGCGGCGACACCGAACCCAAGGAAACCACAAACTCATACCAGTCCGCATATAACGGTGCATTCTCGAGCACAGCACAGCGTACACCGTCGTCATCGACATCGTCGAATTCGATTCCCATCCCGACGACTTCAGTGGTTCGATCGAAGCCCGACCTTCTATTGAACAGTCCAACATCGTCAACGTCAATCTCGAAAGCACTACGCAATGAAGTGAATTTCTTGTCGTCCACTTCTCCACCGCTGAGCGATCAAATCTCGATACTGTTCCCAAAGTGTCGGCCAAAAAGCGATGCGAATACTAGTCCTGCCACAATACAAAGTTCAGCCAACTGTTTCGCACAATCGCCACCGGCTGCATCTGGTTCATCGTACTCTTCAGAATCAGTGTCTTCAGCTAGGATCTCAACAAATCCATTCCTTTGCCTTCCAAATCAGAGCGGAACCGACAGCAAGACCAACAAGTACGACTCCGGCAGTCACAAGGACCAGGAAGTAGTCGATATGCCACGCAAGTCGTCCAGCTACAATCAACAGCTCCACCAGCACCAGTACCAGCAGCAGCATTTCCATCACCAACAGCAACAGCAGCAGCAGCAGCAGCAGCAGCAGCAACAACAACAGCAGTTACCAAATCAAAGTAATCAGCGATCAACAATGAAGAACTCTGGCAGTCAGAATCCCTTCATCAACCACAACTACTGGGACACTCGTCACAATACAACACCGGCGGATACCGTCCTCAATTCGCCGGAACTCACATCGGAAAGCACTTCCCGCCGACACGGTCATAATTACTTGCAGAAACCGCAACACATTCGATTGGGCCGCAGTCCTGTCAGTCACCAGAATCCGGGCCACGACTACACCAGCAAGGAATCCATCGACCGGGACCATGATGTGCAGCAGCAGCAGCAGCAACGTGCCATCGATAATGAGAGCTACTCCAGGAGCATGGGAATGATGGCTAATGGCGGCGTTGTGGTTTTCGATGACATCGCTGACAGCTGGCAAAGTGAGTATGAATAGATGTCAGTGAATGCATTTTGAAGAGTTCTGTTTTTATGTTGTTGTCGATTTTGTGTTGACACATCGATGATCGTCGGTCGGTCTTGTGTGGTTGCGGTTAGAATTGGCTGCGGGGGCTTCTGTCAAGTGGTTTCCATGCGATGATTTATTGCTTTTTTTTTCTTCTGTGAACGGTTTGCCGTTTTAGAACTAGTCTGGCGCCACTGACATCAGATGCCGAAACCGCATCCAAGATGTGACTTGTGTCTTCGGTTGACGTGCCCGTGGTAATGGGCCTTGTCTCAATTTTAGTTGGTCAGCCGTGATGAAACATATTGCGACTGACAGTTGGTGACATTACTCTGTGAAGCGTAATCACTAATCAGTCTGTCGCCGTAACCGCAAATTGTCACTATTTTGAATTAAATTAATCAAATACACCACCGCCACGGGGAGTCAGTGTGTTTTTTTTGCTTGTCGGTAATTTGCGGTTGATTTTAATAAATTGCTATTTTCGACATCCATCAGCAGTGGAACCCTTTGAAAATTGTGTACATTTGCACAGCCACATTTATTGTGTCTGTGGGAATGTTGAGTTTTGTCAGATTCAGATTCGTTTTTAGAGGTAGACTAACTAGTTCTGAGGGCTGTGTTGTCTGATCTGATGGTGTCTATTATAGATCATCATCATCATTTTCTGACGCGCATATTCCACTACAGGGGTCGTGGGTCTAATGCACGCACGAGAGATCTCCAGCTCAGTCGATCCTCCACCATCGACTCTAACTCATCAAGCGCAACCAGGCGAGTTTTTTAATTGGTCCAATCACCTAGTCCTGGGTCTGCCATCGGTCTATATTAGATGTCATGTATTATAGAGACAGTAGTCTTCTACCTCTCTTGTCCCTTAAACCCTTTTATAACCTTTTTTACGGACCAATCAGGGAATAAAATATCAAATATTTTCGAAAGTTCGCGTTAGCAGTTCGCGGCCCCATAGAAGGCCTGAGCCTGATCAATAGCTGCCTTTCATCGTTGCGGGCCTGAGCACGCTGCTTCCAGTCATCAAGACCAATACCAAGAGTCCGCGATGACTTGGTATTTATAGTGAAGGTTCGGTCTTGCCATCCTTTTCGAACCAGGGCGCTAGGATTCGAAGACCCTCTTCGCTAGAGCGTTGTTGTCCAAACAACTCGACTGTTCTGCTTAACTTCTGACAATAAGAGCATGATTTGACTCCAGTTGCTTCCACAAACCGAAGTACTATCGGTTGTCAATGGCTATTTTATGTCATATCCCCACTAAGATGTAATTTGTGGAGTTCACGTTTACCCGTAGACAAACTCCTTCACTACCTTGAAGTTATAGCTGTCGATTGTGATGTTTTGCCCCTGGTGGAGTGCGGCGGAACGTTTCTTGCTCGACAACATATATTACATCTTATCCTCATTGACATTAAGACCATCTTCAATCGCCGTGAAAACTTCCGCTATGGCAAGTAGGAAACGCTCTTCTCCAGCACCAGATTGAACAAGTTAGACGACGGCGCATCTCGAAATCCGATGTGGGTTTCGAACGGTTTGGAGGTCCTTGAACCGAACTGCGCGGTGCATCGTGCCTGTGTTATGGAGCGACACATCCCGGGATCCCGGTTCGTATCGTGGTGCGTATCGATTTAAAATTCGCTAGTCTTCTTCAGGATTTGACGTAGAGTGAATCAGAGATTGGCATGCGATCATATTATTGCGATTTAAAATCAACTGTGCACGGTCATCACAACCTAAGCGATCGTTGTGTTTACCATACTTTCTACAAGCAAGTCGATTGAGTATGTTTCTCTTATAAACTTGAGTGCTACGTTTTTGAGTCAATGCATCCTGCACTACCGTATGCTCATATTTACTTCGCCGCAGCGTTGGTATGTGCGACCGCTTATGAAAAACAAAAATACCATAGCTCCTAAGGTAGAAGTAGACAAATATAGAAGAGAACTAATAACTGAAGATTGGGTTACTGGTTATAAGGTCTTATAGGCAAATTGAGTTTATCTTTCATAATCTACCGACAGTACTAACAAAAATTCAAAAATTTTAATTTTCGAAAAGAAATGAAGTGTGCTGGTAAATTTCAGTCAACAATATCCAGCAGTAGGAATAATTTTTGACATGGTTTCACTGCCACATTAAGAATTTTACAACGCACATAAATTGAGGGATCTGTTAATATATACTTTCGCCTTTGCTGGGTACCAGGCCATAGAGAAATTAGGGGAAACTGCGAAGCTGACGAACTCGCAAAAATTGCCACAAAACTGCCAGTTGACGGAACCTCTTATAACAAGGTACTCCCTTAGCCACCTTTGAGTTACAGCTAAATATTCTCAATAAACAAAAAGTCAATGGAGGACAGGTAATAAATGCAAGAAAATCTGGCCCTCTCTCGATTGAAAAAGATCATACTGCCTAATCTCCTTAAATAGATCCAAAATTAGTACTGCAGTGTGATTAATTACCGGACACTGCCTATTAGGTCTACATGCAAAAATATTAGGATTCTCAAATGATTGAGTGTACAACAACTTCTCTGCAGCTGCCCTCGCTTCGATCAGGAAAGCCACATCTTCTTGCTTCTTCGATAATCTAGGCGACTTCTGCGAAACTCCTGTCACATCAATATTAGAATTCACTGACAAATCTGGCTGGCTGTCATATAAAGACAGCCCAATCCCTCGTCTTTGTTAACCCACGTGGCAGTACAACGGGCCTATTTGGCCTAAGTGCATCTAAAGCCACTTTCAACCTAATCCAACCTAATATTTACTTAGTTTCACACGACTAAGCACCGCTACGCGAACGGCAAATTTTCAGAAATAATCATTTATCAGCAAATATAAACAAAAGGATGTACAGTCAGTCTCAAAAGTAAGCAAAAGGAATAATTTGTCTGAGTTCACAGCAAATCTGAAATCCAAAAGGGAGTCCAAAGAAATAAATCTTAAATGGAATTTCCTCTAGAATTAGTAATGTACTTGAAACCAAAAAAATATGAGGATATCCCATAAACTATAGGCACAGTGGGTGATAACCCAAAAATGTAACGAAATGTACATCAGCAACAAATTGCCCTTCTAAGCTGCGCTCCGGAAATGCTGTTGCCCGCAGGTTGTTCTTCAGATTTTGTACGTAACCAAACCCATCGATTTTGTTATCAGTGTTACTGTCCACTGATAACAAATGTCCCTATATTATAAAGGATGGTTAAATTTTGAAGGGCCGATGTTGATTTTGAATAAAACACAAATTATTTAGGAAATTATTGTCATTTCTTTTTATTATGACAATATTGGTATGTATAGAACAAAATATCGGCCAAATGGGCGCCGCGACCTCGGCGGCACACCTCCATCCGATGGTCCAAATTTTCGATGACGCTGAAGCATAATTGAGGTTCTATGCCGTTAATATGCCGAATTATCTCATCCTTTAGCTCTGGAATTGTTGCTGGCTTATCGACGTACACCTTTTCTTTCAAATAACCCCAAAGAAAATAATCCAACGGTGTCAGATCACATGATCTTGGCGGCCAATTGACATCGCCACCACGTGAGATAACACGACCATTGAATTTGTCGAGCCATTGTTTCGTTAGCTGTGTGGCAAGTGGCACCGTCCTGTTGAAACCACATATCGTCCACATTCATATCTTCCACTTCGGGCCATAAAAAGTTCGTTATCATTTCACGATAGCGAACACCATTCACAGTAACTGCCTGACCGCCCTCATTTTGGAAAAAATACGGCCCGATGATGCCGCCAGCCCATAAACCGAACCAAACAGTCACTCTTTGTGGGTGCATTGGTTTTTCGACATTCACTCTTGGATTGTCATTCGCCCAAATGCGGCAATTCTGCTTATTGACGAATCCACTGAGGTGAAAATGTGCCTCATCACTGAAGATGATTTTCTTCGAAAATTGATCATCCACTGTTGCCATTTCTTGCCACCATTCTGACCACTGACGACGCTTGAAATGGTCAAGAGGCTTTAGTTCTTGAGTCAATTGCACATTGTAAGCATGTAAATGCAAGTCTTTATGCATAATGTTCATCAACGACGAGCGTGAGAGGTGCAATTGTTGGGCACGACGACGAGTTGAGGTGGACGGCTCTTCAGCCACACTATCGCGAACAGCAGCAATATTTTCTGCAGTACGAGCTGTACGAGCATGCACTGGTGTTTTCACATCTCCTACAGACCCGGTTTGCTCAAATTTTTGTACGATTTTTCCGATTGTACGTACATTTGGACGATTAAATTGACCAAAAAAATCACGAAATGCACGATATGCTTTTTGATTTGAACGCCCATTTTCATAATAAGCCTGAATAACTTTATCGCGTTGCTCGATTGTGTATCTTTCCATGGTTCAAATTGAGTTAGTCTGAAATTAAGAAATGTCAAACGAAATGCAGAAAAAATCTTTACGTTTAGGTGTGGTTCACATTCAACATCGGCCCTTAAAATTTACCCTTCAGAAGGTCGCTTATGTGTGTTAACTTACTTTTGGGGCGTACATTTTGCTTTAAAATTGTGTTAAAAATGTGCAAACAAAAAAACTGCGTGAACATATTCGCTAAAAGCTAGAACTGCCAAAGAAACAAGAGTTAAAACGTTGCTTTTAAGGTCTAGCTTCTCAAATTTATAAGAGATATGTCTCATGCAGATAGTCACAGGCAATGTGCTCAATGTAGTTGAGAAGTGTTCAACGAGTCACCTTTAGCACACCATAGCTTTCACAAGTGGTGCCAATTAATCTTGTCGAAATATTTTTTTATTATTATATTATTTTTAAAATTAAAATTCCTTACTTAAAGTCAGTCAAAAAAAATTTCTTACAGATCTGAGAGTAACCACAGGATCACCACCAGCTTCAGTGGCACCCGTTGTCGAGACTCACATGGATGATGGCACATTATCCGAAGTCAATAAATGCGATAGCGAAGCTTACAAGAACTACAAACGCTATTTGGACAAGAACTATGCGATAAACATCGAGGTTCGCAACGGTATTATAGGTGAGTCCACACATCCCTTCCAAGGAAGTCTCACCCCATCTTCAATCTACCTTCACAGAGTACGAAGGATCTCCACGGCGCTTTGGACAAGGTATACCCGAAGACGAGGAGGTACTTCACTCGCAGAACTACAAATTCAATGCGATAACATCTTCCCCACAAAAAATGCATCCAGTACGTCCTGGCTTTCCACAGGTACATCGACCACTCAAACACACACACATACGTCCGCTCTTGTGAACTTTCAGCACTTAACCATCTGTCTCCTCTTCATTCGACAGCGCATCGTGTCGCCACCGCGTGACTCACCTCCGCCACTGTTGAACTTGAAAATGTCACCCACTAACAACACCGAAGACACCAGCAATGATGTCTCGGAAATAGGAACTCTATCTGATATGACAACGTCTGAGGTGATATCCGAAGCAGTTGCGGTGGCGGTGGCGGCGACCCCTTCAACCGCTGGCCTTTGTTCCTCGGGAACAACGATAAAGGAAGACACACTAGCGTCGGCGGCGAAGTCGTCAACCTTTGACTATCTGTACGAGTTCTCCGAGACAAGAAAGGTGCTCGAAGAGTTCTTCAAGTGCCCATCGACCGATGAGAAACCAATTGAGAATGGAAGTGATGTTGACAGCATTGTAAGGTTCACCCAATCCACCTCTTTAGATGTTGATTGTTTGCAGAACTTCCGTTTATGGATGGAAGTTGAATTGAAATTGTTTTTTTTTTTGCTTCCTCTTTTTCTCTCCCTCGCTCGCCTCCTTGTCGGTGAAAGGACATTCAGTACGAGTTTCACAGCAGCGCACAGAGGGACGACGAGGACCAGGTGACGATGCCACCCCAATTGGATCACATTTTCTCGGTGCAGTCGGGTCAAGTGAATAGCAGCCCGTCAATGGATGAGAACTATCGTCCGGACGACGACGATGACGATGATGGGGAAGGCGACGACGACGACTCCGAGAGTCCTCAGCCACTGCCGGTGGCTGCAAATAGCTCACCAGTGAAACCACAACAGAATCAAAATCATGTGGGAAAGCTTGCGAACAATTTCTACAACAACACCAACGGCGTGTTGGACAATCGTCGAACGTTAACAAAGGATAATGAGAAGCTGGTGCAGTACCGACGTGATATTGACTTCTTTCTGGAGTCAGCCAGTCGCAGCAGTGGCGACCAGATGGACAGTCAGGATGGTATTAATCACAATCCAGTGCAGCCGAGGAGCTATCGATGTTCTCCAGAGACCACCGACTACGACTCAAATTGTGGTGACCTGGATAGTAAGTACTGCATGAATTGAATGCGCCTGTAGGGGTGGGGACTGGGACACTGATATAATCGGTTGTGTTTTCAGAGGACAAGCGAGATCCGATAAGTGCTTGAATGTGTTCCCTTGTTAACAGAACTGTGGTGGACATGAGATTATTGAGGATCTGAAATGTAGTATAACTGGGCGCTTAGGGCAGGCATTTGTCAGGAGATAATTTAAAATAGCACACAATTTAATCTGAAAGGGTGGTTACATGAGTACTGTTTGCAAACTGAGTCGATGGGTGGCGGTGGGCTTGTTGCTTAGGACGGAGGGCTTAGACAATCTGAATATCACTTCTCTCGAGGGAGAGTGTCTGGGCGGCAACTGACATCCCTTCGGACGTATGGACGTCTCCATCAACAAGTTGGATGAGATTCAACTTTTGTCATGTGGTCGTTAGCTGTTGCTGCATACGGCCGAATTCGTGCTGACGTTGTGAAGGGCATATGTTTTACATGGTCTAGCTCTGTTATATACTGCGTCCCAGAATACTCACTCATGTGATGTCAGGATGTTACAGATAAGGAATAGAAGGTGACTTGAATCAGAAGTGATGTGAGAAAATGGCTAAGACTAAGCATTATCTGAGCCATTCTTCCGCTAAGGGCATATCCGCTATGAACTACACTTGCTGCGAAAACAATCGCTTAAGGAAATGTTGTGTGAAAACTGAACATCCAGACGCTGATGTTCAACCAACCAATCCGTGTATGTTTTACGTATTTCTTGGTCTTGAGTTAAACTTTATAAGAGAGTATATAGAGTATAATTTTAAATACAAAAGTTGGCATAATGTGCCATAAAACAAGCCCAAGTGTTGTGCTTCTTTGTGAATGCATTGATGGTTGGTCGAACACTTGTGGATTGTGATGTGTTGTGGAAATTGGTTTATTGATATAACCGCTGAAAGTGGACCTCGACCGTTTGAAGACCATTTTTTTAGTCAAATGGCGGATCTCCGGTCAATATTTCTTTTTACTGCGTTGTCCATGGACGTCCGGCTTCAATTTATGCGTCACAATCTTATACGGATATTGGTCCAGATCCAACAGCAAAATACACTCTGTTGACTTTCTGGCGATGGCCAATTGAGCTGATTGGGGCCGAATCGGCATTTATGGGTCTTCGTAGATACTGCTCGCTACGGAAGATTTCCTTCAGCTCTTTCAAATGTTTTTTTATTTCAGTTAGCGATGGGCGATTGCGAATGAATTTTACAATCGAATAAATTGGCAATTGTTAAAAATTGAATTCGATTGTCGATTTATTCGGTCTCATTAGAAAACAATCGAATAATAATCGAATCGAATCGAATTCTACAATTTATTCTCAGTATCCGTTGATCCAATAAGAAACTACTACCAAAATAGGAACATTGCGAATGGAAATACAGCCAAACCTCTGTAATTGGAACATCCTTAAATCGAATTTTCTATAAGTCAAACCAAATTTCTGAAAAATATTGGTTCCTGTGGCTATTTGAATTTTGTAAAGTAAACTAATGTAAAGTTTAAATTTTAGTAGTGAAACGAAGTGAAAAAGCGATGGGCAATTGCGAATAAAAAGGTTGTTCCAGCAATACACCTGACCAAATACACACATGATACAATCCAACAATCTCTCTCCGACTTGAAGAATCGGCGATTACACACATTCGTTGACGATTGGAATCGTACCTACAAGAATCGAAAATCAACAAACGACTCTGCTCAATTTGAATTCGAATAATTGCGATTGCGGCAACAATCGAATTATTCGATTGTTTTTATTCGCAATTGCCCATCGCTAATTTCAGTTGACAGTTGAAGAGCTGAATAGCTCAATCGCATAACTCTTCCATATATTTGGCTGGGGTTGCCATATACATATAGCCAAACACAAATATATTGATTGTAGGGATTTTGGAAGCGCACTTTTTTGCGCTAAACAATGTTGAAAAGGAGACATTTCGCATGGGAATATTGTTTTGTGAACGAAATTATCATGAAAAAACATTTCTATGTAGTATGCACTATGTACGTATGTAGATTAGTTATTTATGTCATTGATTTGCAATTAATATTTGTCATTTCGTTGCATTTGCGTGTAGAATGTATTTCACAGAATTTATTTATTTGAATTCATGTTGTGGCGGCGCCAAACTAGCTAACTGAGAGGAATAGCCCCTGGACTGCAGCTATGATGCCGATCGAGCTCACTACGAAATTCCTGAAATTCGAATGTTCGGCAGCCGTGAAACGATGCACGAGAAATGGTAGATCTTAAAAAATATTTTGATAGGATGTCATTAGTAACTTTGACAGCCGCTGAATCAAAAAATTGGAAACATATCATTGCTATCTGGTCAACTTTTATTTTCTGCTTGATGCTTAAGGCTTGAGCCATAATGCAATTACACATATACCAAAATATGTATGTAGATCCATTCTCTGAAAATAAATCTGTCATATAGGTGATTTTTTAAAAGCTATAGGAACAAAAAAAAAAAAACACATAAAATTCAGAAAAATGCATGAAATCTTTATTTGAATCGATAGTACGGTCCATATAATTTAATGTTTGAAGATTATTTCATGCAAGTGTTGACCTTGACTGCGCCTCAAATGGTCCATCCGCTTAGTCCAATTTTCGCATACTCCTTCCAACATTTCGGCCGGTATCTCACGAATAAATGCTTCAATGTTGTCTTCCAATGCGTCAATTGAAGCGGGCTTGTCTGTATAGACATGAACTTTAACATAGCCCCACAAAAAAGAGTCTAGATTCGTTCAATCGCACGATCTAGGGGGCCCATTGACCGGTCCCGAACGTGAAATAAAATGTTCACCGAACTCGCCCCTCAATAAGTCCATTGTTGCGCGTGCTGTGTGGCATGTGGCACCGTCTTGTTGAAACCACATGTCATGCAAGTCAAGCTCTTGCATTTTGGGCAAAAAAAAGTTGAATACCATCTTACGGTAGCGCTCACCATTCACAGTTACGTTACGATTCGCATCATCTTTGAAGAAGTACGGTCCAATGATGCCACCAGCCCATAAACCGCACCAAACTGTTACCTTTTTCAGGATGCATTGGTAGCTCTTGCAATGCTTCTGGCTGATATTCACTCCAAAATCGACAATTCTGCTTATTTACGTACCCATTGAGCCAAAAATGAGCTTCGTCGCTGAACACAATTTTAATAGCTAAAAAATCACCCTTTATAAAGTTGTAGAGATCAGCGACGCTAGTCTAAGTTGTCTGGAAGGTAAGTTCCTAAGTGGATTAATTTCCTTATTTCCATTTTTTCTTAGTGGAGATAGTGCTAAAGGAGCATTCACCCAAGTGGGTTAGGGAAACGCATCAGGAAGGCGTGTGTACCACAGTCAGGCCATCCATTTCGGGGGAATTTCTTCTTGCCCCGAGCTTTTTTCCTTATTGGGAAAATTGATTATAAAGATCGGAAATTTTTTCACCGGTGTGTTTTCGAAAAGTTCAACATCTGCCATTGTTGTCATTTAAGGTAGCCCTAAACGACGAACATGTCCGCCGAACTTGTAATTCAAAGCCTACGAACACAACAGCGAACGGTTCTATCAGCCCATATACGAGAAAAACATAGCGAACATGAGCAAGTTCAGCGAGCATGTTCGTCGTTTGGGCCTGGCTTTAAGGGAAATTAACTAAAATTAATTGTAAATCAGGGTCTTTATTGAGGAAAAATCATTGCGTTTTGTTTATAGTGCAATATTATAAACAAAATAAATTCAAATGTTTAGAATTCAAGAAATGTACTCCTAATATTTGTAATATATTGTTTACGTTGGTTTGCTGGTAATACTTTGCGGTTTTGATGGAAGTTTGCCTTAATGGAATAATGAACTGTGTCTTCAATGAGCGACTGAAAGTTCAGATCATCCAAAGAAGCGTGATGAAGGATAGGATAGGAATGTGGATAGATGTGCGGAAGCACGTCTCACTTAGGTCCGTGTGGACCCATTGTGTTGCCCATAGGGGGAAGAGTTCCTCCTTGTACCCTAATCACACTCAAAGAGACGTTGTATTCGTTGTTGACCTCTCGTCGTCTAGCCAGTCCGACATCCTAATGAACCTGAAAAAGTTAGATAGTCTGATGTTATGGATTTCTTGCAGGTCATGGAAGAAGAATTCTCCCATGGTCCTGTATCGCAGTTGGCTGAGGCTTGGGCAGTAGCAGAGATAGTGAGGAGTGTCCTCTCTTTCTTCCACATCGCCACATCCTCTGCATATGTAGTCATAGTCCCATTTTAGTTTCATGGTATTTGAGATGGTTATGACCCGTTAGAGCTCCGACTACCATCCTCAGTAGGCTTTTGCCACACTGGAGGAGTTTGTCGGTTTTAGTTCTATTAATATCGGGCCATAGCATCTTAGTAGTCTTACAGGTGGTAAGGTTGAACCACCTATTTCTTGCTGTTTCTAGAATTCTTTCATCCACCTTCTTCCTGACATCTGCCAGTGGAGGTTGAATCAATTCGATTGCCTGGGATGGGTCTTTTTCGGCCCCTTTTCTGGCAAGTTCATCAGCTGCCTCGTTACCGGATATGTCCCTGTGTCCTGGGACCCAGCATAGAGTTATCGCGTATTGCATGCTTAGAGTTTTGAGCTCCTCGCTGCAGCTCGCGACCAGCTTGGACTTGATTTCTTTCGCCGAAATTGCTTTGATGGCCGCTTGACTGTCAATTAGAATGGTAATATCAGCCGGTGGTATTTCCAACATTGTTATCATTCTGGCCGCTTCTTTGACTGCCAGGACCTCCGCTTGAAAGACGCTGCCATAATCACTGATCCTGATTGAAACAATGTTGTTATGTTCCACAGCTAATAATAATAATAATAATATGGTTGGCGCTACAGCCCTTAGAGTAAAAAAAAACTTAGCTAATGTTCTCTGACTAGTTGAAGGGACCTACAGTTTTATGCCGACTCCGAACGGCCAAGTTTGACAAGCTTTTTCTAGACAGTTATGTTCTTTGAGCATTGTCAGTGACTCGAAAGAGGTTCAGTTCCACAGCTAAATCTTTATGAAACCTTTGATTTTTATTACAAGACAGAAACTCAAACCTTAGGGCACCATATGTACTTTTCACCGACTCATTCACCGTTTTCTCTATGGACGAATAATGGTATTCCATACAGGATCTTCTATTACATTTTTTGAATTTTATTCTGATATATTTGATAATTTACAGGCGGCCCAGCAATGCACACACCTCCTTACATCGCCTAGTGGTGATCCAGCTAACTAATGCTTCAATGCACAGTAGACTTATGTATATGTGTAAATGCCCGCTGGACTCGTGCACATTTTCAAAACACAATACATACAAAAATACTTACATTTATAAAATTTGCAACATAGGCAATAGTTCAGAGAAGTCTTTGAGTGAAAATGATTGCATCGAGAGATTTGATAACACTCTCGTTGCTCAACTCTTTCGATATCACCCAGAGTTCCCAAAGTGACAATGTTGTTCCTGCGTGAAAGACTCTAGACAGTAGTTGAGGAGATATGATTAATTATGTTTCGATCCAAGGACTATGGCCTATTACTACTCCCTCATCTGCTTCCGATCCATCTGTGAACAAACGCAGAGAGCGTCTGAAGTTGCTTTCGATGAGAGATTGAGGAAGCGGCAGTTCGGTGACTCGAGGAAGGAAATACAAGGAATTCACCGGCTTCCTCTTCTTCAAAGCTAAAGCTCATACCGCCTCGAAATTCACACGTGCGCCAACGTATGTGCGTCTCATTGCTTCCTTTGTGTTGTTTTTTTCCAAAAAAAAAACAACATTCAGAAACGTGATATGTCCTATTTTCGTCAGGTAATAAAAACGTCCGTATAACGTTGGCAGTTTTGTTCTCTACCTTTTGCGTCTAGTGGCAGCTAAGGTGAGGGAAGCACGACTCACGTGCCATCGCATCAACTTTCATGTTTCGATGGTCGTCACTTTCACAGACGATTGGTATAGCGCGTTAATTTTTGCGTTGTTCCAACAATGCACCCTCATTCGTGTGGCATTTTAAACGTGCTCACTTCAAAACAGCAAACCAATACAAAATAACACGTCCAGACTGTTTGGTGTTTGGTGAATGACGTCTTTATGGAATGCGATACCTTCCTCGTTTTGGTTACTGTGTTGCAGGTGCACGCAGTGGACGATGTCTGTGTGGTTAGGTTTGTCATTACTTAGACTAAGGGGGAGAGAGATCAAGATTTGTAAGTAACCCCATACCAGTTCAAAGAGTAACCGCAAACCACCCTTAGTCGACTTCCTCTGGATTTTCCCCATCTGGAGGAAATAATGAACGAACACGTTTCGATTGTGGCTTCAAATATTCGGTCACTAGCGACTGACTATTGGCAGAGAGGCAGAAGCAGTTCTCCCTCTACTTCCACCACTCTGCGTTTGAAAACTATTGCAAGCTTGTATGGACATAAGCTCGTAAGGACCAACCATGTGAAGCACAATTTGTCGGACTGGTCATGTTCGTCGTGGACCTGAATGGCATGCTCGGTCGTCAGCGTTTAATTTGATGTGAACCCGAAGTGACCAAAAACGCGATGTGAAGATAATATCGGTCTAGACAGTGTATGCGACTGAGGGCTTCACTTGATGGTCTTGTTGATCAATTGAATAAACAAAGATGAGCTTGAGAGGAAGGGCAACGCCGTCGACAAACACTAGTCCTTCCGATTTAAATCTCCGTTCTAGTCCCAACAAATCCCAAATATTTGCAATAATCGTCTTCACATTTTCAGGTTTATCAGGCGAATTCAATGGAGTCTCGACATATTGCAACTACACAAAGTGTTACGCGGCCAGCATGCCAGTTTTGGAGGACGGCCTCTCAAGTGGTCACACCTCGGACACCGAGAACAACAATCGGCCCGTGCAGCTGTCGGGAATTTCAATGCTAATGGACGCTAAGCGAATTCCAGACAACATCAACCATGTGAAGTCGAATCGTGCCTCACCCAATGTCGATGCATTTACCACCATCAACGAGAGTCCTGTGAACGGGCAGCTCGACGACTCTGGCCGGGAGTCAGTGCGATCCAAACACGATCACGAGATTCTCGGTCAGAGTCCCAGCAGTGGCAACAGCAAAGTATTTCAAAACATTGACCCAGACTTGGACTCCCTCTACTCAATAAGTAAGTTAATCCCTCTATCCTGCAGCAAGCGTTACTAAAGTGCGTTGATTCCATTTTACAGGCGTTTTTCAACGGGGAACCGAGGTCCACGTCACTCCGCCACCACCAGCACCGGCTCCGCACCGAAAACCCAGCGTAGTTAGCTCCGATATTTTCGACAAGAACCAAACGGATTTCAAGGATCAGAGACCATCCAGCCTGTTGGGTGGAAGCACCTCGAACATCCTCAACCGTACAAAGTCACTCAAGTCCCTGGAGAAGTCTTACATCTGCAATCAGCCTCCGTCCATTCCGGAACGGCTCAGCAACGCGTCGCCGTCGAACAGTTCCCCGGTGTGGGTACCGCGTTATCTTGACACCAGCGCCGGCAAGAGTCTCCTCGACTCATCCGACAGGCAGGTGAAGAACCTCAGTGGCGACGAAGATGATGTCGACACAGATCTGGAGACTGACAGACTGCTCGGACATCAGCGGCTAGACGACCAGGGCTTCTATGACGACACCAAGTCTTCGCCGTGGGATCGCAAGCCCCGTTCCCTGCTCGCCACGTCTCTGTCCAAATTCTCTCCCAAGGTGCAGCAGCAAAACTCAAAGAACTCCACTGGAACCCTGTCCCTCAGGCAGGGCTTCAATTCCCTGCTACCCAGCACGCCCGAAATCCCACCGCCCGTTCCGCCAAAGAGCTCCGCTGCCAGCTTGCTCCACAACGTCGGCGGCTCGATGTCGTCCCTGGATCCCAGCGAGAAGTCACCCGAGAAGCCGGCCCCCGAGCAACGCGAGGAGTGCGCCATCGTGACTATCGGCAGCCCCAGCGGCGACTCCGGTTCCGACGGCTCCGCCAACAGCGGCAGCCAGAAGAAGGACACCCAGAGTGCCGTTACTGGCGAGAAAAAAGTTAAAAAGAGTAAGAACAAAGAAGGTAAATTGTTAGGTTTCCTTCTGCTGCCATTGATGTTTCCATATATCCGCCCGTCCGCCGACGCTCGACGCGGCGCCTAGGTGGATATGTGCAGACGTTTGATTTTGTTTTTCTATTGCTAACGTTTCTATTCTTGCATGCGTTCAATTTTCAAATCAAATTGCTGCCTTCACATTGATTTATTTGTAAGAAATTTGTTTCTCTAGAGTGTTCGTTTAAATCGAACCGGAAGTCCTAGGTGCTAACGTGTTCCCTTTTGTTTTTGGCCCGTGTGCAATTTTAGGCGGAGCAGTGCTGATCGAGGGAGTGCTCTTCCGGGCCCGGTACTTGGGCTCGACGCAGCTGGTGTGCGAGGGACAGCCGACGAAGTCAACGCGGATGATGCAAGCCGAGGAGGCGGTCTCCAGAATCAAGGTAGGTAACTGTGTCCCGGCAGCCAATTGTGAACCTTTCGATTTGAGATGTAACTTAGGCTTGGCTTAGTGCAAACTCATATCTCATTCTAGCGCGGCTATCGATGATGTTTGATATGTTTTATTGGGTTGATTTGGGGGGCACGTATTGCGTGGGCAAAATTCGCTAAAGGTGTCAAAACTTAGTGCTGTCAAATTTATGTTGTAAACTAGTTGAGTGTTAAATTGATGTTGTTCTTCCCTGGTAGACTGTAATTTTGTATGTTGTTTCTTAGAGAAATGAAAAGAAATAGGACAACCCGCAGCTCCCTTTAAAATTATTAAAGTACAACACAGACGCACAGAATCCCTTACAAATAAGATGTTGTACACATGAGTTGCATCTTGCAAACTGCGACCTTCGTAACGTTTGACATTTCATTCCGTAGACGGCGAGAATTAGCGACATTTTTAGGCGTCAGTTTGTGGACCGCGTCAGCCATTTTGTGGATCGCATTATCATTTTAAGAAGTCGTCAATGAAAGATTAATTCGCAGAGAATTAATTTAGAATATTTAAACCAATTTCTGTGGAGATGTTTCTCGATAAGGAAGGCCGATAATTAAATGCGCAACTTCGAAGTACAGGGTGGGCCGATTAAAAGTTTCTTTTTAAAAATGCAATAAAATGAACACAATTAATTGTTTTCCATTTATTTTGGCATTCTCAATCATTGAACTATCATTTCCATTAATTATGAAGTACAACGTAGTTCAAGTGGCTGCCTTGGCTGGCTTCACAATAGCGCATTCTGTCACCCCTGGTTTCGGGCTGTAGCTCACGGATTATTTGGATGATATTGGCATTAAAAGGTTGTGACATGGCTTGAACCAGAGATTGTCCAAATCCATGTCTTCAGTTTCAGTAAAAAATAAGTCGGTTAACATGGCTTTGTAACGCGCAACGTTGACCGAAACGTTGTTCCCAGCCTCGTTTTCGATGCTCGCGAATAGAGTATCACACTCTCGGCCACAGTAGCCACATTCTCATCTTAGACCGATCGAAGACGGGACCATGAGTGTGTTCACTAGCATATCACTCTTGCGAACTTTTTGCACAAACTTGGGTACAGCAGTGACGGTGGGTGCTTCATTTCGGCCAAAACCTTCACTTTGGAAATAAGTCCATACTTTCCAACGTTGTTCAAATATAAAGCGTCTCATCTCGCTCCGCGGATGCTGACTTTCTGTCAAGATTTCGAGCGGGAGACAGCTGCCAGTGTCAAAATAACCTAAGATTGCTTATGATTAAAAACCATTAGATGGCTCAGCTCATGAGTACAGCCTTGAGGAAAGTCGCTGGTTTGATAAAAAGACAAGAAAAAATTACTCTGAGTCTGAATACTTTTATCATCATCATCATCATCTTCTGACTCGCATGATCCACTATAGGGGTCGCGGGAGTAAACCACGATCGAGAGATCTCCAGGCAACTCGATCCTCCGCCATCGACTCCAACTCATCAGGAGCTATGTCCAAGCGTAACCAGGCGAGTTTTTGGATTTGGTCCAACCACCTCGTCCTGGGTCTGTCAAGTGGACGCCTACCTGATGGAATCGTATTTAACGCCCGCCTCGGAAGTCGTGATGATGGGGACATTCTATCCTGGCTAGTAATTCCCACAACAGCACGAAGAAATCTCATCTCAGCAGCTTGCACTAGCGATCTTATTCTTTCGGTCATTACCCAAATTTCATGATCATAGGTGAGAGTTGGAACAAAATACTGAGTTGAAAACCGAGTTGAAAACCATCACTCGTGAAAAAGAACCCGAGATACTTAAACTTCTCCACCTGCTTCAATGGAACTCCACTAACACGCAGAGTGCATTGAACAGGCGTTCTCCACGTTAACCCTCATTCCAGCATCAGCACATAGGGCCGCAAAGCTATCGAGTGCGCGTTGGAGTTCCGTCTGGGAGGAAGTGAAGACAACTAAGTCATCTGCAAAAAAAAGATGAGTTTCATTAGTCGGAAACGACGTCTTCAGAAAAGCTTCAACTTCTATAAAGCCAGAGACTTAATACCGAAGACGAAACCGAAGCCAAAGCCGAACTTTTAAGCTGCCATTTTTCATGTACTTTCTACATGAAACCAGTTCAAATAAATTGCATACTTTTATACAGACCACTTATTAGTGTATCAGCTTACTTACTACTTACTTTCTTATCAGGCCGGCGACCCATGAAGGGTCCGAGTCTGAGCAATTGCTGCCTTCCATCGTTGACGGTCCTGGGCACGCTGCTTCCAGTCATCAAGACCAAGCTGTCTTGCATCCGCGATTACTTGGTCTTTATTCCGGAGATTCGGTCTTCCTCTCCTTCTCGAACCAGTAGGCTCGGACTCAAAGACCCTCTTTGCTGGAGCATTGTTGTCCATGCGCTCGATGTGGCCGAGCCAGTGCAGTTGACGGATTTTTGCCTTCCGGACTACATCCACATCCTGGTACAGCTCGTAGAGTACGCGGTTATGTCTTCTGCTCCATTCGCCTTCTTCGCAGACATATATCTGTCGTAGAACTTTTCTTTCGAAGGTACCAAGAATCAACTCTGCAGTTTTGCTTAGCGTCCAGCTTTCGGCTCCATAGAGCAAGACTGGCAAAATAAGAGTTTTGTAGAGCATGATTTTGGTCCTTCGAGTCAGGAATTTTGAGCCCAATTGTTTTGACAAGCCGAAGTAGCACCGGTTGCCAAGGGCGATTCTACGACGGATCTCCACTGTGATGTCGTTTGTGGAGTTCACGTTTGCCCCGAGGTAGACAAACTCCTTCACTACCTCGAAATTGTAGCTGTCGATCGTGAAATGTTGTCCAAGGTGGTGTGTGACGGAACGTTTTTTGGTCGACAGCATATATTTTGTTTTGTCCTCATTGACCTTGAGACCAGTTCGTTTCGCCTGTTCTTCAATCGCCGTAAAAGCCTCCACTACGGCACGTTGAGAACGCGCGACGATGTCGATGTCATCTGCGTACCCCAACAGTTGGACCGACTTGTAGAAGACAGTGCCTGCCGTGTTTACAGTTGCCCTCCTCACTATCTTCTCCAATACCAGATTGAAGAAGTTACACGACAGCGCATCTCCTTGCCGAAATCCAGTGCAAGTTTCAATCGGCTCAGAAATCCTTGAGCCGAACTGCACGGTGCATCGCGTATGTGTTAGTAGTATTTGTGTTAGCAGTATTTGGCTTAGTGTGAAGATTTGGTCTATAGTCGATTTGCCGGGCCGGAAGCCGCACTGGTACGTGCTGATTAGTGCGGTGCAAAACGGCTTTAGACGTTCACACAGTACGCTGGACAGGATCTTGATCTTTTGTGGATGGGGCTCTTATTGGCACACTAGCAAATTTTGCAAAAGCAAACAAACACGACGCGATTTGCTCATGCATATATCCTGCACAGAAAAGTACGAAAAATGCCGTAATTCTATTTATACAGAACACAGAAAATTCAACCTTCAACTTGGCAAAATCTTCGGTCTCATTTGGCCGAAGCCGAAAGTTTTGCCGAAGGCGATATTTTCAGCCGAAGCCGAAGTCGAATGATCGGTCGGTCTCAACTTAATACACTTTAGTTCAGTTCAGTATTCTGCTATTTATTTTAAACCACACTGTTTCGCTTCGATCACTGTAGTCTCCATTTGGCCATCGTCCGCTTTGATTCAACACACATCAATTAAGGATTTAGTGTTTGAGTTTTATTTTGTATCGACTTTAAACAATTGTGGATAATGAAATGACTTAAATCTGTGGGCTGGTATGTCCACCAAATGCTGGTCTGCAACGAGTGTCACGACATTTTAGGCACATGTCACTCAAAAATCTACCCTCAATCAAACAGTGTAGGGGGGTTTTGACCATTTCATACCTCTCCTTGTTCAAATATTCACTACCCAACCCTCACGTGTTTACCTATTAGTACAGTATATATGCATAATATAGTACCCATAGTTGTAGACAATGGATAATGTTGTCTTAAAAAGTTCCTTCAGACTCAGGTGCCGGTGTATCCTGGCACCAAACGAATCACTACCTCAAATCACAGTGAAAACTTTGACTTTATCTCTTCCCCCATTGATGGTTGCACAGGTGAAAAGTTGTCAGTTCGTGAATATTTTCTAAAAACAAAGTCTCAATGCTCTTCGAAACTTTCCCTTAAATATACCATTTGATAGTGAATGGACAGTCCGTCATTGTCTGCACGAATGGATGGCCGGTGACGCTTTCCCGGGGAAACTGCTTCCGTCTCGGCCACACTATGAATCTCATTACTTTCGCATGGCAATGAAAAAGGGGAAACGTCATTCGGTTATTTTTAAAGTCTCTCATTTCGCCTGACGTCTAAAAATACTCTAGACGAGAAGTAAATTATCGCATTATCCTTTTTGTTTGTATTTGAAAAATTCCTATCCGCCGGACAGGCAGTAAATGACGGGCGGCAGGACATGGCAGGATGTGGGTGACGATGTCTATTACGCTTTATTGACTCCATTTGAGGGCGGTCAGAGGGGAAATGGAAAAAAATGTATACATTATATAAATAAAATCGATTAACCAAACATCTGAGCGTTGTAACATACTCCCCCTCAGCACCGCAGTCCATTGCAAACAGCTCTCCTCGGGTAGCGAGCAAATGCATGCGTGCACGAAGAAGTTTTTTTTTTTTTTTGAGCAGATGTACCGTTCGTGCTTTGACACATTTTGCTGTGTCGCAGTTATGACAAACGATCCCTGCCACCGGAAACTTTGACTCTGAGTAAATACAGTTATTTGGAATTAGTTTAGGGGCGCACGGTCGGCATGTACCTCGAGCGAATATTTGTGTTCGGTATCGCTGCCAGTTCGGTGATGGATTTTCTCCTCGAATTGTTTGGATACACTTTAAAGTTGTGAAGGATACACATAACAGATTCGCTGACGTTTTAATTAAGTTGAAGTGCTGCCGCACGGTGCGCCAATCAATAAGTGACGAACGCGAACGGTGGCTGGCGATGGTGTTGCAATTCAAATTTTAGAGACCGTCATAGTGAACAGTGCTTGACAGCTGGCAGTCGATGGATTTTTCATTGCAGTTGAAAGTGTTTCGAAATGAAAATCAGTGAAGAGGCATCTACGCGGCGTACAGAGTGAGGGGTGGTTGTGAAGAGACGTTGATTTAATCAAGAAACTGTCTGAACTCAGAGCTGTACCAAGGACAATTGACAACAGTTGAGTTGTAAAGCGTAGGTATGATATAAGTAGAAATGAAAGCCCTTAAGGGATCCGAAATGGATGAAAATAACATGTGTGTCCCGCATGTGAAATAGCGTTTTGCTTGTGGACGGCTTTTCTAAATTTCGAGTCAAGGTGATTGGCGAAATGTTGACGGATTAACGAATGCCCGAATACTTGATCCATATCTTGAGGACTTAGTGCTTGAATGGTACTTGTTTTAAGTGAAGCTTCGTTGAACATACAGGTTGTACTGTCTGAATATTGGCCAGCTAGGGATTTTCTAAAATCCTGACAAGCGGATGTGGTAATTTCCAATCCCGTTCAGCTTCTAAGGTTGTCTGTTAACAGTTGGCAGCAGGATCATCAGCCTCCCACCTGCGTTTTGAGGTTCAGTCGTACAGAGCTAAATTTTCAAGTATTTTCCTACATAATTCAACACCTTCGTGAAGAGTTGGGCATAATATTCTGATCGGGCATAGATTTCAGGTTAATTTGGTTGGTTGTGACAATTTTGAGCAAATGTCAAAAAAGTGTACAGTGGACTCCCTAAGTCGAATTTGTCTTTAATTCGCCATATTTTTGTTAGCCATATTTTGGCATTCCCCTAAATTTTTCATACAAAAAACCAGCCTCTAGCTCGAACTAATTTTGATATAGGGGGAGTCCATTGAATTTATTCGATTTCTTTGAAGCCTCCTAATTACCTTAGCCACAATTGGCATTTTTCTGAGTTCCGTAAGAAGTTAAGATCTTATAACTCAGCAATTAAATTTCCTTTTCCAGTGAATTTGAGGTGATTATTGGTAGATCTTCTTGTGCGATCTGTTTTCTGTAGAATTTTGTAGTTTTGGAATATAGACCTCAGGTGGTCGCCCAATGATCGTTACCTGATCTATAAGTGGCATCAGCTGATAACCTAGTTCTATGCATAATAAACGGAGATTTTTTAATAGCTATAGGAAAGTTTTAAAAAAAAAACACATAAAATTCAGGAAAATGCATGAAATCTTTATTTGAATCGATAGTACGGTCCACATAGTTTAATGTTTGAAGATTATTTCATGCAAATGTTGACCTTGTCGCCTCAAATGGTCCATCCGCTTAGTCCAATTTTAGCATACTTCTTCCAACATTTCGGCCGGTATCTCACGAATAAATGGTTCAATGTTGTCTTCCAATGCGTTAATTGAAGCCGGCTTGTCCGTATAGACATGAGCTTTAACATAGCCCCACAAAAAATAGTCTAAATGCGTTAAATCGCACGATCTAGGCGGCCAATTGACCGGTCCCGAACGTGAAATAAAATGTTTACTGAACCCGCCCCTCAATAAGTCCATTGTTGCGCGTGCTGTGTGGCATGTGGCACCGTCGTGTTGAAACCATATCAAGTGTCATGCAAGTCAAGCTCTTGCATTTTGGGCAAACAAAAAGTTGGATATCATCTCACGGTAGCGCTCACCATTCACAGTTACGTTACGATTCGCATCATCTTTGAAGAAGTACGGTCCAACGATGCCACCAGCCCATTTATGCCGACTCCGAACGGCCAAGTTGTTGATAAGTTTATTCTAGACAGTTATACTCTAGACTCGAAAGAGGTGGGGCCGTGAAAAGTATTTCTTTTCGTACCAGGAATCGAACCTAGACAAGTAAGTCCAAGTGCGTAGGAGTCGACGCACGTACCCACAACGCCAGGAATATTTCAAATTGCTATTCTATAATACAGGAACGGCGCGCCGCTGTTTGGCGAAGTGGGTATGTGCGTCGGCTCTATTCTTGAGCCTACGGTGTCTAGGTTCAATCACCGAATCGAGCAACTTAAAAAAATATCTAGTTCCACCACTTTCGAGTTACTGAACATGAAGCTAGAAGAAGCTTCTCAAACTTCGCTGTTCGGAGTCGGCATTAAAATGTAGATCCCATCCACGTGTGATAGATCAGTAGCATGCACAGCATGAATGGTTGTTGCTGAAACTAGACCCAGGTCCACTACGAACTGTAGCACCACCCATATTATTAATCCAAAAAAAACCTCCGACTGCACACTCATTAGCTATTGGCAGATTCAGTGAATTATGGCAGAGAGTCAACAGTCATATTTAGTCTTTGTGATTTTTTGAGGATTCCTAAGCATTCGGAATTATGCTGACATACTACCGAAAACATCGGTTGAAAACACCAGCTTCGGAAAACCGCCCATTGCAACCGAAGTCGATGTACAGCAATTGTAGTGACACTTTTTTGTAAACAAACATCTGTCAATCGGGTGAACAAATACTTTTCAATCTGACACCGTTGCAAAACAAATTATTGCTAGGAGGGATAGTTCCAGAGACAATGAAATTGTTAGATTTTGCTACATGGGCATTTGTGCTTACAATTGACACCTAATTTGCAGGTTATTGGTAGAACTGACAACATTATCAGTTTTGGCAATCATGTGATCATAGCTTAGCAATCTTTATTTGCATACTAAAATCCTACAGTGTATTGAATCTCAATGATCCCTACTTTCAATTCTTTTGATGATATTCAGAACTCCACTTATTTTAAACAGTTTTTACGGTACGGCACCTTCGGAATATTATTTCTATTATGTCTCAAGTCAACTTTATTTGATTTACGTCATATCGAAAATCAGTTCTGTAGTGAGCACCTAGTATTCAAATTTTGATAAGCCGACCTTTTGAAATTTTCTACTTTTTGAGGTCGTTTGGCTATGTGCGCCAGCTTTTTACTGACATATTTGACTATGGAACATTAAATACAAGGTTGTGGATATACAATTCTAGCCGTAGATAATGACGGAAACGTATAAATAAAGGAGAGTTACTCTAGGTGTGGGGTATCATCTTGGAGTTTAACCCACTCACGTCTATATGCCATTGCTGCTCAGTTGTGATTAGACTGCGCATAAAATCGTGTCTCATATCAAGTGCGTCAAGTGAACAAAATCCCATTTGTTCGTTGTGCTTTGCTTTGACCCAATGCAGAGCACTAGACTAGTTACATATATGTTAGTACGATATGCCCATGACTACCATATCTTTGGTTAAGGACCCAATCTTATTCTAATTTGTAAATTTTGTGGAAGATCGCATAGAAAGTCAAACAATACAAAATTATTTTAAGGGAAAAATAATGAATTCATGCACTAATTGGAGAGATAATGGACAAATTCTTCCGCACTCCAAATTGTACGTTTTTGGAGTACACGGTTCTCTCTTCTGTCTCTAATCATGTAAGTTATTCCTCCGAGGCTCCTTCGTATCAGCCACGACTGTGTGCTAAATATTCCATTAAATCATACAGCCACTGTCTTTGATATTGATAGTCCATCTCAAATAATCCTGTGATGTTCTTATAAGCTTTACGCAACTGTCTTGGCTTGCATAGATGCTCCTATAAACTACAGCCTATCGAGTCTCATGCTCAGTCGAATCGAGCCATCAAACATAGTAAAATTATGAACAGCTTACGTTGCACCCAAGTCATACCTCAAGTTATCAACCACATCTCTCACTAATACGCACCATAAATATTTGAGGACTAATCTGAAGACTGCATCTAAAAAAAGTGTTTTTACCCATTTTATTTTCATACGCTCGGATTCGGATTTGGAACGCACACATAACCATACGCATACGCTCCTGTAGACGTTGGTAAGTTCATCACAAGTACTGTTGTCCATCAATAACCTCATCGCCTTGACTTTTGAACAGCTGCTTCCACCAAAAAAAAAACCCTTGCGTCCGTCCAAAATCCGCTTTCTAACCAAAACCTCTTGTTTTCTCTTTCACTCAAGGCACCCGATGGCGATGTCCAGCCGAGCACGGAGGTAGACCTCTTCATCTCGACCGAAAAGATCATGGTCCTCAACACCGATCTGAAGGAGATTATGATGGACCATGCGCTGCGAACGATCTCGTACATTGCTGACATTGGAGATCTGGTCGTGCTCATGGCCAGGCGACGATTCGTCTCGCAGGACATCGACGATGGGCCCAAACTCAACCGGACCCCGAAGATGATCTGTCACGTCTTCGAGAGTGACGAGGCGCAGTTTATTGCCCAATCAATTGGTCAGGCATTCCAAGTGGCTTATATGGAATTTTTAAAGGCAAACGGAATTGAGGATCATAGCTTTGTCAAGGAGATGGACTACCAGGAGGTGCTCAACAGTCAGGAGATATTCGGCGACGAGCTGGAGATATTCGCCAAGAAGGAATTGCAAAAGGAGGTCGTCGTGCCCAAGGCCAAGGGCGAAATCCTTGGCGTCGTGATCGTCGAAAGCGGCTGGGGTTCAATGCTGCCGACAGTCGTCATAGCGAATCTGATGTCGTCCGGAGCGGCGGCACGCTGTGGTCAGTTGAATATCGGTGATCAGCTGATAGCGATAAACGGTTTGAGTTTGGTGGGTCTTCCTCTGTCCACTTGTCAGACGTACATTAAGAACACGAAGAACCAAACGGTGGTGAAGTTCACAGTTGTGCCATGCGCTCCGGTCGTCGAGGTCAAGATTAAACGACCGAACACCAAGTACCAACTGGGATTCAGCGTTCAAAATGGAGTGGTGAGTAGCGCTTGAATTAATTTGTTGGTTTCCAGGATGTCTGCTGTTTGTCAGGCATACCTTTCGTTCTTGGAGATGTCAAAAATGGATTTGTTTCGAAAGTTTATTAGTCTAGTGTGTTTTCTGGTTGGTACATGGCCTTCCACCGACGATGGAGTAAGAACATTTGAAATCTTTAGGCAGACTTTACACATCCACACGTCCCCAGATTGAGTCACTCATTACATTTTTAATTGCACTTGTTGGCTAACAATTATCTCATTATGCTTTGCGCCTCTCGTTTGAGGTCATGTTTTCCTTTTAGGCGTTACTCCATACTCCTCCACTTAGACGTCTTCCTCCATAAAAGCAAAAACTAAAGCGCGAGCATCTTTAAAACCATTTTTCGAAATGCCAACAAACATTGAGCAAAACCACTCAAAGCGCTGTGGTCGCACGTATTTGTAAACGGGCGTTACCTTCTGCAACATTGTTTCGACATTCCATTGTCTGCACAGTGGTGGCTTCGTAGTGTGTCCCATGTTGCCTTGGTGATATGGTCTTCTAATTTGCAATTAGTATTAGGCAAATTTAATTATGACCGATCATCAAGGTTTCTTTGTAGACATGTCCGAGTTATTGGACCGCCTTAAATTAACAAACGACCCAAGGTAGTTCTGGCATAAGTTCCGAGGATTAAAATATGCGTTTCACTTCCGATTTATTTCGTGTCGTCAACTCTAAGAAACATTACTCGACAAGATTGCGTTTGACGAAGAAAGAGTGTGTATATACTCACTCTGTTGTGCAATATTTTCCATAAGCACAAAGCCTGTTGGACTGGATAATATTCACCCCGACTCTAAAACAGTTTTTTTTGGAATAGGATATCCACCCACATTTTCAATAATATATATTCTTCACTTCTACGTATCGGAGGAAGAAAACAAAGATTATCCCGGTGCCTATGAAAACAATCCCGCCTGAATATCGACCAATTTCTATTCTTCCCTATTTGTCTACCGTGTTTGAGTCTATCGTTATTCGAGTCGGTAAAGATAACATTGAGGGTCACAATTTGTTTCAATCCTATCCAATCTGGATTCTGTAATCCGTAACCGTGTTCGAACTGTGGCAATTTTGTGACGTTCACAATGGTTTACTCCAAGGCTCTATGCTCGGTCTCGGTATTAGTCTCAGTGTTCAATAAAATCAATGAAAAAGTGATCCAAAAGTGTAGTCCAATTGCAAATTTCATATTCAGGGAGCCGCAAATGTCAGTATACAGCATAAAGCTGTCTGCGATCCCAACGAAAATTAAATTCATTGAAGTGTCCAAGCTAAATGCGTCTATTAAATGATTGTCAACAGCGTTGCCGATGTGGCACAAACGTGCCATTATGTATATTTTTGATTGAAATGGCACTTTAACATTTCCAAAAATTTGGAAAATATTTATAAAACAATCGCTTATATCCGAAAGAGTTGAACGCTCGTTAAGTTTCGATGAATATGTGTAAATGGTGCTTAATTTATTTATTAACTTAATTATTTAACGTAATTATGTTTGTTTCCATAACATTTTCTAATTAAATGCAACTGATAATGTTGATTAAGATGCACACAAAGGTATATTTCAGTTTGTGGCACCCATGGCATTAAAATGGCACTCTTTGGTAGCAATGGTGGTACTTTGAAAAATATATTTCCGAGAACTCTGAGTGTCAATTAGTGTCATTTATACTCCCTAGCCCTACCAATGTCAAATTAAAACTCAAGCACACTCTCAACCTAAGCCTGTGAGTTGTGATAATTTCTGCCTGCAAAAATTGTTAAAGGCAATCGATGCGATTGGACCTATGTTCTTAACTTTCAACCATGTATCGGACCAATGTCTCATTCTCCTTGGATGTGAATTGGACATCATTTTAAGCTATAGATCATACGCGTTACTGATGAAAATCGTTCACAATAAACAGCCTGACTATCTTTACAAAAAAATCACTTTTTATGCATCGAATGGTAATATTACGTTGAAAACTTTGTTTAACAACTGGCGCATCTTCCGAATCATCTACCTTCACAGGTACAGTCGAAGATATAAAAGTAAAGGCAATTTTGTTCCGTTTCCAACCAACATGACCTGAAAAAAAATTTAATTGTCATTTATCAAAATGCTTAGAAATTGACATGAATCTTTGAAACATACACTTATTTTCTGTGCTCTTTTTTGCAGATTTGCAGTCTTCTTCGGGGTGGCATCGCAGAGCGAGGAGGCGTCCGAGTTGGCCATCGGATAATTGAAATCAACAATCAAAGTGTTGTGGCAGTCCCCCACGAGAAGATAGTTAACCTCCTGGCGACATCTGTTGGCGAGGTAACCCCCATTCAGCCACCATCCAGCGTCACGTTCTGATTCCCTCTCTCTTTCCAGATTCTCATGAAGACCATGCCAACGTCAATGTTTCGTCTGTTGACCGGCCAGGAGAACCCGATCTACATATAATTTGATATATTTTTTGTAATCAAAAATGGAAGCCCTAGTCAAAGGATTCTGCAGAGTAACACAAAATGGAGGATCTTAACAGTCGACGGGTGTGAAGACAGAGTATTAACTTTTAGAACAAATGATATTTGCTTGAAAGAAAGAAAAAAATGTGTATGTAGACTGTTTATTTGTTTAATTTTTTCAAATTCTCTAAACCGAATGGATTTGATTTACTTAATCGATTATAGGTTGCTTACACATCCATATATAGAACATAGTATTATATTTTTTATTTACGAAACATAACCTAGATTGTATAAGAGTTTGAAACATTTTTAGCAACAAATAGTGCCCCGAAACAATACATGTGCAATATGAATTCATAACTTTTCCGTCCGCTTTAATAGAGAAAAGGAAAGTAAAACTTTAAAGGAATTATATTTACATAGACACACGAGACACACACATGTACACGTGCATTTAAACACAATCTGAAAGGCTTGAATACTTGGCTAAAGTGGTTCTGTGGGTAAGAGACAGGCCTGAAAATGTTCATGGAGAGTGATCAGATGTTGAACTTTTCTACGGTCTTGCAGTCCTTTGGAAAAAGAAAACTTATTTTTTGTTTCTTTTGACGTGATGTATGTAATGTATGTATGTATGTATGACGTAATGTTTACTAACTTAATCAGTCAAGCATGTTTCTTTATCATTCATCAATTGTATTGTCATAGTATGCGAAACAACCTTAAACGTCGTTCCACTTGAACTTTTAACTGTCAGTCTTTTGCTGACAAGCTAAAGGGTGTTTTTTTAGAGACGAAGATCTTCGAAAATGATACAATACACACATCACATAACAATGATTTGAATATCCATGAAGTTGAATTAATATGACAGACAATTGTATTGTTTACATTGTTTGAATATTCATACATTTCGGACATGCAACCTCCGCAATTAGCGCGTGCATGGCGTTATCTGTAGGTCCGATTTCCTCGTACTGTTCGCAGTTCATCAAGCTGAATTTCGGCAGTAATGTGTCGTGTCTTATAAGTCCAAGTGTTGTCCATCGTCTATCACAAAATGTTCTGGACGTTGGTTTCTTTATTTTGATTTGAAGTGTTAGCGACTTTGTAGCGAACCTGCTGCTAAAAATTGGTTGCCGAAAAAAGTGCCCACGGAGCAGAAGGAATGCAACAGGATAAATTCATATGCGAATGTACGAGGGGCGTTCAATATATTCTCGGTATCAATATGAAGGAAAATGCGAATTCAATTTAAATTGTTTTTATTTTTCAATATAATCTCCCCTAACATCAATGCATTTGTTACATCTTGAGATAAGCTTTTTTAAACAATCAAACAAATTTTCTCTTGCAAAATACCCATTTATTGCCGACTTGAGTTCTTCATCATCCGAAAATTTTTTTCCACGAAGACATTTTTTCAAATTCGGAAACAGGTAATATTCACTAGGGGCAAGGTCTTTACTATAGCGTGGGTGTTGGATTTCTTCGAAACCACAAACTCGCGCAGCAGCCTTGGAAACTCGCGCCGTGTGAACAGGAGCGTTGCCATGAAGAAGCAACACACCCGCTGCGAGTTTACCCCGTCTTTTCTTTTTAATTTCCTCCCACAAATTATGCAAAGTGGAAGCGTAGGATGTGGCGTTGATGGTTTCACCTTTTGTTTGTACTCAATAAGCAAGATTCCCTTTGAGTCCCAAAAAACTGTGGCCATGAGCTTCCCGGCAGACGGAGTGACTTTGAACTTCTTCGGGGGGTCTGTTCCTTTTTTATGTCACTGCATGGACTCTTGTTTGCTTTCAGGGTCATAGTGGTGGACCCATGTTTCGTCACCAGTAACAATTCGATCCATAACACCGTCCGCGTTCTTACTACACATCTCCAAAAGCTCTCTACAGCATGCGATTCTCACTTTTTTCTGAGGCGCTGTAAGCATTCGTGGCACCCACCTTGCACTGACCTTTGAAAGGTTAAGATGGTCATGAAGAATGGTGTGAATGGCACCAATTGAAAGCTTGGTGATCTCTGCTATCATTTTCACCTTTATTCGGGCATCCTCAAGAACAAGTTTTTCGACTTCTTTGATGCTTTCTCCCGTACAAGCAATAGCCCCTCGTAACGTTTCCCTTTCCATTATTTAACATTAACGAGACTTTATTTCATAAAAGCTGTAGTGATTTGAAGAGTGACAGCATCCTTGTTCTTGGCTTGACAATGTTCTTTAAAGAATCTGTTTCATAAACTTTTGTCGAAGAAATGCAAATGACTTCAGTGTAAGCGACTCCCCACCAAAACCATCACAGAGCCTGGGTGGTCACCACGTTGAACTCTCGGAATAAGTTCAGACGCATGTCGTGATGACCGAGCATAAATCCTATCATTTCGTTTGTTGAACGACTCTTCAATGGTGAATATTTTCTCATCAGTAAAAAGATTTTCTCTGTGATCATTTTAAGCGTACTGGTGAAGATGGCATTCATTCAATGATTTTACCTCTGGCCCCTTTCTATGATTCCACACAGAAGAGGTTAACACTTTTAAAGCGTGAACTTTCCATAAATATGACTTTTCAAATAGCACTCCAGTGTAATTGTGTGCGTTGAATGGCTTTTGAGAAAAGTTCATATCGGCTGCCAAAACATTTGCCGGTACTAGCTGCAATGCTTCTGTATAATCATATGAATAATGAAATAACTAATCTCGGGGGTAGAATGTATAAGCAGTAAATGTTGACTCCATCCATTGAGTGCAAATCTTATGGCTTTTAAGTTCAACAACAATGCTCCTGATTCCACTTCTTCAATAGTCCTTACCCACAGCAAGGCCTTCTCCTGTAAAAAAAAAAACTCACATAAAGACCGAACAACACAAGCTTTCATCAAACATACTCAAAAAAACCAACACACTCTCTCGCTCTATCTCTACAACTACTCAAGCTTGTAATGTCTTTATATAACAGTACCAAGCGCTTTCTTACTTTTAATTTATCGTATCCTTTTCAAACCAAACACACACGGCCACACAAACGGCCCGCAAACACTTTGTATATACATTTTAGCAATGACAACAACCAATTTGACAAAAAACTAATCAAATATAATTAAACTTCACCATAAACATATATTTATATAAATTGTTTTTATTTACAAACCTCTAATCTATACTCATTATGTATATGCATCCTTATATAAACTGCATCAAAACAAATTTCAAAATCGTCCAAAAACAAAAATCTATAAAATACCTACTAGTGTGTTAAACAAAACAAAAGAAAATAAATATATAAAATAAAATGCGAATAAAAATAAACAAGAAAACACACAAATATAACATGTACATGTATATAAATATATATGTAGACGCATATATTATGTATACACATAGTATATATAAAGATTCCTTATGATATACATACATATATAGTTTTGATATGGAAAGCTTGCTATAAATTAACATTAAAATAAAATTTACAAGAAAAAAAAAACCAAAAAATGAAAAAGAAAAAAAAAAAAAACAAATAAAAACACATAAAACTAAAGTGAAATTAATATATGGAAATTGTTATATAGCTACATCATATTTTAAGAGATCACCTATATATACATATATATACGAAGCCCAACCCCCAAACCCCAAACAAATATGTATTTCCCTTGCCGAGGAAGTTTCTTTGGAAAACAAAAAAAAAACGGCAACCACTCACAAATCATTTTCGGTTTTGTTACATGTTTACAATTGTCCTTGATTCAATTTTGCAGCACCGCTCCTCAAATGTAAAATAATTAAAATACATACATATATATATATATATAGAAAGTATATATATATTCTTGCGATTGAAAATCAAATTACCACTAAAAAAAAAACAAGCAACGTAGATAAGGAATTAATTTCACTTGCAAACGCAATAAACAAAAACAAACAATGCAACACACAAAACAGACGATAAATATGAAAGATAATATTTAAAAAAAAAAAAACTTACAAAAAAACTAAAAAATGAAGTATATAGCGAAATTAGCGAAAGATTTAAACAAAATGAAACAAAAAAAAAAAAAACATAAGCGAATTGTCAATGAGATACTTTGTTAATTTGTTGTTATAAGAAAAGAAAAAAATATTGAAAAAACTTTTGTTAAGCAAAACAATGCTCGAGCTCTAGATAAAAGAAAATTTTTATGGAACCAAAAAAAAAACAAAAAAAATATTGGAAAAAAATCATAACTTGTACTGGTATCATCTTGCCTTCTTCTAGTGTGTCTTAAGATTAAATAATGTCCATAAAGTCAAGCGCATGTTGAGTGCAGAATTCCGTTGAACTTTTTTTTTTGTATTTTATTTCATCTTTTTGAATTAGTTTGGGTCTTATTGTGGTGGGAGGACGGTCTTTCCTTTCGCTTTTAGATGCTGCACAGGACGTGTATAGTTGGAGTTCGATTGGACAAACCTCTGTAAATTTCCTTAAAAAAATAAACGCTCGTTAAATATACAACTTTAAGTCAAGAGCATTCTATGCGTCTTTCGGACAAGCTCTGTTAAAGATGGAAGGAGAAGAATAAACTATCGAAAATTCTATCCATTGCTAGTTTATTTTGGCTGGCGTGGTGTACCAGTTTGTCCGGCAAGGTTCAATCCCCGATTTGAGTAATTTTCTTAATTCACGACTCCACCTCTTCTGAGTCGCTGACAATGCTCAAAAAGTATAACTTTTTAGAAAAAGCTTCTCAAACATGGCCGTTTGGAGTCGATATACAACTGAAGGTACCCTTCACTCTTGAGGGAACCATAGCTCCCACAACACGAGGGATTGCTGCAGACACTACATACAGGTCGACCAATCGTATCATTGTTATTGTTTCTGTATATTACTAGGAATAGAATTACAATTTAACGTTCGAGCCGAAAAGGCTAAACAATTGCTTTTTTTCAGAATCAAACTATGGTCGAGTTCGTAAGCGCAGTATTAGCGCCTTACTGCAACGTCCATCGTTTTTAATTGCAAACATTTGGCAATGCGCAAAAGCCACCAGATTATAGTGATGCAATCGCAACATCAAAAAATCATTGCATGGCATCACGAAGGCAGTAATGCTTACGCGATGCGCATTTTTTGACGTTTACGAACTCAGCCTATCTAGGGCTCTTCTTTAAAATAATTTTCGGGTATCCATTCGTCTTGTACGTCTATAGGCGCTAAGCCCAGGCCTCACCATTTTAAGGAATAAATTCCTGACAGGATGGAACCAACCACAATTTCACTATAAAAGCTTTTGGATGTTACTGTGGCTGCCAAGGAAATTGGGCAAACATTTTAAGTGACATGTGTCGAACTTGTTTTCATTTTGGACGCGTTTGAAATCGGATAAGACATTTGCCTCCAAAAAAATACGCTACCTAAAAAATGGGGAGAACAATATGTAGGATCCTTTTTTGGGGATAAGATTTGCCGTGTACTTAAGTGTCGCTACAATCCCTTTATGGCAGTTTGGAGGATGAACTCTCAGAGCCTTCTGATAGAGTATAACAAAGAGAGGAAGGCTGGCACACTCCCGCTATAAATGTGATATTAAACATAAATAGAAGGGGTCTCATAAACATCGTAGTATTTATCCACCACGTCAGGATGTTTCTTGTTTCGCTGTTATTGGAAATGAATCTCCTTAAAATTCTGCAGTAATGCCAAGTAAAATATATTCATGACGTGGATCGTATTTGACACAGTCGTTAAACCATTATTTTACAAAGTAGCTTAAGACATAGTAGACATGGACATAGACATAGACACGTAGCCTTCTAGCGATATCACAGGTGAGGGTTGTCCTTCAGGCCCTGCATAAAACGTTCGTGTTTTATTGAACACCGTCAAAAATGCTTGAATCCAGCTTACCATACGTTCGTCAATGGAATACCATTCCTGCACCACAGAAACTCCCAAACAATTCAATACTATAAAAAAAAAGTCCTAATAACAAATACTATTTTCTTGTATTTCTTTACAGATGAAAAAAAAAACACTTTATTTAAATTAAATTAAGAGAAAAATACAAGTAAACAAATAATAATTTTAATTAAAGATTGATGATTGTTGTACCTATGTTATAAGCCGGAGAACATATATATATACATAATATAAACAAATCCTTTCTACATAAATTGTTAGCTTCATTCAACTACTCAAAAATAAATTTAAAACCAAGTAAAAAAAAAAATGACAAGATGTGAGATAAAACAAATTAAAGAGAAAAAAACCTGTATAACAAATGAAAAGAGACAAACATGAAAATTAAAATAAACAAGAAGAGAAAAGTGGAAGAAAACATTATTATATCTGATCGGCAAAGCTTAAGAAAAATAAAGGAATTACTTACGCAAGACAATTTGTTAACTTAATTAATCGCTTTTAGGTATTATTTTAGAAAATGTGTGTCTACGAAGGAAATCTGAATTGATTAATTACGAGAATCTCTGCAGTCTGGCAAATGCAACACGTAACCTCATCTCGAGGGCCACAACACTCGTGCCACCATTTTAATACGAACACTCTAAGCATTTTAAACCTCCATCGATGATATTCTTTGCATGGAAATGGTGGAATGCAGTTTCATTTTCATAATCCTGATGATAAATCGGATAGTACCTCAAGGGTTAACATCATCCATAGAGCCAACTTAGCTTATTTTGCGGTTAGATTTGGGCCTACATTCGTGAAAGATTGTGCTGAAGCAGGAATTGAAGCTGGACGAGCATAGACAATGCCGTGAATGCGGTAATTTGGGGCTGGAGATTCGGCTCTTACCCAAAAATCATCTTCTCAGACGATGTCCATTTTTGACAACTGGGTCATCTCACGACGAGCGTTCATCAATTAAACGCAACATTTAACACTCTAATATAATAATAAAATAATATTGGTGGCGCTACAGCCCGTAGAGGGCCAGGGCCTAGCTTCTCAGAAACCACTCGTGTTGTGCGTGCTATTGTTCTATTACGAGTGGAAGAGACCTACAGTTTTATGCCGACTCCGAACGGCCAAGTTTGAGAAGCTTTTTCTAGACAGTTATACTCTTTGAGCATTGTCAGTGACTCGAAAGAGGTGGGGCTCTGAAAAGTATTTCTTGTCGTACCAGGAATCGAACTTAGACAGGTAGGTCCAAGTGCGTAGGAGTCGACGCACATACCCACAACGCCACGGGCCACCACATTGACACTCTAATGCCGGAATAACTCTGCTCATATTGGCTCAACTGCTTGAAGAAGAGCTAGCAAATTACAATGACGTGCTTTTCAATATATACTGGCATGGATACTTACTTACTTAGGTCCTGTATCCTCTTGTGGGTCCTACGGCCTGTACTACGCCCACGCGCCATGTGTGTGCTTTTTCTCAATGAGTTTCTCTCCAACTCTTCCCCAGCTGTCTGGACTCCTCCTCTACTGTTCTGCGCCATATAGTTCTCGGACGACCCGCTATTCTACCGTCTTGGGTTAGCGGGTTCGACTACATCGTATGTTTTGCTATAGAACTGACGTCTTTTTAAAGAGTATGACCAATCCATTGCCACTTGCGTCGTTGAATAGTGGTGCCTGTAGGTTCCGGTCGCGTTATCTCATGGAGTTGTTCGTTTGAGATACGGTTTGGCCAGGAAATTCTTAGTATATTTCGTAGCACAAGCGTGTGTAGCATTCTTGTGAAAATGGTGCTCACTTTCCAAGTGCTGCTCTCATATAACAGCACGGCCTCAACTTTGGAGCGAAAAGTCTTAGGTTGGTGTTTAATCTGTACAGAATCTGTACAGTTTAAAATCTGTACAGAAAACTTTCTATCAAGTACTCTAAAATAAAAACCCCACTTAAGCCCTCAGCTTCGAAATTTAGACCCCGTTTCACTGTCTTTTAGCAACTTGTGAACGTAAATGAAGCCCCAAAAAAGACATTAAGTCATTTTGAACACCCAACAAGCGTTACGAAACCAGGATATGAGATGGCAAATTTCAAAAACCATCAAAACCTTCACATGTAATTACATCAACTTTTAACGCCTTCCTTCTGCATGGAAATCACCATAACTAATCAAAAAACCGTTATAATCCTCATAAAACCCCTTCTTAATGGTCCCGTCTTACGGCAGCGAACGCAATTACCATTCGATGTCACCGAATGTCAAAAAAATACCGCCAGACTTCATCCATATGAATGACAGCTGGCCTCCTGAACTAAGCTGACTTCGCGAACGCGTGCGAATCAGTTCCAAATCAATGCGAATCGATGATGATAACGCTCACCTAAGAGGAGCCCAATAAAACATTAGAAAGTCAAAAAAGAATTACATAAGGGCAGCGACTTGCAGCGATTCGAAAATAATTTTTAGTTTGCAAATTCACTCGAATTCTGGGGCGTGTGCGTCACTTTCACTCGTTCGGTGGGCTTTCAAAAACTTATGTCATGCGATTATTGGCCGAGATTTGAGGCAGAGAAATGTAGCGGTTAATTAGTTAATAGCGACGATTAGATGAGAGATTGTCTATTAGATGAAGTGGCTATGCGGACTAAGTGGACAGCCCGATCGGCATCGGAACCAGTTTGGTTCTGACTCGATGAATGACTGCTTAGCATTTGTTGATCGGCATCGTGTTCATTGTTGCGGGAATGGCATGTTGTTACATGAGCAACAACATTTTTGAACAATTGTAAGCAATGAGATTCCGTTTAAGATACCCCAGGTATGAGAGAATGAGCCAGGGCAAGGAAGGAGAACCAAATAAGCGTCGATCAAAATGAAATTAGTAAGCAATTCCGACAATATTCGAAGTGCTCATTTCAATAATGCGACATCGTGAAAGTTGTCAACTTTCTCCACCTACAAATAATGTGTTCCCCTGGTTCAAGGCGGGATCGCCTTGTTCGTGAATCATGCAACAGCAATGCAGACAGCAGTCATTTTGGATCCGAAGATAAAACATCTTAATAATTTCTGCAACAAACAATCTGACAGCGCTTGCCATTCTACTGCATTCAATTACTCTTCTATAGAAATGTTCTGCGGGCAAACTTCGGCGATGATGACGTTTGGGAAAAAAGATTCAATCTCGACAGAAGAGGCAATTCGCCGCACCTCGGCAAAGCTTAAGTGCGTACACTGTCTTGGACCTTAAGTCAACAACCAGACAGAGACTGGTCTGAAATGAAGGAAAAATACCCCAGAAGACTGAGAAAATCGAGCCATTCGAATTGGAGATCCTTAGAGATTGTAGTGACACAAGAACGGAAGTTAGACGACAGTAGACAACGCCGTGAGCTCGCTGGAATGCTTGTTAGTTGGCCAATTATTGGCTTATTTGTGCATCCAAAGATTGACTGGTTGCTGCGATTTATGGCTTGGTAGCATCATCGACCCATATTTCCTTCGAAATAAGGAAGGAGACATTGTTGTCGTCAATAGTCACATGTAGAGCGACTTACTGTTGGCGGAGCTTGACAACATCGATCTAACTAAAGTGTGGTTCCAACAAAACGGCGCTACATGCCATACAAGCTACACAACGCTCGAAGTTGTGTTAGAGAGTTTTAGAGAGATTTTGGCGACGAGATCATTTCACGGCGCACAGTGGTCCCAAAGTGGAAAAAAGTACCCAAAATGAAATACAAATATGACAACCTAGAAAGCCAAAATTTTGGTGACTTTTGATGATCCGTTTGTTTATACCGTTAGCTCAAAGTTGAGACTTTGAAACTTACAAAAATTGACACATTTTTTAAGCAACTTTGATGTTGCATAATTCCTAAAATTGGGTACTTTGGCACCTAATGTTATATTAGTTTTAAAGAACATACATTTGGCCTTCAAGCTGCATTAACATTTTGTTCATTTTGCATATCATTTATTAAGACTAAGGTTTTAATTAAAGTCACCATCTGAGGGGGGGGCATTTCAATGTTTGGTGGGCTGTGACAAAAATGCTCCATATGGCTCCAACGGGAGGCCATCAATATCCTGTATCGCTGGTGCAAAAATTAAAATCGGGTTTGGCCCAAAACCTCAGAACGAAGCGTTTAACTGGAGCAATGTCGTGCATTTTTCTGCATTTTTCTGCATTTTCAAACGATTTCTCTGGCAATGCATGTGTTGTGCAAATGCAATGCGAGAGAGCTCGTAGCACTTGTATTATGCTTCAAATTTCATTAAGATCGGTCAACGGGTTCAAAAGTTAAACATTTATTTCCACCTCTCCCATATAACGGGACCACTGTGAGCCGCGATCCTGCGACTTCATTTTTCTTCATCAAGTCCTTAGTCTTCGCTAAAAAGTCTGGACGATCTTGAGGTCGAAAAGCCTGAACAATGCAAGACCTTTTGCTGAACGTCATCGTTTTAGTACAGAAATTTAGTACAAGTTGATAATTGATTGATGATCAGCCAATTAGAGGTTACCTTTTGGACATTTATCGGCGCAATCATTCTTCCAATTACGTCAAGACACCACATGTTCCTCAAAAAAATATATTTCCCACGAAGTCTATGCTGAAACCGCCAAGTGGAAACAGATTCCCTCATCCTCCTGCTTGTGGCACTTGCTTATATAAGCGCAAAATCAATGTGAATGGGGACGGTGTGATCTCTGATACACGACTGCGGTTGAAAGCCTTGAAATCGGCAGCTGGAGCCTCGATTTCATGGCACTTACGTACATTTCCATCGATTCTTCACACAAAATCCAACCGCAGAATGCCCCCAAAACCCAACTTAGATACACACGCAATCGGCCTAACACGATTAGGAACCTTCAACGGGCCATGAGTACTGACTAGTGACGTACAGGCATCGTTTCAAAAGCAAACGCTAATGACTAAACCATTCCGAGTAAAGCAAAGTTCCCCAATCCGCCTTTTCAAAAAATAAATTCCACATGCTATCTGTGAACTTTCTTCGATAAATAAACCAAAACAGAAAGATTCTTGTAAATGAGGCGATATCTGTGAGATGTATTCGGACGACAACACATCTGATTCATCGACGTGTATGAAAGAAGTATCTCGCACAAAAAAGCAACAGCACACACGCTGCAGATGACAAAATTCCTCAACGCATACCTCACTTATGAACAATTAAGTGAAAGTCTCCGTCGTCGGTTGCGATTCTGATCGCCCATATAGATAGATACCTGTACACGGCCGGTGCGGCTGTCACTGTCACCGTGATGTCATTTGCTTGTCATTTTTTTTTTGTTGTTCTCTTTCGTTTTCCAGTGTCGATCTTTTCGCATGTGAATCCCAATTTGAGATGCGGTTTCTAATTCAGATTTTTGTTGCCGTTGCCGTTGGCTGTTTGTGTTCGCTGTTGCCGTTGCCGTTGGTGGTGTTATTGTTTATGGACGAATGAACCCGATGGCTGACATACAATGATGAGTGCTGTGTGCTTGCCGCTTAATAAATTATTTATGCTCGGTCGAGCTTTTGGTTTCATGAAGAAGTTTTTTTGGCGAATCGGTGGCAGTGGCAGTGGCAGCGGTGTGTGTGTTGTGTAGCGGGGTGTTTCCGCGCTATATCCAGTAATGGGGAGAAAATCGATGGGGGAACCTTAATCTTAATCGGTCCCTGACTAAAGCGGGCTGTAAAGCCTGTCATCGGTGTGTGTCAATTTAGCGGTAATTTTGATCGGTCTATTGGAAGCTAAACGGTGTGCAATGGCCTTAAGCGAATGTTTATCATTTTTAGTTTGCCGTCGCACAGAGATTGACAGCTTCTTCTTGGGGCTGGGAAATATGATTTTTGTTGAAGTGTAGGCTGAGATTCTTGAGCTGACATGATGGAGGAGGCTTGAAGAAGGTTTTGCCAATTAATGACTGTTCTGTAGGGGCGTCAACTCCTACCCTGGGGGTTATGGGTTCAATTACCTAGAGTTACAGAACAAGATCTTTGCAGATAAAATCTCCCAGAAAATGTGTTCAAGTTCGACAACGTTTGCGAAAATAATAGCCGATAGGAATTTTTTTCCCAGCTGGAACCTGAAACCAACTTTTTCTGCTGCTGGCTCTACACTACCTCGTGAGAGGGCTCTACTATCTCAAAGCTGAAGTGGAAACCTCCTCTGAATGTGACAAATTCAGCAGAGTGCAAAATCATTTTCTCGCTGAAGACCCAATTACCACTGTCGCGCAGTATGTTCCACTCAATCTTGGCGACGCACGAAAGACTTCCTTTCCCCCGATCTAGAGGAGGTCAAGCTGGCAATCCAACGACCGTCCACTGAGGAGGAAAGAATGCTCGATGACTGGTATTTCAGTCGTTTGATGGCTTCCACAAGAACGGAGACTCCTTCGACTGTCCAATCTATGAGGCTTTTACAGGCTTACTTAACATCATGTACGTACGTACGCCTTGTCCTACGGCAAACCCTGGACCAATTATTCAATTTTAAGTATGCTTGTGATAGAGTACATGGCAACGACAAACATATACACTGCCCGGCTTTAAAAATCCTGCTTTAATGACGTTAAACGTCTGTCTCATTCGATGAACGATTTTCGGTTTCCCTTTGGAGAGCACACGGACATTAGAGAAATCGCGCAAGGGCCCTCGACAGGCAAATGTTATCGCAAAGTGTGGTGGATAGAGCCAAGAGCCGGAAATAGGTGGTAAATAACATGCAATGGGGAGAGGAGTTTATTTGGATCTGGATTTGTTGTTTGAGGTAGACTCAAATCTTAAACATCAACGTTTGATTCTGGAAGTGAACATCTCATAGAAATACTAGTCCAAAGCTCCTAACGGACAAGGATCGCACACTAAATGAATGTCTTTCCAGTTCTCATGTATGCATCTGGAAGCACAGAAAGCAATCCCACTAAACATCCACTCACACCAGCCAGTGAAGGATATAAAAAGAAGATAATATTTCCTTCTATCCATGACGGTACGGAGTGAAGGCCAAGATTTATTGTGTCTGCGGTCACTTTGTCCTTGTACCGGATATTAGAACTTCCTCTCTTTCTCGAATCAGGAGTCGAAGACCCACTTAGTTGGAGCATCGCATCGCGGTTATTTAGTCCGGAAGCCGAAGATTATTTGCTTATTCTTGGCATAGACACAGAAATGGTCCAACGAAGAGTGTGTTTAATTGCAGTCCTGTTTCGAGAAGTCGCGAACAAGTTGTGGCGGAGGAAAGCCGACTTGGTCCAGTTAACTGCAACGTTCTGCGCATGGCCAATCCACTTAAGCACCGATTGCCATCAATTATGGTTAATGAAAACTGAAAGTTCGATGACATGTACTGAGTCAATCTTACGCGGCCTCTGCGGTCAAATGAAAGATTCATTCGAATAGTTCGGGCTATTCTATAGGCCATCGGCTACGAAAGAGAAGCAAATGCAATCAAACATACTCAGATAATGCTGATTACGTTGAAGTCAACCTTTCAACAGAAACTATTGACGACTTCTCGGACACCGATCTCGATAAAGACTCATTCCGAAAAGGTGACAGCTCCATTGTCTGCTCACTCTGAAACTCCTATTAATTTCTCTAAAAATCAGAGCAACCGTGTCAACGTGATCTCCCGAACCTTCTGGCACACGCTCTTCACAGAACATGCGTCACACTTGTTCAGTGTGAGACACCGAAAGCCTGCCAACAGCCTGTCAATCCCGAAGACAGAGTCAATCGAAAGGCAATAAAGCAATTGAAAGGTTAATGAGAATTTTCACATCCTCCCTCCACCGCTGACCAGATTCGACGGCCACCAACATCATTCGGTTCCAATTACGTTGGTTAAAGTGAAATTGTGTGCTGCCTCAGAACCGCTTATCAATCAAAATAAGCGTCAACCTGCTGCTGTTGCGGCAACTATGGTTCACTTGCCTCATTCGTATTCCATAGGCCCAGCAGCGGAGATAGACCGTCTTCTTTGGCCGTCTCGCGGCCATTAAACTCATTAAACTCTCCTCAGAAAATCATTCAAATTCGTTATGACAATGGCTGGTCATTTCATAAACGTTTCTGAATTAGCCATTCACGTCAGCGTCCACACAAGAGGCAGCTTTTGGGCACAGACACAGTTCCATTCATTCGCCGAAGACAAAGTGTCAAATTTGTTCGGTGGCCATGCTCTGGCCAGTGGCCACAGAGCGGCACGAAGTGGAACGCACGCCACCAGCGCTCCGTGAGCGGCGATCGGTGAGATACACAAATCGGACTTTAACGTTCGTTATTAACGCGTTTGCTCGTCTTTGAATGTAGGTGTGACGCTCCCCACTTGGGTATCTGCGCAAAATTTTACTTTCTTTTCCCCCGATACGTAGACGGGGGCCACGCTTCTCGGATACCCGCACATTTGGTCAGCGGCGTTGCTTGGAATGCGTACACTTAACCGAATGATTTCCATTGTTGCTCACTGCCGCACTTGGAGTCACAGTCACAGTCGCAGTCAGAGTCGGAGTTGAAGTTGGAGGTTATTTGGCACACCCTCGTGGAGTGATGACGACGACGGTGGCGGCGGACGAGCGGGCGAACGGGGGCAAGTGAAATTGTTTTGATGAACACGACCGCTTTACTCGGAACAGTGTCACGCTAGGCGGAATGTCATGAATGCTCAGTGCAGCGGAAATAGTGTTAGAACTTTCGTTGAACATACGGATATCGCTCCGGGATGTGGGTCAGAGTGGCTCGATGATTGGTATTCGGTGGATGAGCTTGGCCGCTGGATGGGCCGTGACATCAGACGGGCCGGCGCGTTGCTGTAGCGGGGAAGGGAGAATCGAAAACAAGAGGATGACTAGCGTGAAGATGTCTCTTGAATTTGTAATTGGATCAGTAGCTGCCGGTGAGCAATTGAGGGTCATCAGAGTGACATTTTGGCTGCCAGACGACGACCGTGAATCGTGGGAGCGTCTTTTGTAATAGATTTCACACTTTTTCGCAGAAAGTAGGTCTACGTTTGTGCGGGTCCTTGTACCACGTAAAGTGATCTCGAGTAGGCAACACGCTTAGTAGCATATTTTGCTCTTGGGATTTACGAGTGGTTCAAGTTGGTGTTTGACCGCTGGCGCGTAAGCCCAAAGGCGCTTTTCTATCGGCTGTTAAAAATGGAAGCGTGAGGCTTCTTGACAACCGAGATCTTGACAAGATGATGAATTAGGTGGAGGGACGCAGGCTAGAGTCACGCACTCGAACAATAATTTAAATGACAAGTCTTGGCATAATCGCCGCATGGGGAAGTGACATTGATAAGAGTGCTTAGATGGGTAGGTTGAAGTGGCTTGTGAATGCACTTAAGCTAGATTAGGTACATTGAGCCATGTGGCAAAAACCAATCTTCGCCAACTGAAAGTGATAACAATCTGCTTCCAGACGATGCCCTAGATCGACCCATGGGGGGCTGGCCTGGCAGCCCTAGGCACGCTGCTTCCTGTCATAAATACCACGCTGTCTGCATGTACGATGACTTGATCTTTTTACCGAATGTTCAGTCTTCCTCTCGTTCTCGACAGGAGGCTCAGATTCGAAAACACTCCTAGCTGGAGCATTGATGTCCATGCGTTCGATGTGAAGTCGATGGATTTTTTCCGTCCGGACCACAGCCACATCTTGGTGTAGCTCCTCGAGTTTGCGGTAGTATTTTTCCCTCCATTCGCCTTGCTCGCAGATAGAACCAGATGTACGTGTATATCCGACGCAGAATTTTTCGTTCGAAGGCACCATGGATTAGCTTTGCTGTTGTGCAGAAACTGTTGCAGTCTTCGCTTCGCCTCCGTGCTTGAGTAATTGCTTCCAAGAAATTCCGTGTTGAATAGTCTTGGTTAAGGGATTTAATGTGCGATTACGCAGAGATATCGATATTGTCAGCCGTCTACAGATCCTAACACACCGACCGTTGGTAAAGGATGGGTGCCACAACCTCTAACCCTGAGAGCTCCCCAGTATAATGCTCAGATTTGCTGCAGCTTAATTATCGCACATCCAGTTGGTTGAGTTTCTTCAGCACTTATGAGAGCCAACCCCGTGGCATTGTTCTAACAGCTGTGCGCCCAATGCACATGGAAATTCGATGATGTTAGTTTGAAATCGTCGAATCACTAGAAAACTAAAAGCTGAACGATAAGTCTTAATCAGACAAACTTACCATTATTTTTCAAACTTTTGGAGTTTCAAAGATTAAGTGATTTTTGGAAGATTTATAGCAGCGAAGTAAAATTCTATTTTTCTTGCTGCTCAGTTCTCGAAAAGTGTTACACGATGATGTCCGATCAATCAATACGAATAACATCCAACTTTTATTTTTGTTTGTTTGGGTCTTGTGATCATTCACTCTGCCGTACCTCCCGCATAGAGACACGATTCACGATAAAGTTCAAGAGAGTCGTGCCTGATACATTCGTTACATTCGTTAAATTTACATTTGATGTGAGAAACGAGCGTTCTTAGAAATATTGGAAGAATTGCTTTTACATAATTTTCTTAGAAAGGAAATGAACCAGAATTTGAAATTTAAAAAAATCAAAACCATTTGTATTGGCTTCCAAGTCGCCTTTGTGTCGGCCGTGGCGTTGTGTGTCTGTGCGTCGACTCATACACACTTGAGCATCGGTTTCTAGGTTTTGAAGGCCCGTACGACAGCATTTTCAAGGCCCCATCTCTTTCGAGTCACTGACACTGCTCAAAGAGTACAACTGTTTAGGAAAAGCTTCTCAAACTTGGCATATCGGAGGCGGCATAAAATTGTTGGTCCCTTCCACTGGTGTGTGAATAATAGCGCGCACAATAAGAGTGGTTGCTGAGAAGCTAAGTTAACTGGCGCCCGAGCAGGGAGCCACTAAAGTAAAGTGGACGATTCTTCTAATACACATATACACATATATAAAGTCTGTTTTATTTTAAAACCAAACCAGTGGGCACAGACAAATCTGTGCGGTTAACATTTTTTTTTACACAATTGCACACGACAATTGTTAACTGGCACCTGGCACATCTACTCTCGGAAATATCTTTACGTTATCTTTACGAATGTCGATGCGAATATATTGCTGATTTGCTCTTGACAATAGCTTACATTCGTTCCGTCTTTCTGTACACACTTCATCTTGTCTGTCTTGTCTTGAAATATCACTTTTATAGACTGTTGAACGACGATAAAGACACAGGTACTTCTATTGGCCGGATTGTTTCACACAACACAACGGAGGATGAGTGAACAGAATTCCGTTTTCTCGACCTAGACGTGATCCAGATAGCAATATCGAGACCAAAGCCGAGCAGAGATGTTGGTGCTAACGGCGTGACTTGAGAAATCTTTAAAGCTGCTGGAAATGAGGCGCTGATATGGTCATGCGTCAACTCATCCGTATAGTCGGGGGAGAGAATGGTCAATGCGTCTCAGTATAGTTTGCATGACCCACAAAAAAGGACACCCCTTGACTGTGCCAATTATCGAGGGACAAGTTTAGTAAACGTCGTTTATAAGCTTGTCCATGCCGTTTTGTGTGAGCGCCTGAAACCATTCGTGAATAACCTGACAGGACCATATGTCGTGCGGTTTCAGGTCAGGGTAGTTCAGCACTTGCTGTAGGGCAGATCCTGGATAAGACCCAAGAAATATTCATCGACACTCACCACCTATTGCATAGCGTGCATAGAGATGCGATACACATTCCTGCCGATCTCGCTATGTTGTGCAGGATGACGACGAAGAATTCTCACTGCTCTATCATGTTAGAGTACACGCATAAGCCTTTAGTATAAAAAAAAGATTTACTCTTGCCAACATAAGAGGCATCGTCTTGCAAGACTCCGACAACTCCTGGCATACGCGACCCACATTGGAGTGATTGGTCGAACACAGCTAGCCATCACTGAGGCATTTGATAGTACTGAATCCACTCCATAGACAGATATACTTTTGAAGTAGTCAAGGGCTTCGTTTACATCGGTTCCCAGGTAAACAGTATGAATCAGAATGTCATCAGTACCGAGATGCAAAATAACTCTTGCCAATCGCTAGTTCTTTAGTTTGAAGAGGCAATTAAGTTATAGAGCCAGCTCTTGACAAATCGCGTTGACTTCATACAAGACCTTGATCATCCTTGGCCTGGTCTATGATTTGGAGACATGGTAAATCTGAATAGCTGATAAGTAACCCCTTTTCGATAAAGTGTCTAGCGCTCAACTTTTGGTTCTGTTTGAGTTGATAGCATTTGGAGAAGAGGATTTACCACCACAACTGGTTATAGGCTGTACGGCAACATTTACAACACTGATCCAGGACGATGAGTCGATGTATCCTCGCAATGGGGCGAAGTAATAGAAAGCGCCCATGAAACCGATGGCACCCACTTGTAGTGAACTACATCAGCCAATATGGTAGCTGTTGTTAATTAAGTCCCACGACCATCCCGGACTGAAGCGCCATCAGAAGAATGCAGTGACAAAGGCTTAGCCGCTAACTGTGATAATTATATCCTACATCAGCTAATTAAACACCCAACAGATCCAACTCTCAGACGATAGAACGAGAATCTGACGCACCTTGCAAAAATCCGGAAGAAAAACCCGTCTGCCGCTTGTGAAGAAGAAAAGAAGCACACTACACGTTGGAGGATATTGGTTAACATAAAGTTAACCACCTACATTAGGACGTGTTACAAAACACTCAATTGATGTTGTAAATCCGGCCCAACAACGATGCGACAACGATGACGATGATGAGCCCACAAAAGGGAGGCATTGGGATCCATCTACAAGACGCCACGGCGCGGTGGTGAAGTACACAGAGATTTGCCGCCATTACTTTGATTACATTTTATGATGAAATAGGCTATGCTTTGAGCAACATCTAGTACGATTACAGTTGCATTTGAATGATGCACACGAAAATTGCTACGCAATTGCCTCCATCTCAATCCGCAGAGAAAATGGGTGAGTGATCGTCTTAAGTATACACCTCCACAGTCGCTGCCGTGCAGTTTGTTGTAACCGATTGGATGTCTCACAAACACACACACACTGATACACCTGTCGGATGCATTTGTCTTGAATGTGAAATGAATAGATGTTGGAGGGAGGTCTTCGAGACGGAAATCCAAGAGGCCGTCTCTTCCTGAATGCTCACTTCACTTACGCGAATCATGAGTTCGTTGGCTGACTTCAAGGTATTTTGCATAAACATAAATTTTCCGGTGATATCTCGATATCGTTTTCAGTCACTGGAAAACGCAAGTTAAGGTAAGAGAATAATCTGTTCAGTTAGCCGGTGAATTATGGATTCGCTGGCACACAATGGCGGAGGCAATTCCATTGTGCGCGGCTGAGCGGAGTTGAACAGAGGGCAGGCGCCGCGGCACGGCTTTGCGTAGACTCCCTCGGGGCTGTCTTCATGACTTTCTTGTGCTTTAAATAAGAAGGCGAAATTGATTTTAATTAACGACATAGTGCTGCTGGTATCTTCCGGACATTGTTGTGATTACTATCGGCTTTCGCCTACTAATCGGATGGAGGGTGCCTTTTAGACTTTTGAGATGGAGTCAGGCTTGAAGAGGGTGAGAGTGGAAGGTAGACCAAAAATCGCACTCACAAGTATTGACTGGAGTTTAATAGGATACAACATGGTGGTTGGTGCAAGGTTTGATTAGCAGCAGATTTTCTTGAGATATTGCTTATATTTTTTGTATGGCGCAACAATTCGGGGTGGTGCTCGATCTCTACCTAGCGCCTCCGTCTAGCGCTATATCTGGTTAGCTTTTACACAAAGTTTGTTGAGTTCCTTCGCCACTTGTGTGCACCACCCACGGTATCTACGGGCGTCCACTGTTGCGTTGTCCGACTGGCTTGGAGAAGAATACTCATCGGGACGGATAAAGCCTGGTTATCCATGTGATGACGCCTAAATTCCAGATGCATTCAACGCAAACAGTGCACATCAGTGTCTTTAATTTCACAACTGTACTGTATGTTGATTTTAATGGGTTCCATTAGACTATAGATTATTTGCTTTTTTGGTGTTCTTACGTAACGTGTTTATTTTTTCCGAGATGAAATCAAACTTGGGCCTATATTGTTATTAGGATGATAATCGGCGTATCCTGCAAGTTGTATTCAAATCTGAAAAGCCCTTTAAGAGCTAAAAATTCACAAACATTCTAATTTTTAACAAAGGGTGTTTGTTTTAGAGGCAGTGAACTATAAATTGAATTAAAACACAAAAATATGGATCCGTAGACGTCCACAAAATAATCAGGAGCTGTCAAATCTGCTGTCACGAAACGCAATGTTGCCAGTTTTAAGATTCTCGCGTCTTATAAAATCACCGTTTACACCTTAATGTCATCCTTCGTGTATTCAAACAAACAAAAGTCTTACATTTTTTTTTAAATTTTGTTTTTTTTCTCCGTCTTATATTGTTTTTTTTTTTTTATCTCCATGTCCACAACGAGATCCTCCGTGGATCAGTTGTTTCTTTTCCTTTCAAAGACGATGTACTAAAGTTATCAGCACTTCCTTTTCTCGTCCAAAAAAGCAATCTACCTGCAAAATGTCATTCAAATCCGCAAACATCCAATGAAGAGCAATGATTTTAATTTGGATTGCCAAAAATGATCCCGACTGTGCAACGGGGACACACACGAGGGAAGCCACAGACAACGTCCAACTAAGAGGGATCTGCTATGATAACTGGTGGTGGTTTTTTTTGTCCAATTTCCATGCGCTTGGCGGACACTTAGTAGAGCTGGGCAACGTTACTCTCCCGATTACCAACTACAGTGGCAATGGACTGGTCAATGATAGGGATTTAGGTAGAAAATGAAGTACAGGTCAAGTATGTTTATTGGTTTCGGTTTACAGCCGCATAACAGAAAATATGACTCGGCCAGTCAACTTAGGACATACGTGCGAAAATATCTTGTCCTTAACTTCATTTGTTGCAAGCTTTAAAACTAAGCAACAGTGTATGTCCTTGGGCGCTAAATTAAAAGCACCCCAGACACAGTCCTCGCATTTCTAGTTCAGCCGTCTGAACTGCATTTATATCCCCTCTTTGGCAATATAAATACTACTGGCACCTGTCGCAGACATTATTTTTCAAATAAAAAACCAAATTGGAGCTCGGGTTACTGCCAATAAAATCGATGTCGAACGTAGATCAGAGATAACTCGTTTCCAAGCAGACGTGACAACGAGCTGGATGACATGTGTAGTTGCAACAAGGTAGCGCAACATGGCGAACTACTGGTCAAACTGTGCATGAAATTCGTCGATAAAATGTGGATTAGTCAATTGATCTCCAAGATCAACACTTCAACTGAAGGGACTACAGCAATGTACAAGTTTTCCGCGGCACATGCCAAAAGACATTGAAAAAGTGCTCAGCGATTGGTGGTCAGAAATGGCGCGTGCCAAATGCCCTACAAACCACTAAATGAAGCAATAAGTGGCGAGAAAGGTCTGCGAAGCGTGTGAAATTGTTCGCACGATTGCAATCAACGACAGACGATGAAAGGACAGACGACACGTTCGAGCAGAAATTTGAAAGTCGACACGAGTGACAGTGGACATGCGATTGATCCGCCGAAGCTAAATCGATAAAAGTGCGGTAGCCGGTAAACTTTCGTTTGATTGAACTGATTGCAGGTCAAATGCAGACAAGATCCTCGCACATCTTGCGCACATAGACTGAATTTCAACGGAAACCGGAGCGGAAAGGGTGGACGAAACGACCGAAACCGTGGTTTCTCAAGTGCTGTTGAGACTTTATGACTCAACGAGGTTGTCGAACCGCGGAGAATGGCATAAACAGGTGTCAAGCCCTGGAGTTCTTCAGCCTAGACAGCGATAAAACCGCAATACGTTATATTCACAGAAATACCCACTCATTCACCTGTTTCCTCCGACAGCATGCGAGGCGGCGCAAATTTGAGGTCAAGAACAATGTTCCCAGAACAATGCTCTCTTTGCACTTTCTCATCGCCCAACTTCAGATCAAAACAAAACATCTTCAGATCCTTAAGAGAACTTCTGCGCAAAAAATCGCGGTTCATTCTTGTGTACTCTCCCATCATCAGCATTCGCAAGCACTTGCTCAACGCACGACCATGCTCCGCCACCATCTCGAGTTCAGCAAACACTTTCCATCTGGCAAAGCGATTAGAAAGAAATTTGCATGAGGTCACTGCAGCAGTATGTTTCTAGAGCACACCGTCTCCACAATCCACAGTCTCTCCCCCATTTGGCCAACTGAGAGAAACCCATCAAGACCCCCAGCAGTCGTCAGACACGACATCGTTCGCGTTATGAAAGTGAAACCACCTGTGAATTGGCCCCTTCCTGCTAATTAATCTTCTTGCGATTGTCAAAACCGGGGGAGGGAAAAAAAAGCACGATGGCTTTGTGCGCCGAGGCGCAAGTCAACGGCCTCGCGAATCGCTGCAGGGCGCACACCGCTCGGCGGACAGATGTTTGCGCTGTTTACCTCTTCCGCGAGTAGAAACCCAGCGATCAATTGATTCAAAAGACTTTTTATTACCGAATGTGCCATCATACGAAAAGGTTTTCTTCTTCTCTTGCCGCTCTTTCGGAGAACTCTTCGTTTCTCCACGCGTTCGCTTGCATCCAGCTATGACTTGGGCCTCGAGGTAGGCTTCTTCTAATTTTTATTTGTTGGCTATTCACAAGTGAAAGTTATGCGCTGTCGCTCCCACCCGTCGTTGCTGTTATTGTGGGCTTCTGTGGGGCGACGGCAAGGGGACAGGGCACATAAGGTCACAATTTAATGAGGCACTGAACATACGAATACGTCCCATGGCTGTGGAACGATTTGCGGAGATTCAGTGCAGGTCAGTGGCAGACGAACAGACGCGTATGAGACAAACAGAAACGTCGTAGTCGTCGTTGTCGCCGTTGCCGTCGTCAACGCAATTGAGTTCTCAGTTTCGATTTCGGGTTACGTAAAGCTCCGCTGGGCAGAGGTGTACTTCAAAGCGCAAACCAGTTGTGGGATATCTTTGTATCCCACTTGACAGTTCGTCTATGGAAAGCAGGCGAACGGAAGAAAATAAAAGTGAAAAGAGTTCACCAGAATGTTGCGTAAGGTGACTTCACATAAAGAGTTCCACTCTTTCGGACCGATCGTTGTCGCAAAGTGGAATTCTGACGGAGAAACGTCCCGTGTGAATATTGAGCGAGCTATGATGAGAGGGGGGCGCACAGATATTTTGCAACGTGTGTCATGCAACTTATGAATGGGAGGCACTGTGCTGAAAATTGACTATGAATGCATGCGAGATTTAGTTGTGTTGACTAATGTGATTATTGTAGTCAGTGCTGACGAGAAGTGATGTCGATTTTAAAGTGAAAACACGGGTGCATGTGACGGTTCGCCGCCTTCGCCTTCGCTGTCATCATAGCCTAGTCTTCAGCTTCCACTCAACTCAAATGGTGCCTCTTGGCGTCCAATAACCACGTCCCACATCCTCTTCATGGTCATATTTCGTTGATCCTCTTCAGGGTATCGCGCCAGACAAGGTTAAACTCACCGTCATCCGATTGACTGTCAATATTGGGGTTGATTTCGGATTAAGACACCGAAAAATGTGCATGTCGTCAGCACTCGCTAAATCACAGATTATTGCTTGGAGCAGTGAAAATCCATAAAATACATTTTGAATTGCTTTTTCTTTTTTTTTTTGGAGATTTGAGATAAAATTGAAATTGAGGTGCCTTCTCATGCGATTGGAAGTTGGAGCACGTGCAACACGAATAGTTGCGCGAAGCAAGACGATGGCTGTAAATGGGACGCGAATTGCCAAAATTTCATGTTTTTGTTATTCGCAGCGCACATAATTGGTAATAAGTGACATCGTGGCAGTTGGTCTACAATGAAATCGGCTTGACAGCGACGATGATTGAATGACGATTTAATGGAGTACTCTTGAGCCTCTGCAAATGAGGGTGTATCCAGTTTTTCAGAAAGAAGAGACTACATCAACAGCACCATTAGGAGGTACATAGTTTTCAGTGTTGTCATATTCAATTAAGTTAACCTGAAGGTGTCTACAGAGAGCTTTGAAGCCCTTGTCACATGCCCATATAGAGAAGTCTAGTGATGAAACTCTGGTCAATGTTCCTCGGATACAAGCGCGCCACCGAAATGGATGAACGCCTTGGCGATTTGAAGAGACGACATGGACCTTGTCCAATGTTTAACGACACGCTATGTCGATGATTTGTAGGTGCAACTCTCTGTAGTATATAAGGAGCATGGACAACCCAGGTTCTCCTGAACGAAATTTAACACCCCAAGAAAGTGTTAAGACTGTCGACCAAAACTGCTTTCTAGAAATTGAAGAAAATTACCGAAAAAATGTATGAGAGGTAGTGAGAGATAGTTTACAAGAAAGTCTGCCACATTGAGGTAAACACTGTCGCAGCGGCGCCTTCTTCTTTTTCTTCTAGTGGCACTACACTCCGGTCTGGACCTGGGCCTCAGTCAACAAGCTTCTCCAGCTGGCACGATATTTAGCCAGCTGTCTCCAATTACGCGCACCAATTTGGTTGAGGTCCTTCTCCACTTGTTGGCGCCATCGGTTTCGTGGGCGTCCTCTATTGCGTTGTCCCACTGGTTCGGAGTCGAAGACTCTTCGGGCTGGAGCAGTGTTGTCCATACGCTCTACATGGCCTAGTCATCTTAGGCGCTGAATCCGTAGACGCCTGACAAGTCTCATGTCGCTGTACAGCCCGTACAGTTCATGGTTGTATATTCTTCTCCAGAAACTTTTCTCTCGAAAAGACCAAGGACTTCTTCATCTGCTCTTGAGACTGTAAAGGCTTCTGCCATACGCCATAGAGCAGGACAGGGATGATGAGGGTCTTATATACTGTTAGCTTGGCCCTTCGAGAGAGAGCTCTACTACTCAATTGCCTCTTGAGCCCAAAGAAACAGCGGTTGGCAAGAGTTATTCTGCGTTTAATCTCGGTACTGATGTTGTTTGTACTGTTTACCTGGGAGCCGAGGTGGACGAAGTCCTTAACTACCTCGAAGTTAAAGCTGCCTACGATGACGTTCTGGCCGAGACGTCGATGCTGTGCGTCCTTTCTAGATGACAGCATGTACTTCGTTTTGCCCTCATTCACTGTTAAATCCATTTTTGCAGCCTCCGCTTCAATATCAGCAAAGGCTTCATTGACGGCTCGCTGTTTTCGACCAATCACGTCAATTTCGTCCGCGTATGCTAGCAATTGTACGGACTTCTGGAAGATCGTGCCTCTAGTATTGGCGTTTGAGTTTCGCACGATTTTCTCCAGGATGATGTTAAAGAAGGCACATGACAGCGGGTCGCCTTGTCTAAAACCTTTTTTGACATTGAAGGTCTCGATGAATTCAATCGTGCGATTTAACGCCTTTAGACTATTTTTTGTGTGGCTATGTTAAAGCTCATGTCTATACAGACAAGCCCGCTTCAATTGACGCATTGGAAGACAACAGTGAAGCATTTATTCGTGAGGTACCGGCCGAAATGTTGGAAGGAGTATGCCAAAATTGGACTAAGCGGATGGACCATTTGAGGCGCAGTCAAGGTCAACATTTGCATGAAATAATCTTCAAACATTAAATTATATGGACCGTACTATCGATTCAAATAGAGATTTCATGCATTTTTCTGAATTTTATGTGTTTCCTTTGAAAAAATTTCCTATAGCTTTTAAAAAAAATCACCCTTTATAGCGCGGCCTTGAAATCGACGAATAGGTGGTGGGTGTCGATTTGCATCTCTTCGGTTTTTTCCAGGATCTGCCGTAGTGTGAAAATTTGGTCAATGGTGGACTTCCCCGGCCTCATACCGCACTGCTAAGGACCTAGCAGCGACGCCTTGTGTGTATTAATTGCCATTGAAGTTTTCATCAAGCAAGGGCTGCTATCTAGAAGGATACATCAAGTGAATCAGGCCGTTCTTCTGGCATAGATACGACACCTAACAGAGTTATAACAATATTTTCAAATGCCGAAAAGAAGTATCGCCAATAACTGGATTGTATTTATATCAAAAACAACGTTCGAAACCTTAACGACTCTTGGCAGTGCAATCGGAAGGCTCCCCTCAAACATATTTACAATTCACCTCATGGCGGTCTTACCTCACTCGCGATAGGAAACCAGCTCAGTTATAGTTAAATCGCTACTAGTAAAGTTCGTCCTTCCATCATTAACTACCCACGATGTGCGGCTGAAGCAAACTAAATTCCCCTAAGCAAAGTCTGCATTTAATCGATTCCAAACAGTCACCTCGGTTGCCTTTGATAACTTATGTGGCCCTCAAACTCAATCACAACTTGCAAAACCTTATTTACCCGTCCACCCGGTGCCTGTGCAAACGTTTGAAACTCCTGCGCAACGCCACCCACCTTTGGGAGTTAATCGCTATGGCAAAAGAATGCATTACCCCGACACAAATGACACTTTGATTGCAGGAAAGAAAGTCACACACAACGAAGGGTCGACGTGCACTCTTGTGCCGTGTCAATCAATTACTCATTAACCGAGGTTAGTGATGAACTATCCATCGTTAGGTGACGCTGCACTCCGTTCGCACTGCAGCGCAGGTTCGCTCGTGAAAGTTTAATTAAAAAGTTACCCGATCTGACATCAACGGCAACGGTTGCCTGGGTGTCCTTAGAAATGTCATGCTTTGTGTTGTTGCCGTGTGCACTGAAGTTGAATGCATCCGACAGTGAACGCATGAAAGTGAAGTGGGTTGAGTTTGCTCAAAACTTACTCGGGCTTAAAGGGATTTGCATTAACATGGGAATTGAGCAAATGGGAAAACACGTGTGTATGCTCGGGTGTGTACGATGAGTTCGAGGGAGGCCTGTTGAGGAGATCCTCCCGAGTAACAGCGGTGGAATAAATGTGTTTATATGCCAGTGGGGATAAGATAACAGGTTTACGTTAAAAGACATCCTTAGTGGAGCAAAAGGCTTCTGTAGTAATTGGAAATGGTGCGGAATTGTTGAAGGGGATGGAAGGTAGTCGGGTCCGAAATGGGAGAATGACGCTGCACAAGATTTGGAAGATTACTTGACTCTTGACTTTGTTGCTTTATGAAACGGGCTCGGAGTCGGGGAACCTTCGAGACGATGTCAAGTTTAGCTTTGGCTCTACATGGTCCAGTCATGACACAGCTTGAATCTTAACCTCCAGATGACATCAAAGTCAACAGGATCAAAATTCGAAAGCTGAAGATTCTCTCGAAAACGAAAATAGTATTTTTTTTCCGCTGCTTTATCTCGGTACTGATGTGGATTACATAATGTATCTTTTAATATTTTCCGTACCACAAGGTGGCCAGATTGCAATGAATTGCTGTCAACGATACCAATGGGTCTCTGCTGTCAAATAGGTTTGGACCTCTACGGGCTTACATCTGCATAAGATTGTGCTGACGCAAGAATTGAAGCCGGATGACCACAGGCAACGCTGTAAGTTTGCTGATTGGGGTTGGAAATGTTGGCTTGAGGTCCTTATTAAGAAGTTCGAAACCCCCTCAGGAACTCGCCGCATACCTTCAACGAAGGGTTTAAAAGGGAAGAGTGAGATAGGGCTGTATTGTCTTCTCCACAAGACTTCACAATCATTGCAGCGTGTTTCAAGCAGATACTCCAAGACAAGACATTAACAAACGGGGAGGGTAGGATTAATTTTGTTCCGAATTATGTGCAGTAGTCCTATATAATGGATGATTTCTGTGAATTCGCACGATTGTTGAAGATGACGTAAGTCTCTCTGACTGCGTTCTCCAACCTCTTGGTGGAGGGTGATTTTAAAAGTAAACAAAGGTTGAGTTCATAATTGCAACATTGTAGCCCCTGCACAGCACGAAATATTTCTCGATGGATTTATATGAGTGGCGCTACAGCCCGTAGAGGGCCAGGGGCTAGCTTCTCAGCAACCACTCGTGTTGTGCGTGCTATTGTTCTATCTCAATGCATTTATGAATACAAATACTGTCGAAAGTTTGCAGCAGGTCAGCATTATCAAAAAAGCAGAAGTAGGCGATATTAAAAGTGTTGCGAGTAACGCTCAATTGTAGCGCTAAACAAAATATTATGCACAAAACAGTCAGGAAAACGGCGATGCTAAGTCAAGACATGTTCCACGAAACAGAAATTTCCTTAAAGCAATAAGAGAATTCCCGGATGATGTTCTTAGGAACCATTTTCGCATGAAGAAGTCCACCTTTCGGTTTCCCTGCAATCCTACAAGGAAACAAAAATCACTGCCAACTTGAGCGCAAGTTGATTGTCGCTTTTTATGAACCCAATTGCTGACTGGTGTCATGCATAGTCAATGCAGTTTATCTACATTTTTGAACACACATTTTGCAGGGCTGACGCAGTTTGAGCCGAAAGCTGGACGCTAAGCAAAACTGCAGAGCTGATTCTTGGTACCTTCGAAAGAAAAGTTCTACGACGGATATATGGTCCCGTCTCCGAGGAAGTCGAATGGAGGAGAAGACATAACAGCGAACTCTACGAGCTGTACCAGGATGTGGATGTAGTCCGGAAGGCAAAAATCCGTCGACTGCACTGGCTAGGCCACATCGAGCGCATGCACAACAATGCTCCGGCAAAGAGGGTCTTTGAATCCGAGCCTACTGATTCCAGAAGGAGAGGAAGACCGAATCTCCGGTACAATGACCAAGTAGTCGCGGATGTAAGACGGCTTGGTCTTGATGACTGGAAGCAGCGTGTCCAGGACCGTCAACGCTGGAAGGCAGCAATTGCTCAGGCTCGGACCCTCTATGGGTCGCCGGCCTGATAAGTAAGTAAGTGACGCAGTTTGACGTTTATGAACTTGGCTAACACCAATTTGGCATTGATCATGGATCGAGAAAAATAACTCAATCTCTTTGAAAATTAGTTTAGCACTGAGACTTTGAACTTTGAATTCAATAAAATATTTTGACGAAACCTGAAGACTACATTGACTTGGCAACAAAGTGGGCTTCAAGGATCCTCTTCAATCTCCGCTGTTGTTGAATGATATATAAGAAGTTCTTTGTAACCCCAAAATGTGTAAAAATCTATCAAATTTTGTGTAGTTCCATGATAAGCAGAAGGACAAGGGTTCTGTAAGCAAACCTCACTCATGGCAGCCGAACTTCTTAAAGCTCCCTACTCCCTCAGTGTACTATGAGCGCCTTGCCCTACTGCCAAATGATGAATGAACAGGGAAACGAGGATCGCTAATGACTGCCCATTTCTCTTGCAGACCATCCCCGCCTAGACCACACCGAAAACTGTTCCCAGCCCACTCCTACTTACAGTGAAACGAGCATTCCGATCGTCAATCATGAGTGCATTATTTCTTAATTTATACCCCCAGCGCCGTCGTGCTAATTAAATGCTTAATTGCATACTGCAAGCAGGCCTAAGATCGCCAAACATCCCAACTACCCAAACTGCGAGCGGCGGCACCGAAGCGCCGAACCGTCGAATACCACTTTGCCATCGCCGAAATATTTCGTGTACCTCGAATGTTACTCATTTCAATCCAACCGTGCGCTTGTGTAGCGAAACCAGCAACCAACCAATGAACCCCACAGCTCGTCTGCAGAGGGTTCAAGAGAAAGAAGCAGCAGCAAAGAAATCGGGCAACAACAACAGGTACGGCAGCAGTACGTAAGACTGTGAATGCGACTTCGACTTCGACTACGACTCAAAGACTTTTCCCTCCACCGGGCTTGCGTTGTGTTGTGTTTGCCCATTCCTCTTGCCGTTCGTTCCTCATTGTTTTTACCTTCTTCTTCTTCTTCGTCGTCGTCGTCGTCGTCGTTGTCGTCGTCGTGGTTGTTGTTGTCTTCATTCGGCGCTTCCACAGCTACGGCAGTTTCACAGAGACTTCGAACGTTTCCAACTTTCAAGACTTAGTCACAGTGTAGTTATGGCTGAGTGCGCGAAAGCCTAAGACCGTCCTAAGCGATCAAAACTTTAGCGGTACGATACCATCGAGTTAGTCGCTCGTAGAAATCAATCCGGTGCGGATGTGAATGTGCACATAGTGGCCGATAGCTTGTGGCATTTCAGTGAAAAAAAAAGAAGATATAGTACGAGATACTGTATCTTTCGGTGTGTTCTGATCGCGCGGACATTTCATTCGCCTTCGTCTTTGATATCCTTCAGAATTCCTTCTTGGAGGTCGTTCGAACGGACACTGCAAGGACATAACCATTCGGCTGTCAATCCATCCCACAAATAGCTGCTTCAACTGGAATTTAGTAAAAAAAATAAATTTAAGAAAACAACAAAATCGAAAGCCATCAAACGAACGCATTTAGAAAGTTCAACTGCAGCTGCGGGGATTTTGATTTTGAATTCATCGATTGTGGGACCTCCTTTAGGGGGGCTAATGCACATTTTAGCTCGTCGCTGCTAGCTAGTTGGGTGTGTGTGCTCCGGCTGGCATACATTCTGAAGAAAGTTCTTCGTCTGCTGTCGCTGCTGCTGGTGCAGCTGTCGTCGACGGCGTGTCGTTTTCTTGTCGTGTTTTGTCCCAAAAAATTCTCGTTAATTCGTCGTGTGACAGATGAAAAGTGTTTGGAAATAGAGTGTGCGTGTGGTTTAATTTTTGTTTCTGTGAAGTTTGACCCAAAATTCGAGCGAATAACATTTGTGTTTTGTGTGTGTCTTTTATTTGTTGGTTTTGTTTTAACGCATACAACACTCATTCCACTCGCTCTGGTTGTGTGTGCTGTGAATAGTCGTCTATTCGGTGGATCGTGTGGCAGTGGATTGAAGCTGCAACATGGCTTCAAGTATAGTGTACTCGTATACACTGTTACTAACGCTCTTGGGATACTATACAATCATTGGCGTACACAGTAGTGGTAAGTGCAGTTGTAAATTAGCTTTTAGCGATTAACCCAGAACGGTGGCAAGTGTGCAGTTTGGACCTTTGTTAAGGTCGTTGGACGGCGGCGGCGGTGGATTGTGGAATGTTGGATGGTCGCGATATGTGGGCTGGAAAGTTAATCGCTGGTTTGCCTCGATTTGTGATAGTCCTTTGTGAAAAAAATTCTGTTTGCTGTGCATTCGGTTGTGAATTGTAGGGTATTGGAGTTTGGTGTTGAAATCATTTTGTGTATGTGTACTTTTGTGTATGAAAACAGGTGTTGAAGTCTTGGAGTCAGGTCTGGATGCACGACCCACCTTGGGGGCTGGATTGTGCTCGGAAGGGTCAAAAAAATTATACAAAGATTGAAACATCGACAGAATCGGCAGCCCCTACGACTGTGACTTCGACTCACGACTAGATCTTTGTCATGTGTCTAAGCCCACATCGCGACTAGATCGAAGATTGAGTTTTGATACAAGGGCGAATTAACTTCCTCCATTTCCTGAAAATCTTTAAAGCAAGTGCTCTGCTTCTTTTTCATACAAAAACAATTTCGTCGTCGACCTCTCGTTGAGAAAGTTCGAAATTTGATGCTTGACGAAGTTTCACGGTCCCCAGCCAGTGAAGAAGTTGTCCATTATCTTGTATTTTGTTGCCAACTTTGAAGGGGATTCTCAAAGAAGGGGATTCATTGAAGCCTCCCCGTATCAAACCCTTTCCGCGACTTGAAAAAAGACACCCAGGCGACTCCAAGGAGGAGATTCATTTACACTTACCTCATCCAACAGATGTACAGAATGAATTGAATTCAATCAATCAGTTTCCCGTCTAAAATGTGGCCCAAAGTTAAGAAGTATCATCTTTAAGTCCTCACTTAAGACTGTGACTTCTTGTTTGAAAACATCATTATCAGACGTCCCACCTTATTTGATGACACCTTGTCTTCGAATTCTGCTGAAAAATAGACGTCCGTAATCGTCCACAGATCCTTTCAGACGAATTAGCTCTCCCAAGACTTTCATCCCACGACACTCTCCCCCCTGACCTCTGAATCATATATCAATCAGCTCACAAAATTAATCTTCGCTTAGGTCATCAAATTCGCATTCACACCCATAGTTCAATCGAATTGGTGAAAGCTTTTCTCCCAAATGATTCACGAAATGTGCGTCACATGCAAAGATTTTCGAGCAAGTAAACTAATTTTAATGAATCTTCTTGCGTAGGCTTCCAATTTGCTGCAAATGGTGAAAGTTTGTGTGACACATCAAGGAGTCAAGTACTCGCAGCGAGCTGAGTTTCCGGATAGACATGCTACCGCTGAGTTGATCCTGTTTGAAATCGTTCAAACGTTTGATGATGAAGTGAGGATTGAATTACTCGTCGCTGGAAATGATTTGTTTGCGTTAATCGGACAGGACATTTGAGAGCTGGTTGGATTTTTTTTTTTGAAGACGAATAGTCGACTCACTCTTTTGCGTTGATCACGTGTTTTGCCATATGCCTCAGGGAGGGCTCGAGTCCAATTGGGTCTGATTAGAAATAGTTCAACACGCACGATCTATTCATCACCTCTGGAGATCACAACCAATCTCTTATCGTGTTCTGTGATGAGGAAGCCATTTGAAATTAGATCAATCCCTGGGGGGTCTTGCAATTATTAAAGGGAAAGTTAGTTAATCTATCCTTTCCGGTCCATGATCTTGCCTTCAGCTCGATATGAGGATTGTCGTAATCTTCAATGATTTACATAGGTCTTCAAAGCCGCGACCTCAAGAATGAACTTTACCGTCGTTGTGGCAGAAACGAAAAGTCTTGGATTTTGTCATAAGGTTCATCAAATGGGCGTCTAGCCAAACCGATGGGTGGCCTGTATTGAACGCCATTACTTGGACAATTAGTTTTGAACACAGAAATAATTCAAAGGTAGAATTTTAAAATTTATGAGATAATTAACGCGGTTATATGAGCATAAGTGCCTATAATTACAACATTTCGCGGAAGATAACCTGTATGACTTTATTTGTGCGACTAGTCCATCCAAAACAACACGATTTTTCTCAGCACCTGTTCTTCTCTTGCCCACGATCATACTTATCCATTCCTTTGCCAGACTAGCGACGCATAAATCATCAGAGTCAATTCTGGCATCCATCCTTGACGGTCGCGGGCACGTTATTTCCCACATGCATTGCACTCACAATCACTTGGTCTCGAAACCTAGTGAATAGCTTTACACAAAGCCAGTTGAAACAAGGCCGTTCTAAATGATCGAGTTCAGAATATAGACACGGACAATCGATGTTGATTTCAGCAACAGCAGGAAATGATCGCACGTTTTCTCTTTAACTTTATTCAATATGAGTTCCTCCAACCTGCAAAAATGTTTCGAATACTTGTACAGATCCCAATATCCCACCTTGAGGTACTCCATCAAACTCCTATCGTACTTCAATCTCACCTTGAAAAATATTAGAAGCAAAACACAATTATGTTTGATTTTGAAATCGTCGACCCCATTGCCATCCTCCTCTTGCCACACAGCTAATTGCCTCCAATCATTTAACCCCCAATTATGCACTCTTTCAACTAGGTCCCTCCTTTGAATATCGATTATCTCGAGATCAGAGAGAAACAAACAACAAAAATTACATCCAAGCCACCCGTGAATTACGAAAACAAACCAACTGTCACGATTCTCTCCCACAAAGCGCATACCAATCTCTGCCTCCGTCCGAACCTCGCCCCAAAAAAAATCCATCTGGAAATTCGTTTTGTTCAAATTTCAATATGCACTCGCATTGTGCAAAGCGAGTACGTGCTTCGCGCGCAACTTATGCTTATGATGTAAACAAAAATTATTAGCACGCAGCCAAGCAAACTGTCAAGGATTTCGAGACAGACAGACAATCACCCAAAGCAAGCGCTAGTTCAATTGCACATTTGTTTCACACGAAACCGTGAGGAAGATACCAAAACCTGAAGGTCATACGCATGTGCCTTCCAGCCAGTGCGTCATAAATCAAAGATGATTTAACGTTATACCCTAGATTCGTGGCGGACAGGTATGCAGGCAACTTACTTACACAAAATGATTTGGCAAACTTTTGTTGGTGACCGAGATTGTCTTCTGTTCGACGGTTACCGCTTGTCCTACATAAGAACTTCTTTTCGCTTGTTAAATAATATTTCTTTTTCGTTTTTGCTTTTCGTGATGATGGCGATGATCCCACCGTCATAACTGGATTTATGGCCTCTTCCTCTGTTGTCATCCAACAGAGACAGCGCATTTCGTTTCTTTTGCTTTTGGCAGCACTTGTCATGTCACCAATGACCGATACGTTCACGTCTCGTCGCAGACTCAGTATCGTCTTTCAATTGGGGAGTGAGAGACAAGCGCAAGCACAAGGAAACTCTGTGTAATTTGAGGTGCAGACAGCAGTATCTCTCGCTCTCGCCTTTCTCGAGTTTTCTCCGCCAGCATTGAACTCTACGAATGTGCACTAATTGGTAATTCTACACTCCTTGCATGAACGCTCTTGCTCTTGCCTACCGTTCTTACATCACACACAGCTTCTTGATTGCCTTGTGTGTGCGAGACAAAGTCATATTTCTATAACTTCAGAAACTAATCTACTTACACTTACACACACACGGAAAACCATCGCGCAGTAAGCGCAAACGTGAAAACGAAGAAACTAAGCTTCGCCCCGCTTTGAAGATACGAGGAGCGATGGTTAATTTGCATAAATCGTTCGTACATCACAGCGATTTAGAGATATACGTAATAGGAGAATACGCGTTATAGATATGTATGCATTGCCTTCTTTCAATAACGGTTATCATTTACCACATTTCTGTTTCCAGGCGAACGCGTCCATCGCGCAGCGGCGACGCGAACGCGTACCAGCTTAGTCGACAAAAAAAAAAAAAAAAGAAACACAACAAAAGAGTTGGTGCGCAAACCTACCTGTGGAATCTAACCATCAAATTAATGATATTCCATTTGTTGACGTTAAAGCGAGGAGTTCTCTGATTATATACCGAACTGCGCTGCGGCAGTCGATGAACTCGAATTTCCTTGAAATGTTGACGCAGTGGTGGACATGAATATTCAAATTCCCCTCGCTGTCATTATGTTTTGATAAATTATTTAAAACGTTATGCTTAATTCTAGTCCATTTCGTTGACCCAATTCTGCCTGTCTCTCTCTCTCGCTGAGCTCCTCGAGCGCGGGGAAAGGGGGAGGAAAAATTCATTCGTTGAAGTTGTTTTGATTAGATAAGATTGAAGAGGGTGATTAGGTTTAGCGGAAATCGTACACAGTGATGAATGATCGCATCACACACTGCGGCGTCCCTTCATCGATTAGTCACGTGAAATCTTCCTCCATTTGACATCTCTTTTTGTTTCAGTTTTGTTTTCTCAGGGAAATGAGCTTGAGGTCAACTGCAGTTTTAGCCTCAATTTGAGTGCTACATTCCAGCTTGTCAGATGTTTGCAATGGTGTTTTTTGGAGAGGAGGGGAACTTGAATGTTTTTATGGTTAATTACCGTGCGCATGAGATGTTTAATTGGGTTGCTCGAAAGTGCAATTGGCTTGGAATGATACTGACTGAACTGACTGATGATGTATTTGTTTAGTGGAGAATATTTTACACCTCTCTGTGAATTGAACGGTCGTGCGAGCGTGAGAACGTTTTCGAGTAGAAGCTGATCGGTTGGCTGTGAAGCAAATGCTTAGATGTTGTTCTGGTGATTTAGATACATTGCGCGGCCTTCGAGTTCAGATCATGGGCGACTTGAAGTCGAGGTGTCTGTCTTTGGAAGGAGGTCAGCTGCTGATTTTGAATAGCCTCTTGTGTATGAGAACATTTTTTTTAGTTCCAGGTTGTTTTATTCTTCAGATTTATGACAATGTTGAGGTCGTTCTCATGGGGCCTGTCATAGATTTTTCTTAGATGGAAAAAAAAGTGCGTTTTGCTGGTAAAACTTCACTCAGTTCCTCCTCAAATCTCACGTCATTTCATTTTTTACACAAAGCCATTCAGTTCTGACCACAGATTGCCAACGAATACGAGGACTTCAGACAAATGACTGTCATTTGTCAGCTCAAGTGAAAACTCTGAAGACAAATGTTCATCTGATCACGTGCCCAGTTATGCCTTGTTCTCTTGGAAAAGCCTAATATTCAAATTTTGAGGTTGAAATATGATACGTCCCGCATCTTTTATGAGGGGTTCGGCTCCTTCACTCATCGGAGGTTCTAAATTATGTATCTATGCTTTAATTTGTCAGTTTTTTGTTATATCTTGAGTCTGAAGTGGGTCTCGTTAGTACAACTTTCCGATTGAGTTGTCATCACTGAAGCCTTTCTTTAACTGCCAGCAGGTCGACTAATTGAATCAGAGCTGGTCTACCCCTATTTGGAATTTTGGCGCTAAGCGGCCAAGTAAACTTAATGAAGACTTGTTGATCGACTTTAAATGCAGAGCTGTGCATTCTAAGCTTTCTCATGAAACTTACTATATCTAAGAGATTATGTGTCTTACTACATGTGAGCAACAACGTGTTCGAGTATATATGTGAATTCACATTAAATCGAGGCTTCATCTTGGACTAAAATCACGTAGTGACGATCACCTTGGAGGTTACATGACCAGAAATTGAGCTACGATTCTGAGCGATGTGTAGCCTCTTATTGACTGCCATCGCTTTTTTCTCTGCATCGTTGCTCTGACCATTCGAGCCTAAATTACAATTGGGTTCGCGATCAGATGAGCAAAGAATCTATGCAACGAGCGGCTTTTCATTGACTTTTCAATGGCTGGGGATAGCTTCCACGACAACCACTCGGGTTGTGCGTACTGTTGTGAATTATGAAAATAGCTGGTGTTAGGAATTGAACTCAGACGCTCAGCAAAGCGATGCCAGCACCATCTACGTCACTGCGCATTTGAAATTCCTCTCAAGAGTGAAGCTAAATTATAAAACTTGAGACAGTTCGCGGTTTGGTCTAGCAGTCTACAATCGCAAATCGACATGAAAAGATCCTTTCTATGCCACAAGCAGACACAGAGATAGCTTAGTCTCAAGCTTGATGTATCAACAATTTGGTCAAGTCAATGATCGTTGCACTTGTTTCGCTGTTCCCACATTTCAAGTCATTCTATCAACTGGTCGTTCGACTTAAGACCCAGCCTCTTACTGCTATCCCGTACCCGTACCCAAATCGAGTACCTGCAAGCGATTCAATTATCACCTGACCCACAGACAATGGGCGCGGACAACCAGTTTCGTGGGAGACACTCGACTTCACTCCTCGTTCAACTCGTGACAATTTGCCGATGCTTATCCAGCCGCATGTAGTCTGAGTTCCATTGAGCGCCGCACATAATTGCTCGCAACCTGACCTATGTTCGAAACCGCGTGTCTGCCACAACGGCTCAACAAGCCACTAGAAAGCTCTACAAGTGGTCAAAGTGAGCCCTGGTGCGTTACACCTTACAAATTTGTTTTGTTTGCTATCCATCGGCACTTGTCCCCTCCCTCCCTCCCCTTTGAGAATTGAATTTCTTTTGAGTCTTGTCCCCCCAATTGTTATTGTTTGTCGACCAAAAAAAAAAGTGCACTTTCACTTTTCGATGTTTCGCTTCGTCTTAACTGGGCCATGATGTGTATGTGTCACACTCTGCGACGACAGTAAGCGCACAGCACAGCGGCCACATCACAGGCGCTGTACAAACACACACACAAAACAATCCGGGTTCCGATGCCCCGCTGCCTGCCGCGTTTACGCATCTCAACTGAATACCGCCTAGTACTCATATTCCAAAGATGTCTATAAATTATGTTCCACAAGAAGACCAAATCGAAAGAACAACCAATCTTTGTACACACAATTGTGACGGGAAAGTTATAAGCGCGCGGCGTTAACGACCCTAATTGTGCAATGAAAGCGTACACTTTCCTTATTTTTTCGGTCGGTCTTGAGAGTTTTCTTCTTACTTTCGTTTAACGATATAATTTAAGTGCGCTATCGGTTTTGTTTTGGTCGATAGCTGATGCGGGGTGTGGTGGTGTAAGGTGTGAGGGAAATTGAAGGTTTAATGGCCTCAACGATTTCATTTAATGCTTAACAATTAATTACGTGCACTTTGATATCGGCAGCTGGCCAGAGCACAGCCGAGTAGAGAGCAGAGCTCGACCCAGCGACCTTCTTAGGTTCTTAAGTGAGCAGGTGTCTGGCATGCGTTCATCGCATTAAATTCGAATTGAGATCAACTTTGAAATTTAATTGTTCGTTGATTTCTTTTCGAATCGGAGCGTTGCAAGTTCACTTAGATGGCCGCTAGCCTTTGATTGGTGGCTGCGAACTGGAAAAAGGGTACAACAGTTTCATTGGTCTACAATCGAGTTTAAGGGCATGCAACGGGAGTGCGAGACCTTCGTTCTGCCACCGAGCACACACGTGCTGGCCTTCATCATAATTGAGAATGTCTGCTAAAATCTGGTTACTTCGTTCCATCAGAAGCCATGAAAAAGAAAGCAACCACTTGAAAAGGCGATGAATCAATAAGTGTCATTCCAGTGCTTGCATCAAATGCTTCAATGAGATCAATGTCAAGCAGACAAACCCCGTGAAGGACCCATCTTCCATTTGAATGGGCCACTCAAAGTGTGTGCTGTGGCAAAGAGTTTAATTCGCTCGTTTTCTTAAGTAGCACCTCATCTCTCCATTTGACCTCGATTCGCTGGACACATTTCTAACTCTTCTGGTTCGCTGACCTTAAATATTTTTTAAAGCCCTGCCTAGCCGTGTCACGAAAAGACCTGGACACATGTGTGAGGCTTTTACAAATTCACCGTGTCTGGTGACACATTTTGCAAATTCGTTGAGAAAGCCGCCCATAAAAAGTGTGATGTATTCCAAAATGTGTGTTGGCTTGTTTTTATGAAGCTCGCAGGCAACCTGTTTCACTAGTCACTCACTTTGTGGGGTGAATGACAGTGAGAGGGACTGATTTAGCGCTGATTTGCGGTGCCGTGAACTTTCCCATGAGTTCAAGTTCAGATTGAGTCCAACATTTTATGAATCACGTGGGTTGCAGTTGTGAGACTGCTTGGTTTAGTTGGCCATTTGATCACTTGAAGGGTTTTGTTTAAGGTCAAACTGAATTGAGGCAGCAATACATTTTTGATGGATTTTTCATTTCCATTGAATGATGTTTGATTATTAAGGTGAATATGTTCAACTGCGTTCGATGCATTCAGTGTTCTAGAAACCCCCAAACCTCGGTGAAGTCCACTCGCAAGTCGCAACACATTGCTGTTCCAACTGTCCACGCTACAATTGTAAAACAAGTTAGTGGAAATGGCCTCCATTTGCTTTCCAGCAACGGCGAAGTCGATCTAGTCACTCATCAATTGCAGTATGCAACACACCCAACTGAAAAGCGAGTGATTCAAAGATTCAATATTTGGGTGTCATCTAACACAAGACATTGTCTCTAAATCGGACCATAATTTGTAGTCGAAAGGATTGAGGTCTTGCCTTTTTGACCATTCATTCGGGGAAATGTTTGTGCTGTTTTTGCGTTCTGAGCGGGATAGGATTCTTTTTGGAAGGTCCACGGTTTCTTGGCACCTCCAATTTCAATGATTAGGAAGTGGTTCACTGCCGCCGAAGTTTCAAGTCACTCGAAAGAGCTTGTCAGCCCAGAAATTGTGGATAAAATCCATATTGGATGACATTATTTGAATAGATATTGATTGAATGCGAGGATTCTGCGAGTCTCTGTATTTCCATGAGTATAGCCCGAATCTATGGTTCCAATTTTCAGAGCTTTAGGTTGCCAGGCCATGTAGAGCAAAGGAAAGTATCTTGAAAATGAAGCAAGAGGAGTTCCAGGAAAGAATTCAATCATCTTACGGAACGCAACTGTGTCTCAGCTCTCTTGCTTGTGACAACAAGATAACGACGATCGTTTGATAAGTGAGTGAGTTTTTGAAGAAAAAAAAGAGTCTGCAAATTAGCGGACACATCTCCTCTAAGTCTCCTTTAAGATCCACATTCCTATTCCTTCCAAATAATAGGTTTGCTCACTGCACTCAAAATAGGCACATCTCTTACCGTCCAGCCATTATCTCAGTTATGGAAACAGGAAATATTCGAGAATATACTGGTGGGGTATCAGTCCCTAGGCTGAATCTTTGCCACTCCTCTGAATAGGTCACACGGTTGAGCTTGTGGTTTAGTGTGAGCGTCAGCTGCACACATCGCGCTGATAGCTTTCTCATGTCAAAACATTTATGTAAAATGTGCTGTACTCGCTCACTTAGGACGCCCACAGCCTCCGACACATCACGAACTTAAACCCTCCGATCATCCAATATCGTTTCCTGAATTTTATCAACGATTTCTGACGTGACGACCTCCTTTTGGGCGATCTGAACGTTCGACATCGCATGTGCGACCACTCAGTAAACCACTTCTTAACCATTGAAATTGACTGTGTAGAGTCCGGTAATAATGTTTGCTGACAAACAATGCTTAATCAGCACACTAAACTCTTTTTTTAATTTTTGTTAAAATTCACTGGATGGCGTGACAATAAATGACGCAACTTACTCAAAATATGACAATTTAATAGATGACAGTTGATAGGAACGGTGTTACTGCACGGGAAATTCTAAAAGTCAGTCGCAAAAATTTTTGTTGGAATTTTAAAATTTTTTGATAACCTTCTATTGACAGTTTCATTGTACAGAACTTCTACTGCTTTCTCAAATGCAGAGATGATTTCGAATGTAATCTGGTTTACTTTGTCAAGAAGTTAATAGCTCGTTCAGCAATATTCATGGACTCGCAGAAATAATCCAATAAATTACCATATTTAAAGTCCCGGCAAGACGTCACTATTAAGCTAGAAAATGTTTCGTAGCTCATCGTACAAACGTGATCAAGTTTTCGGCTCCACAACACTCCAAACTGTTCCCCCCCCCCCGATATCCAATGCCATCGCTATTGTGCCACATAACCAGAACAAAAAAAGTATGCACATAAAAACCTGATAAAGACCCATTAAACCTTAAAAACACCCAAACAACATGTAAATTGACCAACGACTAGCCATTTCCTTTTATCTCGACATCCCCGACTAATCAGTTCGCTTCACAAGCACTGGCTTTCCCAAGCCAAAAAGCGCCTAATGAGCATCTCGGCATCACACCGACTCCACACATCACAATGAAATGATGTTGAATCAATATTTGGATACCCTGTGCGACCATCTGCAAGTCGCTGGCCACTCCACACTCACAACTCACACGTTAAGGTTAAATAATCTGCGTAACGGAATTGGCAAACAAGCGCACAGATAAATTTAGAATCAACAGTTAGTGTTCTACTTATGCGCGCCTTAGTGAGTGTCTCTCCTCTAAATGAGAGCCAGCACACACGAAATGTGGGCTAAAAGCGCTTCTCGTTTGGCTGGTCGGCCGCCGCGGTCGTCTAGCGGCAGACATCACCAGCCCACAGGTACACAAATCTATCCCATCTACACCACACTTGCTCCACTGAACGTAACTAGTTACAGGTACAACGAGAGCGAGGGAATGCGCGCTCTCTCAGCCATTCGATCGTAAAATAAAGATCTCAGGAATTTATGGCAATTTACGTACACAAACGTCGATTAATATCGGAATGCGACTTGACTACGATCGGACCTAGGGACCGGTTAAATTAACCGAAAAAACAGATACGAGCCCATGGACAGCAGGGAGGGTCGGGTTGGTTGGACTGGGCGACACCAACTAAGCTAGAATCTATGTGTATCCAAAACGAGTTACATCGATGGCCAGAGCAGCGTCAGTGGGCCACGGGCCCGCGCTACCTGGGGATTATTTAATTTTAACCAAAACCTGCTCACAAGTGGGTCAGGCTTGCGACAACTTGTGTTCGGTTCTAATGTAAATTAGAAAGATCCATGAATTATGTTGCAGATACCCACCACTTAGTCGACACTCACGACGACGGCGACGACGACGACGACGACGACACCCAAGTCAGTCGAAGTCAACTGGAGGTCTGTGTCGCCGGAGCCAAGTGAATTCAATTTCAGATTTCCCTAGATGGAGGGATACCTCTCTCTAAATTGCGGAGAAATAAAAAAGAGAAATCAGCTGCAACCTTGACAAGTCCAGCCGGAGTGCGCCAGCAGCGTCCACAGGGCACGGCGCGCGAAGTGAAATCTGAAATGCACTGCGAATCTTTTGAATGAACGTCGAATGGTTTCCCTTTTCCTCGACTCGGTGCAGGTGCATGGCTATTGCTGAGGTAAAAGATACATTCGTCGTTGTCGACGTCTTCGTCGTGTACGTATTGTCGGCGGCGTTATCTGATGGATATTGTTCGTCATGCTCTGATAGGTTCGAGAGCCCGTGCACAGCATTCTATGTGTTGGATAGAAATTTGAGTTACGATTGAGTTTGTGCGCCTGTAGACGGATGGGGATTGCTGCTTCTTTTTGTGTGGAAGCGATAGGGAGTATCTTTGCCTTTTTTTTCCTCATAATTAGTAGTTCGGAGGCAGGCAGCTCGGCTGAGCCGATGGCAGTGCGTTTGGATTGCTTTGAATCTCACCTACGGATGCGCATCGTAACGGAACGCATAATGGTCGGGGTCTTCAGTATCTATTGCGGATGTCTTGAGACTGGATGAACGGAAGACGAGATTGAATGAGAGAGCTTCTTGGGAGGTTGCCCCCTCCGGAATGAGGGAATTGCATGGCGGGTAACTGTTGTGAGTCATACATTCATACTCTGAATAGCCACAGAGAGGAAAGTCGCTCACGCCCCTTCGGGGAGGCGTAAGTCGGTGAACAACAGAAGCATATCGCCTAAACCTGACTGCGTGTGCTATGGGGTTAACGAGGGCGAGTTGCTAAGCTTTTCATTGACTTGTGTCATTTTTTTAGTTTTATCCGGCAGCGAAAGGAATCTTCTGGCCGAAAGCATGGTGAACAGGAGATGGATACTAGGTCGTTTTTCGAACGACTCATAACATTTGCCGCACTTAGAGGAAAGTACGATGCAGGCAATTGCGTTGGCGACTGACTTTCAGTGGTTACCGGGGTACGAGAAATTCCTAGCGCCATTCGGGTTACGAAGCAGCCAACGATCATACATCGGTGTTCGCTGATCGCCTTGTCCTTCCTCATCTTTGAAGATATGTGTGTGTATATCTACAAATGATCACAGCATATCAAACAGACGTTTGTGAGTGCAACAGTGTGGCTCTATATTTCATACGAAATAAATAACACAAATTCGTAAACAGAATTACAAGCGTTACTTCAAGGTGAGTCTGTTTACAGCAATCTACTTCCCACCCGATAATCGCTAGATATAATCGGTCCTTTATCGAGTTTGACAGCAACTGAGGAATTCCTTGACAGTTTATGATGAACAAAAAAGGTGTGCTGGACAGCTTCTCAAAACCGCCATATTCTTCAGCGTCCATTATTGACACTGGACAGATGTGCTTCTCAAACATAAGTACATCAAACTTCAATTTCGTGAGCAAAAAAGTGAGATATGAAAAATACTAGATGAATTCCAAATAGATGTGCGTTGATAGGACTTAATTCATTTATAAATGGAATTATGCACACCCTGTTTTCCTTACATGATGATGTACCTACGGACGTTGCGTACTTGTTCATGCACACTTATTTCAACTCATCATTGTTCCACTTAAGTGAAACTGAAGTCTCCACAGTGACTCGCTTTCACGCAGCACTTAGTGCTTTAGCCATTAGAACTCCTTCGATATGACAACATAATTGATTGGACCCTACTAAAGGGTGATTTTTTAGCTATTATCTTTTTGGCAACACTGGTTTAAACAGCTGACGCACGTTTCGTGTTTTGTTTCACTGTCAAACATCTTCACTTTGGTCTATAATTTAACCATGAATCGTCTTACAAACGAACAACGCTTGCATATTATTGAATTTTATTATCAAAATGCGGGCCCTTTTAAAGTTGGCCGAAGATCCACTTTTTTACCGAAAAATTGTGTTCAGCGACGAAGCTCATTTTTGGCTCAATGGGTACGTAAATAAGCAGAATTGTCGATTTTGGAGTGAATATCAGCCAGAAGCATTGCAAGAGCTACCAATGCATCCAGAAAAAGTCACAGTTTGGTGCGGTTTATGGGCTGGTGGCATCATTGGACCGTACTTCTTCAAAGATGTTGCGAATCGTAACGTAACTGTGAATGGTGAGCGCTACCGTGAGATGATATTCAACTTTTTTTTGCTCAAAATGCAAGAGCTTGACTTGCATGACATGTGGTTTCAACAAGACGGTGCCACATGCCACACAGCACGCGCAACAATGGACTTATTGAGGGGCGAGTTCGGTGAACATTTTATTTCACGTTCGGGACCGGTCAATTGGCCGCCTAGATCGTGCGATTTAACGCCTTTGGACTATTTTTTTTTGGGGCTATGTTAAAGCTCATGTCTATACAGACAAGCCCGCTTCAATTGACGCATTGGAAGGCAACATTGAAGCATTTATTCGTGAGATACCGGCCGAAATGTTGGAAAGAGTATGCCAAAATTGGACTAAGCGGATGGACCATTTGAGGCGCAGTCAAGGTCAACATTTGCATGAAATAATGGTCAAACATTAAATTATATGGACCGAACTATCGATTCAAATAAAGATTTCATGCATTTTTCTGAATTTTATGTGTTTCTTTTTGAAAAACTTTCCTATAGCTTTTAAAAAATCACCCTTTACAATGTGCAAACCAGAAGCAAAATGTTTTTGCGTGAATCGTGAAGTGAACACCAACTTGGACAATGTTTCACAACAACTAGTGGTCCATTATAACTAAGACCTTTTCTACGCTACACGCGTTTGTGTCTTGCTCATCACGTGTATATTCTCTAGTATTAATAACCAGATAATTTGATGATTTCAGCAACATTAGTGTCAGCAGAAAGAGTTTGTTGCAACCGTCCGTGGTAATTCACAGATTCGCATTTACTCATTCATCCTCTCACCTCTTTCAACACTTCTGAACTATCGACGTCAAAATTGTCTTTTTCATTGCACTCACACGAATCCGCACATGAATCGTTTGCCCTTTGCGCATGCTCAAAGGGAACTGAACATGCGACCTATGCAAGTCATATAGAAAATGAGTTTTTTCTGTTATTTGTTGTGTTTCAAACTTTGTTTATTTCCACAGCTGCCTTTTAATGGGGGATTTCTATGCGAATGACAAGTAGCCTTTCACTTGCTTCTTTTGTCTGCACCTCCGCTGTACCATTGATATGAATGTCTGCTAAAAGATAAAGTTAGTTGAAACCTTTAGTTTTGGGCAAACTTTCGGTCAAATGTTCGAATTGTACAACAGGTAATCTACTTAACTAGACTTACTTAAGGTGGCGCTACAGTCCGAGGTGGACCTGGGCCTCAACCAACAAGCGTCTCCAGCCAGCTCGATCTTTGGTTAAGTTGGTTGAGATCCCTTTCCACTTGCGTGCGCCACCAGAGTCGCGGTCTTCCTCTACTGCGCCGTCCCTCGGGGGTGGATTCGAAGACTTTTCTGGCCGGAGCATTGGTTTCCATCCGCTCTACATGACCTAGCCATCTCAATCGTTGGATCTTCACTCTTCTGGCTAAGTCGATGTCGCTAAACAGCCCGTATAGTTCGTCATTATATCTCCTCCTCCACTCACCATCTATGCAGATGGGACCGAAAATCACACGAAGAATTTTCCTCTCGAAGCAACCAAGAGCAGCTTCATCCGCTTTTGACAAAGTACATGCCTCCGCGCCATATATCAGGACTGGGATGATTAAGGTCTTGTAAAGCGTTACCTTGGTTGTTCGAGAGAGGGCTTTGTTTACCAATTGCTTTCTTAGCCCAAAGAAGCAGCGATTGGCATGAGTTATTCGTCGTTTGATTTCAGCGCTGGTGTCATTGTCTGAATTGATAGCGGTGCCTAGGTAGACAAAGTTGTTGACTACCTCAAAGTTATATCTGTCTGCTGTGACTTTCTGACCGAGACGTCGGTGTTTGGTGTCCTTTCTCGTTGACAGCATATACTTGGTCTTACCCTCGTTAACCGCTAAACCCATCTTCGCGGCCTCCTTTGCAATACCCACAGAAGCGCCATTGACATCACTCTGCGTTCTTCCGATAATGTCAATATCGTCGGCATATGCGAGTAGTTGGACGGACTTCTGAAAGATTGTTCGTCTGGTGTTGGCGTTCGAGTTTTGAACAATTCTTTCAAGAACGATGTTGAAAAAGTTGCATGACAGCGCGTCGCCTTGTCTGAATCCTTTTTTGACATCAAAGGTCTCGGTTAGGTCTTTACCGACCTTGATGGAGCAGCGTGCATTCTCCATAGTCATCCTTGAAAAACGGACGAGTTTGGTAGGGATGCCAAAACTAGACATTGCTCTGTATAGCTCTATAGACGCTATCATACGCGGCCTTAAAATCGGTCAAAAGGTGGTGGGTATCGATTCTTGGTTTTCTCCAAAATCTGGCGCAGTGTGAATATTTGGTCGATGGTGGATTTTCCTGTCCTAAAGCCACACTGGTATGGACCGACCAGGTTGTTGACAAATGGCTTTAGGCGTTCACACAGTACGGCAGACAAGATTAGGTATGCGATACTTAGGAGACTGATGCCTCTGTAGTTGGCGCAGATCAAAGGGTCTCCTTTTTTATGGATCGAGCAAACACTGCTGAGGTTCCAATCATCGTTCATGTTTTCCTCCGACCATACTTTACAGATGAGTTGGTGCATGCTCCTTACCAAATCATCGCCTGCCGCTTTAAAAAGCTCGGCGGGTAGGCCGTCAGCTCCCGCAGCTTTGTTGGATTTCAGTTTAGCTATGGCAATCCTCACTTCATCTGGGTCGGGTGGACGGTTGTTGTTGATCTTCATCGTCCCTTTCATTGGGGTTGAATGGCTCTTACAGTGGTTGAATGGCTTCTTCCTGACAGTCTGGAGAAATGGTTTCTCCATATCCTCAGCATCGACTGTGACTCTACTACGATGTTCCCTTGTTCCCTAGATGTAATACAACGCGTTCAATTCCCTAGGACAGAGTATGAACGTTGCTTGAATCATTACTCCTCAACTGTCCCTCCCAGGACAACTTTGGCTTCTGAAGATAAATGCGACTGCCATAGAAATTTACTTCAAGTTTGCACATCATTCGCTCTCACTCTCCTTCTCCCTTTCTCTTTCTCCCTTTCCCTCCCACTCTCTCTATCTCTCTCCCTCTCATCCTATCTATTTATACACAATATATATCTCTGCATATTTTTTTCCAAGCGAAAACCGTTAAATAACCGCTAACAACATACCGAAAAAAATTAACAAAAAAGCATAGCACCTACTCGACTGCCCTGCGAGTCGTCATAAAATCTCCATGACGTGCATCTTTTCCTTCACCTCCGCGTACTTACTCCATCTCTTAGATCACCCGCCATGCTATTATCGCACTATCCACTGAAAAACCACAAAAATCTCAGGCAAATACCGAACGAAACGAAACTCATAAACAGCAAACCAATTAATCGCAACTCTCGCCTTTGAGACTTTTCATTTTACTTCGAAAGTCTTCCCATCAAACTGACAAACTGGGGTCGCGACCCTTAATCAAATTGCTCTCTTCCATCGCTCCCAATGATGCAGTGCTCGCTCAACCAAATGGCATTCAAGCGACAAGCTGCCAGGGTAGCCTCTTCTTCTGGTTTTGCAGTGAAGTCTCCTCGAACCGAACCGATTGACTGACTCTTGCCAGTGGTCGCTGAAAGCTGTCATACCAGGAAGCTGTGCAATCTCCTAAAATGGAACACAACATCAACTGCAACAACAACAAGTATAATTTCTATTTTCATTTGACCGTTATGAAATTGTCGGTTGTATAATAATAGTAGCTAGTATCCACAATATTTGTAGTTGCACGAGTATCGGACAGCGAGCACTTGGCATGCGGTAAAAGCAAGTTTATCCGAACGGTCGACCGCCTTCTGGAGCGACAACGAGATGGTGGCTGGCAGAGCTATCGGTTGGCGTGCACTGCAGCGATCTATTTTATGTCCAGCCATCCACTCACTCAGTCAAGCTGGCCCATTCAGCGATTTCCAATCTCTTGCATTGTAAATCGCGCATCCATTACACTGCGGCGATAGTACGCGATGCATGCTCGTAAGAATGCTTCCCATCCATCCGTCCAGTTGGTGTGCATGCGATTCTATGCAACCAGCAGTGCACTGCACCGGTGGCAGTGGCAGTGGCCCGACCAATGGGGCAAACGGGTATGAGTGGCAAGAGGGGACTGTTCAAAGCGATTGCATAAAAGAATTGAAAGCCCGTTGGTTGCCTTGTTGTTTGACTAATCATCGAGTTAATAATGCGCAATGAAGTTGGATGTGCATGACGATACCGCCATCGATCGTCACCGCTAGGCTGCGCTGGACTTGTGGCATCACTTCTGTTTGGATTGATGGGCCCCAGGTGTTATGGGAAAATGGATGTCCTGCTTAATGGGAAATGATGATTCGATTGAGATTCGAGCACGGACTGGACGTCACCGCGTCCAATTGAAGGCTGCCCTGGGGGTGTGCCCATTCTGTGGAATGCTGGCCTGAAATGTTACGAAACCAGTTGCCTCCGTCTAGGGGCCATGTGCGACTGTTGTGCAATGAAGCACATAGATCCGCCGTCTCCTTCCGATGGCTTATGAGTGGAAATATTTCATGATGCAATGTTCTATTCATTTGTAATGTGTTTGCTTGAAGTGGGCGCTACGCATAACTTAATGCGTCGCATTTAGTTGGCAATCATTTTTCTTATACTAAAATAACCACTTGTTAGACGGAGTGAGTCAACTTGTAGTTGGTCTTGAGGGATTGGGTAGTAACGTTTATACGACAAGAGTGGAGTGCAGCTCATGGTCGTGAACGTCAGCTGCATCTCTGTATACGGTTTGTAAAGGTATGCAGTCAAGTCGAATGCTTTCAATGATGTTCCATTTAATTTATTTGCTAAAGAGACTATTTTGTAGAAAGTCATGATATTGCATACGTCATCCTGTCGTTGACAAAATTTCGCCAGCCTTGCCAAGGCGAGGGGTAATGAATTTGTAAGGCGGTTTAGCTGAAATTTTAAGGCGGAAACATAAAAAAAAAATATGTTATGTTCCCCTTCTAGCTTCCATAAAATTCCATTGCACGTTATGGCATTTTCCAATACAACACCATTAAAAAATAATTAGTCCCTTCAACTTACATCAACTTGTAATACAATTCCTGTTTTTGATGTTTCACTTTTTTTCCATACGAAATTAAATTGTGGTATAAGCCTAAGAAGCAGTGCCAAAAACTGACACTGAATGAAGTCACAAAATAAAAAATAGGTCCGACAGGCTGTCCACCACACCTTACTTTCTATATTACTGATTCACAATTGCAGCCCAAGTTCCAAATTCCGTCACGATCGAGGCTAACATGCATCTCCGACAAATTAAAACATTCATATTTCATTTGTGACCCACATTTAACGGTGTTTTCTCTTCATTTCAGATCCCTTGACATCATGTAGCTTTCCAGGATCACCAGCTCACAGTTCGGTAGTGTTCACCGACGGCAATCTGACCCACGGAACTGTGGCGTCGTACTCATGCGAACGAGGCTTCGAACTTCTCGGCCCCTCACGTCGCGTCTGCGACAAGGGAACATGGATGCCCGAGGGAATACCATTTTGTGGTAAGTATTCACAAGTTTAACCCCCCCCCCCTCCCCCCTCAAGTGCACACTTAACGACTTCGACCGAGCCCGCACATTGACAAGACAAAAGCTCAATTTAACACTTTCCGCTGAGCCAGTTACTCGGTTCGCAGGCTATTAAAATAAATTCTTAACTCCGTCTCCATTAGTTGACGTCTTCATGCATCCGCTTCGTTTGAAATGTATCTCACGACCGTCGTCAGCCACGCTAATGACGTATGAGACCATAACACATAACACCGGAGCACAAATTATGGTTAAGAGGTATCCATGTATCTGTAGCCCACATCTACCACTTAGCGCGTCGTTCTTATTCCACTTCCAGTGTTCACAGTTAACTAGAACGCGCCGCCACTGACGACGGGGAGGAGGCACGGCGACACGGCGCGGCGCTGCAGTGACAGCCACAAATTGATGAGCCAACGGATTAACCTTGTTAGTGGAAATTAGCTACGACTGCGCCGGCTAGCGGAGTGCAGCAGGGTACCAACCTTGACCCTAATGTTCCACTTCTCCACAAGTGGATGCCCACATCGGTGGATCTTCCACTTGCCTGCCACCGACACAACTAGTGTGCCTACACACGGACGGACGGGCGGAGCACAAGCGAACGATCGAGAAAGAGGTGCTCAAGCGAATGGAAAAAGAACGAGAATGCGAGAAGAACGAAGGGTTAGGCAACTTCCTTTTGGCCCCCAAGCAGTCATTGCAACAGGTACTCACTCGAGCACACTCGTTGCGAGATAGTGGGAGTGCCTGGGCCCTGGCTCTGTGCAGAACTCGGAAGGAAATGCTCTTCTTTGCTGTTCGCCTTGATTATGCAGTCCGGACAGGTGGCCCTGTCGAAAGGAGGTGGGCTCTCATGCATTTCCATTTGCATTCGACCTTAAGAATTAAAATTCTGGGACCACAAGAGGAGGCGAGCCAACGAAAGTTTACTTTCCCGTGTGTCGTATCAGTGATGGCTTACTTTTTGGGCTATGCACCGATTTGTGATGGGCGGCAGCGCGACGGTCACTTGAGATGGTGGGCACGTTCCAATATCGGATGTGTGTCACAAGGCATTGAAAATCAATCGTCGTTTGCTCGAACAGGTGACAGCCCGAGCTAGATTCATGTGTTTAGAGGTCGATTACGTGCGTTCGAAAGTGTTCTTGAATCGTGTGAATTGGGATTGTTCAAAGCGGTGGATCATTGCTTGAAGCTGCGCACGTATGGTTTTTTTTAGGAATGACTCATGGTTTAAACAGTTTCACCGGCCGTGAAGCTTGTCTCCACATTGAGCCGTAGTCTTGTATAAGCGTGCTTTGGAGGAGTCTCCAAGTTTGTTAAAACCATAAACTTCCAATTGCACTCATAGTCAATACTTAATACCCTCATACATTGGAACTACAGAGAGGAGGCATGCCGAACGCATCAAGGTAGAGTGACGCGAGGAATGGTGCTCTGAATTCGATCTTGAAATATAGCCATGAAAGTTAACCCGCAGTAGTAGATGATTGAAATTAAATTTAGAACTCGGAGTCTTCGTCACAGCTTTAAGAACGATCGCCCTTTGTGATGAACAAGACTTCGGCACAAGACGTGGTGCAATATTAAATATTAATTGAACATTCGATCAAGAGCTTACAGCGAGTTCACTGACAATGACCACATTTCCGAATATGTCGACTAAGGTGGTTTCAGGCCAGTTGATGGTCTATAGGGCTATCGATTCCAGAAGTTAAGATCCACCAACAGAAGCCCAACATCTTTTCCGGCTTGAGTCACAGAACCTAGTGGACTTTTGACAGCCCGTCCTTTCTCGTTTGAAAAGATCATCCGAAAGCTGATGAAAAATGATCGATCGTCATTGAGTAAAGCAATGCAACAAAATAGCGAGGTATGGGCTTCTCCTGCACCTCATAGAGACTACATCTGATGTTAGCCAAGCCAAGCCATAACAAACATTTCTTCCTCAGTGTCCTATTTTAGTGTAAAGTTTAAGACACAATGGCTTGGACTCTGTACTGTCTGTCAGAAAACGCAACGTTTCATTAAGTAAATTAGATTACTAACGTTTGGTTTGAAATTGCCTGAGTTTGCTCTGCTGTTCAAACAAATGCGGTCACAAGTTTATGTCGATTCCTCAAGTGACAGAGTGGGTGCACATATTTCATAGAATTTATTCACTCTGTTTTTAGCAGTAAGGTGGATAACCAACATTTGCGAAATCCGATTCCTGAACAGATCTGCCTCGCACAAGGGAAATGGTCTCTTCTTTCCGTTAAGCCATGCATTCTCAAACATTTATGCAGATGAGAGCGTGTCCCTTGAAGGGAGACCTCATCGATATAATCAATAGTTGGCACTCCATTGATTGGAATACCATGTCAAGAATACAGGTTGTATAACTTTCACTTGGCAAAATTCTCTCTCAGGTTACAATTAACAGCTCCAATATATATTGTGAGCAAGTCTTCGGTCGACGGCGACTTGACGAAGGAATGTTGCCTCTTTTCAGTTTGAACTTAAAACTTTCTGGATTTGCGTCTGCATTCACGTTGCCGGTGTCTCATCACTGAAGTCCCCCTCCAAAATATTAGCACTTCCAATTAGTCAACGAACACGACCCAGATCGATTTGGCATGATTTTTGGTGCATTGATCCACTGCTTCTTCAAATATTTACCGACCAACGGTTTTGTTGTGCTAATCAAGCAACTAACAGCCTTAATCGATGGCAATAATTAACCTGCCCTCATTCATCAGTGCAACTAGTCCGCTAGCTTGTAAGTTTGCTACTGTTAATTTCATTAGAACCAAACGTCAATCACCAGCTTTGTAAGCTTTACATACTTCAGCTGATGGACTATGTCTTGGACATTTCTAGGAGCTTTCTACTGCGTACTGTATAGAAAGTATAGAAAGTGAAATAGACTCATGGAGAGGTCGTCGAATAGAATAGCAAGCAATTATGATGCTTATTTTTTCAAGCCAATCAATAGTCAGCGATGAGATTCATTTTCATTTTGACAGCTTTGCGGATAGTCGAAATTGCCGAATTTAGAGCTCTACAGTCGCTCACTATCGCAACACTGTAATAAATCCATCCGACGTGTGGATGCGGACAGCGTTCAGTTTCAAATAGTCAAGATGCCCCATAGCCCAACACACTATCGTCATGAGTCGGCAGATCAGAGTTGATCGAGCAGATCATACCTGTTGAAGTTCATAACTCTTTTCTTGGAGGTTTGATTTGATGGTAAGAAGCCCAAAACCACCTACTTCTTGAATGAACAAATTTACCGGTGATCGACCTTCTACACCACTAAATAATGCAACCAAAATTAGTCGCCCAACTGTTCGTCATTGCTACACAAATTACTGTGACTAGCATCTATTGCCAGATGGTGCCTCGTCTCCGACACTCTCCGACGTGGACAATATGACCAGCGAACAGGACAGGTCATCTCTGCGTTATATCTATAAAGTATGGATTTTGGCTCAAAAGTCAAAGTGTGAACATTGATTGTGACTGACAGCCCTTATGACATTTCGTAGCAGATAACTAGAATTGAATATCAAATCAGACGCCATAGATACGAATCATATTCCCAACGCGTCCCCCAAATGTCACGTGAATAAATAGAAATCCTCAATTCAAACCTACCTACACCCCACCGCCAAGGCATCAGTCAAACCAAGACATCCCCCTTAGGATCCAAAAACGAAGCGCTCTTCGCTCTTTCATGCCCTGATAACAATTTATAAACGATTTGTTGCCACAAATAAGTGGAGAGGGAAAAAATGGAAAAAAAAAAGCCGATCAATTTTACAGCGCATCCCTCCACTTGAGCGAAAAACAAAGGAATGTCCTAGACCATCACTCACCGAACATCAAAAGGAGCATTCCGATGAACCGAGCAAGTGGGAGTGTATTTGAGAGCTCTGCGTTCACCATCAACTGCCCGGAGCTGTGAATTCCAGAATAAAAATAAAGTGGTTTGGCCCATTTGTGTGACGGGGAGGGGCACTCATTTGGCCGACTGGCCCTCATCGGTCAATTCATTGTGGTGGCAGGAAATGGATTTTGAGGATGCCCAGGAAATGGTCGACAGGATGCTGTGGTTGGCTTCCGATAGAGTGGTCACTATCACGCATACACACACACACTCACACAAACCGATAGAATAGGTGTTAGCTTTTGAAATTATTTTGGGGTGAGTTTAAGTGATGCGGAAACTGAGAGAGTCAAGGTCAAATTTGAACTTTGAAACGATACCGTCAACGGTGTCGTATTCCGTTTCAAGAGCAGTGCCACTCTTGGGTGAGCAGCTGACATTTTGCTTCCTGATATCGAAGACCGACATTTGATCAGACTGAGTGGAACCAGCTTGGACCTGTTTCTCAGACAACCTTTCCGGCGACTCAATGTCATGGTTGCACAGCGTGCCAAAGTAGATGGTGTTACCCGTGGATTCGGGTGACAATTCAGGTTTTGTCGCATGATTTGCAGGCACTCGACGGAAATCGTCTCTACATTCACTGGAGCATGGCGGCAATTGCAACCGGAAGCTTATATTTGTCTACTTGACAGCATCAGATGACGGTTGGTCTCAATTTTGCAGGCGATATCGTAGACAGTTCTGCTGACTAACTTCAAGAAGTGGTGTCATTTCCTTTTGCTTGGCAGTATTAGATGACATGAATCTCAACCTGATGATGATGGTGCTGTTCATCACCCACACGCGGTGAATATTCAAATAAAGTGGTTTCTGAGACGGCTGATTTGATAGTACTCGGTTTTGGAGTGACAATTCATCGCGAACAGACTACACCGTTGCAAAATTTACAAAACATAGTTACTTATCAGGCCGGCGACTCATGGTGGGTCCGAGCCTGAGCAATTGTTGCCTCCATCGTTGACGGTCCTGGGTACGCTGCTTCCAATCATCAAGACCAAGCTGTCTTGCATCCGCGATTACATGGTCATTGTACCGGAGAGTCGGTCTTCCTCTCCTTCTCGAACCAGGAGCCTCAGATTAGAATACCCTCTTAGCTGGAGCGTTGGTGTCCATTCGCTCGATGTGGCCGAGCCAGTGCAGTCGACGGATTTTTACGACCAGGTGATAGTTTGCGGTTGTGTCTTCTCCTCCATTCACCTTACTCACAGACGCGACCATATATCCGACGCAGAATTTTTCTTTCGAAGGTACCAAGAATCAGCTCTGCCAGTCGGTCAACAGTTTAACTAAACCATTGTAGAGCACCATTAAATCTGGAAGGGGCCACAGTTTTGTTGAATTTGAAACAGATTAAACTCTTCAACTAATGGGCCAACTTTGTGAGTGTGTCATCATCATCATCTGAGCCGCATGATCCACTACAGGGGTCGCGGGGGTAATGCGCACACAAGAGATCTCTAGGCCACTCCATCCTCCGCCATCGACTGTAACTCATCAGGAGTTATGCCCAAGCGCAACCAGGCGAGTTGTTGGGCTCGCTCCAACCAAGGGTCTACCAAGCGGTCGTTTACCTGATGGAATCGCATTCAAGGCACGCCTTAGAAGTCGCGATGATGAGGACATTCGTGTCACATGACCAAAGCCCTTTCCATTCGAAGAAGCAGCTGCTCCACATTGAGTTCCTCGCATACTGCCGTGTTTCTCAACCTATCCCGCCGAGTAACACCCACAACAACACGAAGAAATCTCATTTCGGCAGCTTGTATTCGCGATATTATTCTTTCGGTAATTACCTAAATTTCATGACCATAGGTGAGAGTTGGAACGAATACTGAATTGAAAACTGCAGACTTGGCTTTGACCCAAGCTCGGCTTTCCTGATTACAGATTTTCCAAGCTGTTTCGAAATTGTGCCAGCTTTGCCTATCCTACAGGAAAGTTCAGCATTAATACTCCCATCACTGTGAGTGTGTTTCTTGTTCAAATATATTTCTATTGGTCCAGTTGTCCAAGCATTTCGTGCGCTACTTACTCGGCGGCAAACGTCAATGGAAGATATGTTCAAGCCCTTTGCCTTGTGCCACTAAAGTCCAGTGTGGTTCACACAAGTACTATAGGGATAGCCGACTTCACAGTTGATTGACCCCTTGCCCATCGACGAATTTGGTTGACTTTTTGACAGTTATTCACGAATTTTTGAAAGTTATTTACGAAATCATCTAAATGGTATTCTCTGATTGGTCCGTTTGGTTCGAAAAAACGGTATAAAACAAGCTGTCAAACATTTTTAAGTGGCAACAGGTGTAGAAGTCGGCTGTCTAAATAGTACTTGATTTCTTTACTTAACCGACAAGTGTTTTCCATTACGCGCACCTATTCGGTTCAGGTCCTTCACCACTTACTATGCTTATTTAAACTCCTATTGCGTTGCGTCACTGGCTCAAATTTGAAGTGTAACCACAAGCAAGATACGGAGAAGACACTACGTCTACAAAATGTCACGGTTTTGTCGGCAAATTAAGCCGGATACAGCACATCATATAGTGCACTACACTCGATTAATTGAAGCTGGTCTTTGATGAGCCTATTATCCTCCAAATGGGCCACTGATTTGGCCTACAGGATGAATTTATGTATACAACTTATAAGACAACATTCATGGCGTTATAGCGAAACAAACTGCTGATCTACGAAGAAGCCGCTGCCCGCACATGGAAGCCAGTCAAAACCAAATGGCATGCAATTGTCTTTCGAATGGAGTCAATTCCGTAACCATGAACAAGATATACGACAACACCCTCTCCAGACCATATAAGTTTCCAGAAAAGCTTCACAGAAGACCCTCGTATGATGGTTTCTCATTAACGACAACATGAACTCTGGAGCACCACACAAAGCAAACAAGCGTAATTCTTCCATGAGTCAACACAGACTCCCTCGAGCGCACAAACTCACGGTCATGCAGCCCATTCTTTTCACCACCAGCTGCTAAGTGATCACCTTCGGTCGCATCTCGGTGCTGTCCAAACCGCTTGACATCTGTCAAACAACCATGCACCATCTAACCCCTAACCCAGTTTCGGAAAGTATCTCAGTTTGCACAGTCCACCATCTCCGCACAAATGCAAACACAAGCACGAATGCGTCCACGCACTCGTCGACGTCGTCGGTCGATAATTGAAATTAATATGTCAACCTCGGATTATCTGTTTGTATCTGGCCGTGTGTGTTTACAAATGATTAAAGCCAAGATGCGAGAGTTAAGGTCTCCGATCGCTTCATTCTTAAAAATCTTACGGTGATATCGCACCGCACACCTGTGCGCCATGCTGGGCACGCTGTTGCCGTCACTGTGCCGTGTTTGTCTTTTCGCTGTTGGCATCGGCATCCACGGATACAGATGTGCCAGTGCCGTGTGCTGTTGTTGGGTATAATGAGGAAAGTACCGTTTATCAGAATGAATGACTGTGTGTGCCCCGGGACGACGTGCATGTGTGTGCATTATTGTGTGTTGCTTCAACGCGGCAGCTCCGGCAGTGGCAGCAACTGCGGCGGCGGCGGCGACCTGGAAACCATCGCCTGGCCATATTCTCTTTTCTCTCTATTGAGTTGCTAAACCTGCACAGGTGTGGAATGAGAGGGGGGCGAGCAGGAGGGTTCGCAGAACGCCAAAGCAGTGGAGGGTAACCGTGTATCTATAGTGCAAGCGCGAGGCACAACAAACTAGGCAACGGTAACACATGAATGAAGCAAAGGAGAGAGAGGAAGAGCGTCAGCGTTCAGATAACAGTTTCCCTCCGGCGGCATGGCATTGGGTGCTTTTGGACTGTCGACAGTCATTGTCGCATATGTCTGCGGATGGAATAGAATGTTTGCGTCCAAAGAGCGGGCGCGAGTAAGAAAGAGAGAAAGGTGCAGTGTGACAGTAGGCTTGCATGGGTTGACGTTAGTCATTGGCACCACTGAACATCGCTGCGTAAGCGTCAAGTGGTGGGGAAAGAAAGAGTTTAGCCAAATCAAATTCCGTTAGATCGCACACGTAAGTCAACGGAGTGCTCCCTCCCTCGCCGGGACGTCTCTTTTGAGCGCTGACGGGTGAGTTGTGAGGGAATGCGTGGAATTACCACGAGAGAGTGGGTGTTCGGATTCAAGGATTGTCATGCCGGTTGAACGGATTACAAGTGACTCCAGCGAGGTGGGGAGCACCATTGAGCATTCTCGGTGTGTTTCGATTGAATTCCGCGAAATTGATGGGAAAAGCATTGATGGCCTGTGAGTGGTATCGCAGGATTAGCGGCCACTTGTAAGCCTAACACCGAGGTTGTGAGGAATCGATTTGAATTTGACAGCCGCGAACGGCTTGTGTCGCATGAATAAGCAGCGTGGGAATTTAGCCGCATTTAAGTGGATCTGATAATAAGACAATGAATGCGGAATTTTAAGCCAACCATTTTCATTTCGTGGTTGCTTACGCGATAAGTTGTTGGTCGGTAGGAAGGTGAATTTGAGTGGCATTTGTGCTAAGCTAGAATTCACCATAAGGCCAAAAGCATGCAGACGTCAACATGATGTTTCTTAAATCGAAAGGTTCATCAAGCTTTAGTTGATAGTCGAAATAGATTCGATTAGTGAAATAAATGGGATGATTATCGCACTCGTATTAACCGCTGGACGTGCCAGTATCCATTCCGATCCATTGTTAAAAATACATCAAATATGGCTTGGAGAAACCAACGAAGCCTTAATCTAACCCAACATCGCCTATTGATGACTCTCGATGCATACACTTGCTTCCAGTCGAGTACAGAGTGAAAGGTTCCATCAAAGAATCCATTTCCAGGGCGTTCTAACATCTCAGAAATCGTCCCGAATTACGACAGGGAAACACATTGTCGTACAATACTGGAATGGACACACAGAATTATCCACCATTCATCACTCGAGATTATGGGCTAAGCTGACGTAAATGACATCACCGCGTTGTTAACAGCGATTTTACGCTGCCAAATGAGAGTCTAATTAGGGAAAGACAGAATACAAGCCGTGGTGTAAAGATAAATACGTTAATTACCGACAACACCACATCTTCGGAGTTCATCTACCTCGTAACAAACATAAACTCCACAAACGATCGACGTAACCCTAAACAATGCTGGTTTTGTAAACAACTAACCACATCCACATGAAATGACGCCGAAAGCTGAACTACAAGCAAGGCAGCAGAACTTCTTCGGTGTTCCTTTGAATGAATTAAGTTCCATCGGGGAGGAAAACAAGGAGAGGGAAAGACAAAACTGCGAAATTCATGATATGCACATGGCAAGCAGCGTTGTTCGGAAGCCAAAAGAAAAGAGCGCAGTTTGATAAGTCAGTGATTTTGGAAATGTTGACAGTACAGTCTAAGAATTTATTGCAAGCCCAAGTGAGTGTTCACGCTATCGAGATGATCATTCCAACAGGGATTCGCACTACCCAGACTACACTGTAATAGGGTTTCTCCAAGTCTCCGAAATAGACATTTGTTTCAGCGATGAACTCGTTATTCGATCCAAATCTCTTACCAGCCAGCCTTTCTTCAGGTTTTGTAAATATGAAATTGCCAAAAGGGGCTATGTGCAGGATGGGATGGATATTTGCCACTCGTTTAAAGAGGCCACACCATAAGCGCAGTTTGAGCAGTCACGTCATCCATGTCAAAATTCTGCTTCAACATGTGATGTATCCGCTCACTTAAGATGCCTACAGTCTCAGCCACCCCACTCACTTTAATTCTCCGATTGTCCATATAATTCCATACATTTTGTCGACGAATTCTGGCTTTTAGGGGCTTGACCTGTTCGGCGTCACTTGTGCTCGTACGGTCACAGCGGAACTCAGTATACCATTAAATGTGATGATACATGGTCCCTACAGTGATGGTTTTTTACGTAAAAAATACAAACTATGATATTCACTTTTTGCTATTTTCATTAAAACGCACGAGGTTATCTGTTGGCACTCGCTGTCTGAATGACAAAATGACGCAGCTTGGTCAAAACTTGACAGTAGTCGATAATAGATGGCAGTTGACCGGAGCAGTGTTGTATATAAAATTTCTGCGCGGGATGTTCAAAGCGTCACTGACTTATCAGATTGCGCTCGTAAAATTTCGATAATATTTTACATAGCGATCAACTGTCCCACTCTCTTCCTCTTTCCCCCTTTTTCTTGCATGTTATACTCGTTCAAAGTACTAAGTATGACGATGAGTAATTGATTAACGTGGTCACCTGGTATTAGCCTTATACCACGAGTTCTTTTACACCTAGCACCATTTTTCGACACTGTACCAGACGCCTTCAGTAGGAATCTCAAGTTCCAAGTTTTCAAATAAGCGTCTGGACTTATTTCTCCACCTTGGTAAATTGGTGAGGCCGATCTGAAGCCTCTGCTACTCTTTGGGTCGTTGCACTCGATTGTGTTTTGCAACTCCACACAGATTTGGATCATATTCCTATCACGTCTCGGAGTTACCTGTCTTCCTCATGTTAACTCTCAGACATGCACGTATCCACCTTTCTCCCCCTTTGGGTTTTAAACCACAGCCACCAGGATGCTCCCACTTGGGGCCAACCTCAAGCGATCAGACTGAAATCTATGCGGCTCTCAGGGACTTTCCTGATCTCCCGTGGCACCAGACTATAGTCTCTGGTCAAGCTACCAGCAGGATGCCATAACATCGCAAGACTGGCAGCTAATATGCATGTATTGTCAGTACCTGTCTATTATTGACGTCCATCTTTTCCATTAATTTCTTTGCGAGCTTATAACCGCCATATTCAACGAGCACTGGAGTAGAGGCGTATCCCAGAACTAGTTTCTCTCAGCTCATGGATTTTACGACAGGCATGTCTTACATAGGGCAAATTCTACCCCTACCCGAAGGGGGAAAAGTAACACTCTCTCCAAAAGGCTCTACTAATCGTATGTTCAGTAGACGGAGGACTTCTATCGAGGAAGCTAACTCACTTATTGTAGGCTAGGTTCGCGGTACAACAACTCCATGACCCAGCACCGAAGGCATTGGTATACATACGACGTCTATCTTGTGAACGAAATTAATCAATAACAATCAGAACTACCAAAGTAAGAATTTGGTGGAACATGGTTATTTTCCGAGGAGTTTTGAAGTTTTGAGCCCAATTATTACGACAAACCCAAGTAGCACCAGCTGAAATGGACGATTCTTCGTTGGATCTCCATTAAGACGTCGTTTGAGGAGTTCACGTTTCCATCGAAGTTTAGAAACTCTTTTTCTACCTCGATGTTGTAGCTGTTGATTGTGATTAGAATTGCTGATAAAAGCCGAAAAGAAGCTTACCCGGCGCCACTATTGAAAGCTTATTACAACTCTGTAGCTTGTCGGCTACTGACTAGTCAATCTAACCATCTTTTCAAACTGAAGCCACGCTCGCTGCTTAGTCTAGTACAAAATTCGTTTGAACATCTTGTCGAATTAGGAGTTCACCTCTGTTGATCAAACATGTGTACTTAGTTCCCTTCGTTGAATGGAGGTGGATGTACTTGTCTACAACAATCTCTCCTCCTTTACGCAGGCAGCAACACCATTCTTGATTTGATTGTCTGTGCTAAATTTTTGTCTAAATAACAACAGATTGGACACCTAACGAAAGAATGGAAGGCGAGTGATCTGATGTCTTGAACGCCATGAATCTATTCATTTTATATTTTAGGAAGCCTACATGGCTGTTATGTCTGTTAATCAAAGTCAATGATAACACACGCTTTGCTCTGGTTTTTCAAATCATAGAACTCGTATCGAATTTAACACATTCAGCGAGTCCATTTTTTGACCACAAGCGGGCTATTTTTTCCTTTTCTCCACAGTTGATATTTTGATTTGAGTTATAACAAGATTCAGATAATTTGTGTTACCTCCTGGGCCTGTTGACACATGCAGTCGCATATTCGAATGGAGCTCGAAATGTCTGTTATTTCCTGTCGGCATGCATCGATCGAGCAACCATAATTGGTGACAGGATGCAATCAAATTATACACCTCATTCCAACAGACTCTTTCACAGAAAATCAAAGAAACCGCCCCTAATGCGTGTGCATTTCCAAGCCCAATTCTCACATAAATGCCCACTCGCTGGCAACTGACCCTTCAAGGCTGTGCACCTGCACTAGACCGCACTGCCCAGTGGAAACTCACCTCCCCTGGCACACAGCTTGCCAACCACACCAACCTCAGTCCTTCCGTCGAAATCTTACATAAACTTCAAGAGAAAACAAAAACCAAACAAAAACAGAGACAATCATAATCGCACACCGCCGGCATGGCATTTCACAATCGCAAATGCGTCGGTTATCTTGGCCAACATGGGAACCGTACTCATGCTGGCGCATATCTCTCTGGTGGCCCCACTCAATGGCCTGGGCCCGGTCTGGTCTGGTCTGGTCTGGTCTGTAACTCGTAACTGTGCAACAACAGCATTCCGCAGACCTTGTGTCCGCAGGTTCAACTTCGGCTATTCAACGCTAACAGCCGTCAAAGTGCCTCAACTACCCAGCACCAACGGCCAAGCCAATTGAGCGAACCAAGTCGTCAAGTACTTCTTCGCGACTCCAAGCCAGTGCCACAGTGAGCGGTAGCAGACAATTGTGCGCAGTTCAAACGGGGCCAACATCACCACCATCACCACCGTCACCGCCATCATGGTGGCAGCGGTGGCGGCAGCAAATCGCGCAAACGAGGGAATCACGGAAAAATCCAGGTCAAACACGACGACAACAACAAAAATGTTAATTTTGCTTTATCTCCCGTTTCCCAGCGCAGCAGCAGCCTCCAATTGAATCTCTGGCTTCGCCGTCGCCGTCGCCGTCGCCGGAGTCCCCCTCGCCATCGCCCCCTGCCAGCGAGTCTGACGAGGAATGCTTCGCGAGAAAGTGAAACGCGAGAATTTTATCACTCCATTGTGTGTGCGCCCTCGTGTTTTGATTCTTCTCCATCCACTTCATTCACTCCTTCCGCCACCGCCTCCTCGGCGCAAAGTCCCAGCCGCGAGTTGAACTTTTTCTTTTGCACATGATACCTGTTGTCAGACACCAGTTGGATGTCGGGCGGGTGGGCATTGATTCGAAAGTGAAACTCCGAAAATTCGGAGTGCTCGGTAATTACGAATGCCACCTGCACTCGTATCCAGACTATGACACTCATCTCGATCTCGATCTCGATCTTAGGCCAATTAAATGCGATTGCATCTTCGCTCCCTCCTCCCGCGATGGCCACCATCTGGAGCATGAACTCGCCGTCACAGAGATTGGGACTTTCATTGGCTTCGGTGACGAATTTCTGTGATCCGTCAAATGTTTTGATTTGTTTTTTTTTACGAGTTTCCGGCTATAAACTGAAGCGTGTTACTGGTGTAATGGCATTCTACGGTAGGGAGTCTTATGTGCCTCATTGGAGACATCTAATGTTCTTGATTTCGGAAACGGCTTTCTTTGACTTTCCCCTCGTGTGGCAATTCATCACACGTGTGCTTGGTCGCTGACTGTCGTCTGGAGTCAAATCGTGTTTGGAAAATCGTCCCCATTTCGTGCAAGGTAGATGATTCATGTGTTCGTATGTCACCGTAGCGACTGCGGACTCGGCTGCTTTTGAATACCACTTGTTCCCTCAAGCCTCTGTCTAAGTCTCATTCGAAGTCGGCCTTGTAACACGCTGACAGATGTCAAATTAACCAACTGACCGATTTAATTTCATCTACTAATTGGCACTCTTTCTCTTTCATTTCCAGTTCTCAACGTCGCTGCCGGAAAGGCTCCGATGCAGATATCAACCGAAGGATCTGGCATCCCGCAGAAAGCGATCGACGGTTCAACATCCGCATTTTTCAGCGCGGAAACGTGTTCGCTGACGAAATCGGAGCGCTCACCCTGGTGGTACGTGAACCTGCTCGAGCCGTACATGGTGCAACTAGTTCGCCTGGATTTCGGAAAGTCATGCTGTGGTAAGTCAAAGCGAACGCATCACACCTCTCCCCCATTCCCAAACAAGAGTTGCCTGAACTTCCTCCAAAGCGCCGACTCCCATGGCAGCTCCCGTGTGCAGTCGAAGTGAAAGCGACAGCGAATTGGATAACGATTCAATGACTCTCGTGGTGTTGGGCATAAGTGAAAGCAGTCCTACGACAACTGCGCGGCGGAGCTTACCATTCGCCCAAGGGTCCCAGGGGGGAGCCCATGCATGTCCCAGAGAGCGCCGCCGCGCCGCCGTATCTGCAAATGAATCTTTGGTTTGTCAGCACCGGCAATCGGCTGGTTCCATTACGCACTCTTCGGCTGTGGGAGCTGCGAGGACGTTCATTGGATCCAATTTGTATCGAAGCTCATTTGCGAGGCACGCCTTTTCTCGAAGTGATTTCCTAGGAAATGCGGTTTGGGGGTTTCATTATCCGACGCGGCTTGGGCTGCTTCTAATTGAGCGGCTTTCGCGTGCGAAGACGGAAGACGACTGCAATTGGAGTCGTTTGCGGGCTCGTAAGTGGTGTCTTAAGGATCCATGGTCTCCGCTTGTGGATTATGCAATGCGGAAGCCCAACCGTTGATGATGGATTGCCGCTAGTGGTGGGGTAAATGCCTTGGGCAGCCGCGAGTCGTTAAGTTTGTGATGGTGTCAACGTGAGCGTAGTTAATTTATTTTCATTACTGCTTCTCCCAGGGACCACCATGCTTTTATTGATTGCTTCAGTCAAGTAGATGTGCACAGGGTAATTCTGATAATTGGTTATTACAAGAAAGGAATTTCTACCACGACCAAGTGGACGGGAAGACTTTCACTTGGGAATTCGTTGTGCGAAAGTCTGGGAGAATCTTCGGGCAGTGTGCATCATTTGAGAAATGGAGGGGGGCTCTATGAAATTCAAGCTCAGCTTAGTTCTTTGCACTGAAGGTGTCCAAGGCAGCAGAACCAGAACTATGCCTGCGTTTCATTTGAAAAGTTGTCAGATAGTTTGAACTAACCTGGCGGTATTCCTTTAAGGGGAGTAGGGATGCAGGTGGGGTTGGAAAACTCTTCCAGAAGTGTCCTCAGATAATTCGAGGTATTTAGCGTTTGTAAGGACTAGAAGAAATCAAGGAGAGCATGGTTGAAAGCAGACAGAAGGAACGTGTTTCGAAACAAATCTCTCATCGAATCTTGAGGGTCCAACTGTTTGATAAGACTAGCATGACGGGCATTCTTAGTTGTAGTCACACTTTGCAAAACACGAAGCGATTTCGATTGACTCCTCAAACGATGTTAGTCATAGTTGAGCTGTAGGGGAGGAGCAAACAAAACCAATTCCGCATCTCCACTAGCCGCTTGTATCATTGTTTAGGCTGAGGGCGTGTAACCGTTGGAGCAAAATGCACAGTTTAGGTCACATGGAAATAATCAAGAATGCGCCCGTCGTAGACTTCGAACTTGGGTATAAAACACTCATCCCAAATTGAGAAGACTGGGCATTAGACTTAGTCAGAGAATCTGCCTATCTGCAAGTGTACACAGGCAGATCCAAAACAGCAGTAGGCACCAGACTGTGAGTATTCACGTCATCGCATTAAATTTCCTTCACCCTGTCCTGTAGACTGCCTAACCACTGCAGTATATTCCAGGCAGAAGTTAAAGCTCTACAAGAGGCTGCCCACTTACTGTCAATGAACCCGATAGACGAATAATTTATCGCCATATTCATAGACAGTCAGGCGGCCATTAATGCTCTGGATACACCATCAATAAAATCAAAGAGGGTAAAACTTTGCCGCCTATCTCTCAGGGAGATAGCGGTCGGATGCAACCTTACCCTGTGCTGGGTTCCTGGCCATAGCGGTATTGCAGGCATAGAAAGGGTCGACGAGTTAGCTAGAATAGTGGTGGGTTTGCCCCCGGCAAGTAATCAGGACACTCCATACCCCTCTCTACAAGTAATAAACACATTGTTACTTACAGATGACATCAACGCCGCCAATCGGGGGTGGATGGAATTAGATACTTGCAGCACTTCAAGGCTAGTTTGGGCTTCAATAAATCCAAAAAAAAAAGCAGGCACACCCCTAAAATTAAATAGAAAAGAAATCAGTAAGATGGTTGTCATTATTACTGGTCATTGTCTGCTCCGCACATACGCCAGAATGATGTGGACCCCGTACAATGACTTCAGCAAGAGCTGCACGGACGAAGAGGAAGAAGAAGAAACCACGCTTCACAAGGAAAAGCACGCTAGGCAGATATTCATTTAATAGTCTAGAAGAAACGTCAGATATTAGAATTCCGGACATAGCAATAATTAAAAGAAAGCACTAAGTGGTTGTAAACCAGCAAAGGAGTGCATCATCCAGGATATGTCACTTGCTTACCAGTAGGTGATTTCAGATGTTTAGTTAGTTCACTTTTGTTAATCGCACGCACTGGTTAGTGCATGGCGTGACCAAACCATTCGCCGACTCTGAGGAAGGAAATTCAACATCACCGCAGGAGTCAAATCCAAAGATGGGGTGTTGCTTTCCAATGAGGCGGACATCTTGGGCAGATGGAGCGAGCACTTTTCGGAGCTGCTCAATCCCGAACAGGGCACTGAGGATGACAGACCCGTAGTCTTGAGTGGGGCGGAGAATAGTCCAACGATGGAGGAAGTCATTTTGGCGATTGAATCGCTAAAAATTGGCAAATCCGCCGGTGTGGATGAAATCCGGCCAGAAATGCTTAAGGCAATGGATAAAGAGGGAGTTTTATGGCTCTCTCGTGTCATTAAAGTGGCCCGGGAACGCGGTGAGACACCTGGCGATTGGGAAACTGGGGTGATTGTCCAACTTTTCAAGAAGGGGGACAAATGAGATTGCTCCAACTACAGGGGCATATCTCTCTTAAGTATCCCCGGGAAAGTCTATGCTTAGGTGTTGGAAGCGCGTTCTAGAGCTATGGTCGAGCCCAGGATGGGGGATGAACAGTGCAGCTTTCGTCCCGGCAGAAGCACAACCGACCAGCTTTTCACTCTAAGAATTGTACTTGAGAAGGCTTGGGAGTATGCCAAACCCATCTACAGTTGTTTTGTAGATTTGGAAAAGGCATATGACCGAGTCCCTCGAGGTAAACTCTGCAGTTTCCTGCAGGAGTATGGGATTGATGGTCCTCTTCTGAGGGCCATTCAGTCTCTATACACAATCAACACCTTACACCGTGGGCGTTGGACTTCGCCAAGGGTGTGTCTTGTCACCTCTCCTTTTCATTGTATATATGGACTGGATGTTGCAGCGCAGCCGAGGTGAGGAATGTTTCACATTGGGAGAGTTGAGGGTAAGTCAAGTCATTTTCTTTTTGCAGATGACTTGGTTATCCTCACATCCTCCCAGACGGAACTCCAGCGCGCACTCGATAGGTTTGTGGCCGTATGTGCTGATGCTGGAATGAGGGTTAACGTGGACAAATCGGAGGTTATGGTCATTTCCAGAACGCCTGTTCAATGCACTCTGCATGTTAGTGGAGTCCCATTGAAGCAGGTGGAGAAGTTTAAGTATCTCGGGTTCTTTTTCACGAGTGATGGAAGGAGTAATGATGAGCTTTCCTGTAGGATTGGTCAAGATGGGTCAGTTTTGACGGAGCTTGGTAGTTCTGTGTCAAGCCAAGTTAGCGGTTTTCAACTCAGTATTTGTTCCAACTCTCACCTATGGTCGTGAAATTTGGGTAATGACCGAAAGAATAAGATCGCGAGTGCAAGCTGCTGAGATGAGATTTCTTCGTGCTGTTGTGGGAATTACTCGCCGGGATAGGGTGAGAAACACGTCAGTGCGCGAGGAACTCAACATTGAGCAGCTGCTTCTTCGAACGGAAAGGGCTATGCTTCGGTGGTTTGATCACGTGGCACGAATGTCCTTATGATCACGACTTCTGAGGCGGGCGTTGAATGCGATTCCATCAGGTAGGCGACCGCTTGGCTGACCCAGAACGAAGTGGTTGGACCAAGTCCAAAAACTCGCCGGGTTACGCTTGGGCATTGCTTCTGATGAATTAGAGTCGATGGCGGAGGATCGAGTTGCCTAGAGATCTCTCGTGCGTGGTTTACCCCCGCGACCCCTTTAGTGGATCATGCGGGTCAGAAAATGATGATGATGATAGTTAGTGCCCTACAGAGGAACCGGTGCGTAAGCTTGCGAATAGTGATATCACAATGGATCCAATCAGGATATAAGTGGGCCTAAACTGCTCAAGTAACGGCAAATTAAACCAAACCTAACCTTGTATCATTGGGCCTTCGTCGCGTTTAACATTCATAACTTCGCAAACTTCAGTCAGAAATGGATCGTGCAGCTTAAATCCCAAGAAAGCGATCCAAAGCCTGACCAATGACTTTGCCAACGACAGGTACATCCATCACCACCTCGACTTTGAGTTATGGACAATCGCAAGCCTGTGTTCGACTCCGAACTTATGGGACAATGCAACAGACAACGTCCCCGCGCGCGCGCAAGTAAAGAAGGATTGCAACGAAATTGATGCGCGACACTGTAGCTAACCAGAGATCGCACTAACTAGAGAGGCTTGTTGAGGCCTCGGTCCACCGCGGAGCGTAGTGCCACACATAAAAGAAAGAGGAAACCTGTGTTCAGGATGCCAAGATGCAGTTAAGTGGATCGCATTGCCGAGAACTAGTTGTAGTTTCACAAGAACAAGGCATCTGCAGTGTTATGCTGATTGTGAACGACAAAGTTTGAGAAGCTTCCCTCTGCAGCTATTGTCTCGCATTGTCAGTGACTCGGGAGAGGTGGAGCCGTGCATTATGAAAGCTGTTCGTGTCAACATATCACGCACTACGGTTGCCACTTCCAGTTGACTGCAGTGAACTACTCTAACATTTCCCCATTCTCTTGACTCTCCGATACTATTTAAAGTCCCTCGAGACTTTAATGAGCTATTTTGAATAAAAGGATGATTCTTTTTCTACATCCTTCTTCATTGTTTGACGCCACAGTCTGGGTTGCACCTGATCCTCACTCAAGAAGACCCTTCAGCAATATGCAATAGCCATCTCTGGATAGCTGTCTCCATTGTCGGCTTCCTACGATTTCCCTTAAGCAAAATGACACCTAAATCGCGAAAGCAAACTCTAACCTTCTCACTGCATTAGCAGTGCCCTTGACATTTTCTCAGTATCACTCGAGGCTAAAGGAGGATTTCCTAGAAATCGTCTAATCGTTCATTCAACATTCGCTTTCTGAGAACTGTTGCCTGACACTGACTGGAAATTTCTCTCGCTTTTGAGAGACTTTGACTGTCATTGCTATAATTTGCAGACACCTCTTGACAGTCACTTCGCCGAGCAATCATCACTGACTCTCCACAGCACACATTTCTTGGAAAAATTTCTCAGATTATGAAGGGATTTTAGTTTGCTCTCCGAGGGAAAATTTCAAGTATCGCCCCGCTCATCTAATTGCCGTCCTCCCCACCGATTGTTTTCATACACCTTCCATTATCTATCCGTGCAATGTTTAATATTCCTTGAATGTCTGGATTCCCCGCCTGAACTCGCCCAAGAATGTCGCCTCACTGCCACCCAATTTGCATCCACAACCCGAACACCTGCACGTCAATGTCTGTCCGGAGTGGAACTTAGCCAAAGTGCGTCCATAAATCAACTGTATCCGGCCGCTCACCACGATAGAGGCAGACTACATTTGCATGTACTTCAACAAGTCGCCTAACACCTTCTTCTGCTGCTCAGAAAGAGAATGAGAACCTGCTCCGGTATGACTTTTAGGAGCCTCTCATCACATTGTCTTGGCCGCATAATTCACATCTTGCCGTCAACGGATCTAAGTGCTCCCCAGGCTGCGGTAAAGCAACGATGCACCAAAAGTTGGTCCTGCCAAACTTTCAAATGTTTCTCGTCGTCACACTTCCCAAAAATTCGACCAACGGCAATCTGTATACAAACTTTCAGTCGTACTGCGTGTGTGCTTGGGAAACAATGCGAACTTCCACACAGCGAAAGGGGAATGAATGGAACTTCAAGTTGCCCACGCCATCAGCTCATATTGTGTGCGACCACAATGCCATAATTCAGGAAATACCTCGGGCCCTGACACGCCGAGTGATGCACATGCAGATACAAATACCGCAGAGGACTTGATACGGACAACTTTAATCGTTGTGCACGAAATAAGGGAAGCCAACTCCTAGACACAGCAGCTTGCTGGTTGGTATCTATGGAGCTGGTTGTACCTGCGGTCGTCTGTGCGGGTATTCGATGAAATATCGCCTGGGAATAATTATTTAGAAATCTTCTTGAACACAACTGACCACAGGCAGCCGCGAAGAGAGGAAGCCCGGCTTAATTGGCGTAGATTTCAGTTCCGCTTCGAGCACATGCTCATCCATCTGATCAGTAATTCCATGTACTTGACGGAAGCACACAGTAGAAGCGTTCTCTACGAGTGTGCCGGGATGGAATGCACTGCTGCGTCGGAAGAATGTATTCGTGAACTATTATTCATTGGCTGTGAAGGTGACCGTATGGGCGTGCTTAAAAGTAGTTCAGGGCGAAAACAATGATCGATCCTGAGAACTCTTCGTCAATGCCTTCCCGTCCCACTCACAATTACTGATGAATTACTTGATTTTCTTCCTCTCATTAACACTATTGTCATGTTCTCTTTCAGACAACAAACCGGCGACGATAGTGGTTCGAGTTGGCAACAATCGTCCAGATCTCGGAACCAACCCCATTTGCAACCGGTTCACGGGTCCCCTTGAGGAGGGCCAACCGCTGTTCCTGCCGTGCAACCCCCCAATGCCAGGCGCCTTTGTGTCGGTGCACCTCGAAAACAGCACTCCCAACCAACTGTCCATTTGCGAAGCGTTCGTCTACACTGACCAGGCTCTGCCCATCGAGCGGTGTCCTACGTTCCGTGACCAACCTCCAGGTGCTCTGGCCTCGTACAACGGAAAGTGCTACATCTTCTACAACCGTCAGCCGTTGAACTTCCTCGACTCGCTGTCATTCTGTCGATCACGTGGCGGAACCCTGATCAGCGAGAGCAATCCCGCCCTGCAGGGCTTCATCAGCTGGGAGCTCTGGCGAAGGCATCGCAGCGATGTCAGTTCGCAGTACTGGATGGGCGCGATTCGGGACTCTGAAGACAGGAACCTCTGGAAGTGGACCGACGGCGAGGAGGTGACGGTCTCGTTCTGGAATCATCCCGGAGGCGATGAGGACTGCGCTCGATTCGACGGATCCAAGGGATGGCTGTGGAGTGATACAAACTGCAACACCCTGCTTAACTTCATTTGCCAGCACCAGCCGAAGACATGCGGGCGCCCCGAGCAGCCACCGAACTCGACGATGGTCACACCCAAGGGATTCGAAGTCGGTGCCCAGGTGAAGTACACTTGCGACAAGAACCACCTCTTGGTGGGCCCTGCCACCAGGACCTGCCTCGACACCGGATTCTACAATGAGTTCCCTCCCGTCTGCAAATGTAAGTTTACACCCGTCAAAACAAGTGAATCCATGATCTGACAGCGATCTCTCCTTTTCAGACATCGAGTGCGGCCTACCAGCCTCCATTCCTCATGGCGCCTACGATCTGATCAACGGAACCGTTGGATATCTGAGCGTGGTGAAGTACAAGTGCAACGAAGGCTACGAGATGCTTGGACGTGCCCTCCTGACCTGCGACTTTGACGAACGCTGGAATGGACCACCACCACGTTGTGAAAGTAAGCTCTCTTCCTCCGTCTCAAGCTCAGCATTTAACCTCTTTCCGTTTCAGTTGTTGAATGCGACACCCTGCCAGGCAACTACTACAACACCATCATCTCGGCGCCAAATGGAACGTTCTTTGGCTCCAAAGCTGAAGTCTCGTGTCCAGCTGGCTACCGCCTGGAAGGTCCCAACGTCATCACATGTCTCAGCAGTGGACAATGGAGCAGCACGCTGCCACGGTGCCTCAAGATTGAGACACCCACCGTCCCTGTGCCATCGTCGACGACAACGACCTTCAAGCCCAAGACAACCGCCACTCGTCGCCCGACCAGGCCGACTGTATCCTCGACCGTTCCATTCAGTTCCACGCCAGTGGTGGAGATCAACAGAGAACGTGAGTCAGAAGCACAAGTCCCCGACCGTACCCACTCAGTCTTCACTCTCTCCCCAGGCGATTCCGATGAGGACGTCACTTTCGTCGTTCCGGGAACGGTCCGCGAGGAATTCCCACCAAAGAAGACCATCCGCCCAGTTGTGGTGCCAAAGAGCAAGACACCCTCTTCGACCCCAATTCCGAGAACGTCTACCACCCCATCAACAACCCATGTGCCAATTTTCAGTCCCAGCACACCCACGGCACCCACCGCCGCCTCGACGCCCAGTGTTCCTACAAAGGTGCGCCCCTTGGAACCAGTGTACGACGCGACAACCAAGCGCAGCACACAGAACATCATACTCAATGCACATCCTCAGGACAACGAGATCTCGGACAGTGTCAACATCCGACAGAACCAGTCGCCAAATGTCAACGTTCCCTTCTCGGTGGAGAATCCCGAGCGGAAGGAAGGCAAAGAGGCCAAACTTAATTTGGGCGCTATCGTTGCTCTGGGCGCTTTCGGTGGTTTCGTCTTCCTCGCAGCGGTCATCACGACGATTATCATTCTTGTCAGGAGGTGAGTTTTTTTTTTTCACATTTTTACTAGGTGCTTGGTGTTCTTTTCGTGGGTTGCACTCAATTTTTTTCACGGCACGCGCACACTGCGGGTTCTCTGCTAGATAATCAGTCATTTGATGCGGTTTCATGATGATGATGAAGATGGAGATGATGATAATAAGACAATGTCTCATATTCTGTCGTCGGCAAAGTGCCGACTTGACTGCAGTTTTTTAGTGAGCGGGAGAGCCGCTTATCGGTGTCATATATACGAACTTGCTTTGGAAGATGTTTTCGCCAAGAAGTCTGCTTCTAAGACTTTATCCGGGTCTCTATGAACTTTGTGGCTGACATTGATCGTATCCCGGGGTGGATCTTTTTCTGACGGATTTTGTTTGACATCACGATACTTTGGTCCCACTTTGAACAAGAGTTTACTGAAACGAGTACAAATACAGTGTGTAGTTATATGAATGAGCCCAGTGAAGGCACATAATGCCGTATAGAGACTTCAGTCGACTTCATATAGGAGTCGAATAGGAGGAATACATAGACATGATGTCAATTCTCGGTTTTGTTGAGTTTCGTTAAGTTTCGTTGAGTTTCGTTAATTTTTGTTTACTTAAGTGAGAGCTAATTTAAACGCTATCTACACACATAAATAACAGATGATAGTAGATTGGTCACTTTGAAATTGGAAGTCAATACAGGCTACCTTTCGGTCAGCTCTGACATAAACTCAACTTAATTATTGTTGGGATTTATCTTTGAATAATATGATCGACATAACTTTAAGACGTTTTCTCCTTCCTAAAAATACATCTGAACATAAGGAATATGCTGCAATTTCCATACATATCCGTTTTTGACAACAGTTTAGCCGCCAACTCGCCCACAGTCTTGCAATCAAATCATTCGCATCCATCAAGTCTATTAACCGCATGAATACTCTTTTATCACTCACCTCACTACACTCATTGATTCCACAAAAAAAACAAATTGAAAATAATTCAAACAAAAATTTATAAAAAAAAAAAAAAACAACAAACAAAAAAAAATGTATGAAACTATTTGTAACACCATTTGTAATTGACTGTGTATTGTGTATCTAGCTCACCCAATGGCCTGCCACACCGAAAGTGTCAACGTCTTGAAATAAGAAATTCTCACGTGAGAACGGGCTACCTTAGTTCGGCCATTTACGATAGCACCTATCCGCCTACGCTTCTGTACAATGTACTCGCATTGCCATTCAACGATCAAAAGCTCGGTCGACGCGACTTTAGTACATTCGGACGTGCCGCATATAATAGCCATCGTGCTGGATACTTTAGCAATCCGCCCTTATGAAATACGGCAACGAACACTCCTCTCAAGTGCCATACACAAAATGTGTGCCATTCAAGTGAAATGTAAGAATTATTTCAAGCCAAACTTCTCACACAATCACACACAGTTTCACGTTTAATGCACGCTTATGATTGCAACACTTGTATTTTGAATTTCACTCTTTCACCTTTTCCACGTTTGAAGCACACACACACACACGCCTTTTAGTGGGGGGATAGTCTGTTCTGCGATCGAAGAGTGAATACTTGAGAAATCTGACTAAATGGAGTTTCTTGTGTTTATTTTTCCAGAAATCGTACGACGCATCATTACCGGCACAGGGCATCGCCGGACTGCAACACTGTGGCGTCTTTTGACAGCTCCACATCGGGCTCGAGGAATGGGCTGAATAGGTAAGGATTTGGCACGCCAAGCGACCTGAATTACAAGACTCATCAAGGGAATTCTTTGCGTTTAGATACTACCGTCAAGCTTGGGAGAATCTCCACGAATCAGCCTCGAAGAACAGCTCTCACAATGCGCTGCGCAAGAAGGGGCAGGATGCCGTGGACCCACCCAGTGTCACTCGCTCGCGGGACAACCTCAGGGAGAACATCCAGAGGTCTCGGGAGAACTTAGACAGGTAAGCCTCTCACAAATCCACATGCATGCGTCAATTCGATTCTAAATAATCCACCTTTCAGAGTTGGACGTGACTACGGATTGCGTGACAATTCGGAACTCGTCGTCTCTGATGTCTGTCTTAAAGGTAGGTAATCGCCTTTAAGATTCCCACTAACTCCACCATTCTGACAAGTCTCTTCCTCTGTCACTCAAAAAAACAAAAAAAAAAAAGGTGAAAAGAAGCGCCACCATCATCACCATCACAAAAACAGCAACAGTCGCAACGGTGAGTACCGAGACCAGTCGGCGAACGCCAGACGAGACCACCGACACAGTGGAGGACATTACTGACCTACCATGGTCATCACCATTAACGTAGAGCAGTAAAGGAGAAAATATTCAGCAAAAACCACAAAAAAAAATATCTACAAAAAAATGCAACAAATACAATTTTTTTTAGTTCGTAGTGTAAAGCAATTATGACGTTCTGTAGGCAATTGGTATCTGAGAGGACGAAAAACTTCATGGATCACAACGTATTATTTATTCATATGCATAATTAATTTATTTCTTGTTTATCCTTCGACAATCGGAATCAGTCGGATGCATTTCAATTCATGGAAAGTTTGGCACTCTTGTTGTTGTGTTGTGGTTATTATTTTTTTTTTTTAAGATCCAGAGACAGCCCTCTGCGCACTATGAATATCTTGGCCTATTTTAAGCATCGTTTGGATTGTATCACATCACTTAAAATGGGTCGATGTAGTCATAGCCCTTGCAAAAACGAATACAAATTGTAACCTAAAATGTTTAAGTCAAAAGCAAAGAACGAGACAAATCTACAAAATATACACAATATATCTGTTTGTCTTTAGATACAGTAGTTACAACGAATGTACACGTAGAAATATGTGCCATTTATGGCAAAACAAAAACAAAAAACTGATGAAAAGGGAGTTATTTTTTTTTTGATTTTGATTTTTTATAGGAAAATTCAAGCAAATGTATGTAACTTTCGTTTCTTTATGTTCAGAGAACTAGGTTCGATGATGTGTTAACAAATTAAAAGAGAATTAAATTATCGTTGACTTTAAGTTGAGACTAAAAGTGAAACAAAATGTAAATAATTATTTTCTTTAATTGTATAGAAATAAAAAATAATTATTTAAATCATATTTCGGCGTCTTTGATTTGAGAGTGATTGTGTGCTTGAAAGCTGTAAAATTTGGAATGAAGAAGAGCCTCCGTGCTGCGTCATCTTCCATGCGAATCGTGAATCCCTTTGATGTAGCTTCGATCATGGTGCTGTTAATAATAATAATAATATGGGTGGCGCTACAGCCCGTAGAGGGCCAAGGCGTAGCTTCTCAGCAACCACTTGTGTTGTGCGTGCTATTGTTCTATCACGAGTGGAAGGGACCTACAGTTTTATGCCGACTCCGAACGGCCAAGTTTGAGAAGCTTTTTCTAGACAGTTATACTCTTTGAGCATTGTCAGTGACTCGAAAGAGCTGGGGTCGTGAAAAGTATTTCTTGTTGTACCAGGAATCGAAACTAGACTGGTAGTCCAAGTGCGTAGGAGTCGACGCACATACCCACAACGCCACGGGCCACCACATCATGGTGCTGTTCAGACAAGATTAATTAACACCCTTTAGCCAGTCGCCTTCAGTAACCAGCAGAAATCAAATGAACAACATTGTCTACATGGCATCAGAAATAAATGACGCTAGTCCCTGGCAGCGAAAAATGAGATACTAGTGGATTTCCCTTGTATTTCATGCATATTTTTACAAAATTCATGGATCCACCAAGAAAATGGGTGGCAATTCCTGAATTTAGAGGGAAAATGACGGCAGATTCCTGAACTTGACCACCATCATCTAATGTTGTACGGATGTCAATTGTAAAGGGTGGTTAAATTTTAAGGGCCGATGTTGATTGTTAACCGCACCTAAACGTCAAGTTTTTTTCTGCATTTCAGTTGACATTTAATTTTTCATGGAAATATACACAATCGAGCAACGCTTTAAAGTTATTCAGGTTTATTATGAAAATGGGCGTTCAAATCAAAATGCATATCGTGCACTCATCTTCAGTGATGAGGCACATTTTCACCTCAGTGGACTCGTCAATAAGCAGAATTGCCGCATTTGGGCGAATGATAATCCAAGAGTGATTGTCGAAAAACCAATGCACCCACAAAGAGTGACTGTTTGGTGCGGTTTATGGGCTGGCGGCATCATCGGACCGTATTTTGTTCCAAAATGAGGCCGGTCAGGCAGTTACTGTGAATGGTGTTCGCTATCGTGAAATGATAACGAACTTTTTATGGCCCGAATTGGAAGATATGAATGTGGACGATATGTGGTTTCAACAGAACGGTGCCACTTGCCACACAGCTAACAAAACAATGGCTCTTTTGCGCGACAAATTCAATGGCCGTGTTATCTCACGGGGTGGCGATGTCAATTGGCAGCCAAGATCATGTGATTTTTGACACCGTTGGATTTTTTTCTTTGGGGTTATTTGAAAGAAAAGGTGTACAATTCAAGAGCTAAAGGATGAGCTAATTCGGCACATTAATGGCATAGAACCTCAATTATGCTTCAGTGTCATCGAAAATTTGGACCATCGGATGCAGGTGTGCCGCCGAGGTCGCGGCGCCCATTTGGCCGATATTTAGTTCTATACATACCAATATTATCATAATAAAAAGAAATGACAATAATTTCCTAAATAATTTGTGTTTTAAACTTAAAATTTAACCACCCTTTAGCAGCAGAATTAATAGCTATCCGTACCGCCACTACACGTAAAACATAATCTGACTAAAAGCAAAATACAGAGGTCGACATGCATCTGCAGTACAGGCGAACTCAGATCAACGCAAACTGCTGTCTTAGAAACATTTTCGCATCCTCTCCCCCATGGATATAAACGGGAAGCTTATGGCTACGCATGCAGCAATAAGACTAAGTGAATGCAATCAATGGGGTAAAATTCACATCAAAGGGCATATAGAACTACTCCAAAACTCGAAGATCCCAAACAATCGGATTACTTTTTTGAGGACCTCGAAATAGGGCACAAAATAATAATCCCAACGAGAGAGGAATGGGACGGAGACAAGGTCTGTAACCCGGCTGCAATGGAAATTTACACAATCGAATGAACGCATAGTTTCCGCTGTATATGCCACGTCCGGGCGGGTCTGCCAATGCCAGACACCCCATCTCCCACTGAAAGCAAAAAAAAACATTGCTACTGACAAACGCCATAAACAACATCAATCGTAGATGGGCGGATATAGGTACTTGTGGGACGATGTGGCCAGTCAATCCAGTTAAAACTAAAGCTCTTCTAGAGTTACCAACTGGTAGGGGTTGCCTAATAGGCAATCAAGCCAGAAGACTTGGAGCGCATTAGTGCCTTCTGCAGAAAACTGCATGGATGAGGAGGAGGAGAAAACTGGACTACCCCGCCCTTGCAGAGACAAGAAGAAGATTACTGGGTAGTTATTCCTTTGATAACCTTAAAGATATGACCAATGCAAATATCAAGAATACCTCAATACCAGGTTATTAGATAGTCAAACCAAACAATTAAAGATGACAATATTCCCTAAACAACGGAGCTGCAGAAAAATCAACGAGGGGTAAGACCGAAAAGACGAAAGTGACAGCACAAACGACCTTGGAGGTATAAGTGCAGTATAGTTTCTGTAGTCAACTTGCTAGTCACAGCTACCTACCTAACGCAAGACTCGGCACTAAGTCCAATTTTATATTTAATTTTCATTCTCGACTTGCTCAATATTCAGGATGATATTACACTTTAATGCTCACGCGAAATAGGCGATGTCAGATGAAGCTATCAACGAAATTAATGCATCACTACGCGAACGAACCTCCAAACTTGGAAAATGAATACAAGGTGTCCGTATAATAACGATATGAAAACAAATTTATATATAACAGCAGCAGTAACAGGTATAAAATTAATTCTGACTTCATTTTGAAGCTTCTATCATGTTATTAAATATTGAGTACCACATCATTCAAATGGCCGCATCGCCGTCACTGGCAGTACTACAAGAGGATTGTCCAAATTACTCCTTCACAACTTGCAGCTATGCGTCACTTGTGTGGCGTGAAGTTATGCAGATGAAGGGCCAAGTCCAACCACAATGTAATCCGGGATCACCGGGTTGCGGCGGCTATGTTTTCTTAATTTTCTCACGAAATTCTCGTTGATTATTAACAACAGATCCGGAATTTCCATAATAAAGCGTGAAACGGTGCACGATGAAATAGCAAACGTTAATGAATATTTTGACAGATGAATATCCTTCGTAACTTTGACGGCTGCTGAAACTTAAAAATTTAATAAAACTATCACTGCTATCTGGTCACCAGTTTTGTCTTCAAGAATCGCAACCGAGCGAGAACTATGATTCTCATTATTTCGTCCAACGATTCATCAGCCCATGAGTCACTACTTTCTTCCTCAGAAATCTGCAACATTTTCCATGATAAAAAAGATATGCCTACCCTGTGATTTAAAATGAAATGGTTCGCGTATCGCATCTCAAACAGAAGCCAATTTCGTTCTCACACCTTCCAACAAGTGAATTTTCTGAAATGTCTTCAAAATCACAGTCTTTTCAATCATCCCTTTCTGATTACAAAATCAAATTTCTAAATACCCACAAGGCCTTATTTCGAAACCGAAAATAATGTAGAAATAGGAGAAAATTTAGAGAAAATTAATGGATCCCAAACCTAACCGAATGAATCGCCTCAACGGGCTCTATTTCTCTTTACGGTCCCTACAGACCCCCGAGACGCCGCGCCGCCGAAAAATTGGAAATTCTCTAACCGAAAACTAATTACAATCTGAAGGGAAGATTTTCCACCAGCAGATCCTTCTGCCTCAGCGAACTCAGTCAAACCTGAATTATCTCCATAACTTCATTGGAATACATTATTGTCATCGTCTGGGTGGCGAATATGAGGCGGTAGATCCGGCGGCAAACCGGTAAGACCGTGAGGCGACAACTGTGCTGTACGGGAGCTATAAATCACGTCCCGAATGGTTTAAATTATATTTCGCTCACTTCCACGAGTGCTCCTTCAAGACAATTTTGTATATATTTCTTCTTTTTTTCTTGCTTCAGTTTCTCCCCTCTTCGGAAAGACAATGGGTCTTTTTTTCATTTCTCATTCACTCCCCCAAGGATCAAGGGATGTACAATAAAGTTTCACGCGATATTCGGGGATTTGGGGGTGGGATTGTGTGTAAAAAAAATTAATTTCATTTGATTTCATCGCCTGGGACGTGCACGAAGATCGAAACATTAGACATCAATGAGTTTGAAGATGAATGTGTATCTGAAGCTAGAGAGCTGCTGTTTGTGCTGCGCAACAGTTACGTATACATTTCGCATCTGTTGAGCTCCGACTCTGACTGGTCTTGGCTTGTCACACTCAGTGGACGTGAGTTAGCTTGACATCGATTGGATTTCATTCAATCGCATGATGACGTTCGTGGGGAATATATTGTCGGTTCTATCATCCGGTCATCCGTTGCTGTCTCGCTTTGGTGGGTGCCCTTATGAAGGACTTCAAAAATTGAGTGGTTTTTACTTTCAAATAGCAGTGGCTGAAGTGAAATGAATAATTGGATGACTAACCGAGTGATGGAAGTCGGATGGAGGAGCTTTCGCGAATTAATGGTTTCCAAGAGGCCGCGAAGATAGATCGTTGAATCGTCGGCGCAAATTGTGTGCTCTGATTTTTTTTAATTTGCTTGAGAAATCTGCCGCGAATGGTTTTGGCTGTCGGTGAGGAACATTGCACACAGTAGCGACGACCAAAGAAAGAAGTAGGACAAGATTCACTTAATATCCAACACATAAACCAAGTTCAATCATTTCTTTAACTTCCTTTAACATTAATTTCCTTTTTTTTGCGGTTGTTGACATTTATTTTTGACACATAATAAGGACCGATGTTGATTTTGAATAAAACACAAATTATTTAGGAAATTATTGTCATTTCTTTTTATTATGATAATGTTGGTATGGTTCGATTATGTATGGAACAAAATATCGGCCAAAATGGCAAATGACACCTCCATCCGATGATCCAAATTTTCGATGACGCTGAAGCATAATTGAGGTTCTATGCCATTAATGTGCCGAATTATCTCATCCTTTAGCTCTTGAATTGTTGCTGGCTTATCGATGTACACCTTGTCTTTCAAATAACCCCATCGAAAATTGGTCATCCACTGTTGCCATTTCTTGCCACCATTCTGACCATTGACGACGCTTGAAATGGTCAAGAGGCTTTAGTTCTGGAGTCAATTGCACCTTGTAAGCATGTAAATGCAAGTCTTTATGCATAATGTTCATCAACGACGAGCGTGAGAGGTGCAATTGTTGGGCACGACGACGAGTTGAGGTGGACGGCTCTTCAGCCACACTATCGCGAACAGCAGCAATATTTTCTGCAGTTTTCACATTTCCTACAGACCCGGATCGCTGAAATTTTTGCACGATTTTTCCGATTGTACGCACATTTGGACGATTAAATTGACCGAAAAAATCATGAAGTGCACAATATGCATTTTAATTTGAACGCCCATTTTCATAATAAGCCTGAATAACTTTAACGCGTTGCTCGATTGTGCATCATCATCCATGGTTCAAATTGAATTGAGTCTGAAATTGAGAAATGTCAAATGAAATGCAGAAAAAAACTTGACGTCTAGATGTGGTTCACATTCAACATCGGCCCTTAAAATGTAACCACCCTTTATTAGCCGCGACTAGGCCGCACAAGGTCCATTCTGGAGGCCGAATCTTGGATCACTGTATTCAGCGTTGCCACCGGTATTTGCCCAACTACGCGAATAATGCTGCTTTCCAAATCCTGGCTCTTGGTTGGCTTATAGGCGTTCGCGTATCACCCAGTAATGTACAGTGAGACTCGAATTTGGGGATGGTGAAGACGATGTTGCTCGAAGTTGACGCAAAACATTTGTCACAGAACGCTGTGATTTGGAAAAGTTGTTGAGGTGTGAGTCTTAATTCTGATAAGAATACCACTACACCATGAGGTAAGTTAGCCGTGATCTTTTCGAAAAAAAAACGTCTAAATGAATCACCAATCAGTATAAACAGATATTTCTGTCGTTATCCATCGACTAAGGCATTCATCGTGATTGTTCTTAAAAAAAAAGAAGTGCGGAAGTTCATTACCCAGAAAACAACAAAAAGAAAAGAAACTCAACAGTTGCTACTTTCAACGAGAAAATATCTTTTATTACAGTCATAAACAAAATAGTTTTGCATTTGTTTGTTGCTCGACAAAATACAATTTTTCACTTAAATTTAACACATTAGACTCTAAGATTGTAATTTCTACACTTACCGTCATACACACAGATTGAGTGAATGAGTAAAAGATATATATTTTTCTTCTTTTGAATTTTTTGTTACAGATATTCAGAGTGATGATGGTTCTACATTTTTTTTTTGTATTTTTTTTTTTGTATTTTGTTAACAATTTATATAATTTTTCATCTTAACAAACGTCAATGAATCCAACCACCTTCTTGTTAGTCGAATGGTGGGAGTTAAACTTTCCGCCGAAAACAATCTGCGATAAAATATTTCATTTTCAATCGAATCCATCATCTCAATTCAACAATTCGCCACCAGAGTGCTATATGCGTTTAAGCTAAAAATCTATCTCTAACATTAACATTTATTCATAAATACGATTGATTTATATTTAACATGAGAACATGAGAGAATATAATTTTATTGCAACAGTTACATAGACATCATCTAGATTTGGGTGGTAGGTGGATAGATTATTTATGATTAATTGCACTCTCTACCCTCTACTAGACCTGCATTTATCATATAACATTGATTTTTGTAATTATTATTGTTTTTTTATTTACAAGAAATACTCTTATAAATATATAATTCTTATAAATGTTTATATATAGATTTTCTCTTGTGTTTTATTTTATTTTGTTAACAGGAAGTGTATATTAACCATTTTGCATATTGTCCAGTTGTTATACAAATATGTATACTATGTGTAGATTTTTTTTTTCTTGCAAACACTTGGCCATACATATATAATTTTTTGAATTTTGTGAAATATTTTTAAAAGTTTTCTTACACAAATATGTTATAATATGATGTGCTCAATTTTTTTTCTTCTTTAAAAAATGTTTTTTTTTTTCATTTTTTTCTGGTTAACTTTAGGTTTCATTGATTGGAGATGAATAGTTTGATTGTGTGTTTTATTTGTTATTTTTCTCACACAAAATTCATATAAAATATATTAGTTTAGAGTTTGTTTAAGAATAATCTTGAACATTTAAAGCATGCAACAGATATTTGTACCAGTCTCTTGAATTAGGTTTATTTCTTACTTGTTTTTTTTTTTGTAGAATCAGTAAATAGTATTTATAATGATAAATGTAATGATAAACTTTGGATAACTTGATATATTTATTTTTTGGCACGTTTAGAGAAAAAAATGTGTTGATAAACTTGGTTGGCAATGTGATTTTTTGTCAGAGTGAATTATTTGGCGAGAGCATAGATCTGCTTCCGGATAAACGAAGAGGTGTCATAAAATAGGGGCGATGGGTCTTTAATCAATGTCTGAACAGAAGAGTGTTAGAAAAGGAACTTTTGCTATGGAATTGCTTAAGTCGAGCTCACCGAGTGCCATCTCTGCGACCGATCCTGTCAGAGGAAAAATAACTACGCTAAAAATCAGCGTCAAATAATTTGAGTCATACAATTTGTCGTTCAGATATTAATTCTCTCTCTCAATGCCAATGTAAATTACTTCGTAACAGAAATAGAACTCACTTCAACGGAACCACTACCAAATTATATAGTAAACTGAATCATGTGACAAAGATGCAGTCAATCACCGCGTTGCCAAAGTGGGTCTGCAGCCAGCGCAGTTGGTACAAAATATGCGCAGCATTGCCGCTGTGAGATACAGGGACAGTTTTAGTAGATCCAGTCGGTGTTTAATCTCGGCCCACTCTGTGCTGAAAAAAGCAATGATATTATTCTATTCGCTTCGGGTCGTCCATTAAACTCCAACGATTTAAATTTAAAAGTTTGTTAATTTGTACGTCAGAATGAGTTATTATGCGCAATTGTATGCGTTCAGTTTGAAATTTGGAATATTTCAATATGGAGGTTTAACACTTGTTGGGCGTGTTACAATTTCGGACAACGTACTATTACTTAACAGTTATTGATTCCATTGTAGGTGCGTTTTGTGCAGATTAAGGTGGTGAACGTAATTGTCCATCTGAGCGTACTATAGACAAATCAAAGAGATTGGCCAGTTTAGGTATGTCTGAAGGCCTATCCGAAAGCACACTCCACAGAAAATGTGCCAATGTAAATTGGACTGAACTGGTAAATTCTGGCATTAAACCTTGGATAGTCAGCGTAGGAGACTATTTGCGCAACTACTCACTACGCTACTGACAAGCGAAGCGTTCGAAGAACCATGCAACTCAGTAATCCGCAAGCACGGGACTCCTTGAAAACGAATATTCGACAAATGATGGTCGAGTTGTTGCCCGATAAGTTTTAAAAACTTATTGAAAACATGTTAGAGCTACATTTCATTCGTAATGGCAAAGTTCAAAGGCCGTAGTCACAAAATGGATTTTTTGACTTCATGTTGATGAAGGAAGCCGCATTTCGAAAGGTTTGAGTGTCTAAAAAAGGGAAACAATACGAGCGTAAAGGCTCAACTATAATGCGCATGAGCAAGCATGAGCTAGTGTCAAGTTTGGACGAACTATTTCGTCATGTTTGCTAAAAAAAACACGAGTAACTATAATAAGCACATGCGCGCATAGCCTCCTGTCAGAAATTCTTCCGTTGCTTGCTTTATTTTTTTATTTAATTTTGATTTATTATGAATTCCTCATGTTTCCAGTTCGATTATATGTGTATACTCATTTTTCAAATTTGTTTTCTTGTCTGTGTTCTATCTGTCACATTCGCATATGCGCGGTGCGATTCATTTCGCATTGGCTCATGCTTAACGAAACATTTGTGTTTTGCACATGCTTAACGAAATGTTCGCAATCGTTCATGGACGACATTATAGGTTGCTTCTTAGGGGTGGGTGTATTCGCTCACTCACCCATGCGCGTTTAAGACTAGCTAATGCTCGCTCATGCGCATTAAAGTTGAGCCTTAAGACTGGGAAGGGAAGACGTGCATGGAGTACATCTTAAGTCCGTCTTACAACCGATGAGAGAAATTCTCTTCTGTATGTTCTCCGCACAGTGGTCCAACTAGCAGGTTATTGTTTGAAAAAATATCGTTAGGCTTGAAATCAAATACCCAAATGACAAAAAACAACAAAAATAGTTAACTTAGTTCCGTTACTTTATCAATGGGAAACATTTCAATGCAATGCATCAATTTTCACACTCACTCTCGATTTTACTTTCCGCGCTTGACGAAGTAAAGTGATATTGTGAAATGAACGTGAGATAGTTCTTTGAAGCAAATATGTCAAATTATGCTATTTGTAAGTACTTTTAGATTCACTGTAATTTTATTAAAATCATAAGTAAGTCTTAGTCGCTATGAAGTGAAATGTGGTAGTACATTTTTTACTGGCGGCAAGCTAATTTTTTTTTCATTTCTTGGCCCATAAAAAAAAGAGTATGATAGATTGACATCGAAAAACGTTTGTCATTTGAAGATTGGATTATTACCTTTAAATTAATGCAAAATTTAAGTGCTGCCACTCAGCACAACATCCTTTTTTCTTCTCTTACAAGTATCAATCCGTCCTTTTCAGAGCGACCATTTCATTTACGGGAAGAACCTATTTCGTTCATTCAGATTGAACCTTTTTCTAAGCAATCAATAACGGTTAGTATAGTTGCTGTTTTGCAGTACGTTGTGTCAAAAAAGTCAATAACCGGTCTGGACAAAGTTATTCATGAAAAATATTTACAAAAAAAAACTTATGGAAATGATTAAAAAATGGTTTATAAAAGACATTTCCAATCGAAAAAAATTATAGTCGAATTAAGTCCACTAAATCCCCCTAAATTGACCATTATGCGACGATTTGTAGTTACGAGGTAACCAATTTGGTGCTTAAGAAATGTCAAGTTCAAATCTTGAGTGGAAACAGAATCCATGAATTGGAAGCGTGCCGGGAAAAGTTTTCGCATCGCGTCCTGAAAATATTCCAAGGAGGTGAACATTGAGTCAAAAAGTCATAAGAATCATTGCAGGAAGCCTAGTGCGCCTAGTTGGGCCGCTCTGGAAGATGTACAATGAAAGGGCGAAGCAAATCCTTACTATACACTGTGGATTTTTTTTAATGGAAATTTAATATGTCGTCGGATGCACTCCAGCCTTTGGATTCCGATAATACAGGTCGAAACACGTAACCACAGGTGCACATAGGTCGTAGGTACCCCAAGTTGGGCCGCTGTGGCAGTTGAAAGATGAGCCAAGAAAGGCTGAAAAATCCTTGCTATACACTCGTGACGTGACGAGAGTTATCATTCAGAATTGGAATATACTGGTACATAAAACTCAGACTTGGGAATGGTGGCTGGGCTACAAAGAAATGTAATCTACTGAGAAACCCTCTAACAACCCAATTTGCAGCTCTCTTTTCCATTTAAGGATACTCTCTCAGAGGATGTATATGACTTAACAAAATTGAAAACCTCATCCATTGTCCACATTCACTTCGCATGCATCTCCTTCAACGTTGGACTGAGTGTATTTCTTGCGCTGGAGCAGGTTATACCACAGACCAAAAACAATGCCGGATGCAGTTTTCTCAGGCGGAAAATGAAGTAGCTCTGCACATTACGCACAGATCCAAACTTAGCGATGTAGTTAACCACGTACTTTGAGAGCCAAAGTCGGAATTTTTGACATAGAAACGAGCAATGCATGCAGACGAAGGTAAGTTGAGATGGCTTGAAAATCCACCTCCACCTCACGAGTTCTACCAGACACTGCACAATGAGAGTACGCACTCCAATCGGCATATGCTGCAGAATGAGTTAGCCGTTAAGAAGCAAAGGCTTTCGTACAAGAAATAGACGAGAATGACATACGGATTGTGGTACCAGGTATACGTACAGACATTCAACACATGGCAGGATGAAACACCTTGCGATCAGAGTATAGAGCAGGAATCATATCGTCCCGGATGACTGATAATGGGCTCTGGGAACAAATCATATAACACGCCGCACATTTGTAATCCGATTAAAGACTACTTCACTCAATCCTCCTTCTTCAGATTACTGAGAGGCTCAAATTCAATTGATGTTGCCCTCGAGCACTTCATTTCAATGTTATCCCTCTTCATCTGCCTTAATAAATGTTGTATACACCACAAGTCCCCCGTACATTATTTGATGCGTCCCCCAAATTGCCCTCGAGCTAGAGACAATCTCGTTGGTTTTTTTATTCACCAAAATATCTCCATCCGTCATTGCTTCATTCTGCGTGAAATGTAATCGACTCCCAGAACCCAGTATAGTCCTCATTCCCAATATTCAAAAGCGATTTAGAAACTTTCCCGTTCGTCCCTTCACATCGTGTCCCTGTCCTCAGCTGAGGGTGCTTTCTATTCCATCAGATAGTTGACGCACTCAATCGCCTCATTGGCTTATTTAAGACACAAACAGCTCTGAGTTGCTAAAACAAAACAGCCGACGAAACAGAAATGACAACAATAACCATCACACCTTCACCATCGCCATCGCCATCACCCTAATCCGCAACAAATGTTACCAACAACAGCAGCAGCAAGAAGAAAACCTCATTCAGGTTCAATTACTCCATAAGGGGGTGGCATTTATTCCAACGAACGATATGAAGCACCCTTCTGATGTTGTTGAGATTTAGTCATCCACGGTAAATCCTTCAAATTGTGTACACAAGGACGATCGAAGTACTCCTACAGCTTATTGACTTCGGGTGTTCTTTTGTTCGATTGAATGGATTTAATGTATTGGCAGTAATAAATTTTCAAAATAATTCTCCGTATTTTAACGAAAAACAAACACAAGTGGTTCATCATGGTTCATCTTTTTATTTTTCTTCCAGGATCACAACTGTGGACGGCCGAAAATGTACATATTTTGAAAGTCAAACTTTTCGCCGGATGGAGAGTTGTTTTTTCCAAAGGAATTGTAAATATTTTCAACGCTCAGAGATGGGGCGGCTGTTGCCGCAACAGGTGCGAGGGGGAGGTCAGAACCAATGACCATCAAGTGCGTCTGATTAAGTTAATTTAAGTGTTAAATGAAATTTCAGTAGAAATAAGGTTCTGAGCTCAGCACTGCTTTATAAAGGGTGTTTTTTTAGAGTCGGAGAAATTAAATTTGGCAACGTTGTTTTCTGTGACAGGTGATTTAACAGTTCTTGGGTTTTTTTGAAATGAGACTGGTTTGGCAAAAAATCATGAATAGGACTAACGCCTGAACGGAGCGACGTTCAGACATTTTTCAAATTACAGTCAACGGTGAGCCATACGGGGACATGATTACTAACTTTTGCGTACAAAACTTGGACATGGAAGCCAACATTCTTCTTATTATTATTATTCTTATTCTGTGTTGTCCATGCGCTCTACATAGCCTAAACATCTTAGTCGTTGAACTTTTCTCTCGAAAAGGGCTGCTTCATCTGGACTTGAGATTGTCCAGGCTTCTGCGCCATAGAGCAGGACAGGAATGATCAGAGTCTTATATAATGTTAGCTTGGTCCTTCGAGAGAGAGAGCTCTACTACTCAATTGCCTCTTTAGTCCAGAGAAACAGCGATTGGCAAGGGTTATTCTGTTCGTACTGATTACTTGAGAGTCGAGGTAGACAAAGTCCTTAACTACCTCGAGGTTGCAATTCGGCACAAATAGAGAAATTCGGCGAAATAGAGCCTGATGTTCGGCGAGGAAGTCGTACAGATTACGCCATGTACGTGACAGTCGTATGCGTTAGCTGTCTAACAAATTTAATTTCATTTTCAAAAAAAACACCCTTTATGTTATGCAAAATGTTGATGTGATATGTAAATCAGAAGGCTGAAACGATATTAGTGTCATCGATCGATGCATGTATACAATATTTGTAGAACTGTATTTTTATAACCAACTTGATATGGAATTCAACTTGATTGAAAAAAAAAAATTATTATGAACCAATATGATGAAACCAAGTTTGAAGGAACACAATTGTGATTGACTTAGGTTTAGTCTGATTGTCTCCAATGATTGATTAGACGCAGACACTTAATAAGACTTACGTAGACTAGATGCTTCAATGAATGCCAATCAAAATTCAGTACAAAATGTAATACATTTGACCAGCCATTCTCAAGCTGTGGACCGCGGATCTTTCAGGGGGTACGCGACGGTCTTTTAATAAAACCATAAAAATACGTCTTTATTATCATTCCACTACAAATCCACTACACTTCGTCATTTCCACTGTTGGGAGCGGCTTCCCGAAAGATTTATTCGTTGCTGCGTTGAACGAAAAGAAGCAAGACTCCAAAACAAAGCTGTTCAAGTACATATTCATAATGTTGTGAGACTTTTAACTTAAAACTACCTCCTCTTCCAACATCTGAGTACAAAAAATGGGTTGGTTTAACCCAACTAAACCTTTGTTCTGTCTTAGATCCCACTATGTAGAAGATTGCTTTCGACTCGCAGGTTCAACTCACACTTGACCACTTTTATTTTTTTATCGATTGGCACCTATTCTCTGCGCTTATGGTCGAGTGTGAGCAATCGCAGCACGCTCAGTTGAGATGGCTACATCCTCTGATACATCACGGACTTTAATTTTCTGATGGTCCAATAATCTACGCACGATTGTATTTTATTGGCTGATTTCTGAGGTGTGGTGACCTGAATGCGGCTCTTGTGCAGGTACGGAAGATAGGGCAGAGTCTCCATTGTGATTGTCAACCAAAAGGAATAATTAATCAACACACGAACTTCACTTATTTCCATTTTTGTTTAAATCCACGAGGTTGTCAACTAGCATGGTGGATGGAATATAAGGTGTGCTGGACAGTTCTATTGATACCCTGCGTGACGTCATCGAGGGAATTTGTATGTCAACAGAAACAAACAAACATTTTTCACACACTAAAAAAAAACGGATTTCTTTTCAACATTTCAACTACTCATTATGGTTTCTGCAAACTTTTACAGCACATTTTTGAATTTCCTATATGATACCAATTATAAATGAATTAAGTCATTTCACCTTACATCAATTTGGGTATAATTCCTATTTTTCATTGTTTTTTAATATACGAACTTTAATTGTGATGCCAGCTTAAGCAATACATTTGTCCAGTGTCAAAGACGGACCCTGAGTGGCGTCACAAAACAAAAAGATGGCGGTTTCAGCTGTCCAGCACACCTTATTTTTAATATACGAACTTTAATTGTGATGCCAGCTTAAGCATTACATTTGTCCAGTGTCAAAAACTGACCCTGAGTGACGTCACAAAACAAAAAGATGGCGGTTTCAGCTGTCCAGCACACCTTATTTTCAGCTAGTGGCTGTCAAACTTACTGACGTAGCTGCCTCAAAATTTAATAGTAGTAGATGGCAGTTGATGTGTGTTGCATTTAAATTTAAAAAGTCACTGATTTCTCAAACGACTCTCGTATATTGGATGGTATTACTGTCCGTGGACTTGGAGTATAAATTACTCTTTGAGCACTATTAATGATTCGAGAGAAGATGCAGAATGGTGGAAAGTTAATTGTGCTATGATATGTCTCACGAAATTATGGCTTAGAAGGCGAAGAAATTATACACTACACCACACCACATAAGAATAAATGTGTTTTTCAACCCTTAAAGCTGGGCATACGCGATCACTCATGAATGTCACGCTTTGTGCGGCGTTAGCGCACTCATGCGGCATTGCGTGTCAGATTGCACACATTTATACGCGATGGAATTCAAACATTTTTGAATTCCGGTGCATGGCGATGAGTGTCATTCTTTCAACATTGACTGTCAATGAGCACGGACACCACAGAAAAATAACACCAGCAGCAGTGACGATAAAGAGTTTTGGAGCGAATTTATTTCTTTGTACAAAGAAATGCCAGAATGGCAGGTAAAAAATTAAATCTATAATATTGCTTTGTTTTCTGTCACTCAAAATCTTACTAATAACTAATAATGGCAAGGCTCCCCTCATTTTAATCACACATTTAAAAAAATTGCCTTTAGAACCTGCTATCTCCTACATATATAACGAGCCATAGTGGAAAATAAAAAAAAAAAAAGAACGATCACGTCGGGAATGACACTCTTGAGGGATCGTGGATGCCCAGCTTAACATTTTAAACAATTAGAACTTTAGTGCATCTTGTTGTTTTGGTTTATAAAAATGTACAGCTAGCTGAAATCATCACTAGTCATTTCAATGACCGCAGCTACTTCATTTTCTTTAAACTAGCTTCGGTGTAGTCCAGAATTATTTTAGGTGTCGACGTCGTTGGACATGGAGGTTAACAAATCTGGAACCAGGTCTAGGAACTCGTTCACAACTTTTTTTCAACTCGAACACAAATAAGAACCAATGCGGAAACAATCAAGATAAGTGTGGGCTGGCAACAAAATGGTGGGTTGACGATAATACCTCAACAGCTTTATTGGTTAAAATTACACAAAAAATTTATTTAAAAGAATGCTTCTCACTTAAAAAGGGACTTGGTGGATGTACCTCTGACAGCATAATCAAAGCAACATAATGTCTTCTGAAACCATGGAGGTAGCTCGTGTTTTGATCCTTGAGCAGGTAAACGCTCGACGTATGTCTGGTAGGTACAGCATCTGTATCCATTAACAGCAGAAATTGAGAAGTGGATCCAAAGCTTGTCGTAGTAGAAAAGGCGATTGGTATAAGAGATGATAACTTCAGCCACTGTAAGCAGATTTACAGTGATATTGCTTCTAATTTCGGTAAAGATAGTTACTTCTTGTTACTTCTTGGTGCAACATTCTTAAGCCCAACTTTTAAAATGACTTCGCGCAACACCCGCATTAATTAGCTTCCCCCCCAAATAACCTGCATTAAACCTTGACTGCATTTATTTCTCAGCTAACTCAACCACGCCTGTGAACTGCCTTCAACTGTCTTCAACATCGCAGCGTTCATAGAGAAACCACAAAATATTCAACACAAAAGGACATGCCAAGGATAACAAGAAAAAAAGCCAAAAAATGCCAACGAAACCTCAAAACATCACAAGGTACGAGTAGGAAGGGTAGAACGAAAATTGGCTATTTTTTTTTATCGATATGCCTGATTATAGATATACTCGCAGGTACACAGGACTCTGCAAGCAGGATCATCTGCCTTTGGCTTACAATATACAGGTTTACACACATACACACACGCACACATGTACACCAACACGGATGCATGTATCTTCAGTTATTCTATACATCAAAGATAGCATATTTATCTACGATTATGAATTTATCTCAATTTAGACCTATTACGCGATCGGGTGAGCTGGGCGGCCGGCCCGGCTCCAGACGAAGGCGCGAGCGCCGCTAGCCGTGTAAAAAAATATATATCAACTAAAGAAAGGACACACTCGCATGTCTGCCAAGTAACGCACTCTCTCTCTCTCTCTCTCTCTCAATATCTCTATCGCGCTCTCCCGTTCTTTTGCATCCGCAAGTTCCTTAACCGAAGACTGTTGCTTAACGTCTATGTACAGCTGTGTGGAGCGATGCGAGGACCTCTCCCACACCACCTACTGATTGTTTGATGGGGCATTGACTATCGAGATTATTTAAAGCTAAGGTTCAGTGACAATTATTTGACGAAGAGGTCCTTGAGCGTGGAGCAGAGGGATGCGTCGCACGTGTCCTTCGTGTCGTCCTCGTCTGTCTTGCCGAACCAGTTCATTGTGGAGCGTGCGGTTGGAATTTTACTTCTGACGCCTCGATCGCCCTTGGGTACGGCGCCTCTGCTTGACGATGATGACGATGTAGTTCCTGTGCTCCGACGGAGGAATCCCTCGATAGCTGAACCTATCACTGTGGGGTCGAGCATAGGCCCTTTTGGGTCCCACTTGGACTTGACCTTGGGCTTGGGTTTTTCCTTGAGGATGTCCTTGGACTGAAGTCGTTCGAGAACGTCTTTGGACAGCGCCATGGCTGTGCTCTTGCTGCGAATGCTCTTCTTGCGGGACATGGGCTGGTGGCGCTTGGCGAACCACCCGGAAAGGGCTGCTCCCTTGTCCTCGGCGTCGGACACCAATTGCTTTGCGTTCTGTAGGAGTGAGACGTCGAAGCTGTTCGATCTGGTGGATCGACCGACGTTCGGGTCTAGCATATTGCTAGACGTGCCCCCACTTAGACCGGTCGAGCCTCCAGGACTAGCCTTGCTCTTCGACGAGGTGCTGGGCCCATCGTCACACTTGTGTATTTCCATTGCAGACGATGTCAGGTTGCTGAAGATGGAGCTCAAGTCCCCGCGGCTGCCCAGCAGACCGCCGGTTTTCTTCTTTCTCTGTGACGTCCCGCGTGAGCTGGGGATCAGACATGGCGATATTATGGCCGGGTGTTCGGAGGCTCGTCGGAACACTGGAGTTGGCGAGACACCCGCGGGAATGACTTCAGAGTACCGGCGGTTTGTGTAGCGCTGCTGGGTGCTGGCACCGGTCTCGTTCAGGGTCTCCACCTCGCATACTTTCTCGTTGCTCGTGGTCCAGAGTTTCATGCGGGCCTTTCGCGACTGCACGATATCATCCATGATGTCCAGCTGCAAGTTGTGGATGCTGCCGATGGGATCCGTCGATGGTGGTCCTGTGGAAGCATTGCTCTCGCGACGTGATCCCAAAACGCGACTGAAACGAAATGAAAAAAGGATGTGAGTGATGTGTTTCCAAACAGATTGAATTGGGAGTGGAGAAAAAATCATTTGGGCATTTGGGCAGGGACACGTGGCAATAATCAACAACAAGGTTAGGGCCGAATACGTAAATGAACCACGACAGCTGTCTTCAGGATAAAGTTAAAAATAGATTTGATGCTCTAATGTTTCCTGTGGCTGCGGGAAGAGCGTCCGTGTCTTTCCCGAATCCCACATCATGACTGCTGCAGACAGTCAATACCCTTCCATCACCGCACTCTTCCACGCACTGACGTAACCACATCCATTCGATGGCACTGCTTACGCAGTTAATCCTCGGAATGGGCGCTCACTCCTCCTTCCACGCCATCGTATGGCCTACATCGGGACGTTGTTCACTTCTGCCGATGTCATCGACGCGTTTCGCAAGCACACGTGTTCTGGGAATCATGTCCCCCCTTGTCTCCTCACATCCTTTGAGCGTGAGTCTGACACATCACCGACGACGCCTGTTTGTCGGCTGACGTTAGTTAACGCGCGTCATTTCCCCCAAAGCCACCACCACTAGCAGCATCCGACTACATTCTGCGGCACGGGATGGGTGGTTTTCATCACGACGGCATGTCGGTATTTTGGCGATGAATGCCCGCACCACGGACCGCCTTAAATCAATTTAATGAATATTTTGGATCCTGTGTTAAGGGGCGTTAATGCAGCGTAAGCTAACCGCCATTTTCGGCTGATGTACATACAGCCCCTAATGGCGGGTATTTGGGGTCATCCCTGCCGCGCATGAGAATTTCATTCATCCTCACGCTCGTGCTGCTGCCATCACCGGAGATATCCTGCGGATGAACCTGTGTGCTCATTAAATACAAAATGAAATTTTTACGCGAATTTCAATGGTTTTATGCTCAGCACATATTTTCCAATTCTCACAATAACGATGGCATTTACTGCGTGGAGCTGTGGTTCGAGGAGGAGTAACGAACAAACGGTCTGGGCAGTCATGCCGCATGTTGCGTTGGATGATTTCGAGGATTTGGGGATTTTTATCACAAGTCGTTCGACCTGTGGCAATGTTCACAGCGTGGTATGTGTCCAAATGAAGAAAATGCAATTTAAGGGATGTCAGCTGGTCGAATATTACTCACGGCGAAGCGACGTGAAGTGAATTTCGACTGGCCTTCGATTAGGGGATGCAGCTGTCGATCTTCTGGATAGAAGGAGTGATATCTATTGGAATCCTGTAGACATGACGCCAAGTGCATGAGTGCTGGTAAGTCAAGCTTTTCGCGAACATTACGAGACATGACATAAAGACTGTTGGATGGTAGTAGAAAATGATTAATTTGGAACCGTTATTAAACATTCCCCGCATTAGTTAAGCTAAAGCTTCAATCGAAGAAGACAATGACGAAATGACAATGAATGATCACATGTTATGTGGGGAAGATCCAGGTTGCTTACCGGGTCAGAAAGACACTTAAAAAATGTGTCACATCACAGTCAAAGAATATTTAACCGCGCTTGAAAATAATTAAACAGAACTAAAGCGTGTTGCAGCAAATAAAACGGCACTCAAGCGTAATTGAACCCTCCAGAGGTGGACGCGCAAAGCTACCACATTATTCCTAGCACAGGTATCGGTACTAAAGGGTGATTTTTTAGCTATTATCTTTTTGGCAACACTGGTTTAAACAGCTGACGCACATTTCGTGTTTTGTTTCACTGTCAAACATCTTCAGTTTGGTCTATAATTTAACCATGAATCGTCTTACAAACGAACAACTCTTGAAAATTATTGAATTTTATTATCAAAATGCTTGCTCTATTAAGAAAGTTCCTCGCGCGCTTTGTGTTCAAAATTGTGTTCAGCGACGAAGCTCATTTTTGGCTCAATGGGTACGTAAATAAGCAGAATTGTCGATTTTGGAGTGAATATCAGCCAGAAGCATTGCAAGAGCTACCAATGCATACAGAAAAAGTCACAGTTTGGTGCGGTTTATGGGCTGGTGGTATCATTGGACCGTACTTCTTTAAAGATGATGCGAATCGTAACGTAACTGTGAATGGTGAGCGCTACCGTGAGATGATATCCAACTTTTTTTTTGCCCAAAATGCAAGAGCTTGACTTGCATGACATGTGGTTTCAACAAGACGGTGCCACATGCCACACAGCACGCGCAACAACGGACTTATTGAGGGGCGAGTTCGGTGAACATTTTATTTCACGTTCGGGACCGGTCAATTGGCCGCCTAGATCGTGCGATTTAACGCCTTTAGACTATTTTTTGTGGGGCTATGTTAAAGCTCATGTCTATACAGACAAGCCCGCTTCAATTGACGGATTGGAAGACAACATTGAAGCATTTATTCGTGACATACCGGCCGAAATGTTGGAAGGAGTATGCGAAAATTGGACTAAGCGGATGGACGATTTGAGGCGCAGTCAAGGTCAACATTTGCATGAAATAATCTTCAAACAATTAATTATATGGACCGTACTATCGATTCAAATAAGGATTTCATGCATTTTTCTGAATTTTTTTTTTTTGAAAAACTTCAATCACCCTTTAGTACGTGTGCTTCAGAAATGTTTAAATATTCCTCCGATTTCGGATAACCTTGAAATAGGGAAAATTATCTCATAGAATTGAAACACACGAAATATGTGAACGTTCCAGTGACATTTTCTATAGTTTTTAAGAACGAATGAGGACTACTGCGGAATCGCAAAGGATACTTGTTTAATTTGTTCTGATGAATTCAGAAATTTTTCTCCTGATTGCATCTTAGTCCTTAATTCATTCGTTCTGTAAGTGACGGAAATGGACATCAGGCTCTCGCAATCTAATCATCCAGCCAAGTGGATAATTTCGCCAAAAATTTACACATTTCTTAAACTCAGCCCTAAGTGTTCAACAAAAAGTGCGTTTCTTGTTCAAATCAAGAAGAGTCCATAAAGACCCTTTCCTCGCCCAACGGAAGTGTTTAACTTTAAGTTGAAATCACTTTTTTCCCAGTTCCCTATCTCCGCCATTCCACAGAACATAAGGATAAAGAACTCGGTACACAAAAACTAATCTCGATCCTCGACCCCGACGCGTGAACATTAAAAGCCAAATCCCCATGACTAGGCCCTCTACCAGCAAAAACTCCGATAAAGTAGTTTTCTCTTGATGGGGTCACTGGGATGGAAACATTTTTGATCTCGTTTCACTTACAGGACACCCGTATCTTTACGCATCTCGTATAGTTGCGCCTGTACCTCACCACCCCCGCTACTAACAAAAGACGAAAAAAAAAAAACAAAATCACCGAAGGCGTTGCCGGACCGTCCCCGTCCATTCGACAAGACAAAAACGAGACTAGCTACCAGAGAGTGAATCCCCAACCACCCTTTCCCCTCACACGGACTAAGGAAAGGTTCCTAGAAACAATCTGTGAAGCGATTAAACGAGGAAATTAAGCGGATTTAGAATTAATTTCATTTGTTTTCACTCCACAGACCGAAAGGTCCTTGTCCCGAAATCCCTACATCAGATACAGCTCCTGCCGCATCTCCATCTCCATCAGCAACTCCATCTCCGGCACGCAATTAATATCAAGCCAAGCATGTGAAATCGTATCTGAGATACGCAACAGAACACAAGTATATCTCGAATGAAATTCATTTTGGGGTGCCCAGGGGATTGAGCCCACATGAGGGGTTGTTGATGTGTGCATGTGTGCGTGTGTGTATGTCTCAAGGGACGCTCGAAAAGTCTCATTAAGACGTTCCATTGACTTACCTGCCTGGGAGTGGGAACGCTGCCACCGATTCCCGGCGGCTCCGTCCGAAGATTGCTGCAGGGACCTTTGAGATGGTTACGACCGAGTGTCGTCTGCCAGATGGAGCCTTCGCCTGTGACAGTGTTGCAAGGAAAGCAGCCTCCTTTGGCGATGGTCCAGATCCCTCGCCGCCCCGCTCGGAGAGTCGCCGAACCTGACTGGCTGTGATACCTTCGGTAACCTGTTGTGATGGCAACGAATGCTTGCGGCTCTCTCGTGGATCTCGCCATGGTGACAGCAGATACGGGTTCACTGGCGAATCAATGTCCAAACTGGCCCGATACGTTGGCGTGCCCGAGCTGCTCTGATCGTCCTCCTCGGTTGCACCGGACTCCTCCACCACAATCAGGGGCTCCGGCTTGCCTGACGCAAATGGCGAGAACGATGACCGTCTCTGGCGAAATTTATCTGAAAGACAACGAAACGATTGTTATTGCTGGGTGAGTGACTGGACGCAGATTGCGGCTCATTCATCAGAACCGACAACTGACATAATGTAGATGCGCAACCAAAACAAAAGATTCAAGTGCGAGGGCGAGATTCGGGTCGAAAATGGCAGAGGCGAGGCAAGTAATCAATCAAAGAAAATCTTGAGAGTAACGCCAGCTCCATGGGCGTACGGTTGGCGCACAATGAACAACAACAAGTGGGCGGAGGTGCGGAGGAGGATACACAAAATAAACACAATCGGAAGGACTCGCACGAGTGAGTTCCGTCGTTAGAATGAATAACCTTACAGATTAGGCGAGGTTCCGTCCAGAAATTGGGTGAGCCTTCCAGTCAACCAACTGACCGACCGATCGACCGACCACCCGACCAAACCAATCGTGACCAGCATCCAAAGGCCCATCATTTAAAGGGTTACGAGTACAATTCTGAGAGAAAGTTACGAGTGTTTGTTGGGACATGGACTATTAGCAGGAATTGTTTGCCTGATGGCCACGGATTTGGATCGATGGAAAAGACTTGTGTGGCGTGAGCACAAGAGGAGGGAAACAAACGAAGAAAAATTTGTTTGCATGCCACTGCTTGCCACTTGAAGGTAGACACACGTACAGAGGCTGGGGAGGGGGCGGCACGGCTCACAATAGGTAGTCGTGTAGAATTTATGAGAACAAAAGTGCTTTTACGAGGTTTCAATGGATTTCTTTTATGGGCCGGAGATGGGTCGACGATAGAACGTGAATTTATTGATTGTGTTATCGGCATGAACGCGCCTATTATCCCTCCGGAGAGCTTTTCAATTGTGGATATCGTCCTCACATCAAATACTCGTTTGAATTGAAGTGTCGATGGAGTGAATATGGTTCTGGGGATTTTAAGCAATTTTCAAACGAAATGCGCAACATCATTGTCTTCAGTTGCGAATCATGAGGGATTTAATCTTGCTTAGAGGCGAGAATTGAGACGATTGTGGAAAAGGGCGTCGTTATCGTACAGCAAGATGAGGACGCATCTCCAGCCATGGTGATTACACAATCTGTTCGGAATTCAGCGACAAAGAGCGTATTTTTGCAGACATTCACCGAGTTGTTACTTGACAAGTTATTTTAGCGTGTCTATGGGGGACCATCAATGGCATCGGCAGCTACACGGGATCGGAGAAGAGCCAGGAGTCTAGTGGAGCCATCGAAGATGACGACGACGATGACAGTCAAATATTTGTTTGTCGGTGGCTACGAGGGATCGGATAAGAGCCAGAAGGCTATTTGTGTCACGGATAACGACGATGACGATGATAGTCAAAAATTTGTTTGTCTACGGGGGCCACCAATGACATCGGCGCCTATGTGGGATCGGATAAAGATAAGGGACCTGGTTGATTTGCCGATGCCGATGAATAGATACAGTCCCGAACGACCGCATATTTTTCAGAAAGAGAAAATAATTTTCATAGAAAATGTGTCCGCCATCGGAGAGTGTAGGCCGAACTGAACTTCAATCGTTGCCCACAGGCACACAACCAAAATCCTTTTTACTAGTCATGTGTCCCGAGATGCAGCAGGAACAACCGGCCCAATCTGGTGTATCCTCAAGAGACGGACGCCTGTTATCTCCTATTGACGCGATTCCCCGAATCAACGATCGGCAAAAACCTGTCATTCCCAAGATAAATAGCCATCGACAGGAATGATTCGATGCATTAGGCGAAAATCAATCAGCTCAATGATTGCAGTCCTCCCACGACTATGTGACATCTCCATCAGCAATTTCGATGGCCACTGGGCCACCTGCACACCCCGCAGGCAATACACCACGCCAGCAACGCCTGATACCGATTCAATTCACACGCAACCCGCAACATTTGACCCGGCTGGGCGCTGTTGCATCATGCTAATTGGTGTATTCAACGCAAATGTCCCTCATTGCAAAATATTCAACTAATCGGACTGCAAGGAGAGACACTCATTAATCCAGCGTACGTAAGTGCCATCGATGGTCGCAAGCCCAGAGACTGCACCGCGTGCTGGGGAATAATTGGACATCATTGCGCAATTACGGGAGGGATTTATCTGCTGAAGAGAACCGCTCAAAAGCAAACGATTCAAGGCATAAATCAATGCGATGTCGAACAAATCCGGGCGAAACCTTACAGCCCCTACGACGCGAACACAGCGATCCCTACTAAGGGCGAAAGTGGAAACTGCTTGTGTGTCAATGGGAGCCGGCATAGCCCACCCACATCTGGAAAGTTCGTAAAACGTTGTGCCCAACGAAGCGGATTCCATTTTGACTGCCCGAGAGGGGATGATTGATTGGTTCCCTTCGGGGCATGGGGAGAGGAAACAAGATTATCAGAAGCACATACGGCCATTGGACGCAACCAACTTAGTGCGGTAGAGTGTGGGCGAGTGGGGGCAGCGTGGTGCGGCATTGGGTTTCAGTCAAATGAGAGGGCGATCCGATGGCGCATCTGGGCAATGAGTCGAGCAGGATGTCCAGAATATTAGAGACTTCCACTTGAATTTCAGGTACACTGACGCTGCTGTGAAGTTTGGCAGGAGGGCAATTACAAGTTCGTCGAAATTGTGTACCTTGACATATGATACACGACGGCATAGTAGAAACGATTTTCTACAGTGGATCACATTGATGACAAGTTTCAAGGACAAGCTTGCAGTTCAGTTTCCTTGATCCCTTCTGAGGCTTTTAAAGTGTGTTTAAAAGGCAACTTCGATGTGTACCTGTTCATGAGACTATGGTCATTCACGGCAATGGAGGCCCATCATTTCATGTCCCCGGCAGATCAACATTTTGAAATATGCTAAGAGATCAAAGCAGACGATCCAAATCCTAGTGCTGCCAAGGTTAGGAGCTCATAAAGGACATGTTTCAGAAATTACCCAATTGTTCAGAATTCAATGCCTAGGAATTTGGAAACTAAAATGACAGCATTTTTATTGCTCCATCCTTAATGCCAAGCCATCAAAGGTTAACTAATAAGTTCAAAGTTAATCTGATCGACCTCAAGCACAGCGTATCAGCGAACCCATCTGCAATCTCAATCATGTTCTCCAACAGAACAGCATCAGACATCTGTTGAGTCCAGATAAGAAGCCGAAATTTCAATATTCCCCATCCTCTCTCTTGGAAACAAATTTATTCATCGGCTCACCTGACAACGGCCAATGGCTGGGCTCGTGTCCCCGGAGGCCCCCGTCTGCTTCTCCGCATCCATCCCCAAGAGTACCGGTCAAATTATTTTCGGCCAACTCACTTATCAGCGCCGAGATGTTGATGGAATTCAATCCCGGCTAACGAGTGGGCGTGCTCATGCATACTGTCACCAGGGAGGCCCCGCACTATGTGCGCTTCATAAACTCGATTTTCATCGACGATGCGATGCTGAAACCGAAAACGTATTCCATGCGGACGACCTAGCTGCACATCACCACCCACAGGATGCATGTGAATAGCTCCAGATTCCAATCCGAAAGTAATTAAATCACACGTCCTGCCAGCGACTGGGGAACACGCGCTTGTATCTCCATCCTTATCGGACAAAAAAAAATACTCTTCGTGACGGACAAATGGATGTGCGTAGCGTAATGTTCTATGTCATGGCACAGGACAGAGGCAATATCCCGATGCGAACAAAGGAAATTCAAGTCCCGACAGCATTCACAATTCACTTCGTCCCTCTGACATTTGTTGCGGGCTACACAAATCTGGAAACCGGAAGACCGAGCGCGCACTCAGGTGCGAACGGGAACAGTGAGCCGGTCGAATTACGGCGATGTTTCCGCTGGATGACACGGAAATAGATGTTCATGTTCCAGAAATAGAAGCACAAAAGCAATTTACAAATTACTCGAGCCCCCAATGTGGGCGTCAGCCTGGACTTCCTCGTGGCGGACTTCTGCAGGATGTTGCGGTGGGAATATCTGCAGTTTCATTTGCGTAATGAGTTCCCTTTGGCATTCAGCAGCAGGTACCTTGTTTTTCACAGTTTATGACGGTGAGGTCGAATAGGCTACATGCCAAATGGAAGCAAATGTCTATTGCCTGGCGATTACCACAGATGCCAAGGACGTGGGTGGATATGCATCCGAAGCTTGAACTGTATTCTGTCGGAAGAAAGTGTGCTGCTTGAGAACATCCAGTAATGAGCCCTGTTAGGTATATTGGACTAAAGAGAAGGATAGCTGAATTGCATCTTTGAAGTGGGACAACACTTTTCAATTTTTATAACTTTATTTCATCCTCCATCACCTATCACCCAATATTCGAATCATGACTTCAAAGCAACGACGTTCCCAAGACTAGCCTGCCTTTTCCATTCACTGAGAACTTGCCGTGTAGTCACATTTCGCACAAAACCCCGAATTTCATTACATTCTGATTCTGCCACAAAAATACCGACGGAAAGGGTAATTTTCTTTATGGGCGAGCAATTTAGTTCAATTTTCCTAGACGAAAACTGCGTTCGTCTGTGCCCTGGCATGCGGCTGCTCCCGTCTGCCACCCCGACCAACTCCGCCGACGGAAGGATGTCTTCAGCATGGATCCGTCGATGCCAAGATTCATCTTTATTGGAAAAATGAAAATTTCATCACAACCTCAATTGATATAAATAAGTCTTTATGGTTGGTTCTTCATCTCTTGGAGGGTGTTTTATTTTGCCGGGTGGATAGAACTCGATGCTGGTAGTTGCGTGGGGTGGTTATTGAGTGCAGTTACATGCTGGTGGAGCACCATGTTTGTGGAATGGAATTTTGTGGAGCCTGTGAAGGGAGTTAAATTCGCAAATGTATTGCAATGGGATTTGAGCAATTCAAGCTCTGATCTCTGCTAACGTTTGCGGATGAGTTTCCATCTGTACACGCATTTTGCAAATCATTCATTGAATGTTCAAGTAATTAATGTTGAGAGATTCCTTGCAGTTCATTAAAGGGTTTGCTATTTGAGAAGTATAAGACGTAGAGGCCAGATATTTTGATTATTTCCAAGGCTGTAAACACGTGAAAGCACGTTTTCCTTTACATCAATTAGCTGATTGGCTTTCTTGTATGTAGTTTTTGGTGCGTTTGACTGAATAATTTTGGCGATTGGTGGTCTACATAGATGTGGTTGATCCTGTGTACAAAGTAAGGCCACTCAGAGAATATTGAGTGGTATCGGTTTCTGTAGCTATGTTTTCCTGCGAACGAATTCTGAACACGAATGTTGTTCTAGCTAAAGTTTGTAGTCACTGTGTTAGATCGAGACAGTTGACTCTGCGATTTTGTTGTCTCCTATAAGTTCTATCGCTCGCTTTTGGATTCTACTTAGTAGGTGCAGGGTTATCTGGGGGACACCAGACCAGCTATGAGCGTTGTACTCAAGCATAGCCATATACATTGAAGCCAATTCAGAGGGGATGAAATATTTTTATTCAAAATCCACAAAAATGTAAGCTGGCGGATTGCAAAGTATAGTGAATACCTAAGTTGCGTCCAAAATGCATTCAACCCCATCTACGACGACATCAGAATACAGTGATTTTTTTTGGGAAAGGTCATCTTAAAGTATGAAAAATGTTAAATTTTGCATTTACTGTCTCTGTATGTCTCAGTAGGGCTTATGTCTTGACAATTTGTATTACATTGGGTCTTAATTGTGGTGCCGATACCATACCGAGGAAGGAAATTTTTTCCGTTCGCTTAAAAGCAGACAGAAGATCATTTATCAACGCGAGAAAGAGTATCGGAGACAAAACAGAGCCTTGGGGAACACCAGCATTTATTTGATCTATACCAGCGAAATCAAGGCAGCGAAAAAAAATTTGGCTACTACACCAAATGGGATACTCGTAGCGATGCTAGAAAATCGATACTTATAGAGAGGAGACCGTGGTGGCCCGTGGCGTCTAAGTACCTGTCTAAGTTCGATTCCTGGTACGACAAGAAATACTTTTCACGGCCCACATCTTTCGAGTCACTGACAATGCTCAAAGAGTATAACTGTCTAGAAAAAGCTTCTCAAAATTGGCCGTTCGGAGTCGGCATAAAACTATAGGTCCCTTCCACTCATGATAGAACAATAGCACGCACAACACGAGTGGTTGCTGAGAAGCTAGGCTCTGGCCCTCTACGGGCTGTAGCGCCACCAATATTATATTATTATTATAGAGAGGAGACCACCCATAGGTGGATGCAGATCAGCAGCTAAATGTCGGAGCATAAAGATAGTGCTCCCTAATGGTACGGAAATAGCAACAGACAAAGACTTCAGGTATATTGTTGTTAAATTCACGGAAAGGTTGAAGTTCGACAGGCACTCGAAACTGACCATTAAGAAGCCCAACCTAGGCTTCCATCGCATCTATCCTGTGATGCGTAAACTAAATGGATTAAGCCAGAGGACAAGGCTGCTACTCTGCAAGCAGCTAGTATGGCCGATTTTAACGTACGGCTTCCCAATATGGCACACCATATCTAAGACCAGCATGGAGAAGTTCGCAATTTTCGAAAGGAAAATACTGCGAATACGTAAAGGTCTCCTCTTCGACATTGGACCGATGAAAGCACCTCAGCAACAAGAAGCTTTTCGACGAAGCACGCATTATCGCCTTACAACAGTACTGGTGACATTGTTCAGAAAGCAGCTTCTAGAATCATCCTAACGAGCCAATCAGTAATCTGAGCAACACCATCCCCGGACAACGCTACCTAAACGCGCTCAGTTTGCTAAGCAAGGCAGAACTACCCAACTACATCTAACAATGAACTGCATGGCTTCTACCAGAGCAGCGATAGCAGTCATCATTGAGGCTAAAACGGTTACCACACCACCACCTCCTCTCAAAAGGCCCAACATGGACACACGGATTTGAACAACCTGATGTAAGCACTGGACATTGTAGGATATACAATTGTGATTTTTTAGCTATTATCTTTTTGGCAACACTGGTTTAAACAGCTGACGCACGTTTCGTGTTTTGTTTCACTGTCAAACATCTTCAGTTTGGTCTATAATTTAACCATGAATCGTCTTACAAACGAACAACGCTTGCATATTATTGAATTTTATTATCAAAATGCGGGCCCTTCTAAAGTTGGCCGAAGATCCACTTTTTTACCGAAAAATTGTGTTCAGCGACGAAGCTCATTTTTGGCTCAATGGGTACGTAAATAAGCAGAATTGTCGATTTTGGAGTGAATATCAGCCAGAAGCATTGCAAGAGCTACCAATGCATCCAGAAAAAGTCACAGTTTGGTGCGGTTTATGGGCTGGTGGCATCATTGGACCGTACTTCTTCAAAGATGATGCGAATCGTAACGTAACTGTGAATGGTGAGCGCTACCGTGAGATGATATCCAACTTTTTTTTTGCCCAAAATGCAAGAGCTTGACTTGCATGACAAGTGGTTTCAACAAGACGGTGCCACACATCACACGCAACAATGGACTTATTGAGGGGCGAGTTCGGTGAACATTTTATTTCACGTTCGGGACCGGTCAATTGGCCGCCTAGATCGTGCGATTTAACGCCTTTAGACTATTTTTTGTGGGGCTATGTTAAAGCTCATGTCTATACAGACAAGCCCGCTTCAATTGACGCATTGAAAGGCAACATTGAAGCATTTATTCGTGACATATCGGCCGAAATGTTGGAAAGAGTATGCCAAAATTGGACTAAGCGGATGGACCATTTGAGGCGCAGTCAAGGTCCACATTTGCATGAAATAATCTTCAAACAATTAATTATATGGACCGTACTATGGATTCAAATAAAGATTTCATGCATTTTTCTGAACTTTATGTGTATCTTATTGAAAAACTTTCCTATAGCTTTTAAAAAATCAGCCTTTATATTCTAATCCGGTAGAAGAAATGCATCATTACCATAGGCACGCTTTTTCGCTTTTTCGCTTTTCAGCACTGTTTCGGCAGAAATACAACCGACCAGCTTTTCACTCTATGAATGGGTGGTCGAAACCTATCTACAGCTGTTTTGTAAATTTGCAAAAGGCATACGACCGAGTGCGTCGAGGTAAACTCTGGAGTGTCCTGCGGGAGTATGGGATGGATGGTCCTCTTCTGAGGGCCATTCAGTCTCTATACACAAACTGTAGCAGTTTTGTTCGGGTTAACGGTGATAAATCAACATCTTTGACAGTGGTCGTTGGACTTCGCCAAGGGTGCGTCTTGTCACCTTTCTTTTCCACTTGCAGCACTGTCGAGGCGAGGTATGTTTCACATTGGGAGAGTTGCAGATTATTTTTGCAGCTGGCTTAGTAATCTTCACATCCTCCCAGACGGAAATGCAGAAGCACTCGATAGGTTAGTGGGCGATTGAGCTGATGCTGGGATGACTGTATACGTGAACAAATCAGAGATTATGGTGATTTCGAGAACGCCTATTCAGTTAGTGGAGTCCCATTGAAGCAAGTGAGGAACATTAAGTATCTCGGGTATTTTTAACGAGTAATGGGCGGATTTACGCTGAGCTGAGCGGATTTACGAAGATCTGTAATGAGGACGGACAAACTTGGTGTCTAAGCTAAGTTAGCGGCTTTCAACTCAACTTTTATTTCTATTATGTTTTCATTTCAACTCTCACGTATGAATATTTTGGAACGACCGAAAGAATAAGCTCGTGAATACAAAGCGACAAGTTGAGACTTGTTTGTGCTGTTGAATGAGTAACTCGCCGTGATTGAGTGAGAAACAAGGCAGTATATGAGCAGCTCCATCTTGAGCAGCTCCTTCTTCGAACGGAATGTGCTATGATTTCATGGTTTGGTCACGAATGTCCCCACTATTAAGACTTCCGAAACGTGCCTTGAGTGCGATTCCATCAGCCCCAGCACGAGGTGGTTGTATCAAGTCCAAACACTCGCCTGGTTGCGCTTAGGCATGTTTCTCGATGAGTTAGAGTCGAGGAAGCTGCGTGTTTTTCCCCCGCGACTTGCGTAATTTCATTTACAATAATTTGAAGTATGTACAATATAACATGTAACACTCATTATTTCTCTATGAACCCGTTTGTGAGTCACTGCACACGCACCAGTGTCTGCAAGAGTATTCCTTGTATTGGCGCAACGAGAGTGCTTAACACCGATGTTCTGGTTTTTGCATGTTTTTTGCCTCGTTCTTGCAACGACTGTTGAATGTGACGGTTTCCCGTCCATTTGACTTCTGGACACAGCAGAGAAAGGATGATTACATTTATTATTCATCTAAATTTATTCCTCTACACAGTTTGCAGGCCGTAAGGAAGGGATCAAAGATCTAAGCCTGCAAATGAGGAAATGAATAAGCTAATCTCTAAAACAACGTTCAACGTTTAAATCGTGCCCACATACATTCGCCACGCTTAGGGCAAAGTAAATGCCGTCATCTCGAAAAAAAGTGTCCTGCTCCACTTGGATGTACCCTTAAACTGAAGGCTCTTTCTGAGATGCGAGAGGTTAAAAGATAATCTCCAATATCGACTTTCAAAAGACAACACCGGCGAACGCGTTACGTGGGCGAAACAAACACGCTCCTGACGCTGAGTATATCACATCAAATCACACAGCAAACTCCCATTGAATCCACCTGCGAGGCATCATTTTCGTCTCCTCGCGATGCGTGGGATCAAGCTTACTCGTGTGAACTCATCCCACGACTGCGATTGTGAGAACTTCCGCCTGACTGAACACGACTCCCAGATACTTTTGCATGCACAACATAATCGACACTGTCACCCCTTCCGCTCCCATCAACCAGCAACCAATTGTTCGGCAAAACCCCCAAACTCCCCCTCAATTTACCCAAGAAAAGTACGCACTTTCAGCCTCGTGTTGCTACAAAGCCTCCCTCATGCTTGCTCAAACTTTTTGTTTGCATTACTCAGCCTCCGTGCCTTACAGATGTGAATCGGCGTTAACTTCACTTCACAGAGCCCATTCACATCGTGGGCAAGATATCGCAGTCCGCTCTCAATTTACAAGCGACTTAACAGCGACTTACAAAGTGTCGCACTCAATGACACGCTGACACACCGATACACTGACACACTGACACCCCTGGCAGCATGCTCCTTGCTCGATTGGCGTTTTATTACCGTCATTTCGGAAAACGAAAAACAGTCCCCTGAAATATCTGATCTCATTATTATTTGGCTATTACACCCCGGGCATGGGGAGGAGGAGTTGATTTCCCCGTCTTCCCACACTCACGACGGCTCATCAACCCCATCAGGGGGGGGTTTTCCTCGCTCGTCGTCGTTTATAAGCAAAATAAAGCGAAGTGCGTGCTACGCCGATTGAGCACAAAGGCGTCAGGGATGATGTCCTCATCACCGTGGAGTGTTGCCGCCATTTGCAGCACATTGTGTGACTCGCTGTTGTCGTCGTCGCAAAAAGAACACATCCTGGGCACGCCTCTCCGACTATGCCATTTTAGGAGTGAATGTGAATTAATTACGAATTATACGAGTGCGTAATGAGATGCGATGATTATACCCGTGCCGATTACATTAAGGCGATGGTTACATCCTTGAGTACATTTGGAATCAACATTATTGCTCCTCAGAGCTCAAATGGAAGATGAAATGCTTACTGTGGTCTCTGCGGCCTCAGTCACCGTGGGGAGGAAGCTGTGTGCCGTAAATGAGTTATTTTTCCTCGTAAGGATACGATGCCCGCAACGCATCCAATGGGGTTTAGGTGAGGTTATTGTTCCCGCAGCAGGAAAAATATGCGTATATCTCTGAGGGATATTTCATCTCCGTCCATTTTGGTCGGTGAAGACAAATGGACCTGGACTCCTAGGGTTGGGAGCAATTTAGCAATTCCGGGGTATTTGGCAAGAGAACTGATGGCTGCGGGTGTGTAAATGATCGTCCGAGTGCGCAATGTGTTCTGTTTATTTTCGGGAATTTGTGAATAAGTCAATGTCTCACTTGAGGTGATATAAGAGGGCTGAGTGAATCGGATTATCCGTTTGACAACTATGCTAAGTGCCTTTCGCTGGTGTGGGATACCCCGCGAATTTTGGGAACTGAGGAAAGAAAAACAATAAATGTCCCGCATCACCAATCTTCAGTCGTCAGTCGTCAGTCTTCAGTCTTCAGTCTTCAGTCGTCAGTCTTCAATCTTCAATCTTCAATCTACAGTCTTTAGTCCTCAGTCTTCAGTCTTCAGTCTTCAGTCTTCAGTCTTCAGTCTTCAATCTACAGTCTACAGTCTTCAGTCTACAGTCTCCAGTCTACAGTCTACAGTCTACAGTCTACAGTCTACAGTCTTCAGTCTTCAGTCTTTAGTCTTTAGTCTTCAGTCGTTAGTCGTCAGTCTTCAGTCTTCAGTCTTTAGTCTTTCGTCTTTAGTCTTCAGTCTTCAGTCTTCAGTCTTCAGTCTTCAGTCTTCAGTCTTCAGTCTTCAGCCTTCAGTCTTCAGTCTTCAGTCTTCAGTCTTTAGTCTTTAGTCTTTAGTCTTTAGTCTTTAGTCTTTAGTCTTCAGTATTCAGTCTTCAGTCTGCAGTCTTCAGTCTTCAGTCTTCAGTCTTCAGTCTTCAGTCTTCAGTCTTCAGTCTTCAGTCTTCAGTCTTCAGTCTTCAGTCTTCAGTCTTCAGTCTTCAGTCTTCAGTCTTCAGTCTTCAGTCTTCAGTCTTCAGTCTTCAGTCTTCAGTCTTCAGTCTTCAGTCTTCAGCCTTCAGTCTTCAGTCTTCAGTCTTCAGTCTTCAGTCTTCAGTCTTCAGTCTTCAGTCTTCAGTCTTCAGTCTTCAGTCTTCAGTCTTCAGTCTTCAGTCTTCAGTCTTCAGTCTTCAGTCTTCAGTCTTCAGTCTTCAGTCTTCAGTCTTCAGTCTTCAGTCTTCAGTCTTCAGTCTTCAGTCTTCAGTCTTCAGTCTTCAGTCTTCAGTCTTCAGTCTTCAGTCTTCAGTCTGCAGTCTTCAGTCTTCAGTCTCCAGTCTACAGTCTACAGTCTACAGTCTTCAGTCTTTAGTCGTTAGTCGTCAGTCTTCAGTCTTCAGTCTTTAGTCTTTAGTCTTTCGTCTTTAGTCTTCAGTCTTAAGTCTTCAGTCTTCAGTCTTCAGTCTTCAGTCTCCAGTCTTCAGTCTTCAGTCTTCAGTCTTCAGTCTTCAGTCTTCAGTCTTTAGTCTTTAGTCTTTCGTCTTTAGTCTTCAGTCTTAAGTCTTCAGTCTTCAGTCTTCAGTCTTCAGTCTTCAGTCTCCAGTCTTCAGTCTTCAGTCTTCAGTCTTCAGTCTTCAGTCTTCAGTCTTCAGTCTTCAGCCTTCAGTCTTCAGTCTTCAGTCTTCAGTCTTCAGTCTTCAGCCTTCAGTCTTCAGTCTTCAGTCCTCAATCTCAGCGTGGATTCATCCCACCAAACACAACTCCAGACATCGACATCAATTCCAGACATCAGACGAATTCCCATAAATTTCATGGAATCGATAGCATCTTTGCACCCAATTCAAGATCCGTTATCTGAAAGCCATTGGCGATAACCTCTTACATTGGTACTTGACTTGACTTGAGTGTGCTCGCCCTGTCCTAACGGCATCCCACTGAAATGTATCGCCCCATCTAAAAGCATAAGAGTTCGTCGACCAAATGTCCGAAACTTTGCCACCATTGAAGGTTGAAGTTCACAGAGGACAGCTCTTTGACACACCGTCACAAAGTTGTTGGTCTCCTTGCGAAAGACGCAGGTGCCGTCGCCCTCCAGACAAATTCCAATGAACGTCAATTAGAACCGAAACCCACCACCGCCGTCAGGCATCCGGTGAATTCATTCGCATTCAATAAGACCCCTTCAGGCTAAGTGGACCAGGACTCCTCTGCATGTGTGTGTATTACCTCTACGTGTCGGATGTCTCATCTGCTACACGCACCCTCGAATCGAACGAATATGCAACATCGTCGAATCCGACTATCAATTGCCGTCTACTCCATTGACGGGTCATACACTCGATTTGCATGTATGCGTGGACCAAAAAGTATGAATTTCCACCATGTTCGCCTCAATGGCATATTCATGTACCCTCGTTCCAAGCCGAGCGTACACGCCGGTTCTTAATCGAAATACATGCACGCCATCAGAGTTCCTAAAGCCCTGACAAAGTAATTCTGTTGTTCGGATGCCACAGGCCAAACCGAAACCGTATACATCCATTCCATACATGTCCCGTACGTGCCGGATGCTGACAAGCATTCTCTCACACATGCACGCCATTCATTTCCCCCGCTTCGGCGGCCTTTGGTTGATTTCATTTTTTGTTACTTTTCAATTTCGTGTCGGAATAAATCATCAGGCCTCGACACTGAAGGCTGCCTTCATGGAATACTCGCATCAGACGCTCTCTCGGATATTGGGTAGTCGCGCTGCGATATTGACAAATAGTCGATTAGGGTTGGTGGGAGGCGCTGCTGCTGCTGCTGCTGTACTGGCCCTTGTCGGTCGAAAATTGATGAAGAAATCAGAGACGCTGGGCAAGTGGGAATAAGCAGATTTTCCTTGAAAGTTATTTGTAGCCTGGAATGGTGGGCCTTTCCGGTAGCAGATGATCAGAAATTAGTTTGAGCAAAGCGCAACACTTCGAGGGTCACAATCAAGTCGAGATGGGATGAAATGGGGTAGAATAACCGGAAAAGGCTAACGAAACATTCGAAAACTAGATGTTACGTGGGGATGAATAAATTCGATAAGATGTGCCAGTGATGAAAATTTGCTTCATAGGAAGTTAAGAAATCAACTTTTGATGTATAACTTTTTCATTCACAAAAATTAAGCCGAAATTTTGTTACCAAAATTTAAGAAGAGTAAACATTTCATATCGACTTTGTATTAGTAATGACAAGACAGGCAGGGCAGGTTTGATAACCCAGCGTTTTGGAATAGTTTTTTGTCTTCGAAAATTTTGTTGCAAAATGCGAGGGAGGTATGTATTTAGGTGAGTGGGCTGCCAAGGAAATCGCCCGTACTATGTTACTTCAGTGATAGTGACATTAATTTGACCCCAATGGTAAATGGACCAGATTTGAAAACCAGATAAAAGCGTTGCTTTCACTGGGATTCGAACCGAGGACTTCTCCAGTCAAGGGCAGGCTCTCAACTGCGCCACCCAGCCGTTGGCGAGGGAGGCGAATAGAAAAATTATTTCAAGGACATAACTCCTCCGATTTCGTATCAAGATTTAATTAAAACTCAAACGCAACTTTTTAATAGAAAAATTTATTCGGACGTCCATACACTAACAGGAATACTATTCGACTTACTCTCTTTGTACCGGCAGCCCTCTCTTAGAATTGTTTTGCATGTTAAGCTTGCACTCGTGACCTAGTCCAAGTTCGTCATATAGTGGCCGAGAAACCATACGAAAAATAATAGTTCCATTGGTGGATCGAACATGGAACTATACTTTTTTTTTTAGGGGAACTAGTTCGGGGAACTATTTACAACCACCGATAAGTGTGATCGGATTGAAGGAAAAACGCGTAACGCCGCGGCACTTTTTTAGTTTCAGTGACAAAGCTATGGTTAAATTTTAAGGGCCGATGTTGATTTTGAATAAAACACAAATAATTTAGGAAATTATTGTCATTTCTTTTTATTATGATAATATTGGTATGGTTCAATTATGTATGGAACAAAATATCGGCCAAATGGCCGCTGCGACCACCTCCATCCGATGGTCCAAATTTTCGATGACGCTGAAGCATAATTGAGGTTCTATGCCGTTAATGTGCCGAATTATCTCATCATTTAGCTCTTGAATTGTTGCTGGCTTATAGACGTACACCTTTTCTTTCAAATCACCCCAAAGAAAAACATCCAACAGTGTCAAAACACATGATCTTGGCGGCCAATTGACATCGCCACCACGTGAAATAACACGGCCATTGAATTTGTCACGCAAAAGAGCCATTGTTTCGTTAGCTGTGTGGCAAGTAGCACCGTCCTGTTGAAACCACATATCGTCCACATTCATATCTTCCAATTCGGGCCATAAAAAGTTCGTTATCATTTCACGATAGCGAACACCATTCACAGTAACTGCCTGACCGGCCTCATTTTGGAAAAAATACGGCCCGATGATGCCGCCAGCCCATAAAGCGCACCAAACAGTCACTCTTTGTGGGTGCATTGGTTTTTCGACAATCCACAATTGGATTATCATTCGCTCAAATGGGGCAATTCTGCTTATTGACGAATCCACTGAGGTGAAAATGTGTCTCATCACTAAAGATGAGTGCACGATATGCATTTTGATTTGAACTCCCATTTCCAATAACTTTAACGCGTTGCTCGTTTATGTATCTTTCCATGGTTCAAATTGAGTTAGTCTGAAATTGAGAAATGTCAAATGAAATGCAAAAGAAAACTTGACGTTTAGGTGTGGTTCACATTCAACATCGGCCTTTAAAGTTTAACCACATTAATTTACATAGTACGTCTTTCGACTGAATGAGTGATTTTTTGTAGATGTTGCCCATAGTTCGCGAATCTTTGCAGTTCGATAGACCATGTTCAGTTTAGAGGAAAGTTTAATTTTTGTTCAGTTGAACTTCGATAGTGTACGGGGATAAGAAATATATGGCAACTCTTTCCATTTGGTGCGTATATTGGCTAGCATTTGTATTGTTTTTCGAGGTACATTAATGTCTCGCTAATCCGAATCAATAATTGCAGAGTTGGACTAACATGACAAAGAAAAGAGGTCTTATTTAAAGAGAAAAATGCATGTTTATTGCTGCGTAAAACCAAAAAATTGCAATAATAATATAAGTTAAAAAAAAATATTTCATGTACGCATATTCGATTGTGTTCTCATATCTCATACAGTTTGGATCGCGAAATCAGTAACAAGTGTTTGTTTTTTCTTTGCCCTTGCATTTTTGAAGGTTTTGAAAGACTAATTGTGTTTGTTATGTTTTGTAGTTTTAGAATGTATTTGGTGCATTCCTTTAGAACTTTCAAATTAAAGATTTTAATGGCCAACCATCACGAATCACTTTAGACGATTCCACTTCTGATTCTGACCAGTGAAAGGAATTGATAAAAATAAAGATGGCGATAAATCTTAGCAAACAAGTCGCTGTGCAACAAAACGAACAGATAACTTTTCATCAGATGTCGAAAATGCTGCGATATGGAAATCCACAGCAAAGGATTTAATTTCAAGGAATGGATCCCATTACCGAACATCAGATGGCTTGAGAACGAAATACGAAAACTTGAAATAAAGAGCGAAACAAAATGGAGCTGAGGTGCAAAACTGAGCTTTAAACGGCAATGTAGTATCGTTGAACTTCAACTACAAACTGAACTCAGTTTAAGGTTAAAATAAAACTGTGAGTGGAGTTTAAGCTGGAGTTTAAGTTTCAACTGTGAAACTGGGAAGGTAGTTCGAACTACGAACATATACCTACACATATGAAAACGATGACTATATCGTTCATCGATGAACTACAATACATATGTGAACTGTGCCCGGGATTCATAAGTAAATACCAGCGTTGGTTATTTAAATCTCGGCGAACATATCGGAACTATCGGACATGTTTAAGTGAAGTATACGGAACGATTAAAACTAGCTCCAATGGTGAACAGAGTGCAAGGAAGTATACAGGTACGGAACGAGCCAACTCTAGCGTTCTGGAAGCCATTTGGAGAACATGAATACCGGCGCGATGACCGAATCATGGAGTATAGTAAAAACGTCTAGCCAGTTTCGTACAAGTGTGTTTTGTAAACAACAGTCAAACGTTAAAGTGGTGAATAAAAAGTGAAATGAAGATTTTGGATTAACAAATATTTGGAAATAAATTTGTGCACAGTGTAGTCGAAGTATTGTGTTGTTGCGCAACTTTAAGCGCAAGGTTTTTATTTAGTTTACGTACACCTGTACATTTACAAAACGTAACATTTGGTGTGACGAAATGGTGAAATTTATGAATGGGAAAATGGAACAACTTAAGAAGGACCTGGCGCAGAGGAGCCTTTCGACATCGATTAAATGCTGCATTTTAACAAAACCTGTGTGAAGTCGTAGGTAGGTCAAAAAGCGCGGCTGTGGCAGTTGGAAGACGGACAAGAAAGTAATACATTAGAAAGTTCATCATCTCAACAAAAAAAGCTGAGCCTAGAGACTTCTCTGGGCGACATAGAAACATCGATCAACAAAACGGTTCGTCGAATGGAGAAAGACATCTATGCTCTAAAGCTGAGGGAACCAGTGGTAAGTCACATGCCAAAAGAAGTTCAACACGCAGACCTCCGACGGAACAGCATTCAACGTCTTCAGGCTGCAGTTTGAAACCTCCGTTACTAGAGAACATCTAAGGGAGGAACAGATGGCAGAGGTATTGAAATATCGCTTTCCATGCATTACGCACTTGTTGAAACAGGTGACGGTGTGAGGTATGAAATAAAATTATCTTTTTTTCGTTTTGAATTGTGGTAAATTTCATGCTGCATTGAGACCAGTCGACCAGACACCGGTCCCCCAACACTTGCAGAAATCAAAACTGCGATCAACCTCTTAAAAGTCAACAAAGCAGCTGGACTGGATGCCATACCAGCCGAGTTCCTGAAAGCCGATCCCGACACAACGGCCGGTATACTGCTACCATTAATACAGGCTATATGGGAAGACGAAAAGTACCCCAGGGACTGGAAGGATGGAGTTATTGTTAAGATACCAAAAAAGGGAGACCTTAAAAACTGCAATAACTGGCGTGGTATTACCGTTTTGTCTGTCTTTCCGAAAATAATGGCAACTATCATTCTCGTACGGACAAAGGACAGGATCGAAAATACGCTCAAGAGGCATCAAGCAGGCTTTCGTAGTGGTCGGTCATGTGTCGATCACATTAACACCCTGCGTATAATACTCGAACAATCAACCGAGTTTACGTCACAGCTCTACCTTATGTTCGTAGACTTTGAGAAGGCCTTTGACCGAGTCAACCGTGAATTGATCTGGAAGTCTCTAGATAGGAGAGGGATTCCCCCGAAGATTGTTGCTATTATAAGGGAATCCTATCACGCCGCAAGATGCTTCGTTCTACATAATGGACAACTTTCCGACTCTTTCGAAGTGCGACAGGGAGTAAGACAAGGGGATATTCTATCGCCCATCCTATTCTTACTGGCGATAGATGATGTACTGACTGCCACCGTAGGTATAACTGAGAGACATGGAATCAAATGGAGACCGTTTGAGAGGCTAAATCACCTGGATTATGCCGACGATATCTGTTTCCTGGCAAGTTCCAACAGCGGGATGAACGAGATATGCCAATCACTTCAAGTGAATGGAGAGATGGCTGGTCTTAACATCAATTGCAACAAGACCAAAATCATGCACACCGGCCGATCAGCGCATCAGCAGATTATTCTGAGACAGGCGCCCATTGAGGAGGTCAAACAATTTAATTATCTAGGCAGTTTTGTATCGCCCGATGGAGGAACGGATCTGGATGTTAATATCAGAATAAGTAAAGCCCGCAGCGCCTTTGGAATGTTGTCTTCAGTATGGAATTCCAGTCAAATATCCCTACGCACCAAGTTAAGGCTATTCGAATCGAATGTCAAATCTGTACTGCTGTATGCCTGTGAAACCTGGAAAGTCTCTACCTCCATCTCGAGAAGATTACAGGCATATGTAAACCGCTGTCTTCGATACATTCTTAAGATCCATTGGCCGCAAATTATATCGAACCAAGAATTGTGGCGCATTACGGGTCAAAAGCATTTGGATGTCGAAATTAGGCAGCGGAAGTGGCGCTGGATTGGCCACACGACAACATCGCGAAGCAGGCCTTCGAATGGAATCCTCAAGGTACACTGCGAGTTGGTAGACCAAGAACCACCTGGAAGACAACAGTATTGGCCGAAGCAGCAACGCAGCGTAAAACTTGGCCACAGCTAAAGTATCTGGACGCAGATCGAGAAGGATGGAGGAAGTTTGTCACCGCCTTATGCCCCAACCGGGGTTGAAGAAATCATGTTATATATTTATTATTGAGACCAGTCAAACCTCTTTTTAAATAGAACAGGTGAAGAACAAAGTCCTACTGCAACACAATCAAAAACAAACAACATTTAATAGGGCTTACGCTTGAAACAAGACTGCCTGTTATACGTGTCGCTCAAAAAAACGTTTGTTTAGTTAAACTGTGTTCCGATTCGCACTCTCAAAGCATACCGCCAACAAAGATTCGTTTAAAGAAAATGTTCAACGCACATCTTCACAGTACCTGTCAAAAACAAACTCCACCATCAGCAAATACAAAATTCCCTTGACAGGCTCTTCAAAATAGGATTTCCTGAGGTTTCGTAGAGTTTGCCTTTGACAGTCTAGAAACGCACGTAACCCCATGAGTACAGATGAAAAGAAACATGCCGATTGAATAATTGGGCACGTGTGTCGAGGTAGGGCTCAAACGTGTCAAAATAAATCAAATAAACAATAAATGTCGAAACACATAATTTAAATCGTTTCCCCGAAGGACATAAAAGCGGCAGCCCCTTCAGCAGAACTGAGTGTAATGGATACTTGATGTTTTTGGAATTAATGCGAAGTAATGAATCCTTTTCATGTCGGCTTCATGATTCATATGATTTCAATGGAAATAGCTTGTGCTTAGCGAGATTTTCATTTCATTAGCGAAAGACTGTATCAATCACGAAGAGGGTATTGTTTTATGGCAAATTAATTCGACGAATATATGTACGTAACAAATCAGGAGTCACAATCTTACCCATATTTGCCGTTGTCTGGCTTGTATCGAATCAAATCTGAAAATAGAACAAAAAAAATAATGAATCGTTAGAAAACATCGTCAAAGAACATAATACATATATCAAGTTATTTTTTTTAATTAACTTCACAGAAATTGGTTTCATATGTCATATGTAAAAAAATATGGGACTAAAAACCACTTCTCTCCCGATTTCAATTGCAGAAAGAAAAAAGTTAAAAGTTTAGTCCATTCGAAAACTGGCATAACATTTTCGGGTTAAATTTTGTTCACAAAATATCGACCAAACAGTGACTTTTTCGGGATGCATTGGACGCTCTTGGATCTCAAGTGGATTGGTATCATCCTAAATTCGACAATTTTTATTTGTTGACGTACCCATTCATCCGGAAATGGGCCACATCTAATGGCGACCGTACAATGGGAGAAGCGGAACGTTGCCCGAACTGAAAACGTCAATTTGACAGATGCAGCTTCAACAAAATGGCCGTTCGGAAGTCCCTATTGGAAGAACCTTTACGTCTTAGGCTACATTCACATTATGATTTTGTTTGCAAAATGTTAAAAGTGTAGTAGGTAATAATTAAAAATCCGCTTCGTTGGTAAAATTTCTTTATTCGCTGGGACACGTTCTTTCTTTCGTCGCTCTTTCTACCATATATCTGCCTAAGTGGTGATCTCCTTTTTCGTAATCGCCGATCCCTACTCGAAGTTGGCTGCGGTTCGTAATAATCGATAACACCGCGCAGCTGTCATCGAGTACAGGTTCGGTCAAAATTACATGTTTATTTAATCTACCACATCTCGGCCAATCTGACAGATTAATCGGCCTAGATCAACTAAATAAATTAACATAACATCAAACAAACTTAACTTAACTTAGCCCTAAAACCGGTGGACGACTCGACCAGACTTATAACTAATATTCTACGTGAAATCGTCTTTCCACAGTCGAATAGGCGGCGATCTCTTGCATAGACAGAACATAATGCAACAAACTCTCATCACGTTGACGCACTCGGCGGCTCAGCTGTCGGTAGACCTCCTGTCTGGTCAAGCGCTTGTCGAATTCCTTAACCAGGAGTCTTCTTAGGCAGTCCCAATTGTCCACTAGTGCAGTTCGTAGTAGCATCTTCGCAGTACCCCTCAGAAATCTCCTCGCACAAACGTATTTGCTCCTGTCGTCGCAACCCACTGACAGAGCCACGTCCTCAACGTCGGCGATCCACTTTTTGATGCCGTACGAATCGTCACCGGAGAAAGGGGGGACTGCGTCCTCTATATCGCGGAAGTCCACTCGACTAGTCGATGATGTTAGCTCCGTTTCTTCAAGCTCTCCTCGCAAGTCTGCTATACGTTTACGCCTTTCGAGACTTGCCAACTCCCGTTCCCCTTCCACATTTGAAGGCGTAGCGGCGCTACTTGCAGTCCCACCTGAGGTTGCAGCACTGTGGGATAGCATTGGCACAACTGAAGTGACAGAAGTTTCGGCAGTAAGTGTCGCTGAAGTCGCAGTAGTGGTGCTCGCGGCTCATGAAGTGGTGGCAGAAGTATCTGCAGTAATCACTGAAGTCGTCGCAAGTGCTAAAGGCGAAGCGTCGTCGAAATCTTCGGAGTCACTACGATCCTCCTGGTGCTCACTTGTGCGCAGCTCCTGTTCGAAGAGAGTTCGCAGCTAGGTTAACGTTACCGAGGGTGGCACGGCCACATGCACCTCCACATGCACCTCTCACAAAAGCAAAAACTAAAAATCGGCGATTGAATTCCAAATAGGTTAAGTGATAGGCTCCATATGGAAGCGTGCCATACAGCGCCATGTCTAATTTTGCCATTCCGGCCATACTCATCAGATTGTGCTGGATGGCATTCGGTAACGAACTATCGGTAACGAACCAACCGAGGCCGTGCCAGTGGGACAAGGCAGTAGAGGACACCAATGAAATTGATTGAAAAATGATTTCAGTCAACTTGGCATGCGTAATTAGAGGCAGCTGGCTAAAAATCGTGCCAGCTGGAGAGACTTGTTGGTGATTTCGATTCGGTGTTATTATGGAAGCTCCATTGCTAGATATTGAAGCTAGTTCTTTCTTCTCATTATGATACAAAATGCATTAAAGGTTAGACAATTTACGTAAACAATTTCCAAAGTGATGTCACGCATCGCTGTCAATCATACCTTACAGCAAAAAAATCATCGTAGGAAATGGCTTCATTATTTTTCAGAATGCCATCCATGAATATAGATACAATTTTAATTTAGTTTGAATCAATTTTCGTAGTGTTTTTTTTTTGTTTTTGTTTACGCCGAAGGCGTACTTTCAACGCACCAGGCAGCGCGGGAATAAAAACAAGCCATTGAGCACGAAATCGCAATGCAATGTCGCCACATTGGGTAATCAATTGTATTGTACTCAAAAGGTCAATTATTGGAGGCGGTGCCGACAGTTCGGAGCTGTCATTGTCGTGGTGGAGATGCGCATTCAAAAGTCGCTTCTCATTATTTCTTCATTTCGAATTCAACGGACTTCGCTGCGCTTTCGGGCAATCTGCTTTTTCGAGGAAATTGACCACCGCTAGCTTCAGTGGGCTTCGTGCATTACAATTTTTTGCGGTATTTGACTTGTTGCGGGGGACTCATATAGTATAAGCTAAACATTTATCAAAACAACGTGTGAACGCTACAATCTCAAGACTGAAACATGCTCCAGTTCTGCATCTTATTTGCATAAGACAGCTTATGACCAGAAGTGCATATATCTGAATTCGGAAGCACACTTGGACCAAACTTAAAGGATTCCACTGGCAGTAGGTGACAGAAGATTGACTGCGTCTATCTATTTGCACCACAAAATGTTTCACGATCTTTTGTTGGCCCTGCTACGTTTTTCTATTGATCAACCGTTTAGACTTGCGCTGGCACCACGATTTGGTAGAAGCAAAAGACTCCAGCAAGAATTGATTTTAACAAATTTATGAAATGAAACAAACAAAAAAGTTCGGATTAGTACACCCTCCAAAACCTGACACAATCGCCCTGCAAAACCTGAGTAAATAAACTAGTTTTAGTGGGGCGTCTCATGATTTGCTCTCCTTCACAGGACCCCATTCTTACCGTCTTGCAAATTTGTTTTTATTTAACCACAAAATAAAAAACAGAAAAAAACGCCCCCGACCCTCCCGCGCGCATAAAATTAATTTATGTACAGCTTCGTGGTGGCTTACGTTGAATCCGAAGACGGTATCAACGTCAAAAGTGTGTATAAAAATTCAACTGTCAACTGTGCTGTCATGACGGTTGACTTCTTTAATTTATTCCGATGCCAACTTTAGCCATTACAGTAGCGAGTGAAAACATGCCCCAGACGGTATTCAACCACCCGCCGACGACGGTCGTTAGATGCCCCCTTCATCGGCCTCCTCCGCATTGAAAGTTAATTAAACTCTGTTTTTTTCCTCCATAAATTCAAAGTCTCCTCCTTATCCGTTTTGCGTGGATGCAGACAAAGTAGGAGGGACGTCGTAATCCCACCGCCTTCGCTGAGTGTATCCCTACGCTGTCCTAATTACACAAGTATCGAAGAGAAAGAATGTATCCAAGAACATTTGACTGCTCCAAGTCGGCCGCCTGCACATTCCATGACCGACGCAGGAGGATTCTAGGAGCCTAAGGAGCCAACGCAAAATGCAAAAAAGGAAGAAATATAATAATAAATGCCAAGAACAACTTTCATAGTTGAAACAAATTAACAAATAAACTTTCTACCCGGGGACCGACAAAAACCTACAAAAAAAAACGAACAAGCCCGACCGAGGGCAATGATGTCGACAGCGATCAGCAACGACGACTCGGCACACAAGTACACAAGCACCGATAAGGACGACAACGTCAAGTGAATTCTTCCAGAGAGTTGCCTTTAATTGCGAAAGTTTGCAGCGGAAACTCTGCGAAACAGTGAAACAACACGTTTACCAGCCACCCAGCCACACACAGTCACCGTGTATGTTCGGAGGGACATGGTTCCCAGTCGAAGGACATTCGGTAGTGTCTAGCGCTAGGGAGGTCCATCCACCGGCGAACGGACACACCACCACAACTGCCCCAACTCGATTTTCTGCTATTTCTATCGAAATTCATTTATGGAACGTTTCCTTTTCCTTGGTGCCGAGCGAACACTCTAATGCCTGGGCCAGGTCACATTGCGCTCGCTCGTCGTTGAGGACGCCAAGATACGCCAGGCAACAACAGTTTCATGTGAGTACCGTAAATCAATTACGAAATCATTTCAAACCCGAGGGTCCAATGGGTAGTGGATAAATATTACATTTTGAGGGTGGAACCTGCAATGGAACCGGATTTAACTCAATTTTCCATCCCGCCGGGACCGGGACCGGGACGAGAAACCGGAGCAGTTTAACGCCATTATTAAATTAAAGGTAACGGTGTGTAACTGGGAACCCCCGGGGAACACACTCCACCCGTTTTCCGTGCTTGTTGTGGTTTTCGAATTTCACATCAGATTTTCGCCGCGAGGTTAATAGGTTAAAAATGAGATATATTCAACTTATGGGTGGTATCGAAGAGCGGGTAGCATTTTTTCTCATGGATTCTCTGTATGATCCAGTGGAATGGGGGCCACTGATGGGTGAGTTAATTCTTGGAAAGTCATATTTTATGAAGCATGTACAATTTATTGCATTTTCGCTATCTTTATGAAAAGAACTCTGACATTCTACGGTTAATGGGTGGATGGAGAGAGTGGGGATTTTCTGATCTGTTAACATGGCGGGGATGGAGGAACTTCCGGTGGGTGGTGCAATTTTGCTAATAGGAGGATAAGAGCTCTTTGACGCTAGGAAATCCTCTTATTTGCGAGCGACAGTGGCGGTTACATAAATGAAGGCAACGGATGTGCGTGCAACGGGTCTAGCAGGGATTTGAGTCTGGATGTCATGAAACTCTTACATGGCGTAAGGACACATCGCTTTTTAGTTCTATGGGAAGTGAGAGGATAGCAGTTTCAAGTGTCTACTTCTGAATAGAAATGACATGGTCAAACTTTCAGTCACAGTGTACTTAAGGACATTCTATCTAGTAATCAAATAACGGGTGATTTATTGAGACTTGCCTCATGAATCATGTGTTATTCATATTCAGTATTGTTTGAGAAATCATGAAAAAAGTTGCTGTATTACGAAAATCAGCGTTCTGTGAAAAACTTTGTACTTTGAGAAACATCGCCATTAGCATCGGCAAATTCGAGCCTCGGTGGACGTTATTGGATGATACGCGAGCGAATAGATTACATCTAGCCCGATAGGCTAATTTCAATCCAGGTTTTGGAAGCTCGCGTAATTGGTCAAATAACGGTCGGAACGCTGAAAGCAGTGATCCGAAATTGGGCCTTCAGAATGGCCTTTTTAAACGGACAACATTTACACGAAATTGTTCTCATAAGATTCAGTTCTCAATTCAGTTTTTGTTCCAACACTCACCTATGGTCATGAAATATGGGTAATGACCGAAAGAATAAGATCGCGAAACAAGCCGCCGAAATGGGATTTCTTCGTGTTGTTGTTACTCGGCGGGATAGGGTGAGAAACACAGCAGTATGCGAGGAACTCAATGTAGTTAGTTTGGTTATGTAGCACGAATGTCCTCATCACCACGAATGCCGAGCCGTGCCTTGAATGCGCTTGGTAGACCCCAGGACGAGGTGGTTGGAGCAAGTCCAAAAACTCGCCTGGTTGCGCTTGGGCATAAATCCTGATGAGTTGGAGTCGATGGCGGAGGATCGAGTGGCCAGGAAATCTCTCGTGTGTGCATTACCCACGCGACCCCTATAGTGGGTTATGCGGGCCAGAAGATGATGATGATTATCATAAGACAATAACGACTCAAACGTGGCTAAAAAATGTAGCCACCTGGAAGCCCAGGCTTCAATCACTATGGTGCGAATTATACCCACCACAAAATCACTATGTTCGTAGGCATTTTTCACGACTTTAACACGTTCCGCGAGTATTGGTCGATCTACATTATAAAAAGGTAAGCCTTAGACTAAAAAGGCACGGTCTCGTTGTTTGGCGTAGTGACTGAATCAAGGATGTCAGATAAGAACCATGACAGTTGTCTTCTGGTGGGTCAATTAAGAATTTTCTCCAACAACTTCACCGAAGCCAAAAGGCATCATTAACGGTCTGGACATGACGAAATTTTAAAATAAAAGTACTCCTCTCTGAACAACGAAACCATGACCATCCAATGTTAACCCATCGAACCAGAACGTTCTGTTTTTTTTTGTTTTGTTCAATCTCAGTTAACTAATTATAATTCTCAAGTGACCTCATCAAAGTTTCCGGTTGATTGAACCTCAAATCATCGGTTGAATGATACCTCAAAGTATAAGGACAGCCACCCCACCTGTCACACCCACACACCCGGTATTGCCTTTAGGAATGGCACTTATTGAATGTTATCGAGTGAACCGATTAAGAGGATTCCAAAGGAATAGTCTTCGAGCGAACTTCGATCGTCGACGACCATCAGAACCCAAGGCAACCGTCAAAAATGGGAAAACTTTTGCGAAAATCGTTTCAAGCCATTAAAAGTTTTTGTCGACTTGATTAAGGTGTGAATTTATGCAAAATACAAAAGGCGAGTGGTGGGGCCAACGACGAATGGTTGGAAGGTTGATAAATGGCTTTGTGCTCATCTAATACTAATCCGTTTGCGAGAGTGCCAATCGGGGTGGTTAGGCGAAACTTTGGGTGCGTTCGGAATTATTTCAGTCACGTAGCGTGGTCGCCTAAAGGCACCAGGTAGTGGATAAAGGGATTTTAAGTGATTACAAGGTTTGAAGCGATTGACGGAGGCGTTGACATTTGATTTAGTTCGAGGAGGCGTGCAGATCTAATTGAAAAACTATGAGAGAGTGAAGTGGGAGTTGGAGAGTGGCGGCCAATGATGGCGTCTCCGGATATGGGATGAGAGGAACGTTTTATCGGCCTCGAATTCACTGAAGTTTACAGGGAGGAAGAGGCACATTTTAAACTTTTGCCATTCGTTAAGTGTCACAGATTGGATTGACGTTTAATATTGGCTGGTATGGATAGGCAACTTGAAGTACTTGAATAATGTCTTAGTTTAGATCAAGATCATTTCAGTAAGCGTCTACATACGCGGATCTCGTGCCATCTGACCTCACACGACTACAGGCTTCGATTGCCTTCTCTGCCGACAGTATGTCATTCCTTTATTGTATTTCGCCACTACCAACCGACTACTTCACAGTGTCCACACTTTTGACCGGTTGCGCCGTATTATTTTAGCTCTCCTATGAAAACTCGATTTCTATAGAAACATTAATTTAGAGTACCTAGATGATGCGAAGGAACAATTTCCCTAATCAACAACAGATTTATATTGAACGGGTGTAAGCCCCGACAATGATTTATGCACAAATTCCAATTTGAATTATAACCTCAATTTGGATCACGCTTCAATTCGCTTTTATATCGTTCCTAAAAATCACCCACAAACACGTAGTAATTGTCACCAAAACCCGAGTGAGACCATCCGAATAATCTAATAAATATAAGCCCCACCGATGCTTAATTCAGATATCCCGACTTCATACCGTGCGCATATGCATTTGACAGTTCATGCATGTAATCACATTCCACCTGATTAGTCATGGAATTCGACCTCAACTAAGGATGAGTGTATTATTTGCATAATTTAATTCGCGGTTCGACGTGTGTGTACACAATTGAATATTTCCTCATAACTGCAAAGGCATGCACAGCGCCACCACAACGAACTGAACTGAATTTTTTCCCCATCCGACAACCGCCACCAGGAAAAAAAAAAAATGGCAGAAAAACTGAAAATAATTGAAAAACCGTGTTGTCGTTCGATCGGAGATACGTATGTATGTACAACAATCCGGGCGTGTGAAGCACAGTTTTCAGAAGTAGTGCATAATTTTATTAAGCAATTTAAGTCTAAATTGGAATTAAAGCGAATTCTGGGGAACACACGAAGTGGATGATGGAAGAGTGGACCATTAATCACCAAGAGTCAATCGCAGTTGCTGCATATATGCCTGCAACGTATCGAAGGACAACCGAGCCGCTGGCCATGCATCATCAGCGGAACGCTTCATTTATTTTAATTACCGATTAAAGTTTATAGAGAATTTTATATTAATTTTAAATGTGTTTTTTTATTTTGAATTTCCTTTCATTAGTTGAGCGCTTATCGCCTTTAAATCACGGCTCTCTGCACGGTGTTCGCCTGACGGCAACCTGCCAGCCGCCCTTACGTGGCGGGCAATTAATTTCAAATCACCCACGATTGCCATTCAATTGATTTCGATAGATACTGGGAGAGTAAGTTTAATTGAGTTTCGCCTGGGAAGTCATTCTCGGTTGCTGCCGACTAATTGGAAGCGAATGGCTTCTTCCCTTGAAGGCACTTTTAAGGGTGATGTCTTTCAGTGAATGGGGGCCAACTTCAACAAGTAATTACTGCCGATGGAGGATTCGAATGACAAATGAAATTGAATTTGTCCTGCCCTCGCTCCGTAGGCACCAGACAGTTCGAGGTTGAAGAATGTACATAGTTTCCCGGAATACCGAAGGTGGTGAGGGTATTTCTGGAACTGCTATGAATGGAAAGGATTGGGGTTGAAAATAATTGGCATAAAGCTAATGAGCTTTGATAGATATTTTTGTGTTTGTTTGCGGAAAACTAACTTATCTTGCAAAGGAGCTCGCTAATTAGAGCAGCACAGCGGAATGGTGTAATAGCATGTGATGGGGTTTTCATTTAGTTCTTGGGAGCGCCATTGTGTTCGAACAATAGTGCCAGTTATTCTCTTTAGTTTCTTGCTAATGAGCAATGTTTTCATAAATTGTTCCTTTTTGTGGTATCCTGTTTGAAATCGCAAATTGTTCGAAGTTTATGCCTAAAGTGTACTTAGCTTCATTGCCCACCGTCACCTTCCAAGTCGTAACTCGACTTTAACCAACAAGTCTCTTCAGATGTCTGACAGGATGTCAGTTTCGCCCACCAAATTGGCTGATGTCCCTTTCCACTTACATACACGTAGTAGGCTTATGTAATTTAGTTCAGTCCAGAGAGCGCTCAGTTGAGTTCTAGTCTGTTTTTTGAATTAGTTCCTTCTTCTAGTTCATTAACTTCACTTGGTAAAGCTTGAACTGGTTCGTTGTTGAACTACACAAGGCTAATACATGGGAATGTACATGCGCTACTTTAAACACACGGTTCGTTTGTCGGCTTGTGCCACTGGCCCGGAGTCGCTTGTCCTTAGTTGTTTATGGGCTCTACATGGTATAATTTGCCTACGCTCGGTCGACGTCTTTTGGTTCAATCCGTGACACGAGCAACTTTCATATTAAATGGCCCCACCTCTTTCGACTCACTGACAGTGTTCGAAAAGTATAACTTTCTACAGAAATCGTATCAAACTTCAACGTTCGTCGGAGCTTAAACTAACGTGCTGGCCGTTGTAACTGTAAAGTCCTCCAACTCTACAAAAAAGTGATTTTCCAGGAACTCATTGCAGGGCAGCATTCGCAGAGTACCTTTTGGACAGCTTATATTTCTTCCTCTACTCTTGAGTTTCTGCAGAAGTCGAAGTTAACTAAAGAATGGTTAAATTTTAACGGCCGATGTTGAATGTGAACCACACCTAAACGTCAAGTTTTTTCCTGCATTTCATTTGACATTTCTCAATTTCAGACTAACTCAATTTTAACCATGGAAAGATACACAATCGAGCAACGAGTTAAAGTTATTCAGGCTTATTATGAAAATGGGCGTTCAAATCAAAATGCATATCGTGCACTCATCTTCAGTGATGAGGCACATTTTCACCTCAGTGGACTCGTCAATAAGCAGAATTGCCGCATTTGCCCGAATGATAATCCCAGAGTGATTGTCGAAAAACCGTATTTTTGCCAAAATGAGGCCGGTCAGGCAGTTACTGTGAATGGTGTTCGCTATCGTGAAATGAAAAAACGGTGCCACTTGCCACACAGCTATCGAAACAATGGCTCTTTTGCGCGACAAATTCAATGGCCGTGTTATCATGTGTTTTGACACTGTTGGATGTTTTTCTTTGGGGTGATTTGAAAGAAAAGGTGTACGTCGATAAGCCAGCAACAATTCAAGAGCTAAAGGATGAGATAATTCGGCACATTAATGGCATAGAACCTCAATTATGCTTCAGCGTCATCGAAAATTTGCACCATCCGATGGAGGTGTGCCGCCGAGGTCGCGGCGGCCATTTTTATATCTTTCAAATCATACCAATATTATTATAATAAAAAGAAATGACAATAATTTCCTAAATAATTTGTGTTTTATTCAAAATCAACATCGACTCTTAAAATTTAACCACCGTTTGTACCTATCGGACACATGGGATCGCAATGCGCCCGGTAAGGACTCCTATTACGCACACTTACTTGTGACTAAAACTTGATGATAAACACTTCTTGCTAGAAGTCGGCCACAGGTCACTCGCTGTTGATTCAATCTCTAGACTAAGCCTTCAATTTTTAACTCAAGAGCTTCGTCATCCACTTTTTTTATGAAACTAACAAGCTTGTATGAATAAGGGATTGCTAGAGATTATATCTGCTTTTCTGCTTCTTTGGATGCCAGAATGCCTCCATACCCATATTAGGGTAAGACTTCTCAGCAAAGGATATCTTACTGTGACTTTGTTTACATAACCTGACCACTTCCGATGTCACGACTTTGATTGGCATTTTGCTATCGGAAAATGTAATGATCGATTTGTCGGTTATAGAGGGTGCTTTTTTTTAGAGAGAACTTTGAAATGGAATAAAATATAGATAATTTTTTTAAACTTTTTACTTTATTCGAAAGATAATCTTCTGGCATTATAATTGAAATATGATTTCTGGCATATGACCGACACAGCTGGCCGACACGTAGTCTATTCAGAAGGGCCACTTTTTGATGACTTTTTCCAACATTTGTGGTCGTATATCGGCAATAACGCGGCGAATGTTGTTCTCCAAGTGGTCAATCGTTTCGGGCTTATCCGCGTAAATTAGCGACTCCCCATATCCCCACAAAAAATAGCCAAGCGGCGTTAATTCGCACGATCTTGGAGGCCAATTCACTAGGGAAACGTGAAACTATGCGGTTACCAAACGTTTCCTTGAATAAATCAATTGTGGCAAGAGCTGCGTGACATGTTGCGCCGTCTTGTTGAAACCACAGCTCCTGCACATCATGGTTGTTCAATTGATGAATGAAAAAGTCAGCAATATGGCTCTATAGCGATTACCATTGACTGTAAGGTTCTGGCCAGCATCGTTTTTTAAAGAAGTACGGATCAATTATTCTACCAACCCATAAAGCACACCAAACAATCAGTTTTTATGGATGTAACGGTGTCTCAACATACACTTGAGGATTATCATCACACGAAATACGGCAGTTTTGTTTATTGACGTATCCATTCAACGAAAAGTGAGCATGATGAAAATGGACGTAGTGTGCGATACGTATTTCGAACAGAATCATGATTATTAAAATAAATTTGCACAACTTGGGAGCGTTGTTCAGGCGTCAGTCTGTTCATGTTGAAATGCCAAACCAAACTAAAAATAAATCACTTGACAGCTGACAAAATGGCAGCCAGTTAAAATAGTATTGCCAACTTAAAGTACACTTTTAAAAAACACCCTTTTCATACGTCGTGTATAAAGTAAACTTTGTTCTTTCGTGAAAATGGCTCCATTACTCCATTGCACCTCGAACCCACGTCAAACAACGAGTGACTAGATTTGCTCTGTGTTTGAATTCGGCGCAAATGTTGTTGTTTTTAGACGACTCTCTTGTTCATTAGTTAACGTTATGCACGTATGTCAATCGTTGATGCACTTTTGGATGCATGAAACTGATGAGTTTCTAATAAATCTCCTCAAGTCGAACTATTTCAAATTTATTACACATCAAGTGTCGAAATCAGCAGAATTTCAAATAAAATAAAATAATCCGACAATTGCAAAATATAAAGATTGACTGGTCGAGACTGGTCGAGATTTGGCAAACCCAGCTTTGCGAGGCGCATACGATTTTAGGGTGGCGAAGGCGAGTCATAGATTCGCTATAGGCCACAATTCTGTTGACACAAAGCCACTTCGGTTTCTCCCGAATCACAAACTGCCTTAGCAATTCTTTTCGACATAAACATAGACAATCCTGCACCAGTTGCCTTTCTCGTTCTCTTAAGACAGGTAATCAAAGACAAAATGATTGACTTTTCTAGCAGAAGGAGTCGTTAGATAGCCATCTTATTTCATCTCAGTCCTAGAATTAAGAACGTTATAAAATTATTCCAATGTGCATGCAATATAACCGTATTTCAAAACGATGTCCGATATCGAATCACACGCCTCCGTTGCCTACTCATTTCATTGCTATCTCTATCAACAGGACACCCATCCACAGCCCTCCAAGAGGAAGAAGAACGAATACACTTGCATTCATTTTACGATTCCAAGCATTAATGTGAGAACACTTTTTCCGAAACTTTTTCGCAATAGACATCGTCGTTCATCCAAGAATCATGACCCCCAACCTGATCCGCTGGTCCTAGCGCCCTGCCCGGGACCTCTTCCGCCACCAGCAATGTGTCGAGTTTACTACACAATAGATGCCTGCTGCCATAAATCTCAAGGACCGTTCTTCTTTCTTTTTTATGCACAGTCCCTGGCATCTCATAAATTTCCGATTTACCGCTATCCAACAACGAACAGAAAAAAAGCGCAAGCAATAATACCATTCCGTTGCACTAAAAATGTTTGTAACGCCATAAAAGCTAGGACCGTTCACAGAAACGAGAAAGAAAAACCAGAAACTCTGCCATAAACCACTCCTGCTCAGGTCGACGTGGAAATATATTTTCCTAGCCTTCTCCGCCATCGTGCGGTTTGAGCAAGCACCGAACTACCGGTCAGAATAGGAAATTCGCATTTAATCCGTTTTTTGGAAAAAGAAACGCAGGTGAGTTCGCGACAACGTATTCTGCTTCCGAGAATTTGGCGTTTTCGTTGGATTTTCGCCAATTAAAGGCATCCTATGACCGCAGCGATGGATGATTTAATGAAACACACGACTTTGATTAAGGATGTGACCATTTTTTTTTTTGTTTGACTTCAAGATTAATGATTATGGACAAGTCGTGGATTTTATTTACCTGGGACTTGGTCGGTATACTCATGCACTTCTTTTTAGAGACCATTCAAAACAAAGTGGTATTGGTGTCATAAGTGATTTCTTAGGAAATGAAATAAGCTGAATTCCACTGAAGTAAATGAAACAAGCGATGTTTCGAGTAATCTAGTCAATCAAGAGTATTAATAGCACATCATGTTCTGTCGTTTTGTGTGCTCTTCTGAAGCACATTTTGAACCAATGGACCCACACATCGGCCGTGGCTTTGTGGGTCTGTACGTCGAATCCTACGCACTTTAACCTCGGCGTCTAGGTTCGAATCCAAGTACGATACAAATAATTTCCAAGGCCCCACCTCTTTCAAGTCACTGACAATGCTTCAGAGTATAACTGTCCAGAAAAGGCTTCTCCAAATTTGGCCGTTCGAAGTCGACATACAACTGTAGGTTCCTTCCACTCGTGAGAGAACAATAGCACGCACAACACGAGCAGTTGCTGAGAAGCTGGACCTTGGACCTTCTACGGGCTGTAGCGTCACCCATAGTATATTATTAGATCAACACTTCGCACTACGGTAGATCCTGTAATAGACCCAAAAAGTGCAAATCGACACCCACCACCTATTCAAAATAAAGGCGATGAGCTGTCATGTTGCTTCCTCCACATAATCCTGGAGGAGATTACAGAATCATACGTCAACACTAGATGCGTAATCTTCCAAATATCCTTACAACTGCTTGACGTGATTGACAGAACACAGCGAGTTGTCAACGAAGCATTTGCTAGCGTTGAAACGGAAGCGGCTAAAATGTGGGTAGCCATAACTTCGATGTAATCTTTGACTGTCTACCTGGTCTCCCAAATAAACAGTACGGATACCATCAGCACGGAGATAAAACATAAAAGAACTGTTGCCAAGCACTGTTTCTTTGGGCTCAAAAGGCAGTTGAGTAGTAGAACCCTCTGTCGAGAGATGAAGCACAGTTTGTTATATCCCTGTCCTGATCTATTGCGCAGAGAGATGACCAATCTCAAGAGCAGATGGAGAAGCCCTTGAATTCTTCTAGAGAAAAATTCTTCGCCCGATCTTTGTTCCTTTTTGCGTCAATGGAGATGACGATTAATTTTTAATTAAACACCTAAGATGTCTGGGAACCCATGAGAAACCATGTACAACTTAGATCCTGCCCGAAGAGTCTTCGACTGCGAGTATGTTGAACAACGCAACAGAGAACGACCGCGGTCAAAGTGCTAAGCAGAGAGACCTCAAGCAACTTGGTGTGTGAAACTGTAGGCAATTAGCCGGAAATCGCGCTTGCTGAAGAAGTTTGTTGGTTGAGGCCTGGACAGATATCACAAGAAAATTATGATAGTTTCTACTCCAAAAATGCAGCACAAAAGCACTGAATTTGGCCAAAATATGTTGTGTTCTACTGACTTGGAGACTGACATAAAATGACCAATCAACCAACAGGTTGAGCAAAGGGTCAAGTCATTACCAAACGTAACCACGGTGAATAGAGTGTGTAGACAACATTCTTTTTGGAGGGCACTACATAAATATTGCAGTTCCTCAAGGTTCAGCTTTGTCAACGAAACTGTTTACCCATGTATTCTACTCCAAACCCAATTCTACACTTAAACAATGAAAGCACTCCCAATACACTTTGGCCATAGCATTGAAATGGCAGCGTATGTTAAGCATATTAAATTCCGACCTCGACCGCAACATTAAATGGATATAAACCATAAAGTGGAATTTAATGTATCAAACAGCCAATGCTGGCTAATGTGAAAACTCATCAATCAGACATTATCCATTAATGGCGTTTGAATCTGTGAAACCGAACGATATCCCACCGCAGACAAATCAGAAAACACTTACTTAGTTGACAGGACCGCATATTTTATGTCGTCAAGAATGCTACTACATGGCTACGCGACCTTAAATCAAAACAATTTTGACTTGACTTTATCCAACAAGAACTATTTGAAAGATTGACTGCAACGCTCACATCCGATGTGGGTCAAAAGCGGCGTCAATAAAGAAGAGCATAAAGAGTACCGACGGACATACCGGTAGCAGAGTGACATGAAAATAGACGGTCGGCGAGGTTGAAGCGTCTCAGTAGATTTGGTTATACGGATGGCGCTACAGACCGAGAGTGCCCTTGACGTAGATTCTACAACAGTCAGCAACCCCTTGCTTTAAGTCGACTCCGGACGGCGAAACTTATCCACGACAGGTATACACTCCCAATCTGACATATACAGGTGGGTTATGAGAGTTGTTCGTGTCGGTAATTAAACCTAATGCAGGCGGGGACTCAGTCACCCACAGCGGCAAGTATTGAATAATCTTCTCTTCTTTTGTTTTTTTCCAAAAATCCATCAAAAATTGAAATCTAAAGAAATAATTGCCCAAGTCCACTGCAACAGTTTTTGTGTACACAATAGATTTAGAATGGTGCTCAACATGATGATATCTCAACTGTGCATGGAAATAGAAAAGCTGCTGTTTGTTCGTATACCGAGTTTAGAGCGCAATAATTGATGAATTGTTTGCTCAAAGAGGATTCATTTGACTAACTGAATGCATTGGTCGTACGATGATCAACATCGGTGCACACAAGCAGAATGAAGACCAGCCAGCTTGCCTGTAGCCATTGAATGTATGAAATGAATACAATGTTGGGCTGTATACCGGATCGATATTTGTATGTTGTTAACGTACGTATGTGGCTGGGAAGTACATCTACATGATGCAAGGCTATTCAGGAATTTCAATTTGCCAGCATATTTTAATGTAGGGTATTTTCAGAATTTTTGGGAGAGACAGCTTATTATGTGCAGTGAATGGGGAATAGCATCATTATACACGTTTTTTTCTCGTTCGTATGACCATGTCTTATAGGAATTATTTTCATTTTCGCAAAGTTATTGACAAAATACGACGTGTTTGACTTACCTTACTAATGCAATGCGTTTTTGTTGTTACTAATGCGTGCTCGAGGTAGTAAAGGATTTTGTCTACCTCGGGGCAAACGTGAACTCCACAAACAACATCACAGTGCAGATCCGACGTTTGCAACCGGTGCTCCTTCGGTTTGTCGAATTAACTGGGCTCAAAACTGCTGACTCGAAGGACGAAAATCATGCTATATAAAACTCTTATTTTGTCAGTCCTGGTCTATGAAGGTGAGAGCTAGGCGCTAAGCAAAACTGCAGAGCTGATACTTGGTACCTTTGAAAGAAAATCTTTACGTCGAATATATGGCCCCGTCTGCAAGAAAGGTGAATGGAGAGGAAGCCACAACTGCGAACTCTACGAGCTGTACCAGAATGCGGATGTCAATCCGTCGACTGCACTGGCTCGGCCACATCGAGCGTATGGACACCAACGCTCCAGCTAAGAGGGTCTTCGAGTCCTAGCCTCCTGTTTCGATAAGGGAGTATAAAGTCCAAGTAATCGCGGATGCAACACAGTTTGGTCTTGATGACTGGAAGCAGTGTGGACTATCAACGATGGAAACCTCCAATAACATAGGTTCGGCTCCTCCATAGGTCGCCGACCTGGTAGATAAGTAGTAAGTAATGCGTGTTTGATAAAGATTTAAAGAAATGCGAAAGAAGAGGTACGAGGGTAGCCTTTTCGTGGTCATTCGTTAATTTCATTTCAATTTTGTGTTTATTGTTAAGATTTCATAGAGTTCGCAGTGAATTTAAAACGTACAAAGGGATACCTCCAATGCAATTTATTCGCATTTTACAAGAATATACATTTTTAAACGCTTTACAAAAGATAAAACTTAGATTTCTGAATAAAGCACCAGCACGTGTTCACTTAAGAACAAAGTAATGACGCGGCTGGACGTGATTAATTATAATTTATTTTGAATTTATTTGTAATTTAATTTTATTTTGAATTTGAAAGGTAAGTTTGAAGGAAATCCCACCCACTCCACATCGTCCGGGGTCTGCCAAACGGTCACCTACCTGATGGAATCTCATTCAAGGCACGCCTCGGAGGTCATGACGATGGCGACTTTCGTCAGCTCAGATTCGAACAAATACTGAGTTAAGCACCACTAACTTGGCATTGACACCAACTTTTGACAGCAAGCTAATTTTTCAATAAAATTCTGGATAGTACGACCAGAGTCTTACTAAGGCTAAATCACAAGTTGCTTTTGATGATGCGCTTCACCCTGAGCAAAAACTGCGTTGATGGTGCTCGGCACAGGATGTCTTGCGTTAGCGATAACTTTGTATTTATACCGGAAATTCGGTATACCTCAACGTCGCCGACAGGAGGCTCGGATTCGAAAATCCTCCTATCTGGAGCATTCGTAACGGTCGTCGTGCGAGAGTCAGTGCAATCGACGGATTTTTTACTTCCGGACCAAACCAACGTAGTAGAGCGTTAGTAGAGAGATAAGCATTTTGAATTTCGATCTTGACAACATAATCAACTGGGGAGAGAACAACAGAGTAGAATTCAATGCTTCAAAAACTCAATGTTGTCTGCTGTCCCTCATGAACCCTTGATAATTAGCCATTATCCATGAATGGCGCTTGTGTCGATGAAACCTTAAAGCTTTCCATCCTTGGTATGTGTATCAACACAACACTTAGTTGGAACGATCACATATTTGAGGTCGCCAAAAATGCTGCGAAATGTTTAGGTTTCCTTAATCGATGCAAGAAATATTTCACCCCCTCTGATTTGTCTTTAATTTACAAGGCGTACATCCGTCCCAAGCTTGAGTACAACGCTCATATCTGGTATGGTGTCTCCAAGACCACCCTGCACCTACTAGATAGAATCCAAAAGCGAGCGATAAAACTTGTAGGAGACAACAATAATGCAGAGTCATTAAACTCGTTCGATCATCGACGTAGCGTCTTTTCTTTGTCCGCATTTTATCACTATTTTAACAAACATTACGGCCAACTGCATTCATCCTCTCCATGCATTTAGCCGCAATACTCGTCTCGCCAGGAATGCCCATCAGTTTATCATTAAGTCTGCTTTCGGACGCACAGTTAAATTTAGAGAGTCGTTTTTCAGCCGCACTATGAGAGACCAATGCGCGTAGGTACCTCCTCTCCCTTTTTTCCCTCTGTATCTTCGGTCCGTGCTTTGTCTTGACCCTGGGTACTTAAGAGTATTAGCAATCCCTTGAGCGCCAGCAAAATTATAAACAAAAAATGGTAGAGTTCGCAGTTATGTCTTCTCCTCCATTCTAATTCCTCGCAGACAGGACCACATATCCGACGTAGATTTGTCCTTTCAAATTCACCAAGAATCATCTCTGCTCTGGACTGGCAAAATGCGGATTTGTAAAGCATAACTTTGGTGCTTCAAGTCAGAAGTTTTGAGCCGAGTTACCTATCCCGATTCTACGTCAAATCTCCGCTCGGATGTCGTTTGTGGAGTTCAAGTTCAGGTAGTCTACCCCAGGATAGAAAACTCCTTTACCATCTCAAAATTGTAGTAGTATACGCTAACAAGCCAACGGGCTCGAAGATATCACTCGAGTCGCTATACCCGAAATACCGCCGTACATTTTTTACCGAGTCAAAAATTGGACCGCCCGCTTGATGCACCAGCGAAACCCAGACATTTCAATTATCTTCTAATACGACCGGGTCAGGGACTCAAAAAAAAAAACCGTCATCGATTTTATATTCATTCAAAAATATCGATTCTTTTGATTTTAATCCAAAAGAAGGGGATATCAAACGGGACTATTTTCGTATATACCTTTTAAATAATAATTTTTCGGGATTAGCAGAACACCGCCTCATCACAATCTTCTTCATTAATTCTTCACCACCTCCTTGCTTCTGTATTTCCAGGAGAACAGGAGGATTTTCTAGAATTACAACTAGACGATTATCGTGGAATACCGTCTCCGCACTTCGCTCACTGCTTGCATTACTGATGCCCTCATTAGAATGCCATTTGTGGTTTCATACTACCCCTGTCCCCTGTCCGGACCACCATTCGATTTGAATACGATTCAATCAATAGAGGACGATTTCAAAAAGCACGACATCGCCCACACTCGTACCGACCTTCCATAAGCTCGGCCGATAAAAATAGCGGTCTCCGGGTAGTGCGATGCAATTTTATGGAGTACACTCTCAAAGTCAAGTCCTCTCCTCTGTACGAGCATACAATCACCGTGCGGGGCTTACGACACAGAAGCAACACACAACATTCAAGGACTGAACTTGAAGCGAAAAACTAAAAATAAATTTGCACTCGTGTAAATAGACAGCTGCCTCCATTCCAGTATTGCCCAGGATCGAGGCTGTACCGTTATCGATTGAAAATGAATACGTTTTTTTTTTTTCTTTTTATTTTTGCTGCGGGATTCCATTTCCATTATCCCATCTGCTCCTCTTCCGCCAGCAAATGGTGAATGCACTAATTTGGTTACATAAACAATTTGCTATGACAGGAGCGGAAATGAAAGGTGAGAGGCAACGAGAAAAAGAAACATGGCGTACGTGACCCGCAATGGCTGTCAGTTTCGCTCAGACAACGTGTTGTCGGTTACCCGTTTTACTAGGTTTTATGGTCATTTCGGTAAACATCCGTGGAAAAGCGAGCAAACATCGTTAAATTCTAATCCGAATGTTTGCGGTGCGCACTTCCATGGCAAATCTGTTGCTTAAATTAATTTTCTCGTCGCTCCGTGATCCGGGATCCGGGGAGCCTGATAACGGCGGGATAATCGTGATGTATCCGTCAGAGTGTGCACATAAATTATGCAATTTTTGTCGTTGTTGTTGCCCTATCATGGCATACTATCAAGGGATTATCATTATGATTAAAGCAGCAGACGACGCACGTTCACGACGATGATTGTTCAGGGAAGCGGAAGAGTGAAAGATAGGTTAGGTTCCATTTTTTTTTTACGACTTGACGCTTACGGGGTGCGTTCGCTGTGTCGCTCTTTGACAAAATTAATTACGGGAGTGTCAGGTTGGTCGGGAATTAAGACTTTAATGGGACAGAACTGTGCGGTCTCTGTGGTAATCAGTCAATTTGGATGTAAAAATGTAACACGATGCTGTGGCCTTGTGATGATGAGTTTATCTTGTGAATTGGGGTTTATTTACTGTGCTGTACACGATGTGAACGCATTGAATTTTAATTTCCTTCCTGTTGTGGATTTGATGTATCAGCGACGACAAGGGCAATTATTGGTATCATTTACGATGCTGTCAGTTGGCTTTAGATGTTCATTCATGCGAGGTATTTGAAAGGAAATTTCAACATTTTCTGCTACACACATTTGAAAAATAGCGAATACCGGAAAGTCTTTCTGATGCAATTATTTCACTTTTTCAAGGATGCCTTTCGGATATGTTATTCTTCATTGGGAGTGCTTTACTAGGTACTTACTGATTTATAATAACATAGTAATATCGGTGGCGCTACAGGTCATAGAAGGCCAGGGCCTAGCTTCTCAGTAACCACTCGTGTGGTGCATGCTATTGATCTTTCACGCGTGGATGGGACCGGCAGTTGTACGAGGGAGGAAATTAAAAAGAAAAGACGGGGTAAACTCGCAGCGGGTGTGTTGCTTCTTCATGACAACGCTCCTGTTCACAAGGCGCGAGTTTCCAAGGCTGCTGCGCGAGATTTGAAAAAATGTCTTCGTGGAAAAAGGTTTTCGGATGACGAAGAACTTATGTCGGCAATAAATCGGTATTTTGCCGAGAAAGAGTAAATTTATTTTTTTGAGGGTTTAAAAAAGCTTATCTCAAGATGTAACAAATGCATTGATGTTAGGGGAGATTATATTGAAAAATAAAAACACTTTAAATTGAATTCGCATTTTCCTTCATATCGATACCGAGAATATATTGAACACCAATCGTACGTCGACTCCGAACGGATTTTCGGATGATGAAGAACTCAAGTCGGCAATAAATCGGTATTTTGCAGAGAAAGAGTACATTTTGTTTGAGGGTTTAAAAAAGATTATCTCAGGATGCAACAAATGCATTGATGTTAGGGGAGATTATATTGAAAAATAAAAACACTTTAAATTGAATTCGCATTTTCCTTCATATCGATACCGAGAATATATTGAACGCCCCTCGTACGTCCACTCCGAACGGCCAATTGAGACATTTTTTTTTTTACAGTTATACTCTTTGAGCTCGAAAGAGGTGGGGCCGAGGTTCAAGTCCGTAGGAGTCGACGCAAATACCCACGGCACGGCCGCTTTACTGACATATGCGATACGTTAATAGTTCCTGTACTCTGCTATGTTGTCCCAAAGGCTCGGAGTCAAGAATTCCTTATCCACGAGTTGCATGTCATGTCCACTGAAGATGTTGTTTGTTGAATATTGTAATTTAATATATTAGGTTTTGTGTAAGCGGGTAAGGTTCTAGCAGGGCCATTGTGATAGCAATTATTGAGCAGTGTCCAACCGTCCAATAGCCACAATTGAAATTCGATTTTAAACCCAATCCCCAGCAATCGAATTGGCAACCTTAACTGACCGCCATTCAATTGTTGACTGTGGAATTAATTTTTTTGCTTGCAAAAGTGCTGCCAATTGAAAAAGTAAACATCAAACAAAAACACCCTGCACCGGTTGTGATAGTCCACAAATAGGGGGATCAAATCTCATTGTGGTCTTTGGTACACCTCGAGGAAATATTACAAAAACTTTATGGTCAATTCCCAGAGAGGATTATTGCACTTGTTTGCTCGTGTGTTCTGTGTACACTGGTGGAGGTTACATCGCACTGCTGACACGACATTTGGTATTTCCACATTAAATCCGGTCCCTGCAGATTTGTATGGCTGTTATTGTATTAGCCGGGAAACAACAAACAGATTTTCACTGGTCATAAATACCTGCCTTGGTTCGTTTTGTTTGTTCTCGAACAGTTTTGGGGGCAATTGTTTGTGTTCGTTTGCTTGTCCTCTTACAAATCTCATTTGTAGTTAAGGCTCACGTATGAACTTGGGGTTTCTGGTACAAAATAAATAGAATGTGAGTCCACCGAGAAACCTCTGTTAACTCATTCTGTTAAAAACGTGCTAAGCGTGCGAAATTTTCTTCTACTTGTTTCGTTAAAAACTAACGTAGCATTCTAAGGAATTCAGGATAAGTGAAGAATGATAAGAGTTTTCCAGAACAAAATAGATGGTAATTTCGTGTAGTCAACTGGGTGTCCTTTGAGAAACTTGTCTTCAATTTTATAATCTAAAGACGGAGCCCTAATTAGAAAACATGTTGTGGCCTGGCCAGTTAGCCGCTTACGTTCCATACTCTCGCTAATTTCGAACTTCGCAAACTCTGACACTTCGTCCACATGAAGTTTTTCCATTCGTGGTGAACTACAGGTAGAATTTGTGAAAACAGACACATCGTAGCCATTTTTTTGATCGTGAATTCATGGATCGCATTTGACAGTTCGCCAATGAACTGATAAAATCGTGACTTAGGATATTTAAGCTAACTCGATATTCGACACTTAATCCTTTCCAGTAATTCCTAGTAGATAAACCATAATAATTTCAAACAAATCAGAATTTAATAAAGGGTGTTTTTTTAGAGGCTCATAACTTTAAATTGGCAACATTATGTTCTGCCACATGAGCGGTACAGAGACATGATTGGAAGCAGAAATAAGAGAGCAACGAGATATCCAACTTCGGCTAGAATTACACCTTGAATCCATGGATCCACCACAATACTGCTGCCGATTCGTAGGTTTTGTGGGAAAATGGCGGCAGATTGCTGAATTTACCCAAGACCATGTACTACTGTTCTAAGGTTGAAAAGCACATATAATGCTTGGGTGAATAAAAATGTAATGCTACGCTCTATTTCCTGGAATATTTTGCATCAATTTAACTCTTCAAAGTAGCATATAGGAGATTTATATTCAATACCTGGAAAATAAACTCAGTTTTATAGCCTTCACTCATGAATTGTGAAACCTCGTGCATTTAAAATTTAATTATTGCTCAGAACAATGCCTAAATAATCTAAATAATGCAACTAAAACCAACTCATAAGAATGGCTGTCCAAATTCTGGAATTAACTTCCATCATATTTCTGGAAAAAAGTAAAATGAGCAGAGAAGCCTGTTTTTTAAAGTGATTCATGCAAATTTTTCAATAATATTTTATTTTTAGTAGCTGTACACACAAGTTTCGTGCGAATGCATTTTATAGGTATTATTATAAGTGTACAAAAATCATCATCATCATCATCATCTTCTGACCCGCATGATCCACTAAAGAGGTCGCGGGGGTGAACCACGCACGAGAGATCTCCATGCAACTCGATCCTCCGCCATCGACTCTTACTCATCAGGAGCTATGCCCAAGCGTAACCCGGCGAGTTTTTGGACTTGGTCCAACCACCTCGTCCTGGGTCTGCCAAGCGGTCGCCTACCTGATGGAATCGCATACAACGCCCGCCTCGGAAGTCGTGATGATGGGGACATTCGTACCACGTGACCAAATCGAAGCATAGCCCTTTCCGTTCGAAGAGGTAGCTGCTCAATGTTCTTATTCTTTCGGTCATTAACCAAATTTCACGACCATAGGTCAGAGTTGGAACAAATACTGAGTTGAAAATCGCTAACTTGGCTTGACACAGAACTACCAAGCACCGTCAAAACTGACCGAGCTTGATCAATCCTACAGGAAAGCTCAGCATTACTCCTTCCAAAACACTAACTCCACTAACATGCAGAGTGCATTGAACAGGCGTTCTGGAAATGACCAAAACCACCGATTTGTCCACGTTACCCTCATTCCAGCATCAGCACATACGGCCACAAACCTATCGAGTGCGCGTTGGAGTTCCGTCTGGGAGGATGTGAGGATAACTAAGTCATCTGCAAAAAGAAGATGACTTACCCTCAACTCTCCCAATGTGAAACATTCATTAATTAGTGTATTCATTTTCACCCTAGTGCTTCAGACAGTAATTCCCACAAATGGGCGTTTAATGAATCTGCTTCATGGAAATACGCTTTGTTCGTTTGTTTACCTCTTCTTACTGTACTGAAAGTTTTACACAGAAAATAAAAAAAAAATTCAAGTAACGAGCGAATTTTAAATAAAAACTCTAATTCAACCCACTACTACGGGTGGGGAAGGGTAACAGCCGTTCACAAGAGCTCACTTGCTCTCTTATTTCTGATTGAAAGCCCACATTCGAGGCATTATTTCCGGAATACAGCTTGATGTACTGCGAAGAGTATGTACACATTTCACCTACAGATAGCGCTATCTGTATGTTACATTTTTAATTTTTTTTTTACTTGATAGAGTGCACGAAATAATATGCAAACATTAATGCCTCTAATTGGATAAAATTTTCTGCCAAATGAATTCAGTTCCAAAACATATTCCCGTGCTTAATTTCAATTTAAATTTCACCGCCTCTAAAAAAGAAACACCTTTTCTGAATCAAACAAAAGCTATTTCAAAATCTTCCCCTTTGAGATGCATATGTACATGCATTCACTTATTTGGTTGGAAATTCAGCACAAATCTGTTATAAACTTTGACTTTTAAAGTGCTCGTAAGGTAAACTCTCGTTGGTATCCTTCATGATTCATGGGAACTCATCATATTAAAAGCTTTCGGAGAACTCGGCATATTCGTACGTCCGTATGCCCGCACGAGGAGTGTCAGAAGATGGACACATTTCCGGGAAAAATAACTTATGTGTACGCTGACATTTCAAACATTTTACAATATAGAGCGCAGAGAAGTCAGGTTGATGTTTCACAGGAGACGAATCAATAGAATTTTGTGAATTCACCGTATTGTATTATAGGATAAAGGGAGTGTGCTGACAACACGTGCTGACGGGAAAATTAACAATGAACAGACACAGCCATTATTGAACGACGTGTTTAGAAGGAGAGAGAAAAAAATTCAAATTGCAATTCAATTGTTTACACTATACATGGTGAAATTTTATAAAATTGTGCGCAGAAAATGCGCAATATGTATTCATGATAATTGAAAATTCATAAAAAATTGACATTATTGTCTCCCTTGGACTTGATGTGTGACGAAATGATTCAATATATTTGGATATTAATGGTTGATGCACACGCCACTATGATGAGAAATTTAAAAGCGGCTGTTGCGGTTTTCGACAATTTTTTTTCCGCGATGACGTCGCCTCTGCAAAGCTCTACAGGACACCTTGCTTTCCTTGCAATTTGATCAATTCTATTGCATGTGTGCGTTGATTTTAGTGGGAACGGAAGAGATCGGATAGAGAGTGCATGAATTCCCATTGATTGGATGGATTTGGATTGGAGACAAGCAGACCATAGCACAATTTGTTATTTTGCACATCTAGCGGAACTTTATTTAAAAATCGAAGCTAATAATATATAATATTGGCGGCGCTACGGCCCGTAGAGGGCCAGGGCCTAGCTTCTCAGCAACCACTCGTGTTGTGCGTGCTATTGTTCTATCACGAGTGGAAGGGACCTACAGTTTTATGCCGACTCCGGCCAACGGCCAATTTTGAGAAGCTTTTTCTAGACAGTTATACTCTTTGAGCATTGTCAGTGACTCGAAAGAGGTGGGCGTGAAAAGTATTTCTTGTCGTACCAGGAATCGAACCTAGACAGGTTGGTCCAAGTGCGCAGGAGTCGAAGCACAAACCCACAACACCACGGGCCACCACATAGACTTTTAAAAACGTATCCAAACATATCCCTTTTAGGATGCTGTTGAATACCTCCTCCGGGATATTAACTTCCGGAATCCCTTTAAGCATTTTGCCCCTAGCCCATACAATTTTTTTTGCGATGAGTTAACATTGCACTGTAATTAACAATTATTTATATAATTACGACCGATACGAAGCAATATTGAGTGAAATCGCATATTCATGCAGACAAGCTTGCAAAATATGCCAATGAAACAAAAATCATATATTTACATATCTTTTTTTTTTTCAATTGTGAAACCGAAAAGATTTATTCCAATATATGCATGTATGTACAGCCGTACTAGGGAGTCTTCCCTCGGCCAGGAGGATGCTTCTGCTGCTGCAACAGAGCACAGAGTGGAACATCACCAGTAATCCAACAGACAGTGCCATCTCAACTCAACCTCCATCTAGAGCATTACGCCTGGTATCATATGCCTGCAACCTTCTGATACATTCAAAGGACTTCATTCAAACCTGCATACTATCACAGTCAATTGTCCGAACAAGCCCAAGAAGCGAGCAGTAAGGAATACAAGCTTTATCGACAGAATTTTAGCCGGAAATCTTCCAGAAAAACTACGAACAGAGATGTATTAAACAGGTTTTTAATATCATCAGATCTGTAGCACCGCGCTCCTTAGCAAAAGGAGCCATGTATGTACATCAAGAAAGTATTGCCGTGTTAAAGCCTCCCGAAGAATTTTCGCCAAGTAGCAGCTCCGATGAAGACGATCGCTACTAATTTAAAAAAAAAACTATTTTTTAATTAAATTAACGATTATATTCACAATTTCAGCAAAATTTAATGATTTGTGTGTAGCCCTGTATATGTACATGCATAGATAGTTTGCGTATGACAAAATAAGAAAAGTGCGAAAATGTTTATTGTTTCCTTTTCGTTTGGTTACACAGGCAGTCGTTCGTATAAGTTCAATTGAGACGTAGAAAAAATGAATGGTTGCACCAAAGCAAAATATGAAAAATGTGTGTGTTTATATGGAAGTTACAACACACTGGGGGATGTTTGATATCCACGACTACGCAACTTGAAATGGTTTCATACCGGATTGATGCAACCACCCTTATTTTGAGAATTTTATTCCCGTTTAAAAAGTGCTCGTAACTTCCGGACCGTATGTCGTACCGACTTAAATGTCACATTCGGCATCTAAATTTTAGAATGATTTTTGTTGAAAATTTCAGAGCTCTGCGACGTGTAGTTTCGGAGCTGTTCTCGGTCAGACACACAAACTTTCTGCTTTATAGTTAAGATAAACTTTTCTGAACACATTGGTGAAGATTTGAACAAAATTGCTCCTGCGGTTCGCTCATATCCATGAGGTCAATGGTGTGGGGATGGTTTGGGGTTTACATCCCCTATCACTGACCACATATTTTCATAGAATTACTTTTAATCCGTTACCGAACAAGAAAATCCATAGTTAATTGATACCAAGCGCAACAGGAATAATGTTTTCGTAGATGTGCAAATTAACACACTGTGCGTCGCGGCGATGACAAGTTCAGTCATGGGGCATACATTTGTATCTTATACAAGCCATCCCTCGTAGATTTTCAAAATCTTTCGTCCGTCCATTTAGAATCTCAAGCTAGATTCCTCAACATGAAGTAAAAATTTACACCGAGGAGGTCTCGGAGAAAGTTCTTGCCAGCACATTATTATTTCCTGTGATTGAATTAGAGCTGTTGAGATCCCTGTTTATCTGGATCCTCTTCGACTATCTAAATCTATAGTGTGATAAGTTAGTGAATATGAACGGCCACAGTGCTACGACACTTTCACTAGACAATACACACGATTTCCTGTGAAAGACTGAAACCATTGTCTGATTTCTGATTATTTGATTCCCCCTGCTCACGACTGTTCACCGCTGTGGCCATATCTCAACGTTGGAAACCCATTTCCACCGATCAGTGCCCTGATCTGACTAAGTGTCATTAATGCTAATATAATCAATTTCCTAAAACAAGTTCCAGTAAATGGTATACTGCAATCAAGTTTATCATCCTGTCAAAAAGAAAACCAATCAAAGGCGACCGTATAAATACCATCAAAAGTTTAACGTCACATCCGTCAATTTTCAGAGCGAACCCGCACACAATTTCTGTTCAACATTTAAAATCACTTTAAGTCGAACCTCTTGAGCGAATGCAAATAAGAAATTATTTAAAGGTCTTTCACAATTCAAAATGAATCCCCTTCGACGAAAAGCCAGTGACGACCTCCGGTAGCTACCATCCGCAAGGAACGTTTTTCGTCAACGACTCCATAGAATAGGTGACCATACAAAAGGATCTGAAAAAGGTCAAATTGGCCAGGCTGGAGTGCTTATCTTGAGGAGTTCAAGGGCAATGTACACAATCGAGTTTCTGTGGAATTTATTTGCTGGGTCTTCCCACACCCACATGCTCTTTCGAGACTCCACTCGAGGACACGACCTCACTCGAACCGAACTCAATATCCAAAGTAATAGAAATATTTAATTCTGCCTCGTTTCACACTCCCCCGCGCGTCACTTGTTTTATTATTTTAATTGGTCCGTCCTCCTCTTCCTCGTCAACGCGTTCTACCTCCTGACGGCGTAATAACGCAAAAATTGAGGTTAAGCCTGGATGCTTCGAGTGTGGTCCCGCAAAAGGGAAACGTAAGCAAACGATACGTAAGCTCCTTATCGACTCCATCCCTCCGTTCAAAATGTCACCGCACATCGAAGCAGCCCGGCAATGGCGTTTCAAAACGTGATACGGTTTTGGGAAGTCGTACCCGAGAAGTGTGTTTATTTCCGTCCTCATACCCAATTCATATTCCCACTCATGCAGGTCGTCCTGAATTAATTCAATGTATCGATACGTCACAAATTTAATCATCGCAAGCATTTCGATACAAATTGCGGCTCACGCGAAGCCCACATCGATGTTGAGGTTAAATTTTCGAACGAAATTGAAGTCGACATGAAAGGCTGTAGGATCAAGGCGAGAAAGCGTAAAGCCCTGGATTTTAATGCGACATTGCCTCTCTAATAAGTGCTGAATCAGCCGCACCAACTCCCCGCTGCCACATCCCAAAAGAGGCACAGGAGTACAAGAGCACACAAAATGAAAAAAAAAATAAGACGAACGGATATCCATTTGTATCCTTTTCTTATGCAAAGATCCTTTTCATTCTTTTCCCTCCACTTGGAGTGTGTGGGCGTACATGTGTGTGTGTGTGTGTTAGGTGTTCCGTGTGCGGTTACTCCAGGTGATGAAAGGGAAATCACCTCAAAAGAAACACCGAACACCGACCCGACTCGGGCGGGAGTAGGCTTTCAAAGAATTTATTCACAAAAAATTGAGTGTGAAAGTGTATTTGCACACACTCGCACACGCGGATGGATGGATCCAGGACAAAGGCGAAACCGTGTGCGTCTCGTGCATTAAGTCTGTAACCACATGAATGTGATTAGACGGAAGAGAAATGCTGATGTATCTCGAGCCGTGAAGGGAGTGATTTATTTCGCTTATCTCCGCCACACAAAAGGACAATCGAGGGGAGGTGGGCGCCGGAGGCGGTGGCGGCTGTTAAGATGTTTTGTACTCACCTGCCGGCATGGGAATTGTCGTTAATTTTACCTTTTACTGCTGCAAGACAGATGTTTTCTACTGCCGCAGCATACACGAAACCAAGATGTCCTTTCAGTGCCACCGACAGGGCCGCGCGGCAGGGCGGTGATATTATTAGTTTTTTGTTATGATTCCACGTGCCACATGACTGGCAACACTCATCTCGCCTATTTCGTCTGGAACGTAATGGGCTACCCTTGCTTGTTGCGTGAGTTTCGAGGGTTGCGCTGCTACTCTCCGACTCGGGGAAATGCTACCGCCAAACATCCTGGAATTCACGATTGATTGGCCTCGGGGAGGGGGCTTGGAATTTCAACAGAATTTCACAACATCAACGGCAACGTGAGGGCGCCATTTTTCAAGCTCAAGAGGGTCGGAGGACGTACAATGTGGGCCATTATAAGGCTCATTTTCAAGTTGTATACGGGAATTCCGGGAAGTTCCAACCTTAATGAGATTCAAAAGAACTTCCTTGAGAGCTCCTTGCGAGCTGCTTGCAAGCTGTTTGCGAGCACCGTGCGAGCTCCTTGAGACATTTATGAAATGTGTTGAATTAAAAAAGGCTTTATATCTTTCGGTTGGTTGATTCGACCTGATTTCTTGTTTCGCAAGTAGAGTGGTAGAGAGACGCGGTTAGGGAATCAACAGAATTCAACCTGAACACGCGGTTCACATGAACTGCAAGAATAACAAACGCCTTTCGTCAAGGGACTTGCGTAAGAACGGCTTATGTAGTGTGCTGCTGTGGGTTTTTGAACAACTGCTCGTAGTGCATGTTGTTCTCTCAAGAGGAGAAGATTCCTGCGACCTTTGCATTTTCAAGGCTTTCAGGCCATCTTGTGAATTATGTTATTCAATCCTTGATATTTAATCACAATCGTTATGAGCTATATTCGACACACTACGTACGGTGACCATTACTCAAGAGGTTTGACATCCTTCAACTGACAGCTGTGCACAGTGCATATTGTGCACAAGGCTCATCAAGAAGGCTTCGCCACATGGAATCGCTTTTATTTCCCCACAATGCTTCATAACCATTTCCCTGAAAAGGGGCTTAAGAGAGACCACTCGCTTTTTTGTTGGCAAATCCCATTCTTAACTTTGAAAGGCTTCAGCTTAATCATGGATTTGCTCTTAAGAAGCGTACATTCTATTCACAATAGATCACGTAACCTTGACGATGTCAATCAATAGAAGGGAAAATATCTTCTTCTTCGTAACAAAGAAACGTTTTAAGGTGATAACACGGTTGATTCGCGATAAAGTGAACTAATAAAACCAAAGCCGCACATTATCGTAATCGTAAACTTTAAAGCATTCCACAGGACAGGTATTTAAAAAGTGTATGATGATATTTTTCTTTTCTCATTTTTATGTCAACAGTTGTAAAAAAAATGCAACACTCGTTTTAATTTATAATAAACTCGGTGTGCCCATGACACCGTCCTTGTAGGCCTTAGAATTCGTGGCGGCGGGTAGAATAAAAACTCATAATCTAATAACACGTCTTTATTTAGGTAATAATAATGGATGGGTAATAAAGTATAGGTAGAGGTGGACTTTGGTTCGGCGTATACAGCAACCACTCGCGTTGTGGGCGATATTGTTCTCTCACGAGTGGAGGAGACCATTCAAAAATGCTAAGTTTTATCAACATTTTCTGAGCATGACTCGAGAGGTGAAACTGTGAGTTATGAATGTTGTTCATGTTGGGAATTGGCACCTACAGACGGCTGGAAACCGGTTCTAGTTTGATGGGAACTCAAAATCCGTCTTAAAGATAAAAATTTATTGATGAAAAACCATAAAAACTGAAATGATGTATTCAATTTTGCTCGCCACTGTTGGCCCCAAGTGTAGGAGTCGACGCATGTATCCATTACCCCACAGCATCCACCACTAGCTAAACTATCGTATAAAATCCGGGTGTACAGGGACTGTGGCCGCGGGGCAAAGTTGTTGATTGCTCCTAATCTGGCGGAATAACAACAACCGTCTCTGTTAATGATAAGGTCAAGTTGACCCCGCGGGACGCCGTGTGTAGGCACTATAACACCCGTTGTTGGGTGAACCAATTCGAACGTGCAAGACAAGATCCGACAGGCAACGCTCTCGTAAACTTGGTAGTGCAGGAGTTAGTCTAAGAAAGTCGCTACTGGTAACGGGCGCTAATTCGGTTTGTCCAAATATCTAGGTTCAACCACTCCTCAATCGAAATCGAAAGCTCTTATTTTGCAAGTTCTGCTATATAGACTGAAATCTGGACTGCGAAAGAAAAACATGTTGATCGGATGTATATGCCTATCTGTGAGAAAAATGAATTGAGGAGAAGACATAATATGAAGGGTGGTTAAATTTTAAGGGCTGATGTCGATTTTGAATAAAACACGAATTATTTATGAAATTATTGTCATTTCTTTTTATTATGATAATATTGGTATGGTTCAATTATGTATGGAACAAAATATCGGCCAAATGGCTGCCGCGACCTCGGTGGCACACCTCCATCCGATGGTCAAAATTTTCGATGACGCTGAAGCATAATTGAGGTTCTATGCCGTTAATGTGCCAAATTATATCATCCTTTAGCTCTTGAATTGTTGCTGGCTTATCGACGTACACCCTTTCTTTCAAATAACCCCAAAGAAAAAAATCCAACAGTGTCAAATCACATGATCGTGGCGGCCAATTGACATCGCCACCACGTGTGATAACACGGCCATTGAATTTGTCTCGCAAAAGAGCCATTGTTTCGTTAGCTGTGTGGCAAGTGGCACCGTCCTGTTGAAACCAGATATCGTCCACAATCATATCTTCCAATTCGGGCCATAAAAAGTTCGTTATCATGTCACGATAGCGAATACCATTCACAGTAACTGCCTGACCAGCCTCATTTTAGAAAAAATACGGCCCGATGATGCCGCCAGCCCATAAAGCGCACCAAACAGTCACTCTTTGTGGGTGCATTGGTTTTTCGACAATCACTCTTGGATTATCATTCGCCCAAATGCGGCAATTCTGCTTATTGACGAGTCCACTGAGGTGAAAATGTGCCTCATCACTGAAGATGAGTGCACGATATGCATTTTGATTTGAACGCCCATTTTCATAATAAGCCTAAATAACTTTAACGCATTGCCCGATTGTATATCTTTCCAGGGTTCAAATTGAATTAGTCTAAAATTGAGAAATGTCACAAAAATTGATGATGAAAACTTGACGTTTAGGTGTGGTTCACATTCAACATCGGCTCTTAAACTTTAACCACCCTTTACAAGCTGTATCACGATGTGCGATGTGGATGTAGGGCCGTAGGCAAAAATTCATCGACGATATGAGACTCGTACACATCGAGAACAAGAACATCAATATTCCAGTTAAGAAGGTCTTGAATCCGAGCCTCCTGCTTTGCGAAGGAGAAGAAAACCGTATCTCCGACACATTGTGAACCGGATATATGATCACGAGTCGCCGGATGAAGTGTGCCCTTCCACAATGGAAGCAATCTCTCTCTAATTACTAATTACGTACACCGCAGTTGGTTTAGATCCTTTTCACCTTGTGCTCGCCATCTTAGACGCAGGCGTCTTCTGTTACGTTGTTCGACTGCCGTGGAATCGAAAACTCAATATATTCACCTTCTTTTACTTACAAATTCAATTATATAAATTCGCACAACCACTTTCTCATCATTCTGCGCCATGTATTTACTTTGCCTTTGATGTACTATGCGTTCGATTTTGTTTGACTTTTTTGAAGTTGTGAAGACTTCTGACATAAGCTTAGGTCTACGTACTTTTAATAATTCAATAATTTAATGCACTTCAAAGAAGATGAGTCAGATAACATCGACTCAACTCTTGACCTGTAGACATTGGTTCATTATCCTTGAACCCTACTGACGTCATCCTTGCACTTCACAGTTTAAAAGCGGACTCCAGTTATGGAGTAGATGATATACCACCAATTATTCTTAAATACTGTGCTGATTCACTTTTCAGCCCTCTATTATACATTTTCAATCTTTCGTTATCAGAAGGTATTTTCTAGATGACTGGAAAGATTCATTCTTAATTCCCATTCACAAAACCGGCTCCAAAAATAATATTGAAAATTATAGAGGTGTATGCAAACTCGCCGCGATTCCGAAACTATTTGAAAGTATGGTAAAGAATAAAACTGAATTCTTAATCAAAGGCCACATTTCGGAAGCGCAGCACGGTTTTATATTTGGACGCTCAACTTCTACTAACTTATCAATTTACACGTCCTTCGTCATTAATGAAATAGAAAATAAAAAAACAGGTTGATGCAATTTATACAGATTTCATTAAGGCATTTGATTCGGTCAACCACTCATTATTGATAAACAAAATGAATGCATTTCGGTTCCATTCCCATTTCCTAAGTTGGATATTTTCTTTCCTCTTAAATAGAACCCTAAGAGTTAAACTTGGAAACTCCTTATCAAAGCCAATTACATGTAGCTCGGGGGTACCGCAAGGCAATCACCTAGGTCCTCTATTGTCTTCTGTTACAGTCGGATATTAACAACATCCTGGAGTGGTGCGAAAATAATAAACTTAAGCTTAATTTAAATAAATGCCATTCAAATTCTTTCACGAATCTGGTTTCTCCAATCCAATTTAATTATTCAATTGGAAATTCAAATCTTTCAAATATTAATAGTGTCAAAGACTTGTGTATTATGTTGAACTCATATTGGTCATATATTAGCAAAAGCAAACTCAGCAAATGGCTTCATTAAGCGTAATACAAAAGGATTCACTGATCCATTCGCCCTACTAACACTCTATAATTCCCTTGTTCGACTTTTCCTCGAATATGCTGTAGTAGTTTCGAACCCGGCGTTCATAACATATTCCGATCGTATCGAAAAAGTTCAAAAGCGATTCACCAAGTACATCTTTTTTAAAATGCATTGGGATTTTTGCGCATCCTATAAAGCAAGGTGCCAACTGCTTGGCTTAAAATCCCTATCAACTAGACGCACCATCTATGATGTTATGTTTGTTAGGAATATACTTTGCAGTCATATAAAATGTTTTTATCTCTTATCCATGATTCAATATCATACGCCATCTAGGTCACTCCACACTTGGAATATTTTATTTGAAAAGTTCCACAGTACAGACTATGGCAGAAACGAACCACTAACGAGAATTATTTGAGCTTTCAATGAATATTCACATCATGTCATACTAGACCGGTCTTTAAAAGTACCTTATTAAGCCTTTTTATTTTTTAATAATTTATCAAATTGTGAAACTAAGTATTACGTATTGTTAATTATAATAAGAATAATGCGCTTAAAAAATCTGTTAACACCTATGTAGTTGGTAGATTATGTAAATAAATAAATAAATAAATATGGTTGGCCTTTTAGTACTCTATTAAAATACCTTTCAACTGTCATCACTATAGCCCTTCGTCTTTAATGGTTTTTGTACTGTTACTCAAATTACAGCAGCGAACAATTATTGTATCGTGTAAATATTCAAAGGAGAAGCGCCGAAACTGATAAGCTAGGCCCTGGTCCTCTATGGGCCCATTTTACTATTATTATTATTATTATAGAAGCGTCAATACATTAATCATATTCTGAATCTCATTCACAAAAGAGATTTCAAGCAATATTCCCCTTCGATGTTAGTCACTCATACGCCCTGTTACACCGCATTAGCCAGCTGTAGCCAACAAAATAAAAAAATCTGATTAACAAGAGGGCTCTGAAGTGTATGTACGTGTGTCGACTCCTACGGAAATAATACTAGATTGGGATTATCTGAAAGGCTGACGTTGGGATACCATAGGAAACGACGGTTGAAATATATTCATATTTTTCACAAACGGGTCATTCGTTTCTTTTACATTTGACCACTATCAACATAAACTCAACAGCATTTGGCGTTTCAACAACGCATTCTCTTCAGATATAGCAAATTTTTTCCCATTTTCTACAAAACCACATGAGCACATGTTCGCCTTTCCACAAATAGCTTCGATATCACCTGTGTCAAGTGTTCATCAATTTAACACTTGTTCTCTAGTAAAGGGCTACCAGATAGCAATGATAGGTTTCCCAATTCTTATATTTCAGCAGCTGTCAAAGATACCAATGACATCCAGTTGTCAAATTATTCGGAAAAGTTTGTCATTTCATCACGCATCGTTCCAAGCTTGTAAATTATTGGAATTCAATTGAATGAATCTCGTCGAGAGGGTTGTCGTCATCATCGTTTCAATGTACAGACAATTTGTCGAACCGTAAACAAGTTGGAGTGTAAGTAAACTCCTTGCCTGCCCCTGGTAAGAGGGGTCCCCGGGTTTTAATCCCAGTGAAAGCAATGTTAATACGCTTTATTCGGCTTTCAAATCTGCTGCAGTCACCATTTGTCATTGGGATCAAATTAACTACACTATCACTGCAGTTGTCGATCAGTGGTAGTAGTCTGCCTATGGGTATCACAATGGACGAACATGGTCTAAGTGGGCTGGCGATTTTGCTGGCAGCCCAAATATACCTAACCTAACCTAAGTACACTCCTTTGAACCTTAAGCCATCAACCAGAAAGAGATAGGTGCGAAATGAAGAAAACATAGCCGCCTGTATTGAGCTGGAAGAGCTGGAAATGCCTATTCAGCACCGGCACTGCTAGAACTTGTGAAAGAGAAAATTGGTGATCATTGTGAGTGTGCATCACTTGGTCGCCGCGGTCAAGCGATTTGACACCACCAAGTACATAGTACACGCTCAAATGCCAAACGTTTTGAACGAGATCGAGTCAAACATTCGAGACGTTATTACCGGAATAACGCCGCTTGTATTGGACCTACCGCCTGAAACATACCGAGGCTGCACTTGATTGATGTGCTTGAATGTGGCTCCACAATAAAGCTGAAATTGATTTCATATCTCACACCTGCCTTATTAAATTTTTTGCTACTATCGTTCTTACCTGGTCACCCTGTAGAACGTCAATAAAAGTGACAATAATGTGTCTGCAGGTTCAGTAAAATCAATAATCTCATTGGACAGGTGTAACATTATGACAATTTCCCATCATGATTGAAGTCACATTTAACTGTCACTAGCCGGATAATCATCTTCCAGCCATAAAAAAAAAACAAATTATCACAGCAGTCACATCTCGAAGGAAATGGGAAAACTTTCTGTCAAACTTCCGGTGAATCACAATTTCCTACGTGTCCTGCCAAAAGTTCATGCATACACTCTGCATGACATCACACTTATCCTCAACATTATTACCGTAAGTGTTTCCAACACAAGTTGGAAGTGCCCACCGCACTCAATTTGCCAAAGGTCTCTCTTTTTCTCCACTCGAACGTGCATCATTTCACAATTAGCAGACGATGAAACCACTGAGAAGAAGTAATAAAGCGGAATGAATCGATGGTATCTCCACCACTTCACGCATATGCACGTGTCGATGTCAAGGCCGCACATTGGCAACATCTACGCATTCAATTACCGCTAAGTGGGCTATCTCGTTGGAAGCAATTTGGCCTTAGAAACTTCGCCCAAATGGAGTGCACACATAAAGCGGAATGGAATTCCTCCATCTCAGCCTCCGCCGGCCACCAGTTGGGTATTTCCCTCAGCCGAAGAATACATATTTCCCTCTTTCGGAATTTTTCAATTACAGTCAGGATGCTTGCGGAGCGATATCCTTTGCTATTGCAAGGCAGTGCATTAGGGTGTAGTCGTCAGTCGAGGAGGGGAGAGGGGAGACACTCTCATAGAGCGATTCTCGACAATGGAAGGATATTCACTGCGGATCGTGCTTTCCGTTACATTGTCAAACATCAAAGGACATCCCCTTGGTGGCATTATGGATCTCATTTCAAGGATGAACGCATTCAAGTGAAATGAATGGCGGAATACTGTCAGCAGAGGAATTCGATATCGCTGTTGAGAAGGCAAACGAGGGATTTACGCCCCCACAAGCTGGAAGCCAACTCAAAGGATGAGATGTGGGAAAATACGACGCACGCCTTCTGCGGATAGTGGCATTTTAAAAATCATCACAAATCGCACCCGATGCAGGAGAAGGATCATCCCTCATCAGCCTGCAACCCACTGTCACTGTTTGATAAGGAAAAACTTCAGGAGCGAAATTGATTCGAATCCATCCCAAAATACTGGCCACACAAAGGACCTCCATCAGACACTGACGTATGTACACAGGAATATAATTATGCGAGAAGCCGAACTTAAAGAGCCCCAGCGCGCTTCAAACAACTCGCGGAGAAAACATCTGGCGATGCGTGGGCGCTGCAGACATCAATAGATGTCGGATTAATGGATAAAGCACGTTTAACTCATGCATACGCAAGGAGGACGACTGACAACGACGAGCGAATGAGAATGCGGATGTGGCCTCGGCGGTGTATGCGATATTAGACACAAGTTTGGTTTGCTTTTCCATTTACGGGCAATTTTCTGGGGAAATATTGTTTCAGTCATAAACGATTTGATTGCCTCCACAAGTGGATGTTAAGTAGAGTCGAACACGCCCCATAGCACTCACAGAGACGCACTTCGATGAGCAATTTCGACCGAAGAGTTGGGGTTCCCTTACGACCTGCGGATATTTTTAGAATCCGTACACACGTACATACGTGTGCGAGAAAAGACAAAGTTCGTAAAGACTTTCGAAACATCCCTGCGAGTGAACGAGATTCATATTTTGACACAGATCCCATCGGCAGAAGGGACGGAGTGAGAGTGTTTGACAGGACGACCTGTTTACGAGCCTCTCAGACTGTTGACGGGGACATAAAAGGACGTCACCGCGAAGATTTATCGGAAATAGAATGTATGCCATCAGAAGGAGATGCGGACGACCTACATTCTGACATACACAACTTTGCGCAGTGTTGGTGGCTGAGATAAGTTGAGGTTTACACGATCTTATGAATTGCTCCTGGCGAAACCTTAAAGACGACGGACAAGAAGTAGGTGGTAGTACACGTCAAATTCTGGAGGTAAAGGTGATAAGGCATAGAACTTATATTCATCCGACTTTGGAGCCTCAAGAGAATGAACCCATTTCGACGGTCCTAGATTCAGAAGAACAGATTCATGTCCATTTACTGTTAAAAGAAACCAGAGTGGCTGAAGTTAAAACACAACTGCACTGCCATGTGTGGAGCAATGTGAAACTCTTGAACTACACAACTGCAGTTCTAGGTTCGATACTCGTTCGAAGATTCGGGTTCGATGTGTCTTCGCGAAGTTTAAGAGTTCCAACATCTTTTTGTGGGCGACAATCCTAGTAATGGAGGAAGAAAAGCGTACAAGCAAACACACATCTGGTTTTCCTGTAGGAACTACGCTACATATAAAAAAAAAAAAAAACTCCCGAAAAGTTCCAACGTCTTTTCCAGTTGAGTCTAGATATTCTGTTCTGTTTTCCGCCGAAATTCAGAGAACCGCTGTGTCTTGACAAGTATCGCTCACTCGGACATGTTCACCTCAGAGGTCAATGTTCCCCTGTTCCGACCACTTCTGATTGCCAAATCAACAGTCACTTGCGCTTATGGGCAAACTCCTTCGCAGATCTTGTCTACTGTATTAAACCAGAACCAGCTTATCTTTCTTCTTAAGTCATTAAATCAACAACCTTGGCAATACAATTTCAGTTACGCATTTTCGACATGCAGCAGCTTAAGAGATTTCGCATCCATTATCGTGTCCACTTAATTTCAATTGGCAGGGCACTGGTCTGGACAGGCACGTACATCTGTCCCTGTCTTAACGCAAGTCACTCAAGGCGTACAGTGTGCGAGCGAGAGGAAGCATCCTTCGCAAAAATTCGCCCACATCGCAGGCAATCATATTGAAGTGGCTTGAAAGAGAGATTCAGCATCGCTTTGACTGACATTATCTAACCACAATCACGCAACTGATTGCAAATGTCTCCTCGGAGGAGTGACAAGAATACATAACTGACAAGTTCATTGTGTGGTCATCTAACTACTCTCCCATTTGGTTGCATATATATTTTTAAGTTCCCTCGTGTGTTATTCCATTGTTTGCAGATCCACTCCATTCCGTTTCTAACGTCCAGCATCCTGTTCATTTCATAGAAACATCAACATTCCAGTCATTCTTCTCGTGAAATCCAACAAACTGCAGCCAACAATGCAGTATCCAGATCCTTAGAAATATGCGACCAACAGACTACCTGAATACACATCACGTTAATCTGAGTGCCTGTGAAAAGTCAGAAATTTATGTGCCACACCCAAGCATACCTGCTGGGGAGGAACCCAGCCACAGGACACAGGAAGGACATGGCTAACATGCTTGCCGTGTACCACACACAAAATTCCTCCATTCCTGACAACGTCGACTGCTGGCTAATGAATGTTAATGTCTCACAAGTCATCCCCCCGCTTCGTCATCTCGGCCAAAGTCGTCATCTTCCCGGGGAACGAACCATCGACCGTCTGTCGGCAATCTCTTCAACAAGTTTTGTGATTTATTAGCGTAATTAGTGCCGTGCACGTACACACGCACACAAGCGGATAGTTTCAAAGTGAAAGCCGAGATCTTTTCGAAAGATTTTGCTGGCCCATCCCCCCCGTCGGACCACACCCACGGCCGCTGTAATTGAATTACACGTCACAGGAGACGGCTGGAGGGGTGTAGGTGTAAGCCTCACACCTTGCAAGTGCGAGCAACTTCATATTTTCCGTTAATTAGGTTCTAATTGGCTTCTAATTGGGATGCCCACACTCTGACAGACGACACCCCCGCATGGCCAGCCTCAGCCCAGTCGCAACTGCGATGCACGGGAAATATCGATTTTGTCAGCTCGAGGGGAACCGAATGATCCATCTCGAGGACAAATGCCACCGGAGTGGGGACGCTCTTCCTTTGAGCGCGTGTTTCCCGAAGAAGAAATCCTTGTCCTGGGAGCACAAGTACAATATTATCCTGTCAGCCTCGACATGGGACACAAGTCTGAGCAAAATTTAATTACAGCATTCCACTGATTCCACAACGATTCCTCACGCTCATTGTCGGTATCTCCACTCTGGCCAGCCCTTCGTGTGCGTCGTCATTCCGCCTGCCTTCTGATCAATGTTTCTCCATCCACATCGAGGACACGACGAGCTGAGAAATGACAAGAGACGTTGCCACTGCTTGCTGCTGGATAGTCCTTTTGTTTTATTTTCCGGAAAATGAACTCGAATTAAAGGAAAACATCAGAGAGTGCTGAACGTTATCAGGACGACAAGGGAATAATAGAATCCACCCAGCTAACGTCCTTTCACTAGTCTTCCTGTCGACAGTCATTTATTTCAATTTTTCCTGCGCCAAGCAACAAGTGTGTTTCGCTGTCTCCGTCTCCCCGAACCACTGCCGCAGCCAGCGTGACTGCGATGTGCATTGTGGTGGGAGGAACGAGCAGTCCCACCCATCCATCCAACCGGAGCCGGGTAATGCAAAATTGAATTTCCATTCCACGCTGCTTGCCGCTTCGTTTTCATTAGCACCTGCCATTCGACGAGGTCTGCAGCTGACACTTACCTGAAAGTTTCTCCCATCTCGAGAGCACTCGATCCTTGCCGAGCTGGGAGTGGAGCAGCTTGAATCGGATCAGAGACGTACGTTCCCGAAAAAAAGGAACTCAGCTACGACACACCGAGAAATGGCCAGCCGGCACGGAGGACCTGTTTAACTCGAAATGATGGTAATTTCGTGTCGTCTTAATGGCAACCTGACGTCCTGGAACCTCCCACCGTGTTGGGTGGTGTGGCATTTGCTATGTTACTACTTGCCTCCACTCCCCCTTAATTGCGAGAGACGGCGCCACAGAGGGGTGGTCTTAATCAGGAATATTGCCCCGTCCCCGTTCGGATTATGTGAATGCACGTGTAACGATGTCATGAAGGACACACACATGCCGTCGATGGACATCTTCGGAATATTCCCCGCTACACATGTCACCGTGGGATTTTCTTGGAACTAATTAGCACACCAGTCCCATATAGCAGTCCCTACGAGCGCTGTAATCGGATTCAAATGTTGAATTCAAACCTAGGTGACCAGAGAGGAAGGGAGCAGCTTTCGTTCGTTCCCTGCTAATGGATGATGAATGGTGGCTGTTGTTACTGGCTGCTGTTGAATGGATGATCTCAAAGGACACCGAATGTTGAGTGGATGCTGGTGGGGAACGGAGAATGGATTGTAAATCGATAAAGGATACGATTGCGTTACATGCGCCTGCATTGGTCTGGCGGAGAGGTAGAGATGCAAAATGACGTGGGAAGTTCTGCAGTATGTTCATATGCACACTTTGCATGTTGCGAGGTAGAGTTGTTTTTCCAGGATTTGCTGCAAGTACAAAGGCTGACAGTACAAAGGAAGGGTCTACCCAACGAATTGACAGCATTCATAAGCATTCGATTGATTTTGTTTTTTTTCTCTTAGCATCAACTAGCTTTTAACAAAACAAACAGAACTCGGATCTGACGTTTACCAGAAGGAGTGTCGACGAAGTCAAAGAATGGGATCAAACACCAGCTCTTGTGGGTTGCGACATGGAAGAAGGATTGTTTTCGTTTAGGTTTTTCTTCTAGTGAACTACAGCGGGAATAAGGGGTTGACGTGATGTTTGTTGTTTTTAATTATTCTGGAATACCTCAAGGTTGGATACTAGACCACCTCTTCTTATGTGCAATAACGCTCTGAGGGGAAAATGTTGCAAATTCTCTTCTCTTCGCCTTTGCTACTAAGAGGTGGACAGAAATGAGAAATGAGAAAAAATGTGTAAGTCTTCACGAGTAGTAATAGAATTTTTCATTCAATGCATTTATTTTGATCCCTTAGGCATATGTTGTGGTATCCACTTGCCGAGACATATTAGGGCCGTTTGCTGATACTACACTTAAGTCTACCACAAGTTCAACTTTACATATTCTTCGTTGCTTGTAAATATTTGAGTCGTACTTAACTACGTCACGGTATTCGATTTTAAATGTTTTTTTTTCTTCTGGGTGAATGTGAGTTCTAATATGGGTTCCATACAGCTGGAAGGCGCCGTTGGTTGAGTGCCTGTCCCTAGTTAGAGGGGTCCCGGTTCGAATCACAGTGAAAGCAAAGTTAAGGCGCTTTTATCGGGTTTTCAAATCTGGTCCAGTCACCATTTGCCGTTGGGATCAAATTAACGGCACTATCACGGGGGGTTGTCGATCAGTGGTAGTAGTCAGATTATGGGTATCACAATGGACCAACATGGTCTAAGTGTGCTGGTGATTTCGCTGGCAGGCCAACTACCTAACCTAACCTAATATGGGTCTCATAGATGGCGCCAATCACAAGTGGATACGAAGCGATTCGAAGGAAATGCAATACAAAACAGCTGTCATCGGATGTTTTATGTTGAATACACTCGAAGCATGAATTCCTCCGAAAACAGCAATGGCTCACGTAAAACCTTAATGCGACAAGTAGTTGTTTGATGGGTACAATCGAATTATTTCTTGGAAATGTATGTTCATCTGAATTTTCAAATGAATATGGAAAACCGAATTTGATTCTATCTGCTGGAATCAAGGACAAACCATTGATCGTTGATTATGTCCTTGGTTAGCTTAAATCGTTTATTAAACGAAAGCTTGTCAAAGCTATAAAAATATTAATTTCTCTCACTTTGTCATCATCTTCAAATACGTTTCTCCACGATTTTATGCAACTGTCAGTACTAAAGTACAACTTAAAATCTTACGATCCACTATTTCAACTTAGTTTAAGTTATAAGGCTCAACTATAATGCGCATGAGCGAGCTTTAGCTAGGGTCAAACGCGCCACCCCTATGAGGCAACCTATAATGTCGTCCATGAAAGATTGCGAACATTTCGTTAAGCATGTGCAAAACACAAATGTTTCGTTAAGCATGAGCTAGTGCGAAATGAATCGCACCGCGCATATGCGAATGTGACAGATAGACCACAGACAAGAAAACAAATTTGAAAAATGAGTATACACATATAATCGAACTGGAAACATGAGGAATTTATAATAAATCAAAATTAAATAAAAAAATAAAGCAAGCAACGGAAGAATTTCTGACAGGAGGCTATGCGCGCATGTGTTTATTATAAAGGGTGATTTTTTAGCTATTATCTTTTTGGCAACACTGGTTTAAAGAGCTGACGCACGTTTTGTGTTTTGTTTCACTGTCAAACATCTTCAGTTTGGTCTATAATTTAACCATGAATCGTCTTACAAACGAACAAGGCTTGCATATTATTGAATTTTATTATCAAAATGCGGGCCCTTCTAAAGTTGGCCGAAGATCCACTTTTTTACCGAAAAATTGTGTTCAGCGACGAAGCTCATTTTTGGCTCAATGGGTACGTAAATAAGCAGAATTGTCGATTTTGGAGTGCATATCAGCCAGAAGCATTGCAAGAGCTGCCAATGCATCCAGAAAAAGTCAGAGTTTGGTGCGGTTTATGGGCTGGTGGCATCAAAGATGATGCGAATCGTAACGTAACTGTGAATGGTGTGCGCTACCGTGAGATGATATCCAACTTTTTTTTGTCCAAAATGCAAGAGCTTGACTTGCATGACATGTGGTTTCAACAAGACGGTGCCACATGCCACACAGCACGCGCAACAATGGACTTATTGAGGGGCGAGTACGGTGAACATTTTATTTCACGTTCGGGACCAAACAATTGGTCGCCTAGATGGTGCGATTTAAAGCCTTTAGACTATTTTTTGTGGGGCTATGTTAAAGCTCATGTCTATACAGACAAGTCCGCTTTAATTGACGCATTGGAAGACAACATTGAAGCATTTATTCGTGAGATATCGGCCGAAATGTTGGAAAGAGTATGCCAAAATTGGACTAAGCGGATGGACCATTTGAGGCGCAGTCAAGGTCAACATTTGCATGAAATAATCTTCAAACATTAAATTATATTGACCGTACTATCGATTCAAATAAAGATTTCATGCATTTTTCTTTCATTAATTTTATGTTTTTTTTTGAAAAAACTTTCCTATAGCTTTTGAAAAAATCACCTTTTAGTTAGTCGCGTTTTTTTCTCAAACATGACGAAACAGTTCGTCCAAACTTGACACTAGCTCATGCTCGCTCATGCGCATTATAGTTGAGCCTATACGGTTTGGGACTTAACTGTCAAAAGGTCGTTCAAATTCCGTGGACTAGGGCGACGTTCACAGTGAACTTGACGAACAATTGGAAAAAAGTCAAAATACTTCGTCTACCGTACTACAACTTGTAGTAATGAGCGTTCATATTGCCGATTTGGCCCATTACCCACGGTTGTCAATGAAATCGTTGATCGTTGTTGAGTGTGAACGCCACTTATCAGCTGTGAAATCGGCTTACTCTATACTTTCTACTTGATTTCTTGAAAAGCCTTTGACTTTATATTCTCAACCTGACATACGGCAATTGTGGACCTTAAAAATAATTTTCAAACATACTTCTTTAAACATATTGCTGGCGTCTTATATTGTTGCTCAAGCCCAATCTGAGCTGGCTTGTACTCGGGATGTTCATCCCGATGGCAATCATAGACCAGTTTGTGCTTTTTTTATGTAAAACAGTAACAATGCAGCTCAGGTTCGAACCGATCTCCTCCATGACTCGTTGGTTTGAGAATTTAGTAAGTTGTGACGGAAAGTGAACGACCAACATAAAACTGCGAAAATTGAAAGAATCTGAAGGATGACTCCAGATTTCTAAGTGATTTGCAACTGTTTCAGCCTTCTCGACGTGAACCAATTAAATTCCATTTGAATTCGAATAATCTCCAATACATCCAATACCATGCAAGTCATTCGAAGAGAAAGTCTAGAACTTAAGAAATACCTCCCAGATTAAGTACTTATGTGATATGAAACGATGCATCACTAGAACTTACGAAGAAAAATCACTGCTGCACAACACTCAATTAATTTCCGTCCTTTGTCCGCTGTGAACTTTCGCACAGGTGGAGGAGTCAGCGCAATTTCCCATCGTGATGAGCCCACTTAAATGAATGGCTTTGCATTTGTTGGCGTAGCTTCAGTCATCGTATGACTTCCTTTACCTTGACCTCTTCGCAGCTACACAATAAATCTCAACTCTTTCTCTCTGATAAACCTAAACTAGTTCAAGTACACCAAGGAAGGACAACGACACATCTGATCAGAGTGCCCCATCGAATGTAAGACTAAAGGGCTCTAGTATTGAATTGAATAAAATTCACCCACTCTACTTAACCAGAGAGTAAACTACTGCCAGTCACCGAAGACAGCCATCAATCTAAAATTTATGACCCAGCTTTGTAGTTCATTCCAAAAGATCAAAAACAAACCCAAACCCCGCTCGAAGGTACCCAACATGCCAGGGTCACTTGTGGATTTGAGCCATCCCTCACTCGTCCACACTTCCCCGTGTATGCCCTGCCATTCACGTAGCCTCCATAAAATCCCATTCACTGCACTCGCATCGCTACAAAGTCTCTAATAAAATCCACCAAGCCACAGCTCACACCGCAGCTACACTTTATTGAGTTAGTTATGTGCCAATGAATTTCCCGTTTATTCTCCATAAGGTTAACGACGCTGCTCCTTGAAGGATCATTAACTGAGTTACGCTCGCAGAGCACCACTGCATGGCGCAGCTGTTGAACTTCGCACCTCGTGTGCCCTCACGTGGGCCACAGAAATAAGGATTCACACTTGATTTGATATTCTTTTGATTTAAGTGATTCCCTCTCCACTGCGTAGGCATTAGGAATTTCAGTCTTCGTGGCCCGATTATTCCTCAGTGCAGGTGTCCCCACAGCTCACCGCCACATCAAAAGAATATTTTCACATGCGTCTGCCTTGATGGCAGGTACTTTGAATTATTATCTCAATTCAGACCGGCAACGCAGACGCCAGCTCCTAGGCTACCGGGCTTAGAAGATCCCAAAATTGAAATTAATGGTCAGCCCATGTACCGGAAGCGGTTAGGCAAACATACTCCTAAACGAAGGTACTACTGATTGCGGACCCTTTTCCCGAACAAAGCTTGGAAGGATTATGTGCCTGACGAACCGTGGGTGCTGTTGATGTTGCTCTCTCACCCCCGTTGAAGGGCATCATGTCGGCAACCTGGTTTCGTGCAACCTCTACGGGTATCGGTGAGATATAAATCTGATTGTTAACTGCCACAAAACATTCATCTCCTTCCGACCGACGAGCGGCGGGTGAACATCATAATTCATGTCAGGAATCCATGAAGCCCCGGGACACGCACTCCTTTGTTGAGGTTTGCTGGCAATGAAAGTATCGAATTCGACACGAAAATCTAATGAAACTTGACACTTTGAGACAGCTGAGGGGTGTGTTCGGGCGATGCCACGCACAACAAAAGTGAGTTGGGGATGTGCCCTTCGGTAACTAAATGGCCTTAATGCGAATGCCTAACGTGAACAACAAGAACACTGGCCACCGACAAAAGAGTCAGCGTCAGACAATGTCTCAATTAGTTGGCCGAGCCGTTTGGGCTCCCAGCTGGATGAATGCTGTTGAAATGCTTGGGTTGCACGAATGTTGTTCGTTCCTCAGGAATGGGATGCAACGCAATAGATTGTGGGGTGGACTGTGATAGTGATTGGCGAGAACACAAAATGGCCATAAGACGTTTGAATGACTTGCGAAGGAGTGTCGACAGAAGCAGTGTTCAGATGGAGTGAACACAAACTGCGAGGACGGGGAATTGTGAGTAAACTGCTGTGTGTATGGTGCGACTATAGACAGATAATGTTTTTGACAATCAACTCGAGACGTTCCTACTTTTAGTCGCTTACCCAGTCATGGTCACATTTTGTTCACGTTCAGAAAGATGACACACGCAATTCATACCCCCCGCCACTCATCTTGTAATCCTTTCGCTTTCTTCATACAATAGCACAGACTGTGAAAAGTCATTGGTGTCCTTTTTATTGCCCCCTCGGGTCCATTTGGCTAACACAGAAAGCATGGCAAAGCGCAGAGCAGAAATTGTAACCATGCCCCGGTTGTGTGCAATAATTTTCCTTTTATCCCTGACAAGAGAACAAAGGGAATAACGTTGTCGGGCCTGTTGCTGCAGCTCGGAGGACCTTTTTTTTTCCTTCTTGAATAATTTATCAAACGAAATATTCTCCGGTACAAGTTCCCTTTCATGGCTTCCAGGGGCTTATTAAGTTAAGATGCTAACAAGTTTTGCGGACAATGTGAAAAGGTTTTCAGTAAATCCTGTTCCAGGAATGGGAAGTGATAGGAAACTGGATTTTTGCATGTTTACAAGAATTATGCCCTTTTTTTTTGATTTATGGATTTTATTGGATTGATCTTTATTCATCTTCGTGTAAGGCACTTTAAGTATTCCAATAACAAGCTAATCTCTTTCAAAGTAACACTCTTGTGTTGTCGCACACTGTGACCAGTGAAGCCCTTAAACGACTGGAGTGGATCGTAGCTTTGTATAAAAGCAGAAATATCCCTTTGAATTACTTCGCGGCACCAGTTGGAGGCGGCTTTCAAGATTACTCAGACCGAAGATGAACATGAAAACCTGTGAACCTACCTTCAAATAAGGGACCCTGTCGTTTCGAATCGATGACCCTACAAACATTTTTTTTAGATCCTCCAGTTCAGACACGTCATCACAATTTGATGTAAGAAGCTGCTGAAATCCTTCCCATTGTCTGACTGAATCAAAGGAATACTTAACTTGACGCTAGTTAAGCTGCCAAAGGAGAGCTTGGGCAGGTAACATTTAAGTGGCGTATACGGTGAGTCAATAAAAGCACTCACTAGCACTGTCTGACAAACCATATCTGAGGAATTCCTGTCTCCTGTCCGGGGTGGATCTGGTCCACAATTGATAAGCCTTCTGCTAGCTCGATCTCCGGCTAGCTGACCCCAGTAGCGTTCACCTTTATTTTGGTTGAGGTGTTGTCCACTTGTGTGCTCCACTTCAAACGAAGGGGTTTCCTATTACACTGTTCCACAGAGCCGGAGTCAACACAAGCTGCGCTCTACATGGCCCATCCAGACGGCTGTGTACACTCATCCTGCTGTAAACTAACTAGGACCTCCCCTAACATTAGTGTCCCCATCTACCGGAAAATCAACTTAATCGATGGTGGCAAAGTTTGCTAACAACCATCATCGGGGCACACATTCACTTTGTCTGCAGTACAACCGCTCCCGAAATGAGGCCTGTTCACGATCGGACTGCTGTGTCACCCATTTTAGATGCACAACTGATTTTTGTGGAAACTTTTGCTGTTATCCGGTTTGACCAAGGAAAAGTGATACTTAGTCAGAGATGCTAATATTTTGTAACGTCCAACAACTTTCTCAGTGCTAATTACCATCCAAAGTGAACAATAGGTTAGGTAGGTTTAAAACTAAATATCCCATGAACAGAACCTCAGCTTCGTTGGCGCACAGTGAAGGGATCAAGGACATTTGCCGCATTAAGCCTATGCACCAAAAAGTGACCGTCAGTCTTAATCAAAAATGATGGACTCCAGGTTGCTTGCCGTAATTAGGGACTGAAGAGATTAAGGGTGCGTCGTACTCATAGGAGGAATGAAAAATTTAATCAAAGTTCAGCGGTCATTGACTTCAAGAAAACAAATAAGGCAATTCAAGTGTTGCCTAATCACCAGGCGCCTTCATTACCTTGACTTCCAACCCCACAACATAACAGATTGATTGTAAGTGTGTCTAAGAACTCGATAAAACGAACTCCATCTCAATAAGACCTCAACTCCAACGCCACCATCCTCTTCATCGTAAATTTCAATCAAATCCCTCGCACGTACACAACGACAGCTAAGGACAAGCAGTCACCTCCATCTCGAGTATCTCTCTTGTAATCACTGTTCTCTTCTTAACACACAATTTCACTTTCAAGTGCAATCTGAAGGCACTTCACTCTGGGAACGGTCCGTCGGTCCTTTACTTGCTGTAACAGGAATCATCATAAAATTTTCTCGTTTCAACTAATGGGCAGCATCTTTGTCCGCACAGATAAGTATAAGTGCCAAGTGGTATCCGTTCTCAGCCTCAATTCACAAGGAAAACTTTTCTTTCGCATTTTTTTTCTCTTCTGTTTTGTTTGTCTTCAGTCGAACCCCATGCCATCCTTTAAACTCAGAGTTAGCGGAGAACCCTTTTGGGAGAGATGTAGTTTTCTGAAAGAGGATGCCATCACTCAGATGTCCTTCTCACCCCTTTGGCAGCATCACTGGCATTGTTCCACATTCGCAGGGGCTGGAGGAGCTTGAATGGTGGATAGTGGATGGGTGGTTAACCTTAGGGACACGCATAAACAGACATAATGATCTGGGCCCGGGGATAGTGTGCAGGAAGTGTGTCCTTCAACGACTTCCAAGTCATACGAGTCAAATAAAATTTCCATTAGATGAAGTAATCCATTGTGGAGGGCGCTTTCAAAATTGAGACCCTTCAACGGACGAGGAATTCAATTCAATTTACCCCCCCCCCCCCCCCCCATTTTACACACCACGACGCGCTCATTTTACTCCACTGGGTTTGGGGGAGGGAGGGGTGACTTAAATTGTTATTCCCTAAATAACTAATAACAATTAAGTGGCCTTCCTTATGAGAGCGTCAGACCGCCACCCACTTGTGCAGCCTTTCTTCGGCAAGTAGGTCCATTAGGACACCAGCCTCGGGGCAATGCCAATAATTTCCAGGACGAGATGGAACTTTTCTCGTTCGGTGCGTCCTTCGTTTTCAAAGGAACTGTGCGGATTCCCCATTTAACTTAATTATGAGGCCATTCTCAGAGCACAGACGGACAGAGCCAGCGGTATGCTGTCGGTGAAGGAGCGAAAATAAAAGGACAAACGAACTCAGATTTCTTTCCTTTGACACACAGCCAAGGTACCCTAATTGGATAAGAGAGCTTTTATGTGATGAAAATGATAAAAATGATAAAAACGACGTGATTACATTATAATTAGTTATGCTTAGCCGCTGCGGACGCCAACGTCGCCGCCGTCGACAACGAGGACGATAATGATGGTGTCGTCTACCGGCTGCATGCCAGTCACCATCATCGGCCCGAGGGTGAACTTATCGTCACGCTTACCGGAGGGAGCATTAATTTGCGGGAATAAAAAAGAAAACATCGTTAATGGTTTTTTTTTAGTTTAATAAATAATTACGCAGGCAATTCGTCAGCAGGTTGGATGATACCTTATCGCGGTGCTGCGGCCGACAGTGAACGGTGCATTAAGCAAGCGTCATGGTTTTTTTGGTGTGGATGTCCTGTTCCCCACGCAACAGGGCTAACAGATTTTATGACCGGCAACGATGACAGCTTCATTAAAATATGAGAGAATCTTCATGGGGTGGTCGTGGTGCTGCTGCTACATGGCTATATGTTGACTGTGTGACTTTGGTAAAGTTACGACTGTTCACTGTTGCCTTTGGATATTTATTAAAGTAGAAAATTGAGATTTAATCGCAAATGAAAGTCGTGTGAAGCGGATGGATCTATGCCGAGAGTTTTGGGGGAGGCCTGGTGGCTGTAAAAGTTTTAGTGATTGAATATGCCCGCCGGAGAGAGACTTATGTCAACGAATGTGATGGTGCCTCGATGGGCAATTAAAATTAAGTGGGTTTTGTGGTCCTTTTGTGCTGATTTGATACGAATGGTGCAATGAGATTGTGAATGGTTTGTAGATTGTCAACTTTTTGGTGCGGTGGTGGGTTCTAATCCCAATTGGCTTTCATTTAGTTGGAATAAGGGAGAGTGTGACTCTCTCGTTAGATGAATGACATCCGGTCTCTGTCAAATCATACTTAAATGTAAGGCGCTTAGCTTTTTGAGAATCAATATTTGCTTAAGGCGGTCTCAGTGGATGGGACGAATTCATTCAAGATCCTGAAATTCCGACTTACGGTGGCTGCGAAGAACTTTTGTAGTGAATCATTTTTTTTTTACATAGTTTACATACCAAAAACCTTTTTCCGTACAAACATTTCAAATTCAAATTCAAATCATTTCAACAAACCATAACTAAATTAGTGTCTTTGTAAAAGTAAACGAGTTCATGTTCGAAAATGCCTTTCTGGAGCATAGAATATAAATCTTCAGGGCAGATGACACGATACGAAATAACGTCATGAGAGAGAAACATACAATGAATATTCCGATTTTATCTAAGGCTTCTAATCCAATTAGGTCACATGTTGTTGGATAAAAGCGCTTACCATCAAGATTGCATTTCGTTAGGAGTTCTGTAAATTACTTTTGATAATTTGCTAGACGTAAAACGGAGTTCACAGCGGACATCTGTTGCATAGAAGGTTATATTCAAGGAAGGGACATATATTCGTTTATGGAACTCGTGCATGGAATTCGCTTTAGCAACCACGTAGATGATGTAAAAGGAAAATGTATGTTTTGTATCAAAAATCATGCAAAGGTCTTAAAGTCCGGCTTTTATAGAGACTATTACTAGATTAGAGAGATATTCAACTTCACAGCTGATAGTTCCCTTGCCAACAGACAAATTTGATAGACTTCTTAACAGCTATTCACGAGTATTTGAGAGTTAGTAAATTTTTAAAAGCTTTATTTGAATCGATAGTACGGTCCATATAATTTAATGTTTGAAGATTATTTCATGCAAATGTTGACCTTGACTGCGCCTCAAATCGTCCATCCGCTTAGTCCAATTTTCGCATACTCCTTCCAACATTTCGGCCGATATGTCACGAATAAATGCTTCAATGTTGTCTTCCAATCCGTCAATTGAAGCGGGCTTGTCTGTATAGACATGAGCTTTAACATAGCCCCATAAAAAATAGTCTAAAGGCGTTAAATAGCACGATCTAGGCGGCTATTTTTTTTTTCATTTGCTTACTTCTAATGTAGGTTAGTGGGCTGCCAGCGAAATCGTCAGCACACTTAGACCATGTCGGTCCATTGTGATACCCATAGTCAGACTACTAACACAGATCGACAACTCCAATCATAGTGCCGTTAATTTTATCCCATCGGTTAATGGTGACTGGACCAGAGTTGAAAGCCGGATAAAGCGTATAACCACTGGCATTCGAACCGGGGACCTCTCTAACCAGGGTCAGGCACTCAACCAACTGCGACATCCAGCTGTATACTTAACTAACTTAACAAATAATTTAAAAATCGTTTATTAGCAGAAATCCTCTGTACATGCACGGCTGACAGGTGCTGATCGTGTTGAAAAGTCGGTGCATGGGCTGAACGACTAAAAGGTGCTCCATTGCTGAGTAGCTATGGTCCGTGTACGTTCACTTACACAATTAAAACGGATCTCATTCTTGGATATCTTGAAGACTTGTGGTCCTGGACCATGATGGAAATGCTGGGGTTGTTATGCATCATTTCAAAAACTCACTTTTTTTAGTCCACTTTCATGCACAAAGCTTGACTTGTAAACATGACAGAAACCAACTGTCATTGAGATTCTTCTTCTTTGTTTGGCCCTACAGTCCGGGGTGGACCTGGGCCTCCACCAACAAGCCTCTCCAGCCAGCACGATCTTTCGCCAGCTGCCTCCAGTTGTGCACACCAAGTTGGTTGAGGTCCTTCGCCACTTGTGTGCGCCATCTCGTTCTAGGACGGCCTCTGTTGCATTGTCCCAATGGCTCGGAATCGAAGACTCTTCGGGCCGGAGCTGTTGTGTCAATCCGCTCTACGTGACCTAGCCATCTTAAGCGTTGGATCCGAAGACTCTTAACTAGATGCATGCCGCTGTACAGTTCGTGGTTGAATCTCCTCTTCCAGATGCCATCAATACAAACAGGACCAAAGATCGCACGCAAAACTTTTCTCTCAAAACGACCAAGAGCTTCTTCATCGGCTTTCGCTAGCGTCCATGTCTCTCTGCGCCATAGAGCAGGACAGGGATGATTAGAGTGTTATATAAAGTCAACTTGGTGTTTCAAGAGATGGCTCTGTTACTCAACTGCCTCTTGAACCCAAAGAAACAGCGATTGGCAAGAGTAATTCTGCTCTTGATCTCGATACTGGTGTTATTGTTTCTGTTTACTGCAGAGCCGAGGTAGACGAAGTCCTTGACTACCTCAACGTTTCTGCTGCCCATTATGACACTCTGTCCGAGACGTCGATGTTGTGCGTCCTTTCGGGATGACAGCATGTACTTGGTTTTGCCCTGATTCAGTGCCAAACCCATTTTAGCCGCTTCCGCTTCAATGCCAGCAAAAGCCCCATTGACAGCTCGTTGTGTTCGTCCAATCGCGTCAATGTCGTCCGCGTTAGGTAGCATTTGTACGGACTTTTGGAAGGTCGTGCCTCTTGTCATTTCTCTGTGAGAAGGTTCTGGTCGAATATGTCACAAGTACATGAATCACAGTCATGAAGATAATAACCAGTCAATACCAATGTGTGAACAACCGCTTCCTCTACACACCCACAGGAGCAAGAGATCAACGCACACCACAAAACAACTCAACTCACCCTTTACACAGACAATTACTACTCGAATCAATGGTCACAGCAGGAGGAGTCAAGCTCAGACAGCTCCCACGCCATCGATCACAAGCTCCGATGTGGCAATTATCGAGGAAAAAAAGACAGTTGGACTACCAAAGTCACTCTTGGACCAAAATGCAATTCTCACGTCTCGTAAGCAAGTACTTAACTGCTGACGGAGTGCCTTCAGTAACCCATGAAAGCAAAAAAAAAAAAAAAATCACATCAAAGTCGAAGTGAATTCACAGCAGTTATCCAAAACGGAATAAGCTCTTCAACCCACTCAAAACCACAAAGGATAACGATAGCTGCTTACTGGCCCGACATCGCTCTCACGTCCGCTCCACCAAACCAATTCAATCCTTCAGAGCTGCTCCCTTCAATATGAAATCAGCCAATTAAGTGAACTCAAGTGCCGCAGCCACAGCAAAACAAATTGGATTGCCCACCCCTCGAAAGCCAACCCCCAAGCATCGACCGAGGATCCATCATTGTCTGGAAGCGTCTCTGGAGTGCGGCCACCACTCAGTCCAGCGCATCCAATTAGGGATCAGGTCAAGCTAACTTTTGTATAAATATTTAATATCGAAGTTTCAACCTCACCCCCATTGCCCCTGACCACAAGAAAGTTAAGCTATGGACACTTCTACCTCCCACCATGCCTCTCGCACATGCCCATGGCAACAAAAATACGAAACTTATGCCAATAGCCAAACAATCCCACTTCGTAAAAACCCACATTTTACGAGGAAGCACCGGCAGAAGCGAGCTGGGCCCCAAAATAGACCACACCACGGCGGACAGAGCCCGCCCAGGGTACAGGGGAAAGCCACGAAAACTATAATTTTGGAATATGCATCTGGAATGTACGCAACCTCAGATGGACGCCTTCTAACGGCTACACACGCCGTCGGTTGGCATTACGACAGAACGACGTACTGATAAAAAGGAAAATTGCGAACCTCCTTTATTGCAGCTGGCACAACAGATGGCGTATGTAATGACGGGGATTAGTCGTGGGAAATATGCCGGGCACACTGGTCATTGACAGCTCCTAAGCTGTCATCCACGGCCACAGTGCGGTGGCGGTGACTGTCTTTGAACCGAGCAATGACTTTTATGAGGCCAACGTGGAGCCTATGTCGTGGTGGCAAATTGACCGATTTCTTCGCTTGGCAATGGGGACAGTAAATAGCTGTCACAATGCCTCTCTGGGCTCCTTGTGCAAGGCATATGTCATTTTGTGGGAAACGTCATGTTATCTTGTCACTTGGGAATGGAATTATGTGCTTGTGATGAAGGACGGACAGAGGAATGATGGGGAAATGAAGTGAGAGAATAGCAAAATGCCCATCATTGATGGAGGTGGAGCTGGAAGTTGATTATAATCAACGGAACGCGTTGGGCATCATTGAAACCCGTGGAAGAATATATCTCATTGGGGAAAAGACCAACATCATGTCGGTCTTCTCTGCAGTAATAGTAATGCTCCAATTCCCTTTGATCAGGTGGAAATTCGAAACAAATTGAAGGGGGTCCTAATTACAAAAATACGCACATTAACCAGCGCTCTTCGCGAAAGCGATTGGCTATACTCGAAAGGATTTCGACTTCGAGTCTATGGAATTACGCCAAAGAGGATTTCCACGTTTATAATGGCACACACATGTTGCTGAAAAGAGTGCCCAAATTATTATCTGAGATCTGAGTTCCCTGTAAGGATGTGGAAAAGCTATGCGCGCCATTTTGGTAATTCTTAGGATGATGGTGATTGTATGTAGACGATGCAACGCGTAAGCTCGGTCGACTACGTAGCATGGATAGCTCAGCTGCCGCCCAAAGAATCTTCAAGTCGAATTCGAGCCTATGGGATAACGCAACACAGTGTGTCTACAATTAAGTTGGTACACAAGTCAATTTACTTCGTGTGCAGAATTAGAAAAAGCTAGTAACGTGCTGGCTGAGAGCAAGTAATGTAGCGCCGTACGAAGAAGAAGTATGGTGACGTAAATCTAGCTTGAGTTAGTGCCTGATGGTAAAAAGTAAGATCCTGCCGTTCATCTTGCGTCAGATGTTTCTTCTGAGGCCATCCTCCATCTACGGAGACGTGATTTGGAAACCAATAGGAAGCCTCGTTGTGGGACAACTTCGCACAGAATTCTATCTGGACCTAGTTTAAAGAGTCCAAAACAACTTTCATCGACTTTCTCTGTCCGAGTCGCTCACAATACGCACATAGTAACAGTTCGGAGTCGAGACCAAGCTTTAAGTCCCTTCCACACGAAAGACGACAATACCACGTACAACACCAGTGACCGCTGTATCCAAACAAAGGAAAAGGATCTCGCTCTTTGGATCCCGAACTGTAATTCATTTTTTTCAATTACTCAACAAGATAATAATAGCAGGATACTCTCATCATAATTGACTTCTGCAGGCATAAAGTGTTTGCCTTATAATCGAACTCCGGCACGAAGCCACGCATCGTGCTCTTTCCCAATTCATTTATGCTTCCATGGCTCTGAGGCCAGACCCAGACCCACACCCACACCCACACCCAACCAACTGACGTAATTTAACTCAATCTCCTTACTTTTCCCACGCAGAAAATAATTATTGCATTATATATGCACATTGCACGGAGAGGAGAACCAGCAACTGCATTGATTTAAAATACTGAAATTAATATTATTTTATTTATTTATTTTTCAATTATGATATTTATGTATGACTTTTTTAAAATAAAACGCAAAACATTTTTGAGATGTCTCGAAAATGTTAATATTGGCTTCAATCAAATAAATAAAATAATTTATGTATGGAATCCGCCATCATTCACATGTCCGCCATGGGCACGGATGCAGTCGACAGGACCAATTCTCGATATGACACGTTCATCGAATTGAGTTTTCAATCAGTCGACTGTTACACCCGCCGTGTGGCTTGTGTCAATTTATTGTTGAAACCACATATCATTAATGTCTAGTACACGCAATTGATCAAAAGCCAAAAATGCACTTCATCACTGAAGGTGATTTTGATGCGGCAACTTTTTCCAACATTTCTTGAGCCCAAAACAAGAACGGATTTAGTGGATTTAGTTCTTGAGTTAACATCATTTCATAAGAGTGTAGCCTTTATGTGTTTGGTTCTTAGCGATGCCCAATTCATGAAAACGTTGTGGAATCGACTGCTTCTGTTCATTTGCAACGAACGCTTGAAAAGAAGAACTATTTTCGGCACTTCCACCAATCCATCATCTCACTGGTATGGGGACATCTAAAGGGTGGTTAAATTTTAAGGGCCGATGTTGATTCTGAATAAAACACAAATTATTTAGGAAATTATTGTCATTTCTTTTTATTATGATAATACTGATATGGTTCAATTATGTTCGGAACAAAATATCGGCCAAATGGCTGCCGCGACCTCGGCGGCACACCTCCATCCGATGGTCCAAATTTTCGATGACGCAGAAGCATAATTGAAGTTCTATGCCGTTAATGTGCCGAATTATCTCATCCTTTAGCTCTTGAATTGTTGCTGGCTTATCGGCGAACACCTTTTCTTTCAAATAACGCCACCACGTGTGATAACACGGCCATTGAATTTGTCGCGCAAAAGAGCCATTGTTTCGTTAGCTGTGTGGCAAGTGGCACCGTCCTGTTGAAACCACATATCATCCACATTCATATTTTCCAATTCGGGCCATTAAAAGTTTGTTATCATTTAACGATAGCGAACACCATTCACAGTAATTGCCTGACCGGCCTCGTTTTGAAAAAAATACGGCCCGATGATGCCGCCAGCCCATAAACCGCACCAAACAGTCACTCTTTGTGGGTGCATTGGTTTTTCGACAATCACTCTTGGATAATCATTCGCCCAAATGCGGCAATTCTGCTTATTGACGAATCCACAGAGGTGAAAATGTGCCTCATCACTGAAGATGATTTTCTTCAAAAATTGATAATCCACTGTTGCCATTTCTTGCCACCATTCTGACCATTGACGACGCTTGAAATGGTCAAGAGGCTTTAGTTCTTGAGTCAATTGCACCTTGTAAGCGTGTAAAAGCAAGTCTTTATGCATAATGTTCATCAGAGGTGCAATTGTTGGGCAAGACGACGAGTTGAGGTTGACGGCTCTTCAGCCACACTATCGCGAACAGCATCTCCTACAGACCCGGTTTGGTCAATGCACGATTTTTCCGATTGTACACACATTTGGACGATTAAATTGATCGAAAAAATCACTAAGTGCACGATATCCATTTTGATTTGAACGCCCATTTTCATAATAAGCCTGAATAACTTTAACGCATTGCTCGATTGTGTATCTTTCCATGGTTCAAATTGAGTTAGTCTGAGTCTGTCAAATGAAATGCAGAAAAAAACTTGACGTTTAGGTGTGGTTCACATTCAACATCGATTTAGTAACCAGGTTTAGTAGCAGATTTTAGACTCAAATTTGTTCATTAGACTATGAATGAGGGGTTAAGTACGAAAAACATCGCATAATCGATTCTAAGAACAGAACATTTTCCTCCGATGGTGGCAAAAGAAGGCTATTATTTCAGAATTTTGAATAATTTTTCGGAATTTCTTCATAATCAAGCATCGCTCTGCATAGGAAAAACAGCATTGATCTCAGTTCTTGGAATTGGTTCACAGAGTTGTTCGTCTTTGTCTGGCAACAAAATTAGTGTCTTCGAGTATACAGAATGGTTTGAGTTTCTTTGTATTACGTGCATTCTTTCATTCTTGTTTATTGACGTGAAGTTTGACGATGTTAACGAACATCCATGTTCTGAGTGCTATAGACATTAACCAGTTTCGTTTCGCCGGCGAGCAAACAAATGTCGATCTTGATAAATTCCAGCGGACATAATCCCGAAAACATATACTTCCCGATAACATTCTCAATACATTGACCTTACAGAAACCTATTCCAAGAAACGACTTAGTATAGCTTTATGCCATACTTCCAACCTAGTAAAGGAAGGGAGGGAGAGTAGGGAGAGTTTAATATGACGGATGATTTATATGAAGGCACCTTTGGCCAACTACAATCTTTAACGTAAGCATTCTCTAATCGATTCCCTGTTTCCGGTTTAAGTACAACGGACAGTAATTATAACCTTGAGGTTTTCGTAAACTCAATCAAAACTCATCAGATCCCATCACCAACTCCAAGTAACTGAAAAAGTATTTCCTCTCCGTCGGTGGCTTTTTGAATAAATCTTCAATCCGTCAAATTCAGAAGCAAGATTAATTGATTTTCAACAGTATGCCCCAGCAGCAGGAAGCACACAAAGACACTCATTAATTAATGAAAACCCACCATCCAATCCAATCCAATCCAATCAGTTGCCACATCTAACGTCCGCCTTCAGTGACAACTGACGCCATGAACAGAAATAGAAACAGAAAAAAAAACGAACAAAAGCCTCAAACTGAGCCAACTTTGAAGCCCACCTCATTCTCCTTGTCCAATTCAGAGGAGAGTAGGTAATTAGAAAAAAAAGAAAGTTGAAAAGGCATTTCATCTCGTTACCCAACCGACATGCCTTCCTTTGGCGGTGATAATTGAATGACATGGCGTTGCCAGCCGCCAGCTACCACTTGCCACATGCCACATGCCACACCCCATCCTTCCTTCATCCTTGAATTTTACATATTTTTGAGATTTTGGGCGGTGTTGAAAAAAAAAAATACATTAAAACGTACATTCACAACCGTCAGGTACAAGGACTTTTTCATATTTTTCGTCAATTAGAAGTGAATACTTTTGTTCACCGGCTCACCCAACCGCAAATGACACCTTTCATGGGATTTTATACATGCTCGCTGTCATAAAGACACCACGCGCAGACATTTTGACATTTTCATTTCAACACAAGCCAACGCTACGCGGGTTGCCCGGGCCCAGGCGTTACATCCATCAAATGGAACACACTTCAGGCGGCAAGTAACATCATTCGTCAGATTGGATTTATTATCATCGCTCGGTATATTCAATAAGACTTCGTTTTATTTATATTGACCCTAAACGTTAAGCACGCACGCACATGCAGACGCACACACACGCTCCGCGTAGTAAGCACGCACACACTCTTTCCCACTTATTCGCAACCAAACGTCGAGCAGTCAACCTCCAGGAAGAATGACACTTCTGACGGCTGACAGAAGCCCATAGAGTGGCGGGTAAAAGTCTAAAAGGGTTACCAAAGGCCCAATAAAAAAGTCAACCTTAAATTTACACCCTAGACGTGCTTTTCGGTTTTATTTCCGTTATTTGTTTTAAAGATAAATTCCAGTGAATTGATTTCGCATGAGAATGATGGCGTGACGGACTCTGACCCTCGGCTGAGGGCGAGTGGGCGCAGAATTATGCCCGAATTAAAGGGATTATTTATTCAAAAATATGCCCATAGGCAATAGAAGGGATAATACACACGCATTAGGCTGAGTGAAGAAGAGAACCACTTCGGGGGAGGCGAATGCGTGATAAATTTTTTGCAAATACCTGTCAGATGTGCGTTGGAATTTGTTCGAAAAGCCTTTCAGAATGATGTGCTAATTTATTTCAGATTTCCTTCTTCTTCTGCGTTTCCATCATCTCCTTTGCACATGGCCTTCGGAGAGTGCAAATATTTGAATTGGAAGTGTACAGAACGGAATCTCTACTCTGGGGGATGTTTGTATTTTGGTAAGCTTTGGGAGACTGTATTGAGGTCTGGTCCATGAAGTGATGACGGCGGATGTCTGACAGCTGTCATGGCCAGCTTGATATTCTATTTCTTGAGGGAATTTAAAGCAGTTGTATTCGAAGAGATCATTAAAAGGAGTGGGAATCTCTCCGCCCTTATTGTGGGGAATTTTGAATTTTGGCCTGTACCCTTACTTCATCATTTGAAGTCAAGCAACATCTTCGATTGGACTCTGATTGAATTGAAATACATATTCTATTCAATACAAATATATATCCTTCGGCCCGATACTATGGTCTTCTATCAAGCATTACAAGCTCCAGGAGAAGTGGGAAATGTTGCATGTTTACTTCAGATGCCTGAGATGTTTGAATCATTCATAGCGTGACGAAGATTACGCGTATATCACCAAATCGACTGATGTCCTTAGACAGTTCCTTCATTCCGTTTGCGCATTTAAGTCATTTCTGCTGAAGCCAAACATGGTGTCCATGTGTAAGCCATGAACTTGTGACAACAATACATGAAATGCCAACAATAAAAAAATGGTGGTAAATTAACTGCTGTCAGAATTCAAATATAGTGGTTTCAAATGTCTACAAAATATGTTTAATACACAGCAAAAATGAATTAAAGGCAATGACAATTGCATGTACGTGTTTGACGTTGGTTGTTGTTTTCTGACCCACCCTGTACGCAACAACAACACAGCTAAATCTTGAAAAAAAATAGCTGGGGTAATCGGTCGAAAACTGCTTTTTTTAATTATAAAGCGCATTAGTTCTTAATATATATCAAAACCAATCTCATTCCTTTAAAATGCCGGAAGATAAATTTTCGTAGATTATTTTGAAATACATAAAGGTCAGGAGAAAGTTTCTCAAAACTTTCACCCAGGACGTTGTGCTTCATTGCATTTTCAAACTTCGATACCCGATTGCGGCTCTGACATTAGCTGCGCTAACTACAAACTGACAGGACATCGCCGTGAGAGAACTCTCCTCACAAGGTGGAAGTTTTCGAAACCAATTTTCTTTGAATTACTTATCCATGATTAACCAACGCTTCGGGACATAACATTCCGCTCAGTTAATTTAAGCGCGCAAATTGCTGTGACCTCAAGTCTCGGACATGATGTGTTCGACACGATTAAACGACGGAACTTGACAGGACATCATCTGACAACTGCACGTCAGAGAAAAGTTACGAATTGGGAGACATATTTGCCTAACCACCCCTAGGCCGTTTCATAAAAGTTTAGTAGCACGAAAACGTGTGCCTGTAACAAAAGGCCAAATCAGATGGACGTAGTAAAACAAACAACAAGCCATTGACCACGAATCACTATCGTGTCGTAAATCAAAGGCGAATCACTTGAGTCATAAAAATCATAAAAAAAGGACATGACAAGCAAACCGAAGCAACACATGTCACCTAGCAGAAGGAGAGACGGGGAAACCAACAAAACAGACTATGAAAGAAGTGACCCAAGTCAGTAACGTCCAAACCATGAGAAGGGTATCTTGAATTTTTCGCTGAGACATGGATACTCATGGTCGGTCATAATCAAAAACAATAAATCCACATCAAAGAAGGGCACCGTACATTTAATATCGATCAGTTTCCACAACATTCGTCGGATATTCGAAATATTTGTGACATCCTTTGCTGAAAACCCTCGTCCCATGTGCGGTGGATTAAGTCATTAATTTCTTTTGCAATAGCCGAGGATGGGAAAGGACCTGTCTGGTCAGTATGCCAATGGAAAAAATGTCGACAAGGCGGTAACGTCGTGCATTCCGGATGGATTTGGATTGGATTTTGGATTTTTAAAGTATTCCTGGAACATCTGGTGAAGTATTTAATCATAATCGGATGAGACTGTCAGTGATTTCGAGTCCTAGAAGGAATGCATTATCTCCAATCGAGTACTTTCCACTTCCAAGTTTGACAGATTTGACAGTCCCTCTTCATTAAATTCATAGGAGATCTAGGCATTTGAGAAAGCAAACTCGACATCATTCTCGAACAATGCAGAAATTAAATCAATCACTCCAAGGACATCCATCTTTCGCACAAATCTACTCACATCATATCATTTCTTTGGGGGCCTTGGGTGTAACTGTCTCAGTGAATTCTCTTATACCCACACCAGGCACCCACGGAGACCACATCCTCCGTGTGCTTGTCACAGAGTCTATTCCTAAAACATGACAGAATAAAGAATCGACACAAACCCCGAAGCATTGCCATTTCTGCCAGTGACATCTGTCACCTAGCGACATGAAAATTTAATCACGTCATGCTTGATCAAGGCGGTAGCGAGAGGGTAAATCAGGGATTGTCACACAGCCAATGGAGAATTTGCTTTCTGCAAAGAATGCATTGTCCTTCTTAGATGTTATCATGTGTCAAGGGATATCCTGCAGTGAGGTGAGTTCAAGGCTTAATGCACATAGACAACAAGGCGAATGGATATGGTGAAGCGTTATTGTTCGGGGGATAATCCTAAGCTACTGGGATGTCTACATGTCAAGAAGTCAATGAGAGACAAAATCTTGGAGCAGAAGTCGCCGTTAATGAAAATAAATCTTTTGAAGGAGTCATTGAAGAGGACTCGGAAAAGAGAAGGAGAATGAAATACTTCTCAAAGCTGGTTGTGATTTTGAACAATGAACCTGGTACCTAAACGTTTTGTCAAGAGTCTCAAGTTTTTCTATCAACGCCATGGAGGCGTATACGTAACATTTAAGACGAGGAGGCGGTCATAAGACGTATCGTTTAAAGCCAATGAGGCGTAAACTTGGACACGAGGAGGCAGAGTTGTCTAGTAATACCACAGAGTATATGTAGCATTCTGCATCTGGTCGAGGTGGCAGTCTTAAGAGGTGTCTAGTAAAGTAGCGAAGGCGAATAAGTAACGTGCTGCATACACATAAAGAAGCAGTCTGCCACGGAGGCGTATACGTAACATTTTACATTGGGGCGAAAATGCTTTTTTTGTATTAAGACTACTTTGTTAAGTTAAAGTACCATTCTAAGGACAAGTAGGCTTTATATATGTGTATACTAATTAGCCATACCGCTGGAATGGACCTCTATTAAAAGGGTTTAAAGCTAAAAGAAGAACTGCTTCCTTTACCTGATCTCTTTCCACTCGACTTCAACACACATGCTAATTTAGAAAAAGGTTAACGAGTCACATAAGCAATAGTGAATTGAAAGTCTGAAAGTCAATTTCTGATGACTACATTAGACACTTTGCATACATTCGGATAATTTCCAGAAAAATACGTTCTCCCTTACTCGCAATTACAAACGTTGTGAATATAGTAGTCCCTCCCCCCAGTGTTGCATTTTGTACTCCGCTCAAACTGACGATTCTGATAAATTGCATATTTCGTGGAATCTTCCAATTTCATCCCTCGTGAGTAATTGCTTGCACTGAAAACTTTCAAAAGAAGCCATTCGAAAATTGCATCCTCGTCCAGTTTTCGAGGAAATGTGAAACATTTTTCGAAGGAAACTCAAATCGCCCCCAGCTTTTATTCGATGCTCATCATCTCTTACCTCCGCTCATATCGCAATCAATGGCCTGTGATAATTGCAACCCCATATAACGTACCATGTAACTAAATGATTTCACTTGGTCCTCCGCGGAAATCACCTGCAATCGAACAAACGCGAACGCTCCCCATGTCTGTCCCTGATATTCACTGGATTATCCTGAGATTACTTCGAAATTCATTTCGGCGAATAGGTTTCGTGGGTAGTAGGACAATTTCTTAGAAGACTTGAGTGGATCTGAATTTATATTCAAATTTAGAGGAATGTCAAAGCGGATTTGGCTTTTTGTTCTAGAGCTGCACAATGTCTTGTGAACCTTTATTTGGGTTGTTTCTCGCCTACTGCATATGGAAGTATCATTTGCATGGAATCAGGGTGGGTATTCGTGGAAATATTTTCATTTCATTTCGTTCATTGGTTGTTTTAGGAGGTTCTAGGTTTAAGAAAAGGAACTTTCTACTAGTCAATTGAGTTTGATTGCATATTGTGGTGTACGTTTTATGCGCATGTGAATCATTTCGATCTACTCCGCTTTTTTAGGACAAATCAAGGATCCGGCGACTATTTGCCAAACAGTTGTGTATGCATTTGCTTCTCGACAGTCAGAAGTTTAAAAAATAGATTGAACTTCGAGCTCAAACAATTTCACGATTAACAGTGACTTGTGGTTCCAAATAGAGATTGTTTGAAAAACACGCATCGACATCAACATCTTGTTGTTGAGCGATAAGTCATCAAACCGCGTTCTTCTATTTACCACATATTCGCAATCAGTGCAACAAGTATTTCTGAGTGATATTTACCACACGGTACAAGGAAGTGGCCACATCACTCATTCACTGAATAGGTTTTGTAAAATATAAGTATACAGTAGTATTTCCATGGGCATTTCGACAGAAGCTGTTTACCTATTTTTGTATAAAGCGAGTACTTGCAGCACTGTTATTTTGTGACGTATTTTATCTCGCAACTGTCAAACTTTGGGCGGCACTCTTTTCTGAGTTGCAGCTAAATTTACACATATCTGAAAGGTTTGATAGACTTCCAACTGTTCCATCGCATGTAGAGGAAGAATGGCGACTGTTTTCAACAGCAGTCATTGCCTCTGCACGGGATGTTTGTGGAGTGAAGCGGCTTGGAGTGGCGGCTGGTGATGAGAAAAGAACTGCGTGGTTTAAAACATCCGGAGTTCAAGAAGCCATCAGAGAGAAGAAGAAGACTTACAGAGACTGGATTCTCTTGGAGGACTCTGCTTCTCGTGACCGGTACACTGAGGCGCGAAGTACTTGCAAATTAGCTGTGCGAGCAGATAAAGAGCAGTCTTGGAAGGAGTTCGGCGAGAAGCTGGAAAGCGACCATAGATCTGCGAAAAACGTGTTCTGGCAAACTATTCGCCAAATCCATCTACAGTTGTTTTGTAGATTTGGAAAAGGCATATGACCGAGTCCCTCGAGGTAAACTCTGGAGTGTCCTGCGGGAGTATGGGATTGATGGTCCTCTTCTGAGGGCCATTCAGTCTCTATACACAAACTGTAGCAGCTGTGTTCGGGTAAACGGTGCTAAATCAACACCTTTCACCGAAGGCGTTGGATTTCGCCAAGGGTGTGTCTCACCTCTCCTTTTCATTGTATATATGGACTGGATGTTGCAGCGCAGCCGAGGTGAGGAATGTTTCACATTGGGAGAGTTGAGGGTAAGTCATCTTCTTTTTACAGATGACTTAGTTATCCTCACATCCTCCCAGACGGAACTCCAGCGCGCACTCGATAGGTTTGTGGCCGTATGTGCTGATGCTGGAATGAGGGTTAACGTGGACAAATCGGAGGTTATGGTAATTTCCAGAACGCCTGTTCAATGCACTCTGCATGTTAGTGGAGTCCCATTGAAGCAGGTGGAGAAGTTTAAGTATCTCGGGGTAATGCTGAGCTTTCCTGTAGGATTGATCAAGCTGGGTCAGTTTTGACGGTGCTTGGTAGTTCTGTGTCAAGCCAAGTTAGCGATTTTCAACTCAGTATTTGTTCCAACTCTCACCTATGGTCGTGAAATTTGGGTAATGACCGAAAGAATAAGATCGCTAGTGCAAGCTGCTGAGATGAGATTTCTTCGTGCTGTTGTGGGAATTACTCGCCGGGATAGGGTGAGAAACACGGCAGTGCGCGAGGAACTAAACATTGAGCAGCTACCTCTTCGAACGGAAAGGGCTATGCTTCGATTTGGTCACGTGGCACGAATGTCCCCATCATCACGACTTCCGAGGCGGGCGTTGAATGCGATTTCATCAGGTAGGCGACCGCTTGGCAGACCCAGGACGAGGTGGTTGGACCAAGTCCAAAAACTCGCCGGGTTACGCTTGGGCATAGCTCCTGATGAGTAAGAGTCGATGGCGGAGGATCGAGTTGCCTGGAGATCTCTCGTGCGTGGTTTACCTCCGCGACCCCTTTAGTGGATCATACGGGTCAGAAGATGATGATGATGATGATGATGATGGACACTAATGCGAAAACTGGTATTCATTAATGCGTGCATCTACTATCTCTTTTCCATCAGCATGTTGAAGTGGGTAGGTGCGTAGACTCCTGGTGGAGTTTGCGATACCAACAACATTTATTTTTCAACATGTTTCCCGACGATTCTTCAGGGAATCATTGACGTTAAAAATTATTGTACCACTTCTTCTTCTGAATATCAGTCGGACAAGGTGCGGCGATAGGTTATTGCACAATAAAATATAAAATGCTTGAGCATTACAACTGAACACTATACAGCAGAGATCTTATGAGTGTCGCGTTTTCTGTTCACTATCTTGTACTGTAGTGTGTCTCCGTTTGTACTGTGTATCCAGGGTTGAATAGTGCTGCCTTTGCCGAGTGTTTGCTGTTGATATCGGATTTGTACACAGTCATTCTTTGCCACAATAATTGCTTGGCTGTACCCACGTAGCTAAAGTTACCACTTTCTTCCTTTTTGCCCTTACAGTTGCTTTTATAGAGCGCATCCGTTTTGGATTTCTCTTTCCATTTATGGCTACAATTTAGTGAGCAACGACGCAATTGTGCAGTATAACTTGCTGTTGCAGAGAAAATTTCTGACAAGATTTGCCACGGTTTCAGATTGAGTATCATTTTTATGACATCACATCATCGATTCGAGTCGTGTATGGTTTCATTTCTGCCATTCTGTGCAAAGAGAGCATTATCTTGTAATAGTTGATACATAGCAGTACAATCCAACAAAGACTTTTTAATCGACCATAAATCACCTAGATTAAATACAAATGGTCGTTTGGTGGCCAAATTCGAAAACGAAACGCAAGATCTTCCGACGACATCACCGCTTACCGTGATGACATCAACTTGGAGAATTTATCGTCGAGGCTGCATCCTCCTGACATCCATGAACTAACTGGGTTCTGGAGAAGACTGTTTTTGGATGAACGGTTACGTCTCGAGATTCACCAAATGGGGCATTTCCATCACTATAATCCAACCACACACCTAATGCCTGGCCTTGGCCTTCTACGAATACAGAGCGGAATAACTTGGTATTTTCTGTCTTTCTATACAGCGAAGAATCGAACTTGACGTCATGATAGTAGGCAGTTGTGGCAGTAGTTGGCAAATTATATTTTTGTTTAAAAGGACGTCATGGTGGACCATTTTTGACGCCAGGTTGCACTAAGAAACCAAGAATAGAATATAGAATAAACGGCCTCTTGTATAGGACACTGCGCTGTCGTAGCAATTCGTTGAGATTCACCACAGTTCATTTGTTAAAAATACGGTCAATTTTAGAATAGATGTTGATTATCCGTTAAAAAACCGATCAACAATAAATTCACCTTTTGATGGGGGTTTTAACATATTTGACAGATTCAACTCCCCGGACCTTTGACGGGTTACCAGCAAAATCTTCAAAACACTCATTCCAAGGAAAAAGGCAACCATGAAATCTCAACAACTTGCCCTTCTTCTAAAGTGGTTTCAGATCCCGAGAAGCCTGTACTTTGCCATGATTAATAGACTCCGGGGGAGTCTTTAAGCGCTGCTGGGACTTAAGCGAAAATGTGCTGGCGTGGTGCTTTAAATTTACTGATTTCTACAACCGCAACAGTTTTTATTCCCTTTACGTGAAAAAAATGCGAATTCCTCTACAGTTGATGGACGGAGTGATTCAAACAACCCAAAGGATTTCTCTTCCTTTCCAGCAAATTTTATTAACGATTCATTTTAAAAATGATTATTGCCGTCCCCTCACTCGAGGGATGAGGGAAGAGTAAACTCAACTTTTCAACATCCCCCTTTGTTGCACACGACAGCTTCATTCGGCATTTCTGCTGGAAATCAGAGCACGTCTTATTTTGCAAATGGAAATGCACGGATACCAAATAACTGCTTTCAATAATGCGTTTTTCTCCGAACTCAGACCAAACTTCAGCCACCAGCATAGTCAGGGTGGGTGTTAAGTTAATCAAAACAAAAGGAATCCTCTATGAGATTATGTATTAATTAGCTGCCTGGCGTCACTTCTAATCACCGTTGCAATAGGGTGCGTGCAAAACAGTCTCGCTTTGAAAATAAAAAAAACTTTTCAATTAAATCAGTTCGCAACTGAATTTGAATTGCAAAATTGAATTTCGAGTATCCGCCTAGGGAGAGGAATATTCAAGAGTTCTGACTTTTGCCATGAAAAAGGACTTCAAGCAACAGCGGTCATTGGGGATCAGACAGGCAAGGAAATTGTGAATTGATGATGATGGAGGAACAAACTTACGTCTCAGTTGTGGAATATGTAAATATTTGTCTGTTAATGCTTGATGTCTAGGAATTCGGAAAGACGGGAATAGATTGGGATCATGTGATCAGTCGTCCGGTATGTGGAATTGATTAACATGGGTGAATGGATGGGTCTTAAATTCAGGGACGAATTTGGTCAATTTGGCGAGCAGTTTAAGGATTTCCATTTATAATGTTGTAGAGATCTTGTTGTGAGTTTCTAAATTGGAATATTTCATCTATTCTTTCCTTTGCGTTCATTGACTTGCGCCAGCCTTTAAATACATGAAACTAGCAAGTGTGAAATGAAACTATTTTCATTTCACACTTGCTTTGAAGCATTTTTGCTGACAACAATCCTGTGCGCTGTGTTTGACAGATCGAAATTATAGGTCTGTTCCAATTGATTTGTGTACAGAAATTCGTAGTTGAGTAAATTGTCAATAGTAGGGGTAAGAATCTCTCTTTCAGAGAGAAACTGTGCACAATCTTGTGGAACGACTTTTCGCAGAAATGCACAGAATTCACGAAACGTCAAAAAAAATATATGAAAATTTGATGTTATTTTTTTTAACTTGAATTTGACAGTCTTCAATTTTCTGCCCACAGAAATTTCTGTGGCAGAAATTCGCAGGGTGGGGAAATTTTTTACTCTCTCATAAGCACGCTCTTCTGTGAAAAACTACGAAAAAAATCACCAAAGGGAACGGCTTTGGACAGTTTTTCGGTGATTTTCGGTGAATTTCACAGCAATTGGAACAGACCTTATGTTTCATTCATTTTGATACACGATGACTGATGACAGATTCATGACGCTATCATGATAGATCAGGTTGGAGATGAAATGGAGATTAATCACATTCAATGTTAATTCGGTGGGTAGTTACTAGGTTAACTTAAATTTCAGTAATTTTTAATTCCGCATGAACACGGCTAGAATACATTTTTCGGAAATTAAATGTTCATCATGTCGAATGGACTGCTATTTAGCGCTACTTGCAAAGTATTAAGAAGTATTTGAAAAAAAACATCCACTTAATCAGACAAACTGCGCTTTTCGAGTTTACACAATAAGATCGGAGTTCATCCGACCAAGTCTCTCCGACTTTTAAAGGCTGACCATGTATCAATGACATTTTTTTTCCAATTTTTATGTTTAAGCATCTGCCAAAAATACCAATGATATCCAGCGGTGAAAACATTCATTAAGGCTTGGCATTTTTATCATGCATCGATTCAAGCTTGGCGAACATGCGGAAATTATTAAAAAATATTATCGATTCCGGTTCAGTTGTAAATTGCATCGCTTTCTTTATGGCTTCAGTGTGAAGGCAATGCGTCTCAACGTGAAAAAGTTTGAGCGTAAGTACTTAAGCCGGACCATGTAGATATTGGTGTGAAATCGATTAGGACTTTGACCAAAAAATCATCTTTTCAGAAAAACTTTTGGCTCTGTGAACAAGTAAAATTGTCGTTATTTGAGCGAACATAATCTACAAGCCTCCGACCACCACTGCATCCACAGAGATTGACTGTTTGATTTATTTCATGGCTAACGTTTCCATGTTTTGACGGTCTGTAGAAATCAGTCAGATTTTGCGATACGGGCGGCAAGGATAACCAGTTCAATCGGTTAAACAAGTCACAAGCTTTGGCAGCTCTCAAGGAGGGCAACCCACAATCCGAAGTTCTAAAGCCATTTTATATGTTGGGTGGCGCTACAACGTAGTGTGGGCATGAGTCTAGTTTCTACACCAATCAATTGTTTTGTGTGTACTATTGTTCTTCCACAAGTGAAGTGGACTCACAATTTAATGCCAACTCCGAACTGAGAAGCTTTCACTGATACTTACACTCTCTGGCTACATTTAGTGACTTAAGAGTGCTGACGCTGTGGATATAAAATTCGGTGCATCTGCACATGAAGCGTAAGAGTCGATGCACTTACCCACCATCATCCCCCAGACCAATAGGCTCATTACTTATGACCCACATCGCATAACACAGAGAGGTGCTCCAAAAATCAACCATCAAGTTGACGCAATGCCCCAAAAAGCTACTCAAAAATCTTCACATCCGATATACAACCACTTTCAACAAAGAACTTACAATACAGAAAATCAAACTCCAAAAGTTATGTGTGCATTGTTGAAGGTCAAAGACATTTTGCCTCAGAGTACCCTGCACGTGTCGCATACAACTCGTAAATCAAAACTTAAACAAATCCAGTTCATGGGAGATTGTCAAGTCAGCAGGAACCACATTCGCCCTTAACAGAAATCAATTCCCAACAACACTCAAGGTCCCGTACACAACGAGCTCCTTCAATGGCTGACACACTTGCGTCAAGCCGGAAGTCAAATGCACGTGGGCATTTCTTTTATTGAAAAACTTTTTTTTGTCGAGGATAATATACAAAAAATCTTTCATATTTCATTTTTGTTCAATCCCCCCGACGAATTCTATGAATGTCAAAGTTAATGGCGACACATAAAAACACGAGCGAACGACGAAAGTCGCCTTCGAATGTGTCGCCCCTGGCCAATGTGTCATAACTCAAAATTTAAACGCAATTTCGTAATACTCCAAAACTATTGTGTGAAGCAGAGTGTTACAACTGCCAGACGATAGCTACACGTGGTCCTGCCAAATCGGCATGATGACATTCATTACTTAGGACACCTTGCAGGTCGGCAAACACACGGCCCTGGCAGAACATCTGAGTTGAGGACATAAGCTCGACGAATTCATCCGAAGACACAAGAAAGTGTTTCACAATCTTCTCCGACGACGCATTCGAGCGAATCGATTTCTGGGAATTCAATTGAATTTCACTTACTTTGCACATTCCATCAGATGTGCGCTCAGTAAGATTCAGCCCGAGTCTACATGGGTGATAGTTGTTGTGGCGTGTCGACGATGAGCAGAAAGGTGTGCAATGGCAAGGAAATTGTTTTTGTGCCCTTCGATGGGAGCAGGGTGCTTCTGAAGATGTGGAAGTTTCGTGTGACTTGCTGCCAATTGATGGAAGTAGAAGCACTCACGATAGTTTGTGTGTTTGAACGGGTCTACCTCATGCTAACGTTCGTCAATCAGGCAAATGGAAAACAGCTTATGGATTGAGGTACCCTCTCGATATGATGTGAGCTCAACAGGCAATGGAACAACTGTGTGAGGACTAAATGATGCTTGTGCATCAACTGGAAAACTTCTGCAGCAGCAGAACAGATCCTCTTGAGGGATTGTCGATGGTCATTTCTCTCACTTAATTGTGTTTGCAGATGACGATAGTCTTGTCGAAAATTGTAGCCCGAAGAGGAAGAATCAATTTTAATGAGCTTTGATGGGAGTGAATGCTTCGATTTGATGTTTGAATGGGCTTCTGGGAAACATTTTCAATTTCACTACGTTCTTGTGTGTCTATTTTGAATTGAATGTTTTAATTGGAGCAGATGTTGAAATTCTGTTTTTCATCGAATTTCATCTCAGACCCAAGGGTCGGAGGTTTCGAACAGAATGTACGGTTTCTTGCTAGCTATCATTGCATCAAGTTGAATGAGATACACATGTCTCAGGACACATCCATCCTTTGTTTCATTCTCTTCGAACCATCTTCGGTTCGAGGCAGTTGCGGCCGTGCCAAGGCACTGACTGCATGATTCTTAGTAGTTATAATCAAAAATGAAGCTAATCCACTAACACGAACTTCTACAGAAGTTCAACAATAAATCTCGTTGATTTATGCAGTCAAATGTCAAAAATTACATGAATTAAAAGTGAATTAATTCCTTCGCTTCAGTCTGATTACATTTCACACCCCGCTAATGAGAGACTCTCAAAAGTCAACCGATTAAAAAATATTTTCTAAACTCAAACAAGGCAATTAACAACGAAGTTTGGATCCGAAATTCATTCAAATGTACGAATCCTCCCGCATTTACACCAACGACGAGCTCCAACAATGCTGCAGAAAAAGCAAACAAAAAATAATAAAACTTATCCGTCTTTAGTTTAACAACTTGATAAAGCGCGACATTTCAGAGCACTCTGTCGGAAGTTTCCCGCTGACTAACTTTAACTACTCCACGAAAAGTATACCTCAAACTTTCCTTTCATGGGTTACCACTATTCAACACTGTCTGTCTGACTCAAAGGACCAGCCCGCATATGAGATTTATCATAAAAAAAAAACTATATTTGCATGAAACCACAACAAAAAAGACTTCCTTAAAAACAAACATTTTGACATTTCCGTGAAAACTTCCTGTAAAGTGAAGCAAACGCTCACAGGAAACTGTCCGATATCGGAAAACGCACATATGTATAAAGACAAGCACTTCAAGATAAATAGGAAAAAAAACTTTACGCAAAAGTTGACATGTTTTCAAAAGACGAGCACATGAATGACACATTTATACGTTCACCTGGCAGCACTAACCGAATCATGACAGATGAAGCACAAATTCCTGGGAATTTTATCTGTCCACGGTCACAAGCAGAGAACAATGAAACAAAGCGTAAAGGTAAATTAAGTTTCATGCAATGAAAGACGCAATAAAACCAACAAAAAAAACAACACAAAACTACCATTAAAACGAACAAAGGAGTGCTATGAAAAGAACCATTAGTGCCACAATGTAGACATGGAAATGGCTCTTTATTATACGGTCGTCTTATACCGTTAAATACATGTTGATGGAAGTACGGAAGAACGATGCTCTCGATGATAAGCTATCAAATTACCGGAGAAAAGTTCATCAGTTTATAGCTTGACAAGTTAGTTTCAATTATGCTTTGAGACGGAATCTCTGCTTAAAGTGTTTAGGGATGCACTTTTGAGAGCTTTCAGTGGGTGAAAACCGATGAAATAGAAATAGAGGTGTATCTGAACTACGATGGAAGTCAAGTCAGTCTAAATGATGGCACTCAATAGAGTCAGGAAATAAATGCCGACTAGACGCAAAACTACAAGGATTTTGAAGATGAAGCGATTTTTCACTGGATTTAGAGTTAACTTTGAAATAGATTCACATAATTTATTTACGTATTCTATGGGGTCCTCTAGGAAAGCCACAAAATTTCAACACGCTCTGTAACGACCTCTCAACCAAAACTTTGTTTCCCACTAGCCGCAGAGGTTTGTTAGTCGGATTCCAGGTAGTCTCTGGACTGTAGCATCACTCGAAGAAAAAAACTCCCTTTTCAATTCACTTCGTCCTTACCGACATTTCATTAGTAAAGTTCCCCACTAATGCTCCAGCACAACTCAACTTACTTAAAAAGGCTTCAAATTACAGTCACTCGTATACGGGTAGCTGTAACAAAACATTTTTGCATTTCTAAAAACATGGGTTGGATAGATAATTGCTTCAAGCAGTTGCTTTTCCAACTTTTCAAGTATCTCATGTATACGGATTTATAAGGTAATCCTGCAAATCCCTCTAAAGTTCAGCTAAGAGTGAAATAATGATGTAGCAACCATACCCACCATAGTTTCACAATTTATTATGTATTACGAGAACTTGAAACTGTACTCTTTAAAGGTATCGTAGAAGCCAGTCAGAGGTATACATAAACTTCGTAGTCCCTCTGCATGTGCATATCTATAGTGAAAATAGTTCAGATAAATATTCCATTAAGGATTAATTACATCACTGATGGAAGCACCAACGCATGCATATAATCAAAGAAATAAGCAGATCCTCCCGTTGGAAACGTTGGTGAAAATATTATGAGTACTGCCACGCAACGTAACCCATTTGTGGCTTCCATCCTTTGCAACTCATCGAAGTTCAAGTAGATTTCAGCAAAATATAATTCATTTAATGGCACAAGGAACGAGGAAATGAAAACGAGTGCACTTCAGGGTGCAACAAAGCACACACAAGCTCAAAAATCCACAACCACAATGACGAAGCTATGTGAATGAATAACAAATCGAAGAATATTGAATCAATAACCAGTGTTTAAAAAAGCTTTTCTCAAACATAAGCCATCCCTTCCACTCTTCATCAGCAGTCGAAGGATTATTTGCCATCGCTGGATTAATAAACAAACATCTCTCGACGATGGGTGCTTTCAAATTTCAATTCCGAGAAATTCATATTGAAAGTCAACAATTTAGTGCAATCCCAATAAAAGTGATATGAGATTGGGTTTTCATTATTGTTTCACGCATGGAAATGTTTGCTGGAGAGCCTGGAACGTCAAAGCATGGTTGTAAAGTCTGAGCGAGACTCAAAGATGTCTGGGTCAAGAATAATTAATCAACAACATCAAAATAAATTACATCGATTTGTATGAAAAGGAAAAGGAGAAGTATAAAAAATGAAACAAAAAAAAAAAGAGAAGTTCAAATGATCCCTTCAAGGTTTTGTTTTGTTAAATATTCGCTTGCCCAAAAACATGATTTCGTTCCTTCAATAGAACCCGAATAATTAACGCTTTGCGTAGTTCTTTGTTTGCTATGCAGATTGTCAAAGGGCAACTTTAACGAATTCAGTTTTGCTTAAGTTTTGGTCTGCATTGTTTATAAGGTTTATAGGTTATTTCTGAGTCAGCACTTCTGTAAACAACTGAACAAAGTGGTGTCAAAAAGTTACGTCCCTGTTCACAGAGTATAGAAGTTACGTCGATGTGATGTGATGCGAAATTTGTGAGATATCTCTTTCGTATGGTCAGCTGCTCGGTATTCCAGCCAAGCGCTCAACAGTGAAGTCCCTATAATAATTACCACGGTATGGTCCCAGTACGACAATAATGTTCACAGCCCCACCTCTTTCGAGTCACTGACAATACTCAAAGAGTTTAACTGTCTAGAAAAAGCTTCTCAAACTTGACCGTTCGGAGTCGTCACAAAACTGTAGGTCCCCTCCACTCGTGGGAGAACAATAGCACACACAATACGAGTGGTTGCTGAGAAGCTAGGCCCTGGCACTTTGCACGGGCTGTAGCGACGCCCATATTATTATTATTATTATGAATTTGTCTTATTTTTTGTACACCATCACTCTCTTGCATGCATGCTTGTAGAAGGTAAATGCACAATGTAATATTATTGGCCCTATAACCACTGAACATTCAAGAGCATCCAAGAACCATTGGTGGAAATTCCCAACAAGAATGATCCGACAATAAACTGCGCCAAATTTTCTATTTATTTACAAATTTGACAAACTTTTCTTCTTTGTTTTCTTCATTTTATCGGGCGACATGGACGTCACATGACCAAATTTTCTATTTATTTACAAATTTGACAAACTTTTCTTCTTTGTTTTCTTCATTTTATCGGACGACATGGACGTCACATGACCAATTAAACATCATAATTTTAACAGTTCATGTGGTGCCTCACTAATAACGACTCATCAAGCTCATCTGAGGTCGTTTCGCCATGTGCCAAACCACAAGCCAGAATAGGGGCATTATTCTGATTTCTCCTTCAAAAATAAGTTAGGTAACAGTTTAAATAGATCACCACACATATCACTGTTTAAACATTTTCTGTCATTCAGAATTATCTTAGAATAAACATACTCTATTTCACTGACGCGACTTTGTTTAAATTACATGCATATTATGAGTCACAACCTGACACAAAAATACATTTTATTTTTTTTTTGCGAGAGTAGGTGAAAATCTTCAAAAGACACTATGGGGACCGTTCCCACATAGCGAAAGGGACTTTTACCCAGTAAAAACACCTCTCTTCAAATAAAATATATTTCCACTACAACTAAGTCTTACACTTATCCAGCAGTTTTACTTTCTTGGTTTAGGCGCATTTGGCAAGAAATTCTCCATTGAGAGTTCTTGCTATCACCGCAGCTAAGCGCGGGTTGAATTCACCGTGCTAGGTCAAGAGGTTTGGTCCTTTGCAGACGGCGGAAAGCGTTGGTTTTGTCGAGAATTGGAAGGACAGCAGAGTTTAAGTGCTCTTCCAGACGACGCTTATGCTTACGAGCAAAATTCGTAATTTCATCATGGACTGATGGAATTCCAAGATCTCTTTACTTTATTTTTAAATGTTTGTAGTATGTTTCTATTACTTTCTTTGGTACAACCCAATAGTTGTATACCATACGTCCAGACGGGTTTTAGCACTTGCTTGTATATAAGCAATTTGTTGTCAATACTTAGCTTGGAATATTTTCCAATAAGCCAGCACATGTCTTTGTATCTTAATTGGAGCTCTTCACGTTTATTTTTGACATGCTCCTTCCAATTAAGCTTTACATCGAGAGTTATTCCGAGGTATTTCGCTTCATTACCGAAGGGTATTTGAACATTATTTATAAAAACGGGAAAGTTATTCACGTTCTTATACGTAAAATTTATATGAGCGGATTTAGCTTCGTTAAGCTCAATTCGCTGAGTGTTCGTCCATTCGTGTGTCCGGTCTAGAGCACATTGTAATTTTCTGGTTGATTCTTCGACCGTTTTGGCTGTGTCGTCAGCAAATGTGCCTAGCACGGTGCCTACGACCTGCGGTATATCGCTACTATACAGTAAGTAAAGGAGGGGACCAAGGTCACTGCCTTGAGGTACTCCAGCTTGTATAGCCTTAAATAGGGAGTATTCTTTTCCATATTTCACACGGAAGATTCTACCAGTTCGATAAATTTGTGTAAAGTCTTCTCGGGAGGAACTGTCGAAGCTTGTGTTTCAAACCTTCGTGCCAAACCTTGTCAAAGGCTTGCGAGACATCGAGAAATACAGCTGAGCAGACTTGCTTTTGTTCAAATGATTTTTCTATAACATCAGTTATTCGATGTACTTGGTCGATAGCTAAATGCTTACTTCTAAAACCGAACTGGTGATTAGGAATAAGTCGACAAAACGACAAAAATAAATAAAAATTATTTTCTTGCCACCACATATGTAAGGAACCAAGGTTCTTAAGGTTCTTAAAGAACACAACTAACATAATATCTATGTACATTATTGCTTTGGTAACTTGGGGACACTGATTCTAAGCCTTGAATTTATTCTAAATTGTAACCAGTTTTCAAGGATAAGTTTCCAAATTAATATGTTTGTAAATTCATCTTGCCAAAAACGAAATTCTGGTTCAGCAGTAAATACGCAACATAGATTTCGTAGTGAGATCGGTCGCGATCATGGCTTCAGTGAGCAGGCAATACGTCGCGCAGTGAAAAAGCTTGAACGTAAGTAGCCTTTAAATAACCAGACAGATATTGGTGCGAAATGAAGAAAACATAGTCGACATAGCAGCCAGTATAGACGAAGATCCCGAAATGTCAATTAGGCATACAATTGGCGACTGGGTCATCTCTAGGCGAGCGTTAATCAATTGGCTATATCAAGTCCTTAGTCTACGCTAACAATCCACCCACTGTAGACGAGCTCGAGGACGTTCAAGATGTTCTTGCCATAAAAACGGTGAGCATTTTGGACCGAATCATAAAAAAATGGACTGACACCTTGAGGCACTGCCAGCGAAGTCGATGCTAATGGCATATATGTATTTTCAAAATAAACAATGACGAATAGATGTTTATATCTTTCTTTATCTAGATATATTTTCCTATCGTTCTTATTAATTACCCTGTAACTGACACTGCGTTTCTGAGATTTCAACTGTAGAGAATGCTTAATATTATGTGTCAACTGCAACAGAAATTTATAAAAAAAAATACAAATAATGCATTCGTAACTAATCAACATGAACATAGAGTAAATATAAATATCTGTATTATAAAAGCACGCGAACATATTCTTTTAAATATACAGATTTATAATGAAAAATGTTCTTATATCTATGTAACCTAGAACAATACTTAGTCTCAAAGCGAGTATTCCTACCTTAATTAAATTTTGTAAACCTGTGACCAAAGAATCTGAGTTCAAAAATTCAATGACACATGGCTACACTTCGAAGTATTTTTCTTTCATAATATTTTCGCAACTGATTCTACTTAATCCGGACACTCTGTATTAGAAACGTGTTTGACAAGTTGTCGGTGGTCCACTTCATTTTATTTTTTCTCTATACTTTTTGCTATTCCGGACACAACCGAAACTTAATGTGTCCAGACAAGCGAGGCTGTACTGTGCATGAATCAACGATGCAATGTGTACTTCTTTACGGGGCAGAGCCTACAAAAGCGTAATTTTCATTAAATGTCGGTCCATCTCACATTAACGATGCAAACAAAATTAAATTAACGTATGTAAGCTTGAGACAAGAAACAATCGATGTCTTTTTCTTGTTTGAATTAAAAAATGGCACACAGAATGAATAAAAATAATTTAGTTCAATCTCTACTTAAATAGTTAGTAGTAAAAGTAGTAGATTTATCGATATTTCTTTTTTTAACTTATACACAGAATATATTTTAAGTATACACAGAATTGTCGGCTTGGAATTGACCTGACTAAACAAGAATTATGAGCAATTTATAAGAGATAATCCTCAGATACTATTAATGCAGATGTGTTCACTCAACAAAAACACAGCAATCTACTTAAATATTTAAGCCCATGCAATTTGACAAAAGTGTGTTTTCAACCATATTTTTGGTTGAGATGTTTATGTTGTATGTGAATTTGAGAAGAGAAACTGTTTCTACGTATAACTTGCTCTTTGTTTTCTTAGACTAAAATTCAAAAGCAGCAAAGCTCACTAAGGTGTCTCTTAAGAACTGAAATTTGACAATAAATGCATATAAGCAGGCATGTCAAACTCATTTCAGTGTGCGGGCCAAATTCTTCAAAAATTGTAGTCTTGGGCCGCATATATTCTTTTTATATTAAAAATTCAAATTTAAAATTTAACACGGGTATGTCATTTTACGCACCTATCATTTGGTTAATTTGAAACTTTACTAATTTTTTACTTTAATATTTTTTCGTTAAATAATTAATTTTTGAATTTTTTTTTTGGAATTTTTAATGAAAACAAAATATTTGTGGAAAAGTGTTACGGGCCGCAAATAATCATACAGTGGGCTGCAAGTTTGACATGCCTGCCTTAGGGTATTCTCCGCTTAATTGAATTGTTTTTGGGGGGAAAACAGCTCCAATGCATTTTTTTTGCTTTGACCTACTGTGAGTACTACCAAAAACAGCAAAGTTTTGAAGGCTGAATCAAAGATTTATTTCATGACACACAGTCAGGATAGGAAGAGAATTGTGAAATAAATTCTTATATTAACAAAGTTGGGAGTTCAACAAAATTAACTTCTAAAACAAAACTTTCTAGCTTTGGAATTTGTCTACACGGCATGTATATCAAAAGTGAATGTTAAATTGATATTGAATAGAACAGATGAACTGAATAAGAAATTTATTGACCGTTGCATTTTGAAAAACAACAAAATATACAATTTAAATTTAATTTTTTGATTTTTTCAATTAATTTAATTTTTTTATTCATTTTTCATTAAGTATTCTTTTTATATTGCAACTGTTCACATCACTTAATTAAAACAGAAATGAATTTAGAATATTAAAATATTCTAAATAAACACATCTCTCTTATCCATTGGAGCACTTTCTGCAAAAAGTCTAGTTGCACAAAGGCTTCTATATTAGAATCCTTAAATTGAAGTTTGAGTTTTTATTCAGTAGCAGAAATTACAAAGATATAATAACAAATGAGTGTTTAGAGAATTAGGTTGTTCCTTTACAACTAAGAATAACAGTTATTATATAATACAATTTATACAAAATTTCAGGAGGAAAGCTATGAACAAAACCTCCTATTTATAACACTTAAAACTAAGTATTGCCACAGTTCTCTGTATGTCTTAATTTCACAATAGAAGTTATAGACACATCAAGTAATAAGTATTGATTAGATTAATTATAAGTTCGTTACAGGAGTGCAAACAACTAAGAAAGAATTTTTCATAATATTCATTTATTTTTGTGGATATTAAGCTAACATTGCACTTGTCATGTAGGCATTTGGTGGGATAGTCCCTAGGTAAGAAATTCCTGTCTTAAAGTAGTTCAAAGTCAAAACCCAGACAACGTCTCACATTACACGTGCTTTTCGCTCACAATGACAATAAACTAAATTGTTTATCCATCCGATGGTTAAGACTGTTTAAACATAATCCACGTCCAGATTGATTAAGAAATCCCCTTAAATTTAAATCCAAAAGTGACTTAACTTAATTGTTTTTCTTACGTTAAGAAATAAATACTTTCCCCTCGAAAGTACATAATTCCGAGAGAAATATTTCTAGTTCCACAAACTTCACCCGCTAAGAGGCTAAAAATATCGAAAATCAAGTTGGTGAATAGCTCTTCCGCTTCCAAGAAATGTCAATTGTTTTTCGCAAGGATAAAATTAAATCTCCTCCAGAAACCGACTTCCGCAAAAAGGATATATTTATTTTTACCAAAAACCAACGGAAAAACCCTCTTCACCCTCTTCAGATCCTCAAATTTGAATAGTATTTGAACAAAAAAAGCACGAATTCATACAATTCCGGGATATTTCATCCAATTACCATTCACAGAACCATCCTTCAAAATGGAAGAATAATAAAAAAAAAATCTCAAAACAATTCGCTTCCAAGCTTTAATTCCAAACAAAGCCCCAGCCCAGCCCAGCCCAGTACTCGCCAATTAATCACTCTCCACAGCGCCACCAACCGGTGAACGAAAAACTGCATATTATCCCTTTTTTGTCCTCGTCCCACATCGATACGAACTACACTTTTCATTAAACAAAGGCAAGTCATGCACGGACAAATGGGCATGTCTGCAGGGACTGAGCCAATTTACACGCTTAATAAATCATAAAGAGAATGCGAACCAACCTGTGGACACGATTCGCAACCATATTTTCGGGTCCCATTAAAGATCACTCAGTGGGAAAGGGATTTACATTATTCCTAGTCGCAACGAGCGACGGGCAACGCCAACTTACACTCCCTTGTTTGGATGAAAAAATCACAAGGACTTCGTCGTTTCAATTTTGCGACGTCAATCAATACTTTTGGCTCTACCCGCACACCAGTGGCAGTAGTGGCCGATATCTGCCTTCCCCTCATTTCACCTGGGACTGAAATCGAAGATTAAGTGAAAAGTAAATCATAAGCACAGCGCAACATGTATTTTCCTTTCTCTCCTTCTTTTTATTTTTTTTTTTCATTTTTGCTGCTTTGTGCTCCAGCCAGGCCATCAGCATGTACGTCGACAAAAGGGAAGGATTCAAGGAAATAAAACAAACTGCTCAACCTTGTGTGGTGGCTGCCACCCTAGTTTTCACCCAGCCCCAGCCCACAAATCACCACCATCAGGTCTGCTGCTTCGGTCGGAATACGAACTGAACTCTGGGCAATGTCGTGGCGAGGCGAAGGCGCAACAGGCAACAGGCATCCTTTAACTTGATGGCTAGGCAATCAAAATACCTCCCCCTTCCACAGGCCACTGCGGGGTTGAAATTGGTGTTGCTTCTGTGTTTGCTGTTTGAGTTTTGATTTAGTTTGGGTTTTATTTTTTATTTTTTTTTTGCTTCTCCCCCGTTTTGCCTGGCCAAGCAAAGATAGGGTGTCTGCCGTGTTTGTGTGTGACTTTTAATGGGGCCTGGATGCGTTGGCGACGCATTAACGACAACTTGTCTCACGTAAACGACACCTTCAGTCAAGGGGTTGTTAGGGGGGCGTGCTAATTTCATTCATTTGTATTTAGGTAAAAGTTTAATATCGGATAAAATCCCGGAGGCATTATTGAGTCATAAAAGAAAGCAACGTTCTAACCTGTTCCAAGCAGCAAGAACTTTTTTTTCTCCTTTTGTTTTCGAAAGCACCCTCCTGTTGCAAGGAGAATCTACTAATTACTTCAAGATTATAAAATACAAACTTTCGCTTTATCAGGGCTCAGCAAGGCGTCTGAGAAATCCAAGTAATCCTGTTGAATTTGATTTATTTTTCTTTCTCCCTTGTTTTTTTTTCAGATTTTTTATTCCAGGTCACTTTTAAGGATTCAATGATCCCTTTTCTTTCACTTCACCTTTCTTCACACAATTTATTTTTCAAAAATTAATTTCAATTACATATAAATTTGCATATGTATGTATTTTCTTTTTTTATTTCCTTAATTTTTTTTTTCACTCACGTCTATAGTATATAATCAATTTATAGTTTGATAGATACAAGTTCCTCAAAAGGAGACAGGGACACAAGACACAACCGAGGACCGTAGTCTCCCGCGTTTGCAAGCACTGACGATGTACAATGCACGGAGTATCTCAGTGAACTGAAAACGATTCTCCGGATAGACTCCCGTGTGGAAGTGGAATTGTGAGAGATACCGTTTCGTCTACAACTTCGGGATCCTATCCCGAAAAATGTTCCCTCTTTTTCCTTTTTGCTTGTCTCATTTGTCTTTTTTTTCAATCCCCGTTAACCGTTAGGTGGTGTAGTGGCGCAAAAGTAAGGACATGGTCAATGTGGTTCAGTGAATTCTTAAGAGATGGCGCAGCATCACGTATAATTTGCATTGACGACACAAAAGCTCTTGGGCCACCCGACAAATCTGCCCTCGACGGGGCTGTAAAGGACGAGGGATGCTTTTTGGTTTCCCCAGGCAACATCTGCGCAGGATGTGCCACTATTTATCGGCTATTCCTTTGCGCACACACGCACACAACCGCACGACGAATGGTATAACATTGGTTGGAGCATCTCCTCGCGGAACAACATTCATTTTCGTTTGAACAGATATTTTCATATTTTCCAGCAAGCAACCTTGGACGTTGTCGTTGAATGCAAGTGACGACGACTTGAAGTGCTCCTGCGACTGCTGGCAATGATGATAACGACAACAACGACGGGAACAACAACACTGATGATGTTGATTAGGATGGCGATGATGACGATGATGGTGATGATGACATTGACGTAAGTTGCTTCTATCATCACTTGCGAATTATTTAGGAAGGTCAGAGGCAATTTCATTGCAATGGCTGCGCAGAATGGGATATTGAAGGCAGCCTGTTGAAATCTGGCTGACAAAGATTTTATAGGGCAATGGAATGTGGTCGTCGATGTGGGATGCGGATGGTGGCACACTGGCACACTAGGTGGGCCAATCAATTTAATTATCACGTCTGTGTCTTTGTCATGTTTATGGGTCCATATTTTGCTCCTTTCTTCGTGTTGTCTTTTTTGTTTGCTTTTTGCTTGGTTGCTTCATGCTCTAGGATTGGATCCTGTGTGAACGTTTCCTCTATTATTTATCAGGACCTGTTGAGTCAGAATTGGTGACCGGACCACTGAGCCTGGAGTACTCATTCGGTTTGTTTTCATTTTTCGGTGTCATCTGACATATGGCACTGGCAGGACAATAGGGCTTAGAGACTATTATTAGATGAAAATGCGATTGGCTTTGATTGTAACGGCCATGGCCATTATGATGTGATAAATCCTTTGAACGATGATTTACGTGAACTGGGTGCACTTGTGTGCGGTGCAATTTGCCAATTATAAAGCAATCGTCTGGGTAAATTGAGTTAGTCAGCCTTTATGTCCTTAAGCTTTATTCATTTGGAGTAGTTCTTTCGGCTTATAGTTTATGGAAGCTTTTAAGGCGGTCGCCTGTGAGTGCTTTGAATGGGATGAACGTGTCACCACGGGAATTGTGGTGTTCATGTTGTGTATCGATTGGTGACTCATATTCATTGGACATGACAAATTCATAACGCACACCCTGGAATCCTTTTCAGATTGCAATTTTTGCAAGGACACAATATGCTGTGTGCACCATGAGTGCAAGGAATGGCCATTGAAAGGGGAACCGGAGCACTATCCAGTGGACAAGGATTAAAGGGAAATTGACGTCAAGGTTGACTTTAACAACTTTTCGACTAGTTTTTTTCAAGAAGTATTTATCGATCCTTGAGGATGTATACAACATGGAAAGCAAATTTGTGTGTGCACACCATGATGTCAAACGGGATGGATGCAAGGCAACATGATGCGCGTTGTTCTTGGGTTACGAAATCAGTTGATTTTCTTCTGATTAAATAATTAACATGGACTCATGCTGCTCCATGGCGCCATTTATAATGTTCACTCACCGACCCCGATTGTATGATTCGTATTCAAGCTCAGTTTCCTTGGCTCCATTGAGATAGTACGTGTGGAAGAGTTTTCTGGTCATTTACATACACTAAGGTTAAGAAGAGAAAAAAATCATTCTTCAGCATTCATCAGATAACTTAAGACTGAGGGATGTTTCCCTACAGATTCGCACACTAAATTGGTAGACTTGTACGAACCGAATTAAAGGCGGTCGTTCTCTGTTGCATTGCATCCCACTGGCTGAGAGTCTCTGAGTTTGAGTTCTATTACTATCCAATTTTCATTGCTTTTTTGAGAGTAGGTGCTAGACTTTTCTCAATAAACCTCCCTTCTACTAAGTAGGGCGCTAACCCTAGCAATATTAATTTAAGATTTCATTTGCGGTTAGCAGGCGTCGCCACGAAAATGTCCTGCTTTAGACGCGGGTTGATCACACCATTTTCAAGGGGCTTAGTCCTTTAAGGACGGCGCGTAACACATTACCCTCGTCAAGAATAGAAAGTACTTCAGCATTTACATGCTCATCCAAGCATCGCTTACGCTTACGAGGAAAAATTGGAACTTCTCTTGGACATGCACCAATCGAAGGTCTCCTTGGATATCGTCACATCGTATATACCAGGTTCTGAGCAGTTTGTTTGTACACCGTACGTCCAGATACGTTTCACCACTTGCTTATATAAAAGAAGTTTGTTCTTAATACTAAGCTTGGAGTACTATGCAACTAGCCAGTACACGTTTCCACTTCAATTTTACGTCATCCATTTTGCTTCATTTCCGAAGGGGATTTGAACACCATTCAAGAAAGCAGGCAGGCTAGTTAGGTTATGTTAGGCTAAAGAAGAGGTTGTGATGGTTGACCTTCACTTCCACTCGGGGGGATTTGTGTACCACACAATTCTTACTAACCAGTCATGACAAATGGTGCTTGAAACCACCCTGTGCTCTTTATGAATTTTAAGATATCCGATATATCTGCATACGCTAAGTCCGCAGTCTCTGTGAAGAATCTGTGGCCCAGCGATGCCAGGCGCCTATTCTAGAGAGCTTGGCAGTGGCACAGCAGATGTTAAATCGTATCGGTATCATCCTCGTCGCCACAACTCCGGCATAGATCGCTGGATTCCGCGTTCCATTTCCGAAGAATTGCTCTGATGGGGCAGTGTCCTGTGATCAGTGACTCTGACGAGCGCACGGATCGAGTTACGGTCCAACGCAAGAAGCTTCTTTGTCTTGCCGTCATTAAGCTCTGGCCACGTTTATATTTATCATTTCTTGCGAGCCAAGACGAGTTGGCTTCTTTCTTTATTATGTCGCTTATAGTCCTGTTTAATGCACTGATAGCTAGTTCGTCTGCTATCTCGTTCCATGCTATTGAGCTGTAGCCTGGAACCCATCAGAGTTTGACCTTATGGGGGCTGATGGACCTTAGTGAGTCGCGGCAGTTCGTAACAGCCTTTGATCTTATGGTACAGAACCCTATTGACTTCAGTACAGTCTGGCTGTCAACAAAGGTGGTGATATCTGATGGTGTGATATCGGTTGCTTGTATGTTGCTTTCTCTATTGCCAGAATCTCTGCTTGGAAGACACTACATGTATTAGGGAGTCTAAACGATTCCTGTTTGAGCAGGGTGTCCGAGTAGAATCCGGCTGCAGTACCTGTGTCCATTTTTGATCCGTCGGTGAAAATGGCAATCTCGTGGTTGTTGATAAGGGCGTTCGAAAGCCAATGGTCTCTGTCGGGGAACAGAATTGGTATTTTGAGGGCGGAAATATACATGTATAGTCGGTTGTAACAGCGAGGCTACAGTGACCACGTCCCTCTCCCAGGTCACCTATTAAGGCAGGCTAGTTAGTTACGTTATTATATTAGTCCATTCCGATTCGTACCCGATTCATGCACATTGTAATTTCATTGTTGACTGTTCGATCGTTTTAGCTGTTCCCAAAATTTCAGCTTTGTCAGCATATATGCAAAGTACGGTTATTTTATCTTAGGGCATATCACAAGTAAAGCAAGTATAAAAGCGGATCGAGAATACTTCCTTGAGGTACTCCAGCATTTATGACTTTGAATACAAAATACTAGTTACTATGCTTAACGTGGAAAATCATGTCTGTCAGATAATTCACTGGAAAGCGTGGAGCGTCATTTTAAGCCGACTATTCGAGGTTTGGCCAACTCTCGTACTTCAACGTAACCGAAGATCTACCGAAAACATCGAAGTTGTTCGTGATAGTGTGCAGGAGCACCCAAGGCAGTCATTTCAGTACCATCTGCCATCACCATGAACGAAGAGCGCTTCATGTGTGTGATAAGCAAATTTCTAAAACTTCGTGATAAGGATTTTAACATCATTTAGGTCGATTCTTCCGCGTTCGATTTTTGGTGAGGTTTACTAAGTCGCAGGTCTATGCCAATAAGATACAAACAACTGGAGTTCAGCCAAAAACAGAATAATTCATGCTGTCAGTCAGTAGTCAACACATAGATCAGAAGAATGCTGAGAACTAAAGCTAGCTCGGGAGAAAATGGCGGTGGGAAAAATGTGACCGCTGCGAAATGTGTGATACATTTTGTGTTGATAAATTGTGCTGTTTCCTCAAATAAAGAACTAAAATCACATGTACCCACATGATCCGGTCAACGTAGAATATTAAGCAAGCTATTTGTCGGGATATATCTATTAAATGGACTGGGTTAAAGTAATGGGCAGTCTAATGAGAGCATTTTGTGAAAATATTGGGCGACTGGGAAGAATACGATGGTTGAAGCAGTGTATTGGTTTTATTTTTCACAAATCACGAATGCAAGTGCAGCAGGAGGATTGCCGGAGATCCACTAAAGATGTTCTGTTCAGTTACCAATGTCGAAGACCATGCAATGAAATAAAAGCCAGGTAATTCCTCGCACTTTGTTCACAAAAACCTTTTCGCTGATGTAGCACATAATGCAAAATGAATATAAGTTAACACTCTCTCAAAGTTCCAAAGTATGCGAACAGCCAGACGCTAGCTCAGCGTTTTAAGCCTAGCATGCCAGACGCAGCGTAAGAATCCGACACCACCGAACAACATCAAGGCCATCGTTCCACGACATCGAGCGATTAGAACAAGTAGAGTAAGTTTAGTTTTAAAGTGACTTCGGGCTGGGTAACTTCAGCATTTTAATTTTAACAAATAAAATCTCCCAAAAGAGGGAAATAAAAGTAATGCGTATTTAATTTATATGCGGATGCTGTATTCCGCATTGGGTCCCATTATGCTGAATGTGCATAGCCGGCAGTAGTTTAGTTTAAAGCAATAATTGTAAATCTAAGAGTAAGCTAAATTGAAATAAAAAATAAATGTCAGTCATTCACAATTGATTGCCTTTTATTACCTCAGAACATCCCAAGGAACTTTCTTCAACTTGAACAACTAAAGCTGCACGTCAAGTTTATGACTTGATAGTCTAACATTATTAAGTTTATGTGCTGATAGTCAGTCTAATTCAAGAAATGGCTTCTAAACATTTTGATTGTTGTTGCTTTCACTTCGATGTTTGTTGGTGGCGGAACCCTTGGTGTTGCTCACAAGATGTAGCATCGTATTGTGTCTATGCCAGCATCGTAAGAAGCTTCTTGAATCAAAATCGTTTTATTCATGGACAGTTCCGACAAAGTTCATGTTTTTGCGCTAAATGTACATCATCTACCGGCTTCAATTGTAGGGTGCATGTCCGTTACACAAACCTTGCAACAGGGTGAACTGTCACTTGATGTTAATGAATAATGAGTAATGACGAACAAACCCTAGATGATGCGTTCTTTTTCTTCCGTCCGATTGATTCTAACGATGGAAATTGGTTCTCAAGAGACGTAAGGAATTCCTTAATCGCCTGTAATCCCTTCGCCTTCTTGAGCAATTGTGTTCTGGATTATTTTGTGTTAATTTATGCAATCAAACTTTCTTGAGTGGTGTCGTGGAGAACTTTAATAGCTCATGCGGATGGTGGAAGCTGTGTTGGATTTGGTTGTGCCGTTATCTTTGGATTGACATGCGGAGCTTGGCACCGTTGTCCTCCGTGAGTAATAGATGGCGTATCATTTCCTCATTTGAAACTCAAACAAATAAAGAACTTGATTCAAGATTGAGATTTTATTGGCTGATCCCAGTCCTGATGATATGAAGAAGCGGTTTCAAGGAAAAAAATCTGCTCGCGATCTTTGTTTCTGCATTGAAGATGATTAGAATAGAAGATTCATCAACATATTTTACGGTCTCCGGAGTGCCCTAAGTCCAGGCTAAGCGTTTGCAGATCCAAAGACTTGGGATACGCGATGATAACTCATCCCCGACGCGAGTCAATGATATGGATGACAGGGATAATAAATTGCAACAAAATGATAAATAAATACAAATGACCAAAGATCGTGCTAGATGGTGATCTGCAGATATCCCTCACGTCGAAGTGGTGACAATTGCTGGCCATTTAACTAAAGGCAAATTCGATGTTAAGTATGATCCAAAAAAGAAAAACACAAAATTATTGATTTCTTTCAATAGGTATAACTCTTTGTTATTTTTCTGTATTTATTCTTTCAATGAATGACATTCAATAAATCATTTTTGTTGATAAATATTACGACTTTTATAATGACTCTAAATTTAAATGTATAACACGTTAAGAACTACAAAAAATCAATTTCATTTGATTCAATTGAGTAATGAATCCAAATGCTCTGCCTCCGTCTCGCTCCTGCTGTCTGTCTCGAATACCATGTGTTAAATTTTTTCCCATCATTTGTTATCCTTTGCAATGACATTTAAATCTAAACACATCTGTAAACTACTATAGTTAAAAAGAACCATATTTTTTACTTTATTTTTTTTTCAAATTCAAATGTATTAAGAGTTTGATTTTTTCTTGTTTGTTCAGGTTTTGTTAACCTCTGAAAAAACATGTTGATTGCTTATTGAGAAAAAAAAACCAAAAAATCATTATATCCTTAATGAGATTCTTAAGTAAAATTAATTTAACATTCTCACAAAATAAATACTCATTTGTTTTCCTATAAAATACAATGTTAGCTAAATTGTTAACAATCAAAAAACGAGAACGTGTCTCTAGTAGGTAATGTAGTGTGAATGAAATATTATGCATTTTTTTTTTGTTTTCATTTTAATTTAATTCAATACAACAATATATTGAGTTCCGTGTGAATTTTGAATGAGAAAAAAAATATGCACGAATAACACTTATTACTTGACTTACGTGTAAGATTTTGGAAAGTAGGTTGAACCTGAGGGACACAATATTTTCAACTAGGTACATCTTATTACTTATTTAAACAATGAATGTATTTGTGTATGCTTGTGGTTATGTTTAAATTTTACTTTTTCTTCTAAAACTCTATTTTTTCACATTTTCTTTCTCTAATGTATCTTTATTTGAGCTACGAACACACTAAGAATATTGAATGATTTCTATTATTTAAATGTTTCTTTGTTTGTTTGTTTTTTGTTTTGTATTTTGTTTTTCATTTGATGTGTTATTACGTAGGTGTTGGCAGAAGGAACTGTTATTAACTATTTGTTACACGAGAATTTGTTTTTTTTTTATTTTGTTTTATTTAAATACTCAGAAGTTCAATACATTGTTGAAGACATCAATTATTGCACAGATCCAGTTGATCAAAAATAGTTATTATTGTTTCATTTCTTTTGTTAAAGTCAGTGTAGTTACAACGTTTTGTATAGTATAATAAATTTAAAAATTTCTTTATTTTTTTTTTCTTCAAAATGACGTCAATAATTATTATTTTTGTGGTAAATATAATTTTTTCTTTATTTTGTTTTTTATATTTGTTTACTAATTTATCAATTCCTGATTCAAATAATTATCTTGTGTAAACCTGAAATGAAATTATTAAAACAACGATTTAATTACATATTCAAAATGAAGTAATTTTTGTGTAAAATGTTCTCAATAATTTACTAAGTAAGTGCAACCCACTATCTAATGCCTATGTCTGAGGTGACTAAACAATTTCGTACGACTACATGGTGGAAGTGTGGGCTTTTCATTAGTTAGTAGGTTGGTTAATAGCCTATTATAGTGTTTTGTAAACAGTTTATTAAAATAATAAAAAAAACGGGAACAATTAGAAATAGCTGACTCATTTTATTAGGTCAGATTTTAAGTGGTTCATTCCTTTATTTCCAGAACATAGAGTCCATTTACTTCATTTTGTCAACATACCACTAAGCGACCACACGTATTTTTTGAAGAAACAATGCAAAGTTATAAAAATTGTATAATTTAGTAAACTAACATTGAATGCTGGTTTCGCTTACCGCTACACCATTAAATGTTTCATTAATGTTTCAATGTTGCTGCCATTGACGCATTATAATAATATAATAAGCCTGTAGTGGGCTTGTAGGGATTAGCTTCGCAGCAACCGCTCGTGTTGTACATGCTATTGTTCTCTCACGAGTGGAATGAACCTACAGTTTTATGCCGACTCCGAACGGCCAAGTTTGACAAGCCGTTTCTTTTTTTTATATATCTACACTCTTTGGGCATTGTTAGTGATTCGACAGAGGTGGGGCCGTGATAGTACTGGGATTCAAACCTAGACACCGAGATTAAATGCAAATATACACTTCGCCACGCCGCCACTGCGACGCATTATGTGAGAGACTAAATCCGAGGGGCGGTGACTTGAGAGTACTATACAGTCAATCACATAAGTAGGTAAGCTGCATAAAGTTGTCTGTGTTCTCAACAAAAATTAAATTCAACCGTGACTCCAAAGAAAGAAAGTCTTAAATGCAGTTTTCTGCAGTAATCCTTACAGCTGGATGGCGCAATTGGTTGAGTGCCTGCCCTTGGTTAAAGGATTTCCCGGTTCGATTCCCAGTGAAAGCATATTTTATACGCTTTGAATACGTCAGTGAACCAACATGGTCTAAGCGTGCCAGTAATGTTCCACAAACTGTATGCAGAGCGGGGCATCAATCAAAAATGTAACGAAATTTACATCACCGACAAAAAACTTTCCAAGCTTTCCTTGCAAATGGTTTTGACAGAGAGTAGCAAAAAGTTCGAAATGCAAATAAATTTGTTAAACGATACGATCGGTTCTTAAGCTAACTAAATATATCCAGCAAGAAGGAATTGTACAAATAACATCCTAATCACGATCCAGCGTAAAAACGTCTTTGGCAACCGTAAGATGTATATGTCTGGAGGAAAATATCTACACTGACGTGGCTACACCCATAAATAGCACAACTTCGACTAAGAGGCTCTTCCAATTCGAACCTTCTGCTTAGAGAAGTAGAAGATGATTGAATCTCCTGTGATTTCGGACGCAAGACAGCGAGGTAGTGTGAGGAAGGGTACAGCGCGAGTGGCTTTTGTTGAATATGTAGAAGCCCATCAGTTGTGAACAAGAAAAAAGATTGAAACCACTTCACCTGCGATAATTTATATGCAAGTTAGAATTACTGTTGATCCGTATTGCTGTTTCTCTTCCTCTTCTCTGCTTTTCCAATAACTTTTCGGTAAGCTCTCAATTTGAAGTACTCGAGACCTTCCGGGAAGATAAAACTGATGCACTAATGCTGGAGGACAACAAGAACACTTTTTCAAACGATCACTTATTCATACAAACCCATTTTCTTCTCGCAAGCAATTGTGTAAAGAACTTTTAATGTAACATCTTCTTATACGCACTTTTTACGGTTCGATGTGAGAAATTTCACGGATTCGACATACATACATATGTACTATGTTTGGCAATCTTTACAATTTGAGTAATCGCTCACATTTCGAAAAATGTTTAGCATTAAGTCGATTCAAATGTTCTCAATTCGTCACAATTTCTCATGTTTATTTGTTGAACACGTCTGTCGTAATAGAAAAATTGATTCGATGTGTATCCTAACTACCCTCACTCAAAATATACCCTAACATAATCAAAAATGAATTTATTCAATGATACTCACCTTAAACACTTAAATATATATATCTTTTTATATATAAAAATGTATAATGTTCAAAAATTTCCCGTCACATGTTAATCCGTTTTAATCCTTTTACTGCTTATCTGCTAAATTCCGAGCGATTGTTTTTTGCAAATGTTTTTTTTTTTTTTTTTTTTCTTGAGTATATATTTATAGTTTGTCAGATGTCCCAGCACCTGGTAAATCTTATGTCTGGACTGGGACATTGCTTTCTGCTTCGGGCAATGGAGCCCATACACCGCTGCCAGAGCGGTTTTTGCGCGTCTGCACAATGCCGTCCATAATGTCCAATTGCAAATTGTGCACACTGCCACGGTGGTCTGTTAACGGAGGTCCTTGGAATCCACTTCCACGGCGGCTGAAGGTAGAAAGAAGAAAAGTTTACGAAAAGAAAACGGTCAAGGGTCACGAACGGGTTTTAATCAATCAAAGTTGGTGATGGGATGATTTACCTTAATGGAATTGGAAGTCCGGAAATAGATTCTCTTCGACTTCGGCCAAACAAAGTCGGGGGCACAGCTGAGATGGTCACCACCGAATGTCTACGGCCGCCTGCAGCCGGATTCGGTTTCTGTGACAATGTCGCTAGAAATTCAACTTCTTTGCAGCTCAGCCCGCCGCCCTCGCCACCGACTTCGGACAAACGGCGCACCTGACTGGCCGTGATGCCCTCTGTGATCTGCAACGATGGTAGGGAATGCTTTCGCCGTTGCTGCATATCCGGAAAGGGGCACAAAAGAAACGGATTAACCGGTGAGTCCGAGTCCGAATTGTCATCGCTGGTTGATTTTTTTCTCTGTTCTACTGCATCTGTTTCGTCATCGTCGGCGGCATTCGATTCCTCTACCACGATCAGTGGCTCCTGGGTGCTTATGTTAAAGACTGGGGTGTACGATGCCCGGCGCATGGTGGGTTCTTTTGGATTAGTTCAGGAATAGCAGCCAAGTCGATTGTCCTTCAAATGAAAACAGTGCAAAAATACAATCTGGTAATAAATTTAACACAAAAAAAAATTAAATAAAATTTGATTTGATTTTCAAACGGTCAGAGGATGCAGGCCACCGCTTCGAATTAATAGTTTGGCGTTGCGTCAAAACACGATTCGAACATAACAGTCGCCAGAAAAGCATTTGCACGGGAATTGCGTACCATTCATTCATGTCAAACCAAGTGTAGAATAATTCCCATTCCTCCCCACATTTTCAATTCAAACCCCAAATGAATTCATTCAACAAGTAAATTCGTCACAATTTCTCATCTAAGAGTCGCACACCCATCACATTCATCCATCGCTACGTGCAGCTCATTTTTTATTGAAAACTTCGAAAATGTAACTCAATTGGTCTTCGCAACGATGCCCCAACTCGCAAACAACATTGACTGGCGAAATTCACTCTTCGCTCGACAGAGAAAAAAAAGGAAAAAAATCGATAAATTGCTCTGGTTTCATCAGTCTCCAGCCTTCAGTGCAATAGACGACACACAAAAACAGGACTCAACCCGATTCGACTACACTTTGTCCAAGTCAAATCGAATTATTTTCGTGTGCTCGGGTCTAAAGTGGATATACATATGTGTGTGCGATGGCGAGGGAGGACGATGTGTATTTCCACACACTCATGAGCACATCGGACAGATTACTTCCTGCACGAGCTTCGAAAATAGTCAAGCAAGCCCAGAGTACCGGGGCATGCCAATATTCCACTAATTTTCACTCCACAGCGATAAATTAATCGATTACCCAGTTCAGGAGCATGACGAAGTGTGCCACCAGCTTAATGGCGCAGTCTGTATCTACGTGTCTGCAGTTCGAGAGCATAAAGACAAGATACCGTGCAATTTCGCATGCACGCCAGCGTTTGTCGCTTATAAATCCTGCAACAGATACGTGCCCAGGGATTCCGTGTGTGTGCTGCTGCTGTGGCACCTACACTGGGTGTATCACTTGCATATAATACATCAACTTTGGAGAGCTGTCGGAGTGATTTAGAAATGACGTCAGTACGGACGTTAAGTTGGTATCGATTCACAGCGTATAAATCAGTTTCGAAAAAAAAAATAAAAAAATAAAAAAAAAAACAAGGAACTCTTGAAGAAACCTAGTGCACGTAGCGGCACTCTTGAAAATTTGTATTTAAACTTTTCCCGAACCGTTTTTTGTTCTTTTGCGATTCTAACGGAGATGTAGTCATCATGGATACATGTCCTTAATGTCATTTGAAACTTTAGACAGCAAAGGAAACAACTTTGGTTGTAGTTCGAGTGGAGAAAGAGAGAGAGAGCTAGAAAGTTCGACAAAGGATAAATTACTTGAAAGGATGGGGAGGGGGAGGGTGTTTGGTTTGGCTTTGGCGGCATGTGACGGAATGTGGGTGGTCCTTTTGAAATGTCAGAGTACAGGGGATTTGCTTGTGTCTTCGGGGCTTGTATACGCAGAACTCATACGATTATTTGGTTCGTTTGAACTGAATACACGTAAAAGGATAATCCACTCGGTCTTGTGAAAGTCATTACGGGTTTGCCGTTGTGCTTATCGTAGGCTGTTCTGTAAAGTGAATCGATCTACTTCTCATTTTCCGCAAACTCTTTGCAAACTCTATCCGGCATACTTAGCCGAGAGTCATTTAAAGAGAAAGTGCGCACAGAGTGCGTCCTCAGAGCGATATAAAACTTCAAAATGAAGGATGTGTAGTGATGACAACAGCTTGCTTCTGATATGGTGCATTATCATATCATACGATATTATCCTTACATCATTCTAGCACCGTAGCTGTCAAAACCGTCCATTGATTGTACACATTTGATGTACAATGAAATTCTTACGTGTTTGTATTTTTTTTTTTGATTTTTAGTTCATTGCTATCGCAACACGCAACAAAATCCAAAACGAGGTCATCTCCGCTGATGTGAGCTCTTCCTTTTCAGCCAGGAAAGAAAACACTCAAAGAGTAATTACTTCAGAACTCAACATCATCGTCGAAGAAATCAAGAAGATGTGCGATTCCTTAACGAAAGCCAAGAAGTTAAGGAAAGTTTGTTGGTCTGAAGCTGAACGCTTTGAGGGTATCAACTGTATTGACAAAATTGCGGAAAAATATTCATCGCCGCTTAGATGATTAACGCCAAGGTATAATACTCTCAGACCACAAATAATTGCCATCAAGAGAAATAAAGTTGATCTCTGGTGTACCCATTCAACCTTCCGCAACTCTTCAATAAGCGTTGTGACACTATAAATTACAATATGTCTCTCTTGGTTCACACTAAAACTTATATGTGTTTAAAGGATACTCTTTGTATCAAGAGGCATCCGCTCTTTTCCTTAAAAAATAACAAAAAAAAAATGTTTGCACTTAATCGGGGATTGTTTATGTAAATAAGAGTGCAAGTGAATGTTTTTCTTTTAAAGTACAAAGTGGACTTTCCCTCAGTTTCTGTTCGCCATATTTTGTCATTTTCCTTAATTTTCCAACAAAAACAATCCTCTAAGTCGAACTCCCTCCAACTCGAACTATATTTTGATATCCCTTGATAATTCGACTGTGGGAAGTCCACTATATATACAAAAATTGCATATGTTTCCGCCTTAAAATTTCTGTTGGTATAGAAGGTCCGGGAATGACTTCTACTATTACCTAGATTTGCTTACACCATGGGTCTTGGCCATAAACGTTAATACGTGCTGAATATGTTTTCTGGTATGCCATCGCTATTTATTTCAATTTTTCGCAACTAGTCCAGTAGTTGCGACCATATATCAGCAATAAAGAGATGAATGTTTAATTTCGAGTAGTCCACAGTTGTCTCATCTATCTCTACAGTTACAATCCTCTGATCGGCTCAAGATATAGTCTAAGTCCATCCATATCAACTTCACATGTAAATAGCCTGTTAATTTTAACGAATGGTGTTGGACATACCTTCAGAGATGAACCAGCATACATCGAGATAATCTTTGGCGTAGAACTCATATGGAAGGACAATGTTAAAAAGAAACGCAGGGAATTTGGACAAAAAACCTCGTATATAATATGTTCTAGCCACTATCTGGACGTACGAAATTGAACTCTGTGTTTTACCAAAAGGAGCACTTTTTTTAAGACAAAGAACCTTAGCCAACGCACCTTGGATATACAAACGATATCCACAAAGATCTTAGAGTAATGACGGGCAAAGACGAAATTAAGATTTTTGTTCATGAGCATAAGTGCCGCTTGGACAAGCACATAAACGCTGAACCACTTCCGATTCTTGACGAGAGTAACGTTAAGCGTCTTTGCCAGAGGACTGAATCCTTGACCTAACACTGTAAACTAAAACATGTGCAACTGCGGTGTTAGCAGGAACTTTCACTAAATGTGAAATGTTTTGGATAAGGATTTGACGGTGTTCTATAGGGTGGCCAGATACGATAGGAAAATGAATTTAAATAAAACAACAACGATGTAATTCTGGATTTATTTTGAAGCTTTATTCGTGTCATTATGTATGGAATAGCGCATCGTTCAAAATCACCGTTGCGTCGCGTCTCTGGTATGACATGTAGCGCCGTCGTCTTAAGACCACAGCTCGGATATATCGATGCTGTCCAGCTCTAGCCACAGAATGTCGGTTAATGTCGCTATTTACCTGAGACCATTCACGATACCGACCTCATTTCGAAAGAACTATGGTCGGATGATATGACATGGCGGCCGAAAAAAACAGTCCAATCAGTCAAGATTTGCGAATGCATTGATGCTTGGTCGAAGACGTGTAGATTGTGTTCGCTTCAATACGCTTCAATAACAGCAATGTTGCTTGTTGACATAGCCGCTACGACAAATGTGAAACGATGAAATGGCAAGACTTACTGAATATTGACAATTGGATGTCACTGGCGACTTTGACAGCTGCTTAAACATAATAATTTCGAAAAACTAAAAACTATCTGGTCACCCTTTGCTATAATAATAATAATAATATGGGTGGCGCTACAGCCCGTAGAGGTCCAGGACCTAGCTTCTCAGCAACCACTCGTGTTGTGCGTGCTATTGTTCTATCACGAGTGGAAGGGACCTACAGTTTTATGCCGACTCCGAACGGCCAAGTTTGAAAAGCTTTTTCTAGACATTTATACTCTTTGAGCATTGTCAGTGACTCGGAAAGATGTGGGCCGTGAAAAGTATTTCTTGTCGTACCAGGAATCGAACCTAGACAAGTAGGTCCAAGTGCGGAGGAGCTATAAAAATTTGCACTTCTATTTTGGTGAGAAACTACTATCTATGTGAACGTTCTTCATAGAGTAGCGACTTAAGTAAGATTTTCACATACCTTCACAAGACAAAAATATCACCTTCGTTCAGATTTTTTCGCTTGGAAACTTCTTGTGTGAGAAACCGCATCTATCTACATATCTTTGAAGATAGAAATGTCGACAATTTGTCTTGAATGTTCGAAAACTTTACGAAGCGTCCTCTCTCAACAAGCCTATCATCTTGCGTCTTACGTCTAAATGTCTGTTCAATTCTATACACCCTGCCAACCTTCTCAACAATGATCTAAGCTTTCACCTTAAGGTCTCCACAACGCCCGGAGAATTCGAAGAAGTAGCCTTCACTCCACTCTAGGGTAGATATTTTCATTATCACGCCAATCTGTCAAAATCCACACGATACCACCTGTCACATGCACTGAAAGACCAAACGAAAAAAAAAGCCAACCTTCAATACTTTCCAATATCGAGTGATACTTTTCACACACCCGCCGCCAAGCACCTTCATTGAGTGCTTCACAGCCAGCGCCTCTCAGCCATCCATCATCTAGGACTTTCCGCAACAACAAAGCGAAAGAAAAAAAAAACACGAAATATATAATAATGCTTGACATTTCATGTTTGTTGACAGAAGCGTCATATACTCGGTCGCATTGTGCTGAGCCATGATGTGATGAAGGATGCAAGGAAAGGGCTGTAGTCACAGATCATTGCTTTTATTTACATCTCCTCCCCCTGTCCGCCCCTGTTCGCCATTCCTTGTCAGTTACAACTTGACAAGTTATTTTTCATTATTAACTCGCTCAAGGGACCAACAAATGGCAACCCTTTGGAAATGAAAAAAAAAACTGCGGAGAGAAAAAAATAACACAATCCACCGACTTCATTAGAAATATTACTTCCTTCGCTCGTTTATTTATTCGTTCGTGTGTTGTTCATCTATTTCCCAGAAGACTCCCAGAAGCTGCTGGTGTGCATTCTTTGCCAAAGGACATTAATTGAAAAAAAAAAATTCCTCGTCGAAGAAAAATCTAACCTCCTCCATGCCACGCACCCGGACTGTGGGATGCTTTAAGTCCTCAGGATAATGTCCAATGGTCTGGTAATTAGCACATTCTACAGGGTGTTTCATTCCAACTTCAATTTATTGTTAATTTCTGGAAATAATCTTCATCGTCCTCAAGTCTAGCAATCAACCATCTATCGACATCCATCGGCATCCATCCATTTATCCATCCATCCAGCCATAACCATTCATTTCGTTCGTCTCCTAGCGCCCCGCTCCCGGTCGAGAAATGTGATTCTGCTTCCGAAGAAGTCGAGTCCTTCGAGGAGGATAATGAAGGAAGTTTTGTTTAAATACTTGCGCGGAAAAGTTTCTTGAACTTTTCTCCCTTGGCCTCCGCAACCATCTCCTCCCCAATATTAAACGTTCGCATTCACTCATTCATTATCCATCTCTCTCTCTCTCTCTCTCTCTCTCTCTCTCTCTCTCTCTCTCTACCTCTGTCGCCTGCCCTGGCTCCCTCTCTGGCCCCACACAGCTGAAACTTTAAAATCAATAATTAAATCTGATAAAAGTCTGCCCGTACATTTGCCCTAGCTAAAGCTTATTCATCCGTTGACATTCCCTTGCGGATATTGCCAACCAACCCAAGCCGACTGGGCGTTTGCGTTTGTATGAGTATGTCTCCCCCCTCTTCGATGGAACGGTGAGTGCTGGGTGTGTGTGTATGCAGAGGATACTCGTGTATAATTCAGGATGACACACCAAACAAAAAAAAAGGGTTGCTTGCGCGCTCTCATTCCCATCTCTTCTACGGTTCGGTTTTATTTTCATCTTTAAATTTGAAAGAGATTCTGTATTAATGGATGGATTTAGTTACAGATCCTGACGAGCGCAACACAACGAACAACGTACAACGAACCACGAGCAGCAAAACAAAAAACAAAAACACCACACACACAGAATACAAAATAGGACTCGTGTTGGAAGGTATTAGGTTTTATTGAGGTCCCTGGGTCACTGGGTTGTCGGTGGAGTCGGTACATAATGAGTGTCCAGAGTCTACTCATGAATTGCAATTGAAACGACCTTTTGGCACACACTTGTAGGCTAATTTTTCTTGTACCTCTGATGGGCAATGTATTATCTTGGTCCCTCGGTGATGTCGAAAGGATTTAGAAAATCGATAAATCTTAGGGAAGAAACGGCCGAGGAAAAAAAGCCACAAAGTTCGTTGATGCCTCATTTAACGCTGGGATGGGTCTCCAAGTGGATTTGTTTCAAAAATTTGTTTGACAAATCCTTCGCTGTGGAGTTCAAGGTTAAATGAAGAAGTCGGTATGTGCTTTGGGACTTAGGCACACCTTCAAGGATTATGTGGGACTTCGTGGGTATCATGCAGTCGATGTGGATCTCAGCGGGCAATGATGTGCGGTGTGTATCTCTGTGTATGGTTACGTATCAACATTATTTTTGACTCAAATTACGGTGTTTTGCATAAATCTTGACTTCCCTCGATATCCTGGTTGACAGTATGAATATTCCGACATGGCTGGGGTGGGAGGTCGGAGAGTTCTTGATTCGCTTGAGACTAATCATGGAATTTGTATCTGGTAAGTATACGACGGAAAATGGATCAAGATGTGGGGTTAACGAGCTTTGGGAGCATTTTGTCAAACTTCTGTCATCCAATTTGGTTCGATTCAAGATAAGGACTGCTTCGAAATTGTTTCTTATGCAAAGAGAAAAGTTAATTTTTTTTATTTTGAATATATTTTGTGGTCTGTGTTTGCTTGTGAAATTTGTTCTCGTGGCACTACTGATTTGCTCCTGCGATTGAGTGAATATTATGGATGCATACTACATTATTTTCAGACCAGGGCGTGTCTAGAACGTTATTAACAGGCATCTCTACATAGGTGCTCCTAGATGCTCACCCCAAATTGGTTGAGGTCTTTATCCACTTCTGTGTGTCACTTCAAAAGCAAGCTTCCCCTGTTGCATTGTACAACTGGCTCGAAGTCGAGGCCATTATATGTGGAATGGTTGCAATGGTAACATCGATCACACCTGGTTGGTTCAATTCTGTATGACTCGATCCAAAATGTTCAGCAATAGCGTATCGAATGTTGGCCTCGAGCTCGTCTAAAGTGGTTGACTTGTTAGCATAAACCAAGGACATGACGTAGTAGGAAATAATCGAGTGTTGTTAAGTCGCATGATTACGACGGCCAATTCATAAACGACAAGATAACCTTGTCGCCAAATTTCTTCTTCACAACTTCGAGCGTTACAGTCTTGTGATGGTATGTACCGCCGTATTGTTGGAACAGGCTCTGGCCACAGAAAACCTGCTAACATCGCCTGCCAACATTTCCAATGCCCAATTAGCGAACAAAACGTCATTCTCTACGTTCATTCAGCTTCAATTCTTGCACAGTCTCATCGATCTTCTTCGATACTGGGCGCTACGGCGACTATGATTTCTTCATTTCGCCAATCTCTGTCTGGTTGGTGGCTCAAGTGGCTCAATCTTTTCCACGGCGCGACGAATTCCCTCCATACTGAAGCCATGATGACGACCGACCTTACAACGAAATTCACGTTGCGTTCATACAACTTTCCGGAAATTCGATAATGTTTTTCAAGAGTTTCCCCGAGTTGGGCAAGCGTAAAACGATGCGCGCTGAAATCACAAACCCTGGTGGATTTTTTTTTACAGCAGATGGGGTTGTTAACCTTGACAGCTGCTGAAACATAATAACTTGAAAAAAAATATCGTTGCTGTCTGATCACCCTATAGGACTGTGAAGCAGATCTTCTGCTAAAGACAACGAATGCATGCTTGTTGCCAACCAAATAAGCAATAATCCGTCATTCAATGACAGACGTGAGATCTGTCAGTTCTAATGAATTGAAAAAATTCTTCTTAAAATAAACGAAAGCAGACAACACATGTCGCCTAAAATATCAAATAGATATTTATTTGACAACTTCTCCAACCAGTTCGCTGTCAAAATCAATCGATTGCCAAGTGACTCCCTATGTGAGTTTGACATTTCCTATTCTTCGCAATTGACACTGCACACTTTGCTAAAAATATCCACTGCTTCCATCGTTCGAAAACAGCACAAACTTCGGCTAAAAATCCATCATCATCGACTTCTACAATATATTTCCAGCGCTGAACACACCAAGCGCCAATTCAGCCGTGTAGTCCTGCACACACTCTCTGCGGTTGGAGTATTTTTAGAACCCATCAGACAATTCGATGGATTTTTTTTTATTTATCGATTCAAAATGAACACATTTACCGCTGATAGCCTACTAATTGCGAACTCATATGGCAGAGTCCTTATTCAAAATCGAATTAAACTTAATTCCCTTTCAGTTCACATATTGTGAACCCTTTCGCTGGTCGGCAGCGTCCAGTGGATATGGGTTGGCTTGTTGGTTTAATTTTTCATTTCAGTCTATCTATCTGCGAGCGTCGGACTTAACTTTTCCGTTCAAGTGCACATTTTAATTAAACTTATAAAAGCTTTAAATGATTTTATTACGATGCTGTTATTCTGAATTTCTTTTCCTTTTTCTGAGAGGAAAAAAAACGAGTCCTGCAATCTAATTTACAATCGCCCGGCGGAAGGGTTATTCAATTCTTTTCAGGAAACCCACTGAAAGGATGGTTCTTTAGGCAGAGAGAGAGGTAGGGACTGAAGGAAGAGCGGTGGCATTAAAAAGTCGATTAACTGTGTGGTGGTTTTTCTCCTGAGTCCCCTTGGACGACAACTTCGTTAGAGTGTCGCCTCTATTCTGCTAGATAAAAGGTGTTGTTTTTTTTTTTTCAAAACAACGATTTAACTTAAATTATTAAGGAGTGCTTAGCTGAGATGAGTTCTCTTGCAGCTACTTTATTCCGGTTAAGAAGTTGAGGACGGTCTGCGGAAGCTGCACCAGCAGGCTGAGTGGTAAAATTGCCATTAGATCTTAAGGGACCGCATAAAGATTCATACCATTGACGTCGGGTGTTTAGGAGAGCACCTGGAGACCCTTGAAGGTCATTCTGACAGTTTTAAAATATTCCAACGTAGAGTCGGTGGCATGGGTAATTGACGGTACCATGTTAGGAATATTTGATGAAATACTTACCCTTCGTCGGTTCTATAATGTCCACCACTTGCTTTTGCATATTGCTTGCCTGAATGGTCGACGGAGTTGAGATAAAGCTGCATCATGCTCTGGAGTGAAGTTAATGTGTCGAGAACTAGGTTTCAACACATAAATTTGGACAACAAAATTTAGCGACGTCTCCTTGCATTCGCTCGAATATTGGGTACCCAATCCCCGTGGAAAGTTATTCCCGACTGCAAGCAAGAGAGAGTGGAGAATGAGTATGTCGCAGAGCTCATATTTTTAAGGATTTTTAATGATGGCAGGAACTGGTAAACTGATTGACCAACGGCGGCGTCATGGTCGTCCAGAGCTTTGTCATTCGGAGGTGACAACTAAAGAAGAACCTTGGGCATGCTTAGAATCTTTACTTTCTAATTGAAACAAAATACTGCAACTTGTTGGTCCGCTTAAACATCAACGAGGTCTTCAAATTATTCAAATTTGTGTAGACGTAACAGAAATTTATACCGATGGATTTTCAATACCTTCCATTAACCATCCCTCAGTTCAAATCGTAAACCTCAGTTTTTCCATGTGGCTTTGCCACGGACACACTTCAAATCAAATTCTCATCAGTAACCGACATTCATTCTCTCATTTTCTATTCCATTATTTCAATCATTTGCCCTCAAAGCAAGTCAAACCGTTTGTATGTAAATTGGAAAACTCCACCAACCTTGGCCTTATAATGTATTCATGTCGCATTCCATACTTGACACGAACTGAACGTCATCAAAATCACTACAGATCTGATAGATTGGCGGTATGGCACTGCCCATCCATGCTGAAGTATATTTTCACACTCAGATGATACTCGAGAGAGATCCTTCGAAACACTTCGAAAAAAAAAACAAACAAATATTTAGCTTCCGTGACACGATTTGTTTTTGAAGTATTGTTGTTCAGCTGTTCAGATTGTTTTCAACTGCGCATTCTATGGTTTAAAAGCCGCAGATGGATGGGGTATTTGTTTGACATTGTCCATGAATCGACTGTGAGTACAAGTAGAAGTTGTACACGTGTCATACAATCATGTTTATGTTTTCAATAAATAATTCACTTTTGGAAAGTTTGTTGCTGAAAATTTGATGAAGTTGAAGCTATGTTTTCTATCAAAGCAGACTACTTGCATGCATCTTAGTACACCCTACATTTTGATACCCTTAAATATCTATCGCAGTGTTGTAAAAATAGTAGAAATAATTTTGGCAAAATAAACAAACTTTCGCCTTGACTTCATTATGCTCTAATAAACCAAAGATATTTGTGACTTTGTTATTCACGCATTTTGCGGCGTCTTCCCTTTCTGCAGAAACAAAATAGTCAGATTTGTACCAGTCTAAAATCGATTTACTATTCCGTCGCAAGAATAGCCAGATTAAGTACGCTACAGCAAATTCCTTTTGAACGTTGTTTACTGCTTCAATAAAAATGTACGATTGTATCTAATCTCAATTCAATGAAGTTTCAATTTTAGCTGTCTCGACGTCATTGTTATTCATGAGATTCCAACAGTGAATGTCTTCAATATTCTGTTTCTTGTTTTCTTGCCAAAAATGATCGTATTTCTTGAGTTTTGTTTGTTTAATAAGTCCAAGGATGGGTAACCAAAAGACGCCATACTATAAATTGACTCTCGAGTAGACAGCAATGGTAAGAGTAAGACTCTGCGAGTCGTTCTCAGGGTGCTGTTGACAACGGGGTGTGTTGATTTATTTTTTACCATCGTCGTTCAAATGTTCAACGAGTTAAGACCATAATTGACTTCAATAAACTTATATTAACATATGTAAGGAAAAAGTACTCAGAAGCATCATCAAATTTTAAAGTGTCCATAATTTCTTCTGGTAACTTACACACAATTCTAATACCAACTATCGTAGAGAGCGATGATCCCCACTTAAGAAATCAATAATGAACGAAACTTAACGAAACTAACGGAAGTAGTTACTATCAGTGCTGTGTATTCACTAAAATGCTTAAGTTTTCTTAAGTCTCCTTATCTTTACTCTCAAGTAAAATGTACCGTCAAAGACATAAGGCGGCTTGAGCATTCCAAACGGTTCATATTTTGCGAGTTGCTGGCGGAAGCTAAGAACCAACGTGGCCTAGTCGATCGAGTACACATAAATATTGTGAATTGTTCTTTATGATTTACTTGAGCGACAGGTGAAAATAAGGTTTTGTACTAGTTGATAAAGGACATATTGCTTTAATACAATTGTCGCTCTAAAATCAAAATATCACCACGAACCGTGATTTAGAGAGACAAAATTCAAGTCAAAAATAATTCTGCCACGTCTAGAATACAAACACCAAAATGATTCGACGACGAGTGAGTTTATTTAAAAACGTTGCATATTTCGAGAAGAAGAGTAAGGTCACATGATCGGAATCAAGAACAAGTTGACACGTAGACAAGACGACTTGGTGAAGATAACTAAAAGCGGAACGCTACGAAACACAAATCCATGACAAGTTGACACTACACGAGTTGATCAAGCTTTAGTGTCAGTATGTCAGGTACAAATATATGTGTGAGCACATGGCATCAACAACTGACAGTTGAAGTGCTATGCTGTAGAGATGCATTTGCTTACATAACGAAGTGTTTTCCACAGAAAACCATCACATTTTTACTGTTTGATTTCTGATTTTCCATCTGTACATTCATCGCAATGAGAAAAATTGCATTAGCACCAATAATCGATAGGACTGCAATACAAACATTTTTAATTGCAATCCAACTACCACAGCAAATAAGTCAAGTGCAGATGATTATGAGAGTACCCTCTAAGCTTAGTTTGCAAAATGGTACAAGAGAGCTCTTCATATTAACCCATATTCCGTTTGTCGAATGTGTACTCATATCCTCGCCATAAGAAGAGTCTTATCGCAATTGTTTTCCTAGTCCATAAGTCGATAGCTTTACATATTTACGTACATAACATAACATTCAATCATTGTTTTCGTTGATCAGTTCAAGTAATGGAGGACTTCTAAAGGGTGATCTTTTAGCTATTATCTTTTTGGCAACACTGGTTTAAACAGCTGACGCACGTTTCGTGTTTTGTTTCACTGTCAAACATCTTCAGTTTGGTCTATAATTTAACCATGAATCGTCTTAGAAACGAACAACGCTTGCAAATTATTGAATTTTATTATCAAAATGCGTGCTCTGTTAAGAAAGCTCATCGCGCGCTTCTTCCATTTTATGGTCATTTTAATCGACCCACTGAAGCGGCTATTCGGGCTATTGTGACTAAATTTCGCACCAAATTTACATCGTTGGACATTAAACCACCAACACGCTTACGTAGAGTGCGAACTGAAGAAAATATCGCGGCTGTATCGGCCAGTGTTAATGATGACCATCAATTATCGATTCGTCGCGCGTTCGCAGCAATTGGGCCTCTGTTACTCAACAACCGTGAGATGATATCCAACTTTTTTTTGCCCAAAATGCAAGAGCTTGAGCTTGAAGACGGTGCCACATGCCACACAGCACGCGCAGCAATGGACTTATTGAGGGGCGAGTTCGGTGAACATTTTATTTCACGTTCGGGACCGGTCAATTGGCCGCCTAGATCGTGCGATTTAACGCCTTTGGACTATTTTTTGTGGGGCTATGGTAAAGCTCATGTCTATACAGACAAGTCCGCTTTAATTGACGCATTGGAAGACAACATTGAAGCATTTATTCGTGAGATACCGGCCGAAATGTTGGAAAGAGTAAGCCAAAATTGGACTAAGCGGATGGACCATTTGAGGCGCAGTCAAGTTCAACATTTGCATGAAATAATCTTCAAACATTAAATTATATGGACCGTGCTATCGATACAAATAAAGATTTCATGCATTTTTCTGAATTTTATGTTTTTTTGATTTTTTTTTTTTCATTTTACTTAACTAGTTTCCTATTTCTCTTAATATTCGTATACAATTTGTTGCCTACAATTTCGACACACTATGCAATAATTACAGAATCGAATGCAACTCGGTACATTCCAGATTGAGGGCTCGGGTCAGTGTTGGGACTTTACCACAATTGTGGTAGATCAATTCTATTTTGCGATATTTTTAAATCTACCACATCTACTACCCAAAATGCAAAATCGACCACGACCACTTGTTTGCATAGACCTTTGACTTCAAAAACAACTTCAAGTCCAATGGCGTTAAATCACAAGCTCTATCTATAACGGCCGATTACACGATTAGGAAATAACTCATGCAGTAATTGAATTGTTTTTTTCTGGTGGCATGTGGCACCGTCTTGTTTAAACCACATGTTGGTCACGTCCATATCTTGTAATTTATTGACTAAAAACTGGATAACGAACACCATTAATCACCGTGCAAAATGAATAAATAGCTCAAAATTCAAATTTAGCTTGAATTATGGAATATACAGGGTTAAATTTAAGGGCCGATGTTGAATGTGAACCACACCTAAACGTCAAGTTTTTTTCTGCATTTCATTTGACATTTCTCAATTTCAGACTAACTCAATTTGAACCATGGAAATATACACAATCGAGCAATGCGTTAAAGTTATTCAGGCTTATTATGAAAATGGGCATTCAAATCAAAATGCATATCGTACACTTCGTGATTTTTTCGGTCAATTTAATCGTCCAAATGTGCGTACAATCGGAAAAACCGTGCAAAAATTTGAGCAAACCGGGTTTGTAGGAGATGTGAAAACACCAGTGCATGCTCGTACAGCTCGTACTGCAGAAAATATTGCTGCTGTTCGCGATAGTGTGGCTGAAGAGCCATCCACCTCAACTCGTCGTCGTGCCCAACAATTGCACCTCTCACGCTCGTCTTTGATGAACATTATGCAAAAGACTTGCATTTACACGCTTACAAGGTGCAATTGACTCAAGAACTAAAGCCTCCTGTACGTCGATAAGCCAGCAACAATTCAAGAGCTAAGCGATGAGATAATTCGGCACATTAACGGCATATAACCTCAATTATGCTTCAGTGTCATCGAATATTTGGACCATCGGATGGAGGTGTGCCGCCGAGGTCGCGGCTGCCATTTGGCCGATATTTTGTTCCATACATAATTGAACCCTACCAATATTATCATAAGAAAAAAAAAGAAATGACAGTAATTTCCTAAATATTTTGTGTTTTATTCAAAATCAACATCGGCCCTTAAAATTTAACCACCCTTTAGATAAAATAAAATTAGTAAATATATAGCACTTGCTGTGTGGTTATAACCATTATTGACTATGATTCCATAAAAGCATCGAGGAATTTAATGAAAATACATGGCGTAAGGATAACAAATCGGGGTGATGCTTGATGTCATAACAGGATGATAACAGGAGATTTAAAGGCAGAACAAAATTAACATTTTTTTTAAATATAGTTGAAAATAACAACGAATTTTTTTCAAACATTTCCTTGTTCGTTTGCTGCAAATTTCGGCATTTTTGTATATATACAGCTTATAAATAAATGAAATAGTTTCATTTTTCGTCATATTTCCATTTGTATTCGTGCTTTTCGTTTCGCAATGAGGTTACAAAACGAAAAATATGGCAGTTTTGACAAGGTGCCCAACACACCTTGTTTTCATTACACCATAATCGAAATACAGTTGTCTTCTATGTTTTCTGTCAAATCGCAGTGTAAAAAACATTGAAGTGCAGAAGAAAAATGAGCATCTAAAAATTACTGCAATTTGGATTTGAGAGTAAGATGTTTGATTTACTTTGGTCATTCATTCAACATTAATTGTCATTTACCTATGCAAAAGTGAACGAAACTTAACGAGCGAAGTCCTTATTATACACACTGAGTATCATTTCTATGTACATAGGTACCCTTACATTCGATATGGATGGGCATTAACTCCCAACATCTAGGAGTGATGGCAGACGACGGGTCTGAAAACACGTTTTGGACGTTTACACCCAAAGTATGTGCCTAAACTAAATGCAATATAAAGCGAGTAGAGCTGCCGCGCCTACAAGCCTGTAGACAGATGGTTTCAAAACGTATTACGAGGCAACAGTCGTGCAACGACTACATAGTTTGTGCAGATGCACGGCTGGATTCATGAAACCACTTCGTAGGCATTAATCGCGATTAAATTGTAACCAAATCAGCATTGCGAGTATAAAGACATACATACATATACAAAATATTCAGGCCCAGTATTAGATCCTTAACCACTTCAAAATTGTGTAAGCCTAAAGACTTAGCTAAAAAATGTATCAATCAGCCTTCTGAAGGTACGCGTAAGTAGAAACGACGTCAATTAACTGATCAGGTCCTTTGCAAGAAACTGCAATATTTGCAACAACTGACAAAGACTGTTGTCTAACGTTCATGGATTGGGGAAAGTACGAGAACGTGGGAAGACTTTATTTGTAGATGTATCAGTCTGCCCTTCTTCAAAAAGAATATTCAATTGACACGGAATAAGTTGCATCGCAACCACAATGAATTTTTTCTAAAATGTTTAAGCAGAGTAATACTAAATTATTGCGATTCTTGCAACCTCCAAGACCATATCAATTAAATCGTCGATACGATAGGTAACGACAGTAGAGTCAACAAAAATTGGTCTGAATATATAAGTAAGCACAACATAGTGCGGATGGCAGCCGTTTAACCTGTCTTCGTCTAATTGAAACATTATTCAAACTTATTGAAACCACCCATAATTGCACTTAAGCAACATCACAGAACAAAAACACCATTCCGACCTCAAATTAGATCTACAGAGCCCAATGGGATGATGGTATTTTAAGAAGAGAAGTAATGTTTTGATTTTGACTGACTTACGATGTAACTTTGAGACATTTTCTCCTCCTGAAGGATAATCCGCTTTATTTTGCAAATTTACATAGAAACTGCTCGGTGAGTTAATCTTAAGCGGAGTCGACATTCATTTTAGAGACAAATGTTGATTTTATGTAAATGATGACTGAAAAGGTGGTGTCTTGATGAGGAACCTAGTGTGCTGTGGAAATGCTATTATATGCTTAATATGAATCATGCTTATATTAAGAATTAACTGCAAGGAGTCTTTAGAGGATTTAGTGGTTGTGTCTGCTTGTCTAATAATAATAATAATAATAGGGATGGCGCTACAGCCCATAGAGGACCAGGGCCTAGCTTCTCAGGAACCACTCGCGTTTTGCGTGCTTGTGGAACTACTGAAATTCTTCTTCAGAGGAAAACTCTTCTATGGTAGCTGCAATTATCTTGAGAAGATTCTCAAAATCAGTAGTTGCATTAAAACGGACTTTAGACTCTAGTTCTGGGATTGAAGTTTCTGGAGAATGATTACACACCGCTACCCGCCAGAAACAACTACGAATGATATAATGGACGGCGCTACAGTCTGAAATGGGATTGTGTCAAACCAACAGCTGTATGCTTTTCTTTCAGATACATTCTGAGCAGTGCTTCGAGATAATTGTTCGTGTCGTCAATTGTACCTAGACATCCAGCGTAGGAATACGAACAGCAGCCCGTAACGCAACGAAAGCCATTACCAGTAGGTCATCGAATTCTCTCTCAGCTAGCTAGACTTCTACTGGCTTTAATCGATTTTGCAGTCCGCGTACGCGTAGCCAAGTCTGATGAGTGGGGCACTTGACGCATTACACCACATGCATCCTTTTGCTGGTTATTAAACGTTAACGCACCATCAATAAAATCTTACTTTTATGATTTTATGAGATACTTAAAAATCTCATTCAGACAAGTATGGCATTTTAATGAACGTGCAATGAAATCTCGTGAACGCTTTTTGGATACGCAATGAAGCTTATCTTTGAAATAAATTCCTTTTTTTGTGACGTTTTAAAGCCCAAAGGGAAACGAACTCGATATACCTGAGGTAGTCTGTAGAATGATGCTGTCGTGGAATGGTCGCTTTTCAGCCACCATAACTTAGTGTATTTTCCAGTACCCATCCCGATGCTCACTGCGTCTTGGCTTTGGTCACCCCAAAGTCCCGACCTGAATCCAGGTGAGAATTAGTGGACTGATTGAGGGAAGTTAGGTGTCAAGTTATTCGAAAATAGAGAGTTTTGACCAAAATCCAACTAAAACGATGTCAAGGCTTATCGAAAACAATTACAGGGCTCTTCTTCGAGAAATACTTGACACTAAGAGACGACAGCAGCTTTTTGTCAAGCCAAAGTGGCTGTTATACACGAGACAGTTGAGGTACCACAACATAACCGACAAATCGATCGCCATTATATCTGATAGGTAAACTGCAACATCGGGGAGTCTGACAGCGAATCTGGTCAAGTTATGCGGACAGAGCGTCAGTGAGAAAAGGGTCAAGTTGTAATCTGGTATGCTTATGGGCCGCTTAGCTCCGGTAGCTGGATAAAGCCGGAACTAGATCTAAATATTTCAGCATCAGCGAGGGCTCTATGGCCGGGATCATCATTATTGATCGGCTTTAGTCGAAACTAAAGACGCTTGCTAATAGGATTCCCTATTGGGCACTGTACCATAGGTCTGAACATACCGAATTATGACTTTTGCAGAAGCTGCAGAGATGAGGAAGAAACAGAATCAATCCAGCGTCTGCTCTGCGAATGTCCAGCCCTAGCAAAGAAGAGGTGTTCAGTTCCTAGGTAGTCTAAGTATATCTAAATAGTTTTCCGCCACTGTTGGTGTCCAGATTTAATTTTCAGATAAATTTCAGAAAAGATGGATGTATTCTTGGGGGGACTATGCTACTATACACATTATGTGGTACTACTTTACTACTTATATTATAAATCAGAAATATTAAATCTTTGTAGAGCTCCACCCCGTCAACAACTATTCGAATTTGAATACAACTTGGTAGACTGCGTACAAGTTCACCGTAATGAGGGATCCCCCCAAATCACAACCGTAGTATGTGCAGATTGTGGAATAATGTCAGTACCGTTATATGTGGACTAAAGGGTGATTTTTTAGCTATTATCTTTTTGGCAACACTGGTTTAAACATTCACTTTCACTGTCAAACATCTTCAGTTTGGTCTATAATTTAACCATGAATCGTCTTACAAACGAACAACGCTGGCGAATTATTGAATTTTATTATCAAAATGTGTGCTCTGTTAAGGAAGTTCATCGCGCGCTTCTTCCATTTTATGTTCAGCTCATTTTTGGCTCAATGGATACGTAAATAAGCAGAATTGTCGATTTTGGAGTGAATATCAGCCAGAAGCATTGCAAGAGCTGCCAATGCATCCAGAAAAAGTCACAGTTTGGTGCGGTTTATGGGCTGGTGGCATCATTGGACCGTACTTCTTCAAAGATGATGTCAATCGTAACGTAACTGTGAATGGTGAGCGCTACCGTGAGATGATATCCAACTTTTTTTTGCCCAAAATGCAAGAGCTTGACTTGCATGAGATGTGGTTTCAACAAGACGGTGCCACATGCCACACAGCACGCGCAACAATGGACTTATTGAGGGGCGAGTTCGGTGAACATTTTATTTCACGTTCGGGACCGGTCAATTGGCCGCCTAGATCGTGCGATTTAACGCCTTTGGACTATTTTTTGTGGGGCTATGTTAAAGCTCATGTCTATACAGACAAGTCCGCTTCAATTGACGCATTGGAAGACAACATTGAAGCATTTATTCGTAAGATAGCGGCCGAAATGTTGGAAAGAGTATGCCAAAATTGGACTTAGCGGATGGACCATTTGAGGCTCAACAACTTATTATATGGACCGTACTATCGATTCAAATAAAGATTTCATGCATTTTTCTGAATTTTATGTGTTTCTTTTGAAAAACTTTCTTATAGCTTTTAAAAAATCACCCTTTACTTACGTCCGTTCTATTTCCCCATATTTGCAGCAAATAATTGTCGTATCTAATTGAGCTTCAATAGTGTGGATTAACTTACACCCAAGTTGGAGATCTCAGTATGTGGTATCATCTTTTCATCACTATTTTTATTTCAATTCAATATTCAATGCTTGTTGTCAAATGTGGTCACCCTCGTCTACGGTATCGTTCAAAACATGATTCCCGTTAATAGAGGGTTCATTAACATCAGACGAAGAATAAAATTAAATTAAATTCCCTCTCACAGGTCCGCAAGGTTTTTACTTGAAGTCTATTGAGTCAATTGGAAATTAAATCTAGACCATTTTGATAGCTTTTGCAGAGTCTTTACTGACTTAGTTTAATCGCACTCTTAGCTTGAGATTTAAAGCAAGTTATGCTATGTAGCTTGGAGTCTTGAACCTTACTCTTTCGAAAGAAAAAATGATACTAGGGCTCAAAATAAGGATTCGCAAATGCACTCAACCACCCTGTTGGTTACCTAAGTACCGCTGAAAGAAACCGTTATTATAGGGTCCAAATAGATGCAAATCTTGGATTGCTTTCGTTTTCCTATCAAATTCTCCTTCCATCTACAATAAGCTCGTATAGTTTCAAAAGAACCCATCTCTCTTCCTGGCTGCAATCCTTTTTGATCTTCTACATGGACTATAGGCGGGTGCCATTTTACACACGAAGTAAAGATGCGATCAGCAAAGCTTAGTAAAGCCTCACACAATTTGTGAAAAGGCCATAAACTCATATAATGACAAGGGTATCTCATTATAAACGATAAGCCACGCACTTCTGCAGATAGACTCAAAAAAAAAAAACAAAAACTAACACAACTCAACCCACAACAACCCATCTGCTTTTTGCGCAAGATTAAGTGCAAAGATTAGTTCGCAAAACCTTGGAATGTCCTCAAAGAATCCTCTCAAACGGAAAAAAAAACGAGAATATCCTCAGCCCGCGTCGCTGAAGGACTCGTATCCCATCACACCACCGATGTTGTAGTCCCCCAAAAACTGTGCCCATGTTATCGTCCGTCGCAAACATCCCATCACTCAGTCCTAAGTGCTTGTGATGAACAATTCAGATGAACAAAAAATGTACAAAAACAACAAGCGTCGACAACCAAGGACTGCTGTCGAAGCTCTATTCACAAACAAAGACGCCAAAAAACGCACCATTAGGGCAAAATAAAATGAGTGAAAAAACGGTCTTTTGATAGCGCAAGCAGCTTAGGGACACAGCAAAGAGCCGTGTCAAAGGAAAAACTACAATAGATAATTAAAAGCAATGAAAACCAGCGCTAGCGACTGTATTTTTATTCAGAACCATCCGCGCCCCCTCATTGCCACGCTTTGCGAAGTTGTGTAGTCTGTCAGAATCCTTTCTCAAGGACAAACTTTTTTACTCGTTACTTTGTTTTCATACCCCTGTTCGTGTCTTCGTTCAGATACCATCACTAGCAGATTTCTGTTTTTATTTTTTCTCTTTTTTTATTGTCATCCCTATAATTTATTCGAATCTGTTCGCTTTTTAGACACGGGGGGAAACGAGATGGGATTCAGGATAATCCTTTGGATGCATACGGGTTGCAAATGTACGTACATACATGTGTAAATACATTTTGCCACCCCACCCAGCCCCTCCATCACCCACCCACGCACGCTCCATAACTGAAATACAATCAGTTGCAAGAAAGGTTTACATAACGACCACGACCTAAATTAATCCTTTTTTTAGGATCTCACCCACACACGAACAACGTACAAGGCACAGGATGAACGTACTCGTGCTCAATTCAAAATCAATCGATAATTGGGTATTACAGGATAATTTCTTGTTTAAAAATTCATTAAAATTTAAATTCCATATTGTAATGATCCTTCACACAAGTCCCTCATCCCCAACGCACACGTATACACGCGCAAAAAAAAAAACACAAATCCACCGACAGAGCCAACAATGAAAGAAGAAACCTTAGAAGAAGAGGAGCAGGCAGCAGGCTTTGCTTTAAGAACTTTCCGACTTGAGAGTATGTCGCCAGAGTCTCGAATCCCTGCCGTGAAATTCAAATTTCAACCAAAATCATCCCTCCACACGTATCTGTGTATCTAATTGTACACTACATTGATTAAATAACTCTCTGGTGTTGTTTTGTCTGCTGTTGGTACAGATACATCCTTTCGGTTTTGTGTGTATTTTTTTTTTTTTGTCTTTGGTTTTGCATTCATTTCTCCGTGTGGATTGTTGTTTTTAAGCTGCCTGAAATCCCCGAACTCGCTGAAGGAAACAACAGCAACATTTTTTGGAGGGTCCTTTCCCTTCCTAAATTGCTCAATGTATACGTATGTATGTATATCCAAACGATTGGTAAACCGACTACGAATAGAGACCGAGCGGCAACCCCAAAAGGACGAGACAAATGGGCGGACAGAAGAAGCAGTCGCAAAGGGAGTCAGGGTCTGGTGGGGGGGATAACGTTGAAGGACGGAGACGGATGTAGATGACGATGGGCAAAAGGTGGAGCAGAAGAAATCCGGGGTTAAGCGAATATTAAAAGTATCTTAACATTATGCGCACAAATGGCACAACATACAAGAGTCCCAACTTTTTTTTTTTCATTTTGTTGGTCCCATCGCAAGGTATGGTCCAACAACAACAACAGAGGCAGCAGCAAAAACAATAATTTTCCCAACGTCCTGGCCTACAAAAGTCCACAAGCACCCCAAAAGCGGTCGAGTATAAATGTAAATGTACGAGTATCTACACCCAAATAAGATCTTTTCCATCATTCGTGCTGTGTTTAAGGCGATAAGCACGCGTTTGAAAATTGATACATGAGAACAAGAATAGATGTTAGATACCCATTTTTTTTTCTCCCTCATTTTTCTCCCCTTAGCCAACCTACTTACAACTTAAAAGGATACATAATGATAATCACTACTCACCTTGTGATTGTGCTTCACTTCAAAATATCCCTAATGTTTTCAACGTCCAAAAAAGTACCTGAAACACTCGAGAATTGTATCTATTGTCGTCTGATTGTCAGTCAGTGTAATCGAGTGTGGATGAAACTTATCCGGCGAAGAATAAAAACGCACTTCCGCACTTCAACACCCACAAACTCATCCTACTAGACACGGAGTGTGAACCATTAAGCCCCGTAAACCAGACCACACACAGGTAAACGCGAAATTCAATTATACAGATGTGTACTTAAGCGAGAGAAAATTGATTTGTTATGGGGTTTGAGATACTCTTGTAAAATGTCCCGTTTTTTTTTTTCTTCTTCTATTTTTCTATTTTCTCGTTTAGTTACACTCACTCAGTCGCTCGTTGGTCTAGTTTGTAAGTTTATTTATCTACTCTATGTTTTATTTAATTTTTTTTTAATTTTTGTTGTAAATTGTTTTCCGCAACAATGAGCCGATGTTGTGTATTTTTTTTCTATATTTATTTGAAATTTGTTTTGAAAAACAACGAGCAGCAGAGCAGCTCTCTAAACTGAATTGTGTGTTGTTCAACCACTCACTCTGGTTAAGTTAACGAGGATGTTCTGGAATGCCATTACAGAACACAAGATACACCAACATTCCACTTTTTCGACGACGAGAACGACGACGGACCGAGACGTGTGGATGATAGCGCTTGAAGCTGAATTCACGAGTGTAGATACGACAGTTTGTATGTGTGTACACTATGTTATTGTGTGCTCTCGTTCGTTCGTTCACTTGGCTCTGGCTCTGTCTCTGACTCTCATTTACTGTTTATAGTGGACCATGGGCTTGAGTTCGTCTTTTTTCTGGTATATCCTTGTATCCACCTACATATCTGTATATCTAGTATACGCGTAAATATGTACAGAAGTTGACTGGTATAAAGTGTAAATTTTGTGATGCTTTTTTTTCAGCGATTATTCGCTGTTGCGCATCATTTCATTTAGTGTCCTAGTCAATGGGTAGTTCTGCGGGCACAGAGACCTCCGAATGAGGAGGATTTTGAGGAAAATGTCCTCAAAACAATTAATTCTCAGCGAAGATTTGAGGTCCTCCAACATTTTTTTAACGATGATCGTAGTTTTTGGCCTTCATAAATGCAAAATTTGATTGCTTTCCGATTCCATTCATATGAACCGTTGGCGTATAGTATCCTGAACGTGGGACCATATGTTGATAAGGAAGCTTTTCTTAGGGAAAAAAATAACTTTCTCATCTCCAAACCCCATCAGTGCGCAGGATCCGTCCAGGAGAAAGCTTTTTTGCCTTGCTTTTGAAAAGTGAAAACGGATGGGACACCTGGAAGAGTGATACATACCCAGAGATTTCTGCAAAGACACTTCCCCTTAAGGACATAAATTGTTGATTCTCATCTTCGTTTAGACCACTTGCCTGTGTTTTGTTTGCGAATTCCCCGTGTGTACCTAGTTGGGTCTATCTACAAGTTGTTGTGGATACACATACTTATGTACACACAGCCTTCCCCTCTCTGCCTCTCCCTATCTCTCACTCCCCCTATCCATTTCTGCGGTGGGTGACTGCATTTTTTTTTCTGCCTCCCCCATCGGTCCGGAATGAACAGAGAGAGAGAGAGAGAGAATTGGGAAACCACGAACCTGAAGGATGTCACAAATCTAAAGAAGTTATGCCTGAGTAAAGTAACCTAAGTTTCCGGTGGGGTACTTATTTGGGGCTACATTTTGTTGTAGGTACACCGTTATGACGAAAATCGTAGTAAATGTTTTTTTAGGTTAACTGAAGTCATGTGTGAAATTAATCCTAATTCAACAAAATACGTTTACGAGAGGAAACGAGAGGACTTTTTGGGAGTTGAAATACCTTCGGGGACATGGTCTGCTTGCGGATGGACAAAAACCACTCGAGGGATGCCTCTGCCGAGGCATGCCAAGAATGATGGGGGGGAGGGTTGATGCTTTAAATATCAATTTCACAATTTCGACGTGGTTGTTTTTAAACTATTTTTTCACATTGCATAGCGGTCATGGTCGAATAGTTGTTGGATAAGGATTCTCTGAAAAAGACGAAATCGAGAGTGCACACGAATTTTTCAAGGGCAACATGCCTCTCATATGGGATTATTGATCCAAATGAGGCGGTGTTCTTTTTTTTTTGGGTTGTGTGTAACAAATGGGTTGCTTTTAACACTGAGTTGCTGCTGGCAAGGACAGAGAATGGGGACCCGTTTATCAGTGCTCGCCTCAAATGAGGCCAATTCGAATGCATTATTGTTATTCCCGAGTTTTTTTTTTTTAAATCATTTTCCGATTCATTTGAGGCAATTTCACAGTGAATGGTCTGTGAACTTTGCAATGAACGTTATTAAATTGTGGTAATTACTCACTTTAGTTATAATAAAAAATTTAAAACTTTTCCTTGCCTTCCTCCCTTCGTACGTGATATAAATATGTGGACCCCACCTTTCGCGTTGAACAAATGATTGGTTGCTGAATTATCTCGACAAGGATGATGAGATGAGCAGAGCGGATCCTATTTTACGTAAGAAACAAACGCCTTTAATTGCAGCATCGTAAATAGCTAGGGGAATGGAGTGATGAATCAAATCAATCAATAAATTTCAATGAATCGAACCAGAAAAAAACTGAATAAATTTCAAGAAGTTAAGAAGGAGGTTCAATTGTTAACCAAAACTAAATTATACTCATGCCTGGCTTAGAAGCGCCATTAAATCTGACACAACTACATATCGCTGTGGAGAGAGAGGCCGCGTAGCAGGCCGCAGCCTTAAGATCTTAATCGTCGACTTACATCGGAAAAGATGCACCTAAAGGGGCAGTACACCATCCCATAAACAAGTTGTCTACAAATTACTGTAACCACATCTGAAACAGTAAGAAAATTCAATTTGATCTTATTATGTCGAGCACTTAAATGGTCAATCTTTGTGCAATTAACCCCAACACAAACTAGAACAAAGTAAAGGGTGACCAGATAGCAATGATAAGTTTTCCAATTATTATGATTCAGCAACTGTCAAAGTTACCAATGACATTCGGTTGTCAAAATATTCAGTTAAATTTGCAATTTCGTTATGCAAAATCGCAGTTATTGAAGCAAACACAATCCACAAGTGTTCGGCCAAGCATCTATGCATCCACAAATATTGACTGTTTTGTACGGTTTATGGGATGGCGGCATCATAGAATCTTATTTCTTTCGAAATAAAGAAACAACACCGTTGCCGTCAATGGTCTCATGCATAGATCGATGTTAACCCGTTTTATGTGACCAGAGTACGACAACATCGATATATTCAAGTAGTGGTTCCAACAAGGCCGCGCTACATGCCATACAAGCGACGCAAGGCTCGAAGTTATGAAGGAAACTTTAGGCGACGGGGTCATCTCATGACGATCATTCGACACCACTCGGAATCAGATCTACTAAGCCAACCACTTTGGACGAAATTTTGCGCAATTATGCCGCACATATTGGACCGAGTCATCAAAATTGGACCTACCACTTGAAACACTGCCAGCGAAGTCGAGGCGGCCATTTGAATGATGTCACAATGGCATGAATGTAGCTTCAAAACAAAGCTAGCATCATTTTACACCTCACACCGTTTATTTAAATTTCTTTTTCTATCGTTCTTATCTGGTCACCCTGTGAATTCATCGTAGGAGCCAAGGGTGTCAGTGTAACATACATCTTTCGATTAAGTTAGGTCAGGTACGAGCAGACAGATTACCAGTGTAGGCCTATTGTGACGACACGCAACTCGCAACCCATTAAACCATATGAGTGCAGGACGATCTCGTACAATGAGGCCAACTTGAACGCGATAAATAATTTTATTATTTAATTGATTCGAAGGCTTTTTGCGGGAGCTACAAGCTTCTGTCATGAGTGCGTATGATAGATTATATGAGAATCCGTCTTCTTCTTCTAATGGCGCTAAAGTCCGAGGTGGACCTGGGCTTTACTCAACAAGCTTTCCAGCTGGCACGATCCTCAGCCAGCTGTCTCCAATTTTTAGCGCTAAGTTGGTTGAGGTCCTTCTCCACTTGTGTGCACCATCGGTTCCGTGGGCGTCCTCTATTGCGTTGTCCCACTGGTTCGGAGTCGAAGACTCTACGGGCTGGAGCAGTGTTGTCCATGCGCTCTACATGGCCTACATCTACATCTTATGCCCGTATAGTTCATGGCTGGCATGGCATCTTCTTCTCCAAAAACCATGAACGCAAAAGACCAAAGATGGCACGCAGAACTTTTCTTTCTAAAACACCAAGGACTTCTTAATCTGCTCTTGAGATTGTGATGATCAGGGTCTTATATAATGTTAACTTGGTCCTTCCAGAGAGGGCTCTACTACTCAATTGCCTCTTGAGCCCAAAGAAACAGCGGTTAACAAGAGTTATTCTGCGTTTAATCTCGGTACTGATGTTGTTCGTACTGTTTACTTGGGAGCCGAGGTAGACAAAGTCCTTAACTACCTCGAAGTTAAAGCTGCCTACGGGGACATTATGGCCGAGTCGTCGATGCTGTGCGTCCTTTCTCGATGACAGCATGTACTTCGTTTTGCCCTCATTGACTGCTAAACTCATTTTCCCCGCCTCGGTTCCAATACCAGCAAACGCTTCATTGACGGCTCGCTGTGTTCACGTCAAATCACGTCAATGTCAACCGCGTATGCTAGCAATTGTACAGTCTTTTAGAAGGTCGTGCCTCTTGTGTTGACGAGTGAGTTTTGCACGACCTTCTCAAGTATGATGTTAAAATAATCACATGACAGCGCGTCGCCTTTAATAAAACCTTTTTTGACATTTAAGGTATCGGTGAGTTGATTTCCGACGTTGATGGAGCAGCGAGAGTTCTCCATCCTCATCCTGCACAACCTGACGAGTTTGGTGGTAATGTCAAAACTAGACATGGCGTTGTATAGCTCGTCTCTACGCACGCCTTGAAATCGACGAATAGGTGGCGGGAGTCGAAGCTTAACGTCTCCATTTCTTTACTTGAGCATGAAGGGGTTAATCTAAGACCATCATAATGTCGGTTACTTTCTTCCATTTTCCATGGAAACGAGGGTCCGCTACTGACGGAAAGTACATCGAAGCAATTATGTAGCATATATTGCGGGAAATATTGCCAAAGCCCCAGCTGGCTTCTCAGTAACAGACATCGGACAGGGATTAACCATTGTACCCAGCTTTCTTACTACATTTTGAAGAAACAGCAATACATAATAAAAAAAACGATGACAAAATATTGAAATGAAAAATAAAAACACAAGTGAACAAATAAATTCGTCTTCAAGATAGCTACACTTTTCCGAAATGGACCATTTAGCAAAGAAATCACAGACAACCAATTCTGATAATCAAACGAAGAGATAATACTCCCATATAAATACGCGATAAGAGCCATGTTGAGGACGTGTGATATAAACGTCTGAACCAGCAGCAAAATCACCAACCACGAGTAAGGCCTCAGTGGTAGTTTGCAACATGTTGCTAAACATAAAATATGGATGCAACTTGACTCAGATCCTCCTACCTACTCATTGACATGGACTTACAACGTGGAGATTTTCCAACTAGATGCTGAGTCCAACTAGATATTAGAGATAAGTGAATATGGTGACACATCTAACTCGAATGCGATTTTATTCTAGAATGAGATTTTATTCTAGTACACTTGTAAATCTAAATCACATTGGAAAAAACTCAGAGAAGTTCCAGATCCAGGGTGTGTAAGAAAACAACACTTCTTCGCGTCGATCTTGGGACAATCCAAATCAGTCATGCATTCATTACTGCTTAGGTATATTTTAAATCAACTATAAAAATGTATAAGCAACACATTCCCATCCCGAATATAAAACAACTTCAGCAAAACCCCGAAATCAGCAATCCCTGTACAACAAGATCGAAATGCATCAACAGTACCTGCTAATCGATCATATCTAACACGTAACTTGAGTGCAGTGGATAACCTCTAAAGTAATAAAAGTTCAATGTCAGACCATCACAATCTTCTCATCTCCCCGTGAGAAGGAGAAGAATCATTGCAAACGTGGCCATCATTGGCTGGACAGTGGCCACCACAAAGTCGAGGAAAATAAAAAAATCAGGTCACTTTTTATTTTTTACGATGTTTATTCTTTTCAATTTTCATTCTTACTACAAATAGTTCGCATTAATTAAAAAAATGTATACAAAACATACAATCTCTGGAGAAACCACATGTTTCGGTCTTCGAATCGAAGCAGCCAACTATTGCAGTTATTTGCGATGGCATGAAAATGTCTGTTATTTCGTTAGTCGCTTTGATTTATTTGTGAATGAGATGTTGATGGAAACATAAACAAGGAGTATAAAAGAAAAACTAGAAAGGTCTTCAAGTAACGAAGACAAAAACTCTCCCCCGAACACTACAATTCATAATTCTCATTAGGAAATTACAGAACACTACTATACAGTCTTACACTCTAGTCGTCGGAGCGTTTCGTTTTCCTCAGCTTGGGACTCTGGCTCTGCTTTGGACTCTGACTGGGCTTGGCCTTGGCGGGAGCCTTGGGAGAGGTCTTTGATTTCGGAGACTTTGGTGGAGATTTTTCTGTAAAAAACAAAAGAAATTACTTTCAATAGGTTGTTCGGTTATGAATAGAGAGAAAAAAAAACTTACGAAGAGCACGCAGAGTTTCTTCAGGCAACCAATCGTAGTCGATGTTTCCGTCGCTAATTGTTCCGGTTTCGATGGTCTTCTTGGTGGTCTGGAAACGCTTCCTCTTACCAGAAGAACCAAGCAACATCTGCTGACCGAGGACCAAGAGCAGAACAACAACACCAGCAAGGAGAACATACAAGAAGAAAGTCTCGCCGTCCAAACCCTCATCGACCTCAGAAATGAGAACAGTCTCATTGAAGACAGTCTCGGTGAAGTGTGCACCATTTGCATCGCGATAGTTGAGGCCAATGTTAAGACCGAACGGACGTCCAGCAAAGGTATCAGAAGGTAGGAACGAATAGGAGACGGTACTTTCGTAACCAGGCTTCACTTCTCGGTTGTATGCTACAGCAGAGAAATTCTGGATGTAGTAGTTGAAGTCCATGGGGTAGCGGAAGGAGGCCTCGACGGTTTCAATGATGAACTCTTCTTGGCCCACATTAGTGAATCCAATCAGAAACTCAACTGGTTTTCCTCCGGGCAAATCGAGTTGAACACCAGGCGTGTACAGTGGTTTTGTGAAGAGGAGATAAGTGTCTGCGTTGGGCGACTTTGTAGTTTCACTCTCATCGTCCGGTTCAACGTCTTCCCCAGTCACAGCACCATCGTCACTTTCCACATCAACCAAATCGTCCTCAACATCATCTTCAGCGTACGCAGAAAATCTGTTTGCTGTAAAAGAAAAATAATTTAGTTGATATACGAAATTATGAGGAGAAAGGGAAACCTGCCCAAAATGGGCCACTAATCGGTAAAATTCATGCCACGTATTGGGGAATGTTCATAACTAAAGAAAATTGAAATAATTCGGCAATACTTACGACTGTTAAATGTGCAAATGATCAGCGGGCTGACTAGCAGCAGGAGCAGAAAGTAGTTCTTCATTATTTTTATTTATGAAAATGTAATTGTTTAGTGAAAATCTCTTTTAGTAACGACGACTACTGGCAAACGAATGACAGCAAAGCCCCAAAAAGAAGTCGAACGGCGGCGGTGTCGATGTGTCCACTGTAATGTGATGGTGTAAGGAAACGACGATACTTTCACTCGACACTGTCATTTGGAAACTCTACCAAATTGTTATTACGTGGAGCCGCGTTTTGCCAAATTTTCTCCACGCAGTGACATATCAGCGGGATGTGTTCGTGTGTCATGATGTGATTGTGGAGAATTTGGAATATAAGAAAATAGTGTGGTGTGGTTGCGATTTTTGATGATAGTGGAAGCTGAAAAAAATTATATCATATATCGTTTCCATCAAATTGAGTAAATTATTTGCTTTGACATGTTTCATCGAATAAATTTTATGCAGCTCCAGAGCCAGTTAAAATTGTATCATCAGTTCAGTTTACAGAAAGAAAGCATATCCAGTGGATACTTAATCGGATTTATCGCATGACACATATAATGATACACCTTCTTTTCGCAGCATTTCTTGAAAAGTGGAGTTCACACTCAATAAATTTACGATATGATTTGTCTGTCATTCAATTTGACGATTTGGCCCATCAAGTACGTTTGTCAAGCAAATCGTATTGCCAAATTGTTGAGTGTGAACGCAGCTAAGGCCACATGAATTTACTACAAAGCGCAAAGGTCGGAGAAAATATTTCAGATGAACAAATAAAATTGAAGATGCTTCTCTAATTGTGTATAATTTTAAAGATCGTGAGAAAAATAAGAAAAATTGTCTTGTTTGTTGACAGCTTGAAAAGCGGCGCTTGCAAGTTTGTTGCAAGAAACTGCAGCCTCTCTAATAGTTTCTGAGTCGCTCGACTCGATTCGAATACAATTTTGTATCAGGCGTAGGTGCCTCAATGAAAATGTTGTTGTGAAGTAACTGATGCAGATAAGGTTACAAGAGGTGGTGGTGTTGTTGAAGAACTCATCGAAGTCGTAGAGTATAGTTCGGATAGTTGTAGGGAATCAGTTACTCAAGGAGCTAATGTATTCAGTACGCCGGGTTTTCTTTTTGGTGTCCTCTGATTCTTGAACAACAAATCACCGAAATGATATGAACGGATATGTCTGTGCGAGCATGTATACAGTTTCATCGATATGTTCTTCAATTACCAAACAAAATTCTTTAACAAATATGACATATGACAGAATTCATCAAATTGAAGATTTAAAACAGGAGATGTAAGACTATAAAAGCCAACAGGATCCAGTGCAACACCTGGAAGATATTTTTGAAAGAGGCAATGGGGACAATTTGCTCGTCTCCAACGATTTTTTTAAAAAAATACAATGAAAAATGTATCCCTTATTCATCACTTTTATTCAATGCATTGTGATAAATAACACATTACGCATTTAATAACATTTTAGAAAATACAAATGGAATATTTAAATACTATTTTACTTTAAAGTAGCCCATTTGTGTTGATCTGTATGAATGCTTCTCACTACTTGTTCAAAATAATTTAAATAACAACCGCAATTAGGCGAAAAATTGTTAAAACATTTTAATAATTCAATTAAGAATATATTAAAACAACTTTTTCTTCTTGACACAATTTTAAAACACTATTAATCTTAGCAAAAAGACAAACATAAGTTATATTTCTTGCAATTCGTATAAAATTACATACAGCTGTCAAATCGGGTGTCGCCTGTGACGTAGGCTGCGCAGAACGAAGGAAAATTTAACTCCTTATTGCGTAATCTTCTTTCTCTCATTCCTAGTGACAACCGTATTTGATGGACTACAATTATGCAGACGGTAGACAAAAAATTTTGACTTTTTCTTGCAATATGTCATCCAGCAAATCGTATCTACAAATTGTTCAGTGTGAACGCCGCTGTTCGTAACTCGCAAGCCTCACTAACCGAAAACAACAGAAATAAACTACGCTGAAAGAGTTGCGTCTCATCAGTTATCGTGCGAACCGGCAATATATTTTATGTTATCGATGTTATATCAACCTTAACAGCCAGCGCAGCCAACTACCATTTTTCGTCAAGTTTAACATAACCTTAGTATTTATTTATTCGTTCAGTTATGTACACACGCTACTTCTCGCTCTTTCTTCTTCCGGCTGTCACTTTGAGTGTATGTCACACGTGAATTTCTCTCTAGAAAATCACCAAATTTATTGAAAAAACATGGATAAACCAGTTGTTTGGGCTCGCGTTATCAAAGTTCTCGGCCGTACCGGCTCACAGGGACAGTGTACCCAAGTGAAAGTGGAGTTCCTTGGTGAGCAAAATCGTCAGATCATCCGCAACGTTAAGGGGCCAGTCCGTGAAGGTGATATCCTCACCCTTCTCGAATCCGAAAGAGAAGCAAGAAGACTTCGGTAGGAACTTCTTTCTAGGATACATAAGAGGTATGAATATCACACGTAAAACTTGAAGAATCGATTTCTCTAAAAAATTGTCTTTGTTTTCAGATATGACCCCTTCCATCGTCATAGGTTGCAGTGCATCAATTTTGTGAAATGGAGAAACGTTTTTTTTAAAATATACATAAAAGTGTATTAGAAAAAAAAAGACTTGTGTTTTCATTGAAATTACTTTTCGGTTTATTGAGAGAAGTGTTCCTTAAGCTTTACTTCACAATCCTTGACTTTGTTTATGTTGTTCACTTTGGCCTGCATGCTGTCACCTCTGCTATTGGATCCTTTCCCATCGAGAAGCTCCAGGAATTGTGGCCCGAATTTTGCTAGCAAGTCCGGGTCTCCCTTCATTACGACATGACCTTTCCCAGTACTATCGGCGACTGATAGGAAATAGAATATATCCTGTGGCGCTTGACGCAAGAACGCATTGATGAAGTCTGGTTCTATGCCGTCCTTGCGATGCATGGAAAAGTACTTGGGCTTCTCAGCTAAAGCATTTAGTTTCTCTGCTTCCATAGCTGCGTTGTCTTTCAACAGTTTCTGGAAACTTTTGTTCATGGTCTTGAGGTTGGCTTGCATTTTCTGAATAAGATCCAAGTGGGTTGATGGTCCGCCTCTAAGAAGGAGGGAGGGCTGTTTAACAGCATTTTTTTTTTTGGAATCCGAACAATTAACTTACTTAAGGACTAAGTTCATTGCCTGCTCTCGGTCGTACGATTCTCCCAGCTTCTTTACTACCCTGTTACCCACAACGAAGTGGACCAGGGCTCGACCTTTTGATTTTTCCACATGCAAAAGCTTTATGCATTGTAATTGTGATAAATTCGATACGTGGGTGCCGCAGCACATGTTGCTCTCTACACCCTCTATGCGCACAACGCGAACTGGTCCCACATGGTCAGCGGGCAGGCCTCTTGGTGCTCGTGCATCCTGAAACTGAAATTAGGAAGAAGTTTGAATGATGATGGCTAGGAAAACGTTTTTCAAGAGATTAAATCGATGATAATCGCACAAAGTGCGATAACACAAATGGGTTGTTGAAATTGAGAGGAAGAATAATAATTTACTCTACCTTAAGACCATCCTCAGGGCTAGTGACAACTACTTCCACTTTCCTTCCATCCAATATCAATGAATTGACCGTTTCTTCGACCGCTTTTAGTTGGTCTTTGGTGACATCCTTTGTTGCCAATTCGATGTAAGATGTATCGACTCCAAGCCACCATGACGCCGTGTCCATGTTTAAATCTCGACAAAAAATTGCAGTTATTAAATGTTGTCCCGAATGCTGTTGCATATGATCTAAACGACGTTGCCAATCGAGTGTTTGCTTCACACTCTCCCCAGCCACAAAAGGTACCTCATGTTCCACGAAATGAACTGCTTCACTTCCTTTACGAATAACACTTCGTACGGGCTTGTCATTTAACGTTCCATAGTCGCATGGCTAAAACAACATAATGTAGGTAAAGAGGGATATGCAGTCGAAAGAAGGACACTTACTTGTCCTCCTCCTTCGGGGAAGAGTATTGTATTATCCAAAATTACATTGAAACCTTTCAATTCCCTATCAGATTCTTTAAGGATTCCTGGCTCGCATGACAACACCGTTCCGGTGAACTATGAGAATATATCAAAATCATAAACGGGGAACTCATTGATCGTCTTGAGGTTAACGTACTTCTTTAAGGAAACTATCCTCCTGGCATTTGAACACCATCTTTATCGGGGGAGCAGCACAACTCGGTTAATTTCGCGGTACTCTGTTTATTTGCAAGTTAATAATTATTGGTAGCAAGAATCAGATTACGTTGTTCAATATATAAAGTGGTTGAGTTCAGATGGTTAAGCAGGCACTTCCCGAAAACTCTCACTTTTCTCCACACTTTAAGGATGCCTTAATTTTAACCACAAATCTGATAATAAATTTAGTTGTCTGCCATCAAGAAATTAATAAAAATTAATTGTAGAAAACGATGCTCTCAAAAATTGGAATAAAAATCTAAAAAGGAAATCCATTTTTGCTACTACTGTATCTATGATCCGCCTGGACTAGGCCGGCAATCATCTGTCAAAACTGTCAAAATTGTTCATGGTTATATTTGTAAACATTGTGGATTTGGAGCAGAAATCTAAATTGGTTTATGGTTAGGAGTCTCATTTTTAGAGCCTACATGCAATGGATACACACGATTCCGTATTAAAAACGCTTTATGACCTTCTGCTCGGTGTGGATGTAGCAATGAAGAGCCATTACACCTGCTTTCTAGCGACAATTGATGCACAACGTTCGGTTGTTGACCGAATGGAGACTCTTGCTCAGCGACATAGCATTCTGCTGAAGTAAGGTCTCAAGTCGATACAGAGAGTTTCTAATCATTTCTTTTTCTCTTCAATAGAAGTGCGCCATCCCGTCGTGAGTATCCAAGGGAATTGTGTCCTCGCGTGGAAGACGATATAAAATCAGATTTCCATGGAAAACGTAACCTCCTTGATGAGTCCAAGTAAGTGATGTGCATATGAAGAACCCAACAGGAATCTTCAAAATCCTTCTCGGTTTCAGCGCCAATCTCAGCTCGTCGCTGTCGGACGTAAAGCAAAAGTACTGTGATCTCAATGAATATATCAAAACAATGGACGAACATCAAGTTTCGTGCTTGGACAAGGGTGACAGTGTTCGACCACCGCCTTTCTACTTCATCGAGTTGTTTGCCGATTTTCTGAAATTCTTTACAAGAACCCAGAGTAAAATGAATTGCTTCGCAGGCCTGCTCACCACAGACAACATACCATCGCTGAATACGTACAAGAAACTACTCGACCTCAACAAGGAATTCAAGGATCACTTTGGAAAATCAGTGGCATACTGCAGCTGCCTGCACAAAAAAACAAAAACATAGCAAATAGATATTTTTCTTTTTATTTTATTTTTTCCAACAATCACTCTGTTTCTCTATGTTTCTTCTTCGGCGATGTCGTAATCAATCATTTTCTTGTCCAAATTCCACCATTTGTTCCAGAAGCCAACGTCGATGATACGATTGTGAAATGAGGAAACCTCTGGCTGAAGGTGTTTGCAGATTGCCCTGTATGTACATAGCTCAGAGTTGTAATCGTGCAGCCAGACAATCGTTGCAACACCTAGGTCAAATGTGCGAAGTGTGCCATGGTTGATGGAACGTTCAAGCATTCTGAGGTATTCTGCAGATCCTTTTCTTTGGCACGACTCGGGAACGGTGACCATTTCGGCGTTTTGCTTCCGAATTTCCTCCATAAGCGACAGTTCATCGGGATTGTTCTTACTGCAGAGGTAGATGAAGTAGGCGATTCCGCCGGCAATTCCAGACTTCACAGGGCTGTTTTTGGCTGTCTTTAAACTCTCCTTAGCGACATCACCGTAGTCGTGCATTAATGATTTCCAATAGACCGACCATCTCTCCACAAATGTTCCTTTAAACTTTTCGGGAAATTTCACTTTTTCACTTAAAGTCGTTGAGATTGTTGCGAGTTTCGTTTTCAAGGAGACTACTCGCGAAGACAACATTGTTACGCGAAAATCACTTGGTCAAGTCGATGAGAAAAACAGAACAGTGATGACAGATTTGCCCAGTATTTCGAAACGAACATGTGTTAAATGGTGGAAAAGTGGGAAAAAAAAGGGATGACAGATGTCGGCTGTTTGCTTTTAACAGATTTCTGAAATTGTTAGAAAACAGAACAGATGATTATTTGCATGTGTCAAGTTAAGGAATTCGGTCTCATAAATTGGTAAATAATTTCATAATTAAATATGTGTTCATGTATGTAGCTAGTTAACTGGTTTGTTCTAAAGACCTACTAAATAAAAACTACTCACAATTTCTGAGCATATGTGTGTATATTTTCACTTTGATTTCACGTGAAAGGGATGGATAGAGAGGAACGTATGTACGTTGGATATTTTATAACGATCGCGAAGTTTAAACCGCGCAACTAACAAATGCGCAGGCAACATATTTGTTGAGAGTTAATTTTGTATTATATTCATTAACATTTGTAACTGGAATCCCTTCTCGAATGACTTTATACAAGGCACACATTAACCCATATGTGCTCTACAGTGCAGATCCATTTCGAGAGCGCATGGGGAAAGCCGTGAACCCTTCGAGAATAAAGTTCTGCGTGCTGTCTTTGGTCTTGTTTACATTGAGGACATCGGGATAAGAAGATCAGACAACGAACGGTCTGGTCTATATAGCGACATCGACTATCTAATTTTTTCAGGTTCATTAGAATGTCAGGCTGGCTGGACGAAGAAAGGTGAATACAATGACTCGATGAGTACGATAAGGGTAAAAGGAGGAACATTTTCCCCTCTGGGCAACACAATGGGTCCACACGGCCCTAATTGAGACGTGCTTCCGCACGGCTACCCACATTCCTATCCTATCCTATATAGCGACATGAGTGCAGCCAAACGTATAGGGATCCAATGAAAATATTGACTACGCTATGTTAAAGCACATTATTTCAACAACTTTGCTCCAGCCGCGTTTACGGTGGCTCACGCAAGTGGTGAAAGAGCTCAACAGCACTAGCTGGAGAGACTTGTTGATTGAATGTCAGGTCCAAACCCTACTGCAGCACCTCATGAAAAAGATGCATAATTACTTAATATATTTGGTTGTATGGAAACTCTTCTTTTTAGGAAGCTCCACTCGTGTCTTGCTTACAATCAGCTTGTGTCAACCGAAAACAATTTGAAATGAAATGAACTGAACCATGGTCGCCTAAATATGAGCCGAGGAACACCAAATCGCATTAAAAGCGAATCAAAGGTTTACACTCCGTCAAAGAGGAAAAGAACTGCCAGTGAAGACGAGCATGAGGTTTGTTTGTTCTTTTTTTATTTATTTGCTTGAATTCAACATCCAGCAATTCGTTCTTTCTATTTTAGGACAATTCCACACATGATCCATACAATTTCAAGTTTAGCGACGTCGATGTGAGTCACATAAAGACCAATACAAGTTATGACGACAACCATGGCAACGTTAATGAGGAGATTGACATCAATGATGGAGAGGGTCATGGGAAATTTGAGCAATACCACAGAGACAAACAGTGGAAATTGGCACAATTACCTCATCATTTCTTGCCATCCTTTAACATCACACAATGCACTGACCTGCAGAATCTACATGATTATCCGCTCCTGCGAGCCTCGTTGCCTCATTCGGTTTATGCTTCATCAGTGCTTCAGAACAACATTGACATATGCCATCGAAGAACTATAGCGCAGTCCACATATATGTGCCGTGCCAAGAGTCTGCAGAGCGCATATTATAGAGCGAAAAAGAGTAAGCTTCAAAGTCTGTTCAAATGCGTGCATTTCTATTTTCTCCTCCTCGCAGAAAAACGTGTTCGGAAGGACGAGAAGAATGGAATCTACGATAAAATAGTGGTGGACTTTATGCGGCATCGTGATTGCCAACCCGATAAATTCTTTGAGCGAGACTATGATTTCTATTACACTGGCGGGAATCTGTGCGTGAATACTAATCATGTCTTGCACACAAACGGAAGTAACATGGACTGCATAAGTAAGTACCACTTACTACTCTGCTCAGAAGATGTTACAGCGTTTGATAGAGATATTCGAATTATTGATTGAAGTTCTGCAAGCGATGTCTGTGTTTGAAGAATTTGACGCCGACTTGAATATGCCTCGTTCCTCGGAACTCTCTGTTATACTTCTGTTCTCTGATTTATGATTCTTCATTTGAGATCACAGCCACCCCAATATTGCTTCCTCTTTACATGCTTACACGCCTTTTTCCTCTCATTTTTAGATCTCTCTCTATTTTACGTAGATGACGTGCCAAAGTTGCACCATTTAAGAAGTGCTGACCTAGCCGGAAGGCACGCAGATGGATCGGAAGTCTTTGAAATACAATATTCTAACATTGACAAGAATAAGTTCTTTGTTCGGCGAAAACACAGCATATCAATGGTTGAGCATAAAAATGATACCTTCAGCGGTCTTATCACACTGCAAAGCAAAACCATTCCGGTGATAAGTTTTTCTGCGTGTATAGCAAATTCTAATTTGTTGGCCATAACCAACCTGGGTCATCAGCTACGTCTGTATGACGTGGAAAGTAGTAAAGCTATTCAAAAACTGAAGCTTGTCCCTAAACAGGACATCACGCCATCTTCCAACTGGAACATGATACGCTCTTTTGACAGAAATGTGTACATATACGCAGCGTGCAGGAAAGTAAGTCTCATCGACACAAGAGTACCTCAGGCGGAATGGCAGAACAATTACTGTGGATTCGATGAGGAAAGTCCCTGCTCCACTTTCTGCAGCATGGCACTGAGTCATTTTGATGGTCTCTTCTACGTGGGGTCGAACCATAAGGCGTACTGCGTCGACCAGCGGTATATGGGAAAGAACATAGAAAGGAAGAATACCGCAGTGTCGCGCTGGACGCATCAAATGAGCAGCTGTCCCCTCATGATGGCTGTGAATCAGAACGGAGATAATGAGCACATTGTCCTGCAGAGTGCCCATAGTGCTGACCTGAGAATATGCGAGAATTTGCGATTCGTGGAGGAACCCGACCCTAAAGACTTTGTTTCAAAGAAACCACGCACTGAATTTCTGCTGGAGTACAACTACAAATCGCCGTGTCTACCGTATATGCCTGATACCTTCGAAAACATTCTTCGTGAGGCTCGATTGAGTGGGTCATGCATCAAACCCGACGCCGGAGTTGCGAGTCGTTTAAGAGCGTGTAATACGGGCCTTAGTTTCGTTGGCCAAGCCTCTAATCCATATATTCTCACTGCCACAAGCAATGGTGATGTCTTCGCCAGACACATGTACGATCCCGATAACCCAGACGAAATTATAGATCGTGCCAGTGCATTTGACGTAATGAGTGCATACGAGGCAAGCATAAAGAAGTCGGTTCAACATCCTCCCCTTTCAGTCACCGAAGTGTGTGATTTCTCGGGAATAAATAAGGTCTTTCGGTGTACAGCGTTTAGTGATACGAAACCAGATGACGATGCTGCCGCTGTTCCGAAACGAAAACACCTGGGTCGATGGCAGAAATCCTATAGCAAACTTTGTAGGTACAAAGATGCTCTTGCGAGTGACTTGTTAGCTGTTTGGGACATCGAAGAACCGGAGGAGAATAAGTTGAACCTAACGGATATTTTCCGAAATACATCGTCGGACGGAAGGAGTTTAGTCAACAATTGGTTGAATAGCACGCAAGGAATCGAAAATAGTACACTACTTAATATGACCTCAATTCCTTCTGATTCGTTCAGGGACACCACTGCGGGCATTGACGCAGTGCTTGAGGCGATGAAATATGAGGATACTCAGCCAAATGTAGGGAATACAACTGTTATCATTGTTGCTAAACCCAAAGAGAAAGCCAAAAAGAAAAATCGTTATGTTAAAGGGTTTTAAAAGGTAAATTGTTGTGGTAACGGGGCAACATACATATAAGCTTTACGACAGAGTACAAAGTACAAAAAAAATGGCCTTCTCACTGTAAACAACATACCAGCACTGAATACATACTAGAAACTATATGTCCTGAACAAAGAATTCAAGGATGACTCTAGCATACTACAGTTGCCGACGCAGCAAACCAAAATGCTGTTGTCTGTATTTTTGAATAATACCTTTAACACATGCCTAAGATGAGGTTAAATGTACCAGGATATCCTGATTTTTTAAGTCTTCATGTTCATCAAGTTGCACCGGGCCAGATATTGATTGGTGAAATCTTATAATATTATGAATTCTTTTAAATTTAAAGTTTTTTTTTAAGCGTATGTAAATCTGAATGGGTAGCAAATTTTCTTTAAAAATAGTAAATATCAATATGTTTTTATAATATGTTGTTTTCATTATTGAGGAGCATACAAATGTACAGTCAATCACAAAAGTAAGTACACAGCAACAAGTTGTGTGTTCTCAGCAAAAATAAAATTCATGCGGGACTCCAAAGAAAAAAATCTTAAATGCAGTTTTCTGTAGTTGTTAGCAATGTAGTTAAACAGCAAAAAAAAATGAGGATATCCCAAGGTCATAAACCTAAATCTAACCAAATTTACATTACCAACAAATGGTCATCTTAAGTTTCGTTTGGAAATACTTTTGACGCAGGTTATTATTGAGACTGTTCAACTAACCAAACCCATCCATTTATTGATCAGCATGAACTAATTGGCCACTGTAGATGCTGCCATATTTTCTTGTTTTAGTACATTACCAATTAATGTAAATAACCACATTCAAGATTTTTTCTTGCAGTCTTGCTGGAATTTAATTTTTGCTGAGAACGCAGACAACTTGTTGTGCTGTGTACTTACTTTTGTGATTGACTGTACATACAGTGAACTCTCCCTAAGTCGAACGCCCTATAGCTCGAACTAAATTTTAAAATCCCGTGAAAATTCCACTTAGGGTCCACTGCAATTCCTCCTTAAAAACAATTTACTGGACAGATGCCCAACTCAAATGGACTTTAGTGTGCATTAAAATAAAACAACATCTGTGGCCGCTTTTACACACGCAACATTTTGTTGACGATTTTTTTTCAATTTTTGTGATCGCAAGCCACTTTTACACGTAGAAGTGGCTAAATTTGTTCCCTTCCTACTATTTCACACTTGCTTCTAATATACAACAGAGAAATAAAAGGGAGCAATCAGAGATGGCAGAAATGTCACTTTTTCTCGAATAACTACATTTGTTACGTCTGCTACGTTATTGGGTAGTAAATGTAGTATACGTAACAAAATGTAGTGGACGTAGCGCTAAGTGTCAAAATGTAGTTGAGATGTCAATTTAACGTCAGTTCAGTTGTGTTTGAGAAATTCATACATGGTACAAATGTACACGTAACAAATGTAGTTAGTAAATGAAACAAAACGGGCGTGTAGCTTATTCGACTAACTACGCGTAGTTAATGGAATAGATTACCTCATGTAGTCTAGTCTGCCATCTCTGATCGCAATGCTCGAGCACACGCAACTCGAGCTATCCCTTGCACGTTTCACTTCCCTTGCCAACAAGATTGGAGAGTTGCACACGAATCTAGCATGTGTAAAAATGACCTCATTCATTGACATAATTTTCCTCGTTTATGCGCTGATGCTGATTCGTTGAAATCAAAAACGTAAATGAAAATTTGCACTGCGATCGTACGACGACTGTTCACACTGTACCAAATGTGTCGAGCGAAAATGTTGAAAAACCGTTGTACCGTTGACCGTTGTACGACACTTATACGACCTAGTACAATTTGGTACATCCGACGCGTAAAGTTGTACCGTGTGAACGCCGCTAATGACAGGCACGGCAACGAAAAGTGTGGCAAATTTGGGGTGGAATGAAAAAAAGAATGTATTTTCAGGCAAAATGCTAAATTTTTGGAAGACCAAGAAGAATATTTTCGCCGAAGCGACTTCTATGAAAGACAAAAAAATATGAGGAAAAAACGATATTCAAAACAAACACAAAACAGAGGCATCTGTCAAATTTCATGTTTGAATTCTATGTTCAAACAAAAACGATGACAGAAATGTCTGACGTTAAAACATAACATGAGATAGCTCGCCTCCATTGGACATTTCATGTCAAGTCGAGTCGACATGCAATGGAGGCGGGCTGTAAAGGATGCGCTTAGGGCATGGTAGGCTCGCGGGTTAACAAATAAGGGTTACGGCATGATTACTATGAATATGAGTTTTGTCTGTAAATTCTGGAACTGATTATTATAGAAGTAAGAGCCCAATATGGCTTTCCTTATCGAGGCAGGGCAGCTACAGAGAAGGTGTTGTACACTTTCCTCCTCTTCATCTAGGCAACTTCTGCAGAAATCATTTCAGAATAGTCCTAGTCTTTTTGTATGTAGATCTAATAGGCAGTATTCCTAGACAGTTACTCCTTGAGTATTTTCAGGGACTCGAAAAAGGTGGGGTCGAGGTAAGGTTGTAGTGGCTGACTGCTAAGGGCAGTCACACCTAGGCCAGAGTAGGCCCTGCTAGCATGAGTGCAAATTGCAGAGTGCCCGATTATGACTCCTATGAGAGTCCTTAATGAGTGTTTGCTGAGTCTAAGTAGACTGAGTGACCGTTTTAGGTTAAGTGATGGTAAGCCGTTAAAAAGTATTTTTTTTTTGTCTTACAAGGAATCGATCCTAGAAACGGTAGGTCCAATTGTGTAGGAGTCGACGCACATACCTACAACGCCACGGACCACCATCTAGTATTGACTTTTCTTTTACTGAGAATATTCAGCTGTGACTTGAAGGTGGGTAAGGGAGTGCCTATGTCACAAGAGGTTCCACCGTCTGTCAGTTTTGTGTCGATTTTTACGTGTTTGTCGACACAGTTTCGCCTAATGTCTCTAAGGCCTGGTACCCAGCACAATCGAACGTGATACTGTTCGGATTTCTCGTCGAGAGATGAGACTTATGACTACTTTAGAATTTATAGAGAACGATGTCAGGGATTTAATTGCTGCCTGGCTATCCGTAAAGATGCAGATATCCCTTAAATATATAAGGATAGACCAAAACTATATGCAGCGGGTCATAAACCAAACATTTTTACGAAATTTACATTACAAAACTAAGTAGGTATGCACATTTATGCAACACGTAGCCGGGATCTGCCATGAAATAAGGTCCTATGCTAGTATGCAGTGTGGTCAATTTGGTGCCCACTGAACAAAAAAAATGTGTGGGTTTGGTTACTTCAACATCTTCTAGAGCAACTAACGCCAAAACGTCTGCAAGCAAAGCATAAATCCCTCATTTGGATGCTATGTAAATTTCGCTACATTCTTCGCTTATTATCCGCTATTCTAATAGTTTTTGGAATTTCCACTTTGGGAAAATTGATCAAGTAAGTACTTATGTACCTACTTAAAGTGGCGCTACAGTCCGGGGTGGACCTGGGCTTCAACCAACAGTCAACTCGACCTTTAGCCACCTGAATCGCGGTCTTCCTCTACTGCGACGCTCCTCGGTGATGGATTCGAAGACTTTCTGGGCCATGGAGCATTGGTTTCCATTTGCTCTACATGACCCCCAGTCTACAACCATCTCAATCGTTGGATCTTCACTCTTCTGGCTAAGACGATGTCGCTGAACAGCTCGTACAGTTCGTTCATATCTTTAATCTACATATCTTCTCCACTCACCAGTGAAAATCACCCGAAGAAAGCAGCCAAGAGCAACCTCTTCCGCTTTTGACAAGGTCCATGCGTCTGTGCCATGCCATATAGCAGGACTTTGGTTGTTTGAGAGGGCTTTGCTTATCAATTGCTTTCTTAGTCCAAAGAACCAGTGATTGGCAAGAGTTATTCTTCGTTTGATTTCAGCACCGGTGTCGTTTGTTGAATAGATTGCGGTTCCTAGGTAGACAAAGTCTTTGACTACCCAAAAGCTAGATCTGTCCACTGTGACGTTCTGTCCGAGACGTCGGTGTTGGATGTCCTTTCTCGTTGACAGCGTATACTTGGTCTATCACTCATTTACGGTTAAACCCATCTTTGTGGCCTCCGTCGCAATACTCACAAGAGTGCCATTGACATCACGCTGCGTTCTTCCGATTATGTCAGCATCGTCGGCATATGCGGGTAGTTGGACGAACTCCTGAAAGATTGTACCTCTGGTGTTGGCGTGCGAATTTTGAACAATTCTTTCAGGAATGATGTTGGAGAAGTCGCATGATATCAAATGCCTCGCCAGCTTCAGTTAAGATGTGGCTATCTTGACTTCACCCGGCTCGGGTGTATGGAATTGTTGATCTACATCGTCCCTTTCGTTCCGGTTGAATGGTTCTGAATGCCTTACCGTGGGATTCGGTTCTTCGTCGCCATTATACAGTCTGTAGAAATAGTTCCTCAGTATCGACTCCAATTCTACTACGATGTTCCCTTGATCATCCTTACAGGCTTCGGTTCGAGTTTAGTACCGCATTTCAATGCAATACATTAAACATACAGCATAAACATAGCATCCCACATCATTACATTCCTATCTCTTATTCGTGAATAGTACGAATTGTATGATAGGCAGCAGCCATGTAATCGGCGTATCCCACCCATTATTTACCATCAGTGAAAAGGAAATCGCATGGTCTCCCTCCGATAGTACTATCTCCCCACACTCGTGTAATCCGGCACAATGTCAAATGAGTATCAATATCACAGCGCAGTACACCAAATACTGGGAAATGGTCGACTTTAAATATTGCATATGTTGCTTCTAGTAGTACACAGATGGCGCTAAATTGTCTTTGGTTGTGTTCTCTCAGATGGTTTTCCACTTTCTTAGTTCAAACGATTTTTTCTAGTTAAAGGTGTCATAAATCCAACATCAAAAACATTTTTATTAAAAAATCTGTAAAAGTAAACAATTCGATGCTGCTAGTACTCTCCATGTGTACTATCAACAAGTTAAGAAGCAAACACAATTAGTTTGCATAAGAAATAACTGCTAAGAAAATTATGAATGAATATTCAAGTGAATAAAGTAATTTCTTATCGCCTGCACCTGTACCGTTAGTGCTGACACAAATGCATCATTGCGATCTACTTACTATTATCCAGCATCATTAAACATTTCACATTGCGCACTATTATTGAACATAGCTCAATGATTCAAACCCTACAAAAGCGCTCGAAACTATGCTGTACATTTAAATTTGAAAACCCAAAACATGCACCTGTCAGAAGAAACTTTTAAATAAGTTTTCCACACAATCTCAATAAAACCTGGCATCCCATGTAGTTTCTGATTACAAATTACTTGGCCCGTCTTTTAGGATTAACATCATTGCTTGGCTTTATTGTGTGATAAGCCGCATTTGCAAAGAATCAGAAATAAGTCATAAACAGATGTGTATGTATGTGTATGTTGTGAACGCACGTTGTCTTTTTTGACAGATCAAACCGCGACAAAAATGACTGAAGGTAAACACATTTGTTGCATGCGAATTATTCATTAATAATCGTTATCTTTAATTATAATTAAATAAAAATTCAGTTTCTGTGTAGTGGAACGAATCAAGTTGTATCTGGCAAAAACCCTGTGTCCAAACAACAAGCTGTAATCTTACATGGAGGACGTAAAAGACAGTGAACCAGGGTCGCCGAAAGGTGAGCCAAAATCTGAAACAAAATCCCCCAAATTAAAATCAAAGAACAGCACATTGTCCAAGAGGAAGAGAACTGTCAGTGAAGACGGACGCAACGGGGTCTGTATCATTTATTTAAATAATAGCTTTGCTTGGACGTACACATTGCCACATCAACTCAAGGTCTATTTTATCTTTTAGGACATATCCACGCAAGAGCCAGATGATTTCACATTTAGCGACTTCGATGTGAGTCGTATAAAAACCAATATAAGCTACGACGGCGACTATACAAATGGCAACAGCCAAGTTTACGAGGAAATCGACATCAAAGAGGAAGATGGACATGGAAAATTTGAGCAATACCACAGAGACAAACAGTGGAAATTGGCACAATTACCCCATCATTTCTTGCCATCCTTTAACATCACACAATGCACTGACATGCAAAACCTACATGAGTATCCACTCCTGCGAACCTCGTTGCCTCATTCGGTTTATGCCTCATCCGTGCATCAGAACAAGATTGACATGTGCCATCGAAGAACTATGGCGCAGTCCACATATATGTGCCGTGCCAAGAGTCTGCAGAGCGCATATTATAGAGCGAAAAAGAGTAAGCTTGAAAGTCTGTTCAAAAGCGTGTATTTCTAATTCGAATTATTTTCTTGTCCTCGCAGAAAAACGTGTACGGAAGGACGAGAAGCATGGCATCTACCATAAAATAGTGGTGGATTTTATGAATCATCGTGATTGCCAACCTGATAAATTCTTTGAGCGGGACTATGACTTCTATTACACTGGCGGACATCTGTGCGTGAATACTGAACATGTTCTGCACACAAACGGAAATAACATGGACTGCATAAGTAAGTACCACAAAACTAAAAGTAGTTATTACTGAATATTATTTTAGTGGAGACACTGTTCAGCATTTGTTAGAGACATTCGAAATATTGATTGAATTACTGGACGAAATGTCAGCTTTTTAAGACGATGCCTAACTGACTTCAATCGTCTTCGATCCTTCCAACTGTCAGTGCTATTCTTCTGTTCTTTGATTGATCATTTTCCATTTGGGAAGTAATTTGCACCAACCCCTTTAAATTACACATCTACATTCTCTACCTTGCAGATCTCTCCCTATTTCATGTTGATGGCAAGCCAAAGTTACAAAAATTAGGCATCGCCAACTTAGCTGAAACACACGAAGATGAGTCGGAAGTCTTTGAAATGCAGTTCTCTAAAACTCAGAATGTTTTCTTTCTTCGCCGAAAACACAGCATATCAATAATTGAGTATAAAGACGACACCTTCAACTCTCTTAACACACTGCAAAGCAAAACCATTCCGGTGATAAGTTTTTCAGCGTGTATAGCAAATTCAAATCTATTGGCCATAACCAACCTGGGTCATCAATTACGTCTGTATGACGTGGAGAATAATAAAGCTATTCAAAAACTGAAGCTTGTCCCTAAACAGGACATCACGCCATCTTCCAACTGGAACATGATACGCTCTTTTGACAGAAATGTGTACATATACGCAGCGTGCAGGAAAGTAAGTCTCATCGACACAAGAGTACCTCAGGCGGAATGGCAGAACAATTACTGTGGATTCGATGAGGAAAGTCCCTGCTCCACTTTCTGCAGCATGGCACTGAGTCATTTTGATGGCCTCTTCTACGTGGGGTCGAACCATAAGGCGTACTGCGTCGACCAGCGGTATATGGGAAAGAACATAGAAAGCAAGAATACCGCAGTGTCGCGCTGGACGCATCAAATGAGCAGCTGTCCACTCATGATGGCTGTGAATCAGAACGGAGATAATGAGCACATTGTCCTGCAGAGTGCCCATAGTGCTGACCTGAGAATATGCGAGAATTTGCGATTCGTGGAGGAACCCGACCCTAAAGACTTTGTTTCAAAGAAACCACGCACTGAATTTCTGCTGGAGTACAACTACAAATCGCCGTGTCTACCGTATATGCCTGATACCTTCGAAAACATTCTTCGTGAGGCTCGATTGAGTGGGTCATGCATCAAACCCGACGCCGGAGTTGCGAGTCGTTTAAGAGCGTGTAATACGGGCCTTAGTTTCGTTGGCCAAGCCTCTAATCCATATATTCTCACTGCCACAAGCAATGGTGATGTCTTCGCCAGACACATGTACGATCCCGATAACCCAGACGAAATTATAGATCGTGCCAGTGCATTTGACGTAATGAGTGCATACGAGGCAAGCATAAAGAAGTCGGTTCAACATCCTCCCCTTTCAGTCACCGAAGTGTGTGATTTCTCGGGAATAAATAAGGTCTTTCGGTGTACAGCGTTTAGTGATACGAAACCAGATGACGATGCTGCCGCTGTTCCGAAACGAAAACACCTGGGTCGATGGCAGAAATCCTATAGCAAACTTTGTAGGTACAAAGATGCTCTTGCGAGTGACTTGTTAGCTGTTTGGGACATCGAAGAACCAGGCGAGAAGAATGTAGATCTTACAGATATTTTCAAGAATTCGACCTCGAACCAAATGAGTTTGGTTAGTAGTTGGTTGAATAGCACGCAAGGAATCAAAAGTAGTACAATGCTTAATATGACCTCAATACCATCTGAGTCGTTCAATGATATCACGACGGGTCTTGATACCCTGTGTGATACGATGACACAAGAGGATACCACACATTACGCTGGCGATGCGACTACCTTCATTGTTTCGAAACCAAAAGACAAATCGAAAAAGAAAAATCGTTACGTGAAAGGATTTTAGTGAGTCGAATGCAAATTGTAGTGCAAACTGTTGAATATATGCTAAAAGTGTAAATAGAAATTAATAAATAAATTTTGACTAATTCTTATGAATACGAGTCCTCGTTTTGTTACTTGCCATCTGGATGTTGCCATGTGGTTATATTTGAATCATTTAAGGTAAGCTATTGACATTATTGGGTACTAGAACACTCAATAAAGCACACTCTAAAATAGGAGTCCACCGCGAAGGTTGACTTACTTCACCAAATACAGAGACACTCAGAATGTCAGAGGCGGATCTTAATCCAATTATCGTACTCCTTCGTTATTTTCGTAAATAGGACTAGATATCTATCGTCCAGCTTTCCGCAAAGTTGTCAACCAGTGAAAGAACGTCAAAGAGACACAAGAACTGTGCTATATATTTATAAAAACGTTTCAGTTGGTGAAATGAATTTATTCGTAGTTACGTACGTAATGAAGGTAAAATGTTCTGGTTGTATCCTGTAAAGTTCCCAAACCTCCCACATTCTTCAAAACAAATTCTTCTGTATTCTATGGATTTGCCGCTCACAGTAACATTGCCTTTGAGTCTTTGTTTTATAAATGCTACTTAAATAACGATTTTGTAACAAGAACTACAGTAGAACCCCTCTACTCCGTCACCTTTGAGACTTGGAGCATGGTCGGAAAGAGATATAAATAATCTTTCAACTCAAGAATGACTACAGTCGCCTCTCGATAATTCGAAACTCAAGGGACCTCACAAAAAATTCGAATTAACGAGTTTGAAATTGTCGCGAGAAAAAATACAAAAGTTCGAATTATTGAGTAATAATCAATTGTTATTTATTAACTGCCAATTTTTTAACAAAATCAAAAGGTTGGAGGATGTGCTTGTACATACATATGTATGTACATAATGTAAATTAATTATTAGTCTTTTGCAAGAAGTGTTTATTGTTAGTTTGCTTGTTAGTTCGCTTCAAAGCACTTTCCTGAGACTGATCAATAACTTTTTTTTTATCAGAAATAATGCCTGAAATGTTGTTTTGTAGACAGAAGCTTTGTAATGTGTCGAATGAGGATATTGCTTCCTTTATTGATATTGATATCCTCTGCCAAAGACTCTGATGTATCATCCCCTATCTTCATCGTTGCTTACTTCATTTGCATCTGTTGCATTTCTGGTATCATTTCAATAACAAATGCTCGTGCAACGATGAGACAAGTTTGAACTTACTTGTCTCAAAATGTAGCTCGAGCTGTTCGACGTCCATAAGTTCAAATTATCGCGTAGTTTTGTTAATGGTAGCGATGATTTTTTGTTGGAATTGCCAAGTGCTTAAAAATGTATAGATTTTTTTTGAAACATAAAGAGATTTTCTAGAAAACTCGTGATAACTTCGAATTATCGAGAGGGTAGAATTATCGCAGGTTTGAATTATCGAGAGGCGACTGTATATTGTTCCTTTTAGTAAAAGCATTGCAATAAATCACACAAAAGCTGTTACTATTAATGAAGAATAGCAATACCAAATGTGTTGTATTTACTATATATGTACTTTAGTCGCAGTGTTCTTCAATTTATTGATCCACAAAATGTTTGTAGGTGTTGCTCGACGTACTGAAGGGCGCTATCGAGGAATCAAAGCAAGCTTATCGACTCCGACAACAGTCAGATTAACGAGAGCGACGTGGTAGGAGGCTTCACTATAGTGAAATCCAATTGTTACATTGCTTTGTCGCCAGCTTGATGTCGGAAACTGCAAGAAAAAAATGTTCACAGACATTTTTTATTTTAAACATTTGATGTGTCGTAGTTGCTTCAGAATAATTTGTCGCATAATAACCCCTTTACATCACAAGTAGAATCAAGCATAATTCATAAGAAGCTTCTTCATTCACTACTAACGACTCTGGTATACATTAATTTCAAATCACTCATCCACTTGGTTAAACAGGCTTAAAATGTGTTCTCGTGCTTCTCCCCAATTCAAAACGTAACAACTTACAAAAATCCCTAATGGGTATTCTACGCAAGTGTACTAAAGTCTTATCGATTTCTTCGTTCGCAAGGACATTTAGTACATGTGTGCAACCTGCACACACAATTACCTTTTCAAAAGCGAGACGTCACAGTTCATTCATTACTTTGGCCTCTGAGTGTTTTGTGCTTCAGGAAAAGCTAAAAGAGAGAAGAAAAAAAAATGTTAACACTACACTCCCAAAGCAGAAAAGGACACGAAAAAGTGAAATCGCCTAATTAGTTGAAAGTGGTTGTCCAACGCCTTGTTTTGTCCTTCGTCCCTCCGTGCTCTGTTCTTGCTTTTTGGCGGTGTGTGCAAATTGTATTCGTATAATCATAAGGGATGTGTAATTTTCGCTCTACTTAAAAATTAGAGAAAAAAAAAGTGCAGTCATCGTCAACAAATACCAACCTATCGCATCTAATTTAAGGGTAATCCAACAGTGAGGCTCCGCCCGACAGTTTTCTTTATTAGCTAATCAAATTTCGGGGCCTAAATTATCCGCTTGGTTGCATAACACTTCTCGCTGCGAATGATAAGTGGGTGATGATTCATAGACATTTTTAACTATTTCCCTTTCATTAGTGAATTTTCCTTTCGTAGATACATCTTTTTGTGCAAATTTTTTTGAATGTGTGTGTTCGTAACTTTTAACAGTTTTTATTTGCAGAAAATATTCACACACGCACACAAAGGCATATAGCGAAAAGTTAAAATTATTCGTTAGAAGGGGTGCTGAGGTGGTGTAAAGGTCAACAAGTGACATTCATAGTTCTACAGACAGCCATCGTTGCATGGAATGGGACAGGGAATTATGTAAGTTCCTGCACCTATCACACAATAGGCTCCATAGACGGCCAAATATAACGATATTAAAATAGTTTTCTTCTGATTTCTTATGTATTCATTGGGTAGTCAAAACATACAAATTCGTAGTGATAGATATAAGATACGCATGTAAAGCGAAAACGGAAACGGGGAGCAGAAGTGAGTGGTGTGTTGGCGACCATCTGTCTCCTTCGGGTTTCCTTTGGAAATGGATTACAACTTTGACGACATGCGATGGGTTTTGTGAAGAGGGATTCAAACTTTGATTAGGACATACATCGTTAATTTTTTCGTTGATAATTGAGATTCAGTGTAATCCTTCAGGTATGAATATTCTGTGGAGTGGTAATTTGAAAAAGTTTTATTTGTTTTCGGAAGGATATTTCCGTAGTTTTTCACTCGGCCACGCGAATTTGTTTCAGTCCAAGATGAAAATGTTGCAAACTTTGATTCGGATGGAAGTTTTGCAAATGAACTTAGCTGGTTTCTAGATAAAGTTTTGAAGATCCTTCCTTCATGTAACTTCTTTGTAATTGTAAGCGCAGAGAGATTATAGGTGCTATCTCAGTTCAATAGACGAGAACATCAATTCACATAGAATCAAGAAGTGTAAAGCATGATATTGGTGTAAATGAGAGTGCAGTTGTTCATCTTTCAAATTGACATGTTCAGGCTTCGCATTACGTTCATTGAGCTTGTACTCTCTATATTGGCTGGACATTCGAATGTAATTTCACGGAAGTAAAAGAACTAGTTGTCTTTCTGGCTGGATCCTGCTGTCCAGCTCTCTATCTCCAGACCCCAGATTTGCTTCAACCTGACTAAGTTGATCAAAAATTTTCATTTCAAATTTGACTTTCATTCTTTGGTGAATAATTAATTTAAGACATGTAAATGAGTTCGAATTCCTATATTTTTTTACTTGAAAAGCTTCGATATCGAATATTTCATGTTCCATCTGCCAATGGAGGTGCAGTGATTTCATTTCTGCCTCCTCTGCACTTCGGCTTTTGAAGGACGCTAAAATGAACGTGGGTGGCGCTACAGCCCGTAGAGAGCAAGAGCCTAGATTCTAACCGCTCGTGTTGGGCGTCCTATTGTTCTCTCACGAGTGGAAGGGACCTACAGTTTTATGCCGACTCCGAACGGCCAAGTTTGAGTAGCTTTTTCTAGACATTTATACTCTTTGAACATTGAGGTGGGGCCGTGAAAAGTATTTTTGTCGTACTGGGATTAGAACCTTGACACCGAGGTTGAGTCAAGTGAGTAGGGGTCGGCGCACATACCCCCAACGCCACTGCCGCCACCTGACCTCAAAATGTGTCATAAAATTATAAATGTTTTAGAGCACATTTCTTACACAATAGCCGATGCAACACAATTGTAAAGATTGGTTCTCCGATAAGCTAGGCAAAAGTCGTAGACTGTATCGCAACCGTAATCAGAAAAAGAAATAAATAAACGGTGGTTAAATTTTAAGGGCCGATGTTGATTTTGAATAAAACACAAATTATTTAGGAAATTATTCTCATTTCTTTTTATTATGATAATATTGGTATGGTTCAATTATGTATGGAACAAAATATCGGCCAAATGGCAGCCGCGACCTCGGCGGCACACCTCCATCCGATGGTCCAAATTTTCGATGACCCTGAAGCATAATTGAGGTTATATGCCGTTAATGCGCCGAATTATCTCATCCTTTAGCTCTTGAATTGTTGCTGGCTTATCGACGTACATCTTTTCTTTCAAATAACCCCAAAGAAAAAAAACCAACGGTGTCAAATCACATGATCTTGGCGGCCAATTGACATCGCCACCACGTGAGATAACACGGCCATTGAATTTGTCGCGCAAAAGAGTCATTGTTTTGTTAGCTGTGTGGCAAGTGGCACCGTCCTGTTGAAACCACATATCGTCCACATTCATATCTTCCAATTCGGGCCATAAAAAGTTCGTTATCATTTCACGATAGCGAACACCATTCACAGTAACTGCCTGACCGGCCTCGTTTTGGAAAAAATACGGCCCGATGATGCCGCCAGCCCATAAACCGCACCAAACTGTCACTCTTTGTGGATGCACCCAATCGACAATCACTCTTGGATTATCATTCGCCCAAATGCGGCAATTCTGCTTATTGACGAATCCACTGAGGTGAAAATGTGCCTCATCACATGCACGATATGCATTTTGATTTGAACGCCCATTTTCATAATAAGCCTGAATAACTTTAACGCGTTGCTCGATTGTGTATCTTTCCATGGTTCAAATTGAGTTAGTCTGAAATTGAGAAATGTCAAATGAAATGCAGAAATGACGTTTAGATGTGGTTCATATTCAACATCGACCCTTAAAATTTAACCACCCTTTACAAGGGCCGTACCTCTCCACGAGAAATCAAAGCTTCACAGAGAATCCCTGATTTAGAAAAGACTTGTCGCATTTGCTTTAGCGATATCTTTCTTTCCAAATCTACCACGGCTGAACTCTCATTTCTTCTGCCAGTTTCTGTATCCGTCTCGTGAAACCTTATGAAACAGGCTAAATTTCTGGTCTCTGATAACTGTCGTACGATGCCTACGTACAGCTGACAGATACCAAGTCCTGATTATTGCAGCACATTTGTATGAGCACGACAATCGGATAAGGAACGTTCACGCACTTCTCTGAAAAGAGATTGGGGATATAAAACACAACTTTAGCGCGCATAAAACATAAGGCAAGACGTGTGATAATTTGTTATCCGAAAGTTTGTGAAGAGATTCTTTTAGTAAACATTTATATATCGAAACTTTCGAAACGCAAGTTTTTTATTTATCGTAAGTACCCTCCTTCCATCATGGTAACAATCTCATAGTCGAAACAGTGACTAACTTTACATTTCCCCCAAGTGTCCAAGCTAAAGTTCTTGAGTTTAATATCTTTCATATTTTTTCTTTCGTTTCGATCATACATATTCGAATTTTCTTCTTACTGCCTTTTGGCATTGGTAGACGGTGTTCAAATGTTGCCACCTACAGTCCGAGGCGGACCTGGGCCTCTTCTGCACGAACCACCCGTGTTGCACGTGAAGTGAATCTACAGTTTTATGCCCATTGCGAAAAGGTCGAAGTATGAAAAGTTGTTTCTGGACGGTAATAACGGTAAATCCGAGTATTGCCAGTGGCTCGAGAGGTAAAGCGGAAGTAGCTCGTGTGGGGAATTTAACCTAGACATTCATCTACTCACTACACCACGTCGGCCAATCGTTTTAATAGACTAATGTCTTTGATCCGATATGTATTTCTTGATATGCAACACTTCAATTACCCGAAATCAGCTGCTAGAAATAGGTGATGAGTGTTAAACTCAAGCCGAATCGGTTCCCCCAGACTATTGTTATCCAGCTCACCCAGTCTTTCAATTTCTCCTTGAAGCTGTTGTAGGAGAGGCTGGCAATGCGTAGCCAACCTATAGGCCCAACCATAATGGACGTAAGGGAATTCAAGTTAACATTTGAAATCGTGGCAAAAAAAAGCCTTAGCTTAATCGGACTGTTCATTTGTATACAGAGTTTAATGAGACTTAGACGAAGAAAGAATAAGAAGATACGTTTTGTACATTTTAAGAAAACACATTTTTTAAATGATTTGAAGCATGTTTTTGTTTAATTGTTTTTATATATGCTCCCATTTGACGAATATTTGTATTTTTGTTTATTTTTATATTTTATTTATTTAAGGAAATCAATTTCATTATTTAGCGCACCATTTGAACAACGCACTATGTTGGCATTTAATACGTACACACTAAAAAATCGTACTTAATAAGTAATTGGTACATACATACATATAACTATATGCACTAGTATCGAGTCGTAAATCTGCACAAGTTTTCTGTAATTTTTGTACAACAACACACTTGCGAGCCTAACGCAAGCAATCAATACACAATCGTTGGTCAATTACGCACAATTATAAGGTATGGCTAATACAGCACAGCTATTACGTCGACAGAGCTCACGGGATATCCCACTGAAGTCACAAAAGAGCATTGATAATCTCGAATTAAGGGTGAGTATTAGAACAATTCATTTGAATCAGCCAAAATTTGCACTTACATTAGATTCTAGACATTTTGAGCGCACCGTCAGTGTTGGTTGGCTATCGCTTTTTGTTTTTTTTTTTCTTCCAAATATGGCATGTTGATCTGTGGTTTAGGGCAGCAAATTCAGCTTTCTGAATCATTGGAATCTTGGTTTTTGAGCACATCTTTTTAGACCTCCCACGGCACGTACTGTTGCATGTTTATAAACTCCATAAGGACAAAAAAACAAGGTTTGACACTGAAGTACTTAGATATCGTTCAGTGGATTCTTTCTGTAAAAAATAAAACGCTTCTAGGAGTGATAGTAAATCTACATTTAGGGTTGAGACATGCACGATGTGACAGTCATCACAGAATAAGGGTTCAAATTGAGCGTTTACTTACTTCTTTACCATGGAAAGTATCAGACTAAGCGAACGCTGCCTTTCATCCTTGACGGTTCGGGACACACACTTCCAAGTTGTCTTGCCTCCGGCATTCACCATTATAAGGATGGGCGGTGTTCTTCTTCTCTAACCAGGAGGTTAAGATTCGTGTTTTTAGGTATATCATTAATGTTTATTCGGCCGAGCCAGTATAGGCGACGGAGTTGGCTTCCTGACTACATACCTTTGTACATCCCACAGAACTCGCACTTTTGTCTTTTCCTTCACTCAGTTTCCTAGCAGACCATGCATGAACCAATACTCGACTGTAGTCGAGCGGCCAAAGGTGGCCTCAAAAAAAAAGATTGGCGGGCGGTGTTATCTTTTATTCCGTAGTAAAGAGAAGAGAGCTAAGACTGCATTCTGCTTGTATTTATAGCAAAAGCCGGCTTCGGGTCGATAACCTGATCAGATCGACCGAATACATTCAGTTTTGTTGATAGATGTCGTTTTGTCTTATATTTCTTTTTGATGTGCATATTAAATCTCCAACAGGACTTATAATTTTTCTTCCAAATATTCATATACAAAGGATCCGCTCTGCTGGTTTACTTATCGCCCAGCTTTACGCATGATGAAACTGCGTTAGACCGCCCCTATAATGTCTTTTCTAGAGTTACAGGTTTCCGAAAAGAATACAACTTCCTAACTACCTTAGTTTAGATGACCATCGTTTTGTCTTAAGTGGCGGAAATTATTAAAAATTATACTACACGTGAATTTCGGCATTTATCGAAATGAGGAAAGTTACACCGTTATTGCCAATGGTCAGGTAATGAGCGATATTACCCGACTTTCTGTTCTGCGGAGCTCGACAACATCGACATATCCGCGCTGTGGTGCCTCAAGACTGCGCTACAAGCCAAACAAGTGACGAAGTTGGGAAGGAGAAATTTGGCGGCTGTGTCATCTCACGTCGAGCAGTTATCAATTGGCCGCATTGATAGTGCCCACCTCGTGCGCCAAAGCCAACCATTTTAGACATGCACAAGTCGGCACAAATCGGACCGATTCATTAAAAATTGAACCAAGTGCTTGAAGCATGGCTAGCGAAGCTGAGGTGGCCCATTTAATGCTCAGCTATTCCCTACATCATTACAACTTCAAAATCAGAATCAAATGTATACCTCATACCGTTGCAGTTTTACTTAAATTTACATTTCCTATCATTCTTAACTGGTCACCCTGTAGTTCATCGGGCTTGAATCTATTCGATCGCTGGTCATTAGTTCCCTGGTTATGCTCGTTAAACAACTGCTAGAAGTGCTACAGGATAGCACTAACCATATATTCTGGGAAAACCTCATTTGTTCACAAACCTCAAATTGTTTCCCAGTGATGTCACAATAGGTTCTAAAACCTAAACCAAATCATTAAGTGGAATGTTGCTATCCATGCCGATTTGGAGCGTGGCAACATCTACCATATTCATTCCGTAGAGTAATGGCAAAGTAAAAACAAATCTTTATCATTCGACAAAACATTCAAACAAACATGCGGCTGATGTTAGTTCAATTTCATTTATCAGGAACTTCGCGGACGCCTTGTTCGAAATGAACACGGTCACTCAAGCCATCCACCATTATATGGTGCAACAAATCAAGCCTTCATATCAGACATCCTCGACGAAGCCGAACCAGATGAATCGGAGGAGTTTCCGCCGATCCTGGCAAAGCCCGCCCCAGTTGTCGTCGAAGACATTGTCCAGGAGAAGGGCGAAGACGAAAGGGAAAGCTGGGACAGTAAAATAATGTTCTTGCTTGCCACTATCGGGTATGCCTGACCACACACATCATCCGGCCGCAGTGGAGGTGATTAATTCTTTCTTTCATTCTCAGTTACGCCGTTGGTCTTGGAAATGTGTGGAGATTCCCCTACCTGGCGCAGAAGAACGGCGGAGGAGCGTTTCTAGTGCCCTACTTCATAATGCTGTGCATTCAGGGGATACCCATATTTTACCTAGAACTAGCCATTGGACAGAGACTGCGTAAAGGTGCTATCGGTGTTTGGAGTCAAGTAAATCTTCGCGGAACCACTCTCAGTTGGGGTATAAATTAATCTTTTGTTCGCCTTTTTCGTCTAGGTGTCTCCATATTTGGCCGGGATTGGTATTTCGTCGGCTGTGGTTAGCTACATCGTAGCTCTGTACTACAACACCATCATTGCGTGGTGTCTCATATATCTACTGCATAGCTTCGAGTCACCTCTACCATGGGCCGACTGTCCAACACGACTGTACAGCAATTATACTTATGATCACGAACCGGAATGTGTGGTATGTATGGACACGGTGGGGGTGTGGAGCATCTCAATTAATTTTGATTGTGTCCAAAATACAAAAACACAGGCCTCATCGCCCACACAATTCTATTGGTATCGTTCAACCTTGATGTGTTCGGAAAGTGTCAACGAGCCGGAGAACTTCAACTACAGCATGGCCCTGGCACTGCTGCTATCGTGGTTCTTGGTCTACATATGCATGGTGCAGGGGATCACCTCGTCGGGAAAGATTGTCTACATGACTGCTATTTTCCCCTACGTTGTGCTGATCATTTTCTTCTTTCGAGGAATCACTCTTAAAGGTAAGTATGCTACAAACATCTTATGGATGTAGAAAGGTATTGTTCACATTTTGCCCTTCAATGACTTGCTAGCCTTATTTGGGAATCGACAAAGGAATTGAATGCGATGTTTTGTAGTTGAGGTCGTACTTGTTTTGGAAAGCAGCATGCTAAATATCGTATGCACATTTGTTTGGATGCTTCTATAACCGCCGTGTTCAGACAGGAACTGAGGGAAATTTTGGTACGCCATCGACCTCGATGTCCAAGTTTCAATAATAAGAATGAGCTTTTGAGTTCATCTTGTTCGTTTTGAAAGATGTTCCATCTAGCTTGCCACAGGGCTGTTGATGTGGACCTCTCTTCTTCTCTACCTGGCGTACTCCACCTTCTATGAATTCTTTGCAGATGCATGTACTCCAAGAATTCCAAGTTCTCTGCTGGTTCTGAGGGCAGTGTCATATTTGTCATCACCTACTTCCACTAACGAACTCGGTGGAAGTCTTCCCGAGTTTATGTACTTTTCCACAGTTTTTTGCAGCGACTCTCATTCAAAATAATTTTCTTGGAAGTGCGAGGTTCACAGGCCAGCTGTATGAGCTATTGCGGTGTTTCATCCACGGCGTACCCGGCCACAGTATTTACAGTCACTGAGAACAAGTTGTCTTCGGTCCACCATCTTGGTTTTAATAACCTGCTTTTCTCGAAAAGCAGGCTTAGATTTAAACACGTTCTTAGCTCTTAGCCAGTACAGATAGTGAACACAGGTCGCAACTGTTGTCCATTGCAGAGTCCATAAAGCAGGGAAACGTCTTATGTAACAATTAATGGCTTCGTAGTGTAAGGATGGTGAATTGTAGGCCCTTTGTATTTTATGTCCAGCGTTCCCTTTTCGGAAGCTGTACTCGACAGACATGCCATCTTGTTTGGCTGCCGGCAATCGCTCAAAACGACAACATCTTTAACCTTCCTTTCGGGCGCCAGATTTGTGTTGGATTTTTATCGCGGTTCCAATTCATAATATCGTGCTATACAGCTGTCGTTTTGCACTACCGTGGGTATGTCCGTAGAGATTCAGGACAAAGCGTCAAGGAATACATCACGGAAGCATTTTCATTAAATACTTATAAAAGCAGCTCAATCATGATTCATGTTTTCTGACGTTCGAATACACAAATGATATACTCTAACCATATTAACCACTTCGATCAGTTTCGTTCAGTTTCGTTCAGTGCTACTTAATGTAGTGGGAGCGAGATCTATCGCTGAAGTCAAGCAATAAACTGAAGTCAATTGTGGTTTGCCCTTAGCCATGCACCTCACATTTTTTCTCTTGCCAGTCGAGTGAAGATTGACATCAATGAAATGATTATGAACTGGTTGGTTTAAAGGCATAATCTGTGCCCATGCTTTTTCCTATACATTGCGAACTTAAAGGGAAGATAATACTGTCGACACACTGTTGGCTTGAAGGCCAATATATTTTCACTCTCCCTGGGGTCATTTGTCACCAATGTCTCCACCCTGCTTTCGCTATTTGTTTCGAAATTCATCCTCCATTTGTCTTTGTAGGACTGCGGCGCGTCGTCTATTTCGGCAATCTTTTCCTTACGAAACTCTTAAATTATTCGTGTAGAAATTATTTCTTAATCCCCATTCGAAGTATGAATTAATAGGTTTACAAAGGTAGCCAATAAACCCATGTTCATTCAACCGTGAAGAACAGCCATTTGGCGGTGTGTGTACAATCAAAGCAGCCGGAAGCTCTGCCGAATGAATGGGTTTCATAGACCGATAGTCAAGATTGAAATGGGTTGCCTGTCATTTCGCATACAATGTCTGCCAAATATCTGACCTTAGATTTGAGCCTCAATCAGAATCTATTTGTGTAAGCCATTTGAGCATATTTAATCCGGAGCCTTTGTGTGTTTATAAACTCTGTAGGTGCATCAGATGGCATCAAACATCTGTTTACACCGCGCTGGGAGACATTACTCGATCCAGTCGTCTGGCTGGAGGCAGGCACACAGATATTCTTCTCCCTTGGCCTTGCATTTGGTGGGCTAATCGCGTTCAGTTCCTATAACCCGGCCAACAACAATTGCTACCGGGATGCCATTCTCGTATCGCTTACCAACTGTGGCACGTCAATGTTTGCCGGCGTAGTTGTTTTCTCCGTCATCGGTTTTAAGGCGCACGCAACATTCGATCGTTGCACAGAGGAACGAATGCATCTGCTGTCGAAAAACACGACAAGTATCGTGTTGCCGGAGTGTGATCTGCAAAAGGAGCTGGCGAATGTAAGTTCTGAATCTATGAATCATTCGCATTTCGTAGAAGCAGATGCAAGTGTTGACTTCATTCTAGAGTGCATCTGGAACTGGGTTGGCTTTCATCATCTTCACGGAGGCCATCAATCAATTTCCCGGTGCGCAGTTGTGGGCTGTTTTGTTCTTTCTGATGCTCTTCACGCTGGGAATCGATTCACAGTTTGGCACTCTGGAGGGTGTGGTCACGTCGCTGGTTGACATGAAGCTGTTCCCGAACTTATCCAAGGAATACATCATCGGGGTGAGTACCGTGGGGAGTGCTGCTCGAAAGAAAATAAATGACAATCTTGACATGAACTTTCAGATACTGTGCGCCAGTTGCTGTACGATCTCCATGTGCTTCGCCAACGGCGCAGGGAGCTACATCTTCCAGCTTATGGACAGCTTTGCGGGCAATTTCCCATTACTCGTTATTGCCTTGTCTGAGTGCTTGTCCATCAGCTATGTGTACGGAATTAGGAGGTTTGTTCCCCTTCAGCTAATCGCATGAGTATTCCATTGAAGATGATTTTCTTGCAGATTCTCCGATGACATTGAACTGATGACGGGTTCACGTCCGTCATTCTATTGGATGTTTTGCTGGAAGTATCTGTCGCCAATCGCTATGATCTCCATTTTGGTCGCATCATTTTTCCAGCTGATGACTAGTGGTAGCAGCTATCCGGCTTGGATTGGAGCCAAGGGTACTACCGAACAAATGGAATGGCCTCACTGGTGCATTGTCATTGCCATTTGCCTCATCATGTCGTCAATTCTTTGGATTCCCATTGTAGCAATATGCCGGTAAGTACTAAAGCCTCACATTAGGCAAGCGAATAAGTGAAATTGTTTGTAGATTATGTGGAAATAAAATCGTTGAAGACACCGATCCAGCATGGTTCCCTAGCGAGGAACTGAAGGAAGTTCACGGTATCGTTCCGCATGAACCGACTGACATTGAGCGGACAATATTCTGCTTCAATATGGACGGCACTGAAGGAATGTGCTGTCCCAAATATGGCCTTCCCGAGAAGGCTCTCGAAGAAGAGGAATAACTTTCGAAGAAAGGAGTATTCTAACGAAAGTCGGATATGTAACATATATAATATATAGATTCATACCACCGAAGGAGCCATTAAATGACAATAATCACACGATCACTCGAACGTACACAAATGACAATAATTTTCGAGACAAAACAAACTACATATATTCTAGACACGTCGATAGATTCAGGATGTTATTTTTTTTTTTGTTTTGAAAAGGAGAATAAGATGGTAGGATGAAAGATTGGGTGTATGGTATGTATGAGGTAGGGAACGGGATCACGCTTGCGGGAGGAATATAAGTTAGAAGCTGAAGATGGTTCATAAAATTTCATTTCCTTTACCAGACCCACCGGTTTCGTTCATTTTTCCTAACAACCCACCGGTAATCCTGCTCTAAATTGTGATGTGTTCCTTCATGTTACTGTATCTCCAGAGTTCGTCTATCATTTGCATAGATCTCACTTAAAATAAGATGTTTTTTTGTGTTTCAACTCCTTAAACAAAGGTTTCGCACAGTGTTGCAAAAATAATTCATCTCACTTTATCAAGATTGTTCTGTATTTCCCAATGAATGACATCGTATGTGGGAAGTCGAAGCACTCAAGCACTCAGGTAGAAATACTTAATTAGATCTTAGATCACTTAGTTAGATCTCCATCTAAAGTTAGTTATTTGGTGATTCTCGAATTGGTTTCCATTTTTCAAATGAATCACAAACCAATTTAGTAATACCCAAAGGTAAGACTAATAACTTTGGCACTGACGTGTTCAGAATGCGTCTCTTTTACAAGGATTTCTGCAGAATCCAGAGGAGGGAACCATATTACATCGCCTCTTCTCCCGTAGTACAGTCTCGACTCGAAATAAAGCCGATCCCACTTCTTCGAAAGCCTAGTCAAGCTAATCGTCAGTCATCGTAACTGCTTTAGCAGTAGCAAAAACTGGTTTCCAGAGCAGACATATTGTTAGTGTGACTGTTCTTTGCAGTCAATCACTTGACCAACAATCAGGTACTATAGAATAGAATTTGAGAGACTTTTTGACAGTTATTCAAGAATTTTTGACGCTCATTCACGAAATAATGTAAAAAAAAATTTTAGCGGCAAGAGAGGTAGAAGTCAGTTATCTCTACAACTTTTTATTTCTGCACTTAACTAAGATCCTGCCAAAGATCGAAATGACAGATTTCCATACCTTTTGTCATCACACACTCTTGTTAAAGATTTCAGTGAGATTCATTTTTCAATCTCGGATTTGGAAATCAAAAAATCAAGCGTCAAATCGTGTAGTAAATTTTCGGGATTGAAACCTCTCAACATGAACCTTAAAAATCACTTCAAAAAAGTCCCATCTTCACTTAAGTCCTAAAGTAATAACATTCCCCTTGGAAACGCGATCTCAGCCGTCCCTAATCATACGTCTTGTAGGTTAGAAATACGTTTATAGATATGTTTGAATAACAAAATCAGCACCGTTACAATAAGATTTCAAAATGCAACAGAAGGTTCCACAGATATTACATGTATTTCCTGAAAGAGAGAGAAACAGAAATGCCGAAACACAGAAGATTTGTAGCTGCCTGTAGGTATGTATATGAAAAAGTTAAGCCTTATGACGATTTCACCAATAAATAACCGTTAAGTGTTTGTAAATTTAAATTTTGAAAAGAAAATCCTAAACTTATGTATATGTGTTAATAATTACTCATAAACTATGGTAAATTGATTTAATTTCGACAAAGACCCTAATTAAAAAAAAAGTATTTATATCTAAATAAAAATAATCAAAAATCTTCTGTATAGTTAATGTTAAATGTATGATTAATCCATATCCATTTCGTATACTATTCAAACCTTGTTCTGGTTGTGTTTATGCCAATTCTAAGCAATCTACGACGTAATTTATTGCATTTAAAGAACAAAAAAGCAAAAAAAGAACCCTAAAGCACTGTTCTACACGTTATATTTTGATTATGTTTTTATTTCAAAATAAGAAAGTTTTGAAAACGTTTTCATTTAGTTTTAGCAAATTATTTATATAAACAAAGAAATCAATTAAAATATGCAATATATTTATTGGATTCACTAAAGTACCTCTTGTAGCACAGACTGTTTGTACTATTAATAGATTTACAAAAATTGTTGACAAAAATAACTACATAAAAGAAAACCATAAAAAGGTGTTTATGCTGATTTCAAGGTCGCACTGAGAAAAAAATTTCTTTAAGTAATTAGCAATACTTTCATATTATTATTAATTGTTGTTGTATTGATTCAAGCACATATCTCTGTAACCCATATCCGGCAAGGTAAATGCAATGCTTAAATATACGTATGTTCATAACTACTCTGAAGACATTAAGAAGATATGTAATGGCAGGAGGAAACGCGATGTAAAAGCGCAAGTGAGTGAGAGAAAACCCTGTGAAAAATTAAAACGTCCAAACTAAAGAAAAAAATTAAAATGATAAATATGTAAATCTTTTAAAAAAAATGAATGATATTTGTGAATGTTGTTAGAAGGAAATTGAGAGTTAGTTTATCCTTTGCCAACCTTTACTGCTACAATTGAAAGAGTCTGATTAGCACGTTGGCTGCCACTTGACCCACCTGTGGGAAATATTTTCGCAAGAGGCTACATGACCTACCGGTAGTCATACTTATAAAAACCTAGAAAACAGCACCCTTTTAGTATCCAATAAAAAAAACACATAAAATACTTTCATGGCATTCAAATGTTTTTTGATTTGCACGTGGGCGGTCAACGTGTTAAGGAAATCGCTTTTTTAACGTGCGCTTTGTATATTTTTAACTGCGACGGCATCTTAAATTTGAAACAAATCGGAGGATTTATGGGTATTTTCGAGAATTCAGTACATTGCACAGCCAGAGAAACAAAAACAAAATAAATCTGCAGAAAATACACAGCGTTCTGGCATCAATTCGAATGCTATCTGCACTCAGCTGTCTTTGAACCTGAATATTTGAGCATCTTTGCAACGATTGCAAGGTATTTCCTCTTGATTTTATTTTAAAATCACCCCAAGCTTCTTTTCTCCACTGATTTGGAGTCTGTCCATAATATGCGTTAAGGACGTTCATCGATATTTTTTTCAGTGTGAGGAGGAGACTGTTATAATCACATAGCATAATGTAATCAGAAAAGGGTACTGACCACAGAAAGCCATCCGGCTATATCCAAAGCTTCGTCACCTAGTTGCTTGTCTATAAAGCTTGTGTGCATAACGGAACCCTAGACTTCCACAACTTGAAAGCCCTCTTATTATTTGCAAAGAAAGAAATTGCATTATTTGAGCGCAGTGGATTTAAAGTCAAGACAAGACCTGGACCTACTTTGTCAATCTTAAAAACGAGTACCGCCTTTTATCTAACATTGTTGTACATCCATTACGTGTTTGTCATTCATCAGTTATTACAAATTAATAGTAGTTTAATATACCCCTTTTCAAATGCACACATCACTTAAGTATTTCAGAATTACAGTGTCTATTACTTTATTACACCTGCAACTTATTCCCCACAACAACTTCTAATAAACCAACCTAGATCTATGTACGTATGTACAAATGTATACATACATATATTGAATAGCGAAAACGAGGAACGCAGTTACATTTCTTTGAATAAACATTTTCACCGACTGCACTACGGCGCATTTCTGTGGTCGACATTTATTGGTTGGTTTATCGTTTTCGGAATGCCATTAATCAGGTTTTCAATTTTGTGTCACTATTGCAGATCTCTTGCAAAACAATCAAAGTGCAATAAAAAAAAGAAATACATTTGTGTGTATTTTGTAGGTTAATTTACAACAAAGTGTCTAAGGTTACGCTTTCTTTGTGCACTTGGAATACTGGGTTAATCTTTTACAACTCCATTCAAAGAAGCACCATTAAAGGCTTTCAGAATCTGATCTCTGAAGCGGGGGAAAAGAATCTTCCATCGTACACAGAGAAAGACAAGACACGCGAAACATCTTCTCTCTTCGACTTTCTGAAGACATTATACTTATACATACATGTTTTTCATTATATCTGTCAATCAAATAGACGACTTTAATTGAGAGAAAAGATACCGACTGCCAGTAAACTATTCCGACTATTCGACATTGGTTTTATCAGATTCCAGATTCCAGAGGCTGAGGCGATTTACATTTCTATGTCGATTTTACCCAACACCGAAGGTGGTGTTAATTTCTTGAAGTTATTTGATTTTACAACTCGCTCTTAAGTCATACCATTTCAAAGCATCCGACAAAAATGAATATTTAGAGGTTGGTGTGGTTTGTTGATTGATGAGCGATAATGATGGGCTACTCTAAATGGAATTCGGGCAATTTTTGACTGTCAGCAGCTGATTTGAAATTTTTTTGTTCACATAAATCATTGAGTGGTTGTTCATAAATCTATGGTTTGCCCACCTAAGTCCGAAAGTGGAATGGATATCAGTTCTGACTGATTTTCTCTTCCCATTAACTCAGAGTCAAAGTCGATCTTTCTGAAAAAAAGAGGAAAAAAAAAAGCTTTGCTCTTTGAAAGAAATGATAATTGGTGGTATGGCTTGGTGTCAACCTGACAAACTGGTATAATAACTCTGTCAGAAATGTTGATGTAAAACTACGAAACATACTCAGAGCGCTGTGAATTTATTAAATCGCACATTGAACTCAAATCAATCACGATATCTGAGTTAATGTCCTTCAAACCGCAATCGTCCTACCCACGTCCAATAGCTCAAATAGCATAGCACATAGCGCAGTGTTCTAATCAAAATCAAGTATTTTTTAACAAATCGGACAATAATCTATTATACATATGTAAGTATGCATACATATGTACGAGTAAAGACATTTATGTAGTCATGTAACAAACAAACAAAAAAAAAATGTAAATTTGAAATTTTTCGAATTCTGTCTTAATTGAACGTTAATCAAATGATTTGCGGTCATACTTCATGATCATCTCACAGAATATTATTCGAATAAATTAGTATATATTATATAATTATGTATAAATGTTCTTTTAACTCAGATACTATTTGTTGATATATGTATTCGTAAACAACGCAACAACATTTTCATCCTCATCTACTGAATGTTAATTGTTATTGCTTAGGTGAATTATTTAGATGTTACACAAACATAAACAAGGAAGAAAAAACCCAAGACAATAAACAAAAATTCATAAACAGATAATTGAAATTGCGTACTCATATTGTTAACTAACTTAAAGTGATTTTTGTTATACATGCGTGTGGGAGAAGCTAAATTCGTTCTTATTTTTCCTGTTTCCCATTATGTAACGTAGGTACTCGAGAACATATATATATATATATATTATAGAGTCTATACATGTATGTAAATATAAGAAGAAAAGTTAACCCAAGATACCTATATATACTATACAGATGTTATGAATGTGTTATACAATACCGAAAAAGGAATTATATTAATATGTAAATGTTTTATTTACTTTATTGTATTTTAATTAAATGTAAAACTATGCCCTTAAACAAAAGCATAAGAAACACAAAATAAATCAATTAAATAAAAGAATCCTTATTGATAATAAATTTGTGCGTGGCTAGTGTTGTTTCACATCGTCTGTTGTTGTCACAGGGATTGCTGGTGGGTTGGCTGATGTGGCTAGGGCTTGTTGCTTTCTTAGACTCTCGCGCTTCCGTTTGTGCTTGTTGGACTTGAGATGGAGCTTCCACTGATATTCACCGATGAAGACTCGTTCGCACGATGAACAGAAGTTTGTTGTCTGCAGGTGGATATGAATCATATTAACAAAGTTTAAGTAAATATATTTATAGTCATTTGATTTTATGAATTTGGGAGCATGAATTTGACTTATGTAGCTTTTTGGATGCTGTACGAATGTTTGGTTTACAAATTTGTGGATTATCTGTTTACTTTGATTTGTTTAAGGTTATAGAAGAAGTAAGCCCCTAAGTGACCTCTGCTTCGAGAGGAGAGGGAGCTACTATTATAGAGAACTGTTCATAACAGTCTCTGTAGCTTTTGCAGAAGTCGTTGAAGGCCCAATCTTAAGGGGTGAGTTCCAATGGCGCAATGCCCAGTGATGACGCCGATAAGAGGTATTAAATTCGGACCACCTATTCTCACCAGACTGTGTGATCAGCTCTCGATCGAGAGTTGGACATCATATCAGTGAGGCATCCTATTATTGCTTTATTAGTAAGAACAAACATTCCTATTAAATATGAAATACAACATCGTTCAAGTGGCTGGCTTCGCAGTAGTGCATTCTGTCACCACAATTTTCCAAGAGCTGATGGTTTTGGGCCGATTGTTCACGGATTGCTTGGATGATATTGGCCTTAAGTGCTTGAATCGTTTCCAGATTATTGACATACATCGGTCCTTCACTGTTCCCCACAAAAAAAAAGACCCAAGGTAGCTCCGTGGCGTCCAATTGACATCGCCAAGACGGCTGATAACGCGATTTCGGAATTTTGTGCGCGAAAGATCGATTGATTGCATGGCACACAGCCCACATATGGCGCACCATCCTGCATGAACCAGGAAAAGGGACAGGAACCATGAAAGAGCACGCACATGAACTAGAATATCTATGCATTAACAGGTTACATTTGCCAGAGGATCTGGAATCCGGATTAAGCTGTTCAAAATACACACCAAGAGTCATCGTTCATGTGGACTAATCTGATGGAGCTGACAGAGAATCTCTGTTAATTCATATTTAAATAAAGAAAAGTCTCGATAAAGAATTCAAGCTCCGGCAACTATTAACGTATCGTACACATAAATAAAATCTGCTGTCATATCGGGCAGCCATCTTGGATGTGTGTGAACGAGAGAGGTTCTTACAAGAGACTCCAGGACGCAGGAAGTGCTAAGTGTATGGCTTTTTGTTCCAATCATCTGGCAATAAAATGAGATGTTGGATCTGACGTTTTCTTTTGTAAACTCATCTAAAACTTGTTGCTCTATTGCTTTAAAAGTTGTGATTCTTTCAGGATCGTGTGGTCTATGTTTATATTGGCGTTAGAAACGACTTATGATACTGGTAGTGGACGATATACTCAAGCAAAACATCGGTTGCAAGCTAGCTGCTTATGCATGGCTATTCAAAGCAAAGGCCCACAGACTTTTGAAGAAGTTATGGATTCATCTTTAAACAGGCTAATTCGATATCAGGGTGCTTGCCAACCTGAACTTGTGTACACTAGAATATGCAAAATGTATCCTATAAATCTCGTTTACATTAAAAACAGAGAACTCCAATTTACGGCATCATCCAATCTTATGTCAACGAGCCCATGAACACCGAGTTGATCTAAGAACATTCTTTTCAATCGAGCGCCGCATAACACTTATTATCTAGAAATTATCAGCAATCAAATTAATCTGAGTGGTGTCAAAAAACATCATCACATCACATTTGAAGGGTCTCTATTTGTAATTGCTAGAGTCGTACTCCCAAGTTGTTCCTGAAAACGTCACATACCTCTTCATTTAACCCAAATCCAGGGTGTGTAAGCTTCTCGAGCGGCCGCAACTTCGGATCCAAACCATTGATATAAGCCTCAATTACATCCACAGCCGGTTGATAGACATTTGAATTCCATTCGCTTACATTGGACGTATCAAGTCCATACAGATCTGGCACCTGCCGATCGACGCTAGACAAAAAACGATTCTTAATCCATTTAATTTGTTTCTTCGAGTATCGATTTGTCACAAGCTTAAGCCTGTCCAAGCAGCTTGCCAATACATCGAGACCCTTCGGGCGGTCATTACCTTCATCAGTCATGCTGGACGTGGTGGCGGCGTTCTTACCTTCTGAGAGTGTGAAGTGCAAATAAAACAAAATACGATTAATGGAATAAATTCATGAGAGTATAAGCACCATCATACGACAGCACTGGGCTTATAAAGTGTAATCGTCGTCTTAATTGTTCTCCAATCGATTACCTGGAATCTTGTTGAGGTTCGACTTCAGATAGCTTTCGTTTTTTCTATCGTCTTCCTCCTTGAATTGCTCCAAGTAGGGTATGAACTCTTTTAAGCCGATCGACTGTAGAATTCCCTTCGTGTATTGGTTTTCACTTAACAAACAACAGCAACAACAATAAGGATTGAAAAGACAAGTGGAATGTTGATCGTTGATGGATGACTTACCTTGAACTTTTCAAATGATCATTATAGAAATTTCGAATTTCTGGCAACAGACCAAGCTCGACCATTGAGTCGACACGTTTCTCAAGACGATCGTTGAGGATCTCCTGCAAAGAGAGCGAAAGGAGAATAATGATGAATGAATTTTGCTGTCAGAGTGGAATGGATTATGTTATGTTTGAAGAGATTTAATAAACTTTCCAGAAGATAATCTGGGCGGACAGTTGTTGGGCGGCTGTATTTGGTTGGGAGTAGGTCCAGTTCAAACTTAAAAGCGTATGTAATGTTGCTCCTTCAATATTCGGGTAATAAGACTTGGGCTTAAAAAAATAGTAGTAGATCTGGGCCGCCAGTTACGGCCTCCAATTTGCAGTTTGCATCCACAGAAGTACAAGTCTTGGTTGAAAAAGGCTGTAGTTTCCCGAAATGTCAAGCTTTTGACCACGTTTCGGATTTGACACCCTTTGTCTGCCCGAAGCGCACTCATGACTTGCTCCTATTACTTGTGTTGAGCCCAATGTATAAAATACGCTTCCGAATTACTATTATTTTGAAATTTCGAATCGAATCGAATCGAAATTTCAATCGAAAAATGCACTAAATTTATGCAGGCCTGCACTTCCAGCTGTCATTCTATTCTTGTTGGCACCACCAAACTGTCCAAAAGGCGCATAGTTCAAATTTTGCCTGCATTTCACTTTCATGTGGTTGCTCAACTGTCGATCAATAGCACCCACTGGGATATTTGTGCGATCACATCGATTGGGAGTTCATAAACTCATTTGACCAAATCTATTCTTCTGTCACACTTCCAAGCCACACACAGGCGACAGCCCTTAACTGTTGGGTGCGTGCGTTCGCAACGAAACAAATTTCGAATGAAATCAATTGAAAGCACAATGTATTGTCGCTTGTTCCATTTACGCCTCACCTTAAAAGTGTTTACAACCACGATGGCGGAGCGCTTAATAGGTCACCAATTATGCTTCCTTAATCCACTTAGCTTTGGCTTGTCCCTGTCCCCTTGGCTTTGGCTTTCCATTCGCTTCCCATATCATTTACATCGCTCAATTTAATTAGGCACGTACACAGCTAATTTTTTTTTTATTGAAGTGATTTACACAGTTCAGCCCGTGTAGCGCCTCCAGAATGCCTTCCACCCAAGCTGGCTCTAGTCGAATATTCAAATTCTCGAAGTAAATTCCACACAGTTTGGGTGACAAATGAGTAGGTTTCCGTTTAGCTATCGCTTTACGCGAGAGGGCAACGAATCAACAGCCTTGGCCTTTGCTGTTGAAATTGAATTTTTATGATTATCTCTGTGCCTCTGGGCAAAAGCCTTTTGCATTTTAAAACGTTTCTCTTTGTTGTTTTCTTGTTGTTTTTGTACGCAAACCGCGGGTGTGGGTGTGGGAATGGTCTTGGTATGTTAGGTACGTAGTTCTAATGACTTCATTTAAATGGCTCGAATTGGGAATTCTTTGGGGTATATGCTGATGGTAGGATAGCTAGAATTGCTTTGCAAGAGGTGAGTGGAATATCAAGGACAATCGCCGTGTCTTAATGTGTTCGTAGACAAGACGTCATGCAGCGCCACTATCTGCGCAAGCGAATAATTTTGGACATGGATCTTGCCTTACACAGTTGGGCTTCACTTTCTGTCTATGATTTGTGGCGCGTTTAGCATGCCAACATGGGTGAAGAAATGAATGATTTATGAATTCACTGATGACAACCAAAGATTAAACTCGAATCAGAAGTTTCATAAGATGGGCTTTCAATCTATGATTGATCTGTATCCCGTGAGGCGGTCGCTTATGTCTCAATTATTAATTTTGGACTGGCTGCGGCTATGTTTGAGTGGGTATTTACCCATCTGGCTAGAAAATAGGTATATTTTAAATGATTTTTTGATGTCAATAGTCTCAAAAACGAAGTTCGTGAAATAAATCTTGATGAGGTTGTACCCAGCTGTTAACTTGACATCCGAACGAATTGCAATACTACACTAAGCGCAAACTAGCAGTGCTTCCAATTCTTGCATAAACTTGGTTCACGCACTAGCTAAACGGCTGATTAAACGCAGACTTACATAAATTATCACTAAAGGGTGCCTCAGTGAATATTTAAGTGGAACGTTCAAACCACTTTCGATACCCGGCAACAGATGAAATACAGTGAATGGCTTTTCTGTGCACTTGAAGGTATCAAGAAACAAAGAAGTTGGATGTAGGCCATGTTACCCTCGATAACAGCTTGTTGTACACCAACTTAATAGACTCGAATGTAAATCACCGCGACGGAGTGATTAAATGTGATTAAAAGCTGAAGTTTAGGCAGGGAGGAAAGAAAACGTCTCAAAATAGAGAGCTTGCGTGAACGGTTTTTTGTGTAAATAAAAGAGTCAATGGTTTGGTTCATCTGTAACTCTTCTTTTTTTTGTGGGACACATTCTAGGATGCTGTTTGAAATCATCGGCGATAGAGCTCGTATGAGCATCGTGCTGTGCGCATCTGCTCTTTGAAATCGTAATCGCTAGACCTCAGCACGCATACGTTCTGTATGACAAACAAAACAAAAACTCGATGGTAAATATTCTGATTCTATGCTGAATTCTTGTACATACTGCTCTGCGATCATCAATTCCCAGGCAAATATTTGTAGATTGAGGTGCCTGATGGAATGCACTTACACCTGACCGGTTTTCATTGTACTGCTACTTGGTTCAGTTAGAATTGAACCATTAACCACTGGTAGGGCACCAACACGTGACGTGACTGAGTACGAGTGTGATGAGTGTTCAAGAAGGCTACATAGAGCGATCGGGGCTCCAGCCTAGTCACATATCATGTTGGAAGTTTGGCAATCTATATCCGCCAGTTATGTCGCGTTAATTGGTTCTGTTACTGTTCTTCGCAACAATGCACATTCCTATTAAAGTTAGCAACCCATATTATTATTGCAAATAACGTTTTCGCCAATGCATCATTTTCAAATCAGAATTCATTTTCGAAATATAAGAAAACAAGAGTAGCTTCAAGAACAATATATGAAACATCTTTTTGTTGATTAAATAGGAAATCTCCCACAAACTGGCCGGAACTAATCTGTTCTCCCGATCTACATACCAATTGCATAGATAGATGCCTGCCTAGATTCATAGCCTTGCATACATAGTTCGAAGTTTCTTTGAAAGACCGCACGCAGAGATTCCTCAAATTGTTCATAACTGCACCTTTAGCAGGACTAGCATAATCAAAGTTTTCTAAAAAGCCACCTTGGCCGCTCGAGAAAGGACGCTATTACTCAATAGTCGCTGTGGGCCATTCACCATTCTGATCACCTGCTCTTACCTGCTCTCGGCCCCGAGTATGTAGAGCATTATCTACTTACGTAAAATTACAGTCTGAACTGAGGACGTGTCGAGAATTATCTTTCGACCTAGGGCCTAATGATCCATTCCAATTCAATTACTGCCTCGCTTACCTATGCATTGTGAACCACAGTGATTTAAATGAAAATTTCCTTTTAGGTCCGACCAATCGATTTACCATTTGAGGCCCTTATCTAGCCACACTTGCCATACTCCAGCTTTAAGCAGGCAATTCATAAGCTGTCAAAAAATAGTGTAGTGTAAAAACCTTGTTTCTCACGACTCAATTGCTTACAGGTGACATGATTACAAATGCCCTCACTTAGGGAGAAATTTTTTGAACGAATGGCGGAATCTAAATAGAATCCAGTCACATACAAACATATGTGGCCTTTGTTCCTGAAATGTCTACACATACATAGGTGCATGTTCAAAGTGCCACCCGGTCATCCATCACTCAAGCAGAATCTTCCATGGAGGCATCAAACATATGTTTTAACTTGTTCCCGACATCGACATGTCATCGGGGTCATCATCACATTTAAGAAACTCTTACTTTTCCTCAAAACCCACTGCCCATCCCACTTGCCACGACGCAAAGGGAGGCGCACTCCTCACAAATCCTTTCTAAATTCCCAAAGTCATCGCTCGCCACACACGCACGTGTCAAACGAACATCAAGATCAAATGTCCACTCTGAGAGCGTATCGTCGCACGAACTTTCAACGTACATTCCGCGGTGCATCTAAGGAAACACAATGTTGCCCTACAAAACCGGCACTTGGCCGGCGTCCTTCTTGGACGGACGCTGCTGCTCCACTCGGTTCCTTTGCCCGAAAACGAGTTCAATACTCCGCCAGGGAATTAATTCGTGGCAAGCGGTCACTTTTCTCAAGAAACCTCCCGAAAAAAAACCGAAAGAAACAAAAACAGAAAGAGAACAAAACAAAACACAAAATGCCAAACGCAAAACAAAACCCATCGGCCATCATCATCATCATCAACATCAACATCCTAACCCTCCTGCCCGCGGATAGGTGCGTGGCTCCATGGATCAACATTATAAATGGTTTCGCATACAACCCCTCCATCCGTCCGTCCGTTTGTCCGTCCGGCCGTCCGCACAACCACTTTTTTGGCGAGCAGAAAAAGTAAGGCGCTGCTCATAAATTTCCAGTTTTTATTCTGGAATTGTTGAATGACTCCTTTCACTTGGCATACCAAAGCCTCTCCATGGACTGCATTGAACCTGAACCCGCCTGGAATGCTAATTCTTTTCTTCGTTTGATGTAATCTTTCTCTTCTGCTTCGCCGTGTGTCTCCTCCGTCACCGTGGCTGTACCTCTCCATTCCATCCATCCATCCATTCACTCGGACCGAGGCTTGTCGTCTTTCATGCCATAGTTGACTTAAGACCCCTTCATGCTTGTTTTGGACCAACTGGCGGGGCAAAACGCGATCACATTCTCTTGGCGAGCTTACATGTTTGTCACATGGACCATAGGTCCGATAATGAGTGTTTGGTATCCGTAAGCCCAATCTGGTTCAAAAGCGATGATGATGATGACGCTAAGGAGCTCCCTCCCCGACGCGGCGCGCACGTGTTCCCGAATAGAGACGATCTATCCAGTATCCACTCATAGGATTGCTCTTCATAAATCTTCACAATTTGAATGGAACTTGTTTTGCTGGGAGCGCGGCGGCGAACACGCTATACACGCACACGGTGCTATTAGAAGTGTCGGTGTTGAGCACGTCGGCGGCGTAATTATTGTACGAGTATCTATCTGACCGTGAGATGAGATGATGAGACCGGGAATATGTCGGGAGATCGAGAGTCACTGGGGGGTGGTGCTGCGCAAGCACGGGGGCATTGGATCAATGAAGGTTCTCTAAAATTGGCAATTAGACAAGTTGTTTTGTGATTGATTTTGCGTGGTGGCTTTGGAATTCGCTTCTTTTATTTTCTTCTTCTTGGTTGTTTCTTTTTTTCTTTTCGATGGATGACATGTGTTTGACAGAAGCGTAGCAATGAACTCTGGCATTGGTTAGCACGTAGATATGTTTGTTTTGAAATTCACTATTTATTTACTCTTTTCGGTTTCTTTCTTTTTTGTTCTCAGGCGAGAGTGGCGGTGGTGGGCAATTTGCTCTGTCAGCGGGGGCTTAATGGAAGCATTAAGTGAAAGGTTACAGTTGATTCATTCCAGTGAGAATGTTGTAATAATGGCTGCCGGATGGTGGAATGGATGTAAATTTCCCATGTTGATCCTGTTTCCGCATTCAACTGATTGATGACACACTGTTCTAACAGCAGGAGTTCGATTTGGTTCTGTTTGTGCAATTACACGAAGATTGCGTCATTGAGTGAGTCTCGTCTTGTGCTCGTGGTATTGATTTTTGACAGCTGTCAAGTGTTAATTAGGCTAATGGAACATTCCAGACAATTGAACTGGGAATCTTAGGGCGAAACAATTCGAAAGCGTTGTAGGAGTCGATTGATATTCTCATTAAACGTTGACCTTTTTTTATGTGACTTGGTTATAAATTATTTTTGAAAAAAAAAATGCTGACATTTTCCTATTATTTTATGGTCACTGAGTCGGCGATATCGTTAAAAATGAATGACGCAGAATAGCTCGTGCCAATAGTTGTTTCTCAGCACCAAAATAGACTTTGTGTAAGACTTTGATTATCCCAGTCCTGCTCAACGGGGCAGTCATAGAGAAAGGCAAACGTTTTGCGTGCGATCTCTGATGGTATTTGTGATTATGGCGGTTTGAGGAGAAGATTCATGTTCAGCGACGTGAGCTTAACCATGCGCAAGCAGTAGACCGTACGGCTAAGGTCAGTAGGCCCTACCGATCCTACGGTTAAGGTCAGAAGGACATACTTATCGTACAGTTGAAGTCGGTAGGCCATACGGACACTACGGTTAAGGTCGATAACCGAATGTGTAGGCCATGGAACCCTAAGGTCAGTCCGAAAAAATGTGGTACTACAAGCCTTTTCCGCTCGTTGGAATGTCGAGCAAAAAGGGACTAATGAATCATACATTTTTACAGTCTTGCTAAATTGTAATCACTCTGCTTCTTTAAAGTGGCGACTACAGACCCAGTAGTACAACACAAGAGAAGACGTGCAACATTCAGGTGAGGTACACAAGTCTCCAGTGAACTTAGTACTCCCATGAGTAACAGCAGACAGCAGAGGATGAAGCTCAGCATCCTCCTCTATCAGTACTAGCGGATTAGTTTTTTGAGTACGTGGTCGACGCCAAACATTAGCGTCGTGCAAAGATGTGAGTGTCTAAAAGCATTCAGAGGACACTACACTTTCTGTTTTATTCTGATGGGAAGAAGCATAACGCGTCAAGACTTCTTATATCAGTCCAGCTTTTAAGTGTTGATTTAGATTTCAACAAAAGTTTGAGGATTGAAAGCATTGACATGCAAACGTCAGAAGTCATTCCCTATTCAATGCAGTTTTTGCGCTAATCCACAACGATGATGAACGACTCTTCGCTGGATCTTTCTAATTACGCAAAAGTTGGTTAGGATTATTCCCCGTTTGTCTTGAGAGAGGGTCCCTTCTGTTGAATTGTCGCACTCTATCGGAGTGTGCGGATTCCTTTCTACCACAACGAGTAAAAATCTTGAACGTATTCCAAAGCCGACTGGCGAAGGAAGAACAAATTCTCAGAAAAATCTGTTGACCAGTGCTCCACTTGAACAATCCAATAAATCAGTCGCAAGTCAATCGAATTACGTAAGATTAAGTGCTTTTCCAATCATACATCAATCGGGTACATCTACATAACATAAGTGTATCAAGGTTTAGATCGATCGTGAAAAAAGAAACGTACCGAGATGTCATTAAAAATAAGGGTCGCCCATTACGTATCGATAACTCCGAATTAATATCCAACAAAGAGTCGATAATTGATTGTAGGCTATCGAAACGATTGTAATGGACAAGCAACACCCAAAACAAAAGGGCGTGCTAAGAACAGCAATTGCGTTTTATGATCGTTTAACAGCCTCAAGTGCTAGCCATTCGTTGCACACTAAAACAGAAGCAGTTGATAATGGTGCCCGAGGCAATGGTGATGTATCATCAAATGTACTGCAGTTTCCCGCCCAGTGTCAAGGGTTATTCAATAATAAATGAAAAACCAAATTTGACTTCGACTTTGACCGTTTTGTGGTTCAATAATGGTCTGTTACATTTACCTGATTGCATTGAAGCCAGAAGAGAATGGTGTGTGGATACCTGAGAGGGCCCCCTAAGCGATTTCCTCCAGGGACACTCCTTTGATTCTCAAATATTGAACTGAGCGTTTCGCCGGATTTCTGAAATACCTCTAGCGCTCTGAAAGTAAAGAAAGAAAGATGGATTTTCATTAGTGGGTTAATGGATGAATGTAAGTAGTTTAAGCGAAACGTTATCGTACACAATTATAATTAGACGACTGGGAAAGTATGTTGAAGGGAAATCAAAGATCCTTGCAATAGCGTTTATATGGACGTATGATTGATACTTCTAGTTCTTGGATGACGATACAGGCCGTGGCGAATCTGCACTGTCTCGATGGTTATTATGATCACTAGGCGGTGAGTCTCCGACTGCGCACCAGCAAGGTAACGTAGTATAGGACGCCCACGCAGACGAAGAAGGCTATTCATTTTTTTTTGTGTCATCGTGAACAACTGTGCCATTGTTCTATCACGGGTGGATGGGGCCTACATTTGTATTCCAAACTGCGAACTTAGAGGAACTTTTTCTCTTTCAGCATTGTCAGTTACTCGAAAGATGTGGAGCCGTGAATTATAGGAAAGTTGGTAAATTCGAGAATTCAGGCTAGCAGCCCGACGTAAGAGTTGGCGCAACAACCCAGTACGCCATGCAAAATTCTTAAGGAGTTCAATTTAACTCTGCACGTTCTTTAGCTCCACCTAGGACAGTTTGATGAGTTTGATCGGGAACACAGAATTAAATATGGCTCTGTGTAGTAGTCTGTGATCAAACTCCGCGATTTAAGTTAAGTTACAAAAACGATGAAAATTAACCTCGAAAAATGCATATATCATGATTGTCACATCAACATTTATTTATTGCGAAACCTTTTGAATATCATCATTTCGCAAAGTTCAGCGACTCTTGCATGAAATCAGAGAGCTGAAAGCAAGAACTATTGCGAGGAGAATGCTGGATCAGCAGAAGCAGCAACAACAACAAGTGGCAAAGAAGCCGCAGCAACAGAAGAGGGCTACAGTGCAACAACAACATCAACATTTACATATGTACGTATCTACATAATAATTATATACATATGTACACATATTGAGACATCCACTACAAACCGAAAGGACTCTTGACTAAGACAAGACAGTAAGAGTAATTTTGCTTAATCCACGACACATCCCACAATTTGACAGCAGTCAAGACGAAAATATCGCAGTTAACATGTCAGCTTATAGGTGATGGGACCTCCACTCTATGCCGCCTCTCTATCTCTGCTACAAAACTCTACACATAGTATCCAAGTAAGTCATTGGCCATCAAAATTCGCAATTAAGTTTCGACCCAAAGCTGTCAGTTCTCAGCGGAGGTCAGACAAAACCCAGTTATTCAGAACAAAAACTACATGATCCCCTCGTCTTCCGCCGAAATTGCGCCCGTCAATCTCACCGGCACAAACCAAAATGTCGATTTACCCTCTGGCAATTTTGCTTGGAAATAGAAAGTCCGCCTGACGTCAGGGCTTTCTATTCTTAATATTTTTAGCCAATTCACAACCAAGGGACATTGAACCAAAGATCATCGAGTCTGTGAATTGTCTAATCTCTACAAACATCATCCAAGTAGCCAAATTGTAAATGAACTGAATGATGACGTAAATCGACAGCCAGAGCAATGAGCCGGTCGGTCGGTTGGTCGATTTATTTTTTAGCTGAACTCTAAGTGCCAAGAAAAAAAGAAAAAAAGAAAAGACAAACTATAACGTTACATTTGTGGGTTAAGGAAATCGCGATGGAACACTGCCAAAAATGGATTAATGGACTGGACCTTACGGGGGATGGCATAGTTAAGCGTGCCTTGGTGGGTAGTGCTGTTGTACAACAAATGCACGGGAGAGGAATCTGAAGTTTTGCGACCGGAAGTTAAGGAAGTGATGTCGAATTTCGATAGCAGATCGGAAAGCAAGCCTGATGTAGTGAGCTTTAGCTTTCTCCAAGTGAAAGGTGACTTTTGAGTGGATTCAGATGCGAAATGTGGAAGAATTCAATTCAATTGCAGTGTGAGAGCGAAAAAAAGGAGTGCCAGTGACGGTGTCAAAGGATAATTTGTCTTACGATGTGATTTTCGATTGATGCTGCGTATTTATGTAGAAAAATGGAACAATGTGGAGTTAAAAGTTACAAAACCAAGCGTTTATTTGTTTTCGTCTAATTTTGTTGACACATAAATTCACTCGATGACGCCCGCCAAAGTTTTGATTTTGTGTCAGTTCTTTCAGCTGGGTGAGCTTTGTTCACAGTTTGTATATGACCTGGAGTTCTTATAGTGAATGCATGTCCTAGAGACTTGCGAATTTAATCCGCACTGCCCAAAAAAATAAGCTAGCATAGGCCAGCTTGCATTTGTTAGTAAAGACTACGTATCTTTTGCTGAAGATCGATGTTTCGATCTAGGGTACAACTACTTTTAATTTACAGAACTAGTATGTCTATTGCTCCAACGCCGAATGAATCTCAGCCGTGTAGAGTATACAGTACAGCCTCGGTAGCAGACACATAAAGTTTCGGGTATGTCCGGAATAGCGAAAAATCCGGACGATAGAGCAAAAATAAAATGAAGTGAACAAGTGCTTCCTTTGCTTTGCAGAAGCCAACATAAATATTAAAAGGTGCTAGGTATTATCTTTGAGAATACTGTCAGTGAGAAATTCAAGCCTGAACCTAAGAGCCTGAAAATAAGCCTTATCCTTAAATGAACTTGAAAATAATGAAAACTTAATGCAACTGAGAAGGCTCGCCATGAAATACATACAACACAACATGAGAAATCAACAGACGCATACGTAACCTTGCAAATCGCAACGACACAATTGTGGGACTACTGAAATGTCCGGACTAGTGAGGCGGTACTGTATTAACGACTTGACAACAGTGGGTGCTGACGTTTTAGGCGGCGCACACAAGACGATCAACTTGATGTCTTAGTCGGCAACAGCCAGAGAGGCCTGTTGGCTAAAGATAGCCCTAAATGACGAACATGCTCGCCGAACTTGTTCGTGTTCGCTATTCGCTTCTCGTGTAGGAGCTGGTTCGCAAACCGTTCGCTGTTGGCGAAAAATTTCGATTTATTTGTGTTCGTTGGCTTCGATGTTGGCCATGGCGAGCATGTTCTTCGTTAGGGGCTACCTTAAAACACAGACGACCACTCAGAAAGAAGACGAAGCAAGTGGACATCACGAAACGAAACAGATTAGATAATTTATCCGTTAAGAAAGCCACAAATAATTCCACTTTCCATGCGCATCTTTTCCTTGAAAGTACCAGTTTATTTTTGCAAATTTCCCCTCAGCTAAATGTTGAAAAGATTTATTACTATTGCCGACCGCACAAAAGGTTTCCCAGAAAAAAGGTCTAATAGACAATTGCCAAACAATGTTCAAAACAAGACACGCATAATCGTCCCCAAATCGAGTGGTCATTCATTGAGCAACGAGATTTCTTCAGTAAACACACATTAATTTAACTCGTACAGAGGTAGTACGCTTCCCGAGTTCCTTCCTCTTTTCTGCGAATCAACTGCGTCAACATAGACACATCTAAATGTCTAGAGACTTATTTATGGCTTGAGTTAGTTAATTGTGCAAGGAAAAGACCTTATCCTCCAGCAGTCAACAGTGCTCTTGACGAAACGATCGCGAATGTCCGGCCGATGCTATCAGGGGAGATCTAAAGAACAACCATTTGCAAGCTTTTCTTGAAGCTCTCTGATTCGTGCCGTGAACATGAAAGTCGGCTGAACCATGGTCATAATTATATTTTTCAACGTTGTTACTGGGTGTCTAGGTTAAATTCTCAGCACGAACATAATTCTCGGCTCCACCCTTCTCGATGCACTGACATTGTCTGTCTAGAAAACTATTTTAAACTTTGTCGTTCTGAGTCGACTTAAAAATGCAGATCCGTTGCACTCATGAGAGAACAACAGCATGCAGAACATGAGTCGCTGCTCTGCTTAGAAGCTTCTCTTCTAATCCAAATCAGCAAAGCACTTGCAAAGATTCTCACAGAGACGGTAACACTGATTTCTCCAAAAAAAAAGCCTACTATTCCCGACCTTTTCTTAGACCAGGCCTTAATTCTCCACTACTTTTGTCAGTGTCACCTTGTAGCATTTCCTGTTGTCACTTGATCCTACATATTCCAGCGCACCGACCTCATTCCTCATTCATCCTTTCAACACCTCACGTAATTTCTGAATAATTTAAATTTCCCCGACTAGTCACGACACCCGCTCGCTGCCCCCCACAATGTGACATGAGTCACCTTATAATGAATTCCGCCCTTACAACCAAACACACCAGACACCTCCTTCCTTCTGCACACTGACCTGCTATTTGCATTCACAGCGAATTCCGCCTAAAGTCCACACTGTCGCGCGAGTTTTACATGTCATACCCCAACCTTGCAGATTCCATTGAACCATTGCAACCATTCCCCAATCCCACTTAAAACTTCTCCTACTCCTACTCCTTCTCATCCTCGCCATTGCTGTCGCTGTTTATCCTCCTCTCACTCCAGTACAGTTCCCAACACTTGATGAACTGCAGACGAAAAATATTCGAATTCGAATTGCCGGTAACCGTTACACTTCACTTTGTTGAACGCTCGTCGTCCCTCTTTCAATGAAGAACAAGAAAATTCCAGGAATAACCAGTGTGTGTAGTCGATCCGCGGCGAGGATGATGAGAACGAGAACCGAAAGAAAACGTTGCCGGAAATTCCATCCACAATAAAAGAAAAAAAAAATCAAATAGAAGACAAAATTCAATTCAAATCTGTCCCATCCATAGGACGACACATAATCATTTGCCGCCGCCTTCAGCCGGTCCTCATTGCCCCCCGCTCGGCTCGACGCCGGCTACAATCAAAATGGTAAGACCAAATCCACGTCGGTTGCTTGCCGGGTCTTTTTCGATTTCTGCTTCAGTATCGCTTGCTTTTCTTGGTCTCGCTTCGCCTCTCTTCGCTGAGAATGCTCACAGGCCCCAACACAGTACAGCCAGCTCGCGGTGGCCGCGGCACAGTCACACATTCTCCCTCTCTCTGTTGATGTTTCGCTTAATTGTGTAATCTTTGGCATTGGCCTATCGAAGCTTGAGTGGCGGTCGCATTCGTGTTGGTAAACAATGAACCGGCTTCCACACACACACACACAAGCAGCGGTGCTCGTCGGCAGTCGCCAGCTCTCCAGCACTTCAGCAGTCAGCACTCCAACTCTCTGGCGTACAAGCTCACATGATCAAATGGACTTAATGAGTCGTTGATTTTTTTGTCGGTCCAAATAGGCTTACGATTGCAGCACGTCTGCGGCGGGCGGACGGGCGGCCGCTGGGCCCTCTACAACGCCATGTGGACCGGCTTTTAATTCAGTGATGAATATGTGAACCGGGGCCACTCTCGCAGTCTCCATCGCGGTATATTTGTGTGCGTGTGCGAGAGAATGAGTGAAAATGTGAGACACGGAAGAAGTAGCGTATTTTGGGACAATTCTGGCGCCAAAAATCTGCGCGGAGGAATACACACAATATTGGCCGGCATTTTTTTTTTTACAATACACGCCTGCCCTCCTCTCTCCAAACACTGCTGGCACCTATTGTGGAGACTGGTGAGTGCCGAGTGGTGACTGGTGAGCTGAAAGGCAAACATTGCACTGTTTGCATGAGAGTTTATGTTGCTGTCGCAGCGATGCATGCTGCCGCGTCATTCCGTCAGCTTTCAGTTCTGGGGCTTTGTGTGTCATGGCTGCGTGGCTTAATGCGACTGGGGAGCTCTCTTCGGCCCTTTGGGCAGTTATTTCAAGAATGCAGGTACCGCTTTGACTGCGGCGTGATTTGAGTGCTATTCGAAGATTTGAGTAGATGCTTGACCATTAATCAACCGACTGGACCTGCATTACGTCGTAATTCTTGTTGCCATTAATTCGGTTAGTTTGCGTTGAGTTGGGATATCAGTTGAGTGTATAAAATTTGTTTGTGGGCACTTGTCACGAAAATGACAAACTTTCTTTTCGATGTGACAGCATAAATTAACTGTCACAACACAGGTTAACTGTCATTTTACAGCTCAGTGGTGCGGTGCCACCATGGCTTAGGCATTCATAAAGACAAATATTCCCAAGACGATTGGGTGACTTCGTTGAAGTTTATGAATATTTGTGGTCCGGTATAACAAACTTTAAGAGCTCATTTGAAAATGCATTAATTGTTATCGAACGATTTTTGGGGGTCTCTATGGAGCCGATGACCTTTGTGACTCTATTTTACATCTTGTCAATCAGGAAAAACTGTACAGGAAATTTTTTTTATTAAATTTGTTCATGTTTTGAAAGGAACCAGAAATTCTACGGAATTTTTGAAACGTTAATAATGACTGTAATATGGGTGGCGCTAAGCGCCGTAGTGGTCCTGGGCATTGTTTCTACATCAACCACTCTTGTGGTGCGTGCTATTGTTCTATTACGAGTGGAGGGGAACTACAGTTTTGTCCGAACTGTGAACATTGAGGTTTAAAAAGCCTATTGTACTTCCCGAGTACTGTCAGTTCTGAGAGGCGAAACCATGATTTATGAAATTGTGCGATGCCAGATCCTGCAAAATGTACAAAGAAGAAGTAATACATTCTCTATCCCTCGTCTAAACGTATTTCACAGGTCTGCAGAACACATGAAATCTCAGTAAGAAGGGCCCGTTTTTAGTTAAATTTTTGGATTGAGTACGTCATCGCGTTCATTCTCTTGCAGCTTTGATAGTGATTAGTAGAGAAGGCTGGGGCGTGCAATGTGCGCGAGGAGAGTAAAGTCCTTTCAATATAAGACTTAAGTTTAAAGGCATGTAGACAACAAAGCTTCATCATTTAATGATTGTCATATGTATTTATGTAGACTGACACATTGGGTCATGACTCTGGACGCAGGTATTTTGGGAATTAGGCTAGATGCAGAGCCTCGGGTCGACTGTCGGCACTTACATAACTTATTGTCCGTTGAGTAAATGAAACATTCTATCGATCATCATACTTTATGCAATACGAGGGTGTGTCAATAAGTGGCAATTGTTTGAAAAAAGTAGCATTGCTGTGCGAAGTTGGCATTACCGTCCCCACACTCGTTAATACTCGACACAGGTGCCCGAGTGCTTTCGCAGATGATGAAGACGATCACATTCTTCTACTCTAGGATCGTATCGTCCACCTTTTTATTTTCATTTGAAATTGCTGATTTGAATCCATGACGTTGTCTAGGAATGGCCTTGCCTGGCAAGTCCTTAAGTAATTTCATTGCCGGTTATATTACTGCGATCGGAAACCAGAGTTAGCTTTATCGAGTGCTGCGAATTGAGAACTTAGACATTTTCGCCAACAGCCGCCGATAGTTAAAGACTACAAATTTAAACAAAAATTGGTGTCTATTTCCGCCTCGGCACATTTTTTTACATAATTTGTCACCCTCACAATATACAACTTCAAAAGAGTCCTACCGAAAATGAGATTGATTAACTGCCCCATTGCAACTGTCACTGACACGCTTACGAGTGCCTCACAATGCGGGTGTAAAATTACGAAAAGTGCAGTCGAAGGGGAAGTTTATTATATTTTTCACTCACCCTTTAGATTAAATGTGAAAGCCCCTTAATGACCCATTTGACGACTGCCGCATGACATACTCCCTTTTTATAGTCACAACCAGTCACGCTCTCATATTCCCGTCTGTCATTTATTCAAATTTATTCGAATCACTCGATGACATTTTGTGCAGAATCTGACGGATAGCGGGCTACCGAAATCCGAAATCTTGAAGTAACGAATTTCATTTAACGTCTTTTAGTAACTGTGAAAGTTTCCACTGTCGCAGTATCGACTTCATGTCAATCAGAGAAATGACAAATAAAAAAAAAAAAATGCAAAACACAAATAAAATTAACTGCTGTGTCGAATGGGGACGCAGAGTGAGGAGCGGACGCATAACGTCCAGAAACCATTCGCATCTGCTGAAGTCACCACCGAGCCACCCATGCCACCAGACGGACATAAAACGTACTTGTCCCCCGATCGTCTGTCAAAATAGTTAGGGTGGTGAATTTTTATGACAGTTGTGTCGTAAAATAAAAACCTATAAAAATATATTCGCCATAACAACTTGTTCAGAAATATAAACACATACGCACTTTGTCGTATCGATAGCCCTACAGATTAAAGCGCTAGACGTGTCCACCTTCAGATCAGATAGATTCCAAGTTATTTGGTTTTGATTAATGATTGCATATTCTGACAGACATAAAGTTATGTGAATGCGAGTGTAGAGCTGGAATTTTCGTCTGCGTTTACATTGCACTGTTGTTTTAGTGTTTTAGGGTGTGCGTTCGATTGTTTACTTCCCGGTTCGGATCGCGCTTACATGGCTGGTCTGGTGATCGGCTGTCTGTAATGACATTGTACAGCGGTGTATCATAAGCAGATCAGATATAAGATGATCGGTGTGGTTGGGGGACCAATAAGCTTTCAGTACTCTGTCCTTCATTAATATGTGCTGACTCGATTCTTCTGTTTATATTTGACAAATTGGAAGGTGAACTGCTTGTTCCGTATTGAACACGATGTCTATTTGGTGCCGTTGTTTAACAAGTGCCTTTCATTTGACAAACATTAGACAACTCTTAAACGATAACTCTGAAAGATCATTTGAGTATAGAAGATTAAGAAGAAAACCCTAATAAGCAGACTTCTTTCACCCATTGTTACATTTGTGACACGTTCCTAGTCAGTCCTCTCATCGACTGGCCCCACTGACTCTTTATAATCAACTGAAGTCGATCCTTTCTACTTGCAAAATTGCAGACCTCTATCCAGGTGGATTCTTTCTTGATACTAAATATTTAAAACTGCTGCCATATGACGAACAATTATCATGGAATTATATTATTCATTTCAGAATAACCTATTCTATCCACACTTTCCGACGCTAATAGGAAACTTTCGTTATCAATTGCAACAGCTTTGACGTTTGTTAAGATGGAGTAACTGCATGACTGCAGATCTGTTAATATTGGTATCAGTGATCGATTCACGGTTCAGTCTATCAAAGATCAAAGCTCATTAGATGAATGACCAAAGCGTTGCTCTTGAAACGCCGAGGCAGATTTACGCATCACTAGTCAAGTGCCGTACACATAAGCCACACCTTGCAAACTGCGGAAGGCGAACTTCGCAAACTTGTAACATTTCATTCACATGGGATTTTCTTTATTCGTAGATAGATGCGGATAAATTTGCTTGGTCGTAAATTTGTGGAATACGACCGACGAATTGTGGACCGCGTTTGTAAGTACCCAAATAATTTGCGAAGAAAATATTTTAAATCCTTAGGTCCCTAAAAACTACAAGATCGAAGGTCGAAGATTTTCTTAGCATATTTATTGTATTCACAAAATATCCACGGTGTCCTCTCTCAGTTCACTCTCGCGAAATCATAGGAAGATTGATTTCTAGATACTGAAGGTACAGAATTCGATTCTCGGCGGAATGCCTTACATTTTGGCAACACCTAAAACCACATAAAACCAATCCCCTTTATTGGTGTGAGAGCAATTGCTGGATTAACACGAGTAGTTGCTATAGAAGCTAGCTACATTCACGGACCATAACTCCTCTCCCTGTCTACGTGAATGTGTGTAAAGGCTACCCAAGGCTAACTAACCTGAGATAAGCACTAGGGTTGCTTCACAGCTTTTCCATATAAAGGACAAGTGAACTACATTTTGTGAATCATTTGACATGTCAGACAATAAAATTCTTAGTGCGTCTGTTCGTCAAGTAAGCACGTTCAACAAAATAAATTTATGTACTTAGTTTGTTGCATGACAATATACAGTTTAGTTTACACCGCTGGGATTCTTATCGTAGTAAGCCGGATTTGTCTTGATGAAGCAAAGGTTGTTTTTTTGCAGGCGGCTTTAAATTTGGAACATTGTTTTCCATGACAGCTGATTGGACAGTTCTTGGTTGTTTTGTGGTTAATTTGGTCTAGCAAATCATCAGTAATAGACTCAACGTGAGAAACATTTACAAATTGTTCAAATTTGTTTTTCAAACCATGGTTCAATTCGAGAAACTACAGCCATTGTCGTAACACCATTATAATATGGGTGGCGCTACAGCCTGTGCTTAGGTTTTCAGCAAACACTCGTATTGACACCGAGATTCGTGTTGACAAGCAGACACCGAGGTTCAAGTGCGTAGGAGTCGACGCACAGACACAACGAGATTCCCGAAATAAAGTTTGATGCACTGAGAACTTTGTGTACAAATTGGACATACAGATTACGGTAGCTATTAATTAGGAAATACTTACTTACTTACAGAAATAAGCGAGCAAGGAGATATCCAACGTCTACCTCGCTTGTCTCATGATTTCATCCGAGAGCGTTTTTTATACGATGGGTCTGTGAATACATGTGAACTGTTGTGGCTGTGAGCAGCTAAAACCCTTCTTCACTCCTTGCTCTCTTATTTCTGTTTACTTATCAGGGCTACGACCAGTGGAGGGTCTAAGCCTGAGCAATCGCTGCCTTCCATCGCTGACAGTCCTGGGCACGCTGCTTTCAGCCATTATAACAGAGTTGTCTTGCGCCCGCGATGACTTTTACTGTATATGGATTTTTGGACTTTTGCCCTCCGGACGCAGTTGTCTTCTCCTCCATTCACCTTCAATAAGGAAATATGGCAATTGTTAATCGCCTCGGGTAGCCCTACAGTCTGTAGCAAAACTGCAGTCTGACGTCCAAGTTCACCCGAACTGTAGTGCCTTGCGACAAGGAATGACAGGGTAAACGTCATGTAAATAAAAGTTAATTTCCCAGAAATCCAGACAAAGTCACCCCTTTGAACAATTGACGCTCTCGTGAGAAGGCTGTCTATATGCTAAGAATCATCAAATATTGTCACCCTTTCTATGCAAACTATGTCTAAATAAACACAGCCTTTAGTCGAAGATCACGATTTCGAATAAACACAGTTTTTCCTCAGAAAAGTTGTCCTTTGACTAGTTGAAGCAGCTGTGCCAAATCAAATAACGAACAGACGGAAAGTAAGGTGTGAATCATCAGAATTGTGAAACATAGACTACTTTATATGTATGCGCCAGGAAGCCATGCTGCATTGCGACACAATCCTTTATTTATGAAACTCTTGTAAAATCCCAAATCAAATTAAATTGTTCACTCTCTTAATTTTTGAGACGTAATTTGATTAATTTAGGTGAAACGAGAGAGAGCCAAATAAATACGTAAACATCGAATCTCCATCAAATGTTGAATTCCAGAGGATCACTATGTTCTCCCAATTCAAAGAAAGGAAAAAATGATATAATGAACAGCCAACAGAAAGAATTTATCGCAATTTCCTGTCATTAATCCAATTTAAAACTTCAGAAGGCAGCGTCAAACTCTCGAGACCGACATCACGTCGGCTTCAGCTAATTTGGACATTCCGGTCTATTGTCAGAACTCTCCAAATCAGTTTTTCGCCAAACCATTGCCGCGAACAAAGAAACCCATCGGCCGACCAGTAACTCCACTCAACATCCGTCAGCCTTCATCGATCGATCGATCGATCGATTATTACTCTCCGAACATAGATGTGACTGGAAGTGAGTCAAATCTCCCATAGGAACCGCACAACTGGTCTGCCACCCTTCTATGTCCAACAATAACCATCATTACCACCGACTTAAGGCTCTTTCGTTTAGATAATTAAACTGAAGAGCTTAATTGAGTTCTTAAAGGCTTCAAGTACAAACCAAAAACCAAAAAGCAAAAAGATACCCGAAAACTATTCAATAGATACTCCTCACATCATTAGCATACGCATGCAAACACACACGAAAATTATATTCGTACGCTCGAAGTCCAAGAAAACAGCGACGACAATGCCAGCGACAACGACGAAGATCTCATGCGAAGCCACAAACTATTTGGTTAGGTTTCTTGAACTCCCCTGCCGGTGGCCTTGACTCCGGCCAACTGTCATTAATAATTTGTACACCTTTTTGTTTTATTTTCTTATCATGATTTCCAATGGATAGTGCGTGTTGTATCGAATGGAAGTTAGTTCTTATAGATATTTTCGTTGTTACCAACAGAACGGTGTACATAAGTGTTGACTTCAGCCCCCCTTCCTCCTTCTCTTGACAGAGGTAAAAATAAATTCACGACCAAACGACGAACGAGGAACGACAGTTCGTAACATGTTCGATTCGAGAAGTGAAATTATGGAAACAAACAAACCACATAGAATCGGCGGCGTCGGCGGGTGGCGGTGGTGAGGAGCACTCTGAGTGAAAGTCACTGTAAACTCGCTCGAAACTAACCGCCACGGGGGGCCTCCCTTCGTCGGTACGCACACTCACACCAGTGGGTGTATGTGTGTGGCTGTGTGTTCGAATTTGATGAAGGAGTGATGGAGTTATCTAATGGAACGATGTCTACAAGTGTCAGTACATTCACGCTGATGTATCACTTTCGCTATTTCAAGAATGCCGAATCGGCGATGGCTTTGTGAAGATACCAAAGTTTTGTCGTTGCGTTGAGGTATGCGCAGCAGATACAAGATATGGCTGTGCAGATACATGCATACATGCGGGACCGAAGAGCCACGGGTAGGGATTGAGAACATCTGTCAGATTGAGTTGAAGGACCAATATTGACACAAACAGCGGATGTGGCCTCATGGAAGGGAGCCAGTCAATCATACATATCTTTGCGGATGTGTCAGGGGTTCAATCAACAGTTGGTTTTGCGTTTCCCTTCGCTGTTGGCATGATTCATATGCTTTAATTTGAAAACAAAAAAATACGTTGCATCTTGCATTGCCTCGGAAGTTGGCGTCGTCTTAAATAACTTCTGTGTGGACTGCGGACTGCGGGCGTGGGAAAGTTTGGATCTTTTGTTGAAATTCTGCGAGTATTTTGGCAAGATATGTCTAAATTTGGACACACATGCATTTTTGCTCCAGTGGCGCTCCAGTCTGTGGTAAGTTGGGCATTAATTGTGCGTGTTATGGTTCACTTAGTTCGATGAGGGTTCTGAAAGTGGTTGTTTGATATGCTTTTTTTGGCGGTTATGCACTTGAAGGAAGTGGCGCCGTGAAAATTGAACAGCATAATTCAAAAAAATTTCAAATTTTCTAAATTTCTGGAAATGTGTTAAGGCTCAACTATAATGCGCATGAGTAAGCATGAGCTAGTGTCAAATTTCAACGAAATGTTTCGTCATGTTGCAAAAAAATCATGTCAACAGAATATCAGCTGATTTGCTCATTTTTCAAATTTGTTTTCTTGTCTGTGTTTTATCTGTCACATTCGCATATGCGCGGTGCGATTCATTTCATAGAATGGTGTCAAAAAGTAGACTCCACTCATTCCATTTTGCGCATAGGCACAGAAGTTTACACTTAACGAAACGAGGAAGTCGCCTGCATTATTCTCGACACATATTGACCAAGCCGTTGTCGCACTGGCACGGGAACATCCAACAGAGAAGATTTGGAGTAAAATTTGCTCTGACTAGTATGACTATGAATTATGACCAAAAATTGACGATAAAGCTTTTAAAGTAGTCGTCATCAATTCGGAATTTTGGCTGGAAATTTTAATTATTTGTAAACCTTCTTCGTTCGTGAACTTCAGCATGATGCAAATTTAGTTTTTTTTCTTCTGATTGTTTTGACATTGGCAGTTCGGTCATTGGTTTAAGGATGCGTTCACAGTGAAAGTTCAAAAAGGTTTAGGTTGAGTGGAACATTCTGCCTGGTTTCTCGGCGCCGTTAGTCTTCAAGAAAGGTTCCTCAAAATTGTTAGCATAGACTGCGACTCTACTAGCAGTTGCCCATTCCGTCACTACAAGTTTCAGCCCGAACTTTACAGTACGTTTCGGGAAAAAAAATTTCGAAATCCAATTTTGCGTTCCCACCGGAACTTCTAGCTAGTGTCAGAATTGGTTACTGATATTTTTTCTGTTTTTATTTACTATTTTATTTACTATTTTACAAAATGTCCAACCTTTGGTAAAGCTTTCGGTCATCATATTATCCTGCCATATTATCCCTCCACCTTCTCCATCGCGTTATTCACATGTTCTTTCTTTTTCCTCCTGAGAAGTGTGGCCCCTTCTTTTCTTTTCGTAGAGCTCACGCTGCCGTCTGCCAGCATCCAGGTTTTTCATAGAGAAACTCTCTCATTTCCCCTTTTAATCAGATTCACGGCACTTCCAATGATTTCGAGTATACTTAATTTCTGAAATCGTTTGCGGAACTTTATTGACGGGCATCGTAAGCCTTTGGCAGTTAAACTTAAATTCTTTAGACTGCGGTTATCCACAAATTTTTAACAACTGAACATTCATTTTATTATGTGGTTAACAAGAGGCCGTTGACGTCCTGTGTGTAGATCCAGGGGTGTGTGACTTGCATAAACTATTGTACAAGTTTGCGAGAATCCTTCAGTGCATGACATGTTTCCATATATTATTTAAAATGTTCTTGGAAGAATACATCTCAAACAACAATTTTCAATCCCGAATGGACTTCCGTTTAGCATTTATAGTCAGTGCCGCGTGCTATTGCCTCAAACAAATTACACCAGTTATTACCAAGTGCTTCATTCACTGCTCAATATAGCACAAGTACAACTTTGATCACGCAAGTTAAAGTTGAAAATTAATTACCAGATGACAGCTAATGATTACATGTACATGTATCGAGAGTGTTGAATATGAATTAAGACAAAATCAGCTCCAATTAACTCATTTTCATCATGTAGCGCTCTCGTTTAGTGGTCCAAAACGATTCAAAATCGATTAACTCTGGTTTTCAAAATTGCCACACGATGAGCAAGATCATTAAGAAAAAAAAAAACAAACTGCCGACACATGTATATAGTGTTCCAATCGAAGCCGGAAGCTAGCGTTCAATTGTGTCTTTCCCACGTTTCATCCAAAACTTAAATGACACAATAGCAATTAAAAGAAAAACTTTATGATTTCCTGTATATTTTCCATTTCTGGCATAACTTTAGAATTGTATACAAAATTCTCTAGACTCATCACTCTCCATTCTAGGTATGGACTTTAGGTCGTCTTAGTGACGGGAATAGATCTCTACTGGCAACCAACTGATGGTTTGAGGACGGGCAAGAAGCGGAATGACACAGCATATTTAATAATGTTTAGTATACACATTTGGGAGTTCATAAATTGAAAAGTGTGACGCGAAGGTAATTAATAAATAGCACGATTTTCTGTAACATAGTACCTTGACAGAAGTATAAGAGATGATTTGGAGTTTGTCTCCGTATTTAGACAGATTTGTGGCTATTTAAACAACATACTTAATTTGAATAATCGTGATCAATGGGAATAAGAAAAGGTATAACATAAGCTAGAGTGGGTGTAGCAGGTACAACTAAACGTTTTAAATGTTATACGAAAGTATCACAGAAAGATACAAGTCAGAAATATACACGTAATTGGTCAGACCCGCATAGACTGGTACAGATGGGTATATGTCCTATTTATGTGTAAGCCAAGCATGCATTCTTTTTTTAATTTCCTGTGAATTCAGACGATTTGTCGGTAGTGTAGTGCAATCGAGTCGTGATCACTTTGGAGCTCGATATGATCTGAAGAAGTCACAATGTTATATGTTTTTGCATTAAATAATAAATATTCAATAAATATACTATAAGTAGAACACCTTAAAATTATATAAAAGACACAAGTAATTCATGTCGACGGAGGCATAAGACAGCCTGAACGTGACCACCTATGCAACGTCATGACTTGTTTTGACATTTCTAGTTCAAAATTGTCGATGCTCCATCAAGTAACGAAGTCACCGCTACTATCAATTTCAAGGAAGATTCAAGGAACCACGCGCTGTTATTTGGCTCTTTCAACATAATTCTTGACAAGACCGTGCCAAACGCATAGGCAGCCAGAGTCTACACTAGAGTTACGATCTTTCTGAGCTCCATTTCTGTTATTTGTTATTATACGCCGATGACATTAGCATGGTTGGACGAATGCAGTGACACGTCAATGAGGCGTCTGTTGGCATCGAGGCAAAAGCGGCCCTCCATAAACGAGGGCAGCAAAAATTATATGCGGTGCTCGATAAAGGAAACACAAAATCGACGTCGTAAATGCGAACCACTGCGAGGCATGGATAATTTCAAAACTGGCTAAAGAAAACCTTCGAAAGGAAACTTCGCGAACGATATGTGATCCTGTTTGCATTCACGCGATCTGGAAGCGTAGCTTCAGCTACGACCTAAACAGCAACGTACTCCTTCAATAAATCATTTCAAAAACGTTGAATGGTCTGAGACATTTCTTCAGTTCACGTACATCTTACTTTCCTACTTATCAGGACTATTCTACGTCGGATTCCAACTAAGATATCGTTTACGGAGTTTACGTTTGCCCCGAGGTAGACAAACTAATTTACCTACACACGTCTGGCAGCACCTTATGTGTGTCACTTCCTACACGGTCTGAATAAAAGAGCGTTTTTTTATGCCCAGCAATTAGCTGGGAGCTTTCGAAGATTTCCCTTTCACACGACAAACTAAATGTCTATTTCTCATATTTTAATTTCCGGTCGAGAATCGGATAGTAGGAATGATGAAGAAGAAGTCCTTCAAGTAGAAATTAAAGCCTTACCGAGGGAAACCAAACAGATTTCAATGAGTCTTCGAAGAGGAGAGCAGGAAAACTAAATCTGCCTCAGAAACCAGTTCGCCGTAAGTTTTAGCACCTCAGTCCGGCTGAGATCCAAAAGAATGTCGAAGTTTTTCAAAGGCGGAAAGCAGAAGTTATTTACGTCTCCTCCGCCACATCTCACTCCGTCCGCAAGTCAAACAAATCAAATTGAAAATGAAAGTGCGAACTATGACGTTCATATGACGTCTATGCACACGAGTGAAAAGGGAAATAAATACGTGCCCATTCACGCTGCACGCAATGCTATCAATCAGGGCTACGCCCACCTAAGTGTGCCTACATGCAGCAATAGACAACCTTCCCAATTCGACTGGCATTCAAAAGTTCACACAAAGCTGCTCACCAGCTCACCTCCTGCGCAGAATAATGTGCGTCTCGAAATCGTCACGCAACCCGCTCGTAAGGGCACGCACAAATGGGCGGTAGATGGAAACTATCCTTACTTGACGACTTTATAGCTTTTTTCTCTATTTTTTTTTTTATTATTATAGTATCCCCCAAGCGATGCGTGCCTCCGATAAAACCCGCTCAAACATACTCCATAAAACAAACTGAAACCGACTAACGCACCATAACGCGAACGCGAACGCGAATCATTCGCATAGCAATAGCGCGGCAAATTAGCTATTCTGAGGCGGTTTGAAGGCTACCCGTTCGATATGTCAAATCGAACAAGCCCGATTAGCATAATACAAATTGAGAAGCGAAATTTCGGCAGACGGTGGTAATCAGAGATAAACTTCTAGAAACTAAGACGACACCGACAGCGATGATGACAGCAGATCGTCGAGAATTTCGGTGCAGATAGTGTGACGCTTTACGGCGGATGTCATAAAGCCGACACAGATGAACCAAAGTGCCGACAGGCACCCATTGATTGGAGTGAAAGTGAAAGAGCCGACAGAGAGAGGAGAAATCTGTTTAGAAAGGAGCAGGGCGTTCGAGTGGAGTGTGTCCGACTGGTTATCGCAACGATTAATCCAATACACTGCGTGCATCCATTTCAATCGCATAGACATCAGTTCGGTGCGTGCCTGGCGGGAAATCGAGCCCACTATAGCACCGCGCGAACTAGTGGTCGAATTATGAAAACCGTCTGAATGTCGCCACCTATCAGCCGTCAAATGGGGTATCTAGCGATTCGACGAATTGATTTCTAGTTCTGAGGCGCCAAAGTTCTTATCAAGCAACAATAGGGTTCTGTGTGTTACTCGCGAGCTTTCCAAGAAGCGTGTAGACGTCAAGGAAACAGCAATTGTTGTGTTTGTCAATAATTCCCGCGAATCACCCCTGATGAAGGACGCCCTTGTAACTGCTGCTCCCACAATGAGTGCTTGTAACTTGGGTGAATCTTCAGAGTGTTCCTGAGGTAAGCCTTATTTGGATAGTGATTAAAAATTTCATGGGCTATACAGCGTATAGTTGGCATATAAAGCATGGTCCCAGGAGTACATGAGAGCAATGCCCTTATGGCTAGTTGGCGTGACACGAACGTATCACGTGTGGAAGTAGTTTGATGATTGAAATTAAACGAGAACGTGGAAGTAGAGCAGTGAACCTAGACCAAGGGAATTGATTCACTGCGCGCGAGGCATGCAAATGCGACCCAAGTGAAGTTATTGATTTTTTTTCCCTTCTTTAATGTGTAATGGGTGTTGTGTTAGAAGTGTGTTGTTGGACTTTAGAGCACTGACAGAGACTGACTAGGAAGTAGAAAGTATTTGATTTTTGTATTCTTGCAAAAAATTAATGTTTGTCGACATGTCAGCAAATTAGAATAGATTTAGTGCGTATTTAAGGTGGCCTGGCATGAGTCAGAAATGGTAAAACGCGAGACCCTTGTACGATCTGTAGCTCTGTAAGAAGCCTTCACTTGGTTCAGATGTCAAAAAAATCTCTAATCCAAATAATAAATCTGTGCTCCAGGCAGCGATGGTTCAGGTGTCAGACTTGCACACAAACGTGTGGTCCTTCATCACACTAGAAGGTGTGAGCATCTGTACACATTGGGTGCGATAATGACGAGTCCAATAACGAACTCTGACACACGCGTCCATACACCAAAATGTTACGTATGCACACACTTTATGGTCCTTCATCAGAACCTTGAAGTACTCCGTGCATCGGAGTGCCTCTTCCAAGTGACTTCAATAAGTCACTTCAGCGAAAATCCGTCTCTCGTGTGTCATTGTCAAATGTCAAACAAATGGAAAAACACGACGACCTTAAGAACATCGCAACGCCACCAACTTTCACTTAATTCGTTTAGTTTTCCTGATATTGCCAGGAAGTCATTCATATTCTTCGACACGTGTCGCAATCAATGAATCGTTGTTACACTCAAACACACACTTCATTATCGCCCGGTATTACCGGTACGTGCAACTAAGTATCGCAATGAATGCACGCTCTCCACGATTGTCACTGTCCATCTACAATTCAAAACTAAGCTCCTACTTAATTCATACAAATAAACAACACTTTACGTAATCCATTACAGCATGATGTAACTGAAAAGCCATCACAATCGAAATCGCATTTAATCGAAACTAAGTCTCTTTCAATGTCGCAATTTAAAGCTATACTCGTGCGATCTTTCGCCCTTCGCAAGACTCCCGTGGCCCCATCTCCAGCTCCAGTGCCGCCTAACGCCATTGCGTCGTTGTTGTCGTCGCCGTGTACTTACACCCCAGTTACACATGTCAATCACGATGACAACAGACAACAACCAGCATCAGTCAGCAGTTCGAATGCTTATCAGGAATCTGTACGCCTCTCGTTTTATGCCGTCATTAGCAACAAGCTAACAATTAGTACCCGCTGTCCGATGATAAGACTCGAGCAAGAAATGAGTGAGTAATTTTTTTAATTTTAATTTTTTTTTCCCCTCAGACCATCACTATCTGGCAAGTTTGGCGGGCGACGCCGTCGCACTTAGAACCTATCTGAATTGCGCTTCTAAAATTTGACCTAATTGTCGATAAGATTGTTTATAATTGAAAATCATTTCGAGATTCGTTTTGCGAAACACATTCACAGCACAGCATGTACGTATACACATTCGCGGCGCAGAGTCCCGCGCGCACATGGGCCCCCCACCATCGTCAAGCGGTGGGACACCGCTTCCACGGGCACAACCGCTCAAGAGCGCGCGGTTTCACTTAGTCAGCGGGAATCGTTACGGGCGAGTAATTAGGAATTCGTCTTATCAATAGTAGTTTGACTATTTCATGTTGTTGTTGGTGGTGGTGTCGATTGTGCTACGAGTTGCCGTAATTGATAATCGTGAGAACTTGTTGCCGGTGCGCCGCCACCGAGTACGACGATAAGAGTTGCAAGGGCGAGAGGCCGGGAGGAACATGAACGAGGAGCGCAGTCAACGGCGCGTCGTTGAGAATAATTTTTGAATATTGTGTTGCCGGGTGGGAAAAGATACAATCGTCGAGGCGGAGTCTTAGCGGGTCAAGCTGTGCGAAACCAAAATAAACAGAAAAACGAAACCGCAAATGGTTGATAAAACCGGATGAGGATGAAAATGCTTCGTGCGTTTCATCTGGAAGTGGCCAACGTCACGTCCGAATGGCAACAGAGATTGCGCAGAGTTGCGGCTATCAGACATCTGTCGATGGGTGCTGCACTATTGGACTGGGCGCCGGGAGATGACCTGCCAGATCTGGGTGAGGAGCGATTATCAAATCTGAGGGATAATTGGGAAAGTGTGACCGCAACGGCCGTGGTTGTTGCTGAGAGATAAGTGTGTGGGAACAGTGAGACTGCTGAAATCAGCAAAGTTAACCGCAAACTGGATGGAAAAACTAAATTTGGAAATTGAGAGGATGTTTAAGAGGAAGTAGTCGATGGGAGCGTGGTGGCATTGGGAACTTTATGCGATATGGTAAAGAATTGCGTCTCGATGACGGTTGTGAAAAACCAGGGAATGAGTTGAAAGAAATCAACTGACATTGACTTCAATTCGAGACCAAAGGAAATATGTAAGTGTTGGTATTGGGCGGCGAATGGCGGCGAAGCGTCGCATATCATCTTTCGGAAGTTATGTGCAGCTGCGACATGTCCGGATCGAAATACGTATGTATATAGGTCAAGTGCAGAATATACAAGCTCTTGGTATCGCATCTGTTCGGGGTTTTTTTGTTTTATTTGCAAATTAAGCCCCGAAGGAACACGTAAGGGAACGAGATCAAGTTTTAAGTTGTGAGGCATGTGCTATCGAGCCGAGTCTAAGTCTTTAGTTTAACTCTGAGAATGTGGAATTATAGGTTAACAGAAGAAATACGAGAACGCCCGCACAACTGTTGGGCGCCATGATTCCGATTTTGGTTTTAAAGTATGGAACAAACGATAATGAAAACTGCATGATCAACTAAAGGGGTCGCGGGGGTAAACCACACACGAGAGATCTCCAGGCAACTCGATCCGTGTTGGTAGTTACCTTTTAGAATTGGTAATGTAATACAATACACATATGGTTGGCCTGAAGTACTTCTTTGACTACATTGATAACATTTTTACATATTCTGAGAATAATAACTCAGATAGAGCCTATGACTGTATGAATCGTCATAAATTTTGTCAATTAACATTTTAAATAACGCGGCTCCTTTTATCAATGGCGCCACAATTCGTCGTAAACCCGGACCACAATCAACAAGCTTCTCTAAATAATGCGAACTGAAGCTAACTGGGGTCTAGTTACGCACGACTTGATTTAGGTCGTATTTCATTAGCGTGCGCCAACTTTATCACGAGCTTCTTTCACTGCCTCGTCTTACACGCGCAGTGTCGAAGCAAAGTTATCCATGCGCTCACACTGATGCCCAAGTTATTCATTTCATATACTTCTCAGGCCCATGGAGGTCTCGATGATGACCAAAACCAGCAGGAATTCTGCGACAAGTTTCCGCGATAATTCACAAGCTTTTACTGTGCATTTTCGAGCTATATTTAATAACCTTATAATATTTACCTATAAAAGTCGCACAATGACAGTTGGACTTTGCCAGTGATGCCGGAGTTAAAAAGAATAACTCTTGTTGGATGGCCCTAGACTAAAATGACGATTACTCTCATGAAGAATATGAAGGTCACATATTTGAGGTGACATATTTGACCGAATTACTTGCGCCCTAAAGGCATGTTTAAGGCATTTCGTATAACTCGCAGCTTCAACGTAAAAAGTTGTGATGTAGTTAGACTATCGTAGCCTAAGTGTACTGTTGATTTTCGCTGGCTGAGCACTTACCTGCCTACCTACCTAGACCAGGGGCCAAGCTTGTTGTATAATAGAATTTGCGACGTAATGACTCTAAAGCAAATCTGTCAAGCCATCAACGGATGCATCTATGTATGTCCTGCTTTTGATGTAGACCAGGGACATGACTACGCATTTGTACCTAACATGGGGAATATATCTGTCAACCGGGTGCAAAGGCCAGTGATTGCATGTGTATCAGCGGAACGTTGAGAAGCATTCCGTCAGATGCACTCCCCCACCTTTCTCCGCTGGATATTTTCAACAAACAAACAGCTGCCAGAACAGGCCTAAGACTGAAGACACGTCGACTGTGGTTCGAACTCACCATCGGTCACTCAACTATTCTTAATGAATTCAACTTCATTCCTAATGACACCGATCGCCTACCACCCCAAGCCATCTTCGAGAAAAAAATTTCTACCAGCTTTCGTGCTGATCGGACTGGATGTCTGTCAATCAGACGCTGGATGATCCCCTGCGTATATACACAGACGGTCGAAGGGATGGGTGTAGGTGTCTACTCTGAAGACTACAATATTGACCTCATTGCCCACTCATTGAAACTCCCTGACCAGCGTAGCGTTTTTTGGCAGAAACCATAGCAATAAACGAATCCACTAACCTGCCTTAGAAACCAAAAGGAATATCATCCCAAAAATGCCAGCTGTCTCTTACCGAGATGGGCTGCTGGGACACAGTGAAATGAATCGCAAAGGCGATGAAATCGATAGGTTTGGTGCAACACAGTCTCTCAGACCGAGAGGAAATCCTACATCCATGCCGCTCATTATAGCCTCTCACCAGGATTCATACAATCAAATCAATTAACCACAAGTGACTAGAAGGCATCACCTTCTTTAAAAAAAAGAAGAAAATATGGCCACCACTTAATCTCAAACGATCATTATGTCTTCTCAGACGAAGCAGACATAATATCAGGACCTTCATCGGTCTTATAACTGAACACTGAACAATTGGCACACCCGCCCGTTGAATGGGTGCTCCATATAATGATATGTGCTGGTAGAAAGGAGGTAGACATTACACACACTCACACCTGGGTTTACTTATACCTCAGCGAACTGAATGGCGTCAGTATAAACCAGCTAGACCAATTCGTCTCAATCACCAACTGGTTCCAAGTACAGGAGTGAGTCAATCCGAGTGGTACCACGATGGGCCTATATTGGCGTAAGTGGGATTGTTATAAACATTCAGTCACTCTAACGTCATTTTAGCCATCGACTCTGAACCTTCCGTGGTAAGACATTTTGGTCCATGTCAATATTTCTGGTCTAGAGTCCTTCGTGAACAGTCCTTTCTTTGCAGCATAACCTTGAAGGCACTACCCTTCAGTGATTGAATGTGTCATGCGTCCTTCCAAATTGTTGACAGATATGTAAACAAATAATGAGATAATGAGATCCATTTTCCCACACTGCCTCTGCGAAGCAAATGATCGGAAAGATAATCTAATCTCCATCACAGTGCGAATCAACAGGCAAATTTCGATCGTTTCCAGCAAGTTCAAGTTCAAGTTCATTCTGAACTCCATTAAATACTACTAAAGATCAAGATAATTTATCAAGTCCACAAGCCACCCCCAAAGAATGGATAATTGCCCCATTCCACGTTTTAAGGATTTAACCTACGTCTTTAAGAAAAACGTTAACAATTTGAAATTTTGAAGTCTTTTTGATAGTCTAGTCAGACCGGAGACATTCACGCGTCTACAACTGACTAACGTGTATGATAATGTCTGATTAAAATGCAAATGAAACTTGCCGATCGCATAAGACGAACAACCATTTTTCTTTTTCCAATTTTTCGCTTTATTTTTTTTCCTTCTTTTTTGGCACGGGCGGCTGAGTTCGAGGCGCATAAGCAAGTGTGGTAATAAAAGCAAGTGTTCAGCCTTGGCATAGACCAAGCTGTACGACTGGTTGATGGGTTGATGGGGCTTATCAATAATCAATTTCTGTAGACATGTTATCTTGATGTTGCGGCTGTTATATCGTGTAATTTTATGCAGGTTTAAATTCATTCAGTTTTTTGGTTGGTTGCGACAACTTTATGGGGGATAAATTCGGTTTTATGTGAATACAACTGTTTTATGTTCATAAGGGCGCTACAATTTGTTATACGAGAAGTATCCGAGCAAGGCTAGAAGATTTTGCTTTTAAAATTGTCGGTCTTGAGGTGATACTCCCTTTTTTTTAACTAGAGCTTGTTACAAGGTGAGGTGCTTGGGTTATAATTTTTTTTTTTTTGCTGTTTTACTGTTGGAAATCCGTGAAATGCGTGATTTGGTAACGCTAGACAATAAACTGGAATTGGTTTAACGCTACGGTGATTTGAGTGTTTTCCGCATAACGCCGGGTTTTGTTAATCGCCAGAAATCTGCTTTAATTTTGTGATTCTTGACCAGAGACTAGTTCTAATTTGTTGCTAGTTTCGTTTATTTTCATTAGATATCTGGAGAGCGCGAGGCTCAAATAATGACTGCACTGGCCTTCTAGTTTTAATGACCGCCATAGCGAGTGGCTTCATTCATGCAATATACTGAAGATTCATGGTTCGATCCTGGGACATAATCATTTTCATTTTCAGGGTATCACAGAAAAGCAATAATTGTCGCTGTTCTGCATTCAGTTTGGAATAGTTTGGCGTTGGAGCAGCGTCGTCAAGAAATTGTGCAGTGTTCAAATAGTTTCTTATTCACTTCTCAAGCTAGCGACTCATGGAGAATCTGAATCTGTTCCCTTGCATCCGCTTCCGGTTATGAGCCCCAAGTTGTGTTAAAACCCTGGTTATCTGTTATATCTTGCAACTTGCTACGTTGTGATTTTACGCTTTGGAGCACCCGGAGGACATGGAGAAAGGTTCATGGTTGAAAAGGTTCAGTCACAAAGACATTCGGCTCTACTATTGCTCTCCACGTGAACCTAAACTTCTCGAGTTAATCAAGAAATTCCATGCTATGCCTGGTTCAGGAATATTTCTAAGTCGCACAAAGCGTAAAGAAAGCTACCATTAATTGAGCAAATATGGATGCTCTTATTTATATGAGTAAATGGAGTATCAAAATGCTAGGGAATGCGAATGCCCACAGTTTGCTTTACTCCCCAAATATCCAGGCAACGATGTACACAAATCATGATGACAAAAGCAGAGCACAACAGGTTGTTGCTGGCTGCAGTATCCTGTGTCAAATTATCTACCGCCTTAAGCAGTGATTTCACAGTCTTCGAATTTGAGGTTTAATGCATGCATGCAGTGCCCCCTTTAAAATCTCAGCAAACATCACGAAAAAAACCGCAGTATTTTGTTAATCGCTAACTCTGATTCAGCTCTGAAATTTTTGGCCGGAAATCATACCCAACCTTGAACTTTGTTGCAATGTGATGCTTGTGCTCTTGAGATAAGGCAAGAAAAATGTTAATGCAAAGAGCAACGGACATCAAGTGTGGAGATTAAAAATTAAATGGTGATCAACTTTGGACACGAGCGGCCGACGTGTCGTAGGTGGCCCGATTTCTGCAGTGGGTGTAGGTGTAGGTTCTATTTACAACGCAAACAATTTTCATAATTCACTGACCCAGCTCCCTTGTTCCACTGACAAAGCATAAATAAGCTTCTGAAAATTCGTCGTAAGACAGTAGACCCTCCACAAGTCTTGAGAGCTGAAAATTGAGCGTGTAGAGAAGAGGTCCCGCCACTTTCTGTGATTACTGAGCTGACTAGGTAACAGTGAATAAAACACGTCCATGCTTAACAGAACGAACAGAATCTGAACATGCAGCTGTTGCGTATAGTCCAAAGTCATAAATCTGACCCGGATCTCTTAAAAACCTTGAAAAGACGCCACTTGCCGGCATATGGACAGAGTATGCTCATTGTTAAATCTTTTAATGATTTACACTCCGTACGCATAGCAGGCGCATAGTTTGTTTAAGTAAAACTATTTGAAACGGAAGCGTCGTTGTTGCTATCTCCAGAAAACTTATCGTCGAATCAACGGCGACAAAACTGGCATGATTTTGAAATGCAAACACCGAAAAGCCAAAGTTACCGTAAGGTGCCTCGATATCTTCCATCAACTGAAAAATAACTAAGCAAACATATCATAAAATATTTTATTTAAAAAGAGATTATAAGATACAATGTTCCCCGAATATCGCACCACATAGCTCGGGTTTGATTAAATTTCGATTCCTCAACGTTTGTGGACGAGCGCTTACTTTACTTCACACATGACCGATGGGAAGGGTGTGTTTGGCTGAGGGCAATATATCAATGTATCTACGATCTCAAGTCACAAATGCTGATAAGCGAACTTAATCAAAATTAAAAAAAAAAAAATTGTCCACTACCGCCTCGTGGAGTGAACCTTTACCACGACCCATTTAAATTGATTAGGACCGGGGGTATCGCACGCCGGCGAGCGTATGAGCCAGAAATTGGGTCACTCAATTTCCTAGATTAGACAAGAGCGCTGAGATAGTGAATAGTGATGGCTGCGTATGACCGAAAATTCAAATGACATCTGTATCTGCTAACGGACTCACGTAGGCTCCAAGCGGTTGAGCCGATTGAGATTGATTTGGTTTCTTTTTATTTAGTTTTTTTCTTTTTCTTTTCTTTATGGGGTGAGGTTATCTGGCCTCTTGGCATGGAAATTTTATCAAGGCAAAAATGTGATCTAAATGGAATTTTCCTAAGTTAGCTCTTAATATTTGTATAGTTTTTTGTTTGTTGATAGACGTTTTGGGGGTAAACGTTTGTGGAGAACGGACGTGGCCACGCTGCGTTCTGCTGACACTTGGCACTTATGCTGCTTTCTGTGTGAACAGAGGGAGACACATTGTCAATTCGCTCAAAACTAGTTGTGTCTTATGGCTTCAGTGTGAAATACAGCAAAAAACAGTCAGATGGAGTGCACCCAGTACTACTGACCAGTCAGGTATAAATGCACTCGATCAACCGTCTCAACCTATAAGCCTCCCCAGCTCTGTCCCCTGAATGTGCAATTTCAATCGTGATCGTCTTCTGTTACGTTGCATCAAGGCATAGGCATTAAATCAATGGACATCTAGTCAGATCTCGGATCAATTTTGGGACTTTTTCAGTCTAGCTGTTATCCAAACTATTGCAACCATCGCATAGAGCTTTGGAGAATTACTAGAATTGTTTACCCATCTAGCAACCCAACACCAACTCAGTGTTTTACTCCTTCTGAAGCTGCATGCCAAATCTCTCTTCTCTCTGTAAGACACCCTATCGGTCAATGCTCCCCACTTATCGCTGGTATTCTTGCGATAAGGGTTCCATTACTCTATTACCTTTTGGAAACAGCGATTGTCATTACAATTACACACTGAGACAGCTTTGTCGTTGATTGCGTACGTCATTTAACAAAGACAACACAAAGATTGTTTTGTCTTCATTTACCGGTTAATGGGTTCCATTTATTGGTAAGCGCTTCGGTTGCTGTGTTGCCGTGTACGACCAACCAACAACCATAGTGTTGATCTGCGAGCACGGCACAGTTTTCTGAGGTATGATGTTAAAAAAGTCTAGATTTATTATATTTTTAATCTTGATTTATTATTATTTACTATATTATATATTATCAATTTTTAAGTTATATTTCCTTGGGTTATATCGACAAGTTCGTTGCCGATTTTAATGAAACGACATAAATATGGTGTCATCCTACAACCTGATAAGATCAGTATGAATGTCAAAACTAAATTATACCACATTTTCAATACAAATATGCAAATTAAATTGTGGTCTCTACATGCTTCCTTTAATTATGTTCTTGGCCCGTGGCATTGTGGGTATGTGCGTCGACTCCTACGCACTTGAACCTATCTGTCTAGGTTCGATTCATGGTACGACAAGAAATACTTTTCACGGCCCCACCTCTTTCGAGTCACTGACAATGCTCAAAGAGTATAACCGTCTAGAAAAAGCTTCTCAAATTTGGCCGTTCGGAGTCGGCATAAAACTGTAGGTCCCTTCCACTCGTGAGAGAACAATAGCACGCACAACACGAGTGGTTGCTGAGAAGCTAGGTCCTGGCCTTCTATGTAGCGCGTGTAGGTAGTGTAGGAGGCATACGGCGTCAACCACGCCTGCGCGTCATCTCATTCGCAGTTCTGCAACGCTTTTGAGCTGTCTCCGACTTCAGCGTTGTCGTTTGCCAATTTTTTAGTGAAGTATTTTCCGAAAAAAATATAAGTATTTTGCTGCAAACTGATGCATTATTATAAAAGTTGAGATTTTTATGTTAAAAGAGTAGTTATGCAGTTCTCAGGTGTTTGAGTACCTACACAATTTGTGGCTACTTGATGGAAGAGTTCATTAATGAATAATGCAATTTTCCAATTGTGAGGGAAACAATAAAGTCTACAAAAAGTGAAGCATTTTTGAAAAGAGGAAATGTCGAAGTATTGTCTATGAACACGAAGTAAACAAAACTTCAATTGAAGTATAAACGGCAACGCTGGTCATGCGTCACGTTTGCCTAGAACATCCCGCTATTCTGCCTGCCTGGGTAAGCGGATGCCAAGCTTTTTCGCAATTGAGTTATCTTGGCCCGTTCTCATTTGCAGTTGTTCGTTGAAGACACTGTTCGTCCAAAATTGCCATTTTCCAGGTAGTGCACCCATAAAGCAGCATCGATTCCACGTTGTATCTAAATAGTCGGAGTTTAGTTCTCAAACTGATACCATTACTTTTCCAGGAAGTGTATAGCATTCCAAAAGCAGCTTTAGCCTTCTCGATTCTGCTGCGGACATACAGTTCAGAGCCACTGCGGTTAGCCGATACCATAGTTCCGAAATGTCGAATGCTGTAACTTTCTCGAATTCCTGCACGATAATCTTCAGTTGTTCGCGTGTGTTAAAATCCTTAGGGCTTTACGTTTTGTTGTATTTATTTTTGGCCACACTATGTTAGCCTCAGATTCTAGATTGTGGGCCATTAAGTGAAGGTCTGTAGAGGGAACTTTATAAGCGCGAATATGATTCGATTATTTTCGTTAAGCATTGATTAGAAATTTGCCCAAAATGTATGGATTCCATCACAAAAATAATGGAATTCAATAAAATGAACAAGCAATAGACGCATACACAAACGTCAGATGAAATGAAAGAGAGAATGCAAGTTGAATACATATTTATGTTTAACTTCTGGCAAAAATGTACTGTAAAATATTTCTGAAGTCGATTATTATTTCAAGGCATTTTTGAAGTCAAGATGTGAGGTTGTTTCATTAGGCCAGGCAGTCAGTTTTTAATTTTTTGCAAACTATTCGCGAAGTCAACAGGAAATAATCTGACACCGAATTCCTTGTGTTTGCTTTTTTTTCCAGAACTACACAACACTAACAGCTGAAACAAATTCCATGAAATGTGCATACACTAGTTCTCGTGCGAGTTAGAAGCAATGTAAGCATGACGTTTGCTATACACAACAAACAAAGGGGTGGCGGACTTGGCCCCCTTATCACATAGTTCCTCAATTGCTAATAAGACGTTTCAAGATCTTGTCGGAGATGTTGCCTACCACAGCTCTGTCAACGACATTGAATCAGTTTCATTTCAGTTGGCTTCAAATAAACACCAAAGAAGTTTCCATTGCATTGAGATTTTACTCAAAAAAATGCTGAAATACAGTAGAAGCATATTTGAGTTGAATGAGTGAGTTGAATGGTTACTTTCAATTTGAACAAAGCAATTTGTAAACTCAAAGGAAACTACCTTATCGAAGGCAATGTCAAAACTTTTAACGAAACGTCAAAAAAAACTTTATCAAAATGAAAGATGACCACAATAGCTTTTGGAAACTTAGGCAAATGTCTATTTAAATGAATAAAAGATAAAATCTCATAAAACACTGGATGTCAAACTTAAATGTGCATATGTCATAAGTTGTCAATTAATTGAATGAAACTTGGCGAAAACCAGAACTGAACGAAACCAGGCAACACGGCTATTTCAGGTTCGTATAAATGATACGATGAAGGCATTTATCGTTTTGAGTCAACGATTCGGGGGAATCGATACCGGATTCCGTAAGCGTGGACAGCGCGCGATCTTGTTTCGATTCCACATACCCGAGAATGAGTGTACTCATCTGAGATGGCATTTTGTTCACACTGCTCTGCGATGTAAGAAAAATATGTTCGTGGTGAAAAACTGACGCTTGTGGAATCCGGGCCCCTGGATATAAATTGTGCTAATTTATGGAAATTGGAAAAAAAATCACAGACCCAAAGATATTCAAACAAAAACGTCCTCACGTAAATTTACGTCACTCTTCAAGATATGCGTTTGCCCCTCGCGTTGGAATCTGGTTTGTGTGTGTTTAAGGCAATGAATTCTATTAATTTTCAGAGCAGCCGTGGGTTGACAACTGCTATTTCACGGTACCGCCTATCGCAAGTCACTGAAAATCGCTCGGAGATAACCTCTTAACAAGTCTAACTCTGGTGAAGAAGTTTGATGACGGTTCACCATTAGAAGTAATTCAGAATGTTCACCGTGCTATTTTCAAGAGAACGCCGATAACCGCCGTCGGAATTTGGACTTCGGATAAAATTTGTTGAACTTTCATCCTCAGCTCAACTGCATGCATCTCTCCCATGCGAAATTATGTGATAATGTCAATTCGAAATGTGAACATTGTTAAGTTTTCGCTAAAAACGCTTATTTATTCTCGAATTCATTAACATTCTCCTATAATTCACCGCGTCTGGAGTGCGATGGGAATTCCGATGTCTGGCGATCTTGTCAGACTAGATTTCAATATGCCATTCTGCTTGGATAACTTTTGATCACTTCAGGGCAATATTTGTGCGATAAACGCTGAAGAGTGCTGGTTTGGACAACTATTCGAAGCTACTTAAGTCAGCCATATTTTTGTAAGGCACTCGTTCTTCAGCTGCTTAGCAACAGCCTTGAATCTGGTTTTAATTTCTTTGGTATCAAAAGTTGATGTTAGGCGCTACCAGAAGTTTCCCAAAATTACCAAAATAGTCATAGTTTCCTTGTGTCATTGACCTTAAATGACACCGCATAAAAGATCTCCTTAAAAATGATTTTCCATTTCACCAATTTCTCGTAAACTCAATCAACTGTTGTCAACCGATCCAAAATGTATTGACTCCTAATGGCTTGGCAAACAGTATGCGCCCAACTGACATTTCCCTTAGTCGTCAAAATGTTGTAGTTGGCAAGAGGCCGCCATTATCGGCCAAAAATTGCGGGCATTGCTTTTGTTGGCATTTAACTTGACCACTCGGTTGTTATAATTAAATTCGATGTCCACCCCGCCTTGCCGCTGACGAGCAGTGTCGCTGAGCGGAAACATTGAAAATGACAAGTTGCTTGAACTCTTTAATTCTCTTTCTCTCCGTGTCTCTTTGCCGTCGAGATAGAGTCCCGTGACAAGAGCGGAAAGTATCTTGAATGTTTCTGAAACACACAAAAAACTAAAAAAAAAAAAATAGAATACGCTACAAAGATACAGATGCGACGGGGGACCATCTATTTTCGAAAGACTTTGTGACTTGTTTGAGACGCATTTAGTTTGCTTTTCACTTCTTTTTTTGTTTTGTTCCTAACGAAGTTCATTGTCCTAAAGCACCAAACACACACAAACGCCGAATTCTTGAACTGTATCTGTACCCGTCCTATCGCTTGCGCCTACAAACAATGATGGCTGGGCGGCTTGTTGTGTTATCGAACTAAAATTAGATAAAAATCTCTGAACGAGACCTACATTCTGAGTCTTCGAACGGAATGTGAGTGCTTGCTTGGGTGACAATTTAATAAGGTGCTCCGTCGGCAAGCACTTCAAATGCAACGACTTGACATCTTTTTGACAACCTCAAGGGCGGGGGGGACGACTTTATACTTTCGATACAATGGGAAAGTAATTGATCTGTGGTATGATCGTGATCTATGTCACATTGCACCTGAGAGCAACTCAAAAACGCTGAGATGGAGAAATACCGAGAAATATTCGGGTGCTCTTGAGAGAAAAGGTATGTTTTGATCGAGTAAGGACCACATGCAGCAGGAACTCAATCGAGTTTTCGGCGGTTCTTTTGAAGTGTCAAAGATGAAGCTATGGTTCCATGGAAGCAATCAATCCACAGAGAGAAGCAGCATTTGAAATTATTGTTTCGATCGGGAGTTCAATTCATACCTATTTCCGTGGATTGGACTGGTCTTTTAACTGTTGGCGGGTGTTTTGTTTCGAAGCAAAGATTTGTCTTTCCTAATAGGAGTTTAAATTATATTCCCCGGCTTCCTCCACACGTGGGTGGTCAAGACTTTTGGGGAATCAGAAGTTCCGCTGCTAGTTTTGGTTTTCACACAAAAAAAACAGCGATGTCCCAAGGCAGACACGCCGATGTTGGAGTCGAAACTAAATTACACACTTTAAATGCATTTGGTCAATTATTCACGCACATCTTTGGTGCCTGAAATTACACGCTATCCACTATGTGTGCATCGACTTCTTCGCTGGATGGTGATGGTTTGATCACGATCACGATCACTTTTACTTTCACATGTTTAATTTATTGCAAAGCCTGGCGTTCTGGTGAACGAATGTCACTACGTCACCCAAAGAAGAAAAACAACCTTCTCCTTAGATGGGTGGCTCCGAAGTTTTAACCAACTCTGGTCTTCGAGTGATAAGATCATTTATCTATCAGACGTTTTTCAGGCAAGGGCTTTTATGTAGGTTATGTTCGATTTTGGAAGGGGAGTGTGATGGTTGAACATCACTTCCACTCGGTGGCCTTAGCACATATTCTATTAACCTGTTCCGTCGCGTGGTGGCTTAAGCAACCCCGTGCTTTTTACGAATTTTAAGAGATCCGATATCCGTCTACATATGTGTCAGCAGTCTCTGTGAAGAATCTGTGGCCCAACGAATCTAGGCGTCGATTCTGGAGAGCTGGGCAGTGGCATAGCAGATGTTTGATCGTGTCGGTCTCTTTCTCGTCAGAGAGATCGCTGGATACCGTGTTCCATTTCCGGACCATTGCTCCAATGGGGCAGTGTCCTGTGATCACTCCGACGAACGTCAGAAGCTTCCTGTCGTTGACAGTCATTTCCTGCGAGCCAAAAGGAGTTGGCTTCTTTTTGTACTATGTCGCTTAAAGTCCGGTATAATGCATTGATCGGGGGTCGCAATGATGTGTCCGCTTCGCTAATGTCCATTTCAGACCCTTGCCTGGCTAGTTCGTCTGATCTGTGCCTTGGAACCCAGCAGAGAGAGTTTTACCTTATGGTGGCTGATGGATCTTAGTGAATCGCGGCAGTTCATAACAGCATTTGATCTAATTGTACAAGATTCTATTGACTAGCCTGGCTGTCAACAAAGAGGGTGGGATTTGATAGTGGGATTATTTGTCCGAAATATTGTCAGAATCTCAGCTTGGAAGACACTACATGTAGCAGGGTGTCAGAGTAGAATCCGGCTCCAGTACATGTGTCCATTTTTGATCCGTCGGTGAAAAGGGCAATCTAGTGGTCGTTGATAATGGCGTTCGAAAGCCACTTGTCTCTGTCGGGGAACAGAATTGGGATTTTGAAGGAGAAATCGTTATGAGGAGATATATAGTGGGCTGTAACAGCGAAACTACTGTTACCATGTTTCTTTCTCAGGTCATCTATTATTTTGATTATGGCCGCATGTCCAAAGTTGGCTTGTTTCCACAGAGAGGACGCCCTTAGTCTGAGAGTGCTTTTTGCGGCGCAGCCTTTTATGAATAAGTCAAGAGAGAGGAGCTCCCGTTGAACAAAGAGCAGCTGACCTTTGTACTTTGCTGAACATGTTCATATAGCTTATTATGTTGCTGGCAGTCCACCGGGTTAGGTCCCACTTACATAAATTGTGTACGTCACTTTAGACTAGACTTAAATCAACGCTATCTTCGTCCTAGTCCTCTCCTGCGCTCTCTGATTAAATAAATTTACTTACTTACTTAGGGTGGCGCTACAGTCCGAGGTGGACCTGGGCCTCAACCAACAAGCGTCTCCAGCCAGCTCGATCTTTAGCTAGCTGTCTCCAGTTTCGCACGCATAGTTGGTTGAGGTCCCTTTCCACTTGCGTGCGCCACCTGAGTCGCAGTCTTCCTCTACTGCGCCGTCCCTCGGGGGTGGATTCGAAGACTTTTCGGGCCGGAGCATTGGTTTCCATCCGCTCTACATGACCTAGCCATCTCAATCGTTGGATCTTCACTCTTCTGGCTAAGTCGATGTCGCTAAACAGCCCGTATAGTTCGTCATTATATCTCCTCCTCCACTCACCATCTATGCAGACGGGACCGAAAATCACACGAAGAATTTTCCTCTAGAAGCAACCAAGAGCAGCTTCATCCGCTTTTGACAAAATCCATGCCTCCGCGCCCTATAGCAGGACTGGGACGATTAAGGTCTTGTAAAGCGTTACCTTGGTTGTTCGAGAGAGCGTTTTGTTTACCAATTACTTTCTTAGCCCAAAGAAGCAGCGATTGGCAAGAGTTATTCTTCGTTTGATTTCAGCGCTGGTGTCATTCTCTGAATTGATAGCGGTACCTAGGTAGACAAAATTGTTGACTACCTCAAAGTTATATCTGTCTGCTGTGACGATCTGACCTAGACGTCGGTGTTGGGTGTCCTTTCTCGTTGACAGCATATACTTGGTCTTACCCATCTTCGCGGCCTCCGTAGCAATACCCACAAAAGCGCCATTGACATCACGCTGCGTTCTTCCGATAATGTCAATATCGTCGGCATATGCGAGTAGTTGGACGGACTTCTGAAAGATTGTTCGTCTGGTGTTGGCGTTCGAGTTTTGAACAATTCTTTCAAGAACGATGTTGAAAAAGTCGCATGACAGCGCGTCGCCTTGTCTGAATCCTTTTTTGACATCAAAGGTCTCAGTTAGGTCTTTACCGACCTTGATGGAGCAGCGTGCATTCTCCATCGTCATCCTACACAAACGGACGAGTTTGGTAGGGATGCCAAAACTAGACATTGCTCTGTATAGCTCGTCTCTATAGATGCTATCATACGCGGCCTTAAAATCGATGAAAAGGTCGTGGGTATCGATTTGTTGCTCCTGGGTTTTCTCCAAAATCTGCCGCAGTGTGAATATTTGGTCGATGGTGGATTTTCCTGGCTTAAAGCCACACTGGTATGGACCGACCAGGTTGTTGACGAATGGCTTTAGGCGTTCACACAGTACGGCAGATAAGATTTTATATGCGATACTTAGGAGACTGATGCCTCTGTAGTTGGCGCAGATCAAAGGGTCTCCTCTTTTATGGAATTTTTGATTAAATAAATACCTTTTTTTAATTTAAGCATAAGAACCATCTTACGGACAATGACTCTACGGAATTGACATTCCGTTGTAAATATTTTAATGAAAACTTGACATTAATCAAAATTAAATTAATGTTCCAACTTATTGTCAAAACAAAGCTGCAAGAATTATCTAATCTAACTTAAAGCAAAAAAGGGGATGGATTTTGGACTAGCAATTAGAAGCAGAATGTACTAGAGATGATGTCAAAAAGGTTTACATGCGCATTAGCTCTTCGGAAAATGCGTGTAATGTGTTCGTTGGAGTGAGTATTTCATGTATGGCGTGTGTGCAGGTAGCAAATATTACCAAGGTTAGTGTTGAAGAAGAAAGACTTGTAGAGAGTTGCTTAGTCAACTGGGTTATTTTATGAGAATTTGGGCATCGTCTTTGATTTTTTCTCTTGCACTTCTGTCCGATGTGAAGTTTTGCGTTTCAGTTTCACGCACCAAACTAATTGTGGACATTCTTCAAGTTGTATACATATATTATGGACAGTCCGAGGTGGACCTGAGCATCGCTTCTACAGCAATAATCTTATGGCATTATCACCCAGAAGTCAAGCCTAGTTCTCCTGCAATCAAATTCTGACGCAACGCGATGTTCAGGCATCATTTCACTTTGCTCTAACATTTCTCAATCAACTGCTAACCTTGGTCTGTAATCAGACAGATCCCAAAGTTTAACACCAGATGAGACAATTTTTCCACGACTGATTCCAAGGCCCTATTACACATCATCTGATTCCAGACAACACATACATATGCATCTGCACAGTAGGAATTGCGTGTTCAGCCAAACGAAAGCAAAAGTCTCCTTCTTTTCGCCGCACTCGCAAATTGCGTAGGAAAAATTGTCTATTTTTGCGCGGTGGCCTTGTTGATAGCGTTTTAGGAAATGATACGCAAAGAACGATTTATATTACGAAAGCCACCAGCCTTCACAATTTTATTGCGTGCGTTGAGCGCACCACCCAGCTGATGAAACGGCGACGGTTATCAAGACATTTTTATGACCCGTTCAGTACGTACAATACATATCCGCGCTGATGGCGACGGTCTGAACGCTAATCGATCGAGGAAACAGTAATTCGTGCACGATCCCAGCACAACTCACTGTGATTAGCGATTATCTGCTTCACTACAAATCCACGAATGATCATTTGCGGTGAGGAAGTTCGCGAAAATGTCAAGGAGTCGTCGTCGTTCATCACTTTCGGCAATTGATCTGCGATACGTGTGGCTCTGGAATTAGTCTCCGCCGATAGAGACTGGCGTTGACGACATGACAACAATCTGAGATTGTGCCTAAGTCACGGTTGTGCATGTTATCTGTGGGCTTTCCAAATGATTTCGTTGATTGATTGATTTCGTTTTGATTTATTTTTTTTTTTCAAATTTTTTAATTTGTCAGTATTTGAACTGGTTTCGTGGCGGGAGATATGGGCGCTTGTAAGGGACTTGGCGGTGATGTGGCGCCAATCATCTTGCGCCATTGAATTATCTCTGCTATTGTCTATTGGAAGCGAAGAGATATGAATTGTAAAAGAGGGACATCCAACTTGTAAGAAAGAAATTCGAAAAAAGTATGTGTGCCAAGATGTGTTGGAGATTATTTTTGATTGTCAGCTCACATAGTGATGAACCGACTGACTCGAGAGCTAGGTATCAATGACTGGAGGCTGGTGACTCGAGTCTGTCAAGTACAGGGCTAGGATATTTAGTATTTGATGTCTTTGCTCCAAAATCACTGGAATTGTTGCGGAAGAACTGTGGCTACAAGAAGACTTTTGGCTTCTTTTAAGTCAGCCGGAGTAGCAGTATGCCCAACATCATTCATTCAATTCTGTGCCCATTGTCACAATTAAAAAGAGTTTTTTTTTAGAGGTATAGAACTTTAAGTTGGCAACACTATTTTAACTGGCGGCCATTTTGTCAGCCGCCAAGTGATTTATTTTTTGTTTGGTTTGACATTTGTTGGTTAGCATAGCATAGTTGGCATAGAAAGGCGTAGATTCGGTGAATGGGCCCAAAACAAGATTGCTGTTGATCTCAATTTTCTTAAGCGAATTTTGTTTAGCGATAAAGCTCACTTTTGGTTCAATTGAAATGTCAATAAACAAAACTGCAAAACAGACCCGTGAATTGGCCTCCAAGATCGTGCGATTTAACGCCGCTTTACTATTTTTTTTTTGATATGCCAAGTCGCTAGTCTTCGCCGATAAGCCCGAAACGATTGACCATTTGGAGGATAACATTCGCCGCGTTATTGCCGATATACGACCACAAATGCTGGAAAAAGTCATGAAAATTTCGACGTCCAGATAAGACTACGTTCGGGCCAGCCGTGGCGGTCATATGACAGAAATCTTATTTAAATTATAATACCAGAAGATTATCTTTCTAAATAAGTAAATTTCATGTCAATTTAAAAAAAACAATCATCTTTGTTTGATTCGATTTCAAAGTTATGTATTTTATAAAACACCCTTTATTACTCCTTTGCATTAATTGGTTAATTTCACTTCACTTTAAAGTAAAATTCCTTTCCACAGTGGGTTGCGTGAGTGACAAATGCTTCCAGTCACCACTCCAAAGCCACACATGCCGTCATAATTCCATATTCTGACGTAACCTCCGGTCAAGTTTTACTTCAATTCCTGTCTACTAGGCCATATATATGTCAACAACCGTTCCAGACAAAAAAAAAAAAAGATATACAGCGACATCGTACCTCCTGACTCCTAAATTGTCCAATTGACGCATAAATTAAGATCGTGGCGACAACCTTTGCATGTCGTGTTGCATGACCTCCTTCTGGTTTGTCATAGAAAATCTCTTTTTGGGCACAAAGAAAAACCCACCCAGGTGTATGTGTGTGTATGTGCATTGCTTGTTAGATGATGATGACTAACAGAGAGTTTCTCACAGCCTGCAGTCGCGCCAACTGAATAAATTGCATCCCAATTTGAAGCCGCCGCCGTCGCCGTCATTCGCAAGAAATCTCTCGATGCGTTGCCTCAAGGCACAACACCAATCCGCCACGAATTGGTCACATCTTTGTTGCGAAATATCGCATGCGCTGGAATCCATACCCAATTCGGCACAAGAGTGGGACGTTAACTTATCGCAGAAGCATGATCCACAAGCCCGAGTGGGTTGGTGGAAGCAAACCACAGTGTGTGAGGCATTGCGCAGGCGTAACCGGCGCTCGATGCACCTCAAAAGGAAACGCAAGCGATGCTACGGGTGCACGAAGGAGCAGAGCAGTGAAAGTTGACAGGAAATGCTTATCGCAACAACTGCACAGACGCTCCTCAAGCATCACACTTCGCGAATTTAAGCGTATCTTTGGATGGTGGTAATTTATTAATTAATCGCATAAGCACTCACCTTATTATCTTGCGTCGATTATTCGGATGTATGCGGTTGGCCGATGTTGGATCGACTTTCTTGAGCAGTCCGTGGAGTTCTTCCGACGTCATCTTCGTCTCCAGCAGCTGAAACGAATCCAAGATACAATCGCGTTACTTGTGACGAGGAGAATAGGACAATCTGGGTGTTTATTATGAATTGACTGATTGATTCGGCGCAGAAGGGAAAGTAGGTAGAAGTTGGCGTATTGCCGATATAATTATGCATTCAGCCAAGAGAATTTCGTTGGCCCATCGATCTCTAAAGATTCGTGGAAACTCTTAATGAATTCGACGAATTGAAAGTTGATCTTCTTCGTGTGCTATGCTCGGGGGAAGGAACGACGCTGGAGACGCAGTTCTAAGCGGGTTTGAGGATTTAATGAGCGGGGTTGTTTGGCAACTGGTATTATATGTGAATGAATTATGTTGGGTTAGATTATGAGAAGGGTGTCTAGGGAAATTTGACAAAGTGGTTCGAGAATTAGCGTCGCGACTGTGATGGTAGTCGGTCGATGAGAAGCCTGTAAACATTGTTGACATCATACCGGTCGTAACATAGAGTAGAATGCCAAGTGTGATGTAAAGAATATTTCGAATGAGTTGCTATGCCACTTATGAAAATTCGAATCGAAGGTCTGGAACATGAGAATTGATGTGTGTTATGGAAACCATCTCTTCTAGCTGTACGATGGATGGATAAGAGCTAAGCCACTGATTAGGCGACACTTACTCAGCTCCAGCTCTAAAACAACGGCGACGTGGCAAAACAAATTCCCAGCCCAGATGGGGATCTTGAAGTAGAGTTGGCGACGAACGAGTCATATTCTGTTATGGTCAACGACGGCGCTCACATCCATATTGTCCAAGGTTCAAAGAAAGTCACCTAGCCTCCTAATTAAGGGCTGTGCGAGAAGTTAACTATAGCACCACGTACATAAACTATGGGTTCCGAGACAACCAACCGTAGGTCCCTTAACAAAGCGGAACTCGTAGATAGCTACAAATCAGACATCAACGTAAATCCAGGTAGTCCGGTGGAATGTACCGGACAATAGGCGGATAAAAAACTACGGCATCTACCACGGTGATTGCAACAGAGAGAGAGGCGCTGTTTTGAATGTGAATTTATTGTTCGAGACAGACTTAGGCAAAGAGTCTTGAGACTTGTTTGCAAAAGCAACCGCTTCAACCAATTCGCATCAAGGCTGAATGTGAGAATGCATCAAATGTGTCAATCAAAAAATGGTTGTCGGTATAATTGTGCCCACTGAGTTTCATCAGGATTTACAACAATTCAGAAGCCATGTTCTGCATATCTATTCAGCTGAAAAAGTGAACCCTGAATTTGTCTAAATGTCTGCAGGAGGGTATAGCAACAAGTTTTCATGCAGCTAGGCTCTAAAAGGACTCAAATTCGAGCTCCTGCGATTCGCCCTGAACGTGCGTCTACGGATTTTCCAACAAACCTTCACTCACTTTAGTATGCCGTGTGCCATGTTTTTGCGTCACGTGGAGTGTACATGGTATTCAATTTAGTTACCACACGACACGGCGTATGCCGAGCCGAGGTTGTCGATTATGAGCGTCATAAAAATTATTTTATCTTTCATACGTCTATCGAATAAAATAGGATGAGGCAAGAAGGTTATACTCAATAATTAGGCGTCGATAATTATGCCAGGCGAGGTTCGACTAGACGTCTTCGAGTCGTAATAAGATAGGTCGCCCTGAGCTAAGGTGGCTCCACAAAATCGGGCACCTGTTGAATGATAACGTGCCAATAATGTCCAATGTTCAGACTTAACGAAAATTGCTCAATTCTGATGTTCAGTTTTGGATAAACTTTTTTTCAGACTAGATCCGAATCATCTACTGCAGAATGTTAAGGGCGACGATGGCGCAGAAAGTTCCAGTCAATCTGGACAGTAGTAGAAGAAATTTCGGTTGCAACGTCATAGACGGAACCAGGATAGAATTATTGCAACTAAAGTGAAATAGGGTATCTGAAGCTCTTGTTGGGTGGATACACCAGCTTCAGATATGATCAGAGCAAAGCTTGCCCTGTGGTTGGATTCTCAGTCGTAAACACTGTATAGAAGCCGATTGTTAACTGATGGCTTATTAGCATGGTTTCAGGCCAGAGAAATCCACAAAATACCAGATCCTGTCAAAGACTGAAGAAGTCTTACTTAATCGTAGATTTCGATGCCGCAATTAATAGCATGTATAGAGATGAACTGTACACCGCCATGTCTAGTTCTTACATGAAGATTAACAGCTGGATGGCGCCGTTGGTTGAGTGCCTGCCCCTGGCTAGAGGGGTCTCCGTTTCGAATCCCAGTGAAAGCAAAGTTAAAACGCTTTTATCGGGTTTTCAAATCTGGTTCAGTCACCATTTGCCGTTGGGATCAAATTAACGGCGCTATCACTAGAGTCGTCGATCAGTGGTAGTAGTCTGACTATGGGTATCACAATGGACCAACATGGTCTAAGTGTGCTGGCGATTTCGTTGGCAGCCCAACTACCTACCTACCTACCTACATGAAGATTGAGAAGTCTCTTTGGTTCATCAAGGTCGCAATGTATTCAGCGATACCTTCAACGCCAAATAAGGTTTAAGGCAATGGGAGACACTGTCGCGTGAGTTCTCCAACATCAATTTTGAGAGGATCGTGCAAATACGCCAACACTAGAGGCAAGGTCTTCCAGGAATTCATTCAACGGTCCCCAAAACAGCAGAAACAGAGTCCTCTCACGAAAGACTAAGCTAATTTAAATATCCTACTTAACGGCGCAGATGATATCTGGAGACATCTTCTGGACAACGTGCCTTCAGGTCGAAGGGTGTTTTACCCCAGTGCTAAAACGCAACAGACGACCGCGACGTCCGCGTATAAGAGGCGCTTACAAGTGGAAAAATACAGCAACTAACTCGGAACTGGAAACATTTGGTAAGAGTTCGCACCAACGGGGAAGGACTGCTAGTTTATGGTCAGCTTCGCACCAGTCGCACAAAGAAGAAAATTAATAAAACAGAGAAATCTTCATCAAGCAATGTAACCAACAAACTAAGATTTTCTAAGACGGAACAAAGTATATTATTTCCTTGTACTTACATTTTCTGTGATCCTTGTATCCGGGCCCGATTTGTCTTTTGTTTTTTCCACCTTATGAGAGTCACTGACGACCAAGACGTTCCACAGGAGGCTCTCAATGTAGTAGTTCGTGCCACCAACCACAATTGGTGGCTTAGACTTGGCAAGCAAGTCATCTATCTTTGAAAATTTTAAATGTAAGGAAAATATTGAAAGCATTTTGAGAAGACTTCATCTTAGTCCTTGTGAACTGCCGAATTACAATGTCTTCACATGAAATACAGTTTTTTCTTTTTAAAAGGATACAATTGGAAGTGCAGCATCCCTAAAACTGACCACAGTGAACGCTTCTCCAGGTTGCGCTACGTCAAGAAGATAATGTTTTGCTTTCGCCTGTTCCGCTTTGGTAGCTTTGGCCGTCACAATGTCCAACTTCGAATAGACCTAAACAAAGAAATACGTCAAATGAGGATGAAAACAAACACATAGATGAAGCCTAGATAAACCCTTTTATTGCGCAATAAAAGAAGTGACTGAGACAATTGAAAGCGTGACCTTATTCCGCAGACCGATGTATTGTGCTACTCCTTGTGAAACTTGGCCTTGAACGAAATTCTCGATTGGTGAGCAGAATGTAATGAAATGTTCTGCCTGTTTTTGTTTTCTCACGATTCTCGACTTGTACTCCACAAACGGTTCCTTTTTTGGCGTAACCTTGTCACTCCATATTCGCATGGATGTAATTGCTACCTCCTCTCATGCTGGTTTACACAAGACAAAGACAAGACATTATGGACAATGACAGAGCGCACAGCAAGAGGTGTGCAGTGTGCACAGATCCGCAGAAGAAAACGAACACGATGGAAAAAATAAATGCGAGTAAATACGTCCCTACGGGAAACCTTTCATAGATTTGTGTTCAACGAAATTGTACAGAACACTTGTGTGTTTTTGATCTGCTTCAGAAATCGGTCGCCGCAAGTTTTTGTGTCCATTTCGAGGAAGTGTTCAAGAAAAGCAATAAATTTTTTTTTTTAAAGAAAGTTTAGCCATTATTTCTTGTGAATCCTTGCAGGAGTTACAAGCACTTAATTTTTGAGACACAACCTGTCCGAAACCAGTTAGGAATAACAGAATTACGGTGAACTGTGTGTGTGTCAATGTGCAAATATGTTGAATTAGGTTTAGGTGGCTGATTGTCAGCCTGCAGCCGTCACACAAAGCCCAGTGTAGGCCCATTGTATTACCACGCAGTTCTAGTCGATCCTTCTCCGAAAACCAGATGGGGCTTTTGACAAAGCGATGAAGATAGCAGACACTTAAATTGCTTTCTTCGGTCAGGTGAGGAAGTGAGGCCTAAGCGGAGGGCTCTGGCGTACCGCCAAAATAAATGGTTTCTTTTCTAATTCTTCGTCTCTGCAGCTTCTACATAAGGCGCTGTAGAGTCGACCCAATCTATTGGCGTGAATTCCAAAGGCGCAGTTCCCTGTGATGACGCCGATGAGCGTCATGAGAGTTAGCCTGCTCATTCTAATCAGACAGTGTGATCGTCTCAGATTGAGATTAGGCAATAATTGTTTGGAATGATTGAAATATCATCAGACTATATACGATTGTTGTGGCCAATACAGTGAGTTTGTCAGCTTCGCTGAAATGTCACAATTTACCGGACCCATATAATATGAATGCTAAAATTCTTGGCCGCCTCGTTAAGAGGTAGGCGACAGTTCAGCGTGGTCTTCAAGCTAAATGTGACTGCGTCCAGAAACTTGCTCACAGCCTGGCTATCGAGCCAAGACAAAGCTTTCCTTACCGCTGTGGTTTCTGCGGGAAAGACACTACAACTCTTTAGCTCATCGATTCAAATGTGAAGATCAGCAGAGCACCATCCAGCGTCTGGAGGTCAGGCTTTCATTAAGACCTGGAGGGAATGCTGGTTCGGTAGTTCTTCTCGAAGATGGGCTTTGATAGAAGGGTGGTTTGGGGTTTATCAGTGATATTCTTTTTGTGAAGATCCGGGTTATTTTCCTCTTCTTTATGGATTTCCTGTAAACAATTTATGGCAGGAAATCTTCTTAACCAGGAGATCTTCAACTCCAACTTCGATAATGGGAGCTGTACTAAAGCATCTATACAGATGTTCATATGCAACTTAAATATCTCATGTCGACTGCTTTATAAATGTTGAAGCTGTACATGTATGTAGTGGTGCACAAAAACGGACGCACGAATTTGTACGAAATTATAAAGGTCTCCTTTTTAATGACTGAATCTTTATAAAAAAAAAACTTGTTTTGCAATATAAATTTCTTCACAAGATCACTGCTCAATTGTTTCCACAAACAAATCACAGACACAACCGGAATTAATTATGTTCCACATCACATCACGTAGTCACTGTACAGCGGATACTTGTAAACAACTCAACCGCGTGGCCGGCAACGGGACGCGTGCACCGGTATTCCACAACTCGCCTCCACACATGTGTTGTTCGACGGAATTCCCATCTCGGCGTAATCACTTCTACGAATCACAAAGCATACCCCATTCACAGAAATCAAAGATTTATTGGGCTTTTAACTGCAACACCAACACAAATAACACGAACCTGCATAGAATCCGCACTTATTATCTCCCCACCGAAGCGCTCGGCCAGTTCGAGTGACAATTTCGTTTTCCCCGTACCGGTGGATCCGAGGATTACTATCAGCGGCACTTTACGAATCATTTCGATAAAAAATTTAACAAATTTAAATGCGAAATTTACGAATATTTATGCACCGCAACACAGAAATTCACAGAGCACGACATCAATCGACCGCAACACGTTGTGAGGCACACCAACAGCTGACAGCAGAAACGTCAAAGCGAACAGCTGTGCTGTGTACGGCGTGGTGGTGCATTTGTGGAACCTATTCACTTGTGGAATGTGACAGTCGCAGTGTGGTTTTGTTTTCAAATTGAAATTTCATCGGAGTGTGGTGCCCTGCCGGTGAATTGTTATTGCCGCGAAGATAGGAAAATCTTATCAGATAAAAGATTTACATTCAAATGCGATGTGCGCAACGCCATTTGTGTTGTTTGCCGATTGGGTGAGATGTGTGCCGAGATGGAGATGTGTCTAGTGATTATTTTGAGTTCGATTGATTTTCGTTGGGAGACTACATGTCTGCTTTTGAGGCAGAGTATGGCTGGATGTACTAAAATGGGGATGTAAATGGGTAGAGGTAGGTGGGAAAAAATTAGCCGTAGTAGAGGAAGGCTTGGGATTAGTTTAGGCATTCGGAGAGCTTTAATGCTGACAGCCTTCACTAGAGGAGTTCGTGAACAGATTTATATTTATGTTTGCTTCTGTGGGTAGTTTTTCTAACATTTGAGCAGACTTTCCGAATCGTCCGAAAATGTAGCAAACTGAGAGTTTCTCTTGGTTACTTAATTTAAATTGAGTCGAGTTCAGCATTCAGGTATACCAAAGAATGGGGAATGCCTGCCATGGATATAGCCTGAATGGATATCAATTTCCTATGTCGCAGTAAGTTGGTTGAGTTCCCTTGCGATTTCTCACAGGACCGTGTTATCCTAGCCACTTGTTCGTGGACGACCAGAGATTAGGATTTCTTGCGTCGTTCCTCGAAGCAGCTAGTTATTCCCTTCATTGTTGCCGTATACCGAACCGGTGAGATCATAATCTCAGTGGAACATAATCCTTTTGCATAAACTGTAAAGTTTATCAGGAATGTCGGATCTAAACATGACACTTCAACATGCGACCTTGAAATCGACAAATTTGTAGACTATGTGACGATTTATAATGACACGGTCGACAATATGTTTTTTGCTGACCTGTCACCGCACTGATATGATCTCACCAATTAACCAAAATTTATTTGTCCATTAAAATGAATAGGAGAACCCTACATTTGGTCGGGTTGCGGTTGCGAAATGAGACGAATACAATTTGTTGAGAAGCGGTGTAAATAGTTTGGTGTCAGAACAACAAACCCAGGCATAGGTATGTGTGAGCCGTGGCAGTCATTCTAACCTAACACGTCGTGGAATTTCTGATCGTATGAACAAACACTCTATCTACGTGTGCCTTTTTTGAACTTCGACCCGCTAAAAGCCGTATCAAGGAGAATGAATGATTTAGATATGCGTAGAGGCTCATGTCATTTGTCAGCAGAGTTGTTTGATCTTGGAAGGTTTTAGTAGAACGTGATCCTTTAAGGATAGCCAACTAACAATTAACTCTGTGAATATACATATAGTAAGCTGATAGCAGACACTTCTGCTGCCGTTTTAACGACTTTGAAGAGCTTTAGACACAAAATGCAATTCGAAACATTTGCATTGTCCTAATATTTATTGGAAGAGAATTGACTAGACTATGCAAGTGAATATTGAACGGAATGAAGGGCTACAAGGCTTATCTTGTCGGCTTAAACTGATGAGCATTCCCGACGAGACGTGTATTGCAAGTGAATTCGTGGAGAGGAGGACCGTTTGTAAAATAGCGATGAAACAGGGACAAATATGATATAGTACATCGGTGTTCTAGCGAGACTATTAACTTTGCGACATTGCAGTCACCTATCGCTCGCTTTGGATTCTAACCTATAAGTGCAGGATGGTCTTAGGGGCACTATAGTCGATCGTAGTTGGCCGTAGGAGCATTCACGAAGCGGAGAGACTTATGCAATTTGATTTGAATAGAGTCGCTGCTTGGTGTCACAACCATGGATTAATTATCAACGCACTTAAGACAAAGGTAATGCACATTCGTCAGCCGCATATTCCCAGAACAAAATTGCACCGGAATTATAGAGAACGTGTTAACATACAAATACCATGGACTGACAGTCGACTAGAACTTTAAATGGAGCTACCAAACTGACAATTTGAGGAAAAAATTTGTCAATCTGCGTATGAACTTTTCCATCTAAACAACCTCACCACACCAGAAGTAAACATACAATGCTATTTCGGACTGGTGGAATCGCACCTAAGATATGGAATACTTGCATGGAGAAGTCTTTCGGTTGCATTGACACCAGCGTCATTCATGAATAATGACTTATTATTACGGGTTCGCTTGAGTGACAGCAGTTTTAGATGCATTGAATTCCATTCTGCTCTTATTAGATCGAAATTCAATGTAATTAGCATATGCTGCTTTTCCATACATTCTACGGCCGAGGGACAGGGTCGGGATTCTTGGAACGAGTATGAAAAGCTGAAAGTACCGTCATCAGCGAAGGAGTGAATTGGATTAGAAGTATTAGAGAGGAGAACATTTAAGACTGTCAGAGAGAAAACGGAGCATTGTAGAATACCATTCAAATTTACCGCCTTTGTGTAAAGAGTAGTACGAGTATGTGTTAAAATTTAGTGCCACATAAGTGCATGTTGTCGCAGGAACTCGATGTTATTAATTTGCAGCAATCTATAAAGTTCTGTTGGGTTTCACGGGGACACATTGACCCATCCCAAGCAATTCCATGGATCAAACCACTAATTGCAGTTGCAGATGTAAAGAAATATATCGATGACACTCGACGAACAGAAGGCGGTATTCCTTATTTAGCTGGGGGACCAGACACTTTCGATGTCTAGATTCAACCGACTCCTTCAGTGAGACAAACAATTAGTTCCAAGCGGTGGTAGTTGAGCGTTTACTGGTCATAATGGTCCAAATGGCACTTGGCAATGACTACATATGCATGGGTGCATGGAGGTGCTGAGCGATGAAGAGAAACAAAAGGAGAGTACGATATCTTTGGCGCCAGAAATTGATGACTGTTTTCGGTAGAGGCCATATTTCTTCCTTGGTTCCAAGATATACAACAACAGACAAGTCTTTATTCTGTTTTATCAAAATGTAAAGGATCTTCTGGACGACACAAAAAACTATACCAGCTATTAAGACCTTTTCTTCAACTCCAACGGTCAGTCAACAATGGATCCTTTGTAAGACACGGCCAGTACCTATATATCCGCTAACATAACTAAAATACTCTCATCACATGAATTAATGAATGCCTTAAAGGAAAATTGCAGTACGAGCATCTCTATCGTCTGTTGCACAATTGGCATACAATAGGGATACGCATAATGAGCGCCCTTCTTAAAGGGCGACGAATACTACCCTCTGTGCTGATTCCCATTCTTAAACCAATTCTGTCACATTTTACTCATTGGGACAGTTTCGAAAGCTTACTCTTAGTTAATCTAAGGAAGCTTTAACTAACTGCTTTCACGAACCGGTTATTCCACTAAATCGAATTCAAATGTGACTTCCAACAGTCTGCTTTTAAGTTTCTAAGAATATCTTGAAATTAACTAATTCATAGTTAGCAAATTGCACTTGCCACCGTTATCTTATTTCCTCCATTCAGATGCACCCCAGGCTATCGGTTCACATACCCCCAACAAGCGGAAATGAATTGCGCCACATAAAATGACTTACTACTCGTGCTACACACCTATGTCTACAACTAAGACGCGAGCAAACATTCTCGTGTTATTCTCTCGCACCGAGTTAATAAACAATCAATTGCCTTCGCCTATAAACATTCCAAGCCTCGCCTAACCGAGACACAAGTTTCCCACCCAAGGCCGAAGAAAGTGAGTTTTTTTTTTCCTCGACTCCGGATTAACATATCATTAGAACACGATTATGGATTCACGGACATATGGAACCCCCGCCATTCGTTCCACGTTTCGTCAATCAGACGTTGGCCACCTTGAAATGCACTCGTATCGAACGCGTGTGATAGCCGTGGCACTGGAGACATTCCTTGACATTTGAAAAGGTGACATTATTTAAATTGTTCAACAACGAGATAGACAGTCAAATCCTTAGAGACCAACGCACCATGGCCAAGTTTGTCTTCGCATGGCCATGATCACGGTCGGCGCGTTTCGGCGATATAACCAATACTTGGGGTTAATTTATTCCGAGACGTATCAATGCCCACTTTGTAACGAGGTTAATGGCCGGCTTCTGATGACAGGTTCCCCAGTCAGAAAGTCAGAAAGGAGGCACTCATGCGTCTTCCTGCATTACCTAATGGGAAAACAATTTCATGCTGAAAGTGTCTGCCTATGTACAAGTGATTCGTGATTCGGATTCGGTTGCCAATTGGTTACACCTTCACGTATTGGTGCTCGTAATTTGTCATTTGATTGAGAATGTCTCTGCAGGTAGAATAGATAGAGTTGGCAGTGGCACCCAAGAATTGATGAGACACTAGGGGAACTATTTAGCTGTGGAATGCTCTGGTGGTCTTCCGTGGAAATCGATGGTGATGAATAGAAATTGTCCACTCGATGAGGGAATATTCAATTTTTTGTTTTGCTTTTTTATATTTTTTCTCTGAATTCTATGCAGACAGGAGACGACGCCGACGGCAGGGAGAGGCTATGAAGTCTCGCCCATAATGGCATGAAAGAGTTCAGAGAACGATATCAGGAGGACGGAATGAGTTGACGCTGTGACGCGGAATCTCGTTAGGGAAGCAGTGAAGGTTATAATTGGACGGGCAGGAAACCTTTATTATACGCCGACACTTGCGCCAGTCCAGTTGGTTGAGGGTAATCGGATCTAGATCAAATTTCCTATTTCCTGTGTGACGGGACAGACAGAAGACAACTTTTGTTGCATTGAGAAACTTGTCATGCATTTCATTCATAGGAAATCGGTTTCTCTGAGTTAATATGCACGAGAGACAAGGAATCCTATGATTTACATATACAATCCGCTTGAGCTGTGCTTTTCATTCTGATGATGGCAATTCGATGATGTCTGAGGAAGTCGACTATGAGAACACTTTGGTTTGGCTTATTTTTGCTTGAGACTATGTCACAATGGTCCTCCTGCAAGCACAACTGCCACCTACTCAAAGCTAAGGGGGTGGCATATGTGCCTCTTAAATGTTCACGAAAAGGTTCCTTAGTCCCTTAATTCTACCGGAAGAATCTAAGTTTCCGTCCTCAAAATAATCCATCCTCTCCACGACAAATGTCGTGTTTGTCAAATGCCGCCACTTCTACGTCGTCTTGTAACTTATACACTACATTACCGACATACTGTCTTGCGCACATTCACCAAATTCCTTCGCTTCGCATAATGCATCGCTAATTCAATAACGAGCACAAAAAAAGGATTCGACTTAGGCATTTACCGATGTCATACCATCGCATCAGCATACTACGTCCTTCACGCGAGTTGCGGTGCGGCATGGATGCACTAACGTTTCATCAGAGACCACCGCACACAAACAAAACAAACAAAAAACAAGGTTGTGCTATTCAACAGCGCAAACAGGGTAACAACGACTACAACGACGCGACAACGGGGTGGTTGAACCCATATCAGGGTGTAGACGACGAACAACCGTCCAAAAAGGTAAACAAGCGGATTTCAAGGACTATGTCGCATTATGAATGGTGAATAGGATTCGCGATATTTGATCCTTTCCTGTTTTTTATTTTCGTATTTCATGTTTTGCTGTTCAAGTATTTCCAAGACAGGGTCATGGGCGAAGAAGCGTCGTCGTTTGGTAGGTATTCAATGGAAATGTGGCAGAAAATAAGACGCAAAAAATTTAAATAAAAAAAGGATTTCATTCTCTCTCTCTCTCTCTGACACAGTCTTCTCCTTCCCTTTTCGTCGTCCTTCATCTAGTCACTATTGTTAGACGTCCGTGACGCGACTGTAGTTGAAGTAATTTTAATTGGAGTGATGTGTGGAGTCACCGAAGTGGACTAATCAAAGGGATTGTCATCTGTGGTGTAAGTCTCCTTTTATTTCAGTTGTTCAACTTCGCAAAGATTATGTTTCAGGAGAAAATGCTTCCGAACTAGTCTAGTGTGATGCGGAATTCTCTGAAAACTCTGACAAATCTTGATGCTGAGTAATATTTGCTCTATTTCCGCATTCGATTCAGAAGCAGATGATAACGTTCAACGCGTAATGCTCTTCGACCGTTTTCTACGTCCAAATAATGAATTTACTGCTGCACACAGAGGCCACAATGCCCTAATTTAATGAGTGTTGTAAGTGGAAATTTGAAGGGAAATCCGAAATTATGAATTCAGTGTGAATCTTAAAGGGTCGACCTTGGCCCGTCCATTAGGTGACCAGTCATGCAAAAAGGTATCGGACTACACTCATTAAAGGCTCCGTTGGTGCATGAGATTTTGTCTTGTGTGAAGAGTTTGAGAATTGTATTATTGATCCTTAGTTTTACCAAAACGTCGAGTCAAGGGGCGAGGGTGCCTTTTTATTCTCAATGCGTTTGTGAGGATGTTACTGTTTCGAGGGTGAGACAGTTGACAAATCCAAAAGAGACCCATGGGACGTAATTACACCCCATAAAGTGCATTGTTTGATGTAAAAGCGATTGCAGTTTATGCAGAGAATTTGGTCAGCTGGTTTGGCAACCACTCAAGAAGTGCGTCGTCCCCATGGGTGGAAGATGCCACTGAATTGGATGACGATAGCAGATTTTTATGACATCGTTAAATTCTTCAAGCGTTGTCATAGCTGTTGTTTGTCAAGCTTGAAGAAGAAATGCATACATACATATGTACGAACCTTGAACCTTGTATCTTTTGCTTAAATTCATAGAAACTACTAACTTATGCTATGTCTACTCGAATTTTCTGATCCAAAACTTGCAAATTTCATACGTACAGTGGCGAGCAAAACTGTGAAACATTGATCACCCCAGCCCAGCTCTACGGTGCAGATATATGGACAATCTCAAAAGCTAGTAAAAGAGACCCGACCCGAAGAGTCTTCGACTTCGAACCTGTGAGTGGGACAACGCAACAGAAGACTTCCGCGTCAAAGGTAGCGCACCCAGGTGGAGAAGGACTACGACCAACGGGTGCGCCCAACTAGAGTCAGTACCAAATGGCCGGGCTAGCTGAAGAGGTTTGTGGGTTGAGGTGCAGGTCCACTTCGGACTGTACCGCCACACAAGGCATATGATTTTTCAGAACCTAGCTCTCAATTACTCATAGGCACGAACTATGTCATCCACCTCTTCAAAGTGAAACATCAAGATTTGACTTAACGTTCCAATAACGAGTGATTTTGCTGCAAGAGCATTCATCGGTCTACACGATTTGTCAGCTGTTAGGAACACCTCAAAAGTATATATTCACAGTGGAAGAGTTGGTGTGCAATGAAATCAAGGGGGAAACGTTAATTATCTTTTTAAAGCCTGCTCCCGGCCTTGACGGTACCGAGGCACTCTAACTTCATCAAGATCTGTAACTAACATCCACGATCCCTAGGAGGTTCGGTTTGTTCCTCTCCTTCTTAAACCACGAGCCTCGAAATCACTGATTTCCTTCTTAGCCGGAGTATTGGAGAAGATAGCATAAACTCTCATTTGAATTTGATACATATGTATCATATTATTCGATAGAGAAAGTGCCCGAACGACTGGAACCGGTTTGCTCAAAAATTGACATTCAGCAATTCCCCGAAACCCCAGATTCCAAAATGATTACCATGCAAATTATTCGCCCGGCCAATACATCAAAGATTGGTAGCAGAGCACGATTGGGACAAATTTATTAACCTTACACAGAGATGCCAAGCTGGTTGACTTTTGGTTGTCTTTTTTTTTTCTTTTTACAGACAATAAAAACGTGGTAATGAAGCTTGGATCTAGTTCGATGACTGAAGCGGGTGAGGGAATAACTAATCTCCGATTTGAATAAGTATCTAAAATCTCAATATCTTTTGTTCACAACAGAAAGGGAATGCTGCGTTATTAAGTCATAATCCGATAGGGAATCTTTTGTAAATCAAATGAGACCAAGTTCTTAATGATGAATGATGAATTTATTTCGTTTTTGGGCATCATACGACAGGTGGAACAGCTGGAGTTTGGTGGATTTATTTGTTAAAATTCATCAAAATGGTGTATTTCTCGATGTTGAAGAGGTATTGGCTAAGCATCGCTCTTATTTGCTTATTTTATTTGTAGAAATTTGTTTCAGGTTTTTATTTATTTCTCTTGGAAAAATTAGCAAGCAAATCGCTATTTCGGTGATGGATATTGATTGAATCCTGGAATTTGTTCTAATGGCCGTTGCTGGCCATTGCGTCACTCTGACTCGTCACGCTTAAAGTCTCCGTCGCCTTAGCCTTAGCCAGAGCATTCATTAGTCAACCATCACCGCATTGCCTACTTCTAGTCCACATTGACACGACGCATGAACTGCTTCAAGGATGTTTGAATCATCTCCAATCAAGAATGAGAGATTTCCAAACAACCAATTTTTTGACTAAATTTTCTACTTAGGCTAACAACCTCTTTTGCATGAAACCCCGAACAGATGCCACTTACCATTAATATCTGCCACGCAAGTAATCAACTACTCCAAGTCCATTGCTTGATTACTACCTCTTAAGTTCGGTATTTTTTTCTTTTGTTCCTTCAAGTCTCACTTAATTGAAGCATTTCTATTCACATGATGTACCCAGGCTCTCTGAACTGCGTTGAAAATCTGTATGTAGCTCGTGATACTCTCTCGTTGGTTCTTTCTTCTTGAAACTCAATTCACGTAGACGCAAAACTCAAGTAGGAACGATTGCCCAAAGTGATCTTTCGTTGAATATCTAATCTAAATGTCATTGACAACTTCTTCTCTTCCTCATGGTTATCATCTGTATTAATTTAATAAGACTTGATTATTGGCGGGAGAAATCTGACACAGAAGTGAAGTGAATACATTTAGTGCCGTATTTGATCATCGAAATTTTTCACCTCAACCGTGTAGACGTTAATGAGTCAATGGTGTCGGGAAAAATTAAGAAAATGCTTGAAAAGTGTGTCAGAGAAACAGGTGGACTCAAAGACGTACACTCCATTTGTCGAATAGAAACCTACATTGGGTAAAAGTCTCTTACAGAAATTCCACATAAGAAGTGAAAAATCTTTGATTCCCAGCCTGTGAGGCAACGCAATAAGGTACGACCGCATACGCAAGTGGAGAATCACCTCAACCAACTAGACGTACGCAATGGAAAACAATTAGGGCAGGATCGCATTTGCAAATTTAACCACGCCGCTGTCATTCCAATGGGCAGTGAGTCCAATTCATAAGAGTAGCTCAATGCCTTTACTGATTCGCCTTCAAAATGACTGAAATGCCTGAGAAATACTTTTTCGGTCACGTTCCATCGAAGACTGAAACGATTGGCAAACTTACGGACACATAGTTTCACTTAACGCTTAGCTGAAGATTTTTCCAAAATCAAATTATCGCATTTAGCGGTTGCCAGTGGGTACACTGCCACAAATTATAATTGTACTAAACTATCAATTGATTCCCGCTAGCTAATTAATTAATTAAAGATACGTTAGCATCGCCTTACTAAACATCACGCAATTCCGGAGTTTTGCGTTTTTTCACTTGACCACACAGATACTGGTTGTGGACCGGCAAATCCCATCAGCTAACCAGTCAATACAGATATAATCTGATTGGCAATATCGCTCAGAGGCTGACTTAATTAAAAAAAAAAAAAAAAAAAAAAACGTCACAGTCAAAGCGTTGCGACGGAAGCTAGGGTATGGCCAGTCACTTATTCAAATTCAAATGCCAAGCTCTGTTGCTAAGCACAAAGATACCAATTAGCATGCCCATATTTCATGATGTCAATATGGGAGACTCGCCGTGGAGAAGGTTTTGCGATGCTGGACGCGATCGTAGCTAACATCTGTTGGATAGGCGACACTTGTACTGGCACTCTGGCTCGCCGTCTCTTGGAGATTAGCAAGTGAGTTTTGCCAGAAATGCTTTCAATTTGACTTTATGATGACTGGGAGATTATTTATGATACTCCGAGCGTATCTCGATTCTGGGCGGAGACATATGTGGACGGGAATTAGTTTATATGACCACAAATTACCGTGACTTACATGTCTTATGAGCATGGTTTATGTGCATTTGGGGGTTTATCGGGTTGAAGCTGCCGCCTGTGGTTCGGCTAAGAACGAACCTGATATTGGTTTTGGTACGGAGGCCAGTCTAAACATGTTCCGGGAGATCGCGCAATTGCACTTTAGGCAAGGCTGAGAGTTAATTAATTTTTGATTCAAAAACTATTTTAACCTATTGGTCTTACCATGGTTTGGGTGGCAACTACTGCATTTGGATTTGGGTTTAAAGCAGGTTTTACAACCTGAACTGACCAAGGAATTTTATTTGCGATATGGCTGGAAGCTAAAGCTGAATGATTTCGTGAATAAATCTACCAAACCATTTATAGTTTAGCTTCTCCTGGCACTACATATAGCAGGACTTGGCTTAAGTTAAGTGTAGAAGTAGCTAATGTGTTCGGATCGTAGCTCTCTGGTATCACTGGCAATTCTCGTAAACTATGCCGTAAAGGCTTGGCATTCAGCATTCGGAGTCGGCATAAAACTGGAAATTGCTCAATTCGTGAGAGGAACGTAGTATTCACGGTCGCGAGTGATTGCTGTGGATGTAAGGCAATCACTTTACCTGAACTGTAATGGCAACATTCTTGATATTACTCTGTTGGAAATAAAGCGCCTTCATTGTGCCCCTGTTTAGTTGCTGAGACACCTTGTGCTGTCATCATGCAAAATGTCATTGTTTTCCAACCAGAAGGGGTACAAGTCAAGGAGGCAGGGAAATATGTTAAATTTAGTGAAAATCATTTCTTTGACTTGACACTCGATCTATGTTCCAAAAATGAATGACCTGCGTTTATTTAAGAAGTAGAATGCTTCACACACCGAGTAGATACGACTGAGGAAATTTCTGATTACATAAGACGACGTGTACATGGAATTCACATATGCATTTGGTATAAGTTCTGATACGATCGATGATTAATTGCTGTAACTACTACAGCCTACAACTTATGCGTTCGTGATCAAGTTCTTCAAGTTAATACTGACCATTTGCCATTTAAATGGAAAAACCTTTTCATTGCCATCAGACGGATTCATTTCGAGTATAATGACAGGACCATACCTGTTCCGTACCTGTTCTTGTTATACCTCTTCGCCGTTCGGAGTTTTCGCAGAATCTGTTGGTTCCTTCCACTCGAGATCATTTCGCACACAACATAAACGATTGCTGTAGAAGCCTGGTCTAGGTTCGTCCATATTATTATATATTGCCTGTGTAGACAAACAATAGATCCAGGCATCAAAATGTGTTCACGAGGACATTACTTGCTTAACCTCGGTTGAAGTTTCAAAAACCCATGACATTCGTATGCTAAAAGGCATTCCAATGAATCAGCAGGAAGTTGAACCTAATAAAAAAAAAACACTATCCACCAAAAACATCGCAAAAAGAATTCTCGTTTTCAGCATAAACAAATGTTTGCCAAGTTATCTTCCTGCTGCCATCATCCAGAAGTCATAAATGCCACCGGATTGCTCATCGTTAAACTTTGATATTAAAATTTGATTTAAAATCAATTACATTCCAAGAGTCATCTCGAATCATCGGAATTCCTCGAAGAACCACCGCAAATGTCAACAACAAGCACGATCTCCTTAAAGCCTTCTCGAATCAGTTAAGAATCCTCTCTATTCCCATCAAATTCCTGCCTCAGCTTCTGTACTGAATAACTGATTAATTCCAGGCACGAGTTTTGCCATATATAAGACCTGCTCCCATCGCCATGACTTAGCATTCGTCTCAATCTGAAGTGTTGATTGGGTCGTCACCTCAAAACGGTGGCGAGTTACCGTCTCAAATCTGAAAGAAAGCTAAGAAACGAAAGAAACATATCAAATAGCCCAGTTGGATGGTACCACAGAATATAGCTCATTACGTGCCAGCGCTGGGCCTTCAAATTTCATAGATGAGACGAAGTCAACTTAACCTCTCCTCTTTGGATTTTCAGTGTGATCAGCGGATCTTCAAACACTTTCACTGGGCCAAAATCATCGAGAAGTCAAACATAAAATCATTTAAGACGCTAAATATACGAGTCTTATGTGCGCCGTGATCAGTTTGATCAGACTTTTAGATCTAATTTTAATGCGCCTGTTAATTGGGCCATAAAGCAGAGCATAGCCACAATAAAAACAAAAAAAAAAAATAGAAAAACACGTTATGAGGTCAACTGACGTTTAAGTGAGGAAACTTTTTTGTTAACACTTTGAAGTGAAGACCAATAAAGTCCTCCATCATCTAATGGCTACACATTCTCGGCCATCGACCACCAACAACAACAACAACAACGAAGAGGGCACATTAAAATAAGGTCTCTACTCTACTCAAGCATTGTAAGTGTATTTTTAAGCGTGTCAAGCTTGAAGGGAACGACAAACATGAGAATCTGTCAATGAGATCTGAGCAGGTGCCTGTCACATCGGTGGGTCATTTATTGGGAACCTGTTACATGAGAGATTTGTTACATAACGTGTCGGCTTTTTTTTTTGCATAATACAGCTGCGGTTGGGAAATCTTGGAGGAAGACAAGTGTTACACAAAAAATAATGTTACAGTTGGGTATCTGTCAAAAGATCTGCTTCTGTTATTGAAGAGGGAATGCTCTGGAAATGACGTTTACCGAAGTGGTTGCATCTATTTGGTGGGAGATTTGTGTTTTCCGTGATGTGACAGATGTCACTCATTTATTTGAAGAATACGTAAAGGATGCGGGTATTTAGAAACCCCTTGAAGGTTATGGTCGAAAATAGTTTATGTGCAGCTGGAAAGCCCGCTATTGTGGCTAATGCGAGCTGCGTTGTGCCAGATTTGGATAGTAGGTCACGTTCCGGTAGCTAGTGTGCAAGAAAAACAGGGCAATGATATGAGAATTTCTAGACTAACTGAACATTTAAAGAACATCGCAGGAGATTTGGAACAAAAGAATGTCTTGTTAAATGAGCTTGACCTGGTTCTTTTAATTATCTTCTAGAACTGTGTTATGACACTGGTGCGCTAACAAGAGCAATGACACGTTATAGAACGATCTAGCAATTCGTAAAAGGGACAATCGTTGGACAAGTTTTCGAATCGAAATTGCTTTTAATTTCTTCGCTTATGAAATACATAAATTTTATTTCAATTTGATTATCCTAACAATTCACCGACTCTGACAGCGAACACGTGGTGTGGCTGCCTTATGCAACATTCCTCCTGTTTCGTGTCGTATGTCCTTCAGAAGTCCACGACCTCTCAGTAATTTAAAGCGAAAACAATGGATCCACAAAGATTGACTTTTGGGCTTAAGCCAGTGGAAGAAGACATCGCTCTATACCTGAGACCATTGATGGTAACAGCATCAATGGTCTCAGGTGTGGCTGCCTTATGCAACATTCCTCCTGTTTCGTGTCGTATGTCCTTCAGAAGTCCACGACCTCTCAGTAATTTAAAGCGAAAACAATGGATCCACAAAGATTGACTTTTGGGCTTAAGCCAGTGGAAGAAGACATCGCTCTATACCTGAGACCATTGATGGTAACAGCATCAATGGTCTCAGGTATAGAGCGATGTTGACGGAGTTTCTGTTGACGGAGCTCGACAACATCGATATATCTGAGACGTTCCAACAAGCGGCAGAGGACGTACAAACGATGCAACGTTCGGAGTGGTGAAGGAGAAATCTGGCGACTGGATCATCTTTTTGGCTGCGACTTGATATCTTTCAATTATATTCTCTTATGTTAAGATCTTAGTCTACACTAGGTCAGGTTAAAGTGGCTGACTGCCGGAAGGAAAAGCAGGATGAGAGAGTACTGCAGTTGCATAGCAAGTGTACAATGGTTTCTTCCTCATCCTCGTCTTTGCAGAAGTCGTGGTAGGGAAGGCCTAGTCAAGGGGCGTACGTTCCAATGACGCAATTCCCTGGTATAACGTCAATGAGAGCTCCAAGATACCGCCTGCTCCATCCGATCAGGCTGAGCGATCGTTTAGGGTCGAGCGTAGACCGGAGTTGTTTGGTAATGAGGGATCCTGTGCCAGTTGACCATCTGCGATTTACTAGAGCAAGTGTTTCTAGTAGATGTTTTAGGGTAGCGATATGCATGGATGGTGCATCTCCACCCGAAAAGAGTACAGAGCTTGCACCTTTTCTAGCGAGTTCGTCCGCTTCGCAATTCTCTGCAATGTCACAGTGTCCCGGCACCCATATAAGTTGTTTGTTGAAATACTTGGCCACCTCGTTGAAAATGGACTCAGAAACTGGTCCACTGTACTACCAAGCAGCAACCTATCTGTGCTTGACATTACATTACGCTAACCAACCACCCACTTTGAACGAGTTCGTGGCCAACATAACGCCCCACATATTAGTTAATTAGAGTTATCAAAAATATTGGATCTCATTCAAAAGACTATTACGGGAGTTCTTTCAGGACGCGATTGACATTCTAATTTTGAAAACAACCCATTATCTGCCGTGAGACAAGACCAAATGCTGTACACTCCGAAAAATCGATAGATTTGATTCTTGTCCAACACTTTCACTAATGGCAGCCATAAACAGCGATGTCAAATTCGACCGCGAATTGAATACCACAAATGAACTCGAACACAGTGAACAAACTATTCTCACTTCCGACAGCGATTGAAACCGTGACTAAAGCTCCTCGCCGCAGATAAGTTCTTGATGGCTCCCTTGAACTTCCACAACTTGCGCACAGACAGCAGCCTGTACTTGAAGTCAACTAAAGTCATGCCCATATACAGGTACTGACTTGTCAAATGAGTATACATAATTGAGCAGGATTCCGCGTCTACGTAAGTTGTTTTTTTCTCATTAGAGAGACTGTCCAGTCCGGCGGGCATACGCATAAACAATTGTAATAGCTCTGGCTAAAATGACGTAGTCTGCAACATTTAATGAACAAAGAGGGGGACAAAAGTGATGGCACCATATACTGGAGCATATATCTTTTAAGTCTCCCTGGGAAAGTCTACACTAAGGTGTTGGAGGCGCTTTCTAGAGCTATGGTCGAGTTCAGGTTGGGGATGAACAGTGTGGCGAATTCCTCGAGGTAAACTCTGGAGTGTTCTGCAGGATTATTGGATTGATGGTAGTCTATTGAGGGCCATGCAGTCTCTATACACTAACTGTAGAAGCTGTGTTCGGATTAACGGTGCTAAACCAACACCTTTTCCCATGGGCGTTGGACTCCGCCAAGGCTACATCTTGTCACCTCTTTCTTTCATTATATAAATATATGGACTGGATGTTGCAGCGCAGCCGACGCAATTAATGTTCCACATTGGGAGAGTTGAGGATAAGTCATATTTTTTGGAAGATGACTTAGCTATCCTCACATCCTCCCAGAGGGAACTCCACTGCGCACTCAATAGGTTTGTTGCCTTATATGGAGATGCTGGGATGAAGGTTAACGTGGACAAATCAGATGTTATGGTCATTTCCAGAACGCCTGTTCAATGCACTCTACATGTTAGCGGAGTCCCATTGAAACAGGTGGTTAAGTTCAAGTGTTTTGGGACCTTTTTCACGAGTGATGGGAGCAGTAGTAGTGCTGAACTTTCCTGCAGGATTGGCCAAGCTGGCTTAATTTTGAAACAGCTTGGGAGATTTGAAATCAGGAAGGCCGAGCTTGGCGTCAAAGCCAAGATCGCGGTTTTAAATTCAGTATTTGTTCCAAATCTCACCTATGGTCATGAAATTTGGGGAATGAGATCGCGCATACAAGCTGCAGAAATGAGTCTTCTTGCTGTTGTCGGAGTTACTCGGCGGGATAGGGTGAGAGACACGGCAGTACGCGAGGAACTCAATGTAGAGCAGCTGGTTTTTCGAACGGAAAGGGCTATTCTTCGATGGTTTGGTCACGTGGCACTAATGTCCTCATCATCACGACTTGATTCCATCAGGTAGTCGACAGCTTGGCTGACCCATGACGAGGGGGTTGGACCGACTCCTGATGAGTTAGAGTCGATGGCGAAGGATCGAGTGGCCTGGAAATCTCTCTCTGTAGTGGATCATGCGGGTCAGAAGATGATGATGATGATGATGAAGATCTTTTTAGTGCGGTTTTTGCAATGCCTATATCCACGTCCTACTGACGTTATTTATTCCAATCCAACCGCTTGTTATTCCATTCACAACTCACAAGACTCCAACAAACATTCTTAATAACGATAGTATTCCAAGAACCAAACCTTGATCTAAGAATAACAATTTATTGAGAAAAGTCCCCCACCCGACCCAACGCTTCTAAGTAATCGCGGAGGGAGACTGAATAATTCAGCGCGAAAATCTCTAACAAATGATTTCCGATTCCCGAATGACATAAGTGAAAAATATTTTTTAATTGAGTCAACACCCCAGTCGAGCAAAGTAAACATTGTAACCACACGCCATAGGCATGCCACAACAATCCTATTCACAGCGAAACTGGCATTTCAAAGTGCATTTCGTTCTATAAATGTAAAACAGCACTCGAACAGCTTGCTCACTTGAGCGCAGTGGCTAGTCATTAGCGAGCTAACCTCAAAACAACGTCCACAAACAACGCCACGTCGCTGATAGCTGTGTTTTCCAATTAAGCCTCATTTGCATGAAGTGCAGCATATGTTATACCGTTTCACACTCGATTGGACATCCCCCACACACGTGAGATATCGTACTTACGTCGAGATCAAGATACTAATAACTCGGGGAATTTTGCGCCAGTTCATTCGCCGGAATCGCAAAGCCGGCTGCCATTGACACCCCCGAAGCTGCCCGCGTCGCTGGCTGTTGCAATGACTCACTGCAACACGTCTTGGCGATAGTTTCTGTGAATCAAGTCATTACCTTCGTGTTTGGTATTTCAATTAGGAAGCGACATTTGTACGGTTGTATGCATCGATGGCAATTGGCTCTTACTTTGGGCCCGGCTCTGGCTGGCGATGGTTTATAGGAAATATTGACGCACATAGTTTTCCATCTAGTCACGGTTTTGTCGGAAAGGGAAACGGGTTCGCTGCGCTGGCGCAGGTGACTTGCGAATTTTGAATTGCAAATAACATGGATACACCGCGGATCGCCCGGATGGTGGATTTGTTTGTTGCCAAAGGGCGGAACCTGACTAGAAAAATAAGTACTCGCTTGGTGAGTTCACTTCAACCGAAGTCTATTTTGACGCGTCACAAATGGGATTGAATAAGTGGGCATCCGGTTACTGTGTTGGTGATGTTGATGAATGTGGATGCAATGATTGGCTTCTCAGCTTTCAATGAACAGTCATGGGGAATACCAGCGTAATCGAGGATTTCTTTGAAGTTCTAGCGCCATCAAGTCGCCGATCGGTAATAATCGATTCACTGGCGTTTGCCTGATAATGCTCTCGCGGCTATTTTGCTATGGACTGTGTTCTTCAATCGCAAGTGAAATAAGATGCAAGTGATAGAGATTTCTGTCGAATGATCGATGTTGAGCTTTAGTATGTTCAGAGTTGTCAGTTTTGAACAAACTCATAAATGTTTATGACTTCAAAACCTCAAGCTGGGCACAGAGTTCAAACAGTATTTCCTCGGGGAGTGCTCGTTAAAAAAGTTCAACGCACACAAGACTTAAGGCATAATGGCACTTTATTATCGTTCCTCGGTGTGGGCTTAAGACGATTCGGTGGATGACGTCGATTAGGAGCATCTTATCGCACGAAGCTCATTTTTATCTTGTACGTCAATAAACGAAACTAATGACTCAACGTTCGTAAGACTCACATCTTCACATGTAGTCACTGCGAGGTCAATGCATCCTCGCAATGAATATGGGTTTCGGAGTATTTTGCTGCAGCACTAAGCATGATGGAGTGCGATACAGAGTTCATGCTCTTGTGGTTCAGCTTTTTGTTTTTGTCTGCGGGACAATTGGAGAATAAGAGAAATTGCGATTTCAGTAAGTTTGCTGATTACGTTCTTTTTCGTGCTAGTTTTTGTAAATGTGCCATCAGTCATTTTGAGATCTCCAATCGTGATCATCAATCATTTAATCAGTTAATGAACCATTTCGCAGACCGCTGCGGGCTCACAATACGGTCTTTCTATCATTTGTCGAATTGATGAAGTCTTAAAGTCGACTTTCACATGTGTACTCCAAGTCCAGTCCAAGAATCTATAATGTAATAGGCTTCAGTGTTTGTGATCGATTCAATGAAATTGGTTGCAAAGTGGTGTGGTGGTTGGCTCGAAGGTTCGAATCTAGAACTTTTGATAGCACCATCCCTCAGATAATCACTCACTGCCAATTGCTTAGCAGATTCAGCGACAGCCCGATTCAGCCCGACATTCGCTAGATACCGTCTAAAAGGCTGCGGCAACCAATTTTATGGTTGTCGCAGCTGAATTTAGGATCCAAAATCCTAGTTGACCCTTTCTTTTTCGTCCTTGACTGGGGCCCGACAGAAAACTCTGCAGCAATCGTAATGTGCGTGCTAAGGTTCTCTCTCTGACTTCCAGCCCTGAGTCTTGTAAGTGCCTCGAGAGAAGCGGTTCTACATATTGCGGCGGCGCAATTGAATGAAATTATCACTGATTGAGCTTCATCGTTGATGTCTTCAAGTCAAGTCACTATATGGCGGTCGTGGCGTTGTGGTTCAGTGCGTCGACTCTTACGCACTACAACCTCGATGTCTAGGTTCGAATCCTAGTAGGACAAAATAATTTTCACGGCTCCATCTCTTTCGAGTGACTGACAATGCTCAAAGAGTACAACTGGCTTAGTAGGTCGTTCGGAGTCGGCATAAAACTGTAGGTCCCTTCCACTCGCGAGAGGACAATCGCATGCACAACACGGGTGATAGCTTAGAAGCTATGGCCTGGCCCTTTACGGGCTGTAGCGCCGCCCATACATAAGCACACTCCGAGGTAAAAGAATTACAGCATTACGAAGCAATCGTCCAAATAGAAACTCAGTGGAACTGTGGTGTATGACTTGCCGCAGGCCTATTATTTTTTCCCCGATTCTCTTACTTATCATGATTCTTATTCCCTTCACCTTCGCTAATCCCCATTGACATAGCAAACCTGTGGTACATCATTAGTATTTTGAAACTAGTGGCGATCCGCAGGATTCTGCTTTGTCTCCGATTCTTTTTCTTGTGACAATTCAAATTCCCTACTTCTTCGCACACTATTCAGCGAGATGGAAACTCTTTTACAGGAGCGGGGCACTTGAACAAACACTGGTTACATTGTCCAACTGTCGCCCTGTTTTCGGAACTGACGCTTTTAAATCATGACGGTGCTAATTCTTCAAAATCTAAGCAATTCGCTAAACACCTCAGTGTGACTTGCAAGTAAAAATCCGAAAAAACTTTTCGAAGAATGTCAACAAACAAAACTGCTGGGAGCAATCTAGAATGGCATTTAAGATTGACAAAATTATCCAAATCCCAGACACAACAGCCATCAATTGAGCAACAGTCACCGCCATCCACCTCATCTCAGCGATGAGCTAATTTCCGGGTCAGTAATACTCATTTCCGTGAGCATTCCATGAGACAGACTCTTCAAAACTATTTTAGCATTTCGAATCGCTTCGGAAATTGCAATTAAGTCCCCCATCCACAGCGCCAACTAAGAATGCCCCACTATATGAGGCAGACACATGCCCGCATATGTCATCAGAGAGTCTCACCCCCTGGCCGGGGGCAGACCGAACGTAAGCACATCCACCACCCATCGATATGCGCCGGATTCCCTGAAAAACGATTCGCAATCGAGCGACCAAAATAGAATTCCACTTCAACTCGATTCGGACCAGATCTCAGATACACAACCGCCTCAAAAATGTTGCCATGAACCCCCCATCGGCCAGTCCCAGTACCCACCCGTGCGTACTAGTACCTCGAGTAACGCAACGCACGCCTCATGCGTGTGTATATCAATTATCGAAAATTAATAGATTTCCCTTTTGCGCAAAGCACTTCTTGGCGGATTAGCAATTAAAACACATTCACATTGTAATGATCCAGCAGGCCCACTCTCTGGCCGTCTCTTGTAAGTCAACAATGCGCACCGAGCACCGACTGACTGATGATGGCCTGCTAAGACGGCCGGTATAGCGAATAGCGAATACCGAATGAAGGCCATTCGGTTGTCCAGAAATGAGATCGTAGATATATTTTCGGATCTGGAACGTAAGCCTCCGACCCACCACCACAACCCAACCAGCAACAACAAGAAATAAGTGTGAAAAGCAAAAGTCTATGGTCTTGGCCTTCAACGAATTCGGCGATCGTTGAACCATTCTACACACACGCACAATCACCTGTCTCTCACATGGCGGCTTTGGTTCTTCGGCTCAAAGTATCTACTGTCGCTTAGAATTGCCAATTACCTAAGCTCCCCTCCGTTCTGGACTTTAGCCCAGACCCACGGCCTGCCAGTCGTGCCTGCCGTGTGGGGCTTTGCATTCCTCTCTCGCTCTGAACGGACGGACGAGCGAGGGAAAATGCCTTCGACAGTTGTTAGTCAGTTTTCGACCATTTTATTTACCCTACGGATGGATGCGGGACGCACAATAAGAAGAGCCAGCCCCAGCCGCAGCAGCAGCAGAAGAGGAAGCAGAGGAGCACAACAGAGATCGCAATGACGGACGCTTGAAAGGGAGAGCAAGCGACGCGCGGTACGCGATGAGTAAGCGTTTAGCGATTATTATGGTTTATGAAAATGGAAAGTGTACGCACAAAGTAAGCAAAGACACACAAAGCGAGACACACACTTCAACTCGAACCTACTTAACGCCAGTCGCGTTGCCGGTTCATGGTCACATTGAAGAGACCCCACTGTTGTTCTAGTGTGCGACTTGAACTTGAACTTCAAAAAAATCGCTTCAAGTTTTCGTCGCTTTTTGGCTGGTTTCCTTTTCGATTTTCATTCGCACTTTGTTGGTAAATATCACGAAATGAACGCGTAGATAAACACACAGCACAACACAAACAAATTTTTTTGTTTTATCCGCTTCTCAAGCCGTGCCAAATGTGGGATCGCTTCTCTTGTGGCGAGCGGTCGGTCGAGGGGAGTGAGCTGTGTGAATTTGTCGATCTTGAATTATTTCTTTTTGTCTGTGCTTAGTCTTGATTAAGCAACACTGAGACGGCTGAATGCCCGGCCGGCCGGTGTTATGAAGGCCTTTGGCGACACACAAAAGTGATACGCCACTGAAGGCTGTTAGCTATTTGCGGGTCTGAGTTTGAGTTTGGATTATTGGCAAATTTCGCTTTTAAAAGACGTCGCCTGCTGTCGTTACCTAAGTTACCAGGTAACTCTGGCGTTGACCCTTTTTTGTTAACTGGGCGAAAATTTACATAAATGTACGACTTGTGAATTTGATGGAAATAGACTGCGTGGACGTGCTCGGTATATGGAATTGGTGATCGACTCTGGGATGATGGTTGGTAGTTTGCCGGTGGTAATGTACTACTTCCGGAACTGGGATTGGGCTGACAGGTGGAACGCGAATGGAGTTTGGTTTATGAAGTGGAGAAATAGTGTGAATATTTGTAGACCTAGTGGCCTATTGTCCCTTTGTTTTGAATAGGGTGTGTACATAATTTGCTTGTGTTGTGATTGCTCTTTAATGTGTTATTTTGTAAGAAGACTACTAGGAGATGTTAAAATGAAATCTATCTTTCATAGATTTCTAAGATTTGAATAAATTTTGAGAAACTTTGGAATCCTCGCTTGGCATATAGCGGCTGCATTAGGATGATGATGTAAGTATTTTGAAGGGTTGATAGGTAGGCTGAGCCACACTAGGTACACTCTGTCGCCATATAGATCCCCTAGAGTTAATCCACTTGTTTAAAGAAGGTGACTAGCAATGAATGTGTCGCTAAATTCACTTATATTATCGAAAAAGTTTTGGACATCTGAAGGACAGGTTTAGTAAAAGTGTATAACTCGGTGGCCAGGGGCATGATTGGACATCGCCAGGTTATAAAGGGTGATTTTTTAGTTATTATCTTTTTGGCAACACTGGTTTAAACAGCTGTCGCACGTTTCGTGTTTTGTTCCACTGTCAAACATCTTCAGTTTGGTCTATAATTTAACCATGAATCGTCTTACAAACGAACAACGCTTGCAAATTATTGAATTTTATTATCAAAATGCGTGCTCTGTTAAGAAAGTTCATCGCGCGCTTCTTCCATTAAAATTGTGTTCAGCGACGAAGCTCATTTTTGGCTCAATGGGTACTTAAATAAGCAGAATTGTCGATTTTGGAGTGAATATCAGCCAGAAGCATTGCAAGAGCTACCAATGCATCCAGAAAAAGTCACAGTTTGGTGCGGTTTATGGGCTGGTGGCATCATTGGACCGTACTTCTTCAAAAATGATGCGAATCGTAACGTAACTGTGAATGGTGAGCTCAATTGGCCGCCTAGATCGTGCGATTTAACGCCTTTAGACTATTTTTTGTGAGGCTATGTTAAAGCTCATGTCTATACAGACAAGCCCGCTTCAATTGACGCATTGGAAGACAACATTGAAGCATTTATTCGTGAGATACCGGCCGAAATGTTGGAAGGAGTATGCCAAAATTGGACTAAGCGGATGGACCATTTGAGGCGCAGTCAAGGTCAACATTTGCATGAAATAATCTTCAAACATTAAATTATATGGACCGTACTATCGATTCAAATAAAGATTTCATGCATTCTTCTGAATTTTATGTGTTTTTTTTTGAAAAACTTTCCTATAGCTTTTAAAAAATCATCCTTTAGTTTCGAGCAACTAGTTCCAGAGTCTTGTAGAATAATGTTGTTCATGTCTTTGGAGATGACGGCGTTAGTCGCACACAACTTCGTTTGTCGATCCGCCTGTGTATACATGTAACAAAGAAGTTTTTTTATCCAGAACTAAGGTTAGGAAATGTTTAATATGATAAGAGAGTTCGTTTGGTAGAACGGCGTTCATTAGTAGGAAGACGAGCATTCGCAGAATTTTTTGTTTCCAAAATCATCGACCGGTGGTAAGATCAGTGAAGAAATATCAAATATATCGAAAGTCAGATTAAAAATCAAGCATGTCATACAAAAACACATATAGGAACATCGACACGAAAGATTAAAACATTTCACTGGAAAATCGGTGAACAGACTAGACCACAAACATCGGCTCGATTCCTCTTCCCGAATTAACTGCAATTACCACCGAATTCTAACTCCATTAAAAAACAATGATCAACGGTCAGTTGTAGTGAGTCAACATATTCACTTAGAAATTTTGTTAGTAGATCTTGTAAAGATCATTTCGTGACCTTGAGGTGGTATCTGCTTCCCTCCAATGGATCGAAGACAAGTTGTACACGCCTGAAGACGTTTACTACGCCTTTTGTTCTCACACCGAACCTTCTGCCAATGATGAAGACAGTCATAATCGCTTCAATCAATCGATCATAAACCCCAAGTCCATCGCATGAGATTTAATTTGATTATGATTAATAAGAAGAATTCCGGTTGAGTGGTTAGATTTCAACTAGCGTTCTGTCTCGAAATAGCGAGGTCATTGATACTCATTCCTCAAATTTGCAAAAGTTGCGTAAACGCCTGGCACGGAGGCGTTTTGGTATGACCTGTTGAAATCTGGGAAAGAACGTAGAGTAATAAATAATTCATTAACCAGTTGCGAAGACTAGTAACGAAACTCGGTTGCTGCAGACAGGGTTTTTTTGAGAACGCAGATTTCTCGTTTAAGTCTAACACTTGTTTTTGATTTACAACTTAAAGGGTTGGTTCGGAAAATGTTAGGACTTTCCGGTTGCTGACATTTATGAAACCACCTTCGTGATGTGAGCATTAATCTTCGAATTAAGATTCTACGACCGCAGGATTATTCAATTCGTGGCCCGGATTTGACTGTTTCAATAGCATACGTTAAACCAAACTGTCATCTAAGACGTTATTTTTTTCACAATTTGCGCGTGCTATTTTTAGACCACAATACAACCAATAAATCGATCATCATAGTCCCCAAGGTGGCCAAGACGCCAACCAAACATTCAGACAGTCAGAGAGCCCCCCTTGGTGTACACCGTGGATCTGTACTAGGTACAGAGCTATACTGGCATCCAAGGAGCAGACAGCCTTGCCAAAGAGGGGTCTGAATTGGGAGAATCTCTCTTATGCACACACGCTGCTAAGCTTCCTAAGGAAAATAGACTGGCAGACGAAGCTCTGGACGGAGCCAGAAATGATGGCTTAGTCCGGACATTGAACCAACAGCGTTAGAAGTGATCATAATAAACAATACCAACCGGACATTGTGTCATAGGTCACATACCGCAAAAGTTAACAAACTCGCTCCTTATTCTGCTCTGCTATATGCCAAGCAACTTTAATTCAACAGCCACGACTGATCAGTTTCTGAAGCAAAATAATCACTTACGAACTCTTCACGCCCATTCCTACAACCTGACTGGCGACTAGAACGTGCGACCGGATTTTCATGCGAATCCATTGCGTATTCGAAAAACCTTTTCATTCTCTGCTCTCCGAAACGGAAGAGGGCTCTTAAGACCCCCCATAGACGCTATGCCAGTTGAAATTCCCATCGCATATCTCCTCCGTTCACAATCACTGGCAATCGGAAGAATATCAGATAAAAACAAAACCTCACAGCTTCATTATCTTTCCGATGGATTTTGTTGTGGAATTCAACATAAACCTTTCCCCTTGCGTTGTCGCCGCCACTGCCACTGCCCAGCCGCAGCTAACGAGATAAAAATATTTCGTTCCCACCGTGTTGCTATGGAAATTGGAGGCGTAGATTTTCATTCATTAATCCCAGCAAACTATCGCTGCCAACGTCGCCACAGAGCAGCAGCAGCGCTACAAGAACTTACATGGGAACACAAGAGAGCGAGCGCCTTGAGTGCTGCGTGTATCCCCAATGTAAGACTCGTAACCAAGCCGTACGACAGCGCAAAGTGGTTGTCCTTGGCCAGACAATTTGTGCTAAAAGCACGCGTGTGCTATTATGAATACGAGAATCCGCTGATAAGCTGAGGCACAATAAAGAGAAACAAAAAACCCAACCAGAGGGCCCTCCAATTCGACGACAGCTGACGTGAATGTTCAGCTGGTGGCTGCTTGACTGGTCTTTGGCTTAAACATTTCACACACTGCTTGTATCTAACGCCACGGCAGTGAATGAACAAAAAAATTATAAGAAAAAACCATTAGAATGGCGTCGAAATGAAAATATTATGTTTGACAATCTTTTTACGACTTCCTCTATGCGCTGCCCAATCAGATAGATATCTTGAGAGTTGTGTTTAGCATGGATTTGAAACTAGAGTGGAGAACGGATTGTACTCTGCCATCCACCGATAGCGTCGCGTCGATGATTATTGATGGGTAAGGACCAGTCCAAATATCATTTGATACGTCGCGTCGTCGTGTGTGTGCTAATTTGGTTTGATCATTGCATCAGCTTTTATTACCAGCCTGGGGACGGTGCCAGTTGTGATTTTAAGTGTAGTTCTTGGCACGATACTGTGGTATGGTGTAGGCAATAGACACGATTTGATAACAATTGTTTCTATGCGCGACGTTAAGTTGCAAATAAAAATACTCAATGTTCGGTTCACACATCAAAAGTGATAGGCATGGCTGAGTAAATGGCGTCTCGGTAACCGTTAAAACTTGCTCAAGCTTTGAAGTCATGTCGCAACTAGGGGTCTTGTTGAACATGTAAATTCGACGAGATGATGTTGGCTTAGAGTGGTGCCTAACTAGAGAGCAAATACAATTAAATTTGTTTCAGTGATTTCTTGAAAGAGACCCTGAGACTGTTTTATGAGATTCTTGGCTCAGTGGTGTAGACACGAGACTCAGTATTTAAACTCACAGTTTAAGCAAACGAATTAGAAATGACAACATTGCGTTTGTATGTTAAATTGAATCGAAGATCATCAACGAAAATTAAACATCAGGAAGTACGTCAACCGACGTTTTGAAGGAATGCTTTTGTTGCAACAACTGCTAGGCCTGTAGTTTACGGTTTTTAATGCGAATTTGAGAACAACTATTCATACTGACGCAAATCCTGGAGAGGAGTAGCCAGGCATATCGATGCACATCATGTTTAAATCAATTTTAAAGCTGCATACGACACTATTCATTGCAAGGAACTAATCGAACCGAAAGAAACTAATCCGGTTGTAAAGGGTGTTTTTTTTAGAGGTATAGAACTTTGAAATGGAATTAAACAAAGATGTTTTTTTAAATTGACACAAAATTTACTTTATTCGAAAGATAATCTTCCGGCATTATAATTTAAATATGATTTCTGGCATATGACCGCTAGGGCTGGCACAGACGTAGTCTAAACTGGAGGTCCAATTTTCGATGAGTTTTTTCCAACATCGGCAATAACGCCGCGAATTTTCTCTTCTAAGTGGTAAATCGGTTCGGGCTTATCGGCGAAGACTAGCGACCTAAATATCCCCACAGAAAATAGTAAAGCGGTATAAAATCGCACGATCTTAGAGGTCACTTCACTGGTCCGTAACGTGAAACTATGCGGTTACCAGACGTTTCCTTCAATAAATCAATTGTGGCACGAGCTGTGTGACATGCGCCGTCTTGTTGAAACCACAGTTCCTGCACATCATGGTTGTTTAATTGATGAACGAAAAAGTCAGTAATCATGGCTCTATAGCGGTTACCATTGACTGTAATGTTCTGGCCAGCATCCAGATCTTAGAGGCCACTTCACTGGTCCGTAGGGCACGAGCTGTGTGACATGCGCCGTCTTGTTGAAACCACAGCTCCTGCACATCATGGTTGTTCAATTGATGAACGAAAAAGGCAGTAATCATGGCTCTATATAACGTTCTGGCCAGCATCGTTTTTAAATATGCAACGGTGTCTTATCATACACAAAACATTAAGATCGACAGCTGCAATTATGGAAAAGTAAAGGAGATTATCTACCTCGGGGCAAACGTGAACTCCGCAAAGGGCATCACAGTGGAGATCCGACGTAGAATCGCCGTCTCCGAATGCTCCCGTCTCCGAAACTCTGACTCTGACTCTGACACTGACTCGGGCACAACGAGTGTATGGGCAACAATGCTCCACCTAAGAAGGTATTCAAATCCGATCCTCTAGGAAGAGGAATACCGAATCTCCGGTATAAAGCATCTACTGGCAGTGCATATCAGTTGTTACGTCAGAGTATTTTAATTTGGACTGATCATTGCATCCAAATGCGAAATATGATTACTATTCAGAATGATGTGTCAGATCTTGTGACTTCCACAGATCAGACGAACGAAGGATTCTCCATCTCTCCACAGCATAATCCAATTATCTGAGACTGGATGGGACATACAAGGAAAACCCAAGAACAGTAATTTAAAATTCAAAATTTCCCAACTCGAAGATGTTTACTTTCTTTTTTGTCACTATTGATAACATTAAAAAACATGTATATACAGGAACTCGATCATGCCATATAAAACATGCAATGTGTATTTCCAAGTTATTGTAATTGAAGCCACGCACTGATGCCGAGAGTTATCGGAGCAACCACAAGAATTTCAACAATTGCATAACGAGCTTGTGGGAATACCCACAATCAGCTTCTGAACAACAACAGCCGCAAGACCGATAATCAGTTTAACCAAGACCTAAGACTTTCTGCATGCACTGCGCAACACTCCTCCACTGTGACACTCACACACACTGTTCTTTGTATTGTTTTTTTACAATCTCAATAGCTGAGCTCGATTTTAGTACTATCACCAGAGTATTGACCTAACATTCGATCATCTATCAGAAGACAGGGACAAATCGTTCTAGTCAGGGGTCCAGTCCAGGAACATGAAGGATTGCCTGTTGAGAAGATTCCGATCACACGTTTACCCTTCTGAACCCCTACATTCACCGAGATGTTTTTGTCCCAAAAGGCGACATTACGGCTACGATGGTGTAACTTGAGAAGATCGAGCATAAATCAATGGTCAACATTGGAAGTAGATTGCTTTTAAAATTTCATTCAATTTATGCTAGGAACATGATGCTTGCTGGTATCGATTTGAAAAGGCCGACATTTGATCGGAGCACAATGTGAAGAATTTCTCACAAAAAATTAGATTGTAACACGAATTGTATGTGATGTGACACGATCTGTACATGGTCTGTGGGCTTAATAGATGCAATTCGGCTTCCAACATGTCCCAGAAGTGATCGATAGGAAGTTATCGAAATGGCTTCCATTGACTGGATGGCCTAATGCCAAACCTAGCCTGCACTCTGGCAAACAGAATGTTGAATATTGTTTCGTAAAGACTCAATCGTCTTTCGGCAATTACACGAAGAAACTCCAATCGACAGAGAGACTTTTTTTTTGTCTGAGGTGTTTTTGACGCTGTACTAAAGCACTGACTCAAAACTAGTCCATTGTATTACCTACCATAGGTAGGTAAGTGGGCTGTCAGCCAAATCGCAAACACACTTGCCATATATATGTACATTTGACTGGACTAGATCTGAAAACCGGTTAAAAGCGTTGCTTTCACTGGGATTCGAACCAGGGACCCCCTCTAACCAAGGGCAGGTACTCAACTAACTGCGCCATCCAGTACCTGACAGAGAGACATACTTTACAAAACATATCTATCCACAGATTTTGACGCAATAACAGTTCTTCTCCGCTCTCAGCGCAAAGTTTAAATATAGAGAGGAAGCCAATGAGCAGGAAACAATCTCAGAATTGGGGTGAGTTTCTGTCAGGTTCACCATTTCTAATAGGAAATGGAAAATTTGGGTTAAACAACGGAAATAGGGTAGTAGATGGGTAGTTCTTCTTTGCTCCAACCTGTAATCATTAATTTGCTGAAAAGTATCCCAAATCTATTCAACAGTAGCACTAAATACTCTCCGACTTGTAGACCAATTACTTGTTTTTGCAAATAGTAAACGATCAAACCTGAGCTCACCGTCATCATGCCTTAGTCACTTTGAAGTGACATCCATGTGATTGATTCGAGCGCTTGGCCTCTGAAATAATCCGCACGCAACCAACCACTCATAAAGAAAACACATCAAGCCAACCACAATGAATTGGCGGCTGCCAGGAAATGCATTTTCCCATCCACCATTACCTCGTCTAATTTCGTGTCTCTCACACGCTCGCACACATACACATCGTATTTGTCTATTTTCCGAAAATAGGCTGAAACCAAATGTGCGGTTTTCTTGTGCATCCACTGTCATCCATCGGTTGAGTTTCCTTCGATATTTTTGGCTAATTTCCTGGAACACATCCGAGCCACATAATTGCCGACACCGGAAACCGGAAGGTTCTGTGCATGCATTTGTGACAAAACACATAATTGACCGCCATGAGTCGGTCTAAATTAATTTAGAGGTTTAGAATGATTTAATAAAGTGGCGCTGTCATCTTTCGTTAATGTGCCCTTGCACATTATCTGTGCATTGGTGATTCATCTAATTGGCTTGGTCAGTTTTGTCTATTATTTTTGGGGCGAGCGAGTTGCACTACTTGCCGCCGATCATAATGTATAGGTAATGCGATTTAATGATTTCCAAAGCGAACGACACCTCTGTGCGCGCATGGCTACACGCGCTGATGGTATGGACGCGATGGTAATCTTCTGAGGTGAGATCTGGTTGTGTTCAATCATAATCAGGGGCGTGCTAGGGCGGGTCGAAATGACTGATTTGATAAATAAGTTTCGAACAGAGTATGTAATTTTCATTGGCAGCTGAAGGCCTTTGAGATAGTGAACAAAACAAAAAAGTTAATACCTCTTCGAGTGTAACTGAAACTATTTCTCATGGTCAGGTGGTTTTTATAGTTCTTCTATAAAGGTAAACTGAGGTAATCAGTAATTTTTCATTGCTTCTTGTAAGCGGCTGTAACTGAAAAATGAAAAAAAAAAAAAAAAATGCTGACTCACTAATACTCATCTTTTGACACACGTCACACATCGGCTCGCTGATGTCATATCAGGGGCCTGCACTAAGTACATGTCCGAAACGAAATCTAGCTTAGCGTATGGCACTTAAGTCTATTCATCGTTTCCGCGTGTTTTTTGAGACAATTTGAAATGAAAATGTTCATATATTCGTTCTGAACTAAAGGTGATCTCTGAAGATGTCAGTTTCTCCCACTTAGAAGGCATCTGTTTGAAGGATATGTTGCATTGCAGTCGTTGGAAAAAAGCTGCATACCACAAAGTTCAAAAAATGCACGCAACGAAAGTACAAGTTAATACGATTCAGTGCACCTTCTAGGATTTTTAAGCGCTGCAATCGGAGCTATTTGAGGCCTTGTTCCATTAAACTATTGGATTCCCTTGGCTGCATTGCTCAACTAACCAAAGATGATATGCAACTCTCTATATGACCCCTATTTGGCTAGTCTACAGTCGCTTCGCTAAGCCTCGACTGATTGCGTTCACTGTGATTTCTGTTTGATCTAGAGTTTCTGTTTCCGACTTTTACCCTCATGCTTCAGCGCCATCAAAACACAGCACTGAGAAGATGAGGGTCGAGTGAAGGATGAACGTTGTCTTATGAGAGAACAAGTAACACCGATTTTCGACAGTAAACCTTTTCAATGAAACTGTAATGGAAACGGAAGTACATACTTACTTCATTATTTCTATCGACATTTAAACTGTCGATGAAGCGGAGCTGCTGTAGCTTACATTGCCTTACACTCATTGCATTGATACGATACAGAAATAAGACGAGTGTAGACTGTCAAAGTTCTAATTGACAGACCGTCATGTTTCACGAATCACACCACACCTTGTGTAAGGAGTAGCAGTTAAACATTTGTTAATTTATACATGGACCACCCAAACTTCGTCATTACCGTCCTGCACAGTGTTTCTCGTATGCAGTCTGGGAATTCTCAGACATTTGAATTTTTATTCTCAGCCTTTGTCCCAACGAGTCTACTGGATGTACTTTATGATAGGCAGCTATGTTCTACGACAGCAATGCAACATATCCTTCAAATAGAATGATGCCTTCTAAGTGGGAGAAACTAACTTCTTTAGAGATCACCTAGTAAAAGCAAAAAAAGACAGCCTGATTGGTGCCCATGGAGTTGACAGACGGCGAGGCTATTGCTTGTATCCCGATTATCAAACCGCCATCGAGACTCTGGACACATCATGTTTCAGATCCAGGATGGCCCAGTTATGTCGGTAGGATATCATCTTATTCATTCGATTCCAGTCAAAGAGCCGACGAGGAGAGCAGTAAACAGACGAGGCTTCTTTTACGGAGATTTCAAGATCAATTTCACTAAAAAGGAAATCAGTAGAAGAAAACATTTGAATGTAAATGTTCATCTCCTATTGTACTGTTCCGAACAGTGATCACGATCATCATTTTCAAACCAAGAGCATTAAAGACCTTAGTGAGAGATCGTCCGTTGCAAACGATTGCCGAATGACTCACAGTCACCGATTTGAATAAAAATGAAGACTGGTTCATCTAAACCTTCAAACAATTTAACCCTCGTTCGTGGAAACTCTTTCACAGGAAACTGTGCATTTTATTTTTGCAACAACCACATAAACCGCAATATTCATGCGTTTTACGCATCCGCGTTGATCACGTCATAAAACCAGAATTCCTTTACGTCGACGGCTTCAAATTTATGCTCATGCCCACTGCCATGACAGAGAGTCAGCTCCTTGCAAGTCTGTCCACCTCCTAAGCCACAACATCGATGCAAATTTTCGTCAAAAGACAATTCCACCGACACCAAGTGACACATGTCCGCGGCATCATAACAAAGCGCCGTCACTTAACAATTTAAAACGCATCTTCGACTCGCATTCATGCAATAAATGATTATTTTTAATTTCCTCCTCTTACAAAATGTAAGACAATGCAATAAACCGAACATGTTGTGCATAAATTAAGGGCCCCATCCCAGCGTGGAGCCCGGCCCAAGTTGGCTGAAGGTGTAGTAATTAAAATGCAATAAATTGTTGACAGCAAACAGGAGCGCACCAATCGCGATTCAACAGTCTTCCGAAAAGTCATCACGGATTCTGGCTAAAAGATTTTACAATCGGAATAGTTCGCATATCAATATCTCGGTTTTATTGGGGCCTCCCCATTGTGCGCCACTTCAAAGGGACGGCTTGTGTCATTATCCGCGTTGCCGGTGCGGCGGCGGAGGGATTGCAATGTTGCGTCGCTGGGCTGTTAAGGACGGTGAGTGTCCTAGTTCTGATTTTATAAAATAAAAGTTTTTATTCGAATAGTTTCCGTGCTCGACTCACGAATGCCATCAGCTTCTGGAAATAAAATCAAAATGGACCTCGAACGACAAACGGAATTTTCTTTGAGTTATTAGTGAGAGGTGTTCGCAGGTTTCTCATGCAAGGAGGCCAATCGCTGTAAGTCCCTTGAGTCCGGATGCCGACGTGTGCTTATGGTGGCGTCTCTTCCTGGCGGATGTCTTTATTAATTGCTGAGACGTGGGAGTTGAACATAGGGCACTTTTCATTCATGTTTCTGCGGCTGTCTGCCGCTCCAATTTGGTTTCCTTTAATCTTATTTGAAAAGACAAGCGCTATAAAATCAGTACGTGTAGAGCTTTTCTGGTTTCCTCTTAAAGCTGTAGATGTTGGCATCAAAAGCGGACAATGATGAAAACGACGGTATGACTGATTAAGTTGGCTTCTATACAAACATTGAATAGTGTGCGGAACAAAAGCGAGAGAAAAAAAACATAGCGAAACTAATTTCCCGACCAATTGAGTGGGTTCTTCGTATAACAATTCATTCATATTCTTGTTTTCAATTCATGAGCAGAATGTACAGAGCGCGCACAGATCAGATGGTTGTTAGTATTGAAGAGTATTGCAAAAATGTTCACATCGACTTTGTGCACGATGAGTTAATTAGACACGTTTACACGGTTCGATAATGAATGGATTGAAGTGGGACGCTTTTCATTTTTGCACATTTTATACGCATTTTGAGTCACATTCTTCTCAATGTGCATAGTGGATTTGTTCTAGGTTCAGTTTCCGGTAACGTTTTGTTTAACCGTCTTTGCCTCTCTCGAATCACTGGAAATGTTCTGAGAGTTTATAGAAATCTTCAAAAACATTACCGTTCGCAGTCTGCATGAAACTATAGGACCTATACTGGCTGGTGTAGTACCTAAGTCGTGGTCCACTTTGGCAATAAGGTGCCACTGATGCAATGTGATAAAAAGGCCAAAGAGAAGAAATATCGGGAAAACTGTAACTAACGCCCAGGTAAATATGTGGCTTTGATTTAACAGCTATCAAAGTTACCAATGACATTCAGCTCTCAGAATGTTCAGTAAGGTATGCCATTTCATCACGCATCATTTAACGCATGCCGAACGTGTGAAAAGTATTAAAATATATTCTCGAAATTCCGTGGGTTACATCTTTTAGACCGTAAGCCATCAAGCAATCCTCTGTATCGGTCAACATTGAAGAATACCGAGAAATGTCGATTCGGCGCCGATCAGCTGATTTGTGTATCGCCAACAAGTCAACCCGGCATATGTTGCGACAATATTTGAGCCTTTACCGTAAGAAAAAATATGTTGATGGAAGAAGACAACGCCGTGAAATCGCTATTTGGCTGCTAGCTGCATCCACAGAGATTGACTGTTTGGTGCGGGTCATATCAAGCAACATCATCGAACCTTATTTATTTTGAAATGCGGAAAGTGACATCGTATGTAGCGATGTTAACCGGCTCTTTCTAGTCAGTGCTCGACAACATCGATAGCTGTGGTGCTGTGTTTCCAACAAGACGACCTGTGATGCAATATGCGTCGCAACGCTCGCAGTTTTTGAGAAGAAATTTTGCGACTCAGTCATCTCACGACGAGCGTTCATCAATTGCCCGCCAGGATCATGCGACATGACACCATTCGATTATCTTCTGTGAGACTACGTCGCGCTAATAAGGCAACTTTTAACTGGCTCGAGACCAACATTCGAGACGCTATTGCCAGAATAACGCCGCACATATTGGACTGACAACTTGAAGGTGGCTCGTGGCGTTGTGGGTATGTGCATCGGCTCCTGCACAGTTGATCCTACCGTGTCTAGGTTCGATTCCTGCTATCACTGTCAATGCTCAAAGAGTATAGATGTCTAGGAAAACCGCAAACTTGGCCGTTCGGAGTCGGCATAAAACTGTAGGCCCCATCCACTGGTGATAGAACAATAGCACGCATAACACGAGTGGTTGCTGTAGAAGCTAGGCCTTGGCACTCAACCGGCTGCAGCTCCACCTATATTATTATTATTATCGTTCTTATCTGGTCACTCTGTATTAGGCAGCTGCAGTTCAGTCAATATTTTTGGAATACGCAAACATGGACATTATACCGCGTTCACAAACCGTCCGAGAAACAAAATCTGTGCTTGTAGAGATGTGTATTTTTGTTATACTTAGAATATTATTTGTAATTTGAGCTCTGAAAAGGAAGTATTTTTCCAAAAGAAAATCATAAACATATCGAATCCGTTTGGCGAGGAAAAAAAAGGGTAATCCCTTCAAATCAATGCACAAGAATGCATATTTACCTCATCAGTGGATGTACAAATACACGCCGTTTCGAATTGCAATGACATCCATTGATCATTTTCCAGACATGAAAAATGGCTCGCCAGCAAATGAGTCACGTCTGCGATTAAACAAATTCATATTTGAAGGGCCTTCCGGAAATGTATTGACTTACAAAACAGCTTTCAAAATTGAGCAAACGCTAAGCGATCTGTGTTAAGGTTAAAAATAAGATTGTGTGTCGTGAAATGCAGATAAAAACTTGTTCACTCACCTTAGAATGTCATCTCTAACACGCTTTCTCGCTTGATGCCTAAGGTTGTCTCTGTTTCTTTGTCATTTCGAAACATTTGCTGATGATCTTTCAATATACGCATCTCGAGAGACGAAACGAGGCGTGACACAATGGTACCTGGGGACAGTCAAAGTTTAAAGTGTCTACAGTCCCATGACACTATCAACAAAAAAATGCCACTCAAAACGAAATTGATTGTCCAGTTGCAATAAAAAGAACAACGAAAGGATTAGGGAAATGTCAACATTTCGTCGATTACCAGAAGAAATACGAATCCATTAGTTTCGAAACTTATAAGGGGCCACCATTCATTCTCCAGTCAAGATTGAGTGAAATCTTCGTGGTCTCCCCCAAGGAATGCATTCAAACCACCCCCTCAAGACTTCTCACAGAGATCTCCCCAATTTACCCCCCTAGCTTCGAAGCTTTAAATACATTCTCCTCTATTTATGGTCAGCATACATAACTGAAAACATAAGTAATTAATCAATCTATAGAAGTGGTGTGTCCTTGTTGTGACCAAAATAGACATAACACACACCCATACCACGCGATCCCCTAGCTAGACACAGCACAGAAAGAAACCATAGAATACCTCCACACTGCTTCCTCGTTTAGGATTAGATCTTAGCATGTTCATAAATATCGTGTTTTATTGCCCCATTAGTCTTAGTAATGGTCTCCATGTCTTCTCGGAAGAGATGCAAAGAATATCAGCCGTGTGACACGAAAATATCCCTTCTCTCGGTACCTAGGTGAGACGATTTCGATCGTGAACGAAAATAGATTCTTTGGAACGCGTCTTCAATTCGACCTTAGACTTATCAGCTGACTATGTGACGCCCCCGTCGAAGACTCGACTCTTCTAATTTCCCTCCAAAGCTTATCGCCCGGGCGTCGAGTCTGTGCGTGGAAAAGTTCTAACATCGCAGAGAAACTTCAGCTCACATATATTTTTCGATCAAATGTCTTCTTTTTTTTTCTGAACAAAGCAAAAAATGCATACGAGGTGTATTTTCGGATGGACAAGAACGGGACACGGACGTAGTGCCATCTACTATGACTGGTAAGAGGCGATTTGTGTTAAATTTAGTTGACGTTGCTTGTTGTTCGCTGTTGCCGTTGCCGTTGCCGAGGTGTTAGGATGATGACGCCCAGGCGGCTTGTACGAGTATCATATAATTGCCGGGTCGCGCTTCGTGGAGAAAATTCAATTTTGAAAATTTATGCATTTTTGAACGCTTTTGTGTGTGGAGAGTGAAAATTGAAATAAAAGTATCTTTTGCATCTCGCCACTGAAACATTTTAATAGGACAACGCGACGCAACATTCTGAGGAAATATCTCACTTCTCCCCACGCGTGTGCACGTTTTTGTTTTTTTTTTTGTTGGGGCGCGCTGTTCTGTGTTGAAACAGAAATAGTTCTCAAGACTACTAGTTCCCGTATATGTATTTCCTGGTTCTATAAAATTACAAACACGCGCTAGAGGATTTATGTTTGATTCGTGAAGAGAACGGTGAACGTTAACTCATTCATGAAGAAGTGATTCACTCTATTGAAGTGACGAGGGGGCTAAAATAGATCGTATATTTGTTACATCTTACTTAGGTTGCAGGGAAATGAGAATAATGCATTCCCTGCCAAGGATTTGATAAATTCGCCTTAAAGCCATCGAGACTGTGAGTCATTTTTCCGCAATATAAATAAGATTTAACGACATTTCCTAAGAAAAATGATTTCTTGGCTTGTTGCGTGGGAAAAGTTTGTCTTAAGGCCAGATGGTGTGTTAAGCAAACGAAATTGATGTATGGCCAGAAATGATTTTTCAGATTGACTAGGTGGCACAGAAATGGAGGAAGCCCAAGTCTATTGAAATTAGAAACTACAAAACCCATCTCCATTCGTATTTGATCTACTAAAAGGTCGATCGGATTATCCGCATGGAGGATTGAAGGAATTCGATTCTTGACTCACCTCAAAATCAATAGTGACTAAAGAAACTCCTCAATTCCACAAATCAAACATTAACTCTTAAGGCTTAGTCCACCTTAATATACATCTGAGACTTCTTACTACTTCTTACTTCCATTATTGACCGTCGCAAGCACGCTGCTTTAATTTATTAATACCAAATTGAACTTCGTACCCCAATTTTATGCCGGTCTTGCTCTCCTTCTCAAATTACAGGGTGGACAAAAATAACTACCAAAGTAAAACATATAAAGGGTAATTTTTTAAAAGCTATAGGAAAGTTTTTCAAAAAAAAAACACATAAAATTCAGAAAAATGCATGAAATCTTTATTTGAATCGATAGTACGGTCCATATAATTTAATGTTTGAAGATTATTTCATGCAAATGTTGACCTTGACTGCGCCTCAAATGGTCCATCCGCTTAGTCCAATTTTGGCATACTCTTTCCAACATTTCGGCCGGTATCTCACGAATAAATGCTTCAATGTTGTCTTCCAATGCGTCAATTGAAGCGGGCTTGTCTGTATAGACATGAGCTTTAGCATAGCCCCACAAAAAAGTCGAAAGGGGTTAAATCGCACGATCTAGGCGGCCAATTGACCGGTCCCGAACTTGAAATAAAATGTTCACCGAACTCGCCCCTCAATAAGTCCATTGTTGCGCGTGCTGTGTGGCATGTGGCACCGTCTTGTTGAAACCACATGTCATGCAAGTCAAGCTCTTGTATTTTGGACCAAAAAAAGTTGGATATCATCTCACGGTAGCGCTCACCATTCACAGTTACGTTACGATTCGCATCATCTTTGAAGAAGTACGGTCCATTGATGCCACCAGCCCAGAAACCGCACCAAACTGTGACTTTTTCTGGATGCATTGGTAGCTCTTGCAATGCTTCTGGCTGATATTCACTCCAAAATATACAATTCTGCTTATTGACGTACCCATTGAGCCAAAAATGAGCTGACCATAAAATGGAAGAAGCGCGCGATGAACTTTCTTAACAGAGCACGCATTATTGATAATTTGTTGTTCGTTTGTAAGACGATTCATGGTTAAATTATAGACCAAACTGAAGATGTTTGACAATGAAACAAAACACGAAACGTGAGTCAGCTGTTTAAACTAGTGTTGCCAAAAAGATAATAGCTAAAAAATCACCCTTTATAACTGTGGTAATAATCATTTGCTTCTATTCATTTTCCTCTTTTTAGTGTGTTTTCCATCACATCGCGTAATGTTCCTGAATGCATGCTCCGCATTTCTTCTCAAATATTCTGCTACAGATATACAATAGTATCTAGTTAATTAATATACACTTTGTCTTTTAAATAACCCCATCAAAAAAAGTCGACTGCAGTTAACACGGGTGAAAGACGTGGCCAAGGGAAATCTGACTGAAATCAAATGTTCGCCAAAAAAGACGCGAAGCGCCATAGGTTACCTAGCAGTGTGCGCAGTCGCTGTATCTTTTTAAAACACAAATAAGGATACTGCTAAGCCATTAGCCGTAAAAAGCTGTCAATCATTGTTATCTCAGAAGCCCCGGAAATCGTTTCTTACATTTCATCCTCATTCTCGAAGAAATATGGGCATTTTCGAAGCACCACGATCTAAAATTTAGCTTGTTGACATAAACACTTAAATGGAAATGCGTTGCTTTAGACATCAAAACAGTATGTATTTAAAAAAATCAGTTTGTGTCTCTAATTTATCCCGTTTTTGTGTACTGTACATCTTCATTGCAAATTTCCAAGGGATCAATCAATACCTATAACCTGCAAAAAGAAAAAAATAATTATTTCGTTTGCCCCGTGTTAGAAGAACTCCTTAGATAACTCAAAATCAAAGCTGTAGATTGTGATAATGTGATGATGAGCGACGAATCTATCTGGACCCGGGCTTCAATCAACAAGCCAGTCCAGCTGGCTGTACCAGTTGGTGAAATCCTTCTCTTTGTGACGACTTTCCGACACCAAACCGTTGTGTTCTTCTGCAAGTCTGTGCTCCCTCGATATCCGAGACTATGTTGGATCCTCGGCAAGTCTTTCTTATGTAGTTTATAGTCGATCGCAATATGATCAATGTGGGTGACCGCTCCTTACGAATTAGCCATGTGTCCAGATTTTGAGGTGTGGGAGCCGTATACTAACCACTGGGATATTCCGATCCCACATAATGCCCACAAGCGTATATCCCCGGTTAGATTTCATGTCGAGTAGGCTGTGTTTCCTAATGACTGCAGCAAAGACCCGTCGTCGTCATAAACCCATAGGACTTTAGAACAATAGCAGACAAATGACAAGTGCTTGATGGTGGACCCATGCCAAAAGACTGTATCCTACAACACTCGAAGAAGACACTGGACAGACCTAATCTAGATCAATGAGTGTTTCTTAAGGGACTGCGCGATCATACTGTGTTGCTCAACTGTCTCCTCGAGTCCCATATCGATTTTGCATACAATTCAACAGCAGATCCGAATCTAAATTAGCTAGTGAGACGAAGTTTAGTCGCAAGATCATCCTGGAAACAATCGCAGCTACTATTTCGAAGTGAATTACAGTTGCCTGCGACCACAAACTCAAATCAACTTGTTAACTCTCCCATCAGGCCGAGCCGTACCTGACAACTGTGTCAAGTCACTCAAATCATCGGATATTCCCATGCTGAACGAATGAACTCAGGAAGTGACATCTCCTTCGTATGCTTAACCTGAAATGCATTTACAATTATTCTCCCAGCGCCACTGCTTTTACGACTCGTAACTGCCGTTTCCTATTCGCATTCGTTGTGCAACTACATAAGTAACACCGCCGGCAGCAGTCTCACCTAATTGCTTGGAAAACGATGACAAACTCTCACACATTTCCTCAACTATCCCCCATATCTGTATCTGTCTAAAGTTCAAAATCCCCTGCGAGACTTGTGCACCACATCCAGCTTTCTCTGTAGCTCTGTACCAGTCGTCGGTTGTCTGTTGCCAGCAGCAGCGCATTACATTCTGTCGGCACAGATGTCAGCCCATAAAAAAATCGGTCATGTGTCACAAGTTAGAGTTCAATCTTAATAAACTGCTAAGTGCTCGGTGACAGTAGTTGCTGATGAATTAATTAGCCAGATGAATCTCTCTCGCCGGGCCGGGCCCGGCTCGTTCACATCCGCATCTTTCAGTTTACTCACATCCCTTTTGGGCGGTATCTTTATGGGATATCTAGTGCGCACTTGTAGGGCACCGTCTTCCGTCATTATTATTCTTCTTCTGTTGCACGTTTGACGGAATGTATCGCATAGATCAGCCAACGTGGAGCGTATGCACCTGAAGTAGGTGACACCATGACCGTGTGGTAATGAGGAATAGTTACGATGTACCTGGGGTACACTCAAGTGCTCCTCAACACGATTACCCAAGAACTTTTTATTGCGTCGTCAATGGGCCGGCCTTCTTGGAACGATGCGCGCACTGTGATTGAGTGTGGGATGTAATCCTTCAGCATGAGTGTGGGCCTAGATAGAGAGGTAGGCAGGTGCTGATGCGCAGGTAGAGATTGTGGTGCGCTTGGATGCATTTGGCGAAATGATATTAACACAGGGTATCTCAAGGTTGCATCTCAAGGTGTATTCGAATGGAAGAGCAGGTGGTCGTGAGTGCACATCCTTTCTGTGTTTTGAAAGGGTGCGGGTTTGAATGCGCTGTGACAGGATGAGAGCGAAAAACAAACAATCAATGATGCAGATCTTCGATGGGCTAGGACGCTCCTAATGCGGATGCAATTGGATTAGGTTGAGCGACTTTTGTGTTCAGTTGCGATCTTCACACTAAAACCTTTGCCACGCTTGACATCTTTGCTTAAATAATGTGATCATTGCTTGGAGGATGCCTTCCATCTAGGAAGTACAGTCATGCTGTAGTTCTGTGTCTATGATGATTTTATATCAATTTTATATAATCTCGGTGACGTGTCAGATGAACGTGTGAGGGTTACATTGATGGAGTGGGCTCAGCGATAGTGCATGCGTTGAATTGATGAATTTTCATTGCATTCGCCTGAGCGCATGTGACGACACAGTTATTTGGCTAGAAAGACACTCGGGAATCGAAGGCGTACTTTAAAGCAAATCATGAATCGATCTCCTTGCGGACTCTTTCGGGACTATTTACTGCTATAGACAGGGTAACGGTTGGGCACCAGACACAGAAATAGTCTGTAAGAATACAGGTAGACAAACACACGAGGATGTGCAATGACTTGCAAAAAACAAAAATCATGGCACTAGTTAGTAGAGTTTGGTGCGACTTTGTAATATTCTTGGTAAATGCGAACCCACTATCAGGACACATGCCTGCAGTGGCGCTTGCCACACAAGGAGAAGACTATGTATCACCTTCTCTGTGCAGTGTCCTCGCTACCCGATGGAAATCTCTTTATTATTTCGGCGAATCGTCATCGTAAACCTGCGAAATCGGTCAAAAGCGGACAAAAACTGTTTTTGTGGGTAAGGAATATCCAAAGCGATGCGTCGCGTGTGTGGGATCTGGCGCCGTCTTGTTGGAACCACCAGCTGGGTTCATTGGCAGTAACGGTCCTTATCCTCATGTTGAAAGTAATAATGTCCGATGATGCTGCCATGCCAGAAACCGCACCAAACAATCAGTCTCTATGAATGCTGGATGTATGATGCTTGGGTGTTCGCTCCAATAACAGCAATTTTCCTTGTTGACATAGCCGCTTAGCTAGAAATGGACCTCCTCTCCGACCCAATTAGCGAACCCACGACGTTGACTATGGTCGTCTGGAATCAGTTCCTGCGTTAGCTTGGATGTAGGCCATGCTTCAAGCGCAAAAAAGCCGGGTTGACTCTCGGACGATGCCCTATTCAGCGGATCGGCGCCGTATCGACATTTCTATGTTTTCTTCGTAATTGGCCGCTACGAAAGATATGTTTTCATCATTTCGCACCAATCTCTTTCTAGTTGGTATCTTTAGTTCAAAATTTCCCCTCGATGCGACAAATTGCCTGTACAATAAAACCCGGTTCACGACGAAATTCACTTTGTGTTCACAACTGAGCCGGAATTTGTATAGTTTTTTTCAATAATTCTCGCAACAGTTGACAAACGTGATACGATGCAAGATGAAATGGAAAATCTTTCTCGACGTTCTGACAATAAGATGTCACCGGTAATTTTGATGGCTGCTGAAATAAAACAATTGGAAAAACTATCAGAGTTATCTGGTCTCCCTAACTTGACTTCTTCGTAGCAAACTAATTTGGGCTTGTTAAATCCTCCTAGACCTACCGTCCCATATGCAAGTTATTCAAGAGAAATGCTCTCAGACACCGGCGGTGACCAAAGCTTGAGATCAGGTGACACATACGAGGGGCGTTCAATATATGTTTAACTAGAGATAAAACGCGTATTAATACTCACATTTATATGAAATTTCACATGAATGCACTAAAATAATAGTATTACTTGATAAATAAGTCAATTTATATATACAACCACAGCTTCACCCCGATATCGAGAATATATTGAACGTCGATCGTAGAAGTTCTAGAATCTTTTCGTTTTCCTCTTCAGTGCGCAGGAAATATTATTGTTATCTTGGCAAAGAATTATATTACATCCCAGACCTGTACACCTCCGATGGTCGCTTCTATCAAAATTTGGTCACAAAATCTAGGTCACGCATTTATCTCAATGTCCACCCAACTGACACACATCCTAATCAAAGACGATTTTACAAATTTCAGCAATTAATCCTCAGCTGACTCTGGTAGTTTTTTCTGTTCTCCTCAATTCCTTCCGCTGTCTTCTGCCGATTTTGCACAACACCATCTAATACGGAAGTAACCAACCACGGAAGCGTTTCCCAAACACTGACTGACTGCCGCCTTCCTGTCTGTTATATTTTTTCCCCGTTGTTGTGTTGTGCTACTCTACAGTCCACGCAGACAGAGGGAACTGGGAAGCCTTTGCAAGGAGTAGGTGTATGTCACAGCACAGCGAATCCAAGTGAATCACATGTTATAGTGGTCGCGTGCAAGTCGCAGATTACGATAACCCGTCTATTTCAGTCCAATTTCTGGGTAAGTCAAATTTGTAAGTGAGTCATGTCACGTCAAGATGTGGGGATAATTTATGACGCAACTTGTTATTGTTTTTAAATACCCGGCAGACATGTGAAAGTGGTCAACAAGCTGGAACTGTCAATACCAAATGCTCTTATCGAATGAGAATATGTAAACACGCAGCGACTCATGGGGAACGCGGAGATGATACGCCGCCGCCGCTCTTCGCCTGAACCTCCAGACGGATTTTGCAGGAAGGGGTGATCCTTTGAAGGGATTTACCGCAAGAACACAACATGGCACAGGCATGACAGATTACATTTGACTCTCAATGCGCCTCTCGGGAATGGGAGTGCTTTGAATGCTAGACGATGACAAATCGGACACACTCACCTTGCAGAAGCAAACCTTTTTTCGTTTGAATCGACCAATCAATCATTAGTTCACCCAAATCCGTGATTAAAGTGCTTTTATGGGTGACTTTGATTGCACGGGCCGTCTGAGCACCTATCTAGATACGGCCACATTAAAAGACTCACAAATGTGTTCACTATGAATTCCTGGAATCAATTGTAACAGAAAAACCAAACAGAAGCCCACATCGAACGTCATCTTGTGCCGCACGCCTACACTCGCCGAAGAACACAGACAGTTGAGGTACTAAAAATTCTTGGCAGTGCAATCGAAAGCCATAAACGTCAACGGTTACTCGATTCACTGTCGAGTTGTCGTTAAAAAGAAAAGAGTAAACGACGCCTCCGCTAGGCAACGAAGAAAAACCTTTCGTACGCCAAAGAATGCACACGAAAGGAGAAAAAAAACTTGTGACAGAAGCAACACGCCGACAACCAAAGACGCTACGAGTGTTTATGCCATCGAGGAAACAGGACTACTGATTGATATACAGTCGCTTCGGTAATTGAAAACGTGAACTCTGTCAAGGGTGGCAACGCTGATGATGGACATCAAACCTCATATGGCACTGGGTCAAGTCAAGAAGAAAATGGTCATTAGTGCATAGAGTCGTTAGAGTATTTGATCAGAGGTGGGGGGGGGCATGCAAAGACCTTCAGTCATTTCGATTTTGATGCGCTGGCAATTACTGCTTATACAGGCATTTATCTAGCTCTCGTGACTGATGTTCTTATGGGACGGCGCAGCCTACAGTTCCACGTCGACTCCGGCTATTCAAGACAATTATGCTCACAGAGCACTTATGCCAGTAAGAGGTGAAGCTGCGAAGAAAAAAAAGTATGCCTCTGTGCTTTTCGCGTCGAAACCGGTGTCGACGCAGACGCACAATGAACACGAGTGATAGTAGCCAGAGTTTTAAGCGACGTTTGACAATTGAAGTGGCATAAGGGCTAAATCTGAAGTGGATTGGGCTTGGTAAGTGTTTTTGCTTTTGGCCCGAGTATTGATATTTATTCGCCTCCATTTCCAATCAGGTATATTATAAGGTCGAGAGAGCGAGACATATCTAGAGAGAACGGCGATTGGAAGGTCAACGTATGAGTGGTACACACTGCTTCTGATGTAAGTTACGGTGACTGGTTAACATTCTTTCTGATTCGAAAAGTAATTTCAATTGTTGCAGTAAAGGGTGTTTAAAGCGGGTAATATTAAATTGGCATCTTTTGACAGCTAATGGTTGTTTTTAATCCGCCAGTATACCAATAAAAAAGTGTGCTCACGAGGATCAAACTGCTCACTCGGAGCATACTTCAACAACCTATGCGATCAACATCAGCATCAAGCCATAGCAGCATTTCATTACGAGCTTTATATGATTCACTGGATAAGCCCAATTGCGTCTGCAATCTGCAGTCCACAACAAGAATCTAATCCTCGATTAAATGATACTTGACATCAGCATCTCATTGGCCGTCCGTGGTGGTAGTGATCACAATCTCAACTGTTTTCCCGGCTTAATTCCTATGAAAACGTCATTTATTTACATCATGTGTTAAAGGATAATTAACGAGTCCATTAAAGAAATGCCTCGCCTTTTTTAATCCCATTAGTTTAGTTTAGTTCTGTCTGGCGAAATCCTCCAACATACAGTTCAAAGCACATTCGTATGTAATTTGTTCAGTTGTTTCTAACGTCATTACTCACCACGTCGACAAGATTACTCCGGCCCTGGTTCTTAATTACAGAGCGAGAGCAAACGTTCAACTGCTTGGGCATATTTTCAAAAAAATATTTCATTCATTTCATCACAGTTTAATTTAACAACAAACTCAATGCGATCGTTAGAAGCTTGTAATTGTAGAGCCATAAAAGCTGATTTAGTTGTCAATCCAGCATGCACACGTCATCTGGGCAAAGAAGTCACTCATCCCTCTTAAATTCATAGTCATCTCAATGAACATTACACATACGGCAGTATTTTGCGCAGCTATCTTGTTTGATGTGTCTAATAAACCGACTAGGGGTAAATAAATGCTCACTATGCAAAGATCACAAGCCCCAGTGCAAGGTATCGGAATGTACTGGGCTTCGAGACTTAAGAGAGTCTTAAGAATGATTGGCTCGTGCACGAAGTCGTAAAATTTCAAGTTTCACATCACATCAACACAGAAAGAACGGCTGAGTCATGCTCAGCTGTAGAGACTGAATCATCTGGCAGATGGAATGGTCTTCAATAGAAGAAATTTGAATTTGTCATATTTCAGAGCAGCACAAATTGTGCTGTGCCCAAGTTCGCATGGCTATCAAGATCAAGAAGATTTGTTGTGTTAGGATATGGTGGTAGTGGGTTGAGCTTTGGTTTGGTTCGGTAGCGGTCAGTAGACATTCTGTAGTTCAAAGAGACTGTGTACAGATCTAAGCGTTGAACTTGAAGGAGAATGCCTTTTTAATTCCCGTAGTTTACTTTGGACTTGTCCCACGATCAAGGGATCTGATTGAGGTCTGTAATCCCTAAATTATACTACTTCGGAACTAGATCATTCCAAATTGACTACAGTTGTCCTATCGACAACCAAATCAACACTAAACCGGTTCATGTGTCGTACGTTTGACAAACAAGTAGCGTAAACGTAATTCAAATGTTAACCAAAAAGCTTTATTCAAGCGATGAGACAAAGTTTTTGGTTGAATGCTTGTGTCAACCCGCAAGCGACATTGCCGCATATGGAATGAAGAGTGTTGAGCCGTAGACACCCACCAATAGTCACGGTTTGTTGTACTTTTTTGGGCGAATGGAAACAGTGGTTGTAGGTTGGGTAGTTAACTACTGAATTTCTGTTCGTACGCTAAACAGCTGTTTATAAAAGGAAGGAATATGGTGACCACAAGAAACCATCAAATTTTAATGAAGGTTTTTTCGAATTTGCACAAATAATCCATTTTCAGCAAATACAAACAAATCGATATACTGCTTGGTGTGCTAAACGTTACGCATTTAACGCAATAATTGTTTTTTCTCTGCGAATTAGTCATTTCCTTGGCGGCTTGTCAAACTGAAAAGGCGATCCACAAGGTGTAGGTAGACGCGATCCACTAACATGTGACTAAAAAAATTAGCCAATTCTACCCCTAGCTATCTGCATATGGACAAAACTCTGAAATATCAGAGTTTGTGAAATTCGCAGTTCGTAAGATCCGGCTTATGCGTACATCAATTCCAAGTTAGTCTGTACTCAACTCAGTAGCGACAATTGTGCTTACGAATGCCCTGTCCCCAGTCAAGACAAAGCTTGGGCTGATGGTAGGGAGCGAGAAAGGGGAAAGAATTACCTTTGCAGGCTGGCTTCAAATGCTTGTAGATTGTACTGAGTGGATAATAGGCTAGACAAACCATTTCATAATCGTGTGGTAGGTGTAAAAGCTAGTCTCTGATAATTGTATCCAAACGCAGGCCTAAGGATGAACTGATGAGCATTCCTGTCGTCACGAGTATTGGCTGTGAACTCATGGAGGTGAGAAATGTCACACTCGAGCATCAGTTTTTAATGTAAACGCGAGTCTTGGAACTGATACGAAAAGCTGAGAGTAGTGTGATAATATAGATAACATGAACGCTTATTTGGTGGACATCGAACTCGAATCTGTCCGAAATAACTTAAATTGAAGACGTCGACCAAATGTATCCCCAAAATATCCAAATAGCACATGATTCCATAAATTGACGTGACAAGTAAAGGAATCGCATTTAATTCCCAGCATCTCACACGAATTACTGATACTGCAACGAATGCATATTTTGCCGTTCAATGCCGCACTGAATTGTAAAGCTAGACATGAGCTATAATTGCCACATTTACATTATATTCACTCGGCTATAAATCGATGACTGATTAGTGTTTATCCGTTGGCTATTTACGTCCATAAACATTTCATTGCATTTACAGTACACCCCGTAGACTGCAGTTAATTGCTGAACACATTTTCCGAAATCAAGAGATGAGAAAAAAAAACAGAAACACCACCCAAAAGTCGATCAATCTATAAATGAATTCGCTGACCCAGATTCAGAGAAGCCACACAACTCAGTAGACACAGAGGAACCCATTAAATGCCCATCCCCCACCCAAACTCCATCGGAAACAAGCACCATTGATGGAAAATAAGAACAAACAATATTTTTTCCAGTTTCTTGAATTTTCCACTTTATTTTATATCTTTTCATCATCACTTAGGAATTCATTAATATAAAAACCAAAAAAAATAATAATAATAATTGTAAATCTATATAAAGTTATATATATATATATATATATATATTAAAAAACATATCAGTAATAACAAATGTGTGTTTGTATAAGTGTACTTGTAAGTTCAATTAACGAGAAATAAAATTAATTTTGTTACAAATTCTCAAGAATTCGTTGATTTATTTTTTTTTTGTTTCGTTTTCTTATCACCTGCGAGGTATGTAAATTATACAACTAAACAAAAACAATATAAGGACAAATAAAAGAAAAATGGTAATCAAGAAACAGCACAATTTTATTGCTCCAGTTATAGTTTAACGTATGTTTACAATTTGAAGGAAGAGCAACAACACTCAAAAAAAGAAAAGGCAAACAAATAAAGAAAAACGCGTTTTCTCAAAAGGCACAATTCTGCATTTTTATTAATTTTTTTTTTGTTTTTCCCTTTCTCTCCCTCTTCTCATTCATTACTAAGGTTTGAATATTTTCTTTTTGTTTTCTTTATTATTTGGAAGAACTTTCATTTTTCTTTGTTACTTTTGTACATATTTTGTTTCTTTTTTTTGCATGTTTTGTTTTTCTTTTTCTTTGTTAATTTTTCAATTTTTTTTTTTAGTTTGAGTAAAAAATATTCACATTTTTCGTCTCTTGCATTTTAATCTATTTTAAATCAAAATGTATATATATTTTGTATATATTTATGTTTAAAAAAAATATTGAAGTCTATAGAATTGCATTGATTTTGTATTGTGTAAGAAAAGAATCATTTTTTTGTGTTTTCAATTCATGTTTATCGGTTTTGTATGCTTTTGAAAAAAAAAAAAGACTGCAATACATGTGTGAACAAAAATTAAGGCAAATTTGCTAGATAATAAGGTTATTCGTATTCAGTAACGCTCTTCTTTATTCCTCTGAAGAGGGTTACAAATTACTTAGCTGTTCGTTTTATTCTGCAGAATAAAAAGGATTCCACAAAGATATTCTTTTCAAATAAAAAAATATTATAACACCCAGCTTAGGTTGTGACAACTAACATACACGACGACAAACGTGAAATGTACTCCAACCCATCAAACATTTTTCCAGCGTTACCCTTGTTCTCTGCACACACATGTCTGCAAATAATTTATTTTTTTTTTTGCAGCATAATTTTTTTTTCATATCATTTTATGTGAGTTTTTTTGTTTCACTTTTCCTTTCTATGATAGTTCATTCATTTTATAGCCAAACTCTCTGAAATTGTGAATAAATGTGTCTTCAGGATATTTGGACAAAATCTGTACATATTGTTTGTTTAAAAACAAAAAAAAAAAACAACAGAAATTAAAATTAAAAAACGGAATCTTAAAATAATCCGTATGTTACCATTTCATATGGTTAGTTCATATATTGCTAAAGTTCTATTCATAACATTCTGATTTTGGTTATAATTCTAAACAATAGTCGTGGGTTTAGGTAAACAAAAAAAAAAAAAACTTAAAATTTATTATCAACAGTTGTTGGTTATTTTTTTCTTTCTCTACGTTTCCCTTCGTTTTATTCTTTACATTACTTAAACAACGTTATTTCATAAACTTTAAGTAGATGAAGCAAAACACCGGAAAAAAAAACAAATAAAATGAAGGAAACGTACTTATAATAGAGCTATCCATTAGAATAAAAGATAACAATAATTAGTTTTAAGGGTGAAACGAGACGAACTCATGTCTATTGAAAATAATATTTATGTATGTGGGTTTCTTTTTCTCATCTTCATGTCACACTTGGTATAACAAATTTTCAACAATATTCTCGTTTTCTTTTAGTTTTCTCCTTTTTTTTGTTTTCATCAAAATATGCTGTTTATTATAAGTTTATCATACGTACATATACCCATATTTCGGGTATTTTCTTTTATAAATATTTGGTTAGTTATTTTATAATTTTTTTTTTATATTAAAAGCATTTTATTTTATGTCTGTTAAGATTAACATTTTCCCCTGATATTATTTCATAGTTTGAATATAAACATCATGTTTTGTTTTTGTTATTTGTAAGCGCAGTTGCGTGTTATCAATGTCAGTGTGTGTGTGTGTTGGTGAGTTATGAAAAAAATATACAAGTAACAATATACAATAAGGTCGTGAAACATTTATCATCATCATCATCGACCAAATCTGGAGGAGGCAAAAATAAATCGAATGAATGAATGCACGATTGTGACAAACATAATATTCCACTGATGAATTGCCTTCTCTGATGATGTAGGGAAGGTCAAACTTCAGCGTGTTCTTATCAATTTGATTGAGTTATTATTTTTTTTTCAGTTGCTATGCTCCGCTATCTGTGGACTTTTCCAATGAATCAGAGCAAAAAGATCACACCGATCATTCTCGTCCATTGATTTGCAAATGTTTTTTTTTTTTCTTTCTTTCGTTTTCGTCAATAGATAGTCTCTAACGTTAGGTTATGACTGGACAAATTGAATTGAATCAAAGTTATGGATTGGGATTGGCCATCAAACTTTTGCTTCTCTATCTTTTCTAATCAGCCATCGAAAGCTTCTTCAGCTTCATATTTCTAAAGAGCCACGATTCTCCTACTGAAAGGGTCAACAGTGTTGTACTGTCCCTTTTCCAAGAACAACTCAAACTAGTCTTCTGTTAATCAACAGAAATATAGGCGCATACAAGGCAAAACTTATAGCAACTTATATCAAATTTATTCACGTTGCAACACCCACAATTCCCAAGAGCCGTTGTGGTGAGAAAAAGTCATTCTCTGCAAAGCATCGCACAAATATTCGCTGCAGAGAGAATCACAAATCCAGTCTGTAGCCAAGAGTCTTTTCCATGAGAAAAAGACATAATATAGGAACCAGCAACCAAATGGGATAAAGATCGAATCCACAGCTTGTACAGTTCAATTTGTCCAGAGATCACCCTTCCCAATGTCTCTATATTCATCCAATCACCTTCTATAAGCGAGTATTCATCCCCATTTATGAATTGTCTACTCATGAATCTTCAGTATTTCACAATTCATAATAAACGATTGTTTTATTTCATATACGAATATAAATGTATATGTATATAGTTTTTTTTTTTTTTTTTGTTTATAAAAAACGTTCGTTAATTCGTTTTCAAGTTTATTTATATTTTCTTGTTACAATTAAACAAATCCTATACTTAAAAAAATAGCAATAATAAAGTAGTAAAACAGAAAAAAAGGTACTATAAAGAAAATAACGCTCATCTAGTTGAATATCCCTACCGAATTCTTCAGATCAGACTTCTGAATCTGAAGAAATGATATATAATTTGAAACTTCTAATTTCTAGGCAGCGCAAATATAACGTATCTTGTGTTGTTGGTTTTGTTTTGTTTTCGTTTTTTTTTTTTTTATAACTATACAAAAAGGAACTATAATTTTTCATTTATACACATATAGATAAAGATATTTTATATTCAATCTTCGTTTTTTTTTTCATTATTTTATAATTATATTTTATCGTTGTAACTAAAACTTCACTTCATTATATCATATATAGAGTGAAAGCGATAATAGTCAAAAACAAAAAAAATAACGTGTATACACTTAAATATACGTAAGACTTCATACATATTTAAAAAAAAAAAGAAAGAATTATCGCAAATAAAAATATTGTAACGTCATTCCTTCACAAGCAAATATTTAGTTGGAGAGTGGGAGTTCATACAAAAAAAAAATAAAAATTATAATAAAAATCAAATCCAATCAAATTCAGTGAATCTTTCTGTTTTATTCATCATAATTCATTTCGAAAAAAATTAAATTATTTCAATCAATCCATACATGTGTTTGTTTATTTTGTTTTATTTATTGTTTGTTTGTTTTTTTTCCTGCATTGAGATGATAAAGTGAGAGTATACATTATACGTATGTACTATGTGTGATATTAGAAACAAAAGAGAAAAAAAAGAGGTTTTAAATGAATTTCCAAGTTTTGTTATACATTTTATTTCGGTTTGTTTTTTTTTCTTCTTTTCTTTTTGTTATATTTCTTTCATTCGCAAATGTGTTCTCATTGGTTATCAAAAAATTGTATTATAATCGTTAATTCTATTTGTACTATTTTTTTTTTTTAAATATTTCATATATGTATATATATCGTTTACCTTTGTTTAATAGGGTGTCAATGGAGAACTTTTATGTTTTGTTTTAATTTATATACAAGTGTGTGTGTTTTGTTTGTGTGTGTGTGTATTTACAATAGTTATTATTTTCTTCGTGTTATTTCCCCGGAATCTAACATCAACCATAATTCACTATATCTAATCCTTTTGCCACCCAAAAGCCGAGAGAAAAAAAAAAGCAATCTCATATCAAATCAAATCGAATCGAAACCACAAATCGATTAAGGAAAGGGGGGGGTATACGTGAATGAAAAGAGACAAAAAAATAATTGAGAGTCTTACTAGCGCTGCGATGGGCGCGCGAGAGATACACGTGTAAAGCATGCATAACGAAACTGTCGCAACGACATATGTACAACAAAACTGTGACAGATAGAATATACATTTCTTTTCTTTCAAAGTCTTACCGAGAGGAGATAGACGAGGTGATTTGGACACCCTGAGATTGCTGAGAAGAAAAAGGTAGCTTCAGACATTAGTTCCTTTATTTTTACTTGATATTCTTAGTTTGTATTTATAGTCGTCTGCGTCTCTCTCTCTCTCTCATCGTCACATCTTTCTTTTCGTGTTTTTTACACGCGGTATTTGTGTGTCTCAATTTGTGTCTTTTTTTTCTATTTCGTTATTTTTGCCGGCCGGCGATTTGAAGGTACACTGTGCATTTGTATACGTATACAATTCTTTCTTTATTTTCATGTGTAGCGCTGCGCGCGAGGCATAGTAATTCAATAAGTTAATCAGAAGGTAGCAAAAAAAAGAAATAAATACAAAAAATGTAAATAAATAAATAAAGAGAACCAGAAGAGAAAGGGTGGTATGTGTGGTGTATGCCGTGAGTATTGCGCTGTAAATGAATCATTGACCTTTCTCTTCGCTAAGTTCGTTGGAAAATCACTGCACGTTGCTGTTAAATGTAGGAGGACCTACACTGCACTGTGTGTATGAATAAGATCCGGCTAATAGATAGATAAAAATTCTTTCCTTTCGATTTGTTCTTTTTTTTTCTCTCTCTCTCTCCCTCTCTCTTTTTTCTCCTGCTCGCTGCCTTCCTTATGAATGAAATATGCTACATACGAATACGAATATTTTTCTAATCCAATTTATTTAAGGGTATATACCTCTAAAAGTACTTCCTTCCTCGTTCTCGATCTCATTCTTTAGCAATTATTGTCATATAAATCATAGAAAGAAATCTTACGTTATGAATTCATTGATATAGTAAATTGTTTGGGTGTCTTAAGCATGGTCTATTATTTCGCTCTATAACCTTGCACAGATTGTTTTTGTGTGTTTTGTTTTGTTTTCTTCACATGATATTCAATTGAAAAAATAAAGAAATTCATTTTCTTCGTTTCTTCAGAAAAAAAAAAAAAACAAAATATTTTAAAAAAAGCTACGTTAATTCAATTCTTATTCAAAGAGTCATATATGTACATAGTGTATGGTTATAGATAATATTTTATATTGAAACCTATTCCTAACAAGTGAAATTATCAGAAATAAAAGTGAAATTAATACAAAACGTAATTTGTTTTCATAGATTTTCCAATTCTCAAGAAAACAAAAGAAAAACTACATTTTGTTTGTCTACGCTAACGAAAAAAAATTATTCTCTTATCATTAAATGTACACGTATTTATAAATCAAGTAATATAACGATAATTATATGTATGTATGTAAAAAAAAAAACCTTAATGAAAATCGACAGTTATCGGCCTAAAGGAGAATCATCTCACCCGACCAAGTGTGTGTAGTTAATATTTATATAAATAGATTAATTGAAAAAAAAAACGTTCTACAGTTCTATCATACAAATTACTCATGTATACACACTAATTGTTGTTTTGTTTGTATATATATGTATATAGAATATAATTTTGTTTTATATATATGTAAAAAAAGAAGCATTTTTGATGAAAACAATATCCCTAAACTGACAAACAATATCAATATTTTTTCCCTCTACACTTCCCTTTGGTCACAGATTTTTTTCTTTTCTTTCTTTTACCCTTTTTCATTTCTTTTTCTTCTTTCCTTCTCTTCTCGTTTTCATCTTTCCTTTCTGTTAAAAAATATGATTTTTTTGCTTTTGTTTCTTTCAAAGCTACATTATTTATGAACTAATGTACTGAGACTTTTTGTTTCAGAGAAAGAAAACAAAAAAAAGAAAAAGAAAACTAATTAATTAATAATAATAGTTAAAAAAGGAAATCACTGTTATCAACACGCTCTAGCAGCGTTCTGCTTAATTTTAAGTTGCCTTAAAATCTCATGACGTTTTCTCAACTGTTCCTTGAGCATCTCTTTGTGATCGCTCAAATGTTGCTCTTCACGCGTTAGATTCTCGCACAATTTAGCTGCCTCTCTTAGGATATTTACCTTTGGTGCGCGTTCCTTATCCTTTATGCTGGGTATTAACTTTTTCAACGCTTCAAATAGATTCTTCAAACCGATTCGTCTTTGACGTTCCATGTCATTGTGTAGATTACGTTTTTCAATTGTATCAACTTCATCTAAACTGAAATGACGTTTTATCGATACACTATTTGAGGTCTTTTGTTTTTTGCCGCGATGTCTTTTGCTGGCTGGCATAAAATCATCCGAATTCGAACTATTTAAAATGACACCACTGCTATTGCTACCATTTATTCGTATACTGCAATTAGTTGCTACACGTTTTCGTGATGCTGATGATGACCATCTGGGATTGTATTTCGACGAGGATGATGTGGATGACGATGACGATGAATATTGACTGCTACTGTACGGTGTACTTGCTGGTGATGGATAACGTGAGCTTGTCAACGATGAGCCTGATTTAACTGGACTAACACTGGCTGGGGTATACGGATAGTCATATGAGACCCGGCGACGTGGCGGTATTGTTAATAGACCCTTTGGTGTTTTAACGATTTTCACAAATTTATTAGCAACTTTCGATTGCAGTACACGACGATCTTTATCTGATGGATTTGTTGGTAGCTTTTTATCACCAATTGATACAACATCTATTTCCTCATCTGTAAGTAAATAAATAAAAAAGATAGTCTTTAGACGAAATTCATTTCATATTCAATCATAATTTAATATAAACAGATAAGAGGCCAATCAAGAGTCAGCGATATGAACGTTTTAAAATTGCCCATACCCCAAGGCCAGCGCGCGAGTACACCGCGAGTACATCTTGTTTGATTCGGGCAAATCTTAGCCAAACTTCTTGCGTCATTGAAATTCAAACAAAGCACGCACATTTCAGTTGAACGTCAGAAGCTAAGACCACTTAAGAAGCCATCAACTTAGAGAAAAGTAGACACTGTGTAATAAATCTTCCAGGTTGTGACTATCACACAGACAATATACCACTAACCACCCTTCTTTATTTAATGCCACTCAAATCTATCACTCTACTGCATAGTGACTGCAGAGAGTTCAATATATCCGCAGTGAAAGCTTCTAAACGTACCAACCAACCAACCTACATACGTACACACACACGAACACAAAATAAAGAGAATAATCTTTCTTTTCGTTTCCCCCCCCGAACTGTTGTCAGGTCAACGAAAAAGTTAATGGCAATTTGAAAAAAAAAAAGGAACAAAAAAAATGAGACACATTAACTACTTGAGCTGACGACAGGCGCCAGTTATGACTGGAATTTCCTCCTTTCAAAAATAATTCGCAGTCTCTCTCTCACAAAACCCGCTCGATGTCACATTAAAAAGCTGCTGTTATTACAGCCATCAAACTTCTATTCAAATTCAGAGTGAGTCACGTGGAGGAGATTCATTCATCCCCCACTATTGTTGCCCGGTTAGCCTTTTCAGATAATTACGAGTGGGTGGGTGGGTTTAAGATGCCAAACCCATTTATCATACCATACCGAATAGAAGGAAGTCACTCACTTTCAATATAGAAAGAACACAAAATGCCCATAAACTCAAACTACGCTACACACATCCAAAAAAAAACATAAATTTACGACTAACTTACATACACGGCATGTCGTTGCCGATAAATATATAACGACAACGACGACATAACACTGTTCTGTTACGTAAAGAAATGGGGAAAAAAATCATGTTGCCCAAGTGCGCGCCACCACCTCTCTCACAGCACATCGCAGTGACAGTCAGAGCCAAGTAAGCCAGCCACCAACAAGCATACCAGTAACGTTAGCTAGCCAGGCGACAAGAGCTTACCGGCGGCAGCCTACCATCAACGGCAACGATTTCTTAAATCGATTTCCGCATAGCAACACACCACAAAATTTCACCCAAGAAATCCAACCGACAGTTGTGTACGCTCGCTCTCTAGAAACGAGAACTCGAATTCGAGAAAGCATAAAATATACTCATCGCTCAGCCATACTAGTGTATAATACACCAGAAGCATGTGTGAGCAGAGAATAAATTCTAAGTTCTACACGGCGCGGCGGCGACAGTAAGAGAGCAGTACGACGTAGGCAACGACGTCTTCGCCGCCATGTGGGGTGGTGTGAGGGTGTGTGGGCAAAAACGCATTGCCGAAAAGCGCGATATTTGTTGGCTAACATCAAATCTAATTTTAATCAAAGTTGATATCACGCCGCCGCGCAACCACTACTACACATTCAGTCGCAGTTCATGGGGGTTGATGCACAGAAATGAACACGAAACGATTGTTTGCAGGGGTTGTGAGGCGACAGGGAGGTTGGCACATGGCTGTCAACTTGGCGCGTCAGATGAATTAGTGATTTCTGTTTTTATTTGCTCTAGAATGCGCGCGCTTTGCATTCAACAAGATCATCCTACAATTTCATCAGCATCGTCATCATCATCATCCGCCACCAGCACAGTAATATCCTCGTCGTTGTCCTCATCACCCATCCACGCGGCAAAGAACTACATAGAGTGAAGGAAAAATTCTTAAAATTAGACTAGGAGACATCTGAATGTGGGTGATGGTTGATGGGGACAATTTTTAGCACGCACGCTAAGAAAATGACAAGCATTTCACACAGCGTAACAGAATATGTGTCAACGTGTGATCTCTTCATTCTTATCACTTACTCATAAAACGCGATAGTAGATTCTATTCGCCTCTGTTGTCAACCAATAAAAATTAACCCACTTTTCTAACATTATCTTCAAACGAAAAAAAAAATCACACACAAAATTTTGGCTGTTTGTCAAAAAAAAAAAAGAAATAAATAAAAATAAAAACATTCCGGCGGCTCGGTATAACGTGCGTGCGTGCCCACACTGCGAGCAGAGAGGAGCTATTTTACACATGACAACAAAACGCTGGTCAATGTAAATTAGCTAAAGCTTTTTTTGTTCGTCTTTTTGGTTCGGTTTTAATTATTTATACACACAACCAGCGCGTCGATGGGCCGCACCGCGTCTGTTTGCGATGAATAAATAGAGCTTGAACAGAGAGATGGGATTTTTGGAATCTTCAGTGCATTAAGTTCATGAAGTTACGAATATTTTTCCATTCCATGTGAGGCGACAATCAAAATTTACGATCCGAATTGATTCGATGATAATCAGTTTTGAAATTAAAAATGAAAAAGAAATAATTAATTAAGAGCAACAATCCGAAAGAGGGGGGGGGGAGGAATAGTGGTAGTTCCCTTTTATCCATTCTGCACTCGACTTTGGTAGCCACCAGAATACATACCTAATTATAGGTCGACCGACCGAACGATGCAGGAAGAAGTTTCTTCACATATCACCGATGATCTCCGACGATCCGCCGATGGGGTATAGCATATTTTTATAGCCCGACCCATTAAAATTGGTCTTTATGGTTATCGTAGCACGAGATATGAGTCGCCGCAACGTTTCATGGTCTACGAGATGCACGCTTGGATGACATTTTATTTATTTACTTTGGTTTTTTTCTTCTCAGCTTTGGGGGCGCTTGTTCGTGTAGGGGACATTTTGAAAATTAATTTGTCGTTACGATAGCGTCAACTCTTTCGTTTCATCGCATTCACACGAGGGGCATCGGCGAAAACGAAAGTGATTCTGCCAGACACACAAGCCAAATGATGATTGCATCCCGTCGGCGTCTGAATCGATTTTGGTATGAATCATGAGCTTTTCTTGTGGGAGTGAGCGCGAATCAAGGAACTGTTGCACATACATACTGGGAATGATGTGCTTTTGCGCTGTGCTCACTTCAGAGTTCAGCATCCAGACGACAATTGCCGAGAGTGAGTGGAGGCGTTAGCCGTCCATTGAGAGACAATTTGTTGCATAAAATTGATAATTCAATGGGGGCGGCGGTAACGGTCACACCAAATTGTTCGGATGACGCGTGTGTATTCGCATTTCCCGTGCTGGACGCTAATTGGTGACTCTGATGACTCCTCCGCTGCTGGTCTGTATGTACATATATACAAATTGGTATTAACCAGCAGCAGCTTTACTTGTTGCCCAACACTGCAGCTGCATAATTGATCTAAACACGAGATAGTGTTCCATGATGAAAAGTCAGTTATTAAAGTTGATAACCAAAATCTTGTGAAACCAAAAATGTAACCAGATCACCGTCGACTGATACTGGATGCTGAGATACCAAGCCCAAAACGCTTCCCTCTCCCTGTCTCTCCCCCTCTAAGACATTCCACAAATCAGATCGATCTATAGGCGAGACCTAAACAAGTCTAACTGGTATCAAGAGACAAACTATTCAACAATTCACTAATGTTTCTGTCGTTTCGTCGATGGTGGTGGCTAATGACACTGAGTGCAGAGAAACTAAGCTTTAACCAAATTTTCAAATTGTGTGTCATGCACACCGAAGTACTGTCCTGTCCTTGGTTTGTTTTTCTGTTTTGTGTTTTGTTTTCATTCGTTCACTTCACCAGCAAAGTTCATTCATAAAACATCATGGCACATTGATCCAAAGCCAGAATCCATCCACCAACTAGACACCCAGGTACGCGATCGTTTTTCGCTTCTTTTTTTTTTGTTTGTGATCTCAAAACCCAACCACATTCTTTTTTTTTTTTTTTTTGTTGCTTGTTCTTTGGACTGTTTGGAACTATTTAGGCGTGCCTATATCTTTCTTCCGCGCCGCCAAATGCCTTTTTTTGCAAACCTGATTTTGATGAAGGCACACATAAATGGTATTCTCTTGACCGGTTACAATGACGAAGTATGCTGTGTGCGGTGCACGGCTGACTGGTAGAGCAAGCTCAACGTAGCCGACAACGTGTTACGAAAAGTTTATACACACAAGAGCTCGACTGCGGCAGCGACGGCTGCGTGGCCCGATGTCTGTTGGATCTTTTTTTAAATGACGTAATATAATTATTCATTGACTGTCTACGATTCGTGAACAGAATTTATTCCCTTCGTTCAGGTAAAGGCGAACAGACTGTAGTAATGGCTCGTCTGAACTTCAGGGGATTTTTTTTTTCTACACTCCTCAATTCATAGAAATACTTAAAACCAGTTTAAACACCGCTCAGAGACTGCAAGACGACGGCTCAGACGCCGTAGGCAGGAGGTGCACGCGATGAGCCAGCGGAAGAAGGGGTATTGGTAATGTCTTTGGAATCTGAAATGTGAAATCGCGATCGAAAAGAAGCTACATTGTTGCCGACCGGCAATTTCTCGATGAAATCTCAAACCGGTTACCTACTCTGAATGCTGATTTTTCGCGGTTACAAGCGTACTCTACTAGAATAGTAAAACGTGTGGAGTTGTGTTGCTTTGCTTTTTTTTTTTGCAAGGAGGGGAGAACTATTTACCAACAAATCATGAAATCAAAGAACTCAGGCGATGTGTGCTCAAGGAAGAATATCCCTCTTATCAGCAGAATGCATTTCTTCTTGTTGTTGTTGTTGGTTTATGCTTTCACACGATAACCACAGCAGAGCAGGGGACCGGTTGTCACGGTCGAGGAGCAGCTATCGGTGGAATTGAAGAAGATGAAGCCGAAGCGACATCGACTCTTATGCGCTAGACTGTATTATATGTCATATAGACATGCACTTGGAAATGCTTGGCATATTTCGCGTACAGCTTGAGATATGAGCTGGCTGAGCAATAAAAGGGTTAACGAGCGCGAATAAATGTGCACCGCCTCGGTCCCGCCGGCGTTCACCAGCCACCAACGGAGGTCACGGTTTTCTGCGATCGCATGTGGTGTTTTCATATACCCTCCCCCCACCCGTCCTCCTCCTTCTCCTCCTCCTCCTATCCATCTACCACACCACATTTCGCGTCGTCGTCTCATCCTCTCTTTCTACGGCAGCGACGTTGGCGGCGTCTTCAACAGTGTGGATCGTGAGTGTGCGCGCATAACTAAAGTAAATGGAGTGCCGCACGAAATCTGATGATGTGCATGCATTTCTTGTGCGCACATGCAACACAACTTGTCAATAAAAACAGAAGGAAAAAAAACAAAACGAAGAATAAGCACAACCACCACAGGAGAATGTGTTTACCCGGCAAAAATTTCAAAGAAACAACAGAAAAAAAATATACACACAAGCACGTTGTTTTTGATTTTGACTCTCATTTTACACATTTCTCCTCCTCTCTTTTTTTTTTTTTGGATTTTTCTTCAATTCAATTTTATCGCGAATTTCGGTGCTGTGTACGAGAAAATTTGTTCACACGATTTCAAGTTGATCGGTCGCAAGGCGGTTAACATTTTTGTTTTGTCTTTTCGGTCTGCATTGCAGTGCAGTGTTTGCAGACCAAGCCGGACGCGTCTTGACGCGAAATAAAAGAGAGAAATAAAGACAAGCGAAGAAGAGGAATTGCATTCATCCATGTGCACATGCACCAAACAGCAACCAACCCAGACAGACAGACACATTGCCTCATCCGACGGAAATCGCATGATGGAATATAAATGAGCGGGCCGCAAAAGGCCAAGAAGGAAACCGGTATACACATGGTCGTACATAAATAAATGTATGCTACCATTGGCGAGCGAGGAATCAGAAGAATGAACTGATGGAGGTGGACGAGGGGGAGGAGGAAGAATCATAAATAAGACAAAGTAGATGAGAGAGGGAAGAGGAGTTGCAGAAGAAAAAAAAGTGAAGTGAACCCACGGTTTCATTACTCATTTTTGGATTTTAATTGCATTAATTATTTGATGGCTTGTGAGCTGAGACTTGTCTTCCCTGCAACACACACACAAAACACTCTCGAACAAGAGCACATATGAAGCGGTTGCCGCGCACAATTAAGCCGCAAAAGAGCGAAGGCAAGGAACCGCCGCGCTGCATCGAGAAGAGAGCAAAGAGATGCGGTGTATTGATCATATTGCCTGGGATATATTCACATCCTTTTGCATAACCACAAGATGTTTCTGGTGCTTCGATATACAATGTGTTTTCGAGATGGTTATCGTTATGGGAGCAGTGTTGCGAAAGTACAGTCTGAGAAGTGATCGGTTGGCTTGGTGTGTTCGGTTGTCGTCGTTTTTGCAGCAATCTGGCGACTTTTGTGCTCAGACATGCCGGCAAAGAATGATATATACGGGTTTTGTGTACACACAACAACCACTTGTTATTTGAGTTGTTGCCGCAAGAATGAATTTTATGTTTGCCATTCCATTTTTGGTGGCAACGAATGCGCCACTTAAGGCATTCTAAAGAGTTCAAAGTTCAGAGAAAAAAAAGAAAAAGAAATAAATTCCCAATGTGGTTGCAAATCCTTGTAATGATCAAGTGGAAAGAGGAAATGATTTCATGAATCATCCGCAGCGCGTCTTTTTCTGCACTGCAGAAGATTCTAGGCAAATGAAATAAAACCCTTGTATCTTGATCCATTTAATCCATAAATCCCAAATTAATTACGTGATGAGTATGAGTTGTGTTGGCTTAATGCCAAATCACATCACTCCCGAATCCCTTCACTCATTTCAAGAAGTCTGATGGGAAAAAAATCAAGCAATCCAAGTATGCCTCATACTTGGCGACATAGGCCATTTGAACGACAAAACCTCCATGATCCCCTATAGTCCAATACGAACATGATTTGTAGGAAGCAGAGAGGAAAAAGAAAAGAAAAATAACCGAACACAAATAATGCGCCTCGAACGAGGCGCGATGCCAAGAACTTGAGCAACGACCCTCAAACCAAGCCTTCAAGCCATCCAGACAACATAATGTATACATGGCCAGCTAGCCCTTCTTGCGGGCACATTCCCACCGAAAAAGAGCGACATCTACCAGCTTGAATCTCTCACCCAGTGAGACTTGTGAAATACCATCACTTTCTTCTCCTTTTCAACAGGAACAGCAATGAGCAACCAACACCCCCAGCACCACCCTACAAATCATCCTTGGACTTGGGCGTGGTGACCTAGCCTTGCCTTGCCTTTACATAAAATCTGCATGCCAATAACAAAACTTATGTGCACACACATTTACGACACAACAACAAAATTGTATGAAAAATGAGAAAAGCTGTCCGTCACCAGCGACAGGGGAAGGAACAAAAAAAAAAACGCACGCATGAGCTTTCGCACTCTCCCACCACACCACTGAATAGATAATATTCCATGTATGCGATTTGAAACGAATGACTATATACGACGGTCCGACCTTGAGCATTTATTGCTACACGTGTGCAAATAAAAATTCATTGAAACAAGCCCCGTCATCGTATTGTAGCTCTCGTCGCTTCCCAGTCGCAACTCTAAAAGCGTAGAAGAGCAAAATATTATGAATACTCGTTCCAAAAACGGAAAGCATTTAAAGCCGCCTAAACACGTTTCATATACTTTTTGTACGCTGAATTTGGGTATTCACAAAAATTCCTGGAGGGAATCAAAGCTTTTTTTCTCCATTCTCTCGTGGAAGACGCCCTCGTCGTATATACTTCTTGGAGCACCACGTGGATTCAAAGTTCTCCATCCCCCTCACAGCACACAAAACAACCAAAACCAAAAAAAAAAAAAAAAAGCCGGTTGTTCGGCCTTCGAATAGTTCGTTGTCGTTTGCCCATCATCATCACCACCGGTCGGGTCGGTTTGGTATTCTCTCACCGAAGGGGGATGAAAAACGTGCGGACTTCTCCGCCCGCAGACGATGAGTAGGAGCAAGCAGTCAATTAAGTGGCCACCGAAATTCAACAGAACTCTTAATAATCCTATTAAACTGCCGCATTGACTTGATGAGTGCGGACGATGGTCATTAAACAAAAAAAAAAATCTTAAGGAAATGAGATGTGTTTGCTTCCGAGGAGTGTATTTACCTCCTACATAATCAATGAAACCATTAGTGCGTTTTATAGTTTTGGCGCCAATAAAACGAGAAAACTTCCTCCTTCATGAGCTAACCACCGAACAATATGATGCATACTCCCCACACAAGAGCTCCCCAGTAGCCGAAGAGACTACCAACCATATCGGGGTAGCAACAGTAACAAAAGAGATACACAAAAAGGCAGCACCAGAACGAACGAATGAACCTCCGCAAAGAGAGATTCTAGCCTACACATATACTATACATATCTCGTGTGACATCAGACATCAGAAAGACGTGTGACATCAGACAAAAATTTCATTTCGCTTACAACTCTATATCTGATTACTCGTGGGGGCTGCTGGCTGGAGTAGTGTTTGGTAAATGCCTTAGCTAAGCGAAGCGGGGACTAAAATATACATATATTCCTATCGTATTTCACTATGCGTGTCATCATCTGGGCAGCGGGATAGGATCACTCCCTACTCACTACTGAACATTTGCCGCTTATTGTACTATCCACAGATAAGGAAACCTTATAAAACTAGTGTGGAATCAACTGGAATACCTCGGCGTCGCCTTCAATGGCAATGAAAATGCCTGAAAATGCCGCCGACATCGCAACGCTGACGATTACGGACGACGAAAGAGAGAAGACGTATGTCTGTTCGGCGACAACGATGACATCGAGATGGTGTCTGGAACCTAGCTATGAGAGTTGTACATAATTGCGCGACTGCGGTGGGCAAAAGTATCTACCACCACCGCAAGAAGTTGCTTTTCTGCCAGACATCCTTGCGACGGCGACGACGGCAATGACTATCTCCTGTTTTTTTTTTGTTTCTTCTGTGTGTAGGGTTTGCTTTTGGGCGCGATGATATAAAATGTGCAAAACAGGGTGGTGGTGAGAAATTGTCAACGCGCAAGTCCGAACTCACAACAGAAAATTGTTGTCTCTCGCACACACAGACAATAAAACCACGGCGACGAGGAGGTGTTAATACTTCTCTAGAAGTTGTTTCCTTCCTTTTCAACTGTTTTTTTTTGTTGCTCTTGTTCTCGTGTTGTGTGCATATAAATGCCATACACACGTGTTACTATTGATTTTTCTTCCCTTCCGTTGTGCGGTAGATGGAGTTGTCTGGCTGTACTACACAATATGCGCAACGATGGGATAGGTTCAAGGCTCACTTTATTCTTTCTTTAGGCGGGAATACAACACACAATGTTCGCCCCATCACTTTACACTTTCATATGAGGCTCAGGCTCAGATTTTTCTTTTTTTTTTTCTTTTCTCTTCCCATTTCAAGGTGGTTGTGCCGGCGGTGGTGGTGGCGATGGTGGTTGTGGAGTACTCACTAAGGGCATTGACTTTAACTAATTGGATAAGCATTGAGCTTTTCTTATTCCTCTTTATCTATCACACTAGGTTTCACTAACTAACATAAGACTTGAACTTACCCGAATCAGATGGAGTTTCCAGATTTGGACTTATGTCATCGATGCCATCTTTACTTCTGGTATAGCTGTGATCGCTGTGCTTAATTGGGTGATAAGCAGTATCGACATCATTTTGATTCCAGGAGGAAGACGACGATGACGACGAAGACGAAGATGATGACGATGATGTTGAGGTATCTCTTCGCTTGGGCATCATTGAAATTCTTTCGCCGTCCAGCAGAGACGCATCCTCCGATATGATACTCATTATTTCAGCCAAAGTTGGTGTAATTTGCGGGAGTGCAGTTTTGTCATTTTCCAGATGGTCACGCAACCGATTAATGGCCACTGTCTTGTCGGGATCACTACCATAAACCAGCTTTATATTATTCGATCCCACAACGCACGCGGACAGATCACAAGTATGCTTGAACTCAGCTGCATCTTCATCTAAACTGGGCGGTGTATCGGGCCTGCCGAAGGAATTTGTGCTAGCAGCAATCAAGTCACGATCGCATATGAATTCTGTTTTGGGTATCGCTGAAATTTGTATGCTGTTGCCACTACTGCTTTTGGATTTTTTACTCTGCTGTTGGTGTTGCGCTAGCTGTTGGGCGGCAGATCTTCGTGGATTCAAAAGCAGTGACGTTCCCGGTGGCATATTCTGCATATTCTGTTGATTTGCTGACTGGCTTGTATGTTGCGTTATTCGTTGTGTTTCACTGTCCGTTTCGTCAGTGGGTTCAGCTTTGATCAGGCTCGCTGGTATTGTGTTGCCAGTGATTTCAGCAAGTGGCACAGCTTTTGACTCAATATTGTCCATCGATGACATATTGTATGATGTACTCACTGGGGAGCATTTACCAGACCACATACAGTTGTATTTTATTTCTGTATCGGACATTGCTTGCATGGATAGTAGGCCGTCAGCCTCAAAGATCGGATAATCTTTGAATAACTTGCCGGACTGATGTAATCTGATATCATCAGCAAGCGTCCGCGGGTACTGTCCATCGAAGAGATCCGATGGATTTGGACTAATGCAATAGTTCTCTTCAAATTCACTCGAATCATTCCAATCATCGTCGAGAATTCCGAATATGCCCGCCATTTCTGAAGACATAGTGTACGTGCTATTGTTGAAAAGATGTTCTGAGAGACAAAAGTCCTGAGTGGACGTCTCTAAGCAATTCAATTTAAGTTCTGAAAGATAAAATAAGAAAATATGTTAGTCTTTGAAGAACTATTATCAAAGGATGTACATTTAAATGGAGAACAGCCACCAGAGGCCATTAACAGATCTCATATTTCAAAATGCATCATCTAACAGACGCTACCCCCAGAAGTATACAATAACCAAATGGTTGAATATTATTGACTTGTCTACCATGCAATTCGCCAAGAATAGACCTCACTCGTGATTGTTGTTTCCCCGGTCTTGTGTTTGCACTTGCCAGTTGCCGCGCGATATGATTAAGCAATAGAATGCGCACGACAGCGGCAAAAAGGCGCCATCGCCACAAAAACACACTATAGTTCTCCTCATTTAATTTCTATTTTGTTTGACTAGTACTATTTGAAATGCATACGTCAAAAACAAAAAAAAAAAAAACAAACTAATACTAGCAAAGAATCAAAACATTAGAGCGAACGGGTAATTATTTCCCTGAATCTATTTATCGACAGTGTGCGCCTGTATGCATGGGGAGGAGTGGGTAAATCACCGGTGTAGGTTCGGTCTGCGGCGCACATGTGTCAGCTCCACTAGTCACCGATAATTATTGTCTATTCGCATGTGCCGTCGCCTCAAGATAATACAACTAACTACACACGTTGTACTATTATGTGTGCCAAAGACGGAGTAGAAAATTGTTTTGCTTTGTTGCTACTTAGTTTCCAAGTTAGTTTGCATTTCGTGTAAATATTTGTGAAATGTGGTTGAGTATTTTTACAATTAGCATTTCGAAGCTTTCGAGAGAATGAGGCGAAGCACACATTTTATCAATGTATTGCTTGGAAGCGGGAATTATTTTTTTTGCAACGTGTTCAATATAGACGCGAGCAGATTGTTAGAATGTCGTCTACCATGAAATTCGGTGGAGGAGAGAATTCATCCCCAGGCGACTGAGATCATCGATGTGGTTTTGAACGATATAAATTTGCTGATGAGTCCATCAATTTCTTCGAATTTGAATGGGAGGAGAATGATTCATTGAGACGCTTAATTTGTGCAGCTTCTAACATTCTAATTGATGAATGAAAACAAATTGATTTACGAGAGGAGATCCCCCCAAAAACCGCACAACCGGTTCATCACACGTTTTCCTCTTGCGAATCGAAAGGCCTCAATGTCGTTGCAGGAGTCTCAATGAAATTAAACTGGATCATTATCTTGGCAAGTCGACAATAAAACTGAGTGGCCTTTTTGTGATTCAGAATTGAATAAATCAGCACAAAAATTAATTTGGATTGATTAAAGGTGATAAGGTTGTCTCTCTAGCCAAACCTCGAAGATCGGCTTGAGAATTTACTTGTCCAGCACACTCACCATCCTTTAGAAGATAGGCACCCCTTGACTTCCTGAAAACACATCGCAGTGGTGTTTGAGTAGCCCGCCCATAAAATGTTTGCCACGGCAACCGTATCAATTAAAGCCCAAAATGTTCTTCAAACTAATTCAAAACTTCCTTCCTGTTCGGGGAGAAGAGCTCTTCTCGAATCTTAAAACACACCCGACGACTTCCTGTCACTTTCGATTTTCATTTAAAACCTCTGCAACAGCACCGCCCACACAAAAAAAAAAATAAATCCCAGCCTAGACACCTCCACAAAACCAGACCAGAAATTACCATAATCTCTAGCGCCACTTTAAATTCAACGCTTTCCTCCAAGGTGTAGACCCTGCACAAAAGGTACACCGAAACAGAAGAGAGAACAAAAAAAAAAAACCCTGAATTTTTCATTCCCATCAAGGCAAGGCCCCAAAAAATACTAACGGCGCCCATGGCAAGAAAAATACAAAGCGAAGTAGATGGCGTAAGTGGAAAAACATGCCATTACTAATTTCAACCCTCTTTTGCCCGCACCAATTCAGTTTCGCCCACTTAGTATCGATTCATAGAAAATTCTGCTGAGTAACTACACTCTAGGAAAAAAGATACTGCAGAGGCCTAACACAATAAACTGCAATCCGCCGACATTCTCTCTCTCTCTCTCTCTGTCTCTTCACTCGTAGATTACTCTTACTATACACTACTTAACATGGATAAAATATTGTATACACCAATATATTTTGGCTTGGCTGGCTACTGGGGGGTGCTGTCGCTGGGCTGTGTGTACACATACAATTCCCTCGTTCAAACGCTCTTTCTTTGTGTGGAGTATCTTGTGAGACCGGCAAAATGAATCAAGTATTCCCGCCCGGTATAATGTATTGTCGGGTGTCGTGTCGTTGTACGTCTCGAGTCGCTTTGTGCTGCTGCGCAGAAACGTGAAAGTTGTGAAATTTTCTTTCATTAAAATGCGAAATAGTAAAATGGCATTCAAACCAACAACTACTATGGGGCGGATTGCGTTCTAATTCTCAATCATTACCCGCCAATGCTCACGGTTGTGGGGTGTGAAGTGTGTGGAGAGCAGATTTGCCGCAATAAAAAAAAAGCACCCGTTCAAGTCGTGCAAATGCACTGTGGCAATTATCAACCGGTAGGCCAGAACATTCCACCCCTTAAATTGATTCTGCATTTGCCAACGTGTAGGTTTTTTTTTTCGGAGCCAAAATCAAGTTCAGACAATCATGTCTGAGCTTGTTGGAAAATTCGGTATCGTGGTGGATGATTTGAAAAATAACGACGCAATGTTTCTTTTTGCTGATTTGGCACCTTTTGTTGGGCAACCTCCTCACATCATGACACCACCATATGGCAATTACGAATGACCTGCGAGTGGTTGGAGGTGGTGAATGTTGGTGAAATGCCTCACCCAATTTTGTGCAATTCTCCTTCACTGTATATTTTGCACAAAGCTCGACAAGAGAGAAGAATATGGACAACAAAAAAAAAATTTGCAAGAAACGCCCGCCTGAAATACACACCAACACACAAGTTATTTCATCAAAATACCGTAAATTTAGCTTATATTCTGCAGCCCATACAGACAAAACTAACAGCAGCAATTCTTAACGCACACACATTTAACTTAGGCCAAAGCAATAGACCCACAGACAAGCCAGCAGTGCTAAAAATCCACTGCATTCCTTGTGATCTGATCTTGTGCCTTGTCATTTTACACACACAACATCGTGATGGTGGAGGAGGAGGAGGAGGAGGACTAGGGTGAATCACAGGAATTAAAAACTTTGTTAAATATTAAGAAATAAATTCCCATAAAAAAAAAACCAAAAACAAAGATGGATGCGCGTATTGAACAAAAATGCCGGTTCACCGCAAAAAAAAAATATTAAATAAAAAAAAAATGAATCCTTCAAGTCGAAGAAGACTCACCTAAGAATGACTCTCAGCAGTTAATCCACAAAAAAAATCGTAGCAATCGTTCACCTTTTCTCAATTCTCAATTTAATTCAAAATTTCTTTCTGTCTTCAAATAAATTTCAATATACTTTATTTTATTTATTTTTTTCTTAATTTTTCACAAAAATCTCACACACCTCTCACTGGGATTTCGCGAACTATGTATTTCAAAATATTCTCTTCAAAGATAGGACGACACTTTCCACGGTGATTTGACGAGTGCTGGATACCGGGGAGCAGGAGGACGATGACGACGACAAGGAGTATGTGACAACAGGAAGAAAACAAAAACTTTCCTGAATTTTAGCGGTAAAAAAAATGCTGATCCAAAGACTGACAACGACAATTATTATGAAAATGTTGCTGACAGATTGTTGTAGCTGGTGTATGCATGACACCATGGGTGGACAATATTTGCAAATTCCTTTCGCTTATTTTATTTTTTTTTCGTTTCTTTTCTTTTCTTTCTGTATTAAAATTAATTTTTTGTTTTAATTTTTTTTCTTTCTTTGTTGGTTGGTTGGTTGCTTGATTTGCGATTTCTTTGCGGGTCAATTTTACTGTTATAATGCGGGGCGATATATTATGTATTCCTTTCTGTGTTTCGTCAAATCTTGAGTTAAATTATCACGTCAAAATTATATATACGATGGTTGGGTTAATTCCTTTTTTATTTTTGTTTGCATTTAAAGGGTTGTTGAGATCACGAACTTCCCTTTGATTAACTTTTTATATTTATTTTACTTTGTATATTTCCACACACACTGATCTCACAGGAGAAGCAGAGACATTCAACGGATGAGAAGCGCTCTCGGAAAAGGCGCGCTAGAAACTAACTACACCGGACTCTTCTCCGTTTATTAGTCCAACTTCGTTTGTACCAACGATGTATTGCGTTTTCGGCATCGAGTGTAGAATCTACTCGAAGTACACACACACACTGAACACGAAGAACAGGGCACCACAGTTATAGAGCGATGGCAACCTAACATTCCTCAGCGCATTCGATACTTCAACTCAAGCCCGTACACACTGGCTGCTGGCACAACCAACTCAAACCAAAAGCACTCATTCCCTTGAGCATGGTTTGTATGCTTGCGCCTGAGTGTTTATATTCTTTTTCTTTTCATGGAGTTTCCTATCATTCGTGCTCTTCTCGTGTGTGTGTGGCGTATAGCGTGTGTGTGAAGAGGACTGATTTCAGCGTAAATTCCGCATGCTGCGGTCGAACCCATGTTTTCATTGAGTACTTTTCGTGTTTTCTTTTATTTTCGCTTTCCTTTTTTTTTTACTCCTGTTCTGTTCTTTTGTTTTTTTTCTTTGTCGTTTCGTTTTATTTACTTTTGCTTTTCTCCATGGAAAGGCAATAAAACGAAGAAAACAAAAAAAAAAAAAAATGCACAACATTGGATGTTGTGGATGGGATTGGAGAGGAAATTCGCTGTGCCGCGAATGACCGAAGATTGGAGTGAAGTGTGTGGAGAATGTTTTGCTGGTGCAATTATTTTCTACTGCACATAATGACAGTTAATGCAATTTAATAGGGATCCTTGAAATTAATGACAAGTGAGCCTTTCTGTTTCCGTTGCAATTACGATGGCAGTCGGCCTATGATTTCACAATATTTGTCAATATAGCCGCGCGCTATTTCACAATCTGACAGTTCTGTCAGTTGAGTTTCGCAATTGCATTGTTGTGAAAGTTCATCTGTATGCGCTTGATTCTCTGCAAAGTGTAGTAAGTGTTATTTTTTTCAAGTGCAGGTGGACTTTGGCGTTGTGTGTGTGGAGAGAGAGAGATCGTTTGATTGAATAACGGGATGAAGATCTGTTTTGACAGTTATGGGCAGTATTTTGAGCTTCTTGATCGTGAAAATAAGACTAGACACGGTGGTGCCAACCGGACTGACAGGTCTTGTAAATAAAGCCGATTCACTAAAATCGAAGACATTTTTGACATTGACAATTTAGACATTAGAATCGTTTGCTTTAACAACTGACAAACGTTGGCGTTTCGATGATGAAGTAATTTTTATTCAAAATCTAACTGACTAGCTAGGGATGTTGCTGATATAAGATTTGGCCCAAGTAAGTTGGCATTTCAACTTTATTGTACTGAGGTTGGCCATCAATTTCAAAAGGTCATTGTCATTATGTAATTGCATCAGCATTCTCCGAACTGTTAGTGTCATCAAAGCTTGGGTAATTTGGACAGAAATTGTGTTGACATGTACATATTTCTTTTAAATGAATGAATAAAACGAGAAGTTTTAAAAAAAAAAACTGATTACTTTTGTAAAGAAATGCTACATTTTGGCGATTGTTGACAGTATACACCTGACGCATTCAAAATTAATTAATTGCGAACATATTGAGGAACTACCTTAATGTTGAGTGCATTTTTAAAAGGTTAGGAATAGGATGTGAACCGACTTGCTGGTTTGATGACACACAATTGTCACAAGTGACACATATTTGACGTGACAGTCATTCTAACCTTTCAACACAAGAAAGAGAAAAGGGCAATTCTATCAAAAAGTGCTAATTGGAATTGAATTTCGTATATGCTGAGCATCTATAAGTTCCTTACAGGATTAGGTAGATAACATAGATTGACGTAAACCTCTTTATTGAGTGACAAATTGGGTTTCTCAAGTTCAGAAACCAATTCGAGGCGTTGCTATAGAAGTTAATGATAGCTATCACTTACCGCAAAAAACTAGTGCACCAGAGCAACTGAATTATGAAAGCACTCCTCGAATGAGACGCTTAAAAAATTACTTCTCTTGGCGTTGACAAGCTTTGACAACTGTGCTATCAATTGCAGAAATCAAGTACAACAGAGAAATCTGACTGAACAGCTGATTCTCTCCTTGTCCACCTATCAATTTTACGGCTAATCACAAATTTGTTGACAGTTATTCATGCATTTGTTGACAGTTAAACACGAACCACCGAATCTTGTTTCATATTTACGCACACTTGTGTGAATATATCTATAAATGGGTGGCACTACAGCCCGTAGAGGGCCTAGCTTCTCAGCAACTACTCGTGTTGTGCGTGTTATTGTTCTCTAACGAGTGGAAGAGACTTGCAGTTTTCACGCCGACTCCGAACGTCCAAGTTTGAGAAGCTTTTTCAGTTATAGTCTATGAGCATTGTCAGTGACTCGAAAGAGGTGGGGCCGTGAACATTATTTCTGGTCGTATTGGGAATCGAACCCAGACACTGAGGTTCAAGTGCGTAGGAGTCGACGCACATGCCCACAACGCCACGGCCGCCAGTGAATATATCAGTGCAACATGTTATTCTCCGATTGGTCAGTGCAAATGTAATAGGACAAACGTCAAAAAGTTTTAAGGGGAACGAGAGGTAGAATCCGGCTATCCCCATACTACTAGATCTCTGACCAAACGATGAAATGCCTCCTTGGACAGACAGACATGAAATCATACTTATTTTACAAAAATTTTTGAAGACGCAATCTCCACCTCTTGTCGTTGCCAAGAAATTTTGCGCCTCCCCGTGACTGAACATACATGAGGCGTAAATAGGATGAGCAGTGAGCGGCAGATAATGGGCAATTCCAACACAAAACATACATAGCTTCGCATTGTTTACACTTAATTCAAACACACAAAATGTGCTTTTCGTGAATTTGCCTCTCGTCTGCTACGTGAAGTCTAGATTGCCTCCAAATGGATTAGACCCTAAAATGGACAACATCCGAAAAACGCGTCATCTTGAATGGAACGTTTGACAGTAGACAATGACAACCTTTGAGAAGATCTCTCTGAAAACAATGTACGCCCGGTAACACATTCCCATCCAAGCACATAGGCATAGTTCCACTAGACAGCTTAAGATAAATATCTTATGAAGGCCATGACATGTATGGTAATCAAATCTGCGACATCTCAACCCTACGCACTTGATCTTTTACGCTACCGCAAAGTTCAGATGATAGTCTCGGCAAATATCCACGACCCTCAATGGTGCACAACATCCTCGGCCACACTCGATTGAATGCATCTCACCCACTGCATCTTTAACACAACCCGGCACACACATCTTTGTTTATCTGTCAAGGTCTTTGCGTCATTCATGCATCTTTGAGAATTTCCCACGCTCTCACTCAAAGCCAAGGGATTGCGCCACTCACTCAAATTTACACTCCGCTCAAATTCGAAACAGAAAACCGGCAGACGAGTGTAGTGGTACTAGTCTCGTCAAACCGGCACAATCCATGTGAATCGCCGACATTCTCTTACACTCCCGTCGAGCCGATTAAATGATAACATCACTGTAAACAAACACAGCCACAGAGCTCGCTATCTCTTTCTCGCCTCGTACTAGGCGTTAGCCGGCGTTTGGAAATCCTCAAATAATTCCATTTTCACGAGAGGAAACTGCACCAGACCTCTTCGAGACGATCACAGTACAGTCTGTGCGTGATTTTCACCCGAATTCAACCTGATACATGGTTGGGATGCCGCCCTGAAAAGGGACTACTTCCCACCAAATGCTAGCTCCGTCTCAGTCGGCGCTCTTGCTCTCTTCGAATCGCACACACTGGGAATTGGGATAAGTCACGCTCATTTACCCACACAAACGGAGCCTAGACTGTCTACCGGTTTTTTTCTCTTCACGTTGTTGGCGGTGTGGGGATTCCTCAAATGGAATTTTCTCTGATGCCCGTAACGCAACACACATGCAAGCCGGCAGATTGACGGCTGTATGTGTGCGCGTGTGTGGATTGAACACGTGTCGACAGGGAATAGAAAAACTAATCTCGATGAAGGTAGTACTGGGGAATTCCTGCACACAGTAGTGGATAGTGGGTGCAATTGCCGGTGCCGCAGAGTATGGGACCAGACAATCAAATGTGTGACGATTGACGATGTACCGGCTGCTGTCCCGCCAGCACCGCCCCCTGTTCCAACTGCTCGCATATAGGAAGTGAGCGCGCAAAAATATTTATGCGATAAATTTTGCACAAGCTAGAAATAGAAATGAAAAGTATCCGCGTATTGGCGAAGAAGACGTCCGATGGGTGTCGGACGGGAGGCGAAGTTTACGCGCGAGATCAACTGGGGGACGAGATCTTGTGTCTGTTTTGGTTTTTTTTTTTTTTTTTTGTGCAATCAGATTGTAGGGTGAGGGATGCTGCGCGTGTTGGATGGCAGGGGAAGGTGTTGCAGTTTGCCAGCCGTGAAATACACTTGGCGAGTGATGATTAATCTTGAGAAGTTTTTCTAGGGACAGGTGTACAAGGTGGATTTTGGTCTATGTCGACGGTGTAAGTCGATATAATATGGTTGGCGCTACAGTCCGAGGTCGGCTTGGGCCTAGCTCCAACAGCAACCACTCGTAGTGTGCTATTGTTCTCTCACGAGTGGAAGGGACCTACAGTTTTTATGCCGACTCCGAACGGCCAAGTTTGAGAAGCTTTTTCTAGACGGTTATACTCTTTGAGCATTGTCCGTGACTCTAGAGAGGTGGGGCCGTGAACATTTTTGTGGTCGTATTGAGACACCGATATTCAAGTGCGTAGGAGTCGACGCACATACACACAACGCCACGGCCGCCACATTTATAAACTTGATAAATATACCAAATCCTTGCTCATATTGCCAACACACGCAGCAAGAGGTGTATTCGGCAGCAAAGTCTGGCCTTGACAAAAATAGGCGCACTTACACGTTTCGCTTTTGATTAGATACGAACTGAGAAAAGTGTTGTCATTCGATGATGACGGATCTAGCCCGACAGCCAAATGATAGGTGATCGCGCAGTGGACTTGGCCGACTATATCCGACTGAATGGCTGACCCCACTCGCCTAGATTCCATGTAAAGTTCTCTTTACAGCTTTTGCTACAATTCAAACAGTCATTGAAATGACTGTGCAATGAAGTTTAACGAATTTATTATGCATAGGAGACTCCATAAAAAAAAAACACGTAAGACCTGGCACATTCATGATAACGACGTCTTATATCACACTCCCGACAGATTTGTTGACATGCATTCGCTTGTTGTCTCATCGCGAAGACCAGCTCCACAGCACCACCAACCAAACCACACGGATTAAAAACGTCCAAAAAGAAGCGAAAATCCGTTAGTGTTGACATAAGATTTATTTCACCCCACAGTGGCACTGAACTCGAAAGCAGCAAGCGCAGCTGGTTTGCGGGTAGTGTCCGTCTGCTGCCGCGACCCGCTCCAATTGGAATAATAAATTCTAGTTCAATTAGTAAAATATCGGACGTCTGACAGAAATTCGCAATGTTTTCCTGCAAAGGCACCTGCCAAAAAATGAGAACAAAAAAATCGTCGGTCATTGGTCGGTCGCGGTCATCTTATGGGAGGTGACCCAGGCTTACATACACAACTTGTGGATTGCATTACGGATACGCGCGATAAGTGAGCAGGTGCTCGGGTGTCTGGTCTTTTCCTGTTTTCTTTGTTCTTTTCCGTCACTCGGACACGAGTTGATAATGGTGTAGTGGCACGAATTGTTTTCGTCATCATCACGGCCTTTTGCACGGTGCATGGAAGATGAGTTCGGAGTTTAGCAGTATGCTGCTGCTGATGTGTAGTCATGACACTCAGATGAAGAGCGCATGAAAGGTGAGATCATCGCAAGTCAAGCTTCAATGATCAATTGTGTGTGCAAAGAGGCAAGATGAAGACAAATTTGACAATAAAGTGCTGCGGATAGGTCCTTCGAAATGCTGACGAAGGGTGAAGAGAGAAAAAAAAAGAAGATAATTTGCTGCTTCAGAGACGTTGAATAAATTGATGCACACTGACTTGTGTATTTTTCAGGGACTGGGTTACATGTTGAGGACGTCTCTGTCTCTCGGAAATTAATCCCAATGAAGGGGAGCATCTCATTTACTTCGTATCGGTTTAAGAGAAGAGAGGCATTTCAAGATGAGGCGATCAGTGACCTCATCACGGCTGTATTCTGCGAAAATTTCAAATTTCAAAAGATACCGTAAAATATCGCCGCATTTCAAAATAACGCCAAATTTTGATGTTCAGCCTTATTTCGTTTCAAATGTATAAAAATAGCAGACTTTGAATGTGCATCTTTTGCTACATTAGCGCCTGACCGAGAGTTGTTGAAATATCCTCAGCAAACGAACGTAAACCATCCCGGAAAGTGGTTGATCCTTCATATTTGGTACGAGTGTGTATTTATATCTGCTGCTTAGCGTGTACAGCTTGCTTAGTAGGATAAGGCTTAGTAAGGATCAATGGCTCTTGGGAATGCATTCCTTTTTCGACTTTCAATCCTACACTACTCCTCCCCTCTGGTGGCCGCATCAAGGTGTCATACGCACCGTGCCAACTTGGCTGGGGGCCTAAATTTCAAGACTAACACAACCGCGAACGGTGTGCCGGAACACCTTCCGGACTGTGTAAATATGTGTATTGTGCAGCTGGCCTCCTTTCTCCTTATATGTCAAACCTTTTCCAGAGAACTATTCCACAATAAGACCAATGCTCTCTCACCGCCTGGAAATAAAATCCCGGTGTATCTAGGGGCTCCAGACCAGCTCCTGAAATGCCGAAGTCTAGAAAAGCAGCCAGGTATGCACCCAGTAACATCAAAGGCAGCGTGGATCGCAAACACAACACATCCATTTTTGATCGTTATTCCAACCGCGGAATCGCCGAACTCTCGAAGAACTTACAAAAAACACAGAGAACGCATTTCGCTTTTCGTATCCTTGACCGATTGACGGTCAAAAGTAGTAGAAGTAGAGCGCGATAATGTATGGGACGCATACGCAGCCTCTCAGTTATGGACTAAATATAACTAAGCATCTAAGAATTATTGTCATTCACACTCGTCAATTAATTCATTGATGCACAAACATTGCTCAACCCTTGCCATATACATATATTCGTCTGCGAAATGTCTTTGAACCCCAACCTTATTACAGTATTTAAAATCCATCACCTTCTTACCATCAAGACTGTTTTTTTTTTTTTTGTGTTCAACTCGCATAATTGTTAAGCCGAGTCTCCATCTCTAGTGAAGTCATCAACATTTGGTTCGGTAATGTTCTCATAGACTCAGACCTACTTAACATTCCACGTACTGTCTCTCTCAACTGTCACCGCTGTCAACGAACAAGCGAAATCCCCTCGACGGTAACAAACAAAAAAACGAAGAAGTACCAAAACTACACTCCCCCGTTAGGGATCATAAAACAGACATGTGGCACCGTCTATTCCCACCTCCACACCGGGGTAGTATCTAAGCCTGTACATCACTCAATTAGCACATAGATACTGACTTCAAGGATACACGCGGATCTCCTTTCCAGCCCATACTTCCATACACTACACAACAATTCCCTCTAACACGCAATAAAAAAATGAAAAACAAAAAAAGAGGCAGAAAAAAAACTCTCGTAAAAAAGTGCGCTGTCATTAACCTCACTCTCTCCTGAGCATTGTTTTATTGGCTAATTTAAAAATTGAGAGTAATAAACAAAAACGAAAAAAAGAAAACTTCGAAATCAGCAAGAAAAGAATCTCCCTGGAAACACGGGTACAGTCTGTCTGTCTACATACCGTTCGACTCCAGATTCCAGTTCCTTCTCCGATTCCTTAATTGCTCTGAAGAACCTTGATCTTAGCAGACGCGTAATACACGCAATTTATTGCGTTCCATACATCCCGGTTTGTCTATCGGACGAAAGTGCCATCAACATAAATAAGACCCCGGTAAACAGACTGGCCACCATCGTCATCACACTTTTTAGGGACAACTCATGTGAAAGAGCACCCAGACGGTAGAAAGCAGTTCCTCCTTCTTCGAGTGGATACGATCCCTCAAAGTAGGGATGTTCTTTTGTAAATAGAAAGTCACTCCTACCCTCTTCCAAGACCCCTCAGGAGGGGCACTAAAAGCTGTAATTTCTCCAAAAGTGTACATCTTCTTCGGTTCCTGCGACGCAGTTTCAATAACAAAACAAAACCAGAAAGCTCCACATAACCTACAGAACCAACGTCAGCCAGTCAAGCCAGCCACTTCTGTGTGGATGGGGTGAATTCAATGACCTGACCTTGAATCAAAAAGCACTTCCCCCTCATTGGCGTTGGAGGTGGCGACTTTAATGCTGGTGATGGTGACGGTGGCAGTGCCGACGGCCTTATGTGATTGGAGCACATCTTGCAAATGGTGACGAGGACGGTAGGAGAGTAGTGTACGCCGCGCGTCGTTGTCTGAAAAATAAAGGTCAGTATCCTATAAATAAATTCCACGATTAGAGAGGGGTTGTGGCGAGCAGCATGGCGTGGTGGTGTTCTGCGGTTGCGGCGGGAAGCCAAGAGGATCCGGAGTCGATTTTTGCTGCTTTATGCTGTCTATTGTTGATTAAAACGTATCAAATGATATATTGGCTGACAGCGGACGGCATACTTAATGAAATTCACATAAAAAACACACACTGGCTTTAGGGTTAGTCCCAAGGCTTGGCGAAGAGCGGGGTCGGTCAGGGGGAGTCGATAATTAGCAGATCTTTGCTTTTCCGTACGTGCTCAGTTTTTGGGAGTTCAGAGGCCAGGTGAGCCACGCAGAGCTGATGTGTTCTGAGTTTGATGTGTATTGTCGGGGTGTTGGGAGCATAGCAGGTGAGGAGATTCACTGACATGCCGTTGACACTGCTGCGTGGAAGAAAAAGAAACAAATAGAGAGTCCAGGACCGGCTTGTGTCTGTTCTTTGTTCCCGGTCATTGTGGCAGCTTTTGTTTGGTTCAACCACAAGGGAATTGGATTAGACGACTGTTTCAATGGGTTAACGATGCCAAGAACCTTGTGCGATGCGGGACGTGTCGCCGCTTTGTGCTGCCGTACCGTGATGGACTTCTGGGATAATGGGAACGGAGACTGTTTACAGACAAGAGATGTGAGTGTCACGAGGTTAGTTATTTGGTTTTTGTGGAAATACTAAAGCGAGCAGTTTGCTGTGCGATCTCTTTGGCGGTGAAGGATGTGGAGAAGAACTTCTGGGTGTGTTTAATGCATGTGCTCTTTTCTGGGGGCATTTAACGAATATTGCAAGGGCAAGTGTCAGAGGCGTGTTTCTTGGGTAACTTGGGATTATGAACTCTGCTCTCGGACACTGGTGGAGCACCATCGATGAATAACGAGGATTGATGAACAACGGATAACGATAACGACAACGACACACAAAATGAAGATGCCATCACTTTGTTGCCAGTCCCTGTAGCACTAAGATCGTACCGCCACGGAATAAAAAAATAAAATAAACAAAGTTAAAGGATCACCATGAAATTTGTTTGAAGAAACCTCAACCTCCACTGAGGCAGCCCTCAACAAGCTTTTCTCCTTTCACCGATTCCCCTTCTATTGAATAAATAGAAACGTCAAACTATAACTGTTCATATTAACAGAATTCGCATCAAAAGCGGATACAGCAGGCCCGGCACACTCTTTTCCATATAAAAGACATTTCAAAGTAAACATGCCCATTATTCGTCTCAAGGATTACACTTACACATCAGATTCAATTAAATTCAACAAAAACATGTCAAATCCCAAGGACATTCCCTCTTCATCTGATGAAGTGAGTGCGGCTACCTGAAGGGTGGACGGTTGCAGTCAACCCTCTTGTGAAATCCAGAAGAGAAAAAAAATCTTTACCATGGGCGTTAACAAGGATGTCCTTTAAAAATACATGTACCTTCATACAATGTCCTGCTTCAGACCATTTCAATTACAGCCAACACACATATGGGTTCATTATAATTTGGTTCCCCCTCGGGATGTTTACAGTCCGTCATGGTATTCTGGTCGTTCATTCCGCTGCTATAGATGATTTTTTTTTCTTTCTAAGGATACTCAGAGAAGTAGCACTATTCGAATGTGATTATCCTGGATGATGAGGTTACAGTGATTAGATCGAAGGATCTTCTATGTGCGTGTACTGGCATGGGGGATGTCTATTGAGCCATTGACAGGGTATCCTCGCTCCGGGAAAATATGAGTGGTTGTTTTTAAATTGGTTTTCTCTAGGATATGATGGTAGGGCACTATTGGTGGCATGTAAATGCCATATTGTGATAGATTCTGCTGGCGGACTTCACACGAAATGATGGGAAAATGTGGCAGCTAGCGATCATTGTCTCGAGCGGATGCAACACTTTCACTCACCGACACTGTCTGATGTTCCACTTTGATGATTTCATAGCACAGACAGGATCACTGCGTTTGTTGTTTTCAGTCTTTTCAAATTGATCGCAGAGATTACAGATTTTTATCAACTTTAAGGAAAATTGTTAATCAGGAACAGGCACGGACGACTCATTGCCGTCGAATTGCGATGGTGAAGATATCGGCGATTGTTTTGAATTGATTGAGTTGGCAAACAAGACTTTAACTTTCTTTTGTTATGCTTATGAAAGAAGCACAGCAGCACAGCTGGAACAAATATGTTCTCATTGCAAGACGCTACAAAGAAGTCGAAGAGGCTACAGTCGTAAATATGAACATACCATAAAATCAATGGACTCTTGTGATTCGGACAACCATTTGGTGCGAGACAATAGCAGTTTGGAGGAGGTGTGAAAACATCATGTGGCAGATTTTATGGTAGAAGACAAAGTCCTTGCTGGGGAAGGATGGCCTAGACGGACGAAACGGGGGTGATAATGCGACTTATTGTGTGGTCCTTATAAAGATGATGTTAAAGACAACAGACGAAAGATTTCATCGAGTGTTCCCTTAATCAAGCATTTATTGTAGAGGAACAGCAGCTCCTTTTTTATTTTAAATAGCATGGCAATTGAAGGGAAATCGATTTCAAGAGATTTATAAAGAAGCATCTGGTCGATTCGACGATTAAGGTCTGTGTGCGATCTTTCGTCAGATATGTAAGAACGCCAACGTGGCACAACGTGCTTATTCATCCCGTAAAGGTACACTCAGCCATTTGGAGCTATAATTAAAGTTGACAGAATTCTGGTATGGAAAAGTTCTGAAGTTCAATCTTTGGTCCTGCTTGCGTTGATGGTTTTTGGAGAATAAGATTCAATCATGATCAACAGCGAAATGAGAATAGTCCAGCGTCTTTGTATGCAACACCTAAGATGGCTAGGCCATGTAGAGCGCATGGACAATACTGCTCCAGCTCGAAGAGTCTTCGATTCCGAACCAGTTGGATAAGGCAATAGAAGACGCCCACGGAACCGACGTCAACCAAAGTGGAGAAGTGGCAAGTGGCTAAGCATCGTGCCAGGTGGAGAACCTCATTGGCTGGGGCCAAGTTCCAACTCGGATTGTAGGGCTATCAGAAGAAGAAGCTACCCAAATAGAAGAAAACTGACCAAACGTGGCTAGGTCAAGTAGAAATTATGTACTGGTCCTACGAACGTATTCAAATGACATCTTAGTGGGCACCTACGCTGGGTGTCTAGCTTCGATTATCTCTATAAACAACACCTTTCTAAACAGATCTATTCACCAACCATGCTTAGACAGTAGATCTGTTTAGAAAAGTGTTCTCAAACTTCGTCGTTCGGAGTGGATTAGATAAGAAGCTCTCAGGTCGGTTTATTCATTTAAATGACTCGCACCGATATATCAACGACTTCTCGTCTATTAGTGGACATTGTTTGCATTAAGTTGACTGGAGTTTTATGCTTGGAAATACCACGCCATGTCCTCCTAGTAATTAAAAAACAAATTGTTAGCATTCGACAGCAGAACTCACGGGCATCCATCATGTCGGATTCCCTCTTTTATTAATTATGAATTCAATGCAAATTGTTTCGGACACCATCAATTTGTGAAACAAAAAAAAAATAACAAAGACACAGCACGCATGCCATATGAGGCCACAACGCACTGGAACTAAGCGTGGTTGTTTCAATGGCCATGTTAACTAGTTAGTAACCTGATCCACGCTTACGACAGAAACTCGTTCAAGAAACAATAGCAAATCAAGCAACCACTGTAAGACTGGAATCTACTAGGGAAGCCGTGAGAAATTCTTCCACTCAATTTACCTTCTCCTGGTGATGGGAATACATTTATGAAACAAACAAATCTGCTAGTCACTATGAGACAGGTTGAACCAATGAAGCATGGGATGGATTGGAAGACCTGAGATTGACGCTGCATCAGATGATGGGAACAAGAAACCCCCGCCTCGCTCTTCAAGAAATTGTATTAAGAGACATTTTTTCTTGTGATTGCCTAACAAAACTCAATTGTTGCATTTTGGCTTAATTTTGCGGCACGAATTTAGTCACAGACACCATCATCGGCAAGTTTTGTCTGAACAAACTGGATGCAACTCGAGTCCGAAAGGAAGAAGTTATAAGTTTAGCGAATATGCGCCGGGCTTTAGAAGCCCACTATGCCCTCGTGTCAGAAAATGTAGGATTAAAGCAAGCAAGCATTTCAGTGACGTGAAACGAAACGACCAAATAGCACACCGTCACGGAATAGATATTTCCTTGGAAACACCGGCTCCTCACCACATGCATTATACGTTCGTCTTCATAGTTGACAAGTCGACAGTAGACAAGAGAATTTATAATACAACCTGCATCAATTCAGTGCTGTCAAGGACTTAAAGAATCGTCTACACCGTCCGTCTTTCGCATGTTCCCCTATTCACGTGACTCATCGTTCGTCACTCTCGAATGCATTAACTATTTCATGTCTGAACTGCTTGGAATACATAATGTTCCATCCCTTCGTTCGTTTATGTTGCGGGGTTAATGCACTCGCTGCCCTTTTCATTCTTTCCGAACAGAAAAGGGATAGCCCATGTTGTCTCTCCATTGCCTTCCCATTTCGAGGTCTCCTCATGCGATACCTCATTAAGCCATTTTTATGCGGAATTTATCGCTCGTCTGTGGTCTATTAAGCCCTCCATCTACCATCGATGTTAAACGATCAGACGTTCCAGTACAACCAGAGTGCACCCTCCGTCAGCCCTCCGCTGCATGAAACCCTCACCCCCCTCCCCTCCCCGCATTTGTTTAATACGCACGATTTACGTCATAAAATAAAAAGTTCATTCCCGATTAAAGAAGAACAAAAACTATAAAAATTCTTCTAATTTTATTTTATGGCATCATGTTTCTAGGTCAGCCTCTATATACACTTAGGCATGTGCTGAGCTGTATTGACAGACAAGCCGCGAACCGAATTATACAATATTCGCCCCCGGACGCCATATCTGCGAACCGACGCGGCGGGACCACGGCACAGGAACTTGTGTATCTACATCACGCGCACGCATCCAACGCGCCTGTAAGAGTGCGTGTGGTTTGGCAAAAGTGAAAACTAGGTCGATACCGGCCGGCAAGATACATAAATTATTAAATTATATATACACCTACCTACGAGAATTAAGTGAGACGCGCACGGTAACAACAAAAAAATCGCGCATAGATAACGTATGCAAAAAATGAAAAAAAAAAATAAATAAAAATTATAACAAAAACGTATGTATCAAGATAAGAAGCGAATTGGGGGCAGGTGGAGTGATGAACGCGTGCGGGTAATCTAACATCACAGCGTATCCAACATCAATTATCCGTATCTTTATGAGGCGGTGCTGGGGAGCATAACGCACCTAGTAACCACAAATTGTGTGGAGTTTACAGTCGCTAGCAACCGCAAAATGGAGGAGCTCTATCGAAATCGATTTCGCCCATTTGCTGACCATTGTCAGGTGTGAGGTTATGAAATAGATCGTGGACAGTAATTATGCCAAGGTGTCATTGGCTGAGTGAGCGAAGTTTGTTTTATATTAGAGAAGATAACGCCTGCTGTGTGGATAGAAGAGATCCGTCATAGATTTGGCGGGAGTGATGGGCCATCACGCATGGGCAAATATTTAGCTTTGTAGACGTGACATATTTGGATCTGCATATGAATAGGGAACCGTCGATTTTTGGTATTGACAGAGTTACTGGATGTCCAATATGTTGTCCAATATTGACCGAAATTTCGAAACGCATTTTTTTGGCAAAACAGCTTCCACTTTGGATATAAATTAAAGTAAATCAATTCAATCCATCCAAAAGTATTACACCGAGTTTCTGTACATTTTTGGAGCGCATGACAGTTGTCAGTATCGAAACAGCATATGACTCCACTAGAAGGACCAACCATAGAGATGATATCAATGATGCACATTTATGTTCCGTTCTTGTACAATTGAGCCAGCATGGCGAATGAAGACTAAACAGATATGTTTTGCTGACGGAGTTTCATTCATTTTCACAATTTTGGTTGAAATGTTAACAAATTGCCAAGAATGAAAAGATGGTGCCAACAAGGCTTTATTCCCACTTCATGGATAGCTTACGTTATTCGCGCTCCCATAAGTCATGATTCAAGATCTTCTATTTCACTATACTAGGCTCGCCCGTCGTCGAAATTCGACGATTATGTGTTTAAATGCGTGCTATGATATTTTCTCATAATAATACAACGTAATTCTGTACATGTGTTTACCGTTACCGTTTGTGCACATCTACATATCATTACCTTTTTAATGGTGTAAGTATGATGCCATTCGGTTGAGTAGAACGGCGTATAAGCGTACCACAAAAATCGGCAGCATGAATTTATATATAGATAACGATTAATGCCATGAGCCATATCCACAAAATCTATACAAAGACTGTAGGAAGGCTTCAAAAGGCGTACAATGCGCAAAACTAGACCCAAAACAGTAGGGTTCTTCCTCTTTTGCAGTCCTTCTATCATCATCATCATCATCTGACCCACTACAGGGATCGCGGAGGTTAGGCATGCACGAGAGATCTCCAGGCCACTCGATCATCTGCTATCGACTAACTCATCAGAAGCTATGCCCAAGCGCAACCAGGCGAGTTTTGGGACTTGGTTCCACCACCTCGTCCTGGGTCTGCCTAGCGGTGGAATCGGATTCAAGACTCGCTTCGGAAGTCGTGATGATGAGGACATTCCTTCTATTCTTATTTAATTTATAAAGGGTGACCAGATATCAATGATAGATTTTCCAGTCATTATGTTTCAACAGCAATGACATCTAGCTGTCAAAAAATTGAATAAGGCTTGCCATTCCATCATGCATCACGCTTGCCGAATGTGCGGAAATAATTAAAATATATCGGCTCAGTTGTAAATACGTATCTTAAATTTTGTCGTGAAGACGATCGACATCAGGGCTTCAGTGTGCAAGCAATGCGTCACATCGTGGAAAAGTTTGAGGGGGACATAATCATTTGGACCTTAAGCCACCAACGGGGCGCAATTTAAGAATACACAGGAGAGTTGATTCGGCTCCCATCAGCTGAATTGGGCATCACCAGGACGCCAACCCTGCTTATTTTGTGGTTACATTTGGGTTTAAATCCTGGTGCCAACCCTAGAATTAAACACGGACGACCATTGACAATGCCGCGGCGCGCTGATTGGACACTGGAAATGTTGGCCGGACATTTTTCCTTTCAAAATCAAGAAAGAGATATCGTTGCAGTCCAAAGAGTGATGGTAACCGACTTTCTGTGCCCAGAGTTACATCATCATCGATCTATCCGGGCGCAGTGGTTCCAAGCAAACGGTGATACATGCCAACAAGCCACCCAACGCCCGAAGTTGTGAAGAAGACACTTGGCGACTGGATCATCTCACGACGAGCGTTCATCAATTGGCCGCCACGATCATCCGACATCACGCGATTATTTTCTCTGCAGCTAAGTCAAATCCTGAGCGCTAATAAGCCAACCACTTTGGACACTTTGGAACATTCCACTGTATCCCATCGTTATTCGAAACTTAAGAATCTGCGTCAAGAGATGTTTTAACTGCTGATGATTAGCTGCTTTGGCACACGTATTTAGCTGAGTGTGAATCATCTTTTTCTTTAAGCAACCCCCTTAGACAATTCTGAGTTCATAAATCTTTTAACTCCCCATCCGACATGATCACAATATTCTGTAACAAATGGCAAACGGATTCACGATTTCCCTCAAAGGTCGTCAAAAACTGATTACTTTCTGGAACTGAAAGGCATCTATCCTTCACATTCAGCGTTCCATCAACATTTGATCTGTTAAGGCTCTCTGCGCTAATCACATGACCAAAGAGAAGCAATAAATCCTACACCCTCGCCAGAAAATTATTCGCCCGAAATATAGGCAAGGTTATGAGAATGTGACAACGGATTCATTTGGGCCATTTGTCATCCTTTGCATCTCACACTTATCCGCAATATTTACGTTTTGCGAAAAAAAATAATACAAATCTTTAAATGTTTGCATGAATCATCGAATACATTTTTCGATTTTTTATTTTTCGATGAGATCTCCTGCATCCTTTGGGGACACTCATCAGTTGACATTTAGCGTTAGGGTTCCCTGCTGCCATGCCCATCACCCTAAAGCTTTATTTCATCATTCAAACAGCGTTAGACTCATTCCCCATGCCCATCCCTCACTCCAACGGTTCGCGTCCGCATTTAGTTTTTCGCAGCATTTCACAAAAATTCTACGCAGCATTTTCGAGATGAAGACCTTTCCCTCTGCCAAAAGTCTCAACACCGGCCAAGCGTACGGGCAAATCTTGTACGCGGAATCCGCGCGTCGTATTCGCTTACGTATCCAAATATTTAAAACTAAACATTTTCACAAAATTCGTATTTTTAGAGAACAAAAAGAAGTCCAACACGCAAGGTGGTCCCGAAAGAGATCGCCATTTCGTGTACACAAACCTCAGAGATACACACAGAGAATTGGAATGGTTTGCTGTTGTTAAGCGTCTGCGGATCGTATTGTGGGGGTCTAAAAATACATGCGGAAGACAATTCGATGTTCTTAGAGCGTTCGTCCTTGAACGAGAATGTGCTAATTTGGTTAGAAATTTTATTCGCATAACTCGACTCGACTCGACTCGATCGAGCCATCGGGTACTGAGCTCTAGATATGATGTCAGCAAAAAAGGGTGGCAGACAGATAATCTCTTAATTGAATTAGCATTGAATCGGAGCGGTGTGAAGTGAAGATGGATCGTATTGCAAATGCGTACGCACAAGGCCAGAGCACATGCGAAGGGGTGGCACCGTGATTTCGCGCCATTCTGAGGAATTGCCAGAGATAAACGCCTGTTGGAAGGGAACAGCCGGTTGTTGGCGATTACAAACAGCGGTACTGAACAGGTATGGGGTTGCCATGGCACAGTGGCGGATAAGAAAGGGAATAGAGATAATTCTACAGCAGTCAAATATTTATAGAGAAACTGCTGTAAGTTAAGACAGAGTAAACATTTCAACTAGTCGTAAAACTGTTCTGCAGAGCGATTAAGAAGAGTGACCCAGAAATGTTGAGTAGCTTGTTGATGGTGATGTGCTTGAAGGCTGTAGGCGGAAGATCTCTTGAGGAGATCCCATGCTTGTAACACGTTTTCCCTTTCATGAGAATCTAGCTTGTTCAATGTAGCTCATTGAGTTTAACAAGTAAGCTTTGCTCTGCCGAAGCACTCATCTTCATTGTTAGGTCTTGTCCATTACAAGGACCAAACTTAGTTTTAAAAAAAAGTAAGTACTTAGATCTAGCTACTAATTTGATCCTCAAATGGACTGGATTTTCTATCTCCGGCTCAATGTGTGAAGGTGTTCGAGGCAAAAGAAAGTGGAGATTACATCTTCGATCATCTAAATTACATCAGCGACACACACAAAATCTGTGATTCCAGACAGGTAGATTGATATTGGGACGATCCAAGAGGCGGCACTGGTCTGGCGCTATGTCGCTCTGTTTAAATACAACCGTCGGCGTCGAGATCACTAAACTGCCTCGGCTGAGACGTATGGCAACGGTGGCACTTGTGCCAGTTTTATTGCAGTGGCAGCTAGGTTCAGACTAAGGGTCACCCAAAGACTGCATTTGTATCGATTTCGATTTAAGGCGAAAGAATTAATGTGGAATTGGATGTGTCACTAAAGCTAGCTAATGGAAATTAGCTATTGTTCAAGCGAGATGCTTGGATTGACACAGGTGTATTGTTTTCCGTTCTAAGTGCGTCACTGGCATCGTTAGCGGAAGTAAATAAATATTCTACGTTTTCAAAAAAGTGCTACGAACACCGATGATAACTTAAAATTTCAGACTTTTATCCGTCTACAGCTTAAGTCGAACGCTTGCATTTGGTCAGATATGCACTTACATGGTCTCCCTGTAACAGCTAGACAAAAAAGTTGACCAACTGGGTTACACCTCTTCAAAGAGTCTCCATTACTTAATTTTTTGACATCAATACAGTCATTGTAACTTTCTGTCAAGCCGAATCCGTGCATCGGAATCATTGTTGACATCTGTCAGTTTCGTTCCTAATGGAAACAAGACCACTTAAGACTGCACAAACAAAAAAGCATCTCTTTTGACCTGCTCTTAATTGCAAACATTAACTTTGGTGCGGTCAAAGCACTTAGGCTTCCGATCGAAAATTTCTGAAAAAAAAACGATTGATTAACCCAAACTTTCTTCGAATTCAAACAAAGTATGTACTTTGAAGAAAACTACTGAAAACCTAAATTCTAAGAGCATGCGTAACCTCATCGTGGCATCAGTTCGGCCAACAATTCACACTTCCCCTGAGCGATCCGTCCTTCGGTCTCGTGCAAACAGCAAGCGCACTGGTTCCGCACCAAAAGAAACCTGTTACTCACGTAAGTTGCACCATTACCACAATTCACACCTCTGTTGTGTGCCTGCCCTTTTGATGGTGCTGGTGGTGATGGTGCTGGTGATGATGGTGCTGCTGGTGGCGGTGCCAAGCCAACACACTCAAATCCCCCTAATGAGTGATAATTTTCATTCGAAACTTCATCATGAACATGGCATGCACACATCGCTGAGATAGAATTTTCGAAACACTACCCCGCTCGCGGATGCAGGCAAACGATCTCACTTCAGATCCTTTCGAGTTTCTACACATCTCTTTCTCGGGAGGGACTCGAGACTTTCTATTTTTATCTACAAAAGCAAATCTCAATGGGAACTGAGATTTCGAATTTAAGGGCACTCAGATGCTAAATGCCGAATCGCTTCGTATGAAAACTACTTCGGCGCAGTCCTCGAAGGAGGACAGGAGACGTGCTCGTTAAAAGCAACAAAAAAAGAAAAAAACGATGAAGGAAGAAAAATGGGAAAAGTCATTAAAACCTCCTTCGGCTTCGTCCCTAAGACCGCAGCGCATGGTCTAACCCAACGAATGCAAGTGTATCTTAGTTGGGAGTTCCTCGAATTCATTGATGGGTATCTTAGGACGACGACAAGTGCATGGATGATAGGTTAAATAGAACTAGGACAATTGTCTGCTTTTGTCTTGTCAAGTGCATCCGAGTGACGGAGCCGATGATAGTGCCGACGCTGCTGATGGTAGTGGTAGTTTTACATTTTCCTGACACTTAACTTTCTCGCTCAATGCCCATCCATGGGATGGCTCTTGTTCGTGTTCGTCTGGCTCTTCGTTGGTTTCTTAATTTTTATATGCTGAACCACCGGCCGGTGTTAAATTTTTTTTTTCCCCATTTTTTTTTTTATGTTTCCTCTCGTCTGCAGCACCACCACCACCAGCAACAGCAGCAGCAGCCTTATCGGATGAACTTGAGCAATCATGAGAAGCAGGAAAGAGCCAAGGAGAAGAAAACGGAGACGGAGATGAAGACGAAGAAAGAAAGAAGAAAAAAAAATTTCTTGCGCAACGATTTAATCGGTCTGGTAGTCGCTAATTAGTGGTGGTCCTTGGATTGTGTCTCAAAGATATGCAGCGTGTGCTTCACAGGCCAACCGACACTCGTTGTCTAGTGGAACACGGAATGATGATGGGCGTGGCTTGAGCAGAGAGACGGCACTCTGATTGAGTGGTTTCCTATCAGACATGATTGCTCGTGACCTAGAATTGACACGTGCTGAAAGATTCAATCGGCAGTGCAAATCTTATACTTCATAGTTGGAAACGTTATCACTCTGTGACAAATGGGTTAGCAACTCTGAAGTGTGTCAATGACGATAGGTTGTCTTATCGATATCGCTATGCGAAAATTAGACACGGTCGCATAGACTGCTGTCACGTATGCGAAAGGAATCGGACTTTCGTTCTGTTCGATGCCTATGAGTGATTGGATCGGATCGTTACACTCAATGAATGTGAGGAGGCTGTGTGAAGGGATGATTGTGCGTATATGACGAATTGTATTGGTCGATAGGGCGTGGGTCTGATTCAGAGGCAGAATATGGTGTGGCGTCAATTCGAAATCATCACACACGTGATTCGAACCATAACACGACACATAACACCAGGGGTTGATCGATTGCTTCTTTAAAGGGTGCTTTAAAGAGTTTGTTTGGTCTTGATGAAGGGAAGTAGCGCGCTCAGGCTCAGAGAATAGTCGAACAACAACCCTTCGTGGGAATGAGGTAGTCAAAAACTCTGAATAATGTCTGCGTTTCCTCAAACGATGCAAGGAATATTTCAACTCATCTGATTTACCGATGGTGTGAAAGCGAGTGTCTAGGTTAGGTAGTTGGGCTGCCAGCGGAATCGCCAGCACACTTAGACCATGATGGTCCACTGTGACACCCATAGTCAGACTACTACCACTGATCGAAAACTCCAGTGATAATAATAATAATAATATGTGTGGCGCTACACCCCGTATAGGGCCAGGGCCTAGCTTCTCAGCAACCACTCGTGTTGTGCGTGCACAGTTTTCTGCCGACTCCGAACGGCCAATTTGAGAAGCTGTTTCTAGACAGTTATACTCTTTGAGCATTGTCATTGACTCGAAAGAGGTGAGGTCGTGAAAAGTATTTCTTGTCATACCAGGAACCGAACCTAGACAGGTAGGTCCAAGTGCGTAGGAGTCGACGCACATACCCACAACGCCACGGGCCACCACACAAAACTCCAGTGATAGTGCCGATAACTTGATCCCAACGGCAAACTGGACCAGATTTGAACCGAATAAAGCGTATCAACTTTGCTTTCACTGGGATTCGAACCGCGGCCCCTCTAACCAGGGGCAGGCACTCAACCAATGGCTTCATCCAGCTGTGAGAGCGAGTGTCTACTCTAACGACCTGGATATCCAACTATAATTTCGACTAGCGAATCATGCTATCGTCTTTCAAGGATTTTAGGACACTTTGCCTTGGCTAAAAAAGAATGTTATATCAAAGACACATATCACCATTTGTTCTGATAGTCAGGCGCGATTATATCCATTTATGTAGTCACATTTAACTCAACGACTTTCCTGAACTGCGCCTAAATCTCAAAAAGATGGCCGAGTATTTTAAAATCCAGCATATGGGTGCCACTGGAACATTCCAGAAAATTGCAAAAGCGGACAAACTTACCAGAAAGGCCACTAGTTCAGTGCCCTTGCTGGAGTCGCTACAACAAAAAATCGGTAGTTCACACAAATCGTACATCGTTTACTGACTACTACATTAGCTGCAGTGGCGAGGAAGAGGCGGAAACTATTGTGCACCTCTGTACCTGAAGCGTCCCGGAAAAGTCACTTAGAGGCTTACTTCTTCAACAACCTGGCCGAACCAGACCGAATTAGTGGCAGTCATCTTCTCCGCTTTATCGAAATGACCGATTGGTTTGCGGAATAAGATGAACATAATCTGCATGGTGACTCAATTGCCGTAAGTGCGACTGCTGCTTACCTGGTCTGGTGCCTCTCCCATCCTGCCCGTCCTCGGCCTACTACATACTTAGACCCAAAAGCGAATCGTATAGTAACCAAAAATTTCGCTAACCCTATCGGCTCGCTAGAATACGAACGTATTGTCTCTATTTTTAGCAAGTGCTGCTCAAGTAAAATAGCCAATTGAACTCCTTCGTTCCATAAATTTAGCTGCGACACTGGACTCGTCAGTAATCCTCATAGGTCCACCTTTAACGGTGCTTTTTGATGCACAGTTTAGTTCAGAGACACTTTTGGCCGCTTCAAGGACTCCTCTCCCTTCATCCCTTCAGCATACTTTCCTGGTTATATTTATAGAAGACAGAGTACCACAAAATACGCGCTGTTATCATATTGCAATCACCGACATGTTTGCGAAAATCAAATGTGCTGGGATTCTACGTTATACGACGTCGATCAAAATCATGTAATAAGCTATTGCAATGACTGAATTCAAACCTCGCATTGTCGACACACGAACTTATCTAAATTTTCAAGAAAAACGTTTAGCTTTAGTTATTCAGTTGAAGAAAGTTTTGTAACACAAATGTATGATATCTACTGCTGACTACTAAGGATGTATTACACTTTCAAGTACCTTTCTTTTGAATATTCAAGGGGTTAGTGCTTTTTTTTCGAGCAAACAGATTCACAATTTTGTATGAAATTTTCTTATTAATTTGTTCACAATCAGCACGAGTTTATATTTTATTTTCTCTCGACACTATTTTTGTCATACGATCTTGCTCGTTCAAGTGTTCCACATTTATTCCACCTCATAGCCTTCAAAACAGTAGATCAAAGACAAAATACAGTCTCGTCTGCAAGAAAGAAAAAAAACTGCAACATCAGCTATTCTCCACGTCCACGGGCTGAACTGTTGACTCTCTTAAAGTTTATCTGACGGATGTACCTCGTGTGAACAAACATACATTGCTGTACTTTGTATAGGTAATTTCTGACGAACTGATAACCTCTGTTATCACAGTGCATGCACGTGCTACATGGAATCCCGTCACTAAAGAAGTGTACTTTACTAATCAATCTAATCAATCAACAGATATGTATGAGCCTGTATGTGCATACCTCAAAGCTATGTACAAACAATATCATAGTCGGCGAAAGCTCAAACCACGCGCATCAATGGGTGCAATTCAGGAATCTTCAGGCAATAGGCCAAAGTCTACGTCAGCGGAATAACTGTGAAAACCTACAAATTCCCAAACACACAACTCTTCAAATCCAATCATCTGTCAAACGCGGAAGTTCATTGGGAATTCGATTACTCGATTCTGTCGAAGTGAACATTCACAGAGTGATCGATTTATCAGCGCGCCACTTGCTTTATTTGTTTATACCCGTAAGGTTTATGAGAAAATAAAAAAAAAATCGCAAAACAGAACGCGCAAAAATGATTGGTTTCTTAGTATATGAATGACCAGTCTTGAAGGGCGGCGGGCGTGTTCACACGGGCGACCATGTGTTTATCGTAGGCTTGGCGCGCTCGTGTGTGCTTTATTTACGGAAGCACTTGATGGGCCTTGCAACAATCTAACTAAAATGTTTTAAAATTTGTTATCTTTTTAGCTGATAATAGTTACATTTATTGCACGCCTCGCACGAGGAGCAGCTGAGAGCCCAAGGGGAACTGAACAGTAGGCACGGCGCAGTTAAAAGTGCGTCGTTAGGAATACCACTCGCCCGAGGCTTTAGGCTAGTCTATTAACCTTGAATGGAGGCATGTGGTTTGCGAGTAAGAAGACAGAAGAATGTGCAACCCGGTGGATATTTTTTTCTTTTCTTTTTTGGAATGAACTCATCTTATATTCAAGTGTAACGAACTTCTTATGCTGTTGCTAGAAGATGACTGATTAGATAAGTACTGCAGGCGAGGATAAATTTGGACGAATTTTTGTCATGTACGGAGTGACATGGGATGTTTGGATGTTTGCAGCCTTGGTTGGTAAGATTAGAAACTGGTTAATGCTCTTTGAGTTTATTGTTGGGGGTACATGTGCCACCGTATAAGGTAAGAGTGTGCTATTTAATGTGATTGTTTAGAACCGTGTGACCGTAAACTGGGCGAGGAAGCCCTCTTCTAACTAATCTCGTTGTAGCGATCCCAATGAAACAACTATTGGTGTCCGTTCTTGACATCGATTACTACGGACACGAGGTAGATGAGGTCCTTGACTGCCTGTACATTGTTACGTTCTGCTTTAGTAGTTGATTTTGTGTAGGTATCATTTGTTTCATTTTACACGCCGTAATTTACTTTTTTGTTGCCAAAATACCAACAACTACTCAATTTTCAAGGATTAACGTCTGGACAGCTTCGATAACTTTATACACTCTGTTGGCCTATTTCCTAACTGAGTGGAAAGTTTTACTTACCCCCACGAGCTATGAAACTCATTTATTAACTTGACTTACAGCGCCTGTCAAGACAGTACCCCAATTCGAACAGATTCTATACCGTTGATTAACCAGAATTCCCTGTCACCTTGATTTCGCAAATTTCCGCGATCGCAAATTAGGCTTATCATCATTTTTTTCGCAAATCATGGCGAATGGTTTTGGCTTTAAATAAAGTGCGTCGCTAATGACCTAATCGATTCTGTGAAAAAAAACTAGGTTCATTTAAGAAGCGCCAATGTTCAAGATTCCGATTATGGTGGGTTCTAATCTTATCTAGTCTGCTCTAGAATGTAATTCTTTTTCAAACTTTGAACTTTGTCGTGTTAGTCATCTTATCGTTGCAGAGTGCGGATGAGAGATTAACTTTCGGCAAACTCAAAACGTATGGTAACGCTCCCGAAGAGGGCTCCTCTGACTGTGTTAACAAATTAGCCAATTTAGTCCTCATCAATTATAACACAGAATTGCTGAAGCGCTATCTGCGCTTATGAATAAAATTATCTTTGACATTGGATTAAGTCCAAGTGGGGTTTCCCAGAAAGCGAAACAGTTGAGAGATCATAAACGTTATCTAGCTGACTATAATTTTTCGCCTTAAATGTTTGGAAAGGCTCGAGTTGGCGCCAGTTTCGAAGTCCCCTTAATCAAATAAATACATTACATGGCTTGTCATCTTTGTTTGGCATGCAGACTGTGGCTTTTATTTGCAATGCAAAGAATGTATGATTCGCAATTTCCGCTGTTTGCCTATGCGATAAGAATGACTAAGAACCCGCATTTTCTCAAAAACTAGGGAATGTGAATATCTAATTTTTTTTTTTTGGTTATAGAAGACAATTTTTTTGTTAACCTCGCTTTTGCGTCTGCTTATTTGGTGTCTTGGAGTTCTTTGATTCTAAAATTCGAAGAGCTGGAACGAATACAATCCTTAAAATATTCATGACACGATCGATGATTTGAGCTTTCAAGTGAGAATATACTGCGTATCACGGTCTCAGTATCAGACTATTGCCAAAAATGTTGAAACTTCAACTTTGTTGTGCTTTATGAATATCATTGTTGTTCCTCCCTATGTGACTAACAAGAGCAAGCCTAAGCCTTGGTATAATTTGTCTCCGATAGATCTGCGTTGAAATAACAACGTCTTTATAACAAGTTAACATCATATCTTCCTCTTGACTAACATTTTTAATGTTCCATCAACAAAAACGGAAGTATGCACCGTTGCTACATTTATGAAGCGATTTAAGTAAAATCTTGGAATTGGGTGAATTTTGACTTGGATAAAAAATGCCGATCAAAATGGGTGCTCTCTTCGGGCAACATCCTGCACAATTCGGCCAATTTACGGTCGCCATAAGATGAGGCCCATTTCTGATTGTGTACGCCAACAACAAACAATGTCGAATTAGGGACAATCCACTTGAGATCCAAGAGCGTACAATCCATCCCGAAAATGTCACTGTTTGGTGTATATTTTGGGCATCGGGCCGTATTTCTTTGAGAACGACATTGACCAGGCCATCACTGTCAGCTCATCTCGAGCTATAGGTCGATGATTACCAACTTCTTTTGACCTGAATTGGATAATACGGACACCGGCGACATGTGGTTTCACTAGGATGGCGCTACGTGCCACACAATTATGTACGAGCGATTTGAGGGCATGGTCATCTCGACTGTTTTCTGAAGTCGGATATCTATACGAATAAACTACAAACCACAGTGGTCCTTCAAACAACATAACCCATGTCATCGGTCAAATTCAGCCTGATTTATGCCCATGTCATGGAAAATTGGACATTTCGGATGGGCGGCACCCAGAGAAGTCGCGGCGTACTTGACCACCTGTGCATCTCAGTAATGTAATGTAATGGATCTATAAAACGGAAATTAATTCAAGATTTGAAAATCGTTTAAGTTCGCTTGACTCTGCTTAATTCCTACCACAGTGTTGCAAACTTGAATAACACCCAACACAGTTTGACAATTGTACATCGAGTTGCCAAACATACTTTCAGACCGTTTGTTTCACCTCAGTAGTAGCTTATTTGTTCCTGGACCGAAATCATTTGTCAAACAACTGATTCAAGCGCTACTTTCACGAACTAACGCCTTCCGGGTAATTTTCGTGTGACGAACATCCAAGATTTCGAATGATTGCACGACATAATTTAAGACCTTAAGCCTTCCTTTGCATATTGTAATTCCTGATTGCAAGATTTCCTTGTTTTAAAGACTGTCATAAAAATGACAAATTTAACATTTCTCACAATTCACCTTTGAACATACCCCTCGATTAAGACACTCAACCAATGGCAAGCATGTCAAGAATGACATCAGTAATATTTTATCGCAGTTAACCCTAAGACAACCTCAAACAATCTCCCAACAATTCGTGGGTGCCTTCATCATAAAGACCCAAGATAAGCTTAGTAGCTAAGCAAATACTGAAAAGAAGAAAAAAAATCAAAATCACCACTGGTTTTCTCATTTCCCAGCCCCGTATCGACGCCACCACCGCAACAGTTCGGTAGAGTTTCAGGAAAGAAAAATGTTGATTTTTTGCGTATCAAGTGATAATTCGAACGCCAACGCTCCGACCGTACCACTGTCTGACGTTCATCTGCCTTTCTTATCAAATTGACTCTCGGTGGCTCTCCCCCCACAGTCGTTCCACCCAGAGGTGATTGCCTTCAGTAATCTTCTGCATTTAATTCATGGAACCAATATTTGTTGAGTTGACATACCGACCGAGAGTATCTGTGTATATCTGTGTTTTCTTCTTCTTTCATTGTCTGATTTTCATCTTTCGTTACCTGAGTAGTCTTTAGAAATCACACTTCAGGCCGATGGACGGCACGCTGTTAGATGAGGGAAAACTGTCTCGTATGAGGCAACTGATTATGATGACGCTACACTTACAAGATCGTGAGATATGGTTTAGTACACTCTTCTCTTCTTTATCTCGTTTACAGCACGCACACACACGCACTTGCATAGAAGGAGCGAAAGAAAACAAATTTAAATAAAATAAACAAACAGAAATGGAAAGGAAACGTGAATACGCGCTGCTCTGTAGTGCGTTGGGCGGCGAGGGGAGAACCGATTCAATATTGACTCGTTAATAAAATAAAAAAAAAAAAAACTAGAAGAGGCCCAAGATAAACGAAAATGAAAATTTGATTTGCCGTTATCAGTGATTTTCGATTTAAAATCGAGTTTCTCTACTTCGTTTGTCAAATACTGCGGTCGTCCATGGCATTCCTGTTGTGTAAACGCAAACACCCTCGTCCGACACGGGAAACACGGGTCATTGCTGTCACTTCGGAGCAAACATACTCTTATTGAGAACTACATAAGGGATCCGATGAAGTTGACAATGCAAATGTGCAGACAATTCTTTCATGTGGTCATACGTGGTCGTCAACTGTCAGCCGGATGGCAAGTTGCAAGTCACTACGTGTCGGGCATTTCTGGGGCACGCACCCAATCAGTAATTGAAGACTAATCTGATCAGAGCGTTCGGTCCAATGCGGTCGGTCAATTTGCGCAAGTCTCTTGACTTATAATCAGTCTATCAAATAGCAAGCAACACTTTTGGAGTTGTCATCCCCGAACAAATAAGTACTTTCGAAAGCGTCATCAAGAAGTAATCGTTCTTGTGGTGTGATTCGCAAGTTTTGCATTCTTGCGTCAGCGACCAATACTACATTCCTTTGATTGAAAAACGTGGCTACATTTTTCATACGTCAGTTTAAGTCGAGGCAGCAATGTTTTTAGTTCATTTGACACATTAAGAGCAATTCTTATCAGCAATTTGAGCTTTTTGCTGTGTGTTGAGAATCAGGCTGCAAGCGGTTTTCAACCTTGAAAGGTGCATCGCGGGGAATTTCGGGGAAATCGCGAATTTTTTGATCGGAAAAGTGCACGATAGGTTTTCAACTAGGTAGCAGAGGCAACAGAGAATGTCAAACGCGTGTAAGAATTTGTAAAAATGAAACTTGTACAAAGATTTGTTTTCTTCAAAACAAAACACTGCACCGGTGTCTGTTGACAATTTGAGATTTTGCTGTCAGTGGCAGAAAACATATACAATTTAAAATCATAATAAACAAAGTAGCGGGGCATTTGGGATCATTGCTTTTTTTTTCAAATGAGTGATGAAAAAAAAAGACGGAAATTGCTTAGCAATATTGAAGCAAGCAGTTCATAAATATTAACTAGCGTTTTAAGTATTACATCATTAAAATTGGAACGGCTATAGATCATGGAAGGATTTTGATGAGAGCATAAAACAAAAATTGTTGACTAGAACTTACATCGTTAAAGTGAGGAACAAAGATCTTTGGACCAAGGTACTCTCATTGATATCCGACGATCTCCACCTATTCAGTTAGAAGTCCACTCTATGTCCTCGACAGATCAATATTCAATAAATGCAACTTTCATTGCATTGGTGTAGGTCGCAGTTGTGATTGAAGAAGTGTGTAGGCTGCCAAGTAAAGGCGTTTGAGAAACACAAAACGGCACAGGTACACACAGTGGAAGTGGAAGCCACATCGCCTTTGAGTTGCAACATCACATCAAATTGTTCCTTAATTTCATCAAGATATGACAAAAATGAACTGTCACTTCGGATTATAATGGGGCCACAGGATATCGTTCCAAACATCAAATAAGAATAGTTAACTTTGATTTCAGAACACATGCATTGATCAGTGAAGAATGACGGGACGTTGAAGAAGCCAAGTCGCGTTAATTGCGTTGCATAAGTGCGGAAAGAGTGCAGACCTAATTTTCGAATTGCTAAAACTAATCGGAATATCGAGAATATTCGATTATCGAGCTTTTGGTTGCTTCGGCGAATTGTCTATATTAGATGATAGGCTATATGTCCGTGCGAGTGCGTAAATGAATTCGTAGAAATCCCCTAGGAAGAAAAGATGAGTGATTGATTCGGGATGGTCTGCATATGAAAGACTATCGCCGGGTCACTTTCAACTCATAAATTGAAAAATACAAATTAATGGAAAGATGCAAACCACTTTTACAGTGTCACACGGACAATGCCCATGCAAAAATTCTGTTAACGGATGAGAACATTTTTACCGTGGACGTTCAACGTGTCCATCACCCCGCTTCTGAAATGGTTTGGTTCGGGGTATCTCACCAAGGTGTCACGTCTCTCAATTTCTGTGAAAATAATGTAAAAATTGGCTCAAAGGTTTACAAAGAAGGTGTGAATTTCACCAATACCCTTTTCAATGGAGACCGATGGATCTTCCAACAGGACTCTGCTCCAGCGCACGCAAGAATGACTCAGATATGGCTTCATATAAGCAGATGATTGACCTGCGTTCCAGATCTGATTCATCTGGGTTATGGTTTGTGTTCCGGCCTGCAAGACTCCGCACCGAAATTTGGAAAGCCTTGTAACATCATTACAGTCTCAATGGAATCCGTATGTGCCGCTGTAATCCAATGCCCACAATGCTTGAAAGCTTGTGTTTGAAGCAAAAGGCAGTCATTTCGAGTGATATATTATTATTTTAATAACCAATGTATTGAACTGGGCCATCGTGCCTAAGTGAGAAAGTGCTTCGACTCTTATTCTGATTCCAGACACAAGCACCAACATTCATATTTTACCAATTTCGACCCATCTCAGGCTATCCAATTGCAAACACGATGCTTTAGTCGCAGTTAGATCGCATCATCCAATTTGTTTCACCTTATCGATACGATTATCTATCGTCTGATTGAATCAAATTTGCAACATTTATTGTATATGAAGTCGACTTTGAGATTTTTTCCCATTCTAACCACAGTAACAGCTTAATTAAAACCACGGTTGAAATGAATTTGTCAAACATTTCATCACAACCTTTTTCAAATTAATTTATCATCAACTGTGTCTAATTGCGGATAGGCCTACCTAGACATTCTGTGAATTTTTGATTTAATAAATCATTGAAATTTAATAACGCATGATTTTGCAACAATTATCACTTTTTGATTAAAAAAAAAAACTTTTCGAATCACGCCTATTTGATTGTTAAATCATACTTAAATGATGTCATCGGTCTCGAATTGGATTTTGGCAAATAAAAATTAAATAAACAGGCAATTTTTATAGAGCCCCTTTGTGTCATCTCTTTCAAGCAGAAATGATGGCAATTCGCGAAGTACTACCTCGGCTTAGGCGGTATGTATTATCAGCTCGTGATATTTGTATGTTATCTCATATAGTCTGGTGGCGGAGGAGGTGTGGAACTGATCTTCAAATTAGTGTCTAGTAGGGGTTCATCTCTAGAGGAAATGGCTGAACAGTTCAACATCCGCGGATATAGGCAATCCCCTCGTTACGTGCAAACTGTTGTTATACTGTGTCGTAACCTGATTAACCAATAAAAGGCAATAAGTGCAAAACGTGAAGAATGATTCGACATATGCCAGTCGTGCCAAGCTTAGTGTTATAGTCGGAGTCATCGCTGGACTTCAGCTTATTGAAGAGTACACGAGAAGGTCCCGCACCTTCACCAATGCCTTCTGCAAAAGCTATCTTGATGAGGGATTCCTGTGGTAGTCTATATATATTCATACATATATCTCCGACTCTAGTGAACCACAGGCGAGGGCACTTTGCAATCTTCGTCTTTGAAGACCAAAGAGACAATTTCGAGGAAAGTACGGGAAAAAAGCTGAAATTGATTTCCTACTTCTAGATAAATGGATTCACCCTGAGGCGATATGGGCTAATTGCATTCTTAGCAAGTGCAACCTGCCAACCTTCTAAGAAACCGTAAGGTGAGGTGATCCTTAAAAAGAATTTTTTCTGTTTCTATTATATTTACTACGGTCATTTGCTGGATCCCATCATTTACACCCGTCAAGTGGATGAAGGTCCTTTTCAACTTCAATCAATCTTTATCTTCGCCACCGTTCTCTTGTCTCACATACCCAAATTCTTGTAGATACATTCATGTTGCCATGCAGCTCGTATAGATCGAGCTTGAAGCTCTCCCCCCAATAGGCATCAACGCAAATTGGATCAAAGATGGCAGGTATAAATTGTCTCTCAAAACAAACCCGAAACTATCTTCAGACCGCAGATACTCTGATCGTGGAAGTTAGTATAAATACGAGACTTTACAGAAAGATATGCAGTACAAAGCCAAAGCAGCTACATGAACTACACTCACAGGTATGGCACATTAGAAGGCCTACTCGGGGAACCAAACCGGAATAATATTACAAATTCCACATAATCTGTACGCTACCTGGATCTCGGCAAGCATGGAAGACTCTGCTCTCACTGTGGAATAGCGATAAATAGATCGGACACGCAATTTTAGACTTTTATCGCCATAATCGCGTTTGACAGACGCTGTCACGAAACAGTAGATATGACTGCCGACGAAGACTTAGCCGCAAAATCCGACAAAGAAACATATTCCCCGTCAGGCCATAACTCAATCTACCCTCTTCTTGTCGTCTTAACCCAACCTTCAGCACACATTCGAACCCATTCATCTTCATCCATTCCAAGAACAGCGCCACATTCCTTCGGTTTCCTCAGAAGGTTCTCGGTTTCCACCGCAAATCACACCCCAACATACACACACACATACACACGCTCATACACAGAGCCCCAACCATGCCCCATTTCGAATTCATATTTTCCCCTAATCACATCATTTATATTGCCAGCAATGTTTACCCAACAGATTTCGCAAACTAGTTGCCACTAATAATGCCTGCTCGGCAGGTTCTACCTTAACAGAAAGAAAGAAAAAAAAATTCCGAACAAAAAAAAAAAAATTCACGTCTCGCATGTCTCGCACCTTTACGCGTTCCGTATCTAATATTCATGATGGCATGGGCAGACAAGGAAGCCATTAAGCGTTCACTCATTAAACCCCCAGTCTCGAGGTTTCTATGAATTGGTCGCTCAACCAAGCGGAGTCTTATCTACGCGAGACCTAAGATCAAACGATATCGCACCACAGTCGCGATGGGAATACGGAAGTGTTTCGTTAATACTCCGTAGATATACCTCAGGACTGTGGCCGAAAAAAAGAACCCCTTCTCTGGTCGCCACAGCAGTCACATCCAGAACAAACTGAGTGTATCTAAATATCAGACCACTTTTTTTTCTGTATTTCACCTCTTTCGTTTCCTCATTGGCATTGAGACGTTTTAGTGCCTTTTTTTTGTGATATTTAAATGTATCTAGGAGGCAAAAAAAAGCGTATCGTTTGTACTATATCATCGAAAACGAGGACCGAATCAGATGTCGTTGCGATTGGAGGTTCGCCGTAAGAGAGCGAGCTTTGGGTGGTAGGGCTCTTATCGCGTTGACTAATTAATAATTCATGCTCGCGACGACATTGGCACACCGCACATGGGTGAAATACATTATATCAAAAAAAAGTGCGTGTGTGCGTTTAGTGCGTGTTAGGTTAAGTATCTTTTGGTCGTAAGTCGATCAAATCATCTGATTAAACACAAGATACACCTTGGTGTGTCGTGCCGTGCGTCGCTAAGCGGGGGGAGTGGCGCAGGCCGCAAAACGCACACACAACTGAGCGTTTTCTTTTTTTTTTTTTTTTTTCTAATTTCTCACCTGGCAACTAAGCAGAGCGCGTTGCGTATCTAGCTGGATACTACACCACACATGCGTAGATGTGTGGACATACGTATGCTAATTGAAGTTTGGCTGGTTATGGATCTATGAAAATCTGCTGCTTCCACACACATGACTGTGAATGAAATGTTGGGGATAAGTGGCCATTAAATCATCATGAGCTTGGGGTCCTAAAAAATGTACTTCGTTTTTTTTTTTTCGTTTCTTACGCATGTACTTAGAGTTGTGAGATACATTGTTTATGGCCTCTAGGTGAGGTCGTTTTATTTGAGTTGGACGTTATGATTGGGACACATTGAGTCTTGTGACTTTGTTCCTGTCACGGAGCTTCGCTAAATACATCAATGAGTAGGCACAAAAATTAACTATCACTAGGCGGCGCAAAGAGGGAAGTCAAGTGTGTGTTTAGCAAAATATTTTTGGACTGGAAAAGATTTTTATGAATGATGATTTGATAAGAGAGAGAGTCATGCAATGCGCGAGTGGTCTTTAGATAAAAAAATGCTTAGTTTGTGGGAAGATGTAATTCGAATCAGCACAGCCTAGGCGCAGTCTCAGCGTCAATGCCCTGTTTTCAATCTTTTCTAAATGCTTTGCAAAATCAGATCGGAAGTCAGAAGCTTCTCTTAGCTTTTAGATGCATTTTGCAGAAGGAGATGGGACAAGGGGTTGGATCATTGACTCCTATGCGGAGTGTCTAGGTTAAATTTCCGATAATCCACCTCTCTCACTTAGAATGCACACAGAGTACAACTGTCTAACCTGAGACGACTATTGCACACACAACACGGATGGTTTCTCTAGGAGCTAGGCAAGTTCTAGTCGGACTCTAGCCATATTGCTATTATTGCAGAGAGACATTAATCTAGTTTTGAGTTAGGATATCTACACAATGTATAAACATCAGTGGGACAACGCCGCAGATGCCTGCCACTACTAACGCTCTACACAAGCAAAGAGATGCTCCGGCATAACATTGCTGCAGGAGTTTAATGCTTCGACGATTGCTTAACTTCATATTTGAGACATTTAAAAGATTATAGACAGCAACACAATCTGTGTCGTAAATAAATATTTTAAAACATATCTCCTGCCGGCATGCTCGGCTCTCTGTTTTCTTTTTTTTTTCTTTTTTCAATTACAAATTTCAAAAAGGTTCCGAAGTTGAGGCGAGATTATAGCTCAAGCAACAACTCAAATGACACATCGAATGACACAGTAATGATCATACATTGGGGACTATTTTAATCTGATACTATCGACCCTTTTATCGCCTATGGCTTCATTTTCACATTTATGACATAGACATAAAGTGAAAACGAAAACTCATAGTTGTCATAAAACACTCCTTTCATTTGACCACAACCGAAGTGTTATCTAGAAACATTCATTTTTTTTTTTTTTTTGGTTTCTTCAGAAATCCATCGGTGGACAAAAATAACCTCAACAATGATATTCTATGCTGTTTCCGGGTCACTATGAGTTTTACTAGAATTTGTTATCGAATATTAAACATTTCACTTCGATTAGGGTGACAAAAAATCTACAAGTGGCGACGACGTCTAGAAATTCCAATCGATCTTAATTTGCTCAAAAATATATATCAAGAAAGATAAGGGCGTTACCTATCAACATAGGGAACCACGTTGACACATAATTGGGAATTTATAAATATAAATCATTTCTTTGTAGACATTGGTTTCGCGAATTCCAGTCACTGGTTATGGGTGGAGTAATTGTGTAAGAGTGTACGTTATCCAGTGTCTACATTGTGATCACACCACAGTTGTTCAACTCCAGTGGTTAAGTTTCTAGATGACCCGTTTTCTGTTTACTTGATTTCTCTAAAGTTTTTGATACAGAAAATCACGGTATCTTGTAGGAATCTGAGATCATATCGATCTGCCTACTGAGGAGTTAAGCCAAATGCTCGGATTTGGAGAAAGTTCCTCTCAGTCGATGATCGTACTCACGGGGATGCCTCATGGATCCATCTTGAGTCTTATCTTATTCTGCTTGTTTATAAATTACTTGCCTACAGTTTGCAAAAATGTTTCACATCCATCTCCTGTGCTGATGATATTCAGTTGTATCTGTCTGGATCTATTGGTTTATTCGAAGACCAGCTGTGCAGGTTCAACGAGGATCTGTCATATATGAACGACTGATCAAAAAGAAACTGCGATCTTGATTCCCACTGACAGCATAAACTACTGGTTTCATTTAATGACACGGAATGATACATTTATGGTCTTGGATTTGACCGTGCTGCCACCCTACCATCAGCTTACTCTTGGTGGTGCCCCTAAGCAGTCCTTGAATGCTAGATGATGTATTTTCATGCAAAAATGTATGCGCAATTAACACCTTCTTAATTTGAAAACTTATATTTACAAATCGTTGTGGATCGTGGACTGGGCATTTTATCATATTTTTTTTATTTTCAAGTAGATGGAATTTTGAAAATTTTAAGTTGAAGAGAGAGAATTTTAAGTCATTAGCTGTGGATTATATGTATATAATTAACTAGTTCTATATAAATATCTAATTATCACTCATGTTTCAAGATATTTGAACTCCTCTCGTTTATTTTCCATCTTGTATGTCGACAGGCTTTGGAACTCCCTTCCAACTCAAGTAAAGCAGCTACTAGTAGCAAAACAATTAAAAAAAAAAGTTCGATACTTTGGTAGACACATAGTATTAGTTTGTAGTAAAATATAATATGTACTAAAGGGTGATTTTTTAAAAGCTATAGGAAAGTTTTTCAAAAAAAAACATAAAATTCAGAAAAATGCATGAAATCTTTATTTGAATCGACAGTACGGTCCATATAATTTAATGTTTGAAGATTATTTCATGCAAATGTTGACCTTGACTGCGCCTCATATGGTCCATCCGCTTAGTCCAATTTTGGCATACTCTTTCCAACATTTCGGCCGGTATCTCACGAATAAATGCTTCAATGTTATCTTCCAATGCGTCAATTGAAGCGGGCTTGTCTGTATATACATGAGCTTTAACATAGCCACACAAAAATAGTCTAAAGGCGTTAAATCGCACGATCTAGGCGGCCAATTGAGCTCACCATTAACAGTTACGTTACGATTCGCATCATCTTTGAAGTAGTACGGTCCAATGATGCCACCAGCCCATAAACCGCACCAAACTGTGACTTTCTCTGGATGCATTGGTAGCTCTTGCAATGCTTCTGGCTGATATTCACTCCAAAATCGACAATTCTGCTTATTTACGTACCCATTGAGTTAAAAATGTGCTGACCATAAAATGGAAGAAGCGCGCGATGAACTCTCTTAACAGAGCACGCATTTTGATAATAAAATTCAATAATTTGCAAGCGTTGTTCGTTTGTAAGACGATTCATGGTTAAATTATAGACCAAACTGAAGATGTTTGACAGTGGAACAAAACACGAAACGTGCGTCAGCTGTTTAAACCAGTGTTGCCAAAAAGATAATAGCTAAAAAATCACCCTTTATAAAAGACAATAATGATATACTTTTACGACATAATACACTAAAATTGGAATTGAATTGATGAAATGATACTGAATTTGGCAGCACTGTTTGGAGTGGAAGCTAAATTTACAATTGATAGCTGATTTATCGTCATTTCATCTTTGGTAAGCAAAGCCTTGAAGACACAAGCGACTGCACTTAGCTTCTGTCTTTCACTTTAATGTGGTACAATTTGGTAGCCCCTAGCACCTTCGACTGAAAATTAAACTCTCAACCGCCGTAAGAAGTCGTTGGCAAACCTAAAGACAGATTGAATCTATACCCGGTCCCATCTCTCTTTACAGATGGCCATGGAGGATCATATTAATTGATTGGTCAACGACATCCAAAGATGGATCTACCTGAGGTGGACTTCTTAATAACTACTTCAACGTATTCAGTGTTCACGTTTAAATGATTCTTTCCAGGCCAGGTTGACAGCCTAGAATATAGTCGGCGGAGATCACATTCTCAGCTATTGCATCCCTGGTTCTGCACATGAGAGTTAAAGAAATGGGCCTTCCTAGTTGGACGTTGTGCGGGAAGTTGACTCCTTCACAACGTAAAATATCAGTATTAATCTTATGCTTTGATTATAAAAGCGAACGCCTCGTAAGAATTAGCATTAAGGCCAAATGTGACAACATCAGCTTGGCATGCCCCAAACGACTGCAAAGAACAATGATGATAACAGTATGGATGATCCTAGAAAGGACATACGAAGCAATAGCCCTGCTTCGTCATCAATACCTAGGTATGGCAGGACTGCCATGATCAATGTCATATAAAACGATAGCTTAATCCTTCGGGTGAGGAATTTATTACTCAATTGCAGCTTGAGCACTAAGAAACACAGCTGACAAGCATTTATTCTGTATTTGATCTAGGCACTGATATCGTTTGAGAAGGTTCATCCCTGACTACTTCACAGTTATTATTGGCCATTTGTCCAATGACGCTATGGATTAATTATCACTGATTTTTGTATTCCCCGATTGAATGACCTTAATGTGGTCTCGACCAGTCGACGCTTCATGCCACACAATGCGCGACACGATCAATTTATTGATGACGAACGATCCGCTCATCAAAGACGTTGGACAACCAGAGGCATTACATCACTGGGAAGCCAACATTCTTTTGTTTTTAATATTTGACCTTAGCTACTGGTTCCCAGTGAAAAATTAGACACCCAGATAGCACCTCATTCGAAGCAGCCGCGGTGGGCACTTGTCAGAAGACCCACTCAAAGCATGGCATAAAGTGATCATTTGGAAAAAAGCCACCGTCATGGATGTTGTGTTTTCATACCTTTTGAAGTTCTATAGGTCTGAAAAACAGCACTCACTTGATTGAACATCAACTCAGCCCTGTTTCCACTTTTGTATGGAGTATTATTCTACAATTTAATGGCAAGGTTTCCGATTATGTGGATGGTTCAATTCAAGTTAACTCTGAAAAGAGTATTTACTCTGCCGTAAAATAGAAGTGTTAACCGTGAAAACGAATTGAATTGACTGAGTGAATGAATTTAAGTCGAATTTGTCCATTTTAGAATAAATTGGGAACCTTTTTTTTCCAGGCAATTAGGACAATCTCTGAATTCCTGTAGAAATGACTCTAATCCAACTTCTTGAAGAAGCGACCAAAGACACACAGCAGATGTCACAGGTTAAATGTTGAATCCGAGAGGCTTTCTTCGGTTCCTCATTTAAAATTGATTCCAAATGATGATTGTTTCTTCAAGGCAAGAGACCAAGGGCTTGTAAAGCAAACAACACTGAAGCTGATGGAAGGGAAAGGAAAATGCGTTTCCGTTCATTAATTAACAACGGCATGGGAAAGATCAAACCAAAAATTAAGCTTGCCAATCGTTCTTTTTTTGTTTCGTTTTTTCTATGGGCTCAAGAGGCCATTGAGTGCGTAAACACTTTTCTCGTTAAGATCCACATCTGTGTTTTGTGGTGCAGACGTATAGAAACTGTTGAAATCAGATTAAAAAAGTCGACGGTCGATGGGAGAGAAAAGTACTGCGTGTGACTTTTTTTTGCATTGAATGCGTTGGGAATGACTGGATATCTGTTGAGCCTACAATTACTTGGTCATAAAGATCTCAGATCCGAGAGAAACGTGACTTCTTCCTCGACTCAGGATGACTCACGCAATTAGGAAGAACGTTGCTAATTTGGAAGGTCAGACTTTGGCATCGGTTAGAGAGAGTCAGTAAAGGAATAAAACTGCCGTTCCCGCGAACTTTGAATGTGAATGACGAATGATCTGCAGAAAGTGTCGAATAAACTTGGCAAGAAAGAGGCTTAAGTGCCTACAGACGTCTGCGTTTATTTTGACAACAGAAAAATAATACCTTTATGACCATTTGCCGGTGCGTACGAGGAATCTGTATTGTTAGCCGCTTGTGAAACATGGAAAGAACCATGCACTGATACCGCACAGGCCCAGGCCTAAGTAAACATTACCACACAGCGAGTAACTTAGAATTTGATTTTGTTTCTTAAAAGATACGTTAAAATAGATAGAGACTTTCTCGATAGACAGCTCCCCTCTATCGGGAACGCATCGTTCTGTTTTGTTTGCCATCATTACTTGAGTGACATCCGATACGATGACACAAGATCAACTGTCAACTGTCAACTGTAATTTATTAAGTGCTTTTACTTGTGCTCTCCAACGGTGCGGGCCGATGACATTCTCACCACAAGCACGTACAGAGTCACAATAATATTTTTAAATGACCCAAATTCTTTCTTAACTCAAAAGTCCTGCTGGCTACTTTGCCAGCACTACCAAATCGAGAAGCCACCCGCAAGGAGAATGGAATTCAAAGAAGAAAAGAAAAAATATATATCTCAAAAGAAACAACAACCTTTAGTTTGATGTATCTTATTACAGTTTTTTTAGACTTAAGGTTCTCTGTCACATCAAACGTGAACTAAATAATCTGCGCCGTTGCGTGTGTATAAGTTTAATTTCGTCTGGATAAATCGGACAATTAACGGACAATTGGAAAGGAGCCAGAATGACAATTTGTTTGCACGCACACAGAAATCCATGTCCAATCGAACAGAACCAGAACACATAAACAACGCACATGTCACATAAGTGTCACTGAACTGAAATTAAACAGAAACTATGAATGTGACAGGCAAAATATTCTTTTTATGAACTCACCCGGAAGATGTTCTTCAACTAAATACAATCTAAGGAAATCTATTTTTGAAATGCAGAGAATTCGAATTAATTTACGGCCAACATGACCGGGAGATGGCGTGTGGACGATGATGGAAACGACCGGCCACCTATGTAGGTCCAAGGGCTAATTTCAGCAGAGACAGTGGCCCGTTGTCAGTTCACAGTAGTAAATGCGCAATCAGATGACAGATGTAACCGGCAAAACAGAGGTGAGATCTCATCAAATTCATTTGTAGGCTTTCGCAAGGTTAGGGCGTCTGTGTACATATGACTGTCTGAAGCGGTATGTATGAGTGTCGTCTGGTCACGTATGAGATCCAAGGTTGCGTGGAGGAGAATATTAAATTTTATTGCAAATATTGACTGTCAAACTGATAGATTCAAGCAAAATTCTTCAACCAGTTATTGAAATTAACAAAAAACTAAAGATTGCTGGTAATCCGCATAGAAACAACACGATGATCTGGTTTGAATTGCTTGAGGATGGGATTCATATCTGGAGTGCACTGGTTGCTGATCGTGTGCAAATTTATGGATAATTAACAGACAACATGATTAAACAGAAAAAAAGGATAAATCCTCTCCCCATTGAGAGAGAGGGGGTGAGCTAGGAGATGTCACGGCGTTTTCGGCGGTTCTCGGTCTGAACACGACCATTTTTCTTAAGATTTCAAGAAATACAAATGCGAAGTGCTTACATAAATGGTCATTGAAGGAGAGAATCTACGAATGATTAATTTCATCCACAAGACCTTCGAATCGCCACGAAATATAGCACGAGACGACACTTTTACGTGAACACAAGTGAAATTATTGACGCTCAGCCAAGGGATTAACAGTTAACAGATAGCTTGTGAGAAATCACACACAAAAAAATACTCGCCAACAGAGGAACACAAGAATATGAAAATTCTCCCTTCACTATCGACAATTACTACCCCCATCTGTCATCTGACATCGACCAACTTCTCAAATGCAACAGCAGCGTCAAAAATTTCGCCTCAACTGTGAACTAATCCAGCCCCGCATCGGCACAAGCACAAAACACGTCCAACTACGCTACATGTGTTTGCTTAGTAATTTTTTGGTATCATTTTGAGGTAGCGTGCAGACCATCCTCAGGCATCTGTCGCTTCGTTGGGATGCATGAGACGCATCATCCATAATCCGAAACGAATTCTTTCAAAGAAATGAGCAATAAATTGAAGCAGTGGACCGTCGTCGTTTAACCGAACGATATCGGGGTGGAACATGAAGCAGATAATAGGGACCTAAATGTAACATTTGTTTTATCCAGATAACATGCAGGTCGTTATGTGGGAGAACGATTACTAAAAACCATAAGTGTTACAAGGAAAAAGTTCGTTTTACAAACCTTCGACTCCATTTGGAGGGTTGTTTCCTTGTCAGTCGATGTCTGAAAAAAAAAAAAAAACAAAGTATAATGGTTTTGGCAGTTAAACAATTAAGCGCATGTTATGTGTATCGATTAATCATTGGCGTTTTTTGGATTGATGGATGTCAATCTTGTGAAATATTTCATAGACCACAGCCAGACTGAGATAATTGTGGGATAATTCAAATGAATCCTAGGCGTGAACGGTCGGATTGCTAAAAGGTCGGATTCCAAAATGGGTAAACAAAATTTTTTTCAAGGTTGTTATCGGGTACGGAGAGCAACAGATACATATGATAGCGTTATTTAAAAAAAAAAAATCGATTTATGGAAGTGCTTGAAGGTCTGATGGAATCAACATCCTTGCACAGAAAAATCGCACAGTCACGAGTAATTACCATAAATTGACAAAATGACGAAAGCAGAGCTTTATGCCATAATTGAGTTAAAATATTTCTACAGTCATTTTTTAACCGCTCAAAGACACCGACTTTCAAAAACGCATGCTTTAGATCCAACATTCTGGGCTGTGCGTTGTCTGGCAATGAATCTAGCCCGTTAAGTAGATGGTTTATGGTGACACGCAGCAGCCGGCGAACAGAGCCAACAATTTCCACCGAGTTACTTCTTCCACTGGTGTCTTTGCAGAATCGGGGTGAAACCTCTTAAAATTCAATGCATTTTGAAAGCTGCAGAAATAAATAAGCCTTACCTACAGTCTCCGACAAAATAAAAGAAAAATAATCTTGCGGCAAATTACACAACACCTTGAAGACACCCTTCATGCCGAACATGCACGTTTCCGTATTTGGTCCCCGTACGCCAACCATATCAACGAATAATTACTGAACAGTGCGCTGAATACAGATCGTCGCTTCACCTGTTGTTAATTGACTCTAAAAAGGCACTCGCCAGTGCGAATAGAGACTTTATCTGGAGTGTCCTAGACAGGAAGGTGATTTTAGATAAACTAATTGGTTACATACGATGCATCTGAATGTCACTAGAGGTAAGTTGACAGAGGAATTCGTGATACAAATTGAAGTAATACGAGACTCCATTATATCACACGATTTTATTTCTATTCCTGATAGGCCATGCATTCCTGCCGTCGACGGTAAAGAGAGGAATGCGAATGTAACTCTTGCAACCGAATAGGAGCACCTGGTCTACGCTGATGATATATGTATGTACGTCTTCTGTCGCATAACATACTTAATCCCCGCCAAATGACATCTAAGATGGAGAGGAAGGGACTCAACTTCATGATCAACTAGTGGAGAGTGACTATCACTGTCCTCTTCTTTGTTTGGCGCTACAGTCCGGGGTGGATCTGGGCCTCAACAAGCCTTTCCAGCCAGCTGCCTCCAGTTGCACACACCAAGTTGGTTGAGGTCCTTCTCCACTTGTGTGTGCCATCTCGATCGAGGACGTAATCTGTTGCGTTGTCCGAAATGGATCGGGTTCGAAGGCTATCACTGTCACAAGGGAATTATAAGCGCCCGTAAAAAGTATATATTTTTCAGATACCAGACAGAAATCCTACACCTAGACTTTTCATCAAGCTATCCAATGGGGCACGTTAAAAAAACTTGGAAGTCTGAAGTTGTGTTGCTGGGAAATATTTGGGTATACATTACGTGAGTTTAATGTTTCCGAAGGACCAATTGTGAATTGTGACCAATTTGTGAAGTTACCATAACCGCCGGAATTAGTTGTGTCTTATTGTTGAACAGAGAAAATGATTGTCGTCTATGGCTTGGGTCACTGTGTTCTATTCGTCAAACGATACATGTTAAGGGATGCGTGTCGAGACGGTCCGAGGTGAATGTGGGCGCCTTCTACAGCAACCACTCGTGTTGTGTGTGCTTTTGTTTCGTCACGAGTCGATGCGACCTACCGCTATACGCTTACTCCGACCGGCGAAGTTTAAGACGTTTCATTTTAGACAGGTACACTCCCTGAATAGTGTTAGTAACTCAATGGAGGTGGGTGCTTGAATTTAGAAAGATATTCATATCGAGAATTGAAGTTATTTTAGCGTAGCGCTTCGATTTCTAAACCTACTACTTGGCTGCAGCGAGCAAGTATCCGTAAAGTTGAAATACAAGGAAAAATTAGTGTAGCCGAACGCAATTGGACAAAATTGACTTTTGGCTTTACTGTCTGTCGATTTACAATCATTTATCGAATACTCTGAATATTTAATGGCCGAGAATGCGGTAATTTGATTGAGGCTAGATAATCCTCAAAATTCAGAAAAGGGTTAAACCATTTTTTTTACCGTGCAACAATTCAGTTGATTCAAATCCTATCCGGCCGATTTTCACTCCTTCTAAGTGTTATTCCACTGTCTTTTATCTCAGCCCTGCGAATCCGAGTTGTTGTTTTGTTCCACCAAACGGATCCCATTCATTCCCAGCGAGTAGCCGGCACTTCACATTTCTTTTGTTTCGCGGATTTCGGCTTCAATTCAAAAGTGAGTTGAATGCTTTTGATGCTTCTTAAATTTCGTTCCTAGAATTGGGTTATCTCCTCTCATCTATGGCAAAATGCCTGTTGCTACCCGACAAGCTTCTTCGGCAAAGAATTAACTGAATGAACAATCACGCCCCTCATTCTGCGCAGAATTCCCATTTTCAATTTCTGTAGGAAAAGGCAAGGACCAAGCCAGAAACCACAACGCCACACTTGGCTTTCACTGACGCCGTACTTTCGAGACTGAAAGTCAGACTGTACTTGACGAAAAATGTTTTTGTTTTTTTGCACAAGCTGGTTGTTGTTTATCAAACGCTACCCCATAAGGATAATTCTCGCTGCAGAAACCCCTTATTCTTTGTAATTATACATGAACGAGACCAACAATGAGCAGTCACATCCTCGGCCTCCCCATATCCTCGTGTGTAGCGGCAATTTACACACAAACTGCGTGCTAAGCAACAAGTAAATTCAGGAAGACGAAGAAAGGAGCCTGCCACTGTCTGCAATTCAACTGAAATGCTCTCCTCTCAGGCATAGCCGTCAGCAACAGGAGCAATAGCAGAAGCAACGACACCGGCAACACAGCGCTTCCTTCGCATCACAGTTGCGAAAGCAAAAGATACAAAGATACACTCTCTATCCCTCTTCTTCGTCTGGTGAACATCAAAATCATCGCAGCCGTACTTTTTTTTCGTTTCTGTTGTTGTTTTGTATTTTTTTTCTTCTTATAAAACAAAGGAGCGTGCGTTTAAGGATCGGCAGATGTTCACTTAATATTCACCAGGTCGTCATTATCCTCAGTCTGTGGTAGTTGCACATATGCAAAAACAACATTCGGGTTACAGCTTGCGAACAAAGCCGCTTACAGGGTTACCTCTGTTTTTAAATTGCAAACAGATACGAAATGACTGATGGGAAGATATGATTCTGAGTTTTCAGAAATTTACCTGAATAGATACAAAGATACGTGGTTTTTGCTTTGAAAACAATCGCCAACTAATGGCGCATGGCAGTGCCAAGGAATTGGTATTATTTGTGCGAAAATTGATTTTTCTTCTCCTAAATGAGTGTGAAATACGATCATTCATGGATTAGATAATGGCTCGATGCGCAATTTGCAGATCTGACTTGCACGGTCGTGGATGCAGGGACAGGCCGGAAAAGGTTCTGCAAATGTGATGAGCATGAAATATGAGAATCGGTTGCATTCATGTTAATTCGGTCAAAACAAGGGTGGCTAAACGGAAATTAATCCATCGATGGGATTCAGCGTTTGGCATTTATTTAGGGCTGCGCTTGTTTTGCTCGACAAAGATTGATTGCGTCTTTGAATATGACCGGCACGGAGAGCAATTTCGTAGTGACACAACATTTCCTGCGTAAATTTATGGTATCATGCCACAATTGTTCGCTTATTATTCTGCCAACGTGTAGTCTGTGGGCGAACAATTTGTTTTTTCTCAGCATTGACCTTCGAAAGCAGTAGTTTTCGCATGAATCTTTCGAACATGGGACGCAATGACAACACTTTGACTGCTAAAAACTGCGTAATCTATGGATACCCATTTCAATGAGGCCTATTCGACTTACCATTTGCAATTTATACAAGGATGTACGACGTGGTCTGACTCAATTTGGACTTCCATTCGGCGGTCTAGATCAAAAAACTACGGAATTGGCGATAGCATGGTTTTTTAACCGTGGTGGTGGTAAGTTATTAGTTCTGCTCAACGCGTAGCTGAGGTAGACTAAATCGGTTGCTACATCGACGTTATACCTGCTCAATGGGACGTTATGTCGTCGATGGTGTTACAACGTACATATATGTTGACCTCATTTCCAACTAGACCCATTTGGGCCGCTTTCGTTTCTATGCTAGCAAAAGCGCCTCACTGGCGACTCGGCGTGTTCAGCCAATCACGTCAGTGTCATGTACAATTATGCGGACCTTTGGAAGATCGTACCTCCAGTGCTCGGCTGTGAGTTATGTGCGATCTTCTCAAGTTTTATGTTGAAAAAAATCACATTACAGCGTATCGCCTTGCCCTTTTTTAACATTGACTGTCTCAATGAGGTAGTCTGCAACCTTCGTGGGGCAGCGAGAGTTATTCATAATCATTTTCTGTTGAACATGTTCAGTTTGGCAGGTATGTTAGGATGGGACATGGCGCTGTATAGGTCGTCTCTATGCACATTGTCATATGCGACATTGAAGTTAACAAACAGGTGGTGGAAGTAGATCTGCATTTTGGTTTTGTCTATGATCTGCAGGTCTATTGCCTAAGTTGAAACCCCACCAAGGACCTGTCATATTATTGACTAAATTTCACATAAAATATTTAGGAGGCATAGGAGCTGCAGATCATTTCTTTGTTTTTGCATTTGATTTTCTAAAGGGTGTCCTAAAATCCGTCCATGATTTGAATTTGCCACCATTTGTGCAGAAAATTGTTGGCGAAATTGTAAAAACAAGAATTTGTCAGCTGATAGTTCACGGCTAGTAAAAATGGAGAAAAAATACATCCACAAATACGTCACTGTTTGGTGCTGCTTTTGGACAGGCGGCATCATTCGACGGTACTTCTTTAAAAAAAAGTCTGATCAAACAGTGTCTGTTACAGGTGCTCGATATGGCGGCATGATAACAAAGTTCTTTCTGCCTTGATGTGGCCAATACGTGGTTTCAAGAAGAGGGTACATGTTATACAGCTGCATCAAAGAAATTCATTGCCCGATGTTTTATTCCACAAATAACCCTACCCTATGTACTTTATAACTCAATAAAAAATCAATCTACATAGTACAAACTATTTAATTCATCTTGCGTTAATTTTGGAACACCCATTAGAACTCAACCGCTAATTCAGAAACTTTAAGCGTGTGCTTCAATTAGCTTCAATTTTTGGTACACAGCAATATATATCAGAGTTGAAGCTATAAACATTTATCCAAATTAGCCCGATCATGAACCAGGCTGGAAGAATATAATGTTTTCTGAAGCGCAGGAAAGAAATATAGTTCGCGACCCTCGGGAATGTTTGAGAGATGTCCAAATTAAACGATCGCCAATCTTAGAGGAAAAGTCAACCTCTAAATCAGGAGAAGTCATTGCTTATCCAGCGTTATCGGAACATTTGGATACACTTTACAAGGGCATCCTCAAATTGGACTTTCATTTGGTTAGACGAATCTCAAGACGTAGAGTAAAAGTGGAAAACCGGACCAACAAACATTTCCAGGTTCTTTCTATTAACCCCACATTGAAATTCGATGAAGAATCAATAATACTCTGGCTACACAAAATATTATCAGATCAAGACGGTGGAATTATGGCTCTTATTTTTAAAATTAGTTACTAAATGTTGTAATTAATGAAAGTGAAAATATATGTAAGACCAAAGCCTAAATTTGTTAAGCAATTTGTATTTCTTTTTTCACCCTTTACGCGTGTAAAAGCCATCGAAGTAAAAAAAATATTTGCCGAGGGCTCGTTTGTTTAGGATGTGCGAAATGTACTTCATGTTCTTGTCTGCCGGAATTCTCCCCTCTTTGATGGCAAATCAAATCTGCATAAGGAAATGTTCGTGTATTATAATATTCACCCTTCCGCTTTTCGAAAAAAAAGTGTCTTGTATCTTATTAGTTACGAAACAAGTTTTGTGTTTCCGAATCTATTTGAATTTCCTCACGGAAGGAAGATACACATGTACGTAGATGTCTTCAGAAAATAAAACCCCACAATGTAAAGTTCCCCCAGTCATTGTCGAAGTGCGTATTTGTTTCCTGTTACTGATGTAATATCCAAAAACAAGTCCTTTCATTTACCTCGCCGTCGTCCCGCGCTAACAATCAGATCTGGGCTGCTGGATTTTCACTTGAAGGACTTAAGTAAATCGAACTCATTTTACGTCTTAAAATTTCCAGTTCAAGTAAGATTTCCTTACATTATCACCGATCCTCTAATTACCCGCCATTGGCATTCAGAAATACCTCAGCTGGGTATTTACTGGCCGGCCAGGTATGGTAGAGGAATTTTCCTCATTTCGCAGCGCAGAACATTTGTGGTTGCAGCCGCACACATGAATGATTGATTACCACATGCGGTGATAATGGACTTCCTGTGCAGTCTTCCCTGTTCATTTCACACGTTGAGAATGCGCTCGCGCGATAACGCTTGGTAAGTCATTAGATACTTTCTAGCACCATTCAGCGCCTAATTGCCGTGATCGATAGATCAGAGAGTGCTCGCCGAGAACTTGGAGCTTAACGAGCCCCAGTTAAACTTGTTCGTCCACTTGCGGAACCTGGGAACACTTCAGTTTGTTCAGTCGGTTAATTTTTAATTTTTATCACAAGGCAGCCGACTTGCTGACGACTAGCAACCAGATCGGGGTTTTCTTTGACTGTTTGCAGAAGGGAAGAAACCCATTCTCACCCTCTCTCCGCACTTTGCAGGCAATTAACGATCTCAAAAGGGAGACCATGCCTGGTTTGAATTTTAAGCACGCCCAGCTAATGTAGTCGCATCGCACACAAACCATTTGATCGGTCCCCTTGTTCTGCATGTTTACTCGGTGAAGGGTGAAACAAGACCAACATAAATGGACCACGAGATCACGTTCACAACCGTAGCTGTGAACAAAAGTATCTAATGGATATAATCGATTTTCAATTCGTCCATTTATCCGGGTACATTGAGGGGAGGGCAGTGAATCGATCTTAATTGAATGTCTGAATGTCGAGGAAAATCTGATTGGGGTGAGAGAAGTTTTGGCATAGGTTTGGTGACAATTGTTACAGTTTGCAGTGATTTCCGTGACAGCGTGTCGGAAGTCATCGCTTTCAGGGGGAAACACGATATTGGGAGATGAATGTGTATTGACATGACGCCAGCACTTTATGGTTTGCGTTTTTTTTCTACGCTCACCCTCTCTGATCAAGAACGGGATTTTGCTGAGTTTTATGGCAGACATGGAGGAAATTCTGCCACAAGCTGCTTCTGGAAAGTGTCAGTTTCCAAAACTCTGACCAAAGGGTTTTTTGCTGAAAAAGAGTGCACCACAAGATTTTTGGGATATTGATAACATGGAACGATGTCGTCGACTTTTTCACAGCTGTCATATTCAATAAAAAAAAATACTTGGTGATTGACCGTCATTCTGAGATTTTCTAGCTTCTGTTGGTTCTCACAATAAGCTATCAGCGTGAGGGTGGACTGAACGGCGCCCTGTTGCAATGCACAGTTGCTGTGTATGAATTTTTTAGCAGTTTAGAGTGCCTTTTCTTGGGTTTCCACACCCTTTGATTATTGGTTAGTGTTTTGGGAACTTCAATAAAAACAGGAAAACGATACAAAGGGTGTCCCAAAATTCACATAATGTTTAAATTTGAGCTTAAGTAAACTTGGGCCAATGTCTGAACCGAAAGAGAAATATCCAGAAGCATTGTGCTTTAGCAATAAATGTAAGTACAGCGATTGATTTCACTTTCTTGGATTGATTTTGCTTCTACTTAAGTAAACAAAACTGTATGATTCTGTATATAAGTTTAAGTCCCCTTAAGTCCATTATAGCTGACCACGAAATAGCAGATAGCATTCAGAGTAGCACAGAGGATTCGATGTGGGGTCTCTACCTCCTCTGCAGGAATCATTACACGGGACATCCATCCTGCGGGCCTGTGTGCCAATTACAGTGCCATATTATGACACCGATACCGATGAAGGTCCTGAGCGCAGGTAAGCTTAGTATAGATAGATTGGCCGTTTAAGCCTTTCTAGCCATTTGTGGTTGGTTGTTTTGATTGTATGGGTTTTTAGAAGATGGTCGATTGTGGCGAGAGGCACTGAGGGTGGATTTCCACCAAACATTTTGACTTTGCCATTGCACGGTATGTCACAGTGTCCAGCCACCTACATGAAGTCTTAATTGAAATGCGCAGCCATCTCGTTGAGAGACGGCCCACAAGACTTCCAATCTGACCTGGAAGAAATGCTTGTGGAGAGAAAGTGGTTTCAACAAAACGGAAGAACAGGCGATTTCATATTATTTTTCCTTTTTTCAAATTAAACCGCCCTCAACAATAATGCCAACGCCTACCATAATAGATTTAAAAAAATAGTCAAAATGCTTAAATTTCGTCTTCAGACAGTCCACTAATGATGAGGAACAATTACATTCACAACGTATCACTGGCAATAACGTCTAAGGTCTCCGCCCACCCTGTCGACGTGGTAATGGAATTTTTCGTGGCCAAATTGCAAGATATCGGCGTGAAAGACATGTAGTATCAACCAAGTGATTGCCCGTGTCATATACTCAGACCCAAACACAGTTTAATTACTGTGTAAGTAGTTTGCTGGTTGTGCAATTTCCCGCTTTGGTGTTCAGAGCTGGCCGCCCAAATTATTTAACGAATGATTGGAGTTTATTGTTGATGCATTGTCAGTGCCTTTTTTAAGTCGAAAGCACATAGCAACAAGCCCACGACCACCTACGTTTGGGTGAAGTGCATGAGTACGACGATCGAACATTTCATCAAAAGCCGGTGTGTATGCTAACACCTATAAAACTTTCCATACAAAATCCCAAACAAATTGTTTGTCTAAATTGAATGGTTCATTACTAAAATTTTTTTTCAATCAAAACTACTTATTTCGTTGCCCTTTGGAATTCACATTTTTTTCTTTTAAATATGTCCCCGAGATAATTTTGAGACCTGCATTTTGTAAAATCGAATTAAAGCTGGTTAGGAACCCCCTAAGATAACGCACGGACACGGCTAAAGCCAACAAGTGAAAGTATTCGAATGAAAGTGTTTTCAGAACAACCAAAACCAATTATTTAGTGTTACAAAATAGTTCAACTGGTCTTAGAAATATTGCCTACCGAACAACAATGAGGATGCGCACGAAATTATATTTTGTTGACAAATTTTCTATCACAACGGCTGGGTGACGCCACTCGAATAACCAACAGTGACGTCTTTGTAGATTTCTCCCTACCAGCTAATGAATTCACTCATGAACTGACACATCTCGTTAAACGTTCAGCGCAATATCTGTCAGTAAAGTATGGCTCTGCGTTAAGAGGTCACACACGTAATATACTGAGAAAGCAGTGAAAACTTTTGAGGGTCGAAACCTAAACAACAACAAAAAAACATCCTCACTCAATATCTTCACCTCTGGAGAATGTGCGCCGGTAAACATAGTTCCCACACATCGGGGCGATCTCATTACCAGTGTTTGGTTCTTCTGCCGCCTAATTTATTTACTGACCACATCCATAAGTGAATAATCCCATAGCCAGCTACGAATAGTAAACTCTTATTACTTATTTACTTTCAAATAACAATCGTTTTCTGCACTTTGTATTCCACGAAGGCTGATCTAAGGGGTACCTGTTTCAAGACCTACACGTTGACCTCTTGCAAATCACCCAAAAATGTTCTCTTCCCTGAAGAGCGAGAGATATTGTTTTACGACTTAGCTAAGCCATTACATCAATGTTGTCCAGGAAGAAATCGTAAATGTTTTGTGTTTTCTTTTCTTTTTTTGTTCTAAAGCACTTAAACGAGGTTTTATGATCCTGTCTCCGTGAGCATCGATACCTGAAGCGTCTACCACCGACACGGATCGGCGAAATTACTTTGAATCATCATCGCAACTCTCGTATTTTTAGGTTATCTGGCGAACGGATTGTAAATCATCTCTAAATTTGAAACTTTTTATGGATCTCTTGCAGAGGGAGAAGGGTAAATGGAAAATGTGTTTTTATTTTTTTTTTATTTCGGAAGCCGATGTTGGAGCGAGCACACAAAAGGTGGCGGAGGTCTGGCTTAGGAGATTGATGGAAATCTTAGATTAGAGTAGGACAGGCAGTTGATCCTCGATAAAACTGATGTGCTTGAAGAGAGATTACAATCATTAGTAAGTGTTGCATAAGACTTTTGCTCTGGGTGTTTAAATGACAGATGTTTTAAATAACAACGAGCAGATTGATGACACGTAAAAGTTATGACTCATAATACACTTAAGCATTTTATATCCTAGATTTTATGTCTGAACCTTCTGTGACGGTGCCTGTCGTGCAGAAATTATCCAGTGGCTGGTTAAACACTTTATGATGTTTATCTGACAAATTTTGTCCGCTAAGACATTACAGAACAATTAATAGATTATTTCAAAAAAGTCTCACACACCTGGACGAACGAACATTAAGCCTCGTAATCAGAAGCCATTTAAAACGTGTAAGTGTTGACTACAATCTTGAGGACTTGTTATGCATGTGTATGCATTTTTCGATTTGCTACATTTAGCGTTACGAAATAGTCGGTAAATCGAAGCGACTGCGTTGTGGAAATACTTTGATTTAGTTGTTAATTTAGAACAATGCAAACGAAACTAAAATACAGAATTGTTTCTTTATTCTAATCTCGCCTGTGTTCTGTATTTTTCGTAATAGTGTTGCCCGTTATATATCATTTAAAATTGTATTGACATATAGTAAAAGAAAACATGAAGAAGGAAGAACCAGAATGAATTTCATAAGCATTACAGATTTTGCACTTTTCGATTGTACTAGATGTGGTAGATTTGAACATTTCGCAATTGGCTTTCGTAGCAAGAGTTTTCAAGTAGCTGGGGACACTCCCATTGAAGATAATTTAGTTCAATAAACTAACTAAATGGCTTGGCTGACAGCACAGACGAGTGTTGAGCTCATCGCATCTGTTATCGAGAGGAATGAGAAGAGATGATAGTTTGATGCAAATTTTGAGTTGATAGAGACCGATTCCAAACGCCTTGTTGACTGTCTGTCTATGATGATACATATATCATCAGATATTGGCTCAAAAATATTAAATTCAATTTAAGCTATTACAGTAATCACGGAGCGTCTGAAAAACGCGTGTCTTTAGTTTTTTTTTTTTTTTTTGCAAAAACGAATGTCGTTTGCTTAGTTAGAAAATGTCACATCTTGAACAGGATGTGGTTGTTATTTCAGTGAGATCTGTCCGATATTAAAAGGATAGAAACGGGGAGGGGGGTACGCTTACTGAAAACGCGCTACTGCAAGGAGGAATGAAGAAGAGTGGAGTCATTAGTTTTATTTTCGACAGTAATTACGGTTGTCCACCGGTGTTGACGTAATACCTTTCATGCCCTTCCTTTGGTACTTTATGATAGTTGATCTCCCCGGTTTCGAACATAAATTATAAACGTATGATTAGACGCACTTTACTTAAAGCTGTTCGAACGATAGTCACAACAATTAGAGTTGTAAAGCCACATTTTTGGTCCGTTCGGCAAGAATTAAAATATTAAGATGCTGGGTAATTTTAGAGAACATTCATCTGAGTTTATGTTGATTACCACTAACAGTCATTGCATATTATCCATATGTCGCAAATACCTAAAACCATTGTCTGCTGGTTTCTCGTCTACTCTCATCCGACAACGTCACAGGGATTTGCAGTGTCCCGACAACTTAATAAATGTGCTCCTACCAGCAGGACCCTATGATTTTGTACTTCGCTTGTATATCGAAAAAAATATAAACTATCTTGTGCATGTTCCGTTCGGTCGATACATGTCTGAACTTGAAAAATTCGAACAACCAAAGACCCTCTACGCATGTGCATTTAAAAATATCCAGCAATGATCAAGTAGATTTTTATCATTTGCGGGTGTGTCAGCGGCAAAAATATCCAACGAAGCAATCGCCAAAGTGTGAAGGATCAAATTCAAAGGAAAAACCGAATATCCTTGGCAACTCCCACTTCCTCGTGTGTCATAACAAGACCTCCGAAATCCCTATTTCCTCAAGTAGCCAAGGCTTTGCAAATTCTTTGACAAAATACTTTCTCCCATGTCATCAATACAAAGTGAAACCAGACCCTCCCTTCACACCTGAAGTGTTCAGAAAGAAGATCTGAAGAGCCGATCGTGGGTTTTATTCTAGCGAGAGGCGATAAAGGAAAAAAAAGGTTCTTTGAACGCCATACCCGTAACATGTGTGGCAAGACCTGACCATTCAACGATCAAGTTACGCAAAGGCACAAGATCTCTTTCTTCCTCAATAAATTATCAAAATTGTTTTCGTTTCGAAATTTCCTAAAAAAAGAATCTCTGCTAGTCACACGCACAGAATAACACATTTATTTCGATTGTCACAAAATATCTCAGCAGTAGGGGGTAATTCTCCTCCCTTCAAACTCAGATTCATATTCGATTTGATGGGTTACGTATGTTTCGGTGCACAGCTCACTTAAAGAATGATTCCGAATGGCTTGTCAAATTAAGTGGGGACTGAAGATGGGAGTGGATGGGGTTGCCACCGATCGGGAGGTGACATTTGTTTAAACACATACCGAGTGCGATTCGATTGCGGCACACACAGAGTTGGAATGGGATAGATATTTGGATACCTAATCACAGTTTGAGGGGCTTTTGTTTGAGAAAGAGATTTGAAAATCCCTTAGGAAAACAGATAAACGTTTAGATTAGAGGTACGTGTCTGAAGAGGGCATGTGTTTGGTTTGCGATAAGACCCAAAACCAAAAAAAAAAAAAAAAAAAAAAAAACAGCCAAATTCAGGTATGCGGAAGATGATGGGATGGCGAAGGAGCAAACAATGCCATTAGATGACCCGTAGAAGTGCTCTTGAGCGACGGCTCTGGGGTTTTGCAATTCGGGAAACAATTCCTAAGAAGTGGGATTAACTATTTTGGGAAAAATAAATAAAGCTAGACAGACCGGTTTATTGGTGTGCTATCTTGAAATCTTATCCGGCATGCGATGTCGCATATTGATTTGTTCTTCAACAAAACAAAACTCTGTCAAAAGCTATCTTTTAATACAATATGTTGTTTAGGGAAAATAGTTTTGCCAGTGATTTATCACAGCTGTGGCTAGAGTTCCCAGAATCCACAAATGAAAAACCAAGCCGAGAATAACAGAACAGAAGACAATTTCAAATATGAATGTGATTAATGGGGTCCTTCTTTCCACTCTATTGAATGTCGTTCCATTATAAAGAAATAAAAATATTTTCTTGGAAACGTACACAAAAAGGTATTGCTTCTAGGGACGTGCAACTCTTTTTAAACGAGTAACAAATAGAAGATGACAGGTGTAAACACATCATACGCGGGAGTAGATGCATTACGACAATTTTTAATCAGGCCATCCTCGAAAGCATGCTGGGTAGTTAATATTCCTTTGTAGAAATCGTATTCCCCTTCTTATGTGACGCTACAGCTGTGGTGTGGTACAACCATCTACCCACTCCAGATAGCAAAAGGCACGCTGTCCTCATTGTTGCACGGCGTAGTAGTCTAGATTTACCTTTCACTGACGTGCTCCACTTTCGTCATGGTCCTTCTCGTGTCTGGTCTCGTGCTGGGTCTAATTCTATTCACTTTAAAGCTTCAGTTGCATAAATGACATTAAATTAGGGATTCCGTTTTTTTTTGTTGTTAAAACTGTAGTCAAACCGTAATAAAATCTTGAATTTATAGCACTACTTATTTTTGCTATTTTCTATTGCAACTCAAGAGAGCCTGCATAATCCAATGTTCCGCTCAGCTGACTCGCCGCGCCGGTCTTGATTAAAGGCTACTTAATCCAATGCATTTCTCACGTTGATTCTTTTAGTTTTACGACTCTAAGGACATCTGCGTTTGATCGAGGTTAGACGCTTCCTCGCTTCTCTACATTTAACGCCACTACCAATTGTAGGGGTACACAGAATTATCAATGCTGATGGCATTCATACCTCCATTGTAGACCAAAGTGGAACCGCAAGTTGTGAACAAAAAAAAAAAATTAACAAAGAAAACAAATTACACTTACTTTTATACTTTTTTTGATTTTTACGAGCGTATTCATCAACTGCACACCCCTACGGATTGTTTCATCTTTACTTATTTTTATTTCCATAAATAAGATATTGTCTTAATTATGCCATACATACTGCGCACGTAGGCACGAACGAATGCATTGTGTAAATTAAGATAGCATTAGACGATTAATTGAAATGTAAATGCCCGGGAAGAACCGCATTTTTCTGGCACGATGAGGGCTCTCAGTCGACGTTGGGTATATTTGCTTCCACCATTGAATGCATTTTTGATAAACGCTTATTAAAACATAAAAAAATTCAAGACAATGGATGCACACGCCATCCGACTGTTAACTCCTGTCACTACGAGTACTGTTTGAGTGTAAAACATAAATTATTATTTTTACTGTTGCAAATGGGAAGCGATAAAATCAATTGTACCCTCAACTGCATTTTGTTTGGATTCTTCGTACGGGCATAGCATGTCTGCAATTTAACAAAATGTGTACTTTTTCCATTTGTATTCAAACGCAATCGAATTCACGGTTTCGTACTTTTGTGCACACATAGTAACGTCTTTCTGTATTGTGTGATTCGACATTAACAAATACGACTTCCGGTCGGCAAATCGGCCGTAGAGCGAATATTGGAGAAATCGCTGAAAAAACTATCGAGTTTCAAATCAATTCACATCACCTTTTTAGCGATTCCAGAGTTACATGCGATATTATTCATCCCAAGGAACTATTGTATCATATTTAGACGATGAACGAATTCGGTGCCGTGGGAAAATTGATCCGGTGGTGTCGTGCTGCGATAGGTATTGGGGGACTGTCAGCTTTTTGGACCGCGGAATCGTTTGAAACCATTGTCGAATTTCTTCAATGTGAAGCGCTATTGTGGGGGTCTTATTCAGTCTGGTACTGGCGATTTGATGCTTCCACTCAAGGAAGCAAAAGTGAACGAAACTTAACGAAACTGAGCTAAGTAGTTATTAGCTTGATTGCTTAGGTTAAGGCAGGCCATTATAGGCTCATTGTGTTCCCCTGATCATATTCCGCAAACCCGTTGGCTGTGTTGATAAAGCGGTGAAGATGGCTGACACTAATGTTGCTTTGTTCGGTCAGTTTGTTGAAGTGGCTTCTCCTTCGGGAGTATAGGTCGCCCAATAGTTTTCTCATATTCCTCGTATCTGCAGCTTCTGCATTGTAGGGCTGGATCAATCTTGTAGCATGAGTTCCAAAGATGCAGTACCCAGTTCAATTTGATCAAGCTGTGTGATCGTTTCGGATCAAAAGTAGGCCGTAATTGTTTCGTAATGAGGCATTCTGTACCAGTAGACTGTCTGCTATTTTTTTTTGCCAGAAACAAGTTTTAAAGTTCAGTAGATGTTTTGCGAATGGCATGTACTGCCGTTCGAAAGGAGTACTGAACTATCATTTCTAGCGAATCTGTTGTATGTTTGATGCTAAACTACTCGGCCATATCCGAAGTCTTTGAGTTAAAAGTGACTCCGTCCAGAGATTTAATCGCCACCGGCTATCGGAGCAAAGGACGATATCTGATATCTGTACGTGATGTCACATTGTAGCCAAAGCTCCGATTATCGCAGTGATTCGGTAATCAGAATGGCAATTGGATATTCAGATCCTTAGAGTTGACATCCGCTACCACTCAGACATTTTCGATTCAGCTGTAACGATTCGCAGAGGACCACCCGGCGTTTAATAGGCAGACTTCCAGTGTAATCTGGAGGAGATGCTGGTTGAGAAATTCTTCTCGAAGAGGAGCTTAGGTGTCATGAGATCGGTGTCTCGAGCTGTAGTTCCCATTTGCATACTATTGCTTTTGTGCAATAAAATGAAGCCGTTGAGGCTTTTTGAGCCGATCTTGGATGTTGGATTTCCAGTACAATTTGGTGTATATCCGAATCGTGGATATATACTTCCCTGAGGCCACAATAACAACACAGCCTGCATAGGCAACCCAGTAATTTTCAGGATCACCCGAAGTTGACTTAAGTTTTCTTTCGTTCATTATAGCTGGGCTAATACTTCGAATAGTTCGAAGCTACAAATAGAGCAACTCATGCCAAAGGGAACCAAAATTGCCTTAAAAATGTACTCCCTACATAGTCAGCAACGAATTTTCAAACACCTCCCCTCAATAAAGCGAGAATATTACATCATTCAACGTTGCTTACTGACAAGTAATCATTTAAATTCTTGAAGAAAAAAATGAGCGCACGATAGTTGAAGGACTGCTTCCGGGTGAGTACATAAAGTGCACTTGTTGCCTTAAAAAAATACAAACACAAAGTTACATTTCAAAACGTCAATCATGTCTAAGTTATAAAATAAGAATTTAAAAACGTGACGAAGCCCCCTTTCAGTTGCACTTGGTTGACAAACTCTGACTCAAAATACCCCGATCTGAGTCTACTTCGAGCTCATATCCATTCGCTTGTTCAGGTGTTGACCACATAAAGTAAATTTTAAAATTTATGACACTTGAGGTGGTGGGATCCTTTACACGCCTTTCATCTCCTCAAGAGCCCACAAAAAAAAATTATGATTAATCTGGTCATTAAAATGGACAGTAAGAGAGGGAAGTGTTGAAGTATAAAACCAAGGATAGAGGACATATTGACCTTGTTACCGGCGATCATCTTGTCAGCAAACAATATTTCAATTAAGTTCCAGTATTATCGTGTTTACACGTGAAGCAACGAAAGGAAAATTTATGTCACGCATTGTCTCGTTCGGTATCAACACCAGAAGAGAATGAAAAGACAAAAAAAAAAAAAAACGTAAATAATGGAAGAAGGGAAAATGAAAGGAGACGAAACCTATAAAGTCGTTTTGTTTGTCTGTTTACACTTGCTCTTCTGGTATTTAAATTCATCTTTTTTTACATCATTTTAAATGGACGTCTTTAACAAGCGCTTTTATAGTTGCACAGTTAATATTGTTGATTTATGTGGAACGCATTGTCTAGCATGTGCTCTATGTGCGGTTGGGTTGCTTATTTTTACAGAGTAAATCTGATGAGGAGATGTGTGAGAATAGAGGTCTCTCTGTGGAATGGAATTTAGAGCAAGATAACTTATCGACCGAAATACCTTTGTGTGTACGAAAGTCTATAAAGGATTAGATTAGGCTTTGCTAAGAACATACAACCCAAAGTTAAATGTAATATGATACTTGTAATTGGATAGGTAGACAGGTAGGCAGACTACAGTTGTGCATAATGATCCATTGTGATATTACGCGGCTCATGTTTTCGGTTGGATTGGAGCGGTTTAAGTGATTGCATGTCGAAGACGTATGCTACCAGTCCATCTGCGCAGCACGAGCAAAGTAGGTCAGGAACTGATATCTCCTCCTCTTCATCCCTGCAAATACGAGAGATGTCATTAGGGTAGAGGCCCAATGATGCCGTCTCCCGTAATAACGCGTATTAAGTTTCCTAATTACTGGGCTCCTCATTCTTGATCAAACAGATTAAGTATAATACTTGTGCCACAGCGAGGATCAGATTGGTTTAATGATGAGACACCCGGTTTCTCTGCTTTGCAATTACAAGGAATATCACGGTGAGGCGGCATCCAAATGAGGTGACTGTTAAAGTGCTTGACCATCTCGTTAAGAGATTTTAATGAAAAATAATGGAATCCTGGGGTTTAATTGCAGTCTGTCTGTACAAATGATATGACATCCGTATTGAATAACACTTTTTTTTTCGAGCCCCGTTAATAGCTATCATTCCCGACTGGAAGACGCTTCATTATTCAGAAAGGCGTAAGATGATATGAATGCGTATGACAAATAGAGACTTCCGACACTGTTTCTGATCCGTCGATGAGGAATTTGAGCAGCCATTCAGCGCCGGTGGGCCTGTATGTCTCCCTGGAATACTGGTTGTAAAGTTTTCGTTGAAGTGGTGATCGGTGAGTGTGTCCTGAGTTAGGAATTCAAATTTGAAGTCTTTAATTCGATGATTGCGCCAAAAGCTAACCGCTGTGTGCGCAGAAAATTGTGTTGTATATATTAATCGATTTTACTGAATGTTTTGAAAAAGTTTGGTCATAGATTTAAGGGAACGTTGACAGCGATAGTTCAAAGCTGTGAAGTCCCAATTGGAAAACCCTTTGTACGCCTTTGTCGGCCATTTAAAAACATAACCGTTAGCTCACAAAAACAAACGAATGCTTTATGGGTTACAGCTGTCGATGTTGACGTTACAGCGTCCGTAACCAGAGTCACAATGGCCTACCGCCTTAACTTTTTACTTGGCAAGATTTATAATTTAAGGATTGTATTCGAAAATCAGTCAGAATAAAGTACATTACGGTTTTTTTAATTTTACGACTTGGATATATAAGTGTAACACAAAAGGAATTCTTGATGACCTCCAAATACATTATACAGCATTAGTTAGGACTAGCTCGGCATTGATTCACGTGACAGATCAAACATTTTGTTTGGAGAGTAGCAAATCACGTCAACTGAATTCTACCTACCACTGAAATCCATTTAAAAGAAAGCACCTGACACTGATTGTCAGCACCTTCAATTCGTATTCATCAAACAAGGTCCTTAGAATCACCTACCCGAATCCAAAAACAGGCTTCCACAAATCTCTACAAAAAAAATTGTCTTCCCCCTCCGCTAAGAGAAGAACCCCTTTGATCAATACAACACAAGACGTATCAAAGAATAAATAATCGCCATGTATCACCGTGCATAATGTGTCAACTTCCTGTTTGCTTAGCCGAATGAATTGTCTGATTTATGAACGTTTGAAACTGCCACCCTCTCTCTCTCGCTCTCTTGTGATTGATTTTGAGTTTGCTGACGAGAAACAGGTACCATCCTGACTTGAATACAATTTAATCCACTACCTGTTGACAGACGGGGTCTTTCTTTTTTTTTGCTTTTGCTTTCGCTTTAATTGAAAATTTCTCATGGTGGACATAAATTTGAGAATAAATTGTTTAACGGTATCCTTGAGGACACAGATGAATGGGCGAAATTGCTTTGGATGAAAAAGGGATGCTCTAGTGCACATACTGTCGGCCTTTCACAAATGGCTAGGGGTTGCAATTGCACTGAAAAACCTTTCACGATAAATTGTGTGTAAATTATGTTTGAGAGTAATGGACTAAACATCCTACTTCATTAGTTAAACAAAAGAATGGTATCTGAGTAGTGTCATTGCGTTCTTTGAAAAGGTTATCCCAAAATGTATTTTTATCTAGTTTTATTGGATTTCTTTTAATGCAGTGCATCCGTAAATGTGTACGTTGGCCGAGTCTAGAACTTGTGAGAATTGTAGTAGAATACATGACAATCTCCGGATTATGCTATTATGTTATTTTGAACAGGAATCTATTTGCAACAAGATTGAACGGAACAATTGAGAACAGTAGAAAGTTGCAATATGCATAAATAACTAGCTTAAAACCCGCCCGCTTCGTCAGGTATTAAAAAACAACAACGGCACCTATCGGGTCAACAACTATCGCCTGTGTAGCGTAATTATCTACATTTAAAAAAAAAAACAGAGAAATTGGTTCAAAGATACGGGCGGTAAAGGGAAAAACATAGTTGAGGATAATCTATGCATTCATATATAGATTAAAGATTAATATGATTTTAAAGTCGGGCCAGATTATGAAACATCAACCATATGTAAGTCCTTTTTTAAAAAACGCTTAGGTGAATGAATAAATATTGTATACACCAACCTTTTCTCTATTTCGTCCACTTTCGTTGACTTTCTGGTATCACCTGTTCCAAAACAATGATATCTAAATGAATAATTAATGATATTTGATGGTTAGACAGTGCATCAGAGAGACAAAAAGGTGCAGAAAAACGACTCCTCCGCTGTCTTCCTATGGAATGCCATTTTTGATCGAATGTGTAGTCTGTGATGTGATCTTTCGACATTTAATACAATATAGACCACTTGTGATCCCAAACAGGTTGGATAACTCCTACTCCTGAAATCAGTTGGCGATCGTTACAAATCTTAAGCTGATGTCCAGAGTCTATAGAAATCGTAGACACATCATACGGGCATGTGGATCAATTGAGTGGTGTCCTTTTACTAAGCCGTTGATTCCCCTGAATATTGGCCAACTTAGTCTAAACAGACCAAGTAAACGTTTAGGTTGAGTTTTGGGCAAATCTCTTATGTAATGCTACCAGGACATTAATAGATTCCGTATGTTTTTTAACCTAATTATGCATTTAGGTGACTTCTTACTATTTATTTTTTTCAAAGTCAGACAGGTTACAAAACAACAATCTTCGCATAAAGAAAATGTGTTTTTTTGTATTTATCATACCTACAAAGGAATTGAAATCAATATATTCTATGGCAGCGATAAGATTGAGACTTTCGATTAAGCTGAAGTAGGCATAGAATCAGGCCAACCTCAACATGCACAGACACAATCATTTGGCTATGATCTGACGGCATTTAATAAAGCATGTGAGTCAATTATAACTTAGAACATTTCTGCTAAACTCTCTCAGGAATGGATTAAAGTTTTTCTTTTAAACTTGAAAAGAGTGAAGCGCGAATAGCCAAATCAATGTTCACGAGAGAGGAACTATATGTACGCGAATAGGGACTTAATTGGTTATGATGATAGAATAGGGCTTTTTTCGTATACGCTACCATTAAAGATGAATGGACACTAGTAGCGATTTGACTAAACCAGATGTAAGAATGCATAGTAACAATTTCAAAGTCGTGGTGGTCTTCTTTTGGATGTCACTTCTACAATTTCTGAACCGTTCTTTGACCTCGATACATAACTAACTAAGCAAGATGGTTTGAAAACCGCTTGCATGTCTTTTTTCAAAAGTTTTTGGCGCAGTTGAAGAAATACTATGATCGTATTGTAAACACAAGGCATTAATTGGGTCGTTTACTTGCGTCGCATGAAGAAAATTGTTTGTGGGGTCTAAACGCTACACGCAACGGATTCTATGAGCTCGAGCCTTCATACGTGTTTTTAATACTTCATAGGAGAAAGAAATTTGAAGCGCATTTGGGTGGCAAATTTGAAATACAATGTACATAAATTGCAGTATCGTGAAAACATAAGCTATGTGTTTACACGTGATCGTGTTTGGAAGAGTGTCAACAAAGAACTCGTATACTTAGAACAATCAGTTGTCCATTTCAACATTAAGAAAATAATCTGCAATATTAACTATGTTCGAATCGTGTTTGCTAATTTCGTACTCCATAGTTCCTATACAAACATGTTCTCGCGAAGTGTCGTAATCTATCAGTCACGTACAAATAATAATTATAGTATCGGGTGGCGCAGCAGTCGGATCTGAAAATGGGCCTACGAGGGGCGTTCAATATATTCTCGGTATCGGGGTTGTATATATAAATTGACTTATTTATCAAGTAATACTATTATTTTAGTGCATTCATGTAAATGTGATTATTAATTCGCGTTTTATCTCTAGTTAAACAGAATCATAATGGCAACTGAGACGATGATGGTGAAAATTGAGCATCGCGCTGTAATTAAATTTCTCACTAAGCAAGGAAAAAGTCGAAAAAACTATTCATGAAGAGATGGTGGCTGTTTACCAGGGTTCCGCACCTTCATTATCAACTGTGCAACCCTCATGGCCACAGTTTTTTGGGACTCAAAGGGAATCTTGCTCATTGAGTACAAAAAAAAAGGTGAAACCATCAACACCACATCCTACGCTTCCACTTTGCATAATTTGCGGGAGGAAATTAAAAAGAAAAGACGGGGTAAACTCGCAGCGGGTGTGTTGCTTCTTCATGACAACGCTCCTGTTTACACGGCGCGAGTTTCCAAGGCTGCTGCGCGAGATTGTGGTTTCGAAGAAATCCAACACCCACCCTATAGTCCAGACCTTGCCCCTAGTGATTATTTGCTGTTTCCGGATTTGAAAAAATGTCTTCGTGGAAAAAGATTTTCGAATGATGAAGAACTCAAGTCGGCAATAAATGGGTATTCTGTTTAACTAAAGATAAAACGCGAATTAATAATCACATTTATATGAAATTTTACATGAATGCACTAAAATAATAGTATTACTTGATAAATAAGTCAAATTATATATGCAACCATAGCTTCACCCCGATACCGAGAATATATTGAACGCCCCTCGTAGATACATACCTAACTAAGCAAGATGGTTTGAAAACCGCTTGCATGCCTCTTTCAAAAGTTTTTGGCACAGTTCAAGTAATACTATGATCTTATTGTTAACACAACGCATTAATTGGGTCGGTTACTTGCGTCGCATGAAGAAAATTGTTTGTGGGGTCTAAACGCACAACGCACCTTCATACGTTATTTTGATACTTCATAGGGGAAAGAAATTTGAAGTGCATTTGGGGGGAGAATTTAATTTCTATAACTTGATATCAAATTGCAAATTTGGAATACAATGTACATAAATTGGAGTATCGTGAAAACATAAGTAAGCTTTGTGTTTCCGATGTGTTTACAAGTGATCGTTTCTGGAAGGTTTTCAACAAAGAACTCGTATACTTCAACATTAAGAAAATAATCTGCAATATTAACTATGTTCGAATCATGTTTGCTAATTTCGTACTCCATAGTTCCCATACAAACATATTCTCGCGAATTTTCATAATCTATCAGTCACACACAAATAATAATTATAGTATGGAGTGGCGCAGCAGTAGGATCTGAAAATGGGCCTAACTTCTACGGACTGTTGTTTCATTGGGCATACTTTTTCTAGACAAGACAAAAACAAAATTGAGCAGTGTGAGTTAAGGGCTATTCATATGAGACGCGAGCTGCGAACGCTAACTTTCAGAAACAATCAATTCCTAGAAAATACAAACCAAAAGTTATACTTTCTGGTTTGCAGGCAGACGGGACTAGAATTGTGGAGTTTTCTTATCGACAAAAATCTAGAAAAAAGTTAGTTTAAGTATCCTTATTAATAAGATTTTAAATTGTTTTTCAAATTTTTTCTGCGAATCAATTATTCCCTTTGCGAATTGTCAAGCTGAGAACGCAGTACACATAGAGGCAAACGCGATCCACAAATTCACGACCAAAATAATCGCCATGAAGTATCGGTTTTCATAAATTCTACTCGTAGTTCTCTGCAAATGAGAAAACTTCATATGAATAACTTCAGTGTTTGCGAAGCTAGCAACTTCGTAGTGAATTCATATGAATGGCCCTTAACTCGAAAGAGGTGTAGCCGTGATTTATGAAAGTTCCTAAATTCGGAGACTGAACCTAGAACCGCGGTTGCCACGGTATTAGTCATAAGATTACGCCATATTTTGTTGGCCTTAGTGACAATAAAAACAAATGTTAAAAAGGAAAATAACGAAAGGGTTAGAGCCAATAACTCCTTCTAAGAAGAATATAAATATATGTAGTAAACTCCAGCCAGTATTAAACAGCAGTCCTATGCTTGCGTAGAAAAATTAATGTTAGCTCAGAGCACAAACTAGCAACCAAAACAAAAACCATACATAATTATTCACAAATGATTTTTTTTTTCAAAAAAATATTTATTTAAGTTTTAGAAAAATTCCAGTTCCCATAAAATACAAATTTTGCAAAGGAAATACAACTTAAAGTTTTTCTGTCCATAAATGAAGTTTAAGTTAGTGTCATTGTTGAAAAAATGAATGCATATGTATACACATAAATTTCAAAAAAAAAAAAGTAAAAAAAGAAGACAATGTATTGTGTTAAGTGAATGAGTGTCGGTTTAAGTCTTAGGATGCAGATGGAACATTGACTTATGATATAACCAAACTTGAAGACTCACGTTATGTCGCGTTGGGTGGTGTGAATATTTGCCACAATCGTCTGAATTCATGTTCAAATCCTTCAAGTACAGTAGCGTTACTGGTTATGATCGCGCTCTCCCAGTTGTATTTAAATCCCTGAAACGGTTGAAGTGTGCATTGGTGTTAGTATATGTTGCAATTGGCGATAATCATAGAGAATGTTACCCTAACTGTCCAGTTGATGGATCCACAGAAGACAAATGAGCGACCTTTCGTGGGATCAATGCCCAGATCTCGTAGTCGCTTCGGGCCATCGAAGATGCAGAATTTATGATGCATTAGCACGTCTTCCCGTGTACTGAAACGCACAGGGATGCCTAAAAGAACATATATAAATATTAGACTTTAGGTAGGTACAGTTTATTAATTCGAACAACACTTGATAAGCAAAGGGACCAGATTTGATGAGTTGGAACAAATAAGTAGGCATTATGTGACATCATCTGATGACACTTGCGAAACTAATTTTCTTCAAAAGAAACCACAAAAGGTTGGCAGACTGTAGACCACACTGTGAATAGAAACCCATTCCAATTTGCGCTACGCAGAAAACCCCAGCTGTTTCCCATTTCAGCCGGACAATGAGTTTTGAAATATGTAAGAAAATGCCCGAAGCTGTAGGGGGCACATGATGAAAAGATAACAGCTCAGCAATTGGTTACGCCTATGGAAAGGGATTGTTTTTGCACAAAAGAAAAGGACACCAATGATCGATTGCGATGGAGGCTCTTAGAAAATGAAGAACTGCCAAGTTCAGTCGGATTAGTAGTAAAAAAAAATACATCTGCATCGGACATGACGTAATGGCACTCAGAGAAGCATGAGTGATTCACTGTCTGAAAGAGGGGGTTGTCTATCTGGAAAAGGGACTTTACTGTCTATTAAATTGCATGACACAGCTTTTCTCTTTGTCGTAAACTTGAACATATGAGACATTGTGCATATATTTTCTATGACGACAATGGACACAAAAGCAATAGGTCTCGTCTTTAAAATGTATGTACATCAACATGTCAACTCCAACTCGCAACTCTTTTTGTTTGCTAAAACAACATTTTGACTGTCGACAACACTTGCAGTCTCTTTGTCTGACGTAAATGAAAAAATCTCATTGCATCGTCAATCGGACCAACTATTCCCTCTGGCAGTCGAACACGTGGCTTCAGTGACACATGTTGAACACCGCATGTTGGTAGAAATTATTTTAGTAAGACGAAGTGGATTGCAGGAATATAATCTTCTTACTAGAATTGCACATCACCATTTCCGCTTGAAATCAAATAAGTCACACATCAACTGCCCCTAAAAATCAAACTGAATTCAAAATGTCGTTCCATATTGTAGTTGAAAGCATTTTCGTTGCTCGCCTTTAAGCGCTACGAAAATGTGTCTCAGGTCGGAACCACAGCCAATCAGAGTCGAACAACCAATCCCGAAAACCACCATATACACTCTACTCATGCTATCGCAGACACCAACCGCACGAACGAAATCTACATCGTGTACAGGAAGAATCGACATTTTGATAGGATGAAATTATTCTATCTGCATCGTGATTGGTTTGAAAATTCTCACAAAATGCAACTCACACACGGTTGTTGGTCGAGCAGACGAGAATATCGCACAAAAGCTGCCGATTGCCGATCACACACACATGACTGGCCTTCGCAACTGTGCAAATGCCTGCATATACACACGATATATATCCCAGGCACGTATATAAGCTTCAAATAAAAGATGAGAAGCATTCCATCCATGATTTGTCATGACTTGCAATGTATAATGCAGTAATAAATGAAAAGCTCATGACACATGAAATTTTCTAGAAGGAAAGACTTAAAAATAGATCAGATCGGCTCCTAAAAAGAAGACATCTTCAATGGCAGTATGTGATCAAGGTTCGCCTGTTTCTAAGTAAATTTGATGTAGTTTCCAAGCAGATCAATAAGAATGCATTACGCAACCATGACGTAAGCTCACCGACACCAATGCACCACCCATCCGAATGATATATGGTGAAACCCTTACAAACACATGCCGAAGAAATCCATGTCGGGGCAAAAATACTTTTCAAGGTTGAAATATCGAAGGAAGCCACATGTTGAGCGAACTATATTTTTTTTTTTTTGCTCCCTATCAGATTGCATGTGCTCCCCATGAATTATACCTTAATACAATGGGAATTCAAAAGGATACTCACCAGCTTCATTAAAACTACTCAGCTTATAACCCGACGAAAACAACGAACCATGGTCGCTTATTAAGCGGATTGTAACGCCCCGTTGCGTTGCCCGTTTTAACGCATCCGATATTTCGACGAGAGTTAATGTATAGATCGCGATATCAATACAATACCTCGTCGCATCGATAAAACCGACTATTTTCTTTAAATTCCGGTAGTAGCAATAAGGATTTTTGCAGTGTTTGTCATTGTGGTTTAAGCCGGGGCTCGACTGTCGAGATTTTGCTATGGGACAATGCTGCGATTCCTCGTTTATAATCATGTAATCCATTATTTCATCCTTTACCATTAATTTTGGGCAAATTTCATTCGCGTTTTTGCCAATTTCGCGATCGTCTTCCGTTAGTTTAAGTAGAAGAGCCTCGGCTGAACGTTTTTTCCTTCGACGGAAATACTGATACACGACTTCCGATAGAATTATCCCGACCGCACCATATAAAGCATACCGAATATTACCATTTTTTAACATTATTAATTCTTTTTAAATAACCAACGTGCGAATTAAATATATTCCCGAATGCAAAATGCAATTAATGCAAAACTGCACGTGCGAATAGGTTAGAACTGTCATTACCAGCTGACTTGGTTTTCGAGTATGACATTTTTGCACTAATTACCCCTTTCTGACAGCAGCGACATCAGCGATTCTGTGTTGATAAATGGAAACAATTAGGTGTGTTTGATAGCTAAATTTGTTTATTTTAAAGTTTTGTTGAATATTTTTTGTAATATTGTAATCGTGAAATAATTTATTTATTTCAATCGGTTGCATATGTGATGTTGGATTACCTGATTGAGAGATTACATTCGTTTTCAACATATTCATCAAGGAAATTATTCAAAAAGTATATCGAAATTACAAGGCTTCCGTCTCGCGAGGGACTCAACTTCCGCGTTCACTACATTATAATGGCAGCAATAGAGCAATTGCAGCATTACAAATGTATGACTTGCTTCTTTCTGGGATCCAGTTAGGATTTTAATAACTGGTAGTCTCTCGCCAGAGAAGAAGTATTAAGGTGTACATGATTTCTGTCTCTCGCATTCACGATGTTTGAGTCTTTTCGAGTACAGAGGCACAATGAATAAATGGCATTTAAATACAGACAACCGACATACTACCATTTTGCTTTAAGTTCAGTTTTGAACAGATTTAAGTCTGTATACGTTATATCAAAATCAAAACAAATTGAAACTCCACAGATCATGACGAGCCAGTGAACAAGCACCGCCTTAAGGGGCCAAAGTTACCAAATGAAACATCAATTTAATGTATGTATCTAGAAAAACTTTAATATATTGAAATTAATAGTTTCCTTACAATGAAACACAAAAAAACATTAAGTTAATCTTTACCCAGTGCTATCTTATATAAAACTTCTTTCCCTTACTTCTAACTACTGTCTAAGAGTCCGGCCTTATGGCTCTGTACATATTCAACTCGTTGGGGAACGTTTTGCATAGTTCCACCAATATGTTCGACTTGAACTTGCGGTATGCGTCAATTTTTCCCTTCACCTCTTCATTCTTAGCCAGTGCTTTTTCAACGCAATCCTTTGTGTACAACTGAGGGTTCCTGTCCTGATCAATATAATCGAAAACCTCGAATGGAACTAGAACATCTTGCACTTGATTCTTCAATTTGTCGATTTCTTGCAGTCCAGTGACGAGGCTTTGGCTAGGAAAACAAAATATAATGAGTAAGCTTCTCAAGCATTTTTAGTTTTCCGTCGATTTATACTCACATTTTTTGATTAAGAACATTTTGCCCTTGTGGCTGAAAGTCACTGACAATTATACGAATTTGGCGAACGTTTTCAATAAACATTTCAAGTTGAGTTTCAAGATTTTCAAGCGGAGCAGCCATTATTACTGTTTATATACGTGAAAATTTGTTATCGAATGAAACGCAGTAGCTGTCATTGACATGAAATTGACACATGAAGGGGGAGCCTTTATCAGTGTTGCCAATTCTCTGTGCTTCTAACCATTTACTAAAATATTTATTTAAATGTTTCGCATGAATTTTGGATATTCTTTAACAGATGAATAGCCAGTTGTTGTACGGGAACAGACTTTCGTAGATTTGTGTTGTTTATTTTGGGTACGGGAACAGACCTATTATACAAACATATCCAGAAAAAGACGTCTAAATCCATTGGGCATTTTTTATAAACAAAGAAAAAATGTTCAAGAAAATGAACAAATTTAACCATATTTCCTATTTTGACAAGTACTATGAAGTGGCATTACACAAAGTGCTGCCAAATCTAACGCCTAAATTTCTGTGAATGAGTGTCCTAAAAGCAGCTTAAAAACATCAGAATTTAGAAATCAATCACTTTATTTAAATCGATACTAATTTTGTGGTAGGATTTTCATCGACCTATTTGGTTAACTAAAAGCTTGCATCCTTTAAAATGAATGTTTATTTTAAAAAATGGTCCGCTTTATAGCGTTTCATCATAGTTTCCATCTGCCCGTTCCTGTCGTTCAGGATTAGCAATCAATGATGCATGTACCACTGGAGTCCCATTCTGAGATAGGCTGGTGCCTGGTGAGTGTTTGATAAACGTCTTGAGGAATTCCACTTGAGAGCTGGATACAGAATCTGATCATGTAATAATTCAAACTCAGATGTACCTTGCGTTCCATTTTTTCGGTCGCAGCGAAGTAAAGCAAGTTCCGATTCTTGATCGCAAGAGGAAGGACTTGAATTCGGAATGAACTATGTACCTATGTATAATATTGATTAAGCCGAAAAGTGTGTTGAACTAGAAGTACCAAGCACGCAAGCGATTTCTCCGACAATTGTCGACTACTTGATACAGTTTGTGGCATGAAATATCATAATATGACTCTTTTATTTCTGCCTACATATGTAGGCGAACCATAACATAGGAGCACTTGCATCGTTGCACCATTAAGGGGCACAACATGTATTTGAGGCAAAATAGACTCTGAGTCGTCGATCGCATCTTATATTGACTTGATTTGCTTACACGTCGGTACCAGGTTCGCCTACGGTCTAGCTGAACTCGCCATTCTTTAGTCGCATATCCTCGACCGAGACTTAAATGTATGTCCAAAGCTTTCAGTACATTACAGCGGATACCTATAGAACGCATAATCACCAACTGAACAATCTAGAGTTGAAGTAAAACCCAAATTCGTTTCTTTTCTTATCATACTCTCTGTACAACTATATTTTTTATTTTATAAATAGAAAAAACTTATTCTACACTACTACAACGTTTAAATTAATTTCTTAGTTTGAGTATTTATTTGTTCTCATTGCTCGGCTTTCTGACTGCAATTGATTTGACGGGACCCAGCGAAAGGACAGAGGTTGCCCCGAGGCCCAGCAGATTGCAAATACTCGAATTATTTATTCCCTGAACTGACACCACCGGAAACGCTAACGAACTTGTGCTCGCTCCAGCGGCTGTCAGCGGTACATAGTTGAATATACCCAGACTGGCCAGCTTCCTTTTGACTTCTTCGTTTCGCAGATCAACGATAGGAATTCCTATCTCATTTACGCTTGGTTCATGCTCTTGCCGAATGTGCTCTTGTAGGGCTTCCGGTGAAGAACAGAGATGATGACATAGCCTACATCTGCCCATGCGCTTTTGCATTCGATCGACATTTGGTAATGGTATGCCGTGCCACCGGAACGCATGCCTATTGACGCCTTCATTCGTGAGGAATTTTTCTTTACAAGTAATTACTGGACAGGATAGGAATTTCGTTGTTACACGATGTCCAGTTTCCGCACTTGGTGCCGCCTGTTTGGGTGCATTCATTTCGGCGGGTTTTTTCTTTGAGATTATGCTGACCGAGTTGTTTGCCTGCAGTTTCTGTACAGCCTCTTGGGCGGATGCGTTAGCTGAGCTGCCACCCTTGTTCTCCAGTGAAACGAATGACGTTTTTCCTTTGTGAGTTACAGTAATGCCTCTAGTAGCGAGTATGTTGGCAACGTCTTTTGGATTCTTTACAGCTCCCTTAAGTCCTGCATTCGCTTGCTCAGCTGGGGAAGGTTCTTTCGGTTTCTCCGTCGTAACTGGGAAGGTGTTTGTGTGCCCTCCGTGTACGCTTTGAATTACAGGCATTCCCGGGGAAGTGCTCATACCTGGTGACACAATGCCACTAGATGACGACGGCGCAAAGTGATTTGGTTCGGATTCCATTTTTAGCTTTTTGGTTGGAGGTTCCCCGGGGTTTGGTGGATTTTGTAGGCGGGCTCTTTGAAACTGCATCTGGCCGGGCATTTGAGGAGTTGGCCCCAGAAATCTCGGCCGAATTGCGGTTTGCTGCGTTAAAATGCCCGGCGATAGTGGGATGTCACTGGTTGGTCCCTGCGATCGACCACGAATGGCTTTTTGCAGGCGCGACTTCAGGAAGATTGGCTGTCTCATCATGTCTGGGTTCACGTGTTGATTACCATTCAGGAACTGAGGTCCTGGACCAGGACCAGGACCGTACATATCAATTCGCTTTTCGAGATATCGATTCGGCGGGAAGTTTTGTGGATTTCCATTCATTCTGTAAAGCGGGGGAGGTGTACGAGTCATCATACACTGCGAGGGGTGGAAGCCTGGTGGTGGAGATGGTTGCTGATGATGCTGCATCATCTGTCTTACATTCAGTCTTGGCCCATAGTTACTAAAGTTACCTCGCATTTGGGCCATTTGATAAAGCGGAGGTAAATTCTGTGGTGGGTGATGAGATTGGTGCATGTATGAGGTTTGGCTTTGGTGCCTATAGTCTGGTTGCGAGGTTGGGATTGGTTCTGCCATTCTTGGCTGATAGTCATGGCCAGTCATTCGCTTGTGTTCATATAAATATTTCGGATGTGAGAAGTTCATGTGACACACACTGCAACGAGGAGCAAGACTGTCTATCGAAATGAATTCATTAGCATTCGCCGGCCAATCGGGCTCCTTCGGGTACACCGGAGGTTCCTTATTGGTTTCCAGTAATTTCTTCAATAGATCCTCAGTTGCTTCACCGGTATTCATCATATCATCGGCAAAGTTTTCGAGTCCATCGAAGGTGGGACACTCAAAATATCTACTCTCCGGTTGAAGGAAGTTATTCGTCATTTTTGTACTTGTATCTTCGACAAAGGGTTCCAGCGGTGCAGTCTCAGTGATTTCTGTCTTGTATGGGATTTCGGCGGGTTTTGGGACCTCAATTTCTGCAACGGGCTTGTCATCTTTTTTATTAGAAACCACTTCGAAATTCTGTGAATCAAGCAGTTTGAGTTTCAATTTAAGGCTACCATGTGTTGGACTTGGTTTCGGGCTCAGGGAAGACAAGTACTGTTTAACCTTTTCATTGTCATCACACAAGCGCTCCACTCGAATTTCTGGCAATCTTACGTGACTCTTCAGATGTTCATGCAGCTCTCTTGTTTTCCGAAAGTGCATACTGCATTCTCGACAATAACGTTTTTTAATTTTTTTCGACGACGACGCCGTTGATATCACACTCTCAGCCGATGAAAAATACGATGCTGGTGAAACTGGTGCACTGGCAGCGTTCGATCCAACGCCACTACTTTTTACTTCATCTCGCTGGATGTTGCGCGGAGATGCTGTCTTCTGGGAGCCTTCTGTATTCGATTCATCCTGCTGCAGTGCGTCCTCCTTGAATGTGTGGGATGATTCACTCATATAATCATTTATGATTTCCACCGAATCATCTTCTGTTTTATTTTCGGTAGACTTGAAGCCTGCGAATTCGTCATCGTCGGCCAGACTGCCATCTGGCAGGGGGTCTTCTGCCAGAGAAATAAGATGTGGTGGATCTGGGAAAAGATCAACGCAGGTGAGAGGTGGCAAGTCTGAAAGTAAAGAGAAAGCAAGTTGTTAAGAATGGAATCAAACATTAATTATTTTGTTGCTATTATGGATGTTAAGGTATTCGTTCGCGTACAAATTTATGTTAAACCAACCAACATATGTACATATGTATTTTACATAAACGTGATTTGCGGTTAGTTGTTTTCTACGATTGGGCACATGAAATGTATAAGTGATTTGCTTTTTTTAGCCGACAATTCCGTACAAAGCAGAATCCGTATTGTTTGTAGATGAGATTTTGACCGTCTTATTCACAGCTCTGCACTTAAGAATGATTTGTTTTATATTTACAAACTTCTTAGTCTGAAATGGAGTGGAGATTGAGGTGATTGCTGGATTGTACACTAGGATGGCTTGAGTGTGATCCATTAACCACTCATGGAGAATCACAATCAGCTGAGGATTAAGGCGATTAAGCCAAAGCAAAGCGAACAGAAGGTTTATCTATCAATCTCTGTAAGACCGTTTTAGTGCCCTTCTAAAGGAGGACACGTGCCAACCTTGGACCAGTACTAATCAAAAATACCACACTACGCGAGGTCAAATATCTTGGAGTAATCCTGGATAAACGACTCAACTGGAACTCACATATTAAGTCCGCCATAGAGCGTGCTACCAGAGCACTGTTGGCCAGTAGACGTCTATACGACAGGACTGTCACAAAAAATACCCATTATCACATATGAGGCCATCGTTTGGTGGCCCAAAACACTCCAACTAACGACGGCCAATAAGTTGCAGAAACTACAACGTATTGCTTGTCTTGGAATAACAGGTGCCATGCGCACCAGCCCCACGAAAGCTCTAGAAGCTATAGTCAGGCTAGCTCCCTTACCAATGTTCGTTAGGAAGATTTTATTATAAACCAGGTAACTTAACAGGTCACCTCAGCATACTCAACTCAATCCCTAATATAAACATGTTTTATACAATGCCGAATATTATGGTCAGGCAACATTGTTTCGGGAGGCTTTTCGAAGTTGTAATAAGTATAAATATATACCGCGCAGCTGGTCTAATGGTTTTCCAGCACAAGACCCTAGAAGTCTGGTATGGTACACAGACGGCGGCGGAGTGGCAGCAGGAGTCTTTGGATACAACACAACGGTTTCCGTACCAATGGGCTCGAATGCTTTAAGCAATGCTTTAGTACAACGCTTCAAGCTAAAGTCCACGCCATACAGATCTGCGCCAGAAGAAACCTCCACGAAGGCAGTAAGGGCGCCAATATACTCATATTTTCAGACAGTCAAGCAGCACTAAAGGCACCCTCGACTCCTTGGACTCCAAAACTGTCAAATGTTGCTATGACGCTCTGCAATCTCTTGTCAGACACAACAAAGTGAAGCTTGGCTGGGTCCCCGGGGGATTGCAGGTAACGAATCCGCAACCAAAAAGGTCTGTGCGCTCTGACTCGAAGAGGATGAAACTTCTGAGCACATCTTGTGCGAATGTCCGCCACTAATATGGTTAAGGAAACGTATCCTCCATAGGGAGATACTGACTTCAGTGGATTTTATGAACGTCCACTACAAAAGACTTACTATCTTTCCTGAGGGAAGTAGTACGTCTTCTGAGTTAACCCTTCGATACAATAGATCTATCCTGGTCGCGGTGTCTTTGCCTTCATGGTATGGGTTGTACAATACAAGAGGAAAAAAACCTTAAACCTCTTCTCCTATATTGAAACTGAAAACCACAAGTATGCTGTGGTGCTGATGATTTACATAGAAAGCATCATCATCATCATCTTCTGACCCACTTCATGATCCACTAAAGGGGTCGCGGGGGTGAACCACGCACGAGAGATCTCCAGGCAACTGGATCCTCCGCCATCGACTCTAATTCATCAGGAGCAATGCCCAAGCGTAACCCGGCGAGTTTTTGAACTTGGTCCAACCACCTCGTCCTGGGTCTGCCAAGCGGTCGCCTACCTGATGGAATCGCATTCAACGCCCGCCTCGGAAGTCGTGATGATGGGGACATTCGTGCCACGTGACCAAACCACCGGAGCATAGCCCTTTCCGTTCTAAGAAGCAACTGCTCAATATTGAGTTCCTCGCGCACTGCCGTGTTTCTCACCCTATCCCGGCGAGTAATTCCCACAATAGCACGAAGAAATCTCATCTCAGCAGCTTGCACTCGCGGTCTTATTCTTTCGGTCATTACCCAAATTTCATGACCATGAGGTGAGAGTTGGAACAAATACTGAGTTGAAAACCGCTAACTTGGCTTTGACACCAAGCTCGGCCTTTCTGATTACAGAACTACCAAGCTGTGTCAAAACTGAAAGCATCTATAATATAATATGGGTGATGCTATAGCCCGTAGAGACCCAGGGCCTAGCGTCTTAGCAACCACTCATGTTGTGCGTGCTATTGTTCTTTTACAAGTAGAATGGACCTACAGTTTTATGAGAAGCTTTTTCTAGACAGTTATACTTTTTGATCAGTGTCAATGATTCGAAAGAGGAAAATTATTTTTCTTCGTACTGGGATTCGAACCTAGACGCTGAAGTTCAAGTGTAGGAGTCGACGCACAGACCCACAACGCGTCCTGTTCAACTTACCTATGTAATCATTAATCAATAATGATTATAATGGGCTAAGAAAAAAACTTGAAAACTGGTTCTCAACCTCTACAAATTCGTGAAGAAATAATGGCAACAAACTGTCGTTATTTCGGTAAACTTTTGCCATTATTTTCATGTATATTTTAAGGGGGAACAGGCTATTTATAGAACAACGTGCAATGACTTTATCCATTTTATGCAGTTCTACGGATTTTATGGTTTCTCACACAGTTAAGCATTCTGTGCTCATAATGCTGGTTTTGATACTCGATCGATTTTTACGATTACACCATTCTACGGCAACATTGTATCTACATTCAAATGATTACCCTCGCCGGTCAGGTTCAGGATTTTTCGCAAGTGAATTCAACCAGATCCACGAAGAAGAATATCCCAGATTGGTGAAAACATAACGAATTCTAAATTTGAAATTCAATCTTAAGCCCATCTTATGTATGTACTTCCAAATCGAACACATACAGAATATAGACTGATTCGAATGGCTTCGTAATTCAATACATTGGCTGTGAGTGCATGAGAGGTATTCTATTTTGTACTTCAAATGTTTTTCTTTCTTTTACTAAAGAACAGGTCAAGCATCACTACAAAGTGATTATGGATGCATGTATATACATGTACGGAACGTGAATGTATGCATGTGGCTGACAATTGAAGTAATTGAGTGGCTGCTATTTCACAGATCACTCTGTAGAAAAATATACCTCTTCTCATAATGCCCTCCTCTATGCCCATGAGATACTTCTGCTAATGTGCTTGGATTCTTTATTCCACAAGATTCTGAACGTTTGCGTGTTCTTCTGCCACTTTTGTTACGTTCAAGCGAAGAGAAGTTTCGTCGTCTTTTGTGGAGAGAAATACAAATGCCATGACAAAACACTTTATAAGACTTTTCTTTTTTGTGTTTTCGTTCTTCGTGTTCCACATGCACGAAAGTCTTTGTGCTGAAACGTGTAATAATAAGGATTTGCTTGTGGCCTTAGGGAGGTCATTCGGGGTCTTACCTTTTTCTTTATCCAAGTCTAAAGTATCAATGGTTGTGGTGAATTCCTTGAAGGTGGTTTCATTTTCAAAATCCATTGTTGAGTACTGTAAATAAGCAAACAAATACAGGTTTGTTTAGATGAATTATGTAAAAAGTAAATATGTACGAAACTATTCTACGCCCCTCGATCAGGGTGATTAATTACATGATACAAGCAGTATGATTAAAATATTCAGACAAACACTGCACCTGCAGATGGAGGGTACCTTTATGACAACAAAACAGAATGGATCATGGATCTACTATCAGATTTTGTGTCCCCGTGTGCATATTTATCAAGCTAAAACTATCACCTGCTGTCCATCATAGCATACTACAAAGTTGTCTCCCATTAAATCGAGCATCTTAATCTCCGCGCCTTTATTACACCCTCAAAGGTCGCGATGCTAATTAAATCACTTTCAATAAATTTTTGTTATAATTATTACTAATTTGGTGTACTTAAGTTTGATAGAAATATTTCTGGTTAGGAGCAATTTCCTACACTGTTGTTAAAAAGTAAAATGCATTCAGTGTTTTTATTAACGCGTTCAATCAAAAAAATATCCTGACCAACCGGTGGATGCGGCACCCAACGTGTTAAATAATAAAAAAAAGCAAGGCCGTATAGTGCTGTTGTGCGCCACTCTCCCGAGTGAAGTAAATGTTTGAAGTAATATTTAACACGCGGCTGAGTATATTTATCATATCGCTAAAAATGAACTACTTTCACTGGATGATCCTTGCGAATTATAGGAAGCCAGAAGAAACTCCAGTGGCGATGTGGGTCTCAGCGACGACTCCTACGCCCTTGAACCTCGGTCTCTCGGTTCGAATTCCAGTACGACACAAAAAATAATTTTCACGGCCCCACCTATACCGAGTCACTGACAATGCTCAAAGAATATAACTGTCTAGAAAACGTTCGGAGTCGGCATAGAACTGTAGGTCCCTTTCACTGGTGAGAGAACAATAGCACGCACAATGTGAGTGGTTGGTAGGAAGCTAGGCTCTGGCCCTCTACAGGCTGTATCGTCATATTGTTATTATTGTAAGAAAATGTTTACAAAATTTGAGTTTCTAGGCTGTTATACTCTATAAACACTGTCATAACTTGGGAGAGGTGACACAGCGAAAGCTCTTTTTTGTTCACAGTCGAACCACCAACTTTCAACGTAGGAGTCGACCCACTCATCCACTATATCACCACAGAATGATGCAATCACCCACGACTCCACTCCCACAACCTTTGAGAAAACTTAACTTTTTTTTTAGATCTTCACCTAAGAATCCTCTTCTCAGATTAGTTTAAATTCAATATGATAGAAACAGGATGTTTCTCTGTGAAGTCAGAATTAAACGATCCAAGTTACCAAAAGCTAAGAATAGCAGAATATATCACGTGTTCTTGTAGAAAGTCACCATTTTCTCCTGACACATTTAACAACATTGAGCATTCATGACTTATCTTTTTGTTTCCATAAGCATTTACCTAACAGCTAAACTCCTCGCTTACCAACAAATTTAACTTCAATTTAACAATCCATAGCGAGACATGGCAACGTCCAAAAATGAAAAGTAATTCAAGTTACCTTTAATGTAAACAACAAACATGGCCTGAGTCCAAAACTGACTAGACCACACTTTCGTTTGTACACAAATGCCCCCATTTTTGGATCGATAGTATACTTCAAGTATGCCTTCAAATGGATGACAGCTGTAAAGTCGACAACGTACACACATAAGGCGTAAGCCATACAAAATAAACATACTTTATTGTGGATTCATTTTGGAGAGCCTTGGTTGATGTTATTAAGTTATGTAGGTATATTTTTAACGCTGAAGCAGCGTACATTCTGTCGCAACATGCCATTAGCATGTCATCGGGCTTTTCAAAAATAAAAAATATTTTCTACAATTTCTGCTCTACATTCGTTTCTAGATTGACAATATTTTAAGATACAATATCTGCGAATGAGATCAAACTGACAGAGCGCCATGAGATTCCTCAGCGCAGACCATTGTATGTATGTATGTATATGCATTTTTGTTTTGCCCCCGAACAGCAAACAAAATAAAAGTAAAAGATGTTCCACACAATCCCCGCAGGTGTCCACGCCACAGATTCAGCAGGTGCTGTTCTTTTTTCATTCCACAATAAGTTCATTGTTAACAGATGCCTTTCATGTTGGTGAAGTATATACAGATTTAAGATAGATTCCAGTGCATGTGTATAAGTGGGTATCTGCTACACATCACGATTGGGATGTCTACAAAGTTGTGTCTTCTCATCTAGAGAGCTGAGATGGAGTACTGCGTGCATTGTCATCACGATTGCTTAGCATTGAAGGATACATAAGTAGGATTTCCTAATATTTAACAATTACTCAGCAGTTTGAAATGAATGATTATGCTGAATTGCAAAATATCAAGAACCAAACAATTCAGCAAATCACGCCAGTGCTGGGTGAATTTGCTGATTGTGCTTGGTAATGCAATGTAAGGTTTTTATAGGACTTCATTTTTGTGGTGCATGGCATCACATTTGTAAGGATTGCCAATTTAAATTGCTTTGAATCTGTCTTCACGCACGTCTTGTTACTTGTTAAAGGGGGTCAAGTGTGGTAGTTGCTGAGTTAGTGTAACTTAATGGAAATGTTTTCTTCTCCTAATTGGATAATATTTACCGTAATTGTAATTCATGATTCGATTCAGATATTGATGCACACAAAAAGACGAAATTTAGGTTAATATCATCATCAGCCTGTCCATTTCGTTAAACTCATTCTTTTTTAATAAATTCACCCAGTCTTGAGATTCAGTCCAGCTCCAGCCTTGAGACATTGCCATACCACTGCTGGATGACCATCTGATGTTAAAGTTTCGTCTAGAAACAAATTCAGTTCACCTGCTCGGTGATTGAAATCACAATCCACACGTTCAGTTGGGTTCATTCTTCTTTTCCAGAGAGATCGATGCATTCCGGTTTGGAATGCAAGATGAAAAAGAATGGATGGGAAAAGAGAACGAAAACTAAGAAAAATAAAATAAAACCAGTACTGGCCCTTACTGTTCAGTTTTATGTTAATAAATAGTTTAATGGAACCAGGATCATACGATTATGGAATGATTACAGCTGCAGAGCAGAGAAATTATACATTGTCAACATAATAACCACTTCGTTCATTTTCGTTTACTTAAAAATTACTCTCTACCTACGTAAATGACAGTTAGTGTTCGAATTTTGTATGTTCTCAGACGCAACTACAATAACATAAGTTTACTTAAATAATTAATTATGATTGGACCTTTACTTGAGTTATGCCCAAGAAGCCTAGTGGTATTTGTTTATGCACGGACAGATACAATTCTTTACCGAATCAGGGATAGAAAATATTAAAACCATTTCATGAACTTTATGGTCCAGAAAACGCCTGTTAATGGTAAAATGGATATAATGACGGCGATTTTGTTGCTCTATAAAAATGTCATTTAAAACATTTTAACGACTACCGCTTTTTTAATATGGCAGGATTATGATTCAATAGCTCCGACCGACTGTCCCACGGAAAGATTAAAATACAACCATTACATTACTAAAAACGTGCGCTTAATTGAAACTTAAGCAACAGAAACGTCAATGCAAAAATTTGCTGACCTTCAAATTGTTTTATAAATAATTTAAAGTCGAAGTACAAAAACAAAAAAAAAGAATACAATACAACGCCCGACTTCTATTATTTGGAAAACAGCCAAGTGAACAGCTTGTTCCAATTTGACACGGTTGATATTTCTGCAAATGGAGCTTCTCATATCAATTGACATTCATTTTGAGTGATTTTTGGCATGCAAATGAGTATAAGTTCTGTTGCCAAACTTTCAGTTGCAAAAATCCACAGCTATTGACTAATGCTCGGGTATAACTTTCCCTACTTTATATACTCTCTACTGTCGTGTTTCTTTTTCTGTAAACAGTCACTATACAAATATTCAGTAATCACACTTTGTCTCTCAGCGAAATGACTGAGAAATGGTGCCGTAAGAAAGACCGTTGTTCTTAGATGGACTGTCGCAGCAGTCCGACAACGTGACCTGGTTTAAAGCTGCCTCCAGTTTTGCCAAGCTGGTTGACGACGCCTCTTTGTACGTATGAGGTGGTGCAGCTACCACTGTTGCGTTTATCCATGGGCAAGATTGAGAGATTCTTATATGTAGTATGTTCCCACTACACGCGAAATTGCATAATTTTGGCATCGCAATTTCGAAATTGCACATAGCGTTCACACTACGATTGCAACAATTTGGTTTGACAGCGAATGTCAAAAGTACCAGCGCTGTCAAACATTGTATCAATTGTGAGAAATCTCCTAGTTCTGTTTGTTATAACTATACGGAAACTGGGATAATCTGCCATAATACACATTTTCGTACACAATTTCATTGAAAATGAGATAATTGAGGCAATTTCGAAATCGTTGTATGGGAAGTTGGGCAATTTCGATCCTAATTCCAAGGGAAATTAACGAAATTACTCAATTTCGTCTAGTGCGAACATACTATTAGGCTAAGTGGACTAGAAGTCTTTCAAATCCCAGACCATTTTTCTACCATGCCGTTGTCATCACCAAGTTAGTGTTCACTCTTTATTCCCTTTACCGATATACCCTACTATGTAAACAGCCCCAAGCAGTTTGATCTTTACACGTGCCCAGTAAGCTCTCTCTCCAACTCACACATTCCAGCGCCTAAATCTTCTTCAATTACTGTTTGACGTGGGAGATTTCCACAATTAAATTCAATTAAGCGCCATTACCGCTTTGAAAAATGACATAACTTTTTCATTTCACTGGATCCTTGAGGAAAAGTGTTCGCGTTCATTTTGATTTCATAATTTCAATTATCTCAATTAATAGACGAAATTAATGATTTAAATTACGGTGTTCCGACACTTAGTTAATTGCTTCCATCCTCATTTGACGTTTGATTTGCTTCAAGTCATTTCATTTGATGTTGAGCGGTCTGTCAATTGACAAGTGATGATATTCGGTCTTTGAATGAGAAATGTCGTTCCATGTTGAAGTTGAAATAAACAAAAAGAATTCATCTAACAGAACATAAGATACAATACTGCAGAGATATCTGCAAAGGAAACGCTGACAGCTTGTCAGTCAAAAGAATCTTGGTGGAGAATGATGAACGCTGACGGATGCAACGACGCGGTACTCCTTTCATCCCTTTTCTTGTTCATTTTTGTTGGCGGCATTTGGATATTTATTATTCCAATTTTCTTGTTTAAGAGGAAAGGGATTTAGACTTGAAAAGACTTACTTTAAGTCGGATGCGAATTAGATTAGATAGGACGTGAAACTAGTTACGATGTTTTAAAAAATACGTACAAATACATTGTACAAGAATATGCACGGGTAATGAGTGCTAACAAAGTACAAATGACTACATTTCAAAGCTGTGAAAGTTACAAATAGGTTATTCAATACAAAATGTACCTTCTGAGTAAAAGAAAACCGCAAAGTACAGTACACGTGAGTCGCTTCTTGCGAACTGCGAACGGCAAACTTGCCAAGCTTGGGAAATCCATTGTTAGGGAAGGCTACGCGTTGAACTCAGTAACTAAATGCTCTTGGAATATTTAAAATTTGTATAAAAGGCGGCAACAACTTTTATTTTTATTTAAGGCTTAATGGAATACAATATCTGCCAAAAATTGTTGACTTTGATTCATTCATACTACACCAACGTTGACTACGTCTCTAACATTTCATCTTATAATGGTGTTCAAGTACACGCATGATATTGGCGACGAAATGAAGAAGCACGTGTCCAGGAAATTTGTCACGGAATAAACCTGTGTAACACGTGGGACGTTATGCTGAAAGTAAATTACATCGACGTTCATAGCTTTTACTTCAGGGAAAAGTCCATGAAAGTGGCTTGATAATGAAATTCATTCACTGATACTGTCGCATCACCAAGACGACTAGCTAAACTACATATCACTCGTTTCTTCAACTTTTACCCTTTTGTTTATGGAGTCCATGATTCCTCCTACTTTTTTCAGTTACTAATTGTTTTCCAATTTTTATTTCATATTTTTGCCGATTTTTGAAATGTTAACAATTTCAATAAGTTGCCTGAATGCATTTCGATCAGTATTAAATAAATTTAAATTTTTACTTATGAAGTGTAATTCTTTAAGCCTTTTTCAAAACTAGAAGACCTGTTCCCGTGCTTGCCTAGTATAATTTAAACAAGTTTATTTATTTTTCAAGAAATAAGTTTATTCAATGAAGTGAATAAGGCTTTAACTAATCAAGTTTATTTATTTGTTTACAAATATATGTTTAAACAATAAGATTTTGTTAAATTATACTTTTATTTTGCTTTTAAATACTTATAATATTTTTTTTACTAAATATTGCTTTAATATCTGTGAAGACATGTACAACTCGCTATAAACTTTGCACTGATTGTTTCGCCAAAAACGACAAATCGCTAAAATTTGCATTTAGAAAGAATTTTTAGTAAACAACCTGTTTACTTTCAATTTCATATTAGCCAAAGTATTTTGGAGTAAACAACTGTTTACTTCCAATTACTTCCAAATGTTAGCCACGAACATGTGTTAACATAATATAAAGGGTGATTTTTTAAAAGCTATAGCAAAGTTTTTCAAAAAAAAAACACATAAAATTCAAAAAAATGCATGAAATCTTTATTTGAATCGATAGTACGGTCCATATAATTTAATGTTTGAAGATTATTTCATGCACCTTGACCTTGACTGCGCCTCAAATGGTCTATCCGCTTAGTCCAATTTTGGCATACTCTTTCAAACATTTCGGCCGGTATCTCACGAACAAATGCTTCAATGTTGTCTTCCAATGCGTCAATTGAAGCGAGCTTGTCTGCTTCTAGTCTAAAGGCGCTAAATCGCACGATCTAGGCGGCCAATTGACCGGTCCCGAACGTGAAATAAAATGTTCACCGAACTCGCCCCTTAATAAGTCCATTGTTGCGCGTGCTGTGTGGCATGTGGCACCGTCTTGTTGAAACCACATGTCATGCAAGTCAAGCTCTTGCATTTTGGGCAAAAAAAAGTTGTATATCATCTCACGGTAGCGCTCACCATTCACAGTTACGTTACGATTCGCATCATCTTTGAAGAACTACGGTCCAATGAATCCACCAGCCCATAAACCGCACCAAACTGTGACTTTTTCTGGATGCATTGGTAGCTCTTGCAATGCTTCTGGCTGATATTCACTCCAAAATCGACAATTCGGCTTATTTACGTACCCTTGAGCCAAAAATGAGCTTCGTCGCTAAACACAATCTTTCGGTAAAAAAGTGGATCTTCGGCCAACTTTCCAAGAGCTCACTCACCAATCAAAATTCAATAATTTGCAAGCGTTTTTCGTTTGTAAGACGATTCATGGCTAAATTATAGACCAAACTGAAGATGTTTGACAGTGAAACAAAACACGAAACGTGCGTCAGCTGTTTAAACCATTGTTGCCAAACAGATAATAGCTTAAAAATCACCCTTTATAATCTTTTTCTTTTTTATTATATAAAATTTCCATATCACAATGTTAGTTAACCGATTTTTACCAAATTGTATATATACCCCTAAGTGATAAGGGTTGTTCACCCTTAATTTTTTTTTTTTGGACGAAATTTTTTGCTTTTATTTTTTTATAATGTGGCATTAAAAAAATACATACAACCGTACATTTCAGTAATTTAATCATTATCATCACGCTCGATAACTGATCAATTATAGTGTTTTTAACTGTACTTCGATTAAAATTTCCCTTAGCTTATGGCAAATCTAACATTTTTTTTATGAAAATAAACATTTCTGCGTACCGATTAATGATTCGGCGCGGCCTGGACAACGTCATTCTACGATGTCGTGAGCTTTGTCAACAATTCATGGTCGACATGTACGCGAAGATAGAGGGCGAACGACTACGATACTTACGATATAATCAAGTCAAGCTGCGTGCGGAAGAGTACATTCACTTACGAGACGCTATTAACAACAACGCCGACGTCGCCGAAATTGGTAACTCTGTCATTTCACCATCATCGTACGTAGGCAGTCCACGCCATATGCAAGAATATATACAGGATGCTATGGCTTACGTGCGCGAATATGGACGACCGTGTTTATTTATCACGTTCACATGTAATCCAAAATGGCCAGAGATTACATCTTCGCTATTGCCTGGCCAAAATGCAATACATCGTTATGACATTACAGCACGTGTATTCAGACAAAAGTTGAAGTCTCTAATAAGTTTCATTACTAAATTACATGTATTCGGTCCCACACGTTGCTGGCTGTATTCAGTTGAGTGGCAAAAGCGAGGATTACCTCATGCGCACATTTTGGTTTGGTTAATCGACAAAATCCGTCCTGAAGAAATCGATAGTATCATTTCTGCGGAAATTCCAGATCCGTCTACTGACCAAGTGCTGTTTGATATTGTTACAGCAAACATGATCCATGGTCCATGCGGTACTCTTCACCGTTCATCGGCTTGCATGGCAGATGGAAAATGTACTAAAAATTTCCGGACGGATATCCAATATATCGCCGAAGAAATCCCGATAATGGCGGACAATCATTTATTAAAAATATCAGCAACACAGACATTGACATTGACAATCGTTGGGTGGTGCCGTATTCGCCTCTGCTAAGCAAGACATACAATGCTCATATTAATGTTGAGTTTTGCAGTTCTGTGAAGAGCATCAAATATATTTTTGCAAGTATGTCCATAAAGGCAGTGATATGGCTGTGTTTAGAGTAGAAAATACTAATGTAAATGCTCCTCCTGAATAAAAACGATGAAATTACGCTCTACCAAATTCGGTTTTCCAATTCATGAACGGTATCCAGCAGTTGTTCAGTTAGCCGTCCATCTTGAAAACGGTCAGCGTGTATTTTTCACGAACGAGACAGTGATTGATCGTGTTACAAATCAACCTAAAACTACACTCACTGCATTTTTTGAATTGTTTAATAGTACGGATGATTTTGATGCCTTTGCAAGAACATTACTCTATTCACAAGTACCACGCTATTTCACATGGGCTCAAACAAAAAAATTGATGCGCCGCAAGCAAGGCTCACCAGTTGATGCATGTCTCAATTTATTTAAATCGAACGCTTTTTACAGTCAATCCAAGACGCACTGAGTGCTTTTATCTTCGACTGTTATTGATTAATGTTACTGACCCATTATCATTTCAAGATATACGTAAAGTGAATGGGCAACAGTATCCAACATATAAAGACGCATTCCTTGCACTCGGCTTGCTGGAAGGCGACAACCAGTGGGAGTGTATGCTTGCTGAAGCTGCATTGAACTGTACAGCAATACAAATTCGTCTACTATACGCTATAGTGTTGACTACATGTTTCCCAGCTAGAGCACATATATTGTGGGATAATCACAAAGATTCAATGACTGATGATATCTTGCATCAATATCGTACACGGTGCAACGATCTAACAATAACATTCAGCGACGCTATGTACAATGAAGCATTGATTGCTATTGAGGATCATTTTTGCATTGTCATTACCAACTTATCACTCACTCATTTCGCCAAATCGAACTGCATCTGATTTAATTAATCAAATGTACATAAATCATGAGTGGCTTGCAGAAAGAGCTATTTTAGTAGCAAAACATGCAGACGTTTAAAATTTAAATTTGAAGATACAACAGTTGTTGCCCGGGAACTTGGTATCATACAAATCTATTGATACAGTTTGCGATGCCAGCGAAGCTTGTCAATTTTTCCACAGAATTTTTGAACTCACTGGATTTGCCAGGCATGCCACCGCATAATTTACAATTGAAGGTTGGATCTCCAATTATCTTGCTTCGTAATTTAAACCCGCCACGGCTGTGCAACGGTATGCGATTAGTCATTCGAAAATTGATGAAAAACGTTATCGAAGCCAGTATTTTAAATGGCAAGTTCAAAGGTGAAAATATATTAATATCACGGATTCCTATCATACCTATAGATGTGCCAATTCAATTCAAACGTACGTAGCATGCTCTCGAGTGGGTAAGCCATCCAGTTTGTTTGTGCACGCTAAAGATGGGCTAACAATAAAATAATGTTCACGCTATAGCATTAAAAGATTGATGTTGTTTGTTAGTGTTACTGTCTGTAATTAATATTGTGATATGTAATTTTAAGAAATAAACTATAATAACTTAAAAATAATATTGTTTGGCGTTTGTTATTCTTATATTCCCTTATCGTTCATAGCGCTCCATGCCTATTTCACGCATATACCACATACTTACACACTTATAATAAGTAAGTTACTTTTTGTCTACACTAGAATTTATCTAGAAACTAGAAATAATTTATAAGGCAAAACAACGTTTGCGGGTCAGCTAGTATTCATATATTTTAAGAGGTGAATAATATTCTCTCAGAAATTGGAGAAATAGAAAAACTGTGAACGAACACTCAAGTTATTGAAGAAGAGTTTACGGAAGGTTCTATAACAGATTTTACCACCTAAAGTTCCATCATATGCTAAAATACGATATTTTTGTGAAAAGCAACAAGATCTGTTGAGTTTGCACTAAAATAGTAAACAAATTCTTAGTTTTCGTCGAACGCGAACAGACCTAATGTACCGCAGTGGATAGAATGAGTAGAACTTTTAATGACCTCTTAAACTGTTTTAAGATCTTCCAGTTTGGCACTGCATCCGTCTGATAGTACACATTTCAATGCGGAACTGCTTATAAACAGGTTACATAAAGTATCCTCATGTTTTCACACATATCTCATTTGAGGCTTCACATCTTCAACAAGTTTTCGATAACAAGTACCGGTTATGAACAAAATAGTAGTTTAATTTTCGGAAGCATGCTTACTTCACGAAAACAAGAACATCCAGTTTTTATGAGGATGTATTCGGAATGTAATCAACAAGATGCATGCGGTTGGTTTCAGTTTATTGATGACAGTGGTTGAAATCTTCCGTTTCCGGATGTGTGGTGATGGCATAAATAGTGAACAGGGCTTTTTTAAGTGCGACTCTAATTCGTCCTAACCTTAAGTGGATACACAAGAATAGACGATTGCAAGGTCCTTGCATAAACATGACAACATGTGATCGTGGATGCCGCAGTTGCGATCCTCGGTTCGAATTCCAGTGAAAGCTAAGTTAATATGCTTTATTAGGTTTGTGCCGCAGTTGCGATCCTCGGTTCGAATTCCAGTGAAAGCTAAGTTAATATGCTTTATTAGGTTTTCAAATCTGGTTTACCATTTGCCGTTGGATATCAAATTTACAGCACTATCACTGAAGTTATCGATCAGTGGTAGTAGTCTGACGACAGTGGTCTAAGTGTGCTGGCTATTTCGCTGGCAGTCCACCTACCTAACCTAACCTAACAAACTTCCAAATTAAAGCACAAGGTGCATGTATGTGCTCGCTCTAAAATGAAAATTATGAAAGACATTATTTGACGAATCAAACTTAACATGAAGTCAAACTTATATTCATACATATTTCAAGGTCAAATTGGTAATGAGCAAAGTGAATATAAAACAAGGGTCATGTCCACAATATGTAGTAGCTCATCTCCCCTTCTAAATAAAATATTTTTATCATTAATCTACATCACCGGCGACCTTGTTCATAAGCAATACACTGAATTTAATCTCTTGAAGTTGATGTGCTCATTGAAAATAATCCTAGTTTTGATGGTCCATTTTGTCTTTTTGAAATGATGAAATGTATGCTCAATTATTGCATGGTTTTTCATCTCTTGTCACAGATGGCATAAACTCGTACATTTCTCATAAATTTCGTTCAATATCGGACACAATTAATTTGGCGATGCATCGTTATGTATGTATACGTCGACTGATGTTGTACATATCAAAAACCCCACCGTTTCATGCTCCCAAGTATATATACATACGTTCGTTTTAATTTCACTTAGGGACCGTTCAGAAAAATCAGATTCAGCGATGTTTTTTTCTTCTTTTTTTTTTAACACAAAATCAACGTTCTGCTCTGCAGTAGTTGCCCAGTCAGCCAATCAACGAAGTCACGATGTCCACATTGGTTTGCCCCCGTGGTTGCCTTTGAGTATATTGAAACTGTGGGATAGTTCCAATTGATGGGAATGATGGCGAATTGTCACGAGCAATGTCAAGGCATGACCCACCATCAAGAGAAAACACTGGTTTCTGCATATCTCAATATTAAGCTGATTTAGTGGAACGCTTTGACATTGCTTTTCAAACACTTTTTTACGCTTTTTAAAATATGCACCTCATCGGATATCTTCAAGACCAAATGCATTTCAAAGATGTATAAATAAATAAATTGTATTTTTTCCTTATCGGGGACTTACTTAAAATACTTAAAATTAGCTCACAATATACGTACATACACATAAAAAGCTGTAATCTTGTCGGAAGAAGGAAGCGAAACACAAAACAAAGCAAAAAAAATCAGAAATCATATCAAGTGAGTCCGACAATAGAATTCTTCTGAAGGTCGAATGGCGAGGAATACCTAGAGCATAGAACTATAGTATGCGGACATCAACCAACGTAGATTAAGACTTAAGGGCAAACTAAAATGTAGCTAATACTAGCAAACGTTTTGGTATACGGCATTTACCCAACAAATTGAATTTGTTTAAATATTTTTCAAAGCTACATACTTTTCCCTAGCACGCCTAACACCTAATTTGTAGTTCAAAGGATTCAGGTCCGGATTTAAAGATGGAGGTTTGGAACGCGATTTGTTAGCCAGGTTTGTGTGGTTTTTGCCTTACGAACGGGAGTGGAGTCTTGTTGGAAGTTTCATACGCATGTCGTGAAGACCGAACATAAATCATATGATTCTACTCCAATGGTGAACATTTTCCTAATAAACATTTTTTTTCTATCATCATTTTTCACGTACTGGCGAAGCTTGTCCCATCCCATGATTCATGACAAATAAGTTTACATCTTTTAACGCATAAACTTATCATAAATGCTACACTTGTCAAAAAACTATCAAGTTCAAATGCTTTTTGAGAATAAATGAGTTGAGCTAGTACTAGATATAATAACAGTGAAATCATATTTCGAATTAGATCAGACATCTATTCATAGGTTATAACCAAAAATCAATTAAACAATTCTGTCAAAAAAAAAATTAGACTGAAGTTTGTTGGAGACTTGAGTCACATAAAGAATGACCAAGATATGCGAGTTGATGAGTATTTACTTTAAGTTTATGACAACATAAACTAGAACTTGCTTGAATGGTAAACTACTATTACCGCTCTTGCAGCGCCTTTCCCACTAATAAAAAAATCCACTTGGGAGCTCACTTCTTCCACAGCCTATGCGAGCTAAGCAATGCTAATGTCAGTCATCGCAAGCACTTCGTCAAAACCGCAAACTGGTTTTCAGAGCAGGAGTCACTTGATCCGCATGCACAACGGGCCTACGTTGGCTTAAGTGTTACACTCTCCGCAGTCCGCCACTTGAAGTTAAGATAAAGGATATAATACTAACACAACGTCAAACTCATTCGATTAATAATGAACTCAGTATCTGGTATAGTGCTTCTCATATTTCAACATCTCCAGAGCGAAACAAAATTTACGTTTGTAAATCACGCCACTAATCTCATTTCTACGCAGGCAAGTACTTAAGAACGACGGCACTGAATGAATGTCTCCAATTTCTCCCTTTACGTGGAATTCATCACAAGTCAATCAATCAATTTGAAATTCATGGAAGTCTATAAGTCAAAAGTGCTCTAATTAATTCCAAGGTGATTGTGGTCAGCCATTTGAGGGTACACAAGCAAGTGCCTCCACATAAATTAATTCCTCGAAAAAACGTGCACGTAAACTCGGCCATTGCATGATGTTCAAGGAATCCAGAACAAATCGAAGAATTGATTAAAAGAGTGTTTCTTGGAAACCCAATCGAGATCGTTAGTTCACACAGAGGAAGATCATATACATTTTTAGAAATTCTGCACGAGAAAAAAAAGAGCTAGAATGTTCGTCTTTAAAAATAACATTGGAGAAGATTTTAATTGGCTCATTCAGTTAATAAAGGTGGTGTGCGTGACACAGTCTCTATGCCAAATAGGGGACATATATCTAGCTTCATGCAATATAATGACGATCGAGATAATGTCGAATTTTATAATTCAAAATGCGTTATACTTGTCTTCGAATTCTTCGCCCAAATTTGACATCCCTGTTTCATTCACATGCGTCAGACCGAACTATAATGGATCGTTTAACGGGCTAAAACTATGAATACTGGATACAAGAATAGTGATTTTGCGAACATTAGGAACATGGTCGACAAAATGGTAAACTGACAAAACAAAAGAAGAAGCTCTGTTGCAGTTCTCTCAAGTCGTATCCATCATCAATTACACTTATCGTTGGCAACGTTTTGATGACTGAGGATCAGCTCAGATCATTCAGCGGTTTACAACCTGAATATGACTGAAAAGGCTTCGAATGACAAATAAGTGGGATGTTTGGGTTTCTCACGAATTCAGTGAAAGAAAGTAAGTATGGATATCTAACAGGAAGGGCGTTGTTTGCCATCATGACAAGGACAGACCACGCCCAAGTGTTAAAACATAAGCTGAATTAATTTCGCTAGGAAGTTATGCAGCACCCATCGTATCTTGCAGACCTTGGTCTTTCTAACTAACATCTGTATCTGCTTTCTCCAAAATAATTTGGACGAAAGGCAATTCAATTTTTTATTTCATTTTTTAATCATAAGCCTGTAGGGCGTTTGTGTCTCACAGAACGCTGGAAGAAAGTAATATACCATGATGCATATTTTAAATAGTTAGTCCTTTATTCACAGAGGCCAATCTCTTTATGTACCATCAGTCAATCTTAAGATAATATTTTGTAGTGCCTTAAACAATAAATGCATCCTATTCTTTCAACGGCATCTTATCGAGAACTGATCAATTTAGACTCCCATTTATATGGCCTTTAAGACGAAGTTTCAAACCGTTTTTAACTGTCCATTATAGTTTGAATTATGCTTAGGTTTTATCTTGAAATCTTATGAAAGCAGATGAGTATCAATGACAGGATTTATATTTTTTTGTTTATTATTATTAAATGTTTCATGTGAGTGTGCGGTTAAACCCACTGTATAGCCAGATATCCACAGGAATAGTGTTAAAGAAGTCGCATGCTGTGTTTTTATTTTAAGACTAAAGTACGTGTCTTACAAAATGTATAAACTTTGAATACACCTATACCACATTTTGATGTAAGCAATCAATTTGTTGAACCCAAGGATACAACAGGCTATGCATTTGTTGGCTTAAATCTTTGTTTTGTTAGAATTGATGAACAGGACTACATAAATGGTATAAGTAATGCAAATTTATGAGGGTTCACCAAAGGATTAGGATTTTAACGGAAGGTATATATATTTATGTACAAGGGCACTGATCAAAGTTTATGCAGTGGGTTTTAGTTTTGGAGAATTATTGTATGTTAATTTAGCTATGTAAACTGGTCTAAGGCTACAAGTTCTGAGGTTATACGAGGGGCGTTCAATGTATTCTCGGTATCGGGGAGCTGTAGTTGTATATATAAATTGACTTATTTATCAAGTAATACTATTATTTTAGTGCATTCATGTAAATGTGATTATTAATTCGCGTTTTATCTCTAGTTAAACAGAATCATAATGGCAACTGAGACGATGATGGTGAAAATTGAGCATCGCGCTTTAATTAAATTTCTCACTAAGCAAGGAAAAAGTCAAAAAAAAACTATTCATGGAGAGATGGTGGCTGTTTACCAGGGACCAGGGTTCCGCACCTTCATTATCAACTGTGCAAAAGTGGTCAAGTGAGTTCAAGAGAGGCAGAGCTCCGGCTACTGCTTGTACGGGAGAAAGCATCAAAGAAGTCGAAAAACTTGCTCTTGAGGATGCCCGAATAAAGACGAAAATGATGGAAGAGATCACCAAGCTTTCAATTGGTACCATTCACACCATTCTTCATGACCATATTAACCTGTCAAAGGTCAGTGCAAGGTGGGTGCCACAAATGCTCACAGCGTCTCAGAAAAAAGTGAGAATCGCATGCTGTAGAGAGCTTTTGGAGATGTATAGTGAGAACGCAGACGGTGTTATGGATCGAATTGTTACTGGTGACGAAACATGGGTCCACCACTATGAGTCCATGCTGTGGCATAAAAAAGGAACACACCCCCCGAAGAAGTTCAAAGTCACTTCGTCTGCCGGGAAGCTCATGGCCACAGTTTTTTGGGACTCAAAGGGAATCTTGCTCATTGAGTACAAAAAAAAACGTGAAACCATCAACGCCACATCCTACGCTTCCACTTTGCATAATTTGCGGGAGGAAATTAAAAAGAAAAGACGGGGTAAACTCGCAGCGGGTGTGTTGCTTCTTCATGACAACGTTCCTGTTCACACGGCGCGAGTTTCCAAGGCTGCTGCGCGAGATTGTGGACCTTGCCTCTAGTGATTATTTCCTGTTTCCGGATTTGAAAAAATTTTCGGATGATGAAGAACTCAAGCCGGCAATAAATGGGTATTTTGCAGAGAAAGAGGAAATTTATTTTTTTGAGGGTTTAAAAAAGCTTATCTCAAGATGTAACAAATGCGTTGATGTTAGGGGAGGTTATATTGAAAAATAAAAACAATTTAAATTGAATTCGCATTTTCCTTCATATCGATACCGAGAATATATTGATAATTTTTTTGATTTTCTTCTCTTAATTATTTCGTATTATTTACTCGCACGATCTTGGAGGTCAATTAATGTCTTCATTTTGAGAAATCACACGTCCAAGAAATTTATCACGAAATGGGATCATTGCTGCACCAGCTGTGTGCCACGTGTCGTCGTCATGCTAAAAATAAACGCTGTCCACGTCCTCGGCATCGTTTTCAGGCGAAACAAGTCGTTTGGTAACAACGCATTTACAAAAATTGTCACCATTATTATCTAAAAAAAACAAAAATATGACACCCCCAAAAATAATTACCACACCAGTCATATAATCATACCAAACTGTTACACGTTGTGGGCGTAGGGGTTGTTCAACTTTTTTTTTAGAAACCAAGCTGGACAATTTTTTTTTGTTTACTAGACAAATGGAAATGAGTTCCATAGCTCAGAATAATGTAAATACCAAAGCTTTCGGTTTTTAATCGGATTTTGACTATTTCCACATGTACTCGGAGCAGCCATCCTTATTGAAGGTCATCGGCATGATAGTTATAAGAAAGTTGCCGTTTAACAACGGCGCGAATATTAGAATGACACCTTTTTATTGCATGTGTATTCTTGTGATCATGAAAACAATAGTTTGTCAATATTTTGAGTTGGAAGACACGCCTGGATGACGGGAAGGTAATGGAAAGGGGAGCAGAGGGATAATCTCAGGGAATACATCTCAAAGGAATAATTCAACTCCAAACTTTCCACAGGTAATAAATAACTTTTAAAACTTTATGAACTTAAGTCGATTTTCGAAAGCAGTTTTAAATACAAACATGACAAATAACATCCACAATATAAAAGAAACACTACTTCCTTATCAGGTATCCTATGCATTTGTCGGCTTCAATTTCCAACCGGCTTAGTGTAGTATACAATCCAAGCAAGTGAGAAGAGCGTCCGTCACCTACGAACTACATAACTCAACAAGCATGCACAATTTTAAGTCACAGCTGGGTAGGCAAGTTGTAAATTATTGCCGCCTGTCATGTTAGATACGAGTCCATTTAGATACTTTCAGATTACAAATAATGTCAGTATTATACAAATATCCTGGCAGTGCAATCTTTGTTTACCCCCCCTTCCCCCACTGTGGACTTAGAAAACTAATGTTTATTTAGATAAGCAGAGATAAGAAAGAGTTTGATTTTCACAACATATGTACTGAATCAGACTTTTTTATCTAAACCAGGTTATCAGTAGAAAATGGTGTTGTTATTGTTTTTGTTTACATCATATGCATACACTTAGTTTTTAATTAAATTCGACTCGCGAATGACAAACAGTATAAAAGTCCGTTTATTGACATGTAAACACATGTTAAACAACATTAAGCCTCCGTATCCGTTGAATTAATTTCAAAACAATCTAGATTCATTCAAATAATGTAGCTGATACACAACCACACAAACACACACGAGCCAACACCAGCAAACACAAGCAGTGGCAAGTGACAACTGCCACTAACACCAGTAAATCACCCCCATGAGTAATTACATTCGAACCTGTCACAGATTGTCAAAATTGATGGCCATCACTATAAAGAGCGGCAATTCAAATTTATCTTCAACCAAAAACGATACACACAGCCGAGAAATGAATAAATTATTTTGTTGATAACCAAAAGGACATTATGTTATACATACTTTCATTGCTTCTTGAGGATGTTTGAAGTTGAATCTTTCAGTATCTCCTGGTTCGAGGTAAATCATTTAAATTCTTACCAAAAAACACGCTCGATTTTCAAAACAAAAAAAAAAAAAAAAAAAGCGATAATGTATCTTAATCTCAACACACGGCAATTACAAGCACATTGCAGCGCGACTTTCATACGAGAACACGCAACTTGCACGAAACGGAAGAGAGCCAACAGCAGTAGATTTTGCACAAATTGACGACAAATACAGCACAAGAAAAAAAAATAATAATAAATAAGTACGTATAAAAAAATGTATCTATGTATCTACACGAAATAAATTTGTTCGTCGTATCTTCTACCCTCTCAATGGTCGGCTGGCTGGTGTGTCCGTGTCTCTCTCACAACAACAATCTTCGGGCAAAGTTGAACACAAACTCGAAATCAGCTCCGGTTGCCAGATGAACACAACCGATAGCGACGACCAACCGACGTCAGCCTGTTACACAAAACCACTCTGTTCGAATGTACCCTAGTGTAGACTGTAGAGTAGATACAATTGGTGTGTATAACAACAGCAACAGCATAGTATAGCACAGCAGCAGTCAGCACCATTGCCAGGCGGCAGAGTGGTTGGTTGAGTGGAGAGTTGTTGTCGTCGTGTCGTCGTCGTTGTCATGGTTGCCGTCGCCGTCTCGGGCTACAACAGCACCACAAGCACCAAGCGTCGAAGCGAACAAGAGAGGTGCACAAAGGCAGGCAGCCAGGCAAACTCTACAAAAAAGGCGAACAACTCTCCAAAGAATATACAAAAATAGCACAATTGGCATGTAGCAGCATGTAGAAGGCGTGTGTAGACATGTAGCATGGCAAATTCTATTTAAGCTAAATTCCCTCCCCTGTCATTCCTTCGTTGAATAATTTTAATGACTTATTCTCGATGAACTCGGCAAGTATCTCAACGATGAAAATGATATTCAGCTTGTGCTAATTAATCTGACCTCACTTTTTGGAGTTACCTCTAAGTTTTAAGGATAAACATGTCGGTTTTAATTAAGTACAGAAACTTAAGTCTACAGTGTGTAGATTGATAGAAAAGATACAAAATTTCGTTTCCTTCAACATTTCAATCAATATCTTCGAGATAAACGAGTAATTCGTATCGTTATGGGTACTTATATCTGGAACGAGCTCGCTGCAGCCATAAAACCAAGGAGAACTCAATAAAAATGTGTTTTTTTCTTTTTTAAAACCTGTTTCGCTTGTGGGTAGCAAACGTAGAGAGGTGAAACGATGAAGAAGAAGCAAAAAATAAACTCTACAAAGCTGTGGAAAGTATACACAGAATGCGGCAAGAGGAAGTCGACAAAACAAATGTCTTCGGCATGGCAGTTTGATGCTTCTTTTGGTGCGGCTGCTTAAGCGTCATCCATCACTGTAGGTGTAGGCACTTCTTGTATGTACACCATTTGTATGTACACACACATACCCATATAGCCATATACCCATGGAAACGCGCATCAGTACATAAAGATAGGGAAGGAAGAATCTTAGAAGGATCTTTAAGAGATAACAACAAGGAATTTCGTTTGATGGATAACCAACCTTAAATATCCGCATAAAAACTTTAGGTGTTTGACATAAAGAGGGAGAGAAAAGGAACAAAGAAACTGAGTATGATCGAAGAGGCGCATGCAAATTTCCACGTGTGATGCCAAGATTGTAAAAAATAAGGTTTCTCATAGCTTCTCCCTTTGATGGAATGTTATGTTTGCTATAATTTTTGTAAGGAAAAATCCTAAATTGTATCCTAATCCGGAATGTCTCCATTTCCCCACTCTGTCTCGGTTCATTCCCATTTTGAATACACACAGTGAGTCTGGTGCCACGTCAAGCGATTGTATTTGACAGCAACAGCACTTCCATTAAGGCCATGTCAGTCACATAGCTCGCTCTCTCTGTCTGCTGGTGTGTACACATTAAAGTACGTCAGTTGATGAGAGTCTTATCTCAAGCCTCGTCAGTCATTCTGATGATTGACATTATGTACCAAAAAAGAATTCAGAAAATATATGAAGGAACGAACAGAAGGAACGGAAAAACGAAAGAGGCTTTGTAAATGTGGTGAGAAGCACTTTAGAGAAAATTTTACAGTTTAGTAGTATCGAACGTCGAATATTTTGGCATATAGAAAAAAGAATTTTCGAGACGAGGGAGAAAATACTAAGTACATACGTATGTATATCTGAATTTATGGTCGTCTTCTGAAGTGGGTAGCAGATGTTTGAAAGTCGATCCATGCGGCAACGTAGTGATAACTATGCTTTGTCTGGAAATTTTTTTTCGAGGAACTGAAAGCCTTCGACGCCTCTAATTTTAGTCTGTTACGAAGTCAAGATTGAAATATATTTTTAAAAATTTATTAATGATACAATGAATAGCGCGCGACAGTCCGAAATGGGCATAGGTTCTACGGCGATGCTACTCGTGTTGTACGTGGTATTGGACCTATAGTTTTATGCCGACCTCAAAGTTTGAGAATTTCTTTCCTAAACAGGAATAATCTTTAAGCATTGTCAGTGAGTGCAGTTATGAAAGTTGCTAAATTCGGGACTTGACTAGCACTAGGGAACGGCCGTCTAATTTTAATAGAAGTAGTAGGTCTATTTTTGGTTACTTTGTATACATATCTGAACTTAGCATTCCGAGTTCAGCTGTGAAAAGCACGGAAGTCGATATAATGTATAGAAAAATGTATTGGCCTGTAGTGAAAGACATAGAACTATCCGTCAATAATAAAAGGCTTTTTTGCATACAAGAGATCATTGAAATATAAACTAACAATATTCAGATGTACCACAAGGTAGATATTGTACCTAGATTCCAAACTAAGTCGATAAGGAAGATACGGAATACAGCACCTATATTAAAAAAAAATTCATAAGAACATCCGATATGGAAACAATCACAGAAGTAAAGCAAGAAGAAAGAGGAAAGAAAATGGACTCAAATTATTTCGAAATTGAATTCATAGAGGAAGGCATCATTTGTCAAAATAACGATAACTCAGAGGAAAAAAAAGGGGACACTACGTTGGTTTTCAAGCAAACATCTCCAATAAGTTGCATCTCGCGTTTCTGAATTCTATTTACTAGATGCCATCTACTATCTACTAGAGACCAGACAGCGTTACACTCCTGACCGGATTTGAAACCAAAAACAAAAGTGGATGAAATATGTATTCCTAACACTGTTTAAGGAAATCTACACTACGCAGCATTTTTGGAGCCACAACTAAGCGGTGTATTGAAACACGAAAGATGGATCATCTTTTGCTTTAATTGCCATTAGCGCCATTCACAGATTATTAAGTCCATGCTTAGGTGGTAACAGACGGTATAATACACTGCCGTCTAAAATAAAAACGGAGAGTACTATCAAATCATAGACAGTATAGAGTATTGGGGAACATCAACATTAGTCTTTAACCCACTTGAATTCATTCTCAGCTTAACTTTTCACATTTCACTAGCACTAAAGTATAGTAATCACATAAAGGTTTTAGAATTTCACCATTCAAAGTCGAAACGGTAGGTCTCCCCCTATTTATGTGAGAACAATTACACGCACAGCACTGTAAAGTGTAGCTGCTGTGAAATCTCGACAAACGTTCTCTCTATGAAAGTATGTCCGGTAATCTTTTGCTTCGTATATGAAATATCCGCTTTAGTTGTGGTGGCTCAATGCCTAGCGCAGTGATTGCCCGATAACGAGGTCAACAGATTTCGAGTTCCGCCCTAAATCATTTCATAGATTATACGTCGAAACTTTTGATGAACTTTTAAGCTGAAAAATAAAATATTCTTTTGAGCAGTCAAATGGGTCATTAAATTAACTGCTACATTTACAGTCTAAAGACTAGGTGAAAAAGATGTATTGTGATTACAACCGGTGTATAAAATATTTATAAAATCTTTTATGTCAATTTAACATTACATTTCCTGATAAGCTGTGTGGCAAACAATTTTGTAGCCATGCACTGGATCTCCGCGGAAATCCCCATAGGTCCATGTAAATGGAAAATATTCTATCGTCTCCCAAGAGGTGAATATCCGTAGGGACATGGTCATAAGAGCGCAATAAATTTTCAATTAATTTGGGTGAAGACAGACATCATCTAAGCCGGTTTGATTATTTATTCTGTTTCTCTTGATTCTTGACATCTCCAATTTGTTCATATTCTCTTTTTACATTTAAATTTATTTTATATATTTGTATGCAAAGTAAAGATTTTATTACCTATTACTGTTGACAGTCACATAGTTGTACTAAAAAAAAACAAAATCATTGTAGTTAGACTAGGCAATGGGATCCAAGAGATTTTTGATCTGATTGTGGGCAAAAGTAATGTCTTCAACTTGTGAATGAAAAACAGAAAATATATAAGGACATCCCAAAAACTATAGTCACAGCGGATTATAAACCAAGCATTTAGCTAAATTCAACATTTAAAGCATTCAGAGAGATCTGCCATAATATGTAGATTTATGGTAGCATCTAGCGTGGTTACTTGAACAATCTTAAGAACAACCTGGGACAAAGGTGTTTGCAAGCAAAATTTAGTAGGGACATTTGCTGGTGATCTTCGATTTCGTTACATTTTTGGTTTCTGATTCGTTGTCTCCATAGCTTTTGGAATGTCCTCATATTTTGTTTGTATTAAATAAAGGAATACCTTGACTTACGTCGTTAATTCGTTCCGGGAAAATGCGTCGTAAGTCGAAGCAAAAGAAAAGAGAAGAACAAACATACACATACAAATACCTGCTTTTATACTTATTTAAAGAAATCAAACAAGAAAATACGACACAATTTTATAATTACTTCTTGATTTATACAGCCGAATATCAAATAACAAATTACTTAGAAAACTGAAAAAATAACAGTTTTTCGGAATGTCAAGTTTCAAACTTACACGGTCTACTAACGCATTTACTGTCGTGACTCAAAGCATAAACGACGTATGTCGAGGTAAGCTTCCTAAAGTTGTTCGACGTCGGAAGTCGCTTCTTTAATTTGTTCGACGTCATAACTCAAGCTATGACTGCACTTTACTAGTTGCTATAGAAAATTATTGCTCTTAAGATTTGAATTCAGTTTTTGTTGAGAAGACAGACAGCTTAATGATTCAGCCCTGATTGTACTTATTGGTAACCCTTTTGTAGGCCATCTTAACTTGCCATAAATATTTGTTGCACTAACCTCGTCTGTTGTGCAGCTCGTTCACTTCAATATCCACAAGATTTCAGTTGTATCAAATGAAATAAAAAATTTAATTTCACCAGCTTAGTACTGCAGTCCTAAATCGCATGCATTATACACAGTCGCCTTTAAATTACGAAACAACTGACCAAATAAATTCATTACAAAGGTTTTAAAATGCTCAATTGCAAAAAAACAAAGCAAAACGTCGAAATAGCGCAACAAATAAGATGTACTGATATGACCTTATCTGTCGACTTCAATTAATTCAATTATATTTATTTTGATGTAACCTTCAAAAGAGAAGAGCAAAGAGTGCCTGGTAACAGTATTCAGTTGCTTTGTCAAACATATTATTTCAAGGTGAACAGATTTCAAGGCTGATTGACTTAAGGCAAGTGCTATATAGGTACGATCTATTTTTGAAAACAATTTGATGATTTTTTTCTTCTTCTACAATATAACAGGGTGAACCAATGATACACATTTGAACTTTTCTGTGTGGGATTAAGAGCGGAGAAGTGGCTTACATTTTCCATAGTCAATTTAAGTGGACGCCAGGTTTGATCTAAAATTGTTTTAATTATAAAAATGTACATATGTATTTCAGTCATCATATCAGGTCAAACCAGAGTTTTTTACGTTTCTCGAACCCTGGAGCATTGCCAGAGCCATTCGACATAACAAGCGAAATTAGACTAGGTGTGAATTGTCAGAAATTATGTTGGGGACGTCGAAGGCAAGGGTGAACACTCGGCAACTAAGAACATGATAATAAGAAGTGTATAGGTCTTAATTCCGTAGCAGCGAAGAAAAATGATTACCATGGCTTTGTATTAAGCATATCAAAGGATACTAGTGCAAACTGCGAGCCTACTATTTCAAATTGCTGTCTCTTGAAGTTAAGAGATAACTTTGTATACAATTAAATTGAGACTAAGCCGATATTTCATCTTAAGTCTAAAACATTATACATCTAATACATAGTAATGTGACATTTTCGATCATATAATATATGTTAACACGCTCTCAAAGTTCCAAAGTGTGCGAACAGCTAGACGCTTGCTCAGCGTTTTAAGTCGAGCATGCCACACGCAGCGAAAGAATCCGACACCACCGTGGGAGCGTCGCGTCGTCGTTCAACGACATCAAACGATTAGAATAAGTAGGGTAAGTTTAGTTTTAAGGTAACTGCGAGCTGAGTAACTTCAGCATTTTAATTTAAATAAACAAAATCCTTCATAGAGGGAAAATAAAAAGAATAAGTCTTTAATTTATACAATTTTGTTTTATAAACTGTAATTTATTGTGGAATAATGTCATAGATTTGTGTCATTTAGGCAATTACTAAAGATGCTACCGGCAACTACTGATAAAATGGAATCAAGCATTGAAGCAAACACGATCAGGATATGCCCAAAGTCACACATCAGCTACTTTTCATCATGATAATGCTTGTACACATATTGCAAACCAAGTAAAAAAAATATTTTGAAAAAAGGAAAGGCTCGCTCTACCCACCACAGGTTGGGTACGAAAACTACAAAATTAAACAAAGTGAAATCCCCAATGCAAAATCCCCAAGGCAAAACCCCCCACACCCAAAATCCAAAAATTGTGGTTTTAATTGCCTATATATAAAAAAAAATAAGTTCCCACCCCACCAAGAATAAAATAAAAGTCTGGTGCATTTAAAGTAAGGGTGTGGCTCGCTTCTCTCGCTAACAGGATTTTAACCCTTTTTTACCGCAGGGTCTAGCTGCTCACGCTGCTTCGTCGCTCCGCTAAGGGTATGTTAACAAATGTTATACCAGGCGCTTGTTGTTGAAAGTTAGTTCCCTCTGCGGTCTTTTAAGTGTGTTCTAAGACAGGGAGTACTTGGGAATTATAAAATCGTGCCATTTTCGAAAGGTGGGGATTATGAACGTAGGTATCTTACCATATACACCAGTCTTGACCCCTTCTGAACAATACAATATTCAATCGATGCAGTATGAACTTTCGCAGTAGCACTTTGTTTTTTGTGTTCTTTTGGTTCAAATTCCATAATTATTAGTCCATAAATATAGTTTTATTTGTAATTCCTTTCTGTTTTTATAAATTGTCAAAATGTAAGTCAAACAAACGAACACAACGGACAAATTAATGTGCCAGACGTCAGCGGAATTAGCTTATGCATTTTTCGCACGAGCAACGAATAACTGCGCGAAATTCAATATTCCATGGTTTAATGAAAGCAAATACCACTTTCTAGTTAAAAATCATATATATTCAGCTTTCTGTCATGACACAAGGGCTGAACGTTTAATCAAAGTTTTAAGACTGAAACTGAAACATTTAAATTGTAGATCAACTCAGTACTTCTGTAATGTTAAGTACTTTAATTTTTGCTACATTTACCAAAACATGTCGCAAGGGAACTGATTGCACTCGAATCAGTGGCAATTTTTCTCTCATTTTGGGCCGGTGATTTGCCCGGCTAGATCGGGTGATTTCTTGCCTTTAGCAATTTCTTGGCAACAATTCATGTGTTATTAGCGATATAACGTCCAGTAAGCTCTATAAAGTGACCCAAATCCAGAACTCCTTCACATCTACGACTTAAAACGTAGTCATGGTCAACACTTACGTGAAATAATCTCCAAAAAGTATATGACAAACATTGTTATATCAACCTAAATTAAAAACGAAAATCTTAAAAATACATCCTTTGGAACAACAAAATTACAAACAAGTGCAGAAGGTAAGTACGTACATAATGTACATATCCATAAAACATTTATATAGGAACACTCGCGAAGAGTTTATAAATATAAAACAAGACTTCTAGCTATGTTATACGAAGGCGAACAAAACAAAGGCTCAGTAAATTTAACATAAACATTTTACTACAGACTGTTAAAAAGTTACACTTCAGAGAAGGTTTTCAGCGGAGTTCGACGGATAAGATGACTTTCTGAGTTTTTACAGTCCCATTCCTTTATATACTTTGCAGTTGACTCACCCTCTAACAGTTGAGTCAGGATAAGTCATAAAATGCAATCAAATGACGGTTGGCTTCAACTCGTTACAATTTTATTTCAATATACATACAATAGAATGGCAGAGAAACGCAACGCAAGTCGCGTTCATTTTTTTTTGCAAAGAAAACTCTTCTGATCCTTAGTAATCCACTACACATTAGACCATAAGAATGACACATTTGCTGAATGAAAGGAGGAACTCTTAATAATTTTATCTGGAGACTGCTTACGAAAATTTGGAGATCTAGTTCCGCAAAACTCCAATAGACAATAATGTCTCTTATGTATCCACATATTTAAGATAAATAGCGTTTGAAATTCAGCTAGGGATTCCTTGGTTCGTTTAAATTGGAAGAATGATTCGACAAGAGGGAATATTTTCCCAAGAATTGAATAAGTGATTCAGTTGATCATCTGACGGAATATTTTACTTAGAATCAATTATCTTTTACAAATATTTAATTTACTACTTGATAATCTTTGACTTGTGCACGTAAGACACATCAGTTGCCTGTTTTTCGTTTCACAAAAGATAAGGTTTATTTGACGTATTTTATAATTAATTTAACTCAGTCTGAAGAGCAGTAGGTCAAACGGAGTCTGTTAACGTATTGGTAAATATGTACACGTCTCCATGCATGGAAATATGCCAACTTACTTTAAAACATGCTTTGGACGTATTTGGATGTACACAAGAACTAGTCTCAGATTCGGAGTGAATATCTAAATACACGTGTTCCCGTGACACATACGTGAATGCAACACTGCATCAAATTCACGTGACATCCCAAGTATTGTACGTGAAATGAATTGACGTGATCACGCAATTAGTTTCTACACTCTTATAAGTATGTACAATGGAATTCAGAAGTAGCATATGGATATTATTCATTTTTAAGAAGAATTTTAAATCCGTTAAAAAATGATGTGTAATTTGATTCACGTGAAATTAATTCACGAAGCACGTGCACATACTATTTCACCCAGCTTTTAATTTCCCGTAGATCGCGATCACATGTTGAAAAGTAGGCTCCAAAGGGAACTATGACGACGTTTCGATATGAATGCCATATGATCCATATGAATCCTCAGACCATGCTTCTAGCAACCAGTATTCCTAGCTAGCTAAAGGCAAAACTATTCAAATATTCCTATATAGTTGCCTCAGCAATATTTTTCAAATGATTATAAAAAAAAGTATTAATGTGGCTAAGTGTCAGTGTGCATGTCTTGAAAATTTAAATTTTAATGCTGTCATGCAGTTTTTTGAACGTGGAAATCCCACCACTTGCAATAACGAGCGATAACGTGGCTAGTGAACTGTAGTTGGCCGCATGATTGGGTTTAAATATTTTCAATTAAACGTACATTTACGTAATTTTGTGGAATAGAACATGCGCTACAATACATGATAGAGGCGTTTTCCAACATGCAATCTTGCCATACAGCAGGGGGACAATGTTTGGGGATGTACAATCTTAGATAGAACTCAGAATTGCAAGCATAGTATCTCTATAAAAATGTTGTCAATTGCACTCGAATAATCATCGAGTTATCAGTCTTCTTCAATGTTTGATTGTTTTACTGGTTATCTAGCGAAAAATTACTTTTTATTTTTCTCTCGAGTGCACGAGAGAAAATGCCGACTCCAAACTCGAAGTCTAAGCATCTTTTTCTTGACATTGGTCTCTAAACATCGTCTGTGACTAGTGAGAGGTGGAGACGTGAATTATAAAATTTGTTAGTCGACTTGAAGAATGTGTACAATCCAACGACATTTCGAAGTGGAACATTCCTTAAAATCTTAAACTGTTCTTTAAAAAAAAAACATCTGATGGCAATTGATAAGGAAAGAACAAAAACACTAATCCGAGTGGCGACTCATACGAAAAACATCGATTCAGCTTATCCACTCGATTATGATTCACTCTGAATAAATCCAAATCAGCCAGATGACAGCTCCACGAAGAGTGTTTAATCGACTTCTTTGTGAAGCCATAATGTAGATTATACATGTGGGCATTCGATGAATGGACAAAAAGAAAGGATGTGTTAACAACAATGGATTAGTCATTGACAGTGACGAATGAACTTGTTATTTACCTCAATGATTTCGGATCAGGATCATTAGTATTGTGTTGAGGCGTTAATGAATATTGACCAAAAAATCTTTTGAAGAGACAATTTAAATAACATCGAGCCTAAAAGCAAAAAAAAGCAATGCCTTGTGTCAATTTACAATTCCTTCAGTTATCCTAAAAAGTCACTAGATTAAATAAATAAAAACGAAACTTGCGAATCTGCTGATTAATGCCAAGGTATACTTACTTAGTTTTTCAGATTTAAAAACGAAATTAATTGTGAAAAATTACGAAACGAAATTCTCAAGTCAAAAATAAAAAAAAAAAAAATGCAAGCGAATAACGTAAGCAAATCGTGTGTGTATTCGTCTATAAATAGTTTCGACCATCATGTCTCTTAGGCATCGAAGGCAATACCAGTTAGGACATCGACCCAACCAAGGAATAAGGGGCCTTTGTTGGCATACAATGAAACGTCAAGTATTGTCAGTCAACAGAGAAAGACATCAAGTGTGTCGGCTCCCCTCGAGTGTTGAGTTACACCAAGGCAGGCATCTGAATTAAGCGAAGGCACTATGTGTACATAATTCCACAAGGAGAAGAAGTAGACGGCATCAAAAGCGACTCCTCAATTATGCATGTACATTCGATGATGGAGGAGAACCAGCGAAAAGGTCATCAATTTATGAGTAAGATCAAGTTGGTCAGGAGATACTGCGCAGTCAAGCAGCGAGACTTTTAAGTCACGACAGGGCAATGGATGGACTATGACCAGTAGTATCTGATGTGATAGGGAAATAAGCATTCAATGAAGCTAATTTATGATACTCGAAGTTGTTTGAGGAGGTTGGAAGAATACCGTGGGTGCAGATGCAAACCAGAAAAAAGTCTCCCTAACGTAGTTACATGTGTTACTAAGAAATGTGGTCGCAGGTAATCAAGTTTGGGCATACTTTTAATGGATTACCAGTTAAAATCATGAATATAGTTGAATATTGCCCAAATAATCAAAAGTTTTGATGCACATACAAATTCGCGAAAGAGATTGTCTTAATTTTTCTGATCAAAAATTTGATTTGTTCTCCTTAATGGCTTTTGGTCATCTTGTAAAATCTAAGTAAATTAGTTAACATGAGATAACTTACAGCTTGAAAAACACAAGTCGTTGAACTATGTTGAAATTATAAGCGCGCCTTTAATTTCGATCTTGTTCTCAACTATTTACTTTTGAATCGCAAGGAAGTGTATGGCAGGTATGGGAAAACAGAATAATATTCGGTTAAGTATGTACACAATCCGATTGAGTACGTTACGTTTCGGTGAATCTCTATCTCGTCCTTATATTGCCTACATGTTGTGTGCACACCGTTTACTAAGAAATACGAGTCTCGTTGTTGCCACTTTTCTTATGAACAAATATTCGTTTTCACAAAAAACTGTAAGTTCCTCGCAAAAGTGTGTATGAGATGTTTCCAGGCTAAAGGCCTACCATAATAGAAGTCAGCTTGATCAATTTGGGGTATTCACTGAAATGAGACATTGTTACTATAATAATTGCTTCGTTCAGTTTCGTTCACTTTTGGTTGCTTAAGTGGGAGCGAAATGAGTACAGAAACAATTATGTTTACTTTCAAATTGGTACTTTTCTTTCGGTTCTGGTATGATCGTATACTTAGTTTTATTTAACTCAATGGTTATGCCTTTGTGTCATGAGCTAGTGTCAAATAAGAACGAAATGTTTCCTCATATTAAAAAAAAACCTATTGTAGTTACCATCAGAATTTTTACCCAGATAACTTTTTCTTTCATTTTATCGATTACACAAATTCCAATAAATAACAACTGCTTTGTCAAGATTTCTTGTTTTCCCTTTTTTGTGTTTCATCTGTCAAATTCGCATATGCTCGTGTTTAACGAAACTTACCGAATCATCCTTGAGCTCTATAATAGCCGCTCTTACCCATGCGCGTTTGACATTGTTTGCATGTTTACTCATGTATATAAATATGTACATTTATTCGAGTATTCTCAATAACATTCAATTATGTACATACGTCTGCCTCCAAGTACATACACTCTATAGCCATTTATTCTCTTTTCTTCTCTTAGGTCATCGATTTTCGGTAATTAATACCAGTTTACTAGTTAATAACTAAAAATAAAGCTGTTTTAGGAACAAATTAGTAAAGGCTCTATACACGAAACATGCATACATATTTATTGACTAATTAGTAAACAATTTGTTACTGTATTCACATCTTTCAAATGTGGCCCTCATAAATACAAAAAAAGTACAGGTCCATCCATTTGTGTGTGAAGAATGCACAACACGTACACCACGATTGGTTACGGCAAGTTGGTCAACAGCTACAAATGGACAGTTAACAGACGACCATTTATTTATTTAATTTTCTTTTTCGCTATAAAGCCCAAAAGAAAAGAGTTGAGAGAGTGTATTTTATGCTTATGACGCACGGTGCGGTTTTGGAATAGGGACGTCATGGAACAATGCATATTGTGACCAATTGCCTCGGATTTATTTCATATGTCACGGACCAGAACTAACTAGAAGCATGCTCAGCAGACTGTAATCTGTAAGGTAAGTAGTAAGCGGGAGAAGGAAGACCACTCTTCTGTAAACCAAATACAAAAAGCTGTGACTCATTTTTTAAACCGATTGAATTAGCATATTCGGGTACATACGTGTGTGCAAATACTAAGCGTTACATTTTTTAATAGAAGTCTATCTCGTATCTGTTTTTGGCTTAAGTGCTTTACCAAGCCGCCATTGTGTTCTTCATGGATCTGCAATGCTATTTGAAATAAATATAAGGCTGCAAAAGTTCAAAAAACTTGTACAAGCATAGCACTTTAGGAATAGCCCAATTTTGGCTCAAAGGTGGGCTTAAATATTTTATTGATTAGTGAGTAAAATTGTGTCTAGAAAAATGACCCTGGTGACTGGCAATTGGATTGAGATCATGCAGTTGCAGAACAGTAAGAAGATTATTGATTAGTTGTATAACAGTACAAATAAATACGAAACCAATACCTACATTTATAATAAACATAACACCAGGAAAACATTCAAACGAAAAGTCAACAAATAACAACAGCATAGAACTTAATTTAGGTTCAACTTATGTAATTTTCCCGAAGATGGTGGAGTCTTAGGCGTGGCACACTGTTTGTGCTGCGGATGAACGAGTATATTCAGAAACTTCAGATAAAATATGGACGCCCGGGTGGTCTTAAGGAACTTGCTGGGAGGGGACAAGTTTCACAAAAAAAAGTGTTATTCCTGTTCTCATCTTTGCAACATCCTCGTTTTTATGTTCCTAGGGCGACCATGAATTCTTATATTCACATGAAAAACTCTGACAAACACTGCTCGTTTCCTCTCACAACGATAACGAGAACGAAAACGACGCCATCAATCATGCCATCCGGTCCAAGGTTCATCGTCCCGGGAATGTCGATTGGTTAGCAAGTGCCATTGCGCATGTCCCAATTTTTACCGTCAATTCCCACAAGTATATTTATATTTATGATTTCAAAACCAAATTCAAATATCTACTAAATAAATATGCGTGTGTGCCTAAAATTGGAAGCGCAGGCACAATTGCCACAATCAATAATTCATGCAATCAAAAATAACCATAAAAAGTCTCCACTCGACATTAAAGAGTTGAGAAATCGTGTGCACTAGAAAGCAAGACAATCAAGCATATAGTATAAGTGGAGACCTCATCAAAGCCAGCCACGCTATGCGATGCCAAGCAAGCTCTATATACAGTAAGTCAGCCAGCCAGAGCGTATGGGTATAACAGCCAGCCACCACCAATTTTCAAGCAGGGCAACATGCCAACAACCTCGTTGTTCAGCTGAAAAGTTGTGGTGCGCTGTGAAACGGGCGGACACTCAGCTCTCGGGGCATTGCGATGGAAAACTAGTGCGATACGTCTGGCCCCACTGCTTTTCTCTTCTACCCACCACCCTCTGCTGCAGAAGGTATGCCAATTCAAAATCATGCCATTCATCCAGATACCCCAACATTCATAGCTACATACTGCGGAAAGCAAATATAAAAGTATCTGCTGTAGCTACGTGTATACGATGTACCCGTATATGTATGTATGTATGTATATAGCGGCTTGGCTTGCTGAACTCGTGCTGACTTTCGTTTTGAGTGGCTGACGTTGGTCTTTACGTATATATACACTTTTTGTATGATTTCTTTTTTTTTTGTTGAGTTTTGTTCTTTGTTGTTGTTGTTTGCTGTGGTAAGCACTGCGACGTAGTTTCGCTCGTAGGCATTTCGGCCGAGCGACTCCGGCATTTATGGTATTCATTGTAGAATGTCAATTACTTTGACCTGAAACTAGTAGCTCTTCTAAATTTGGAGCAGTTTCAAGTCCATATAGAGGTGAGCGCTTAATTCGTTTAGCAGCCTATCGAACCGTAATGAGGTTTTTTTCTGAAAGTTTTTGAAAGCAAAAACGGAAACAATTTCGATTTGGAATAAATAGAAAATTCAGTCAAGCATTAAACAATAGTTTGTCTTTAATTCAATGAGTTATCTCAGCGCTGTTTTCGATAGGTTACAGCGCATGCTTGTGATCTGAATATTCGAAAAAGGTTTTGAACACTAAGTCATAATCGATTTAAGTGGGTCTAAAGAGCTATGACAAGACGAATCGAAAAGCTCACTTAAATCAAATCGAGGGGTTTGCTTACACAAAATTAACTTCACTTAAGCAAAAGTGTTCTCCTGTCATCTGCCAATTTTGTTAAATTTGGTTTTCGCGTCTGAATTCCATTTGAGCTAAATTTGCACCAAAACTCTTAAGAGGTAGGCTCAATAAAGTCTATTGTGACAGTCTTAAGATCAACGAAACACAAAAATTGAGTATTTTTAAGACTTCCATTCGAAAAATCTGTACAGGTTTAATTTGTTACTCAAATGTCAGTAGAATAGTGCACATTGTTATCAAAAATGTTTTGCAGAACCGTGCCTTTAGGCATATACATACACAGTAACAGAATAACAGATTATTTTCTAGTTTAACTCTTAGCCACTTCAGTTTGAGAGACCGCATCGATTTTTCAATTTTCAATGCATTTCTAAAATTTAATGAAATGTTACTTTAGAACAAGTTTTTTTAGTCTTGAAAATAACGCTTAAGAGCATTAGCAAAAATGCTTTTTATTATTTATTTGGTTAACACCGGATATCCCAAATTTAAGGTCATAATCTGTGGGTGGTCTCCAGGTCCCCATTCATAGCTGGTAGGAAGTTAAGGGTTAAACATCCCATTGAAGTCCTCACAGACTATCAAATATTCAATACATGTCAGGAAACAATAAATTATTAATGTATGTACACAAATCTTATTACGAACGAATTATCGCATACGAACTTTCTTCATAGTTTCCAATATCATCAACAGTTGTCAAAGAAATCTAACATCCAGAAATTCTTTTATTGAAAATTGAGAAACAAAAAAATGTATTCAAATACACTAAGTTAACTTCAGTTATAATTTGCCAAAGTGATCTCCATCCTAAAAGTATAAAACTTAAAATCGATCATAAAAATTAGCTGGTTAGCGCAGGCATTTTTTTTAGTTAGTAGGAGTGTTGAAATTTTGGAGAAACTAAAGGGTGGTCGTGAGTTTTGATTTATAATGTAAAAGAAAACACATCAATTTGAAAGTGAACTTAAAATCTGTATTTTCAGTTAAAAGAACAATTCATGGCATTTACTATTTGAAAATGATTTCATGTAAATGTTGGCCATGACTACGTCTGAGGTGGTCTATTTCGAAGTTCTAATTTTGGCATAGCGACTGGTATCTCGCGGATAACACGAGTAATGTTGGCTTCCAAAGCGTCAATCGAAGCTGGCTTATTCCTGAGGCTTTACATATCGAAAATAGTCCAAAGGAGTGATATCGCACGATCTAGGCGGCAATTTACCGTAGCAAAACGTGACATTAAGTGCTCACCAAAATGATTTCTCAACAAGTCCATTGTTTTACGCGCTGAATGGCTAGTAGTGTCTTCTTGTTGAATTTTGTACGCTTTTTTCGTACAAATCGAATACACCAAGCCAGGATGCTAAGAACGAAAACCAATCGATTCATCACGGTCTTCGCGTACACTCTCAGCTACAGCTGCTATGTTGGTCTAAAAAGTGGATGATACTCGAACCACTAATGTAAACTGGTACTAAAATTTGCTAAAATTTCTCACATAACGCTGATTTTCGTAATAAAGTATGTTGAGTTTGGAAATCTATTCAGACGGACACGATGTGTCCTTATCAAATTAAATACTTTAGTTACCTTTAACATTTCAAGTATGTGTATATTAATAACCTTTTACACCACACTCAATATCTTATGAATTAGTAAAACTAAAACTAATGCACTTCGAATAGCAAGTAACAAGAACATACTACGCCAATATTGCCTGAACCGGAACAGACATAGAGTTCAGAAAACTGGAAAATCCTCTAATGAACGAGGGCTTCACCTTACCATTGACCGGGGTAGGCACAGAGAACCAGGAAATCGAATCGTAGCAACAAATTCATGGGCAAAGTAAATTCTACCATGAGTCACGATTCTACGATTCATACCAAAATTATCCTATAGTATCAATAGGTACTGTGGCAGTAGTGTGTGAACATTGCTCGGCATTGAAATTCATGGACGAATCGAAAGGCTTGTAAAGGAGAAATTCCTCCACCCGAACAATTACATTCTCTGCATACGGGTGAGCCAAACAATTCATGTTTATTATACGGCTTTATAATAACGCATTTCGAATGGCCTCTTTCAAAAGTACACAAGTTATAGAGCGATCACTATAATTTGAGTAAGATATCATAATTGAGGAGCCAATTGGCGAATCTTCCAAGATATGATACAATGAGAGATCATCTGGAAATGGGTGCGCCATTGCTTACAATCAAGCCCTCGGTTATGGCGAATATATTTCAAGTGTTACTAACTTGTCAGAGACGATCATATTTATTTTTTGATTATTTAATATGATCAAATCAAATCAATGGGATCCATGGGAACCTTTTGAAGCTGTTCACAAGTTTTGTACGAAATGAATATTATTTCAACACAATCGGGTAGCGTGTATCGATTCTTAAAAATCTCCAAGTTCATGTGTATCAAATGCAATGACAGCTGAATATTGACAGTTTAACAATCGCGTTGAAATCTCTAGTTGAATAACAACATACGTACCTAGGAATCATCCACGATTAGTAGTAATCATATACACATTACAAAGTTTCCACGATATTTGAAATTTGAATGTGCATGACCAGTTTTATCCTCAATAAGTGCCTTTCTCAAATTACAGATATTTTTTTCGCTTCGTATTGAACCCTCCTGTCTAATGTATACTGATTTATGTAAATAATTCGAAGGCAGTCCTGTCAACCATTCATAGCAACACACCAAGTTCGAAAGTACTCCATAAGCTTCTACATTGATTTCACAACCGACATTTGTCATGCTCTGTCATTGAATGCTAACTTTGAAAGCTATTGCATAGTTTCTTTACTACGAACTTGTGCTATCTCTTTGGAAGTCCTTGATATTTTGTTACATTGACACTCCTCACCGAATGAATATTTCATTTAAGCATTTGATGTCCTTATCTAGCTCATACTTTTCATTTACTCACGCACCGTTTTGTTGAAAGTGAATGATTTTTACAATGTAACATAAAGATGCTGAATACTGATCGTCACGATTCTGACACACTCTTAATCTTCTCGCGATGTCGCTAATGAATGCCGCACTTCTTTTGGGGACTGGAGATCTATGACATAAGTGTGAGTATTTCCAATGACTTAAGAAATTCGCACATTATTTATTTGAGTTTATAGTCCGTTCTACTCTTGATGCAATCGACTGCAAGCAACCCGCAAACCTTTTTATGTTTAAATAATAAAATAAGTCATTGGCTGCAGATTTATTTAGTTTGTCTATGATATTTTTCGCGTTTAAAATTCCTGGGAAATATTCTCAGTTTTATCATGTTTATCACGTTTTCATACAATTTTGCGCATAAATACGTAACTATGTTCCCACCCTAGGCAGGCTATTGAGTTATGTTATCATTTCCTGTTGTAGTCTATGAGAAGACCAACTCGTATTATAGTCGCTTCTAGCATCCGGAATTAATCTTATCGGTTGCTTCATGTGAAAGTAAATTTGAGTACGTACAGCTAATTTGCCTAAAGATTTTTTTATCAGGAAGTGGTTAGATGTTGAAGAATGAATTCGGCATTTGATTACAGTATTATTAGATATGTGGTCGCCGTGGCGTAGTAGGTTGGTGACGGGTGGAAGAAGACGTACATAGGTCAACTTAAGCAATCTGGCGATTGGACAGTACTGTACTTCTTCTTCGCGTGTTGATACAGTCAGGGTTAGAGCTGTGCCTCAAACAACAAACATCTCCAGTTAATGCGATCTCTGGCTAGCACGCAAATTTTATTGAGGTCCTTCTCCACTCAGCCGCGGTCGTCCTTTGTTACGTTGTCCCACAGGTTCGAAGTCGAAGACTCTTCGGGGCAGAGCTAAGTTATACATGGCTTAGGCGTTGGATCCGTAGACGCCTAAATATGCTCATGTCGCCCATACAGTCTGTGGTTGCTCTTCCAGATGCCGTCAATACAAACAAAGATCGCAAGCCAAACTTTTCTCTCGAAGAGACCAATGGCTTCGTCATCCGCTTTTGAGATTGTCCATGCCTCTGCGGCGTACAGCAGGGCTGGGATGATTAGTGTCTTATACAAAGTTAGCTTGGTCCTTCGAGAGATAGCTATATTACTCATTGGTCTCTTGAGCCCGAGGAAACAGCGGTTGGCAATAGGTATTCTGCGTTTGATCTCGGTACTGATGTTTTTCGTGCTGTTTAGTGCGGAGCCGAGGTAAACGAAGTCCTTAACTACCTTGAAGTTATAGCTGCCCATTGTGAAGCTTTGTCAAGGCGTCGATGTCGTCTGTTGTCATTTCTTGAAAACAACATATACTTAATTTTGATCTCGTTCACCATTAGACTCATTTTAGCCGCATCCGTCGCTATGCTAGCAAATGTGTAAATTTACGGAGTGTTGGAAGATCGTGTTCTAGTGTTAATTTGGGATTTTAGCACGATCATCTCAGGAATAATGTCGAGGCAGTCACATGACATCACCTCGTCTGAAACATCAAAGTTTATCCCGCACAAATTGATGCGTTTGGTAAAAGAGGTAGAGGCAAAAGAGCCTGATACTTCAAAAGGGCCCAACTTAGGATTGCACCTAGTGGTAAGCTGTACGTCATAGAATTTGGTATCTCTTGATATTGACTGATACGACTGTTTACTTAAAACTCTCTGATGGTGGGTATATTTTGCTTATAATTACCTGAAAATTGCGGTTTTAAATTTGTTCATTCAAATTGCGTTTTTCTGTGCCTTCAAAAATCATGCAACCGAATTTGGACAAATCAATTGACATTCACTACTAGTAACATACTGTTTTGTGACTCACAATAGACGGACAAAATTGGCCTACAACCAAAAACAAAATGCGTTTGCGTCATCCAACTGAGCTCTCGGCACATTAATGGTGACTTACCCAATGACTGTTGATTCATAAATCACATCAAACTTGATGGATATGCAGAAATGGTGGAGGTGTTCTATATGGAAGTCGTTCTCTCTTCCAAAGAACAAGTCATCGTCAAAATAACATATCAGCAAAGTGCACTCCATGAAAATGAACACATACGCGTTTCGTAAAGCTCAGCACTAGTGTGAAAAGTAGATCTGTAGTTTGGGACATCAGTGTCCCAAAAAACGTACGCTTAGAAGTATGGGAAGGTGAAACGACACATCATTCCTCTGCATGAGATTCTTAATGCATTTGTGGACAGCAGAAAATTAGATCCTTTTTACAGAGTGACAGAGATGTATTACAGAACGATGAAGGGTCGGCAGAATACAGAAATTGTTGGCTTATCCCACAAATTCCTTGTTCGCATTGGACAACTTTTTGCACTTTGCTGACGTGTTGTGTGTGTTGTAGGTAGGTAGGTAGGTAGGTTAGTAAGTAAGCCAGTGAAATCGCCAGCACACTTAGATCATATTGGTCCATTGTGATACCCATAGTCGGATTACTACTTCTGATTAACAACTCCAGTGATAGTGCCGTTAATTTGATCCCAACAGCAAATGATGAGAAGACCAAATTTGAAAACCGCATAAAGCGTATTAACTTTCCTTTCACTGGTATTCGAAACGGGGCCCCACTAACCATAGACGGGCATTCAACCGACTGTAACATCCAGCTGTCTCAGAGTGTTGTAACCAGAGGCCAACACCATCAGTGCAAGGGGATGTCACTAAGGGATTATCGCCAGCGATTGAAGAAAGAAGAAATGGATTATCGTTCTGGAGTGTGTCATACACACATGTGGAAATACTATTTTTTCATGTTTTCGATTCGCTCCAAAACAATAACTAACATACATACAAACGTGATATATAGCTATAAACCACCGTATTGACATCTGCTATCCCACACAAAAAGAATGTTGCCGGAAGAATGAACCGTTTCCGAGAACACTTGTAACACACAAAATGTGAAGTTTTTTTTTATATACAGTAGTCTCTCGATATTGTGAATTTCTCTCAAATGTGAATTGGCAAAACTTTACATTGTCATCTCTATAATGTGAACTTCCGAAATGTCCAACCTCTAAAATGAGAATTAACTGTTTGTGTAATTTTTGTAATGTGTGTAATTTTTTTTATAATTTTATAATTTCCACTTGCTCGTTTCGTGTTTGATATTAGGGACTAAATAACTGTTATTTGTCTTTAAGTTGTAAATGCAGCCGCAGGCTATAAAGATACAACAACTGCCATTTGTGCAGGTATGGATGTTATATGATCAGTTCGAGGTTATAGTTTTTCAGTTAGTTGTGTCTTGTGTCTTGTGTGTCTTGGTCCGTGTTTTGTGTGTCTAAACAAAAATTGCATCGATTTTTACCGATGCAAAATTTTACGCGAACTTGATGCTGGACATCCTGAATTTGCATTAGCTGAAAAGTTTGTGTGTTATAGTTAACAATTACAGTGTCGAAAAAACCAAAGAGAGAACCACGTTCCAGTTTCAACAATTTTTAATGGATTTGAAAATCGTCAGTTTAATTTAGTTTCCTCTAAAATCGAAAAACGCTTTGTTATAATTAGTTCACATTATCGAGGGATTACTGTATATAGATAGAGATACATGAAAGTTAATTTTAGACAAAGCAAATTTTGGAAATACTAATGTGACAATGTCACAAATGGTCCACAATATTGCTATTACCTAACAAATTTGATTGGCAGATATAAGGCTGATAGTGATCTATCTGACAATGTGTATTGTGAAAACATTTTAATTTCGACGAAATTTTAAGTTCAAACGGTTGTAAGACTTTTGGGACAAATTTTTTACTATCAAATTGTGAGATGTGGCAATCGTCTGAGCATAGCTTAAGAAAAACAAGTTTACTTCATTCAAGGTCCGTTTTCGACACTGTACAGACGTGTTTCTTGCGTACATCACAATTCAATTTCCTACATAATAATTATATGGGTGGCGCTACAGCCCGTACAGGGCCAGGACCTAGCTTCTCAGCCACCACTCGTGTTGTGCGTGCTATTGTTCTATCACGAGTGGAAGCATTGTCAGTGACTCGAAAGAGGTGAGGCCGTGAAAAGTATTTCTTGTTGTACCAGGAATCGAACCTAGACAGATAGGTCCAAGTGCGTAGGAGTCGACGCACATACACAAAACGCCACGGCCACCACGATTTCCCTGTATAAGAGCGAAAAATTAAAAACACGAATGACAGTTGGTGTAAGATCAGAGGATTTTATTAATTTGTTAATGATTTTGTAGCAAAATGCCAGAATGTGAAATGAAAAGTTACGAAGCTGTAATGAGCAAGTAAACTCTTCTTGCGTGTACAAAATGTTAATTTGTTTAGCCTTTAGTTTCTGTTGACATAAAAACTCCGCAATTGCGTCACGCATCGCAAATCGGTCCCGCACACTTTGTTTTGTTTAGACCATGGTTGAAATGGTTATTTTAAAAAATAATATGACTGCTATTGCGAAGTGGTTTAATTTCCGAATTCACCGACTTAATTCCATGGCTCCACCTCTTTCGAGTTACTGATAAGCCGCAGAAAGTATTTCCTGTCTAGAATAAGCTTCTCAAACTTGCCTGTTCGGAGCCGACATAAAACGATTGGTCCCATCCACCCGTAGCATGCACGAGTGGTTGTTGTAGAAGCTAAACCCTAGTATACCTCGTCTCGGACAGTCGAGCCACACTTATTATTATTATTAAAACATGACTTCCTCGATGTAGGCGTCCATTTAATTGTCTTCAATGTCTCCAAAGACGAATAGAGAAGGTTTATGCATTTACAGAGAACTCCACTCTTGTCCAAGCCGCTTTTACGCTGAAAGTGAACACTACGAACAAATATTACTACGACAGCTATAACTTTCGAGATCCCGAGATGTTGCCGATGAGAAATCTCATCAGGGACGTGGCTGGAGCAAAGTAGTACACATTCCTACTTGGGCGGATATTAAGATAAAAGAAACAAATAGAAGTTAATATTAATGATTTAAAACGATAAAAAATAGCGAATCGATCTGCGGAAAAGACTGATGATGAGGATGATATTGCATCTTCTGTATGAAGTCAAAAGTAGAAGGAAAAACTTATAGAGCCACACAATAGATCCAAAACATTCGTCCACTCCCTGAATTTCTATCAGAAATCTGCTATACATGTATGTGCTTGTTGGGTAGTTATACACACGTTTTTGCTAAAGCTGCAAAAGTTGGGAACATGGAATTGGCGAACTTTCGAGAGTCCTTTCATGGTGGTGGCAAGTGGATCCAAGGTGTGTGGATATTTTCTCATCTTCTATGTGAAACCCACACATTTATCCATTGTGGTGGCAACTAGAATGCAACCAAGCACTGCCGGAAGAGTAAACAAACGGTGAGCGCTTGTCATGCAATCCGAGGTGTCATGGAGAAAATGTGCTAAGGCTGCTGAAACGTGCTGTGATACAAAAGCAAGAGCTCTCGGTCGACTGGTCACACCCGACGAAGGGGCGATGGCTTAACTGACAGTCAGAGTATTCCCACAAGACGAATAGCAAAAGGAGAACTTTCCACATGACAGAGTTTTACATGCCCAAACCCTACGGCCAACCGTACTGCATAGGCGGAGTTGATGGTCTAAGACCACAAAGCAGGATACAGAAACTAAGTGCTCGTTATCCCAGTATAACATCGAATCGATGTACGAAAGAGTAAACTCAAATGCCACATGAAAATATCGATTCGTTAATTTTGAATTGTCCTACGGGCCTCTACCAGTCGAGCAGGTTCTGGTAGGCAATGGGGAAAAGGTAGAGGAAGCAAGTATCCAGTGACAGTCTTTCCAATGAGAAAGGTCTGATGGGCGGTGGAGTAACCCATCACACTCCAGAAGTTCATTTGGAAAAGTTGAGGAAAGATGACATCTCCTGCCACTCAAAGTGAGAACTTGAATCCCTGATTGGAACGGTTTCCGTTTTGCACTGATGTCAGACGAATGGTTTTGTGGGAATCATCAAAATCAATACCGGTTCATATACACCCTGGTCTGATGTTATATAACATCCTGGGAAGGGTTTCCTTCCAATTGGCAGGTCATCGCAAAGATTGCGAAAAATAAAAGCAAAATCTCTCAACATGAACTATTCGATTTCAACGACTCGCAAGTGTTGGTGAATGATGGATGATGATATATCACATGAAGTTATCTCGAACGCCAGAGGGAATTTTTCGTACATGACATTAATCGATTTTCTCCTAATCGATATCTACACACACGTAGCGCTACTGTAGCCTAAGGGTATTTGAAACACGATTTTCAAAATTAAAGATGAATAGATTCAACTTACGTATTGGCTTAAGTCCTCTTCGTCCTCGGCGTCGTCCTCAGCATAGTTGATCGAATCATCGTCGTCGTTATCACTCTCCTTTGTGGGAACCAAATGCTGCGAGGGTACAGCTGTTTTCAGCAGGCTCTCCGACAGTCCTTAGAATTCGAAACATTTTCAGTGTTATTCATCGTGTTTGAAGGGAATATAAGAATAAGCAAGAAAATAAACAAAATTTAAACAAGAAAAAAATATTTTTCAATTCGATTTACATTGAATGCATGGCATGACTAATTTTCATTCAAATAATTTAATTCAAATGCAAAACACTTAAAACATAACATAAAGTCAGGTATTCCGAAAAGTGCTTCACATTTAAATGAAAATGTTTTCACCAAGAACAAGTTAACCGATACGGATAAGAATACACGGTACCCATTTAGGACCATTTTTGAATACATAAATTTACAGAATTGTAAGACGGAAGATATGAGCTGATAAACTAAAATACGCCTTACAGCGGAGCATGCTTTTCGGAGCTCAGAATGAAATTTAGTTACCTTATCGACAATTTATACTGATCACTCCCCGTGTAATCTTTCCTCTAACACAAGCGTAAACAAGAAAATAACCTTTTTGGGAAATGCTATGCCGCATCAGAACTTGTTTAGATAATTAATTCTATCATTCAACTCTGAAGAAAGCAAACTACCTGCTCTAGTATACTAATGGCGTATTTTTAATAAATTATGTTTTACCTTATAGTTTATTTTCTAAAAGCAAGATCTTGGTAAAAAAAGAAAGGAAACGCGTTAGCAAAAATGTAAGCATAATAATAATTATTAATAATACATACATAACATGCCTACAGTCCGTGTGACTGAATCTGTTGGAGACCTAAACCAAGTGGTCATCCAAAAATAAGCCGTTCAAATGCCAATATCGAAGCAGTAAATGAATTGAGTTGGTCAAAATCCCGGAACATCAATTCGGGGTTGTGAACAAGACAAGATGCAGTGTGGGGACCTACATTTTGCGAGGAACTATTTTCAAAGTCTGGTAGATCCAGAAAAAAAGTTGTCGATTTGAAAACGAGATCATCTTGCATATCTACTCAATTTCGAAGAAAGTTCACATTATAAGTTAACGCTTTCATAAGAGAAATGAAACAGCTCCTGACTCTCCTTTGTGTTCAGATTTTACTGCACAATCGTCAGTTTTTAAAACTTCTTTGTAATTCTACGATGGTTTATATGTAAAATGTTTTCATGTGTGTTTGTTTTTGTTTTGGAGCGCGTCGAAAATAGAAACATGAAAATCCCTATTCGAAAAAAAAGTGATTTACACATCCATATGTGTATGACACGCTCCATAACGATAACCAACATACAAACAAAAATGCAAAAAAGTAAAAAAGAGTATATGAAACAATTATGCGTGCAGTTACTGATGGGAGTAGTGGTTTTTACTTTTTGGATGCTCCAGGAGGAACATGCAAAACTTTTTTAATATCACTGCTTTTAGCAGCATTACGTACTCAAAGCAGAATTGCACTAGCGCTGGCATCTTCTGGTATTGCAGCTACATTGTTACTAAAACTGCCGCTGAATATGCAAATCAATGAAACATCAACATGTAATATATCGCATTTGGGATTTCCAAACTTATTGTGTTATTGTGTGAGATGAGGCCACCATGGCTGGGGGCCTTAATTTTGTTGCCAGCAGATTTTCGACAAATTTTGCCTGTTATACCAAGAACAACTCCCGCAGATGAAATTAATGCTTGCTTGAAGCTTGAGCGAAAGAGCAATTTTGACAGCTAAGAATAAAAATCCCGCTCATTCCAATGATACCATCCTATTTGTCGCTTGAATTCAAACGTGTACAATTTCCAGTTCGTGTTGCCTCTGCAATTACCATTGATAAGGTGCATGGCCAGTGTTTGGGAGTTTATGGGATAAACTTAGAATTTCCAGTATTCCCTCACATACGTTGCCTGTTCACGTGTCGGCAAGCCATCAGTATTATGCATTTATTGTCAAGGAAATGGAAAAACAAAATATGTTGTTTATGATACAGTATTACAATAAATATGTAATGTGAATTCAAACTGTTGTTTTTTTTCATTTTGCACAGAGGATCCGCTAGTATTATATTAAATTTAAATTTTTACACAGTTCACACGTAACTGGCTTCAGGCTGTTGTGTTATTCTTATCTACGGTATCATCACAGAAAGACTGACAACTCAACAAAGTCTCCAAATTATTGTTGGGCGACCGAATAGACCACAGCCAGCCCCAATAAAGATAATGTTGACACTGTAGCAGCCATGATAGCGTAATTTGGTATATATACGCATAGTGATTCGATATTGAAACTTCAAAATGGACTTTGCACAACGGGAAACATTTACACTTTCTTTCTTATTTTCTGTGCACTATAAAATATGTGTTTATAGTTAAATCATTATTGAAATACCCATTACTTTGAGCAAGAACTGCCGAGCAAGTGCATGTAATCGCGGATGCCGGACAGTATGGCCTTCATGAATGGGAACAGCGTATCCTGGGCAATCAGTGATGGAAGGCAGATATTGCTCAGTGCCGTGAATTAAGTTGAAAGTTTCTCGTGTCGGGAATTGAACTCAAACCAACCAGCGTAGGAGTATACACACAAAAATATACCCACTACCCACGAAAAATACAAAAAACATACCCACTACGTCCAAAATGATCATTAACGGTTTTTACTTTCGTAAAGCAAAATAAGAAGTAAGAAATAAGAGCAACCACATTGCTTGAGGTAGGATTTAGGGAAGGTGGTATTTTGGATGCAAACAAATTTGTTGTATATGCTAAGATTTGTAAAAAACTTGGCACCTACCCCACGTTCCGTTGTGACCGATTAATTTAATTGCACGTCATTGTGAAGGGTGGTTAGATTTTAAGGGCCGATGTTGATTTTGAATAAAACACAAATTATTTAGGAAATTATTGTCATTTATTTTTATTATGATAATATTGGTATGGTTTAATTATGTATGCAATAAAATATCGGCCAAATGGCCGCCGCGACCTCGGCGGCACACCTCCATCCGATGGTCCAAATTTTCGATGACGCTAAAGCATAATTGAGGTTCTATGCCGTTAATGTGCCGAATTATCTCATCCGTTAGCTCTTGAATTGTTGCTGGCTTATCGACGTACACCTTTTCTTTCAAATAACCCCAAAGAAAAAAATCCAACGGTGTCAAATCACATGATTTTGGTGGCCAATTACCATCGCCACGACATGAGATAACACGGCCATTGAATTTTTCGCGCAAAAGAGTCATTGTTTCGTAGGCTGTGTGGCAAGTGGAATCATCCTGTCGGAAGCACATATCGTCCAGACCATTTCTGGCCACAAGAAGTCCATTATCATCTCGCTATAGCTAACACCATTCACGGTAACTGCCTGGCCGACCTCATTTTCGAAGAAGTACAGGCCGATGACGCCCCCTGTGAGCATGTACAGGTGTTTTCACATTTCCTACAGACCCAGTTTGCTGAAATTTGCGCACAATTCTACCGATTGTGGACACAAATTGGTCGATTATGCTGACCGACAAAATCACGAAGTGCACGATATGCATTTTGATTTCAACGCCCATTTTCATAATAAGCCTGAACAACTGCAACACGTTGCTCGATTGTGTATCTTTCCATGTCTCAAATTGAGTTAGTCTGAAATTGAGAAATGTCAAATGAAATGCAGAAAAAAACTTGACGTTTATGTGTGGTTTCATGGCTTTATTTAGCTTTCTAGAAGACGGTTGAACGAGCAATAAGGCTTGACTTGATTGGAGAGTCACTCCAATGAAAATACCAAACACAGAAGTGTAGTATTTGTGTACAGTTCGACTTATTTCACGACAACTTTATCATTCAATTATTCTCTCAAACTGCACGCCAATTTATTACTTTGCATGAGGAAATCGCAGACGAAGGTGAAAAACAGGGATAGGATTTTGCTAATGTTGCATTTTTTGTGCTTAATCGGAATATGGTATCGACTTTACACAAAACCCGTTTCATGTCCTTCTGATTCGAAATATAAGCATTTTTGTTTGCCTTTTTAGCTTATTTTACATTTTCTCAGTTTGTTCGCTAAATTTTTTTAGTAAAATGCTCGTACATATGTATGCATGTAAATATATCTACGCAAACATGTTTCTTCCTCAAACTACGTAATACGCATACCAACATTCCTAGACGCATTCAAATTTAAGACGTCTAGTCTGGGGGAGAGTTACATAGAAATGCATGACCACAGACGGTATGAATTTGTATGTGCTCTTGTATGATTGATTGAAGATGAAGCACAGCTGGCGTACATCAAAGTTTTTCGGAGGCTTACAAAGAACAGGTATTTTCGAGAGTATGTACTTATAATTTAAACTGGTATTATATTTATCAAAAAACATCAATTGGCGAAGTGTTGCCACTTGTAAAGGACATTCTGAAAAGCGCCGATTGCAAAGCAAGTCCTAGAGAATTTTACAAATACTGGGCTCAAATTAGTGAGCAGATACATTCTGTAATGAACGACGACTTGAATTCCAAACTTCCACAAAATATTAATGTTGAAAGCTTTAAATGGGCTACAATCGTTTCAGTCATTTAGCTCGTTAAAGGCAAACGGAGAAGATTATTGCCAGAAAATTTCAAAATGCTCTTGGTTGTTCAATCCTGCTGTAACTAAATGTGCATTTGGGTTCCTTTTCTTATTTTTGTAAACGCATTTTTTGCCATTTTAAGTGTTTAAGTTTGCCTTTTTTACTTTTTATGGTCAACAAAATCCGAACCATTGTGAATATAAAAGTGTTTGTTCAAAAAATGAATGAATTCAGTGATTAAAACATTGGCTTCATTATTTATGACTATTTCGCATCTTTATTGTAGTAAACGTGAGTGCGCCAATACCATTTTAAGATCAATCATTCACAAACCAATTTATTTACTCACCTGTAAGAATGCAAACGTTATACTGAACGTACGTACTGCATTGATTGAAATGTGTTATAATCAGAAAGAGCCAGGTGAATACGGCGGGTGGGACAGAACTTTCCAATTAATATTTGCCAAATAGTTTTTTACTTGATTTGCAACATGTGAACGACCATTGTCATAATTGAATATAACTCATGCGTGTCTGCTCGTTTTTGCTTCAATGCTCAATTCAATATTATCCGTTGTTGACGGTATCGATCCACAGCAATTATTTCACCATGTCTCGCTTAATATACAACATAGCCTTCATTTCGTGCCTGTTCATGAGCTGCCTTGTAGTGGATATTATAAACCAGAAATCAACGATTTTTAGCAGCGGCTTCCTTTTTTTAAATGGAATAAAATAGCCCACAAATGGCACAAAATGTAACATTTTCAAGACAAATACACTTTGATTTTCCCATCACAATCTGACCATTCAAAATATTATGTCTTAAAGTCGACACAGTTCGCATGTGAAAGTTTAGATTATTCTGCGTTTTTAGAATTAGTCCTTTTTTTCAACTTTGGGATGATCATACGTATCTCATCAACTTCCGTGACTCGCTGCAATTTTTCCTCTTCTTTGATGTCGTGATAGTGATAAATGAAACCATCCAAATTCCTCTTATTGCCACTCCCTGTACGAGTTCCTATCATTAAGTGAAGGAGGAATAGCATTGAGCCATTTATCTTGTTCAGCTTGGTTTCTTAATACATACACCAATAATTCTTTTTAAGTCGTGCTTACATTTTTGTTGTGTTTGTTGTTTGCGGCGAGTGTTATAAATTTGCAGTTACATAATGCCATGTTACATAACGTGTTCATACATTTTTCCGGGTGAGACATTTCCCTTCACTATACACAGTGTTACAAAACACACACAGTGGTGAAATAAGTTTAAATTGACGTTTTATATGTTTAACAGCTGGATGGCGCAGTTGGTTGATTGTTTGCCTTTGGTTAGAGGAGACCCCGGTTCGAGTCCCAGTGAAAGCAAAGTAAATACACTTTCTGGTTTTCAAATCTGGTCCATTCACCATTTGCCATCAAATTAACGAAACTATCACTAGAGTTGTCGATCAGTGGTAGTAGCCTGAATATGGGTATCACAATGGACCAACATGGTCTAAGTGTGCTGGCGATTACGCTGGCAGCCCACGTACCTAGTATATATAACCTAGGTGGAGCTTTAAAAGTAAGACTGTACGCAGAAACGATGTGGTTTCGTTTGATATTAAATTCAACTACCTGCGAGATGGCATTATTTGCCAAGACTCCAAGCTCTTGTACAGGCGGTTTACAGATCCATAAATGCGAAAATCAGGTCACTGAACCTCTACTAGTTAATACGTATAAATTACAGCTTACCTAACGATCAAAACAACATTCGGGCCGTCAGACTTCCCAGAGAACGACGAATAACGATAACCTACTGACCTCAGTGAGCATCGATCCAGATGGGGCAGCGCTAGCTAAACAATGATGTCTTTGATAAATCCAAGAGAAGGTGAAATCAACCGTCGTCAATGCTATCAATGATTTCTCAAGAAGCGCCCCAGCGTATCTAAAACTCGGTGAAGAAGAACAAGTGAGTGAATAATGCACGTTACCCGGCGCGTAGTAAAACAGATGTGGTTCACCCTTAAACGGGACCAGGACACATCTATCCCGAAAAATCTCAGGCTCATCTTCTTTCTAGCATAAGCATTGTTTTTGAAAAGATATTAACTCGAGTTCTGAAACAGTGGGTTGAGGAACATGATGCGCATGATGCCAACTATTCTGTGCACATATCTGAAAGGTTTGAGCAAAGATCAACTGCTTATGGTTTTCTCGTGTCATGAAAGTGGTCTTGGAACACGGAGAGACACCTGGCGATTGGCAAACTGGATAATTGTTCCTCTTTTCAAAAAAGGGGGATAAAAGAGATTGTTCTAACTACAGGAGCATATCTCTCTTAAGAGTCCGCTAGAAAGTCTATGTTAAGGTTTTGGAGGCGCGTTCTATAACTAGGTATAGACTCATATAAAGGGACTATAATCTTTCGTCAGAAGATCGGCGATTTGTTGATTTCTGAATAAGATTCTCTTCGCTGACTTTTGATACATTGGACCCTTTGTCTCATAAGTTGAAAGTTGAAAATACGTTTAAGAAGGATATTTGACAACCAACTACCTTTCAGAAGGCTTTCAGTAGCCTTTCGACCATTTTCCTTTAGTAGCATCTAAATTAAATGCCCATGAAGGGTACGCAAAATTGTTCACCACTGTAGATCATGCTATACAAATGCATGTGTATCTCAATGGAAACATTTGACGGCATTCTTGAATTGAAAGTAGTCAAGAAATTTCGAGACAAGAAAAAAGATACAAGAACAAGATACCAGAACGGATTACCATTTGTATTTATAACGTACATAATATATATGAGAACAAATGGACTAGATTGTTGTTAAACCAGTTCTTTAGCATCCTTTAAATATTTAAGAATGAAAGAAAGAAATTTAAACCAAGAAACATATCATCCCTTGTCATAGGAGGTTACCACATTGACATACCACATAACTTGGAATGATCAGGGACCGTGGTCAAAAGAAACAAGATTTCAGACTCATCCCTTGGTTAAGCTCTTTTCTATTGAATTTAACGGAAACCCATCCGCAGAGACTATTGCATTGAATGTGTTGCATCCAAGAATAGAAGAACTATGCCCACCCTATCAGTTAAATGTTAAAGTTTGTGATTTTATCTATTTCTATTTCTGTTGCATGTTAGAGAGAGGCACGTGCCGTTTTTCTTGCCGCTTTGGGGGCACACCCAGAGCTGGAGCGTCAATGTTGTAAACTCATCATTGATCTGAAGATTGGATCACATTGATCATTTCTCTGAAAATGTACATACGTGAATTTGTTTCATGAGTTCTAAATATAGGTAATTGGAGGCTGGGTGGATCGGATAGAATGTCCTGAAAAATGACTTTGTTTCCTGGAATTCTTCATATTGGGGTCAAACTCTGCATTGCTCGATCCACGAATGCTCATTCTGTCGGTCTTTTGTAAGTCGTCTTTTTGTAATCGATTTTAGTGTTTATTTTTCCTTTTTGGAACAGTCTGAAAATGGTTTGCGTAATTTTTGTATTTTGCGTGTTTGTTTTTATAATGGGGTCTGGTCTAAAACCGAGTCCAATTTGACCTCCATGTAAGATTTTCAAAACCCAGGTAAAACACTGCCAAGTTTTGATGGTAAAGTAAAGTGAAACTGTGCCAAATAAATTGTTGATCTGCATGCTACAAGCTATAGCTAAATAATTATGTTAATAGCGGCTTTAAACGTAAGTGCATTATGATTTTCGAGAAAATCCTAAATCAAACCTTAAAATTAAACACGTCAACATTTTATAATAAAGTGGTATTTATTTTGTTTGCTAATTATGTATGTATTGCAAATGAATTACGTATAGTTGAGCGATTCTTGAGACCAAACTTTCGAAAGAATCGCAAATCATTATGGTTTGTTTTAAATCCAAGCGTTGTTTGGTGTGCCAGAGGTCAGAATAAACTCGTCGAGTAATGTGTGATAATGAGAATTATGTTGCCAGTTGGGGTTATCTTCTCTAAAAATAGATCCTTCAAGAAAACGATCTTGTAACAATTTGAATGTTTAATAATCTCCGGCTTAGTGACAATATTTTACCGAAAGAAAATATTGATTATGCGAATGTGTACGGGTTAAGCGGCGGCCTTGGCGTTGTGGATCTGTGCGTCGACTCCTACACACTTGAACCTAGGTGTCTAGCTTCCAATCCCAGTACGATCAAAATAATTGTCACGGCCCACCTCTTTCCAGTCACTGACAATGCTCAAAGAGTATAACTGTCCAGAAAAAGCTTCTCAAACTTAGCTATTCGGCATAAAACTGTAGGTTCCTTCCACTCGTGAGAGAACAATAGCACGCACAACACAAGTGGTTGCTGAGAAGCTAAGCCCTGGCCCTCTACAAGCTGTAGCGCCAAATAATACAAATAGAAGTTTGCTGTCTAAACGTAGTAAAGCAAAGAAGTGCCTCACCCTAGGATTTTAAACTGGCTGTCGTACTGGTTGAATATGCTCACACTCATCAGAACAAGATTTATTCTACTTAACAAAGTCAGCGTCCTGTGACAGCACCGTCAATTGAATCCTTGTTGTTTTTGTCCCATCAAATCGAGTCAGATTCAAACCTGGGACCCAATGCGCAGGAGTGGGAGCGCTGATTTATACATTTTAGCAAGGCAACTGCAATTAAGGGAGTATTGTACGTCCTAGGTCTTATTTGAGTAATCGGAACAGCCGATGGCTTATAGTCATCCCCTTTCTTTACATAGAATTGAATAATTTTTTGTTTTAAATCTTTTCAAACAGTTTGGTTTTTATTAACAACCCCGAAAAAGTTTGAAATTGACAAAAGTTACATTACAAACATTGTCGACCGAATTGCTTAAACTATCGGGAGGCAAACAGTCTCCAATCAAGGTGGTTGTACAAACAAATTAAGCCAGGTTGAAAACAAAACAATTGCTTTAAAATGTCCCTAGAGTCCTCTGTAAATATTTTCAAGCAACAGATTACACGCCAAAAATTAAAACAAAATTTGGTCTTCATAACCCTCATCAAAATGCAGCACAACAAACAAACACAAATCATCCTTCCTCCCTAACCAACACCAACAATCATTTCATAAGCACAACACCACACACACACACCAACACCCACCCGCAAAACTACACAGGTAGGTAGAACACACAAGTAAAAAAATATTAACAACAGCAAATATAAAAGAATACACATTTATTTACCTGAACGTGACAACTGATAATCCTCAGGCAAGAAATGTCGGCTGCACACACTTCCACTTTTCGGCAAATTCGTTCGCCCGATTGCCACAATCCACTTCTCTCTCATATCATTATCTCTCGGCACAACATGAAACTTCCTCCCACGGTTATTGCTATCTGATCGCGATTTACACCCGCGGACAATACAAAATCCCATTACGAATAAAATTCATTTAAATCTACGACGCTGTCGGTTGCTGTTACTGTTGATGCTGCTACCGCTGCTGTTACTGTTGCTGGTGTCTCTGTTTAGAGTTTCTCCCTCTCAGCAATCAGTATCTACACTGTAGAATTAATGCGCGAAATAATAAACAAACAACCCTTACGCTGAAGACAACGATGAGAAAAGCACCGCAATGACGAGAGCGTAACCCAAACGCTTCCTGCACTAATCACCATCTGAACAAAAATATGCGCACCGCCAATGTTCGAAACGAGCGAGGTTCAGAATGAGGCGAAAGACGGCGAATGTGTCTACTACATCTGCCACTGCCACAACTGCCACAGCCAAACACAAAACTCTCCAAAAAAAACCCTCCTGAGTGCTTCGTATCGTTCGGTTTTGGTGTATTCAGCTTATGTGTGTGGATGATGATTCCCTGGCACTGGGACTGGCTCTGGCATTCTGGCACACAGCACAGCAACAGCTGCAAGGCAAAAACTGTATGGCCGAAGCGAGGAGCGGCGAGAAGAGGCGATAATCAAACTCAATGGCTGAATACGGTGTGACGACACAGAATGAAAAACGAATTCAGTCACGCGCATTTCGCCATGAATAAGTCCTCTAATTGTCGTCTGTATACAGCTATAGCGACGCTTGGGAGTGTAGAGTTTTAGGGTAGCGACTGATTGCCTAATTCCGCGCCGGTTTAGTTTGTCAGTCAAATCAGTCAGCGGTTAGATAAATATTTTTTTTTGTTTGCGCGATAACAGATCGTGCATTTCTGCTACCAAGTTGGACTTTAATTTGTGTATTCCCTTCGCTGTGGGCGGAAACGATTCATTTTTACAGCACTGGGGCTTAATCGTTTTGAGGGTTGAAACGGCCACGCGAACAAAAGCACCAGCCAAAGCAGACCATCAGATATTCAGCTCTAGTATCGTTACGACGAGCCATTGATAATTATGATGATGTTGATGATGATAGCTGGTCGGAACTCGCATAATCTTTTATGTAGTCATGAAGGTTTGGCAGCAGATAGATAGAGAGACAACAGATACGAACACTGTACACACAATGGCAGTCATTCTTCACCCAAACCGAGCACCACAACCGATTGGAAGAGGAAAGCAGATGAAAGCAAGAGGGAGGAGACGGGCACAGAAAAAAAATAATAATAAAATAAAACCGAGCAGAAACGACACCAACCAACATCGGAATCACAAAACCAGCCTCTCGAGCACTGGATCGATATTTGGTATTTTTCTTCCTCGTTTCGGAGAGCTGCTGTCTGTTGGCTGTTGGCTGGCTGATGCTACGACTTCGCTTTTGTATGTGCACCACATAAATAGACAGAGTGTAGATACAGGAATGGAATACACTATTCACATCCACCATTTCTGGAGTTGGGAGAGTCAATTTTGGCCTGGCAGCTGCTGCATTCAGAGTTATTCGAGTGTACCGAACGAGCGGCGGGTACAGTGGAAAGGGTGCACATACTTTGATTTGGCTATGGATGTACGCAAGGTTGATGCTTTTGGCAAAAAGTTTTATGTGCATTGAATTTATAAACTTTTCAGGTAGGCACCTATCGACTATCGGGTACAACTTTAAATTTGTTTGCCCCGCTTTTGGGCAAACATTACGTAGCCTGATCTAGAGAAGATGTCGCATTGCATATCGCATCCCATTTGACAAGGAGTGTGTTGTTAAGAAACAGAATAAGCCATTATACCTATCTTCAACCTTCCGTTATCCCTTGTTTCCCTTTTGTGATGTAATTCAGTTAGGGCTCAAGGGATTATGTTGCTGCTACCCTTATAATACCAACCCCGCATTTCGGCAAAGGCAACGAAACATGGCAGAGTGGAATGGAAAGAGTGGAAAGTTTTTATCTTTTGAGGTTGTATCTAGGATGTAAATACATACATACTTCCCAGTATGCTCTACATGAACACACAAATGTCTGCGCATCTACACATATACATACCAACTTTGTACAAGTCACGAAAGATGCTGTGTGCCTCTGAGTCCATGATGGGAGTGAACGTCCGGTCATGACCGGAGGGTATGTTTTCGTTCCGTAATTTGAGATTGAATCTATCAACTTTGGCTCAGATGGTTTTTGTGCTTTTCTTTTTTCTTTCCTCCTGCAATGCTTGGAATCTTCTTTAAGATTGACGTGTGAAATGTATGTGTGCGTGACTGACTGCTCGTATTTCTGGTACTAAGTATTGATTAAATATTAAAGTGGTAGGAACTTGACGAATGTGTGAATGGGCGTGGCATCAGCACGCGCTTTAAAAGGTAGAAGCCATATTGGAGGTCTTAATTTATTTACTGCTTACGGTTCTGGGATAAATGAATTTATAACACTTCGAAATATCACAAGTAATTACTTCACCAATTAGGCCCTGAATTTAAATATAAATATCTATGCAAATAATCTTGTGACTTTTGGGAAGCGTACTGATGCCCAGCAAATTAGAATATAATTTTTCTTTTGCGAATCTTCTATATAATCGAGGCCTTGAAATTGCGCTAACTAAAATTCGAGGTACAACTTTTCTATCATTTTGTTGTTAAATTTTTAGATGTCGCAGCATTTGAAAGAAGTGGACTCGAAGACTTTCCGGCCTGGAGAATTGGTATCCATTGCTCCACGTTAACTAGCCATCTGAGGCGAGAGAATCGATCTCGTTTGATCAGTTTGATGTGGCTGTACAGCAGGTACAGTTCACAGTTCTCCTAATCTAAACATAATCAGCACATACGGGACCAAAGGTTATGTGAAGTACTTCCACTCGATGGGATCAAGAACCTCCTCGTCCGCTTTGGTTAGATTCCATGCCTCTGCGCCATATTGCAGGACTGGGACAAGTTCTGTAACTTGATTCTTCGAGAGAGGGTTTTATTACTTACTTGCCCTTCAAGCCCAGAAACACAGCAGTTGGAAAGATCCTTCGTTTTACCTCCGCGGTGGTGTCAATGATTGAGTAGGTAGGCTCCAACGTCATTCATTACTTTAAAGTTGTAGCTGCCTATATTGACACTTTGCCCATGACTTTGGTGTTATATAATTTGTCCTTCTTAGCCGCTTCCTTCTCGATGATCACAAAAAACTCCACTGAGCCGGCTGTGTCCTTCAGATGATGCCAATGTCATCTGCGTATGTGAGCAGTTGTACCTGTTTACGGAAGATTGTGTCTCTAGTGGTGATGCTTGAAATACACACGATCTTCTCGCGAATGATGTGAAATTTCCTTCAGGCTATTATTATTTTATTGATAAATTAACTACAGCCAAAGGTTTAGTTAGCTGCTTCCCATTCCTGTCATTTCGCATGTTTAAAATTCTTCGGGCCGAAATGGTGTACCGCATCCACGCTTCATGAAGTAATAGGTAAAGGTGTTCTGTAGAGTGCTGGTTAATAGTGTGGGAACAGTTCTTGTAGGTGGTAAGTTCATCTTCTCCGGAAATTCCCAGAAGAAAAGTCTTTGGGGCAAAATGTGTGGACACTTTGACAGTAAAAGTTCATTCGCACAGAAGATTTGCTAACTGCAGACATGTCAAGATATTGAAAGAATTCGGTTACATTGAACAGCAAGTTGTAAAATACAAGCTGAAGAAGTGCAGTTTCATAGTGGTGATAATAAAGGGTGTTTTTTTAGAGGTATAGAACCTTGAGTTGGCAACACTTATAACTTATAACTGACGTCCATTTTGTCAGCTGTCAAGTGATTTATTTTTAGTTTGGCTTGGCATTTGTTGGTTAGCATAGTATAGTTAGCACAGCAAGGCGTAGATTCGGTGAATGGCCCAAAACAAGATTGCCGTCGATCCCAATTTTCATAAGCCAATTTTGTTTAGCGATGCAGCTCACGTTTGGTTGAATAGATACGTCAATAACCAAAACTGCCGTATTTGGAGTGATGATAATCATCAAGTGTATGTTGAGACACCGTTACATCCACAAAAACCGACTGCTTGGTGTGCTTTATGGGTTGGTGGAATAATTGGTCCGTACTTTTTTAAAAACGATGTTGGCCAGAACGTTGCAGTAAATGGTAACCGCTAAAGACTTTTGCGATCATCAACTGAACAACCATGATGTGCAGGAGCTGTGGCAATATGTCACGCAGCTCGTGCCACAATTGATTTATTGAACGAAACATTTGGTAAGCGCATAGTTTCACGTTACATGAATTGGCCTCCAAGATCGTGCGATTTAACGCCGCTTGACTATTTTCTGTGGGGATATGTGAAGTCGCTAGTCTACGCCGATAAGCCCGAAACGATTGACCACTTGGAGGATAACATTCGCCGCGTTATACGCCGATATACGAACACAAATGTTGGAAAAAGTCATCGAACCTACAGATTAGACTACATCCTGACGGTCATATGCCAGACATCATATTTAAATTATAATGCCATGAGATTATCTTTCCAATGAAGTAAATTTCATGTCAATTTAAAAAATGATCTTTTTTTTACTCCAGTTCAAAGTTCTATACCTTCAGTAGAAATTTCCTTCCATCTAACTTAAAAATTTCGAATCGAGTTCGACATCTGAGTCTGGTGCAAAGTATACATTCTCCATAATCAAATCGAGCTCAGTTAGGAATGTATCAAAGGCTGTTTTCGACATGTTGTTAAATCGAATTGATCATTTTAGCATCAAATATGGTCTGAATCAAGACACAAGTATATTTTCATCAAACCTGAATGTTACATACCAGCTTCTAGCGCAACCAACCCCTAAACATTACAACACTGTGTTACATTAAAAAAAATACTTTCTCTCATATTCTTGTTTCATGGTCACTAGTTGTAACGTGAATGTAAATCATATGTATCATTCGCATGTATGTTTGTACGTTCATTTGTATGTATGCATGCACTTAAACGAGAATGCCAACTTTGTCAAGTCTGTTGGCATTCGACATCGGGGTAGGGATTCAGGCCAATTTGGGGTAGAAGCAGGTGTCGTTGCCAAAGAATAAATAAATGTATTTATATTAAACTTTTTTAAATACATACAATCGCTGTATGCATATATCATTTTCTTTTGTGATAGATATTACTGTGGGTTGCGGGTTAATTTTAGAGAATATTTTTGCCACCTTTCTTGCCTTAAGTACACATGAACTGGAGAGAGTGCCATTAACTTTTATGTGCATATACATAGAGTAGTTTTCCCTCTCAGCTATGTGAACATTATCTGACGTTATTGACTGTGGGTGTTAGCCACAAACTCTGTTTATTTCGATTTGATAGGATGTGATGGTATTGTCTTTTTTATCCAGTTTCTTACATTCTTTAAATATTATTGACTGAATTTGTGCACGCGATTAATTTAAAATCAGAGTATTTAGTTTAGAATAGTAAAATCGAAATGATTTAACCGGGATGGAAAAAACTCTTCAAGTTCGAATTATTATATTATACTTTTTATACGACCTCATCAATTAGATCGCTGATTAGATTAACTTCAACCTCGTATCTTACTTACATATTATGTTTGTTCGTTTGTTTAATTATACACATGGCCATAAGACATAAGTTCTTAATGTGCTCTTAAAGAACATTTATGTGTTCTGTATCATTTAATTTTAGATTTTCGATCACTGATACAACAAATGGTGTATCAAGCAGTTAAATATGTATCTTAGACTGTTTGAGTTGCGAGTTCTCCTTTGGATTAAGAGCCTGACAGATCTCCGTGCAACTTAAACTCCTATCTTAGATAAATAAAGGGTGATTTTTTTAAAAGCTATAGGAAAGTTTTTTAAAGAAAAGAACACATAAAATTCAGAAAAATGCATAAAATCTTTATTTGAATCGATAGTACGGTCCATATAATTTAATGTTTGAAGATCATTTCATGCAAATGTTGACCTTGACTGCGCCTCAAATTGTCCGCAGTCCAATTTTGGCATACTCTTTCCAACATTTCGGCCCGTATCTCACGAATAATGCTTCAATGTTGTCTTCCAATGCGTCAATTGAAGCGGGCTTGTCTGTATAGACATGAGCTTTAACATAGTCCCACAAAAAATAGTCTAAAGGCGTTAAATCGCACGATCTAGGTGGCCAATTGACCGGTCCCGAAAGTGAAATAAAATGTTCACCGAACTCGCCCCTCAATAAGTCCATTGTTGCGTGTGCTGTGTGGCATGTAGCACTGTCTTGTTGAAACCACATGTCATGCAAGTCAAGCACTTGCATTTTGGGCAAAAAAAAGTTGGATATCATCTCACGGTAGCGCTCACCATTCACAGTTACGTTACGATTCGCATCATCTTTGAAGAAGTACGGTCGAATGATGCCACCAGCCCATAAACCGCACCAAACTGTGACTTTTTCTGGATGCATTGGTAGCTCTTGCAATGCTTCTGGCTGATATTCACTCCAAAATCGACAATTCTGCTTATACGTACCCATTGCGCCAAAAATGAGCTTCGTCGCTGAACACAATCTTTCGGTAAAAAAGTGGATCTTCGGCCAACTTTCCAAGAGCCCATTCACCAATCAAAATTTCATAATTTGTAAGACGATTCATGGTTAATTTATAGACCAAACTGAAGATGTTTGACAGTGAAACAAAACACGAAACGTGCGTCAGCTGTTTAAACCAGTGTTGCCAAAAATATATTAGCTAAAAAATCGCCCTTTATATGTGAAATTACACAATTATTCTCCACACAGTGATGCTTTGCAAAAGGAAAAATCTCTGCAGAAGCATCTTGGACCTCTGAATTTTAAAAACACATGGTTTCTTCGATACTACATCCAAATACGCTGATGCTCATTGTTCATATTTTACTCCCATAAAATGTTCACCAATCATCTGAAATGCGAGGCTTGTTGGCGTTCCTATTCAGGACAAAGTTTGTTGAGGCCCTCTTTCATTTGTGTGTGGCATATACGCTAGCTCTGTTGTTCCACAGACTTGGAATCGAGATTTTACTGACCCGAAGCCAAGTTTTCTATGGGCTACGTACCCATGTTGTAGTCTCATGTCGCTGTGCAGCCTGTGCAGTTCGTGACTGAATGTGCTTCTATAAAGGAAATAAAGGGTTCCAAGAGTGTTTTGTCCTATTTACAGCGGACAGGAGGGCGAAATCCCTGACTGTGTGGATATTCTGTGTACTTTTTTTACTTTTTGTTTAACAGGTAAATAATTATATTTTACTGGTTACGATTCAGTTCTTAGAGGTGTTCGAAAGGGAATACTTTATGACTGACATAAAATACAGTCAATGCAATCCATTTTTTGTTATCTTTCTTACTTCTCAGACCGGCCACCCATGGAGGATCTAAGTCTGAGTAATAGCTGCCTTTCATGGATAACAGTCCTGGGAACGCTGCTTCCAGTCATTACATGGGCCAAGCTGTCTTGCGTTCGCGGTGACTTAGTCTTTATTCGGTCTTCCTCCCCTCTACGAACCAGGAGGCTCGGATTCGAACCCCCTCTTTGCTGGATCGTGGTTGTCCATGCGCTCGATGTGGTCGAGGCAGTGTAGTCGACGGATATTTAACTTCCGCACTGCATCTGCATCTTGCTACAGCTCGTAGAGTTCACGATTATCATCTTATGACAGGTTTCTCTGCGTTTTTTACATGTGTGTTCACTTACTTTTGCGACGTAAATTTTGTTAATGGTATGATAGTTCGACAAATACAGCAGAGGAAGTGAAAAAGCCTGCGAAAGATTATATTAAAACGATGAAGACTGTCGTAGCGTATCACTCATGATTAATCTTGATTTTGTAAGTAACGGCATTAGCAGTAATACGGCGGCAGTAGAATGTTAAAATGGGAAACCATTATCATAATGGCTCTTGAATAAATGAGATTCAAAGTGGAAATCAAATGGGGATGTTTCACATCAAAATCGGAGATAGCTTTTGTAATTAATAAATACATTTTCGCCCATGTAGCTGCAATATCATGCATGTTACATGTACAACATAATATCGGAATCAATTATCCCATTTTAGCACTTTTTTTAGCACTCCCTGTCAGTGCAAAAATGCAATTAATCATTTCTGACATCACATAGCGCATATCCTGAACCAGTTGATAATTGTTAAGCAATTTCATCTCATCTGATTGGAACTGGTGTTCCAATTTTACTACAATGAGGCGTAATCTACAGCCATGTTTGGATGTCTGTAATTTGTATACAAATTGCCTTGACCTTGATTCGGTCGTTTGATTTGACTTTTTCTTTAAATATGGAACAAATGGAAAATTAATCTTGGCACATCATTTCATTTTTGGACAAGGTCGTTGGTCTTATAATTTCTTAAGGCATACATCTATGTTTTGTGTGTTTGGTCAATTAAAACAGCTTTTTAATGAATCCTAGAAGGTTGTCCAATGTGTTTTTGATACGTCGAGTTGGAGTGAAAATGAGTAAAGGTAATAACTGCCGTTTTCTCAACCAGTACAACCTACATCACACCCGTGGTTATTCCATAAGCTGTACTACGAACACAATCAATCCTAATGTGATTTGTGAAGGTCAACTGAGAAAATTGTACAATGTTCGCCAGCTTTTTCCTCATCTGAGTGATACCTTATACCGTGATTGTACAACATTGATCTAGGTAGGGACTAAACAAAACAAATATTAATGCGATGTGGGTAATCTGTATGTGCAGAGATTATAGTACTTGATTTCTGGACTAAAGCTAATATGTCTTGACAAGAAAGAAACCAAAGAAACAGTCTTTTTTAGCAAGTTTGCGCGTTAGTTCATACATAGTTAATAGTTTCAGTCAAGTCAAACTGGCAGTGGAAGAATTGTTTGCGAATCATAATAATAATTAAAAAACACGTACATATATCGTATTACATGGATAAAACGAGTCACCCGCTAGAAACCCCGGTCAGAGAGAGATTAGATCAAGATATGTTCAGAACTTTTTGTTCTTATGGTTGAACTAGACTAAAGTGAACTTAGACCTAATTTCTCAAGCAATCACTTGGGTGTATTTCTTATTTGTATATTGTATGTGGCTCGAGAAAAGTGGTGACAAATATTAACATTTATGTTCCCAGAATTGAACTCTGACTTTAGGTAGAGACCTCGCCGCCATGGAATTTGGAATTATAGATGACTTATTCAGTGTTGCTCGAAACAGCAATTACGCGCACCTAGCTAGTTGAGATTTGTGATGGGCAATTGCGAATAAAAACAATCGAATAATTCGATTGTTCTCGCAATTTCAATTATTCGAATTAAAATTTAACGGAGTCGATTGATGATCTTCGATTCTTGTATGTACAATTCCAATCGTCTCGGCATCGAATGTTTGTATTCGCCGATTCTTCAATTCGGCGTGAGTGAGAGAGATTATTGGATTGTGATATGCGTGAATCGTGATTCGCCGATTCTTCGATTCGGCGAGAGAGATTGTTTGATTTTGTGTGTGAATTCGCCGTGTCTTGTATTGGAATTGCGAGAACAATTGTTTGTTTTGTTTTGAAGTCAAGTTTTTTGATCTTTTTTTTTGTATTGTATTTTCATTATTTTGGTTAAACAATAAAATTAAAATGATAAACGACAGGGTTGCATTCGGATTTCAAATTAAAATTCAATGCACTGATGCCTACAGATAAATAAATCGAGAAATACATACATTTGTAGCCATACATAGTCACATTATCTTGATTGTTGTAGGTAATGAAAATAAATTCTAAAATTCTATTCGATTCGATTATTTTCGAACGAGACCGAATAAATCGACAATCGAATTCAATTTTTGGCAATTGCCAATTTATTCGATTGTGAGATTTATTCGCAATCGCCCATCGCTAGTTGAGATTCTTCCACATTTCAGTGCGCCATCTTATAAGCGGTCGTCTTCTGCTGCCTTGTTCCATAGAGCCGGTGTTAACTTACAATTGAATGAAGCAATCTATATTGACGGAAAACGTGGTGGGATCATCCATTTCACATCAATACAGTTTTTGTTGTGCAAATTTAGGAAATAAGAATTTTCAACGCAACAATCTGAACACACCAACAAAACGAAATGACATGAAAGCGTTAAGGAATCCATGCAAAAAGTAGGAGGAGCATCTAATTTCTTGATACCGTAGGAAATGTATTTAAAAAAAACGGAAATTGGCTTTTCGTATTGCCGCGAAGCTTATACGGAAATTAAGCAATTTCAATAACAGTACCTATCCGGCAGTTTGGTACATGTCGATATTCCCACCCATTCCAAAAGATATACAAAATTCGCCTCTTCCAGAAGAATTATTATCTTAATCCAGACCATCATCATGTACGACATTAAAATTTGAGATAAGGAGCTCGCAACTGTTAAAGGAGGAAGAGAGGTTTGTTTCAGAAAAAGTAAAAACTTGAATGCAGAAGAGATTCACAGCAGAGCTCCTTGTGTTGTTATCAGTTTTAGCAATTAGATTTGTCCGCATTGGAAACTTTCTCAAAATTCTAAACTTTTTTTTACGTTATTTTTAGGTTTACTTGAACAACGCATTTCTAGATGACACAAAGTTAGAATAAGTGTGGTACCTGTGCGTCACATAGGCCAATCTTGAACCGTAGTGACACCACGTCGCAAAGTGAACACATGTAGATGTTACCATGACCTGAAATGATCTACAGGCATAAGTATAGAATAAGTTTCAGATTCAAAGCATTAATCTGATGTGGGAACGAAAAGTTGAAAAATTCGACTTATGAATACACAATGCAAGAATTGCATAAGCTAATTAGGGATATTGTCTAGCAAAACATAAATGATTACCCTGATTCGAACCCTATTACAGTTTCGAGTAAATAATCCACTGGGGGACTACCATCGTTCAAAACTTTAAGTTCTAACAATTGCGTGTATTTGTGGAGACCAAAGACATGTATCTCGCAGAGTAGTACTCAGTCCAAAATGTCTTAAACTACTTGTAGGAATGTTCAAAAATCGAAACGCTCTTAATACAGCACTCACATGACCCCAATTTTTTCTGAAATTCGAACGATTCTCGATCAGATTCCTTTTGAAAGCCTGATACATATCTCATTTCCATGTTGCACTGTTTTCATCTTTTCCAAAGCGATCACTATCAACACGGTTTGTGGAAAATTCCTTAGCAACCTCGGGATTTTCATCCATTAACCTGATCAGCAATTCTTTTTGCTCCTAATTTGTCCAATTGGAATGCGATTGTGACCTATGTACATATATTCGAAAGTCAACATATATAATACATATACTTATATGGGTGGCGCTACAGACCGTAGAGGGCCAGGGCCTAGCTTCTCAGCAGACGCTCGTGTTGTGCGTGCTATTGTTCTATCACGAGTGGAAGTCAACGTATAATTCATAAATATAAATTCCATCAAAAATTTCTGAACTTAAATGTTTTGCAAATCTAATCGCCAGAAAAAAACGAACGTCAAGAAAATGACGTTTGATTCGAATGTCAGAATTAGCTTGACTTTGAATGAAAGAGTGAACTTACGAATCGTTCGAATGTGAGAATACAAATCATTCGAATTCGTTCCACTTTCGAACGAAAGTAATTTATAGAATATGGCTGAATGATTGAATGAAGGAGATCAGGATCAGTATCACCAATGAAGGCGGATCAGATTAAATGGAAGCGTAAGATTTGTGAGAACATTTAACATTGATGCGGAAATGATTACACATAATATACAACACACAACACGTACCATCGATTCGTATAAAAGGTATATAATATGAAATTTATTTCATGTAAAAAATGGAAATATTTGACAAAACATAAGGACATAAATAAAGGTTAGTTGTTTAAGGGGACCAATACAATCCGCATACAATAATACTTAAGAAAGTACGTGTTAATCTTAACGACCATTACTCCATGCGCACATTCTTAGCATCGAGCAACATCCATGTGATATCTGTTTTACAATTGCCACAACATTACGTGCGAATACTTATCATTTTCGAATAGTAACAAATAAAAGAGAACTGAATCATGTATTTATGCATAAATAAATGATTTTGAAATTAAGTAAATAAAAGTGAATGGATTTGTTTATAGCCAATATTCGTCGAACAACAGCAAGATGCAGCTGGCTAAAAGCAAACTGGTTTGGCGGGGAAGAATGCACTTATTGCTCATCCTTGTCTTTGGCGCCGTGCTTCAAGATTCTTGTAAATTCGATATAGTCGAAGAGACCGTGTTTGATTGGTGCTTCCCTGTACATTTCATCAACCTAAAACGAATGCAAAACAACCCATTAGTGAATGTGTGTTTAAATGTTAAAGATTGCATTTAACGAACGTCTTCATCTGTGAATCTATCACCCATTGTGGTAAGGAGCTCTCGGAGTCGATCTTCTGGCAATACACCATTGTTTTCTTCGTCGAAACAACCGAAGGCATTTTTGATAACATCTTCAGGATCGGTGCCCTGTAAGCGTTCACCGAACAATGTCAAGAACATTGTGAAATTGATTGGTCCCGGCGCCTCATTCATCATTGCTTCCAGGTATTCATCAGTGGGATTTTTGCCCAATGATGCAAGCATATCGTGCAAATCTTCCTTCTCAACAAATCCATCGCGATTCTGATCGATCATGTTGAATGCTTCTTTGAATTCGGCAATCTGTGCCTGATCGAACATAGCGAACACATTCGAGGTGGCACGCTGTGCGCGTTTCTTCGTGGTTGCACGGCGGCCGGCAGTTTTACGGGAAGACATTTTGGCTAGAAACGAAAGAAAAAAGCGAAATTAGTTGGTATTGACTTACGACTTAAGTGTCACGTAAGACATGGGCTCACGGAATAAATTAAGTTCACATGTGCACATGCACCTTCGAAATCGATTAAGCTACATATGTGAACAAAGCGGAAAAGACCTTCAGATTATTGATTGGGATTCTATGGCGAGTAGTATTTCATGAAGAATTTTGTGTCCATGAAGAAGGGAAACCACTACACATCTGCAGTGAAGTAATGGGTGACAGTATTGAAAACAATTCCATTGGACATGGGTACGCTGAGCGAAATCTAGGCAAATTAAATGATGTTTTGTATAAGCATTTGAGCAAATCAATTAAACATAATTAAGTGTGGCTCCAAGCTCCGAAGCATTAATTAGGCAAGGAAATGGGTGCCTTAATTGAGAAGCAAGTGGCCAAAGCAAGAAATTTATCAATTCCGTCCGTAAGCTCCTTGTTGACTTTGACAATTTTGATTTTAAAAATATGATGTGTGATAAACCGGGAATAATGTTGTTTACTCACTTTCCTGCCTGCTTATGGAAATGAGACAGTGGCGAGTGGGAGATGTACCATTGTGGTCTCTGGATCAAAAGTGAAGCAACAATACGTTTTTAGCTAATCAATTTTCTACTCAAAGCAATATTTTTTGTTTTTTCTTATTGCGAGAATTATGATTTGGAAGTTATATCGATTTAATTGTATTTCATATTTCAACATAACCGCAACTTTATCGTAATTGATTTAGGTATGAATACTGTACTCGTTCAATTATGCTTATTTATTCAAGCTATCGATACATTTTTGTTCTGAATATCAATGAGTGTTGTGTAAACTTAATACAACAGCAATCCGCCGCAGCCGACTGGCAGTGGTGACATCATTTACACTATTTACTTATCGTGACAAACAACACGATAAGCCCATAATACATTACGGTTGGCATTTGAAACAAATTGCTGACAAATAACATGTTTGCAAAAATTCTTGTTAAAGAAACTTCAAAAAGAATCAAAATTAGATGCGTGCTATAGATTAGATTATAACTTGCAGCTTACCGGATACCATGGTAAGCCTGGTATCCAGACATTAACCACCATCCTGTTTTCTTATTCATTTCACAAAACTGTCGTTACAACTTAGTACGAGCACTGTCTAAGAACTAGCATTGAAATGTCTCAGACAATTCAGAGATAAGCGCGTCGTTTGACCTCTTTTGCTTTCTGCAGCGCCATGCATATTCAAATAAAATTAGCAACTTCGTACTTGAAAGCCCTTCATGGTCACGGTATTGTGCTGGAGGTTTCGCTGTTTTTACATGAATGATGAACTTTAAAGTATGGACTGAAATAACTAAGTTGTTGGATCAACAAATATCTTTGCCTTGCACTGATGTAGCAGTTACTGTCAACGATTTGATGAGGCTCATCCAACTCAGTGTCATCTTTTACCCTAGCACCGTTCAAAGAGCTTTGTTAATGAATTGATTTTCTCCCTTGAGTTTGTTTATTCTCTCATTAGAGTTGAATCTATAAATAAGTGAGAGTTCATTGAGCCTTAGAGGCTACATACATACATATGTATACGTGAACTCATAAAGAAAAAGTATAAATTTAAATATTACAACCTCGCGAAAGTTCCTTTGGCTTTGTCATCATCTCAGTTCAGTTTCAGAAAACGAGCTCCGGAGAAAGTGAGCGTACTCGATCCCCCGCAGATACATAGATATCAAAGTCAATCCAACGACGAGTCATTGACTTCAAATGAAAGTTATTGACAAGAGTTCTGATTCCCTTTAGCTTCAAAATAACTAATTATAGATAATTCCATTGTCTTTCGAATCGAAATCAGATATTTGAACTCATTTCGCCTCAACACTTGTCTTCGTGTTCCTTGTTGATAATCATCCTCATGTGACTCATCAGCATGTAGCAATGAAAACTGTTGACAGTCAACTCACTGCGCAGACAAAAGGCAATCAAAAAAAGTTTTACATTCACGATTGAATCGCGAAAGTAAATACCTGACAAAGATGTCACCTACGTCACATTACCCACAAAAAAAACCTCCACCAAACACACCCAAATTATCTCGAAATAAACCTTCGAAATATATGAGCAATGTTTTTGAAGGAAATCATTTATCATCTGCTTTAATTCGTGGAATTTCTGCGAAACCTCAACGATGACAGTGATGACTCAGAGGTAAAACATTTTTGTGTGCGTCCCGCGTATTGCCAAAGTGCAATGAATCGTGTTAGTGTTTTTCTTTTGTGGCTTTTGCTGAAAAATAACCATATCGGGATGAACATCTAGATGAAGATTGAATCGTATGTCCATAAAAGGGGAAAATCTTGCGTCAATGCATTCAATTGACCGCAATCAACAGATGTTGGTTTCGCAATAAAGTTCTTCAATTAGATGTGGTTTTCTTTATGATTTTATATGTTGACATAACAAATGATTTAATAGCAATGTTTGGGGTTAGATAAATTAACGTTTTCATGCCACAAAAGATAAAAACATGAATCACTGGTAAAACACATATAATGCACCTCCTCAATTTGGGAAGGCATACCGAAGAATATCCTATCCTTTGTTTAAATAATTGTGTAAAGTTTTCTTTTGAAATGTATAGTCTTAAATTCACTATTCGACTCACCTTGTATTTTATTTTTAAGTAAAATTAATCAAAAAGTTTCTACTTTATTCCCACAATTGAATTATCAACCTTCTTCGAGTGAATTAATTTTTCACTTGTGGTTTGGATAACGAACGTACGTCAAATTGAGATGTCAGGCAGGCCGAACAGAAAATGGGATCGGCAGTTGAGTGCAAGTGAAACAAAGCATACAAAATAAGCAGCGATGGTGTGGTGTAAAAAAGAGATAGTACTTCGAGACTCGATTGATAATGATTGTTGGGTAATAGATTGGGTATTTTTTTTTTTTAGAATGTAATAGATTACATATGTTCATGTGGTTGAAGTCGATTTAATAAAAAAAAAATGTAATAAAACAAGAGCCTAAATTCACTCCGTTGTAATATGTATTTTACTTATTTCTTCCAGATATATCGCAGCAGCTTAAATTATTATTGTTACGAATTTCATATTGACTTACAAGTGAACACTAGAAAAACAATCTTCCACTTGCAATTGCAACAAGAAGAAACGCGATTTGATCAGAACACAGGTATGTTGGTATCGGATGTCTAAGTTTTTTGATCGAATAAAGATACTGGTATTTTGTAGAAACTATGTGGACATAGTTTGAATTGTATCAAAACTGGAAACTGGCGTACGTTCAAATAAGAGACTTAATATTAGTTAAGGTGTTGTTGAATAAACGCGCAAGATTTGTGAGCTATGCAAGGCCTAGGAACAAAAAGCCAAGACCAAAAGGGATCTTCGATGGCGTGGGAGCGGCTGTGGATTGAAACTTCAAAACCAAACCACTGTAGTGTTTTTCAGCAGAAACCCTAGCGATTAAAGAAGCCCTGTGCTGGCTAAAAAACAATGTAATATCAAGTATAGACATCGTCATCTGTTCCGACAGACAGATAACCATCAAATCTATGGACGTAGTCGCTTTCAACTCAAAGACTTCCCTGAATTGTTGTTTATCTCTCAACGAGATGGCCAAGTATTTTAACATAAAACATATGTGGGTGCCGGGACACTGCGACATCCCAGAAAATTGTGAAGCGGACGAACTCGCTAGAAGGGGTACCAAGTCTGTACGCCTTCCCGATGCTAAGCATCTAATAAAGCGTGAAACACTTACTAATACAAATCGTAGACGGTCTACCGGCACTAACTGCTTCACTACAAAATAGCTATGGCCCACCATAGATCCAATACGCTCACGTAGCCTGATCAGATTGAGTAGAGTCAGAATCATTACCGGGCATTATGCCATTGACACGCACGCCTCCATAATAAGGCCTCCACTTTAATGACTTCTGTAGAAGCTGCAGAGATGAAGAAGAGGTAGAAATCATTACACATCTCCTATGTAATTGCAATGCTCTCTCCGCAGTAGAAAGCGTCATTTGGACGCCTACTACTTCAACAACTTGACAGAACTAAATAGCAATAGGGTCTGCAGTGGTGGTGTGAACTTAAAGCATTCTTGTTTCGATTTTGAGACGAGCTATACAGTGCCGCCAGTCATGTCTACTTTCGATATTTCTGTCGAACTCGTCAAAGGCTGCATGATGATGAAAAATTCTTGGTGTCTCATAAAAGTCCGTAACAAAGTCACACACAATGTCTAAAAAGGTTTTAGACCAGGCAAGGGCGCGACGCGATGCCATGTGACTTCTTCAACATAGTGGCTAGTGCTTGAGAAGATCAAAATGCAACTAAGGCTGGCTAGCATTGAGTAAGGAACGTTTTAAATATGTAATACATTTCACTTTTTTTTACGAACTAGTTTATATTTTGACTAGTAAGATGTACAGCTCATTCATTGAGTTAAACTAGTAAAAATGAGTCTGTATTTTAGTAGAGAATATACATATGAATAATGTGATGAATAGTACTCATCTGGAAGACGTGAAGAAATTCACATTAAATTCACACAATGTTTACACAGTTGTATTGTCTTTCCATTTATTGCGACAGCGAAAAATATTAGCTTACACAGTTGGTGGATATAATTGCTACTTAATCTGGTCGTAAAAAGCGAACAAATCTCACCTACTTACATCAGAATTTGTACTTTTTTTTAATTATGAATGTATGTAGTTGCCAATGGAAATGTCATGCCATTTTCAATGAGCGCTAAAAACTATTTGATGGCAGCCTGATGTGACATGCAATCGAAAGCATTTTATTCTTATAGGCGAACAAAATCTACATTAAAGTTTTATTACTTTTGTTAGAGAACTTTTCAACTAGTGAATCTGTTAGAAATTGTTTAGGGACATAGTAGCTAGTAGTTGGCTTTGATATAACTCGTTCGGTCGTATCATATGAAATGTTCGCTTTGCACTTAGTCCGCGATAAACAGGCGTTCGAGTAAACATCTTGACGAGTAAGGCTTTTAGGGTTCGATGCAACTACTGTTATATTTTTCTAGGAATTATTTTTATCATGCTTATCGGCGTTTATCGACGGTTCAAATGCGGACTGTCTTCCTTTACGTATTTAATCTGGGGCATAAAAGGAAAACAAACGCAACATTCGAAGGTTTGTTAATATTATTTCCGGAGATCTTAGCTAAATGCTATGACAATAAAACAACACATACCTCGACACCTAATATAAAAAGGGAAGTGCCTCAAAATCTGATGGAAATCATGTGGAAAAAAAAACCATGGATTGGTATTCCGAAGACAAAGTTTTGTGAGACAAACGACAGTAAGGGTGCACTTTATGGATGTTGTTCTTTTATGCAATCAATTATCTTTGACTAAGAAGTTCACTTGCTGTGCAACTCGAGTTTGCTCCGTAATGAGATAATGTTTTGGTCGCAGTAGACTATGACGCTTGTTTGAGTCTCTTGGAGCATAAAATTTGAATAAGAGTGGTATAACGTTTTAGAGTTTTTTTCTGTTGTTGACGATGTCGCAATTCTCTGCAATAAATTAGATCTCATGTGACGACGGGGATAAGTGCACCCATTTCTACATTCAGAGTTTCAGGTTCAACACCTTTCTTGGGTCACCAAAAATGCTCGTAGAGTAAACGTATATTGTCAGGAAGTGCTTCTCAAGTTTTGGTTTTTGGCGTCGAAAAACTGTAGGTCTGCTCCGCTCTTGAGAGGAGAATAGCACTACAAGGAGTTGACTACAAACTGTAGCGCCACTCGAAAATATATGCATAGGTCGAGTCATGGCGTGCCTCACTTCTCCCATCATTCAAAGTTCCATTGTTCTTAATTTCCTTTGTCAAGTACTCGAGAAGTAAATAAGCAGTGACAGACTGCAGTGCCATAGTTTATTGCCTGAGTTCCTTCATAAATCGTTCGTATGTAGGTTACGTAGGTAAATGGGCTGCCAGCGAAATCGCCAGCACGCTTAGACCATTTGATAGCCAGTCAGACTACTACCACATCTCGACAACTCCAGTAATAGTGCCGTTAATTTGATCCATACGGCAAATGGTGACTGGACCAGATTTGAAAACCGGATAAGCATATAAACTTTGCTTTCACTGGGATTCGAACCAGGAACCCTGCTAACCAAGGCCAAGTACGCAACCAACTACGCCATCCAGCTGTTAACCTTTCATTTGCTAGAAAGTATTTTCTTTCGAAATTAGTTCCTAATGCTTAGATATAGCATACATGAATTGAGAGCAATGATTCTTGTCTTGGCTCAACTACTTACGATATGTTCAAGTCCGATGACACCAAATTCTGTTCGCTCCACACGCAACACGATGCTTTGATCGCCAGTCTCATGAGAAAAATGCCATTTTTCATTACCGAGCTTCATTATCTTTCTCTTTGCGTCTAATTATCTTCTAACGTGATGTCCAGTGATGGTTCTCAAAATCATGCGAAAATTGCCCAACAAGTGGTCAGCACAAAACACGCATCAATCCGTCCACCTACAATGCGGTAGCGAAACCACAATTTAACTACCTTCTCGTACATAGCTGGGCCAAAAATCTCGAAAAGTTGATCCCCCTCCGTCGCGACATCATTACCGGGTATTATCTCTCATCAGGTGTCATTAATGTCACGCTGATGACTTGTAGCTCCCAAGTCAAGCGTAATTGACATGTCAGCGAACTTAAGACCACCGGAACCACTGATCGCCGCTTCGAATTCCAGTCACACTCCAATATCTTCAGTAGTCCCATTCTATTTCGATGCGTATTGTTAGACTCCACCCTCGCATTGCAGAGATGCGGATTCGGCTAGCTGCATGATTGATTTTCATTTTCTCTTTTTCGTATCGATTGTCAATCGAGTCGAGTCGTCGTCGGATATCTGTGCGATCGTTGATCTTAACGCCAATGTTCGATAGAACAGATACAGTTGCTGGGTATTGGATTGCAACCTACAGGTTTTCCACGTTGCGAGATCACTTATCTGCGAGCAGATAAACGAAGATCGTGCAATCGCCTCAGAGTAGTAAATTGTTGATTTTTTTTTTTTTGTAGAAGCTAACGCATCGGCAGTTCTTCTTGAGGCATCCAGTGCAGATGTGACGCTGTCAGCGGTGTATGTGGTGGTTGGCATTAACGGAGGAACGGATTAATTATCGGTCGACTGTCGGAGGTGTTTGATATTTGATTCGTTAACAAAGTTGACGTCACTGTATGTGACACAAGAACTGCATTCCACTTTGAACCGGAAGCATCAGATGCGTGCACTAGAATGGTACGAAGACGGATTGAGGCTTAATAAGTAGATAAGTATCTGAAAATATCTGGAACAGAATCAGATAGAAAGCAGGAAGAGCTGTAAGTTGGAAAAGAAGTTCTAAACCTGATATCCTTTGGCGGAAACGAGGTCTTGAGATGGGCATACATGGACTTGATAAATTATGTGTGGGAACATGATGGACTTTTGAGGAGATGAAGACGTAAATGGATCATCGTCGCAATTGAAAATGTAGTTACTGTCACAAATATATAATATGTAGGAGAAGTTGAGGTTGAGGTTGAGATCAACAAATGCTCACATATAACACATTCCAGTGGTTGATTACTGGGCATTGTTTCATTAACAGAAGGAAATTTGCATTGGAAGAGAACATTCTCTTAAATTTGTGTTCTGCTTCAGTGTATTATTATGGCTATTTTGTCTCAAACGTACAAGCATTAGGCACTAAGATTTTGAACACGTTAAAGATTACTTTTTCATTTTCTTCTAGCAACAAGCCTTAATTTGGCTTACAATGTAATGCTATGTCTCAACCGAAATTTTAGTGAATACAGCCGGTATATAGATTTAGTGTCATAATCGATATTTCAAAGTACTTTTATGTGGCGTAAAAGTGATAAATGCGAATTTTAGATTTTTAGTTAATTAAGAAGATATTTTATTTTAATTTCAATTTGAAATTTATTGAATATTGTTGGTATACGTGAACATGTGAATTAAAATAAACCATATTACGTGGATTAACAGTTTGCCACTAGATTTACTAAAAGCTCAAAAAATCCGATTCGTTGCATTAGAAGAACTTTTGCAAAGGAGAGCTCCAGGTTACGAGGATGGTGTAAGAAAAGCAAGATTTACTGGACATCAGTTCATATATAAGTCTGAATTGTAATGTAAGCAACTCATCCGTATTTTATCGCTATTTCAACAAACGATGCTCACGTGAGTTAGCCAACTGCATTCCCCCTCTCCATGAATTCAATCGCAATACTCGTCTCGCCAGGAATGCTCAGCAGTTTACCCTTAAGCCTACTTTCGGACGCACAGTTATATTTAGAGACTCGTTCTTCAGCCGTACTACGCGAATTTGGAATGCTCTTCCCAGTCCTATATTTCCCACAGACTACAACCCGCAGATATTTAAGACCAATGTGCACAGGTACCTCCTCTCCCTTTCTCCCTCTATACCTTCTAAATCCTGCATTATTATGGGATCTATATATATTCCACAGACCTCAATATTGTGGTCTCATTGAAACTCCCTGACCACTGTAGCGTCTTTCAGGCAGAAGCCATTGCGATGAAAAAGATACTCTCCTGTCTCAAAAAGATCGTTACATCCAAAAGGGTTATGTATCACTATCTATTCAGACAGTCGAGACACAATTAAATTCCTGGACAATGTTATCTTCATCTTCATTATACTACACTCATTCCCTTTCAGATTTTGAATTTGAACGATATTAAGTTTAAACAACAAAGGGTAACATGACTTTAATCCCCACATCGCCTTAAAAATCGCTTATGCAAATCTTTCCTTCGGTTTTATCTTGTTGATATTTGCCAAAACAGATTAATGAAAATTATACAATTTACTTGGAATGAACATACATACATACATATATGCTAGATTCAACTTCGTTAGATGTTTTTCACTAATATAACTGTTTACTTTTTATTGCAATAAAATTGTCTACCCCACTGTTTCTTATGCACAGGAATTCAATTTAAAAGAGAACCAAACCGTCCATCCGCTCGTGAAATTACAAAAGAGGCATTCAACTGAAGAGAATCGCTTCGTTTTCATTTCAACTAAAACGCAATAGAAAAGGAAATGGTCATGTATCTATACAGCTAGACCATCATCTTCCTCTCGTACTCACAGTCTATTCCTCATACGCTACAGTGCGCATGCTTCTGGGCAAATACGCTCAATTCTCTGTTAATTAATACGTATTCGCTCCGGTGTACTCCTCGTTCTCACTAACGCATACAGTTGCATGCGGCGAAAATCGTTATTTTGCCTCGGCCTGCTGTCTTATCTCTTCGCCGCTACCGCTCTGTCAGCGACACCTTCTAGCAGGCATCCCAATTGTATACACACCTTCCCACATGTAATATCCGCTGGATACTATTCTCAATTCTGCCTTTCGTTATGCAAACATTACTTTAATCAATTTGCCGCTGAACCAATTCGCCCCGTCGTGTATTTTGTAAAAGAGCGGAAAGAGCGAGTGAGGGCACAGCGAAGTCAACCAAAAATTGAATTCAAAACGTGATGCTGTCTTGAATCGGGCGGGGTGTGGGTGTGTTGGTGCATCGCAGTCATTTGAAAAAGTACACAACTGCAGGGGGAGAGCGAGAGCGAACTTCTATGTAGAGGAAAAGAGACAATCCTTCATCAGCTGCCAAGTGCCAGGCCATCGTCTTCAATCTCTCTTCCACACCATCATCAGCAACACCACCACCATCATCCACATTTCCAACCATGGCATGGCGATGGCCTGTGCGATGGATGGCGAGAGCGATAGAGCAAGAGGGATAGGGCAGGAGAGGTGGGGGAAACAAAACGAAATAAGCGAATTCCGGTGTGTGGTGCTGGTGCGCCGCGTCAAATCTATTCGCCGCATACAAAACTATATCGAGGGCGATTCATGGCAAAACGGCGCACACAGTTCGCTACACCGTACACCACATCGCACACCAACCAAGCTTTAGATACAAAAATTATTCAGTTTTTCATTTATTTACTGCATACGCTCGCCCGGTCGTGACGCGGAATTTGGGCTTTTTCAGTGCAAATCTATCATTCAATTGTTATCGAAACATCCTACAGATTGATGGTGTTAATTTTTTAGTTTCTCAGATGTCAGAGCCACCATCAGACACTGGGGACGAATCAATCTGACACCTTGTCTGGCCTGCACACGTTCGTTCGCTCGTAGTTCGTACTCACTTGTCGGTGCAGCTCCTACTGCTGGTGCTGCTGCTGCTGCTGCTTCCTCTGTTACTTCTTCTGCTTCCACACTTGTAATTCTATCTTCAATTATTGCAATCAAGAACCAGTGATAACTACTAATAGATGGTTCCGCTTACCAGCGCACGCCACTAAGTGTGCTTAATTCGATTATAAGATACGAAATATAAGAAAAATCAATATGTGTACACAGAATCAATTGTGAGAAGTATCTTGTGTGTAATTCACAGTGAGATACAATTTTGTTTTATTTTCTTTTCTCCATTCATTGCAAAATCGTTCGTTCGTTTGTTGTCTACCGCAAAGTCCATATCTCATGGCTCCTGGATGTATCTTGTGAATTAGTGTTTTGCGAAAAAAAAATAAAAAATATGTGCAAAAAAGATACAAGTGATATTGAAATCCATGCCTAAAAGTTCAATCTATTCATCTCGAGTGTGTGTGTTTGTGTGTATATTTGTCGTAAGAATTTGATTCGAATCTGTTAGGTATCGCCAAACGAAATCGCGAGGTACATTTTATCCTTTGGAATTTAGTGATTTAAAAAGATTGAAAGCGCTCGTTCGTTCGTTCACTATGCTCTCTTATATCCTACCTGTAGAAGAGAAACCATCAGCGACGACAACGACAACGGGGCAAACCACAATGGCTATGTCGCCACCAACATCCACCCATAATGGTGATGCAGCAATACGAAGTCTTCAAATCCAACAGACACCTGTTTCAATTGTCAAAGCTTCTTCCGGACTTTCTTCAGCGGAGGTGAACACAATCAACAGTGCCACATCGCAGCAGATACGAAATCTTAATTTGAATTTAAATCTGAACAACAAACTAAATCAGAGCGGCTACGGTGGTCTGCTGTCGGCAATAATTGAAAACAACACAACAATCAACAACAGTGATGACAATGATGATGATGGATGCCACAGCATTGACAACTGCGATGAGAACACAAAATTGTTGGTGGATTCCTCCAGTAAGGGTTCCGGATCCACTTCAGTATTGGAAAGTGCTGCTGCATGTTTACATGGCAGTAACCATAATAGTAATAGGACGTCGATGAAATTCACCTTAAATGGCAATGGGAATAATAATATAAACAGCAACAACAGCAGTCTGAAGGGTGGCGACAGCTGTCACAGTTGTATCGAGGAGGAAGAGATTCCAGACACCTGTGATGAGGACACTGAAACGGGAGGAACGAGTGATGGTGATAGGCGTAAGCAACCGAAGAAAGTCAAACTGAGTAAAATGGGTGGCACTGGAAAGAGTGTTACGCTGAAAAGGTGAGTGATAGTTTGTATTGTGCCGCATTTAATCCAAAAATGTTGACTGATAAATAGCACGAAAGCGAAAAGATTTCTTAGTCTGAATTCCATGAATTTGAGAGTTTCAAGTCGAGTGCGCATTTGTCTCCCTCTACCGCCTGACTGTAAACCGCAATCCAATTGCTTTAACATCGATTTCAATTGAAAGGATGTAGACACCTTCGGATGAGTACTTCAAACCAGTTTTGTGTTTTATCAAGCCCTCTCCTTTTCTCAGAACAAATCAAATACGAATGTTGAAGTATTTGATTAAGTGCGTGTTGACAACAACTCGGTTTGGCTGGTGTTTGAGAGACGGACGCGATGTTTCAAGGTCGGCAACCCGTTAAGTAATTAAACTTTCAATTGGATGTCTTGCCACAAGTCATTAAGAAAAATGCGAAAAGAAAAGAAAATTAAATAAATTCTTGAACTAAAGTGAAATTATCTCTTGTTTGGTGGGTTTGATTGACAGATTAGATACGACCGTCTTCTGGGCTGGTTCGCCGAATTTTATCTCTTAAAATTGTTTCTCTCTTCACATTGATAACCCAATTGGAAAACTGACAAAAACTGCATTTGAGGTTTGATTAGATAAGTTGTCACATCAAGGTTGGATTTGTTTTCATGAAAAGAAAAGACTGTCCGATTAAAAACAAAGTAATACTCTCTGATCGAATAAACCGCCAAGCTTGACAGGTTACATAAATGCTTTCCCTTAGTCTATTTACAATCACTTAATGCACTCCACTGAGCTGAGTGAGAAACTGAACGAGAGATGTAATTCGAGATTGCGTCTGATTCAGCAAGATTTAATTAGTTCACTTGAATTCGCTAAGCTCACCTATTTTTAGGTGGGATTCATGTGAATACAGATTTGAGATAGTGCCTAACTGTTGCGATTTTATAGGATTTTTACTGTTGTACATTGTACGATGTGGTTTGGGTATGTTTGCACTGAATAATGATTATATTTTGCTGGGAACTTGTTCGTTTTAAATTGCGAAGACACCCCTTGACTCTCAGTGATAATGCTTCAAGAATAGAAGATTGTACTGAAGCAGTCGTCTGCGGGAAGTTTCAAATTTCGAGGAGACACTTTCATCTGTTTAATGATTGTCCGGGTCCCCGGTTCGAATCCCAGTGAAAGCTAAGTTAAAACGCTTTTATCGGGTTTTCAAATCTGGCCCAGTCAGCATTTGCCGTTGGGATCAAATTAACCGCACTATCACTGGAGTTGTCGATCGGTGGTAGTAGCCTGACTATGGGTATCACTGTGGACCAACATGGTCTAAGTGTGCTGGCGATTTCGCTGGCGGCCCAACTACCTAACCTGACCTAATGATTGTCTACGTCTTATATTCAGAATAGATTTGATATCGGATCGACAAAGTGGTCCTGACAAGCGTCTGTTAACTAAGGACTTATGTTAGTGGGAAGTGTTGTACGGAGCTGGTAGTCAATTGTCTCCTTATTGCCTTATACCTTGGTGCCATGCGTGTTTAGCTAGATTTGGTATATCGCCTCAAACCGATGATTTGTCTACTCAATTATTTCAGAGCTTGATCAAGTCGTGCTGTCAGAATTTTAATCAAATACTCAAACACCTAACCATCTAATGGATTGGAAAACGAAAAAAGCGAGACAAACAGGAGGGAAACATCCACACGCCCTGTCCTATAAAATTAAATGACGCTAACACGATATATTTCAACTCAGAATTTGGGCTTTTAACACGGCTATTCTAATTTTTGCAAAACAACGTTACAAACTATCATCAGATAGTCGAAGCAAGATTTATTGCCCGCTGGAGATGTTTCCAGCAGGCTCGTGTAGGAGTTTCGGCGATGGTTTCGAGGATGAGATCAGCATTAAAAGCGATTTGGTATTCGCTCCTAAACTACTAAGAGACTATGAGACACGTGTTTGTTGCTAGAACCAAATCCACATTTGCACCTCCACAGACAAACCTTCACACCGATCCACTTCAGTAAATCACTTCTGGAAAGAATAAAATGCAATCACCCCCGTTTGGGAAGGCCAAGTTTTATGTGCAATGCAGGCCAGACTAAGTGATTTCGTATTTCTCCATGACCTTTAAAAGTGAATTCACATATGTACGTCCTCCAATAGCATTCGAACTTGAACTTTTTTCCTCCACTTAGTCACTTGAGTAAAAGTGCCCGTCTGGGGGGCTTTCTCATTTTGAAATTGGCAACACAATTATATCGTTTGCCATCTGCTTGCTCATTTGAAAAACTACGCCTTCATTTGGAATGAATATCACGAAGCGGACTTCGCACATTGAATTAGTGGACGGAAGGAGGAGAGTTAAAAGCAAGCAAAAAAAAAATGAGAGAAAAAAAGGCAGAAGAGCCATGGCAATGACACCAGAGTTTGAGGGTCGCTGATTGTCAAAATTGTATCTTGACCATGTGACAGCAAGACCGGCCGGGGAAGAGACGCAGTTGATTACTTTCAAGAAGGCGGAGGCAACAAGCAATGTGGTTGGAAATTATGAGCGTCGAATTGATGGCTGAATTCCTGACACCACCTAGTCTAGTTCGGTGAAACCGAAAGAATGAAAAAAAAAGAAGAAACAAACACATAACGTGAATGGCTTTGCGGAGATGTGGCTCTAGAGCAGAAGGAGTCACGTTTTGGGATTTATAGTTCACTTAACATCAGATTGGCGGACAGAATAATGACCTGAAGGCAAATTGAAGCAAGTGAAGATTTCAACACCATGACGGCTGTTCATGGAATGAAGGTTACGGCATGCAGCTTCAGGCTTGAGGAAGCAGTTCAAATTATGAAGCCATTCAGTTTGTTTTTTATTTTTACTTATTTCTTTTACAATTCAGGAAATGTGGAAAGTCCATGCTCAATTAATTCAATGTCTTGAAGTTTACTTTGATGGGAATAATTTGACTTGGAAGTGGTATCAGACGTTAAGAGATGATCCCAAAAGCACTTTGGCTCTAACACAGTGTTAGGTAAGCACATCTTAGGGAGGCTAACCAAATATTTGCTGCAAACCCGCCTCTGAATCCATGATCGGTGGCCTGGGAAATGAAAGCTATCACCGGCTGGTGGATTGAAACTGGAACACCAAGTGACAGTCTATTTGTCGAAGACAACACAAATATTTTTCAATTGGACGGTAATTGCGTGTACGTGACTTAAGTGTTCAAATGTGGTGCCAACCAGTTGTTCCATTTCAGGTGATGCTTACGTAGGCATGCACTGAGTTTGATTGCGCGCATTTTTCTTGCGCGTTCATTCCTCGTGCAAATGCAATGATTCATTATGTTAGACAGGCAAAAGGAAAAGTTCGCGCTGTTGGGGCGTTTTTGGAACACATCGACCCCTCGAATTTCCAGTCATGGTCATGCATTTTTGTTCTGTGTTTTGGTGTTTCTTTGTTTTTGTTTTGATTCTCTGCAAGACAACGACGATTGAAGTGTTGCAATCATGAATGGGAAATACGATACGCAAGGCATGTACATGTGAAGGTACATAGGCTTGGGTGTTTTTATTTTCCACAGAGTTCGTCAGGGTTTCGTGATTAATTGTCTGAAGTTCATGAAAATTGCTGAAATTTTTGGTTGAAAAATTAACGAGAATGAACGGCTGACCTTGTGGTGGGTGGTAATAAACGCTTTAAGATGGAAGATGGTAGTTGATTTTGCAATAGATTATTTTTAGAGTTAACTGAACCATTTTACATGACGAACAAGGACAACACTTAACCTTGATTTGGTTATAATTTCGTCTACTAATTATATCAGTGCGGAGATCAAACGAAAAGCAACTCTTCCAAATCGCTGCTTTTTCTCACTCGAAAGACCAGGATGGGTTTGTATAATATAAGATCTTGATCGTTTCTATTTTAATGCATGATGCGGCGAGGTGGATGGGTTTTTAGAGAGAGAAGTATTGTGAGAAATCGTTGCTTGGACGTCATTTCATGAGCATTACATGAGCCATTCCTAGGAAGGCCTGGCATGTTTGGCTGCAGCCAAATGTTCAAGGGGGGACGCACAAGTGCAACTAGGTGTGCTACAGTTCATGCTGGCTAAAGGGTTTCAGGCTTCAGTTCAGCAGATGTTCTGCAGTAGCGATAGGCATGGATGGTGGATCTTCATTCGGCAAGAATACGGAAATAGTTCCTTCTGGCGAGTTCGTCCGCTTCCCGCAATTCTCTGGGATGTCACAGTGCCCGGGCACCCACATACGTTGTCAGCTTTGACATTAGTGGCCCACATAGAAAAAGAAATACATATACATATTCCAATTCGTCGAAAAGACCGGCGTGCATCGTCCGCTGACATTTTCTCCTACATGTTTGGATAGGTTAGGACATCTTCATGTTTACCTCCTCCTAATTCTCAAATACCAGCAATGTTAATGAAATCCGACATCATAATAGGTTTCGTATTTCTATTGCAGCTCCTTTTGACAATTCAAATATTGTCCCAAACTATCTCATATTCGTAAGAAGAAGCACTTCAACACTAACTTCTATCGGCATCAAATTACAAGGGTTTGAAGTTGAACATACCTCGGAGTTTTATGTTTGCTGAACTTTCTTGGTTACGCTTAGAACGAGGGGAGTTTAGGAGCTCTGAGAATTATTCGTACGAGTTGGTCGCGCTATTGTTTGAGAAGAAATCTGGTGTTTAAACACAGCTGTGTTTGGTATGTCAAGGTATTCTGATGGTTTTTTACACCAATTTCTTTTTCAGTCAGTGTTATAGTAGAAGGTAGAGGGAATTTATGGTTTCCTTGTGCTTACGAAGTCCCAAGAAACACGTTGGGGTTTCATTTTTGTGATACTCGACTTGTGCACCTGCTTCGTAAATTGTGCCCAATGGCAACTAAACTATTGCATTTGCGCCTCCTTTTGGAGAACTTATTGAAATCGTTGAATAGTGGTTGGCGTGGTCACGTTTTTTTGTCGCTGTTACTTTGTCACCTCCTTATTCAAAGAAGACTGCTGAACAAAGAATGCTTTCGTCTAACATTTTACTCACAGTCGTGCTATTAGGCCGGTGATTGTGGATCACCTTAGACGGAACTGATTCATTGTTCTCATAAAGCTCATAAAGCTCTAGACAGCTTACAACCTTGCTTTTTGAACTAGAAGCGTCAAAAATCTTCCATATTCGAAATCTGAATCAGAATGCTATCAAGTTCTCGTTATTTTTGCTATTTTACGACTCTGTTCACGTCTCCTCTTCAGAATATCTCCAAGACTATATCCAAGACTTTTGACAGGTTCAAGTGTCATAAATGCCTAAGAGCTTTAAACTTTAATTGACAATCATTCTGAACTCGTCCATCAAATCAATTCAAACCGTCAACCAGCGAAACTCGTTGCATCTGTATAACCATTCCCCTCTCAGCGTAAATAAAAAAAAACGTGATCGCCCCCAACAGGTCATACATTCGACAATCATCTGCAATAACTTTCATCATTTCTCATCCATCGAAGGCAATTGAAACCGATTTCGTTCGTTTTGTTGAGATGCTCTCTTAACACCAGCACATCCCACAGCGAGTGCCAATGATGCTGCAATTCTGATCAAAATCATGCCTCATCGCGAAACCATTGCGGCACCACAACACCCCACCAACGTGGCAGACGTGAGTGAATTTATTGCAATGACAGTACATTTTCCAGCATTAAAGTGCGTGGTCGGAGTGCCAGAGTCATGCTCCCTTCGAAAGTGCCACATGCGTTGGCAGCTATACTCGTTCTAAACTCTGTTCACTACCATGGGACGCTTAATCTTTGGGTATGCAGTGTGTGGTTGCAGGAGGTTAGACGCTAGGTGCGTCAAGGTTAAAATAAAGAGGTCACCGACAATGATTCACCGAGACGGAGTACACAGCTACCGCTGGAAACTTCTCCAAATCCAAGACGTGTACACATAACCACACTAATTGGCTTCAAGAAAAAGAAAAAAAATACATTCTATTTGGGGAGGCATACAACAACTCCAATTAAAAAGTTTCCTCACAGCCAAACTATTCAGAAGGCATGAAAGACACACTAAACAAGCGAACAATTTAACTCTACTGACGGTATTATTTTTATGACACACACCAGACACGAGGAGATACAGGAGAGACGTCAAAACGAAATGATTATCCATGCATCCGTATCTACTGCGAGCACAAACGAATCTCTTTAGTCTCGGCTGTATAGTATGTACGTACTTACGCACTAGTTATTTAAACAAAACCTATCCCCTTTGTCGACACTCCTTCCAGAACTACATGCAGTAAGTATACTACGAGCATACTCGTATGAAGTATGTGAACCTCAGTCGACATGACGTCGACGAGTGGCCCACATTGTAATGAGACGACGTGCTCTATTTATTTTGTGAACACATACCGATAGTTGGTTGGAATGGCATTAACTTTTCCTATTTTAGTTTGGAATTCTAAATAAAACTGAACGACAAGGAAAGGAGCGAGCGAAGGAGGGTCGATAATTGTCAAGATGCGCCATAAAAGATTCATAGATACTTTTACTGCCAGTGATAACCAGGTAGTGATCGCATCGTGTTTTCCTCCACTCCGAAGTGAGAGGAAAGATATGACGAACAGCTGGTCGTAAACACTTAACTTTGAAGGGGGCATAGGTAGGTGCGAATGAGGCTAATTTGCTTAGTCGACAAGCGGGAAGAATGGCGGGAGAATACTAACCACTACCGCCACTGCCACTCGCTCGGGAAGGATGTGTGCGATGAGAGGTGAGCTCTTCGTGACATGGCATATGATGCGCACAGAATTGGTTGTGACCCGTGCCGATGTTTGTATTCAATTGCAATGCATTCCTTCCGGTCAAGGGGTTTCAAGTGTTTCAAAACGTGACAAATAAGCAAAGGTGCTGTGTACAGGTCACATCTCAAAGTTGAGCCTAAGTGGAGGTTTTAGGTCGGCTCGGGGCATAGTTGGTGCTGTGTGTCAAATCGATTATGAGCAAGCATTTTGTTCTCGTTTCTCTGTGGGCTATGCTGGAAGTCGTAAATTAGCTGGGACAGGTTCCCATGGATGCGGTTTGGGTCATAATCTCTTTTGACTTTGAAATTCGTGCTTCGTTGGCCGGGTGGGTGGATGAACAAGGTTGATAGACGAACTCCTACACAAGCCGTAGTAATCTGTAAATGAACATGGTTTTTGTGGGGGATTTTGTGTCTTCGACAGTGATCAGGTCTCTGGGTGGTATCTGGATCACACGAGGAGTGAAATTGGTTAAAATGTGAGGTAAAATGAGTAGCTGGTAATATGCAAGGGAAATTGTTGCCCCAGATGTGCACTTGGCTGTGAAGGAGAGTGAATTGGCTGATTTTGGATCCGACACTAATGATGCAAATTAGGTGTGCCAGAATGTAACAAGTAACAACGTATTCACTGTGTTGTTTGCCTCGGACAACTTTGCATGCTACGTAACTTTTAAAACTATTGCGACATTGTGTGTTATTGTGTTTATAAAAGCAAGAAGCAATCTCAGTATTTCCAATGTGTTCAGATACCCAGAATTCAGAATCGTAGACTGAAAGCCTGGGTTGTCTGAAACTTATTATGCACTAAACTAGCACAAGCACGTTTGTCGTTCTTCTGTCGAGATGATGTCTCCGAAGTATGTCAAGTTAGCAAGTTGGTGTTTACAGACAATTAAAAATGTCAAAATGAACTATCCCAACGAAAGAGAGCGCTGACGTCGCCATCGTTGACACTTTATTGTTTACTCACTCCACTGGGATGACAATGTAGTATGGCTACTGTGAGGGACTATGAAATCCAAATTTTGGGAACAGTCTCAAGAGCTATGGACGTTTACTTAAAAACATTTGGTCATGAAAGAGGACTTAACACTTCTTAGCCCAGTATAGAGTGTTGAGCATTTTTTAGATGTGGAGAGCATCAAATTTGACAACATTGTTTTCTGTGACACGTGATTTTATTTGTCTTCATTCTCCATTCCCGATCTGTGAAATAAGTTGAATTTCATGGATATTAAAGTCATTTTTCCTTGTTTAAAATCAATTTAAAGTTCTTCGCCTCTAAAAAAAATCAATCTTTGCATATAGTATGTACATACAAATCTAGCTGTGTAAGAGTCTCTGGTTGACTTAGGCTCATGCAAATTAAATAGAGGTAAATCCAGTATTTTTAAAGACATAAAATCACACTACCCATTCATAAGACAGGCGCCTCTTAGACACAAGCAAAATTCTACATCATAAGAGTTGAACGAACGTATTTGCGAAACATCACGTAACCCATAGAAACAATCGCATCATGACGTGAGCTACTTCCAGGATGATGATTGCCCAAGAAACCGTGATGCCTGAATTTTTAAATTCTTTTTTTGAATCTTTTCTTATATATTAATTTCGACAATGAACGTAAACCGCGCGACGTGGGCTGAAGAGAAATGTGACAATTGTGAGTCGACGTGATGTAAAAGGTTCGTCAAAGCGGATGAATAATTTAAGGACAAGCTGAAAACGTGTTTTTCCGTTGCTGATGATTAATTTGATTTATTTTGATTGTTATGAGGCATTTCAATGTTTTGGAGGGAATTTTCAATGAAACAATAACGATGGTTCAGTTGGGTTGGGGCTGGTAACAACGTGTTCCAGTGCGAATGGAGAGGTTGATGGTTGCCATATGTCTCCTCGGGTGTCATAACATGACGAATATTCATTATCAAGCATTCAATAACACATAAACACGATCGTTGGGGTAGCCCCACAAAAAGACATTCAACACCGATAAATCCTGGTAGCCGTTGCTGGACATCTTGCAATAAAGACAAAACGATCGTGTTGTTTGAGATGTGGCATGATGTTGTTCAAACTACATGTACCTTTCACATTCTGTTGCGATGAGGAGAAAGGCGTGGTCGCAAGGATCGAGAAAATGTGTGAAAATTGATCCTCCAAGAGGTGATATGTTCTGTTAGTTTCAATTATTGAGTTAGTTGATCATTCTAAGGGTGGAAATGCAAATCCAAATGCAACATGTGCTATATTATTTGCATTGTATTATTTTGTTTAATACTTTCGCCACCCAACTCTGCACGGCTCTGGACATGGTATTTAGAATGCCTAAAATGTTTATTAAAATCGGCTTTCAGCAATTGTCTAGAAAAAAAACGCTCGTTGTGGCCTTGACATGTCTAACTTAATTGCCGCGACTGCATGCGAGATCCGCGTTAAGTGGATCAAAAATAGATGATCTCTCATGATCCCATGATTAAGACTGTGAATGATGGACTAGCCAAATAATGTCATTAAAATGATCAAGAATGGAATATGGGAAAAAAAGTCAAGTGCCTCACTTAGAACAACTCTGATGCTGAGTAGTTTGAGTTCAATAATTCCTCACAATTGACCCCAGATGATGATGAACTTAAATGCACTTGTTCAATTGTTTTGTAAAAGTACATCGACCGCGAACATATCCCACAGCAAGGAACAAGCATGCATATATGTATGTATACGACCACACATGTCGACGGTGCTCCTATTTCACTCTGTCCCGAATCACGTGTGCCAGACATCAGTTCAGGAGGAACAATACCCACTCACGTGTCGTCGATACTTTTCCATGATCCGCGAATGAGTTGAGGAGCTATTATGTCTCGAAAATGATTTAATTACATTTTTTTACACTTGCCTCAACCAGTAGCAGCAGTAGTCGCGTCTAGCAGCATTTGTATCCAAAACAAAATATGCATAGGCATGCGCATGTCGGCAGCAGTGTCTTGAAAAACGGTTGATTCACAAAGGCACGTCCATCTCCCCCGACTATTTTTTTTGGTTGGTTTTCCCCTCTATTTTTGGTGATGGAAGGGAAGATGATACCGACACTGACACCGACAGCGATAGCTACAACCAAACAGTGCCCGATTGTGTGCACATATATTTATATGTAAGTATATCAGTGTGCAGTGTTTCCCTTTGATTAGATACATTTTCCATGAAAGGGGCTTGCCACAAATTTGTGTCTTCTATGGCTCGCCTTTTTCAAATGTGAAAATGGGTTAAGCGGAAGTTTGCCCTTGGCTGGTTCACTTTTTGTGTTCTTTTAAGGAACGTCACGGTACTGTTTGCCGGGTACATCCAGAGTTTTAATAAGTTCATTGCTCTGGAAGGGCGTTCTTCTAAATTAAGCCGAGCTAACATCGTTGCATCCAACGGTTAACCTGAAAAATACTAGCACACCCTGAGATCCAGGTTGAGAGAGAGCGAGCGAGCGAGTGGGTGCGAGAAAGCGACGTGAAGGTCTACCTATTGTACTTCCGCTTATAATAAGGGTGCTTGTGGACTGTTGGTGGTCGTGAGATGGTGGTGGATGTCTTACGTTCTTACTGATGCAGGGTTGAGGAAGCTCTTTCTCTCGGTAGAGAAGAAGACAAAAAAAAAATCGATTCTGAGTGGTCGTGCCGTGCAATGGCGCCAAGAATCAGAGAATCATTAATTAAAAAATCCCGCTCCCTAGACGAGAGGTGGAGTATTCTGTTGTGATATCGAAAGGCCTCGAAAAAAATCAATACACATTCCTACAGACATGTTTGCGTGAATGTCTGAATAGGCTTATGGTCGTGTGGATTGAGGAGGGAGTGCCTTTCAATGTAGGGTCTGGGAAATCTGGGACAACAGCGGTTGTGAGTTACTGCGTTGCAAGGACTGCAAAGTTTTTCATTTGCCAGTCGATGAATGAATGAATGGATTGGTAACAGCTAATAGATTCGGGGAGCTAACTGTGGCAATTAAGGGCTCGTGGATCCTTGTGGATAAAGAATAAGGAACACAAATTGATGATAGATTTATGATTTGAACGTGTCCGTTAATCTATAAGCCGTGTGATGTCTGATTGTCCAGCCAATAATGCTATAAATTTAGGAAATAAGATGTCTTTGATAATTTGGAGAACTGGTTAATTTGTTGTGCATTTCAGAGAGTGATTAGCAGAAATAATCGCCGTTTTAACTGCCGTAGTGTAGTGAAACACGCGATCTTTGCGACGGGCATTCCCAAATACTCACTACCAATAGGTTCCAACGTAATTCTTCTATACATCGTTTACAGTTACGGGTGTAAACATTACAGTAACAAGAAAATACGTTCGGCACATAATAAGTACACAGTAATAGTCGTTGAATATCTGTGATTGGGTGGGCGATATGTATAAAATTGAGATGACATTGGAACTTGATTCTGGGTGGTTGTAATCCGCAATAGAAATGTTCAGGTCTCACAGTGATTGTTTTCATAATTTCACCATTAAAGACGCATTCGACGAAATTGTGTGATTTAGCCAGAGATACGTCTCTCATTAATCTATATCTATCTAACTATTCTCAATTTGGGAGGTTAATGCATGCCTTACTATTGTCTCAAGATAAAAAAAACACGTTCGTAGTCACTGCAACACAAAGCTATCGCATTGTTTCGGTGGATGAACTTTAAATCGGAACTTCATCTCCTCGTTATTTAAATATGGCAACAGAAACGAGCAAAGCGAAACAGGGCGTAAACCAGAAATGTACTGCAGTGCGGAGATTTTAAATTCCACTTGTACCTGAACACAACAGAGATGTGCTTTCTCGATTCAAAGGGAAAATTGTACGTAGGACTGGCCAGGAAGTTGACTTTAAACCGCAAAGAGAAACTTTAATAACAGTTGAGGATGTCTTCTACTTTAAGTGTGAGTAGTGGGCTGGATACAAGTGAGTTTTTGGACTAACCTGTTTTCCTGGGCCGACGGCTGACTGCCACGGATTCGGCGGTATTTATTCTCAACTCACCCAGCGGTTTGGGCTTAAATCTCAGCCACCATGAAGTTCCTACAAAGCCGGCCCTCACCCAGCGGTTTGGGCTTAGATCCGATCCGAGCCCACCACTCGGTCATGCTGAAACAAGATGCCCTGACCTGCCGTGGTATTAGAATACAGCCTCCGGTTGGGCTATGCAACTAATTCTGGTGTCCACTGCTCTGAGATTCCTAATATCCGAGAACAGAGAGCACATGTACAAGACGTGTTCCTCCGATCCAAAGCCACAGTCATAGGACTCTACATTGGTTGGAGATCTCTTGTAAAGAAACGCGCTCAATGATCCATGTGCTGTCAGCAAAAAGTTGAGAAGCATGCTAAAAATGAAGTCGCCTCCATTATCTAAACCTTCCATCTGAAACAGTATATTCATATGCCGTTGATGTGCCCATCCCATCTCTTCTACCACTTCTCTGTGAAGTGTCTCCTTAGGAATGCCTTAGAGGCCATAATTGACCAGTCACTCCCACCAGTCGGTCTTTCATGCTCTTCATATGGGGAAGAAATTCACACCTTTCCCGATGAGTATGCCTAGGTACTTCACAAAACATGGATCGCATCAGTTTTCGAAGGCTTGGAGGAAGGAGGTTAACCGAACTCCAATTGCAAAGAATCCATATTTTATAGAGTTGTGCTGATAAAAGACTCAACAGCGGCTCAACGATGCGTCAATTTGAGGTGATGCATACCTATGAAAATATAGACAAAAATAACCGTGAACACAAGAGAGGACAAACCCGGCTAAGGTGACGCAAGGTACGCTTACGCACAATATATCATTTCATAGCCTAATCTACTACAGAAATCAGACTATGCTTCAAGGACTGCAGCAGTAAACTTCAATTTAGAATAGAATGCATTTCCACTGACTTCTGTCCCAACATAGAAATGATTCATTACAACTTCTTTCAGCGCCATGTGAAAGGTTCACAATTGAAACATTCTTGACATTTTTCTGTTGAGAACTTGGACCACTCCCGCTACACGCAACAATTGCTGATAGACTTTAAATAATTGTCAGAATGTGCCGTTGTCGACAACTTTCATTCCTTTCTCTTTGAAAAATTCCTGGTCCGAATCACACACAACAATTTAATGCACAATCAAAAACATTTCCATTCGGACCATGTGACCTTGTTCCCATTTTCCCTGAATCGCAACTGCTAAATCGTGCTCAACCACACAATTTAAAGCAAAAAAAAAAAAAGAGAAAAAAGAACACCAACAAGAACAAAACAAATATTCGTCCTAAATGCCCGACCCACCCTGTGCATTAAAAACCGAACATTCCTTACCTAGGTGTGTGTGGCGGAGATCTTTGACTTCGAAGCTAAGTACTTTCGACGGCTGTTTGTTGAGAATGTATCTCATAAATCTGGTCGCCCCACACTGTATTTGTGGCCACAACACGCGGTGATTTATGGTGACGTTCAGCTGCCTTCGGTGATTCAAGCAAACACTGCGACTTCCCCCATGGACTAGTTAATTTTTGTTATTCTTCGCTTGCAGCAGACCAGACCCCTTTGTTTGATATCGAGTTGAACTTTTTTGAAATTGAATATGAACTGATGGACCCTCATTTGGTTTACCAGTTGCCTAATGGCAATCGGCTACTACTTGATGAACTTCTGCTGGGGGAGGTTCTCTGATTTGGGTCGGTTGGTCTTTGAAAGGAGAGGGCAATGAAATGAAGTTTTCTTTGATCATCTCGAACTTTCATCAGTTGATCGTGCTGAACATAAAATATGATCTGGGGTTTGAAATTGTTTAAAGGGAACTTTTTTTTTTTTTCAATTCCTAACTGATTGATTGGTTGCCCTTAGATTCAGAACAGCATGAAGGTCATAAAAATGTGTTGCAACCCCCAGTCGGTTTTATAGTTGTTTGCTTGTGTACAGGGTGCCTCCTTTCGTAGGCCAAGTTGCATTAAATGTGGATTAAATAGCGCTGGTTTCTTGTGATTGTAAGCCAGCAGCGGCAGCATCACTGGGTAATATTTCTTTGATGACCGGTTTCAGGGCATTTTGGAAACGTTTCTGTTCGCGAATTGACGAAAGAAAATGCATTGTCACTTGACATAGACCTCCTGTTACAATGTAAGTTATGAAATCCATTCACATCATTGGCTGTCTGTTTGCTGTGAAAACATGCACTTCCTCACAGTTGTAGAAATTGCGTGCTGTGACTCTTAATTTTGTTTACCATTTAATATTTAAAGAGACGAGAATTCTGACTCTCGATACCCTGTGTTGTCTTACTAAATATATTTCAAGCGCAATTATAATACAATGATACATCCCAGCCGCCGCAGTTTACTCTTTTCATCAACCTGAGGCGCTCGTGAGGTGAAGTGACATCACTTCACGTTGCCTCCTAGTGGCTCTTGTTTGACTTTAAACATTATAGTTGAGTTTATTTCTTATCTTGTTTACCTTCACTTCATTCGCAAGAAACATATGCATTCACTGAAACCTGTGTATGCAGCTGTCGGAGACGGCCTTGACGGTAATTCAAATCGATAAAACATCAAAATACTGCCAGATAGTCCATGTCTTGACAGGTTTTGTAAATTCATTCTACTCCGTGTTCTTCCCCTCCACTGTGTACTTTCATATTTCATCTGACAGATGTCAACGACTCCCTGGGCCACCATCTGCCCAATTCGATATGCGGTGAACTAAAACCGCTTGATGAAAAACCTCACACCCCACATCGAACGATTGCAACATTGTTTACAATTTCTAATGCCCGACAGGGCTTCTGCCTTTGGATACCTTATGCAAGACTAGGTTAGGCAATAACATCCCTGTTTTGTTTCCTAGCAATTTATGTGTTCCGCACTTTCAATCGCACTTGCACAACCTGCAGAGGCACATACACGCACACACACAAACGCCCAAGCGCAACCACTTCCTCTTCTCAACATCGCACATCCATCCCTTGGTGTATCTTTTGAAATTCTCAACCTAATTAAGTTTCACCCTCTTGGAGAAATGCTCTAAGATAAGGGGACGACAACCCACCCGCCACAAACACACATGAACACTTGTAAAGTAAAGTCCGCACGAAGACCCCACTCGGCACGAAGGCGTTATAGCGTCGCATATTGTCTTCAACCCTCCAACCTCTTCTGTTCAAAATCAATATTTGTACAAATTACGTGAAAGTTTAATTTTAATTCTGACGTTACCAAGTAACGGCTGAACAAAGGAAACTAACGCAGACATGAGCGATGGCGTAGCATAAGAGAGGACGGTCTTTCATGCATATATTTTTTTAGTTGGTCGCAGAGACCTCCATGCCAGACTTTTGCAAACACGTCAAGAGATGACAGATGTGTTGTTGTAGTAAAGTGAATTTCTGTTTGTTTCCTTCTGTTCTTTTTGCGATGTCGTCTGTCTGTCAGTTTCGAGATAAAGGAGGAATCTCCTGCGAAACGGCTTAACTGCAAATACTTTGTTCACTTGCTGTCGTGACAACATCGAGAGTTTGAGTAATCAAAACCGAAACGGGTTAACGTGCTGATTTGAATTATTTGCATGATAAGGGGCATGGAGTCGTGATTAGAGACATTTGCAATTCTGACGAGGTAGAGGAGGATTCTCGAAAGTATTCGAAGTAGGTCGGACAACAGACGACCCCCTGTCTGAGTTTATTTTTAGTAACGCACACACATTGTTGTATGGGAACCTTTTCGCGGTTGAAATTGGAGCAGATTACAGCAACCAATACGTATGTCAATACGGCTGGATACTGAGAACTGATAAGCATTTAAGAAGTGTGAAAAAAAAAACAGTTTTTATAAAATCTGACCCAATTCTAAAGTTGTATTGAATTACTGTCGTCACAGTGTTCACATTTTAATCGCAGCGTAATTTCGCGAAGCTGATCATGACTCAGTGGAAATAGGTGACTACAGAAGTCTTCTACTTGTGTTTACTCATTCAATGTGAAGGTTATTCCAAAGACTCAGTGGTTTGAGATGCGTTTCGTGTTTTTCTTTAGCGATGACTGAACTGACAAAAAGATATAAAGTTAAGTCTATTTCACCTTGAAGGTTATTATGATTGTAGTATTAGATTGAATAGTAAACTCTGGTACAACACTGAGAACATTTTAAATCAGAAATCGGGTGGACAGCTTATTGACATATTGTCCATCGATGAATTTGAGAGGCTTTTTGATAGTTATTCACGATTTTTTGACAGTTATTCACGAAATAATGGAAATTGCGTTCTCTGATTAGCCAGTTGGGCTTAAGAAAACGATGTCAAGGGAGGTAAAAGTCTGCTTGCTCTATACTGATTTATTTCTGCTCTAAACACACTTTTATGCAATACAGCGATTAGCATCCTTTTACGACAGCTACGAGTATGTCAATAAGGGAGGGGAGAAATCGCTCTGTGTTTTTGACATCTTTCCGAGAATGACAATCGACACCACGAGTCAGCTGCACTTATCGTAAATACTGCCAAGTCGACGCAACAAATGTCAATCTTCGAATTCAATGCATGATTTTGCACTAGAAAAAGAGATGTTGACCATAGAATCTACGAAATAATGCTGTTTATGACCCACAAGAGGTTGGTTTTTACCTTGAATCTCTTTAGACATAGCTATATGAGCGTCATAAACCAGAGGCACGGTGTTTTTCTTTCGAAATCCTTTACTAGTTACGAACGCTCACACCGTAGGGTATTTATGCAACTTTGCTGCAGTAGAAGAAAACTAATTGGATAAAATGTGTCCCTGATCAGAAAGACGAACGCAGTGACTAGAGAACCGCCACTACTTCCTGTGTTTCAGGTGTAAATACATATGTATACACAAGTTGACAGTCATACTCAATGCTTTTACAAACTAGGACGATGTATACTTCTGTTCATTGATGTGTGTTCTTTACTACAATCATCAACATCGGCATCGGAGAAGCATTCCTATTCTACGAAGCCTAATGCACTGAGTATCTTGGTTAATATGAGGGAATTAGAAAATGTTTGTTTGTTTATGTGGGTTGCTATATTCCGGGGAACTCTGGACTTCAAATATTTCAAAAATGTCTTCGCTGATAACATCACTTGCTAGTTGCACTTAATTAATACCAATTTGATTGAGTTCACACTACATATGTATACTATCCGTACTAGTGCTCCTTTGCGGCGTCCACAACGTCCGGAGTAGGAGAATCTTCGTACCGGAGTTGTTCTTTTAATATCTCGCCACTCTGAGCTCGTTTCGAAACTTTTAACCAGACTCATACTGACACCGTTCAGCCCGTTTGACCACTCTTTATTGGATCTTCTCCAAGAATGATCGGCAGCAGGGGCAAATATCGAATTAAAGTTCCGAAGGCAAACAAGACAACAGTAATCAATAAAAAAGCACTAACGAAATTTTATGCATTTTTTCAAATAAATACTCAACCAAACAATTTAATAAATAAATGAATCGATTTCTTGTGACTCAGTCGCTCATAAGTCATAACCTTTAATGAAGCAAATTAAATTTAGACTTAAACAGAAACAGAAAAAATATCACGTAAAAAAATTGAGATGAAACAAGTAAGGAAAAATACCAAGATGGTATGAATACAATGTTGCATGGAATGTATTGCGTTACCTACTCGAAGACTTATTAGACCGACTATTCACAGATTGCCACTTCCAGGGCGATTGAAGAATCATTACTGCTTCGTTTAAATCTAACAAGTTTGGTCAAAACTCCTGACTTAAAGGATCGGGATGATGTTCTACAGAATACCAACAATTCTCTATTACTTGGTGCATTCAAATCAAAAGCTATGCAACTTATATTCGGTCCTGTTTGCAATGAAGGAAGTCAAATAGAGGAGAAACCGCGAACTCTAGGTGCTGTACAAGGATGTGGATATCACCAGGAAAGGAAAGATTTATCGACAAAACGAGATCAAGTGCACACCGACACTCCGTCTAACGAAGACCCCGAATACGAGACTCCAGGTTCAGGATCAAGTAATTCTCGAATGTAAGACGACTTGATACTTTTTTTTGTTGCAAGAAGCTACCTAAAAGTCCATGTATCTGCGACGAAAAGTTTACCCATTAGACCCACCACAGAGTTAATGACTGGAAGCAAACAACATTTGCGATGACTTCACTATGTGTCGCAGGTCTGTGAAGTAAGTAAGATTGATTTTAATGCTTTAGACCCTCCGTTCTGGTAAAATGTTCAACGATGTTTGAAAGTCTGCACGTTTGTTCTCCTATCATTTAGGTTCCATGTCAATTTAACTGAACTCATTGACAAGCTCACTGAGTTTCGTCACGCCAATGCCATGCGACTATATTCTTAATGATCACGCTTCTAGTAGTGGCCAATAACTTTGGAGTAATCTTGTCAATCCACATGACCAAGCGTTATTAATAATTCCATAGGTTCGAGCAGAGCCTAGATTCTAATATAGCAGCTACTCGTATTGGGCGTCGTGTTGTTTTCTCTCCACTGGAAGAGATATTCCTTAATATACCCACTCCGAAGGGTGGAGTTTAAGGAACTTGTTTTTACAGGCTTAATCCCTGTAAGTTGGCAATGAATCGAGAAATGCGTAGCCGTTTCTTATATCCGCGGCTTATGTCGGGAATTGAATCTCGATACTCAGAATAGAAGTCGAGCATCTAACTACTGTGCTCTGGCGACCGGATCGTTGCCCTTCCTAAAATTCTAAAATCTGATTTCTGTAACGAGTTATGACATATTTGTTGCAGGGACAGTGGCAACAAAACCACAAAATTGCACGGTAGCTTGCAATTAAATTATGCTACGGATTTAGGTTAGCCAATATCATGTTTTCCATAATTTTATACATAATTTTGCTAAATTCACGCACCCGTAGCCATATTACCTGATACCTCGACAGTCACTCCGACCGGCTGTCATTAAGTGCACGAAGTTCAACCCAAGGATTTCTCATTGGCACATCATTAGGCATCACTTAAAAGAACCTAAATTCGTACACAAGCACTCAACCACACAAATCTGCGGCCTACTTCCATTGTTATCATACCGCAATTGCCTGTTCTGTTTTGAAATAGTCATGCATTCTTTGGTAATTAACTGTATAGTGTATACCGCCGTGACTTCAATAAGAACAACAACACCAATAGACTAACGGTGCAGACGCTCCCGCTCGTAGTTAAAACAATAACACAAATTCCACTGCCTCTTGTGGCTACTACTAAATTTGAAAAAATGATTCTTTGAGTGACATCTTTATTAAAGCACTAATGAGAGAGCTAATGAGAGTGACGGTCTGTGAGCTGTATGACAGTTCATGTCAAATACAAACAAAAAATTAAAGAAACAAAAAAAAAAAAACACAAATAATGTTCAAATCAGTACGTGTTCCAGATGAGGTTAAGCTTTACCAAGAAGCAATCTTGTTACATCATCTCGGTGTCTCCTCGGTCTCATGTCGTTTCATAAATCATAGCGACTGTGGGATTTGTTTTCTGTTTACGTGCCTACACTCACACTTATTCGCGAGAAAGTGTTAGAAATAATTAACTTTTGGAGCCACGGTCGCCCTAAAATCTGATATTTCTTCAAACTTATCTTCTGGTTAGCCGACGCCAGCGGCCGCATCATATTTCATTGCGTCGCGTCGCGTCGTCAAGCATCGTGCGTCTTTCTGATCTCAGATTTGAGTTCGAATATTCGCAAGTAGTTCGTTTGCGTGGTTTGCTTTCAAATTAACAAAAAGCAGAAGAAACAAAAAGACAAACTTAATGATCCTGTTTCTGTGTATTTTTTTAATGCTTCACGGCGCTTATGATTGTTTCATGGGAGACGTGGTGGACTTTTAATTTCTGCCTCTCATAAAAATTGTTTCTGTTGTTCGCAGACTGTGTTTGCAACTTAAAATAAAAAAAAAAATTCACAACCTCACACTGGGACACATGTACGCTTCCCGATCGGTGTTCGCTCGAGGCGAGCACTAATCTTCAGAGACCCTGAAGAACTTCATTAGTGTCTTAATTAGATTTTTTGTCAAAACGACAACGAATTGTGTCTTGAATATTAATCTTCTCGTTTGAGGGTGTTTTTGGGAAGAGGACTGGCCGTCGTCGAAACGAAATCTAAAACAATAGTCTTGCTGCCTGGGTTGGTGACTCATTTGCAGAACATTTTTTTTTTGTTTAGTTCGAACGCCAAATGAAGACACGATCATAATCGGTCGTAAAAATCGCTTCGAATGAATTTTAAACAGAGGCAATCGAAGTGCAAATGGAATCATCAATGATTTATTGGTTTGATGACTCCTGTCGTCAAATTTATGTGCTTCTAATTTGATTTACGTTGCCGTTGGGGAATATCCGAACATTAACGACCCACCATGGTGGAGGCGGGTCGTGTTACAGTGGTATTTCATTAGATGACATCTCCGCTGACGAGCTCTTCGTTTTGATCACAGATGGTGCGCACAAGTGAGGAAGGCCAGTGTTGAGTGTACATCTGGAGGCAGCTTGTCTGCGATTGCGTTTGTGGGAGAGGCTAACTAATTTAGTGCTTTTGTTTTGCCCTCAGCCATAGGGCTACAAGTGAAAGAGATATGACTTTCTCTCACATGCGTTCATTTGTTTCTGTTTGTGGTTCATCATGATCACAACCTGGAATGTTTGGTATCTTGACCTTAAACTCTCGATCAAAGCATTTATGATTTGAATTTGATTCGAATTCGAATGCACAATTGAACCCAATGCATTTTCAATGTGAAATAAATCAGAGGTTTATGACAATCTTGATGGTCTAATTTTTGAACATGAAAATTCTTGACATAGCGATGACGGGAAAGTTGCCTAAGATAACTTCTTAGATAAAATGTATGTGAAAGAAGAAGACGCAAGGAATGAAGTATTAAAGTTCGTTAAACAGTAATCTTCAGTTCAATGACCCGCTGCTTAAGAAATTTCTTCAATGAGCTGACTGAATTTATACGTACAGGGGCGTATTCTAGGGAGCTCAGAGTTAATTAAATGAGCTAAGTAATTTATTTACTTTTAATTGAATTAATAAATAAGGAAACTAAGACTGTTGGTAGGATGGGTGCTTTATCTCCCACACAATTTAATATCGCTTTGGATACTCTCCTTGAAGGCTTGTAGAGACTCACATCGGCTATTGGGACTACAATGAGAAAATTAGCGTTATTGGAAACGATTTTAGGTTTTTTTTGTTCAGCAGTGGAAACAAGATGAATGTATATTTATTCATGTAGAGAAACTGATTTGAATTTCAAGTCTCGTCGCTTTTGTGGATTTGGAATACCAAAGGCAGCAAATCTGACATATCAGTAAAGAGTAATACGGGTGTTGCATAAGCATGGTAGATAGTACAGGGTGACCAGATATTAAATCTATTCCAGCTCTATTTTGAAGCTAGCCATTATGTATCGATATAGAAAGTACATCATTCAAACAAGCCAAAAATGGGCCTCGTCGGAGATGACAATTTGTTGGCCAAAATCTGAACCATCCGGCAATAGAACTGGATGGTTCGTCCGGCTTAAATTTACTTTCTGGATCTGCCACGTTGCATGACTATGACTGTTATTATTGGTAACTTTGAAAGCTGCTGAAACATAACAATTGGATAAAACCATCATTGCTATTTGGTCACCCTTCATAAACAACATCGTCGGTACTGACATCAAACGTGGACAAGCCAAGATGGATCTTCTCTCGTAGAATCTAGGGAAAGAATATAGATTATTCAAGTTTTGATCTACGCACAGAGTTATGGATTATTTCAAAAGCGGATAAGGAAGTCCTTGGTTTCTTCGAATGAAAAGTTTTGCGGTGTTTGGTCTTGTTTGTGTTGTAGGTATCGGAATGAGATGCCGGACGAACTGTCCTAAAATTGATTAATTTCTTTACTTTGACGACTTCAATTCTAGGGTCAAATATTGAGCCCTGGTTATTTTTGAAAAATATCGCATCATCTAGACAAGATCGGCTTTAGTTTCTGTTTGCTGACAGATGAGCCGTTGAACGAATTTTTTAAACACACAGAATTACACATTTTTTGGCTGTTCACTTGTTTAACTGAAAAGCCTGGGAACACTAGTCATTGAGAGTGAAACAATCTGAGACTCAATGCGATTGACGTAATTATAAAAAAGAATGTGAAACGATTAGATTGTTATTCTCGCCAGTGTACCACTACAACAATTTGCTGTACATGTGATGTGAAAGAAGTGGCAAAAGTATAATGGTTTATTTTGTGACACACGCTGTCTTCACATCAAAAGTAATCATTGAGTCAATTGAGTTGTCATAATTGACAATCTCTATTCATAACACGTCTTTAAAAATTAAATAACTGGGACATTCCTTCGGTATCATTCATCAGTAATCCTCATTTTTTCCCAACACGTTTGTAAGCTAAGACCATAACGCGACCGCTAAATTTACAAAAAGTATCTGATGGGGGCAAGAAAAAAAAAACAAACACAAACAAAACCATCTCATAAATCAGCTCTGAGAGATTAAATGTCATTTGACAGATATGTATGTACATCATCGTTAGCAGCATTAACATTACGGAATTACAAATTTTCGGTTCTAAAAGTTAATTGGCAGGGCAACTGTATTCGCCAATCCGATTACCGTCCACCGTCTACGTCTTGTAGTTGACTTTTTGGGTTGTTTTCTTCACACCTTATGGATTTACTGTTGTCATGTTGTTGAGGAGAACATTTCGTCAAAATTGTTACAATTTTTCTTTTCCTTTCCTTAATACGTATCACTTGTGAAGGCACACAAGACAAGACAGTTGCAAGAAGCACACACCAAAAATCAAAAGGAAATCCAACAAAAACCCCAGGGAAAGTCCATGGTCTACACCTTCTCGGAATGCTCGAAAAAGACAAAACCAACAAACCAGTAAATGGTGGTAGCTGTTGTAATAATGACGGTATTAAGTGTGTTTTATAATTGCTCAGTGTTTTCTCATAGAATTAATTTGCTTTTCTTCGGTGGATTATATCGTAATTACATATACGGTGCAAGCTTTGTCTTGACTGAACGTCTTTTCGTGTAACCATCTTGTAATTAGTTGCTTATGGATGGGTATGTGGTGTGATTGGGCATGAGAAATTCATCGCATGCGAACAACAGTCGATTCGGCAGACTTGGTGTTATGAAATTGATCCTGATAGTGAATCAGTTGCTGTGTAAATTGTGATATAATATTCTTATTTGTTTCTCAAATGACACATTATTAGAGCTGAAAGTTGTGAAGTAATTGAAAGCAGGTTTCATTAACCCACAATTATTTGTTGCCGAACAGCTATATGAACAAGATTAAATTAACTTGAAATTCATCATAATTGCAAAGATGTTAAACCTGATTATTTTTGACGATTCTGTTGATATATACTAAGCTTACTGAAACTAACCAGAAACTTGCTTATTCCCTTGCCAGTGAATCCTTTCAATTGAATGCACATTGTTGAATCCGTTCCGTCACACAAATAACAAACGATCGCTAACCAAAAGCTCGCACAGGCAATAGCACACAGCAATCAAAAAACCTGATGCATCCAGCCAGCCATAATCTCTCCTCTTCAAAAAGTCAAATGGAGCCATATTTTTATTGATCGTAAAATGTATCTTTACTAGTTACGTCAACATGTCTTCAGACATGAGTTATATATTTTTGTGTGAATAAAACTTTGTCTGTCCAGTGACGTGAATGTTTATGCCAAGTTCTACTGGTCATCTGCACACATTTGTTTGACTTATTCAATAAGCGATTTTAAGACATTTTTCCAAAAAAGTTTTGAAAATCATTTTCAAATTTCATTAAAGCATTCATTATAAGCTCACAAATTGTTAGCGGTTTTCAGCAAACCAATTCATGGCATATCATTAAAATCTTCTAAATAAACCGAAAACCAATGAAAAATACGCTAAACGAAATCGAAATAGATGCGAATTTCAAATTTGAATTCCATAGAGCGCAATTTGAATGCTGCCCCCGGTGCCGTCGCCGTCTACGTCGCTACGGCTGTCAGCCGACAAGAAAGCCATCCCACCTAGAGGACCACCAATTCTCGAAAGCAATTTGCGTCTTTTCGCGAGAACATTGCATTTTCAACTTGGCAACGTGCCAGTGCAGTTCACCTCTGCAAAAAGCAAAGCGAAAAATCAAAAGATCTCTCGTCCATCACGGCGTGGAGGTACAAATTAAATTATATTTAACAAAACATTCAATTTTACATCTTTTCCCTATTTATTTGTTTTAATTTTTATTTGCGAAAAACATTCGACCCGTGCCTTAGTCGGTTTATTCTGGAAAAAAATCCTAAAAATAGACGCCATCTCCCATCTGATTCAGGAAGCAAACAAATCTTTCGGTACACACATGTTTGTGCCTGCCCACCACCACCGACTAGAGTGACGTCAAAAGTATCCACAGGCCAACTGCGAATATTTGCAATGTGGCCAGAGTGACGGCAAATGATTGAATATATGTATTTCATCGGTGTTTAATGACATTTCTGGGCGAGGCGACGACGGCGACACAATGAACTGGACACCCTACAATGACTCCTTCGCTCCAAAAATACACTCATCCCGGTGAAGGGGCAGTGTTTGCAATGTGGAAGGAGACGAGGAAGGTAATGGAACCGTTCACCTGGGTCATTGAACCGTGGCCGGCTTAAATTGAATGCGCGTAGACAGGGAATTTGCTGCTAAATTATGTCCAATCAAAGGGAACAAAACAATTGACTGTGACACACAGAAGTGTCTTTTGTCTGCAGCCAGTCGAGCCCGGATCCTCTCCTCATCTATCCCAAACACATGCTCACACACCCATACCACATGCCAAACAACGATGAAGACTCTGTAGGACAAATGTCATGGCGGAAAGTTTAATTATTTAATTAAATACCGATGGTATGAGCGCACGCTTCTCCCTGAGCCTGCTCTAATAATTTGTCCCCACGATGGTTGGCAGTGACGGTAGCGGTGACGGTGACGGCTTCTATTGCGCGGGAGTGTCTCTACGTCGCACACCCGCTGCGGCATCCCATCAACCAGAATTCGAATTGATGGGGCACGGATAGTTTTGAAAATAGCATCTGTGTGATGTGGACGCGGGGTTCTGCAATTGCGACTGCAAATGGCTTCCTTTGAACGAGATGTGTTTGTTGGGCGCGCGATCTGTTTGTTTGCATACGCGGCGGTGCTTGCCCGAAATTCTCATCTTACTCCGCGCAGTCTAGGTTATGGTGGTGGTGGGTCACAGACGCGAAGTCGTTTGTGAATGTACTTGTGTATGACCCGCACTCGGCCATGTGGACCGAACCGTAAATAGATATTTCTTTAAATGGAATCGTGTTGCATATCAGAGAAGATTCAGATTCTTGAAGTTCATAACAAACGTACGTAAGTCTACGACAGTTCTGACCGAGAGCATGAGAGTCTGTTGCAGAAGTTGTATTTGTGTGAATCTCAGACAGTTTTAACAGAAATTTGTCAGTCAGCTTGGTAGTTGGCAGTGGGCCCAGAAAGATAAGACACATGCCAGGTTTTAGACATTCCCACATCAGATTTGACAAATAATACAGCAGCGTAGCCAACGGGATTGTTGACAAGTATTGTCGAAAAAAGCGAAAGTTATCAGAACGAATACCTTGACGCGTAAGGATTGGCGCAAAGCCAACCATGCAATGGGTTGTACTTGAGGAATTGAAAGTAAAAACAATGTGAAGGTTCAAAGTGGTGTGTAGTCTCTGTTTAAAAACCGCATGGCGAGGGAGATCAGCACTTATCAGTCCTACTGTAATCTGCGATCTATATGATTAAATAGTCTTGATGTTTTATCCAACTGTGATAAATGTGTTGTTTTCATTGTTTAGATTTCAATCAAAATTTTGACATCCGTAAAACAAGCCCAAATACTCGATACTCAAATACAAGCTCTGTAAACTAAACACATACAGTCTTGCATGGTGATCGACTTTTAAGAGTCAGTCATTGGAACAGAGATGTCAAATCCGCTATACTTACCCAATACTTATTATCTTAATTTATTAATATTTTGAATTTAGTTGAAATTTGGAACTTATTGAATTGCTTGACTTACTTCCATATCAGGCCTGCGACTCATTGAGGGTGCAAAAGCTGCCTGGGCAATATCTGCCTCCCATCACTGACGGTAATTGGCAAACTGTTTCTTGCGTCCGTGATAACTTGGTCCTTAAACCGGAGGTCTGGTCTTCTGCTACTTCTCTAATCAGGAGGCTCCGATTGGAAGGCCCTCTTAACTAAAGTATTGATGTATATGCGTTCGATGTGGGCAATCTAGTGTAGTACACAGATGTTTACCTTCCGGACTACATCCACATTCTGGTACAGCTCATAGAGTTTTATCTTCTGTCAGTGATCAAGTGTTTGTTTTGCTTACTGTCCAGCTTTCTTACATAGCCAGACTGGCAAAATCAGTGTTTTGTAGAGCATAATTCTTTTCTCTCAAATTAGAAATTAGGATTTTGATACCAATTGTTTCGGCAAACCGAAGAAGCAACGGTTACTAAAGGCGATTCTACCTTGGATCTGCACTAGGATGTCGGTTGTGGAGTTCACGCTTCCCCCGAAGTAGACAAACTCTTTGACTGACTCAACTTTGAGCAATCGATCGTGATGTCATCGATCGTTAGAAGATATTTCGTTTTGACCTTAAGACCAACTCGATTCGCCTGTACTTCAATGACCGTGAAAACTCAGTGGAAGTACAGGCTTGTGTGATAAACATACCTCAGAAGTTGTTGCAAGATCTAGGATCGTCTTTTCTGTGGATTTGGAGCATATTCCACTCGTCGATAAACGAGTGAATATCTTTCGTCAAGGATTGTATCTAGTAACCCAAAGTAGAAGTCAATGCCATGACGGAAAAAAGATTAGCTCCTTTTAAATAAAAACTAAACTATGTCGCACTTATCAACCACCAACGTTGACTGTAGTTTTATTACAGCTGTTCAGTGAAATACTATTGTTGGAACGTAAAGTAAATTTGTTTTCAATCTCGAACGAACAAAAAAGAAATGCTGACTGTCACTACGGCACGTGTGTGCTTTAGACCATAAACTTTACAACCTATCTGATCTCGACCATGTGAGACTGTTCTTTAGCACCTGCTATTACCGAATCAGTTGTATGACATTCCACAAAAATATCACTGAATGCCTCATCCCCAACTTATTTCGAATCGTGTCTGTTCGTCACTTACAAAGCGACCATAACGGTCGTGCGTTCTTAGGTAACACCAGTTAAATATTGTGAAATGAACAAATAGAAATCCAGTCAATTTAACGACACAAACGAAATGCAATAAACAAAAGGCAACAACAGCCTAGAACTTAGTGACTCCCGGAAAATTGAAATTCACTTTTCCAGCTCTAGACCTCTAGAGTAATTAAACAAAAAGGAAAACATTTAATGGAACATAAAACAGAAAAGGGTTTTTTTTTTGTCTTTATCGGTGATCTGAAGAGCTTTCACGCCGGCTTGTAGTTCTTTTTTCTTTTACAACCTTTGCGACATATTTCTACTTTGTCTTTTTCTGCTCCAGTTTAAGCACCATACAGTGGCGACGGCCTTTGATAAGTGCTTGACTGGAAGCGTGAAGTATTAATGTACCTTACGCTGCTGAGAAGTCAACGAATTGTGAAGATCTGTCTAGTGGACTGTGATGATTGCTCAAAAGGAGATGTGCCGGTGAATGAAAACAGTCTCGCTTACTAGCCTAATCACCAGCCGATTTCTTTTTAATCTCTAATTTGGAAACAGTGAAAATAGGTGAATAGCTAAGAATATTTTCACCGAAAAAATAAATTAATTGCTCAAGTCGTTTGGATCTAACCAAATATAACTTGAAATTCACTATATCACGCGCAATGGCGATCAATCAACGGACCCTGTTGATCTTTGTTTCAGTTTCGTCAGCAAAAGTTGCATTTATTTCCATCACTACAATCAGATTCATGCGCTAACGAAGCTTGCACGTGAAAAGAGGAAGGCGGCGACTTTAACAATCTTATCAATTATATGCCGTGCACAATGCATCATTCAATAGAGGCGATGTGGGTCATAGCGGTCACGATGGTCTTTGATCGTGAAGTGAGCAACGCAGCTACAGTGAACTCATATGAATAATTGAGGCGTACACCCTCGGTGGTGCAATTAGGCATGCCTTCACTTTCCATGTGTCGGCTAGATCAAAAATACACAAATCAACTTACGTTGCACCCTGTCATCAAGATGTCAGCACAAAGTGAGTCCCTGTACAAGTGCAAGTACCCAGAACTGAACTAATTGATTGTTGATAGCTTCCTTAATGGCGATCTCTTGAAAGGAAGCTATGCGTTGATGGCTGACGAATGATTCATTCGGCGGGTGTTTGGAATGATCTCAGAGACGTTTTAAAACGTTTCTTTTCTTTCTCACACAATGTGACCGTTTATCTGCGCAAACTGATTGTACGGTTTTGAATATTTGGCGACGCAACTTTGAAGTAACGCGGTTAAGTATGGGGACGCATGTATTCCTTTAAAGTTTGGTGGAAACCTTAAAGGACTACATTCGTCCCCATACTCTAGCTTTAATCATTGGATCTTGCTGCAATACCGGGTATGTTTGGGCCCAGTTTCTCCAGCAACCACGACTGGGTAGTACTATGTCAATTTAGTACAGCATATTTTTGAGAAGCTTTTCTTTTCTCTGCGCATTAACAATGAGTCAATTCACACTTTATTGATACTTTGCTACGTTGTCGTGCACCATTCCCTAGTATATCATAATATTGTCTTACTTTTATATACCATTGCTACGTCACCAATATTAAAATATTTATTTGCTTTTTTCCACCTTTCAGAGTATCATTTGGATCGTCAAAAGGTTCAATGGTTGAAACACTAGTATTCGAAACTCCTACACCCCTACCAGAGCATGCCGAACGAGAATTTGGATTTTCAGTGGAAAACGCCGTGAACGGCATGCAATCGATATGTAATAATAATGTGAACACAAGTTGCAGTCGAATAAATACATCACTAGACGATAGCGGTATTGAACTGCCAGAAGAGTAAGTAAAATATCTTGTTATCATTGGCAGCGCATTAATTCGATTGACATTTTCATATGAGTGACGCCTATTATCGAAAAGCACACAAATGTCAAACGAATGATATGAGTCGGAAACTGCACTTATTATGATTGACAGAGAGAGAACAGAATTGCAACACTTGTAAGTTAAAAATGAGAGCTATATGAGGCGAATGTCAATGCATTTTTGCATTTGATCACCAGTCGCGCATTCTTGAAAATATTGAATCGAACATACCTCAATTGGATGACGTTACTTCCGTCAAAACACATCGAACCGAATACGCTTTTCCTAGCCCACCACAGCTTGTTGCTAATAAAATGCCAACAAATTAATTTACGAGACAAGAAGAGAAAGTGTCGTTAAATGAAATTGAAAACAGTTTTTTTGTTTATTATTTATTATCTTTCCACTGTAAAATGCAATAAATCAAAATAAGAGTGCGCTTCGCGTACTCCTATCATTACCGACAGCTCGGTGGCACTTTGCAATAATTCCTGCTCATTTCCCTTTCAGCTAACTATCATGTGTGTTGTGTCGTGTTGAATGAATAACACAGAAGACATTTGATTGAATCCATCAAAGATGGATTCGAGATGGCATAAAGAGTGCCTCATTTGAGTCATACGTTTGAAGTATGCTTGACAAAACTACTTCGCATTTGACATACATGTCATTAAAGTCTCGTCTAAGGTCTTGTACGACAGTTCATAAAATTTCATGATGACATTAAGTAGGAAAGTGGAAGTCAGTGATAAAATCGCCATACTCATATGATGATCATGGAACTGTCATAAGACTGAGGAATAAAGTTCAAGAAAGATCAAGATTAACGTATATACGATTTCTCCTCAATCGGAATTAAGTAGGATGTGAATTCATGTAGATTAGTTATATTTGAAGTCATTTAATCTTCAAAGTGTTTCATTAGTATTTTATAGGACTTGAGACTTGCGAATTGACAGTCTTTTTGACGTAACGCTCTTTAAACTGTCAACAATATATTCGGATTTTTGTGTGTACATTTCTAGATCACAATACTACTTTATATTCGTTAAGTAAGTAATTGCTTAAATCAATGACTGAAGTCGAGATGGAATGGTAACCCGCTGACAGGGTTGTCAGTCCTTCAGTCAAGCGCGTTATTTAAATTTACCACTATATAATATGGTCTTCTTCTAAATCAGTCAGATGTTCGCTCGATTCAGTTCAAAACCAAGAAAACGATGTTGGGCCATGTTTCTTCAATCACGTCAATGTCATAATTGACAGTTGTACGCACTGTCTTAACTGTCAGCCAGTGAGTTCAGCATGATTTCCTTAACTATTGACAAAGACACATAAATTTTGACATGAAAGGTCTCATCGAATTTGTTATGAATTTAAATGAAGCAACGAGTCATGGCCGTCCTGACAGCTTACTCAAGTCTGTTGAAACTAGATACGACGCTGTGTAGCGATATCAGCTGCGGCCTTGATAAATAAATGGTAGGTTCTGGCTTGTGAAGACAACAAAGTTTTTGATCAAGCCCTTGATGCACTGCATTATACATCTCTGCAATTCTCTGGAGTTAAAACGTATTCAACCGACTTTATTTACCCTATAAATAGAGCTTGAGCAGATGTGTGCGTGTGTTTGGGGTGGTTTATCCGATACACTTCCCACTGAAGTTCTGCACCAAAACTCTCTTAAATAGTTTCGAATGTATCGACAAAAAATCGTGCACCACGCTCTGGCTCTCACACAAAAGAGAAGAGCAGCAACAGCTAGTTCAACTCTCTCGTAAGAGACGTGTGTAAACAATTTTTTTCATTTGATTAAACCTCAACCACTACACCGGCCAAACCGCTGTGAGGATGTGTTGGTGCAATAAAACTTGTTCTCCAGTTAGAAAACAACCACCCCTTCTCTTGCCCGTTTCAATCTTTAACATCTGTGGAGTGTGGACACGAAATACGAACTCTTCCAGCGATAGATACGCACGCACACCAAGAACACAGTGTTGGGCGTGTGTGGTTGTGGATTGTGTTATGTTTGTCGTTCTCGCCGCAGCAGAGAGTTCCCATCTGTATCGTGTGTACTGTCGACGTCCGTCTTGTCATCGCCGCAATTTTTTTTTTGTTTTATTTTCGTTGTTTTTCGACGCGCATGCCTCCTAGCTTAACTCGACTGACTTGTCGTCGTTGCTATTCCTTCTCATCGCCGCATATACCACTCTCCGTCTCATTGTCGTGTATTTGTTCGTATCTCTCTGCTGCTGGGCTTGTTCGCCAATCGCCATTTCGTCAATCGTCAATTGAAGAATACTTTTGGCAATTTCCATCGCTGTATGCTGTGTGCTTTGATCGCCTTTTAGAGTCGTGTTGTGTGTTATTTTCCAAATCAAACTAACACACATCTCTCGCTCTATCCCCAAGGCTCCAGCTACATTTCCATTTCGATTTCCATAACGATTTCGATTTCGATCTCGATTCCTGTTTCCTCAACACAACTTGTGTTTCAGGGTGATGTCATAAGTTGAGAGGGAACCTGAAAATGAATTGTTTTTGAAAAACGACGAAGCATAAAACAAAAAAGTTGTGTGTGGTGCTCTGCTGTGCCCCCCTGACAGTAGTCACAGTGTTGTATCCCCGTGTCGTAACCGAGTTAGTCAAGTCAGTCAAGTCAGCCCGCGCGCGTGTGTCCTTTGCCATTTCGAAATCAATTGTCCAACTTCGCCCCCCTTCATCGCGTGTGTTTATTTCACAGTCAGTGCTCGAGTGTTCGTTGATTCAAAGACCCCTTGAAACACCTTGTTGCAATCTCGCCTATTTCTAGATACCCAAGCTATCTACCGCGTTCTTACCGAACGAAAACCGAAGTGTATTTCTAAGATAAAGGCAATTCAAAGTGAGGTGCTTGTGGATTGTGACAAGAAAAGAAAAATTGCTCCGTGTTTGAAATATACACGTTGTGACGTCATTTTCTAAGGTTTCGTGGGTTTTCCTAGTTGGGAAGGTGCGATTTTGTCAATTGGAATCTAGTAAGTATATTTCTATTGTGTGTGTGTATGAGTGTGGGTTTTTGTGTGCGAGAGATGCATAGAGAGAGAGAGGAAGAGTGAGATGGGGGAAACTGTGTAGTTAGTTCCTGAACAAGGTCAAGCGATTATTTACCACCACTATCACCGCTCCCATCATTCCCATCATTACCGCCCCCTGAACAGCCGCCTACTTTCGGTTTTTATTCTAGAATATGACTCCCAAATTCGACCGAGAATTACGTATCATTTATGTATATTTAGGGACCCAAGAGGACAGATGAGGCAATTCCTTCCTATTTACGTCGTCGTCATCGGTTTCGTGTTGTTGTCGGCTTTAATTTGCATTTGGGGCATTGTGTGGTGTGTGCCTCTCTTCGGTCGGTGGTGCGATACTGTGTGTACTCGGTCTATACTGTGTTGTGTTGAATCCACAAGAGGGTTCGGTAGAGTTGCCAGCTAGACAAGGAAGTGTATCGTTCTAATGGATTAGTTTGTTTTTGTACTCAATGTTATTGTGCGGAAAGTAGGGTAAATCAATTAGTGTTTGGCGGGCGGATATATGCGTGTTGAATGTTTACAGCGACATATTCCACAAAGAAAGAAAAAAAAGTGGATGGTATTGCATTACGCAAAGGCAGTTGACGAAGGTTCATTTGACGCATATTTCTCGTTGACTTCATTGTTGTATCAATTTGTTTGTCATAGTGAACCCGTATGATTAGTCATAAGGGTACTCAGTCATACTACTCATTCTTCAATAACAATCGTGTTTCCTAAGTCAAATTACGTGGGTTGTCACTTTCTTTTGAAGGTCAAGTTCAGAAGGACAAACATACTTTCATCGCATAATGCCGACAAGTTGTTGTCAATAAAATGTCTCTACATTGGATGTTATTGTGAGCCCCCATCAGTTAAACTTCCGGTATAGGAGAAATGCGTGTGTATCGCAAGACTTAACAGAATGTGGGGATTCCTTAGCACACTGTAATGAAGGTTGGGCATCACGTAAAATATTTTTCTTTGCTGATGACTAATACAATATGATGGTTAAAAAGAAATAGCCGGTTAAAGTGTGAGATTCTTTTCGATGTGTACTTTTTTCCCTACTGACCTTACAACACATTTTTGTAGGTTTACGTACAGATTTATATAGTTTTGAGGTTGGTAAGGTACTCACCTGTTTCGCATCTAGATTGCATGGCGAAATCAAATAGCGCCCTAATGGATATCCGACAAGGAATCACTCTTGACCAATGATGGGGTGGCGTAGACTAGTTGAGACTTATGCCTCAGGTTAGCCTGCCGAATGTGAAGAAGGTCCATCTATATGATTTAAAATATTTTCTTCTATTCGTTAATTTACTGCAGAACTGTTAGTAATTTAGTAGCATTCGTTCTCATTCCAGACAATTTTTTAGCCTGACTTAAGAACTCAGTCCGTTTCCTTCTAGATGTCCCACAAAAAGTCTTCTCGAAAAAATAACCAAATCCCTTGCGTGTTAATCATGTTCATAACATTCACTTTCTACTGACAACAATTATTTCGTGCACCGTATTTGAAGAGTTATCGTGTGACAAGGCCGCCATTGTAAATACGTCATGGGATGTCAATCGTAGCTTCGTATATTTTCTGTAAGTTCACTGAAATGTATCTTCATCTATAAATCGGTGCAGCTGGATAACAGATGGTGGGTCAACAGCGTGTTATATTTTATAAGCTATCACTGGGATTTAATCACAGTCGAAATGGATAAAACTAAGCATATTGCGATTCAGTCCGTTGCTCTCCATTTGGTAAAAAACAGTCGACAGTCACGACTTTGATGCAAAGTTTGCCTGCTTTAGGGTAAACGTGAAATCATCTTGATGGAGTTCTGGCATAGAATCGCCCTAGGTAACTGTCGCATGCAAACGAATTTAGGTACAAAGTCCCGACTTGAAGGACTAATATCATTGTCTACAAAGACGTTATCCCGTCAGTATACTTGTACTACTTGTACTAAGTTGTACGAGAGACTTGATATGTCATGCCTTTAAGGCTTTGTGGGAAAAAGGAACAAGGCTTTGTCGGGTATCTGTACCTGTCTGCGAGGAAGGTTGGATACAACCATAAGCTTTACGCTATGGAGGGCGAAAATCTATTGACTATACTAGCTTGTCTAGAACGAACGCTTAACATCTGATTCGAGAACAAGAGGACGACAAAATCTCTAATGATGTGGTCTTAACTTGGTTTTAAGAGATGAATGAAATTAAGCTTTATTCCTTCTTTCAACAAAATAACTTGTCACAGTTGAAATCAACCACTTTTTTTTATTTAAATTAAGTGAAAAAGGTAACCAAAACAAACCTAGAACTGATGCCCTATCCGGCACTTATCAAGAAAGCAAAATGAAAATAAAGAAAAATAATACTGACTAATCTTTCGGTACAGCTTCAACATTTGAGCTTCAAGTCTGTTTACACACCGCTCAACCAAAACAAAAACGACGCAATTAGACGCTTGCATCATCACCTGTCAGTCACGATTCAGCTCGCTTCCACAGCACTGATCTAACGTGCTATTGACCGATTGTTGACAGATTGTGCAGTCACTCGTACAATTTCCATTCACGCCAGGTTCATTGTCAGTTTGGGGAAACCCGATATCAGAATTGAATACCTACCTACCAAACTGTGTAATTATCTAACAAGACTAACCACATCTAGATTATATCATTAGATGAATCGAATACGTTTGTTCTAAAGTTCTTGTATCGAATTGCGAACTGCGAATTGTGAATCTATCTGCGCTAAAGAGGGCTGCTAAAAATAGCTTTCAGTATCAAATTAAGTGATCAGAGTGGGCGGACGGTGTGGCGCTTTTATGATCCAAATGGTTGTTGTTTTGTATAAAGCTTCCTGGACTTTATGAAGAAAACCACAGCAACAAAAACAGAAAATTGTATCTTGAATACCTAAAGAAAAAGAAAATTGGCAAACGGAAATCATGGCAAAAACACAAACCAACTGTGAATTTGCCGGCTGGTGTTGTTGTGTATGTACTCTACTCGTGTAAGTAGACCAACAGATTTGAGTCAGATAAAGTCAATTTGGATCGTTCTTATGGGAGAGATACGATCTTAAGTATTTCTTTTAATTTGTGTTCCAATTGTACACTGCCAACAGACAAAGAGTGAGACCCACATCTGGCTGTCTTCTTGACGATTCACCACAGTTTGACTCTTGGGTCAATTAACCATCTAGGCGTCCATTTGCGATCTGGACTGGGTGTTACTGAGTGATTTCTGTTAATGAAAATGCATTTGCTATTTCGATACATAAAATGGGAGCGTAGACTCGATGAGTATGCGTAAAATTATTGCGTTTGAAATCATTCTCTGGTCGTTAAGTGAAGAATCTTTTCAAAATGTTATCAAGAGAGGAGAATCATTTATATTAATTGCGCCTGAAATCGTCCCTTAACCTACATTTTAAGCAAAATATGTGTCTTGAGGTGAATGTATTGCAGTATTGATTTATATTCACCAATAACTCCGGCGGTTAAATAATCTATCAAAAACCTTGTCACGAAATATTTAGAGTGAATCCTATGTTGGGGTATGTTCAATGTGTCAATGACACAATCATTCGATGAACATAAAATCATATCACATATTTAATATATGAACTCATCCTCTGTTATTCCCTAAATCACTAGGAAAACGAATAAACAACATTCACAGGAAAAGAAGACTTTGTGAGGATCATTGTACCTAGTAGGCAAACAAATGTTTTGGTACACGTTTTTTCAAACCTATTATTTATCTATTTTATGGTACTTCTCCGCCGGCAGTGCCACTTGCAATTTACCAACTTTCATGATCCACGAGTCAGTGATGATGCTCAAAGAGAATATCTGTTTAAAGAAAAGCTTGTCTAACTTCGCCGTTCGGTGTCGGAGCATAAAACTGTAAGTCCCATCCACTCGTTGTAGAGCCGGTGGCTCAGCAAAAGTCGATCTGGCCACTCACTCAACGGAAGTAAGCAACACATTCATCAGAAAATTATCCACTGCTCGAATAAGTGCGCAGCACAAGCTATTGTCTCTAAACCGAACCATAATTTGTAGTCCACAGGATAGAGGTCTGGATTGCCATTCATCCGTGGAAATACAGCTTGGAAATGTGAGAAAAACGCTCACTAACGAGGTACAAAATGTTGAGCAGGCAAGTTCAATTGGATGCATTCAACGTTTTTTGAGAAACAATAAGTGTACCAAAACATGTAAGGTAAATAGCTTAGTAGTAGCTAGTAGTCGATCAACAGCAAGAATTTCATTTGCATTCACCACCTCTCATTGATTGTTAAATTTCGCATCTTCGCCATCAGAAGTATAATCTAAACTAATTACAATAAGTGCCCTCGTTCTGAATACATCAAACTTTGTCGTAAATATTTGACAATCTAATTATTTACACACATGGCAACCCTTATTAAAAAAAAACGTCGCCAATCAGTGCTCGAGTTCGAAGGCACTGTTGAGGAAATTATACAATTCCCAATCCATTTCATAATTTCCACTAATAGACATACATAAAAAAAATCTAATAGCATTTGCACTGTTATCAGTACAACTTGATAATCGAACAGACCCTACCATCCACCGATAACGATAAAATTTCGATAAGAGGAGAGCAAATAAATCGGTAGCGTGCCCAATTAAATGAATTTTAAATTGTGTTGATTTTCACGAAATTCTCCATAACTCACGTGGATGCGACCTTCGAGGCGATAATTAACCACAACGAGAAAGCCAACCGCTGACCGACCAGAGGTAGAGATTCCATTTTATGTCTAGTCCATCTGGCAAACAGCCAAAATCATTTTTCCTCTTTGAACGAAATCCGTGATTTGAACTGTCTTCTGATGTGCCAGGAGGATACATCGATTGAAAGAACATTAAACCTACCATTGAAAATTCAATGACAAACTGGGAGAGAGCGATGCGATGATGTCTCAAGGTAAATGTCAGTGACCTCATCAGTGTAACGGTAGTCAACCATGAAAACTGTCACAGATTTGCATTTGAGGCGTTTTGAATGCTCTTAAACCTATCTAACTAACAAACGTGTCTCTTTCGCAAGCCAAAGATAGGTTAATGAACTTTGTATATGAATTGCTGATGAATCATTTGAATGCCATCCATAGTTGACTTCTTTCAAAGTGTATAGAAATGATGATGTCGTCTTCTCGCCGAGCGGTGGCGGTGCTCGGTTCAATTCAGTGCAGAGTTGGATGCTGATGAATAGGCATGCGATAAACCGAGACTAATCGCGTATTCAATTTAACTGTTGTCTGTTGTGTATGGGTGCCTCACTATTCCGTATGGCTTTCGTCGAACCAAAAATCACATCGACCTCATAGTTCCATTTTTGAAATAACGGAAAAATCGAAATAAAGCGAACACGCTTGCCAAAAACAAAATAGGAAGAAACAACGAAATTTCAATAAATGACAAGTGTGTTGTGTTTCTTTGAGTAGTATGTAGTATTTGAAAATGAAAATTATATGAGAATTAGCGGTCAAGGATTATTGTCGAATCGCCAACAAATGTGCTCTGTTGGTAAGTTAATTTTGTGAAATTCTCTTTCTTTTCGTATTTTTAGCGCAATTACTCAATTTAGTTTGTTCATTAAGTGCCTCGTTTTAGAACTGACCTAAGACTTTTAAAAATGGCCCAATTGCTAATGACAGATGTCGGCCATGATTGCTTGTCGTTTGACTGAAATGCTATAACTGGAACGTGGGAGAATTCTTTTCACTGGTGCACGCAGCTGACTGGGGTTTTAATTTATCTGGTCCTCTGGGATTAAAAATCCATGTGAAATTGAAGCTTGTAGTGTGAATACTATTTTAACTTGAAACTTTGCATTCACTTGACTTGATGGAATTTGAGTTGGTTGTCAGCTTTTAGATACTACTTCACTTCACATTCCATCCGATTGCCCGCCAGCAATTAAGTAATTGCTCCTAAATTTAAAGTTGAGCGAATTTTTGGCCATCCAACCATCCTTTGAATCTGCATCAAATCATGACATAATCAACTCATAATTAAGTAGATCTAAACCCACCGAATGCATAGACAATCATCATCTAATGCATGCGTTTTTTCGAAGTTTCTCAACCCACTTCCACAAGTCCACAATTGTGCGATTGAGAGCAGCCATTAAATTCCAGCAAGAAGCGGAACAATCGCCTTATGCTCACGTTACACAAACATAACCTTAATTATACTGCTGACAGCCCCTGATGCTGTCATCATTTCGTTAACTTCTTTCTCACGACTGTCTCTTGAATGAGACTCCCCATCTAGAAGATTCTTATCTAATCAATCGTAAGCAATAAAATAAAGACTGAAGTCCAAAAGCATTTTCACACTTAATGTGTTCTAACCATGAAGGCTTCCGACCATTAAAATACCAAATTCTTCTTTTGTCTGAGAGCTTGGTTACTTACACATTAAAACCTAGTCACAATGACGAGAAAATTCTCACCAGCCTGTGCTGATGTGATGGTCTCCTTTCACTTCCGACAAGTGATGCCTTGAAAGGCAGAAAACCCCAGTCATTAAGTACGAAAATTATGCGTGCGTGTACTAAACTCTCGAGTCTATCTAAGCACAGTATAAGATTTCGTCTTTGATTTGATCTTGGATCACGGTAAACGTGGCGACCAGGTGAACTCGTGTCGTTGACCTATAAATGCCACAAAGCAGCTCACCGAGAACAATTCTCTACTCAGTCTTCTTGAGATCTTTCTCGACATTCGCACGCCATTTGATACGAGAAGGAAGCACAAGTCGTCTCCTTCCACCCCACAACTCTTTTTCTATCCAACTGTTGTGTATCTTCTCGTCTCGTCTCGTCTCTGATTCTGTGTGGCACTATCTCATGGAATTAAAAGGAATGCAATGAATGAAGACGTATAGAAATGCCGGAACAGTAGCAAATTAATGCTATCTTCCTGTGTTCCATTCTTATTCTTCCCGTGGTAATTTCACGGAAATTTTCATTTTAAGAATTAGCCATTAGAACTTCCCGCTGTCAGAGGGACAGAGTGTTGCTGTCCATCCGTCAAAGACTGGTTTTTGTGGTTTACGTAATTGTTTCGATAAACGTTGGCCGATATCCAAGCGATAAATAAACAACAGAAATGTCGGTTCACGTGGCGAGAGGAAATGCGAAAATCGTTCCGATAAACAAATAGCGAAAATAGAAAAAAAATAATAATTTTGCTTCTAGTTAGATACTCGTTCGATTGTTTTCTGTTTGAAAGGAATTTTTATTTGCTCATGAATGTGAGGTGTGATTGTTGGCTTTGTTTCGTGATTTTGATGATTCAGAGACATATTACTGCTTGTTCCACAGCGCCAACATGAATTTTGCATTCAAATTGTTCGACCTCTGCCCTGGTCTGTAGCGTCATGATTGAAATATATTCAAAATTCATTTTGGGGTTAATTTTATTCATCAAATGTCAGAGTTTGTAGCGTCTGATGCGGAATAATATTCTCCTTGTGATCATTTCATTTCACCAAGAATGAAATTGTCCACTTCCCGAATCGTGACATCCGGTTGCTGTCGCCATTGCGTCCAAAATCATACATTCACCCGGAAACAGACACCAAATGACCAAGAAATAATGCATTGTTTTACTTCAGCTTCCAATTATCCAAGTGAACATCCTTAATGCACTTAAGTCGCCTTGCATTTCGCTTAAATTAAACGTGTATCTCCGCACACTGAGGGTCATTTTGCGTGAACACAATAATAAATTTCTGCAAACGACAAACATTACTCTGCATCATACTAGAGAATTGAAAACATTTCCGAAAGCCTCCTTGAATGGAAACGCAAAAGCAGCTGACTGTTGCAGTATATTTCACTCAGATAAATTGAAAAGTGTGCAACAGCCAGACGCACAGCAACCAGATGCAACAAAACAGCCAAACAATGGAAAATGCCACCGCAATCCATCTCATCACTTATTAACGCATTCAACCGTTTCAATTAGATACAAATAAGTTCGCATTTAGTACAAGTATCTCTTTGCTTTCACACTGAGCACAGACTATCGGCGTCGTTGTTGTGACTTTCTTTGAAAATATTTTGCGTTGGATGTTAGGGAGTGCTGGATGGGCGCTGGAAATTGAAAGGCTGGACACAGAGACGAAGTATCTGTTGCGATAGAGTAAGGCTTGTTACGTAGCCCAGCCGCCTGTGGAAACGTTTCGGCGGACGACGGTAGACGGTAGTCGGGTGCGTGGGAAACGAAATCGCACTGATGTCACTTTGAAGTGGTGTCACTGTTCACTGTTCACTGTTCACTGTGTGTGATGAGACATGAGAATGCTGAGAGGCGTGTAGTGCATGACAATCAGGTAAAAGTAATATTGCTTTATGGTTGATATGATCTCTCAGGTCTTGATGTGTGTTCTCGTCGACTGGCAAGAGCCCTTTTGGCTTGTGTATGAGGAGCGGTTTGGTGAAATTCATAATTTGAAAGTTATCTGACTTCTTCAGCCTTTTGGGAAGTTTACTGAATAGCTTTTCTTTGAATTGAAGTTTCGTGGATTCAGCGACGAATTCCCATTATATCCTCAAAATATGAACCAGAAGTGGCCTCATGGCAAGTTGTGCAAAAAAATATTAACCGGTCTCTTCTGTTGTTTTGCAAATCCACGTCTGAGTTCATCCAGAGTTTCTTTGATTCGTCCCCCTTCCCTTCCCTAGAATTAACTTATATTGCACCTATTCAAAAGCAGTGTTGCTTCTGCCGTGTGAATCAAATCGTTCAGACGCTCTTGTCGTCACTAATGGATTGCTTTATATTTCACCTAGTGTTTCCTACTTCTGTATGCACAGCGTCGAGTTTTACCCCTTCGCACACAGTCGTTTGTGATGGAATACATGACTTCGTTTCCATCACGACCCCTTGAACTTTTCCCAAGATATGTACATTCATTGTTCGCTGTTTGATGCAATTTGCATGAATGGAGGGGAACTGACGAAATAACAATGACAAGATTCTCCTGCACCTAAGCGAAGTAGGCACATATTGAAATATTCAATTTAATTGACTTTGAGACTGCTGCATTTTTTTCAATATAAAAACTCAATTAATTTTTGAATCATCCGTTGTTCGTCCGAGCAGAGCATCAGGGTCAATTTTGATGAATACGTGTGCGCATTTCATGGATTTTTTCTCAAATTTGCCACTGCACATGTGAGAATGAGGAATGAACTGAACGAAGGAATATGTCCCATAAAGCTTCGTTATGTGTGTACATGCAGTAATCGTGTGAGTCCTTTTTTTAAATCATACCTCAAGGATGTGCTTTTTGTGCGTCGTTCTTTTTAACTTCCAATGTGGCCCAGATTTGGCAGCAACCGCTTCATTTTCATTTCAAAGTGTATGTCCTTTCACATAAAATGAGTTGGGAGGCATTTTTTTTTTAAATAACGACTCAAATTAGATATGAATGAAAGCACATCATTATTTTTTTTTTTTTTAATTAATCATAGTTGGCGTTTTTGAGAACTTTTGCGCGTTGTTAATAACGTCCATGTGCTGGAGTAAATGTCGCTCCAATTACGAGAGTGTTCTCGTGTTTTAAGTCTCTTATGGATATGCCTCACTTTAGGAATAGAAATTCTGGTTGTTCACAGACTCATAGAACCAAGTGGGTCAATTTAAATAATGACGTGGATCACTTTCTCTTACACAAAGTGTTTCATTTATTGGAAGGCAGAACTACATAGACCGCCGATCGACTAGAAACAGCATTAATCTAGTACGGTCTTTGGATAGTTGTTGCCTTTAGTTACGCACATCAATTGTGTAATCCACGCCAATCCTGGACATCCTCTGATGCGTTCTCCCTTGTGTATGCTTGGAGTTATTTTTGGTCTTCTTGAGTTGCGCATGCGCTCGAAGCTAAGACGTTGGATCTATGGAGGTACGAGTTTGGTGCTTCTAATTCGCTTTTGTAGTGGTCACTTTTCTGCACCGTAGGGAAGCATTGGTATGACCAAGGTCTTTTCCTACGCGACTACATTTGACCTGTGCACAAAAATATGTATGTATTACGTCACCGCGTAGTAGTCATGTAACACTGTTTGGTCATCAGATGATGAACTCAGCTGATAGAATATGAGGGTCATAAATCTTAAGTCTATTTATGATAATTTCTCAAACAATAAACAACCAAATAGGGTCCCAAAACATCGTTCTATCAGAGGATGATGTCATTTTTGCGAATGAATTCTTGTGTCACTTTAACATTTGTGAAATAAATGGAACGACAAACAAATAAAAGGGTTGATGTACTCAAAGATTCTCTTAAGTCACGGGTGTATCGAAAAAATCAACACATTATTACGACCAGTAGACTGTTTTGACAAGAAGTGAAGATTTTAATAAAATCATTTTGTGTTTCGTTGTTAATTGATGAACGCTCACTGTGGGATGACTCATTCGCCAAATTTCTCCTTCACAACTTGTCGAGCTCTGGCCACAGAAAGACGTTCAACATCGCTCTATACCTTTGACAATAACGGTGTCTCTACCTTTGCCACATACCGCACCAAACAGTCGAACTTTGTGGATGCATTGATGCATCGTCGAACTCTTGTGGATTGCGTTTTCTTCAAAAAAGCAACGTAGCTTGTGGACATAGTCGCTGAGAAAAAAAAGGGCCCTACCGAGAAGTTGATTCTATGGGCAAAAGCCGCTTCGGCCAAGATTTCCAGCACCTAATAAGCAAACTCACGGCGTTGGTCGCCTGGCTTCAATGCTTGCGTAAGCACAATCTTGCATGGATGTCGCCTCAAATCCAACCGCAAAATAAACCGAGCTTACACTCTGGTGGTTCCCAATTCAGCTGATCAACGCTGAATAGACATTTGTTTGTCTGCTTCGATATTGGCCAGCCGCTACGTTTTCTTTTATTCGCACTATGCATGCTTGCATGCAGAATGGTTTGGAATAACATACGAGTACATTACCAAATCCGAGATTTAGATTAGTGACACTTAGCGATTTTTAGTTTGTCGTTGGTTTCGCTCAAATTTAAATAGTAATACTCGAGGCAGCGTAAAATTGGATACTATTAGTAGTCAAAAAGTGTACTTATAAAAAATCAAGGTTATGTGTCTTGTCATGATTATTCATTTTTTTTTGGACTCCGTATGAACTTGTTAACACAATAAAGTGGATCATCCATAGATGTTCAATCAAACGGAATTATACTCACAAATATTACTTCATAAAAACACCCATAGCAACATCAATCTAAAATCAGATTGTCAGATTATGACATCAGTTAATAGCTAGAATATCGAGAAAGATCAAAGAAATGAAGACTTTCAAAGCGAATGACCTGCCTAAATTCCAAAACAGAAATTCATCTGTTTGTTACATGTTTGTTCTTGGGGAACATGAGGAACCAATTTAATTTGGCAACTTTTACGCCGATGATGAATGATGGAACGAGTTGATACATTAAGGGATTGGTGTTAATGAACTCAAGAAAATTGCGGTTGAAGAGAAAATGAAACTTTTACAACAACCACACCAACTACTCGCATGTGTTGAAATCTTGAACCGATTGAATTATGTTAATCCACTGGCTGGGCCTTGAAATACAAGGAAAATCAAACATAATTTCAAATAGTTTCATCATCAATTTGTACAAAATACGAGCAAGAATGCAGACGATAACAAAGCGTGTACACTGAAGCGCCGCGTCGCATAGAATATGAATAGACCAGACTGAGTGGGGAGCTTTCTAATTTGTTTTGTGACTGCCAATTGCCAGTACTAAGTCAAACCACTAATCATTTTTTATTCGAAAATCACTGAACACGCATAACTCCACGAACAATCGGATCGTAACCAAGTGTTGCGCAATCAACTTGACACACAATCTCCACGCAGGCCCACCGGGTGCTGAAGAACACTAGCGTTAGAGCAAAAGAGAGAGAGAGGAAGAAAGAGAAACCGCATCCACCAGATCGAAGCGTTTAAAACTCAATTAGTCTTTATCAAAATCGAGTTATGTTACAGTATAATACAGAGCATGACATCAGCATCGGTTGCAAGCGAACGTGCCGACGCGCGTCTGGGCGTCGGCAGCGGCGACGTCTGCGCATCGACACAGCACAAATCAATAATCGAATCTATCGAGATCTGAAAGTTAAATTGAATTACTTCGCATCTTTGACACGACTCCCGCGATGAACCTTGGCACCATGTCGAGACATACGAATTGTGCTGAATGTGAAGGGGGCACAACGGTGTCTGTAACTTGTTCTTTAAAGTTCTGCGCCACTCAATAGGGTACCATTTCAAGGCCAACGTCAAATCCAGTTTTTAACTTAACCCTGAGGGGATTTCGCTCAAACTCTGACTGGGAGCTTGTAAGTGACTTGGAGTGCACTAGAAGTTGTCATTGATTTGGACAAAATTTTACACAGAATCCATCCATTCAATGTATGACTTAATGTCTGTCGTGTTCGTGCTCGTGGTGTGGTTATAATATTTTTATTTAATGCCAAAAACCCGCACAGAACACCGACAATGCGTAGCAGTTGTTGGTTTTAGATGACGCCATCTTCACTAGTCGCTAAGTCAATTAAATTAAACTGGTTGCTGGCTAGTTGGTCGGTCCGAAGCGATGAGAGACGTTTCTGAATATGCAAGGTCACTTGTGCTCATTTCAATTCGTATATTTGTTTACAAATCGCGCTCGTAGTCTCCTCCCGTTCAAACGCGACGGAAGATAGTCGAAAACAATACGCAGCACGATTGTGTGCGATTTCGAGCAAGAGCGCACGGTTTAAATGGGTCTCTCAGATATTCCTGGACAATTGTACAGAATCAATTCAAACTTATGAGTAAGTTAATTACCCTTTGGAAATATTACGCAAGCTTTTTCATTCCATTTGTTCATATTTCGTTCAGTTTCGTGATTATCCATGGAATAGAATTTTGCCAACCGTGAGTGGGCACTGTTTGTTGCGTAATGGTGATAGTTTTGTTTTAAAAGTTTTTTTTTTACGCGAGGAACTCAATTCAGAATAAACACGACAAACGTGGCGATTAACTAACGATCGTCGTTGTCGAGGTTTTCGTCATCGTGTGGCGGATGTGGTGCTGTGTGTACTCGTATTGTTCGAGACGCAGTGAATGGTGGCTGACAGTGTTTTTTAATTTATGCTAGAGACACACATTTTCTGCATGATGTACACGACATGGTTTAGATAAAAAAAAAAAATTGTGCCTTTTTTCCGTTTTGTCTTTTTTTCCATCTAATGGGAGCGACGACATGTATACTGCCTATGGTAGGAGATATTGTGAAGAGACGTATATGAAAAGTGAAATATTACATCATCGTTTACCGGTTTCATCAGCTGAGGTCTAGACATGTGAGGAAGAGATATCTACGATCAGTAATCATCGAGGAAGGAAGTGAATCATGCATTGCGACATCTGTGGGACCTGAGAGGAGCACTATAGTCCCACTCGAATCGTGAAGAGTGGATGAACATCATCATATAAGCCCCGTAGAATCTTCGAGCGCAATACTACAAAAAATGACGGAGCCTTAAATAGTACGCGAAAGTAGGCTAGAATATATGTAACTCAATGGCGTCAAACCATTACGACTTGTATGTCAACTGGAGGCAATCTTAGAACAAGAATGACTTCTCAGAAAACGTACTAGTGCTGTAGCAGATGGAACATATTCACAATTAAGTATAAACGGAGATGTTTTTGACTCTGTCATTCTAGCTTTATTTCTCCTTAGATTTCAGCTTCGATGGTTATTCTGTAAGCCGGGGACGCGTTCCACGGAGTAGTTAAATTAATGTTCATTGCCAGCCAATATCTTTAATCGTGGTTGGGCCTTAAACACATTCTTGAAAAAATAATTTGCCCTTGCGTCAGTCAATAAATTGTCCGCCATTATTGACTCAGTTAAGTCCCAACGTCTGCATAATAACCACTCATTTACTTTTGTTTACTTAAATGGGAGCGAAATGCATTGCTCTAAATGATAGGTGCAAACATTTTGCGCAAGTTCTTAGAACCAAGTATGCGCTCTTCAAAATTGTATTATAATTCTGTTTACTTTTCGTTCAGTACTGACCTAGCTTTCAGTTCACTTAAGTCATTTTGAACCTTTAGAGTAGAGACGCGCCTTCAGCTTGATCTTCCTGCATCTGCTATGTTTTCAATAAATGTATTGAAACCCCATGAACAGTTGATCACCATTACCTTGGCCACAAAAATGTCTCTTCTGTTTATCAATGATTGAAAAACAAAACAGTTTGGGGAATAGTGATTCACATCAACAAGGTCGTAGAAACAAGAGTCTTTCCGTCGCCACAAAAGTGCCTCATTATCAATCAACAACAATCGACAATGACAATGACAACATCATTCTGGAGATACCTCCAGTTTTGCTTTTTTTCTCTCGCCAACTCCAGTGACTAATAAACTTCGAAAATAGCGATGACGAACTGCACACACTACAGACAAGTGGTAAACATGAACCTCGTCTCACCTCTTATTGCCAAACATTTTTCTACCTTATCAGCAGCCATCGTCGGCCAAAATCGAGAATAGCCCGCTTTTATCAAAAGTAGTCCTCTCAGGTACGCGCATGTATACATGCCTTTCTCATGTACTTCATATTAGTGGGCATGATTCCACATCGTTCCTCATTAGATAAAAGTCAGTGTGGGGAGCTATCAAAATGTCAAGTAGTTGGCGTCGTTTTTTTTTCTCTGCGAGTGCGCGTGCTTTGTATGTGTGTGTCCATGTACATGGGGAACGTCAGGTCTATAAAAAACGATTTGATTATGTGATAATAATTTGCCTTTGATTTTAGTATTCTCGAAAACGAAATAAATTTATTTATAACCTTACGTCATTTTATGTCAGATTAAACCATTTGTCTAAATTTTCATTTTGTATTTGTTATTTGTATCTGGTGTTTTTTTTTTTTTTTTAGGTTAGAACGTTCCAAAGTAAGAGTGTCAATTTACCAAAGTAGCCAGCCCCAACAAGTTAGTCCGCCCGAAAGCTATTCGCAATACAAGGATAACAGTTACCTCCTGATATCAGATAGCTTTAGCACCGAACCAAGTGAGTTTGACGACATCATGACAGCTGTCACGGCAACACCTACATCCTATGACAGGCAGCAAAGGTAAGTGCTCGTTTTTCTTCTTCTTGTTCATAGTTCAGATCGTTTATTCTCGTAATTTGCTGAATTAAACGGTAAAAACGATGTCAGCGTTGGCTGTACTGTTGACTTTTCTTGATTAGTTCTGTTGTCAATTTTAATCTCCGTTAGGCGGTGTTGTTGTGATGGCATACCAACACTTGGAGTGAACGTAATGGCTTTCATTTTCCTCTTTCGACTTCTTCGTTGTGTTGTGTCATCGCTTGACATCATGCTGACCTTGTTTCGGTTGCATCAGTCAGGTTTCAGTCCAGATTGACAGACGATTAGTTCAGTTTTAATCTGAGAAGAGTAACCGTTGTCTGGGACTGTTCTTCATCTGGGTGGTTGTTTGTTCAATGCAATTACATTTAGATGAGAACACATGTTTTTGACTCAGCCTATGAACGGTTTTTATTGTTCTTAAAAGGTGGAACGTTTCTTTTAGTTGGGAAATGCATGTGACAGCGATTGATTCACACGTCGATGGAACATATTTTTTGTCTTTCGGAGTGTATTTTAATGTGATTTCTAGGGGTTTTTATGGAAAACTAATCGATCTCAATCGCTGGTAGTCTCTATCTAGGACATTAAGTAAGTAGCGGTAACCCTTTCGAAATTGAAAGTTACGGTTACGCTTTTAGAAGCAAGTTACGCAAATGCAGAGATCTGTGCGGAGATACCTAGGTTGTAAATGTCAATGACAAACTCGTATATTTGCACGTTTGACATCTTTCACATTTATAATTGGAAAGTTATAACAGTTTCTATTCCACCATGATGCATATTGAAGTTCACTACAAAATCTTGGCACATCAATTGCCTGCTTTTGCCGTTCGTTTTTGCCTTGTTTTAAGAAACGTCCTACTCCATAATGCATTCCCATGTCATAAATATCATTTAAAGATCAAATTGTACAATTGACGTATGTCTAAACACATTCCCATCACGTACTTACCAATAGCTGCCGTTGTGTGTACAATGATACGGCGTTTCACGCTCTTCAAATGACGAAGACAGTGTGATTGTCTTACTTTCCGTTTTAATTTGACAGCTGTCAATTGATCAAACGTTATGAATTGACAGTTCAAAAATGCCGCAAAAGGGAAACAAAGGTAGTTATCATTTAGAAATCTTTTCATCAAGACAGATCGCACTTCAAATACTCCCAAGTGACGCTTGTAAAATTGACACCGAACATCATCCCACCTGTGTGCCGCCGTCACGCAACAGCTTCGTTACTTGTCCAAGTCAGCTCAATTGCGATGCAATGTGCTGACCAAGTGGCCTTTTTTGCCTCCTTTCTGACCCAATACCAAGATTCAATTAGAAACTGGACCACCTAACTCTTGCGACAAGGACAATCAAGTTTGCTGTAACCTTACTTCGTCTCCACCCCCTTAATTTTCTTTTCTTTTCTATTATTCTCTTCTCTTATTTTCATTTAGTCCATTCTGATGTATCAAATCATCAAAGATGTCCCACTTGCAGGCATATGCCAAGGAAAGGATACGTATTGTTGGACCGCACATAATTCGTTGACATATCTGCCATGTATCTTCGTGTAACACAAGAATAGTTTTCATCTCAGTATCCGCTCCCCACTGTATTTTTTCTTCGTACTTTTCGTAGGCTCGACAGATGAAAAGAAGAAAAAAAAGTGTATCGAGGTTGCACATAATTGAAAGAGAGCGGAGCGTTCCGAAGGGGAACTGCGCCGAAGTGCTGTGTAGTGCATCTGAATAAGTACACTTCTTCTGATGTACAAAATGCACGGTTCGAATAGGATCTATTGTCTGTGGGGCTCTGGATTTTTTTTCCGGCGAGAAGAAACTGCATCGTCATTTTATGTTGAACATAATCGTAGCGCTGATACTCGAATTATGAGTCCATTTCGAGCAGAAGCCTAGTATCTCTCGCCATTGACGGATCCCATCGACTTTGCCATTGCACTGGTGGCAGACTCTTGTCGTTCGTTCGTTCGTTGGACGTGCAAGCTACATACATGCTGGTGGGTTGGCAATTGGGTGGAAGAGTGAGGGACCGTGGATAGGTTCATGTCTGTTCTTAGTGCATGTGTCCTACTAACTCTCTTCATGGTGTAATGTGTACATGCCTTTGTTTTGCGGCACAGCGCACAGTTCATTCAACTTTTAGGGGCGCGCATACTAAACCATATACTCAAACATATCGGTCTTCTGCATTCGCAAAGACTTGTGTGATGTAACTCGAGTTCTAAAATAGATCAAGAAGAAGTAGACGAAGCAGAGAGATGAACATGAAAAAAGGAGAATCGGAAATGAAAATAAACACATACATGTGTGGTGTGGTTGATGGAATGAGGTCATAGACTGAACACAGAAGGGTACACTGACGGTCAAAAGTTTTGAAGTTGAAGTGTGTTTTGCTGTGTTGACAACAAAAGGGTGTTCTAATTAAGTTCGCAAACATAATTATATTTCTGCTAACGACAGCTTCTTTTATTTGAAATGATTTGACTTGTGGGGGATCTGTTTGAGATGTGGAGCACAAATCAAAAAACTCATCGTGCAAATAAAGGGTATTACAAAATGTATGGAAGTCTAACATTTTGTGGCAATTGTGCAGTACAGTGTCACCAATGGCAATGAAGGCAGTGTGACAGCTGACAGAGCACTAAGCGAGAGTGCAAATAGTTTTTGTTGTTGAGTAATTTTAAATTGAGACACTCATCTGCTATGGGGATCAACGAACCCATCAATTGTGAAGAGATTAATTCATGCATTATGCATTAATTCGTAACATTAGATAGCCTGGCCGTCCTTTAGCATTCTTGGTGACGAACTGGGCAATCAGAGGTGATTGTTCAGGCAATTCACTTGAATGATTTGCTTCTTCATGCATATAAAGCTCTATGTCAACATTCATTTTTCTTTGATATCTGGCAAAATATTCCTATCACCATTATACATTTTCTGTTTACAAACTTTCATTCACTAGTGTTTATGGCTGTGTCCATGCAAACAGCAATGACGAGTGAGTTCAAAGTTTATATTGTATATTCCCCTTCCTATAGCAAAACCAAACGAGGAAGCAATCAGTTCTGTTTATACTTCAAAGGTTCAAGCAATCCCAACAAAAAGGAGTTCTCTTCAAAAACTTAATATTCTCTTGTATACATTGGGAATTGCAATGAAGAAGTGCTTGTTGAACACGAAAAGGGCAGTTGTCGCAGAAGGAGGAAGACGAAATATAGTGATGGGGCTGTTTGGTGGTCCCCCTCTCCACACCTCGTATTTGGAAGTGATGAAGAGACTGACAGATGTTCTGTGACAGAGTTGACAACATCTAATAACATGCGGATTCGAAATTAAATTGACTCTTATCAATTAAATGACAAGGGTTAATATATTATCTTTCGGTTCTTCGATTTTCCGGTGACACCACAGACAGTTGTCACAAAAATGAAGGTTTTTCTTTCAATTATGTTCCAAAAATAGATTTTGATAGATTGTGAAAGGAGATGAATGGAATGTCATGTGTCCTTTAAAGGGTTTTTTTTTACAAAAGAAACACTTTTAAAGCATGCTGAAAATAGCTTTGGTTTGTTCTATGGGATCAAATGAAGTGGAAATGGATTCCTGTTTCGCTTTGACGAGTAGGTTACATTTGAAATGTCACTTAGATTGTAAAAAATTGCATCATCTGTCATTCACTGAAATCAATACGATAAATACAAAAATAAAGCTAGAAAGAGAAATACAATTTGTTTGTACGTCATTGTCGAGACGTTACATAGTTACATAGAAGTTGCCTGTGTAATCAGTACACTTACTTATCATTGTGAGAGTTACGTGTTTAGAATCGTGCTTGAAAGTGTTATTCGAGGGATTAAAAGTGAACTTGGAAATCAGTGCTTGTATATTAAGTGGTTGCAATTCACACTCAATAGACTGACTTTTTTTTTTTTTTGGCAACTATCGTCTGAGATTACATGTGCAATTAGTGATGTTCTCACTTGTTGTGAATGAGTTGACGGAAGCAAAGAGCTTTCTCCCATGACGGTTAAATTTCCGGTGGACTTGTTTTAGTTAAATTTAAATGTTTTCCAACGTGCGGCGGGAAATGCTCGTGAACCTTCCAGCTTTTTGAGTATGTTAAAGTTCACTAGTGAAAGCGGACATCATTAAGCGACAAAATGCATTTGTTCATATGTGCTTCTTTCTAGGTCGGTTTATTTTCCGGTTAAAATTGTTGTAGCGTTGGAGAAACCAAGCTAAAATTACGTATTTGTTGCTGTTTCGAGAAGGTTGAATCGAATGGATGGACATTTTTCGAAATTAACTTTGATGCAATTAAGTAGTGCTGTTCCATTTGGATAAAAGTCTCTGTACTCAGTTTAGATTCAGATCGCCGATATCTACGCTAAAGAAGTAAAGGAACTTGACAACTTTGAACATTGACTGGGAACGCAGCCTTAAGCGAATGACGAAACTGTCATTGTCGAAACATTCAGTAAGAACAACATTTTCCTTATGGCTCACGAACGAAGAACTTTGCCAAATAATTAATATTTATTACCAAAATTCCGAGTACGTGTTAACGGCGGCAACCCTCTTTTTGTTTTAGCAAAGTCTTCTTCAGTGATGAAGCGCATTTCTGGCTGAACAGTTTCGTCAACAAACAGAATATATGTCATTAGTCAATCAAAACTCTCAAGAGCTTCAAGAAAAACTCACAAAAAATTCAGTCGTTGGAGATGCTCAGAGTAAATATTAGACTAGATAGCGGCCAAAATGCATCATTTGGTCAGTTCGTAACCGTAGGAAGCTATAACTTCACATGTATGTAAATATGTGACTGTGGATAAGGACTTCGTCTGTCTCGGCTCTGTGATAAACATCACAAACAACCTCAGTTTCCGCAGAAAAACAATTGACAATCGCTGTTTAACTGAGCACAAGAGATAATTAAGTAATAGTTCCTCGAAAGTGCAATCATGCTTTCCAAGGACTTGGTCATATAAATCCTGCTCTACAGTGCGTACCATAATCGACAATACATATATGCATTGGTCGAAATTGGAGAAGATTCTGATCTGTACAGAGACCATAGGGTAACAGACCAAACCCTTGATTAAGGCGTCACACACAAGTAAAGGCGGGCGACTAGCCAGAAATATACGAGGGAAAATACCTCAAATATTGCAATGAGACTTGTTACAAATCTATGGAGTTAGTTCTAGCAAAGAACGTTTAGCCTTTCAAAACCCACTGGAATTAAACTCTGCAGATACTATTTCTATCTAATAGTTGCATTCATTAATCATTAGTCTACATCAACAAAATTCCGTGGGAGAACAATTAAGCTGTCACAGTTTAAATCTTTATTACCGTTAGTATTCTTGTGTCCAATTGAGTAATGATGCCTGAGCAAACACAAGAAGAAAGATGGTAAAAGAAAACACGTACACGATAAAATGGGGTAAATAATAAATTATTTAATTTTGAAAATTGCTTTCAGCAATTTATTAAATGACCATTTGATTGTGGCTTAAGATTTTATAACCCACTAATCGCTATGTATGTGCCTAGCGACTTGACCTTGACAAAAGTTATTGTATTACCCGATCATCAAACAAGACAAGCTTTCGAAATTCTCAAAATTAAACATCTCTGCCTTGTAAAATATGAAGTGAACATGTGACCATGACAATAGCGCCATTACTGTCACTGTTCTCACGTGAAATGCGAAACCCAACCGGACCTAAGACAATAGGAACTTCTTATGATATAATATTTATTCTCACGAAGGGTGGTGCCGCGAATAATAATTTCTGACGTTTATCATTCCCTGGTCGGAAAATGAACACGCGCAACGTGACCACTGCTTTTATACATATTCTACCACGGTGACTACTTGCTAAATAAGAATAATAATAATTGCAAAGAGATTTTTAAGAATCAATCTGCGCTTCCATTTGGAAAGAAGATGGTTACGCCAATATACCACCGTCTTGTTTATATAATTATTTAAGCTCACAGTTTCGTTCGGTCTCTTAAGTGTTCCGCCATGTGATTGCGTACACATTTCGTATTTGTCTTACGCATTCAGCTTTGAGTGATTTTTTTAAACGTCAGTTCACCCTAGACGACGTTTCATCTAAAGGTCAAAGTTAGGACTGATTACCTGCTGTCTTATAAACGTTTCGGCAAGCTGTCAGTTTCTTATCTTCAGCTTGAAAAGATTTGCTGACGCGTGGAATAACTGACTACGCTGGCAAATGCAAATCAACGCGCTGTCACTGTCACAATCTCTCGCATCAGCCTAACAGACGCGACAATGTACGAGTATTCTATCGAATCTGATTATTATTTTCTGCGAAATCATGTTGACAAGTGTATGTGCCAAAAGCAGGCATGATAATGCCGTGCACAGAGCCACCATTAAAGACACGTTCCTGCCGAGATCCCATGTTGGTAAATCGCTAATCTGATACACCACGTTCACATCACAGATACAGAACTCCTTCCAGCTAAAATTATCATCAACTCCTCTCTATTGACTCGCCGCTCATTGTTTATTGCTAAGCAAATGTGCATACACCAGGTTGATTCCCCTTAAGGAACAATGCCATGAAGACACTTCCCGTCCACGATTAGCCTATACCCCATCGGTCACATTACATTGTCTATCCGTACATCCGTACGCCGAGCTATTATCTTCCAGTGACGACAGTCTAGAAACGGTCGCAACGTGCCTGTGTTCTCGATGTACTTCACGTTCATCATCACATTTTCGAATTCCTAAAGCTTGTGGTATTCACGTGATGGAATTGGTCACGTTTGCCGGACTACTGTTAGAAATGCCGCAAGATTGATTTAGAGTTCGTTTTATGGGCTTGACGCAACCAATGTGAATAGAATTTAATCGTCTCCCCGTGTGGAGGACTATTGAATTTGCAAGAGTGGATTGTACAATTGTATCTGTTGAATAGTTTGTTTCTTTCTAATCACAATCCGTGGTGGTGTGTAGATTCTCGGAAGCGAAACCTGACTGCAGTGAGATGGGTGAATTTAAAATAAACAACAAACTGGATTGCCAGCAAATTGTGACCAATTTGGTGATGGATTGATTTCAGCTATTAGCCGACTGCCATTTGGGTGACATTTATGGGCGCATTGACGTGATTGAAATGAGATTCTTGAACTCGCTGCCTAAAGTCCAAAACATCACGTATTTAAAGTTATAATAATCTGTTTCAAATTAAGGATCTCTGTTGTAGTGACCAAGTGTCCAACGCTACTGTGAGACTTGACGTGTTTATGTTCTCTGCTAGCTTTAAGAAAACTTCTGATGGCGGAAGCCCAGTTCAATGGAATTTAATGACATTGCGAGCTGAATTTCTTATTCACTTCGAAATTCTCTTTTGCAGACGTGTTTTGACTCCAGAAAACTGACTCTCGTCCACTGCGAGTGATGAGTACCATTATTTCATCGTTTTGAGTGTTAGATCGCTTATCGATAATTGGGTTTTCAATTCAATACTTCTGAAGGTGATCTTAGCGAATGGTTTAAAGGATTTAAAAAATTGGCAACAGGAAGAACTCGTAATAACGAATGTTTCTTAAGGCCAATGTCGATAATATAATTTCTTATGTAAAGTACTTTTCATTCAGGTGTACCATAACCCGTTGTTGGCCCGATTTTGTAGGATTTACTTGACTCAAGTGTTTAACTGACACACTGATACGGCTGTTCTCTCATCTCACGAATTTAATCTCAATATTCCACAACATTATTGCTATTAACAAAACAGGACAATTTGACAATATTTTAATTTTTTATGCGGACAATAAACAGTAAAGTTCCCAGCACAGATCCTTGCGGAACTCCCAGATTATCACTATTCGGTTCTGAGTCTCATTTGACATTTTAATGCCTTCGTTGATGAATACCGGTCAGCATTCCATTCCCATGACTTGTTGCCATTTTTAATTGTGCATTAAATTTTCTCGTCAATTTCAGTGGGAACACAATTTTACGTCAGATCATTACAAGTGTGCAAAAAACCCATAAACTTTCAGGCCCACATTCCACCTTATCGATAACCGTGCCGTTTAAAGCAAGAGTCACACATGAAGTTCAAGGTTAGAATTTGTACGTACACCACATCCGAGATTATTGTGTGTTTATGAGCAATCTGCTCGTTAGTTTCGCATAAAACAGAAAAACAACCGGCGTTCTGCGAATTTACAAGCAACCAGCGTCCAAACAATCTGATAAAGGAGTTTAATGATATTAATCTCAAAGCAGGGGTTGGGTTTGCATGTTTAGGAGCAGAAGACACTCCCATTAGACACGCCAAGAGAGTCCCTCTTAGGTCGGTCGGTTATCCTATTTCCGTTGTCATATATTCACGCAGTTTCAATGTCATTTCAAAGTCTCGCATGGTCGATTGTTTTCGGAACGGATGTTGAAGAGTTTAGGACACTGTCCTTGAGACGCATATGTTTTGAGATTTCCTTCCTTTCGATTCGCATCACACGTATGTGTATCCAGGCAAATGGGGTGGAAGTCAAAGTGACATAACGGAAGGTCTTGCAAATACGATTTCCTGTTTCCTGTTTCAAATGAAGAGTCTGCTAGGAGTTTTCAACCCCTTCTTGTAATCCACTTCACGCAGGAGATTCACAAGATATCGCGTACATGCATATAATAATGTTCACGCTTACAATCAATGAATTGAGAATTCTTGGCCACCATCTTCTGAGTTGATTAAAAAGGGGAATTGGAACAGGCTATGGATATTTAAGATTCATAATATGGATGGATGAGTTTTTCACTTACTTTGCTGGCTATTGTTTTGGTAAGGATTTTTAGAGTCTGAATTTGACTAGTGAGATGCTAGAGAGACTTTCAATCTGCCGAGATGAAAATGAAAGTGAGCATGAAATGAGCACTTGGAAAAATTGTTTCTACATACAGCTTTACCACGATGGAGACCCAAATACCGCTGTCAAGCGGTACGTGCTCAATCACACACAGCGAGACGTCAATGAGGCGTTTGGTGTTATTGAAACGGCAACAACCGCGTTAAAGGGGTTCAAAAACAAAAGCAACGTCGCATTCATAACGTCTCACATTTTCTACAGATTATGCATGCTACTTTTCAAAGTCATTCACAAGAATCTGCTTAACTGTCTTCATCTCTCGATCGAGTCGTAATATTAAGTTGAACCTTTCTAATACATGCTGTACGACTCTGGAATCATTTATGTTCACAGGTACGGCCTAAGACTGAGTACAGACAATTTTGTTCAGCTTGTTTCTCTTTCTCACATGACTTGAAATATGTAATTCTAAATTTAATTCTCATACGGCAGAATTATGCTCTCACATTTATAATTTCAATAATTCAAATAGGCTATATGCCTTGCTCTTGCTTTTATTTATCCAATATTATCGTTTAAGCTCTCTACTACCAAAAGAATAAGCAATGAATGAAAAATGGAAGAAAGTGTAAGTCTAAACTAGAAACTAATTATTATAAGATCCAACTTCACAGCTGATTATTCCCTAGTCCATCACGTAAATGACATTCTCTAGCCGAAAAAAATGGTATCACTACCAATAAATTAATTTATTTTGCACAGTGATTGCCGTGGCGACTACTATTCTGGAGGTTGTGGGTTCAATCCACGACATAAAAAATTTTCATAATTCACGATTCCACATCTTTCCAATGTCCAAAGAGTCCAGAAAATAATTCTCAAACTTCGCCTTTCGCTGCAGGTCCCATCCACCTGCCAGCGTTAAAACACGCACAAAGCACTAGTGGTTGTTGCAGAAACTAAGCCCAGGCCCATCTCAAACTGTGGCGCCACTCATACTTTTATTATTATTATAAGTTTTAAATTCCTACACGGTAAAAAATAAATGAATTAAGAAAACATAACCAAGCCAAAAACATTATCATAGCTACGCCTCACGTTGATACCATTATCGAACCTTGCCCAACTTAACATAACCTACCTCATCTCCCTTACGAACTTTCCCGAACTCCCCAATGTGGACTCCCATCCGTGCACATTTGTTAAACGATTACGAAACATGTTCAAAAACGTGTCCGTGTTACAAAACCCAAAGTTTCACTTCTGGGAATTGGTTATTTTCCCATAAATTCTCCTCTCTTCACCTGTCAACGACACATTATTTCCATCAATTCGACATGACAAGACGGGAAATAAATGTAATAAGGCCTAAAATGCTCTCAGTGTCATTTTAAAATGACCCTTGAGACACACTGGAGAATGGAGATTCGTTCTCTCTCCCCGTTTCCCATGTTCGCAGTTCGCACTCTCACCTCACTCTCACACGCTCTCTATATGACGTTTAACTGTTATCTAACACCACAGTCACACTGGCACCACGTTCAATTCACTTCAACCCATCCATTCCATACTTCTCCATACATCGGAATTCATTCCCAGTGGATACACTCGGAATGCATTCAAATCGTTTGCTATTTTCTATACTCTGGCCCCTTCTGCCCTAAAACACATGCCGCCCGGCGTCACCCCCCTCTGTAGATCAGCAACTCGGAAACACGAGCGTACCTCTTCATTTCATTTCGAGGGCTAATAAAAGAGCACAGCGCACGATTCCCAAATAGTCACAATATACAAGTACGAATACCGCAAAACCTGAGCAAAAGCAGCAAGCACTAGCAACAGCAGGCCACCACTAGCTTATTGAAAAATATCGAGTATCTCATAGATGCTGCTCTGCTGCTGTTGCTATTGCTGTTCTCGTGCTACTATTGCTCTGTTTGTCGTCAGTCGATGTTGCTGTTGCCTTTGCTTTTCTGCCGCTGCTGCTGTGTGCGACTCCGGTCTCTTGTTGTAACCGAGGGATGACTTCATAGAAATTCCATCGGTTAAGCGCGCACAGGCGTACTACACGGCACGTTGAATTTTCTTTATATTTCTGCCGCAGAGAGTGTTGTACTCCGTTCGAGATACTCGTTGAAAAAAGCTTTCAGTCGAGTGCGCGCCTTAAAATAGTTCGAACGAAAATGAAAACATTCAGATAATATATCTGCGGGATATATTTTTTACAAACATCCATACATACATTTATTTATTTTTCTACAAAAAAAAGTATCTATTTATCTTTATCTAATCAAATCTGTCGAGAGGAAAAAAAAATTTAAATATACATATTTCAGAAATTCATTTTCGTTGACAAGTGACATTCGGTTCTGTGTGTTGAAATATTTGTGTGTGTGTATTCACCTGTCAAAGCTTGGGGAAAAGTCAACGACAAGTGCCTTCCCCCGATTGCTATGCGTTCGGTCGCATTCTGTGTAGAAGTTCTGTTGTGTTGTGTGCAAGTTTCCAAAAACGGGAGTGCAAGCGTTCTGACCTAATGACCCACTTCAGAAAGACGTTCCCACCCTCCTCACTGTTCACAGTGCCGCCCGCCATCCCTGCTGGCACTCTCTCATGGGCTATCAGGAGACAATCCTTTAAGGAAAGCGAAAAACCTCGAGAGAGGAAAAAACGAAGCTATTTTCTTTTTTTTTGTAGTTTTTCCATCAAATGACTCATCGCAGATACATTCGCTATCATAGGCAAATGTGATGTATCTCATTTGGAACGAATTATGATTAAGGTCATATGAATTTGTGTGCAATTAATTGGGGTTAAGCTAGCAAGTTTTGTTGTTTTTGTTTTAAAGTTCCCCCTCTGGAAGTGTTCTCGAAAACAGTTGGTCCGGTCGCATTCGGCGGACCCTGCTCCGAGTAGCCAACTTTGCTTGCTATCCGGTCTATCTTCTCTCCGAGGTGCATCATTGATATTTTTAGGAAAAAAGAAAAATGTTCGTTCAATTTCGGAAAATGGAATCGGAATAGAAGCCAAAAGATAATTTTTGAGTCGAAAAAGCAAAAATGAAAAGTTGACCAATACTCGCGTGTGTTTCCTTTCGTATGTGTGCCGTTGGTTGTGTATTTTATTTTTTATTGATCGATTCTTCAACTGGTCTGGCCGTGTGTGTTTATTTAGAAGATATTTTCCCCCTAACCTTGAACTACGTTCTGAAGTAGTGAATACGGAAAAACAGATCCCATACGCTGTTCGTCCCCACCCTCGTTGGTCGCTCGTTTGAACTAGTGGTGTTTTGAATTTTTATTACAACATATTCATTTTATTTCTCCTGTGGTGTTGCCGCCCAAGTGACCACAAGATTACATGCCCATAAGGGTTTTCCCGCAAAGTCTGGCCGTCTTTAAGAAGTCGTTAAATATTTATGTTTTTTTATCTTTTGTTTGCAAGATTTTGCGAGGAATCCCTTCAAATGTAGAGTATAGGGATACATACAGAAGAAAATTAATCTGAATTAACCACATAATATATATCATTCAGTGTCGTCGTATTTTACGATCCATAAAACAGCTAAACGTGTGTTCGCTTTCAAAAATTTTACAATACCAACTACTTGACAAGCATTTTTTTTTATTATTATTTTTGTCTTTCCCTTTCTTAAAGTTAATTCAATTAATAGGTCAATTAAAATCTATTAGCGAAACCGGGGGTTTATTTAAAATACAAAATAATTGCGGTGACATCAGAGTGAAAGTTTAGTGATTACTCTACCCTTCCTTCAATTTGCTTTGTTTTCCTTCTATTTAAGGTGGACTGAGATATTCTGTGATTTCTTTTTTTGATTGAAGAAGTGTGTGTGATATGAAACTTTGATTAAACGAAAAACAAAACCAAACAAATAAACGAAATACTAAAAAAAAACTTTATAAATACAAAATCTTCTACGAAAAATCCTATTACAACAAACGCAGTAAAAATGGTAACAGAAGCTGTCAAGACATCACAAAGTCACGGCGGAACACTGTACTATGTGGTGCAGGTTCCTCGGGATCAATTAGACAGGTAAATCGATATGAAATCTCCTAGTGAATACTTAATCAGTTCCCTGCAACAAACGCATACAAGCACAGAGGGCTTTAGTATTAATTGTTCTGCTTTCATTTCACTGCGGTTTCTCCTTGCACTCTGTCGAGGAGGAATATTCTTCACCGGAGCATTACTCACCATGCGTGACATCAGCACTAAGTGTCAAGGTGTTGTTCAAGGTGATTTCAGGAAAAGAATGAAGAAGACCACCAGACCATTTCAATGACAACATGAAAGGGGTCTGAGGTCTGCTCAGCAGAAAAAATAAAAAACAAACACGAAAGGATTCTCAACTGAAAACTTTATATAGTGATGATGTTCTTCTCTGGTGAAACGAGTGAATATTTTAGACATGGTCCACTGGCTGGAATGGGGTCTTTGAGAATTGCAATATTTTTGAATAAATTTTCACGTGGAATTCAAGCGATGGCGGGATTGTCTATGGAATGGATATTTTTGTACTGATGTGGGCCGATGCTCATCAGTTGATGCAAATGTGAGACTCCTCGGCAAGAGAGTGACAGAGAGGACTCGTTTGAAATTCAAATTCGAAAAGTAGAAAGTCGTCATTTGTTGTCTGTTGCTATTTGTAAATGAGAACGGCGTAGTTTGTGTTCATTCATTTGGGAAACGTTTCACAAACAAGTTTGAATTAAAAGGGGCAGTATTTATTGAAAAGCCTAAATCCACGTGACCCAAATGCGAGTTCTGTAGGTCAAGATCTTTTCAATTTATTTTTAAGCTGTGTAAAATGAAATTGTGGTGGTTCGTCTCCCATTTAAGGGAGGTGCACGTAGGATAGGGGGCCCAATGTGCTGCAAAATGATGTAAACTGATTTAAATTGTGGATTAATTTCGGTGAAGGTTAAGCTATGATTGCATTTTCTGTTTCACTGAACAACATTTTTTTAAGCAAAGGTCGTTGCTTCTGAGCTTAATCCTGGAAGCAGTTTACCATTCCAGAATTGATTACAATTCTCTAGATATTTTTAGAAGTTTCTTAATTTGTGGTTTGAATAAAGCCGAAATGGAAATATAAACTATAACCTAAGCAAATCAAAACGTAGCTTCAGAAACAAATTCTTAAGCATCGACTTTACTTTGCAACTTCCAAGAGGATGTTCTTCTCAAACTTTTAACACATATTTTCAACCACTCTAAAAGGGAAAAACGTCTTGAACAGGCTCGAATCTCACTTCAAATGCATCTCAGGTGACTTAACACTTTCGATATTCGGCATATGATCTGTTCCCGGTTTGGTCCACAATTGTTGCTCCATAAATGTAGTCTCCTAGATTAGTAACTGGAGTTTGAAGCCTATCTTCTTTGAGGCGTTTTGTTGGCATACATCAAATATAAATGCACTTCCCTGAATCGACTGTATATGTGGTTAACTTATTTTATCATAAACTGAATAAAAAAATGTCAGTATCTGAATTCAGATTTCTTCCATTCACGCTTCCTCTCGCTATAAATACGCATAGAATTAATTAAAGCTGAATACACAGTCACATATGCTATCTATGGGTGTTGCCGTATCTGACTGATTATATTAGTATTTAAGTCACAGCCTGCACCTGTAGGAAATGTGTCGTATAACAGAAATTCACGTGAACTCGTAGGAAAACTGTTGAAACAAATCTTATTGTTGACAGAGTTATGTTCACAGTCTCTTTCATTATTAACAAATACTTTCACTTTCTCTTCAAAAATAAAACAAATCGCGTTATGTCTCAATTCTCATAATTTATCATTCTGTGCAATTGCAAGCCGATCGGAATTGTTTCTATTAATTCATAAAGTCAAGATTTGACTGCGATATGAATGATTGTCTATCGTCATTCTATTGTACCCTAAAACTCACCAAACACAAGAGTGATTGTAAAATGTCGAATCATAGGCAAATGATAGATTAGACGATTGCCTCAGAGCTTACATGTCTCTGTTTGCATGTGGTCCCCATTTATGACTTATGGCGCATCTACACATGCCTAATGAACTTTCTTACCACATCAATCAATCGTTAAACGATTTTCCTATTCTTAGCTCGTCTCAACTTTAGAACGACGCTCGACGATGATTAATAGCTAAAGATTTTCATAATATACACGACCAGAGTTGTGGGTGGACTAATATAAACACAACCTGTCTATCGTGATACATTAGGTACCCTCACCTAGCAATTACCTGGATGAAGTGTGGGGAGTCTCACTCCATGCTGTTAGCTACACCCACTATTGTGGCTGCGTAATCAGTTCTTTTTTTTTGTTATTTCATAAACATCTATAATTTGTACGTTGCTTAGGAATCTGGAGTCTTCAGGCTTCTGTTCATCAGCCCATTTTCTGTTAAAAAATGTCACTTTAGCGGTTTGAATTGAAAATAATGAGATAGAATGTAAAAAAGCTTTGAGTGCATGACTCCGAAGTTCGAATGCCGGTATCGTGTTGCTCTCATACTCTTCTCCCCGGCATCAGTTGTGAATATCAACAAATTATTTCAATAAATAAGCACTTAAAATCTGTAAACTAATTTCAAATTAATTAACAAATTTTTGACATTATTTCTATTTGCAGTACCGACTCAGGTTGGGATAATCCCTTCAGACCTGGAGGAGACCTTTCGAGAGAGGCTGATGAGATTGTGAATATGATCAAAGGTATGTTCAAAAAGTAAATTCCCTCACATCTATCGCACAATAACTTTTGCCAACCACTTGTCACAAATGTCACCACATCACATTTTTTAAGAAAATATTCATGTATGTAAACTTGAATCGATTCCTATACACTTGAGAGAATAAAGTAAAATAAATACTTCCTATTACCGTTAAGTGATGAAAATATTTTATACATTATATAATCCGAATTTGTACTCAATAAAATAATTTTCTTACGTTTATCTAACCAAGTTTGTCATGTTTGTGGATTGTGTATTTTATGTTTAAGTTTGGATACTCTCACCGGGTAAGCTCGGTAGAACTGTTCTTCCTTTTCCTCCGCTGGTTTTTCGTCGACTCTTCTTCCAACGAACAGCAGTGAATGTAAAGCGAAAATTTCATAAAACAAACAAATGTCACTCCAAGCAAAAAAAAAAAAAATAGAAAATACAAAACTCAAATACAAAATCAAACAACCCAGCGTTAGAACACGTTTCCGGCATATAAAAATGAACCATTGAAGACGTTCACATATTTATCTCTTGCCGCAGATGAAGCCAGATGAAGCATAGGACATAACTATTCTACGGTATATTTCAAAAATAAACTAGGTAGAGGTAATCTTTGATGTCAATTAAATGTCCCTCATCTTGGAGATTTAATGACACGGATATCGCTTGAAATAGTGTGTGCATCCGATTTTGGGTGGGCCTTCAAACGTGAGGAGTGAGCTGTGGCTATTTTAAAAATAAACGTCAATCAATTAGCGTGGGACAGCGTCGGCATCGTTGAGAGCCGATGAGGAGGAATGAAGTGTAATTGTATGACATACCAACGAAAAAATAACTTCTCTATTTAATTAATTCAATTTCGACGTTAAGTGCGTTGTTGTTTTGAAGGCACTAACTGAATTTCGAAATGTTTATTTGTTGATTTAAGATCACAGAGAAACTGATGGAAATGCCATTTAAGTTTCGATTTGTGCGATGTATACATATGTATATGTTTCTTTAGCTAACCGATTATCTGCGGTTTCGATGAATGTGAAATCTTTAGATGCGAATGCGTTGCTTGTTGTTTTGTCATGTCTGATTACGTCACACGTTCTTGGCAAGGGACCAATATGATGACACATAAGATTTCTTTTATCAGCCCATTCTCTTGACATCACTTGGCAAACTATTTCATAAGCATTCATCATTCCATCTGGAATGACTTATCAAGCTTTTCTGAAATTATACTATACACTAGGGAGTTCACGTCACACGACAGCCAAAGTTGGAAGTCCAAACTCAAAGAACGCTTAGGCAAGTTTAGTTTTTTTTTTTTCGAAGAATTTCTTCATCCATTAATCTGATTATAAGGCAGCTCAAAGACGACCTATCGTGAATGAAATTGGGGTTTGAATTCATTTAACACAACATTCTCTTGTCGTCATCGGTTCGATCGCAATGACATAAGGAATTAGTTCTCAGCTTCTAGCAAAACCATCATTTTGCGCGCAAGTTTTGGGAAAATATTTTTAACTTTACTATGAATTTTTTTTTGTGTAATCAGAGTCAGGAAGCGGTGTGCATATTTTTTGTTTTATTTTCTGTTTAAATAGCTCATCATGGCTGATGACCATCTCTTCGGTTATAAAATACCCAATCCAAGCGTCGCTCTTTTTTTTTGTCTTTATCTCCGTTTATCCATAATTTTGAAACTTAAATATCTCTGCACTTTTATTCACATGCTTGCTTAAGTCATCACTCACATTGCTTTCTTGCAAAAAGTAGCTTATTCTTTAGGTGCTGGATCACATTGAAAACCCTTATAAATTGCGTAAGAGCATACTAAAATACTCACGGCTACGAACGATCAATTCCTAAGAAATCTGAATTTTTAAATTCCAAATCGATTGAACTCAATTAACAATAAGTGTTCTTGTGGCATTTTCCACACTTCAATTTCCTATTGTTCGCTGCTTCGCACACTTCTTCCAAGTAAGGATATAGCTCTTGTGGATATTTTAGAAAGTCAAATCTAGGTCGCCAATGCAAAGTGAACGAATAATTCTCAAAGGTTCCGTGCCAAGTACTTCAACATCCTGCACTTACTAAAAAAAAAATTATACAAATACGAGTATAGGACTATACCTAGGTATAAATCAAGCGAACGAAATTGTTTTCCTTCACCTTTGAGTTGAAAATGTGCATAACTAGCGAAATGAGACATTGCAGAAATTTAGTTAACCCTATTTCGACGCCGCATGAATTACTAGGTCAGTCGAAGGAGTTGTGATAAATTAATGAAACTTCGATTAGTTCGCATCTTCAAAAGTAGAGATCTGCGGAAGAACACCAAACGAAAAAAAAAATGAGATTAAGCCCAAAAAATCCAAACGCAGGCACATCATAATCTTTACGACATTGAAGGGAAATCACATCACACACAAAACATTTGGAAGAGGTAACATCAAAGTTTAATAGATTGGGCATCTATCTATTGCGTCCTCCGAACTACCTACCTCAGATTCCTCTCTAACTGTTTGTCCATCACTATACGCTGGAATATTAGTTTAAGCGCAATATCCATACTCTTCTCTTCTATGACTCAAAAAACATATATGTTCGTTAATAACTCTTTGAATTGATTGTACGCCAACAGTAACTAATTAAAAATAATTCTCATTTTTAGGTGGTAAACCAATTACACCAACCGGTGATATAAACCATGCAATTTCAAATGGAAGTGCACAAAAAGATAGTCATTCAATTGAAAATGGAACGGCTGTAGTAGATGGAGCGACAAAAATACAGGTACATACGGCACAGTTAACTATAAATAGTTGAAGTTCACAATTAATTAATGTAAATTTGTTTTGTTTTTTTTTTAAATAGGTTGCGCAATCGCAGTCAGCAGCACAAAATGGTACAAATTCACCCCAATTAAGGCCAGCAACGACAACAACTACAACAGCAGCCGGTGGTGGTGGAGTTAAAACATCAGCTGCAAATGGTGTATCAGACGCAAATGGTACCACCACTCAGACTCAGGTGTCAAATAAGGTGGTACCAGGTCCGACATCAGCTAGTCACGTAATCATTGATGACAAAAAGAACAAAAAAAAGGGCTGCTGTGTTATCCAATAATTACATAACATTACATACGTATATATTATTATTTCAAGAAACAAAATTAATTAAGCAAATGCAGTTATAATTGTGTAACACGTAGACATTGTAAAAAGATGACATTTTAATTTTGCTTAATTTGCTTCTTTATTTTGTATATTTTATATATTTATCCTTTAAATATATATTAATTGTTTATATATATATATATATATACACACACATCTATATATATAATATTTATTTTTACTTTTGGAACAAAAAAAAAAGAAATATCTATAATAAATGAGAAAAACAAACATCTAGTTAGGATAGAACAGATTATTATCAATAGGCGTTTAGTTTTCACTTGTGAGAACTTTTGAATGTTTTAAGGATGCTTCATTTGGTGCAGCAATAATTGTTGATCGAAATGATTATCGACTCTGTGCGAAGTAAAGCTCGCAATTAGGAGTAAGGATGTAAAAAAAAATTAAAACAAAAAACATTAGCAATGCACATTTAATCACGTTAAAATGTTCAGTGTAATTTTTCACCACGAATAAACAGAATGCAAAGGAAAAAGGAAGATATTCAACAACTTGTCACGACTAGCAAAAACAAAGATTGAAAGAATTGTGCGTCATATCATCACTAGAAGGAGATGTCTTCTCCTCGAAAAACGTAGGTACACAAAGTTATTTGAAGCGGCAAATTGAAGATTTAAGGAGATCTCTTTGAAAATAGTCAAACTCCCAGTGACTGTGAAAAAACAAGACATCCACTTATTACTATGATCCATCCACTTATTACGTAGCAGCTCCTATCGTCAGATAGCTGTAATTCATGAAAGTCATGAGGAGCTTCGATATTGAAATCGGTAACAAAAATTACACATCACAGTTCGTGTGAAGACGGCAGCCACACGAACAAACCTAAGAGATTGAAAACATCCCAGATGAAGATTTATTTTTTTATTTTTTATCTAATCCCAGAAGCCAGTATTAAGTAGAGATGATTTCAGACGCCTTGATAACCTCCTCATGACTACGTTAAGTGTTAGTTATTTTTACATAGACCCTCTCTTAGAGCACTATCGGCTTGAAAACGAGAAAAAATATTTCAAATTATTTTGATAAAAACCAAAATCGTCTGCGTAGCTCTAAGCTGAGAGTTTCCTCCGTTGAAACATAACAACAAGTCACACAAAAAGTGACAGAATCAAGGTTTTTAAAAATATATATGTAGACAAATCGAAAATGTGTATCATAGCAATTTCCTTTGTTCTTGAAGGATTATGCTTGATAAGTGCACAATTATTTTTGTTTTTTGTACAACAGTGGATTGGATCTACAAAAGAGCTTAAGTTTCCAAAAATGATGATACTTATCAGACAGGCGGATCCCGATTAGCCTCGAGAAACCAGTTGTTGAATCGATGCGATGGTGTAAAAATGAACTTGCATCAATCTGAGTTTAAGTTTAAATTGCGTGGCGGATAGATTCTCAAACATTGACGAAGTCGATTTACAAGTGAAAACAGCGCCAAATAGAAACGAAACACTATTTAAAAGAAATTCCAAAAAAAAACCCACACCAACTACAAAATTTATGTAAACACCTTCAAAACAAAAATACAAAAACAAAAAAAAATATAAACACAAAACAGAAATGAAAGCAATTATTTTAGGAGGAATTTAATGAAGAGATATAACAAATGCGTTATAGTAATTCAACTTGATAAACACAACACTATATATATGATATATATATATTTACTATTTAATATTATTTGTATAAACATTAAGAACCAATTTTCCTCATCTAAAGATTGTGTTTAGACGTCAGACAAAATGAACATCATATAGATTCAGATGACTATACTTTTTATAATTATATATAAATATATATCTATGAATGCATATAGAAATAGTATACATACATATATGTATATTTATTTATAAACTCTTTAACAACAAAATGTGTGTAGAAGTGTAGTTTCTATTTAAATTCTGTATAATTCAAATAAAACAACAAAAAAATCAATGATCACACAATTTACCACTAGTTTTGTTCTGTAATTATTCACTTTTTTGTTTAATATTTCTTTTTTTTTAAAGTTTATGAGAATTGCTATAGTGAAAGAGAAAAATACACAGAAGATGAAAATAAAGTGCGAAAATGGAAAAAAAAAACAAAATTTATAGTATTGCATGTATATAACATAAAATTGGCTTACTTAACGTGTTTTATTTCACATATGTATTCTGATAATAAAATGGACTGAAGATGTTGAATCTGAAATGAGGTAACACCTTTGTTGTGACTAATAAATGGGCAAGCTTAGACTGAGACTATTTTGCAGCCTTGTGCCTGCCGCAAATTTCTGTTTCATTCCTGACAGCAGGGAAGACCGGATACATTTTATTATTGACCTTTTTCAGAGATAATGCGAGCTCCTCATTGCATATGCATTACTGAAACGTGAACATCTTATAGAATGTTATGGGAAAAAAGGGGCCACAACATAATGTATAGGTACGCTTTTGGGAAAAGGAATCACGACCGAACGTTTGTCAAAAACTGTTGCAGATGGGACATCGAACACAACTGAAAATCTAGAAATACCAGGCTTCAGATAACAATTCATTCCAGTCCAAATTTACGGCCCAAATGTATGAAAAGACGTTGAATCGATTTAAAAATAAAAAATACAACCTTTGATGTTAGGAGCACCGATCGAGAATTCATCCCTTCAAGGAGCTGTGGCATTTAGAGCAGACAAAGTTTAAGAACAAAGTTCCAAGAAGAATCAACAGTAACTTATGTTTAGAACATACGGATTGAATTCTAGAAAACAAACATTTCTCGTATCAATACCCTGAAACAAAATGATTCACGAATGATAAACGAGTTCAGATATTTTTGTTGAAAAATAAATTAGATTTATGAATTATATATTGGTTTTCTTAATATAGTTCACAATCACATTCCTATTAGACCAACGAAGGCAAAAATAATTGCTGGTCAGAATGATGGAAGAATATCCGGAGGTAGCTACCGGACAAATCGAGTTCATACTTCAGTATTCATACATAAAGCAATTGCCATTTTATGTTTCCTAACGTCTTGTTTAAAGTTACTTGAATATTTTTATGAAACTGAATCAAATATAAATGTCACTCGTTTTCAAGCAGCTGATTTCGATAATGAATTTCATTGATGATCATTTGAAAATTAATTTATTTTATTCGTTTGAATGTCCAATTATAGAAAATTCATTCGAATGAATAGATAGATCTATTCGATCAAATGTGTCAGAATGTGCTATTGGTAAGTACTCTTAAATTTAGTGTATTTCTATTGAAATAAAAAGTAAGACATAGTCGATATGAACTAAAAGCAGCGGTCATTTTTTTTACTAGAGGCAAGTTACTTGCTTCCGTTCCTGGTTCATAAAAAAAAGTGCGCAGAGTGGCATCGTAAAACTTTTGTCATTTTTATAATGTAATTGCTTCTCGCTTTTTACTTCTCTTACAAGGATTAATCCGCCCTTTTCAGGGTTACTATTTCGTTGTTGTTCCTTCATTCAGAGTGAAACATCTTTTTAAGCAATCAATAGCGGTTTGTGCTGCTGTTTTGCAGTACTTAATGTATAAACGATTAACAAAAAATCAGTAACAGGTCTAAATAAAGTTGTTTATAAAAAATCTTTACAAAAGAGTACAAACAAAATTGTTTGATTTTAAATCGATTTATAAAACATTTCCAAAATAACAAACAAAAAATAAGTTCGGTTAGTTATGTTAGTTAATTTGCGCTGTCCTCCTAGCCACGGCAGTAACATGAGCATCATCTATGTGGACAATAACTATTTTAATGAAGAATTACATTAATACAAGGTACTGGCTTGATTTCAGTATCCCCCGAATATTCGGCCATCTTTACATGCGAGTGTCGGCAAATTTCAATGTTATGATCTCAAGTTCTTAACTGTCCAAACAAGAGCCAAAGGAGAACTACCAATGTCAAGCACAAAGTTGATAGTTCTGGTGGTCCCTTGCAGTGTGCCACTTGTTGGAGCCACACATTAGGATGCTACTCCACCATTGGCAGTAAAAAGTTTGTCTATCATTGTTCTATAAGAATCTCTTTTCTGGAAGAAATTCGGTCCTAGCACCGCACCAAACACTGCATCTTATTGGGTGTAGCTGATGCTGGAGTGTTGTTATTGGTTTTCGGAATCCCACAACAGTTGTGCTTGTTGACATAATACAGGAAGATTTTCGAAACATTTCAAAAATCAAAATCGTATCTTCAAAATTGATAGTTTGACAAGAATAGAAAAAAATCGATAATAATAACGCGCTGTTTTGTGTAGCATGTATCAGTTTACATACTTTACTGGAAAAACGATTAACTTATTAAGCACATGACTTAATGCGTAAATATTAGGACAACTCTGATCCATAGTTCAATCCAAATATCTTACTAACAAAGCTAACGATGGATCTTTATCAATTTTTATAAACTCCAAAATGGAATTTTTGCTATAACCGTGAATGTGTTCGATACACATATTCGGTAAGAATTTCAGAAAATTATTACTTGTAATGTATCAATCCATCAACAAATCCATATACACAGCAGTCGATTCATTTGCATCTGCCTACAAAATTGAATAGAACCCGAATAGGTTTTACACAGATAGAATAGACTGGGTCAGGTTTTGTTAATGGAACAGACTTGCCTTCTATCTCATTTTAATAGGCAATATAAAATGAAACATTTAATTCACTCGACAGACATTTAACATCATTTGTCTTTGTAAATCCTGAAATTAAAGTTGATACTCTATAGTGCTTGCGGTCATTTAATCATCAACGTATCAATCGTAAACCTAAACTCGTAAATTTTAACGACAATAATTTGATAAATATTCGGTAGTTTTGTTGTTCCTTTCCCTTTCAGTATTCATGGGTAGACTGGAAACTTATCAGACAGAAGAAATTAATATAAGCGGTATGGATATCCATGGTCATAAAGGAGATGACATAACTTGAATTATTATAGCAGTTATGTACATAAACGTAATTGAAAATAAGAAAACATTTCGACTTGCGCGACAGACGTGCTTAATAGCTGGAAATGAGAAATACTAAAACGTGAGGAATTAGCACAATTCCAACAAGAAATGAAGCAAAACGTGATCTTAAAATTGCAGGTTTATATACTTATTTATAAGCCAAATTTGAATATGACAAGCTCTATCGATTAATTCGTTATTATCTTCCATGATGAAGCTAAATTTTAACAAACAAACTATCATGATCTGATAGCTGTGGCGATGAAAAGGAATCGAAACAAACCAGAATGCAATAAACGCCAATGCATATGCACACCTAACGGTGTTAATACGCAAAGTAAACTTTTGTAGCTTCCGTAACTGATAAACGAGCTACATGTCAGTGGATGCTTTGGAATTGCATATTTTAAGGTTCCAGAATCTGAGCAGATGAATATATACATACAATTTCAATCAATGAGGAGCTGTTATCTCTGATTTGAATTGCTTTCAGTTTGTAGAAGCGAAAGTTCCAGAAAACATACCGGTCACAGCGTAGTTATTTCTTTGGACCATAAAACCCATGTCGGTTCTCCAGGCAACCATAATAAACCGTTTCAATGCAAGAAGAGCGTTCTACATTGAGCACACGAAATGACCAAAAACAAAAAACGAAAGAAACTAAATTCATCAAATGAAAGTAAAAAGTAAACACACTCATCCAAGCCGAGAGGTAATGATTCTTCACTTTTTTGAGAAATTACGAAACTTCAATTGTGCCATTACTCACAATACAAATAACCATCTGGCAAAGAATAGCCTCTCACAGAACACCTAAGACAATGAACCACATTATCCGCAACGAAACGAATGAAGACGGCTGGTGTGTACCCTCATAGTTCATGCTCATTAATTCCTTATTGACCATCTTCACAACCGTGAAATACCTCCGGCAAGCTAATGAAAACCATCGCAGCCATCAAAACAGTCAAAACCGTGAAAAGAAGAAATTCTTTCACCTGAAGTTCCCCGACAATGGAACCACTGATAGACTCCCAAAAATAACAACAGAAGAAAAAAAAATACAAATTGCTTGATTTTTTTATCCGAAAAAAGTCATTAGAGCCGAACTCCGGCCATCGGTAGATCTGGACAGCCCACTTAGTTGTGGTCGATCTTTGTCTGAAAGCGAATGTGTTGATTGCTTGAATCGCGTGGCACCATCGCATCGTGCCCATCATCGTTTGGTGTCCAAGATTTCGGAGATTTTGATATTGAGAGACTTCATAATTACATTGACGATCGAATGCATTAGAAAGTTGGTTTATTGTTTCCTTGTGGTGCCGTGCCTAGTAGAGAAAGGGTTCGCAGTTGAAGTAATGGAGAGTTGCGTACATTGCTGTGATTTGTGTTTCAAAGTTAATTCAAATGGTGTTCAAGATGAGAAACGATTGCAGTTGGAGTGCTGTGCATTTGTTTTACGGAATTTTGATTGTACTGATACTGACCGGAATGGGTCAAATTTCAATGGAGAGTGAGCGATTAAATGAGGTGAATATTCAATTAAAGTTTTTGTGTTTAAGAAGGAATTACGGAATCTGGATGATATTATTTCTTTCCCACCAACATCACTTTGCGTTCTGGTTACAAAGCAATTCAGGGAAACTTGTCGTTGATTAAGGAGACGAACGTTAATTCTTGAGAGAACTGCACGATCGTAAGTCTGTTACTGAAGTTCGCGTGAACTAGCTTCCACAGCATCAAGTCGTGGTAACAAACGACATATGTATACTCCAGATAATGTACAACCATAATTGATTTATAACGACAATTTGAAAATACTAACAAGAAAAAAACATCATATTTTGATGCTGAATGACTTTTCACCGAAACATCGTGCCCCAATAATTTTATAATGATTCATTAAGACTTATTTGTTTTTTTTCAATTTTAAGTAAAACACATAAAAAGAAGTTGATGGTGTAAACTTTATTATGACCTGAAACAGTGTCTGACATTTACATTTTGAGCAAATGTTGCCCATGACTACGTCGTACCAGATTCATTCTGAAGGTCCAATTTTGTGTCACTGCTTCCAGCGCTGCGACTGGCAAATGCCCATTTACGTGAGTTATGGTGGTTTCCAAATCTTCGATGTACACATACACTGAGATGTATATTGGGGATGGTAAATGAGACGCTTTTTCTTCGCATTTTTTGAATTTATTTAAATCAGATAACGATTCCAATTTCGGATATCAGAGGCAGGCTTTATTTTATTCAATATAACAACTAAACTTACCTCTTCCTCTAAAAAAAGCTTATAAAAGTGTTGGTACAATAACAGCTCACTTTCTATTTGGCTCTGGCGTGACGCAAACGCATTCGACGCATGAATCCATGAACGCAATGAAATTAAGGAAAGAAATCTGTCAATATGTTTATTCCAGCATTTTATCGTTCAACAGCTTACCTTTTTGTTTCCTCATCTTCCTTTACAGATATTCGATGATTCATATCCAGATTTTGCCGTGCCATCATCTCCCGCAAATTCAAGTAAATCCGCCCAGAAAATCCACCCCGGAACTCCTATTTATCACTTCTTTCAGATCTTACAGCATTCCTTCTGTCCTATAGTAAAAGTCATTTTAACTATAAGATCACCAGCAAGGGTCTGGATATAACCTCACCAGAAATTTTTGAATCCAAGACGGGAGCTCAGTTATATGCCGTTTTTCCAGGTTGGTAGATCCCACAAAAAAAATACTTAGATATCACAATGTTGTCCGTTCTTTAGGTACAATTTGGTGTGGTGTTGGGAATTTAGCTGGAAACGGTCAAACGCTAGGATTTTTCGCCAACACAGACAGTTGCTGTCGAGCACATGACAAATGCCAAGTCACCATACCACCCGACTCTAGCCGTTTCGGATTGAAAAATACAGGATATTTTACACGATCGCACTGCAACTGTGATGAGAAATTCTATTTTTGTCTGAAGCGAGCGGGGTCCATTGTGGCGAACAAAGTTGGATTCACATATTTCAATATATTGCGACCACAGTGTTTTAGAAAGGAATTCCCTATCGCAGCTTGTTTACGATGGTTTGGCTTACAGTTGTTGGAAAAAAATTCGAATCACGTGTAATATTGTTTGACATTTCAGGTACGGTGGAAGATGCCTCACCTACGTGGTGGACCAAAGTGATCCCCGAGAATGGCAGTGGTTTGATAATCGACAATTTTAGTGATATCCTTAGAAAATAAGTTATTATTTACCTTAGAGATTATATTTACATAAAATAAAATTAAGAAATGGCATTTTTGTTAAGGGCAATTAGGGTTCCAGGTTTCACCGTTTGACGTAAGGTACTAAAACCGCAAAATATTGTAAAAACCGCACCGACAATGAGCATCAGCGGCATTGCAAAAGAGGAATGAAGACCCGCGTTGCTGATGGGATTAATAAAGTCGGTGTAAATTGACAAATTGAACTACGATTCAGCATACAGAGAAGTTCTGTAATACTGTCTTCGTGTAGCTAATGGTTTTCCACTATCTACCGCTATGCCGACTCCGAACAGCGTAGTTTGAGAAGCTTTTCCTTGACAAGAATACATACATGTATTGACAGACTTAAAAATTGTCCGTTTCGATAACTGTATATTGTCAAGGAGATTAGTCAAGGATATGTTACTTACCAGAGCTATGATTGACTTACCAGAGACATTTATTGAAAAATCATACTTACTTATTGAGCACGCTGCTTTCAGTCATCAAGAACAAGCTATATTGCGTAACTTTGCCTTTTCATCGGAGCTTCGGTCTTCCTCTCCTTCTCGAACCAGGCGGCTCGGTTTAGAGGACCCTCTTAGCTGCAGCATTAGTGTCCAAGCGCGCAGTTTGGTCCAGTTAGTGCAGTCGGCGAAATTGTGCCTTGCGGACTACATCCATATATTCGCACAGTTAGTAGAGTTCGCGTTTATGTTAATATCTTCTCTTCCATTCACCCCCCTAGCAGTCGGTACCTTATACGCAGAATTTTTCTTTCTTATGTAGACTCCAAGAATCAGCTCTGCTGATTTGCTTATCGTCCAGCTTTCGGCTTTCTTGCTCGACAGCATATATTTCGTTTTGACCTCATTGATCTTAAGAAGAGCTCATTTCGCAGGTTCTTCAAATGCCGTGAAAATGACCACTACGGTATGTTGTTTCCGTGCTTACAGCAGGCCTTCTACAGTACCATAGTTGAAGAAATCACACGACAGCGCATCTCCATGCCGAAGTCCGGTGCAGATTTCAAACGACTCCGAAATCCTCCAATCGAGATCGGTTTATGGCCTGGAGACGGACTATATTGACATTTTTGCAAACTTATCTGGTTGTGCAGGATGACGATGAAGAATTAGTGCGGCTACATCAAGGTCCGTAAGGAACTCACCGATACCTTCAATGTAAAGAAAGAGAATGCGAGGCGCTGTTATGCGTCATTCTCGAAAGTATCGCGGAAAACTCAAAGGCCAACACTGGAATCTTCTACATGTCCGCTCAGCTGATACGTGGCGGACGTCAATGAGACATTTGCACAAATGTGTCAGGCAGTGAAATGGCACACAATTAACGCATTAAAGTCTTATACAAACTGCCACAATTGGCACTTCGAGGTAGTCAGGGAATTCGTCTAACTCCGTAGGGAAAACTACTATCAACATCCGGACCGAGACCCTGACCGCTGTTCTTTGTGATCAAGAAGCGTTGAGTAATATAACCCTCTCCTGAAGAACCGAATTGACTTTACACAAGACTTTACACACATTGATCATCTCAGTCCTTCTCTATCATATAGAGACATGAAGCATTTTCTGCTCTCTCTAGGGAAAAGTTCTACATGCGATCTTTGATCTTGTTTCCGTTGAATATTTAACCACGAAAAGTACAGCGACATGAGTCTAGCCAGGCGTCTACAAATCCTACGCCTAATGTAGCTGGTCCAAGTAGAGTACATGAACTTCAAGTACCAGACCAACTTGGTGTACATATTTGTAGGCAACTAGGCAGATATCACGCTAACTTTCTGAGGTATATAGCTTGAGACCCAGATTCACCGTGGACTATTGCGTCGCATAGAAAAAAGTATGTCAACAGCAAAAGCATTGATGTAACTAATTTTCTTAAGGTATTGTGAATTGGTACCTATGCAGGAACTACTCATGCATACGAAAAGGTGCACCACAGTTTTATGACAACTTCCAAGGGCAATCCTTAAGAGGTTGCTTCACCCTGTTAAGACGCTCCTCCACTACGCCATGGCAATCACAATGAATTTCGGTTAGAAACATCAAAGTTAGCGAAGGTAAAAACCATACGCTCTTCACGGTCAATCACATACAACAGATCGAATTTGAATTACAAACTCCGAACCATTGGGAAAACCAATTGTAGCAAGAACTTGATTAAGGGTTTTTCTATTTATTTTCCCGAAAATCTTTAGATCTCGCTGATCTAAAATACTATTTGATCAAGAAGTACTAAAGTGATAAGCACGTTAATTTTGAATTCATTTTATAATTTGCCTAAAAGTAGACTTTTAATTTTAAGCGTATTTATATATTTCTACTTTAAGCCTCGACTGTACGCTTCATCGAGGGAGGTACAATCTCTTTCTCAGATATGTTCACAGTCAACAACCAGCTCCAACAAACACAATCCATCTGTGCCATCTTGCTTAGTGTTGCTTCTTGTCATGGTTGCGGTATTGTTTACGTTAAAGGAGTAATGATTCGTTTAATCCACGCTACAACTGCACACGCACTACACTACACGTGGGTGTAGTTAACACCCACATTGTAGGACAAGCCATACACATTCCCATAACTCTCCTCAAGATATCATATGATATATTGATATCATCAATATAATTAATCATATTGTTCAAATATCCATATCAGTCGTCGCCGATATAGTACCTCTCGCTATAATTACTCGAAGGCCAGCGACGCGAAGATAAATGGCATCCAAAATAAAACCCACATTTTAATTAAGGCTTCCATGAAAGCTCTTTCAATATCTTCTTTCGGGGGCTGCTCATTAATTGAGATTTATTTTGAACTTTCTCAGAAGACCGTTTCAAGGTGAGAACAAAGAACACGTTTCACTGTGATACCATGACGAGCAAAGTAGATCCTAGAGTCACTGTGACTCGTCGACAGGTGACGTTGTTTTTTGCCCTAAAAGCAGTTATGATAACCAGGCCATAATAATCAATCGAAGGCATAGGCAGTAAACAAATAAAAGCAAACTTGTTTTCATGCGTTGTGGTGATCCCGATATTTATGCGTGGGCCTAGTCTGGGCTACATTTAAATGAAATTTCGGTTAAAACCAGATGAATTGACTTTTATGAGGAAGTTCTTTGAATTGTGACGAAGCATGATTTTCTTTTTTACAATTCCCAGACTCTGGCTTCATGTATGTAGCTTGAATCCGAACTTTGGTCAAAACTTGTTTATAAGTGGTTAATGCGTGTGCCATCCTTTTTTCAATAACACGGTTAGTATATCTGGTGTACAAAGGGAGCAAATCTACAGATTTATGTCGACTCCGAGTGGCGAAGTCTGAAAATCTTATCTTGGCACTTTTCTCCAAAATCTTCAATTCATAGCGTCCTTCGAATGAAGGTCCCGTCACTGGATGTCTACCCTTTATTTTTTTCAGATTGGTTAAATCTTACTTTCTAGACAAGTAACTCATGGAAAGTAAATACTTCTGCAACATTTAACGATAATTTATGATTAAACATTCTGTAGGCATATGTTTTCGAACCAAGCTTAGGACGCTACCCGGTGTCCAGAAACTATTGCGGCCAAGGAGTTTATGGATAGTAACCAGTGTCCAGAAAGAATTGCGGCGAAGGACTTTATGGACAGTACCCAGTGACCAGAGAGTATTGCGCTAAGGACTTTATGGATAGTAACCAGTGTCCAGAAAGAATTGCGACGAAGGACTTTATCGACAGTACCCAGTCCAGAAAGTATTGCCGCGATTAGATTAAGTTTGCTACTGAAAATTGTAATCGTATTTATAAACAATAAAAGAAAGTCAGAAAGGAAAAATCTCCATTGAGACAAATTTGAAAGCAAATCGTATGTCCGGAATTGTTTGCCAAATCTCGGAATACTTGCAAACATGCTATAAAAATCCCACGCGTTTACATACATTTAGCCATTCCTCCTTTTCATGGCTCTTAAATCGTGCAAATCTTGTGAGCATCAATCATGTTGCATAAATGTATTCAGTTCGTGCCCAACCTAAGTTCTGAATGATCAAATGCAGATAAAAATCCTCTCTGGAGCGGCCACCTTTTATCTCCTTGTGTTCTTTTCAATCAGCCAACTAGTCAATCAGTCATGACCTGCCATCCTCCGATCAGTTAACCTTATCAAAACCGACTCATCACATGAAAGCCCCGTTCCCGTTTTGACACTTTGACAGATCGACGATTCAAGCGATTTCTATTGTCGGGAACCCCTCACTTGCGACGGGTCTCCAAAAAAAAAGATCTTGTATCCGCTTGTGACTCCATTAAAAATCACACGCGTATTAAACCCAAAACTTCGCATACATTATCCCCGAGCGTAACGCAAAATTAACAAAAAAAAAACGCATCCACCAGTGCTGACTCATACACCCACTGTGAACGGCTTCGCCAAAATCAATCCACCTGATCCCCCGTCTATCATTCAGATCTGTCGAGCCGCAACGAAGTAAACTGAGTTTAATCAGCCGCGGATCTCAACGCAGAAGTCTGAAAAGACTCAAGAACATACACATAGGGGTTGCCGAAGTATTCAACCATACTTATGTATCTATGCATGAAATTCGAGTCCACAAAGACTGTCGTTCTATTGGAAAACATTCATATATGTCATGTGATAATGCATGAGCATAAATTTATTCCATATGCTAGCAGTATGACTCTCCCAGAAAGGCTTCCACTTGATCAAGTCACCATCTTTTCGTCCGCTTTGTCGCAGCAGTCAAGCCATCAGCGGATCCGAGTCGGGGCCGAGAATATTTTATTACGCCGAGCTCAGATAGGGCAGGGTGACCACGTGTTCACTTCGGCAACACGTTTTATTAATTGACTTGAATTTCTTTTGTATAAATTGCTCCTATCCCGTTTCGCAGATTATAAATATTATTTATTTCTTGTGAGCTTATTTTGGAGAGAAGTGTGCAGCCGCCTTCTAACCACCAAAAAAAAGAAAACAAAACCAAGAGACCAAACAAAAGCTGAAATGAAATAAACAAAAAATAAAACAGCTCGGAGCGTGGTGTTTCGAATTAGCTTTATTAATTTGCACTTGGTTACTGTTTTTCGTTTCTTAAAAGTTGTTCTTATTTATTTACTGCTGGTCTGGTCATCAGACGGCACGTTTCAATTGAGGCGAAATGCGAAATGCGACCTGAAAGAAGATACAAGTGCACACGTGTAAATTGATGATTTAGCAAGCGTTCAAAAAGAAAACAAAAATGATGAGTAGCTTGTTCTTAGAATGAATTTATGAGTTTTATTGCCTCCTAAAGCAATAAATGTCATTCAACGGACTGAAGATAATTTGATTCAATACCTTATGGGGACACGGCTTAACCTGTTGGAGATGTTTCAATATTCAGGGAAATTACATATTTTAAGCGTGCTGTCGGCAAGTTCCAAGAAGACGAGTTGATTCAAACGGAAATGGCTGGGATGGTATGGAATCAGTCTACCTAACGAAGGTTCGAGTTAAAGATCACTGGGCTTGTTGATGAGATAACCTCACTTGATACATTTGTTTGATTTAGTTTATAATATGTACCTATTATAATAATAATAAAATGGGGCTACATCCTGTAGAAGGCCAAGGCCCAGCTTCTGCAGCAACCACTGTTTTCTCACAAGTGGAAGGGCCCTACTCTCGACTCCGAATAGCCAAGTCTTGAGAGACTTTTTCCATACAGTTATATTTTCTGAGCACGATCAGTGACTCGAAAGAGGTGAGGCTGTGCAAATAATTTTTGTTGTACCGGGAATAGAAAATAGACACCGTATGTTCAAGTGCGTAGCAATCGACGCACATACACACAACGCGACAGGGCACAACATACCATTGGTATACGTCAGACAAGATCATAGATTTTCATGCACAATTCATGTTCGTCGATACATTATTTTAGACTAGAAAGGATTTTCAACTCAAAAACACAATTTTAGACTAAAATCTATATATTTCTTCGTGGAGATCCTTGTAGCACCTTCGCCTTTGCGTGACGCTAGTGTCTAAGATTAGATTAGACCCGTGCGACCTTCGTAGTATCATTGTAGTATCGAAGTTGTGAGGGAGTCAAGTGTGAAAATATGATTGGATTGACAAAGATCCATCAGATTTTGATTTTTGGTTTTTGACGCTGTCTCGTCTGTTGATGCCGGACTTTATAATCTAGTTCTTATTACGTGGTCTTTCATTTACCTAATCCGAGTGACCCAAGCATCCCCCCGTGATATCTATGCAAATTAGCGAAATATTAAATTTTCGAAATGGACTAATCTACGTTTTGATGTGTCCATTTTGTATAACGTTTCCATGCATATCATAACGTTTTTATGCATATCCTACTCTATATAGGTAAATCGATATGATCGCTCAAAGGCCATCAACCAAAATCAGTAAGGTGTGGTCCAATAAAATCGCATAAAGATTTGCAAAAGCAAACCGTATAGCTGAGGTGAGACCATCTAAGCGGAAGTAAAGTTTGGAAGTAAAGCTTGTTTATATCCATAAAAATCAGCAATAAGATAAAAACGGTTAAATTGGATTATAAATTTCCTGTCAAAGATATTTATGATAGTAGTGTAAATCTATTAAAGCTATCCCAAACCAGCCAGCTGTCTTCAATTGATGAAAAAAAAAAAACAATATACCAGGAAGACCTCACAAATAGAAATCATTGAAATCCGATACATTTAGAAAATCAAACATGCTCACCGATATAGGATATATGTACATACATACTTATGTAAATAGTTTTTTTTTATACTTTGCAACTTCACAGTTGATGGCCCCTTTATCCGTCATTTGAGCGACTTGTAAACAGTTATTCACGAAATCATGGAGATGTCATTCTCTGATTGCTCCGAAAAGGGGCATCTCTATAGTAAAGGGTGGTTCAATTTTAAGGGCCGATGTTGAATGTGAACCACACCTAAACGTCAAATTTTTTTTGCATTTCATTTGACATTTCTCAATTTCAGACTAACTCAATTTGAACCATGGAAAGATACACAATCGTGCAACGCGTTAAAGTTATTCAGGCTTATTATGAAAATGGGTGTTCAAATCAAAATGCATATCGTGCACTTCGTGATATTTTCGGTCAGTTTAATCGTCCAAATGTGCGTACAATCGAAAAAATCGTGCAAAAATTGGCGAATGATAATCCAAGAGTGATTGTCGAAAAACCAATGCACCCACAAAGAGTGACTGTTTGGTGCGGTTTATGGGCTGGCGGCATCATCGGGCCGTATTTTTTCCAAAATGAGGCCGGTCAGCCAGTTACTGTGAATGGTGTTCGCTATCGTGAAATGATAACGAACTTTTTATGGCCCGAATTGGAAGATATGAATGTGGACGATATGTGGTTTCAACAGGACGGTGCCACTTGCCACACAGCTAACGAAACAATGGCTCTTTTGCGCGACAAATTCAATGGCCGTGTTATCTTACGTGGTGGCGATGTCAATTGGCCGCCAAGATCATATGATTTGGCTTTTTTTCCTTGGGGTTATTTGAAAGAAAAGGTGTACGTCGATAAGTCAGCAACAATTCAAGAACTAAAGGATGAGATAATTCGGCACATTAACGGCATAGAACCTCAATTATGCTTCAGCGTCATCGAAAATTTTGGACCATCGGATGAAGGTGTGCCGCCGAGGTCGCGGCGGCCATTTGGCCGATATTTTAATCCATACATAATTGTACCATACCAATATTATCATAATAAAAAGAAATGACAACAATTTTCTAAATAATTTGTGTTTTATTCAAAATCAACATCGGCCCTTAAAATTGAACACCCCTTTACCTGATTTTATCTGTGAACCTCAGCAATTCGTTCGCAGACTGAGTTTTTGAATGCAACCGCATTTCGATCGAATGCTTTTCGCACTCCCACCATTGCTTTGTAAGTTTAGCGCAAAGATTCACAATTTTGGAGCCAAATTTCTTTCTTTTGGTAACTTTGTTGAAAAGTTTTGTCGCGAAAAAAGTGAGTGCGTCACAGAGGGCGCTCATCACAGTACAGGCAGTCAATTCAACAACTAATTGCTCACAAAAGTATTTATGTAACAATATCGGAGTAGCCCATTTGAAAGGCTCTTATGTTGGTAATTTTGAGAAGATGATAAGGAAAATATACCATAAACTAGTTGATTATTGCACACAGACGATGGTCATAAAAAGTTACCTCCCAAATTAATATCCATAAATTTTAAGCATGTTTAATACAATGCAAAACTAATTCAAAAACTACCCAAAATTAGCTACAATATTTTATTTCTATATATATATGTATATTAATAATTTTGCCAAGTATGCTAATGTGACTAGACGTCGTTTATGACTGTTTCTTATTCAGAAAGAAAAGAGCGTGTCGCCGTGTCTTATGTGTTACCAAAATATCTTTTAATAGTTGTGATCCGGGCCACAGAGAGACACAAAAAGACGTCTCCCAGCATTCAAAGATATACTTAAATTTATGGCAAAGAGTGAACGAATCGACAAATGTTGTTATGAATAATATCGACTTCGACTGATACCGATACTGTCAATGAAAATTTACAAATTCTCTCTTAACAGAAATGTGATAAAAAAAAGCTAACTTAAATATCAATGAGTTCTGCGTGGTAGTGGCTCATATTTAACTTTAAACAGCGCAACAAGTATATTTAAATGTTGTCACTTGAAGTCACATTTTCTTTCATAGATATGAACTGTGGAAACAAAAGCGCCACAGACAAATGAGGACAAAGCTAATTATGCTGCCAACGAAAATGACCCACGCCATCGATGTCCCAGTATGAGGCGTCAAGTAGTCCCTTTCTCGATGACAGCAATAACATATTTAATTGTTCCCTCTTTTACCGTCAGACCCATTTCAGGCGGTTATATCCCATGAGGACGTATAGCGAGTTACACTATTCGATACATTAGTCACATTGAAACTCCCACGGCCACTATCCTCACATGACCTCCTTGACGAATTGATGCTTAATTAAGTCAAGATTCAGGATAATCTGACCAAACGATTTAACTTGCTCCGATATTCTGTTTTGTCTATAGAGATGTGGTGTGATAACACACATGCCATAAGACCTAGACTCTTCTCAAATTAATTCTGCAGGAACTAATTGAACGTACTTGCGAGCTTTCTTCTTCAACAATTTCATCGAATTCATAGTACCTGCAAGAAGTATACTAGGCTTCATTAACAAGGAGGCTTCATTAACATAAGAGGCAGTCACTAATGTCTACTCAATGGTCAAACAACTCAACTCAAAAGCCTAACAATTTACTAAAGCCAGACCTCTAATTCAATCTCTTAACCGATGTATTCGCACCCTTCCTCAACATATTGGCACCTGTGGGAAAATATTCTATACAAACGTTTAGGCTTTCAAAACTGTCAACACTCAATGCTTTAAAGCCACTAAGCCTTGACGGTTTGACACTAATTATCATTTTAGTCACAACGGCTTATAGATAATTAATATCAAACGATGAAATTCGGCTTGCAGCGATGCCTTTTATTTCCTCAACCCGTTCCATTAATTTTGCCGAAGCCAATTAGTGAGCCAATCACAACTTCTACACCAGCATTTGCATAAATAATTGTACGGGTACATGTCTCTTCCTGCAACCGATCAAACAATGGCCATGGGATGATCCGTGGAAAGAAGCATCTATTCCACTTCGACTTGAACTGTCGGAGGTCTCATCAAACCACACCGCCCCCATCCAAGATGCGAATTTAGAAAGGAATGATTTTAAACTAGTTGGATTAAGTCTAAGTGAAGCAGCTTAACTATTCTGTCAGGAAATTCCTAAATATTACTGTCATGTATTATATCGATATCCGCCAGGAAACTCGTCTTCTTTGCGGACTTGTATTTGGGAAAGTGTTGAAAAGCTTTGTCAACATTGTTAAGTAATGGACCATTAAAAAGATGCTTATCTTGTCCTTAATGACCGACATTAAAATAGTAGAAGCCAACTCACAAATACAGGTGCTTAAACGGACATCAAAAATATATTGATATTCCTCTTCGAACAGGTACCTGCAAAATAGATGAACATCTATGATTGTAGACTAAATTTAAATTGGAAACATTTTTTTTAGACGCACGAGGGTTTTTGAACTTTTTCCGTGTGCTGTGAAGAAGGCAAAATAGAAATGACGCAGCATTATCGCAGCATTCCGGTAAAACCATGATATGTCTAGTGGAAATAAATCCAACTCAATCGATACTTGGACACTTCAAAGGAGGAATAAAACTCACACCCACTATGTAGGATATTAACGGAATATTTTATAAATGAATAGAAGAAAAAACACATTTCAAATGTAACTTCTATCAGGTCGAACCTTAAAGTGAACGTTCCTCGTCGACTCGATGTGCACTACATCAAGTTAAGTTGTCCGAATCCTCACACGGCGGGGCCTTACATCCTACATCTACAGTTCGTACTTGAACTGGAACAACCAGAACCAGAACCAAAAGCCAGAAAATATCCACGTTTTAATGAAGCAGGATTACCGGAAGTCTAAATAACCTCGGAGATCGCTAGACACCTAAATAAATTAGACATAAGTCCCTGATATTACCGTTATCGTGCAGTAGAAATTATCAAAAACAAATTTTGTGAAAACAACGCAAACAAACATGACAGTTTAATACACCGCGAGTCCACCGCGTAGATAAATAACGGTTGAAACCAAAATCAATGTTGTTCGGTAAAGCATTAGTGAAATTGATTGCCAGTGTATTCGCAGGGTAAACAAGTGTGTGCTTTCTGATTATGAACAATGATGGAAAACAAATCGCATGCAAATTTCGCAAGGGGCACAAAAGCGTGTGAAAAATTGACCATAGTGGAGATAATAAATTATACCGCTGTGGGCATAGCTCGAGGAAGAATGGGATAAGCTGCTATGTACAATATGAAGGCGTAATTAGACATGTCTTTTTCCAGCGGAAATTGTAATTTCTATAAGCGTATAGAACAGTACTTGAATGAAAATACACAATATAAACTTTAAGATTTAACCACGAGCTGTATAGGTTGGACAGGGACATGAGTCTAGCCTGGCATCTACGGAACCAGCTAAGACAGCTAAGGAACTTGAGGCACTAGGAGGACATTCTGATGTTCATTGACGAAATGTTCGCTGTTGGCCAGACTGCTCTTGTGAATATCTTGACAATGGTAATGACAAGACAAGTAATGGCACATTCGGATATCATGATTAGAATAAACATACGCTTCAGTATCGTTTGCCAAACCTTTAGAAAAGGGGCATCCAAAATCAAAAATTACGTTTGATCGCTTCTTGTGATGCAAATTATTGGGCAAGCGATTCGCTGCCTAGGTTTTCATCAACCACTCATTTTTGTTCTCGCACAGGTGGAGGCTATCAATATCCCAATGAAGTTGGAGAAGATATTCTAGAATCTAGATGGTTATACCATCCGAGCTTTATCAGTTACTCGAGAGAAGTGATGATATTAGTAGTTTAACCCACAACAGGATTTAGATTAGCTCATTCCTAGAAGCGGCGCTGCACAGGGTAGTGAGTAGGTGCATCGAATTCCGATTCCTGCATAAGCAAGGATAGTAAGTTTCTGAAGCAGTACGATTATTGAAGACAATTCAGGACGAGGCATGCTACCACTCATAGTTAAGAGATCGGGTTGAAAGCTCGAAAAAAAATTACTTGTCACCATCCAGACTCCGATTTAATTCAGTGATTTTGCGACGACTAGAAATTGATTATCTACTTTCAGAAGAGTGAAATTGTCATTTCAAGCCTCCGCTATACCTGGCTGTATTGGATACGAGCAGAAACCAGCAGAAGTTCGGCATGGCTGACCTGAAATGATGGTGGTTAGCAGTGAAAAATGTAGTAAAATAAATATTTCGGCATTTGGTTGGATCAGAATCTGTATTTTGACAAAGGCATGTACAAGGTACACAGCTCTGGCGAAAGACAAGAAATCTTTGCTGTCGGAAGGGGGTTGTATAACCGCAACCAACTTGATACCGGGGACGTAAGGAATGTAAGCACAAGAATGTCGAAGGCGTATTGCGCGGACTTCTTCTAACAATTTGGTCGTTGGGGCTTACCGCCACAATATTATGTACCATGAAAGAGACCGCATTAACGGCTTTATTCCTCCCGAAGCCGATGAATGTCATGTTATCTTACTCGTTGTACGTTGCACGGCAGATGTTAGCGAAACGGCGACTACGAAATGTCGCTTGCAGCCACGAGGAAAAGAGAGTTCGCCAAAGAACGGCAATTTTACCGATGGTTACACAAAAACCAGTCACCACCGCTGCTATCCGCAAGAAAAAAAATCAAGGTGCGTCGACTCCTACGCTGGTTGTATAGGTTCAATTCTCGGTGGAATTGTATTAATTCGTAACAAGCTAAACTATATTCGAAAGGCACTACTTTCTATTTTTTTTTCTAGTGAATCTAAAATTTGCAATCAGAAAAACACACATGAAAGGGGTGGTAATTATTGAAAATTGTTATATTGAATGAGAGATAAACCGTTAGAAGCAATTACATATTAAGCACAATTAAAAATTGTATGCAGAATAATTGGATAAATTTTCGGCAATACTCCGTCAAATTGTCTGATTTCAAAGATACATCAGTTCAGTTCACTTTTTCAAATATTATCACTAATTTAATAATTATTCTTTCAGGGAATTACAGCTTAGCTTCTTCGAATAAATTTAGTCAAGTCACTTTGTTCTAAGAATAAAGATTGTGTTCTCTGATTATCATCGGTAAATTATGCTAAAATCTTTTCAGAAAAACTGCATAATCTAAATATTCAGTTACTTTGTGGCAGTGGTGAACATTTAGGTAACTATTCCTTTTTGAGTTACATTGACCCAGTCGTTTAGATTCATTTTCTATTTATTAGTCCAATAGAGTAACGTTTTTTTTTAATTTTCACTCATATTGGAATCAACAATGGATTATGGATCACATTACATACAAAAATAGTACAGTACTTATTATTTTTTTCCGTGCATGTTGACACGTAGTTCAAAACCCTCCTCCTTAGACATTACTCTCACTCACACAATCAAATATCCTTAATATCCCAGAACTCCTAGACTGTCTTAACAGATAAAGCCAAGCGAAAATACTAAATTCATAAACCACAAATTTGGAATAGAAATGACACTTTTACTCAAAACCTACATTAAGTTCCTCTGGAGGGGATGGATTGATCCCTCACCAGCGCTATCTACTCTTTTCACGACATAGCCCGGCACGTGTCTCATTCTATGTATATACTCGATCTTGAGTCTTGTCCAACTTTTTTTCTTCTGGAAAACAATACTTAAGACATTTGGTTCGTGGATGTATATTTTATTCTTTACTTTTTTGAAAAAAAAAAATGCAAATAATCGTGAGAGTGGGAAACCAGGCTTAAACAAACATTTTGTTTGAAATGAGATGGAGATAGCTTCTCAGCGGACAGATTCAATGCAGGTGACGCTAATCTTTTGACTGAAGCAGAGTAAAGGCATAACCATCCCAGTCGACGTCAATCAATCAATGAGGATGAATATTCGAAAAAAGCTGTTCGGAAGGCAATCAAATCATAGTAACGTTGGCTGTAAATGAGGTTTATTCGTTCAAGTTTTGCACATTTAAAAAAAAAACGAAGAACAGACTCTTATTCCAAATTAAATGCAATTTAATCTACCGGCCAATAGTAAACCATGCAAATTATACGACCAGTCCCAATCACATCATCAACTATTTTTAATTAAAATACATTTTATAACATTTTCTCTAATTTTTAATGCAAGCAGTCTGTCTATAAAACACAATTTTAATTACCGAGAAAGCGCCCAGGAGTCTGTTAAGGTCATTTCAATGTTAAAATTCCCCACTGACTCAGAAGGGGCTTGCAAATTTCCAACTTGACCCTCAAAAGGTGTGCTTTGCTTCCATGAATGAAATAAATAAAAAAAAGAAAACAAGAATGTCTTCGTCTCAGTTTACACCTTTGGAAGCCAAAAAAAAAAAAAAGCAAAGCGATCTTCAACAAAAACTTAGCCGTTAAGTCTAGAGCGTGTATCCGATAGTAACATTGAAGAGTCATCAGTAAAAATATATTGTTAACAACCAGCAGCTAGCTACTGTCGGTCATAACCACAAAGAAAACCGCAAACTACCACCATCAACAGAACCAGAATCATCCTATCCAGAGAGTATAGCGTTCGCTTAAGTCAAAGGGATATAAACGAAAGAATCAACATTGGCAAATTGATTCTACTAGTTCTTCATCAGAATGAGCCAATAACAGATACACTCACTCAACCTGTGATACATGGTTTGCTTGGAGATACTCTTTTGTTTAGTCGCGTTTACATAAGCATGGCCCCAAACTCGTATACTTTATACACGAGTTTCAGTTTGATTTACCATCTTATGTATAGATTTTTTCTAATACTAATCAATATTGTTTTATGGAAATCAAGGTGGGGGCATTGATCAGATAATATTATATTAAGAATATATATAAAGAAAAGGCGAATGATGTTCGACATATTATTTGTTGCTTAGAACTTGAACGACACAATCGTTACTGATTTTTGGCTCTTGGAAATTTCGCTAAATATTCGATTATTTAATATTTAATACAAATCTGACAAAACAATTTCGAATATCAGCAAAATGCAAAGAATTGTAAGTTAAATCGTTTTTGTTTTTTTTTTCATTCTCGTGTTGCATTGGGAAACAAAATAATATTTGTCATTGAATACATTTTATGGTTTATGATTTTGTGAATGAGATATATGAAGTGTTAATTGAGATATAAAAGTGCTTAAGAGTGCGAAAATAGAACTTAATGTTGTGAGAACGTATGGAATTTTGTTGTGCAAATAATTGAATATATCTTGAAAATGAGCCAATGAAGCATGTAATTCTGAATCAAATTTTTGAACTGAGGCCCATAAGCCGAGCATTGCAAATTTTAAGTGATAGTTTCCTGACTGACTGTGTTTTTTTCTTAGGGACGTGAAACTAATATGAGCTTTTGAAATATTGTGATCTTTTGAGGAGACTTAATTTTGTTTACTATAGATTCTAGAAATTGGGCACAGCTTATGTCTAACTTGAGTCGTTCTTGCTTTAAAGAAATACATCAATATTCACTATGACTTCTTTCCTTGTAACAATTTGAAAGAGCACAGGAATAAGTTCATCCGTGTTAAAATTAGGAAAATAAAAGGTTTTCAACATCAGCTCAGTCAACAAAATTTAATGACCACGGTTTTGAACTCATGATTTTAAAGCATCTAAACATTCAGAAAAAGCCGAACACATTGAATGATTCTGTTTTATCTTCGTATCCTTAAATTAAAGTCATTCTGCAATAAATTCCTTAGTTTTGGCTCTTTTATGTGATTTATTACTTTCCGTCGGAAAAACGGAAGATACAAGTATGACAGTTTCATCGATCTAATCTTCTTTATTTCTGAAATTGAAATAATCCTTAAGATTACTTGCGATCAACCAAGGCAACTTTGTTTGTTTACGAAAAAGGAACTAGTGACAGAATTATTTGGTCAATTTTATTATTGAAAAAAGATCAACAGATACTGTGCTTACCAAACAAAATAAGCGATGTTGGTCCTTTTTTGCTCCAAATTATTTCCTTCTATAGACAATAATATTGGATTATAATGCTCGTACACAGTTTTTTGTTTTTGCACGCATGCTCAACACTCTCTTCATTGCACTGATGTATTCATTCTAAAACGTCTACAATTAGTTCCTTCAAGCACTTTTTGTAAATTCTATTTATTCTAATGTACATTTTATTTAGATTAACCTATATCATAATCATATCAATTTCAGATTATATTCGTCAGTCTTCTTGCCCTGACAAGTGCGGGCGTCATCAGTGACATTACCAAGAACAACATTGAACTCTTTAAATACTCCCCCGATGATGTATACACGTTACCCGAAGACATTGATGATGACAAACCACCGACAATCTTCAAGGGTGAAGTGATGCAAGCCAAAACAGAACTGCTAGAGAACTATAGTTCTGGGAAAAAATTCAAACTACAGTGAGTATCTCAATTAGCCGACATTAACACATGTGACATTTCTAATCTCCAGAAAATGTGTCATTACTCTTGGGTGTTCTTTTATGCATTTTCGATTTTCGTTCACTCCTCCTCTACCGTTTAGACTAGTACCATCGTACCAATTAGCATATTTAATTTGCATAATTTAGTCATATAGTGTGATGCGAATTATTCTGAAACAGAAACCAGTTTAAGCGCGAACCCAAGAAACCAAGAGAAACGCGATGCCGCGATACTGTTGAATATTTAAATTGAGGCGGCGTGTGTTGTAGACACGCTGTCTCACTGCTGCCGGTTTGTTTGAAAAAAGAAACACATCAAGAAAAATACAAAAAACTCGTGCTTATAGTAAAAATTATCAAACAGGATCCGAAATTTCATGAATTTCATTTAAAGTTTATGGGCTTACGATTCTTTTTTTTTATTTGTGTGCGAGGTAAGGACAAGTTACTCCACGAAATGTCATTCATTATATAAATGTTCGTTTAGAAAACAACAAAGAAATTAACCACACCTCGTTCATTTGGATAAATTAATATGTATTCACACACAAATAAATTATTTCACCAAAATATTAAATATTTATAAAAGAAAAAGACACCCGTACAGTGGATTTAGATTTATACCATAAGATTTTAATCATAAACTTTGCCATATAAAAGGTTATCGGTTATTTTTCTAGTTTTGATATTTATGCTCTGACGGCAAACATGTTGTACTTCTTGTATCTAACCCCGAACCGTGCTCAGTTTGAATCATTTATCTCATGTATGTAGAGATCCTCTTGATTTCAATATCCAATCAACGGATATTTCCCTCCGACAAGTGTGATTTAAGTAATCGTTCACATAGTGCTCCTGATTCTTGATGCGTTTGAGCTTTGTTTTTTTCTTCAGTATTTAGTTGAATCATTTGGCGTTTGACCGCTAAACTTATGTTTAAAATCCAAATGCAACCTATTTTGATAGCTTTTTCACACCATCGTGCTAATATCATTTATTCCATGCAAATGTTTGCAGCTCATCTTAACCGTATTAAATTCAATTAACTAGGAAGTGATAATCTAGGTTAATCAAATCAACTAAGATCACATCATCGAATTTGTTTAGATGCAGTCACACTTCAAAGACTTAAGTTCACACTGTCGCGTGGATGTGTTCAATGGGAAAAACCAATGATGTGTGAATGAAATTTGCCGAGTTGAGCTTGACATTCAAATTTTCTAAACAAAACACAAGCAATTGTGAGTCAATCCAAAGTGATTTTTAATTTGAACTTCTAAACATCTGGACGAATATCCTTTTAGTCCAGAGCACATTTACCTTCCTTATGTCGTTCATTGATGGCAACAGTAATTTAGTATCTTATGTTATTCAGTGAGTCATCATCCGCCTTCAATTGGTTTTATGTTGAATGAACAAATACCCCACTTAATACCAATTATTTAATCGACAACAGTTTGCCATTATAACCGCTATCCACTTCATGGTTTATTCATCGATGGCTTTTCGATACTTTGGAACTGGTTCAAAACCTAAATGTGCCTCATAAAACAAGTTCAAAATATATTGGAATCACCCGAAAATTACGCCAAGGGTTCACGGTTTAGCGAATGTACGAGTATATCAAAACGTCACTTTTTTGACACATATCCAAATGTACTTTGCGGTGACTTAACCCTGAATTAGTCGAGTTTGTGACTGTCATTCATTCAGGCCGTTATCTAGAATTTAAAGTTGAATAGCTTAACGCGATAGCACAAACCCCTGACCAACGATATCAAATAAAACTGGTAATGGTGTCGTTTCTAAGCGAAAAGGTGTTTCATCAATTATCAGGCATTATCACCTCACTACCGGTTAAAGCTTCTAAACCAGACCGGCCAACAAACCACCACCACAGGTTGTGGATAAACTATTAGGTCATGGCTAACCATATGGATTAGTTGGTTCTGGATAGCCGAAATTGTGACATAGAAACGATTCTTACGGAAACCAACCATCTGCCCATTGTTAGGTTTTCCACAATGCCCTAAGGCAGCGTACACATGCGTTAAATCAACGACACGTTCCGTACAAGCTGTGTGTATTAATAGCTTGCAAATGATTTACTATGTCATTTTGGGGCAATTAATTCACTGTTATTTGTGGATTGTGGGCTGCGGGATTAGGCAACACGAGTGAAAAGAATCAGCCCGGAAGACATTTGAGGTGGAAAATGAAATAAAATGAAATATAGGTTTCCAATTTCAAAATGTTGTCGGTGAGCAAGATGATAATCACTTAATTGTTTAATAATTGCCTCGCCATAAGATTAGGCAATTATGACCGTTTCGTTTGATATTTAATTGTGTAGTCCTTGACTGTGAACGTTTGGGAACGTTAACCTATTAATCATTATTTTCGTTAACTTTTACTTTTAAAGAATTAAAATGTCAAACAAAAAACGGTTAGAATGGTTTGAAGATATTTTAAATAAATATATATATATATAATATATGTGAACTTGAAGAACCAGATTTTTTGGTACATCCGGGGTGTAGAGTATTTTATGTTATTTTAACTATCTGGATTAGCATTTATATACTTAATAAGTTAGAGGTGTAAATTGTTGTTAACTGAGCACTTCTTAACTTAGTATAGCTAAGATAATTTGAATACTGATCCAATTTAAAGAAATAAAAAATTATATCGAATTCTAAAAGATTAATCTTAAGTTAGTTATACATGTCGTACATACTGAAATATGTGTATTCAAAAACGTATCGACTGAAAAGTTGAGTGTGTATTCTTTTTTTTCAAAATACATACAAGAAAGCAAATTATTAGAAAAGAACTTACGAGAAGATCCTGAAGCATTTTAGCCTTTAAATTAACATATTTTTTACGAGTGTCGATCCCGACCACTTCTCTGGCGCCTTTCTCGACCGGAAAAACAACATTTTGCATAAAATATTCAACGATTAGTGACAGGTATAAAATGTGTAGTTGGTTGAAGTGCTAAAACAGCCATTGATAACGACTTTTTTTACCTTCTTTTCATTCCATTTAATCGGGCCCACCCATACGGTTAATTCTTAGCCATTAAACACTTCGAACAGATGACGAAGATAGATGCTCTGAATTTAAACACATTCAGTGGCTCTCTGGTAGACATGTCAAGAATTTTGATCATTCTTAAGATAACATAAAGTCCAAGGACAGTAGTCATCGCATTAATTAATTAGCACTTCCATAAGCTAATTCTTACACTAAATACATAGTTATCTATATCAAAAAGTCAACAGTTAGAGCATAAATATTCAACATACTAAAGGCTTTCAGTTACAAATGAATGTGACATGATGTACGACAGAAAGTTTTATCAATAACCCTATTCGTAACCCCAAACACATGTCCCTTTAACTATGAATAGAATTGACATTATCAAAGAGTATTATGCTAAAATTTAAATTTCCCCAAAAATTTAGTTATGCGGAGATTCTTTCGAGTCAAAGTTTTTAGAGTAAAAGGAAACCAGTCAGAGAAATAGCCTTTCATAGCTTTCCGTTGATTATTCTCTAATTTGTTATTCCACATTAAAACTTTATTGATCCGTTTTATCGATAATTTCGGGAATAATTTTCAAATTAACCACGTCAACGAATGTTCTTAACAACCATTAAAATGATATTTTATTTAACCCCAAACCAACAGTAGTGTATGTAGTTTCAGATTATAATTTTATAAACAAAAAAAAAAGACTCTAAACAGACGATGCAAGAACCAGCCAATCGAGTTCTCAGGTGTCTAGGGGAGCGGCACAAACGAGTTTACAAAACGGAAACCGCAGACCGTGTTCAGAGTTTTGTTAAGATAAATTAAATAAGTCGGTTGAGATAATTAATTGTAGAACTTCATTTTGCAATTATCAAAAAATTATTCATGCAAACAATCCGTGGGTGTACGCAGACGCATGCTATGGAAACGCATAAAAACCGTCTCGGGGTTTTTCGTAACCTTTTACTGGTTCTACTACGCATACGATCTCTTGCGATGATTTTATCGAATAGGTTTGGCATGTTCCAAACTTTCATTGAGCTAGTGTAAAATTAATTTATTTGTGAGCTAATTTTAGAACAGTCAGCGAAGCTCTTAGACACGAGGCTTATTTATGGTCAACAAGTGGGTTCTTAATGTTTAAAGGTTGTCTCTGACCGATCGATTTTAGAATATCAGCAGATCCTTTTGCATACAAATTCACAGATATTGATGTTGAAAGTTGGAAAAAAAAGGCCATGAGTTTGGTTAACAAATTTATTGTGCATCCAATTAAAACAGACTAAGTTTAAGAGTAAATCTAGCGGTTAGTTTTAGGAAACGCTTGTATCAATTAAAGTTCATGGACAATGAACACCCAATGTCTTAACACTGGATACTAGTCACATTTAGCTTTGATTCGCTTGGCTTATATAAATATTCTCATGTTCTTTGCAGAGTTAAAACACAAAATGGTATTGACATTCAAACCGTAGGCAGACTGAAGGACGGTAAAACATTTGTTGTCAGTGGGCAATATTCATTCACAGGAGTCGATGGAAAACGTTACAAAACAAGGTAATGCAAACTACTCCCATTTCAATCAATTAAACAAATTATTAAACTTGACATTTTTCCATTTTCAGATATACCGCTGATGAATTCGGTTATCATCCCATGACAGAACTTGATATTGAAATTCCAGAAGTTGTACCAGCAGAAGCACCACAGCCCGTCAAACAGAATCCTTTCAAGTTCTTGAATCAGAACTTGAGAAATCCTGATTTATTCGCGCAACAAGCAGCACCTATTATCACAGGATCATCAATTGGACCACTAAGAGGTAGCGAACAGAGTGGTGATGATTACAGTTACTTGACTGCTCCCGACTACAGTGATCATAGCATAAGCGGCTACGAATATTCTGCTCCATCGTAAGTACACAAACACGATACGTTTTCAATTTGAACTTCCTTTATTCAATTTCGTTTTTCTTTTTCCTCAATTTTCAGGAGACAGCTTTTGACTGGGGACTTACTATAAGATAGACAATACCCTGTACCTTCTTTGATATAGTTTAGTGTAGTTGTAGTCAATATTACTTTAGTCAAAATTATCATCATTAAGCATACGTGATAGAAATTGTACATCACCCTATTTTATACTGAATTACATGCATTTTTTTATATTTGACAAAATCATACGATATCTTTTATTCGCAATTGAAGTGATAACTAAAAACTGGTGGAATCACTCGATAATGGGTTCAAAATTCAATTCCAACAACTATATTGCCATTACTGGAACAAAAACAATCCACAAACGCTTGCCAAACATCTATGCATACACAAAAATGGATCGTTTGGTGCAATTTATTTGGTGGTTGGTTGATTTTGACTCTTTGGAACCAAATTTCAAATGGAACGATATGGCATAATTTGGCCATGAAAAAAGAGAGCATGGATGGCTGTTCAGATTGTGGATGTGATCTTTGACATCGTCATGTCCAGTAAAGACGGTGTGTTAAAGCATGGCGGCTGAGTTCTTTCCAAACCGTTACCGTCACTGAAATCAAGTATAGAGCGATTTAAACGACTTTCTGTGGCCAAAGCTCGCCATCATCGATATAACCGTGCTGAGGCTTCCAGCAAGCCATGTATATACCATTTAAGCGACAACAAGATTCGAAACGCTATCGCCGTAATATCGCCGCACATATTGGATCGAGTCATCAATAATTGTACTGAACGCTTTTATCACTGCCAGCTAAAGCGAGGTGGTCATTTGAATAATTTCCATACACAAAGCCATGAAAGCAGCTTCAAAATTTTATCTCACACTGTTGCATGTACATATATTTTTCTATCGTTCTTATCTGATAACACCGTACATGGAGTTCAAAGTACTCGGCATTAAGTTTATGTTCGTCCCTCCGTCTGCTGTCACATTTTCAAAAGCGATTGAAGTGAAATTTTAGATTTAGATGCTCTAGACCAGTAACCAGACTCTAGATTAAAATGTTAAAAGGTCCCAAATGCCCCTAAATTTGGTCGAATTTGGAAATGTCGTCACACCCAATCTATAGATCTCAAATGAGGTGAAGTCTAGTTCCTTTTTTTCCCCATAGACAGGTGCAAAATGCAAACGTGCCCGTGGTGGACAAATGACCTGCGACGTTGAAACTTAAAAATAGAAACGGTTTTCGTTTTATTTAAAAAAAAAATTGTTAGATATACGTCCTTATTGGAAAACTCGCTACAACCCGTAGGGGGAACATAGCTTCTTAGCAGCCACTTGTGTTATGCCTGCTATTGTTCTATCACAATGTCCAAGTTTGAGAAGCTTTTTCTAGTCATTTATACTCTTTGAGTGACTCGAAAAAGGTGGGGCCGTGGAAACTGAGATTCGCACATAGAAGCAGAGGTTCAAGTGCGTAGGAGTCGACGCACAGACCCACAACGCCACGGTCGCCCGCAGTCGTTGCATAATATTCAAAATAATTTCATTAAAAAATAAAATGTCTGGTAAAGGGCTTTCGAAATGCGAGTATTCCCGCACTTAACCATCCTTGTTTTAGATTTCGTTAGGTTAGATTCGGTTGGTAGGTGGGTCACGGCTCACTTAGGGCGCCTTCTCAGTACCGATTACGAATGTGCATTGTTCAACCATGTTGATGTTTTAATGAATTTGCAAAGATTAATTGGAGGGATTTTTGTTGAATCCTGAAGGCCATGAAAGAAGAATTCTCCCAGAATTCTGTGTCTCAACTGGCAGAGACTGAACAATAACACAGGTAGTGAAGAGTTCCCCATTTTTCCTTTTGTCGCTACAGCATCTGCATATATAGTCGTTGTTTAGTTCCATTTCCATGTCGTACCTCAGATGTTTGTGGTCAGTGGGTGCTCAAACTACCATCTTCGTGTACCGCTAAAATTCAGTGTGGACCTCAGCCTCAAACAACAACCCCTTCCAGTTAGCGCGTTCTCCGGATAGCCGCCTCCAATTTTTGCAAGCCAATTTGGTTGAGGTCCTTCTCCATTTGGGTGCACTAACTTAGCCGCGGGCGTACTCTTCGGGCCGCAGCTAAGTAGTCCATACGCTCTACATAGCGTAGCCACATTAGGCTTTGGATCCGTAGACGTCTGACTAGGCTCTACGTGGCAGTTCGTGGTGTTCTTCCCCAGCCAACGCAAACAAGACCAAAAATCGCAACCAAATTTTCTCTTGAGATTTGAGATTGTCCACGCCTCTGCGCCGTACAGCAGGACTGGGATGACCAGTGTCATATAAGACACTCAGTTTGGTCCCTTCGAGAGGACTATCATCGCTAGCATCTTTTGTCGCACTGAAGGACTTGGTTTTTGCAATGCTCAACTTTGGCCAAAACATGCAACTGGTCTTGCAGGTGGTTGAGAGCATCACTGTGCTTTAATCGATAGGATTGCTTGGGATAGGTAAATTTCAAACACTTTCGAGGCAAGTTCTCAACTACTTCATTGCAGGAATCGCCCAAGATCATAGTTGATGTTTGCATTTTCTTTCATTTGAGGTCTTCGAGACGTCCATTGCATCCATATGGCCATATTTACGCTAGCCTGCTCCATTTATCTGACGGAAACCCGATTGTGATACGAATAAAGACAAACAGAACATATACATATATATAGGTGAACGACAAAATCTTTATTGTTTACAAATTGAAGCAAATATAAATGGAATCTTAAAAATACACCAAAAAATAGCTTGATCCCAACGCGTAAGCAAAACAATTCATAAAATGTAAGAATGTATATCAAATTGAAAACGATTATCTTAAATAAGAACTACTGCGTAGATATCACCCAACATTTGATTTTATATTCATTTTTATCTTTTCCGGCGGTAACAATAAGACCACATTGGTTCTTGTGGGATTCAATAGCTGTAACTGGGCCTGTGGAATAACAAAAAATATAAGCATTTACACCTGGTTTGGAGATGAAGGACCTACCTTCAAATATCTGCACGTGAATAATCAATTTCACTTGCACTAAATCCCAAACGTATATGTATCCATCATCGTTGACATTCATCAAATAGTCATTGTCACTCCAGCTCAACGACAGTGGAACTGAATCCAGTTGCTTTTTAAAGAGATTCATTCCTGTTTTCATATCAGTCACTTGAATCAAACCATCTAGACTGCAGGAGCCAAGTTTTGATTCATTTCGATTAAGCGACATGCTGGATATTTCATTGGGATGACTTTGAAAGAAACGCGGATCTGACTGTGTATTGTATGGTAAGTCGAGTATTCCCAATGGTAAATCCCATATGTAGATATCACCACTCTTTGTCGCTATCATCACCTGAAATAAAACAGTTGTTTTTCTTATGCAAAGACTGGTTATATCCGTATCAAATTGAGTTTGCGCAATCATTGAATTCGACAGTCGAAACATCTTGTCATCTAGATGCCTAAATCCCTTCCATACTCTGAGAAATAAAGGAACGTGGTCAGAAAAGAGCGCGCTTCTTTGAAGACTGTGCATTTACTTAACACTACAATCCCAACTGCCGGACACCAACACGCCAAGTTCCTCATCAAGACTGAGACACGAAACAGAGTCATCGTGAGCTGGTATCACATCGGACACTTTTCCATAATTACATTTATATAAATTTCTACATAGAATCCGGTAAATATTAGCCTAACAAAAAGTTCTTCTAAATTGCTTACATATTATTGTCCCAGGAGCCTACAATGTACATTTTTGATTCAGATATTTTAGCGCATGAACTTATCGGTAGCTTCCCAAAGGAAATGCTCCTAAATGGAAATCGTTGTGATGATTGACTTTATATTCTTCAGCAATTCACTAACCTTGTCTGCCGTTTGGACGTAAGTGAATAACACTTTAGTAAACCATCTTTACCGGTTGAAATAATCGTATCACCATCGACTAAGATCGATGTTATCGAGTCCTTATGAGCTGAATATGATTCCTTCAATTCCAAATGCGTGTTGTCCTCTGGCAAAAAAAAATCTTAAATTTGAGGCACGAGAAAACATATGTATTCTGTGTACCTTTCTTTGAGACTTCGTTGTCGTCTGAGTTTGTGTCTTGTGAGTTTCTCGAAACATGTGGCTTGTCAAACAATTGCGTGGGAATCTGCCCAAACTCGGATATTTGGATTTCGAGAGCGTGCCTTGCAACCGGGTCTCTCACGGCATCCAAGTCTACAGATCCCTCATAGCAGAGATGATAGAAAACTGAAACAATTTTTCAATAAACATTATGTGGGATTGCAACACACTAACATTTCTGTGTATTCTTACCATTATCAGCAGCAACCGCTTCGGGGCCTTGCTGTTTAAACCCAAAAATTAGATCGATCCAATGATGAAGGTTCTCCGACACGTATTCCGACTCCAAAGCTTCCCTTCGAGAGATGGCAAATTTCAAAGCAAATTCGTTCGGGAACAAAACACCAATTCTTACCGCATCTTTGAGACGAAAACGAATGGAGAATTCTTAGCCCATGGTGGCAATTGAACATTATTGACAACAACTCCGTTACTGCGTTGACCAAAATTTATTTTGTATGTGTTCAAAAGGAAATCCCCTCCTTGAGATGTATTGTAAAATTCTGGTATAAGTTCCTTGAAAAAAGTAACTCAATTTATGCTTGCAGAAGCACATTGATATGTGTCTTACTTTAAAGTCAGCCATATTCGTGAGGCAATTCCTAAAGGTATCCTGAATGCTGTTGAACATTCGATCTGGATGGTCGAATCTCCCATTTTGTAGACAGAGCATTAAATGTGGGTATTTGCGAACCTATGTAGATGCTTAAAAATATTAAAATCACTGTCTTACAAAATAACTCCTCACCAAATAGAATAAGAAGAAACCAGGAGTCGAATAATGAGATCCGTACAAATACCTTTAGGAAAACATACTTATTGTTTGAGTTAAATCTCTTTATTCACTTTGGGCAGCTTTATTTTTATTTTGGAGAAATGTAACATAGCCCTAACAAAAAAAAATTGTACTTACTTTGGTTCATCCATTTCTAGAAACCTCTCCCGTAATCTCTCTAATCGTTCAGGATTCAAGGCTCCTATGGGTTTCTTTAAGTCCCGATAAATATTTTCGTCATGCAGATTTAATTCTTGTGACACGTAGTCACTTATAATCCACGGGAAAACCGGATATTGAGTCAAGTCTTTAAAGGATCTATCTGCCAGCCTTTGAAACAAAAACGACACTCATTAATGAGTGCATATCCAAATGAAATCTCACAGCCATACCCGTTTAAATAAAGTAAATAATCATAATTCGAGATCAAGCGATTTTGCCATTTCAGCGTCATACTCTGCGGTTCAATGCTTGTTGGTTTGAAGTCCTCTTGCTCCTCCACCATTGCAACAAAGTTATTCCTTTCATCAGGATTTTTAAAACAAACATACATGTGCTTATTAGTTTCCCAATAAATTTCAAGACCCTGCAACAAAAAAAAAAATAAACATTGAAATGCAATCTATTTAAGTTTGTTCGTGTTCTGCTCACTATGTGTCTCAATAAGAAACGTCGTTTTGTTAAGCTCGTAACACAGCCAAGTTTAATTTTTATCACAGGTTCCTAAAATTTAGTTTTTTTTTTTGTTGAAGTTGTCCTCTCGGTCGTATGAAATGTAATCTTACCGTTTGAATATTGTTGTAATGTTGCAGGTATATGCACTTATTTGTTACCAAAATTCGTCCAGGATTCAAAACAAGTGGATTCACTTCATTGACATTGTACTCGACTACAACCTTCTCATAAATACTGTTCAACCAAAGTGGATCAAATTTAATTCTCTTGTTGCGCGAGAATGCAATTGCAGCTATCTTAAAGAGGATATCTTCGTGTTATTCGATTAACTCAAACCCAGCTTAACTTACCATTATACTCTGTTCAGTTGAATCCAAACTGGAGGCACGCTTAAGTTGTTGACACAACGGCACCACATTCTCTGATACTTGCACATAATGGAAACAAAATCGAAAATATCTCTTACAAGATATAAATTTGTACGGAGCTATCACATTGTTTTCAAGTAATTCCACATATTGATTGCACCTTTGTTGGAAATATACGTAATAAGCATGTTTACATTCCAAGGTTTACCAGGTGCAGTGAAACTCACCTAATAAGAAGTATATTCTGTTTATCATCATGATGGTTGGAGCTTATTTCCGAACACTTGTTGAAGTACACTTTAATTAATGGTATTTGCTTCTTCTGTGGTTCAAAAACCAGTGATTTGGAACACATTTTAAGACGGCCTTGAATTGGACTGGAACCATCAAACAATGAGCTTACACTATCGCTATCCGCTGACTCTGTCTCACATAAAAGGTCAACGGAAAAATCTTCGAAATAAATCTCATTCGGATCCAGTAAGAGCAACGAAAACCTGTAAACACAATACACAATAAAGGAGCAGGAATGATATTGACATACACTTACCGCTCTTTATCCATGACGATGATGTTAAGGGTAAAACCAAAATTTTCAACACAACAACAATGAAATTAATTTACGTATATTGCAATAAGGCATTAGTCAGAGGATGGCAAGGGGAACTTTTATTTGACTTGCTATGAAAACGATAACTACGAAGCCTCTAGTCGGTTGTGTTTAAAAGAGAAGATTACAAGAAAATGTACATATCTGTATACAAATTTATGAACAGATTGGTATCATTTGTGGTTTGTGAAAGTTTCGGTTTTGTCGTCGTCTTAATCCGTCCCGGTTCGATTACTGATCAAGATTGGGGACACAACAAAATCATATGGGCCAACAACTGACAATGACAGTTGTCGGGTAAACAACTTCTGTTTCTAAGACCAGACTAAATACAAGAAAAAAAACATACACAAATTTAGCGGAAAGTATGGAGAATTATAGAGATGAACTCAAACACTGTGATATAGTCTAACTTGTTCCTAAAATGTTTGACTAAACGAGATAAATATCTACATATATAAAAAATTATGAACAATTTGATTCGGCTTCAGAAGAAATGTCAGACTCGTATGGTGAATTTTGGGGTGATTGTTATACAAATGTCATTTCCATGACCAATCAGAGCAGGGATGTTCATAATGTTGAGCTTATAAATCGGTTAATATTTAAATGTTTTACCGTTATATAACTTTTTGATATTGAATGTTTATATGGACATACATATGTATATATACATGTATATATATATATACATATATACGTTCATACATACATATGTATATGTGTACATAGCTGCCTTGCGAATTTTGAATGATTTTTTAAAAAGGTAATTAATGGAAACACACTTTGTGTCGGAAATAAGTACAAGCTCATTACATTAATTTGCATATATATTTTGTTGTAATGTTGCAGGATATTTGTATTTTTATCTCATCACCATCATCTTCTCATCCGAATTATCCACTGATGGGGTCGCCGGGTCAAAGTACGCAAGAAACATCTCCAAGCCACTCTATCTTCCGACATCGACTTTAACTCATCAGGAGTTATGCTCAAGCGGAACCAGGTGAATTTTGGACTTGGTCCAACCACCTCGTGCAGGGTCTGCCAAGTGGCCAACCAAGTTTATTGAAGTAATCTGTGAGATGCAAAATCGGTAGATGATCCGTAGTCGCTTAACAAACATCTGTTATGTAATGCGATACGGAGGGCATACACTAAGAGAAGTGTTTTGGGTGTGCCCTGTGAAGCAAAAATAAAGCGGTCGCCTACCCGATGGAGTCGCATTCAAGGTACATCTCGGAAATCTTGATAAAGGGGACATGAGTGCCACGTGACCAAACCATCGAAGCATAACCCTCTCTGTTCTATTCGAATAAGCAGCTGATTAACGTTGAGTTCCTTGCAGACTGCCGGGTTTCTCATCCTATCACGGCTAGTAACTACCACAACAGCACGAGAAAACCCATCTCGGCAGCCTGTAATCGCGATCTTATTCTTTCGGTCATTTTCCAAATTTCATGACCCTAGGTGAGAATTGGAATAAATACTGAGTTGAGAACCGCTAACTTTGCTTTCACACAAAGCTCGGTCTTTCTTCTTACAGATCTTCCAAGCTTTTCAAAATTGATCCAGCTTGGCCAATCCCAGAGGAAAGCTCATCATTACTCCTCCCATCACTCATGAAAAAGATCCCGAAATACTTGAACTTCTCCACCTGCTTTAATGGTACTCCACTAACATGTGGAGTGCATTGAAAAGCATTCTGGAAATGAGCAGTATTTATCAAAATCAAACTAAATCATGGAGAACATGAACAGAAATAAAAAAGTTTAGTGATATGAATATCGCCCAATATTCCTGCAATTTCCAAAGAAAATATTGATTTTCATGATGACCATGCATCTGGATGAACCTGCGGTAAAATAACAGGTGTCCTTATATAATTGTTCCCACGACGACCCTGACCCATCCATTGGCCTGATTAGCTCGCTATCTTAAGAAAACTGTCGTAGGTTTGTCCACACAATAAATGAAGCAAATATTTCAAAGTAAATGGTGCATAGAATGCACCTAAATTCTGTGCTAATAACCCATACATGTACTCAATGTGCTTGCAACCTCATACTCCGAATAACAATTTGATTGGAGTCTCCAAAAGAAAAAAAGTATCTACTTCAGAGTCCATGCCAAGTCGTGGGAGGAGAACGGATGTAGCCTACTTAATCGACCTTACATAAGATTTTTTTTTTGGTTTTTTTTTTAACTGCCCGTTAACTCATACACATACGGAAGCTAACGAACAAACTAACGACTGGCAGCAATTCGATCGGGTCGCATTTCAAAATGGCAAAATGCGATAATAAGCGATGAACCCAATTTACTCGGGCCGGTCTTATTTTATTAATTCTCCACTTTGGTAGCGAATTGCGTATTTTTTTATTAGCTATCATACTCTTGTAGCTAATTCTATTTATGTCGTGAGAAGTCACAAACCAAATCAAGCGAAAACAAAAAGAACAGAATGAAACACACTCGTACACATCGCGACGGTGACATTGCACTCGTATTGTCTCATCTCGAGAGCTATTAAGACCGACCAACCGAAGTAAGTGTATCTTGAGCGCGTTTTGTATGTTTGTGTTCGGATGGATTTTGCGAGACTTCCGATTTGCTTTTTTTTTACAGTCTCCTATATAAGCTGAATGGTGTTTGAAAAAAATCTTAGATCGAGTTTAAAGTGGAACGCATAGAGTGGTGGTGGACTTGTGATAGTATCTTCGATTTAAACTGAACTGTAAAACCGTGCGTGGCTTGCTGTGAAAAATGTCGTATATGGGGAATACCTCGGATATTGAATTGGAAAAGAATGATTTCCCACGAAATCGTCCCCAATCGAATTTGATCAGTAAAATGGCTGCACATAAATTATCGGCTGAACCGAAATGGACGGATAAACGCGATGAGGATACGGATTCCGAAGTATCGGTGACCGATAATTTCTTGGCTAAAGGTAAATTTTGACTTCATACTCTGTAGAAGTGCAGCGACAAGGATTAAGTGTTAATTGGTTGTCCCATTTAGGAGCGTTTTTGTTAACACCATCTTATGAATTGTCCATGGAGCGTGCAGCTATGATATGTGAAAAGATGAGCTTCAAAGGCTGCTTTAGCTTGACAAAGACCGCAACTGGTATATTGTTTAAATTCTCACATCCGGAAGATTATCAGTCAATCTTCAAGAAGGGATTTCATAAAGTAACCGGAGCCAGATTCTATCGAAAAGTAATTAGTTTTTTTTTTCTTTTGACTACTTCCAGTAAAAGCACTCTTAATTGGGTTGCAGATGTTCTTGGTTGCACTCGATTTTTCATATGGTTTTGATTGCATGGGATTGGAATGATTATTTATAATTTCATAATACATATTTCTTGTTGATTTTCAGTTGTTTTAGAATTTGAAAACATTTCTTGTGGACAGTTCTAGTTGCCGTGGTATACGATTATTTTTTTGGGTGTACCTTTGATTTGTATTGTTTCCTGGATTAAAACAAACAATTTCTTCTTCTTCTTCTAGGGGCCCTACAGTCCGGGTGGACCTGGGCCTCAGTCAACAAGCTTCTCCAGCTGGCACGATCTTTAGCCAGCTGTCTCCAATTTCGCGCATTAATTTGGTTGAGGTCCTTCTCCACTTGTTGGCGCCATCGGTTTCGTGAGCGTCCTCTATTGCGTTGTCCCACTGGTTCGGTGTCGAAGACTCTTCGGGCTGGAGCAGTGTTGTCCATGCGCTCTACATGGCCTAGCTAAAACAATTTGCATCGGTTAATTATTAAATGCGATCCATTTTCCAATCTTCGTCTAACTTTGAACACAGGCTCTTCATATTGGCTCTGAGTTTAAAAACTACAGTACAAATCAAAAGGAAAGGCTTTCAATGATTTGGATTTTTTGTCTGCGACTTGATCCGCAATAAGCATGGAATGGAAAGTGTTTCGCGCACTGACACCAGCAAGTCTCTCCGGCAGAAATCATGTACACCGAGATAGTCGTCTTTCCTTTACTTCTTCCTTTACTACTTTATCTCTGCTATCTGGTCTCTACTAACTTTCCAAAGAAATAAAAAACAATGATATTCTTAGAGACCGATCATGAAATTCCTTGACGCATCCAATACCATGCAAATTGTGTTTGTGTGCCGGTTTGTGACTCTGTAACTGGATGAATATGAATATTGTCCAAATTCATCTCATATTTCACTCACATGCAATCAACTACGTACTCAAAAATTATACTTTCACATATTGTTTGTGCACGTGTATGATGTATTACTAACCGAGTCGCACAAATCACCCATCGTCCTTTTGCACATTTCTGTTAATATGCGTGTGTTTTTTTTTTTGTATTTTTGAATGACTATAAATAATTAATTTTCTTTATATTTCCATGTCACTTAGAGTTCTTACTCCAGAAGTGTAAGTATATTTCCCCATCGATAGTTTCTAGTGTATCGTACTAAATATACAAAAGATTCTCACTCAGTCACTTTTGAAAAAACTCAAGATTTTTGTGTGAAACATCCTGTGCAAATATACTTACACTTACATATACCCTGGTTTTTGGTAAAGCAAATAAATGTTCTAACAATATGCAATGGGTTGTAGGCTGGTACTTTCAAACTAGAATGGCGATACATATATTTGGAAATGTTTTTGTGTGGCATACGTACTACGGGCATACTACAGCTTCATAGATGTCGACAATCATCTCAAGTATTTCTGTTTCTAACCCAAAAACAGCAGCGTATTTATGAATGTTATTCACAAAATTCAAAAATGAATCCAACGCAAGCAGGTTATCGATGCTCATCAAGTTCTGTCGGAATGACGTAAATTCTTAATTTCTCGCGTTCTCTTCATCACAGCCTTTTTGATATATGCAAAACGTTTTCGCCTCTCTAGACGGAATCCTCCTCAGCTCTCACAGCTGAACTAACCCAAAAAAGCACATTTTGCAAAAATTCCATATAAAGAATCAATCACCATATTTGAAACATATAAATTCGACATTTTTCGTTATTTCCTTTCTGAATTGAAATTGCTTTGTTCTTAGATAGCCATACCCTGTCGACCACGAAAAACGTTTACCTTATACGTTTTGGATGTTCCCGAAGACTTGCCCGTTGAAGATATAAGGCATGCCCTCTATCGCTTTGATTCTGTTGTGGAAGTTGTTCGACTACATGTCCATCATTCATCGTCAATTCCGACTGAAAAAGATGCAGATGGCAAGTTCGACCTTGTTATTTTGTAATACATATTTATTCATCTGTTCGTCTGTAGGTAATGTCGTTCCAAAGGCCGAGACAGGCGTTGAAAAAGTTGAACGTCATGTCAAGAGAGAATTGCCACCAGCAGTCATCCGTGTCACGCTGGCTTCAATGGATGAGTATAATATATTGCTACAGAACGGTTTGAATTTCTATGACGCCACCTTCTTCCCGACCGAAGCCAATATACCCATGAAAGGCGCAAAAATCGAATACAAGCGAAGGTACATTTTTTTTATATTGTTGTTCATCGTTTGATATTTTATTTGTTTTTGTTTTCTTCTTTTTTTTTTGTTACACATAGAATGTTAGATGGAAGCATTCCTGGGCGTGTTCGTGAATTACTTCCGGTCTTCGATGCAGCTGGCTTCTGTAAAATACCTCCACCGGCAAGCAAATTAATAAAGCCACCAAGGTCATGAACAGAAAAAGCCATTGAAAATAATGTTACCCACGCACCCATTACTTAATTCCATTTAGGGAGCGAATAGAAACTTTGAGAAATAATTATATCTACTAATCTTCTTCTTTGACACACAGCAACAATTTGTTCGTTTTAAATTGATTAAATGTACCTCTTATACCATGTTTAGTTTTTGCAATCATACACATATGGAAATAAAATTAATTGGCTGAAATGAAAGAACATCAGTGAAATGAAAATTCTTTTGCTAATTTTACTTCATTCTATCTCGACATAATTACATTTTCAACATAATGCGGGCGTGAAGTCTTACATGATCTTTCATGATCGGTCAGCAAAAGAATACACACACCTACGACGCATCTATGGATCACAGTGTTATACAGGGCTACAACTTTCTGAATTCAGAGTCAGATATAGGAAGGCAATAATCTTAAATGTCATGATATGGATTTTTAATATATCTAATGCTAGGGGTTGAATTCTACGTCGAACCTTACATCACCTTTACTATTTACACATGACGTTAGGGACCAATCTAAAATATTTTGTTTACCAGATTGTCATTTCTTCGTCATGAGGGATCTAGGTTAGTTTAGGTCAGAGATGAAGTAGTAAAGAGATGTCCAACTCGGGTTTGGATCTTTACTAAGAAACCCCTCGCCTATCTAAGATTTGCTCTAAAGGCACGCATACTACTTTATTTTCACGCAGCTTCTTAAGGCTTTAGAGCAGCCTGCAGTTGCTCTCTGATCAATCGTATTCACAAACACTGTCTGTGAACATTTTATAAAAAAAGATGTCAGATGAAATCAAGCGGCAAGAGAGGTAGAAGTTGACTATATCTTTACTACTTCATCTCTGGTTTAGGTTAGTGGGTTGACGAGCCGAGGCCGTCACACTTAGGTCAGTGTAGACCCATTGTGGTACCCATTGAGGAGTAGCTTTCTCTTAAACCGTGTTTCGGCACATGGCGTTGTTGTTCGTTCTGATTCTTCGATGTTTAGCCAGCCCCGAAGCCTTTATATGCCTGTAAAGAGATTTCAATGGCAAGTCCGATAGTTCGTGCACGTCTTAGAAGAAGTTCTCTTCCAGCGTTCTATTTCTTAGTCTAGAGACTGGGACAGTGGGATAACTAGTGAGGAGTACCCTCTTTCTCTTCTTCATCGCCACAGCCCATGCAGATATAGTCATTGGGTGAGTCCCTTTTTGAAGGTTCTAACAAGTCGGCAAGACTACAACACAAAGTCGAAAATTTAACGTCGAATTTGAAGCTGGACAAACATAAGTCAATTCACATATGCAATAAAACAACAAGTAGTTTATTTGTCCGTTTTTGTTATATTTGGCGATTTTATGTGCTTCACCAACTTAAGCTCTGGCAGGCGTTTGTCTTTGCTAATTATATCTGTATTCTTCATATATTTTTTCAATTCGCTGGGAACAACTATCGATCCATCACTTAACTGATTACTTTCCAGCAGAGTAATCAGCAGGCGAGGCACAGCTCCAGCGGTACCATTAACAGTGTGAGCAAATTTAATCTGATTGTCTGATGTACGATATCGAATGTTTAACCTTCTGGCCTGATAATCCGTACAGTTACTACAGCTTGATATCTCGCCCCACATTTCACGTCCCGGCATCCATGATTCGATGTCGTACTTTTGATATGCTGGAGCACCCAATTCAAATGGTGGCATATCTAGGAGTTTGAAATGAATTCCCAGTTTTTCGAATAGGTTTATTTCGATGTTTTTAAATGATTCAAGCATTTCTTCAGAGTTATGCTCTGCGCACACAGAGAACATTTCAACTTTTGTAAATTGGTGCACTCTAGAAAAGAAGGACAAAGGTGGCATGTTACACACACATTCTGAAATATTGAAATGCGACAAGATTACCTGTAGATACCCTTTTCCTCTTGCAAACCTGAAGTTTCCGCCCGAAAGCATCTGCTCACTGCTGTAACCTTGATTGGAAGTTCGGATTCGTCAATAACTTTGTTTGCGAAGTAGCCAGCTAAAGCCATTTCAGACGTACCCGAAAGACACCTTCCGTTGGTTAATTTATACACCTACACGATTTAGATGAAGCAGACACATTACAAGATCTTTACTACGATAATATTATGAAGCGAGGTCTTTACATAATTTAATTAATTCAGACTAAAAATGTCTTTTCCGTTTCAGTCATTATTGCCACTCTCTGCACGACAGTGTGCAACTCATTAAATTAAAAAAACCTCGCTTTGTATTGCAAATTGTTGCAAAAAAGACTAGACATATACTTGCGTTCTATCACCAGTCGTTTGCATCCCACATCCTTCTATCACTTCCCTCGGCAGAATATCAGGTACTGAAACCAATCGGAAGTTAACAGACTTCAACTTCTTTAGAAAATACTGCGTTAAAGCATGCTCCATGTCGGCTACACCGCCCATAAGGTAATAACTCTTGTGACCGGTGAAATTTCCTAGATGATCCATTCGAAATAGATTTGTTTTCGATGCCAACTCAGAGAATTCCCTTGGCTTGAAGCTAAAATCTGGCGCCTTATTGTATCTGCTAAGCTCCTTAGGTGTTTCCCCATAGTCCCATACCCTTGGATGCGTTTTATTAGGTAACCTTTTTAGTTGCTCCTGAAGTGACTTTTGTAAGTCTTTTATTTCGAGCACCTTAAGTTCCTCTCTTTGCAACTTATTCAAAATTTCCCGAATTAGTGGTATGTTATTCGGATGCTGTCTGATGATCAAATTTTTCTCGGCGGCTTGTAGTTCTTTAGCATATGTTGTTGCATCATCCTTGAGAAGCGCTTCCGCATCGGCTTGGTGCAAATAGTTAAGATATCTGGTATAATTTTTCAATTGCGCGTTTAACCGATTGACAATTTTTATTTTTTCAATGGAAAACATTTTTATTTTCTAATCAATATTTTCACACACAACACAGGAATGACAGCAATTCGTAAACTGGTAAACAGAATGCAAAAAAAAAATTATATCAGACTGTCATCGTTATCAGCTGACACTGAATGACAGCGAATCACTAGTCGTTTATGTTCCCTTTCCAATTGGAAGTACACGTTCCGCTGAAACGGTAATGAAATGCACAAAGGTTTTGTACATAGACGAGTCACCTGTTCAGTAGGTCAACCGATGGCAAAACACTTGAGTAGTTAAGTAGTAGGTACAGAAATTTGCTCTCATTTCACCCAATCAGATTGGCTGGCGACTTAAACGAGTTATTTTTGCATGCAAATGCAAAAATCATGGTCGCTCGATGAGGTGGTAATTTTGCGCAAAGGATATGACGTAAGCCATTGCGATTCTTTAGCTTCCCTTACGGGACAGATCACAATTGAGGGGATTTCCGCTTGCGGCGGAATTAGTTTCCAGGAAATAGTCGCCATTGAAAAACTGTGCACGTGACGTTGACAACATGTTCATGTACCTGAAAATTAATGAATTTCACAATTGCCTTATGAAAGAATCACACATTCCGTGTAACTTGCTAAAATGGTTGGATATCTTTAAAATATACGCGATGTCCATGACCACAATATTTTTGAAACACGTGCAGCATGCAGCACTGCATAAGTATCTCCAGTTGATGTAACAACATGTACATACGTGTTTATAACAAATACTCCTGTCAAATAAAACTAAGTTGAACCGAAATCCATATGTAAGTTGTTAATAAGAAGAACACCATTTCTCTCCAACATTTCCACTAAAAGCAAACGCTCGTGCGGCAACCGAAAGCGATGGCGCACTGCTCAAAACCAGTGTCAGCGTTTCCTGTTCGAGCGATACCTCAGCACGTTCACCCCAACAACACTCACACCTTGCACAATCCCAATTCCCATCAGCATTTCCTGCACGAGCCATAACCCATCAATATCACCCATTGGACTATGTACATCACTTTGTCGTCAGTGTTAAGGTAGGTTAGGTTAAGTTCAATTATGAAAATAAAGATCATTCGTTATTCGATACAATAATCATGATGGATTATGAAAAATAACTTTAAACCCAGAGTGCACTCGATTTCACTATAGATGGAATTAGAAAAAAAACTATATAACTAACTAACCTGTATCAAGCCCTAATAGAGTAAGGGTTCATCTTAAGTTCTAGGATGGAACTCGACCAATTAGTTAATAATAATAATATGGGTGGCACTACAGCCCGTAGAGGGCCAGGGCCTAGCTTCTCAGCAACCACTCGTGTTGTGCGTGCTATTGTTCCATCACGAGTGGAAGGGACCTACCTAGTTTTATGCCGACTCTGAACGGCCAAGTTTGAGAAGCTTTTTCTAGACATTCATTGCCAGTGACTCGAAAAAGGTGGGGCCGTGAAAAGCATTTCTTGTCGTACCTGGAATCGAACCTAGACAGATTGGTCCAAGAGCGTAGGAGTGGACGCACATACCCACAACGCCACGGGCCACCACCGATCAATTAGTTAAGACAATGAATTCCTCATAGGCCCTTACTTTCTATGTATGTATGCCATTTTTCTTCTAATCGGCATTCTGTACTAAAGTAGAATCGTATGCTACTGCTCCTTATTGCATCCTCTTGCTTCATTAGCGCGACATAAGACCCTACAATTCCAACAATAGAAGAGGTGTCCAGAACCACAGTTGAGTACAACAACGACTGCAGTATTGCCCGAATTCGTAATTTTCAAAAAAGAATCAATCCAGTGAAGGTACAGCCTTCGCCAAAGAAACTTTTGGGCATGTGGATGGCAAAAGCAAGGACATCAGTATTCAGTAATTAGGTTTACGGTTTTTCCTTTTTTGTTCATTTTTTTTTTTTGTTTTAATATACTTTATTCACTTATCATATAACCAATAATTAAATACAGGTTAATAAGTAATGTATGCATTTAGAAATCGTTTCAAATTTTGTTTTTCTCTTATATTGTAGCCCTTTTGTTTTTAATCATTTTGTTGTTGTTTTATTTAATTTATATATATTACTCTACGCAATGATTATGGTTTCTTACATACAAAATTATTTATTGTTTCTGCATCAATTACATATATATTGTTTAGGACCTATATGTAAATGTAAACTAAAATGTAATGAACATAGGCTTTTTTTTTAGTAGTTAAAACGTATAGGGGAGAATTTAACAAAATATTAATGAAACATAAAAATTTCTTTTGCGAAACTAAAATTAAAGTTATGTGCATATGAGCGCTGATACGTTTAAAAAAAAAAAAAAACCTAATATACGTGTGTATGTATAGCATATGAAATTAGAAAAAAAAAATACCAAGTTATTTCATTTCGAACAGACCAACAGCTCCTCACTCGCTCCGCAGAACACTTCGTACAAAGAAAATACAATTGCAAAGGATTTTGTTTACTTTGTTTATAGTTCAGATGATCGTTTTATTCTTTACTCCATTTCCATTTTTTTTTTTCATTTTTCATTTTTCATTCTTCAGCCAAAATCTTTAAATAAAATCTAAGGATTTCGTGAATATAAATTAATTTACAATGTTCAACATATAATAAATCCTTGTTTTCTTCAAGCGAAAAAAGTGTGTGTTTTATGAGTGTATGTGAATTTGCTCCATCAACTGGTAATTGGTTACGATTTCAAAAGAAAGAGAGAGAGACATTTGCAGAGAAAGTGAACGTTTTTTTTTTTTCATTTTTTTTTCATGTGAAAGATACAAAAACAAGAGAACATGAAAGTATCGTAGAACCCTCTTATGTGCAAATTAATTTTGCATTTTTCTTTTGTCATTTGTTTGGTTGATTGTGGTTTTTGTTTTCTTCTTAATTTCCTCTTATTTTGTTCCTTCTTGTTTCGTTATTTTTTTTTTGTTTGTTGACTCTGCCCAAGATTTGTTTTTTTTTTTTTTTTTGTATATTATTTGATTTCCTTTCAATTAGTTAAAATAACTATTTCAGTTTGTTTTTTGTTTTGTTTGTCATATTTATCAATTGTATAACGTTTAATGAAATAAATTGTTTTGTTAGTTTTGTTTTTAATCTAATTTAATCGGAAAGCATTGTTTTTCCGCTCTGTTTCTCTTTCTCTTTATCCCGTTCATTGCGAGGCTCTGCCGTCCCTTGGGTAATAGCTGCATTCGCTGGGCCCTGGTGGGTCTTCTGCTTTAGCATTGTCCAATCGTAAATGTAATCGTATTGATGATTAAGGGTGCGGAACAGAATTCTATGAAATAGAGGTTTGCAACATTTAATATCGTATCAACAGTTATTTAACAAAATTATTACTAAGAATTTCAAATGGAGCGGGTTAGTTCTTTTAAAGCTGCTATATATACATATATATATATGGCAATAAGTATAAATACAGCAGTGCTTTTGAAAAAAGATGTTAGCAATTAAGAAGAAATTGTTTATAGCCAAGCTGATTAGATATTAATTGAGCTCATTTTCAATTATATCTTTCAGTTGATCTTCTCCCAATTTTTCGAAATACCTAGCGAGTATAACATTCAGCATTTACAGGCGGCTGTTTATATCCGAAGCACATTAATATTCCCATAAATATGTTACCACTTGTGCTTTGGAAAAAAAAAAAATAACTCAGACCATCATCGAATACAATTGATATTTGGCTTGGAAATGTATTGGAAACGTTTGCCATCGTATGTATGTCTGACAAGCAACTGATCATTCTAACTGTAAAGTAGTAAAATTCGAATCAATATTGCTTTTCGGTTGACCAACTTCATATGTTTTGACGTTCCTTGTGGACAAACACAAACAAACAAAACACAAGCAAAGAATTTGTTGTAAACAGAAACGTTGAACTTAACATAAATCAACCATTCCCACACAATACGCTTTGTTGAATGACGAACCGATACATTCTTGCATGCGGGCGGATCGTCGCATTTTCAAAGACAGTACAACATAAATTAAAAAAAAAAACAAAAAAAAAACGGTTGGTGTGTCACAGTGGTAAGTGGGTCGACAGTCGTGCAAAGGTCTGAGTTTTAAATTTAACAGAGAATAACAAAGTTACTGTAAATCGTCTCCGAGTTTCACTTCCGTGAAAAGCTGTAGGACTTGTTTTTTGCAAATGACGCTGACAATGAAATGTTTCGTTTCTTTTTTTTTATTTATTAACTTGCTTCAAGTTCTACGTATTAAGGGGTTAATCCTTATTAGCACATTTTGGCGTGAATTTTTGTGCCCGGACGTCTCTTCTCGACGGTCAATATTGGAAACATTGTTGGAGCTCTTTATAAGCTCACTTATATGCAATGTAATTTGTTTGCAATTTCTTTTGCAGAGATGACTTAACACTTTATATTAAATAATAATCATAAAGAATTCACAGTTAACCACATCTACCGCAGACATCTTCCGCGAATAGGCGTGCGAATATTCTGAACAGCACTTAATTGCTATAAAACAGTTTGTATTGCTTGGTAAATGATTATAGAATAGTGTGTGCTTCTAGTTAAATCAACATTTCTGTGGTTAGTGATCAACAGAAAAGTTCATATCACAGAAGCAAACTTTGTGATAGTGCTATAGAATGACACTAAATAGTAATAGTGATGGATGGTGGTTGTTATACATGTTTTTTCTTTGCGTAAAATCGTTGGGAAGAGAAGTACTTCTTCTCCTTCTGAATATGGATATGTATTATCATTCAGATTGATGAAGACACAAAGAGCAAGGAACATAATTCCAAAAAGTTAGTGAAAAAATATGTAGTTGTTCAACTAATACTTACCTAAACAACTGCCGCAAATACATATAATCAGGCTGTTCTTCGAATCTCAAACTACGACAATAATTCAAATACATTGAAAATTCTGCGGGGAAACCCTTGCATAAGACCTCTATCGGAGTTGACATCTTCTTTTCGGAGATTTTTTCATATTTTTGCTTTTTGTTAGTAGCTTTCATGCCTTGCCATGGAAGAACACCACGATTAAAATACATCATAACATAACCTAAGGACTCCATATCGTCGCGTCTAGACTGCTCAATGCCAAGATGAGCATTAATAGATGCATAACGTGCTGTACCAGTTAAATTCTTATCCTCGCGATAAGGAATATGTACACGAGTGCGAGGATCACGATATTTTTTAGCTAAACCGAAATCAATTAAGAACAACTTGTTACAGTGTCGTCCAATGCCCATTAGGAAATTATCAGGCTTAATATCACGATGAATGAAACATTTCAAATGTATGAATTCCAGGCGACCGATCATCTGATCAACCAACATCAGAACGGTTTTAATTGTAAAATGACGTGTGCAAAAATTAAAGAGATCTTCGAGTGATGGTCCCAATAAATCCATAACTAATGTATTGAAGCTCTTTTCATGACCATAATAACGAATTCGCGGTATGCCAACGCCGCCACTCAGCACCCGATACAGTTTGTATTCGTATAGTAACTGTGGATGCCGAGCGTTGGCATTTTCTATTTTAATTGCTACCTCTTCACCGCATTGTATGCTCATGCCAAGGTAGATGTCACCAAACGAGCCGCTACCTGTAAAGAAATAAAACAGAATCAAGTGGTTAAAGACGAGATGATAACATTATTCTATATAGAAGATTATGAAAAAAAAGTACTTATTTCTTACTGGGTTACCCATTTTCAAATAGGGACTCCAAACATTTGTTTTGTTCCGGTTATTCTATTTGTTAACATGTTTGTTATTCAAATGGTGAAACAATTTTCTGTTTGACTCCACCCATCAGTTGATCCAGAAATCCCTCAGGAGCTGTGCTGTCACGAGAAACCCTTCCGACTTTAACACGCAAAAAAAACCGACGATGGGCACATACATAAATAACCCTTTAGTTTATTAACTTTTCTGGGGCAAGCACATTCCTCCGCTATTCAAAGTCACGATGAACATGATCGAGGACACTTTCAATGGAGCTTAGCAACGCAGAGCCATTTCTGAGTATTTTGAGTTTGAGAAGCCCGAATATTAATCACTAAACACTTCCTCAATATTGCTACAAGGGCTTCAATGTTTACGTTCAGACAGGAATAGGCGCTGAGATAACGAATGGCAATTCGCACTTGATAATCTTTAGGGCAATGTTTGCTTGCTAATTGATGCGAATTATTCATGGAGGGTCGATGAGTCACTTATCAATCGATGCAGATAAGGTTTTTCGTTAGAATCGCTTGAAACAAATTCTAGATGGATGTATGAAATTGAAAAGATGCCATCACCGACGTAAGTGCATATCTCAATGTTAAAACATTTAATGAAGTGCAAGACTCGTCGAACAACAGACCTGCAGGATATCCTATATTTATCTGCTTTATCTTCCAGCTTGTTAGGGGTTTTTTGCATGATTTATGGGTTTTTCCTTAATTCTGTCGAATTTTTAATTTGATGAGTTTTCTTCAACTCCGTGACTCAGACTAGTTGTTCGTGTTTACTCCGATGTCTATACCTGCTCCCGAGCACGTTATCTAGTGGCCAACGACGGTAAATACATCAGAGACGGATTTCATTTTCCTATGCAGGGTAAGAATGTCAAGTGTATTGGCGGTGTTGGCGGATTTTGTCGAATGTTTGCAGAATTTTGGGCAGCAGTTTCATATCAAGGAGTTAATCAAGTCTTGGCTTCACTTTGTATTCCTTCGTATTCGCCCATAACCTAATAGCGCATTGAGCTCTTCTTCAAAAAGTTACAATTATTTCCCAATCTTGAACATTCATACAAGACGATGATACAGATGAAAGCAAAACATTATCTTAAACAATTTACATACAGATACTCCAATTAAAAATACAACATTCATCAGAGCTGCTTGTCAGCTGAGTGCTAACATAACCAGTAATGAAACTTGAAACGAGCACAGCTGAACAATGTAACTGAATAGGCAGCTTAGACATTCAATCTGCTTTGGAGAAGAAGAAAAAAAAAGCCAACAAGAAAGAAATAACATGCCGAAGCAGCAGTAAGTCAATATTTCTTCACAGAAACACACCACATGACCTTCAGTGAAAAATATTTTGTCATTCAGTGCATTTATTCCAAGGCTTAAGCCAAATACACAATTTTGTCAAATTTCATGCTCCAATGTGAAAACCACACACCCACGAACTCAATTAATTATCTCCGTCAGGCAACAATGACGTCCACAATATTGGTTATCAAGAGGCCAGGTTGGTTGAAAAATGACGTATAACACACGAATATCTGGTTTCACGTCAAAGTATGTCACAGTGGAAAGCACCTGCTTGAAAATTTGAAGAAAAAAAAAGTCATCCAGCCCACTGAGAGAATGAACCGCACTCGGGATAATCAAACAACAACAGAACAAAGCAAAAAAACGTGAAGCTCATGCAAATCAAACCCAAAACCAAATTTAGGTGCATGCACAAAACGGGCATCGGGCCTTGAAAAGTAGCTTTTCCCTATTTTTCCAATTTTTTTTTTTTTTTCTATAATCTTCAATAGGAGTGAAGGCTATAATGAATCACTCATATTTCTCATGATATTCATAAAAACAAACAGCACTCATGTGCCCCGATTATTAGCGTTCAACCGTGTCAAAGTTATGGATTCGTCTGCATTTGTGTTTCACAACACTTAATAACCTTGGACAAACGATGCAGCCTAATTCGATTAGAATAGAACACAAGACACTGATTGCAACAGTTGACAACACCAGGAACTGCAACTTGCTGCAATTGCCTCTCAGAGACATCAAGATGTAGGCGCATGTAGCATGTTAGGTGTACACTGGAAAAAAATGGCCGCGGAAGCTCTTGCTTTTTTTTTTAAATATCACTGCAAGTTTTAGCTGCTCGAGGAGCCAGTTTGCCCTAGCAGCATACAAGAGAGAAAAAAAATAAACAAAACGAGCACAATCCCACACACGAAATATTATGAACGTATCACTCCCAGCTGGAAATTTCAATTTACGATTTCACAACACAACACACATAGCACATGAAAACGACGAAGCAACGATGATGACGATGGGCAAGCAACTTGGGGAAAAACTTCTCCAAAAAACCCACAAGAAAATACGACACATGAAATGCGTTTCCTCCAACATGTACACTAAAGACGTCTGGTCTCAATTACTTTCCTGAAGGAATGGTGCTCGAGGATTGTACGAGACTCAGCCTGATGCAAATATATTGAAAAAAAAAAAGAAATGAAAGAAAAATTACTCACCAATTTTTCGGATTACTCTGTATTTTCCTCCTATTATGATCTCGGAGCTCCTGCTGTCCTTCATCTGGCGCAACTTTTCCATTTTTAATTTGAGTTTCTTTCGAAGCTAATATTGACCAAAATTATTTTGAAAAATTATTCGTGATTAACTCCCGTTTTCTTTTTGTTTTCAGTGTGTGCCACTTTTTTCGAAGTTATTTTTTTCTTTTTGTTTCTTGTTTCTTTCTACATAAATCGCAAACGAATCACAGTAGAGAAGACCGTCCAGATAAATTCGATAGCAATGAGAGAGACAAGTATATCGTTGGAGTTTTTTTTAAAAGTGTTTTAGCGTGCGAACAATAATCTTTTTTTTTTTTATTCAATATTATGTTTGAGGAAAAAAGAAATTTTTTTGTGAACAATTTTGAAGCAGATGTTGAAACGATGTCGACACCTTTTTATTATTCAAGTATAATTATGTTATTTTTTCTCAGGATTTTATATATGTATATATATTTTTGATGATCAGTGTATTTTTTTTGAAGGTTTAGGTGGGTAGGCAATTGATGTGTTGAAGCAAATGTGTTTGATGAACAACGGACGAGATACGCAATAATGGTGGATTTCAAGTATCCGAAATTTAAAAGCGGATTTCTACGCTTTGTGCCGAACCGCACTATTTTGTTTCAAAAGTTTTATTGAATTTCTAAAGAAAATAACAAAAATAAGTACTTCAAAAGAACTCGTTTTCAATAACAGAAAAAATCGAATGAAAAACTCGTCAGACAAAAGTGCTGCAGAATTGACAAGCAGCCATTTTCCGTTGGCCGTCTCTTTTTACAGCAGCAATTAATGTTCGTGTTCTCATTTGGTTCCGCGCACAGGTTTCACATGAACTTTCATGGTTTATTTTTTATGAGGGTGTGTTCACCTAAACAATTGATGCAAAAACCATATGACGGACTCTTGAACGTAGAATGTACTGGTGGTAATTTTTCATAAGATATCGTGAATCGTGGGAATTGGAGAATAAATACGAACACTAACTCTGTGGTATTAAGTTCATAGCGAACTTAATAAAATTCTACATTGACTAAAAAAACAATGCTACAGTTGTGGTTCTCTACTTGGGGAAGTTAACTTCCCGTAAGTATTTTTAAATAGCCTTTTAAAAGTTATTTACTATTTGCAGGACCGTAAAAGTATGCGATGATTCTTGAAATTTGTTGTAAAACACAGTCAGCAACTAAAATTCCCAAGCCGGTGAACACATCTCTTTTGTGTACAGTTATTTCATATTCCATTTTGTTCTTCACCGTGAAACCATACAAGGGGTCGTTCATAAATTTGTTTAATTAAAGCTGAGCTTGCACTACAACATAAAATTGTGTCGATGGTTGTAGAAAACAATTAAAAACCGCAGTAGAACGCCGATGGTAAGTGTAGTAAAAACAGAAAAGATTGCGGAGCAAATTTTTATTAAATAAGCAGATTCAAAAGCATATCTTTAAAAATCAAAGTATATTCCCACGCGCTTCACAACTCCCTTCAGTTTTGTGTTCTTATTCTCGGCTACAGCAGTCGCAATTCCGAACGCTCTTCGCATATGTAAAACATCAACTATCAACTATAACCAACTTCACATAGCATTTATTTGACATAAAAGTGAGGATTATTTTGAGTTGCGGAAAAATACATGAAATCAGCTTTTAGGCAAATTTCACCAAAATATTTTCGCTAATAAACTTAAAAATTCACGTAATCTTGTAAACGATAATATATTCTTTTATACCATAACCGAAATAGTAATTATTCCCACATTTTAATCCGGTTCAATCACAATCATTGTGACAGTTGTGTATTACGCCCTAAAAGTGTAAAATGGAAATATTGATGAAATATGCATTATTTAAAGTGATAAACTGCATAAACTTATCTTAAATTCTAGATCAGATACATTTGTCGACGTGAATATTTAAAATCTATAAACAATACACAAAAAAGATAATCTCGTATTTTCCTTTTTATCAAAGGTGAGTAATTATTCGCAGAAAAGAGATAGACTTGCATTTTGCGTTAAATTAATAATACAGGTGCTTTGTTAACCAACTGGTATAGTATTGGTAGGCAGATACATAATTTTTCTACGTTTTCTTAAGTAAATACTAATAACAATCCTATAAGATCAATTGAAACTGTATTCACAATCAACACATTCTCTAATAATACCCGAACGTGAGTAAACATTAAAGTCTATTACTTGTTTGTGCTAATGAGATTGACTTCATTCGTGTTGTCGAATAACAGGTCGATTAGATTAAGATAACCATGTAAGTGGCTTAACACTTTCATGTGCAATCCAGAGGTCTGCTATGATGAGCTTTCCAGATGAATGTATGTCAGAGAGGCCGAATGTTTTGAATTACCCTACTTTATGTAAATGTGTCATCTTGTAAGCCTTACTGAAGAGTTCATGTGAAATAAAAACTGAATAACGAGAAAATACCTGGTATTTATTCAAACATTCTTTCAATGGATCTTCATAACGAGACTGCAAAATAAAACTCAACCACATCCGGTGTTATGTTTTGTTTAGAACGCAGAATGTTGTCTGTTGACGATTGTTAAGTATAGGTAAGTTGTTGACTGTGTTTGTCAACGCTGATCACTACTTTTTGTCTTGCAATAAAATAACTGTGCGTGGGGTCTGCTTGTACTTATGTACATATTCCGACACTAAGTACAATAAAATATCGGCTTACCGCCCAGTTTTGTATAAACGTTTTATTCAAACAAAAAATGCCTTGATGTGTGGTAAATATATGTGTAGTTATGTACCTACATATTTTTGTATTGCTTATGGTAATTCTATGTGACATGTGATTGCTTGAGAATGCTTTTTTTTAGAAGGGAATCAAGTGCATGTTGCTGCTTTGAGTGCATTGCAATATATTCACATCGAGACTGCATCTATCTGTCATCATTTTTAACTACGACTTGATTTGTCCGTGTTGTAGCCTAATTAAGGAGGTTGTACATTCCAATGTACAAGTTGATATTCCTTATGAAGGTTGTTGAGAAAGAAAGTTTGAATATTGATTTGCCGAAGCCGTTTTGCTTCCCAAAGCATGTTCTCTGAATTGTTCATTGATTTACAAGCTTTTATATGAATTATTTACGAAAGGGTTACATAAAGTTAATACAAACTTGTTACATTCTTGCTTAATGGGATCTTGAGAACTAATTTGTTAAGACAGCCCGAGATGCTTTGTAACCTTTTAAGCAACACACATAACATATTGATAGCAGTATTCAATTTGTGTCGCTTGGTTTTTTTTAATTGAATTAGCCTGACTGGAATGTAGAGGAAGGGGCTATGATGAAGTTATTCTTTAATGTTCGGCGTACCACAAGATAGTCACCTCGGTACACTAATATACGTACTTACCATCAATGATGTTAGACCACATCGGACTAATTACGGCTTGAATTCACCGGTATCAAGAATGTTAAGCTTGGCTAAAACTATGGAATAGTCTTTCGATTTCCACCTTAGCAAAACCACCTCCAATCGTATTCTTTCCTGCGCTAGTCCTCCCTTTTTTTCTCTACCATCTAGGTTAAGCTTTAGTTTTTAAGATTAGATTGTTTAAGTTATCTGCTTGTATTAAGCTTAATAAATTGGGGGTGTTGCCCCTCTACTACAACACAAGACAGTACGTTTATTACCCTCAATGTTAATATAGTCCTTCATTGTATGGGCATGTATGAAGCAATAAGTCCCCCAACATATACATATGTGTATCCAGACTGCACCACTCCTCACATGGTCTCAAACAAACATCAATTTTCCAACACGGTCTGACTGTCTGCACAGTAGTCACTCGAGAAAGATCAGAGCAAGCACAGCGTCACAAGCGGCCGCATGTGTCAAGCAATTTTAAATTTTTTTTAAATAAAATCCAAGCAGAGTTGTAGAACAAAATGTTCAACTAATGCCGTCTTAAACATCCTAACAACAAAATGAAAAAAAAAAATCCATTTAAATACATGTATGTTCAAGATCTACTTTTTATTGCTCACAACTAAATGACATTAAAAAAGAGTTCAATTAAATTGATTGCTTGCTTGCCTTAACATTGGACAACGGCTTTCTCATTTCCAGTGATTTATATTTGCTCTTTAACCGATAGTCATCCTTAATGACCCACTTTGTGACATGATCAGAATTTTTTATTTCGGCTGATCACATGCTTGCTTTCTCTTTCTCGTCCACATCGCACGTTCCTTCGTTTCGCGTGAGATTTTCTGAACGTTAGATTTAAATGACACCGTATTAAAAAAAAAACGAATTGAACTTTCATTTATCTTCTTTAGCTTTGTTTATCTCGAAATTGTTACAATTTTATAAGGCCAATGCTCCTATGGTCGATTATTTTATGGGTGCTCGCGGTTGGAATATTTATTATATCGGACTAATTGAATGAATATTTTTTTAGAAGATTTTCGGATAGTTTTGGTATTGGTGTTTCAAATTCGTTACTTGCGGCACCAAATGATAATATCTGCTGTCATTTTAGCAAGTATTACAGTCATATGGCAATGAAGTGGCATACAACTTGTTTACCGAATCGATAATTGGAATTATATTCTTGAAAATGTGTAACTGACTAGACCATAATATATCAACGTTAAAAATGACATTCATTCCGCCGCGGGCAAATTATTTAATGCAATAGTAAAATCCCACGCGCTGTAAGAGGTGTGGCGCAGTGGGTTGATACGTCGACAGGTTCATTCTCCGAAATTAGCACCCACTCTGACAATAAATATGGGTGGCGCTACAACCCGTAGAGGGCCAAGACCTAGCTTCTCAGCAACCACTCGTGTTGTGCATGCTATTGTCCTCAAACGAGTGGAAGGGACCTACAGTTTTATGCCGACCCCGATTGGCCAATTTGAGACGCTGCGAAAATTATTTTTGTCGCACTTGAATTCGAACCTAAACGCCGAGGTTCAAGTGCATAGGAGTCGACGCACAGACCCACAACGCCACGGCCGCCTCCGACAATGTTCAAAGACTATTCTTCTTCTCCTTTTGGTCTCAACCAACAAGCCTCTCCAGCCAGAACGATCTTTTGCTTTCGATTGCGCACACCAAGTTGATTGAGGTCCTTCTCCACTTGGGTGCGCCATCTCATTCGAGGACGTCCTCTGTTGCGTTGTCCCAATGGCTCGGAATCGAAGACTCTTCGGGCCGGAGCTGTGGTGTCCATTCGCTCTAAATGACCTAGCCATCTTAAGCGTTGGATCCAAAGACGCTTAACTAGGTGCATGCCGTTGTGCAGCCCGTAAAGTTCGTGGTTGAATCTCCTCCCCCAGACACCATCAACGCAAACAAGACCAAAGATCGCACGTAGAACTTTTCTCCCGAACGACTAAGAGCTTTTTCATCCGCTTTCAACAGCGTCTATGTCTCTGCGCCACAGAGCAGTACAGGGATGATCAGACTGTTATATAAAGTCAGCTTGGTGCTTCGAGAGATGGCTCTGTTACTCAATTGCTTCTTGAGTCCAGAAACAGCGATTGGCAAGACTAATTCTGCGATTGATCTCGGTACTGGTGTTATTGTCCCTGTTTACTGCAGAGCCGAGGTAGACTACTCCTTGACTACTTCAAAGTTTCTTCTGCCATTTATGACGCTCTGTCCGAGACGTCGATGCTGTGCGTCCTTCTATGATGACAGCATGTACTTTGTTTTGCCCTGACTTACAGCCAGACACATTTTAGCCGCTTCCACTTCAATGCCAGTTCAAATAGTATTCCTGGCTAGAAAAACTTCTCAAACTTCGCCCATCAGAGTCGGCAAACTGTAGTGATAGTATGCACAACATAAGTGGTTGCTGTAGAAACTGAGCCCCGGTCCACCTCGGACTGAAGCACTATTCATTATTAATATTCAATAAACAGAGGGATGTACATACAAACGTGTCAATAACATTCTTTTGTTCGAATTACGCTAACAACAGAAGTCAATCTGTGGCATTAGCCAAACCACCCGATTATAATGTTTATAGATCATTAAGTGATATCAACTAAATATGATTTGATTAAATTTTCCATTTCCAGGAACACTTAAAACCTTAAATCAAAATGGCAAAAGATTATGATTATTTGTTGAAAGTGTTGCTGGTTGGAGATAGCGATGTTGGTAAACACGAAATTCTGTCAGGTCTGGAAGACGCCTCATCAGAAAGCCCATTCTGCAGTGGAAATGGTAAAATAATCCCGAAATTCAGCTGCGGGACGATACTAATTGTGCTTTTACACATCATTTTAATCTGCAGCATATAAGACTACAACAATCTTACTTGAGGGAAAGCGTGTTAAGTTACAATTATGGGATACGTCAGGTCAAGGACGATTCTGCACAATCATTCGATCCTATTCGAGGGGTGCGCAAGGTATCATCCTTGTCTATGATATAACAAATAAATGGAGTTTCGATGGCATTGACCGATGGTTGAAAGAAGTCGAAGAGGTAACTTAGATCATTCGACCGACGATCAATGACTAAAATAAATCTTTATAGCATGCTCCAGGGATTCCAAAAGTACTTGTTGGCAATCGTTTACATTTAGCTTTTAAGCGCCAAGTGGCAGCTAAGCAAGCCGAACTGTATGCCTCACGGAACAATATGTCGTGTTTTGAAATTTCTCCACTTTGTGATTTTAACATAAGAGAATCGTTCTGCGAATTGGCTAGAATGGCGCTCCATAGAAACGGCATGGAAAGGATATGGCGGAGCAACAAAGGTGAGCAAAATGATAGGAATCTTACTATAATTTACCACTTACATATGTGTGCTTTGTTTTGTTGTAGTACTTTCACTTCAGGAGCTTTGCTGCCGCACCATTGTCCGTCGGACAAGTGTATACGCTATAGAGGCGTTGCCTCTGCCGCCATCCGTTAAGTCGACCCTAAAATCATACGCGCTGACAACGAATCAGTGTTTTAACACACTAACGCATTCGAAGAGCAAGAATCGATGTAAGACGCCTACACAGAGTCATAGTACAAGGAACAGCTGCAGCATTTCGTGATTCATTTGAGTTCATTCAGCGGGGAAACATTTTAAACTAAAACAACAAACAAACAAAAAATTCGATCCTTAGTATTTATTTTACAATCAACACAAACAAAACTCGTAAATAATGAATTAATATTTATTTTTATTTCGCATCGAACATTCAAGAACACTTGTCTCATCATTAACATAACATTATGTATTTGATGCGTACTGAATTGAACGCAAGCCGCGCTTCTAGTGGTGGCAGTTCTCCTTTATCGGTTGTTGTCTGCAGGTATGACACTTTTTTTTCAGTCTCGATATGAGGTCCATAGAATGGACCGTTTACGAAGACAAGTCCATATTTTTCTGCATAACGGTATAGATGTAACTGGAGCTATGACGATAAGCTGTGAGTGTGTGTATAAATTAAAATGTAAATTTTTCACAAAAAAAAAAAATGGCATCGATTGCCAATTGTATTCTGCCATTATTACTCACCACCAAAGCGGCACATAACATTTATTATTATTATTAAAAGAAGAGTATGTAATATACAACGTAGATATACATATATGAACACTATATTTTTAATATACATTTGATGAATATATCACTAAGTATACTAAGTTGTTCTCTCTCTACTGAAGTACTTTCTATGCATTAATTCTTACTCATCGACTTGACCTATTCAGTTTGATTTGGATCTTTTATTTTTGGTACATCTACCACAAACTACTGTAACAATTTATAACGTATGACTTACCCTCTTTATAATGTAATTTATTCTAGTGTAGGCTTTAAGTGAAGGTTCATATAATAGAGAACTTTTGCTAGTTTATACACACTCAAATGCCACATTGTATTAATAATACTGAATACATGATAAACACGATTATTTACGATTATATGTATGAGCCTGAAGTATGTATCTTATTCAGTTGCTTACAAATATTCAAATCGAAAGATCTTCTTTTGCTTTAGTTTTTTGTAAAATTGACAGTCATAGCTTAACATAGGCATTTCAGGTATTCATATGGTTGAGCTAACCAAGTAATATTCAAGCTTATGTTTACCTGGAATATCCGAAAGTAACTAATCTGTTCACGTGAAGACGGCCACCTTGAAAGGGGATAAGCCTTGGGGTTCCTGTCATGTTTTGGTTGTATCAAAATTGTTATATCTCTTTTTTAAAGCATTCGAGTCTTCCAATTATCTTCTTACGCATAAGCATAATTATGTACATATAAGGGTCATTGAGTTCGCTGCTTCGTACTGCTTTATTTTTTTTTTTATCATTTTTATACTTCCCTTAACCTTTTCTTTTGAAAAAGCCTTTCGAGTATTATTTATCTTATGCATTTGTGCAAGGAAATTGAAAATGAAATTGTGACACTTGTTTGCGATGACAGGGACAGCCCTTAAAGCAACGCAGTTTATGTACATTCCAGTTAACAGACTACTCGTGGTCGTTGAACATTGCGCTTTAATGGACATTTAAGATTTTTTCTATAGAAATCTATAAAACGACGACTTGATGAAGGGTTAATGTTCCAGTTATTGTAACAAAGAGTCGTGAACCTTAGCACTCATTTGTAAATTTGTAAAATTATATGTATATTAATTACTTTCAAATGCTTGACTTCATTTTGGTAAGGCAGAGTTAACAACAGAGTATACGACATTGAAATAAATTGGTGAACCTTACTCACTTTCTGGCAATTACTACTTATATTTCCCTTTTCTGATTTAAAGATCCAAATTACAAACGCATCCAGACCGACTACTTCTGTGAGTTTTTAATAAAAAATATGAATTAATGATCTTCATGTTTATTATTGCAATCAGACGTTGTTTCTGTTATCATTTCATTTAATGACAATGCTGTACATGTTACGTTTATTTGTCTATACCTTGTGATAGATAAACACAAACACGCATTAATAACAGAGTCGTACGAACGATGTTCCGTGCTTTGAATGAAATCGCTGTTTTGTTGTCGAAGATTATTTTTTGTTCACTTAGGATGTATTTCAGTTCTTTCCTGACGTGGTAGGCAAGATTTTATTTGTTAAAAAAAGGAAAACATTTTCAAATTCGAATACATACAAATGATTACTTGTGATTTAATTTAATTATTTTTTTTTTGTTTTTAATTGAATGTAAATAAAACACAACTTTTTACATACTTATGGCTTTGTCTTATTTCCTATGAGCATGGAAGAATTCGAAATTACGGGTAAAAATATAAAAAGACATGCATTACATCGAGGCAATTCGATGCACTAGTCAAAAAGCTACCACTCTTGGTCAGTCCGAAGGATGACGTGATTAGGAAAGCTCAGCAAGTCAATGACTGAATCAATAAATCCGTCATAGTCCACAGACAGTGCAGTAATACGATGGTATACAGACGGACCAAGAACTGGTGAAGGAACTAGCAGGTGGGTGTCGGACCCAGGACAAAATAGTGAGCACCAGCATCATTCAAGTAGAAATCTATGTCTGACAGAGCGTCAAAATCAATCTTGACAAACTATACCAATTGCGACATAGCAATAATGTCGGACAGTCGAGCTGCTATCATGGCACTAGACTCGTACATCATCAAATCCAAGCTCGTGTGGGGATGCCTACAAAAGCTCAAAGAACTGAGTAGGAGAAACAAAGTAAAACTTTGCTGGATACCTGGCCAGAGATGGCCGGAGATAAAATAAAATTAAATTGCCGACTCCCTAGCTAGAAAGGAGCACTGGAATCCTGCACTGAACCTTCCCCGAACATTCTGTGCTGTAGAAAGAAGGAACCGATTAGAAACCTGGAACAACGCTCATGACGAGGAAACTTTTAGGCCAGTATAACCGAAAGAGATTTGAGGCATGTATCAAAATGAGAAAAAACATCCTCCGTATCCTAATAGGCATCCAGGGAACTTCTCAGGCGCCCTCAAGGAAACTAGGGGTACTACAAGAAGGTCTCTGCAAATCATAGGAAGAAAGCCATCACTAGAACCATCCCTCATTCTCAGATTCCCAAAGTAAACTGGGTTAGAGAGAATACTCTAGAAATACTCTTCCACCTTTGCACAACAGGAATACATAACCCTCAATACAACTCTGTAAAAAAATGTCTGTATATGAGAACATACAGGTCGCGGTGCAATATACCCTCAACAAGACCTGCCTTCCATCGTTGACGGTTCTGGCCACTCTGCTTACATTCATCTAGACCAAGCTATCTTCCGTCCGCGATGACTTGGTCTTTTAATCGGAAGCTCGGCCTTCTTCCAGGAGGATTCAAAGATGCTTAGGTGGAGCATCTCGACGTGATCAAACCGGTGTAGATTTTGCGTATCCGTACTAGATCCACATCTGGGTACAGGTTGCAAGTGAGACCACATATACATCCGACGTAGAATTGTTGTTTGTGTTTATCGTCCAGCTTCCGGCTCCATATAGCAAGACTGGCAAAATGAAATAATAGAATAAGAAATAACTCTCAAGACTATATTGGAATACAAGTTTATGAATTTGAAAACGTGGAACTTTAACCTTGTAAATTGTTGATTTGCATGCAAAGTTAACATATGCAAGTCCAACAAGTTACGCTAATAAGAAATAGTAAAAGTTAATCATACTTCTCGTCTCTCGTCATACCTGCAAGCCATCCCTGTTGCCTATTTTACTACTGTGGTGAACAATTTAGTTCGGAGCTCTATTCTGGTCTCTTTCTCCCTTGGTATATTCTATTACGTTTTCATTCCCCCACTGACATTTTGTACAAAAATTCTCTACAAGCATATGTTGCATATCGCCTGGTTGAGGAAGCATTTCGTGACATCAGCTGAAAATATAAACAAAAAAGTAATTATAACACGGTGACGTAAATTCAGATCAGAAAAAGATGTCGACGATACCTCGTCCAAAATCGCCCCGAACTCCGACTGCTATTAAAAGCGGTGAAAAAGAGGAGAGTTTCTGGGATAAAATTGGAACTCTTGGAAGGAAGAAGCGCATCAAGGAAGGTAATGTCAACAAAAACATTTACAAAATTATATAATGGATTTGTAAAGAAAATTAAGTTTCAATTAATGTGGGCGTTGTACCATTAAGCACCTGTAGATATATTTGTTTTGTGTTTGAAATACTTTAAGTGCTTCATATGCGTGCTTGATCAAAGAAATAATTTCAATATACCAGAAGTGGGCCTTGGCTCCATTCGACAGAATTTGAGTCATTGTGCCTGAGAAGAATCATGGTTTAGTGAGTCATGTTTTCATACACACCCTGAAACATATTATTTTCAACCAAAATGTCCCATTATCGTGTTGCTTTATACATTTTATTTGCTGAACCGAACACAATATTCCTTAGTCAAACCAGGTGTCTTTCTGAACATACATATGTATGCAAACATCACAATTACCTTTATCTCCCCCTCTTAAAATTGAGTGGAATTTAGTATCATATATGTACATATGTGCTAAATAAATGCTGTACAATTATCACTGAATTCAAATGCCTGGGAATATTTAATGAATGTCTCCACTCATTTTCAGTGCAAGAAGTTCAAGAAGAAGGAAAATATGCCATAGATTCGCCTGGTAGTCCAAAACAATACGACATACCACCAGAAGACTATGCCCTGCGTAAGTGGATAATTGAATAGACTAAGAAATGCATTTGCTTAATGAAAGAATTACAGGCGATCATGAACAAAGGGCTGTTATCGATCCACAGTCATTGAAGGATCCGGAACTGATTAAGCTGCAAGAAATCCTTATCGAATGGATTAACGATGAACTTGCCGAGCAAAGAATTATTGTTCAACAGCTTGATGAGGATATGTATGATGGACAGGTAATTCCATAGACAATCATAATTTTGCATTAAATAGTGATACGAAAATCCTTGATATCTCGAAATTATTTTCTGTACAAATTGGGTTCACGACGAGAGTTGTGAATGGCGAATGTTTCACTCAGCAGGGATCAATCATTAATGTTTGTCTTTATGACATTGCAGGTCCTTCACAAGCTTTGGGAAAAACTTGCCGGAAGAAAGCTAGATGTTCTTGAAGTGACACAATCTGAGGAGGGACAACGCCAGAAGCTGAGCATCGTTTTAAGGGCTGTTAACCACGTAAGTTCAAGAATATTTGTGGTTGCTTGTCAACGCAATTTAAGCAAGAAATCAACTGAACATCCAGACTATTCTGACCTGTAATCTTGATCTGAAATAACGATATTAATGTGTTATACTTGAAAAACAACAATTCGTTACAGACCTTGGGATTCCATCAAAAAGTACCAAAATGGTCAGTTGAGAGCGTTCACTCTAAAAATATCGTTGCAATTTTGCACTTGTTGGTGGCGTTGGTTCGTCACTTCCGTGCACCGATTCGCTTGCCAGAGAATATTTTCGTCACTGTTGTTATTGCCCAGAAAAATGGTGGAGTCCTGAATGCACAGTAAGTTGAACATTTTCTCAACCAATGTCTACTAAATTTAAATTAAATTTTCTTTTAGGAAATTCCAGGAACAAATAACCTCCGAATATGACGACGTTGGTATGCGTTGTGAAAAGGACGCCTTTGATACCCTCTTCGATTGTGCACCAGAGAAATTGGCCGTTGTTAAGAAATCTCTCATAACATTTGTTAACAAGCATTTGTCAAAGTTGAACTTCGAAGTTTTCGATTTGAATACTGATTTCCGGGATGGAGTATACTTGTGTTTACTGATGGGTCTTTTGGGTGGATTCTTTGTACCACTGTACGAGTTTCATCTAACTCCACGCGATGTTGATCAAATGGTGCACAATGTTGGGTTTTCGTTCGACCTTATGCAGGACGTTGGACTTCCCAAGCCAAAGGCCAGACCAGAAGGTACGTTTAAACTTGAATTATATCAATTTTCACGTTTTATATATATTTCTTTTTCCCATAGATGTTGTTAACATGGATTTGAAATCAACCCTTCGTGTGCTTTATGGCCTATTCACCAGGTATAGGAATGCTGCCTAATCTTTTTTTTCTTTTTTGGATGTCAAAATGTGACGAATTTGTAATCGATGTCTTCGTTGATAATCAATGATTTTTAACCAATTGTATGTGCCTTTCACGACTAATTTATTCAATTAACCATAAGTATGAGATATATTTGTTAAATAAATATTATTCTTTAACTTTTTATAAACATATTAAAACTCTTACAAAAAAAATGCTTCATCTTTATCCTCTATCCGGAATGAATGGTATTTTAAATCCAATTGCGAGAGGGTAGTGGTTTTATCTGGATTTTAGGTATGTTGTACAAAGTTGCTGGCATACGACCTATATCGAAGTGTATTGACTTGAATTGTGTTCAGTACTTGGTTACCAATCAACAGTAAAGATCATTCGTACAGTGTATTTTAACGAAACGTGAATGTTTGAAATACAAAGCCTGCATTGTACACTGAAACAATTTGTCACAAGTTGTCTTGTCACAATACACCCGATTCATCACAACCAAGTTGCCCCGTGAAACAGAAAAGTCACAAGCGAAAAACAATAACCAATTAATAAGTCAATAGACGCTGTTGCTAAGCACTCTGTAAAATTCTAAAGCGAAATATATCGTGTATTAGTATATATTTCGGATCCGTTTTTTCATAAGAAAACCATGTCAAAGGAGGTACATTTTAAAATTAATCTCATTCACGTTGCTTTGTTGTATAATTAAATCTTTCATTTCAAGGAGGAAGTCCGGTCGGCAAGCAGACGTCGAAGAAATATTTTGTATTTGATTCAAAGATATTTGAAAGAAAACGGTCTCTATGGAACGTGTGAATGTTTAAAGAACGAAGCTCATCTGCAGGACAATTTTGAGATATGCGATAATGTGGATCTGGATGCAATCTACTTGGAATATGCCAGTTTCTATCAAGTGAAATTCGGCAAGTATCCGAAAATCCTTAAAAATATAACGACAAATATAAAAATGCAGGTGAATACAATTGTTCGGAAGACCACACCGTCAGTTAGTAGTAGTTCGATAAAGAAAGAAGAACCACCAAGAGAGAGTGCGTCTCTAACAGATAGTCTTCAAGTTACACAAATTCCGAATAACAATATCCGCGAAATAAACGTAAACCCAATGGACTTCGGAATTAAGTTTGACAACATTAACATCGACGATGAAATGGCTGTAAATGGATTAAAAGACCTAGAGCATTATGCGAAATTGTAGGATCCCATTCGATGTTATAGTCGTTGCTTTATTTGTAGTCTTATTTCAGAGCTATTGTTAATAAGGATCTGGGATTTCGTTGGAATGACGTGTTCGGGAATCGCAAGGCTGTGGACACAATTAAAGAGGCTGTAATAATGCCACTTCAACATCCGGAATTATTTACAGATCAATTAAAGCCTTGGAAATCCTTGCTTTTACACGGACCTCCAGGAAAGACATAACCTTAAAAATAATCAAAATGTTCATGTTTTCTTTTCTTAGGCGGTGGAAAAACGTTGCTGGCTAGGATTTTATGCTCAGAGACATATGGTAAAATTACATTTTTCAATGTTACCTCTAGTTGCATAACGAGCAAGTGGCGAGGTGAATCTGAAAAAATAGTCAAGGTTTGAAATTTAAATATTTAGAAGGTTTCCGCTTATACCTGAGTTCTTGCGAGCACTTCGTAGTGTTATTATTTATTTGGGGCACACAACACTACTTGAGAGATACGTTTGCATTTGGCAATTCACAATTTTGTAGCACTTTTTCTTTATTTGAATAATTTGCATCAGCAAACTCGTTTGGCATATAAGCTGCTTACAAATTGAAGGATGATCATTTTTAGGTCTTATTTCATTATGCCAAGTTACGGGCACCATCTGTAATATTTTTCGATGAAGTTGACGCGCTGACATCGAACCGTGATCGTGGTGGAGATCATGAAGCATCAAAACGTTTCAAGAATGAATTTCTACAAATGTTGGATGGTTTGGAGGACAATACTACATCGATATTTGTACTAGCAAGTACTAATATCCCCTGGTAAATTCGATCATTCAAAAGAATGGAATCGTTTCTAATTCATTGTATTAGGGACATAGATGCGGCCTTTCTTCGCCGATTTGAAAAGAAGATTCTGATAAGCCTCCCCTCATCCGAAGAAAGGAGTGCTATGATAGAACGTTTTCTGCAAAGTTTCAAAATTCTTTCGGTGGATATATTAAAAGAACTCACTGAAGCCAGCGCAGGATTTACAGGTAGACAATCTTGCTATCACAATTATTGTTCCAAACTGATATCAAGGCATATATATTCTGCAGGAGACCAAATTCGTCTGGCATGTAAGGAAGCTGCAATGAACCGAATACGCAATGTAAGTACGCTTGGAGGTTCTGTAAACCCACTAACGACGAGCGATATAAAATTGGCATTCGAAACCATCAAACCAATTGATGCGGCGCTAGTTAATCGACACATTGCATGGAGCAACATCAATGGAACATGAGAAAAATCGAATAGCATCCACATTTATACATTTCTTAGTGTTTTATTTTTAACATATATATCTTTTACAAGCTAACAATGTTCCTCATCAATAAAAAGTATTATAAAGGTTTTCGTCCGTCTGATCTACTTCTTGGACTTAGTCTTTGTCTTGGACATTTGCATACCTTGATAGATGCCGGTGTAGTAGCCGCTCATATACCAAGACATCAACATCGCTGAGAGATGTTCTGAATCTTCGCACTGACTCTGACCTAACATTGGTGGCATAGGCGGAGGAGGGGGTATGGCACCAAATGGAAGTCCACTGGGCTGTGCCATCGGAAAACGTGTTTTAGTTTTCTTACTCTCCTGGCCACTTGGGGCATCGTTGGCGTCATAGTCCTGCTTAGCACGAGAGAACTGTAACCGTCGGACTTTCTTTCCCCAAGAAGGCACCAAGTCACAAATTCGTACGTCCTGCTCGTTGTCATATCCAATATAACGCAAACGGCACATACCCTGCAGTTCGTCGATGGATAAAATTTTCCCTTCATAGTCAACACCATCATCGTATGTGGCTCTTGCATAGTCTCCAACCTTAAAACTTGCATTTTCTTCCTCAGACTGCTTGGAGTGTGAAGGAAAAACCTCAGGTTCTCCTGCTGGATCAGCATCTTTTACTTTGATCGGTGTTTTCTTGCCATTTGTCGAACGAGCGATGCGACGTGCTAGTTCCTCTTTAGCCAATTTCAGAGAGCTATCATAGGCCTTGATCAGCAATGCATCGTCCCAAACATTTTCATCGTCTAAAGACGCTTTGTCCGTCTGCATGAAACAAATATTAAATATCAGGTTTAAGAAGTTCTAAATGGTAACTCACAATGCAACTCATTGTTGAAGCTGAACACGTATTGTAAGCTAAAGGTATAACTGTAAAATTTGGTAGCTTTTAAATTCTTGTTAACTTATTTCGAATTTCCGCACAGTTCGAGATGTGCATCCCTTTGCTTGTTTATGTCAGTGAGGAAAAATCAACCACATTCAACTGTCAAATTGGTGATTGTGCGAATTACGAAAAATGGGTGCGTTTCATCTTGCAGCAAATATTTTGGTTGTTATGCAAAGCCAAGAAAGTACAGCGTTATTTCTAAATAATACAAATACTTGGCTTTTGTTAAAACCTTTTAAAAATTAACAATTATAGAGAAACAAAACAAGCTATATGGAAATACAGGGTCAATTTTGTGTTTCGCTGTCTCTGATATCTTCATTTAAGTGCAGCTGAGTTGACTATATTTTCATTATTTTTGTACTGGCAAGAATAATGGTAATATAGTAGAATTCGCGAAAAGCGACATAGGATATAACGACATTTCGGTTACAACGACGAAGTGAAAACCTAATGTTTGGTTTGCAATACAGCAAATGAGTAAACAAACATCGTTCGGATAAAACGACGGCAACTTTGTTTAATAACGTCAGTGGTCATTTTAAGCGAATTCTACTGTATATCAAAATACATGCCACGCTAACGGTTGACCATACGATAAACGTCTAAAAACCTAATATAAATTCAAAACAGAATTGAAATCATCATCATTATCTTCTGACGACAAAATCGTACACATTACAAATGAAACAAACCTTTTGTTGTTGAACTGTTTCAGAGATTGAAATAAATTCAAAATACTGAACAAGATTTACATTTCTTCGGTAAATATTTATGAATTTGTATGCTTTGTTGACGTTCTCTTCAAAACTGCGTTCGTACCAAGAGTGTACTGTTTTTGAGAAAACTTACACTTTAGCGATTGCTGCCTCAGAGGAATATAAGGACACTCAATTTGGACTTCCTGCATTATTTTTTTATTGGATACATATATATTTGAAATTTCTGTCATCTACACCATCTCGGGGATATTGGAAGTCAAACGAACAACCCCGAATGATCTGCCATCAACATTAAAATCTATAAGAAAATTTAGGAAGAGAAGAATATTAGTTTTAGGGGCTTTTCGCACTAGTTTCATAAAAACAAAAAAAGAGTAAATATGGTGACAAGCAATAAGTCCATTGCCCCAAAACTTGGAGTACCTCAAAAACTCTCACTGAGTTCTATAGAGCGATGCCAGCTTGTTTTTTAAGGGATATACATTCTTTCCTTGTAATTAGTGTCAGGCTCTTCGATTTGTTTCATGTACGTACGACTACGTAAATGTTCCTTGAAACTACTACTCCTACGAAAAACTATTCATTTCTACAAACTCAACATTGAATTCACCTTCGTCATTAACTGTTTTGATTTTCTTGCTCAAGCATTGCCTTGATAATTGCAAGTCGTTTCTTTCTCCATTGCATCAGCTTAATAATTTGTTCATGTCGTTTTCTGTGATGATATGTGATTTTGCTGTCGAATGCATCCACTAACATTTTCACTTGATTTCGCAATTTAATATTGTACATCACTAGCAATTCTAACTCTTTTGAATCCATTTCTTCAACTTTGTGAAAACTTACAGTTTTTTGACAGCAAACGTCAAAATGAATCCAAGATTTCGATATATCCAGGAAATAAATACGGGATTTACATACTTTGTATATAAAATAAATTTGAGATCTGAAACTGTTTGACAGGTGGTTCTAACATTTTCTTTCTTAGCATTAGATCTGTTCGTTTAGATTTTTATAGGTTCTGTGATTATGATGAAGGTGGAATCATTTTGTTCACACACATTAAACAGTTAAAGAAATGAGTTACAAAGAGCGGCTTTTACGTGTGTGATTTCTTTTACTCACGACTTTACAAATTTCTTTGTGTGATCCCTTTTGTCTGACCTCCCTTGCCAACAACATTGAAAAATCTTGTGACAAATTTACCCCGTTCGAAAATGTTGACTTAATACACAGGAATGTGAACGAATTGTACGCACAGATATGCATTTTGTAAACATACCATTAAAATTTTTGAAAAAAAAAAATTGTTAACGCCCTTTCAGTGAAACTATGTTTGCTTATTCAGGTTTTGATGCACAGAGAGATTAATTTGAATGTGTTCATTAACCAAACCCCGGATTTCCTACCTACTACAAGCAGAATACAGTGAAACCTGTAAAGTTGGCCACCTGCCGAAGTTGAACAGTATATAATAGCAGCAAGAAAATTCCATACAAATATTCCTCCAAATACCTCTGTATGTTGGCCACCTGTCTATCTTGGATCTTGGCCGCACATTTAGATACATTGCTTCATCTTTCGTACTAAATAACCTCCGAAAGTTGGCCAGCAACATAGGGTGACTGCATGACTAAAATTAGAAGTCATGCTCACTTAGACCATTCGGTCCATTGTGCTGTCACTTTCGGCTTTAAGTCCAAAACTCATTTACCCTTTGACCTTGTAGTAATTCCCTATTGGGATTGTATGTTACTCAGATCCTCAAGGTGGTTGAAGTAGAACTCACCTAGTAGCCTTCTTCTTGTTGCCGCATGTGCACGGCATGTTACGAGGAAGTGTAATATTGTTTCCTCTTCTTCTTCATCCGTCGTTATAAGGTGCCCCAAATCTTCTGGTATGGTTGCCTATGAGACAGTTACCAGTTAGCACCCCTATTACTCTACTGACAACCTTCCTGTCTAACTTCAGGAGGTAATCAGTCCTTCCTTGATTTAGCATAGGCCAGATCGCTTTCGGCTAGTCGGCTGTTGGTCACCATTGTGGCATTTGCATTTTGTTGTGTGTGTGCACAAATGCTCTGCAACGTAATGTGCGTGTTAAATCTTGTTGGGATATTGAATCTTGTGTCCGGATCTTTGATCTTGTAGATGACTTTATTTCTGCAGTTTGCGAATGTATTTTATAAAAATGTATTGGAAAAAACCGACCCCCTTATAAGTTGGGCACCTGCCTAAGTTGGCGAAACACCATTGCACCGCAGCTGGCCAACTTTCGCAGGTTTTACTGTTAATGTTCTTTCAAAAATGAATGCTTGAACATACCATCTTAAATTGAGGCATTATTTAAGTAATGTTTAAATTAAATTAGTCTTTATATATATGCTTGCAAATCAAACTCAAAGCGAAAATGTACTCAGTTTTTAATAATGATTGTGGCGCCCTATTTGAAGGGGGCGCCGATCATACTGTCCGCACCTGTTATGACCGCACTACATGCATGGATAATCTTAGACAGACGTTAAACATCACTACACAAAGTTTAGCAAAGTGTAACCTGACAGAGTGTGATACAGATAGTAGTATACATTCGAAGCAATATATATACTAATTTTAATTTTAAGAATAAGGACGTTTTAATACTTGACTTGCGAACCTAACCATGGGGCTCTTAAAATGGATCAAAAGGTACAAATAGACGACACATTAGAATTTAAAATCTCTGTTATTTTCAGCATATTCAAACTGTAATTTGAATACGTGAAACTATCATGGTTCAGTGACTGCGAAACACTTGCCAGCACAGTGATACAGTGGTCAATTCTACATATCAAAGTTGAGGTGATTTTTCAAGCGTGTCTCCTATTTTTGATTTATCGTAACATAAGTTAACTTTGTTCTCCAATGCTGCTGCGGTTTTGATTCATTCCATTTAGTGTGGAATGAAATGTGTGAATAGTCTTTTTGGGAATTCATTTCTTCTTCATAGTGTTGCTCTTAAATTATATTTTTGTATTCATACGACCTCAATTTTGTGATCAGTTTCATACCTTTTAACCTTTTCTGCATATTGCTCTTGTAAAATCATCATAACAATTTAATTTTGATTTTCATTCGTGGCCTAGTTGACCAACTGTGTCAGGACAAATATTGAAATTGTACTTGTTGATGATCTTTGAAGCGGATCTTTTAACGGGTATTTGCAAAACAGAAAACCACTTAATGGTGGCAAATCTGAATGCAAAATTAAAACAGTTTACATCGGGTCCGATCTTGATTTATGTTTTCTTCATCAATTGCTGTTACGTGGTTGGAGTGAGTCGTTTTTTTTTTCTAAACAACATCTACGTTAATGCACACGTTTGAAATTTTATTTTGCTTATAATGATGGAAAAAGTTCTGTTACTCTTTAACTGCAATCCATAAATCCTTGAATAAATATTTTATAAACCTGTTTATTATTAGTTTAAGCCTAATTTGCGAAAAATAATGTAAGTTAAATTAGCATCTTCAACTTTATCGATACTTTTCAACCGCAATCAAAAATGGGTTTAACCTAACAAATTGGAATTGTCCATCCCGAGTGGAGCGTCCGTGAACATGCTTGTTATTTAAAATGTGTTGACTTCTTACAATATTTATAACTTTTACTCATCTCTATGAAATTTCTGCTGTATTTTATTTCAGGGAGTTAGATTCGTCAAATTCATGCAAGCGTCGCCAAAGTGAACCGCCTTTGTCTGGAATCTCAGATATCTCGGAATTACCTCGAGACGAATCGTACGTGAAAGCCTTATCGAAATTCAATGAGTGGCGAGCAAAACAAAAATTCGGAGGCACAAGTCGCCTAAGTCTTAAACAGAGCAAAAAACTTATTGCGAGCAGAGGCCAAAGTGATACATTTTTCGAAAATCGAAATAAATGGAACAGTAAAGAAGCTCTCTCCAAAAACGTGACAACTATAGATAACAGCCTATATGAAGAAATCCAATTAAATCAATTCGCTATACATCAAAACAATCTAAGTTCTTCTACAGTTGGTAGAACCTTAGAAGTTGTTCCCATTCGTCATTCGATACCTACGACTGACATTACAAGTGCTCTTGTACACAGAAACTCATCTGTGCGGCAATCAAACGAACTCTATGAGAACATCAGTCATTTCGATCAAAGTCCAGATATCTTGAATACTTCCAGGCTCATACTCAGTCCTCCAATAAAATTTTTCAAGGAAAATTCAAATCCTTTTGCAAACGTTATCACCCCAAATCGTAATCAGAGTTCAAAAGAAATTTCTGAGCGTATTTACGAGATCCCACGAGATGTAGAATCCTTGGATGCTCTAAGAGCAAATTTTAAACCACTTGAAACAACAGCAGAAGATATCCGCCATTCAACATCAAGTGGAAAATCAAGTCGATTCCCACCATATCAAACAGTGATTAATAGGCACGGTGATGAAGTCGAGTATGCATTACCGTTAAATGAGAAAATAGAAGACGGTATAAACTATAGTGCGGAAGTTGCGACCGGACAGAGTTGTGCTGTTGTTGTTCTAAACAGCACATCAAACTATCAACAGTACATTGAGAAGAACTTTGAATTTCTCAACGAGAAAGAACATCTTGGGCCAGATTTGTCCGTATCATTCAATAGAAATCAATTTCAAAGGAAAAACGTTCCAGTTACCGATCTCGATAAAACGAATGGTATATTTGACACACTTGTCGTTTTGAATTCATTATGCTTACTGGTGTTTTTTCCAGGAACTAAAGACACCGACGATCAGAACAATTCGAAGAATCATAACATAATTCATGAGCTAGAATCATTAGAAGCGTGGAGCAGAAATATTGGTGAAAATTTGGAAAATAGTATTGCGAAAAGGGCAGTCAATATGGTAACTATGGCATGTAGTCAATCATATTTGCAATGGTGTCTCTACGTGTAGTTGATGAAAACACTGTGCTGTGCGCATATATTTCTTTTAATTTCTTCATGTTCACTACACATAATTAAAAAGTAAATTTTTATATAGCATTTTGCAGAAATAATTGTTTGTAATACCCAAGAAGTTGCAGAGAAAGAGCCACGAGAGATATTGGAGACGCTTAATGGAACCTTTCACGCAGGCACATTTCACTGCGTTGCAGTTACTCAGTTTAAGCCTCATAGAAAGGAAAATATTTGCGGAGACAGTATACTTCAAATGAATTATGAAGTATTGCGGTATGTGAAAATATATGTTTTTCTATGCAGCATAAGCCATTAATTTGTTCATATTATAACCAGAAAAATACGTCACCCAGATATATCACTATTGATGGGTATAACCGTTGATAACAAATGTGCTATGGATTCCCTAATACTGGAACCGCTTGATTACTCATTAAACCATTTCATACACGCAGAGGTAAAAATACATCACAAGAACCAACAGAAATAATACAAAATGTATATCACATTTTTAGGCAACTTGTATACCAGTGCCAGTGTGCCTTCTATACACCCTACAGATAACAAATGCCGTAACTTATTTACATAAACACGGTTTGATCCATTCAAACATTTCATCGCATACAATATTTATGTGTAACTTATCGAAAGCTGTAAAACTGACATCATTCGAACTTACAACCACGCAGGACAGCGATTTGAGGGATGAACTTATGGATGTATTCCAGAATAGTAAGATTCCAGCTACGTCAGGCAAATAGATCATTTACGAAAGACTTTTCTTACACAGATAATCAGTGCATACCAGACATCAATCAGATACCATACAAACTTCGCGCTTACAACAATAATTACAGGAAAGCATTCACCAAACATAACTACCAAGCCCCTGAGTTGTTATCCATTAAGTTCCCATTTGTATTTCCAAAAATACAAAGTGATGTTTATGGTATATGTTTAACGCTTTGGGAAATGATTAGTTGCTCTACGCCATATGATGAAACGACCTACGATGACATGGTCCAACTTATTCATTTACAAAACGCTCACTTGCCCACTATCCGAGCGGAAAGACATAAACCATTTGACGACGTACTACAACTTGGTCTCAATTTGGAACCTGGGAAAAGGCTCTCAGACACGACCAAACTGGCTGAGGTGCTTAAAAATATCAATCTATATTTCGAAGACAAGATCAATGAAAATCTGCCTCAAGAAAAACTTCTCTCGATTAAAGAACGTGATGAGATACCCGATCTTTTAAGTCCCAAAATATTTGGTCCAATGATATATGAAAGGAATAGTACAATGAAAAAACGACACAACTTATTAAGTAACAATCACTTAAGCGTTCGTCAGTTATTTACTTATTCACAAATAAATAAAACCAATGGGATGATTCCCTCTCATACATCATCTCCAAATAGCCCAAAATGTGGATTCGAAATCGGAGAGGTTTCAATTCCGGAAACACCAATAGCACGCAGTAATAAGCTGCGAAAAACAGCGTGGCTCTCGAATCGATCACTATCTCCCATTGTGCATTTGGAAATTAAGTCCAAAGCTGATGATGCGTCCATCAATCAGATACAAATTGTTGAGAATAAAATGCCAACCACCGATTCGATCGATGACAAATGTGGTAACAAATTGTACAATGTAAATATCCGAATCCGTCCGAATGCTAAGAAACCTAAGGCGCCAAGCAAGCCTAGTGATAGCTCGATTTCAGCTCTCGAGAACTGCTCTCTAAGCACAGCAAACAAGAACACCTCCTATATTTCTGATCATATAAAATTTTTCAACTCGGTGTCTCAGTTGAAAGTGCAACAGGTGCTTCCGCAGATTGGCAAAACAGCATCACCAGTTGAAAACCACGTTAACTACAACAAAAACACAACAAAGCCCGATCTGAAAACTGAAAAGAAATTAGACCAACATCTAAATCCCGGCATCACTCAGAAGAATATCAGTGAATTCTACAGTCGAAATCAATCAGCGGCTGATTTTGAAAACTCCCTGTGGCGACGAGAAAAACAAAAATGTGATAAAAGTGTAAAGAGCCCAAGGCGAATATCGGTCAAGGACGCAGTCAATAAATTCGAATCATTTTCAAAATCGATGCTTAATGACAGTAACTCACCAAAGGCAAGAAGGACCCCAGTATCTTATGCTTCAAGCTCAGATGAGAATAAAATTCATTCAATTACATCAAATTTGGATCCCTCACGGGAGGAAACTGAATCACAACGAAGTGTCTCTAAACTAAATGTTGTTCTAGAGAACAAAGACAACAAATGTGAACAGTTTGCAGAAGATATCCGTAATGATACTAAAGTAGATAATAAATACCAAGAATGTTGTGATATATCGAATGAACAAAGTCCTATGCTTACCTTGAACTTCAAAAAGTTAGACCGACGAGCTTCAGATCTCAGTAGCTACTATATTCGAAGGTACCCGAAAAATAAGGCACTCACAGCTAGACACTCGATATATGGTACTGATATTTTTAAACGTTTACGCAAAGCCAAACAGTCTAATGACGTCGAATGTGACGATCTTAAAGAGGACAACACCACACCGTCAATAATGGGCACAAACATGTTCGAGGACAAAAGAAAAGATTTCAAAATCAAAGTTGGCAAACTGACTTGTCTGAATTGTGGACACAAGCTGTTTGTTGTTGATGACGTCGGTAGGAAAAATGCTACCTATTGTCCGTTAAAGTCCGTTTATCATTATGATTCCCCTTTCAGTATCATCGAACAAAGGTGAGGATGTGAATGAAGCTTGTACTGAATTGCTGCTTACACCGTTGGGACGTAATTCGGGATTACAGGTAAGTCAATAAGTTGGTAGCTCATGAAACTACATTACAACGGGGGTTTATCACCACGATTTCCATATATGTATACATAATCTGCGTTAATGTTTCTCTCACTCATTACAGGTAAACAAATCCATTGAAGACTTTTACATCGACGACGATTTCTGTGAAGACATTGAGTTGTGCGCCAATATGGAACTCGGAACAGGATCCCAACCCTCAGATCTGATTGATTTTGATATTTTTTCGGCTGAAATATTCAATCCTACAGAAGAGAATGCCCATCTTCTTTCATAAACGGTTACAAATAAGAATTTTCCCGTTAGATTTAACTTAACCTCTACTTTAAAAAGGTTGTAAAAATGTTACGATTTCGCTTTGTTACAATTTCGTATGAGTACTTTATTTTATTTATTTGCAACACAATGTTGTTTATATGGAAATTTATATGTTAATTATGCTATAAAAAGTGATTGGTTGCTACTATCGAATATTGGTGGATATATCCTTTGCATTTTGCCGCTTATTTGCAATTCTTGCTCCGAATTGTATAGCCCGCTTTTTTAATGTTACTGCATGCCTTAAGCCCAGCATGTGACCACTGAGTCGCAGGAGCAATTTATCACCAACACCTTGTTCAAGCGCAAAGCAGCACTTTTGGCTTGGTGTGAGACTTCGAACAAACTGAACTAGATCCTCTTGAATGAAAGGTGCACGAGATGTTTTACCGTTATCAGCTACAATTCTGTCATCGCGTCCTAGATTTCTTGACGGAAGTCGTTGCCAGTCCATTTCCAGTTCATCATACACGCTCTGGACTTTTGCTTCATGCGGACCAGGACACCGTGAGTAGGCATTTCTATGCCTTGTGTAGCCACCAAAGAGTTCATCGGCACCGCTACCTATCAAGATTACCTAATATTCGAAAATGATGAGATAATTTCATAAATAAACAGTAACTCAACAACATCTACCCTTGCAGTTGATTCGAATAGTTCAGCATTGCATATTCCATGTCCGCGAGAGGCAAACCAAAAGGCGCAACCTAGTGATTCATCCAGAACTGTGTTCAGAGGATATATCAAATGTTTAATGTGCGAACTTAATTTCGCATTTAATTCTTCCCTTGTCACATTCACTTCGACAAAATTCCATCTCCTACAAAGAAAGCAAGACAAGTGTAAGGATTTATTTCCTAATTAGATAATCTACCTTTCAGGACAACTAAGCTTCAATTCGTTATACGACTCAATTCCTGTACAACGGTCGGGGACATTCCAGTTTAATTCCTTAGCATTCGGTGCTTCAAATGCCACATTGATAAGGTCTATTGGATCATCTACATGCACAAATTCATTAGCAACCTTAGCTAATATCGTGCAATCTATACCGCCAGAGAACAGAATGCCTACCTTAGAATGATTACATTTCTGAACTCGTTCCTTTATGCATATGGCACAAAAACTCGGTGTATTCAGTACACGTTCTTTTATAGATTTTCGAAGTAAATCCAATAGTTCGAATGCACACTGCTTTACATTTTCTACTCCTAGAAAATATTTGTAGACGTCATCACCCGCAGGTCTTGAAGCATTCAATTGATAAAAATCAAATAACGTCTGCAAGAAATTCGAATATTTTCATTCATTACTGTATTTGCTTCCTTCAAAATATAAACGTACGTTCTTGTTATCCGGGTTTAAGAGCCACTCAGGGCTAATGCATTCACTGACAGTCACAGACGGAAAGAAAGGCGAAAGACTTTCAATCGAATTTATAGCGCTTTCATTGAGTGATATCCATGGATAAAGGCAAACATTCCCGATGTCATTAAGATTCGTTTTATACAAGCCGTATGATGGCAGTTCTATGCAGTCATTTTCCGAGTTCGATTCACTTATAACTGCAAATAAAAATCGCATTAACTTTATTTGATATTTTCATGCAAATGAGACTATTACATGAATTGCTTACAATCCTCAAATGCCTCGAGTCGCGTTCAAGAATCAACGAATTCCTACCCAATGAATCTCTTACAAAATACAAACAATTTGTTTTTGCGTTGAACAATATGATACTATAGGGTCCTTTCAGATATTTGAACAAAAGTAGAATATCTTCATCACTATTGCAATTGGCGATTTTTTTTGAAAGCCAAGTTGTGTCTGAATCTTCGAGCGCTCCATCATTTCTATTGAAAATGTCTCCGTTCAGAAGCAGAACCCAGTCACCATTGCAAACGGGCTGTGGTGTAAGGGTATGCCCTTGTTGCCAAAGGATAAATCCTCCAAATAATATGTTGTCTTTACATAAAATATTGTGACAATCTGGACCACGGTTCTTTAGGAGCTCTTCTAGTCTCTGTGAAATTAGAAAGGAGGGATAAGCTATTTCTTTTGATTGTTATTTTGTTCACGAACCTTATCTATTGTGTGTGAACTATCATCATTACAAATTGAACAATATATGCCACACATTTTGATAGTTTCAGTTTATTTTCAAGGCCTCAATCATATTTTGTGATTCGTTGTACCATGATGTGAAATTATCTGTTTACAAAAAGTTGACACATGTCAAAACATTTTTTTTCTTACCATCTCAAAAACATCCCTGCACTTAGAGTTGTTCGATTCTATGATCAACTTTTCACATTTTACAATCAAGCGATTCTATAATCCGTCGACTTTGAAATGAAACAACAACCGAATTAATATTGAAAAAGTTGTAGAAAATAATACGTCGTAGGTAGTAGGTACTGGCATTTATTTTGCAGTATTAGATCTTCTCCACTGAGATTGTTCACATTTAAAATAAATTGCATAGTCTTAGGTGTTTATCTAAAACCTTATTAGGCATACTTCTAGTAAATAATGAATTATGTAAAACACTGGCAAACTTTCAACGTGTGTAATTCAAGGTAGAACGCCATACATGCAGAATTTACAGAAGAACTGAACGCAGGCTAAACGATGATTCTTACTGAATGAAAAAAAAGTATTTGTTTTGTATGTATTTATTTAGATGTAAAACATACAATAGATAATCTGTACTACCTGCAGCAACGATGAAATAAATAAACTACACAAACTACTTTTTATAACGCTCTTAAAACATTGCGCCCATAGCATAATGTTTTTCAATGTGGAATGGAGATCCGTCTTTCGTTCATTTCCTTTCCTATGAATCGATTTATGAGAAAGGCCGCCTCGCATTGATCTGTGATCTTCAATGCCGCCAGATGGTTATTGTATTTCTGTGCTAGCGCTACTGCCACTGACGTAACTAAAGGATTTCCTTTCCCGACTTCATTAGCTAGTTGCTCAATAGCCCGAATGGACACTAGATTGTCACAGGTCATCTAAATTCCAAAATGGAAAATGTTACCACAATTATTCTAAAAATCAAAAAAAAAAAGCCTCACCATATCTAATCGCTGTAAAACACATGCCATTAGGCACTTCTCCTTTGGTGATGGACTTTTAAGCTTCAACAAGTTTGCAGGAATTTTATCTATTCACAAGAGGAGAAACAACGAATTGACTTTTGTTGAAAACAAAACTGAAAATGAGGTACGTGCCTTCAGGAATCCCCCAGTCAGCGGCGCACTCCTTTTTTACGCCTTCAATCCTCGCACCTAAGCCTGGTTGTTGCTGACGCTTCATTCGAACATCTTGCGGTAAGTAAGCTTCATCAAGTGGCTGCTGATAATATGAATCCGATTGGCAGGGATAACGCAAGTCCGATGGCACCTAATAGTGAATTATTGTAAAAATTGTGAAGAAAACAAAATTAAGCCTTACCTCAACGAAATGTGATTGTGATGTGGAGAAAAATGCTGTTAGAACTATTAACGATACTTCTGTGATGTACTTCATGATGGTGTCGTTGAAATTTTGGATTGCACAATGTGGTTTTCGGTTATTTTTCGTCTACTTTTAAAGTGTTTCTTCATTGCAGTTGGTTTCTGTTTGACGGTCAATGTAATGTTGTGCAACCTCAGCTTTCGGATGACCTCTACTGAGTTCATATTCAGTTTCTGGTTCATGTTTCGCTGTGTAATAATAAGCTGATGCTGATAATTTGAATGAACTGAAGGGCTGTGTCTGATACTAAATCTTAACAATGTATTCTTCATCCACAACTTCCTTCACAATAATAATTTGAAATACTATGAAATACTAAAGAAATCTCTATGGGAAATAAAATATATTCTAAATTGAATTTTATTACAAATTATCTCTTTACGTAGTGGTAATCGAATCAGACCAATCTTCATACATGCAGCCAAATTATAGAGCAGACTGGACTCACATGATAAATAATTCAAGTTGCTCGATTATAGCAACTTTATATATTGAATTGAAGAGGTCGTATGGAAATCGAAATTGGTAAGAGTCCAGTGCTATGATGTGTAAGTTGATTAATAATAATAATATATAATAATAATAATAATATGGGTGGCGCTACAGCCCGTAGAGGGCCAGGGCCAGGGCCTAGCTTCTCAGCAACTACTCGTGTTGTGCGTGCTATTGTTCTATCACGAGTGGAAGGGACCTACAGTTTTATGCCGACTCCGAACGGCCAAGTTTGAGAAGCTTTTTGTAGACAGTTATACTCTTTGAGCATTGTCAGTGACTCGAAAGAGGTGGAGCCGTGAAAAGTATTTCTTGTCGTACCAGGAATCGAACCTAGATATGTAGGTCCGAATGCGTAGGAGTCGACGCACATACCCACAACGCCACGGGCGTTTTCAAAGTTGTTGACTGTTCCCAACTTGGCAGGATGCCAACAACGTTAACCATTTTTGTACTAATTTTTATTCCTAATATATCGTTTTCACCATTCAAAAGCACAGAGCCGACTGAATCTCCGCTGCGGATATTTTTTTTATTTTGCTGCACTTCCAATGCATGTGCACAATTTAAAAGTCAACAAAATATTTAATCAAATCGTGAGTGGGAGACATGAGAAACGAAAGGTCATAATGCCATATGGACTCAAAATACTGAAAGGGTTAATGTGCAGGTCAAATTGTCAGTAGAAGCGGATATTACCGCAATCCAGGAAATACGCTAGATAGGACAAGGGACAGGATGGAGCAAAAATTGTACGACATACACGTATTGCAACTGTCACAAAAGGCTGTGTGGTTGTGGGAAAGTGGTTAAGGTCGAAGGGCATCGACTTTAAACCGATAAGTGATCCGCATTCAAGGCAGATTCTACAACATCAGCCTCATATGTGCACGCGAACTCTATCAAAAAGGGCTACTTCACCTCTTGGAGGATGCCTCTGATGCCTCACCGGAGTATTATGTCAAAATCGTGCTCGGAGACTTCAATGCCGAAATCGGTAAGGAAAACATCATTGCAGCCAACTCACTACCTGCGAGAGCACGTAGTATAGTAAAAAAAAGCACAAGGCTACCTCGCAAAAAAAATTGACACAGCAACTTCGCAGTCTTCGAGCGGTCGAACCGCCAAACAAATCGACCATGTGCATTGACGCATGATATGCCTAAAATATCCTGGATGTGAGGCGAACATTCAGGGGAGGAAGCGCTGATTGCCAGGACGATTAGTAAAGCAGCAGAGCTAATTCTTGGTGCCTTTCACCTTAACCTAACCCACATACTGAAGCTTGTTAAAGAATGAGTCGCGGCTTACGTAGAACAACAAATTGTGATCAGTATGTCGTTAAGGATGAAAACAAAGAAGTTACTGCTGTATGAACTATCTAATATAATAATAATATTGGTGGCGCTACAGCCCGTAGACGGCCAGGGCCTAGCTTCTCAGCAACCACTCGTGTTGTGCGTGCTATTGTTCTATCACGAGTGGACTATCTGTTAAGGATTAAATGATTCAAAGCGTGCTAGAGTCTTGCACTAAATCTGTCTTACAGTTTGGAATTGGTACCTTAGTGTGAATAGTAGTTCAACATGTATTTATTTCAATGGTAAGCTCATTTTGAAAGGAGTCGACTCGAATGCCCTGTTGTTCCACAAATCTGTTGGACAAAAATTGATTATATGTATATCACTGCGATGTCTACTTATCTCTTTGACCAATAAAACGATTTATACCTGTACTGTATTTGTATTTGTTTCGGGTTAAAAGGTAACAGGTTTTGAGATTAAATGATATCGAAATGAAAGTACCTTTGTGATGAAGGATTTACGGACAATGCAAGCCTATGTATGGTCTAGCTAGCCTATAGACCAAAACAGCCGATCGGTATTCAAACTTTGGCAATAACAAGAGATATCTCTACACCAATAAAATTATGAATTTATTTTACGAAATATAAAAGATTTTAAAGCCTGGTAACACTATATTTTTACCGTCTCTAAGCAACAGCTGCTCCATTGACATTCCGAATTATTCCGAAACCGAAAAATCATGCCAAAACAAAACACTAAAACCGACGCAAAATAAATATTTCTGGTAAATGCACAAAATACATAAAAATATGAAAAAATCAGTGCGGTAGTTTGTTTTGTTTAGCTTCTTGGATTTTAATCATAACGAAAATAAACAATAATCATGCACGAACGCACTTCAGACAGTGTCTACTATCTGATAAATGAGTTATGTGAAAATTTACTAAAACAGCAAACAAATTCTAGTCAAATTAATGCGACATCTGTGCGTACACTTAAGTCGAAATCGTTTGAAATATTATTGAAAAAATCGAAGAAGTATTCAATTGAATCAACTGAGAATTTTGATTCATTTCGAGAACTAAATGTTCGATTATTTTCTGCTAAAATCTCTGCAAATGGAAATGTTAATGAGCTTAAGAAGCTGGAGAAATTCCAACAGCACTTGGATTTTATTGCCGAGCAATCGTATTTTCACGAGGAAAACGGTAGAGATGTATTCGAGTTTCTTCTGCTATTGGAGAACAATGAGAAAGATGAGCTAATGGAGAATAATGCGGTATATGGCATAAAGCTGTATGTAATTTGTATAGGTTTTAATCAAATTTATATTTACAGACCCGAACACATGCACAGGCAGCACTTTTAGTACCGGGACCATTTACTTTATACGCAAATTACCGAGACAACCGGCATTACCCAGAGCACATAGCAAATAGCCTGTGTTCACCGCCAAGGTTCTTCAAAGGTGTGCATCAAATTAAGGACTCGGCTAATCCTTATCTGCCTCGAATCATCTTTGATAATGATTCCAAAAATATGCTACTAAAGATAGACAACAAATTTTCAACAAAGCCCTCCACACCGCCGGAGAACTCCTTCACTGGTTTGACTTCCAAAATGTGGGGCGACACTTTGCGGATTAATGTGGGAGCCTTTCGGCTTTTTAGAGTCCCAAATAATGCTGCACTTAAAGAGGTATGTGCAGCATAAAGAAATATGATGATTATTTCAGGGTTAACAATTTATTTGATCGTTCATGGTTTGCAGTCAATTAAGGCAAGCCTAATCAAAGAAAACACTGTTCCGAAAAATGATAAGCCTCAACCATGTCCTGAAGAAAATAAAATTCTATCGTGGAACTGGGAAAACCTTGGTTGCATTGGAGTTTCACTTCAAAAACCGCAAATAGGTGAAGCCAATCTCTCTTTGCATTTGCAAGCTATAAACGATGAATCAATGGGGCGAAAATTTGTTGCGAAGATTGTTCCAAGGGAGCGATTCTTCCGAGACCTTAAATCATTAACAGGTTAGTGTGGCATATGTAATCAGGTGAATATGACTTCAACTCTGTAACATCTTCAACAGTTGGTATTCAGTCGGACTCCTTTGTGCACGATGAACACATCTTGTTTCAAATGGTAGAGAATATCACCGTGGGGGATATTCTGCCAGCCACAATTGCAAATTACATCACAGATTTCATCGAGTGCGGTACTTGCTACAAACGTCTGCAGATTATGATCACGAAAAGAAACTACAAGCTAATGTTTGAGGGATTTATATTCAAGGTAATTTTACGAGGATACATTTGATTAATGTTCATGCTAAATAAAAATTCTTTCTCAGGCACTATGTAGTGCAGTTGATGAATATTTAGTCACTTTCCGGCAGTTTGTGTTCTCTGTTCAAAATGAATCGCTTTTGGAGTTCTACAAGCGAATGAGGAAGATGCTAAAACAGATTTCCAATCTTTCATTCACTTTAGCAATTCATCCTAATGGTTGGTAGATCAAGACACCTTTATTTTCTTCCGTTTCATTGTAGCACTTATTTCAGTTGATGTCAGTGTTAAGCCCCCCATGGGCTCACAATTCCTGGGATATCTGTACAAAGAAATCATGCGAGTAACTGAAAGAGATTTCATTATGCTTTTAGTATTTATTTTACGAAGATGCTGTCATGTCTACTTCAAGTATCTTCAGAAGTGGTTATTCTACGGTATTCTTGACGACCCGTCAAATGAACTATTTATTTGTTTCGTAGATCACTATCGGCAGAACACGAAGTATTTCTATGACAAAGCGTATTTTGTGCGAAAAGATTCAGTTCCAGGATTCTTTCAAGGCTACGAGGATCAAGTTCTGCAATGCGGCAAATATACAATGCTTCTGAAGGCGTTCAAACCGAATCACCCGATTTTTGATCTGGACTATCCATCAATGTCTGTGTGCTTATCCTTTGAAGAGGTACGGAAATTGGAAGATTCCTGCAAACAGTACTCTGAACGTGCTAGAGAGATTTGCGGAAAGCCCATCACAATCCGAGATGTTTTCCAGAAACAATGGGAAACCAAAAAAACCTTCCGCACTATGGCCAGTGAGAAGAGTAAAGCTAACATGGATCAATGGAACTTAGAACAGGCTGCTCTGGCAGCAGTATTTGCTGAAAATAAACGAAAACGACATGAGGAATTGACCATGCAACTGCAAGATGTGAAAAATAAAAAAATTGCAGCCAGACGGGCAAATATTGAAATAGAGCTCAAATTATTGAAAGACGCACAAAATATGGATGATCATCGATTGCTTTGTGATAATGTGAACCTTAAAAAGAGAATTGAATACTATCAAGAGCTAAGCGACATTTTGAATGACCAAATTGAAATAAAAGATGCAAACCTATTTTTGACACCACGTGAGGGAACTTCGAATAAAACACCTAGCACTCCAGCGAGCAACAATGAAACAGACTTTGAATCTTGTATCGGCGATGAGGATGCACCATCTCTTTACGACGAATGTGTCAATGCAGAATTTGCGGACAATTTTGGAAAGAACGAAGAAGAATTGATCAAACAAATAGAATCTGCGTCAGTTCCTAGCGACAAGGGAGCATCAAATCCATTGGCCATGAAAAAAAGCGCTTCGGACTATTTTAACAGCAACGAAGTGCCCGCAGTAATTATCACCGATATGGAACGAAATCGAACAAAAATTCTCGGTGGCAGTGAAATGGAAGAATGTTTGAGTAACGTAACACGTCATGAGATTGTCTCCTTGGACCCTCCTAAGCCGCTCACAGAATTGCAAAGAAACAGAAAGAAAGTTCTTCAACATGAATTTCGACATTCGGCCACAGCAACATCTGACATCAATTCGAATCCTATCAAGAGCACAACGACAACGCTTACGGAACTGCAAAAGAATCGCAAGAAAATGATGCACAACGATCCGTTCGTGGAAATTAATAAGGATCCATTGGCTAGTCGGCAACATTTAAACTTGGATCTCAACTCAGAACGATCGAAGAACCGCAGAAAAGTTCTTGAAAGTGAATTTAATATACTTACAGGTGTTGCGATGCAAACGCAATCAACACCCATGTCTACGACATCCGATACCGTTCCAGCCATCATGGAAAAGGAATGCGAGAGCCCATCGGTGGAGGAAAAACAGCACGAAGATATAGAAAATGCGAATCTTCCGCCACCACTTGAGATTGACCTCAAATCCTCATCTATAAGTGGAATTGTTGATGGACCACAAACAGCTCAGATCCTGGAAACGCCATTAAGTGGACTGAATACCGCTGGAATTATGGCTCGTGAAGGTTTCGATTTCGTAAGCCACAAAACCTCAGTGTGTGATACTAGTTCCGATAAGCAGCTCACTACAATTAACGAAATGCCAGCCCTTCGGCCACCTTACCAGCGTTGCGAAGAGCTTGTTAAATCGAATTTCAAATGTCAACCAATCAGCCCGCACTTCCGCTTGAACTATGGGAACACAAGTCCACCAACAGCCGCACAAGTCAAAGACTTGATGCAAAAACAAAAAAATCTCAATAGCCTTAGCGTTATCACACTAACGGAATTCTTGCAAAAATCAATCCTTTTACCCATGAATGCCCATCTGAACATTATGAACAATGAGGTTATGCGTGTGTACCTTGAAGACCTCGATGTTTTAGGCCATTTTAAGAGCTTGCGAAACTATTTCTTTCTCATGGACGGCGAATTCGGCTCAATAATATGTGATGGAATCATTGGTCGTTTGGAGGGTGGTGCCACCCCAACGAAGTTGTTGAATTATCAGATGTTACATTCCATTCTAGATACAGCTTTGGGATCAAGTATAATTGGTAAGTTCAAACCCAGTTGACCTGGACAAAGATCTTGTTTGCCACCTCCCCAGTCTCGTTGCAGGTAACGATAAAAATGCAGAAAATCTTTCATTCATCGTATCGGATGTTCCGGAAAAGTTTGATTTGCACTCACCGGAAGTGCTCACTAATTTATCGCTGAGTTATCGCGTTGAGTGGCCACTGAATTTGATTCTGAATCCAGAGACTCTGGAGCAATATGCAAATATATTCAAATATCTCATCAAAGTTCGTCGAATCAGTTGGGTTCTCGAGGAGTCTTATCAAATGCTGAAGGAAATCGTGAAGAAGCTGGGAAAGAAGATGCTTCAGTCGCCGCAGTACATACATGTACAACAGATACGTCATAAATTCTACCACTTTGTGCACGCACTAAAAAATCATATCACATCGAATGCCTTGCAAGCATCTTGGAAGACATTCAAAGACGATTTAATGACGGCTACGAACATTGAAGATATATATCGCAAGCATACGACCTACGTGAAGAGAATTTTGTTCCTTTGCATGCTTAACCGAAAGAGTGTAGAGTTCTACAATACGATTGAGAACATTTTCAAAATCTCCCTCCGTTTCTATGGGTAAGTGAAATGAATGCAGATTTATTTATTTTGTTTATGCTCTTCATTTATTTGAAGGAATTTGAAGTCTCGTGATTGGAAGGTTCGCCCAGGCGATGAGCACTATACTCATTCACGTTATGAGAAACTGGTTGCCGATGAAGTGGCATTCGAGAAAATCATCAAATATACGATATACTTGGGCAAGAAGATCGTTCGCCATGGATATCAGGAAGAGATTGGGGAATTTATACACCTCATCAACTACAATCAATACTACATAGTTGACGGATGATCGATGAACAGCTATGCAGAGCTTCGTTGAGTTTTTTTTAAATTGTAGCTACTTTTATTATTCACTGTATGCCTTTTAATGGGAGGCCGTTTTAACTACTCCCTTGCTTTAGAATTGGATTTTCTGTTTGTTTTTTATTAGAACGCACTTTGATGTTTTTTACCTTCAGTCATGCACTGTTATAGAATGATTTTATCTGTTTTTAATTATATATTCCGTTATGACTTTAATAAATATAAATTCTTTCGCGTTGTGATGATTAAGAAGATTGTACTACTAACCTAATATTTTAGTTGCCTTTTTCTATATAAACTTGGAACGATGGATCCAATGATGTATGCGAATAATACGGTCAAAGCCGTGTATAGTCACGGGGAACTAGCAGCAATTTGGTGTCAGTGTATAGACGGTGACAATTACTGCTATCATAAACATTGTCCTCGTGACAACTTAGTATTCGGCCAACCCTTTGTTGGTTGCCTAACTACTGAAAGACTCATATTAATTGATTGGTAGAATATTTCTCGACTCTATTTTCTTCGTTGTCTCCGGAAATTTGTCTCTGGACAATTCACGTTCTCCAGCGCACGTGAGAAGAGAAATATACCGTAGTGGACATATGAATAAAATACAAAGATGACTTCCATTCACACATTTAACTGTATTAGGCCTTTTTTTTATAACTCCTAAAGATACAATTCGAAATCAATCCTGCTACTAGAATAAAATGATTCGCCGCTGTCGACTTTCCTGACTAACACAGGTTTCTTAAAATACTCTTCATCTGTCCATATTTGCATCTGTTGAGTAGAGAAGGGTCCATGGATTTCAGTGTCACTCTCCTTCCATTTGTACTCCCAACGAACTTCCTTTGGTTGTTCTTCGGGTTCTTCTACAGCTATCTGCGTCTTCTCCTTTACATCGAAGTCATCCGCATACATATCCAGTGATTCACTGGCCTTGCTTGTGCTAGCTCCGGAACCAATTTTTGACTTGATCTTTTCGTAAGTCTCATCATAGACATCCATATTACCCGTATGTGTAAGGATTTCATTTGCAAGCTCAGTAAGTTTAGCAATACTCTCAGATGCCTCGTCGACTATGCCATTTTTTTTCCTTCGTAAGCGTTCAACTGATGAGAGCTTCATGGTTTTCTTCCCAAAACGCTGCAGAGCCTTCTTTATGGTTTCTTTTGGTTCCATCATTTCTATAATCTTTGCATATGCTTCTTTGCTGTTGAAGACCTCCAATTTCGATTCTGCATCTGCGTCTGCTGACGTGGAAGATTCCTTTTTGGACTTTATCTGAGGGAAGAAAACAGTTTAGATATTCGAATGCCTTTCGCTTGATTCTCACTTTCAACCAGTCGATATTATCCAGCCAATTGTCCTGCACTTGACTCTCCTTCCGCCAGTGATAATGACCAGATTTGTCAAAATATCCCTCTTCTAATTCTTCCTTCATATTAAATGGAGTTATCTTAACTTCATCCTCAACTCCAGCAACACCATCCTCCTCGCCTTCAATATCACTCTCGTTCATGGCATCCCTGCGTGAGATAATATAATTTAATTAGATGACTCTTTCATGTGATTTGCAATTCTTACTCTTCATCTCTATCACTGTCCTCCTCGTCGGAATCAAGAGTATGTTTTTTGTTTGCAATGATCTCGATATCATCTTCTGCTTTGCGTTTAAACGACATTCTGATAATGGTTTAATAAATTATAGAAATGTTTACTTATTTTCTTCAAGCTATATTTTTGTATTGATATGAAGACAAAATGACAGCTATCAACGATTTTTTGATTTTATCCGAATAACATTCGTGAAGTTAGTTGCACATGAACAATTAACAGCCAACAAAACACCAATTCTCAAACTGTTTGTTTTTTAACATTCGTTTAGGCATCACTTTGTAACGTATAATTTTAAACTTGGATCCTGTGTCATTTGCGTTAAAATTGTATCCACAAGATAATGTTCTTCGTCTTCCAATTCGCTGGTGATACACTCACTTTGGGTTTAAGTCAAATCTTCATTGTGAAATTTGCTACAAATCAAATAGTTGCCCTAACAAAATAATCCCTCGAGTCTGGTAGAGATCTGTAGACCACTCAAAGGAAGTTGGGTAAAAAATGTTAGTAATCTTGTTGTGAATAGGTCTCCAATGGTTCCAACGCTAGCGCGAAAGAGGCAGGCCTTAAAACTCCTGGATCACACAAATGCAAAAACACCAGCATTTGATCGACCTCAGTGATGAAGTGGCCCGAGATAGGAAGGCCTGCCGATATTTTTTGGGGTCGTATCGGCGAACCCCACACGCGGATCAGTAGGGGTGCAGTAAAGTGGGAGGGTTATGATCCCCAAAATTCGGATCATAACTCCGTCTTTTAAAAGAAGAAGAAGAAGGTCTCCAATAGTGACGGGTGCATTCAAATGATGATCGAGTGATAGTGGATACATGTCTTCGGTTTTTAAAATCATTCGAATGACTACCAGCTACTGACTACTAACACAAGAGAACTCGACCTCTCATCAAGATTATAATTTTCCTAGTAACAGAAGAGAACTCGACAAATGTATCAATTTAGCATGAGAACAAGAATCGAGATTTTTTACTAATCAAATATCACTCGAATAATCATTCGAATTCTCCCGTTTACTACCTTTTAGTAGTTATATCTCGAGTGAAATTGCTTTATTATTAAGCAATTTCTTCAAGGAAGTAGCCTGTCGTCACAAGTTCACAGTGGATGTGAACCAAGGACCAACTTGAGATTAATCGGATAAAAGGAAAATTGAGCGAAAGTAATCTACGAATGGCTTATGGATTCAGAATGTCATTTCATCAATAGAAGAGTTTTTCATATGTTTACCATCCTATCCACACGCCACGTACATATGTACGTACACATGCGGCATATTTGCTGCGCGTGGTACACACAAGTGGTTATAAATTAATAGCTAAAGTTGCAGAACTAATTGAGCGAACCACAACAGAAAAACACCTACGCACTCGATTGATGCCAACACCTGCATATGTATATGCTCTCTTGCATGCAATACCATTCTACTTTCGGACCATTTCTTAGACAGTCAGTCAGCAGAAAATGTCCACACCAAATCACCATCATACCTACTTTTATTCAGAACGAAATTATCGTTTGACGCAGTTCAACACACTATTTACAACGACGCGCATCAAAACATTCAATTTTATTTCCCCTGAAACAAATATTTATCTGTCCAATGCAAACAATTTCTAATTTTAGTCCAAGAACGCAATAGCCGGCCGCAGCTCATTCGCAAAACCAAACAAAAAAAAAAACGTCAAAGCAAATGGGGCACACACGTCTTCCAATAAAGACAGAACCGCACACATGCCAGCACAACGTGCCTGTTTTAATTGCATACAATTTTACTTGAGTGTGAAGCTTTCTTTGATTTTTGTTTTGTTTTTCAACAAGATAAAGGAGCGTGCATAATAGTTTTAAATACATACATAAACACAGAGAGGAAGCCACTAACTAACCACGAGCCTAAATATTTCGAAGAGGCTTAGCGTAGGACAAGTTAGGGATTGAATTTACTTCGGTTCACGATTAAAACAGTGAACACTGAATTGCATCAGTAAAACTATACAACTCAGAGTTTATACTTATGTGTATATAACACACCTTCGGTCCTCTTATGTACGTAACAAAGAATAACCACATCAAGGTGACACACAGGGAAAATGTGACATCAACCATTGTACAGCTGTCGCAGAAACGTGTTCGTTAAGGTCTTAAGTACCTATTTGAAAATATTACTGTTTAAAGAAATCAAAGGTCTCAGCATTTGAACCTGTGTTCCTTTAAGGTTTAAACCTTAGGAAATATTTTGTTAATTTGTTTATGTGCACACTTCCATACAAACAAACCCTTTTCAAATCTAAACAAAGCGAATCACGTATGTATGTACATGCCTATGTAGATAAGATAAGAAATGGTATTCAAGATTCAAAACAATTCGCTGATCAACTGACGCATGGTTTCATCATGTGTTTTCACATTCAAATTGGCTTATCACAGGTCTTCGACATTGCGAGGCTATTGCGTACGTTGACTTCTGTTGTATTAAACACTTTGCAGTAACAACTGATATTATATGTAGGTCTCCAAATTATTGCTTATCACTAGCTTTCTTCAGTAAACATTTGTGTTATGTGAATTTTGACGATTTAATAAGAAAAATCTGGACATTTTCAGGTTAAATTTATAATTATTTAATAATACAGGCGTATTTATTTTTACATATTTCGCATCTAGGTACTTCGCATGGTACATTCACATGTTTAAGCCTCTCAGGAATCATAGTCCAAGAATTGAGCAAATATTGATCATAAAAAAAAATTGTGTTAGGGGAATCCCGGTAATCCACATTTAGATGTTGTTTGAGTCAATAAGTTAATTTATTGTTTTAAGTTCCTGCATCCATAAACAGGAACGTGTTTTATTGCATAAAAAAATCTCTTTAATTCGGAAAATTCGTTTATTTGGCATGACCCCCCAATCATTCTGAATTAACGAGCTTTTACTGTATTTTGCAAAATAAATAACAATGTGTAGCCTTTTCAAAGAACAAGTGCGATGTACATATCCATGCACAAGTACCTATATACCTTACCCCTGTATGGCGAAAATAATGTACAGCCATATGTACATTTGTAGATAAGCCTTCAAAAAGGCAAACGGAGATCCGTAAAATAACCTGAATTTCAATGAGGGACATAACTAGGCTGTCCAAATTCTATTAAGGTCATGGACAAAGCACTTAAATTGTCAATAGGTTTTCAATTGAAAAATGCCTGAAAAAAATAAACATCGGCTCTTATGCCACCAACGAATGGGAAATAATTAATTTATAAACTCTCCTGACGGAAGTGTATGGTGTTCTTGTTAAATACATGAGCGTGCGTTCGTCCCGAGAACCGTGGGAAATGTCCACGACCTCTGCAAGGAAGACGACAAATTGACAACGTATGTTCTCATGCCAGTATCAGACAACAATGAACACAAATGGCGTCTTTGTTTTTGAGTTAATGTGAATGTTTTATTTGTTGGACTAAGACAATTCCTTGCCAAAGTCAATCCTGCTACGTTGTTTTATTTTTTTTTCTCTTTTCGAATGGACATTGGTTACATTGAACTGGAATTTATTTCCGCAGCATGTGCGTTTCAGTTTCTCTTTTCCAAAATGTATTATTGTATATACACATATGTACATATGTATGTTCAGCTTCCTTGAACAGAAAATTATTAAAATTAAGTACATACGGCATTCTATTTGTGGCGAAATATAAATACATATGGATGTATGTACATATAGGTAGATACACACTACATTGGACATATTTTTATGTTTCTACAGAATCATCTGTCGCAATGGGAATTTTGCTTACGATTCTTTTCTCAAAAGAAATTAAATGGAACAGTAATAACAAACACAAAGCACACATACATATCTACAAGATTCGCAGAAAAAAGCTGATGAGGAGAACACAGATTGGCCGCAAATGCCGACGGCATGTAAATTATTTCCTTAAAATTAGAAAGAAAGATGTCTCTTTCCTTTAAATAGTTATAATTTGTTTTGCAATAATTGCAGAAGCTTATCTATTTAGTATTTCCGTACATGAATGTACAAAGTTATACGAATGCATCATCCCCATATTGGTTTTCCAGATTGCACGAGAACGGAGAACCCTGTCTATTTACCAAACTATTCAAATACAATAATAAATAAAACAGCTGACAATGTCTAGGCTATGGTGGCAAAAAACAGAAAAGCATATGCATGCATACTTACTTACATATGTACGTATGTGTACATATTGTATTTATACATGAGCCATGAACCCTTAACACTATTTGCACTGTACATACAGTATATTATATATGTATGTATACAATACAACGCTTGAACAAAGTTCAGCCAAAAACAACAATTTTTTGATTATTTATTGATTTTTAGCGCAAACATACTTACATAACTATCTGTGGGAGAGTGTATTGTAGTATGTACTCGAATGGTCTAGATGTTTTTGTAAACAAATGTTGAGGATTTGTTATCAACCAGGCTCACACAATCATTTGTACATATGACTTTTAATATGATGAATTGCAGAATGTTAGAATAAGTTTGTACTTGGTGTTCCTATGTATATATGTACATATATATATTATATGAATCTCTGTTAAAATATGTACAAATGTACGTACAAGTACGTATGTACATATGTATTTTACCCTTTACTGTACATATTTGTAGTTTCAGTTAATTTTGTTATATACAGGTGCCTATGTAAATCAAGTGTATCATATGTTTTTGTTTCACGATGAAATCCAAAACGTTCACTTCTAGTATATTTTATTAAATTAATCCAGTGCGATCATTTCGAAGAAATTCGTTTGTGTTTATCATTTTCTATTTTACATACGTATGTATGCACATAAATAGAATAGAGTTCTGCGGTATATAACAGCTGTTTGGGAAAAGAATATATACATACATATGTATATAAAGAGAGGAAACTGAACGGTAAGTGCATATTGATTTTTGATTCCATTTCCAGCCAGTAATTCCAACATCTACGACTGGAGAGAAGAAAATAGCGACTTTCCAAAAATGAATGTAAAACGAGATTGTCCTATTTTCCAGAAATGACTAAAGGTCTGTTCACATTGTCTGTAACAAATTACACTCTTGCGTTTATAATTTGATACCGTTTGGAGGATGATATTTTAGATAATCATTTTCATGATGATCATTCTATTTTTGCATACTTTTTCGTGTGCGATGACTTGAAAGGTTTTTTATTTGTCATTTAAAAAGAAAACTATACTTCTTTTCATTGCTAGTGTTATATATGTTATTAGAGTGATGACCAGTGGAGTTGTGGGTGTGTACGTTGACTCCTACGCAATAGGACCGCCGTGTCCAAGCTCGATTCCTTGTACGATACAAAAATAATTTTCACGGCCCCACCTCGAGTCGCTGACAATGCTCAAAGAGTATGACTGTCTAAAAAAGTTTCTTAAACTTGGCCGTTCGGAGTCATTAAACTGTAGGTCCCTTCCACTCGTGAGAGAACAATAGTACGGACACATGAGTGGTTGCTGAGAAGCAAGGCCCAGACTCTACGGGCTGTAGCGCCACGCATAAAAAAAAAGATGTTATAAGACCAGATAGAAAAATGTAGTATAAGCTTTGATGTGTTTTTATTCCCTTGTAGATGGATGGATTCTGTCAGTCGGACACGGTATTAGTACAAGTACAAGAGGCTGCAATATTTTAAATGATGTCGATATTTTATAGATTTTCTCTCTTGCAAAACGAAAATTAATAGGTATCAAAAATTGGATGTTAAGAACGTTAAAGGGGAAAACCACTCAAAGCAGTGATAAAGCCTTGTCGACTCCTATTATCCGTCGGATCTTAACAAAAAGTATCACTATCACTCTGTAACTTTTTATTTCATTATTTCATTAAATTCATTAGATTTCCCTTCTTGGAATAGTCCCACCAATGAACACTTATTTCAATTTTCAGGTCTTGAGGGTTCGTTTCGCTTGAAGGTTTAGACAGAGACAGACAGCTCATTGGGGATTTATTCTCCTAAATACGCAACAGTAGATATCCCTAAATAGACCATAATTTCTTTGCAGAATTTTACTATCTTACAAGTCAACATATTGCTCTGATTATAAAGCTAAACAAAAGATTCATTATTAGTGTTTCAATTGATTTTTTCAGACAAAGAGTCCAAGGCAATTTTATACAGACAGCTTGAGAGAAAGAGATAACTACTTTCACTTATATACTCCGTTTAAAGTATGTGTCGTATACGTACACACTTTCCAATGCAATAAAGTTCATCGTGGAAGTTTTCCTCAATGTGTGCGACATCCCTATAAATACGACTGCTGGCAAGCTGCACCTCATAATATCTCTCAGAAAGTTGTGAAAAGCACATCGATTGTGGTTGGATATTAAGTGGAAATACGACATACATATATACTCAGTGGAAAATAGAAATCGATATAAAGCAAGCGTTGAAGAATAAGTTTATTGAAGTGAATACATATATAGAAAGAAGAACTCGAAATAGAAAATTTTTGTTTTTGCTAAAAGGGCCAAGGTAAGTTGATACTTATTTTGCTTGCAAACCTTTGTGTTGAGAGTTTTTTGTTTCGTGAAATCGATATAAAATTCAAAATGGCCGTGAGTCATCGTTTGAAAAACTGTGTTAGTCGATCGATAAGTCTAGAAGCTTTGCTGAACATGATGGTGTACATACATGTAATGATTAATCCTTGAAAACTGAATTTGGATACCTTTTTTTTTTTTTTGTTTTTGTGTTCGTTTAAACAATTATTCTCAATTTCGCGACAAATAGTTTTCCCAGCTAATTTTCTTAAAATCAAGTTGCAAGATGAACTGTTAAATATGTACATGGTGCATGCATAATGCAGATACTGCAATATTTTAGTCTGTGTCATCAGCTTTCAAAATGGCTTCCAGCTGTGCTCCAAATGAACAAAGGTTCAGTTTTTTTTTCTTTGTTACGACTCAATTTTTAAGTAGCGGAGTCTTCTTTTTGTGGCCTTGTGCATTCTAAATTCCTACGTTTTCTTTGTGTTTTGCTTAGTTCTTAATTTTTAAGTAAGCAAAGTGAAACAAATTTCCTTCAGGTACTATTTAGATTCTGAATATTGCACTTGTGTATTCAGCGAAAAACTATACACAAATCCCAGATAGGCACACAAATTTTACAGCAGGGCAATCACACATTGTCAAACACGTCGCCAATTAGCACTTGAAAAAACGATGACTCAACTCTGACACATTTCATTAAATGGTGTAATCAAAAATTTAACACAATTTCATCAGATTTGAGAAACTTAATTGCACGCGAACATATGTTAAATATTTTTTTCATTTCTTTACAGAAAATTGCAAAATGCAGATCTTCGTGAAGACTTTAACTGGCAAGACCATCACTCTGGAAGTTGAACCTTCTGATACAATTGAAAATGTTAAGGCTAAGATCCAGGACAAGGAAGGTATCCCCCCAGATCAACAGCGTTTGATCTTTGCCGGAAAGCAATTGGAAGACGGACGTACTTTGTCCGATTATAACATTCAGAAAGAATCCACTCTGCATTTAGTTCTGCGTCTGCGTGGCGGTATGCAGATTTTTGTTAAGACTTTAACTGGTAAAACCATCACATTGGAAGTTGAACCTTCTGATACCATCGAAAACGTTAAGGCTAAAATTCAAGACAAAGAAGGCATTCCTCCAGATCAACAACGTTTGATTTTCGCCGGTAAACAATTGGAAGACGGACGCACTTTGTCCGATTATAACATCCAAAAGGAGTCTACACTGCATTTGGTGTTGCGTCTACGCGGCGGTATGCAGATTTTTGTTAAGACCCTAACCGGCAAGACGATCACACTGGAAGTCGAGCCGAGCGACACAATTGAGAATGTTAAAGCCAAGATTCAAGACAAGGAAGGTATTCCTCCAGATCAACAGCGTTTGATTTTCGCCGGAAAGCAGCTTGAGGACGGACGTACCTTGTCCGATTATAACATTCAGAAAGAATCCACTCTTCACTTGGTGCTCCGTCTTCGTGGTGGCATGCAAATTTTCGTCAAAACCCTTACAGGTAAAACTATCACTTTGGAAGTTGAGCCAAGTGATACGATTGAAAATGTGAAAGCCAAAATCCAGGATAAGGAAGGTATTCCTCCAGACCAACAACGTTTGATTTTCGCTGGAAAGCAATTGGAAGACGGACGCACCTTGTCCGACTACAACATCCAAAAGGAGTCCACTCTCCATTTGGTGCTCCGTCTTCGTGGTGGTATGCAGATCTTCGTCAAGACTTTGACCGGCAAGACCATCACCTTGGAGGTAGAACCAAGCGACACCATTGAGAACGTCAAGGCCAAGATCCAAGATAAGGAAGGTATCCCCCCAGATCAACAACGTCTGATCTTCGCCGGAAAGCAGTTGGAAGACGGACGCACCTTGTCGGACTACAACATCCAGAAGGAGTCCACCCTCCATTTGGTGCTCCGTCTTCGTGGTGGTATGCAGATCTTTGTCAAGACTTTGACCGGCAAGACCATCACCTTGGAGGTCGAGCCCAGTGATACCATCGAGAACGTCAAGGCCAAGATCCAAGATAAGGAAGGTATCCCCCCAGATCAACAACGTCTGATCTTCGCCGGAAAGCAGTTGGAAGACGGACGCACCTTGTCCGACTACAACATCCAGAAGGAGTCCACCCTCCATTTGGTGCTCCGTCTTCGTGGTGGTATGCAGATCTTCGTCAAAACTTTGACCGGCAAGACCATCACTTTGGAGGTCGAGCCCAGTGATACCATCGAGAACGTCAAGGCCAAGATCCAAGATAAGGAAGGTATTCCTCCAGACCAGCAACGTCTGATCTTCGCCGGAAAGCAGTTGGAAGACGGACGAACCTTGTCCGACTACAACATCCAGAAGGAGTCCACACTCCATTTGGTGCTCCGTCTTCGTGGTGGTATGCAGATCTTTGTCAAGACTTTGACCGGCAAGACCATCACCTTGGAGGTAGAGCCAAGCGACACCATTGAGAACGTCAAGGCCAAGATCCAAGATAAGGAAGGTATCCCCCCAGATCAACAACGTCTGATCTTCGCCGGAAAGCAGTTGGAAGACGGGCGCACCTTGTCGGACTACAACATCCAGAAGGAGTCCACCCTCCATTTGGTGCTCCGTCTTCGTGGTGGTATGCAGATCTTCGTCAAGACTTTGACCGGCAAGACCATCACCTTGGAGGTCGAGCCCAGTGATACCATCGAGAACGTCAAGGCCAAGATCCAAGATAAGGAAGGTATTCCTCCAGACCAGCAACGTCTGATCTTCGCCGGAAAGCAGTTGGAAGACGGACGCACCTTGTCCGACTACAACATCCAGAAGGAGTCCACCCTCCATTTGGTGCTCCGTCTTCGTGGTGGTATGCAGATCTTCGTCAAGACTTTGACCGGCAAGACCATCACCTTGGAGGTAGAGCCAAGCGACACCATTGAGAACGTCAAGGCCAAGATCCAAGATAAGGAAGGTATCCCCCCAGATCAACAACGTCTGATCTTCGCTGGAAAGCAGTTGGAAGACGGACGCACCCTGTCCGACTACAACATCCAGAAGGAGTCCACCCTCCATTTGGTGCTCCGTCTTCGTGGTGGTATGCAGATCTTTGTCAAGACTTTGACCGGCAAGACCATCACCTTGGAGGTCGAGCCCAGTGATACCATCGAGAACGTCAAGGCCAAGATCCAAGATAAGGAAGGTATCCCCCCAGATCAACAACGTCTGATCTTCGCCGGAAAGCAGTTGGAAGACGGACGCACCTTGTCCGACTACAACATCCAGAAGGAGTCCACCCTCCATTTGGTGCTCCGTCTTCGTGGTGGTATGCAGATCTTCGTCAAGACTTTGACCGGCAAGACCATCACCTTGGAGGTCGAGCCCAGTGATACCATCGAGAACGTCAAGGCCAAGATCCAAGATAAGGAAGGTATTCCTCCAGACCAGCAACGTCTGATCTTCGCCGGAAAGCAGTTGGAAGACGGACGAACCTTGTCCGACTACAACATCCAGAAGGAGTCCACCCTCCATTTGGTGCTCCGTCTTCGTGGTGGTATGCAGATCTTCGTCAAGACTTTGACCGGCAAGACCATCACCTTGGAGGTAGAGCCAAGCGACACCATCGAGAACGTCAAGGCCAAGATCCAAGATAAGGAAGGCATTCCTCCAGATCAACAACGTCTGATCTTCGCCGGAAAGCAGTTGGAAGACGGACGCACCCTGTCCGACTACAACATCCAGAAGGAGTCTACCCTCCATTTGGTACTTCGTCTTCGCGGAGGCGCATTCTAAATTATTTCCACTGATTAAATTCAAAATTCATCTCATAAACAAAATAGTATTTTCCACAAAAGCAACGTTAATTCTTTATTTTGTATCAAGATGCTTTTACAAGTTCTGATAAAATATTCATGTTTCTTCTGAAATTAAATAAATGTTACGATTCGAATCAATTTAAAACCTGAGTTTGGTTTATTTGTTTAAAATCTAGTTTGACTGATTCAAGGGTGCCTTCATTTCATGGCATAGCATGACGAGTGGTAGGATGCAGCAAAATAGAAGAGTAAGAAGAGGTAGCGGAGAGTTGTACAGCTGCCGACTTCTGATGTTTAGTGCTGCATTAAAACGTCAGCCATCTTATATCAGCGCATTGGTCTGTCATACCATTCTTATAACAACTTAATTTAGCTCATTGCTGCATGTTGGCTTCGGCCAGTTATGAGGTCTAAGATTTTTTGCAGGTTTGTGTCTTGGCGTAAGCTCACTGGTCATCGCACTGTTTTTCTGGTGCGGGTATGGGAAAGTTAGAAGGACGAGTGTTTTTATAAACGTCAGACTAACAAAGGACTGCGTTATCCATGTTGATTTATGCAGATGTATGATCATAAACGTTTGTATACGTTATTGGCCTTAAGAAATGCTTCTACACTAGCTTTATTCTACAACATCCAATCTCACTCGGTGCTTTACATGCTTACTGTGCTATTCGATGGTCATTAAAGCCATACAAGAAAAAAAAAGTCCTTTTCATTATATAGACGGACTAGAGTTGCAGCGCAGCCGAGGCGAGGAATGTTTCACAAACGGAGAGTTGAGGGTAAGTCGTCTTCCTTTTGCAGATGACTTAGTTATCCTCACATCCTCTCAGACCGAACTGCAGCGCGTACTCGATAGGTTTGTTGGCGTATGTGCAGGTGCTGGGATGAAGGTTAACGTGGACAAATCAGAGGTTATGGTCATTTCCAGAACGCCAATTCATTGCACTCTAGATGTTAGTGGAGGGCCATTGAAGCAGGTGGAGAAGTTCATGTAACGGGGTCTTTTTCAGGAGTGATGGGAGAAGTAATGCTGAGCATTCTTGTAGGATTGGCCAAGCTGGATCAAGTTTGAATCAGCTTCGGAGATCTTCGGAGAATCAAGCAGGCCGAGCCTGGTGTCAAAGCCAAGTTAGCGGTTTTCAATTCAGTATTTGTTCCAACTCTCACCTATGGTCATGAAATTTGGGTAATGACCGAAATAAGATTTCTTCGTGCTGTTGTGGGAGTTACTCGACGGGATAAAGTGACAAACACGGCAGTACGCGGGGAACTCAATGTAGAGCAGCTGCTTCTTCGAACGGAAAGGGCAATGCTTCGATGATTTGGTCACGTGGCTCGAATCTCCTCATCAGCACGACTTCCGAGGTGTGCCTTGAATGTGATTCTATCAGGTAGGCGACCGCTGGGCAGGCAAGGTCGAGGTGGTTGGACCAAGTACAAAAACTCGCTTGGTTGCGCTTATATATATAACTCCTGATAAGTCTCGGGCGAGCATTACCCCGGACACCTGTAGTGGATCATGCATCATGAAGGTGTAGAAAAAAAAACAAAAAACATTAATTTGTTACATAAAACCTCACTTTATTTCGGTATATACTTTACAAACTTCAATTCATGCTGTAACCAAATTGCCAATGACAATAACAATAACGATCCTGATTGGTGAGCAGCAGCCATTGCTACTGGCACGTAGGTGAGAAGCGTAGTTATTCCCAAAGCAACCTGTGTCCAGCCCATTGCTGCAATCCCATTGGCGGCCCAGTAGGCTCTTCGTGGTAAATGCCTCTTTCGTGAAAGTATCCACAGTCCTGATATCAGTGAGAGAGTTGTAATCCCCAGGATTCTGTGGTCGAACTGGACAGTTGTTGGATTTTCGGTAAAATTGACTAATTTTGGTGAATATGCTAATATATCGTCAGGAATCCATTTGTCAGCCATTTTTGGGAATGAATTATAGACTAAGCCGGCATCCAAACCAGCAACAAATGCTCCTGATAGTGCAGTAAGGAATATCATGCCCTTTGTGACGTGGGCTAACTTTCTAAACTTCACAGCACCGCGAGTGATTTCAGTCAGACGTTCTGCGGGTAGTAATTGTCCCAAAGATGAGTGCAGAAATAATGTGTACAGTACAAATGCAAACGACAAATGCGCTGCCAAACGATATTGTGATACTCTTGGCACATCGTTGACATCTTTAAAGCGGTCCTCTAAACCTGACTTTACCATATACCAACCCATTAACCCCTGGGCACCGATCAGAGCTCCGTATACTAGAACGCGTATCTTCATTCCTTTGTTGAAATACCCCTTGGTCCAAAAATATACGGCTGGCAAGGCAAAAAATCCGCCAATAGCTCTGCCCCACATTCGGTGAAAGTACTCCATAAAGTATATGAACTTGAATTCTTCCAATGTCATAGCGGAGTTCTTCATTTTGAATTCTGGATATTGCTTGTACTTTTCGAACTCCTCCTCCCATTCCTGCTGGTTTCGAGGTTTCTGCTCTCCAAGAAGTTTCCATGTGACCATCGACAGACCGGATTCAGTCAAACGCGTGACACCACCCAGCACGACTGCACCGAACACCATTGCGCTGCATCCCAATAGCCATGCTCCGACCAATTTACTTCCTTTTTCAGGTACAATAGTTTGTGCAAACTGCCTGATCTGTGAAGGATGTCTACTTTTCGTGACTTGCTTACCAATGTATAGATTATTTGGTTTGAGGAAAGTACTTTTATTGGGTGAAGTTATGAAATTCCGATTTAATGAATTGTAAGTTTGAAGGCTATGTCTGCTGCAGAGTGTGACTCTTTTAACTAATTGTGAAGTTAACTGCAACCCAAACAACATTGTGAAGTCTTAAAATGTGAATTAGTTTTTGTTAAAATCTTAAAAAAATAATCTTATGTTTAATTACGGAGTAAAATAATACATCCACAAGAAATCACATCCACCGGTCTTTGACACACAGCTGACATGTTTTGGATTTTCAATCTGTCAAATGTCACTGCTGGCGTTCAGGCACGAAACTGAATTGAATGCGACAGTTTCTTTCAGCATAATTTTTGAAATAGAATTGAAACGATGTTATTAATTAAATAATAGGATGTTACTCGACAATCGGTTATTAAATAATTCAACACAGATTTTTTTATTTGGATTTTAAGTTCATTTCTGGTTCTGGTAGAAGTTTATTTACTATTTCCCCCATCCTGTGTTCAAAAGCACGCTACCTTCCACAAAGTGAATACTTGCAGCTTTTGTGGACGAGCTTTTGATTTCAAGTGAATAACCCGGTTCACTTTACTTCACACATGATTAAATTCATATCAAAATTGTAGCTATTGTAGTTCTGTCGAGTGGTTCCTTATCATAGTTCGTTTTTTTTCCGGAGAACTCATACTGATTCATTTTAAAATTATCTTCTCTTAAATTCTGATAGTTAATCGAAATATCACCAAGATGTCGACAGTAGTTGAATATACGATGGAAGATGTAAAAAAACACAATACACCTGATGATTTGTGGGTGGTTATAGAGAAAAAAGTTTACGATTTAACAAAATTTCGCCTAGAGGTAACCTCCTGTTGGAACTCATAGATCTTGTGCCTAGATTAATATATTGCTATTTTTAGCACCCCGGAGGTGAAGAACCAATAGACGACTCAGCTGGAACAGATGCAACAAAGGGCTTCAATGAGGTCGGTCATAGTAGTGAAGCTAGGTAACAAATTGATTTGAGTTCAATCGAAAGTACTGATGTTTATTATTATGTGCTAACATTTAGGGAGATGATGACGAAGTATTTCGTCGGAAACTTGAAACCGGTCGCTGTGCAAATACCAATCAGGTAAGAACGAGAATAAATACTTGTGAAATGCTTTACTTTTGTTTCTAGTACCTACATGGAATACAGTATTATCTCATTAATCATGGTATCTCTTAAAATGATTGGTTATTGAAGAAAATATTTACAAACAATATTACTATTGCAAATAATCAAGGAAAGGAAAAAATGCATGCAAGTATATAGTGCATGTATATCATATATGGGATTTTCCTTTCCAATACTTTACCCATGTAATGTACGTTAGTACGACGAAGATGCTTGCGAATATCGTTAGCCTTTCAATTTCTTAAGCCGTATGGTAACAATCATATGAATTGGACAAAGATGATACTGTGACTATGCTATTCAGTTTCCATGATGTTAAACTAAATGTAGTGTTTGTTGAGCTGTAAAAAGTAACATGCTGTTTATTGGTTTTTCAGAGTATACATTGTACATACATCCATGCATACAACTAATCAAATTCATCTCTGTGTTCTATTTCCGCAGCATCTGCGAAGCCGAGGATGATAGTATTATTTTTATATTGTTACTCATCTTGGGGAATTTACCTAGGGTTATTCTGATTAAATTTCTACTAGTCAGAACTGCTGTCTATGCATTAATTGATTACGTATACAGTGTACATGTGCTTCATATTGCAAATAATTGGATTCTGTGTAATTCACATGAGTCGACTTTCAAAACAAGACAGAACAAAAGATAATTGAAATGTTTATACCGCAAATTAGGTAGTTTCTCAGAAACTTTACTAGACTATAGACTTTAAATGTCTATTGGCGTTGCTTGCTAACTAACCTGTATTCGATTACTCTTGGTACATTTAAACTACGGTTGTGTAGTAGAGGGCATCAAACTTTATTTCTTCTTAACTGGATTATTCAATTTCAAACTTTCGCAGTTGATGGATATGCATATGTAGGGGAACATGGGGACAGTTGATCCCCCCTTTTTAAATTACGCATTCTTTCGGAAATTATAAGATATACTTCATTCGCAATTAACATTTTCAAAAGTAACCAAGTGTCCCCGAATAAGGGAGACTTGATCCCATTGTAGGGTAGACTTGGTTACAGGGGGGATCAACTCTACTGCTTCTTCGTTTAGAGAAAATATTCTTGACAGCGCATAATCAGGAGTGTAACTTCCGTCGTTCGCTTGCTGATGTTTGCTATAGTATCTTTTAAGTGTCATGATAGGTATCCCGAACAGTTTTGCCTTCAAAAACAATCTGAACAGCTTTCCTCAGTTGTCCTCAGTTGCCGATCTATTGGGACACGTTTTTTAGCGCCCTCCTTTGGCTTATACACACGCGGCATAATATGTACCTAATAACAAAAATACAAAACGAAATTATAAAAACATAAAACAAAATTTAAATTCCTATATAGATCCCGGGATCAAGTCTCCCTTACTTTAATGGGATCAAGTCTCACCTCGGGTAGTTTTTTACTTATTCACAAAATTTTGTAGGGAAAACAAAATATATTTTATAGAGAGATATGCGCAAATATTTACCAAAATATACACTTTCCAAAATAAATTAACACAAAACACTTCACTTAACAACGCTGTAGACAAAAAAAAATCCAAGAAAAACTTAAAAAAAATAACTTTACGGCTATTAACAAAAAATACACCCTTCAGGTTAAGGTTTTTCCGTGCGAGTGGCAAAACGCCGTCTGAAGTTATTTTCAATATCAAATGCTGTGATGCCGCTTTATTATTCCAAGAAAATATTTCTCGTTGTGGAAATAATACCCAGGGATCAAGTCTCCCGGGGGATCAAGTGTCCCCAGGTTCCCCTACATAAATACAATGTGCAACGTTGTACCAGGCTTGGATGTAGAGTTCAAATTCATGTCTCAACGATGAGTTCCAGTTCAAACGTTCATAGCAATTCATGCACTGATTAACCACTTCATTAATTTCAAATCGAATAAATTAATTCACAAAAATGCACTTGATTAGGTTTCTAACAAAATGCTGATAATTTACTAACCACTTTTCATTATTATAGTTAATTCCAATAAGTTATCAATTCTCCTAATCATCTTAAGTAAGTCAATAAAATTGGGCATTTGCACTTTGGCACAATTCTGGGTGATGCACGTTGAGTTTTCTTGTTGCAAATACTTACAAATGAGTATTAATTTTGGTTGTTCAATAATTTTGAATACTTCACAGATCAGAATCAGAGAGAAAATGTTGTACAATATCGTGATCGTGGAAATGCATTAATATTTTTTTTTTTTTTTTAACTAAATAGTGTACATTCCATTTTGGAACAAATTGCACAATATTGACGTTAAAGCAGATTGTCTCTATAATTGTTGGTGTTTTTGGAGCTTTAATTTTCTTTTTGTCTTGTAACTGTTATCCCCTTGCTTTTTACTTTCTAATGCTTGAGAAAATAAAGATATTGCAAAATCATCAAATATGATTGTGTTCTTTTTATTTTAAAGGGAAATTAAGATTGCTGTTGGCGCTATTGTTATTGGAGTTGCGACAGTGTTCATCATTAAAAAGTTAATAGCTGCAAGAAATTAAGTTAACGATCGTGTTTTATCGCATAACAGTAAACTTAAAAGTGTAGGATCATTTTTGCACATCCCCTTCATTCCGTGAGTGTAATATCCTATTTTTTTTGTATTTAATATACAAGTATAAATAAGTCATTCAATAAAGCGATTCATGATTATATTTGAATGGTTGTTAATACGTTCTGTAGGCTTGCTTGCAGATTGTGAGCTTAATTGATTCACAGGCAACACGCAAATCATCAATAAACTGATGTCAAAGAAAGCCGTTAATAATGATTTATGATTAAAATGTATTCAAGGTTGCACCCTTGATACCATTTTTAACTTTGATAGTCGTGCACGATTTAGGAGTATTTGAATTTAAAAATAAAAAATATATACATATGTAGTATGTACATGCTATCAATAAAAATAACTGTCAGAAGTAATGATGCAGAATATTTAACGCTAGAAACCGTGCTGGGATGAGATGGATGAAAATGGGAGCAACAAGTAATGAATTCGAAAATGTTGTGAAAAAGACACGTATACGACTCGAAATACGTAACCACTTCAGCAGCATACTAGTTTGAATTACAACAGCTATATGTTTGAGCTGCAAATAATCCTAACATGTTATACAAATTACTTCGATCTAGGTACTAAATTAGGGATCTTTTGTATAGGTTATTTTGGCGTGATGGGTAAGTATGTATGTTTAAATATCCTACTTAACGACATAAAATTGTTTCTCTGCGAATTATTTCGTTGAGAACTTGTCGAATCAACTACGCGATCCACAAATCCATGATCAAAATAATCGCGAACTCTTCTACTCACTGCGAATTGCGAACTTCGCAAACGCTGACACTTTATTCATCCGGAGTTTTCTCATTCGCAGACAAATTGACAAAAATCTCAACAAAAGATAGTTTAACTATGCTAATTACTGATTTTAACTTGTTTCTCCGCAAATCAATCATTCTAGTTGCGAACTGTCAAGCTTAGAACGCAATACCCAAAGAGGCAAACGCGATTCACAAATTCACGACAAAACAATTCGCAGTGAAGTGTCAGTTTTCATATATTCTTCTCTGCGAATGAAAAAAATCCATATGAATCATGGTAGAAGGAATTTTTTGGAATTCCTTCCACCATGCATATGAATGAATTGTCAGTGATTGCGAAATTCACAATTCGTAGCGATCTCGTGTGAATGGCCCTTAATGACAACGATCCGCAAAATTACGATATAAAAGCAACTCGAGGAAAAGAAATGCAGTATTCTGTTTGTCTGAGAAAACGCAGCTACTTTGCGATTTTAACAGATCGCGGCAGCTCGTCAACAACACAAATTGCATTTCTTAATTTGTCACTAAATTACTGACTTGGCATCACTTTTATCAAAACTTCGAGAAATGTTTTGACGTGATTCTGACGTTTGCCTTCGACCACAATTCATTCAATCTTCATTTAATTCGATCAATTAAATACAGCGCGTCTAGCGTGCCAATTTAATTCGGAAACAATTCGCAAGAGTTTGGATTGCAATTAAATCATTTTGAAAATCAAGATGTCCCTTGAAGAGGTACGTTTATATACGAATTCAATCCTTATTGCAACTTAACACATTGATTTTTTTTATCTGTAGTTGAGACGTGATGCTGAAGAAATCATAACATTATTAAGCGAGGCCAAACGGCAACGAATTAAAAATGTTTTAATTATTGAAAAGCATAGAATAGAAACCGAAATTGTGAATATCGAAATAAAAGCGCACGCCGAAGCCGAAGCCGCAAAAAAAGGAAATACTGGTACGGCCAAAGCTGCAACTACTGCATTGCCAACAAAGAGGTATGATAATTCTAGAAAACGAAAATATAGAAGCTTAACAGATAAACATCATTCCCCAATAGATATCTAGTAGAGCTGAATGAGTATGCATGGGATCAAAGTGAAAAGTACGTAAAAATGTTCATTACATTGGACGGCATCCAAAATCTATCGGAGGACGACGTAAAAGTAACATTCACCGAAAAAACCATGAATTTTCATGCAAACAATTTGAACAACAAAGACTACGGGTTGACAATAAATAACTTATTGCATCCAATTGATGAAGTAAAAAGTTATCGCAAAATTAAGGTAGGTATGGTAGCTGTTTATATGAAGAAGAAGGAGGAGGGCGTTACATGGTCTCATTTGACAAAAATTGAGAAGCGACTAAAAGACAAACATGATGCCAATATGAAGAAAGAAATGAAAGGAGAAGATGCTATGGTTAATATAATGAAGCGCATGTTCCAGAGTGGAGACCCCCAGACAAAGCAAATGATTGCAAAAGCATGGACCGAGAGTCAAGATAGGTTGATGGAGAAATAAATTAAGGAAGAATTTTGAAGCATACATAAATGTCTTACGAAAATGTGTTAATATTTGTAAGGAAAACAATGGAATTCCATTTAACAATAAGCTAATATGATAAATCTAAATAATTGTATAATAAATTACGATTTCAACCATAATATTCACTTTTTATTTATTGTGTTGAGAATCATGCGGATACCGTGGGTGGCAAATTCAGACATCGTTACAGGTTGTAACACTGCCGTCAATTATTGTATACATACGAACGACCTGACCAAAATGAATTATAATCTAGATTCCTAGAATAAGACATTTTTATTCACTTTCTGGAGCCTTTGAATATGGTGTAATCTGCTGGGTTATGCTGATAATTGGTCTGTTCGGCAGACATAGCTCCTGATGGGAGTGATGCTTCGAATTTACAAACCTTTTTTTCCAGTCATTACATTTTGACTATAGAAGAAGTCTTAGAAGTATATAAAAGAAACTCTTCGGATGAATGCGAGTTACTTGAAAAAAATGTCTCATCACACCAGGAATTAAAAAAAAACAATTTGAGTATATTACTGAAAATTTTATTTATTCATTTTTTTTTTTTTGTTAATTTTTCATTCAATTTGCACTATATTCGCCAAATAGAATAAGAAAATTTCGTTACACAGTATTAATGTAGTTTTGCATATACTAAATACACATACATATGTATCTAATTACCTAAAACACTAACACAATACATAGAATGTCAGCAAATGGAAATGTTTGAAACATAAATATATAATTTAAACAAAACATAACTTAAAGTAAAATAAAATAAAATAAAAAAAAAATGTCTTTATGCTTTGCCTTTGTGTGATTTCCCAAGCGAGCGAAACATGTAAAATGTTCACCTCGCACACAAAACACCGAGTACTTCAAAGTAACCTAATTAAATAAAAAATATAGATCTAAATCTCTTTATGTCTTATACTGTTGCTGTGATTGCAGTGTCTTAAAGCTAAAGGTTTGAATTTCTTTTTGATTCTTTCAAAATAGAATGTTTTCATTATATCGAATATAATTTCAATTTCTTTGTATACTACATATATATATATCGTTTTTTTTTTGTTTACTTATTTGTATATATTGTATATATAATTATCTTTTAGAGTATATATATATATATAATTTCATTTCTTCTACAAAATGGAGTGTATTGCATGATGGTGTTAGTAATGATAATCGTTTAGTATTTCATAGTTTTAGCCTTCATTAGATTTTTTACTAAGTTTATAACGATTTTTAAAAATAATATAATGTAATACGTGTGTGTTCCTTTTAGTAATACGTGTGGTATATATATATAGTTGTTTGTAGTTTATTTCATGAGCAGTAGGAGGAAAAAATAATCATATGACTCACATGCAAATATTTTTATTTTAGTTGTGGGTATGATGTGTTGAGTTTATTTTAGTTTTAACCTAAATGCAGATTTAGATTCAGTATTCATCGCAACTCATCAATACTTTGATGTTACTTTTATATTAGAGGGTGGTAGAGTGTCCTTGCCTGGGCTTTTCTATCTAATAATTGAGGCAAAGGACGAGATCCAAAGATCTAAAGAAAAATACTCAGAGTTGTGGTTGGTAGAACTTGCAAACTTCTTAGTAGCATTATTTGGTTGCAGAAATATCATAAAACGAGAAGTACTTCATTGAAATATGAAATAATAACATATTAACTGAGCTCAATAAATTAGAAAAGATATCAAATGAATGCACATGAAAACTCAAAACAATGTCAACATCCGTCCAGTTCATAGAATAAAGAGAGAGAAAACACAATTAAACTACAACTCCATCAACATATGTGACATTGCATGTTGTAAACTGAAATTCATGTCATCTCAGATAAAATTGATTGTTCAAATGAATTTTAATTGCATTTATTCTTCACCATTATCTTGTCAGTTTAATGTTTCGTTTACTCTTTACCACATTTGCGTCATCAACACTCTTTTGTGAATAATAAAAGTTTTAATTGTTTTAAAACCAGCTCAACTATGGCGTCGTATATGAGAAAGCATTAGGTACAGTTGCCACGAAGAATGTGTATTATTTAAAGTACACAAGAAGCCAGTTTGCAATGCCTGCTATGAAAAATATGCTCACAAAGCTATAAAAGGCAGGTTGATTACATTGAAATTATTAAGCAAGTCAAGTCAGAAAAAAAACCTGAACCACTATTGCAACCTACTGTTTGAAGGAATTCAATAGACATATCCGCATTGAGTCCAATATTATCACTTTTTCCCGCTCCCAACGTGTGGTTTTGTTATTCAGCTCTTAATTGTTAAATTATCGCGTCTAGCAGGACATAACTATGGTTGTGTGTATAAAAACCAATAGATCAACTGAATTTGTCAACATGTAAATATATATATATGAATGTGAATGTAGTTCTGCTTATGAACTAAAATACTTTTCATTAACGAAACAAAAAACAAATACCTAATTATAATTATAGAACAATATAATCAATAACTGTTTATCTACTGCCACCCATTGGGTTTACGGACATTAGTCTATGTTTTTCTTTCTGTTTTTTTTTTTTTTTGGGTGGGGTTGGGGGTACTTATATATCCAATGGCAATATTGGAAGGGATCAATAAAACAAACAAATTAGACCATACATTAAGGAAATGAATACAAAAAATGAGAGCAAAAAAAATACAATGAAAAAAAACACAAAAAAAAAACAGAAAACGAGAATATTTGCATGCAGATACGAGGAATCTTTAAAGTTCTCTAAAACGTCCTTAATGCGTAAAGGCACTTAGAAAGTGTGCGCCACCCAATTCGAACTGTTGTTCATTGTTGAATTCAAAACTATCGGTCGAAGTACCACCACCCATTGCTCCCATATTGTTCTTTAAATTGTCCATATCAAGCATTGGTGGCTTATCACCTGGTTTCCAGCGTCTATGTATTCCCAATGCCTTTAACTTCTGACACACCGATGAGGGTGATATTGAGTAACCCTTTTCGGCCAGTCTCGCCGATACTTTCCAATACTGTATATTGCTGTCTTCTTTGATCATTTCGAGTATTTCGCGTGTGATTTCTTTGTCACGTTGTTCACGTTCCGCTGCTTTTAGGCGACGTCGTGGCGTATTTGTTTTTGGAGTACTTGGTGCAGTTATTTGTGATACCTGCTGTTGCTGTTGTTGCGATTCTGCTGGCTTGGGACGTGCTTCGCGTCTGCTACGGTACGACAATGGTATACCTTTTACTATTGCGTCACGCAGCTTCCATGCCGTCATCTGGGATACGTTAAGTTGACGTGCGATCTCCATTGTGGAAGCATTTTGTGATACCAGAACCTTTGCTGTCTCGTATTTTTCATCGTCAATGAAGACATTCGGTTTACGGGGCTTCTTTGTTGGGCTAAATGTAAAGAGTGCGTTTCATTATTTGATCATGTTTGGGTAATGTGTGGTTGTCTTACGGTTGTTCTGTTTTTATGGGCGGAATGGGCTTTATGGAAAGATTCACTGGTAACTGAAAGCCGGGTCTGAAATGGAAAGGAAACTGAGTAACCAATTTGGAATTGAAACGGTCATTACACGACTTACGGTGGAATCTGAAAAACCCCTGGCATAGACTGCAAGACGTGTTGTTTGTATCTTTGCATTTGATCAATATTGTGTTCAGATGAGTTTGCACCTTTTTCATTTTCCTCCTCGTCATCGTCATCATCATCATCGTCGTCATCATCATCGTCGTCATCATCATCATCATCGTCGTCATCATCGTCGTCATCATCACCGGATGTATCAGCATTCTCGTTTTGCATATTCATCTGATTGGTTGCTGCTATTCCCATTGCCGTTGCAAACTGTTGCATATCACTATTTACACTGTTCTGGTAGTTCGATAGTGCAATATGTTGTTGTATGGAATTACTTTCGCCGCTGGTATAATTATTTTCATATTTTACTTGTTGCTGCATTGCTTGGATATTCATTTGGGTATTGTTTTGATCGAGATTGTTCTTGTTTGCATCTTGTTCTTGTTCTTCGCCTTCATCATCATCGTCATCGTCGTCGTCGTCGTCATCATCGTCATCATCGTCGTCATCGTCGTCGTCGTCATCGTCGTCATCGTCATCATCATCATCGTCGTCGTCGTCGTCATCGTCGTCATCATCATCGTCGTCGTCTTGTCCCTCCTGCTTCATTTCAGTGCCCTCCTCCACACGTGGACTTTCAGTCTCTGTATCATTTTCAATTTGTTCGTTTTTAATACTCAATACAATTTGTTCAGATACGGCTTGAGAAGTCTCTGCCGTGGCTGGATTTTGTTCGTCTCCCGGTTGAACCATCATGTCCTCTCCTTCTCCTGGCTGATCAACGAAACGTTCGTGTAAACTTACACCATTAACCAGATTTTTACGCAGACGCCAGGCGAACGTACGCGATATGTTTAGTTCTTGAGCAATTTGAGTAGTTGTAGCCTCTTTTAGGATTAATTGTTTAGCCAAAGCGATTTTGTTTGCATCTAGTTTTATTCGAGTTCGTCCTTTCCTCTTGGCATTGTTTACGAAAATTCTGAAAAAAAAAAAGAAAAAGAAGAATTCAATTACCTTAACCAACTCGTTGGAGTTTGTCTCAATTTGTTACCTCCTATTGTGAACGTAAAAGGCATTATCTGGTTTACGTGGTGGAATTTCAGGTTTTGGAAAGTTATTATATTGGACGATATTTTGTTTGAATAACTGCTGTAAGGGCCTAGTAACCAATAAAAGAAAACATAATTAGCGGACCGCTTTGATGGGAATTCGTTGTTGAGGGCACATACACTTTTGCGGCACGGGATGGGCAACCGGTTCTCTTGTGCCAACCAAGATGATGTCCAGTGGGGAATAGGACATGACAGTCAGTGCACTGCATCGGACGGCTAGAATTGAAATGATATGATAAGAACCACCTCCTCAACGCATTTTCATAAAAGATCAAATATGCAATTTTTTTGAAGTGCTTTTAAAGATCTTGCTCTGAACATTATAACTCGTCTGATACTGCACAAGTCCCAGTTCACCCTTTCACCGTCAAAGACAATTAAATGTCTAGGACTGATTGAGGATTGGATACTGAAGAACTAACCCCAGAATACCTACGACTTGCTCAATATCTGCCGAGTTTTTATTGATAATACAATCGATTGATGTTTCTTTTTTGTTGCCAGTACCCCCGGTTAGTTGCGTTGGCTAAAATTAACGTTTTTCGACGCATTTAACCAAGGAACGCCATTACAAGACGTGTACATTTCTTATGGAATTTTTATTTTAGTTTTTCGATTGATTAAATAATTAAGCGAGCGCCAATTATCCGGAGACTACTGTACATACGAAAAATCGCATCAGTTTATTTGTTCGTAATTCGGAAGAAAAGTAATATTTTATTTATTTTTGTTCACCAATTTAAAGCTTCGTTCATCAAAATAAGCAAAAGTTGCGTGTTTCATTACAACTCGAATTGTGAATCATTCTTTTGGAATGTGTAACTTCTCACAGTGCTAACAAAATATAATCGAAGGGATGAGAAAGGGGAGGGTGGGGTGAAAAAAAAAGTTATTTTTTTGTTTGTTTTATCTCTTATCGAATGCGAGGGAACAACAAAACTAAAGAGCTATCGTTGTAGACAGTTATATGTATATATATAGTAACATTTAAATGTACAGTTATGTTACTTTATTTGGAGAGGAACATTAGCAATCGATAAGAAGAAAAGTCAATCCGAGTTTTTGGAATAAAGCATATAGTTTGGTGAACAATGATTCCTATTTTTACTTATTGAATTGAATTGAAGATTATGGGGAGTGACTATAGAGTCATAGTCAGTGCCCCTATTTTTTACTTAAAAACGAGGGGTTATTAAATAGGGGGAGAACAGATAGAGAAGGTGTCGATTTATCGATACCTGTCAACATTTCAACTAATAATACATAAATTAATTCACATAAACAGTGCATTATATCAGAAGGAGATAAAGAGGTTTCAAAAAAGTAATTTTCACTTAAGATCTTTACGCGAGATACATAACCCTGCCCATGAAACGCCGTCGCTTGTGAAATAAAAAGCATTGAAATAATCATTTCACAAGTCGATGGTTTGTTAACAAGTGTTATTTCAAGAGACACGCTTTAAAGTAAATTCCAATATGTGACAAATGCCAGTTGAACAAAAGAATCAATTCAAAGATACATTTTGTCTTTAGCCAGACAAAGATTTAATTGTATGTATACGATATATATGCATGAATATGAATGCTTTTGTGGCTTACAATCAATCTGCTACCATAGTATGTTGAACTTGCTTGAATTTGTTTCAATATGTCATTCACATCATTTATCACCTCATGTAGTTGAAGGCAAATATATGTATATGTACGCATGTGAACAAGTTTTACTGATTCAAAGATTGGCATTGGTTGTACCGTCTATAAGAAGAGCACAAAAAACAGCTACAGAAGTTAAACGAAAATATACCATGGACTGCAACTGCATGAGAGAATTAATCTAAATTACTGATACCATTCCAATTAAGTTTAAAATAACTGTTGGTCGATAAGTCGTTTTGGCCTGGTGGATGAGTGTTAGATTATATTACACGTCACATCGGATAGTAAGAAAAAATCAGCCTATAACTGTATTGTTGTTTCCTCCATCTTTCCCCTCACTTTTCGTTTCAACCATTTTTCCCCTGAACACGAAATTAGGTAAAACATGTTTTAATTTTAATATTCAATGGAATTTCGTTGGTATGGTAATTATCTTGTTGTAACTGTTTATAATTTTACGAGAAATCAGTCGATAGTAGGTTCAGTTGTTGTTCTACTTCTTTAAAACGCTTCTACTTGTACATTTATTTGATTTCCTATTCGGTCGTTTATTTTTGACCACTTCCCTTCCATGTGATTATAGTTGTACTAATTATAGTGTTTTATTAAAATGTAAATTTCCTTTCGTATCTGTTTCGGGTTTGATACGACTATGCATGTACATGTGTTGCACGAGTAATTCTTTGATTGTGTGAGATAAGGTTTTATTGCTCCATGTCAAATTCTAGATTTGTTCTGCGTTTATTTTTATTATTATTTATTAATTGAGATACAATTGGGGTTGATGATGAAATCGGAGAAAAGCTAAAATCTCTTCTAAACTACATTCGGATGCAAAATGTTCTCTGCTGCGGAAATATTACCGGTTAACCTTAAACATTTGACTGGAGTTTTTAAAAAATCTGTTAAATTTGAATGTTGTTGAAGCATTGTATACCAAAACAAAAAGAATGAAAGAATCAACTCCTTTTCTCAATCAACGTTATCTTTGCTGATTTCATGCTCGCATTACTTACGTTTGATTCCTCCTCTTCTTGACACAGCGTCCGCGACGAACATGCTTCTCCAGAAAACGCTTGTACAAATATGTCTTTTTGCAGTTCATACACTCGTAGACCGGTGCCGAACGACCGTGACAGCTTTGCATGTGATCCTTTAGAAGTTGTTTCATTTCGAACAGTTGATAACAAATGTTACATTGAAAGCCTTGCACCTGTCCGTTTCCACCCTGTCGATCCATGCCATCATCGTGCGGAGTTATCAACTCGATTTCTGGTATTAAGGGTAAGTGATCATCATCCATGGACATATCGCACGATGACGACAAGGCCATCCCCGTTCCAATTCCATTTACGGCTGCCATCGCATCCGCCTCCTTAGCCTGCTGATCCAACAAATAGTTATTCATCATTAGCCGAATGGAATTCAAATCAGCATTCTTGTAGTCTGACTGCTCGTGTTGGACACTGTCAGCACCATTGCCATTTGACCACAGTATGCTGTTCGCTCCTATAGAGCTATTGCACTGAATGCTCCCGCTCATTTCCTCGTTTTGGTCATTGTCCGAGCTCTCAGAGATTGTAATAACATCTCCACGGGGGTCCATCTTGCGCATCATTTGCAGATGATGCCGAAAGAAATTGTCGGCATCCTCGCATTTCTTCTTGAACATACACGCACTGATCGCCGTTTTTGCACAAGCCATGCACACCTGTTGCGGCAGAGTATCGCCCTTCTCGATCTGAAACCGTACAAAAATAAATTTCATTCGATTATTCACGAATATGCCACATAATTGTGTTTTAAATCAGAGGCCAACCACTACCAATAATATTCATTTCGCATAACTGTAAACACAAATGAAACGAGCAAACGAAACGAATACGGTGGGCTAAAGACCAGACAACACACGAAAAGATAAGAAAGGAAAACCCAGAATAATACGCACGAATTAAATACCCACAGAGGGGAGCGCAGACATACCTTAACATCGGCCAACGTTGTGATTTTCTTCCACAGCAGATCTTCACCAAATATCGGAATCATGGTCGCACACTCCGAATTTGATATGCAAATCCGACACAATTGAATATTTTCATCCATTTTTCTTCATTTGCTTTAGAATCCAAAGGGGGAAAAAAATGTTAGATATTAAAAACGAGACACGGCTTCGAATATATCGTTGTGCCTCGTCTCCAGCCGACCACCACTGGATGTGACTTTTCCGTGCACACGGCCAAACGAGTTTATTTTTCTATCTTTTTACTCCTCTTATCGAATGTGAAATAATACACACAATAAATGTGGAAAACACTTAGAAATAAAGGAAAAAAAGGTAATTTTTCCTTCTTTTCTTGTCAATTAGCCAAAAGAGAGTGGTGGTGGTGTGGTAGTGGTGGTCTGTCGACGGCGATGACGACGACTTGAACGGCAACGACGACGACCGAACCAATGTACTTGTACAACAATAGAATTTTTAATGATTATACTCTATATATCGTGGAACACGAAGAAAACGAAAGAAACGAAATATGAAACGAAAGGGGGACAAGCAAACACACAGAAGTTGTTATAAAAAATATAACGACGAATACATTTTTTTTTAATGAGTTTCTTGTACTAGTAATTGTAGATTGTTTTATTAGATTTCTTGTTTCTTTTGTTATACAATCGATTTGTTTTTACATTTTCCGCACTGAAATGAATAAATATTACACGTTTTCCACTTAACACTAACCGTAATAAATTAGATACAAAAATATATATGGAATGAAAAAAAAAAACTTTATTTCCGGGGCATGAAATGTGATTTGATGGACTTTTTCGACGAAGAATTAAAATGGAACAAAATTATATGCAAATAGATGCATTTTGACATCCATTTCCATTCAAATGTCACACGAGAACTAGTCTTTTCCAATTTCGGGAGGGGATAGTTGAATGAATAACATATTCAGCTGGCTGAATGAGAAATCTTTCAGGTTTTTGTCGGCTTCAATTTGTTAAAGGTGAGTGATACGATGATGGAATTCGTAGTACTATACGAATTAAAAACCGCCACTGATTACAATTTTAATTAAATATATACATAATTCAACGTTGTCTCAAGGACTATAGATTTCCGATATAATTTTTATTAGTTTCACCCACATTACACAATTTGAAAAAAGAAAAATATGTTAAGGCCCGTCTGTATGCTATATTCTGGCAACTCATGTGGTTAATTGTTAACTTCTGGCCACGCCGCTTATTTGAGCGGCATGATGTGTATGGTTAAATAAATTAACAGCGCCCAGTTACCCGATAAGGTATTTGTAGAACTTATCAATTGCCAAATTGAGGTTTAAGAGGTGAACCGTCATGACTCTATTAACATATGTTCCGCATCCACAAAGAATTTTTCGATATTGATCGGAAAATTGTGTATTCTAATGTCTGTAAAACGTATTTTCTTCTTTTTCCTGAAATTATGTCTGAAGAAATATTCCTTAGCTCTGAACCCTACATGAACATTTTTGGTAGTCTTTTTTCTTTTTTTTTTTTGAATTCAAGCAATTTCTTGCGTTTTTCAAGCATTGTTAAATTTTGTCCTTTAGCATAGTCATTGTAACGGTCCATGTATTCATATCTTTTTACAGCCGCTCAAGCAATTCGTACTTTCAGCGCCAGCAACTGCTGTTGCTGTTGGCCTAGCATGTGTTCGCAGAGCACCGCTGAAGGTGGATAAACCCTTGAGTAATTCTCAAATATTCGCATATGACTACAGAACTGGTTTTATGTGCTCTACCATAATTTTGTTTGTGTATCTACACTCGCGTATGGAAGCATGATTTCTTGCGCTCCCTCGTTATGCTACTCGCTTTATCGTTATTATTTTGCAGACTCTTTCATTCTGCGCTTTCTACCATTTGGCCAATCCAAATGGTCGATTGGCTTTGGCACAACTATGTGTGTACGGCAAAGGCAACATTGCCGTATGACGATGATTGAACAGATTTTAATGACACAACATGCAAACTCTTTTTGAATGGTATTTATGGGCACGAAACTGGAAATCACACAGATGATTCAAGAAAGCAATCGAATATGTTATACGATAAATGCGAGGAAGTTGAAATGAGGTTAGCCTAAGAAGTGAATGACTCTTAAGAGTTAAAAGCTTGTGCAATGGAGGTTCTTCGATGAAACACTTCGCACATTATTTTCAATGCATGTCTGTAGGTACATAATAATGTTTGTAGTTTTGTGAATAATAAGTAAACTGAATAGTGGGGAGGGGCGGATTGAATTAATGGTATCGTAATGATAACCGTAATCATTATTTATAAGTCAGTTGTTGTTTTCTTAGAAGTTCAAAAAGAGGATAGAGAGGTTCAGGTTCAGGTGGTTTAAAAATGAATGCAATCTTGACCTAGAGCTCGTAGTAATTAGTTTCTGTTTTTTTTTAATGTCCAACTATGACAGTCCAACTAAATGAGATTCAGGCGTTCCTCATAACTACAGCAACTTTAGAGCAGATTTAGAGATCTCCCATGGATATCCTTTATGGAGAATTCAGCTGACCTCGCTGATCTTCACTTCTTCATCTACTAGCGCTACAGGTTGGGCCTCAACCAACAAGCCTCTCCTCTGGCACGGTCTTTAGCCAGCTGCCTCTAATTTCGCACGCCAAGTTGGGTGAAGACCTTCTCCACTTCTGTGCGCAATCGGTTTCGTGGGAATCCTCAATTGCGTTGTCCCACTAGTGCGAAGTCTATGAATCTTCAAGCGGGGGCATTAATTGCAGCAACAGCAATATTTCAACAGTTTTGGCACATTCTACAATTTGATAAATTAATTTTAGGCAGACTGATATTTCATTCACATGGAGTTCCTGCAATCGCAAATAGTTACCGTAATTATCGACCATCATGAGTAAATTGGGAAAATGTGCAGTACATTGGACGACATGAGGTGCTGAGGTGCTCAACTTATTGATAACATAAATTAAAGGAAATGTAGTACAGTACTAACTCGGTAATTCGAACTATAAGATACCACCCTAATTCGAACTATGGAGTTTTTCGAATTACTGCCTACTTTATTCGAACTCAATATCTTGGATGAAAATGCAGTGTAAAAAAGTTTTAAGTACATAGTATAATGCATTTACAGTCGAACTTCGATAACTCGAACCATCACTTGCCAAACAATAAAATCGAGTTATCGAGAATCGAGCACATAAAACGTACAGGAACATAATTATTGTTTAAAAAAGTCTTTTATACACGATTGAAGGAAGGATTTTTTATTTCGGTTTTCAAAAAAAAATTTCAACGGAACTTAAACCATTGTACAGAGTATCGGTTGTTTTTTTTTATTAATTTTTAAATGCACACGCAAAATGTTTAAAGACTCTTGCAACCAACTCGTTTGAAACTGGTTGAGTCAAATACTCATCCAAATCTTTCGCCATCATTGTATCACTGTCGCTGTCATCGTTATTGTCCAGCTGTGCAGATTAGGATTCACTCCTGAATATTTCGGCAATATCTTTATCTGTGTGTTCTTACTCATACTTATAAGAAATATAACAATTCTTAAGAAATAACGATTTTCTATACCAGTTCATAGGAAAACACAAAGATAGTGCCTCGAAAAATACATTATAAAACAAACTTGTAAAACACGCAGAATTTGGGAAAATTTCTTCAAACCTTTAATATTATTGTCTCAAAAAACTCACAAACTACTGAACTGGAATTGACACTTCTTCAGCGTAAATTGTGATCTCCCCTAATATTTCTAAGAAAATACTTTTAGATCTGTTACTGTTTAAGCACTCAGCAAAGAACGATTATAGAATTTTAATTACAGAGTACATATTTTGGCAAGAGTTCGAATTACAAGATACATACTGTAAAAATATATGTGTTAGAATTAGTGTAGCGTTCGAAGTAATGAATGTTTGAATTAGCGAGGTAGTACTGTATCACTTTTTCTAGAAATATTAAATCAATGTTTTTAACTTAGTAAACAATTCTTATTAGAAATGCATATGTACATGTTTAAAGTACATATAAAATTAAAAATATTCGACGGTGCATTATGAAACTAGAAAATAAAATAAGTTTTATTGACAGATCCTATATTATCGCCATTGTGAATTGTGAATATTATGTATGTACAAAGGATCCAATCCAATTCCAATCAGAAAGGCTTTTTCTTCCCTGACACTTTCATTTGCAAAAATCCTGCTTATTATTTGGAAAAAAATATCCCCTATGATCATGATCCTTGATCAGAAAAGGGAAATATTTGCAATTTCCAACTGAATCAATGTAACATGAACCTTAATATTGCATTCGGTAATAACGTAAGAACGTAATTTCCCATCCGCTATCGGGTGAAATTTGACGTTTCACAATTCGACTGTCGGTATTTGTTATGATTTTATTCACACGCGAGTGTTGAACGAATTGTGCTTTTATTGCCGCCTCTCACAATCAATTCAAATGGTAAGTCCAATCATCATTTATCTTCTATCTCATTAAAATATCCCAAATGCTGCGTGAAACCACTTGTCCGCAAATCTCCCATGGCCGCCCCGTCGCCCGCCCACCAAAACCTCTTCAAGCTATTTGTCTCAACTCAACCCAACCAATCAAACTGTCAAATTTCGTTAAAATCGTACGTGTGCGCTTGTGTGTATTTCACCAAGGAGGAAAAGGGTTGAAAGGAAAAACAATAAAATTTCGCTTTCGTTATTTTGCCACCAAAAGCTAAAAAATATTTTGTCGCAATTAAAATAAATGTACGATCAGTGGTTGGTGTGAAATTGTTGAATTTCGATGGTAAACCAACGAAGACGGTACACCTTAGGTGAAGTGAACGGTATCAAGTGATTTGGGACATTTTTTTTTTTGTTCTCGCGGGGAAAATTTTCTCAGATGTCAGGTGGAGGTGGTGGCGTAGAACACCATATTGTCATTGTTAATCCCGCGACCACACCACACGGACATTCGGAGCTTGTGAAAGCTGAATATCCAAGCGAAATAGAATCTCATTCACATAATCCACAACATCAATCGCAATTTCATCATAATTCACGTTTTGATTATAATTATTCAGCAACTTTGCTTAACTTGGACACTTATCAGAGCGTTAAGACACGCACTAGATGGAATGAATCTCCGGAGGCCAGGGATCGACGCTTAGCAAGAAACGCAGCCAGAATGAGAGATAAACGTTCGAAAGAAAGCGACGAGGAGTACAAAGCTCGTTTGGCGAAAAACGCCGAAGCTAATCGTGTTCGACGGCAAAATGAGAACGACGTACAAAGAGCCTTAAGACTGATGAAGAATGCGGCAAGGCAGCGTCTACGAAGGGCTAGTGAAACTCCAGAGGAGCGTGTGAAGAGATTGGCTAAGGCTGCTGAACGTATGCGTTTGGCTCGCGCCAGAGCTCCAAAAGTTGATAAACCGCCTTTGGCAGATCGCCTGAAAGGTTACTAGAAGAAAAGAAACAGTTTGAAAGAGATATGCTGCTGACAGGAGCTGTAATAGTGAGCGCCTTTTAGTGGTTATCAACACAACACAATACACACCATAGTCCTTAAGAGTGCAAGAAATTAAAGGATATACAATATATGTAACTAGATACATAAGTATTAACTGTCTATTGGTCTAGTCTGTATTTCTTTGGCAAGCTATTGTATTTCCCCTGAGCGACATTGTATTTTAGTGTTTTCTTTCGGAGTACCCCCCCCCTTCACCAATCGTTTGTTGAACAAAACGAAAATCCAAAAAAAAAATTTAAAACAAATTGTGTATTTTATGTTTTTAGAAAATAAAGCAAGTTTTGTAGGTACATCTAGAAGTAAGCATTTAATAAAATATCTTGACGATATAAGAACAGACTTGAGTTTTCCTTTCAAGTGCACAGAGGCGGGGGCAAAATCGAACCACCGTAGGGTTATTGATTTTTTTCTTCAGATTTTTATCATTTTTGTTTGCTCTGACGTTTTGTGCGTTGGTGGTGGGTGACGGCGTTAAGGGAGAAATGTGTTTAAAAATGCATATATACATATATGCACATGTATGTATGTTTCATTGTGTTTTTGTCAGCAAAAAAAAAAAAAACATTTGTTTTTATTTAAATTCTATTTCAGTGAAAATTTTATATAATGGATTTGAATGATTTCTTTATTGAATAGATCTTATTCGGACTTCTTTTCCCCCCATTCTTTTACGTAATTCTAATCGATTTTGGATTGCATGCGTAAATACTATAAATTAAGAATTACAAAAGGAAATGAAAGACCAAGATGTAATGGGGAAGATTCGAAGTTACGTCATGATTAATAGTTAGCATTGTGCGTTGGCTTGTTTGTGAACCGAATGTTGTTCACACATATATATACCTATGTATACATACTTCCCAGATTTTATAAGGACAGTTTTTTTTTTTGGATAGTTCTTAGCACGAGTAAGGCTAATTAGTTTTGCCTCTAAAAGGCATTATGTTGACAACGGACACCAGTGGTTAATGAACGGAGCTGCATCATTACAAATACAAAAAAATAACGTCGGCTTTATGTATTGTTTGTTTAAATAATTTGATTTGTGCTGATGTATATCTCTCTACATACAGGAGGTTAGAGTTCAAATGAAATATATGCAGCACAAACTCGATTTACGCAACTAATAGATATTAAGGCAGTTGCAATAACCGAGGTTGTTGCACTTACCGGGTCACATTTTTTTTGAATATGAAATGATAGTCAAAGTAGTTTTGTTTCTGCAGACGCATTTTTGAAACGAAAACAGATCGTTATTGTCGAACACATTTTGTTAAGAATCAGAATACGAATGTTTGAAATAGAGTATTACTCTTTTGGTCCCATTGTAAGCATTTGTTGAAGGATCGAACTACAACTTCTGTTGGAACTTTTGATAAAGCGGGGACAGCTTAACTTTCACTTTCATATGTGCTCTCAATTTCTGTCGTGTCCTCACAATTTGCAGAGGCCTCAAAGTTTTCGTCAAGCCAGTCATGTATTTCTGCAATTGAGATTTTCTGAACTAACGAACACACAATTGAAGAATGATACTTAGGTAGTGTGTGCGATGACAAACAAATTTGTCAGTATTCAAGAAATCCAACTGTAAAATAACGGCAGAAATGACGAACAAAAAGAAGAATAATCAAGTGAAAAACGTGAATAAACACAAGTTGCACTAATCGAGGTAACTTCTTTGAAAAGTTGCACTTATAGAGTGAAGCCGTTTGACGATTTTGGTGTTGCGAAAATCGAGAAGTCGAGTAAACCGAGTTTATACTGTATTCTTCATCATACGGATAACGTATATAAAATCTAGTGCGCTAATCATGCTACATCACAAAAAACAACTCCAATTGTAACGCTTCTATCATCATGTTTCCTTGATTTGTGTTGTGTGTGCAATCTAGACAAATCTGACATAGATTCAGTTTCTACTGCAAATTTCCTGCACAACTCTCACTAATTTCCAAGTTCAGTTTAAACGAGATTCAATCTTATAGATTTCTGAAAAAAACAAACATTTAGAGATATGATTTTACTTCATCTATTCACTATGACATTTCTTACTCATTTGGTCTTCGCCATTCACATCTTCGGGTTGTATTGTTCCGAAGTTTGGTTAAGTTACTGTGGAAGAACGTTGCCTAACATCCAACAATGTAGAAAATTAGCATGACCTATAGTCTAGTGCCAAATCATTCTTATCACAACAGAGGAAATCATAAGCGGAAATTAACTGTCTAGTTCATATCTGCAACCACGAGGCATAAACATACTACGAGCATATATAGACGGTTTGCTCACTCATTGATATCCAGCGTTCCCAGTTTTTCTCAAGAACTTATCAATTCCTTCTGTGATATACATATATATAGGCTTATCACATTAGTCTGTCCTCATCCAGACATGCAGTATATTAATCGAATGTAAAATGTGTTCTCATGTAGGTATCACGCAAACATTTTACTAGCATGCGGGCACGTTGCATGTTGCTTCATAAGGCAGACACTGTCAAAGTGGTTCTGCTTTGCATCTGAAATGATAGAACAATAAGTATAAAATAGTTTCAGTAAATATAAGAAATTAAATACTGACACTCTTCGGACGTTTCAGTCATTTTAGTAAGTATACGAGGTTTTTGCTTTTGTTTTGAAGAATTACTTATATTTTGCTAATTTAAGAGGCGAGATTGTCTTTGTGAATGGTTTTAAAATGTCCATTCCCATCCTTATCACGTTCCTTAATTTCATTCATCTCAAGTAAGACTACATTTCTTGTCCCGCCGCCACTGTTAAATGATTGTACTAGATTTCCCCATTCATATTTCAATAAAAAAAACATGTAAACAACACAAGCTATATTACGCGTCCAGAACCAGATGCGTCTTTCTCCTTCCAACGATTCTGCAAATTCGGTTTATTTTTCACTTTGCGCTCGCTGCATTTGTGCTCTCAAAAAAAGCATTCAAATCACTATAAAAACAAAAAATTCAAGTGTATTTTTATGAAAATGTTGTATACCAATCCCGCCTTTAAATTACAAATTCTTTAATTGTCCCACATGTGAAGATACACTTGGTTTATTTTTATAAAAAAATGTGAAAAGGAAAAGATTTGCAAGCGATCCAGCAATTCTTTACACAATAAAGGTCTCACTCTCATGTTTTCTGCTCTATGGTGCGTGCAAGCGAGGCAAACATACACTTTTGCCCGGTCAAACCACATCGAAGTTCGAAATCCCAATCAGAAATGTCTCGCTCTGCGGATTGTTAGTGGATTATCTAGTCGGCAACGATCGTACATATATTCGCTTAATAAACATTATGCAATCGGTGGGCCGCGGACATGTGTGCATAAAACATTGTGAATTAAGTTTTGTAAATAAACATAACTAGGCGAAACGAAAAATAATTCATGTTCATATTTAAAGATAAGAAAAAAATCGATAAAGGAACCATTTTCATTCCAATAAGGGTACGAACAACGACGTTCGTCTGCAAAGTGTCAAATGTCAAAAAGAGAAGTCACTGTCAGGAGGGAGACTTTGTTTTTCTCCATTTCCCAGGCCACTGTAGTTTTTTGTTCGGATTAAAAATGCATTTCATTGTATTTTGTAAACAGAGAGCTAAATATTAGTCCTAAGAGAGTGCAGAAAAAAAAAGTGGCGCCCAAGTGCAGAAGAAATTTATATACTTTAATCGAATGCATGACCTTTTCATACTTTTCGATCGGCGATTTTTGTAGCCTTGAGGAACGCACGAACACTTGGGAGGAGAAGATTTTAATAGAATAATATTGTAATTTATTTGTATTGGGAGTGCTTGTGTAAAAAATAATGGAATCTGATCCCAATGGGATAAAGATTGAACCACCATCCGAACAACAATATTCACAATTGCTCGGCTTGAATGGCGCCAACGGGCGCCTTATCATTGATCATCCCTCCACGTTGCTGTCGCTTGCGGCTGCTCAATCACATCATCATCTCCCACCTCATCTGCAGCAACAACAGCAACAGCAGCAGCATCAGCAACAGCATCAGCAGCAGCAGCAGCAGCAGCAGCAAGAACAACAGCATCAGCAGCATCAACATACAATTCATCATCAACCAGCCCCTCCAAGTGTTTCACTAGCTAACTCTGTAGGCATACCCGGCCCCAGTAGTCTTTCATCACTTTCGCCATATCGTAGTATTACTCCACTCTCAGCATCGGGTAAGCAGCGCTGGAACGAGAGTCCTGAAGCAAGAGCTCGTCGTTTGGCCCGTAATGCTGAGAGAATGCGCGAACGACGTTCACGCGAATCAGATGAGGAGTATCGCAAGCGCCTAGCGCGAAATGCTGAAGCAAATCGTATGCGCCGTCAAAATGAGTCCGATATGGAACGTGCAATGCGTTTAGTAAGGAACGCCGCACGTCAACGACTGCGACGGGCAATGGAGACACCGGATCAGCGGGCGAAGCGCCTGCAGAAGCTGGCGGAACGAATGCGTCTTTACCGTGCAAACGAGAGTCCCGATCAAAGAAAGATGCGCCTAGCTGAGATGGCGGCCCGCGCCAGACAGCGCATCGCCAACGAGACGGTAGAAGAACGCAAGGATAGACTGAAAAAGTTGAACGAGTATGCAAAAAAGGTCAGAGAAAAGAAAAAACATATAAAGCACAATCCAAATAGCGTTAATAATGTTGGCAATTTTAACAATCAGGAAGTGACAAGCCCTAGATCATCGATTTTGACGTCTCAACAGGATAGGCAGCAGCAGCACAATCAGCAACAGAATCAACAACAGCAACAGCAGCTGCCGCCTCAGTATCAGCATCAAACGCTGGCAAATTCTATAGAATATTATCAAAATATGTTCATGAGTCCTTCTGTGCGTTCCAGTAATGCACTTATATCAAAAGATTCCACAGGCACACAATCGCAACACCAGCAGCAGCAGCAGCAACAGCAGCAGCATCAGCAACAGCAACAGCAGCAGCAGCAACAGCAGCAGCATCAGCAACCGATGCGATACTCCACAAACAGTCTATCACTAGACTCCGAGTCAAACAGTTTATTTCAGCAGAGTCTCTACGAGGACCACAAACAGGCGAAGATTCCCAACGTAACATCTTTCGGTACGCTCGCAAGTTCAATAGAATACTATCAAAATAAATTTATTAAGAAACAGGATATTCATGATGTAAATAACGTTAAAATACTCCCATTACCGCTTCAAGTTGACGAGGATAAGCTTAAACTAAAAGCCTCTCCCAATTCTGAAGCAAATTATCAACATCAACAGCAAATTCAGAACCCGCCCAATTCTATTTACAATCAGTTCTCATACTTGTCAACATTTCCAGGTTCTTCAGTGCTGAATGCCCCACCAGGAACATCACCTTCACCATGCCCAACGACACCAACAAGTACTCAACAAACTGCCTATTATCCAATGTATCACAATGGCTTTCAGCTAGCCATAGCTCCGAACACTGTGCCTCCACCATTCACTCCAGTTCATTTTCAACACGGAACGTCCAACACGCCCAGTCCAACGTCGTCTCAATCCCAGCCAAGCCCCTACAATTTGCTGACGAACTCCACTCTCAATGTGACCAACACGCCGTCGTCAACACCAGCACATCCCCAGCCTCCAGAAACGCCTCATCAACAGCAGCAACAACAACAGCAGCAACAACAACAGCAACAACATCAACAACAACAGCAGCAGCAGCAACAATTGATTCAGGATTTTCCAAAGCCGGTCCGCGGTCGCCCTAGAAAAATCTACGCCGACAGCCCCCTGTCATCTGAATTGCAAGAAGAAGCAATGCTCAGACAACAAAAAGCGAATTCTTTGCTCGAGCAAGAGATCAATCAAATGCTTGCTGCCGCAGCATCCTCAACATCTTCAGTAAAGCAAGGAAAGCGCCGTGGACGTGGTCAAGAGACAGAAGATGAACGACGATTACGTTTGGACAGAATGGCCGCCCATCAGCGCGCTGTTCGCGCAAATGAAACGTTCGAACAGCGCGAGATCAGACTTAAAAATCTTAGCGCTAGAGCACGCATGAAACGTGCTCAAGTTCGAGCAACCGAAAATGAAGAGGAACGCAAGGAGCGCCTCTCCAAACAGGCAGAGTACGCACGCATGCGACGACTTCGCGCCCAAGCACCAGAAAACAAAAAGCGCATCGAAGAGCGCGCTAAGCAATTGTACGCACAACTGCACAACCTACCAGTACCAGAAGAGGATTCGCAACAACATCAGGACCAACACCAAATGGGCCTCAACCAAGACCCTAACTCTGTTCAGGACCACAACAATCTACTAGTTGTCCCACAACAGCAGCAACAGCAGCAATCGGCACACCAGCACCAGCAACAAAGCCAGCAGCACCACCCGCAGCAGCAGATCAACGTCATCAGTAACGGCGAGGAATTTGTCAAAAATCCCGGCAAAGATTTCGGACAGTCCGAAAATAACGACGTGCTAAAAATTTTAGAACCCATCATTGTTATGAAAACCAAGTAAATGTTAAGCAAAAAGATAAAGGCAACCCGTAAATAAGAATATTGAGTAAAATAATGCAAAACATTATGTAACTAGTTGAATAAGTAGTGACTAACTAAAAGTGTACGTAAAATGTAGGGAGAATAAATTGAAAACAAAAAAAAAAAAAAAACAACAGAAAAATTTAATGAAGGAACAAAAATCCAATAAAACAAAAGTCAATAATTTTTTTAAGAGTAGAATTAGTTTGTTTGTTTTTTTGTGGGCCATATTTGGATTGATCTGATGAAGATTTATGTATGTCTACTCTGTGACTGACTCGTGTGGGAAGATATTTTAATTGACGATCTTTAGGTACGCATGCTGTACTGTAAATATGCGCAATGAGGAGGAATCGCAAGCATTGAACTTGGTCACTAGAAGCAACAATTGTTTGCTTTCGGTTTTGGATGTCTATTTCAAGCGTTAACATCGCACCTTATGCCGTTTGTTGTTAACGACAGCCACTGTTGTTTGGTTTTTGAAATGTGATGTTTTTGTTTTTTTGGAATGGATTGGGTAAAAAGGGACAGCATCAGTACCGAAATCAAATTTTAGTTTGCGTTTGATCTGTCAACCGCTGTCTCTTTGGGCTCAAGAGCGTAATTGACCTGTATTTAGAAGGACTAAGCTACCTATGTATAAGACACTGATCATCCCAGTCCTGCTGTACGGCGCCGAGCAAGGAAAATCTCAAATGGGGATGAAGAAGTTCTTTGTCTCTTCGAGAGAAAATGCGATCTTTGGTCCTGTTTGCGTTGACCGTATTTGGAGGAGAAAATTCAATCACGGGCTGTAAAGCGACATAAGCCTAGCCGGACGACTACAGATCCAACGCCTAAGGTGACAGGGTCGGAGGAGTCTTCTACATGTGCGACAACGGAACAGAGGACGCCACGCCTAAGGTGCCGCACCCAAGGGGAGAAGGACCTCAACCAACTTGGCGTGCGAAAATGGGGACAGCTAGCCACAAATCACACTGTTTGGAGAGGATTACTGGTAGAGGCCCAGGTCCAGGCCAGACTGTAGCGTCAAATGAAGAAGAAGCTGCGTAGTGAGCATTACGATTTCCAAAAATTCGAACGTGTCGTAGACAACATCAGTATTTATTTCGAAAATAAGTTCGGAATTGTTTGCGGGTGGTTTTTTTTTATGCGTTTAGAACCGAAATACCTACCTCCCTTGTTCGTAGCAAAGGTTTCAGCTCTGCAGAGCAATGGTAGTAATTTCAAGTAATACGGCAAGCGACGCGTTCAGTACTGTTTTCGAGGCATTCGTAAGAACAATGTTCCGCCCATCTGATTTCTGAAGAAGGCTGATGTAATGCTCGTGCTCGTGGTATTGGGCCACTATCATAGACTCCGTATTGATAAACAATTGGGGTATCATGGAGTACCCTAATTTAGTCTTAGTGGGAGATTATTTTCTGTTGCTTGCTGCGATTACTGACAGTATTCTCTTTGTGTTTTATATATAACATAGTGTTTTATTGTGTCTATGTCATCAATATTTGAGCTTCTGGAGAACATAAGATTGGCAAACAGTTTCGATGTTAGTTAACATAGCTCTACGTACCTCAAAGTTTGGTAGCTAAAACCGACAAACTCCTCCAGTGTGGCAAAAGCCTACTGAGGATGGTAGTCGGAGCTCTAACGGGTCATAACCATCTGAAATACCATGAAACAAAAATGGGACTATCCCATGACTACATATGCAGAGCACGCGGCGATGTGGAAGAAAGAGAGGACGCTCCTCACTATCAAGCCTCAGGCAACTGCGATACAGGACCATGGGAGAATTCTTCTTCCATGACCTGCAAGAAATCCATAACATCCGACTATCTAACACTTTCAGGTTCATTAGGATGTCGGTTTGGCTCGATGACGAGAGGTCAACAACGAATACAACGTCTCGATGAGTGTGATTAGGGTACAAGGAGGAACTTTTCCCCCTATGGGCAACACAATGGCTCCACACGAACCTAAGTGAGACTTGCAGTGAGACGTGCTGTCGCACGTCTACCCACACTCCTATCCTATGAAGACACCGTAGTCTATTTCTACTTTTTTCCATTACAAGAAAGATTGAATGTGTACGTTGCTTCATTTACAAGCTAATTATCTTATTACATTAGTTCTCTCAGCTAGGGTGCTCTAAGCAGTATTTTTTCCAACTGTATTCGTTATAGTGTATTCAACATTCTCGAGGTTCTCGGAGCTAAGTTTCCAATTTCCCGTACTCAGTGCTTCCATAAAAAAAGATGCATTAATTCAATTTCTTTCTTTTTTCAGGAAATCAAAACTCTTCACTCATTGGACACCGAATACTCAGCAGATTCCATCGAGTGGTGTCCGCATCCAAATTTTCTTGATTACTTCGTATGTGGGACATATCAGTTGGAAGGTGACACCTCCGAATCGTCTTCACCACCGTGCCGACGAAAAGGACGAATATATCTTTACCGATTCAAGTCGAAAACTAATGAAATCACAGAGCTTTATCGTCTAGAAACACCAGCTATTTTGGACATGAAATGGTTACACGAAGGGAACTCGGAGTATGCAACCCTAGCATCAGCAAATGCTCTAGGTCAAATCGAAGTGTTTGTACTGGAGGACAACAAGTTGGCCCTTAAATCCACTTACGATCTTAATACGGAGTTCCATAACCTGTTAGCACTTTCTCTAGACTGGGATTGGACCACGTCAATGGTTGAAAATCGAAGAATAATTTCGTCAGATTCCAAGGGCGATATAACGCTGCTTCAATACAACGGTACGGAAATGGATAAGTTGAGTTGTTGGTCGGGACATAGCTTTGAAGCTTGGATTTGTGCGTTTGATAAATGGGATCAAAATCGAGTATTCACTGGTGGAGATGACACGTTCTTGCATGCCTTTGACATCAGAGGGCCCAACAAAATCCTAACTAACAAGTCGCACATTGCCGGCGTCACTTGCCTGCTCAGTCATCCGAAGCACGAAAATATTCTATTAACCGGAAGCTATGACGAGCGGCTCAGGGTCTTTGATACCCGTTCCATGAAAAAACCGGTCTCTGAAATTAATCTTAAAGGAGGCATTTGGAGGCTAAAAAGTGACCCATATGATAGGAATCTAATTCTGGCAGCGTGCATGTACAAAAATTTCAGTATTGTTAAGACGATGGATGAGATGAGTGAATTGAAGCTAGTTGGCGAGTATACTGAGCACGAGAGCATCTGTTACGGGGCTGATTGGTGCCTGGACACGAAGAAAGAACTTAACGATCAACTCTTTATGGCGACGTGCTCGTTCTATGACCATAAAATGTGTATATCCAGTGTTTCAGAGAAAAAATAGACTGTAACTGTAATTGTTTTACTATCTTTGATTTATTTAAACACTTTTTTTTTAATTTTTGTATTAATATAGCGAATGAAGGAAGGGTATGGCCTTAATAAAGGATATTGTCAAACCTTAACTCATATTTAATTTTTTGGAAAAATTAAAGAAAATATTTTGGTTCCAACAGATTACTACTTTTTGTTTTCTTTTTTCTAGAAAAAAGATAAATGAAACATAATAATGATGTGCTTATAAGCAGTTTAAATAAAACAAAAGGTTGTGGTCAACAAACATTTTAACTAGTTATGATAGATTGTAGTGGACTTTGAGTCACGTACATGTGTGTTCACCGCACTACTCACATTAATTTTCAAGGCTACTGGGAGGGAGGACTATTTCGTCGACTGGAGTTGGGAGCCAAGAGATCCCCTATTAGTCTATCCTGATCGTGCCCGTTAACACTTTCGCTCCCAATATTTTATTTTAATGTTTATGGTTTGTTGGGCAAGTTTTTTTTTTTTTTATAAAAAATGTGTAACTTCTCTGTTGACATGTGCAATGATCACAGGTTGGCGATCATTGGGAACTTCCTTACGTGGAACAAAGTTCGAACCTGGACAAGACCACACAAGAGAATCGTTGCTTTGCTCAGTAGTTCTGGGTTAATCAGTTGTTGGAAGTGCTGTCTAAATACATCCACTATTCCGTGCAGATCAGTAACAAGATTGCTGTCATAATTTCGTATATCCTGAGTCCCTTTCCAAGCGTCTGCTAACATTCGTGAGTAATCTGATAGGTCGATTGGTGTGATTTCATGCCGGTGAAGGTGAGCTTCATCATTCGTCGATTTCAAGGCCGTATGTACAAAGTGGCTCAAAATTAATCGCCCTATCGGATGATGCTATAATTGTTTTAAAAGGCGTCGGACTCTTGCGGAGAATAGTTTGTCGGTTTGAATCAGAAATCATGTACAAAAAATTAATACTTCGTCTCTGGTTTGAATACTAGCTGTCTAGTTCACAAATGTCAAATATGATTGACGTACGAAGCCATTTGCAAAATTATCTGCCAAACTCCTCTGGTTGATCAGGGTGGCAATGGAAAATTTACGCGTCTCCATTGAAGAACGCAGCGAGACCTTCAATGTCAAGAAGAAATAATTTAGACAATGTGATGCGATGACATTTGTAATATCATTCTTGAGAAGATCGCCCACACAAGAGACCCGATCTTCCAGAAGTACAAGTTCCAACATACCCGAACGGCGTTGTCGTGAGTACTCTCGAAGGACCAAGTTGACATTTTGACCATCCTTTTTGTGCTTTATGGAAATGAAATGTGAACACTCTCAAGAGCGGATAAAAAGCCTGAGGCCTTTAAAGAGATGAGTTACGTTAGTGACATTTGGAGAAGGAGATTCAATCACGACCTGTTTGGTCTGTACAGCGACATGAATGATCACGCAACTATTTCCATTGGATTTCTGAAAACACAGATATTTCAGACGCTGGATGATCCTCCAAGTATCTGCACAGACGGACGAAGGATGGGTGTATGTGTTTACTCCAAAGACCTCAGTGAAGCTCCCTGACCACTGCAGCGTATTTATGGCAGAAACCATTGCGATAAAGGAGGCACAGTCCAGGCGCAAGAACCGTCTGTCCATCTGTCCATCTGTTCGGACAGCCATGTCGCAAGCCAGCTAAACCGCTTTGTCATAAGCACCAACTGGTTCCAAGTTTAGGAGTAGTCAATCCGCGTGGTATTACAATGGGCCTGTTTTGATCCAAGTGTTACTGCCTTCTACAATCAGCCTCTCCAGCCGAACCTAACCTAGAGATTTGAGTCAAAAAACTTTGCAGCAGATTTTCATAATAAAGATGAATTTTCTTAGTTCTTTGAGAAACAGAGTGGGTTGAACTACATATCCATCTAATTTGGTTTGGTAAACTTTTTAAAGAGCCTTCGTCCTGTTGTAGTGTAACATTTTGAACAAAGAGAGTTTTTAGACCTAGGAATGTTAAAATTTAACCATTGTAGTAGTAAACTTAAGTCCTTATGTAGCTTTAACGCAGGGTTAAATATACTTTGCTAAGGCAATTTCATCAGCAAATGCTGTTATAAGACTACTAAGATTTGAATTAACGTATGTATACCTGTTAATGTGGTGGCCCGTGGCGTTGTGGGTATGTGCGTCGACTCCTACGCACTTGGACCTACCTGTCTAGGTTCGATTCCTGGTACGACAAGAAATACTTTTCACGGCCCCACCTCTTTCGAGTCACTGACAATGCTCAAAGGGTATAACTGTCTAGAAAAAGCTTCTCAAACTTGGTCGTTCGGAGTCGACATAAAACTGTATGTCCGTTCCACTTGTGATAGAACAATAGCACGCACAACACGAGTGGTTGCTGAGAAGCTAGGCCCTGGCGCTCTACGGGCTGTAGCGCCACCAATATTATATTATTATTATTATTATACCTGTTACAAATAACGATGGCCCTAAAACTGATGCTGGTGGGAAATGAATTTTTTCACGGATTCAAAGATCACCATTGGTGCCGAACTATTCTAGTTTTCAATCTTCAATCATTGAAAAGGGTGTATTTTTTCTATGTTATTCAGGATTGATGATGGTTCAGGATATACAGAACGTCCTCGATAAAAGCAAAATGTTGCTTTCCTTTAATCAAATTTCTTAATTAATCGGTGACAAAAGTTGTCATCATTTATTGTGGCGGTCAGCGATGTTGGGAAGACATTATGCAATTCGATAGCCTTGACATCTTACCTGAAGGTGTTTGTCTACTTTCCTTCACTTAATGGGCCACAATCTAGAAGCTGGGTGAAACAAAGTGTTCAAAATCAGTGGAACAAAAACTAAAGCCCTAAGCATTTCTACCACCAGCGCCCAACTGAACTGACATCTCTCGACGTGTGTGTTAGAACGTGTGGTCTCAGCAAACCGCAATGGCACCGAAGTGAAAAGCAATGCTATCAACTTGTGCCTCAGTGGAACAAAAACTAAAGCCCTAAGCATTTCTACCATCCGCGCCCAACTGAACATCTCTCGACGTGTGTGTTAGGAAGTGTGGTCTCAGCAAACCGCGATGGCGCCGAAGTGAAAATGCAATCAACTTGTGCCTGTACCGTTACCAGCAGAAAGCTGAAATCTTTTGTAAACAAATGTTTAAAAAAACATCCTGAGGATCTCTTGGCCGATCCGTGTTTCCAACGAGGAACTGTACATGAGAATAAATAAACAGTCGCCTCCCTCTAAGTCGAATTTTCACGGGGTATCAAAATTAGTTCGAATTAGAGGGAGTTCGACTTAGGGCAAGTCCACTTTATTACTATGTATACGAAGGAGAGAGTGCTAGTGGACACACAACAGCGCGAAGACAACAACCCAGGCAAGCAGAATAGCGGTACGCCGCGCCTTAGGCGGACATGGACATTCGAAGAGGAATCGAGTTCTTTAGGGATGCGTTGGAGAAAGCTTAAACACATTGCAGAACTCCTTATGACCCTCCACGGTAGTTCATCCTCGGCAGCCGGCTCACTGGCAATTTGTGTGAAGCATCTACATATTCTTTTACTCTGATTTATGTAGAAGTGGGTACGATTTGCCTGCGTTGCCTCTGGTAACAAGTGTAGAAGGCTTTTTTCCATTCTTGGATACCCGCAGGTTTTTGGAGCTAAACGTTTTCCCGGCCCCGCCTTAAAATTAGGTACGAATTTGTAAAGCAAATATTTTCTCTTTTTCTGCTAATGCTGGACTTGTGGCATTTGTCAGATTTTTGAAAAGTTTCAATTCAACTGAGTTACTATTGGTGAAAATGTGTGTGTTTTTACGAAAAATAATGTTGAATTGAAACAAACTTTTGTTCGATTCTAAATTCTTTTCCTCTCATAGCGGTACAGTCCAGAGTGGGCCAAGAACTCAATCAAGAAGCCTCTTTAGCAGCTTTATTTAATCCTTTCTCCAATGGTTAGGATGTTTCTCTAATTCTGTGTGTCATCACAGACATACTCGCAGATTCTTCAAAACAGAATTGCGATGTGTATGTGCTCTACATGGCTACATAAGTTGCTCGATGCCAGGTCAGCCGCTGTAAGTCGCTCTAGTGGAAACAGGACGTAAAATGAATTACATTCCTTACTTTCGATGTTGTCTAGAACATGATAAGTTTTATTTTTCGAACCATTGTTCTGTTATTTAATTGGATCTTAGCTCAAAGAAAGAAGAATTGGAAAGAATATTTCTGCTTTTCATCTCTTTCCGAATTTTGTAAAAGTGCAGAGTGCAGAGTCGATGCAGCTACTATCCACAAATATGACATTTACTTTCAATCCTTATTTCACAGCGTCTAGTACATTCATCAGTTATTATGGAACATATTGGTGTGACATTTTTTCACTTCGGATCCACATGGTGAATCCATTGAGTTGAGTCTCTTAGCGTAAATCTCGCATCTAGAGTCTTGACGTTACGTATGACCCGCTCTCTTAAGCACAATCGCGTCGTTTACCTGATGGCAGCACTCTCGTTCGGTCTCCTTCACTCCACACCATCAGCAGCGATTTACCTGTCCTACCTTCGAATTCAAACCTCCCACACATACACACAGATATACTCTTGCTCTCTCTGCGCATGGATGAAGCCTACAAGCAACCTGTTCTCATCTATCTACGAGACAAGACACACAGCAGCGCGAATCTCTTCTCGATCAAGGCTGAGTTGATCACTTCAGTTTATTGTGGTATTGAGCGCGAGTTACAACTGCTTACCGGAGTCCGTCGTTGCTCGTGGTACCGCGTTCCATCAACTCATCAAAACCAAATCTAAGTGAATGTTGGACCCCCAAATGAGACAGAATATCTGAGATTCTGTGAAATTCATCGACTAAATCTCTCAAATTATCCACATCTGAATTCGTTTTTAGCAGTTTAGTAAAGTTTTTCGGTGACATAAAGTAAGATAAGTCGGGCTTGGAATTGAAAATATTTTCTTCATCATCATCGTCGTGGTAATTGGCCAGCACCATCTCGCTCTCTTCGAGTTCAACTTTTGCACATCGGAATTTTTACCATATCGTGGTATCGTGTTCTTGTTGTTTTTGTTGTTGGGCTCGTGTAAAGTTGTGTGGCTTGTTTCTAAGTTTTTTTTATTTGTTTTTTGATTTCCATTCTTAGCCCTTTGGGCGGTGAAAAGTGAATTGTGTCCACTGTTGAAAGAGGGAATTTGAAGTAAATTACCATCCTGGATTGGGAATCCTCGAAAATTCGGGGTCCTTGTGAGACAAGGGGCCATTAATTAGCTGCGTACCCCTGGGAGTATCTGGAATCGGAGTGTGGTGAAAATTGTGTCTTTTTTCGTCTGTTTTCTCTATCTCTCTCGCTCTCATTCCGTAAAAACCCGTCTTCACCTCGTGTTATTTGGTCATTTGTAATTGTGTTTTTCCGTGCATCGGTGTGTGTGTAGAATGCATTTATGCAAAAAGAAGTGGAAAGAGTGCATTCTTTTGTGGAATGTGATGAAAGAAAATTGCGATTAAATATTTTCTATTAAATGATAAACTAACCTAGTTTTAGTCGGTTGTGGAGAGACGGATCAACAAAAAGGAAGGAAAGACCAGAGGGAACGGGGAATAATATTTTTTAATTGTACGTAAAGATGATGCCCTAACGCGGCTTCGGGACTAATTAATTATTTTGGAACATCAACGAGGAATAATTGGATATAGGTACCTTTATATGTGAATGGAAACTTCTCCTTCTTAGTGGTAAGTTCACGTTTATATTATGTGCACTGTGATTCTTTGTGGATGCTTCAAGAAGTGTTAGATCGTTGTCCCTTAACCTCATTAACAACCCTGTAAATATTTTGATTTTTGATTGGCTACAAATGCGGTATTTGAAGCTATGGAGGAATAAAAATGCTTTCCTTAGTATTTCCTGGAGAAAGTTCGATAAGTATCGATTAGGAGGACGATGAAGATTCAATTGCTTAAAAATGAATTTGAATGAACTACAAAAATTGCTCAAGGTTAATTTCTTGGTCGAAATTGCCCATTTGATTGAAGAATTTCTTAAGAATGTATGGAATAATCTACAAGAAAAGTGTTTTTCTTCCCAAACCTGAGTATGAAAGTAAAATGTGAATCTACTGTCTCCTACCTAGGAAAACAAACAAACTAGGAAGGTTAAGATCTGTATTACATTTCTATGAATAGATAACACAGAACCTATAAGGATCAGTACTAAAAGTTGCACCTGCACTAGTTCTATGTTGTGCCCACTAGATCTTACTTACTTGCTTGTCAGGCTTGTGACCCTTGGAGTCTGCCATAACTTGAACTCTTTATCAGTGGTTCAGTCTTCCTCTCATTCTCGAAACAGGAGTCTCGGATTCAAGGTCACTTCTGGATGTGGCCGACTCAGCGCAGTCGACAGGTGCTAGGATCCGACAGATCTTTAAACAAAAGGTTCCAAAGAAACTGGTCTATTCGATCGATTCGAACATATAACCCTCACAGTGATACATAGATGAATACACTGAAGCATCAGAACACCAGTTTTTGGTCTTCTACTCAGAATAATACTCGTTATTGAAGTACAAATTAATCACCTTTAAGCCCCAATTAAAAGTACATGTATAGGGCCAACCATGAAAAACCCACGTGGCCTTATGTCAAAATATGGATATCAAGGGAATAGGCAGAAATCATAAACTGCGACCATAGCAAACACGTTGCTTCGTTTTGTTAAGTTTCATTCATTCATTTCGGCCATAAGACATCGCTACATGTCATACCAGCGACGCAGCGCTCAAAGTTGTGAAGTTTGGACGAGCTCGAGGCCTACACTCGAGACGCTATTGACGGAATAACGCCGCACTAATTGGACTGAGTTATCAAAAATTGGATTGACCACTTGAAGCAATGCCTTCGGAGCCGGTGTGCTATTTCATACAAAATGTTATGAATGTAGCTTCAAATTAAAGACGTTACAACGTTGTTTTTTTAAATTAAATCCATTTTTTATCGTTCTTGTCTACCCACCCTGCAAAATGTGCAGACAGATCTTGGGGGTACAGTTGTACTCAAGCTTGTGGCCAATTAAATCCTAAACCATTTGTTAATTTTACATTTGGGGCAATTTTACTGGACTACAACTTGTTTGCTGGTACTATAAAATGCTCAGAAATCTCTCAAGAGTCGTTTGTTAAATGGGATTACTTAAAAGCACATATTTGAGTGGGTTTAGTTTGAGTGATGACATTAGCATTTTCTGTAATAGTCTTTTAATTTGTTAAAAGTCTTTGCTTCTGGTTTGTGGTTAGAACTTAAAAATTGTATGAAATAAGAGTCGAGAATCAACATTTACCTCAGTGGTTTGATGATACATGCGTGACAAAATGCCATTACCATTTCCCGATATTTTTGCTTTTTTGCAAAGCTCTTTGGGAATTTTTTGTTTTAATTTTGATTGCTTCGCCTTGGATCTCGGAGCAGTTGAAATTGTATGTACTATAAAAAAATGTGATGAACAATATAAGCTGTTTTGTAAAATGTTTGTGAATATATTTCTCGAGATCGCCATCACTTAAAATCACAATTTATATAATTTTGTTTACCACGGTCTACATTATTTATCACATGTCGCATCCTTTAAACAATCACGCTTACTCGGATCACATTCCTCAGATACCTTACAGCGAGTATCATTTAAAATTAATGATTCTCCAAGCATATATCGAAACTCCACGTAAAGATACAAGCATTCAAGATCAAGGAAATATCCCATTTATATAATCTTTTAATAGTCGACAGTCGATATTGATTTTCAATAATTGGAAAACGTAAACACCTTACGGATTTACTCAGAGGAGGCATAATTAATTTCACAAAATCGCTCAAGGACGCTGCTTTTCGCGAATTATCTTCTTGATGGAATTACATCCTGGGAAGTGGGTCATTTATGAAGTTCACTTACACAGGTCGACTACAATGCATCCAGCAATTAGCTGCTATCGCGCAAATTAAAGAACTGAATCAACACGGTTTTTCTTTACCTTAAACCCACAAAGCTTGCCAATTATTTTGCCTTTGTAATCTTGTGGTAATTACAGGGTAATGGGACTGTAGGCTGTGTAAAGTTGTGGCTTGTGATTTAGGGTGTTCGGAGCATGAGTGGTGGGACACAGACGATAAAAAGATTTACGGACAGGTTGTGCAGTTGAATTTATTTACTTTGGAAAGCTGTTCGTTTTCTCATGGGTAGCTAGTGTAAGAATTCTCTGTTATAGAAGCGTGATGAGGACAGAATTTGTTTCGGATTATTACTTTTATTTTATTTATTGAAACAGAAATTGCACAATTTATTTGTGTATATTTATTATTATTGTATTCAATATGTTCTGGACCTATATATGTTCTTGGATGTAGAAATTCAGCTTCAGAATATCTCTGTGTATTGAGAGGGTTATCCTTCACATTGTTGCAAGAATGTCTTATGATCGGATGTGTTCTAAGAGGTCAGTCTTTCTTTTTTTAAATGGAGAATAAGAAAGTGCATATCCGGCATATGTTGCCTTTTTTCATTAAACAAAATGTCAATGTTACAGAGGAGACTTGCAACGTGTATGGAGATTCGGCTATAAGCCCTTAAACGTTGCGTTGTTTTACACGCTCTCGTTCAGGGCGTTGGCACTGGGCGTTGGCGTATATTTGACGACACGAGCGATCGTTCAGCGGTTTAACATCAAACAACTGCTACGCAGATATTGAAAAGGGTTGGAATCTCGAAAAGATGGATGATCGGGTTCCTCAAAAACTCAGTGAAAGAAACATGTTTAAGAGTCTTTGTTAAGATGAAACCCGCTTAAGCTTTTGCTGAGAAGAGTGGTTATGGGTGAGGAAAAATGGATAGTTTACGACATTCACGAAACATTCGGCGTAAGAGGTAATGGTACATGATGCGCTCCCAAAAAGGTCATGTTTGACTTTGACTAAGAAGTTATGGACCACCCACCGTACTCTGACCTTGCGCCTTGTGACTACCATCTGTTTCATTGTAGTCTCTTCCAGAACGTGGGAAGAAAGTAATAGACCATAATAGACAGTATATATGTATAATATTAGACAATTACGCTCTCTGCACTACTCACCGTTGACTGCAATATTTTGACCATCATTTAATTTGAAGACATATCGACCCGTCCATAAAGTGCAACAAAACGGTGACCTTTTCTTTTCGACAATGGCTTTAGTTTGATTTTCTCTAATTGAACCATGTTTTCTCGGCGTCAGTCTACCCATGATGAACCGCCTAACCAAAATAACTTCATAATAACCGGAAACTCAAAAAGCACAGCTGTCACAGAAAAATATGTCCTAAGCCCTTACTATTGCCAGGTTAAAATAGGACACTTTAATCAAGCTAGCATTGGTCTTGTGTTTTAAAGAAGATGTAGAGGAGTTTTACTTTCTCATTCGAAGTTTTGCTAATTTTTTCTAGTCTAGTTTTGGTATACTTCAACCTTTCTCTCGTTCGCTTCAATTTTCTTGTCCTCTCGAAATGTGGATATGATCTTATTTTCTGTGGTTTAGCGTGAGCAAGTTGGTTTGTTGGACAATGTAAGCCCGTTGGTATTCGGAAATCAATTACCTCTTAAACAGAAATAGGAACATCCATTTTCACACTCAACGTCTTGCCGTAGGGCTTTACCTTGAACTCCAGTCTCTTCGATCTGATATACAATTAAATAAGACGTCAGAAGGCAATTTCAAGTATAAACAAAGGTTTGTTTGCTTGAATGTATGTGAATTTAGCATGTGCATTGGCGATACGTTCACATAGATTCACTGGCTGATTAACTGTAATTAAAGATCAAGACGCCATAAGTGGTTAGAAGTGAAAGGTAGCACTCGATGTAACTGGGTTCCCATAGATTTCTATCCATTTGAGAAACAGAAGCGATTATCATCACCAATTTGTCTGCAATCAAGCGTATATATGTATACCCAACGAAAGGCGCAATTTAAAGTGAAAACAAAGAAGAAACCAAATAAAAAAAAAAACAAACTGACGAAAGATCAAACGTTCCTGTTGGATGTTCTCGGAATCGCATTCGACATTCGACAAATGATACGTTTGAGATGTTTTCAATTTCCGTTCTGTTTGGTTGTTCTAACTACAATACTTCCCACCTACTCTCTCAATCGGATGCGGCTTCCCGAGACGTGCTCTTGACCATATCTCAGAAAGCAGGTGATTTAATGACTGCTTAAAGGAATGAGTTTCGGAGTGTCCGTTGCCGTGTCGTGTTGATACCGTCGCTCCGTTCTTGTTGCCCTTTCGCCTCATTCAGCGCGAAATCAAGAAATGGACTTCACATACTTGTGCATCTTGTAGATACATATTGCGCCTGTAAGTTTTGCTGTTTAGATGTGTTATGAAGCACATAATTGTCAGCGGTGGACCTAACGTGCAGACTTCTCTTTCTATCTCTCTCTATCTCCCTCTCTTTCATCTGCCTTCGTCTGGGGTTCCGATTGAGGTGTACATGTGTCAGGTGTATAATTATTATCATTATAGTTTCGTGTTCTTTGATAAAAGCAAACATCCTCAATCCCGACGGGTTCTCGGGGGAAGATGTTGCCAACAAACAAATTTATTTCACATTATTAAGCAAATTGCAAATTATAATAGAGATTGTGTCAAGGGTGATGAAGTTCCGTTGATATTTGCCGAACAATTGCCATATGTTGGAAATGCGTCTTTTGTTTTTTATGCTCCTTTTTTTCTAAAGAGTGTGTAAAAAAAAACGGTGCACCTTTATATTTCAGTTAACATGAAAATTTCCGCGATGACACATTACTTCGTCACAGCATTCTAGCACACCTTGATTTTGGAATTTAACAACAGATTGTCTTGGCTGTAAACGGTGATTGATTTCCATTCTCTTACCAGAAGGTTTACTTTAATCCTATGATTCCTTTGATGATGCTTCATTTTTATAATTGAAAATTTTAATTTACGTTATCAGGGACATGTTTAATTAAAACTGTCATAATCTGCGTCAACTTTGCAAAGAAAGACGACACATCTCAACGTATTTGGTTTTTAAGCTCGTCCCAAGTGGTGGCCTTGTTAGCATGGTTTAAGGACTTGACGGAGCCTCAGAGAAAATAATCGTCGCATAATCGCAGCGGCCAATTGATTAACGCTAGCCATGAGATGAGCCAGTCGCCAATTTTCTCCTTCAGTACTTCGAGCGCTGCGTCGCTTGTGTGGCACCGTCTGTTGCCTTCTTCCTCCTGCTTGGTGGAACACTTGTAAATTGTATTCGTAATTTAGCCTGTGGGCATAGGCGCTGACCCAAAAATGGAGCTCATGCAAGAAAATAATTTTTTGCTGAAAATCAGGATCAGGGGCTAACATTTTCAGCAACCAATTATCGAACTCTCGCCATTGTCTGCGGTCTTCCGATTTCAGTCCCAAAATAGGCCACGTTGACTCTCTGGTGATGGCTGATCAGCACTGGATCGACATTTCTGAGTCTTCTCGATACTGGCCGCTACAGCGGCTATATTTTGTTCATTTCGTATCAATCTCTGTCTGTTATATGCCTGAAAGTCCAATATAGTATCTCACGCACGCAAGTTTTCCACAATGCCACGAATTGCACACCGAAGCCATGATTACGACCAACCTTACGACGAAATTATCCCTACGTATTTATAACTGAGTCGGAATTCCTTTAATATTTTGTAATAATTTCTGCAAGTTCAGCCAGCGGTAAACGATGCATGCTGAAATTGAAAGCTCTTCTGAATATTTTGACAGCCGGATGTCATTATATCTGCACCCTGTCAATCAAAATGGCATGTTGACCTCGTGTTCATCGACGAATTTGAGAGACCTGACAGTTATTCACGAATTTTTGACGGTTCGTTACGAAATTACGTGAATTGCATTGAGAAGAGGCTTGAGAAACCGATATAAGAAACGCTGTCAAGGTAGAGGTAGAGAGATAGAGACGTATACTACAATATTTCGGATCAGATGAACACGAAATAGGTGCCAAGAGTTCGTGTCCGAAAACTCGAATTACTAACACACCCATTCATCCGAAATACCATTAAATGAATCTTCAAAAATGTAATGAGCACTATTTTCTTTCCATTTTGAATCATGTACATACATACGTATCATTGTCCGCACTTGTTGCATCTCATCGGGTATAGCATTAATTTCCCCTTAACACGGCACTGAAGTATCATCTAGAAGTAAACTCATTTCACCTGTCAAAGAACACCGCCATGCTTGCTTTCATGGATGCATTGATTTGACGTCGACCACGCTCTTGTATCCGGTGCGAGATATTTATTCAAAATTTATTGATGTGCTAACTGAAAATGCAAATCATTCATTTCCCATGGGCAGTGCGGTAGCTAGCGGTAGCCGGCATTTATCACTTGTTCCTTTTCACGAATCTGACGTTTCATTGAGACAAATATTGTTTCAGTAATTATCAGCGATGCACTGCCCGGTAGCTAGATTTTATTTGTGTCATATGTCAATTAATCGTGTTCGAAATTCATTTCATAATTGACACTCAATTAAGTGTCAGGAGCCAGGGCATGTTCAGGTGATTTGTAGTTTCATTTGCTTTTCAACCCCCACTCTGTGGTATGTATTATCTAGTGATTTATGAGCGGGGAGACGAGTAAAAGTCTTTCTCTTCGGATGGCGTATTGACTTTCATTAATTAGCTATGCAGTTGATTTTGATGGAAAAAATTGCAAAGTTTGGTGCGAGGAAGTTTGACAGGTTGAGCCACTGCGGTGACAGCGGTGATGCTATATACATACACATGAGAGAGCAAATGTTTGTTAGGAGAGAGGAAATCGTTTTTTGGAGATGGCTCTGGGAATATGGTAATTTGTTGTCATATAACTATCGCGCCTAACTGTGTCGATTAGTGTCGATGGGGGGAACTTGCAACATATTTTGTGGTTATAAACTGTTCGCTCATGACCAAAACAGAGTTTGTTTTGTATTGTGTTTGAGTGTATGGGGATGTGTGTCGTGTCTATGGCCAATGTGTGTGGTGAAGATTATTTGATGGTCAATTTTGTATGTGTGATTTTTCGAAATGAACAGGTGGCCATTCAAAAATGTTGTGGGACTAATTACTCATCTGGCTTCATACTTTAAATAAACACGTGTTTGTGGATATACATACATATGTACACACATTTTCTATTTTGATTGTCATAATCAAACAATGTTCGTCACAAAGTCAGTAGGTACGTAAAACTTGTCTTTCGCCAGGATCTGCTGATTTTAAAGGATACAATTCAGACTTAATCTTAAGAACGTAAACACGTCAATTCACGTGATGTGACATCAATTCAATAAGCCATACACAGACCCTAAACACTGTGACCATCAAAATCTGTTGTCTCTGCTTCTTTCAGTTTCGTTAAATTTTGATTACTTGAGTAGGAGCGAAATACATTGTTTTCTGCGTTGGTGTTGGACTTTTTCATAAGTTTCCAGAAGTCCGTATTTTGACGATGCTTCTACTGCTGCTAGTTTTCATTAGATTCTGACATAAGTTCAAGTTTACTTTAGTCAGTTATGACTGGACTCAATGTATTCCACCGAAAGCGGTAGCAAAGAAACTAAATTCGCAGTAATTTAAGCCCTCTCCCATGATTTTCTAAGCAACTTATCAAGCGCCAAACATCTCGTGTATCTCCAAATTCACTCCATTCACCCCGCGCACCGCTCAACATTCCCATGTTCGCTTTCAACTTGACCTCTGCCTCGAAATTATCGGCGCAGTAATTTTCACAAATTCACAGAATCAATTTTCATTTCTCTTTCTTCTTTTTTCGGTCTGCATCCGCATCTTTCATTTTCGTTTCGCATTCGCTGACCACAAAATAACCAACCGAACGCCGAAGAAGACGAAGAAAAAAAAAATACTCATTCGTGCTTTCCTCATCATTTTGGGCGAACAACAGCAAGCGGCCACAGTAGTGGCCGATAGATCTTTCTCCATCTCGACTGGAGTTGCAAACTCCACTGGTCGTCCGGTACCACAAGCAAAACGACTACCCTTCTGTAATTTGCGAGCGAATTACAATTTATTTACATTCCTTGGTGCGCAGAGTTCGCGTCGGGTTGGGACGCGAAATTTTCGATTGACCCCAACGGACTTCAGACATGGCGGAGGGAAGACGTAGAGCTGATTACGCAGTCGGGGCGGCAATCGCATCCTGATTCCTATCCTTTGGCTCGATGTTAGGTGTTTGTGTAGCGTGGCCGGCGAATCTCTCCAAAAGTGAATTCCATTTCGACTTCGACTCTATATGGATTTTTATTTATCACCAGAATTTGTGTGTTCGGTTTCAATTGGGCAAACGCATTCGAAAAACGCACGGAATCCGCGGGGTGATGGCGGAATGTTGGCTGTCAATTGATTTTTTTGGTATTTTAAGTATTGCCAACCATCGGCGCGATATTTCTTTGTGGATTCTTTGGCGAAATAAAGTAGATGGGATGTTGGGCAAGCTCGTCTCTCGGGAACTGAAAGACACAGGTCAAGTGGCGACAGTGAAATTGGACAAAGCATTCTTGAAATAAGCTGTTTCGGTGGAGGATGTCATTTGAAATGGCCGTTGTTACTTTGGCAGTTCTCTTCGAATTTTTGGAGTTTATTACAACTCAGGATTCAATGCAGAAAGCGGCGACATTTAGGAGATATCTTTGCTTTGTGGTGAGCTTCGGTAAGAAAATATTCTGAATTGAAATGAAAAAGGTTAGCTGTGTACGTCGAGTTGTGTGATCATTTTCCTATTTCCCTGGTGTCAATGGTCTTCGTGACACTTTTATTTTGTAGATATGTCAGTTCAGTCACCTTTTCACCTTGTTGCGTGTGCGTCATAAAAACATGAATTTTTTTCGGGGTGGCCTGCCAGCCGTAGGTGGTCTCAGTTACTTTTTCTTTTACGACTTTCTGACATTGGATCTACTTGACGCTGGCTTTGGTCACTTGCTGTGTGGATGTGGTAAGATGTGGCATCTCTATATGATGGGCTTACACCTTCTCAGACTCATAGGCGGTTGTGCTAAGTTTGCGGTTCAAGAAATGTGTGGATCCAAGCGTTGTTGAAAGGGTTCGTAGATGTAATGAGGGCTTTTGTTGGAGAAAACGGTCTCGACTTCAGTGATTCGATTGATCTTGCGAGCATTCTTCAATTTCCTGTACGTTGGTTGGTAAAAAATGTCGGAGATCTTGTACACACCCTTAAACCAAAACTCGTTAACGACAGGCACCACTAGCGATACCTCTTGTTATCGGCAAACTCCTGCAATGTGCATCAATGCATCGTTTTTAACTTTCACTTCAAAATTCCTCCAATTCTCCAATTCACTTGTCTGACCATTCGTTGCAAACTAATTTCTCCCTTCTTCTTACAAGAAGTACCAACCGCCCAACGCATTCCATTCTATTCACGCGAAGGACGCCGGTGCATCCTCTTGACTACCAAATCCCAGTAGCCAGATTGTTTGCCCTGCCATCGGGTCCCATTCAAGTTGACTACATTCACCGAAATTCCTCCTCGGACTTGCTTCATTCCTCTCTCTAGATTCCATGTGCGCTTGCGCCACCCGACTGCCGCAGCCGCCGCGCTGCCTCCACCACCTCGTCTGTCCACCTTTGAAAAAATAACTGCTCAAAGGAATCCACCGGCCGTCAGTGGGTAGTCACTCACCGGTAATTTATTTGCGCATTCAATTGCCAGGCTGAAATGTCATTCGTATGTAAATTCCAGGTAAGTTTGTGTGCAGACGACACAGGGCAAGACCAACACAAGAACTTGGACATTCAAGCGTCCTGGGTTGGTCGGCGCGCATTTGTCGATGGCAAGGGGAGCTCTCTTAGTATTGTCCCCTTGTTTTGTCCAGGTATGTGGCTGCAAACAAAAGCGAACACAGAACCAAACAGATAAGGCAAAGAAATCTTTCAGATAAAAGCTATCAACTCTGTGGATCTTTGAAAGTTCCCTTGGATTCTGATTTGCGTACGAGCAAGAGACGGTATCTTAGTCTGAAGTCAATCGATTGATTGTGTGCTCATGAGGAGGAGGCTGACTGAAGCCGAGGTGTTACTGCAGTGCTGGACTTACCATAGTGGGATGTCTATCAAAAGATCAAATCAAATGCTGCGGACGTAGTCAGAGGGGTGCGACAACTGTATTGCAATAGATATGCAACTCAAGTTTTCAGTTGACACTGACGAAATAGACTTGAATGGATTGCATAAAAACTAAAGCATGGCTTTACAGATGGCCATCTGCGACCGGAGTATATTTCTATGCTTAAATGCTTTGAAACAATAGAAAAATATGAAAATGCGACGAACATTAAAGCGCAATTTAGATACGATCGTCTACGTTCATGTTCTTATTTATGATTGATCCTACAAGACGAGAACTCAAAAGCGGAAGGTTTTTTGTTGGCTATTGTCCATCCAATAGCCGCAGCATTGTGAAAAAGATTGTAATATTTAAAGTACATGATTCTCTCCAAGAAGTATTCTCAAATACGTATGAAACTGATTGCATACTGATGAATGCTATAGAAGCTGGACTCACGTCCATCACGAACTTCAGCGTTACCCTACGTCAGGTCTTCGAAAAAGTCCCAGTAAATCCTGATCGACACTCACCACCTATTCATTGACTTCAGGGGCCCATATGACAGTCTGCATAAAGACTAGCCATGTCTGACATTCCTGCCAAACACGTCGGTTTGTGCATGACGATGTGGAATTGTCGCTGCTCCATTATGGTCTTTAATGATCTCACCTCAACCTTCAATGCCAAAAAAGGACTTAGATAAGGCGACGCGCTTTCTTATGGCTTTTTTGACATAACTCTTGAGAATATCGCTCTGAACTATCTCGCCAAGACATGAGGCACAATCTCACAAAAATTGGACAAAGCGTCACCTAGGTAATTATGCTCGTGAGGTAGTTAAAGACTTCGTCTATCTCGGCTTCCAAGTAAACAGTACGAACACTACTAATACAGAAATTGAACGCAGAATAATTCTTGCCAATCCCTGTTTCTTCTTTTTTCGAAAGCAACAAACCGACACCTTGATTCTACCTGATCTGCTCTTTGGCTCGGAAACATGGACAATCTCAAGAACGGATGAAGAAGCCCTTGGTATTTTTGAGAGAAATTCGATGTTCAATATTTGGTCCGGTTTGCCTTGATGGCATTTGGGGACGGAGAAAAGCTTTCTTGAACCGGTTTGATCATCGTTTCTGATAAGTATGAGTTATAGTTAAGAGCGTGTGCTTATCCCCCAAGACGGTCATGAAGAATATGAAGATGCTGCATGATTGCCTTCAAATGTTGCACATGATCGTGCGTGATGTCCCGTCAATTCGCCATTCTGAAGTACAGTCGTATGGAGAATTACTTTTTACTCTTCTTTACTTTTACTCTATTATTTTGTATTACCTTGTAGAGTGCTCTGATATCTTGTTACCATCTCTCGAGCTTGAGTCATTAACCCCAGCTGGTACCTGAGACTACATCATTTCATGACCATTGCAAAATATGCCAGTAATCCATATGAGCTTCAAGTTCATCTAGCCAAACTGTGTCTTCAGTTTCTCTTACTTTTCTAAAATGTTCGGACCCATAAAACTATGCGATCTGATGCAAGAAATGAGATCCTCTTCAGCGGACGAACGACCTCATTGAAAGCGAAAAAAAGCAAGTGAAATTGAGATCCCCTCACAGACTGCTTTCCTGAGCACATCACATCAAGGTAATGGAAGTACAAGAAACTTAATTACAGCCTTCATTAAAAAAAGCAAAAAAAAAAATATGAAAAAACAATGAGAAACCCAAATGTGAAGCCATGGCATACACGAAAGTTCAGTCACGGGTCCATTAGCATACTCCCGTAGAGCATAATTCGTGCTCCGAAATCTATTTCCATCGTTACATTTGGTGATTTAGCTGAGAATTGTCGGCACACTGCCTGTGAGGTTGTAATTTTTTTTTTCATAATTTGGGGACTTTTGCATTTCGTGTGATCTTTAAATGTTCAGTTTCTATTGAATTGAATGGTGAAAGTCGATGCGGTTGATTACTGTGTCTAGCTAAAGTGTCAGATCAGAGCGGGGTGCTCTGGTTTGGAAAGTTGGAAAGAAAGAAGGTTGGAATCTTGGTGGGAAACCGCGTTAGGCCGATTGTCACACCCTGACGATAGTCTCATTCTCCACTGTATTCAGAACTTGCAGCGAAGCGATATAGATGAGTAGCTTCTCAAATGGGATATTGTGCCGAACCGCAGTACGAAGCGTTCAATGAGAGAAATGATACATCTGTTTATTACTGTCTTTCAGGCAGAAACTATAGCGATAAAGGAAGCTATATTTTGGCTTTAAAACAATGTGATATCAAGATAAATATCCCTATTTGTTCCGTTAGTAGGGCGGGTACTAAGTCTCTGGATCCAGTCACACTTAACTCAAAGACGTCTTTGAAATGACGCATATCTATGAACTAGATGACCGAGTATCTCTTTCCTGCACACCGAAAATGTCAATCGAACTACATAGATCCGGGGACATATTCACCACCGATATATGAATGGACCTACACGTGTAGTTCCGCGCACATGTATGCGGTCGCTAGTTCCGACTGCAAAAAGAAACGTTCTATGTACGTTCCATCATCGGAGCTATTCAGCACAACTCTAATTCCAAGCGAAGCGAACTAATTCTAGATAGGGCAGTAGATCAAAACTCTTTCCGGATGGAGATCTGCTGTCTATGCCTATCGCTACTGCAGAATATCTAGACACTGATGCTTGAAACGCCTGTCCACAAAAATTGAAACTACGAAACGGCGTCATCACTGAACGTGCGCCTCAAGAAGCTGCAGGGACGAGGAGGAGGAAACTATTGTACATCTTCTCTGTAATTGCAGCGCCCTCTCCTCTTGAAGGAGATGTCACTTAGGGGCTACTTCTTAATCAATTTGGTCAAGCTAAGCAGGATTAGTTTCAGGCATCTTTACCGCTTTATCAAATGCACCACTTTGTTTGCGGAATAGGATCGACTACATCCTCGTGGCAACACCAGGGACCTACTTTAGCCTATGTGTGACTACTCCTTGCCGGCAGTCAGCCACTACAATCTATACAACATACATCTGTTATCCCTGTAACTTTGATAGATTGAGAAACTTTCTTACTAGTTTGATTGAAGCGAGATGATGTGCTTTGAAATGGGGACACATTTTTCAGTTCTGTAATGCTCTTTCAATAAATTCATTTCGAATGTTGTCTTTGATTATTGTTAGAACGTTTGTGTATAGCTGGTATAGGAGGCAGTCAGGTAAGGGTCCACTATTCACATTTGGCCAGGAAAAGGTCCTCAAAAAAGCGTGCATTTAGTACACTGTGCTTGATGTGACATAGTCTAGTTCTAAAAACCATATTATTTGTGTAGCGTCTAGGCCAAATATGCAATGCAATGTCTTCACTCTGTCTACAGTCGTGGCCACTTTTGTTATCGAATTCTCTCTTCGATTAAATGATCACAAAATTTTATTCACTCGTTAAGATCACCTCCAGCAGACATGTTTCACTAAAAACTCTGACCATTTAAATGAATATAAGCCATATTAAATGAATCACACAAATTATTTTCATAATTTTCTTTCTTTTCCAGAAAATGTTCGACCATCCACTGAACACTATTAATCGTTCAAACTTAAGACAATTAAAAGAAAAAGTAATGGAACTCGACTCGTGTTAACCCACTCATCGTGTTTCTATCTTCAAATTGGAATTTCATCAACGTACAAAATAGTTCTACATCACCGCAGAGGAGGATAGAAAAGCATTCAAGTTGGCTAACACAACTTTAGATATGTCTCAGCGAGATTTCTCCGAGGTAAGTACCGCATCCGAGAACACAACTCATCCTACATTTCAATGTCATAAATTCCAAAAAGCCCACAGGTTGCCTCAATCTTTATTCAGACTCCCTCTTCAGGAAATCCTTATCCTCTGTCAAAACAGAAGAAGAAGCACCGAATCTTTTCTCGGTTCTTCTTGGCTTGGCCCACGCTCAAATCTTCACTGTGTCCCATCATCATCAGCATCAGCATCAGCATCATCATCGTCTATACACATAAAGTCTGTCACGATTGACGAATAAATAAACGAAAAAAAAAGAACGAAGAAGAAGAAGAAGGAACAAAAAATGAGAAAATGGAATCAAAAGAAATCCAAAAGCAGAGGAGTTACAAATTCGTTTTGAAGAGAGGAGACTGTGTACTGTGCGCCTCTGCCCTTTTCATCTTAAATTGTGGCCCTTTTTGTCGCTCCACTGCGCTGCTCCTGTCCAATCTTAGATTTCAATCTCTTTCCGAAAACAGACGACAAAATGAGACGGTTCTTCTTTTCTCCATCCAGGAGGGGTTCCTCTTTTTGTTTATTTTTGTTTTTTTTTTTTTGTTCGTTTGTTGGTCTGTCCTCTTAAGTCTGGCCGCCTTGTGTTTCATTATCCACATTTCGTCTGGTGCTCCACCAGCAGCGTTGTGCGCTTTGTTTACCTTGAAAAAAAAGTGGTCTAATCAGTTGGGTTCATCTGCGCGATTTCTTTAGAAAAAAATAAACGAAGTAAAAAACCGAAATGGAAGAAAAAAAGCCAGCAACGAGAACGAGCGGAGGACGAGGGTATTGCCGTTTGAGCGATTGGGGACGACTGTGTTGTTGGTGGTGGCGCGCACTTCAGGGTATTGTTACGAAATGAAGTAATTAGGAGAGCGTTGAAGGTTCCTCTTAAAATACTTGAGATGTGGATAAGCCGCCGAGTGTGGATGGAACACATTTTGCTTCAAGTTCGTGTGTCAACTCTTTTGTGTATATATTTTTTTCTTTCATTTCGTGGTCAAGTTTTCGTTTTTGGCGAAAATTTAACAAATTGGTGGGAAAATGTGAATTAGTCGGGTAATGAGAGTAATTATTTAATTAGGAAGAACATGCACATTTTGAGCAAATGATGTACCACAATGCATGGCAATGGGTGTAATTGGCACAGAGATGAGCTCTGTTTTGGTGGCTTGAACACAACGTCATGGGATGGTGGCTGAGCAGTTTGTGGGCAACACTGTGTTTCGGTGAACGATCTTAGCGAATACAGGCGCAGTGAGATATTCCTTTATTATATTTTAACCCTTTATTATTTGCTTAAAGAACAATCAAAACATGTACATGTATTGCATGTATGGTACTCATCGTCGTTCATGTGTCCATTACCGACAGGTTTGCAGCGGTGGATTCGTTGAACCCAGTATTCCATGATTCGGCCAGACATTTCGAGGAAAACGGGCGCTATCTGGCGGCATATATCAATATTGGCTCAGAGCAGAGGAGTTACAAACAGTAAAAATCCTCTAACGACGTTTTAAAAAACAGTCTAGAGGCCGATGACAGTAAGCCATTGCGAAATTCCAACGCCCTTTGAACAGAAATCCGTTCATCGCAAAACCCGTCTGTGTAAGTTACAAACAACTCCTTGACACGACTGCATTCTGAATGCAATTCTTTTGTTTCTACTCTCATTTGAGTGACACCTTCCTTGGCATCCACCCATTTGCAACCGCCTTGCCTAATGAGACTGAAACTGAGATCCTCATTTTAATCGCTAATTAATCAGATTACCTTCCACGACGACAAGCGACTTTGCAGACAATCAGTGCCATCCCATCAGAACCCTCTTGTTGCTTGTCACAGCAAACCATCATCAGATCAATGCCTGCATCTCAAGAGCCAGTAGCTCCCATGGGGCTGAGTCTCAGGTCTCTCACATATAAATACGAAAGCGAATCGAATTGAAAATTAAAAATAATTAGAATTGTTTTGCCAGCCGAACACCACCACCAGCACCACGATCATCGTCATCATCATCACCATTCACCACATTCACAGATCGGAGTGATCGTGCGGGATTCCATGTGCCGCGCATTCGATAGACATCGCTGCTGCATGAGCCACTCAGAATTTGGTCGTGATTCTCATTCTCATTCGGCCGCTCCATTCCCCTCTCCTTCGTGCGCAGATCAATTTGAGTTTAGATTTAGTCAAAGCGAGGAAAACGGACAAAATGAAGGTTTAGTTTGTCGACGAATAAAACGGTTTTCCGTTCACCACTTTACCATTTCGAGATTCCAAGGGGCCACCAATTTTGGCAGCAAATGGCCATTCGGATTGGAAAGATGGTTTCCTTGGAGGTCATCACGATGGCATTTAGTTTAAGAGTCTACATATTTTCTCAGGAAATTAGCATAGAGGGTGAAACGGCTGGAGCTGATGTAATTAAAAGGAGCCAAGAGAGATTCATTCGAGTCGTGGCCTGTTCTCGGTCATTCGAATTGTTCGCTCTGCAGTCTGTCTGCGATTATCATCGCATCGTCCAAGTCATCAGCAAAGCTTGACCTTGATAGGGAACGATTCATTCAACCTCCTATAACTTAGCTTAAACACACTCCCAAGCACAGAGTTGAGCTGTCAAATTACATGGCACTACGCTCTGGAACGCCTTTATTACAAACGACATTGTGGCCACGAACAAAAAGCAAATGATCTAGCTTCCACACAGGTTCCTGGCAAAAACAGCAGACCATTACTCCTCTGCGAACTGGCAATTAACCACTTGAACCAGTGATTGCATCTACTAAATCCGTCTGCATTATGATACAAATCGCTCCAGAATAGCGTCCACACGAACTTGGCCGCTAAACTCAAGTATGCGCGTGAGTTAGAGTTTGATTGTGTCTATGTGTGTGTGTTTTTCAGACTCTCGAGCAATCCTCATCTCACGTTGCACTGGAAATAAATGGATCAAAAGATTAAATCAATCTGTGCACACTTACGGGGTCCACAAATAGATGCCACATAGTGGGTTCCATGGATACGGGAAGGGTTGCGGCTGAGATGTGGGTATGTGATGCATGCGCAAGCATTTAATGCGGCTTCCAAAAGATTAAATTACACATAATCACGTGAACACCTTCAATTTCCACCTGTTGATCGATTTACAAGAGAAACAGATGGTAAATGAAAAAAATACAGAAAACGAAAAACGAGAAAAAAAAACAAATTCCAGTGAATTCCATCGACAATCAATATGATTGCTGGGATGGATAGGTGCCGGGGATGAGTGCGTCAATAACTGCGCGGAAGTGGAGGAGGCAGGGTTTTTGATCTGGAATCGCGTGGCTGCTACAGGAAAGGAAATGGCTATGCAAGGATGCGATGGCTGATAGTAGGTGCAGTGTATGAACTTGATGCTTTGTGCTTGGCTCACAGCTCATTGGGAGCGTTGCACATAATGCTTGGGTCTGGCCATTCACGATGGAATTCATGGCTGGAACGTGATTCGTATCGTACAGCTGGTATGGCTTGTAATTTGTTCTCAAGCTAGACGTAAAGAACGGCATTCCACACTCAGCAATCGGGGCTATCTTTTGAATAGATCTCTTTGTCTCAAAAAGGAATCAAGCTTTGAATAAACATGTTATTAGTTTCAAGAACTTTTTTCTTTGTGTTTGTTGCTGTCGCAAGCATTGTTGACATTTTGTTCCAGATTTAAGACACTTACCTTTCAAGAACTCTTCACATCTGGGCATAAACCAGGTTTTTCACGGCCTCGCTATTAGTACAGCACAACAGTAATGTAAAAAAAAGTGTCTACTTAGCAATCGCATTCGGGGCGTTTTCCGATTTTTTAAAATCACAATGGGCCCGGCGGACGTTCGCTATAACCTAACCTAACCTAGCCTGGCGCACACCACAAACTCCGTAGACTGTGGTTCAAGTCTTGAATCCATCAACCGAACGAATGATCAACGAAATTAATTAATTTCGTTCAAATATCAGTCAAATATCGTCTCCAATCAACGTCAAGCCTCAATCATTCTGTCCATGATCAAGATTTCAATCAGTGCAACACATCCAAACGATACGATATTTGCTTACACCGATGGAGTCCAATGGAAATCCCTTCTAGAATGTGTAAACGATATCCATTCAAGCTGTGGTGCAATGAAAACCCAAAGAGACTAAGCTGCTTGGCATGATGATCAGACGGGCAATTGAAGCGTCCCATTGCGCATGCGTGCAATCGAATTGGATCAAGTCGCGCACCACACCATGTTGTAGCGTCCGACGTGAACATGCCCTTCATCTTTCGGTTTTGTTTTATAAATATGTATCCACGAGGTTTTTTGTTTCATTCTTCTGATTGTTGCTTTTTTGTATCTGCCAATTTCTGATAATCACTCATGCGAAAATAGACGTTGACATCTTTCTGTTCCGAATAGCAAATGGACGAAGGACAACACGATGGCGGCAGAGGTAAGATGTCCCAAGTTGACATCGACACAACGCGATGTCGGCGCTCTGGTTGGTGGGGATGTGTGTTTTTTTATTTTGTGTTTGGTTTGTTTGTCGGCGAATGAAGGGAAAAATCTTTGCGAAGACACAGCGGATGAATCGCTTGTACCATCCGAGGCACATGAAGATATGAAATTGAAGTTGCAGACATCGACTAAAGGGAACCAGATTAGAGTTTTGTAGTTGCTATGCATTCAACATTCAGCATTCGCGCGGATGTGTATGGGTGTATCAATGGATCGACATTTCAATGTCACATGGAGGGTGACAAGAGGGAGACAGTTTGGATTTGGGTTTGTTCGCTTGTGTGTTTTTTTTTTTTGCTCATCTTTGTGATGCCAAGTTTTTTGTTCAGCCTTCATAAAAAAAAAATAACCTAAGGAGACGTGATGTACTAAGGGGGAACGTTTCAATGTTTTTGTTTGTGTACTCCTTGCAGGCAGGAATTTTAAAGGGCCACAAGTGTATCGACCTCGTAACAAGTCATTTTTTCTACTTGTAAAAGCAAACATAATCTGAGAAGCGACAGATAAAAAGTCAAGCGAAGCTGCTTCTTGTACCTGTTGACTCGTCTGTGAGCAAGTGCTGACAAATTTGGTGCAGAACACATGCCTGGTATGTGATCTTGAAATCTGACGTTCAGTGCAGTAACTTCTATCAAGGTTCGCCCTTATTTTATTAGGTTTATCCGAGCTTTCCTTTCAACAAGATTATTTTTCTCTTGGGCTACGTTAAGTCTTGGCTAAAAGCCAGTCACTTTGACAACATTCGAGACACAATTGCCGGAACAACGCCGCATATATTGAACAGAGTCATAAGAAAATTGGACTGATTACTTGAAGCACTGCCAGCAAAGTCAAGGCCGCCATTTGAAAGATTTGCAATTTCATTTGCCATTTGAAAGATTTGCAATTTCATTCATAATGACATGAATGTAGCTTCGAAATGAAGCCATAATCAATTTGATTTATCACACCGTTGTGGATTTAGTTAAATTTATTTTCTTATCGTTCTTATCTAGTCATGCATGCATTCCATGATAGATGGAAATAAGAGTCGACGCACACAACCACTACCACATGTCTCCAAATGGTTGGCACGACATTTAAGACTGAATGACAGTTAAGATAAAAAGGTGAACAAGACCAGTATCATAAGCCCAAGAGCGAAAGGATGTTCTTGTTCAAGTTTGCTGGACCATATATAAATGGTGATTGATTGTACAATAATTTGTTTGTTTGTTTGCTGCGTCACGCTGCACTTCCAAAACAAATGAATAACAACACTAACCAACAGCACCACAAACAAATCAAAATTGAATTTACATTCCAATATGGCAACTGCGTTAAGAGCTCAATTTATACAATTATTTCGATAACATTGCACCGATCCGCAGATCGTTGCTGTGCCATCCGCGGTAACTTCTCGATTACGGACTGTGTCCGTGCAAGAGTAATGACGACACCAAACTGGAAGAATGCAAATCACAGTGAAGAAAAATGATTTTCTCGCTCCTTTTCACGGTTTCATTCAAATTTCCAAACCGATGAACGGAAAGAAAAACAAAAATAACCACGAAACGTTTGATTGTTTCGCCTGGCGCGGCAAACTATTACCTCACCGCCGTCACATAGCATTTCAGAAGGGCAACTGCCTTGCATATCCATAAGCCAATGCTAACTATTCCCTCATCTTAGACGGTTAACAGAACGTTGGCTGCCTCAGTTGCCTGATAGGTGGTAAGTCCATGGTCTGGCAGGCAGGCTGGTTCAGGGACTCCCGCGACTGGGGTGTCTTCGATAAATTGATTCAATGAAAGATCGTGAAGCCGCCTTTATTTAGTAACAATTTGCAGTGGCACTTCCTGCTTGCCGTGGCTTCGCGCAGAAGGTGTCGGTCGTGCGAAAATATTCAAAGTCATGATATCGGGCTATTGTCGGGAAATAATTGCCTCGACATTGTTGCCAGGGGGATATCTACTTTGCTGTGGCGGGTGAGAGTGAGGGAGATTTGTGGTTGAATTTCTGTACCATTTCTTCTTTCTAACATTTGGTTGCCAAATGTGTCATTTATCATCTAGAATACATGAGTTTCGTTCGGAAAATGTTAACTATTGTTTTTTGCAACTTTGTTACTCTAAGCCTTTCATTCGCTGTCAGGCCCACTGCAACCATCCAGGCAAACATCTGGAACGCATTTCACATGTTCACATTATTCCACACGATTTTGCAAAAATGTAATCGATGCCCTGACCGTCCACCCGCTCACCGAGATACATTCAACACCCGACACCCATCACGCATGAAGGTGGAGACAGGCTGTCCGTGATGTTAACAAATACCGCTGACAGTTCCCTCAAACCGAATGAAATCAAATATTTATCACAACTCATTCCTCGACGTCGTCGCCGCGCCACGCCGCAGCCGCAGAGACAAGACTGTGTACTTATTCAACTTTGCTTTTGTTTTCATAATTAACTGAAGACTCGCTCGCAGAAAAGAGGAAACCATAGACCGGCCAACTGCAATTTTCTCACCTCAACGCTGAACACAATAAATCAACAACGCTCCAAGTGTGTGTGCACTGGTCGTATCGCACTCAGGTGGAAAATTTCATAAGAAAAACCGCAAAAGTGCCGAGATACAAGTACGAATGTATCATTTCTCTTTTCCCCTTTTTTTCCGCACAGCTATCCCAGGTGGCATTGGACATTGCTGGATGTGTTAATGACAATTGTGACTCCATGTCTTCCCATGTCCCGCCTGTCGCGGTCGTCGGCCACACGCCTTGCGCCGCATCGTGATGAAATGAGGTATCTGCTAGGTTCGATCTTTGCTAAAACCTCGGCATCTTTTTTGGATGTTTTAGCAAACATACCCATTCGCACATTTATGGTCGGTCGGCTGTCGGATGTGTTTTCCATGGAAAATTCACAAGTAGATGGCGAATGAGGCAAACGAAAAACTCTTGATTTTCGCTTTCAGAGAGGCCACGTATGGCAGGCGGAGTGGATGCTCGAATGTGACGCTCGGCAAGGATGACGATGGGGATTCGAAAATATCAAATGGCGAAACTTTCACTTCTTGTACGATCCACCAAACGTTGATAAGTCTGTTGGCACACGGCAGTAATTTGCCGTCTTATGTAACGATCATTGTCACTTGAGGATACACTTAATGAATCAATCGGATGGATGCAGATACGAGTGTAGCCAGTTGCAATACGGGAGAGTCCTCATGTGTGGAATATATTGCAGAAGATAAAATATGAACACGGGCTTGGGGTTGAACGCACTTTGATGGAAATCTTTTTAAAGTTCAGGATTGTGGATGAAATATTGATCGTCTTGTCTAAGATTAAGTTTTTCTTTTGAATTCTGTCCCTTGGGAATAATTTATTTGGCTTGGAATCGGCATTTTTATATTCATCTTAACTTTTGAAGCACTGAAATATCTTAAGTAACGCTTTTTTTAAACGACGTGTCTTTGCAGATCTTCCAAATCAATGAGGAGGTAAATATATACTTCACTTTTATTCTATTTTAAATTATATTTATGATTTTTGTGGTGGTTGCGAAGTTGGTACGTACTTGGTTTGCTACCTGTTATTGAAGTAATACAGACGGTGATAAAGACTAAAGATAAAGAAGCGAAGCCTGACGCCGGGCTGGTACAACGAAAATGAGAATTGTAAATGTCTCCCTACCCACCAGTTTCCTGTGACCTCCATCATAATGGCTTTTGAGAAGGATCAAATAAAGGGTGTCCCATAATTCACGCAAAATTAGAATTTTGCACCGTTTAATAGTACAATGATGCCAACCCAAAAAAGAACAATATGACAGCTGACATTTCGGGGTCAAAATGGTAAAAATGGAGCGCTATACGAAAAAACAACGCATTTTCTTTGTAGAGCAATATTTTAAAAATAATGAAGGTTTGTCAGCTACATTCTGCAATTTTCAAAATCATCTTCAGTGATGAAGTTAATTTTCACCTTGATGGCTTCGTTAATTGCGAAAATTGTAGCATTTGGAGTTCAGAAGACCCACTAGTAATTGCTGAGAAACAAATGCATCCACAACGCATGACAGTTTGGGGCGGGTTTTAGGCTGGTGGCATTATCGGAACAATATTCTTATAAAACACAAGCCAACCCAGAGAAACAATTCATTTACTTACTGTCCAAATAAGCCCACGGCCACCAACGCTTTGAAAGAGATGAATTAATGAAATTCAATCAAATTTATGCGAAAAGGTCAGCAAAGCCGTGGCGGCCATTTTTCCGATGTGCTATTCCATACTGTAGCGAATTTTGAGATGAGCACTTTTGTGCACCACTGTTTCTGCATATTGAACTCATATTTTGAGTCAGTTGCTACAATCTAAAATGTGTTCGATCATCCGATCGGGTGATGGACCTGAGAACTCTCCATTCATTGCACATACATCAAAGTACATCATTAAACTGATTACCTCACTCGCGTTTGGTGTTTTATTCTGTATACGCCTACAATACATAACGCCCATCTGTATAATATATGTCTAATAAAAAATTTAAGCTTATTTCACGAATATTTCAATTTATTTCATTTGATTGGTTTGCACATTAAGACAGAATCTTTTTAAGTACTTAGGGATATAATTCAAGGTTACATTTTCTTTTAATTTTAGACTTAAAACTAGAATACATTAAAAAGCTTTCTTATTAAAAATCTGTATTTTTTTTATCAAAACTACAATACATTTCGTGTGAATTATGGGACACACTTCACTTGGGAGGCTTAAAATACTAAACAAAATTTTTATATAAGATCTGAACCATTCTGTGAAGCTATGGTTTGCCTATTGATTTGCAACACAGAAATAAAGCTCATAATTCCCTCTTTTATAAAAGTTAAGAAACTAAATTCAGATGTTAGAAAAAATGTATACAACAGCTATTAATTTAGCATTTTCAATTCAACTTGTTCGAAGCTGCCCAAGTTTAGAGAGGCCACCAATATGAAGACGTAGAGACTTTTGTGTTTTCAGCTATTTTATAGCGAATAATAAACTAGGGAATTGTGAGCTTTAATTCTGTGTACAGAGTGGGCCAAATACAAGTTTGCAACATGCAATAAAATGAACAAAATTATATTTTGTTCATGTATTATGGCTTTATTAGTAATAACAAACATTCCCATTAATTACGAAATACAATGTCGTTCATGTGTCTGCTTCGGCTGGCTTCGCAGTAGCGCATTCTGTCACCGCAATTTTCCAAGACCTTGTTGATGGTTTCGGGCTATAGCTCGTATTGCTTGGATGATATTGTCCTTAAGTGCTTGAATTGTTTTCCGGATTTTTGGAGTAATTGTTGGTCAAATCGCAACTCCGAGACTGATAACACGAAACGATTTGGGAATTTGGTGCGCAACATATCGATTGTGACATAGGCTGTATGACATAGCACGCCATCCTGCATGAACCAGAGGCTGTCCAAAAAAGTCGGTTAATATGGCTCTGTGACGCCCACCGATGACCGAGTTGATGTTCGTGAATTGAGTCTCACACTCTCGGCCACAGAAGCCACATTCTCATCTGTGCGCACCTTACGACGACGGAGACCATGAGTGTTGTCCACTAGCATACCATTTTCTGCACAAACTGGCGTACAACAGTCGCGGTGGGTGCTTCATTTCGGCAAAGACTTCTTTTCAAAAAATGCACTGTTTGGGTTACTCAGCGACTCATTTCGTTCCGCGGAGGTATGACACACACTTTCTGTCAAGATTTCAAGTGGAAAACAGCTGTAAGTGTCAAAATAACCTATGATTTAAAAAAAACCTCTAGATGGCCTACTCTGTACAAGTAATTTTTCTAGTCGCATGCGATTATGCGTTTCGTTGCTTCTGTACTAGTGGGTGCCGATTCTATACACATTATTGATATACTTTCATCAATTTATTTTAGATTCATTCTGCAGTTGAATTGTGATGGAGGAAGACGAATTCATTTATAAATTGTAGTTGTCCATTGTGGGATTTTACATAATTTTTCATATTGGTGTGCTTAGTTTTGTCTTCATTTATACGTTATTCGGCAGACGCTAAGGTACTACTCCCCCTAAGTTGAATTTGCACGGGATATCAAAATTAGTTCGAGTTAGAGAGAGTTCGACTTAGGGAGAGTCCCACTGTATATCATCTCGATCGTTGAAACATCTTACATTATACATCCTAATGTGGAATATTGGATGATTAGTTTCTGGCATCACATTCACTCCTCCAATCTCTCTCGAGTTTACCATAGAATTAGTTAATTCACTCCGGCATTGCAGTTACATAAATCCGCTTTAATACGTGTAATTAACAACATCCAACCATTTTCTATTTTCATCACGATCTCACCCTACCTCTTCAAAATTCCACTCATCAGATGTAGTTTCTACGAGCAATTAATTCTGGATGAGTATGAGTCCAAGGAACTCAGCAGATACATCAGCATTCTGCATCGCCACGTTATGCATGACTAAGCCTACAAAGTCCCCTACCCAAGTGCGGCATATCCGTCGTTGTTGGCACTTAGCAGAATGTTACTTTTATGACCTCAGTCTCTCCTAAGGATTCCATGTTAGTCGCTGAGGAATTTAGTCTGTCACCTTCGATCCATTCCGCTGATCTTATCTATCTTATTAAACGCTCTTTCCGGTCACAATCCACAATCGAATCTTGAGGGACAAGCGAAGAATTCCAACTCAACTTCTAATTGGACTCAACACACAAGCACCTAGTTCATAACGATCATTTGCGCTCGTCAACCGATAATCATCATTACCCTGTAACCTTGCACATGTCCGTTTATGACACACCACCCATCAAGAAAAACTGTAGTAGATAATTCCATCTTTGACAGTTGTTATGCAATCCAGTACATATCATTGGCCGACCACACATTTGTTTCCCAGCGACAAGAAGTAAAAGTCGTCATCCCAACGGAAGACAAAGCGTAAGTCTCGCAAATGAAAAAGAAACCTAAAAATACCAACAAATCAACAGCAACGAGCAAATGGAAATAAAAACAAAGCAAATGAAAACCATCACCTAACCTCAAACGGAATCCTTTCATCATGTCCCGCTGTCATGTACACCTCACTCTGTGGCTTCTCGAGCACAGTACACACGGCAAATAGTTTTCTCCTCTTTCACAGATGTGTGTCTACCGAAAAGGCGCCCAGAGGCATTCAAAAGTCATGTACACCTTTCAGTTTACTGCCCCAAGCTGAGGGGCCATAAAAACCCAAAACAACAAGCCAACCGACCAGCGATCCAGGCGACCAGCGCACACAATCAAATTCCCTCCATAAACACATAAAACTCTCGACCGAGTGATGCATGCACTTCACGCGGGGAAGGGACGAGCTTGCAACAAAGCGCGTCCCAGCCTTGAATGTGTGGCAACTTGGCATCACTGTCACAATGTGCGCTTGACTTTGCCTGTGTGCGTGTGGCTGTGTTGATGATAGAAAAAAATAATTGCCAGCAGATTTGTGTACATCCACGAGGCATTCCTGGACTCCTCTTGACGAGCACACAGCACTGAGAGTGAACAGAGACACGCCGACACATTTTGGGCGACACATAGAGGAGAGGTGTGCAGTGCGCAGGCTTGGTCGGTTGCCAATTGCAGTGACCTTGGAACTGACCCTTAACTTGAAGCGATGAGTCTCCTTCTCTTTACCTCCGTCATCGTCGTATTGCGTATTGCGTCAAAAAATGAAAACTGGGCTACCACCACAGGAGACGGATGCGGTGGTTCTGTCGTGGTGGTGGTGTAGTTGGTCGTTATTAGGCGGCTAGAACACATAAATGAATCTCATTATGCTTCGGTGTACACCTTCTCCGCTTGCAGTGGTTCTTCTTACTCTGTGTGGTGATTGGGAGCTGCCCTATTCCTCTGGGGATCAGCTTTTGTGATTTTGTTTTATAATTCCACTGCGGGGAGGCGCATCAACATCAGCATCAGCATCTGCACCAGTATCAACATCAGCATTACCAGCAACAGCAACAGCAACTGCAGAAGGAGCATGTGTGCTGATCAGCAGTTGCACGCTCGGAATAGGAGATGTCGGTAATGGTATTTCTTTGATGAAGAGCCTCCATCTAGATCACGATTCAAAAATTGTGTACATGCGCACGGATGTGGTATGTGATCCCTCTTTTGACCAATCCCCGGGAGTGAAGTTAATTATTTTGAATGAACCCTCGTCTCGTTGGATCCGTTTTCGTTTCTGCCAGAATGAAAGGATGACGTTGTGAAGGAGTTGCGGAAGGAGTTGAGGAAGTTCAGAAGATCATATGGGGCGAACATGGTTGCGTAACGTGTGTTACCTGGAAATATGAGAGAATTACTGGAAATCGCGAGAATATTAAAATGGGACACTGATTATACAGGTGGTCGATGGTGGACGGTGGAAGCCGCTAAATTATGCGTCTGCCTGCTTAGTGCGGGGTTAAATCGAATGACGGACGCGGTTATTCCTTTTGATTATCTCCCTCTTCACATTCTGCACGGGAGGAGAGATGTTTTCGCCAATTTGATTATGCCATAAGTCTGTCATAATGTACTCGTTTTGGTCCTTGAGATCCAGTCGCTGTCGTCGTGCTGTGCTCTGGTCTGTGAGGCAGTTATTTTTATTCCCTCCATCTTGTGGTAGATTGAGTCAGGTTCAGTCATGTATTGGAAGCTAATGCGCATTGATCGGTGCTAATGCCTTCAACGTGGTTTGGTTTTAAGAATCAAGTCTTTTGTTTGTTTTTGTGGATGATGTGAGTAGGACACGTACGCAATTTTTGGGTTCATCCAGGCAATTTAAGGAAAGCAAACAGGGAAATGCATTACATGCTTTTGTGGGTCACATGGGATCACATGGGATCACTTGGAATTAAGGGACATTAGTAACGTATTTAATGCGCTATGTTAGCGTAGACTAGAGACTTGATACCCCCAAGAGAAATTTAGTTTGCCACACACTTCCTTTATATTGTTTGATTCTGTTCGCTTTTGGAGCAACCTAAATCATCACTCCATTCTGACAATTGTCTACATTCGATTTATTGAACTTCTGCATCCGCTAGCTTTGGCCTTAAGGGTCAACCACAATAAATTTATATAGACTAAAAGTTATGTCGAAACCGAACGAAAGACATCAGAAGCATCGTAAAAAGCAAAGTTTCTGGAACTTTGAATACTAACTGCAATTTACGTGTATAGAGTGCGATTTATTATTTACATTCTTGAGTAAGTAACTTGAGAAAGCAAAATTGAACGAAACCTAACAAAACGAATTATTCCGGTTACGGAATTCGATTGATTGCTTTAAGTATTCTTACGTCCATTATGGTTGGACCTTTACTAATCTAATCTGGATAGAGCTGCTTAAAATTAGGAGAAACAGCTTTGCTTACTATTTTTGTTTTCGTTTATATTGAAAGGCCCACGGGATTGTATTAAGGCACCTACTTCTTTCCAAAATCTTTCTACGCAAGAGCTCACATCTTGCTAGCGCCATGATTGCCTACAGATCTTGTCCTCCCAAGCCGCCTTATCATAAGTGTGTCCCCCTCACACACATTTCCTTTTCTCTCTCTCTCTGGTTCTCTTTTACTTCGCATTCGCAGTAAGCGATTAAAAACGATTAATGAAATTAATTTTTCGCATCTCACTAAGCAGCAGTTTTCTCTTGGCACACCGCATCCGCACATGTGGTTGCCGCATTCCATGGAATCATCTACCCAGCCCTTTACCGCGCAGCTGCTGCTCGTTGTGTGCGCGGATGGAACATGTTGGACGGCTCACAAGATCGGAACGTGACTGGGTGATGATGGTGATAGTGATGCAGATGATGATGATGGCGGCCGAACTACAACAGACTCTCATACTGGTCTCTGGCATTAAGGAGTAATTACCTTCTCAGTAATTCTGGGATTCTTGGTGATTGCTTCTCGCGTACATTATGATCAATGATCGCCCATCCTTCTCTTGAATACTTTAGATCTTCTTTCCTAGATTAACTGTTAATTACTGAACTGAGTCAATGTTTCTTTTTCTCTCTGTGCTTCTTTCAGAATGAACCCGAATGCACACCGGAGCTGCCAGCTGCCAATCGGGCGTTGTTTCTCGAGAAAGTCCGTCAATCAAATGCGGCCTGTCAGAGTGGTGACTTTGTGACAGCTGTAGCCCTTTACACAGACGCCTTGTCACTGGACCCGGGGAACTACATTCTCTACAGCAACCGCTCGGCAGCCCGTCTGAAGCAGGGTCAATTCGCGTTGGCGCTCCAAGATGCAACGAAGGCGCGGGAACTGTGTCCCCAATGGCCGAAGGCGTATTTCCGTCAAGGCGTCGCTTTACAGTGCTTGGGGAGGTACGGAGAGGCACTGGCTTCGTTTAGCGCCGGGCTGGCACAAGACGCGCAGAACAAGCAGCTGCTTGCGGGGCTCTTCGAGGCGTCTATCAAGAGTCCGCTTAGACACGCGCTAGAACCAACTTTTCAGCAGCTACGCACTATGAATCTGGATCAGAGCCCATTCGTGGTCATCTCTGTAGTCGGACAGGAGCTCCTGCAAGCTGGACAGTACCACTCGGCGGTGACGGTGTTGGAGGCTGCGCTTCGGATCGGGTCGTGTTCGTTAAAACTAAGGGGATCCGTCTTTAGTGCCCTGAGCTCGGCGCATTGGGCACTCAATCAGCTGGACAAGGCAATTGGATACATGCAACAGGACCTGGCCGTGGCTAAGAGTTTGGGTGACACAGCCGGAGAATGCCGAGCACATGGGAATCTAGGAAGTGCCTATTTTAGCCAGGGATCGTACAAGGAAGCCCTTACAGCGCACCGGTACCAACTAGTTCTGGCCATGAAGTGCAAGGATACACAGGCGGCTGCAGCAGCACTGACATCTCTCGGCCACGTCTACACGGCTATCGGAGACTATCCGAACGCATTGGCGAGTCACAAGCAGTGCGTCCAGTTGGTTAAGCAGATGGGCGATCGGCTGCAGGAGGCGAGGGAGATCGGAAACGTTGGAGCAGTGTACCTCGCTATGGGCGAATTTGACTCTGCAGTGGATTGCCACACACAACACCTGCGCCTGGCGCGCAAGCTGGGCAATCAGGTGGAAGAAGCACGAGCCTACAGCAACTTGGGTTCTAGCCATCACTACCGACGGAATTTCGCTCAGGCAATCACGTTTCACGAGCAAGTTTTGCGAATATCCCAGCAGCTAGGGGATCGCAACATCGAGGCCAGAGCTTATGCCGGTCTGGGACACGCCGCACGTTGCGCGGGAGATGCCATTCAGGCCAAGAAATGGCACGAGAAGCAGTTGGAGATGGCACTTGCTGCCCGGGACAAGGTGGGCGAAGGCAGAGCCTGTTCAAACTTGGGAATAGTCTACCAACTGCTCGGGGAGCACGATGCAGCGTTGAAGCTTCACCAGGCGCATCTAACAATTGCGCGTCAGCTGCATGATCGGGCTGGCATGGGCAGAGCGTACGGGAACATAGGAAACGCCTACTCGGCCGCTGGGCTTTACGAGGCAGCCATCAAGTATCACAAACAGGAGTTAACTATCAGCAAGGAGGTCCATGACCGCAGCGCAGAGGCGTCCACTCATGGGAACTTGGCGGTGGCGTATCAGGCTCTGGGAGCCCATGACATGGCTCTAATGCACTATCGAGCGCACTTGAACATAGCGCGGGAACTCAAGGATACGGCAGGTGAGGCGTGTGCACTGCTCAACCTTGGTAACTGCCTCAGCTCGAGGCAGGAGTTCGCTCAGGCGGTGCCTTACTACGAGCAGTACCTCATGCTCTCTCAGGAGCTGGGCGATGTAGCGGCTGAGGGGAAGGCCTGCCACTTCCTGGGATACGCCCACTACTGCATTGGCAATTATCGAGAGGCAGTACGATACTATGACCAAGACCTTGCTCTAGCGAAGGACCTGCAAGACAAAATGAACATGGGCCGCGCCTACTGCAACCTGGGGTTGGCCCACTTGGCGCTCGGTAACAGCCAAGCAGCTCTGGAATGTCAAAAGTACTTCCTAGCGGTGGCACACATGACTAATCATCTGCCGGGCAAGTTCAGAGCCCTGGGCAACATCGGCGACATTCTCATTCGCACGGGTGAGATCGAGGAGGCTGCGAAAATGTACCAACGACAGCTGGCACTGGCGCGACAAGCCCGTGAACGACCGATGGAAGCAGCTGCGTGTGGTGCCCTTGGACTGGCCCACAGACTGATCAAAAAGTTCGACAAAGCCCTGGGCTATCACACACAAGAGTTGACGCTTCGACAGGAAATGGCAGATTTGCCGGGAGAGTGCAAAGCCCACGGACATCTCGGAGCGGTGCACATGGCTCTGGGGAACTACACACACGCTGTCAAATGCTACCAAGAGCAGCTTGAAAGGGCACAGGAGCTTCAAGACTCTGCCATCGAGGCGCAGGCCTACGGGAATTTGGGAATCGCCAAACTGAACATGGGTCACTACGAGGATGCTATAGGGTATCTGGAGCAGCAGTTGGGCACCCTGGAGCAGGTGAACACCGCTACTACGCAGCATGACCGAGCCAGGGCTCTTGGACACTTGGGAGACTGCTACGATGCTCTAGGCGACTATGAGGAGGGAATTAAATGTCACGAGAGGCACTTGCAACTTGCCACCGCTCTTCTGAGTTATCGTGATCAGGAGCGGGCCTACCGTGGCCTCGGACACAGCCATCGCGCTTTGGGGAACTTGCAAGAGGCCTTGGTTTGTTTAGAAAAACGCTTGGTCGTGGCCCATGAACTAGGCAGTCCGGAAGCGAAAGCAGCTTCGTACGGCGACCTAGGTAACATCCATTGCGCCTTGGGCAACCACGACCAGGCAGTCAACTGTTTAGAGCATCAAAAGGAAATCGCCCGGGAATTGGGTGATAGAGCACTGGTTTCAGACGCCACAAGTGCACTGGGTAACGTCTACCAACAAATGGGCAACCATGACGGTGCCCTGAAGCTTCACAAAATGGATCTGGAGATGTGCGAAGGACTCGGAGTAATGAGTCTGCAGGCAAGGGCTTGCGGCAATCTAGGATCGGTCTACGAGTGCATACGCAGCTACGTCGACGCAGTGAAATTCTTCGAGAAGCAACTGTCGCTAACCACAGACCGCTTGAGCAAGGCATACGCCTGTGGATCTCTAGGTGAGTCTGACACCATTTGGCAGTCTTCTTGGCTTCGGATATTGACTGTTTCCCATTTCAGGCCGCGTGTTCCATCAGATGGGTCAAACCGCCCAGGCGATCAACTTCCTGCGGCAGGGCCTCGCCATCGTGCAATCGTTGAACAAATCGGAAGATGAGGCCAAAATAAGGCATCAGCTAGGTAAGTCCGCGCAAGCGCTTGACAAAGTATCGCATTCTAATCTTGTTTTCCATCACAGGCCTTGCACTCAGAGCTTCCGGTGACAATGAGAATGCACGCACCCAGATGGAAACCGCCGCGCAGATCTTGGAATCGGTCAGGTATGACCAGAGATCGCCAGAGGGTAGGACGGTCCTTTTCGACTTGCAAACGTCTTGCTATCACATGCTCCAGCAGATCCTGGTGTCCATGTCACGCAACGAGGAGGCCCTTGTGGCCGCGGAACGCTGCAAAGCCCGCACGAGTCCTGACACGAACAGCATCTCTCGCAAGACCATGATCACGTGCAGCGAGAGCATCTTCGATACGGTGAACAAGACCAAGACGAATGTGCTTTACTTCAGCTTGGCTGGCAACGAGCTATTCGCATGGTTCCTGCAACCGCAGAAGGGAATCGTTAGATTTCACTCGATTGAGGTTAACGAGACCACTCTGAAGATCCCACCAGAGAAGTTGAAGGACGACGGATCCAAGGAGCGCCGGGATAGCTTGCTGGAAATCTACATCAACATGGTGAGGGATAGTTTGGGTGTCAACTCAGATAGTGTGCTGCACGAAGGCGACGGCAGTGGATGGCGGTCGAGTTCTGAAAACCTCCTGGACGATTTCTCAACAGAACGCGCTGGGTTCCTACGCATGGTCAACCGAAACCACTTGTTGAACTCAAGCAACTACTCTCTGAGTTCCCTGTTTAGTTTGGGAAGCGTCGGAGGATCGGTTGCGAGTCTCCAAGGATCCACACGATCGATAGGCAGCCTCCAGGGTTCCACAAGATCGAGACGAGCTCAAATTCTGCCAGCATGGCAAGGACCGAGCTGCTTGCACACTTTGTACAACATTCTCCTGGAACCATTCGACGACCTCCTTCCATCGGGAGGTGCTGTGTCTCGTCAGGGTCGCAAGGAGTTGATCCTTGTGCTGGAAAACGAGCTTTACCTGGTTCCATTCGCTATCCTGCGCAGTGCCAAGGAGGACGGAGAATATCTTTCCGAACGATGCTCTATCATTACCATCCCGTCCCTACAGTCCCTGCGACTGAAGAGCAAGACTATTCGCACACGGGAGCTGGCGGAGAACCTGAACACGGCCTTGGTTGTTGGAGGCCCAAGAATCCCATCCACTCTGTCAGAAACATGGGGATGGTCAGAGTCCCCGGCATCTATTCAAGAAGCGGCCATGGTTGCGGACATGCTGCAGGCAAAGGCACTGGCTGGCTGCAACGCCACAAAGGAGTCAGTGATCTCTGAGCTGCCAACAGCGGAATGCGTACACTTCGCAGCTAACCTGAGCTGGAAGTTGGGAGCTGTGGTCCTAAGCCCTGGTGACGTGGTAGACTCACAGTCCCAGAAGCGTTACTATCAATCAAATTCGAACGCAGACGACAACGAAGACGAGGGCAATGAGCTCACAAATGGAAGCATTGAGATTCCACCTCTCTCAGACTTCATCCTCTCCGCTGCGGATGTCTTGACGATGAAGCTGAATGCCAAACTTGTGGTCTTGAGCTCATATCACTCGATCGAGCCTATCACCGGAGCTGGAGTCGCAAATTTGGCCGGAAGTTGGCTGTGCGCAGGAGCCGGAGCAGTGCTCATCTCTCTGTGGCCAGTTCCGGAGACAGCGGCAAAGATTCTGCTGAGGGCCTTTTACTCAGCTCTTCTCCAAGGATCCAGGGCAGCAAGGTAAGTTAATGCACCCAAATTTTCGTTCGAAATGTCTCAAAAGTCTCATTTGTCTTTCACAGAGCCCTGGCGGAAGCCATGCAGACTGTCCAGCATACAAAGCACTTCGCCCACCCGGCTAATTGGGCCGGATTCCTCCTCATCGGCGGCAACGTGCGTCTTTCCAACAAGGTGGCTCTCATGGGCCACGCCTTGTGTGAGCTGATGCGGACACCAGATAAGTGCAGAGATGCGCTGCGCGTCTGCCTACACCTGGTGGAGAAGAGCCTTCAAAGAATCCACCGTGGCCAGAAGAATGCAATGTACACCACACAGAAGAGCATCGAGAACAAGGCTGGCCCCGTAAATGGGTGGAAGGACCTTCTGATGGCAGTAGGATTCCGGTTCGAACCAGCTGCCAACGGTATCCCGTCAAGTGTCTTCTTCCCACAGGCCGACCCGGAGGATCGGCTGTCACAATGTTCAGCCAGCTTACAGGCCCTCTTGGCACTTACCCCGATCACGTTGCAGGCTCTAGCAAAGCTCGTCAACAGTGTCGACGTCGCGGATGACATTATAGCTGTCATTAGGAACGTGCTCAGCCAATTCCCACCGAAGGGAAGCCCAGAAGTCGAGTCATGCATTGAGATTCCACTCTCTGTAAGGCTCTGGAGGGTTTCCGGCTGCCATGAGCTCTTGGCGTCGGTTGGTTTTGACCTGACCGAGGTTGGCCAGGATCAGGTGACGTTGCGAACAGGAAAGCAGGCGAACCGCCGAAGCTGCCAGTTTGTCCTGCAGGCACTTCTTGCGCTCTTTGGTAAGTCATACTTAGACAAACACAGCATCAGACTGGAAGTCATGGTTTTCTTCTCTCCCGCAGACACGCAAGAGGCTCCAAAGACTCTCGGCTTGGACTCCAGCAGCAGCTGTGAGTCACTGAACGAAGACATACGCCCAGAGAACCCAATGAGTGCCTCGACGGGCTCACTCTCTGGACCCACTTCGCAACAGGCCAGCATCTCCCCCACGGACACGGTTAAGTCCATGAACATCGGAATGCCATTGCCACCTCTTCCCATAAACAGACCGAGGATACTCAGCGCTGGAGGAGGCGCTTTCATCTCCTACGTCCGACGACGAGGCGAACCAGATGGAGGGCGAACCGACACGGAGTCTTCGGCGACGGGCACAACAAATGCCGGTCCTATTACCGGACCCACATCACTCTATCCCACTCTAGACTCTAGTCTGGCCAACACGACTGACAGTGAGCTCTCCGACGGATACATATCTCAGAGCCACCTCACGAAGCCGACAGGACCGCGTTTGGGTTACTCCAGCCTGCGCGCCCCAGTGCGTGTGTCTCGACCTGGAGGCGGCGGAGAGAGTGACGCCGCTTTCACTCCGAGTCCACCGGTGACCACGCAAACAGCCGTCGACCCCAATGTATCGCTGGCGCTGGCACACCAAACACGAATCCGTAACTTGTACTCCAGCACTGGAATGACGTTCCTGGGAGACAGTGTGATCCCAGAAATGAGTGTGCCACCAAGTATGTCCCGTCGTCCGGACAGCTCAAGTTCGGCAAGCTCCACCACAGATTGGGAGGGATCTGGCCACGCCACTGTCCTGCGGAGATCGAATCAGCAACAGAACCTTCCTCCTCTACCACCACCGAGGCAGAACCTACCGCTAGTTGATAGCTTACGGCCTCTAGCACCACTCGCACCAGTGTACAACAATCTGGGTAACCTCCCAAGCGCAGGTCCGTCTACGTCCTGCATGAGTAACGTCTTGGAGTCGACTAGCTCTGACTCTGAGTTCGAGAGGGGTCTGGAAATTCCACCGCAATCGCTTGCACATTTTCGAATGAAGCCCAAAATCAAGCTCGGAAGTGCACAGACTCTCCTATCCAGCCGGCTGAAGGAGACCACCATGTTCATGGACCGCTTAAGTGTGCGAACGGAGGTCTCAGGAACGAGTGCGTCTGCGGTTTCTAACACAAGTGGCAGCAGAAAGCCTCTCAACCTGCCAGAAGATGACAACGCCTTGGTCTTCAATTCTTCAAGCCTCTACTTCGCCCCAACTGAGACAGAGATCGAAAGCGGAAAGAAGGAACACAACGTCAAGCCCATACCCTCTTCTAGTTCATCAACGGCTACCGTCTCCAAAGAAAGCTCTAAGCCCTCCACCAAGAGCATCCAGGACACCATTATGCGCCACATGAATCGCGAGATGACGCCAACCATCTCGGAGGTGTACCATGAACGAAATCTTGGGTTGGGCCTGGCCCCACCGCTGTCGAAACTGCTCCTCAGCAAGAACTACGACGAGTCCGAGAACAAGCTGTCACCGGCTGGATGCGCTATCAAGAGCATCGTTGATGCCGTGAGTGAGATGGAGATGAGCAGCTCGTCCGGATTGAACTCCAACGCAAAGGGCAACAGTGGGGAAGTGTGCTCCATCTGCGGCGAGCCGGCCGACATCATCTGCCGCTGCAAAGCCGCCACAGTCCAAAAGAAGTCCACACTCAAGCCCTGGCTAAGCAACATCCCTTCCAGCATTGTGAAGGCCAGTGATTTAACCACTGCCGACATTCTCGAGAGACAGAACAAGATTAAAACAACCAGTAACTGCGGGAACAGTGAAGGCGTGACCAATGTGGTCGGCAAACGAGCAACGAGTCCATTCAGTGAACTCTGTCGCCGCGACGAGGGCGACGGACGTTCGGTGGCAGACTCCCAATGCAGCAGCAGTTACAAAACAGACGTGACAAACGGTACAATCACTGTGAATCCCGCCAACCAGATGGCGGTTAGCAATCGCAACAAATTCGGCACAAATTCATAATGCAGCTATGCTTGTACAATGACTCACAGTGGCAGCTGATGCAAGAACTGAAGTATGAAGTTATTCATAATTTAACTAGGTTACATTTCATGATTGCTTGTAAGTTAGGAAATAAGGATATATTTTTTAAAAATAAATATTTAAGTGTACGAAGAGATAGAGTACGTTTTAATGTATTTTAATCTGTAAGTTACCGTAAAATGGATGGACTGTACATAGGAGTATTTAAGGTTATTTCTATTGTTAGTCTTAAGGCCCATGTCTACATTTAAGAGTATTTCAATAAGTAATAAATATCGTAAAAGTTTTAAACAAAATGTTGCTTTTTATTTGCTGGAGAATTTTTGATATACATATGTATTTTTTTTTGGTTATTCTTACCTCTATAGTTGTTGCAAGAGTTAAGATCGCCTTTATTGTGGATGGGGCATATGCAGCTGATATTCCAGTCGTCGTTCATGCTTTCGTCTTCCCAAAATACAGATGATCTGGTGCATGCACAACATTGCCACCAGAACATCGCCACCGGCCTTGAAGAGCTCTGTTGGTAGGCCATCTGAGCCTGCGGCTTTGTTGTTCTTCAGCCTTTTAATGGATGTGCCGATTTCTTCAAAGCTAGGCGGGAGGACTACTTCATCGGCTGGAGTTAAGATTTCATAAATTCTTTTGCGAGGGAACCTTGTGCTGCTTATGACCACATTACGTCCTGGCGCAAAGTCAGTGAGTCGGAAGCCGTTATCTGTTGTTGTGTCGTGGAGGCTGTGCTTTCCGATCACTCCGCCAAAGATTTTTCCCTTATCGATTTTGGAGGCAGTGAAGTTCCCGAGCACGATTTCCACATCGTCTGGCACCCATTTCGAACTGAAAACACTCCTATTCCTATAGATCATTCACTGCTTAGTCAAAGAATGCAAAAATAGTCGACGTTCATTGATTTTGTTCGTTGCACTCTTATCATTCACTTTATTTTGTAAATTATCAAAGAGGCTACATCCAACATGTTGTAGAAAAAAGCCAATGGTTATCTCTTCGTCTGTCGTTTACATGTATAGTCTCCCAACAGTTGATCCATGACGCCGGTGCCAACTTTATGTCGGTTGTAAACAGAATTGCTTTCTTTCTGTTCCAACCAATTCAGTGCCCTTCCTCTGTATGGGAATAGCGTCAACGGTTATAACTTCTGTCCGTGTTCATGTCCCGAATGGGAGCTGCTTTATCAGCACTTTGCCTTTTGACACGAGTTAAAGCTATTAAGATGACTACGAAGCAATCGTCGTATTGCGTAGCCACCGACTTTTCGAATATTCCTCGGATCGTTTTCTGCTTGTAACTCTTATTATATCTCGTCATCATCAGTATCTTCTATATCCGATATTTCCTTAGCTGCCAAGTTCGTATCCGCAGCAGAATTATCTCCCTCGGAAACATAGTCCTCATGATCATCGCCACTAAAATCTTCTACTTCCGAGCCATTCTCTGGCCTGCTAATATATTGCTATTTCATAATTTACTTTCGTATACGTATGTTGTTCCCAAATTCCTTCTAACTTGCTGAAGTAATTGATTGATTTGAACTGATTGACAATAATGCATCGCTTGCTGAAAGTCCGGAAAAACTGAAAAATCGAGAAGATATGATCATGGCATAGTACATTATGTGTACAGGTAATTCATCGCACCGTGCCAAAGTTCGAGAGCAACCGCAATCTTTTAGACCTTAAGCCATCATCTTATCGGACGAGGCACATTTTGGTCTCCACAAACAAATCCACAATCCAGCCAGTGTTCGAGCAAGCCTCAATGCACCGACAATGATTAGCTGGTGTGGTTTATGGCATGGCGGCATTTTCGAACCTAATTGCTTTCGAAATGAGGAAGGCGACACCGTTACCATCATTAGTCTCTGATATAGAGTGATGTTAATCGACTTTCTCGACGACATTGATATATCCGGCGCCACACAAGCGACACTCGAAGTTGTGAAGAAGAAATTTTGAAACTGGGCTATCTACTGCGATCGTTCATCAAGTGCAACCGGGATCATGCTACTTGACCCCACTCGATTATTTTCTAGACTACATCAAGTCCTTAGTCTACGCTAACAAATCAGCCAACATTTGAGATGATAATGCCGGCATATATTGGACCGGGTCATTGAACCAGTTGGACCGACCAATTGAAGCTCTGCCGGCGGATTTGAATTATGTGCTTTTCCATACAAAATGACATGAATATAGCTTCAAAATCAAGCTAGAATCAAAATATAACCTCAAATCGTTGTTGTTTTATTTAAATTTGTTTCCTATTTTTTCTTTTCTGGTCACCCTCTGTTCTGATTTAGCAGATTACACATTGATTTAAAAATACCAGAACAAAACCGAAATGTCACAGATAAAGTGAACAAAACCCTAGTTCTTGGGTTTTGTTCACTTTATCTGTGTCAACTACTTTGACACAAAAACAAGTCATTTAAAATCAATAGTATTTATTTATACTTAAGATAGTTGTTCATAGTGTCAAAATAAAAATTGAGTTTGATAAATTCGGAGATTATCTACCATTCGAGTTCGCCGGGGCAATATTTGTCAATCAATGATTGGTAGTAGGGCCAAAGTTCGTCTATGTCTGGAACAGCAGCACTCTTTGTGTACAGATCATAGCGACTGAAAAATAAAAGACCAATGTCAATACAGTCTTGATCTAAAATATAATGCCATTCAAAATAACTCACTTGAAAATAAGGACCCATTTTTTGGTTAAAGCATCCTTGGGTTCGCACAAGTGCTCATAGTCACCGCCGTTGTGCCACGGATAGAACGAGTGGTATCGAATGATGTTCAGTGCTGCCTCGGGCAATTTGGATTGATTATGCTTCAGCACTTGGTACATGTATTCGTCGTGTCCCCATGACAGCAGGACATTTTCCAAGCCACAGTTGGGCTTGTACATTCCATATTTTGTGTTGTACTTTGGATTGTCTCCGTCGGGGTTGCCAATAAAACTCTCTTTACGATATACGATACTTTTTCCCCACTCACAGCCGACAATAAATGTGTCTCCAACCACCGCCCATTGGGGCTCATCGTAAAATGCCATCACCTTGCCCAGATCGTGAATCAACGCGGTCAGATGCAGCCAGTCATGTTCGGGGAATTCGGCGCGAGCCCGCTCTGCTGTCTGAAAGGCATGCACGATGTTTGGAAGATTAGTGTCTGGATCGGAGTGATCAATGAGGTCATTAAGTTTCTCCAGTGCATCTCGAATGTTGGCTTTGAATGTGTTGAATTTCAACCACTTCTCGCGACGACCTAGAAACTTGGAATCATTTCATATCTCTTAGTTTTGTGAAGTGAAAAGCACCTACATTTGACAAAGTCCACAGTTTGATTGAGGTGCATGTCACGGTAGGTCTGGCGCACGCGTTCTTTCAACGGATCACTCTCATCTATGCTGTAGTCTCGGAATTGCGACAATGCCTTGCCGGCAAATGTTGCTTCTGGACGTAATAGTTCTGAAGGATCAATAATGTCCACATACCCCTTAATTAGAAAAAAAAAATATAAAGAATCGTTGTCATGAATAGGAGGCGAATTGTTTATGAATAAGGTTAATTAATGAAGTTAAATTGGAAGAGATTTGTTGCAATTGTTGGAAAAATAATTGGACATATTTTTAAGAGATTACCAGTAACTGGTCTGATGGTGTCGGGTACTTATTATTCAATAAACAATATTGAATCAAATCTCAATCTCAAATCCTAAGGAAAAGACTCAAACAATGTCTCTTCCTATATTAGGTGAATAACTTATATCAGCTGTGTTAGGAAATTCTGCGTTCTGTGAAAAATGTTTTTCGTGCACTTAGAGCAACATATGATACACTTTATCGCCCTTCAGCGTTCATTATTAATTTTACCATCCGCAAATTCGAATCCCAGCGTACGTTATTAAATGATACGCAACCGAGTAGATCACATCCTGCCCGTAGAGAGCAGAATATTTCGGCGGGTGTGGCTGATAACCGTAAGCAATCGATTTGACGTCGATCTTAACTTTTGCGTTTTTTTGTGAAATGGACCTTTTAAGGTTTAATAAATCACCCATTAGAAACAAGTGTGATGGATGCAATGAGAATTGGGAATTCCTCGCTGACTTTATAGTGTCTCATTACTACAAAACCAAGTTGAGGCGATACAGAATTAGGAGATAATTCAATATATGAGGTGACTACGAAGGTGACTAGAACTCAGCAACATAACCTGTGGCTCTTATAATATAACAAGGGACATGTCGTCAATACGCATCATCAGCGAGAAGGACAGGCAAATTATCTTTCATTACTTTTGTAACTCCACGTTTTGGGAAAAGATACACAACCTAGTACAGTCTGTAAGGGCTCGCACACAGTGTTGGGACTTTACCACAATTGTGGTAGATTTGTTTCTACATCTACTAGCTAACATTTAAAATCTGCCACTTGTCACTGCACAATTGCAAATGATTGTATTTAGAGTGAACTCTAACTAAATCGAACACTCCCTAAGACGAATTTCTCTCCAACTTGATGCTTTTCTTCGCCATATTTTGGCATTTAAATTGGACCTTAATTCAATCAATTTTCCATACAAAAAGAGAGAGAATTGAGTTAAGGTGAGTCCACTGTATCTACATTCCATTACAAAAAAGTGTTAAGACTGACGACTGTGTTATAAAAATGTGAACACAAAGGAGATTGAGAAGCTGCTTCAGTTCATTTATGACAGCGTAGATGCGTCCTATATGAGTTATTTTGTGGAATGACAAATAATTTTGTACTGCTTTTATGGCAGTGGAAAACAACATGGAACAGGGCTTTGAAAGCTTTGTTGGAAGATAATCGTTGTCCAGCTCAATATTCCAAATAACATCGTGCGCATCCAGACAAAATATTGACAACTTTTGCACAACATTTGGTTCTTCAGGATAAGAAAAGTATGATCCTGAGAATAAGACTGGAACTTTGAAACCCGTCTTTGAATTTCTATTCAATCCTTGGCTGCAGGTTCACTGGACCCATTTCGGATTTCCAACCGTGTATGCAAAATATCGCGACCGCCACAGTTGGCTGTATCTATGTACCTTCCTCGAAGACGGAAGATCATGATTTATTTAAGGGTAATACAAAAATGTACAAAATAACTCGAACTTTCGTTTTAATTATCATTTAAAAACATCTGAATGCAATGAAGCAATGATTATATCAACATTTTAGAAACCAATTAGTGTTAAATTAGACACCAAAAATATTATCACACGGAATCCTATAGAGAAACTCTCATTCGCACTTCGGATGAGTAGTTCTTTGAACAAATGAAGATCCACAACAGAAAGGAAAACCGATCGAGGCTGCTTTCATAAATTTCGAGATCAGGAAAACTTGACTTCTTTTCAAACATCACAATATCACAATTGAAGGGTTGTATTTTTATCCACAATATTGTATATTTCCAATTTGACTTTTGTGCAAAAACAACGAATTGTACACTATGTTCAGATTGTGAAAATCATGCTTTAATCAGAAAAACCCTTTTTAAAATTACCTCCGGTAGTAATTTCATGTTTACAGCTTAATTTAAAAAAATAAAAAAACACAAAGCAAATGCACAGAAACGATGCAAGAACAATTAAGGAATAATTTCGAAACGCTTAACGATTCACTTAGTTGCAGCACTAAAAAACATTTAACTGACGTCTGCCAGGGAGCTATGCTTTTATAGAAGCACGATCAGATAACCTTCAACGCCGCGCAACGCTTCTAGCAAAAAAAAAAAAAAAAAACAAAAAAGAAACAAACCGTCCGTTAAATGATTAGTTAACAAAATATTTTGACTTTGTGCGATTTTCAGACGGTGCGGGAGGAGTACTGAATGGAGACCACCCTTACGCCAAAATTGATACGCATTTCTTTATCTCGCTGTCCAGTTAATGACCACGATTAGCACGTGCAATGATAGCAAGTGTTGGCTGAGCTTCTTGTGTTCTAAATTGATCACGGATGTTGGTGAATTTGCTGGAAACGTGAGGGCGACAGGCCCTCTGACATTTTGTGTCGGCTTGCAGTTGATAAGGATATAAATCAATTGATATTCTGTTGGCATAGGGTGTGACATCGATGATGGTTTTTTTTTTTGGGAGAGGTAATTTTTACTGGAACACATATTTTTGCGAAAACTAACTTATATTATGTTAAACATTCATTGACAAGCTTTTATTTCAAATAAGCAACTTATTATTGAAATGCGTGTGTTTTTCGAGTGAAAACTCATCACCTTCTTATGGTAGACTTAAAATTCGAAATCTAATTACATATGCAACGGAATAGGAAGCACAATTAAGAACCATGGAGAGAGGGCTTAACCCCTTTAAGACTGCACCTTCAGCTAAATAAATTGAGGGACATAATTAACGCTTCCCATAGTTTAGTAATGAAAACTTGTCCAGTCGCTAAGCAGTGATAATATACCGTATAATAAATATATACTAAATAAACTACAGCTCCAAAGTCTTAATATTTAAATGTAATTGCGTTTTAATATTTTAGGTATCAATTTAACTATGGACTCCCTGTTGCACAGTTATGATTCAATTCATGTCCCATTCTATTGCTTGACAATGGCTTGTGAGTATACTCCAGAAACTGCTGCTGGAATAGAAATAAGAGAGGTTTATCTAATGACATGAAAAGCCTAGTGCTGACGATGCTATTGAGACAAGATATTAGCGAATCTAAGATTGTGGGCTATTTACTTCATCTGTTTATTTCTTACTTCTCACGCCTGCGACAGAAGGAGGGTCTGAGCCTGAATAATAATTGCCTTCCATCGTTGACAGTCCTGAGGGACCAAAACTGTCATCCGTCCACGATGACTTGGGCTTTAAACTGGAGGTTGAGTCTTTATCTTTTTCTCGAACGAGGGCAGCTCAAAGCTTATTCTTATGTATATTTTTAAAAACTGAGAATAAGAAAGTGCCTTTGAGACATATGTATGTACTCGTATGTTGCTTTCTTTTCTTTAAGAAATGTGTTTCCCACTGACAGAGGCGAAACGGGATATTTTGGGCGTGTATGGAAATTAAGATTATTTCAGATTTTACGGCAAACGTGAACTCCACAAACGACATCATAGTGAAGATCTGACGTAGAATCACTATTGGCAACCTCTACTACTTGGCTTTGTCAAAAAAACTGCGCCCAACGCTCCTGACTGAAAGGACCAAGATCTGCTCTTCAAACTTATTTTGCCAGTCCTGCTACATAGAGCTGAAAGCTGAACGATAAGCAAAACAGTAGAGCTTATTATTGATGCCTTCGAAAGAAATATTCTACATTGGATACATGGTCCCGTCTGCGAGGAAAGTGAATAGAGGAGGAGCGATGACACTTGTCAGCGTTGGCTTACACTCTTTCGTTCAGGAAATACAGACCGTGTTGATGCTGTTCGCTCTGGACGTCCACCCACTACAGACGATGAAAAAATCTTGGCAGCAGTTAACTTTGGCATTTTTGGTCGCTCAGCGATTTAACATCGCCCACACCACCGATTGAAACTGAAAATGCTTGGAATGTCGAAAAATGTTGATGTTCGAGTCACACACGAACTCAGTGAAAGAAACAGTAAGGATTATGGACCACACATAGCTTTAGTGACAAAACAGAAGTTGAATTCAGTTGACTGGAAAGTTACGGAGCATCGTAATCTCCAGACCTTGTGCCTTCTGACTGCGATCTGTTCTGCTCTTATCTCTTTAAGAACCTTAGAAGAAGGTAATGGACAGTCCTAGACAATATCGAATGGATTGAATAAAGCTTTTATACCGAAAATGTGTGTTTAACTTTGAGCCCCAAAAAAAACCACAGAAGTTATTGAACAACAATTCCATTCTGCTTTAGATTTCTTATTAAATCTTGTATTTTTATATCAATTGGATGGAAGATATCACTTTTGAAGTGCAAGGATCTCGATAACATACCTAGTGTATTTTATAAAACCTACAAGCCTCATTGCAGCGTTTCGTGGTCACATTTTCAGTTGCCAGAAAATTAATTAAAACATTCTCTTTACATTCATTAAAGAGCAATTAATTTAATTGTTATTACTTGCTAGACAAGGCCTTTAAGTAGCGATTAGTGTCAAATGATGTGATAAGGAACGGCTCGTGATAGTCCGTCTCGCTGGATGACTAGAGGATTTCATGTGACTAACGCCTTGGAAACGATTCCATTTTGAAAGAAGAAAATGATAAACTTTTGATCCTGAGTAAATGTACAGACAGATAAAATGGGATGATTTGCATAAAGGATGTGCAAATTGCGACGGCATGTGATTTATATTTATTTTTAAAAACTAGAACGCCTTCAAGCGCACGAATACGAGACGGGTATCATTTAATTTGGTTGTAAGAATTGTGTTAAAAGCAAAAAGATTACATCAGTTTCATTCATGAAACAATGGCGAGGCACGAGTTTGATTAAAGGTCAACATGTGATCTCATTTGGATGTTTTTTTTAGATAGGCGTATTGTAGGCTGGGGTACACAATGAAATCAGATGTAAGAACGCACTGGCTATTAGGGAAAGCTTCACTTACATCTTACAACTCTGAGTTCTAAGATTATATTCCATTTTACAACTTTTCCCCCAACATGAAACAAAGTGTGGAGCATATTTGAAATTGATTGGAAAAAAACGATTTCAATTCTTGTCGTGGGAAATCAAAAAAATCACATGGTCTTGTAGTTCCTATAGTTTAAGAAGCTGATGAAAGTGTTCCGAAAGTTTATTCGGCTGTGGTAAAAGGAAACAAGTGGGAATGGATTACAGGTTTGAATGGGACCATTGACCATTGAACGTTCTTAATTTTGGGAACGACTATTACCTTATTTTCTTTAGATCAACATAAAGTTATAATTTAGCTTTTCAGGCTATCACGGAACTCCATATTTCACCACGAATCTTCCGTGTAGGAGTCGACACGGTTATTCACTTCAACACGGTAAACACTTAACGATACCTATCGTGGCACAAAAGCTATGGGATTCAGTTTGGAGAGGATAATTATTGTAGATTGGTAGAACAATCTGGATGTAGCATGTAGTGAAAGCAATGTAGTGGCATTCCTGCCAAATCTATCCAGCACGGTAGACAATACCACAGTTAGACTACCTACATGGCTCTGGAAAAGACTTTCTCTGTACGATTGCCGGACCGAAACATGTGGCATGAAAATATGGTAGAAAAAGGGGAGATTTCACCTTAACATTAATGGGAAACAAGTGCGGGTAAGGCTGCTGGAGTATTCTGTGACCTCTTTGAAAGATGACTATAGTGTCTTTGAGGCGGGTGTGAATTGTGACTGCGATGAACAAAGCAGGACTAACGTTGCAAGGCAGCGTAACAAACCAACCGATTGTTTCATATTGCTAAGAATTTGGGCCACAATCAAATTCGTAGCGTCGTATATTGAACTTGACATATTATGGAAACGGAACGTCACCCTCCCCTGGGTAGGAAAGCATACTAGTGTCTAAGGAATGCAGTTTCTGAACTGACAAGCCTTCTAAGATTTATGTAAGCATCTGCTTGATTTTAGAAAATAAATGTCTAACGGTGTGAGCCACTGCTGTATGCTGCAAATGCACTTCTTAACCTTCCCACCTACCATTCCTGTTAAAAAAGCAGGTCTCGGTGAGTTTTTGATTAATTTTAATGAACCACTGATATTCTTTTAATGGATTGCGAATTTTTGTTTTAAAATTTGCGCTTGCACTAGGGGTTACGAATACACTTAAGTTTCCGGTGTCAATACACAACACAGGCCGAAGGTATAGAAAGAGAATGGGAGAGGAGGTACTTTGTGCTCATTGGTCTTAAATGTTTGTGGATTGTAGTCAGTGGGAAATATTAGGCTGGGAAGAGCATTCTATATTCGTGTAGTACGGCTGGAAAAACGAGTACTGAACTGTGCGTGTTCGAAAGCTGGTATGAGGGTAAATTGATGTGCATTCCCAGCGATAGGCGTATTGCGGGTGAATTCATGGAGAGGAGGAACGCATTTGGCTATCTTAATTGCGCATCGTTTGTTTCAAAATAGCGATCAAGAGAGACAAAGAATATGCCGGTGTTCGAGCAAGTTTATGTGGAATATTCTATTATTCACGATTCGCTGGATTTTATCACACCACTGTACTCGTCGCGCTCTTGTCCGTATTTATGCTCACCGTGTGTCCAAGGAAATATGAGCAGATCACAGAACTGGTTACAAAACCTGCTTGTGTTCCGCAAAACTATAGCAAAAGTGTATATTATCTGAGTCTCCATCGACGTTTGGACGTTTCGACGATTCAGTGCGAACGAAGTCTAAATTTATGCAGATAGACTCGATCAGCACCGTGTCTAGACAGGAACTGTGTGCGACGGTTGTTACAGGATGTCGATGGACAACATTTCGATAAGAACGCAATATGTTATGTCCCTGATGAGGCAGACATAAAAAATGCAAGCTGTAGAATGTTGATGGCTAAAGACTTATTTCACCACATCAATAAATAAAAATATAATCCCTCAAAGCCATTGAATGCGATTCCATCAGATAGGCGACCGCTTGGTAGACCCAGGACGAGGTGGTTGGACCAAGTGCAAAAACTCGCCTGGTTACGCTTAACATAACTCCTGATGAGTTAGAGTTGATGGCGGAAGATCGAGTGGCCTGTAGATCTCGCGAGCGTGCATTACCCCCGCGACTCCTGTAGTGGATCATGCGGGTGATGATGATGAAAGCCCTCAAAGGAACACAAAAATAACTCTATAGATTGAATAAAGAAGACGAAGACTAAAATCGTACATTCCGACACACTTGTCACGAATGATGGAATGAATCATGAATGAATTTTTACACTGAATTACATAAATACACATGCTATCACTTTTGAACTGATTGAGTTGTCATTCGTTTCATTTGTTACAAAACACTTACGATGGATAGTTCCTAAGTTCAATAACTACTCCCATTGCAAGCATTCATTGCAGTGTGCAATGTGTCTACTATCGGTCCTACAAAGAACTTGTGTCGTAAATTTAAATTACCTCGACTCAATTGATTGAACGTATTCGAAAGTGTGAGCCATCACCGTCTTGAACTTGTCGCAGTCGCACTCAGCATTAGTTCTAGTTTTCTATAGCATTGTCAATTAATTAAGTAATTTCGTACACAAACAAGATTCAATATTCGCAGATGCAGTACTCGTGTGTAATGCAGTAAGTAACATGACCTTAAGAGGAAATATTCCACATGAAATGCAATATCAGCCAACGATGGTGTTGACGTAAGAGCGCGCGCTTGGAATATTACGAGCTTGTAGTTGCATTTCAATGCTCTGTTTGCCCTTACGAATCTTCTTAATCTGTTGTTTTCAATTACGTAAAGATCGAATTGATTTTCTGAGTAGCTGCTGATCAGATCTGTGCGCATAGTTTGCAATCTCTCTTAGAGGGTGTACAAAAAATTGAATTACCCAGTTTATGGACATAGCGATGTATCAAAAAAAAAATAAAGAAATCCACTTTTCACATCAGGAAAATCGATTGATGAACTGAGACAAATAGCTTTCAATGGGTTGAGCTCTGAAAGATCAGTTAAAATGGTGAACGAACAAGTGGCGAACGAGGACAATTGTGTTGTCGTCCATAAAGTACGTCCGGCATTCGACATCACAATGGGAAGTTACAACTTCGATAGAAAGGGACTCCATTTATTTCGGTTCTTCTGTAAATTCTATTCAAAGCATCAGTACGGAACACACAACACACAATAAGTGCTGCCAATCAGGTTTTCTTTGAGCTCGCTAGTACGAATTCAATCTCTCCGAATCCTATGTTCTCGTCCTTGCGTTAATGACAGTTCCAACCACAATTTGTAATGAACCTGGTTATTGGTCTACGTATCCAACGCCTCAGTTGGCTAGATCATGTAGAACTTATGGCGAACTGTTCGTCACGAAGAATCAATGGCTCCGGACTTGTTCTGGCGAACAGAAAGGAAAGTGATCAATTTGAGACAGCTATCGAAGGATCATGATGGCAGGAAAGGCTGGTTGGTTGATACCCACGTCAACCACGGGCTCCAGCGGCACACAAACAACAAAGAGCCTTAAAATATTAAATAATCTGCAGGAAACGCCACTTTGAAGGTACAATAATACGCTCATTAAATAAGAATTAAGATCATAAACATGTACATAAGATAATAACTACAACTTGTATTCGTTTAGTTAAACGGTGTGTTAGTTTTTTTTGAAAGAAACATTGTTTGGGAAAATTAACAATCTCTACCTCAATCATGAATGTTTGCTAATGTCTGTCATGAACTACTCACCTCTCGCGTTGGCTCTTGTACAAATAGAACACTCCCTATGCGTCACTACAAATAACTACATGGGTTGACTGACTTTTCCCCAGAGCGCCTTTATGACTGCATTCTTATTATCTTCAAAGCTGGCGCTATTTCCAGTTTTTTGTTTTTTTATTGAACAATTAAATCCAACCATTCACAGACTGTAAACTCTCGCTTACGATTAATTGGTTTTTTGTTTCATAAAAACTAAATTTTACGCGACATAACGACTGAGAAAGCTAGCCTGGACTACACCGTATAAAATATTCAAATATTCCTTTCGATAAGATCAAATACATTTCCATCAACAAAATACACGGAAATTGGGGTAATAAAACACAAGGCGACTGATAAAAGGACATGGTCCACGTTCTTCGATGATTCGTTGTGAGTTCAAACCGTGGTCATGCTATTCCAACATGCGTTACTATAAGCCGTTTACCTCATCATTGTCGCCCCCATTTATTGGTTACAGCACATTAATCATTTACACGCCATTCACGTCGTTGGCATCTTAGGGAAAAGTCGTAAAACCTTTTTTTTTTTGTTGGTTTTGATTTCTTAAGAATTTACTTTATTGCTAAGATTATATTACAAAACATGATGTTAGATTAGAAAAGATATAATTTGTGTAACAAGGACTGTGTTGTTGTTTATGTCATGGCTGGGCCACCTATCATCTCTCATGCCTTCTGCTCTTCTTCTTCTTGTGCGATGAGGATCGTTTTCTTCGTTTTCTACTCGATGAATCCGATGATGAGTATTCCTCGTCTTGATCTTCATCTGAGTAATAACTTCGACTACGGTGTGTGCTGCGACTGCGGGAGCGCTTCTTTGATTTCTTCTTACTATGCTGATGGCTTCTCTTGGAGGACTTCTTTTTTGATTTGTGTGACTTAGATTTTGAGCGTTTAACACGTAATGTTGAATGTCTTGATCGTGACCGTGATCTCTTTGGAGATATTATCACAACTTCTGGAGTTTCTGTATGTGGACGTGTTCGTGATCTGGAGTAACGCTTTTTTGTTTCAACAGTGACAAATTGGACGTCATCATCGCCATCTGCATCATTGTTGGCACCGTTTGCTCGATGCGTTTCATGGCGTACATTATTTTTGAAAGGATTTTGGCCTACTTCAGTGTCGGATTTATCATCACCATAGGAAGATATTGGTATGGAATGTACAGATGAGGTATCCGAGTCATCTGCGTTTTTTATTTCTACAGTTGGCTTTGTGGAGAATTTTGTGGAATCGCCGGCGTTTGTATGGGAAGAGCCTAGTAAAACAAAAAAAAAAAAAAAAAAAAATAAAAAATGATTAAATTTGCTAATCTTTGTTATTGTTTACAAAGCAAAAGTTAATAAAGTCGTTTTGATAGTGAGATTAGATTGCTTCTCAGGTAGCGCTTGTTTGTTTACATTGCCCCCTTGAGAATTGCTTATTGCACTCAGACGAAATACCGCCATACCCTAATAAGAACTTCAAATTGTTTTAAAGCAGGTCAATAATTTGCGATATAATTCGTAGATTAGATGAACAAATGCGGCGTATAAAATATTATATCTGTGATTATACTAGGCAGGTATTGTCGTAACGATGGTGTTAAGTCTGCAGAAGTAGTGTTCGTCTGTACGAAATATACATTTGAATGGATCGTTATAAAATGTCGACTCTGTAAGAATCGATCAGGAATTGCGCAATGTACATAATGCTAATGACAGCGCCAGTGACCGCTTCAGCCATCAACTTATTTGGCATTGGGTTCTAATTCAATTTAGCAATGTGAGTTTTGATTTGCAAAATGAAATCCTTAATAAGTTTTTAGATCTAAATAAAGAAGATGACAGCGTACAAATTTGACCATATTTGCCCCGTATTTAATAATTGACGAAGCTATTAATCGTTATTTTACGTTTCAAAATTAAACAATTTTACAATCCATGGCTCCTTATATCTTATATAAGGGCCCTTCGAGAGATGGCTCTATCACACAATTGCCTCTTAAACCCATAGAAACAGCGATTGGGAAGAGTTACTCTGCGTTTGATCTCGGTACTGATGTTGTTCGTACTATTTACTGCGGAGCCGAGGTAGACGAAGTCCTTGACTACCTCGAAGTTATAGCTGCCCATTGTGACGCGCTGTGCAAGATGTTGATGTTGTGTGTCCTTTCTTGAGGATAGCATATACTTCGGTTTGCTCTCATTCACCACTGGACCCAATTTAGCCGATTCCGTCTCAATGCCAGCAAACGCCTCATGTGTTCTGCCAATCACGTCAATGTCATTGTCTTTCAGTTACATTTATAAAAAAGAGCGCTACACAATAAAATCAAGTTACCCTTTTAAATTGATGCTTATGCTGGGATTAAGGCTAGTGTGTGTGTGTGGGCAAATCAGAAGTTATGGTAATTTCCAGAACACCTGCTTAATGCACTTAACATGTTAGTGAAGCAGGCGGAGAAGTTTAAGTGTCTCAAGGTCCGCATTGCTCCTCCCATCACATGATAAGATGGGAGGAGCAATACGGAGCTTTCCTGCATGATTGGCAAAACAACTAGAAGATCTGTAATCAGGAGAGCTTGGTCTCATAGCCACGTTAGAGGTTTTCAATACAGTTTTTATTCCCACCCTCATCTATGGGCATACAATTTGTAATGACTAAAATTTGAGAATACGCTGCCGAACACAAGCTGGCGAGATGAGATTTCTTCGTGCTGTTGTGGGAGTTACTCGTCGGGATAGGCTATAAAACACGGAAATACGCTAGCAGCAGCTTCTTCGAACTGAAATGGCTATGCTTCAATGAATTGGTCACGTGGCACGTCTGTCCCCATCATCATGAAAGACTGCCGAGGCGTGCCTTGCATGTGATTGCATCAGGTGGAGTTAGAGTCGGTGGCGGAGGTCGAGTGGCCTGAAAATCTCTCGTGCGTGCCTTGCCCCGCAACTTGTTACTTTATATTTAGATTAGGTTAGGTAAGAGGGGCTGACTGCAGAAGGCCAAAGTAGGCCTTTCAGGCTTTCAGGCTTTTCATATCATTGGAACCAGTTGGTGGTTACGACGAAGCGGTTTAGCTGACTTATGCTATGGTGAGATTATCGAAATAATAGGCCACTAGGTGTAAGTACTAAGCACCTACGATTTGCCAGAGCGCTACTCGAGCAGTGTATGTTATTTTCGGTTTCTACTTACTCTTCATCCATGCAGCTTCTGCAGAAATTGAATGGGATACCCATCCTGCGGTCATGAATGCCAATTGCCCAGTGTCCGGTTATGATGCCGATAAGAGTCCTTAGTGAGGGTGTGCTAAGTCTTAGCAGACCGAGTGATGGCCATATTTCCTTTGTTTTAAGGCAAGTGGTGCTTCTAACCAATTATGATTGCGTATATCTTGAGGAGATGGTAGGCTGTAGCGATCAGCATGGAAGGTGGAAGTCGTCCTAGTGTTAGAGCAGAGGTTGTGACTTCATCGGTTTTACAATTGCCCGGTATGTCACAATGCAATTGCCGGCACCCACATGTGGCGTATGTTGAAATGCCCAGCCATCTCGTTAAGAGACAGAGCCTGCAATTTGGGGATGTTTTTGAATTGAACATGACAAGGACTTAATTGCGGCCTGACTACTGACTCGTAATGATTTCTGCCTAAAAGACTCTACAGTGATCAGGGAGCTTCAAAGATATGGCAATTTTGTGTCGGCCGTGGCGTTGTGTGTCTGTGCGTCAACTCCTACGCACTTGAACCTCGGTATCTTGGTTCGATACCCCATACGACCAAATATAATTTTCACATCCTCACCTCTTCCGAAAATAAGCTTCTCAAACTTGGCAGTTCGGACTCTGCATAAAACTGTAGGTACTTTTCACTAGTGAGAGAACAATAGCACGCACAACACAAGTGTTTGCTGAGAAGCTAGGCTCTGGCCCTCTACGGGCTGTAGCGCCACCCAAATTATTATTATTGAGGTCTTTGGAATAGACATGTACACCAACCCTCGCTCGTCTTCGATCCGCCTTTGAAGATACGCAGAGGATCAACCAGCGTCTGGTTCATTTACTTGGTACAGTAAGTGTGTATTAAAATAGGGGCGACGCTACATTCCGAGTTGGGGCTGGTGCTAGGTTCTACAGAAACCACTCATGTTAATAGTGCTCCTGTTCTCTGAGGAGTGGAAGGGACTCACAGTTTTATAACGACTCTGAGCGAAGAAGCTGAAATGATTTCTGGACAAGGAACATATATTCTTTGAAGAAGGAACATAAATTCTTTGAACATCGTAGTGGATCCTAGCCGTGAATGATGAAAGTTGTTTATGCCGGGAATTTTGCACTGCCAAGGCACTGCCAGTGTGAATGTGACCACATTCATCTTCCAATGGTCGGCCACTGTGGCTAAAGCATTAAGAAGTGCAGTATTTCTAAAAATGTGTTGTGTATGGGCGAAACTTCCGATCGTTGGAGAGTGAAGACTAGAGATGTGCCAAACCGATTTACCGAAATCCAACTAGTTATTGAACGGGGCAGTACAACTCGATTTGTATTTACAAAAACAATGATCATATGTATGCACAACAATGTGCTCACTTTGTCCTAATCAACTAAAACGAATTGTGTGTCCACTTCACACCGAATCGAACCGTTTGCAATTTCGGAGCTCGGTTATTTGTTGCGTTTTAGTTTCTGAAACTCGGATTGACATAATTTCAACTCGGTTTGGATGTAACTCGGGTTGACTCGGTTCATCAACTCGAGTTGACCCATCTCTAGTGAAGACTGAGGAATGTCTGAGGTATTTACATGCGTCTGGACAATAGTTTATAGTCAAATCACGAAAAATACATGCAGGAAACAGAGACGTATCACTGTCACTCTCACTGTTCCTTCTCCGACACAAAAGTGTGCTGTGTATGAATAGCTTTGTTTCTCTCAAGCTGGGATTAAGTCTATTTCTACGGACAGCAAGAAGGTTATGTTCGATGGTAGAATGTTATGGAAGTTGAGGGAGCGGCAATTAGTGAAAAACATAAAAAAATATACATAAGTCCTTCATGAAGGCACATGGCAAATTTATGTCAATCTTATGAATCCCTACTTTGTCTAAATGGTAAGTTATAAGCCAAATTCTTAGGGAACTGAACCCGCTTGCCAATCCATTAAAACAATCGTGGTGTGAAAAAGCAGACTCTTTTCTGTCTGCTTTTTCACACTACGATATCCTAGTGAAAAATCATTAGTTAATTGTTTAGCATCACTGAGAGTCCGTTAAAGTACCCGAACTGTGTCATATTTCCCATGCCTATGGTATTCCCAATCAATTTGTTCATATATAGAAAATATATAAGCGAACATCAGACTTGTCGAACTAATGTTAACTATCGTCGACGTATGCAGTCAGCAACCTGCAGTCAGCTACACCTCATAGTGCGGCATGTAGATAATTTTATCTAGTTTTAATATTGCAATATCTGCAATAAATAAGATACAATTAGGTAGATACTAAACCACTGATAACGATGTGTTACATTACTCATTTTTGGGAACTAGCGCACATTGAACGCGAAAGATTCGATAAATATTTGCACAACGATTAATGGAACCAGACGATAAGTGGCTATGAAAATAGCAGCACTCGAACTATTTTTGTGGGAGTGAGTTTGACCATTGGAGTGGCTGTGGACGAAAGTGATATTGGTTCAGTTCGTGTGCCCTGAAAGGTTGTCGTCGGTAATGTTAAGAATGTCAAGAAATTAAGTGACATATGCAGGTATAATGAGATACACGCGAAGTTATGTTATTTCAGTGCAGTCGATTCATTGAACAAATTCCTTAGTTCCTACTGAATGAAGGCTTTTATTGCAGAAGTGAAACAAATGAAACAGTCTACGTATTTTGTGAAAAATTGTTTAAAGAAGATCTTGTCAATCGTATCAGAAAACGATGTGTATACTTCCAGTTTTGAATGAATATATATTTCGCGGCACGTGTCGCAATGTTAAAAACCCCGCCACGGAATGAGCGATAAACAGCAAGCAATGAAATTCATAAAAAACACGTGCCAGACATCTCGGGATGCTAACATGTGCCCACATGTATGTACATACATAAGAAATGGTCATGATCTTGACAATAAAATCTAAACATGAATATTCGATCGAGTGAGTAAAAACAGTAGCAACTCATTAGTCAGCACAATTTTCGCTTCTCCAACTCAAATCTCGAATTATCAGTAAAAGACGAGTGAGCGTCTATAGCAAACAGCAAAAATAAAAAAATAAAAAAACAATTCGAATTGGGTTAGAGATAGATATTGTTTGTTAGTGAAACTTACGACGCAATTGCGTAAGAAAATAACGAACAGTGGTCAGACCCCCACAGCGAATGGTGATAGGAGTGGAAGCAGAATCGTTTACAATGTTGATGATGTACACAAATTGTTATCCCTACCATTACCTTTAATTTGATTGAGAAAAGCCATTGCCTTCTTTTTTCGTTCGATTTGCAATTGCTTCTCCTTGGACAGCAGTCCCCCCAATTTCTCTCGCGCTATCTGTGCGAGTTTGTCTTTTACTTTTTCCTCCGCTGCAAATAAAACGAAATTAGCGATCAAAATATGATTTCGACAACGAATCTCATGATAATACCTCGTTTGAGCTCCTTTTGGTGAGAGTTTAAGGCCTTTATGTGGGGCTCATCTTGCATTGATGGATGTTTTGGTGCAACAGTGCCTGTGTGGTCGATATCAAACCTAGATCTATTCTGCACCGCTGGTAGCCCCAACTGTGCATTTCTCGCCATCAGCTGACTTTCAACCAATTGTATTGCCTTTTGAACGTGCTCAGGCACACTACGTGTCGGCTGCTGATGAGGCAATTGAACTTGATCGCCGCCAACGGAGGTACCATTTGATTTGACTTTATTCTCAGACTCATCGTCACTTATCTCTTGAGGCAAAGCTGGACGTATAACAGGGACAGGCTGGTCGTCCTTCGTCTTGATGGAGAATGACACGGGACCTGGGGAAATGAAAAAAAAAATAATTGTTAGTAAGATTGATTTTGCGTGTTCCGTCCTCCTGCTTACCACTCGGAACTTTTTGCTTCTCGTCATCGTCGACATCGTCGGGCACATACGATTTGATTTCGCCCGTCACTTTGTACATGTAATACGAATAGTACTCATTGTCGGGGAAGAGAAACGTAAAGCGTTCGTCGTTCTTAATGCGAAGTGTCTCTTCGAATTGACGTCCATTCTTAATCACATAGCCTGCAGTTTTGTCAATAATATTCTGCAAATAGTCTGGTGGAATCGGAAAGCAAAGTTCGGGCTCTTTCTCTGTCTCATCTTTTTGTTTGTCTTGTTCATCGTCCGATTGATCGCCTTCATTTTCTGTGTCCGACGAGTAGTAGTGCGCCAACATCAACGCATTCGAAACATTTCTAATCTCAACTTTTGGTTGCTGCGCTGAGTTTGTTGTCTCTCCATTCTCTGCGGTATGTGTGGCATTTTGTTGCAGCAGAACGGGCGTGTATATAGTCTGCTGTTGCTTCTCAGGCTCGGGTGGTGGTAGTGGTACTCCCTTGATCTTACTAATCAACTGAGTGTATGCACAATTGGCTGAAGGCGTGTACTTGATGGTAGGTACTGGTACATAAGGCTTCGAAAATGGATCCTCAAAATTATTGATATTCACTGCTCCCGACGTATCATCCACTGGTGTATCCGGTAATTCATTTTCTGGCTGTGGGTATGTTCCACTCTTCAATGCGCTCAATACGATCTTATAATACGGATTCAGTGGATTATTTTGAGTGAGAAAATCGAATTGCTGATTATTTGACTGCTTTGCTTTTATTAAAATCTCCATTTGTGGACCCTGAGCTGATATGAATCGAGCAGTTTTCTCAATGATTGCGTGTTGCTTCATCGTTTCAGGCTGGAAATAGAGGAAGTAAGTTTCGTCATATGAGTTCCTATCTAATTGTCTCATGTGTCGAATATAGCAGTACTGCTGGCGAGATAATTCAGTGGCCTTGAAGTGATCTGTTCGAGCTTGACCTAACAGAGCCGAGTATATATAAATTAATTTCCATTTAGAATTGATTATTCTTTCAAAGTTTGTTCGACCGCGAATGTGAAGGTTATATAACAGAAATTAACCGTCAAACAAGTGAATCATTGAAGCAAGTGAATTTTTTTGCAAAGTAAGTCCTGACACAGTCAATCTGAATAGTCCACGGACATTCTGTGAAACGGTGTGCTTTTGTGTGGTTCATAAAAGGATTCTGTCGTTAGTTGGTTTTGTTTCAAATTCCCAGCAGTTACTCGGTTTTATTGTTTATCTCGTTTTGCTGTCAACACATCTAGCCAAAAGCAGGCAATTGAATAGAAAGTGTGAATGAACTCAGAAGTAGTGTGGAAAGTGGCTGATGAAATAGTTTATGAACAAGTGATCATTTTAAAGAACCGTCGATATGTCTGGTTGTTGTCTTTTTCAGTGATCACGAATTACATATAAACGGAGACTTTTCTGTTTCGTCTTTTATCGGGATACAGCTAGCCAATCTCACTCTATATCATTTATCGATTTTCAATGCAAATCTCTAACAATCGCCTGTCTTTATTTTCAGACACAAAAACTAAGCAGAAATATGCCTCAATCAGCCGCAAACCCCGTCATAAATGGATATGCCAGCATTTTCCCGCAAGAGAATGGACGACCATTTCTATTCACTTCGGAGTCCGTTGGAGAAGGCCACCCAGACAAAATGTGCGATCAGATCAGTGATGCGATTCTAGATGCCCATCTGCAGCAGGATCCTAATGCAAAAGTTGCCTGTGAAACAGTGGCCAAGACCGGGATGGTTCTTCTATGCGGTGAAATAACCTCGAAGGCTACCGTGGATTACCAACGTGTTGTTCGTAATACAATCAAGCACATTGGCTACGATGATTCATCGAAAGGATTCGATCATAAGACCTGTAATATTTTATTAGCCTTAGAGGAACAGTCACCAGAAATCGCAGCTGGAGTGCATGTGAATCGTGAAGAGGACGATGTTGGTGCTGGAGATCAAGGACTAATGTTTGGATATGCAACTGATGAAACCGAAGAATGTATGCCCCTCACAGTGGTGCTGGCGCATAGACTGAATGCAAAAATAGCCGAACTCCGGAGATCCGAAGTCTTCTGGTGGGCACGGCCAGATTCAAAGACACAAGTCACCTGTGAATACGTTCTAAAGAATGGCTCCACAGTACCAAGGAGGGTTCACACCTTAGTGGTATCCGTGCAGCATTCTGAAGACATTTCTCTTGAGGATCTGAGAAAGGAGGTGCTGCAAAAAGTTGTCAAGACAGTGGTCCCGCCGGAGTACTTTGACGATAAAACCGTTGTTCACATCAACCCATGTGGCTTATTTGTTATTGGAGGACCAATGGGTGACGCAGGATTGACGGGAAGGAAAATCATTGTTGACACATACGGTGGATGGGGAGCGCATGGAGGTGGGGCGTTTTCCGGAAAAGATTTCACCAAAGTGGATCGTTCCGCTGCCTATGCGGCTCGATGGGTTGCAAAGTCCCTAGTTAAAGGCGGTCTCTGCAAGCGTTGCCTCGTACAAGTCGCCTATGCTATCGGTGTCGCTGAGCCACTGTCAATAAGTGTCTTCGACTATGGCACTTCTGATCGGTCGCAAAAGGAACTTCTGGATATCATCAAAAGAAATTTCGATTTAAGACCTGGACGTATCGTCAAGGATCTCGATTTACGCCGCCCAATCTATCAGAACACAAGTACCTACGGTCATTTCGGACGAGAGGGTTTCTCGTGGGAGCAGCCTAAGAAACTTGAATTTTAGATAGGAGCCCTAGTCGTAGGTGTATAATTTTAAATGTAAAATATTATTCGGTTTAGTAGATATATAAATATTTTTAAATGATTTAATAAATAAAAAATAAACGCAGCTATTGTGAAAAAAAAAATGTTTTTGTTTGAATTCAGTGTTACATTGGGAGTGTGTGCTAGGGGGTGTGTCGCTACTTCTTCTCATTGACAGTGGGTTGAAATTGAAGCTGTCTCAGATTTACAGAGTGTGCAGCTAAGAACACATGTTGACTTGTCACATACATCATCTCTGTTCGTGTAGTGCCCTCGCCACCAGTGGAAACGTACACATAGGAGCATATTTCTTCTCTAAATCGAGCATCAGCGTAAGCCAACTAAGTCGCTTCGCACCAACTGCTTCCCAAAGTGGTATCACAAAGGGCCAATATGACCTAATTGTGAATTCTATCTCCAGAACTAGAACCTAACCTAACCTAACCATGAAACGATTAATCATTATCTGGCAGATCAAATCGTGAGGTAGTCACGAGTAATTAGATTCACCGAGGCCGCGTCATGTACTATATGACGGGCGTACTTCACGTGGGTAAGTGTGTACTTGACATCGTAGGCTGCAGTTAAAATACAAGTAATGAATGTTCTAAGGGTCTAAGGCAACGTTAAAAGGAACAATGTCTTGTATTTTTTGTACAGTGTGGTAGAAATGTCTGTTGCAGACGTCGAAATGGGTACGAATGAACACTGAAATTGTCAGATGTTTAAGAATAAAATAAAAGAATATCACGTTCGCGGACAGAGCGGCAAATGCCGCTCGATTCTGTGTTTTGCTTTTTCTTGTGTTTTGCTGAGCCTTAAGTTTTAACTGTCGAACGTGTTAAAAACAAATAAAAAGCTGCTCAAGCAAAGTCACATCACGTGTGATTAACATGTTTAGATAATCAAACAAGTGACTAACAAGCAATTTTCTGCTTCCCTTCAATACGTTCTAAATGTTTATACTTTTTACTTAAAAAAGCCGTTCTGAGAGGGGTCGAAAATATAAGACAGTTAAATTGTCACGTGGAAAGTGGCTTTATCAGTACCAGCGACCAATCACTTCTGTCGCAGCTGCAGAGATGAGGACGAGACATGATTCCTCTGCTGCCGTAGTAATAATAATAATAATATGGGTGGCGCTACAGCCAGTAGAGGGCCAGGGCCTAGCTTCTCAGCAACCACTCGTGTTGTGCGTGCTATTGTTCTATCACGAGTGGAGTACTACTGCTGCCGTAGTACACTCGATTAATTGTAATAACCGTATTCGCAGAAGTAACAGGTGCGTCTATGTTTGGGCTATACTGAAGAATTATTTAATTATTCCCACCTGTGCCACAACAAATCAGAAGAATGTACTGCTTTTAAGAATAAATTACAAATAATTCCTTGCAAAAAAATCATAAACATTCCAAAATGCAATCGATTCTACTCAAATACGGAAAACTGATCAGTTGATTTCAAATATAGAACAAACATGAGGGGTGTGGGTAACGTCAGTCAGTGAGCTTGTGAGTGAAGTGCATGTACGCAGAACAAAAACACCGTCACACCGGAATTGTTCCGAGAAATCTCAAGCCATACAAGCTCTGATCAATTATACAAATCATCCTCGGACTGTCGCAACACATGCCTATGTGAGAACTCTTCACATAGGTTTCAATACAGTTCGTAGATAACCCAAGCATTAGTTGAATGCTGTGCAATTGATAACCCATTTAATGCCCCCCAAGAGATAAAGAAGCGTTTCTTCGAACGTTTAAATTGTGAAAAGGAATGAACAACAAAAAAAAAAAAGGAAAAATGATAAGATGCACTTACCAATTGAGTTGATGGTGGGACTTCGAAGTTTTTTGGTAAGCAGAACACCTTATCGGCCTCGTTTTCAGCTCCCAACTCAGTAGGCGAATTCTCGTCATGATCTGGTCCCAATGGTGTGTCATAGTTGAACTGCACTTGATTGTATACCGAGTCAATTCCCCCGCTCTCTTGTTGCAAACGTTTGTGTTCTTCCTCTATAAAATGTTTGTGGGTTTTTAAATAAAAACAAAAATCGTGGCTGACCAATGCAAAAGAGAGTGAGATAGATCGAAAGAGAGAGAGAGACAGAAAGAGCAGAGAGCATTGGGGTCTAAGGGAAGGGGAGGATTATAATTAATTTTATTATAATTATTCATTTTTTTTTTCGTTTCGTTTCTTTGCTTTGACTGTTTCGTCCACAAGGGGACTTCTATAATTTGTTTGCTTTGCTTTAAAGGATTCTCTTCGGTATTTTGTTACGGATCTCTTTGTTTATCGCAAAAAAAGTTTGCATAGATTTTTATTTATTTTGAAAAATAAATTTGAAATAAAAACAAAAGGTGCTGTTATGTTGATGAAGAGCCTATCTATGGATTTTTTTCATTGGAACACACAGTGTTCGCGTGCCACGGTGTCGTTTGCTTTTTTTTGTTTGTGTTTTTCTCGAACATCAGTTGAATGCATCTGAAAGTATACGTTAATGAATGTATTTCAACATCATATTTACCTGGGAAGAGATTGTCGTCTGGCTTTATCCGGGTGAATACAATCCAACTTCACCTAAAATCCATTGAAATTCTCTTCGTTCTGTAAATACTTACGCGCCTGTGCTTAAAACGATCTTAAACCCTATACAGTTCAAATTATGCAAATTATGCAATTATGATTTGTATATTCTTTGCGACAGATTTTCGCAGCTATGTCGGTAGTTACGTTCAAATTTGAGATAAATTTTGAGATTTAAGGGAAAATAATGATTTGTCTTGCTTAAATCTTAGAATCTTTGTATTTGTTTAACGTTTTACGTTTCATTTTGCTTTTCTTGAGAATATGTTTGTATCTTTTTTTTTTTTTTTGTTTTTTTTGTTCAAAATGTAACCGTTGGCACTTGTAACACTTACCTTGATACACGATCTCTTCCTGTTCATTGCGATAGAGATAAAGGTATCTTTCCTCTTCGCAAAGTTGCTCGGCACGTTGTTCATCAGAGGTGAGATAATCCAAACGATTGCCATAGCCACCCGGTGGGGGCTCATATGGGGTTAGATCGTATAATGCCCCTCTAACATCATATCTATTTTGTTTATTTGCATTTGCATGTGTGTGTCATGTGTCCCCACATAATACAAATCATAAAAAAGAAGGTAAACGAAAAGTAAACTTTTAGAATCACTCGCAACGGGAGAGGGTTACATTAAATTTTAGATGTTTAATGTTTTTTTTTTTTTTTTTGTTTTGTTTTGTTTTGTTTGGTCGGTTTTTATTGCGTTTTATTATTTTTTTTTTCATTTATCATGGTATCCCATTTCTGTATTTCGATTTGTATTTCTCTTCACTTGTCTTTATTATTATCATTTTTTTTTGTGTCGAAAAACGCATATAAAATTGTGTTGAAATAAAGTTTATTGAAAAAAAGTTGTATAAGAAGGATACATACCAAGCCGAGAGAAAGTTAAACAACCTGTGTGTAAGAAATTAATTAACCTGTTGGAATATTCAAAATCAGATCCATTTTTTGTTTTTGTTTCCAAAATTGTGATCCATTCTGAAAGGTTCAAGTTCAGTAGTATTTGCGACTGGAAGCATTGGTTAACGCTCTCTGTTGAGACATCTAACAATCCATGTAATCTTATTGTTGCTTCAATGGGTGTTGATTCAGACTAGTAGGTACTTCAATGAATATCATAGGGTAACTATTCTGGTTCTTTGCAGAAGCAATGAAGAATTCTTTTTCAAACAGAGCAGTAATCTGTTTTGAGAGGAATCCTTGAGTACGGAAGTCTAATCAGAGAAAATAAAAGTCATTGTGGTCGGGACTACGGGTCACACTGTCGAACATTGACCAAGTGTCTCGCTTGCTCCAACGATTGTTGTGTTGTATGCAATTCTTAGAAATTTCGAATTTCATAGGAAATTCTTATCTTAAGAGCATCCGCTATCCGGAGCACAATCGAATATTTCATAAAAGTAACACGAGTGCGAACCAAATCTGTTGACTTCTTAAACAACCAATCAAAGGGCTTGATAGCACGTAATCAATAAGTCAACCATAATTAATCGCACTGCAGTGTTGCATTCGCTTGATATGGTCGCAGTTTAATCAGCGTTCTGCTGATTATTCAATTACAAAGATTTACATCTCTATGGAAGCTTTCGACCAACGCATGAATTGTTGCGATGCTGGAAATCTGACGCGATTGTGCGAAAGCGTCTCTAAATTGGTACTAAAGTAAAAGTGAGAATTGTGATCATTAAACACTTGGAACCATAAGATTGGATTAAAAACATACTAATACAAATCTAGGCATTTTTCTTAAGACATCCGCCACCAAGACATCATGAGTACTCTTACAGGACGCAAACAATAAAATCCAAACCATTATTATTCCATTTAACAACATATACGTTTGAAGTAATCGTTTCTAAAGGAATTTTCGAATATAGTTGCACGCTAACAAAATGCAAACATATTCGTTTGGGTACATCGTATGCGGAAATTCCTCCTGCGCTAGTAAATTCAATTACATTGTATGAAGAAAATTGACGAAATGTACGATCAGGTTATGCACAATGCTGCGCCGTCCTTTAAAACAGAATACCACAATGGTAGACTAAAACAGCTTGTCGTGGGGAATATTTGAAGTTTTCACCAATTACATATCACATCTCCATCAGATGCAACTGTAAACGCGAAATGTGTGACATTCGACACTAGTGCCATCCAAGTTTAAATCGTTCAACACCGTTATTCAACTGCGTAGTAAGTCCAATATTTGATTATTGCAAAAGACAAAAAGGAACAAGTTTCTTTGTTGTCACAGTTGAATGCGTCATTGAGACATCTTTCCATTTCGTTTTTTTTCTTCTTGTTACAGAAAACGTTATCTTGTTTTGATTTGAGAACCCAAAACAGAAACAAAGAGGACTACACAGAAAAATGTTTACAGATAAACAAAAATAGCGCATCGTTCGCATGGCCTTTGAAGACTTTGAGATCACTTCAGTCTATTACTATGTACCCACGTGCGTAGATAACTCGGGGGCCTTTCCCCTGTGTTTGGTATTTCCTGTCTTCCTTTAATTTATGGAGGAAGATGTGCTATTGAGGAGCCTTGTTTGAAGGAATAGCCTTTCAAAGTAATAACAATTGGCTATTTTAAGTAAGATTGGCGGGTAGGCCGAAAAACATTTCTTCAATGTTCTGTGTTCAAATATGCTCGATTCAATGAATTTCTCCAGAGGACTTCAGATAATATAGATTAAGCTACATTTGAGGATATCCTTGAGGAGCTTTCGTATCAGCATAATTTTCCAAATCTGCAGGTGCAAACGATTCCAACTCAAAAGGGTCTAAGTCTCAGTCTAAGTCTGATAAATTGAGAGAACTAATTATCCTAATGGGATTTTTGTTTGTCTTATTGATATGTTCCGAAAAATCTACATTTAACCATCTACATCCTAAAGCAATTCGACAGCCGGCTGATGCTGATAACTAGCCGATATCACGCACGGGGGGCACAAATCACTAAATTTTATGCCACCCCTGTTGTCAAGCAAATCGATCATGTTTCGTTGAAGATTTCAAACTCCTGGGGTGTGGCATCCGCGCCGCTAGAGTTCCTGAAACTTGTTATCACCTTAAAAACCCCACACTTGACCAACACGAACATATTCAAATCTAACCACAGACCGACAAGAAGGTCACACAAGGTTAATAGTCGAACGATGGGCGATAAGCATAATCACTTATGTCCAAGGCCCACATGAAAGACTACTGAACGCGTAAATACCCCCTAGATCGCCGAATATTTTTTTGTTATTTTTTGTTTTCGTGTTCTACTTCAAATGATAGCAAATTTAAAATAGCCAAAGCCCTAGTGTTCTTGTACATTTTGAGCTGGTCACGATAACACTCCAAGAATCCATCATCGTTGTTGACAAATTCCCAAAATTCTCATCTCAGCCAGCCGGCGCTACTTGCGAGCGCAAGCCAAATTCTTTGATGTGCTCTACATAAGCATCCTCAGCTCCATTCGACATATAGATAGCACACATTTTGTTTTGTATTTCAAATTCAGTAACATGCACCCTAGCATGCATTTTCAAAATAATAACAAAAATAAACGTAAATAAATAAATAAAAATCTATACGTAAGGGGTTCATAAAAAGTTGTTCTAAAGAAAAAAAATTCAGTTTTTCGTTTTTTTTTTTTCCTTAGTGATCTTAAAATAAAATATTAACCTGTCGATCTTTAGATTGGCGTCGCCCATCCATGGTATTAGGTGCTTTCCTTGGTCAATTTCACGTGCTTTCGCGTCGTCACGAAAGATTTTGCATGCATATCCGAAAACAAGTAAATCCACCACTCTAGCTTCAGTGTTTGCCAAGGCCTGGTTGCCTTTCCGTAAAATGCCACCGATTTCATTACGATTTTGCCATTTGTTAGACATGTTTCGTTCAATTCATATCATTAGCGAGGTACTTTATTGTATTTTGAACTATATCCTTTTGAATGCGGTAATGTAAATGATGAGTTTGTTGTGATAATTTGCAAAAGATAAAATATAGCTTTCCCGATGGCGAATAAAAATTGATCGTCAAATATGGAGTGAAAAATTTTCTCACATGACAGCATCACAATTGTCAAGCCTAGTCAAACGTCATTTGGGTGGATGTGCAATCTCTGACTGCCAGGGGCTCTCAAAGTGTTTCATTTTCTTAAATCTCATTAAATAGACTAATCGCCTTATTTTTTATTAAAAGAATAGCCTTGAATGTTGAATGTTGCTTGACGAGTGATGTGAACACACAATTAGTACAGTAGACAAAGCATTATGACTTTTGTCAATTTGACATCAAGTAAATCGAATGCTGAGTGTAAACGCAGCTTTTCTCTGAAAATAGACAAAAAATATACCGGCATTGTTATAAGCAACTTTTTGAAAAATAAAAAGGACTTGGGTCAATGCTTTTAACATTTAATTTTTAACAAATTAAACTCCTTCGAATATTACAATTTAACAAATAAAATTAAATTTTTAAGAACATATTTTCAACATATTTTCAACAACTGTTTAGGAGTCTCGGATTGAATTGTGTCAAACTGATTTCTGTTGTCAACACACGACCTGCCAAAACGCCTGCTCCCTTTGTGGTTGTTTTGTAAGAATTTTCACATCATCTTTCAAAGAATTTTTTTTTCTGTGTGAAAAAAACATCTTCAAATACAAATCACCATAGCATAGCATACATAAATTACAGGAAAAAAATCGCAATGAAAATACGTCCCAAATGTCAATCAATTAGTTGGTGAAACTTCAAGTGCATTCAGTTCATTCATCGCCATCGAATCTTTTCATTATTTTATCCGCATTTGGTCGCTGTGCGTAGGCGTATGTAGTGAGTTCGACGACGACGACAACGAAGACGAAGACGTTAACAACGTTAGCAACTATCCACCAGTATTGGAAAATTGGCTTTTGAAATCTCTACCAAATCAGTTGAGCGGTGCTGCCGGCGAAGCAATTAGCAGTCAGCGGAGAAGATTCCACACATGTAATGCTTTGATGTTGAAAGCGATACTAGGCAGTGAGTCCGATCCCACTGAGGACAGTGGTGGCGGAGCTGGCTGTAACAATAGTATTGGTGGTGGTGGAGGTGGTAGTATCACTGGTGGAATAGTGAATGCTAGCTGCAGTGGATGTTCATTCACTGGCGGTTGCGAAAAGTCTGGTAGCCGAAAGGGTCGTAAGGGTACTTGTTCACGTAAGATGTCTCACTCCAGTTCGAATTCGATAAAGGGTCAGAAGTCCGTATCGCCGGGTAGCTTTAGTTGCAATGCACTTAGCGTGGACTTCTCTTCATACACTGCTACGCATCAGTGGACTAAAATGCTGGATTGTGCCGAATTTGTTGGAGCAAAGTTTGTACACCAAATGATCGATGATGGATTGTCTTACAATTCTATACATTTTCCAGGCGGAGCAAACATACTGTGGTGGCCTATAAAGATGCAATGTTTGTTTTTGGTGGCGATAATGGTAAGACTATGCTGAATGACTTGATACGTTTCGGTGTGAAAGACAAATCCTGGGGAAGAGCCTGCGTCACAGGCACCGCCCCTGCGCCCAGATATCATCATTCAGCAGTGGTTTATGGAAGCTCAATGTTTATCTTCGGCGGATACACTGGAGACATCCATTCGAACTCGAATTTGACAAACAAAAACGATTTGTTCGAGTACAAGTTTCAATCTGCCATGTGGGTGGAGTGGAAATTCTCTGGCAGGTAGTTGCCGCGTACGATCGATGATAAAGTTCCAAACGCATGAAGTATTGTTTATTTGTAGAATGCCTGTTCCACGATCGGCCCACGGAGCAGCTGTGTATGACCACAAGATGTGGATATACGCTGGCTACGATGGCAATGCGAGGTTGAATGATATGTGGACACTGAATTTGACCGTAATTGAAGGGTGATCTAGAGACTAGTTAATTTTTTTTATAATTCCAACCACTTTTAGGGTGAAAACCATCAATGGGAGGAAGTAGAGCAAAATGGTGACAGGCCACCAACTTGCTGCAACTTTCCAGTGGCAGTAGCAAGGGATTGCATGTATGTCTTCTCAGGACAGAGTGGCTTGCAGATCACCAATTCGCTTTTTGAGTTTCATTTCAAAACGAAAACGTAAGACAAACCGCATTTGTTCCCAATGTTCACAGTCCTAATTGAGTGTGCTTGCTCTCTCCCTAGCTGGCGACGAATATCCAACGAACACGTTCTTCGTGGTGCATCATCACCACCGTCGCGACGTTACGGGCACACAATGGTTCACCACGACAGATTTCTCTACGTCTTTGGTGGTTCAGCCGACTCAACATTACCCAATGACCTCCACTGCTACGACTTGGACTCACAGGTGTGGTCCATAGTGGCTCCCGAACAAAATTCAGACGTTCCCTCAGGCCGTGTGTTCCATGCCTCAGCTGTCATCAGTGATGCTATGTACATTTTCGGTGGCACCGTGGACAATAGTGTTCGTCGTGGTGACACCTACCGATTCCAGTTCTCCAGCTACCCCAAGTGCACCCTACGCGATGATTTTGGAAAGTTCTTCAACGAGAAACAATTCTGTGACATTCAATTTATCGTTGGTCCGGAGGCGATCAAAATCCAAGCGCACATCGCATTTGTTGCTGCGCGATCGAAATTTTTGCGAACGAAAATACTGGCCGCTCGTAGTGCCAGTAACGCGAGTCTACAGAAATTGATAGGAACCGCTGATGTGCCGTTCAACGATAGACCCTTGCTGGAAGTTCGACTTTTGAATGCTCCCCCGGAGGCGTTTGAAATCATTCTGAACTACATCTACACAGACCGAATCGATTTGAAGGATTCATACAGCAAGAATATTGTCATTCTGATAACGGACATCTACCAGCTGGCTGGACAGTTTCTCATGCCGAGACTGGCTCAGGGCTGCATCCAGTATCTGGACTTTAAGACATCGAAACAAAATGTATTAGAGGCGCTATACAATGCCGACAAGCACAAGTGAGTTGAGCCGTTGCGAAGAGTTTTTGATGCTGAGATTGTGCTCTCTTTTAGGATTCAAATCATCAAGGATCACTGCATGCAGTTTATCGTTAAAGACGAGAACTTCACTGATGTTGTGATGTCGAGCGAATTCACCGATCTGGATAAACCTCTGCTGGTGGAGATTATTCGGAGACGTCTGAATCCAAGCAAATCAAATCCCGACGCTAATCTTGAAAAGAATGTCGGTAAGTTTGTGTCTGGATAAATGAAGAGTATCTAAAGTGTAGTGTAGCGAGCTTCATCAGCGCATTCTCTTTTTCTTCTACACCTACCCTACATTATTGCAAAGTCTGCTTCTCTTGCATCTTTTCAGGCACCACACTTGAAAGTGATATGGCCGTCTTTCTCGAGTCATGCGGGAAGGATTTTTGTGATATAAATCTGGTCTTGGATGGGCAGGTAATTCCGGCACATAAATCGATTCTTTCAGCTCGCTGCTCGTACTTCCAAGGTATGTTCCGGTCGTTCATGCCACCAGACAACACAGTTAATGTAAGTATCTATCATCTCTCGCATCACATCGACAGCGTGCGCTAATCGTTGTGTCATTGTGTTTCAGATCCAAATTGGTGATGTCTCGCCATCGTTAGAATCGTTCAATTCCCTTCTTCGTTACATTTACTACGGAGAAACGAAATTGCCACCCCAAGACGCCCTCTATTTATTTCAAGCCCCATGCTTCTACGGTCTCTCCAACAGTCGATTGCTTGCATTTTGCAAGTATTCTGTGCAACACAACATCACCTATGAGAATGTCTTACAGACCTTAGAAGCGGCCGATTACACGAAAATCGGCGATATCAAAGAATATGCCCTAAGGCTCATAGTCAGAGAATTCGGCACAGTTGCACGGCTGCCTAAGATGACCGGACTCAGTCGGGATCTGCTGTTGGAAATTATCCGAGCTGTAGCCGACGGTCGGTCAGAGCCCCCAACCCAAATTAGCATCAATACCGATCTTTGAAAATTAGTATTTCTACAACCGGCACTAACAATGCTATTGGCTTGGTTACAAATTGGAGATTGCTACTGATCGACGGTACACACCAGTGGAGAGAGCTGGTGTACGGAGAGTGATTTTTTCCCGTCGTCTTCTCTTTGGTCTCTTACATTCTTTGCTCGAACCTCTCAACGGATTAGAATCACACACTCGATTTATCTCTCTATGGCTTGTTTAATTGTGATATGTATGCAGTATCGTACAACTTTGAACATTGGCAATATTTTGTTAAAGTTTTGATTTTTTCTTCCGAATCGAAATTGAATGGTTCATTTATAGAATTCAATTTTTTTTTTACAAGAGAACGTATTGCATTCTACGTGTTATATTAAATTAATATATTTACTTTGCAAATGACGTAGGGGTGGCCGATGTTATAACTTAAGTATAAGTTAAGTTCTTGTAAAAGGCTATTTCGAGAGTACGTATGTTATATGTGTATTTAAATGTTTATCTGTTATATAATATTAACGGTAATAAAAATATATTACTTCAAAGTGTATGTTTGAATGCCCACGCTATTGTGAGTGAGATGAAATTTTGGAATCGCTATATTGGAAAATAAACCAAGCTGGAAGTGTGTACTACTTCGCTCCTTCGTATTCGATCGTTCTTGGCAGGAATGGAGTAGAAACTTTAGGTCTAAGGCTTGCGTAAATACAAGGGGCGTTCAATATATTCTCGGTATGGATATGAAGGAAAATACGAATTCAATTGAAATTGTTTTTATTTTCAATATAATCTCCCCCAACATCAATGCATTTGTTACATCTTGAGATAAGCTTTTTTAAACCCTCAAAAAAATAAATTTTTCACCATCATCGTCTCAGTTGCCATTATGATTCTGTTTAACTAGAGATGAAACGCGAATTAATAATCACATTTATATGAAATTTTACATGAATGCACTAAAATAATAGTATTACTTGATAAATAAGTCAATTTATATATACAACCACAGCTTCACCCCGATACCGAGAATATATTGAACGCCCCTCGTATGTGGCGTTGTGGGACTGTGAGTCGAATCCTACGCACTTGAAACTCGGCGCCTAGATACGAATCCCAGTACGACAGAAGGCTCCACCTATTTCGAGTCACTGACAATGTTCAAAGAGTATAACTGTCTGGAAAAAGCTTCTCAAACTTGACCGTTCGGAGTCGTTTGTATACCGACTGTTGGTCCCTTCCATTCGTAAGAGAACAATAGCTCGCACAACACGAGATGTTGCTGAGAAGCCTTATCTATATATTATGTTCGAGCTTAAAGTGTTTTCGTATCGAGCCTTCGTCAATAGCCAAGACTCAGAACATTTATGGAGTGCTAGGCAGATATGTAGGAAAAGTGCTGAATTTGAATTTCATATCACAGTACCTGATTAAGACGTGATACAATAATAGGGTCTGTCCAAGAAAAAAACATGCAAAACTGATAGTGTGTTGTTTGACTACGTTGTGGATCTAACTAACTAACCTATGATGGAGAAGACGTAGGTACGAAAAGAATATGACGAAGTACTAGAAAAAAAAACTAAGTTTTCTGTATGTTCTCTAAGGAATACATGTCTGATAAGGCACAATAGTTGCCAAGATCTTCATATTATATACGTAATCACAGGCTTGGATTGAAAGAAATTAAGTACGTGCTAAGTTAAGCAATCACATCTATAATTCTTTAAAAAAAATTAAACTACGACACCGGTGAACACAAGCACCGAGCAAATATACCAAATAACATCCCTGTGTCAATAATGTCAACAAACTATTCAACAGCTGACTTGTTATCAAATATAAGAGGATAACCTTCATACAATATTTCAAACCAGGTTTAAAATAAATATGAGTGCACTTTGTGTCTTAAGAAACCTGCAGCAAATAAGACGAACGATAACCGAGTTACGTAACCCTCCCCAATGTTTATTCCAACGAAAGTGCCGAAATACATATGCCACAGCACCGAATACAATTGACGATGCAGCAAAGCGTAAGACAAACTCGGCTTGTTTTGACTTGTGAGTAAAGTTGTTCCTCTCCAGATGTTCAGTTCATTGAATTTCATGGATCCTGGCCTGAAAAAGAGCAATCGGAGTTCATTCGAGACATGCGCCTCATTCCCGACTTCATCACTACTGAGGAAGAAACAAAGCTTTTCGAGGAGATTGAACCATATATGAAACGTTTGCGTTATGAATTTGACCATTGGGACGATGTGAGTGCATTTTCAGATTAATTTGCTTTCGTGAACGATTTCGATTTTTGTGTAGGCCATTCATGGTTTCCGTGAAACAGAACGAAAGAACTGGTATCCACATAATAGGGAAATTATAGAGAGGGTTCGTGCGACGGCATTTGAAGGAGAGATAATGCAATACGTTCATGTGCTTGACTTGGCTGACAAGGGAGTTATCAAACCACACGTTGATAGCACAAGAGTAAAGACCAAGTTCTAGTTTTGCCTTTGAACCTTTATTGATCGTGACGTTTATTGACAGTACTGTGGCACTACAATTTCAGGCATAAGCTTGCTGTCCGACGCAGTAATGCGGTTAGTTAGGACGGATGAAAAGAAGTACAAACAGGGAAAGTCCATAGATTCTGCGGAGAGCAATCAAAATGACGATGAATACCGGAATCAACCTGTAACACAGCTGGAGGGAAATTTCTATGCGGATATTCTTCTTAATCGGCGATCTTTATATATAATGAGGTGGGTGATTTTAGCTGGTTTCTGTTGCAGCGATCTCTTACCATCTTCTTTCAGTCACTCCGCAAGATATAATTTCACGCATGAGATACTTTCTAATGAGAATTCGGCATTCAAAGGTGCACCTGTGACTAAGGGAAGGAGGATTTCAATAATTTGCCGAAATGAACCTTGATTAAGAGTGCGGTGAGGGGACGCCCAATTGTATGTAAATATTTTGCTGATAGGCAGGAAATGAAATAAATATTTATGAAATACAAATATTTCTTTTTTTCAACTGAAACTGAATTAACAAGTGAAAAAACAAGAACTCTATCGTTATCTACGTCTGTTTATTGACTTTACTGGTTTGTGGATCAAAAGCACTTTGTTGCGGAACTGTCATCATTGGCACAACGCTTGGCCCCATCCGATTGGCGTTAATAATTAACTCATTCTCCACTGCTATCTGCTGCGGCACTTCTGTTAAGAGTGGCTGTTGCTCTATCTTTGGGAATATTTGTGGAGCCATCATTTGCAAGATTCTTCTTCTTAATCCAACCAGAATGGAATTAAGGATCCCTAAGAAAATACGTTTCATAAAGCTGATCACTGGGAAAGGAATACACGTCTTCATACCAGAAATAATGATGATACCCGCAATAATTGAACACAGTCGAACTGCAAACTGGATCACATTGTCTCTGTCGCTCTTAACGATAACCTTCAAGGCCGACCAATCGTATTTGAAGTAGATACCCGGTGACCCATAGGAATTCTTTACAGAATCTGAAAGCTGGAAGTCATTTCACTATCTTTAGTCGACACTATATTGCAATAAACTTACCAAGTTTCCGAATGTTTTCTGTGACCGAATACTGATAGGTGTAGACAGTTGAGAATGTATTGTGGATCTCGGTTGGAACTATCTTGATGAAATACTGAACAGTTGTCGACTCCTCGTCGATTATTCTCTCATCGCCTTCCAGGGGTTGGACGATGCGTCGGGAATAGCTTCCAAAGCTGAGACGGTTAATTCGGTGCGTGAAGTTAAGTGCGACTCTTTTAAATTCGACAACGATGTGGTCGTCTACGAGTTCTACGATGCGACTTGTACCTCCAACCACGTTCAAGACACCAGCGACCTAGAAATGAAATATTCAAATTACAATTGTTTTGGTAACTGAGATGACGGATACCTTATTGATTTTTAGTGTTCCATGTAATCTGCAAGCATCATGCTGTTCCCTCGGGTTTGGTTCTCTTGGAGTGACTGGCGTGTCACTAACATCAGTACTTTTGAGGATGTCCTTAAACAGGATGTCAGCAACAGAATGATATTCTTCACGCAGATAAATGTTCATCATCTGAGTCATTTCAAAGTTACTTTTTTCCTCTTCACTCATTTGCCACCAAGTGTCCTCTCTTTGCAAGGTTCCATACGAAAACACATCCTGTTGAGTTTCATCCATGAGATCAACACCAGATAGAGCTAGATTACATCAATTTTGTGATGAATATCATTGTATGAAGCCGCAAGTGTACATGAACTTACAAGTGCAGGGCATTGCTACGGTAATGTCGACGTGGAACTGAACCTTATCATCCATGTAGAGATCGGGCTTAAATTTGAACACAGGGTTTGCATCGTGGTAGTAGGAAAGTTCCTTGTAAATCAAGTAAATAACTAGCAATCGACTCAAGAGGGACACTGAAATGAAGTGAACGCAATTTTAAGGAGAATGTGTGGACGACAGCATCTGTGTATTTCGACAATTGAGGATTTTGTGCAGAAGTATGAATATATGAAGATGAAATTGCGATTGAGTGAAACTATGCAAAATTAAATCATATTTTCAAAAATTGTTATTAAATACGATCCACACTATGCTCATTTTTCCGCTGAAATAACAATTTTGAAGGCGAAACCGGCTTCGTGTGGTTCACATCATACTTACGTGTTCCACCGATTTCTGTTGTTTCTGTGTATTTTTCTGGAACTTTTTTGAAGGCATCTAGATTTTTGGCCAATTCTATGATATTGTTTTTTCCTCTATACCTAATACTCGTTACTTTAGTCATTATTTTAAGCTAGTTAATAAAGTGTAATCGGAATCAGTAAGCAAAAACACACAATACGAAATCATAACACGAAACTGACAGCTGAAACGTCAAGCGATCCCAAATATAAATTTGACACTTACACTATGCGACATATTTATATACCATTTTAGAATTGTACGGTTTATACCATTTAAAAGATTCATACAAGGCCTCTTTTACATACGCAGCTTTTTACTCACGATTCTGCAATTCCCTTTTGTGATCGCAAGCCACTTTTAGACGTAGAAATAACCTAGTTGCAATTCCCTTTCACACATGTGTCATCTCTTTCTTACATATGCATATCATGCTTAAAATACCCAACACTGAGAAGGCAAGAATAAAGCATTTCGAAAAAAACGAAAAGAGGTAAAAGTGAATACGAATGATCAATCGCAATTCTCGAAGACACGCCACTCGGTCTACCCCTTGCACGTTCCCTCTCCCGTGCCCAGAAATCATGTACACCGAGATAGTCGTCTTTCCAGAGGAAAACCCCTTGCCCATCGCGTTGCACCGCGAATTTTGCTCTAAACGCACGCATACTACTTTATTTTCACGCACACTTCTTAAGGCTTTAGAGCAGCCTGCAGTTGCTCTCTGATCAATCGTATTCACAAAGACTGTCTGTGAACATTTTATAAAAAACGCTGTCAGATGAAATCAAGGGGCAAGAGAGGTAGAAGTTGACTATCTCTTTAATACTTCATCTCTGCCCGTGCTCCAAGATTAGAAAGTTGCAGACAAATTTAGCGTGTGTAAAAGCAGCCCAACTTGTGTCAAGTAAGAAAAACGGCGATTACACTTAAGCGCATTATGTTACCGCTAAATTTGTTAAATAAATTCCTTTCAGAAAATTATGTGTGCTTTTCCTGCTAAAATGTGTACCTTGTGATGCCAATTTTATAGTTTAAAATCTTTGTCAAATTTGCTCAAATATTGAACGGTTTTTCGATAAAAAAAATTCCTTTGACCATTCCCTGACCATTCTTGGAAATGTCTCACATTGGAAAACATACCATAAACGGCAATGTGAACGCTCGTTACTAAGAAGTTGACAGACTTGTATGTAGACGGTAAACAAAGCATTTTGACTTTTTCCAATTTGAAATAAAGCAAATCATACCGACAATTTGTTGAATGTGAATGCCGCTGACATGGTAAAATCCGGTCGTGTGAACGTAAGAAACGACGCAAGGCTAGATAGTGTAAACGAGTGTCTGTCCGACCTGAAATTTAAAGTAGCGGAAAATTAAAGCAACGTTAAAATAGATGTTTTTGAAAATATGCAATTCTGGAAAGCATGTTTCGAAATGGATGCTAGGTAGAGGAGTGTACCGGAGACATTGAGACAACTTTCACCCAAAAGTGGCTTTTATACACGCAAAGTTCGTCGCCAATTTTTTAATGTTGTAGTCAAGGGTGGTGAGACGTGCTCGAGGATTGCTCGGGATTTTCCGCATTCTCTTTTATCTCTTTTCTTTTTTTTGAATTGCCTTATTCTTGTCTTCTCAGTGTTAGGTATTGGAAGCATGCTAAAGGATGATTTTTCAAAAGCGATAGGATAGTTTTTAAAAGAAAACACATAAAATTCAGAAAAATGCATGAAATCTTTATTTGAATCGATAGTACAGTCCATATAATTTAATGTTTGAAGATTATTTCATGCAAATGTTGACCTTGACTGCGCCTCATGTGGTCCATCCGCTTAGTCCAATTTTGGCATACTCTTTCCAACATTTCGGCCGGTATCTCACGAATAAATGCTTCAATGTTGTCTTCCAATGCGTCAATTGAAGCGGGCTTGTCTGTATAGACATGAGCTTTAACATAGCCCCACAAAAAATAGTCTTAAGGCGTTCTAGTCGCCGAACTCGCCCCTCAATAAGTCCATTGTTGCGCGTGCTGTGTGGCATGTGGCACCGTCTTGTTGAAACCACATGTCATGCAAGTAAAGCTCATGCATTTTGGGCAACACAAAGTTGGATATCATCTTACGGTAGCGCTCGCCATTCATAGTTACGTTACGATTCGCATCATCTTTGAAGAAGTACGGTCCAATGTTGCCACCAGCCCATAAACCGCACCAAACTGTGACTCTTGCAATGCTTCTGGCTGATATTCACTCCAAAATCGAGAATTCTGCTTATTTACGTACCCATTGAGCCAAAAATGAGCTTCGTCTCTGAACACAATTTTTCAGTAAAAAAGAGCGATGAACTTTCTTAACAGAGCACGCATTTTGATAACAAAATTCAATAATTTGCAAGCGTTGTTCGTTGTTTGTAAGACGATTCATGGTTAGATTATAGACCAAACTGAAGATGTTTGAGAGTGAAACAAAACATGAAACGTGCGTCAGCTGTTTAAACCAGTGTTGCCAAAAAGATAATAGCTAAAAAATCAGCCTTTATATATACGTGAGAAAGAGATGGCACATGTGTGAGAAAGTATGGAAATATTGAGTAGTAATCGCAACTGGACAACGATGAATCAAACGCGTAAAAGTGGCTAGTACTTACAAATCGTGAGTAAAAAATCGCACACGTAAAAGCTGCCAAACCAGCTTCCTTTTTCTTTCTTCGATTTGATCTCCTTCTTCTAACGTTTATCTATTACAAGCGCAGCTACAAGTACGTCCACCATCATAAAAATCACTTGAAAAGTGATGTCAGAAGACATGTTTGATAACGTGAACGCTAACGACATCGGTCTGTCCGACATCAATGCGACCAAGTCTGTCCAGTATGTTTGTCCATGTGATCGCTCTTTATGGCGGGGATGGGCCAAATTTTTGACTTTGAACCGGGTTGTCTCGGCCCAATCCGCGACAAGAGCAATAATTCACAACTCCAACTCTTTAGAATCAGTGCCAATGATCAAAAGAAAATACTTATACCTGTCTGGAACTGTCGCCTATCTCTTAATGAAAATACCGAGTATTTTAGCATCGAACTTAATCGGTTAATGTTGTTGTTTGTGGAATAGGATCGACTAGATGCGCATAGTAACATAACGGGCCTAAGTATGACTGTTTCCTCCTGGCAGTCAACTACTCATGGCCACCCTGTACAAACTCTACGTTTACAAATGATTTGAGCGTAATGCCTGAAACACAGTAGTGCGTTGCTGCGTTGCGTTGTCTTTCAACACACACATTTCAATGGCGGTGAACAGAATGTTGCGTCGTGCGTTTTGGCAAAATTTAAGAGAAAATTGAGAGGATTCTAGTAACATGATACATTTATATCACGCACCCAATTTCAGACATGTTCGATATTTTTAAGAGAGACATGCGTTCAAATTTAGGAATTTTCTCCCAAATTGAAAGTCAACTGACGTTTAAGAACTGAAAACAGCTGATTAAAATTAATTTAACGACAAAAGAGACTTCAAATCAGTGGGCAACTGCCGACAATTTAAAAATAATGAAAACAGCTGATGATTGATTTGACATTTCGAATATCAACGCACTGCGTTTTCTATCACAACGTCGAACGCACAACGCAGTACTGTGTTTCAGCCATAATGTGTAGATTACATTTCTTGGTCTGATTTTTTATTTTGATTTTCTTTTCAGACAGCGTTTAGAAATGCATAGGTACGATAGGTTTACTTAGTCTTCACAATGCGCCCCTGAGTCCTTTGTGGCCTGTACACTTGCACATCCTGCACACATGGTGGGTCCGGCCCTGATGGTGGATATCTATCACAATGAAACCAACATAATTTATATTTTCTTTGAACATCTCCATCAACTTTTATTGGTTTTCAGTTTCAGTTTTTTTTTGTTTGTTTCTTGCTTTTTTTTTCTGTATATTATCAATTAAATGCTAACACGAAACTCTATGTAATATAATTAATTCAATTTCAATCAAATATAATATAGCATTGCTAAAAATTTAACAATTCAACGTTTTGTTTTTGCATTTGCAATTTATGTATATTTAATTAATTTTTCTTCATCTTCAATTTGTTTTTGTTATTTTTCAAAACATTTTCTCTTCACAACATATTTGTTATGTTATATATTTTTGCTCTTAAATTAAATAATTTTCACACTTTTTATTTTAGATTGTTTGTTGTGTTTCTCGGCTTTGAAGCTTCGAATATGTTTTAATTTAGGAATTAAATTAATTTATTTATTTGCTAATTATTCATAAAGTGTTTTTATGCAAGTTTCCTTTTGTTTTGCTTCTTCTTGTCTTGTGTATGTGTTGTTCTTAATCATTAATCAACAAGAAATTATTATTTTACATATTACGCAGAAGACAATTTCACTTTACACAGGAAAAAGCGTAGACTTGGAAAACTTAGGAAGAAGTAGATTTTTGTCTGTTTGTGTCTTAGTTGTTGTAGTAAAGAAAATCTTAAAAAAGGCACGAAAGGATTGTTTATTTTTTTAACATTTCTTTGTAAAATAGATTTTTCTTCAGCGAGTTCTCGCGAATTTGGGAAGTAAACTAAACGCACGAGTATGTATAGCGTTGCTTGGGATTTTGTTAACTTGTTTATTTTTTGTTTTCTTTTTTCTAATCACTTAAAATAAGAAGGGATAGTGTTAGACTTTGTTAAGAATTGCCTATCTACAGTAAATGTGGGATTGGGAATGGTGGCGGTGCGTTGGAGACTTATGCGATATCTTTAAATTTCGTCGATGAAGAGGCCGACTTTATATATTATAATATGGGTGGCGCTACAGTCCGTACAGGGCCAGGGCCAGAAATCATGTACACTTCATCATGCAATACTTCATCTCTGACCAGGGCCAAGCTCTCACGAGTGAAAGGTGCCTACAGTTTTGTGCCGACTCTGAACGGCTATGTTTATGAAGCTTTTTCTAGACAGTTACACCTTAGAAAGGTTTTTAAATTTCGTGTATGTATGTATACACTATTCTCGGCAATTGCTGCCAGGCTCGGTATTTGGGCAATTGGCTTTTTGAGCTTCTATTCTATCTATTTTGTTCTATTTGAAAAAAAAATAACTTCACATTGCGATTGCGAGATTTATCTGTTTCATTTCAGTACATACTGCGGATTGGTGGTGTGTCCGATTGGACTAAAGGAATAATAATATAAATGGTGTGTCATAGAAATACCATTTACAACAGCTAATAAAATCATGCCAGCTGTACATAAGTCATAAACAGTTTGCATAGTAGAGCAAGGTACATGTAATTTAATGTATGTATATATTGGCAAGTTTTCCAATCGAAGAACAGCGCAATCACTTCTAAGGTTCTACTGTAGAAGACTACGTTTCAATTTAGAGAATAGCTTCCTAGATTATCCTACTCAGTTGGAAGAGTAATGTAGCAACCACACTTGACATCACTCAGTCTCAATTGCACACACCCGCCTATATTTTATTTTATCAAAGGATTTTAGAAATATACAATTTTTTCTTCTAGACAATTGACAGTTAAATTTGTAATTTTTTTTTATATGTTTGACAGGCATTTCAATCGATTTTTCTTATGAATTTTGATTTTATGTTCAATGTTTTTCTTTTTTGTTTTGATGAAAAAATTCGTTGACAGTTAATCTACAAATGTTATCTAATAATAAATGTATCCTCTTTTATCTATAATACAATATACCTATTCTTTCATTTCTCATGTCTTGGTTTTGGTTTTTCTTTTTGTTTTTTTGGTTTTGTTGTTGTTCTTGTAAAAAGGCAAAAGTTGTCTCGAAAATGTTTGTTTTTGAAAATATAAATTACTCATACGTCTATATGTATTTCTAATTTACACAATATTCTATATATATATATATGCTTTCTTTCTTCTAAAGTATTAAATTGTTAAATGAGTGATAATTTGTTATGAACTTTAACACCTACACATCATAATTTCTTTGTTATACTTTGATTTTTTTTTTGTTTTGTTTTCCTAAACTACTTCATAATAGAACTGTTTCGGTTATATTCGTAAAGATTCACTTGTTTGTTTTTATATATATATTTTTTTTACAACTTACAAGTTAAGTGGTTAGTAAATACAAAAATACGTACTAAAACCTTAGGTTCTAGTGTTAGGCAATCTTATTTGCTTCTAATTTTCAATTACATGTCCTAAGAGTTACTTATGTATGTATGAGTTTTTTGGGGTTTTTTTTCCTTGAAAATGAATTGCTTTTAGTTGCTGCTGTTTGGTTTAGTTATTTTTTACTCAATTGTACACTAACATTTAATAACTAGTACTAGGTTTGAATTCTTTAAACATTTTGGCATTTCGGCTGACAGTTTGACATTTACATACATTCGCACACACTAAGAAAGGTACATAATTGATTTGAAATTATACTTTTTTTTAGATTCACTACATAAAGTTAACAAATGTAAAAATATAAAAAAAACTGAGTAAGAATTCTGGAATACATGAATTTGTACAAGAATCTAGAAGTGAAATTCGCTTTTGTATGAACTACGGCATAGAGTGGATTTGCTAAAAATATTTGAATACAGGGAATGAGGAAGTTAAAGAAGTTGAAATGCTTCTTATGAAAGTTAGCATTGTGACACTCGGTGTCAATTTCACAGCGAAATCCCGTAAAAGGTTAAGCAATGTATTCTTTTTCAAATTATTTCACTCGGGTCTTGCGACTGATGTGACAATTTGTTAATTGACAGCAGCAAATACAGCAACAATGGAATCCATCACACCAATTATGCAGGTTGCACTTCTCTCGTATAAGGAGTCGCGTCGAATTGTTACTTCCACGAATTTAACTCAAAAGCAAGGCATATCATCGCAGCCAGAAATCAAGTAGTAGTAGAGAGAGCTAACTTTTACCTCCAGATTTACAGCGTCTTTTACATCGCTTTCGCGGATCAAACGGACCAATCTCAAAATGCCATTTACATGATTTTAAGAATAACTTTCAAAAATAAGTGAAATACTGTGAAAAAGTAGCTCAAATTCGTCGGTTCACAAGGGGTTAATTAAAGTTCTACTTGACTTCTGATAGCAGCTATACCAATGTCAGACTCTCAAAGCAAAGGAAAATTCAAATAAAAAAGATTTTCTCTCATTTTGTTCGTTGATAAGTCATTTTTGTTTGGTTCTTAGACTCCTATTTAAATTTGGAAAAAGATAACACGAGACAAATAAAAAGGATTTCGCGTACGAGTTCCGTTTTATTGTTGAGATCCGATTGGGGCACAATATTCAGGCTTATTCCACAGATTTTTGATCAAATTTGGCTGCTATTACTGATAATTTCTAAATGCATTCCTTGATAGTTTTTTTGCGAAGATTCGTATATATTTTGATAAATTACGACATATATAAATGCGATAAAATTACTTAATGACTCGGTCGTAATAAAGGGAGGTCAACATGCGTTGACATTTAGATGACTTATGCGTTCGAAAAATACGCCTCTGTATTAGGTAGTCAAATTAAATACAATTATAATCGAATTCAACTTCTGTAATTGATGTGAATATTTTGCTGGAACAATAAAGTATGTTTTGCTTCCTGGAGCCATATTCTTGTATTTGATTCCTCTATATTAGAAGGTGTTCTTAGAGTTAGTCGTGGGAAGTACTTTCATCATATGGCACATGATGCGAGATGAAGAAATAACTATAAGGTCTAATATTTAAGTTATGTGGTAGTTTGAATCAGACCCAGGATGAATTCGAATGTAACTGGTTGGTGAATCTATCAGGTTGTTGCAACCAATCGTTCTATATAAAGGGTGGTTCAATTTTAAAGGCCGATGTTGAATGTGAACCATACCTAAACGTCAAGTTTTTTTCTGCATTTCATTTGGCGTTTCTCAATTTCAGACTAACTCAATTTCAACCATAGGAAGATACACAATCGAGCAACGCGTTAAAGTTATTCAGGCTTATTATGAAAATGGGCGTTCAAATGAAAATGCATATCGTGCACTTCGTGATTCGTGATGAGGCACATTTTCACCTCAGTGGATTCGTCAATAAGCAGAATTGCCGTATTTGGGCGAATGATAATCCAAGAGTGATTGTCGAAAAACCAATGCACCCACAAAGAGTGACTGTTTGGTGCGGTTTATGGGCTGGCGGCATCATCGGGCCGTATTTTTTCCAAAATGAGGTCGGTCAGGCAGTTACTGTGAATGGTGTTCGCTGTCGTGAAATGATAACGAACTTTTTATGGCCCGAATTGGAAGATATGAATGTGGACGATATGTGGTTTCAACAGGACGGTGCCACTTGCCACACAGCTAACGAAACAATGGCTCTTTTGCGTGACAAATTCAATGGCCGTGTTATCTCACGTGGTGACGATGTCGATTGGCCGCCAAGATCATATGATTTGACACCGTTGGATTTTTTTCCTTGGGGTTATTTGAAAGAAAAGGTGTACGTCGATAAGTCAGCAACAATTCAAGAGCTAAAGGATGAGATAATTCGGCACATTAACGGCATAGAACCTCAATTATGCTTCAGCTTCATCGAAAATTTGGACCATCGGATGGAGGTGTGCCGCCGAGGTCGCGGCTGCCATTTGGCCGATATTTTGCTCCATACATAATTTATTTATTCAAAATCAACATCGGCCCTTAAAATTTAACCACCCTTTACTTATATAGGGTGCGCCGAACAAGATCAAAGTTAAACACACTTTTTATTTGGCAATATATGTTATGTTTTTTCTGTTTACAGTTTGAAATTTATAATGGTTGCATGAAGTAAAGCGTAAATATCGCCAATATTTTGAATCCACAACCCGACTTCCATATCTACAAAACGAATCTACACAGACAAACAAAATGATGGTAGATTGCTAATTAGGTAGCCCGCTATGTTTTGTTTATGATCAATTTGTCAATTCTTCCAACAGTTTTGTCTGTATTTCTGAGAAATGCTCATCGAATCAAAATAATTTCTCTACTTTTATTTAACTGATCGAATTTATAGGTACTGAAACATACGTCGATTTGTTTTGGTGAATGTCGCTTACTTTGACTAATTTAAGTGACAGCTAATTCAGTTATTTCTGACGCGTGTACTTTACTACTATTTTAGCAGGAGTTCGTTGCCATTACTAAAAGAAGGCAACGTCTTAATCTCGCATTTTTGGCACTATACTTTTTGAATTTTATATACGTTGAAGATGAAGCTTCAACACATTAGTTCTGCATTTTTCCGCAAGTGCGCACTGCAAGGCCTTCAACAGATTAATGAGTACCCAAGAGAAATCTGTCAAAATTATGAGGCATATTGGTAGAATAACAGGCTGATAAAAAAAACATTGAAGCGCATACAAATATAAACAGTCGAATAAAACAAAAAGAAAAAAAATGTATTTTATAAAACAAAAGTATTTATTGAGCACCTCAATAATATTAAAGAACAAATTCAACAAAAATTAAAAACAACTATAAGTAAATTAGAAGAAGAAAATCAACAAATTCATTAAATTAAAATAATACTTTATCGTCCATTTCAAGTTTACGTGATTTTGTTTCTTTTTTTGATTTTATTAAGTTGTACACTACTTAGAAAAAGGCTTCTACTAGATTGTCATTTTTATAAAATATTACTTTTTTTGTTTGTTATCAATTATCATTAATTTAATATTATCTTCACTAATTTTTAAGTCCAGTATAAATTTATATATTTATATGCATGTATACTTTATAGTTAATATATAATTTTGATCCTCGTTTTTTTATAGATTTTGCTTTCTTTAAATTCCATTTTTATAGGTTGTCAAGGTTAGAGTTGGCGTACTTTAAGTTTCATTTATTGTTTGAACTTTAAGTGGTTTTGTTTGTTAGGTTAAATAAACAAATGAGTGGGGGGAACGGGCGAGAGGGAGATAACTTCAATTCTATTCAATTGTTGTCTATACACACATAACCTAATCACAGAGTTTTTTTTTCATTATATTTTTGTTTTCATTTAATTATGTTTCTAGAGATTGCAATGAAAACCTTGTTTGCAATTAGAAAATAGTTCCTTAGAGTTAGAATTAATTTACAACGTCACCTTAGGCGTCCACTGATGAGAGCGGTGACTTGACGAGTAATAGTTCATTGTAGTCGGAGTCCTCGTTGCCGCTATTGTCGTTCTTGTCCATGCGCCTTCGCTCGGATATGATTCGTAGGATTTCCGCCGAATCAGATTTGCTTAGGCCTTCGGCAATGTCAATGGTGGCCGATCGTTGGGTACCACCGCCGTGATGTTGGACTTTAGTAGTGGCTGGTAGCAGTAGTGAACTCTCATCCATGTCAGGATCTTCGTCGAGGGCTTGCTGCTTGAAAAGCTGCTTTGTACTGCCGGAACGGCTGCGTGGCGGCATTGATCTTGGCACAGAGAGAAGTGCACCGCCACTACCGCGACCCAAGCAGCCTTGATCCGACGAAACGGACCGGCCAAATGTGGATGGAGTCTTTCGTTCGGTTTTGATTGGTGCGATCTCTTTCGGGATCAGCTGCGTGATGGCTGTTGATGTGGGCACTTTATCAGCAGGCACAATAGGTGCTGGGCGACAAGTGGCGCTTATATCTACATGTTTGGCAGTGCAATCTTCGCTACGGACATTTCGAACATCGAACGGTTGCTGTGACGTAGAGGGCGGGCTTGTATCGCTTTCAAGACTTTCGAATATTGTGCGGCTGTCAGATGCTACGCCACCCCAGGGAAGGCTGTCGCAGCTCATCTGCTTCGATTCGAATGTGCGACGCCGAATAGCCTGTGGATGAGAAATGAAAATTAATTCGGGGGAAAGAAGGGCATCATTAGAAGTACACATTTGGAAAGATCAAGGATGTTGAGGCAATTGACATCGCCAACTCGATCTGGAAACACAGTATTGAATAAGCACAACAAATCAGACAGGACTTTAAAGGAATATTTTATAGCAAATGTCGTTGAATTATGACCGCTCTGTCTGTCTGGATGGGTGATGTTTTTGGAACGGACTATATGTAGGTACACGTTAGAAAAGTAAAAAGGCAAAGCCAAGGGAACTTTCCTTGACATGGATAAGGATACATTGAATTCTATTCAGACAGAGGTTCTCATGAAACAAACGTGAACGTTTGTTCTCCAACGAAACACAGATAAAGGCAAAAACAATCGGAATCGGAATCACATGTCGTCGCATCCTGCTGGAAAAAGAGTCACGAAAAGGGGAAAACTCAAAGCGGTGGGTTCTGATATTTACCCAAAAAGTTAGAAATACATCACCCAAGGCTGAAAAGTCTAAAGTTAACAAAAAGAGACATACGTCACCAATTCCGACCAAAAGCCAACAAAAAAAAAAACTCACCTGCTCATCCAGCGATCGCTCTTTGGTGAGAATACCGCGTTTCCTTTGAAATGCAGCGCTACTTCGACGTCCCATTCGTCGTCCCGTCACCGGTGGAACTTGAAGATTTGCCACCATAATCTTCCTCTCTTCATCCACATCGTTGAATGAATTCTCCTCCGCTACCTCCTCGGAAATGCTGTTCTTCTCGCCCAGCATCGCAAGCGATTGCACTGTTAAGTTGCCCAACTCTGTCAGACCCATGCCTGATTGATTGAAATACTGTATCGTCTGACGTCGTCCGGTGTTTGTGAATTTCTTATCCAGAGATGGTGTACTGTAGGTGAAGTTTGAAGGCAACGATGATACCTTTTCAAGTGGCCTCTTCGTGGGTTGCGTTTCCGATTGCAGTTGCAGACAGAGGGCTTGCTCCTCCTCGAACTCCTGCTCGCGTACTAGTTCCCGCTCGAGCTCAACATCCATGTCCATTTCGTCTTCCATCTGCTTGTGGCTCTCCTCGAGGTGTTTCATCAGTACAGCCACGACGACATTTACAAGCACGAATTGCGCCATCAAAACGAATATCACAAAAAATATCGGAGCTATCACTGAGCTGACGCAGCAATTGCGGACGCAATCCGCTGCGTCATCACAGTTATCTCGCAGGGTATCTTTCATGATGCCGTTCCAGTTATCGCCTGTCGCTACGCGAAACAATGTAAGGAAAGCCATACCGAAATTGGCGAAATGAGCATGTTCCCCAAGGCCCTGACAAGGTATCTCATCGGAGCATTCCAGTCGGCCAAAAAGTTCAACGCCCAGCGCGGCAAATATGAAGAACAGCAGGAAAAAGAGGAGACCCAAATTGCCGACTTGTGGCAGCGCCTGCATCACGGTGTCGAGTAGTGCTCGGATCCCCTTGGCCATTTTGAGAAGTTTCAGGACTCGGGCGATACGCAGCACTCGCATAACGCGTATGATGGTCGGGTTGATCGGTATGATGTTGGTTTCGAGTTCTTCCAGTACGATGCCGACGATGGAAAGCAGAACGATGCCGACATCCAGCTGATTCCACTTATCTTTCATGTAGAGACGCACACCGAGAGCGACTAGTTTCATGACGGCCTCCAATATGAAGACCGCGGTAAAGAAGTAGTTGAAGATCTTCAAGGCATACTCGAGCGGCACGGGCATCATATAGTACTCCATGGCCATGGTGACGACGTTAAGGCCGATGACAGCGGCTATAGCAAGGTCAAAGTACTTCGACGTCACCACATTGTGAACGAACATTCGGGTGGGTGAGTAGTTCGTATAGTAGGGCGGTTCATGCATGCGTCGGCGTTTTTTCTCCATCTGAAGGGCACGCTTTGCAGCACGTCGGATTTTTTCCTCCTTCTCTTGTTCCTCGCGACAGCGATGGAAATTCTCAACAACCACACCGACGAACATGTTCAGGACAAAAAATCCGACGAGCAGAATAAACGCGATGAAGTACAGCAGCCGCCATTCATTGTAATTAACGATCGGCTGCTGATCTACACCGACCGCATCAAGACCGGTGTACATGATGTTCACCCAACCGTCGCGTGACGACAAAACGAATAGTGACATAAGGGCCTTGCCAAGATCATCAAAATTATATTTTCTGTTAATCCATGCGTTGCCCACTATCGATAGGCAGTCGGTCTTGTTGCGAACGTTCTTGATGTTCTCGCCCTCACAGTAGAAGAAGGTGCCCTTGAATAGTTGAACGCCAAGGATCCCGAATATGATGAAAAATGTACAACAGATAAGGACGATATTGCCGATAGGGCGGAGGGACGATAAGAGCGTTTGCACGACTAATTTCAAGCCCGGGGCCCGATTTATCACACGCAAGGGCCGAAGGGACCGAAGTAGTCGAAACACCTAGAATAAAAAATAAATTTATTTAACCAATTCTTTCATATATGTATACATTGTAGTTCTAGATTGACAGTTGATAAGATTTGTAAATACGACACTGTAACCTGGGACACGCGGATGCTGGTTGGCGAAACCGATTCTTTGAACCTGTCTCCATGTTGAAACGGCGGATTGGGATCATGAGCTTAGGTTTTCTTACTTAATAACATTTTTATAACCAGGATTCGAAGTGGAAGTTAAAATGACACTCAAAATACTTCATTCTGGCTTTAAATTACTTGTTCGATGCACTGGTCCATAGTGTTCCTGACCAAATTTCTTAAGTTTTTCACTTAAAGTGACTTGGGAAAAGATTGTTACCGATGAGATTAAGGGGAATAGTCTCAGTCTCATTGAGTATATCTCAGACGTTAGTTAATAAACGTCATACTTATTGCTATGTCAAAAGTTGCGCGTTTAAGTATGGATTTTAAATTCATCCTCTGCGAAGCAATCATTCTATTTCCGAATTGTGGAAAATTGGAATTAAAATCGAATCCCAATACACAGCTCAATTTGCCCAATTTGCTCAATTTGTAAAACAATTTGCAGACTAGCCTTGGATGTAATCAAAGAACTAGGAGCTGGTGCATCTGTGTATAACTACGATCATATACGATGATACGATACGATGAACCTGCTCCTGACGAGAATCTGAATTTCTTTACACTTTTGAACCACGTATTCAGGAGCAATGCGCCTCAAGTCGGACTGAGTCCGTTGAATAAGAGTTACAGCACGAACAAACGGAGATCCAACAACCACAAAGGATATGACAATGTTAACTGAGTCAATAGTCACCATGACCAGCTCAAACGACTAACGTCACAGCCATGACACCAAATATTGCTCTGAACTAAATCAATACCGTTAAGCTTAATATTATCCTCTTTTTCGGTTCCGAATAATGTTGCGGGTGTGGACGATTCTAAAAGAATTGCTGCCATCATTAGCCTTGTTTTAAAAAATACAGCAAACACAAGTCATGAAGATGTAAATATTATGTTCCAAGGTCGAGTTATTGTGGATTTATGAATCCAGGTGGGATGGACGATGTTGATCCTCGACTACATAAGCTTGATACTGAGTTGGTTTGACCGTGTGTTCAATAATAATCTTTTTCAGAGAAAAAAATCCACGAAGCATTAAACTAGAAATTGAGGAGTAGAAGATTAGTTATAAACTGCGAAACGTTGACAGCAAAAAGGGAAAAGGAAGACTTTCTCTCAATGAATGAAGTATATTTGTATAAAATATGCATTTGAAAGCGGACTGCCGTTCCCATAGATCAAGGTAGGAAATATTTTGCTACCAATAGACTATTGATTCAGTTGTAATCTTTGTTTATATGACCTTCTATGGTCTTGTCGGCTATGAAAGGCAACATTGAAAGTCAGTTTTCGATCAAAGCTCCATGTTATCATTCAATAAAATAGTAAAACCGGAACTAAAGTAGTTCAGTAGTGCCTAATTACAGGTAGCATTGCTCAAAAGAATCACCTGTCAATAGTAAACCAAAAACCATTTCTCTTCTGGGATGCTCCTTACAGCTTAAAACTATAATTAAGGCGAATCCTCTTTCATTTACTCGCAGTAGTAGAAAACCTCATTAGCCTTCGCCTCTGTAATGAGCTCACATTGGCGCACAATCAATAGTCCGTGTGTTACATTGAACACTTAAGCCCTCAATTCGATTGCAAACGCGCCAATTAGACAACTTCATCGCCAATGATCCCTCATCACCGAGCCAATCGTCCACCACAGTCCGTTGTCAATTAAACACACGCATGAAATACGTCAACTAAAGGTTAACCAATCCGAGTGGATCTGCTTGAGACATCTTTCCCTCATTATTGGCACCACCCACGTTGGCCACTATAACTTACCCTTAAAATCCCAAATATCCTTGGACTCGATTCACTTATCAATGACATTAGCAAATCAATTATTGATATTGTAACAAGAGATCCATCCATAATGTTCCATCCAGATGTGAAGTATGCATCCGGCCCATAGAACATACCAGTGGCGACCACCTGTTAACGACAGATAAGGGATAGCCATGAATGCGAAGGAGAAGAGTGTCTTTGTGTGTCCTGCGGACGAGAATTGTTGCTGCGTGCGCCCAACGGGGAGGCGAATGGGTGAGTGCTGTCTGGACATTCAAGTGGTCTCCGGCATTAAGGCGCAAACATAAAAATCCAATCAACAAGATATCCTGCTGAGCGAATGTCAATCGGTGTCCCAGCTGGCCTATATCTGTGTGTGGAATAAAAATGCGGTCCTGTGGAGATTTGCCGGGATTTATCTGGGGACATACGCTTGAGCGCCCGTACGTAAGGTCACCCGCTCGCCCCCACATGTTGGTCCACATGGAGCTACAGGATCTCTCATTTTGGAGGGGCATTACCTTAATGAACATTTCCACGGTGAATACTACTGTGAACACGTAATTGGCCGTGGCCAGGAACAATCTTTCTTTGCTGTACGGAGGTATATTCGGTCTTTCCATTGCCAGTGTAATACAGTTGAGTGCGATGAACAGCAGGACGACGTTGTCGAACCACTTCTGATTCACGAACCAGGAACAGACTTGCCGGAACCTATTGAATGGGAAGATACAAGTTGGTTAGTAATTCGATTGTGGGCAAGCAAGGAAAAAAAATACAAAGAATGTATTGATTTAGATCCAGAAGCAAGGGGCGTGATGTGGAAAATTATTATTTGTACTCGAGAAGATACTTGGGGAATTGGGTAAAACCGTCCGAGAGAAGAAAAGAGAGATAGTGGTAGACTACAGGATGATTTGAATGGCTTTCAGTCAACATGACTGTTTATGGTTCAGAGGACTACACAAATTCCGCTTTGGAGTTAAGTACACAGGATGGGCCATCTAGTGGTCTTTTTTTAAATCATATGTTATTTTGACACTGGCAGCTGTTTCCCATTCGAAAGTCAGTATAATACCTTCGCGGAACAAAATTAGTCGCTTTGCGCGTGAACAACGATGGGAACTTTCGAATCTTATTTCCAAAGTGATTGCTTGTAGCCCAAACAGTGGGTGTTTTTAAAAGAATTTTGAGCCGAAATGAAGCAACAACCGCGACAGCTGTACGCAAGCTTGTGCAAAAAGTTCATGAGACTGGTATGCTAGTGGACAACACTCATGGTCTCCGTCGTCTTACGGTTGCGCACAGATGAGAATGTGGTTGCTCTGGTCTTCTTCGAAAATGAGGCTGGGAACAACGTTTCGGTCATCGGTGGGCGTCATCAGAGTCACGTTAACTGACTTTTTTTTACTGAAATTGTGAAGAAATGGATATGGATTGCCATATTAATTGGCCGCCTTGTAGCTGCGATTTGACCCCTTTTTTTATGGGGAACCGTAAAGGACCGATTTTAAAAGCAATCCGTAAGCTACCGCCCGAAACCATCAACAAAGTCCTGGAAAATTGGCGTGACGGAAAAGTTAATGCGGAAGGAAATGTCCGTTTTTTTTCGTTGATGAAAATTACCGTCACATTACTGTCAATGAAGATTGCTGCAGAGACTTGTTGCAACGACATTTTTTGGTTATGACTGGCATGGGCCAAACAATAATGACATGTGGTTTCAACAAGACGGTTCCACAAGCAACAGAGGCGGGTGAAACAATCGACTAGATCCGACTCTAGACTTTCGTAGCCCCGTTTAATCGTTGGCCTATGCCAACAAGTCGGCGTCGTTAGACGAGCTCAGGGTCAACACACATGAAAAATAGGGTTAAGCGAATCAACAGTTGCAATCGTGGCCGTGGTGGACTCATAATTTTACACCTTCTTCGAAGTTTTTGGCAGACTGAGAGTGAGTGAGAAAAAGCTTCATATTGAGCTGTTTCTTGATACCTTATGACCAACGATGAATATTTACCGCTCTTTAACTTTGAAAGGCAACCGCCATTTTAACCTCACTTAAGAGAGGCAAGCTGCCTTCATCTCCCAAAGTCGTAGCCTTCTTTTGAACTAAATTTATTGCCTTCACTTGTTTTGAGTTTAATCCCATTACCCTACACCACCGATTCGCACGTTTCGTTTGGAAACAATAAAATATCACAAGAACACACAAATAATTCATAAATCCATTAGGAACCTTTTACGAGCCCACACCCCCCGGGGGTCGAGCAGTGTGACTTCTTGGTGGCCATAAAATCACCTCTCTCCACCAATGCAGCCCCACCAACGCGGAAGCTTACCTATTGTCTTCAGGAAAAATATACATCGAATACGAGTCACGTTCTTCGGTGAAATTTGTTGGCTTCAGCCGTTCGATGAGGATCTTTATTTTCGACACTCGCTCCGAGTTCGTCAGAATGGAATGCGATTGCTGGTGGTGCTGGTGCTTCTCCTTCTTCTTGGCGGCCTTCTGTTCCTTGACTTGTTGCAGCATGTCGGGTTCATTGAGATTCGACAGTGATTTCTGCCATTTTTCCAAGTCGATTTTGGAGTTCGTGTAGGACATCGATTTGCGATTCGCCTCCAGATTGTAGAGATTCAGATTCGACGCCTTTCCGAATGCAATCTCGATCGAGGACATCCGTCGTCCGGAGTAGTTCTTTATCGAGTTGTGGCGGTTCAGATTCTGGTAGAACTGTGAATTGTTGTAGATGCACGAGGCACGTCGTCCGCCAATGCCACCTGTGCTGCTCGCTACGGAAAGGCGGCGAATCGAATTCTGTGGACTGAGTTTGTTAGTGTCCTTGGTGTTGTTTTGTATACGGTTCGCCGAGCGCAGGAAGGGATCACCACGTTGAGTGGTGCCGCCGAGGAGTTGCGAAGAGTCACGTCCATTGTTGAGAATGATGTTCTCTTCGTCGGCGTCGGTGGTGCCGTCGCTCGGTTGTTTTTTCTTCTTCGAACTGGAGCGTCGGAATCGTTTGAAGCTCGACGTTCGTTGGACTTGTTGGCCAGTCTCGAGAGACGATTGCCTGCTCAATTGCTGGTCATCGTCGCCCGTCGATGGTGTGGTGGTGGAATTTTTCGAGATGTCATCTGTTAAATTACGACTACTACCTAATTGGTTAATACTAGTATTGCTTCCTAAGTTACTGGCACTCAGTATGTTCACGGGCGCTTTATGCGGCATCACTGGCGACGGCGGAATGAATTCAATCGAGGGGATGCCTTCGTCGAGTGAGCGTTGCGCGGTGAACAGCGTCGGTGGTTTGAGTAATGATGGCGAGCTGTGACTCTGCTAAGGGTTGAAAATATCAAATGCATTACATTTTGTGATTTCGTATTTGGTGACGCTTACTTTTAAGACACTTTCTAGCTTTGCAGTTGCGGCGTCAAATTCGTGTTGACTCCAGTTTTTGAATGTTGTTCCAGACTCCAAAGTCGTATTGGGTGAGTCCTGCGGAGTGGCCGCTGTGGTTGTGATAATGGGCGGATCCCTGACTGGCCGTAACTTGGAAAGCTTTGCACTCTCACTACGTCGTTCTTTTATGGAGTAGGTCTAGCAATAAATGAATGCAAATATTTAATCAGTTCGGGGAGGTTGTTGTTAGCGAAAATGACATTCTCGACGACTGCAGATCAATCAGTCTGCAGAAAATGCTCGAAATCAAACAAAAAGTCACTTTGTACCTTTTTTAAACTTTTTCTATCCTCATCCATTATTCTGCTGATATCCTTTTCTGACGACTTCTTTGACGCGGCAACTGATTCGTTAAGTTGGTAGTCAAGGCTTGGCTGGAGCAGGCGTTGCTTTTGTATGTTGCACTTTGGATCGATGGTGATTTCAGTGGCATCGTTAAGCTGAAAAGATGAAATGAAGATGAAATACATACACATACTACATCACCAAAACAGAGGAGATGTTTGACGCTTTCACGAGTACAGCTCTCGGAAGTGAGGTTTCAAGTAGCTTCTGGACGTCACCTGCCTAACGCGAACTTACCTTTCTCACATCCTCAGCACTATGCCACTTGTTGCGAATCTCATAGTAACTCTCGTTAGTCGACGATGAATCCGACGTGCTTCTCGACTCATCATACATTATATCGCTATAGTTCTCCGCCAGAGTCTCTTCGCGCAGTTTCTTCACCAATTCCCTTTGCTCTCGTTCACGGCGTTCATTTCGCTAATTACAAAGAAATATTGCACATCCCACAGCAAATTCCAGATTCAATTTCATCGTACCTCTGAACTGAATCCTTCCACCAAAATAGCCACCAGCAAGTTAAAGAGGACATAATTCCCAAATGTCATCAATGCAACAAAATACAATGCTGCCCAATGGCTAGTCTTCTCCATGCCATTGAACAGGACAACGTTCCAATCCTCTTGTGTAAGGATCTACAATTGTTTTACCATTAATGTCTCACATCACACAAGCCCCATCAGAGCAAACAAAAACCAAATATATAGAATTCAAACAAAAAAACAAAAGAAAGCGACAAAACGTTTGACAAAAAAGCTAAGTACAATAAATTATTACATTTTTTTTTTCTTGTCTTTTGATTGATTTTAGTAGCAGCAAACCGACATGTGTTACAGTGTTAGTAAAAAATTTCAATTTTTTGGATATTTTTTCTTGCTAATTTGTACAATTTGTTTATTTTTTTTTACTGGGGCGGTTGTAACAAGTTCTAGAAACTGGGTAAGTATACATTTCAGTGCGGGGAGGCTACAAATGTTTGACGAAAAATTTCATATTTTCCAGTATTTCGGTAGGGACGTGGGGGAAGAGAAACATTCTAACATCGTTCTATTAATATACTTAACAAATTAGAGAAAAAAAATGAATCAACATTCTCCTAAGAACAAAATCGATTCCTAGAGCCTAGATCGTATAAATTGGTAGGAAGCATTCATTTCTTTTGTTTTTACTTTTGTCTTCAATACAATTAGGAAATAAATATAATATTAGGTAAAAAATTCGAATCAAACTTAGATTAACAAAAGCGTTTTTGGTTGTTTAGCTTAGCGAGGTAGCATGTTTAATGGCGTTCTAAAATTAGATGTAACTCTCAGTGGAGAGCATGCAGTAAAAAGAAAAATTAATATTTTTCAATGCAGTTTTGTGTGGGAATTTGCTGAAACTGCATTTGTTTAAGGGTGGATTGTGTACGTTTTTTTTTTTTGAAGATTCAATACATTTTGCTGGTTATTTGTTATCAATTTGAAAAGGAGAATAGATCTGTTTACTACAGGCGCAATGTAAAAGACAAATCGAAGAAAACCTTTCAAAGCCAGATAAGCCACTATGAGACGAATTAAGTAGAATGCCATCCTTGGTTTTTGGGAACACATATTTTTATTTTATCTTTTAGGTATGATAATAATAATATGTTGCGCGTGCTATTGTTCTATCACGAGTGGAAGGGACCTACAGTTTTAAGCTGACTCCGAACGGTCAAGTTTGAGAAGCTTTTTCTACAGTTATATTCTTGGAGCATTGTCAGTGACTCGAAAGTGCGTAGGGGTCAACGCACATACCCACAACGCCACCGGCCACCACTGCCGCTTCTTTTAGTTATAATCTGTATAAAAAAAAATGGGTGAAACAACAGTCCCAGGTGAACGTGAGCATAACTTCCACAACAACCATCCGCGTTGTGCCTGTCTAATGCCGACTCCGAACGGTTACATTTCAGAAGCTGTTTAGACATTTTTATATTGACAGACAGAGGTGTAGTCATGAAATATAGTAAACTGGCTGACTGTCAAACAGCTGTTCATTCTGTGTGATCGTTTAGGGTTAAAAGTAGGCTATACTTGTTTCGAAGTGAGATCTGAGAACAACCGTTTCAAGCTTCAGTAGATGTTTTGCAAATAGCAATAGGCACGGCTACTAGATTTCCACCTGAAAAGAGTACTGAACTATTGCCTTTTATATTCCTCTTTTCATATATGATTCACAAAATAACCAGCAAACGACCATCAAGAAATCGAACCTTAAAACTATTTTCTTAAATTTTGAATATACATAAGCATTTTTCAAAGCAGTCTCGGTTATGCGCAAAGTTCAAATGAATCTGAATGTGGAAAAAAAAATCATTATATGTTCAAGTAAGAATACATGCTGGCATACCCCTCAAATACTTTTGCAAAAATTTGTAAATAAAATCAAAGCCTTATGTACACATTAATGGGAAAAAAGTGAATGCTTAAGTGCGAAATTGTTTATTTTTTTTCTTCGATATTTCATTAAGTTTACTTCCTCAGTAACTGCTGACTAAAAATTAATCAAATTTAGATGAAACTAGCAAACGAATTTATTTGCAACTATTACAGATCGAAGCTTGTTGATAATAAATAACTTCTAGGAAAGAAAATGTAAATCAAAATTTAAATCAAAATATTTAAGGATATGTATTTACAAATTGTTGTGTGTTGATTTGAAGTTGGTTGTTGATTAAATTAAAATTCACAAAACAATATGGTGAATGTAGATCAAGTTCCAGAGAGTGAATAATGAGACTTTTTGCTTTCATATCGGTTGTTTTAAGTTATGTCTTATATCTCGATTAAAAATCGCAGAGTTGTAGTGTCAAATACTGGATATGCAACATATGTTCGTCGACAGCAGGCGACTTCACGTGAACATATTGCAATTCTTGGGATACGAGCAACTCCGAAATGGTGCCTTATAAAATTCATTAAACATGCAAAGGAACAGCCCCTTATCCAATGTTTACGCGGAGGAACATAAAACAGTAGTTTTAATGCGAAGCTACAAACTTGGCGGATATAAACAGTTAATGGGAGATAAAATAAAGGAGCAGGAATATCCGCAGCCGAATGGGGAAATTACACCTTTTATTGAGTCGGTTGAAACGGGTTCGTTTTGCAGTTATGACATTCCTCGCAGCCAACCGGAGAAAAGGACTTATATCCACGAAGTGTTGAAAAGTGATGAATTTTAAACAAGTCGAAGAAGAATTGAAAACAGAAAAGTTAGGTGCTGCTGTCTTTGCGATGATTCTATGAATTTATTTATAAGGTGACCTGTTGTGGACTCCCATGAATGTTCATTCAACTTTATTGGTAGTTTGTGTAGACATTTGGCTTAATTCCAAGTCATAATAGTCTATGTGGAGCCATTCTGGCATAATATTCGTCCCTCAATAGTACTTTAGGCGAAAAATCTTTTTATCACAGCCCCATCAAATTTATTCTCTATGGACGATGTAAAACAGCAGCAATGATTTCAAGATGAAGGCATTATTGGCATGGTTTCATTTTTATTTCACTTCTTCCTCAGCCTAAAGGGTCAGCTAATTTGTTTCAATTGAATTGTATGAATATTGAAATTATTACCACGAGTGTTTCTGATATTTTTAACTCACGAAAATTCGGCCATTATACAAGGTCAACCACTTTGCGATTGCAAAAGTGAATGAATACAAATTAAGCAAATTTATGATTTTGATTACTGTCAATATTTTGTTTGGAGCCTGTTGCGAGTATAATATCATTCAACTGTTCTCCACGGCATTTCTTGCAGGACTCGATTGTGACAGAATTTTTCGGGTTATTTTCGACATATATCTACCATAAATATTTTCGTTTTGGTTTTTCGTATTCATTTTCAGCGTCAAGAGTCTCTTTCTCATTCAGAAAATGTAGTTTAAATGCTGAAAGTTCAACCTTATAAGGTTGTAGATGTCATAATGTATAAAATACGTCTTAATGTGCAGTAGCCCAAATTCGATGCTCCTCGTGAGACCGATAGACTTCAACAGTATCACTAAAAGTAGCCGTATTTTCTATAGAGCCCACATTTCGCTGATGGATCATTTAAAAGTCGTCACTTGTCGGGAAGAAGGTTCTATGATTTATTTTTGCTTCAGTTTTCGCTGAAAGTGAATCCAACCACGAACTATATCGATCTTTTGCATCCATGCACAGCGAGATCAGATTGGCGATGAAAGGAAATGGATAGCTGGTGAAATTTTGAAAGGATTTGTAGCATATTTGAAGTGTTGCCTTCGATACAAGAAATTAACCCGGCCAATGAATGTTTTACCATTTGGCGAGATAGCTTGTGCACTAGTACAAGACAACAATGTGTGAGGTCTTTCAATAATCTTTCAATTTAATGTTGGTTTGATCATTATCTATTTTAAAATGATCAATCATTCATTTATCGGAAAACATGGAAATATGGATTCGTTTCGGATGGTTAAAATTTCAGGATAATTCTTTTTGCACTACCGAAGAAACTTCTTTGGTAACTCAAATGAATGTCCTTAGGTACGATGTGCGTTCCCAACACGAACTACATTCATAATATATGGCTCCACTTCTTACGAATGTCAAGTGGCATTTATGGACAGTTTTCGCGTTAAACGTTTTAACCTCATTTGTCCACAATCATGGAATAGGGCAAGCACGACAATTGTGTAGTCCTAATTGGTCTGCAAAAATGATTACTTCGCCAGTACGCGGAAAATGGCCCGAGAAAAAATCGCTTTTCACTTTACGCTATTCAGCATTGAAGAGTCGTTCGACAAACGGAATGATAACAGAATTTTTGCTCGGTCATTACAGCAGGCGTGTGTACTCATTCCGAGAATTCAACTACTGCCTCTGTGATGGTTTGGTGGGGAGTCGGTGATAATGAAGTCACCAAGTCATCCATTTCTGCGAAAAAGTGACAAATGGATGTTTTAGAGAACATTATCACTTAACAAAATTCGATTATTTCATCATAATTCTATTCAACTCATCAATCCTTTGTACTAAAAATTATGGTCCGTTTTAGAGGCAATGACTTGTGCTAGGCAAAACCTTGTGTACTGCAAGAATCAATCATATTAATTTTATTTGGTAAAAACCGTGTACCAAAATATTTGTTAGTACTAGATAGAAGGCACTTAGCTTAAGACAGTGTCAGCTGAAGAGGCTGTTCGGCTGAGGCCCAAATCCACCCACGACTGAAGGTTGAAGGCCCAGACACGGGCTCAACTCGTATAAATATCTTATAAGCAAATAATCAGTGGATTTTGACCATATACCAATGTTCAACGACTGCGATTTTTAACTAATGATGATTAATCGTAAACGTAATATATAATTTATTTCACATTCTGTCAATTAAATTAATTAATTTATTTCAACACTCATTTACTCACCGGAACCTGATGTGTTGAAAAGTATAACTAAAGTTTACCTACTTGTTGTAATGCTGAGTTGTATAATGATTTTTTTTTTACTTTTTCTTGTGATGTTTAAGAACAAACTTAAAATAATCAAATCAAATCAATATCAAAATTGTGTCGTGGCAAAACTTAAGTAACAAAGTTGCACTGTGGTGATACATATTCAAATTTCATTTTGTCATAGTCTCAAATGATTTCAAACTCTTGTGATTTCAATAAACAAACAATACAATTGTTTCACATTGATTCCTTTCTTTGTAACAAAATTAACAAAAAAAACGAAAAGTTCAAAACAAGATTTCATAAAAATTTAACGGAAATGGATTATGTTTTGATGTAAAGCTTACTTGGAAAACGGTTACTGTTGCCCATAAAATGTTGTTGAAATGCTTGCGATCACATTCACATAGTGGATGCTTGCTGATTATTTCTGGACAAGTGCATTCCCTTTCTTGTCCGGACTCGTCCATAAATTTACAAAACTTACCGCCAAATAGATACATGCCAAGAATGCTGTATGTATAGTATATATATGTATATTCTGTTTTTGCTCGTTTTTTTCGTTTCTTTTCTTTTTTATCTAAACGATTTTTTTTCTTGCTTTTCAGCTTTTTTTTTAATAATCTTTTTTTTAATGTTTTATATTTGTTATGTAAAATATAAATGAAAATATAAAAAAATAACATAAATAAATGTTTTCTTTTGTTGATTTAAGAAAATAACATCAGAAGGAAATTAAAAAAAAAAACAAAAAACCCTTCACTGAAAATTGTATTGAAAAAATAATGTAACTCAAGTCTTAGGGATACATTTTTTTTTATATAATCATTTTATATTTATACTGAAAGAAAATAAAGAATTGGCAGTGATGACAGTGGTGGTAGTGGGTGTATTGGAGGGACATATTGTTATTAATAAAAAAAGTAGCTTTTATTATTAAATATTTGGTTGGTTAAGTTTGGTGTGTGTTTTCTTTATTTTACTCAAGAAAATGGCATGGGGATTTCTTTTTTTTTTATAAAATTTTAATAGAATTTGGGAGAAAAAAGTTGTTTCTTTTTAAAAATATAAATTCAAAAAAGAGAATTGAGTAATGAAATTTAATAAGACAAATTTATGAAACAGAAAATATGCATTCAAAAGCGTTGGTGAGACGAAGTGAGATTTTATTTTTAAAGCGACTTGTTTATGAAAGCGAACGTTTAAACATAATTTTCATGCAAAGCAAGCATTGAGTTATATGCGTGAAAATTTTGATAACTGAAATGAATGGACACAAATATTGATTTAAAATGTGTTTTGGAATTTGAATTCTTCTTTCAAAGTAGAGGTCAACATTTCGAGTCGAGGATGACGACATACAGAAGTCATTTTTGATATGGTGTTGTTCAGAAGGAAGTTTTAAACATGAAGTGGGAAACATTCAAATGGTTGGAGCTCTATCCGCAACATAAGGGCGTTAATTATCATTTTAATAGGACTGAACAAATTGTTATACACAAATCCTGTCAGCACACGCTATTCACCATTACTTTCAGTCGATGAGTCAGGTCTCTAATAAACAACTGTTGGCGGTAACGTGGAATCGAAAACAGAAACAAATGTGGAGAACTCCCGAAAGACTCTTTATTTTGGAAATGGTATCTGATTAGAAGCGAATGGGTCGAATTGGCGAACCCAGAACTCAGAGGAAGTTAGTTACAGAAGTTTTCGGGAGAACAATTCAAATTAATACTGTCTAATATGTGAAATGAATCTGATTGTACTTATTTCGCCTTTCATTAATGTAGTCACGGCTACATACTGTGCAAATAACAAGGGCCGTGATATGAGGCAACTTAGGGAATTTGTTTTTGTTCAACCGATATATTTGTTTCGTTATGGCTTGGGGATGTTTGAAAAAAAGTTTAATGTAATACACTGGTTTCTCATTTTCCGTCGATTTAAAATTTCAGTTGTCAGAATTTTCTTCAATATAAAATCTGTTGAACTATTAAACATTATCATGCAGCAACTTTAAAATATCTTATAAATAACTGGTTTGATTTACAATTCGAAACAATTAGTAAATTCATTAACACTTCAACTCAACTCCTTTCATTAGTCTAAGTTCTTACCTGCAATAGAAGTTGGCCTCATGCGCTGTTTGTCTTTTTGAGAAATCAAAAAAAAAAATATACCAAATGCCATGACCTACTGAGACATGCTACATGGGCAATTTACCTAATCTCTTAAGGTGCAACCCCATTCTTCAACTAATCAAAAAAGTATATTTTTTCGATTGCTATCCACATATCTACAAATTTACATTTTACACAGACGTCGTAGTTAACTTCTTTATATAATTACAGTTTCTGAGCACTTGTTGTTCAAGCATCACATTTATTTTTTGTTTATATTTTACACTTTAAACATGATTGATTGTTTTCTTCTAGAGGGGGTATATGTACCTAGGCACACTTCCGACACATTTCGGAGTGAGAAATTAAGGAATGCATCTACCTTACGCAAGCAACATTATAAATATCATACTACGCATTCACACTAAACAAAAAAATAAAAATCAAAATAAATAATTATGTACACCAAAGGAAATAAACGAAAAATAAATAAGAATGTACAGATCAAACTTAAGATTGAAATTTCTAAATAATTTTCGTTTACTTTTCAACACCTAAGAAACTTTGTATATACAGCTGATTCGGTTGCCACAAAAATGCATATCCATTTATACTCAAATAATATTAAAAAAAAATAAAAACAAAATTCGTTAAACAAAAACTAAACATCAAATCGATCGATTAGAGAAAAACAAACAAAAAATCAATACGTAAAACGTAAAATGAAAAACATAAGACATTAAGGTTAAGTTAAAAAAATTTGTATTCTACCTGAAATACTGTGACGAGCGCCCACAATAGGGTGTCGAAATTCTTGCGATCGCATATCATCTCTCCGTTAACTTTCTCGCAGAATTTACATCCGAACAGATTCATGCCGAGGATACTAAAGTTTGGTTTTTTTTTTGTTCGCAATGTTTTTTTTTTTGGTTTCGGATAGTTTTTTTTATTTTATTATAGATAATTGTTTGTAGTATTTTTTTGTTTAAATTTAATTTTTATATATTATCATTTTAAAGTTTATATTTAGTTTAGATTAAGTGATATAAGAAATTACAGCAGATTTGTAGAAGAGGAAAGATAGAAATAGAGAATAATTAAATAAATTAAATTAAAAAAAGGAAATCAAGTGGTTTGAGGTAAAGTTTTATTGTTCACTAAGCATTTGGAGAAGTGAGTTGTGAAAGAAAAACGAACGCAATGTAAAAATAATTGGATAAACATAAAAAAAACAATAATTCGCTAACCTATTCTTGATATATGAAAGTAATGAGGTGTAAGAAGAATCGTCAAAATGTCTAAGCAGTTGCCAATAACTTTGCTGTGTATACCACTGAATATAGCGTCCGTAATTTACATACTCGATCAAGTGAGATCTTAAGGGTGAAAGGAGGATATTTTAAATTGTCATTCACAGACGTAAGTGCTTGAAGAATATCTGTATCTCAAGATTTAAAGGGAATGACGAAAGCTGTGATCATTTTTGTTTGTCCTCGTTTAGTGTCCTGCTATAAAGATATATATGTTTAAGCTTTTTTGTCAGTAAAGTTCGGCATTTTAAAGTCAATGTTTGTTGACAATTTAAAAGGGATGAATCAAGTGGTACTTCACATGTATCTTTTTCCCTGTTGCTCAGTCTGCTGCTTTTCACTCAGAGAATAGTCCTTGAAAGTGAACTGCAGTGCCTTAGATGAAGATATATGAACTCCTCTCCATCATACGGAAGTCAATGATATTCATTATAATGATTTGGGTAGTATTATACAAATTAAAAGAGGACTTTGCTATAGTTTATAAAGGGAGTCCTTGTCGGAATTCAAAAAAATTACCATGTCGGTTACCAACGCCTTTGAGAGTTTAGATGTGTGTGACCCCTGATTTCATCGCCTTTTTGGGACTAATGAAAGAGTGAAGATGGACGGATGAGAGATTTAATGAAAAACTATTTTGTCAGTAATTCTCATGAAGAACATTCGAAGAGCATTTTAAGTATTCAATCCTTCTGTGCATTCTATAATTCTTACTCAAATAACCTGTTTGCAGAGAGATTGATACACTTACAGGTCTAGATGAAAAACAGAAAATGGATACCGTATTGAAGAATATGGTCTAAAATGATCTTCAAAAGTGATCAAATGAGATACTAGCGTGTATCCGACACAGAGCAATTTTTTGGCAATGGTTGCTTCTTTGGTTAATACGGTAAAACTACTGATTAGAAGGAAAAACAGGACACTGTGAGATTCCAGAAAATTGCTAAGCTGGCAAACTCAGTGGGACACTAATTCAGTACTCTTTCCGGATGGAGATCTACTGAAGCCTGAAACACTTGTTCACATAAATCGTAGATAGTCTACTGGGACAGGACGCCTTATAACGAAACAATTATGGCATTCTCTCGATCCGATGCTTGACAACATCTTCACAAACTGGTTTTGCAGAAAAGGGACCGGTAGATCCGCGTGGTAACACAATGGGTCTATACTGACCTAAGTGTGACTACTTTTTGCAGCCAGTTATCCACTCTTACCTAACATACATGTAGTCGAAACCGATAAGGAGCCCAGCAGAGCTTCTCGATTTTCGGTGTATTCGAAAGAAAATTTCTGCGTCGGGCATTTGGTCCTGTCTGCGACAAAGGTGAATTGAATACGATGAGATCTACAAAAAACGTGCCGCGAAGTCAAAACTCAACTAAACTTCATACAGTATTGTAGTGGCTTTCATATCACACAGTCTAATTAACGTTGGACTGGCAAAAGGAACAAAGCAAGTGAATATATGACCTAAAAGAGGAATATATTAGGTGAGCTGTATCTGAAAGATGAGATTGAAAGATTAATTTGATGGAATCCTCTTCTTACTTATAAAGAAAAGAAAACTGTAAACCAAATAAATAATTTAAAACAAAATAAACGAGAAAATATTAAAGAAGATCAGTAAAAGCTTTGAAGAGTTCTAGATAGTGTTTGAATAGAGTTGAATAGCTTTCATTAAGAATAACCTTCTAAGCAGTAATAAGAGAGATTTTAATAGCGGGCATACATAGAGTTGATTGATGTTCGCTTTAAGATTAATTTTCGTTTTCATCTTATTTAAGAGATTTTTTTTTAAAGATTATATCTTATATTTGTATCTAGTAACAAGTATCTAAGCTAATTCGAGGCAAATAATTTGCTACACACAAATCAAAAGAGATATACTTTACTTGTCTATAATTTCAACTAACACATATAAAGAGATGTATATGGAGTATGTGAATGAATTTTAAAAAGAAAATATATAAATATTTAAAAACACATGAATTGAGAGCTAGAGTGTCTTGAAAATGTTTCATATTTCCATATATTGTTTTTATTTCAAGTGATCAAAGTTTATATAAAGTTTGTGTGTTGAAAGAATATATCTTTAAATTAACAAAAAAAAAAAAACATTTAAGAAAAAAACGTGTGTTCCTTTAGTTTTGTTTTTTAAAAGCAAGTGGTGAAAAGTCGAGAGTTAATAATATGATATATGAATACTAGCCATCGGGAGAGAGACAGATAATTAAAATTAATTAAATGAAGAAAAAGATATTACAAGAAATGACTTGTCTTAAACAGGACACACTGAGAACGAAAAGTATGAATAATAAATCGGTTTGATGAATGAATTGGTTACGACGATAATGTGGGGCGAATTATGGCCAGGACGGGATTTGAAGAAGCTTAGAAAAATACGGGTACATTAGTTTTGACTTAAGAAAGTGGGATACAGTATAAAGATCTAGAAATGGAAGATATATCTTAGAATGCAACATATAATGAGGTTAGGAGATAGATTGTTGTTAGAGAATACCATATTATAACAAATACATATTTTTTATGTTTATTCATATGCATAGTAACCTTTTTTCAAAATAGGTATAAAAGGAATGGAAATATAAAAGAAAAAATACATTTCCTAAATTAAAATTGAATCCTTAGTAAGATTTAATTTATTTTTTTATGAATTGACATGGACTCTGTGGTGTAGATCGTAAAAGAGAAGTTCAATATGTGGACAGCACTGCTTCAGCCCGAAACTTCACAAATGAAGACTTATCTCAGCCAATTTGGCGTGAGTAATTGGAGGAACCTAGCTAAAGATTGTGCCAGCTGAGGAGGCTTGTTCTTTGATGTCCCGGTTCACCCCGGACTGTAGTGTCACCAGAAGAAGAGGAGGATGTAACCAAATGTATACCCAAGGGGATACAACAATAGGAAAAATCAGCTTTTTTCCTGTTTTCGAAAGATGTGATAAAACAATACTTAGGGCGGGGTTATTTAAACAGTGAATGTGTGAGGAGTGAATGTGTGTAGTCGGTAACGATTTAAGGACTTTTCGAGTTAACTATGGAGTTCAATGAGTCTTCTGATTAGATTCCCGCAAATTTGGCAAAGAATAATGAAAGAGGAGACATGCCAACTAGGAAGATGAATGGTTTAAAACAGAGGATTATTCAGACCTATTACGTGATGGCTTGTTGTCTTAGGGAAATGACTATGTTTGTCAGTATGCTAGTATTTGACCAAGTAAAAGTCGGCAGTGCTATGGCATTTTCAATGGGAAGGAACTCCTTAACCAGAGCAAATTAAAATAAGAAGTTGTGCGCACGACTTCTTCTAAATGCAAGCGACTAACATCAATATTGAATCAGTATGAAGAAACTGATTTAGGAAAATGACAATAATGTGCTTCGTTTCATCATTCTAGTCACCATTCCACAAAAAAAATCCTTCGCAGCTTTTCGTTATGCTTACAAAGAAGGCGTAGATGAAACAAGGACGAAACAACCCTGATATTAAACCGTAACAAAGAAGATAATATCTGTATAAAGAGCTCATATTATCCGCACCTAATTTCGTCATACGCAAATAAGTTAACACGAATGTTTTCTGTGGAGAAATGTATTTTTCTCATATCCGTTTGAATACGCTTTAAGATGTTGAAATATTCACGTTAATGATAAAGATTGTTGTATATCCTCATCTCCGTATAAATATGTACTTACGACCCTCTGTGACACATAAACGAATACAGGAATAGACTCAACCAGAGTTAAGTAGATCTTATTAGAATTAATTCCCTTCTTGTCATCATTTGAATGATTTTAATTTAAATAATTTGACTTCGAGGGCGTATACGTAACATCTTTCCATTTCTATTAGCAATTACCAAACCAACCAAAATAATCACTCTTAAGGGGGATCTTTAACTGAAGTACACGAATAGGGATTGTGTTTGTTCTCAGAATTGAGTTGGATGTCGAATGGGGAATGGCTGATATGCCCCCTTGGCGTTTATGTAAATTCCAAAATAATTTTTCGAGTTGCTGGTAATAATGATTTGCGTGAAAATATATTCAAACGATTTTTAGACGGAAAATGCCGGTAAAAAATAACGAAGTGTGTTCACTCCTTGAACGAGATCAAGGTACACACTACACCCACAACAGTCGCAAAAAAAACAACTTGGGAATTGGTAAGCAGTGCTGGTGTGATTCTGCATCAAACTTAAGGAAAAAATCCGCCCTAAAGAATTAAAAATTCGTCTTTAGATATTTAGACCTGATTGGTAAGTCAAAAGACGTGTTGTTATAAATTAATGAAGTTTTTGGTTGGTGTTGCTAAGCTGAGGACAAGTTAAGTTGTCGCAATAGAATTGGTGTTATAACCAATTCGAAAAATGGATTTTTAAAATATACGAAAGCAGTTGCCATACTTTAAGCCAAGAAAGTGTCTTCAACTATGAGGACGGCACCCACACACAAGTTGGCACAAGACGTGGAAAAGCACCTCAATCAACTTGAGGGTATGCCAGTTAGAAAGACTTGTAGGTTGAGGCTTAGGTGCTGCTAGGGGTATAGGCCCACAAAACGAAGAAGACGAAACATTTTTTCTCTTAAAATTCAGTGTAAAAAGGGTGGTTAAACGTCAGACTAATAAACTCAAAATTAAATCGGACCTACACGACCGACAGTTACCCGATTGGTTCGTAAACGTTAAACATGGCAAATAAATAAGTCGGCATCGTGTAGATTGCGTTACTAAGAAAAGTAGCTGCGGGAAAGCAGGCAGATTTGATTCGGAGGTAGAAAGCAAACATGTAAGGTCATACAATACAATATTTAGCAAACCTTAGCCTTGGCTATTCTATTTTTATTACATTTCCTCATAATGGCGACTATAACAAGCTTGATATTTTAATTCAGTCTATTAGTCGTTGGTGGAATAGTGAGGTACACAACGATCCGTAAAATGAATGCCATAGCGTAGTGCGTCGGCTTTTTGCGGTGTCTAAATTCGAATCTCGACACAAATTCATGCCTCACCTCTTTCGAGTCACAGCCAGTCACAACCTGAAACTGCGTGTTCGTAATCGCTATAAAATATCACACTCATCGCAAAGATGTATGAATGTTGACCAGATAGGAATAGAACCGTGGATAAGTTTGAGCATGACTACACTCTTTTGGACCAAAAGCCACCAACCAGACAAAGACTGGTTCGAAATAAAGAAAACATTATTTTGCAGTGGGATTTGGGCTAACGCAACAGATAAAGTTGGCCGACAATAGACAACGTCATGGGTTCGCTAATTGGACACCAGAAGCTATTTTTTGTTGCAAATTTCAGAACTGCCAGTGAAGCCGAAACGAGTAATGTGATAGTTTAGAGAAAAAATAAAATCAATTTTATACATGTCTCACACCACTGTTGTTTTACTTAAATATCGTTTCGTATAGATCTTATCTGCTCACCTTGCATGAAATACCTTCAATAATAAAAGGAATGTGAGGAATGTGTTTGGTCCTGAAAATAAATGCTTTGTGGCTCGGAGCAGGTATCAAAGGACAGCCTGTGCGGTGCTATTCAGTGCTTCTTAGACATGTACCAGTGCTGCCCGATATTATTGGATTTGGTCTGTAAATATCTGAGGGTGGGAGACTACTTCATATAAGAAGATATCCTCGATAACTACTCGCAGAGCCCTTGTCATTACCTTGAAAGTTTAAATGAAAACTAAGAAAATGATAACAAACTGAACGTTAAAAATAAATCAAACTCATAAAATTAATGTGAACAAAATAACACTTGTTAGTTAATATTATACTTAATTATTTATGTTTCTTTAGAATTTCTAATTCATAGCCGTAGAGACGGATCTGCTTGAACTCACCTGAAGATGAAAATGAACAGGACCAGCAGCGAAAAGAACACAGCCACGTTGTCCATTGTGCGGAGCATTACGAACAATTGCCGCCTGAGATTTGGCATAAATCTCACCAGCTTAAGGATCCGCAACAGGCGAAATGTCCTCAGCACACTCAGGCCAGAACCTCCTCCGCCACCGTTACCCGCGAATGTCTGACAAATTTCTATGGCACTGTGAAAGAAGTACAAGAAGAATGAAAAGCAATGAGCAACCGAGTGAAACTGCTCCGAGACAGAATGTCCTCGGACGCGAAACGTGCGAACGAAATGCAAGTGACACGTGTGGGACACTGAACCGAACCGAACCGACCAAGTGTTAAGCTCAGACCGGACGACAAGCATTTGAAAATTTCACACAAAGAGCGATTTCCCAAAGGATGCCGCCATACAGCACTCAGTGGTGCCAGACGAAATCCTTAATAAGTTCAGGAAGTTGCTGCCACTGCAGGGGAATCGTTTAATTTAGGAGACACTTGTTGGCTGGTTCAAAGACGAACGAAGACGGTAGGTGGCATAGGAACTTTTTCACTAGGGTTCGCTTCACGGAAACTCGCACACCGTAATGGGCGTATGCCGTCTAAGTTTGGAATTTCAAAAGTGAATAACGAGTTGAGTGGGTTAAGGATACATTTGGTGAATTGAATGGGGTCGAGCGGGGGATATGTTCTCCGTCGTAATCCGGGGAACTTTGAAATTAATGTTGCGGTTACAAATGGGAATTGTTCCAGTTTGTCATTATCACGAGAACACTCGTTACTCACACCGACACTGGATGTGGCGTCAGAGAAGGCACGTTGAACAGATTTGATGGCGAGTGAGCCGAATTTATTGTCGAGTGTTCTTTTGGTTTTAGAAGACTCACCTCAATATCACAATAACGCCATCGAACACATTGAATCCATTGGCGATGTAGCGAAAGGGTCCCTCCGCGACCACCTTCAATAACATCTCCACGGCGAAGATTGCCGAAAAGACAATGTTGCTGGTCTCCACAATCGCGGTCAGCTCCTCAGGCTGGTTGTGATACTCGATTCCCATGCTGAGGGTGTTGATGAGAATGGCCAGCAGGATGCCCTGCTGGAAGTACTTGTGTTCGACGAGTCGCTTTATATACCGACGCACGAAACTCAGAGCTCCCGCTATGGTCTGGTACACGAATATGATGCCGGCCACCACTTTCGAGCGATGTTTCTTCTTCTTCTCGTCCAAGGGTGACAGGGCGTTCTGGTACAGGTCGTAACAGCACGAGTAGTCATCGATGTAATTTCCACCACCGCCTCCGTTTCCGTTGCCCCCTCCCCCACCGTTCACGTGTGCATTGGCAGTGGCGACACGCAGTGCATTTGAGTTCTCCAGATTCTGATGATTCTTCAGTGCCTCGGCTGTGTGCGGATCGAAGCGTGCCAGTGAAGTGTAGAATGACTCCAGCGTGCTCTGGCCAGTTGGGAGCGCAGCAGAGAACGCCACAGAGAACGCTAACAGCTCCTGACATGTCATCGCATCGTGGAGACCCAGTTCAGAGCAATCACTGTAAGGGTTGGCCAGGGCATGACTGCCAATGGTTTGAGGAAGATTAACCTGTGAATGAAGGGCGATTGCGGGATACTTGTGAAGTCGCCACACGTGGCTGGAATGTGTAAGTGACTTACCTGCCAGATTGTGCCGTCACCAGTTTGTGTCATTTTCTCCGATGAGCAGACATTTTTGTCCTGAGTCGGTTCCGGTATGGAAGGCGGTGTATGCAGGATAACAAACTCATTGAACATCACCGAGGAACGTCGTCGGGCCGATGTGGGCGGGCTGAGGAATCCCGACGTGCATGGGTGATTCTAAGAAGCGAGATGAAGCGTAATGAGATGTTATGGATTTTTGAAAGAAATCATTTTGTGTTTGTTAGGTGCAAGGAGTCCTGCACCACGGACACGAAAACGTGCCTGGCATGGACTATGGGTATTTGGTGTCCAATGAATAGCCTTTGAAGCTGATTGAAGTTCAAAAGTTCAGACAACTATTTCATGCTCAGCATAAACCTTGAATGAACCGTGATTTTCAGTTGTCCAGGAACTCATGTCATCACTACCATGAATGACGAAGAAAATCGAAACTCATATCTAGTCATATCCTCTCTCAAATCAGTTGTTGACTTCTAAATTGGTTCACTCCTTGCCTGCAGGACTAGAAACAATAAATCTCGACATACTTACAATCAATTGGTCCGAATCAATGCTGGTCGGTATCTTAAGCAAAATTGTCTTCTGTCCACTGCTGCAACTGGTGTTGTCGTCCTTCATGTGGTTCGTGTTGATCTTCTTCAGATTCGACGCCCGTTGCCCGTGCGACGAAACCTCCACTGACAGTTCAGAGTTCTCCGATGACGAATTGTGTGCCCCATTGTTTGCCACCACTACCGCATGGTGTTGGTTCTGCGGAAGCTGGGGATGATGGACCTGCTGCTGGTGATGATGATGATGATTGTGGTTCTGTGCATTCTGCATCAAACTGTTGTTGATTGTTGTGCCGCCACCAGCATTGTTGCTGCCGACATTACCCATCGCAATGGTGTGGTGATGGTGCATCATGGAATTTATCGATGAGTACGATAAATTCTGATTTAGTGCAATAGGACCGCCGCCATTGCTGGCACCAATTCCGCCGACGCCGACACCACTGCTTGGTGCATGGATCGGTTGGACGTTGGCGTGGGCTGACGTCGACAGGGTATTGCCTCCATTGCTGCTGGAACCAATGCCGTTGCCACCACCACCACCGCCGGTGCCGCCATGTGTTGTGGCTGTTGACATTGTTGCCGCTGTTACGATCGTTGTGTTGACATTGTTATTCGAGTTTAATGGCACCATCACCGTTATCATTTGGTCTTGGATGTTGGACGGCTTGTGCTGACTATATTTGGGACACTTCGGGTGGTGACACTTGATCCGGCTCGGCGAGAAAGTCAAATTGTCAGCGTTCGGGAGGAGACCTTCCTTCTTCTGCTGTCGCTGATATCTGTGGTTTTGTGTTGGATTGTGATGGATTGTTTTGTTGTTGTCGTAGTTGTTGGATTATTTTATGTGGAAAAAGCAAATTTGATTTAATAAGAAAATTGTCTGGACAAGGTGGTGTTGGAGTTTAATTTTGTTCTTCATTTTTTTTTTTTCATATTCATGATTCAATTTAAAATGAAATGAAATGGTTCTGTGAGCACTTGCAATGCATGAGTGGCTAAACTAATTTCATTTGTGAATGTCAAGCTGGGGAGCAGTGCTACTCAAATGTGTGACCAATTAAGTTTGCAATTAAGTCGATGTAGTTACGTTTCGCCCAAGCCATCACTCTAGACAATCGCTGCTACATCGGAACTAGATTTAATGACCCTAACAGGGAACTCAAGGATGATTTTCTTTGAACTTTCTCCTGCTTTATCAATATTCCTGGGCACTATGCAGGGACCCAGAGCTTCTTTTGGATTCTTTCGAAAAATGTGCATGGTACTGTAATAGAGAAATGCTAACAGTGAAGGTTCCAATGGCTGAGGCTTAGGTGGCTATCGAAACTCAGCTGCCGTTTTCGAGAATGTAAGAAATACCAATATTTTGAGGTATATATCAAGTGTTCAGTGCACTCGACTTGGGCAGTTGTGTTGACATAGCCTTGTCAAGAGCCGCTGTGTAATAGAGTCAAGTTGAACACATACCTTGACGTTTCTGACGTTAGATGTAAAGGGTGGTTAAATTTTGAGGGCCGATGTTGACCTAAACGTCAAGTTTTTTTCTGCATTTCATTTGACATTTCTCAATTTCAGACTAACTCAATTTGAACCATGGAAAGATACACAATCGAGCAACGCGTTAAAGTTATTCAGGCTTATTATGAAAATGGGCGTTCAAATCAAAGTGCATATCGTGCACTTCGCGATTTTTTCGGCCTATTTAATCATCCAAATGTGCGTACAATCGGAAAAATCGTGAAAAATTTGAGCAAACCGGGTCTGTAGGAGATGTGAAAACACCAGTGCATGCTTGTACAGCTCGTACTGCTGAAAATATTACTGCTGTTCGCGATAGTGAGGCTGAAGAGCCGTCCACCTCAACTCGTCGTCGTGCCCAACAATTGCACCTCTCACGCTCGTCGTTGATAAACATTATGCATAAAGACTTGCACTTACACGCTTACAAGGTGCAATTGACTCAAGAACTAAAGCCTCTTGACCATTTCAAGCGTCGTCAATGGTCAGAATAGTGGCAAGAAATGGCAACAGTGGATGATCAATTTTCGAAGAAAATCATCTTCAGTGATGAGGCACATTTTTACCTCAGTGGATTCGTCAATAAGCAGAATTGCCGCATTTGGGCGAGTGATAATCCAAGAGCGATTGTCGAAAAACCAATGCATCCACGCATCCACAAAATCCAGCCGTATTTTTTTCAAAATGAGGCCGGTCAGGCAGTTACTGTGAATGGTGTTCGCTATCGTGATATGATAACGAACTTTTTATGGCCCGAATTGGAAGATATGAATGTGGACAATATGTGGTTTCAATAGGGACGGTACCACTTGCCTCACAACTAACGAAACAATGGCTCTTTTGCGCGACAAATTCAATGGCCGTGTTATCTCACGTGGTGGCGATGTCAATTGGCCGCCAAGATCATGTGATTTGACACCGTTGGATTTTTTTCTTTGGGGTTATTTGAAAGAAAAGGTGTACATCGACAAGTCAGCAACAATTCAAGAGCTAAAGGATGAGATAATTCGGCACATTACGGCATAGAACCTCAAATATGCTTCAGCGTCATCGAAAATTTGGACCATAGGATGGAGGTGTGCCGCCGAGTTCGCGGCGGCCATTTGGCCGATATTTTGTTCCATACATAATTGAACCATACCAATATTATCATAATAAAAATAAATGACAATAATTTCCTAAATAATTTGTGTTTTATTCAAAATCAACATCGGCCCTTAAAATTTAACCACCCTTTATATCTCTTGCGTTAGATGTTTTGTATCTTAATCATTACAAAACTTGCAGCATATTGGTTCTTAAATACATTGTGTTGAAAAGTACAAAGGCAAGTGCTAAGCAGTCAGTTGTTTTTCTATGTCCAAAAATAGGTAATATAGATACCTAATTAGCCTTTGACTCTTACTCTTAGGTCCACGGTTCGACCTCGGTTACAGCAACTTTAATTTGTACGGCAACTATATCCGTGAAGATAAGCTTCTTAAACCTAATTGTCCTAGTGGGCATTCAACTACGGCAAAAATGTAGACTGTGACTGGTCATCCGTAGGACAGTCAGCGATGGAAGGCAGCTAAAGCTGAGGCTGATACCCTTCATGAGTAGCTGTATGACTGGACAATAATACAACTTGGCACCAAGAGATCGATGGTCAATTCTAAGAGGAGGAACCAGCAAGTTCCACAATGACTAAGATAATAGTGCGGACAAAAAAAAAATGTGGGACTCCTGAGCATGTCTCAGACAAACAAAGAAAATGCGAAATTGTCTCTGTCAGGATATCTTTCTTAAAATAAGTTAATGAGTCCTATGATAAGTCTCAACGTCTTGTTGAAAGAGAATATGATTAGACCCGAAAAGGACATAAAGTATACTTAATTTGATTTTCAATAACGAATAGCGGCCTGCACGAACAGATAAGATTGTGTATGATGTTCTCTATTTCCTCGCTTGTGTGAGTCCCATCCAAAGGAATACTCCCATTAATCGCCAAAAGAACCTTGCACTTTAAAAAAATCGTAGAAATCTCTGTACGCTCGCGAGGACCCTACAACAGAACCACATTAATCAAAGAAATTAAAACAGGACTCTGCCCTGTGATTTTAAGTTGGGTTATGACTGCTTGAGTGGACAGAGTTAGCGTTTGTAATCAGGCACGTAGTACCTTCCGACCATACTGCCAGAGACATGAATAGTAGGTCTTCACCAGGTTGTACCACGTTTTGTGAGCTCATCGGCATCGTTATTACTTGTGCATCACTCTTTCCCGGCGCTCACATGAGGTGGATGTTAAAATGCTGAAGAGACTGGCGACTGGCGACTATTCGTCAAAGAACGACACGATCTCCGCTGAAATAAGAGTCTTCATTTTAACAAGAACTCACAATGGCCCTTGTAAGCTTTTGGGATGCCATACCAGGCACTTTCGTGATAAAATGTATAATTTTTTTTCATTTCATTGAGTAACACTGCCCTGCACTACGTTTAACTCAAAGATTTTCTAGAAAAAAGGCACATGCTCAAAACAACTCAGAGAGAGAACCAAAATGTAAGAAAAATCAAATGCTGCCAAACGAAACCCAGGAGGATAACTCATCAATAAGAATGGGCATGAAACGATAACCAAACAAAACGTCTTAGAAAACTGAACTTAAAAACTCATTTTTCAACTCATAGAGCCAACTAAGGACTGATGCTATAATTGTTTATTTTTTTTTTGGTGTCTACTTTTAGGATCGGCACAAAAGCAAGGCAATCGTTATGGGAAATGAGATCAAATCATTGTTGTTCTGACAAATGACACATTTACTAGCTCTAAGTTCACTAGAACAGTATGCAACGGTCTGCAAAATTTGGTCTCTCGAATTTTTTTCCGAAAACTTGATTAACTTTTTTTTTCTTGTTTTTGGCTTTTTTTTCAAGGTTCATGGCGTTTATATACAACAGTGTTGGCCTCCTCGGGGTAGGTGGTTGGTTGTGGTGGTAGTTGGTGGTTGGTGGTTGGTTGGAATGCATATATAAAACAATTTGTTGGTCATTTAATATTTTTTGTTTGCTTATATACAAAAATAGTTTGTTTTCTTTTTTTTTGCTAAATCGTTCTCTTGCAGGGATTTCTAAAGATTGTTCCATTTCAATTCATATTTACAAAAACTCAATTTTTTGTTTGAAAAATTGAATTGGTTTTTTTTTGGAAAAAATTTGTTATACAAAAATGTTGCGTTCTTTTCTGGGGGCGGGTTGCACGGATATAGAACGGAGAGAGAACCCAAAAAAGTTGAAAACTTAAGGATTAAATAAAAGTAGAAAAAACCGAAAGGAAACTGAAATAACACCATCATACTTATATAATCTGTACTTCTTAAGTAGTCGTCTCTTGGAGCGTCTCCACAGATGGGCGATGTACTTGACGATCTCCGCATAGCATGTGGCCGGCTCTGAGTTATTGGTGCTCGATGCTAGGGTTGATGTAGAGGTGTAGCGGGCACGCTCCTGTCGCATTCGTTCCATTTCGCGCTTTTTCGTTTCGGAGAATTGTGTAGCGATGACAACGAGGCATAAGTTGATCATGAAAAATGAGCCGATCTGTAAGGGAAAGTGAAAAGAAAAGTAAGTCAGGTGGAAAAAAAGTTAAAAATAAAAGTTGACTGATTGTAATGATTTTTATGTGCGTATCTCTACTTGGAAGGGAGCTCGCGATCACTGTTTAGGAGTGCACTGCTATAAGTAAGGGGTGTGATTTATTTACAAAAAATCAAACAGAACAATGAAAATGGTATACACCGAGAAATAGATTTTTGCACGTAAGTACGTTAGCATGTTGATTTGGGCTGAACGTCGAAGTAAATTCAGTAAACAGAACTGAGATAGTTTGATTTTGTTGTTCAATATTCAGAATTGTTCCCTTCAAGAAAGTTTAAAGGTACGGAACCTTCGGAATGCTGTTGCTACTCGCCTTGACTAGCTTTATTTTATAATTTCACTGTATTTTCATTGTGTTAGTTGTTCATGACATTATGTGGGGCATACCACATCATCGCTTCAAGTGGTTGGTACAATTTGTGGGCATAGCTAGCTCTTGGCTCACGGCTTTATCTATGGTCGTCCCGCGTTACCAGAATATTATACGGATGTAGGCCAAAATCTAACTACAAAATAAGTCGGGTTGATTCTGCGGCAATGCCCAATTCAGATGACTTCCTACGATAATGACCTCAAAGGCGGTTATGTTTTCACGTTTCGTTTCGAACCAATCTCTGTTTGGTTTGTGGTTTCAGAGTGTACTCAAGCTCAAACTTTTCCACGATGCGACGAATTTCCTGCACACTGAATCCATGACTACGACAGACCTATCGACGAAAACCAAGTTGAATTATTCAAAACGTTCGATAAGCGGGAAATGCATGATGAAATGCATGATGATGTCGCATAGGAAAATATCGTCCTTCCGATAGTCTGTGTAACTGTACCCACACAAATCTGATTGATTTTTATCGAATCACATTTTCGTATTGACACATTTTTTAAACTTGCTTAAGACTACATAGCCAACTTCACCATTTGCGGTTAAGGTAAGTCCAGGTGGCTTAATGTCAGTTCCAGAGCTTACTTTCTACATCCTTAATACTATGGAACATCCAATTAACAGCACCTGGGGAATCGTTGATGCGCCCGTCTCGAGCAGCAAACCCTGATAAAGTGGTTCCGCTAATTAGCCAATCGCTTATTCATCCCCCAGCCGTACCGTCAGCAAGCAATTACCCGGATATCCCCCAAAATTACCCAATTACAGAGCAAAATCTCGACCAGAAATATTCCAATTATCCCAGCGCTAGTACTTAATGGCAACGCCACTCATCCTCCCTCTTCCTCCATCAGCTTCATCCTCTCGTCCGCCCCTCATTCTCGATACCATAAACGACAGATCCTTAACCGGAAAATTCCCACCAATTTGAGATCAAAATTCTATTTTGCTGTTGATTTATTTTTTTTTTTCCTTCATCCGTCCGCAGTGTTCAACAAGTCGCAAATAGCTTAAGAAATGTGTGTCTTCAACCCCCTGGGGTGCTCTTCGCAACAACCACCATCGTTTCGGGGCGGCTGCTTGACAGATATAATAGTCCTTTTGCTCCTCGCCAAGACGGTTTCCTCAGCGCCATTCTGGTGCGAGTAAGGGACGATGAAAAAAAAGTCAAAACTTCCCTCACCCTCAACCCTCAACCACCCAGTCGAGTCGATGACTGAACACGAAGCAGAGGGAACGGCTTGTAGATACAAAGCCAAGGAATTTCCCTTTTATGTGCTAATTTCGTTTGCAAGTTTTCCTCAATTTGTATCGCTCCCCGCTGTCGTGAAGACGACTGCTGAAAAGGAATCTGAAGAATTTACCTGGTGGTAGGCAAAGTTGGCGGTCGGCCCTTTTCTTTTCACTTCTTTCCGTTTCTTTTTTTTTCTTGTGGCCAAATCAAATACAGCGGCGGAAACTCCTATGCGAGGAAATTGAATTTTCAAATGGGTGGAGGATGGAGGGAGGCGTTTGGAAATTCCCACGCCAACGCACCTCTCAGGTGTTTTATCATCGCATGAGCTCCCTAGATAAATGTCTTCAAGTTTATGTCTTTGAGGTTAGGTGAGGTGTTGCGTGTGAAACTGCTGCCTTGCGAATTGCGGATCTCAAAGTTTTTGAACTTTTTTCTCGATTTCCTTTGGAGGAGTGAAGGGTGGGTAGGGAGAGTGCTACCCTTGGCATATATGATACTTCGCATGCCATTGGAGTGGTGGATCTAATAGATTGAAAAGTTTCCCTCCAAGTGGGTTTTCGAGATAAAGTGTGGCGACGAGAATGTGAGTAAAGAGCGAGGAGTAGCTGCTGCGTGTTGCTTGTTTCTGTGTGCGGTTTTGTTTGTTGAGAACGCCGCACGGTGTTGATTTTTCAATCAATGACACGAATATGAAGGAACTTTTAAGAGCCGTTTAGAAGAAGCGAGTTCTCAAAGTTGTTGTGGGTAAATGAGAAAGTTTTTGAAACCGAAAAGACAAGTGATGAGGAACTCAAATAAATGGAATTTCTTGGATTTGTGGCAGTTTAGATGCCTTGAAGTATCTGCTTTTCAACAATTTAACAAACACTGATAAGAGCCGAAGGGATATACGTCTTCAATACTAAACACATGTGATAATTTAAGGCATCCATCTGCGATAAAATCTCGTGACACAGAGGATGCTTTAAGCGGTTCGATACGCACAGTCCTGTCTCCATCCTCCGTTGGAGGTAATTGAAAACGCAATGTTTCATCAGTAACATTTACTGCGTGACTTATTGTGTGCCGCGTTGATCAGAATCAACTGCAGCGGCAAACACTGTTGAAAGGCCCGTGAGCTATGTCAGTTATAAATCAAATACACACACACCACGCACGACATTCAACCTAGGGTGCAGTGCTTTCCACATTTGCTCCATACGAACAGGTTTACATCCTGTTGCGCAAAATGTTCATTTAAAGCATATCCAGAGTTCTGCCACTAGCCTCAGGGCTGTTCAATCGCAACCGGGACGACACTGGTGAACGTGTCCTTATGCATCCTCTCTGCACATTTCATGTGGTGAAATGAAAATAAATCATTGTGCGCATACGGACGAACCCAACCAAGAGAAAAGGTCACATTTTGAATGCGATTATGAGACTGTAACTGAAATGCAAGCAAGTGCACCAGAATCCAGTCAAAGCAACAACTGGTTTTCTAGGTGCAATCCCTTATTACACCAGACTCTTGCAGCACACATAATGCAGATGGAATAGTTCCCAGGATGTGAGTCGACTCTGAATGGCGCACAGAGCGGAGACGCGGCAACAATGACAGCGGGAACGATGAAGTTTGCTTTGAGCAAATGAGAGCGTTTTCCTGCCAGGTCCTTGCTCCCCGCAAAGAAAAACTGGGCCACAGCAAACAAGAACGAGGGGTTGTATTCAAATAGCCGCAATTATGAGACGAAACTGTGCTTAGTTTGGAGAAATTTAATTTAATGAGAGAGAGAGCCGGAGTGGGCTCTGTGGTTGGAGTGCCTGAGGCTTGCGAAGCATGTGCCACAGAGGACGTACGGCAGTGGGAACTGTGGCACTGAGGTTTATGACTTTTGAACGTGCACTCGGTAATGAAACTTAAAGAGCGGAGTTCCTGGTTAAAACATTTCCGAAGCGAAGCTTGAGAGTATTTTCGAGTAGCGGGCAAGGAGTTCAAAGAGCAACAAACTGACGATGTTATCGATTTGACTTGGTGACTGGAGTAAATCTGCGCAGAGTTCAAGTGCATTACTCCCATTTTCTCTGTTTGCGACTGGACGACTAAAGGCATGGCATTGGCAAGCAGCGCCAAATTGCGCTTAAGAGTGCAAACATTCCAATCATTATCATGCGTGCGGAACTCACTCAGATATACTCACAGAAAATATGTTTGACCACCTTAAGGTCGACTGCCCAGGGATACTTGTGAAGTCAAAGTTATGCCTTTCAATTTTCTCCTAACTTAGTGCCCAAGAAAGTTTCACTTCATTTGAGGGGAACTTTAAAGACACTTTTTCTTTAAAAGTTGAAACTGAAACGAGTTTCTTTGTTCGAAACACAAATTAATAAATAGACTTGCATTTTTAAGAGCCTTTTGCCATCTTGTACGGGGAAAGCTGAAGTATTGTCTTGGTGGATTTGACGCATGGGCGTTGCGAAATAAATTATTAATGTGTTCACGCTTATGAATCATGAGGAAAGACGTACATGGGCTGCTTGGATCGCATTTTAAGCTGTTAGCCTCGGGTTTATATTGTTATGTCTCTATTATGAGTTGTAAAATACTATTGTGACTATTGTGCGTGACAGCACAATGGACCAGCTGGTCTAAGTGAGCATGATTTTATTATTAATGCAGTCAATGCTACCTACCTACCTAAATTGTACCAAGAATCATGACAACACTAGTGGCTGCTGCAACCTATGTATTTACAAATGTACAGTGCAGTTTAATGATAAGATGTAAGCTGTCATTATAAAACCACGGGCCAGTTGTCTCTGGTAACAAACCGAACAATACAACAGCCTCGATATCTAGTGGAGCTAGATACCGAATCAACGCCTTAGTTCAGAAGATGCTTTCCATTGATAATGTTTGTGTCAACCAATCTAAAGCTTATGCAGGTTTATATACGCTCTACAAAGGACTACTACCTTTTTATGCCTTTTATGCCTAAACCAACCCTCAATCACTAAACAACCCACATATTGCATTCGGGATCGTCTCGATCCAGCGTGATGGATCGCTGCGCATAATGTCATATTAGCATCATTTCAGCATTTCTGCAATGAATTTGTTCATTCCAAGAGCGAATGTGGATCATTGCATAAATGCTACGTAAGCACATCGTTTCAAGCTTGCCGAACTTGGAAGAATTATTAAAAAATATTATCCAAATTCTAGCTCAGTTGTAAATGTGCTTCGAAGTCTATGCAATTGAACCGTGGTGTCTAGGTTCGATGCCCTATACGACAAACAATTCCTATGGTCTAGAGGCGGGACTGAGTCACTGACAACGCTCAAAGAGTAAAACTGTATAGAAAAAGCTTCTCAAACTCCGACGCTCGGTGTCGGTTTCCTTGACTCGTGAGAGAACAATAGCACGCGCAATACGAGTGGTTGTTGTAAAAGCTGGGCTTTCACTGGGCTACAGCGCCACCCAACCCATGTTATTGTTACGAATTTCCTCTTGCGGTTGTTCGTTGTCATGGCTTCAGTGGGCAGGCAATTAGTCGCATCGTGGAAAAGTTTTCGAGTGAACATGCGACTATAGGCCACGGTGTGGGTTCGTTAATTGAGAGTTTAATGGACGTGTACAAATTTGATGGTCGCCACAGTAGACAGATAACCGAGATTCAATATTTTCAGTATAAAATTGTGGATGGGGTGTATGCATGACATAGTGATCTGACCCTGAACCAGCTTAAGCTTAAGTCTCACTTCAGTATAAACTATACATTTTGTATGTCTTCCATGCACAAATTACTATTATTTCTCAGTTTTCAAGTCTTACAGCGTTTAAAGTCTCGCTTGGTTGCGTCTATGTCGGCTGTGGTCTATAGGATGATTAATTGGTAGATATTGGATTACACTGTTCTTTTGTCAAACGTTCCGCTCCTAGCTTTAATAGACAATGTGTAGATCAGTGAAGACTAGAGGTTGCTCTAACCGCTTTTCAGGAGAGCTTAATTTCCACCGGTCCTCATGCTAAACCGAAACAAATGTTCTGCCTGGCCCAAGTCCACCTGAAGATGAATAAGTATTTCACCAGACTAAAGTACAGTTTTAATGGCAAGCACAAAGCAAAATAAATATTGCTATACATTCTCTAAGTGGGCGTGCCAACAATTCGCTCGATTTGCAAATTTTCCGCCCAGCAACTTGGTGCAGAGTAGTGACACCACCCACTGCAATGATTGTACCTTATCCGCCATCGTCATCGATTCAATAATCACCCACGACATCGTTCTCCTCTTATCTGTCAAATTGAATACAAACGCCTTGAAAGGATATCGTCTGCTTGAACGAATCTGCAGCGTCTGCCAAATCACGATTGTACGTGTCGAATGCAAATGCTTCACTGTCACTTTTAGGTGTTGTCTCTGCGTCCATGTGCGAAAATCTACTAAAATGCTTTCCGCTTTCGAATCATGACAGCTGACTGACGGCGATATCCTTTACCCCACCCCCGTACCATTGGCACCCCTCGAGTGTCCTTTCAATTATTCTTGAATTTCATTTCGCATCGATTCACCTATTATGTCGCAGCCAGATTGATTGATGGAAATCAGAGGTGAACAGCCACCGTGTCGGAGCTGATGGAGAATCCTTGCAATCATATCCAGTCCAAATCGATTTCTTAGTTCACCTGCACACCGAGGGAGCTTGCTCTACTCACCCAACTGGAACCGAACTCCTGTAACCCGTGTCTTTCCAAAGAGGGGAGAAGTGACGACAAAAGAGAAACAACAAACACGCTCGCCCTCTTCAACGGAACAGGAAGGCACCCACACGAAAAAGGTATCGACGTACAACGGCACTGGTAATAAAGTTTCACCGGAACGGCAGCTCTGTGGGGTGGTTGTGCCGAATGCCCGACTTTATTGGCAGAAAATATTGAAACTCGAAACGTTGTTGTTGTGTCTCGGCAATGCGAGTGACGACGCCACCCTCGCAGCTGTGAGAGAGTGTAGAATATTTTTTCAATACAACAGGGCGAGTTATTTTTTTTTTCGCTTTCATCGCGTTGCCATTCATGTTATTTTGTTTTTCTTTTTTTTTGTTTGAGTCGTCCTTTTCCCAATTCGTAGTGTGCTCTGTGCCAGAGCCTGTTGCTGGGAAGTTACCTGACAAACTAAGTGGATACACCACTATCTTCGTGCCGGGGAGGGTGAAGGTCACTGTTTGTGCAAATTTCGACATAGACACGGCGCCGTTGTTGGCAGCAGCAATTAAGGATCCCACTTGCCATCCGCTTCCTCTGCTCGACAGTGCACATGGCCATGCTAGAGCGGGCAGAGTGGCAGATGGGGACTTTTTGTGCGCAACCGGCCGTATATACGAAGACTTTTAATTAACGTTTGAGTGCCCTTGTTCTGTCCGTTATTAGTTATTTGGTGGTAAATAAATTCGTATACCCTGGAGAATTGAAAACAGAGGTTTTTATTGGCTTTTGAATGGAACGGTACGTTCGAACGGTGGTGAAGGCGCCGATGGCGAGCGCAAAATAAACGGATTGGATACATAGGTTTGGGTATTCGTGGTCCCCGGTGGGAACTATGTAATGGAGTTACTTGTTACTACCTGGTGGGTGATTGGGAATTACAAGCAAAGCCATTGAATGTCGGCAGCCATTAGGTGGAGGTATTCATTCACTTTGAAAACTCAATTGGCAAAGAATTTATAAACTTCTGATTGTATATATTGGCGGAAAATCGGAATAAAAAGACAGTTAGAAAGTTTTCGCAATGTTAAAAGTGTATTTATTAACTAAACGCCTCATAAGAGCATGGCGGGTCATACGCTTTTTATTTAACAGGTGGACTTTTTACTCCTACAATAACTAAAGGGTGATTTTTTAGCTATTATCTTTTTGGCAAAACACATCTTCAGTTTGGTCTATAATTTAATCATGAATCGTCTTACAAACGACCAACGCTTGCAAATTATTGAATTTTATAATCAAAATGCGTGCTTTGTTAAGAAAGTTCATCGCGCGCTTCTTCCATTTTATGGTCAGATTAATCGGAGCTCATTTTTGGCTCAATGGGTACGTAAATAAGTAGAATTGTCGATTTTGGAGTGAATATCAGCCAGAAGCATTGCAAGAGCTACCAATGCATCCAGAAAAAGTCACAGTTTGGTGCGGTTTATAGGCTGGTGGCATCATTGGACCGCACTTCTTCAAAGATGATGCGAATCGTAACGTAACTGTGAATGGTGAGCTGATATCCAACTTTTTTTGCCCAAAATGCAAGAGCTTGACTTGCATGACATGTGGTTTCAGCAAGACGGTGCCACATGCCACACAGCACGCGCAACAATGGACTTATTGATGGGCGAGTTCGGTGATCATTTTATTTCACGTTTGGGACCGGTCAATTGGCCGCCTAGATCGTGCGATTTAACGCCTTTAGACTATTTTTTGTGGGGCTATGTTAAAGCTCATGTCTATACACACAAGGCCCGCTTTAATTGACGCATTGAAGCATTTATTCGTGAGATACCGGGGGAAATGTTGGAAAGAGTATGCCAAAATTAGACTAAGCGGATGGACCATTTGAGGCGCAGTCAAGGTCAACATTTGCATGAAATAATCTTCAAACATTAAATTATATGGACCGTACTATCGATTCAATTAAAGATTTCATGCATTTTTCTGAATTTTATGTGTTTTTTTTTTTAAATACTTTCCTATAGCTTTTAAAAAATCACCCTTTATATTTACAAAACACACTGTTGCCTATTAGGCGGACCCAATTAACACTTGTACTGCACTGACTGAAAGTTTACTGATCGAAATATGCGTGGTTATGTGCACTTTGACATTCCGATAGATGGCGACACTATCATTAAGTGTGAACCGTAAATGCTTGACCAGAATCATGTCCCTACACAATCGTGGATGAATATTCTTCTCCAGATATCATAAACGCGAAAATGGCCAAAGACCGCACGCCGTTTCGTTTATTCCGAAGACACCCAGGGCAACTTCAGACTCTACAGTATCGACCATCCCTTAGCGCCACATGATGGGATTACCAGAGTACTCACCAGATCAGGGTCTGGCATGGTCAACGTTTTGTACACTTACTAATTTCTAGAATTTCTGGTTCTTTAGTGTGGAAAGTTTAAATATGGGAGAGATCGTGAATTTGTAATTTAGGTTAAGCTGATTCTCTTGACTCACTTGAAGTCAAAAAATAATTCTAAATTCGGTGGCTTTTGTTATTTTTTTCACAAGTTTGAGTTTCCACTTAGTTGGACGAATGGTTTATCAAATAATTATGGTACAGTTTGTACAAATAATTATTATAAACGGTTTAACTTACCACTATAAGCAGCACAAAGTATATCCAGTCCCAAAAACTGTGTGCGTCTTGAACATAGTACATTATATCCGTCCACCCTTCCAGTGATATAACCTGCAATAAACGAGAAAGTAACAAAATATTTTAGACTTTGCAGTGGAGTGAAATAATAAATTTAAGCAGGATTTGAGTTGATGCAGTCAACTTGCAGTCAAATGATGATTTCTTAATTTGCAGACAGTGGAATAGGATTTACTTCCAATAACAATGATATTCGAGTTCGAACTCATTCTGAGGTCACACATTTTTAAATGGCGTCTTCGTCGACCCCTGTTTATCATTTGAAGCTTTTAAAAAAATACGAGTTTGGTCACTTTAAGAGTGGTGCTTGAGAAGGCTTCGGAGTCGATTTACAGCTGTTTTGTAGATTTGGAAAATACAGACGACCGAGTTCTTCGAGGTGAAAATCTGTTCTGAAAGAGTATGGGATATTGATGGTCCTCTTTTAAGGGCCATTGGGTCTCTATACACAAACTTTAGCAGTTGTGTTCGGATTAACGGTGCAAAAGCGACTTCGCCAAAAGTGAGTCTTGTCAAACTATTCATTACATATTTAGACTGAATGCTGCAGTGCGAGGAATGTTTCACGTTGGGAGAGCTGAGAGTAAGTCATCTTCTTTTTGCAGATCACTTAGTTATCCGCACATTTTTCCAGGCGGAACTGAAGCGTGCCCTCGATAGGTTTGTGGCCGTATTTGCTGATGCTGGAATGAAGCTAAACGTGAACAAATATAGTTATGGTTATTTTCAGAATGCCACTCTACATATTAATGGAGTCCCATTGAAGCAGTTGAAGAAAGTCAAGGAAGGTTTTGGTAGGTTTCAATGCAGAGTTGGTGGTATTTGTTTCAGCGCTCACCAATGGTCATGGCATTTAGATAATGGCAGTAAGAATAAGATCACGAATACAAGCTGCCGAGATGAGATCTCTTCGGGTTGTTGTGGGAGGTACTGCAATGGGCGAGGTATTCAATCTTGAGCAGCTGCTTCTTCCAACGGAAAGAGCTATGCTGCAATGGCAAATATTCCGCGACTACCGAGGCGTGCCTTGAATACGATTCCATCAGGTAGGCGACCCCTTGGCAGATCCAAGACGAGGTGGTAGGAAGTCCAAAAACTCGTCCAGTTGACTTTGGGCATACCTTCTGATGAATTGAAGTCGATGGCTGAGTGGCCTGGAGATCTCTAGTGGTGGTGAGGTGGTGAGTATATACAGCCAACAAAACGCGGCCAACGCGACCAATATTGTTTCTGAAAAGTTAATGCAGATCTAAGTCCAATGAAATTAACATCTCAGTAATTAACCAGAACTCTAAGATTCTATCAAAGGTTAAGCAATTTGCTTGAGAGCACACGTGCAGGTACGGCCCACTAAATCTTCAAACCCAATCATCGTTTCTTTAGGATTGCTAAGAACCTTGAAAATCCCTGAGAGAATTGTGAAACTTTGTGCAACTTGAAAACTTTCCCACCCAGATATTGAGTTGTATCATTGGAATCAAACTTTCGTCCTTGTATTCATTCTACAACGCCAAAAAAACAAATACTCTTTCGAAGGAACCCTCATCGAAACTTCGTCCTGACTCTATCGCGCTGTATTCCCATGAAGCGACTGTTGCGATGTGCCGCATTAAAATTCATCCATTTTGCACTCAACCTCTGTATTCCATTTGTCAGGACAACATTCGCTGCACTCTGTAAGTGCCGATGATCTGGGATTCTATCTGCATGTAGCCATCTGAAATTTTCAACAAACAACGTAATGAAAATGAAAATATTTTGCAAAACAAACTGAAACCCGCTTAAAATTGAATTACCCAACGAGCTGGGTTGTGCATGGGGCGGTACAGTGGCGCGGCGTCGGAATGGTTTGGGCGGATTTCGACGTTGGATTATAGTGTTTCAACAAATGCGACGCAGTACTCTGGTGCAGCGCGAGGAATGTCTTTACGCTCTGGGTTTGGACAAATTAATTGCAAAGTTGTTGGAAGTTGTTTCTGCTGGGAGGGTGGGGTTTGTCACATTGGATGTTGATTATTGAAATTGTTTGAATTATAGTTTCGAGGAGAATGGTTATGAAAGGCAATTAGCTGAGTTCTGTACTTCCCAGGGGCGACAAGTGATACGTGGTTGGATGTATGGAAGCAAATAGAGTAAGGTATGTGTGCACAGCTGATTCGTGGCCGGGAGTGAGGTATACATTCTATTGGATTTTGGTTTGACCTTTGAAAATGTATACACTCTCTAATTTTATGCATGAATATGTCATTTTAAGGATTCTTTGAGTGACTAGAGAATTTCATCGGGAAATAAAACATAGGTACATAATTAACAATTATGACAAACATATTAATGTATGCGCTCAAGATTAATGTGGTGCCGAATCTCCGTTCCGAGTCGTGCAGAAGAGAGATTTGGTGTTTCTCCGTTTCCCGTCATTAGGCCCACTTTCATCAACTCAGTAATAGAAATAACATCGATATCAACTTACCCCCACCAATCCGTGCCGATTAAACGTAACTGAACACACATTTTGTCTTCTTGTATAAACCACAAGTGACTTGCTGATGACACAGCATAAATCCAGTCAGAAGCCATTTCAAATAGAACAACAGAACCACCTCAATTTCATTAATCCACATCACCGTCACAACCAGCCACTCAGTCACAGCCAAAAATCCCTCACCGATTTGTGCGGCGGTGAAGGTTTTTTTTCCCACATAGTCAACAATTTCCACGGCAAACGTTTCAAATTATATTTCGATTAAATTTTAAGCATACAAAATCAAACGCCCCACCGGGTAGCACGATATTATTTCGTGCAACCACACGATATGGCCGCAACTCATTAATGCATCATCACAAAGCATTTAATCGTCCCCGTGCCCGGATGGAGCATAAAACCCCCTGGCAAACAACCATCAGGTTTTCAGTAACAAGTGTCGCGGCTCCAACCGTGGGGCCCGTAGCAACAACAATTGCCATCAAAGCGGAGGAAAGGAGCTTTTACAACCTTCGCTCCCTCCCGCCACACAGTCGCTTCCGAAAAGGTACACAATAATTTTTTGCCCAATCTGCTCGTTCGCATCCGCCCCCGACGTTCGGCCATCGCCATGTAAGGGCGTCGTTGCAATTTTCATGATTAAATGCGCCCCCAACTACACTATCAGGCCTGTACTCGAAAAATTGCCAAATTGGCCATTAAACCAAATTGTGCTCATCGCAGGAACAGACAGGCAGACGACACAGAGCCCCACCACACTCGGAGAGTTGCAACCTCACGTGGAGTGGAGTCCTCGTTGCCTTGTGAAATGGGTGCTTGAACTCGCCCTCGATGCATGACTCGCTCGGCAAAAGGTAGCATCATCAGCACACACACCTGATATGCTGGCTTCTAAAAGTGAACAGCGCCCCCTCACGAAATAATGGGTCGGCCCCAACTAAACACAAACAAAAACACCCACTCCCTGCTCGATTGGGGGCTGAAAGGATTATTTGCTTAACAAACAACGAGGATCATTTTACAGAATTAACATTTAATTCGTGCCGCACATATTCACACAGATGGCCGGAGAGTCCAAACGTGGCCATAAAAGTCCTGGCCCACTTGAGCATGGTCACTAAATTAGCCATCCAATCCTAATAGAAGGACAAATACCCGTAGCACAGACATTATGGCATGGCAAGGATACAGGGATACGATGATGTGCCTCCACCCACCCGCGGCGGGAAGGAGGTCATTTTATGAAATAGACTCGTTCACGTACTCACCAGAAATATCGCAACCCAGGCCAGTCCAATGTTGTCGAATGATATCGTTCCTTGAAATGGATTCCCACCCAGTTGGGTGCAATTAGTGTAGTACTGGTTCCAATTCACACAGGACCTGTTCGTCGGGTGGTTGTAGGAGAACTGCACGGCTGAGGCTGAAAAGATACAAGGGCAGAGGTGGGGTAAGTAAGATCATTGAATTGCTTTATGGGCTTGATGGATATTGCAAATTGCTTAAGAGGTTCCTAGGAGTCGTGGTTGATTATGTTTTGTCAAGCTAGCTGGCATTGGTTTGGCATGTCTGGGCAGTCGTGCAGAAAGTCTTAATCGATGTGTAGGGAATCGGATTAAAATACCTGCAAAGTGGAGGATTTCTAAGGTGCCATGTAAATTAGTTTAGGATTTCAATGCCCACATGGTGTTTCAGAGTGTATTCAAAGTCAGCGAGTATTCCTTTATGGAAAACAGTAAAACTAAAAAAGAGAGCCTAAAATGATTCTGAAATCTGAGTGCATCGAATGTCGTTCAATAAATGTTCGGTTGTTGATTGGTTTCCGGCATTTGCCGAAACAAGGTACTAAGCAATATTTTGGAAATTAACTGTTATAGCTCCATCTTCGATTTCGAAGATGTCCTGTCTAGGGTACTTTCTGGCTTAGAATCAGTTTCCTCCCAGATCATTCACATGTGGAATCCTAAACGGTTTTAGATGATAAAATGTTAATATGTGCAAATCATGGGCCCAACTCAAGTTTGTGAGATAAGTTAATACATCGTATATAATTAGTATTTCCCTGAAAGCATCATTTAATGTTTACATAGAAGATTTTTCCGTGATCCGGACCAGACTGCTACGAATGGAGAACAGATGGGTTGACTGTCGGGGTTTCATTGGCGAACAAATGGTTCCCCCTGCATACTTTGAAATATGGTAGACAAATATGATTTGGTGGTGATAACACTGAATGTCGTATCACTAAAACAAAATTACGAAATCGAAAATTTCATATATCACGTTTTTGATTAGATATCCTCATCCACATCCACAGGTTACAGTAGCGAACAACTTCACACATTAATTTTGAAAAAAAAACGTGAGTAATGTGCTTTGATGTACTTAAGCAGTCGAACATAGAAACTATGCACTGTGACCTTATTAAGGGCTTCGCTCAGTTTCGTTAAATTTCGTTCACTTTTGCTTACTTAAGCGGCACCGAAATCAACTCACGTTAACGACAGTTGTTAAGTTCCCGGCAGCAATTATTTGCAATTTTAAATATGACGGTGCTTCTGGCTATTTTTCGTTAGGTCGTTGTGTTGAGCATTTAATCATTGGACTGTTAAATTTGAAAATTTGTTTAAATGTAAATTTATCTCAGACCGACTGCAAATACAAATCACACCCAAAAAACAACACGAATTGGATTCTGTTAAGCCAAATTTAAATTTAATTCCAGCATTTGACTGAGGAGCTTGTTTGCAAATTTGAAGTGTAATTAGCGTCAACTAATCACAACTTCTATACTGATGCCAAGATTGGAAAGGAATCGTCCCCTTCATTGTTTTCTTCCACGATGTTTTCATTGTCTTTACGTGTATACTTGGAGGAGAAGATGAATAGCGTCTTATAGCATTAATGAGAAGGATTTATCAATCAAAGTGGAAAATATATATTTAATTGAGTTACATCAATCATTGCTAGAACTAATTGTGTCCAATTTGATTTAAGGCATGTCCCACTTTTCGTTTCAGAAGAGCACAAGTAATTTGTTTTGAAGTTTTAGACAGAGCAGAGATATTTATGATTAAAGTACAATTTCGAAAATTTGTGGATATTTAAAGCTGAGTTGAGAGTTTCATTGTTTCACCAGTAGTGAATTTTGATGAGTTCTTAAGTAGATTAAAGTGAAGACTTTTTTAAGAGTTTTTTTTTATTCTCTTCTCCCAGTTAATTGAAAGGAACTTAGCTATCCTTACACACATGATTTTAAGCCAATAATATGCAGTACCATCGACGGAACCAGTAGAATTAACTGTCATCCTCCGCTGATATCAAGCTGTTCCTCCTTTTTTTTCCACAAAAACCACAGATTCTTTTGCTGTAAAAAAAAATATCGCTTACCATTACACAGCATTGGACCATTCCGATAGGGTGGCAAATCCGAGCACAAGTGCATCCCCGAGTCCTCCGGTTTCGAGCAAATATAATCCTGTTCCTTCGAGAACTCATAATAGAATGAGACACTGCAAAAAATATGTCGAGTAACAAACAGAAAAACAAAAATACACAATTAGCTTCAGATATGAATATGGTAATCCTCTCAACGAATTTTCAACATTTTTTCGTGTCCCTATGACATCTAAGGCAAAAGAAATGATGGCAATTCCAAATTACTCAAACTAAAGAACACATGTATCTTTTGCTTGATAAATTAATATTTTTTGTTGGTTTTTCTGACAAAATGCACACGAACACATTCGCATATCTTACTTAGGGGAATACACTGTTATTTGCTAAACACTAATGGATTCTTGTTAAATTTATTTTAGTTCGATTGTTTTTTTTTTTTTTTTTCATTTTTTTTGGTTTTATGCTGATTGATTAGTTAAGCGTTTCATAATTCTATAGCTTTAGCAATCCTACGAACAGACAATTTTCGCTTCAAAATCAAACAGAAAAGAAAGTAGAAATAAAACAAAAAATTTGAAATCATAAAAAGCCATTTGAAATGAAGAACTAAAAGCTTTTTACAATAAAAAATCGATCGAACGGAATTTGAGATATGTCCCACTGTCGGATACACTCTTGATGGAGACAGGAATCATTGAATTTTCATTCCGGTCGTTGCAGTGTGTGTATCTTTTGTTTAACGGAGGACCTTAATCGGGGTGAAATCTTAAGTGGTCAGAGGAATGGTCAGTTGAAAATGTTTTCATTTGAAAATATTTCACTCATTTTGTCACTTCACTGAATTCGGTTGTATGGGGTTTGTTTTTTTTGTTTTTTTTTTGCCTTGGACTGAAGGGTGTTTTATAGTAGCGCTACTGCTTAGTTGAGTGGTAAATGTGTATCTATTGGATTTATTTGTTACTTTGTGTTCTGAATAGGTTTTGGGTGCTTATCCGGAAGAATGTATTCTCCAGATGTTTACAGTTTTGGGGCGCTTTGTACAGAATCCGATGTCGGAAATTGTCGTTTTGGAAAAGTTTAGCACAACCAGAGGGAGGAAATGAGTATATCATTAAAAATAATATTTGTGCACAGACCTCAGACTTAGAGTGGGAAATTCTTCGAATCCTTATCCTTTGTATCCAGTGCTATGAATTTTGATTTAGAATTGTGCGCAATCTAATGAGTTGTATTTTTGAAGGTGAGTTTACTTGAAAACTGGTTAATTTTTGCAGATTTTCGTACTAGTCCGATTACGGTCTGTAGAAAGAGCCGCTCAATGAATAACTAAAACGATCAGAGTACGACGAGAGTAAAACTGAGGTTCAGCTCAGATCACTGATAAAGCTTTACTGTAATAACAATACTATGGGTGGGGCTACAGTCCGAGATGGACTAGGACATAGCCTCTACCACTCCTGTTACGGGTGTTATTGTTCTCTCATGACTCTGGACTTAAAATTTACTTTCATTATTGTGACTCGGCAGGTGAGGTTGGGAATTATGAAAGTTGTTATTGTTGGGAATTGAACCAAGACGTTCGATTAGAAGCTGACCTTACCCACTTCGGTTGCTTTGTTCGTCACTCACATAAAATGTGACCCTTTGTCCGACTCGTCAATCAACTACACTACAGTTTAGTTCTTCACAAGACACCCAACACACAGGAGTGAAAGAGAATGTGAAGCGAAAAGAAATTTCATTCAAAAGCGGCAAAATTCAAGGTCAAAGTCAGAGGTTCATCTGTTAGGTTACAATGACCATACCACGAGTGAAGAGGAGAAGATATTCAGGGCAGGATCTTAGTTCGAAGAAAAGAGTACGACGAATTCAAGGACCTAGTGACGTCAAATACCAGAAAGAATGACATTATGAATTGTAAGCATGATCGACACTGTGAAGGCCAACTAGAGGCTGGACCATACGTATACGCAGTCATTAGGGCCGCACCAAAGGTTCAGATTGAAGAAATTGGATTAGAAACCAGGCTTTGCACTTTAGTGACATCTTTTCGAGTCAAGTAAGCATGGGCCATTAAAATTCATCAATCTGGCTGCAGAAACTGTAGAAATCAATAATGGTCATATATTCAAGGAATTTTCGAGGATTTAATTTACGCTATAACTGACTTATTGTCTGTAGAGCTTTAATACGAAACACTGTATACTAAATATAAATAATTATTTTATTTATTTTGTTTTTTTTTATATCATTCGAGCGTTCACTTAAAAACGAAAATCAATAAAAACAAACACAACCACAACGAATCTGTTTGGTATTTTTTGGGATAATCTTTTGGAATTTCTATCTATTGTGCTGGAAATTGTTGGATCTTGTTGCTTTGCTAACATCAACTCAAGGTGAACTGTGACTTTGTGTTCGGTAATATGCAATAAAAGAAAACAAATTTCATGGGCATGTAAATCGCCTAAAAACTAACTACGATATCGATACCTTTTTCGAAGTCTGTATGTGTTCATCCTGCAAGAGAATATTTTTGTTTTTGTAAGTATAGGCTGTACGCTTATAGTTAATGTCTCGTGGTTCTTCTAAACAAAATTAAATAGAATTCAAGAAATAACTGCAAAAAAATGCATTAAATAAGTTTAAATCGAAGCAAATAAACAAAAATGAAAATTAAAACTTCTGTATGCTAATGAGCTTTTTACCTAAAGATACTTCTTCTTCTGGGTGTGAAAGCTTATATTTTCATATGATGACTTGAATGTAATTTTTTTTGTTAAATATTTCATTATGAGTAAATTTTTCTGTTCGTTTTTTGCCAATTATAAGTGGATTTGAGATTGTGTGCGTATTAATCTACACTAAGTCTATGGGAGAAAAATTCACGGCTAGTTACTTAGTAAAAGACACACAGAACAATGTTTTGCTAATGACATTTATTAAGAAGAGCTACTTACAGAGAATGGAACAGATACTAGAGTTATCTAAAATGTGGTGAGAGTATTAGATATACGTGTGCGGTGCAATTTATGAGAGTGCTGGCTAAACTTAAAGTGATGAGAATAAGAGCGATTTTGTATTGAGTGACAGAATGAGAAGAGGGATTGTTTGAAGTTGAATGGAAGTTACTCAAGATTGGGTTTAATTTATTGGTGTATATATATTTAGGATAGAGAAACTGTGTACAATGGTATTGAAAATTAGACGATGTTCAGATCGGAATTATTTCTCGGACTTGGAAGCACTGGTATGCAATTAAACATGTCTATAATTGCAGCGAGAATATTAGAATATAAGCGATTGTGCATTTATACGGTCTTTTTTTCTGCAGATAGGGGTGCACGGAAGATGTTTCTGCTGTTGAAGCCGGTCGTATGCAGATAATGGCATCCAAGAACTAAAGGGTGACCAGATAGCAATTACAGTTTTTCCAATTGTAATGTTTCACCAGCAAATACAGATACCATTGATATCCACTTGTCAGAATATTCAGTAAGAAGTGGCATTTGATCATGGGGTTGCTATCATCATGGCTTCAGCGTATAGGTACATTCACACAGTCACCAACAAGACAGAGATTAGTTCGAAATGAAGAAAACCCAGAAATGTCGATCAGATGAATTGGACATCTTCTCTGTCGAAGCCCAATTTTGGTGAGGCTATGTCAACAAGCTAAATTCCATTTATTGGTTCGAACAAAATCCACAAGTGTTCGACCAAACATCCTGAAGATTGATTGTGTGGTGTGATGCATGGCGGCATTATCGAACCTTATTTCTTTCGAAATGAGGAAGCAGATACCGTCCGTCAAAGATAGTATCAATTATAGAGTGATGTTAGCCGACTTTCTATGGCCTGTGCTCCATCGATATATCCGAGTTTTGGTTCCATGAAGGCATGCCACATACCATACAAACGACGCATCAAATTTGTGAAGGAGCAATTTGTAGACTGTGTGGCGACTGTATTTAATGACTGTGCCATTGTGAATGTTCATCAATTGACCGCCGCGATCATGCGACTCGAAACACCACTCGTCTAAAGCCAACCACTTGCAATGACTTCGATGCCATTGCTCGAGACGCTATTGCCGGAATAACGCCGCAAATATTTAACTGAGTCATCAAAAACTGGACCGACTGTTTGAAGCACTGTTAGTGTGACCAAGGTGGCTTTTAACATAGTAACATGAATATGGCTTCAAAATAAAGCCATAATCAGTTTAATAACTCACGTCGTTGTTGTTCCATTTATTCATTCTATCGTTCTAATCTGGTCACCATTTGCAATGTTGTAGGGTTTCTGAGATGTTCCCGATGTTAACTCAGCAGGAGCAGAAGAAATATTAACAGCGTTTAAATGCGAGAAGATAATATACATGTTCGTAGAACCGTACCAATGGCAGTAAATGTCATATAACCCACTGTACATCGACGTGTACTACTACGACGAACTTGATAAAGAATTTAGTGAAAAGTAATAGTATTTCATGCTTTAGCTTTATCAGTGTCATGTGCAAAGGGGGGATGTGTTCAGAAATCAATCTGGATTAGTATAAAAAAAAAGGAAATTGAAAAAATAAGTAAACCAAAAGTCAATACTTCACAACATCTAACCATAACCCATAGTGTTTGTGTATTGTTTTAGATTTTGTTGTTTCTTAACTAATAACATTCCAGGTGATTTTATACATACATAGACCCACTATATACATACATATATGTACACTAAGAAATAAATCAATGAGGCAATAGGAAATACATCCAACATTTAAACAGAAAATACAACAAGTCCCTTGGCAGACAAGTAGTGTTTTCTCTAAAATCTAATTCCATGTACAAAATGAACAAAAAGAAATTAAAAGAAATTAAAGTTAACAAAAATACGTATAAGAATAAAAATGAAATAAAAAGAGAGTAGTTTGACAGTTTGTTTGACAGTGATGCAATAGCAGAGTAGATGTTTTCAAAATTTTTTTATTATTTTTCAATTAGAGTTTTTTAAAAGTATTTTCTTTTTTTTTTGTAATGTTTATAGTACGAGTACGAATATTGAGTTTGAAAAAAGAGGAGGTAGCTGATAGATAGTACATGTAGTATATATATATATATGTTGATATATATTTTTAAATTCTTACGAGTTAACACGGACTCGAACTCTGTATTCGTCAGGTAGTCCCCTGTAAACAAAAAACCCGGAATGATTTGGATTTGTTTTCGTTTGTTTTTTTTTTCTAGAATTTTGTTTTTTTTTTGCTAAACATTAAATGTTGTTTTGTTTATGTATTAAATTTCTACTAAAAAAAAATAAAATAAAGAAAAATAATTAAAGTAAATAAACATCAAAATCAAAATGTATTTTTCTTTGTTTGTTTAACAATTAAATATATTTTTTTTAATGGTATATGTACATCAGGTTTATGTTTGGGTATAATATATATATTTGATTAAGTAAACAAAATGTTGACATGGCACTTTTTGTTGTATTATTTGATATTTATTTTTTTTTATTAAATCTTTGTACAAACTTAACAGGAACAACTTTTTAGATATAAACATGTTAGGAGCAAAAAGGTTACACAACTTGTTTGAACCATCACAAAACTGAACACCAAACAAAGTAACGTTAACGAAAAAATTATATTCCAAAACAGAACTATATGCTTATCAACTCATTAACTCGTTTATATTTTGTAGAAAAAAATATTTACAATCATTTGTTTATGTAGGTCCCATCAACAACAAAAAAAAAAAAAAACAATATGCTGTCAGCACAAACATAAACGAAAAATCGGGAAAAAAAATCTGTGACATTTGGCGGGTGGTTTTGGTTGATATCGGATTTGTTTTGTACTGTTGATTGATTAACATTAGGGATTGTTTAAAAGCTTATTTTCTTGGCAAACTCGTGCTATGTACAAAGGTGTAACGCACACGTAGGATTATCTGACAGAAAGTGAGGTTAGGGTGAGAACATATTTATAACAATTGAACTCTTACGTATCTAACTTGATCCAGATTGTGATGAAGGAGAGATGTGTTGAAAGAAATGTGTCCTTTTTATGAGTTTATCATTAAATATTTTTATATATTTATTTTTCATGTGAATTTGAAATAAGAATAAAATATATAATTGTGTAAATCCTTAAGCGATACTGAATAAGAAGAGCTTCTAGCAAGTGAATCGAGGAGAGTCGCTTACAAGCTAGAAGTTAGTGAGAGGTTATCATCAGGCTATGCAACAACACTCAGCTATGAAAAAAGATTTGCGATAGTAAAATGAAGGTTGTGGATGGCATTAGCTGTTTCGTTGTGTATTCGTTTTGTGTTTCGAGGTGTATCAAGTGAGCATCGTGATGCTCTGAGTTTGTTTTAACTTAAAAGTGTTGCACGGGGCATACCGAGCGGGGAAGGCATGTATATGTGAGCACCCTGGAGCTTTTAGTGGAGCGTGCGAAAGGATTTGGTAGGATATTAAATATTGTTATCTATTATTAACGGGTTTTTCCAGCAACGGGAAAGTCGATCCGGTCACTCAATCATTGCAGTACACAGCACATCTACTGCTCGGCTAAGCACAAGCCATTGTCGCTAAAAGAACCAAGGGATTGAGGTCGCGGCTACCAGATGGCCATTCCAGTTTGGAACGTTATTTTTTAGCCATGTTCATGTGGTTTTTGGTTATAAGTAGGAGCAAGGCTTGTTGGAAGGTCCTTGGCAAACTTTCACAGAGGTTTTAAAGCCATTTTCGCAGAAATTTAGTTCAGCTTGAATTCGTTATTAGATCAGTTTGTGGCTTATGAAAGCCATAAAAATATCGGAATTCACTTTTCCTCAAAATGATCTTGACGCTGAAAATTAAAGACGGATCTTAAAGGCAGCTTCGTAAGTTACTAAATCATCAACAAGCTCCCTGTCTACTTAAGTATACAGCTCGAATGTTCGATGCAATCAGCGTTGACGCCTTCGCATCACACGAATGAACCTCATACACGAGTAACTTCTGTTTCGTGAGTGAAATTGAAAATCTAATTTTGATTTTCCTGATGGCCCGCATCTGCCAAAGGAAAACTACTTTATCAAGTTGCCACCCACATGTGCATCATTCCCTAAGCCCTTTACTCGAAAATTATATAAACTTCAAAAAGTATTCGAAAAACAAAATAAAGTTCACACTACTTGCCGCCGGCTCACTCTCACCAACTGTGGTTGAGTTAAGTTGGTTGTACTCTTCCTCGCCTGCTTTCCCACAAATCCTGGATACGTGCCAGATTCCTGGCTGCAAGCTGACTGCACTTTATTCAACCGGCGTGACGTGGCATTATGCGAGCTTCAGAGAGATGCTATCATAAACCCAACCATAGGCAGCCATCACCACACGAGGATGTGTTTGAATGTGTACATTCCATCTGGGTAACCGCACACATTTAATATGTAAATTACTAGGAAGAAGGCCCATATGCGCATACATCCGGAGAGGATCCATTAAATTGTCGCAGCTGGCGAAAGTTGTGAGTGCGCGTTTTTTGAGCTGAACGGTGAGGGAGGGAGGGGAGAACTCTAAAAGACGGAGTGCTTACGCTAAAAAAACTGGTCAATCACAGGACGATGTGACGACGAGGCCAGTATGTGTGTTTGTGTGGTCTGTTTGCAGAGGGTTTGAACTTTTGGCGTTTCGCTTGGCAAAGTTCAGACGGAATGTTTGTTCGAAAATGAGTTTTGAATTTGTACTTAACGAGCTGTGAAAAACGAACAGAAGCCAAGTGAATTTGCTGCACTTTTGTAAACTTACAACAGGCGTGGACAGATGGGCACGGTTTATGGGCGCTTGGAAAGCCAGTGATGCAGTTAACACGAAATTGGGGGCGGGAAACTTTATCCCGGCTGAGCAGTGAAAGGATTTGTCTAGCCGATGATCGAGGGAATAGATTCTGCTTTGAAAGCGTTCAGCACGGAAGGAGTGGCACTAGTCAACTCTAGTGGTTTTGGAATTTTCAATTAGACTTTGCATGCATTTAGAAGCAGGTTGAAAAGAAGACTTCGTGGCTGAGTTATAAACGAGCTTACTGCTGGTAACGTTGTCAATCTGGTGGCTTTAGTTACGGAATTTGGACACAATTGACAACGTCCCCTTTTGCCTCAGTGGCGTTTGTCAAGAAATAGGTTTTTCGCATTTTTCGTTTTATAAGTAGGTGGTGGCATCCCAGATACCGATGCATCCTAAGATAAAGTATCGATCGAGACGCGAACACGAACAAAATGTAAATGTTATCGCAAATGGCGCCCGGTACAAATCCGTGATAAAACGTCGGTGGAGTAGTCATAAATTTACTAAGAGATCGAATTTTTATCAACATTCAAAAATAAGTTTCTGCGAACAAACAAGACCGTTCTCCTCATCTCGGGGGCCTTCTTGACAATTTCACGTTGAACACGAATAAATATGCCCGCATACCACTTGATCGCACTGACATTGAATTGCGATTGCAAAGAGTTCACTTAAGATCTTCAATCAAGTTGCTCATTACTTCCATCTCTCAATCACAGCACAAGTACATGTTCATTTTTCAATTTTCAAGGCACCCTTAAAAAAGTATCTACAACTATCTGTAAACTTAAAATTTCCATCGCTCAATCCTCAACTAATACCCACTTAACCCATATTCCATGGAGACCACATCCAACAGTTCGCTTCGAATTGGTGATTGCTCGAGAAAAAAGAGATACAAAAACAACGAAATCCCTATTGTATACATGCAAACATACGTACGTATGATTACAATAATCCGGCAAAAAAAAAACAAAGAAAAAGGTTCAAACCACTACGCAACAACAAAAGACGCCCGCCCGGCCGTGCCCACCCTCTCATGGAAAATATTCTCATTCTTTGCATACGGGATTTACCATCTCGTCCTCAATGAATGCCACCCACTGACGCCTCATCGGTTTCCAACCTCAAGTACAACCGCACAACAAAAAAGTTACTTTTAGATACTTTACGCTCGCTCTCGGATACTTGGTCGTTTTCTCTGTGCCCTCCTCATGTATTGGTTACTTTGAATGGATTACCCAAGCTGCCTCCTCCACTATGCCTCTATTCCTAGAGGGAATTCGGAGCAGATTTCAAAAAAATAGAAGCAAAAAAAATCGGAGCAACAGGAACAAATAAACAAAAATGTATCTCAAATATTTATTGCACGAAAAAAATAAGAACATCGACGTTCATTCATTCAAGCACAACCCGACCGCCGAAAGGGTTGCCAGCGAAGAGGACGACAGAGATGTGGTTGAGGTCGATGGAAAAAAGGATTTCGTTCCGCAAAATGAGAAACAAATTGTTTTGTGCTACCGCCACCGCCGTCGATCTGTCTATGAACGGAGCGATATGTATATCCTGCGCTTATGTGAGATACACAACCATTCCTTCTTCGCCATCCCTTGAACAGAATCCTACAGCAAGGATTACTATCTACTGGGTTGAGTTGTATCCACCTGTGGCTCCAGGGTGTTTCTCTCGTAACGGATGCCCGAAAAGTCGACGATACTGGGGGTGGGAGATGTGTGCTTAGGGGATTCACTTATTCAATTGAGAGTCCTGCTGGTTTTAAGGAACGAGGACACTTTCTCCGCAGACAAAACAGACTTTCCGTTGCGCTGCTCTAAACAATAAACCAAATGAGTGTGTACATGGTCTGCTAGTTTTGTGTGTATCTACTTCGGTTTTAGCTACAAATACACTACAGAGGATACGCTAAACTGTAACTGGCTCTAAACTATCTATTAAAAGATGCGAACAAAACGTAAAAATAAGAAGCAACTGAAGAAGATGGAAACAAAAAAAAATAAGGCTTTAACCTGATGTCTGGGGAAAAGATTGCTTTTTATTTTTGCTTAGAAGTGTTAGATTAATTGATGTTCTTGGTTGTGTTTAATTGCTTGGAGATTAGTTTCGCCTGGCAGGTATCAGGCGGTTTTGTGTGGTCAATAAGAGGGATGTTAACTGGAAATGTATCACTTGGTTTGAGAGAGAGATTGATTTTTATTGGGACTGAAACTATCTTGTTGTCTTAAGAATACTTTGGAAATATGTCTGCTCGAATGGAATAGAATGGAGAGCAGGGTAAAGTAGTTAGTAAAGAAGATATGCTTCAGAGATAATTGGTTACAGTGGTAAATTAGGTGCGATTTCAGTAACCAATCGCTAACACTCGCAATTTCCTGGCAGAGAAGGACAAAAAGGAGTACATTTATTTATGAATGCTGGTAAAAACAGATGTTTTAGAAACGGCATATTAAGGAAAGTGGCTGCATTTGTGGTCGAGAGAAAGCATTATCATACGAACTAGCATTGACAACTCAAGCCAGACATGCAAATCGAAGTGCTTTTGATAGTTTGGTTTGGCAATCATCATCATGAGTAGACTTACGCCGGAACAACGTTCACAGATTGCTTAAATTTATTTTGAAGAAACATCTTTCAATTCGAGAAAATCAAACCAAACCATTGTCGAAACACCATTACTGAGGGAAAAAGTCAACGTTCGTTGCGCTTTATGTACAGATGGAGTCATTAGTCTGCCAGTCAATCACTGATGATGATCAAAACGTTACAGTCAACAGGTGAGCGCTATAGAGACTTGAAACCTAACTTTTTCGCGATTGAACTTGGACTTTAAAGGCAACATTCAACGATTTATTTGCCGAAATGCAGACTGATTTGCTGGAGAGAGTATGAGAAAATTATATTCACAGATTATGCCATGTATGGGTCAGTCAAAATCATATTCAAACACTAGTGCCCCAACATTTTGTATGACGACGAAGTCCAGAATGCAAATACTCGTAGACTAATCTGGTTCTGGCACATTGAACCAATGAGCTACTCGAGTAGTCCATTCGACGACTGGAAGCAGCGTTCGTAGATCCATTAAGAGTGGAATGCAAGATTAGTTCAGGCACAGACCTCAGGCACTACTACATCTGCCGTAAAGCCGATGTAGTTAACACAAGGAACAGGAACAAATATTTTATTTCTACGCCGCTTGGACTTTGGTTTTCTAAATGCACACTATCTCCAGTTAAATTTGCTGTCAGTTTAATTGTTGTTATTTTGTGTCCTAAATTTATTGGAGGACTGTGCACTTCGCGAATAACACAAGACTTGATTCTGTACAGTCGATGGCCCAGATTTAGTTCCAAGGGAATTTTTTTGTATTTCAGTCAACTAATGCATCGGCTCAATGTGGAACGACTGAATCAATCGTTCTGTTAACACAAATACATGGACAAGTTATTGTCTAAGGGCTATAAGATATCTATATCTTTTTAGTGTTCGGCAACCGACTTTTAACTTAGTGCAATAGGCAACGGCAGGGGGCTGAACTATTAAAAGAAAATCGATAGAGCGACGCAACAACATGTGTAATTATATAAACGGGTAAGTCATTTCGACATATTTTTTTCAATAGTTTTTTTAAAGATCAGGCTTAACTAGCGCATACGCTACGTCATGTCATTATGTATATATTGATATTGTTTGACAAATCATCATGGACAGACTGACATCTCAACAAGGTCTTAAAATTATTCAGTCTTATAAAATTCAGGGTTATCATTTTTTCGTGTACTTCGAGAAAATTATGGTCTGCATTATCGACATTCTGAGTCCATTTGCAATCAATTTAAAAACAATGATAATATTGGTGCTACAGCCCTTAGAGTGGCAGGGCCTGCGTGTTATTGTTCTCTCACGACCTGCAGTTTTATGCCGACTCCGAACGGCGTCCATGTTTGTAAAGCTTCTTCTAGTCGGACACATAGTAGTCTTTGATCATTGTCAGTGACTTGAAAGAGGTGGGGCAGGTATGACGCAAATAATTTTAGGTTATTAGGGACCCTAATGCGGTATCTTACTTTCACGACACAGTGAAATGTAAGATTACATAATGCACAGTACCGTTTGCCAGCTGTGATCTCATATTTGGAAAGAGCAACCAGCTGATCGAATGAACGACCTGAAGTCTCCACAGACGGATAACATCAAATCCATTTTGTATAAATACACTGACCTCCAACGGCAGTGTTGAGAAAGAAAGAAAAGAAGTTTTCGCAGTGCGATTTGATGATTTCGGTGTCCTACACTAGATACACAAGGTTCATGTGCGTAAGAGTCGAGGCACAGACCCACAACAACACGGTCGACACAAAGCAATTACCTACCGAAAATTCAAGTCTCAGTACATGTTTTTGGATGATACGTTATTGAATAGACCACATGCAGGCCGAAAATGCAGATACGATCCGGGATTTGGAAGCCAACATTACTCGCGTATTTGAGCAACTACTGGTAGCATCCCTGGAGGCACAGATTCAAAATTGGACCTTCAGAAGGGACACTGTACAGCGTAAACGCGTTAGATTGACATTGTTAAATTTCGTCAAACTTGTTTTTAACTATTCCAGTTGTTCTTTATCCTTCTCTACTATAAATTATTCCTTCTCATCAGAGAACAATAGCAAAGCAAACCTACTTCTTGTGGGTGTTATAATGTTTCAAATTTCAAACATCTGGTAGTTCAAAGGCCGATCAATGTGGCTTATTAGAGCGTAATACCTTTCTATTTTATTTTTCTTTCCAGTTTCAAAAGACACACAAGTCCCAAACTCTTCTACACACCCAAGTGATACACATTTCATTTTCATCTAGTTTTGTTAGTCTACCTCTAACCTAAGCGTTAAGACTAAGGGTATTATTTGTTATTGTTTAGTCAAAAGCAAAACATCATCAAAAAAAAAAAATACTAAAACTCAATCGAAACAAAACAAAATAAAAAATAAATTTATTAAACCTAAGCAGGCATATCATCGCTCGATACACAGTAAATTATTGTTAATCAGTATTTGTTACCAGACATTTCCATGATCTCTTTACATTTTCTTATAAAATACAATCAATTTTATTTTTCAAACACATTTTTTTTTTGTTCAATAAATTATTTGTTGTTTACTTTTTTCAAAGTATAAAAAATACACATTTGTTTAAGGGAAAGAAAATAAATATTTAATTGTACAATCGGTATTTGAAAGGACTACTCACTTGGGCGAGATTACATTCGGTGGCAGTTGAAGAACACAGCGTTGCCTGAGGATCCCCTCCCACAATTGGACGCCGATTATGCCAAAGATGAAGAACACAAAGAAGCAAAGCAACAAAACATTACCAAGCATGGGTAATGTGTCCAGAAGGAGCATAACAAGGATTCTCATACCTGTGGGAAAAAGAGTTAATATAATCTTATATTCTCACTTTTAATTAAACAAATTAAATGTTTGTGAATGCTTATTTATTAATTATGCTGTATTTGTATACATGCTGCTACTTAATTGAACGCATATGTTGTCCTGCAAAGAATTGCCTCCGAATGAAGGCAATTTGATCCTAAGGCCAAAAATAGTCTTTGTTCACCACCTCTCATTCAATAAGGACACTAACCGTAGCATACGTTTCGTTAATAAATACAAAAATGTGAATGTTCTTATAATGGTGACCAGAATGATGTGGATACCGTCCAGTGCCACACATAAAAACTCCCTTTCTCTCCATGTGAATCAGATGTGACTGCTGCTTGGATATGAACCTTTTGTGAAATTCGGACATGGAGCTACTTTTAATCTTCTGTAATCAGGGACTCATCCATTCACTTCCAAGCATGATTACCCTCGTATCTGATTACACAACATTGCCATCGTATTTTTACGAGGGACGCCTCCTTGGGGATGTCATTCAAATCCTGTTGCGTCTTCGTTGTCCCGTCTAATCCAATTACCAAACCTTTTGTTAAATCTAAATTCATGAGTAAACGTGCAACGTCATGACTAACCCAAGGAATATGACTCTCTTCCCCAATCTAATTCCATTTACAAATATCCTTGCTAATACTCTTCCCCGACCCACGCTTGTGTCTGCCGCCCGGCACAGCGCAACAAGAATAGAAACAAAGTAGGGACATGAGACTTGTAAGGAGCACCAAACGACGAAACAAAATCACAGATCACGTAAAAACTACTCGACAGCGAGTAGGATGATGACGCCGACGACTGCCTGCGCTGTTGCGGTGAGGAGGACGATCTCATCCTTGTTGTCCCCATAATCCACTTAGTATTATCGGTCTTGTAACATCTTTGTTTACGGAGCTGTTTGATGGGGTGGGCGGTTCGGTTAACCCTGACATCATACATCAGTCGGTGGAGGGGAGATGAAGACAAGAAGGGCGAGACAACACACAGGAATTCGTCGGCGCACGTAGTAAACCTAGACGAGAGAACGACTAGAACTTTGAGCGAGATGGCAGCCGAACATTGGTCACGAGGAAACGAGATGCATTTGGATTTATGTGTCTGGAGTGGATTGCACGTCTCGCCACTGGAGTATCGCTTGTTTTATTTTCTGTTTGCTTCGAGAGCGTCTTCGTCCTCGTCTGGATGAGGTTGTCTCAAGTATGAATGTATTGTTGTGACTTCCGTTTCCGGGAGGAATTCTCCACATGTACCATGTGCTGTGTGGCAGTAAGTCCCTCCTTCAAATCGATGTTGTTTTATGGATAATCGCTATGATTTACAAGCAACGTGTACACGGATTTCAATATCGATTTGGAGTCCTGCCGCATGCGAGTGTGTATACTACATTTATGAGTAATCATATTTCGGACAGGATATTTTACGATGCTAACGTAGATAATTTTGTGTTTTCATTCAATACAATTACAATTAGTTATGACTCCACTGTCGCTGTGACTGCAGTTTTTTTTGTCGTTCAGAATACATGGCGCCAGCACGGTTGTGAATTCGAAATTATGGAGGTGGAAGTGGAATGAACGATTTGGCAATCATACGACATTCTTTGGACGTGCAATGTCTTGGAAAACCCTTGTGGTGGGTGGAATTTTTCATAAGATTGTCTGAAGGCTTATCGATTTTTGGATGGTATAGATTACTGGTGCACAACGTGGTCGGTTATATTTCGAGGATTGCGAGGACTGACCCATATCTGACAGGAGTCCTTGTCGAATTCATTGTCTGATTCCAGAACAATGTTGGTTGGGAGTTTCCAGTTCGATCCACTAATCGACGAATTGCTGTACTTAAGGAGATGAAGACGACGTTGATACGACAAACGTTTTGCAACTGAAAGTAATCTCCTAAATGGCCCATTCGGCCTATGTTTGAATGGATTAGTAGCTTGATGGACATTATTCGAGTGGTTAAGAGTAGATAACTCCCTCATCTTCTTGATAAAAAAGGATTCAGAGTCACGTTGAAACTATACTTATCATGAAAGCGGTCGCCTTTGTTCCCTTTGATTCCGGATAATTTGGAAGTAGCATTAATCTTACACTTAGCAGCGACAACTTGTTGATGGACGACTTAACCACAGTCAAGACGTCGCAGAATATCTGCTTTAGAAGATGGTTATCTGCCATGATGCTGAACATGTGAGACGGCCCTTCACAGACAACAATCATACTTCAGTCCTTAAACTCTTTGTCTAAAGTTGAAGTTGAAAACACAACTCGAACGTATAACCGTCGACAACAGAATGTCTCAATTTTCTTCGACTGCACCTCTCATTACTCCTTCCTATCCCTAGCTGAACTCCTTTTGTGAACCAATTGCCACTACCCACTGGCTGGCACCCATTAAATCGATTCGCAACGCGCAACTTGTTTATTATACCATCAGTCAGCATGATTTACCAATTACCCACATATCAATATCGATCGTGGTCAAGTTAATAATTTAAGCCATTCCAACGCCATACCACCCCGGGCCACAATGTGGTATTTATGTTAACATTGAATGCCCCTAACGCACACGGCACAACACACTCATACAATGCGTACATTCATTCGTTTATACTCACTTGGAATTCGATTGATGGCCCGTAGCGGTCGCAGGACCCGTATTGTTCGTATCGCTGTTAAATTCAAGTTCTCGACATGCATTACGTACTCCAGCAGACCGGCCAGAACGATGAAAAAGTCCAATCTGTTCCATGAATCCGCCAGATACGTATTCTTTCCGTACATTCCCATTGCGACCATTTTGATGCTCATTTCCAGCGCGAAAAATGCAAAAATTATGTCATCGAATATCTGCAAGTGAAGAAACAAAACAAACACAAATAAGTTGGACATTTCGATTGATGTGGCGGAAGGCCACCCACGGCGCCATGGCCCCAAGCGGATTAACCTAATGTCGTAATTAAATGCAAAAAAAAGAAAGAAAGAGAAAACGTTCCGTCGCCATACGAACGGATGGATTGGCATCGATTTTGCTGCGGAATAATTTATGACTCCCAAAATGGGAGGCTAATTAAAGATACCGCTGCCCCTGCTTTTTTCTGCTCTCATCTGACCTAAATGGATGCTCCAGGTGGAGTGGAGTGGCTGTTGTATCGGCGACTTTTAATTGGGTTTAAGTTTTTAATTCTATTTGGCTGTTTGTGTGGTTAAAGAGGTGGGGGCAATTTTCTTTGCGCAAATATTGAATTAATTAACGAAGGCAACGGATGCAATTTTTACAGATTGCAATTTCTAATGCACGGGTGGCAACGGCAGTCGGTCCGCAGTCCTCTCGAGGACACATTACATAATTGAATTGCGGCTACTGCGAGGCTGAAAATAGTCGCGGTCAAGGTTTTCGTTGTAAGGCAGAGCCGTGACTTTTGCTCTCTCGAGTGTAATGGGAAATGAACGAGAATAATAAAGTCCCATTATTGGATGTGTCTAAAGGAGGTCTTGTGGGAGGTTTATTTTTATGTACCTCAATGGAAAATCTGTCCTGTGTAACAGACAGATGGAATATTAATAGCTACGATGGAGTTTTATGTTGAAGGGCACTTGGTTTAAATCGCCAACTATTAGTGTGATGCTCTTCACACATCAAAACGCTGTGCGACAGGAAATACTGCACGGAGTGTCAAGGAAATTCGATATCCGATGTCGGGCAAGTCTTTATCCCTACACATATTCTAATTCCTTTCATTCGACGAAAAACGGCGGAATACGATGAGTTCCTTTGATCCAGCTCAAGCACCTGCATTTCGCAAGAATAATTAATCTCCACAAAATGAGATCTCTTTGTCTGGATAACCAGTCAAAACTAGTCCATTGCCTTGTATTGTATAATCGCAACCAATGGCGACATTGACAATATTATGCGCAGAACTTTTTTTTTTGTGTGGAGTGTTTTTAACGCTATACTGGAGCACTCAGACTCAAAACTGGTCCATTGTACTACCAGCAGCAACCTCGGTAATTAGGCAAGTGGGCTGTCAGCGAAATCGTCAGCACACTTTTGATATCTATAGTCAGACTACCAGCACTAATCGACCACTCCATTGATAGTGCTGTTAATTTGATCCCAATGGCAAATGGTGACTGGACCAGATTTGAAAACCGGATAAAAACGTTGATTTCACTGGGATTTGAACCGGGGACCCCTCTAACCAAGGGCAGGCACTCAACCAACGGCACCATCGCAGAACTAAGTCTCGGTTGTTGTTCAAAGTTTGCCGTAGCAATGCAACTGGATTGAACAATAATGTCGAATATGTGCTGCTACATGGATTTAGTATAAGGAGATTGACAGCCACAAACGTGCGTCAACAGTTAGGTTACCTTCAAATACTAACATCAACATTCCACGACGGAAGTGCCAGTGGCTTAATCACACATTACGAAATGGCGAAAGTTTTATCGTAAACCAATTTATGGAATGCAACCCTTCTACGTAGGACATCGGAAGACCTAAAAGACAACTTGATTCCCGTGAACTGAATTCCACGTCGCGTTCTCCTAGTTAAGGCCCTACAAGGCGATGTAGAACATAAATTTGAAGAAAAGCTAATGCAACTAAGAAGTCATTCAAAATGTACAAGCAAGTCGATAGATACACGTCAGTCTAACATTTACGAAAGGCGCCCAAATTATATTTTCCAATTCATCTTCACAGAAAGCTCATCCATCAAACCTACTGATCACTTAACAATTTTGAGTACGCAATATTCTGCTTAAGACATCTCTTGAGCCATCCCCAAAATTAGCTCACACATGCTATCGCATCACATATGTACGTGCTGATTAATGTTCCCTCATTCGCCTAAAGACGTCTCCATCACCTTGCGCCGAGCGAACATCTCACATACCTCCTGCTCACCTAACTCAAAAATTTCCTCGAAGCGAACACCTCATTAGCAGTATATGCATTCATTACAGGCCGCCACACTCCTCACCCACTCGCATGTGCACACTCGGGTAGTATTCACGTTTCACAACGAACATCCTGTTATCAATTATCATCGGAAAGCTCATGAGCTAGAGACAAGATGCTTCCCGACCGCCTCACACGAGCCAAACGCGACCAGATGCCTTCAACAAGTGCAAGTATGCTTGGAATACTCGAGCGGAATACACAAGATGGTGGCGTTTTCATTCCTTCGACGTTGCACGGAGCGACTCCACAAGTAACACGCTCCACAGGTCGATCTTCGACGACAACCTAGATTTTCGCTCGAAAGTAATTCAAAGAACGAACCTGACACGCCGCATACACACAGAAACTGTGTGCTTGTGTCGATGCGCCGCAGCCACCAGCACTACGGGTTTGGTGATTAATTAGAGGATACCGGGCGAGTATGCGGTTCGTGCCGACATAGATTTGCATCTTAATTGCAGGACTTTACGTACTCATTCGGGTGACCCTTGAAATTTTATCTCATTAATTGCTCGAGTGTGGAATTAGATTTAATTGTACTTCATGTGCTTGGGTCGCACTTATCAGAATCCGAGCTGAACGAAGGCGAAAGTGCCCCACAAAGGACATGAAGCACATGGTTTATGGGTTGTAATTATTCTGATTATAGCTAAAGGGTACTTACCTGTAGGATTTTACATCGATTCGTTACACAAGCATCGTCCACGCAGGGCTGGTACATGCCCAGGGTAATACAGTTGAGGAGAATGACCAAAATTGATATCCGCTCGAACCATGTGTTGGGTTGAAAATATACATATCTTTGGTTAAGGAGAATGACAAGAAAATTACGGATAAAGCTGTAATGAAAAAATAAATAAAATATTTTGTTTTCATGGGACGATTGTCGGAAAACATGATTAAATTGTGAACTGAATTGAATAGTTCAACTATGTTGACATGATTTTTTAAATAGCTCATTTAACCCTGGAAGCACATGCTTCGTACGTACGCAACTTTACATGTAATCGGTTTTCTGCTGTATTTATTTGCGTATTATGTTCCTTTTTCGTACAACGCCATTCGTAACCCACCTGCTGGTGCAGGCAGCAGACGCGCAGCTGAAAACAAATTACGTAAGTATGACTTTTTTAAATGTGCGTCGTCGAAATGACGAAGCATGGCTTTTGTGTGACTTTTACACCTTGAGGTTATGTTATTTTTTTTATCCTATTATTTGTTTTTTTATTTATGTTTGGTTTGTACAGATGGGGAAAAGTCAAAATAGAAGAAAATTAATACGGAAGAAGTTGAGAGGTTTCTGCTGCAGTGCGACGTTGACCAGAAATCGGACAATGAGGTGAACTCCAACGAAGGATAATCTGACGCTGAGGAGGTTGATAATATATGTGTGGAATGTGCGAGTTCGTCGGAGGAACCAACCGATGTAGACGAAGATGAGATACCGCTACATACATATATTGAGAGCGAAGTCAAATATCATAGCGTTGTCCAAATCCATTTTACGTAGGAAAAACCGTCATAAGTGGTCTACACGAAAAGCAAAATCTCATCGTCGTGGGCAAAGCATTGTACATCAATCTCGAGGTCCAACGCGACAATGCAGAAATGTTACCGATCCGTTAGAATGTTTTCAAATGTTTATAACAAACGAGATAATCAGTGAAATAGTGCAGTGAACAAATGTTGAGATCAAAAATAGGAAATCTCTGTTGTATTCATCTAATGATGAAGCCCAAAGCAGAAATCAACTAATAGAGATATCCAACTTCCTCGTCTCTTGCCCCTGAAATTAGTTTGACAGCTTGTTGTAGTTGTTCCATCTGTGAATACGTGAGAGGCGTTTCGAACAGCTGAAAGTCTTCCCCTTCGAAATAATGAGGTGAAGCAGAGCATTTTTTTTAAAAAGTGATCGTTATCTGAGCGTTATTTCAAATTCATATGTTTCACCCCGAAAAGGAGGAGGAGCTTAAAACACAGATTGTGTTCAGAAGGTACATTCGTATACCTGGAAGTATATTGGAATGCGCTGATCATTGACACGTTAAATTTGAATTCAAATATTTTGCCTTTGAAATAGTAGAAAATAGGTAAAGCAAAAGGGTTTTAATATGATTTTGTGGTTGAATTCAATTTGTAAATAATCATTCACAATTCATAATAATGCAATGATCATGAAATAGAAATTTTGCAAATTCACACATGTATGTATGTACGTCTGATCGTTCGTTTTATACATAAATTTACAGAAAACAACTTAATTCCTTGAATTATTTCGTATTGTCACTTTAACATTGTATATCTATCGATTACAAACACTTCATTTTGCTAATTAATTCGATTTAATTGTGTTGCAGCAGAAGTCATTACTTGAAGCATTTTAGTTTTGGACTCATATCACATATAAACTGTGCAGCAAAATTTGAAAATTTGTCCTACATATCCATTATACGCAGTTCGTAAAGATTTGCTTTAATTTTAAAATGCAACTTGTGAAAGAAACTTCTTTTTCGCATTTTATAATACTATTTAATTTGCTAAACTTGACGAACATCACTCATGGAATATTTCCAGATCGTGGGCAAGTTAAACACATTGGAAATGTATTTGACACTCCTACGAGCAAAATATGATTTGGAGGGGTAAACAGCTGATCAAAAGACACCACTTGTGAAAGTATGCGTAAAATATAGCTTCCAAATAAAGAAGTATGCGTGTTTTGCGGTAGGTCATGGTATTTTTGTCTGGAAAGTTGAATATCTCTATTAGTTGATTTCTGGCCCAAAGGAAACAGACTTCTTCGAAAGAAATTTTAGCCCTTATTGGAGTACTCGTTCTGACAGCTGTCAAGAACGACCATTTTTTATATAATTTTTTTTTGAAAGACTGATTTGTTTAACATGAGATATGAAGCTAAGCTGTGAAAACTGATTTATTTATTAAATATGTTTTTATTTATGCCTCATGAGATAAACATTTAAAAACAATTGTATTTTTGAACATTCAGTAGCTGTGTCGACGAAGCATGTTCTTTACGTAAAAAAAATAAGCATGTCCTTCTAGGGTAAAAAATGCACAGTCCCTCACAAAATTGAGTATACACTTCTCACTTGAAAAAACATTCGATTTTGTTAGTGAAAACTTACAACTAATATCTTCAAAGTCATTGGTTGATAGAATCGAATTTGGGGAGAATAGAATATGGTTCTTAGAGCAGAAATAAATTTTTAAGAAAATTGTACCTACAGAAAGATGGTTCAAAGCAAACTAAGAGATGATTACAATTCCCTAATTTAAAGCCAATTAAATGATGGAATGAGATAAGACTGTGATTTTAAAAAGTTAATACTGTAATAAGTAGCATCTAAAATTCCAATGCAGTTAACATGAAATAGCATTGGAAAATCATATCAAAAACTGCTAAAACTCATGGCTTGACTATAAAATGTCAAATGGATAATTGAACAAAATAAGTTTTTGTGTACTTATGTAAGTTATGGTTGTATATTTATTTATGAGTGTGCAGATCACTGCGAGGTTTAAAAACTTGTTTTCGCTTATTAATGCATAGTACTTTGACGACGTCAAATTTCTTTTACCTTCTTCAAGTGCTAGCGAAATTCTTTAAATAGGGTATATTAGGTCAATTAGGTTCATTTGGTTTGATTCATAATAATAATGTACTATTTGTGGCGCTACAGTCTGGGTCTAGATTTTACAGCGCTCGCGTTGTAGGTGATATTGTTCCCTCACAAGTGGGACGGACCTACAGTTGTATACCGACTACGAACGGATAACTTGAGAAGATTTTTCAACACATTTATGCGCTTTGAGCATTGTAAGAACCTAGACACAACAGGTTCAAGGTGTAGGCGTAGGTGTCAACGCACAGACCCATAACGCCACGGCCGCCACGGTTTGATTCAAAATGTTTGATGAAACTTGCACAATCTAAACCCGAGCGCTAACTCAATCAAAAACGGTTTGATAAAAAAGGAAAAAAGAACGTTTATGGTTCATTTTCGACACTGGACAGAAATGTTCCTTAATTTTGTATATAAAAAAGGGTAAACTAAAAAAAAACATGCTGTTTTGTAATGTTAAACAATCATGTTGGTCCATAGACCTAACTGATGTCCATCACCTATGGCAGTGACTGCAACAGCATTGCCTCTAGCATCCTCAAGGGAATATGGCTTACTCATGCCGTTGGTTCCAATAGCACGCCATGTAGTGACTTCTGCAGGAGCTGCAGAGATGAGGAAGAAGTAGAAACCACGCTACACTACCTCGGCACTTGTCCGGAAGAGAACCTTGCAAGAACAAGAAGAAGTACGCAAGGCGACTGTCTATTTAGCAGGCTAGAAAAAAAATGTCAAATATAAAAATTCAGAACATAATTAAATTTATTAGAAAAACAAACTGGCTATAACCCAGTACTGATGGGTTACTTCTTCGGTGTCAGTTTGTTCCCTCCTTGGCTAACGAGGAATCGGTGTATTAATCACCGGTTAGTGATAGCACAATGGATCCAAACAGGATCTAAGTGGGTCACAACTGTTTCAGCTGTTCAGCTCACTCTTACCTACCCTAACCTAGTCACCCCACGAGGATGTAGTTGGCTTTACTCTATTCCCCAGAGTACGTACATTTTCAAAATGTTTCATTATACTCAGCATGTCGCATTATACACACAAACATTTATTTTCCGTATCTCTTAATATTCTTCTGCAACGTTTACTACTCTGTAATAAACTGTTATTAATCTTTCACAACGTCTGTGACAACAAACAAATGTAATCCAAATCAAAATTCGGGCTAAGAACCATGTCCTGGAAAATATTTGACTAAAATTTCAATTTCCTAATTTGCCCGAAAAAAATCAATGAAAATAATTCTAAAGGAATTATTTGACTACTCCTTCCAGGCACGAGAAATATTGAGGACATTCCTGCAGTGATAGCCTTGTCTGGAGAATTCCGTCTATTGTCTGTGTGCGATAGAATATAAAATTCTCTTGAATACTTCCATTCTTCCATCAACTCTTCCATTACTATCATGCAACGAATCGGGAGAGGAATGTGATCCATTCGTCCAGGGAGTACTGCATAAAAATCAGGGCACAAGAACGCATATTTTCCCCACCCTGCCAAACCGAAATCTCTCAGAACAAAGGGAGAAAAGGAAAATATATAAATAATGACTTTTAGTCTCATCTCCCCTTCCTCGGTTATGCAAAGAAAACTCGTTTAGGATGTACCTCGCCCTTCCGTTGAATCCGAGGAATGCGAATTTGAATCTGAATCAAATCAGAATCATAAATCGAAAAATATCTCTCTCTTTCCCACCGACTGACTACAAACGATCACCTTTTTTTAGGTCAACCTCCGCTCCGTGGCCCGCAGTCTGGTGCAAAGATGAAGCCATTTATTAAATGGAAACACACTCTATGAGCTGTCTTCTTGGTCCTCTCCCCATCGGGCTAAAATTCTTTTTCACGTTTTTTTTTGTTCGTTTTTTTTTTTTGAAAGTGTATCTGTTGTGAAAAATTTATCTTCGAACGTAATAAATTTTCCAAGCATCCCCCGTTCACCCATTTGGCCCCAACATCGCCGCCACAACCGCACTCTGCATCTAGATGGATCGAGTGCGAAAACGGAAATTTATATACAGATGCCACTAAAGTCGACTTTATGGCTGTCATAAATGAATAAAATGTAAAGAATGACTCCGTGTGGAACGGGTACGGGGAGGGTGATATCAGTCCCTCATCCTGTTGTGTGCATTGAAAAGTTTTTGAATTCCGCAAAAGTCTCACTTCACCTCACACCCGGACCAAGTCCATGTGATGCACGTATCTCCAAAGCCCCAAGGGGGCAAGTTTCCGACCAGTTTCCCGCTGGCTCTGTTTAGATTTAGACGATGAATGACGTTTTTTTATGTCATTGATATTAGGGGACAATAAAATCCTGCAACACTTGGTCGTGGCGCTCGTTTTTTTTTTTGCATTACTCCCGGTCGGAGGAGCGATTTTAATGGTCGTTAATTCGGTATCGCTCGGATGGATGTCAGTTTATGACTCCTCTGCAGTAATGGGACGGGTGGAAGGAGGCCAGGACTTCGTATTTGTAAGAGGATTCTGAAGAGAGTTGAGTGATTAATGGGAGCAGCCTTTCGCCCTGTTCCGTGGAGAGTGTTTGCACTGAATCATGGCGGCAAGTAAGAGTGCATTAATTGAAAGCCTGTCAGGAACATTTCTGCAGAAAGATACGCTGGAGGGCCTGGTGAAGTGCAGTGCTCCTGCAAGGAATGATGATCCAGTGTGGTTATAGCTGGAGAGTAGGTATGTTGCGTTGTTACGTTGTTCTAGTTTGTGTTGCCTGGGAGGGATTTCGATGAAGTCTGTGATTTGAATTTTCTTGGAAGCGAAGGATCGCTATGCAGCTGCAGGTGTTATTCCTAGGAATCAAATCGGGTAAGAGATTTTTTTCGAAACAGAGTGGATATGTGAAACCCCAATTGAGTTTTTTGAAGGAGTCTTACCTTAGTTACCAAATGAGAAATATGAGTCTTGTAGAGAAAGGTTGAATTCGAGGAATATTTGCTTGCAACGAGAAGGGGAGACTGCTGGTTTTTCGATAAGAAACGCCAAGGGAAGCACAGAATTGAGTAGGTGATTGTTTCTCAAATTCATGACGGCACGATTTGGTCATGTGAAGTTAAATAAAAAATCGCATGAGATTTTGTAGACTTAAATAATTGAAACCGGCGGGCTGAACATTTTAATTCTGCTGGATATGATCTCTTCCCTTTCACTTTAAGCAAAACATCAAAAGTTCTTGTTAAACACGTTCTGAATCTCTGAAGCGGCGCGGCGCTGTTACGATAGCTTGTAACAAAGGGTAGAAGGAAAGCATGACAAGTGAATGGCATTTCAGTTAAGTTTATGCGCCACAACGCAAAAACAGGCATCTTCCACTGCGGCCGTACATAGATAGTGTAAAGTATAATAACAACAGAATTTCTACACAATCGTAACCCAGGCTGTGGAACAAGGCAACCAAGAACGATGATAATGGTGTCACGCTGAAGAAGACAAGACACAATGAATGCTTCCATTATGCTACTATTTATGGGAAATCGCTATACGCTAACAAATCGTACATACCGATATCTTTATTACCCATTTGTCAATGGTATTTGAAAATTTGATACTGAAACGCATCCGGTAATTGAAGAAAGACGTCTTATGCCTGAGCACCAAATCTGTTTCCGAACAAAAGACTCTGCATTTGACCGAGTACAGTGGACTCTGCCTAATTCGAATTATCCCTAAGTCGAATTACTATCTAACTGGAATTTTGGCATTCCCCTCAATTCTCCATCCAAAAAACAATTCTCTAAGTCGAACTCCCTCTAATCGAACAAATTTTTATGTTCCGTGAAAATTCAACTTAGGGGAAGTCCACTGTATATAGACTAACTAACGAAATCTAAAGAGTACTAGATGATCTGCGTTGATATCTCCCATGCCTTCAAAATAGTCTGATATGACAGCCTTCTCCCTCATAACTTCTCTAAGATATAGACGGCTGCTGCCGGAGTCCCTCAAGGGAAGGTCAATAGTCCTACATTGTTTCTGTTGCACGCCCGAGACATTCCCCAAAACTGAATGTGTACTAGTGGCGTCTTTCGCGGACGATACGGCTGTCCTTGCAACGACAGTAAGTGAAACACTACTATGACCTTTAGACAGGATGTACAAAAATTCTGGCCTCACGAGAATAATTTTAGAAACCAAAATTGCACTTGTTAATGAAACTTTGTTGTACTAAACTAGAAATTGGTAAAGATTTTTTTATCTGATGAGTTCACGGTGTCTCGTAGTGTCTTCGTGAAGATTCGCATCGACCCACGGGAAAAACGTGCTGAAGATGAAAACTCAACTGTGTTTGTCAAACAGAGAACCTTCCTCTTGAATAAACTTCGATCCATGAGTACAGAATGATTCTTATATTCCAGATCGATTTTGTTTAGACTCCATTTAGGATTTCAGGGAGCTGGTCTGTTGTTGTATGGCTGTTTGACACGCGTATTTGGGTGTTACACTTATGTCAATAAAATGCTGTATGTCATAGGGTGTTAGTATGACAATGCTAAGTGTAAACTAAAAGACATCACAGTTATGACCAATCTGCCGTTTTCACTAGACTGGGCCTCTTCTGTTTGTTTTTGTTCGATGCAGCAGCAAATCGTATTTTATTGAAATAATTGTTAAATCCGATATACGTTGTAAGAAGTGCATGACGTTGTGGTAGTGTCGATCTAGCCAGTCATTCAGCGTCTAATGAATAACTTTGACAATACGATGGGAATTAAAGAAAAGATCACAACACCCTCATAGGATAACTTCTTAGTGCTCCATTTGGAGTAGGGTCATCATAGCCATATTCTCATGAGGATGCTGTTGCTGACTGTCACTGCTGATGTCTATCACGGCTTGTTGCAAAACTTTCTTTGATCAATAAAGAACTTCACACATCACGATGCAACGATGCGATATAAATGTTGCGAAACGTATTATCGCTCAAGTATTGTCACAAGGTGATCACAACACCCTCATAGATCACAACACCCTCATAGGATAACTTCTTAGTGCTCCATTTGGAGTAGGGTCATCATAGCCATATTCTCATGAGGATGCTGTTGCTGACTGTCACTGCTGATGTCTATCACGGCTTGTTGCAAAACTTTCTTTGATCAATAAAGAACTTCACACATCACGATGCAACGATGCGATATAAATGTTGCGAAACGTATTATCGCTCAAGTATTGTCACAAGGTGTTTGATTAAAAATCACTTTAAGAAGTATCGCGTCAATATAATTCAATACATAAATACATAACACTCCACGAGTCGACTCACCCACAGAGAATGCCCAAGATAGCCTCTCACGTAAAGAAAAACGTTTCGTGTTCCACAAATTAGCGAACATGTGTCTCAACTCAAATATGTATCAAGTGCTACCCACAAGGCTTGACGAAGTACATCCCGAAATGTTGGCTTCCCCCGCCAAAACATACTCAACTTCCTGTCAGATCTTCGGCTCTTTACCAAAGTCGTCATTAAACGTACACAGAAGCTGCCGCCCACCCATCCAATCTGCAGTCACCCACATATTCTGAGCCAGGGAAAACGGAATAACCGTTGTTGTCGTCATTTATTTTATGCGCCAATAAAAATTTATCCTCCGTGACAAAAGGATGCCAAAAGAATACAAATTTCTACATTCCTTCGCAGGGCAGCACGAGGAGGGATTTCCGCTCTGGTGGACATTGTCCTCATATCTTTTTGCGTGTGCACATTGCAATGCGCTTCACTACCACCGCCGCCGCACCACGCCGCCGTTGGTACTTGTCTTCAATTGTTTTTTTTTCGCTTTTGGTTCTCGGGAAATGGGTCTTTCCTGTTCTTCTTTGCAGCCCTTTCGGAGAAAGTCTCCCTCCTCCTACGTCGCACAAAGTTGCAATTTAATGGTCCTTTTGATCACAAAGCCGAGTCGTTATCCTTTCCTCTCTGGCTTCTGACTGCGCACTCGCCCACCGCCCACCGCCCACCGCCCACCACCCATCGCCCGTTCTTCGAAATGACTTACAAAATTAAACTCAGATTTGCATCCCGGGTATGGGAACAAAATCGGAAACCATTTCGATGCGATATCTTTAGCGTAGTCTGTCCCCCACTCCACGCTGGCTGTGCCTTTGTCCTTCACTATGATGGATGTCGTTTGATGGCACTCTTTCTTTGTAGCACACCATTCGCTGAGCACTTGGAATTGAATTTGAATGCAAAAGGGATACTAGCTGCGATATTTGTCAAATGTCAGCGCGAAATGGAATGGTTGCGTACTAGGTGCCGGAGTGCATTAGTGCACTTCCTGTCGCGTATGAATAATTCTTCTATCAATCATGGCATGCGTTAAGTCGTCAGCGTTGGCCGTGGATGCTCTCGGCGGCTGATGATGCACGTGCCTTTCGCGGTGATAAATGAAAAGGAATCCGCAAGGACACGACGGGAATCTACAAATAGATTCGCGCTGATGGTTCGTTAATCAATCGATTTTCACTTGTTGTCAGTTGTCAGTGCTGATGATGATGATGGCGGGCGCAGCAGGCGTGGACTCCAAAGTGTTTTCCACTTCACACTTTGTACCAAATCGTTTCGCAGGTAGACTAATCTTGGTCCTTCTTGGTTGGGAGAACAAAAGGTTGAAAGAGAGAGGGAGGAAGGACTCGCAACGTAATCCCTGGGTGTCCATGGCCATTTGCATGAGGCGGAGAAACTAAATTCCGATCGAGGTGTGTACATTCCTATGGAAATGAATGAGTCTCAAACTCGGCACGTCCCTGACGCTGGTTTACAAAAGACATACCTCTTCGAAGAGATAAGACCGATTCACTTCAATGTTTGCACTGCAAGTGCTCTCAAATGTGTCAAGAAGCCCTCACCTAAGGAGCTCGTTACATGCAGATTCTATCTCTCTGCATCGTTGCGAAGGGACCCTTCCGCACTTCAAACTCAAGTTTGTCACAGTCTTCATAAAATTGCCATAACCTTTCACCCGATGATTCTGTGTGTTAAGACTTTGCTCCACAGCGAGCACAGTGATTTATTCGGCTTATGAGAGGGAATCAGTGAACTGAAGTTAACTGATCTGAAGTGTCGTAAACGCTTTTATGACATTATGACATTCGTTTCGAATGCCCACTTTGGATTGAATGCCATAACATGTCGTTCATCGACGATGAATGCTTCATCCAATTATATATTCACCAAGACTGCATTTGACCCAGTCATAACCCCAATCCATAAATATTTAGGACTGTTCCCTATCGTTGACATATCCGTAAAAACATTTATCACCCATTCAATGGCTGGGGTTTAAGGACGCGTTGTGTGAAATTTATTATGATACATGTTTGTAGGACAAATTGGTGTAACAGTGGGAGATACCACTTGTTGAGCATCAACTAATTAAGGTAATTTCGCATTTTAAATGTATCCAAAAATGTTTATATTGTTCTAGGCGAATGAAATATTATTTTATAAGAGAGAAATCCTCTGGAAAATCATTCAATTAAATGCCATCGAATTCATTTCAACGTGATTTAAAACGATATTGGCATGGGTCGCAGAATTCGTGACTGAGATCTCCGAATTTATCTCGGTTTCCAACTTCTGTTTGCACGACAAAAGTGTAAACACCGCACGGACACTTCGGGAAGCTTTTCGAATTTGAATTGTTGGACGCTAATATACTGATATTTTCAGACAGTCAAGCAGCACTAAAGGTACTTTCGTCTAACCTTTTGGACTCCAAAACAGTCAAATGTTGATATGACGCTCTACAATCCCTTGCCAGACACAACAAATTGAAACTTGGCAGGCAACAAATCCGCAGATGAGCTCGTGAGGGCTGGCTCGGAATCTATATTCATCGGTCCTGATCCGTATTGTAATGTCAATTGAACCGAAACGTTGAGCGAAACGTATCTTCCATAGGGAGACATTCATTTCAGTGGTCTTAATAAACTCCACTACACAAGACTTACTATCTTTTATGAGGAAAGTAGTATGTCTTTAACTCGAACACTCCGATACAATAGATCTACTCTGGTCGCGGTGTCGTTGCCTTCACAGCATGGGTTGTACAAGAGGGGACAAAAAGAGTTGCGCATGTACTTATCGGAAAGATCTCCAAACAAAATATCTTTAAAATCCCGGATTCTGTCTAGTTATGGTTGCAAGTGTTCAAGAGTTTTGCAGGGCGTCGCCTCGTCTAACGCCTATTTTGACATCAAAGGTCTCGGTGAAGTCTTTCCCAACCTTGACGTAGAAACAGGCATTCTCCATCGTCGATTTTGCAGCGCTGTGTAGCTCGTCTCTATAAATACTGTCATACTCGGCCATAAAGTCGATAAATACGAGGGGCGTTCAATATATTCTCGGTATCGGTTGTATATATAAATTGACTTATTTATCTAGTAATACTATCATTTTAGTGCACATAAATATAAATAAATCATATAATTGTGATTATTAATTCGCTTCACCACGATACCGAGAATGTATTGAACGCCCCTCGTAGATGGGGAGTATTGACTTAAAAATTCTGGCTCTTTTCTGTGCCGTAATTTGAATATTTGGTCAATTTTGGAGTTCGCTGGCCTGAACTCGTACTGATATTGAATAAACAGGCTGTTGATGTAGGGTTTGAGGCGCTTACTCAAGACGGAAGACTTATATGTACCTCTGTAATTGACACAGTTTCGGTCGCCTTTCTTTAGCTACACTTTTTAGATCTATACCGAAAATAATTTACACATTTTTCTTCTTGTATTAACAACAAATTGTGTACAATTTCAACATTTTATTCCGCTATTAAGGCTGATGTACCGCAAGGAAGTGTTCTTGTTCTTCTGCCGCTAGAAATCAGAACATATGAATGCTGAAGTACTTCCTATTCATCAGTCGTTAGGTTTTAAAGATAATTTTAACATGTTCTCTAAGAATGGATGGAGCTATGGCAAGTTGTTATGCTTCACCTTCGCATTGCTCCACCAATGCACATATCTCCGAGGTCTGCATACACTGCATCACAAAAAGGTTTAAGTATGGAATAATTGAATTCCTTGCAATGCCCACTATGCCAAAGTTCAGTTATGCATATGATTCCTGGAACGGAATGACTTTTCAACTTGCCATCCAAGAACTGAAATAAATTCAACAAAATACTCAAATTAGTTACATTGTCTTCTGTCAGTGGTCGCCCCTCAGTTGTCGTAATAAATTCATGGATTTAAACAATCCAACCCTATTCAATGCACTTTTGGACTTTGAAGGGAAGCTCAGAACTACATTCTGCACCATTGATTGCAAAGTTATTTTGACGATGAACCACTTCCAAAAGTGCCCTAGCAGCTATTATTCACCAAAAATCGACGGAATCTCCCTTACAGGACCTTGCAGATGCGACAAAAGATCTTCAATGCATACCATTTGGCATATAATCATTTGCTGGAAATGTATTCTTTTTCAAATTCAATTGTAACTTGGTCCATTCTCTGATGCACCTTCGAGCAACTTATCTACTCTCATTCGTCCTTCGAACGGTATTGAATTTCAAATCTCCCTCTGTCCATTTCACATTCTCTCTCAGGTGACATGAATCGTTTGCTACACAGCCGAACTCAGTTCGTCATTCCGTCAGACGAGTTTCCGTAAAGTTTGTGCAATTCCTGCATCTGTAGTATCATTTCCATTGGTTCAGTGCACTCCAGCTGGGACATGAGTTGATGTACCATCGATTTTCCATCGCATTGATACAATCCCATCATACGCCGTATGCATTGTCGGATCTACGCAGTCTGCCTGGAAACCCGTCTCACGCCTCCCACTCGCACAGCCCACAGAGGCACATTCTCCAGTACTTTACAACGATAACAATTTGTGTACCAATCTGGGTATTCGAACAGGAACAACGGGACCACAAATTCCTGAGATGAAAGGGTACCAACAACAGGACCAGACCCATTTCAATTAGTTGAACGCTGTTCTTTGAAATTAGAATCCGACCACCAGCTCCCACCCTAGCATTCGCTTTGTTGGCTGGGTTGGAATTTGGATTTCCTCCCCCCCGCCCTCACCCTGCGACACCGCCTCAAACGCCTGTCATCCGTTCAAGGACTGGCTCACATTTGGCTCGAGACTCGAATGAAATGTCCTTTGCCGCGTTTTGTTGTATTTAACATGCTTTCGGGGATAAATACCGGGAATTGGCGGTCGGTATGGGGACTGCCAGCGTTCGGGACATATTTCAAATGTTTAAACAACCCCCGCCGTCGCCGCCGCCACTCCCGCCTACCGTCAATTGCGGGTTAGGGGTTTTTATTTCGAATTTAAGTTGAATGAATATTTATGAAATATTTCGTTTGCTCATTCGCTCTGCTGTGCCTGTGTGCGGGTGTGGTGTGGGGATGGAGCGAATCGAATATGGCCGAAGAGTAACATAAAAACAAGTTTGAAAACAAAAAATGTAAATTCTGGGATTTGCGCCGGTGGCTTTGTTTTTGGTTATGAAATACCCATTAACCGAGCTTAGATGTGTGTGATACAGCTTGAGTTACATTTCAATGCTGGGCGGGCATTGTAATGTTTTGTTTTTTTTTTTTTTTTTACTTTTTTCTTTGTTTCCGATAGTCATGCGGAATGGAATAAATATTTATAAACGTGATTGGCTGACATTTAATTATGGGTTATGTGCCAACGCATGGAGGGGTGTGGTATGTGAAATCAGATTTATCATATGGGTGTAGCCTCCGTCTGCTTCATGGTCTAGACGACGGGCGAATACTAGGTCTAATTTGCAGAGAGATTGATGAGAACAATTGGTTGGGTGTGGCAGTTGGGCTACTTTGGAATTAGCATGAAACACATAATTAAGTGTTGACCGGGCATGCGGTTTGATGCCGACTAGGTGCAGTGGATAATCGTTGATTTTCAAATTGATTTCAAATTTCACAAAAGGACTTCTTCAACAAGTGGAAAGTGAGTGAATGAGTCGATTTCTACGCAGATGGCTGCACATTAAACCAAACCAGGTCTAAATACATTCGACTACGCCACCGGAACCTAACTACTCGTTCGTAACAAGGTCTACCCAGATAGGTATGCAACAGTAGACGTCTCTATTAAGCGAAAAGCAGTAGCACACACAATTACTCGAGGCTGATGAAAAAGAACCAACTCCAAAGACCGGCGCCAAAAGTTTCTTTTCAGAATAGTACCAACATTTCGATAAATCTTATGAATCTTTTAAAGAAAGAGGATAAGCTCCATTTCATTATGTCATCGTTTCGTGCTTGGCAAATGTGCGAAAATTCGACCATTCGACCAATGCATCCAGAAAGATTGACGGTGTGATACGGCAGCATCACCGGCCTTACTTCTTTCGAGATAATGAAGAAGACAAGTCATAACTTGCCATACAAACGACTCTAAACTCGAGGTTGTGAAGAAGAAATTTGGCAACTAGTTCCTCTCAGAACGGGCGTTCATCTATTGGCCGTTGCAATCATGCTACTTGAAGTCCTTAGTCTACGCAAACAAGTCAACCACGAGCTCGATACCTCATTCGAGACGCTATGAAGACGCCGGAAAGCATTTGATTGGTGTGCTCTTCCACATACAATGGCATGAATGTAGTTTCAAAATAAATCCAGGAACAATATATATAACAATATATAATATAAATTATAATATTAACGGTGTGAGCCATTATTATTTTATTTAAAATCGTTCTTATCTGATCACCCTGTAGATCACAGTGTCCCATGTATATTCATTTCTTTAGGCCATGCTTGTCAAGAATTTTCCAAATCGCGATTATGAAGTGGAATTCGAGATCAAATCTCACATGCTCTTGATCTTTGAAATCTGAAGTTTTGCCATCGCTTATAAGCTTCGCTCTCGAACTCGTCTTAACGTTTATCTTAATTCCACATTTTTCAGTTCAACATAATCTTATTTTCCAACAAATCAATTTGTTTCCGCGACGAAAAATTTCTCGTCACTTACCAATCCCTGCCACGACGATCTGTACAACCCATTAGGGAACTGCTTAAAAATTGAGAATTCATCATGTAAATACGAAATTTACATTCGACTTAACAATTCGACGGTAATTTGAAAGGGTTCCCGGTTTGAGTTCTAAATTACAGATAACCCTGACGCCTTGACAAAACCATTCCGCATTGTTGCAATTAGCCCTTACAACCCACTGCGCCACAGTATGCAGTGCAGATACAAATTCCATACCACCGGGCATGGTTGAGCGAACTTTCCTCTGCAGATGAGGGGGGTTTTTTGTTCTCCGATGCCTTTTGTTTTGTGTGAGGTTTGTTATTTTGCTTCTTTTTTCGTCATAACTTTTTTTCTGTTGCTTTTCTCTCGTTTGCCATTGTATCATCATTCATTTTAAATTCATCCACCTGGGATTGACAATGGCACATGCTCCACATAAATACAATGCGAGAAGGTCAGCGGGGCAGAGGACCGAGGCTGTGCGAGTACGTTCATCTCGTTACAGGCTCTCGTTTATGTTTCAGTACGTATGAGCACATATCTTCTTGTACATCCGGGGGAAAAAAAAAGACTACAAAAAAATTGTTTAAACTGCAGAACAAAGGTTCTCATGCACAGAACGATACGCAGCCGTTGAGAGCTGTCATCAGGAGAGCGCTCAATTGATTAAGGCCTCATTGTTGCAGTTGATTGTTGTAAATGCTGCGGAAGGAAATTGCGGGTTTCCTCAAGACTTTCACGAGTCACAGAACCCGAACAATGAAAAGGATTTCTTCTTGACCTTGACTTACCATCGTTCATATGTGGTTTGGAAGTGGGCTACCTTACACATGTGTGTTCAAGAAATAATGGAAGGTACCTTCCGGTAATTTGTGGAGTGCGTGTAGGTTGCGATTGTTAAACCAGAACTGCTGTCAAGTGCGTTGGTGTAGTGTAACCTTCAAGTAAGGAACATCAAAGAATTAATGTGCTGCATTTTCACAATGTAATTATGGGAAATCTTCCACCGAGTATGTCTTATAAATGGCGAACCTGATTAACCATGCACATTTGCGTTCAGGGCAGAACTGCTCTTAATTTGGTAAGATACCAGCATCTACGGCAACCGCCTAGAGGTGAACTAATGTATGTAGCGTCCCCTCTGTTCAGGAGTTTCAATGAGGACCCGGTCCACCAGGTTTGGGGGTTTCTGTAACGACTCCAAGCCTCAGACAAGGAGATAACCTGTTGACGACCATGAAAAACGGAAAAAGGATAACGATTTTCGTGTAAAGTCAGGTCCCTTAAGAGACCACGTGCAGCCGATGAATTTGTGGAGGACCCAGAAGACTACAAGGGAGACATCAACGCAGTACAGGAGGTCTACCTATAACTATGCCTCAAATTGTGTATACTGTCGTTTGTCAATCAATGCCAACAAGTGTACTTACATATGTTCGTTACTCTCGTACATTATTTGGTCAAAGGAGCCTTGCATTAAGAAAAAAATTATTTTCCAATTCAGAGGACGAGTGCGCTACATACAGAACATTTTATGGCCACTTTTACATTCAGATACGATCTTAAGTTTATGACACTTTTACTTCAAACTGTCTGTAAAATCTCCTCGGACGTTATAAGTTTTCAGATAATGTTTACTAGAGAATATTGAAGAACTCGTGTTATTCATCAACCAGCAATAAATACTATTTATCAGTCGCTATCATCAAGGCAGACATCGCAGTTTGATACCCAAGTGTAAAGTGCATACAGAAAAGTACACAGAACTTGCTCCTAGAACTTTAAACTTACGTACAAAAATCTCGGAAGCTTGTCAGTGTTTTCGGTATTTTTTCAGGATTTAGCTTGATCCAGTCTTACATTCTTGGTAGGCTCTGTAAATCCACCATGGCCATGGCAACGTGGACCGCCCGTATCGGCAGATGAAGTGTGTTATGACATCTTCAAACTGTTTCGTTGTCAGAACTGTCAATATAAACCGAAATATATCCGAATATATCCGAATACCGAAAACATCAATTGAACACACCCTCATTGGAATATTGCCCTTTGCCCATTGCTAATATTCTTCATCAAGTAAAGCTCTTCAATACAAAACTGTGGGTTGCATTGCAATTGTAAACAATCATGTAGATGTTATGAAAGTATCGTGCTGTACCCCGTGAAGACTGTGATTTCATTCAATAAACTCCGAATCTCCATCTGTTCTAAAATCTTCAAAATAGCGGTAATATCATTTTGGAACAAAAAGAAATGCTATTAATTAGACTTCTTTTGATGGAACTCCACTGGACTTCTATGAATGTTTGTAAATATATGGTTTTCTGATCATCTGTCCGAAAGACTTTCTTCATACCATCCCTTAATTTTGATTTAGTTCAGAAACTCTTGTTAACAAACTTCTTCGTCACACCACCGATCAACTCCTTGACATACTCCTCTCCACATTCAGTTGTATCCTATTCCCAATCTTTTCTGCGAAAGTTGTTGTCAAGTCAGTCTTCAGTTTCCTACAAGTCCTCAAAACTTGTTACAAACTATTCCATTTCCACGCATTTTCGAAGTTATTTGTTGATACTATAAATAAGGTTGCTTCGCAAAATCCGAATGCCCTCTCGTACATAAATAAATAAGTTTCCATCAAAATTTCTCAGAAATTTGTAAGCAAACAGCTCAAGCACCAGGGGCACAACCACTTGAAAGGAACAATAGACTGCCTCGGAGCTCACAAAAGACTCTTTGTTCCAGTCCATCTGTTGTTTACTATCCACTTAAGACACACTTCTCATGCAACAATTAGACGCCGCACCAATTAAAATTCAAAAACTTTCTCGATTCCATTGTTTCACTGCGCCTGCACACCGCCCCGAGACGTCCGTCTCTCAGTCACCGGACTTGAATGCACGGACTGCACCAGGTTTCCATGTGTGCACACAATTTCGCTATTTAAAGATTTATGATCTAGATATTTTCTTAACGACCCTCAGAATGCATTCTTCTAAGGTCCACCCTCCCACAAACGCTCGGCACTGTCTCAGGAAATTCGGTGTAGTCTGTAGACCATCGTGAGGTCGGCATTGTTTATGTTGTTGCCATTGTTCCGACGATAGCACATGGAACGGGGGAGGCGTCTACTGTGGACCCGCCGACACACAGACGGTGCAGGAGGAAGACACATGGCCAGATCCGGTGGGGTAGTCTAGCAAACGGATTTTATTTCGATACGAAAGTTCAGAAATTTGGCAAGGCGCCAAAAGAGTTTAAGACTTTAATCGGTTGAGCAGCAATAAAATATTTGGCTGCTTTTACTTTTGTGGTGGTAGACGAATGCGCCCAATTCGATGGCAGAGTGGCAAGAGCTGAATATTTTCCAGATGCCTTTCCGTTTATTGTGTGTGGGGCGGAGCAAACAGGACTCAGTCAATACGGTCAATTAGACGAGAGAATGAGAGTGCCGCTAATCAAGTTGGATATTGTTTTACGCTCAAGGACTCTGGTGGCGGACTGTAGCAGAATGCTAAGTAGTCCGGCGGTGGTCTGATTGGGGTTACTCTCACTGCTGCGCAATGTAGTATGACGCATGGAACAGAGTGGTTTTGCATTTTTCAAATGGGTCATGGCGAGCAAAAAAATGTCTTTCAACAAATTCAACAGCGTTTTTTTTTTTACGTCAGTCAGTCTTTTTGATTGTGCTCTTTTGTTTGATTTATGGGTAGTTTGGAAAAAAGCTTGAATCAATCTTAGTAACCACAGTACTTCGGGATGCCATTGTTTTATGCGCCAGATGTATAGTGAGAAAAGAAGAAGAGGTAGCTAGCTGGCATTGGTCTTAAATGCCTGTGGGAACTATCATGTTGGTAACTAAGTAATCTTTTCAAATTCATGTGGTACGGCTAAACGAGGAGTATCTAAAAGCAATCATGAGGGTGAACAGAAGAGCATTCCTGGAAAGACGAGTATTGCGGGTGAATTCATTTAGACAAGACTGTCTAGTTGAACATAGAAGATGTGTTGAGAGTGTTTTGTTGTACGTGTGTAATACAGGATTCGATTAAATAAACAAATTGATACAATACTCAGTGAGTTAAGATGGGAATTAAGTTATTGTTCACTATCTACAGCTAGAGCTAGAGCCATTGGTTTAGGAAACATGCCTGCTCCATTGCGCAATTCCTTGAATGTCCCAAACATTCGTACACTAATGAATGTTCATTGACTATTGTTGCTACAGATCTGGCAATGCCATAGACATCATTTTCAACTGTCAAAACTGACATTCGGGACCATGCGCCTAGGGAGCCTTTCTTATTTTTTGCTGAGCAGCTTGGCGGCGGACAAGTGATAAAGAATAGCAGAATATAACGAATTTTTTTATGAATTAATAAAAACAATTGAATTGAATTCTTGTCTTTCATATTAAAGCTTCCTAACAAATATCTTCTCATAGTTTGTAGTTCATTGAATAAAAATAACATTAAAAGGCGACAAGTCGTGGATGTTATGGCACCTTACTGGTAGCAACCATTCGGTTGCGAAAACTTCACCAGAGGCTATATGCCAGGAAGCACGAGTTATCAGGAATCACAGAAACTTGGTGCGATCACTTGAGGTTGACTCCCCAGTGAGACCGTCGTGGTGACTGTGGCTTAACACAATGTCTTGGGAAGAAGCTTGCCTCGAAGTTTATCACGACTAATGAGGGTAGTCGGGTGCGACTCTGAGACATACATGGTATATGGTACAAATCGGTGTGGAGCTTCACACTTCAAGGAAAGGTAAAGGATATGTCAATTAGCTCGAACTCAATTGATACCTGAGAGGCTACCTCAAGGCATTGCTTTAGCGAACTGCACCCTAAGTTGAATGGACCTCGTGGACCTCGATATCCAACTGCAAAGGGGCCTAGAACATGTTTATTACATTTACTAAGAACTTGGCTTTGTAGACGAACCCGCTAGAAAGGACACTACCTCAACATTCTTTCGTGTGCAAGCCCGCAGTCCATGTCTATAGCTACTGCAAGACATCTACTAAGGCTTGAAACGCTTACTAGCACCAAATGCAGAAGGTCTACTGGCACAGGGTGCCTCATCACAGAACAAGTATAGCCTACTCTCGATACAAAACGCTCAAGCGACCTGATAAGTGTGAGTACCAGAACCATTTTTGGTGTTATAATCGGGCATTGCGCAAATGGTATTCACGCCTCCAGACCAGGTATCCCCTACAACGAATTCCGCAGAAGTTGCAGAGATGAAGAGGAGGAGACTACTGCTCACCTTCTATACAATTGCAGTGCCCTCTCCTCTCGCTGATTCATCACGACATCAAAGACATGACAGGACTAAGTAATATTAGTATTCGTCATCTAGATCGCTTCATTAAAAGCTGTAAATGGTAGGCCCGTTGTGTTACCAAAAGAATCTGGGAATCTAATCTGCAGGATCACACACATCTAGCAAAAAAGGTGTCAAACAAAATAATACCGAAAAGGTGGCTAGTCTTTTTAAGTCCACGGCTAACCTGTCCTTGATACAGAATGAAGCGCCAAACCGCAATCAAGAAGTTCATTATGCCATCTGCTGTGCATCATTCTGCATTCATTGTCATCACATATTTTCTAACATAAAACAAGTGAGGGCCTTGGGAGGTTACTTGCATTCTCTCACGTATCGGCACTGTCTATTTATCCCCTGTGAATCCAAATTGACATTGATCTCAGCAACTAGTTAAGAATAAGATCTCTTCCAGGGAAATTTTAAATCCCACAAAAAAGCTTATGATCGAGATTGATGATCATTTCCTTCAAAGCAATTTATACAGTTTTCAAACACACCTGAGGACAGACCTCTGAACAGTTTATTCTAACTGGATAATTAAAACCGACCGCAACGAGTAGTCTACAGCCAAGAATTAATCAATTCCCCTTTGCAACCTCGTCGAGTGTGTAAACAATAAGCTTTCAACCACGAGTCCATGCTTAGATGACCAATGTTTTGACTTGAGTAGGAGTGAATGTTTTCATATAAAGGTACCCAATTCCTAATTCTCTCAATTCTCAGTGCGTTCAAAAAATTGCACAACCAGCAATTTCAACATCTGTCACAAATGGAAACAAAAGAAAATATCTCCCAAGCCCTTATTCAATAACTCATGGGAAATCAGCTTTCAGGAGATTATCCCCAGCCCATGGCAAATGTCACATCTATTCATGGTATCCCTTTGACAAACGCCAACCTGCGCACCCCTGAGTTTTAAATGCCACCCAGTCTTCTGTTTCCGGCGGTAAACGAGCACACCGCCTCATCAGTTAAAGGATTACTCGTCCAAATCCCTAAAAGCACCACCACCACCTGGCATTGGAATTACTTCGAAATGTCAACTAAACCCTTAGTCATTTAGTTTTTCTGTCAGTCGGTGTCCTTGCCGGGCGCCATTTAAAATCGAGCGCCCGCAAAGAATGAGAGTGAATGCGGGAGTTAACAAGGTGCAATGATGATGCTCTCATTGTCGAACAAAAAAAGTGAAAAGTAAATCCTTAAAATTCCGCCAGCGATCATCGTGTCCTTGCTACAGTTTTTCATTTAATTGTCGCACACAACTCACGGACACACACCCACAGAGCACAGAACTAGAAGGAGAGACAAACTTACTATTCGGGCACATGTAACGAAATCCCCGGCGTTAGTGAGTGGCGCTGCAGAGGCGACACCAAGTTACAATTAGTACGGATAATTACATTTACAATTATAGCAGTGTGAATTTTTGGCCAAAAAGAACTCCACGACTGGCAGTCGAAAACGCAGTTGAAATGTGGACTTGCAAGTTGCAACCGCCTCGCATCTGTGTGCGAACATCAGGAAATATTTTGTCAGCTGAAACCGAAGCTCAATTTCCAGTGCCGTCTCGTGTTTCCTTCGTGTAGTGTGTGCATGGAAAACGACGAAGTTTGCCACGTCTATAGGTCTATAGACACGGATCCGGTTGGTGGCTGTGTGAAAGGATTATTTACAATGCCAGCGGAAATCAATTAGGTTATTAGGAAGTGCGATGGTGATGGGCGCGAGACAGAGTGTCGGGATCTAATTCCATGTCCCAGCGAAGACGGGTAACGAGTGTTTACCGAGGAGGTTGGGGTCGTGCACGGTCGTGAGTCCCGGGCACGGCGTCAGGGTATTAAATGTTAATTTGGGAAACTTTCGAAATTAGAGTCGTTTTCTAATTGTTTCGAGGGAATCGAAATGAATGCGCAAGGAGAACTTAACGCGATGTTAATTAGATGCGATGGGGTGAGGGTCATGAGCGGGACCAACGGTATGGCATCTCGTTCGCGAAAAGTTATCTGCGTAAACACACACAGTGGAAGATAAATACGGTAATTAAGGAATGAAATACACAAAAGCCAACTCATTGTGAAGAGGGTTTTCGCTTTTCATTTGGACCGGGTGTGTGTCTGGGGAATGTTTTGTGGCGATGATGGAGGTTTGTCTTTTGTTCTGAACAGTATGAATGGTCAGTGTTTTTGGCACTTTTTTTTTATCTTTTTCGAATCAAATTCAGCGTCCGATGTAGAATTTATCGCTCACTGCTGAAGCGTCATCCAATCCCTTCGCATATTCATCAGCAAGGCATTTGACTGGCAAGAGAAAATACACATCGTTAGCGGGACCATTCAAGGACACATTGCTTTCACCGGTCAATGTCGATTCGTATTTAGTCTCGTTACCAGTAGATACGAAAAGCGAATACAAATGAAACCCAACGCCAATGAGCAGCGAATACACGTGTATCATCTCTCGGAGGCTATTCGTGCGCATGTACGGACACATTGTGTGTGTTAATTAGTTAATCCAGTGACTCAATGCAAGCGTCGTTCAGCGATAAAATCTTAAAGCAAACAACCATTCAAATAAATTTACCACGATAATCGTCACCAGTAATCTGATGTAATTCGTTTAATTAGCTCAGCACTATCGGCTGGTTGACATCTTGAGCCTGGACGACCACGCAATGTTTTTGCAATCGGGGGGCGAGGGTGGTTGGATTCATTAGCATTCCGTTGGAAGTTGGTTGTAGAACAACTGTTACCAATCGCTTACAGACCAACTGACTGACTTCATTGACTTTCTGGGTAAATTATGAATCGACTACAAGGAGACTTAGGTCATGTCTTATTCATGGCTTGTGGTTGTGTGGTGAGGGTCGGACACAAATGAGAATTAGTCCCAAGAGGAAAGTTTATTGAGAGTCCTTAATGGATTGCTTTCGAATTGAAAATGCTTCGTAACCTTCATGAATCTCTTTGAGGTGGGAAATTTTGAAATAGGTTTCTAGAACTTTCAGCGGAATGTCAGTAGGTAGGTACTCGGAGTGGTAGAAAATGGTGGATAATACAAATTCGCCAGATCAATCGAAATCATGGGGAATGTTTGGTACTTCCCCTCCACCCCGGATCACTCTCAAGTCCCACAACGTATGAAACAGTTTCAATAACATATCGAACAATTTCCGCAGAGACCTTTCCTTGAATATCGAACGAAAACGTCGAATTCAGACGTTAAAAAGTACCAATCATAAATGTTTCCAATAAAATTTCCATCATCCGAGTACCTACAATCCTCCTCATACAATACCGTTAATCGATTTCTGTACTCTAAATAACCAACACTTCACCACCACCCATCCATCTCAGATAACATCCATCAAAGCGGTGCAGATATAAACGTCGCCATTAAAACCCCCGTTGTACGCTCTTAGACGGTGGCTCGCAATTATTGTATTTCGCCCCGACGCGACGCCACCAAGAGATAAACGCCGCACCGTCTGGCGGTGGTGTGCCCTCGGAAGGTGGGAAAATACCAATTAATGGGTGCTCCGTGAACGAAATGCTGCAGGAGCAGATCCAAGAATCCATTTATTCAGATGCTATCAGTAAGAGGCGCCACGAAACGATCCGCAGATTGAGGTCGGGTAATAAAATAATATTCCACCCATAAACAGAGTAGGAGTGATGTCCTCTCCTTCCGATCGAATGACATAAGGGTGAGGAAAGAAGTGAAGCGGATAGGTTGGTTCAAATTTAGCGAAACTTTGAAGTTAACAGTCATCTCATGGACTAATGGATCCACAGTCTACACCAACATCTTACTGAAGAAATCAATTAAATCTCGACCAAAACGACTTCCAAGCAGTGGTCCCTTCGACGAGGAACAAAAAGAAGCCCTCAAGGGCAAGATAAAACCCTTTAATGCCAACGCAAGCATCCCGCACAAGCACAAAACCAAAATAAATCACCGTCATCATCATCATCACCATCATCTTCTTCGTTGTCGTCGTCGCCCTCACCTACACACGAAGCGAACTCCTTGCGGTTGAGTGAGAATTCGGTGAAAGCCTATTCAACCCTATCCCCCGCCAACCTATCGACCAACAAACGCAAACGTCGTCGTGCGAGGAATGATGGAAGGCAGAGGGGCATTCACAATGCGCGAAGGACATGTTGGTTTGGGAAACAAAACAAAAAAGCACCAAAAGACAAGCTGAAGAATTTTTTTTCTTTTGTTTTCCATTCGAAAAGATGATGAAAGGTTTTTTGGGTGGGGGGAGGAGAGGGAGGCTAGAGAACTGAATTTGTTGGCCCAGTGCAGTTGGCAGTCGACCACAACCATCAGCAGGCACAATGGCGGAAGTTGGCCTTCCGGCAACGGGGTGTGTAGTGTAAGACAATTCTTTCCTCTTCCGTCACGGGGTTTCCATGCAGAAACATTCAAGTCACCGTCAAACAGACGAAGTGGGTGAATTGAAATGCGAAAGGACGACGACGACAACAACAGCGGCGATGATGATGTTGATGAAGATGATGATGATGCAGGAGCCGGAGCCGGAGCTGGAACAGGAGTAGTAGTAGCAGTCACCCGGCGGCGGCGACGGTGGCCAGGGTGACAACAATACCAAAGAGTGTGCATTGTTTGTGTACTTCCCCGTGTGGTTCACTGTGGGAAGGAGCACAAAGAAATCGAAAAGAAAGAGGCACGAGTCTAAGGACGAAAGGCAAGGAAGAAGAGAATGTGCAGGAAAACTTTGTGCAAGAGTAGTTTGTGGAGTGGAGAACATGAAGAGCCGTCCGGAGGATGAGTGCAAAAACAACAACAAGAAAAAAAAAGGGCTGAATGAAGATTCGAAAGTAACAGTAATTTACTGAGATACCCTGAGAGAGGGAGTAAGCTGATGCAGTTGCAGATGCAGGATGTGTTGCAAAAAGAGTGTCGGTTGCAAAGCCATGGAATTAGGGGAAACGTATACCATTTTGACAGGATTGAGATAAATGGCTGAGAAGTTGACAAGCCACACAAATTGAAGAGCAATCTCAACTGCAGGGCAGTGTTTGGATTTAGAGGAGGGAGGCAGGCATCGGACTGGAAGAGATTGGGAATTTGAAACTGACAGTTGAAAGTGCATCCAGGGGAATATTGAAGGAGTCGACGATTTAGTGAGTGCTTGTGGGTTGTCGTTATCTGCTGGTCACTTTCAGACAGTTGTGGATTGCATTCGTTTGATACTATAACCCGAAGGCTGTATCCGCAGACGACACTCCAAATGGAGAAGAAGCAACTGCATGGATATTGATTCTTCGGGCCGGAGAGTTAATATGCTCAACATGGTATATTCCTTGTTGAGATGATTGAGCTTAGATTGAACAAAACCAAACCAAACTTACCTACATCGTTCAAGAAGAACCCTTAAAAATTATGAAAGAAACGAACAAAAATTCTTCAAAGTTTAAAAAGGATATGGATTGGTGATCAGCATCAGGCACCAGTTTCTTGGCCTCGTATCCTGCGTCAAGTACTTCAGTGCAACTGCGGGGAATCCTGGATAGGGCAGATTCGGTTCTCCGGATGAAGTTGAATTCGAATCGCCATCCTCACTGCTGCACGAACCACTGCACGAGGACGACGACGATGAGCCGTCGCTTAAGGATGTTGCGCTGTTGCGACGATGACTGCCGTGTTTTCGGCGGCTGTGAACAACAGCACTGCCGGCGGCAGCCGCCGTTCCAGCTCCCGAATGCATTGTCGACTGACTACTGTAGAAATTGTCAGACGGCCGCTGCTGTTGGCCGACCGTCGACGATGTCTGTCGTCGATTCCGCGTGTGCTGTGGCTGAGTGCTGCTGCTGCTGGTTGTCGCTGTGCGATGACGTCGGCCACTGGGAGCCGGCTCAGGCGCGCCTGTCTCACTAACACTCTCACTCGCCTGACGATTCAGTCTATTACTAGTACTTAAGCTACTGCTCTTAACATTAATAGGATTCTTAGGGAAGCTTGACGCGTCCGCTACACAACCCGCACTTGTCACTGCACTATTTGTACTCCTCTCATTTGCACTACCGCTATGACCAATGGTCACGTATTCACTAACACTCGCACCGCCGACGCCACCGCTACTACTCGCTCTGGCACTTGAGGAACTTAGGTTTCTGGAAGTCGGTCTGTCCTTGCTGCGGAAGCTGCCGCCTCTAGTTGAGCTGCTGCCAGCACCTCCGGCGGCAGCAACTCCACTACCGCTGCCAGCAATGCTACTGCTGCCGTCCATGGTGGAGGACGAAGGATTATCTGTCCTTGATCGATGGGGGTTGTTGCTATTGGTGCCGTATGGCTTCGGTATCCGATATGCGGTGATGTCTGCTGAGTCTGAGGTGTGCGGCTGTGATCGCTTCGCGTTGCCATTACTCAACGGATCGCGGGCGTCACGTTCTGTGAGAATCACCGTCGGATTCGGACTGATATTGATTGTTTGATGGTTGTTATTGTTGGCGTTGGTGTTGTTGTTACTGCTGCCGTTACTATTGCTGACTGCATGTGTTGGATGTCTTGACTCCCTGGAGGAGTGCAACATTTTATGAAACTGGCTGCCTTAGGCACCAATTTATTTGTTTGCTTTCCTTGTTGGCTTGACTGTGAATACTCGTGTCAGGGATTGGAGCCTTGAACTTTGATGAAGTGGGTAACTTGGTGTCATTCGTTTGGCCGCTGCGGTAGATTCGTTGGTGCCATGCTGAAATGTAAAAGATAACAAAAAAATTGGTTATTAGTTTTGGATACTGTAAGAGAGAGAGCAAATTTATTTAAAATCATAATTGGATGTGCGTCGCTCAAATACAGTGCGATTTGAAAGCCAGAACCATTGAAAATGGAATCACTGAGATATGCGTCACCCACAGCGTTGACGGAAAAATATTTTTCAAAGTGCCACCACTGTGCCAAAATATACGCTTTTGTGTATTTTCAAGAACTTTATGAATTGAACTTAATTAGAAAATTTTATAGAAACAAACATAAACGCCTTAAATACTTAAGTTAATAAATAAATAAGGCACCATTAACATTTAACACTTACTCATCGAAACTTACCGAGTATTGAGCGATATTGCACGAGGAATAAAAATGATCCCTTTCCTCGATCATCTCAATTATCAACAGAATCTACCAACAAACGGGACAAAGAATCAGAGAGGACATGCCATGTTCACATGTCTTTGGATCGCGAAAGGGTCGCCGAAAAGATCGCCTTAATACTAGCGTTCAACTCTTTCGGAACACAAATGTAACCGATGACGTTGATATGCTCATTTTTAAAATGTTTACCAGAGAGCCATATTCAATGTTAAAGTGCCACAATCCCATTTCAATCAAAAAGTACCATAATGGCACGATCGTGCCACCTCGGCAACGCTGGTTGCCCAATGTAGTCGCGACGGGAATAGAGCTATGTTGTAAAGGGTGTTTATTTTAGAGGCGGAGAAATTTAAATTGAAATAAAACAAAAAAACTATTCTGTCCAATTCATTATTCGGCAATGTTGACTTCCAAGTCATGTCATTGTGCCGCTCACCGTTGTCTGTAACATTTTTAACATTTTTGAAGACATTTGGACTAATGATTAACCGGCCCATAAAGCATACCAAATGTTTTTCTATATGAAAAGGTCTTTCGACAATGGATATGGTTTAAGTTTCTCGAAACGAACAATGACAAAATAAATTTAAACAATTTGTAGAAGACAAACCAAACTAACCTCAAACCAACCGAGAACTGTCAAATCAGCTGTCACAGAAAACAATGTTGCCCAATTAAGGTTTTCCGCTCATAAATAAACACCCTTTATTACCCACATAATTTCACTAATAGGCCCTTCTAGAACAACCAAACTTTTTCATTCTATTTTAATATCTATCCGTCTCTTTTGCAAAACCCTTAACATTCAGTGGAATTTCAAAACCTACTATTTTTTAACCACCTGGCTGAATTCTAAATTTAAAAATAAATTTGCCATGAGTTCTGAAAAGGCACTTTTTACGGACTGATTCGGAAACCTCTTTGAACACCAATGGAACTCATGATTTTGGGCTGTTAACGGCTGTCCGACAAAGTTAACAAAGTTCCAAAATGTGCCAAGTTGCCAACAGTCAGACGCGTTTTAAGTCGAACATGCCAGACAGAGCGATTGAATTCGACACCACCGTGGGAGCGTCGCCAACCATCCACCGTGGGACCGAACGTTATCAAGGCCTTCGCTCAACGACATCGAGCGATTGGAATAAGTAGAGTAGTTTAGTTTTAAGGTAACTTCGGGCTGAGTAACTACAGCTGAATTAAAATAAGATAAATTCTTTAATTTATATTTCCCATTCATATCAGACGCAAACAAAAATCATCACAGGTTTAGTCTAAGCTTTTTGAATGCATTGCAGGTGAATTAATGGGACACCAACAGCTCAAATCACGAAGAACGTTTTAAGTTTTATCATTTGAACTCAACCCAACTTCAGTCGATACTCGTGCCACATTTTCACAACTCAAGCAGAACCATCATGAACGAGCTCTTCTTGACCTGACCCATGCTGTCGACCATTAAAGTTCTTAAATTAGCACGACTCCCCGCAGCCAAGTCAACAGTGTCAAGGCGAAATATTTTTCTCAAATAATTATATAAAAGGGCTGACTGCTCTGAAAACAAACCCCGGCATAGTCCCGCATAGAAATGAAAAGTCATTGGGGTCGGACCATAATTCTGCTTGAATCGTTCTGTTTAATTTTACGATGGATAAACCCGCTCGCCCTTGCAGTGGTAGTGGACTTTTACCATTTCCTTGAAGGATGGATGGTGGGTGACCCTAATTTTTAATGGGGTTCCCCTGATCCACACACTGAGAGTGCGGACATCGCTTGTAAAGCTGCCTCCCGACCAGAAGGAGTCGGTGCTGGCATTTTTGTTTTCCCTTGGCTCTGTTCTTAGTTCAAGACTTTTGAGTAAATATTGCCATTGAGAGATATTGATTTTCGGATGAGTAGTGTTTGTTTGTGTACTTTTTTGTGTTCGATGCTTTATGACCGGGGGTTGGATGTGAGTGTTTCGCAAGTGATATTGTTAGCGCGTGCCTTTTACTGTTGTTTAGTTAAACTTATTTTCTCGACTTTATCGCTGCTCTTGTATTTATTTTTCGGTATTGATTGAAAAATAAGAGCTTGTTTGTTTTATCATCTGTGTTTCCTTACACATTCGAAACGCATTAAGCGAACAACGATGGATGTTGACTGGACATGAAATGCTACGGTTTCATTACGCATGAGATATTTGTGTACATATTCGGGCGGGGGGAAATTTAAGTGGTTTAACCTTCATCCGTTTTCGTGGAATGTCTGGGGTGAGTCATCTGGTTTCTTTTTAATAAAGACTGGTCAGAAACCGTGGATGAAATGTCATCTCACGCACTCATCTTACACTCTGAAGTTGAAGTTGACATGCTTTTGGTTTGGATACCATCAAGATTGTACAGATAGCCGCACAATGTTTTTCTGACATTCCACATTCAATGCTCAGCCCGCAGGAGAAAATGTTTTCAGTTAATTAAAAATCTCCTTCTTCTTTCAATCAACGCCTCGCAACCACTTAACAGTCTGATCATATTCAGCACTTGACAGGACTACATGCGGTTCCTTCTTCATCACCGGAGCACCATTTATCACCGGGAAAACTCACAAAAACAAGCACTTGACAGCAACCTTTCAAAGTAAAAAAACCTATTTCACTTCACATCTCTCTAATGACGACGGCTGGCAAAAAAAAAATGGTCTGTTTTTTTTTTAACAAACAAAACTTAGGCAAGGAACCACCCTCTTCAAAGTCATTAAATGTTAATCTTGCCCTCGTTGTAATTCATCACGTTTCAAGAGCACCACGCCAGGAGTTCGAGTTCCCCTGTGCAACCTAATTGGTTGTAATTAATTAATTCCCTAGATTAAAACACAAGCTTCTAGGCATTACACTAAATTAAATATTGTCCTGGTCTTCGCCTGACCCTTATTAATTCATCCAACAGAAGCGAAAGGGCGAACGAAAAATAGCGCTCCATTCACAAACCTTTCTTTTTGATTACGAATCTGGCGAGTGCCGAACGCGTGCAGTTTCTCTTCCAATTTGCATTCAATTTCAATTGTTTTCCTGCCAAGAACCGCTGGATATCCTGGAGACGAAGCATTCATCGATTACCGTGCGTCTAGGGAAAGTAGATGAGTTTTTATCTCACCGAATGGGTTGGAAATTGAATTAATTTTCAGTACAAAGAGAGAAGGGGCACCGACAACGGTAAACAATCGGTAACCAATTCATACGAATGAATTCATTAAAAAACGTTCCATTATCCTTCATTCAATTAAGCTTCACAGGCGAGTTGTGGGAAGTCGTTTGGCTTCGGGTTCGTCTGGGTCTGCATGCGAACGACGGGGATACTCTGAAGATAGTGGACTAGGGATGTTGTTAAGAACCAGGCAGGGTTGAGTTTGGGGGTCAATTTGAACGTTGTACGGCAGTCAGATGTAAATGAGTGATGGTGCAGCGAGGAGAAAAGTGGGTGGCATTCTGGAAGGAGTAACAAGGTTAGGTGGCCACTAATGTTGTTAGGACTACGAGTGACTTCTACTTCTACTAATTGTACTGAATACGACAACAAAGTGATTTCCTTGAGCGAAGAAACGTGTCTTTTGTGATGCGTGGGATTATAGGGTAGACGATATTTTGTGCAATGGACATGAGTTTAAGCTGAAATTTAAAGCGGATCGAAACTGATGAAGCCTCACGGAAGACAATGATTTACTTGCACACAGTGGGGCCCACAACGCCAGTAGATTTCGGGAGTAGATCTCGATCGTCCTTTGAAAGACTCTTATACCTTCAACTTCTCCCATTTTCTGATGAGTAATAGTTTGAATACGGTCAAATAATGCGGAGCATGGGCGTTAGAAAGTGATGATGATTATTATGATGATGATACGTTCAATAATTTCATACATCAGGTGTAACACAGACTGTTGTTGTAGAGGAACTCCCATGGAACGTCAAGTAATTGGAGAAAGTAACATTCTAACACCGACACTTGACTACTTTCCTCAAAACAGCGCAAGAATATTCCAACTGTTAGCTCAGCATAATAGCGCCTTGTTATTCACGCAACATTTAAACCAAACGAACCTCATTGATGCTTGTTAGAGGCTTAAGTGGTTGATAGGAGATGTTGCATAAACACATTCCATTTAGAAAGTAAAACGACATCATCACAGTTTCGCTTTAAAATATTGTAACAATAATTTCACGCTTAACACCTGCGTTCCCATTCGACTAGACTTCATCTCTTATCTCTGAAAAAGAACAAAGCGCTCTTGTATCGTCTCAATTATTTTTTATTTCGTCCTGAACCAGCACCTAAGTGACTCTGTAACTCTTTCAAAAAGGACTTTAAATGAATCGCATTTAACTGCTTCTAGGCACACGGTCCGATGCTTATTCAAAACCGTCCGCTTCACTTCAAGTCACAATCTCGCTCATACGCTCTTGACACCACAGTTCACCCTTAGCCTCAAAAGAATTATTCAAAACAAAATGGCATTGCGCCGGAGATCATGACCGGAACCAGCACGTAACCACATACTAAAACCAAATTGAATCCGTACCGAAGAGGCCGCCTTATACTTCAGTTCTCTGCCACCCGTGGTCAGGATAGGAACCAATAACTGCGCTGAAGAGCACTCACCCATAAAATTGTGCCACATAAATGCAAAATAAACGAGTTTCCGCCCCATGGACCGCTTGCTTCAATCTTCTGTTGCCACCACTGCGCCGGGACGAGAGGGTATCCCCAACAAAATGTGAAAATCCGAAAAAGACGATAATAGAATATTAAATAGAATATTAGGGATAATTATTTCGTCCGGTGAAGGAAGGCAGTGTCCCTTCCTGCGATTCTCAACATCCACATCCAAGCCCAGTCAGACTCAAGATGCCTGCATACATTTTAATTAAAGTCCTTTTCCACTGCACAGACCCAAGGTGAATATTTGGAATTCCAAGGAGGATATGTATGTACATTCACTCGTCGTGAAGCGGGCTCTACTTTGAATATTTAATTAACTCTTCTCAGGACAAAGCCAGCTGCAAAGCTTAAAGGATATTTTATGTTTCCAACTGGCCGCTCATCCTCCGCTCCGCCCTTCACCGGTGCCCCAAACAACAGGACCAAGAGCCAACAAGTAATGTCTTCTACTAGTCAGTTCGCAATTGTATAATAAACTTTTAATTGAAATGCTAAGATCGAAGGAAGAAGCAAAGCGAATTACCATCTGAAGTGGATGGGTTAGGGGTAGCTTTCGAATGGAACAGGATGCACGAGGAGCAAACGAGATGAGCGATCTTCACATTGCGCCAACGTCGACGATGGTGCCGACAACGAGTACAATGTGGATAGCAAGTACACTGGTGGGGATATTTTATAAAATTATTTTGAAATGCCCCTTCAGCGGGTGCTCAAAGGCGGCCTTTAACAAACAAATTATTGCCGAGTGCCAGGCTTGGTGGGATAGTTAGCACGATTCTTTGTTTTGTTTAAAGGCAGCCTGTTGGCGAGCAATGAAGACGGCAAAGCATGGGATGAGTTTCGGTTGGCGCGATGTGGTCGCACCACACTATCGAGTTCATCACAAATCCTTCATTACACTGTTGATTTATGGTTATGGGCACGACTGTTTGATGTAGACTCTGTGGCAGAAAATTTAATTTCGGTTTTTCTTTTTCTTTCTTTTTGAGTAGCGTCTATATTCACAGTGGATAGTCATATTTTTTGGGTTACTAGAATTTAGTGTAATTCAAGTCTACGCTGTGGTCTTCGTGACGTCGTGTGTAGGTGTGTCCCCTTCAATTTTGGACTTCTAGAGTCAATTCCTGATCCACTTTCATAATTCACGGGTCCACATCTTTCGTGGACGATATGCAAAACATCAGAGCTGATTCTTGGAGCCTTCGAAAGAAAAATTCTGTACGTCTACGAAAACAGTGAATTGAGGAGAATTCCTGACCGTGGATCTAGGAGCATGTATAATATAAATGTTGACGTAGTTCGCAAGGTTCGCAAATCCGTCAACTGCATTAACTCGCCCACGAGTGCATGGACACCAATAATCCAGTTAAGAGGGTATTTGGATACGAGGCCCTTGGTATAAATCTGAAGTTCTCGCGGTTGCTTGCTCTTTGATGACTGGAAGCAGCGCGTCCGGGACCGTCAGCACAGTACAATTCCAGGTTGAGGCTTCTTCTTCTGCTGCCCTTACCGCAAAGGGCACCACAGATCACTAGCAGAACTGTGCTCGCGAAGAGACCAAACTTCATCTTTCGAGAGAGGGCTCTATTCCGCATTTGCCTCCATGGCCGAAAGAATTAACGGTGGATAAGCGTTTGATTTCCAAGCGTTTCATAATTTTGTTTGTCGCTTTTTTTCCAGACGTCGCTGTGGCGTAAATTGTAGCCGGTTCCATCTCAATGCTATGAAACTCTTCATTGACAGCTAGTTGCGTTTGATTCATTACTCCATTAACTTCTTACTAGGCTAATACAGTGGATTCTCCCAAGTCGAACTCTCAATAGGTCGATCTCTCCCTAAGTCGAATTTTTTACTAACTCGAAGTTTTTGTTCGCCATATTGTGGCATTCTCTTAAATTTTCCATACAAAAAACCATCCTCTAAGTCGAACTCTCTCTAACTCGAACTGATTTTTGTTCACTGTAGTCGTAGGATCTTCTTGAAGATTTTGGTTCTAGTGTTAGTCTAGTTTTTCATTCATTATAGCCATAGATTTTATTTTGGGAACAAAATCCACATTTTCAATAGCGCCACAAATTTAACCCCAAAAACGTTCATTAAAGTGTCTAATTATCCGATCGTTTCGTTACCTTCATTTGCAACTGTATTCCGAGGAATAACTTCGACTTCAAAGCTGCCTCTTCAAGAATAGAATAAACTTTTTAATAGCAATTAAATTCGTCATATTTTTGAATCCGTCATTACGAGATGACGACAAGCATAATGAACTTTGCGATGAAAGTCGTAATTCATATTCATCATGTCCTCATTTCTGTTGTCAAACTTATTATTCCCAGTGCTGCCGACGGTCTAAGAAAACCATCAACCCGTCGCATTAAGACACATGCTCTGGTGAGGGTTTCTTCAAATTTATGGTCCATTAAGTAATGCTTTCTTTTTTCTTTCCATTTCTCTTTCACTGCGTTTTGTTGAAAACTTTTGGGAATTACATCGAATTTGAAATCTGTAAAGTGAAACTTTTGCACCTTAACAGTCCGGGGATATGGGTTTCCCGTTTTCAATTACGTTGAAAGGGATAAACATTAGATGATGTATATGGTGACAAGATTCTGCGCACAGCTTTGCAATGCAAATGAAAGAACGGAGAGACTGAATCCATTCAGTGTGGACGATGAAGTCATGGAGGTTTGCGAGAGGAGGTCTGCATAGTTTACTACAAAATTAATACACTTCCCCAGTCTCCATCGCAGTGTCACTCTATGAGTTCAAAACCTCTCTTAAAATGATACCCCAAAATACATTTTAGGGATCTATAGAATTTATAGCCTGCCGAATATCGTATAGCCACACCCTGAGTCAAGCTAATCCTCCGCCCACCCTAATGCGCCATTGACACCGCAAATCAATAAAACCGTATAAAATAAAATCGAATCCTTTAAGAGCAAGGATTTCAAAATATTTACATTGCTACCTAAACGATTCAAAACATTGCAACATATCGCAGGGATATCAGCCAGCGCTCTCTGCCAGACATAAATAGCACGTATACGCCCCATCGCACTCGAGCAGCGCAATATTGAACAATAGTGGTGACATAAAGCCTCTTAAAGCTTCCTCCGGCTACCTCCATGGATGCATTGGATTCAGTTATGTGCACTATATGCATTTGTGTCATCCCCTTCGAGGGGGTGTGTGGTCGCAGCATGGGACAGAAGAGAAAACAAGGATATTTGGTCGGATTATTATTGTTTTCTTCTGTGCACCAGCACTCGTTGTGCCACTGCATATCGACGCGATTGCACAATGCAAAGTACGAATCACTAACGACCCAGTCACATGAACAGTGACACATACGAACACTGGGTGCAACTTGAAGCAGAGTGGGGATTGAAGGAAATTTAAGAGCGTTGACGATTCAGTTTCAGTTGCTTCTTTTCGAAATTAGCAATTCCACTAAAATCATCAATTTGAAAAGCATTTAATATGTAAATGAAGGACTCTGTCCAAGTAAACACAATCGATTCTTCACTTTAACCACAGCTAAGGATGTGGCGCCCAACGTGCACCACGAACAACACGATCAATCGTCGATCTCCAGACGTTCGTCGCATAGATCCTAGAAATAGACAATATAGACAACATAGAGCTCTAATACCCATACCTCTATTAATTGAATAAAACATCAGCCCTTCGTTCCCAGAATCATACACCGTATTTCCTCCCTGAAATCTAGGTGAACATAATCCCCCATTCGCCAACTGTCATCGTGCCTGAATTCATAACCAATTTGCTAAACGAACACTGCCACCCCGACGGTTAAATATGAAAATATCGACGCAGAACTCTAATAAATGGACAAAACGGAAGCGAGCACAAACAATGGAACGAACTGGACAAAGAGAAAGAGGAAACACACATTCAATTGATTTACCCATTCAACGCGGAAGTCCTGACAGGTGTTGCCGTCTCCAGGAGACAGTGGCACTGCCGCAGGATAAAAATAATCCACTGCCTCCACACATACATAGTGGAGCCATTACAGTCTTCCACTGATTTGTGTGACAACGTGGTGGATAAGGGGAGTCTCCAGACAAGCTGGGGTGCTCGACATACTGGGATATTTTTAGTCACGTAAACTACGCAACGCTGCTGACCTGTCTCCTCCTTCGGCTTATGGCACAAATTTGCATAACTAAATCGAATTAGTATTGATTTTCCATACTCCGCATTCGACCCGCCATTCCATCCACAGCCGATCGGTTGTGACCTGACGGAGTCACAGAGAATCGAATCATGTGTGTCCTCCTTTCGCTCGGATAATTATATTAATCGAAGTGTCATCATGGATAAACGTTTGCAAAGTATGATACTTTGGCCGAGGTGACGCCTAAGTGGGTGGTTTGACTGACTCTTGCCACCTGGATGGAAACGGGTTAGCTTCTTTTTTTTTTATTACAGACAAATTGAATTATATATCAAGTGGGTGTTATGTCTCCCCTATGCTCCCATCCTCAATAGGGGTGGCAATCAATTAAATTTATTTCGGTGTAATGACTATATTGTCTCATTAACTGATTATCGGCACTTAAAACAGCGATATGGTGATGCAGTAAATCAACCGGTTCTTATCATTGCAATTTCGCATTACGGTATGATTTTGTACAAAATCTCGACTGTGTTAGATGGGCTGTGAATTTTGTGGCGGTGAAGAAAAGAATCCCACAAAAGTAGAACACTTGAAAAAGTCAAAAGACAAGGGCCATAAAAAATGCTACTAAATAAGGGCAACATTTTTAATTGTGTACGCTTATAGACTGACCTGTCTGAACTATATCCGTTTCTCTGTACAGCTCATAGAGTTAGTGGTTTTGTAAAGGGTGGTTAAATTTTAAGGGCCGATGTTGAATGTGAACCACACCTGAACGTCAAGTTTTTTTCTGCATTTCATTTGACATTTCTCAATTTCAGACTAACTCAATTTGAACCATGGAAAGATACACAATCGAGCAACGCGTTAAAGTTATTATGTTAGTTAGGCTTATTATGAAAATGGGCGTTCAAATCAAAATGCATATCGTGCACTTCGTGACTTTTTCGGTCAATTTAATCGTCCAAATGTGCGTACAATCGGAAAAATCGTGCAAAAATGTTAGCAAACCTGGTCTGTAGCAGATGTGAAAACACCAGTGCATGCTCGTACATCTTGTACTGCAGAAAATATTGCTGCTGTTCGCGATAGTGTGGCTGAAGAGCCGTCCACCTCAACTCGTCGTCGTGCCCAACATTTGCACCTCTCACGCTCGTCGTATTGACTCAAGAACTAAAGCCTCTAGACCAATTCAAGCGTCGTCAATGGTCAGAATGGTGGCAAGAAATGGCAACAGTGGATGATCAATTTTCGAAGAAAATCATCTTCAGTGATGAGGCACATTTTCACCTCAGTGGATTCGTCAATAAGCAGAATTGACACATTTGGGCGAATGATAATCCAAGAGCGATTGTCGAAAAACCAATGCACCCACAAAGAGTGACTGTTTGGTGCGGTTTATGGGCTGGCGGCATCATCGGGTCGTATTTTTTTCCAAAATGAGGCCGGTCAGGCAGTTACTGTGAATGGTGTTCGGTATCGTGAAATGATAACGAACTTTTTATGGCCGGAATTGGCAGATATGAATGTGGTTTCAACAGGACGGTGCCACTTACCACTCAGCTAACGAAACAATGGCTCTTTTGCGCGACAAATTCAATGGCCGTGTTATCTCATGTGGTGGCGATGTTGTGATTGACACCGTTGGATTTTTTTCTTTGGTGTTATTTGAAAGAGAAGATGCACGTCGATAAGCCAGCAACAATTCAAGAAATAAAGGATGAGATAATTCGGCACATTAACGGCATAGAATCTCAATTATGCTTCAGCGTCATCGAAAATTTGGACCATCGGAGGTGTGCCGCCGAGTTCGCGGCGGCCATTTGGCCGATATTTGTCCCATACATAATTGAACCATACCAATATTATCATAATAAAAAGAAATGACAAAAATTTCCTAAATAATTTGTGTTTTATTCAAAATCAACATCGGCCCTTAAAAATATTAAATGTATATATTAACCACCCTTTATTATAATTCATTCCGAATAACGCATTTTTCTGTCGAAGCCAACAAGAATAAATCAGGTTGGGTTTTCTTGATAGCTCTTAATGTCAATTTTGAGAGTAGTCCTAAAATATGAAGGCTGGGCATGGTCTTAGTTCCTCTGAAATCGCTCGGATAAAATGCGCATCGGGACATGCGCTGTGTGGCACATAGCACCATCCTGCTGAACCCTTCCAGCTCAGACCATAAGAAGTTACTTATTATGGAACGTACCTTCGAAATGCTGGCACCAGACTAGGATGTTCTGCGTAAGAAACTAGACGTGCTACAATACTGGCATTTCCTCCCGAGCATGAATCAATAGGAAATCGTTTTTTATTGTATGTGTATTCACGAGGAGAAGTGCGAGAGCCTCATGCGATTTTATATGCATTTGCTCAGTTCTGTCGTCTTACGTATGATTCCAAGCGAAATTTGTATCGTTTCGCAGTAAGCCACAAGTGGCTCCGTACTAACGTTGCAAAAGAATGGACCATGCCAAGTCTCAGTCCAACATATGTAGAATACAGTGGTATTGGCGTATTTTGTGTGAATTGGTATCGACCCAGTTACGCTTGAATCACACATCACCTTACTTAGTTGATTTCTTTTTTTAGAAAAGTGTATCAAATTATTGTTCCTACTCTGCCATAAGCCTGTTAATGGTTTATTTATGATTGTATCTTAGTCCTAAATTAGTTGAATTTCAAGTCCCGACGCAAAATTCACGACAATGGCGACAAATTGATTGCATCCAATTTTTGCGAACACCCTCATTCCACGACAGCGATATTTTCAGCATACCTTGCGTTGTGGTAATGATTATGAACTTGGAATATCACTAAACTTATATAAATTTCAGACATTTTTCAACAGTCTGTTATAGTGAACAATTCACAACAAATTTATTGGACAATGCTTCACCAGCTTGACCGCTATAAACAAACAAATTCCTTGCGTCCATTTTGAAAGACCTTTTATGACAGTCAAGTCACTTAGCGACGAAGATTTAGTACAGAATTGATGTGAAAAAATAGGGAAATGTGAAGTCTGCATCGTTCAACGGCGATATTCGATACAAAGGTTACATTGAAGCAAATAGGCTATCATAAGCCGAGAATTGGACTACATTTTGTATACATATGTAAATCGGGTTTGGTATCCCTCCTTCATCATTTCAGTATACATTAGTGTGCGTGACTATTTCCCATGAACATAAACAAAGCACAGTTCCGGCGTCATACTCCAATAAATTTGGGCAAAAGGTTTCGTGCGGATGTACAGATTAAGGGGGAAAAAATTAGAATTAATTTAAATATATTTTTATTCAATTCGCCAAAATCGGGCCATGGTTCATTATAATTGCAAAGAGTTGGCAAATAAAATCGTTTCTATGCAGGACCTCATTGATTTTAGAAATAATCAGATTAAACGGACACCGACAAGTGATAGTATTTGTAATCCGCGTCCGGAACGCTCCCTATTCAAAACAATTTTATTTCCGCATAATCAGGGTCTTTCCCGCCACTCTCTCTCTCTCTCACTCTCTCTCTCTCTCCGGCAAGCTATTAACAGTTCAGGCAAACTCCAATTTCCATATAATTTGGACAAATTTTATGCGCCAGTCCATAGAAACAAATTACCGTTGCCCCATCGTCTACTGGCCCCGTCCACCCCCGTTGGCATTAAAATCCAATTCTAAACTCAACAGCTCATATCCTTTCCGGCGAAATCATTAGCAGCTCTTAAATCAACTTTCCGTATAACATTAAACAGCAAATTAAGACCAACAAAATGCAGAAGGAAAAAAAGAACAAAAGAACGAGCTCAACCAACCGATTGGTGCTCCCATAAAAATTCTCGGGACGTTTACCTCGTTCTCGGCGGCCAGAGGAGGAGGAGAGGGACCTCCTCAGCCTGTCGTTCGATTCGTGAAATTCGAGTGCACTAATCGCTGGCGTCCTTCCAAGCCATTTCCTTTGTGCGGCGCAAAGAGCAATAAGGATGAGAGAGTGAGTCCGATGAAAGCCGACCAAAAATCAAAAAAAAAAAAGGATTTTGTCCCATCGAAAATGGGATCATTATTTAAATTTATGAACTGCTGCCTATGGTGATGGTGTTACGGAAATGAGTATATCCTTTTGGGATCCAATAACCGTTGAGAGTCAGTCATCAACAGTGTGGCTTGTCAGTCGGTGACGGTGGCGGTAGCGACAATGGTGGTGGGAACTGGCGTCAGTGGCTTTTGTGCTATTGACCTTTTCGTTTAGTATCTATGATGGTTTCCGATTTGAAACTGGAAAAGATTTTTATTACACCAATCATGGGTAGTTGTGTTTGTGTGTGGATAGGCTGGGGTACTCAAGGATATCACTTTTCTGGTTGTGATGTGGTGGATGGTGTGGTTTATAAAGAGGTCCTTAAGAGGTTTTGTAAGCTGATGCCGAAGGGAGGAGCGGATTGCTTACATTAGTGGTTTAAAGGATCAACAAATTGGTTTTGCAGATGTGTGAAATCAACACACCGCTCTAGGCGGTTAGGAATTTCGTTTGAGGTTCGTTTTTGGAAGACTGGGTGGCGTGTCATTTAAGTCGATGGTTTCAAAAAACCAATGGAAAAGGTTTTCAGGTTGATGTAACGTTCTTGGGCGGTTTTTTTCACTTTGAATGACATACCCGAGGGGTGAATGTTGTCACCTCTGCTTTTCTAAGAGAGAATTGAAAGATTGAATGGACAGGGAGGAATTTGAGGGACATAAGTGTGTGACGAAAAGTTTAAGACCCAGTTACCGGTGAAATGAGGTGTTTTCATTGATTGACGATTGAAGAATACTAGCATCCATTCCTCCTGTGGACCTATAAACGGTTCTGTGACAAACACTTGTCCCATCCATTCAGTTATGTCCTCTTGAAGGTATGGTCCTCCCTTTTTAGTAATTTTTTTGGTAAGTATACTTTCGGAGCATGGCTGGAACCGTGAATTTGAAATTAGCTGTGTCCGGCATCAAACTCAGACATTCGTCGTAGAAGTCTAATACCTTGAAAAAAAAACTCTCTTTCTTAAAGTATTGATTTAAATATTGACATGGTAAAAAACTCCGTCCACTTGGTCGGTATCCCGCTAAGGTTAGATAAACCTTACCTGAGTGTCCCTCTTTGAAAGATGCTGGGACACTTGCTGCTTTCATCTAATCCCCCAAAGAGAGTCGTATGACATTCACCACACTCACACTGGATTTGTGAAGCGGATAGAGGAAGAAGTCCATTAGAAAACCTTTCTATATTCATCTTCAACACAAACAAAGAAGAAGTGGGCCAAGAATTACTTCAATCCTTAAACGAAACACTCCTACTCCTGCTGAGCCTATCAGATAACAATGAAGGAATCGTCCATCACTGTTGCAGGCACTCACATATCAAACCTTAGCACCCCATGCGTCTTGACACACGCAAGAACGACTCACTTCCCAGCGCCATTGTTGCCAAACATGTCTCATTTTAATTATTCTCACATCAAATGCAGAACCAAATTCATGAATTTAATTGTCCCGCCAAACAAAGGAGCACATCCCCACAAACGGCATTACTTCCCTCTCAACAATCAAAGAGATCCTCCCCTCCGACGATCGGGGAACGCACACTTCCTATCTGTTCAAAGGGAGACTGAGCAAAAAGCAAAAGCAGGGAAAGAAAATCATCAAAAGTTAAAAACTCATATGTCAAACAGACAAGCATCCTTACATTCAATTTATCTCTGAGTAAATATTAAAATGTCAACAGCAAATAACAATTCCATTGAAATTGTTTTCTATGGATCCTTACCGCCCGCCGCTATTCCTCAGAGTCTGCTCCCCGAGAGTGGTTGTATCTCTGGTAAGAGGAGGAATGCCCCTTCAGCTAATTTTACCTTCTCACCTTTTTTCTCCGACAGCCTTGCAGTGGCTGGATGTGTCTTCGAAATCAAGCGAGGACAGACAAACAAACATTGACGGCGGGTGCCACAGGATCGTCTTTCATTTGAGTTGAATTGTATTTCGGAAGCAGAGCGGACCCACAACTCAGCCATTAGTGTCATGTCATTTGCAGATAGAGAACCACCGTGAAATGGGTCTCGCTTGAGGAGTGGGATCATCTGGAGCCGAGAATGACTGAGGAGAATGAAAAAATTTTTACATTACATGAAAAATGAGTCGCCGTCCTTAGCAGTCGGATGGTAGCGAGGCGGGCTCACTCCTCGACTCTTCTTGTTCATCGCGCAATCGGTCTCCGGTGATGTTGTGTTCTGGTATCGCATTACGTTCACACAAGAGACATTCTTGTGAGGACCCTCTATTTCTACACTTCTCCTTGGCTTAATTTTTTTCCCCCACTCGCCACTTCCCCCCACCTACCTGGCGAAGCGAAAACAAGCGGGAGGCGAAAATGAGCAAAAAACAACCAGCCCAGCGATAAGTGGCTTTGAGTTTTCATCCACCCCTTAGCCACCGTGTGCTCATACTCGTCCTCGTGCCGCTCACTTCTGCTGAATTAGAGGGCGTTATTTTTTTCTGTGTACCGTTTCAAGGACTTAAAACTTTCCGTAGTCATATTCGTGAAATGATATGACAGTTTACAGTCGTCCACAACTCTGCAAATGTGCGCTTGTGTATGGATGTGTGTGCCTGTTTCAGCTTCCTTCTGTCCTCATGGCAATGCTTCGTAGAAAGGCGGAGGACTCGGGTCGTTCGGTATCTCTCTTCCTTGTACGTAGTACTTCCGGCGTGAATTGCCGCTGCGAGCAAACGGCGTGAAGGCGAGGGCAGGAGATGATGCCTTCCCGGGTGGCTTACTGACACACATATGAGTTTAGGGGGAGCTCATCTTTTTAATATGAGCTCTCGTATGTTGGCTTCTGTGCAAATCGATGTTTAAGTGAGCGTGTGTGAGTGAGTATTATCCTGCCAGTCAATTTATTGTTATGATGCCGAAAGGTGTCTTTTAATTGGCAATGCTTTGCTTTGCTGGCATCCATCCTTGTCAGAGATTGAAATGATTCTGTGTGAATGTGGGACGCTGAAGGGCTTCTGTTGGTCCCTTCGATGGCACTCTACATCATGGAGTGTGGATTTTCTGATGTAGATGACCAATTGAAGCCATTAGCTGATGTTACTTTTTTGTCAGTTTTGCAAATGGACAACGATATTGGATCGAGTACCATTTGTTGTTTGTTGGAAATAAACCTGCTGCATATAGATCCGTTGGGATGAAGCTTGAAAAGATGTTGGTCCTACTGGAAAAATCACGTGGCTCATGAGTGTAGCACTTAAAAAGTTGAGTTTACTTACACGCTTGATTTTTTTTTTGTATATCTTAGTTTTAACATCAACTGTCACTTATGCATGTGCGTAGAGAGCGATTGAAAAATTAAGCAATCAACGAAACTGATCGTAGTGGGTATATACACATATATTTAAATGTGGACTTGACTTATGCCTCCCCACGAGATCGTGGTTAGTTGAAAGGCGTCGCAGATTATTTTACAATATCAGAGTGTTGAGCTATTTTCACTGCTATACTGCTTCGGAGTATATTCTTACCGATTTTATGAACTGATGATTTTTAGATCAAATGTTATTCCAGCATAATAATTGACTTTATACACACTTGGTCAATGCGAACATGGGCCATAGTCTAGGGCGCTGTGCTGCCATTATCCATGCCGTTAGTCCTCAACCGCTAGGAGTCTAGAGTGGACGCTGTTTTGCATTTACAGCTTGAGTGCTGAGTTTAGTTCTTAGGAGCCTTATGATGCCTCGGATTTTTACTTCCGACAACTCCTCTAAACCATTTAAAGAAAAGCTGCTTAACCTTCTCTTCCTAGCTGCCACAAAGGCTGGTCACATGGCTTGATAATGGACGACTGTCCTCTACTCATGAGAGCACGAAAGCCTTCTCAACAAATGCTGACTACAATTTCCATTAATTTCAATTATTGCCTCTAACTTATCGGATACAAATATAAACCTCTAAAAAAACCATCCAGAAAAGCAGAGTGATTATGAAACTTTTGTTCCCCCAAGAATATAGAAATATAGAAAGATATAGAAAAATATCCAATGAAGGTAATTGAGTGTTGTCAAAATTTGTTTCAACTCATACACTGGGATTAAGAAGTTTCGACAGGATCGACTCTTATCAAGAACGTTCCTAATCGAACCCATTTGCCACAGCAAAATCCACTTTGTAAGGTTCTAACGAGAGTTAGACGAGTTTCCAGAACCGAATCACGTGCACCCTTTCTAAAGTCCTTTTCATCGCTCATGATAGAATAATTGCCTCTCTTTATTGGCCGCAATCCAATAAAGGTTCGATTCTCTTGAAATTGAATCCACTTTTCGATGGCGAATAATGCAAATTGGATTTAGCTTCATTTTCGAACCATAGCTACTAACCCATGCCCAGACACCCAACAAAATCCTCCCCACCCCGCAATCAACAGCCAAATTGTTCGATTTATGTATTTGATTCAATTTCACAAACTGTGTCAACTTCAACCATCGGAAAAGGGAAAACTTTTGGATTAGTACCAAAAACGGGTATGAATCAATTTTGGAACGGCTCCCTGGACGAAGATACAGATCTGTTGTCGACTAATATTGCACAATCAACAGGAAGGGAAGCGATTCGCCGCCAAGAACTTTCCCTTTTTATGCCGAGGCGCACTAGGCATCCTTGAGGGAAGACGGTTTTGTTGTTTCTTTTGGTGTCCGAAGGACATGTAAACATGTCCTCAGGACATGTCACACAACCCTTAAAAGAAAAATATGAAAACAAAAGAGTCCTCCATGGAGGCACTTCATGCGAGCAAACTTTTTTGGGGGAAAGGACTTCGCTTGAGAAGTGTATCCGGTCTACTTGGCCTCGGGCGAATCTCTGATGTGATGGGCGGCGGGTGGTAGATGGGAACTATAAAAACGAGAATATGATGGAAATCTGTTTGTTAAAGTTCACAGAGTTGATGTAGAAAAGTTTCAGCTGGGCCAGCCAGGTACACTGCCAGCTATCGGTCGTAGCAACTGACAATATTTAACCAGAAGAGCAGGCAAGAAATCAGTAAATCCAATTAAAAGTTGGACAGGTAATTTACCGCAGATAGCTGTGCTGGATGGAGAAAGGGTCAGATAAGTCAACTTATGGTGAAACTTAGAGCTGTGGAGTGTACTTCGTTGTTTGAAGGAACATGAACAGACAGCCGTAGTGGGCGATGTACTGGGACGTTTTTTATTCTCTCTTGCAAAATTCAAGCAGCTTTAGGTAGTTGATGATGACAGGATGGTCAGTAGCAGTATGGAAGAGTCCGCAGTATAACTGTAAACCATAAGACTGAACGAAAGTTAATTTTTTTCCGCAGAAAGTTGGGTTGAGTTGGGGTTGGTATTTCCATGAAATAGCTCGAGCAACCTGCATTTCGGTGCTTGAGAGACTTGGGAAAATGAAGTGCTAGATGTTGACACGTTAGTGGAAGTAATGATCAAGACAGTGTGCTTTTCCAGGAGGAAGAAATTACGCACAAAATGCTGATCAATTCATCCCCCAAAGCAAATTAACTCAATTCCTAGAGTCCACTTCTCGGTAAGTTCGCTTAAACCTCTCATTAAGTGCAGACAATTGCCTCGTATCTTAATTGTGCCATCGGGCATGACACAAACCGCTGTCATTGAAAATGTGGTCTGCCACGGACCAACTATCGGTTGTGCTTGCCAAATTGTTGCTCGCACTCAGCCCACACGTGCCACCGCACCCTCCGCACTTTATCTATGTCAGGGTTAAGAGCAGGTAACGTCGCACACACAGACTTGCACGTGCACGTGCACAAATCGTTATTTTAACCTCAGCCCATCGTCAACGCCTTCACTGTGAAGAGAAAGAAAACCGAAAAAGCCAGAAGCAAAATTGACAGCTGACCTGAAAATTTCAATTTCGAATAGTTTCACTCTCCGCCAGCCGATATGGGGCGGCTGTGCGATGCGGTGCGTTCCAGTGGGCATAGACAACAGATCAACTTTATCGTAGTCTCGAGATAGAAAAGTTTTTGAACTTTACACGCAAATACCTCATCCCTTTAAGCGCAGATGTGTGTGTGTGTGTGTGGAAGGAAAGGTGTTAACCAGAGAGCACGAGAAAAGTTTTCCAAAATACTTCTTCAAAATTTTATTGGTGTAAGTGGTCGATTCTAGGTTTTGTCTGGTGCTTGTCATTCGTATTAGTGGGTGAGAACGACATCCCAAAAAAAATTAAGGCTTTTTAAAAATTTTCTGAGGGAGAGAAGGAAGATCAGAGGGAGCAGAGGGATATAAAAATTGTTGTTCGAAACGCCTTTCTGGATTAAATCAACCAATTTTGAGTATGCAGTTCCTAAAGAAATGCCAAATGGCAATGAGTGCTGTCAGGTGTAAGTGGCAGAAGAACTTGTCTTTTAACTAGTGAGTATAGGGAGAATTTAGTAGCCTCAAGAAATTTCTCAGAAAAGATAAAGTTTTTGCCTCAAGTATATTTATTTATGTTTTGAATGACATTGTAGTCATTATCGTTGCTCTCTCAAGAATGGGGTAGTTCAATATCATCACCATACAATAACTCTGGTAAGGTTAACATGACAATTATCCAAGCTCGAGAGAGTTGTGTGGTTTGAAAATGAAAGCTGGTGTGTTCGAGATCACTACACTATGTCTTGGCAATGTTCAACGTTCGCATGGAAGATACGTGTCGACAAGGTTATGGAAAGCAGTAACCTGCAGACAACTTCGCAAGCATCCAGACACTGCATCGGTTTGAAGTTCATACATTAACTCATACATTAACCAAAATGACGATAGAAAAATAAATTTAAACAAGACAACAACGGTATGAGATATAAAACTGATTCTGATTAGCACAGGTTTATCGGTCTAATTTTTAAGGACTCGGCCCAATATTTGCGGCGTTATTCTGGCAATAGCGTCTCGAATGTTTCGAGCTCGTCCAAAGTGGTTGGCTTGTTAGCGTAGGCTAGACCACACAAATTTGTGAACGACTAATATCGATTACAATCGAAAATCGCAATACCAAAATCAATGGACTGTGAACAATCGATTTATGGTCACAATGGACAATCGACACTAGGCCTCAATTTGGGCTTTCGGGAATTTGACTAAGTAATCAATTGACTTTTGAGACTAATGATGTTGGTACACATGCTTATATCATTCAATTTCACTACATAACTATTACATTTTATGGCTACAATAGATTTCGTCTCCAAACATATGGTTCAGGACACCATAATTTAATCCTTTCCACTTCACTTCATCAAAAAAAAAAAGGATCTGACAACAACTGTGATTTCGTTAGCCCTACACTCTGCAAAATGGAAAGCCACGACAATCCTTTACTCCATTGTCATCTTTTCCTTCGAAGGCGTACAAAGTGTCAGACAAATTAAAAGTGATTAGCATTCCCTCTGAGGCTGCATCATTCTACAAATGACAGAAGCACTGCCTGATGGATATGGCAGAGATGGCAATAAGATGATAGTAACCTTTACTCCCCATCACCCTACCCCACCACATTATTCTCACAGAGAATAAATAATTCAAAAACTTAACTAATGCTTGCTTACTTTGATTGATTTAGTTCTGTCCCCTTCAACAGTCAACATCTGCATCCACAACAAAATAGTCTCATCTCATCTCTCGTTGCACAACTTGCCAATCCCCAATTGCTCTAGCCAAGCCAGTCCTCTTTGACTGGCTGCCATGTAAATAAACTATAAGGTCATCTTGCACTAATGTATGCAGCCAAATAATCTTCATCGTCGGGTCACCCCCGGAGCATAAAAGGCGGTTTCGCAACTGCTTATCCAGACACATGTACCCACATATGTTCGTATCTTATCCACTTCATCGTGTGCGCACCCAAAATACGGTCACGTCTCGTTCCTAGACTAATGCTTTTCGTATGCCAAAGACACGTCGTGCATATATTGCCGTGGCAGCATCCTTGCATGAAAGTGGAAGGCAAGTAAGCCACCCACACCACGGCACGACAGAGACCTTGCCTGGCCATAGGATCAACAGGATGAGCAAAATTCATTGCAATCGTGTCGTTTCGAATTTTCGTTTAAAATGCGAAATGGAGCGAGCATAAGTTGGCGACATCTTCTCAGTCGACCGAATAAATACTTAATAAATGTGTCTGTGGTTATGTGTGGGTGTGTGTGTGTGAAGGATATTCACGTCGTCAAAGTTTTCAAAATGATGAAAGTTTCTCTGTATTAACCAAGTGTCGAAGGATATGCTGGCTAAATCAATAATGATGACGTGTGTGGACATCGTATTTATCTCGAGATGATATATATTTTAATTGGACCATCTCCAGTTGCGGAGCGTACGCAAATGTAATTAATGGCGACCGATATGGAGGTGGATGTCATATGTGTTTGCATAATGTCGATGGAAATTGGTCCAACAAATCCATCGATGCTGCTGCACCAGCTGTGCCACATACGGTTGTACACATGTTTGCCGACATGGTGGAGAAATAATTGGTTATTAATGTGATTAGGCATGGCAATGCAGATGCCATTTAGAGACATTTCATTGCAGACGTGGAATAGTTTTGATTGCTTTGATTGAACAGTTAAACAGGAAGCTTCCACAATCGGCATCCGTTTTTCTTGCTAGAACAATAATATGTGAAGGGTAGCATGCCGAAGTATGGCCTTTAGTCAACTTTGGCGGTTCTGAGCAACACATTAAAAATTATCAAGCCAATCGATGTGGTTTCGTAGCCTATATGGATTTCGAAGAGTTAATACGGCACGGCATCCCATGAAAGTACAGGAGTCTGCACATAGCCTTTGTCAACTAATTCCTACTCTCACTTCCACGTGGTGAAGTCTGGAAGCTGTGCCTCTTAGACCGAAGAGGGGTTTATTCGACCGTAAATCAGAGAGTGAGTCTGTATAAGGACTCATCTGTTTATTTATGGATGGCGACGGGCGACATAATCAAATGAATAGTATCCAGAGGTCTAGTCAGCAGGAGCTAACTGGTGTTCACTCATTTTAGAGCAGCTCATACATACTCAAGGCCAAATCTTCACAATAAGACAAATCCTGGAGAAGACCAGTGAGTTTCAAATCGATACGCACCACCTTTTCATCGATTTCAAAGCCGCATACGACAGCATTCATCGCAAGGAGCTATTCGATGCGATGGCCGAATTCGGTATCGCGGGAAAACTGATCCGGTTGTGTCGCACCACGCTAACACATACGCGATGCACCGTGCAGTTCGGCGCAAGGATTTCTGAGCCGTTTGAAACTTGCACTGGATTTCGGCAAGGAGATGCGCTGTCGTGTGACTTCTTCAATCTGGTACTGGAGAAGATAGTGCGGAGGGCAGCTGTAAACACGGAAGGCACTATCTTCTACAAGTCGGTCCAACTGTTGGGGTACGCAGATGACATCGACATCGTCGCGCGTTCTCAACGTGCCGTAGTGGACACTTTTACAGCGATTGCAGAACAGGCGCAACGAACTGGTCTCAAGGTCAATGAGGACAAAACAAAATATATGCTGTCGACCAAAAAACGTTCCGTCACACACCACATTGGACAAAATTTCACGACCGACAGCTACAATTTCGAGGTAGTGAAGGAGTTTGTCTACCTCGGGGCAAACGTGAACTCCACAAACGACATCACAGTGGAGATCCGTCGTAGAATCGCCCTTGGCAACCGGTGCTACTTCGGTTTGTCAAAACAACTGGGCTCCTGACTCGAAGGAGTCATGCTCTACAAAACTCTTATTTTGCCAGTTCTGCTCTATGGAGCCGTTAGCTGGACGCTAAACAAAACTGCAGAGCTGATTCTTGGTACCTTCGAAAAAATTCTGCGTCGGATAAATGTATGGCGCCGTCTGCGAGGATGGTGAATGGAGGAGAAGTCATAACCGCGAAGTCTACGAGCTGTACCAGGATGTGGATGTAGTCCGGAAGGCAAAAACCCGTCGATTGCACTGGCTCGGCCACATCGAGCGAATGGACAACAATGCTCCAGCAAAGAGGGTCTTTGAATCCGAGCCTACTGGTTCGAGAAGGAGAGGAAGACCGAATCTCCGGTATAAAGACCAAGTAATCGCCGATGCAAGACAGCTTGGTCTTGATGACTGGAAGCAGCCTGCCCATTACCGTCAACGATGGAAGGCAGCAATTGCTCAGGCTCTGACCCTCCATGGGTCGCCGGCCTGATAAGTAAGTAATTCATACATATTCAAAGCACAAGGCCTTGTAATCCAGTTGGCTGTCTTCCTTTTACGGCCAATGCCGGTGCCCACATCCTCAGCCAGGTAACCGACACAAGTAATCGGAGACTTCACTCGAGGGTCAAAGAAAGGGGCCTCGCCTCTCAGTTGAGGGTTGTGCATGAGATTAACTCCATCACCACGCAAAAGAAAAAATAGCTCAGAGACAAGTAACTGAATACCCGAAAAAGAATTTTCGACTTACCCCTACCTCAACTCTGCATTAACGAACAACATCAGTACAGATATCAAGAACAGAATAACTCTTGCCAACCGCTGTTTCCTTGGGCTTAAGGGGCCATTAAGTAATAGACCCCGTTCTAGAAGGACCAAACTGATTTTATGAAATACACTGATCATCCCATTCCTCCGTAGCCAATACTAAGAACGGATAAAGAAGGCCTTCAAAGAGAGAATGTTTGGGTTGATGACATCTGGAGGAAAAAATTGAACCCCGATCTGTTTGGATTGTACAGCGACATGAGTCTAAGCCAAGCGCCTACGGATTCAATGTCAGAGATTTTTTAGGCCATATAGAGCACACAGCCATTTAAGTTCCGGCCCGAAGTGTTTTCGAATCTTACCCTCTGGGGCAATGCAATATAGGACGCCCACGAGACCGATGCCGTCAAAGTGGAGAAAGACCTCAGCCAATTGGTGTCTATACTTGCCGACAACACAAAAAAGAGAAAGAAGAATATATGGCCAATCTCCTTAAATGATCTTTAACAAGAAAGTGCTTTAAAGGTTCTCGCCAAGAATGTTTGGTTAGCAAAGAAGTATGTGCATAGGGAAGAGAACTCGATGTTACTTAATGTTCTTTGAATGAAGTGAAAAATTGTACGTTTATGGACATAATATGCAGGCCCTTGACAGCATATCTTCAATAAATGGGCGAGTTACTGCCCGATACGTGCGGCAATCTCATCAAAAATGACCTACTCGACCAATCAGAATCGAGTCATTACTCTTTGCCATTTAGAATGGCAAGATCCAAACAAAATATTAAAATGAAAATTTAGTAGACACCTAAACCTAATAAATGACTTTATTTAGTTTCGGAACCACAAATTGGATGCACCTGACCTGATGACGGTTTCACTGAAGAACCACGTACAATCAACAATTTCTTAAGTAAATGCTTTAAGCGATCATCAAGTTGACAAATAAACTCCACGAGTCACGTGATATCAATACAAGGATCCTTAAACTCGCTGTGGTTAATTTAGGCTTCAATCTCAAATTGAATTATTCATTAAAAACCTACACAGTACACACAATTATTCATTCCAATGCTTAAGCATACCGCAGCCCCTACCCACCGAACTATGTCCAGTTCGTCCAGTTGTTGTCTCAAAATATGATGACTTCTCTCCGCTGATCAACTGTTCAACTGTTCAACATTCCGAAACACGATAAATTCATAAATAACAGAAGTAACAAAAACAGCAAAAGTAGCAGGTCTCCAGTCACCAGTCCGTTTGCCATTTCGGCACGTTCCTTCTTCCTTGATGAATAATAAAATACAAATCGAAGGAAAGTCGCGCAAGCACACACCGCAGGCACCCGACCCAGCACCACCACCACCACCCATTAGGATCCTTGTCATCGTCGTCGCCTCCGTACAGTCCCATTTACCATAAACATGTAAATTACCAAATACAATTCGGGGCATTACCACCTGCATGAGGGAGGCCTTCCAGATCAACAGCCCAGCTATGTATCTCGAGAGTTGTTGTGGATTCTTTCTTCTTTTTGTGTTTTTTGTTTGCCTCCCCGAAAGAGAACAAGGCGAGGACTCTGAGAAGCTTAACTACGATTGTCATCTAAATTTCAAATGTTGGGACTGTGACATCCTCCTCATCGGTGAGTGGCTGTAGGACGTGCGAGGGGGCGATGCTCAAATGAGAACTGTGTCCTGACGCGCAGACTTGCAGTCATCAGTGAATGGATGTACAAGATTGTTTGTTACTACTGGCTGTCGCCTATCGCCCGTGCGAGGGAGAGTAGCTCGTGTGGGACTTGTGAGTGTGTGTTTGGTAAAGTGTTTCCTTTAGGTGTTTATCTTGTTTGTGTCTTCTGCGTATGGGGCTAGGTTGACGCAATTTGGGAGGTATGTGGAGGGGGAGAAAGTGTTTTTCATGCGACGGAAGTAGGAGCTGTATAAATTTGTGTCCTGTTATTTAATTTAGAAGGAAATGAAAGGAAATTGAAGAAATTCAACGGTTTTCGCTTGGCATGGGTCTTGTTGTGGGAATGAAATGAAAGGAACCTGATGGACTCCTCATTCCGACGCATTTTTGATTCTCGGAGACTCCTCTGGAAGGTTGACATGAAAACAAAAATGTGAAAATTGTGAAACCTAACGTGCTGAGGTTACGAAAACTAGGAAATGAAATGTAATCAGAAACCATCACTATTTCATAAGATAATGCTGTTTCCTCGAAGGAATATTATGTTCAATTCGTTTATTTAAAGTCCTCTTCGAAGTTAAGAAAATATTCCCCATATATGTAAAAGGTGTCCCATAATTCACGCAAAATGTAATTCTGATAGTAAGCACAGATTTTCATGTAGAAAGCTTAATTTTTTTTATTGATTCATTGATTATACAGATTGGGGCTATGTGGGACAAATGGCCGTCACGTCAACGGCAAGTACGTACTATTTTATTGAAATTTTCGATGACCGTTTCGCATAAATGTTGCTGAAATTCATTATTATACCTCCCCTCTTTCAAGATGTTGGGGATCGTGGGCTTGTTTCCATAGACCTTTGACTTTAAAAAAATGACGTTAAATCGCACGATTTTGATGACCAATTCTGATCGCAAAAAACGGCAGGTTACTCGATTAGGAAATGATTCATGCTGTAATTGAATTGTTTCTCCGGCTGTATGACATGTGGCACCGTCTTATTGAAACTACATGTTGGTCACATCCTTATCTTGTAATTTAGGCACAAAAAGCTGGGTTATTATGTCATGATAACGAACACCATTAATTGTTACTGCCTGACCAGCCACAATGCCTCCAGCCTAAAATCCGAACAAAAAAGTCACGCGTCGTGGATGCATTTGTTTCTCAACAATTACTCGTGCAGTTTCTGAACCCCAAATGCGACAATGTTCACGATTAACTAAGTCATTAGGATGAAAATGAGCTTCATCGCTGAAGATGACTGTGTACGAAAATTGCGGACTGTAGCTGACAAACTTTTATTATTTTTTAAATATTGATCTACAGTGAAAATGCGTTGTTCTTTCGTATAGCGTTCCATTTGTAGTAATCCTGAACATCATTCTGTCACATCACTGTACTATTAAAAGACGCAAAAATCAAATTTTGCGTGAATTATGGGTCGTCACAAAAGCTTCGACAGTCCCAATTTTGTACAAGGTTTTCAACATCATTCTCAACAAGTCTACAAACGTCTTGCATAGATCGATCTGCTTAACAAGCATGAAGTCTGACTGCAAAATCAATGCAATTTTAATAGTTATCACACAGTAAAACCTGACATTCCTCATACCCTAGCATTTATTCTCAAACCATCTCGATGGAAATGCTACATCTCGCGAGTTTCTCATTAAAACACTTCAGTTCACGTTTTCTCCAAAAACCGATGGGTTTGACATGTAATCTCTCCTCGACTCATGTACTAATTGCACACTTTGTGAATCCACCCCAAAAGTGTTCACCTCAAAGAAAAGTCAGTCAATTGTTATCTCACCCCTTCCTGTGATGTTAAAAACACACATTTACCTGTCAAGCTAAATTTTCCATTCAATTCACGCAGCTCCAAGGTGTTGTCAGAGTGGGAGGGGGAATCCTTTTAAGATTACCCTTTCTGCATCACCTATTCAATAATTTCATCTGCACCCCCTTACAGTCTGCGGTTCCTGCGGGACCCAGAAAAAGAAAACTCTTTTCAATTGGAAATTTCTTTTGAAGAATCCAAGCGAAAAGGTCGCTAAGGCATTGGGTCGACATGTGTTTTTTTTTTTTTTGCTGTAACTGCTGTTGAATTGCGTGTTTTTCGGAAATGAAAGCATTGATTTTAATGGATTTCAAAGTAAATTACTGAGAATAAGCAAAGTATTCGATGAGGCATAACGTGACAGATGTCAAATGAGGTGTGTTTTAGAAAGAAAATATGAGTGTGTTGACTTGAAGGAGCTAGAGTGAGTGGTGATGATGATACTTGCTCGTTTAAGAATAAATTGCTGATTATCGAGACAAATGGAAGTCCATGCCAAATGCAGTGCAAATCATCTGTTTGCTGACGACACGCTGTTATGCTGGAAACGTAGCAGTTTTACAAGTTACAGATTGTTTGGAGACTCTTGGGAATTGACCAGTAAACTCAGCATAACCTAATAACCAGCCGCTTGGACTAGTAGTAGTACTGCGCACACTTCCAGGTTAAATCCGAGGATTAAACGTCTCTCGGAGCTATGATTGATAACTAGCAATGCCTTCTTGATGGCGTAATCAACATGTACTTTAAATGTCATGTTAATTACGCCATCAAGAAGGTATAGTGGTTCCAAGGAGATTTCTTTCCTTTCTCCGGTGAGCTTGCAGTTGGCTCAGTCCTCTTACACGCTGCTACAATTTGGACGGAAGCTATTGCGGTAAGAGAAACTAAAAGGAAGCTGAAGTAAACTTACTGGCTAGGCAAAGAGCTATCGACAGATTCAGGAAAATTTCGGACGATGCTTATCCACATCATTGGTCAATGTTCCGTAGGGAAATTTTCGAGAAAATTAATGAAGAAGTAAAGAAACCCTGTGGAAACTAAAATGAACAAAAGAAAATGGGTTCATAAACTCATACCCATTATTTCGGCTTGAACATCACGGCCTGGTGGCTATCGAAAATGACAACATATGCAGAATGCGGACACAATAATTCTCCCTCCGGCGTGGTATGTCCAAAACAAAGAAGGAGATGCAGAGCAGGTTCATTTTTCAAAAGATAAGCAGACGGTTATATAATAATATAATAATAATAATATAATATATATAATAATAATAATATGGGTGGCGCTACAGCCCGTAGAGGGCCAGGGCCTAGCTTCTCAGCAACCACTCGTGTTGTCTGTGCTATTGTTCTATCACGAGTGGAAGGGACCTACAGTTTTATGCCGACTCCGAACGGCCAAGTGTGAGAAGCTTTTTCTAGATAGTTATACTCTTTGAGCATTGTCAGTGACTCGAAAGAGGTGGGGCCGTGAAAAGTATTTCTTGTCGTACCAGGAATCGAACCTAGACGATAGATAACGCCACGGGCCACCACCAAAATTAAAGCAGACGGTTGCCGAGACTAATTCGCTAAATGACAAGTTGTGCAAGTAAAAGGTATTAGATGTCTGATGGGTCTCTACGGAGAGTGGACACAAAGAAAATATCCCTCGGTGATTAGAGCATAGTTGCTGCTTCGTGGGGAATGTTCGCCGGGTGCAGATCTGTTGCACGTAGCCGCGAAGAACTTAAGAATGGGTCCCGCTTGCTAGTACCACGAGTTACATATCAATTGACATAAGTCAGGAGAAAAATGTAAGGTCTACTCATAAAATTCTCCTATATATGTACATAAGCACCAAGTTCCGGAAATATCAGCAACCTGTCTTTAGAACCACTCTTCTCTTGATTCAATATAGTGGGTAGTCTGAGAATCAAATTCAATTATCCAACAGTCATAACTACGAAACTAAGCCATTCATTTACTGTCCGCTGGAGCGGAATTCCCCATATCCACCTCCCACCATGAAATGTTGTATTTGCACTAAATGTTCATTGCAATCGAGTTGAAATTAATACAAAGAAAGGCACTTGAAAAAAAAATAATTAAACTTAAAGAGGAAATAAAATTAATTTTCGTAAAGAAAATCCCCTTGACAAAATTAATAAAGAACGTCCTGAATCGCCGGAATACTGTGCTACACCGAAACACAGGATCACAGTTTTCCTGTGAGAAACGAGAAACATCAGTTTTCCATTACCACCACGCAACAGGAGTGAGTGAGCAGCTGTATGAGGGAACAGCGAGAGGAGAGACGGAGGACCACGAGGAGGAAAAGAATTATTAAATGGATTTCTCCTTTTGTTTTCTTTTTTCTACTCCATAATCCGCCTTTAATTTTCTGATGAAAGGACATGAAAGAAACAAGAAAGAACAAAAAGAAGAAACTACTATGAAACTCAAATCTTTTCTTTTTTGGTGTGTTTCATTTTTTGTTTGCATTTGTTTTCTGTTTGTTCCTAACGTGGTATTAAATTTATAATGTGTCCTTTCAGGCATGGATTTGTCCCTAGACACATTGGTTTGGACTTTAGAGCAGCTCTCTAATCCTTTCCCTCTTAATGTAATGACTGGCGTGACTGTCGACAGGCTTTGAAACTCCCTTTCCATGCAAGTAAAGCAATTGATTGGAGGCAAACAGTTAAAAAAAAGGTAATTATTTAACAAGCAAACACATCAGCCAGCAAGTAAGCTTCTAATGATGCCAGTGATAGCGATGGTGCTGATAATGATGACGACGCAGAACAGCAGTCACCGCGTCGGAGGCATGTAGAGAGTTATGATGAAGTCGCTGTGATTGATTCAGTGAAGTATTTATTTGCAAAGAATAGCAGTTTTGGTCGATCCAAACTGCCCGTGAGTCATTCGATTCAGTGCCGAGAATTCAATGATTCAGAAAAGATTAACAAGGAGTCGCATGCACAATTTATTGTGACCCAACGGACACTATCAAGGTGATGCAGTGGTGGGCTAAGTTTTCGATAACTTGGAAATACATTCCGAGACACACTAACTAGCTATCTCCCCTTGTTGCTTTTTAACATATAATAATAATATGGGTGGCGCTACAGTCCGTAGAAGGCCAGGGCTGTCAGCAACCATTCGTGTTGTGAATACTATTGTTCTACCACGAATGGAAGGGAACTACAGTTTTATGCCGACACCTAATCGCCGTGTTTGAGAAGCTTTTTCTAGACAGTTATACTCTTTGAGCATTGTCAGTGACTTGACTGAAGTGGGACCGTGAAGAGTATTTCTTGTCGTACCAGGAATCGAACCTAGACAGGGAGATTCAAGAGCGCAGGTGTCGAGGCATATACCCACAACGCCACGGGCCACCACGCTTGTGAACATAGCCCTATCAAGTCTGGAGATGTTAAATCACACGATCTAGGCGGCCAATCGATATAACCATTTCTCGATATAACACGTTCATCGAATTGAGTTTTTAATAAGTCGATTGTTACATCCACTGTTTGGCTTGTGGCACCATCCAAAGATCAAAGAATATAACGTTGCAATATGTCTGTGCACCGATCTCCATTGACTGTAACTGAATAGCTCTAGTTATTGAACTAATTTTATCTTATGATGGTGCAGGCCATGATCCCAAAAAATATAGTGTGTGTAGAAGTATATATTAATGAGTAAATATTTTAGGTTTTTTTTAAGGAAATCTCCAATAAGCGTTCTTGATTGCGTGAATTTTAAACACAGCAGTTAACACCATTTTTCTGAAGACTTTTCCGTTTATTTAAAAATCATTCACGTTTACACCGCACCACTGTTTTCACTTTCTCAACACAGCAGGAACCTTCACCACTGTTTACACAATATCCGTTTCTTGAACTGTGCTGGTACAAGTATCTTCTACAAGAAATGCTTCAGCACTGTTCTAAGACTCCAAATTCTCCGCAATGAAGTCAGCCTAATTTTGCTTTTCAAGCCTATGAAATAATACCTTGGCGTTTGTATAATTCTCGACCAATACACGGTCAATATTATTGTACACTATTTGGTATACCACAATATTAGGTATATAAATGATTTATTTATTTCATCAATGGATTCAAAATCGGATTACAGAATATTCATGAAACAAAACAAATTTAACTACTATTATTATGATGATAACTATTAAAGCCTGTAGGGAACAAAGCGGGTTGTTAATATCTTTCTTAAAAAGTCCGTATATATATTGAGAGTGTGTCTTATATTTCGAGGTTGTATCGTGTAGGAGAAAAAGGAAATCATATGTTTTGTATTATAAAATATTTATACAGTGGACTCTCTATAAGTCTAATTCTCACGGGATGTAAAAATTAGTCCTAGTTTGGACTTTTTTTAGTTTTGGTTTTTTGTAAGCAAAATTGAGGGAAATGCTAAAATATGGCGAACCATTCAACCCCAATGAAAGGGACGATGATGATCAACAATTCCGTCCACCCGACCCAGATGAAGTGAGGATTGCCATATCTAAACTGAAATCCAACAAGGCTGCGGGAGCTGACGGCCTACCCGCCGAGCTTTTTAAAGCCGCAGGCGATGATTTGGTAAGGAGCATGCACCAACTCATCTGTAAAATATGGTCGGAGGAAAACATGCCTGATGAATGGAACCTCAGCATTGTTTGCCCGATCCATAAAAAAGGAGACCCTTTGATCTTCGCCAACTACAGAGGCATCAGTCTCCTAAGTATCGCATATAAAATCTTATCTGCCGTACTGTGTGAACGACTAAAGCCATTCGTCAACAACCTGGTCGGTCCATACCAGTGTGGCTTTAGACCAGGAAAATCCAGCATCGACCAAATATTCACACTGCGGCAGATTTTGGAGAAAACCCAGGAGCAACAAATCGATACCCACCACCTTTTCATCGATTTTAAGGCCGCATATGATAGCATCTATAGAGACGAGCTATACAGAGCAATGCAGTTTGTGTAGGATGACGATGGAGAATGCACGCTGCTCCATCAAGGTCGGTAAAGACCTAACCGAGACCTTTGATGTCAAAAAAGGATTCAGACAAGGCTACGCGCTGTCATGCGACTTTTTCAACAACGTTCTTGAAAGAATTGTTGAAAACTCGAACGCCAACACCAGAGGAACAATCTTTCAGAAGTCCGTCCAACTACTCGCATATGCCGACGATATTGACAGTATCGGAAGAACGCAGCGTGATGTCAATGGCGCTTTTGTGGGTATTAGAACGGAGGCCGCGAAGATGTGTTTAGCGGTAAACGAGGGTAAGACCAAGTATATGCTGTCAACGAGAAAGGACACCCAACACCGACGTCTCGGTCAGAACGTCACAGCAGACAGATAAAACTTTGAGGTAGTCAAAAACTTTGTCTACCTAGGCACCGCTATCAATTCAGACAATGACTCCAGCGCTGAAATCAAACGAAGAATAACTCTTGCCAATCGCTGCTTCTTTGGGCTAAGAAAGCAATTGGTAAACAAAGCCCTCTCTCGAACAACCAAAGTAACGCTGTACAAGACCTTAATCGTCCCCGTCCTGCTATATGGCGCGGAGGCATGGACTTTGTCAAAAGCGGATGAAACTGCTCTTGGTTGCTTCTAGAGGAAAATTCTTCGTGTGATTTTGGTCCCGTGAGTGGAGGAGGAGATATAATGACGAACTATACGGGCTGTTTAGCGACATTGACTTAGCCAGAAGAGTGAAGATCCATCGATTGAGATGGCTAGGTCATGTAGAGCGGATGGAGACCAATGCTCCGGCCCGAAAAGTCTTCGAATCCACCCCCGAGTAGAGGAAGACCGCGACTCAGGTGGCGCACGCAAGTGGAAAGGGACCTCACCCAACTATGCGTGCGAAACTGGAGACAGCTAGCTAAAGATCGAGCTGGCTGGAGACGCTTGTTGGTTGAGGCCCAGGTCCACCTCGGACTGTAGCGCCACCTTAAGTAAGTAAGTAAGCTAAAATATGGCGAACAAAGCATTCGAGTTAGAGAGAAATTCGACTTAGGGAAATTCCTCTTTATTTCACTTGTACGCCGAATAAACTGAATTGAATTTAATCCTTCTGCTGATTTTAAATATTTTTGACAGGAGTCAACGTTTTCGTTATAAAATTTCATTTCTAAGTACGTGTCTTCTTATTTCTCTTTTTATGTGTTCTATAATGTCTTAAGCATCCGTTATATAGAGTGACAATATATATTTCGAACGTTACACAGCGCCGTCAATGCATTTGAAAAATATTGACTTTATATCGATCATTCGTTATGTTGGTCCAACACTGTATTTACAAATCAGATTGCGATTGCAAGGTTCACCCAATTTTCCTTCAAAATATGTAGATCTGGAATATTTTACCAAGGATCAGTAGGCACTCAGAATATTCTGATTCCTAATTTGTATGTGTATCCAGTATCCACATATTTTTGGTTCTATCCTACTAGTGATGTCATACTTATCTTAAAATTATAAAAGTTTCCCTTCGTTGTTTTTTTTTCGATTGGCAGATGTAACGAATATAACGACACCTCGTTGAAACACTAGGTGCTTGTTGATTGCTTTCGAAAAAGCAGGACAGGACCCCATAAGACTGGCCAACATTTGGCGCAAAATGACGGAAGACCTGGCGGTCCACAGAAAACTTGGCAGCGGAATTAGAAGCGTAGACTTCAGGATATCCTTCCGAGCCATGCTTCTTTTTTCTTTTTCTTTTCATTTCATTTCCTCTTCGCATGTCGCTACACAAAAAAAAAATGATCGATTCCTTTCATCGCGTCATTGTTAAGAATCTTTAGTCTAGCTGCAAATAAAAAAAAATGTATCTTCCGATCCACATCTTAATCATATTCTTATCCACACATGTCAAAGTCACTTCGCATCACATCTTGATAAATCTTGCCACGTGGGTCTACACTCATATTATGCCAAATGTCATCACGTCACGAAGAAAACGTAATCACCCACTTTCGCATAAATACTTAATTGAATATTTTCTCCCCCAACGCTCAACGTCTAGACAAACCACATTACTGTAACGACACAAACCTCCAAGGTATTGGTTGTGACGACAGCCGTCTTTATTTAAAAACTCACGCAAATTACGAAACAGAATAAATGCCCGCCAAACAGCGCACCCCTTGTCTTATTTCAATAAACTTCACGAAAATTTAATAAACCCCTGAATGACGGGTTTTATTATTATGGTAAAGGTAAATAATCCTAGACATGAATCCCAGAGGAATGCCTAAAATGTCTACGTTTTCATCTCCGCCCCTGTATCTGATGCCACCATTGCGTCGAGTCGTCGTCGCACTGGGATGTATCATTTTTCGATGAAAACTTTTTAAATACCAGAGCCACAATGGCATTCATAATAATTTGCGATTTTCATATTTGTACGGGAATAAATTAAAATTGGCATTCCTCCCCGAAGATACGCGAGGACGAATATATCCTCTCGACGCCAGGATGTCTGAGAATAGCTCGCCCTACTGAGCACACCTGTTTTTTTTTGTTTTTGTTTTTGCGAATTCGGGGGTGGTTTCGAATACAAGGATTCTCGAACGCCCCTCGCCAACTCACTGGGGATGATTTATCGTGTATTTCATTCACTTAAACTCCCCACCACTCAACCATCAACGGGAAAAAATTCACGTTGAATTCGAAACGAGACGTACATACATACATATGTACGTTAAATTCGATACCACATTTGCATTGCTAATGGATACAAAAATAAAACAACAACATCGTGGTGGACAACAGTCCGCAACGAATGGAACTTAAATTCGTAATATGAATTTGGAAAAGAAATGTCAATCGCCGACCTGGCGTTCTGCTGGAAAGTGAATATGGACCGTGGCAGTGAGGGGATGCATGATTTTTATTAACGCAACTTCGGGTGACGAATGTGCAGCTTATAGTTTCGAATTGCATTACGAATTGTGGAACCCGCCAAGGGCTGGATTTCTGGTGAAAATTTAATGCGGATACTACGGGAAATGAATTAAAATGAAAACGTCCTTTGGGTTGTTATTGAAAGTGACCAATATTCCTTGGGACGCCAGTTCTCTGGTGTGTTAATTTGACCACGGGTTTATTAAAGGCGTTATGTCGTGGTGAAGTGACAAACCACACAGGCAACTTGTGCGCCAATTGCTTATTTGACCGTTCGCATATGTTATAGGTTTTCAAATGATAATTTGACATATTTAGAGAATAAACGTAAACCGTCTTATACCTGTTATCCCCCCTTGAATCCCCTCAAACGTCAATCTGCAGCACATAGCACAGCGATTCATTTAAATACCACATGCCCTCACAGATTTAACTCTTATGGAAGTCTTAACGTACCCAACTGCACCTGCAACTTTAGCAACCGCCTGTCAAATGGAAAATAAAAGCTGCCTTCACATTCTGAACTCTTTCCAAATCACACCAGGGTGCAAACAGGAAGCACAGGTTTTAGACACACTCGATGGCCTTGTTATGGAAAATAAGGCAACAAAAACCCCCACTACCGCAACCGCCACCACCACTTGACAGAGTTAAACAATACCTCTCGCGCAGGTACCACGTTTGTTTTTCCTACCCTGGAAAACAACAACAGCGGACTAGATTCCATTCTGCCAAGGAAAATGCTTTGCAACTGAGATCCTGTCATGTTGGGTGGAGAAAAGGCCTTGTGCAGAATAAAAAAGCAAAAACCGTCGTTTCCGCCGAGATATTTCCTCCACCCGCCATCCAGCAGCCGCCATGTAGCGTGTGGGTAATGGATAAGGGTATGGACCAAAGCAACTGACATATTCTATCTACAAATGATCCATGAGACTTGTCTCTTTCACCCCAACGTCGACAGTGCTGGTTGGTATCGGCAATCTTCCGCCCGTACACTCGACTCTTAGAGACCTGACTTGACAGGAACTACAGACCATTTGCACCCCCATCATCCGTAACCAACCAGCACAATGTAACATGACTGTCAGCAGCTAGAGAACAAAACAATTCAAAGCAGTAGGCCTGTCACGGCAGTGGCATCACGAGTACATCCCCCTTCGCCTCTGACGTTTGCACTTAGCCGCAAGAACTAGGCACATAGACTGCATACACATGGCGAGTACAAAAATATTAGGCCACGACAACTCTCTCAACCCATCTCCACAAACTAGACACAGTTTCCTGCTTCCCTCACGTGCCTTTGATCGATAGAGCCACCCTCGGGCCAAACAAACGCACACGACAAGACCGACTAAAATGGAAAATATTCTAAGGCGCGCCGCGATACCGTCACGTGCTGCGGAACCAGAAGATCCAAATCAGCCAATCCACGCGCAGAATACCGTATCAGGGGGTTGCCATCCGCCGGCTTCATCCTAAGGTCATTAAAAAGTCATAAAATCAAGAAAAATGTAGGGACCCTAGAAAAATTGTATCTCGAATAAAATCAACAGATATTTCATTGGCACGTATTCACATCAGGTTTGGGATTCATGCCCCCTACCCTACTCCCGGGACGGTGTATAGTGTAAATTGATTTCTTTTCCGCTCATGTCCTTAAGGCCCCTTGGCCTGATCAAAAGTTAACTGCACGCACGAGGACGAGAAGTGCAGAACCGACAGCACACTGCTGCAGGCGGAACGGTGGGAGGGACGCTGAGAGACATCGAAAAAGAATTGGATTCTAGTCTGAGCCCAGTCACTTCGACGCACCTACCTTGAAGCATCGCACAGTAATTTATTAGATTTTGATGCGTGAGATATCAAGGATATCATCACATATCACGGCACAATGTGATTGGTATTCCGTTTTCACACTCAAGAGAGCGACCCCGTCACTGACGGCAGCATACGGGTTACGGTCTATCGATGGATGAGTCCCTAACGCGCCTCGGAGTAGGTGGGTGTTTTTGTTAAGAGATTGAGGGTGGGCAAGCGATTCGCATAAATTTGAAAGGAAACAACGAAAAAACCGAAACAGGACTCACTCTATTCCTCGGGAGAATGACGGCAGGATATGGGATATAAATTTTGTTTCGGCAGAGATAAAGAGTCCCTGGTTGGTGGAGTTTCTCTGTGGGTCGATTCTTGGCCATTCGCCCTGATTCAGCTGGTGTCGTTGTGCGATGGTTTAATAAATGTTTACCCATCGAATGTCATATTTCAATAACGATAACGTGCCAACGGAATGTAACTGATTGAATGAGAGCTTGTCGGTGGTGGGGAATTATTTGGAATTTCTTTGCTTGTGTGAGGTGTCGAAATTGATGGTACGAGTTATTAAAATTTATTCGAAAGGTATGAAACGATGTGTGTATTCAAGATTTTGGCACTCTGAGAAAGAAAGTCGTGCAGAAATCTCTGAGGAGAAGACCCACAAGTCGTTCATAATTCTGATCAACGATCATCGAAATGGTTGGAATATCAGAAACGCCAATTTTGGTCTAATGAATAAAATTCACAAGACAGTCGTTTTTTTAAACGAAATGTCTGAAAATGTCGATGTTTATTTTTTAAGGTCCAGTAATCAGAAGTGGAGCCTTTAGAATTTAATTCTGACTCTCCCTCTATCTATCACACTTTCATAGTTTCTACATTTATAAGATGAAACAACGTGTAACATAGGTTGCGACCTATTCCAGAAGTCCCTGGTACTTAGAGACAACTGCAGCGTCTGCCAACCTGATATGGCTGCGATATACGAATCAGCACTCCCGCTGAGGGAACGCAATACAACCAACAAATCTTTTCCGACAGCCATGCGGCAATAAAAGTCATATCATCGGCGACGGCGGACGTCGAATCTAGTCAGGTTACGCAGTCAGTGTAATATCCTTGGCAAACATGCTGTCCTTAGCTGGGTACCAGCGCACACTGGAATCTAACGAAACGAAAAGTGGACCACCTCGCAAAATGGATTTGAGCTGGGTGAATCTCCGGCAATCCATTATGCACTCACGCCGCCCAGCTTCATGAGAATAAAACTGGCAGACGAAGCCCTGGATAGAGCCATAGAACGTTGGCTAGGTCAGAAATTTGAGCAATAGCAAGAGCCTTGTGGCCGAAGCCGAGTAAAAAATATCAACATCACTGATCAGCTTTAGTCGTAAGGAAGTGCGAACGCTAATAGGAGCCCTCACCGGGTACTGTGCCGTAGGCGCTCACTCATTGCTATTGAACATACCACACAACGACTTCTGCAGAAGCTGCAGAGATGAGGAAGAAATATGTAGAATCTATCCAACATCTGCTTTGCGAATGCCCAGCCCTAGCAAGGATAAGAAAACTGTTCCTGCGAAAGTACTTATTTGCAGAGCTGGAGGACTTGTACGGTGTAGAACTGAAAACCGCATGGTAGTAATTACAAGAACCATCAAAAGTAGAATGGACCCAAAAGGTTGGTCTAAGTGAGCCAAGGCCGTAGGGGAACCCATTTACCTACCTAACAAGGGATTGGCGTACTGGATGGCGCAGTTGGTTGAGTGCCTGCCCTAGGTTAGAGGGGTCCACGGTTCGAGTCCCGGTGGAACGCTTTTATCTGCTTTTCAAATCTGTTTTAAATCTGGCCCAGTCACCATTTGCCATTGGGATCAAATTAACGGCACTATCACTGGAGTTGTCGATCAGTGGTAGTAGTCTGACTATAGGTATCACAAGTGTGCTGGCGATTTCGCTGACAGCCCACTTACCTACCTACCGATGTTGCTGCTGATAGTACAATGGACCAGTTTTAAGTCCGAGTGCTCCAGTCTAGCGTTAGATAACACCTCAGACAAAACAAAAATGGGATTAGATGATTAAAGTCCAGATATCAAGTTATCTTCGTAATTAGATAGAGAAGGGGGCTGTGTTAATCGATAGATCAACCCTGAATTGGAAACACAGCACCTACATTATTCTAAAGCCAATTGAAAATATGTTTCGTATCAGCTATTGACGAAACAGATTTTCATGTTAACAGCAGCATTACCATTGTATCTTGTTCTTAGATGGAAAAATTACACTTCGCAGTTTCCGTAAAAAAAATTGCGGTTTTATTCACAACTTCCATGATATTTTTGTCTTAATAATCTATTGGGCCTAAGGGTTCGATCACAGAATTGCAAGATGTAACGCAATAAGAATATAACAACTATATACTCCACTACACTATTTATTCACCACTTTTAAAGGGTTTAAAGTTTTTTTTAAATGCCGACAGTTCTCTGTTTTTTTAGAGGTTAGTTCGTTCATTGTCGAAACGCCATTACATACACCAAAACTTTACGTGGTGAAACTTGAAAACATCTGACGCGATATTGCCGAACAACAGCCTAATTTATTGCAAGAAGAGTATGCGCAAATTTGACATACAGATTACGCCATGTACACGACGGGCGATATGCACAAAATCATACTCGAACTTTAATGCCATAAATTCAATTTCATAGCTGTGGTCACAAGGAAAATTAAAATAATTTGACTGTGTTTTATCTCAGTTTCAACTCCCATGCTTCTAAACAAACAAAAATCCTTTACAGCTTAACCTTACAATAATTTTATATACCATGCACAATGTTGCCTTTAAGCCGAATACTATCTACGCTTTTACTGGACAATCTCAACGCGTTTACTAAACTGTCTTGCTGCAGACACCGCGGCCGTATTTATTCTTTCCCAATTGGGTTCCAGAACAGACTGCCGTTTTTTGGCTACGTAATTTTCAGCTGGGTTTTTTAAAGCTTAAAATGACTGCAGATTGATTCGTTTCGAGATGAAATTTAATATTTGTCTCGCAGTACAGTGACTTCAGATAGATCAAATTTTCTGAAATTTTAAATTTCTTAACATTTTGAATCTTTGTTTTGCAAATTAAGTGTCAAAGCATTCCTTCAAAATTAAGAAAAATGGTGACCACAATTTGCCATCTGTTACAATGCACAGGGAAACATAAAATTAAAACGGCCACAGATAAAATATGAAGAAAAAAAAGTCAAATCGTCGGAATTATTTCAAATCTTTATGGATCGTAAAAATGATGCCGCAAAAACAAAATAAAAAATGTCTTTAAGAATGTGGAGGTGTGTACAGCAAGCCAGGGTGTGGAACGTTGACAGCTGGAAGAACATTTTTTTTATAGTGTTTTTACATTAGCATTAAATCGGTGACATTGTAAACTATACGTGCTCCTTGAAACTTGCGCAGCTGCAACCTTCGACTGATTGATGCTCTTATTGAAAACTAATGCCGAATATTTCAATCAAATGACAGCATATCAAATGTCATCGCCGTCTACAACAAAACAAAACCACACAGGAAGCACACCTTAATGATAAATCACGCCCGACACAAGTTTAAAACGTTATTAAAGCTCAAATCTCATACAGAAAATTTAATTAAAAATCGTATTACTCTTAATTAAAATTTTTCATTTAAAATATGAAACCTTTACCCGAAAAGTCATTCGATGAACATCATTAAATGTTCGCAACGCAGCAGTAGTTTCCTCATTAAATCGACAGAAGTTCATTTTTATCGCATAACTTGATACTCTGCCAATCGAAAATAACGCAAAAAAAAATAAATAAAGCAGATGCTGTATAAGATGTCGATATAATTATGAAAAAATTGTCATAAAGGCCTGTCGAGTAGGTAATTATTTTTTAAGTGGCGTTTTGTGTTCATTTTTGTTATCAAGACGCCAATATCGCGACATAATCGTTAAAAAGATGTCATTACGACGAGTCTTTCAGTGGATAACATGTGCTAAGCTCATATCGTGGCTTCCACTATGTGGGTGGATTAAGGTGGATTTTTATTGTGTCTGCACGATATAATTGTGTGGCAGTAATGTTTCCGTATTTACTGTATAATTTCATCTTCCGTGAGTACTTCCATCTCAACACCGCGGTTGAAGACTTTTTTGAGCCGTTGGTATAACACTTTCCTCCTAATGTGCTTGTTTCTGAAGCACGCTATGCTCATTACCAAATTTCATTTAAAGGTTCCACGAAGTACATCGTCTTTCCACCCCTTAATGCTCCTTGGTTCCACCACGCATCCAGTCAAAATGACTATATCGCCCAATCAACAACGTCAATCATGTTTTACGAGCACCCCTAATAGCATCGTGTCTATCAACAACCCACCACTTATTTATCAATAACTGTAATTAAAATAAACACATTCCCTAACAGTGTTTCTCGATGTCTCCGCCTCTCAGCTTTGATATCAATTCTTCACTTTTCCACTTAAAGATCAAAGTCAATCAAATTTAATTACCACTACCCTGTGCGCCAGACATCTCATACATCGCCGACCCCTCACGAAATCCCTTCTCTTTCTGTAGTCGTCGTCACCCATGAGCAAAATTTTCTTGTTTTTTTTTTTTTTTTTTTGTTAGTTTTGGCTGACATGCATGAACTTTATGACACTCAACCCTGGCGCCTGTGCTTTATTCGTATGGGACCCAACGTCGTCGTCGACATTTTAGTTTGTCGTCGCTGTCTTTCGCGCAGCCGAAGTCGGAGGAGAATATTTAACAAAAATTATCGAACTGAAATAACTTTTTTCGGGGAAAAAAGTTCGAGGTTTTTTCCTGTCCCGTTGAACATGAAAATTATCATCCGTCGGCTAAAGCAAGTCTTTTTTTTTTGCCCCGAATTTCCCTCGAAAAAAACTACCCATCGTTACACACAACTTGCTCACCCTCAACCGAGGGAAGGACAAACTTGCGAAGAGACCAAAATCCTGTTTTAATGGTGCGCACAGTAAAGTTTTTTCCTGGCACTTGCAACATTTTGTAAGGACATCAAAATATGTTACAATTTTGACAATAAAAGTGAAAAAGGAAATCTGGCGAATTTAGCCGTCCTTCTGTGTCTGCATCCGGCCAAGGAGGGCCGAACGGGGGAGATAATAGCGTCGGAATGTGCATGAACATTTTAAAGGGGGAACTACCACCGACGACTTGGCGAACAGGGATTTCAAGTTAACTAGACGACAGCGGTGGGTGGGTGTCTTGTTGAATTACATTTCTGCATGTATTCAGTGCAATCCTCCGGAAAGGAGATGACAAGGACGAGTACACTTCTATTGAAATTATGGAGATTTTCATTTTCATTTCATTTCTCTTCATGGTCACGTGATGTCGTCCCCCCCCGTTCTGAGCTGTCGTCGGTGCCCAAATTGTGATTGCAGCTCCGCTACTGGTGGTACCCCGATTGGGGGAAGTAATTTGCTAAAGGATATTGATATTATCAGCCTTGACTGGAGTTAGGAGAGGGGCCGTGAGCAGTTGGTCTGCTCAATTTTAACTTGTAACTTGTGGAGTAAGGTGGAACTGGGCCGAGGTCTGTTCGCTTTCAGATTGCCCTTAAGCCTGCAGTTTTTTTTTGTAAGTTCAGCAATCCGAGAAATGTTGAACATTTGTGTGTCAGCTGATGTTGCCAAAATTGTATTAGGGAAAAAATCTAATTCAAATCAAAATGATCGACAATGGAGGCTAAGAAAATTTTAGAAATTTAATGGAATATATTTGTTCGTGCATTTTTTTTTATTTGCCTGAGAAGATGGTCTGTCCCTGGATGTCTACAGGACACAATGCTATAAGCCACATAAATGGAGAGTCAGTCAAGCACGGCGATGTGTTTGTCCATTAAGAAATACGGCAGGTGCAGTTTTTGAATATGACATCTGTATATTATCAAAATCACACCTCGCAAGCGGCAACATTTTCAACCACCGTAACCCGCTTAAGCCACATGTCCACTCCATTTCAAGCAACCACTTTAGAGCAGAGCCAAAAGCGAACCTTGTCACATGACAAAACCATGATGCTTCAAAGCAATTCAAGCAGACAACATTGAGTCTGAGAACGTCATTATCGTGTCCACTTGATCTTTAAAAAAAAACACTCTTCATTTGCATTTCACAGTGAAATGACATTTCCATTTCAAGAACACGCGCAAACGGCCAACAACAAACTGGATGAATTCACCTGTGATATACACTTTGGACGGAAAAGGATAACTTCATTTCTTTCGTTTCAGTCTCAAGAGTCACCGCAATAAGCAGCTTAATATCATTTCCTCGGCTGAGAGCTACTAAAAACAATATTCTCAAACTTATTCAAAACCCACCACCACTACAACCAGTCGGCAACAGCCAACCCGGTCACGGAACCACCGCACGACAAGGACTACAACTAAGCTCTTGGGATAAGACGATGACAACTCTTCTTCGTGTGTCATCTTCCCTCACTGCTGCCACGTGCTTAGCTGCGAGATACCTTGTATCTGAATATCTAAGAAGTTAAAAATGAACCCAGAAAATCAACAGCAAACGAAAAAAGTCAAAAGTTTTGTATTCTTATAAATTTTCTTGTGTTATCCTTGCCGTTTTCGGCGGAGCGACTGGATTCTAAAGGATTTGAGCGCTCAGAGCTCCGTGAAATTTAAGGAAATTTATATTTTATTCCCACTTTCTGCCTTAGACTTATCCTTTGTGACCTCATATTATTTATTTATATTTTTTTACTTTTGCTATCTGCTTTTGCTTTCATTTTTCGGTTTTGCCTTTTTTCCCTTTGTTTGTTTGTGCTTCTAGTTGTGCTTGACCTTCTATTCACTTATGGCAATGCTACGATGCCCGCACTTTTTCTCTGGGGAAAATAGACTGCAAGGCAGTGAGTGAGGCAGAATGTTTTTCTTTTGATGATGACTTTTGTGTTGTCGGGGCACTTTTCATTCGCTGATCCATCCTGGCAGATTGAGAACACTTTAGAAGAAATTTCGAGGGTAAACGTTTAAAAGGACCTGTTTGAGGATGACCAGTAGTGGAGGTATAATTCTCTTCTTTGAGTGTTAAATGTGTGTTGAGTAAATTTGAAAGGATTGCACATTGCGCACACATTGGACTTGAAGGGAAACAAGAACAGTTAGTTAGTTAGTTATATTGAATGACTCAGAATCAAGTGTAAAGCAGACGGGAGTTGCAAACACAAGACCAGCACTGATTGAAATCTTTCTAATGGATCAAAGGCCTGACACTTGAATGTTGTCTAAATTTCACAGAAATCTTTGACATAAGCAGTCTTATCATGCCCGCCGGGACATAGTGGTAGAAGGATCGACTCCCGACGCGAGAAACTTCCATAATTCAAGGGTTCAGTTAGCTTGAGTTATTGACAATGTTCTATTATTATTGTTCACCGCCGTCATAAGAAAACAAAGTTGCCAGAAACTTACGCAAGCATAAAGCTCCCACTTTGACGGTCTTCGCGGAACCCACAAACGACAGTGACAAACATTTGTGGAGTCAAGCAAGCAACATTGTCCGACTAAAGTATAACATCAGCTGTTCATTGGTGAACTACGAGCAAAATGCTGAACAGAATCTCATTGTAGGCAGTTGTATGATTCCGAATCTTGCCGCAGACATTCCACCACACTTATGGTGGCTTATTTGGGATAAATTGCTTACAACACATAATCTATTCGCAATCACCATAAGAACCAACTAGGATGGCCCCTTTCGAGTGGAATGTTAGGGAACACTTCCATTCATTATCATTGTCCTCTTGATTAACGATAATCTTCAAGAAATTCCTCCCCTATTTGTAATACCGTCACCTAAGAATGTGCTGCGTTCTGTTACCAAGTGAATATACTGCTAATCACCGGACTTCCAAATTACAACTCCAAACAACACAGCCCCACACCCAGTTGAAGGATAAACCGAACGGAGTCTTGACCTTTCCATCCCCAAATTAGCACTTATCCTGATTAACATTCCAGCAACAGCAGGAGCGGAGTGGAACCTCTACAAATCCAATCCGCAGCTAACTCAACACTACTTCTCGCCTATTCACAGGATAACGACACACAAACAACACCATCAAGACAGAAAAAAATGCGGAACACTACATACAGGCAATCTCACAGCTCTCGAATAAATCCGCCCCACTGACCAGGGAAAGAGGAAACATATTGAAACAAATCACTTCAATCTGCGAAAATCCTGCGAATAATGAAAATAAAGAACCAACCAGCCCCGGAGGAGGCTGGAGGACGGCAAAACGGATCGAGCATCACACTCACCCTCACCCTCCCCCTCCCCCCCACACACCCGCACACAAACAAAAAGCAAAACTCATTAATATTTATCCTCAGTCGGGGGGCTACGCCAGGACAAACGTATCACGGTGAGAAGGAAACTGTCTTAAGGCGGAATATTAGATATGGATATCCACCTTGCCCGACTGCTGAAGAAGATGTTTGTTCTTTCGTTCGTCTGTACGGTGGTTTCAACTGAAGTTAGAAGGATTAGGGTGTGGATTACCGGTCTCCTTGCCGGAACATTTTGGCATCTCATCTCTCAGCGGACTATGCAGCGGAAGTGAAGCGGATTAGAGATACACCAGTCAACAGAATACTTGGAGAGGGGATGAGAGATAATTAGTGAAACTGCCGAATGTTACCTCGTGGGGAGTCTACGTAGATGTATCTATGAAAGGAGCCATCACTGGAAAGAAACCGGGGACCGCAGCGCACATCAAATTTGAAGGAACAAATTCGTCTGAATAATTCATTGGTATGTAATAACTTTCAATAATAACTGAAGAAGACTTACGGGTGTATAATCTACAGTAGCTTACGCCGATGCTCACCTGGAAAGAGAAGGGAAAAAAGGATAATTATTCATTTATGAATCAAAGTGTGCGCCCCTAAGATTGATATTAAAGGGATCTTAGGGGGACCTGTGGAGTGCTGCGAGGAATGCAGTAAGATGGGTAACACGAACAGAGAAGAGGCACAAATATTTTGTTTCTTTTGCATGTTGACTTGCAGACCTACCTTGAAATATGCCAGCAGATGCACACAAAGGCTCAAGTAATAGACCTTCAATCAGACAGTCACGGCTGCAGGCCAACATCACGCTGCTTTTATGACCTTATGAAGCTGTCTGGCGCAAAAAGGGTAATTTCGAAAATGGTTCACATCATTCAAAGAGAACATTCATACATCACACCTTCAACCTCTCTCCCTTGACGTCGCCATATGTCTTTCCAACTTCGCTGCTGAATTTCTGCTTTCTGTCACGATTAAAGTACAAAGCGAGTTCGCTTCACAGTACCTGATAGATTTCCTAAGAAGACGTTTAAACTTAATGAAGGCCTCCTGATGACCTTGATGTGTTGAATGTGAATCAAGTACTTTGTATTGAACCGCATTTTATTTTCTTATCCTCTTGCTTTTTGAATAAAACGTGGTCAGTCAGTTCGTTGCTTATTTAAGATTCGAATAAATTCGAGCGTGTTTATAGTAACATCAAAATAAAAGCAAATCGAACCAAATGTTCGGGTCCAACATGCGTTCATGCTGACGCAAAATTCTGAGTCTCCTAAATACAGTGCGGTGTGAAGAAAAGAGACAAATGGCAGCATTTTTTGTTGATGGCGACGCATCATTTTAGGGGTGTTACCTTATATTCAGGGAGTCCGGCATAGTGGGTTTGTGCGTCAAGTCCCACATCGGGTGTGTGTCAGGTTCAAACCTCGAATTTAGTAACTTTCATAATTCACAGCGCTCCCTCTTTCAAGTCACAGGCAACCCTTAACAATATTGCTGTCTGCAAACAACTTCTAAAAGCTCGCCGTTCGATCGGCATAAAAATATGTGTCTCATCCCCGAGTGATAGAACAATAGCACGTAAGGCACTGTTGCTTTGGAAGCTGGGAGCGAAGATCCACCGTAGTTGCTTCAATGAGAGCAACTTCAGGTTTATGCACACTTGGAAAAATGAATTCGGTACGACTTAGTGGGAAAACTTGTCAATTTCGAACTAAGAAATCCGCAATGAACCTTAGTTCAAGAAATGCCGAATCAATTCAACAGACTGCTGCTATAGTAGATATGTTCAAAACCATCTCTTAGCTGTTCATCTCCTGAAGCACAAAATAACGTGTATCATTGCTGATATTCAGCTTGATTTATTCACCATAGGATGGCTTAGATGCCGTCAATTATGGATAATTGATCTCTCAACCACAACTTCTTATCGTCTACCAGTCCATATGGGAAAACATTGTTTTCAAACATTTATTAAACTGGACGATAATAAGTAGTTCTTCCTTTAAAGAGAACTGCGGCCAGGGATTCAACTAAAAATCCTATTCAGCCAACTTTCATTCACCGAGAGAGTTTTGGTCCCCCACATCTGAAGGGCGCCACCCATATTGCTATTTTTATATCAAATTCACTCTTAAGTTAATACATTGCTCCACCCACAAGCAACGTCCTTAAAACAAGCACATTCACATTATTCCTATATTACGGAATAATACAAAAAAAATAAAAAAAACAACATTCAAACTTCAAACTCATTAATTCTGATAACTTTCCCAGCCCTCTACTGTGCATAGAACTGTTGGCATACATATGTATGTATATGTACGAAACAATGTTTACAATAAACCGAAAAATAGACGGAATACAGTTTCCTCTTATTCCCCTTTTCACTATTTACGTTTAAAGCATTTTTGAGTCTTGAACTGTTGTTTGGGAATTTTTACTTTTGTTCGCGGTTTCCCTTGTTTTTCAGTTTATTCTTTTTTTGTTGTTCTTTTTCGTGCAAAGCCACTTGTTGGTGTGTGTGTGTGCGTGTGCCTTGCTGTTCTCGGTACAGTAATACATCCCTTGCTAACCGCATGAAAGGCAATGGCAAGCGGACGAACCTTGATGCTGATTCAACGAACATGCCCCTTGAGTGAAATTTTAATTCTTTTCTTGTGTCCAATTTTCTCATTCCACATGGTTTTCCATTTTGTTCCCTCTCTTTGGACGTTTCTCTTCATTTTGAGATGATTGAGCAAAAGGTGAATGAATGACGTTGATTTAATATAAACAAATGAGCAGAAAACCAGAGAGATGAATAAAAAAAACATGAAAAATACATCTGCACATGCATAGGTATGTGAACGGCTAGCAAAATGTTTCAAAACTTTTGAACGAGAAATTAATTGTTGAAAGCGGTTTTCGAAAAGATTTGATTAAATCGCCACGAGTCATGAAACTCAAAATGATTTAGAGCTCAAAGCATTTCTTTGGTCAGTGCTGAGTGCTGACATGATTATTATCCCATTGTGAGAGCTATTAAGATCTATTTTATGCGAACAAATCGAATCTCTGCTCCAGTCGGACATTCTTCATTCCATGAAAATCAAATTAAAAGTGATTGACAAACAGACGCATTGAAGAGCAACAAAATATCCTTCGGGCTGAACGTCGGCATTCCTATTCGCTCAAATTACATCAAGTTGATTGCTGCTGACACTGAATCCAAGTAACAGTGCTTACTTGTGCATCACTTTGCCATGAAGTGGAATTTCTATTCATCCACCGCCAGTGGCATTGACTGCCTCAGTTCACCTGGAAGTTGACTTGAAGTTACGATTCATACGTCAATTCAAATTCAAAGGAATGTCAAAACCAAACAATGCACTAGATTGATTAGTTAATAGGAAGTTGCTCATGTGCTTGTTCGGAATTCATTATGGTCGACGACAGCGCACCACCGCCGCTGAGTTCCGATGAAATTGATTTGTTAGTCCAACACACTATGGCTCACTGACAGTTAATCAATTCATTGTGTCACGCGAAAATCAACAAGTATTGTAACTCGGTAGCTTTTCCATCAAACACATAAACATATATCGAACTGCACAGATTCATGACTTTATAGCAACTTCTTCATTGTGGTTAGCGTGATATTATTATACCTCCGCTCCACCGTTCAAGCGCAATGGAAAACCGTCGTTAATTAAGCCGCAGCACTCTCCACAATGCAAATATCAATATTTGACTGCCTTTTGGGCGTTCGAATTACAAGCACACATTCATGTCCCGCTTCCCCCTCAATCAGCAGTCTTCGATAGAGTCAATGTTGTATTTTCTTTATTTATGAATTTGATGGATTATTTTGTTGCGGTGGTAGATAATGGATGGGCTGTGGTTGGGAACAGAGACAGAGTGGGGCCCAAATATTGATTAGACGCAAATTGGTGTTTCGAACGTGTCAGGGAAATATAGATATGCATGTAGTTGCATTTTTTTTAATTTAGTGAAGTAGACGGGTGTGTTGGCTAATGTTGAATACATGCATACAAGTGCGTTTCGATAAGCAAAACTCAGATTAGAGTGAGTCGATGATGATTTCAAGAATTGACAGTTGTAAGTGAGGAAATGGTTGAATGGTGGAACCGAATCGGAGTTAATACATATTAGCTTATATCAGGCTGTCATTTCACCAGATAAATGACTTGTGTCAGGTACGGTGATCAATAAATCATTAATTCGAATTCACTGATTGGATTGGACTAAGTATGCATCTACTATGTACTAGCCTTAGATAGATATGTCGTGTTAAAGGTAAGCTAAAGAATAGGCAACAGAATTAAGCCAGCTTCGGAGGCACCCAACAAGAGATGACGAAACAGATGCATTTTCCTAAGGCTATCAAGAGCATCGCAGGAATAGAGAAGATACCCACTTCCCCAGCACTGTATCCACCTTGAAGGCGTGATTGCCCACAGCACAGTACATTTGAGTGAAGGCTTAGTAGACTGCGTAAGCATTCGAGGTTGTGTATTGGCCAATTTTGCATTCTAATGAAACACTACACCATTTACAATTATTTGATTGGATTGTGTATAATTTTAGAATGTACTAAGGTAACAAGTCGCATAAATTGAAAAAAAACATAAAGACTTTGCAATTACCTGGTATGTCGCAACTTCAAAGATCTTAAGATTTCACGCGAATGTACATTTACACGTGAATTTAGGTGACACGAGAATTCCATTTTTTTACCGATATACCCTGTCGTAGGCACCCGTTTACCCGACTCAGACAAGTTTACGTGAATAAAAATCGGATGGTGAAGTAATATAAACAAATGTCTTTCTTTAAAACTAAATGATGTATTTAAAATTCGATTTTCGATTTTATTTATGCGTAAAGTTTAGTCATAAAGTTATCCTCCAGCAACTTGAAGGAAAACCTTGAATGTGGTTTTTTTATAGTAATTAGTAACGCACTTAAAACAAGGATGCACTAAAAAACAAAACAGACTATAGGCACAGTGATTAATAAACCAAACATTTAGCCAAATTCACAAGAGAAAGTATGTACGTATCACGTCGAGCGATCTGGTATAATAGAGCGATGTGTGGTAGTATCTAGTGTGGTCAATTCGGTGTCCACTGATACAAACAAAATGGATGAGTTTGATCACTTAAACATCTTCAAGCGTAATCTACATCAAAGCGTCTTCAAGTAAAGATTAAAAGAGTCATTTGCTTGTGATGTAAATTTCGTTACATTTTTGTCATTAGCCCGATTTTTCTTATTTAAATACATATCAGCCTGAGACATGACAAGCACCCTGTATATTGTGTCGGTAGCCATTTCTTGTCATTGGGCGTAAAACGATTCTCAAACGACTGAAAACATTTCTCTGTGTGTACTTTCAGAAGAAAAACGTTTTTAATTTTTGATTTCACTTACATTTGGATGTGGATACTCAACCGATTCGTAGATATAAAAGGGCGAAAGCGAATTCAATTCCAAGGTCCTTTTCCACTCTAAAGACACATAACCTTCACCAGGTCCTCATCCAGTTGGAATTTCATTACAAAGTTTATACAAGCAGTCATTATGCAAATGTCATTGCCATCCTTTGATAAAAATCATCCCTCTATTTTCACCCAACATTTTCAATTTCAACCCGTGCGCTGTCGTGTAGGACAACAGCCGTGTCCTTACCTTGTCGAGCCAACAGTTGCCTTTCAAATGCAAAACTCACAAATGATTGGATATGGGCTGTTTTTTTTTCTGTGAATTGCCATTCGTGTTCTAATAAATACAATTAGCATACCAATAAACTGTCGTCCCCCAAAGCACACTTCCCATTCAACAAGCCGTCATTTAGGCGATGCCCACATCGCTGACACAGTGATGGCGGCATTTATCTTTATGTGGGAACAACCTGCAATTTATTTTTGTAATAATTCAGTCAACCCCCATTCTGTCACCTCCAAGAGAAAATATAAACAAGCCACGTCATCATTAGCTCACCACCTTTGTCCCCCTGCCCGTCCCAAAAAACACACCAGTTAGGAACTCAAACAAAAGAAAACCCCCAGAAAAATAACAGAATGTCGCCAAGAATTTTCTACAATTTTGTTGGTTTGGCATTTCCTTTTACTACTCCTCAATGATAGTAGCTTTTGTGGGGGATCATTGATAGACAAAGCACCACCCCTACACTGTTCGCCCATTTGTGGTGTCAGATGCCGTGGCCAGGACTTGGAAGAAATATGACATTCCTAGGACCCCAGTCAACTTGATGCCGTCATAATTCAGTTCGTCAACCCACCGGCCACCCCCTCTTTGCTTAGTCGTAATCAATAAATTCTATAAAGGAACATTTTTGGCGTACCACACCAGAAGACAGGGAAGTCGCTTGTCGCTGTATACTCAATGCAAAGTACAGGAGATTTCCTCGGGGAGACAATCCAGCTTGAGGAGCAATATTCGAATACAGGGAATGGTGGTGCCAAGTGGAGGGTGTCTTTTGGTGAAATTAGGGTTTCAGATGAGCAGAGATAAGGGAAAACCAATTGCAGACTGCTCTGATACTTAATCTAACAAATTATCTGGATGTAAATAAATTTTATATCGCTCTGCGTTACATTTGCCGTTGTCGCCGTAGTCATCGTTGTCGCTGAGGGATTACTGGAGAGGTCATCAGAGTCTAAAGGGGCCATGGGTCATTGTGTGTCTTTTATATTTTTGTTGTGCTGTTTTTGTTGTTTTTGGAAAATCGCGGTTATCCTTATCGGAGATTTGGAATTGCGTGGTTATGATTTATACTCTAGATTGTATCTCGACATGCCACGGAAGTGGTTTTATTTATGACTTGTGTGATTTCCCTATTTCAAGGGGTGTTGGGGCGGGTACTGCTTCAACACCCGGGGTATGAGCTTTCGTATTGATTACAGTGATGGTTGTGGTCGCAACGACATGAAGGAAAGCAAAAGTGGCTTTAACGGAAATGGTAGGCATTTGGTGAAGGATTTTGAGCTTACGCGGCAGTCGGACCATGGGAAGTGATATTAAATGAAAAATGACCAAAGGAGATTCAATTAAGAATGTTGTTCAGCGTAATCAGATCCACTTGAAGTGTTACTTGCCTTGAGTGATTTTGAGTTGCCAGCCATAGTTGTGAAATTGCCATAATTTTCTCTAGGTGTTGGCCACCAACTCTATTGCTATTTTCACTCGAATGAAAATTTGAAACAACTTCAATGTTTAAATGACCAAGAGAACATGAAAATGCTGCACAATCCTTTGGAAATCATTTACAGAAACATTAATCATTTATTCTTCAACATTCAAGTTCTGGTTCTTGAAAAGGACAACAGAAACAATAGCAAGAGGTCATTACACTTGAGAAGAATCCCAAGGTTGTGAAGAGATCACTTACAAGATCAACGTCTTAGATATCCTCGTTATCCAAATTGTGCATTTGGTCACGAAATTTGAATCAGTCAAGCGTTTCTAATGTCGTAAAACACTTTTCCTTTAATACTCGGTCCTGATATATGTATATACAAGCTTCTGTATTCTGAATTCCTGAAGCATGGTCATGATGATAAATTATTAGAATTTTTCAGGCCGAGGTCGTCGCAGCTAATTATCCTATGCGCTGCACTGACAGCTCGGTTATAAATACCTTTACTGACAGTCAAGCTGTACTTAAGGGTCCATGGACAGCAGGGTGTTTAGCCGAGAGCTGACAAGGAATTTAAGTTAAAAGTGCATTTGATAGCAGAAAATACAAAGATATGTACTGGCTTATTGGTAAGCACTCGAAGCTAAGTGTTGACAACAAATTGCTTGTATACAAGCAAATCCTAAAACCAGTTTGGACGTATGGCATACAACTTGGGGGTTGTACCAAAGCTAGCAATATGAATATTATACAGACTTTTCAAAAAAAGGTGCTTAGAACTATTGTAAATGCACCATGGTATTTCAGAAACGACGATATCCATAGAGATCTATAAATTTTACCAGTCCAAGATGAAATCAAAAAAATCGCTTACAAACATAAGCGCCGCCTGGAAGAGCATACAAACTCTGCAGTTTATTCGATCCTTGAGAAAACTAACGTCTTGCGCCTACTTCAAAGGACTAAACCCCTTGATCTCGTGCGATAGCCTACACCCGCCCATGGTTCGGTGTTATCAGGAACATTCATTGGAGAGTTACCTGTCAAACGTATCTAAATCAAGAAATACAAACTACTCGATAAGTGCTTCAATTAGTTGTAGTCGAACATAACATTTAAAGGGAGGTGGTTTTAGTGAGTAAGAATCTCACACTTCTATGGTCGAACGCTCGCCATAGAGTCTTGTTGAAGATTTCCACCCACAAATGAAAAAAAAAAATTGTTAGCAGACCCTGAAAGCATTCCACTACTAACGAAGTAAACATTTCTATAAAATCGATGTTAAACTACACAACAAATGGAAACTTGACTACTTCCTTCCAAATATACAAGCTATACAAGCCCAATATCGAAATATATTCCTTTACTATAAATTCTGAAGTCTAAATGTGTCTTATCAGGTGTCATGTACAAAAATCTATACAAGTCTCGTCAAATATATACAGGAACTGCAGACCATCTTCTATACAATTGGCCAGAACCGACCAAAATAAGAGAAAAAGACAATTGGTAGATATTTCTTAACTCCCTTAAAGGTGTGACGAATATAAACCTACATATACTACCTTATTCAAATTCATTATGTTTAAATACCAGCAATAGTCACGCAACCTGATGGTTTTTTTATTTTTCAGAGAGTTTATGGTAACACTGTTGACCTATGTTGGTTTATGTGAGCCTACCGCCATTGCAGCCAACCTAACCTCTGCATCGGAGTGCCTTTCCAAGCGTACATTCCCAATATTAAAATAAAATCCAAACAAACATAAAATTTGCCATTCGAAATTTATGCCACAAGCTATGAAAACTGATGGCCGTTGAAATGGACCACTCCTCCGCACAATAACTGCACCACGATTTGTCAACTCCCATCGATTTTAATATAAGCAGGAAAAACCCACCCTAGCAAGTCCTAAATAATCGGTCAAATATTGATTGAAACTTAAATGAAATTAACTCTTATCGGCACAGCCCACGAAATCCACAAGAATACGATTTATTTTTTCAATTACACTCGAACATTTTTAATTTTTCAACATTTTGATCTGAAAGCAGGTCTACAGTCGAATGCTGGTGAAAAGATAAACTGTCCAACTTTTAATGAATAAACTTCTTCCCGGCCAAAGGGTAGGGCTTATTGCCAGCCCCAAACCCGTTTCACATCCCTTCTCCTAATCGATTATAACTGAAATGAAGAAAAAAAAGGAAATAATCCTCAAAGGAGCTGTGCCCACTTCAAAAAGTTACCCGAGAATTGATTTATATTCCAATTGATTGGGATCTGCTCAGAGGCACTCTTGCAATTGTGGCAACGGCGATGCGATAATCGAAACCCCAACCATTCTCAAACGACTGACGCCATGCCGCCGTGGATATTTATTCGACTTCAACCCAGATTACCCAGTGATTCATTGCGTTTGCCATGATGGATGAACGGATGAGTAGATCATCACATTTTGACCCCTCATCGCACAACGCGTTCTCGCATCTGACGTCTCCTCTCATCCACAGCATCCATCCTCATTATGCCCGAACAGACTTCCGTTTTCTTTCGCAAAAATTGTTTACATTTCCAAATGAGCATTCAAATAAAGCCGCCTACCATCACCGTCACGGTGACATACCAATTCGTTGCGCCGACAAATTTATCTAAAGCAAATTATTTCGAAAACAAATCGTAAATTAAATTCGAAATTCTTAAGAAAAACAAAAGAAAGCAAAGAAAAAACGAAATGAACAAACGAACACTGGGAACGCCTTCAAAAACAATTTCGACAGATTCTAAATTCAGTCATAGCGCGCACCGGTTGGATAGGTGTGCGCCGGTATTAGTATCTATTTGGTTGTTCGCTGGACAGAGGCGGCAGATATGTATTTTCGAAATAAATTTCGGGCGTGAACTTGGCTATAATTTAAGATACGGCAGTCTCAAATTAGATACGCGGAATTTGCTGTTTTCTGAGGTAATTTATGAGAGTGCTGAGTGCCGAAGTTCGCTGAAGCTGACGTGTACTCATGGGACGGGACATTTTAATGGACTGAGTTGGTATTTGGTTGAGGAGAATTCCCAGTTGGTCAGCGTCGATACCACGGCAAGTGGGGGGTGTTAGAGAGACTCTGAAGATTTGCATGAAAAGTGTTTAATGTTCCATGACCTGTTCATTTTTTTTTATTTTGTTCATTGTTGAATAATTGGTTGAGTTGAGATCATGAATTTATTTAAATTGGGGTATTACGAAATCTGTGAGAGAGAGATTATCACAATTGAATGCATACAGATGTTGTCTACTTGGCATACGGGTGGTTTTGAGTCACACAGCCTACTTGGATGAGAAAATTGTCTGCACTAATACACAAGATTTACACTCCTTCATCTTCTTTTTCTTTGTGTGGCGCTACAGTCCGCGATGAATACGTGTGCAGCATACTCTAGTCGTGATCCGTGGTTTGATAGCGAAGTCCATTAGCACAGAACTATTGTCACCTGAGGACATAAAAACTGAAGCAAGCCGTAAGCGATGAGTATTTCGTGTCAGGAATTAGACTTCCAGCCTAGGAGCCGAAGTACCAACACACTATGATTCATCTTTTTTTGATTTCGACAGAATTAATATTTTTGTACTTAATTACACTTTCAAAAAACGTTCCGTCCCATACCACCTTAGACAAAGCTTCACGATCAGCAGCTACAATTTCGAGGTAATAAAGGAGTTTGTCTACCTCGGGTCAAACGTGAACTCATACGAGAACACAAACGACATCGCAGTGAGTATCCGTCGTAGAATCGCCCTTGGCAACCGGTGGTACGGTTTGTCGACACCACTGGGCTCAAAACTCCTGACTCGAAGGACCAAAATCATGATCTACAAAACTCTTATTTTGCCAGTTCTGCTCTAAGGTGCCGAAAGCTGGACGCTAGGCAAAACTGCAGAGCTTATTCTTGGTAACTTCGAAAGAAAAATTCTACGTCGAATATATGGTCCCGTCTGTGAGGAAGGCGAATGAAGGAGCAGACATAACCGCAAACTCTACGAGCTGTACCAAGATGTGGATGTAGTTCAAAAGGCAAAAACCCGTCGACTGCACTGGCTCGGCCACATGGAGCGCATGGACAACCATGCTCCAGCAAAGAGGTCTTCGAATCCGAGCCTACTGGTTCGAGAACGAAAGGAAGACCGAATCTCCCGTATAAAGACCAAGTAATCGCGGATGCAAGACAGCTTGGTCTTGAAGACTGGAAGCAGCGTGCCCAGGACCGCCAACGTTGGAAGGCAGCAATTGCTCAGGCTCGGACCGTCCATGGGTCGCCGGTCTGATAAGTAAGTCTGTAAGTACGGTGATTTCTGTAGCAGGACACGAAGAAGAATAATTTCGCTCGGTGATCTCGTATCAGAGAGGGTTCGTTATTGGTAAAGACCGAATAACTGCCATAACTTTCTCATTTGATTTTTGAGAATGCCAGTAGCTTCAATCGTATAATTCTCTTACAGCTCGTCCTTAAATCACAAATTCCATTATCCATCTCTGTGCTCATGTAGCAGAAAAGAGATTTTTCAAAGCAATTATTACCTTTGTTGCTCAGTTGCTACGAATATCGAATTTGATCATTCATTCCAGACACAATTGCATACGCTGTCTTATTTTCTTCCAAATCACCAGCCGCAACAAAACCAAATATTCAGTCTCTGTGCATTTTGCCAAGAAAAATAATTCACCCTTGTGGTTGCCGTCCCATGAAAATGATTTATTCATTCATTTCTGCCAAATGGATTCCCTAGGCAGTTGTTAACGTCCAGTTTTCGTAGGAAAACGATAGCTCACTCTCGCAGAATTTTATTCAAATCCCCTTTACAGTCCAGTCTCCCCATGAAAGAGTAAAGCTTCCAAAACAAACCCAAACTATGAACTCCGAACCACACTACTCCCCAAGATGCACCGATGCATCTCAATTGAATGCCCATTGTATCTACTCAGTCGAAGATAGATAAATGTGAAATATTACATCTACCCACACCCAAGTGAGCTAAATGAACACACAAGTACGTGTGCGATGTATCTGAGATTTAATTAAGGCATCTGTGGCTACCACCGGGCTGTAGATACATCTCTCTTTTGCCATTTTAAATGTAAACAGCAACAATGGCATCGGAAACAGGAGATATTTTCGACTCGAATTATCTTTTGGATTACTTTTCATTTTTTTTTTTGTTTCCTGCTGTTTTTTGGATGTTCTTTCGGTTTAGAGCTCGTGCGTTGGTTTGGTTTGTGTCTTGCGGCGTGCTTTTTGTGTCCTTTTTCAGTTTATTAATTCGCAATTTTGTGGAACTTGTCAAGCGCAAGTAAGACGAAGAAAGGAAAACGATAGATCTGTGTATGCTTTCCTTCCGAAAATAGCCGGAAACAATTATTTTCGTTTACAGTGTTTGTTTTTTGGTTCCTTTTTGCCATTTATTCCCCGATCCCGGGTGGTTCTCTCTCCTTTCGATTGTGTTTGTGTATTTTTACGAGTTGTACACCAGAAGTTGAGGGTTATGAGGATGCTTGAACAGTTCTGTGGCAACCCAAGCAGTTGCGTTCAGCTGCTGTGGGCGTGATTGGTGTCCTGCGAATCTGTTCTAACGATGAACATGCCAGTTGCTAAGGCATAAAAATAGCTTGGCGACTAGAACTGAGTACCCATAGGGTTTTTTAATGGAGCATGTATATTAGCAAGGAATGGCATGCATGCGAGAATGTCTCATTTTTATGAGATTTTCTTGGCACGGAATTCGGTGAAGGAATGTTGTGATTTTGCTTGGAAACGATTGAGAGATTCTTTGAACTCTATTAAAACTATATTCTCCTAGATCAGGGCTCTTCTGTCCAGGAGTTTATCTCTTCCACTTATGTAAGTTCTTGTTTCACTGTCAAACATCTTCAGTTTGGTCTATAATTTAACCATGAATCGTCTTACAAACGAACAACGCTTGCAAATTATTCAATTTTATTATCAAAATGCGTGCTCTGTTAAGAAAGTTCATCGCGCGCTTCATCCATTTTATGGTCAGCTCATTTTTGGCTCAATGGGTACGTAAATAAACAGAATTGTCGATTTTGGAGTGAATATCAGCCAGAAGCATTGCAAGAGGTACCAATGCATCCAGAAAAAGTCACAGTTTGGTGCGGTTTATGGGCTGGTGGCATCATTCGACCGTACTTCTTCAAAGATGATGCGAATCGTAACGTAACTGTGAATGGTGAGCGCTACCGTGAGATGATATCCAACTTTTTTTTTGCCCAAAAAGAGCTTGACTTGCATGACATGTGGTTTCAACAAGACGGTGCCACATGCCACACAGCACGCGCAACAATGGACTTATTGAGGGGCGAGTTCGGTGAACATTTTATTTCACGTTCGGAACCGGTCAATTGGCCGCCTAGATCGTGCGATTTAACGCCTTTAGACTATTTTTTTGTGGGGCTATGTTATAGCTCATGTCTATACATACAAGCCCGCTTCAATTGACGCATTGGAAGACAACATTGAAGCATTTATTCGTGAAATACAAGCCGAAATGTTGGAAAGAGTATGCCAAAATTGGACTAAGCGGATGAACCATTTGAGGCGCAGTCAAGGTCAACATTTGCATGAAATAATCTTCAAACATTAAATTATATGGACCGTACTATCGATTCAAATAAAGATTTCATGCATTTTTCTGAATTTTATGTGTTTTTTTTTTTTGAAAAACTTTCCTATAGCTTTTAAAAAATCACCCTCTAGTTTATAAGTATGTTTCCACTAGACGCGAAATTGCACATTCCGGCATCGTAATTTCAAAATTGTCCGAAGTTTACGATGGAAACAATTTGGTTTGACAGCGAAATGTCGAAAGTAACAAACATCGTACGTGAAAACTCGCTCGGCGTTTATATCAATTGTGTGAGCGGTTGTGTGTAATCTCTGTGTGAAGTGAGAAATTTGCAAATTCTGCTTGTTATAACAATACTGAAACTGGCATAATCTATCATAATACACAATTTCGTACACAATTTCATTGAAATTGAGGTAATTGAGGCAATTTCGAAATTAGTTCGTTGTATGGGAAAGTGGGCAATTTCGATCCTAATTTCAAAGGAAATTGCCTAAATTACTCAATTTTGTGGGAACATACTATGAGTGAAACGAGGGTACACTCCTGTTTATACCTCAGTTCTGCGCCTTTTTGTTCCCTGTATTGGAATCATTTGTAATGGATTGCCATACAGCAGCATTATCCTTCCTCAGTTGATTATCAAGATCTTTGTTTTCCGATAACAGCAAGGACGCGCTACAAAAGTTCAAAGAGGATGCACAAAGGCGTCTTAAAACTAAAAACCACAGGAAATACGTCGAAACCCTTACAGATTGTAGCCAATGCATGCACAACATAGAAAGTGTTATATTTTTTTGGAAATGCAAACAAACGAAGTTCGACTGAACTGAAGTTAGTTTAGACTTTATTCTGAAACCGGACGAATTAAACCAAAAACTTGAACTCGGTTTAAGGTTTAATTTAATTTAAGTTTAAACCTTCACTGTGAAACTGGCCATTAGCATTGATAGTAATTTAAGCCAGAAGCTCATCAGGAACAGAAATATCCAACTTATGACTTATGAATTACAGTTGCTCTTGGTGCAGCTTTCACCTTCTTTAACGGGTGGGAACAATAGCATTCATATTTGTTGGCAATGCGTTAAGCACAACATTCTCCAGTATTGTCGAAAAAAGTAGCTTCTATTCAATCGAGTTCAACTTTTCAACCAGCGTCCCCTCCAGAAAACTTTTTCTAGACGGATGTGCTCTCTGACCATTGTGGAGGTGGTTTATATCGCGAATTGGACCCAGATACCCAGTGCGCGAGTCGACGGATGACAGACCACGATTTCGAAGCTTATATAATCAATATATAACTCAGACGAGGTTAGAAATGCTAACGCTTTTCGTTCCAAACGCTTTTTTAATCTACCCTTGCGAGGTAACTGTTCGGAACGGAAACTTTTCCGATTTCATACGAATCGGAGGATTTTTGGTTCGAAGTAACATTCCGAACAGTTGATCGGCACATTTTTCCGACAAAATGTAACGCAACCCTGCATGCTGCGTTGCTACGCGTTCAATGTCGTTTTTTGACAAACATTCGTGTCGGCCAAACGTCAAATTTGTTCGATACTCTCCGAAAAGAATTTATCGCAGAACATTGTACGACTACACATTTCTTTCCGAAATCAGATATCTAGCACATACTCGTACATAATGTATATTTCCGATAGAGTATGCGTTGCGGAAAAGTTACCGTTCCGAACGGTTGCCTCAGAATATTTCATACTCTTGCTCACAGTAGAAGTCAGATCAGCGTGCAGTCCAATGGGCCTACGCTGTTCCAAGGGTGACTGCTCTTCAGCCATTTGCAGCTAACCTAACTTAACTTAAGCACAAAAAAAAAATTGGTTACTAGTACGTCCATAACGTAAACGAGTCATACTGGTGTATTCTGGTTATAGCAGGACAACCGCATCCCAAAAAGGACAAGGTCCACGATGGCCCGGTCCGGTGTTTGTTTTCTTTAGGTGGGGATACAGTCAAGGGTGAACCTGGGTCCCAACCAATAAGCAACCTCATGTAGTACTCTGTCTTGATACCTGTCATGAGTTTTTCTTGACGTGTGGATTGATGTCTCTTTTGACTAGTGTGCATAACGTATTCATGACTGTTCCGTGCGAGATATAGGGGCCCGGTGTTAAGCCGTCCATTCACTCGTGTCCACATATGTACGTGATTGAATCTTCTGTGAACTGATGTGGTCGTTAGTCCTCTTTCTTGACAACCGCGGCTCCAGGATTTTGATTGTACTTTGATTTTTGAAATGAAGGGTACAAAAATGCTTTAATTTTAGAGGTTGTATTTGCAGATCAAGATATTATTTTGTTCGAGAAATAGCTTAACCGTTTCACATAATTCCATAATGTGACTATACTACTTTATGCCTTCTCCACTTGCGAGGGAAGAATAGCACGCAGAACGTGTATGTAGCTCGAGCAGAAGCTAGTTCATGACCCATCTCGACCTGCCAAGACGTTCGGATTTATCTCGACGCAGCTGGATTTATCCATTTTCGTCCTTAAGAATCCACGCAGTTTGGCATAAAGCTATGTACGCTAAGGTTACATAATTTATCAATAGATTGCAATTATCAATGACATGAAATTATGGCACAATGACACACAAATAAGTAATGGGTGGTTAAATTTTAAGGGCCGATGTTGATTTTGAATAAAACACAAATTATTTAGGATTTTTTTTATTATGATAATATTGGTATGGTTCAATTATGTATCTAACAAAATATCGGCCAAATGGCCGCCGCGACCTCGGCGGCACACCTCCATCCGATGGTACAAGTTTTCGATGACCTTGAAGCATAATTGATATTCTATGCCGTTAATATGCCGAATTATCTCATCCTTTAGCTCTTGAATTGTTGCTGGCTTATCGACGTACACCTTTTCTTTCAAATAACCCCAAAGAAAAAAATCCAGCGGTGTCAAATCACATGATCTTGGCGGCCAATTGACATCGCCACCACGTGAGATAACACGGCCATTGAATTTGTCGCGCAAAAGAGCCATTGTTTCGTTAGCTGTGTGGCAAGTGGCACCGTCCTGTTGAAACCACATATTGTCCACATTCATATCTTCCAATTCGGGCCAGAAAAAGTTCGTTATCATTTCACGATAGCGAATACCATTCACAGTAACTGCCTGACCGGCCTCATTTTGGAAAAAATACGGCCCGATGATGCCGCCAGCCCATAAACCGCACCAAACAGTCACTCTTTGTGGGTGCATTGGTTTTTCGACAATTGCTCTTGGATTATCATTCGCCCAAATGTGGCAATTCTGCTTATTGACGAATCCACTGAGGTGAAAATGTGCCTCATCACTGAAGATGATTTTCTTCGAAAATTGATCATCCACTGTTGCCATTTCTTGCCACCATTCTGACCATTGACGACGCTTGAAATGGTCAAGAGGCTTTAGTTCTTGAGTCAATTGCACCTTGTAAGCGTGTAAATGCAAGTCTTTATGCATAACCTACCTCTCATGGGGTAGGCCTTGTCGTGGCGAGTTGGCTTACGCGACTGTTACTATGAAACTTAGAGCTATGCGACCGCGGAACTAGTTTCTGCAGAAGGGCCACCCATGGTCGACAGGTCGAAGTGGAGTAGCAAGTCGTAACTAATTACCCTGCAACGTGAGAGCACGCGAGGCCTAACCAATGGCGGACGATACGGCGTCGGAGGATTTAGGATCGATTGTATTCTCTGACCGTATACGGTCATAAGGATAACTATGGCTACCACGTAGTAGCGTCTGTTCCCCATGATGAGGCGGCTACAAAAGGCGTCTGTTTTCCCACAGTGGGCGGCCTCAATAAGTATGAGTTCGACCATCCAACAGGCAGGTGTGCCTGTCGAGCCCGAACTTATGGGGTTATTACCCATGTCTCGGAAAACACTAACTTAGCGAAACAGAAAATGTTAACTACATGGAATATGACAACGAACGGAATAGATTCCCCAAGGGGTAACCATATATTGGCTAATCCTCCTACTGCCGGAATGACAGTAGTAACCCGCACATCGGATTTGGGGATGCGGCATCTTTCATGTACTAGCGGCAACCGTGACGCTAAAATAAATGAATCGACGACAAATTTAAGAAACCTTTCTGGTTCTGAGGATGAAAATTTTGGCTACCGAAAACGTTTTGATGCATAATGTTCATCAACGACGAGCGTGAGAGGTGCAAATGTTGGGCACGACGACGAGTTGAGTTGGACGGCTCTTCAGCCACACTATCTCGAACAGCAGCAATATTTTCAGCAGTACGAGCTATACGAGCATGCACTGGTGTTTTCATATCTCCTACAGACCAGGTTTGCTCAAATTTTTGCACGATTTTTCCGATTGTACTCACATTTGCACGATTAAATTGACGAAAAAATCACGAACTGCACGATATGCATTTTGATTTGAACGCCCATTTTCATAATAAGCCTGAATAACTTTAACGTGTTGCTCGATTGTGTATCTTTCCATGGTTCAAATTGAATTAGTCTGAAATTGAGAAATGTCAAATGAACATTCAACATCGGCCTTGAAATTTAACCTTTACAAATAGGTTCAAAACCTGACATTAAAAAATATCGAACAGTATTTAATTAGAAATCTATGAATATTACCTATCAACATAAAACGACTCCTCTATAGAACGTAGTTACAAACCAATAAACTTTCCCAATGACTCTGAACCTTGACTTTTGTGGAATGTCATCTGACTGCATTGAACCAAAGCTGCAGAAAATTCTCAAAAGTCTGTGGTTACGCTTTGTTGAATCTTCTAAAAGGACTCGTGAATGCCGTCCTACGAACGACAACGTCTAGTAAAATGCGTGAAACGAATATTTTTTTTAATGTAATTTTAACCTTACACATGCGCATGAACGTCTGTGCATGGCTAAACACCTTGACCTATGCGAAGGACAATTTTCCAACTTCCTTTGATGAACTTCTATAATCAAGGGGAACCAGAAATTGCGGTGAACCGACCATGCCAATACCTGTATACTTCTGTGGTTTTGAATCTAAATCATTTCGCAGAAATATTTTTGTATTTCTTCCTCTTTTTCTTAAATAACCAATAACACGATTCCAAGAAATTCATTCCAGCGAAGAGCTGATTCAAAGGAACAAGTTAAATAAAAACAGGTGACACATTTGACATTATACCCTCCACAATTTTCCCTTGAAAATATTTCTGGAAAACCGCATTCCTCGTTCGCCACAGACGAGTGATGTTAAATTTCAATTCCCGAAATAATAAAACGTCACCGTCATAATTTGTGGCATGTGCCACACATCATTGTTTGATGAATCCTTCACGAGCATCAGGCACAATGATGCCGCGTCAGATGTCGGTCCAAAAAACACTTTTGATCTAAAGATACAAACATTAATAGGATCTCTCATCTGCAGCTATATGCAGCAACAAAGAATTTCAAGAGCAAATATTTCTGAGTCGAGTGGATCAAGTGGACGTCATATGACTTTAGATTCAAAAACAAAGATATGAGCATCTGCAAAATACAAAGAAGCAGTGTGTGTGAGTCTTTTGAATGCCTTTTGTCATACGTGCATCATGCGTTTGGCTAGAGTGAGTCTTTATGCCGCAAATATATTCTTTAATGACTTTATGACAATCTCTAATAGAATTCGCGAAAAAAATTAATTAAGAATGGAAATATGAAAACATAAATTTTAAAGCATCATTTGAGAGCTTTTTGTTTATTTGCGTAAGACGTTGAAGGAAAATTGCTAAATGATGTGTGTTCGATATTTGCTTCCGAGAGTGAGGGAAAACGGAACGGAGAACGTCCACAATTAAGGCATGTGAAACTGGAGTCAGAACAGTGTTAACAAGAAATACTATGAGTGAGGGGTTACTGGTTGAGGTCCAGACTCTTTTTAGAATGTAGCAACCATTCAAAGAGAATGAGGCTTGGGTATTGATGAGCGTGAAATTCTGAGTCACTTATGTTGTGAGTTTATTAAGCGAATTTCTAATCATTAAATTATTGGAATTTCAAGAAGGAATCTCTTCTCTCCACAACGTCTTACTCTCCGTTACAGCAATATTCATTTCTCGATTTGACACCGCTCGATTATTTGCTCTGAAGCTACATCAAGTCCTTACTCCTTAGTCTACGCTACCAGCGAACTACTCTGGACGAGCTCAAGTCCAAAGTTCGATACACAATTGAATCAAAAAATGAACCGACTTTTTGAAATACAGTATGTCTAATATGTCTTTTGGGGGAATCCCTGCAATTCACATTTAGAAGTCGGGAAGAAGTATACAAAGTAAGTAAGTGCTGTTCTCTACTCTGGCATTTTAACAAGCAATCAGAACATACCCTACCGTTTATCGAAACAGAGCTACAGACAAAAGTTAAACAAATATATAAAACTAAATATATAAAACAAAAAATGCAAAAAAAAAATGTACACCATGACGCGGCTTATAAATTATATATGTTAGGCATATACATAATTTATACGCCGAGGTGGATGTGTCCATAAGGTTAGGGACATTTTTCAGGTAGCTTTTTAAGTTTTTATATTAGTTTAAGATAGGTTAAGGCAGATAAATTAAGCTTTTTACCAGCGTTTTGGCCACACAAATCAAAATAATACAGATTGTCAATGAAGACTTAGACAGAATAGTTTAGAGTAATCGCATAGGTTCAGTATGTTAGATTCAAGTACGATTGTTAAAACAGTTAAGCTAGTTTTAAGAATCTTTGTCTGTCATGTAAGTAAACGAATCAGAAAACAAAACAAAAATGTATAAAAGAAAAATCGAAACAAAGTGCTAAGAATCATCATCAGCACACTTTATTATAAGAAAAGATGACATGCACAGATATCTTTGAATTATAACAGTCCAATGTTTTTTTGCTTTTATACGTGAGCACCATTGCAGTGTTGTCGATTTCGTTGACAAAGCCTGGTAGAGTGAATCAGTGTATAGTTGTGGTGTACGCAGGAACTTTATGGAAGAATCAGCTGCCAAACAGTTTGAGCAGGCGAAACTCTATGTCCGATTTCACAGAACTCGCTGAAGTATCGATTTGAGCTTAAGTTGTTCAACATTATTATCAGCTTTCACAGAGTTTGTCTATCGTTAATCACAATTCTATTTATCGCAGCGGAAATAATGTGAGTATTCACGCTGTGTTGTACTTAATTTTGTTTATAGTATCTTCGACTAAGAATTGAATAATGTACCTAGTTTGTACACTTTCTTTGTCATTCAATAACTTATCTTTGGTTTAACATTCACAAAATCAGCTGATTTTGACATACTTTTCAGTGTTACTACAAATACGAATAAGTGCGTTGCGAAATTAATTTTTTTTGTTGAATTCTCTAGATTTTTGTTTCGTTTTTTTGTATGTATTCGCAAATTCTCTGATTTTAACTTTTATTTCACTCAATTCGTTTCCCCAAATGAGCATACAACTGATTAATTCTGCTCAAAAAGAATTTTTGATTCAGTAACATTTTACGCTAAGCGAGTTCAAATTTAGTCAATAGTGTCAGGTAAGACTAAATAAATTAAATAAACAATTACCTATGTACATACATTTGTTTATCAATTAAATTTGCACTAATTTCAAGTTGAACTAAGTGTTAGGTAGAGATTATCGGTACGTTTTTTATGTTAACTCTTACAACTGCAACTAAACCAATAACGAAACAGTTTTTGGACACATTAATTGGATTCATTGATAAAAGTATGTACTTAGACAATAGACATCCTTGACAAGTGATAAGACAGCACCAATAACCTCCTTTAATTTTCGAATGTCGTAAGGATTATAAATCTATGCAAATGTATTGCAAGGCTGACACTGATATCCTTAACATTCATTGAAAATGTATTAGCATCTTAATTCAGTTTTTGCACAACCCAACACAATCAAGTCGAAGACCTTCCAAACGAACATGCGTTATCTAATTGCGTATTCTAATCAGACGGAAATACTCATAAAATAACAATACAAATCAAAGGTAAAAATGAAAATACGGAAGGCAAAATAAATATAAAATATTGCACAATCCCAAGTATAAGAAAAATTCACAATGACCTACCAAAAAACGAACACACTATGAAATTTTTAAATTCTTTCAGGCAAACCTATCATAAAGTTTTATACAATACTAGCTGTACCAGGAGTGCGTCGCAATGCATATTACAAAAATTAAATTGAAAAAAAGGTATTAAAACCTTTTTCACAGAATTCTGAACAAAGTTTCGAAAGACATCAGTGGTCTCTTACCATGCTCATCTTACTGTCATTTTCTGCTGAAGGAAGTAATAATGAACGAAGTAACTGTATATATGGAAGGCACATAGGATAACTGGAACGACACAATTATTATTACATTCACCGAGTAATTGAAAAATAATCAAGAACTCGTCACCGTAATTTGAATACTGTGGCAAAGGTTTTCAAAGTACAGTGGGAAAATCTTTCTTAGTTCTTTCTAGTCTCTGTGACTTTCCTGTGAGTGTCAATACTGTAATATCTTCTTAAGAGTTATTTCTGCGGGGTCGTGTAAGTGATGAATATTTGCTGACTGTTCGCTTTTATTTACATATTTTCGGGTATGTTGATTGAAGTGTGTTACTCATGTAAGCGTACGAATTGACTTTGAATCGCCTACTATCCTCAGTACCAGGTTATATTCTTGGAAATGACGATGTTCAATTTCGTAAGAGCTGAATGGAAACATTGGAAGTAAAATACGGAATAACTAATTTTTGCTGATTTTATTTCTGGCTGTTGACCCGTTGGATACACAATGCAGACTGCGTCGAGCTCTGCAACCAACTGCACCTTCTGCTTACAATATTACGATGCGAGCATTTTAAATTGAACAGACGAAATAAATTCATTTTGGGCTGTCATATGCCGGTGATAAGATCAGGAATAAATGTCAAAGACAGCATCTCAGAATCAACCACACGTCTTGTATGGGTGTTGAACTCAATTTCTACGCGTCTATGGGCACAGATGTGAATGGGGCTGTAATTATCAGTTGTCATAACCCTTGACGTATATTAGCTACATCATGTTGAGCGATTCTCGAGTGTACATTCGTAAGGAATTATTTTAACAAGTAAACTAATAAAAATTTTTCCATTGATCAGAATGTAATAATTTATTCAATTACTTGGCTAACATTCGGAAAAAGAAAAACGTGACCGAGTCAGAAAAATAAAAATTTCGAAAAATGCTCACACTTTTTAACAAATTATTGGTTTTTTTTTTCTTTCTTAAATATATTTCAAACGAAAGTCGGTCATGGTGTTACTCATAAAAAACCACATGTTAATCAATTAAATTCAAAACTTACCTTTTACTTTCAGGGGAAAAATATATGTATCTTATGCCGTTTCCTTTCTTCCTCAAATACCGCTAAAAATAACGTCCAAAAATATCCAAAAATCCACCACCACAACGAATCGTATCACAAAACCGAAACGTCGAACACTAAACACAAGACCACTACGTGAATATCTTTCAATGATTTTATCCAAATGCCACCGCAACTAGATAATCAAATGCCAAAAGATAAATACATTCCACACCATCCGAACTTCGAACTCAATACGAAGACGTACCATAAAATATTAACAACTATTTCGCACGAGTATTTACACTATTGGAGGCTACATTCATTTTTATATCATGTACCGAAATAAAAACAAGATCACACGAAAAATATAACGCTACCAACTACCAAGCGCCGAAAACATGATCAGATACAAAGGTATGTATCTCTCTACTCAATCGAACAGGCGTTGATCTCTGATTTTCACACTTCCTCACCGTTTATAACTCGCACCGAATAGCTGCTGTGTATTTTCCAATGAAACGAAAATCAGAAAAAGACACAAGACACGAAATTCTCCTCAAAGATACACATTCAATGGATTTCAATTGAATCTCAGCAAACGTTGAGATCGCCACCAAAGCACCCACCAAACAGATTCGAAATACGGAAAACGCAAATTTTTTTCCAAATTTATTTTTTTTTTTTTTTTTTTTGCTTCTCTTATTTTCAAAACGAACACTTTGAACCACCAAGAGACATACACACGCACATGCACGGATGCTGAATGGTAGCCGAGAGATTTATATCTTTAATGGAGAAAAGAACATTTTTTTTTCATTCTCAAGTGATTTCTTCTCACTAGTGCACGGTTTATTTTTCAATTTGTATCTCGACTGAAATGCAAAACTGCATTGGCAATCGATGTCTGTATTTGCTGCGATTTGCGTTGAATTTTACTGATTTTTTTTCTCTTATTTTCAAAAAACGCTCACAAGTGAATCCTTGTCAAAACACCGAACCGAACGAGGAAAGCGTTGTTTTTTTTTTTGTTTTGTGACTTAAAACAACACCACTCGAGAAAGACGAGATGTAATCGCAATTCACATCCAACATCCAAGGCAACGGTTCGCTGACGGAGGAGTAGCACACTAATTAAAATTTGCACAGGTGAAAAAATACACTCACTACATACGATGGTAGGTTTTTCATTCGTTTCTGCCTCAACTTTCTGGAGAACATCACATCCAGCCGAGAAAGATACTCAAAGTGTACCTCTAGACCAGAGGGGGATGTGAATGTATGGATTTTTTTTTTTCAAATTTGCTTAACTTTTTTCGCTTAAAATTTTCGCACAGTGCAGAAAACGAGCAGGATATGAAAACAAAAAAAACTCAACGGCTCAAGGATTTAAGCAAACCTACTCATACACGTCATGGTTTCTCGCAAATAAATATTTAATCGAAAGATACGTGAACAACGCTCGCAGATACATAAATTCTCACTGAAACACTGTGTAGTTGTTCGAAGTTTGACTGGATAACTGCAATTCACTTAGCTCAGCCACGCATAGGATACTCCCGCACAAACATCGATTCGATCGTGTGTAGTCTATATCCTTATGAATATTTTATAACGGTCAAGTGGAAAAAAATTCAAACAAGCGAACACACACACTCGATGGGTCAAGTATCTTTTTCACACATTTGGCACACGGTATAACTCGACTTCGTCAAATCTCAAGCGATGCGAATGAGTTGCCAGCAGGACGAAGGATATTTCCTTGAAGAATTATTTAAACAACAAAAAATCGCAAAAAAATTCACAACTCCCGCAGGATGTATAGTTTAAAGGAAACTATTTTTTTTTGTTATCCGCTCGGAGGCTGAGAGCCTACTGGACTTACAGAAGTTCCATTCGCATGGATGTATCGGGTGTGCAGGCCTTGGCCGGAGATGTAGATACATTGGGGGTCGATTGGGGAGCAGGTGAATTTTCCAAAGAATTTCAAATGAGCGATTGCATGCGCCGACGCAATGGAAATTCCACGAGAGACATGGAAGCGAGAGGATACCACCGCCAGAGAGCTAGACGTTTGTTTATGTGGGGAAGCAAAACAAATCCGTGCAACAGATGAAAATGTTCATGAATCATGTGGCTCTCGCGCGATTCGCTGCGAGAGGATTGCTGTGAAAACAGGTGAATGCCTTGGAAGTGTTTCTCTCTGGGCCGCCACTCGCCAGTCGCCACGCCAGGTGAGACTTGAGAGAGAGTATTGTGAATTGGATTTTGGAAATGGGAAATTCATGAGAGTTGGGAGAGTAAGAAGAGCGGATACACCTGAATTTACGCTGATGGTCTGGAGCAGGGCTACGGAACATTGCGTTGGCGGGAATGCCTGCCCATTATTCGCATGTTCCTTCAAATTCCTAATTCGACGCAATCCTGACCCTCTTCCCTCGAGTTAACCAGTAAAAATGCTGCCCTGAAAGCATGCACATTTCAGTGCATTCTGTTGAATTTCTTTTCGTCAAAATTACAAAAGTAATACACATGAAAGAATGACAACCAAAAATTTAGAAACAATCACAGTGTACGCTGAGGACCTGTCGCCGAAGTAGCTCACGTAAATTCCAAAATTTAGCAAATCCTCATTGGGAGTTTTCAAATCCATCATTCCGAGCAGTTTATTCCTGAAAGTATTCCAAATTAACAAAGAATGCACATCGAAAATGCAAATTCCACTTACTCGTCCTTTTCGTATGTAACGCTAAAATCGAAATCTTTCACCGGAAGTGGCAACAAATCGCGGTCAACGCTGTTCGGCATCACCAAGGCATTCTCAGTCTTCGTAAAATAAGCGCCAATACTGAATGTTTCAAACTTGAATGCAGGGCTGACAACAGAGTCTTTATCGAAAGTCACTCCACAACCGTCGAGTGTCTCATTAACGCAGGCCATAACAGTGCACACGGACCAGCCCAACGGATCGATGCCGGTGTATATTCGATCGCCATCGAACGCCCCCAAGCGGTACTGATATGACACCGATCCCGCAGGTGGAGTATTGTTGCTCACAGAGTACTGGAACGAACAGCAAAAGTCCCCGGTGCAGACATTTGTCCTCAATGATCCTTCGATCAATTTAACCGGTTCAGTGGTGAAATTATTGATCCCATCGTCTCTCTTCACAAGAATGTCCTTGATGTAGCTCGTTGTGGTGCGCTTTTGTCGCTTTTGACGCAGCTGTGGAGGATCATTTTGCTTGGCAAATCCCCTTTTCGGAACCTGAGCCACATAAATCTGTCGCTTTCCAACGCTGTTCATTACGGTGACCAAAGGACCGTCCCTGCCGACATAAATTCCTGACCCAGTGCTGCCGGATGAAGGATTGCTGGCACCGGATGCAAGCAAGGTTACATTATACGAATACGCCCAAGACTGCTGTGCCTGGGCCGCTAAAAACAAGATGATGACATTATATTTACAAGTCTGACAATGACTAAAATCCGTACTGACCTGTAAGGAATGGCAACTCCGAGAACCACATGGACGAAAAGATGAAATCAATGATGCCCTGCTTCACCAGCTCCGTGGTGGGTGTGTAGAACAAGATATCGAAGCAGATGAAGTGGCCAAATGTCACACCGAAATCCGTGTCAAATCGACCATACTCTGGTGTATAGGTGACGTTCCATGGCTCATAGTAAAGATTGTACTTTCGGTAGCGTGACACCACAGTTCCATTCCGGTCTAGCACTACATTTGTGTTGTACGTGTTGTAACCGTAAAGAGCGCAAGGCCTTGGATCCTTGATGGCCGCTTGACTTGCGGCTGTACACTTCTGCATCTCCGTCAAATTGATGACGATGTACTTTTTAGATGCTCTCGCTTGACATGACAACTTCTGGAGAAATGAAGCATATTCCGATTGATCGCATGGAGCTGTATTCGTGGCCGGGTCTGGAACGGAAGTGAGGCTCAGTGCACTGTTTAGGGTTGCTTCGGGAAAGACGATGATGTCAGTTTCTGCTGCTTCATCTGATGTGATTATTTTTAGGTAGTCAGCTAGATTGTCTTCTAGTCTCCCAACCAGTTTGCTTGATGAACTGAATTCAACCACTCCTGCCGTGTAATAAGGGGTTGTTGGTGTAGATGCCTAAGATTAAATCAAAATCACGTGAAATTTTAGACTTAAGATTTCTCTGGCGTAACGAACAATAACCACTCGTATCAGACATACAGTCTAATTGAGAAAGAATTATCCAAATTGTGTTTTCTTACGCCTACATAGGTATACTATGTACCAACTACCTAGCTAAGCATTGTCAGTGAGTCGAGAGAAGTAGCGCCGTGAAGTGGACTTGGGCATGTTACCCCAACTACAGTTTTTGAAGAGCCGAGCAATGAAGTTTGAAACGTTTTTCTTCAAAATGTAACTCTCTTGGGGGAACGCAGGTATTATGAGAATGAAGGTTGTTGGCTTTGGCATCGATCCATTGAAGATCATTTTACTAGTCGATGCGCTTGCAAACTACCTCATGGCGGTCAGCAATTATACCTAAACTACAGTAATGTACTCAAGAAGAATTAAAAATTACTAAATTGAGCAATCGTCATCAAATTCAAAACAAATTCCCATTCAACAAATCGACACACTGACACTTATCAGTTATCACATTCAAGACACACAAATGCACAACATCAGTTAATCTGAAAAGTGTTTAAAAGATTAACAAAGTAAACGAACCTGCCACGAAGAGCTGACAAAAGCCAAGACGAACACGGGCAGCAATCGTTTGTTACACATGTCTACAGTGGGAACTCCGAACAATCACTGAACAGTCAATTCTTAGCTGCTGGGACAAAATTGCTATCAGTATGAAATAAGTTCTCAGATATTCACAGATATGAATGTCGTTATCAACTGACATCAGAGAGTGCAGTTGAACCCACGCTTATGGACATGCACAACAAAAATGCAGCACATTCTATGCGCTTTAAGCTACTCGTGCAATTTAACTGGACCACAAAGACACATTTCGAAACGTGAACTGGAAAATAATATTTATTACGGGCGTACTAGTAGAAGTATAACTCATATCGACAATTTATTTGTTGGCGATTTCTCCGTCAAACAAGATGCGAACAGCAAAGATAAGCCACACCGAAAGGTTATTTACCTTTAACTTGAGCTGGAAAAGCACGTATTATACATTTTTCTACCTAGTCATGCAACTCAGTTATCAATGAGAAAGAAAAACCCATGATTGTGACGGCGAATCATCGATAAAATTGTGGAATATTCATGGCCTTTTTTAATCAAGTTTATCGATTGTCCACACGACTTGTTCGGACGGTAATCACCGTTGTTCGCTGTAGGTCATGTACAACTAATTTAACTTTATTGACAAACTATATATTTGACAGGTTTAAAAATCGTTTACAAATTGATATACTCTACACCATCTTTATGAAAGCTTTTGATGGAGTACATCACAATTTACTTTTGGCTAAGCTTAAATCATTATGTTTCCACTCCTCTATGCTGATGTGGTTTTCGAATTATTTAAGTAATAGAAAACAATTGATGAAGGACGATAGTTTAGCATCGCGCGTGATAAAAGTAAATTCTGAAGTTCCCCAAGGTAGTCATCTCGGCCCGCTGCTATTCATTTTGTTTGTGTTCGCAAAGTATTTAATTTTTGCGAGGTTTTAACATTCGCTGACGATTTAAAAATGTCTGTAAGCATCGAAAATCTTAATGACTGTATTGCTTTTCAACAGGATATTGTCTAAACGGTGGAAATATAGTTTTGTGCACGACCTTAAAGTTTATCGTGTAATGCATGAAAAAAATAGAATTGAAACATACATACATACATTATGCTGAAATTGTATTGTAGTCAGTCCATCGGTATACTGCCTTTTCGGGGCTCCAAAGTACTGACACAGTAATTCTTCAAAAAGGCGTGAAAATTCCCACAATAAATCTCTCCAAGAACGGTTTCCGGATAATTGGTTTATCTGCAACGCATAAATTTCCAGCATCGCTGGCTTTATCATCGGAACGAAATATAAAATGCAACCTTTTCACCTCTATTCGCAATTTAATCCCTCAAACGAGTCGGCCGTTTGCAGAGTTCCGGCTTAATGAGGTATGCGTCGGCTGTAATCAAGACATAACTCATCTGGAATACACTTGCATTGAATTGTTCAGCGAAATGAGGTTTGGGGTTGTTCTTCTTATTTGCCATCTCCTTGGTCCACGTCCTTTCCCATCAAAATCGTCTTCTGGCCAGTCTGTATAATTTTTCTTTTATTGATCTAATAAAGTTCCCTAGGCTATGCTGAGTATACTTGGTGAAGTCATTATGTCTATTTAGGATGTGTTTATTTCCTGTTTTATGGACAGTTAACAGCCATTGCGAATGATTGTCGTGCAGTAATGCTTGTCAAGATGTGCCCTTGCATTCTAGGGGAATAGATATCATCGAATCCTCATTCTTGATTCATTAAGCTAAAAGGAGTTAATCGGATTCTTGATTTATCCGCTTGTGGGGACTCGCAATACATCTCAATTTTATTCGAAAGATCAACAGATAGAAGGAAAGAGGGTGACTTTCAACGTTTCATGGTTCAATTAATATGTTTACGGGTTATCTAAATCAATTGAATCAATTCCATGATTGCTCCACTTTGAAGCAGGCGGCAGCAGATTTGTGATTTCGTACACCATGAGAATAAAATCGCTCAAATAAACTCTGTCACCTTTAAACTGAAATAATTCTCAAATTTTAACTGACATATTTATCCAACTACTTAGGCACTCTCGCCACTAGGATCCTATTAATTAACTGTCGTTTTTAATTTGCCGAATTAGCCAAGTCATGTGAAATGACCCCTGATGTACTCTGCCACTCTTGCTGCCCTCATCATACCAGCAGCAACCATTATGCTGGCATCAAGCTTAGTTAACTGAAATGGAATGTGCGAGAATAAAGAGAAAATGCTGATGGAAGGCAGTAGGGGTGAAAGGACTTCAGAACGAAAACACAAAAGCGCACACCTATAGAAATTCTGTCTGTCGTTAATAATTGAAGGTGAGCTCAGCCCACTTCTATACGGCGGTGATGGAAGGGGATGTGTTCAGATTTCAGAACCTAGATTCCGGTAGAGATGTGGTAGATTCATGAAAATTCGTTTTTTGTTCGTTTGTGCATTCCCATGCGGACCAATTACGTGGTGGAAATGTGGTTGCATTGTGGGCCAGAGAACACTGATTTTTGACAGAAATCGCGGTTTGGACGTGACACTTGAACATTTTTCTGCTTTTTTAATTTATGTACCTTTTGCTTTAACGCCGTTTGCGATTGTGATCAAGTATTTTCATTCAATGCGTAGGCCAGGAAAAGATGTCGTTTGAAAAACAGACTTTAAATACCGTGACCTCGTTGGTATACAAATGTAGTTCCGCATGCTAGAATCTTTGTATAAAAATTGTTATTCTAACAATCTGTGAGCACATGTATATGTACGTATGCAGTGCGTAATTTATTCCATCCAAGACTGAACTTGTCCATAAGGAAATATAAACTCACTATCACAAGGCCGCAAAGCTATGAGAGAGCAAGAACTAACAAGAACCACTGGGGAAAAACACACAGCAAGATCTCAAAGCAAAGTTCTGTTAACATTGCTTGAGGAATAAAAATGATCATTTTCCTCGATCGACTCAAATATGAACATAAGCTACCCTCTTAAGTAAAAGAGAGAGTGGCCAAAGATCGGGTGAATCAGAGAGGACATGCCATGGGCGGCTATAACCGTCCGGAAACACCATCGTTCAACATCAAGATGGTAAGACTCTGCCGCCTATACACACCACAGCAGATGGCAGACAGATGTAACCTTACTCTATGCTGTGCCCCTGGACACAAGGGTATTCCATGTCTGCCACAATGGGCAAAATTAGAAGACACTCCAGCCCTCACTGAAAGTAATACATTCATTGCTAATCAAGGTCTGGAGTTGGAGACGAAACCATGCTAGTCACTATTACCTACCTACTTTCCTTTCTTGGACGTAGCTTATATGTGCTTTGTTGTGTTCTCTTCCACCGCTAGTTGTATTTTCGCCGCTTCGGTTTTAATGCTCATTAACATCTCGTTGTGTTCGACCAATTACATCAATGCCAAGTGTTGCTAATGTTGTATGAGCTTCAGAAAGACCGTGCCCCTAATGTTTTGCATGATCCTTTTAAGACTGGTATTCAAGAAGCCAGATGACAGTGCCTGGCGTTGTCTAAAACCTATATTTTTCTGTAAGTCATACTGCACAACCTGGTGAAATTGGTGTGAATGTAAAAACTTGACAATGCGGTGCATGAATCGACTCTATGCAACCTGTACTTGGAAATGCTTTACTCTGACCCTATATATGATCTAGTGCATACGCCCAAGTGGTTCATCCCCGGTTGCTTTAAAGATATCATCGGACGACATATCACTTGTCCATTTTCTCAGAAAGCGTCCGAACTTTGGGAAAAGTAAAGCTTCATAAATATTCATACATCCGAACTGCAGAAATTCACAACTTTAAACATGCAAATTAAACTCATTTACATATTTAATACAGAGGTACTCTTGACAAAAGTACGCACAACTAGAGTGGCGTCTGTGGAAGCAAAACCCAAGTACTCGCACTGTAACACCAACAAACAAAGAAGAATGAAAATAATCAATTTTGATCACCAGACTGATTCAAATCATGCCTAAATTGTGATTATTAGTTGCAACTCATATGTCTTATGAGTGTATTCATTTTGATGGAAATAACAACACTGTCTAAGACTAACAACTTAAAGGCCACAAAACGACTCAAATTGCCTGCTGTCTAAAGTACAAAACCCACATTTTGATAATGTCCACGGGTATCTGTACATAAATCTCAAAATAGTTGTTTTCTTTTTATCGATTACCCGTTTTGGCAATTATCACTCGCTCAGGCAATTCAAGCAGATATCACGTGCCTTTAGCCTAGCCCCCGAATACACTTTGACTTTACTAATCTTTCGTTCTCCTATCTTCAGCTGAAAATCGGCGACACTCCCCCGATGAGGACGATTAAGGAAATTATGTGATGTTTTAAACGTAAGTTCTATGGCAGGCTTTATGCAGATAACCATAGTACGAGTTCTGCCGATAAGCATCGACATCGTTCGACAATGGCTGCAGTTGCGATTGCTGTGATGCAACTTTGAAAGCATTCGATCATTGACTGCATTCGTATGTCTAGAAAGTGAAATTGTTTACAAAGAAGAAAATTAAATTGTATGGAATGTGCAAAGTTGCAGTGGCATTTTCTCGGCAAGCATCGAAGTCGAAGGGAGAACCGATCATATGACCGCTGGAATTCTTGTTGCGTCATCCACGTGCTTCCGCACTCGCCAAAGCGAGCCATTACATATGAATGAATATATTGGAGTGAAGTACTCGTCGATAGCTTCAGTTAGTTATCGAACTCGGAAAGACAAGCATGGTGTTGTTGAAAGACCCCAGAAGTCTAGGCCTGGGGCTACTAGTCGTCTGCTTCTTTGTTTCATTGCAGGTTTGTTGGCACATCTTTTGATTTTGTTGTTTTGAAGTATGTTAACTCATTCAGTTATCAGGTACGCGATGTTGGGGTCATATCAATTAATCGGTTCATTCAGATTGACTGCTGCTTATCTCCCTTAATCTTATCGATATTGAGTGTTTAAACATTAAGCGAATTCATTTCGTTTTCTACTCAAGTGCCCTTGTTTCCCTCTATGACGTCGAGTACTTGAAACAAAAATGTCTCACATGTGTCTGTTCCGGTTTTCAGGCTTCATCTCTATCCGATCACTTCTACATTGCCGGCGTTGCTGAGTTCCAGCCGGCATCGAGTAACTTAGAATCGCATGAGCGACTGAGCGAAAATCTTCAAGGCTACCTGGACCTTCTGAATTCCAATCAAGCCGATGAGACTGACTTAGTCGTCTTTCCAGAGGGTACTCTCAACAGCTATCAACAGCTCACATACGTTCCGCATTCAAAAGAAAATGTCGAACCGTGCGGCAACTCGAAATATGCTGATTTCCTTCAAACCATCTCGTGCAGTGCGAATACCTTGGGAAAATACATAGTGATCAATGTCATTGAGAAGGAAAATTGCACGGAGGAGGATCAACGTCCCTGTGCTACGTCGGGGTTGAATCTGTACAACACCAACGTGGTCTTCGATAGGAAAGGTGTCGTTGTTTCGCGCTACCGGAAGTGGAATCTTTACAAAGAACCTTGGAACGTAACCACCAGCGTTGAGTTAGGAACCTTTGAGACAGACTTTGGGGTCACCTTTGGCCACTTTATCTGCTTCGATATTTTGTTCTACACTCCTGCATCGGAGATGGTCAAAGCTGGTATCACCGACTTCATATTCCCAACTATGTGGTTTTCACAGCTGCCCTTCTTGACTGGTAAGCTTTGGCATCTGCAACGCCTTGAACGACACAATCTCACCATGTTCTTTCAGGGGTACAGATCCAACAATCCTGGGCCTATTCTTATGACGTCAACCTGCTCGCGGCGGGCGCAAGCAATCCCTCGATTGGCAACACTGGATCTGGAATTTATGCCGGAACAGACGGATCACTTATTTCCGTGATGAACAGCTCACCAGTGCGGAAGCTGTACGTGGCCAATGTGACGAAACGAGCAATCGCCCGACAGAATCCAACTGCAGCTCTTCAGTTGCAAATCCGTAGTAAGCGCGCCGCCGAAACCAGCACCTTGAATGGTCTCTTCGTGAAAAGAGACTATCGCATCGACGAGTATACAACGGAACTGCTTAAGCCTTCTGACACGACTACTCGTCTATGCCACGAGTCATTCTGCTGTCACTACAAAGTCAAGGTTAAGACTTTAAATGTCGAAGAGGGTAGCTCCTCTTATCGGTATCGATATGCTGTGTACAGTGGTCTTAGGCCTTACACCGACATGGAGCCGATTTATACACGAATTTGCACTCTCTTTGCTTGCATCGACGACTCTCTGGAGGGCTGTGCGCTAGCCTTCGAAGACATGGCTCAGGTTAGTCCACTGCTATCGCTGGAAAGTGTTACCATCGAAGCTGATTTTGTGGCAACTGATGAACTGCTCCTGATGCCAAATAGCGTCGATGCTTTTCTAATGCCTTTGACTGTGGACAGTTTTCAATTCAACATCACCGACAATGGGTAAGTCGAAGAACTTGCCAAGCATCTGCTGAATTGAATCTATTTACAGAGAAAACAAGCACGTTTCCTATGAACTTCTAACGTCGAGGACCGACTTGATGAACTTCGGAATATACGGCAATTACTTCCATGGATACTCATCCGCTATAGCGCTTCTGGAATCAAAGACAGTGCTAATGGCAGTGTCTCTGATTGTTGCCATGAGAGCAAGGTTTATGTAATAAACGTGTTGGATGTGAATCCGTTGTTTTCAATGAAAATGAGACGCCTCTTCGACGTAGGTGAACTGATTCACTCCCCCACTAATACTCCGCACCCCATACATGTTTACATGTGCATTTTCATGAAAGAAATTAATTAGCTCTGGGATCACTTACTGCGAAGGTGTGCACAACTTGTAATTACATGTCAGCCTAGATTATTATCGACACCAAAATGGTATTAATTTTCCACTCGACAAAGTTTAATCGATTTTGAAGGTAGCGAGAAGGAGCATATTAACCAAATCGACCTCGCGAATAATTCATCTCGTAAACACAAAATTGCCCGTGTAAGAGACGCTTTTTTAATTAAAATGAAACCGATGCATGACGGAATTGGGGTGCAAAAAATAATAGGTTTTCACGTTTTTACTCATTTTGTTCGTTAAAGAAAGTACACTAATTAGCAGAAGTTTTTAAAGGAAAGAGATGTTCCTGCAGATGTATAAAGTATTCATTAAAGACAGACGTAACACAAGTCGGACGGACTCTCAACATCTGCAAGATACCGTCTAGTATGAAAAAAAAATTAAGAAAAGACAGTCAGAAGCAAAGCACAAGTGCTTTAGAAGAAAGTTAACAACAAACTGTACACACATAGTTAGAAAGGCCTATGGAAAGCAGACAAAACATTAAATTTGTCTGTTAATTTATAAAATGTACAAATTACGGATGTTTTTTGAGTTTAAAACCAGAATAAAACACATTTTCATGTTTCGACAGACTTGTGAGGTTATTAATATATAAATGACTTATTTTGTGGAAAGAATTTTCTTTTATTTCATATATGTATACAGTAGTCCCCCGATAATATGAACTAAATAAGACAAGGCGTTTTCGGATTATAGAGGACACTGGAACTTTTGTTCAGTACTTACTAAACTGATCAAAATATACATTGGACTCTCCATAAGTCCCTCTAACTCGAATACAGTCAAAACCGTTTACAACACCATCGATTATAACGACCAAGTTCTTAGGTCCAGGCTGAGGTCCATTGTAATCTCATTGAATCATATCGCTTACAACGACATCATTTAAAACGATATACCGCTTAAAGCGACCTATTTTCCCCAGTTTTTTGAAGTAAAATATTGGTTACAACGACTGAAATCGACTGCTACTGACACTTTTTTTTCCTGCAAAAACGTAAAATCTTCACGATTGAAGAGAAAGCGGACAGTTCTTAGATTGGAAGCTCTGGAGCAAAGTAAATACCAAAGAGTAAAGACTTCATTGCATACTTAGGTTGAAAGGGAGAAGGTTGAAGGTTAAATTTTTGCTATTTTCGGCTGGCAAATAGCTTGACTTGATCTTTCTATTGCTTCTACCGTTAACTTCAGCAAACTGGAATTCATTTCTGCGTCCAATTAATTTAGATCGACGTATTCAAGAAGCTTATTTGTATACTGGATCTTACGAGCTAGCTACTTTTGGGGCAGTTGGAGTGACTTTGTGTCCGAAGTGCCCTTGATCACCAGTCTCTAATTAAAATCTCTTTTTGAGAGAGAATATGTTTTTTTTTTATTTTGAATTTGACAGTCTTCAAATTTCTGCCCACAGAAATTTTTGTTGCAGGAATTCGCAGGGTGGGGCCTTTATTTTATTCTCTCATGAGCACTCTCTTCTGTGGAAAACTACGAAAAAATCACCAAATGGAACGGCCTTTGAAAGTTTTCGGTGAAATTCCCAGCTATTGGAACAGACCTATTGACACCTACATATGTGTCAATAATGGTGATGGTCACGGTATGTACATTTACGGTCAAATAAATTCAATTTCATGGATATTAAATTCATTTTCCTGCCTGCCTCCGCCTGTAAAAAGACATCCTTTATGTAGAAATGCTGGCTCCTCTTGGACGGAAAGATAACCCGAGCTAGCACAGCTTGCTTTTGCCACAAGTGATTTGATTTGAACTTTCATCACCTTGAGCATGGTATAGAGTGTGTGTTTGAAATAAGCCTAGTTATGATTTGCCAGACGGGTCAGTGACACGGTATAGATTTTATTGTAATTTCGCCGAAAACCAAAATGCAGTCATAAACTTTCAGTATCAAATCGTGCTTGTACCAAAATATTGTTCAGTGCTTGTTTTCCCACCACGTACCAAACAATGAAAAGTGTCCGTCGGGTGAATCGGTTGAAAATAACATTAGATCAGCTCTCAAATAAACCAATCGTTTTAAAATTAACAGATTAATGCCAACCAAGTCGCGGACAAATAATTTAATTTCTCACATGCACACTCTTAAATAACAATTTACAATAAACAAAACCTAACAGAACCGATCACCAGTAACGGCATAACCAAAGCGGCCAGGGAGATCGCTTGCAAAGGTGGAACCGAGTTGTAGTAATTCGCATATATCCCGAACGTCAAAAGGTCTCTAGTTTCATTCATGTAAACGTAGCTGACATGCGTGTATCTACAAAAAAAATAAAAAAAAAAACAATTAATTTAAGGTCTAATTGAAAGCCAGTAACTTACTTGTCGTTATGCACCACAAATTGAGAGTACTCAACTGGCAGAGGATATAGATTTTGATCCACGCTACTTGGCATGTAGAGTGCTCTTTCCGTGCGGGGGAAGTTCGCTTCAATCGAAATGTACTCAAACGAATATTCAGCACTGACGGTGATGTCATCATCGAATACCATTCCGCATGAGGTACTCGAACTATTTGTGCAAGCATAGACGGCACAAACCTTGTATCGGGTGTAGCCATTGCCTGAGTACTGACGGTCTCCATCAAAAGCCGCCATTCGGTATTGATACGATGATGTACCACTTGGTGGCGACAGCTTGCTCACATTAAAGTAGAAGGAACAACAAAATTCACCGTAACACACATTCTCATTAAGTTCGTTGACACCATCCAGCTTCAGGGGTACCGATGTGAACTCAGGCAGTTTGTATTCTTGCATCAATTTGAGACCTTTGAGGGTCCTTTTCTTTGGACCCTCACGCATTTCTGTGACAGCCTTTCTTTCCACATTGTCTTTGGTGAGATGGGAGTGTTTGGTGACGTTGGCAACGTAGATTCTTCGTTCGGGAGCTCCTGCCATTACAGAGACTAAGGTACCCTGTTCACCGGCATATATACCAGTGCCTGTGGTTCCAACTGACGGGTAATTAGCTCCAGCGGCCAACAGATTGACGTTGTTGGCGAATGCCCAAGATTGCTGCAGTTGGACAGCTGTCAGGAATGGCAACTCTGAGTACCAGAAGCTAGTGAATATCATGTCTTTCACTCCACTTTTGATTACATCCATGGCTGGAGAGTAGAAATTGATATCAAAGCAGATAAACTGGCCAAATTTAACCCCAAAGTCTGTAACAAATGTTGACTGCTCGGGCTGGTAGGTAACATTCCTCGGTTCTCCGTAGACGTTGTACTTCCGGTAACGCGCCACAACTGCACCTTTACGATCAAAGACTACATTTGTGTTAAAAGTACTCAGTCCGTTCAGTGCACATGGCCTTGGATCATTCTTCTTAGCCTGGGACTCCGTTGTGCATATTTCCTTTTCCAGCACATTGATAACGACGTATTTTCCCTTGTCCTTTGCTGCACAGGAGAGTTCCTGGAAAAACGGTTGGTACACATTGTTGCCGCAAGGAACCACTGCATACTCTGGATCAGGCACGTATGTCATTTGCAAGACATTGTTCAGTGTGAGTTCAGGAAACACAATTATGTCTGTTTCTTCAGCATCTGGAGACATAAGGATATCCAAGTAGCCACGAAGATTGTCGTTAACTTGATTTAGAGACGATTGATTAATAGCAGCTGGTGAGAACTCAACCACACCCGCGATGTAGAAGGAGTCCTCTGGCTTGGATGCCTGCAAGGAAAGATCAAATGTGAACAAGACACAACAGAAGGGCAGAGGAAAAAACATCAGCGAGAATTAGACTAGACTTATCTTATCTGTTGATCAAATCATAAAACAATATCTGGCAAGCCCTTCAAAGAGCTTATGTCAAGAGCTAAAGATTAGCAGATAAAAGCGCAAAAGTACTCAAAACACAAAATAACAATAGCAACACTGTTGCTCTTATGGTAATCATCACACAATTGCAGAAACTCACGTGGACTTATCATAATCTTTACCCTAGCTAGTATGTACAGTTCTGATCACAATGGCAGTAGATAAACACAAAACAATAGCACATGTATGAACGTACAAACCTGATGTGACAATCCAATTAAGGCAGCTAGAATAAACACGTATATAAACTGAACAGCCATGCTAACTCGTCAAGCTTTTGTCACCGACTGATTGTTCTGAGAGGTCTCACTTTTGACCCGTAACAAGCTAAAGTCAGATTGAGTGAAAGTGCTGACATGAGTAGTGTTGCCGTCGTCGTCTTAGCTACATAAATAATCATATAATCAGTAGAAAATCAATACGTCTGACAATTTGTTCATCTGAAAATGTAACATATTGATCCGCAGAGGTTCCAAGCTGAGTCTGTGAACCAAAATCGAACACAGGTCTCTCTACATTGTGCAGCTTTCCGTCGGAATATTTGAGACAATGAGCTCAATGGTCTCAAATTTATAAACTTCGAAATAATAATGCCTTTATCCAGTACAGGAGGAATGAGATGTCCAGTTTAATCTAACAAGAGAGTGCAGTAGATGCACGAACAGTTGGTGGAAGATGACTATATTGCTTTAAGTTTGGCGGAGCTTATTAAGTAAGTACAGCGCTACCTACCCTTCTTGAGAGATTGACATAGGCTATGAGAGTTCTGTCAAAAAGAGCTTCCAATAAAACTGTACTATGCGTCGTCCATTTTTGTGAGAGAACAAACACAATCTCTGTAGCTTGAGAAAATTTTACTTATTCCATCAGAATATAGGCTTACCTAAAAAAATAATATGTATTTAATTATTTGTTCCATTGATGGTGGCTCGTCAACCCGTATAATATATGAAATCACTGTAACCTAGCTTGTATGCTGAAATAATGTCGGTAAGGAAGTGTTTACCAGTAAATCTCCAGAATTTGATGGCAAGGGGAATGTTGACAAGCTTCAAACTTCGCCCATTAATATTTTTTAGCTACATGAGTTAAGAATTTTCAAAAATGGTGTCAATTCGCGTTCGTGTTCGGAAGTAGTAGTCATTTGTATTCGACAACAAGAAATGCCCAAATCGCCATGAACATAGCAGAGTATTGCATGTTGACAACATGAATCGAATGAACAACTTGACGCCTCAAAATAATACTTGATGTTGGACATTTCAGCACTAATGAACGAATTTCCTGCTCTATCTGCTCTCAAATGGAAACAAATGACAAAAAACCCGTAAAAAACACTCTCTCAAGCAGACCTCCTGCTGAGGTCTCATTGCTCAACCCTCATCAAACTGCATAATAAACTTCGGGAAATAATCGAAACCGCTGCAGAAAAATAACTACCAACCACGCAGTCAACTCGTACTCAAAACTCACCACACACGAGCGATCAACTGAACAACTATTCCATTATCCAATCCCACACCATAATCAACAAAATCAAACCTCTACATCATTCCACTCCATATGGCGATTTGATTAATTGGTCGCTGGAATAATTTGCAACACATCCAACCTGTGGGACCGCACTGTCATTCAGCGAGAATTCGCGGGCTTAATTTACGACCCCAATGGCGTCTGCCAGTGATATGAACCACGTTATCCAGCACAGGAATCAGTCGGCTATAATCAGGAGCCAGAATGTGCGAATAATTTGCACGGTTTCGCGGTGTGTGCGTTTTGTGTATGAGAGAGTTCTTAATTTACGACCACCCTAATTCTCTATCGCGCACGTGGTTGTAATTATTTATATTTTTCACTTTTACTACATTTTTTTTTTACTTTCCTCCCGCAGATTCAGGTTCATTATTCACTGTCCTCCATCGTTGGCTTCCTGGGTACGCTGATAGGCATATCAGTGCTTGGTGGAGCAACCACCATCCTCTGATGACTCCCTCGAGAAAATGGACCTCCGCTGGAGAAGAGCATGAATTGTGCGTTTAATGCGGTCGTTAGGGGCAGTGTAAGATTCGTTAAGGGACGCTTCATGTGATTTTAATAGTCTCAATGATTTATCATGTTTACGATAAAGGATCGCAAAGGCACTGCTTATATTACACTTGTTCACCTTAATTTACAATTGCAAAGAACAATTCATGGGAATCCCAGTCAAACAATCATGAGATTTCTTACAAATGAATACAATTTAAAAAAAAAAGCTTTAAACTTTAAAAACCTCCTCGGCTCCTTTTCCTAAATCTCCTTATCCCCATCCATTCATCCAGGTCAGCATTGAAATCGGTTCGGGTCGGCCATTACAAAGTAGCCTCATTTCCTGGTCAAAGACATTTTCACCTGCAACACTGTCCATTGACTCGAGTTATCGAATCTTTCCGTATCTCCTTTATTTCCCATTACTCCAATAGGAAGCAATATCGACAACCCAAAAGTACGGCCCTAACAGTCCCATAGTCTCATTCACCCTTGAAATTGCAATTTAAATCGTTTCCCATCCTGAGGCGACTGGTCCGAACCGAATCACTTCGGTCGAATGGAAATATTTTTCCAACTCACTTAAGAGACTACGCACGAATCCCATTCACCAGGACCCCACCAGGAGTACAGGAGCATCAGGTTAATCCTTGCATATAAATACATTTCAAAACAAAATAGGAACTCAATTCAATTGCGCTCCCTAGGGATGAGATGAATCCTCCGGAGGCGGCACTGAGAAAAAGAGATTATTTTCCGTTCCTTTTTTTTCTTTTTTGCCGTATCCTTCTTCCCCCCTCCCTCTATCGACATTTATGGGCGGGAAATTAAATAAAAGAGGTCTTCGAGCAGGAAACTCGAGTTCAATTTTATTCAGTTTACTGCTGTGCGTCTTCCCAACGACAAAAAAAAAACGAAAGGGTCTTCAATGACGTTCACATAAATAGTTGCCTCGGCACCGTTATTTTTGAAAGACAAAGAAAAGCAAACACAGAAAATGAATGAGAGAAAGTAAGTCAGCGTCGTGTACTGACCCTCTAGACGTGACACGTCCAATGCATAAACCATAGAATAGTCGAAGGAGAGATACAACAAGGACAAAAAGAAATGGGAGCCCAATGATCAAATCATGGAGACCAATAGAAATATGATGAAACAAATACAGGGAGATATAGACATGATGCCGAATGTGCTATCCCACCCTCTTATAGTGGTATGGTCCACGAAACAGAAGTCAAATCATGTAAATGTCCCTCTGTTTAAATGATGAAGTTCTGTAACATTGACTAACTAGAAAGCACGTGCAACAAATTCCACTGATTGTCTCAACATAGCGAAAATCAATCAATTTTATTTTAGTTAATTTATGGAACCACATGGGCACTGAGAAATGACACTCTTATCATAATAACCACTTCGTTAAGCTTCGTTAAGTTTCGTTATTTTTCACTTACGTAAGTGGGATCGAAGGCAATCGCTCTCTACGAACGTAAATGACAATAGTTATTTGAATGTATACCTCCCTAGAAGCAATTTTGGGTTTTTGAATTGACGATGGTTCTGTATACTTTTTGTTCGGTTCTTACGTTTATTCCATTTTTTTCAGCGTAACATTTTTTAACAACTTGGTAGCGATTCCAAATATCATCTGCCATTTATCAGAGAATCGACTCACTCCATTTCAACTAACCGTACTCTACAACCACAAGTGACCACATCACCTCCCGATATGTTCTAAACAACAACGCCAACATACGTAAAAACGAAGCAACTTAAGAAAGTTGTGAACATGGTAAATCAGAGAAATTTCAACAGGAAAAACTAGACAACAACAACATCCACTCGCCAGCAACAAATCTCTTAAGTTTCAATTAGTCTTGAAGAACTTTTTTTAGTGTGCTGTCTTATACTTAAGTGCCTGGCACCCCATTTTCAGAGAACAAAACACACCCTATCTTCAGCAAACACACAAAAACTAGAGAAGGGGTGTTTCGAGACGACCTGAATTAAGTTTAATCGCTTGGAAGGAGTTCAAGCGATGGGTAAGCAGTGGCCAGACAGCAGGAGTGCGAAGAACCAGTCGAATCAATTTGGCCACGGTCAGATAGAAAAATTAAGAATGAAACACCATGAAATACATGCAGGTGAACATGAAAAGACGTGGAGGAGTCGGATATTGAAATTCCTTTTTTTTTTTTTGCCATCCAAGGATACCAAAAATTCTCGCCGAGCGAACGAGTTGAATGTGATGTGAAGTGAACAGATTCAGCGTGAACCAAGCATGTAACACATTAGCACGTTACCCAAATGTTGCCGTTGAAATTTTATGTGTGCTTCGTGACAAAATTCTCGTTGAAACTCTGCTGGATGGGGATGGTCGTACCAGGATTACGCCAGGAAACTGGCTATCTTGTTAAGAATGTGTGAATTGGAGCCACACGATTTGCGCTGAGAAAGAGAAAATGGGTGGAACTATTTCGATTTGAATGAATTCCATAAGGTAAAGTGGTTCTGAACGCCATGACTAAGTAAGGAGCTGCTGAAGAACAGAATCGAAATTCATTAAGTACTAGCTTACATTTTCAGTGAATATGGAGGTGAGAGTATTTGCATTAAGTTTCGATCCATGGATTTGATGGTTAGTAGCAGAGATATTAATGCCATCCTACGGTTCTGGAGCATGTGCGAAGGTTACCGTCGTCTATTAATTTCAGTACAGTGCCTCATAAACTTCATTAAGTATAAACTCTTTTGCAGCCAAACTACACCAGCTTGAATTAATTATTCCAAAACGTTGCGCCTTCGAATAAATGACATGCTCTGAACCTTAAATCGACATCATTAAAAGAACATAATGAACCGCAAAAGAAAAAATGATCCACTTGCACCAGCCGTAGATGTCCTTAAGCACCTCCTAATCGTATCATAAAGCATCTCTACTCCTCTCCCCAGCGCAGACCAGGTATCCCGTCTGTTGAGGGAGAACAATAACACGGAGCGCGACTAAGCCATATTTACGCCGGCTGGGATGCGTACATATAAATATTGCTCTCGTTTACTCCTTCGACCTTGAGTAGCATGCAGTTCATTTAGAAGCTCATCCGTTCATATAAATCCTCGTACGTGGCGCACATACGCGCCCATGGATATGACGCGTATTTAGATAGAAGATTACGGCTTACCACTGATTGCGTTGTCATCCTTAGATACGACACCAAAATGGTAGCTCGTTCCGAACAAATATGCTGGAAACCCAATCCGCCGCTCGATCCTTCTGTCTCCTTCCGTTTCCCGACGATGTTTGGCCTTGCCTCCACACTTCACATTATGTACACGTGTGACAGCTGCTTCTTATTACACACTTGGGAGGATGTTAAGTCATTAAGAGGAGACCGAGTTTCCATGTATCTTTGCATAGTTGTGTGGGTGTGTATCCTCTGTGTTTGTGTGGATATTTAATCAAAGTACATCGTGGCACAGCAGTGGAAAAATCCATTTTATGTCGTTTCCTGATCCCACAAAGGTGAAGTATCTAATCCCACACGCATAACACAGCCAAAGTGCTCCCATAACCCTTGAGCAGCAAGTCAAATAACGCCCATACCTTCCCACGTCCGGATATATAGTTGTGGTGCTCCGTCTAGATGAACGGTGATAAATTTCACCAAACTGAGGCTAATTTATTCCGCTCATTTAACGGAACGTAAACGTTTCCGCGCACTACTCATCCCCGACTCATGTCCCAGAATATCTGCGGTGAAGTAGGCTGCACGGTTGCTATTTAATTAAAGACCACTCTTTGCGGTGGGAAAGGAAAGTCTGCGACAGGGCGAAATAAAAAAGTTTGTTCATCTGAAAAAAAAGTGATAAAGATGAGTGGCCGCATGGTTTCGCATTTTATGAGTACCTACGCAAAATACGTGTATTAAATTTTGCATGAAAACTGGCAGCGATGCTGTGGTTATTGGCAAACGTGGCTAAAGGTCGTGAGAAATAAAGCTTTTTGGTGGTAATGGCGATTCTTAAAATATTCAGCAGAACAAATACTGAGTTGCCTATGGACTGGTTTTTACTACAACCTATTTTAACGAGAGGATCTTTGGCAGAGATCGTGAGAGCGCGTCATTTGTATGTCCGCCCGATGAAAGGCGCCACAATGTCCGCAATCGTACATTAAAATTGCGTACATAAATTTCACGTCATTGAGACGGACGTGTGAATATGACAATTGTCGGGGAATAAGTCTCATTAACACTGCGGACAAGATCTTCGCTGCAGTGTGGTGTAAACGCCTTAAGTCCTCTGGAAAGAATCTGAGTGGTCCTTGCCCGTTGTCATTTATGTCATACGGGTTATCAGACTGCAGCAAAATTTAAGAAAAAGTACCCAAGAAATGCATTTCCGTTGATTTCAGGACCGCCTTCGAATGCGAGTATTGAGACAAGATTACACCGATGTATACACGAGGGGCGTTCATTATATTCTCGGTATCGGGGTGAAGTATATATAATATATATAAATTGACTTATTTATCAAGTAATACTATTATTTTAGTGCTTTCATATAAATGTGATTATTAATTCCCGTTTTATCTCTAGTTAATCACAATACCCTTTTATTGCCGACTTGAGTTCTTCATCATCCGAAAATCTTTTTCGTACATAAAGCCCTGACAAAGTCCTCAGATTTTTAACGCTGACTGAGGTCGGTAATAAATTCACCGAGACTTCTATTGTTAATAAAGGCTTTAGGCGACGCACTGACAACATCGCACTTGAGAAAATCGTGAAAACTCATTAACAAACACTAGAGACGTGATCTTCCAAAATTTCTTACACAAGCAAATGCTGTCATGCGTGCGACATTGAGATGATTTATCGAACAGGAGTCGTTTTCTAGCAATGAAATGAAAGCAAATAAAGTGGTTCTGGAATATATACCATACGCGACCTCAAGGTCGAGGTCCGCACCAAGTCTTAGGTGCGCCTGTTCCAGAATATAGCTTCTGGTGAAGCTTTCGCAACCAAATGGTTACTACTATCTTGCTGGTAATTATACATATTTTAATTATTAATATATGGACTGGCTGTTGCAGCGCAGCCGAGGTGAGGAATGTTTCACATTGGGAGAGTTGAGGGTAAGTCATCTTCTTTTTGCAGATGACTTGGTTATCCTCACATCCTCCCAGACGGAACTCCAACGCGCACTCGATAGGTTTGTGGCCATATGTGCTGATGCTGGAATGAGGGTTAACGTGGACAAATCGGAGGTTATGGTCATTTCCAGAACGCCTGTTCAATGCGCTCTGCATGTTAGTTTAGAAGCAGGTGGAGAAGTTTTAATCTCGAGGTCTTTTTCACGAGTGATGGAAGGAGTAATGCTGAGCTTTCCGGTAGGATTGGTCAAGCTGGGTCAGTTTTGACACAGTTTGGTAGTTCTGTAATCAGAAAGGCCGACCTTGGTGTCAAAGCCAAGTTAGCGGTTTTCAACTCAGTATTTGTTCCAACTCTCACATATGGTCATGAAATTTGGGTAATGACCGAAAGAATAAGATCGCGAGTGCAAGCTGCTGAGATGAGATTTCTTCGTGCTGTTGTGGGAATTACTCGCCGGGATAGGGTGAGAAACACGGAAGTGCGCGAGGAACTCAACATTGAGCAGCTGCTTCTTCGAACGGAAAGGGCTATGCTTCGGTGGTTTGGTCACGTGGCACGAATGTCCACATCATCACGACTTCCGAGGCGGGCGTTGAATGCGATTCCATCAGGTAGGCGACCGCTTGGTAGACTCAGGACGAGGTGGTTGGACCAAGTCCAAAAACTCGCCGGGTTACAGTTGGGCATTGCTCCTGATGAATTAGAATCGATGGCGGAGGATCGAGTTGCCTGGAGATCTCTCGTGCTAGGTTTACCCCCGCGACCCCTTTAGTGGATCATGCGGGTCAGAAGATGATGATGATGATGATGATATTATTTTCATTCGATGAAAATACATTTGTCTACGAACTTTTGAGACATTCAAAGAATTGAGTATTCAAGTAGCGATCCTAAACTAAATGAGCCTAGTTCGAGTTGCCTTCAATATAAATAGGATCAACATTAGTACTTGATCTCTCTGCATAATAAGTCTTCTCAATCATTATTTCTAAGGGCTCAAGACGCAATAGGACCCTCTAACGAAAAGTCAAGCTGACCTCATTCAATATATTGATCATCGCAGTCCTTAAGTATATATTTTTCAACTCAGCTGGAACAAAAATACGAGCCCAAGTGGCTTTCGGTGGTTTGTTTGTTATGATGTGTTACCCATTTAGTGCTTCTTTAACACTCCTGGGCCAATTTCTTCGATTTTGTTTTACAGTAAGTCGATCATAATCTGCTCGTAATGCGCGAAGCGTATCTTCTCAGATACTATGTTCGATATTGTAAAATGGAGAACCTAAAACTAAAAGCCTCACTCGAGTCATTAACAGGCCCATAAACAAGTTGTTCTCTGCTACCGTAGCACAAAATTCCTATATCCTGCTCCTGTTAGGTATAAAACAAGGTAATTCATTCCAACAGCAGGCTGCCTCAAGTCTTCAATTTACCTTATCCCTAGTGTATCAGTTTCCAATGTACATCAAATGCAAGAAAGTATTTGATAGAAAAAATGACTGCTTCCGCGAGGTTAACTTTATTGCAGACTCGTGGCTAAAAGTTACACAATAGGAAATGGTAACCAGTTATGAATCTCATTCACAATTCCACAACAAAAATGCCTGAAAGAATTACCGACGACTACACATGGTGTTCGAATTCACCACAACACTCTGTTCTCAGCAATTTTGCCCTCCATCCACAATCCAATTGTTGCCCGGATAACGGAGAACAACCACCTTTTCCCGTTATCCGCATGAACATTTGTACATTTTAATTAAGTTGTAACTGTAACCATACACTCGGTGCCACAACGTGTGTACGGCGCAACAGGGCGCACAGGACACACCAATGACGGTGGTGTTCGCTTCGGTTCCTGAAAGTGTCTGGAAGCCGTAAACTAATTTATTAGACGCTAAAATTCTGAATGAACAGCTAGTGTGAGGATATCAGTGGTTGGAAGATGTGCATCCAAACATACACACATATGTACGTACATACACATGTACTTTTTGATGTAATTTATACTACTGCAAGAACACAACTTCCTGCCGCTAGAGAATTGTGGTGGTTCATTTTGGTGGAAGTGAATAACTGACTGCAGTCGTTAGGGAGTTAAGCTCCTTAAGATACAGTTGCCGTGTGTGTGCGAGCGTAGTGCGTAATGCAGACGTACATATGTAATCGTTTTGCTTCTTGACGAATGCATTGTCAGAACGTGTGTCCTTAGATTGAATGTTCGAAGTGGCATCTTATGCAGGGAAACCAAGAAGTGAAAGTAGGAAATGTTCTTTTGTGGCGTTAAGTATGCGAACATTTAGATAAGACTTTAGATAAGCCAGCAAAAGTTCAAGAGATAAAGGATGAGATAATTCGGCACATTAATGGCATAGAACCTCAATTATGCTTCAGCGTCATCGAAAATTTGGACCATCGGATGGAGGTGTGCCGCCATTTGGCCGATATTTTGTTCCATACATAATTGAACCATACCAGTATTATCATAATAAAAATAAATGACAAGAATTTCCTAAATAATTTGTGTTTTATTCAAAATCAACATCGGCCCTTAAAAATTAACCACCCTTTACCTTATTTCGTTCGAAATGAGGAAGAGACACTTACCACCAAAAGACACTTACTGTCAATTGTTAATCGACTTTCTGTGGCCAGAGGTTGACACGTCGATATATAAGAGCTGTGGTTCCAACAAGATGGCACTACCTACCACACAAGCGACGCAACACTCAAAGTTATGAATGCCACTCGATTATTTTCTTCGGGGTGCTTTAAGTCCTTACTCTACGTCAACAATCCAACAAATTTGGACGAGCTCGAGGTCTAAATTCGAGACGATATTATGGCAACGTCTGCCACAACCCACAAACAAGTAATCTCAGCACGCATTTGAATACACCGACACACGCACATGTATTCTGTTTAAGGGCCGCATTAGCTTCGAGATTTATGCCTTAAAGCAGTAGCCACAGATCCATAAAAGGAGTAATCCTTGCTAACGTAGTAAGTTTCTGAATCCATCGTACCTCGGACTAAATGATATCGGACTTCCCTCGATATTAAATTTTTAAAATCCTATTCCCTCTCCACCTTGCATGAAATGTTTCCTATCAGCTTTTCGATAAATCAAGTTCTTAACCGAACGAGGTTCGTTTTATTGGTCCCGTATCCGGCAACCTAAACGTTTGCCTGAAAACATACGTCACGGCCATATGTTATCCCTGAAGTCGATGATGATGTTAATAACAATCATAAATTCACCGTCCCAAGCTACGGCCTTTATACCCCCAAAATTGCTCTCCACTTAGTACGTGAGCGTGGGCAACCCTTCCAAAGAGCCGGAACCCACTTAACCCACAAAACCTTGTTCTTTCTTTTTCCAAACCATCGGCTGCTGCAAGCCCACAACTAATAAATCTCACTATGACTTCAATTGAATAATAATAGCACTTTTTTCCCGTCCCATTCCGCCTGTAGTCGCCGTAGAATACGCCGAGGTCCTTGGTCCGGGCCACAACTGTAGAACAACAAAATGTCAAACTACCCCCATCGACGTCGTTGTGGTACCCTTGCAAGACCGAAGCGATAATAATCAGTTAGAGACTTGGGTCGGTGCGATTTATTTCTGTTCGCCAGCGGGGTGGGCAGCCATGGTCTCGCAGTGGATGAACTGGATGCAGAAGCCCTTCATGCTCAAGGTCGCCGTTATGTATAGTTGGCGAGGAGGAGTGGAGCCGTATTCCAACTCCGAAGCATGGAATTGGGAAGCATTTTTTCTTGTTCCCTCTCAGGGTCTTTTTTTTTGTTTGTGGGTGGGATATCCTGTTTCAAGGATGGATTATTCGTGTAATCATTTGCCGCATCGGAGGAGGCTTCATATCATGACGAGTGACAGGAGGAGGTAGAATTTTTTAGTTTCGAATGTTTTATTCCATCCGCCTGCAGATTGGCATTGGAATGAAAGCGTAGTGCTTCATCGTAATTTGAAGGGAAAACTTTCGAGAAAACTGGAGGATAAAATGTTTTTCGGTAAAAGGAAAGAAATGAGAAAACATAAAATATTCTATTACATTCTCATCTAAGGCCCTCCATATTCCCCGGGTCGGCGGCAGAGGATTGGAAGGCTCTACGACCAAAATCGTGTGCAGTGTAGCAGTGTAGCACTCAAGTGCCACGGTTGCTGCTGCTGTTCTGGTGCATGTGAATGAATGTAACGACTGATGCTGGCGATGGCTCAAAGAAATCGTCGTTCTGTCTATTTCTTTTTTTTTGTTTGTTTTTATCGAAATGAAAATATCAGAGAATGTACGTATCCCCCAGTGAGGGATGTGTGGAGTGCTATCTAAATCAGGGTATGCTTACGAAGTAAATTGTGTGCAAGGAATGAGTGGATTGCGAAAATCCTTGCATCACATCTCACATTGGGAGTCAAATTGAGATGTTTCGGTTAAATCATCGATAGTAATGACTTCTGTTCTGATTGAAAGGGATAGAATGTTGCGCTGTCTTCGTTTTGAAATCTTGATTATTCAGTGATGTGCCTTGGAAAATAAATTGTCTATTAGTTGGCATTGGAAATGTAACTATAATCTGGTCGCTGATAAATTATCAGTTGTGCATTACACTTTTGACGAATAGTCTTTATAGAATACACAGAAATTATACACTGTGACCATCAGCACCATTTCACCCAGTTCCGTTAAGTTTCATTCAATTTCGCTTACTTAAGTAGGAGGCAAACCAATGGCTCTCTACACATTTTTTTTTTGCGTAAGACACAAAAACACTTTGAAATTTGACGATGCTTTTACTACATTTTGTTTTGTTCTTATTTAAACTTACTAACTCACTGCTTTTACTGCATTTAACGTCAAACTTCAAACGTTAAATGTGTCCATTTCAAATGCTTTGACTTTAAGAAGCGCAATTCCCTTGCAGCTAAAACCGATCTCAAGCACTAACTGCATCATCTTAGACTACCGCAACGATAGTTCAGTAATCAAGTAGCCAGTAATTCACCGCATCTGTACCACTTTCCTCCATCGACTTCACTTCACTCATTCCTTTATTGAAGATTTCCCTCCAATCCTAGCCACGATTTCCTTGTCTGAGATTACAATTTCGTTATATGCGCGAGGAGACACACTCCAGAACCATTCACCATGGCTTCAGCAGAAGATCGGAATTGCGCTGTTTGGCCGCACTAGATACATCTGTATCCTAAATTCATTTCCTCTTCTTCGCCCAGAGTGCTCGCCCTCGTTTTGTCGATTTAGCGTAATGCATCTCGTTGTCGAGATTATTAAATTACCTTCTGAAGTTCTCGCGACTGCTCGGGTGCCTTTCAGAGGCCTCCTTCAACAGTCGGTGAACTGGATCCCGCTGTTGCTTGCTCCCCTGGATGATGACGATGGCGGCAGCAATTGGTTTGTACGCGCTCCTGTGTACATTTTGTGAATTGCTATTTATTTATTCAAATGGCATTCATCCTGCGTTGAATGGCTGAAGGACATTGTCATGACATCCCCCATTTGAAGATGGATGCTCTGCTCATTGGGGATTGGATTTACGGATGCTCTGTGTTTGAGTGTGTTTCATCTTTTCCTTGTGCAGGTCGGAATGGAAATGTTCTTATTTTAATAATTTCGAATGTTTCGCATTTTGCACTGTGTTGTGGGAGGGGTGGGCAATCATGATTGAGGCGAACGAAACACGTTTGGTGGTGGCTTAGGTGAGGTGGCCCGTCGCGCCCGTAGCTACTAATGACATAAGTAGATTGACACTTGTGCTTTCTTTCCTTTGAGATTAAATTGGATTATAAGAGAAGAAATGCTAAAGTGAAGATGTTTTCAAATTGCGTTACTTTAATAGATTGGTGGGGCAGAGACCAACATATTGTCAATTTTCAACAAAAACAAATCAACATAAAGCCACAGGGAGAGAACGAAATTATTGTTGAATTACTTTGCACTATATTTTGACAGACAGAATTTTGCTTAAATGGATGTAGAATAAGTTGCCCCCCCTGTCTACCCCGATAAGTATATTTATTGTCTTAAAATAAGATCAATGCAAAGGGGGTCAATAATCTCTTAAGAAGGGTACCTGCATTGCTTTCCAAAAAATCGAATGAATGTAAAGTCTAACTCGCCTCAACTCCCCAACGCAACGCTCCTAAGTATGGCAGTCAATGCTTAAAAATACATATCTCTTCACCTCAATTTCCAAACGATTTCAAAAAATAAACTCAGAATCGATTCACTAATTTCATACAATTTTCACTTAATCACCGCCAACTATGTAGTCGACATCCTTGTCTCCATGTCCTTTTCAATCGATAAAACTGTCCCACCCGATAAACATATAATTGTTGTCAATTTGTAGGTACTTCTTCCCGGTACATGCATGTCGATGTCCTTGCACAGGTGCAATAAAAACAGCACAAGCTCCATCATTGATATGCTTGCCATAAATGCATATCCATAACCGTACTCATATATCGATCCCGTTCCGAAGTATCCTCGGATATTATATATGGTTTTGTTTTGCACGCCATATTTCATTCACAGCCACCCTCGCATGCAACGTCCTTCGGCTGAGGATTCAATTCAATTCAATTCAGTCGGTCTGCTCAGGATTGCAGGTGCGAGGAAGGATTTTACCTTTTTCTTTTAGGGATTCTGCTGGTTTTTAGATTTGTGGTAATGCGCAAAATGGGAATTTGGATATATTTCTCAGCTTTTTTTTTATTTCTTATAGGACCCAAAAGGCGGATTGAATGGAGAGAACCGTCCTTTGGTTCAGTTGATTTATGAAGGACATTTACTTGTGAATATTTTAAGAAGTGTATGTGCCTTGACAATTCACGTGTATTTGTGTATTTTCAGATTTCACAAATGGACTGCGAGGATATCCTCTGGAATAAAATAAATTTATAGTCAAAATGTTTTTCGGTACTTTGTCGTTTCTGTTTTTGTTTGTTTATGGGACATGTACGTCCTTCGCAATGCGATGCATGTACAAGATTTGGACCGACACTAAAATCAGATTACCGCATGAATGAGTGAATGTATTGGTTCAAGACTCACTGAATATTGGACACGTGTTGATTATAAACTGCGGCAATAAATTACTTTTAGGTCGAAACCATTGACTGAGAAATGGTGAGAGGGACTATTAGTGAATTTATTATGTTTAAAGACCAGATGACTTCAAAATGGTAAGATGCCGTGAATTCCGCTATTGTGGTAAATTTAACAATGAGCTGTCTCAAACGATTTGTGGACATGGTCGCTCAAGCAGAGGCGACATAAACTGGCCACCGAAACGGTGGGGTTTCTTGTGGTCGCAGGCTTAGCTCAATGACACACACGAGGGTCATATATATAGCTGCGTTCCATCGCTAACGGTCCTGGACACACACGCGATAACTTGGTCTTTTTACCGGAGTTTCGGTCTTGCTCTCCTTCTCGAAAGAGTGGTCAGATCCAAAGACCCTCTTAGCTGGAGCATTGGATGTGGCCGAGCAAGTGTAGTTGACGAATTCTTGCCCGTCAAATATTGATTCAGGGTTGTGTCTTCTCCAACATTCATCTTTCTCCCAGACAGGACCATATATCCGAAAGAGAATTTTATATAGGACCGACACAATACAGGTCTAAAATTGTATCGACGGAACACTCTGGCTTTATACAGAATATAGACCAACCAACGTGGTATGCTGATGTGGTAGCTAACTAGATAAATGTCGATCAATTATTTCTTGTGCTCAAGAAGAAATTCGCTACCGTTACATAAATGATATGACATTTGCCGTCGGATACATCCTGGAACGACGTTGGTTGCAACTGAGGCGACAATTAACAGACTTCCTTGAGAAAATTATATATAAACATGCTGACGCTTATCATTTCGAGACAACGTAGAAGTAGGAGTTTCAACAAATAAAGAACTTAGTATCATTGCATTTTCAGTTTGTCCTTGGGGTCGATTTTGTTCGAATATTTTATCAATGTTACCACGAAATCGACCGCAAAAGCAAAAGGAAAACAATGCCGCATTGTTATTGGTTGTACATGTCATATGTTTTCGAAAAAAAAACCAGATGACAAACCACAAAGACAAAGCTTTTTATCATAAAGCATAATTGTCCACATATTTGACATGTGATATGTGCACTGAAACAATAAACAGACATGTACCATACAACAGCTAATGACAACAGTTCCGTCAGACATGAATGAATCACCCCACCCAACCGCTTCGCAGCCTTCAAACAGATACGATTCGCATCATCAATCAAGTCATCTGATTCATTTCACACATTCGATACGATTAGCTGACAATGAAGTTAACTACCGGCATCGTATCCCCGTCCTCGCTCCGATAACAGGACCAAACCGAACGAATAAAAGCAAAGCTAACAGAGTAGAACCTCCACCGAATCAGTCAGCCAGTCACCCAGTCAAGCAATTCAAGCAACAAGTTGAAGCAATAATGACAAACGCTAGAGAGTATAAAGAGAAGAAGGAATAGAATCATGTCCTGTATCCATTTATTCTCCGGAAGCCGCATGCCTCTCTTCTGCCAGGCACAAACATGATTTCTGCGAAACTAATGATGATGTCCTTCCCCCTCAGAGGAGCTATCCTCCCTCAAGACATCCCCGAATCGTGGGTTGGTAATGAAACAATCACGTTAGCGAGCTCAGTTTGAGAAGTAAAGGAACGTAGCGATTTCCCAAATTGTGATGAAAAAATAATTAAAATTGAGGAAAGCTGATTTTTCACCATTTTCTCTCTTGACTTTTTGTTTGTTTGTGCCACTTACCCGATCCCCTGTTTTCCAGTGCCTGACATAATTAGAGAACTTTTGGTCTAAATACACTCGGAAGGGGTGCGATTCTCGCATTGGAATGAAAAAGGTCGCTTCTGAAAAAGAAAACTTCATTTGGAGCTGAATTTCAACGGGCATTAATCGTTCTGTGACTGAAATAGAGACATTTCTGTCCCGATGTGTTCCCTGGAGACCGAGACAGAGCCGGTACGGGACGAAATCAGTGTCGCTTCGATAATCTTGGGCGACATTTCCACTTTGGTGAGTTTTTCTTTTCATTTTTTTTTTCTTGCCTTATTTTCAACCATCTCAGTTCTTGGGATGTCAAAAATGGTACAAAAGCAGAGGGGATCATGACTTTGAGAAAATTAATTAGTTTCCACTTGAAATACTTGGCACCAGTGAACAGCAGCTCACAGGGGAATTAAGAAATCAATTAGAGATGTGATTTAAATGTTTAAAGTTCACATCATCCAAGAGACAGTTTTTTTTGTGGAAAATGTGATTTCGAATTGTGACGACCGCAGAACTTTGTAAATGTGTTGCATGTTTATTGAAGGTTTGATTGTGGATAGTTACAAAGGCAAGCTGTCATTATGTTGAGTGAAATGGATCTTCTTAAAAGATTTAGTTTGGAAGTCCGAGATGGACCTGGACCTCAACCAACAAACTTCAGCAGCTAACGCGTTCTCTGGCTGCCTCCAGTCCCGGACTCCAAGTTGGCTGGGGTTATTCTGCACGTCTTCGATGCGGACGTCATCTGTTGCGTTGCCCCACAGGTTTGGAGTCGATGACTTTTCGGCTCATATCTAAGTTATTTATGCGATCGACATGTCCCAGCCAACTTAGACGTTGGATCCGTAGACGTCTGGCTCGACTCATGTCGCTTCACCTCGCCTCTAAATGCTGTTAGCGTAAACAGAGCCAAAGATCGCAAGCAATAATTTCTCAAAGAGACCAGAAGTGCTTGGTCTGCACCTGTCCTCATCTGCTTTATAGCAGGAATGGGATAGGATAGTTATATTACGCAATTGCCTCTCATGAGGCCGAAGAAACAGCGGCTTACAAGAGTTATTCTGCGTGTGATCTCGGTACTGATGTTGTCGCTGAACCCGAGATAGATGAAGTCCATGACTACCTCGAAGTTATAGCTGCCCATTGTGATGCTCTGAACAGGACAGGCAAGACATGTTGTATGTCCTGTCTTGAGGATAGCATATACTTCGTTTTGCCTTTAATCATCGCTAGGCTCTTTTGAGCTGCTTCTGCCTCAATGCCTTTAAAGGCTAAGTGGCGCGCTGTGTTCTGCCAAACATATCAATATCGTGACAAAAGTTATCCGGGCGTACGATTTTTTCACTATCTTTTCCAAAATGATGTCTAGGAGGTCACATGACAGCACGTCGCCTTGTCTCGTTAGCACAGTCTGAAGAGTTTGGCAGGAATGTCAAACATGGCGGTGTTTAACTGATCTCTCTGCACGCACACGGTGTGGTTGTGAGGCTATGGATTCTGGCCTGATATTTTAGACTCCGTCTCTCTTGTTCAGACTCTCAAGTTGGTTGCCTGGTTCGTTCTATACCTGATTGACGTTTTAGCTCTTAATATAACTTCTAATCGAAGATTGGGTGTATCGGCTAACCTCCTCCACCTCTTGTTTTTCACTGATCTAAAGTGTTTTTCACTGATAACCGAGGTATAGATATTTCTATGCAGACGCATGTTACGTATTTCGACGTCCTGCAGATGGAATGTTGTAAGACTTGTAAGTACAATGGCCGCTAGAAGAAGTAAATGTCGACAAACATTGTATTTCTTCGCATCACCTCCAGAAAACTGCCCACCACGCCACCAGACCGGGTCGTAAAAACGTTTCCCCATAATTTGTTTAAACACCTCCTTCAAATGAACGACTCCTTATTAAGTCACCTGCCTACTTTCCCAGACGAAGTTCAAAGACTCCTTGAAAGAAAAACAATTTCGTTGCTATATAAACATCTTGAATTTTATTAAGGCCATTGATGGCTTCAAGCTGCCATCCCTTTGAAGTGGCAGCAGATCAATAGCCATAGGGAGCTCAAATTGCCGCATAAATACCGTAGGGATATGCCACTCCAACACGGGCCCCAACAGCGGAATATCCAATGGGAGAGTATCCCGAAACAAGGACATCAGGCCTGGCGGCAGCCAATGCCACAAAAAGGGCCAAAACCAGGATCAACTGAAAGGTAAGAAGAACCACTGTTACTCAAAATGAACTTCAATGTTGTTCTTGTACTCACGTATTTGAACATGTTGATTGGATTGAGTTTGGATTGATTACTTGGAGACCGTTGAATACAGCAGATCACAAGTGACTGATGCTGAATCCAATGACTAGTCCCGGTATTTATACTGCTAGGAACACCCTTCCATACACTCCCCATGTGGCGTTTAAATCACGCTTCATGGCAGATGATTCGCTTTTGGTGACTGCTCATCTGTCAGCAATGGCATTCATGGAGAACAATCCAATGAGCCGTAAATTCACAACTCGCATTTCAATGCGTTCAATTCAGTTGCAGTAAATGCTAGCCATATCACCAACCGCTATCGCATCTCACCAGCCAGCCAGCGTCCACTGGGAGAACGTAAGCAACTGAATTTTGCACACGCATCAGCACAGGCTGAAGCAATCCCCACAACCCATTGTGAGAAGTACCTATGTTCAGCGTCAGAAATTAAACATCGACCTAGTTACAGTTTCGGGATAAAACAAGGATTCTAACGCAAAATACAACTCAGCTCTTCTCTCTCTGCTCTCCTTGGAATATGCATGCTCGGGCGCATGCCTTGGAATCGAAATGTGGGGCAATTGCTGGGTACTACAGACGGGAAAGTACATTAGAAGCACCTTTGAGGTGCATCATAAATTATTTAAAATCTCTCATAAAAAGGAGAGCAGTACGACCAACAAACGGGATACTTTTTGACTTTTATGATATGTGTCCTAACCTTAAAGTTGGAAACGTGTTTTGTTACTTTAATTTAATGAGGCACACAGTTTTTGGCTATGTTCCGTAACGTGAATGCTGACGTTCTGGAACACATGCTGGTGCAACAGATGAATGAAATTTCCAGACCAGTTGATCTAGGGAAATCAAATACTTGTTACTTGTGCTAGTTACTGGTATGGGGAATAGGAGATTCCTCAGAAGGTCAACGAAACGCAACAATGTATGTTACTGTGCTGTTCGGCATGGAACCACTAATGACTACTGGATCAGACAAACTGTTTTAGTTAAGCATATTAAAGACGCCTCAAGTTAAAGATAATTTGCCTGTGGACGGATTTATGGTAATGGCAAATTTTCCCGAGTTTTCCTTATCTTTTTCGTCTCACAATCTGATTCTAGAGAAAAGATAATCTTTCTAATCCGAGTGAAAAGTAGCCCACGAAGTTTTATGCCACGTTGTTGTTGGTTAATATCCGATGCATCGCAAGAGCTTGTGCCTGAAGGGTAAATCTGCAAATGATTTTTAAGTGCCAGCTGCTTTTTGTTGTTTGCTTATAGCTTAGATCTAATGGAAGGCTAAGCTTTCTTAAAAAATGTCTCATATTGTGAGACAGTATTTGAGAAGAGATTGCACTCAGATTTTTCTATAATACATAAGCTAGAGTCTCCTATCTGTACAAATGCAGTGTTATGACGACGAACTAGATTTTTTTAAAGTGTTTTATGGCACATATGCTATTCAGACGTTAAGTTGTAATTAAGAGGTTTTAAGAAATAAATCAACCACACTTGTCATATTCATGCCAAAAATGTACGCATGGTAGGTAGTAACGTGATCACCAGGCATAAGCCTTATATCACGAGTTCTTTTACTCCTAGGACCATTTTATGATGATCGACCAGACGCCTTCAGTAGGAATCTCAAGTTCAAGTTTTGAAATAAGCTTATAGACTTATTTCTCCACATTGGTAAAGTGGCGAGGCCGATCTAAAACCTCTGCTACTCTTTGGGTCGTAGCACCCGGTTGTGTTTTGCAACTCCACACATATTTGGATCATATTCTTTTCACGTTTCGGAGTTACCTGCCATCCTCAGGTTGACTCTCAGACATACAGGTAAAATATTCATCTCTTCCCGCGACTTTGAGTTTTAAGCCACAGCCACCACGACGCTCCCACTTGAGGAACCCACAACCTCAAGTGATCAGGCTGAAACCTATGCTGGTCTCAGGGGCTTTCCTGATCTTCCATGGCACGAGACTATAGCCTTTGGTCAAACTACCAGTAGACCCCCAGACTGACCGCTAATTCAAATATTCAAAAAGCTTGTCAGCATCAATCTATGATTGAGATTGGCGCGCCCTTATTTTCGATTAATTTCTTTGCGAGCTTGTAATCGTCATATTCAACGAGCACTGGAGTAGGCAAGTATCCAAAACCAGTTTCTCTCAACTCATGGATTTTAGTCGTCTCTTACGACAGCCATGCCTTCCTCGGGTAAATCGTAACCCAATTCTATTCCAAGCCGATTATTCGAGTGGAGTGGTGGCCCGTGGCGTTGTGGGCATGTGCGTCGACTCCTACGCACTCGGACCTACCTGTCTAGGTTCGATTCCTGGTACGACAAGAAATACTTTTCACGGCCCCACCTCTTTCGAGTCACTGACAATGCTCAAAGAGTATAACTGTCTAGAAAAAGCTTCTCAAACTTGGCCGTTCGGAGTCGGCATAAAACTGTAGGTCCCTTCCACGCGTGATAGAACAATAGCACGCACAACACGAGTGATTGCTGAGAAGCTAGGCCCTGGCCCTCTACTGGCTGTAGCGCCACCCATATTATTGTTATATTAAAGGGTCGAGTGAAAGTCAAAATAGGTCAGCGCGTTATGTTTGATCAGAATCGACTTCGCTTTATTTTTCAATTCTCATTCTTATGTATGACTTAAAAAGTATCAAAATGTCGATTAATCAAATTTATATAAAATTCAATCATAAGTGTGGCGAGTAAACGTCAATAATTGTACGCTAGTCAAAAAGAAATCTAATACAGTGTCGATGAACTTAGGACGCAACGTTTCTGTATTCGGCGTTAATATGGAGTGGTTTCTTAATTCAATTAAATGCTCAATGCGGCACAGTGCAGCGCTCGGATCAATGAGCTAGCTGTGTTTTTTTATTATGTGATGTGACATACTTAGTAATGTGGCATTACACCGAATACCTAAATTAGGTCTGTTCCCGTACTTTCTGCACAAAATTGTGAAGACTGTCATTTTTTAAGGAATGGGAAAAAAATCTCTCAGAGAGAAGCAAAATCTCAAGAAAGTACGGGAACGCAGTTTTAACAAATGTGTAAATTATGTAGATTATAGATTTGTGTTGTTTTGTACTGTTTTGTGTTGTTTATTTTGGGTACGGGAACAGACCTATTGTATATGGAACTCGATTGTAAATTTAAGCGTTAATAAGTAAGCTGTATCTCATTCTTTTTGGCAGAAAAACAAGTGTTAACGCTTCTAAATCAATTCTTTGAAGAGCTATTTTTTATTTCTACACAAAGTCCCTACAAAACTACCATTTATTCAACATGCATTGCTTATATTCCCACTAAACACCCAGAAATGACATCAAAAATAAAATATGTCAATACTAGTGGAAGTCAAATTGTTGTTTGTCAATTTATTCCGATACCTCAATCACTCTCATTCCTGCAGACCAGTCTCACTCACACGCCTCAACACCTGCCTTTCCGATTTGTGAAGTCATCAGCGAAATCTTTTTCCATCTATCATCGGCTAACACAATTAGAATTTCATCCACAAAAAAATCATCGTATCCATCTGTCCCGGATGTCGCCGTCAACTCATCTCAACTCAGCACCTACACAGGAAATCACACCAAAATTGAAAAACTAATCGAAAAAATCTCCTCTAATACATCATCAAAATGGCCAGCAATCTAGATAAACGCCACCAGTACCCACCCCAGGCTCAAACAGAAGTCATTGCATCCCTAATAGCTAGCCATAAATCCACACTCACCCAAGGAGATACGACCAACTCGGAGGAAAAGTCAATAGCCACACACACAACAAATGATCCTAGCAAATAACCTGTTATCCTGTAAATTAATTTGATAACGAAAACAACGCTCAGTGTGAGAGACAAGCGAAAATATCGAAAACATCGATATTATCCTGGACATAGAAAGACAAAAGGGAATCGAAACAAAAACGTTACCAATGGGACACAACTGAATTCCAGATGTCGCACATACGCTCCGTAATCCCCGCCAGGAGAAAAAGACCACGGCAACAATAGAAACAACGTTGCCGGTATCTTGTCTCTCGCATCACTGACAATTAATCGCCAGCGTAAGGCCTGTGCAGTGCCCCAGAGGACAAGGGACAAAGGACTGTTGACTCGATGGGATACAGCAGTGAGTCTATACAAGTATATAGCCCACTCAACACGGTCGTATTTTACCCGCTACCCGGCGCGCCGGTCCGGCAACGATGATCTAAATGGATTTATTTCTTACCCTCTGTGTCCTCCATGACGATTGATTAGAAACGCCCGAGCACTAGTCGGCACCAACAGCAAGTGAAATGTTTCGATTTACTTGGACTTAATTAAAGCAAGCAGAGGATTTCTGCCCTTGTGGGTCAGTGGGTGAAAAATTATTGATTATCCGAATCTGCACGCAGATGCTACAAGAATGAAAGAGGGTTGCTTATCGAGTAGCAACATTTGGATAATTCAAGCTTCCATCCAGATGAAATGTTACAACTGGAATCTCCTAAGGACTTTCACTCACCAAGTGCCTAGTGAATTTTTGATTCACTGTCACCATAACGGTTGCACGACATCATTACATCTTGGATTCGTTTAACGACTCCGACATTGTTGTTAGTGAGACAGCGGCGGCTGTCTGCGCTCTGTATGAAAAATTCTCATCATCCGCGCACATACCAGTCCCAGTCCAGCCGGCCGTGCCTGTTGAAATGCTTTCAAAATATTTTCTGATCCTGCCGCTGGTGATGGAGCCACTTCACTGTGGTTGTATTAATTTGCTCAAAAGGATATACCACCGCGTTTGGATGATGTTAAACGAGATAGCATTTCTGAGGACAACATAATATGATTTGGGGAGTAGGAGAAAATTAAATTGCGGCTCTTTGTCGAAGGTTATCGGGCCGAGCCCAGCAGAGGTAGACGACCGGATGATATTTGCATTTTGAGGAATTTTAAGGACTCTGTTGGTGCTCATTTAATGGAGAGCATATAATGTGAGGCAGACTCAGCGATGGGCATAGTCTTTGGCTTTATTTTGAGTTTATCTCCATGTAGTTGTTCTTGTTGGGATTTGCTTTTATTGTTGACCAAACTTGACCTTGTATTCGAATTTGGTGTGTAGGGTACATTAAGGAGTTGACTTATAAACAGGGCACGTTTCATTGGATTTATGACAGAATAAGCTCTTGCCGGGAAAGTATTTGCTCAGTACGAGAGGCTGTACCGAATCACATCTCTTCAAAGGCGCAAAAGAATTTCTTAAGGACCCAAATTGATAAAATATATGAAAATAAATATAACTTTTAAATTTATATTTGTACATAAGTTGACAGCGTTTTCTCATATACATATATCAAACGGCAACAGACTTTTCGCGTTTATAAGCTTCCTAAATGTCGAATTAAGATATTAGCTTATAAAGGGTGACTAGAGAGCAATGATAATTTTCCCAATTGTTATGTTTCTTTCCAAATGAGGAAGGAGACACTGTTGCTGTCGATGTTAACCGACTTTCTGTGGCCATAGCTCGACAACAAGTATATATATCCGAGCTGTGGCTCCAACAGGACGGCGTTACCATACAAGTGCCGCAATGCTCGAAGTTGTGAAGGATAATTTCATCATTCATCATCAAAGGAACCTTCATAAATTTTCCGCCGCGATCATGTGACTTGACAATTGACACCACTCGATTATTTTCTCTGAGGCTACATTATGTCGTTAGTCTACACTCACCCCAGGTAGTTTGGACGAACTCAAGGCCATGTTGGACCAAGTCATCAAAGGCTATGGGTATCACAATGGACCAACATGATCTAAGTGTGCTGGCACTTGAAGCACTGCCATCTAACCCGAGGCTACCATTTGAATGATGTGCTATCCCAGACGTTATGGCATTAATGTAGCTTCAAAATTAGGCCAGAACCAATTTTACATCACACACCGATGTTGTTTATTTAAATTTATTTTCCTATCGCTCTTATCGGCTCACCCAGTAGTTGAAATGGTAAGAAATACTATTATTAATCAATTAAAGGGTGGTTCAATTTTAAGGGCCGATGTTGATTTTGAATAAAACACAAATTATTTAGGAAATTATTGTCATTTCTTTTTATTATGATAATATTGGTATGGTTCAATTATGTATGGAACAAAATATCGGCTAAATGGCCGCCGCGACCTCAGCGGCACACCTCCATCCGATGGTCCAAATTTTCGATGACGCTGAAGCGTAATTGAGGTTCTATGCCGTTAATGTGCCGAATTATCTCATCCTTTAGCTCTTGAATTGTTGCTGGCTTATCGACGTACACCTTTTCTTTCAAATAACCCCAAAGAAAAAAATCCAACGGTGTCAAATCACATGATCTTGGCGGCCAATTGACATCGCCACCACGTGAGATAACACGGCCATTGAATTTGTCGCGCAAAAGAGCCATTGTTTCGTTAGCCGTGTGGCAAGTGGCACCGTCCTGTTGAAACCACATATTGTCCACATTCATATCTTCCAATTCGGGCCAGAAAAAGTTCGTTATCATTTCACGATAGCGAACACCATTCACAGTAACTGCCTGACCGGCCTTATTTTGGAAAAAATATGGCCCGATGAAGCCGCCAGCCCATAAACCGCACCAAACAGTCACTCTTTGTGGGTGCATTGGTTTTTCGACAGTCACTCTTGGATTATCACTCGCCCAAATGCGGCAATTCTGCTTATTGATGAATCCATTAAGGTGAAAATGTGCCTCATCACTGAAGATGATTTTCTTCGAAAATTGATCATCCACTGTTGCCATTTCTTGCCACCATTCTGACCATTGACGACGCTTGAATTGGTCAAGAGGCTTTAGTTCTTGAGTCAATTGCACCTTGTAAGTGTGTGAATGCAAGTTTTTATGCATAATATTCATCAACGACGAGCGTGAGAGGTACAATTGTTGGGCACGACGACGAGTTGAGGTGGATGGCTCTTCAGCCACACTATCGCGAACAGCAGCAATATTTTCTGCAGTACGAGATGTACGAGCATGCACTGGTGTTTTCACATCTCCTACAGACCCGGTTTGCTAAAATTTTTGCACGATTTTTCCGATTGCACGCACATTTGGACGATTAAATTGACCAACAAAATGTGGACGATATGCATTTTGTTTTGAACGCCCTTTTTCATAATAAGCTCGATTGTGTATCTTTCCATAGTTCAAATTGAGTTAGTCTGAAATTGAGAAATTCCAAATGAAATGCAGAAAAAAACTTGACGATTAGGTGTGGTTCACATTCAACATCGGCCCTTAAAATTTAACCACCCTTTATAATGCTGAAAAATTAGACAAGGCACTCCATTAGGAATCTGAAATTTGTATAGAGAGCCATGGCGTAAAGAAGGCAGGAGTTCGATAGCTTCGCCGAAGAGATGTGTGATTTCATCCTGAGCATTTTCATCTATAAATTGCATATATGTACCTACATCCTGCCTCATAATGTTTTATATAAAAAAAAATAAAAAAGTACATACAAAAGTTACCAACAGGACACGTCGCATTGCTGTTTGAGAAAGTTTTTATTTCCCAAAATAAATTACCGTATGAGAGCTTGTTTGAGTGCTCACTCGTCGTGACCAAGGTCGACTAGGGCATCATTCAATAAAAGTTCCTAACTTCATCAATAATTGCTGCAATTTCCACTGAAAAACTCTCCAATTCCACTGACATGGTCAGTATTTTTTCAACGTCCGCCATTTCACTTCGCTTTCTAATAAATTGATTGGAATACTTCAACAACGTCGCCTGTTCGGAGCCAGCACCAGTACCCCCTAGTCGTACCCACCTCCATGCGACACGGCGGAAATGAAAGACATTCCTTCACTAAATTGAAATTGGTGATGTGCATGAATTTCCGGAGCTCTCATAGACCAATACCATCCAACTTCTAACTGATCTAAGGATGAATCGCAACTGCATACCGTGCCACCGGGCTCCGCTCTGTTCGTCACTTCAAAATTTCGAAGGTCACACTATAGCCGAGGCAATTGCTGAAGCTGTAACGTAGCCATATCCTCTTGGATAAATGATGGCCAACTAATTCGGACGAAAAAGGGTGGTCGACAGACTGTGTGAGTGTGTGCGTGGGACACGTGCATGAGTTTGTGATGTCCAACTCCAATTTATCACCCCTAATGGGGATACTTCCTTTGACCAAATTGGATATATCTCACTTCGATTCGTGCCCAATTTATACTAGACCCTGATGTTTCGAGTGCAGATACTCATACCATCTAAGAGGGTGCTCTTCTGATGCATGAATGTGTTGATGCCGTCTGGGAGCAAGGGCATAAAAAGAGGATGTTCTCCTTCGTCAGAAAAATGAAAGAGGGGATGTGTGAGAGGAGAGGAGGGAAAAGGAGAAATCTTTCCAGAAAATTACAGATACGTGTCAGGTATCCTTAGACGGGCATATTCCGAAAGACAAAGTTTCTTGAAACACGTAGGGCTCTGACTAAATTGCCCAGAGAAGTGTGATTGTTTATCCTACACGTGGCACTGGGGTGGGGTGATGGTGAAATTTCGAAGAAAAATGAGGTGCTACACGATGGGTTGTGGGAATGAACGGCTCGTAAGTCAGGGTGCATACTTTGATGGGGCGGGCCATTTCGTAAATTTGCAACAAATTGTCTCTCGTCTGAAGCAACAGGATTAATGTAAGTCTGAGCGGCGCGGCGGTTGTTGTGAGTGAGGCAGTCGTGACATGATACCACAAGGGTATTGTTTCTGGCGATGACGCTCTTTATGATGCGTGTCCCCGTCACATTTTCCTTCAAGGATTTCAAGGTTACGCTTTAATGTTGCTGCAAAATGTATGAAGCATTACATTTTATGAAAGGAAGAGATTCTGTTCACTTCAACAAATTAAGGAAGTTATATTAGGTTAGGTTGTACTGGTTGACTGCTGAAGGCCATATTAGATATTGAAATTCTCTTCCCGGCAATTGGCACCTTTTTTAGACCAGTTCGTTCCGTCGGTGTACATGAATTCAAAGATGGGAATAATAATAATAATATGGGTGGCACTACAACCAGTAGTGGGCCAAGGCCTAGCATTTCAAGCATCCACTGGTGTTGTGCCGTGTATGTGCTATTGTTCTCGAGTGGGTGGGTGGGACCTATACCTTTATGCCGACTCCGAACGGCCAATTTGAGAAGCTTTTTCTATACTCTCTTTTTCACTCTTTGAGCATTGTTAGTGACTCGAAAGAGGTGGGGCGGTGAAAAGTATTTTTGTCGAACCTAGAGGCCCAGGTTTTTAAGTGCGTAGAAGTCGACGCAAACACCAACAACGCCACGGCCGCCAAGATGGACTTTGATGTCACATTATCCTCTCTAGTATTGTTAAAGATATATAATAAATATAACTAGTAATAATATAAATATATAGTTACTCTAAAAAGGTGAAGTAATCTATGTTGTATCAAATAGTGGATACTTTGAATAATTATTGAACAAAAATATGTTACCACATTATGGCAGTTGGGTTAGGATAGGTTCAAGTTGCTTCACTTTGGCCAATATAGGCCAGTTGTGAAATCACGCTGATTGGACCTGTGTGACTGCTAAAACCAACTAGCGCGATATAGCTCCCGCTCAAGTTGTTCACTTCGTTCAAGCTATCGACGTTAGAGTAAATGATGCATGGTATCTACGAGGGGCGTTCAATATATTCTCTGTATCGATATGAAGGAAAATGCGAATTCAATTTAAATTGTTTTTATTTTTCAATATAATCTCCCCTAACATCAATGCATTTGTTACATCTTGAGATAAGCTTTTTGAGCAAGATTCCCTTTGAGTCCCAAAAACCTGTGGCCATGAGCTTCCCGGCAGACGGAGTGACTTTGAACTTCTTCGGGGGGTCTGTTCCTTTTTTATGCCACTGCATGGACTCTTGTTTGCTTTCAGGGTCATAGTGGTGGACCCATGTTTCGTCACCAGTAACAATTCGATCCAAAAAATCATCCGCGTTCTCACTACACGTCTCCAAAAGCTCTCTACAGCATGCGATTCTCACTTTTTTCTGAGGCGCTGTAAGCATTCGTGGCACCCACCTTGCACTGACCTTTGAAAGGTTAACATGGTCATGACGAATGGTGTGAGTGGTACCAATTGAAAGCTTGGTGATCTCTGCCATCATTCTCACCTTTATTCGGGCATACTCAAGAACAAGTTTTTCGACTTCTTTGATGCTTTCTCCCGTACAAGCTGTAGCCGGGGCGCCGGAGCGGGGTCGTCTTCAATGCTCCCTCTGCCTCTCTTGAACTCACTTGACCACTTTTGCACAGTTTATAATGAAGGTGCGGAACCCTGGTAAACAGCCACCATCTCTTCATGAATCATTTTTTGACTTTTTCCTTGCTTAGTGAGAAATCACCATCATCGTCTCAGTTGCCATCATGATTGTGTTTAACTAGAGATAAAACGCGAATTAATAATCACATTTATATGAACTTATATACATATATACAACCACAGCTTTACCCCGATACCGAGAATATATTGAACGCCCCTCGTACCATCAGCTTATTGCCCCTGCAGGAGCTTTTGCAAGAGTTATTATGTGAAAGCATCATCCTAAAGACATACGTGCTAAGGCACATTGTCCTGTCATGACGTATCGTACCGTGTCAGGCGAATTTGTGTTGTAATGAGGCACGCAGTGTCTTCCGATCAGATGTGATTGGTTATTCTAAGTATGAGTGGCTTTTGAAGATGGTTAGCTTTAGTGAGTGGGATAGATGTAGAGTCCGACCGAACATTCGGCTTCCGCTTAAAATATTACCTTCGGCAAAACATTCGGCTTCGTCCAGATGTGACCGAATATTTTGCCCAAGCCGAAGGTTGAATTTTCTGTTTTCGGTAAAAATAGAATTACGGTATTTTTCGTACCTTTCTTTGCAGGATGTATGTATGAGCAAGTCGCGCCGTGTTTGTTTGGGTTTGAAAAATTTGATAGTTTGCCAATAATAGTAGAAGTGAAGTTGCAAGGAACTGTGTTTTTTACTTTGTTAATGTCGGATATTTTGTATTTTGGAATTGCGATTGTTTACGGCTTCGGCAGAAGGTGGTCACAAAGCCGAAGTTCGGTTCAATTGAATGCTAATCCATCTTTGAATATGTGCAGAGTACCATCCGGCGTCCATATTGTTAGGCAGAAAATTGAATTCGTGCCCGGTACGAAGTTCGATTCACAATAGAAGTCTCACAGCAGTTCTGGCTGTTACATGTCTTCAGAATATCTCCAACGGAGGAAGGTGAAGAACTATGCTTTGTGTAGCGTATTAAGTTCGTAGCATTCATAAGCATAAGCCATTCGCTGCACTCTGTTAAGGCAACTTCATTTGATAGCCTTATACAGCCAGAGGACAGGCGTTATGTCCGTCATATTGTGGAATCACAATCACAATGATATCGGCTTGAACATCGAGGTGAAAAACAAGTATTCAATGCGCTGGCTGGAGGCTGCAGTCGTTTTTGTCGTGGAGGCTTTCCTGGCTGTACCTGTATGCCTGTTTATTTATTATTAGTTCCCAATTAAATCTTTAAACCCAGAAAGGCAGCATTGCGCCGCAGTGACGGAGGATTAAAGGCGGTATTTCGCATTACCTGATGAAGGGTTTGAGTTCTGGGTTTTTATGGATTGGCGGCAAGGTTTTTGCCCACGTAACTGATTTGGCGAATGCATTCTGTAATGTTTCCCACATAGGCAAAGACATTGGCCCCAAAATGTGTTATTAACAGCAGTTTACTTACAATGTTTCAAGGAATGGAGAAAAGAACGCCACCTTACCGGATCAAAGGGATTCAAAGGGAAGCCATGTCAACTGCAGTTTATGGTAGAGATGGTATATGGATGTACGTACTCCAATGAAATAATTTGTCAAAGCCGCGGTGCCGGTTACTGCTGACTTTTCAAAACGAATACAATCCAAAATGTTAAGCAGATTAAGCATCAATCGATACACAGTTACAGTACGCAGTTTTTTAAACTCTCAATAAAACGTTTGACATTGACATTTGCGAACCGAGAAAAACGAAACTCATTTTATGTAAATATTAAATAAAACCTTTTTATGTACCAAGGAAACTTAAAAATATTTTCATTTCAAGTCTTTAAGAGTAAATGATTCATAAAAATGCCTTAATAAGTGTTATACTGAAACATTTAACGGAAAATGTCATTCCTCAACGGGTACCACTTCATCGCAGTCCGCGGTGGGCTCTACGTCCATTTCGTCGGCTGCAACTTCTGCATCGGCGTCCACTTCAGCCTCCTCTCCATTCGCCTCAACCGAATCAACTTCGGTTTTCTTGAATTTGTTCTTTTCTGTGGAGAAGATAAAGTTACATCCATTCTAGCTCCATTTGAGGATTTTATGAACATACCAAACTTTGATAGATCTGCTCCAAGCAGTCGCAAAATATGAACTGTTTCATTACTATCTACATACGCCCTTAAGCTGGAGGTACCACGCCATCCGACTACGAACAGGGTGAATTTCTGATCCACATACTTCAGAATACACGAGCCAACACCTAAACGGGCACAGATTCTTAATACCATGAGATATGAGGCGGCTGCTGTAACTCACCTAGTTCCTTCGTCCTCTTCTGCGTTTCCTCGCAAAGTTCTGTAGTCGAAGGTGGTTTTGTGGGATCTGTACACTGCAGCAGCAATATCAGATCTTCCTTGCTGACTTCAATGCGACGGCTATCGCCGATGAAGGCGTTCGATGTTTGCAGACCCTCCTGGGCTAAGCGGTATGCATTGCTGGAATGTCGATTCTCACACCGAACGAAGGTCTTAACGCCTGTGTTGATGATCTTAACAGATTCTTCATTGAGAACAACTAAGTCACGAATTGGCTCCGAGCAGTAATAAATATTCTTCTTCTTCTCGGCAAGACACCTCGTCAGAAGACACCGTTTATCAAAAGTGTCATCCAAGTTGTAGAAACTCTTGATCTCATTCCAAACGTCCTCATCGTCCTTAAAGAACACATACGGATCCTCTTTGTAGCCGTGTAGGCGGCGTCGCTTACGCTGTGGTCCCCATGGAGCAGATTTCTGTTCACCTGCATCAGCTCCCTCGGCAGATTCCTCCTTGGGCTTTGGCTCCTTTAAAGCCTCGACGTCGTTCTTTTCGAACGGCAGCTTTTTCTTCTTTTCAATGACTGCAACGAAGAAGGCACCAGTCTCCTGCAGATGCGGCAAAATTCGCATACTACAAAAAAAAGAAGTATGTACATAACCTCAATTGCAGCTGAAAATGTTCACATCACTCACCACTTCTCCAGGCCAATCTTTTCGATTTCTCCAGGCGGCAGGGGAAACATATTTGGTCGAATGACTGTGTGGTACTTCTCTGGAACCTGGTCAAAACTCGTGAAAATTTCCAGGTCCTTCGATGACAGCACCCAGTCAGTCATTCCGGGATTGTGCTTCAAACCAGGCACCAAGTGTGAACCATCCACAATTTCCAGAGCTCCATCTGAATCTTGTATGATTCGCTGCAAAACAGCCTCATTTTCGATGGGATTCATCGAACAGGTGGAATACACCAAGCGACCACCAACCTCCAGCATCTCTGCACCACGCCGTGTTATCCGGTACTGAATTCTAAAGTCAACATCTAATAATTCGGTCCATCATTACTGGTCGCAGACTTACCCGTGCAAATTGTTTCCCTGGGCTGTGTTCCACTTCGTCCAGATGTCTGGATTCTTTCGCATTGTACCATCGCCGGAGCAGGGAACATCGCAAAGAATTTTATCGAACTTCAGAACCGACTTGCTTCCGTCTGGATTTGTTTGCTATAAAACAAAGATTTGAGTCTAGGAAAGCTTTACTAAATGCATGAGCAACCAGTGAAACTTACCAACAAATTGGGAAAGTGACTACTGTCATGGTTGGTGACCACAAAACATGGCGAATTCAACCGCTTTGCCTGATGTACCAACATGTAGCATCGGTTGTTGTCAACATCATTTGCAACGACAAACCCAGGTGGAATCTTGCTGTCTGATTCGGCGTGGAGGGCCTCAATCAGTTGAGCTGTCTTAGAGCCCGGCGCCGCACACATATCCAATACTTTATCTGTCGGTTTTACGTCTAACACCAGAGGAGGGATCATTGACACTGCCTCTTGCCGACTTATGCTGCCAGCGCTTGTTTCCACAATGAGGAAATTGTGCAATCTGAACAACGACTCCGACCGACGAATGTCCTTGCGTGTGAGATGCAACTGCCACGCCAAACCAGCCGGATACCAAGTTAAACATTTCGGACGCTCTACATCTTCCTTCGGCAGTTGATTCAACTCCGATACACCGTTCACATAGTCTTCAAACAGCTTCGTCTTAATCAGATCCAACAATGCCTTTGCTTCGTCTTTGAATCCAGTCACACGGAAAGTTGTCGGCAAGTTGTCTTTGATGGCGGCTAAAAACTTCGCCCATTCAGCTTCGTCTTTACATATTTTTTGCAACTGCATGAGAAGATTTGATCAGCAAATGGATAGGGAATACTTTGAAAGGTCATGTTTACCTGATAGTATTTGACGAAATCTTCATTTTCGCGGACAATCTCTTTGTAAGGCTCCGACCGCCGGTCCGGTTTGTCACCCTAAAAGACAAGGATTCAGTGCAAATCTGTTGAATAGCAGCAAAATGACTTACATTTTGTCTCTTGTTACGTTTCCTTGCTGCAAAAGGATTTTGTTTTTTACCACGATCACGTCCCATTCTATTTATTTATAGGATTTTTGAGATTAAATTCGAAACCAAACGAGCCAAGCAATGTTTTTTAAATAAAATGCTGTCTGCCTCGTTGCTACGGTTTACTGAAATGTCAAACGACGTAAAGTAAGCACGTGGTATCAAAGTGGACTTACGTTTATTTGCCTCAAGACGATGTTACCGCCATCTACATTATGCATTTGCTACTTTGACATATAAATCTTTTTTGGTTTTATTCTAAATTTATGTGGCATTTAAATTACATTTTCGATAAGAGAAATAAAGATAAGAAAATCATTACAAATACCAGAAAACTAATTTCCACATCCATTATTTTAATAATTCATCAGCAGAAATTCAGACGGATTGGTTTCACTGTTGTCTAATAAGGTAGTTCAGTGCAGTCGCAGCTTATGTGCCCGTCACTAGATGTCACCACTTATTGTGGGCAGCCACCATTTGACAGTCATAAGACATTTGTCAGCTGACCTACCAAAGAAATTTTCTTTCGCTGCAACGAAGTAGATTTACTCCTTGTCTGTAAAAGAAAATTCGTACAAAACTCCAGCTGCAAAATGTCCGGAAAAGATAGGCTAGCTATTTTCCCATCTCGTGGGTAAGTTGAAATTCATCTAAAACATCCTTCGAATTTCGAAAATTGTCCAAAACAAAATCATTACCATGTCACTGAAATTTCACTTTGATCTTGATGATATACTTTTCTCCTTATGCAGTGCCCAGATGTTGATGAAAGCTCGTCTGGCTGGAGCACAAAAAGGCCATGGATTGCTTAAGAAGAAGGCCGATGCACTGCAAATGCGTTTCCGTATGATTTTGGGAAAAATCATTGAAGTAAGACAATCGAACATGTAATCAAGACCCCGTGACTTATGATCAACCTTTTTCTCCATACAGACCAAGACACTCATGGGCGAAGTGATGAAGGAAGCAGCATTCTCACTTGCTGAAGCTAAATTCACAACTGGTGACTTCAACCAGGTGGTTCTTCAGAATGTGACAAAAGCTCAAATCAAGATTCGCACAAAGAAAGATAACGTTGCTGGTGTCACACTGCCAGTTTTCGAATCCTATCAAGACGGTGTCGATACATACGAATTGGCTGGTCTAGCTCGTGGTGGACAGCAGTTAGCTAGGCTAAAGAAGAACTACCAGAGTGCTGTGAAACTTTTGGTAGAATTGGCATCGCTGCAGACATCCTTTGTGACTCTTGACGAAGTCATCAAAATCACCAACAGAAGAGTAAACGCCATCGAGCACGGTAAGACAGACCACTCAAATGGTATCTTCAGTTTTCAATTATAATACATTTTTCCCGACCTTTCAGTCATCATTCCTCGCATTGAACGCACGCTGGCGTACATTATTTCCGAACTGGACGAGTTGGAACGTGAGGAATTCTACCGTCTGAAGAAGATCCAGGACAAGAAGCGCATTTCCCGTCAAAAGGCCGATGCCAGAAAAGCCGAACTACTTCAAGCTGGTATCGATGTTCGCAACCAGGCCAACATCCTCGACGAAGGCGACGATGATGTTCTCTTCTAAACACGCTTCCCCCCTATCGTCGTTCCCACCCGTTCAACTGGTGTGAAAAGACAATTTACAAAAAAACAAAAAAACAAAATATTCTTCGTTACCATTGTAAATACGATAAACAACTCTAGCAGTATTTTACGTTCGACTCTTAAACGTTGCAGGATTGTACCCTTCTGTATTAACCGAAAGTTAGTCTCCGTATTTGTCTATTCCTGTTTTTATGGTTTTCTTTTTGATTGTTGATTTTTTTTTCTCACGGCTCTTACCGTGAACTATTTTCAGTTGAATATTCTTTGTTTCTCACTCTTTATTGTTTTGTTTTCTTTTTCGTTGATCAATAATTGAAAATAAAACTGTTTACCGATATTCCATAGCTGTTAGTTTAATGTTTACAACTACATATACATAAAAAGGAAAACAATAAATAAATGTTGTCTCAAAGATTCGTTCGAAATTCAACGAAAATGTTTTATTATTTTTTGCAGTTGCTGGCAAATATGCGTTTTGGATGAAATACCGTTTCTACTCATGTATATATGTATGTATCTACATATCAGGTCAGCGACCCATGGATTGTCTGAACTTGAGCAATAGCTGTGTTCTACGGTTGACGGTCCTCGGCACGCTGCATTCAGTCATCAAGACCAAGCTCTGTTGCGTCCGCGATGATGTGGTGCGTAAACCGGAAGTTCGGTCTTCATCTCCTTCTCCAACAGGGAGGCTCGGACTCGAAGACCTTGTTAACTGGGTTATTCGAGTACATGTGTTCGATATGGCGAAAGCAGTGCAGTCGACGGACTTTTCACAGCTCGTGGAGATCTGTGTTTTGTCTTCTCCTCCTATTTTTTCCTCGCAGACGGGACCGACGATGTTACTTTCAAAGACACGAAGAATCAGTTTTGCTGTTTTGTTCATCGTTTGTGCATATATGTAGTAGGACTAAGAAAAAGCATTTTGGTCCTTCGAGTCAGGAGTTCTGGACATTGGAAATGAGATGGCTGGGCAGCAAGGAGAGGAGAGCCTTAGCTTATTCTATGATCTCTTCGTTCTAGAGTTGTTTTATTCTTGTGTTCTCAGTGTTGAAAGAATACAGAAAAATGCCGCCTCAATCAAAATTGGATAATTTCAACGTGTAAATGTATCATGTGACCACAAAAGAGAATACGTTCAAAATTATCTCGTGTATAAGCTGTCTTAGTTTTCAATCATGACAAGGTTCAATGTTCTCAAGTGACCATGTGATCAAGTATACAGAATATGAATATGAAATCTCATATTGGCTGTATGTCGGCAAATATGAAGTTAAAACGAAGCACTAGTTGTTTTGATCGTTAGGTTAGGTTAGGTCAGTGGGTAGACGCGCAAGCCACGTCTCACTTAGGGCGTGATGCCCAAAGGGGAATTTTGCTCTTTACATCTTCCTCGTACCCATCATGTCCGGGTGTTGTCCAGCCATCCTGAAATCCTAATAAACCTGAAAATTGTTAATTTTTTTAGTTCTTGTAGGTCCTGAAAGAACTGTCTCAACTGACAGATACTGGCCCAGTGGCAGAGATAGGGAGGTGTATCCTTTTCTTTTCTTCGTCAACGCAGCCTCTGCCCCATTTTGTTTTCGTGGTCCTTCAGACGATAATGGCCAGTTACCGCTCCAACTACCATCCGTAGCAACTTTTTGTCGCATGGGACATGTACGTCACTCCAATGAGCAAAATAAAAGCAGTTTCGGAAGCTTTATATGCACTCGGATGACGATTAAAGACGGGTAAATATTTCAACGGATCTACAATTTTTTGTAATATAAATAGCAACAACAGGCTCCGAGAGATTTGTACTGTTAAAAAATTAGATCAACATTTTGATAGGAACAGTTGTTTACTTTATTCCACATATCCACATATGACATACTTACATATGAAAACTAAAGATCGATAAGATAGTCAGGCTTTTAGTTAAACTTTCCCCAAAAATTGGTGGGAAGCTACCTCTATCTCTCAACACGATTTACGGGGGGCGTTCAATATATTCTCGGTATCGGGGTGAAGCTGTGGTTGTATACATAAATTGACTTATTTATCAAGTAATACTATTATTTTAGTGCATTCATGTAAAATTTCATATAAATGTGATTATTAATTCGCGTTTTATCTCTAGTTAAACAGAATCATAATGACAACTCAGACGATGATGGTGAAAATTGAGCATCGCGCTGTAATTAAATTTCTCACTAAGCAAGGAAAAAGTAAAAAAACTATTCATGAAGAGATGGTGGCTGTTTACCAAGGTGCCGCACCTTCATTATCAACTGTGCAAAAGTGATCCAGTGAGTTCAAGAGAGGCAGAGAAAGCATTGAAGACGACTCCCGCTCCGGCGCCCCGGCTACTACTACGGGAGAAAGCATCAAAGAAGTCGAAAAACTTGTTCTTGAGGATGCCCGAATAAAGGTGAAAATGATGGCAGAGATCACCAAGCTTTCAAATGGTACCATTCACACCATTCGTCATGACCATCTTAACCTTTCAAAGGTCAGTGCAAGGTGGGTACCACGAATGCTCACAGCGCCTCAGAAAAAAGTGAGAATCGCATGCTGTAGAGAGCTTTTGGAGATGTGTAGTGAGAACGCGGATGGTTTTTTGGATCGGATTGTTACTGGTGACGAAACATGGGTCCACCACTATGACCCTGAAAGCAAACAAGAGTCCATGCAGTGGCATAAAAAAGGAACAGACCCCCCGAAGAAGTTCAAAGTCACTCCGTCTGCCGGGAAGCTCATGGCCACAGTTTTTTGGGACTCAAAGGGAATCTTGCTTATTGAGTACAAAAAAAAAGTGAAACCATCAACGCCACATCCTACGCTTCCACTTTGCATAATTTGCGGGAGGAAATTAAAAAGAAAAGACGGGGTAAACCCGCAGCGGGTTTGTTGCTTCTTCATGACAACGCTGCTGCGAGTTTCCAAGGCTGCTGAGCGGGATTATGGTTTCGAAGAAATCCAACACCCACCCTATAGTCCAGACCTTGCCCGTAGTGATTATTTCCTGTTTCCGGATTTGAAAAAATGTCTTCGTGGAAAAAGATTGCCATCTTTTTCAGACAAGTCGGCAGTAAATGGGTATTTTGCAGAGAAAGAGGAAATTTATTTTTTTGATGGTTTAAAAAAGATTATCTCAAGATGTAACAAGTGCATTGATGTTAGGGCAGATTTTATTGAAAAATAAAAACAATTTAAATTGAATTCGCATTTTCCTTCATATCGATACCGAGAATATATTGAACGCCCCTCTTAAGTGTGATGGCGATTTCACTGGCAGCCCACTTACCTTACCTTAACTCGATCCCTCTGTCATGTGTTTCACGACCAAACTCATAGGGATTCCTCTAATTCACACTTTCTTATGAAACTTTATAGAACTCGTCGTTTGATGCCACAAAGCTGACAAAACATATGAATGTCCCATCAAATTGTAACTAAAACACTTCAAACTTGTTCTCTAATATTTTATTGCATCAATAAGTACAAAAATGTTTTCATATAAGATAACTTAAATCTATCGACATGGAATATATTATTTTAGTTCTCTTGAATAAATTAACTTTATATGTATACATGTATGTAAATCTAATCTCAATTGCAAATACATCTTGAAGATGTGGCCCTTAAACATCTATCCATCACCAGAAAGGAAATCGAAAGAAAACTACCCAATGAATGTCCATATCAATTGAGAAACCCTCGAGTTGCGGCTGTGTTTTCCCTTAGGAAGCTAAGAAAAGCCCAGCACCATTGCTTACATTCTTATGGAAGTACATACGTATCTGCCAGGTGAAATAAGGAACACGAAGTTGCGTCATAGAAGCTTACACTAATACCGCCATCAGTTATGGAGCAAAGTCCCTGCACTGATGGGGGCACTTAAATTTACTGTGATTCACATGAAAGAAGTTGAAATAGCCGACTCTGGGTATGGTATACATTTCAAATATCTTTCACGTGAATCGCCATCGACTCTAAAGCCTTGTTTATGAGAGAAAAGATGCGATCAGTCTTGAGAAAGTTATCATTAAAGTATCGAGCTTGAGCCCATCAAATTCTATTTATAGTCTTATGTCTAGAACTTTTAAGCTAATGTAGCTTTTTTGGTCTGATGAGTATTGCAACAAATAAAGCGGACCTAGTAGACCCGTCCGTAAGGTAACGTTGCTGGATGGTAGGGGATGAACAGTTTACTTCCAAATCTCGCCGACTGAGCTGATTCACTGCTACAATGAGAGAAATACACATCAGCCTTGATAAATATTGAAATGGTTTAGATTTGTCAGCTTACCTCGACGAGAACATGCTCGTGGTGGAGTCTCGAGTGTTTCTCATTGCAGGATTCCGCGTTCTTGACCGGATGAGGCAACAAATGGCCACAATAATGGCAATGAGGAAGATCAAACCCAGGACACAAAATGATATCGCTAACTTGGAAATGGAAAGGCATAGTGTCCCCGGATCACTGGGTAGACTTCGTACTCGTGGCGGAGACTCTTCAACTGAAAATTTTGAGAACAGAGATGAGAAGTTGTGAATCATTTCAAGATTAGTTCATTCAAAGAGTTAACAAATAACTTTGCGGGACGTTCTTTGACAGTCTGTTATTGCTTAACATTGCCGGAGCGGGCACATAGTTCAGTATGAGCTTAGACGTTTAGTTTCCACATTTAGTCGAGAGACGATGCTCGAAAATTTAATTAATTCACCAACAAGGTCTAACGTTGAGTTTTATCCAGCCTCTGACTCCTAATTCTTCGATCTCTACAGAGCACGCAATCGCACTAAGCTAGCCTCAATAAAAACCATACATTTTTACTTGATTACTTACATTTGCACCCGAATAATCAGTTAGAAGTCGGTAGAAAATAAGTGCATGCCAGAGCTCTCGATTCTCCGCGAATGATTCTAAGTCGTTTGAGCCGATAGAACACTATTTATATTCCAAAATAGTTGTTCAACTTAATCATTTAATCGTGCGCACGCCTACCTGATGACATTTAAATCACCTTTCGTGCCAGACACCGAATTATCGTGATGCTTAGGTTCATTATAATAAATAATCAATTACAGTGCTTTGCATTTCTGGATCTTATCTTATCAACTGAGTTTTGCGTAACCATCGTTCAGTCTTATCAGTTGCATGTGACTTGAGGACATAGTTAATGAATTGAATTGAACACTTATCTACCAAGAATAATGGTTGGACCACGCATCCTGAGTTCACAAATTCAAAGGTCACCAAAAGTATTGAACAACATCTTGCCATCTAGGTACCCCCATAGCGCAAGAGGTTCAAGCCCACCTGCGGGCCTTAAATTCATTTTCACCTTCTTCCCTTTTACACTTACCACTCATATTATATCTCCTATCATATCTCAATCTATCAACTTCAATTTGCGGTGCTGTGACAGCCAATGAGTTGAAGACCTCAATTCGTGCCAAATGCTTGTCCGACGGCAACACCAGCTTTTCCCCTCTGCGGCAATTCACCTGCAAAAGTAAGCGGATCAATTAAATTGTTTTAACTGTTAATGAGGAACACAAAAAGTAAGTTAAGGCGAGAAAAAAACGAAAGTTCGCTAATTTTCACGCCTCGATACGTTTGAATCTTGCAAACTGCACATCATCCACGAGCCTTATGCTCGCGTGAGTGTGCGCAATGTGCGCGTAACAAACTTCTGTTCAGTGTACAGGTGCCACCGCCGTGCCGCTCAGATAATTAATTAAAAACATCCGTACTTTGAGCATGCGCAACTGACCAGCGGGTGGTGCCAGGTCATAAAAATCGTGAACAATTGCCAATAGGATGGGCTCTTGCACAATCTGTCAATATTACATTTAACATTAGTCATCTGTCAGATATGTACATGCCCGTGAGCATATTCATATTTTTGCGAAACAAGACAGATCCAAGTTGAGTTTGAATAAAATTTGTTTACACATTAGTTTTGTTGTTTGTATAGCAGTTCACTCACGTGTGGACACTTTCCTTTGCACAGTTGAACGCCACAACTGACATGCAATCGTTCGCGGTCTGGGAACTTGAAAGCAGGAAAAGTGGCAGTAAATAGTTTCTCAACGAAGTCATCTTCGTGTGGTTTCGACCATCCTTCTTCAACGGGACTGAAACGAGTGTGAAGTGCTGGCATAACCTAAAAATGAAAAATATTAAACGTTGATTAAAGCTCACTTTCGAGTAATTATGTATATTTGAGAGAAAAAAGTCCTGCTTGCTATCTTTGTGTCATGCTTGCTTTGATGGTGGTTTGGTCTTGAAGCTAATAGATTTACTTATCAAAGATTGAGTTTAGTTTAGAAGGCACCGAAGCCTAGCTTATAACTGATAGTTGGTACATACATACATGTCATGGAGATTATAATAAGAATCTGCAACACATCCGTGCATCATGACAAACGTTCATTTAACCCCAAAAGCCTGACAAACTCTAACGAATACATATTGTCAGCAACGAGAAGTGGTATGCTATGATGTTAGAAGTAAGTAAGAAATCTTCGCACAGATTCTCATCAACAATCGAAAGGTGTACTCAAACTCACATATAAATTACTTCATTGTGCGTCATCAAACAGCTCATTTGCTTACAACATCCGGACAAATTTTAACCAAGTATAATTAGGTGCAACATTACCAGATAACACGCTAACGATACCGTGGGTCGTCCATGAACTTACATCAAATGCAAAGCGACTGTAGCTGCGTTCATCTGCATATGAACCAACACGTATTTCAATCATGAATCGGTTAAGTTGACTGAACTTTCTTAGCGCGTTGGCGGTGTGTAATGCAATTAAACCAAGCTATGATTTAATAACCATAACTTTAATTACATAGCCAAGTGAATTTCATATTAAATAATCAGAGCAACATATCTTAGTGAATGGATGAGTTCAGTTCAGTTTCACTGAGACGAGAAGATTCACACGAGCCCTCAACTGCTGGCGCACGGTTAACGTCTAACAATTGAATTATGAATTACAACGTCTGTCGGTGTGGTTGGCTGCTGACTTGCCGACTGGATACTGGGGATAGGTGGTGTGTAATTGCGGTCATAACCGAGTTAATTCTCTTAATCTCAATCAATGGGAGCATACACATCTTCTTCATTTAATTTCAATACGTTTTCCTACTCCTATTCCGCTTTCCATTATTTTTATTGTTTTAACGTTTGTACCGTATCTCTGATTATGCTGATTGCCGTCTCTTTGGATGTTGTTTGGGGAAAGGTGGCTGATCTTGGCGATTGTTGCATGATGATCTGATGTAACCCGAGCATGGATTCCGTGAGATAAGGTCAACTTTGAAACTAAAATCTCTTAATCAAGGCTAATAAATGCGCTGGCGATGGTGCATGATGGGTTCCGTCTTAATGATGCGCCTGAAATTCTGCGTAATTTATCACTTATTCCGTATTTGCTTTTTAAAAATGTTATTCAAGAGTTGAGAATGTGCAGAATTCCATGTTTGAATAATGCACTTTTGTGTGCATTTACTTTCCCTTCCGAAAGCGAAAGTGTGAAACAATTTAGAAGCTTGTATATAATAAAGGGTGATTTTTTAGCTATTATCTTTTTGGCAACACTGGTTTCGTGTTTTGTTTCACTGTCAAACATCTTCAGTTTGGTCTATAATTTAACCATGAATCGTCTTACAAACTAACAACGCTTGCAAATTAATGAATTTTATTATCAAAATGCGGGCTCTTGGAAAGTTGGCCGAAGATCCTCATTTTTGGCTCAATGGGTACGTAAATAAGCAGAATTGTCGATTTTGGAGTGAATATCAGCCAGAAGCATTGCAAGAGCTACCAATGCATCCAGAAAAAGTCACAGTTTGGTGCGGTTTATGGGCTGGTGGCATCATTGGACCGTACTTCTTCAAAGATGATGCGAATCGTAACGTAACTGTGAATGGTGAGCGCTACCGTGAGATGACATCCAACTTTTTTTTTGCCCAAAATGCAAGAGCTTGCTTGCATGACAAGACGGTGCCACATGCCACACAGCACGCGCAACAATGGACTTATTGAGGGGCGAGTTCGGTGAACATTTTATTTCACGTTTGGGACCGGTCAATTGGCCGCCTGGATCGTGCGATTTAATGCCTTTAGACTATTCTTTGCGGGGCTATGTTAAAGCTCATGTCTATACAGACAAGCCCGCTTCAATTGACGCATTGGAAGACAACATTGAAGCATTTATTCTTGAGATACCGGCCGAAATGTTGAAAAGAATATGTCAAATTTGGACTAAGCGGATGGACCATTTGAGGCGCAGTCAAGGTCAACATTTGCATGAAATAATCTTCAAACATTAAATTATATGGACCGTACTATCGATTCAAATAAAGATTTCATGCATTTTTCTGAATTTTATGTGTTTTTTTTTTAAATCATCCTTTATATAATACCTGGCTTAAAAATGTTTTGGAAAAGTTACATTTACATTTTTAGATGAAATCACTGCAAATCATGATGATTACGATGCGTTGTTTTATATATTCGAATTAATTTTCCATTTTCAAGTGCAGCTTATAAACAATGCACTATTTGAAAGTTGGCTAGAGTCTTCTAATACTATTTGACAACAAAATTTCAACATCCTCGATAGTATAGTGGTCAGTATCCCCGCCTGTCACGCGGGAGACCGGGGTTCAATTCCCCGTCGGGGAGGTGTTTAAATTTTTTTTTTGTCTTTTGAAAGCAACTGTATCGATGCCGTAGTAAATAGTTTCCGGAACGGATTCAATTTTCTATTGTATGAAATTGAATCTCAGATTCTTTCCGCCAACCTTAGCCTAGTATTCTATCTAAAGGAATCCGGATGGTTTTAGTAGCAAAAGAAGGTCTTGTGGTAGTAAATACAACATCCATCGAGGGCACAATGAACTCAACGCGCTTGTATAAGTGAGCCAAGGCCGTAAGGCCGTAAGAACCATTTTATCTATCTACCTACGATGTTGTCAAGTCCTTATCAAGGTCCAGTACTGGTTCTTTTCATATTTCATAATTCTATGTCCGATATACCAATACCTAATGTCAGGGCTTTTCTTGCTTTGTTCGCTGAATAGGCTGATAGGCTTACTTCTCTGCAGAATTTACTAAATCTGTTTCAGTTATTCTGCAACAAATGGAAAATTAAACCGAATACAGACATATCCCAGGTTATGTGGTTAACTCGATTTTTCTTGTCACTAGTCTCCAACTGACGTAGATTTGCCAAAGTCCAGCAGCTTTCACTCTTCAGTTCTAATTTGTTTCGCAGAAAACGAAACATGTTACCGCCTCTTCTATGGAACCCCCCCACGAAGATTGACTGAAACCAGGTAACCTCTCATTCATCTTTTGACCTCATTGCGAGCCAACATTACCTTCCAACTCCACTTATTTATCTTCCATTCGACTTGCAGTAGGTCGCATTTCAATCTGAACCTCTTCTCAACCATTTAGCACAAACTGAGGGGAGCGCTGACTCTTTTCAGACCTAAATTTAATCCAATTGCCCCGCAGCAGCTCAGAGGCGTCACCAACGAGGTCGAAAGATCTCCCTCCTTAGCGGCTAGATATGCTGCTCTCTGCCCCGTAATGTCATTATCCATAACAGTTACCCTCCTTTACTAATTGCTTCTGATGGTCTGCACAACGGTTAGTGATTCTAAAACAAATTGTTTTTGCTCATTTTCTTGTATCTGTCAGTTCTATCATATCTCTGGGTGCTTGTGTACTTCAGCGGCAGAGCTGCTGTTTCTTATTCTCACTTTTATTTTTTTCTGTTCAGGTCATCGTTTATAAGTTTATTTATGATTCGGGGCGACATTAATTATTCCACACGACGCGGCGGTGGTGTGGCGGAAAGCAGGTACAAGTTGTATCTTAGGCTTGAGTAAGTTTGGAGGTCATCGCGATTGGCGAAGAGTGAAACGCGCGATGCTTGTGAATATTTATTTCAAATTTTAGAAAACGAATTTAGCTGCTAGAGAATACTAAGTGGAAGCGAATTTCTGCGAGAAAATTTGTGTGCACATTAAAATCTGTTAGATTGATGGTTGAAGAGGATGAATGGCGGGAGGGATAGGTGAGAATGTGGGTCACACGGTGATTCTGAGGCGTATTACTGTTGGGAGAAATGTATATTAGACCGGATGAGATTCTAAGCAACTGGTTGCAAACAATGCGAAAACAATAGAAATAGAAATGATGTGTCTGAATATGGAAGATATTCATGCGGGGGAGAGGCTGCCAGAAAGATTTAGGTAGTGCTCAATTAATATTGTCAACGGAATGCATTTTTCAAACATTTTTCCTAACCAACAGCTAGTGATGCATGCCAATCAAAGAAAGACAACAGCGATTCAAATATACAACGACTGAGGGAATAATTCGTCAATGACTGTATAACTGAATCGCTGTGAACTATATTTGGTTGTAACGATATCCTGGATCTGATGATGACTCGTTCGAGTTAAGAATCGGAAATTGAATCTTCGCCTAAACCACCAGGGCTATATGCAAATTAACCGGAACTACGACTGATTCATTATGCATCCTACTTCCCTTAAGTAAAAACATGTCTCTTGAATAATCTTCCCTTCTACGGTTCAACACACAAGATACGTCTTCACAGTCGATAAAATTAGAAATCCTCACGGTTACCATTGAATCTTCGACAAATTGCCACCAATTCATCATGTTGCGGATTTCTATCTTCACGGGCGCCAGCAATGCATTGTTTCCAAGACAAGACGTTTACCTCCCGACGATGGTGCTTCCGCAAACTCATTATAATTCAAACACTTTCTTCGGTGGTATGCGTAGCTCAGATTCACATTGTGTATTTAATTTTGAATATTTCTAGCAAATGCAGCCATGTTTGCATAATATGTATGCATGCGGTTGTATGGGCAAGTGCAATGCCATCGGGGAAATGCTTTCAATGTTTTCGAATTCCCAGGCAGATTGAATGAAAGGGAAGGGTTAAATTAAATTTTGCGTGTGCCTGCTATGTTATATTGGGTGGATTTTTTCCTGATAATTGTAAAGTAGAGAAGAAAATGAAACAAATCCGTCAAAGGAACGTGAAGATAAGGTGGATATGATGGACCATGACGTTGTGTAATGGGTAAGCATAGAAAGAACAGATTTTTAGAAGGTTAGAGAAGGAATTTTTGCGGTAAGTTACGTTTCTTTTTTTTTGTATTCTTTATATCAAACAGTTGCTTGGTAACTCATTAGAATATGAATATTCAAAGTCATTTCCACTAAAGAGAACTAGAGAAGGTGTACACACTTGGTATAAATAAGTGCTGCAAGTGCGCCTGGACAAATACTTTTGTTTTTGCAATGGCACTTCATACGATAAAATTCCATTCGGACCGACTGTGAGATGCGTCGTCAACGATGGTGAAATGAGCAGGGACTCGGTTTGGCGGCTTCTACACCCATTTAAATAGGTCACAAGATTTTGCAATGTGTCGGCAAGGAAGGTCAGACGCACTAGGAGTAGACCGTGTGATAGAGGTTTACTTAGGATTTCGCGTACTCTCTTTCGTTTTTTCTTTGAATGGCTATATTCTTGTGTCTTCAGTGCTGGGTATTAGAATCTTCCATACATAAGTAGGAAAGAGATGACGCGTGAGCGAGAAATGGTGGAACTGTGTGATTTCAAGTTTTGAAATAAAGTACTAGCCCCTGTCTTTTCAGATTCCGGGTACTGCTTTCGCTCTTTCTCGTACTTGCGTTGAACTGCTTTAGGCTTGTGTTCTCAGCGTAAAACATACAGTGTATGTGTGGGAAAGAGAGAGAAACAGAAAAACTTGCGAGCTGTCGAAATTTGATAATTTGACTACTAAAGTGGAGTTAGTCCAACGGACATGTGAAAGGTCTCGATGCTGTTTAACAAATTTGATGCTTAAATTTATTTGATTGATCAGAAGTGCGATTGTTTAATTTTTTTAGTTATTTAGTAAAAAAAAATAGACAAGTAACTTATATTAAGACTTTTTTCACCGATTTCCAACAATCCTCGATAGTATAGTGGTCAGTATCCCCGCCTGTCACGCGGGAGACCGGGGTTCAATTCCCCGTCGGGGAGTATGTGAATACCTTTTTTATTTGTTTTATTTTTGTTTTTTTTTTATGAAGAGCGATATCTTTGCTGTGATGATGATGAGAATAGCGTGGTTGACAACAGAAATAAAAAGGACATGTACAACTCCACAGTGCATTTAACCTGCGAGAACAACTACACACATATATCTTATACAGAAGGATTGGCGTTGAAAATTTGATATTTTCCTAAAAATCACGGAGAAAATTAAATAAATAAACCGCTAAACTATCAAAAAAAGCGTGTATTTCATTGAACAATATAAGGTCGACTGGCAAATTACATTATGTTAATCAAAAATAATAAACCATTTCTGTGAATTCAAAATGGTGTTGGGATTAGCGATGGGCGACTGCGAATGAATTTCACAATCGAATAAATTGGCAATTGTTAAAAATTGAATTCGATTGTCGATTTATTCGGTCTCATTAGAAAACAATCGAATGATAATTGAATCGAATCGAATTCTACAATTTATTCTCAGTACCTACTCACACTCCATACAAAAAAAATCAGCGTAAAGCTGTTGCTCCAATAAGAAACTATAGCTACCAAAATAGGAACATTGGGAATGGAAATACAGCTAAACCTCTGTAATTGGAACATCCTTAAATCGAATTATCTATAAGTCAAACCAAATTTCTGAAAAATATTGGTTCCCGTGGCTATTTGAATTTTGGAGGTTCGACTGTATTCTTCACCCTTCTCACCCAATTAGTGAGAGGATTGTACTCTCGCTCTCATAAATGTAAAGTTTAAATTTTAGTAGTGAAACGAAATGAAAAAGCGATGGGCAATTGCGAATAAAAGAGTTGTACCAGCAATACACCTGACCAAATACACACATGACCAACCTGACCAAATACCACACATAATCCAACAATCTCTCTCCGACTTGAAGAATCGGCGAATACACACAATCTAACAATCTCGCTCAGAATTGAAAAGTCGGCGAAAACACACCATTTAACAATCTCTCTCCGACTTGAAGAATCAGCGATTACACACATTCGTTGACGATTGGAATCGTACCTACAAGAATCGAAAATCAAAAAACGACTCCGCTCAATTTGAATTCGAATAATTGCGATTGCGACAACAATCGAATTATTCGATTGTTTTTACTCGCTATTGCGAAAATATATTTATCCAATATTTTTATTGGATTGCGAAAAAATCACAACTCAATCACGCTTTACTACGCCGCCTTTTTTTCACATTTGATCACAGACTGCAACAGCAATTTACAGCAATCACCGTGAAAAATTCGCAGTTAGTGATTGTTTGACCAACTCTAGTATTTATGGTTGTTAACGTGTACCAGAATTTCGCGAAATAAAAGTAGATTTACCACAATTGTTGCAGAACCGCAACACTCGTTGGCGAACATCACTGGATCTTAAACATGAGCCCCGAACTGCGAATGAGAACTTTAAAAACGCAATACTCAAAGATGCATATGCGATCCACATATTCAAGACTGAAAAATTTGCCAATTCCATTTCTGCGATTAGAGAAGATTCAATGAGAACGAAGTGTCAACGTTTGTGAAGTTCACTGTTCGTATTGTGCTCCTATGAACATCACTTTAAAAGATGGACGAAAACCAATAAACCGCGACGCTTTGGATGATACCATCTTAATGCAATCCCATATTTAAATTTACAACCTGACACTGTCACGTGAATCATGCAGAAAATTGCTTTTACTGATATTTGAATTATCAGGTCTTCACACTCATCAATATGCGAATGGAGCGAAATTTGTTTTTGCAAATATATGCATGTATGGATGCATGTGTAACGGTGAAAAATTCATTTGGTTTTCAAAACCGAAATAATGTAATTAGGTTTCATTCCGATTTCAATATTTCAATAAAGTCAATAAAAAATGCCCAGAAGTTGTAACATAATTTCAAATAACATCACCGAATGGATTTAAGAAACTCATTAACTTGCTTCATATTGCTGAGGGAATTAACATTTTTTAATTTGTATTTTCATCGTTAGGCAGATCGGGAATATTAAACACTTATGTACTGAAACCCTAATTGGTATCCTTGAAGTAACTAGAATCAGTTTTAGTCAGTTTCTTACCTGTTCATCAATCGGGCATCCTCTTTCATCAAGCAGCTGTTGGGTTGATTCTCCCAGGCCATCTAACGCTGCACAGTCCACAACTCGTACACCCATTGTACCAGGAACAACTGCACGGACGGTGAGTGTGGTGGGTTGTCCAACTTCTACTGCTCCAGATCCATCCGGTCCACCTAGCTCCAACCAAATGCGAACTCGTGGTGTTGGGGTGGAACTATCATCAACAGTTCGCATGCGGCCATTTCTGTGAAATATGTATTGCAAAATAGAACAGTCATTTCAACAGCTGCCGAAATAGCTCAGTTGGGAGAGCGTTAGACTGAAGATCTAAAGGTCCCCGGTTCAATCCCGGGTTTCGGCAATCTACTTTTTTTTTCTCTTTCTTTTCATTCATTCTTCGAACTTACCTTCCGCTTTTTGTCGTTCCATTCGCTACACTCATGCCCACAGCGTTGGGTGGCAAAATACACTTAATTCGCTTCAGAATATCTGAACTCTGACGCAATTTCTCATCAATCTGTATCATAACTTTAACCGACAATTCCAGGCTGCCATCAGATTTTGGCTCAGTTCGCACTCCACAGCCCGAAGTGGGCAACCTGAGGGTCGCATTCGTTTGGTGCGTGCCTCGTGTGCGGCACTCAAACGGGAAATCCTTCGCGTACAACAGGCCACGAAAATAGGTGTAACATGTTGTCTCACAAACCACTGACGGCGCAACATCGGTTTAATGGCTGCGCAGGCAGCCCGTAACCTTAAAATCCTAGCAGTGAATGTGAATTCACTGATCAGGCCTGAACGTCAACTAAACTTCGGTAACTTGTTGCAAATCCATAATCCTGACGTGTTGATGGTTAGCGAAACTAGGCTAAACCAGACGCATACTCTCAGGTACAAGAATTACCATATCATTCGAAGAGACCGAGCCTACCTAGCTGGTGGGGTAGCTCTCTTAATCAAAAAAGGCCTTTGTCATAAGGTCGTGTATAGCGGTGAAGTGCGAAAATTCCAGGCGATAGAAGCGTGTATCGCACGCATCCCCCTTCGGGGTGGTAAGCGGCTATATGTGATCGCGATCTATGCGTCTGACAAGGCACATATCAATCCCCATTTCATTTCAGAGCTCGATACTCTATTTACTAGCCTTCGACTGAGCTCGGAAGAGAACTACTATGTCATAGCCGGGGATTTGAACTCGAGGCATATGGATTGGGGCAACGTGGTGCATAATGCCAGGGGGACCTCATTGTATAACTGGTTGGTAGAGCACAATAGTGAGTTCAAGCTAGATTTGCTTGCAACCGATAGGCCATCCTTTCCCAGAAGCGGGTCGTATCTGGATCTGATGCTGATAGACAAACGACTGACTATACTGGACGTGGATAGACGCACACGGAACTGTTTAACTGCGGTTGAGTACGAGAGTGACCACTGCGGACTCTTCGCGGCTATTCAGCTCCCGAACGAGGTGGAAGAACTGGAGGAATATGTCCAGAGGCACCCTTATAATTACAATAAGGTCCGCTGGCCACGTTTCTCCAGGGCTTTAACCACAGAACTACGTTCGAGTGGGATCAATCCTCCGACAAACAGAAACCTGACGAACGAAGAGGTTGACAGGTACCTCATACAAATGGACGACGTAATAAAACGAACCATGGAGAAAACCATTCCGAAGGTAGTACAAATCGATGACAGCGATGTTTATCGAAATGCTACCATCGATGCACTTCACGTGCACAAAAGTAGACTGCTGTCAAGACTCAAACTCTTGCACAGACGGTTTACAGATCCACAAAACGCGGAAGTCAGGGCACTGAAGTCTGAGATCAAGAACCTCCAACAGTTAATTCGAATAAATTACAGTTTGGCTATAAGCTTGCACTGGGGCAATAAAATCCGGGCTGTACAATCCAACAACCCGGGTATGTTCCCGCAAGTAAATAAAATATTTCGGAGGAAAGATCAAAATGACATTCAGGTCGTTAGACTTCCCAGGACGACAGATAACGAACAATTACTGACTTCAATTGACATCGATCCAGATGAGGCAGTGCTAGACAATGACTTCTTCGTGGTTGAAGATCCCCAGGAGAAGGTTAAAGCTATTGGTGCTGTGTTCCAGCGAGTGTATACGGTCAACGAGGTTAGTAGGCCGAATCACGATCTGGAGAACAGAGCCTTGCTAAACCACTTCTATCTCCGCAACGAGATAAGTCAATGGCGATCCGAGAATCCAGGTTTCACCAGGTTCAGTGACGATAATATGGCACATAGTGCCGTCGCCTACGATGTAAATCACATCTTGATTTCCCAAGAAGATCTTCAGGGTATCTTCAACTCGCTGAAGAAGAAAAAGTCAGTGGGAATCGATGGAATACCGAATATTGTGCTTCGCCATCTTCCCCCCGAAGCGGTCCAAATTTACACAACATTGTTCAACAACGCGCTGAGTAATGCACATTACCCGGCGCATTGGAAAACAGCTGTAGTGCAACCGATCCCTAAACGGGACAAAGACAAATCCATCCCGACAAATCTTCGGTCGATCAGTCTTCTTCCCTGCATAAGCAAGGTTTTTGAAAAGATAGTCATAGGAGTTCTGAAACAATGGGCTGATGAAAATAAAATAATACCGGACAACCAGTTCGGATTTAGGGCGGGGCATGATACCATACATGCCGCGTCAAAGCTGGTATCCGACATTCAATGGAATAAAAGCAAAAATCAGTGCACGGGTGCCTGTCTGATTGACTTGGAGAAGGCGTTCGACACCGTTTGGTTGGAGGGTCTCTTCCTCAAGCTGGTCAGGCTCGGCATAAGTAAACCATTGCTATATACGATCTATGCCATGATAACAGGTAGAAAGTTCGTCGTGAAAAGTAACGGCGTAACTTCTACCACGGTCTTTGACATTAAAAATGGTCTTCAACAAGGGGCTGTTGGTTCGCCGATCTTGTTCTCAATATTCACTGCGGATCTTATAGGTTCCATGCCGCACTTAATTGCGTACGCCGACGATCTAGTAGCGTACAGATCAGGTCCGAAGGTCGAAGTAATAAATATCTTGTTGCAGCGTGACTTCGAAAAAATTCAGCGATTTTGCGACGACTGGAAGTTGATTATCAACTTCCTGAAGTGTGAAACTACCCTTTTCAGGACCCCGTTGTACGCGGCACCGCGGGATACGCGCCAAAACTGGCGCAAGTTCGGCATAGTTGACCCGCAAGGACGGCCGTTAGCTGTGAAAAGTGTAGTTAGATATCTTGGCATTTGGCTGGATCAATATCTGTATTTTGACAAACATATAGATATTGCTCTGACGAAAGCCAGAAAAGCCTTTGCTGCGGCAAGGAGGTTGTTTTACAGCAGCCAACTTGATACCAGGGTGAAGGTAATCTGCTACATGGCCCTCATCCGGCCAATTATGGCGTACGGTTGTCCCCTGTGGTTCAACGTGAGTCCTTCCCAGATGGAAAAGATGAGGTTGTTCGAGAGACAGTGTCTTAGGAGCTGTCTCCGTTTGTATCGTACACCCGAGTCCGAGTACAAGAGGTACTATCCTAACGAGGTCCTGTACAACGAGGCAAACCTGAACAGGATAGATAATTTTATTATTAAGCTGTTCAGAAGGCACATTGCACGGGCTATGACTTCTTCCAACAGTCTGATCTTCGGGGCTTATTACCCCAATATCATGTACCATGAAAGGGTGCGCCTTAACGGCTTTATTCCTCCCGAAGCATTCCTTTATTTAGACACGATTGGCCTAATACAGGATACAGACGGATGCCCTGTTATCTTCCATGTCGTACGCCGAACAGTGGACAGGCGACTCCAATACGAACCGGATGTCGCTCGCACCCACGAGGATCTTCTTCGGTTCAGTAGAGCGATCCCCGCTCGTGACAGGAAAGAGTCTGCCAAAGAACGGCAATTTTACTGGTGGTTACACCAAAACCAGTCTCCGCCACCGCTGGCTTTTCTAGATGACCAGATAGTTGACCATGGTGGCCAACTTACATAGGTTTAAGGTAGCTAATAAGAAAAAAAAAAAAAAAAAAAAAAAAAAAATAAATCCAAAAACATTTAAAAAAAAACAAAAAATCCAAAAAAATTAATAAAAACAAAAAATCCAAAAAAAATGTTATAAGAAAAAAAAAAAAAAAGGTGCACCACGGCGTATAAAATATATATGTTAAGCATATACATAAAATATACGCCCTGGTGCACGTGTCCGTACTGTTACGGATATAGTTAAGATAGTCTTAAGTTTTATGTTAGGGTAAGTTAGTATAAGGTAGTTTAAGTAGTTAAGTAAGTAAGTCTAGTTTAGCCAAGTTTTTAAAAAATTTTCTTGGCAAATAAAATTTTTTTGTAAAAGATTGTCGTAAAGACTAAACAAAAAAAAAAAAACATAGATTAAGCCGAAAGGCACATTCATAACGTAGATTAGATTAGCTTAGAGTACCCGCATAGGGTCAGTAGGTTAGTATTAAGAACATTTGTAAATTCTTAAGTTAGTTAAGCTAGTTTTAAGTACTTTTGTCTAGCAAGTAAGTATATTTCATTAAATAAAAACAAAATTACAAAAAAAAAAAAAAAAAAAAAAGAGCGTTAGACTGAAGATCTAAAGGTCCCCGGTTCAATCCCGGGTTTCGGCAATCTACTTTTTTTTTCTCTTTCTTTTCATTCATTCTTCGAACTTACCTTCCGCTTTTTGTCGTTCCATTCGCTACACTCATGCCCACAGCGTTGGGTGGCAAAATACACTTAATTCGCTTCAGAATATCTGAACTCTGACGCAATTTCTCATCAATCTGTATCATAACTTTAACCGACAATTCCAGGCTGCCATCAGATTTTGGCTCAGTTCGCACTCCACAGCCCGAAGTGGGCAACCTGAGGGTCGCATTCGTTTGGTGCGTGCCTCGTGTGCGGCACTCAAACGGGAAATCCTTCGCGTACAACAGGCCACGAAAATTCTTACTCAAGTCGATACGCATCTCGAACATGTCCCGCGTGCAATTTGTCTTAACGGACACAATTTTGTTCTTTGGATTCTTAATCGACGACGAGGACTGCGCATCATTTCCCGTGGGCGGTGCATCAACACCTGATCCCGTGGTTGTTGTTGCATCAAAATCAGTAGCCGACTGTTTCATCTGTTGATAGGGTGCCGCGATAAGGTGGTTCGTTGTAAGCAGCGTGGCCTCTGAGGATGAGACTAATGGCGTCAACGGAGGTGCTGATGATGTTGTAGCTGTCGGTCTTAATGCCCAGCCAATGGAACAGAAGAACTGCTGATGGATTAACAAGATAATAGGCAATTTGTGGATAAACATTTTCTGCTTCTTCGTCTTGTTCGTTTTCTTTGTTTTGGCTCAATGTTGCTTCAATTTACTTCGTGTTGCTGCTGCTGTTGCCGCTGATGTCTGTCGCGGTGGTGTTCTTTGTTGCACATCTGCAATGATAATGAACGCAAAAAGTAAATAATTATTGTTGTTGGGAAACTAGGTAAGTTCAAGTAAATACAACGAAAAATTCCGCAGGCGAAGCAGGGAATAAAAAAACGAACTGAAGGTTACAAGAGGTGTTAGAAACGGTACTGTGTTAATTCATAAGAACATTGGTTAAGTAATTATTGTATAATGTAACAGTTACTTTGGGGTGGCATATGCATGTGTATGGAGGAAATCCGGCCGAGTGGTTTTTTTTTTTTGATATGTGTGCACTATGAATATCGTTACAACAAATTAACTTCGCTTAAATACGCTTAAAACCTGTTAGAGTATGGAATGTTACAAAAGGAAAAAGTGAACGGAATGAGTACCCAGGAGTTTAAGTTTCCAAGACTAGCTAGTAGCTAGTACCTTAGGAATTTGAGTACATATATGAATTATCAAACATGACGATCGATTGTCGATGTTCAAAGAAGACCATCCCACATAATGCAAGAACAAATTTCTATTGTATTTTGTCTATCTTTTACATAACAAGTCGACATCAGAGTTTGTTCAGGGTATGATGTAATTAAATATGGAAGCACCGTTTTGTTATTGCATATAGTCCCTTTACAGCCATACAGTTTCTGATTGAATCTTCTTCTAAAGATTCACCTCGAAACCGAGATGTATAGCTCATCTTCTGCCCTATAGCTCATAGCTCGGAAATCGGCGAATATGTGGTGAGTTGAATTCGTCTGTATTATACTCGACATTGTGTGCGAGATTTAGCTGACAGCGGTATGATCCTCTTCGCTGCATTTAGCAATCTATAGTCTATAGAAGTGATTCCTCTTATTCTCAATATCAACTGTAACTTACCAGTTGTCCATTCTCGTCCGGGAGTCGTTTTTTTTTCAGTGATCATTAAATATACTTATCGGTTAGATGAATGAACCCGAGTGTGCTTCAAAAACACCACTACTAGTAACACTACGTGGTGGACATATAAATGACTTTATGTACTTCAAACCTTTTCAAATAAAGTCCTTTTCGACTATAGTGACTCTGGTAAAATTTCGGACATCATTCTCCTACACCACATCTCCCTCCTGATCGTATCAAGCTCATTCCCCAATCACCAAATCATAGGCAAGCAGTTTGACGTTGATGCATGTCTATACTTCTGTTTCTGGCGTCAACTTAAAATATGATCAAATTTTCGTATCCGGATCTTTTTATACAATCATCTGGAATCACCTCTCACATCGGAAATTATGCAATTATTGCTTAAAATATTCGAAAGATCACTTTCAGAAGTCACTCATGATGCACCAACTTATGGAAGTTTTACAATAAACAGTAGCGGGTTACCTAAATGGTGTCATAATCATCCCATCGCTTCTCCACTGTATACAATTTCTAGGTATCTCAGATCAGTTTCCATTTCAAGATAATTCCCGGGGAGACACCTGCCAATTAACAAATTCATTGTCAAATGAAAGTGAACACTCCTCAACAATCGAAACAGAAAATGTTCCCAAACACAAATCACACCTCCCAGACTCTGAATCTTTAAATTTAAAATGTAAATTCCCCCCATTTGAGATGGAAACACTCTCTTCATCAGCTTTTGACCTTAAACAGTGATCACTAATCGAATATTCGGGCGAAATTATGCAGCGATGCTCTTCGTTGTCCATTGTGCTGGAGTTTCGTTGGATGCATAACTCAGGTATCGGTATCGATCGACGACTGTCCATGTGTAGTTGAGCACCACACCGAATAAACTGATTGCGTTGTGGCTTAGAGCTCTTGTAAAATATTTGCATATTTCATTTTCAAACGGTCTAAGCGACAATTACTTACCGCTGAATTCAAAGACAAGCTTTTGGGATTTTTTTTTGTTTGAATTGATTCATGGAGAAGTTTGCTCGGCGATTATGAGAATATTCAAATTTTAAGCCGACTTTCCGCTATCTTACCACAGGTAATCGATTTATTTCTCTTGAATTTCGATTTCCTAGCGATTTGAAAGAATATCGTCCGTAATTATCAACGGTTTCGAGCTTTAATAGGTGTGTTCGATTAAGGTAAGTAAATTACGCACAAATTAAGCAATTAATCAGCGCATCAACTTTGGAATTAAAATCCATTTGTTATACTTGCAACTTTCTATTTGGTGGTTGGGTTTTTTCGATTTCCCATTGTCTTGAAAATTGCATATTACAATCTGTTTGGCTTGTTTACAGGTGAATTTCTGGAGCCCATAGCTAAGGCGTTAGTTTATCAACTTTCATCGATAAGAAGTCTTCAGACATTTGCTTTAAGGTCACCTCTCGTCACCCTATTCAAGCAGAAAACTTCGGTAAGTGCTAATGAATTATTACTTTAACCCGAATAAACAGATACTCATTTTGTGCAGATACTTTTTACTAGCCGAGGTGCGGAATACATTTGCATATTAAGCGAAAGTTTTAGCAACTTTCTGCATAGCAAGAGGTTAAGCAAAGCATATCTGATGTCTTGTTTTTACTTTTGACATACATACATGAATGATAACTTATTTTATTTCGGAAGGAAATGTGGCTTGGTGAATTATCTTGAATTTTGGGAAGATCTTATAATATCTAGTTTTTGATTCTTGAATGCGCATCTGTTTTGCATCAAGAGTATTCTTCGCAACAACAGTGACTTTCTATGTATCAAATGGATCCATTCCTTTTGGAGTCCACTGATTTCTTTTACTTAATTAAAACGCATATACGAGCATAGGGGATGATGGGTTTCTCGATGAAATCCAATCATGGTCTGATTTCTAACTGGAAAGTGAAACCCAGGAAGATACGTTGTTGGAATTAATCTCAACTAACTTGAAGTACGACGTAGTACGAACTGATGAGCCATTGATTGACATCCACGGGCACCCCTCGACAGTAGCCCACTCACGGGAATGAACAACTGATCTTATTTACCGAAAATGCTGCATGTTTATAAATGTACGAGTATCATTTCTTGCGCAGAAATTGCATAATCCGAGGTATTGGCCTTAACCGTCCACGTGTATCATAAAATGCAGCTCGCGAACTGAAGGGAAAACCAACAATTCCGTGTCATATGGGGTGTACTATTGACAATAAGCTGTCCCTCACCCAATAGCAGCAATGATTGATTGTCAAAAAGTGTGATTAAAATAAAAATGAAAGTAAACTGGCGGCCTAATATCTTCGGACGTAGGTTGCCACACACTTATGCTAATCCAGCGAACGACAACTCCCCACAAGCATCAATTGAGGTTATCTGGTCAACACTCCGACGGCTCCAAGTCAAGACAAGTTTATTCAACCTGATGCTCGTCGATGTTGATGGAGCAGTGACGGCATCATCGCGCATCTCCGTTCAATGTTGCATCACGGCAGACATGTCTCTTGGCCCGAGACGTGGATTGGTAATGAATTTATCTAACGCCGTTGCAGAGAGACTGCCTATTTTTGTTTGTTCACTTGAAAAATATTTCCCTTTCTTAGATAAGCGAGGCGACATCAACGAACGGATGCCTACCGAGATGGGAGCGTCCAGTGCTTTGAATAAACAATGATTGAACGGTAAATATTCAAATGGAAATGTGAAATATTTGCTAAATAAATATTTAAAATCTCAGGTGTGTTGGGTGCAAGGGAAATCTTTTTTTGTGCGAAAAGTAGCGCCTAGTTGAGAGGTTTCAGCGGGTGTGCGTTTGGGGAATTATTTTCATAAGGGGAGGAATAATTCTGGTCAATAGACGTCAGGGACAGGCGTGAGTTATTGAAAGAGGGTGATTAGTGGTGCGTTTGAAACACGGCTGAGTGAATAAATCATTAATGAAGGTTATCACTTCAAGGTGTACAAGTTAACTTGACTTCGTGACCGCTGGTGGCTTTTCAATGAATGAAGAAGAATAGAAAACTGATTTCCTTTCAGCTTCGGCACGTGATGTTATGACAACTTTGCTGCTTGAATGCTCCGACTGACGATTAGGAATTTGTCTGTGAGAGATGAAGATGGCATCAAGAATGAATACTGGTGCCACATCTAAGGGCAGCAAGAAATTTAGATGATATTCGGAAATACACTTTTCGTCTTTTGAAGAAGTTCGTAAGAGTATCGACCATTTTACGACGAGATCGATCAGAAATCCGATCGAAATTGTGGGTGGTGAATTAAATCTTTAAAATCACTATTCTGCATTTCCATTTGCTTTATGTTATGAACGAAGTGAAACCAACTTCTTTGTGTTGAGAATATGGAGGAATAAATAATAAATTTAATTATTTCCAAATATAAAAGAAGTTCTAAATTTGTTGAAGAAAGCTTCTTGCATCACTCAATTGGATTTTGTAATAAAACTTTGCAATACCATGCCTGCATCGATCAACTATAAGTGGAATACGACAGGAAACTGAGGACAAAATGTAGACTCTAGAGCAGGAAGGCAAATGGCGGCCCACTGCATGATTAGTTGCGGCCCGCAACACTATGACACAACTATACTGTTTTCATTAAAAATACCAAACAAATTCAAAAATAAATTATTTAACAAAAATATAAAATAAAAATTAAGTTAAGTTTCAAACCAACCAAATAATTTTTTAATTGTATGTCCAGAAAGATTTTAATATTTCGTATACAGTAGCATTAATGCACTTATGCCAAAGTAGGCCCATTGTACCGCCACGTGGGTGTTCAAGACAAAAAGAAAGAAAGATAAAGAGGGTCTATGACAGCCAGTTGGTTTTGCTCACCTAATTTGACTAGCGCTTTGACTAGTATTTTGCTGAGGTCGTTTAGACTGTCGAAGAAGCAGGAGCCGATAGTTGCTTTTCTGATTGAGGCAAGAACAGGACAATTGCAAAGGAGGGGTTGGGTGTTTTCCTCCTCTTCTTCGTTTAGGCAGCTTCTGCAGAAGTCGTTAGAAAATAGACCTAGTCTGCGTGAAGGCCTTGGCAGTGTCCGGTAATTATTCCCACTGCAGTACTAATTTTAGATCTCTTTAGGGACATTGAGCTACTTGACCTTTTTGGATCGTGATGAGTCCAGATTTGTTTTCAGATTCGACATGTAATACCTGTCGACCATCTGCAGCTGATTTTCTTTGCGTAGAGATTATTGAGCTGTCACTTGAAGGTAGTAATAGGGGTACCTAATACTATCAACTGGAAGTCTAGTGGCGCGTTTCGCGAGTGCATCATCTTTGCAGTTTTCCGGGATGTCTCTGTGACCCTGCACCCAGCACAGGCGGTTTGGAACTGTTGAGATATCCCGTTATGAGATGATAATCATGCACAGTAAAAGCTCGTTAATTCGGAATGGTTGGGGGAGATAATTCCGAATAAACGGATTTTCCGAATTAATGAGATTTTTTTATGCACTAAAACGCGTTCCTATTGATGAAAAAACGCAATAGCTTAAAACGAAAAACCGACTCTCATTAAAAAAAAAACTCACTCAATAAAGAATAAATGTGTGTTTCCGAATTAAAGCGTACTTTTACTGTACATATATGTATTCATTTAAAAAAACAAATAAAACACATGGAATAAAATGTTCGCCATTTTCTTTACTGACCAGACTTCATGGTATCCTTCTGTTTGTACATTTATGCTCAATGATATAACTATAATTCGCAATTTCCGGACCCAGTTATTTTAAGCATCATAATCAGTTTAGTATAAACACAATTTGGAGATATTTTTATGATCAGTCAATAATTATCTCGAAGATCCTAAACTGTACTCCAAATGCCCAGGATAAGAGGGACACCCTGAACCCACTGTTATAATGAAAAAGCATCCGACATCCTAACACACTTAAGCAAAGCAAACACAAACAACGAATCATAATTTATTTTACATTTTCGCTGCTAACCTCTCTGAATAATTTTCGGAAACAAAGTGATAATTAAAATTTCCGTTAAAAAGGGAGTCGTTCTATATCATCAACAAATTAGTAACATCGGGATGCAACGCATAATGAATAAATCATTGTGCCGCATCACAAAGGCAGTGCTGCATACTCGATGCACATTTTTTGTGTTTTCGAAATCACACAATCAGTAACTCACTCAAAACTATAAAAAAATCTTTAATAGCCAATTTTCTTTTCATATAATCAGACGCCAGGTAAAATTCACATTCACATTCCGTACCTGTATCTTCTAGAATGATTTATCCTCACATTGTATACAATTAATGGATTCCATTCAATTTTGTGGGAATTTTAATTCGAAGAAGAAAAAAAATTTGATGAAAAACGCTTAGCACAGACGAGGCGGCGCGGCGCACAGCCGGCGTACATGCAAATTATCTCATAAGCGACCCAATTTCATGTTATGCCTCTGATCGCTTCGGCCAAAGCGGTCTAAAAGCGTTTCACTTTCTTATCTAGACGTTGTCACGGCTCTAATTATGGGAAACTGCCTCGTAAAGTTGAGATTTTTTTCCTTTTTTCTTTTTTGTGTCTTGAGTCAGAGGAGGAAATTGAAAATGAATATGATTAAGATTGATCGTATGACATGACGTGTATGTAGTGACAAACGGTTGAGGTTAAAAAATGTATTGTTAGGCCATGGTCATCTAGTTTGTTATAAATAGGTAAACTTGTGTGTTATTGTATGGTTATATTTGAACTGAATTTAAACAGGATAACATTTAATAAATTACGGAAAAATGTGGTATTGAACAGTCTCTTGTGCAGCATTTAATTTATTGGAATTAATTCTACAAGATAAATTCAAATCACGTATTTGACAGAAATGATGGCGACATCAATGTGTGTGCTCGGTTCAACTTTGACATAGCTCAAATCCGGTTGATAACCTTCAGCTTTGTTATGGTTGTTACAAAAGTTCGAGTTTATGAAATGAGAATGAGCTGCGCATACGAAATGATTCCCTGAAGACAAATGTAGCGGTAATGAGCTGAAAAATTCACGACGTTGTGTAGACCGATATATACACAAACTATTTATGCTGAGTTTGACAGGGAAGCAAAAATAACATTAATTTCTGACATTAAATATGACATACGGCGGGGGTAAGGTTACATCTTTTGGCATTAATATAATGATCTTAAAAGAAGAGTGATTCAAAAGAACTGCCTTGGATCTAATAAATGAAGGTCAGGTTTCGCATGAAGCAGACAGACATCAATACAGACGTACTTCATCGAAGCTGATTGGTCCGGAACCATTTAGTGTTTCAGGGAGAAAAATGGTGGACGACCTGATCATGGCTAGACATCAAAGAAGGTGGAAGGATGTCAGACCAAAAATGAAAATACATATGTATATCGTCAGGCTCTTAACATGAGGAAAAGTGAAATGGCGTCAAAATAATTATTAGCTTGTAGACTATGATCGGAAGAGGAAGAAGGAAGAGTACACATGTTGAATACTGGTTAATATCCAATGTTGGTATTGCCTACAGTCATGTGTATGATCTTTCCCCACATGTGCGAGTCACCTTAAATGACTATTGGGTTATACCGTCTTTGAGTGGCCGAAACATAGGTCTTCTTCACTCGCTTTTTGAAATTGAAACCATCAATGCATCGCGTCGTCAATGCTTCAATGTTTTGTACGGTGTGAAATCAGCTCGGGACAGGGTTCAAATGCGCCTTGGGCCCAAAGAAACAGCTAGATATACATATAACGTCTCATTGACAGCTCGCGTTATATGTATCCTATCACGTCACATTTTATCCGGGTACTTTGTGCGTACTTCTCTGATTTTTGCACGATCTCCTCAAGAATAAGCGTTTATCTTAGTAATTACTAGATGGAAATTCAGTTGATGAGACCGATCTCCTTTAGGCCGATAATTTTAGCGAAATTTTACACAGATCGTCTAAGCTAAATTCAGAAGCTCTTTTGTACGATTTGTTATTATAATTGAAGGCATTAATTTGCTAGAAAATCGAGTGATAAATTACCCACGTCTACGGGAGAAAGAAATTTGCATTTGAATACAGTACTCTAGTACTACAACTCCCCCTTAGAGCCAAGATTAAGAAGTACTATCAGCACAGAGTCTTAGAATCGTTTTAAGATTCTGTGAATTCCCTAACACGAATATGGGATGTAAATCATGAATGCGCTGTCGGCCTTAAAGTAAAGGATACCTAGCCAAGTTTTAAATTTCCTATGAATTCGAAAGACTTGACTGTGTAGTGTACATCGCGACGAGAAGCTTTTACTTTGAGGCTCGATCTAATTAATAGAAGTTTAACTGTCTTTCCATTAATTTAATAAATATTCAGTAAATATCCTACATGAATATAAATGCATATTTCAAGGAGAATGATATGTCTCATTCAAGAAAGCATAGAATATTGATACACAGCGTCTCTACATACTGAGAATGCAATTGACATAATTTAATGAGAGTGTCCGTCAAGGAGCAAAAATGTATTTATGTGCCATCAAAATGCCTGAAATTCTATATTGTTTCCAATTTGAAGGACAACGTTTTGGGAGAACATAAGAAATCTTACATAGGAGTCCAGGATAAAAACTTTCCACTTAGTTGTGTCCAACGGCTATCTTTAAACTATTTCTTTTCGGTCCAAATAACCACCAACATTACAATTTGCAAATCATAAATAGCGTTACATCACAGAAAGTAAGAAGAAAAGAAGAAAGAAGCAAATTTATAATCTCAATCACCATTGCACTAATTAACGACCAAAAGAATGTTCGTACGCTTGACGATGGTCCAAATATTGAACTGTCCGCATAAGCAATACTCTTTCAGTTCTATTAATCGTGCCCTCAACAGCTCAGATTTCTTTAGTCAAAGAACGACTATGTTGATCCAATCCGATAACCATTTGAAATAAGATCCTATCCCATATACAGGCAGTTTCTCGAATTTCAGTGGCAAATTCGCTTCATAACACCTATCGATCGGTCGTGCACTCCAACAATTTCACGGCCAAATTCTAGTCGTTACCTGACAGATTCAAAATTCGCCTGCAATAATCCCTTGTTTGCACTTATGGTAGTTTGCAATTTTCACTTAACAGCACTTCACTCTCATTATTCACCGCAAATTAAACTGTGCCGAAAAAAAAACACAATTTTTTCCACTTCCGAAAACAAAGCTAACACTATTCGAGAACTAACGCTCCGCGAATTTGCCGAATGACGTCTAGGGAAGATTCTCCTCCACTTGAAGTGCAATGCGCGCGCGAATGACACTCTCAACCTTCCACGAACAAGTGTTATCAGGTAATAACCCAGAGCTTCGCATGAGAAACCCCTCAAAGCGCTCGCCGTTGGTTACCGTTCCATGAGATGCGATGGGGAGGCCGATGTGGAATAACAAAACGAAATTCCGAATAAAAGAAAGAAAACACAAGGGAAAAGACGAAAACAAAACAAACCAAAGAAACGAAAACAGTAGCACTTCATCGCCACCAACCACGGAGTCTCTTGACGTTTGCCTTCCTTCCTATTACCAATCTACCACACTTCCGAAAGATGATACTCCAACATTACTCCACTGGTGGCGGCAGCAAGCGATGGATCACCGTGTTACCGGCCGTTGCAGGGGGTATCTTACAATGACTCTATCGCCCCCCCGATGCATTGGCTACAAATTACCGTCGAGCAACCAACCATTTCATGGATGAGATTTTCCCTTAAATGAATCACAGTCGCAAGTGTTGAGGAAAATGGAGGAAACAGGTGAAACAAGAGCAAGGAATTGACGAATTGGATGCAATATCTGAATTTTGCTATGTATCGTGATTTTGTTTTGTATTCAAGTATTTATGTCGCTTTGGAGACGGCGAACTTAGACACAACTTATTCTTGAAGTTGCGGAATGGAGTGTAAGCCGCGATGACATAAAATTAATTCGAATTCCGCAGATAATTGAAATATTTTGTGTGTAATAGTTCATAAAATTGCACTACGCAGCACATACATAAGCGCGCGCTTCAAAGATTATTTCTGTGTCGCATATCACAGGTGTCTCAAAAACCGACTACGACATGTAATTCAAAGGATTGAAGTCTAGGCTTCCAGGTGGCCATTCATCCGTGGCAATTAAGTTTGGATCATTAGTTTTTATCCATGTGTGTTTGTGTCGTTGACTTCATGAGCGGGGGTGGTGTCTTTTTGGAAGGTCCGTGGTTTATCTTCGATTAGTACTGTGTTAAAAGACCTGACATCGATATCTAAAACACTTGTTTCGAAAACTTTTACTAAGTTCTTAACACCTTGGTGACTCCATTACAAGCAACAGAGAATGGCTAGGCGGTGTACACGTCTAACTCTCGGAACAGGTCCCAAAAGTTCCAGGATTACCTAAAAACCGATTCAAACTGCTTCAGTGGAACTGACTGCAATGGGAACGGTCTTCAGCCCGAATCAACAGTTATAAAGTTGTGCTCGCATTTTGAACTTCTTAGCATGTATAAAGTCAAAGTTGATGACGAACGTGGACCCCAACCAGCCAGAGCGATCTCTTGCCAGCGGCTTACTATTAGGTCACCTGAGGTCTGTCTTTGATTGAGTGCGCCAAAGACGAAGTAGGCGTCCTCTGCTGCGTTGCCCCTCATATTCGGAATCATGATCAGGCCGGAACCAAGTTGTACACGGTCTTTGCATACCTGATTCCTACGGGTAGAGCTATAATCATGTCACTGTACAGCCTATGGATATGGGTAGTGTAGTATATTAGCAAGACTATGATAGAGCGTTGGAACGTGAGAGGAGCTCTTCGATATGTCCTAATACTCATGCCATGCATTTAACTCTTAGCTCTGTTGTTTGTGTGACATGTCTTGTTTAGATTAGTTGTGATCTGACCCCCGACAAGGGCGGTTGTACTGTCGAGCCGAAACTACAGGTAGAATCTTCTCCTCCGAATGGCAAATCTTCTCCACACAAATGGGGCAAATGAACTCATACAGAACTTTCGAAGCAAGCTTGGTTTTTATCACCCGCCGTAGAGCAGGACTGTGATGATCAGTGTCATGTACAGTACAGTACGGATCAATCAAAAAAGCTGCGCGTTCGAATTCACTTGTGTTAATGATTTTCAGATGCCTCTTCATGTCATAGCAGCAATATATACACATAAATACTTGGCGGATCTTCTGCAAATGACTCTTCATCAAGGCAATCAAAGATCGCACGCAGAACATTTTCTTGAATCGACAAACTTCTCCTTAAAAATTCTTTCCTTTCTAAAACAATCATTCTGCACTCAACAGTTCTTCCTAACTAAACTGCCGCTCTGCTAACCCCTTTACTTCCAACAATTATCGCTAATTATTACTATCATTATGAAAGCATAACCGAATTTACTGAAAAACGAAACATAAGCATCAGGCCATGAAATTAAGTTCTCTTTCCCAAAATTAGGGGAAACTGTGCATGTCAAGGTCACACACAAAACGTAAGTTTCAAAAAACATGCCTTAAAGTGCATGAGATTCCAATTTTTCTGTAGGCAACTGCTTCATAAATCTTAAATCTGAATTATTTAATTACAGCTACGTGCCAATAGAGCTGCAGGTTATAGGCCTCAGTGCGAAGATAGGCCATTCAATCGCACAAACCATTTACTATCCCAACTTCAATGTATGTACAACTGTAAGTGTATCTAAAGTCATTAGCATAAAATCTGGGAATCTGTGCCAGTCGTTCATTAGGGCTACTCATTCCTGACCACCGAAAGGCATCTTCTCCCAGAATTGTCTTAATTGCCACGAATTGACTCTCTAATATTTTTCAATTAGTGAATGCTACGGACTGAGTAAAAGAATTTTTAGGCCAATGGTTTAATTAGTCGGTGAAGACAGTGTTCTACGCCGATATGTGTTCTTCCTTCGTGCTGTGTGTATCGCATTTCACGATATGTCCGTATCCACGAGCTAAATAAGATTTACTAACTTTATGTGGGTTGCATGAATGAATTGGACGCCACCGTTGACGGCGGCATAGGTAAACGACTATCAAATGACGGTATCGCGTGCGAGCGAATTTAATGAGGAATTGTTATGGAGTACGTTTACCTGTGGAATGCCATTGATGAGAAGGTGCAACAGTTTTATGTTTTAATTCCCTAAACGGGCAGATAAGAGAAGGTGCCAATGGTGGGCAGTTCTTTAGGAAGATAATCACTTCTCAATATTGCTGACATTTTGATGTAAGCTTGTTGATACATCTCTCTACTCTGATTGTCAAGAAAAAAGGTCTATAATTTCAACAAGATGTAAGGATTAGAGAAAATGTTAAACTTGAGAGAAGTAGAACTTCCCGTTAAATTATCCCTCCCGTTAAATTATCCCTCAATATAATATAAATTATCCCTGCATAACAACAAAATACATAAAGAACGTAAATGCAACACGGTGTTTTTGAAATGCCAGTTTCGCCACGCCGCGCATTTGCATATTGGGAAGGTGCGTCGACTTCAATGTTGGATCGCTGGCTTTAATTCCCGATCCGAACAAGACTCATAATTCACGAATTTACATCCATCGAGACACTGGCAAGAGTCAGAGTCAAGCTCTCTAAAACCACCAGTCAATTTCTGATCCTAGTCTATCAACTAGTCTCACAAGACTAATTCAACTTATTGCCGTGTCTAAAGTTTGTTCCTATCATTTATGGTTCTCTGTTTAAAATTTGCCCAGATATCCAAACTTACTCATTATGGAATTTTATTTATTCATTGAATGCAGTGCATTATAATTATATGTACTCATAATGCACTGCTGCACTATCACCGCGTCCAGAGACGGCTTTGTTCGCATGAAAACATTATCTGTTTAAAACGCAATTACCTTAGTTGCGAATTCCGCTGGCAATGTGTTTCGTTTCTGTCCATTAATTCGTGGAATAAATAATTTCTTCCGTGTAATTCTCCGTTCCTTTGCAACATGGCTTTTTAGACACTTCCTTATTTTATCGGTACTCATTTTCACAGCGACGTAATTACACCGTTAGGACTCGTGCCCAATTCAGCGGATGGAGGAATCACTCAACCAAAGTTATATATTTTAATAACGTAAATATATTATAATAACAAATTTCATTTTCAGCTGAATTAGCTGTGGGCCACTTAGAAACGGATTTCATCCATTGTGATATCACTGTCCGGCAATTGATACACCGATTGATCGTTAGCCAAAGGACTAACTGACACCAAAGAAATACCTGATGTGAGATCCGAGTGGTCTGTCTTAAGTTGATCCACTCCATTGCTGGGTTACAGCCAGTTTGTTTTCTTAATGATGTGTGCAGAATCTTGATATCTGATTTTACATATCTTCTAGGCTGCTGAATGAATAGTTTCCTAGCGTGATTTTTTTTTATTTTGGCAAGGACTGGACGTGTGCCGAGTTAGTGCAGCGTAGTTTCGTCTCCTTCCCCGTCGAAGTCGTTGTAATCGGCTCTCATTCTTCTTGCGTGTGTGCCAACAGGCAGTGCCCGGCCAACGACATTACGGATTTCCTTTCTATTTAATTCTAGGAGTGTACTTTTTTTTGGATTTATTGAGTAATTATATGAAGGCTTGAAGTCCTGAAATGGTATTACCATTTCGAGCCGTGTTATATTCGATGAATGAAATCGCTAAATTGCTCAAACTTGTTGGTCCGTCAAAATTAAAGTTGTTTTAATACATTTTTATAATAACCGCTCTGCACTCGATTGTAGGCCGTAAGGACACAAAAGGTGTGCTGGTCCTGGACAGTTCTATTGAGGCGATGCGTGACGTCATCGGGGGAATTTCCATGCCAACAGAAATTAAAAGGCGGAATCAAGTAAACATTCTTTACAAATACAAAGAATACATAAATAAAAACTGGTTTCTTTTCAACATATCCTTGCTTCCATTCATTGCACACTGTGCCATTTTCCTTAATAATACCATTTTTCTAATTGGATTTCACTAAACAGAAAAGCAATTCTAGCCGAAATTATGGATGGCCTTTGCATAGATTCATGCAGGCGATGCCAATAATATCCCTTCCCATCTGATTGAAAACGGTTGATCTTCGTTCCGCCAGACCAGACTGCACGTTTCCAGTCTTCTATGGTCCAGGATTTGTGTTGATTGCTAAATTTCAAGGCGGTATTTATTGAGGCGCTTCAGTTTACCTATTAGGTCACGTTAGCTCACTGATTAAAATAGGACATTTTTATGTGATGTGAAGCTCTTCAAGGCTTTAGTTTTTTTTTATTCCCATCCTGGTTTACAATAACGTACATGCAGATGAAGTAATACCGCCTTCTTGCTTTTAATTTCAAAATTCACATCATAAAGTCAATCCGTTACTCTAACCCACTTATACGAGTACGTACATAAAACCGAATACTCTCTAGACAATCCCCAGAATCTAATTTTGAAATAGTCCATCTCCACTTCCATTCCAAGAGATCGAAACCGGAACATTTTTGCGAAAAAAAAATTCTCACACAGTTCAGTTCCGTAGTTGAATCGTATCTTCAGCAAAGATCTACAATTTTGTCATTGCATTCCGAGAAGAGTTTCATTCTTCACTTTAACCGACGACCGCGACGTTCGCTTACATAATTACGAAAAGAACGTACTAATTGCTGTCACATAACGCACTCTTAAACGATACCTGTTACTTTAATAGCGCTACCAGCCGGTGTTTAGCGGTGTTTCCATCTAACTGCACTATGTGTGAAAATCTGAAAACGGAGAAATGTTAGAATGATTACATAACGTGAGCATGTCCTCATAGCCGACAAACGTTCAATGCAATTCACTGAATCATAAAGCGCACGATTGCAGAATGAAGACTGCTGCTGTTGCTGCTGGGACAGTTTATATCGGAACAGTAATTAACATGACAGCAGTGGAAAGGCGAAGTAGTCGGACGAAGAGAAACCATCAAGATGGCTAATGACTGGTCGCTTGTGTGCAGTTTTGTGTGCGTTTCGTGCGCTTCTGGTTGTTTTATGAGAGTTTTCCATGTTCTAACATTTAATGACTTTTCGCAAGGTTGAGGGGAGAACCAAAGCTTACCGAATGTGTAATAGAAAATGATTTTATTTAATTCAAGAAAAGAGAGTAAAAGTGTTGGCTGGCATTGTATGCAAATGAAAGAAATTAACTTAAAAATAGTGTTTATGTAAGAAGAAAATTGAAGTGGTGAATGGTGGAATGAACTCCCGCTTAAGCATCGCACACGAATAAGTTAGTCAGGCAATGATACGTCTTGGTACTTTCATGAGTATATTATTGCGGTCGTAGGAGAGCAGAAATCAAATATTATGCAGATAGCCAACTTCTACCACTCTTGCCTCTTTAACGTTTTTCACAGCGTTATTATAACATTTACGTGATTTTGTGAATAACATTATAACGGTCAAAAATCCATCAAATTTGTCCTTGGAGAAGGGGACAATCAGCTGTGGTATCTCTATAGTACTTGATTTCTGTAGAAGAGTTCACTTAAGCAAGTATATATCGATAACTTGAGTAGCTGAACCCATTTTGGAAGTATTATTTAAATGACACAAGTGAAGCGGTCAGTGAAGTGGCCGAAAAGGTAAATTCTTCTGAAGAGGCCCTTTGTGCTTCCAACAGCGAAACAGTTTTTCTGTCCCTTTATTTAAAAATAGCCTTAAATTATAAGAATAGAAATATTCTTCTTGTCTTACGTTACAAGGTCATGTAGGTACTTAGTTTTTATTTTTTTATTGATAAGTTTCGTTTAGTTGATTCAGACGCCACTTCATGGCCAACTCCAACAACGAAAAACCTTTGACTTTCTGGAAGTACTCAAATTTATGAAAGGTTTTGACACCAGCAATATCTAGCTTCATAAATGATCCGCCATTATTGCCAGATACTCGGCGAATCTGATAATTTTCAATTCAACCAGTTATTATCGGACTAAGGGCGAAGAGTATATTATATACTGAAAAGACTACAAATAGAACATTCCGAAAGTGACTATACACTCCCTTTCCTCGACTTTCAAATACCCTTCAGATGCTATTTCCCGACGAGGGAAGAGTGGACCACAAAAGAACCCATCAATAATTCGAGCATCCAAGTATACACTGATGGATCGAAGATGGAAACAGGCACAGGTGCGGGCATTTTTTCTCCGAAGTGTTAAACATACATTGCTCTATCAGGATCCCTGATTATGGCAGCGTCCTTCAAGCGGAGGTCCTGGCAGTCAAAGAAGCGGCCAGAATGATAACAATGTTGGAAATACCACCGGCTGATATTACCATTCTAATTGACAGTCAAGCGACCATCAAAGCAATTTCGGCGAAAGAAATCAAGTCCAAGCTGGTCGCGAGCTGCCGCGAGGAGCTCAAAACTCTAAGCGTGCAACACACGATAACTCTATGCTAGGTCCCAGGACACATAACATATCCAGCAACGAGGCAGCTGATGAACTTGCCAGAAAAGGGGCCGAAAAAGACCCATCCCAGGCAATCGAATTGATTCAACCACCACTGGCAAATATCAGGAAGAAGGTGGATGATAAAATTCTAGAAATAGCAAGAAATAGATGGTTCAACCTTACCACCTGTAAGACTACTAAGATGCTATGGCCCGATATTAATAGAACTAAAACCGACAAACTCCTCCAGTGTGGCAAAAGCCTACTGAGGATGGTAGTCGGCGCTCTAACGGGACATAACCATCTGAAATACCATGAAACAAAAATGGGACTATCCCATGACTAGAGATCCCAAGAAAGAGAGGACACTCCTCACTATCTTTGCTACTGCCCAAGCCGCAGCCAACTGCGATACAGGACCATGGGAGAATTCTGCTTCCATGACCTGCAAGAAATCCATAACATCCGACTATCTAACTTTTTCAGGTTCATTAGGATGTCGGGGTGACTCGACGACGAGAGTTCAACAACGAATACAACGTCTCGATGAGTGCGATAAGGGTACAAGGAGGAACATTTCCCCCTATGGACAACACAATGGGTCCACACGGACCTAAGTGAGACGTGCTTCCGCACGTCTACCCACATTCATATCCTATCCTAAGGGCTAAGGGTGTTAGTATTTGTCAGTAAAAAACTAGTTTTTGTTATAGTGGCGACAGGGTGTCTCCTAATTCGATGCTTATGACATGTCCATCGTACTGACTATGTAAAACCCTTTGCCCAAGGACTCGACATAAGGTCCGATTACACCTAAGTCAGGATATTTATAGCGTATCCGGAGCTCTTGTGGCACCTGACAGTCTACGTATCGAATGAGAGATTTGCCGTCTATCAGAGCGAGCCTCCTTTTTTTAACTCCTGACTTAAATACACTGCAGTCGATGAATCTCAGGTGAAATTGCAAAAACTCCCAGCGTAAAGCACCGCGGTATTGCTTATCAGCTGTCCAATTTGTCGCAATCCCAATCCTCTGATCCCATTCCTCTGATTAAAACACGACAGCTAATTACGAAGTTTTTCAAACACTTTACTAATTTACTTATATATGTAGTATGCCCTGAAAAATCGTATTGAATATCCGGCACGCTGTTACAATAAACTTATTACGAAAAGCTCATGTACGGAAGTTAGGAACAGAAACAATATGCAACAAATTGAAACGCAAATTATAGTTGTCTAGTAATCTAAAGTTAAGATTATCCGATTCTATGTACGAAATCAAACACTTTTTAGCAGTTACCTTATATTTCAATACATCGCTTAATACTGAAAATTTACTATACATATTTATGTAGATCATTTAACCGCCAAAATTTCAAATCACTAGAAGTATGCAGCCACCTATGTGTCAAATGTATTAACATCCGGAACCAATTGTATTAAGTTAAACCATACCCTTGCATGAATCTACTAGTTGCACATAAATGAACGCTCTAACATTCCACTACTGTTGTCTGTCATTCCTGTTCCACTATTATCTTCTGTCAGTGAAGTTAGATGTTGGTTTTTCAGACAACATAGAAATCGCGTCCGTCCAATTGGTGCTGAACTTGGATAAGCATGGCTGTACAGTAAGATCAATACTTTGATTGTTAACTTCCACTTATTTGCAATTACTTTCAACAAATTGATGTCAAAATGTGCTTAATTTCAATATGCACATATTTTAATTCACATGTTAAAAAGCAGGAATTCACCCCAAACACACGTGCATAGATTGTTTATTACTTTCAGTAGAATTATATCACCATCGTGATTTATACGAGGTACAAATTAGCTACTATATATTCCCATGTTTAATCAGCTTGTAAGCATGATCATAAACGCAGTAAACTTCTTCCCATCGGATTGAAATCAATCGATAGGTATTTTATTAAATATAAAATAAAAAATTTAATAAATTAATGAATTGGTTTCAACAGAATATTGTTCCAGAAATTTTTAGACTCCCTTTGTCATTTTACCGAAAAGTCTAAAATACACCATTGTGATCCACATTAGATGTTATTTCTCATTGTGATTCGCCATGACGTGCTTTGACATAACAAATAGAAGTAAAAATAAAACTCAGTTGGTATCTAAACTAAGGTCGCGTTGTTTTTTGGATGAAAAAGTACGTCGTTTGTTAAAAGAAAACACATGTAAATAAAGCAAAATGAGTCTAATCAATATACAAATCCAAGCGGACGATTACAATTCGCAAAATGATCTCTACGATGAAATGAATGTTCAACTCGAGAACGATGATCATATTGAAGCGCGTTGCGGCGAAATTTTTATTTCACATCGAAAAGTACTCATATTCGCATGTACGGAATGCAAAGAGAAGTTTTCCAATTACGATGATTTTTATGTGCACCTCTGCGAGCAGCATATTCCGAGCGAAGAAGATGAAAAATATAACCCAGTTAGAAACGAGACAACATCAGCGGAGTCAACCCAGGATAACATTATTGTCGTAGTAGAAGACGAGGATGAAGAAGAAGATGAAGACGTGAAACCAACATTAATTTCAGACCCAGATGATCCAGATGATCCAGATGCCACAGAATTTTCACATGATTTGTTGGACAACTTCGAATCAATAGACGATTACGAGGCACTTGAAGAATCCGAAGTAAGTGCTTCTAAAGTTGATATATTCTGTTCTTTACCTAATCAAATTGAATTCATTTATTATTCTCCAAACATTGCATTGCATTTACCACATAATGAAAGCTTTTGTTGAGTACGAAACGTAATCTGAACTAATTATTTTTAGGAAAAAACGGTAACATTCCTTAACGATTTCTCTAAATTCCTTGAAAAAGATAAAGACAGTGTTATTGACGATCCACCAGCAGAGAATGACAATCAGACCGCTGACCTTGACAACCAAAATGTCGTCGGGGAAGAGACAAGTTTTGAGTGCAAGCAATGTCAGAAAACTTTCCAAACGTATGCAAGGCTACAATCGCACAAAAAGCATCACTCAAAGGAGCGCAACTTCAAATGCAATATATGTGGCTTCGCCTTCGCAGAGGAGTTCAATTTGCGTGCCCATGTTCGTCGTCACAACGGTGTCAAACCGTTTGCATGTGAGCAATGCGACAAAAGGTTCACCACTACGAACGAAGTGAAGGCACATATTCGAATACACACCGGTGAGCGACCATATATCTGCGAGATCTGCGGCCAGGGATATATTACGTCGGGCTCTTTAAATGAACACAAAAAACGTCACAGTAATTATCGTCCGCACAAGTGCCCCATATGCGAGAAGACGTTCTTCGATACTGGCCTTCTAAAGGAGCACGTTGTTGTGCATACAGGAGAACGAAAACATATTTGCAATGTCTGCGACTCAACATTCACACGGCGAAAGGCATTACTTCAGCACATAAAGCTACACTCCGGTGTTAAACAATATAAATGTAATTTTTGTGATAAAGCATTCGCTCAGAAACCAGGTCTTGCCTCGCATATGAGAACACACAAAAACCTTTTAAAATCCTTTAAGAAAGATACTGATATGTCTGACTGCATCGACGTTAGTTTGTAGAGAAATTCTAATTGAGTTTATTGTTGTTTGCTTTGAAAGATGTGAAGAGAATAATAAATGATTGGATTTTGAAAGAAAAGAATATATCCTTTGATTTTTTCGCGTACATATTGGGTGGTGGGATGTATTTTTATGATCAGTCTATGCACGAACCAAAAGTACATAGAATTTGCAACAGATGACGCTTCAATTAAACGGTATAGATCTTACGTTACAATTTGAATTGGGTTTACATGTCTCCCGACGTGGAATCATATTTATTTTGTATTTCCTTTGAAGAGATCTTAAAGAAAATCGCAAATTACACTCTTGGTAGTATTTGGAGATTAAAATTAATATATTTTGCATGGACAATATCAATTAATTATAAGGACTAGTCATCCCTATTAGTAAATATTAAATAGTAATTATGGATGAAAAAAAAATACATAAATATATAATTAAAAAAATTCAATTTTATTTCCATTTACATTTTGATTTTTCTTAAAAACTATACAATTGAGTCCCATCGGTCAATGTTTAAGAAGATGGTTTTGTTTTTTTTTAGTTCTTGGCAAAAAGTTTGATATTGTTCCTTTTGAAATAAATCTTGAAAATAAAAAAACAAAACCATTGCATTAAATGCAGTTTGTTCTTTATTTTCAAAAATGTTAAAACTCCAAATACACCGAAATTTGTTTTTTTTTATTTTATTTATATTCACTTTGAATTATCTATTAACACTATATGCTGTTGCATCCATTCATGCCCCACCACTGTTCAATGGTATTGAATTGATGATAAACGATATTTTTATTCAAAAACATGCGTTTTTATCTACCTCCAACAGTAAATCTAAGTTTCATAATAATCCTATGAGAAAGTAGTAAAGTTATATGCTTGTCTTACTGTAGTCCTAATTCTAACTACAGACTTGAATAGTATATGCGAACGTGGGTCAATCGCAAATGAAATTATATCTACAGTATTACAGTATATTCTCGACACATGAATGGTATATGGAGGTTACAAATTGAAACTGCTCCAGATGTATCCTATGGCTAATTTTTGAAAGTATGTAGTATTATTTGATTTTTCTACTTTTACCAAAGGATCACTGTGGTTAATTCTTAACACTTTTAAGCTAAAAAAAAATGTTAAAAATTTAACCTGGTACCGGGACTACATAAAATGCATCCTATCACTAATTTTCCACAGGGGTACGCTACATCGTTTATGTAACTTATGAAGGACTGATGGTTTTATGTTACAAAAAAGTATGAATTATAAACACTGATATTCTAAAAGTTATACTAAATATACAAAGGTTTTTCTTTTAATTGCGATTTCACGTATGTATTTGATTTCTGTGCAATCCAATCGACACAGCAAACGAATACTTTCATCTCATCAACTTATAATATAGGTTTACTTTGTCCTACCAATGAGCTTACGTACATTAGAAAAAAAAAATAACCGGATGCCCTTTCCTATTTATCTTGTTTACATATAACTAATGGAACGAATACGAAATGCAAAAGAACTACCCATTGAAAGCATCGCTAAATAATAAATGATCAAACTGAAAAAAATATATATACAACAAAAAATTTAAAAATCAAGATTCAAACCGGAAAACCGGAAATTCACTTCATTGTATGTACATTTATCTGAAATATATTGTCGCACTAAGGTATCCATGTAACATGTCTAAAATATCTGCACCATCTTCGAATTTGGGGCTAATTTTGTACTAACGCTGAAATAAATTCTAAAAAAAATGATGATGAAACGAATGAATTATGTTTTGTATTGTAGAAGACCGTTAGTAATATTCTTACTCCGTTCCAGTGAACATTTCTCTTATTCTGCAAAAATTCATACATATGCACGTATGTTTTTGCTACACACACCAAAGAAATGCGTTAGTTGTAAGTATATTTCAATTGTTTGCTAAATATGCACTTCGTCTCAAAACTGGTCCCACTGAAGAGACACACTTCAAGAGGAAAATTCATCCAAACATCATTTTGCATTTCTCTGGTTCGACTGAATGAACAATACAAAAACAACCCAACTTTGACAGTTCGCCAATTTGCGAATTCACCCCCCTTTCGTTCAGTTTCGTGCAAAAATTATCCTTTGAACGCACCCCGCAAAAAATATTCAGTTGACGTTGTTTACGTTTTGACAGTGCTTACGTTCATTCGGGGCAAATGAATGACCGACACACCCCCCATATATATGTACTTTAAATCGGTTTTACATATTAATCCAAGCGCATCACATGAAAATACATACCCTTATATGTAGATACAAAAAAATAATGGGATAACGTTCGAAAATATACCTTTGCCGTAATAAAATGTGTGTTGAAGTTTTTATTACTTTACGAACATACACCTTTGTAATGTTTTCTATAGTTTCTGGGTTTCAAAGTTATGAAACAATAAGAAAAACTAGATGTGCGTCTGTTTACTGTTCAATCTCACCAACCAATTGAAAGTTATTTACCTCCATTAAAACTGATGTCTGATAGCATTTAGTGATATAAAGCAGGGTTAACACATTTGGGCGCCATATTATCTTTTCTTTCTATTATAATAGAACTAATGTGTAATAAAAGATTGCCATCAAAGTTGTCTTCTTTTCTTTGTTTCCTTCCAAATATTAATACATACATTCCTTGTATTACAATCGAATATAAATTCAAAAAAACTCGCTTTAGCGAGTTTAGCTATGAATAGGATGATGTTGAAAAAACAACGTATTTTCTTGCTGAACCATTCGTCTGTTTTGACGATGATAAGACACGTCCACGTCAACTACTTTGGTAATGTTTTTCATCGCTAACTAGTACATATTGCAAATATTTGATCCAACTGGCTTTGGACAATTTAATTTGTAATGATTGATGCGTAATGATTGAATAAAACAATCCTGGGAGAAACTCTGCGCTAGCAAAGCTCAGGCACCATTTTGTTCCGTCTTCTTTCCATTAAATACGCTCATTGTTATTTTGTATTCAACGATGAAAACATCGTCGAACCGGTGACCTATCAAGTATTTCCTCAATGTCCTTGGAGTTCTGATACGTTCCGACTTACAACTTTCAAGAAAAGCCGAAGATGTGATGCCTAAGTGTGTTTGAAATGAATGTCATTTATTTTGGAAACTTTGATTTTCTCGTCTGTGACAAACTTCCTGAAGAAATGTGCAACAAAAAAAAACGCTCCATTGGAAATCGTCCATATCTGTGACACCATGAGATGCAACATCTGAAAAAATATCTAAAGGGAAACTTCTGTGAGCCTCTGTCCAGTTTTTATTTGTATAGACTGACAATAAAAAAATATATTTATTAATAGTAATCAGTAAATGAGAGAACACACAAGAACAAATGATATTTCGGACTGATTCACTTTCCTGTTTGGCGGTACATGTCGTCATTTCACTGAATCCAATCGATCAGGAAACGTTTGAAAACAGTAAGATTCAAAGAAATCCAATCGTATCTTGAATAACGTCGCTTCAATTTATGTTGGTCCCCCGCATAGTTCCTTAGATGGGTCCAAGAAAACAAAGAAACCGCGTGTGCTATTTTAAAGAATTATAGCACAAAAATCTGACTCAGGCTACGATAATGAGGGTATAATAGTTACAAGTACTTAAACATAAGCTGAATCCACTAACCTGGTATTTACACGATACAATCATGACTAGTTCCGAAACCTCTGCATATTGATTAATGATTTTCAGTGCAACGTTGTGGTTTGGTGAAAAAAATGCAGAGTAAAACGAGTGCCAGCACAATGGACCAAACCTACGTTCCTTGTTACATACCTAGTCACTACTGACCACAGTGCGAAACTGTGGTCCTTTTAAATCCGCCACAGCCACTTGAACAGCTTTCTTCTCGATGGCCAAACACACACTGTCCTCGTCCCCATATGGGAGAATTTATGGTAATCAATACTGTGGAAAACTGCAGCCAACTGCTGGCAAATCAAATAAGTTATGGAGGACATACTAATTTTGCTCATTCGAAATCGTTTTCTCAGGAATGGTTGCTAGAAAGTGTATGAAAATTCTATAAAAAGCACTTAAATCATAAACATTCTACTAGTCAAGTCATTGTCGGTTTCAGAGTCTTATATGCACTACATGCGAACACTTTTCTTTAAAACGTGTAAATTAATTATACATGAGCGTGAAGAAAACGAAACACCATTCGTTTGAATAGCTTCAACACATGTTTTGTAATATTTATGCACAATGTACGACGCTATGAATATAATCGTTAACCCGTCGAAAGCTTACGTGCAATTCAATAAACATGACCATGTTTATTGAATTGCACGTTGCAGACATTACATATGTCTTTTTGGTCAAAAACTATGTTTTCTTCTCTATTTACCACTGTTTTCGTTTATCATTAAAATGTTTCTGTTTTCGAGTGTTTTAGAAGAAGGACCACCGGTGGGTTACATGGGAAAATATTTCCAAATCTACCGGTGGGTCATGTGGCAACCAACGTTTTAAGTCGATAGCCGACAGTCTATGGCTGGATAGTTATTTGATCAGTCTTCTCCGCAAAGCGTGCATATACATTTTCCGCCCAATCGTATCTCACTTTTTGGGATTCATCTTATCATAAACCATTCAATATACATTTTTTATTGTTGACCATACATACATGCATACATTTCGCAAAAAGCAATAATTTACATCCACTTCTGATAGTCAAAGAAAAGATTAAACCAGCAGTAAGTACAACATCTGTACATACATACATTGCTTTTTTATGTTAAATATCGGGCAAACTAGATGTTATGATTGGTTGCACTCAAATAAATGTGTACTGTACAATGTATCTACATTAGTCTATTCAAACTGGTGCCACATCTGTTTTTTAAATGTATATACACACAAGCTCCAATTTGTTCCGCCTGATCGGCAAATGCTGCTCTTACATCAACTCTAATGAAAACATGCCAGAAACACGTTGCCACACGTGACATTCCTTTATATATTCATTACACAATACAATGCGAAGTAAGCACATTGGTGCCCACGGGAGCACGCCGAATGTGCTTTCTATCGTAGTTACACATAAGATAATAACAAAAGCTTTCCTTTTTGCAAAGAAATACAAATATTTTAGAATGCGTCGACACATTTTTTTTTTTTGAGGTTGTTGTTTTGTACTCGAAGAATGTAACATATTTTACAACACAAATTAACTAATCTACACTAACGAAAGCAACTCAATCCATTTGTACCAACATTTAGACTTCTGGGAGATATGACAAGCTCACCATTTTAATAGACTTTTGTACGTGCGTATATTTATTCTATGTTTTTGCAAACGTCTGTAGAAATTTCAGTCCATATGGCTTCTTGGAGCTCGCCATATTTGACTTTACCATCGACAATGTCATATAATACCCTAATTTTCTTCTTTGAGTGCGCATATTTCGGAAGAAAATATAAAAAGTGCACGGCTTTGAACAGCAGCATCGCTGATATCCTGCCAAGTAACAAACATTTTGGTAAACTTGGATTGATTACTTCGATTCTTCTTCAATGTTTTCTATCCATATGTATACAGCCAGTCCCAAAAGTTGTGTGCGTTTTCAACAAAAGTGAAATTCAAATGTGACTCCAAAGAAAAAATGTTCGTTACAAATAAATGGTCTTAGCTTGCAAACGCTTTTGATTGTTGAAGTAACCGACACCATCAATTTTTTCCATCAGTAGGCACTAAATTGATCACGCTAGATGCTAGGGAGCTATGAAAACCTACATTCAAGAATTTTCTTAGAGTCCCGTCACGAGTCTGAAAACTGTATGCTGCATACTCACTTTTGAGACTGACTGTATCTGGTCTTGCATCAAAAATTATTTGGATCTGCCGCTTCAATATGCATATGACTGTATATACAGTGAAGAACGCATCTTTCGCATGATGGGCTAAGTACAGAAAGTAAGAAAAATAATATCAAGTTTACAATCAAAATCATATCGACTGAAACAAGTTATATCTACTGACCTGCCGGCTGCGTAGTTACGTACAAAATATAAATACACTTCAAATATGTTACCTGTAACCGGCAAAGTCTAATTCGCTTAATGTTAATTAATTCACTTTACGTACTCCAAAGAGTTATGTAAACTTTAATAACATCTTCCATAAGTCATCATTAAAGATTTGTTTTATTGAGGCTCAACATTTTTGAACTCCTTGCTGGTCGTCTTCAAATTACTTTGCTTTAAATCCGCTCTCAATAACTTAAAAGTAAAAATTATGTCCCCATACCCACCATTACTTAACTTAATCGCATTGAATAATAATATAATATGGCCGTCACTACGCCCGTAGAGGGCCAGGGCATAGTTTCTCAGCAACCGCTCGTGTTGTGCGTGCTATCACGGGTGGAACGGGGCTACTGTTTCATGCCGACTCCGAACGGCCAAGTTTGAGAAGCTAATTGCCCTGAACAGCTTTAAAAAAAATTAGAAACCCGACGCGTCTCCCATGATCTCATCTCACATCTCTAATCTTCAGTGGCCCGCATGATCCACAAAAGGTGTAGCGGGGGCAAAGCGTGCACGAGAGATCTCCAGACCTCTTATTCATCAGGAGTTATGCTTAAGAGCAATCTGGCGAGTTTCTGGACTTGGTCCTCCTCGTCCTGGGTATGCCAAGCGGTCCTACCTGATGTAATCGCATTCAAGCCACGCCTCGGAAATCCGGAACAGGGGAATATTCTTGCCACTTGACCAAACCATCGAGACACCTCCCGTTCGAAAAAGCAGCTGCTCAACATTGAATTCCTCGCGTACTGCCGTGTTTCTTCCCACGGAGTAAGTCCCACAATAACACGAAGAAATCTCATTTCGGCAGCGTGTCTATTATTCTTTCGGTCATTACCCAAATTTTATGACCGTTCCGTGGGAGTTGGAATACAAATTGAGTTGAAAACCACTGACTTGGCTTCGACCTTCCTTCTACAGATCTTCCAAGCTGTTTCAAAATTTATTCAGCTTGGCCAATCCTACAGGAAAACTCATCATTACTCCTCCCATCACTCGTGAAAAAGATTTAAACTTCTCCACCTGCATCAATGGGACTCCACTAAACCTCCAGAGCTAACCGGTCGAATGCTTTTTCAAAATCTAAAACAGCTGCAGATCAGTTTGACATAGTCCCAAGCCTCCTCGAGTACCATCCTCAGAGTGAAAAGCTGGTCGGTTGTACTTCCGCTGGCTTCTCCCAGGATACTGAATTAAAATGTGTACAATTGAGCAATCTTCGTTTGTATGAAGAAACCGCGTGTACGTAGCCACCAGCCATATAAAAAGAATTACCTGAAAAGCAAAAGAGAGTTGCTTTAGTGCACACATTTATCCACAAGGAGTAACTTGGCCACCAAGCAAATGGAGTTAGTTAATTCGAATCTAAGATCAAATTGCTAGTCTTTATTAAAATCCGAGGCAGTGGAGGAATGAGACACGACTTACCCTGTAAAAGTCTTAACTTTCTTTAGAGATTATCTCAAATTCTTAGTCGTCTGATGAGTGAAAGGCTAAACAAATCTGGAGAAAAATCATTGTGAACCTTTCATAGTTACTGTTGCAAAATATATAACTCCACATCAGACAGATCAGATATTGTAAAACAACATTCAGTTATTGACATTGCCGAGAAATATTTAATGTTTGCCTATATTTTCTGTTTCTTCATATCTATTGAAACAAACTGCCTGAACATAACAAATGACAATAACAAAGACTACTGCGGAGGGAGGTTGTTTAGGGAATTTTAATATTTACATACGTTACTGCATACATCTTAGTCTATTCCATCTGTTCCGAGACAATATTTCTAATTATTCAAGTCGTATTTGTGCATAATCCAAAAAAAAATATCGGGTGTTTTCATAAACGTCGGAAATCTGCACTAGTACAATCGCATTTCCTTTCTCATGCGTTGTGGAACACACACACGGTGCAGAATGTCTGCAGGCTTGCCTTAGTACAAAATATTTTTCTTCCAATCGACTCTATTTGCAATCACAAAATAATGACTGCCCAATCTGTCCGACATCAAAGAGCTATTGCCGTTTACGAACAGAAGGTAGTGCAGTTCACCTAAGCTAGTATGATCATAAGTCTGCATTAATGAACATGGTTAACGCAGTCCGTTGTTAGTCTGACGTTTATGAAAACACCCACCATCTCTCCAATTGTATTAAGTTATCAGCTTAATATCCATTGTCGAAGAACATTAAATTGAGACTATTCAGTTTAACATTCCTTCTTTTCTTTTATTCCATTCATTCGCATAAGCAGTTGATAGCTACGTCCAAAAGTTATTATTTAACAATGTCTATTATGTGAGAAGTTAGTATAATATACGTATTTTTAAGTGTTCTAATATTAATGCTTATTGAGGAATAGAAAGATGCATCCTTTAGTTACCGAAACTAGAAGTGGATGAGTGTAGTTCCACATGATAGCAGAGAAGTAAACAAAAAAAATCAATACATCCGTCTGAATGTACGTACATATACATATTCATATGAAAATCTTGCCAAAATCTAACATACCAGAGACAATTAATACGTATCTCGTTTCTCTTAATTCAATTCTAAAAATTAAACTAACTTGGGCTCATTTCTGCATGTAGTCGCGGTATACATCTGAACATAAAAGTTGCAGGGACAAGACCATAATCTAATTTGAATTCCCTCTAACCCGAACTAATTTTGATATCCTGTGAAAATTCGACTAAGAGGGCGGCGACTGTACATATGTATAATCTGTTCGCCACTTGCTCGACGATTGGCAAGTTCTAAAGAGTTCTGCACAAGGAGATACCAGATCAGTATAAGGATTGTCTGTAAAACGCCCTGACATTTATATTGCAATCTGGGTGGCTTTAATGCTCAGCAGAAAGGAGGTGGTTTCACCGAGGCAGTTATGCTTTCACACGTTTTCTAAGGATAATCTTAATAAGCTGGCTTTTTAACTTTTCCCTCGAAACACTTTTCCCTCGTCCTACAAGCCTTATCTTCATATTTCTCCTTGCTCCACGTATACAAACTGATCAAATATAGTCATCCTGACACATTCCTCCACTATGTTTAGTACCTAATGTTGTCTTCGCCAAAAAATAAGCTAAATGTTTATTATGCTTAGATAATTTGATACTGAAAGCTGTAAGAAAATTAAAAACTCGTAGTAGCATTCATGCGCGAATCATGGTGAAAGCATATGCAGATGCGAATGCCTATTACACTATTATTGCCATATTAGACTTATAAGAGGAAAACATAAGTAACTTTTCATATCGCAAAATGTATACTTCTTAACAAATCCAGACGAATCTCCGATTTACCAAAATGCAACTAATTCACTCATTCGCCATTCCTAATAACCCTGAACATGACCGGGCCCATTAGCACATTCTTCGAACTAAGAACGCTCCAACCTGTAACTCTACTGATTTGTCATTTAGTTATGTATCTCAACTAACTGTCTATCTAAGGGTTTAAAAGATGGGTAAAACGTCGTAACTTAATATTTAAGTCAGCAGAGGCTGTTGTAACTACGTGTGCCACTCACAATTTGACAACAGCCATATATTGTCCACTACAGTATGCATTAACTTCTGTCCACAAGAAACTAACATGCCTGTCAATCTGCTGCTTATGTAAGTACGTAAATATAGACATTTAGCTCCGTTTACATCACCTATGTTAGTATAGAAAAATTAGAACTAATACTGGTCCAAGTCACCTAAGAAGGGTATGCAATTCGAGGGGCTGATCTAACGACAACCTTATACACCGTGCCTCAAATATAATACATAAAGAAAACCATGTTAGGTTTATCACGTTTAATTTAAACTCACATCACCTACAGGATTGGTTTAGCTATATATGGTATGCTCTCTCCCAACACGGTAATAAATTGTTAACAATGACTATTGTACGACTAAGAGACAACCAATATATCTCTATGAAGGAAAATTCACATGTTTACATGGAATGCCTGCAGGTCCACCTCCGACATTAATCACATCTGAGGAATTGATACATGTTTCTCCTTTGCGCAAAGCTTGTATCTCTCTCAAAAAAATCAAAATTATGAAATTTTGAGTGACCTAATCACAACATTTTAAAACATTACATACGTATGATACAATCTAAAACATTGAACATACAACTCACCTTAAATTAAAGTCGTTCAGTTGCCGCATGTTGTGCTGTTCCGCTACTAAACGATATTAATATGAGCTCTACATTAATAAATTGTGTACGCCGTGGCAAAGCTCGTACCGCCGGGGGTTCTGCCTTTAATCCCCAACAACGGCAACTGCTGAATGATCTATTTCTGTCCAGGAAAAAATATTCCCACGTTGGGAGTCAGCATAAAACTGCAGGTCACCTCTACCCGTGAAGTAGCAATAGCACTCACACTACGAGTGGTCGCTGTGGAAGCTTACTCAATGTTATTCAAAACGAATCTAAAATATTTTTAAAATTATAATAAATTAGTCCTTATTGTCCAAATTTGTTGAAAGACGAGATTCAAATACAGTAGATTCTCCCTAGGTCGAATTTCTCTCTAACTCGAAGTTTTTTTTCGCCATATTTTGGCATTTTCCTCTATTTTCCATACACAAAACCATCCTCTAAGTTGAACTCCCTCTAACTCGAACCGATTTTGATACCCGAGAAGATTCGACTTGGGTGGAGTAACGTAACGTAACGCACTTCCTTTGGCTTTTCAACGCATAAAAACCTGGTATTTAATCTGAAGTATATGCGATTGTGCACAGTCTATCGTCACTTTAATGCACTTGAATTATATAAATCCATATCCTTAAATTGTAATAATTTTACAAGTTTCATTCCATTTAAAATCACATGGGATGCTTAATGCGTAAGACATGAGACTGACGTAATTCTATATTCCTTGATGTACGTATTTAGATAGACATTAAATTCTGGTCGATTTCAAGAACTTATGAAACTGACTGCGACTGCCTAAGGAAAGAGTTTAGGTTAGCTTTTAAGACATTTCTCAGGAATAATTGACCTTTCAAATTTAAAGCTCATCCCTCAACTTGTGAAATCGATGAATTTTTAAGGTTACCCCGAACAAATTATCCTTACACGAGAATTCTAATGTTTATGCTAATTTAATTATATCCATATAGTTACTTACATATATTTATTTATGTCCATGCATCCTCGTGTCCACAACAAGAAATCGTATCAATGGATTCTTTCCGATTTCTAGAAAACATATTTGCGAACGCCTTGACAGAATCCATATTTTCTCGTTTCAAGATATTCTTCACTTTAATAGATTGATTCTTGCAAAATCATATTCACTAACGCACCACAATGAAACTATTACACGGAGCGAAATTCGTCAGCACCTGATTCGGTTAACTCGTCAAATTGAACTGTATTCCAATTGAAAATGCGTACGATTAAAAACCACCAACGACACAAGCAGGACGCGCATGTTTATATCGCTTTGCTCTAAAAAGTCAAAGATCCAACTGTTATAATATTGCCAAAAAATTTTGAATACACATTTAGCGTTCAGAGGAACGAACACGAAACGAATAATGCCTGAATTCCGGTTAAAAATACTGGTTATATTGTGGGACGTGATACAAATGACATACAGCACATTCAACACGCATTGGGTTATGTCAAGCTTAAATTTGCCAATTCAGATTTGCTCAGTGTAATTCTATAAATAAATAAATATGTACATACATATGATGTCAGAAATTTGCAAAATACGTAATCTGAGGCCTGAAAATAATTATGAACCCAAAGCAAAGCAAAACTGTTTCACTTAAATTTCCTTGGCAATACGGTTATTCTTTTCTTCGCGACCATAATCTCAAATTAACGTAATGATTGATGAAACATATGCATATATAATGTAGTGGCTTTTTCTACGAATCCTTTAATACATGAAAACATTCATAACAACAGCAGTCCTGGGGACCAACCCATTCCTCACATTTGCCGTGATTCATCCCAATCAGTAGTAGTAACATTTTCATATGTTTACATACATCGTACATATTCTTTCTCGATGGTTGAACCAGAATTTTCTACAACGAATAACCAAACTCTATTGGTCGCTTAAGTATATTTTACTTCTACAACTATGTAGAAAAACCAATCTTGCCTGAAAGTGACTGCCTGGTGGTGCGTAAAACGCATACGAAATTGGTAAATGAAACAACCAATTTGTTTGCAACTATGCGTTCCTACTCAATGTTCACAGGCTGATTATGCTGATTATGCAGCTCCTTCAGCAAATGGGTACAACTCGGTACATGGGTGGGTGCTTTATAGACTGAACGGACCATGGGTAGCTTAACGTCATGAGTTTGTAATATTTCTTTTCAACCGTCGACGGCATAGCCTTTCGGCTGTGTTTCAGTATTCAATACGGTTGTCTTACACAAACTTTTTTGAATCATATCTGAGATATCTTGATGAAAATTGGCGACAACCAGAAAATACAAAAAAAAAGCACTGCTGTTCACAATCCTCAAAGTCGCACTCAAACTCTCTAACTCACATTTCGGGTCGTTCAAATTATAAACGTTACTTACTTTTTACACAGAATGTAAGTCATCTTCGAACAGTTCACTGACCCCCGCATCTTATTAAGATGAAGGAACAAACGATTTTCGTTTATAAATGCGGGAGGAGGCAATTCCTGTTTTCTTATTGAACATACATATGTATATGCACAATAGAACGCTCCTCCTTCGTGTAATGTTAAATCTAGATACTTAAACATCCCTAATTGTCCGTAAATCTGAAAGGATACCGAGAAACGATACAATGTATCTACTTGGTATTATCTCCCATGCGCAAGTTCCGAATCCATTTTTATTTCTCACTATAGAAAAACAAATCGCTTCCATTTTGTAAACATTTTATATCAACATTGTATTATTTGCATATGAGATGTACATTGGAAACGTAGACGTCACTTAAAAGCAATTCATTTCCAGCTTTATTAACTTAAAATTGAGGACTCATGAAGAATTAACTTCATTGACATCGATGAAATAGCATACGAAACATGTATAAACTCAATGTCTTCAACTTCGTATAATTGGGGCTACCGTATGAAGAAATTATGGAATACACGACAATTTTTTGCTGGATTTAGAAATAAGCAGACTAAAGACGTTTATTTTCATACACTTCCCGGTACGAAATGTAAAATATAACTAGCTTTCATTACATTTTTACGAGAAATTCAATTTTCTCGCAATACAAAATAGAAACGTATTGGTTTCCACATCGTTAGAAAGTTTTTTTTACCACTGATCCAAAAATGTGTGCATAAGCTAATCCAGTTTAACAATAAAATATATAAATATACCTAATTTACGTTTCTTCATTGTTTTAATCCGCAACAATAATATCATATGCATTGTACTCTTCGGAGCTATACAGAGAAACGATACTGCAGTATCTACTTGAAAATATGTCCCATGCGCAAGTTCCGAATCCATTTTTATTTTTCTTACTATAGAAAAACCAATGGCTTCCATTTTGTAAAACATTTTATATCAACATTGCATTATTTGGATATGAGATGTACATTGGAAACGTAGTCGTCATTCAAAAATAACGCATTTCCCACTATATTAACTTAAAATTTGAGACTCATGAAGTATTAACAATGACATACATATGTAGCGTAGCATGTAGAAAACATGAACAAATTCAATAGAGACTAAGGACATTTGGATGTAAATTCTATCAGAAAACAGTTCAAGAATATAGGTATTGTGTCGTATGTACTCAACGAATTGTTTCCGGAAGCCTTAGTCCTTTATCTTTCCATTTGTTGTTCTCTCCGTTCGCATCCTGCTACGTTCATGAGACTCCAAACGAAAAATACTATCAGAGCATTGTAATATATAGGTAACAATATTAGGTAACCAATCAACTTACCTCATGACACTAATTCCATGGCCAACAAATAAAATGAATTAACCGGATACAGATTTCGCCTATTTAATCAAGCCGAAACTACGACCGCCCATTTTGTCATTAATCGTCTATGTTCCAGATAAGAAAACACTTTTCGCCCAAGCATTAACCATTCTATTAGTTCTCCTCAAATAAATAGTTCCCAAATGTATCACAGAACCTTCATCAAGTTGTAGGAACGTTCATTCCTGTTTAATACTACTGTTTTTAGGACATAATGTTCTTAAGATTTGTTCAGATGTATCTCCCAAGACTTTGAATATCCAGAAATGTTCTAATTATATTCATTCCGTGGTAGTTTCTCCGAATACAACGAACTAAAGTAAACCATACAGTCATTTGACACATTTTATTCATACGTACGTGTGTATAAAACTTATCAATCCACCTTCCAATGTTGTTTATTTGTTATCTTTAAGAATCATTCGACTTCTTTAGGGCAGCCTATGAGATTATATTCACAGGCAGACGCATAATGGCAATCTTCAAACAAACCTAGATACGGAATATGCATGTTCATATAGGTATCATAATCAATTCCAGAGATGTTACACTGATTTCTGAAAGTAATCGTAATTCTTAAACAAGGTCCCATCGATAATCTACACATTTATTATTCTTCTGAGTACTTTAACGAGGACTTGAAATTAGTTTGATTGAAGCCACGTCAAAAATGCGAATACCACTGTTGTATGCATCATAAGCATAAACATAAACTTATCAGCACGATATTCTAAACTAATTAGGTATGAAATGTAAATAAACATGTACTGCTTCTACAATGCGCTGTAAGATATTCCTTTCTTGTAATTCTCCCAGATGATGTCGAGGTCTTGCTTTGGCTGCACTCATGGACCATTAAAATAAAGATTTGCTTCTTTAATTAGGTTTGTAATAACGACTCCCATCGTACAATGCAAGCCTAATTTTGCAAGCAAGCGTAAGCAAAGCGTAGCAAAATACCAAAATATTCACTCGTTGTAATTTACTAAGTAATATCAATTTGTCCTAGCTGCTTGCATTCAATCGTCAAGCGAAGAGGTTACTTTTTGACGCAGTTATTGCTATTCTCATTGCTTTCCCTGTTATGAAATAGATTCAGTTTCCAGTACTCCACCACATCTTTACCCAGATACTCGATTTATATGAATACATTTATATTTCCGAAACACGGCTGTTGTTTATTAATTAACTCCTTACCAACGATAATAAGAAGAAGTTATAAAACTCACTTTCACTTTTGTGCAATGCCCGAAATGCCAATTCAAAGTCGAGATTGCGTTCATGTGTCTCTAGACTTCAAGTTATTTTGCGAATTGTAACCACTTAATTCAAATTTAGCAACGAAGCTCACTATCATTCATCCCGGTCGTAGTTGTTTTACACAAGCAGTAATATTTAATCAGTAACTGGGAGCAACACGATGTGACTTGACGGAATGGCGTCCATTTTGAAATTCTGATAATCACGCGCTCGCCACTAAGTGAACGAATTACAATCGCACAGTGCTTATATAGACATAATTCTATTAGGAATTGGATTTTATGACATATTGCAACAAACTGAGGAATTGTTGCTTTTTCAAACCGCAAAACTAAATTACTGTATAATTTAGTTAGTACTTCCGATAACAACTATTCCTGTGGACAGCGCTTCAAGTATTGCAATCAAGTGAAATGATAATATGCTAAAGTCAATTTGCTTTAAATACCCATCCATCCCACCCATCCTGAGTTCTATATTTATCTTGAAACGGTTTGTTTCTAATATCCTTGCTGCTCGCCGGGCGTAAATAGCTTTCAATCTGTATTCCAGAATAGAATGTACATGAAAAAATAGGCTATATTGCATAGAAATTTGTTCAAAATCCACATAATATCAGTTACGAGGGTCTGCCTAGTGAGCAGAAATGTTTTTTCTACAATATGAGACAATAGGAAGGAATTGAAGACTATGAACCAATTAATCCAAACAAATAGTTTGTGACTAAGTCAGTACAAGAAAATCAATTGATGTTCATGCTCCTGTGCCTCTCCTAGTACGATCGTGATATGTTGTTGCTTATGGTTTTAGAATGACTAAGATATGATTTAAAATATACTTCTTGGACAATTCCTAGCAGAGACATTGCGAGTAAGGAATTAAGCCATCAATCTATTCTTAATAACCTTCATATATATAGTTCAAATGAAACTAAATCCGAAATCTTAAGATGTTCGCAGGCGATTCAACTATAATTGAATGAATATACTGTCTCATCTCCACGTTTCCAGCAGAAGGTGTCCAATGATGTATACTATACGCTCATATCATTAATAATTAGGGCATATAGTGTTCACATGCTTTGTTTAGCCACTCATTAGTCGAATGCGTATCCATTTCCATAACAACGTATCAAATTAACTTCTAATGACCGCCATCTTGCTCCAGTCGATATATGAATCTGTTCCCTATTATCCAATAACACTGAAATACGAAAAAAGATAACAGATCAATTTATTATTAACCTTACGCAAACATTTCAATTCACATGAGATTGCCCAATGGTACGCAAAAGATGATTAGAAAATTATGGTTTAAATAGACTTGAACGTAAGCAGTACCAAAGATTTGATCTTACCGCAGAAGGCTTCGCAATTCTGGAAGTCATGAGAACAGCTTCCAAGAATAAAACAGTGAAACTACTGAACTAAAAAACTACAAGAAACGATATCGAATCATCGAAAAATATAAATTATATGGATCCGTGAACATCCCACAGAATCAAAGGAGAATAATTCGCAAATGACGCAGCCACTTACGCTAACCAGTCTATACTTATGAGATATTCACCAAATCATGATCTGCTTAGTCAAATTTACCATCATCCGTCAAAACTGTCAACTACTTAATAGATGGGCTGCAGAAAGTAAATGTAGACAGATCCTAAGACCCGAATATCGTGATTCGTGAACTACAAAATAATCACTTATGTATGTTCGACTTCCTTTGGTGCATAGAGAAATCCCAAATTAACATGTACTGAATAAGAATTGCCAGAGTAGCCCATTTGCAACACCATTATTGATTACTGACCATATCCCTGAGCAATGTAGAACGTTTACAACTGTTTAAACAAACATCTACAAATATATTAATTCCCAAACAAGCCTACAAAAGAAAGCATTAGACGTATTCGATTTTATAAACAGATCCAAAATAATTATGACTTATCCCGGATGTTGTGAACCACAATATCCTCATTTATGTTCGACATGGTTTGGTACACAGAGAAATCCCAAATTAACGCCTATTCCACTTGCAACACCATTATTGATATCCCACACGTCCCTGAGCAATGTGGAATTTTAATGAAAACTGAATAAATTCCACTCGTGATAGAACAATAGTACGCACAACACGAGTGGTTGCTGAGAAGCTAGGCCCTGGCCCTCTACTGGCCCATATTATATTATATATTATATTTGATAAACATCGATGTATTTACATAATATGTATTAACGCCTAAACAAGCCGACAAAAGAAAGCACGAGTCTCCTATTTGATTTTATAAGCAGATCTAAGATAATTATCTAAATTGCCATTCAAAGAGCCGTGAGTCCTTGCGTGCTCACTAATGTAAATATTAGGCTGAAATTTAAAATTATCCGTGAGAAACATTAATGATGAACTTACCTCATCATGAAATTAATTTCACAGCTAAACAAGCGCATCAAATTAAGCAGAGATATGCTATGCTTATGGTTTTTATGTGCCACCAATTGTCTTTGTACTTCAGTTTACGTTTAAGTTACAAAATGCCAAATAATCATTTAGTACCTAATAACTAAATATATGTTGTTTAAGTTCTGATCTGATATGGGTAACTTTCAATAGAAATGTAATAGTTACAGGGTGTCAATCAGTTAGACTTTAATTCATTCCATACTAGCGGTGTCAGTATCATTGCATCTTCCTTTTTTGTAATTATGTCTCTATTATACCCTTTTACACCAGTTTGAGCCATACTTTTGATGACTGCGAATGTTAATAACTTAAGCAACACTTAGTTAAGAATGATTAAACTTCTGTAGGACAGACACTTGTAGGATATGTGTGCACATATAAGCACACAAATAGTTGCACCTCTTACAGCCGATTCTAGATATTTATACTCATAAAAGGACCACTTGAGAAAAGTGGTAAAACATAACGTAATACACAGTTTTGTTGGTTTCCTTGCACTCATAGAAAATATCGCACATAATTCCCAGCGGGAATCCCGAAACAAAGAAACAAAACTGTCTCCCCGTATGTTATACTATACATCACAATCTATGTACACTGGTCCACCTTCAGGCCACCTCGATCTATCATATATGTAGAACAAATGCAGAACCATAAATTATCATAATGAAATTACGCATCTGAAAACAAAATAATTCAAGGTTAAGTATTTACGGGTTAATTCTACGACGTATTGTTGTTTCACCGTTCTGAAACTGAGTCTGTATAGGATAGCTTTGATTTAACAAAAAAAAAAACGTTTCTTATGAAACAAAAGTAGCACTTCATGAAGCTGTTGAACTCAATGGACTTTAATTATTCGCATAGAATTACACACAATTCAGAAAATTAACACAAATGTTGTTTTTTCCCGAATCACACATGTTGTCAACGAGACAACCGCACACTGCACAGAATCCATTTTGAATCGACGACTTTGCGTTGAATATGGCATACCTCAATTGTGTTATAAGAGCAAATTAACATCAAAATAGACACCATACAACATTACATGAAAAACCATTTATTACATCATATGTATATAATATATGACTTACAATTCCTATCTCGTCAAATTCAAAAGTTAAAATACCTTACAGAAGTAGTCCATCCACTAATGAATTACTTTGGAAGAACTAATTAAAATTCTTCTCCTGAAAGCTTCCAAATCAAGTTCATGCTCGTCGCTCTGTTCCTAACAACAAAATTGGCTCACATCGTATGATACCAACCTTTTTAAAATGAACGCACATTTGCACATTAATATGTAATATCAAACACAAATTATTACAGATTCGATAAATATTCTTTTTATTACCGATTAAACAATATTTTGTCTCATAATCCATCCACATGTAACCATCATCCTTCAGGTTACATAGCTGTTTTTTTTTTTTATCTGTGTCTGACGTAACAATTTGACTGAATCCTCCTGAATATGGGGAGAAGAGATGCATAAAAGTAGAGCTAATTGAGATGTAACAGTTTGACTGAATCCTCCTGAATATGGGGAAAAGAGATGTCTGAAAGAGGAGCTGATTAAAACTATTAATGAGAGTCCCCTTTCTACGTTAAGCTCGTATCTATGAAAACATAAATTTTTATGGAATCAAATCAATACTGAAACTTTAAATTTTAAGGATGAACTATAAAATATAGTGATTCTTTTATTTCGACATTAATTCGTTTTTCTATGTACTTTGTTAGAGTTTCCCAGTATTGTTATATATAAAGTCGAATTTTATTAAAAATGTACATACAAGGTTACGGCAGAAAGGGGACGATATACAACAATTTCAACTTTTCTTGTTTTGTCCATAGATCGTAACGCAAACTTGTCTTTAATGGCAATCCTAATGAAGCCTCACATGAACAATTTAATGCAAAACATTAATAATATAACATAATGAGCTACGATCTAATAATGATTACAGAATAAATATTGAATTTCGCCACGACCTTTCCCAGCGGTGCCTTTAGCACCAATAATCTACAAAAATATCAACTAATGCAAACAAAAAATATTAATAATATAACAATACGAAGAAAGTTTCTTCTAAACTATAACAACATACGAAACAAAGATTGGCATATAGCCAATCATTATTGGCTTAATTAAATATTGAATAATGAATAGACAGGACAGGAGATTCACCAACACATCATATCCATTAGCCACAATTTCGATTAATTATATCGTATCAACTTTTACAAGCAAAATTCAAATTATCATGATGGAACCCACCAGGTTTCAACAATTCAATGAAATATATTCCCTTATCAAGTTGATCAAATACCTATAAAGTGAATCTCTTTTTATTCCTTAGTTCAACTAAGGACCTAGATGTACGATGTTAAATCAGAAAAAATCACAACATATACTAATCACCAAAGATAAGGAAATCTACTAAAAAGTAATGTGTATAAATACTAACAAAATATTAATTCTTTAGAATTCCGTAGAAAACATTATTTATTATACTTGTACTTCCCAAAAGAACAATTTCCTTTATCGCCTTAAAGAGATTTATCACATTGTTGCCTTCCTATGTTTTGCATAATTGTTAGGCCATTTTCGACATCGAACAGCATAGTTAAACCTTCCGACGGCGATAAGCTCCGTCGCTAATACTGAAAATAATCAAGTCGTTGGGAATCATTAGAAAATTGGTTTTCCTTTCTGACGCTTTCAATATTTTAATACATATCTGGTAGGTACAGTGACTCACCCTTTTCGGACTTTAGGTTGAAAAGTATATTAGTACACCGTTACGTCTTTGGAATATAGTCAAAAGCCCACCTGCATAAAGTCAAATACCAATAGGATCTACTATCGTACTCAAGTGAAGAAAGTCCAATCCCAATAGGTATACCTTTTCTTTGACATCAAAAGTTGGTTTAAATTCCTCTTGAGAAATAGACTTGTTTTTTCTCCATATTATTTCCTTATCACTGAGATCAACGATTCAGTTCTTACTACAATTCGAACCATCTATGAATAGGCCCATTAATCCAAACAGAACCAAGTTGTAGCAGATGTAAAATACGAACACAAACTGTTCGAAACTTTTTGAAAACCTCAATTGAATCTTGATGTTGGCCTCCCCATCGGAACATTTCGGTTCCGGTACACTATTGTCTGGCTACATATGTATGTAGATATGTATGTACATATGTATATCCGTGTACGTATGTCCATACAAGCAATTCGCAGCGAATCAATGTACTTATGTATGCATGTACTATTTTACTACCGCTGATTATTCCCTTCTGAAAAGAATACATTCCTCCTTTCTGCAAAATGTATGTCACTTTAATTAAAGATTACTGCACAAAAATCTAATTTTTCAGTATTACGGTCTATATATGGATGTATTACAAAACTCTAACCCCTTCCAGTCAATTACGGTGTGTGCAACACATAAAACCACAGAATTGGAGCGTTAAAATAATAATAACAGAAGTACAGTACGGAAACAAATTATACCCCTTCTGGATGATTTGCATGTGTGCGGGCGCTTCATATATACGCATATATACTTCACATTTCATAACAACTCCCTACAAACTGTCTGACAGATTGATCACAAATATAACGTAGTTCTACATTTATATGTAAATATAGATGTTTTTGTATATTCAAATGTTCAGTCAATGGTATTTCATATGATTTTTTATCATTTAGTTCATTGGATTTGATTTTACAGTATTTACAGTGAACTTCATGTACATACTATGTGCATACGCATTAAGACGTATTTTAAACTATTAAATCATAGACACTAAAAATAATTTGTATTAATGCACTACGTCTTCTGTTTCTGTATTTTTACACCATGTCTTCTGTTTCTGTTCAAAACTCAATTAAGTTTTTGATCTTTAACTTGAATGTATGTATGTACATACCTCTATTAGGTGAATGTCATCAATTTTCAATTTGGAATATAAGATGAATACTGGATATTATATACTATTATATACTGGATTTTACACTGGAAATACTATTCAAGGTCGCCACTACCGCAATTGAACTACTATTCAACCAACAAGTCTAATAGAATGGTCTAAATAATGAAATTATCGCCTAACTTAAATGTTAACAAAACTTGTAGTTCATCGACCTCAACCAACGAATTCAGCAATTCATCATAAAAAAAAAAAAAAAAAATCAACACCTTTTCGCTATTTACATAGTTCGTCGTAATTTTTTGTTGTCATGATGATTACAACTCATCTCAGAGATTGGTGGATTGAAATTAAAACGTTTGGACATACGATCATTCTCTTATGCTTTTACTTAAGCAATTGGTTACATTGCATGCATTTGGCAAGCATATCTAAAGTATCCATCTGAATCTGTAATGATTTGATAGAATGCTTGTGTTATTCCATGTGTGTCATCATTGACTTACTTTATACTATTTTTAACTATGAAACCATTTCGGTAGTTTGTAGAAGGTTGCTGCTGACTTGCACTGCTCACTTAAAGGTTACCTTTTGCAATGACTTCTGTAGAAGCTGCATGGATAAGTTTGAAACTGCACAGCACTATCCCGGTACTTACCCTGCCCATGCAGAGACTAGAATATGATTATTAGATAGTTATTCTTTTAACGACGTTGAAGATAAGACAAACGCAAATATCAAGGTCATCCTAAAATACCTCAAAACCACCAATTGGTATATAACATGGTCAAAACAGACAGCTGAACATGACAACATTATCTAAAACAATGGAATTGCAGAAAGGCCAACGAGGAGTTAGGGCAAAAAGCCGAGAGTGACAGCATAACGGACCATAAAGGTCTAAGTGGAGCATCATTTTTTTTATAGTAAAAATGCTGGTCACCCCTGCCTACCTTCTTCAGGGTTACCTTTCTCCTTTTTATGCGCACTCCTTCACCTATTGAGTAAGAAGTACTTTTTATATTTGCGTGATTCTTGTACATATGTATCAGCGTAGAATATCTATTCCTGCCAATCAACTCCTTGTATCTTATATGAAATACGTTTAATAAATTTATGTCCAGTAAATGTATGTGCAGAAGTTTGAATTTTTGCTATACATAAACTCATTATTCAAATCAAGTCTAATGTATTTCTCCCTGCCCATCACAAAAAAGTGAATTATTCATATCATATCGTGTCAGCTGCGGTTGTATTTGTTTATTTATTATTTGCATTTGTCAAATCATTCAAAATACACTTTTCATAGGCATCGTGGCAACAGTACAATATCATGCTATGTAGCTTTCTTCTTACTTGCATGGCCCTACGGTCGGGGGTGAACAGCGTTATGCAGTGACCTGTAAGACATGTAATATACTCAACATTTGCTTAGGTTGACCTTAAGACATTGTACTCAAAACTTATTGTAAGAACGAAAACATTGTTTAATTCTCATAAATTAAACCACAGTTTTCGTTTGTCCTTTTCAACATTTGTACCTACATAAATAAAGGTTTGTAGTTTGTTTGTATCCACATCTCATATACCTCGCCTGGCATTTCCTTTTAACCAATAAAAGGTTAAGAAAGTACGCCTCAAATTCCCATATCTGTTCTAAATTTAACTTTCTCTTCTTGCCATTTATTACCTAATAATAAATATCCTTCTAAGGTATTTATGTACATCACAGACGTCATCTATTCAAATTCTAACTTACGGACTCCGTACTGGATCAGAACTAAAAATAAGTCTGCTGTCGCCTAGGAGGATAAACATTTAATTAAATATATTAATAAATGGATTTACCTATTGGTTTCATCTTTCCGTACGTTACGCTTTTGACAACATATTTCAATGCGAAAAAAAAACCCTCTGAAAATGTAGTTTCTCACATATTATTGCCATTCAGGCTAACAATCGGCATAGAAAATAACGGAATTAATAGGTACTTTGAGTTCTTATATGCATACTTGAAAATGTAAAAACACACATCCTCCTTGTACACGATTCGGGAAGACAATATACTTGTGGAACCTAATTATCACACTTTCTACATTTCGATATTCGATATACACAATGTGAATTCATTTTCCATTTCGATGAACCAAATGAATTGTGAGATCCTTAAGCGCGATTGTCAAATTCTGACATCCATTGAGAGAAACTAATTTGAACTTCGAACTAAAGCAAATCACAAATATGAGGGTCCGTCCAGAAATAATGTAGTAAAGGTTGTGGGTATGTGCGTCGATCCCTACGCGCTTAACCCTCGGGGTCGAGTCTAGAATCCCAGTAAACAAAATAAAATAATTTTCACGGCCCCACCTCTCTCTAAGTTTCTCAAATCTGGCCATTCGGAGTCGGCATAAAACTGTAGGGCCCTTCCAAACAATAGCACGCACAACACGAGTGGTTGCTGAGAAGCTAGGCCCTGGCCCTCTACGGGTTGTAGCGCCACCCATATTATATTATTATTATTATTATTATTATTAAATATGTAGATGATTTCTGTCTGCTACCCTCATAGCCTCCCCTTCTAGTTAGATTAGTCTTTTCTTGTTTTCTTTGCTAAGAAAATAATAATTTGTTAAAAATATTAGCATGAAGTAAAAGTAGCTTCGTGCACTACCGGTGCCCCCATCTCTCATAATAGGCGCCATGAGTTGTTTCCAACAGAATCTCTAAGATTAGGTTTATTGACACACATTCAAACTTGTAGTAACTCAGTACTCTGTAGTAAACATATCTATTGTAGCGGCTTACGAAGTCGTCAATGCAATAGAATATATACATACAACCTCCTTTCAATTACTTTTGTCCATCAGAATACAATAAAATGTGCCTTTAAAAGCAATCGTATAATTTTTAAATATATTCAATGTAAGGATTGAGGTACATATGTACGTAAAACAATCCAACAAGACATGAAGTCTCAAGGATTATTGTAATAGACTGAGACTAGCAATTACTTACGATTTCGAATGTTATATATGTATGTACAATATGTATATCACTAAATTCCCTAAACTCTCGTTATGGAACATACCAATATGAAGGTATACAATATATGTATGTATACAAATTTTCAGTTTGTACCAAACATATGATATGGATATGGTTTCTTCTCGATGTTGTATGCCCTTTCTTGAGGACAGCATATACTTTCTTTTGCTCTCATTGGTAGACATGGTTTAATGCACACAATTCGTCATAATTCTCATAAGTAGAAAGTTATATAGACGGTGTAGAGGGTTTGGGGACTCCCTGAATTTAGATTCAAGAAACTATAACATAACATGACATTAAGAAAATACAGAATATCTGCATATATGTATTTCACCTAATAAACTAGCCTATGGTATGGTCACATTATTTTAACTTGTTCTTCCACATATAAATATTCCCCTATGTCATGGTCTATTAGTCCATTCGTATGTTCTACAGCAATTCAAGGCACAATCTAAAAATACCTACACATCCTCTAAGCAGTGGTTCCCAACCTTTTCAACCGCATGCCCCCTTATTACGCATTGGAAAATCGCATGCCGCCCTCATGCCGAATTGTGGAACTTCCACTCCGATTACATTTGATGTAATCGCCGACTATGTTCTCCTCTTACCGGTGGCGGAAGATATGGTGAACACAAAAAACAAACACAAACTGAAACTACAACTCTTATAAACTGTGAATAGTATGCTTAGCACCCTTGATCCAAAGGCGTTTGAAATCTATCTGAAGACTAACTTATCCTATATCATTGCTTCATAATGAAACTTAACCTACGATACAATTGTCTTATCAATTGCACAAGCGATCGTTTATTATTGCAGTGTTTATTGAGGAAGTGCCCTCTATAGACAAAATATTGTGTAATATATCTGCACACAGTAATAAATATTGAAACTTTCAATATTGTATTCTTTGCATCACAAATTTGCAAATCAATTTTAAACGTCCGCCTTTTACAATCCCCATGCCCCCTGGGTGCCGTGCTCCACCGGTTGAGAACCACTGCTCTAAAGTATTCCGGACTCATTTTGCTAGGCTTAAAAGTAAGATAAGCAATCACTGCTTCCCTTACACAGATGACTCCAGAATAGGCGGCCACATAGGCTTGCATTTGACTGCCCCCATACCCCTCAAAAATCCAATAATAATTTTGCCATCTGCACTGATTCACTCTATTGGTGCAATTCTCACGCCCCATACCCCCTTTCTTAATCCAGCTTCAAGTCGATAATACAAAATTGATACGGGTTCCAGCTCTGTTGAAATCGCTGTAAATGAATTCGCCCATAAAACCGGTATAAGTACACAAAACCTCATAAATTGTCCCCTCCCAACTTCAACACTTCTTTCATAAACTCTTTCTTCCAATCTCATCTGGGAGAAATCACCGGATTGGTACAAAACAAAAACAAACTATCCGCTAAAGACTACCAGGCAGGCCAGGCATTTAAATTTTCCAAATTCACCCGTCCAGACATCACTACATTCAGACTCGCTCACACTGGACTTTCCAATAAACACCAGGTTGACAACAACAAATCATCCATAGCTATGTATCTATATTTGTATGTAATCTGTCACAGCGTTCAGCGTTCCAAAATCAATTTTTCTGACTAACTTTAATGAATTCCTTTTCAATTCAACATACATTGTTATGTTAACATCTACATAGCCTTAGCCACTTGGTGCTCTGCCTACTAAGCCACCCTATAATTATAATTATGTGGCATCTATAAAATAGTTAAATTAGACATTACTGACTATGTCTAATATTCAAGCACAAGTTCTTACAGAAGACAGCTGACATCATATTTTAACCAATTTTCTTCCATACATACATATGTACATAGTAGATGTCATATTCCGACTGAAGTATGTACATACATACTTACATACATACATCCATACATATCTGCTTACGGCCGTGTTCATAAACATTACAAACTGCGGCAGCTATAAATGTAAATAAACTGCATTGACTAAGCATGACATCAGTCGCCAAATGCATTCATAAAAGCAAAGCGATAGTCAAATTGCGATCAAGTTGGAAGTGATTTTAGTTTTGTTGCAGGATTGCAGGGAAACCGAAAGGTGGACTTCTTCGAAAATGTTTCCTAAAATATCATCCTGAAATTGTCTTATTGCTTTAAAGACATTTCTGTTTCTTGGAACATGTCTTGACTTCCAATTCGTTTTATTTAAAAGCATCGCCTTCGTATTTCATGTACAATATTTTAATTAGCAATTCTATGGAAAGTCACTCAAGCACTTTTTGCATCGCCTACTTATGTCGCATTAGTGAATACTCTTTTGACAATACTAACCTGTTGCAAACTTGCGGCAGTACTTATATTTATAAATGCATCGACAAAATAATTTGTGCAGTAGAGGGACTACAATGTTGTAATTATGAACTCAACCTATCTCTGCATACAATTTTGCATTGTTGTCTCTAGACTCAAGTCAATATGGATATTATATATGTTACGCCCAATATGGATACGGATATTATATATGTATGTTACACAAGAAACTTAAACAGTTTGTTAACGTCAGATTGTTCTTGTCCCCCGACTTCCAGGGAGGGTTGTCTGGCTACACCACCCTTCCCTTAATTTAGTATCTTAACATCGCATACAAATGCGCAAATGCACTTAAGTGCTGCCTTAAATCAAAACTAGGCCACTATAAACCGACAGCGCAGCTTCTGTGCTCCACAAAAGAAAAAAAAGAAGAAACTAGTCTCCCGGAATTTCCAGATGACGGCGGTCTTTCTTCACCTTTGCTAGGCGTACACCACTGGCAGTACGTAGTACATGCCCACAAAAAATAAAACCTCGAACAACGCTTAGGTTTCTGTTGCCTATTAATATTTGCGGTACGATCATAGGGAAAGAACTGAGACTGAGAATAGCGTTTCTCAATATTGTTTCTGCCTTTGTAAAACAAAAAACAAAAGTTACTCCTGCCTTCCTTTCTTCTTTCTTTTATAATTTATTTTATATATCAATTTACACTTGCTAAATTCTTTCGCTGCCACTTTCTTTATATTGTTAGACGGGCCACGTCTCTCAGTAATAAGAGAGCACGGAGATATCCAACTTCGAACTTCGAAAATGACCCCTTGTCCACAACCACGAAAAATGGGAGAGTATACGAATTCCCTAGTATTTCACATATACTTTTACAAAATCCATGGATCCTCTTTCCCCGTTTGGAGAATTGTTTCAACCGTTCACAACAGCTGACGCTGTCAGATAAAATCCAGGGGCAAGGGAGGTAGAAGTTGGATATCTCCTTGCTCTTTTATTTCTGACGCTACTTACTCTTACCAAAGCTGTAAAATCGGTCTTCACATTGTATGAGGACACCAGCTCCTACATTGCTTTACTTTCAAATTGAACCCCGTTGTCGCACACAGCCCATCAAATTCACCGAACACCAAAAACATCTGTTCTCCCAGGATCCTAACTGGATAAAACAAGATGAACTTGCATAAGTAATCCGCCCCCGACCCAGTCTGGGTATTTGGACAGGTTCTGACCAACCAGCTCCACCATCTTGCTGTACTATTTATCCCGAGTGCCTTGTGAACCAACTTCCTTGTTCTGTACCCTCGATAGCGCATCTGCCACTAAATGCTCCTTACCCATCCTGTGCACGATGGAGAAGTCTGGCCAGATATGTTAGCTCATCTCGCATTTCTTTCGACTGAAAGCCAAACGGGCCTCGCCTATGCGAGTCAACACCAGCTTTAGAACGTTGCGGTGGTCAGCGCCTTGTATCTTAATGACGTTTCGGCCATTGGTATATGACAGTTAGCCGATTCAATGTCCAAAGATGACCGACACTTGAAATTCCTCAATGTGTCGATTGTTGCCGCAACGTGTTGGCATCCTTCTTCCTTACCAACTAGATGTGTGAAGACCAAGTATAGTAACAACCCAACCAGATTGACCTCTTATATATCAGCAAAGATGATCGTAAAATAAAATCGAACGCCAATTTGTATGTACTCCTCCCTTCCCCTGGATCTTTCCACTTCCACCATCCAGACTCTATCGCGGCATTTTTCGATCGACCCATCGACTCAGCCTTGATTTCCGAATGAAATGATTGGGGCCAACACTGCGCACAACAAATCCTCATCATCCCAACTCCGTTGCATCCATAGAAGTAGGCTGCCTTGTGTGGTTATATGGCCATTCTTATTACATCGGAAACAACTCAAAAGCCTCCCTCTTCGCAGTCCTTAACCCCGACGTAAGTCTGAACATCGCTAATTACGTCCGATAAAATGGACATATCAACTTCGTTCCCGGAAAGGAAGAAAGGGGAAACCGTAGCTCGTGTATCCATATCATTGACGCATCCCCTACAGCCATTGGCGTTGGAGTGGCACTGCTCCCTGAAGTCTAAGTATTCTCGGAAAATTCCTTCAACCTGCTGCCTAGCATCTGCCACTGTAGAGTGAACAGTTGTACCGAGGCGTCGTATAACCCACTCTGATGTCGCTACTATTCCCATGAATCCTCACTTCCTTTGAATTCTCCTACCAATCGGAGGACCCCGACCAATTTCGCAGAAACAGCTGCCTTATCTTCATCGAGAGGGAAGGGATACTTGGGGAGAATAAAAATGCTATACCGAAGCATCGCGTCCTCAACATTATTCTCATCTCGTCTACGCTCTTACCTTGTAACCCTCTAACATTGAGTTCAAACGTCAATTCTCCACTTAACCTACTGACCTCCATATACCTATGTAGCTATATCCTTGCTTTTTGCAAGTCCAGTTTTGTTTAATATTTAATTGTACGTATATAAGTAAGTATATATATATAAGCGATTTAAGTACTAGAAGAGTACTTTCTTTTTCCCCTTTCACGCCATCGATGACCGACGACAAGGATTTACTTTTCCATATTCATCTAACCTAATATCAACCTAATATCAACCTAACCCCACCACGTTGGGCGCCAAAATGTTATTGTCGAATTCTGCTCTCCCCCGCGACTTCAAGGAAGGGTCGCCTGGCCGACTGTGAGGACTGGTAGTAGGTAAAGGTGGTAAAATGGTTTTCCCTCCGAATGAAATTATCACCTGACTAAATCACAATTAATCAGAGAAAAGGTAGCTTTCTGCTTCAATGTCTTTAATTATAAAACTCTCTCTTAATTTAGTATCTCAACATCTAATAGAAATGTGAACTGAAGTGCTCATTAACTTACATCTAGTCCGCTAAACTCCGCCTCCGTAGGTCTCCGTATGGTCCACGAAAAGAACAAACCCGTCATTCGGAATCTTCAGGTGACAGCTGCCCGTCTATCGCTAGGCATACACCAATGACAGTACTTATCCACAAAAAAGAAACCCATATCTTAATTGTAAATGCCACTGACCAAACACAGTGGAATGGGATTGGCCAACCCCTTCCGACGTTTTTGGCAAATGTCATTGTTATATTTGCGGTTTTCTTAGCAACATATTATTTTTATATAAACTTACGTTTTGCATTATGCCTGCGAGATTGAATCATATGACCACAGCATGACATTATGACGTTCATACCTTTTTTGCTTGCAAATGATAAAGTGTGTACATACTTCATACACTATGTCCACACTTTTGAACCAATTCGTTATACATATGTGTGCATATCTGCTAAATGCTTAATATCAACCCTATTATATACAAATCATAGAATATTTGTGCGTCAATACTTAAATAAAATAATACAGAACTGAACATGTTCTTGTCGCTATTTGCCAATAATATGTAACCAATTCTTTTCACCTATTTATTTTCATGCGTCATTCGATCTAAATTGTATGGCCACGAATTATTGAAATAGTCACTTATGTATATAAATTCTATTTTCATTGCTTACTGCGTTTTACAAAGCACAAATTTGCAGCTAATATTTATATACAGCTTCTTCGTGTGACGTTATAGTCCGGGGTGGACCTGGGCGTCAACTAACAATTCTCGCCAGCGAATCTGACTCCTAAATTGGTTGAGATCACTCTCCGTTTGGATCCGCCACTTAAGATGCGTCCGCTGTTGCGTTGTCCTACTGGTTTAGAGTCGAAGACTATTCGGGCCGGAGCTAAGTCCATGCGTTCTGTTTGATCCAACCACATTGGATCAGTAGACGCCTGGCTATGCTCATGTCGCTGTACAGTCCGTACAGTTCGTGGTTGAATATATTCCTTCAGATGCCATCAACGCATAGTCGATATCATCGATTAAGAGTCGAGTGTCTTATATAAAGTCAACTTGGTCCTTTGGCAGACATTTCTATTACTCAATTGCATCTACAGCCCAAAGAAACACTAGTTGGCAAGAGTTATTCTGCTTTTAATCTCGGTACTGGTGTTGTTTGTACAGTTTACTGCGGAGCCGAGGTAGACGAAGTCCTTGACTACGTCGAAGATATAGCTGCCCATTGTCACGCTCTCTCCAAGACGTCGTTATTGTATGCCCTTTCATGAGGACAGCATACAACTACTTCGTTTTGCTCTCATTGGTGGACACGACATGGTTTAACACACAAAACTCATAATAATTCTCAAAAGTAGAATGCAGTGGCACCACGTCAGGGTGTTCAATGTGGACATTGCACACCCTGCTCAAAAACCACAAAGTTCAGTTCAGTTCCCTTCATAAACAAGTACCAATTATATCTATAGTATATATTTCTCTAGTAGGTGGTATCTGTAGAAGGCATTAACTTTGCGCAGCACTTGTGCGAACCATACTTTCTACCAGTCCAATACATAGAGACTTCATGGAAACCAATGGTACCATATTGTTGTGTATTCACTAATTTGTTACACACGGCACATATTTGTTGCGAGCTCGTACGAATTTTGCGGATTTTTTTCTAATATAGGCTCTATTTCCTTCACACACGATGATCTGGGCCTACAACACATTTGTGTTCTTACTCAACAATTTGTCAATACGATTTGCTTGACAACCAATTTGAGCTTGCGTTCACATACAAAAAATGCTTGACAGACTACAGTTCTGAGAGAAACGTCGCAGTGTTCAAATGAAACTCCTTCTTGAATTTATTTCAGTTTGTTATGTATAATATACAAGTCTATCAACTTGTGATAACGATTTGGCTCATCCCATCAAGCACTGTTATCGTATCCACAAATTGTTGAGATTGAACGCCGCTCTATTATTTTTAAGATTAAAGCGAAATTCATTAAACCACTCGACGCCCTGGTAGAATATTATACAGACGTTGTAGAGTGTTGGGTTCTCGCTAAATGTAGTTTCAACAAACTATACGATAACATGACAATAAGAACACACAGAATATCTTCATATATCTCACGTAACAAACCAGCCTGTGCTATGATCACAATTTCACATCACACATTATTTTGAACTTGCTCCTCCACTTATAACTCTTTCCATAAGCTATGTTCTACAGCAATTTAAGGCACAATCTAAAAAGACCCATACATCCTCTAAGGCAGTGGTTCCCAATCCAATCAACAGCATACCCTCCTCATGCTGAATTGTGGAACTTCCACTCCTTTCATTTCAATCGAAGTAAATCCATATTTGATGTTATCGTCAGAGTATGTTCTTTTCTTACCGGCGGCGGAAGCCTTGATGAACACAAACTCAAACTACTAATAAGCTGTGAATACTTTGCTTAACAACCTTGATCCAAATGCGTTTGGAATCTATCGTAAGACTAACTAATCCTACATCATCACTTCATAATTAAACTTAACCTACGATACAATTGTCTTATCAATTGCACAAGCGATCGTTTATTACTTCAGTGTTTATCGAAGAAGTGCCCTCTATAGACAAAATATTATGTAGAATAAAATATCTACACACAGTAATAAATACTGAAATTTTTAATATTGTATTCTTTGCATCACAAATTTGCAAATCAATTTTAAACGTCCGCCTTTTACAATCCCCATGTCCCCTGGGTGCCGTGCCCCACCGGTTGAGAACCACTGCTCTAAAGTATTCAGGACTCATTTTGCTAGGCTTAAAAGTAAGTTAAGCAGTCACTGCTTCCCTTGCACAGATGACTCCAGAATAGACGGCCACATAGGCTTCCATTTGTTCCATTTGACTGTCTCCATAGCCCTCAAAAATCCAATAATAAGTTTGCCATATGCACTGATTCACTCTGTTGATGCAATCCTCTATCCCCATAAACATACCTATTATCCTTAATTAGTCCACTACCGACTTCATCAAAAAAATGGGTTCCAGGCTATGCTCCGATGGTGGTAAATGAATTCGCCGACCAAACCGTCAAACAGGTACTCAAAACCCTATCATGCCCCCACCAAATGCAACATTTCTGACATAAACCACTTCTTCCAATCTCTCCTGAGAGATACATATGTACAGTATATTTCTTAACCAGACCTTACGTGAAGACAAATCTATACTCTGTTTGCTTTACGCTACTCTTTCTGTCTTAAAACAAAAACCAATGAATCCTTTTAAGTCACATAATTGCATATTTATTTTCGGCATTATGAGATGCCATATTCGTGTACGTAAAATGATTAAGATAGACCCCGAAAGTTTATTTTTGTAAAGCATATGCATTTCATATTTACATACATATTTTATTCCAATATCAATCTTTCACAATACTTGAATATAATACATAAGTGCATTTTTGTATGTTTGTGTTAAAAAAAAGCAATGCTGAATTTTCCAAGCAGAAAAACTCATTTTTGTTTCTTCCCAATTCTTAGATAAACACCACAGATGAGAAACAAACATGATAATGTCTCATAGTTTTGCGTTCAGCTTTCCTTACTTACTTAAAAACTCTAGTCTAAAATACTGAATTCGTGCAAGATCTAGACAGTGGATGTCCAAATCGGACTGGTCGGTATGAGCAAATGAAACATACTGATTAAAGACTGTTCTTTGCCATAAAAAAGACACAATAAATACATAAAGCCAGTCTTTAGACTGCACATGCCCCTACATTTTAATATTAAAGGGAATCTTAAATTTTTAATGGGTTTGATATTCTTTTTGAGTTTATATATATGCATATGTTGTTTATTCATGAAAAATTGCAGGACATTGAACAGGTTCTACAAAATCCACGTAAGCCACTCTGGAATAAGAACAAAATAGAAGACGGTACAGCAAATTGCGGACATACTTGAATCCGAAATGGCTCAGGGGAATATCTGACCAATCCTTGGAAGCCCAAATTGAGTAGGAATGTAAAGATCAAAATGAATATGTTCGATTAGCCAATAAAGTATGCCACGGTGACCAATATAAACATAAATTCCATATTCGCATAATATAATCTAACGCTCATGACGTGTAAGAGACTAAATTCTTTAGAGCTGTATACAGGAATTCCATTCACGTATAGTATACATGTATACGCTGAGAGATTACATTTCTTGGAGGTCTAATTAACTTCTCTGATCTTCAGAAAGTATATATACATATGAATTCTAATGTTGCACATACTTATTTTACAATCTGTAAGAAAAAAATCGAACTTATTCTAAATACGATCACAATCTACTTTTCACTGCTTTTGCAACATATAGAAAAAGATGCAACTGCTTGTTGCAGAAAAATTAACTCCATAACAACATATGTTTATGTTATTACTATTACTACCAAAGTTTGCATTTAATTTCACAAAACATACATATATAAACTTCAACCACTTTTTGTTAATATGGTCAAAAGATTCCAATACATACCATAGTGAATTAAGTATCATCAGCATCATCTTCTTCTGACCCACAAGATCCACTAAAGGGATCGCAGGGCAAAGAACGCACGAGAGTTCTCCAGGCCACTGGATCCTCCGCCATCGACTCTAACTCATCAGGAGTTATGCCCAAACGGAACCAAGTCTGGCAAGCTGTCGTTTACCTGATGATGTTGCATTTAATGCACAATATACCTTTCTAAATCACAGTTCATCACCTCCAGCAATAATAGTTGTGATGCACGTCCAGAAATTCACTTTTTTCTTTTTAGTATAACCCAAGTTACAACATTTCTTAACAAATAGGTGAATACAAAATAGATTTCCAATACCTAACCCAACACTGGGTGCGGATCAGATCTTCCATCGCTTAGATACTGCGAGAAGAAGCTATAATAGATGTTGTGAAATAAGAATAAGATATAAAAATGACAAATATTATCTATTAATTTATTTCATGTTTCATAAATATATAATTCAATAACAATAGTTATTGAAAACTGTAGTTTGAAGCTCTTTGTTCAATTATTGTTCGTTCCTATAAAAAAGTCGAGTTCGTTCCCACCTTGCATGGCAACGAGGTCCACTTAACTATAGCGAATTTAGTTCCCGGGAAGTTATTTTCCTGCACCAATAATTGTATTTTTAAAAGCCTGACCAATTTCATCACGTCATTTTTAAAAACAGTCCGGAGTGAACACACAATTTAACTTTTTCTGTATCTTAATGTCTGATCTCATCAATTTTCCATAATCTATAAAACGAAGTCCCACGAACTCTCAACCAACAGCAGCTTTGCACGTTTAGATGCTTGAGATCATATTTCAAATATGAGCACTGCCTTTACTATCATTGGCCAGGACCGGACCTGAGGTGTGTTGTACATACGCATTGCATAGCACATTAAATGCTGTATTAAATTAGATGAAATGTCTAGAAAATCATTCTCAAAACTTTCATCCACTCGTGATAGACCAATAGCATGCACATTACAAGTGGTTGTTGTATAAGCTAGCCCTGGTCCACCTCGGACTGTCGCGCTACCCATATTATTATTAATTCCTTAAATGGATGGCTTCCTCCATCCGAATTAAATATTTCCTGAATGTCCTGACTGTGTAAGAGCAAGAAGCGTTCATTGCCCCTTAAGCCCTCAGAATCTGTTACTTTTAAGAATATTTCCGAACACAGTCACCTGCACAAGTCCTCTCCACTGATTACTTGGCGCTTTTACAGATACTTGTCCTCACGAATACAGATCACCGCACATCGTGTCTAAATGTCTATCTCAATGTATGTCCTAGTCCTCTTCATAATCATAAGTCATACTCCCCCATCCTCTGCTTACAATCATAAGTCCTCCGCTTACAATCTTGTGTCCGATTCTCAATTTTCAACAAAAACACAATTTGACTTATTCTGTACCTTAATGTCTGATCTCATCAATTTTGCATAATCTATAAAACGAAGTCCCACGAACTCTCCACCTCAGAATCTTTTTATTCGTTCATAAATAGTATGTGCTCATAATTTTTTTCTAAAATGTGTTACCACTTTCTTTATTTGATGGGCGCTCTGAATTTGTTATCGATTCCATGTATTTGTAAACAAAATGGTTTCTGTTATATTCCTTCTATAAATTAGTATCTACCGATTTTCCGAAGATGTTCTTCACCGAATTCGAGGAATAACCTCACATCCAAGTTCACCTGGAAATCAAATGATTGCAGGCATTCCATAATGTGTTAAATAATACCTTTGTTTTAATTGTATTTGAAACAATACTCATTGCTGGAAACTTCTCATGGGCTCAATCGAGCATTTAGATTTTACTCATAAACATATGCAACGACATTTTTTGGCAATTCACTTTTTTTCATCGTGCTCTTATCCCTTCAAAGCATTCTCTCCGACATGTAATATCTTCGAATTATGATATGTTCACATATGTCCTCATATTCAAAATTCTTAGCCATCAGGCAATATTACTGGAGTTGTAGATCAGTGGTAGTAGTCAGACTATGGGTATCACAATGGACCAACATCGTCTAAGTGTGCTCGCGATATCGCTGGCAGCCCACCTACCTACCTAACCTAGCCATCCGGTTCCAGTCCTTTAAGCACAACTAATTGGTCTTTTCTACAACATCTTAATAATATGATGTATTATTATTAACAAATAATTAAAATTACATGGAATGCGGGGAATATTTGTTCTATCGCTATTCTATACGTAGTTAAATCATAATGTTTATTTTGTAGGAATTTAGTGATATTCGTTTTATATGTATTTAATCATTATTATTACTCATTGCTCGAATTAAAGCCACTAACTCTCGTTGCAGAATATTTAGTCATCCGATATGTCAATCCTATTATTGCCATGCATGCATGCAAATCGTAAATATTTGAAATTGGACAGCAACTTCCAAAGCGTGCTCGAAAATGTAACACTCTGATTTCTGGGTATCCCTTGACCCATTGGAGAGCCGTAGTACGATCTGAATCCATTCATGCTTGACCGGGTGAAATGCTTTCAGTTCTCCAGTCCAAATTGTCTGGCCTCCACGACGACTTGACTTTCATACAGTGCAGTTTCGGTCTTTGAACCAGGAGTGTCGAATTCGAATATATGTACTACTAGTAGAAAAGCCCTTTCGTACCACAGGACGAATGTCATACGCATTTATGTAATCATGCATTAATCTATGTACATATTGTTGCTACGATAAATTGCATTGCAATTCTTGCAAATTATTCTAACGCAGAATATGAAATGTTTCTTCATCGAGAAAAAGGTGGTTTATACAAGATTGCCTATACAAAAAAAAAATAATATCTGCAGTCATATTTTTACACAGACCACCTGCAAAAAGCGTGAGCTACACACCAATTTACTCCGCCAACGGACCCCATAACTTTCATTGTTCTTTTTTCGTTCACATTTGGAATAGGTGTGACATCCATAGTGCTGTATTTATTAGTAGATGCTCACAATACTCGAGCCAATATAGTCATCCTATCTTTGGCGTAGGGCTTCTTTCCTGGGGTAATAAATTAGTGCATCCAATCCGACGTTTACATTACACTCAGAAATTCTAACTTTCAGTTTCAAACACTCCATCTATTACCACAATTCATTTTAGTTTAATATCGGGTCGTTGGTCAAGTTTTAATTCAGATAAAGATTACTAACTTCTTAGTGCAATGAATTTGTATTATTTAATTATGTTCTCTTTGTCGAGATCTACAGAATTCATCCTTATAAATTTACAATACCTTTGCTGAGAAGCTAATCCTTGTTTCTGTACGGGCAGCAGCGCCTCCCATATTATATTATTATTATAAATTTACAATGCCACCTGAGTCGATTACACATTAGTTTTCCTCATCATCGTCATCATCTTCTGACCAGCATGATCCACTACGAGTTCGCGAGAGATCTCCAGAACTTGGTCGAACCATCTCGTCCTGGGTCTGCCAAGCTGTCTCCTACCTGATGGAATCGCATTCAGTTTTCTTTTACGTGAATATCTACTATAATATACTTCACTTTATTGCTGTTGTAAATCATCCATAGTGACGTAGAAATCCACAAGATCCCATCTACTCGTGATAGAAGAATAGCACATGCAACACGAGTGATTGCTGTAGAAGCTAGGCCCTGCTCCACTTCGAACTGTCACACCGCCCATACTATTATTATATATACTTAATCTTAAAAATCCATGAAGAATTTCTTATGATAATAATTATTTTCTTCTTTCAGACATACAAACCCGAAGACTACTTGCAAACATTTGCAAGTTCCGAGGCAAAACAAAAGAGCAACACATCTGTCGAGAATAAATTGCCCATCGACAAGCATAATAAACTACGAAAAAGTGTTCTCAAACTTAAGCGATCACCTAGTCCAGTTGCAGAAGAGTTCATCGACCCACTTCCAGCAACCGCACCACAATTCAATTGTGTGTACTGCCCTAAGGATTTTAAGCTAGAGTTCGACTTAAAAACCCACCTCAAGACACATGAAACCAATCGAAAGTATAAATGCGAGATCTGCGGCTTTCGTTTCACTCTCTTGTCAAACTTACGTGCTCATGTTCGACGTCATATTGGCGAAAAAAGCCATGGCTGTGATGAGTGCGAGAAGAGATTTTGGACATCAACCGAATTGAATACACATCGTAGGAAGCATACCGGTGAACGTCCCTTCATTTGTGAAATGTGCGGAAGCGCCTTCAAGACATCTGGTGCACTAACCGACCATGAAAAACGTCACACTCAAAAGAAGCGACACAAGTGCAGTGAATGTAATCGAAGTTTCTTACATCTCCAAGTGCTGCGTGAGCACATGAATACGCACACTCTTGATCGTCCATTTGTGTGCAAAGTGTGCAAGGCAACATTTGCCCGGAAACATAGTCTGACCCAACATTCCAGCCTGCACTCTGTTGAAAAGAAGTACGTTTGTGAAATATGCTCAAAGAGTTTTGCCCAATTGCCTGGTCTTCTGGCACACAAAAAGCGTCATGAACTCGATTAGTATTACTTTCAAATATAACCTAAATGAAATCTAAAATAGAATCTAACTAAACACCAATTATAGACTATATCTAAGATTAAGAACTCGTCTATCGTTCTATAGGCGATATGGGTTATCTGCCCGCATGAAACTACACATGAGTATGTTGATGATAAGGATACACTTGTCACAGTATCTGCATTCATGCATCTCCGTGAAATAACATCCCAGAAGTAAATTTATATTTTTTCATGACGTTGACATCACAATTCAACGATTATCGCAATCGTAGCGATGATCAATAAGCAAACAACACCTACTATAATCTCAATCAGTTGCCAATTGAAAGCGAGGTTATGGATATATCCATACAAATATCTTCATATATGTACAAGTTTTACCGATATGCCAAACACAACCGCCCTGTGGGAGCCAGTTACGTATTTTACTAGACTTTAGAGGATGTCCGTCATGTTACCAGTTTGCTTTTTTTTCAACCGTACGTCAGTTTAGCTTACGCACATGTCATCGCAGATTAATTCATCCCGTCCACCAAAATATTCAACCAATAATGTCGAAGGGCTAACCACGACATTCCTCGAAAAAAAAACTGCTGGTATTGGAATTTAGCTTCTCCATTCCACAATTCCTTGCGATTGGTTGAAGTAAGCGATGAGAATGCCATGATGACGTCTTATCCTGAGAATCAACAAGTATGTAGATCTGTCTCTCAACTGAAGGCACACTACTACATCACAACACATTACCATCATGGCTAATATTGCTATGACACTTTGCCTCCTACTTTCTACAATTGGACGGCTCAATGGGACCCAGCCCGAGGGTTTGCCTTAATACGATGTGACACCTTTAACACATCATTGTCTACATACATACATACATACATATGTGTATTACATATTATGTAACTCTTTTCTTATTTGGCTTTATGTTTAACTTTTATCCGTTTCGCGGTTTTATTTAAATATATGAAAATGCATACATATGTAAGCGATGACCAACAATTCATATATCACGAAAGCACATATGTGGAGGATTATGTAAACTTCAATTGTTATTCTTCCCTTAAAATCTTTATTGTTCTCCTTTTTTTAAATTAATGTCCATGTGAAAAATTTGTTAAATTACCCCGATACATGCTTCTACAAATGGAATAAGTAATGTTTTTCGCTATAACCATTAAATTTAGGTATTTAATTTTTACCGATACAAGTTCAATTTATTTTAATAAAATTATAAAAAAAGAAATGATTTTTTTTATTGACAGTAACATGTGGAAATGGCTCCAACCTGGATAAATGCTAACATTGGACTTACTTAGCGTGTAGTACAAATCACCCTGAATTCAATTAATACAAAGCCATTTGATGTGGCATTTAACGCTGTTTTGTCTACAAAAATACAAAATGTCACACACTGTCTGTATTCCAATCTTAGCACTTGTAATCTTAATATTATGATAATGTTAATGTATTGCTTATGATTGAGAAATAATCATGATCATCAACAATTGTACCACAAACTATGAAAATTAACAAAACGAGTTCATAATGTAGAACAACCATAGTTACGCTCTAGTTTTTAAGTTATCTTAAGCGAATGGTTATTCTCCAAATATGTATTTACGTTAGGTTAGGTCAGTGGGTAGACGCGCCAAAGCACTTCTCACTTGGGCATCACATCATATCTATGCATTTTCATACTTATATTGGGGGGAGCCACAGTCCGAGGTGTTCCTAACCCACATTATTCGCTTTAATTCGTTGTCTAACATTTATATTAAAGATTCTCACGTCACAGACAGACTTTCGATAACCTCCTTTGAAATTATACTGTTGGATATAGTCATAGTTCATTCCGTTCGTTGTGAAAATGCGGAATTAATCAAATGCTTGAATGAGCAATTATTGGTAGATGTATGTGTAAATGTTACATTATTCTAGAGCTTATATAAAATAAATACAAGTTTGTAATCAAATCGTAATATTAGAAGGGGAGATCTTCCTACACACTGACGACTAAAAAACGGGCGTAGGGGTATTCTGTGACCACTTCGAAAAATCCCTGGCACTAAGAGACAACTGTAGCCTTTTTTCAAGACGAAGTGCCTGCGATACACGACGAACGACGAATCGATCACCATTTTTTATGGTAGCCAAGCGGCAATAGAAAGTCATATCGGACATTCTGACATCGAAACTGGTCCCTAGACAAAGCATTGTTGCTTGGTGAAACGGTGACCCTATACTGGTTACTGGCATCGAAGGAAACGAAAAAGCGGACAGTTGCGAGAAAAAGGATTCTAAACTGAAGGAATTGCTGGCAATCCCTTGGACATATGCGCCGCTTAGTTCCATGAGGAAACAAATCTGGAGGACGACGCTCCTGGATACTGATTTGGATTTTGGAGCTTTGAAGCAACATCAAGGGCTCTTTGGTCGACGTTAAGCAAGAAGAGATCATTGCAAGGAAGTGTGCATGCTAATAGTAGTCCTTGCTGGGAACTGTGCCACAGATACACATCCTTTGCGTCTGAACATACGAATTTTGCAGAAGCTGCAAAGACGAGGAAGGAATAGAATCACTACCACGACCAACACTCAAACCTTTAAATTTAACTGGGAAAATACATTTAGAAGCTTACTTCTTCAATAATTAAAGCGCAAACCGGCTATATCGCATAGCAAGCATTAACTGTTTTCAGGAGTAGCAGTTATACAATCCGCGTGGTAACACAATACGCCTACACTAGCCTAAGGGGGCAGCTAGCTGCAGTCAGTCGGTAGAACCTAACTAAATATACTTTAAATGTTGGAAGACTGTTTTGAATAAACTTTATACTAAAATATGAGAGGGTTCTGGTTTTGAATGCAAATCTGTTTTTAAGATCTAATTATATGTTGTCTCAAAGGTAAGTCTACATTCGGTGCTAGGTAAGTATTCAAGTATTCGTCAGTCTTAGTGGCAGTCAATAATGTGAATAATCCTTGTAGATATACCTCCAATGTACCTTTTCACTACCTGTTGTAAAGTGATCTAGTTTTCAGTCAAACTGTTTCCTTTTATAACGATGATCAAAATTCAAACTTTGTTCAATAAAGTGTAGCATGTATCGTTTAACTAGTGTGTAGCTTATGTATGTACACATATAGACGTCGAAAGCTAACTGGGCAATATTCTCGTACTGCGATACTTTATTGTAAAGGCCACCAATACGATGTACTCACTTATCAACTTGCAACCCATGGAGGGTCTGAGCCTGATCGATAGCTGCCATCCATTATTGAGGGTCTTGAGCCCTTACGTCTTGGACTTGTTTTTCTTTGACCGGGATCCGGTTTTCTTCTCTCCCCGAACAAGAATAGTTGAATTCGCATTCTTAGCGACCGAGCCAGCGTAGTCGACGGATTTTGACTTTTCGGACTACATCCACATCATGGTACAGTTCGTAAAATTCGCGGTTATGTCTTTTTCTCCTACACTCACCCAGATAGGACCTTATGTATCCGATGCAGTATTTGTCCTTCGATGGCACTAAGAATCAGCTCTGCTGTTTTGCTTATCGTCCAACTTTCGGCTGCATATAGCAGGACTGACAAAGTAAGAGTCTTGTAAAGCGTGAGTTTGGACCTCAAGTCAATAGTTTTGAGTTTAACGAGAGCTCTGCGAACATTAACTATGGAACCCAGCTTCTCAGGAGGAGAAGAAAGAACATAAGGAGAGCGCGGTAGATGCAGAGGTGTTATGACAAGAATGATGTGAAAGTGAGAACTATGAGAACCCAAATACCGCTGTCAGGCAGAATGTTACACTCAGACGAGGATACCAATATCAAGACTGGGCGGATTGATATTCATGGGCACATTGGCCATCCCATGTTGACTCAAAAGAGATGGAGCCGTGATTTATGAAAGTTGGCGAATTTCGAATTCGGGGATTTATCCAAAACCAGGCACTCCCCAAATCTGCTCTCTTATCTATCAGTGTGGTTTCAGGCAAGGGAAGTCCACAATTGATCAACACTTCACACTACGGCAATGTAATCGACACCCAACACCTAACTGTCGATTTCAAGGCCGCATACGTCAACGTGCATAGACATTCCTACCAAACTCGTTATGGTCTGCTATGAATGACCATGGGGAATTCTCGTTTCTACGTGAAGATCGGTAAAGAACTCACCGAGATCCTCAATGCCAACAAATTATTTAAACAATTTAACGCGCTGTGATGTGAATTGAGACGTAAGCGGCTAATATGGCTCTGGTGAACTAGGGGAAAACGAAGTATTTTCTGTCGTCAAGAAAGGACATAGAACATCGCCGTTCTGGACAACTTCGAGATAGTCAGGGAATTCACCTAGCTCGGCTTCGCAGTGAACAAACGTAGAATAACATGGCAACCCCTGTTTCTTTGGGTTCACGAGCTAATTGAGTAAGAGAGCCGTCTCTCGAAGTATCAAGTTGACTTTGCTTAAGACATTGATTAGCCCAAACCTGTACGGCCAGAGTCATCAACCAGATGAAGAAGTCATTCCTTCCTTCGAGAGAAAAGATCTTCTTGCCATTTTTGGTCCTGTTTTCGTTGATAGCATCTGAAGGAGCAGATTCAACCACGAATGATTCAACAATTTATAAGAGTTGCATTTACAATAATCACGTATGTACCTCATTCACGGCGAGCGCGAGTGGCCTGCATATCTAAGTTGGTAAGGCGAGGTCATCAAAATGCGAAAAATGTCAGACCAATCAGCCTCAAGTCCATTATCCTGAAGAACCAAAGCCGGAACTCGATAGATGGCGCTTCTCTATCAAAATCAGAAATACCACTACATGAAGTGGTAAATATAAATTAAACACGATTTCTTTTTCGTTTGGGATTAAGATTGAGGGATTTTATTTATAAAAATTAAATTGCTGACGTTACTCACCCCGAAGTCAACTAAAAACTAAGCTTACTCTACTTATTCTAAACATTCGATGTCGTTGAACGATGGCCTTGATGTTATTCGGTCCCGAATTCTTTCACTGCGTCTGGCATGCTCGGCTTAAAACGCTGAGCTAGCGTCTGGCTGTTCACACACTTTCCATCTTTGGGAGCGTGTTAACTTATACACTAGCCACCTTCTCAGACATAGAAGAACTATGTACTTACAGAATCAATGCAGGCATCCTTAACGTAACTGGGTAAAGATAATCATCTTACTCAATGGATTATTAATATGCTCAGAACGCTGGGCGCTAGGAAATTGTGATCACAGGAACACACCTGTTAGGGAAAGGATTACAGTAGTTGCATATGCGGATGACCTGGTAAGTTCCCTACCGTGATCATTGAAGAATTTGCCTTGATTAAAGTTAAAACCTAGGCTACGAGCTATGGCCTAGGTATCAACTCTGGCAATACGGAAATAAAGCTTTTTAACAGGATATATGAAATTCTATCTTTCAACCTCCTCTGCCTAAACGGTCAACGACTACCGCTCTCTTCAGACACTCCTTCTTCAACCTATCGACCTACACATTCAAAATATAGCAACACACAGTACGATCAGACTCAGAATGGCTCGTATGTGGAGCTCAAGACCATACGGCCACAGCTGAACTCATTCTGCTTCGAACAGACTGCATTCTAAATAAATTTTTCAAAATATATCGACGTCTTACCAGATCAGATTGCTTAGCAAGCGTATAGACATTATCCCGGATGTGAGTGTATACACTGACTAGACGGTTCAAAGATGGCGCGGATATTTACTCCGATACTCTGAACATCTCTGTAGCCTACAGAGCACAGACTCCCAAAGACTCCCATCAGAGAGGCGTCAACTTAAATCTCATCCGAGCACAAGGCCAATGCATAGATTAGCTATCTTCGTTGGCAGTCAATCTGCCATCAAGGCAGTTTCATCGACCTCCATAACCTCAAAATAGAAATGTCACAATGAGCTTACTGCAGTAGCGGAAAAGTTAAAAATAACCAAAATATGGGTTCCAGGGCATAGAATCGTTTTCGGTAATGAGAAAGTCGATGAACTGTCCTCCATAGCTCGTCTGCTATGGAAGTACACATTCCACTTGGGCTAGTAAAAGCAAAAATCGCATCACATTCCTTGAAAATGGCGAGTCTTAGATGGTCGCACAGTTAGTTGTGCATTATCTGGGAATACATGGCCAGAGTACAACATATAGCGAACTAACGATCTTCTAAAGAGGACTTGCTGTTAACGCAGCGATAAGTACGGGACATTGGCCAATAGGGAATCATGCAGTTAGACTAGGAATTCATCATAGCACACATTGTCATGTGTAATAACACGACAGAACAAGAATCCGTGAATCATTTCGTGTGCTTTTGTCCAGCGCTTGCCAAAGCAAGGCCACGGACTCTGGGCAAAACCTTGAATCTCTCGACGAAAATTCTGTAATGAACATCAATGAATTGAAATGAACGCCACATACACGGTTCACATCATTATTCAACTTTCAGAGCTGTGGTTTCAAAACGGCACTCAGTGCTAATTGGGTTCTCAAAGAACCGCCACCTTACACACACAGGCTGCGAGGCACACGAATTATAGAATATAAAACTGATGTAGAGTAACTTATACGAATTTAGTAGTACATATATCGAATAGCAAGAAGTTCTTTATGTGTCCATCTATCCTTTATCTGTGGTTAGTTTTCGCCCTTCGTACATACAAGACAATATCGACACCTACGCTGCCTGTATAGGTTCAATTCCCGACTCCACCTCTATCACAATGATCAGAGCATAGAGACTAGCTATCTAGCTTCTCAAATTTCGCCGTTCCATTTACTCGTGAAAAAAACACAATAGCACCCACAGCCACAACACATGCGGTTGCTTTAGAAACTAGGTCCATATAGGTCTATAACTCTATATATTATCCCTCAGGAACTCCAATTTCTTTTGTTATTCTCTAGAAAAAGGGATGGTCTGTTGAATATTTCACGCAATTGACTTTTGACCACAACTCTCTTATGCTATGTTTTTGCGTACACAAAACGCTCCACATATCTGTGTGCGCGCCACATATGAGTCCATCAATTAAGCTACATTGCAGCCTACCGAACAATTTTAAAACATCAAATATGCCCACAGAATATCTTTTCTTTTCCTTGTATCCAAAACAAACATAAGATTGAAAGATACACTCAGTCAATGAAGGGAGGGCACCTAGTATGTGTATGCTTATCAAAACGATGTCTCCAATCAATTTATTGATGGCTACATTTATAAGTGTCGGCTTGCCATTCATCAATACGAAGATACGCGATACGATCAATGCGCCAGTACTCATCCCTGAAGTCACGTCACTAATTGTTTGTACTCTTTTATTTGGATCAACCAAATGTAAGGGAGAATGCTTATTCTGTGAGCAGAGCGGGGCATGCGAAACAGTGTAGTGTTAAGAGATGCATTCGGAGAGACGATTCATTCCGGACCTATCCGGATTAAACCACATTCAATGCCGGTATCCTCGTCAGAATAATTTTACTTTATGACGCTGTCAGTAAGTAATGCCGCCAGTTATATATGGTGACGCAGATCTTGCAAATTATGCGATCTGTAATTGGTGTCATGTTCGATTGGTTCTAAATAATCATCTCATATTGTGTCGGGACAGTGCGTGTGAAAATAGCTTTGTTGTGTCCCTATTATGTTTGATTATGTTTTATTATGTTCCCACATTTTCAATAGAAACAAAGTATGATAAATACTATCGAAGAAATTATTTCTTATTCTAGAGACATCATACGACGTTTGGCTTTAATTTAGTGTGACTATCACAAGATGATCTATGGTTCACTTACACCACTCAATTGCGTTGTTACAATTTACAGTGTAGAAAACCTAGAATTTCCTGCCGGATGAAGGCAGTGAATGCGGCATTGTGAAATTTTCTATGTATGCGTGGCGACCAGATGATATACATACTTGATTAACCTACAAATGCTTTGTATATTCATGCATATATCATGTCAGGTTACAAATTGTTGAAGAATACTTTTCCTAGTCGTTAAAAACCGTTAATGCCAGTAAGGGTTAAGTGGCAATGTCCTGGGTAACGCCTGTCTAATAATAATAATATATTGTGTTGTTCAATATGTTCTGCGATTTTTTATGGTGAAAGTTAAACACACATTTTCAGTATAATAGCTTATATTTATTCCATCAGTTATTATCCACCCTTGTATATTTCTGTCTTTCAACAAAAGTAGGAGACATTGTGCTTATTTTGTAAAATTCTTATGGGTGCACAAGGTTTCCAGGTGCGTTTTTATGTCATCTTCGGAATTGAATTGCCCTCCGTCCAAATTGTTGGCAAGTGTCAACCCTTATAGCCGAATCTCCCATTGGGCCTCTGACGCTTTACCACCTTTTTTAAAGAAAAAAATGCCACATATGTTACCCTAAAAATATTGAGCACTTAAAACCTTCCGAATACAACAAATTGTCGTCTTTCGACGTATCCTAAGTAGGACATATTTGGTATTATTTACATAATAAAATAAATTTCGTACAGAACGAGGACGAGTTTGTTAAATAAATAGTATGTACGAACACTCCGCACTATACAACATTTTACACATTTTACACTATACAACATTTTGTTACACCGACATCGACTACACCTACTTACTTACGTATCAGGCCAACGACCCATGGAGGGTCCAAGACTGAGCAATTGCTGCCTTCCATCGTTGACGGTCCTGGGCACGCTGCTTCCAGTCATGAAGACCAAGCTGTCTTGCAATCCGCGATTTCTTGGTCTTTATACCGAAGATTCGGTCTTCCTCTCGAAGACCCTCTTAGCTGGAGCATTGTTGTCTATGCACTCGATGTCGCCGAGTCAGTGCAGTCGACGGATCCACGACAACATCCACGTCCTGGTACAGCTATAAGTCCAACACTTTACTCGGCCGTACTCGAAAATTACGTTTTTTTGTTTGGTCCCACTTTTGTTTTCAGTGTGCGATTTAGTGTTAATAATTTTATGTAATATAGGTATTCAATATCTTGGAGTGATGTTTTGCTGCAGTATGTACTCTAACCGTTTTTTTGAGTGTTCAGACGAATAGTCATACCTTCGGGAGACGTAAACGTAGCGCACCGCATCTATGCTGGGACAGTGTTAATGGCGCTGTACGCGTCATCAGCCTACATGATGATTGGAGCTATTAATGCTAGATAATCGGATAGGTAAAGCTTGTTGAAAAGGTTTCTCTAGATGAAGTGGAACATCATCACCAATAAAGATGCACAGAAGTTTGGGCGCCGATTGATGCGAGTTTATTGAAGAGCAAATGTACATACGACGCTGTCCTTGAACTGATTTATAGCTACCAATATGTTTAACTGACACCAAGTACTGACAACAAGTATTTTATGAATGTTGTGATCTATGCTGTTGAAAGCAAACAAAGTAGACTATCTAAACTACGAAGTAGGGTACCTACCTGCTGGAAGGGAGAAGCTCTTCAGTCCTCAGTGCAACCTCTCTCTATCCTGGATCAGTTCAAATAGATGAATGCTTCCGGAGGGATATAGCCGTTTTGTAGTACCCCGTAGTTGGTATAGTAAGTCCCAGAGATCTTTTCGATTAGGAAAATTCTCCACTCTTCTCCTATATAGAATCTTAATACGATAGAATTATTTGTACTGGGACTCTGGTGTTCGTAAAGCCGAAGGCTGACCCTAAGACAAGCCCTCTCAAACACACGATTAATTTTCATCAAGCTTGTTCTCACGTTGAACTATACGGCACAGCTAAAGGTAACCATCGGCCGAACAAGGACAATGTGACTGTTGCGAAATGTTCTGCGTAAGAGCGAAAACACCCCGAGCTCTGACCAGAGTAGCATCTACATGTAATATAGATACTGCTCTAGGCAGATTCCCAGGTATACGACTTCTTCGCACCCGTGCTGTCAAGCAACTGAGAATTAATTTTCCCCAAAGCCTTAGCAAGATTATTTTCGACTTCTCAAGGTAAACCTTTCGTTCAATGCCGACTCCAAACGAGCAAGTTTAAGAAACTTCCGAGAACATTATCAGAAGTGGGGCATTTAATATGTTGTTGTTTCTCCTAGCCCTGGAATGGGACCTAGACCCACCGTAGGAGTCAACGCACATACATAAATTTAGCACATACGATTATTATTTGCATCTTTAATATTTAACACGATGACACGATTCGAGATCAGCTGGCTCCTCTATCGTTATTGAACTCAATTTTAAGTTTGATTGATACCCTCACAAAGGTTCCGGAAACTGACTTTATGACCATGAACGGCTTCGAAATCCAATTTAGCTGCACTATATATAATTTCCACTGATCAACCTTCTCTATTACAATCCAATCAACTAATCGACGGCTGCAATCTCTGCCAAAGCGAATTGCAAAAGCTTTTCAATGACACACCCTCTGACTATCCATCGGCATTTGTAGTGCCAATTTTCAATGATATTGATGAAGCCTGCGAAGCTTATGATACATTTCATAAATAAGAAAATAAAATAATTTAATAAAAACCAAAGCAATACCGATTCAATGCTAAATTTATTCATTGAGCAATCGAACGCTAAATAAGATCTACTCTCCTACCATCTGCCCGTTCGTGACGTTCGCAAAGCAATAGAATAATTTGCAAAACGAAAAGAAATGTCAATGCAATTTCGTCGTATGATATTTTTAATTAATAACATTAGCAAGACACTATGCTTGTGTATAGTTTTTGATTGCGTCTTAAAAATAGAATATAAATCATTGCAAACGTCATGCATTCTTATATGTAATTCATTCCTATTGACGTAGTATTTGACCGCTTTAACTTGCGCACAATACTGTACGCGTTCAACGAACAACATAACTACATTTAAATTGTTCTATTGCCACAGAAACGTTTATCACGTTGGTAAACATAGCCGAAAGGCTCCTACTCGTGGATTAAATAAATGCCTCCTTATACACATTTACATTACCTGGTGACAGGACGAGAACGTACCACGGTGTCGCATATCTACATCACTACATCACTACATCACACAGACTTATAGCCGTGCGCCTGGCAACCCTTTCCTTTCGTGTAAGTATGCCATTACCTTCAATTAGTCATCAATAATCGATTTCAGCTGCATGCTAGTCTATTTATTTACACACCTGTTTTCGATATAAATCCTAAACCTATTCAGCTTTATCCAGTGCCATCCGTGGGCATTTTGTGAATGATATGTATACCCGCTCTCGTACATAATTGTCGTCGTCGTTGTGGCCACAGCTCTGGCGCTTATCTGAATACAATACTACCCCCAATCACCCCAGACGGTTGGTGGAGCACATATGTACGCGAGATTGGAAAAGCGAGCAATTTTTTTGAAAAACGTTCTCAGAAATACTGGGATTTAGTTGTTTGTTAGCCTTCAAGGAGGCAACAGCGGAGCAGAGATCTCTGAGAAAGTGAAACAAGATAAATTCAATTAACAGACAAACACTGAATATTCGCGGTCACGATGGATGAGATATTTGGCGATAACTTTGAAAATTATAATCTTTTGTACGAGGTGGCTACGTTTGAACATTTCGTCAATCATGATCCACAACCGCGAAATTGTAGTGAAGTAATTAACTGTGATATAAATAATTTTATGTTCATTTGTTCGCAATGCGACGGTGAATTTGAAAATGCCGAGCAGTATCATATCCATCAGGTGTTGGAACATCAAGTTAAAAATTCTCATCAAACGACGGATTTGGATACCTGGTACGAGAAGGAGTTATTAGAGGAATTCTTGGAACAGTCGGACTCCCCACATCAACATAAGGAATTCTACGAGAGTTTTGATAAGGTGCGAATGAAAACGAAAACAAAAAAATTGTCCCGTATTCCAGGGAACATACGCAAAATGGGAATGGTGTGAGAAAATGTGGGCTCATTAATCAGCTGTTCTATATAGTATTTAGAATTCATTCAGTGAACGTATTCTAGAGTATCGTTGCGATAACGTCAATTTGTATTTTTATCTTTTCAACGTCAGCCGCTACGAATACGACACTACGTAAATAAATGCATTTCCTGTTTCGAACTGCCACAATCGATCATATCAGACGAAAGGCTGGACACCTTTTGAGTAATTAGCTTCTGGCTGGTACTAAATTGAGCTCATACAATGTATTTACGTGAAACATTTGCCGTGAATTAGTGAGGGAGAGAAATTAGTTTCTCTAAGAAAAAAAAAACATCTGATCAATTTGTTTTTGTTTGTATCCAATGGACATGGAGAGCTCTTGTTGATCAACAATTTGGATAGTTTTCAAGCCGTCCGTCTCGCTGACAACCACTGGCATTCGATATTTCCTTGGTGACAGTAAATAAGTAGTTGCCTCCATATGACTGAATTAAATAATTTAAAAATTCTTCTAAAAGTGTAAATGAGAGAAAATTTCATTTTCAACAGACAATAAGTTAGCAAAAACCTTTTGTGCAGAACAAGAACAAAGTGGAATTGTTATCTAAGTAAATTTCTACGAACAACCCTATTGTGTTCAACTGTCATTCCCTGTACTACATTTGCCAAAGCATAATACATACTTTGGGAAAACCTGTTGGATTCTAGTGATTATATGTGTGTGATTGTTTTATTTTGAGCATAGGTCATGTTAAAGGAGGGCTGCTAATATAATTTTGATTGAAATCGTGTGCTTAAAATTGAGAAAGTAATCTTCTTTAAACCGCATTTTCTCAAATATGGGATAAATTAGCAGTTTTTAAATCGAGTATCTTGCATTTCTAAAGGAGTATAATTTTTGTGTATTTATAAGGTGGAATCGATTTATATGGATTTAAACCAAAATTAAACTCTAATAATGAAGTTAAATACGTTATAGGCGTTAAATTGCCACCAGGACGAACATTTTTCATAATTGAGGAATACACCTCTCTCTCGAGTCACTGCTTCACAGCTTCTCACAATTCGCTTTGGACTGGGCCCCTCCACACGTGAGAGAACAAGGGCATCCCTTACGAATAGTTGCTGTTAAAGACAAGCTCAAATTCACCTCGGACAGTAACGCCACCCATACTATTATTATTTTCTTTCTTTATTGTTTAATTGCAAAACAAATCTTTTATGCCGCCTGTTATGAATTGACAGAATTTTAACATTTATTTTGTGGTTAACCAGAAGAAACAATGGAAAACTACAGCGAAGTAAATATTTACAACATCATTGCCATTGTATAGGTAGGTAAAATAGGCCCATTGTACCGCCACGTGGGTGCTTCAATTAATGGGAAGGGTTGCAGTGATTAAGACAACCAGCCAGTTTTGTCGACAAATTTTACTGATATTTTACTGAGGTCGTTTAGACTATCATAGAAGTATGAGTTTGTAGTGACATTCCTAGTTGAGGCAAGTGCAGGACAGTTGGCGAACATGCTTAGTATTTTTGCGTGAAGTCCTAATAGACAGTATTCGGTAATTATTCCCACTGCAGGACAAATTTTAGATCTCTTCACATCATGCTACTTGACCTTTTTGAGTCGAGATGAGGCCAGATTTGTTTTGTGGTTCCATTTGTGTGTAGAAGTTATTGAGTTGATAAATTGAAGGTAGCTATAGGATACCGAGGGATTTCATCAACTGGCAGTTTACCGAGTTCATCACGTTTGCAGTTTCCGGGGATGTCACTATGACCTGGCACCCAACACGGTGAATTATTCGGATAGCTCGTTAAAAGATGCGCAGCAGTCAGTTACTACTTTAGAGTCTAGGCATCAATGTCAGGGATTCAATTTCTGCTTGGATATCCGTAAAGATACAGATATCGCGGGCGGATTTCACATTCTACCTTAGCCAGGACAGGGCTTCGCTCATCGCTATTATTACCGCTTGAAAAACGCTGCAGTGATTGGGTAGACGTGTAAGATTTTAGCGATTCCATAGGCGACTTGCATATGGCAGAAATAAAGTGGATGCCTTGTCTAGGCGGTATATGGTTAAGATGTACAAGTTATATTTATCATATTTGATCGGTGCATGATTCCGTGATAAAGTTATTATTGGACCCCAGTGAGAAGTTTATGCATGAGCCTGGAAGAAGAAGTTAGTGCTCTTCTTAAAAAATTCTGGTACCCAGTTCTCTCTCTTTATGCAGTAATAATGTCTATCTTTCCATTCATATCTTCTGTGATTTAATACTACGACATATGAAGTATGTCATATGTATTAAGAATATAACGTCGAAACATTTTCGACTCCTCAAAGTGTGAAATGCTTGTTTCCATTGGAAAAGCATGGATTAAAATTGGCCCTGAACTTTTAAACGCTCCCGATTGGTTAATTGCTAAGTAAAACTCACTTAGTACTAATCTATAATTTGTTACAGTCTTGAATTCGTCTTTCTAATTAAAGTATCTCTGCAACTTTCAGACAGGCGTCAATGGCCAACGGCGATAAGTTGGCTGGGATTTTAAACTCCATTTTACCGGGTGGTTTTGCCGCTACGCTATGCGTGCTTTAATAACTTTCAGATAGCCGTCCTCTTTGTCATGTCCTGGTCGAGCTCATTATCTTTTTTATCTTATTTTATCAAACCTGTTACTGAAAAATAATGTTGTCCGTATGAATCTGATACTGCGATCACACATGAATAGACAGCTTACATCGAATTTTATTTAAATCGTTTTTGTTATTGTTAAAAAACAATTCCTGAAACTGTAAGTTCGGTTTACAGCTCTCTATTGAGATAAAAAGCGATCCTAATTTCGTGTATTTATATTATCCTTTCTGGCCATGTGTACTAAAAAGTGCCAGTCTAATAATTCAACGGACTGTGCGTCCGAATGCAGGCATAAGGGTAAACTTATGGACATTTCCAGCAAGACATGTTAATTCATGGAAAAGAGGATTGCAATTGTCTACTTCACTTGAGCAGCGCTTGTTGAAATAGCGATTAAACAGGGACAAAGAAGACACGGTACGTCGGTGTTCAAGCAAGTCTAATGACTGGCTATTGTTGTCTCCTATAAGTTTAATCGCTCATTTTTTTTTTAAATTTCCATAAATAACTCACATTACCCCTGTAGAACGGACACCTCCACATCCCGTGCGTGTGTGCTATAGAGAAATCTCACATTATCAGTATTAAAATGGTTCATCAGATATATCTGCACGTATGTATTTAACAGTAATACGCGCATATTTCTGAGATGTTTGATTAAAAACAAATCTCTTCAAAATCAATCAGATGTTTTCACTTATGTATTTATATATATTATTGATTAGATTAAAAGACTAGATTCATAAGTGTCAACAGCATGACTAGGTAGGTTTAAGTCAAATGAATGATGTCCCAACAATGTTGTTTCTTTCTTAAAGATCATTCGATTAATCGAGTAATCCTTTCGGAAGAGATAGGAACTCCGTATTGAACGGTGCAACAATTTTTGTCTATAATTGGCTAGTAAGAATTATGTCATCAGCTTTATCTTTTTGCTAATATTCCATTTTTATTTTCAAAGAAAACAAAAAAAAACGACCTAACACGATAGTGTAGGTTCAATGGATTAAGGTTGGCATGTTTCACACTTTGAAATTCACAGCCGCCGCCCCGATTGTGGAACTAATCAAATCTTAGTTGTATGACGTAGTAGTCGCAGTAAATCGATATCAAAAGCACTCAAGTTTCAGAGTAAGATAATCAATAATGTTACGATGTAGATATACGAAATATTTCATTCTTGCTAACCGTATAGCGATGTGTTCTTAAGACAAGACGCAACCAGTATCACTTACGATTTCTCTGATTAGATTAAGGGGGAACCAAATTCTATGACCTGTTTAAAAGATAATCACATTGTCGAAGGTGTAATTTATCGCGTTTTTAAAGTGACAGATAACATTTTATGGTTTATTTACGTTTGGTATTTATTACGTAAATAACAAAGTGAAATTTCATTCTTTTATTTTTCAAAACAAATAGTTTATTTGATAGACATACAATTTAAAGTTGCTAAACAGAGATTTTGTTAAGCCTTTGCCTGTTGTCTGAATCGTTGGTTTCGTAAAGGAACAAATTTTACCTCCCAAGATATGCATTAAGACTTCTAAACATTATGGGAAGATTGTCACTTTGACAAATATTGACAATAATTTGAGCATTTAACTGCATAAATGAGTTAGAAGTTATATGATTAATCCTATGCAATACGCTCTCGGTAAGAATTCGAACAGCTGTGCTGTTCCTGTGGGCTGTGAGTATGAACGATAAAGCACTATATTTTATATATACTTAAATTTTATTATTATTATTGAAGGTATATCGTCTTCTAGATCTATTGTGGTCTCTTACGAGTTCCCCTAACATGTAGTTATTTTCAGAGTTGTATTGCTATTTGCTGATTATGGACATCTATTGCACATAGGTGTCTTCTGTGGGCTAATCCCTCACAAGATCCCGGTACGTGTTCTGGAATTTCATTAGATTCTCCACAGAATCTGCAGGGACTTCCTTCTGATATCCCTAGTTTCCTTAGGTGCTCCTCGAGTCTGTAGTGTCCTGTTAGGATACGGAGGTTATTTTTGCTCATTTTGATACATCTCTCAAACCTCTTTCGGTTATATTGACCTAGGAGTTATTTGGCTTGTTTCATGCCATGAGCTTTGTTCCAGGTGTCTGTCCGGCTTCTTCTTTCTAGTTCCCTAAATTCTTTTCTGAGCGCAGAATGCTAGTTGTCCTATGAAGGGTTCCGATGCTTCCTTCCTAGCTACGGAGTCGGCCATTTCATTGCCTATGTCCGCATGTGCAGGTAACCAACAGAGTTTTACTCTATTTCTCCTACTCAATTGCTTGAGCTTCTGTAGGCATTCCCACAAAGGGTTACATGATAGCGACTCGACTGTCCGACATGTTTGCTATTACGCAGTTGGTACAATCATCAATTACTAATTAATATTAAAAAACACTACATTCATTTGAATTTAATTGCTGTAGACATTGCAGCCAACACTGACTATGACAATATTTGAAAAGTTCAAATTTCTTCTACTGAAATCGAGTTTTCTTCAGACAACTTGGCTAACATGCCCTGTTTTGATTTTTGACAGTTGAGTAGTCCTCCGCTCGATTCCACTTCAAAACCAACTCATGGTCGACATCGTTTTCCTTAATCCCATTGTTTACATTCTGGACGACAAAACATTCAAGTCATAAATTTATGCAATCATTACATGGACTCTATTGTTAAACGGCAGCTCATCCCACTCAATGCTATGAAGCATCAACGTCGTCCAACACTTCTGTATAGCAGAAGACATAGCCTTGTCGAATGCAGTACTAAGCTGGCAATTAAAACCTTTAACTCACCTGTCCAAGTATGGTATTCAGCATCCGACTAAATGTGCCAATCGCCCTTATTTGTAGTAGTTTTGCATTTTTCTTTTTTTAAATGCCAGGTACATTTTCGAAGTTAACCGTCATGTGCATTAATGCAAACAAAAAAAGTAATTCTCGCCTTTTTTACATGCCGGCCAGACGTAGTGGGATTATGGGACGAGAATTTTCCATTCTCAGTTCCCAGTGCGGTATCGGAATTCGACATGAACTTGTTCCTTTGACTCTTTTGACTATTGTCTATGCTCCAACGTATATAGCAGCAGATAAATTCGGGTTCTATGAAACAAGTATTTGTTCTATTTATCTCTTGTATTCATGAAGTAACTACTATTTAAAGTCAAAAACCAATAACATTTCATATAACTTTACTTGCACAAGTGTTGAATCCAATATAACATTTATTTTATTCTGGAATTACAGATAATCGATGTCGGTACTCAAATAAGTCAAAGTGATGGAAACTTAGACAACGTTTGTGATTACTTGCTCAACACCACTTTATTGAATGACATGCCAGGAGAAGCACACTTTTCACACGCTCTTGGTTATTCCGATGTCAACCAAACTGAAGATCTTAGATATATAAGCCCGTCATTTCCACCTTCATTTTATCCACAAATCGATCATCGAGAACAGGAATTCTCATCCGAAGATACGACAACAACAAACTCAAACTCAAGTGGTAGCATCGCCGACAGTAACTCAGGCACAACAAAATCAACACCGGAACGAAAGAGGAAAAAGAAACGCACTCCCGGACAATGTGATGTCTGTAATCGGTCCTTTAACGACACTTATAACTTGCGCATCCATAAAATGATTCACACCGGCGAAATGCCATTTCAATGTGAGAACTGCGGCAAGGGTTTCCGTCAGTACAATAAACTTAAAATTCACTCCATCATACACACGAACAAGAAGCCATTTGTATGTGATCTATGTGGAAAAGGATTTAGATTTCGAAACTATTTAGCTATCCACAAGCGATTACACACCGGAGAGAAACCATACAAGTGCAAGCTATGTGATGAACACTTCCATTCGTTGCATAACCGACGTCTGCATGTCAAATCCGCCCACATGAAGGAGGAGCATTTCGTATGCACCTACTGCGGGAAGGTCCTTTCAACTAAATGTTACCTGCAAGTGCACATGAAGCGCCATAATAACCAAAAAGATTTCAAATGCGAAAATTGCGAGGATGCATTTTTTTCGGTAGCCCAACTCAAGGAACACATGGCGCTGGCACATGGCAAGGACGAACCCTATAAGTGTGACATCTGTCTGGTGACGTTTTTGGGAAAAACCAACTACAGCCAGCACGTAAAGACCCATGCGGATGTGCACGTCTGTCACATCTGCAACAAGGCTTTCGCACAAAACTCAGAACTCTACGTTCATACCACATTGCATGGACTGTAAAGTAAATTTTGTATCTTACCAACAAGACAGTATTAAACAAGATTTGCGATATGTCATCGAATATTTCTACGTAGAATATTTAAGTGTGTAATTTACGACGAAATGTTTGTTCAATATAAGTATATAATAAATGCACGTGCTCTCTTGTATGCACAGAGCCTTCAGGATACGCAACCGTCCTTGCAAACATTTCAAAATATGTAAAAATGATACGAAGTACAATGAGCTTACTACTTAATAATTTATATGTACGGGCATATATGTACATATGCACAGGTATTTTAACCCAGATTCAAGGTTTCTTTTATTGTGGAAGCCAAATATGTTCCTGTTATTTGACTCAATTTTTTTTTTAATTCTATGTGTGTATTTTGTATGTACAAGCTTGGGTCTACGCATCCAACATTTTTTGGCTGTTTCATTGCCTCATTTATCGACGAATAGATGTATGAAAAGTGTTTTATTATATAAATATATTTATGTATGTATGTATGTATATGTTCCTATTGGACAAAAAAAGATTGCATTTTCATTTCCAAAAAAAATTATGTGTTACTCATATAGTTTAGAGGCTTGAAATGAAAAATCTATATACATCCTGAAGTATCGCGCAAACTACAAGGTTATCTTGATATAATACGAAAATATCATACACCAATGCGTCTAGTAGTATGCCAGCCGCTTGAAAAAACAGACAGCAGAAGAAATCATGTGCTTTGGTGCCCAATTCCAGCGAAACGACAGTTTTTTACCGTGAATTTCAAGGCTGATGTGTCTGACATAATATCAGAACGATGAATTCACGGAAATTGCAGTCGAACGATTATCGATTTTGAAAATTATATAAATTGGTGAAATAACGAATATTGTTGGTACATATGGGTGTTCCACATTAAAGTGCCCCTTTTTTCGTTGAATTGAGAAACTACCGCTAAATTTAATAAACATATTTTATTAAGGAGTTTAAAGGTGCGTGTCCATTATGGGTAGCCGTACCAGTACGTTTGCGTGTACGTATTTGTAGCACTTAAATTTCCGGTCAATTCATATGTACATGCACCATATTCGAAGGAAAAACTAAAGGTTAAGTTTGTAAGTGATTCATGACCAGAAATAAATGATGAAAATTTACTCATTTATTTCTGTTCATGACGACCTTCAGTACCTATTTCGCAATTGTATCAGTTTCAGTGTACAATAGGAACAGTTGTGAATGTATGTCCAGGAATTTTCAACAGTTTAAAAGACACATCTTTGAATGTGAAAAGGGGTAGTTTCAAGGTGAGATCGCTTTTTAAAAATATGTTGTCGTTCGAAAACTTAAATTGATCTCCAGAAACAGATTGAATTGTCATTTGTTGGATGATGAGGGCTTCTAGAAGCTGTGTTCGCATAATGTTGGATTTTCAACAGACTCAACCTACATGTGTACCTATGAGTTGATTTGTTTGTTTCAATGTTCACTGTTTTGTCCTGTTGACTCTCGACAGATACTCGCAATGTACGAACTGAGTTGAAACTCTGCGCATGTGTTCTCTTCCGACATGTGTCCACTTGCGAGTGACTCTCCAAAAGATCGAATGCCGAGAATTAAAATTCAACATTTTGCGAGCTACTCTCAAGACTGTCCATTTGCGAGAATGCTCTGGACACCAGCAGCATATGCACACCATCCTTAATGGTAGAAATTAAAGAGTATGTTTCAGTTATGTACATTTAACAGTATTTCTACATATTAGAACGTGAAGTTTGCTTTATATTCAGCGAAAATATGTTCTATACATATTTTCCTTGATTTGATTTATTCCTCAAGTACATATGTATGCATAACAAATGGATGGGTAAGATGACTAAATTTCAACAATAACCGACGAAAGATAATGGACTCATAAGACTGCGTCAAATACGCGGGAATAAGCCCCTTTGGTTGTGATAAATCTATATCATCGTGGATTCAGGGTATAAAAGTCAGCACTAACAAATAAAAAAAAACAAGAACGCCAAACTGCGTTTCAGACTGCGTCTAACTCGGCTCTTCTCTAACGCGGAAAAAATTATTAATTTTTTTCTTTCGATCCAGTACGTAATGTCTGTCTCGCAGAGTACTGGGACAACTGTATGGATGGAGTTTGTCAACAGAGGACGAAGAAGCGTACAGCGATAAAAATGTCCTTGATTCATGCGATCATTGGTTCCACTTGCATTGATGGTTAATGGAACCATTTCGACCAGATTTCGAAAGTAGACTCTCGGGTTCTGAGCGTACGTATGGAAATATGTAATAAGATCATAACAGATCCAAGATGATTTTCTGGCCAACATTTTTAGCATCCAATCATCTTCATCAAAAGCACATTGCAAAAACGTGAAATTAAAACTCGTAGTACACCACGTATGCACATAAAGTCGTAGGGCCTAATTTTGAGGGACCTGGGACCACAACCAATTTTGTATAGGTACGAGAAACTAAGAACCTACTACTACTGACTGAGATAATAATGGAACTGCGAGACGTCGGATCAAACAGTTGTAGAACCTGGAACTTTGAAAAAAAGCCACCTTGACCTTCACATCTTGGCTTTATGTTATATTTTTGCGTAGATTCCGTGAGTGATCATCTCTGAATCCGCAAATACCACTACTGACAATTGCTTTTAAACTTATTCTGGATTTTTTCAATAGGAGAGGGGGGTTATTTTGTTTTCTTAAATTACAGTCGCATTCCTCTACATCGAATTTTCGAATTCGAGTTAGAGGGGGTTCGGCTTAGAGGATTTTTGTATGGAAAATTGAGGGGAATGCCAATATATGTCAAACAAATAATTCGAGTTAGAGAGAAATTCTACTTAAGGCTAGTTCGACTTAGTGAGAGTCCACTGTAGTTAGTTTATGTTTTTAAGTTCGTAACTGAGTTTTGTAAAATTCAATAGTTACGAGGTTGGGGTGAAGTTTCTACTCAAAATCCAATAATAACCCTTGGCATGGTGGGGTGTGGTAGGGCGGGGTGGGCAGGGTCGTAGTGGCTTATAAAGGGTGATTTTTTAGCTATTATCTTTTTGGCAACACTGGTTTAAACAGCTGACGCACGATTCGTGTTTTGTTTCACTGTCAAACATCTTCAGTTTGGTCTATAATTTAACCATGAATCGTCTTACAAACGAACAACGCTTGCAAATTATTGAATTTTATTATCAAAATGCGTGCTCTGTTAAGAAAGTTCATCGCGCGCTTCTTCCATTTTATGGTCAGCTCATTTTTGGCTCAATGGGTACGTAAATAAGTAGAATTGTCGATTTTGGAGTGAATATCAGCCAGAAGCATTGCAAGAGCTACCAATGCAACCAGAAAAAGTCACAGTTTGGTGCGGTTTATGGGCTGGTGGCATCATTGGACCGTACTTCTTCAAAGATGATGCGAATCGTAACGTAACTGTGAATGGTGAGCGCTACCGTGAGATGATATCCAACTGTTTTTTGCCCAAAATGCAAGAGCTTGACTTGCATGACATGTGGTTTCACGGTGCCACATGCCACACAGCAAGCGCAACAATGGACTTATTGAAGGGCGAGTTCGGTGAACATTTTATTTCACGTTCCGGACCGGTCAATTGGCCGCCTAGATCGTGCGATTTAACGCCTTTAGACTATTTTTTGTGGGGCTATGTTAAAGCTCATGTCTATACAGACAAGCCCGCTTCAATTGACGCATTGGAAGACAACATTGAAGCATTTATTAGTGAGATACCCGCCGATATGTTGGAAAGAGTATGCCAAAATTGGACTAAGCGGATGGACCATTTGAGGCGCACTCAAGGTCAACATTTGCATGAAATAATCTTCCAAAATTAAATTATATGGACCGTACTATCGATTCAAATAAAGATTTCATGCATTTTTCTGAATTTTATGTGTTTTTTTTTGAAAAACTTTCCTATAGCTTTTAAAAAATCACCCTTTATAACAAAGCCTAAGTGATCATATAGCCATATAGATATTTTGATTTGAGAACCAACAATCTCGACATAACACCAATTTTATTTCGATAAAAGCCACCAAAATGTTCGCGTTCCTGTCAGACCACCAGGGTAAGTACCTTCAGTGTCATTTAATTTTTTTGAAAGCATGTTGAATTTTTATTTCTTCTTAATGTGAACCAGTCTAATGTGCTACCAGTCGCATTGCCTACCAAGCTAAAATAAGTGAATTATAGCTTTTATTTAAAAATATCGATCGTTGATCAAGTCACTCCAAATGTTTTTTTTTCACGACACCTGTCGAGAAATCACATCATTTTGAGAGGTCCAATACATAATACTCGAAGGAACGATGGAAAGTAGAATAATGAATGATTTGTCGAAGGTTTGTAGGGTCCTGGTACATAGGTGCGACGACTCCTACCATGGGGTTGCTAAATTTCATTTCCGAGTTTACCAACTTTCACCACTTTCACATCACTGGCATGCTCTAAATAATTCCTCTCCAGAAAAAGCTTATCGAACTTCGCCGTTCCGACTGGACTTGTGGTAGAAATATAGCACGCACAAATCTAATATTTGTTGTTGTAGAAAGACCACTATCGTCCGTTGCCGCAGTCCATGTTATATTGCATTCTTAACAAAATGATATCCCCATACAATCGCTATTTAAAAATGAAACGTTTTGTTCTACAATTTTATTGAATTTTTATTCTGTTTTTAATATTAATATTTAATATTAATTATAATAATTATTACATTAATAATTAAAGAACGCAGAGCATATATTTATAGATATATTCCATATTAAGAAAATTATAATTTCTTTAATTCTTTTTTAATTGTTTCTTTTTTATTTTTGCGTGCCTACAATCGATTTCAGCCAAGCCGATATTCATATCTCTCTTACATTTCGTCTCTTATGTTTTATGGTAAATTGTTTCAATTTATGTACCCCATTAAATTCCACTCGCTGCTTTAGATTAAAAATTAAAGAACCACAAACAAAAAGTAAAAATAAAAACACATTTAAAAAAAAAAAAAAACTATTAGAAATAAATTGATTCTCATACACATAAATGACTGGATTACACATGTTAATCAAAGAAGAACAAAATTGTTTGGTTTCAACTTGCATTCACATCGACAAAAGTTCACAGTTTTAATTTTACTTACGAAGTCTAGAGAGTACTTTGTACCCGAACATCTTAAAAACAAAATTATTCATAATCCAAACCAATAAATCATTTTGAGATGACCATTCATCAACATGCGCAAATTGCTGCTTTATATGAGAGCTCTAGTGATTGCAGTGAATGTGTTCTGTTTGCATTCAATTCAATTCTTTACACAGAATCTGACAATGTGACGAAAACTTGCGTTCTATTGCGATGTGAGAACTTGAAATACAATAAATATACATAGTTTGCCTTAATTCAGAAAAAAAATGTATCATTCTTATTGATCTACGTTTAGTATTCAAAGGGCATACAGAAATTTCAGCAGAAAAACTAAGACATTATGAAAGTCTTTGCAATGCATAAGAAAATAAGGTTAAATAACAAAAATATTTAATCTTCAGGTTTTCTGCTCATGCGAAGAGAACCTCACGGTTTAAATCTAATCCAAATAGCATGACTTTAGTAAGATTTCTGATTGAATAAGGCAATAACATATACATAAGCAAATGGCAAGTCTGTTAATTGGCTAAGAAAGTGATTATTCACCACGGACATCCGTTCTTAGAATACTCAATTAGATACATGTATTAGAGTTGAACGAGAAAGAAAGAAGAATCGCACATAGAAGACATTCACTGCCCACTAACAAAGAATATTTTAAAATTCAAAACATAAATATAAACAGCAGCATGCACATTCAAACTCTTGCAATACTTTTCTACAACTACATAAAACATACAGCATCTGGTAAATAATTAGAATTTACTGTTTAAGGACCTCTTCAAGGGTCCATCCTAGTGCCTACTTTTTTTTCTTTTTCTTTTTTATAGCTCCTTGCTTAATATTTTTTTGTGTAATTCTCACAAATCATTTTCTCTCTTTAAAAGATAATATCTATGATACGTTCAATTTGGGGTGTCTGTTTTTTGGATTTTTTGTGTATGTGTGGATCTCATATTAAAATTAGTATCAGTTATAAAAAAAAAACAACAACACATTTATGACATAGAACTGCATGGTAGGCGCGGTGAACCCATTTGCGTCAGTACACGATCCAACCACTGTAGTGGGCCATTCAAATGCAACTCAATCCAACAAGGTGTCGAAGTGACTGTTTGTCGGCGATATTCTGCTCCCCAACCCTTAACGAATGACATACGAATGGTGCACATTCGTGTAAGCTGATAGACAGCTTCGAATCCTTGCGAAACTGATTGTGATAACAGTGCTGCGAATTCTTGATTATTAAAGATCTTTAAATTGCATCCTGGTGGTATTTTGCAAACTGTAGCTGGATGCCATCCGTAACGCTGGTTGCAATTTGGACTTTGCACAAAAATGCTCGAATCACTGAGACATTCGGCAAACACCTCACCGCCGATGTAATATAATCGTACACCTTTACCAATGTGACGTCTCGTCTGTTCGACTACTTCGTTTCGGTTGACATTTGACAGAAGACCCAAGCAAAAACGTTCTGAATTTGACGGATCAGTGAAACCATCGACTGTAATTGAAGGCTGGGAAGCGTGGAAAGTCTCACCCACTCTCGTGTTGAGCTCATAGTAACTAATTGAACACCAGAAAGCTGGCTCATGATACATTACCGGCGCAGCATCAACTGGTGGCGTTAAACGCGACATATTCATATTATCATTTTGATCCATAGGATCACCATCCTCCGACATGTAACCAGGTGGTGGAGTTCCGGTATTTGGTATGCTACTTCCAACCGAGAGTGTACCACCGCTGGAATCCATTATAGTGGCGTTACACGGCATTTGCTGTCCTATGGCGGTTGCTTCCATATACGGCGGTGTCAATGAGTTGCTTCTTATTGCATTATATTCTGTATTGTTTGGTATTTGATTGCTATGATTATCCAATGGGTAGTCAGCAATCGAATCTGGCGGTGTTGGCAACGATTTTGGAACAAGAATCGATAGTTCCACCTTCTTATAGTGGTATGGATTGATGCAGATCTCGTCCTTTTTGTATTGGTATGCAAATTCACAATGATCAAGAGCTTTTAATTCATTCTGTGATTGTAAATCGGGCCAGCGCCAGAGACGACAATAAATCACATGTGGTAAGCCCTTACGGAGGTTTTCTGATCCTGCAGTTGGTTTACTCCGAGGTATGGTTACACACTTTGTGTTGCAGTTTTGCGTTGAAATTGCCTTCTCAAGTTCTTCTAGAGCATTGGATTTTTTTAATTTTTTGACGAGATTTTTAACTGCTTTTTCGGACCACTTGCCTTCCACAGAGTCTTCGTTGCCTTTTTTCAATGCTAATAATCTCTTGACAATTTGTGGTGTAAATGGCAACATTTCAATATAAACGAGGGGCGGGTATTGTTGTTGGCGCAATAAGCGGCTTCTATTTCAACGCTTATTTTGCTTTTTCTTTTATATTTTTCTTAGCGACGTATACAATGATGATAGTGTGTGCTTGGTATCGCCAGAATATGCGGCTGTATGATGGTAACGGGAGTCTACTATAATAAGGATGGGGAAAATTAAAGGATGTCTCAATTTAATTGTATTGAATAGATGAATGAATTTAATTTGTGTATATTTGTATAAGATGAGAAGGCCTCAAAAAGTTTCAAAGATATACATATTTGTCTACTAAAGTACTGTAAACATGAGCCGCGACTTGGGAACGGCGAACTGCGGATTTGGTGAACTCATTCACATAGTTGATAGTGGATCGAGATATAGGTTTCTCAAGTAGCCAAGGAAAGAATTCAAAAAATTAAACGTCCAACTCTTGGAATACATTTTCTTTTATATGTACTTGCTGATAATGGGGTACTTCTGATAATTTGCAGTAGCGGGCCGCTACTGATGCATGCAGTACTTATGATTTTAGAAATCATAATGTAACCTGATGCTCATGTCCTAATATTGATATTTTATCTTGATGGTAGTGACACCGTACTAGTAATTTAATTCCTCCCAATTCAACTGGTCTTCGGAAGAGATCTATTCGACCCAAAAAATGCATAAATAAGGTAAGAGTTTTACCAAAATGAACTCACATAATATAGAACCAGACTCAATATTACACTTCCAACAAATGAAAATCTCAGCTAGTCACCGACTTCATTAAAGCTTATTATCCCTTGCTTACCGCCTATATGAATTAACCTACACTCATAACAGTTATCGTTCAGACAAATACATTGCTTGCGGCTTATGCACAGCAGACGATATTGTGAATGAACAAAATACTATCTACCTACCCAACCTACCACCCCCATTCGCTAATTTTTTTTCTTCCTCCACATTTGCATACATTCGGTAATATTCGGCAAAACAAGGAATATAGGGAAAAGAAGTAATCATACCAATGGAAGTGAATGATCAATTTATTAAGCGGCACTCACCGGGGTTCTCGCCTTACTAATTGTATATGAGAAAAAAAACCTTCCAGAGATACGATATTATGCCTTAAAATCTATCCAACAAGCTAGACATCAATATGTGGATGCTCCTATGTATACATATATAGTTTTATTTTTTGTTTTGTCTGCTGACCTTTTACACTTTTTTTCCTTTTCGCAGTCACCGTCGTCGTAGTCCTGGTTGGATTCTTTGTCTGTTGGTTTGTCACCAATTTACACAAATGTAAAACCTATAATTCAATTATACACGTATGAATGTCGACTCGATGAATGTTTAACTTTGAAAATTTACCATCAAATAAATATTTTAAGAACTTGGAAAATTATAGAAAAAAGTTATTTTCAACGAAAAAAAATGAACTCCGTCGCTAATTAAAAATGGGAAATGTCAGACATACAGACGAAATATTATGGATATTCGAACGTGGTTGCTATAAAATCGGGCTAGTTCACAATATAGCTTAACATTTGTTACTTTTCTTATTTCATACGAGTTATAATGAAATTAGTTTTTTTATGGACGGAAGTAAGATTGAGTATTAAATTGTTAATACACACAAATGTATAGAATGTGTATTTCTTGTTATTCGCCATTTTGGTTTCATGACACACGGCGACTGGCAAATAAAGAAATAAGAATGTATGTGTTCGAATGGTGGTTTAACAGATTACGGTATTTTTAAAGATATTTAGGTGGGAACTGGGTACCAGCTACATAGAGGCACAGCGGTGACGTATCCCTCCAGTCTGAGTCTATATCCGAAGGATTTAGCTTGCTGACTCTAGCGAAGACGTTCTCCTTACCTTACCTTCAGCAGCTACATTCAACTGGAGAGAACCGCGCTCTCAGTATCGGCACCACAGCGGAGACTACGAACTCTGACGGGTTGTAAGATAATGCATTAATTAAAGAATGCATTCTTAAAATTTGAAACCAAGAATTTAATTTTGTAAAAATCAATTTTACTAAAATCATTCTCGATTTGATCGAGCGTAACTCAAACGTCAACAACAGAGACGCGATATTCCACAAATCTTCACAACTGCTGGCATTTGCCGATGACATTGACATCATCGGAAGGACACCTCGGGCAGCCAGTGGGATTTTGTGAGCATCGAGAAGGAAACGGCTAAGATGGGTCTTGCGGTGAATTAGGGTGAGACAATGTTCCCAATACCGACGTCTTTTTTATTCCTTCCGCCTTGTGTATAATGCAACAAGTTTTGGTAGTCTTTTATTTGGCATTTTTAATACATTTTTTTAAGTAATCCACGTTGTTTTAAGATTTTAACACGAAAATGGTGGTAAACCTGCTTCAATTTGTAGCATATAATTAGGTGTTCAGCTGCGGTTTAGCCGGATGTAGTACTTTAAAAGCGTTTGTACGGTTTCGGATTTGGTGTACCTCCAGGCTGCATACATCATTATTGATTCGGCCACTGCTAAGATGACTTTGAATTTAACGTTATGTGCAACTAAGTTATTAGCAAAGCATCTATTGGAGGTTATATCCTTTGCACATTTTGCCTTTGATTTTATATGGATATCTTTTATATGGACATCCATACTAAGATTACTTGTTATAGTTAATAATAATAATATGGGTGGCGCTACAGCCCGTAGAGAGCCAAGGCCTAGCTTCTCAGCAACCACTCGTGTTGTGCGTGCTATTGTTCACGAGTGGAAGTGGACTTGTTATAGTTACTCCAAGATTTTTGTAGCATCAAATCTTTGCCAAATATCATTTCAAAACTGCTGGACACTATCTGAGGACTGTTAGCATCAACTGACATTATTCGTATTTATAAACGTGACAAGTGGATAAGCTACACTAAACACTTTAATGTCAATCAAGTTATTTCCAAAAAAGGAAATGTTTTTGCATTCAAGCTTCCACAAGTAGATAAGGTAAATCGACCAAAAAGCGTTGCGCAATTCAGGTCAATTTAAATTTTAAAAGGCCAACAGCTGTAATAAACTTCTGCTACTAGATGGAATTGCTTATATGATTATATTAAATATCAAATGTTTCAGAAAAAAAAAACTTCCGTAAAAATGAAATGGACTTATCTATACATAAATATGTGCTGCCCATTTTTGTCGTACGTTTATACACCGTTCTACTCAACCGAATGGCACGATACTTACACCATTGGGAAGGTAATTTCGAGTAGATGTGCAGAAACGGTTGAGTGGAGCCATGGTAAACACATATATATCTTATTTTACAACATATAAGTTCTTCTTGGGTTGTTTATGGACGAAGGAGTCAAATTCCACGTTGAAACATACGTATTTAAATACATAATCATCGAATTTCGACGACGGGCGAGCCTAGTAGTTATACTTACGCCAAGGTTCTTGTAGCATTTAACTATCTCAATAGGCTCATAGTTATAACGTCCTGTGCTTGCATTTTTGTTATATATTTTACAGGACTCTATCAGAATGCTAAAGCCAACTGCGGAGTTAATTAACTTTCTCCAAACACAAATTGGTGCTATTTAAAGTGAATAACGTTGATGTACCCGATTGACTTATTAAAATACTAAATATTTTTTTCAACTTGATTGTATACTAAGTCTCCCTCAATTATTATAATATTGAAAGCGATAACCACTCGGCTATTTTTAGCGAACTCATACCAAAGTAAGTTAGTCGGAGTTGCTTTAAGATGGGACGGATTGCGATGAAATGGTATATGTATGCCCTCTCTCGCGGTCAGGTTGCAAAGATCACAGATAATTGGCAAGTCTGGTCGATGCGGAATGTAATCTAAACGCAGTACCTCTGATTTTAAAAATTGAACTTATAAAAGCTGTTCTGGAAATAGGTAGTTTCATGCCTATCACATTTTAGCTGCCTGTTGGGATGATTTAGCTTCTTCTGTATCTTTCAAAAGTTGAGGGACCCAATTGTTCCCGGATGGTGGTAAAGAGATTTCTAAGGGCTATTATGCTTATATTTCCGGATATAAATACAGAAACACCTAAACCGTCTTCAAATATTCCCAGGTTTCAACAAGTTGCCCACTTGTGGCTATAATAATAATATAATATGGGTGGCGCAACAGCCCGTAGAGGGCCAGGGCCTAGCTTCTCAGCAACCACTCGTGTTGTGGATCCTATTGTTGTCTCACGAGTGGAAGGGCCCTACAGTTTTATGCCGACTCCGAACGGCCAAGTTTGAGAAGCTTTTTCTAGACAGTTATACTCTTTGAGCATTGTCAGTGACTCGAAAGAGGTGGGCCGTGAAAAGTATTTCAAGTGCAGGTCCAAGTGCGTAGAAGTCGACGCACCCACAACGCCACGGGCCACCACCCACTTGTAGCATCATGCTTTAAAATTTGCTTCGGTAGTCTCTCATCGTCCATTTCTAACACTTTTAGTTTATATTTGAAATGCAAAATAAGAGCGTCTAAATAGAATGGAGGCACTTTCGTTTCCAAATGAAGCATATAATTTGGAGTGTAGTTTGGCAAACGTAGAATTCGCTTCAAGAAGTCTCTTTAAAATGTTTCCACTTCATCGAATTGTCGGTATTTCCAGATTTAAACACCGTAAAGCAGAATAGAAAAGGCATTAGCTCGAAATAGCTTTATCTTTGAACAGTGTCCCACACATTTGTTGTTAATGTGTGGCGTCAATAAAAAGAACACTCCTAGTTCAAAAACAAATAATTTTGTTTTTAAAATAACCATGATATGCTCAACTGTCAAAACATGTGTCTTAACACATAACTCGGTAAAGAAAATTCCATTTTCGTTACAGTATTTTCAAATATCATATTTGATTAGTTTATTCTTCGAACTACACATATAGTATTGAGAACTGTAGTAGACATTGTACATTTAGTATATAAAAGTATTTTTTTTTTCACAATTTAACTAAATAAATAATTACATATAATTACATTCGTGTATGTAGCATAAATAATAAATAATAAACCATGCTCCTTAACTAACACTAATACAAAATTGTTTCAGACATTGGAATGCAAATAAGAAGGTAGTGTAATTTTTTTAAAATAACCTCTTACGTCTAATTGTACGAACACTTTTCAGAAGAATCCTTTTTTTTGCAATTGGGTACTCTAAAATTTAGACTAGGTATAGGTAAAAATTCTAAGAACTCAATTTACGTGTTTAATGTTTCATAGACATGTGTACAGTCAAGCCACGCTTGGACGTGTATACTTTGTTACAACGTTCACAAATGTGTCGTCTCCTTTTGTTCGGTTCTTTAGAGTATTTCACAGGATGGAATGTTACATCTTTTTCTTCGTCATCGTAATCTTCAGAATCTTCATCTTCATCGTCATCGTAGTCTAAGTGCATTGATCTCATATCAGCTCCAGTTGGATTGCAGCATTCTGGACATGTGTAAGGCTTTTTCAAGGGCGCTCCGTTGCGAAATTGATTACCGCAGCTGTCACACCGATAGGTAAAATGCAATTTAAGGTGATTGCCTAGGTGACGTCGCATTCGAAAACTTCTCGAGCAAAATTTACAACCAAATGGGCGATCGGCAGTGTGCTTTTCCATATGAACCATTTTAACGGCTTTGGTTCGAATAAGTTTTCCACGCACTTCACACGGGTCGGTTTTGTCACCTTTGTGCGTTTTCATATGAGAATCAAGTTCATTTTCGTTATAGAACCCTAAAGAGCAAACTTTACATTTAAACGACTCCTTACGATCGTGGGTTTTCGAGTGATGGCGGAGTGACTGTTTCGACTTGAAGTATTTTTTGCATATTGAACATTGAAAAGGCTTATCAGTTGTATGTTTGACCATATGATTTCGGTAAAGGGAAGGATACTGAAACTTTCGTTTGCAGATAAGACAGAACTTTTGTTTTGTTTTTTTTATTCGTACTACAGTCCTTGGCGGGCATTCTACTTCAGTAGACTGATTTATAGATGGACACGGTGAAGATGATTCTACCGACCAATTTGAGGATCTAGACGATTTTGGTATTTTCTCAACATCACTGCTCGACTCTCGTTGGAATCCATGGGTGTCTGGTTTTTCAACCTGAAAATTGATCATCCTATAAACATTCTTAGTGTATATGCAATCAGATTTATATCTTAATGAGTATATATGTACATATACAAATTTGGAGACTTATATTTTGATCTAGGGATGTGGATAAAAACAAAACTTGGATACTACAAAAAGGTCCTTATGAGCTAATACGAAAGAAGCGCTTCTGCTACTGAGCAGTAAGCAGAACTTTTACCTGATTGACTGGAACTTCTGTTTGTTGACTGCATTCTGACAGGTTATCGTCGGCAACAGTATCTACGTTTTCACCCAAGAAATCGTTATAGTCTACGAACTACAAGAAAGAATGTATTTCTAGACTTAAGACATATATTTGAAAATGTTTCCAAACCTCATTGATCACTGCGTTGTCTAAGGTAATTAATGAAGGACCTTCAGTTTTGAAGGAATTCTCTTGCATCGATACAAGACCACTTGCACATGGCTCAACCGATGGCGGTGGCGGGATATTAACATGAGAGCTCTTTATGTGGATCATAAATTCATCTATTTCACGGAAACTTCCATCACAGAGTGTGCATACAAATGTCCAGTTTGTGGCATCATCTCCAACATAAATTTCTCCACATCGTGAACTCGATTCGTCAATTCCACAAGACTTGTCATATAAATTTGATTCCTCTTTAATTGCGACCACTCGGAAATTACTCATTGTAATATCATATTTAGATGTCTTCCCACAGTGTAGTAAATAATGTTTACACAAAACGTTTACAGAAAACAACCCTTAATGCTAAAATGTTTTCAAATATTTTGTTCAGAATCTATTTTGTTGTATGCCGATTTTAATAGACGTCATGAGTGAATATTAATTTTAATGAGCATTTACATGGGTTAGGTTTTTGGTGATTTTTATGATTTTTGATATAAGAACATAGGAAGTATTTCAAATAATATAATTACTAACAGAAAAATGTCATTTCTAATAAAATGTGCAATTTGTATAGAATTTTCAGAGTTTATTCAAATTATTTTACGACAATTTTCTTATCAATTGATTAATTGTTGACGATACATTTTTGTACCCCCTTACATTCTGTCAGTCATCATCATCATCATCTTCTGACCCTCATGATCCACTAAAGGGGTCGCGGGGGTAAACCACGCACGAGAGATCTCCAGGCAACTCGATCCTCCGCCATCGACTCTAATTCATCAGCCCAATGCCCAAGCGTAACCCGGCGAGTTTTTGGACTTGGTCCAACCACCTCGTCCTGGGTCTGCCAAACGGTCGCCTACCTGATGGAATCGCATTCAACGGCCACCTCGGAAGTCGATTCTGTCAGTAATCAACTAATATTAGTGGCTTTCGGTTAATGATTAATTTGAACGTTTCTAAACATCCATATTAACCTACGATTTTGTACCAATAAAAAAATAAAAATGGTTTTGACATCCCTGACTTCTTTCAATTAGTCATTGGCCGTCATCCGAAACCGAACTGTCACACTGACTGCGGTCTGCGGCAGACAATTGCCAATAATAAACAAAATAGATTAAGTGTTGTCCCAATTATTTGTTTATTTTACGAATGAATATGAGTTTAATCGGCCTAGACTGTGAGCCAATATGTGAAGAAGAATTCCTTGATTACAAAGAAGACTCAAATAGCGATGCAGTACTAAGTGAAGAATCGGACACAAATGTTGTCGAATGTGGTCGGATAATACTAAGCCTGGAAAAGAATGTTTGGACATTTAAGTGTTCATTTTGCCAACAGAAGTTCACAGAAGTCCTTGACTTCACTGAGCATATTCAAAATACTCATATTGAGCTGTTATCGTTGAAAGAAGCGGATTGGGACGACGAGGCTAGTCGCAATGTAAGCCATCACAATTCAATCGAAATTTATTTTTAAAATATGGTTTAATTTAAAGGGTCCAAATTTGGAGATAACACCACTGAGTAACGAAATTGTGAAAGAAGAGAACGAATTCGAAGATGACGAAAACAGCGAATATACAGATGTACCAACAAGCAGTGAAATCACATCGTCGAGCTATCCAAACAAATGTGAATACTGTGAAAAAAGCTTTCGTTACAAATCAAAACTACGTGATCACATGACAATACACACAGGCGAGCTGCCTTATAAATGCGATCAATGCCCAAAAGCATTTCGGACAAACGATATATTACGATTCCACCGAGGGATTCACAGCGGCGACAAGTCCTTCAAATGTAACCACTGTAATCAAGCATTCAAACAGAAACGCTATTTACAAATGCATATAAAATATCATTTAGGAGAGCAAACATATCCTTGTTCGGTTTGTGGAAAGACACACAAAACAAGTGGACAACTAAAAGTACATATGACAAAACACACCGCAAAAAAGGAATACATATGTGAAATTTGTGGCGCTTGTTACAGACTTCGTCATCATTTACTGATACACTTGAAACAGAAACATGAAAATAAGCGAGAATACAGTTGCGATAAGTGCGATAAAGCTTTTAACACGGTGTTTTTCTTGAATCATCATAAACTGTCTCATTCGAAGGAAAGGAATCATATTTGTAACGTATGTGGTCAAGGTTTTGTTTGGCGTAAAAACTTACTCGAGCACATAAAACTGCATAGTGGACTAAAGACTCATAAATGTGATTTCTGTGGAAAGGCATTTGCGCAAAAAGCTGGTCTCATAACACACGTGAAGACTCACACTAATTAGTTAATCTAAGTAAATAGATTCCAAATATATGTTTCCATTAAAATTGTGGTTTTTTTTTTTTGTTCAACATCAACGGCAAACTTTCTTCCAACATTATCAATGCAGAACAAAGAAGAATAAACAAAAGACAAATGAACATTTGAATATGATTTATTTCATATAGAAAATAACATACGCATGCGTTACTTAATCATTAACATCCTTATCAATTATTTATCTTTATGGTAACGCATATGTGAGTAGAGACCTGCATACTGAGCGAAGTCCTTGCTACATACTTTACACACATATTGCTTAACATCGGAATGAAGTTTCTTATGCTCCATAAGAGTTCTTCTCCGAGTAAACCCAACTGGACAGACATCGCAAACAAATCTTTTCTCATCCGAATGGCACGCCATGTGATTCAAGAGAGTTGTCTTGTTGAAAAATCCTTTATCGCATTGATTACATAGAAAGTCTCGTTGATCTTTATGCCTTCGCATGTGATTATCGTAATGACATTTAACAGTGTAGCCCTTCCCGCAAATATCGCATACAAATGGTGTTTCCCCACTATGCTGCCGCATATGTACTTTCCGACTGCTACTGGTGACAAAGGCCTTTTCGCAGCTTTCACATTTGTAAGGTCGCTCTCCTGTGTGCAAAAAACGATGTGTCTTTAGCGAATTCGGATGCGAGAAGCCAGCACTGCATTCTTCACATTTGTACGGTCGTGTTCCCGAGTGAATAATCAAATGGGATCTTAAATTGAATAAATTCTTATAGCATTTGCCACATTCTTCACATTGGAACGGAGTCTCTCCAGTATGTGAACGCATATGATCTTCCAGCGACCTACGATCACGGACAGTTTTCATGCAATCCGAACATGCGTAAATGGCCTTTTTACGATTTCGTTTTTGAGAGATCTTCGTGGAATGGGCAGATACGATGTCTTCAATGTCTTTGCACTCGGATTGAATAGAATCTTCGGATAAAGGAAGGATCTGATCATTATTAACTTCGGAAATTACAGTTTGAGAATCGGTTTCTTCTTTTATAATTACGTTATCTTTTACTTCAGGATATTCCGCCCGTGGATTTCTCACTGCATATTCTGGAATGTGTACACCTTTAACGTGATTCACAAATATGACAACATTAACAAATTGTTCCTCACAGAATGTGCAGACAAACAAAAAGTTTGCGTTAGCCAAAAGTAGAATTTCGCCACATTTTCTGTTTGCGACGATGTGAGGATGTTCGAAATCTTCACCATCGTTGCTGTATTTCTCAGATTTGATAGTTTCAAATTTAAATGAACTGTTATTAACAGGCTCTGTCATGTTAAGGAGTTATTTAAAAACTTTGATTAAAGTATGTATTAAAAACTGATGCAAATCACAAGCTTATGTCAGGGGAATCTCTCAATTTTGCGTTTTTTGACAGTTATGTGAAGTATTGCTAAATGCAATAAAAGTTAGCCTAGGCAGTGAGTAATAGCCACATTTGATGGGAAAATTGGAAAAGTTTGTTTTGACAGCACCTGCAGGCAAAATATATTCAAATAATTTACCTGCAGCATAATATTTTCTTATATTCCTCATAGGTGTTTTTTATGCACAAAAAATGCAAAGACGTGGAACAATAATTACAACAATTTATTACAATATTCTGAAGGGAGACTGAATGCAACCATTATCGAAAACCGGTTGAAAAAAAATATCATTTTTTTTCATTGTGAGTGAGGCTCAATCGGTTTATAAGTGTCAACAATAGCACTAAATAGCAATTCGCAACGCAAAAAAAAATTGTTTGGTGTTTTTATTTTGAATACTTTGTTTATTTTTGTATCTTCTTTGTTTTCATTTAAATCGCTTTTAAGTACAAAAGACTCTAAATATTATATAAATGAATATCCACAATAATGACGCTTTTTCGCGGTCAGTGGGTCCAATTCCTGCTAACCAACAATCAGAACAATCGATGCTCCTGAATGCGATAAAGAATAAATTCGCAAATAATAATCTATCGGATACAAGTGCTGCAGTTTTTAGCATTCCCAATCTTAAACTACCACAATTTTCGACTGCAGATGCTATGGAAAATAGTAAAATAGAATCGAAGTTAAATCAATTCATTATTGGACAACTTGGTGAAAGTAAGACAACGAATAATGGTGGAAATTTTGTGATACCAAATCTGCAAGCTCTAAGCAAACCAAGTGGCAAAACGGTGACACTTGCGGAACAACTGCATTTGAAAAGCATTGAAAGTGATGAGAGTATTGATTCATTAAAAACTGACTTTAAAGACTTACAAGTGGAAGGCGATAAAAAATCTCATATCATTGACTTGACAACGGCCCTCAATAGGCAGTCAATAAATACTCCATCGCCGAGTAAACAAGCAAACTTGACTACACCTAATCCTGTAGACTTTAAAATTCCGTTCATTGACTGTGATCTCAGGGAGGCAGCCCAGCAGTTACCATCAAGAGATAAATATTGCCAATTAGATGTATCAGGTTTTGTGAATAATCGTTACATAGCTGCTCCTTCGAAATTTGGAAAAATAACATGTCTGCGATATAGACTACCAAAGAGATTACATTGTGTTCATCATAGCTTCAGCCCCAAACATGAGATAATTCGCTTTGACTTCAGAACCAAGTCACCCGACGACATCATTCTGTCATCGTTGCGAAAGATCAATAAAGTTTGATCACACTCAAGTGAGTTGAAGGATGCGAGAAAATGTGTTGAATATGATTTACTTGTTTGCGTGTGTACACTTGTTTTAAGAAATAAATATAAACATTTTTCAAGAAAACGACTTTAATATGAATCAGCATCCACTACGAGACTTGGCAGCACTTTTTCTCTCTTGTTTACATAGTCCCATCTCTGTTTCTGGGGATTGTTCTGTTCGTGGAGCGAAAGAGAAGGCCAAACTTACACAACTTGCTCCCTTCATTGAACACTACTTCTCACTTGACGTAATTTTTTGTTTATTTATTTTGTTAGAACACCTGTTTGAATCTCAGGCTGTGCATCTGTTTATAAATATTTAAATAATCAACAGCAATTATAGTGCTGTACGGATAAGAGCTGCAATTGTTGATTGATTTGCTTGCAAATGAATTATGTGAAGAGTTTAATTCATTTTATATATTCCATGTGGGTAGTAAATTATAACTTTCAATGGAGATAGTATCGAGCAAGGAACCATGACTTCATTATGTCTTATAAAGCAACAGTGAAGATGCTTAATGAACTTGACAGCGAAGTGTGGTGGAAGGGGAGTGACATTGGTGGTGATCGGGATGAAAGCTTGGATTCTGTATTGCAGGTACCTATCAAGATCCATGTAGTAATCATTGGGCATATGGTGCACGCATTAGCATTAGAATGTGATAACCTCTGAGGCCAGATATGTTTCTGGTATAATAAACCCATAAATGATCAGCTTCTGTACAGCTTTCGGTTCTGCGATTTGTGTAACGGTTACAAATCGTTTGATGTTTATAGACGCGAAGCCTTAGGGGCATTAATAAGTATTATTTACTTGCACACCTAACAAAAAAATTCAGGAAGAACTTTTGATGAAGTTGTTCGCATATCTCCTATAAAACATATCTATCTGAAGAATAAAAATGCAATAAAATAAATTTGTTTTCTTTTTAATCTGACCTTTTCTACAGGGCAACGGTGGTAGCCTGGAAAACATTTTGGACAACCTTTTGAACATATCTGAAGAAACGGAATGCCTAATTGCACAACAATATCCTTATCTAAAAATCGACTCCATATCCCAAAAAGATAACCTCTTTGAACAGCAACAACAAAGTGCTGAATACAAGAAAGTGAATATTGAAAAACAATTCAAATGTGATAAATGTGAGATGAAATTCTCTCACCGTTATAAAGTATCGCGACATTGTAAAACGCATGAAAGTGCAGACATTTTTCAATGTCATCATTGTGAGAAAATCTTCAATCACCGGAACTCTTTGGTGTTGCATGTAAAAAGTCATGGTCGAGAATGTAGTGGAAATAAGTGTAGTTTTTGTTACAAACTTCTTGTGCACAAGTGCAATGTGTGCAACTCGGAATTCTTTGCCAGAGAGCAATTAAGGAAGCATAAAAGATGTCACGATAGCGTGGCTGATTTGAAATGTGAATTTTGTGATAAAGTATTTTCATTGCCACGTTATTTGAACATGCACAGGAAAGCACACTTCCGAAGTAGGGAATATCGCTGTGATCATTGCCATAAGGAGTTTATCAATCGGAAAACATTTAAGGCACATCTGATATGTCATTCTAGAGAAAGAATTTATAGCTGCAATGTGTGCGAGTCAAGGTTTCAAAGAAAAAACGCTCTCATCGAACATAAGAAATTACATAGTATTGCTAAGGAATATTCATGTACCATATGCGGTCGAGCGTTTGCTCAATTTGCTGGATTATATATTCACATGAAGATACACAAGGCGGAAGGGTAGTGGGGATCTGTATTCAAGAATAAGTGGCTTTTTAGCTAACGAATAATTTGTTTATTATCACTAAACGCAAACTATTTTTAGTACATCTCCAGGATAACTGGAGGCTTTCACTTTTTTAATTCAGCATTTGTTGCTGATATAAGTTCTTTAATGTTTTTTTTTTCTTCTAAAATTATAAAAGCACCGCTATGACAGGACACCAAACACAGCAAGGCCATTCGCGGAATTGGGTTTATTTTAATTTGTACAGTTGAAATAAATCAAACAGTTCCGGAATGTTCAAATTAATATCTCTTTTGTATTGTTTTATTTATTGTTTTTACCTGTAGATATGGATGTTATAATTAATTGGAAATAAAAAAAAATAGCGAACTGTTTTATTTATTGCTTCAATGTTTAAAATTTGATTTTCCGCCATACATACGAATCAGCGTTCAGAAACAACTTGTTCTTATTTCGCTTGAACATATTATTCAACGACTATATATTTTTAATAATTATTTTTCAAATGCAAACATTAAAATAAAGAGAGCTACAATCACTTTCATAACATAATATTTCTACACTATTTTCTTATCGATGTACTAAACCGCACGAACTGAACGCTGCATGTAAACCCGTACCAGCAAATGTCCCAGATGACAGCTGTCAACTAACAGTCAAGCCTTCAATCCATCGCACATTTGTTTTTAGTGAATAGATTTTAAATAATGCCCGCGTCTTTTTAAGAGGATTAGTTGAATTTCTGCTTAATTTCGATATAAAAAAATATTCAAAGCAGCCAAACCAAAATGTCAAGAGTGATTAAAGTAGAAGAAGATGATACGCAACATGGAAATAACGATGATGATAATATTCTCAAATGCGGCGATATTGTCTTCTCAAATAACACACAATTTTGTTTTTCATGCATATTTTGTCAAAGAGTTTATAAAAAAATTCAAGAATTCTTCCGTCATATACTCTATGATCACCTTAACTACCTGGATGACTATCAATACAGCGATGAGGATGAGTATTCTGTCCAGAAAATATTGGAACCCAAGAAATCGAGGCAACATTCAAGCGACATGGAATTTGTCGATGTCGATGTGAATAAAAACGCCACAAAGGTGAGCATAATGCAATTCTGTTCTTCTAGTAAAGATAATTGAGATAAACTCAATCTGGGATTGGTGATTAATGGATTGTTGGCTTACAAGCCCATGCACAATTCAATCATTTCCTTACATGTCGGGCGAGAGGCCATGCCACGTTTAAAGCCCTGACAAATATAAATCTAATCCCAGATATAGTTTAGCAAAAGAAATAATTGATGGTAACAAGTGGTTTTGATTTAATCTAAGTCCCTTACCATTACTGTTTCCAGGTAGAAAAAATAGATTATATCAAACATTTCGAGCATTTCGTTACTGACGACTTGCCCAGCCACATTAAAACCGAAATCGTTGATGAAGAAGATGAAGAATCAGAGTCGACGGCTGAGAATCGTGCTGAATCATCCAAAGCGAAAGAACCGTCAAAATCGTCTGATCCTCGAGGCAATCCACAAGATATCCTGCACATCGAAATCGTTGAAGCACCCAGTGGGAGTGAGTACGAATTGGAGCAGACGTTGTATTCGAACGAACTAAATAGTGAACATCAGACATCGAACAGTGCCGATGAAGATGATAGTAACTATTTAGAGCAAGGGGATCAACTGTTTGATAGTGAGGAAGAGGCCAACCACAATGCCAATGAAGAAGAGAGTATGACCAAAGAGAATGCGTATAGCTGTCCACACTGTCCTAAGGTGTTTGTGAGTAAGATCGGAGTAAAACGTCATGTGATTAATATTCATCAAATAAAACCAGACCAACTCACCTGTGACAAATGCTCAAAGACCTTCAAAAGCGAGACACAGCTGGAGCTACACATAAAGCGGCATATGGGAGTGAAACCCCATTCGTGTGAGATATGTGGAGTTTGCTTTTCGGATAAGTCAAATTTAAATGTTCACATTTTACGGCACAAGGGAATTAAACCGCATAAATGCACTCTCTGCGACAAACGTTTTCATTCAACCACCGAACGAAAGTTACACATGCGTTCGCACACCGGTGAGCGGCCGTTTGTATGCGAAGTGTGCGGCAGAAAGTTTTCCAATTCTGGTCATTTGTGCAGTCATCGAAGGCGGCATTTTGGTGATAAACGATTTCAGTGCGATCATTGTCAAAAGAGGTTTTTCGATAGAAAGCTTTTGAATGACCATAAAGTGATGCATACCGATGAAAGACCATTCTCTTGTGATTCATGTGGTGCGACCTTTCAAAGGAAAAAGGCTCTGCTGCAGCATGAAAAGCTGCACAGCGCAGTTAAGCAATATGTGTGCAAGATATGCGGAAAATCGTTTGCCCAAAACGCAGGCCTTTATTCCCATATGAAGTACCATTAGGCAGAAACTGTGAAATGTAAATTTAGATGGGTAATGTGAATAAAATCCGAAAACAAAACATATTTTATTTTAATACATTTATTCAAAAAAAAAGAACAAAAAATCACAACTTTTTTATTTACGAAAAATACATTTTTCAGAGCTTAGGTCTACGACTATAAATGCTACGAGTATAACGTACGAGGGGCTTGACGCTCTGGAGTGTGGGTGGTACCTACTTGTTTTGGTCTGTCGCTTACTTGTAAGGAGGCATGAGTATTTCTAAATGATTTTATAAAAGGGAGTATATATTTTGAAGTGTAAATCGGTTATCGTAACTTGTCTCCTACGAAACTAATTTCTCGAATAAAGCTTTACGTCATCGTGAACCTCACTGAAATCGGCATTTTGCTGCGATCTTGCCCACTCAAGATAGGGCCCGTCCGGAAGACAAAGATGTTTGTATTCATGGTATGTTACTCTGCTTAAAATATTTGCCTCTAATTAGAGGACATTCTTTGATCTAAAAGAAAACGTCAAGGAAAAGTAGACACTTCCGTTCCTATAACCTACGTTCAGATGCCACTTGCAGGAATGTACAATATTAATTACTACAATACAAATAAACTAAAATACATTACAATACGTGTGAATATTCGACCACATACCTTTTACTCTAAACAATATTTACTTGTATCTTAAGGACCAGTCTATCGTTTTCAATGAATCCCTTACGAAATACATCCGCAATGTTGGCATATTCTACGAAGCCAAATCCACGAGGACTGACTTTTTCCTTTGGCCGTTGGAATGCAAGAAAGTCGGATTTTGACATAATAGTATCGTGCTGAGACATACTATGTTCCTTGGGATGTATCATACTAAATTTAAGCCGTCCATTGAATGGCCAATCTAGATGAAAATCATTCTCGGAATGCATTAGGTGCACATGAAGACTTAGATGTTCCCTCCGCACATTGATGCGTCCACAGAACTTATAGCCGTGCGGTGATGTGTAGCATTCCCGACTGTAGAAGAGCATACTCATATTCATACGCATTTCCTCTACCAAACTGGTGAAGTTTGGTATTTCCCATACTAGCACACCGTCGAACGAATGGTCACTTTTTCCTCGTGTTACAATTTGTTTGGTGAGGTTGTCAATTCGAACATCTTGCTCTCGACATCGCTGCTCCAGTACAACGATCCTTCGATACATTGCTGCTATGAGGTCCTCATCTGCTTCATTTGCATATTGGGCTGGGGGTGGAGGTAGCGCCGAGGCTGTGTGACCATTACTGACTTTTTCTGGTGCGGCCCAATCGGCAAGAGATTGTTGTTCCATTTTTTCTACAATCAAACTTATATGCTGCGCCATATCGTTTTGGATATGTTCTTGAAGAGTTGGTCCGTCATCTGTTGCTACAAAAGTGCACTTTATTTTAGCAAAAGGGCATCTTACCTCCGTGGGAGAAGGCTGTTGATATGGACATTCTAACAAATGTTTATCAACCTCAAGTGGTGATGATACCACGTCACAGCCTAGGGGATTATTTGGACACTTGGATCTGATTTGATCGATTTCCCGTCGAGTGTAATTGTCCGGGAATATATCATGCTCGAGTGAGAGTTTTTTATTGTCAATCGGGCAACATTGATTTTGTTTTTGCAGCCACGAATAAATGCATGGTTTACAGAAGCGATGGCCACAAGACGTCAGGACTGGCTCATTAAGCCAGTGAATGCAAATAGGGCATTCGTAACGTGAATCAAGTAAATTCCGTGAATCATCGACAAATCGTGATGTCTGCGGAGTAGATATCTGCCGTGAAGCTGCACCGTTTGAAGTTGTTCCAACGGGTGATGGAGGCGAAGACATAATTAAATTTGATTGGAAGCAAACAGTGAATTTTTGCACAAAAATAATTGAAAGAAATACGAATTAATAGCAAATTAGATAGAAAAAAAGGTGTTGACAAGTTGAGTATCTTTCGTTTGTTTTTGACTGCCGTCTGACAGAACTGTGTTGACATTTGTTTGTAAATTTTCGCTCAGAAGTATTCATAGACGTAATGATTCTTGTTGGGATATTTATAAAGCAAAATTTCATAGAGTGTAGACAAGTAGATTTTTTCCAGTTTCAGATAGTATTTTAGCACATATTTTTGGCTTTTCGCTTATCAATGAACAATTACTCAATTGGCTGTATGATTATAATTTTATACTAGAATACGACGACCCTGTAATCTTTTTGTGTGGTAAAAATTTTTGTTCGACATACACTGATGGACAAAATTATTCGGCATACGGGTGCAGTCGGCTTAAGACGTTAAAAAAATCCAAACGGCACAACCGATTTGTCAGCTAGCACAATCTGATTCAGAAAAGATTAAAATAATGGAACTTAAAGACCTCCAATTTTGAATGGACAAAAGTATTGGGCATGAACTAAAAACACTTCTTGTATTAAGAGAAACCAAATTAATATTTCGTTTGCTTTCCTTTTGCTTGATTCAATCGATTTGAATTTGTTTGGAACTAGCTCCCTCTAGACCTCTAGATATTCAGTATTTACACTCTTTTTTTAAAAGTCTAGTGAATTATACACAGTTTTTTAAAACATACAAAATTTGTTTTATTTTTTATATTATTGGGAAGTTTGTTAAATAATTTGTAGCCTTTATAGCAGCTTCAATCGGTTATTCCTGGAATCTACCTATATTTTATGTCTCCAATAGTTATGTCTCTTCAGCCAGAGTGAAATTAACCTAGCTGCCTGGACTTGTTTTATAGAAATAGTTTGAGAAAGTCGTCCCAATATATCCCAAAAATGTACGAAGGGTTCATCAGTGTCAGTCTGTGTCTTGAATGTGCGCAAAGTGTTGTAAAAAAAATTAATTAAACCAATTTGGCCATATGGAAATTATTGTGGTTTCAAGTCAATACCCATATGCCGAATATTTTTGACCATCAGTGTAACTACTTGCACAGAGATCATTTACAAATCGGATCCGGGTGGTACTTTTACATTTTTTTTTTGGGGCTTCATGCTAATTTTGTGAGACCCATGTTGGCCCAAAACGACATTCAAGTCATTTGCTAAACAACAAAATAATAATAATCCCAGCAGCCATCCGTTATCGCAATAATTTGGTCCAAGTGTGCTACTTCCACACTGGCATACAATCTACTATGAGTGCATGTGGTACGCAATTTAGTCGCAAAGTATTTGAAGACGCGGAAGATAGTCCGAAGTATTTTTAAATCCCACGCGCCTCAAGGTAAATACTTATGCGATAAGATGTCTAGAATGCAGTACAAGTAACATAACAACAAAATCTTTGACGTCATCAAACTATATTGATTGATAAGGCATACAAAATGATCGGGATTTAACGCAATATATAGCAAAAACGTTTCAGTTGGTAGTTGATATATTTATTATATTTAACAACAATAATATTTATTTGTTAGATTATGAGGAAAACAAATTTCTGTATTATTAAGAATTTCATTTGTGATTTGCACCGTAGATTGCTCTTGCCATCAAACGATAATATTATTGTTAGTGGTCTTGTTATTTTTCTGTGCATTTGCGTAGGATGGATGGATTTAGATTCCGAATAATTGAGAGATCAGAATAAACCCTCTATGACGAATCGTTTTACTGAGGTTTGTTCCTCATACTTTATTTCCTGATAACTAAGACTTGATATCATAAGTGGGTATGTATTTAATCGCCTCAGGTTTTTTCCCGGCACAATCAAATGATTCACATTGTAAAGTAATTTAAGTTGGTTACTTTTGGGTGGCGTGATACTTGCCAAAAGACTTGGATAATACAACGACAGCGACAATATTTTGTATATGCTTTACAGATGACGCGAAATAAGATACAACAAATTTTTGCATATGCTGTTAGGGCTTCATGCTTAGCTTCAATTAAATTTGATCAGCTGTCATTTAAGCGGAAACTCTAAAATAAACATCAATATACGTTTATTTCGATAATTTTTAAAATAAAAAAAAGAAAAAACACCAAACCCTTTTCTCAAAAGCTCAGACTAGATACTAGATTATTCCATGGAGTTCGAGGCCTCGGCAAATTATATTTTGTGTTTTTTTGCAATATCAGAGCACACAAATAATTTCATCATCCACATCATAAATTCGGACTTCAGAATTAGATCAAAAGTCAATGCCTAGACTATAACCATGGGTCAGGCTCGTCATTTGCAAATTCCCATCGTCTGTCTGGGATATCACGATGCATGATATTTTGGTAGATATTTAGGATCTAGGATTGCGTTTATGGATTTTAAAAATATTTAGTTCAATTTATTTCAGATTTGCCACAACGCGATAAAAATTCTTCGCTTTTTCAAAATTACTGACATCATATCTAAATATTTATTCGCTTGGATACTTGATGATGCCGACTAACTAAAATAGTCTAAATGCTTTTCGCATCTTTTCGCCAGTACCGCACACGCAGTGCTTCATATAAACCTTAGCGATTTGTTGCACCCAGTCAAAGCTTATGTTAGTCTGATGGTGGGGATGCTTTAAGATCCAATTGAAGGTTATTTTATTCCGTCCCATATGAACATTTGTTTTAACAACAATTAACGCTCCCCCTCAATGCCTATTCCCATTGGTTGTGTTCATGTTGTACTGAGTAAAGAAAACTACGTCAAAATGATGTACCACATATGAACACACATGTAGTGCAAGGCTACGTGACGTACTTTGTAAATACGAAGCCAGACAAAAACGGAATTTGCCGGAGAATTTCATTAATCACAATCTCATCGTTAACAGCAGCTTGCGCTGTTTATGTATATTTTAATGCCAGCCCCAATTGGCCTTTGTACTTCGATTCAAGCTATTGACGACAGCTTGAAATGATTTTCAGAAACCCTCGTTGAATTAATCTTCGCAAATAAGAATTTTAAAAAAATTGATAAAATCATCTATACATACGAATTGATTTTTTTTTTTGGTATTTTATTTTAGTATATAATGCATGTATATGTGTTTCAAAATTATCATAAATAGAGAGGAAAAAATCACATTAGTCTTATCGACATACGCATATGCTAAGACCTTTTTAACATCACTACTTAGGTTTAACTTATGGACTAAAATTTTGATTATAATGCTTTTAAGTATTGCTTACGAGTACATGAGTAAGGATGGCGTTTATGCATTATTTTGATTACATTGTTTTTCTTTTTTTAGATGTACAAATATTACTATCCTAGTTCTAAGTACAGTGATTTAACAATTAAACATTAAACATAACGTTTGAGTCGACTAAGTACACATTATTCTTTAGTAGACCGCATGCTACCAATGACATGAACCCTGATGTCCCAATTATTACAATCAGTAGTTAACTTTATTTTATAATAAACTCGTTGATTTGTACTCAAACATTTCTAATACAAGTAAAAAAAAACAACTCCAACTACATATTTGGCACAGAGAATACGACTAAGTTACTCTCACACAATTCCGGTTCAATACAATTTAATTTAAAACTTCAAATTGTCTTTTAAATATGCCTTCTGTTTTACCTCTTCCTTTTCGCAGCTGCCTTCAGTAGAGCGACGAACACACACCGTTTCAGGGCGTAAAATAAAGCATTGCGTCTGCACGACGTTAAAGAATAATCTTCCAACCATATTAGCATCAGAATTATCTGCCATTTTTAGGCATGTACGAAAACGACGATCGCAACTGCAGTGACTAAGGGTAAATGGACGGTAATTGAAGAGATCATATTTCTTCGACATGCCAGGAATGTAAATTTGGCAGTGATCATGTCGACGACAGCACTTGTCCGCACTAGATGCACCACCTAGGTGATTGTAATTGCCAGCTGTATTCCCACGACCGCACCATCGCGTGTTCGGTGCGATTAGCCAATCAGAGAGCTCGCGTCTTTTTCTTGAATGAAAATCACCTGCATTCTCTGCGTCTGGATGTGCGTATTCGCGATAACTTGCTTGCAGGACAGAGGGAATTGAAAGACTTTGAGAAATCGAATTTTCTAGATTGTCCTGACTCCGCAGTGTCTGTGGTATTGTGATGGCCCCATGAATTAAATTAATACAAACAAATAGTGAGCACATTAGCAATACGGAACTTTTTAGCACAAACATTTTCTAATTGGATTATTGACCAAGTGAATTAAAATTATGAAAAGCGCAACGTAATCCGAGAGCAAGCAGCAAGATATTAACAGATGTGCGAAATAAAGCAAACTACTGCCAGTTGACGTATAACATGTCATTTTATATATCAGCCGCAAAGATTGTTCGACGAAACCAAATGACCGATAAGTTTCGCAATAATCTTTAGCGTACGTACGTATGACGTTTGGGTGTGTTTATGATTAATAGTGCACATGATTAAACTCTAAACTACAAGTGATTAATACACCATGAACTTGAATACAATCTGCAGGTTCTTAGAAATTTTGTTACACTAAATCGCATTAGCGTGTGATATTTGGGAAGAAGTAAACAAATAATATTCATTCACAGTGACTTAGAGCAGAAGATTAGGTCACAATACGCTTGCGAATCTTGTGGGTATGTTCGATGAGTTTTTTTGTTTTAATTATTTTTAACGTTAGATGTAAGGATGTGTAATGTGAAGTCATTACAGCTAAGTATTTATTGTTTTTTTATCATCTACGTTTATTACCAAAGCAATTTATTGTATGCATTGTACATATGTATACATGTACTAACTATTCGAGAGACGGATCGTTAGAAAATACAAACCCGATTTTTTGGAGGAGTAATTTGACTTTTTCTGTTCTGATCCAAAAAACAGTTTGAATAGAGCGGTGCACACTGTACCACATGTGGTACGACTCGGTCGGACGACCAAAATATGGTTTGCGTTCACATTGTACATGTACTACGCGGTTGACAGACTTCATCTGAGGGTAGTTTCGTGGCATAACATTGCAGCACTGTATTTTAGCAGTGTTGATTAGTGAAGAGAATGAGAGAAAAAAAGTAGAAAAAAGCGATAGCACGCACGACAGCATTCAAAAAAATCTAACCAAAACTTATCATTCATTGACATAATTTTTCTCGTTTATGCGCTGATGCTCATTCATTAAAATCAAAAAACATAAATGAGAATTTGCACTGCGGTCGTACGACCAGTGTTATTTGTTCATCCGACGCGGTATTTCGACCGGGTCGTACCACATGTGGTACAGTGTGAACCGCTCTAATTCGATATGTTATACCCAGTAAAAGCAGACATTTGTTTCTCAATTTATTTCTTCAAACTGTCTGTTGATAAGCGGCGTTTACACTTAACAATTTTGTCGATAGGATTAGCATGACCACAAATTGGAAAAAGTCAAAACTTTCTGTCTACCGTACAACAAGTCTGCCAACTTTGTAGTAACGAGCCTTCACATTGACAATGCAAATCGTGTCGAAAAATTGTAGAGTGTGAACGTTTAAACTAACTGAAGAAGCATGTGTCTGTATTAAGATAAAAATTAAAACATGTTGTTGTTTTGGAAGACTTTGTATTTTATCAGCTTATATGTACAATTAATCAACTTCATATAATCGTATATCTTGTTTCTTAATAATTCGCTCTAACTTTAATTCGCTCTAACTTTAATTCTCCTAGTGATGGCACTATCTGTGAGAATAAGAACTTCCATTTCGTTCTCCCCAACTTCAAAATTTAGAAACCGCATTTAACTAGAGGTGTTTACATTTCAATTTAATCTTCAAGACATGACATAATATTATAATCTAGATATGCAAGATTCAACCTACCGCTAACAAAAAGAACAAACGGAAAATAAAAACCAAACATACAAAAACAGACAATAAAATGTTGCAGAATACAATATCAATGTCATCCCCACGATGCAATACTAATTTACATTGCTACCGCCGCTACCGTGTCCACTCCAATTATTATCAATTGTTCTACACGATACTGTATCTATGAGTACTGGTATCACTCTATTGTGCGCTTACTGTAATACAAGTGCAGTGGCTGTAGTGGAGAACTAATGTCTCAACAGATTGTTGACTTTAGTTTAGCCATCGGCATCCGCCAGCCGTAGTAAATTCCGACCAGAAGAAGACAAAACCCATCCCTGCACCGTGCCACATACATGTATCCAAGTGCGCTGCAACATGGTTGGCCATAATTTATCATGGATTCTATCTGTGTCCCCTAGTCGACTGATGATATAGTTGAAACTACCGTGGTGTAGGCACCTTCGGGGACATGAACAATACAAAAAAAAAACTGTCTCCTCATGAACAGCTGTCTACCAAAGTCATCTGCAGAAGGTACTGAGTTGCCACCAAAGAATAGAAGCATTCTGTTTATGGCTTTGAGCTGGAACTAGAATTGCACCGCAGATTAACTTTATCCTCTTCTTCTTCTTTTTCTTCCGTTAGAAGATGTTAGGTTGTTTTTTTTTGTTTGTCGTTCTTAACAACTCTTGTTTAGTTTTTTTTTTGCGTCGCCGTCGCAGATAATCTCTTAGTTCTGGTAAGTGACTTTGGACTCTAAAGATCTCTGGCGAAGAAACTAGAAGACAGTGCTGCAGGTTGAGTGCAAAAATTAGGGCACCGTCCACCGTGAATTGTTTCTTTTTCTTCTTCTTGTTTTCTACTAGAGCACTCTTCTTGGTGTGTGCTCTCGTTCTTCTACTCCTGCTCTATATATCGCTGAATGGTTGAGATTAATTGCATCTTCTGTTGCATCCGAGCGGAGATCACTTGCTTGAGATTAAATTCATTATAATTTATTTGCTCGGAGCTCTGAGGAGATGAGTGAGTGTGATCTGTGTGTTCTTGCTAGGAGAATGGAACTTGTAACCAGATTTAGGTCAGTAGTATAGATGGGAAGTTGGCAGGTAATTTAGGCCATTCTAACCAGATTTTTGTGAAAATTTTAAATTCTGCGCATAACCGGTATCCTGTGATACTGATGCTCTTGTGTACGCCGCAATGGTTAACGAGAAGAAACGCATTAGTGGATGCTTGGTTGGTTTGGAAAGGAGAAGAATGTTGCTTTGATATAATAGTCTTCATTTGTGGGTAGTTCATTTCGAAACGCAGACGGCACGGTCTTTGGTGCTGCTTAAAATGGAAATGGCATTCGGACAGCTAGGGAGAAAGGAGTATTCCAAGGAGGATCAGATTTGGAATTCAAAAGTGATGTTCGGTTGAGAAATGGGTCGATCTTGGAGTAAGATTAATGGTGATTCGTTCGCCTGAAAGGAAATGTGCAGCACTCGTTTCTTTTGAGGTTATTCCTTAGATAATTTCATATTATGTTAAATTATTCCAATTCCTTCCATACGCCATCGAACTTCAATGATTTCGATTAGAATCAAGAATTTGTGTGTTGGACTTTTACATACATTTTACATGCAACTGAATAATAATATGTGTGATGCTGTAATCCGGGGTGGACGTTGGCTTAGTTTCCCTTGTATCCCTCACGAGTGGAGGGGACCTACTGTTTTATGACGTCTGCCAACGGTGAAGATCTAGCAGCTTTTTCTAGTCAGTTATACCCTCCGAGCATTGCCAGTGACTATTCGTGTCAGGAATTTAAGTTAAACACCAAGCGTAGGAGTCGACACATTTACCCATTATTCTATTCTATTAAATAATATTTTAATAACAATTCTCGTTCCGGCTACGACGAACAAATACAAAATAATGCATATTATCAATGGTCGATGATTTATACCCAACATTAACTCGAAACTGTGTGTTAAAAAAATTGTCTCTAACACATCTTAAAGTCGATTTCTTTAGGTTTCATTAAAGTTAAGGTAACCTTTAAAAAATTCTCTTAAAAAAACCCAAGTAGAAGTTGTGAATAATTAAATAAAACGGATGATAATGTGTTCTTAGCCTAGAGTCCTATTACATTTTATGTGCAGTCTGTTTGAAATTATCAAACGTACTCAGTGAAACATTTATTTATCTCGTTCTGGGTCAACTACTTCTAGATGTATAATCAGCAATATGGCAAAACATTTGCATCTTTTCGGTACATTTGCTTTCACAATAGAACTGACGCCTACAATCTTCTAAGTAGTGCCGCACGTGACAGAGCTGTTGGTTCATGAAGGATGTCACTCGTAATGTAATCTACGTCAAGCACGTACTTAACTTTTCTTCATCTGTGCGTCTGTTTGTGACTAACGCACAATAGTTAAACTATTAACCTAAATGTACTCTATGACAAACTTGTTGTGATGTCACACCTTTAGTGCCAAAAGTGGGGTGTGTGCTAAAAGATGGATGCTGGAGATGAAGAACTGTTGCACTCTTGTAATGGGAGTGATGCTGCGCATTATTTTAATGGCAAAAGGAGTGCTGATGATGTTAATGGATAGATGCTTATTACGAATATGGCCCAAATAATTGTTGAAAAATTAAAACGGAGGTAAAGAATATGGACATGAGTGTGGGAGGGGAGGATAGCAAATAGGTAAATTACGCACAATAGGAAATATTGCTTTTAAACCTAAACCCAAGTTCACTAATGAAAAGGAAGAAAGCCATATAGCATCGAGTTACACATGCCGAATGTTGTCTTTCAAGGCTTCAATTGTCTGGCGGTCTTGGCGGCCAAATCACTTCGGAATTTGGTGAATTATAATCGGGAACTACATTTGCAATAAATTCAATGCTTCATTGCCTGTGTGGCACTTTCACACCGTCTTGTTGAAATCACAAATCGTCAATTCACATATTTTCAACAATAGACAAACAAAAAAGTTGGCAACGTTTAACACATTTCCGGCCCAAACTGTAACACGAGATGATTGTGCAGGTTTCTCAAAATATTGGCGTGGATTTTCCAGTAACCATTTAAATTGGTAGTACAATGTACCAGTTTTTGAGTCTGAGTGCTCAAGTGCAGTGTTCAAAAACCTCCGACAAAAAACAAATAAAGCCATTTAAATGGAAATGAGCTCGAGCTCGAGCTCTGAGAAAATCATTTTTCCTTTATAACCATCCGGTTGTGGTTCCATTTCCACACATTTCGTAGCGGATTTTAACTATATACTCAATTTAGTAAATTGAACATTTTCACCTTCACAACTTGACACCTGAAAAAAGAAATAAACCAGTATTGAAAAGAAAACTCGAACTTGAAATACCCTGTCGAAGTATTTAAATACTCATATGCTAAAAAGGATGTGGAAATTCAAGACCAAACACAAAAAAATGTTGTTTTTATTTACACGTTCGATGATGGCCTAGATTTTTTTGTATTCTGAGAAAATCGTGAAACTCCGGACGACGGTAATGCCTGCATTCACGCAGTAATTGAGCTCCGCGAACCCATTGAATCCACGTTTAGCGTACCAGCAAACACATATTCGGAAATATAATACCGTGATTAGAAGCACTGCTTTTATTTGTGCATAACTGACTGAATATAATGCATGACAAATTACCAAGACCAAATCGCATCAAATTGTTGTTTAAGATTGAGGTCTGCTGAAGACTGACAATCACATGAGTATGAGCCACAGAATCGAAAATATTCATCTATTTGCAAACAGGTAATGCATCCCACAGTCAATGGTAATTGTCTCGTGCAAATGTACGTGCACAATCCAGCGACAGTGATCATATCACACAAATAAGAGATGAACAGCGGTAATGTCTGGCCATTTACGATAAAAGCGCTTGTGGCGCTGTGTGACCCACTGACCCCATGCTATATTCAAAAATTAACCAGAGCAAATTATACCACACCTATGGCAGGAAGAGAAAGACGAATAACAATTTCTTTGTCCAACTGACTTCCTGTGTGTCTCTGTGGGGTTTTCACTCGTCGTTGAAACAAAAGCGGCTAGAACACGCTTCTCCATGGCTTGGGCAAAATTTGCAAGCATATCTTCTGGAAAATCATAAATTACTAACCTCATGTCAGGTGTCCCTAAGATGTGTCTATTTCAAGGTAAACAAACAGATTGAGGCGTCTGTAATTTCAGCGGTGTCACTGCAATGCAATACTGAACTATTGGTAGCGATTAAGTTATTAAACCTGAAATGCTTTTGCCCGTCATTCTTTCAGTGAAACGACGCGTTGCTATTGTGATCATGACATCTTTTTCAGGTGCAATTATTGGCATGGCCTGTGGAAGAGTCATGAAGTATCCTAGGATGTGTGCGGTCGGCTGGTACTTCTGGAAATCATGACTATTGGCAAAGTAACTGCGATCAGAAGGCTGTCGTTACATCGCAACGGTGTACATGAGTATTATCACTTATGACATAAGTCATGTGTCGTTGGGAAAATAAAGTGATAGGTGATAAAGTGGTGAAGAGTTACTGCAATCTGACCACTTAAGTGTACAGTTAGATAGAGTAAGCAAACGCTATAAACAGAAGGTGTTGTGACTGTAAGTTGAGTCTTTGCGGAGTAAATGGGTGCTATAATTATGTGATGTGATAAAGTGCTCTCTTATTCCAATCAATTATATGAGACGATTGTTTGATGTTTCGTTTTGATGGACTCTGATGGGATTGCTATGTAAGTAATTTCACTAATTCAGACAAACAGCCGCTGCGGGCACATTTCATTGTTTGATATCACACTATAGAAGGCGATTATGAATGGATATATATATAATGGAATAACTGACTTTTCAAATAACGTGATTAGCTATATGACTACATCCACATTCAAGAACTGAACATTCTAAATACCTTTCTTTACATTTGCCTTTATTAATACATCTTTATACTTACTGAATTATTTCCGTTGTTATGCATTCTGAAATAGAGGTTCGAACCTAAGAAAGTGGAAAATTAAAAAAAGTCAGCCCTAGATATGCCTAATGTCTTTCAGGATTGATCCAAAAAATGCTAGAATGGATCTTAACGAAGTTGGAAATGGTACATCTGTGTTTATAGATAACTTTTGTCTTTTGTCGTTAGTAGTTCTGTGGTGGCAATCAGAAATCAATACTCAAGCCTTCTACCTCTCTTGCTCCTTAACATTTTTTGACAGTCATATGTCTTGCAACAGTCGTATGTTGCGCTACCCTCCAAATAGTTTACATTGCACTGAATTTGTTTATTTTCTTAGTGGAGTCTCCAACACTGATAAATAATGAAACAATGTTGAAATCGTTAAATTTAGGGTGCTTTCAATCAAAAATAAAAGTAATTTAAATTGGAAAACTTTTATCCTGCTTGACTTATTTATATCGTGTGGCAAACAATAAATCTACATCAATATTTAAGCGCAGCTGTCTTTAAATCTGAATATTTGAACAGTCATCGGCGTAGCGATTACAGAGCGCAGCTGTTGAATTTGAATTGAATTTTTAAAATAAGACGAATTTCAGTTGTTTCGAAAAGATTAAGAAAATCGTTGTTGTCTGCATACAACGTTATCACTGTTGCACACAATGAGCAGACGAAACTGAATAATATACAAAAGTCACTCACTTGGGTGAATTACGTATACGACCGAGTAGATGTATAGTTCAAAAACCAGCACTTACCCGTATCGACTGATGTATGAAACCCCGATGTCACTGATGCTTTATCCTTTTCTAAATTCTTTTTCTCACAGTTTACACAAAACAGATTTACTGAATATATTTGCAGCAAAAGCTGAACCCGTTCACACTTAATATTACATCACTTTCTCCACGGCACACATGAAGTCACATTAAATTCCCGCCAAATTCAAATTTGAATTTCTAACCAAACAACCGACAATAGACTAGAAACAAACTCGACCAAAGCTGACCAAAACAAATTGAAATGTATTTCGAATCACAAGACGGAGAACACTCAAGTGACTTCTGGACGATCACTGAATGAAATAAGAATCGGGATAGAAATTGCAATTCCTCCTCATCTCCACAGTTTCTGTGTTCAAAGAAGAACAAGAACCTGCCGTCCAGAAACAAAACAAAACCTGGTTACTCAGCGTCCATAGTTAAGACGAATCTGAGACATAGGCGAACAGGCGAAGAACATTTACACGTAAAAGCTGAATGAATGGAGAGGAGAATGGGCATGTGAAAAAGACAGTCAGTGTACCGTGTGCGTCCTTATTCTATCATAGACACTTCAACTCACTTCCAGCAACCACACTTACTTGGGGATTCTTAGAGAACCAGAAATGAGAACCATGACAGTCCAAGTAGTCAGAATGCACAGATTCGATCCAAATGAAGCGCACACAACATGCTCGTACTGAACGATGATCGTGTTGTTTAGGCACGGGAAAACGTTCTCGATGACTTCCAGCAACTATGAAGCACAATGGACATATGTAATGCAGGTATACATTTTGTGGGTGCAGAAGATCACCGGCAAAAGGGAATGGATTTGCGTCGGCGTCTTTTGGTTGTTGTCATACCAATTTACTGGTCGAGAGGAGAGTGGATAAGCATTAGAACTGATTGAGGCTAGGGGTTGCTCCGAAATGATCTCGTTGAATTAATTCTTGAATGAATGAATATTTGTGGGCGTGAAATACGGGAGTAAGTCAGTGCTAAGTAATGGTTAGGTCAGTGGGAGTTATTCGGTACTTCCATTTAATCCATTTGAAGAGCAACTACTGCGTGGATAGTGTGACATTTTGACAGTTGACGTCTTCTTTTAGTTTTAGAGTTCCGGAGAATCATGTTGTGACAGTTATTCTGACGGTATTCAGTCGTTCTCACTGGTGAGTACCTAGTGTGTTTTGATTTCTGGGAAGTAAGGAAGTTGATGATGATGTAGAAGATTTTAATTTGAGTGTCACAGTATCCTACTCAGAATTTCTTTGGCGGCTACAAGTAAACTTTTTATTGAGATATTTTGAGTTATGCTTTAGAACGCTGAATATCCTCAAATTTTAATTTTCTAAAATGACACCTTTGATATCAATCTTTAATGATTTTGTTCACATAGCGTGAATCGAATTCTCCCATAGTTCTCAAAGTTGCCTTGTTCTATTTTGAAATGGTTCGAAGTATGTACATGTGCTTGTCACCAAATTAAAATAACCACAAAATCAATCCGAAATCGATTCTGCACCGCAAAACGTATGTACTGTGTATCTACCTCCAATCGCGGGGAATACATCATAACAATACATCCGTTTCAGTAGGCCATTTCATGCCATTCAATGTGTCCACTAACCAGTATAACATACACCATCCACTGACCTGACCCAAATAACTAGTCGCCATCGTCCGGATTTCCTGCTAACTATAGCCCACCCACTTGTTAATTCGCAGACGCCCCCTTCTCAATTTGAAATCCATAAACGATGGCTGTATGTGATCGACAATCCACATGCTAGCTGCACAATATCCAGGTGAAGTTTTCAATTTATGCCCGACAACCAGAGGACAGGTAAAAAGTTGTATCCCCATCAACAAAACCAACAAATTCTGACTGAGAGTTGCGGTATGGTTCTTCTCAGTATCGAGCATTGAGAGAGGTAGCGCTAATGTACCATCCTACTATATTTCATGTGCGCCGTGGTATTGCGCCTGTCACCTGGCTCAGAGACGGCTTATAATTGTCTAGCTGTTGCCACCACAGCATCTGTAACGTGTTCGAGTGGATATTCCTCTAAATGCTCGTCAATTCGGCTGCTGCGGCTAAGCGAATACACCGACACTGGTAGGAGGACATATGATCGATAGGTGAGGCATTAGAAATGTTACGAGCGTTCGACATTGGCCGATAAATGCTACTACGGTGCAGTGTTTTACTAGTAGAATGATCGCGTCGCGTCCCGTTTACTTGGCTCTCATCTCGAGGCACATTCACTGTACAAGACGCAGCGGCGTGTTGATTGTCCATAATGGGGCTATCAATTGTGGCTGCAGACATATTGCGGACGGAGAATGTAAAAGAAGTATCTACGAAACGGGAACAGAGCTTATCAGGGGAACTTGCATATTGTAAGCGTGCTGTTGTTGCCGTACAAACAGGTTACACGCCAAGTAGTGCGTAAAATTGTTTCGGACGACGACGGTGGATACTGGCAAATATGTGTCGATCCCGGGTTTTGTGAATGCGGTTTAATTGGCCGGTTTACAAGTTGTGTGCTACCACGCGAAGGCTGTCCTTATTGCGAATGGGGTTGCCGCTCAGGCGATTTGTTTAGTAATCGATTACAAGATGTGTGGTTGATGTTGTTAAGAAACGCATTCGCTGCTAAGCGGGTGAAAGAGGAGTTTGGCTGGGTGAATTGCCTTGTGTTTATGTAGGTGGGAAGCATGCACATGCTAAAGATTGATAAATGGAAGGGATTTCTTCATCACTGATAATACGCTTTTTATGTATGTATGTGAAATTGTATGAAAGTTTCCGGGATATGTTTTAAACTATTTTTTGTACTTTGAAAATATTTCTAAGTTCTGTAATCTTGAAAGCTACATGCACCACTTCCGAGATAGTTTCTTGTATGTAAATATTTGCATTCAATGTGGATTACTATTCTGCTCTAATCACAATATGTTTCCAAGTTATTTTGCAAGTGTTTCTAAAGATGAATTCATTTGATACAATCCTTAGTTACGTGTGTGCTTTTGTAGAAAGACTATATATAGTAAATAAAATTTACTTCATAATTCATAATTATTGCAACAAAATATAATTGGTTACATCAAATGACCAGTTTTCTTGCCAAAACAAATCAAAATAATATAGATTGTCCATGAAGACAACAAAAAAACATAGTCTAAGCAGAAAGGCACACTTAAATTTAGTTCAGAATAGCTTAGTTACCCGTATGGGGTCAGTAGGTTAGATGTAAAAACGATTGTTAAGATAGTTAAGCTAGTTTTAAGTATTTTTGTCTAGGTGATGATGTCATCAGTAAAATGAAATCAAAATAAAACAAAATTGAATTTAAAAAAAAAAGGATTCACAGAAGATTAATGTTAATACTGAAGTAGTAGAGAAGTAGTAGTAGTAGAAGAAGTAGTCTTCGACTAATGAAAGTTAAATTCACAAAATATGATATTCTTCGCAATATTTTTGGTATTGCTACGGCGTTACTTTGTACAGTGTTTAAAGTTTGTTCTACTTCACTTCAGTTTGGGTGCATACCTTGTGGTGGTTTATAAAAAACCTGAAGTATAACAGTTGCATACTTATTTTGCTTAGTCCATGTATTATTTCTTGCATCGTCTTAGGCGTCTTGGTTAAAGTCTTATACTGAACAAATAATTGCTGAATCACCACAATTGTAGTTAAAACAAGGAAATACAAAAATAATAAAGGATTTGTTCGCAGTGTTTTAGTATGTGAGTAGGTACTAAATTGAAATTTTAATTAACACTGCGAGAACTTTCAGATAATTTTCAGACCATTTTTCCAGCGAATATATGCAATCACCAGACATAAGAAATCAGCGATATACTAAGCAAAAACACAATCATTGCCATGTTCGTGGATTTGATCCTTTTCATTTAGTTTTCCCAAATTTATTATGTTAAATTGGAATATACAATATGTAGCATTCGCGTACAGCTTCGTAGTTTGACAGTTCATAGATGCAATTCCGTTGACACCTACGCTGAGAGTTCTGCGTATTTTGTTCTTATTACAAGTAATAATAAAGAAATATGTACATATATCAATAAGATTCACATATTCTTCTTCTTTATTACTTGTAAAGGAGATATCCAACTTCTAACCCCATTGCCTTGTCGGCCATCTCTCAACGAGATGGCCAAGTATTTTAGCATCCAACTTATGTGGATGCCGGGACACTGCGCCATCCCAGAAAGTTGTGAAGCGGACGGATTCTCCATGTTCCAGCAGTCAGCCAATCCAACCTAACCTCAAATAACTCCATTAACTCCTGATTTCATCTGACCCAAGAGTAGTAGTGGGGTGAGTTAGAATTCTTATATGAAAATTATTGAAAGCTTTTTTGTTAAATTTCGTTGTTAAATAAACTGTAATGAGGTGTAAACGATCAAAAAAGCTGGGTCTCCGGATCGGGATCATCGTCAACTACATAATAAAGGTTGCATACTCATATTCGTGTGCCCATATCGTGCATACTGTATACTGTAAACACGATCCTGATGAGAGCATGTATATCTACAAATGGCTCCATCTATTTTGACTTACTGACAGAGTATACTTTCTAGGAAAATATTATCAAAACTCGTCCTTCGGAATCTGATTTAAACCTCTCTTCTGCTCGTGAGATAACAATATCCCCCACAAGCCTATTGGAACCAGGTCCAGGTTAAATGCCGGCTTTGAAAAAAAAAAACAAAAAAATAGTTAAGTTCAGTTTCAGCATGTTTAGATTGCTTTCATGAACTTTTCACGGGCTTGCGCTTATTTCTTTCTAAAGTGAATCAACTAATGATTAATATAACCTTATAGTTCTGATAAAGGCTCATCATAAAGCTAAGAGGTCGATAATGTAAATTGTAATTGTTGCCAGAGGTTATTCGTAGCTGCAGCTCCGATAGATAACTTAGTTTTGCTCTCAGTGCATTCACGGCATAGTTCCTACCACATTATGGATGTTTAGGCATTGATCCAGTTGGTGACTTAATACTAAGCTCTTTTAAAACCCATTTAATTTATTTAAAAGCATACAAGCTTCCGATGAACCTATAAACAAACAAAAAAGCAGCATTTTTTTTTTGAAAAACATCTCTCTTAGTACATATTTATTCAAGTATAAATATAAACAACACAAAATAAAATCTACTGACAAAATTATTAGTTCACTTGTTCTCTTAATTGTTCTCAAAAATATCTAACCAACCACGATTTGTTCAAAATAAAAACAGAATTAAAAACATTATCTGTTCAAGTTCAAGAAAATTGTGAAACATAATATACAGTTCTACTGCAATTGTTCCTCATTATTTCAAAAAGCCAAATCCAATTGCTTCAAGAACAGACAAGTTCAGTTTTATATGATATGACTAAAAACGCTCACAAGAAAAAAAATCATAAATATATATATGTATGCTTTTTGTTTGTTTTTTAAATCCACAAGGTTATGTGAACCAAGTGGATTTTATGCTTTTGTTCTTTGCTTGGCGTAGTCTAAAGCGTTCGTTAGGATTCTTTTCTCTAGTATACGATATTGTAGAATTAGGGCTTTTAAATAGCCCACCTTCGCTTGTCCTTTCTCGTGATTCTGCAAGGCTAATTCGTCGTCCTCCAATGTTGTGGGGAAAACTCTCAACAGCAGGCTGAGTCGTGTCTGTAAGAACAACCATGTTTTCGACTCAAGACAAGTTTCTAACGCGCAGTCAATGTGAAAGAGATCGGCTGCGCGATTTTCAATCCAATGCTCCAGTTGCTCACGATTCATATTGAAAATTCGTACAAATGCTAAGAGTTGAGGTGAAATGAAGAGCGGTGCTGGCAATACTTTTAGTTCAGCATTCTTTGGTATCTCTAACAGTTCTAAGAGTTTTGTACGTTCAGTAAGGAGTTCATCCGAACTACTGACGCCTAGTTTAATGCTGACGCTATCCTTTTGATTGTCTGGATAGACAAAACTGAAAAAGGAGAGATAAAATTTAAAAAAATTAAACGATCATGAGAAGATTTGTTTTACATACCCGTTGTGTACAAGGAGATCAGCATTGGATCGGTCGCCGTAATAGATGAAGATTTGGTCGCCTTTTTGAAAATCTGTCAACGCTAGACTTTCGAGTCGGCTAAGTTCCATATTAAAGAAGGACGTAATTGTTCCATCCTTGTGATTGGCCATATCCCAAAATGGTATGAGGGTAGCTATGGTGTCATAACCATGAGTTGAGTCTTCTTCTTCTGGTTGCTCTAACCTGGGTATGATGTTCTCTCTTGTCATTACGGTGGACACAGCCCAGCTGAAAGAGTGACAAGGAAAAGGAAATGTTTTATAGACTTAACTGTCAACGGTGCCATAAATCGAAAAAATCATACATATTGTGGGCCAAAACTCTACTGAATATTCTACCAAAATTCTAACACCATTATTTAACAGCAATAAATCACGCCAAACTCAAAGAAAAAAAAATCCCAAAGGAATTAAACTTGATTAGTGTCAATTAGATGGGCATCCAATCCAACTTAAGACTCAAATATGCTCCACTGAAAGCCAAATCTTCTCTCACACTGTCTACGTTTCCAGAAAAAGTAATTTAAGGCACAAATAATAAATAATTTACACAGCAAATAACTCGCATTAGTGTTTCGAATCCTTTAAAATCTTCAATTTGCCAAACCCCCTTGGCGTTATTTTGGAATCTATTCCACCTTCATGCGGTTCACCGTTCACCCTCCCACAGGAATTTAACGTTTCTTTTTGTATTTCCTGTACCAGATCCGTTTCCAGTCGACGATTACCACTGTTATCCTTGCAAGAAACCACAGTGTATTCGGTGGAAATCCCTCGAATTGTGTTCGACGCAAGAAAACAATATTTCTTCCTCTGCTTAATGCATGGCGGATTTTGTACTCTCCTGGCGCTCAGGATCAACCTGAAGGGTCTTAACCCTGCAGTTGTGGACTGGTAATGAAAGTAAAATGTTTCTCCTCGGCCGTACCACCAACCATATCCTTGGCGTATTCTTTTACGGGGAAAAAGAGAAACATCCGGATTGTACGTGGATGAGGAAAGACGGGTAGGTAAAGTCCAAGGGGAGAGACATTGAACAAGAAGTGTACGGAGATGAGTGGAAACGGAAATGAATGTGGTTAAAAAGTTTGCTATACGGAAAGAAGGAATTATGTTCAAAGTATTTGACATCTGTGTCGGAAGGATTTCTTCGTTGGCTCAGCTCCTTTTTGTTTTATCATAGTTTTTGCTCATGTCTATGGGTGTCAAAGTGTAAAGATTTAAGGATATTAAAGGGTTATACTGAAGTGGATATATTGTTTCAAAGACGATGTTCATGAGGAGAGAAAGGAATATTTAAACAAGCTTCGGAAAAGTTTCATATGCTGCGGGTCTGCGGGGTAGTGGAATGTTTTGTATGGTTACTTGTGTGTTATGAGTTAAGAACGATATGTTGCCGTTTAGGTACTAATAATTTAGTACATGAATCTTATGTTGTAAATTGTTGTAATTAGCAGGGTGGACATTTGCTGGGATGGTATATGTACATAGTAAATGCATATTTTGAGATTTCGAAAGAAAACAGATTCATATTTATCAATTATAAAAGACTTATCCAATTGTTACTGTTGTAGTAGAAATAAGGCACATTACGAAAGCTGTTGAATTATTATGTTCGTTTTCCACGCGTTATTCCTCCTGTTTAGTCATTTCTGAAACACATTACATCTCTCTCGGCCGTCACAATTTGTACGAGAGGTTTATTCCGTATGGGAATAAACTTTATAGTTAAAATTCAAACCTCACTAAAATAAAATCAATACCTGTCAATACGGGGAGCATTAAAAATGAATGACAGTGCAATGTTCAATGTTCATCAGAAAGGGATTAAACTGAGTGACGCCGTACAAAGTGCTATAAGTGCGAATCATTGTAAGTCAACCACCGGTTGTATAGGCAATGTACCATCAACCGTAGCAGATGATTTCTATAAAAAATAATTTTCTTATTTTAGCAAGTGAAATACGAGCAGTTGTGTTGCATTTAATTGATTTGAGTTAAATGAAAGTGAAAGCCGTAAGTAAGTGGACTTAAATGCTTCCTTTGACCAAACATTTTGTAAATGACTTGTGTGCTTTCAGTTACCAATGTAAGAATTCAGCACATACATTTGCTAACTTAATAAATAAAGTAAGAGTAACGTATTTTTAATTTGGCCGTACTTAGGAGTCACCAAAAATACTGTTTGGTTTTAATTAAAAAGAGGGAAGTATTAATCGGGTTTTGTAAAACAGCTGAATTCCGCAGTTGGTTGAGTTCCAGACATTGATTAGAGGGGTCCTCGGTTCGAATCCCAGTGAAAGCTAAGTTAATATGCTTTATCCAGTTTCAAAACTGGTTCAGTGATTAACGACTCTATCACTGGAGTTGCCGATCAGTGGTAGTAGTCTGACTATGGGTACCAACATGGTCTAAGTGTGCTGGCTATTTCGCTAGCACCCTAACCAAATCTAATCGGGTTTTGTGGCGGGCAAGATCAGCGTCTAGTTTCGAATCCCAGTAAGGCACAAATAATTTTCACAGTATAACTGTCTAGAAAAAGCTTCTTAAACTTGGCCGTTCGGATCATACAACTATAGGTCGCTTCCACTCGTAAGAGAACAATAGCACGCACAACACGATTGGTTGCTGAGAGGCTAAGCCCTGGCCATCTACGGGCTCAAGCGCCACCCATACTATTATTATGTTATTAATCGGTTTTATACTTTTCCTTAAGTTGACTGCAAACTATATAAATGTATGCGGTACCACAACAACTTTCTGAGAAAATAATACAGTCAAACTTCCCTATAGTGAACTTGTATGGATATATTTTAAGTATATTTTTAAGTCCCGTGCGAATTTTAGTAATAGGAACGTTCGACTATAGTAATCCTAAATACCGAAGCCTCTCGAGAGTACTTTCCCGGCGTACAAACTTCGCCTAATTTATCCGACCAAATCATATGTATGTCAGAAGTGCAGTTGAACATAATGCAATGAAGTTAAACAAAAAAAATATTTAAAGAAAAAATTACCCTACGGCAGTTATCTCAGTAGAAATTTTCACTGCCAAATCTGAAAAAAGCTTGAAGAGCTCAACAAACCTGCATCCATCGCATCAACGACTGCAGCACTACTGACCACCCTTCCGTTCTAACGTCAAAACTGTGAACAATTTTTTGGCCATTAAAAAGTATGGAAAGGAGCACAACAAGAAGCAAATACTTGCAGAAGGAACAGCCTAAACTATTTTCACTTCTTTTTTAACCTCATCGACCTTTCCCCATGCGATGAATTCCACCCTAAGAACTGTGCAGCAGCAAGCAGTGAGGTTACGTTGGTACAGCAACATTTTTCGACCAGGTTTATTTCGGTTTTCTTTTGCTATTTGCATTTTGCTTTCGTTCGTCGTTTCCTCCTTGTCATTATGGTCGTTCACCTTGTTTCAATGAAAGGCGTGAGATGAGTGCAATTTATCTTAATTAAAGCCGCCCAACTTGGCAGCATTGAGGCGCGTTCACAATATTCGCGGAGAGGTGTGTTGTTGCGTTGTTCAATTAGCCTGAAGTCTGGAGGCGGTGTTTTGCGATGTCATTTGCGGTTTGAAACTACTTCAATATTTATTGGACGTTAAAATTAATGTGTCAGTTGCGTGGTGACAACGAGCTAATTTAACGACAACCCTTAGAACGAAGTGAAACTAAACAAAAGTTTCCTGTAATCTGTTTTTTTTTTTTTTTTTTTGCGAATATGAATTAAATATTCCTGTTGGTTGGGTAGGTAGTTTGCCCCCCGAAAGAGGCACGGGACCAATTGCTTTAAAATTCCAGCTTTGGGGTTGCAACATTTTGTTGGGAAAGAAAAGTTGATGTTTGACCAGAGTGTGGTTGTAGCCGCTGGAATTTTATTTACAGACAAATTTACCGAATGTGATGGTATCTTTTGCCTTTTTGGTTGCCAAAAATACGGTATAATTTTATTTGACTGCGTGATAGGGTTTACATAATGAATTAGGCACGTATCATGTGTCTGTTCGCAACAAACTCGTTCCTGGGCTAATTTCACTCGAACATTTGACGGATAAATAAATTAAACAAATGGGCTTACAGGTTGAAGTATGAGAAGACGTTTTCGAAACATGTATACTCTCTGATTATTATCTGTGACTCGAAAGAGGAGCTGCGAATTATGAAAGTTTTTTGTGTCGAGAATTGCACCCACACATTAGACAACATTATTATAGAATTGACAGACTTTGAATTGAATGGTCGCTGCAGTCTTACCACTTCAATTTATATCTCTTGAAATTGGTACAATAGCTCTAGACCATTGTTCAAATTAAATTAATTTCATTATTTATTTTCCAACAATTACGAGACCATTAACCACTTTCGGCAACAAAAGCAACAAAATCAAAATCATTAGTTTTGCCCACAAGAGTGAAATTCTCATTCGGTGTCTTCTATCTACACAAACGATTTCACCAAAATAGTATAATTAATCAAGACAAATAACTACTGTATTGCATTTATATAACAGAAAAGTCAAGTCGAGAGAGAGAAAGAGAGGGAATCAGAAAATCACAAAACTTCCTCTTGGCGTCGCAGCAATATAAACACCACCATGACCATCACAAACACGACCCCATCCCTTTCATTGTTATCGTGGTCAAACTATGGCAATGGAAAATTTAAGTGTTTTTCCCGTCCACATCCCAGAGGGTGTAATTTTTCGATGTGAAAGTCTCACCCTTCAGTGAACTTTTCCTTGTCGGAGACCTCTGGAAGACCTCGGCAAAGGGAAGGCAAACAATCGCCCAACCATTGATGGCTTAAATCCTTCCACTGATAGAGTTCACTGGCACAGAGACGAAAAACAGCCACCACACTACCCAAGTGGGAGATGGTCTTAAGTCCAACACCAGAGAAACTAGTTTTTCATAATTTTTTTCCCACAGTCTTCCACACTTGGACGCATCCTGTACCCATGGCCCTTCGGGTATCGGTCGGTAAATATAGATGCATGCTCAGATTCGTGTTTTCCTCTTTTTTTTTTCTGCCTGCCCTGCTGCTGGATAGCTTAGTGGGGTGTCTGCTGAGCGCCTTTTCCAGTCAGGCGTACGATTTTTAAGTGCTACTAACTGCGGCTGCAACGCTGGGCAATGGCAAAGGGCGTTAGTTTGGGACGGGGTATGTTCGGAAGTCATAACGTTGCTCACAGCACGGAGTGCAATAAAAAGACCAAAAGTCGTATCGTTCTTTATAAAGTTTTTTTTTTTTTTGCTTTGTTTCGGTATTTATTTCCGTGGTCATGCTGGTAAGGGACTCTAATAATTGAACTGAGAATAAACAGCACCACAAAAGAACACAGGACGACCAGTCGAGTATAGGTTTGACTAAGTGCACGAACAACGAGAAAAGTTTTCTTTTTTGGTAAAACAAAAATTTGAAATCCTTCGAAATCGCTTTGATATGAAGGATTTACGGTCTCGATTTCGATTGAGATTTGGATTTTCTTTTTGTGTTCTCTTTTTTGTTTTGTGTTGCTGGCGATACTGGTGGAATTGAAGAAAACCGATGTTCTCCTGGGATGCGATAGAATTGGAAAGGAGAAATGCATTCAAGTGCACGAGAGCGTATAAATGTGAAAATTCAATTGGAAAGTATGATTGAAGTGAAAAGTCCCTATTAAAAATCTGAGATGAATCTCAGATGCACATGGTTGTTCGAAAATTCATTCGTTCTATTTTCTGATTTAATCTTTTTCTTAACAATTCAGGCTTTTTTTCTGGCTAATCCACAACAAATCTGTGTTGTGCTCTGAAGCTCTCTTTGGCGTATGGGTCACTTTAACGGATACAACCACCAACATGGTCTGAACTTCTTCGAGACGTGAGCTCCCATACAAAGAGATCTCTTTTTTTCTGCTCAAAATGGACATATAGGCTATTTCTCTAGGCTGCTCCATAGCTCGTGGCTACATTTCTCTTCGCAAATCTCAAAGACAACTTTCATTCATCACCAAAACAAGTCATATAAGTCACTTTGGCATCGCTGTTCAAAGAAATATCATCATTGTCCAGATTAGTCGGTCAATGCGCTCGTCAATCATTTCGCCAAGCTGACGTTCAGCCAGCAAATATCACCCTCCTGTCACTCTCGATATGGAAAATAGCCGCAGGCATCATCATCCGCAGAGCCACTCTCGTAATCCATAAAAAGAAAATCGACAAACAACGTGCAACCAACTCCGGACAGAGAAAGTTACCAGCATCACGGCCAACCAACCAAACATATGCACATGCTCCATCACTGGCTGCAATCGCAAGTGCAAGTTACAACTCGCAGGCACACTGTTGCGATCATCGGCTAATTGAGGTTTTCCTTTGCGTGCCTATTGGACAAGCGATACATTGCCAATGTAAAATGAATAAAAAGTTTTCTAAACCCCTCGAAACGCTGCTAATTGGTGTGTGGCAAGTGCAAGTAAGTGCATCTCGCACTTGAATGCTGCGCATCGGTGGGCAATCGAATGTCTGATGTTCGAGAAGTATTTGTGATATGAGAATTAATACATTTAGGCAGCAACCGTGAGATGATGATGATAAAGATGATGAAGTTGACCAGCGCCATCGTTGTCATCAGGAGCACGGGAGAGCAGTGTCTGTAGCCAATAGCCATTGCCATGGCACTTTCACAACACATTCTGCACGACTTTCCAATTTGTGTTTAATGGTGCGCTGACGTCGTCTGGTAAAGATCTAAACCGACTATTTTAGTGTTGTGATTCTGGAGCATACTTCTTCTGGGCGTAGTGCGAACCCACTTTTTGACCAAACTTTATTCGGAAGTTGCCTCATTAGTGATGAATTATTGGAGTGTGCAGCGAAAATGTCTCGTTATGAGAAAATCCTTATCGCACTTCAGTATTTGCATGGGCGTGTAATGCGAGCAAAATGACATTCATGCCTACCTCCAGGGTTCATTTGCAGCGCAAAGCGAGTGCCAAATGTTGCAATTTGGCTGTGAATGGTATCCTTTGAATACGCGTTAATAAATTATAGTGCAGGATTAAAGAGGCTCTGATGTCCTTCAGGGCTGATTATAAGAGGGTCAAATTTAAGGGATAAGTCGTTTAAGTCTGGATTAGAGGTAAATGGCGTTAACGTTTTGCTCAGTTTAAAGGCAAGAGGAGATTCAAAAGCACACACGATAAAAGTAAACGGTCCAACTTCCACTCGTGAGGGAACAATGGGAAGCACAACACGAGTGGTTGTTGTAGAAGTCAGGCTCAGACCTATTACTGACTGTAGTGCAATATAATACAGTATCATCCGTTTGTTTCTATAGAGAAAGTGGCACTGTGATAAGAAAACGCATTTTTGAAACAGAAACAAATCGTTAGTGTCGAACACATTTTTTTAAATCAGAATACGAAAGTAAATATTAACATTATACAGTAAAGTTATAATGCGTTTTTTTTTTGTTTTAAAGAAATTGGATATTTTGTGGCGATTTTTTTGAGATTCCATATTTTCAATGCCTTCTCTTCGGCCCATTGTAAGCATTTGTTAAATGATCGAACTACGATTTCTGTTTTAACTTTTGATGAAGGAGGAACAGATTCCTTTTACTTTCATTTGTGGTCTCAAATTCTGTCGGGTCCTCACTTGCTCCTCCTTTACAGTGGCCTCAACATTTTTGTGACGCCAATCATTGATTTCTTCATTCGAGATTTTCTGAACTAACGAAGACACGATTGAAGAAAGACATTTAAGTAGCGTGTGCGTTGACAAACAAATTTGTCCGGATCCAAGAAATCCGACTGTAAAATAATGGCAGATATGACGAACAAAATGGAGAAGTCATCTGCAAATGAAAAACAGATGAATAAACACAAGAAGATGCACTAATGGAGGTACCTTTTTTGAATAGTTGCACTTATAGAGTCAAAACAAACGGTTGCGTAAATCGAGTTTGTGCTGTATATCGAAATCAAGGCGTTGTATATGGCCGTCTGCCTCCAATTCGTGCGTTAGCACGAGGCACAAATCCAACCGCTAAGCCAATTCGACATTTCTGGCTCTTCTTCAATAATGCCCCTTACGACGGCTATGTTTTCTTTATTTTGCACCAATGTCATAAGGTGACAAGGAGTGTACTCACGCTCAAACCTGCTCCACAGTGAGACGAATTGCCTGCCGGCTGCACACTGAATCCATGATAATGACCGATGTCACAACAAAATTTATCCATGAGCCGGAATTTCGATATTTTTAAATAATTTCAAGAAAAATAAAAATAAAACCAAGAACAAATTAGTAGAAGTATGGTTCTGTCTTGTTCACCGACAATCACTGGCATGAGACTACATTGCTATTTTTTTTAACCCAACTGTATTCAATAAACATCAACCAGGACCAAAACACCGTGAACATCGATAGAGTATTATATCAGTAAACCAAACCTTTAACTTTAACGCTTGAATAAGACGTCTTTTGAGTTAAATTCTAAAGAAAAATGCAAATCTGCATCATTTAAAAAAAATGTTTACTCTATTTTTAGCCACTATTCGTGCGTATTCACACAAGAGTCTTAAAATTAACGTGTCTCTCTGCACAAGGGAAACACAAAAACAGCAGAAAAAAATGTATTCTCAAACAAAACCCTAAAAGCATTCATACACGCAGCAGAACAAACGCGAATTTCTTGCGGTTTTCCCAACCAGCCTTCGTCCTTCTTTCTTTTGTGAATTTGTATTCCCAACCCAACATACACGCTGACCCATAAATGGCATGGTCTCCTAACCTAACTAAATCCCCCGCATAGTGGATCCTTTCATTTGCACCAACCTCTTTTCTGCCGCAAGCCACTGCTCGGTGAGTGTGTCTCCTTCTGTTTCCACACCAAGTGATTTAAAGTGGATTAGTCGCTGTTAGCCAACGAAAGACCACTTTGCCGAAGCAAAGGTCTCTGAATTGACGGCAAAAAATAAGGAAGGAAAAAGTTGAAATTAGGTCTTCTCCTTCAGGGCCTAAAGGTCTTTGTGTGGAAGCAGAGCAAAAAGGACGAATCAATACCCGCCCATATCAATGCTTTAAAGCAATCCACTCGCATAAAAAAGAGCCTTCCATTGCACATAGAGGTTGCTTTACTCCTTAATAGGTGCTTAGGGGAGAATAGAACCCCTTCATCGACAGTTGAGAGCTAACCAAGTGAAAACTAAACAAAGAACAAATAAAATACATTTATCTAGACCGTCTCCGATACAAGACCAAACTTCAACGAACCGATGACGAAAATTATGCTGTTCAAATATGCGAACCGTAGCAGGTGGAGAAGAACAATGAAATCACACACACAAAACACTTGTCCGACATCCCATCCTACGGCCACCAATCGACGCACAACATCAAGGAAGTGTGATACTGCCAGCCACAGGCTCCAACAACAACTAAGCTGTGCGAATGTAAACTGGTAAGCCGAGGGGCAAGAATTCGGCTGTGAGAACACAGTTACGTAATAAAAAAAAAACACATAGAGAATCGGATTGTTAATCCGAATCGGTCTTCAGAGTGTAATGAGGGAGGCGTGAGGGCTGGAACCCTTCGAGTACACATTCTAGGCACCAGATGTATGATATAAATGAGCCAGGCGAAGAAAGCATCTGGGCTTTAGCTGATGCACTGGGAGAAGCATTTTCAAACGGCCAACAGGAAAATCTCAGAAACGGATTTCTCCTGTCATGTTCGAATGTTATCCCAGAAAAGTGTCCCGGCTGGTGTGCAAAGTGAAAGCCGGTATTTTGTCGTTTTGTTGGTGCCGCAGTCAGACTCGGGTCCTGTACACTTATGCCATTGCATTTGGGATGCATTTGTGAATTTTCCCGTGAAAATTTCAACAGAATCACAGACTGAATTGATGTTGTGGGAGTGCAGGACTAACGTTGAATGCACACATATGAAAGGGAGTAAATTCTATACGATATGTGGGACGTAAATGGGCCGGACTTGAAGTACGATTTGTAATGGGCAGGAGGCATTCAATTGTATGCTGGTGCTATGATTTTTAAAGTTGAAACGGGGACTTCTTAAAGCCTTGTGAGGGCAATTTAATTTTTCCATAGCAAAGTGGAAACATAGTGGCTAATACATTGTATAACCATATAACTGTTCGTTTTTTTTTTCAAATAATTTTTAAACACAGATGTACGTGCAAAGTAAAGTAAAAAAATGTGTTCCAAAAATTCCAAACCAAAGTTTACAGCTAACCGAATCGTTGCATCGAACAGAGTTAACGTTTGGGAGATATTCTAGCCGAGGATTCCAGAATCAAGTTGCCTTCGAATCGTTCATATCTTCCAACATCTACTATAAATTTTCAAAACTTGTCAGAGCACACAATTCAATTGACCATAGCGTTGCATCGGCGTCGGCTGTGACAGAAATGCATTAAGATCGCTTGGTCGATACAGCTTGTGTGTACGGTACTATGCTGGCAACGAGCCCTTCTCTATCCACATGCAGGCATATGCATTCGGAAACCAATCCCATATCTTTTGTATCCCTCAACTGTTCCCTTAGAGTCAACCGAAGTAAATTCCCGTACAAATGGGAGTCAAGTATTCAAATTCCAGCAACGAACTAAATTAGTTATCTTCCTCCTCTTCTCGCATCGTCCTCCTTCAACAATGTCACAGAGTTGGTGGGCATTTGAAACGACGAGTCCTCTCATGCACACGCTCTTTCACACAACGGGAACCCCCCACACACACGCCCCCACAAAGTGCAGGACGAGAGGACGAATGATCAGGAACCGAACGAAGAATGCTTTTCAAGTGAAAGAAAATGGAAAATTGTGCCTCCGGGTCATGGATAGGATGTATGTAGAATCAGACATTCAGCAGCAAAAATGAGGTGAAGAGACTCGAAGAGCGAGAGCGGGATAAGGACAGAATACAAAAAAAAAATACTCAGTTGTCAGATGGAAATTTTTGAGCAGACAGGAAGATGAGCAGGACTACGACGAAAAGTTATACCCTGGGCATAAAACATCCGAGATGGACACAAAAACTGAAACTGGTTCTCTTCACGTTTTCTCGCTACAAAACAACGCGGACGATGACGGCAAGAGATGGTGAAAAGAAGGTCCTCAGGACAACTGGACAGTTGTGCTCTGTCCTGGAGTTTTGTCTGCATGCTCTAGTTTTTCGCTGTTAATCTCTGTCGACTTTATTTTTGTTGGTTGATTCGTTCTCTCGGTAGGTTTCGTGTCCTTTTGTCGGGAATTTGTTTGCTTCTATTAGTTTCAGGAACTGTTGGTTGTGATGCTCACAAGGAGGAAGAAGGAAGGCTACACTACTTTTCTTTTGTGACTTTTCTGCATGACTTTATTGTGTGTAACGGCTGCTGGAGGTTTTATGCAAACCATTGGGACGAAACAAGAGAAAATTATTTTCGAGATAAAGAACAAAGAAATTGGAAATTGATGAGGTCAGAGAAGGCGATGTAATCATAGTTCATACATATGTATCTCGCTGCACTTTAATCTGATTAATTTCGCATTTGGATCCTGCAGAAGTGTTTCTATCGCAAGCTGGTGGGCAATGAGGCGACGAATGACACGGAATAATCCACTTAGTGTATTCCTATAAATTGAGAATTCCCGTGAATGGTCTGAGGCGACAAGAACGAGAATAGCAAAACGAAAACTTCAAAAATGATACCGGCAGATGCCATAGAAGGATGTAAGGATGCATCCTTCAGGCAGTTGTCACAATGGTTACGGGGGCTTGCAGTACCTGAAATAGGGATCTATTCTATGCTATCCTATGGTATTCTCATACTCTACACGGTTATTTTCATCTCAGCTAATGCATAACCTGGATTTTAACTCTCCCCAAGAAGACAGTCAAATCGGTGCTGGAAAAAAAGACAACATTTCCATATCCATTATTCCGTAGGTTGACCTGGTTTTTAGCTCCTCCGACTTTTTGTCCAGAAAGGAATTCAGTTAGCCTAATTAAGTCGATCCGGCAGCAGGAGGCGAGAGGATGCAGGACGACAGGACTGCTATCCCGCGCCACTGAATGAGGCGAACGAGCATGAGAAGGACGACAAAACTGCCAAGCAATGAATGCAGGTTATTCAGGCAGTTGTCCTAAATTCTCCTACAATGACTTTCCAGCCATCCAACCTACCCCACTCGTTGCACAGCCGTTTTGTCCATCCTTCGAAAGTGGAAGAATCCTTTTAGGCAGCACATTAAATGTCATTTACATAGCTAATTCGTTTTTTTTTCATCGTTCAGCAACCCCACCCCGCCTTCACGACCCATCCGGCGGTGGTTATTTATCTGTAAATGCAGGCGGAAAAGGAGCACTCCCACAGACGGGTATGTGTTTGCTGGCTGGTTGATAGCGTGTTCCTCAACAGCAAGGTATCTCTCCGATACATTAATCTTGAGAGTCTATTATAGAAATTATGTAGTTATCTTGAAATGTCGTCCTTGCTGTTTTTGGTGCTACCACTGTTACTCCTGTTGCCGTGTATATCGTTTCGTTCATTTAATGCCTAGAAAGTAACTACGTACAGCAACACAGAACGATAGGCATCAACAGATAAGAGTTAGAGCTCATCATCATCAGCATTTCACACAAAGTTACAAGCACACAGATGGAGCATACAATGGATGTGCGACCGAAGGCCAAAGGCGTGTGTTTACTCGTTTACTTATATGTGCAAAGGGATTGGTAGGGTGCACACTAACTTTCAGGTGAAGGTGCAACACCTTCGGATTTTGTAGGTCGAAATAGAAGGAAACATTGCTGTGGTTGTTGGCATCGTTGTTGGTGTCGAGTGTGTGCCTGGCGTTTTGATGAGAATGTGGTCGAAATGGTTGCTTGTGGGTGTCTTCAGTTGTTTAAGAGGAAAATCTTCTTAATTGCAAGTACTACGTGAGGAGTTATATCAAAACTTCCATGATAAGCCTATTACTGTGGTTTTACTCGAAGTACAGGGGAACTTTGTGCGAGTAGAGTAGTATACATTTTAGGGAAAATTACTTCGTAGGTAGAACATTTTGCTACAATTTGGCTTAAGCAGTAAAGATGGCATGGCATGTTTTAAGTTTTGGTGTAGCCTTTCAATTTCGATTTCGCGGATAAAGAACTGGTTCTGTGGTTCTTGCGATGAGACATAGCTGAAATTAGGTGAGAATCTTTTTTTGATCGCTTATTTATTGAGCATAAACCCTCGTTTAATTTAACGTAAAAACTTAAGTAGATTTGAACATCATCTGCATATCTGGAAGAAATAATAACTAACCAAGAATATAACCTTGGGGACATCAGAAAATGTCGCCAGTTTTGAGTTATATGAAACACCTTGGGCAGGTAGTAAGGCACGAGAAGATTGTCTTATTAGTGGGATTACAGAAGTTGAATCGGGTGGACAGTTTTTGATAAAGTATAGCCGGCTTAACGCTGTCGAATGCTTTCGGGAAGTCAACTAGTTTATCTTCGTCAACAACTTGACGTACGTATTTCGTCAGTGACTTTTAGCGAGGTTGTAACACAGACATGTCATTTACGGAATCCTGATTGCATATGACAGGACTTAAAGGATTGTGTCTTTCAAAGTGATTTTTAATGAACAGACTGACTATAGATTCGAAAACTTTCGAAAAAACGAAAGAATAGCAGTTTGCTAATATTCAGGCGGATCTCAGGAACTGGGATAATCTTTACTTTTTTCGAATGTTCGTGATAAGTCGACGTCATGATTATTGCGTCGGAAATGTGGGTGATGTAAGGAAGTATAAATGGAAGCAACACTTTTATAAAGTCCGTGAACATTACCTAGTCTTACAGACTTTGTTTTTATTGAGAATATTGCACAATATTAAAGATAATGAGACGTTGAGAGGGGCTACGGAGGAGACAGAAGTGAAACGAATATTTAAGTCCTCGGTATCTATGCCATATAGCCAGCTTTACTATTAACTAATACTAAAATATTAAAGAAAAAAACCATCATCAGAAAACAACTCTTCTAAGAATTAAAAAAATATATTAAAACTTGAAAATAAGCCGCATTTGAGTAACTTTCCAGTTCCAGAAGGAAATAAGAAAAACAGAAAGAAGTTATTTAACGATGACAAAATCTGCTGCAACCTCTTTAACCATGTTTTTAACGTCAAATTATGAACTCCAGTCATAACATGCCTCCTTTCGGGAGGAAACATCGTAAAAACTTTCACTTCGTCCATCACGGACTCCACATTGACCCACAACTTTATGCTCGGGCAGCCAGGTAGAAAGGGCACCAACATTCCCTCACCCTCTGCGAGATTGAGCAAAAACTTTGTTAAAGTGTGTCCAAGAAAATATGTTCCTCTTAAAGTTTTCACTCAAGAAAAAAGACCACAGTTTGCAAGTTAAATGAGCTTTGACGGTAAAATTATTATGCAGCCAATGTCCACGACTTGATAGTTTTAATCCAAAGTTTTGTTTCAACACGAATGAGTGCCCCTAAGTTAACACTCAAGCTCATTATAAATCAATCATTAACACATTTACACTGAGCTTAAGTAGCTGTCATCACAGTTCAAGGATTAAATTTGTCACTTACGTAATGCTCACAGAGAACTATTTTATAACCATATCCCCCGTCCGCTGTCACTCAAGTAAGAATGAACGTTCACAGTATGCATGGTAATCAATAAACGGGTAATGCATCTCACCTGTACCGCAACTGCACACGCATACATTGGGAATTGGGATTTATTCTTGCGTTTTTTTTTACTCTCTCGATTTTCGGATAAGAGCCCCCAATTCCATTTGCACAGGATTTGGTAAAATTGCCAACTACATCGGGTCGCCATTGTCGTTTCTGCGGGTGTTGGGTGGACGATTTATTTGTTGCTCTACTTTGTCTAGGGAAAATTTATGTATATCTGATTACAAATCATAAATTCTTTCGATTTTATTTTTCTGGCTGGCGGTTCAATTGTGCAGAATACGAGAACGAAAAGTCCGAGTGGTGCGGGTGAGTTTTTTTTGTTTTATTGCACTCGCGGAACACGTACAAGCATATTAAGTCCTCATACGGGATGCTGGGAATTAAACATGGCGGCTGGCACAATCAAAAATTCCTTGTCTCTATATTTATGCAGAGCTTGATAGTGACCCAAAAATAGCAACACAAGCAAAATGAACGAGTTTGGTTCATGAGAAATTCAGTACACACGCTTAGTGGAGAGGAAATAGATTAATTCAAGGTTTCTCCGCACGTCCTCTACGAAAAATGCCAGGTGTGGGTTTATGCGCTTCTAGAGTCAGATCAGTTTAAAGCGGATGAGAAAAGTGTGATTGGTTTTGGTTTGGCATTTAGTTAGATTGGGACACAATCCACGAGCAGGTGGCAAAATAACAGAAAATGATATGATAATTGGACGAATTTTGTACTATATGATATTGGACCCCTCAGTTCGCTGTTAAAATAGTTTGTTATAGGTAAGGGCTTAACAATATGAACTTTAATTGGTAACATTTCAATTGTTATGATATAACACTTCCTGTGTCTATATTCGTAGTTCTTCCGAAAATTATGATTGCTGTTGCAAATTCTGCAACTGATATTCTGTTTACCCGCTAGTCTGTTCTTAATGAGGTTTTATTCGATTTTTCCGTATCAATATCATCCAATGTCGGCTTAAAGAGATATCACGTCGCGATATCGGCCATCAGTAACAGTCACTGCTTGACCAGCTTAATTTTCAAAAAAGTATGGTACAATAATCTACAAAGCAGAATCCCCACCAAACAGTGGTACGTTGTGGGAGCATTTTTTTAGAGCTTCCAACTAATCCACTCTCCCTGAATTTTTCAAATAATCTCATGGTTGATGAAGTCAAAACACTATTCCGACGTATGGAACATTGAAATAATATTTTTGAGATATTGTTCAATAATGAAAATACGCTGTATCGTGTGACGCTCAAGCTTTTTTTTAAGTGCTGCCAATAATTTACTTCACAAATGGTTGCAAATTCAACTCTAGCGTTCATTTGGTACACCCTTTAGTACTAATATAAGGCTGTTCAAAAAGTTCCCTAACTTATTTTCTTGGAAATATATAGCGATTGTTGCTTCAGAAAATATCTTATTGCAATAGAAGTCCTTCACAATGTTAACGAGTATTTGTTGTGATGGCACTTGTGTTAAGTTCTCTGTATTTTATTAAAGAGGCAGTGTAATGAGTGTTTAAGCTTTTTTTTAATACTGTCGCAGAAACTTTAAGTGCAAAAAAACGATCCATTGCTCCATTGGAACTTTTATTTCATCATCAGTTTGCAGATTCTCACTTCATTACATTAGTCATGCAAATTATTGTCATAATGATTGCAATTATGGTGCCAATTAAAAAATAATTTTCTTCTTGGGAGAATATGAACAGCGGAAATATATCCGGCATTATGAGCGATCACCGAGGTGTAGTGCGTAAGTGCGTTTGTTACAACACTTTGTTTCATAGTTCGGTTCCCAGGAAAACACATGCATTCTTTTATTCTCACGGTGTTACTGCGGAATCGACAGAAAATCAACACAACTACCAAGAGTGGCTTTAAATTATCATCAACACCACGGTCCCTTTTTAACGGACAGGCATTGTTCATTACTAGGAACAACAAATAAATAAAGAGATTATTTTGGAAAGTTATGATACAGTAGATATGCAGTGCACATCTCTTGCATTATGGAAATCTAGCAATATCCCAGAACCTATCTACTAATGATTTTAAAAGGACAGACAATTCGGACAAACCCCTATTAGAATAGTTTATTACTCACATTTGAAAGTCCCATTTAAGTAAATGACAGGTTGACTACATTACAAATTAAATTTAAATATTATCCAGTGTTCTTCATCCACACGGCAGTGTTACAGTCAGTTGCAATAAATCAGTCGCAGACCATGTCAGACATATATAATATCTAATGACGCAAGAATTTGCACAGAAACATAGTTCGCGAATTAGGCTGGTAATATCTCATATCCCGACAAAGCCCACAAGAGACACTATGCAATGCTCACATAATCTCCGACTACATTACTCATATATGATCGGGGAGCAGAATAAATGTAAAATACTGTGCAGTACACGACCCATCCGACCTAGAAAAGCCACGACATACCAGAAAAACCGAAATAGTAAAATATCTTTATTTAAACCCGATAAGGTGAACCGGAAATTTATGTCCCCCCCAAGTCAGAGGTGGTGGAAATTTATTCCCTTAGTGAACAGCCAAAAGGTTGTCCACCTTTTGGCCGTGTTCCATGCTACCAACACCACCATCATGCCAGTCGATGACGGTGGCTGCCGCTAAAAGATACGAAACACCCCCGTTGTTCCTAAGCGGTCACGAAACGAAAATTCACTTTGACACGCGACCCACTGCAAATCCGACCGCCCTGTTCCACCTCCCCACGGATAATAGCAGCAATGTTGACAGTGTTCCTTTTCACCTCTGGCTCACTCCCGTTCGCATCGTCACTGCCTACCATCGTCGACATCGGCGCCTAATGCAGCAAGTAGCAACACTTTCTTCCAAGCACTCCATGAGATACCTAGCCGTGTGCTATGATGAACTCCGTGAGGACGGAAACAGGGCAAGCTGAAGTGACTGGTGCACGGTTCGAAATTATGTTACCAAGTGAGTGCGACAACAGGTAAAACACGACAGGCGAGATCAAACAACAAGTGTATGCGTGTGTTATGAGCTACGGCAGAACAAACAGTGGTGTCACACAAACTGTCTGCACAGTCAATGTGCTTTTCTTTCTAACGAAGAAATGCGAGAAGTTGCAATTCAAATATAACGCTCTTGAATCCATTCGCTAAAGTATGGAATAACATCTTCTGTCCGGCATTTCAACTGTTTTTGGTCATGTTTCGTTTTGACTTTTGCTTGGCTTGAAAGCTTTTTTTACATTTTTGACTTTGATTCACCTTTTAGATACACGACAAAGAAATATTAACAGTGGGGTCGAAAAGTTATTGATACATCATATCATGATACAATAAGATACGACTATCTTTTATAATGTTTTAAGCGAATAAGTAACAATATAATGGAAGACTAAGTTTTACTGTATTTTTGTAGTATCTTCCAGATTTATAGAAGAAATATAAAAATTGTAGAAATAATTTTTTGATTGAATCGTCCAACAACCCAACTTCATTGTACAAAATAATAACAATTTATAACGAATGTTTTATATTTCCCTTCAGTTTCGTAAAATCGAGGCTACACAGTACTTTTTTTCTTAAAATTTATTTTATTTTTCAATGCTATATAATAAAATTGTAAGTTAAGTGGTTGGCAGATGTTCTGCATTTTTTTTTGTCTGTTCTCAGAAAGAAAAAACATTTCATTTATTGCAAATCGAAAACCATCTTTAAATAAAATGTCACTGACTTATCGAACAGTCTTCGTATCATCCTACTGAAAAACTGTATGACCCCACTGTATCATTTAAATCGTGTCATCTTTTAACTGTTTTGAAAAAAAAAACTGAAGATTGCCATGTAGCTTCAAGTTCTGCCTTGATTTCCATTAAATCATCCACCCCGTCTGGTACACATGGCTGTGAACTTTTCGTAAAGCTTTTCCCCACCCAAACAGCCATCCACCTACAATATCATCATCACCATCAACGCCACCACCAAAATCGTCATTATCACCATCGTCGTCGTCATCATCATCATCATCATCATCATCAGCAGCAGCAGCAACGGCAGCAACAGAGGCAGGCAGTAGCAGCAACCTTGTAAACTTCATGAATGAAGAACCAGAAACTTTTGCATCGGGCTGGAGCATGCCCCCCACAACATCATCCAACCCAACATTATAGGTGGAGTGTGCTGTGCACCATCGCATCCAACTACCAGTTCGGTCTCAGTCGAATTTTAAACTTCGACGGATTCGCACGGTTCGGTCCAGTCCAGTAGCGCGTTTGGAGCATTTGTACGGTCGTTTTTGTATTTTATTCCTTCGCCCTGTTTCTGGCGCAGTGTTGAGATTTTTCCCGCCAAAACAGACCCATACATCCCCGATGAATGGGAATCGCGTAAGCTGTAGATAAGTCTCGCAATAGATACATTTTGCTTTCGGTTCTCAGTCGAAAGGCGACTGTAGATGCACAAACCAGCGTCGTCGGGTGGATTTTGTTATTTTGTTTATAGTCGTCAGTTGGCGAAATCCGCTTGTGCATTTTTTCTCCTCTTGGTTTGCGGGTGGCTCGTGTGAGATAAGTTGTGAGTGTGGCAGGACATATATCCCTTTCGAGCAGCGTGTGCAGCGTGTTGGTAGAGTTTAATCATTTTATCAGTCACTCGGTCAGTTTGTCGACGCTTATTTTAAAATTCTGTGGCCATCGGAGCGTTTTCTCCGAGTAAGGGTACGCATTCAGGGTTTATGACAACTCGCACGGAAAAATTACTCGCCAAATGAATTCAAGAGAAAAAAGGGGAACAGAAAATCAACTTTTCACTGTGCAGTCGATTGTGGAGAGTGCAAACCTCTGCATGTGGTGAAAATTAACTAAGAAAACTCCATTTTCATTTTCTTTTGGGGTAAAAATCGGCGAAAAAAGGTTTAAAAATAATTAATTAACACGCAACGCACGACATGCCAACTGCTGCAGTCCACAGAACCGCGACAGGAGGCGAATATGACGGTGAATACGATCACTCATCCATCCCGACGTCGGGGGTTCACATGTGTAGTTCGGTGATTTAATTTTATAAAAATTTCACTTTGCGTGTGTTTTTTTTTTGCTCAGCGAACAAGTATCTCGTAGATGCTAGATGTCATTTCTGTGGAAAGTGTGAGATAATAATTGAATATCAAGTGAAAAAGTGAAAGAGTTTCGTTTCATTATCGAATTACATCGACCACATCATCATCACATTATCATCATGGGTGCAAGAGCGAAAGTCTTTTGCAGTCTAATAATATTTTTTATCGTGTTTGGGTTGCGATTTTTCTGTGCCAATTGTCAGATATACCCACAGCAACCGCAACAACTTCAACAGCAGCAGCATCGCCAACAGATGCAGATACAAACGTTTCAGCAGCAGATGCAGGCGGTGACAATTCCGATTCAAAAGGATTTACTTTCTAAAGAAAATCGATTACAGTCTCAGGTGGGTTTCTGGTTTAACTTAGAAATGCTTGTGGGTCGGTGAATTGGCATGTTATCGATAAAGGGACGTAGGGAAGTTATTTGTGTTTAGAATCGTTCTGAAATACACACAATATTCTTCGTGGGGATTTTGTGGGAATTCCTTTTTTGTATTCTTCTTATCACACACCGGAACAATGGATATTGTCTCCGAGTCAATGATGATTTGTATCCATTGTTAGTTTGTGGTGAAGGAAAAGTATCTTTTTACTTTTCTCCCCCAGTCTTGCCGGATGTGAATTATGTTTATTGTTGCGTGGGGGAGTTTTTGCCAAATTGAATTTGAACATTTATTGAATCTTTAAGAGGTAATCCAGGCAAGTGTTGTGATTTATTGGCATTTAAATTTAAATTGAGACTTTTATTAATATCTATAAATTCTTGAGGGATTGAGTACATGCCATTGCTCAGTCGTTGTATTGTATGTACATATACTAGCTCTGTGATATCGTTTATGGTAAGAACAGATGCCGACAATGCAGAAGATGTAGTTTGCGGTGGAGTAGAACTTGTTTTTACACATTTTCCCATTTCATTTTTATTATTAAAAAAAAAGTAACAGTTTGAGATTGGTTTTAAGGATATGGGTGTTAGCAGATAGTGTGAGATAGTGTTTCAGATCAATTAATGGAATTGGCTAGTAGTTGGATGATACTAGCTGAATCGGAAATTACACAAATAAGATTTTGTTGCTATGGAGAAGTTTTTTAAAAAAGTTGTTTTAGGATTAAGTACAACATATTTTTTTCGAACCCTATTTCTTATGTGTGATAATTTGTGATGGTTAGGTCACCTTGGTGTGTCTGTCTGATTCTATTATTCTTATTTTCTGGAGCTCTCACGCTTAGAAGGTACAAATTTTCTTTTCAAACTCAATCCGTTCGGAATCGGCACAACACTGTGGATCTCTTCACTTATTAGTAAACAATTCTTCTGTTTTTTTTTCATAAACAGTGAAGTGGGATTGTACATATATGTACAACGACCTACTGCTAATAATATCCGCATTAAATTTCTGCTGCAATCGTGGCCGGATCTATTATTTCCCGTGATTTTATGTATATTCTGTGTATTTATGTGCGGATATCAACTATAATTTCATTTGCATCGAGCGATGTGTTCCTTGTGCATTTCTTTAATATTAAGTATAAGATTAACATTGAAATAATAAAATCAAAAGAACATGCTGGTCGTTTTTTTAATCCTACTACACTTTGAAATTTACAGAGATTAAATTCGCGGGTAATACCACGCACAACACGAGTGATAAAAGAAGCTAGTTCGATTATGCTATTTTAATGTATCTAAAATACGCTTGTTACTTAAGATTTGTGCACGTATTCTGGTTGTCCATTATTCAAAGACATTGATTCAAAACTATGCAGTAAAGTCTCTCTTTTCGAAAATAATAAGCTGCTCGGTATTACTTAAAAAAAACTCTAAAATAGTTAATCCATTGATATTTTCAAAGTCATTGCACCCATAGCATTGTTGGGCTGAAATACGAAAGCATCACAATTTATGACTCACCACACTCTAGTGAAATCGTTGGAATTTTTTAGGGCGTTATGGGTGTGTGCCGCAATATGAATACTTAATAGTTCAAATTCTAACATAAATTTGTACACTGTTTCTAGTGCGGCCTATTTTTGTGAAATTATCCTACATTAGTCTAATTATCATTTTACATATACTCAAACCGGTCATTATTCTCTACCCATCGCAGATTAGCACATTGCCAACTTTTCGCAAAACGCGAATCTACCAATTAGTCACCGTATCTCCTTCATCACCACAAATCCGTTGCCAAAAACTAACCGAGACTTGTAACATTTTGTACCATATTTCACATCAAAGTAGAGAGCGCCTCCTCCATCAAGTTAAGCCTCTTACATTAGGCACACTGTCAACACAGCTCTGAAGGGTTGAATTATTAAACGTAATGTATGTTGACTATCCGCCAACATAATCCTACCCCAGCTCTCGTTCGGCAAACATACACTTGCGTGTCGAAATCAAATATCAAACCAGTGCCGCCTCTACTCGGCACTGGAAGCCAAGTTTTCATTTTCTCTTATTTGCAAAAGCACTTGTGTTTTGTAAACCGAGAATACAAGCAGCGCCGATTTGTGACCGTTATGCGAAGACAATAGGTGGAAATTATAGTTTTTCACCAAACAATGGATTCTTGTTCCCTTGACTTGGCAGAGACTAAGGACGATGACGATTCACCAGTGTGTTCAAGTATCTGGCACAGTGCCAGAAGGAAGAAGACTCTTCCATTGAAGGTCAACATAAATTTTCAGTGGCGCGCTTTTCGTTATTGTCTTGAGATGGTGAATAACTTTCGTTTGACTGCACTGGAACAAAGAGGTAGGGATGGCGTCTTCAAAAACAAAATGTATGAAATTCCAGCCAGAGAACAATTCGGGGGTGAGAATGTGAATTAATTATGACAAAACAAGAACTCTCTTCTATGTAACCCTTGTATTTCGTTTTCCACGTCCTTAGCACAGTTTTAGACCAAACGCTTGCATGTCGATATCTTCAGTACACTCAAAGGCAAGTGATGTGGCGGCGGAAGGGAAATGAAATTGGTGCTCTTACTGTGGCATTGAAATCACACTTTAGTGGTGGTGGATGTCGAAGAGACACATATCTTGATAGGGCTGGCAGAAAGTGTGTCACGAATGTGATGGCATAATGCTTTTAGGAATCATCATCATGTTTGTAGATGATTGTGCTACCATTTGGCATCACATGTGTCTGAGTTTTTCGCTAGGATGGGGAACTCAATGCGGCTGGAGGATGGTTATTCTGGGACATGATTGCACTTCAATGTTACTCTGCAATATCTTGACATGGATCATTGGTTTGCGAGAGTCTTAGCATACTCTTGTCCATTTAGATACTACTTCATGATGGAATATATTTGCCCTTGATGTGTAGAGAGATCTACTCATCAACTGTATCATGAAAAGTGGTTATGCTTTGGCATGTGACATGCTTTCATAGTCAGTTTCGTTATTTGCTCACAAGCATTCTGCAGGTAGCGTGTTATTACACGTGTTATAACATTATAATGCATTGTTTCATTTTAATTTTATGTATAGTCCATTATGAGGAATTATTCAAAAAGGAGAAAGATAGAATGAAAAAAAATCCTAATTACAAGAAAAAAGTGCAAAAAAAAGTACTTAAAAAAAGTTAAGCCAGTATTTTGAGCTTACATACTGCACCTTAGATACATATGCATATAATGAAAAGGAGGGGTGACAAGGCGCACTCTTGGGGAAGTCGAAAGCCCACGGTTAAAGGTGTTGATTTAGCAGCGTTAACCCGAAGGCAGTGTATAGAGGCTGATTGGTCCACAAATGTTTCAATAAAGATCTATAATAGTAATAATATGGTTGGGATATGAACCTTTGTCGGATATGCTCTTTTGGCTAGCTTCTACAGCAGTAGTGCGTGTTATTGTTCTATAAACGCTATCCCCGGCGTAGGAATCGACGCAACAACCACCACTATCCCACGACGACCATAAAGATCTATAATCTGGTTATAACCCGTGATTGCACAGCAAATCTACTTTACGCATCAAAGATATTTGCAATTCGATGTAGCGTGTCTGAATTGAAGAACTTTCCATTTTTCACTTTCTCTTAAATTGCAACCTGGTTATCCTTATACCATCCAGTTTTCAATTCAAAGACAACTTACTTTCTCTGCAATTAATCTGCTTGTTATTACACTGACTCAGGCAAATGTTGTATTTCGTCTTTGGAGCGGATTTGCTTAAAGGAAATACATACCAGATTATATTTTCGTTCTTGTGGTGGTGACTTTGTTTTGTAATTTTATTTAACCAGTTTCAAAGTGGCCAATACGTGCGTAGCAATTGAGTTTTTGACAACAGAGATGGGGTGGTCTTGGATTTGAGATAAATAGTTAACTCTGGGGAGATTAAAGCATCATGACATCTCTTATTGGAATCATTTGTTCACCGAAGCATTTTATCCTTAAAAACACAGGAACACAAATCAAGACCGAACATAATTGTCTGTAAATTATTTTCACATCACATACGGTCAATGAACCACTCCTGAAACAACATCGTGTTGAAATATCTTCAAGCTAATATCTGAGTCTAAAGGCAAGCTTCAACAAAGACCCCAGTAAATATTTGAAACCTCCGTATCGTTTGCTTTGTTTTAGTATGAATTATTTCTCCAAAATCAATCAACAGAATTACGATCAGCATCAGAGGGTGAGTTTGCATATAAATTGCATGTCCTACCCATCACATTCCCTCATCCACCCACGCCCATGTTTTTGCGAATGCCTGCCTGCCTCTCCTTGCAAAATACACAGATCTTGCTACCACCTGGCACACACATGTTCATTCTCTCACAAGACAACTTGATAAATGCATAATTTCCTCGTGTAACAGATTTCAAATTATTGTCCTCAACCATGTATCGGATGCATCAGCCCTCAGAACAGTGAATTCCTTTTGCCAAACGACAAACACAATTATACATGCGACCTACATTCACATCCTAAGCCTCCTCTCCACCTCGCACACAAATCAAAGAAATCAGTGCCAGAGCAGTATTGGCAGAATCCTTCCACCCCTGGAGGGATTTCATTTTAAATTGTTACTTGTAATTTGTTACATCCCCTTTACAACGCTGTTCGACGGGCACAATTCGCTGCACTTAACCGTTTTAACCGCATCACCACCACTACCACACCATAGTTTATGGCTCACATGTGCCGTGCATAAACGTCTCGTCTGCAGACTCGTCGCCGCCACAGAGCCACTGAAACGATGACAATGACGACGACAACGGTCGGAGCTGCCAACCCACTTTGATACGAATGCACATCCTAATGAGATTATCATTGACATATAACTGAACCTGAAGTCTTTCCCCACCGCAACGACACCCGGTAAGACACATACTCTCGTACTCTCGTTCATGGGCTCAAGTCCTTTGAGGTATACAATTTATGTCGTGCAATCGGCTGCACATAGTCTCGCACATATAGTGTTGTAGTGCCTCCTTCCGAGGGATTTCATTGAATGAATTTTTTTTCCAGTCCTGTGCTCTTACCAGGAAGTGGGTCGTCCAAACAACAGCAGGAGAAACGTCCGACTTTGTTCACCAACAATGCAATAAAATTCAATTTTCCAAATTAGCAAATCTGCAGAACTCCTTTGGCTGGCAGTTGGGGGTGGCACACCGGTGGCAGGATGCTTGGCATGCATGAGGGATAAGGAACATGTTGTAGTTGTTCCAGGTTCGGTGGTGCCGGACATATTGCCTTTGCCAAAGTTTGTCCACTTGTGTTTATTGTCCAAATTTGTGGCTTTAGGTGTGTGCAGTGTATCATGTTAATGTCGTAGTGTGGCCAGCCATCGAGATTATGGGTGTCATTATCCTCTTAGAGGTTTTCCTGTTGACGATACGGTGAAGGTGGTGTAACGAGATGGGGGTTGACATACATGCGAAGTTGTCAACTTGTGGTTTTTCGTGATTATGTCAATCGAGAATGTCGGTTGCGGCTTAGGTGAGGTGCACATTTAGAGGTACTTAAGGTTGTCAATGTAATGACTTATAACTGTGTCTGGTAGTATACTTGTGAAGTTTGCAGGAACTGCTTCACATTTTGTTGAACTTTTTAACAGTCAACAACAGTCAGTAAATAGAAGCAGATTTACTTATGCCCATATACGAATGTCACTTAAAATATTTGAATTGATGCTAATATTTACTGAATATTTATTAAATTAGTGGAAAAAGAGATAATCAAGGTTGTACGCTCCTCTTCGACTCGGTTTATATAACACCGTCAAGTCCTCTGAATTCATACGAAAATTTCTGAGCATCGTTCACTTTAAACTTCACCCCACCTTCATACTGGGCTTATATTTCGCATGAATGATTTAAACAACAAACCTTTAAGTGCAAGTCAGATTTGATCTGCAATCTCTAATATTCAATTGATTTCAATTAAAGACCAGAAAGTACTAAGTCTTTGAAAACCATTTACCGTCGCTCATATTTGAGGAAAGTGTTACCTCAGATCAGAAGAAGTATTGAAAATTTACCTCAATTCAACCAAGACCTACTCTACAGGCTATGCACAATCATCGATTACGCCACAGAAAATAAATGACGCATCGAGTGAGCCTCAAAGGAAAACACCAATCAACTTCCATTAAGTCAAATTGATTAGAACTTGAGAAAGTTTCCATGCCGATGGATGGGGTGCAGATGAGGTAATAGGCAGCAAGTACTCTTTTGGTGAACCGATGTGAAGAGCTTTTAAAGCAGGTACTTCACATGATGTGATGCCATTAACAGGCGGTTTTTCACATCGTACTTAATTGCACAATAAGACACACTCTGACAGGTTATTTTGAGGGTGCTTCTGAGGAAGTGTAAGATTAAAAGCATTAAGTGGTCTTTACGAGTATGATTTCAATGATCGCTTGCAAACAGCAGCTTGAGGCTATTGAATTCAAGCACTGCCAAAAGGCTAAGGATGAACAAAAATACATATGTGGCGCTACAGCTCAAGGTAGACCATTCGTTTTGTGCGTGGAATTGAATTTGAATTGAAATTGGAAAAATTAAGAGAAACCTATAAGCCGAACTATATGGTTCACCAGACGGAAAACAGAAGATTTTCTACAGAATAGAGGGCTCAATGAGAAGTCTGTCTATCGATTTCCATCAAACACTACCAGTCGTTCAGTGCCGATGAAGTAAGGTAAGGTTAGGTTAACTTAAAGGAAGGGGAGTGCGATGGTTCACCATCACTTCCACTAGGAAGCCAAGGGGCCCATTGTGAATCCCTCTATCTTCACAATTCTTTTTAACCTGTCATATCACGTGGTGTTTGAAACTACCCCGTGTTCTTTATGAATATTAAACGATCCGATATATCTGCATTTGCTACGTCCGCAATCTCTGTGAAGAAACTATTGCCTAGCGAAGCTGGTGAAATAGACGCCTCAAATTGTCGACAGTGTGGAGCTATTTAAAGAAAATTCTGCTGATGGTAAGCATGCAATTTGCATTGCTAAACGATCTATTTTCACAAAGCTATTGATGACTATCGGTAATGGTTGTGTTCCTGTAGACAAATTCTACGGATTAATGCACATTTCGTCGAGCAACGAAGGACAAGCTCATCAACAAAGTGTTCCCGAACGTCTTGCTGCGAGTCCTGCGGCAAAGATGTGAATCACTTAAGCTTCACAATTCAGAATAAAATCGCTGGTCCACTGCATTCCTTCATATCTATTGACTGTGTAACAAAATTGCATAGCCACCGCACAAATTACATCTGAATGTTGGTTCGGTAGTCGTCATGCTTTGAAATCTGAACCCGCCAAAACTATGTAACGGAACGTGTTTGGTGGTAAAAAAGTTGTAGAATCTTACACGAATTCATTTTTTTATTCACCTTGGCGAGTGCCATGACGATCAACAAATCATAAAGCCAAACCATTAGTGCTTGCGGCCTGACGATCACGGCCAATGGTACGTAGCATGTTAACGTGTCGGCAAATCATTCATTATCCCATTATCCGTTCAACAACAAAACGAATAATTTCGTATATTGCGAGGTGTTTCAATGAAGGAAATCGATACGACATCTGATTGGTGGATTGCCTTCAGACCTGGACCTCAACCAAAGAGCCTCTCCATCTAGCGCGATTTCTGGCTAGCTGGTCTTTTCCAGGATTTGCCGTGGTGTGAAGATCTGGTCGATGGTGGACTCTGGCCTGAAGCCCCACTGATATCAGATTGTTTATAAACGACTTCAGATGGGCACACAAAACAACAGAAAGGATCTTGTGAGTTCTTGTGGATCGGGCAAACGATAACGACGTTCCACTAGCCGTGCATGTGAGCTAGTGCTTGCGCCCAACCAGATCATTACCAGCCTCCATAATGAATTTAGCGGACAGACAGTCCGCACCAGCCTTGTTAGACTTCAGTCTAACTGGGGGACGGAACTCTCGTCCAGCATCGTCCAGATTGAGTGGCATATTCGGCCTGACAGCGGTATTTGTGTCCTTATCGCTGGTTAATAATATACAGAAGTAGATTCTAAATTTTCCAAATTCTCAGTATCGACTGCGAATGTTTTAAATTGTCATCTCTGCAGGATAACTGTTTTACCCCTTAGTAAAACTTTCGGATATCATACCAGCCGTAGCACTTCTCCATCCCTTCGACCGCGCGCTTCTCATGCCCTTTTTTTTCATCCTGAGAAGCCGGGTTCCTTCATCACTGTTCGTAGAGTTCACGAACAGCTCTCGTTGTTCATTGATTTGTAGGTGTTATGCTTTGCTGCATATGCCTCACTGGTTGTCAAACCTTGGGTTTTTTCTTGGTTGGTGTAGTAAAACTCAGCACATCAGTAGCAGCTTCTGTGATGGCTTCTTGAAAACTCCTCCAAATCTCTCAGATGTTTGTGCAGACGGCGACGAAGTTTGATAGAGTTTCTGAGAGACTCGATCGGCAAAAATCCTAGCAGTCCGTTCTTCTTACATCTATCAGCAATAAATCTTAAAATAAGAAATCGTAATCCAACTACCCAAATGTCGCTCATCTTGACGGAGTCCCACAGTGATGAAGCTCTTTCAGCAAATCCTGAGTGTAGTCGTAAATCAAACGTGACAAACAGACGTAACTATCCATGCAATAAACATTTGTAACATTTACATTACACAGAGACGGGAATACAAAAAACATGTCAACCTCAAATTAAAATGCAATACACAAATCAAGTCAATAGCCGTCAAATACTTGACAATGTCGATTTTACTATAATTGAAATACAGCGAATTTCAAAATATTTACCAAATTACGCCAAGCACAATGATCTGCGTCATTGTGATAGGAAAATTGTAATTAACCCTCTTTCACTTTCCACGAACTGTGGAAGGATTACCCCCTGACATTGATTGACGTCCGACCTTTATAGATTACACAACAAAATAGGACGAAAGTTTCGCTGATTGTCAACCAGGGCGTTTCGCTGGCTGTATCGAAACTAATTACGGGTAATTATTTTGCAAGCTACATCAGCGAAGGGCGGAGTGCAAATACATTTACGCAAAATAATACAATATCTCTCCATGTCACGTGACCCAGAACTGTCAAGTGTCACCAATAACTAAGAATACATACTAGGTAGACAAAAAAAGTATAGTCAAGTTTTGATTAAATCCTCGTAAGGGCTCGTGTCAATTTTCATTTTACTTTTGCAATAAAAAGAAATATCGAATGTCATCCAGTAGATTGTGTGGCAATAAGAATCCTTGTAATGAATCCTCTCGTCCAATAGTTTCTATTTTATTTTCGTTTTAATTAAAAATTGGGAATCCATTCCTCTCGCATGACATGAGAGTTGTTTATTTATTTAGTAAGCTTATAGCACATCACATGCCATCGGCTCCACCTGCAGTGTTGGGGGGGGGGATATCCTACACTGCGCCAACATGGTAGTGGCAAAATGACCTGGTTTGGATTTCTTTTCACCACCGCTGCCGGCTGCCGTCGCTTGGCTGAAGAATATCGTATAAACGATTTCACGGTTGTATTTTTGGTTCAATGATGTTGATTTGGGGTTTATTTAATTTTTTCAGCTGAATGGGGGAAGGTTGGTGTACGGTGATTTCATTTTGAGATAACTTCCCCTGCCAGTGTCAATCAGTTTATAATACTTTGTCCGGTAAATAAAAACAGCTTTTTCAGTCGTTCAGGCTTTGCGAATGCGAGATGACATTTGAAAATTTCATTTTTTTGGTATCATCTATTCAAGATTTTAAAGTAATTACAGCATTCGAGCCAACTAAAACACAATATATTCTCTTTCTCCGTCACTGTGCCATTAACGCGTTAACTTTAGATTTTTTATTTATTACTGCGCCAACCATTCCTAAAAATGTCACGAACAAATTCTGCAGATTACCACTGAGTGTTTATTTCATTTTTTTTTTGTAAACAAAAATCTCCACGAGGACAAAATAAATGAGCTTATAGCCTTGACGTCGTAAAAGTGACACATTTTCAAAATATTTTGCATTCTTAATTGAATTTACTTTTCTTCAGTCGACGCAAACACGCTCATCGCGCTCCCCCATATTTCGGTCGATGTTACAAATGAATACAAGTTCCATCTCTCTTGAGTCTTTCCACGAGCCTTCTGTCAAAATAAGGACAATTTACAGGACATTAAAAAAAATTTAAATTAATTTGCACTTCACAGAGGAAAGCGAAATGACCTTCTGTCCATATCCATAATTCACCCCCCGAACCCAGGACTGTCATTGAATATTTAACGGTCAATTTAAAGTGTAATGCTCCAGCCACCACTGGCTTGTTTGCCTCCCGACCTAATCTAATTCCTTAAGTAAACCTTTAAACTCCTCGCACTCACTCCGTACTGCTGCGGGCCTGTACACAGGGATATCTAATGTATGCAGACTGTATCGCATCCTTAAAGTCAGAGAGCGCAGTTATACGGGAAGCAGACGTGGAGAGGAATGACTGGAGAAAAATATAGTAAACGGCATGCCTCACAATAGAGATGCAACCAACAATGCTCTCAACCCTGTACGATGGCAGATGTTCTTCCTGGCACAGTACACGGCTAGAGGAAATCACATTTAATGGAAACGTTACATTCACATGTCGGAGCGAGTGCTTGGTATGGATAATGTTGTCTCCGTACAGGATGCAGGTGTAAATGTGAAAAAAAAATGCGAGTACATCAAATCATGATCCCCATTTGCAGGGGATGTGTTCACGACACATATGAATCTCCGAGTAGTTTATGGAGTTTAATGTAATTAGATTTCGTTGTAAATGTTTTTTTTTGTGTATACATATTGCCATTCATATATTATCATTTAAAGTGTATGGTCAGCGAATCATATATCTATGTTTGGCTTTATCTCACTGGTATCCGTAGCTGACGGGCAAGTTAAAAATGTATGCTTCTGCCTTCTCTTTTCTCCATTTTTCGACAGCCGTCAATTGAGTCGATCAATTCTTCTCACATGAAAAGTAAATTATATCCGATGTGTTGGCGACCATATATCCTATCTCGATCGCCGATTGGCTTGAGAATGACACTTAGAAGTGTCACCATCAAAAGCAATCTGTTAAACTCTTCCTTTTTTCCTAATTGACGTCCGTTGACTCTCAGCTTACCAATATATCCCAGCTGTCAGCTGTCAAGGTTGTGTTGATGTCGAACGTTCTTAGTACATTTTTTCCCTTTCTACACTTAACCTACCCGGTTACTCTGTGTCGTCCTGCGCTCACACCCGCATGCCACAGCATATGCCATTACCCATTTTGAGAGGGTTATTGAGCTTTCAATGAAAACCCGTTCCAGGTAGATAACCCACCCACTGACTTATCAAAATTCTAAACTATATCTACACATACATACACTGTTTAGATTGTTTTTCTCTCCCGAAAATCGTTTGCCTTCCTCCCTCTTTCACCTCGCAAGGATGAAGCCAGATACCACGGTATTTCCTCTCACCTCGTGCAGTGTACAATTATGCCGCTGAGTACGAGTATGTCAAAATATGCAGAGTCACAGTGTGTCAGCCTTGAATAAGGTCACATCCTTATGATAGCATTCAGGCGAACAGTGCAGAGTGCGATGGAATATGAAATTAGACCAATAGTTGTGTGCTCGACTAGGGAATGAATACAATGGACTGGCCCCGCTGATCCGATTGTCGCCGCGGCTACGACCACCTACAGTAGCCGCACCGTAAAGTGACAGGTGGCGGATGACTGGTTTACCTGAACCACAATTTCACAAATTGATATTGCAACTGTGCTTGTTAGGCAGGGAGGACTGCCAGTGACGCCAGTGACTGTGGCTGTGGTGGTCTCGGCATTAAGAGCCTGCGGACCGGAAATGAGAGTGTATTTGATTTTGGTTACGAGGAAAGTTATTGATTTGAAAAGTTTACCTCCACAAGTAGCACTCGGAGATGAGGTGAATATGAAAAGAGCATGAAAAGTGCAGAGAAATTGTAATTTAAAATTTTAATTGTCTAACTGTGGAAAAAAGTTTGAACTATTTATGATGAGAGTGCCTTTCACTAGACCTTTTCATTTGAGTTCCTTTTGAATTTTGTATAAGCTCTCTTCGAGTGCTAGCAATTTAATGATAATTTAAGGAACGTATGCGATGCGAACGACCATTATTGGGTATACACAAAAATTGTTTAAAGAGTCGTGAAAATATTTTTGCTGGCTGAGTACTTCCACAATGAGGACGAGTCAAAATGTTGTTGACATTGATGAACGGACGTCATACCATTTCCCCTGTCCAGTAAGGGTGGAGAGTACATTTTAAATATATCGTCTTAGTCCACACTGGTACCACAGCAGGAAGGAAACTTAATTTAGATAAAAGAATTATTTCTAGCGACTCTGTCAGGGTTGCCCGTGTAGATTAGGCGGTGGAGACCTTCAAGCTGTCAAGGGCGTCCCACCATACCGCACTAAAAAGACGAAGAAGAACAACATGATACATACATTTGGAGTGGATGTCGCGAGAATACAACTTCTCATAAAAGTCAAACACCAGTTTATCAAAGTCAAATTTTCCGGATGTCAGAGATAAGTGTTGAACCTCATATACACCCAGGATGAACTCGCATGTACAGATCAATGAATTAAGATAAGACAAATGCTTCCAACGTGCCGGAAAGTCATTCGATTCCATGTTCCTTTCTTGCTCATGGCTTAACACACATATAACCGGATAGTGTATATAGTAATTAATCTTGCACTTATTCTTCTTCCATTTAAGGAAGACAAATGACTTTTGTCGTGGCTGAAATGTCTTCCTTCTCACCATCAATCCCCCTCCCATTAGTATAATTTGTTCGGAGATTTCCTGGAGGGATGTGCACGCATACATTTGTTTCTCTGTGTACATCACCATGGTTCAGGTGGCGTCATGTATCAATCATTCGTAACAGCGCACGATAAAAACCAATACACAATTCTCCCTCGTATGACTCATACCCCTCTATTAGCCTAATGACCCGTTTTCGAATTCAAAATCATTCACAACATTAAATTAACTCAATGAGATCTCATTCCAAATAAATTTCATAAATATCTCGCTTACAATTTCATTACGAATGCTCTACACTGTTAAACTGCAGCCCGCGCATTTAACTATGCAAATACGACTGTGAGGTGAATTAACATAATTTGCCATAAAACAATCATATAACACATTTCGACAACAATTTATGATGCCCCAAGTGTGAAGAACGACGACCGCTGCCGCTAATGCCACCACAGACCGCCGCGAGTCTCTCGCCCGCAATGAAAAACTCAGTTTTTCAATTAAAATCATCTGCTCTCAGACACGCCCGTCCATTGAATTTATTCAATTGCATCCTTCCAACTTTTGACGGTGGTTTTTTAGAGTGGGTGGCTTTGTCAATAACTTGCAAATTGGTAGTATTGGATAAAAAAAAATAAACGTACATATTCCCTATTCCGGTGCATGTACTTTCGAAACCACCCCCAAACGATACAATACGTCAGAATTAATTTGAATGTTTCGACACTAATTAATATCTATAATCTCTATGCAATCGAATGGTAAACCCGTGTCAGATGCATCTCATATTGGTGTGCATTTAGCGAATAAAATTTAATTAGTGAAATTGTTAGAAAATAATTTCCAAAATGAATGTTTGACACTTACTTTTTTTTCCGTTCACGCTTTTTTCCGATATTCCGACGTGTAAATGCGTATGATTTTTATGCAAACAGTATCAGCACCTGTTTGGCTATACGTATGTACGGACACATGCTCAGACCGAGACACGGATACTTCTTTTTTTCTGTGGTTTGGAACTGTGTCGATTGGTGCGGAATTTATGAAAATTGTTTTCGAAAGTTTACCCACGTTTTAATTACGAAAAATGTGCAACCAAATCTGTTGGATTAAATTTGAATAATTTATTTGCAGCCCATGACCAAAGTGAAATTAATTTGAAAAGGATCGAAGTCAGTGTCAAGGGATGAATTTCCAAACTTACAACCGGCGAGGTAAGGAAGGTTGGTAAAAGTTGGAAGAGTTACTTGTCAGAATCTTTATGTATAAACAATATCAATTTGGGAATTGGCAATATTATTAGAACTGTGTAACTTAGCTTAATTAGTACGACGAATGTTAAGGAATTCGAATTCTTTGGGGAAATCTTAATGCTTAGGACATGAATGAATATGAAGTAATGCAAATAAATTATAAATAAGTGAGTTGAACCCATGAGATTAGGTCAGTGGCTAACAAAAGTTATTACTTGTACATATATTTAATTAATTGGGCGGGTCTTCAATTCAATTTTCTGAAGAAGTTGTTACTGTTACTTATAATATCTTAGAATGAATAATACGTGAAGGGTGAGCAGATAGAAATGATAGTTTTTTCGAATTGTTATGCTTCAACAGTTCACCAAAGCTAATAGAAAAATTCAATTGTAAAAATATTCATCATGGCTTCAGTATGCATACAATATGTCGCACCGTGGAAAAGTTTGAGCGTGAGTGCAGTCTTTTGAAACTTAAGCCATTGGTGGGAACTAATGAAAACATAGCCACCGGAGGGGCCAATGACGAAAAAGAAGATCAGCTGAATTAGGCATCGCCAGAGAGTCAACCCAGCTTGTATTGCAGTTGTATTTGGACCTACATCCGTATAAGATTGTACTGGAGCCATAATTAAAGTTGGGCGACTATAAACAACGACATGAGTTGACTAATGGGGCGCTGGAAATGTGCATGTATAAAGTGATGTTAACCGATTTTATGTGGCCAGAGCTCGGAAAAAGTGGTGGCCGTGGCGTTGTGGGTCTGTGTGTCGACTCCTACACACTTGAACGTCGACGTCTAAGTTCGAATTCCAGTACGGCAAAAATAATGTTCACCTACCTATTTTGAGTCGCTGACAATGCTAATGCTCACTGTCTAAGATAAAGCTTCTCTCTTGGCCGTTCGGAGTCGGCATAAAACTGTATGTCACTTCCACTCGTGAGAGAACAATAGCACGCACAACACGAATGGTTGCCGAGAAGCTAGGCCCTGGGCCCTTACGGGCTGTATAGCGCCACCCATCTTATTATTATATTATTATGAAGCTCGTGCATCATGGTGCTGCATGCCATACAAGCGGCACAACTGGTATATCTCGTCGACCTGTATAATTCCATTAAAAGATAACATGGAAAGATAAAAAGAGAATTCTCTGCAATGTGGAAACGTATTTGTGTACTTTTATAATTGAGTTAAAAATGTACAAACAAGCGGTTGTTTTAGTACTAGCCGGTCAGTGTTATTACGCGTGCTAGCGGAAGTCCTTACCGGGCACTATGCCAATGACACAAATATGCTTTGCATATCGGCATCTTGGCAGTAACATTAGTACAGGTTGCAGAGACGATTAGGGAATGGAAAATATAGATGCTACAGAGACGAATTGAAGGGAATAAAACCTGTTCGACGTCTACTTTGCTAATGCTCTATCAAGGAAGAGGATGCAGTTTCTGGGAAAATAGTTTTTTGTAGAGCTGCACGATCGAACTGAATACGCTCCTGAGATTCAATTATGGATCTGGTTGGTTTTATAAAAATGGAACGTTTCACGGTATGAATATGCCGCTACGGCACAACCATTACTTTTTTCGAACTCTCAGGGGAGTCTCAGTGGAAATCTCAGGGGACCACATCTTCAATCGAAATTTTACGATTTATCTGCAAAGGTCTAGACGATCATTAAAAATAATTTAAGACAGTTAAATAACGAAGGGTTCCATACCACTTGAAGGAAGAAAATAAAATTCGTTATAGCGGAAAATGGTGATATGTATCAAATTCAATTTTGATTAAAATTGTCTAAAATAAAATGTGACATAAAAAAACCTCTGCACAGCATGCATATATTTAAAGTATAAGCTGAGCCAAAAATGTGTCAGCACATCAGAATTCCTAGGGAAACGTGATGAATATTCAGAGTCAAGACCGTTACACCGGCATCGACCAAAGAATGAAAAAGTTTTACATTCCACATGATAGATGGTACGAAAATGTAAATCAGCACCCTCTGCTCTATTAATTCACATAGAAATATTTCTGCAGTCTAGGACCTCAAAGGGAGTAAGTTTGCCTGTACATTTATTGATTGCAGGCTCATTTGTGTCCCGGAATAAGCAAGCAATTCAATTCACTAAACCGAAACTTTTATCAAACTCGATGCTACTCAAAGAAAGCAAAAGAAAACGGAAATCCAATTCCTGTTTGACTACAAGTGCAGTCATAATCAAAAGAACTAAAAGATTATTCGACAAGAACAAGATTTTATGGCAATACAAAAATTTGCATAACAATCTGACAATCTAGCCACTTTCCAGTATCCTGTTTATGTGTAATTTTTCGTTTGTCTTTCTTTTTTTTTATTGTTATTCAAGCGAAATTAGCATAGCAACCTTGAGGAACAAAGAGCACAATTTTGAAATTCATGATCTCCCAAAACTGTGGTTACGACTAAACCATTAATGTGCCCAAGTTTGCAATTTTATGCGCAGTTACACCCTTCTCGTTGCGCCCACGTCCTCGTTCAAATCTATCGCGCTCATCTCAGCCGCAAGAGTGTGCAACTATTCCACTGCATAGCATAATCCTTTGCTCGAAGTATGTATCTCTGGGTATGTAGTACTGTTCTTTGACTTTTGCATTTTAAACGACTAACAATATTAATAAAATTAAACACCCAGCCCAGTGCCAGGACATGAAAAGGGAGGTGACTGTGGGGACTTGAAAGAGAATTGGAATCAGGGGAGTGGGGTCGATAACAATCTATTTTGCCTTGTCTACAGTTACAACAGTACATGGTGCGGATTTTTATTGCGTTTAACAGCCATCACAGGACTATACACCGCTATCATCGCACTCCTTCCGGTGGGAGAGCATTTTAGTAATATTTATGTCCGTGCTGCACACTTCTGTGCCATTAAGAATAAATTTAAGTTTCCCCGAATCAGAAACAAGGATGCTGTATCTCTTGGTTGGCGAAGAAAAGGATTAGAAGGAAAGAGAGAGAAATAATGCAAAAATGCAAGGGGGCTAGAGAAGCAACACAAGGATGTGCGCTGTGATTTTTATTCATTGCATCGCGAATTCCATTGCATTTACATTTTCCTAAGAGATCCTGCGACAGCCAAGATAATAGAGTCAAATGGGAACGAAGGAAGAGGTATTGTGTAGACATCCGACTATGCTCTCGCTTGCTACTGGAAGATCTTAAAAGGATATTCGTTGATTTTGTTTTGTTCATTTTAGTCTTCCCACTTGGCTTGCTTTTGTTCTTCGTCGCAACCCTTATGGTGACTTGCGGAGTATGCCTGCGGGATGTAAATTGCAGTGAATGCAATGCGATCTGTTGTTGCTACCGGATTGAGAAAACGGCGGATACTGTTAAAGGGATTCACTAAGTTATACAATCTTTCGTGCTCGCGCTACGTTTCATGGTATTAGTGGTGGAATTATAATTTGATTCCAATAAGGACTGTCTCGCTCTATGCTGAATTATAATGAGCGGGTTGGGTTGGAATGTTTTATACTGTGCTGGTACTTGATTGTTGACGTTAATGATCTGACATTTTGACGTACTTAGCAATTAGTTGAGGCTTAAGATGCAATGGGGGTACGACAAGAAATTTCAAGAGAGGATTAAGAGGAATTTAATCCAAACATCTTACGTTTCTTACTGAAAACAAAATTACAGTCTCGTGGTCCGACGACTAACAGATATGTGTGGAATATTCAGTCTTCTAACAAATGCTGATGGATTTCTGCTTTTCCCGAGACTCCTCAGTGATAATAAAAATGCTACTATTCCACTCGTTATGCCGAGTAGGCATGCTTGTAATTTTCTTAACAGTTTAATACAATCGTGAAAACGCAGGCAAAAAGTACATAGAAAGAAATAATAAAATATCAATAAAAACCCGGAACAAAAACAAAGTTGAATAAACAATAAAAGTTACGACTTTCCTGATATTATTTAATCGATGTATCCTCCTTACCACGTGATCACATCAATATCAACCAATAAATACATTGACATCAACGGGCCTAAGTGTGACTGCTGCTTGCCGACAGTGAGCCACTCAACATGAAGACATCAATACAAAATGTGAACATTTTTTTCACAAAAGTTTAGGCGCATAATTAGGGAAATTCTACGAATGGAAAATTATCCTACAAATTGCTACTCATAGTTCTATCTGTCGATAATATCCCCGCTTCCACAGTTCTTTGAAAACTGTTTTAAAATGAAAACTTGTTTGAAGGATTTCAATTTGAAATGTCTTAGCCAATTTCCATTCGAATTGATTTTCCTGTTATCCTCCACTTCTCAGCTTTTGTTGTTTGTATGCATAAATCCTATTAGACTATTTTATAATGCTCTCACCAAGCCTTGAATACAAAACAGAATCATAAACTTCAACTGACGACACAATTAGTGCACCGTAAAGCGTGTCATCTACCAACGCTGACATTTCTAGTTCAGTGCTGTGCTTCACTTTAGTTTATCCTGTCCACGAGAGGAGAGAGAAATTCAAAACAAACAATTGAAGATGACAAAACAGAATAATAAAAAAGACAAAAGAACAGAGGGAAGAAAAAACGTAGCGCATCCTCGTCTAAATACAGTGAAGGAATGAAATAGTGAAATAGTTTCCAAGTGGGCATTGTGTGACATGCTCCGGGATGCGCGTGCTGCTTTCACAGTAAAAGGATAAGAATAAACTCGTGCTTATCCTCATTTTAACTAAAAAAAAGATGCTTTCCTCTCGTCTTATCTCACATATTCCTGGATTGGTAACACAATAACTGGAGTTGAAGAAAAAACAATGAAAATGAAATGAAAAAAGAATATAAAATTTATATGAGGACAGGGGTGGCAGTTCACTTTCGGGACAAAGGTAAATATATTCATTTCAATGCTGACTTTTAGTTTGTGCATCATCATTGTGCCCTGCTAGGTTACACACACACATAGAAATGTGCACTTCATAATAATGGCGTGTGGAGGATGTGCGACGAGAGAGAATGAAGAGATACGTAGGTATGATTGCTGGATAATTTTAGTGGATAAGGTTTGTTGGCTTCTTTTCGGATTGTCCCTTCATTAAAACTTGTTTCCTTATAATTTTATGAGAATGTGTGAGTGGCGAATGCTTGGCGAATTTTCGGGGGACACATAATGCACGCTCATTTTCGAGAGCAAGAAAAACACTCCAATTTGGAACAATGAACGCCCTTATTATCTTACCCTGTTTCACAGAAGTGCCTTAAGATTCACATCATAGCTTTTTTTTATATTTTATAAATTTCTAAGGATAAAATAATGCTAAGAAATAATAAAAAAATTGTATGACATAAAAAAGATCTCGAAACAAAACTCACCATAGCATTATTTTAAAAAATAAAGGAGTTGTGTACGTACCTGAAGTTAAAAAAGAAAAAAAATTAAATGAAAAAATATGATACGGCACACGATAATTAAAGTAAGTCATTTAAACTAAGAAATAAATTTGTAAATCTACTGTATTGAACTCAGATTCCAAAAAACGTTTATAAACCGGTTGTATTAACGTTTTAGTTTCTGCTCAGTTTATGTCTGTGGTGGCCCGTGGCGTTGTGTTTATGTGCATCGACTCCTACGCACTTAGACCTATCTGTCTAGGTTCGATTCCTGGTACGACAAGAAATACTTTTCACGGCCCCACCTCTTTCGAGTCACTGACAATGCTCACGGAGACAATGCAACAACTGTCTAGAAAAAGCTTCTCAAACTTGGCCGTTCGGCGTCGGAATAAAACTGTAGGTCCTTTCCACTCGTTAGAGAACAATAGCACGCACAACACGAGTGGTTGCTGAGAAGCTAGGCCCTGGCCCTCTACGGGCTGTAGCGCCACCCATATTATTATTATGAGCTGTTCATTTATTTCAAAATTGCATCGATTTCACTTCAAATTTAAGTAATGATGGGCGTATACGTAACATTTTTTTTTATTTTCCAGGTCAATAATCTTTGTTTTTCAATCATTTTTAATAAAATACGGCCCCGAGTAACTTAATTTCGAATGTTTTTGTTAAGCATTAATACTTTTGTTAGTTTGTTCCTGCTCATGTTTTACAAAGCAAGTTACAAAGTACGCCATTCATTACTGGAAACTTTATTCAAATGCATGCGCACAAAAAAACCGAATAAAAAGAGAGATCAAATCAATATTTAATTTTAATTTGGCTTCAAATTGACTTTACAACACAAATGAATCGTTCGGATACGAAACGCGGAAATTCCGGAACAAATGGAGATTAAATTAAACTAAAGTTGATCAGATGATAACAACTCCGATGGGGGAAAAGGCACGGTTCGTACTGACTAGTGAATATAATCGGTTTTTACAATCTGTCGTGCATGTAACATTCTTCTTAAGTATCCATACATTTTTAATTCTAACACGAACCGTGTGTGATGTCTCAGCGTTTTATAGAAATCGTATCTTTTGCATTAGGCATGAACGATTTTTGTGGCGATCGGCGTTCATAAAGAACCCAAAGATGACTGGTTTTATTAGCACAAACACAGTACGGACGCCTATGCCAGGCCGCTTATGTACAGCATATACCAAGCAGAAAGGTTACTCGTATGTAATGTGTAAATGCCGAGTACTACTGTTTCAGATAAATTGTGAACTGCTTAAAATTTGCTCATAAAATGCCTTGCCGATTGAACAAAATTCAGAAATTCTTGAACTACGCGCAGCCGGCTTTACCAATGCTCGTGTTCAGAAACTCTGAAATGTACAATTCTACAAAAGTTTCTGCTAACCTCCTGAATAATTTCCCATGAAATCCTCTCACTCATTCCCTTGCACTACAGCTTTACACTTCAAAGAATGATTTCTCAAGGAACTTCGCAATCGACTATTTGTTAACTACTTTTAAAACTCAACTACGGATTGTGCTAATCCCTAGATATACCATATTATCCACATCCAAATTGAATCGAGCCAGAAGCGAGCTTCTTAGAATTATCCTTTTATCAAATTGGATTCTCATCCATGAAGAATTCAATAACAAAGCGAATGCCGATCACGAATAAATTCCCAATACACTTCCATCCACTACCACTACGAATAGAAACCTTGCCTTAGCAAAGTTAATTTGGTCACAATCAGGACTTGACTTTCAACTACCATCGGGAGAAATTAAATAAACATAAAACACAGTTCAGAGAAGGACAAGAAACACAAGAAGGACATTCGAAAGTGGAAACTGAGATGCAGCCTCTCGCCTTTAAATAGTGTCATTTGCATTCATTGTCGATGCCCTGGTAGACATCTCCGTACCGATACCAAATCTATTGAGAGGACAACGCCATCGACGACGATGGGCGGAAGCCAAGAAAAAAAAGAGAGCTCCCAAGCGACTACTTCTGATCCCCCATTGTCCTCGGGGAAGCCTCTTTAAGGAATAAAGTTGAGAAAACTTTTCTTTATCGCAATCGCGCGCATTTGTGCCCCTTCCTTCGTTTGTTTTCTGTTTGCATTCGTGTAATTGAAGAAAACTGTCAAGCACCCTAAGCCGTAAGTTGGGACAGGGGAGGAAGGGTAAATGCCGGATATACAGGGATGCGCTTTCATCCCGACTTCCCGTCACCATTTCAACAATTTCCTCTTTCAGCCAATTCACAACCACCGCCGGTAAGAGAAGAATCGTGTCCCGCAGGATATTCATTAAAAAAAATAGTGAATTTCCACACCCGGAAGGGGATGGAGAGTAAAATCGAAAACGAACTTCGAAGGAAATTAAATTATCGCTCACCAATCATTTTTGTTTCTGCTCTTTTTTTACGTGCGGGCCCGTATTCCTCCATTTTTCTTTTTTCTTCATTATCTTACTTCAGGGCGACGTTCGAAAAATCGTTTCCACCCGGTCACAGGACTTACTGGTTCATCTCCGACTTGACTGAAGGTGATAGAATCCACTTAATTTAGTGAACACATATTTATGTATCTGCAGGTTTGTTGGTGCACGAGGTTATATGTACATATGTACGAGTGTATACCTTGATCGCCAAGAGTAAATCAAATTCCGGATGAATCGAATCAAATGTCAGGTTAAATGTACCTTAGAGTTCATCCGCCGATACACATCACATCACTGACACCCTGTGCACGTAACACCAGCGTCAGATATCGATTCGGAAATGGAGGAGGTGTTGCGGACAAAGCAAATAGTGACTTGCAACCCCCCAAGGATATTGGGAGGTGGCACTAATTATTGCATCTAAATCGAAACTTCATCAGTGTACCTCTAGCTCTATGGAGTACCAGGCAAGGAGAGGTAGTTGCAAGCTTAATTGATTGGAAAAATTTGCAATCTATCGCCTAACCCACCGTCACAAACCCAACACACAGAGACACGCTACATCTTTATAGACGGTGGAATGTTTTTTTTTCTTTCGCAAAATTGCCAGGGGACCCGAAAAAGGACATCCCCTAATGGGAATGAAGTGATTCTCGCCACTAGGAAGTAATTGAGAATTTCGCGCTTTTGGCGAATGAGAGGGAGATTTAATCACGTGGTTGTATGGTCTTGCACCGTGCGATAGGAGTAATTAGTGAGTTATTAAGCACTTCGGAGCTTCTGCGGCAATTAGGGGACATAATGTACTCCACTCCACGAAAGTGGGATTTTTAAACTTTAAAGCGGCATCCCATAATGAGGGCGTTTTAGTTTTTTCGTTCGCTTTATCCAAGCGTTTAACGTCTTAAGAGACGGTATTTAAGGAATTTAATCAATGATTCCGTAGCTATAATCCGTATTTTGGTCAAACGGAACTCAAATAATAGAATAGTTACGCAACTGGAAGGTCATAAATATGTTTATTGATATATGTTATTTTTGGTTAAGGCAATGGACTTATAAATTTATTCCATCGTGCATTCCAATATGGCAAGGAAAAAAATGTAAAAAATGTACGATTATGTAAAAAAAAATATAAACCATGAATTTACTCTAAACTGCTTTTCACTGAACCAGTAACTGAGTACACAATATATTAGACATACAATGCCTTTCAAAAATAAAGTTTCTACCTCGAAAGTGAACCTTTAAAAGACACTCTATGAGCATTGTCAGAGAAGAACCTTTACCTTCACTTCTGTCCATGGACATGATGGACCTTCACCGTCACTTCTGTCCATGGTCATGATAGCTGTCATTCAGAAACCGTAAAGTTAAGACGAAAGCTAAATTATCTGGCACTTGGACTTGCAAAAAAACTCGACCACTTTAAATCCTAAACAAAAAAAAAAAACAATCAGCTATCCCCTTCAAAAGTGACAATGAAGTGAACCCTTTTCCATGTCACAGATATGTCTCCGCAGCGTAACGCCCTCGAGGACGGTCTACAACTGTCATTAACGAATCCTTTCTACTCCATCTGCAACGTCCTTATCCGCCTTCCTTGAATTCCCGATACTCTCACTTCCGCGGCAAGCGATTTGCAATTTTTCTTCGCGAAGACATTTTTTCTTACCAACATCAATCTCTTTTGAGTGACGTCTCCCAGTCCTCCGACATCCCAAAGGATTCCAACCACAACTGTCCAGTAACTTTTCGGTTTTTTTTCTTCTTTTCTGCATGTCTTTTTATCAATATAGGTCACTTGACTTAAGTCGGATTAAGATCATTTCAAAGGCGACTTAAATCGTTAAGTATATATTTTTAATTAAATCCCCAACCAATGTTCCTCCCGACGACCAAATAAGCTGCTGTGTAACCTCAATCTCCAGGCACACCTTAAATGGGCTTTGCTTTCGTTTTTTTTCTCTTATCCAAATCATCCTTGTGCTACTCCTTAAACTCTAAATCCTTCTTATAAAGCCAGGACGAGAGAGACGAACGAAATGAGAGTCAAAAATAAGGATCCCATAAACATATAAAAGACGAAGAAGTCCTGCGGAATTCGAAGCGATAAGAGTGTGAATTATTATGGATTTGAATATTCATAGAGGAGATCTGAATTTTGTGTGACCTGTGCACATCCTTTCTTATTTACATATACTCATTCCACCGGGGAGTTGACGGGATGTAAAAAGATGTCTAAGTCCTGCCGTTCTGCCTACGCCAGTGTGTGTTGGTATAGGTGTAGGTGCGCACTGGTGCCATAATCTCATATAATTAATTTTCCCACTGCCAAAGGGATACTGTTTTGGGAATTAAATTGTACATCCTCTCGCCTTTGATATCCTTTGGTGGTACCCTGTGTGTATCCTGTACTTAATATGCTTCAGAGTAGTCATAAATTATAATTATGAATATTTCGATTTTGATTTATATTCTGCATGTGATTAATGATTGCCCTGGCGATGGCTCCGAGGATTGGGACGACGATGCGGCGGTTGGTGGGTGGGAGATTGAATTGTGTGAAAGTTTCCATAGAAGATTGAGAGTCCCAGGGTGAGGAAATAGTGAAGATGTAAAGGGTAATGGTACTCTATGGAAGTGTGCTGTCTGTTTGAACGGACAGACCGACAGCGAATAATGATATCTGTTGGTCGGAAGATAGTTATTGCTGTTTATGTTTATCGGGTAGTTTCCTTTCCAGATATAGTTAAGTGCTTTAAGTTGGGTGTTATTAAAGGACCCCAGCTCTTGTTGGGAGGGTGCCAAAGGAAGGAGGGATTCGAAGAATAGCCCTTTCTAAAAAGACAAATAAAGACTAATTGAATGGAACTACTTTGGAAAGAATAGTACTGGAATGACTTTTTTTCGCGCACTTCGACCACTTTACGGTTGGCATTATCGACCTAAGGCGCAAGGAATTCAAACAAAATGTTACGTTACTGGGTATGAAGCCACCTACCCGTATGCGTAAAATGTGTGTACAGGGGCAGCTCTCAGTGCTATATCGGCCAGTGATAGGTTAAGTTCATCTAAGTTTTCAGAAATAGCGCTCGACATCGTTCAAGGATTTCCAGCTTTTGTTTTTTCCAAGATGCATGAGTGAACCTGCTCAACATGTGGTTCCTGCAATACGGCGCTACATGTAGTACACGAATCGATGGACCAGTTGAGTTCGATTAGGAGTTTATCTCTCTCTTCAAACCGAAGAAATGGCCGGCCGAACTATTTTTTAACGGGGATAAGTCAAATCACTAGCCGAAAAGCCAGCGTATTGTATGATTGTATTATATAATACACATCTGATCAAACAACATATAGGTTACAGTATGTTCGACAAAAACCGAAATTGTGTACAACTTTTTTTTTAGATACTCCTCTCTGTTGACCTATTTTTTTGGTTTTACTCCAAGTCATTAAACAACAAAGACTCACTATTATAATAGATATTTCAAACAAACCAGGCTCACTCAGCCCGGGAATGATTCATTATGTAATGAAAATTCCAATTACCATAGTCTTAGGCACAACCCTAACAAAAGGGTCACATTCATCAAAAAGTCTCCTCAAACTCATTAATTTATTTGCCAACCTTCCCTTAACTGAGGTAAACTTCATCCATGCACTTCTATTTTCTGTTGTTCCCAAGCCGCTCGTAGTGTTCTTTAAGAGTAAATTGCTGCCAGACCCCGATGATACTATTTATATTCATTCCTTCATCCCAAAGGTGAAATTAAATTCTATTCTATTCAAGTTGTTCTTATTCACCAGGATTATAAATCTGTAAGTGGACGTTTCTAGTCATGGCTGCACTCAAACTTTAAAATAACTTGGTTGGGTGGACAGTCAATATTTCACGGGAATCTTAATCGCTCATATCTTCTGCAACGACGAACACGAGACACACTCTACTACCGTACCATTAAAATCTGCCAAACAATTAGGACACAAACTCCTTTGCTAGTGCACACAAGGCTTAAGGAAACACTCTATGTACCTGATAATTATTTGTGCACCCCAGGATTACACAAAAACGACACCCATTGAAAATTTAGCTCCCCTTCAACACACACGGATGCAATACAAACTATACACGTTTCGCCCTCAACTTTATCCCAAATGCATAGCATTACAATGGATGCCAAGCAACAGCCCATGTTTGAAGTCCCGTAATCCTTCCGCTCATATTCATCCTGTGCAGAGCTATCCGAAAGTTTCTGGGTAAAACTTTCACAATCGTTTAAAGAGAGCGCATATAATTTAAGATATGTACATCCCTACTTTCGGGCTGAAAAGGAACAATCCAACGACACCTGTCTGAAGGAATGATAGCTTCGCCATCGGCATGCAATACCTTGGTTTAATGTTAAATGAGGTTACTTCGAGTGACATAAGCCGAAATAATTTATAAGCCTACACTGGCACACATAGATGCCTGTAATCTCCCGCCCTCATGCAGCCCTTTCTGAGGATTTGTCCCAGAGATGTCTATCACTTTCTGTATGTTGACAGGTACCTTCGAATTTAACTTGCCGTACAAGGATGAATCAAGTTAAAAAGTCAAAAGGACCTCTTTAAGGCATGTGCCCTGCAGTTCCATACACATGTGTTCTATTTTCCTTCCTTTTTGGGTTAATCTCCAATGGAACGACAAGAAGCCGGACGACACACACTTGTGTCCACACGAGCAGACACTCCAACACAAGCAGCAGAGATGTGTCAGTTTCAATATCTGTCGGAAGAGTGCTGCATGAGGATAAGAATTTTTAATTTATAAACACCGTACCATATCTGGATCGGAAGGATACCTCGTATAGGATACATAATGTATGCACGAGACTATATGTAAAGTGGCCACTATGAATTTTTGATTGAGGATATAGTAGATGAGGGTGATGGAAACTTCACATTAGCCTTAAACATATCTGATTCGCCCCTTCAATCGCTTCGGGCTATAGACCATCACTATTGACAGCAAGACAGTGGGGTTGCATGCGAACGTGACTATTCTGTTAAGTGGATTAATAATCAATACTTTTAAGTAGCTGTTCCTTCAAATTGCATGTGTGGTATAATATTTAAGAACTTATATTAATATTTTAGTATTAAGGTAATATAACCGAATCTCTATAAACAAACATTGCAAAATTGTTTAATTGGACTCATATGTTGAAGGTTTAAATTCCATCCATGACACATCAACTGTCAAATCTTGACACCATATTTAACGAGTCACTAACAATACTAAGAGATTATAAGCGGAAGACAAGCTTCTCAAACATGTCCTGTTCGAAGCTGAAATAAAAAGAAAAACTTATGAATACCAAAAGACATTCAAAACCGCATTGATTCTACACAAAAGGAGATATTAGCATGGATATGAAGGCATTCGTTCAAAGAAGAACAAACGAAACACGCTCATCTATGTACCAAATATGTAGACATCAATTTTTTACCATACATGTAACATCATCAATACGAAGTTTCGTAAATTGGAAAGCACGCAGTGAGCGTCTGAGTGACGGGGGTCTTTTATTGAACTTTATGACAGTTCTGACAATTATATTTTCGTTTTTTTTTTCAATAAGACTGCGTCTTTTATGTAAACACAAAAACCCAGCCGCTCTTAGCAATGACATAAAATGTGTCGGAACAATAGATTGTGGAACGACGTGGCTTAGCCCGCTAGCAACATTGTTCATCGCTCCAGGATGTTACCACACGATTCATATTTTTCTTACCGCGTGGCCTTAGCGCAACGGCCCAACCTTAATAATGTCGGCAGTGTTTATTATAAGGCAGTTGCAATAAACGAGGTTGTATTAGAGAGATATCCAAGTTCAAAGCTAATTATCTCCTTGTTTACCAACGAATTTGAGAGGCTTTTTGGTAGTTAATCACGATATCATGTAAATGACATTCTCTGGTTGCTCCGTACTGTTGTTATATTCGGTGGTTCATACTCATGGTGTAAGGAATATAAGGTGAGCTGGACAGATCTTATGAGGCACAGCGTGACGTCATCGCAGGAACAGAACTTAAAAGCGGAAACAGATAAGCATTTTTTACAAATATCTTTTCAACATTCTCGTACTCATAGGATTTACTGCTCATTGTTGCATTTTCAATTGTACCATTATATTCCTGTATTTCATTCCTCCTTTTTTTTTTTTAATATAGGAAATTGAATTGTGATGTAAGCTTAAGCAATACATCTGTCCAGTGTCAAAATCGGACAGCCACAAAACAAAAAAGATGGCTGCAAACGCTGTCAAAACATTTTAATAGGCAAGAGTGGTAGAAGTCGCCTATTTGTATAATACTTGATTTATGGTTACTTGATTTGGTTCTAATTGAGACACTTAAGTTCGACGACGTTCCTGGTTACTTTTTGTTCGGTTCTGACAATCGTATAAGCTTACGCCAAGGTGTCATCAAATCGGACCTAGTACAAGCCAGAATAAGGCGGCACAGATACGGTCGTGCGTACAAGTCGAAACCAAACCGGAGACTGTTGTCAAGACATACGAGGGGCGTTCAATATATTCTCGGTATCGGGGTGAAGCTGTGGACTCACTTGACCACTTTTGCACAGTTGATAATGAATGTGCGGAACCCTGGTAAACAGCCACCGTCTCTTCATGAATAGTTTTTTGACTTTTTCCTTGCTTAGTGAGAAATTTAATTACAGCGCGATGCTCAATTTTCACCATCATCGTCTCAGTTTCCATCGTGATTCTAGAGATAAAACGCGAATTAATAATCACATTTATATGAAATTGTACATAAATGCACTAAAATAATAGTATTACTTGATAAATAAGTCAATTTATATATACAACCACAGCTTCATCCCGATACCGAGAATATATTGAACGCCCCTCGTATACATTCAATTGAACAACTGCAAATACTGTACATCAATTTTGCTACACTATGGGAACTTTCATAATCCATTGTAAATATTTAGAACTTAATGCCCATGAACTATAATGAAAGTTTATTAATATAGTCTACTCTAGCCAAGATCTTGAGACGTTTTCAGCAAAATATACCTTTGGCGGCTATAAGAAATATAATAAATAATAACTGTCCAGAACAAAAGACTAGTCGCCCATTTGTGTTAACGTGTAGGGAGTATATATCCCATATATTCGCTTTCTTTTCTTTCTTTACATTCAGAGTTGTGTGAATGTTTGTTATCCTACACTTGCAAATATGTAATTTAGTCATTCAAGTTTTGGTCAAGTTTTCTCTCAACGCAAGCGACTATAAGTGTTAATTTAAGAGTTTTATCGTTTTGGCTGATTTTACATTTCCGTGCTTCATTCTCAGCTGCTTCTTAAATATACGCACCCCACCTATTCACTGCGATTATTTAAAAAAAAAGTCCGTCCCCACTGTACATTGCCATCAATTCATCCTGTCTCACATTCACCCGCAGCTCTGCATTTTCCATAGCCATCAATGCTCAGACTCTCCCTTTCCTTCCATCGCAACTGTCAAGGATAATGGTTATGGTGAATTAATATTAAATGGATATTTTCTTGCACAAAAAAGGGTGAATTTCAGGATATTTTGATTTTCATTTTCTGATTTCGCTAACCCTGTGTGTGACCGGCATTTATCCTCCCATAAATATTAAAGCACTCACTGTTGCGCGCCATTATTGAAGCTTACAGACGCAGACACATTCACGGACACAGTTAAAGCCGCATAAAGTTACCAACTTTTTGAATGGATATCTCTTCCGGATGTTTGTTGTGGTCCCTTTCATTTATTCCGAAAGTGAATACATTGAGGAGTGTAATGAACAAGTTGAGTTCTTGTTTGAGAGATTGCTTTGAGGAGGTCATCTGATTGTCCTTGTTTGCACGACATACCAAAGTACTGACTCCCTGTCTGATTTGTTGGCGTATTCAGTCTTTCCTTGATCGAAAGTTGCCATTTAACATACAAAAAAGGGAAACTTAAAATAAACAAAGTTCAACCCTCTGGGTTGTGGTTTTTTTCTTCTGTTTTGACAAGGAGCACGCCTTTGACAAGTGGTTCTGGTAAAGGGAATATTAATTAGTCAACTTAGCATGGACAAGGATGCACAGTTAGTTAGGCAACAACTGTTGCCGGCTATTATTTCAAGGAATGAGGATGGTTTGATAAACGGGTTATGGTACAAAAAATATATGCAGTAGTTTTACTTGGCATCACGATGTGTGAAATGTAAGGAAGTCGGCCCGTATTGGTGGTGCGCTTGGGCGCTTCTGTAAATTGAAATTCGGTAAATGCTGGTAGTGAAAGTTGGTAAGAAGGAAAGTGATTTATTTAAGCTTTTGGGTGAGAGAAAATGTATTTCCTCAAGTTATTACGAATATGTATGAAATTATAAAGCGTTTAACACCAGATGCGCTTGTGCTTTAGAATACTGATTTCTAGTGTTCTCCTAGTCCAGTGAACAGAATTTGAATTCCCATTGAAGCATGTTTAAATTGGCAGCATTGTTTTCTGTGACAGTTCTTTGTTGTTTTGAGGTTAGTTTGGTTTGGAAATTCATCATCAATTGACTCATGTCGGAACAAATTATGGAAAACATTGTTCAATTCGAGACACTCAAACAAAAGCCATTTTGAAATACCATTACATTAAAGAAAAATGCACTGTTTGGTGGGCTCTATGGGCCGATTTATCTGTGTTCAGCACCAAATTGAAGTTTTTCTTCTCTAAAAAAAACACCCTTTATATAACTACTTACTGCCAAATTTCCCAAACTATAAAAAAAAGATATATTTTGAATTAAAAAATAACCATTTATCCTTCACGTACATTTTGCATCCACTGTTACAGTCTTCAAATTTCCCATCAAAATAATTTGATTTTGTTTACAACAGCCACAGGCGTTCAAACTTCAATAAGAACGATCCCACAGTCGATAAGATTTAAAGAATTTAAATTAAATTTTCATCTCTCTTATAAAAGACGAGTAAAACCAAAGTATTGGTCATTTGAAATCCGACGCATCATATCGTTCCATCACTTACATCACACTGTCAGAAAAGAGGAAGGCGGAGAAAGCGTGTGCAGCATTGCAGTTTCAGCTCGGAAGAGTGCACATACACCATACGAGTATCACATTCATGTGTTTCGCTTGAGTAGAGGTGGATAATCGAGCTTCTGTCTGCACTGTGATGCAATTGTTTTCTCAATTTAATTGTTGGACCGATGATTGAACGATTATCATCAATATACGTATATATATACAGTGACGAACACAATACGTCCAGTTCCGCTGTAATCAAACCAGCAAACTCTTTCTTGGAATTCTGGGGTATTGCTGGTTCGAATGCAATGGAAGCCTTAAAAGCATTCCAAATCGAGCGTACAGACCCTGATGCACAAGCAAAGGAAAGTTGTTGTTTATTTTCTTTCAAAATCACTTAAATCGCTCATTCGATTGGTTCGTTTAAAACTGAATGCAAACCAAAAACAAACAAAAAAAATCAGCTGAACGTTTATGAATTGATTCATTTTTTAATCCTTGCAATTCCCTTTTCGCTTGAAAAAAAACGAATTTAAATCGATAAATGGAATTGAGGATATATGATAATTACTTACAGAGATACCGTTCTAATGCCGGCAATGAGTAATTACTTCGGTTTTCATAAGTGTCGGAAGCTTTTACACGAAAGACTCTTCAAAATGCTAATTAGTTTAATCACTCTGCCGGTTTAGATTATCGGCAGAGGGGGAGAGTTTGCGCAAAAAATATATATGTGTATTGGTTTAAGTGGTGTTGTGAAATATGCAGAAGGATGAAAAGGTACGTTTGCCTGCTATCAAATTGAAAAAAAAATGTAAAGTCCTTATTAATAATGTGGTCATATTATAAGAAAATAAGGTGTGTTTGGCAGCTTGTTCAAACTCGCCAGCTTTTGTTAATGAACATCAGTGCTACAAGCGCAATTGGATTTTTAAATGTAATCAACTCTGTGAAGTCGAATTAACACCAAAAGATTTTTCCGAAGTAGACATTGGGTCTTTAATTGTAACAGTGTTTCAATGTCCACAATGTTTCAATCCGCCTGGAATACTGTTGCCAAGTACAAAACTTTGTTCTAACGTTTACGGAGACCAAGAGCGGACTGGGACGAGACCGTGCCGGATGATGCCAGACAACAGTGACATCATTACAAGGAACGAATCACTGGCCTCGCGGCAATCAAGGTGCCGAGGTGGGTTAGTAACAGAATCCCACATGCTAACACCGATTTATATGGCTTTGCTGATGCCTCACAATCCGCATATGCAGTTGTTGTTTACGCACACACGGTCTGTTCTGATGATAAAATGAACGTTTATTTACTAACAGCAGAAGCAAGGTTGGCTCCACTGAAATTCACAGATATATCTACCTTGCCTGGAAATGCGTTGTTGACTCAACTCATCACATATATGAAACAATGTTTACAACCCTACATTCGTAACATATATGAGTGGACCAGGGCAAGCACTGCCCTATTCTGAATTCATCAGTCTCCTGCAAAGTTTTGCATGCGAATTGCGTATCACAAATACAAGAAGTAATGCCTGCCGCGAACTTGTTCCACGAGCTTCAACTCAGCTGACTGCGCCACAAGAAGCGCATTACCACAGTATTTAATTAACCATTCAATCTGGTGGGGTGGTCCACTATGACTGAAAAAGCCCGAGACATCATAGCCGCCACAGCAACAACAACGAACCTGGACCAATATCTAAGCCAACAAATTTAGCCGCTTGAGAAATCATCAATAAATATTCGAAGATATTCATAAATTAACACAGTATGCAGTCGAACAAACAAAGCAGTCGATTTTGGATTATTTAGGGATGGAAGCTGTATAACAGTATTTATTTGCGTTTCAAGTATCTGTGTACATTAATCGCCGCCTTCAAGCACTTTGTTGCTCGTCAGCTGAAAAGGAGCTAAGCGAAATGGTACAAATTCCAGTTGTGTATACAAAGTTGGCCAAATCTCTGGCACTTCCAGCAGCCTCACAAATGGGTGGAGGAGATATCCACTTGACATATGATGCGTTTAAAACACTCTTGGCGGAAATCGAGGCTTGCTTTAACTCCAAACCGACACACAGTGTGTTATTTTGCACATCTAGCAGAACTTCATTCCTGTTCCGCTTGGTATCGATTAACTGGATTTACCTGTTCGGTGACAGAACAAATGTAATTCTAAGAAGTTGCGTCGACATGTTACCTTCAGCCAAATGGGAAATCAGTCTGCGTACCACGAATAGTCCATGTGGTGGTTTCATTGACGATGCTTTAAAAAAAAAAGGGGGCGTTGGAATTCCCTTGGATACTTTCAGAAAATCCGTCAATTCCACCACAAAATCGAGTGAATTTGCACACCATCATGTATTGTTGTACAGAGGCAGACCACATATATTGGATTAGGGACTTGAGGGTATAGAAATGTAATACTATGCATAATTTATAGGAATACTTTCAATTCTTCAGTCCAATATGTTCACAAATATTAGGTGCATTTTATTATGCCCACTAACCCAGGTTAGATCATGGGCATTCTTATCATTAGTTACTTGTACACATCCTTCATATGAATGCGCCTGGTTTTCACTGACAAGGGAGGAAAAATCGCATAAAAAATGTTGTCAGATGAAACCAACGGACAAGAGAGGTAGAAGTTGGTTATATCTTTGGTCAATTATTTCGGCTGCGTACGGATCTTAACACATTTCCTCTATTGTTCATATTACATTCTTATTCAATAAATTATTTGGATTTATTTAATTGCAACAAAACGTGTTCACAACCTCAGTATTACAGCTGTTGAAGGCCGCGTGAACAAAGTGATCAATCTCCTGACTTGTTACTTAAATTAATGAATCCTGTTGTTATTGCATTTAACTACAATTTCAGCAAACGATTTCTTATACCTCCTTCCATCTAAGAAATGTAATGTGGACCGGAAACGGACTTCTTATAATAATTAACACGTTTTGGCGTCCCACCTATCAATCCAGTCATGTCATTCTTTGACTCTTTTTCATAACACGACTCAGTGTAAGATATTTATTACAAAATCCACCTCCAGCGCTTTTAACAAGACTAATTAAATAAAGTCTGTAGTATGAAGTGCATGTTTGCAATTATTTGGTTCTCATTGGAGTGCTTCTAATCTGTTCTCAATTCGCAATTCAATTTAATTACTTTATTCTACAGCATTCCTTCTTAGACTACGCTGGTCCTGAGAGTTCTTTTGACAAACATGCACTCACACGAACCAGACTACACACATCCAGCATACACTGCTTCTCCTTGGAAGGGGACTTCAACAGTCCTAATTAGTATGCATTTCGGAGAGTCGTACCAGCCCTAAGAAATATGTAGATTCCATGCAAATACCTCCACACTTGACCTTAAGCAAGCAAAAGCAAAGGAAAATTGCATCACGCCCCTCTACGAGGGGTGAAGTGTAGTTTATGTTTTCCAGCAACAATGTGCAGTCAACTTAATTATGTACACATGCGCTACCTTGTTAACACGCAGAACATATTCATACCCAACATGTGTCACTTCATTTATTTGTATCCCAAAAAAAAAAAAAAAACAGAAACCCACACGAGCATACACACCCCTTCAAATTGCCACCCACACAGTGTTGTAAATAAATCATAAGTCCTCGCAATTTCTGACAGCGAAGTACACACGACCATCTTTGTATCCATAATTCCACTATTGACTCCCACTCTGACAGCCAGGCATGGAGCCTTTTGCAAATCAAATACGTCCCGAAACAACAGAATGTGTGTACATATGTTGTTGTCGGTGATGGTGACGTTGGTTTTGCGGAACGTCAGACCGATTATCCCTTTTCTCTTACGATCAATTTTGGTTAATTAAGTCAAATGGAAATAAAGAATATTTCCCAACAACGCAATTCACTCGTTGATTGAGTGCTTCTCGAGAAAATTCATTCGCATCATTCCATTTTTAATGAGCACATATCGCAATGACGTATGAATGTATAAAGGAATAACAACGGTGACTACATTTGGTGAAACCCATCCAGGTGGTGTCAGTGGACAAACATTGGTACAAGAGGTTTTGTTTAAATTCACGGCTTCGACGGTGAAATTCAATAGTCGCTGCTTCAGTCAGCTGTGAATACAGAAAACCTTCAGTTGTAAAAATTGAAGTGGTGCCATTAGAAGTGAACATGCATATGTTGGGATTTCTTTTTTCAACTCGTACCAGTATTCATAAAGAGAAACTATTAGTTGATTGGAATCCGCGATAACTGTGCGTTCCAATACATGCAACCCTGACCTGGAAAATTCTCGACGAAAGAACAGAGCTCAGTGTTGGCTTTTCTTTGACGTGTAACAGTCATTTAAAAACTTTCAAAGAATTTTTTTGTTTCAAAAGAATTCTATCGTAGGTATGGTTGTTTGAAATATCAATGTCTTTGAGTATTATTTTTCATTTGCTTTTTACGGTCCAGGTCGATATTTTTCCTTATTGACCAGATAGCATTGATAGTTTTTCCAATTGTTATTTTTCAGATGCCGTCAAAGTTACAAATGACGTCTAGTTGTCAGTATGACTTGCCATTTTATAATGTATATGTCGAACTTGTGGGACGTCCATGTCTCTGCACCATACAGCAGACCTGGGATGATCAATGTTATATGTAAAATCAGCTTGATCCTTCGTGAGAGGTATTTCTTGAAGACAGCAGGCACTTCGTTTCGCCCTCATTTACTGCGAAGTACATAATTACACGAGAAAAAACACTAAACGTCTTAGGAAGCTGAACTTACCAGTCTAGCTTCAAGCCATCTTCTTGAAAGTGACAGGGGTGTTGCCAAAATGTCTCCAAACAACTAATATGTATTTTGTGTACTGATTTTGCTAACACCTATTTCCCCTATGGTCATTTATCCACAAACAATACTGATGTAATGGAATTAGATAGTTATCAATTAAATGCAAGAGAAATTAATAAAAGCCCACTCAATCCACTTTGGGAGCCAACACAACCATTACCCGAGTCTAGCAGCAAAACAATGTTTCCATTTTCTGCATAGCCTGCCATTCCTCTAAGCGGCAAGTGCATCTATGTCAGCATTCCTCCTCTGCCTACCAAACAATCCGAACCATCCGGGCAGCAGCCCCGTCTGTTTGTGCTCTCTACTGATTAATCAAAACAACTTGAAAACTTTCATTAACTTAAATGCAATTGAAATAGTTATCATTCCTAGCCGAGTTCCCTTTTCGCACGCGCTTGCTTCGGTTGAGCCTATGCAATGGGGCCGTTAGAAGTGTTTGTCTGTTATACTAAGCATAACATTTAATTATGATTTCAATAGGCGGCGGTGAGTACAATAAATCGATATGCATTCATGTCTGAAGCCCGGCCAGCCGGCGGCTGAACTCACTTCAAAATTTAATCTAAACTCCACACCTCTCGTGCGATGCGAGTTTATGTGAAGTATTGCTAAAAATTAGCATGCAAACCCGCTCTTCGTCCGACATAGGACAAGCAAACAGAAAAAAAAAATCAACCGAAGAAGTGTCCACAACGCATACAGTTGGTATAATTTTTTTGTTATTGTCAAATTAAATTTACATCTTTTGTCTCGGAAACAGCTGGTTTCACTGTGATATGGGAGTCGTCCTCGCTCTTGTTGGCAATTAAGTTTGTATGTAGCACCAATGGAATATGCAATGCATTGCCCAAACTAATACACGCCCGCTCTACACAGATGGGACATGGATGCTGCAGGACTTTAGTGATGGCGTACTTCACCAACGTAGCCACAGCATTGCTGCTCGTAGTGTCTCTACATAGAACGTTGGTATCATTTAAATAGGGGCTTTCAGCTAAATTGTGCCTCTGGGCATTTTATGTGTGTGTTCCTGTGTGTTCAGTTAATTAATGCGATTTGCTGGGTATACTAAAAATTGTGAAAATGAATTTAGTTCCAGATACGCCACAGAAAATTATGTATTTTATGTGTTATTCTGCCTTTTTTTTTAGGGAGAAACATATCCTTTACGCTTTATTATATAATTTCATTATTTTTTGTGTGGACGCAGGGCTTCGTATTTGAACTCTAATGGTGCATGGAGTGCATATGAGTGGTACTGTGATTAAACTCGTGCGTGCTTCGTATTAATTCAATTAAGAGGCCCTACGTGATGTGGTTGTTCAAAATGTTGAGGACCCCATTCAAAGTTTCATGATAAATGCATGATTCACGTAAAAGATAGTACACTTTTCTCGCATTTCAGTCCTTTAATTTAAAATTGTAATCATTTGGAAACACATCATACTCACATATTTACTGGAATAGGCTTTCCGAACTTAATTAAACTAAATACATGGATAGGGACAATCAAAAAGGAAATGGTGTAATCGACCACACTAAAGGACAAATTGTCATTCTCTTTTTTCTCTTCCTAAGCAAATATTTCGTCTGACGGCTTGATTGATCATTGTTAATTCCGAAATCAAGCTTTTGTCACATTCGCGCCACCACAACCGCTTCTCATAAAATCCATTCAGATGTGCCAGACCCGACACCATTGCAAATACGTGTCAGTTCCATCTCAAAACTTATGCAAATGGCAATCAGATGTGCAAATACTCAGTATTGCATTCTTTCTGCTATTTTCCAACGTCAAATATTTTCATTCATTTATCAGTGTAACTTCTCCATTGTTTGCATACGTCTCGACTCAAACCATACGTGATGCAACTCGTCGTGTGTTTTACAATATGTCAGCTCCGCATCCGAACAAAATAAACACAAAAACAAGAAAAACAAAAACACAAAAAAAAAAAGAAATTCTGAAATATAGGGCGACATTTCAAATTGTTCCATGTGCCCCCGGCAATATCCTTCTGAATGACTTCCCGCCCAAGCCGACCCAGTGATTGATATGCATTGAAATGTGCACCTCGTTCCTGCCAGTCTAAACCATTCGACGACGCCTCTTACCGCTGAAATGATTTATAACCGTTACTCGTGATAAAATGGTACTGTTTTTACGTCTCCAACTGTTCAAATTGAAATAGGAATTGACAAATTCCATAAAAATACAAAAAATATTATCGCTGTACAGCCAGGCCGTCGTCACCGCCACCGACACCGCCATCACCGCTAGTGCATAAACCAACTCTGCTGCTGCTGCTGCTGCTGCTGCTGCTGCTAGTGGTGCCAATATGCTACACCATTCTCGTGTGCGGTGCTGTTTGCTGTTTGATGTTTGCGCTGGGCCAAGCAAAATTTGAAATTCCAATTTTAGTTTTACTGGGAAATATTTACCAACCTCTGGTTTGGATAACTCTTGCTCTCCATCCTTTTTCACATCACAGTCAGTGTGTATTTGCTCGAGCTTCAAAAGTACTAACACACCTCCATCGTCCATCACCTGGTGTGTGGAATGGAATAGCGGAAAATCCGTCATGAAGGCTCATCATCAATTTGGGAATTTTCATCGTTGTCGTTAATTTTTTTTTTTTTTTTTCACCTCAACTGGGAGTCGGATGTGTGCTATCGGGCAGGCCTCTATCCTCTATCCGGTGCAGTTTTTCATTTGGTCACGTGTATTGTGTATCTTGTTTCGGGAGTGACGACCGCATTGGGAATATGACCAGGTACAGCTACATCCTGTGTACAGTGTCATTTTTATTCGAATATTTTATGGTGGCAATTATACGTGAAACATTTGAATTGTTTCCTTTGGGACGTCATTTATAAATTCGATAATGTTGCAGCGTGTAGCCATATTTTGCAACTCGCAGCTGACCTCCCCATGGGATGCGTACATTTTATCGAACAAATCGATTCGTTATTTCGAAATGAAATGACCTATAAAGTAAGCAACGAAAAAAAACAATGCTTCCCAGTAGGTAATTGCAATATTGCGTTGGATATGACTCTTTAACGATAGACTAAGATGTGCTCAGGTAATTCCGGTAATTTTATTCAATATACATTTTGAATTAGTGTCATGTGAAACACAGATAGTCAAACACTGATCAAAAAGAAAGATTAGGGGCGTTAACGTAATCAGACAAGTCGGACAAATTTGGTCAGATCAATATTTGTGAGCGTTTTCATGAGAATGTCGTACAGCGTGATGAGAGTAGCCAGGCGATCCAACGCCTAAGGTGGCTGGGCAATATAGGTCATGGACAACTTAGCTCCGGAGAGTCTTGGAAGTCTCCGAACCTGTGTGACAATGCAGAAGAGGACGTCCGCGTCTAGTTACAAGTGGAGATAGAGTGCGAAACGGTCTCCATGCGCTCTGTGTTGCCAAACCAGTGCAGTGGATTGATGTTTGCCTTTCGAACTACATCCAGATCTTGGTACAGCTCGTAGATTTCGCGGTTATGCCTTCTCCTCTATCGGCTCTGCTGTTTTGCTAATCGTCCAGCTTTCAGCTCAATATAGCAGGACTGGCAAAATAAGTGTTTTGTCGAGCTTTTGATTTCCTCGAGTCGTTTTGAGCAGTTTCGATTCTAAGCTTGATCTCCACTATGATCAATTGTTTAGCCTCTTCTTTAATTGAACATAACGACACGTTTGGGGCGCGTGAGGTGTGGAAGTCATCTGCGCAACCCAACAGTTGGACTGACTTGCAGAAGATAATCCCATTGAAGAAATCATACGTTGGCGCATCTTGTCGAAATCTGGTGCAGGCTTCAAACGGCCCGGAAGTCCTTGAGCCGAACTCCTTATATCCTGCACAACGACTTTTAGCAACATAACAATTTCTTAAATGATACCACGGCAAGATTGGAATTGAAGAATTATCGTGAATACCCAGCTTATTGAAAATATTCGATTTATGTACATATGTAGTTCACGATAACGATTTCGATTTACAACTACATATGTCGTTTAAGTTTATCACTTTATGTCAGTTGTTCTTCTGACTTAAAGTGAGGACGTTTAAACTTCCTGAAATTGCATTGAATTATGCAGAATCCCTCCAGATAACACGATTCCCACAAAAATCAAGTAAAATATAAATACAAGCAAAAACCATGATAAGCTTCATTTTTTGAGAGCTCACCTACACCACTACTGTTTTATTTATCTTCGCATTTTAAAACAGAATTTATTCAAAACTATATTCACCGCACAGTAACTTCATTATGCACCATTCAACCACAATCTTGAGTGTTCAGTTATGGATGCAAAGTTAAATATAAGACGCGTCGTGTCTTACCTTCTCTATCTTTTTTCAGGTACGACTGTGCAGTAGAGGTCCCTTGGTAGTTCCGTGCCCCAAACGCTTTCGAAAACCATTTTTCTTTATGTTACCTGTTCCTGTACCTATGCATAGTAAAGTACAGACAACAGCCAGCGCTCCTCAGGTGGTATGTGAATATTGTTTTTGTTATGACCATATATCTATTCAACTTCTTCTATGGCACTCTTTGGAACTGTCCTTTCATCTACTTCCTGTGTTACTCTTCCTTTTTTTTTCTAAAACAAAAATTCTTCGGTATGTGGGTTTGGGTGGCGAAATAAACGTAGTTTCATTTCGCTGAATTTTTACAGAAATTTTGTATGAACTACTCTGGAAATAAGACATTAATTTCAAAAGGTAACTTCATAACTATACATCCTCAAGAAGACCTGATAACAAAAAAGTCTTGTGAGTATCCACTTATATTTGTATTCTAGACTTTTGAAGACGTTGGTGTGTAGGGAAGAAGAACCTGTTGCATTAGTAGATAGTTTTGGAATTAGTTTAAGAATTTAAAAGTAAAATCCACGCAATAAAGAAGAAACTAACGAAAGATTTAATCTGAACTACAACTCACTTACTAACTTGCTGTGTGTTCCAATTAGAATGAAATCGAGATGTAGCTAGAGAACCCTTGCATGCTGATGGCCGGAATAGTTTTAGGATACAATTTATCCACTCACCATCAAAATAACAATGAGACAACATGTAAAATTCTCCAGCATACATGCGGCATGCCTTTTGATACGTTACTAATTCAACTGTTCAAAATGTGTGGGAAGACAAATATGTGTAAACATGAAATTGATATGCACCTCAATTAGAAAATAATTTTTTCCCATTTTAACACAACTGGTAGACTAATAATTCGGTCAAACAACTGTGGTAATTGGCTCATTAGTGAATTGTTTTAACGGGAGTATTATCACAGTATGCAATTAACACTCAAGACGTACGATATTAGTTGAACTTCTGAGACGATTATGCATTTTGAACATAAAAGGAATACATCAGTTTCAAGCGTCTCTAAATGTTTGCTTGTCAATTTGTTTAATCTGGGTTCATTTTGAAGCTACATACATGCTATTCAGTTGACCATTCTCTGGTGATGCTTATTTTTTAGCTAACCGGTGTCGAATCGACACTTTTAGGTCAACTTCGATACTGGCCCCTACGGCGGCTATGTTTTCTCCATTTCGCAGCAATCTTTGTTTAGCTGATCGCTCAAGAGTCAAAAGAGTGTACTCTTGCTCAAACTTTTCCAAGATGCGATGATGATGACGAGTTGGCTCGGATGTCACTGGTATCTTTGACAACTGCTAAATCATAACAATTGGGAAATCTGTCATTAATATCTGGTCACCCTTTATGTAACAAATCGAAGCACCAATCGTCGAAGAGTTCTTCATTGTTTCATTGTGAACATAAAATATGGAACCAGAAAAAAGAAACCAATCCTGTGTAATGTCATCCACTAGTTCTGTACATCAAACATCAAAGTTTCAAACCATTCAAATAATTACAACAATATTAATTCATATCCTCATGTATCAAAATGATTCCAATAAAGCGCCCTTCAAGTGAGACAAAACACTTAAGCATCACCTTCAGTGATAAACTGGAAAAATACATTCAAATAAATAAACCCAAGTACCAAAGGACCACTCCAAAGCATATGCTTTCACACACACGGAAAAATGCAAGTATTTTCCGTCGTAGCACGTGCAAAGCATTCCACGTTAGGTTCAGGAATTTTTGTTTAACTCACAAACCCATTTGCAGTGCCCCACAGAAAACAGTTTCAGATACAGAAGAAAAAAAAACACCAAAAGCCATAATATCTGTCAAAGTGATTTTATGGAATAGGTGCACATAGCACCGGCAAGAATCTCGATAGCCGGTTACTCTGTTTTCCACCCCTCCACAAATACCACCTCTGGCATGCTATCTGCCACTTGCACTCGGTCCCAAAAAGAACGAGCCAAACAAGGACGATACAGAGAAAAAATGTGGGTGGAAAGTCTGAATTCCAACCTCCCCATAACGAATGCAGATGCATGGCATATCGCGCTGCAGTTTATCATTTTTTTTAACCTTTTTTTGTAAATAATCTCCACCAAACCATCTTCTTCCTGTAGCTCTTCTTGCTGGGATATTCCGTATATTTTCCACATGCAGTGAAATGTTTTCCCTTTTTCCAGACTGAACATGAATGACATACATACACAGAAGATGGGCGATTCAAAGAGACACAGATACAGTACAGATTTGGTATACATCAGTTGATAATCCGGGTCGATATTCTCATTGAAGACTAGTGTATCTGCTTTTCAGCACCTATCCATTGCATTCGTAATTCTGGGTGCAATCGGCGCGTGCTGAACAAACAAATATTTGAAGAGGAATGCATGTCGAGAATCATAGATGAAAATAAATTCCTATAATCTGGAAAACGTTGTAAACGTTTGCCACCACTATCAAACAATTGTTTTCAATCTTCCTCATTTTTTTTTTTTGGTGTTCCATTTTATTTGCGATCTTTATCATTTCACACCCTCGTGTGGATGTTTTTGGACGGATTTTGAGGATTTAGAAATATTCATGGAAATGGTTTTAAAACTTTTTTTCATCCCGTAACCATGATATCTCCTTTTAAATGCGAATGCGAGTATGTGTTTATATTTGCGTTCTGCGAAAACCTAAATAAATATGATTTTTTAAAATATTCACGAGCATGTCCATTTGGAATTCTGTTAGCCAAAGAGTTCTGAGATTTAAATGTGTAACCAAAATTCATATTTACTTTTTGATCACATTACACGAAAACGAAGTGTAGTGAACTTTGGTCAGTTTATACCGTAAAAGAATTTCTCTTTTCAAGATGGGCTTGGGTGCATTTTAAGCTCAGTTCTTTGATTCCCGTAACAAGACGTCAGATCAACTTGTGTTCCAAGTCCCGGGTATATCACGTGTTATTGTTTGCTTAGGCTGCCAAAATGAAATAAAGTTAAAGTTCGCGTTTTTAAAAGCCTTTAAAAGAATTTTCCAAATACACTTTAATAATTTAAATCTCATTAACTGAGTACGGTTTTTCACATTACATGTGCAATATTATGGTTGAAACACTCATGCGTTGCTACAACCGGCGTTACGGAGGTAGTGCGCCAGGGCTGCGTTGAAGTGATAAATCAATTTATCAGCTGTTTTCATCTCTCGAATGCCAGATGAAAAATATTGTGTCCTTACTGCATCCACTGATGCAAAAATGACGTTTGTCAGTGTCACATGTTTAATCAGTTGTTTTAGGTTCTCAAATGCTAGTTGACAGAAAAAAAAACTCTCAATTTGAAAGAGAAACGGCAGATGAACGCAGCCTCTCTCAAAAATATCAAACATTACAATCTCTCATTTCTATAATTTTTTAACAAACGTAGCTCATTGTTAATGAATTACATATATTAAAACACGATGGCAGCTACTACGCATCACTGTGTTTCAGGTTCAGTTTCAGTTTCAGGTTGCCTGTGACGAACTTTTTAAGCACACGTTACAAACAATTCTGCAGACTGACTCTGTCATTTAAGCAATTTCGTTTCTGTTCTTGCATAGGAAAAAATCGAGAAAACAGGAGATCGCGAGATACATTCCTCGCCCCACTCTTTCCTAAAATTTGCATTATACCACCGAACTGTACGCAATGGAAAACCACATGTTGTGTCCCATTGATCCAATTAGGGCAAAATAAATATGTCAGATTTATTGTTCTTAATTACTTGGACATCCAGCTACAACCTACATCAATCTCTTCCGGTGTATATAGGGTTACCCTGCGTGACGCCAGTGCATGCACATATTTTAATCTATTCACTACACGCTGAATGGCTGAACTGCACGGCAAATGTTTTATATAAAAACGAACTTTTGTTCGCATATTCACAATTGAACACTTATTTCAGTAAAATCGTTGACTAATTTTACGTTGTCAAGACATTCACTATAATAATATGGCTGCCGCGACAGTCTGAGGTGAACCTGGGTCTAGCTTTTACGGCATTTGTATTGTGGTTGCTATTGGTCCCTTACGAGTTAATGGGACCTCGTTCGAAAAGCTTTTTTCGAGCCAGAAAATACGACTTGAGCATTATCCGTAACTCGTGGAGCGGTAGAGTTGTCGGCCATCGAACCTCAGTGTAGGAGTCCACGAACGTACCCACAACCCCAGAAGAACCACAACAGTGTAAGTGTTGTTACAAAAACGCTACCAATAATGCCCATAACCAACCTGAACTCGAATGAGACATCCTCCAAACATACAAATGCATACCCTTTTAAGACTCATTACGTTTTTAAAGCCTGCCTTGATCATCTTTGTGTGTATCGCGAAGTCATATTGAGTTTATACACGATATAATTCTACTAAAGATGGAATTCAAATGACAGTACTGAGAAATTCACGCGAAGGTAAATTGAGTGAAAAAACAACTTTGAATTAAATTATTTTCCTCTAATTCTTGAGCCCTTTAACGAGCAATCGCATTTATCTGCACTGCCTCCAGTCACATGCCTAACTAATGATCACATTGATATACATAAGTATAGATACTTATCTCACACATATAATGTTTAATTCAAAGAAATTACTGCATAAAAGGAATAAAAGAAATATTATTCCTAGAAATACACAGGAACACTTGACATGGCCTCCGGCCAAGAGGATAATTATCTTTTTTTTTTCCGGAAGATACACCCTAGCTTCTTCGTAACATTCTCAGCTGAGACGAGAGCTTCCTCGTAATTTGATAACATCAGAAATGTAACAAGTGACGTGACATAAGATGTCGTACATCCCTAGGAATATGATTAAAATAAATAACGCACATACCATTGCTCTCGTCTCTATGGCTTACATTATTTAATTGACGAATAGCTGAATATTAAAATAATTATGAGCATTTTATGTGCCTTCATACGTATATACGCATGATGACTACATTTGTAAATCATACACCCGAACGACTTTCAATCTCTAGTGCCTTAGTGGCCATCAAATGACCGTAAAATAGCGATTTATGCGTGTCTTGCTTTCGAGGTCACTATGCGGATATAAGTGGCGAAAGCCTCAACTTCACACATCAATTTTATCGTAAATCTTGAGTACGCATTAAATTAACGATTCCCTGCGGCAGGATCTGGCGTTAAGCGGCAGGATCCATCAAAATAGGTCAGAGAAACTAACAAATAGTGTTTAAATCCCTGCTCCAATGCAGCATTCTACACGAAATCAATCACTGGTGTATCTATAAATCACAGCACGAATTCTTTATCTTGTCGTAAATCCTATCATGCTCAGATATCTATTATTGTTTATCAATGTTACATTTTTTTCTTGCAGTTCCTTCGAACAGGACCGTCTTTGGTGGTACCCCCCGTCACGCCAATTGCTAGTGCTGGCCAAAAGGAATACTACTCTGACTGGTCACATAGTGACCCCAAACATGCAGAGGACCAACAAGCCAACCAAACCCAACGTCGACCGGCTAAGAATTGCAAACGAAAAAGACGCCCTCAAGTCCAGACTAGCACGACCGATTTTGGTATACGTGCATCACAGCAGTACTGGCGTGGTCATGTCGATGATGAACAATCGCGGGTACGCCAAGCATTTCAAGAACCTCTTGAACCCAGCCCCACTCCAGAGTCTGAGCGATTTCACGAACCGAGCACGACGAAGTTTTCTGAAAGAATCGGAGAAGTTGTGCCAAGCAAGGCGACGAAAATAACAACAGACGTTGTGCCCACTCAAAAGGCTCAAGCAACGGCACAAGCTTACTCATCAGAACATCTAGAGTCAATTCGAAGACCTCAGCCCACAATTTACTCTGAAAAAATTCGACAGTTCGACCCAACTATGGAGTCGGTTATAGCTCGGCGACCAATCACCACCACTGTCTTTGACAAAATTCAGGAGCCGGCACCAACAAGAATTTCAGAACGAAGTCGAGAATCATTTTCGACAAAACAAGCAGAAAGACCACTCCCAGAGCTAGGCCCACCCGAACGAGTCCGCGAAAAGAAACCAACACCTTCGGTCAAAGTTCGAGAGGCATACGCCACTAGAAGTCATGAACGAGTACGAGAACCACTGGCCGCCCTGGAAAAGGAACAGAAACTGTCAGAGTTGCGTGATAAACATCGTCAAGATTTTGTGGCTGAGGTCACGGCAGGATATCACGACAAATCCTATCGTCGTCCCTATTCTCAGGCCAAGAAAGAGAGCACTTACCAGCCGTATGCAAGCAAGGAAGAGTCTGATAACAATCCATCGCCATCGAAGGCCCCGATTGACTTAAAAGAAATTCTTAAAAACTCTGGTGGCTTGAGCTTAGTTGAAATTCTCCAACAAAAAAATCTGTCTTTAGACGATTTGCTCAAAGGTAAGCAAAATGCTTTGTTAGCTCTTCAGACTACTGCCTCCGCGCCCAGAAAATCGGAGGAAAATAAATCTAGAGAACGTCATCCAAAGCCTTTACGAAGAGTGAAAACTACGAGTACGACTACCACAACCACAAGCACAACACCAGAGCCACCTGTTTCCAAGCTTTCGGTAGAGGACAGTTCAAATCAATCGGGAGAGAGCCAAGAATATTCTTCAAGAGAAACCATCTCCAAGGAAAGTGAAACAGTAGTTAAAGACGTGGGTACGATAAGGAAGAATCTAAAATACCCGTCAAGGATTCGTTTGAGTACCACAACCAGGCGGCAGCTTTTCGAGACAACTGTACAACAGAAATTCTCCACCACCACAACAACTACCACCACAGCTAGACCGTCAACAACTCGAATTCCGCTTTATAAAAAGCGACAGCATACACGACCGTCGCTGATCCGGGCTCCAACTTACAAGAAACCAGATTTGGTGTCCTCGGAGTCAAAGGAGTCTCGCGAAACCTCTCAAGAGGATAACTCTGTCCCGAACTATCCTAAGAGATCAAGATTCAGGCCATCGTCCTCAACTACAACTGAAGCAAATAATGATCCAACTGATCCTGCATCCAACATAGTTGAAGATTCTGGTGAAAATGAGATTCTCCTTCCCTCAGCAAGCCTAGAGAGCACAAGTTTTCCGGTAGAAAATAAAACACAGGCTTCGGTTAAGGATGAAAAGGAAACCCTAGCTACCAGCCAAGAAGAGCCCACAACTGATCACATATATCGCTACAACTCTCTTAAGAACTACATCGACAACAACCTGCCACACGCAGTCTTCATGGACATCGATCTAGCCGACATCGACCCGGTTGACGATCGCACAGATCTTCTCGAACTCATCGAAGATCGTCGTTCGGGAAACCGCCTTATCAAGGTTCTGGAACAGCGCAACATGACGCTCGAGGAGCTGATTGAACATCGAAAACGCGGATCGAGTCAACTGCATCTGGCGACCTTCGTGCAGAATAAATCAGGAGTATTCCCCGGAAAGAAAGTAGTTGTCAACGACGACATGGACATTGTCACGGCCTTTGAGAATTTTCCCCACTTCAATTTGCTAAACCTAAAGAGCGTAAAGCCTGACGAGATCAAAACCGACTCGCAGGGCTCCAGCTACTTCACATCCATCATCGACATCGAACCAACCGACGAGGCCTTCAAGGATTCCAACGATTCGAAAGCATCGCCTCAGGACCGAAAGAACTCCATACGTAGTAAGTAACTCATAGTGCTCTTGCGTTTGTTTCTACTTTTCAGTTCCTTCCGTTTTGAACCCAGATTATATTGAAAAAAGGTACAAACTTTGCTTGAACTCTATTTTAACAGATCCCAGCAGCAGCACCAACATACAACGACAACCGTTCTACCCGTCCTGGAAGAGCCTAGCCTTAGCCAGCCTCACAACAGCAGAGAATGCTAGAAGATTTCTACAGCGCTCCGATCCAGACCCACCACAGCAGACTGCTCAGCGTCATCAGTCCACAGTGATAGAAGAGGATCCAATACTTCAAATCGAAGACCAAGTAGCCCGAGCGCACGATCTCGTCGACCTTGAGTTGTCCGGCCACGGATTCAAGCGCAGCGCAATGAACCTCATGCACACATCGCAAATGCCACCAGGAATACGATCAGCGATCGTTGCCAGTGCGGCCATCGTCCTCACATCCCTAGTGACGTTCATGTTGATTTTCGTAGCCTGTCGCTGGAAGCAAAGGAGACGCCGTCGCAAGTTGGACTACATGGAAACGTACAATGCAATGAAAAATAAGCTGCCAGTGATATCTTCACGAAAAACAGATGAGCTGGACACATCCACGACCAGTTTAGGGCTGGATAGTGTCCCTTCCCGAGTCAGTAGGAGCAGCAGTCGTCAGAGTCAGCGTCATCAGATTTCGATTGTGTTTCCCGGCGAGAGTGGAGACTACCTCTCGTCGGTGCCAAATTCTCGAACGTCAACAAATTCAAAGCTTAACACAATGAATCCGAGCTCACCGGAGGTTCAAAAGTACTTATTTGATGCGCTCCGCGATTCGTTTTAGTGTGAGAGGGGTAGTTTTGAGGTGGTTTTTTGAGGTTAGGAGCTGTGAAATTTTTTATAAAAAAATAATACCAATAAAATAAATTTAGAAAACTAGTAGTAATGAAAACAATAACAAGGGGAATGGTATGGATTGCTGGAATGAAAAATGGAATGGAAGACAAGTAAATAGCTGATTTCAGGTGGGATGACTGTGCCCAAAATGTGCATTCCTTTATTTTAACGCGTACCCTGTAAGAGCGGAAATATGATTACGTCACGGAAAGCGATCACCACTCGAAAGCAACGAAATAATTAATGTCTTTAAATTTGTTTTTGTGGTGGCCCGTGGCGTTGTGGGTATGTACGTCGACTCCTACGCACTTGGACCTACCTGTGTAGGCTCGATTCCTGGTACGACAAGAAATACTTTTCACGGCCCCACCTCTTTCGAGTCAATGACAATGCTCAAAGAGTATAACTGTCTAGAAAAAGCTTCTCAAACTTGGCCGTTCGGAGTCGGCATAAAACTGTTGGTCCTGTCCACTCGTGAGAGAACAATAGCACGCACAACACGAGTGGTTGCTGAGAAGCTAGACCCTGGCCCCCTACGGGCTGTAGCGCCACCCATATTATTATTATATATTAAATTTGTTTTTAGTTTAATTTGAACGCGGTCTTCATCATCGGTTATAGCATTTTTGTACGTAAACTGATGATATTTAAAGTTTCGGTGTCTTGTTGATCAGTTTACAGATGTATTTAGGCATTATAGCTGACTATGGTTTGAAACTAGGAAAGATGCATTTAAAGATTCGAAATTCGATTCTTGGTTCAATGATCAAATGCAATGGAAATAAAATGTTGATTTCCTTCGAATCAGTGTTACTCAACGAATTTTAAAGCATAGCTAATGCAATTCTCTTTTCCCATTCGCATTAAGGCACAAGGTAGCTATTATCATTTTTCAGCAATCTCTACCAGACCCTATTTGCTGAGAATTAGGGCAACAATAAAATATATTACACAATACCAATGAAAAACAAAACAATAAAGGAGTATAAGTATATTAGGAATTCGTAGCATTAAAATACGATAACAAATATGTTCATTACCGATAACAGAGTTTTCCAGACATTACCCACAATAAACGCTGTCAAAATGTGTGATGCACACAGAAATAAAAAATAAATATACTGACTTAGGTTGAGTTTCAGTTTCAAAATTATATAAACAATTAAAAAAAAGTAAATAAATAGTGTGTAGACTATTTAGGGAATCTACTCAAAAGTTAATTTTATTTCTTTATATGAAAGTACTAAACAAAAAAAAAGGTTTAGGTCTAGTTTCAGTCTCTCCATATTCTAGTTATATTTATGTATTTATTTAAACAGTAACATACTATAGAATTCATATATTTTAAGAAGATATGCATATAAACTGAAATATACATTGTTTTACCCAGAAATGGTTTGTGTTTCATTGAAGGCAGTGTATGGCAACGTAAGTAGAAGGATATCATTACAAAATATATGTACAATTATGTAAAAATCGCCTTTTTGGTAAAACTACAGTCGACTCTGCTTATATGCACTTCGCTAAAACTTTCGGTTATATGTAACAAGATATTTATCACGTGTACTGTTGCATAGTATATCCGAACTTGGTTTATATGAAAACTTAGCTTGGTTGTAACAAATTGTCTGCATTTTTTGTGTTGCAAATAAGCGGAGCCGACTGTACTTCTAATTTTTGTGTTTAACTCGCTTGAGTTGGATTTGTAATCGGGCCTATTATGATATTTCACGTACATAGCTTTGTAAATTAAAACGCGAACAGTATTCTGAGAGAAATATAAACAAATTCACAGAATTTGTGAAAAAAATAATATCACTCGATAGGTTTGTGGCCGCATGTGCTGATGCTGCAACGAGGGTTAAAGTGGACAAATCGGATGTTATGGTCATTTCCAGAACTCCTGTTCAATGCACTCTGCATGTAAGTGGAGTCCCATTGAAGCAGGTGAAGAAGTTTAAGTATCTCGGGGTTTTTTTCACGAGTGATGGAAGGAGTGATACTGAGCTTTCCTGTAGGATTGGTCAAGCTGGGTCAGTTTTGACACAGCTTGGTAGTTCTGTAATCAGAAAGGCCGAGCTTGGTGTCAAAGCCAAATTAGCGGTTTCAATCCAGTATTTGTTCCAACTCTCACTTATGGTCATGCAATTTGGATAATGACCGAAAGAATAAGATCGCGAGTGCAAGCTGCTGAGATGAGATTTCTTCGTGCTGTGGTGGGAATTACTCGCCGGGATAGCTCAACAGCAGCTGCTTCTTCGAACGGAAAGGGCTATGCTTCGGTGGTTTGGTCACGTGGCACGAATGTCCCCATCATCACGACTTCCGAGGCGGGCGTTGAATGCGATTCCATCAGGTAGGCGACCGCTTGGCAGAACCAGGACGAGGTGGTTGGACCAAGTTCAAAAACTCGCCGAGTTACACTTGGGCATTGCTCCTGATGAGTTAGAGTCGATGGCGGAAGATCGAGTTGCCTGGAGATCTCTCGTGCTTGGTTTACCCCCGCGACCCCTTTAGTGGATCACGCGGGTCAGAAGATGATGATTACGATGAAATAATGTCAAATTCGGTGAGATCGTCGTGAAAGATGACAATGAGAGAGCGCGGTTTGTGTTTTTCATTGCATAAAATTCAATTTTAAATTAGTTGATGGTAACAAACTTCAAAAAGTTTATCGCAACGGCGCGTTCGAGCGTTCGGTCTTTGGCAAGCGTTGCTACGGGTTTTATCGAGTTAACGAGAATTTTGCATCAGAACCCGGCAACCTCAGTTTTTTTTATATCGAAATAGAACCGCGCGTTTGACAAATCAAATGTTTTGAAATACAATTTACAAGAAAAGATATGAAATTAATATAAATAAAATCCCTATCAAAAAGGAATTGCTAGTACAAATAGTCGCCTTAGTTTGCCAACATATTCAAAATGAGAAATAAATTTTTAAAAATTGAGTAAGGAGTAGCACCACCTTGAACTTTGTGCTCTGGCTTAGGACATTACGCTCTGTGAAATATCAACGCGCGAACATTCTGACTTAACAAATGATTTTACATATATCCCACTTAAAATGTCAAAGTCGGAACGCCTGAATGCGCCGTTGCGATAGAGCTTATTTGATTTTTGGTTCGGTTTATTTGATTTAATCTAAATACCAAATAAAATCGAATGGAATTCTTTGCATCTCTAAGCAATTACGTGCTCTCGCGTTAACTACTTTACTTCTCTCCATGTCAAATTTCCATCGAGATAGATATAGTAGCTTTGAGACGATGAAAAACTATAGTAAGACCTAATATGCAGACCGATACATTATAGTTTTTCTGGTAATGTTTACAGTATTACAGAAATAGTGCGAAGGGAGAGATTATATTTTAAAAGTTTATTAAAAATTATTTCGCGTTTTTGTAATGTTGTTGTTAACGGTTGCAAAAATTCACTGGAAAAAAGCACTTTAAAACGACGAAACATAGCAAATACATCGAAAACCATTATAAATTGTAGCCAATAACACGCACCAACTGAACAATTTTGCTATATCCTTTTCGATCGTTGAACTTAAAACTCGAGACGAATTTTAACATCTGCATACGTATTCATAAAACATCAATGCGGACTCTAGGATCCACAAGGATGTCCCGTCATTTTCCAAGTCTTACGCCAGAAAGTGTACAGACGACTTCAGTATGAAAGGGATGACACTCGTAGTCACGAGGATCTCCCCCAGTTCAGTAGAGCGATCTCTAAAAAGAGCGATAAAAAAAAGTCCCCGCCGCCGCTTGCATGGTAGTTGACCTTGGTGACCAACTTACATAGGTTTATGGTAGATTTAAGAAAATAAATTAAAACAAAAAGAAAATAAATAAAAACAGAAACCAAAAAAGGTGCATCAAGGCGTATGCGTTATATATGCATATTCGCCCTGGCGCACCTGGCGCCCTGGTGCAAAGTTAAATGTTTGCTTATATAATCCTTCGTGATGAATTCCACTTGTGAGCCGTATTTGTTGCTCCTTCCCTCTTATTAGGTCTTATGAGTTGTCAATTTTAGACATGACGCAACGGAATCAAACACAAGATTTCTATTTGAATTTGGAAAACAGATGGTGCCGCGTTCTGGTAAACTCGATAAAACGCTTATCAGCGCATCCCAAAGACCGCGCGAGCGCGCTTTTGTGATTTGGCCTTCATGCATTGCCGTTGTTGACTTCGTGTTACGGAGAGAGTGCTCCAAAATGTCAAGTCAATTTATCAGCTCTTTTTATTGTTTTAAATGGCCAAATAGCAATAGCGCGTGCAATGTAGACCGCATGGGAAACACTGTTCCAGCCCGAAGAGTCTTCGACTCCGAACCAGTGGAACAACGCAATAAAGCAAGGCCACAGAACCGATGGCGCACACAATTAGAGAAGCACCTCAAACCACTTGGCGCGAAATTGGAGACAGCTAGCTAAAGATCGTTCCAGCTGGAAATGAAGTCCGTGTCCACCCCGGACTGTAGCGTCTTTAGAAGAAGAAGAGTGAATAAAAAAGAAATACCCGGGTGAGTAGAGAGTAGCTCCAGCCAGAACTTTGTGCTCTGGCTTACGATATTACGGTCTGTGAGGTTTCAACGCGCGACCGCTGTATTGTGATTTATCCAGTGGATTTATGTGTATCCTACTAAAAATGTCGAAGTCCCACCACTCTAACGCGCAATTGCGATATGGGTATAAATTGTTGCCCAGAAATCATCTACAAAGAGATGTTCAACTCGGCTTTGGACCTTTACTAAAAACCATTTCGCCTATCTCGGATTTTGCTCCAAAGTCACGCATACTACTTTATTTTCATGCACACTTCTTAAGGCTTTAGAGCAGCGACATGATCCTCTTAGATCCCTCGTATTCACAAACCCTGTCTGTGGAGAAGTTATAAAAAACGCTGTCAGATAAAATGAAAGGACAAGAGACCTAGAAGTTGACATCATTATTTTTGACTAGAACCACTTGAACGCATTATTGCGATATGGGTATAAATTGTCGACAATTGTACTCATTGCATCCATTTCAAATTAAATTTAATCATAATCTTTAAATTAATTTAAATCAGTTCTCAAATGTCAATTGACAAAAAAAAATCTCTCAATTTTTAAGTTGAACGCAACCATGGTGGAAGGAATATATGGTGTGCTGGACAGTTCTATTGAGACCATGCGTGACGTCATCGGGGGTATTTGAATGCCAACAGAAACTTAAAGGCGGAAACAAACAAACATTTTTTACACACTAAAAAACAAAAAACGGATTTCTTGTCAACATTTCAACTACTCATGGTTTCTGCAGCACATTATTGCAGTTTCCTTTATAATACCAATTATAAATGAATTCAGTCATTTCATCTTACATCAATTTGGATATAATTACTGTTTCCATTCTTAATTTTTTAATATACGAAATTTAATTGTGATGCCAGCTTAAGTAATACATCTGCCCGGTGTCAAAAACTGACCCTGAGTGACGTCACGAAACAAAAAGATGACGGTTTTGACAAGCTGTCCAGCACACCTATATATATATATATATTCCTTCCACCATGAACGCAACTTTCTCTCAAAAACATCGAACATGTTGAAAATGTAAAAAATAGTCTTCCGACAAAAATCTTATAAATTTGAGTGACATTGCACACCCGGTAAATGCATAAATTCACCATAAAACCCTGTAAATGCATAAGTAATACTTAAATTCGTAAAAAATATGCAAAAAATAAGGAAATCCATAATTAATGCTAGTCGAAGCTTCACAAATACAAGTAGTAAAAATTGTACAAAATATATGCATGTTCATGTACATGTACATGTAAATACAAGAACATTCCGTACAACAAAGTCACCTGATTAAAAACGCGCATTCGTATTTCGTATTTATATTCCATTCATAAGGCGACCAAGAAGAGCCAACAAAAAATTCGCTTCATAACATTCCAAATGACTTGTTACTGAATAATTCGCAGCAATTAAAGAGTAGGCGTATTAAAATTCTTGAATAGAACGTGCGAGCGGAGAAACGCTATTTTAATTACATATCTTCTTCAATTCACGAAAATATAGTTCACTGTCACAAGATTTCTCATAATTTTCGCAATTCTGTGACGTCGAGCGGTTTCGTGATGCTCGAAGCGGACGTGGGCTGTTGCGGTCTATTTTTTAAATGAGGTAGTGAGCGAGAAAATGTATTAATACAAAAGCGTGCAAAGATTTTAAGATACCTATCCTCGAAACCAAAAAACCGGCCAACAAAATTTAATGGACTAGCATGACGATTCTACCATGACAGAATGAAAACCAGATGAAGGTACAAATTATTTTCCTTTTAAATATCGTACAAATAAGAACTTGGCATTGGTTTCCCCAACGCGCTCCACAGAACAGCACAGTAGATATCGCTGCGCAGTTCTTACAGAAACAATTCTCTTATCGGACGGCGGGAGCACTTCAAACAACTAGAACATGTGTATACAAGTAGATACACTTCAGAAGGAAGCCAATTGATTCATCAGACAAGACAAAGACTTACCGATACAAGTCATAACTGAATCTCTCGCCCAGCAAGCTTGTTTGCTTTATCTGCTGAAAGTTTTGATACATCATGGCGTATTGCCTGGCAATGTTCTTGCATTGGCCGATAGCTTGTGAAAGTGCACTGGTTCCCTTCAACTCTTGCATGTCATTCACCGAGTAAAACAATACAGTGGAGTATTTTTCCGGCAACAGGTCGATGTACGGTTTCCAGAAACTGTCCGGATTCACTTTCTCCCCCATAAGGACGTATGCCAACTTTAGATTTGACATCATTTTTGGCTCGAATGGCAGCAGCGACATCTTCGCCCCCAGCAGCTCTTCAGACAAAATTAGTTTTCTTGGCACAAGAATTATCGGATCCCCCTTCTTTATGTCCTTTGTGGCCTCCAAGCCTAAGTCGTAACCGGAGAACTCGGCGATTCGCACCCCATCGTGTTGCACTCCATTCTCGTCAGCCCATTTGTTGAAGGCCTCCACATTTGCAGCTCTATTCTTTCCACCCGAACCTTTGAACTTTAGGCAGCTCTCTATAGTTTGAATACGCTCGAGGATTCCCTGCATCTCCACGTAGTCCTGCCATTGTTCGTTGGGATTGGTTTTTCGCGTGAAGGTTAGTTTCCGTAGATTCATCACTAATTCGTTCAGCTCATTTCGCTTCTGTGCTGAAATTCGCTTAAAACCGCTTGCATCCTTCCCCGACGAAGTAGACGCCTGCACCGGGGTATCGCTTGTCACCGTCGCTGCTTGCTGCTGCTGCTGTTGTAGCTGTCGCTTTTTTTGCTGCTGTTTCTTGCCCATTTTAATTCAACCACAAGAACTTATTTACGAGAGTTCCAATAAGATAATATGCCCGACAGTCTTCGTCACACCCAACTAGAAATAACGTTCCGCCGCCGAACGAAAAATTGAATGAAAATTATGTGGGAAGGAGAAATGTCACTCACAACGGGTTAAAAATAGAAAACGTCCGCGAGGTGAACAATTGAAATTTCTAAATTTCATACAATTATTGCGGTAATAACACCGATAAACTGAACGTAGAATTTTGTCGAAAAAAGAATAATAACAAAATCGGTGATAGTCGGTAAACTGCACGTGTTAAAGAGGGTGGGATGACTTCTTTTTGTCTTTTTTTTTCTTCGGCGCAGGAGTTTGACAGTGGTGAACTGACAGATGTCACTTTCTGTTTCTATTTTTGGTGTAAACAAAAATAAAGTTTGATGGGCTTACACTTGTGTCGAGCTGGGAAAAGTTTAGAAAATTGTTGCGTAAACATATGGGTTCATGTACGTTCACAATGACCACCATTGTGAACTAAAATATAAGAAATCAGTTATAAGCTAAGATTGTAAACGTCAACTTTTACGTTGAAAACTTGCATTTCCGGTCAACGCAGCTCAATCTGATGCAACCCGCCAGTAGCATTTCTTCCGGTGATTATTTTCAATCAATCATGTTGCGAATTTTACTGTTTTCCGCGTCTTTTCTATTTATGACTTATAAATGCCTTCACATGCCATCCGTCTCTTTATGCACCCTATCAATTGTCATGCGTCACGTATTACCGATTGTGATCTCTCACATTCCAATAGGAAAATTCCAACACTAAGCACATCTCTATATGCAGTCGAACCTGTCAGACTGGTAAATGTCAAACTATTTGTTTATTTCTGGATTTTTACCTCACCACATCGATTTCAAATTAATTTCTCGATGAAAAGATGATAATTCGTGGTCGTTTGCTGTATAAAATTGTATTATTGCTCACGGCCTTGGTTGTGATAATTATTTACTTTCCAAATTTTAATCGAAGTTCCGGTAATCAAGATGGTTTCATCTCCGTGGAAACAGTTCGTCAGATTGAAACAGAAATCAAGCAGGAATCTTTACTAAATTTAACTGAATTCCATTACACAATTGATAATGAACTTTGTAAGAAATTTGGAAAAGACCTCTTAGGTAAGCACTTACCATAATTATGCATATGAAATATAGTCACGTACCACTTTACAGGTGTTATCATTGTCACATCGTACGCTGGTCACGATGAGTTGAGATCCGCACATCGTCAGGCGATATCGCAAAGCAAACTCATCGAAATGGGATTCCTGCGAGTATTTCTACTTGCTGAAATACCTTCGAATGAGAAGTATATTAAGCAGGCGCAGATTTTTGATGAAAATAGAAAATTCGGTGACTTGTTGCAAGGCAATTTTGTGGAGGCCTACCGGAACCTTACTTACAAGCACGTAATGGGCTTAAAATGGGCTGCTACCAAATGCTATAAAGCTAAATTCATTGTAAAAATTGACGATGATATAGTCTACGATGTGTTTCACTTGAAGAACTACCTTGAAAGCTTAGAAATTCAAGGTTTTCCAAAGGCATTCGTTGCTGGTTACATTATAGACAATAAAATACCTATTCGTCTCACAGCCAGTAAATGGTCGGTGACGAATGAAGAATATCCCGGAGAACTGTACCCAGACTTTCTGTCCGGATGGCTGTACATCACAAATCCTAACACAGCTCTGCAACTAGTTCAGAAATCGCACACGGAAAAGTTCTTTTGGATTGACGATACGTGGATAACAGGTGTTCTACGTGATAAGCTCAATATTCCGATAATTAAACTGAATTCATGGTTTTCCGCGAACTCAGAATTTCTCGACTGTTGTGTTCGAGATCTGAAGGACTCATCTTACGAATGCGAGTTTTTTGTCGGTCCGAATGGTGGCGACAACAAACTTATCGTAGAATTCATACACGAAATCGAAAAATGCTACTTCGATGAATGCAGTAAACGCTCACCAGAGCATTCATTACGACAGACATGTGTAGCTAGCGCTAAGCACTTAGTACCTGATCATGGTGATGCACTTGTAAGAGAAGTGAAGTTATGATGAACGTAGGGTGACATGAAATAAGTGCATGATACCTACATACAGCATTAATGAACGAGAATCTCCATTGCCAACAGTGTCTGTGATTAACAATCTGGGAAATCCCATTAAGTAGAAAGTTTTTTTAATGTAAAGTTTTTTTTTTTTTTATTAATTTTGTCGCATAATAGCTAAAAGCATCAAACAGTTATTAACAATTACATGTGTATCACAAGTTTTGTATCTCAGTAAACGATTTTTTTTTTTATTTCATTTATGGAAGTGTTTTTGTTTTTTGGTACACGCCTTTCTAATGATCGCCTCAGCATAATCATATTTTTTAAAGACATTTTATGCACATGGGGAAACTTTGCATGTTCTATTTGTTTCTGTGCTTGTCTCTGTTTTCGCATACATCGTCGGTTGGCACGAGCAATTTCCTCGATTCTTAAATCAAACATATCAAATACAGTGGACTCTCCCTAAGTCGAACTCTCTCTCTAAGCCGAATTTCTCTCAAAGTCAAACTCAAAGTTTTTGTTCGCCGTATTGCGGTATTTCCCTCAGTTTTCCATACAAAAAACCTTCCTCTAAGTCGAACTCCCACTAACTCGAACTGATTTTGATATCCAGTGAGAATTCGACTTCGGAGGAGTCCACTGTATATGTACAATTCATTTTGTTCTGCCTTAATTAGAATGACAGAATTATATTCAACAACTTGCTCTAAAATTGCATACAATCATCTAAACTGTGTCCATCCTTTCATGTTAACATCTGTCGTATGAACTGTATTTATACAACTCTAAACGCATCAAGGCAACCGCATGGGGACAACTCAACACACTCAGAGTCAAAAAAGTTATCATTTCTTTTAAAGCGTACACCATCATGTTTATTATCTCCTAAAAATTCATCCCACTTTTTTACGTAAACAACCGCCGGCGGGAAAAAAAATGCTCTCAAAATTGTTTCAATTTAAATTCACTGGTTTCTTCTTGGATTCTGCTCTGTTCCGTTACCCTTCCTTCATGAGACCACATGTGTGGATGTTTTTTTTGTGAATTCGTTTGAAAGAAACCATGGGTAGATGGGTGTTCTTTAATTTAATAAAAGAGTTGGTGGAATGTGCAATGCGGTTGTACACCCTCAATTATGATAATATGTGAATTAAGACAGGTGATGAGCTTAATTGAAAGGAATTTGCAACTTTTTTTTATTTAACTCAAGCCAGGAGCTTTCCCCAGTTCAAGATTAATTAAAGTTGTTTTATTTTAAAACAATTATGAGTAAAGAAAAGTTGCGTCGCCGGAAACGTGTAGACACACAGTCCTTGTGTGAGTTTCGTGGTAAACTGGAAAATGAATGCACGATTTGTTAGAACAATAAATGGAAACTTTCATCCATTTGAATGTTTCCAACTTTATGCTCTATCATACAATTTAATCCATATGAGGCATGCATTTGGAAATACGTTTAACAATAGTTCACAAATTTGTTTTAGTCAAAAATATTGTTAAATTGTTTCGAATATTTTTTTTTCCATGATCCAGCTGTTATTTTATATTATTCTTCTAGAGCGCTTCGGTCTGACTCTGCACTGCCCCAAACGTGACTCTATTTAGTTCGGTATTTGACTCAGTGGTAGGTCTTCAGCCCGTCAGGTTGGATGGCTTTCGGAATGAAAATGCTATTGTACATCTATCATCAGAAATTGTACCCTTAGTGACCAGGTCAATGCTATAGTTCGTCGTTCTTCATGTTCTTCAACACATGGGGTCAAAGAAAACTTAGACAAGAATATACAAAAAAATGACAAATTGAAACAGTATTGAATATTAAAAGTATTGAAAGTCATTAAAAAAATGTACAGGAGAAATCGTTTATAACAATACAATATCAATCGGTTACATCCATGCCGGATATAAAGATAAAATCGGTTATAGCGATGAAAACGATTTAGAAAGGATGTTCATACATGTCCACGGTTTGTTATGTTCATTCTGTTTCTAAATGAATGTAAATTTCACGTAGCGATTGCAGTCCTTGCATGTCTAAACAGTAAAAGGTAATTTCATCAAATGCCCTAGTCGATTTCCATATCTGGATTGTACAGAGTTCAGTAAGAGATGAGTTGCTTGTTTTAAACAAGTAGTGCCTGCAGGTAGATAGGTAGTGTCCCAACCAAGTGTTTCAGCAATTTAAAAAAATAAACCAAAGATAAAATAACGATTTGAGGTGAGCTCTAATAAGTTAAGAGAGCACGAAGGGAAATGTTAGTAGACATTGAAAATGGTTAACTTACTTTGTTTAAGGACCGGTAAGGATGAACGTTCCCAAAAACGGGTCAATAGTTCAGCGAAACGACGATGATTTTCAACCATGTTATTGGCTTTGCAAGGCTTCGATTGTTCTATGAATTGGATACATCATTTTCGGTAAATCTGTTTTTTGATTTTTTTATTGTCCGATATAACGATCAAATTATAAGGCTCCTTCGTTATAAACGATTGCTACTGTACGATACTGTACGGTGAACAAAACCCAGGAACCGTATGAGTACAAAGCGTGAACAAAAATTAATCAAACGCTTCATGTACATGTGTATGTTTCTGTATGCTGCTCGGTACTCGGTACTATAAGAAAAAGAAAAACAAAGGAGGCGGCATGATAAAAATATGGCCGCCAAAATCTGTTAAGGGAGAAAGATGCTCGCACTGTGAAGCAATAGCACGGCGTTCCCAATCATACAGTTAGAAAATCCAACGTGATGTTGTCTATCCAAATATAATTCAACTCCTGAATTTAAATTTAACAACAATAATAAATGCAAATGTTAGACGAATTGGTTCAAAAGAGCACCAACGAATTTTGATGAACTTTTTGGTAGTTCATTCGTAGTCTGACTCAATGAAGTAATGCAAATGGAAATGGACATAATGGATAAGCAGTGTGATAACAAATTAGATAGGCAGGCAGCTTAAAACTGGTAACCCACTCGCTTTGCCAGGCAATTTATAACTGTTTGGTGGGATGGCAGAAAAATTGAGATAAATCGCCAAATGGGAAAGAAATCAAATACTAATAAAAATCTCAACAACAGCGCCACCTATCGGATCCACAACTATTTTTGTCTCTCTATCACCTTTATACCGTAATTATCTAAAATTAAAAATAAAACAACTAATCTGGTTGAAAATTATGGGTGGTAGAGGAAAAAATACGCATTGCATTACCACTTCGACATTTAAGGCTTTGCAACCTGTTTCCCTCGTTGACCTTACTGCATATGGGACTTTTGGTCATTCTAAGATTTCCGTTTCGACCATTTAAAAGCCTTTAATAATATTTTAGGACATCTTTTATATTTGTGTTAGTCAAATACTCGAGGCAGTTAAAAGAATGACTACCTAAATACTTCTAGTTTCTGCAAGAGTGGAGCACTTTCCGATGTAGTGCGGTACTGTTTGCTTACACAGACGTCATTGTGCGGTACTGTTTGCTTACATAGCTTGTATGGCGCTCCGAGTCTTCTGGTTTGGCTACCTATGAGGCAGTGTTCACTTACTACGCCTACTAGTTTACTAATACACTTCCTGTCTAACTCTAAGAAAGTTTTAGTTCTATTTTGATTTCCTTGAGTGCAAGGAAACATCATTGATGTCGATGATCTACAGGTGTCTGGTTTAAACCACCTACGGTTGGTGTGTATAATAGCGTTCGTCATTAGCATTGATTTTATATTTGATATTATTTTATTGCCTTCAGTGGGGGATGGGGTGTCTCCTGATCTGTACCAGTGTTAAGCTCGCCCCTTTCTCCTTATTCATTGAACCTTTCATTGCCCGGAATAGCATTATGCCCAACATAAAGTAAGGTTGCCTCTGTTCACTATCTGTTTTAGAGATTGACGGCAGTTTTACTATCTTGGAGTTGATTGATGGTGTTTGCAGAGCCTTTTTGGCCGCCTGATTACATAACCTGTAGATGACATTTTATCTAACGTCCATCGTCTATCTCTTCAACAGTTGTTTTCTGCCTGCAGTCGGTAGACGAATTCGCTAAACTGAGAGTTATATAAATCTCTGGCGTATACAGCGGAATCTGTGCCTTCGTCCGATTTGGATCCGTCTGTGTGAATTACCATTGCAGCCGTGGTACGTACCAGTCCTCTCTAATTGGGATTGTTATTGTGGTTTATTTCGAAGCCCAGGAAAGGCGTCAGATAGTCGGATTGCTCTTTTCTGTGAGTTTTACCCCAATGTTGCATTCTCTTAGTCTTGTTGCTTCTTAGCCGTAATCATCCCGTAAATATATATATGTAAATATCAGCCGGTGAATCAGGCGATGTTCTGCCTATCTTAATAAGATTTTAATTCAATTTTAGCGCCATACGTCCATGCGTCCACCATACTAGGACGCCATACGTCATTATCGGCCGTACTATTGCAGTGTACAGCCAGTGTGTTATTCTCGGTCGGATTCCCCATTTGGGTTCGTGGACTTTCTTGCATGTATATATTGCGATCGATGTTTTCCCGATGAGTTCCTATATGTTATGTCTCCAGTGTAGGCCCAATGCACACGAAGCAACTGGTAAAAAACTGACAATCGTTGCGAATTGGCAACTAGCTTGCTTTGAGTCATACCCTTCGTAATCAATTTCTGGTTGCCTACTGATTTTATATTCGAGTTTGCTATTGCTTGTGGGGGAGGTTGGAAAATATCCTGTTTTGTACAATTATCACATATTCGAAGAAAAATGGCGTGGATAGAAGTCGGAAATGTCGTAAAATTAGCAGCAACAAACAAACGGTTCTGAAAACTGTTTTCAAGGTATGTATTTGTCCTGAGATAGTAATAGGTGGTTTCATCATCGCTCGAATCTTCCAAAGAAATTGCACGACCGGTGTCCATGATGACACTGAACGAACTAGAAATTTTGATTGGTGATGAGCTTGATATGTGGACTATGGAGTCAAGTCACCGCTGAGTCCGTAACTGCTCTGTAACTCGAGTTCACATGTACATTGGGCCTTAGTTTGCTGTCTACTGGGCTACCTCTAGGTGAATTTAGCGTAATCAGTCAAAGCTAGTTCTTCCCTTTCTTTCCCTATTGGAATTTGGAATTTTCTTGTGAACAGTTCAATCTTGGATGGGTTGACGTCAAGCCCGACGCTGTCTGTCCATCTTGCTAATATTTTATGCGAGGTGGTGCCGACCAGAGACTTGAGTGCTGTTCCTGTTGCGTAACCTATAAGATATACGTGTTAGTTCGGAAATAGAGTACTCTCTTTAATATGTTGATCCACCAGTCTCTATAGCGTTTAAAGGATAAACGATGAGTGTGATGGGTCTAAAAATTTTGGGATTGCTGTGAAATGTTAATCGCTTTCCCACACTTACCAACACCTCTTTGTACCTTCTCCAGAGTGTAACTGAGTCTAAGGTAAATCCAAATTATGGGCTATGGAGAAAATATCAATTAACTACGTTAAAAATACTTTTTTGCAAATATCCAAAATTGAACAAGGGCTATGTGTTGATTGCTTGTTTTATCTTTGTGCTGTGTATAAATGTGTCTCTGGATTCAGTCACATTCAATTAGAAAATTACCCTGAATTGCAGCCTATCTCTTAATGAGATGACCGAGTACTTTACCATTAATCTTATGTGGGTGCCGGGACTCTGTGACATTCCAGAAAAACGTAAAGCTGACGAGGTCATTAGAAAGAGCAGGGAACTAGTGGGTGGAGATCTGCCATCCATGCAAAAACCTCCCAATTGGTATCCCACAGTAAATCCGTTGCTAAAGATTCACTCAACAAATTTCCTCGCATGTGATCAGAAGGAAGTTTTTCAGTGCAAAGCAAATCTGGCCGCCCCTGAACCATAAAGAGTTACGATTGATCCAAATAAGAACATCGTCAATAAGGCCCCTGCCAGTTGTCAGCATAATTGCAAAACACGCAAACAACATCTGCCGCCGCTGCAGAGATGTAGATGAGGAGGAAACAATCCTCCATCCCCTGTAATATAAAATTAGCATCATCAGCTCTATCACTTCGTTCTAAGCTCCAGGTGGTTTCATTTAATTAGCATCAAGAGACAATTTGATCCCCTTGGTGTCAGAATAAACCCATTTGTGGCTGTATTCATTAACATCCCTCCACTAGACTCTAACCATATCCTACAGAATTGAACATTTACTCAACAAACTGTGATTTTAATGGCATTTACCGTCTTGTGGATGCCTTTTTAATCAGCACCATTCTGAATTGCTGCTGAAATCAGCCCACCAACTACCATTGTCAACGCTTCGCAAAAGCTAGATTTACTCATTCGCTTAAGCAACCATATCTACATCATAAAATTCATTTTGTCATTACAAAGGAACACACACCAGCGACGATGTGGTGAGAATGCGAATAATAATGGGCACCTATAGTATTTCGAGGTACTAAAGGGAGTCGTTTACCTCCACTAAACAGTAAACAACAAAAGCAAAACCAACCCATAACCACATGTTCCAATCTGTGTTCCCCTGGTCCCAAAGGGTAAACAAAAGAACTGGTACCATTTATATTGATGGCAACTTTCAACCACTAGCTGCAAAAGCCATACAGAGTCATGGACATCTCTGATGACCATTTGAACCATGTGAACGACACAAAGAAAAAACAAAGAAAGGCCAAATCCGATCTCCAACACTCCCGCTTTGCACATGGCAAATGAAACATCTCTAGAGATGACCAGACATAGCATAGGATATATCCAGATTTCAGATTACACTGTTAAACCCTCAACTGACTAGCTAGGTTATATTCACAAACTAAATAATCAGAAAAGACGAGGAAATGACCTCGTCTGCACTGGGAATATAACCTAACCTCATATAATTTGTATTGTGGCGCCAAGTAAGTAGCTTAAGGTATTAAACGTTCAAACGAAAACAAATGTTTAATGGTCCATCACCTATGACGGCAGATAATGACTCAATGGCTCGTAACCTTTTCCATTGACTCATACATTCATTACCCTCGTGCAAACGGAATGAGAAGGAAACCACAACAGCCATTAGATCTTTCTCAAACGGATCCCTGCAGAACAACACATCCTGCAAACATAACATTCAAAATCACTTCTTCTTTGTGTCTCTGAAATCCCATTCGCAAGCATGGAACTTCGGCAGCTTACCCTTCGCCCTCGCATCACAATCTATAACCACGATTACAACTATTACCAGATAATTATTCTATATCTCCAAATAGAGACATTTAATTGCCAATAAAAAAAGGGATACCCTCAGCCGAGCTGTGGCTTAGTTACGTTCTTTTCCATTCAAATGCACACATCCTTTCAATGCTTAATCCGCAACCGTCCTCGTATCTATCCGAAAAAAGCTCATATCCAGTGCTCATGTGCAGATAAAAGCACATCTAAGAGAGACCATATCTCAGATAAACAACCAGCCTCTGTAAGAGTCCTACCACGGTCGGGATGTGTTGCTATCCGGTTGCTCCTTCGCACAGTCCACACCGCGTGCGTTCGAATAAAATGTAAACGCTTTAAATTAAATCGTGTCAAAAAAAAAAAAAATATAAACAACGCTCCCAAATTTATGGGTTTTAAATGAGTTTTCGAACCCAACTCGAAAGTGTCGGGTCGTCCCTCGGAAGGTTTCACAGATTCCACCACATTGGACACACTACGATGCCAAGTGTGAAATTGTTGTTTTCCAAAAGGATACACCAAATCTGTGATGTCCTGTAAATGCGCATGGGCCTTCTGCGGAACACGATATCCCTTACAAACTCTGTACACAAAAATTTTTCTCAAAAAAAGAAAACGTATCTCTCCCCTCAGTGCAGCAGTGTAGTGCGTACGGTTTAAATAAATTATTAACGTTCTTCCCCTGCAATCAAACGCTACCACATCTGTGTCGGAAAAAATCAGTGCAAATTGTCCATCGGGGAGGCTATAGTGTGAAGATGCTCAATGATGCTCTCATGGCACTGGCATAGGCTGAGTCGGCAGGAGGTGTTGAATTTTTACGAGCATCCTCACGGCAATAAACTCTTTAGGTCACACCACAAATCGACACAATAAATTCCAAAAAAAAAAAAAAAATCGGAAAAGAAAGATACAGCCGGAACGGAAAAAAGAGGAGAGGAAGTGTTTATTGTAAACGGTTCCGGATTGTGAGCGAGTGAGAGTGCACAGTTGGCCGAGGTCAGGGCTGCTTCCGCCACTGTAATGTATCGGTTTGTAGTTTCACAGGAAAATGTTGTCCTCGTCTCCCCGTAATTCAATTTAATCCTACGTGAACGAAACTAAGTAAAATTTATTGAGTAAACCCCGAGAAAAATCAGGTGTATACGACCAGCTAGTATGTTAACCTAAGTGGTTCGTGTGGGAGTGTGTACGGCGGCCACAGACCCTCGCCCCCCTCTTGTGTACGTGATCGAGAGAAGTCCTGGAGATACCAAGGATATCAATTAAATAAAATGTAAGTCATCTGTTCTACTTATGCAAATCCTGTTTTGGTGTAACCGAGTGTCCTTCGTCCTCACTTCTGTAACGCATTAAGCAAATGAAGAAGTGTTCCCTGGTCTGTTGTCTGTTTTCCTGCTGCTACTACAGCGTGTGAATGTCGGTAGGTATAATGTGTGCGAGTACATAAATCCATTTTGCTACGAAAAAAGGGAAAATGTAAATAGCCAACTCATTCAATTAGGTTCGTTGATTTATAGTGTACTCCCTGAATGGCTATTCAATCCACAATCGAAATAAAAAAAAAAACTTCGCTACGCTAGATGCGGAATGATACCGCGAGATGGATATTGTTTTTATTTTGTTTTCTAAACTACGAGTACAAGTGAGCGTTCCATACGAATAGATTCTCCACAATGGCCCGTACACCCACCCATCAGCGAAAAGTTTTACCCAAGAACGGCGCTGTTTTTGTTTTTATCCTCAGTCATTGGAAGTCTGCTGGAGACTCATTATTTTGATGAGTACACAGGTCTTTGTTTATTCCAGCTCAAAAGAAACGCTTGTGGGAGCGATAATCCGCACTAGTTTGCGACCTACATACATACATGCAGGGCCAACTCCCCCTTAATTTGGGGTACTTCTTGGCGATTATCACAGATGCGCTGAAGGCAATCTTAGGAACTTTTTGAGGAAATCCTCAACGAACAATACCTGCCCTCCTCACAGAGAGATCCTATTCAAAGGTAAGGCGTGGTTATGTGACTGGCAAGCAAAGCAGTTACCCGAACTATTGTCATGTTGAAGAAAAGCCTCAGATGTTGAATTCATTACCAGGTGAAAACATGTGAAAGAAGGGGTCCTCGGATGAAAGGATCGCCCTCAATGCCGATGGCTTCCCTTGTCATAATCTAGAGCATTTGCACACAGAGCGAGGTGTCTACTGCAACAGGAAGGTGGTTGTTTGACTTAGGGCTAATTTTCGGAAGGCAACCTGATGCCGATGAAATGGGAGTGTGATTTAGTGCTTAGGGGATACACTCGCATACACTCTGACTTGTCGGGTCCTTTGGGATTTGATTTAGCTGTAAAACAATTTACAGTGACATACTTGTACGTCTTCGCATCTTCAATACAATGAGCCAAAGTGTCCCCAGTTGATTTAGTCATCCGACTCGCAACAAAGGGGACGAGATAAAAGAGACCGTCAAACTTTACATACGCACATACTTACATATCTCGAAAGGAAAACAAGCAAAGATAAAATACCTCTTATATCGCTGCGGATCTTTGTTTATATTTTGTGAAAAGGGGATTCGTGGAGCTTTTCTAAGAGACTTAATATATGTATGTGCGTAGATCAAAGTGTCCTGTCCACACACTAGTATGATTCAATCAACAAAGGAGCAAAGTTCTGAACCCCGACGAAAAATCCCTACGAAGAGCATTCAATTTTAAGATGAAATTTCACATTAACTTAAGGCGACCTTATGATATCATTTTTCACACAAACTCGGAGTTGCGAAATAATCTCATCCCATTATGCCGCGTCGTCATTCAGTCTCTTTGGACTCTTATGAGAAAAGTAAATGCATGAAACCCTCCTCAAGGCTGACTGCGTTTTGTTCTTTTGAAAAAAAAAATGTGTATCAGATCATTGGTCAGACTAAACTAAGTGTTAAGCTCTATTTGTAATTGTTAATATTTCAGACAAAATTGAGAGGAATTCGAATTAATTCGTTTACCGGCAATGGTAAGGGGTGATGGTTGAGTAAGTATGATAAGTGAATGACTGGAAGCAATTTCTCCAGCTGAAATTTGAAATGAAGTGATGAGAGAAGAATATCGAAGTGAAATCGATTCTGAAATTGCAGTTCATTTCTGAGAAATTCATAATCTCATCAATGTAATTTGGGTATATATTATTCATATTAATTACCCTTAAAGAGGATTGAAACAATTGTGTTTAAATATTTTGCAAAATACATGAATTAACGAGTGAAATACATGGAAACACATATATCTTATTAGACTTTAAGGTGAGGTGAAGAAACCAATTAGTTTCAACATCAAATATCTATTGATTCGAAAATCAATTAATCATAGACATATCCTTATGTGGTTAGTTACGAATCAGTAAGCAATTGAATTTTTTCTTCTATGATCACAATTTTTCATCGAATAACGTTCAAAACATTTATCTTCGACTTATTGTACGTTCCTAATGTATTAAAATCTGTTAACAATGACAGTAGGCGATAAGATTGATTGGTCAGGCAGTTGAGTTAAAATCTATTTATAGCAACTGAAGGCGACTTGATTGATTGATCATTTTTAGGATTGAGTCGGAAATTTAAAAAAACTGTTTTTTTAAAGTTCCTTTTTATATAATCACATACAGGAAATGTTGGTTATTGCAGTGGTTAGCAAACAAATAAAATAATATTGTTCTAGTAAAAAAAAGCCACAAATTTTATCGATACTAAGTCGAATTCTCACCGGATATCAAAATTATTTCGAGTTAGAGGGATAGAGGGATTATTTAGAGACTTAGAGGATGGTTGCTTGTATGGAAAAATGAGGGAAATACCAAAATATGGCGACCAAACAACTCGACTTAGACCGGCCATTCACTACAGAAAGTAACTGTGCAAATTGACGTTTGTGTAGTGCATTTCCGTTGTGAATGGTGGTGTTCGCTCTGTTTGTGCAGTTAAGTGAGTAAAAATCAAAACGATTTTGATATTTGCCCAAATTTTAAAATGTCACTTTGCGCACTTATTTTTTGTTGTGAATGGCCTGCCTTAGGAAGAGTTCGACTTAGGAAGAGTCCACTGTATATACATTTTTTTTTTTATTTAAAAATGCATTTTCTTAGAGTCGACGGGCGACGCTTTCAGTTTTTTTAAGAGTCAATGATACCGTTTTACTGACACCGAGTTTTCTTCAGCCCTTTGAAGACAAATGCTAAAGAATTCAATTACAAGCACTCTTTTGACTTTTGGCTGTGGATTACATGCCCCTACGCCTCCACATTCAATCACGACATCATCGGCTTCTAAATTATTGCATATATTAAAGGAACATATTCAGAGGAGTAGCTGTGAAATAACTAACCAGTCGCGATATGAATTGACACAAAGATGAAACAAATTAAGAGATCGTTGATGGAAAGTAGCTTTGAAGTTGAGTAAATATACATATTTTTAATATTTAATGAGACAGATATTTTTTAATTATTCATGATGGTGTTAAGCTGCCCATACACACCAAATATTATTGTACAATATTTAATATTGCACAAATTTAAGTGAGTGTATTCATCCGTGAAAGCGGAAAGAATTGGCAACAACTTTTAATTCTTAATATGCTGCTTGAAATAAATTATCTCACAAAAATTTGCAATTCAATCAGTTTTCTTCATTTTTTATGAAATTCAATTGTGATTGAAACTTAGCAACGCATCATTTCAGTTTCAAAAATAGATCCGAACGACATCAGAAAATGCAAATATGATGGTTTTGACAAGCTGTGAAGCATCCATTGTCCACTTCAAGGCCCACGAATCCGTGGTATGCGTTGCGTTTATAACAAAAAACGCATTTGACAGATTGCAAAGTGAAGCCCTATGAATAAGTACGCTGCGTCCGAAATCCATACAACCCCACTATGACAATATGTAGCTGATTTCAATGATTTATGTTGGAAAGTTAAAAAGTTAAAAGTTAAAGTGCCGCCTTTGTCTCTTATTATGTCTTATCAATTGTCAATTTTTTGATATGACGCAACGGATTTTATGGGTTTAGGCCTTTACACCAAAATTCCAACACAAATCAGTCAAATACACATTGAAGAGATATCTTGATAACAACTATTTCGCGCATTCTGGCCTCAATCGTTTTCAAACTTTCTTTCCCAAGGACCCTAGAACATTGAAATTCACAATAATATATTTTCGTATAGATTTAATTTTTATTCTACTCTCCGATATGTCAACGTTTCAAAATGCTGCTTTCCGCACATCGTTCCACCACTGAAATCCACAAATCCACGGAACTCTCAATGGATTGCTTCACATTCATACCGACTCTTAAGTGAAAAGCAACAACTTACACACAGTTGGCACGGTAAGTGATTGCGTTTGACACAAATGGGTATTGGGGAATTTCTTTTTGTGTTCGTTAACTTGGGAAACATACATATTCACTCACATGTATGTATGCACTTGATTTGGATACATTTTAGTAGTGCAATCAACTGCAATATTTTAAATTCGTGGGGATGTACATATATCCCCATGTCTCAAATTTCCTTTTTAATTTTGGTGTGTCCATCCGGCCGTCGATGTAATATGGTAATCGACATACAATATGTTAGACCTTAATTTAAATTTATCTAAATTAACATTTAAAAATTTTTGAAAGTTGTTTCCCATACGTGTAAAGTTAAGTTAAACATCACATGGTGTATCAAACGACATGTCTTTTGAAATGATGTGGAAGGGGTCTTATTTCCATATCTTCAATTCGGAGCCCTGTTTGAAAAATATTAAAGTCGGAAGTGTGAAATGGGTCTCTCCTCCTTTCCGCTTCAAAACCAATGTCCCTAAAAATGGTACTTCGGTGAGTACATTTGAATAAAATCATTTCGATCGTTCCTTTTAGTTTTTGGCCAAGAACGAGGTAGATATAGAAGCTTTTTTGTCACTTGAACATTTCTCACAGAAATTGATAATTACATATAAGTCCTAGTGATGTCAGGTGCATTTATTTCATCCCTAAATCACATAACAAAGGCAGCGTGTACTGTAGGAACGACAAGTGATCGCAATTCAGTTTATTGGACTGAAATAGTTTCAATGATTAATATTCAGAATTACTTATTTCAAAAATATTTGCGGTACGGAACCTTCAAAATGTGTGTACTATTCACATTTGATAAACTGCGATATTCAGTTAAATCGACATTGCACTCATTTAGATCGACGCCAAACATGTTGTACTTTTCAAAAATATACCCTTTGCCTACACGTCGTGACGCCTATTGTGATCAAAATGACATTGCTTCAAAACTCAAGGTCACATTAAAGCAAGAAATATGTTTATTTTTAGTCATAGAATATTATGGACAGTTCCTTCATATGACTTGTTGGTCACAGGAGTTCTAACCCTTGCCTCACAACATGTAATACGTTTTTTTCTGAAATTGAAATTATCTATTAACAAACTAAGATCACAACGCGAACACCCTGTACTCGCAATGGCTTTCCATTTCTTTCTGTGTGCATCTTTCCGGTATTTCTCTCTTTCCCATCGAATTTTTTCGTTACTGCTATAGAACACGTTTTTGAATTAGAACTTTGTTGCAACCTGAGAGTGTGGGAAAAAACGAGAAGAGAATGTGGAGACAAGAAGATATATCGGTGGTCTGATTATGGGTGTCTATATATATTTCCTTTTTAGACAGCATCGACACGTGATTTCAGTTCTACCCAGTGTCTTGACACTTTAATTGGTTTAAGTTTGGCAATAAAATAAAATGGTATTCGAGGAGGGAGCCAAATTTTAAATGTGTACATATTTATAAAGCGTCTTTATAAAAACAGCACATTGTGTTGAACATTAATCTTCACTGGGGTCTGTTTGAGTTCATACCAAAAGAAGACTATGAAATAAGAATCCATACTATCACAGGAAATTAATCACACGAAATAAACATCCTCCGTTCTGAGAATGTTGCTATGTTTTGAAAGTGCACCATAGAGTACATAACGAAGAAGCAAATTTTGCTGCTCGATTGCAAAATGAGTGTAAAATGAATATATGTATACTCTTTTTTTCAAACCGATTTTCCAAAACATGTTGTCAATCGTCGAAATAACGATTCATCCTGAAAGCAAATCGTATAGAGCTGTTTGTGGTATGACGAAGAACTCTCTTCCCTCACATAAAAGTCCTTACAAACTAGTGTTATGAGAAAAGTGTCTTTTAAAAGCTCCGTACATAGCTGTAAGATAGAATGTCCTTTGATCAATTAATTTGACAACTCAAAAGTTAAAAGAAATTGCTGCTTCATTGATACCATAGGACACAAAGGAATTGCTGGGACAAAGGTAACGATATCCAGGTTAGGTTTTTATTCGTTTCTCTGGAGTACAAACGCAATTGAAACATTAAGAGTGAGGGTTGTTGGGGTTACTCTATTGAAAGTTTTCGTGGAACTTTTTTCTTTTTCTCAGGAATGTCTGTAAGTGCCTTCGTATTGCATTTAACAAGAGTGGGCGGAAGTCTCGGTGTTGCTTTAATTTTTCCTTTGAAACTGGCAGAGTAAATAAAGTTTTCTGTATGAATGTAGGTCACATCACATTTAAATTGCACCCCAAAGTCAGGTGCATTTCTTTTCCAATTCGTTAGACTTCTCATTATATTCCCTTCTTTTGGTTTGCATTCGTAACCACCGACAAACAGCAGTGGTTTCATTTTGAGCGTCATCATTTCTCAGCACGTTTCCTAAATGTCCTTAAAGGAGGTTGGATTTAATCGAAATCCGGAGGTGCAGTTGGCTATAATAAGCTATGCAAATCGAGAATTGTTCAGATGCCATACCCTTTTCAACTTTCGACACTGAATTTCAATGTCAGCGTGAAATGGCATCATCGGAACGACTTTGCCGGTTGAAGGTTTCCCAAAGAATCTCATTTTCCATACTTTTTTTTTTCTAAATTTCTTATGAACTAGGCGATGGTGATTTTCTTCCTTCCAAAAATGAAGTGTCATATCCCGACGTTATGATGTTACTTCTGGTTTGGTGTGTTACATAAGAGTTCGGAGTAAGTGAAAACGGATTTTAACTCATGAAGTTACGGAAATGTTCCAAAAGTTTTCATAAGCGGGAGATAAGTAGTCGGCTATGGTGCTATGGTGGATGCATAAATTATACTTTGACTTGCAATTGCATCGTAACTTCCAAATCGGCTTGTATAGTGGGGAATATGCAGAAAGTCTGTTGAAGCAGAATTCAACGAAAGAGATGGAAGTTAGAAGGCAGAGTACGGTGGCCAGTCAAATGAATTCAGGTTTTGTTTTGTCACCAAAACTCTATGTAGTCTGGCCATGTCATGATGGAAATCAACGCACTTTCCTTCCACTGAAACTGTTGTAAAGGCTGATCTCCCTTGTCTTCAGATGCCTGTTAACGCTAACTGCAACCATGATTTGATCGTTTTCCTGTGGTGGATGAACGTCCATACAAATAGCAGCAACAACATCTGTATGTTTGAACGAAAGCGCTCAAACCATTGCGGACAAGTGTCAGCGCTCCGTACACACTGCAAATCTCCCGTTGCGTCACTGTCGCTTTAACACAACCAGAATTAAGCCATGGACCTTCTGCATAGGCGTCGACGCACTTACTCTCAAAACTCAAATTATGTCTTTTGTTTTTATGATAATATTAAATATTGTTAGTCGCTATGCAAATATATGTATACATATTATCCACGTCTGGTTTCTTCATAAAGCCTCAGTCACGCACGCACTTGTAGAATAACAAGACTTCTCCGTTTTTCCCTCAAAGGCATCATAAATATCAATTGCGACACTTTTTTTTCCTTCTTACATTTGTTTATCACCGTCTTGATTTTCCAAAACGTTCCTTAGACTGTCGTTTTTTAGGTGACATTAATTTCAGCAACATTTACAATTAATTATGAATCCTGAATACTTTTGCGTTGTGCATGAACGCTTTACACGAACTCATATTTCTCCGTAAAGTTTTTGGCACAAAACATCTGGAAAATTGCGAGCTTATATAAAATTTTGTGGACAAAACTTTTGTTGTGTAACAACTTTTTCTATAAAACGATGACAAATACGTATCCATGTGTAAACAAAAAAGTAATATTGTTCGAAATTATATACGATTTGTAAAAAGCTTTACCAAATAGTAAAGTAAGAGGAAATTGAAATATAGCCAAAGACTTTTTTTTTTATAGAAAATGTAATGGAAAAAATTAAAGGACTCACAAAATGTTTTTTGGCTTGAGAAAAGTGAGAGATTTCTTTGTGTAAGTTTGATCAATTATATTTCGAGGGTTTACTTATGGCCGCTTTGATGTAGTGAATAGCTGCAGACACCCCTCTATAATATCACTGACAATATTCAGAGAGTGTAATTGATTACAAACAAATGTTTATCGAACTTCGTCATTCAGAGTCAGTTGCAATGGATACCAACACGTTGGGTTCAAGGCCGTAGCCAGAAACCTTTCGTTGTTTTCATTTTTAAGGTTGGGAGCGGTAGAGGAAAATAATATAATGTTAAATTTAAAATTAATTTTTTTTATTCAGTAGTAATTTGTTATAACAAGGAAAGTAATTAGGAAAGTGTAAAAGTAGTAGGTTAATAAAAGTCAACATAGCAAAGTAAAGAATTATTTTATAAAACTAAATTTAATCGCCTGGCCTTCTTTGCTGCGCATACTTCGTCAGTATTTATTTCTATTTCCCTATGAATTGCCATTAAGGCTAAACCAGTAAGTCGATCTTCACCGGTTCAGTTTCTTAAAAAAGTTGTTAAGCGTTTCATCGTCGAAAACGTTATTTCTGGTATTCATGTCGATACTGGTGAGGTTCCCAAAATTTTTAAGAGCATATGTATGTTGGGATTGTTGTCTTTACTGCAGTCTCCTAAAGCTGTTACGGCGTTCTTCGAACGCTATGCCTCTGGTTGTTCCTACATTTCTCTTCCACATGCGAACCTTCGCCTTCTATGAACCCAATCCAAAATGCTCTTATAAAATTTTAGATTTTCTTCGTTAATGTTGTTTTGCTTTTACCAATTATTGACGGGATCAAAATGATGATAGAACGGTGTTATGGACCTCGAACCCCGTTTCGAGCTGAGTTATGAAGTCGTCTAAAAGGCGGTTCATAACAACGACGCGTTTACATTGGACCTATACTGCTGCCTCGATATTGTTCGTGGAATCTTCACTTTCATCCACAATACAAACTTTTTTTTCCAATTCCAAACATTTTCTCGATTTTTTCGTAACATATTTAAAATTAGTGTTATATGGTCCAGAGTTGACAAAAATTGTACACAATGGTAGTGTTTACGAAAACAAAATGTTTAGCGCAAGCTTATCAAAAAATCACTAGCAAAAACTGATTTTAAAAAACAAGAAGCTTTAGATGGGGTCTCAGAGTCCTTATCAATACTCAACACATCCAAGATATCCACTATGCCTTTAAAAATGTCTTTGAAGCTTAATAATCCGTCATGATTTTCAACCCATCGAGTTTCACACATAACTGTTAAATTATCTCATTTAGTTGCCGGATAATTTTTTTTAATGTTTTCCGGCAACAAAAGAAAACTCCAACCGATTTTACAATGCCAATCGTATTATGTATAGGCTGAATTTGACAAGTCCTACAACATGTCCTAAAGCGGGGTTTAATGAATGTGCACTGCATTCTTGCTGCAATTTATTTCCAAATTTTGTAATGCAGAGAGAATTTTGTTAGCTAAGAATGTACCGGTAGTGCTTTTTACATATAGAAATTTCAAACAAATTTCTCGTAAAATAAAAATATCGTCTTTATAATCAGCGTAGCGAACGCATATTCCTTTCCTTGAAATGTCAGTAGTTTCATCTGCTAAGACTAAGACTGCAAAAAACTCTATTGAATTTATTGCTTGAACTATTTTATTCTGAACAATATTACCATATACAGCAATCAATTAGTTTTGAGTGGTAGGGCTTAAATATGTAGCGTTCATATTAAAATTTGGACACGGGCATGAACATGTTTAGGTTGAGTTTACGCAGCAACGAAGTTCTTGGCACAATATCTTGTTACCTAAAAAATGAGCTTGTTAAGAATTTCGGGGGGTAATTATCTCCCCCCTAGCTAAGACCTTGGTTAAGTGGGCTGGTATTTTATAAACTTTTTAAGCCAATAGAGGATTCTAAAGGGTGGTTAAATCTTAAGGGCCGATGTTGATTTTGATTAAAACACAAATTATTTAGGAAATTATTGTCATTTCTTTTTATTATGATAATATTGGTATGGTTCAATTATGCATGGGACAAAATATCGGCCAAATGGCCGCCGCGGTCTCTGCGGCACACCTCCATCCGATGGTCCAAATTTTCGATGACGCTGAAGCATAATTGAGGTTCTATGCCGTTAATGTGCCGAATTATCTCACCTTTAGCTCTTGAATTATTGCTGGCTTATCGACGTACACCTTTTCTGTCAAATAACCCCAAAGAAAAAAATCCAACGGTGTCAAATCACATGATCTTGGCGGCCAATTGACATCGCCACCACGTGAGATAACGCGGCCATTGAATTTGTCGCGCAAAAGAGCCATTGTTTCGTCAGCTGTGTGGCAAAGTGGCACCGTCCTGTTGAAACCACATTCATATCTTCCAATTCGGGCCATAAAAAGTTCGTTATCATTTCACGATAGCGAACACTATTCACAGTAACTGCCTGACCGGCCTCATTTTGGAAAAAATACGGCCCGATGATGCCGCCAGCCCATAAACCGCACCAAACAGTCACTCTTTGTAGGTGCATTGGTTTTTCGACAATCACTCTTGGATTATCATTCGCCCAAATGCGGCAATTCTGCTTATTGACGAATCCACTGAGGTAAAAATGTGCCTCATCACTGAAGATGATTTTCTTCGAAAATTGATCATCCACTGTTGCCATTTCTTGCCACCATTCTGACCATTGCACGATTGTGTATCTTTCCATGGTTCAAATTGAGTTAGTCTGAAATGTCAAATGAAATGCAGAAAAAAACTTGACATTTAGGTGTGGTTCACATTCAACATCGGCCCTTAAAATTTAACCACCCTTTAATAACACGGCAAAATCGAAAGTTTTACTTTCATTTGCTCCTAAAAATTTGAAATGATTCGAAGCCGCTTTAGGATACAATGATGCCTTGCCAGTTTATGATGCTTTATTGTAAAATGTCATCCGCAGGAGATTTTGCAGGAATCGATTCTGAAAACACGATATTTGATGACTTTTCGACACACATAGAAAATATTTCGGTCAAAGCTTGACAAATTTTCGATTTCAGGGTGTCCAGAGATTCCAGATTGTGTGGATTAGACGTTTTTTCCAATAAAGCAAAAACAAATTATGTCTTACACATCCACATCTTCGACAGATACATTTGTCCTTTCCTCATGTGCAACATTTTTATTTGTTGACGTATATCGCATTCGAGTGAAAAATTGGCTGCAGAAAATGTGTGACAATAACTCGTATTCATCCAAACGCAGATGTCTAATCGCTTTGCGCATTAGCTGGCTTTAATTCTTGAGCGAGTTGAACTTTTGAAGGGAGCTGATGCAGAATACGCCATAATGTGGCTAGCGGTTGCCCAAATGCTGTGCTCGTTTTCAACACTTTCACTAACAGCAGAAATATTTTTTATAAGAACTTCATTTAGATATGCCATAAACAGTTTGCAGACTTGCAAGAAAACAAGCTAAAATTAGAATGAATGAACAAGTATTCCTTAAATACCACATATTTCCTAATAGAATCATTTAAGCATACAAGAAATAAAGTTAGTTATGCCTGTGAATACATTAAATATCCATCATGGTGCAATTTGAAGGAGACAAAGCGTTACTAATACGGTCGTTTTTTGTCATTGGGTAGTCGATATGGAGTGAAAATGAAAAAATAAGTCGAAAGCATTACAGATAAACATCAATCATAGCTCCTCCCTTTTAATTGCTGATAATGCTTCCCCTTTTTTGTACACATAAAATCCTAGACATAAAACCATCAGCAGGAACAAAAAAACAAGTTTAATGGCCCCCAAATACTATAAAAACAAATAGCCTTTTATTTCGGTCCAAGGTTGTTCAGTTCCCTGCATGTCTATATTTTGCCATAAAATATACATAAGTAGCACGAAATAACTCTGAGTAGTCAGCTTACATGAATGAATTCATATTCAAATTTTCACGCAGATAGCAGTTTTGAACTCCTTGCCCAACACAATAAAACACAATAAAAGATGTCACACAAAGCACCCCTTTTAAATACCTCTGTCTGTTGAATAGCTCCTCAAAACGAACACAGCTGGGCATCGCCCTGCTCTTTGTCAAAAGTCTTAACATCTATTTGTTTTACGATCCGTCAAAAGTTACCACCTTTGGCTGGGTGGCACATTTTGCAAATGGAAAAACTTTTCCACTCATAATCCTAGTTCACGATCTGGCACCAACGTAAGAGTTAACTTATTGGGCATGTACCAATTGTGGGTGTCGTGACGCGTCAATTCCCCCTATTACGACCTATTTTAAATTAAAACAATGCGATGAAGGCAGAGCATTCGTACATTCCTCGCGCGTTGATCTCTCCCCGGGGAAATATCAACAACTCTTCCTCTAAGTTCTGCATTGCTTAGCACTCCCAGAAGACAGGCATGCAATTAAACGAAGTGTATTTTCTCTTTGAACTTTCGCAATAGTAGTATCTCAACTATGTCTGCCTGTCTCTCTGTATATATCCTGGTATTTCTGAGCTTTTTGTATCTAAATGAAAAACTCCCTCGACGTGTTCGCATTTCGAAAACCATCCCCATCAGCAGCACAGTCGTCAATGTACACTACGTATGTCGAATGTTGGATGTCGTTTTTCGCTCCCATTCCTGCACAATGTTGTTAAGTCGACGATGCGTATATTGTTAAAGTGAGATTGAGTGCAAGGCACAAAAATACCGTTAAATACAATGTGATTGCCAAAGCAAGTTTCCATTCCTTGCCTTTTCCAACTAAGTCAGCAGCACACCATGCTTCGCTTTTAATTCGTCTCCTGTCACCCATCCTTGTTTTCATCTTTTCCTTTTTTTTCGGTTAACGCCTTCCCTCACATACTTCAAATACAGTCGTATGTATATGCATGTGTTTTCGTATTCTCCTCGAGCATCATTCGCTCGGTACTTGAACTCATTACGTTCCTACCTTATCGGAATACCAAAAAGGGTTTAAAAACAATCGACTGGAATGCCAGGATAACGTCTGTCTGGTTGACACTGTAACAAATCGTTAACCGCCGGTCATTATCCATCACTAGGAGGGATACCATGAAGCGGATGACTTTGCAGCTAAGCTACGCCTGGAATGTGCATGACAATGACGGCCTCTAATAAAATGACCACATTTTCGAAAACGCTGAAAATGCTTCCGTGGATCGGGAATCGCTCGAATACCAACCAACCGAAGGGGATCCGTAAAGTCGATGTCAAGGCATAACACAATAATGCTAGACGTCACAGGCATACTTGTCGAGTTTATGGAGTCCCTCGGCAATTACTTGAATTCAATGCGTGCCCTCTGACCTAAATTATCCCGATAACAATCATGGTATGCGTACTCAGTTTCTGGTGCTCCATCTTATAGCACATGTCTGTCATAATTTCTCGAACTTCTTGGTTAACAACACGGAACGAAGTCTATTGAATTGGTGACACTTTCATTATGAAAATTATTATAGCCAGCATAAGAGCGTTGATCAATCACTCCCCGATGTGCCATAACTGTTTTAAGGATTAGCACATGCATGTACCTACAATGAAGTTAAAAAAAAGGAAAAAGAAAAATAACGAACTTGGCAAAATCCAAGGAACCTTCCCATCCAGGTCGAGGTATAGTAAGCGTACTATGGGGTGTAAAAACGACAACAACAAGAACTCCATTCTGAATGGAATGGATGGCTCATTGTAAAAAGCAACGATCCGGGAAACTAGGCCTAGCGAACTGGTAGTAACGTGCCCGAGATTAATGATGATGAAAGGCTATGGTGTCTCGTGCAGTGCCAGTGACTCTCACGGGAGGAGATGCCATTAATACGAGAGGGAATGCGGATGGTGATGAACCCTTCTGGAAAATCAATTTCACAATATGAGTGCGCGTGAAAAACAAACAAAAAACAAACACACCAAATATGTACATATACAGATCCTTGTACGCATGTACGTACGTACGCATATGTACGGAATCAATTGAATTCATCCTGGATTCAGTTTGAGCGCTATTTATGTTCATATATCATATATGTATAGTCTCTTCATTTTTGTGTGATATTTGTGACTTCATTCTTGTACCTTTTTTTGACTGACTTATTTTTAAGCAATATTTTTCCTTGGAAATTTCCAGAGGGATGCGTTGATATGTATCCGGGAGGTATAATTTATTCACTGGTGCGTGGTTCCTTGGTCGCAGGTGTCGAGAGGCCTCTTGAGAGCGCATCACACTTGTCAGAGAATGATAATATCGAGAGTTTTATTTTAAATGGAAAATTAACGAAATTTTGATATCAACTGCACTTGATGTGAAAAGAGGTCGACAAGAATTCATAAGGTACGGGTATATAAACAAATTGCTTCCTCCTCGCTATTGATATTGCAAATTAAATCATGAACATCCAGAGAAAATTATTCGCCCTTTTGCCTCCAATTCATTCAGGGTCACTGCCACTTAAACTCTGGTATTCAAATCACATTGGAACAACATCAAGTTGCCGTGTTGTTTCGCTAAATTGGAAATCGTTACTCTGCCCAACGATGAATGATAAGAATTGAAGAATGTAACATCAGCAAAGCAATGTGCACAAGAGTGAGTTGTAGCCTCGGCCCTGTCTCTGTAGCAACCAGTCATGTTACGCCAGGCAGCGATTTTGAATACCTTCATATATATTCAACTGTTGTCAGTGATAAACAACTCTGCTGGGAGAGATGTTATCGTGAAATGAGATTTCCTCATGTTTTTTTTTTCTGTGTATTTTATCCTGGGAATTAAACCAAGGGCTTCTTCAGCAACAGTACACCGACGGCGAGATACCTGGATCATCTTCCGCCAGACGTCCATTGAGGTGACATTGAAGATACACGCTCATATGTACATAACTCCTTCCAACTTGAAGTCATATCCGCGAAAGTAGGTTGTTGACAGAAGGCATTTTTTGGTCTTATTTGCATACACGGGGACCTATTATTTTTGTGTGTAATTTTTGAAGATATTAACACTAACCATAATTAACGTAATGCGGCTGAAGTCAACGTAATAATTTTACAATTTGACTCTAATAAGCACTTTGAGCAGTTTCGTTAATTTTTGATTATTTAAGTGCGACTTCGGTTGGAATTTCGCGTAATTTCCCAGAATAAATTATGGACACATTGACGATGATTATGCAATAGTTATTTTTTAACCAGTTCCGATAAGCTTAAGCATGGATTAGGTTAGGTAGGTGGGCTGCCAGCGAAATCGCCAGTACACTTAGACCATTTTGTTCCATTGTGATACTCATAGCCTGAGTACTACCACTGATCGATAACTCCATTGTTAGTACCGTTAATTTGATCCCAACGGCAAATGGTGACTGGACCAGAATTGAAAACCGAATAACCGTATTAACTTTGCTTTCACTGGGATTCGAACCGGTGACCCTAACGAAGTGCAGGCACTCAACCAACGGCGCCATCCAGCTGTTATAAGCTTAAGCTTGCTTATATAAGTCAATTTATAGGTTCTGATTCCTTTTGAACGAAAATGATGTTTTACATATCTTCTGATTGAAGTTGTATCATCTTCTAAACAGATCACACTTCTATTTTTATGGCAAGCGAAACGTCATAAAGCCACAGTCACAACAAAAAGTATCTCTAATTGTGTAAAACATTTCCTTGCAATTTTTCTATTATCAGAAAAACACGAGTTGTGTATCACGTATCACGTGACAAAGGGATTGGTAAAATTCAATTCATCAATAGAATTTAGGGCTGCCTGTTGACAACAAACCAAATTCGCGTAAACAAGATCCCACATGACATATTCCTTCAATGATCAAAACAAACCTGGGCTACTTGTTGAAAACAAACGCAATTCATGTAAATAAGATCCTGTAATACCTGCTTGTTGACAACAAACCGAATTCATGTAAACAAGATCCAGTAGACCGATGCATGGCTTGTTCACACAGCACTATAAAAAGAGACCACTCTATACACAGACAATCATTAGTTAGTCCAGGTAGTTCCACAGAACATGGGACAATAATCAATAAAATTTTTGTATTAAAATAAATAAGTTAAAAATACCTATTTGGATCGACTGTAAAACATGAAATAAAATGTTTGTTTAAATTTAAATAAAATAATTAAATAAATAAAAAAATATGAATTTATGTTGTAATAACAATAAACCGAACATACAAATCACGCGTATTGCAGAAAGAATCCGTTCCGTACGCCAACCTTAATGTCTGTCAAAATTGAGACTGTTTGGACAACCAATCTCCTTTCTATCGCCTTTAAAACTGTTTTCGATGTTGACTCGCTGAAAATGTGCGTAAACTCTTTCTCTTATTTTTTCCAGACGATTAATTTGCGAAATCAGCTGGAAATAATAGCAATCAACCAAACTTTCTGCGCACTTAAGTGGATGGTTATATACAAGTGATATACCGATGTATTCGTTCATGCTCATATTTATATGAGATACCATTGCTGGCCCAACATACCTCTTCACTCTTTAAATTGTGGTACATTTTATTTAATATAACATCGTTGCTAGCTGCTTTAAGTGGATTAATCGACAGGGAAACTAAATATGAAACTTCAACTGAAGCATTACTAAGGGAAAGATAATCGTCGCACTTGGGAACAAAAAAACTTGTCGTCGTTCAGCTTTTACTGGATAATGTGAGTCTAGTGAGGTTTCTCCTAAAAGCTTATTCATCATAGAACACAAGTTTTGCAGGAGAGAAAGCAATTTTTTGTGAAAAATAAATATATCTGCAACAGCAAAGGGAATGAAAGTTAAACCTATATAGTGAAAATGACTATATAAACGGGAAAAAATATCCATTACCATTCTGCCATTGTAATGGTAATTAAACCATTTTGATTTAAAAAAAATGACTGGAGCAACGATGTTTTATAAAATCCAAAATAGTATCGAATGCAGATTATCCAATACCGAATTCATACATTGTCGACTGCCGTATTTGAGCATCACATTGAACAAAATATATGAATCTGGTGTAACACGATCACGCCTAGGATATTGACAGACCTTTCAAATCACTGCTTATTCTACATACATACATATTTAGATCACTTTGCTGTTGTTACTTGCGCAAATGAAGCAAACTCAAAATGTGGTAAACACAATAACAAGTCGACAAAAGCGGAAATTGCGCCTTCATAAGTACACGAATATGTGTATATTCGTATTTCAGAAACACCATACAACAATTCAAAATCATTAAGGACATTATTATCTCCCTTCTGGCAAGCTATGTCCTCAAAATATTCAATCTACTGAAAATGAAATACAAATCACTGTGCACAATCAAATTCGCCGCGAATTACGACACTCGTCACAATGCAAAGCCGGTGGCAAACCTATAGCTGGATATACGATCTGTCAAAAGTATGTCAGGTTACAACGCCAACAGCACACGCCCATGACAGCACAGTCACTCCCATACATTATCAAATTTAATCGTCAATTTCAATCGTCAACCAGGAAACGTTTGTGAAATAAATTATGCTTCGCAGCTACATATGTTTGTGTGGAACTGTGTGTGTGGTATCCATCCATATTCTCTGTACTAAAGACCGTTGTATTTAACTTTGGCAACTGTCACCGGTACGTTGCTGGCACATGGACTTGTTCAAAAAATCAAATAATTCCATTAGGTATGTTCGTTTTTGCAATAAAATTCAAGAAATGTCACATTGACAGGGGGTAAAAAGAGTGAGGACTTTTGGAAAAGTTTCCCCTCCAATAAAAAGAGTAAAAGTTATGAGCAACCAGGGAAGGAACGCAATAAACAAAAAGAAAACCGCAAACGTGCGTGACAAAATTTCGGTCCTAAGGTTACCTTTGATAAGCATTCACACATACATTTTTCCATCCACTTCATGTAGAAATTGATGCGAAGAAAACCGACAAAAAAGTTTTTCTTTTTTTTTGCAATGCACTCAGACAAGTTATTTACGCTTAATTAACAAACCCGCAACGTTTTTCTGAAGTCACATAGTTTCACTTGGTCGGAGTTATTCCGGGAATGAACTTAGGTGGGCGGAATAATGGTTGAAGTTTACATTCCACCAGTTCAAACATTAGAGTTAACTCAATTAACGTTTTCATTCCGCCGTTAGTTGGTTAAAGGATTAATTTCAAATGACTGAAGAAATTTCACTTTGGAACCCTTGTCTGTGAAAAGTGGAAAAGGGTTGCAAAGTAGAAACAGATTGTATTACTTGCACGAATACTTTCTCAATAACAATAAATGCTGCGGTAAGTATTACGTACAACTTGTTCACATATCAATCTTTGGAAATTCTCTTGATGGGTTTCCAGTCAGTAAACTAATTAATTACGTTACGACAACCACAAGGGGAATGTTGAGTGAATTTTGTAGAGGAAAAACAAGGTATGTGTTTTGGGGAAAAAAACATGCTATGAGTAATGATTATTCCGAGTCACGTTTTAGTCTAGAAATTTGCTAAAGGTTCTTTCGTATAGCCGTGATAAGTATTTGACTTAATTAAAGTTGAATTATTATCGCTATCTGAGTTTGGATTGTTGTGTGTAGTGCTTTGAGAATGACGATTCCATCAACGAAGGCAGAGAAAGAATCCTGGACCACTATATAGGGGGGTAATGAATATGCGACGATCTACTCTTTTCGTTGTGCTTTAAAATTGTGTTGTAAGTTGTGGAAATCATAATATAGACCGAGTTTACATCTCTTGCGGAATCACCTTCAGCAGGAAACTGTTCACTGGCCAAAATAGTCTTCAACGTCGTATTGAATGCTGTAGCCCTGTAGTATGCTCATATAATTATGTAAAGGCTGAACAGCTAAAGACGATATTATTAAAAAGAAATTAAATAAAACAAAGACGGTTATATTCAGTCGTACTTTTTATTTTGAAGCCAAATTTATGCACAAATTTTGACAAATTTGCTCGGATGATTTTTAGACAAAATCCGGATCTTCCCAGCGCTCAATTAGTACATTCACGTCATTGTCTATGGTCGCCCAACTTAAATTCTTGCGTCAGCGCAATCTGATACTGACACAGGCCTAAATTCAACCGCAGCTAGATGTCATTGTTAGCTTTGACAAGTGCTGAAACATAGCAGTTAGAAAAACTATCATTTGTCACCCTTTACATAAATGATTCCCTAGGTGATAATCGAGCCTATTAGTATGAGGAGGGGAAGACAGAACCTTCAGTATAAGGACCCAGAGACACTAGACAACGTTGTCTTCGTAGTTGGAATCAGAGCACCAATTACCTTCAAGGATGGAAAGCAAAATTTGCTCAGGTTCTGGCCCTCCATGGGTCACTTGAGAAGTAAATAAATTAGCTCCCTATCAAGTCATCTGCTTTAGCAATTCCATGATGGATAAACTAGCACTTTTCCCAAAATGTTCCATTCCAAATCCTTTCACAGACAAGATGAATTGATAGAGACAAAACAATTTCTGAAAGTTGTTATCAGTCAATATCGGAACGAAATTCAATTCAAAGGCCAAACTGGCATTGTTTCATTAAATATGTTTTTCCACTCTGTAATCCAAAGTATGTACAATAGATAGGCATTAACGACAAATCCACTCGAGATGAGCACCAATTGAGTGTAGTCCACACTAGATACTCCATTACTTTGATACTTGTACATTCAATATTTCTCATTAAATTCTACCTAAATGTACAGCATTATATAAATGGACACAACTTCTAAAAGTTATTGTCTTCTCGCTTGAGCAAATTGTGTATTTCCAAGAAAACATATAATTCAACCCAAACAGTTGCCCTTGTTGTTATTTAGATTCGCAGCCATCCATATTATTCTAACAGTTCATTTGAATGGATGAAAAAATTCTTCAATTAAATAAATGACTTAAGTGACAGAACAAAACGAAGAGGAAACTACACTGATAGCAATCTTAAGTTTATTCATCTTACTTCACCGTTTCGGGATATTTAACTGAGTGCCTTCTTTGCATGATTTTCACGTTACTTCATATCTGATTGTATTGAAGAAAGTGTAATAGCTGCACAATTATTCAAATTGCTTAACTCACCTTAACCACTAGACCCTTTTAACTCACTTAAGCCCTCGACCAATTCTTTCTTTCGATGTGTCCCATCAGCAAATTCCATCCAATTTTCAGCATTCATTCGCTGGTAGTTCGCAAACTGCCCAAATCAACCATCAAACCAATTCATTTTTTTCACTTCCAAGATCTCGATAAAATCGAACAGATGTTGTCATAAATTAAAAATAAATTGATAGGCACCCTAAAAATTGGCAGCCCATTCTTCCCCAAGCTACTCGCAATCACTTGAGTTGTGCGTGTTTCCTTGTTCACACAATCGGAACCACTTACAGTTTTCGCCTACTCCCTACGGTATGTTAAAAAGCTTTCATTTCTCTGTGCAAGACACTTTAAAAGGGTGATACCATAAAATAAATTTCTGGTGTCCCAGACGGAAGTGATTCACAATAAGCGACGCACTTAACTAGTGCACAATGCCAACCGCCGCAGATGCTGTCATAGACGTCCTTTCAAATCGATAATAGGTTGATGCGTATTGATCTAACCTTCTTGGGTCGGCTCCAATAGCTTCCAATGTATGAGCACATGTTCTGTTCATTTTGTGAAATGTACTCTCCACGACAGCCCCAGTGGGTATGGTATGGCAAAACATGACGGAATTCTATGAAAATAAAAGGCAACAGCCTTGTAGGCAGGGAACTACTTGGATTAGAATTTGTTGAAGTAAGGAAACGACAAACACGCGTGTGCTTTTTGTTAACATTTCCCCCCCATCCCCCAAAGCAATCCCCCTAGTGGAGGAAAAATATTTCGTATTTGACATATCAAGGCGAAATGAAGCTGCAAACATTCCAAACATATGCGCATACACATGGATGTGCATATACAAAAGGCACATCTACGAAGTATGAGAAGTCAGAAAATACAATTCCACCCCCAATTTAAATGTATTCCTCGTTTATTTTAATAAAAACATCATCACTTCTCTGAAATAAATGATAAGAACTCATTAAAGTCAAATAAATCTTCTGTCCTAGCTGTGAAGTCTTTTTGGAAACTGACAAATTGGTTGGTCAGCATGCCATGATCACAATTCACCCTCTTGCTTTTCCTCGAAAGTGTTTCTTTGACCAAAATATTTGTTCGATAGCTCTGGCCTCCCACAAACTGGCTGTCGCCGTCCAACATTGTGGTTTTCAGAATAAAATGCACATTCGTACACAATGTACGGATGTCGGTATGGTGTTGTGTTTCTCGTTTCTCGTTTAACTCTCCAACGCCCACTGACCAGGTGTCATAATCCAGCAGTACCATTGCGTTTGAATAAATTCCCATGAAACGAATTAAAATAAGATAAAAATAAACAAACCAGCTGTTACTCATTAATGAATCCATGTAGGACGTAAATTCGACACAACCTGCAGGTATTCGATCGCTTTAAGCTTGAGCAATACATAAATGATTCGTTTACATTTTTAATTTATTTATTCAAATTAATTTTTCAACTCTCGTATCGATTGACAAATGTTGTTTTTTTTTTCTTGTTTTTCCTTGTTTGCTTCAACAACTGCGACAGATATAATCCGTTATGTTCGCAAATGTGTACCTCCCACGGTCAACATCTAAAAGGATATGGGGGTAGTTATATACTTTATTTTACTTTTCTTTGAGGATGGTTAAAGCAAAAGAGCTTTTAGAAAATCACCGAATCAATCAATCGGAATGAATGGTAATTAATTTATATTAAGCGTTGTAAAAACAACATCCATAAAGTCCCCTTGTTGTTTTTACGATATCAAACACCCACCCACTCATCTGAATCTCCGAACAGTCCGCATCCTTAAACGGAAACTGACCTGCCCTTAGGCAAAACGAATTATTTGTTCCGAGAAAACTTCAAGGATAGAATTAGGCAATCAAAAAATTTCACGTGCCAGATTTATGTTTGCATACAAGTATCCATCTATATTCAGACTAATTTCCATTTCTCTGGGACTTCTCTGGACGGTTGTGTGCGTATTTTTTTTCTTTTCTTTTCTTTTCTTTTTTTGTTTCTATCCCTCTATCTTCTGAATATCGTTAAGTTTACTGACACGTCAGACGGAGGGGTTTGAAAAAAGAAAGTGTGCCGGGGGTGAGTTCATTTAATTTGCATCAATTATTTGAACGCAAATAGGGTAGCGCCGGGTGGTAACACTCTATGCTCTGCGCAACACATAGTATCTGGTGATTGACGCATATTGTTCCCAAGAAAGTGGTATGGGTTGCAATAGAGAGCACAGATCTCCCACATACAGTCATGAGATTTTGAATGGGAATGATGCTATCAAACCACACAGAACTTTGGTTGGATCTGCATAGCGTAATTATTGCTTGTGGAGATTCTATGCGGCAAATTGGCTAACGCCCCCTCTCCTCCTCTAACGGGCAGTCAATAATAGGAGAGCCCAGAAACAGCTCATTAGCTGACCACTTCCTAAATTAAGTTTATTGAACATTGTCCATGAACACAGGCAATCTGAATAATTTCTTCATCACCAGTGCTAGTGCCACCTGAGTAAGTCGTAATATGTTATGGTCTAAGCAAAGATAATTGAGGGATGACCAAGGATTTAAATTCGTCTTACCGTATGCGAATGAAATCACTGAATCAAATACGAGCGCACTTGAGCAAGGACGAGCTTCATAAAATCACAATCTAAGATTGAATATCGTTACAACAGAATGAGATGAGAAGATAAATCAATCCATTTAACGAGGTTCAATACACAATGTACGGTTTATTAGATAACGTGAACGATTTGGTCTCGGAGATGCTGCCCTTTAATGCCAAAATATGTCAATCTGTCAAAATGCTGGCCAAGATAAACGCACAACGTACACCATCGTAATTCCCGCTTGGTCCGAGTGTGGAAATTGTTTTTCTTTCAATCTTACAATCGACCTTCGATTTTGGGAAGCAATAAAGGAGCCAAAGGAAGAACTGAGTTTTGTGGGATGTCCGAAGTTTGAGGTGAAATAGAATGAAATAGAATTTCCTTTTTTATCCTAAATCAATACCGATTGACTAGTATGAAGTTGGTGAAGCCAGTGCGATTGAAGTCATGATTTGTTGTGATAAAGAGATCTTCGATGACTGCCAACATGAAGGGTCCAAATAGTGGCTTAAATGATTTACGACACCAGTCACTTGATGGTTATCGGTTAAGTAAATGATGTGTAAGGACAAGTCTTCAAGATATGCAAATAGCTTTAAATGAAATTCACGAAGATGAGCAGTAGTATGAAATGCGTGATGAATATTGATCACATATGGGTTCTACAGACGTAAGATTACACAAATTACTATTGTGGTCCCATGGCGAAAGCTACGAAAGCCATGACAGCGAGGGCGGTTGCTGTCAGTTGGTAGGTTAAATTTCTAAGAGGAACAACAAAGAAAACGAAGCGTTTCTTTATTCAAATCTCGTGGGTTATTTAGAATACACAGAGAGTACATCCTTGGAATGTAGTTTTGTCACAGATTGTCTTAATAGTTATCATCATTTGTGAAAGAGAATAGTAATCACAACTTACATGTTTGATGAAGAACCAGAATTCTATTATAAACTTGGGGGTCATTGCTTTAATTATTAAGTAAAACTAAACAGTTCGTGTTCGAGTGAATTTTATTTATTATTTAAGGTAATTTGTGTAGTCAATGTTAATATAAATCAGTCCGTTTACTTATGGTCTCGACTGTGTATTCTACTGGATATTCTATTTACTCCACAAATATAACTTTCAGTACATAGAATACATTTCCTATAATAATCGTCATTGGCCTAAATGATCGAATGATCTGTCCGCAATTGTCTTACTGTGCACTCGCACCGTTTTCATAAGTAAGTATAAGTGTTTGTATAAGTCAGTCAGTCAATAAAGAACCTTCGAAGAAACCGTGTTTTATTTGCCATCCCTCCCGAATTTCCCTACATTTGTTACACTTATTTTGGAATGTATTACTCAGTTGATGTTGTTCTTTCTTAATGGCTACCGCAAAGGTGAGAGAGATCAAAGGATCGTCACTTCCTTTTCTATCGTTAAGTTTTTCGTTCACTAACAGACTCATTTATGGATAGCCGGTAAAGTTGTGTTGTCTTGTGGTTCCGGAACCTTTAAGAAGGTGGCCATATATATCTATATATATATGTATATTTATATCTATATATAAAACAATGTATCTTACGTATATCAGACTCTTAAACAGGTGTATAATATGGGTGGCGCAACAGTCCGAGTCGAACCTGGGCATAGCTTCAGCAGCAACCCCTCGTGCTGCGCGAGCTATTGTTCTACCACGACCTTTTTTTTGTTTTATACTCATGAAAATAATTCTGAGTGATTTGCATTTGATTGATGTAATAAAAAATAAATTATACTTTTGGTAATTTCAATTAAGTTGGGCATCCGCGATGTATGCCGTTCTCGTTGTCAGATGACTCATGAATAACGGTTGATGGGACTGAGTGTCACAGTGCACATTCATCCGTGGAGGTATGTATGTGTTCAAACAGTTTTGAATTCCACACTCATGTATGATGGTGAATGGCGATGAGTGTCATTCTTATCGCACATTGCATTTAACCGTCGACATGCAACCATCAGACGTGAATGCAAAAATTGCAGCAAGAGAACAGTCAGTTTATTACAATATATAAAGTAATTCAGGCGCTGTACCTTCATATTATTCTTCAATGACAAAATAATTCATGATAATTCTTGCAAGGATTGTTGTAGCAAATTTCAACCTCCTAACATTTTTGAACTTACATTTTTATTGTTCGTGTTTTTTCTCTCTCTCAAAACACATGCAATCTTGTCTTTACACTGGCTTATTTATCAATCATTAATTGCTCACTACGTCGATTATAACGAGCGTAAAATATAATATTTTATTATATTAGTTTGTTGACGAACTTCGCAACTTTTGCCATACCAAGAAAAAATATATCTTTGCGGGTAAATTTGCTGAAAATCGACGTTTTAAAATTTTGCTTTCGCAGTTAGCAACTTATGTGAATATTATTTAAGTCTTTTTATGATGAAAAAAAGAAATAATGAACTAACACACATATTTGTCACGATCAAAATATGTCACGAATCACGTGTGAGCTTCCAAAACTAGAGTATTAAAAAATGAAACAGCAAAAAAATCACCCATTACAAGGCCAGGTCGCGTCGTCGTCCAGTTAAAAGGCAGAGGCGATAAACTCTTAAATAAAAACTACTACCAAACTAGCGGTTGATTTTCTCTCTAACAAATCACTCAAGCATTAAATATTTTCTAACGATTCGTTTGAAGAATAATTTAAGGCACACATGTACATGAGCACACTAACACGACCAAAACATTATATTCAGAAGAAAGAAAAGGATATTGGCATCCGGCTAATCTTTTCAATGTAACTTTTCCATCCGTATGAGTACTAGGACGAACGTCCAATATGAAATACTAAATCATGTCCTTAATCCAAAAATACATAGTGTGTGACAAAAGATTTGGTTTTTGTGTGTATATCCTTCATCTTGTATGCATTAAGGCATAATTCTATCGGCGTTTTGTTTTGTATCTCTTTTACCAAAAAAAATGTTTCATCCTTGTCCTAACAGATAAACCATATCTAGCCATATGTCGGCATTTTGCTGTACAAATGGTGCGACGATGGATTACATATACTTAATTATCTAAGGGTTTCGCAGGAAAATATTCGTCCGAACTTATCTACACGAATTTAGTTGAATGTAAATATCATATTGATTTTTCGGATCCTCAGTATCTCTTTAAAGACACCGTTTTATAAGGAATTAAAGTAAAAAAAATGGCAACTGTCATCATTGTCAAGCATTTATATATAAGCATATAATGAAATTGATGTTCTATTATAGAAAATTATAAAATTGCTTTCAATTGTCAGTCAGGTTATGCAAGGTTCTTAATCTTATTCAGTCTATCAGAAATATCCAATTCAATCATCACTCAGGTCCGCTAAGACTTACTTCTTCTTCTACGAAGGTCCACAATATTGATGGTGGTGCTTTGTTTTGAAAAGGGTCTACATTGAGCTGCTTTCCCTTTCTTTAAATCCAATAAGACCATTTCCCCATAACCCAGCTAAATTTAAGAAACCACCGCCTCCCTATCGGCGTACAATCAAGTGGCTTTCATTCGATGAAGGGACACATGACAGATTTAAAGGAAAAAAAAAAAGGGAAACTCACCGTATGTTTAAACACATGAAGATTACCATAACATGATATGAGTACCTACCATAGATTGTACTCAAGTCAATAACCAACTAGCAATCAACAGAAAGGGTCAAATCCCCAAATGATTTTTTACGTTCCACCTGTGCACACCCATTCTCATTTATCCCAAAAGCCACACTGACACGGTCTTTGGATTCTCTCCTCTTCAATTCAATCGGTCCTTACTCATTTTTTTTCTCAGAATTTACGTAAACGAATCAAGCCTTTTCAAAATACCTTTTCTTACCTACAAAACAGTTTTGATTGTAATCCTTTTCCTCGTCGTTCTTTTTTTTTTTTTTGCAATTTCCTTTTTCTCTCCTTTTTTCGACTGCCAATTCCTGTCTGCAGAATATCCCTTTAGGGAGAGCGAGTCTTGAAATCTTCTTATTTTCTTATTTCATTTATTCGCCAGTGGTTTTTCATTTGACATTTTCATGCGAAACTTTTTTGACATTGACCTCAGTTATGAAAATGGTTATTGTAGTGCTCCATGAAATCGATTTAAAGCGTATACGAAATACCAGAATACACTAAACGCGATATGTCCTCGTTATGAGACGATGACTTATGAGCATCCAACCAACGTGCACTACATTTCCGAATGACTCTTCAAACTGTCAAGTTTGACATGTTAATTAATGGAATTTATGTTTCGCAACTTATTGCAATTTTTCGAGGACTCTTATGGTTTTGACTTTTGTAATTGTTTGCCTGTTCTTCTTTTATAGTCTACGAACTCTATGCATAACATATTATAGTTACCGAGAATGCAAAACTTATGTAGACGTACCCTGGCGACCGCCGCGCCGTGCCGCTTCGTCTCCAATGTGACAGAGCAATATTCAGAGGTATTATGCGACATGATAAATGGAAGTGGGCACTGTTCACGAAACCAATACCTGAATGAAAGTCTTCATTTAAAATTGAAAAACGGAAAGAGAGAAGATATTCTCGTACACACATACCTATATAAAGATACGTCTAGAAGGATTCGTTCGCATGGAATGGTGTGAACAAAAAGGTTCGTCGTGACTTGACTTGTGCTTAGGAAGAGATATGCCACGTGCTTTGCAAAATGGTCTGCTTAAAGTATTTGCTATATTGGATGCTGATGGAATATTTGAATAAATTTCGGAATTTCAAAACTTTCCAGAGATTGCCACTGGAATTGGTATTTCCATATTTTTAAATACTCGTACGAGTCGCAAAGTTTCATCCGATCCCTTGCATTGGTATTTCGATGGGAAAAGAGTCAAGTAAAACTTGGTATTTAAAATTTAAGTTCTCAGAAACTTCGTTGATAGACGTAAAAATATGCAAAGTGGTTGCATGGAAGCTGAGAAATCGTTGCAGCAGGGTGAAACTATTGTGAAGCACTCGCACTTTTCAACGAGCAGTTGACGTTTCGTAAACTTAAATATATTTATTCTAAACTAAACCACGCGAAATGGTGAATAATTAAGTAAAAAAACCACACACAAAACAACCATTTAATGGAGAACAATGATCTGGGTGTGGGGTGGTGACCTTTTCATCCCCCATTCTAAGCGGAAATGAGCGGTTGGTGTTTTGCGTGGAATTTGTTGTCGTGGTTGGGCCATTTTTCGTTGACGTTGATAATGAGAGTGCTTTTGCGATGTTAGAAAATTGCTTTTTGTCTGAAATTAACCGCACATGTGGTTTTAGCAAACCGGTAACACATCGTTCTGACAAATGAAATCTATGCCAACATAAGCAAGGGGGCACATCTTTGGTTTCGGCTATGGTTGCTGTGCACCGTAACCAACAACTGCCTGTACATGTAATTAGTCAATTATGACCACATTATGCGTCTCTTATGAGCAAACTTATAATCAGGGGTCTACTATGTAGCAATGTACACACTCAGATACTTTTCAAATTGTGGCTACATAATAGACATTTGCAACCCTTCCCACAGCATTATATAAATATCTAAAGTAATAAGATGCGGTGTTTTAGGCATTATTGGAGTTGGTTAATTGTGCGAAGTGAGCTACGAAATCACACGAATACCAAATAGGCTGTGTGTCAATTTAAGGACTACCAGCATGCCGATGTCCATGTAAAGGGTGATTTTTTTATGTTTGCTGATCTGGTTTCACGGGCCCATAGAGTGCCACGAACGGTCTTTTTGGCAATGTACATAATAAATTAACCAAACGCTTAAAAAATAATGAAGAAATTTGACCGTGAAAAAGTGACACTACAGACACTCCAGTAGATATTGTTCGGACGAAAATAATCGTCTTGTGGTGTGGACTTTTCAAAACTATTGGAAGTGTACCCTCTGTTACATTGAAAGATTTATATGTAAATCTTAAGTCATATCTATATATCTTGGGTGAACACAAGAGCGGCTAGTGGCTGAAAAAACGCAAAATGACAGCTGTGTGTGTATTTATTAATTGAATCGAACAATCTTCCATCACTTCATTAATCATTATTACGATTTTCCTTAAAAAGATACACAATACCAGGACCTTGCGTGCAAAATAACAAATGTCACCGGAACTTTTCGATTTTCCGAAATTATAACGTAGCGACACGATGAATCAGGCGCTGTTATGACTTGTCACATACATTTTCTTCGCTTGATTTGATTTGACAACTCACACTCACAAATGTCAAGATTTCAGGCATCCTTGTGACTCAGACGTAACATACCGTATACCTTTGAAAGTTCAATACAGAAAGAAGGTACATTTATGTATGTTCTCGGGATGTAAAGCCACGATTACGTAGAATTAATTTGAAAATACACCGCTAGATACACTTGTGATCTGTCTGATCCAATAGAAGACGAAAATAATTAATTACTGAAGAAGTAAATAAAAAGGAGGAAAAAGGAATTAATCACTCATTCAGTCCTCATAGCAGCTCTCAAATAAGCACGGTTGTATCCTATGCAAATCCGCAGTACTGACTTCCACGGCAAAATGAAAATATGTCTGAATTCTAGTGTTCTTCATTGAAGCGAACTTATACACTCCTAACAACCGTTGGGCATGCCTCGTCTATGTACAACCATTCTTCAAAATTCAAACATTGTACCGACTTTCAAAATCAATCCATCAAGGCCATTATATTTGCATAAACTCCTCGGGCGGAATAGACAGATCCTACAACGAATAGCAGACACGGATATACTGTGAAATAGGTAGTTTATGTATAACAGATACAGATATTTTTATATCTGCAATGGCAAATATACTTGAATGAAAATACATCATAAATCCATTTTCATCTAAACTTTTTTTTTACTTTGAAAAGTCAACACAACCTGCGATATAATCACTTTCAAAGAGTTAAGTCAAGGGCACTGCATTTTGATAGCTGATCCTATCACGATGACATAAGCTATAGCATGAATGACATCCTTCTCTCTTACTTATTCATTCAAATTGAAAGAAGATTAATTAAAATATTTTGTGAACCGTATAATGAAGAGCTTTCATACACACACGTGCACAGGTTTTATGTGAATGCACGCAGTAAGCACCCACACGATGATGGGGCACGATATGAAGAGGTCCTCCTAATGATGGGGTTATAACTTACAGGAGTAATACTTCACTAAAGTATTCATCACAAAAAATGTTCGCATATTTAGTTTCCTAAGTGAAAATGTTTGCTTCCAAATAGATTTCTATTCAGTGAACATTTAACAAAAGAATATATAAATTTCAACATTTTCTAACCGGTTTTTTTCCATTTCAATTAATCAATTAATTTTTGTCACTCGCTTTCGACAAATATTGATTTAGCTTAACTTTATTGAATACAGATCGAATTTCCTATCCCTCAATGACCTGAAAAAAACAATCAATGCGACATTAAACTGATCATCAGTCATTTAAATCGACTGCAAAATTTCCTTCAGTGTGGTTTATTCTTTTCGTAATAGACAAAAGGAAACTACCAGAATGATATCAATATTGGAATTACCACCGGCTGATATTACCATTCTAGCAATTTCGGTGTTAGAAATCAAGTCTATGCAGGTGGCGTGCTGCTTACGAAGAGTTTCTCACCACGTAGGAACTCTGTGATGGGTACCGGGTCATAGGGACATAACCGGCAATAAAGTAGTGGATGAATTTGTCAGGAAATGGGTCACCCATTCCAGGTCATTCTATATATTGAACCTCCTTTACAGATATCAAGAAAAAGTGGATGACACAAGCATTGAGATATCAAATAGAAGGTGGTACTATCGAACCAGCTGCGTGACTCATCGGACGCTTTCACACTTCTTCAGTGCGACACTAACTGCCAATAATCAACAGACGTACCACGGAGGCTTCGGCGACATAGAGGAAAAAGAGGATACTCCATTTCGTGTGCCACTGCTTCAGTCTCAGTCTCTCTCTGAGACATAAAACACTGGGAGAATATTTCTTCCAAGGCCTCCATGATCTAACAAAAGTCCCACTAACGTATTTTTGCAGATCAAATTATCAGGGTGTCGTAATCTGTGTAATTGGTATGGAGGACGCGCAGAGAGGGTTGTTCCCTCATCGGGCATCATAATAGGTCAAGCCGGAGTAACTTAGACGTGGCTTACCCCCGTCTACCTACCTAACCTACGAGTAACCTATCTACATCTATGTTTCTCTTAGATTCTAAGACTGTTCAAATGCGAAAGACCATTTTTAGTGATAGTTGTGCTAAATAGAAGGGTTTCATTCTTTAAAGTCTCAAGTTCAATATTTCAAGCATGACATGATTGCAATGACCATACAATAGAAAACTTGTTCACTTGGGGAACTTATTACTACGTCGACCAGGACTGCGCTACCAAGGAGCATTTACTATATCTCTTCAGACTGTCTAAATATTATAATACTCGTAATTCTATAAATCATCTGCTGCTTGCTTTTGGAACAACCCCCGTTGTATACCGTATGTCCATATAGGCTCAAGTACTTGTTTAGCTAGAGATATCTGCTTTGCGTATTTACCTATGAGTATTTTCGTAGTATGTACACATCTCACCTTCCTCTTGAGTTTCGCGTTCTTCAGGTATTTAGCTTCATTTACATATGGTACGTGTGCCGAATTCATGAAGACAGATCAAATTTGTATTTGCTTATAGTACATACATAAAATTAATGTTTATCAATTTGATCTCATTAATAACAATGTGTCAAAATGTTGTCCAGTCCCAAATATTGTTATTTAGAGCTCTTTGCATTTTTCCAGCTGCTAATTCGACTGCATTTTCCATTTACAACGCATCCGTGTCATCTGCAAACGTTGACGCTGGCGTCCATTCAGTTTGGCAAAATAAACTAGGACCAATATATGGCATATATAGTCAATGCTGTTAAGTGAATTGATGTAAATCTATCTGGCTTGTCATTATTCCTCAATGAAGCAATAATAAACAAATAAAAGAAAATAAACACAAATTGATTAGGATCCATTTTCATAAACACCTCGTTATTACAACTCAAGACATATCTACAAATACTTCGGCATTTAAATTTTGTTCCTTAAACTTTTCTCTTTATTCAAAAAAAAACAAAATTTCACAAAATCCATTAAATTAAAAGGTCAACAAGGTACATTTAGCTGTTGGAATTCTTAAAACAAAAGGAAAGAGTGAAAGTTTTCAATCCTTTAATGAAACCGACAGACTTACTTAGTCTTACAAACCAAGGAACAAATGATAAATTTAAAACTATAGGAGTGTCTACACAATCGTATATTCCATTTACTTAACATCCACTCCCACTGGCGAAGTGAATTAAACACATTTTCCTGCAATTGAAAATGATTAAGGGACTTCTCTTAGTTAAACTTTTGAATAATGAACTCCGAAGAGCCAATTCCATTAAAGGACTGCTCTTGGGTTCTTCGTTTTTATTTCCGTTCCGTTCCGCTCGCCCTATAATTAATTCGATTAATTAGTAGAGGAGACCATGAGAACGTTGAGAATGACTATGAGGACGACGACATCTTTAACTTTCATGGCTGTATCCTAATTCAAATGCGTACGGGTGCTGATAATTAATCCTCTCATTGAAATCTAAATTGATTTGTCTGCTACAGGCGATGGCGGGTATGAGTGTATAAAGTAAAACAAAAGCAAAGCCAACGACTGCAGAAACTTTTGAACACAACCCTTGATTGATCAAACGAAGTGCCTTTAGAGAACAGAAACGGCAGGTATATGGCTTTTATAGGCTTTGAGCGAATATAAATATCTGTCAGTGAGTCAATGAATATGTTTCCAATTTGATCTTAATTGGACTTTTATTCAAGTTTCTCATTAACGCGGGACATAACAGCGTTATTGTTGCCCGTTCCAGTTTGTTTGTTTTTGATATTTATAGATAATGTTTTGCGGGTGGCTTTGCAAACAATTGTTTCATTCAAATGAATGCGCGGATCGGAGTAGAGATTCGATTATAATCATCAACAACAAGTGCGACTGATGCTATTGGTTCGCAATATTCTAATAATTCTCAGTTTATTTTCTGTTATCGTTTAATTATCATTCCAGTCGGAATTAAATGACATTATTCGGAATTTTAACATGCCTCTTGCCGTGTCATTGAGTTTGTCAATTTCCAGTTCATAAATTCCGGGATAAGCCACATTTTTATCCAGGTCAGTGGTTTGATTTTAATTTTCTCTGTTGCCTAACTGAACTGAAATTAAAGGCTACTTAAAATTATTTCCTAAACAATGGCATTCAATGGAATTGTTTAAGCCCTTTAAGTGACCAAAAAGCCTTCCAATTTCGAAATTTATTGGCAGCGTACTCGTGGTTCTTAAATACAATCAAATGCGTCTCGGTTTGTCGTATTTCGCAAAGAACATAAACATTGATCGCCAAGACAGTCTATGTTCCTGCCGATTATTAATCCCTTGATTCAAGGCAGTAAAACATCTTGAACATGAGCACATTTATTGGATTCAATTCCGTGTATCTAAATTTTGATTATTGGTTGACGTTGTCTTTGACCAGCCCCTTAATATTAAAATGCAATTAAGTCAGGGCGATAAAAGAAATATCTTGACTCTGAAAATTTTGATGGGAAATTCATTTTATAAGCTAACATCAGCTGGGCATGCATTCCCATTTCCCACACACCGATGAAGGAGATGAGAAAATTGCCCCCAATAAAAGGAACAATTCGTAAGAATTCGGATATTAACATCGAAAAATGGGTGTAAACATAATCAAGAACTGGGTCACAATATGCTTCCCCCCATTAGTCAATCAAAAGTAAAAGCAGCAAAATTGTTGAGGGAGTTGAGAGGAATTAACTTTTGATTAAAGGAGAGTAAATAAAGACTACACCATACAACTGACAAAACCGAATACAAACCGATTGAGGTTGAACTCTACCACCGATAATTAGTGCTTCCAGTGTGTCTGCCGATTTTCGTTCCTGGTAAAGAGATGCCGAAATATAACGTCTGAGTTCACCCGTCGAAATTAAAGTCGATATTGGATCATTCATTTCAATTTTATTATTTTCTGCGGCACCATTCGAGGAAGTTAAATATAATATTTTTAAGAGTGACGCATTAATGATTTGTGAATAATTAAATATTACATACTCAACGCAGTAGACAATTATAGAAGAGAATTTCGTCCCCCGACCTAGACGATGTCGAAACTAAACTCGAATGCAACTGCTGGTGCAGATGGACTGTCTGTCTAACCTTTCAGAAGAAAGGAGACTGCACCAAGTAACGAGCGATAAAAATGCTAGACAAAACTGCAGTTTTATGTGAGTGCCTGAAACCATTCGTGAGAAATCTGATAGGCCACTATCCGTGTGGTTTAAGCCCACCATCGACCGATGCTCACCGACATCGATGCAGATGGACACTCATCTCTTTCTGCCACACTCCTCAGGCTGTTTAGGAGGAAAGGAAAATTCTTACGTCGGTAGTGAGCTATATAGGCTGTACAGCAATATGTGTCTAGTCAGCCGTTTACGGATCCAACACCTAAAGTGGCTGGACCATCTAGAGCGCATGGACACCTTGACTCCGGCGCGAAGAGTCTTCGACTTCGAGTCTGTATGACAACGAAACAGAGGACACTCACGAAACCGTGATGTAGGTATTATGAAAGACCTGGGTAAAGATCGTTCCAGCTCGAGAGGTTTGTTGGTTGATGTCCAGGTCCTCACCGGACTTCCATCATACAAAAATGTTTGTGAATTAAGAATATTTTTCAAAACCATAATTTGTACAATCAATCTCAGAGAGACGGGTGGCGTCTCTTTTTATATCCTGGATTCGATACAGTTAATTCTACTACTTCAATCCACAATCAATTGAACAAAATTTGTAGAAAAAAGTTGTTCCGTTGCCTTGCAACTTTTTCTATCCATTTATGACTACATGGAGAGATAGAATCGAGCCTGGAATGCCCGACGAAGGAGTTGAAGCACCAACCCACTACGCCACAGCAAATTTTTGCAGTTACCAATGATGTTGCCTTACATTTTTCTTCAGCAATAACTAAACCCGGGGAAGTAAAGAATTTAATTACAAATCCACATCCGAAGTATATACAGCGATGGTGATTAAAAAGAATGTATGTACGTACCTCTTGGCGATGGAAAAAAATCCCTACTTTGCTCTACACTTTCATAACATTTTCCCAATAAATCCGGCTGAAAGAATTTCAGTGAATTTTTGAGCGAATAGTGCACATCGAACTGAGATTTGCATGACTAAAAAATCAACTACAGGGCTTTTCCCATACAGTTACATTTATGTTACGTATAATTTTTCTGAACAATTCCCTTTCTACGGAAGTAATGCGGTTGAATATTCTGTGCCATGTAATCCTTGGCAAATAAATTCATAATTGAATTTAAAACACAGTTTGACAAAAGGAACGAAACAAACTATTACCTACCATCGCAGTCCCAATCAAGTTAGTTCCATGGAATAGAAATTTAAATAAAACAGAGATATAATATTGATTTGGCTTCGTTTTGAAGCTACATACATTCATGACATTATATATGGAATAGTAACCATTCAAATTGCCGCCTTGACTTCGCTCGCAGTGCTTCAATCGGTCGGTTCAATTATTGATGATGTCCAATATGTGCGGCGTTATTCCAGCAATAGCGTCTCGAATGTTGGCCTCGAGTTCGTCCAAAGTGGTTGGATTCTTAGCATAAACTAAGTACTTGACGATCGCGGCGGTCAATTGATGAACTCTCGACATGAGGTGACACACTCGCCAAATTTCTTCGAGCGATGCGTTGTTTTTGTTGCATGTAGCGCCATCTTGTTGGAACCACAACTCGGATATATCAATTTTGTCGAGTTTTCGCCACAGAAAGTCGATTAACAGGGCTCGATTCTCGATACGGAAGCAGTATATCCTTCCTCCTTTCGAAAGAACATATCCCGAGCCCCGGGCAACATTTTCAATGCCCAACATTCAACAACCATGAAACGATGCATGATGAAATGACAGCTTGATGTCGTTGGTAACTTTGGCAGCTGCTAAAAAATAACAATTGGAAAAACTTTCATCGCTATCTGGTCACCCTAAAATATCTGTGTATGTATGTACATAATACATATATCAGCGAACTTACGAACACCCTCTTATGTACGTAATTTGAAAAGAGAAATTAGGAGTATGGTTAAACCAGTATTGGCCGATTTAATAACTCAACATGAAATAAGAACAAAAACCAATATATAACTCAGAATTTGATACAAGGGAAGTGACAGAGAGTTGGTCGAACTAGGCAATAAAACTAATGTCCTGCAATTGGAACAAGGGGCCGTCATAAGGAGACAACTCAAAGGACAGAAGAAATCAAGAACAATCAAGGTCATTAAGAATATTTGCGAAACGAAGTTAATGGGTTCATTCTGCCTGACAACAGTGACGGAACGACCACTTTCACAAAAACTCTTTGCTGTTCTCTCTTTGCTCACAGGCATCTGTCCGCGTTTTATTGTGCTCTCATGCTCTCCTTTAACTTCTTGGTAAAAGTTTCGAATTCAATTCCGCAATCATAATTATTTCTTACAAAGAACTACTGCCGTGGGATATTTTGTGTAGGGTCTACACCATCAAAGTGCTCTCTTTCTCACTTTGCCTCATGAATGTTTTATTGTCGTAGTTTCGTCGGTCGCTTTAGGAACGTATCTCAATTTTATATTCTTAAAGAAACGTATAATAAGCAGGATCTCAAGATGCCGTAAAAAAACATCTAGAGGATGGTTAATCCATGAGAGGGCAGCCCAAGGACCTTTAACTAAACTTTATTTACCATAAACTTCCAGTCGGCTATAGAACTCTTTGGAAAAGAGAATGAAAGAATTGGGTCAAATCAACTTAGGCATGTCTGAGGCCAGGAGTTAAAAAATACAATCAGTTCAAGGCGATGTTGAATGATAAAAGAATTCTTTAAGGTTAAACCCATTAGTCTGCAGTCTGTAGTGGAAATTGTGGAAACTTCAAAAAAGCAAATGTTTTTAAATTGCTCTATGATGAAAAATGGTAAAAATAGATTTCAATGTCTTGTTTTGTAAAAAATCATATCGTAAAAAATCCTATCCATCAATTTGTGAGAAGACTTTTAACATGGGATATATTTTCATGACATAACCATGGGTGCCATCATCTCAAGGGCATTGTGACGGCTGCATTTGCTTCTCCAATATTTGGACCGCAACTAGGTATGTTCACAACTACTTGAAAAAGTTTGTTTGAATCACGAAATGCCACAGCAGCAACTTCATTGTTCATGCTGATTTCGCAACGATTGGTTAAACACTTTGTCCAGACAGGAGTTGCATGAGAACAGATTCAGCTTGATTGGAACAAACAACATATTGGTTTTCCTTCCGAAATTTACAATTGAATGGTTTTATTTTTGTATGTCTCTATTTCCCATCATTATAAGCATTGGTTTGTTGAAACTTTTATAATCTCTAGTCACAAGCGCCGGAGTCCAAACACCAACTATCTATCGCCTCGTAGGTACCGAAGTTGATCTTTAACCGAACCAATTTAACCATCTCCCATTCTGCTTGCTCATTGCCCGTTTTTGTTTTACTACCGCCACCAACACCAAGTGACTCACCCTTCTTTACTAAAAGCGCATCAGATAGCCCACTTTACAATCCTGAATGATTAATAATTAATTCCTGTTGCAGCAAATGAATATTGATCTGGGACTTTTGCTCATATATGCTCTCTAACTTTGCCCACATCCCTACTGACGTGCCTTAGTTCATGATATGCAACATTGGCTCTTCTAAAATCGTTGTCGCAATCATCATTGCATCCAGGATTGTCCACATTGCCAAATCCTTCTGTGCTTCTGGTTTCGTTGTTACACTCGTTACAACATTCCACAGATTACTTGCTTTCATCAAAACCTAGTCCTAGTCTTCTCGACCATAAAGATCAATGTTCATTATACCGAAGTTTTCCAATTTGTATTAATTACAATATACGTTCGAAAACTGTGACTGTACTTTCTGATAAACCTGATATGCTTTTAAAGAGAATCTTAGTACTTTAACAATATAATTTAGAAACATTAGTTGAACACCGACAAGCATAGTCGCTTTAGACATTCAATAAATTGATCGTTTATGTATTTTTGTAGATTTATATTTTCAAAACCTAAATTTTCCAATTAACTTTGTAAATAAATGTCGATATCGAATTATATATATTGAACATGCCCACAACACCAGACACTCGGATAGTTATCAATTTGCACACACCTACCTACCCACGCGAGCTGTAGCGACAATTCTGACATCCTAATACCCAGCCAGACAGTGACACATTAAAAGTTCATCTCCTACAATCATTGCGCTTAGGAATCCTTAAAAATCCTTTGCAGTCAAGTACACCCATCCCCACACACACTTAAGGCCACTTAACTCAAACGTTACACGTAACTCGAACATGATTCTGTATCGAAAATCCTTTCACTTAATCAAACGAATCTGACATCCCTTTAAATACGCCCGTTCACCCCCGATACGGGAAAGCAGAGTTTAAAAGTCAATATCCAATCGAATAAATCTAATACCCAAAAACATTTTTCGATTTGACACTTGTTTCCCCTTCTTAAGTGGCATGGCAATACAGGCAATTTGTCAAGACATCTGAAGGCATATTCATCAAGTTAATACAATTTTTATGAGCTCTAGCACTTGCCATTGTAAATCAAGAGCAAAAATTAATAAACATCTTCATTGAATCACAGGCCCGTCTAACCGTGCTTAATTTTGTTTTCTCTTTACAGCAACATGGCGTTAAAGCTGCTCTGTATGATGGCGATATTTTACCCCGCAATTCCGGCGGCTCGTTCCACGATAACACCATGTAAGTAGAACAGGAAGCAACATACACACGGGCGCACATCTGCGTACACACGTAAATACATACATTGGCCTTAGGAATCCGCAATAAATATTAACCTCTTAATACTCGAGCCTTAAGGAATAATCGAAAAATACGCTCCAGCCTCCCTTCATCGGCAGGGAAATTCCCATCGATAAGGCACATGTGGGTGAACTCCGTTTTTTGGGTGTTTTTGGTTTTTTTTTTCTTTTCTTTGTTTTTTTGTGTTCAGCCCATAAAGCCTGGTTGAGGTGGATTTATCCTGGCCCGTAAAATATGGAAGCGCATAAGTATTAAAAAAAATGTTCTGAAATCAAGGAGGATGTGTGGCATGTGGTTGGGGTTGTCTTCAAGTGGCCCTCGATGGGGCGCACTTAAACCGAAATGGGTCTGTTGAGATGCCACGAAACCAAAAAGATGTCTGGGACAGCGGTGTACCTGTCTTGAACTCAGTTCAAATGGGGCAGGTAAATCTCTGCCGCACAGGAAGTACTTACACCTGTCAGAGGTGAAGAGAGAGAGAGAGAAATATACGAGTGCAAATTAAATGGGAATGGTCGCTTCAATAAATAAATGATTAACGAGTCCTGGTGATTGGATCACTTTTCGACATGTACCACAAACAGAAGAGGGTGAAGCACCAACCACCAGGTGTGTGTTCATGGTTTTTCTTGCGGTAATTGTTTTCTGGCACCGAGGAGTTTGCAAATGTGTATACATAAATAAAAGAAGCACACAGCACTTAATCGATTGTTCAGTGGTTTGAAATAGGTCAAGGACACTATCAGCACATTATCTTTATAAATGAGTACGACATTGACTCACTGGACACTTAATAATTTTTAAAGAACGTTGGTAATTTAAAGTAGACCAAAAATCCGCATATGGCCTGAAACGAAAGATCGTAACGCAATGATACGCTGAGAATTTGTTGGAGCTGAGACAAAAATAAGAGAAAGAAATATTTATATGGCATACAAAACAATATCACAGATATGCTTAACCAAAATCTCATAATGGACATAAATTAAGCCGTCTTCCAGTTCACAGTACATTTTCAAATCATAGATTGCCTAATTGGTGGGTGATGGACAGCTGAGGCGAGAAATGTCACACATTGGGAGAGTTGAGGATAAGCTATCTTCTTTTAGCAGATGACTTAGTTATCCTCACATACTCCCAGACCAAGTAGCCGACCTAGGCGTTGGATCCGCAGACTCATGTCACTGTACAGCCCGCAGGGGAACCTTCTTCTCCAGATGCCATTAGCGCAAACAGGACCAAAAATCTCTCGATGAGACCAAGCTCTTTTTGTTGTCCATGCGGTCGATGTGGCCAAGCCAAAGAAGTCGACGGATTTTTTACTTCCGGACTACATCCACATCTTGGTACAGCTCGTAGAGTTCGCAACCATATATTCGAGTCATATATCCGAGTTATTGTTCATGCAAACAATGCAAGTAACCCCAAAACAAACTTCTTCAACTACATTTCGTAAATGCTGCATCGTACCCATTTCTTCGATGTATCGTTTGAGCCGGTAAATGTATTATCCTTTATAGCAAGTTCTATATGAGTTGTTTGGTAGGCACACTCTGACTTTTACCTTTGCAGAATTCTGCCTCCACATCCTTAACGGTAATTTAAGAGTCTTCGTATTTCTAACTACCGTTCCTCGTTTTCCGGCTAACATGGATAAAACCGACATAAGCCATAATACACAACACTCGTTGCATCGTTTATCAAAGACCCGTGTTATTCTCCGTGACAGATTTGACGATGTACATACATATTTCAGAGATTCGAAACGACGCGACGACGTGAGCCACCGAGAGTCGTTGTCGTAGCATTTTCCTGTATTTCAAACCGATCCGAAAAAGTTTTATCTACACGTTCTCCTCCCTGATATCTCCGTTGATGCATACAAGCATTGACACTGAGTACGAAAAATAATGTCGCCTCTTATATTTTGTTTCATTACTCTTCGGTGAGATTAATACTGCAAATTGTAATAAATAACATGTGTAAGCTCATGTTTTCACTCAGAATCATTTGAATTATTTGCATATAACACACATATGTAACTCCGAGGCAAAAAATAAATTCCACAACGAAATGTATCAAGATATTTGTGGCCGATTTCAGTCACCTAAACGGGGGATGAACAAGGACTGACGCGACTGTTCAACTTTTGTATAAAATAACTACAGACATATGTATCTACGTAGACACTTGTAGATTGTTTCTCGCGATATGTGTCAAGCCCAATTGGGGTTAAAAATAATTGTTTCTATCGCATGATGCCCACCCCTTCGCAGCGGGAAACAAATTAGTTTTTAAAGAAGCTGAGAAGAATGGGGTTGACGCATGAGGAAATTGAAGAGACCGTGGGGGTCCGATCCCTTAAACAAAACATTATTAAAAAAGTCATATTGAGTATACAAAAATGTGTACATAAAGGAATCTAGGATGTGACCTTAATAACAATATCAGACCCATGGTATGAAGGTATTACTCAAACGAGGCTGCCTTAAATTTCTTTTGGCATCATATCCGACGGATGGTTTTTTACAACTCGATAATTAAATTGGCTATTGAGTGTATACATTTTTCCAACCCACATTGCTTCGAACATTGTTCATAGATGTTCCGACGCTAGCCACAAAATATCGATTATAATCTTCATGAAATGAGAAAGCCAACTACCAAGTCATCATCTCGTCCTATTTACATGCAACATAAATGGCCAACGTCCGTTCCGTTAGGCATACTCATTAAGACACAATCAACTTTAACATTAACCTTCACCTTCTGTATTAGTTAAATAAGGTCCAAAATAACTTTCGGTTGTTAAAAGAAGTTTAAACAAGAAAAAAATTAACTCAGAAGCTTCCTCAGTTTGACTACATAATTCCACTGTATCAAAATACCTGACACCTAACTCTTAATTTTCGTTCAATCTCACGGCAAATCTCCTGAAACCACGGTGCTAGCAATATTCTTAACAGCCCCTGATTAAATTAATTATCAAACTTTCCCGATGTTTCGTGAAACTTTAATTACTGCCTTGATGTAGGTTTACCGTCTCAACAGATTGGATCGATAAAAGGGTAGAAATATTCAAATATACAGGATTTCCCTTCTTTTTGCCATTAAAGGTCTGGTTTTAAATTCTTAGGAAACTTGGAATTTTTTTGTTTTCGAGAAGAAACCGTCCCGAAAACCCAAACCCATAAATCGTCAAAACGGTGCTGATAGAGAGGAGAGAGTCTTCCTGACAATTGCTTTAGGGGTTTTGGGGTCCCTGATGCTGCAGTTTTTTGCTGTTGCCTTCTTATGTATTTGTTTGAAAAAAATATGAAGTAGGCTCATCTGCTGCAAATGATTTGTTAAAAGTCTAATAACTCCTACCCGGGATCAGATACACCACCATCTTGTGGCGAACTTTTGATATTAAATACACACATACATGCGTGTACATACGTACGTTATTAGTTTTATAATTAACTTTAACTTGGAGTTATGGCAGCGGTGAGATATGAATGGGACGGTCTGAAAACTGTCAGCACATCACGTTTGTGATGCTTCGCTGATGGCATAAATTATAACGCGGGATTTTGAATCGATCTGAAACTTTTGATTATAACATTACCCTTTTCTGACAGAAAGCCGTGAAAAGGAAAGGATCACACTTTGAATGAGCGGACAACTTTTGGTTGTTCATATTTTCAGCTGCGGGCAGATTTTGTTTTTTCTATGTTATGAGCACTTAATTTCCACATCCACACAGATTAATTCAATAAGTAATTTGCTTATTACCGCCTGTCTTGTTCTCCTTTGTGTGACGCCTGGGTCGGGGTTGGCTCGGCCTTTAACCGACAAGACTTTCAAGACAGAACAACTTTCCACAAGACGTATGGATTGTCCATAAGCTCAGCTGTTTTTTAGGGTTAAAAGCTTATATTTAATCCATCAACAGAGACATGTTGCCTCTTTTGTAAGAGTCAACAGACTTTTGGGTAAAAAAGTTTTCCAGGTACGTTTTGATGTAGATAATCTTGGGAATTGGATTGCCTTCCGTTCAAATTGTTTTGGAGATAGCGCACCAGATAGTAGTCAGAAGGCGCAAGGTCTGGAGAGTTCGGTGGGTGCTACATAAGTTATTTTGTTAATAATGCCACACAGTTGTCATGATAGGAAATAACTCCCTCCAGTTCGCCAACTCCAGCTGTTTGTTGAAAGGGCGAGCCGAACCGTTAGGCGATCTCCAATGTCGACACGCATCAACGCTAGCGCCAGCCACGATTTGATCGTCGTCTGTGCTGGGACGTGCAGTGGGAACACAACCAGCAAGGTCTGTATTTTCTGAACGAAAGCGCACAATGCAAAGCTGAAAAGTGTCAGCGCTTATAACCGATTCTCCATACACGCTACAAATCTTCCGTTGAGCCTCTGTCCTTTGAAACGTTTTTAAAGAAAAAGCGCAACATATTGAGCATTTTCATTGGTCCATTTTAGAACAATTACTCAGCTCTTAAAACGCTACAATTTCTCGTAACAATTGGATGTCTCGTCGAGATTTATTGACTTTGCATTCCCAAAATCTGGCACTCTGTTGTCAATTGACATCTTCACCAATATTATTGCTACAATATTTTAGATATTTAATTTCAGCTCATAATATTAGAGTTATAAATTCAATAAGACACTATTTTTTTAGTTTTATTCTATTTGCCGCCTTCATTTGAAATTAATTTTTATTTGTCTATAAACAAGTTCGTATTGTTGCTGTAGTTCTTCACACAACATACAGAGTGCTTCTTGCTCTTTTCGGCAATCATTGCTTCCAGGGATAAAGTTATTGTCCTTCATCGAAATAAATGGCTATAAGAAGTAAGAACACATTTTGCGGTGAAGTCCAATGGATGCTGTTCAACGAAGGATACTGCTCATCTGCTGACACACTCCTTTGCTATAAAAAAGTAAGCCTCCCTATTTGCGCAATTCATCATCACTGAACAGTAGACAAATGTTGAGTTTAGTAGGGTTCGATGTCAACACTTTAAGGCTTACAATTTATGACTCCTTGTATGAATCATATCATTCGACCAGCGTGTGGCTACAGTGAAAGAATAAACATAAAAGCTCGTTAAATCTTCTCCCTCAGCCACGTACACTGTACACAGTTTCAATTCAACTGTAATGTCAATAATCAAGAATGTTCAATTGGATACTTTACACAACCATGCGTGCAAGTCTGGTAGTTTCACTGTGGCATTGTGTTGTGGAGAAAGATTTTTTTTTCGTCAGGTTAATGCTCACCATCAACTGTATCGCTTTAATTTTTTATTTAATCAATGTGTTTGATAAAGGATTTCATTAACTTCATTTTCACGCTCGAGTGTTTTGAGAACTTTAAAATGAATTATAAGAACTTATGTATTTTATGTACATATTTGTCAAAGTATCACTGACGCATGTAAAGGAATTTCTGCTCACCTCGCTTAGTAGATTTAGTGCATTGAGGTAGCGTTGGCAAGGGCTCAGGTTCCTGATTACCTCGTTAGGATGGTTTTTGATGTCTAGAAGCTGCTTTCAGGACAGTGTCACCATGTACTGCTGTAAGGAGATGATGTGAGCTGCGTCGTAAACCTTCTTGTTGCCGTGGTGCTCCCTGTCGAAGGTGAGACCGGTACAAATTCACAGTATTTCCTCTCAATGAAATGTCCCAAATTGGGAAGCCGTGCGTTGAGATCGACCGTATTCGCTGCAATAGCTTTGCCGTCTGATTTAATCCATTTTCAAAGGATTTTTGTCTGTTGATATTTCCGTACCATTAGGAAGCTTTACGCTCCGACATTTGGCTGATGATCTGCATCTACCTCGCGATGGTTGAACATATAAGTACCGATTTTCTAGCTCTAATATGGATATCCCATTTGGTGTAGTAGTGGAATTTATTCGCTCTCTGGAGCTTCGCGCGGTGATCAGTGGTGACATTGAGCTGGCATACGAGTCATCTGCGAATAAACAACAATGCACTGTGTTGGTGGCGGTTGATCTGCCGCGTAAATGTTGAATATTATCAGTCTCAGCTTCGACCCCTGTGTAACTCCCGCCTTGGTGCTCCGCTCAGTTGATTTACTGCCTTCCACTTGAACGTAGAATCTTCTGGAATGCAGAATGATATAAAAAAAATTTCTTGAGGTTGGAGGCTTGTAGATGAGGCTCTCTATCTAGACCGTGTCGAAGGAATATTTTCTAGCCGTCCAATACATGCAGACATTATTGAAACGAATTTATCTGTGCACTTGATTTTTTTTTCTCCACACGTTCGAATGAGCGCATACATAGAAATCCTTCAAGACTTTATTTTCTTCACACACGACGTACATTTGTAGCGAACTCATGCGAATTTTGTCTGTGCACTTGATTTTTTTCCAGGCGTGCGACAGTTTTTCCATGCAGCTAGAAAAAGGTGCTGCATGAAAATTGTTTGCTTTTTTTTTTGTGATGTGAACTTATTCGTGTCGCACAACCATCATATGTCATACCCCAAGCTACCCCACTAGTATATACATGTATAAAGTTTTTTTTTAAATTAAGGAGGTGGTAAAATTCTATCCAAAAGTTGAGAAAGTAAGAAAGTAATCGAATGCTTGAAAACACACGTTAGTTGAGGGGAAAAATTGTACAGAAAGTTGTGTGACAGATATGAAAACTTGCTGGCCTATATCGACCCCGCTAAAAGTCATAGACTGTAGAAATATATACGCTGTCTCTCTTTTAAGAAAAAAATGCGTTCTTTTTTGCGTGAACGAACAAGATTTGTAGTAGTTCGTAGTATAAAAGTAATAAAATCTTTCATGTTTGTCAACTGTCAATGAAGACATTCTTAAAACTTGTCTTTGGATATTGTCATAAAACTGTAACTGTCCTCACCCCACGTGAAAAAACAAATACCTAGTACGTACAACATGAGACATAATTGTAGATGCTTGGCCCGAATTCCACGGGAACTAGAGCCCCAGGGGCAGACGTACATAGCCTATCCCCCATCTCTCCATCTCTCTATGTCCTTATAATCATTTTCAGTATTTTTCGAGAAAACAATGGAATCCATTAAGCATTATTCATAATCAAAACTAAAATATGCATGCATATGCATATTTGCGCAGCGGTCTCATTCATTGTTTTCATTTTCAATATCCAGCTATCTACATCTGACAACTGACTCCCTATCAACGTGCAATCTGTATCGCTTTAGTTGAACATCCGAACTATAAATAACCAAGGCAGTTGAAAAGTCAACAACCTTACCAAAATCGCTGCCACCCTAACTGTCCTCCAGAATGAGCTTTGTTCAGAATCGTCATTTACCACACGTGGTCGCGGGATAGCAGTGGTTCGGTGTGTCGGCGACTATGCCAAATGTTAAATCCCGCATGAGGGCAACAGCAATTTATTTTATCACACCACAACATGCAGGCCAGCTACAATAATACAAGGATTACATCCGAACGAGAGACCTTCCGAATTTGAACTCGGCAAAAGACTCCAACTCCAGCCACACGAATAGTTGCGTGAGACTAGGCAATGGTCCTTAATTGATAGCCAATTACCAAATGTTTATTGTCCCACGCGAAAACCTCTCTTGAGCTAACAAGAAAATAAACAAACAAAAACCCACCGATTATCTAATGGCATGACACAGCGAATGATTCGCCAATTCTTCTCTAAATTGGATCAGAAACGGGGGATTAGTTTGAAAATGAGATAATTATAGGTGCCGTTTCGTGGCATTGTCTATTGACACTTTTTTTCGTTGCTTTTGATGAGGGTTAATGTTGCCTGCTGGAGCAAGTGTTTAATTGAAATGATAACGCGAAAGATAGCTTTGTTTTGGTAAAGCATGTATTTTTTGAGTAGATGGGATATTCTTTCAGAAAAAATGTCTTTGATGATGTCATACAGATTTGAAGTGCTCCATATTCAAGTGATTACTTGATGTCCGTCCATAAAATCAGGAATCTTTATTCACCCAAGTTATCAAGTTATCAGCACATAAATATGGTAGTGTACGTTTGTAACTATTGCCACAATCAGGGTCAGTGTTGCAAAGAAATTGGAACAAAACAACTAACTCTCGAAATCACTTCGGTACAAGAGCCCAGAAAATTATTAGGACGAAGCATATTTAAATCGTATTTCGTGCCAAGACTTACGAGTGTCTTAACAATATGGCACCTCTTCAATATTAAATGCAAATTTAAACTTTTTTGAACCCAAACAGTAAAGTAATTTCGTCGTGCCTGCATGGGACATGAGCAATCCCTCAAAAACTTCTGTAAAGTTGAAACAACACTTATACACACATGTACATTTAAAGGATCTATCAGATGACACAGTCTGAATTTCCGAAGCAAATGGTTTTGGGTACAAATCTAGAATAAACCCACTACGTGCATATATTACTGTTCGGGGTATATAGTCCACCTAATGTAGAAATAATAATTAATAGTTCAAGAACACAAAAGTCGCAATGCTCTTTAAGTTTGTGTGAATCATTAACCATCCAACGCCAGACAGGACGACATGGAAGACTAATAGTACAGGATGCAATGATGATGATGATAGCAACCAAAATCAAGCAGCTAGTGCCTTCAACCCATTTGCATTTAGGACACACTTAGTGCTGGTTAGTGATGTACTTATTGATACTGCTTACTCACTTCTGATTAAACTCAGTCTACCAAATTATAGTTAATTTCCATCTACTGCAATTAATTTTAAAGCGTGGTTCAATTTTCATTAAGTAGAGCATGAAGAGTGAAGTGCCTTAAGGCAATCTCTACCATAGTCGTATATTCATCCTTTTTAATGATTGAAATGATTAATTTTAAAATGAAATCCAACCAACAATGAGAGCAAAAAGCATATCCCCAGCTTTGATATTCAATAATTCCTAATCGAGAATAATTCTCCCTTGCAACTGCTAATGCAGTTGACAGTTCAATCAGTACATATAACTGAATCCCAGGCATCTCTATCCGATTCCATTTAAAATAATGCAATATCTTCTCTTGCATGCCAGCAGGACAAAAAAGAAAGGCATGAGCTCCGGTGGTATGCGTACTTCCATGAATTCACATTCATATTCCCCATTTAATATCATTCATATATTTAGAAAGAGCTTAGTAGAAAATATAAATGCATAATTCGATTTCAGAGGTACTTCAATGAAATGCATAGATACCTATGTAGGATCTAATCCCATTGACAAATTTATGCTTCCCCATGAATTTTCGATGAATGTAACTGAAGCCATGAAATTCCAAGTACAAGCAAGCCAATACTATTCCGGGCTGGCCTATGTTTGTTTAACAAACAAAATCCATTTGAATATGCCTGCCTTGCGGCAGGGTATTAAGAATGCATACTCCTCCATGATTCGAGCAAGAAGAATCTCTCAAGCAGAACCACAAATACTCTATTCTCTCATTAATCATCCACAAAATATTATCGTTCGAGTTTCTTGCTGGAAGCACTCTCCGAACGAACGGAACTTTAAAAAACAATTTTCTAATGCCCTGCAAACGGGTAGCCAACTGCAACGTTGAAACTGAGTAAAAGATACGGGCGAGAATTACTTCATCTTTCGTGCAAAAAAAAAGAAGAAACCACAACACAAACAACACCACCCGCACTGCCAGCATCATCACGGCCATTGTTGTAGAGAGGAGCGTTGGCCAATATTCAATTAACATACTCGCAGGCATTTGGGGGATGTAATGCATTCTTCGGAAATGGATTTCGTAAAGTTTAAAACGCAGAAGTGTGTAAATTACAGAGAATTTCTGTAGAATCTTTAATCAGCAGCTGGAGTCTCGGTGGGTTGGTTTTTGTACCTCTGCAGGGATATTGCAGTGTTTTTGCATGTGATATGTGGTCCAGTTTCAGTTTTAATTTCAACACAAAAAAAGGAAAGGAAAACTTTAAGGGCAACACACATACGCAGAGCTAATAGTTGTGTACTCGGTACTGAGCAGGCTGAAACGATACCTTTGGGCGATATGCCCAACCCACCAAGGTCAGGATTTACGATTGCGTCGGCTTTGTGGATTTCATGTGCAGTATTTTACTAATTACTTTGTAGTTTGTAATCCTTGAGTTGAATGGGATGAGATCCTTTTATATCCAGATTGAGATTCTTAAACTTGGCAGCGTTAAAAGTAATCTTCAGCTTTTATTCTGATGAAAATCAAAGGCGAACCTAGGTCAAGTATTTTGTTCAAAGGATGTTCAGGTTTGTCGAGGTAATTGAAAGTTTTCATTAGAAAACACCGTTCATGGGATTTTGTGTAAATGTGCTGAAGAAAAGTGTGAAAGTGCTGAAATGTAGTTAAGGTGGTGTTTTTTTTTTTAACTGAAAGCGGGTACAGATTAAGGTTTTATGACTGAATTTAAATATGGATTTGCATCATCTTAGGAAATGTGACCACGATCTAGTCTGGGCTAAATCAATGTGGAAGTTCAGCACAAAAGGCTTCCTAGGAATCTCATGTTGGTCATTTCGGTTGATGCCCTTCTGAGCAAGAGTTTACATATGGCGAGGAGCAACCCTTTCAATTTTGTTCAGTGGAGTTGTTGTGTATTTGACTAGCTCGACCGTTGAACAATTCCCTGGAATATTTCTGTGGTTCGACACATAGCACAAGCTGGCCTACTTGGCCATCTCTTCTAGAGATGAACGACAAATTGAATGCGACAAAGACAATGAAAATGCAATCTTCTGGAAAATCAAAACCACGACTGACTTTTGTATATCTCTTTTTCGAGTGAAACAATTAATTGCCCTTCTCCCAAACAAGGCTTTTTTAACACTTTAACTTGGAAAGGGAAACATGATTGACTGCAAATACATATTTCTCTTGCAAATATTCATCGCTGAAAGTAGATGGCCAATCTGGATGAGAATCTCTGATTTATCAAAATCTTCCGTACAGACTCATGAGAAACTTGGACGTAACAACCTTTTTCAAATGTTTTCATCGATGGTTTACATTCTTGTGGTGATATGGGGATTTTTTTTAATTGCCTACCTGGGACTGCTTCAGGTGCATCATGGTTTTTGAATAAGTACTTAAACAATTTATTGTCTTTTCTTATTTTAGCAAACTTTTGCACTACAAACTGTATATTTAAGTTGCCAAAATGTATTTTTGTTTCTTCTTCTTTAGTACGACGTCCAAAAGCTGGTGATCCATTTGATTTATTTCCAAAGAACTTCTGGCAAGAGTTCTCGTCTCCATTCACAGACACACCGGACGATGATGAGTTTCATGCAATGGACACAACAACTCACGAGCCATTTCCATTCTTCGCCGATCCATATACAACAGTCAACATAAGTGCACAACTAGGAACAAATGTATACCTTCATTGTCGAGTCAATGATCTTCAAGGCAAAACAGTAAGAACAGACTCCTTAAATGTCCTCCTACTAAACAAACTATTTTTTTAAAGGTTTCTTGGATGAGAAGAAAGGGAGATGATTTGACGCTAATCACATTTGGTCGACACACCTACAGCAGTGATTCGAGGTATGCATTTGAATTTGATGAACCAAACGATTGGAAACTGATGATCCATTATGCAAATGAACGAGATGAAGGACCATATGAATGTCAAGTCTCATCACATCCACCCCTAGTTCTACTAGTCTATCTTACAGTTATAGGTAACATTTTTATGCAGATTTGTGCATAAACTTGTCTCATACTCATTAACGTTTTTGCTTGTAGTTCCCCATGTACAGATTGTCGATGAGAGAGGATCTTCGACTCCAGAGAAGTATTACAAAACTGGAAGTACGATCGAACTTCAATGTGATATAACAAAGATTCCTCAGCCATCGTCATATATTACCTGGAAGCACGGAAATCGAATGTTGAACTATGACACTAGCCGTGGAGGAATCAGGTACATTAAGATCTCTATTTGAAGGAAAATTCCATTTTTTGGATACCTGTTGGAAACACTACTTTTCTTCTGTTGCATGAGTTTTGGCATCTAAAAGATATTCAATAGCTAAACATTTTAAATACGATAGAAAACTTATTTTTTAACTTAAGTCCCAATTATAATTGACTTAAGTCAACGAATGTTTATGCCACGAAATGTGGCTAGAAGTGGTGAGTAATTTATTCCGCTCCCGCGTAAGTAAACAAAAATTAACGAACTTCAACTGAGCGAATAGGTTAGTATGATCAGAGTCTTGCGAATTCGCTTGTTTAAATTCATTGACATAAGTCTTCTCGATTATGATTGGGCCTTTAGTTTGATCGTATTGTTAAAAGTCGTAAGGATTTTAAAAAGAAGAAAAGATGCATCCACGTAAACGAATATATGATTTTCCTCTTTTTTTAGTGTCAAAACTGATATATTACCAGGACGAGTCTTAAGTCGCCTGTACATTGCTAACGCGAATAAGCATGATTCTGGGAACTACACCTGTATGCTTAGTAATGTCATCGCTGTAACAGTTGCTGTGCATGTTTTAAACGGTAAGTAAAATGATATATCGGTGTATGTTCCAAAAGGGTCATTTTTTGAATTAAAACGCAAAAACTGAAATTTCCCAATCAAAATCCATTTATCGGCGAGGTAATGGCACTTAATAATCGTCAGCAGAACATCAAATAAAACAAATATTTACAGTGACTCGTTGAGGTCAATGCAAAGCATAGCTTACAACAATGCCAAAACTCCTATCATTAAATACATTAGAACTATTATCCTTGCTCTATAATACCCCTCCATTTGCGTCATCAGTACACAACCCCATAGTGGATAATATAATCTAGAGCAACACGGTGCAATAACTCTACCTCCTTTTTGAGGCAACGATTTTAGGCGAGATTAAATACAACATCGCATCGAGTCGTTCACAAGCAGTACCTCTGCCGGATTAGATTGGGACACGCACGTTTCAACAAGGTACACCCACACAAAAAAAGAATCCAGTGCTGATGTAATCAAACTCTGTCTACTGTGCAATTGTCCCGTGGCAATACAACACTTCAACAACAATACAGCGTCCCTACAAACCCTCTTAGACACCAAGCTTAACCTCGAGAAATCATTACTTTTTCCTCTATTTACAAAGCACAAAATTACATCTAACCAAATTTAAACCAAATTATTAAATGTAATGCCGTATGGGCCAAGTCCCCCGGCACTGTTTTTTTATTGGACAGTGAATATTTATTTGTACTGTTCCTAAGAAAAAAATTTCAATGTCTCGGTCACACATTTCGACGAAAAAAGTTAATATTGGCTCTGTGCGCCTCTAACGACCACGACTTATTGGCATAGACGTAGCTCGATGTAAATAAGTCTAGAGTTGTTAAATCACACGATCTAGGCGGCAATCTACAGGACGATTTCGCGATATAAATCGTTTATCGATTTGAGTTTCTTTGTCGATTGTTGACGTCTTGTTGAAGCCACATGTGGTAATGTTTAGTTCATGCAATTGACCATCGAAATAACATACCGTTAATTATTGTGGATTAAGAGGTGTTTCTTAAAGGTATATTCTGTTTGTTGACTACGCCATTTAGCCAAAAATACGCTTCATCTCTGAAGATGATTTTGCGATAAAATTGGTCACCTTTTTCCAACACATCTAGAGTCCAATACGATAACATACGTCGCTTCATTGATCGAATGATTTTAGTTTCTTAATACCATCTTCAAGCCAAGATATTCTTGCAAAATTCCGATGCCCAATTCTCGAGAACGCCGTGGAATCGACTGTTTTGCTTTTTTGCGATGGACGCATCAAAGCTAGTATGTTTTTGGACACTTCGACCAACCCGATGTCTCACTGACACGGCAGCATCCAGCAACGGAAACTTAGACTCAAATTATTTCAAAGATTTACTTGTCTACTGGGAAGAGAATCAGGACCAAAAAGTGTCGTAGTCTTGAAGTATCCATCACCCACACGGAATTTTGGTAGGAAGTTTTAATTCTAAACTAAACGTTATTCGTTCGTGAGCTTCATCATGATGTTGTTTTTACTGAATGTTTTGACATTGACCGTTTGGTCATTGGTTTAAGAATGCGTTCACAGTGAAAGTTGAAGTTGTCACAATTGGAAAACCATTTACTGCATATATTATATTTGACGAAGATTTTGTTCTAATGGAAAAAAATAAAAAATTTCCTCACGTTCCAGGAAACTGGCTCGAAGTAATTAAAACAGCTGTGCAAAGTGCAAGTGATTTTTTTCTCTTCCAAATCACTGGAAAACAATATAAACAACAGAAAAAACTCGATTGGTAATACCAACGTGGAGTGGTTGAAAATTCAGTGGCTAAGATTCCATAAAGTCCATCAATCTGCATAAATTTTGTCCAGGTATTCTAACAATCCATTTAACGAAGTCAGTTTTAAAATAGGCAGTCAGTGACCATAAAACAACTAGATGCATTGAAAAAACCAACCATAGCTGAAAAAAGAAATAGGATCTTCTTGAATTACTGAACTTCATCCCGCCAGTTCATCACACTTTTTATAACTGCCCGAAATGCTACAACATTGTAGGGATGAGGTGTTTTATCATGAGACACTTACTACGTACTATTTTATTGATTTCTTAGTAAACTTGTCCTAAAGTGGTGTAACTTGTTTATTTTTTTGTAAATAGGACCAAAATATCATAAATGCTGAAGTGCCGTAACCCACATATTTTCCTATAATATTAACTTAATAAATACAAAAGTAAATTTGGAAGACGTATTATATCTTGGCTCCACAAATTGATCAACAGACAGATTTTTGTATTATTCATTTAGTAAAAAACAGTTTGTTCAGTGCTACATTTGTGAATTCGATTTAAAAACTTTTAATAATTAATATCAATTTGTTTAATATTCGAAGCCCACTTTTATGAGCTGATTAGATTATGCTTATTCATTCAACTGAATTTGGGGTATCGGAGCTTTTAATTCGAAAGGGGTTAGTTGCAAGTTATAAAAAATGAAACGTGAACAAACACAGTAAATTTCACTACTCGTATGTAATCGGCAATCCTCTAATGAAAAATTACCTCGAACTCATGTAATGTGTGGTCTAGTTTAATCCTCTTTTCTCATTCATTAAACTAAAAACAGCATTTCTGCAGAATCCGAATGGTATAATTAGGACGCAATACCTTTTGTTGGATTTGTGCCCCCAGGCAACATTTTTTTTAATTTATTCAAATCTCATTTCACAATCTACATTGCATTAGATTGGAAACGTTCAATTGCTGAACGGTATCAATATCTGAGTGGCTTGTCTTATTCTCTGAACAACCATCATACATAATCGTCTACCGGTTTAGAGTGTAGGGAGCCAGCTGCTTATGCAGGCTCTATTTTTGAATTTGAATTAAAGGGCAAATCATTCATTTAAATGAAAAATATTTAAAGTGGAGGTAGACGAAGAAATGTAAATGAACCTTGGCAATGTATGTCATTGATAATTATTTTAGCAATGTCGTCATAAATTCAGCATGCAATAGATTCCGATTCAACCAAAATAAATGTAAACTATTTTCTGTTTAAAGGAGAAGAACCAGCAGCAATGCAACACTCCTGTGGCACAAAGGGAACGTCCCTGATCTGGGTTGTGGTTTTTGCCTCACTATTGAGCCTGTTAACAAGTCGATGACAGCTTTAAGGATACATCTGAGAATACAAAATCCACAATTTTATCTCCAATAGGTTGTTTTATATACAAACAGATATAACAATTAAACTAATTCTTAATATACAAAACGAAAGAAAAACAAAAAACCAAAACTATTAGGATATATTTACATACATATATATACATATAAATATAATGAAAGAAATGGACAAGGAGTATGAATGACACATACATATGAATTATTACGAATTATTTTATATTGAAATTTTAATAAAATAAAAATAAAACACTGGTGTGTAGAACTATGGTTAAATTTGCTAAACATACATATTAATTAGGAATTCAAAAAAAAAGAAAGAAACAAAAAAATACCTAAATTCATTAACATTTTAAAGAAATCATTATCAAATGTACCCATGAATGTGAAACCTATGTAAGATAAATAGCAAGGGTATAGATGTCAAATTCTAAGCACGCTCCTAAGTAGTATTACATGTACACGCATACCTTAAAAAAGAAAAGAAAATAACAAACCAAATATTGTATACTCTATCCTTGAGAAGGATTGAAATTCGATACAAAAATTGCCAAATTTGTATTGTTATTCATCTCAATGTCATAAAGGAAAGCCATTGAAGTTTATTTCTAATCTACATGTAAATTTGTAAATTTGTTCAAAGGGGCCATGAAACCCAAGTATTTCCTACGTTCGTTGTTTGATTTCCAATGCAAAACAATTCCATTTTTCAATCAATTATTCCCGATGCATTTATTTTAGCAGTTTATAACTTGACCGCTGTTATTCCTCATTCGCGATTGAATACATGTTTCAACCTATTCAACAAGAGGGGCAATTTTGCATATGTAAAGCAGATTAAAAGATACGAACAGAAGGGCGTATTATTATTTTTTATACACCATTATTTATTATTTTCTTGCGTATTTCTGGACGAAAGAGCAATCATGAAATTGTCACAAATCGAATATAGTTCGCAACAAAAGGGAAATGTATTAAATTATCGTTATCGTTACTGCACTGGCAGCAGCTAAGCAGCTCTCAGTTCAGTAGCAATTTGTTAATTTTATTTAAGTATTGTGTGTTATATAATATACATATATGATACAAAATAAATCGTTAAATAATGTGAAATGCCAAAAGAAAAAAAAAAACGCAAACAGCAACAGCATATAATTTGCTTCAGAAAAAGAAAATAACAAAAAAAGAAAGATATACAAAAATATATTATATTAAGAATAATGTTTGAGTGAGAAAATAAACAATACTTATAAATATTAGAGATTAGATAAAATATTTACATTGTACCATTATAATGTATTACAAGATATGGGTCTTTTTTTAAAAAAAAACAAACAAAAAGAAAAGAGAAAAAAAAACAAATATTTAAAGCAAAAAATACTATTAAACATTTTTTGAACTCAAGTGGTTGTCTACCTAATTCCTTAACTTACAAAATAAAAGTTTCAATTTTAGATTTTGCAAGCTGCAATCTTATAAATTTTTTTATTTATTTTCAAAATAAAACGAATATTTATAAAAAAAAAATTGTTTTATATCGATTTATTATTGAATATATATATGTTCCTTCGAATACCCAACCATTGCAAGTCTATGGAGTGTCAAGTCAACCATTGCAAGTCTAAGGAGTGTCAAGTCAATATCAATGGGTCGAAGGTGGTAAATACATCATTCAGTTCTTCTTTTTCTTCTAATGACGCTACAGTGCGCCTGGGCCTCAGCCAACAAATCTCTCCGGCTGACACGATCTTTAGCCAGCTGCCACCAATTTCGCACGACAAGTTGGTTGAGGTGCTTCTCCACTTGTGTGCACCATCGGTTTCGTCGGCGTCCTCAAGTGCGTCCTGGTTCAAAGTCGCATACTCTTCGGGCGGCGCAGTGTTTGTACATGCTCTCTACATGGCCTAGCCATCTTACGCACTGAATCCGTAGACGCATGGCCAGGCTGATGTCGCTGGGCTGTACAGTGGTTGAATCCGAACCAAAGATTGAATGCAGAACTTTTCCCAATGACGTCTTCATCTGCTCTTGAGACTAGGCTCTCGCCCCATAGAGCGTGACAGGGATGATCATTATATAATGTTAGCTTGGTCCTTCGAGAGAGGGCACTGCTACTCAATTGCCTCTTGAACCCAAAGAAACAACGATTGGCAATAGTTATTCTGCGTTTAATCTTGGTGCTGATGTTGATTGTACTGTTTACTTGCGAGCAGAAGTCCTTAACTATCTCGAAGTTATAACCGCTTACTGTGATACATACTTCGTTTTGCTCTCATTCACCATCATTCAGTTAGACAGCCATAAACGCTGTGACCATTTTTGGGACATGTCGGTCAGCTGAAATCTCACCTAGCGCAGGGTTTCTGGACAGAAGGAAGAAGGAGCCTGCCTACCTTGTTTCAGATTTTTAAACTACCGACTTTAGGTTTTTTTCCGCAATACAAGCAGATGTGATCAAAAGTTTTGCGAGTTCAGAAAATGCGATTATCTAATATGGTATAAATGTCAGTGTTCTGTAGAAAAATGCCGGCTATCTGTAGCCTACAAACATTCCATGTGAAAAAATTATAAGGTTCGCGAGTCGCAGCTTATGTGTATTCTTAAAGCGTTCTAGAAATGAGTGGCAAACTGGATTTGGGAATTTTACAGAAATAACAAAAATTAATAGTACGTTTCACATTGATAAAAGTACTTTTGTAATAATCGCGACTACCTTACCGACAACTGTATTACCGACGAACGACCTTCAGACACACATTTTCCAGTGGAAGATTGAGTTGTGTATCTCGTTTTCAATGTTTTTTTTATTTCTGTTCCCATTCCTTGTCATTCTGTATTGACATTTGAGTTCTTACTTTCTGACAGTTATACTCAAAACACGTGTGCTTCGCATAAAATAAAACAATTTGTTTGAAAAAATATAATTTCAATTACTAATAACATATTCAAACATGGGGAAAGCCAAAAAAGCGAATCAAGTGAAGACAAACATTCCCTTGGACAAACAAATGACCCAAGGAAAGGTGGCGAAAAATAAACGTGACAAAATGAGACTTCGGGCAGAGGAAAAATCGGTAAGGGATTATACGAGTTGATTTGTCTATAAGTGGTTATAAAACAATATCTCCGTTTTAGGTTGTAGACAGCAGAACAAGTCATAAGATTCTTCAAGCCGCAAAACAACAGCAACTCGATTTAACTGAAGAGAATTTCCCTGATACTCTAGGAGCAAAGAAAAGCAAAGTCAAGTTCAGTTTGGCAACATCACTGCCAGAATTCGATGAAGACGACGAAAGAAACCAGGTCACCGGCGATGATTTCATGGATGACCTACAGATTGACAAAGATGACACCGAGGCATTTGAACGTTTTCAAAATTCAACCTCATCCAAGAGGACATTGAATTTATCCGAAATTATAAAGCAGAAAATTGCCGAAAAGCAAGGAGACCTACAATCGAAACTAAGTGATCAAGGCTCTCTTAAAATCGAAGACATAGATCCAAGGTAAAGCTTTTGACTTTCTATATGAAATCGTGTGTAAATTTGATCCGTTTCACAGAGTTCGTGAGATGTATGAGGGCGTTAGGGACGTTATGAAGCGCTACAAAAGTGGTAAGGTGCCAAAGGCTTTTAAAATTATTCCCAAACTACGAAATTGGGAGCAAATACTTTTCATTACTGAACCTCATAACTGGAGTGCCGCTGCAATGTTCCAAGGCACAAGGTGAGAATTTGAAATGTTTTATTTGTAGATGCATTCAAGTAATTTCTGCATTTTTTTTAGGATTTTCTGTTCAGTTCTATCCCAGGCCATGGCGCAGAGATTCTACAATCTGGTGCTCCTTCCTCGTATCCGTGATGATCTTTGCGAATACAAACGTCTCAACATGCATCTATTCAACGCCTTGAAGAGGGCTCTCTTCAAACCAGCAGCTTTCATGAAAGGAATCGTCCTTCCACTGCTGGAATCTGGCGACTGCACCCTTCGTGAAGCAATCATCTTCGGCAGTGTCATTGCGAAGAATGGTATTCCTGTTCTACACTCGGCCGCATGCTTGTTGAAAATCTGTGAAATGGGCTACACTGGAGCGAATTCAATATTCATCAGAATATTTCTAGAAAAAAGATACGCACTGCCGTATCGAGTTGTTGACGCTGCAGTTTTTCACTTCCTCAGATTCGAGAACGATAAGCGAGATATGCCTGTGCTATGGCATCAGAGTTTGCTCACATTCGCTCAGCGATACAAGAATGATATATCTTCAGAGCAGAAGGACGCACTTCTAGGACTCATTAAGTGGGTTTTTATACGAGTTTAACTTGAACCAGATAATCAACAGTTCTTTTTCTTTCCCAGGAAACACTCGCATCCAACAATAACGTCCGAGGTAAGAAGGGAATTACAGTCGGCCGCATGTCGCGATGTCGAAATGATGGAATGTGATAACACTAAGGGGGCTGTGCCTGTGGAGCAGTACACAGATCAAGATGTGGATTTTTCATAATGTTAATATAAATGAAATTAAAATATATTTTGTATTAATTTGAAAATTTTGCTACTAGTTGAACAATTTAAATTGACTGACTGAAATGGAAACTTTTCCTTAGACACGGTTCTAACTTACTGAGAAGGCCGATAAAGAAGGCACTGTCCTGACTCGAGAGCAATGTAATGTCCAAGAGGGACATCACCGTCTGCTCGGAGTCAGGACGCAATGGTTAATGTCATATTCAACTCAAGAACATTCCTTATGGCAGGCTGTCTCTTGACGAGATGACGTGAGCATTTGAGTACACACCATGCGTGTGCTGGGACACTGACATTCCGGAAAATTTCAAAGCCGTGTGAGGCACAACCTCTTTTTCTAGCACCAGGAGGAGGTCCATCTCTTACGCCGATTGCTACAGCATACCACCTTCTTCAGGTGCCCACAATATAAACAGCCAACCACAAGCGGGTAGAGGGCACCAGCTGCCTTGAGACAAAGGAAAAATGGCCTCTGTCTGTCTGATCAGACTAAGCTAATCGTTACTTGGAACGCTCATCGGCGTCATAACCAAACAATGCTCAGTTGGCATATACGTCCGCAGGATGAGTGTCCCGTGTAATGATTTAGTAGAAGCTGCATGGATGAAGAGGAGGTAGAACCCACAATTCACCTCCGCTGCTCATGTAGCGCTCTGACAATTCGTAGGTACTCACACCTACCTACTATATCAATAATCTCAGCGAACTAAATGGCAGCTGAACCGCTTTGTCATAAACACCAACTGGTTCCAAGCTTAGATGTAGTCAATCCGCGTGGTATCACAGTGGGCCGGCCTACTCTGGACTTTCTTCTGCTGTCAGCACAATAGGCACTGCACTAGCTCAGGCTGATAAGTCATTCCATGTGCTTGCACAAATATCCGTGCGAAAAAAAGCAAGTACTTTAAAATGAGCGAACAAGTCAAGACTAAAGACAGTACAACTTAAGAATCTCATTACTGAGACTACTAGTTAATATTCCAGGTCATCTGTCTCATACACAAATTGTCTGCGAATAAAACGGATAAAGCCTCGTTAAACTGCCTCCAAATTAACTTTGTCAAGATTTAAGACCAGCTATTCTCTTCACCGAAAAAAAAAACTACAAATCATAAGTCCATGCATACATCATTGCGATTAAGATCGATCAATAGTTCTGATCTCTTTGCTCAGCGTCCGCCAGTCCTCGCTGTTGCTCCCGTACTCACGCTAAGCCATCGAGCTCTGCTTCTAGCTAAGGCTTCGTCCTCTAATTTCTCCTTATGAAGCTTAGTGGCATATGAGCGTACCGATTGGCAAGACATTCTTTCAACTACGAACTTTTACTCGCGAGGCTGTCTCCCCTTTCGTTACCTTGGATTTCAGTATGTCCCGGTACCCAACAGAAGGTCATCGAGTTCGCCAAGGATATCTCATTGATGCTCTTAACTTTGTCAAGATTCAAGACCAGCTATTCTCTTCACAGGAAAAAAAAACTACAAATCATAAGTCTATACATTTATTTACAAACAAAAAGAGAACTGCTTTCTTTGCCATGAACATTTTTTTGATGGACTTTCATGTTGATTTTTTGAACAAAAAATTTTCCACAAAATTCACACTTCAAGTGCTTACTGGGATCGTGCACTCTCTTATGCTTATTCAAATCGGATGAATTCGTAAAGGTTTTATTGCAAATTGAACAAATGTAGTCTCTCTCCTCAGTGTGAGACCGCATGTGTATCGTGAGAGTACTCGATTGAGTGTACGCTTTCGAACAGATTGGACATACATAAGGCCGCTCTTTCGTGTGGATTCTTTCGTGCATTCGGAAATTTGCAATCTGAACGAAGCTCTTATCGCAATAGGAACATGCAAATTTCTTTTCATTGGCATGAAGTCGCATATGATCAATAAGATTAGACTTCTTGGGAAATAGCTTACCGCACACTTTGCAATCGCGTTTGAGTTTCACTTTTGGAATCTTGTCTTTTGTTCCATTCTTTTTTCCTTTGGGTCCTGGAGGTGGTATGATTTGCTGCTGCTCTACTTGGGCTTTGTCTTTCGTGTTGTTACTCAAATGATGTTCAATGAGAAAACTAACCGCATCTGTGCTCATATCAATCTCCGGTTTAACTGTACTCCTTGTCAGTGCAGTGGCTAACTTTGGAATTGGATCAATTGCATCGGGAACCAATGGGTTTGACTGCAGCTTGACGTCATGTTCATTAACATTTTTGACCACAGCCGGAGCACTGATATCTTGTAACGCTTTGTAGGACTCCAAGGCTTGGTTCTTGAAGCGATATGCATCCAGCAATCGCCCATTACAAGCTTCACACAAAGTCTTACTTATACTATCGTCTGTTTCTACCTGTTACGATAAATTAATTATAACATTGGAGTTTTATGTAGTCTAAGGAGCGGGTACTTTTAAGCATGTTATGAATTCCAGAGCTTCGTGCAAAAGAACACTTTCACCTTCTAAAGTATCAGCAAGAATGTTAACAACACCTTCGTCTGAATTACATATTATACAAATGTTTATTTCGATGATGTCTACGTAGTAATCCATTGACTTTAGCACTTTGGTGCATTAAATATAATGATTTTTTTGTTTACACTCTGACTGATGCCGAGAAGTAACAAGTTGCAGTGACAGCTGTAAATCATTTGACGACCTTGAGTACCATAAGAGTGAGAGAGAGAACGGTGGTTCGTCATTCAAGAGGGTGACAGTTTGAAGCAGGCATTACATTTGATTTCTGGTTTTAATTTGATATACAGTAGCGGAGAGAATGTTTGGTACGTTGTAAGGTTCAATATTATAAAAACAACCAGCACATTGGTGTTAATTAATAAATAGACAAATGTACATATTAAAGACTAGTGGGTGGTGGTGGGAAACACTCCTAAAACAAAAATGTAGTCAAAGGTACTCGACAACAGACGATTCATGACTGTTGTTTATATATTTTGTTTTTTTAATTCGCTATCACAAGTCGCATTTCATATGTACAGGACAGGAGATATGTAGGGTGTAGATAGGGTGTCCTGTCGGTCCTTTAGACCGCAACTCACTTAGACTAACTTGTTGGGTCCACCGTGAGACCTACTTTAGTTCTAAAACCAACCAGATTCACTAACTAATCTTAGGAGGTTTTGAAGTTATCTAGCTCTACTAAAAAGTGTTTACCCAGAAAGTTCCTCTTTTTCTTTGCCAGTGCTGGAAAGTCTTAGAGCAGATGTTGGATAGCTGCTATTTATTCTTCATCACTGCAGCTTCTACACCAAGTTGTTGTGCGATAGGTTCAGGCGCATAGCATGCGTGCCAGGTAAGATGTCCTATTAGCAATAGTTCTGATCTCTTCTTTTCTTCAGCGTCCGCCAGTCCTCGCCGTTGCTCCCGTACTCACGCTAAGCCATCGAGTTCTGGTTCTAGCTAAGGCTCCGTCCTCTAATTTCGTCTTATGAAGCTTAGTGGCATATGAGCGTACGGAATGCCTAGACTCTTTTTTAACGGATGAACAGGTTAAGTTAAGTTAGAGTGGCTTTCTGCGGTAAGCAGTCACACTTAGGCCAATGCCCCATGCTGATACAACGCGTATTCACTTACTTCTATACATGGAACTGGTTGGCACTTGTGACAAATCGGGTTAGCTGGTATTAATTCGCACGACTAGCCACAGCACTAGACGAGCTAAGGAGCTGTTGTGTAGTGTAGTGTCTACCCCCTCTTCATTCATGTAGCTTCTGCAAAAATCATTGCACGAGAGGAGTGTGTGCCAACTGGTCAGCGTCCTGTTATAACATCCATAATGGTCCTGAGTACAAAGTTGCATACTGTCTCTAAGTTTCCGTTAAGAGCTGAGTGCTGCCATATATTATTTGTGTTAAGTAAAGGTGGTGGCTTCTACCCATTTGTGCTTGGTTTTCAGCAACATCCGGATCTACAAATCGTTTATTAACCACATTCTATGTCGCAGATAGGATTCGAGCCTGAAATGTTGGACATTCGCATGAACTAAAGGAATATTATTTTTTTGATTTTTTTATTGCTTACTACCTTTTATATTAAATATAAAAATAAGACATGAACATGAAAAAATTATAACATTTTAGTAGTGTTTGCTGAAACTTTTTCTTTTGTCATCGGCACATTTAAAGAATAAAATAGTCTAAGTACATGTATGCATATTTATTTAAAATAGAACCTAAGAAACGAATTATGATTTCAGTTCCTTAGCGTGAAACTTTCTTTGGTGAACCTTAATGCTATATTTTTGAGCAAAACGCTTATTGCAAAATTCACACTTCATTTGCTTACTGGGATCGTGTACAATCTTATGATTGGCCAGAATAGTTGCATTCTTGAAGGCTTTATTACAAACTGGGCATTTATAGTTTCTCTCTTGAGTATGCGATTTTATGTGAATTTTCTGAGAGCTCGGTTGATTGAACGCCTTCGGACACATCGTGCATTTGTATGGTCGCTCGTTTGTGTGAATTCTTTCATGTGTACGAAGATTTGCAACCTTCACAAACTTCTTTTCACAAAAGGAGCAGGCGAAATTCTTCTCATTATTGTGAAGTTTCACATGGTCAATGAGATTGGACTTCTTGAGGAATATCTTGCCGCATATTTTACAGTCGTGTTTAACTCTCTCTTTTGGAATCTTTTCAATAATAGCTTTTGGTTTGGCTTTAGGTTTTCCTTTAGGTTTTGCTGCTGTTTTAGGTTCTGCTGTTGCCTTATTTTTTCCTGTCGCTTTATTGTTTTTTTTCGGCTTAGCTTTCACTTTAGTATTTTTCTTGGTGGATGATTGCTTTGGCCGGTGATTGTCATTCGTACTGTTAAACCAATGATGGTCCATGAGAAAGCTGACCGCATCTGTGGTCATATCAACCTCCCGTTTGATTGTAACTCCAGCCGTTCCACTGGAGAAATCTGAAGCAGAATCAATAGTTTCCTGAACCAAGAGATCTAATTGCAAATCCATATCAGGTACGCATTTGACTTCCGTTGGAGCATTGATATTTCGTAATGCTTTGTAGGACGCCAATGCTTGATTTTTGAAACGATACGCATCCAGCAATCGCACATTACAGGCGACACATAAAGTATGAGTGACATTCTCGAAATAATCAACCTGTTAAAATAAATCGTTTTGAGAAATAGAAATTAATATGGTCTGAGGAAGGTCTACTTTTGAGCATGTAATGAATTCCAGGGCTTCGTGCAGAAGAACTCCTTCACCTTCTAAAGGATCGGCAAGAATGTTAAAAACTCCTTCATTCAAATTACAAATTATACAAATATTTACTTCGAAGTTTTCGTCGTTGCTATCCATTGGAATACGCAATAAAACGCGAATAATTATTTTGTTTACCCGCCTATAACCGATGTCAAGAAATATCAAACAAATTGCAGGTGTCACTTTTGAAAATTGTTAGAGTGAGGGATAAATGGTTATGTGTACAGATGGCAGTAGTAGTCGTAACGAATTCCTTATGCTCTTAAGTGCTGTACACATTAGCCGCGACATGCAATATCATAGCATGGAAAGCCTCATACTCGAAAAGCGTTGACCATTCAATTGCATGACCAATATGCGTGTTATGTGAAAAATGTTTATAGCGGCGTTCACACACAACAATTTGTCTATACGATTTTCCTGACAACCGTGCTTGATAGGCCAAATCGTCAATGTGAACGATCGTTACTACAAATTGGCCGACTTGTAGTACGGTAGACAAAACATTTTGACTTTTCAGCTTGCTTGATCGACTTGTAGTTAGGTCTGAACAAGTGTTGTAAACGACATTTCTCAATTTCAGACTAACTCAATTTGAACCATGGAAAGATACACAATCGAACAACGCGTTAAAGTTATTCAGGCTTATTATGAAAATGGGCGTTTAAATCGTGCACTTCGTGATTTCTTCGGTCAATTTAATGGTCCAGATGTGCGTACAATCGGAAAAATCGTGCAAAAATTTGAGCAAACCGGGTCTATAGGAGATGTGAAAACACCAGTGCATGCTCCTACAGCTCGTAATGCAGAAAATATTGCTGTTGTTCGCGATAGTGTGGCTGAAGAGCCGTCCACCTCAACTCGTCGTCGTGCCCGACAATTGCACCTCTCAGGCTCGTCGTTGATGTTATGCATAAAGACTTGCATTTACACGCTTACAAGGCGCAATTGACTCAAGAACTAAAGCCTCTTGACCATTTCAAGCGTCGTCAATGGTCAGAATGGTGGCAAGAAATGGCAACAGTGGATGATCAATTTTCGAAGAAAATCATCTTCAGTGATGAGGCACATTTTCACCTCAGTGGATTCGTCAATAAGCAGAATTGCCGCAGAATTGCCGCAGAATTGCCGCATGATAATCCAAGAGTGATTGTCGAAAAACCAATGCACCCACAAAGAGTGACTGTTTGGTGCGGTTTATGGGCTGGCGGCATCATTGGGCCGTATTTTTTCCAAAATGAGGCCGGTCAGGCAGTTACTGTGAATGGTGTTCGCTATCGTGAAATGATAACGAACTTTTTATGGCCCGAATTGGAAGATATGAATGTGGTTTCAACAGGACGGTGTCACTTGCCACACACCTAACGAAACAATGGCTCTTTTGCGCGACAAATTCAATGGCTGTGTTATCTCACGTGGTGGCGATGTCAATTGGCCACCAAGATCATGTGATTTGACACCGTTGGATTTTTTTCTTTGGGGTTATTTGAAAGAAAAGGTGTACGTCGATAAGCCAGCAACAATTCAAGAGCTAAAGGATGAGATAATTCGGCACATTAACGGCATAGAACCTTAATTATGCTTCAGCGTCATCGAAAATTTGGACCATCGGATGGAGGTGCGCCGCTGAAGTCGCGGCGGCCATTTGGCCGATATTTTGTTCCATACATAATCGAACCGTACCAATATTATCATAATAAAAAGAAATGACAATAATTTCCTAAATAATTTGCGTTTTATTCAAAATCAACATCGGCCCTTAAAATTTTACAACTTCAGTATATTTTTCATTTATGATTGGGATTTTACGGAGTGCACATAGGCGGAATGAAAGATGACATCAAATGTGAAATATGAATGTCGGCGTGTTTTTTTTGAATTATAAAGACAATTTCAGAGGTATGGAAAATATGAAGTGTACAATAACAACTAAAAAGAAATTTATGAAGAACTACAGATTTCTTCGTGCTGCTGTGGGAATTACTCGCCGGTATAGGGTGAGAGACACGGCGAACGAACGGAAAGGGCTATGCTTCGGTGGTTTGGTCACGTGACACGAATGTCCCCATCATCACGACTTCCGAGGCGGGCGTTGAATGCGATTCAATCAGGTAGGCGACCGCTTGGCAGACCCAGGACGAAGTGGTTGGACCAACTCCAAAAACTCGCCGGGTTAGGCTTGGGCATAGCTCCTGATGAGTTAGAGTCGATGGTCGATCTCTCGTGCGTGGTTTACCCCCGCAACCCCTTTAGTGGATCATGCGGGTCAGAAGATGATGATGATGATGATGATACTTGGTCATCTCGTTGAGAGATAGCCGTCAATTCAGGGAAGTCTTTGAGTTAACTAGCTGTCAGAACAGATTACGATATATGCGCATTACATTGTTTATTAGCCAGGACCGAGCTATTAGAAAGGGAATGTAATCAAAACCCCTTTGGTTCAACGAGCTACCTCATGCAATGGTTAGGTTAGGTTTCGGAAGGCGAGTGTGATGGTTAAACATCACTTCCACTCGGAGGACTTAGGGCCCATTGTGAATCCCTTCATTTGTGGGGTACACATTCTATTAACCTATTCTGTCGCGTGATGGCTTAAACCACCACGTTCTCTTTACGAAGCTTAAGAGATCCGATATGTCTGCTGTCTCTGCGAAGAAGCTTTGGCCCGACGAAACCAGGCGCCGATTCTGGAGAGCTGAGCAGTGGCACAGTACATGTGAGGTCGTTTTGGTCTCTTCTTCGTCGCCGCAGCTCCGGCAAAGTTCGCTGGATTCCGCGTTCCATTTAAGAAGCATTTTTGCGATCAATCTTTCAATACAAGCGTTGCCAATGCTTCTCCCCGAGCACTTAAAGTGTAATCGTGGTCAACGTTAACAAGAAATAATCTTTGAAAAGTAAATGGCAAGCACTCATCCTGATTTCCTGGATTTATCAACTCAAATGAAAGTTGTATATGTACTTTCAATTTGTTTGACAGTTAAATACGAAATTCTTCATTAATTGCTGGTAAGGTAGTAGATACAGTAGCGGGCATATTTTGAGGTTACACTGTATGATTTAATCAGCCTTCAAAATCAATCAGAAAAAAGTATTACTCTGCGACAACCGATAACAAATCTGATAAGCATACAGTCATTTCTTTATATTCATATTTGTATACATATACCAAAATAAGTTGCTAACCTACATATATATTTAAGAATGAATTCGAACTTAATATAAAAATACTTTAATGTGTGTGTTTATCAGTCCTCGTCGTCATCTACGGTGATCACGATCCTCTTCAGAGGTTCAGCCTCTTCAATCATACTCGCTTGTTGATTGTCCGCATTTGTTAGAGATACAATCTCAAAGTTACTGCTATCCTGGGTCAGTTCCGATACTTCAAATAGAACTGGCGACAGAATTTGCCTTGTAACCTCCAAACTTTCTATGCGTGTAGTCTCAAGACTGTAGAAACCATTTTCATCGATCCGGTATATGAACCTTTTGTGACCGGAGGGCAGTTGGAAGTTATGTTTGGAGACCAAATGCTGTGACAGATATTTTCCGTATTTAAACAGCTTATCACAGCAATGACAGAGATATATAAACGGACTGTTTGCATGAACCTCTAGGTAGTGCTAAAAACGAAAATATTTCAGCCAACCATTAAACATACATTTGCCTCATGTACATACCCTTCGAAGAGAATTGTACGTTTTCACAGTATAATTACAGCCAGTCTCACCACAACGCTGCATAACTTTGCTATGAATATGTCGCTTGTGCCTAGCCAGATCAGACTTCGTTACACATTTGTGATCACATTCGGGACAGCTTATGGGTCTATCTTTCAAGTGTCTGTACCGAATGTGTGTCGCCAGTGAATTTGAGGAATTACAAGTCATATCACACATGGAGCACTTGAAGCAGTTCACGTGAACCACGACATGGTTCCGCAGCAGTTTCTCCGTTGCATAGAATTTGAAACACTGTCCGCATTGGTATTTATGGGCTGAAAACCAAGAAAAAAAGAATTGCTCAAAACTCTGTGTAAAATTTAGTACACCACTCACTATTGTTTACTTCCTGTCGACGGCAGTGGTCAAATAGTGTAGTCTTCGTACGAAACAGTTCACCACAATGGAAGCATCCTAGTAACTTCTGATTCGAATGCATTCTCGTATGCTCCAGCAGTCTGTACTTGTTGTTGAAAGTCTTCTTGCAATATTGCCAATTGCACCTTGCCTTGGGCTGGTTTTCTTCAGGAGTCTTAAGCATATCATAGTCAAATGATGAGTGTTTCGAGATATGATCTTGAAATTCCACAATAGAAATGAATGAGCGCTTGCAATGAACCCACATGCACTCGAAATCCTGAGCCAAGTTCGGAAGCACATCTCTGTCGGATACATTGTGTGCACATGGTGGAATGTCGGACTTTTGGCACTCTTCCTTGCCAATTTTCAATAGCGCCGTTTGATAACCATGATAGTGTACATGTCGTCTTAGTTCATTTTGGCAGTTGCAGACAAAATCACAGGTGTCCCATCGGCAAGTGTACGGAGCTGATGATTTCAACCGATTAGGAACAGTTTCATAGATTTGGAAACACGCTTACCCTCTAAGTCATCACTATTTAAGTGTTCGTTTATGTGCTTGTCTAAATCCAATGCTGTGTTGTAGTTCGCCTTACAAGTTCTCCAGCTGCAGGTGAATGCTGACTGAAATTTAGAGAATTTAGTATCAACTACGAAAGGATTTTCTCATATCGTACCTTTCTATGATTTTTCGATTTTCTCACTATCTTTTCTGTAAACTTTTGAGATGGTCTCGTCCTTATTCGAGGCATAACTCTTGATTCCGTTTTTTGCGCGAATTTGGGCATGATGTACTTATATTTGTTTACGCTGAGAAGGAGATGGTATGTGACATGACAGTATAACGCAAATAGGTTTGTTTGTCATTTGTTTGCCGCGCTGTCAAATGTTCGTGTTCTGTTTGATTTGTGTGAAAAACAATAATAGTTCTTTTTTTCCTTTTTTAAGCAATCAAAGCATGAATTTTTTAAAGTTGATGGTTTGTAAGAAGCACAAATGTTTCCTCAATTATTGTGGATAAGATAGGGACAGATCCAAACAGAAACTCCACTTCAAAATCAATGTAGGCCACACAAACAGCCTAAACTCCTTTAAACCTGTTGCTGATGCTCGTTTCTTTCTCTTTCAAATAGAAACAACTGGCTTTTTTTATTGATCTAATTAACTTGCGTTTGTGAATTTCGTGGTCCAAAGTGCGTTATGGAAACGCATGAAATGGTCAATGAGTATATAAGAGTATATACCTACCATCATTCGAACCCTGCTTGGAACATATCAAAACAGAATTTGAAACTCCTCAAGCACATTTAAAATGCATTTTTTTCGACGTTTCAAACTGTCCTCAAAAGGGGAATACGATCAACGGACAGTACCTGGATCTTATCAGCACTGTTTGCTTATCGTTCAGCTTTCGGCTCCATATAGCATAGGACCTGCAAAATAAGAGTTTTGTAGAGCACGATATTGGTCCTTCGAGTCAAAAGCTTTGAGCCCAGTTGGTTTGACAAACCAAAGTAGCAGCGGTTGCCAAAGGCGGTTCTACGCCGGATCTCCACTATGTTGTCGTTTGTGGAGCTCACGTTTGCCCCCAGGTACACAAACCCCTTCGTTTCGTTTCTTAGTTGACAGTATATATTTCGTTTTGTCCTCATTGATCTTAAGACCAGCTCGTTTGGTCTCTTCTTCAATCGCCGTAAAAGCGTCCACTACAGCACGTTGAGAACATGCGACGTTGTTGATTTCATCTGTGTAACCCAACAGTTGGACTGTCTTGTAAAAGATAGTGCCTTCTGTGTTTACTACTACCTACCCGCCGCAGTATCTTCTCCAATACCAGATTGAATAAATCACACGACAGCGCATCTCCTTGCCGAAATCCGTTCCAGGTTTCAAACGACTCAGCGGTCTTTGAACGGAACTGCACGGTGCATCGTGGTGCGACACAACCGGATCAGTTTTGGAGGGATTCCGAATTCGGCCATCGCAACGAATAGCTCATTGCGATGAATGCTGTCGTATGCGGTTTTAAAATCAATGAAAATATGGTGCGTGTCGATTTGAAAGTCGCTGGTCTTCTACAGGATTTTAATGTGAACATTTGGCCTATAGTCGATTTGCAGGAACGGAAGCCGCACTGGTACTTACGTAGGCTTAGAAATGTAGTAGTAATCGGAGTAATTGTAGATTTCAGTCTACAAATTTCTCACTAGCAATTCGATCGTAGTCAACACTCGCAGTAAGGGCATATAATTCATTCCCGGTTCATTTCAATGAATGCGATTTCCCCGGTAGGCGACCGCTTTGCTGACTCACGACGAGGTGGTTAGACCAAGTCCCAAAACTACCCCGGTTGTGCTTGGGCGTAACTCCTGATGAGTCGATGGGGGAGGATCGAGTGGCCTAGAGATCTCTCGTGTGTGCTTTGCCCCCGCGACTGTGGATGGAATATGGATGGTAACAGAAAACTGCTTGCCACTTAGGTTCATTTTTCATCTCAAAGAAACGCAACCAGCTGTCTGGACAAAATTTCTCGTTTTTTTCTGTACAACCTTATGGATCTCCTGATCTCATTACGTGTTCATTAAGAGAACAATAATTCGATATTTAGCAACCTACGTCGTTACCAAAAAGTGTACATATATGGAGGAAGACCAAGTGCCGTTCCGGGCACCAATTGCTTCTCAGAAATGAAGTTGCGATCAGCTTACTTACTTAAGGTGGCGCTACAGTCCGAGGAGGACCTGGGCCTCAACCAACAAGCGTCTCCAGCCAGCTCGATCTTTAGCTAGCTGTCTCCAGTTTCGCACGCATAGTTGGTTGAGGTCACTTTCCACTTGCGTGCGCCACCTGAGTCGCGGTCTTCCTCTACTGCGCCGTCCCTCGGGGGTGGATTCGAAGTCTTTTCTTGTTGCGATCAGCAACATTTTATTTTCAACATATCGATGGTTTTTGCCATTCTTGCAGCGAAGAGAAAATTTATACCAGAGTTTACAAAAGTTGTTTACTATCAGGCAGAGTGCATGCACTCCCCGTTTAATCAGTGTTTTTGTATAACCGACACAACTTTAACTACACAACACAATATTCCATCAGCTCAGCAATTTAAACATAAATTACTTAATTTTTTGTTTGTTTTATTTCCACGTTCAGATTAAAAAAAAGTATTAACATTTACTTAGCATGGGCTTGTGTCTTCCTCATTTGAGTGAGGATGTTGGAAAGTTCTTCACGCTTCCTCTTGGCGCGGATGTGTGTTCCCAATCGTCGCTTCAAGAACTTCAAAGCACGCTTATCCTTCGACACCTTCAACAATTCCATGGTTCTCTTCTCGTAGGGGGCATGACCAACAACCTCACGGACGAGATCCCTCATGAATTTGGTGTGACGGGTTTGAATCTAAAATGCAAAAAATACATCTCATAAATACGTTTTCACTTGAAAATAGAATAAAAATGCTTTGACAAGGAAAAACTCAGTGCCATCATATAACCATGGACCATAGTTTTATTGAACGGTTCAAACTCTACAAAAGAATATTGCAGAGCCGTCGCCAAACAATAAGAACTGTTATGGTTGTCTGTGAATGGTTTAAGGATCATCATTGTGAAAGGAAATTATAATTGTTCAGCATTTTTTGAGAATAACTTACGTTCTTTAGGCGAGAGCCACGAAGTCCCTTGACTTTCTTGTCGCCAGTGTATTTTACATTCTTGACTTTAGTTGTTTTGTGTCCCTTATTGAGACCTATGCAGAGTTCGTAACGAACAGCCATTGTGCTGCAAAAGTTAAATAAAATATCGATTTAGACCGGAACGTATAGACTTGAGACATCGTGTTTGTTTAGTTTTAAGGTAAAATTAAAAGAAATGATTTGAGATGGATGTATAATTCACGGAAAAACTTTCGAGACTTTGAGTTGAGAACATTACCTCAAGACGTCAATGGGCGGAAAGAGATGTTATTGGACATTTAGCATAAACGCCATTTTCGCTTAATCGATTTTTGACATTGTGTTATCGAAATGTAGTGATAGCGTTCAGTCAGAAAATGTTTCTTCTGACATTCATTTGGGATTCTTCAATCATCGCTGAGACTTGAATAATGCATGTCTTTATTTCTGATGTATTTTTCAATTAGATTTATTACATATACATAGCATATTTAATTTGTATCAATATGAATACGAAAACTATAGGACTGCATTGGAGAATAATATATGAAGTTATTTTCTCGGATGGGATTTTTGGTACGATTTATCGATATTTTGAAATAAAGTAGCAGTGGTAGCATTCAGCAATATTGAAATATACGGAGGATAATTTTGTACAGACAGTTTCATAAGAGGTTGTGTTAATAAGTGAAATGGAGTGTTTAATTTAAGTAAGAGCTACAGCTTCGGATTTTCGGTATTCCACTGGAATTTTGCTACAGGGCGTCGTGTAAACGTTTCTGCTTTGTCGCTTTAAATATACATGTAATTAGTCAGCGAAGGGTACAACTGGCACGTGTTACATGTTAATCCCGGCGACATCACGTACAAGTGTAAACGCTCCCAAATAGCACAGATTCATGTTCTTACGTGAACTCACGTGAAATAATAAATGCTACGAAGAGCCCTTTTAGATGCGACGATTGTGTCGGGCAGACTCAATTGTGATATGTTTAGTTTGTATCGATAAATGTTTCGGCCTCACGTTCCCACAAATGGATTGACTGTTACTTACAAAATTAAACATAATATGACTGCATTCCGTACCTGGCCGTTACACCAGTTGCATTTGGAGCTAAGGCGGCTTTTACACGCGTTAAAATTGTCCCAAGATTTTTCAATGTTTTAAGCAAGAGAGGTGAGACAAGGAATCATACACACATTGACAAATCTTACGACAAATTTAACGCGTGTAAATGCCGCTTTAGAGATCTTGCTGCTTATCGGAATGCCATCACCACTTTGAATACGATTTCGGTTTAAGGGGCCTCTTTCTAAAATACCAAAGGAAGTCAGACTAAATACAAAAGTAGGGCTTGTTGGTGGAATCAGCTATAAATGGGCACCATTTGAGACTTAACAGGTGCCTCAGATGATTGGCACTTGTAGATCATGTGAGCTAACATGCCGTTCACCAGAATTACGGCGGTTTACAAACAGAAGGGAACCTCATTGCGACACTGATTTTGAATAGCAATCTCTACCAACTAGTAGCGATAATCAAGATCTCATCGTGGGGCTGTTTCACGTGTATTTGACTAATTGCAGAGTAGGAACATGTAGGCTCAAGAACGACGAATGACAACATTGCCGTCCACAGGAAAACATCCGGCAACCAAAACTATAATGAAACAATCGTAAATTACCAAATTTGTTTAACTTATTTTATTCAAATCATGTGGTAAAATCTCTCGAGTCCATCACACTACTTCTTTTCGCTGGAAATGGAGCTCTTGGATTCCCTCATTGAAGCCGAGCGCCTCCTCTTGGCTTCCTCCCTCTTGACTTTGGATTCCTTCTTCCTTTGTGCCAATAATTTGGCATAATCGGCAGCGGCCTCCTTTGAAGCTGTTTGACGCTTCTTCTTCAAAGCTAGACGTCTACGCTTCCTTTGCAGGACGACGGGCGTAACCAAACGTTGAATTTTAGGAGCCTTTGAAGTTGCCTTCTTGTTGTCCTTAGCTGGGAGTGGGCGACGTACCACAAAACGACGGACATCATCCTCCTTTGTCAAGTTGTACAATTTACGGATTTTGCTAGCCCTCTTTGGTCCCAAACGACGTGGAACGGTGGTATCGGTCAATCCGGGAATATCTTTCTCACCCTTGCGGACGATGACCAAAGCCAAGACTGACATATTGGCATCGACGATGCAACCACGGACTGATTTCCTCTTACGTTCACCGGTACGACGGGGACGATAGCAGGAATGTCCCTTCTTCAACAGCAAACGGACACGGCCTAGAAAGAGATTTATACACAAAGTCTCGTCAGTATTTGTTGATTCAACAGTGTTTATTTATGTGCAACTTACCGTGTGTGAGGACACCCTGTTTCATGGGGAAACCTTGTTTATCGTTTCCTCCGGTGATACGGAGGATATATCCAGCCCATTCTTCTCCTAAAACATCGGCTTCAACTTGGGTTCCCATGCGCTTATCATAGAAGATACGCAATTTATGTTCATCGACAACTTCGAAAAGTTTTTGGCATCCCGTGGCCGGGTAAGAAATGTTAAGCTGCAAATATAATCAAATATCACTCAAAGTTCACAGCACATATGTAATCTACAAAAATATCCGCCATCACTAAGGGGATTTGTGTAATTTTACATTTCATCGATAACTTAAACTTTTTGAAATTGTTTTATACAATATTTTCGATGGCAACAATATTATTTTCAAAGAAATTCAATATTTTTTCAACGCACCTTCATTTTGTATGTCTAGTCCCGAAGAACACCAAACTAAAAGGAACTGAAGACATTCCGCGTTCAGGCAACAAACATATGTCCAGCATGTTTTACTCTTAAGCCGAGTTTACATTCAGTGAAATGTGAAGCTCTTATAGCCTTCGGTGTATTAATGTCAGTTGTGTTTAAGCAGATTGTTAAAATGCTTTTAATTAAATTAACATGATCTTAAGTATTTTTGAATAATTTTTGAATTAGACAGTAGTCAGAATAATTGCGTGGAAGTGGAGTAATATTTGTATATGGATAATGTTGGTTCTTTAGTTATGATTCCATAAAATCAATATAATTTTATTTGGAGGGTATCTAAAGGCTAAATGCCTCCAAAAATGTTCAATTAATTCATAATGTAAAAAATAGATATATCTCAGTATTTGCCGTGTTATCGGTTACAGAGTCTTGCTTAATTTGCATAGAAATACTCGGCTGTGTTTGATAACAGCGGCGTTCACACTCGACAAATTGTCGACACGATTTGCTTGACAACCGCGCTTGATTGGTCAAACCGTCAATGTGAATGCTCGTTACTACAAGTTGGCAGAATTGTAGTACGGTAGACAAAGCATTTTGACTTTTTTTCCAATTCGTCATCAAGCAAATCGCATCGACAAATTGTTGAGTGTGAACGCCGCTTTTCTCAGTGATACTTAAAAGAGAGGCAATTGCGTTAAAAAGTTGCCTACAAATTGTATATAGTATAGTATATAGTATCGTTTGTGAATAATTTTTACTCCATCTTTAAACACAATTGGTACTCCACCTTAATTCATCTTTAAATAAAATTGTTTTAATTGAATGTCAAATTTCGAAAAGTTTTTGTAAGTGGCAATGCCTTTCAAATTAATTTCGAATATTTGCACATCAACGCTCTGAATTTGGCATCACTGCCAGCGAACAATCGTTGCATCTGGCTGTCAGTGTACTGAAAGTTCGAAATTTCATGTAAAAAATTGTCGATTTCTCGGTGATGAACCAGTGGTGTAGTTGAAGGGAATATATTATATTTTTCCAATTGAGTTTTTTCCCGTGTTCGCATATCAAAGTCCAATATACGATACCACCAACAAAAAGCCAAATAATCAAAGTGATCTCAACCTACTCATCAGCCAGCTAATACGTGGAAAATAGAAAAAACATGTCTGGTTTAAATGACAACCCCTTTGGAGAGCCATTGGTTGATAATCCTTTCGAGGTATGTACTTTTAATTGGTTTCGTTATCATATCGCTGTTCAGCAAATGCCAATAAACAATGAGTAGTAATGAGTCATCTTCAAATGAAAACATTTTTTTTAGGATCCCTCAATTAAACAAATAACTTCACAAGCAATTAATATGCCAAGTTCACTGGAGGACTATAACCCATTCGAACAGGAGCAACCTAAGCCACAATTGCAAATAAACTCAGCGAACAATGCAGCTGTTGTACAGCCCATGTCTCAAAATATGCTCCCAGCAGCCCCGATCAACACCAGCAGTAGAACGGCTGCAAGTACGAGTGTCCAGATAACCACAGAGGAGCTACAGGTAATTTTTTTCTGTGATAAATATGATGAATCATCAAATTAATTTGAAACATATGTATATGGGACACACGTACAAATTGAATAGTATCTGCTTTGTTTTATTTATGTACATATGTCAAGTTGTTGCACTGGGAGCCCTTGCATTTTGATGCATTGAGTCGGAGTGGGAGTTTTGCTTTGACCGCAATATGGTGGTGAAGCCCTGCAGTTGACGGAAGTCACAATATCTGTATATATTTATGAAACCTGACGCAAAGAAATGGTGGTTCTATTCAACAGATTGAATTCGAAACGAAGATCTGTTCGATTAGGTTTTTAATTTTATCAGTGAATAAGCTGAGGAAAGAAGATAATTATTATTGACCGGCGTTTTTCGGCCTTTTCTACTTAACACGTAGACGATTTTTTTTTTCGCCACTTAACGCAGTTAACAGTTATAAAAAGCTTTCGGTAGATCTATTAAGGTTTGTGTCTGAACGAATCGCCGGCTCACTGGAAACAAATTATACATAGTTTGTTTGACTTTCTAATTAGGTTAATGACTCGCCAGTTTCAAATGTAGTTATGATACTCGATGTGTATGGTATGTGCGCGAGAGATTTTTCAAATAAACCAGAGCAATTTGTGCTTGAGACATCGGTTGATTGTTTGTTTACCCATACATTTAATTGCATAAATTATGAAACAAACGTCAACCAATCGGCCTTGACAACTGCGAAGGGTCGTGAGTTCAATTTTTCACGACTCGCTGCTTAAATTTCATCAATTACAGGGGCGATGACAAAGCGAGCGTTTCTATTACATTTGATAGTTCGGAAGTGGTCTCAAGAAAAGACCAACATTTTAAAAGATCTGCATAGAAACGAAGCTCTTGCTTGGTAATTGACATCACTTGATGACGTACATTATCTGCAGTTGGTTGACCAATGATTGATTGATTAAATGGTTTTTGAAATAATTTCGGCACTCATTGGACATAAAATGCGCACAAAAGTGTAGAGACGTAATTTGCTGATAGGTTTCTGATATTTCTTCTATTGATGGGCTGGTTGGGCTGAACAAAATAAATTTTCATCGGTTTTATTCTGTAAACTAGTTACAAACAGTGAGTTTACATAGTTACATGCGCTATGTAAATTATAGTCTATTAGCCAAGTTTATTAGCTGCATCTAAACTTACAGTTGGTTCTTGGGTGACTTTTCTGGGTTGGCTTATCAAATATAGCGCAACTTCATTCAAATTCCATCACCAACTTCATGACCGTCATTCACCAATGTATACCGTCACTGAATCAAATTGGGAGACATTTGCTTTGACATTCATGACATTCGTGACCCAAATATTTGGGTCGTTTGATCGTGAACCGCGGTTTTCCTTGCTTCCAAAGTATAGCATACATCTTCGAAAAGGTTACTGCGTTTCTTCTCATATGTGCTTTCTTCGTATGTATGACTTCATATCAGCTTTCTTTCCTATCTAACCGAATGAGGCAGTACTTTGTGTCAAAAATGCATCAAGAATTCCAGTTGGGACATTGAAGATCTATACGTTTACGTATCAAACATGAACGTAACATCATGAGATGTTCCAATGAAAGCAATCATTATACTTATACATTAATCCGATGTTGGCGGAGCTTACAGCTTCTTGGAAAGAAAATATCATGTGTTTACAATTTCAATCATTTGTTTGTTCGTGTTCAAGTCATTCCGATAACAACTACTTTGTTATTTCTTCAATACTTCGCCAATCATCACAAGCTTTATGCTTCGTTTGGATTACATGTTCATATGAATATATATTTCATTCTGTCTGTTATTGAATAAGAAAAGAGCATCCTCTCATCATAATGTTTTGGTTTTTTCATACTTCTGATGAATAACTTAATTATTTCTCAGCACAATCTGTTGCTTCAATCATCAGCTCTAAGAGGAGTGATAAAAGAATGCAATCGTGAATATTGATTCAATGTTTCAAGTGGAACAATAAACTTCTCTATGTTCCTCATTCGGTAAAGCTATTCAATCATGTTTTTTTTTTTTTTAGAAACTCCAATGACATGCTCTGCATTCAGATGCGGACAATCCTCTATATGCGACAAAAATAATTTTGACGACCCCACCTCTTTCGAATCAGTGACAATGCTCAAAGAGTACAACTGTCTAGAAAAAAAACTTCTTAAAATTGGCCGTTCAGAGTCGGCACAGAACTGTCCCTCTCATTCGAGGGAAGCTAGACCCAGGCCCTCTACGGGCTGAAGCACCGCCCACATTATTGTTATATACGCGTATATGGTTCATGTCGCTTAGTTTTGCTTGAGCCACCTTTTTCTTCCTTTCTATACGTTTCTGAAATTGGATCCCTGATTTGAACGAATTTGCAATTCATATAGCTGCAAGGCATATCTTCGTCTTTTAGCTTCGAAGGCCTGCACTCCTTCGATTTCTAATAAAGGGTGATTTTTTAAAAGCTAAAGGAAAGTTTTTCAAAAAAAAAAAACACAAAATTCAGAAAAATGCATGAAATCTTTATTTGAATCGATAGTACGGTCCATATAATTTAATGTTTGAATATTATTTCATGCAAATGTTGACCTTGACTGAGCCTCAAATGGTCCATCCGCTTAGTCCAATTTTGGCATACTCTTTCCAACATTTCAGCCGGTATCTCAATAAATGCTTCAATGTTGTCTTCCAATGCAATCAATTGAAGCGGGCTTGTCTGTATAGACATGAGCTTTAACATAGCCCCACAAAAAATAGTCTAAAGGCGTTAAATCGCACGAACTGGGCGGCCAATTGACTGGTCCCGAACGTGAAATAAAATGTTCACCGAACTCGCCCCTCAATAAGTCCATTATTGCGCGTGCTGTGTGGCAAGTCATGCAAGTCAAGCTCTTGCATTTTGGGCAAAAAAAAAGTTGGATATCATCTCACGGTAGCACTCACCATTCACAGTTACGTTACGATTCGCATCATCTTTGAAGAAATACTTTCCAATGATGCCACCAGCCCATAAACCGCACCAAACTGTGACTTTTTCTAGATGCATTGGTAGCTCTTGCAATGCTTCTGGCTGATATTTACTCCAAAATGAGCTTCGTTGCTGAACACAATTTGGAAACGGAAAATGTAAGAAGCGCGCGATGAATTTTCTTAACAGAGCACGCATTTTGATAATAAAATTCAATAATTTGCAAGCGTTGTTCGTTTGTAAGACGATTCATGGTTAAATTATAGACCAAACTGAAGATATTTGACAGTGAAACAAAACACGAATAGTGCATCAGCTGTTTAAACCAGTGTTGCCAAAAAGATAATAGCTAAAAAATCACCCTTTATAAACCACAGTTTGGCTTAATGTTCATGTCTATGGCACCAATCTTCTGGGGTTTTCCCTCATAAAATCGCAAAGCATCCAACGCAAGTGATATTTCAGTTTCAAACATCTTTGAAAACAAAACACTAATTCAAACACATCTCTATCTGTTGCAGAGCACTCAAGCTTGAATTTGAATTGTGAGTGAGAAACCATGCCGAGATATTAATTATTATGCATGAGTTGTGCTTATTGGCATGCAAATAGCAGACATTTCTATGGAATCCGTTATCGTTAAAGCTCCTCAAAATGTACTCTGAGATAGTTATTATGATTGACGTAATTGAACCGCGCCCAATGGTCCATTAAAGGCAGATCATTTGAAACGAGATAAACGCGATATGAGTAATCTTATCAAAAATTCATTTACTTAAGCAGTTGACGTACGTATAGAGTCTGTTTGTATGTCACGCATTATTTTCAGAAGAACATTTACGTTGCAGTTCACGAACTAAGATAAATGAGTGGACGTTTTCATTTCATCTATTCAATGGCAACAGCAGAGAACCTAAATATGTAAAAAGAATCCGTAGGTATTCTCTAGTTTCTTTCTCATGCAAACCAGGTTGGCTAAAAATACACAACTTTTGCTTTAGTTGTAACTCCTTATGATATGCCTTAATTTTGTCCCTTTTTCCAATCAAGCTTTTCCTTGTCATTTCAGCGCCGTCAAGATGAATTAAACAGAAAAGCAGCTGAACTAGATAGACGTGAACAGCAATTGAAAGGCGCGAATGTCCCACAATTAAACAACTGGCCGCCACTACCGGATAATTTCTGTATTAAGCCATGCTTTTATCAGGACTTCAATCTAGAAATACCATCAGAGTTCCAGAGACTGGTAAAACATCTGTACTACGCCTGGATGTGTATGTATCATCAATACTCTGAAAAGTATATCACATTCTAATCAATCATATAACAAAAACAGTTTACACTCTAACGATGATGGTAAATATCATTGGTGGTCTCATTATTCTGTTGCACAGTGGACAGTTTACAAATTTCGGTCTATCAATTTTCTATGCGTTATTGTTTACCCCTGCGTCGTATGTTTGTTGGTAAGAACAAAAACCATTGATTTTCTCCTACAGTTTATATATGAATGTTATTTTTTTATTTTTTTTACAAAAAAGGTTCCGGCCCGCGTATAAGGCTTTCAAGAATGATTCAAGTTTCAACTTTATGGTGTTCTTCTTCATTTACTTTTTCCAAACGATTCTGACAGTATTCCAAGCCATCGGTGTACCCGGCACTGGATATTGTGGCTTCATTGTTGCCATCAGTCAATTCGATTCAAGTGCAGAGGGCATCATTTGCGGTCTCCTGTTGCTGATTATAGCATTTTGTTTTGCAACTACTGCTGCAGCAAACGTTCTTATGATCACCAAAGTAAGTGCTTTTGTTTTCACAAATCCTTTGAATCCTGATCAATAATTTGTTGTTCGTTTTTTTTTTGTTTCCAGATACATTCAATTTACCGAAGTACTGGCGCAAGCATGGCTAAGGCCCAAGCTGAATTTGCGACTGAATTCATGCGCAATCAACACGTTCAACAGGCCACGACATCCGCCATGAATTCGGCTGTTAACTCGCAACTCAACAGCAACCGATATTAAAGTAAAGCATAATTAATACAACTTAGAAGCCCCATACGATGGGCGAAAACATATTCTTTACGATAAACTACATAAACTGAAATTTTAACTATAATTTAATACGTCCTTGACTTACATAAAATACTAAAAAAAAAGGAGAAATACATATAAAAAAGAAAACGATGTCACTTGAGTGTATGATTAGTTAAGTCTTAAGAGCTGTTCGGTTATAGCGTCATCAAGTTATATAAATAAATCTTTACGAGCTTCAACTTCAACTACTTGGTTTTGTAATCTACTCAAATTTGGCGTCCAAAGTTTCAAAGTTTAGTTTTACGAAATACATATATATATATAATTTTTTGTTAAAGAAAAAAAAAAAAACGTTTAAACATGATAGATTAAATATTATTATTTATAAAATGAATAACATTCGGTAAAAACCAATTTACATGTGTTAGATTGCATATATTAAAATAATTTATGTTCCATTGTAACCCATTATGATGAAAAGATCCACTATAATACATTAGTCTGTATTGAAAGTATGTGTTTTTTTTTCTAATTCTGTTTCTGTATATGTGTTATGAGAATCTGCAGATTGCTGGATTGTTGGCAATCTGATTTCACAGATTAATGTTCCTTTTTTGGCCGCACGACTTAATAAATGAGACAAATAAACAAGTTGTTAATCCGTCTTTATTACTGTTGCCTGTCCCATCACTTCTTTCAAAACAAGCAGTTTCCAAATGTGTCAGTTGTTTTTTTTTTGTCGGCAACTTTGTCAAGTGCGTGTTTTGTGTTTTCGTCAAGTTATTCCCCAAATAAGATAAGTAAACATACTGAGGATCCTCGGGGATTTGGAGAATAACGATGTGTTGAGGTGTTTTATGTGACAAAGAAGAAATGATTTCAACAGTAACTACTCTCGTGTGTGCATGCGGTATCACACCTTGCGAGTGAAGGTATTTACATATTGCGAACAGCTGTCTGTCGGCATAATTTTGTAACTACGTCTGGGCAGCGTAAATCCCTGACAGCCTGAACATCTCGATAGCGTGAACACCCACTTGAGTTTGCACTATCAAAAATCTGATGAAGATGATTTCGAAAAAAAGAGTGATCAATCTGGAGGTAACAACTGCAACTGTAGGAATTCGAATTTTCGATAAAGGAATAGAATAAGCTGAAACCAATATTGCGAGATATTGTGATAATATATTGGTTTTAAGAAAAATTCCTGATAAAGCTGTACAAAAGGCATTGGAAAATAAGAAGAAACAAGCAAGTATTAAGAAATGCAATAAAATGTATACAAACAATATAAACAGAAGTACTATCCAATTGTATTTTTGATATTCAAAACTGATTGGATAACGTGTACAGTTTGATTAGTGTGAACATCCCGTGTATTAATTAGTTCACGCTATACAGACTGTACTTTATAACGAGCTTTTGGAATCACATAATTCGGATAAAACCATCATTTGGCGTTTTAGCTTTAATAATTTTGTTTGTTGTTTTTTTTCCAAACAATCAACACGACTGTTTGGTTTGCAAGCGAAGATTCATGTCCACTTCCAGTATTGCTAACTCGTCGCTCATTTTCTTGCTCGGAATACCTCATTGCCCCGGCATCTCTTTTTAGAGAGATACGACACGGATTCTTGGATTGGATTGGATATTATTGATGGAGAAGTCTTAGGGCCGTCTGACGATCTACGACATATGTATGGAATCATGGAGGAACCGCCTATCGGAACAGCCGTCTGTAGCTCTTTTTGAATAGCTTTGAATTAGGCTCAGAGTATACTACAGTAGTCGGTAGTCGAAGGGACAGAGATATCTTGGTTGTAATGCTTGTTCCTTGATTTGTCTAGACCAATCTGTGTAAACTTCCAGAGCAGCGTTGTTTCTGCCTAGTTCAGCTGTCCAGTCATCTCTATCTGGAATAGAGACCTAAAATATTTTTATTTAAGGCGGTTGTTGTATCAAGGATATGGATTATTTTCGGTTTTGCATAGTTTGCTCTCTCTAAGTCTGATTGCCGCATCGGTTGTTACTACCATTTTCCCAATGAGTGGTTGAATTATATGCGTCCACCTCGGACTGGATGTCGATTGTAAACAGATTGTGTTGTCTCCAGAGCGGCTAAATATCTAAATCGGAGTGGTCCGGGGTACTAAAAATTACATACTTTTAAATTTTGCTAATCATCTTAGCATTTTGTTTGAATTTTAAAGCCAAAAACACCGTAAGTTAGTATCGGTGTACGGGTATTTTCATAAACGTCAGACTAACAAAGGACTGCGTTGTTCATGCTCATTAATGCAGATATACGATCGTACTAATTTAACTACAGTACCTACTGTTCATGAACGTCAATAGCTCATCGATGTCGGGCAGATTGTGCGGTCATTATATTTTAACTGCAAAAAGAGCCGATTGGAAGAAAACTATTTTGTACAAAAGCAGATCTTCAGACATTCTGTACATTATGTGTGTTCAAAAACGCATGAGAAAAGAAATGTGTTTGTATCAGGGCAGATTTCGGGCGTTTATGCAAACACCTATCCAACTGCTGTGTAAATCCAGCGGGTCACCCTGGGTTGAAGTCCCAGTCTGAGCCTTCCAACTTACCAGTATGGACTGTACTGCAACCGAGCTTTCCTTTTCTATTTAGTTTCCTATTTTCAAGCGCGATACAAGATTTAGCATCATCGAGTATCACACACTTGTCTTTGATCTTATCCTAAATTAGACGACTATCGTCTAGATACAATCCACTTATATATGCATCTACACCAATGGAAGACTGCCTGCCGATATGAATATGAAATGAGGCCATTATATGGTGGTTCCTATTACGCTAGAAGAAATACCGTTAGAAGAAAATCAAATGAATATAAATCCTTAGCAAAATTCTTTTTCATTTTCTAAAGCTTCCAAGAGAGCTCCTCAGTTGTATGTGTTCGACTTTCCTTCTATCCTCCGGAGCTCATGTCACGGTCATGTCGTTAATTCGGAATATCATATCTATTTATGTGCCGTTCTGGCGCAATAAATCATTTAATGCTACTAAATGTTCCACTGTCTCCCATTTTCTAGGTGGGGTTTCGTTAAATATCTACTATAACAAAAAGTCCTTAAAAGGTTAAAACATTACGAACGCATCCAAAATATAAATCAGTTACCATCCAATTGTCACGTCACAATTATTTACAAGAAACTTCCCGACTTCCCGCTGTAATGTGATATTTGAACTTTTGATTTCTCCCACAACGAACGACGACACACTCAGTGACAGGTGCCCCAATGTCAAAGTCATTGAACAGATCCAATAACTTAGTGGGCCATGAAATCCCTTACTTATGGCGAAACTTTCAAGCAGAATACAAAAACAAGGCCAATTACTCAAACACTGCCTAACAAAGGCACTGAGTGAACCAGAGAGCTTTTACGATGAAAAAGGATGCTTCCAATGTCGTCGTATTAGTTTTCGTCACCCCCAATATACATATGTACATGTGTAGATAGCCAGTCAGTGATAAAGCGAATTTTCTAATTACATCCAGTTGAGCGCTCTCGTGTGTTCCTTCTCATTTTTCTTTGAACATCAACATTCACCTGCGTCTAACGAACAGCCTTTTGAATCTGATTTACAAGTCAAAGTGCACAATACTCGCGCCGTGTACAGTGTAAAATAGTGGTGCATGGATCACTCTCTCTCTCTCTCTTCCGGCTTCCACCGTCTAACATCTTGTAAGTTGTGGCCCATCCCCTTGCCTGTCCTTTCTGCGTATACCCAAGGATTGAGAGATTATGAGAGACTCTCCCCAACATGCGCATTCCTGAATGGGAATTTTGTGCTTCTTCAGCAGTTCAGCTCTCATTTCCGGCGGCGGCGATGTCGGCACTCGGTACCATCGCCAGTGATGAGCTTTTCTCCGTCTCCCCCGTAAAGAGATACAAAACTGAGAGATTCATTGTGCACGATTCTGACATCCTATGGACAGTTAGTATAACTACTGCCTGATAAGTTCAGTGCCAAATAACAAATCGTAATGTGCGGTAATAAGTCTGTCCCATTGGGCTCCATCGTCACCTGTCCGTTTTTGTTCTCTTTTAATTCTCTTCTTCTTATTACACTCTTCTCGTTCATTTCATTAATTCCAAATTAAAAAAAGAAAATCAGAAAAAAAAATAAAAATAAAAAGGAAAAAATTCAATAAATTTACCAAAGTACAAGGAGGAGTTCCTTGAACACGCAGTAAATTAAACAGGATAATAGTAGTTGCCGTTCAAATGTACTTACACCCAAAGTTCGTTGCGTTGAAGTTGTGGATGAAGAAGGAAGTATCTAGTATCTAGTGTTTCGTGGACACGGGAAAGTGATGTGATTATTCGATTCGATTTGATTCGATTCGGTTCGGTGTATCTGTATTTCTCTTTTATTTTCTTATTTTTCTGTGTGGATTTTTGTTTTTTTTTTTTTTTGTTGGTTTTATTGCTTTATGTTGTTTCAAATTCCACCAGACATTGTGATGTCTGAGAAGGGCGAAAAAACGTCGTCTTTGTCGAGTTACGCTACCAATCGCCAACAGCCCTCGACAGAGGATTTGTGTTAATCACAGTACAGAAGGAGGGTTGGGTACTGTACATTAAGTGCTATTAAGTGCTCTGGTGCGACGGTTCTTCCAGTTTGATCGTGTGCGATACATATTATAAATGCGCGCAATAATTCATAACTCTTGCGGTTATTTGTACCAATACGAAGGTAAAGAAAGAAAAAAATAACAACCGAAAAAAAGAAATGAAAATAATTTCATCCCTTCCGTCTTATGTAATTGAAAAGGTTAACCAATAAAGAGGCATGAATATGGCTTAATTCAAAATTTCGCAGAAACATCCAAATTATTCATAAAATTGCAAAAAAAAAAAAAAAGAAAGAAAGAAAAAAAAATGTTTATAGAGTTGATATTCGCTGCGGGGGATGTTTCGAATTGTGCATAACAAGAGTTGTACAACAACACAACGCTGCTGGTGTATGTATAAATAAAAAGTTCTCTGGAGAAATGTGCTTTCCTTCTTTTGCTTCTGTTCGTGATTTTGACTTAAACACGTTATGTAACATCTTTTTGGATAGAGTGACATTCATTGGTTTTCTTCTTCTGGTATGTAACATTTTCATTTTGTTTCATTTCATTTTCCTCTATAATTTAGCGACTCATATAGAAAATAGCAAAATAAGAAAAAAAAAAAAACAAATTCTGTGAAATAAGACCAGAAAGAAACAGAAACAAAAGTATACTAAACAGAGGACTATAGAACATTCAAATGTAATTAACGTTTATTTTGTGGAGTCCTAATTGGGCAGGTAATTGCTCTTGACTCGTGAAATCGTATTCGGTTGTGGCTTTCGGTCTGATTCGACACTCAACTCTGTTGGAATGTCAAAGTGTGTGCTGTGTTGTCCTTGTGATGACAGGATTAACTTCAATGTGGAGGACTATTTTCCAAACAATTCGGTTAGCTTATCTGCTCTTGCTTTGAATAAGTAATTCACTACAATGATTACCTGCTTCAATGAGACACTGACTAGGGACGAGTGCGAGTGTTAGTTGCTGTTTAGGGTGGTGAATTTTGTTTCGCACTCCTTTCATCTTTAGTTAATGAAATGGTATCGTCAACCCTGTGTTAATTGCGTCCGGCCCGCTTGTTATGGCAGTCCTTTTCCTGTCCTTTAATGTTTATCACGGTGTTATCATTCCCTTACTTTCACGTTCGGTGTTCGAAGGGTGGCCCTGGTACGGTATCGCTGGGCCACTTAGTGGTTTTGATAATTTGCATTTGTCTCATTTTTTTTTTTTGGTGGATAATGGTCGTGTGGCTGCTGTAGCAAGGACTTTAATGTTTTGTAGTTGAGAAGGCCTTCGACGTTTCGGCTTTTAATGACCAGTTTGGGTACAGACAGATTGAATTCATTTGAGATGAAATTATGTACATACATATTTCATACTTATTCTGAAATTCTGGTATGTCGTCGTTGTTGATTTAGCAAATTTTAACTGAATCTTATGTGCTTTGGTGATGTGATTTCCGTTGGGGTCGTTATACCTTGCGGAGTGTATAGACTCATTGGCGTTCCACGGATTTCAAATGTATCTCCCATATAAAGCCTTTGCACATGACTTAGATCAGTATGATTAACATTCGAATAGAAGAGAGAATATTTCAGATATGGTTTGGAATTTCTATTAAGAATCCGTCTTGGATGGTTATGGTCGTTAATGGAGAATGTCAATAGAGAATCACATATAGTTCTATTGATTTTTATATTCATAGAATAGGATACGCCAGAGAGAGAAAGAGAGTATGGCTGATTGAAATTTAATGCACCTAATCAGGATAAACACTTCTTGGAAAAGTGCTCTTTGTTTTGTATTCTGACGTACATATATGTATTCTTAGGCTTTCCTGGAATTTTTGCACGCTTTACATACGACTTAACAATTACAATTTACTCCCTTTCTATTACTTGCTTGGTAGTCGCAACGGTACCGTTAGGAAAAAAGGAAGCCGAGTGAAGACGTTTCTGTTTTTAACGTTAACGCCATTAAGGGGAAATATCTGGTCGTTCAATTTTTTATTTTTTATTAACACTTCTAGAAGTTCCATGCCTAAAGTGTATGCCCAAAGAATCAAATAATAAAAGCCAAGTTCTTTATGCGTTTGAAATTCATCTTCATCTTCATTAAGTTCATACACTTTGTAATTGAATCATTTTACCCATTCGCCCTCACAATGGTCGCAAAAGAATGGTGGGTTTCAATTTAATTTTTTACTGCTGCTTCAGCTTCAGCTACTGGATTTGGTTTTATTGATTAACCAACCAGTCTGAGAACTGAAAGTAATTTCAACCGAACGTCGATTACATGGAATATGATTGACCCAAAAACCTAATTTTGATTTGTTTTTCTTTTTATATTCTCTTCAACGGAGTTTTGTATCTAGCGGGCGTACATAAATGTAACTAAGTAAAGAATTACTTTGAATCAAGTTGAAATCGTGTTTCTCTTCTCTTTCGCGCATACACTCACTTCAGTGAAAGAATGTGGCTAAAATGTTTCATTCGTTTTCAAAGATGATACAATCAGCCTGAAGACAAAGTGAGTGTTCCTTGTCTGTATACAATACAATCGATTTCGCTCGACGAGTTCGAGCAAGGCTAAAACCTGTCATCTTAACGTGACTACAATTAGAGAATGTCCACAGGGCGGATAGAAAACACTTTGACAAATTATGTGACAAAAGGTCGATGGCGTCATGTAGTTCTTTAAATATATAACAGAGAAATATTCAGAAAAAGGAGACATGGTTTGATCGTATCTTACCCACAACTTAGTTGTCACTATTGACACTGTGAGTTTATGTCTTTTATATTGTCTGAATTCAGCCACATTGGTATTGTAAGAAAATTTACTTTTTGCAGACAAATTGTTAAACAGGCGCACATGACCATGAGAGACAAATAATAATGATTGATTCATCATACATAGGTAACACTAATATATGGAGGACAGTTTATATGGATTATGGACAGTTTTACGGCTATATAGATTTAGATTTTGATGTTAAATATAAAATAAACATGCTTTGTTGTTTGATTTTCTCGTTTTTGCATCAGTGATAAATGTAGTAATCTCTTGGCCTATGAGAACTTTCTTTCTCATGTAATTGTACAAATATGGATATTCGTATGAAGATTTCAAATAATTTATTGTCTTGTCGGAAATAAGTGAAGTTATCTTTTGGTGAGGTGAGTTTTGTGTTGTTTGTGTCCTAAGCAACAATATTCCGATTCTTCATTAAAACTTTCTAATTGACATGTGTTAAATATGTGCATATGTATGTCAGACCATTCATATTTTGCGTACGAGTATAGGACGCTGCTGACGACATATTTTTGTTGCCATACAAGAGTCACAAATAAACAAACTCATTCGGCAGTTTTTGTTGTTCATCGACGAATCTGAGCGAGTTTTTGACAGTTATTCACGGATTTTTGTACTACTTCATTTTTGTGTAGTAGCATAAGCAGCAGTTTACGTGAAAAACTCTTTTATTATAAACTCTACAATTATTTAGTTTGCAAAATAAAAGTCCGGTACATTATTTCGGCCCAACATTTCTAGCAGTTGAGACTCGTTTATTTCGCAATTCAAATTATTAAAAGTGAAAGAACGATGTATCCCCATCGAAGATAAGTGGCAACACAAACCAATTTCTAAATAAACCCAGTTTTCCAAGCTTTTACAACATAATTTAAGAAAAACACATAAACAGTTCACCCTCAATAATGTCAATTCCCGATAATGTGAATCGGCAAAACTTAACAATTTCATCTTTATAATGTGAATTTTCAACCTCTAAAAAGTGATTTTTTGGTGGAGGTTTAAGACATTTTTAAGAACTATTTCTGTTGCTTCTCTTGGTCGCTTTTCGTGCGATATTAGGGACTAAACAACAGCTATTTGCCTTTATGTTTTAAATGCAGCTACAGGCTATATGGAGACAACTAAAATTTGTGTAGGAATGGATGTTATATGATCAGTTCGTGGTTATATTTTTTCAGTTAGTTGTGTCTTGTGTAGTTCGTGTTAAGTAATGAGAAGTTCCAAAAATGTGCATTCCTCTAAAATCCGAAAACGACTTGTTTTAATTAGTTCACATTATCCAGAATTTTAAAACTGACAGTTTTTTTTTTAAATGTGTTTTATCGTTGCAATTAACAATTTCTGGACATGTTAGGTAAGGATGTATTCTGCTCTGCTCTGCCCACATACAATATTCATGTCGAGCATAAAATCCAAAAAAACAAAAATTGTCCAGACATTTCTTCTTCTTCTCCTTACCTGGGTCTAAGCCAACAAGCCTCTTTAGACAGCTGCCTCCAATTTCGCGCGCCATAGGCTTCGTGGGCGTCCTATATTGCCTTGTCCCACTGGTGAGGAGTTGAACATCCTTTTTAGCTCTGCGTATTTTATAATTCTTAGTGGATTTTGATTTAATGCGTCGACTTCTACGCGGGGTGCCAGTTTTAATCCTGCATTTAAAATTCACGGCTCGACCTCCTTCGAATCACTGACAATGCTCAAAGAGTATAACTGTCCAGAAAAATCTTCTCAAACTTCGCCATTTAGAGTCGGCACAAGACTGTATGCCTCATCCACTCGTGAAAGAAGAATGCACACAAAACACTAGTGGTTGCTACACTAGTGGAAGCTGGGCATGGGTGCACCACGGTCTGTAGCGCCATTTATATTATATGTTCTATAATTCGTTATGTATTCATAATTGTCCAAGTTCTGTGATATCTTTTCTATCTTTGTTGCAGCATAAACTGCAACATCTCTTTCACTAGGACAATGCTGAAGGATTCATAAAAGAGGAGTTATTAAAATAACTGAAGTGTATTATTTTAAATAATTGCTTTGTCTGCTTCTCTTTCTCTCTCCACGAGATAATGGATAGTATCATATTAAGTTTTCACTCACCACTCATATCTCTATTTAATTTACCCCAGCCATAAGTTCAACTTCCTGAAACCCATTGGTTCCGGTTAAGCAAAGCCTAAAGTCGATGTATTCACAGCTATAGATCATAGCTCTCGTTTAACCACCGAACCCTACGCTAGAGCTTCAAAGAATTGGCATCCTGCCGCGCTTTAATTTATTGCGTCCCATCTGCATGTAGAAATTTGAGGGGAACCTCTATCTTGGTGGAAGATCCTATTAGTTGAAGACTTCTCCTAATCTGTATAATATCCATGATAAATCATCCATTTTCATACATTTCTGTTTAAAAATGTCTGCGGGTGGGTGTGAGTAAATTTTCAGCTTTTAATAATAAAAGGACAGCTTCATGCCAAAAAGAGGACTAAATTATGTTTCCTTATCTCTTGCACCATAACGATCATAACTTCTCTAGGACATATTTTCGGTGGTTTCTCTTTGGGAAATCTTATTTTTATTTGTGTAGTTAAAATTAACATAAATGCAGATGAATTCCTGGATTGCCTTGAAGCTGTAGCTACCGACAGTGATGTATTATAATTCTTTTCTTACCAACGGCATATTATTTTCCGTCTTGTCCTTTTGCTCATTGGGTATGTAATGCAGGAAATGTGGGAAGGAAATGTGTAAAAGATTGGTGACAGCAAAAGAAGATTGAAGCAACAATATACCCACAGCTATGTGGGTTATTACTTTGAATGTTGTCGTCTTTGTCCACCTAGACATTTTGTTCTTCTTCTTTTTTTTTTTGACTAGGGGTTATCATCTCTGGTTTTCTCTTTCCGGAGTATGTTTTTTTTCCTAATAATTATTTTAGTTAATGCTCCTGTTAACTAAGGAATGATAGATGTAGGTTGATGCTTTGATATTACTAGTGAGGTCATCGAAAGTAGTTTTTGTAAGATCTTGAAACACTTTTATTGAATACTTGCCTTTTGATTTATATTTATTGCTTATCATTCTCAATACTGGGGTGTCCATTTAAATATGCTGTAATTTGTTGTAAATATTTCTTCTAGCTGAACCACCATATCGTCTTCATTTTGTGTTTTTTATGAACATGATTGAGCAAAAGAAGGTATCGTTGATGCAATTGTTGAAGCAAAGTTGTAAGCGAGACAAAGCTAATGTCAAAGCTAAAATGTCAATGGTTGATCAAGATTTGGCATAATTTGCGAGCATCTCTGAATTGGCTGTTTGCCTATAAGGTTCGTTGCTAGAGGTCTTTCGTGCATATAATTCAATTACTTCAAAATAAATACCGTCGAAATCGTTTATAACAATACCTGATATATCGATGAACCGGATATAACGATATATTTTCAAAGTAATTTGCAATCGGTTACAGCGATGCCGGACGATGATATTCGTTATAGCGATGAAAATGTACCAGATTTAAGTCAAAAAACAGTTTATAACGATAGTAGAAAGCAAGTCGCTACATGTCTACAGAGTTAAAGTTAATTTTATTTACATTAATTTTATATTACATGCCTAGATAGATTTTCATGTCTTGTGTGTGAAGAGTTCAGTAAATGTTGATGTTTGTTTGAAACAAGAAGGGCGTGGAGGTAGTCCTCAGGATGGTAGAATATGCAATTTTGTATCCTGTATGTATACTGCGTTCTAGTATAGTAAAAAAATGCGCAAATTGGAAAATTCATAAACATTGAAAATGCCTTTCTAGATTGGTTTAAGGAAGATTGGAAGTATGAAGGATTTCATAAGTGGGCGAATACTTCAGCTAAATGCCGACGATTTAGCCATGTTATTGCGTTGGAAAGACTTCGTGTATTCTATGAGTGCGATGCAAACGGACGTATTTATTTCCATCTCTAGAATTATACTTAAAAATAAATTCTCAAAAGCACATTCCAAGTCAGCTCTATCTCGTTGCGATAAGAAAAATCGTATATTGGCCAAATAATGCTACACACCATTCCATGTTGGGATGCAGAGATGCATCTGTCTTCCAAAGCGGACGTGCAATCAATCAATCTATCACAACGAGTGAAGGTTCAGCACACTTTGCCAACTTACTGTCGTATCGATTTTCTACAACGCATCGTTCTTTTTCAGCTCCTGTCATTGTGATACATATTAAGAAGGAATATTGTGTTACATCTCAGTTCCTACATGAATACATTAAAGTATTAGGAAAACCATTCTGTTGGAAGCATGAAATGATTCCCTTTTCACTGGAGTGTACCAAATCAAAATGATTAATTAAAATACATACAAACATCACACACACACAGGAAATATACACAAGAGGGAGACCTTACTTTGATAGGATCCCACGAGGGTAAAGTGTAACTAGGACATGAATAACGATACGAAATTCAATTGCATTTATGAAAGGCGCCTTGGAAAGGTTTCTTGTTCTTGACACAGATTACACACTAGTGAATGGGATTTTCCGAGCCATGTCAGAGAGTGAAGAGCGAAGTGCTTGATTCACCCGCAAAGGATATGACATCGGCACACTCATAAACATTTCGCCCTGAATATATCCTCTCGATTTTTCAAGCATATACTGCAAATTAATAGACAACACCTGAGTTATGTGTATTCCTCGTTTTTTTTTCTCACAATTTTGAGGTGATGTGCGTTCATGAATAATTGAAGAGCGCCACGTGATAAAGTACACACACACACATACATTCGTCTATAGTATGCACATTTTGCCACTAAAAGGATATATAAATTCGTTTATCATGAATAGCTACAATCAGTGGGCCATCATCTAGATGAAGTTTAATGCAGAATAGTCCTCGCCATTCTTACTGTGAACCCAGATGTGAGCTACAAGTAAATGAATTTGGAATTTAGGTTATGTATGCATATTTGAGTGGAAATCTGAACGTATGATTGGGACATTTGTCTGAAGAGTGGAACGCAAAATGTTCGCCCATGGAACGTCTTAGAATATTGAAGAATCAAAACACAATGTGCGCTCTGAAAGGAATGCTATGTTATGCCAAATTAAATAACTGGAACAGAGCGTTCAGGAAATGTACGTATGAGTGTGTATGGGTGGGTTTTATTTTCCGCTCTAGTAGTCATGTATTTTCTATGCTGAGGGACCTTTATAAGCGTATATGTATCTTTACTCTGTTTTCGACGGCGGCGCTCCCTCGAATTCGTGAACACTTGAATTATTGAATTGTTCTTTGTTAGACGCAAGATCCTTAAACTTTACACAATCGGATATTTAAGGTTACTTCTTGTTCTTTCTCGCATAGACATGTGTGTTATATACTTTGCGCATTATTGGCATTCCTGTTTGTTGATGTGTTCATATGTTTTATCAATTTATATGGTGTTGGTTCCTTGGAAAATTTCACTTGATAGGATTCACAAATATTGCTTTAAGTCCACTTGAACCCTTACAAAGTTTTTGAAATACGACATCGAATTTAGGTGTGTTTTTAAGTATAACACTTTGTAGATTTAAGTTGGTCTCTCCTAGGAAATGTACTCCACGCATTTCATTTGGGGTTTTAATTGTTGTTAATTATACTCCTTTTTTTCGCGAGAACAGAATATCCGCGAAGATGCGGCGCGTTGTGCGTACTATTGTTCTCTCTCTCTCTGTCGCAGGACTTTTCGTTTTATGACGACTCCGAAAGGCGCCTAGACCATAGAAACCCTTCGTTTGAGTCGACGAACCTAACCAGTAAATAATGTTGACATATTTTCATCGTTTGGCCCTATCGTCGCTTAAACCCTAGCATTTTAGAGTATGCTTCTTTTGTGCATCTCTTAGCAGTCTGCTACGTTACATAGAAAGTGTTAAATGGTGTTCGGAACTCACTTACTACTCTTCTAGTTCGGAAGTGGATTAATCTTTCAACGGTGCACATGGTGTCACAACGGGTCTAATCCGTAAGGTGATACTCTTCCCATTTGGGCAACAATACTGCCTAATGACCTGGAAAAATATTCAAATGTCTGGAACTCATTGGTTTGCAACTACATATTAGGCCGAATCTGTACAACAACTTTGAAGATTCATATAAGTGTATGCCACAAAAATTGATTTTGCGTGCAGATTTTGATATATGGAAGATTTAAATTCAGTTGTCCACACGTAATTTATTTCTCTGCTGAAATTGGCAAATCGACATTAGATTCAGTGCACTTTTCCACATTCATTGCAACCCCTAAATGAACCAGAACAGACACAGCTGGCGTGCTTAGTGATTGCTGTTGTGACGCAAAGGTGCTGGGGAAATTATTCTTGTGTTAGTACGTATATATGTGTATGTGTATGTGATATAATTGATTTGTTTTGATTTAGTGAAATAATTTGAACTCGTTGATATTCAGAACAGCTTTTTCCAAAAGTATGATTTATGTACATCGCACAAGTACATATCAGACAAGGTACTTGATCGTTTGTTTTCTCGCTGCGTTACTAATCTTATCGAAAACATCACATTATTATTACATGAGCGTATTTGAATATCTAGATTTGGGTGAAGATGTTTTTTCTTTCGATCTGCCAGTCGCGACAGTTTGGTTTATGTTCGTAGTGATTTTCACTACGTTGCCTTACCTTTATTTTCTGCGCTGAGTAGACTGATGCGATGCATGTGAATATCGCTTAAAGTTTAACACACATTAAGTGTAATTTCAATGATTTCAAATAGAAAATGGTGAATTCTATATTTTTTCGACTTGGATGAACTAACATTAGGATATTCACTGGAAAATATTTAAAATTTCACGTCTATGCATCCACACATGCATAATATAATCCAATTGTGTTCCTTCACACGAGGCATGCAAGCACAATATTCTTTTATCCCCTCCCGGGTTCTAAAAGATTGCTAATGCCTGCTCAGCTATTTCCTATCTATTTACCCGTTAAGTGTGCTATACAACATGTCACTGAATACTTGACTTCTGTGTCTCTCGTATGTGCCACAAAAGCATTGCCAGTTGACGGCTCACATTCGGTTGTCACTCATGTCAACATCAACAGAGACGACAGTGACAAATTCTGATTCATTATTGACTTTCTTTCGTTCCTGTCATAAATAATTGTAATTCAATCGTATTGTCGGATGTGTTCAGACCGTAATACAGTTGAGTATACGGTAATGTCATTCTTATGCGTGGTAACGTATACTTACGCAAATTTAAAAAGCTCAAGCTTTTATAATTCTCCTCATATGATTTGATTCATAAAAAAGCAATACTCATCATGTCGGAATCAAAACTGACAGAGTCGAAATCAAATTTGACAGGGAAACATATCAATCACCCCAAAATACGCTACCTTCTTGTTTAGACGGAAAATTACAAGCACACCCGCGAAGAGTGAAAAACGGATGCGATACTTTTGATTGTTTGTTTACTTTTGCAATCAATATTTAAGTGTATACTTAGACATTTGAATGTCTATTTGCATTGAGAACTGTTTGAGTTAACATTGAGTTAACATTGCTGAGGAATGCGATTATATCGAATAACTAGATTTAATTAATGAAACACCATTAGTCCTGCTGTGGACGTGGTTTGATGTTTAAATATTTAAATTTGATTTGTGGTTGAACACTCTCGCTTTCCTGTTGGAGAGACACTTAGATTAATTTGTTTATACATTTAATTCAACTGGACATACAAGAAAAAAAATATTAATAATATCTACAGGGTGGGCCTAAGAAGAACTATCAATCTAAAGCACGTAGAGGGTGATTTTTTAGCTATTATCTTTTTGGCAACACTGGTTTAAACAGCTGACGCACGTTTCGTGTTTTGTTTCACTGTCAAACATCTTCAGTTTGGTCTATAATTTAACCAGAAATAAGAGAGCAAGGAGATATCCAACTTCTACCTCTCTTGCCCCTTGATTTCATCTGACAGCGTTTTTTATACGCTTTTTCTCCCCTGTCTGTGAATACGTGTGAGCTCTTATGAACAGCTGGTAAACAGCTGACACCCTTCCCCAACCGTAGTATTGAGGTGAATTAGAGTTCTTATTTAAAAATTCGCTCGTTACTGAACTTTTTTCAAATTTTGGTGTTAAATTTTCAACACAGAAAGGAGGGGTAAGCAATCGAACAAAGCGTATGTTCCTGAAGCAGATTTATTAAACTCCCATTTGTGGGAATTACTATCTGAAGCACTAGGGTGAAATTAATGAATACTTTACTTAATGTACATATTTATTTCTGCATATGTATGAATAAAACATATAAAATGCTTTCACGCGAAACTTGTGTAAAAGTACTAATAATAATAATATTGAAAAATTTGCATGAATCATTTAAAAAAAATAACTTTTTTGGTCATTTTAGTTTTTTAAAGAAATGTTATGGAAGTTTATTCCAAATTTTGACAACCATTTTCATGGATTAGTTTTCGTTGCATTATTTATACATTTTTCTGAACAATTATGAAATTTAAATTCATGAGTTTTCACAATTCATGAATGATATACAACTGCAAACTGATCGCCAATATATTACTTTGAAGAATTAAATTGATTCAAAATATTCCTGTAAATAGACTTACATGTATTATTTAAATAGCATTACATTTTTATTCACCCAAGTATTATATGTGCTCTTAAAAATATGAGTCACCTTTTGAACACCCTCCAAACAATAGTACATGAGATTGGGCAAATCCATGAATCTGCCGACGATTTTCCACAAAATCCACGAATCTGCCGCCATTATCCCACAAAATCCACGAATCGGCCGCCATATTGTGGTGGATCCATGGTTTTTGTAAGAGTATATGTGATATACAATTTCACATTTCTCTCCGGTGTGGACTAGGGGAAATTCTCGCCGAAGTTGGATATCTCCTTGCTCTCTTATTTCTGAATTTAACCATGAATCGTCTTACAAACGAGCAACGCTTGCAAATTATTGAATTTTATTATCAAAATGCGTGCTCTGTTAAGAAAATTCATCGCGCGCTTCTTACATTTTCCGTTTCCAAATTGTGTTCAGCGACGAAGCTAATTTTTGGCTCAATGGGTACGTAAATAAGCAGAATTGTCGATTTTGGAGTGAATATCAGCCAGAAGCATTGCAAGAGCTACCAATGCATCCAGAAAAAGTCACAGTTTGGTGCGGTTTATGGGCTGGTGGCATCATTGGACCGTACTTCTTCAAAGATGATGCGAATCGTAACGTAACTGAGAATGGTGAGCGCTACCGTGAGATGATGTCCAACTTTTTTTTGCCCAAAATGCAAGAGCTTGACTTGCATGACTTGCCACACAGCACTCGCAACAATGGACTTATTGAGGGGCGAGTTCTGTGAACATTTTATTTCACGTTCGGGACCGGTCAATTGGCCGCCCAGATCGTGCGATTTAACGCCTTTAGACTATTTTTTGTGGGGCTATGTTAAAGCTCATGTCTATACAGACAAGCCCGCTTCAATTGACGCGCCGGAGGACAACATTGAAGCATTTATTCGTGAGATACCGGCCGAAATGTTGGAAAGAGTATGCCAAAATTGGACTAAGCGGATGGACCATTTGAGGCGCAGTCAAGGTCAACATTTGCATGAAATAATATTCAAACATTAAATTATATGGACCGTACTATCGACTCAAATAAAGATTTCATGCATTTTTCTGAATTTTGTGTGTTTTTTTTTGAAAAACTTTCCTTTAGCTTTTAAAAAATCACTCTTTACAATAACTCTTCTGAAAATCAATTGTTTTAATTAATTTGTTTATATATTATATATTAAATACAATTCATGGACGTTTTTATGCACTACCTATGAAATATGATACTAAACAAATGTCCACCACTTTGCTGGATACAGACTTTTAGCACGTTTTCCATTACACCACGTAATGCTTCTGGTTGCAGGCGCCGCATTTCGTCTCGCTTCATCTGCCTAAGAGTCTCTGGTTTATTAACATACACTTTGTTTTTTCCCATAAAAAAAGTCGACCGACCGAACTCCTGATCTTAAAGGCTGTAGGGGCTAATCTTAAATTAAAATGTTGGTTATATTTTCGCTGAGTCATCACAACTGATTGTGACAAGAATAGAAAATTCGATATTTTCAACACTGTATATAGCCAAGAACTTAATTGAAAATAAAAAGGTTATTATCGTTTAGGATTGGTTCTATCACTGGACTTGTCCATCAGTGAAAGTAGTCCGACTATGGGCATCACAATGGACCAACATGGTCTAAATGTGCTTGCGATTTCGCTGGCAGGCCCCTTTACCTACCTACCTACTTAGCATTGGTTGGTTTTACACCTGAATCAACAACTGACTTCATAATCGTGGGCGATAACGCTTTGTTATTAAAAACCCGTAACGAAATTTCCACTTCTGTTATTTGAAAAATTCGTTTCTGTTGGAATTGCACTTATAATAAATATTGATCGTGATCAAATTAGTCAAGTACCTCATGTTAATTGTTCGAGTGGAACGCTTTTAAGCTAACCCTGCGTGAAAGGTATACATATAAAAAAATCCCATCCTACTTGCGGTGGAAGGGTAGAATAACCTTCCTTCGTTATTTTTTACTTCTTCATCACAAAAATTTGCAAGTAAATAGCGATAGAACCAGTACCTCGTTATTATGAGTGTAGGAAGATGCGATAACCTATAAGAAAAACGCTCCGCAAATTAAAGTCCACTGGTTGTTATGCTTTGTTTTCCCGACTCCATCTTCCATCTTTCCTTTTCACCTTTTCACTTATATTTTTTATTTTAAATTATACCCTAGCGGTATCGACAACTACGGCTAAATGGTAACTTTCATTTTAAACCTACTGGTTCGAGAATTTTTCTTAAAACTCTTTTATCCACAATGAAGCTAAATAGTTAGACAAAAATTCACTCTAATTAAATCAGGATGTGCAGAAGGGATCCTATCTATTGCAAGGGTATTTAACAAAGCCAACAAAAGCCAAAGCCAAACCTGCAAAGACACCACATTGGTTAGGTGAGCAATCATTTCAGGTGGGAAAGGCTATAAATACAAGCCCAGCAGATGGGAGGCGAACGGAAACAGCAAGAAAGTTCCGCCTGAGAAACTTGAAACTCATTAACCTAATCCCCAGGTTTTTAGCCTCATTTCGAAGGATTTGTTGGAAAATATTTTTAACTTGGCAAAGTCCACTATGTGGGTGTTTGACTGACCTGCGACGAAGGAGATTAGTTTATATTTCCTGTTCGGTGGCATCCCCGGGCAACCGAGTTGAAGTGGGTTCAAGTTTGTTCTCTTCTTATGGATGGTATGCCTCTCATAATTTTCAATTTGTTGGTCTGCTGTTTTCGGAAAACGTCAAATTAAGGGAAATGTTGAAGTATTCTGGTGGTGGGGTGCTGTGTAATTTATTTCGTACAATAAATCAATTGCTGTCAATGATCTGTTGTCTGTAGATTAGTGGTTTTCCAGAGAGAGAGAGTTATTCCGCGGTTAATGGCCAGGTGAATGGGGTCGGTCCTTTGAACATACATTACACGGATTACTGATTTCACTGTAAATGTATCCGAGGTTATGACAAGTAGATTATCGGCTTTATGAGTGGAAGAGATTAAGACTCACAGAGTCTCTGGCGGATGGCAACTATCACTGAATCATTTTTCAGATTGTGGGCAGAGTTTTCTAAAGGGCTTAATAAGAAGAATGTTTCTTCACTTAGTGTTTGGGACTAGATAATGTAAGGTCAAAGATGAGTGCCGGTTGGTAGTTCCCAAGCTATCATGTGGGTTGAACTATCTACTAGTGAACAAGTTCATGCTTCGTTTGAAGTATCCTTAAATTATTATTCAAGAAGTCGGCGAGTGAGTGTGAAAGAGATCGTCAAGGTGTTATGTTTGAATGCTGTGTAAAGTCCTTGAAGAGGCTTTCTCTTATTTGCTTCGCTTCCTTTAATACGATTAAAGGAAATTGAGGTTGTTGCGAGGTTGAGAGGGTAAGAAACTGGGTTGTTTATAATTAAATTGATGCTTCTGCAAAATTGTGTAAAGGTAAAAGATTAAGTACTGTCAGTTTCTCAATTATTCTCCATCATAATATTATACATAACAAGATTTTGATATAATGCTTTCTCTTGTTGGAGTCATATAATTTCTTTTAACTCTTCCAAAACGATGCCGTGCAACACCCTGAAGTCAGGTCTGGGCAAAGATCTCCCTGGTATTGAGTCATTTTGTTTAAAACGTAATCTCCTGTTTGCCCTTGTGCTCACCAAAATTACTTGTTCACATTTTCTCCATATCATCAGGACATGACTTAAATCTGTTCAATCTATTTAAGAAAATGTATTCTGCGTATTTGTGGTGCCGTCAAACGGTTCGCGACCATTTGAAGGGAGGTTTTGCTTGAACAACGAAGCGCACAACTCTTATCGTAGTGCTTTATTCTGTATGCGACAGACTTCAGACCCGAATGTAAATGACTTCCGTTTCACCCCATCGCACTTTAACGCCATGATATCGCTTGATTTTACCTCATGGCTTTTACCCCCTTCGTGTGCTCCTACAGGAGACGAATAAATTTATTTTTGTTTCGACGCGCTGCGAAGAATATTTTTCCAATTTCGTCTGTTAAGCGCTATTATTCGCTTCAAAGTGGAAAATTCAATTCATCGTTTGATATTGTTAGCGACTATACAATACGTATTTCTTTTTGTACTTTATGAAAATTTGTGGTTTCCAAATGACTGCAGACGATGCTTGTACTGCTATTCAATGAGAAATGTGTTTAATGGTCCTTGTAGTGGAAAGCGATTGTTAAGTGTTTTTTTCTTCTTCTTCGATTTTGCTGTTGAGCATAGTTTCTCTTGTTTATTTTCAAGAGTATCTTCGAGGTTAAACTCCTTTCAATGGTGAACTGTTTGCTTTGAGTGGATTAAGTGTGTAGACTGGAAGAAGTACACTTTAAATGCAATTTTTCATTTCTCATGCATATCTTTGAATGCTCTCGTTTAGTGTTGTTGTTTCTTTAGGTGGGTGTTATTGCTTCGTCGTCGACCGTTCATCCTTCCGAGATCAAAGATGTAATCAACTATTCGTATTCATGTTATTAGTAGGTGCACTTCGGTAACTCCCTACAAGTCGTTTAACTCACTATGCTCAGTCAATTGATTTCGGATAGACTGAAAGGGGTAATCATGTACATATCTAGTTCTGTTTAATTAAGACACTCAAATTATACACTCACTTTCGGTTCACCGGTCACGCGATTATTGATTTGTGCGTCACATACACAGATATTTTCTAAAAAAAAATTATAACCTTAAGTGACTGATTTTCAATTTATCGATCGATGCATAATAATCGATGCACATAAACGTTACTTGTTTGAATTTCCTTCAAATAATTTTTCTGAGACATGCTTCAACTGCACCTTGCCGTCTTATACATCAGGGAAATGTTATAATTTTCTTAGTTGAAATATTTCTTAGAACTTCTGTTTCCTCTTTTCGAAAGTATATCTATGCACGTTTGAGTCACGAACATGGAAAATGAAACTTTGCTCGTTGAACTCCTTTAAGACATTATTCAGTCGCTTACTCATATGCTGGGAACTTCACCATATACACGTATGCACAGACATATTATATGATTGTGGACATTTCGGATTGTGTACAGATGATTTTTTCCAACTCCGGTGGGATATATAAGTGTGTGTCTTTATTTGTGTGCTTAAACTTTAGAGGTTTGGTCCAGAAATGCGATTATGAAAAAACTATAAACCAGGATCATAGAATTGAATCACTTTTAAGGAGATGCTACTCAGGAAACTTAAGACTATAATCAAGGCGAAGCTAAACCGTAGCAGGCGGGTTCTCGATTTCGGATAATTCCACCTGCAAATTCACGTTAAAGTGCAAGCACCGAAACGAACGTGAATAGCGAGATGTCCGATTACCGACTATCGATTATATATGCAATAAGGATGTTTATTTGGTATTCAATATATTTTGTCCATGCGATACAATAGATTAGGGCAGAATTAGCGTTGTGAAGTCGACTGTAGTACTTAATTTCTGCTCAGTACTACACTTTGTGAAACACAGAATTCTAGTATTTTCATTTAAAGGAAAACGGCATGATTCTGCTTCCCAATTATCAATCGCATTTCACTGTGCCAAATATTGCCTTAATTACAAGCCTAATGTCGATTTTTAGCAAAATCTTATTTTGTGGATAACGAAAACAATTTCGCCTTATTGTATAAGTGACTTGAATACGTTTTTACAAGCATAAATCTACATAAACAAATACTTCTATACCCTTGTGACAAAAACTTACACTTTTGCCAGCTTCATTAAAAAAATAGATAAAAAAATAAGAAATTAGTTTCAAATAAATTCAAATGACAACCGTTTGTCAAGAATATCGTTATTTAAAAAAAGCTTTAAATATGTACAAAAATGCCAGTTGCTGAATTTTGTTTTTGTACTTCTTTCGTGGAGTTCGTGGAGCGTTTTCCCCGAGGCAGACAAACTCCTTCACTGCCTCAAAACTACGACAACGTACTCTACCACGGCATCATAGTGGAAATCCGACGTAGAATCGCCCTTGGCAACCGCTGCCCCTTCGGTTTGTCAAAACAACTGGGCTCAAAGCTCCTGACTCGAATGACCAAGATCATGCTCTACAAAATTCTTATTTTGCCAGTCCTGCTATATAGAGCCGAAAGCTGGACGATAAGCAAGATAGGAGAGCTGATTCTTGGTGCCTTCGAAAGATAAATTCTATGTCGGATATATGGTCCTATCTGCGAGGAAGTTAAATGGAGGTAAACGTGAAGTCTACGAGCGGCAAGAATTGTCCGAAAGGCAAGCATCCGTCGGCTAAACTGGCTCAGTCACATCGAGCGCATGTACACCAATGCTCCAGTTAAAAGGGTCTTCGATTCTTAGTCTCCTGTTTCGAGAAGGAGTGGAAGACCAAACCTCCGATACAAAGACTAAGTCATCGCGGACATAAGACCGCTTGGTCTGGATGATTTGAAGCAAGCGGACAACAAATTGGTTGATATCTTCACTGACTTGAGTTGTTTAATGCAATTCTCGTTGTTGTGACTTGGATATTAATCACTGTCAAAGAATTTAAGACGTCAGCATATACAAAATGAGTCTTGAATCTGGCCGATGACGTTGATCTAAGTTAGCTATTACACTTACCTCACGTTCTGTTAACACGAGCAAACATCTTTGAAAATATTGTTTTCTTTTTTTATATCCATTTCCCTTTTTACCTAGTTTCAATCGTAACCATAAAACGGTCATGTGCCCATAATCAATTTTCAATACTTACCAGATATTGATTTCAGTGACTTGTTTGATAGTTGCCCTTGCAAACCTCAGTCCACACCCGTCTCGTTGCATGTAACACTTAGTCAAGGTTGGAATGTCTTCGTGACCATCAGCTACTACAATTTTAAATAGAGTCTTCCTTTTATTTATTTGACATTAATCGTGAATGACTTACGTTATTTAACTGAACAAAAACGCAACGAAGTCTGATCGCGTGTTCGCAGTAAATAGAAACCATGAAAATAAGAGACACGAGCTGCATGGTCCTTGTCTTCCTGAATGTTTCTATATTCATGACAGGCAACACACAATTATGACATAACGTCATGCATTTTTAAACTTGTGATTCAATACAATCGAAGGTTGGCACTCATTTTTGTGACCGTCCTTTGATGTGGTGAATGATAAAATGATAAGAACGTGGGTGTAGTACGCTTTTCATTTCGCAACTACACATCAACTCTGCTGATTCAACACAAAACACCCATAAGGCGGAAAGTGTCTTTCAAAGGATACGGCACGTTATTAACGAGATAAAGAGCTATCTGAAGCTCATTTCTTTCAACCCGCAAATAGGAGAATACGGGTTACACTTGAGGGCAAAACCAATTCGGTATTATCTACGAAGTAGCAGATGTTGGATCATAAATAATATAATCAATACATCTTCCTTGTTGCATTACACGGCCTTATGGGAGATTAGAAATTCCTTGAGCATCTGGGTAGATCCCAGGGGAATCAGAGATCTTCAAGTAATACAAAGTCAGCCTTCTTTTGCACACACATTCTGTTACTGGGCAAAGCTTTGGTGTCCATCCCCTGATACGTGACCTGGTTAACCTTAAGGCGTTAATTGACTATCTTCTTGCCCTCGTCCTCGTGATGGACACAGAATGAGGGTGAACGAAAGTCTCCACAAAATTTGGATACTTCCATGGCATATTACACGTCCTTTATGTTTCTTCACCACCACAACAAACACCGTTACCATTCAACATCAACCGACCATAAATCAAACGAAGAGCTTTTCCTCCAGTGACGCCAAGGTCACTTTCATTCAACATTGATAGCGTCCATTCTTCTGCTCCATATCACTGGGATTTGTATGATTATTCCCTCTCGTGTATGCCTATGCATCGCTACACCCGCACCCTGCCCATACCGGCTACCTACTTAACAGAACCAAATGTTGACGAAAATTACATGGTGCTACGAAGAAAGACGAAAAACGACTTACACACACCCTCGGTCTCATAAGTTGGTAAGTTCGAGGCAATTTTCTCAAGATTACCTTTTATGATGAATTCTCTGTGGGCTGTCGATTTCGGATAGTTTGCCTGGCAAAGTTCACGCTAAAGTGGCAAACAAACACAGAAACGAACGTGAATGGCGAGTTCATGTCCGATTACCGACTATCGACCATAGACTATGGACTATGCACTACCGTCTACCGACTGCTAAATGATCAGAATTGAACACAATGAATTATTTCTGTGATACCTGCGGCGAAGTACAAAGCACGAACACTACCGTCCCCTGTCGAGGACCAGTCAATAAAGAATTTATATGCCAAACCAATTCGGAGGCACACGTCCAGCAGAATGAAGTCGAGGATTCTCCTCGCTCCGCACATTGCCACAACATTGTGCCCCAAAGCATGGGGAATCCATTCACATTCTGTCGGGGATGTTTGTTCGTTTTTATTTGAGCACACCCCATCACCGCTGCTGCTGCCGCTGCTTGGCGTGCCACTAACACAACCACAAATCCCGGGCGCACTTGAACACTAGCGAGTTGCCAGAGGCAAGTATTCGACCCCGACGCCCGCCTTTCCCAGGGATCCGTTGAAAAGGAATCATTTTGTATTCGTAAGGAACATTGAATAGGCCGTTACAAAGGGGGAGAAGAAAGAAGAAGAAAATGAAACGAACGACGATGAAGACGGAAAGGATGTTCCACCGACCCAGCGAAAGAGTCACATTGAAGATGGGGTATCCTGTGGCTGTGTGTGTCCACATGAATGTGTGCCAGCCATAGTTCTGTGCGAATTCGATTTTTTTGTTCCCTTACCCCATACATTACACTCAATTAATATCGACTTATTGCTATTTCGGGGATGATTCATTTGGTATTAGGTTTTTATCTGCGAAGAATGTATCTCACATCGTTAGTCTTCAAAAAGGATTTCTCACCCGGGCTATGCCAGCCTTCCACAGCCGCATATGCATATGAAAGGATTTGAATAATTGAAAAACTGAAGAAGAATCCTGACTTGAGAATCCCTTAAAGGACGCAAACCTCCTCCGGATTTCTCGTGTTGTAGTTGGCGTTGTTGTTTTATTCATAGCACTACACGTGCTTGTGTCTTTATGTATTTTTGATGCGAGGCTTTGGGGCTATTCTGTGTGGGCACTGAGGGAATCTGGGTCAATTGGTTTAGTTTGACCAAATTCAGAAAATCCGTGAATCCGAGAAAAGGACTGCACATACACAAGCTCCCAAATTGCATAGACTGTTACATCCGATTGTGTGCTTGAAGGTTCGTTTTCGGGTACAGACAAAAATGAATAACACAATTGGTCTTTCATCCTACATGATCCGAATCCGTGTCAGCAGTTCTTGAGATACATCCACTCCTTTTTCCAAGGCATTTAAATTTTCATAAGAAAAACTTCTTAAAGCTCTCACAGCGACTGGGTCAAGGGAATCCAACGATCATTGAATTTCGGTGAGAAGGTGCGCCTCAAGTAGACGCCTGCAGCAAGGACCTTTTAAACTGTTTCAATTTCAACGCGATAACCCGGGATCTAGGAATTTTTCTTTGTGGTTGAAAAACCACTTGAAACCACTTAGGAAAGCGTTTGGGGCATTTTTTTTTGTTGAGTCATCACGGTTGTATTTAAAAACCATTTTGCTGGAGGAATGTAGCAATGGATGTGTATTGAATTGCTTGTTGCGTTGTCTGACACCTCTGATAATATTGTTCCGTGGAACTCTTCAATTTGCTTCAAGGAATCGGAATGGGAGGCTTACATTTTTCAGTGAAACTTTGGAGTTCATTGAAATATATTTTTCACTCAAAGTGGTGGTGCCAGGTGTCTTTATTTTAAGCACTATCAAAGCGTGCGGAGGTTGATAGTTGATTTTTTAAGATCCGGAAATGTGATACGGGTCTCGTATCGAATTTGGTGTAAAAGGAACTACTGTTCTTTCTTGCTTCTGTATATATATTGGGATATGCATAGTTTGTCAGTATGTCTGCACATCAATCGACTCTTTGTGGACCAGGCACCAAGCTGTCCACTAATCCTTCCTCAAGACATCCTCCTCTCAGTTCTTCGATTTCTTTACGAGAAAAAACTTCTTAACTTGGAAATAGGGAGTCTTTTGAAGGACTGTACATTATTAGCATATCTCCATGCCTGCATAGTTTTTGTAGCGTCTTTCGGACGGAGACTAAGGCCATTTAAATGCTCCTCATGCAAAAGCAAAAGGGCCAGCTGAAGAACACTCTGATATCGAAAATGGACGTCGTCCATAAACATGCTAAAGACAACCAAACTGCAATAAAATCCTTGGATTAGGTCACAATTCATTTATTAACTGCTGATGAGAGATGGACAAACATCTTAATATTCACCTCATGTCAGTGTCGGGACATTAAAACATTTACGGAAGACGGGAAATTCGTCTCAGCACTCATTTTTAGTGTAGAGCTATCACACATGTCTCGAGATACAACCAAACATTTATTAAAGTGGTTAGCTCAACTAATCGTGGATGGTCCGAAGGCACAACGTGCCGCATTAAAAATAAGATTCGGCCCACACTAAAACTCAAGTGTATTATAACAGAGAATTGCGCAATCAGCATGGGTGCCAATTGGATGAATCTTGTATACAATGACTTCTGTAGGAGTTGCACCGATGAGGAGGAGGAGATGAAGATCATTACCCGCATTCTATGCACTTGATATGATACGCAGGAAAACTCAACTGGGGGCATACTTCTTCGGAAACCTTAACGAGCTGAATAACATCAGCATCGGTTAATCCAATCACAAGCTAATTGGGTTGAAGATATCCCGCTCCGAATGCTATGTCACTGGTCCAGACTTTTGCAAGCATTCGCTTTAACAACAACACATCTCTATAGTTGTTGATGGTAAATTTTTGCAATTAGACATGGTGTATTTATCAACTGTTTCTTTATTGATTGTTTCACCACTAGTAACTAGCTGTAGTTTTAAACCGTCTCAGGAAGGCGAGGTGCGGCACGGCGTCACACAAGCCACACAGCGCAAGTGTGACTGATAATGAGTACAGTCAGAGGTGGACAGGGATCAGGGGACTAGCTTGAACAGCAACCACTCTTGTTGGGCGTTCTATTTTTCATTCAGGATGAGCTTGCACTTTTATGCAGACACAGAATGGTGAAGAATTTTCTAAACAGTGTCTCGAGAAAGGTGGAATCATGACTAATTCTGAAAACTGTTCCAATGTCAAGAATTACACCTAGCCATGGAGTGTAAGATCCGACGCACGCACGACGCCACTGCTTCACTACGAGTGTGCTTCGCATTACAAAACACTCTGTGTGTTCTCAAGACTTTTATATGATAGTTGTATACTCAATAGTTGACGTAAGCAGTATTGTATTTAATTAACGTCACGGACTTATTGAACCATCCTCTTGTACATGGTTTTATATACGTAGACAACTAATAAGGTTACAAAACATTTGTGAACTAAAATCTCAAGTCGAAGCTACGGGATAAGTCAATGCTTGCTTCTAAATGTCACATAGGCTTAATTAATTGACAGCAGGAAGGGTAATAATCATATAAATATCTTTGCATATCATTAGGATATGTAGTCATGAAACCTCACTAACTGATAACGAACTTAATAACAATAATAAAATACATACATGCATACATATGAGATTATTACGAGAGTTGTAACCATAATTTAGTTTTTAGACAGCGTTTTTTATAACATTTTCACGGACCAATCAGAGAATACGATTTACATGGTGTACTGGTGTCACAGCCATAATGAGCAAGAGATTTCAATTGAAAGGCGGGGAAGAACAAAAAGGAATAAAATTATGCCAGGCGAAAAGACTCAAGACATTGGTTTGACGTTGGTAAAGGAAACACGAAGATCCATGTTAGAATATCAGGATATACTGAACTTATTCATCGGGCTAAGCCCATGGAAGACATTGTGTTAGTTTTCTCAGCTCCTCCACCGAAAATATTTCTGTATGGAACAGAAGTTGAATTGTTCCAATATTTACCTCGGCATTTACAGAACTAACAGAAAACAGTATCATATTGGAAATCAGCCAAATATGGAATCACATGGTAGCTGCAAACATGAATTTGTTTTTCAGACTCATTACCGAGTGTGTCAAAAATTTAAGCTCCACAAATTTATTTGATTTATGGAAAACACGTCTTTACTTTATTGCTCCTAGATCACGAGTGAACTCTTCTTTTCTCCATATTTCTTTTTTTCGGTAGCCCTTCGGAATTTATACTTTCTGTTTTTACAATGTCACCACAATAGGTTGACTAATCTGGTTACACTATGAATCAAAAAGGAGTACACAAAATATATATATAGATTTTAATGATTTAATCGAAACTGCAATAAAAACAAAATGTTTGTTTTCGTTTTTTTCTTGAATTCTGCTTGCTTTACCATCTCAGGTGCCACTGCCTCTTACCCCGCCACTGCTAGATGCGGCGTTTCATCATTAACTGTCGAGATTGACTGTCAACAAATTTGTGATTTATTTGATTATTTCGTATCTATGTGTTTTCAGCCCGCTCCTTATAGCTTCTGTACACTTTTACTGCGTGGCGGCCGTGCCGTTGTGGGTATGTGCGTCGACCCTACACACTTGAACATCGGTGTCTGGGTTCCCAATACGACCAATTATAATTTTCACGGCCTTACATCCTTCGAGTCATTGACAATGCTGCAAGAGTGTCTGTCAAAGAAAAATCTTTTCAAACTTGCCCGTTCGGAGTCGGCATAAAACTGTAGGTCTCTTCCACTCGTGATAGAACAATAGTACGCATAACACGAGTGGTTGCTGAGAAGCTAGGCCCTGGCCCTCTACGGGCTGTAGCACCACCCATATTATTATATTATTATTATTAAAATTTTACTGCACATTGTTGCATTTTCCTATATAATACCAATTATAAATGAGGTGAATCTTTTCATCTTACAGCAATTCAATTGCTGTTTTTCATTCTTCAATTTACAATAAATGAAAGTGATGTTAACTTAGCAACACATCTGTCCAGTGTCAGAAATGGACTCTGAGTGAGGTCACAACATAAAAAGATGGCGGTTTTGACAAGCTGTCCAGTTGCTCTTGTTTTCTTTAGTCTTAACAACAACCTATTTATAACCTCATTCGGCGTGTATTTTTGGCAATGGATATATGCGTTTCTTACAGATGGTTGGCCCGGTCTCAATTTGTCTGGCAAAGATGTCAGATTAAGAATTGGCATTTCACAGAATTGGCAAATGTTTTTCTACAAAAAGTTCACCCGTTTGTACCTTGGGATCATTTTTCAAAGACGGGCCCTCCCCGGTTTCGTGTGAGATATGGCAATCATCTGAACATAGCCTTAAGCTTTCGAAACAGTTAAATTTCGTTGGTATCAAAATGTCCGCGATTACCTCACGAATCGTCTTTGCAAAGTAGTTTCTAGTACACAAAGCAGTGAACGAATGAATGAGCTGAGTTTGCTATTCACGTTCATACATAACATGACATCGCTTGTAGCCACGGAGCAAGTTGACAATTTTAACGACTTTTTTGGACCAAATTAAACCAAATTGTACCAAATTAGTCCTCTAAATTCAATCCATTACAGTTCCTCTTATTTATTAGTCATGATAACCATATCACAGTGCAATTTCGATTTTTGCAACTAATGAAACCACCTGTTGAAAAAATCGGAAAGTTACAAAATAGCAAAACTTGCTATTTAATGTATAAATAAAGTATCCTGAGTTACTATTTCATAAAAAAAACAAATTCATTTACATATTTAAAACTCTAAAACGTTGTTTGCAAATATCGAGTGTTGCAGAAATCGAGTTTGCAAAAATTGAGACTGCACTGTATATACAGATTTATCTTTCCTCCTCACAGAGCATGTGTATCTGATTGATTTTCTTGATGCTTGATTTCACATTTTTCATTTTCAATAAAGACTGCGTCCTCTATGCCGTCGGAAATATGGTATAGAAATAATTGAAATGCCACAGCTTCACAATGACCAACACGCTGCCTTGTTAACGTATGTTCACACAATCACAGTGGAGAGCACGTGAGTGTGTCCATCTTTAATTCGCTTGACAACTGCCAACGACATATGCATTCATGTTTGATTCAATTCAGTTCTGAGAATCGAAAAATTATATCCACATGTCCCCCGTCATGGATTGTTATTTGTCACCGCCTACAAGGTAAATCCTAATTCCATATCAACCACCCCCATCGCATTATCCACACTGTAAGTGTCAATTTGTGCCAAAATGGAGAATTATGATTGTCTTCATATTTCGCAAACAACACCTTGCCAAATCCCATGCGACGTGTTCCGGAGATTCATTCCTCCAATAAATTAATTTGAGGTCCTTCGGTCGATAATCATCAAATATCCACAACCAAGCCCGCAATGGTCTATTCAGTGGTGCCCATTTGTTTCTGAGGATACACACCTCAGCTAATTACACACCATCACCACTACCAGATGAAGATTTATCCCCTAAACTTTAACACCACCCACTCACGAACCACCTGACAACACAGAAACGTGTCCTGATGACATTTATTGCTTAACTGAGTCTGAGCGAATGATTGACAGATTGACTGTGTCCACGTGTAACGTTCCGCAGTTTATCGATTGTGATTGTGATTGAGTATGAGTAATCGGATTTCTCGTTTATACACATCCATACAGATAAATCAGAAAGTGTTCCTCATTCGGTCCTAACTATCACTTCGTATCTCTTTTCAGCTTGCAGAGCCGGAAGGACGATAGTTTTATATTCCAACCTAATGAACTGACATAACATCCGCAAATTGAATGTCTCCGAATACAGAAAAAAATCATTTCAACAATGAAACTAAGTGTTAGCGCGTATCGCGCCCATGCATCCGCTCACAAGAAGATACTATCCAACAGCTATCACTCGCAACACAACTACGGCAGTACAGCAGCGGCGGCATCGGCATCTACACCAACCACCTTTTTTACGGTAAGCGGATTTCCCCCCACACAGCCACACAGAGACACACACTTATCCCAACACTTACCCACACACCATAGCACACACTCCCATTCTCTTTCACATTTGTTACTACCCCTGTACATGTCCTTCGTGAGTAATTAATTTGCTGGCAATTAAATAATTTGTTTTATTTACTTTATACCGTTATTCTGCCATCCTGCCATCTTGGCCTCCGGTGTGTCAGTGTCAGAGTCAGTGTCATTGTCAGTGTCATTGTGTTAGTCGGCATTTGGGGACACAATCACTTTATAACTTCATTCATTCGTCCTAATTCGACGGAGATCGACCCACTGGAGTGTACTCAGACAGCGGCAGCGGCAGCGGCACAGACACAGCGACAGCGACGTCGGCGGCAAAGGTAACAGAGGCGACATTCAACGCACCCTGACAGGCGAAAACATTTGACTTTTGAACTCTTCGACAGTTCAGGTGTTCAGGTGAGTTTTGAGACTCGTCTGCGTGTTCTGTAGCGCTGTCGGTAGCGGTATCGGTGGGGATGTCCCTGCCAAATGGAGCTCTCTCAGATTGAGAGTTTGATTTTAACACGCGGACGTTTGGTTGGCTCTTGGACTTTATTCTCAGACACTTCTAGGTGCGCATAGTTAATTTTAAAGCTGCCATTTCCTTATTACCTTTTCTGAAAGCTGTGGTGTTATGGCGAAATAAAATTAAACGGATTCAGAGACCCTGGTGGCCGAGGGGTGGGAAGAAGTGAAGAGAGTGAGAGATTGATAGGAGTACTCGATGTGCACGGAAGGAAATAAGTGCTTAAATGGTGTTTAAGGGATTTCAGTTCGTGCCATGCCACCGCCACCCCGCTTGAAATATTTGGCATTCAAACTCTGTCAGAGAGAACGTGCTGGAAGAGGGGAGTGCTGGAGTATTTCGGTGCACATTGTCGTAAACCAATTGTGGGTTACTTTGAGATGGGAATACTCACTGAGTGTAGTAACGCATTCCTTGTGCGTGTTGTTTGTTTATTCATGGAATCTGGGATCTTGTTGATAAATAAAGTGAATTTGTGTATGGGTGTGTTTGTGTTTGTGAATTAACAATGAAATGGAATGCATCAATTCCGTTGGTAGGTGTTAAAGTCTTGAAGGGATTTCACGTTGTAATCGGATCTCAACGCTTGGGACAACCTTGACGAATGAATAAGTGGGTGGAATTTACGGGATACGATGGTTTATTGTCCTTCTTTCGAGTAACTCCTTTTTCTCGTCGGTTATTAAAAAGTTACTTTTTTTTTGTTTCGTTTTGAAAAGTACCAATTCATCATTTCCTTGACAGTGAACCACTTACTCAAGTTAATGGCACGAATGAACATTTGGTAGTAAATATAGGGTTGGATCTTTACGAAGGTACATTTATTTAGGGTTTAAGTGTGAAAAAGTGGATGCGGTAGTCAGGTGTTACAATAGCACCTGGGAAAGTATTTCAACTCTCTGCAATGCCGTCTGTGTCTGTGGTTTGTGTTCAGCTTGTTTAAGATGTTTCTTTGTGAAACTACTTCTAAAGGTGTTGTTACTCACGGTGTGTACTGTGTGTGTTTACATTGTTCATTGTGTACTTATCCTCTTTTGTGTAAACTGTTCCGTGAAACTGCTAAAGTTTGTGATTAACCTTTCTTCTCCTTTTACTTTCGCCGTAGTTAGAACTAAAAAGTTTTTCTCGCCATCAACCCCCAGCGCCAGGGAGCATAAGGCGGGGCTTAGTTTAATTGGTGGCTTGGATACAAGTGTGCTCATTGTATGGGAAGGTTTCTGATTTAAGTCACTGTCTGAATTTATGTACAAACTATTGCATGGTTAAACACTAATTAAGGATGTGGTTTAAATCATGTAAATCCTGTGTTAAGTGTGATTTAGTGGAAGATAAGAAATTACGTTTCAATGTTTACGCAAGGCATACACGGCAATTAATCAAACATTCATGCATCATGACATATTTGTACGTGATAGGTGTCTGCATTTGATTTTTATTCCTGAATCATAAGTCACGCAAATGTAATTTCTTTTAATAACCAACAACAAGTGACATTGATGGAAAGTGACAATTTGTGAGTGACAGATTATCACTACCGCCATTATTCACTGTTGTGATATTTTCGTGTAACCAACCACAAAAGGGGATCCCTCCACACAACCAACCCTACGCAACGAGATAAGTAGAGTCCTCCTTCCAAATAAATCATTGTTCCCTCAAACCACTTCTATGACATCTGAGTACTCTCAAATTTCAATTATTTGCCTTTGATGAACCGCAGTACCAAATCCAAATTCTTGTCTACAATTGAATTACCAGTTTACAGACTTATGCTCAAATACAATGAAAACAACCGCCCCCCAATTTTTGGTCCCCCTTGATGGGCTGATTAACACACAAACACGATTGCCATGACCAACCCAAAGTGGCCATCGTATCGCTGGCGAATGGAAATCTGTATATCATGCTAAACTAAATGGTTAAGGGACTTTGCCTTTCTCTTGGGTCTGCTTTGGGCGATTTATTGTAGGATGTAGAATAATCAACAATCAAATGTATTAGTGATGACTTCCTGCTACTAACACCTTTCGTCGACTGGGGTCATTTGTACGCCAAGTGCTTTTTCACTGATTGATCGTTAACCAGATTTATTGACTGGAATTTGATTTGCGCTTTTTTTTTTTTTTGAAATTGTCTTGTTTGAACTTCCGTCTTCTATATTTAATTGATCGACTTTTAGATACCTTGTTGGCTGACTTTAAGGTACCCGTTCAATGTTTAATGTACATACCACAAATTGGTAAGCAAATATTTATCGAGTTCTGAATACTTCAGTTTCCTTCTCAGAATTTGAATCAATTTCGATTAACAAACGGTAATGCATCAAACAAGAAATTATGTCCACACTTTGAACAACCTTTGTGGATTAGAAGTTAAATGCCGCACGACCTTGCTTTCAGGACCACCTTCTTGGTCGTTGGAGTTCATTTTAAACACACAGCAAGGTGGTGGAAGCTATACCTTGGTTCACCTGGGACCGTTCTTTAACTCGAAGAAGATGGAGGGGAAGTGTTATAATGTGCTCACAATTCCAATGGGAACTTCACACGTTACAGAAATTGTGTCCATCTTGAAAGGACACCTATAGTTATTCATTGTTTTAGTGCTATGCTATCTTTTAGGCTATTCCCTAAGGAGATGGTGATAAAAATACATCCTCTCACATCTAAAAAAAATAGTGTATTAAAGCTTCAAAAACTTGCCTTTCATCGTAACCCGAATGCCCTTCCAAAGCCATTATGAACGACCGGCAACTTTGTTGAGTTCCTCTTCAAAAATACAGAATCAAATGTACCAAATGAAATGTTATCCCCCAGGAGGGTCTGATATCAAAGATATTGAGGGGTTCTATCGCCAGAAGGTCCCTTCTTATTTCGATATCAACTTCAGTCAAAAGCCTCTTCGAAATTCCACATCTTAACATTTAATTTCGCCACTTATGTGGACTGTCTGTCTGAGAGGTGAAGTTGTAACATGATACATGCTAAATACATAATTCTCCCTTGGTCGACATTCAGTGGCAGTTCCGTTGCTTGTCAACATCGAAAATAATGTCAACATGCGGTTTCTTTTTTTTTTACGGCCTTCCAGTTTGCTGAGAGAAATGTGTACAAAAATGCGAGGGGCTGTTATAATGTGAAGTGTTCGTTTATTGTCGGAGCAGATCTCAATGGCTTATTATGCCTGGAGCATTTCCATTTGTTTTTTTTTTTGTTACTGAAGACCTTTGCGGCTTTTTTTTTATGTCAAATGGTGCATGCGAGCCTTGTCATCCACTTTGTGTTTCTGGGCCTGGAGATATTCTGGCTTGTTTGACAATTGGAGGCAATATTGTAGAACAAATAATGAAATTAAATGTTTTAATTACTTTTTATACAACTTTCTTGGTGATTTGAAATATTCGAACTTCTCTTAATTCAATGGCTTTGCTAACAATTGGCACATGATCCGGTCAAGTTTTAGCCCTTAAAATGCATGTAAACAGTAGCAGTACTCGCCACTTGATCCACTTGAGCCTTAGAATAATGATTTAAGGTGGCTTTGTATTAACTTGATTAAAAACTCACAGATTGAGATATTCAATTATCTCTAGCTTTTATGTTTTCCCTCTTTGAGTGCTACAAGCATGCCAATATGACATAATCAAAATACTGTTACATCAGAAAATCCTTCAATCTCTGATCTGGGTTGTGTAAATGTACGAAACGAACGCCTTTTACCGTATATCTCATTGTTTCTGAGGGTGTGTCCTTTGTCCACACAGATGCAGATATACATGATTCCTCATTTGGTTCACAGATTTTACACCTCAGTTTGATGTGAGCTCTGTACGATTGACATGTGTGTCTTCATTTCATGGGAAAACTCCAAATGTGAGCACGTGCATCCAAGGACTACTTTTGCTGTTTCATTTTCTACATTTTTTGAGATTAAACTCGTTGCATGGAGGTATTATTGAAGAATCTACTTTCAAATCCTGTTTCTTAACAACAGAAGTACATTTCATTGTAATTAAATGTAGAAACTTTGCATTTGTTTTGAAATCCCATGTGACGTAAGGAAGGAATGCATTTTGTGTTTTGACTTAAACCACTGTCTGTCTAACGATTGAAGGACAAAAGGAAAATGGATAGAACTGCTCGTAGATGGATTACATTGGCATGTGCATTGTTATTATTCATAGGCATCCAAGAAAGAATGTATACTCCGGTCGCAAAAGCTTTTCCTTCTACCTTCGTAGTTGATCTGGTACGTTTTTGGGAGGAGGATGCTGGCCATAAAAAAGAACAGTTGTAGTATGCATGTGTAGGTAGGTTATAAGACATCCACGTTGATGGTTGACTTGCATACTACTAGTCTACGTAAGAGTTTTTTTGGTAGGTATGCTCTAAGATGAAAGTAAGAGTACCAGGACATTGTGCAGCTCTATATTTCGCATATATGTATGCAAAACGAGTAGGATGCTGTCGGTCTAAAAGTCTGACGGTCTAAGAGTCAGTAGAAACTAAATATACGTCCACACCTTTTCATACTGTAAAAACTAAGGACTATTGGCAGATCGCTAAAATTACAAATGATATGCCATGATATATGCCTATGACATGTCATTAGTTTCTTGCGAATATTAGCAGATACATATTTTGTATATGTATTTTGAATATTAGTAGGATTTTGTCGTCAAGTTGGTCATCCTCATTTTCTCAGTGTGCAGTACACTCTTGGATTCTAGATCTAATGTCACCAAAGATTGGTGCTAAAAGAAAAAAAAAAACAAAGCCGTTGTAGCGGCGAGTATCGAGGACGATCCAGAAATGTCTATTCAACCCCGATCAGCTGAATTGGGCAGCGACAGGGAATCAACACGGATTATTGTGCGATTGGACTATCCGTATAAGATAGTGTGATAGTGTGACGTAAGAATTGAAGGGCGATAGACAATGTCGTGAGTTCGCTAATTGGGAGCTGAACATTTTGGCCGGAGCTCCCGAATTATTCTTCCAAAATGAGGAATGGAAGTCTGTTACCGTCAATGGTATCAAGCATAGAGTGATGTAAACCGCCTTTATGAGACCAGAGCTCGATAGCATCAATATATCCCAACTGTTTTTCAAACAAGAATGCGCTACATTCCATACAAGTGACGCAACGCCCAAAGTTGTGAAGGAGAAAGGTCTCAAGGTGAGAGTTTTGCAATCTTCCTATGATGCGACTTGATACTACTCGATTGAGGTAGCCCATGAGTAGCCCCAAGTCCTTAGTCTACGTTAACAAGATCCAATTGGAACGAACTCGACCACTGCCGATTGGTTGGTAACTATAAGAATCATTCTAGAATTTTAGTTTAGTTAACAAGGTATAACATTTTTGGTAAACCTCTTTTCCTCTGATTGGAAAAGGAAGTTTAGCCCTCATTTGTCATTTGCAGTTTGCGGCCCAATATTATTATACTTACATAAATGATTTCGTATATATTTCTCAGATTAGTGACCTTTGGTGGCGTAAACTCCCCGGGGACACTGCCTACAGTCATTAACTCTAAGTTGTCTTGCGACTCCGATGACTTGGTTCTTTTGTACTGGAGGTTCGTTATTTCATTTCTTCCCGAAGGCGAATTCCGAAAGAGATTGAAGCTCGCTAGACTTTTCCGACATTTGTTTGAGTGTCAATGCTGTTCCAGCTGCGGACATAATATTTAGACCTTCACACAGTATGCTGGGCAGGATCGTTAAGCAGGGGGATACCAGAAACGATAGCATTTTCTGTGGATTCATTTCTGAAAAAAAATCAGAAATGAAGTAAAAACTGATTGGAAAAACTACAACTATCTACTTAGTTAGTTGAGTAGGCGAGAACATGATTTGATTAGTTATTTATTTTGGGACAATTTCAAGCTAATTATATTATTATTATATACTCTAAGGATAGTTTTACCTCCAAGGAAATATTGCATAAATTACATAAAATCAAGGGAGAGTATTTGTTATTTTTATTTTTGCCTTTTTATTATTTAGACATTTCCTATGTTTTTGATGAGGGAGGAGATTTGTTGCCAAACAAGTGGCGAGTCATGAAAACTTCTCTCTATGGGAACTGTCACGAAAAGGTGACATTAATCGTGACCATTTCAATCACGTGACTTGACACATTCAGATTTATGCGTTGGGATCAGGGTGTTTTCCATAGTTCTCGTGAAGTAAAAACAAAAATACAATAACAGAGGCTAGAGTTCAAACGCATGACAATTAAATTGAAAGCTGACTGTCCGTCTTTCAAAATTGAATGGGAACGAATTAATTATGTTTTTGTACATTTCTACTTCGATTCATTTTCATTAAGCCCTTAAATCGATATACATATGTATATATCAGAAATGGAAATACTCACTGCCTGGTCTAGTTCACTTTATTTGCGAAACGTTTTCGAAAGTGTAGACTTCATAAAGTCCCTTTCTAACAAGGTTCCATTTATTCATTATACTAAATTGCCAATCATACAAATTTCTGTTAGAATAAGACCGTATACCAATTCAGTTTTCTACAAGCAAGTAATATCACTTAAGTCTGGCTGTTCAGAATCGGAAAGACTCCTTGAATCGAACAACCACGTACCACTTCTATACACTTCTGTGTGTTTCTCTTTTATTTTTTTGCAAAACTTTCTTCAAGTTGTCTTAGTTAACAGAACAGAATGTCCATTTCTTTGTCTTTGCTTCTCACTTAATGATTTTTAAATCATGAGCCTTTTGCTTGGCAATTGATGGGGAGCTTTTGCCGCGAAATACATTTTAACTCGCCCATCGTGGCCGAACCAACTTCAAGGACAACGCTGACCTATTGAAGGGTTGCAGGGGAAAAAATTAAAACAAGAAAAAAAGAGATGATGTATATGTATGTACGTAGAAAATGTTCCTTCTTCGTCCATTATTGCTTAAGGAAAACACTGCCAAGGAGTAGTGTGTAATTATCCTCTATCCAGGCGGAATAAAATCTCTAGTGAGTAAGCACGTTAGGACCGAGTAATTACACCTACAAGGTCGTCTGTATTTTTTCTCCGACACATCCATAAAAATGACGAGTTTTTCATTCATTTTGTTTTTGGTTTCAATTTGTCACAATGGTTTATGCCCTCGTTGCTGTTGCTGTCCTGATTTTCCATGACCGTGTTGCGCTATAAAAATATACGTGTACCACCCCACCACGCCCTGGTGACAAGCCGCTTGCTACATTCGCTCAGTAAATCTTTTCAAACTTTTTTTTTGTTACTTGTTTCTTGAATTGAAGGCATTTAGTAATGTCCACACACAAACTAAGTGACATCAATATTACCTACTTGCAGTTGTTTACGTCTGAAAGTTTGTTTTGATCACAATGACAAAGAGGAGAATGGGTGAAAAAAAAGTTCATTTTCACTGCTAGGATAAAAGTATTTATGTGCGGCTGTGTGTATCAAATATATCCACAATTGCGTTTAATTTTTGGGAAAATTTTAAGTCCTACCCTTTGACATTTACGGATCTACGAGGATGATGCTTTATTCTCGGAGATTAGACGGGGAATGTTGAAAGGCACTTTGACAGAGTTCGTTAGGAGTCATTAGTGAGGTTTCCGAAATCCGTTTTATGACTGTCATCGGCGGTTTGGTTTGAACGAGCAATTACGTCATGAAAGCCAGACACATTTAGAGTGCATTGACTAGTGGACGGGCGAACTGGATAACATACAGAAGGAATGCCATGAACGTGGAATAAATGAAAGTTCATATGACAGGTAAAGTGTGGGAAAGTGTCCAATGAACTTTACGTGCGTCTTGTGTTTTCGACGAGTCCGTGGGACGATTCGATTGTCTATCTGTGTTCAATTTATTGTGAAAAATATTCTCTCTGTACATTCGAGTTGTCTTCTTTTTTTGTTCATTCTTTGGACATTTTTTGAGCTTCGTGTACGTCATCAGGTTTCATAGGAAAGGGAATTTCGTGTGGATCTTTATTTATTGAATTTGTTGTTATAAAAGTTTTTGCGATGGTCAAGCAGAGAGTGTATTAATCGATCTATATTAACAAATTAATAAATTAGATCCATCTTGACTTTAAATATTTTGTGAGTACAATACACATGCAATCGTCATTTGTGTGTGCCGTGGATGACAAGAATACCGTATGTGTTTAGCTTTCTATAAGCACAGACCAATCAATTTTTGATATTGCCCATAGACGCTTCAGTTTTTTTCCAATAACAGCAGGATCCAGACAAGTTATGTGATGTGGTGTGATATATGATTTTGTTTTCAATATTTATGAGAGATGTGTTCACTGTGCAGTAATGTGAGGAGAAATGTCAAAACCATGTGAATTTGATTTGAGCATAAGATAGTCAAATGGCTTAAGAAATAAATTTAGACTACTTTAACTAAATTATACTAATTTATACAAATTTATAGTGAGAGTATTAGCTTGTGGATTGTGCTTACTGGCATTCTTACGTATTTTCTTGGATAAACCATAATTGACTTATGTAAACTAAAGCTTTACTTACCTTAAACGATATATCATTCTTTAAGTTGACATTAGTCACCTTACTTCCATTGTATTTGGCAGCTATACATGCATTCCATTCTTGGATATTTTTCTCCGAAATTTTGGTATACTTTTCAAAGCAATGCACTCGGTACCAAGACCCTTGCCGAGATATTGATTTTAATAATTTTAGTTCAGGATTATATCACATCTCTGTATAGCTCCTAGAGTCATAGTTGAATATTGTCATAACAACCTTGAAATCAGCATAGAAATGTGATGCGCACCTAATTGAAAGTCGCTAGATTCTTCGAAGTGAGAATATTTTGTCCGTTGTCGATTTTGCAGTCCGTTGCGAAAACGCTCTTGACGTTCACCGAGAAAGTTGAAAAGAATCTTATAGGCAACAAAACCTGCTTCGCTACATGGTCGATATTGCCAAAATGTTCTATCTTACAGCATGCAATGTATTTAATAAAAATATCTAATGAGTGGAAAAGTTATTTAGTACATAATTCACTTGGAAAGCTTGGCAATACCTTAGTACACTTCACTATTGGAATCGGTTGAGTGCTATTTTAAGAAATATTTTCTCCTCTAATGATCTACAAGCAATTAAACCGAACTGAACTGTTCGGAAAATCGAGTAATAAATTGCATATATAATGAGCTAATCGAGTTTTTTGGTAAAAATATTTTGGTCTATTAGAATGTCAGCAGTGTTGAGTTATGGCGATCATTTGTTTGACGTCGGCTTAGTCAGAATAAAGGAAAATAAATAGAGATTCTGCGGTAAACATTTTTTCAAGTTTCACCACGTGCACATGCAAAAATAATATCCATCCACATCGCATTTCTGCTTTACGTTCAATATTTCAGAAATCATTTAGCACCTCTTATTATAATTTCTGCAGGTACTTTTGTCTGATTTATCTGACCATAAGGCCATATGACTATATGACCCACACATGTTTGACACACAGTTTTTTTTAAATGAAACAGTCCCGAATGTTCTTGAGTTTAGTATTTTTGGTTACAGTTTTCGTTTACAGATTACACAAGAAAATATTTAATCATTTCAATCGGATGGGATTCACTGAAATGCAGACGATTTCCGTGTGCTTAAAGCTAATAGCATTTGTATATTATTTTGTCAGATCCCTTGAACATCTGGAGCTGACAGTTGATTTTGGAATGCGTTTGACTATTGAATATGTACATATGTACATATATTCCTTTAGATATTTATTGATTTTCAGCATGTGCAAGAGATAATGTTGAATGTGCTTGATAGAAGTTAGTCGAGTAGAAAATTATTTTTTTTGGTGAGCACTTTGAAAACTCAAATTCAAAGCACACTGAGTATGATAAGGATTTATCGATTCCATTATGTGTGCCTGAAAACATACTGTATCATATTTAACATATACACATAACACATATGTATGAAGGGAAAAAACTGCCGTCACAAAAGTCCATCTGGGGAAAATATTGCTTAAAAGATGGCACATAATTATCTATTCCATTTTAATTTAAATATCAAGCAGCTCCGCAAAATGGATGAAACTCATCCTGCAGGTGCTTAATAATTCCCTCCTCATCCCCAATTCAACAACCTAACCTAGTAGTAGCTGTGTTCGGAAAGGGAAAATAAAATGTAAGCAGGCCTTATGCAAATATTGCTACTTCATTTCCAACGCAAAGATCATCCGTACAGTCGACGAGTGTAAATAATGAATAAAACCCCGCCCCGAAATTCACTAATTTAAAGTCTGACGAAAAAAAAGAGAAAATGTCTCCCCCAAATGGCAATAATTAATTAGACTTACAGTCACTTAACGAAGTTTCTACTTTATAAGGATAATCCTTCTAATCTTCGGCCAGTTGTCACTCATTTGATTTATTATTGATTAATAAAGTATTTACACTTCGTTATCATTTCAGATGAAGACTTCACAGTGCAATACAGAAAAAGATGACAACACCATCGAAGACAGTGTCAGTCCAATGTTAACAGTTGGTTCACCAGCAGAGCTGATTACAGCCGAAAGTACACCACCAAAAGAGGACAACGATAGCAGTAATACACTTTTAACGCCAGAAACTAAAAGTCCATGCCAGAGGTAAGCGTCCTCCCAAGAAGACCTTGTAAATAAGGGCATACCCCTCTCCTGTACATACTATATACACATACATGGCCAATTTCATATAACTTTCGTATCATCTAACAATTAACAAAAAAACAATACAAAACAAAACCTAAGTAATTCATTAGACAATTATCTTTTGTATAAACATGAATTTTTCCTCCATTACATATGACAATTGTATAGGAAAAGAAAAATGCGTAAGTTAAATCATCGTCAGCCATCGATTAAGACTCTAGGTTCACCCTCATCATCTACATGCTCACAAGCAAACGACACAATGCGATATGATTCCATTAGGCGGCACGCTGATGTTCAGAGACTCAATGTTAACCGTATTCCTAGAACTGATTCCACTGAACGAGATAGACTTAATCAAGAGCCTCAGTATCAACATTACTGCTCCGAAACCAATACCAGTTTGAATAACATCAATTCGAATTCAAGCAACAGTGCCGGTGAGAATCCGCATGGTTCTCAGCGTCCTAGCACATCATCGTGCACCAAGGGTGTACAAAGTTGGAGTAACCTTAGAGCTGTAATGCTATACTATTGCTCGTTGAGACGAATCAAAAGGAACGGTGCCATATAATATACAATACAATGTCTAAGTTTTCTGTGTTTACCTATCTCAACGTAGTATTGTTTTTATTTTTTTTAATTTCTTCTTTTATTTATTATGGTTTCTGAGTGTGTACGAGTCGATGTATGGAATCACTCTCCTCCTAAAAATCTATAATTTTAAAATTAATAAAATGGATTTCGATACATATATATATATACTATTTATATACTAAACTAAATGTCCTGTTGTCCTTTATATACTACATTCAAATTAGCAAACTTCCTCTTTCTTATATAAGATCTGAAAACTATACCACATTTTTAAACAATTAACAAACGAATTAGCATTTCGTGCATTTTGTTTTTGGTGTTGACTGATTCTCGTTAGGAATATATATCCTTTAGAAGCTCCTATGACCTATACTCCATAGTAAACTTGACTTACTCATATGCATACACACTTATATATCTGCATTCGAACTTGTATGAAGTTTTCTGAAAGTAGTCGCATGAAAGTCTGAGTCTCTTAATCAAGCCCTTCCTATCCAATTTTTGTTTTCTTTTTTCTATCTAAATCTAATATATTCTATTAATTGATGACAATATTTGAATGTAATTTTTTTGATGATAGTTCTAAGAACTCGTAAGGTAGATAAACTGCGCGTGCAAACATAAAATTGACTATTTTGTATTTTGTTTAAATTGATTTACTTAGATTATTTATTTAGGATCTGAGTACATCTATAGACTATTTGGCATACGACTTTATTATGCTTATACATTTCTTTCAATGCAGTACGTTTTCAATTTGATGGGACTATACTTTTGCGGAAATATGTATTTTTGTATAGTTTTTAAATATTGTGAGGTGTATTTCTATCTGTTTTTTCATCTATCGCGCGTCACGTGGTGGTGCCAGTCAGTGTCAGTTTCGTACAATAATTCTTCCAAGAGGAGGTGGCAGGTGCTTCTAGACCCATATACATTTTCTCAGTCAGATAAATATAATTTAACGAAATGTATAGCACTGAACATACATATGTAATTCCATGTGATCAGGATTTAACAGTCTAGTTCCAGCATACGGAGCGTTAGGCTAGGTTTAATTATTATTTAAGCAATTTCGTAGCAGAGATGAAATAAACTTTATAACCTATACGCATGACACGAGTATCATCTGCAAGATTGATCGTATACGCCACCAATCAACATTAATTTTAGAAAAATGTTATGCACACGCCTCTGTGAGATCTTGTTAATTTGGTTTGGTATTAGGAAACTTTTGCTCTTTCCTGCCATCTAACTTCGATCTTATTTGTTTTGCTTAGCACTAGAAAAGAATGAATTAAAAAGGAGTAGTGATATTGGTCATTACTTTTAGAGGATTTACATATGTACATCTAAACAACACTTTTGTTAACATCTACAACTGAAAATGATGTTATCTAAGTCCGTGTCCTTTCTAGAGAGATTACCTAGGGTCATTGAGGTTCACAAGATCCTTCAACAGATTAAAGCTCTACATTTTTCTGAACACTCATACAAATGTCGATCGTGTCGATGTTCAAATATTTGTTTTTAAAGTAAAAATGTTTGCAAGTTGTTTTGGATTAGTTCAAGACTGAAATCCGCCAAAATTAGCCATGGCTATGTTCTGTCTCCGTACTCTTTCACATTATTATAAATTATCTTTTGTCTGCTACTTTTAAATCAATTCAAAATCATCTGACAGATTTCGAATGATTCCAATTATATGTTTTGTGGCCGAGTTCACACATTGACACTGCTTATATATTTATATTGATTTTTTTTTTGATTTTTGTTGTTTCTGCTTTATTGTCCCCGACTATTGCTCGTGAAAACATAATACCACTATTTCTTAAGGCAAGATCAAATAACAAACGAAACATTGTTTCTTTTTTTTCTGAACTCTCCAGATAATTATGCATCACCCTGTACATTATTCAATACATCTCAGAGGACATCAATCAATAAATCTGAAAATCGTTGGAAATAAAATAAAATAAGACTAATTATTTGCGGTGAATAGGCGCGATTGTGTTGGTTTCTTTAGATAAAATACATCGCAGAAGGTTCACCTGTAAATAAGACATATCTGATGGATTTACTTCTAAAGTATGTTGCTCCAGTAGAGATAGATTTAGACTTGAAGGCCAACTATAATAGGCATGATCGAACATGTGCTAGTGCCAAATAAGAACAAAATGTTTCAACATGTTTACAAAAAAACTATTCACATGCCATAATGACGTTTGTGTGTCCGAATTTCGTCCCGTGTTTGTTTTTATTTATTTTTTTCATTTTATTATGATAGAAAGAGTTTCTTATGTATAAAAATTCCAATTCAATATCAACTGATTTGTCCATTTTTCATATTTTCCCTTTTCTGTGTTTCTTCTGTCAAATTCGCATATGCGTGGTGTGGTTTAATTCGCACTAGCTCATGTTTAACGAAATATTCCGAATTGTTCGTGAACTCCATTTGTTGTCAGTCTTATGGGGGTATGTGCATTCGATCACTCACCCATGCGCGATTGACACTAGCTCATAGTCGCTCATTCTTATTATAGTTGGCCCATTAAACATTGCGTGATGGCTTCAATAACCGCTCCCCTGCACTGACCGCTTCATAATAATAACTGCATTGCACAATCACTTAAAAAACAGTATATATTATTTGTATATAAAATAACCTCAATTTAAATTTAAACTTAAGCACGTGAGTTAGCATTTCCGTACTACGTTCTTGAGTTTAACAAGTTGTGTTTCCTTGCCTCGTACTTATTCCCAATCAGATTGCTGATGACCTTAGTTACTTGTGTATGTCTTATGCCCACCTCCTATCGGTTGTTTAGGGTATGTTACATACATACATCGGCAATAGTTTTTGTTGTATATTTGACGAATTTCCGAAATCTTCATCTACTCTTAAGGATGAATTTTATTCAACAAAACTGAAGAATGTGTTCCACTAAAAGGAAGCTTGAAGGAAGTAATGTAACACTTTCATTAATTTCCTTTTTGCTCTGTCAGACCGACCAAATTCGTCGTGTCTGATCCATTTCCGTCTCTTTTTGTGCATTCTTTCGTGTTCGTCTTTTGTGTGGTACTTTTTGTATGTTTTTTTTTATTTTATAAAAGGATAAATCAATTCCAAACAATTGTGACACTTCACTTGCTAAAATCCTATTAAGACGTCTTTGGGTTGACAACACAATGGCATTAAGCTGTCAACAATTACAGTATCAAAATGGGTTCCTTAGGTACTGGCAAATTCACGCAGATATAAGAAAACCAGACCACAAAAAAAAAAAACAACTCGCAACCTTTTGTTGAGGAATTTTTCAATTGAAACATATACATATGTACGTACGTTTGAAAAGTGGCTTTCGACAAAAGAAACATCTTTTGATTTTTACTCTAGTGTTTGTGAGATTCTGATTCACCGAAATTTCCCTTTTTTCTTTCGTTCTTTCTTCGCTTGGATTGGTAAGAGTTAATCAATTAAATGGTTAACCACTTTATTATAAGAAAGGGTCGATTCAAGTATTCTGCGACCTTTAAGAACTGACAACACTTGTGATTTGTTCCTGGTAAATTTTCGGACCTAGACAATTTGATGCACATTAACGGGGGTTTGTTGAATAATGAACATCTATTTAAATATGTACGTAGTATACTTAGGAAACAAATGGGATTTTATTTCCGCCTTCTGGTACAATAGTGAATAACATTTGGAAGTGTTTAAGAAGTTATATTATACCTGCATATTCAATAAAGAGTTTAGTGATCGCGTTCGTTTCAAACCCCCAAAAGGAACAAATCTCATAATTTACGGTGATTCGAAAGATGTGATCACAGACAATGCTCTCAAAGAGTATTCCTGTCTAGAAAAGACTCAGAATAAAACTGTAGGTCCCATCCATAGGACGCAGAATACGAGTAGTAAAAGTTAGGCCTAGGTCCACCTCGGACTGTCGCGCCATCCATAATATTATTATATTATCAAATATTAACGAAACTGAACAAAGGGTTTATATGGTTACAGTGTATCATTTCTGTGTATTCTCAAGCTTCTTGAAGATTACGTCCATTATGGCTAGTTCTTATCTCTTGCAGTTACTAACAAATATGAAATGAGTAGGGAAATAACTAGGATTCACAAATATGATCAAATATGTCATGTAGTTAAAGGCGGAACGTGCTTCAACTGTGAAGCAAATCGCAGAAGGAAACACTCATTTTTCGTCAAAGTATCTAGCGTGTTACTGATAATGCGCCGATAGTATAACTCTCATGGAGATTCTTTCAGATTTTTGTGCCCGAAGTTGGAGTCCATCCTCGTAAAATACACATTACATGATACCTTCATAGCCTTTATGAGTGGTAATAGTGATGTGAAGATATCATTTCCTTACTATTTTAACATAAATTTACTGCTTATCGTTGCGTATTCTGAGGTATTCAAGAATGCAAGTTGGAAAAAATAAGCCTGAAATGTAAACAAAAGTCCTATTTCAAAAGTCTATTCATGCCAATTTGATTAATTTCAAATCATATTTCCATGAATAGTAAATCAGCACGAGCACTCGTATTATTCAATCAAACTCATCCCAAATTTGAAATTGCTAAAAATATGAAATTTCTATCGTCGCTTCCGATATCTAAACAATAGAATCATCCATCCACATACATAAGGAATATGTGCATATCATTCACAACTGCGAAAATTATGAAAACATTCATTTATAAATTTAGAATCGAACCGAGCCATAATCGATTATAGTGTTGAACTTGTAGCTCCAACAATAATCTCACAAATTTCGAAAGAAAATCGATAGAATGTAGATTTTTATAGCCACATTGTCTCTCGTTTAATTCCGTCAGATAAACATATCTGCACACAGCATACCCCAATTGACATTCAGATACATAACGAAAATACATTCAGAAAGACCTAAACCTACTCTAACCATTAGGTCTCATATAAATAATAAAATCATGAGTAGAAAAAGAAGAAAAGAAAACAAACGAAAAAAAAAATATCTCATAAGGTGGGGGGGATTTGTCGAATTATCGCTTTATCGAATTATCGAATTAAGGAAAATTTAGTAGTGTGATATTTGCAAAAATATTAAACGAGGTCAGCTAATCTTTTTGGGTCTAATTCAGGAAATCACAAGAGGCAGACAGCAATGCAGATCCAGATAGCGATTGGTAAGTTTAACACACACACCAAAAGGGCATATGTAAAATATAAAATAGAAAACAAAGTGTTTGCCATGATGAGAGAGATTTCTTACAAAAGCAAAGCATGAATGGCGCTTTTCATTTGTTTATTACTTTTATTTGATTTTTTAAATTGCTATTGATGCTAAAGAAAATATTTTTTCGTTGAAAAGTTCCTTGTTCAAAAGACGGCACAGTTTTTTTCATAGATTATTATAATGCAAGGTTGAATATCAATATTTTGAGAACACGATAGTTTTTGTTAGTTCATAAATAATTTATAAATTACATTTTATATACATTCTTGCATTCGGACTTAGCTGGAAACGATTTTACTGCCAAAGTCATACGAGTATAATGATTGCGCTGGGATAAATTTTGATAGATGAATTTTAATTTGTGTTTTTGTGTGCTTGGTTTTGGATATCGGGAATGTAACGTTATTATTTAAAGATCCGGTGAAGAGAGAAATTATTACGACAAGCAAGAAAATTCGACCGTAATTCACGGTTTGATTCGTTAAGTGTTATTTGCATTTGATTCCTATTTAGTTGACAGATTAATGCATAGAAATTAATTGCAACGGCTGTGTGTGATGAAGACAGAATTTCTCTGGAATTATTAGTTTGGTAAATGAATAGGTTAAAATGGTCAACAAAGTTTGTTTTATAAGAGGGAAACTGCGAAATAAGTATAGAATTTGTGTAACGCAAACGTTTTTATTATAATTGTAGGTGCCAATGCATTTAATCATCAGCTATTTGAACTGTTTTGCCATCTAAAACGTTGAGCAGTACAGGTTGGTAAGATCTGCTTGGAGTTTCTTCAGGAGCTTAGGGTTTTTATATTACATCACAATGTCGACTAAGTAATAGCATTTCATCTCACTTGGAGTCAAAAATACTTAGTTTCTCTTAGATGTAAATCAGTTTTTAAGTAGTTTTGACTATATCCCATGAATGTCAAATCGATGTGAGGTTATGGTTAAATCATTCCAGTTTTTCATATTTTATAAATTACACTTTATGTTTAATTTGTGAATATGAACAAAATGTATACGTCTACACAGTTTCGAAGGAAACTAATCAGAACTCATTCGTTTTCATAAGAGTTCTTTTCTGATTTCGACTGGTTAAGGAAGATCCGTCCCACAATACAGAGACGTGATGAGATGTGATAATTCAGAGGGTGACATGTATGGCATGTATTGCCGTATTGTTGAGATATATCGCAAACTATCATTGCTATCAGGTCTCCCTTTGTATTAATCTACCAATGCTATTTTCAAGAAGCCGAATCTTCTTCAAATTATATTTAAACTTCCTATAATGGCCAAGCTTTCTAATGCTCCTCGGCTCACGTAGTTTCGCTTCTGGCCAGCAGTGCTCACTGAAAATGTAAAATTAACATGTGCTCTTCGAAATCAATTATCATGACAAAATTCAAAACCTCATCACCGTAAGTTTTTCAAAAGTCTGCCATAATTAAAACATTTTTAACTTTATAGAGACATTGCTTCTCTCGTTCTCTATTATTACGGATCTTCATGGTCGTTGATCCAATTGATGTTAAGTTGAACATAGTTTTAAGTCAGTGATAACACAGAAGTGTCATGCCGTCCCCTTCCACAGTCTTTGGTTTGTTAAAGAAAAGGGAATTATTGGACTATAACATGTTTTCGAAACACATACGTTTGAAAGTTCGCATTCATTTCATTGCTCTGAATTACTTGGATAATCTATATTTTCCCCAAAAAGTGTCGTGGTATTGCCGATTCCAAGTGATTGTGCAGGTTACATTTTTGTTCTCAATTTATGTTAGGTATATTCAAATATGCTTTATGTATTAGATTTTGTTCCGCATCACAAATCTGTCTGTTTTATATTTAGAATGACCCAAAAGAGGTATCGATTTTTAAACAAAAAATGTTCTCCAAGTTCGCAAGTCAGTTTTATTGTCCTTTCTGGCAAAATTATTCGTTCATAATCCTTCGAAAAAGAATACAGCGCATACAGTTAAAGGCAATAGACAGGTCTTTATATCCACAACAGCCCTCTTCGTTCTCCAATTGAATGCCATTAATGTGAAATAGCTGTCGTTTCAACCATAAAGTATAAACAAAAATCAATATATTGAAGAACACGTGTAATGGAGTACGAGTAATAGAGCTGTGAATTGGCATTCAAGAAGGTCTTCCCATTCAACACATTGGTCTATATCAATAAAGCTGAAGGATGACTTCTATTGCAATCGAACGTTATTGCTGATGTATGACCTCAGTTGATCCAAATAATGGCCGGAAATCAGGTTTTCAGATTGATGCTCATATGAAATGGCACATATGCGCAAATGATCATAAAAATTGTATGTAAAATTCCAATACCATTCCAATAAAGCTTAGGTTGAATTTAACCTGTTTTGATTTTTTAATTTTAAATTAAAAAAAAAAACATCGACACCATTTCCTTTTTTAATTGTTATACGGTTTTCACAGAGATACCTTACCCAAAATTGTATATTGAGATTTTTGTATTTTTACTAGTTTCCTTTAAAAACACATCTCGAGCATCTACAACCTTTTACGTAGAAGTAAATAGACCCTGTGCCAAAGGGATATCTGCGATAACAGATGATAAACACAAGACATATAGTAAAAATAAACTGATTTCAAAGAAAAAAAATGAATTGCATTCGTTCTCTTTAAACATTGTCAGGAAGTTTAGTCTGATTCAATTCAAATGCACTTGTTCACTTTGGAATTCTCATGTTCGGCAAGTTATTGAATTGTAACTTTTTGAGAACTTGTTAAATACGTATGTAAAATATCCGAACAAGACATTCGAAGAATTACATTGAAGTATCATTGAATCTGAAATTAAAATAACTTGTTGGGTATGCAAGAGAAGTGCAGCTCGAAAGCACATGTTACCTCTGATGCATTGATATACATCTTAAACTTTGCTCTGGAAAGTGCATTTATGTGTTATCTTGGCTGTCAGTTAGTTGCTAAGGCAAATGATGTTCAATTATTTATTTTCGTGCCTTGACTGAGATAATGGATATGTATGACGTATGTATGTATATTACTGAATGTAACAGTGACTAAGAGTACGCCATTAGAGGCATATGTGTTTCTACATTGTGATTCCCATTTTGGACGTTGAAATATGGGTCGAATTTTGTTTCATTGTAGAAGCTGTACATTGTTTTGTGTTATTTAAAAATGCAATGATGTGGGTATTGTGGGTATGAAAGGGGATATACTTATAACATTCCAACCAGATGAACTTTAAATTAGTTGAGTTTTCTGACATTTACTATACAGCGTTTATTTAACTCGTAATCCTTACTAAATGTACAATGTCTTTTGTACTATTAACATTAAGATTCATGCTACATTTGGACAACAGACTCGAGTCCTATGATTGTACATTTCTATGATAAATTCCTGCACTATTTATTGAAAAAAAACTCCAACTACTAACAGGCACGAATATCAATTGCTGATTTAAATAACCGACGGTTAACCAATGTCATGTGGTTTGGGTTAATATTATCACAATGAATATTTGGATGGTAATAATTTGGTTGGTTGTGATTCTAAAAATTAAATTCTGAAAATGTAAAATTAAGTTCTAGGTAAATACCATTTGCTGGCAGTTTTTATGTACTATTTTTTGTTTATAGACAGTTACCATAGAGGGTGGGACTATTTCACGAATTCCAAGCGCCAAGGGTGCGCCTTGTTAACTCTTCCAGCGCGACCAAGAAATGTTTCTTATTAGGAGAACTCCTCACATCCTCCCAGACGGAGCAACAGCGCGCGATATGTTTGTGGCCGAGGTTGTGGGTATTTCCAGAACACCTGCTTAATGGAATCTACATCCCCAAATATATCTCGGAGTATTTTTGAGATTGACCGGGTCTATTTTGAAATAGCTTGAAAGACCTATAATCAATGCATCGGGCTCGGTGTCAAAGCCAAGTCTTTTGGAAATGGAAAAAATGGAAAAAATAACAACACCGGGAATACAAGCAACCGATATAGGATTTCTTCATGCTGTTGTGGAGTTAATAGGGCGTAAAACACGTCAGGGCCTAGGAACTCAATGGTGAGTTGCTAATCCTTTGAAAGGAAAGGCTGTGAGTCGATGAAATGTCATCATCACCACATGCCTTGAATACGATTCCATCCGGTAGGCAACCGCTTGACAGACTCAGTACGAGTTGGTTGGAACAAGTCCAAAAACTTGCCTGGTTGCGCTTGAGCATAGTTCCTGGTTTTTTTCAGTCGATGGTGGAGGATCGAGTGGCCTGGATATCTCTCGCTGGTGATTTGTTCTCTCTGCCCATTTAGTTGAGTATGCGGGTCCCTGAAGATGATAATATTATTGCATTACTCACCAGATGGTTCCTTCTTCCTGTATCTTACCTATATCTAAATAAATTGTTATCGATCCCTGTCTACGATCGCTACTACTAACGAACCTACTAACATTATCGAATCCGAAATGGCTTTACCAGTCAATCTGGGATGTAGAGAGCAACATATATTCAAGAAGTGATTTTCAGCCATCCCACTTAGTTTTGATTGAATGGTATCAATTCATAATTCGAAGACTAAGGAAATAATAACCAATATGCTGTAAATAAATAGTTTTAGGCGACAAGCTAGTACATATATGCTTCTCTTTAAAATATTTGCTTTTAATTAAACCCCCGCTTAAAGAATTAGAAAAATCTGTTCCTATTCATGGTGGTAGCTATTTACTTTCTTTCAACTCTCTGCACATTCTCGAATTATGAATATCGTATATTTCTCAATTCGATAAAATCGTTCACTATTAAAACTTAATTCGTTACTTCCTGCACATTCAGCTTAGATCAACCTTTTTTCCGATGCTTTAAAGCTCTAATTATTAGAGAGTGACATGCATTTTGCCAATTCCTAGACGAACAACAATAATGAGTGTATTATTAAATATTCCAGATACCTCAACATAGACTGACCGTTCAGAGAGTGAAGTTTTATCTACAAATTTACATACGTATACCCAATATTTTTTTTATAAACTGGAAACATGCAGTACAGGTGGGTGTTGTCGATGCTGTGAAGCATTCATACCAATCCGCTTCGTTAGGACTCAATAGTTTTAGGCTGCAAAGCATTCTTAGATTTTTATACATGTGAATACCTCCAATTTATGTTTTAAGATTTCTCAAATTCGTCGAATACCTTGTAGTTCATGACATCGTTCTTTGTGAGAACATTTTCTCGATGTCGAGAATCCTTTTGTACTCGTATCTACTTCAAAAATTATTATAATATTAATTACCATTGTTTATGAAAAAACTCACCTAATGTTCCATTCCGTTGGTTGAATATTTATTTTAGAACTAAGTTCTTCTACAGGACCTAGGTAAACCTTCACGAATTCGACAAAGTAAGCCATCTCATCATCTTACATATATACGTTGCATTATGAGCAAAACGGAACGGACAATTATCGATCTGAGGAGACAGCAAGAAACAAGATGTAGGTCAGATCGATTTGTCCTTGATATGTTCTTGATTAAGCCCGTTTTACTTTTCAATCCTTCAATGAAGTTATATTCAAAGAAACGCCACACTCAGGCATTCATGTTTTATTTTTACACCACTAATGTATTATTTTGGCGAGCTGTGCGTTGTGGATATGTGTGTCTACTTATATGCAATTGAACTTACGGCGCCCAGCTTTGATTCCCAGTAAGACAAAACTGATGCCCCATTTTTTTCGAGTTACTGACAATGCTAAAAGAGGAAAAGCTTCTCAAACTTGGCCATTCGGAGTTAGCATAAAATTGCGCTCTGGGAATAGCACGTACAACGTGAGTGATGGCTGTAGAAGATAGACGACCCCGGCCCTCTACGAGCTCTAGCGCCACCCATACTATTATTATGTATTATTTTACAACAAGTTCCATCGTACGCTTCTTTCTATCCTTCGCATGAAGTCACTTAAATATTCCAGACAACGATGATAATTGTACATATCGATTTCGCTGGTACGGAACAATACAGAAATAGAATAGAAAAAAATATTCTATTAACTGGAATCATTGTGCTTTTAGCACAAATTCGTCAGTTTGGCTCGTAAATCAAAACCTTTACAGATTGTTGACTGTAATATTAAAATATAATAAAATAAATAACACTCTTTATGTTAATTTTGAAATTATGATAGTTCAACATCAACCATCAGAAATACGAATCATGATGGCTGATGTTGATTAATTGTTGACATATGTTAATACATCGCCATATTTATTTTCCAGCCACAGGAGGAGCATTTAGAATATATATTAGTTGTGTGCAAACATTAGTTTATTTTTATACATGGTTGAAGTTATGTTAAACACATACGTTATCGTATGGCAGTTTGGTTTGAGGAAACATGATTGAAAAAAAAAACATTTCATTTCATTTAATTTTTATTAAATGTTTTTAATTGCTGGTATCAAAATATGAACAAATAATACATACAAATAAACATTAAATCTGAGATTCTTCCAAGTGTATATAGATCTGAAAACTTATTTTGTATCCCACAGTACCCTTAAAAATTTGATGAATGATTTACACAAAATGCTGTGGTACGATGTAATCATTTTTTTGAATAAAATACATTTATTATCTATCTTTGAAATTACTGCTCTGATTTGATTTGCATGTGGTTTTCTATAAGGGGTGTTTTTTTAGAGGCGGAGAACTTTAAATTGGCAGCATTTTTTCAGTTGGTTGTTTTGCAACGATTCAAGATTACAGCGTTCAATGCAATGTTCAAGATTATTTTAAAAACATGGTTCAATACGAGAAAATAAAAATAAAGCTATTGTCGAAACTTTTCGTTTGGTGCGCTTTATGGGCCGGTGGAATCAATGATCCACATTTCTTCAAAAATGATTATTATGCAAACGTTACAATCCATGTTAAACAGTACAGACACAGAAATCAAACTGAAAAACATGTCCGAAATCATGTTCAATCACTAATTCCCTAAAGTGATCAATAGAATAAATTCAAATTCAAGAATACTTAAATCATTTTTCTGTGTTCTGTTTCCAATTTAAACTTCTCGGTCTCTAAAAAAACATCCTTTACTTATTTCACGGTGAATGAGGTTGATGTGGTACAATGCATTAATGCAATGCTTTAACACATGGATTTTATTCAACATCATGAATAACTAATGGTTTTGAAGAAGCTGAAATTTAGGAGTTGATCTATGCAACTATACGACTGAGGTTAATAGAAAGTTATAAGTAATTTAAGTTATATTTTTAAATTTAATATGAGTTAAAGTCGTCCCCTTAAAAGTGCATTCTACCAATAATACTTTTTGTTAAATAAGCCCTGGTCCCTCAAAATGGTTAAATTAAAGATACTGTCTCAACATGTTCATTTCAAGCAACATTGACACCAAATATAGTAGATAAACATAGCACTATTCTAGTTTCATAAGACTCATAGCTATTAACAAACAAAGTCGTATTGGCTTTAATAAAAACGAGAATCCTTTACACTAAATGTTCACAGTTTGTTTTTTTCTGATTTCTGATCCAACTGGCTTTAAACTCAAAAAGGGAACGAACTCTCTCATCATAAATTTTTATGTTGTCAGTTATGTCCTTTATCCCCAACGACAAAAAAGTCAATTTAAAGGGTATATGAAAGTTTGTATACAGTTTTTCCCACAATGTGCATAAAGCCGAAGATTTGGTTACTGTCATAAATTCCAAGTGATAAAATTCATATTTTAATAATTATAATAAAATAACACTCCTTTGTAATCTGAATAAAGTTTTCATTTTCGGATATGACTGTAAATGTCGACTGTAAATGTAGTGAAATAAAGCGGAATGCAGGGAAGGAAATCATTCACAAATTTGATTCCGAGCCCATTCTATCAAATCATATTTACTCGTAAAACAAATACTGAATGGCCATCAAATAAAGGTGAACATTAAGTATCTTTTTATTTTTATTCTAGAAGACAACTTATGGTCTGTTTCTTTAAAGTAATTCACTGATATTACTTTCAGTGTATAAAATATTTAAATTTTCATGTGATTTTTTTACGCTTGCACAAGTGTCGTAGTCTTAATTTGAAATTACTACAATACAGGATGGGACAAATTTAAGTACTCTTCGTTGAGAGACATGTGTGTGAATTTGAAGACGGGTTCAATCGGAACCTTTTCACACATTTCCTCCCCCAAATACAGTGTCTTTCGTTGTGTTTAGTCGTTCGTTTCGTATAGTAATGTATGTACAATTTTAATCCAAACATCTTCCCTCCTCCCTGTGTAGAGTTGACAGTGACAGCTGTCAAATGTAGTGTAGTAGATTTAGATTTACAACCTGAGTACTCACTTTTGCCACATCCTGTATTTTGTGTCTTCTCAAGTCTCTTATTTTAGTTTCCAAATCTATAGTGTAAATATTGTCAAAGTTTTAACAAAAATTTCAGATTCTATAATCAAACTCATCTTACACTGTGACAGTGACTCAATTATGTACTCGTATGTAGTTTAAATTCTTAAACGTAATGTGCATGTTTTATCTTCTACTGTATTTGCTGCATGTTTTGGACTTTTGAGAAATGATTGCATTATTGTTCTGTTAAATACATAAAAAAATATACTATTACATGTTCAAAATATATATATACATAAATGTTATACCAGGATACAAAAAAAATATTATAAATGTTCAAATATTTCTGTGTGAAATTCATTGTGTAGATTGCATTTGGGATTGAATAAATGTGTTTTGTTGCGTATATTGCGTATGTTAATTAATTGAATATTTCATTTTCCCCTTAATCAATTTAGGAATAAGTCGAACCAAAGGTGGATGAAACTGAGGACCACAGTACAAATATCATCAGCTATTCAAAAGAAACCACCACTCAAGCGAGAGGATTCCTTCCTAAAAAGATTTTCTACACGACAAATACCTGAGACACAAGTAAGTCCATAAATTGAATTGAAATTAAATAACAAAAAAAAAATCAATCAAATATCGATACACTTCTTCTGATGTCCACGTTTGTTTGGCTCAAGTAGTCTTCAATAGAATCCCCTACATCAAAAGAGATTTCTTGGATGTATGAATAATTTCAAATGCAAATATCTATAGAGAACCGTTTGCATCTGTTGGCAGTGAGTGGTTGTCTGAAAAGAATATAAGAATGCGACTCAGTGAATTCGAGCAGAGGAAGCTTGAAGTTTAAGCTGGTTGGGTCGTGGTTTTTATGTTCCAACTTTCAGCCAGCTTTTCAGTTAATTACAATTTTATGCTTTACATATATTTCATCAATGAAATAAATAGTTGTTATCTCATTATGTTTAGAATAGTAGACCATTTTTAAAGATATTTGTAAGGTTCCGTCTTCCAATCGAAACCTTTACAATTTCGTTATTTAGAGCAAATATTGACAAATTGTGTAGAAATAAAACTATAATATATCACTATAATATGAAGATGTATATATTTTACTTAGGCCAACGACCCTTGAAGGGTCTGAGGCTAAACCGTAACTGCCTTCCATCTCTGACGGTCATGGGCATACTGCTTCCAGCCATCAAGAACAAGCTTTCTTGCGTCCTGAGCCTGTGGCTTTCTTAATATTCAGATTTTTAATGGCTATGCCGACTTCTTCGAAGCTTGGTGGGAAAACTACTTCTTCGAGTTGGGATTTCTTAATTCCCTAACACTCTCTCCTGGTCAGGCCCGTTAAGCAGCTGTTGGATGTGCTGGTTAAATATATCCACTATTCGTTGCGGATCAGTAACAAAGTTACTCTCACAGTTTCGAAGAGCCTAGGTGCATCTCCTAAAGCCTGAGTTTGTTAAACAATTTACGCAAAACTATGGAGTAGAAGTTTTTGTAAAGTGTGGTGCGAAAAAGCGGAATTCGTACAAGATTCATTCTGTAAATAGCCACCTCTTATTTTTGAAACTTTATAGAATCACAGAGGCAGAATATCAAATATTCTGAACAAAACTATAGGACGAGCAAAACGATTCGCACACTTTTGTAAGACAAGTAGTGAAGACAGGTATAGTAAGTTCTCCCTCTCCCACCAACAACTACCATTTTGCAGTCTCGTCTCGGGTAGACCATAGCTTTTTTAGAGCTTTGTTATAAACAAATTTCTGACACGGTACAATCTTCGTAACGTAAAGCATAAATATTGTTAATGCAAGGTTATGATCCGACCAGCTCATACTTCGATCAATGATAATACCGTGGTACTTAAAGATTTGAACCGTTAAACTTCAAAACATTGAGCTTTGCAAGATTTGAATAGTTCACTGCCCGAAGTTAAACTGCAATGGCAATTTAATACTGGAAATTTACCGATTGGGTAAATAGAGAATTTATCTACACTAAAAACAATATTGGACCCGCAAACTGAACCTTGAGGAACACCACGGTGTATAGTTGCTGGATTGCTATAAACGTCTTCTATTTTGACTCAATGGGTCCACTCATTTAGATAAGACACACACCAAACGTAAACAAAACCACGAAATCCAACCCAATATAGTTTGTCTAAAAGAATCTGACTGTGTCCATGTCAAAAGTCTTAGAAATGTCCAATAGACCAGCACAGCATTTTTTTTTTGCTCTGCCTGTCACACTGTCAATCATATTTGACATCTGTGACCTAGACAGCTGCAGTATACAAACATACAAGCAATGGAGTGATATACTCCGCAAGAGCGTGGAATAATTGTGATTGACGTACGAAGCCATTTGAAAAAAAACGTTAGGATTTCCCGATAGGATGATTAATTTTACACACGACTGAGTGATGCAGAAGCTAGACCCAGTTGGACTATTACTATTATTATAGTTATAAGCATAAATCATCACCTGAATCCTAGTATTCTTCAAGTCATAAACCTCTAAAATTCAGATTCCAAGCGAATCATTTCATGCATAGAATCACAAAATCTTCTATTGTGTTTATGTGAAATACAACAAAACCCGAACATGTTCACTCTTTCTCATATCGAAAAGATAAATACCATCAATGTCACGTGTACCATCTCTGCTGCTCAACTTTATTGTCTTCATTGGCAGCGTCACAGTCTATGAAGACCCTTTAATATGGATTCTCCGACGAACTGAAAACAATACTTCTTCATTTATAGCGATTACTCAAAAGATGTACTCCAGAAAATACGTCAAAATCAGTCGTCGGAAATCATGTTAATCTCTCTCAACCATCATTTATCTCGAATGCGGCTTACATTTCCACGGAATGAATAAAAACAGGACACGATATCAGCAATTAGATCCTAGCGCAACGACACAATACACACATAGAATGAATTTCAAAGTTGTAAAAAGTAAAACCATGTACGATATGTGCCTGGAACGCGAATTGCGCTCTGCTCATCCAAATCCTGGTGGTGTTAACATATCAATGAGCGAGAGCGAAGAAACTTTTTCATGTGGATTCCCTAATTTAGACCAGCCGCTCACCAACAACGTGCGCGAATCGAATGTCTACCCTGTTTTTAAAATTCTACGACGCTTTTATAGCGATTTTTATTGAAATATTAAGCATCACCTACTCTCAAATATGCGCGAGTAAGTTCGCATCGTTCATATCCTTAAAAGCGACACAATAATGGCTGCGAAGTGTAACGAGGTCACGAGTTGAAGACCACGTGGATATTTACGATTATGAAAGACGAATTTTTTGCTTTCCTGTGGGAAATATTGAATATGTATTCAGGGGGAAAAAACACAAAAACATTAGCACGGCGTTAAATTTGTTATCCTCCGTGGCCGAGTGTCGAAATTGAGAAATCAATTCGGAAATACTCCGTCACGTCGCGTTGAATGGAAGTCTGAGCTGCGGCTCGTTGGCCAGCAGATGAAAAATCTTAAACTTTATTTCTATTTGATGTTTTGATGCGCCATTGCGCGACATCGGTCACATGAAGGCCTCTCCGAAGGTAAATTTAAGTATGATAAATGTCGTAACAGATGATGGCGGCTTTTTAATTGTATCCTTCAATTTAGCAGTGAACGTGCTTTGAGATGACCTACTTACTGGTAAATTTTAGTAGGTTATTGTCGCCGGGACCGAGGGGATAGTCGATTGAGGGTAGAACCTTTTATGAGTCATTGTTGACATTTGGGCGACTACTGGAAAATGTTGTTTAAAAAACAGAACCATGGCCTTAAATGTTCTCACTCTCCTTTTAAACGTCGGGCAATTACAAAGTATCATTTTATCTCACGTAATTATGTTGTTTGCTTTTTTTTTGTCACATCAGGCAAGTAAGTCTCGATAGGGGATGAAATGGGCCTAAATAAAAAAATGTACATACAAATTGTGAATTCATAAAATCTTCATATCTCTTTATGCATTCATAAAATGTATCCCCTTATTTGTTGACCTTCTGTAAGACCAACCAAGTTGTTGTATGATGAAGCAAGCTCACTCCATTCCTTCAAGGACTATAAGAGACATTAAAGTGCAATTTTGATTATTTTAATTATTTTAATTGTCTGCGGGCATTTTCCAATTAGATTTTAAATTTCGCATGCACATAAGTACATAGTATCTAGATTTGAGGCAGATTGAGAGGATAGCGGCTGGATGCAACCTCACACTATGCTGGGTCATTGGGCACAAGGATTTTCCGGTAACAAATCCGAATAAACGAGCCATCGAATTGGCAAGAAAGGACGCAGTCCTGGCACAGTCAGAAAGTGAGGAGACAGTCCATTAGATAGGGAGACAGTGCATTAGATATATATTGGTAAATTGTTAGGCGTAATAAGTGACTGCCTCGTAGGTTATCAAGCTAGAAGGGACTTCTTCAATGATTTCTGTAGAAGCATGAAAGAAGAGGGAACAGTACCACACTATATCGGTACTTGTCCCACCCTTATAGAAACAAGAAAAATCTTGCAGAAGTAGTCACACTTTTAACGACCTCCAGGAATGGACAAATTCCAACAGAAGAGATATCCTAAAATACCACCAAAAGGTTTGAAAATTGGTCGAATTCTGGTACGCTAACAAAAATTTCAGAAGGTTTCGTCAACGAGGGTCATGATATTAAGTGGATCAGGTTTTAAGTTGAAACTAAGCTGGTCACTCTTACTTAGCTATCCTTGATGCAAATTTGGCTTGCATATGTGGGAGTTACTGAGGAATGTTTGAAAATACATTGGAAACAGAATTGAACTGCTATACAACTGAATTTCCCCACCAACTCGGTTCTGATTCTGAAAATGTTACCCTTTGAGTTGCTGTTCCTTTCAGCAAATTCAGCTCTTATAAAACGTATTCAATGATGTATTCCTGATTGAACTCTTGCCTAAGCAGGTTAACTCACATATATTACCGTCTTGATTGACACATTTTTGAGTTAGGCAGATTTTCATTTTATCCCTTTTTAGCTTATCTGTTGATTTCCAAGCAAGCTTGTAAAAAAGTATTAAAACATTCAATCACACTTGCCAAAGAAACTAGCTTGACAATTTGTCGAAATTCGCAATCTCACAATTGATGACCTTATTCTGGGTAATGGATGTAATTGTATATTAACCCCTTCATAGGCTATTCAGTTTTCTCAAATTTGTGTATGAAAATAAAGTAAGAAAAAATTGGAGCCTTCGTTTACTAATCCGCTTCGGTTAATCAAATAGTTATCTCGACTCGTCGATGATTTACCACCATGGAGTCTAGATTTGCATCTGCTAAACAAAAATGTGTAATTGATAAGTTTTTCTGTAGCAATTTGTACAGTAAATAAATACCGTATTGTTCTTTTTCTAGGTTATGTCCGATTTAAAGTCGCTCTTGAGTTGAAAGATTGTTTATTTGACTTTTTTTCCTCTAATATGATATTTTTTGCGTCCCGAAACAGTGAATCTAGTCCCAAAGGTGATGGAGTCAAGGGGTTCTACTGTATGTGAAATGTGAAAAACATATTCATACATATGTAGGCACCCACCCCGAGTTCGTATCGCCGCAATCAACTTCTCAGTATGACGTCAGACACGGTAAAGCTGATAAGCTTTGCTGCCCTTACAACATCGAATACAATGTTTTGTCAATTTGTCAATTCCTTCAACTGAATTTAATGACATGCTATTGATTGAAAATGATTCTGTTTCGCGAAATCATTGAAAGATTCGTTTGAGTACATCAATTGTTGGTGGGCCATTCGAGCCATTAAATCGCTGCCCATAAAAAAGTTTCTGAGCAATAAATCGCGGTGGTTTTGTGGTCCGAATTACTCTTTGAAACTTCTGAAAACAGTGCTTTAGAAATTATTGTTCAAGAGATGAATCGTTTGATCCATTAACTGCTGTACAAATGAGCCGCTACCTGCGCCGGAAAAAATACTGAAAAATCTCTATGAATAAAAAAATGGTTAACAATAGTTGCGTTCCTTTCTTTTTATCGAGTCAAATTTCTACAACTAGCTATCCTAATTCATCATCATCATCTTCTGACCGGCATGATCCATTAAAGGGGTCGCGGGCGTAAACCACGCACGAGAGATCTCCAGGCAACTCGATCCTCCGCCACCGACTCTAACTCTTCAGGAGCTATGCCCAAGCGTAACCCGGCTAGTTTTTGGACTTGGTCCAACCACCTCGTCCTGGGTCTGCCAAGCGGTCGCCTACCTGATGGAATCGCATTCAACGCTCGCCTCGGAAGTCGTGATGATGGGGATATTCGTGCCACGTGACCAAAACACCGAAGCATAGCCCTTTCCGTTCGAAGAAGCAGCTGCTCAATGTTGAGTTCCTCGCACACTGCCGTGTTTCTCACCCTATCCCGGCGAGTAATTCCCACAGCTTGCACTCGCGATCCTAATTAATAATTTTAAATTTTCTTCGCGATTACATAATCGCTTCCTTGCCGACTTGTCAAACGCAAACATCATCCTCCAAAGACTAGGTTCATAAATTCTTCTTCTACTACAGGCGCCAAAGTTGACACGGTCTTTAGCCAGTTGTTTCAAATTTCGCATGCCAAATTGGCTGAGGTCCTGACCCACTATTGCATTGTCCCACTGGAGCGAAGTAAAACATTTTTTTTTGGCTGGAGCAGTGTTGTGGATTGCATGGCTTAGACTTCTTAGGCGTTAAATGCACTTAAATGTGCGAAATATTTATGCATGATTTATTACTTTGGTTGGACTTCCAGACTTCGTTGGCAGACTACCATCAGTGTTTTAGTGAGTGAGAATGATCAACAGGTATGTCCATATTTAATGAGTAGATGTGACTTCAGGTGACGGCTACATTAAATAGAATGCAAGCGTTTTGTGGATAGTTCTGGTCAGTGCGCTGCTTGTGACTGAGTGTAGTTCTTCCAGAAGTCAGTCAAGAATACGTCAAGTTTACCAGCATGGTAAACTAATAGACGATGCTTTGGGATAATATCAGTTCTTTAGTTACTTGGGAAAATTGTAATTTTTAATAACTCATTTTCGATTTCGCAGAAGAACAATCAACATAGAACTCAGGACTAGGGCTCCAGGGTCTGTTAGTCCGTTTGCCGTGTAAAAGGTTCTTGTAGGCAGAGTACCGTGGTTGACTGTATTGCCTTGAATTGACTAACACTCCACACTGATTTGTTGATTTGAGTCTTTTATAACATTGTAATTTATTGAAAACAATCCAATCCAGCTAGCCCAATCTCTGTCTAGAGATATCGTTCTCACTTTCATTTACGTATGTCGATTATTTGAATCGAATCATTGAATCACCTTTCCCAGAGGCCCTCAAACAGGCCAATTTTCGCATACAGAAATATTCTCTCGAGGACTACTTCATCCGCATTTGAAATTGTCCATTCGTCTCCATTCGTACATTCGTCTCGTAAAATAGGTCTGTGATGTCCAATGTTTTGTACACAGTCAGCTTGATCTTTCAAGAGACTTACTCATTTTGTAGGAAAGAGCTAATTATTAACTTCTTAGACTAAACTGATTGTTTTTATTTTTATGAAATTCTTTCACTCACAGGAGACAGTTGAAGATACCGGATCGGAGAGCGCTTCGGGTGATATTAACAAAAAGGCCAAACGAAGACGTCGATATCTACAAAAACGACGTTCAGTTGTCAATCCAGACGAGAATTTTTACTTTTACTGGTTAATGGTGCTAACTGTATCAGTTTTATACAATCTGTGGACGTTAATTGTAAGACAGAGTTTTCCGGAATTGCAAGTAAGTGTCAACCAAATCATGATTGACCCCAGCGTTCACTAATAAATGCCATATCTTTCCTTCACAGAATGCAGTTCCGAAATTCTGGTTGCTGTGTGATATTCTAACTGATGTTGTTTTTGTTTTAGATATTGTTGTTCAATTGCGTACAGGTTATCTGGAGCAAGGCCTAATGGTAAGCCGACATAAATACGCCATAAAACTTGAACATGCATACTACCCACAAATATGTATTTCTTTTCATATTTCATTAGGTATATGACGACGGGAAACTTGCCTGTCATTATATACGTTCCAGAGATTTTTTCCTCGATTTAGCCGCTTTGATTCCATTAGATTTACTCCAGCTGAAGATTGGATCCCATCCACTTTTACGTTTTACGCGCTTTTTGAAAGTAATAATTTGCACTATTTATGAAAAAGAAAAAGAAAAAAAAAACATACATACCTATACATATACACATTGTTTGCTGTATAGCTTTACTAAAAGTTATTTAATTTAAGGTTTATCGTTCCATAAAATTTTACTACATTGTCGAAAGTCGTACGGTTTGGCCAAATTTGTGGCGTGTTGTCAATTTAATTCATATTCTTTTGATTCTTGCACACTGGTTTGGCTGCTTTTATTATTTATTATCCGAAGCGGAAGGATTTCAAGTAAAATATAAAATATACTCTTTCTCATCTAAAGAATATGTCTAGACTAATTTTTGGTATTTCTTTTATTTTAGGGCGACTGGGTGTATCCCTATCGTCCAGGTGATTATGCAACGTTAACACGAAAATATCTCGGAAGCCTTTACTGGTCAACGCTGACGTTGACGACAATTGGTGATCTACCAACTCCCGAAACAAATGCTGAGTAAGTAGAATTTTTGAATAAATTTTATAAAAAAAATACATTTTCTTTGTTGTTTTGTTTTGAATCAATTTTTTAGTGAATTTATTTTCTAACATAATTACAATACTTTTTGGTTTGTTATTAAAACTGAATCTCTTGAATGTACGTAAGGTTGGAAGTGTTTGAAGGATAAAAATCTGGTTCACTGTTAATAATATTTTATCGGTATGTTTAAAACTCCAAACTTTACACTACATGGTCCATCTCTGTCAAAACTACTAAAGTGTGTTTTTTTAGAGACACAGAATTTTAAGTTGGCAACACTATTTTAACTGGCCGCCATTTTGTCAGCTTATCTTAGCATATTTGGCATAGCAAGGCGTTGATTGATGAATGAATGGGCCGATTGCCGAAAGATTGCTGTTGAGCCCAATTTTCATCAGCGAATTTTATTTTTATCGATGAAGCTCACTTTTTGTTGAATGGATACGTCAATAAACAAAACTGCCGTATTTGGATTGATGATTATCCCCAAGTGTATGTTGAGACACCGTTACATCTACAAAAACTGACTGTTTGGTGCGCTTTATGGCTTGGTGGAATAATTGGTACTTCTTTAAAAACGATGCTGGCCAGAAAGTTACAGTCAATGCTAACCGCTATAGAGCCATGATTACTGACTTTTTCGTTCATCAATTGAACAGCCATGATGTGCAGGAGTTGTGGTTTCAAAAAGACACACAGCTCGTGCCACAATTGAGTTATTGAAGAAAACGTTTGGTAACCACATAGTCACGTTACGGACCTGTGAATTAGCCTCCAAGATCGTGGGATTTAACGCCGCTTGCTATTTTCTGTGGGGATACGTGAAGCCGGTAGTCTACGCCGATAAGTCCGAAGCGATTGACCACTTGGAGGACGCGGATATACGACCACAAATGTTGGAAAAAGTCATCGAAAATTGGACCTCCAGATTAGACTACGTCCGAGCCAGCCGTGGCGGTCATATGCCAGAAATCATGCAATATTTAAATTCTAATGCCAGAAGATTATCTTTCGAATAAAGTAAAGTTCATGGTAAAAAAACCATCTCTGTTTTAGCCCATTTCAAAGCTCCATACCTCTAAAAAAAACACCCTTTACAAATCTACTCAAAATGATTGCGGCCGCGCATATGTTTTTACTCCAATGTTGCCTTTGAATCCTTTCCGAGTTTCGAATCCCCCGATTTAAGACTTAGATTTTTCCAATACCTTTCATATATGTATGGAAGTGGAAGTGTCATCGCTATTCTCTCCATTAGCCAGTTTTGGGGTTTAACTACAATAATTGTGATAGATCTTCTTCCATATCTGCCCAAAAGTGTAAAATCTCTCCCAGTGGTCAGTATTCCAAATCAGTCTTTCCATCCGAAATTAGATATTGGAATTGATACTCTGGTGACTGGCATTGTGCAGAGTGCAGAACTGCCTACCTCAAAGAAGAAGAAGAATTGAATCATAATTCAATAGAAAATGTTCGCCACAACTTTTTGACTGTTGGTGTTGATCTTGTGAAGGCTGTGCAGTTTGAACTGTTAACGTATTTGGCATTGCCCATTGGCCATTGGCTAGACTACACTTCAATTATTTTATTGAATGTAAATAAATGAATATAGTTTTGAATATTCCAACAACCCTACGAGAATAATGATGAATGGCTGGACTTCAGAAATTACCAACAAAATTCAAATGTATACACAAGTATGTATGTAAATTCCTTGCATTACCATATGTCTCTCTTCTAAGGCAAGACTTTCACTCAATTCGGTTACAAACTGCCCTAGAGACATGTTTAACATTCTAAAGATGTCTGTACGATCTGTCATATACATAAAACCAAAACCACAGTGGGTGCTCCATCATTTCACTTTGAATAAAATCCCTTCTGTTTATTTTGTTATTGATGCATTTATACACATAACGATCTGTAACCAGGAAAAATATAAACAATGTCAAGGTTTAAAGACTTAGCCAAGAAATAAAGTACAGTTTAACCGAGTTACGCCATTAAAACTTCATTTGAGTCGAAAATTGTGCAAACGTTATCACCCCAGTTGTTTATGAGTTTGCAGGGAAAACCATTCTAAAATGAGAAGCAAAAGCAGAAGCAGAACTGCTGCGGGCAGGCCGTGTGTTGTGCTGAGAGTATTTTGTGAAAATTGCATTCTTTAAGCGTGCACGGATGCAATGCGTTTCCCAGGCGAGGAAATGAATTGAAAACTGAGACTAAAAATACACCCCTGTCTGAACAGGCCAGTGAGCATACTCGAGTATCGTAGTCGCCGTCCCGAGGTTGTTCTAATTTTGAAAAACGGAAAATTAGTTCGCATCCAAACTAGGAGTATACTCATAAAGAGTTCGGTGGACATCGCTGCAGAGAATGCAACTCAAACGGGCACTAGACATTTGCACAAAGCGGAGCCGTGTTGGGGTAAAGTTGAAAATTTGTGGAAGACATGTGTTCGGTTGACATGTTCTGAATGCAAATTTTTGCAGATCTGAAATGTGAAATGTATTACGGTTCTTGCTGATGCGGTTATATGTACATGGAGGCCTATGTGGGCTTGACCTGCGGGCTTAAAGTCAAATATTTTGAATTATTCATTTAATTTTGTCAGGAGTTGCCTTTTGATGTTGTCTCAACTGGTAGTTCAGTGTGTTCTTTGTGGCAATTGGAAGGCAGTGTCACCTAACGAGAACAGACGCGGTAATCGGTAGGTTACACATGATACAATACATCATATATTTCTATCAAAGACATTGTTTTGGACAGTCTTTTGTATTATTTCATTTAATAAACTTATGTTATCATGAGTGTTAGCCAATCCGCACTGCTGGTACGGTAGGTATAAATTCTTTGCCCAAAAATTAATGTAGACACAGCTGACCTCACGTGAGCTTCTTTTAAGGCATTTGTAAATGCATTCTCCAACATTCATACATCCATTTTTGGGCGTCTGATATCCATCCAGTGTCAAAAACCGAATTCGAACATGCATCAGTCATCCAGTATTGTACACGTCTAGTTTAAAGAGTCAACTATAACAAAAGAACGTAGACTTAAGCTTGTCAAAATCAAGCAAAAAAAATAGCCCATAATTGATCTGCCAACTGCAACAAAATTCGAATATCAACTGACATTCACGCACGTAGAGAGTGATTCATGTCACCCCTACACAGCCTCTTGACATTTGCAGATTTAATCGAGTCCACTTGAAAGTCTGTCTTCATATACGCCAATATTTAGAAGTTTCTCACCGATGTGAGGCACGTCAACCCACTTCTCCCCGGTACACACTTTTTCTATCATTTTTTTTAAAATTGTATGTTTGAGCCAGGAATCAAGTACGCATAAAACGTGAGAAATTGCGAAAACAAATAAATCTTTCATTTCCTATGCTATATCATTGACAAATATGAGAGATGAGACCATCCTGAGAATTGAATCCTTGAATGATGTTTTTCAATATCGATCTCCACAGAAATACTTAAATACGTCAATTATGAATAATGAATTAAATTCCGTTAGTAAATAAGATGCCAGTTAAATGGATGGTTTTATTCCCAACAAAACGTGTTTATCCTTTTTCATTAATCTTAGATCTAAAATACCTTAACCCAATGGGTATACGATGAAAAATTCTATTTAAAGGCAGAATAACCACTCTCTATTTGCCGTTGATGGCGTGAATTCCACCTTCTCACATTACATTGACCTATTTAACATTTAGTGATAGATTAGGAGTATAAAAAATGTTATTGGCTTTAAAGTCGTAAAAAGGTTGTACAGGATTGATTGCGACGAAAACTAGGGATCATAGGTGTGGAATATGTTCACGGATTTGGGAAGTCCATAGGGTCTTGTATTTTTATGTTTAATAAATGTCACAATATAAAGCATTTCGTTTAACATTTTCGTTGAAATTTTATTTTTAAGAAAATCTTACTCGGTGGACGGCCCCAGATCCTTACCAAGACGTGGTATAAAGTCAAGATTACTGCAATTCGGTTCAAACTACGGGTATGGCATAATCAAAAAGAATAATATTTAAATTGTACACAAATCATTGACAAGATGACTGATATTATATTAATGATCGTTGGGGCTGTCCGCCTAGTAATCCATGGTGTAACTTAAGAAGAATCAAAAGTTAAAAACAATTTTGAAAAAAAATGTGGAATGTATTGAAGACTCTTTGCCGCAATTTTAAACAAAGTTTTCGAATGGAGTATTTTTTTTCCTCGAACGTGAAAGCGACAGCCTTCAACGGTTAATGATATAATATACATGACATCATCCATGCAATAGTTTATGTTTTGAAAAAAGAAAAAAAAAAGAAATTCGAAAACTTTGAATTTTAAAATGTGGACTACATCGAAGTGTTTTATTCTGATTCAGAGTGTTTTTCCTTTTTCATTGCAGATATATTTTTACGATTGTTAGCTACTTAATAGGTGTGTTTATATTTGCAACTATCGTTGGTCAAGTTGGAAACGTGATAACCAACCGTAATGCAAATCGTCTAGAGTTTGAGAGACTCTTAGACGGTGCCAAGACGTATATGCGTCATCATAAAGTACCTGGTGGTATGAAACGAAGAGTTCTTCGTTGGTATGACTACAGTTGGTCCCGCGGTCGTATTCAAGGCGGTGGTGACATAAATACAGCTTTAGGATTATTGCCTGATAAGCTGAAAACCGAATTGGCCTTACATGTTAATCTAAGTGTTCTGAAAAAAGTAACTATTTTCCAAGAGTGTCAGCCAGAGTTCCTACACGATTTAGTACTAAAGATGAAAGCGTATATTTTTACACCAGGCGACTCGATATGTCGCAAGGGAGAGGTGGCGAGAGAGATGTTCATTATAGCTGATGGTATCTTGGAGGTACTGAGTGAGACAGGTAAGGTCCTGACAACAATGAAGGCTGGTGACTTTTTTGGTGAAATAGGAATCCTCAACCTCGACGGTCTAAACAAGTGAGTGGCTTGAAAGTCAATTCTTTACAACCAACCTTGACTACATTTTTTCTTATTTCAGACGAACAGCAGATGTCCGGTCTGTGGGATATTCGGAGTTGTTTTCACTGTCCAGAGAAGACGTACTGGCGGCGATGAAAGATTATCCCGAGGCTCAGGAAATTTTACAGTCCTTAGGTCGGAAGCGTCTAATGGAGGTTCGGTGTGTGAACAAGCGACATGCAAAGGCCCAGAGTGAAAAGGAAGCAGCCAATCATCCGCCGCAGCCTCATCCTCAAGGTGATGTACCGCATGCTGTAGAGACTGGATCCAAAAGTATGGTGGACAAAATCCGACGTGATGTCAAGGGTTTTAAAAGTGTTCTAAAAAAATCACGGTAAGTATTTTTTTTTTCCAGTTATATTTCAGTTGTCATAACTAATTGCGTTTTCCTCAATCAAGAGCCCTGAGGCGTAGCAATGAATCACTTGAAATGCAGCCACTTCACAGTGCACCGCAGAAGAATGAAAAGGCAACGTTTAAACGTATTTCACGAGTATATTCTGATGAAAAAGAACGACACGACGAACCATCAGACCATCGTGAAAAGACACCCAGCCCCATTGGAGCTGGGCTGCCTTTGTTGCAGCGCCTGCGGCTGCTAAAAGAAAAACAGGTACAGATACTCGCTTGTTGAATGTGTGATAGAGATGCTTAAAGAAAATCATGCAAGGCGGAAATTTCAATAAAGGACACCTTTCAGCAACTTTTTTTTTGTTATTTCAAAACCTGCTTGTCTTAGTTTTGCGTACAGCATTTTCCGGGAAGGTAAACGCCTTGCAATTTTAAATTGGATATTTCGGTCTTCAACTTTAGTTGCAGATCAATTCCGGAATAAGTAGATCATCTACAACGATACTCGTCCTTCCTGTCGATCATTAAATTACTGTAAAAAGTCGACAACTTCTAGTGAAGTCGTACACAAAATCGAGGATCGAAGAGGCAATAAAACTAATTTCTTCTTCTTGTTTGTACTTCATATTATTCTCATTCTTGAGCTGAGAGGACCGAGGACTTACGGTACGATTGTACGTCTTGACTCTAATTTGACAGAAATGTCAAACAATGGACACTGAATCGCGGTCTTTTGCAATTTGAATAATATCTTGAAGTTCTAACAGTGTTCAGGATATAAAAGGAGTTTTAAAAAACCATTAAATTTAGTTCCTGCTTGAGGAACTATAAAACACAGACTTTTATAGTTCCACAATTAACAGCTTACATTTACCATTCATTTATTTCAACGCTGTTCATCGCTTGCCTCTCCTGAGATCCACATTCATTCCCGGGATTGCTGTACGAAGCGCGTTTAAGGTTAAATTAACAGAAATAAGCTTTTGCTTGCTAAAGCATGCACCCATTGTCATGCTGAACTGCTACGAAATGATTTAAAGATGAGACGCAGGTATTTATCTGCTACATGTGTGGTTTACTGTTATTAAACTAAGACCCTCAGCTTAGTTCGGCTGAATTCCTCGTTTCCATCTGTCAAATCGCATCGTACGTGAAAGTAGCTTAAATCGTACATACTAGGCATAAAACATATACTTGCTGTAAATGATCAGTGCTTTTGACATGTCACATTGTAGCGATAGTTAAGTTCTTCCGTTTTGTCAGGTTTTTACAGCGGATTCGTAAGTATGCCAAAGACATTCATAAATACACGTATGCGCTGTGAACGTGCATGTAACGCTTCAAAAAGTTCTCATCACAACGTCACCCGGAGACTTTATTTTTATATATTTTCTTTTTTATTTTAATGTCACGCTATAAACGAAAAATGCAAGCGTATATCATAAAACAAAGCTGATTTCATTTATGTCCTACACGACTGATTTTTTTTTGTTTGTCTGTTTTTTGTTGTTGTTCTTTGGTTTTATTTGCAAGACCCAATTTTAATGTCGTCTACCCCACTCCTAAAGTAGTTTTGTATGTGTTTTTATGTGTTTTGCACTAGGATCGCGAAGAGCGAGAAGTTAAGTCCACACCACCACAGAAATCTCCACCTCACTCAATTGTAACATCTACGTTGTCACCACAGGAATCGATACAGGAAGAGCCGGATCAGGAGATGATTGAGGCACCGCCAATTCTACAGAGGTTGCAACAGTTGAGGGCTAAAAATGAATTGATTGCTAAAGAGCCCCTCTTGACGGTAATTACATGTGAAAAACAAACAAAAAAACAAGCCTTAAACACGCAACACGAGCACATGTTCACATTATTTTGTTTTTCTTTAATTTTCCACGAGCTGTATATGTATGAATCAAAATTGCTTCTGGAAATAATCTCGCGTGAATTGAATGATGCTCGTAAACCATGGTGCCAATGAATTTTGATAAGAAATTATGTGGTGCATGTGAACGCAAACATTTCTGAGGCAAAGGACCATTTACTGCACTGGGGAAGTTATTTGTTTGTTTTATGTGCGAGACTTGCATACACGACTGTATATCCACTTGGCGGCATTATGCATACGAATGTAATTTCCATAGGAATGGCGCCAATAACTATTCACTTTAGGACCTTATTATCTTGAGCTTGGTCGTTGGTTGAAGGTCAATGTATGATCGCGGTTATGAGTCATTTCTTGCTTTTGGTAAGACACCATCTTCTGGGAAACTGTTTGCCTTTTAAAGTGCATGCAAGTAATCAATCGTTAAGGATAAATGCTAGACGAAAACCTTTTGTTAAACGCATTGTCGAAGATTCTGGAGTATTATTGGGTGAATAATACATATTTTTCGTTTAGCAAATGTTTAAATTAGAAATGAAATCGAAGATAATCCTAAACTGGCTAGAATAATTTCGTCAGTGCCATGTTGTTGAAGAAGTATTAAATATTTGAATCAAATTACTTACATCTTATATGTATATATCTCAAAATTTCTTTTATAAAACGTCTAAGGCTAATGTCACGCAAATATACAAAGAATTAAAACATATTATATTACTATGAAATTGTATTTATAATATAGAGATATTCATTATTGAACGCATATATATATTTCAATTGGAACCCATGACAAGTCTTTATGTCCGAAACTATGGCATATAGCAATATACGACGAAGATACGATCCCAGGTGACTCAACTGTCTAACCACCTTGGTATCCGCAATTGAATGCAGCTAACCCAGATGCACTCGGACTGTAGCCCCATGAAAGGAAAAGGAAATTAGCTGTCGGAAGTTATCTTATTCATGGTGCTACGATGAATTCAAACAAGTGTGGAGAAAAATAAAGCTGCACTTTGCATAGGTTAATCGTTAACAACGGGGGTATAATAAGCTGGGAAGTTTCTCATTTGTACATAGTACGATGAATGCAACGAAGTAATTCCGCAATCAATTTTGTTTTCATTTCTTGTGGTCTGTTTGTCTTATTGAACATTACATCACATTATCTTACACAGGCTTAAGTTTACTCAATTATGCTCCTAGCCTTGTCAGGCAATGAACAAGGACTGGGTCATAAAATAAACGCGATTGAAACATGAATCTAAGAGTTTCTTACGCTCGTCGTTTAATTGTTGAGTCGCTCCATGCTGCTTTTAGCTACCTTTCGTTCGATTTTGACATAAGCTTCAGTTTACGTCATAGTTGAGCCTGCTCTCACTAAAATAACCAAATGTGAATGAAACTCAACAAAACTTAACGAAGTGGTTGTTATAGTCAATGTATCATTTCTGTGTATCGATGCCATGTCTTCTTATGACCATTAGTTGGACCTTAAATCTTCTTGATTGGGTGATGATATTCCCATTTCCTTTAAATGCTAAGCTTTTAATTCTAGGTCATCTTGCGAAATTAGTTGGAAATTACAATTACAAGGGGTGCTTTTTTTCCCAAATTTATTATCGTTGGTCGTAATTTTGCTTGCATGACATTTATCGGTTAGGTTGGTATTTGACAGGCGTTGATAATTTGGAAGAAAATGTCTGCAATAACATCAGAAAACGGCGAAATTGAAAAGAAATTACTCGTCTTTAGTTCCCCGTATGTACATAATTTGAAAACTGTCAATGAAATGTAAATCATAAAATTGTATTTCGCTTGAAAATTTAAACATGTTAAGTTCGCGATAACATCGTACCAGCTTTTATACCTTAAAGCTATGTCCTTGCCTCAAAAATGCTTGATTTCATTTAGCATCTAGCTACAACATTGTTTCAAAATCTTAAAAAGAATTTAGTTTTATTTCTGCGTTTATTGCTGCTTATTCGTTGACTCGATATTTAACGTGAAGCCAATTCAAATAAACACGATCAATTATTGTTAACAATCCTTTTATTTCTTGAGGTTTTTCTATTCAACCACTTCTGGTTTAATTTTATTTGACTAATCCACATAACTGCAATGCAAATTGACATTATTTATACCTTCTAGGAAACAAATGGAGCGCCGGCACATGAGACAACATCACTGACATCTCCATCATTTCAACACTCGTCCGAACATACACAAATCTCAATTCGAGCACCGCCAAAACCAGAGAACGCCAACAGCACGCCAATAGCTGTCAGCAGTAGTGACGTCAATTTGACGACACCAAGCCTGACTGTGTCCAAGCCCACCATGAAGGTGTCATTCAAGCAACGTATTCAACAATTACAATCGGGTACTTGTGATCACGCCGCACCGACGCCTGGTAAGACTGCTCCTGCTGTTGAGCCTCCCCCAAAACAATTATCAACGGACAACCATGAGCGCAACAAAATTTCAAAAATAATTCCGACAATATCGAATAATCTCACTAAGGCCTCAACCAGTCTCACGTTGTGCGCACAGAAGTTAAGCAAGTCCACAGCCCATTCGTCAGATACCTCAATACGACCTTGGTCGAAGCTGAAATTCGCCACACTAATGCCATCCAACAGCTACACGAGCTTGACCAACTACGGCACGGACAGTGATTACAAGCCGGTTAAGAATCACTCAGCTGAGAGTATTGCAGTGGTGGCGGGTAAATCAACACCCACCGTTAGTAGCAGTTTCTTACTGAAGCCCGCGTCAGCGCCAGCCTCGGGTGCCAAAAGAAAAACGATTAAGTCATTCAATTTGGGGGCAAAACAAAAGCTTTACAACTCGGTCTTTGATTTATCTCCCGAATACAATGGCTTACCGTTTGTCAAACGCCTTAAAATACTTAATGAACGACAGAAACTGGCCGAACTGGAAACGGCTCTTCAAACACGCAGTTTCAGTTTGGACAATGCGAAGAGCCAAATTGAAGTACCCTTCATGGAGTCCCTATATCGGAGCAATAGCGACACATCAGGCATCTACTCACATCTAATGCCGGCTGCGGATTCATCAGCAACCACAAAAGACAAACTAACGCTGTGCCTGCAAGAGTGCTCACCACTTAGTCCAGAATCGAATGAGACTGTGGAAAGAAGAAAACTAAAGAGTATCTTAAAGAAATTGAGTAAGAGCAGTGATGGTAGTCCGCGGCCACATCTCGATCATCCCAAGGGTCTGCTTAGGGCGCCAACACTTGAAGGGTACGTGGCCAGACACAGCAAATTGCTGAAGAGTGTAACCTTCAATTCGACTCTTTCTAGCCCACCACTAAGTGCCAACAGTGTCGGTAGCTATAGTGCTGACGGCACTGCACAATCCGAACGTTTTTTATTTCCTTCTGTTGTTGCGTCATCGAATGATGCATGTAAATATAAATTATTATCCCCACCCGTTGCACATAACTTTGAAGCAATTAACAGTGAAGATAGTGCGTCCAGGAATGCATTAGAATTGCCTTCGATTTCGAGTATAGAAGGACACAATGGCCACAATTACAACGTCACTTCGCAACAAGTTAACAATATTCAAGGTAATTAAATCTGCTTATTGAAAAGAAAAACCAAACCAAAACCGAAAATTGGTGAACACAACCGTGCCGAGGGCGGTTACACGAGGCCGAACTTTCATTTAATTATTGAAATCATATCTATTTTAGGTTTACCGGACCCCAATGAATACTTTAGTCAAATCCTAAGCGGAATCAATAACGTCATATCGTCACAAATGAGGGAGATGCATCTAAAGTTCGAGAGTCAGTTCCTTATGATGCAGTCTGAAGTGCAGAAGCGCGACGCAATTATATCATGTTTGCAGTGTAAAATCAATTCGATGCGATCGCAGGACATCTCCGGAGATTGCGACTTCCAACTGGGCGGTGGCTCAGCTGCCTGCGCTCCCACCAGGACGACTGAAGATGAAGCAATACAAATAGAAAACGATAGTTCCGGCTCATCGGGTGAACTTCTCTTCATGGTAGGCATTATAGATCTCTTAATTCATTTTTTCAACTTCATTTCCATCATTTCGCAGCGAGGAGACTCACTTGACACAGTATTCGCCTCATCTCCTCCGCCGTATTGTGAGTTGGTTCCTTGTAATTCGCCAAGCACCAGCAGGCAACATCACGTCGCCGACTCAGTGGATTGCAATCGTATTTCAAAGAGTTCGTCAACCAAATCCTTGATACCCGACGTTATGGTATCGAATTTGACTGGAAATATACGCCCACTATCGAACAATATAATTCTGGATATCGGAGAGACTTCCAGCTCCAGCTCGAGCACATCTTCAAGCAATTCGAACCTAAACGATGACGAAGCACCCCCAGAACCCGAACGAAATGTCCATCATAACGACTGGGAAGTACGTATGCTAGCCGCCGAAATGGATCGACAAGAAAGAAAACGTGGCCAGTCCCTGTCCGATAATGTGGCTGAACTCAAGCGCTATGGTAGATTATTGCATCGACGAAGAAAACTAAGCGATACCGAAACCGAATTCAGCGAGACTGACGTCGAGAACGTTCAAACCAGACCTCGAGCGAGCAGCCTGGATCAATTCAATCTGAGATACGGCATCGGTAGGGGTATCTTCAAGGCGATGAGCATCGACAGGGGCAAGGATAAACTCTGAGTTTTATCAACATTATTTCAATTGTTCTCCGTGTGGCAAGGAAAGAAAATAAGCAAGAGAATCATATACCTCCTCATGTCTTACAGGTTAATAATTTGAAATACAAACAGAATCTTATAGCTTTAAACAGAAACCTTTTAACATAACTATAGACACTAGTTGATTACAAGAGATATTATACATATATACTTATATACGTAGGTATAAGATATGTTAGGTGGCTACAAGTAGCGGGGGTGCTTTGGGCCATGCGGAGTGTTCTGAGGAAGGATTGGCATTGTATCCCTCGAATAGGTCTTAGGTAATATAATTTATTGTTGTATATTCGCTTGTGTAATCGGAAATTAATTGTAGCTTCAACGTTAAGCAATAAGGAAATATCATCCGTATAATTTACTCTTTCCCGGTCCTTCCTCAGGACCTACTCCACAGTGTCCCACACTCTCTAGGTTCAAGACAATGCTTAGAGTGATTCTGTGTCTGTGTATTTTGAAGGGGTTTTAAAAGCTGTAACTTTCTGCAAGCACAATTATCTCTTGAATCAGGGAAAAATTTGCTTGTGATGATACTGACTGATGTGTTGAAATCTGGTCTTATTTCACGTCACCGATCTCCACTGACTGTAACGTTATTCATCCACGAAAGAAAGAACGGTCAATGATACCACCGGCGCGAAAACCACACCATACATGTGGATGAAGTGGTGTTTCTGGAAGTGGTGTTTCACCTGATCAATAACGAATATTACATTCGTTGACACAGCCCCTTTATCCAAAAATGGGCTTCATCTGCGCGATCACAGTGAAAGTTAAAAGTTGTCAAGTCCGAATTGGAATACCTTTTACATCGATTTGGGCTGTCGACATTTGCATGTGTAGAATCGAACCTTAAATCTTGAAAGACAATTTAATTGTTAAATGAAGAGTCATGGTTATACGCAAGAATGGTTTTGCATAATTTTTCGTCGTCCAAATATACAAATCTCAAAACCTAGAAATCAATCTATTTGGACATTGAAGTCTAAAATAAAAAGTCATTCATGAATATAACGTATGTCGGTAAGGCAGTCGACATTATCAAAAGGTTTTCCGGTTGAATAACTTTATTTCAATTCTTCTTGTAGCTCTACCAACATACCACAATTCATTTTACTTTTTTGATTTCGTACAAGTCAGTCATGCAAAGTCAAACATTTGTTTGAATCATTTCTTAAATTAGGATATCTACTCCAATGCTTGTAGAGTGCAAATTGATTTCAATTACAACAGATATCTGCTCCATTCTATCGAATACACTAGGACAGAATCATTCTACGCACGAAATAAAAGGTATCTTAGAAACCAAAGAAAATAAACCAAACTTAAGTCAATCTAAATTAGATACATAGTAAGTAATAATGAAAGAATCAAGCTTTAAGAACCAAAAAGCCAATAAAAGATAGATTTAACAAGAATCTAGTATTAATAGTTAACATTTATAGCAATTAAGTAACAATAACGTAAACTTTAATCTTATTTTTCTATTTTCCTTGTTTCATAAGAAACCAAAACAAAAGAAAAAAAACCAAAAACAAAACAAACCACTCGAACAAGTATTTCTTAAGTTACCGTAATAGGGTTTCAAAATAAAAAAAAATAAAAAAAAAAAAAACAAAACAAAATTGTTAAAACAACGTAATTTACATTAAATAATTTAATTAAAACAAATTATATCACCAATTGATTTCTATTGTATTACACTGTAAGTAGTATTTTAAAGAAAATATTTATTCCGAAACTTTAAGCAAACAAAACAAAACAAAAACGTTACGGAACATGTTGAACCCTCCAGACCAAGAGCTAGTGATTTTAAGTTTATTTTTTTCCAAGAAAAATATATTAAATGAAACAAACAAAAAGAAAACTATATATCTTATGCAGTAGGTTATAATTATCTAATATTCGTTATTAAATGAAAACAACAAATAAAATAAACTGCTACATCGTACCATCCATAATCGATAGTGACTTAGGTGAACACCATATTGGAGAATTCTCTAGAATTTTTTGTTTTCTCTTTTGTTTACGGTTGTAATTTATTTTTTGTTCTGTTTTTCTTTCTCTTGTGAATTAAGTCTCAATTGTACCTTATCCGTGTTGTAAGAAGGTTTGCACTGAGCCTTGTGCAGATAAATTCTGATTTCTTACTTAAAAAAAAGAATAACAATTATTTTGATTAGACTGTAAGTAAATGATTTTTAAGAAGAACAAAACAGTAGATCCTTATGATTCACACGCAAATGAAATTAAAACAAAAAAAAACACACGAACGATATAATGTTTATAATGAAAACTGATCTGATATAACCAGCATATTCTGGATGTGTATGAAACTCAATAAAACTCAAGTGTACAGTGTTAACAAACAAAACAAAACATTTAAATAAATACAACTAACTAAGATTTATAATGAATGTTTTTCTTTAACAAATGCATAAATTCTTTTGTTTTTTACTGTTCTGAAAGAAAGAGAAATTTTCCGTAGGAGCTAACACATTTCATGAAAGCGTAAATAATTGTTTTAATTTAAATAATCGCTCATAAAATGTTGTTTAAGGATCTGTTACTGTCCAATTACACTTGTCTGTGTGCAACGCAAAAAAATCTGAAATTTTAACGCCAAACACTATTATCTCAAATATTACCATATGTATGCCAAAAGAACTGATCCGTTTTAATTACGAAATCAAAACAACGTCAAAAGCAATGGGTTCCTGTCAATAAGATAAGTTCTCAAAAAACAAAAATATGGCAATTGCTATTGAATGCGTTTTGTTTTTTTTTTTGCCGAAAATGAGTTGTTCGCACGCTTCACATGGCCAAGGAGCCTGTATTGACTAAAGATAAGTACTGTACAGCTTGATTAAGCCTTCTACTCCAATTTTGATCAACGCAAACAGAAGGAAATTTCTCACGCAGAACCTTTCTCGCTTACCTAGCACGGGCTAAAGATTCAAGTCTGTATGGAGTTTTGGAACAATGTTCCTCTAGAGTATCCCAGGAATATGTATTCACTTGCCATTGTACTAACTTACTTTTATTAACACTGAAGCTTATGTCAAAATCAGCTGACATTTGTTTATAAAAACCACATTAATTAAAACTTTTCATCGCTTCAATTAATGATATTTTCAAATAAATTCCGTTCGCTAAAAAATACCGTTATTTAATACACATTTACACTCTTCACAACAATAGGGCTGAACCGTAGATAAAATATGTAAATGTGCACAAGATTGACAGCAGAAATCAGGTCTCACAAATTCGTCGACGGACAAGAGAACTGGGGTTTTTACCCGATGAGTCAAAATCAAGGATTCGAAGGGCTAAAGTCATGCTCTTATCTCCAATATGGAATCGAAAGATGGGCTGATTCGTGGTGCCTTCGAAAGAAATATTCTGCGTAATTCTATATGGTCCCGTCTGTGAAAAGGGAGGAGAAGACATAACCGCGAACTATAGCCAAAAATCCGTCGACTTTATTAGCTCAAATACACCGATCGCATGGACACCAATGTTCCGGCTAACAGTCTTCAAATCCAAGTCGGTTCGAGAAGGAGAAGATAGCGAACGAAAGACAGTTTGAGCTTGAAAACTAGAAGCAACGAGTCTAGGACGATGGAAGGCAGTTATTGTTCAATCTCGTTTTGTATGCCTAATAAGGAAGTAAATAAGAGATTAAGAACACCTTTTTAAATACCGTGCATTTTTTCTTCTTTAATGTTGACAACTCGTGATTTTATTTCTTGTTCACAGGAGAATATTTCTATATTTCTGGCATCTTCTTTGGCAATACTCAGGTTTATTCTGTACTTTTGGCATAAATGGATACATAAAGGACGTTCATTAATAGCTTCTAATTGATCCGCAATTATGTTTCGAAAGGTTAAGGAACAGTTCCGAACTGGAACTTAAGGCAAAAGCAAAATACGAGTATAAGGTCCCAACCACAATATATCTAAGATTAAAGAGCGATTGCACATAAATGATGCACTGTGCCCATAAACCATTTCACACATGTTGTTAATATGTACATACCGACATGATTTGATTTTTCCTAACTCAGATAAAAATAACACCATCCAAATGTGCTTATACATATGCTTTAATACATTTCAGTTCAAATACTTTATTTTGTGGAAGTTTTGATTTTTAAGTACAAAATGTTTCACTTGTTTTCTTTTCTTACATTTATTTACCCTACTTCGTTATAGAACATTTATTTGTTTTTTTTTTTTTTTTTCAAATTATCTTCTCACATTGTTATACAATTGTTTGTGTTGCCTTTGAATTTACTAATATTTCTTTTTCTATGTGAATTTATATATCACGTAAATAATCGTTGAACTTAGGTTTTGTCTGTGTAGCGGCCTAAAATTGTGTATACTTTTCGTTTTCTTTCGTCGAGTTGATAGCGCATAGCTGGACTATAAGGATCAAAGGATAATACTCGTTTTTTTCTCCTAAATATTCCTTCCTTTCGCATCAATGCACACGATAGTAGCGGCTGAAAGAAATAATGGAATAATGTTGTCCGTCAAACAAAATAAATCAAATCCGAAGTTGACTTATGTACCTCGTCAATAGAAAACTCTAGGAAGCTTAGTATTTCTCGCAGAGTCTTCTCGGTGCTTGATACTAAATCGTCGTAATAGACAGTAAGTAGTCCACCTTGAAACATTGTCGCCCAGCCAACATTCATGTTCTCCCACACATTTAATTTGTTTGTAACAAATTGCTGCCAATCTGAAAATAAAGGACACATCGAGTACGTAAGTATAGCATAATTAGTATAGCATTAATTGAAACAAGATCGACGAATTTTTCTCAATGAATTGAACTCTATGGAACTTACACTTTCCTTTTGTGCGTTTATAGCGATCCGGAGAAGCGAATCCAACATGGCCTCCACTTTGCCTATTGAACTCAGCCAGAATCGCTTTATCCGGATCGCGTATTAGTAAAATTGCTTTTGAAAATCTACTCAAAGCATTTGGACCCCATTCGTGTGTCTTCACAACCAACACAGATTTATTGCAAATATTTTCCGCAGGAAAGCCACTTTTCAAAAGACCATAATCCTTGTAAATGCTTCCCGTAAAAATACCTTAAATGAAAATACCTAAATCAAAACAAGCCCATTCATCAGAGATCACAGCGCGAACATACCTGTCGACTGTTGCAGTAAGTATCGCAGCCAAGTGTTGCCACTACCTGGAAACGATGCCAAAGCCGTCAAACCGCTAGCAGAGCTATTCCGATTGGCATTCTTATCATCCTTCGGATTATCAGTTGTGTTTGGTTTGTTTACACTCTTGTCGATTTTTGATTTATCATTTATCACCTCGGTACGGAATGGTGTTGTTTTGCCATTTGTTTCATTCGGTTGACTATGTAAAAATGTTAGCTCTTTGCACCAGTGAATGGTCTGCTTTCGATGAAGGCCATTCAGTTGTGTGCGATAGTTTGCTATCTGCAAAGAGAAGAGGGAGTGGCTTATTAAGTTATACTCATGGGGGAGATATATTTTATACTGCTAACGGAGAATAGCGATTTGAATTTTGTAGAAGTCTTTTGATTGAAAATCTTCCCCGATGTTCTAATGATTTTGGAAAATAAAATATCAATAATGTGGCTATCCTTTAATTCTTTGTTTTGTCGTTTTCTGGAGGAGATCTTTGATTCATTCAGATCAACAAGCCTATACAGCTAGAACAATCCTTTGCAAGATGTTTTAATTAAACACATCCGGTTGGTTGTGTTATTTCTGCACTTGAAGGTGTTCTCGTCCTCTATATGGCGTACCTTCCTGGAATCTCAGACGTGTGTCAGACGTGTAACAGATCGTCGTCTCTGGAATCATCTTCTCCAGTCACCAGCAAAGCAAAAGAACCTATATGCCGGTAAAATGTTTCATCTTCATGACTCTGCACTCTAGGATATGGTAAATAAATGGTCTATAAATAAGATCCTACCCGAGGAAGAACGCATATTATCTATTCTACGCTTCAGCGATTCAAATACATACTTCCGAGTGAAATTCGCTGACGATCCAGACGCAACTTGTTATTGATGCCGTGTAAGTGTTCCGACAAGCGTTAAACAAAAAAAAAGAACATACGCGCCATAAAGTCATGACGAAAATATTTCTAAATAAGAAAAAGAAACCACCAAATTGAGGGTGGCTACAAGTAACCCGCCACAAATTGAATGATTTCCTTCGGTAACATGGTATAACGGCTATACACATGAAACTAATGAATTGTTGGCATTACAGGCAAACAAGGAAAAATGCCTCCCCATTAATTTCAGAGAAAACCCAAAGCTCGTTGATTTCCTGGGCTTGGCCCATTCTTATCCAGCCATAGCTGTTTGCTACATAAAATTTATATTAAGTACCACGCAAAAAAAGAAATAAAATATAAAATACAATAACCGTTAATAGTTGTAACAGACTTACCTCGCCGAAACGTCCAATTTTTACACGTTTTGGGTGAGGCCCCGGGACATTCGATATTGAAAGGAACAGGATACCAGCTATGTACATCACGATGGTGCATGCAACTCCAACTAGTCGCCATCCATACAGTGCCATACCGCATTATTCTTGCAGTCTTTTATGTAACGTCAACGGAACTCTTGTTAAACCAAACCGATATGGACTGAAATGAATCAAAACAGCAAAAAAAAAATATTCCCCATGTGGGCATATCATCACGTTAGCCAGTATCGTACACATAGTTTCCGTTTGATGAATTACAAATTAAGGATTTATCGATCAAATAAGATACACACGGGGCACATCCATTACGTTTTGTTTGTTCATACATTAAGGACGCGAATATAAATGATTGTTAATTTTTTGTTTCTTTTGTTTCTTTTCCGGCGGTGAAGGGGAATTGTGGAAATGATTTAGGAATGACACGGTGAGGAGTTGGAGTAATAAACGAGGATATTAATTCAAGGAAAAATACATGCATACATACATATATCCTTAGTCTGTGAATTTGGTATTTTCAGTTGACGTAAGGGAATGATAGATGTACATATGGAGATAAGTATGAACTTTCGCACCCACCCTAGGAAGGATGGCATTTTCTGGAGCTAGAGCGCTAAATACGGTTTGTATTACTGATGAATTAACTCATTTATTAATGCGCTGATGACAATGGAACGTGAAAAGAGCAGTTAATGAAAAAGTGTCCCTTTTCATATCATCTTGACGGGTTCAGTTTCTATTTCGTCTAATAGGAGGATGAGTTAGTCTTGAAATTAACACTCATTCGTGGCGCGATGACAGGGAGCGCAATGGATACTCATGTTTTTTGCAAAATATTTGAAAATCAATTCAGGATTGTTTAACTTCTTCAATTTCATAGATTCTGATTATATTTGATGGTGGTTAGGCAAGTTGAGATTGACAGAATATATCCGAGGTGGACCTAGACTTTTTTGCTTCTACAGCACCCAAACGTGGTGCACATGCTATTGTTCGATCACAAATGGCAGTTTGTTGAGCTTTTTCTAGACAGGACATGAGTACTCCTTGAGCACTGTCAGTGACTCGAAGGAGGTGGTGCAGTGAATCAAGAAAGTCGCTAAATTGCGGAATTGAAATATAACCCCAGCGTAGGAGTCGACGCACCTATTTAGCACAGTTAAGTAAGTCAGATGATGTACAAAGAGAAAGCAGGTCTGTTTGACTTGCTTTAAACGCGCCAGGTCGTCGTAGTAGATAATATGTCGACTTCTATGCTAAGTTCAATTTATGCCACAACTCCAACTCTCTCGAAGTGGCGAGGACACTCGGGATAATATAACGTATTACACTAGTGGTTGCTGTAGAGGCTAGACCTACTCCTCGAGCTCTAACGCCACTCGTCATTTAATTTGATTAAACAGAAATTCGACGCGCAAATCCCAGAGCGTAGGAAACATAATTACCCTAGTCTGTTTACTTAAGTAAACATCCAAATTAACGCTACACAAAATCAACATAATTTTCTAAGTAATCGATTTTAAATTTATCATTTATTTATGACAGCCTCCTACCATTCGCAGAATTGTTCTAAAATTCAATTTGCGAAACTAATAAGTAATCAAAACTTGGTTTCTTATTACCCGTACTGCCTGCCGCCCGCCCTATTCAACATCAATTTAATCTGGAATTTTTAATTCTACAACTGATGGGCGTCCCTTCGTCAACTTCTGTTTGATATTTCAATCATTCTCAGTCCCGTTAAGTGTCTTTACTATAAAGTTTGTAATTCTGATGTGTGGTTACTTTCCCTGGACGACCAAGTTAAATTATAATTTCTGTTTGCTTCCAGTGGTTGTTTTCTATGGTTGAAACTTTTCACTTTTGACAGATGTCAGCTCAATGCAAACTACACAGAGAATTTTTTTCGCATAAGGTACAAACATAATTAATTTAAGCTTATTCGAATGAAAAGGCGGTAATATGCACATTTTTAAATAGGACCGAAATGCTTCTGAATTTTTAAATTTTGATGCCAACAAGGACAGTGAACACACACTAAACAAATTATGTTGAACGGTTGTGTACAAGATAGGGCTTTACAATTGGTTGATAATAAACCGTCAGAAGGGGCTTGCAAGAATCCAAGAGGACACTACATAATTGTATCATGCAATGGACAAGGGTAAAATATATTTTATTATTATCATATAGCTGTCACCACAGAAAGATATCGCTGTCAGCACAGTCGCATTTAGTAACATAGAAATGGTTGTGGAAAATTACTCATATTAAGTACGGGCGTCTTCATAAACGTCAGACTAAGTACGATCTACATATGTACGCTGTCTGTGTTCATAAACTCAAATTCAAATCTGTAGAAAAAAAGAAGATTGCGGTCGGACATTCACGTATGACGGCGTTTTCGAAGACACTCGTTAGCTCCTGTACTGATCCGTAGATTAAGTCCCTACACGAATAGTTTTAATATTTTACTTCTCTCAGGTAACTGAGAAAACAAAAGAAGTAAAGGTTTCTGAAATCTTAGTCGCTTCCAAGTAATCATAGAACTGTAGACCCCCTCCACTCGTGAAAGAACAAGAGCACACATAACACGAGTGAGTACTGTTTAAGTTAGTCTTTAGAACTGGCCCAATTCAGGAACTGCAGAGAATAAATCCGTTATTTACCGAATTATACACTGGGTGATACCATACTACGCAAACCAACAGGATATTGAAAGTAACAAGTAGTCCTCGCGATGTGGGATTTCGATGAGCTATTTGGGGATATCTGCGCGGAAAGACCGCACCAAGTGTGCCATTACTGAAATATGCTCTTGTATATTGAATTATTCGCTTTTAATAAAAGCTCTGGAAAAAGTCACCATATACAATATCTGATATAAATGTTTCTGGAGGCTAGAATAAACAAATGCTTAGATTCTAGTGTCTGGCTGCACAGAGCATTCGGCGATAGGCCAATATAGGCCACAGTAGATTGACGATTGCCTTGAACTGGCTTATAATAAACCCCGCCACAAGATAAATTTTGCCTGCATGCTTAAAGTACAGCGGAAAAGAAAAAATAAGGCGAAATTTTTTGCTCTCTATATTTTGGAATTTCCCCTGGTCCACATATGTACAAAAAACAATTCTCTGATTCGACCTAATTTTGATATCCATTGAGAATTCGACTTAGGGAGGTCCACTGTTTGCGTGGAACTAAGGCAGTGTCGAGTATAGTCCAAATAAACAAAGTGACCGGCTAAGTTTCACCAAATTTGCTTTGCAGTGCATCCAAACATTTAAGATCGTTTTTTCTGTGTGAAGAAGATAAGTCGATTCAGTTGGAGGCATAAATGGCACATCTCCACTTGATAGTATCACATCGAGTTCATGAGATGGTACTCATCGAGAAACAGCCAATAATTAAAGGAAGTCTTTAAACAGAAGGGAAATTGTCCCGAAATTGAATCGCAGTCTGACTGTACATATAATGATATTCCCCTTGGATATTCCATTCTTCAGAGTAGTGCATCTGCCATCGCCACACCCATGTGTAAACATTCTAATAGGGAAACTTAAGGACAATTTAAAAAGAGTCAAAATCCTTTTAACGCAATTATTATTCGTGATAACTTTATTTTTTATGACAAAGGGCGAACATAAAATCCCTGACATCAGTCTTTGTATACACTCATCTCACGGTAAAAGGCTCGTTCAACATTGTTGCGAGCCATGAATATTATCTAGCCAATAAAAAACCCGACGGACTACCCACATATGCTATTCCCCACGCCTATATCTACTATGATTATGACAATTCGTCAGGTAGTAGTCGCTCTCACGTGCAAGTGAATTTTCACTCGTGATGATTGTACTTTCAACGACCGTAGGAGGCTCGTAACATGCTTGGAATCAGTCCTTTTATTTTCTAAAGTGGAATATTTTAGCTCTTAGACGAACAATGGAGGAGTAACTCACATTATGTGATCTGATTTAGATTGATCGGACATAAAGTGTATACATTCAAACTGCTTTAAAAGTTGCCTGCCCCTTAAGTAATAACGTACAGTGGTTGGTGTTACTACAGGCTCATTGGTAATCAAGACAGAAGACTTGGTCTTTTTTCAAACAACTTGTCCAATTCTATCTGGACGGAAGAGATGAAGGAAATTTTCTCCACTACATCAGTGCATGAATTACTTGCACTTACGAGTGACAACGCGCTTCCTACGTGGGCAATAACCAATTAAAACTGCCTCACTGCGTAGTTATAGAGTTAGTACTCTCCAATTGTTTTGTTCTCTTTGCAAGGAAATATCCTTTTAAATCTACTTATTAATCGGAATGGGATAATGTTTCGTAGGAGTACCGAAATCCAATTTCACAAGAATTTAGGTAATATTAAAGTGAAACGTTAAGTCGTTACAAAAAATGTCTATGCAGATATGCAGACAGATTCAGTGATTTAAGGAGGAGAGTGAAGTATTGAGTACCGACAATAATCCGCGAAATTATAAACACCAATAATACGATGTCTAGACAGTTTCAAAGGCAAATAAAACAAAATTCTGTTTCCAGAAATTTCTAGAAGCCAGTGGAAAGTTTGTTGCCCACAACTGTACGAAATGATTTATCCTATCATATCTATGCATACGTATTTATTGTAAATCAATTTATCATAAATGCAGTAAATATTTATGTGTATGTATGTCCAGTATATTTGAACAACTTTTAACTTTCAAGTACAATCTGAAAGCACTAGTTGCCTATGTTTGACACACATACATTTTCTTACCCGATTCGTATTCGGATCAAGAATTCAATATCCCCCTCACAAGGTTATCAAAGATATCGATAAATCACAAAAGTTTTCTTCACTAAACCACACACAACACGACCAGTTACGAAATGACAAGCCTTTGTAACATCGTCCTTCGTCCTTCGGATGGCCTTATTCTTCGATTTTCAAACTCGAACTAGTTGAAGTTATAATGCGTTCGCTATGGAAACCTGAGACAATGACATTCACGTTATCACACGTCTTGGATCATTACCCAACCAGGTGTTGCGAACCAAATTTGTATTCGCTTGAAACGGGTCATTGACTTTAATATCTTCCTTTCCTCCCTCATTTTTCACATGTTAGACTTGATAGAGAGATGCACACACACTCACACACACACGTCCAACCCACCCTCGAGAATTTTACATTATTTAGCCAACTTGAACACTGTCACGGAACGGAGCTAATAGAAATCCGTTCTTTGAATAAGGGTGGGAACCGCCCAGTCCTGCTTTTTACATCTTTCACGTCTCCAGCCGGAAGCCAATATGGATTTGATGCTTTTTTGTTAGTTTTGTGTCCTGCAACTTATGAAACTCCTCAAAACTCCAAAGACTGTGTACACATATCTCCTCTGAATGTAAACATCATCACATCGTTCTTCTAAGGATTCCTTTCAACTTTCAACCACTGCGAGCATGTTGTCAGGGATGGACACACATAAAAAGAAGAAGTTTTCTTTTATGAAATAATGTTTGTCTCTCACGCAAACAGGACGCTCATTCTCATGGATTTTTTTATATAAGTTTTGTGTACTCGTAAATCTTTGCAAAACATCAAATATTTTGACAGCTTTGCCACACCTTGCCTCAACAAAAAAATTCACAATTTCGATAACATTTGACCTTATTTCGCTGGGCGAGCAAAACAACAATCAAATTCACTTACAAAAACATTCGGCACATTCGATGGGGAAAATAGGAAAAACATAAACAGCAACAAAAAGCGAAAAGTTATAAATAATCACAACACGCTTTTGTTTTACAGCAGAGACGAGATTTGTGCTTTTTTTTCTCTTGTTTTCTGATTTCTCGTTAAACACAGAACTGCACCATCAAACTAAAAACTCACTGTGACGGGTGCGTGCAGGGTAGTGCTGCTTTATCACTTCGTGGATGTGTATTTCAACAATTATGATTATCCCTTTCGAATGCAGCCATATTTATCAGCATCCTTTCCGTTTCTTTAATGTATTCCTTTTTTTATTTTTTCTGTACAACTTTCACTTCGGATGCTATTACATACAGAACCGTGTTGGATGGAAAAAGTCGAGGAAATGCAAAGTACTTTGGCACACACGCTCACACACTTTCGACTAACGTCAAGACTGGCAAAACTAGCAGCTTTTCTTCCCCCAACAGGCGTGCGGAATATAAACATTATTCTGGTAGCGTTTGGCAACCATGCCTACGAATAGAATAAGGGCGAATGTGAAAAGACGATGAGGCGCATGTCTCGCCACAGGTATTTTCGTATGGAATAAGCGCTGTGAGCTTTTATGTTTTCCAATTTGGAACGATGATGTCCGTAATAGTGTCCGTAATAGATTAGATATCCTTGCCGTTCATTCATGAGTTCTGACTTTGTGGGAGGGCGTACTGGGTGGTTTTGGATTATTTTGTCTCGTCAATATGATAAATCTCTCTCTTGAAAGCTTTCTACCACTTGATGCAGAAGCTGCTCTGTGATGGGGCTGATTCAAAATTAATTTGCTGCTAATGAGTTGCTAATTTTAGGGACGCCAAGTGTTTCACGACTGGAAAGAGGCACTACAACGAAACCAAACCGTATGGAATTGATTAAGTCTTCTAGGAGCGGAAATGACTGGGTGATAAGTTGTTTTAATGCAGACCAAATTGCTGGTGCTTGTAGATTGCTTTTAAATTAGTTCTGCACTGTGGTGTACTGATGAATGTGCTTGAGTAGTTCGAATGAGTAATGTGCTTGGCGGTTAATAACTCATAAAATATAGAGAATCAAATCATGCGCTGAGAACATTGATTGTGAAAAAGATTATGAGCTGAATTCATGTGCGACATGAATATATGCTCAAATTAGCGGTTCGCCTAATTAATCACTATTATTTTTAATTAGATACCAATTATCGTGTTATTACGACGAAACGAGGTAAAAACTGCCCTTTCACACGAAATAATTTGTGATTCGTTTTTTTTTTTTTTTTGTGAGCAATTGCGCTTTGTCCGTTATCTAATATTAATTGTTTCAACCATTCCCAAGTTATTTTAATGTAACCAGTCCATTGGGAGACTCTACAGTTTAAGGGGGACTTGGACCCAGCTTCTGCTAAAGTGCTGTGGGTATTAGTAGTAGGGAACTGCAGATCTGCGGCGCGCCGACTTGGAAGTGCTAAATTGTAAAAACTTTACATTTCATCTATTCTCTGTGAGCATTGTTTTTGATTCTTACATAAGGAATAGAGTAGAAAATGTTTACCATACATTCCGTGAAGTAACTGATACTTCTGCGATATTTAGAATCGCCTACACTCTGCTTATTTATACACATATCAACACCCGCTTGGTATTTCACGAAGAAGATCCCGAATCGTTGTATGTATGTCAATGTAAGCACAGTTCGTATTTCATATCTCTTCTGCACATCCAATAGAACCGCTGATTTAGCACTATGATACTAAATTGTACGACGAATGGTTAAGATGATCATCGACGGGTATTTTCCAGTCCCAACCAGAGTTAAAAACTCATTTCTTTATCAGCATAACATACATCTTTTATTCAGCTATTACCAAAAAAAAGCATTAACAATGTAAAAAAAAGGCCATAGTTTCGCTTAGGATGGAGTCAATACCAGATGGACTTGTTCAGGCAATGAATTTTGTTTTGTTTCATTCATAACGCTGGACGAAGGTACAAAATTGCTATTATGGACTAAGTTCACGATGTATTAGCGATCTTTGCTAATCGAGTTGCCCAGAATCTATGTAAGCTCGAACTCGCTAAAAATGGCACTAGGTCAGTCCTCTGGATGAAGATTTGCTATCGCTACTGTAAAACATCTACTGAAGTTTTAATCGTGTGTTCAGAGAAATATTAGATTGTCTACTAACATACATTGGATGTTTCACTACGAAGCCATTATGGCCTACTCTCGATCCGAAATGATCACACAGATCAGAGCTAAGCTGGCCGAACCTCAGAAACCTTATCGACATCATCATTGGGCACTGCGCCATTGGAGCACACACCTCAAGATTGGGTTTGCTGGCCGAACTTAGTAGCATTAGTGTCAGTCATCTTCAGCGCTTTATCAAAATCACCAACTGGTTTACGGAATAGGATCGACTAGATTCGCGCGGGCTAATACTGGAATAAGTGTGCCTTCTGCTTGCCAGTAGTCAGCCACTCTCACCTAACCTAACCATGTAAGCTGTCTGCACAAACAATGGAAAAATATTAAAGATGCTTTCATATGTGCTCGATTTTACTCGATTTACCCCGAATTTGACAAAGTGTGCCGGTAGACACGTGCAGTAAAGCTGTAAACTCTTAAAGTTCTTCACGATCTCCACGAAGAAGGACGAAGAGACGTTCTTATTTTGGTTAGGATTAGGAACGATTAGAAATTGCTAAGATAGTTTCAAATAATTTTGTCTAGTATGTAAGGAAAGTAACGTGATCTCCACAAACGACATCACAGTGGAGATCCGACGTAGAATCGCTCTTGGCTACATCGGTTTGTCAAAACAACTGATTTCGAAATTGCTGACTCGAGGGACCAAACTCATGCTCTACAAAACTCTATATCCTGCTCTATGGAGCCGAAAGGTAGACGATAAGCAGAGCTGATTCTTGGTGCCTTGTGAAGAAAAATTTCACGTCGGATATATGGTTCCGTCTGCGAGGAATGTGAATGGAGGAGAAGACACAACCGCGAACTCTACGAGCTGTACCAGGATGTGGATGTAATCAAAATCCGACGACTGCACTGGCTCGGCCACATCGAGCGAATGGAAGAGGGTCTTCGAATCCGAGCCTCCTGGTTCGAGAAAGAGAGCAAGACCGAATCACCGGTATGACGACAGCTTGGATAACTGGAAGCAGCGTGTCCAGGACCTTCAATGATGGAAGGCAGCAATAGCTCAGGCTCAGACACTCCATGGATCGCCGACCTGATATGTAAGTAAGTATGTAAGAAAAGTAAAAAATGGAAGACACGGTTTCTCAGGAAGAAAACAATGAGACAGTTTGACTGTGCCAACAATCGAAGGATAAGTCTCATTAACATCTGATAGGACCAGGAAAGTATACAATAGTCCCGATAAACCTTGTGCATATCCTGGATAGGACGCAATATGTGCAAGTCGAAAAAATAATGAAGATCAACACTAGAGTCACTGAATCACTACACTGGATTGTATTTTCATATCGACACCAAATAAATGACGCCCCCCAAAGAGATAAGGTCATCCATCCCCTTTACAGGTACTTTTGAAGACGTACTCAATCTACGAATATTTGGTTATCAGCATTCTGTCGAGACTAAGAACTCTGATCCATGTACCACTTCTACAAACAATTAGGTATAGCAACAACATGAGGATGACTCAAATTCTATTACAGTGCACTTCTTCTTCTTCATATTTCTCCTAACCATATCTTCTGTTTTTTTGATTAAACATAAAACATAATTATCTAGGCCAATGTTTGTATTTGAGAACGTCATTGGTGTGGTCAATGTGCAATGTGGAGAATCGAATAACACAAACATTGATCCCAAGTAGAGCAATAGTATGCATAACAAGTTTGAATTCGATCAGAAGTAATCAATCACTGAACAAGACTCTATCACTGGATTGTCTCTAATTTAAATTGCTGATTTATTCATCATTGTACCCATAAATAGAAATACACATGTGCACACACCTCAAACTCAAATCAATATGCACAAATCTTCATTCCAAAATAAAGATACTCACACAACTCGTTGTACTATCTTATCTAAAATATCCAACGACACTTGAATGATTCACATTTAAATGTCAAGGGTTAGAGCTCAAGAGTCGTAAAAACACCTCCGGATACGCGTGCATAGCTTACACACAAGGCGCTGAGTTATTTAAACTGATTAATTCCCGATCTACACACAAGAGATTTCAGTTAACAACTACTTAGATGTCAGCTGAGGTGAAACACAAATTCGGATTCTTTTTTTGTAAATTGCTTGGGGTCTCAGCTGAGACGCCCTCGCAACTTGTAGCCACCGGAAATTAATCAGTGAATTAAATGTTACTAGCACAGGTGGTGAGGCATATTATGTCCATAAATAGTTGCTAGTCGTACTACTTGCGGACTGTTGTCGTGAGGTAAGATCTGAACACAGAGAATGAACGCAGAGCTCTTGTTTCTGATTAGTTTACTGAACTTAGAGAATGACTTCGATAGGACGTTGGCATTTGCATATTCAACGTAAGGCAACACAACGGGTCACGCTGGTTTTAGCTGAATGAAGTGCCTGGTTATTGCAATTATTTTATAAATTCAGAATTGCTCAGAATTGCTGATCCATGTTGACTAATATCGCTTTGCATTCGAACTTCTACTCGCCCCGAAACATGGAGTTGTAATTTTCGTGTAGCAAATCAATGAAGTCACATGTTTTAAAATTGTTCAACTCAAAGGATTAGTTTGAGACAGGATGAGTTTAAGACAGACAGCATTTGATTAAGAATATTTATACATATTTTTTATTATATACATACTTTTCGGGCTGCAAGCTCATTTTGAGTCAGTAAATCAATCAATCTTTTTCGAAGAAACTTCACCATATAACAATTTAGTCTTCTTGACGGTATCCATCACAGGCTACACACAAAACACTACACTTTCCTAATGTATACTGAGGGCATATAGCTTTACATAACAAATGATTGTTGCGATCATCTAAAGTCAGTCACCGAAAACCACAGTTTTTAAATTCCAACTGAGATAAGCTAAAATCAATTTCGTTGCTAAGTTCATTAAATGTTCTTATGTACATAGTAATAGGCTCATTCCATCCGTAAATTGTTCTATGTATGTTCTCTATCGAAAAGTGTATTTCTAACCCGAAGAGATCTTTGGGGAGTATACATATACAGTCAGTCTCAAAAGTAAGTTTACAGCACATAGTTGTCTGAGTTCTCAACAATAATCAAATTCAGAAGGGAGTCCAAAGAAAAAATCTTAAACGCAATTTTCTCTAGTAACTAGTAATGCACTTGAAACAAACAAAAAATATGAGGATATCCCAAAAACTATAGACAGAGTGGGTGATAAACCCAAAAAAGTGACGAAATTTACATCATTTTACATATTGCCCTTCTAAGCTTCGATTGCAAATGCTGTTGCCGCAGGTTGTTCTTCAGATTGTTCAAGTAGCCAACGCATTCATTTTTTTATCAGTGGACACTAGCTTGACCACGTTAGATGCTACCATAAATACATAAACTTTGATAGACCTATTTACGTGATTTACATGTGCGTATACTTACTTTTGCGGCGTTTCTTATATATTTTCCTGTTTTAAGTACATTATTGATTAGTATAAAAAAAACTACATCCAAGTTTTTCTTGTAGTATCGTCAGAATTCAATTTTTATTGTGAACTCAGAAAACTTTCTGCTGTAAACATTCTTTTGAGGCTGACTGTTTATTTATACGTAATACTAATTCTAGACAATTTGTATATTGATGTCTCGAATAAACATAACTAAAGATGCCTTCCGCCTGAAACTTAAGGTTTACAAGCCAATGATCTTGCATCTTTCGTCATAAGAGGACGTTCGTCAAACATGGTTAATTTACGGATAGCATACCTCGTGAAACTCTTTTGAACTGTCTGGAATCTAAGTCCTTGAACGCTGTACAGGGAAACCGAAATAATGGAAGAGTATGCTAAATGAGGCCTGACTAACAAGCAGTATAAAGTATGGTACGCAATTTTATGTTCTGAAAAGAAACAAACTCTTTTGTACTAACATTGTGTTTTTTGCAACATTTTTGCTCATTCGGAATTTGCAAACGGTATGGTCGGCATACATTTTATAAAGAAAACTATAAAAGAAAACTTTTATTGAAAATAAGATGGTATGCAGACAGTACCCCAACTATTTTTATAAAAAATCTCAGTTTACGTGTTAAAATATATTCGAATTACTTCGAAAAACAACCGGAAGTACAATCCATAATCCATTATTTCGTTCACAATGAAGTTTCGTCGAGTTTCTGGAAATCCTCAATTTTAATTTTATTATTGTGAAACTACATAAGTGCATATATGCCACTGTTTATTAATTGTTAAATACAAAAGTGTTTACGTTTTCATTTCTTAATACCTCAAGACGAGTTTGTTATTTCATTGAAAATTGTGACGTGTTCGTGAAATGTTCTCATATTTAAGCACTTAAAAATTTAAGAACCATGTCATGTATAAATAAAACCAGAATTTTATAATAAATACTAATCTCAACAATTTATTCAATCATCCCATCAAATTAAAATTTCCCTTCGACCTAGTGAACACAGCCCAATTAAAACAGCGGCATATATGGCAACTGTCAGAGGAGTGGCAGTTACCATATATGTCTATGCATTTTACAAATCCTCCTCACCCGGCATACTTAAATAAATGAACATTATCATTTCTTTTTTGTAAAACCAACCGCAAAAGTGCATTGGCTTCTTATTTTTCTTCTAAAATACGCAAAGTATAATCCTCGCCTTCCAGGAGAAACTATTGCACACATCCCTAATTTTGACAGTTCTCATAGAGATACTTTCATGAGATGCATAAATGGATATGCGTTGCAATGCGTCAACACAGCAGAGTACTTTTTCAGCACTGGTTTTCAGCGGACGTGCTTATCAATCCGCTCGTTGAAGTATTGAACTCACGCGAAATGTGCTAAACATGAATCATTTACATTCATAAAATGAATAATTTGTTGAATAATCAACTCTTTTGTAAATATAAATTCTGTGTATAAAAATATCTCCAGTATAAATTAAAAAATAAAATCTAGTGAATATTAGTTTTACAAGAGCATAACAAAATCTAAATCTAACAAAAAAAAAAAAAAAAACAAAAACGAAACCAAAAAATTTGATCACGGAGAGAAGAAAAAATTACTACATAAATCGAACCCGCTTATAAGGAACATAAACATACACTATGAATGTACTGAGTGCTGTTGGAAGAACATTTTGGTCAACAGATATATGGCTTCCGCCGAACACTACGTGGGACGATATTGCACCGGGATCTCGGCCAGATGTTAATCACGCCGACTACAGAGATCTGATATGGCCCCTTCCACTAGCTGCACTTGTGATGTTGATACGCTATGCGCTTGAAAGGTATGCCTATGATTAATCCAATACAATAGTCTAGTGCTTTTCATACAGTAAGTGGATTTCCCAAGGCTAATTGCCAGTGTCCGCAGTGAATTGAAGTTTTTTGCTTTTTCGTTTTTCCACACACCCTAGATTGAAAATAAAAACATAACCTCCATTGGAAACGCCCAAACATTCAGAATGTGCATAAAAACGAATATTTTTGGAGTCAGCAAGTTGTACATTTTGGGAACGATAAAAATGTTTCTTTTTTTTTTTCCACTTGCGTAAAAGTTTCTCCAGTTTAGTACCGTGTGCAGGCGCGGCATATGATGGCAAATCAGAAGAAATCTGCCGATGATGGTTCTAAAGTTTAATACAGGTTTTTCGGCCTTTAGTCCACTTATCGGCCTTCTAAAATAATCTGGCTTATGCGCAACTATTTTGTGCAGAGTAGCGATAGATGATAAGATAGATTTGTGCTTGGCTGTGGGTTCTGCTGAACAATATCTGGCGTCATTTGAAACTAGGTCACACCATGTACTCTCGCACACTTTCAATTCAGCCAATTAGAGTGTTTATGGTTTTCTCACAACCGGAGCATAATGTCAACAGATGATGATGATGATGATGTTACTTTTGGCCTTAACCTTAAAAATTGGGTGACTTTTTCGGGGAGCGTTTGCGGTTCGTTTTTGGTTGATAACATTTTTTTTTTTGGTTAGGCATCTGTCATATGCACTGGCACTGATTGTTCTCACAAAAATATTTTATTTTCGTAGACTCGCAGCAATAAATTATGAAGCAGTATCTGTGACTGTGACTGTGACTGAGAATGAATTTTCTTTTTTCGTCTATGCCCTTGGCCTCTTGGCTGCGAATTAATGATCTTCGCTGTCTAGGCCTCTTCAATTGATTTTGTGAGCTACTGCCCGTAAACACATGACGCAGACATTCCAATAATTGTATTACAGAACTAACATTCATCATCATCAACATTTTTGCGATAGTACGAGCGATATTTTATCGGTCAAGAATCGATATGCGGCTTATCGGCTTTCACAATAGTTAAGGAATGGAACTACGTCTTGCCTTTTTGTGGTTGATTTTGTCTGAGTTGAATTTTATGTCTATGTTCTTGGACTAATTGCTGTATATTCTTCCCGCTCTAAATGGGGTATGCATCGATTACAAACCACTTACGCCGCACATGGCGTTAGCTGCGAACATGTGTCATGGTTTATTTTCAAGAGTTTTTCAATAGTAAGATATGGAAATGTTCATGCTGTTCTAAATGCCATGGGAAATGAAGAAAAGAAAAACGTGGTTCCATTGAAAAAAATATGTTCACGATTGAACTCACACATTTCACAAAGGATGCGTAAACCTCAGGGAGTTTGTTTACGTGAACATGTTTATTTTATTAGTATTTGAAGTGTGGACTGTAGAGATGCACATCATCATGTTCGATTGCTTTGTCAACCAAAAATAGACAAAATATTGAAGATTGTTTGTGCATCCTTCCAATTAGAAACCATAGATTCGATGTACCGCAAAATACTGGTTTTTATACACAACTTCACGCCAGGTAGTTTACAATTTAATTCAGAATGGCTGGAAAATGAAGTCAAATTAATGAATCTAGAAGGTCAATGAATCAAATCAGTTCAGGCGTCGTCGATAACACTTCACTCCTCACCCTTCCTCAAAAATTGACCTTTATTTGTATACCCCTAAAACTGCTGTTAAATCTCACCATCTTATCTCTTTTCAGGTACTGGATATCACCAATAGGCAAATCACTAGGAATAAAAAGCTCAAGACCAAAGAAAGCATCAGCGAACCCAACACTCGAGGCAGCTTATGAAAACTCAAGTCGATTAAGTCACAAAGCCGTAAGCAAAAAACATTCAGTTCAGCTATTGAAAACAATTAAAACAACAATCTTATCTGATTTCAGGTCTTGGGCCTAGTAAAACAAACAGACTTAACTGAGAGACAAATTCAAAGATGGTGGCGCTTGCGAAAAGCGCAAGATAAACCATCAACACTAGTGAAATTCTGTGAAAACACCTGGCGTTGCTTGTACTATACTTACAGTTTTGTATTCGGTTTAATTGTGCTGTGGGATAAACCTTGGTTCTGGGATATTAAGAACTGCTGGTATGGTTATCCTCATCAGGTAACTATCGCTGCGACATTGCTTATGAGAAATAATCATTTTTTTGCTGTTTGAAGTCGATAGAAAATGATGTTTGGTGGTACTACATGGTATCGATGTCCTTCTACTGGTCACTAACCGGAACTCAGTTCTTTGATGTGAAGAGAAAAGATTTCTGGCAAATGTTCATCCATCATATGGTTACGCTCTTGTTGATGGCCTTGAGTTGGGTATGCAATCTGCATCGTGTTGGCTCATTGGTTCTTGTTGTCCACGATTGTGCTGATATATTCCTAGAGGTGAGTAATGAATGGGAGGGTGATTCATTTGTGATGGGCTGATGTATTTTGGGACTTTTAAATTTTATTCGAACATGGTATGGGATTTGTCATGCGACTAATACGCAGTAAAGTTGATGGTGGAATTCCCAATAGAACGCGTCACAAAAAAGAACCCGATAGATAATCGCAATAAATAGCCAAGTCAATAGAAGAGGCTTATTCTTGTCTTTGAAAAGCAATAACTCGCGAGTATGCAACGAAAATTGATTGAAAGATTCGGATTCATGGTCATCAGGTGTAATTACATCCACAGTAAGCAGCATTAATTTGGCTGAACTTTTTGACACTCCATTAGACTCTGAAATCAAGCAGTCACACAGGTGTCCTCCTTCGTTGAATTGTCGGATCAAGAAAGTTCAACGATTCTGAATTGTTTCGTTTTCTGGAATACCGATTGATGTTGTCTGTGCATAAAAGTCAGAAGAACGCGTGGAATTTCAGTCTTCAGTCTTCAGTCGGAGCCGTGGTATCAAAATAGCACTCAGTGCAAATTGGGTTCACCTTGAACAGCCGCCCAATACGTACACACATTCGGAATTCCCTTTTGCCAGTGATTACCTGTTGCAGGCAATGAGACGAGATTTGCTCAGCAGACGAGTTCAGTTCTGTCAGTAAAGGTTGTCACATAAAATTGGAAGTCTTTGAACTTAAACCACTTTATGCGCGACAGTCCCATTCCGACTTAGGTTAGGTTAGGTATGTGGGCAGACTACATACTAAACCACAATGGTGACTGGACCAGATTTGAAAACCAGATAAAGCGAATTAACTTTGCTTTCACTGTGGTTCGACCCAGGGACCCTTCTAACCAAGATCAGGCATTTAACCAACTGCGCCATCCAGCTGTGTCCATTCTGACTTAACAAATGACCAACATGTACCCTACTTTAAATGTGACCTTAAACATGACCGCGCTAACGCAAAAAGGTGAAGAAATAAACTGCCTAACATAACATAATCAACTGAATACAGACGTAAACAAAGTGCACCTATTCGTCATCTTCTCAGAATTCCATTGAAATATCTTTGTAAATAAATAATAATTCTGTTTTTCCAGGCTGCTAAACTGACCAAATATGCAAACTTCCAAAAGGCTTGCGATTGCATATTCGCAATCTTCACAGTAGTGTGGATCATTACCCGATTAGGATTCTATCCAAGAATCATTTACAGGTGCGACACGACTCAGTTATTTATTCAGTTTATTATCAATCACTAACCCGATTCTCGTTCAGCTCATCAATTGAGGCACCAAAGATTCTGCCAATGTTCCCCGCTTACTACATCTTCAACGGACTGCTGATTCTGCTCCTGGTGTTGCACATTTTCTGGACGTATATGATTTTAAAAATTGTCGTCGATTCCATTAAGAAGGGACTTGTAAGTAGAAACAATTTTATGCTATATGAATTTTCATAAAGAAAAACAAACCAAAAAAAAAAAAAACCGCTTCAATTTGTCAAATTGTGTTATTTAGATGTCTGGGGATATTAGGTCTAGCAGCAGTGAAATTTCTGATAGTTCAGAGAGTACAAAGCATCTAACAAACGGTAGCCCCAAAGACAAGACTGCAAATTCAGCGAGTTTACCAAATACCATCATAGGTGACCAGAACAACTGATGAATAACATTGCATAGAAATGTTCAAAGTAGAAACTAAAAAGTGTTATTTTAGGTTTTAAATTCTGTTCTTTTTTTTTCTCTCTTGTGTAATACTTTTTTTTTTCTTTACATTTTTTTTCCTTTTTTTTTTTTGTATTTCCTAATGTGTGTTTCTGCTGAAATTAGTATTGAGAGAAACAAACAAAAACAAAAAAAAGAAACAACAAAAACAAATCAACACATTCATTCCGTAATGTTTATTATTTTTTTTTTCACAGCAGAACCATAATATTTTTAATCGTATTTTTAATGATCTGCTACCAGCACTTTTGTATTCAGAGGAAAAAAAAAAAAAAACAAAAACTATGTTCTTAACCCAACCGCAACATTAATAACCACTCATTTTGAAGCAGTAACCAAAAATAAAAGAAAAAACCATCTTAACGTTAACAACGTTCTCTATGCTTGTAAAATAACACAGTAACAAAGGAAAATGATCAAAAACACTAACTTTCAACTTATGTCTGTCTGTACACATGAGTTGAAGCACATATGTATGGAACTTAGAGAGGTACATTGTTACTAAAACAATACCAGTAATACGCTGACTTTCAACTTGTGTGTCGAATTATTTTTAATAATCACAAAGCAGGACTAGTCTCCTAATGTATTTCTTGTGCAGCTTAAAAAAAAATTGTATACTTAAGGACTGAATTCATTCCAAGGAGAAATCGGATTTAGTTTCATCATGCTCTCACCGTTCATTACAAGTATATCCAAAGCATTAAACACCACGTTGATATTGCACAAGGCACCGTTTGCATATGAATTTTTCTGTTTAAAACACTAACCACACATCACATGTTGAAACTGAACTGAATCTGCTGGGATTGAACAAATCACAACAAAAAACATAAAAAAAAAAAACAAAATCACAACCGTCGCAATTGGAGAATGCACTTAAGCTACACAAGAAGGGCCCACTGGAAGGTCTCCTGTATAGATGTATATGTATGAATTTGTTTTATCATACTATTGTTATATTAATATTTTGAATGCTTGCGAGAATCCACTCTATTTATTCAGTTCTTTTGTTGTTTATAATTGTTTTAAAAGTAACATACAACACACTGCTGAAGACCATTTCGGTATTCAATGGCTAATTTAATTCAAACAAAAAAAATTTCCATTGTTTTTTTTTTTATAGTAACTATTAATTTTAAATATTCTAATAAAATAAGTTGAAATATAATTTGTTTTCGGATTTAATTTCATATTAACACCCCTCATTGTTCACCCTGATTGACGAATAGGATTGAGCTTGGAAAAGGAAGTCCAGCAAAGCTAGTGTTTGATCAGTTTCTGGTGAAAAGATTGTCTACATTGAGGTCAAGACAGTCGGTTGTTTCTCTAAGGCGTTTTCCTTCGGCAACAGGTTCTTTTAAGGGATTATTTTGTGAACTATGCAGTGTCCTTCAGAAGTTTTTACTTTTTTGTTCGGATAGAGAGAAGGTTACATTTTTTCTCTTTGAGTAGTTCTACTCCGATTTGGGCTTCTGGCTGGCTTCTGAGTCAACCCCTGATGACTTGTGGGGCATGATGGCGTGATTTTTGTATACGGCATTGAACCTAGACCATAAGTATTGTAAAATATTTGCTGGGACATGCGCATTTCTTCTTTTCTCATTTACAGTGGGTGATTTTTTAAAAGCTATAGGAAAGTTTTTCAAAAAAAAAAAACATAAAATTCAGAAAAATGCATGAAATCTTCATTTGAATCGATAGTACGGTCCATATAATTTAATGTTTGAAGATTATTTCATGCAAATGTTGACCCTGACTGCACCTCAAATGGTCCATCCGCTTAGTCCAATTTTGGCATACTCTTTCCAACATTTCGGTCGGTATCTCACGAATAAATGCTTCAATGTTGTCTTCCAATGCGTCAATTGAAGCGGGCTTGTCTGTATAGACATGAGCTTTAACATAGCCCCACATAAAATAGTCTAAAGGCGTTAAATCGCACGATCTAGGCGGCCAATTGACCGGTCCCGAACGTGAAATAAAATGTTCACCGAACTCGCCCCCCAATAAGTCCATTGTTGCGCGTGCTGTGTGGCATGTGGCACCGTCTTGTTGAAACCACATGTCATGCAAGTCAAGCTCTTGCATTTTGGGCAAAAACAAAGTTGAATATCACCTCACGGTAGCGCTCACCATTCACAGTTACGTTACGATTAGCATCATCTTTGAAGAAGTACGGTCCAATGATGCCACCAGCCCATAAACCGCACCAAACTGTGACTTTTTCTGGATGCATTGGTAGCTCTTGCAATGCTTCTGGCTGATATTCACTCCAAAATCGACAATTCTGCTTTTTTACGTACCAATTGAGCCAAAAATGAGCTTCGATTAAACTGACCATAAAATGGAAGAAGCGCGCGATGAACTTTCTTAACAGAGCACGCATTTTGATAATAAAATTCAATAATTTGCAAGCGTTGTTCGTTTGTAAGACGATTCATGGTTAAATTATAGACCAAACTGAGGATGTTTGACAGTGAAACAAAACACGAAACGTGCGTCAGCTGTTTAAACCAGTGTTGCCAAAAAGATAATAGCTAAAAAATCACCCTTTAAATACAACTTAACATATCTATTACAAATAGCATTGAAGTCGAAAGTCGTTCTACGTGCTACTTCAAGGTTCTTCAATTTATAAGGATCAGTGAAGAACTTTCGCAGAACAAACCTTTTCATTTTGTTTGCGTGCTTACACTGATGAGGCCAACGACCCTTTGAAGGTCTAAGCCTTCCATCGCTGACGGTTCCAGGGCACTCTGCTTCCAGTCATCAAGGTCTTGCGTCCGAGATAACTTGATCTTTATACCGGAGGTTCGGCTGCCTCGCCTTTTCGAACCAAGAGCCTCGGAGTCGAAGAGCCTCTAGGCCGGCTGATTGGTGTCCATGCGCTCGATAGAACCAAGCCTGTGCATTCGAATGATGCCGGCCTACACTGTCATCTTGGTACAGCTCGTAGAGTTCGCGTTTGTGAAGACAACTTTCTCGCAGAAGGTACCCTATATCCGAAGTAAAAATTTTCTTTCGAAGGCACCAAGAATCAATTCTACTGTTTTGCTTAACGTCTAGCTTTATAGCAGGACTGGCAAAATAAAAGCACGATCATGTTCCTCCGAGTCAGGAGTTTTGACAAACCGAAGTAGCAGCGATGGCCAAGTGCGATTCAACGTCGGATCTCCACTATGATGTCGTTTGTCGAATTCAAGTTTACCACGAGGTGGACAAACTCCTTAACTAGCTCAAAATTGTCTGTCGTTATGTTTTGTCCCAGGTGTTGTATGACGGAACATTTCTTTGTTGGCAGCATATATTTATTTTTGTCTTCATTGAGCTTAAGACCAGCTCGTTTCAACTCTTCTTCAATAGCCGTAAAAGCTTCCACTACGGCACGACGATGTCGATGTCATCTGCGTAACCCAACAGTTGGACTGACTTGTAGAAGACATTCCTTCCGTGTGTTTTTTGTTTTCATATGGAAGTTATTTCAATCGTTTTTTGGTTTTAGATTCCATCATTTGAACCAGTTTCTTTATCTCGTCAGAAACTCATTTAACTACTCTGAAAACTAGTTTTATGCTCTTGATAAAGCTCCATAATTGATATTGCTTATTTGAAGTAATCTTTGAGATGCAAAATCGGTAGATGATCCTTAGTCGCGTATATCTGCGATACTGAGAATTCACTCTCAGAGAATGTAGATTTCTGTATGCTCTGTGATCGATACAAAAAAAGGAAAGCTATTAAGGTGATTTACGCTAGAATTGGTTACCTCGCCTAGGTTGTCACAGCTGTAGATGCCTAAGTGGCATTGAGCAAGTCTTCAGGTAATTCTAATTCAAAAACTGAATATTAATAGTTGTTGAAATAATCACACGTAGTAGCGTGAGGGATACCGTTTTTCTAAACAAAAACCTTGGCCACTACAGGTCCTTAAATCAAAGTTAACCTTACCCTTAATTGAGTGGTTGGTGCAACACATTTACATACCTGATACTATTTCTACGTTCTGGAGATTTAATTATGTGCGTCCTAGATTTTAGGAGTTTTCTATTCACTTTCATATCATTAATTTATTTAAAATAACGGTCACAGGGATGGTGGTTATGGTGAGGTTATGGTATTGTCGTTCACTTTTCTTCCATTTGAAACATCACCTAATCATTGTTTGCTTATACACATACAATGCTTCTTATGCTCCAAGTGTTGATAACTGCACCACTCACATTTTCATAACAGCTGGTGGCAAGTTGTATTAATATTCTTCACATTCATCATCAGAGCTTTACTGTACCCATTAAGTAGGGTTGGTGGAGTTCCGGAGATTCCTCAATAATGAGGGAAGTTGTACCCCCCACTTAAGTCACACTTAGGCAGTTAGGCTTGGCTCAAAAGTTCGTTATTTAATTATCCTTCGTTTGGCTAGCATATATTTAGATCAATTCAAGTAGCTTCTAACTTCACGTTGTAGGCCTTCGTATGTACAGATAAATTCACTGATTTCTAATTAGTTGTTGAAGTTGAGTTGCACTTGATATGGATGGCAATTGAGATATTTCTTTAGTGAAGTAGAGATTTTAAAATTTATCAAATTGTGTGTATGGGCTTGCTCTCCATACTATTATATGCGTTTTTTAATAGGTAAGGTATCAACGACAATTGCGAATCACTCACATCTATAATCGAAGTTTAAACCTTTGTACTAAAGACGAACCGGAATTCTAAGAAAGATCACAAGGTGAATGGATGAGTGGAGGACGATGTACATTTGTGTATATTTTTAATAAAGAATTTATAAAAAAAAAAAACAAATTGTTTCTTGCTCATTTCTTGGGGATATTTTCTTCGAAATGTTTGGATCTGTTTGGAAGGAAATTCAACATCATCGACGGAGTCAAATCCAAAGATGGGGTGTTGCTTTCCAATGAGGCGGACATCTTGGGCAGATGGAGCGAGCACTTTTCGGAGCTGCTCAATCCCGAACAGGGCACTGAGGATGACAGGCCCGTAGTCTTGAGTGGGGCGGAGAATAGTCCAACGGTGGAGGAAATCATTTTGGCGATTGAATCGCTAAAAATTGCAAAATCCGCCGGTGTGGATGAAATCCGGCCAGAAATGCTTAAGGCAATGGGTAAAGAGGGAGTTTTATGGCTCTCTCGTGGCATTAAAGTGGCCTGGGAACGCGGTGAGACACCTGGTGATTGGCAAACTGGGGTGATTGTCCCACTCTTCAAAAGAGATTGCTCCAACTACAGAGGCATATCTCTTTTAAGTATCCCCGGGAAAGTCTATGTTAAGGTGTTGGAAGCGCGTTCTAGAGCTATGGTCGAGCCTAGGATGGGGGATGAACAGTGCGGCTTTCGTCCCGGCAGAAGTACAACCGACCAGCTTTTCACTCTAACAATGGTACTTGAGAAGGCTTGGGAGTATGCCAAACCCATCTACAGTTGTTTTGTAGATTTGGAAAAAGCATATGACCGAGTCCCTTGAGGTAAACTCTGGAGTGTCCTGCAGGAGTATGGGACTGATGGTCCTCTTCTGAGGGCCATTCAGTCTCTATACACAAACTGTAGCAGCTGTGTTCGGGTAAACGGTGCTAAATCAACACCTTTCACCGTGGGCTTTGGACTTCGCCAAGGGTGTGTCTTGTCACCTCTCCTTTTCATTGTATATAAGGACTGGATGTTACAGCGCAGTCGAGGTGAGGAATGTTTCACATTGGGAGAGTTGAGGGTAAGTCATCTTCTTTTTGCAGATGACTTGGTTATCTCACATCCTCCCAGACCGAACTCCAGCGCGCACTCGATAGGTTTGTGGCCGTATGTGCTGATGCTGGAATGAGGGTTAACGTGGACAAATCGGCGGTTATGGTAATTTCTTCTGTAGGATTGGTCAAGCTGGGTCAGTTTTGACACAGCTTGGTAGTTCTGTAATCAGAAAGGCCAAGCTTGGTGTCAAAGCCAAGTTAGCGGTTTTCAACTCAGTATTTGTTCCAACTCTCACTTATGGTCATGAAATTTGGGTAATGACCGAAAGAATAAGATCGCGAGTGCAAGCTACTGAGATGAGATTTTTTCGTGCTGTTGTGGGAATTACTCGCCGGGATAGGGTGAGAAACACGGCAGTGCGCGAGGAACTCAACATTGAGCAGCTGCTTCTTCGAACGGAAGGGGCTATGCTTCGGTGGTTTAGTCATGTGGCACGAATATCCCCATCATCACGACTTCCGAGGCGGGCGTTGAATGCGATTCCATCAGGTAGGCGACCGCTTGGTGGACCCAGGACGAGGTGAATGGACCAAGTAAGTTTGGGCATTGCTCCTGATGAATTAGAGTCGATGACGGAGGATCGAGTTGCCTGGAGATCACTAGTGCGTGGTTTACCCCCGCGACCCCTTTAGTGGATCATGCGGGTCAGAAGATGATGATGATGATGATGATGATGATGATGATGATGATGATGATGATGATGATGATGATGATGATGATGATGATGATGATGATGATGATGATGATGATGATGATGATGTTTGGATTTAATTAAAGAGTCATTTGTAAGTAAGAAGGCGACAATGCATTTGAAGATCAAGACGTTTTACATCGGAAGTGTATAACATCAGATATTGGACGAATCAAAATTGATCACAGTATTAGCGACAGTGAGTAAGCTTCAAATTGGCTATTGAGATTGCTGTATTGGACAAATTGGAGCGTTAGTGGATAAGGGGATGGCCGAGTTCATAAACGTCGAACCGCGGCAGCCCTGCAAAATTTGCGTTCATAAATGTAAATACACTGCATTGACTATGCATCACAACAGTCGACAACTGCGTTCATAAAAGCAAAGCGGCAGTCAAACTGCGATGAAGTTGGCAGTGATTTTTGTTTTGTTGCAGGATTGCAGGGAAACCCAAAGTTGGACTTCTTCATTCGAAAGTGGTTCTTAAAAACATTATCCGGAAATTCTCTTTTTATTTTAAGGACATTTCGGTCCTTTTTGGAAGACGTCTTTACTTCCAATTCTTTTTATTTGAAATCATCGCCCTTTTGCTTCGTGTTTTTTGTTTGGAAATACAATTACACATCACTCACTTTTGTATAACCTACTGATGTTTGTGAATATTCGTTCGACAATGCTGACCTGCTGCAAATTTGCGGCAGTATTTGTATTCATGAATGCATCGAGAACATATTATGTTCAGTGCAGGGGCAACAATGTTGCAATTATGAACTCAACCGATATCACACCTGCAGCCTTGAGACAAAACTGAACGGATATAGCAGGAAATACCTGAAAATTATCAGCTTGATCTGGGCCTCAACCCAGAAGCTTCCAATTGGGCACTAAGTTGGTTGAGGTCTTCTGCACTTGTTTGGGCCAACTTAGATGATCTTAGACAGGCTATGTTGCATTGTAATACTGATACGGAGTGGAAGACTCATCGGGCCGGTGCACGGTTTGTTATTTTGCACATCCAGCGGAATTTTTATTCCTGGTGAACTTGAATCAATTTGATTATTACTTAATTGTTAAGTTATGTTACATATATATGTATTTTTGTGATTATTTAAAGCTTATTCGATTAAAAAAAAAACCTTAAAATAATGAAACAGCAACAAAAAACAAGGAGATAAGGATAAGTGAAATTATTGGAAAGCCTACAACAAAAATGGCCAGAACGAAAAAAAATGTAACTCCAGATGTGGAAATGGCTTCACATTTTTCACAGTAGGTCTGTTAAAAATATTACCCTTTTTATAATGTTGCAATAATGGAGTTAATAATAACTAGCAAGCTAAAAACTAGCATTTGACGCCGCATGTGCAATAGCACCAGGTAGGTCTGTTAAACAAAAGTTTATGGGGCAAAATATTTTAACGGATTCTGGAAGACAATATTCCAGAGGAGGTAATAAATAGCCTTTTAAGACAAATACATCGCACATGTAGTACAAAAGTGTCACAACTTAAAAATCTTGGTTTTTCAGTAGAGGCAAGAACGTTCTGAGAGAGTAGAAGCAGTAAAACTATAAAAATATGAAAAAAGGAAATATTTAATTAACAACCTAAGTCACGGAAAGATTTGGAGGGAAGTCAAATATTTGGTTGTGGCTTGAACTCCTTTGAGTTGTGACACTTTTGTACTACATGTGCGATTATTTGGATACTTCTTAAAAGCATTCGGATGAACAGATAACCCTAAGGCCTTAAAACAAAACGATGATTACTACCTCTTCCTAAAGTTATATAAGGTTCAAAGTTAACTGAAAGAATCTGTAGATGACAGGAGAGAAGTGAAAAAAAAATTAGGAGGTTTGATTTCCTAATTACACCAATACCCCGGTTTGCATCGCTAATTGGGACCGGAAAGTTGCGACGCAAACCGAAACACGATGCATAACAGTGATTCCATTTTTTCCATTAAAGGACTTCTCATTTTTATAAATTGTGTATGTTGTAATGAAGTGGCTGTTTCAGCAAATTTTTCAATTTTATCAGCGTCTCTGGAACAAATAGATTTTACTATTCCAAGGTATCTTCCAATATCAACAGCCTTTTCACCCGATTTAAACCGCTTCAAAATCTCCAACTTTCGTTCTAAACTTATTTGGTTTCTTTTTTGACTCATTATTGAAAAATATTTTCTTTTCACTTGACTAGCAACCTGGCCTGAGCAAACGTATCAATGAAACTGAGAAGCAGACATCCTTCACAACCAAGTTGAGGTTTCCCGCAGTTTCGGGAATTCCCCAGAAATTGGCAATTCTACAGCAAGACACGCACTTATGCGTTATATTTACGTTAAAAAATCGCGATGGGACAAACATCGACAAACATTGTTATCGACGCAAATCGAAACATAAACTTTAAAGTTACGGAGCATTTTTAAAATACGACGCAAACCGGAACGACGCAAACCGGTGTACTTCATACGCATTAACGCAGTCGATGAATTTGCATCACGTAATGCAACTGATATTTTATATTCCTTTTGCTAAAAAAAAGTTTACTGTTTTTGATGTCACTCAATGGTAAATACCGTTTCCAGGATTTTTTTTTCGCAAAAAGGTTAAGGCCCGATTTTGTTAGCTGTCGTTTGATACCAAAGTGTTGTCATTCGGACGTTTGCTAGATGTGCAAAATGACACACTGTACGGCGCCAAGTGTGAGCTCCATGGCCCATCCACTCTCTGTACATCACATACAGTTCGTGGTTGAATCTTCCTTCCAGATGTCAACAACGCAAAGAGGATCGAAGATACCACGTAGAACCTTTACCTTAAAGAGGAATTCTTCTAACGTCATCCGTTTTTTAAATCGGTCATGCCTCTGTGGGGACGATGAAAGGTTTGTATAAGGTCATGTTGATTCTTCGAGAGAGGGCTCTACAACTCAAGCCCAAAGAAACCAAAGTTATTTTGCGATTGATCACAGTACAGATGCATCATTTTTTCGTGGAATTACGAAATATGACTTTTCGAGTTTGGAACAGATACAAAATAAAACGGAAAGAAATACAAAATTAGACCCCTGAGCTGAGCTGCATTGAATGACAGTGACAGTTGAATTTAGTAGCGAATCAACAAATGGCCAGTAAGCGGGTAGCTTCAGTGCTGAGGAGGAAGACGGCTGGCCGATTGTGGTTTACATTAGTTGGCGATAAGCCATTTTTCGGGCTTTTCTTAATATGGTCACAGTTTTTGAACACACTTTCCTTACTCTTCTTCTCTTCTCGATATCATATGTTTAGCTGCTCGTCTGTGGCATGTCAGGTTGGGGTATCAGGACTTTTTTTTCTCTCCTCTCTTACCTGGTTTTAGGCGCGATCATTTTGGTTGTTTGCAAATGGGTGGTATACGTGTGAGGGGACATGAGTTCAGCTGTGCAACCGCAAGCGTATCGCCGTTCTCCTCCTCTGCACTGAAGATACTCGCTTAGCCTGCTGCAGCACACCGACAGAAAACTAACATCAGCAACATTGTTGCAAAGGAGAATGAGTTCCTCCTTACACCCTTGTCGTACTCAACGAAACCGTTTGTGGCGTCCTTTCTTCGTCCAGCCACCCCGACATTCGAATGAACCTGAAACAGTGAAACAAGAAAGATGTCATTTAGTTCTTGCAGGTCCTGGAAGAATTCTCCCATGGTCTTGTATCTCAATTGACAGAGGCTGGGACAGTGGCCTCCCTTTCTTCCGCGTCACCACAGCCTCTGCATTGTTGCAATAGAACAGAATGTGTAAGCATCTGAGAGCATATTAGTTTCAAACTTCATTAAGAATTATTTTCCACCTTTTGTCGGAGCTTATTGTAAGGTTAAGTCAAATTCCCAATTGTTGTGTTAATAAACATGTTTATTTACAGGACGATAAAAATTAGTTAAAATTATGTATATCTTAATCAGAATTCTTTTTTGTTTTATTTTAAAAGTATGTAGTATATTTCTTTCCTTCGTTGACTTATATCTCATGTTAAAAAAATATTTTTTTATGAAAATTAAGTAGACTAGATGGTTGTGGTGTCTTGTATACATTCCTGTTCGCTTTCATTGTACAAAATTGGCATATCGGCGACGTTTTTTTTTTCTTTTCAATTTTTCACATTTAACAACATAGTCCGTGTATGGGTGTGTGTGTGTGTGTGTGTGGTTTTGTGTAGAGCAACATTTTGTTGGGATCATCAACCAATTACTAAAAGATTCCTAAAAGAGTGTGCTGTCAGAGACAACATCCGTTTTATATCCATTCGGCCCTGTGCTATGACCGGCGTGTACTTAAAAGTGGTGTGCTCTCTGCGACATTTGATGTGATCACTGATTGAGTTTGTCCTCGACCGCGTGGATCGGTCGGTTGCCAAGTACGTCTGTGTGGTCGGGCTCTCATCTGGAAAAAGAAGAGATGTTTTTCCGTTCTCCTTCAAGTTGTCTTCTAAGGACTTACTCTTCGACGATGAATCTCATGCAAGTACAGAGTACTTAGACACATGTCTGCAGTTGTGAGGTCGGCTGGATTGAATCCTAAATGTGTATCCAAGCCGTAGATGCTGAAATCGTGTTCGAGTTAGGTACTGTATCACAATGGGTTATTTTGATTCTCTTTACCTGTACAGCAGACTATCCGAAGGGCCCTCAAGACGTCCCTCACTCTTGCGGACGCCAAACATTCGCACACTTTTGTCCATTTGAATTGTGGATCTAGGCAATGCGGTCGGTGCTGTGTCTTCTGCCTCGCTCTCCTCATCGGGTAACGCATCCTCCAGATTCTGCTGCAGCATTTGCTCGAAAGCAGCATCTGTGGAAGGACCCGCTGCAGGCACATTGTGCGAGAAAGGCTTACGCGGTGTACAGACCGACCGGCCAAGGACACTGCTAACAATATGATGATTGCTGAATATTGAATTTGCTATCGAGGAGTACTGCAAGAGTTATCAAAACGTTAGAGCACGTTCTTTCTCAATATCTGATTTTTGTTTACCTCCTCTCCAATCGTTCCAAACGAGACTAAACTCTCCGCCATGGCGGTTTGGTTATCGGCCTCGGAAGTTTTCGCCCTCATCAAATCCTGAATGGCATTTCTGCGTATGCCCTTCATAAAATGTCTAGCATCTGGGGGCATTTTCCACTCAGGATTCGTGAGGGTGAAGTGCACTAGCGAGAGCTCGGTTTTACCATTTTCAACGGCGTAACGTTTAGTCTCCTCCTCCAAGTGTGTCTTCACTTTATTCGCTGGCAATTGCCACTCGGGATTGCCGTGCTTTCGGACGTCCATTTGTGCGAACGAGCATACATTACCGACACCTTTCACCGTCACCGTGAAGCTTCTAAAGAATTTCACAATCTCCAGTGCCTTTGGTCGGAAAACGAACAGCAGTATGAATGGTGTTACTAATGGACTGCATACCTCGTTTAGCAGGTAAGCCTGAGTTAAGAGAGTCTTGTATTATTGCATCGAGTACATTCATCAATTGTCTTGTCTTACCGCCTTGAATTGGAAGAAATGACCGAACTCACGCTGGACTTGAGTTGTATGCGCGTAACACTTCCATTCACTGGGCAGATAGTGCACATGAGCAAGCACTGCGGTTAGCAATTGCTCCGGACACCATATCCGATTCTCATCCGGTATAAGGGTTCTGTAAGAAATTCGATTTGAGGACGAATTCAATTAACATCAGGGTCATACGAACCTGCAAATGACTCCTATTCCAGATAGGACAGCGATTATTGTGAGAACATGTTCCACCTGGAACACATATTCGTCGTATATGCCTAGAGTAAGGATCAACAACAGTATACCTCCGGATAGGAAGAGCATATTTCTGAAAAGAGAAGATGGTATGCAATGAGCAATGTGCAATCGGGAAAGTGTCGAGAAGAGATTGTACTTCGCAATGATGCTCATGATTGGCGATGAGAACGAATTGAGATATCTGTCAGCTGGTTCGTATGCACGATTCAGACGTGCATCTAGTTCGTGTTCTAATTCGTTAAAATGACGTAAGTATAAACGTCCATAATTCGACCAGGTTCGCATTCCTAAGGCTCCAGGTTCTTTCTTTAATATCTGTCAATAGATGTAGTCGTTATTTATGCGATAAAGAGAGCTAATTGTGAGAAGATTGTACTTACATTTACATATTGAAAGGAGAAGTAGATGCATTGCCATAGGAAGATGATGGGAGATAGGACTAAATTCGCCACAGCTACCCACATGATTTGCTTGGAAAGACGTTGAGCGAGTTCAACTTGATTGCTTCGTAACGTGTAGTCATCCCGTAGCTGCCAGTTGTTTTGAAATGGAGATCCCGGACCACCTAAAGAGGAAGCAGAAAGATCTGCATTTAAAGTATACAACTAACCAAGCATTTAATCGTCTTGAAAACAATCGGCTCAGGGATTGTCTTCAATTTGGGTGAATCTTAAACAAATGATAGACATAATTCACCGATTAAAATTCTTGTCCATGGAAATCTTGGATCTATCTTAAATGTGATGACGTGGAAGCAAAGAAGGAAGTTCCTCACAATCTCTGTCACTGCTCTAGACTCTGCCAATTGAGATACGGGACAATAGGAGAACTAAATAACATCCACTTGTTTTCAGGTTCATTAGGATGTCGAGCTGGCGGACGAAGGAAAGACGTGACAACCGCTTTTGTTAAGTACGACAAGGGCGTAAGGAGGAATTCAGTCCCCCTCTGGGCATCACAATGGGTCCACACGGAGCTAAGTTAGACGTGTTCCTGCGCGTCTACCCACGATCCTACCCTACCCTATCATATCTTAAAGGCAGCAGAACAGATACAAAAATGGGTGTATAAGACGGAAGGGGGATTAAATTCTTCATGGAGTTAACAAGTTAACCACAAGCCCTCAACCGATTGTATATATTCTTCATATGAAGTCGGAGGGGAATACATAATTAATTCAACTCGCCAGCTGGATGGTGCAGAGTGCCTGACCCTGAATAAGAGAGTCACCGGTTCGAATCCCAGTGAAAGCTAAGATATTGCGCTTTATCCGGTTCGGTTCAAATACGGTCCAGTCACCATTTGTCGTTGGGATCAAATGAACGGCACTATCGGTGGAGTTTTGTCGATCAGTGGTAGTAGTCTGACTATGGATATCACAATGGACCAACATGGTCTAAGTGTGCTGTCGATTTCGCTGGCAGCCCACTCTACCTAACCTAACGCGAGGGCTGGTTGAATCTTCCCCGATGAACGAACTGCAAAATGTCTTCAAAATCTTGAAATTCCGCGAATATAAATATCGAGAGAAACAAATCAAATTCAAAACAACAAATAATGTGACGACAGAATCACGCACTGTGACGTGATGCCAAAGAAAATATGTCCATCAAGTAGATAATTGCTCCATGTGGGTGGACATGAGTTTTTGATTACCTTTTACATCTGTGACGGAGTCGCAATTCACATGAATATACTAAAAATACATTTGTTCTATCGGTCTAGTGAAATTCGGCAGTTAATGACCTCATTAATAAACAACAATCATTCGTCTGCCAGCACTCCGTCGCCAATACCCTAGTGGATTGTGGTTCAGATGTTGTTTTAGTTAAGGATTGCTCTCAGTCATTACATTCTTCAAAATGCAGTTATATTGCATTTCCATTTGTGTGAGTGTTTATCAGCGTTTCCATTTGAGCATCCCACGTGGGAGGCCACAATTCGTTTCATTTCCATCTCCACACTTTTAGTAAGTCTACACGAGAACGTTGCTGATAAGATAGACTTTAATTATCCCGGATTTTCTTCTTTTTGGTATGAATTTTCGCTAAAGTAATCAGACTGACGAGCGATAAGATTGATTAAGTTGCTAACTTAGTACAGGGAGACTGCGTGTAAAACAAAAACAAAAACTAGGCAAGTACTTATGAGATTACGAGTCAATTGGGCCAAATGGTTTTTAATTAAACGAACACTCGAACGCAATGAGTCAATTTAATAGATTTCTCTTTCAAACAAAGGTGAATGACTAAATGGGTTAAGTCAAAGAGTCATCGTCGTCCGTCAGATTGGTTTGATTTTATTACATTTATGATTATAAGTTCCTCTGTGGGGTTTAAGTGTTTTGATGAAATTTGATCGTTTCTATCTAGAACAAGACATGATGTGATATGAGTCATTTTTGACGCAGGCATGAACTCCTGTTGTTAACTTTTCAAGATTATAAATTTGCAAATATGTGGGATATTTGCTGCTAATGACTTGTGCACATGTAGATCACAGATCGTTCACATTTCTCATTCTGGGTGTACAGAACAATTAAGAGAAAACAGAGTTGGCAGTAGGGGGGGGATAATGAATGGTGTATAGTCGTAGAGTAACGTACCAGAGGCGGAGATTCTTTAAAGTGATACATCAAAATACGGGCGAAAGTATGATATTAAGAAGTTTGCTGCTGCTATTTATTAGACCCATTTCTGATTGAAGTGAGTGTGCAACCTACATTCAGATTAAAAACTGACTATGTATTTTTGAATGTGTCTACTTACGGAATAAAATGAAATCTATATTATAAGTCAGACCACGACTTAAGGAAACAAATTCACCCAATATGGGAACTCGAAAGCGAACAGGCAATAGATTTTTATTCATCAATGCCACCATATAATTTTTAAATCTGAAAAGGAAACAGAGGCAATTACAGTAAAGATGCAAACAAAAAAAATAGCCAAGCTTATGATTACCTACCTTAGAATCCTATGATATATATCTAGTTCTGTAAGTTGCTCCTTATCTATACACATGTGCTGTTCGGATTGAACTTCTCTGATTTTCTTTTTGATTTCATGCCATGTGATATTGTCAAGTTCACTCTGCAAAGAAAAGAGACATACAAAAACAAAGTGTAAGTGGATCATATTCAAATGTGCACGTAGGCATGTCATTTGACCAGTAAACATATGCACATTTGCGTTTAGATCACCGAAATTCACACGATTTCGATAACGAATGGAACTTCGTCTTTCGAATAAAGTTGAGTATGCGGCAGATGATGAATTCGTTGTCTATTTTTCATCAGACTATGAATGACAATTTGGCTTGTTGAGTGCAATGTAAACAATAACATTGTTTAATTAATTTCTGAATGAAAGTCGCTGCCTTCATTGCATCGAGATCCACAAAATCTTCGGAAAGCATCACAAGCCGTTTCCGTGTTGAGATTATTGTTTTTAATCTCTGGGATTTACTGCAAGTCATAGGTTGTTTACTTCGAACACATTCAACTCAATGTTGAAAATGACAAGGGCGATCACCCAAAATCACAAAACAACTCGTGTAAATGTTTGCAAAGTACACTGACACTAGCGATCGTACGCATACGTGATCAAATTTGTGTAGCTTAAACCGTCATAGAAATAACCACCTGCTATCAACAGCAAAGGGCACAAGTTCATTTGAATGCATATCCCCACGAAAAGAAGAAACAATTCAGCTGAGTCATTGAACAACACATTCAAACTGTTCATGTTCCCCCCTCTCATCCCCCTCATCGAACTGCATGAAATGAGATGAAATTAAATCCTTAATAAAAATACTATGACGACTTACATCTTCAATTTGCAGTGCAGAGTTGTAGAATTTCTTTATGTCCGAATATTGCGTTATGTGGTATATCATTTTGATGAGTCTAACCATAAAAAACAGGGTCGCCAGAAAAAGAATGAAATACGTTAGCCCTGTGAAGTTTTTAATGCATTCTCCCATCGGTATCACAACATCGCTAATAGAAACCTTAGTGGTGCTGTTGTCTACACGTTCATCCCTGAAATGAAAATCATCATGGACCCTTTCACTAAGATGACAAGCATTTATCATACCCAAATAATATTGGATAGTGTATACAGTGGACTGTAAAAGTCAACAACCATACGACAAAACCAAATTCACATAGCTGAAACACTTCATCCATAACAATAACAGTGAATCCATGTTTCTGATGATAATTATACATTCGGGTGAAGAACGAATCCAAGTCCTCTATGTGATTCCATCGAGCTAGAAACACGAATTAAAGCAGAAAACAGGAGAGAAAAGAGAAAGCATCTTAGCATCACTCTAATAATCTGTTGCAATGAAATGATTTCTTTACGTACCTCTACTCGTCTCAGGAACTATGTGAATCATAATACCACTTGTCCTCGGGGTGTCTTCATTTTCATTTGGACTTTCGATATCCTCACTGTTCTCCCCACTGCGAAAGGGATTACTGCCCTCATTCAGGGACTTGTAATTCACATCGGGATTAGCCATTTGACTTTATCCTAGAATCGAAAAAGTTTATTTAGTATATTTATAACTATTTTGTCCCTGTTCTTTATTAAGGCAAGAAAAGAGGACTGTTATGTCAATGTCACTATACCAAAACAAGTCGATGTCGTACAAAAAAAAAATCTTTGTTTGGAAACAAAGAAACAACCTGACGCAGTGGCTGCAATCTGCCTATTTACGAACTAATTTTGCGATTAATTACGTATGGCATTTCTTGAACATTTTATTTAGGAACGAAATCCGCAACAATGAGTTTCAGAATATTTATTAAAACTACTTTTCGGAGCGCATTAAACGCAAATATACACACGAATTTACTTCCACTTTTGACGAGAGGAAAAAAAGCGATGCTGTCATGAGTGGTGTTCACATGGTTGAAAATCCTAGCATTGGATGTGTTCATCAAGTGAAACTTCATTTTTATTCGATTTTCGAAATGGATGTGTTCAGGTGTGGACATTTTTGACATTTTCGATGACCTACATGAAAAGTGAACGTTAAAATAGATTTTCAAGATTTAATACATATTCAAGTTATTAATGAGGAATTATTTAAATCCCGAATTAATAATTGTGATCAAGCAGGGTTGTCAAGCAAATTGTTGAGTGTGAAAGCCGCTAATAATTGAATTTGATTGAATTCTAAATGTTTAACATAATTTGAATGCAAAAAAGGAAAACTACTTGAGCCAATCGACACAAATTAATTAAAAAAGTATGGAGACAGGTAGAATATTTGAATTACGAGACCAAATAGCTATACACTGGCAATTTTTCAATTTTATTTATTAATGTTAGAAAATGTTCGGTTTCTAACGTATGAGAGTACAAAACTACTCAAGATTTGGTTCAACCTTTTCAGCCTTGATCGAAAAAAGTGCTAGAACGAAAAGTAATTACTGCAATTTTATTATTTTGTCCAGCTGGCAATGGTGCAATGCATAGCATCTGTGTGTACACCTTTGCTGCAGTTGCGGGATTCTCCATTTTATGAAAAAAATGTACCTGAAACGGTTATGCACGCTGGATGGAACACGCTGTTTTCAAAATGGAACGGAAAGTGAAAATTTAAGGTCACATTTTTGAGCAAAATGAAAAATGATATGAGTCATCTCAAGGAGTCACATTTTTGGTCAAAATGGAAAATGTTATTAGTCATCTCCAGGAGCGGAATTTGTTAGAAAAAGTAGAAAAAGGTGACCAGCAAAAAATCCAAACTCGTTTCAGGGAACATTTTTCTCATAATTTTTTTTCCTGAAGGAGACGTCGGTCCCAGAAATAAATGAGCAATCTCAAGTTCTCTCCCAGAACTGAAAACATATATCAATGTAACATGGTCTACATCATTGCCAACATAACAAAAAATTATACATTTCATCCTGGGTAAACATTTTTGAATTGTAGCACTACCCATGTCGTGAAGGCAACGACACCGCGACCAGAATAGATATATAGTATCGGGGGGTTGGAGTTATATCAAAATACGTACTATTTCCCTCATGAAAGATAGTAGGTAAGCCCTTTGTAATAGAATTTTTTAAAACCACTGAAGTGAGTATCTCCCTTTGGAAAATACGTTTCCTTAACAAGATTAGTGCCGGACATCCCTCCTCTTTGAGGCAAAGCCGACAGACCTTATCTTGACAGGTTTATTTTGTTAACGCGATAATTCAGGACTCGTTAGCAATCGTATGCAATTTTTTCATTTTGTTGGACAAATAAAAGACGCGTTACCTTTAACGTTTCTAAGAACTGATGTTACTTTCAGATAAATCATCAGCAACCTCTACACCTTCGCTGCACAAATTTAGAATTGATACTGATTCAGCAAAATAACGCGACTGAAATGTTGTTAACTCCTGCAAAATGCGCATATGACGTGTTGCATCTTTTTAAACAAGAGACTTTCGAATATTTATATTTGGAATAAGTATTTATAATTAATGGGTTCCGAGATCAGTATTTATAAAGAGAAAAGTAGCCTTACTGCGAATTTTATTTTTAGCAGTAAAATGTGTAGTACCTTTTAACTCTTATGTCCACTAATAAACCATTTTCAGTTATAACTAGACACTTCTGAAAATTGATTTTATTTGCAATGGAAGTACGAAAATCGGATTGGAAAGCCCCCATTCCATCCTGTCACTCAAGGTGTTTTGGTCTGATTCTGTTGATCTCAGCCATGAAATTGACAACGATCTGAGTGATTTCAGTCAAAAGCAAGAGACACCGAAATATCAATGCAGCTTGCCTGTAAAGTTCCCTTCGGTCGTCCAAACGATATCTGAAACTCTTCAAAGAACTAAGCACAACACAGAAAAATAAAGCCTCGTCTTTTGAATTTTCAATAATTTAGTCATTTATTAGCCTTCAATCAAGATTTAGGATGACTTGGCAGTCTCTTGAATCTTAGTGCTGACATCCTTAAGAGCTTCAACTGTGGTCTCCAAGACCTTGTTGCCGAGCTCCTTGATTTGCTTTGCGCTTTCGGTGTCACCAATCTTACTGAGTCCATCAATAAGACCTTGAGCAGTCTTGGTCAATTGATCCTAAAGCATATAATTTTCATTAAAACTCTTCATGTTAAAAGCCTAATTTCGATGGTCTTACAATGTTAGTAGCGGCATTTGGGTTCTCCTTCTTCAAGGTGGTAATAGCATCATCAACACTGGAACGAAGTTGCTTAACAGCATCGCTGTTTTGGATTTTGTCAACACTGTCGTCGGCCTTTTAGTGAAATCAAATCGAATTAGATGTATAAAGACTTCGCATTTCTTTGTACTTACAGTTGTCTTGATATCCTTAGCCAAGGTGTCTAATTTGGAGACCAATAATTTGCTTTCGTTGAGAACGTACTCATTGAATTGATCCTGATTCTTTACACCAACAGCGTCGAATACTTTGCCTTGGACATCCTTGAGGGCTTCGCTAGCCTTTGAGAGTAATTCACTCAAGGGGGACTGAGTTTCAGCAGGTGCTTCACGAACAACCCTTGCAACTGCAAGCTGCAATTAAATCAATGCAAATAACGGATATAAGAATAATTCAAAAAAAAAAACAATAACTGTAATTCGAACGCACTTGAACGAACAGAAGAGCACAGACAACGGCAAAGATTTTTCCAGACATTTCAAAAACAACGATTTAGTCCGACTACGAGCGACTACAAAACAAGACTGACTACCAAAACCGGGATGAAAAGCGTTTTATATTCTAGCACACGCATCTAATTGAATCACTTATCAGCAGAGAAAATAAATATGAAAACAATTATATGCATGATACATGACATCTTGTTATTTGTTGGAAGCATATAAGTCTAGTGCGTCCCATCGGAGTGCGACCGGATAGGGTGACACCAAATTGGTTGTAATAAAACTCTGTGAGCTCGTTGTGGAGTAGGTCATGGAGTAGATGATGCGTGGTTCCTAAAAAAGTGGTCGTAAATTTATAGATTCTTGCTAGAATAAGGAATACGTGTTTGGATGCCCTGAGACTAGAGCTGCTTTGTGGTCTTTAAAATATTTGTCTATTGGAGTCAGAAATTGATAAGGAATCATAGACGATTTGGTTATCAATGAATGCAGTTTGCTGAGAAAGTTAAGTTGTTAAACAAATTATATCCAAGTTCGAGATGGATTACGAAGTGCTTTCAGAATTTACTTTCAGACCTTCAAACAGTCTCTATAATAGCCACGAGGTAGCACAGTAAAGTGTAATTTTTATAGTTGTTCTTAATGCCATTCAAATATTAGTTAAAATAGAAACAAGCCAAAAACATTTGTTCTCGTGCGACTGGCACATACTCGTTTCTCTGTGATCAATTAATTCTTTTCAAGCTAGTTACAACTTCCTCAAAGTTGAAGACCGCAAGAATAAAAGGCATTATGTGTCTATCCATGTATTTTATCTTAATTTTGTTCATGTCTGATACCTCCTTAAATTTACTTTTTCTCCAAAAACTGTAGGAGATATTTCATATCATTAGTCTGGAAGGTCATAGATGTCCTACTTTGAAGTTTCTTACTTTTATCTCAGTATTCAGTACAGTCTATGTTTTCTTATACACAAAGGACCGTTGTGGTTGTGCAGTCCAATAGAAGACTCTAAACAATTCTACTTAGCAATAACTAACTCAATAATTATTTCAAAATAAATTCTTCTTGTATAATGTCGGCAGTCCCTAACGAAATATATCTGATCTTCTTAAGACCATAATGAAGTCTCTCCTAGAGAGCACACATTATTTAATTTCAAATTAATTTGCATTTTAGTATTTCGGCACCCCCTGTGGCATGTACTTTTAAAAGGGAATCATGCTGATACATGCCGAATATGGAAAATTTATTTTTCACTTTAGTATGCACTGTTCCATAATAAGTTGTCTCGTCTAGATTATCGTATCGCTATTGATCTTCCAAAGGTCAAACATCTTAATCAGCACAACAGGGTAGGTTTTGGAGCAATCGATGATCGCCTGTAAATAACTGCATATACCCACGTACCTATGTGTATTTACGAGATATTCAAACAAATCCAAACTACCATTTCGAGGCATGTGTGCTTATCTTGAAACCCGGAGCTAGGATTAAAATAAATATTTGAGAAATGCACAAGAGTTATGATAACATAACTCTTCAAACGCACGCATCCCCCGGAAAGGTATACACAAGTGCACATGTGGCGTTGAGCTACGAGGGAGATGCATGTTGTTATATTATGTGCATGATATTTTTAAAATCACCTCTTAGCAACATGCTGAGCAAGCTGCAAACATGGCCTTCCTTTCCATTGATAACCGAAAATATAATGCTTATGAAATACGTAAGGGGAATTTTTAAGCACTTGAAGACCATTCAAATGGCTTCTAAAATTAAATTTAAAAATAAAAAAATATGTGATATCGACGAGTCATCTTTCACATTAGCGATTTCCTGTTGATAAGCCGAGAGAACACTCCAAAATCGAGCCTTCGTTCAGAGGTTCTCAGATTAAAGAATAGCAAATATATTTGACATAATAATTATTTAATAATCAAAAAAACGTCATCTTCTGAGCAAGGTTACCGATCTGATTGCATAAAGCTTGATAATTTTTGAATTGTCGTTGCATGAAGAAAACAGCAACTTTAACAGAGAAAGGCATCCATTTGTCCAAATAAATTTGTGCAAATTAGTGGCTCTCAATGTGGGTAATACATTTGTGCTGCAAACAATTCCATGTTCATTCTTAATTGTAAAGCAAACGTGAGTGACTTATTTTAAGCAGTTTTTAACTAAAGGTGAGCATTAAAACTGTACAAAGATCAATTAACAAAGTTGGAACAGTTTAAGCATTTAATGGTCTGGTCTTACTTTTCGCATCAGATTTAAAGCATAAAGGTGATGCAGGTCACATGCGTATGATCGCAAATACATGCGTCAAGACTTTGTATCTGAATCACTGAATAATTTAATAGTTGCAATCCGATTTGTATGAAGGTGTGTAACTCTGTTGTTGGTGTCTAGTGACTCAGTTTTTGTGGCGGAACCAACGACTGAGGACGTAACTTGTATCAATTCAGTGAGAATGTAAATCGCATCACCTGCACAAATGAGATGGTGCCCATTTATGTCAACTAGCCTTAACTTTTCTTGATTGTTTTGCCGATTCTTACCAACGTAACGAACTTTTCAAATATAGAAAATTGCAGATTATTGCGGGATATGAATCTATAGGGTGACCAGATAAATACGATTCGAAAATAAGGATGTAAAATTTATTCTGTCTTTATTTTTAAACTACATTGATATCGTTATGTAAGGAAAGTGCATCATTGAAATGGTCACATCGCTGGCAGTGCTTCAAGTAGTCGGTCGGTCAAATTGTTGATTACTAACGAATGTTGACCTCCAGGTCGCCCAAAGCGGTTGGCGTTTGGACGTAGGCTAATGAGTTGACGTAATCCTGGAGAAAATTATCGAGTGGTATCAAGTCGAATATGATTTGATCGCGGTAACCAATTAATGAACGATTCGCCGTCGCAATTTTCTTCTTCACAACTGTTCTGTCTTGGTCGATCGATAGCTCGGATGTATTATTGTTCTCGAGATCTGGCCATAGAATGCCAGTCTGTATCCGTTCTCCTTCGAAAGAAATAATGTCCAATGAAGCCTATACTATGTACCACACCATACAGTCAATCTTTGTGGATGCATTGAAGCTTGGTTGAGTACTGGTGGATTGTGTTCGCTCCAATAATCGAAATTTCGAACCAATATCTTTCTAATTCACAACATGAGAGTGCCGTCTTATTATTTGACTTTGATGAATACCAAATTTTTAGTGTTGATTAATATAAAATTCTGTAGAGATATACTTTCTGCTTAAAGACTACTCAAGCTTCAAGTACATAGGTAATTTTATACACTGTATATTATAGACAATTTGCTGCGATAGTTTCATCGTTTAGTTCGAAATGAATCCAAAAATGCAGTCATATTTCTCGCTCATCATTGCATACAAATATATAATTGTGCGAAATGTATTATCATGCATTTTGTCAATTATGTCATTCGCCAATGAAATTACTTACCGTTACTTACTACAGCATCACACTGCACTTCTTATCACGTACATGTGTAGTCACATTAGAGTGCTCTTGTTTTACTCGTTGCAAATTAACATTTTACCGTAAAAGCTTATCAGTACTGACGGATAAAGAGTAATCAAAATGAATACTAATCTTCCAAAGTTCGAAAGTTCAAAGTGCGTTAATCTTCGTGAAAATGAAAAAAAAAAGAAAATTAAATAAGAAACTGTCTCGGTTGCAGTATTTGTTTTCGTGCAATTCGATAGATGCGTCAATTGAATTCCGCTGACAAAGTTCAAATGTATTTTAGCAAATATAAGCGGTTCTTATCAGGATCTAGAACTATCAAAACGAATAAAATTACTTCCCACTACAAATGGAATTCGAACTAAAGCTGTATTCGAGCGTTTGCTAAGGACTGAGATTATCGAATTTGCAATACACGTGCATTTGACAAATGCTGTACCACTTGAAGCCGCACCACGTGCTTTTGTGTTCGGCTTAGAAACTTGTGTGATATGATCCTGTATGATACATAGAAAATATTCATAATTTTATTAAGTGTATATACCATAGCGCAACACTTGTATTCTTAAAGTCACCATTACATGAATTTCTTAACTCATTGCCAATACCGTTAGATATGTCTTAGCAGCTTCCAATGCTGTCATCCATTTTTGCAGTTGAATTTCTGTTTTAAACATAGATATGTGCCCTAATGTATATTTGTATTGCTAGCCACGTGAATGCTGTGCTTTTATAAGAGAGTGCGGTTAATTTAAAGTTTCAGGTCATCAATCATCGATGGATTTCGTGCTGTTATACATTGTTAATGACAACCGACACAAAATTGTTGGTAATTGTTTCTTCAAAATCAAAATATCCCCCCAGAGCTATTCCAAATCGTGATCGATTGCTGTTGTCGACGTAGGTCATTGAACTGGTTTTCAGATTCGACGAGCCTCCTGCTTTTAGTTGTTGTTATTGCTGCTGCAATGAAGCAACGTTTTTGGTTGTACCGATATTCGGGGAACAGCGAAAGGCTTTAGATTTTCACATCGCCGAGTTCTCTATTCGCGAATTCTACTGTAATTCAATCCAAATATCTGATTACTGTACTATTCATATTTACAGATTAGGGTTTATGACAATTATGGACCTGTCGATTTAGTGACATCACAATGTTGGGTCTGCCGTGACGGTCAATGCTCTCTACCTACCTAGCTTCTGTTGTTAAAATCGAACTTGAACAAATAAGCTTTTGGATTGAAAGTTTATAGTTCAGGTGAGCAACAGAGTAGTTTAATTTAGTAATGTTGATTCTCAAAATCTCGGTTGAAATCTTCTTAGTTCTTATTTCGTAGAATTCCTCCAATTATATTTGCAATAACCACGCTCTCTTATGATATATATATGTATATATCCATATGAGTAGCAACAAAAAGTTGGATGAGTAACTATCCAACCTTTTGTTTGTCAATGATCAAGGTTTCTAAACGTGTACTTACTTCGTAACCTTGGAAAGGGATTCCATTGCAAAAAAGTTGTATCAAGTTTTTTGTTTTTGTACATCACAATTCTGTGTGATAATGTTTAGTCGACAATACGGTGTGACGATGTTGAATGCAAAAGCAATTATCGATAATTAGATAAATTCATTGATATCGCTCAGTCTACGATTTCCGTCTGGCTTGCAAACAGGGTGATGCAGCTATCAAATCAATTTTGAATTAATACATTTATTCGAAGAAGTGATTATTGGGCATAGTTAGACAGCTATCTGCAGCGAAAAACTTACGCTTACAGAATACGTCACCAGATGGAGACGTTCAGTAGGTTCAAGCTGAAATGAAACGCAATCTGGAATGAGGTAAGAATGTCAAGTGAAAACACTAAAGGAGTCAACTTTATTGTAAGACTGTACACATCTCTGTCTGTTTCACGTGTGTTTTTTTTTCGTTTAATTGCATCCTTCTTCATATTGCTCTAAGACCAAAGTGTACGGTCATGTTTTTTTTATTTTCTTAAATATAACCCACACCAGTTTTGATCGGTTTCTGTTTTGTGAGCAGTTCATCGCGTTCGCCGAAAAATAGATAAGAATCTATCTTCGTTTGTACACAGACATGAAGGTTCACAATGTTAAGGTTATTCATTTTTGAATGAATTTATGTGATCGCAAACATGACTGATCAGCCGGATGCAATAGATCGTGTCATTTTTTTTTTGTTCACATTGAGATGATTAACATCAAGTTTTGTATACAAATCAGTGAAGTTGTGTGGATGAGTTTAAAATTTAAACTGGTTGTTTACAATAATTGCAAGAATGACTGGCAATGCTTAGTGAGAGCATTTTCCATCAGGCTGCATTTGGGCACGTACAGCGTACGTGTACTTCCTTAAGGTTTCTTAAATGAAATAATGCACCGAATTATGGTTTTATTTTTTTCTAATATATCTTCTTTGGGGATCACCTCATAAAATACTGCTCAAATACTTTAAGGAATGATGGGTATAAGCGCACCTTTTTTTTCAACAAGGCAATGACCTAAACCTCTACGTCAATATTTGGAGTCAAAGAATGAGTATCAGGCAACACCCGAATTCACTTGGACATGACAGCACAATTTTTGCGATCATGTCTTAAGCTCTTCTTACCGTTCTCAATGAAAAATTATCAAAAATCTTCCATGATGCCGCCATACCACAAACACTCAGTCTTTGTGGATGCTTGGTCGAACATTTGTGGATTGTTTTCGCTCCAATAGCCAAAAATTGGGAAGAGAGAAGAGAAGATTTTGTTGGCGAATCTCCGGCCTACATTTTCAGTGCCCAATTAGCGAACTCATCGCGTTGTCGGTTTTGGCCTCGGCTTCAATTCTTGGGTCAGTACAACCTCATTCGGATGTAGGCCCAGATCCGAGCGCGAAATAAGCCGACTATATGGCTTTGCCCAATTCAGCTGTTCCGAACCGAAGCGACATTTCTGGGTTTTGTTCAATACTGGCAGCTACGGCGGCTATTATTTCTCCATTTCGCACCAAACTCTGTCTGGTTAGTGACTTAAGGATCACGGTGCGACGAATTGCTTGCACAGTGAAGCGTATTTACAACAGAGTCGGAATTCCGATACATTTTTTTTAATAATTTCCTCACGTTCCGCAATCGGTGCATGATGAACCAGAAAAACTTACTGAATGCGTTGACAGCTGGATGTCATTCAATGTAATGAAAGCGGCTTGAAATTAAAAATACTATCACTTCTATATATACAGCCTTTCTATGTATGTAACATTTCCCTAATCTTGAATTGCTCTATGCTCCAACGCCTAGTACTTCGCCTTTCTGTTACTTAATTCATAAATACGAGTATAAGCTAGCTTTGTTTATTTAAAGTTGTTCATGCCAGACATTTGTTCGCGAGATTTGGCAGCACCTGGTACCAGCATATGCTTAATAACCCCTTTTTTATGGCATATAATCAGAAATGGACTTATTAACGTGATCCTGCCAAATATTGTTCGCTTTCATTTTTGAAATTAAAAAAACAAGATATTGAAACTGAAGCAATTTATTGTTTATTTTTTTGACAAAAGCGGATGATTAGAATACGAATGATGCCTAAGCTGAAAACCATGGTTCATTAATTATAAATTAACACATTCAGCCGCCTTTTGAAGCTTCATCGTTAGGAGTGAGCATGGAAATGTAGGTCTACTCCAGTCGTGAAAAAACAATTACAGACACAACACAAGTGGTTGCTGCAGAATCTAGGCATTGGCCCTCCGCAGACTGTCGCGCCATCTTTATTGTATAGTGGATGGGGCTACAATTTATTATATTCGCGACTCCTATTGGCAAAGATTGAGAAGCTATTTATACACAAGAATTATTCTTTGATCATTGCCAGTGACCCATGAATTATGAATGTTGGTAAATTGAACGTGTCATCCTCGACGTAGGAGTCGAAGCATCACCCCACTACGCCACGGCGGCTAAATGTCGTTTCACTACAGTATAAACCAGAGATGAAGTATTAAAGAGATAGTCAACTTCTACGTCTCTTACCCCTTGATTTCATCTGACAGCGTTTTTTATAAAATGTTCACAGACAGTGTTTGTGAATAGGATTGATCGAAGAGCAACTGCAGGCTGCTCTAAAGCCACAAGAAGTGTGCGTGAAAATAATGTAGTATGCGTGCCCTTAGAGCAAATCAGTGATAGGCGAGGGTTTTTTAGTAAAGACCCAAACCCGAGTTGGACATCTCTTTACTACTTCATCTCTGGTATAAGCCTAGTCTGGCTATAGACTACAGATTTTTTTTATTTATTTATTTGTTTATTTTAGACATGAAATGCCTAAGTCGGAAAACACTCTTACAAGTATTATGCTTACCAGCTTAGTTGACAAATGTGCATACAAATGCCAATGACCTTTGAACAAAAATACCTTTAAAGTACTTAACCCTTTTGAATTGGGCCAATGTGACGAGAGCTCTGAATTTGTTGACTTTATTGTACTTATCGGCAAGCTTATCTCCATTGTGTCTAACACCTGAAAAGGATTTTTTGAGTAGCTCAGTTGACTGACGAAGGCGATTAAATATATTTTTGCTACTACAGAATGTATATGTATGTAATAGTTTGATTTTAGGTTCAGGTAAAATATCCGTTAAACCTTAAGCAATCTCCATTCGCAGATAACAGATAAAGAAAAAACTGCACAGAATCTCCTTCGAACAATCACCATTCGCAGACAACAGAAAAAGAAAAAACTGCACAGATACTCGGAAAGAACATATTTGCATATTTATTTTACTTAAATATATTTCTACCGGCACTTAAACTATTCATGATTCCAGAAGGTGTTACTCGGGAAATTACATTACTTGTTCATGGTGGCGAATGTATTATTCTTTAACTTGGAGCTTCTTGATTCCAGCATCGGCTTGTTGAACCAATTCCTTTCCGCGTTCAGAGAGTTGATCTCCGAATTCCTTCAAACTGGCTCCAACTTTCTAAACACAGAAAAGCCTCCTCGTAAGTTCTGCTTAATTTATGATCAGTCTCATTATTTTACCTCAAGATTTTCCTTGCTGAAGGTCTTCTCGAAGAACTGGGACATTTGTTGGAGAGTGCTATCGATGGCCTTTTGGGTATCGTCAGTGCTAACATCCCGAGGGATACGAGCCGCAGCCGAGAGCTGAGATACAAAAATAATAATTAATTATATGCAACATATGTGTATCGAATTAGAAAATATATTTTACTTGGAAGACGCAGAAAGCGAACAAGAAGATCAAAGCAATTTTTGCCATTTCAAAGCGATACGCACTATTGGGAGTCGAAAGCGAAACTGATTCTAAGAACCGAAACACAGATTGAATGTCAGTTCGTTTGGTGGAAGAGTTGTTTGAACAGAATGTGGATAACCTATTGAACCTCAAACGTATGACTGCTTTCCTCAACCGATAAGGAACACACAATTAGAACACAAGTCTATGAAATGTGACTTATCTGCGTTTCGTGCCTCCCTTTGCTACTTGGATTTTGACGAGCATTATTTTAGTAAAATTCTCGCATTGAGTGTCAGTGTTCAAGACCACCAGAGATGATGAAATACACATGTCTTAAACGGAACTATTATTAATATGTATGTCTGTCTGATTGTCCCCGGCAGAGAACAATTGTATAATCATATCTGGGAACTTTCTCTTTTTTTTTTAAACAGTAAAGTTTTGTTAATTTCTGCAAGAATTTATCAACATTATCAAAATGAATGGCCAGATACTCTGCACGTGTCTGAATACTTGTTATTTCCTTGCAATCTGAAGAAACTGGAGATCGCATATGAATCTACTTAGAAACTCTGGAAGCACCGCACCAATTGCAATAGATAAAGCATTTTCGTTTTCCGATTAAATAATATTTCTCAGGAAGTGATAGACTTTCATTAAATATAAGAAGGATTCTACTTTAGTGCAGACATAATGCGTTTAGTTTAGTCATGCCGCTGCACTTGTTCGTTGATGAATCTAAATATCTTTCGTACAGTTCAATTCAAATTGAGTGAGTTCAAGTCTGATATCCACCAAATAAATTGTGGTTTTCCTCAAGGATCTGTTCCTTAAGGTTTTCTACACTCTCATTTTAATATATGGTCTCCTGTCTGCTACATCTAATCCAATTCATTCCTTTTCATATTCGTTGTAAGACTCGAATATATGGACCTGTCTGCGGACAAGGCGAATGGAGGTGAAGGCCTAACCGCGACCTCTAACAGATGTACCAGGATGTGGATTGTGGATGTGGTTCGGAAGGCAAAAATCCGTAGACTACACTCGCCCAGATCGAGCGCAATAACACCATTGCGCCAGCTAAGAGGGTCTTCGAATACGAGCCTCCTGGTTCGAGAAGGAGAAGAAGACGGCTATTGCTCTGACTCAGACTTTCCACGGGTTGTTGGTCGTGGCCGTGGAATGAGTAATTAAGTACGTAATTGAAAGTGTACGACCCTGTCAGTCGGCTGTAGAACTGGTCATCGTATGTTAAGCATAACCAAATGGGAAAATCATTATAGTGGAATTCAACGCTTGTAAGCAAACTAAGCCAACCCTTAATAATCAGCCAATGAATATCACCCTGCACCAAGTATATAGAACTCAAAAACGATCGAGTAAAGTCATAGGGACAACAACATCGAAAATTAATAGATTCACTCGAACACCGAATTACTACGTCTTCTTGTCCCAGTTTTATAGCTATTTTCGCAAACGATGTGAACGTGTGAGTTAAGTCGAATTTATTGCTAAATATTCAGCTTCAAATGAAGGTACTGACAAAAATCTATTGAGAGGTCAATAACAATATTTCCCCGGTAGTATGACTATACCTCATAAGAGTCAACAAAAAAAGCAGAGCATATGTTCTTGTTAAATTTCTAAGAATCAAGAGTGCTGAGGCGAACTCGGGAGCAACAAGTTCTTCACCATCTGCAGGTTCACAAGAATTAATGGATCATCGTCATCATTAGTTGCCGTAGGAATTCCTACACCAGCACACTAGCATACGAAAATGGAACCTTGGCGACTCAGCAAAATGTTCCCTTTTGTCATTTCGTTTTTGCTGCAATGTCGCTTAGTTTTCACCAGGTGTTCAGCATGGTCTTTGACCAAAACAAAACAAACCATTTGTACCGCTTTTGGGAAGGTGTAAACCGTTCTTTGGTTCAACGATTAATTAGTTACATAGCCCAATCCACAGCGATACCATGTTGAAGAAGATCAGTGGTTACACAACAAAGTTCCTCCTTTACGTGAAGAATAACTTTTTGAGTTTTCTTTTCAAATCGAGCGTGTTCTTGACGTTACTTACGCTGTTATATCTAGTGGTAGGTCTTATTCTGACAAATCTGTGAATCTTTGAAATGATACAGTCCATTTTTTTTAGTGTGTCTTGAAACAATCCAATTCTGTTCAAAGAAATCCACAAATTGAAGTGCAACAGGTTGCCAAATCGCAAAAGTGTAAGAATCTCGTATGAATATTGACGAAGCGATGACTTAACGTACTTTCGAATTCTAGTGACTCTAAGGATACCACCAAAAGAGGATACTACGGAGATGCCAGCAACAATTAAGAACTTTATACCTAAGGCAGCACTTTCGTACTTTCCGATACAAGAGCAGACGACTTCTTCGATAATGTTCCCTGATACCACGTCACCCGTTCCAAATCAGGAGACGACAACCTACTCTGGGGAATTCGTAGACTCCCTCCCACTTCGGGACTACACGACACCAGTTATGATGTCCATTGAAGACCCATCATCGTTACAGAACCTGCGAGAGACGACTACTTTTGAGAATCCCATTGATGAAGGCCAGAGTGTTCTGTTTCATGAACACACTACTCCTCCAATGGTTCTTCTTGATAAATATCCATCGCTGCAGAGACTGGAAGAGACAACTTTGCCAATCCAACCAATGGAAAGAGACACCTTCTTTCCAAATCAGGATTGGCCCGGCGTCACTTTGATGACCCCTGAACTGCTTCCATCGCTGGAGGAGACAACTTCTGTAAATTACCCCTTTGATTCACATCCATTTTTCCCCATTCAGGAGTACCAAGCTCCTTCAATCGAGGAGAGTGAGATATATTCTCCGACACTGGATCTATTCAATACGCACACAACAGAATCAATTGAAACAACTCCGTCGTTGTCTTCCCAAGAGCAGACGACATCTCCTACGTCGTTAGAGGAAACGACGGAAGGTTGCAACGATCAAGCAATACCAACAGAACCTACAGAGACTTCAATATCCGACCAAGTTGCTCCATTTAAACGTTCACTTACACTGAATGACTTGAGATTCTTTGAGTCCAACAGTGATGCAATTCCAGAAACAACTACTTGCCTACCTCTTGAAATGAGCGAAATAGAGGAGGAGGAAAATATAGACACCACACCAATGGATGCAACCACGAATTCGTATCAAGAATCAGATGAGTTCGCTGCTCCCGAAATGACTACGCCCAGCATCATCGAACTTCCGGAAATAAGTGACTTATTTGGTGTTAATGCCGAAGAGACGGATTCACTTCTTCCAACAGACAATTCACCTGAAACATCTGCAGAAACTGAACCTGAACCAGAACCAGACAGTTTGTTTCAAGATGACGAAGAAGAGATCGGCGTAGTTGAAGCTCCTAGTATAGAGAGTGAGACAGACGGTCTAGAAAATCAGGAGTCTGCTGAGGTCAATACCGAGACAGATGAGGACAGACTACCTTCCTTACATTCAAATCCTTTCGACTTCCAAAACAATCTGTTCAATCTTTTCAGCTTTGATCATGTTCCAGAAACCTCCAATATCAAACCCACTCGGTGGGCTAAACCAGAAACCGGCGGATCATCTTCGAAATCCGGACAGCAAACGAATGCAATTGCCACAATTGCTGACTCGGCAGATGAGGTCAACGTATCACCTAGATTTCTTCGGCGGTTCAATCGTTACCGGCAACTCGATTCATTGATGAACATGAGAATTAAAGACTCCGTATCACTTCTGGAGAGATTATTCGGCAATTTCTTGACATGAGCTACAATTTTTTTAAACGAGTGCACTCGCCGTGATTGTGTTTAAATGTGTATTTTATTAAAGAAATTTGCAATGGATCTGAAAATAAATGCAAGACATTATGGAACTGAAATCAATTGTTATTTCTTGTTATGTCATTCGAGTTGATAATGAATCAGTGGCTGACTGAATGTTTTACAATTTTATCAGCATCTCAGCAGTATTGTTACCCAATTTAGCATTGTCGTTATCAATTTGCCAAATGGTTTCAATTACACCCGTTTATTTGCGAATGAAATGCGGTCAGACAGAATTTTTTGATGTTTTTTTTTCGTGGCATGTGTCAATGACCTTGACACAATGCGTGTATAGCACATGCCGGATGTTCTTCTTATAATAGTTTTTCGTCTTCAAACAAGGGCCTTCTATTCTGAACTCAACAAGTGGATATTATTCCTAAAACTTGTGTTTTGTAAATCAACCAACTTCTGAAGCCATAGACATGAAACTAGGGCAATAGTAGTCATATAATATATATGTACATACTTATGTATAAATATGTTTGCGTTGATTTTACAACGTGCTCACTTATTCGGAGCATTAGTTTGGTTGATGTGGCCGAGAGTTATGTTCCCTGCTTATGATTTTCATATCTTTGGACAGTTCATAGACTGCGATTATATAGCAGTATTACAAATACAGATTCCTTTCGATCGTGGCAAATATGACCACTTCTCCGGTTCAATATCGTTGGAAATTACCAAGTAATCACGCTATTCTGATTACACTCCGACTTTCGCATTTAGGGATGTGGGTTTTGTAGTTCAAGATTTTGGTCCTTCGAACCAGAGGTATTGATAAATAAATTATTTGGCCAGTCCGAAATAGCTGTAATTGTGATTTTGATCATTCAATCAATGGGAAATGGAACCTCTAAATCAATGGGATCGGCATAAGCCAGGATAACCGATTTTAATCACCCCTATCACGAATTCCATCGTAATCGAAAGCGTGATACGAACTCCGAAAAAGCTATCACAGAATTCATTCGTTGTGGAATGGTAGTGAAGTTTCTGCTACGAATTTCGAAGTTCGTGAAATTTGGTATCGCGAAAATGGAAATTTGTTATCTTTTTCTATGACAAGTTATTTCCGTCGGAGTCTTTCTTATACTCTATCTATAGTTATTGTGTTTTGGTAAGAAATGTAAGTTTCATATTATGTTTGCCTTAAAAGGGCAAAACAACAACTAAAGTGAAAGGCTTTTAGAGGTGTTAAATAAAAACCTGATCTGGCACAAGGATTTACAAAAGCACCAAAGGAAGATGTGATACTTTTTTGGGAAAAGAAGCTATTGTGTGGAAAAAATTAAGTATACGATCTTGTTAAATCTGTTTTCAAATTTAGCTTAATACTCTAGGTTTGGTTGGATTGATACGGGAGACTCCGACCAAATACGTGCTTGTCTTCAACGTTGGGTAAAATTGATGATACTGGAACCCTTCTTAAGAAGCAAAATGATTTTATATTTAAATTACGGAAAAAAAACTGAGTTGTTTGTAGATATTTATAAGTTTAGCGCACAATTTATTTCAATAATTGTCACACAAGATGTATTTAAACTTATAAGAATATTGCTTTAGGTTGTAATTTGTAAACACTGCCCAACCATAAATTCTCTGTGCAGTTCCGCCTACTTTTTGCGGTAAGAAAAATTGTGGTTGCTGTGACGACAGCTGGAGAATACACCTCGGTAGCTTGGAGGGGAAGTCAATCAGCTGTTCAGAAGAGCTCACACGTATTCTCCTCCTCGGTGTCGGTGAAAACGATGTCAACAATGGCAGGGGAGGGAAGGTAAAGTCGGTAAATCTCTATACTACTTTATTTATGGTGTGAGAGTTCTATGTGGCAATGCTTTTTTCGATTGTGTGATACATATGTATGTAGCATTTTTTTGTAGTTGGCATCGTAACTTCGATTCGTAGATTTGCTACTAATAGATTCTGTGATAGGGCTGAATATGTCTAAATATTTAAACCGATCTGTCATGGCATTCGATATCCTTCACCAGAGAATCTCAAATTTGACGATGCGGTATTTTTGATCCATTCTTTTACCTCTGGTCTTCTAATTCTGGTAATTCCATCTGCATTTTTTCTATTATATTTGGATTCATCGAAAAGAATACCGATCCAATGTCGCACGCCAAGTTGGTTAAGGTCCTTCTCTACCTGGGTGCGCCACCTTACACGCGGGCGTCGTCTATTGTATTGTTCCATAGGTTCGAAGTCGAAGATTCTTCGGGCCGGAGCTGAATTGTCCATACGCTCTACATGGCTCAGCCACCTTAGACGTTGGATCCGTAGACATCTGACTAACCGCATGTCACTGTACAGCCCGTACAGTTCGTGGTTGAATCTTCTCCTCCAAAATCCGTCAACGCAAACAGGACAGGATCGAAGAGACCAAGGACTTGCTCATCTGCTTTTGAGATTGTCCATACCGGTATTTACTGCAGAGTTTTGTTGTGATGTTTCTTGTAAAATATTCCATTAAAACTAATTTCTGGATACAATGCATAATTTGTAATGAAAATGAAAAATATGCTAACATCGTATGCCATGGAAAGGAGCTGTGACTACAACCTGTTAAATTAGAGAGAGTAAAAGAGTACGTCCATACATCGAATTAAATGTAGTTTTATAAAAAAAATTAATTTTGAGTAATACACTGTAAGAATTAAGAGAATCTATGTAATTTCCAATTGTTTATTCGGAGTCAACCAAATACAGTCAGTATTTTTGGAAAGTTTTAAAACATTTGTGTACTATTTTAAGGCACACATTCGTTTATTTGATATTCGATTCTTCTTCTATTTTTGAGTTCTTAATCATTAAGCGTAGTTTCTTTTATTTATAGGATAAGATAAGAAATATTGTTGCCTTAACTTAAGCCTTTAGGAAGAAACCGTATCACACGGCAAAATAGTTACATCTACGGTGCTAACAGCTCAACGGCGTACGGACTATTCCAATCTCTTTCGAACACACTGGCCAAGTCGGTGACAATGTTGGTTTCATTATCAGCTCGATCATAAGCGGAGTCTCTGATTATCAATCCGATGCCAGCTGTATCGGTGAAATAGTCACCCGACCAATTTGATGTCCCTATGTACGCGGTATTGTCTGTCACCATGTACTTGTTATGGTTTACTCTTCCAAATGGAATTTTTGCTTGATCTTCATCGGCGGGTACAATGAAGCGTCGCTAGAATAAAGTAAAAGAGAAAATTCAACATATATGTTACACATTGTGATTTCAGTCGGCTTACAATCTGTATGTCGACTCCTTTAAAGGATCCAGATAGACTCTTTAAAGATTGAAGGAAGTAGTCTTCAGATGGTCGAGAATGTTTCCACCACGAAATAAGCATTTTAATGGATACTTTATTTTCCACAGCGGCTTTTCTTATAGCGTCATCAATGTAGGGCCAATATCTGAAAGAAAAAATCAACCATTCGATAAAGTTTATTGTGTGATGAGTAGTAACATTATAGACGACATGGTTAAATACGTAAAATACGCCGGCATTATTTAAATTAACTGCTAAAAGAGGTACCACAACTCTCACTCTTAAATTAAATCATTGCGTGACAGTAAACCTTTTAATAGGTTCCACGAAATTAATCGCTGCGTTTAATGTATGCAAACCGTCTGAAAAGGATCCAAACCGTGAGAGTAGCATATAAAAGAACACACACTTAAATGTTCACGCGTTCATCAATGCTACTGGTAGCATTTTAATACAATTTTGTGCCAGAAGAGGCGTAGTTGTTTTACTAACAACCTTGAAAACCAAGCGTTTTTACTATATTTTCTATAATTCATGACTTCAAATTGAAACTGTCAGGGTGGCGAGGCGTCAGGTGAGAATCCCCTTGTCTTTTGAACTTTTTTTTTACAACAGCTTTCTCACACGCAAAGTTCACGAACCGTGTGCGATGTCTTCTACTCAATTCACTTGTATGTAGACGTTTTAATGATGAAGCAATAACTCCTGATAACTTATTTAGGAAAAAATAACAGAAGTATGTAGCTTGTTGCGTGTCTGCTTTGAAATCAGATCGAGCAAAAAATTAGCTATGTACAATTAAAACCAGCAAAACTAAAAAGAAATAGTTTCTTAATGAAGTTCGTACCTTTCTTTTGAGAAACAATTAGGGCTAAAGAAATAAAATACCTCAGTTCATGTACCCCTTCTGTATGTAACGATCGTATGTCAAAAGACTCAGGCACAATGTTAAAACTCGTTCAACCGAATAGTTCGATAGTTTTGCGCAAATACATTAAAACGATGAAGGCTTAAACAAGCACTCGTCCATAGAAGAAAAGCATCTTCTCTAATACTCACTTGACTTTCGGTGTGTAGATGAGTAAGGGAAAGTAATCCATAACAGCAATGTGCACGAATTTTTCTGCATGCAGTATGACATCGACAATTGCATCTAGATCATTGGTTCTGCCTCTGGAATTCAACGGCGGTGGGGAGTTCTGAAAATCACTTTACGTATCGAAAAAAGCTTAAAGAAGTCAAAGCCACATCAACTCACTGAGAAATATGTCTTAAATTGATCATTTTCGTTGAAATTCACATCAATAGGAGAGTTCATGTTGTACTTGGTCGAGTATTCTTCGGGCCACTTGGGAGGAATATGGGAGTTATTACGCCCCAGAAACCAATACGCCTCGAAAATCTTCAGCACATCTTTAGCTAAACACGTGCAATTGGTAACTAAGACGCCGAGCTCCTTCACTTGAGTCAATGATCTCCAGTCCATGTTAGCGCTTCCCAAATAAAAATGCTGTCCATCGGCAATCCAAAGTTTTGTGTGCAACACCCCTCCGCCAACTAATCTCGGAAAGTTCACTGAGCGAACCTCTGCTGCTTTACGTTTTATCAGAATCTCTGTGTCTATGTTTGGATTGTCCTGTGTCGGATTACTTTGTGCTATTCGAATAGGATACTTCTTTTGGGGTCCATTTGTTAAGATTTGCTGGAAAATTTGCTCGCCTTTGGCCGCTGACGTGTGGTTGTACACATCGCTACCGCGAAGCGTCCAGTAAAAAGATCCAATGTCCAGGGACTGGGTGGCAAGGTCCAGCAGCGTTGTCCATGCATCAAACGTTGAGAGGAACTTCGGCGAGTTTTGGGAGAAATTCAAACCTTCTGGTATGGATTCTACAAGCTGTATTCTGGAAAAGAAAAGTAACAATTAGTAGATATGTATACCCAAAGCTGCGAGAATGACGATGTTACCTGCACATGTCGGTGCACACGTAACCTGTCCGGTTGTTTTTGGCATGCTGTGACTTATCATTTGAATGTTCAACCAATGGAAGCAACACAACTAAGACTATGAGCGTAAAAATAATTGTAATTGGTATGCAGGATGGCTTACACCATTTTCCATTCCATCTGTGAATTCAAAGTGAAGAAATTTTAGAAAATAGTAGAGAAGTTGGATAATGTGAACTTATACGAGTCTCGTTGAGCCTCCGACCGAAGCATTTGATTATGGTCCCACAACTCGAACTCATCGTCCCCGGTATGTGGTTTGGTCTCTAAAACGGTCTAAAAATACATTTAATTAACACTAATACAATTGTGAAATTTTATTATGATGATTTCGTTGTTGACATGTTTGTGTATATTCATGTATGAAATAACAACTAGTGAAGATGTTCAAATTTGGATGAGCGTTTAATAAAGTTTCATTTTAAATCATGCTGTTGGATGGCAAACCAAAAGCAACATTTAAACATTTTGGAATTATTACAAAGGAAGCTCTTGCAAACGGCATCGCTCTCGATAAAGATTTGATTCACCAGGCTTGTCCAATTTCCTATGAATTAATTCTCATTGATATGTCTGTCTATTATGAATAAAATTTCCTCCGAAAATGTATCTTATTGCGAAACCCGGAACCTGAAGCAGAGTTCTAAAGAAAAATTAAGAACTTCTCCTTATTGTGAAGAGCTTCCCGTAACCTGAAACAAAATTCTAAAGAAAAAGTAAGAACTTCTCCCTATTGTGAAGAATTTCCCAATGGGTAAGAAGGTATTTTCACAAGAGTTCCATTTGCAGTGAACGTAAGCACTAAGAAATAATTTTTCGAAATCCGATATCTAGCTAGCTTCAACTTTAGGTTTAAAGAGAGAGAGACCCACGATTTGCCGACAAAAAATCTCATCGGGAACATAGTCAGGCTTATAATAATTAGCAATAGAGAGCTGACATCGGCAGTATACATACATTTTCTTTGAGATCTTTCAGTCAAAAATTTCATATTTTCTAATTAAAGTAAAGCTTGTAGAACTCTCGCAGTCCTTATCCTAACTCAAGTATGACTGACCTGGAATAATATGTCCCTTAAGCATCGTTAATATCAAACAATGCGCCTGCACACCATGTTTTCAACCTGTGTACATAAATTCTTGGATTTGATTTGAAAATATATTACCATAAAACTAGTCAGTCAAAAAAAGTTCCAGTAGATTTTATTGATTTTAAAAACTCAGCCCAACTTCAAATGTATTCATACTTCACATGAATTTGTAGTTCAAATAAATTTATATCTAGACTTTTGCTTTATAAATGCAGGAGCTATGAAAAAGTGATATGCAGACCGACAGACACACCAGAAGTTACCAGGTTGCGTTTTGATCACAGAAAAAAAAATATATTTCTTGTTTATTCTTCCGCAGTTTTCTCCACGCCATTATAATTTAAAAGATGTGTTTAAAAAATATCAAAGCGCTCTTCAAACATATGCTAAACTAATTATACCCAGATTTTCACCATTTATTAGGAGCGAGAAAACGTGACTTAAATCAAAGTCACCCAAATGGAAACTTATCACTCTGGTGACTAGGTATGTAACAGAAAATAGAATGGGAACCTGGGAATCTCTTTCTTCTGTATGTGGTATCTAGCATAAATGCCCGGTAAGCCTTAAAGTGAACTACACTGCCTGAAGTTTTAAATTTCCTATGAATTCGAGGGACTTGACGGTGCAGTGTATGTATATGTACATCGAGAGACGAGGAACCTTCCCAAATCGTGACTATCTGGTAGAAGAAGCTACGTTGTTGTCAATTTTTTCCATTAATTTAATAAATACTATATGTATGAATAAAAAAACGACCCAAAATAAGGAATCAACTTAAAAGCCACAAGCCTATGGGCTTGTTAACGATGCCTTTTCTAATGCAACTACACAAATCGGGCTTCCAATTTAGATATTTATCTACATGAGTAAACAATTTATTTTACAATTTGCATCCAGTGTACGGGCATTGGGCAATACAATGTTGCAAAAAAATGTCAAGAATACTCTTTTAATTATTGCTATCAGTCTTGCAAGCCTTTGAACACATAATATACAAATACTATCGTACGCTTTAGTTCTTGCATTCTTTTAGCAAGTCTTACAATAACAAAAACAATCGGACAAACGGAATCTGAAAATTCAATACCGGTATGTGATTCGCTATTCTAAACAAACTACATCAATTTAATGGCATTAAGTTGTCCAATTACATGCACATACAAAAAGAAAAAGAACGACGGCTGTTAACTTCTATATGTTTTGTGATTACTGTCGCTGCTGTTACTACCAGACAGTATAACAGAGTAGTGTTATATATTTAGTTTCTTTGATTTCAAAATGAAATTATGACTCGGGAATGCATACAATAAATTCGTGTCTGACTGTGTGTAATTATGATTTTTGATTGCATGCGAGAGTCCAAATTTGAGTGTGTGGCTGCATGTGGGTGTGTATGCTCTTTCTTTGGATTCATCCCTACAAATAAAAACCAGTGGTACTTACTCTCATGGGTAATTGAAGATTTTTGTTGAACGTATATATTTAAAGGAACTGTATAGCATTAATTTTGTATTATTATTAATTATTATATCCGATTCTTTATGGAACTCCGTGCTAAATGTAAATTCTGGTTTCTTTTCCAATCTAAATTTAACGCTTCCTAAATTAAATACACTTTATTTAACCATTTCACATCTTAAAACGGCCACTTTCCTCATAATGTATATGTGCTCATCAAAAACTACTAAATAATAAGAATCTTCAGTTGGAAAATATGCGTTTGCTGCATTTTTTGAAGAAAATACGCATTTTCTGCATTTTTTGAAGAAAATTCAAATGGTTGCTTTCAAAATTGGTACAGTTTGGATTCCTTTCGTTTGTATTATACCAATTCACCAGGTTATTTTATTGTATTCGCCAGACTTGAATTCAATCCTCGACTGGGACATAGTCAACATTTTCTTTGCGAAATAAGCTCTTTCGTGGGCTACTGAGAATGCCTAGCAAGTTGCAGTTACAATCAACGAACTGCAAAGACTTAAAATAGGTTTTGTCAGAATGCCGTGAGAATACTTTTAAAACTTGCATTTTGAACATTTTCCTCATATTTTTCCTTGCATAAAAACAGGCAGGATAGTTGAATTGTATGCTCAATTATACGATGTTTGTGGTAGGAAATATATGGTACATTCCCTTATTTCTTAGTTATTTATTTACAAGACATGCTTCGAACTTTAAATCGAACTGAAAATCGGCATATGTTGCAAGACCAAATAATGGATTCATTTACAGTTAAATAGTTGAATTTTCTACAGTAAATGTTACACTTTCCATAGTACGACTGAAAACCCAATTCGTGATAACTCTGCTTAAGCAATTAAATTAAACTGAAATTCTCTTAAGAGAATTAATTAATGAAGAGTAAATAGTCAGATGAGAATTCAAGCATAAATCACAAGTAAAATAGAGAGAGAATTCATTGCTTCGGCTTATCCCTGTAATTTCAAATAACAAAGCATCAAAATTGTCACAACGCATTTGCCGGCACCTTACACTCAATATATATTTAGAGTCCGCGAACACTGGGTAAAAGCTAAAGGCAATGAACCTAACAGTCGTACCCACAATACTGCAAACACAGCGAAATGCGATCAATTCGATCACAACTGTATCTGACTGAGTTCTGTATCTCAGGTAAATCACACTTTTTTTCTATTTTCGTTTCTCTTCATTTCTCATACACGAGCAACAAAGTACATATGTATATTACACGTCGATAGCCGCACAGTGCACAAATCCGACACAAACAACTTACTTTCTCTGATTTCTTGTAAAATGAACTGAACTTAAACTTCATCGTTATGCGTTAATTTTCACACAATTATCATTATTTATCACAGAACTCAGTCATGAATCACTTAACTCTACCTTATCGCTCAAATTCTTTAGGGCAACTAAACAACAATACCGCGAGCAAATCAGAATTGTCGTCTTGACGTTTTCTCTTGCTTTAGTTCGTACTTACAAAAACAATTCTAATATTGTTTGTTCTTGTGACAGTTGTGCCTGACAGCGATGCGAGATGTGCCGCAGTGCAACTACAGTGATGGTCTAAAAATATGCAACGTACACATGTGTGCAGACTGGCTGACCGACCATATGGGCACATTCTAAAACTAAAGAATATTCAAGTGTAGTTGGAATGTTGTTAATTAATTTCATCAATCTAGTCTCTCAGGGGAAAGAGAGCTTTGTTAAGTACAATCTTTATCTACCGTTGAAATAGGGTGCATTTCCTTTGACGAAGGATTTTATTTTAGTAAAGCGTGGAGCACTTAAAAACGTCATTATGTTTTATTCTATGGTTTCGCAAAAAACTCCACCATATAATCGTAAACTGTTGGCACAATACCCAAGTACAAGCTATTTGTTCCAGTAGTTTTCGAACATCTGTTCTAACTGAACATAAGATTTTACGTGAGTGCTGTAGAGCTTTTAAAGTATTACGCGGCACATTTGCTGCAATTTAATTGCACGTGAATTTACTATTTTATTTACGTCGTATCGTCAAACTTCAACCAACGTTCTCTTATTTTTATTTCATTTATACCAGCCCCTGAAAATTAACAATCTATGCATTTTCGTCCGCAAAGAACAAGAAGAAACGTATTAAACGAACAAGCATAGGGTAAGTTAAATTTCTTGCATAGAACTATTAAACACTGCATAATTTTTCACTATTACACAAAGCGTGCCAAAGGAACATAAAACCTTTTGTTTTTAGATTATCGAGATAGTGGCGCTATTAGGTCGGCAAATTTTTGTTTAACCATATGCACGTACCGTGCTAGCCACTGCATGTACACATGGGTCACTTGCAGCAAACAGTATTCCCGTATAATTTCAAGTTCAACACAGTACTTGGCACAACATTCGAGGAATAAGATTGGCGTTGGAACTTAGTTCAAGGAATTGAAACTTCCATGCATTAATTAAGAAGAAAAATGGCCAATTCGGAAGGGGGAAATTCCTTTGAATACGGCACATGCATTATCTGCATACATATGGTTGTGTTTACAGGATTGTAGGTATGTATGTCTCTTTCGATTTCTTGTATAGAAATTCACATTCATTAAAAATCTCATGGATTCATGGATTTACTTCAATGGACAGTGGTCCATGTGGTTGTTAGAATGTTTTATAATAACATATTAGTTATGTACAATATCACAAATATATATAAAGTTATTCGGTAATATATGTCGTGCATGTTAGTCAGAACGTCAAAACGTCAACTTGAAATGGTTAATTTGGGAGTGATCCACGAAATACACGTAAATACATATGAATGCAGCATCAACGAATGCCTCATTGCTCTTAGATGCCTCCAGACATTGAAAACTATTCATAAAGCAGCACCTTTACTACCCATGCGTTCAGTAGATATCAGAGATGAAGTATTAAAGAGATAGTCAACTTCTACCTCTCTTGCCCCTTGATTTCATCTGACAGCGTTTTTTATAAAATGTTCACAGACAGTGTTTGTGAATACGATTCATCAGAGAGCAACTGCAGGCTGCTCTAAAGCCTTAAAAAGTGTGCGTGAAAATAAAGTAGTATGCGTGCCTTTAGAGCAAATCAGAGCTAGGCGAGGGGTTTTTTAGTAAAGACCCAAACCCGAGTTGGACATCTCTTTACTACTTCATCTCTGGTAGATATCCTGCAGACCTCGATAAATGTCGATTCGACGCCTCAGTAATAATGTCACGATGGTAAACCAATGCTGTTAGTCTCTACAAAGGATACGTTTCCCTTTAACCATTTGTCTTAGTGCAGAAAGGTTAACGAAAATGCCAATAGAAGGAAGAAGTCAAATCCGGGCTTTTCCTCTTATGGAATAGATCTTGGCTGGACTTGTCAAACAACCAGTTGCTTTTACCAACGTACAAAATACCTGGTAGCCAAATAGACGACATATACAGCGCCGTGTCTTGGTTTGACATTTTGCTAGACGACGATGGAAAATTCTCGCTACTCCATCTGACAAAAAAGTATTTAGACCTGGCGATACGTTAACATGTGACTTTATCATCATCATCTTTGAGAAGATCGTGCAAAACTCAGACGCCAACACTAGACTGCACTGCACGATCTTCCAGAAGTCCGTACAACTGTTAGCCTGACCGAATGACATTGACGTGATTGGCAGAACACAGCTAGCGACTGCTGAGGCATTTGCTAGTATTGAGACGGAAGCGACTAAAATAGTTCTGGTGGTGAACGAGAAAATTAAATATATGTATGTTGTTCTCAAGAAATGCCATAGAACATCGACATCGACAGACCGTCACAAGAACTTCATCTACCTCGGCTCCGCAGTAAACACTAAAAAACAGTACAAACAGTACAAGCAACATCAGTAGCGAAGAATTCACTATTTTGTCGAGTTTAGCTGTTGGCATACCTTAAACTGAACATTTACAGTTCATGATGGCAGTTCTGTATTGGGTTGACATATGAACCATAAATTTGATGACCCCCTTATACTATTAGACAAATACCTTTGATGGCATCTCTAGGAGTTCACTTTTTTGAGACCTTTTCACTACATGAATATATAATTATGACGCAGAGCGTACAACGAACTAAAGGCCAATGTAATTAACCGAATTTTGCCAACAGCAACTCTTGCTCTTATGCAGAATTAATACATACACATATGCGGATGGATTATTCCGCATTCGGTTAAGCCAAGCCAACCATTATGCTGACAGTGCATTGCCGTTTTTGTTTTAAGCAATAATTGAAAAATCTGATTGTGCCACAGTTGGCAACTGGTCAATAAACTCAGAGATTGATCAAGAACTTCAAGAACGTCCAGGACATTCTGAAGAGCGGCTACAGTGACAACAGGAGCACTAGAGTACTTTTCAAAATACAAATGTAAAATAATTTGAAAACTAAGGAAACGGTAATAACATCAAAGCTGACAGCAGTCGAAACAGTGCATTTAGAAAACATGCCATTAGAAAACAAAATGTAGTGAATTGTGAAGGGACTATGCTTCGTTGTATACTTTGGATCACGGGTAACACATATCACAATAGATATGCTTCAATCACTTAAAGTGCCTGGCTTATACTAACATACGAAGAATTTGTATGTTCATAGAATAAAATAAACTGCAAACACGACTCCCAAAAACTACAATTTTCCCCAGGAAGCCTCAAGCATGTTCTTGATCTCTATCCAAACTTACAGAATTAATGGTAGTCCCAACTCAGCATCAGACACTCTAATATTCTAAAATATCTTTGTCAGTCGGACGCTTGACGATCTTCAGTGAATCTACACAGAATGATGAAGGAGTGGGTGTAGAAGTCTTCAACATAGCTCTTTCCTTGCAACTCCACAGCTACTGCATCATCTTTCGGGCAGAAATCATTGCGTCAACAGAGGGAGGATATTGACTCAAGAACAATGTTATATCCAAAATGCGCATTTCAATAAACACCTCCCGTGTGTATCGGGTCGCTGTGATATACAGAGCAATTGCAAAGCCGATGAACTCACTAGTTGTGGCACAACCTCTTTTCTCACCACGGTCCTCTCTGTCTCTCGGAACAGCCTACCATCGTCTTAATATTCATACAAATACAATTGAAATAACCAACAACAAATGGCCAGAACTTAATCTCAAACGATGACGATAACTGTAGTGTCATATCTGGACACTGAGCAATTGGCACACACGCCCGCAAAATGGGTGTGATGATTTTTGAAGGAGTTGCATAGACGAAGAGGAGATAAAAACTACACATCACCTCCTCTATTCGTGTAATGCTCTGTTCTGTCGTAGGTACTCGCAACTAAAAGCTTGCATTTTCAACAACCTAACCTAAACCGCTATGTCACGAGTGGCGTGGTATCATAATGGACCTAAATTTGACTGCTATCTGCAGCCAGCCAGCCTTGCCTATACTAACCTACAGATTTATGGCAGTCTTGTGGCGGCATTCGACATTTGTATACATAGAACCTTGTGACTAAACGACAGTCGTACTAACATAACCCAACCTATCCCAATTATGTGCCATGAATACGTTAGATCACATGTGAACACACCTCACAGTCGTCTACCCAAAAAATCGAATTAACTAAAATCAATGCGGAAAACAAAGGCAAGTCCAAACACACGTGTCCCTTTTCATTGTTTTGCTATTAGTAGACTATCATGAATGTTAAATAGAATTCATGTTGCCAATTCAAATAAACAACAATTTACAAGTCACATTTAATCAGTCCAGCTTTCTAACCATCCATTTCCGCATTATACTCCAGCGCATCAAAAGTACGCATTTCGCACTTGCAAGCTGCTGTTACTAATTAATTAGGTTGTTTGTTTGCGGTTCCCTTCTGATTCACTAATGTTCTACATCAGGAATTTCATAATGTCTTATTTCATTTCGGAAACCTTGATCTGTTTCCTTTTCATAAAGAAATCAATTAAAACAATATGCAAATTAACAATGGTCTAAGTGAGCCACGGTCTTAAAGACCCAAATACCTACCTACCTAAAACAATAAGCAGGCAGATTCACTGAATGCTTGGCTTTGGTAAAAAAAAATGTCGATATTAATTTCGTTCTCCTTTGCGAAGCTTTCCCGCATACTTTGTAATCCCTTTATCCTCAAATAATCTGCACAAGCAATCTGCCACTCCTATACCACATCCGTTCAACACAGATTTTCCAACTTTTGAAAAGCCGCCAATTGGTCTTGTGCATGGAGGCGGTCGTATTTCAGTGCGTGTGTTTATAAATGTGCTTGTTTATTTGTTTGCCTGTTCGAATGGCCTTAAGACATGTGCGTCGTGCGATAGTTGTTCACGTGGTCTTTGAAAGAGCAACGTTACCGCAACTAAGCTAGTGCTTACGACCGATGATGGGCAAACATCCATACCAGCAAATGGGAAATATTCGTCACTAACAGTTTGATATGACTGTCTTATGTGGATTAATGATGTTTCTACATGCGTGTTAATATGTATGCAGTATTCTAATGACTTTCATGGCATATATTGGAGGTGATTTGTGGACACGTGGATGGATAGTAAGTAATGAACTTCAAATCTAGCCTTTTTTCGTAAATTTACTTATGTACCTGAGATCAAAATAATTTAATTTACTAATTGGAAAATTGGAATTGTGGTGGTCAAGGACTAACGTAAATAAAATGAAAGTGTCCGCCTCAATCAGTGAAATCAAATCAATTGAAGCATAATTTTCGAAGTCAGACGCAGAAATGAGCTACGATAGAGATAACCGACTTCAAGGCTAATTGAATCCTTGTCTCTCGACGAATTTGAGAGACTTTTTGACAATTAATCACGCGTTTTTGGCTATTTTATTTGTGGTCAGAAGAATACATACGTATTTCATATGAAAAAGGGATTCATTGGAAATCAAGTAAAGCATAAGCCTGAGTGCAGTCAAATCGATCAAGCTTTCACCACAGAGATATGTCTTTACTTAAGGCCCCAATTTATGACAGAATCAATTTTGGGGCGTGAACTCCAATGGCGCAGAGCCGTATGATGACGTCGATAGAGTTCTGAGATTCGGAGTACCCAGTCTAATCAGGATGTGTGATCGTTTAGGATCGAGAATAGGCGATAATTGTTACGTAACTGCTGCTTTCACTAAGCTTCAAAGAACGATTTGTCTCGGCTGCGTAGGGGCCTTCCCTAGCCCGCCTGTCTCTACTCTTGATGCACCGTATTTTCTTTGACCCCAGTCTCATGGATATGCCGTCTGACGCAAGACACCAGCAATCCAGATGCAACGTACGTACAAATACGACTACCTCTGGTCAGAATCTGAGCCAGAAAAAGAATGTAGTTGAATATTCTCGGATGGCTCCAAGACCAAGGAAGGTTGGCGCTGGCGCCTTCGTGGTGGCCGACAACATTAGACTGTACACCTCGTTAAATAAATTTGAGTCGGTCTTCCAAGCGTAATGGCCACGAACTATATTGTGGAGAACAGGTGGAATAGTATTTGTGTCTGTAACGACAGCCAAGCTGTGCTTAAGGCCCTACTCAACGCTTTAAGTACTTCCAGGATAGTCCAGGAAAGAGCTTCTTCTCTAGGTGGTATGACTATCCAGTATGTAGACAAACCTAGCGCATGCTCCCAAGCGTTTGTAAGAAATCCGCGGCATTCCTGACATTTCTTAACAGAAAAGACTGCAGAGGACATGCTAACGGGCCACTAAACCTTCGCCAAGCACCTGAATGTGCTTGGCCTAAGCAATGAAACCCTCTGCCACGCCTTTTGAGAAGACGATGACTCTGCAGAGCACTTCCTCTGCCACTGTCCCGCCTTTGCTGTGAGAACGGATGATGTAGACTCCTCATCACAGAAGCGCCTGCTGGTATGCCTCCGGAACCAGTTTTTTAGTCTGAATGCTCGAGTGTAGAGTTCCAAAACATCCCACAAAAAAAATCATTTTAATAAGAAGGCGAAGGGTGGACGGAAGATTTGAGTGTAGAAAATGAAATGCAATGACTGTCCTGGCATGAAAAAAAACAAGTACACGAACAATAACCCAGCGGGCAAGAGTGGTTTTCAAATGCAATATTGTTGCAATGGAAAATCAAATTATCATTGATGCAAAAAATTCGGTCTACAAAGTACCATGCCCGTAGTGCATAAGTAATCTTAATTAAGTGAGCCACTTTTAATTTGTTAGACTTTAACCACACTTATTTGTTGATGTGTGTTCCCGCGAACTATTTAGATCCATTTTTTGAGACGTAGGAAAGCTAGTGATTTGGTTTTGAAAAGTTGGCATTTAATCAAATTTAATGCAGAATTTCGGAAAAAATAACTCACTTGCTGGAGATACACTCGTTCTAAGAAGTGTATTGTTTTCCTTTTATTCATATCTACCTCAATGTGAATAAAAGAAGTCTGCAAAACAACCCTCAAGCCACAGGCATAAAAGTCAATTGCCTTAAGATGAAATGGGTCCAGTGCCAATCGCTTTCTCTAGGACATGGCGTTATTATCAGGCACTATGCATTCAGCACACTTGAAGTTCTCTTAGGAATCATCCAAAGTGACTGATATAGAAGCTATTTGATTAATGGGTAACATTAGATTAGACTTAGACCCGCAAATGGTCTTTGACCTAACAAGAAAATGAAGACGGACAGGCGACGAAAATCATCCCCGTTCGCCTGGTAAATTGATCCAAAATTACAATTTATTGGATCCAATTGCATGTGATTACTCCGTAAAATTAGGTATGAAGCATCATTATGCTGGTTATTAGAATAATGGACCGATAATTGTATCACCTTTTCACAATTTATTTGATTAAAACGAAATAGGATTCCCCCTGGCAATGTCCCCCCAAAAATACACATGTGCACCTACCCACACTCAATCCTTTTTCGAATTTATGAAGATTGCTTTGATTTAGGTCGTTCGAATGTTCACGAAAATTAATCATCGAGATATACATGCCGCATGAATAATTTAGCGAACCTTCAAATTCACAAACACACATAAAATGATTAGGGTCTGGCTCGGCTACGATACGGTAAATTTGATTGCCCTAGGACATCGGAAACCGAAGTAATTCGTAAAGCTTTTACCCACCGGCAATGGAAACGTGTTTCCGCCATCACATACACACTTCAAAAGTTGTAAGCATGTGGGCTGGCAAAACTAATGCCAGGGTATACATTCGTCAATGTTAGCTGGGATTTCCGAAGCGACCGCGACGCTTTAAATACCTTGTGCTTACGCCATTTCGCGAATATTTCTAACAATCCTTGAATACCAAGGCATTAGCACTCCCATTAAACAAAGAGGTCTGCGTCATAAGTTAAGCAAAAAACCTTCAGCTGTCCAGTTCATTGTTCCCAATCGATTAACAAAAAAAAAAAAAAGCAGACATAGAAAATGCAAGATGTTGGCTTACCGACAGACGATGTTTGTAGTTTGTGAAGAGCCTTTTGGCGCTACCCCCGCGACTTAAACGGCGTGACGATGGTCCTGCACGATATTTACTCCCACTGGGTGGATTTCCCTTGGGAGGAATCAACACTGAATGCGGTTCATCGCCACTCGTTTCGGGGTTCAGATTGTTAACGTTCACATTTGTTATATCTCGACCAATGTTAATGTTGTTCGTGTTATTGACTTGCACCAGTATGCTGCACGTCTGCGAGGCAATTTGAAATAGTCCCTCTTGTAAATTGTGCTGCGCATTCTGTTTGCCACTAACAAAATCCCAAAATGTTGTCATATCACTTGTTGCACTACCACACTACGAGTGTTTGGTTCTTAAATAAAAACTATTTGGCATTGCACTAGAACATAGTTTTTCTTTTGTACGCGAATATCGAACCGATTGGACTTCGTCCCATTGTGCGTGTTATCGCTGCAAAAGCTAAAAATCACTGAAGGTCCTTTTCCGATGATTTTTTTGGTATCAGGCATAAAAGCTGGTTGTTTATTGCATGGAATGAGCTTTAAAGTTTCGCCAAAACAAACTTCTGGGCACAGGTGTTGAACATTCATCAGCTCGGAATCGTACGAAGGGGATACGTATTCAACAGGGTTGTATCAACTATCAGCTGTGCTGGGAATACCAAATATTGTAACTACCGTATTCCATAGCGTTGAAAGCTATTGATGGAGAAGTGGGTGGGCGGTCTCGGTCCTACGAATTTATTTTCCAGAGAAAAAGTTAATTCCGAAAAGTGCTTTTCTCTTGAGGTTTGAGAGAAAACTGACTGGTTCTCAGTGCTCACGTAAGGTACAACAAGTGTCATTAAGTTACTTTCCCACGATTTATTAAAATTTGAGTTCGTCATACCCTTGTGTGAACTTAGAGAAAGCTCATCGTTACTCTAGATTTGCAGCATTAAGTTGTGCAGAAATGTGAATAATTTACGAGTATTAACGATTTAATTGCTTTATAAGGCGGTGTTTACTTGTCATGAATAATGTCAAAAACGTTTATTTCAGAACGTAGCATATCGCTAGATAATCCTATGACATCGTTGTGTTGTGTTGTGTTCCTTAAGGAACAATTGCTTCAATAAACACAAAACTTTTTTCATAATGCCGCTTATTGTCAGCTTACACACGTTGACAAATGTATGTATGTAGCTGAGTAGGGATATATGTACATACATAAGTGTTCATTTTATGAATTCTCAAATTTACAAGAGGTTTTGTACTGGAAGGTGGAAGCCTACACAAATATTATCTTGTTTGTGTATGACACACAATTTGTCCCTTCAATTTTGAGCCTATAAATCCAAATCGTAACCTAAGCTTCTGGTAGTAGGCTTGACGTGATTAATCAACAACCATTGCAAATGTTGTTACCTGAGATGGACGATAACGTATTTGCATATAGATTGCTTACTACGCATTTGGTTACACAAAATATTTATTTCAAACTTTTGTGCATTTGTATTTGCTTGATTGATTTGAATTTAATCAAATGTTGTAGGTTGTGAATAAAATCATTTTATTTTATTGCGTATTTCGTTTTGACCCTTATTATTAAGGCGCTAGTACAGATGATCCTTACGTAAGGTTGGTATGTGTCTTAAGGTCAGAAGTTCAATTTGTTGTTGGGCTGGACTTTTCGTATTCTCTGTTGAAGAACAGCAGTTTCCATTTCTGTTGATACTAAAGGACTCTTCAAAGACGACGTTTGGCTGAGTGACTATTCAAATATATAAAGAATCAAATACAAACTTGTTCCTTGACCTTCAAGACATTGCAAATATTTCTTTGAGCAGACTTTTCAGATTTGTTAACACATCGAACATACACTGATGGACAAGAGTATTCGGCAAATGAGTGTTGTTGGCTTGAAACCTGAATAATATCTAAACGGCCAAATCACAAACACATTAAAGATACAGACACACAGGCCTCTGATATCGCACATTTATGGGACATATTAGGAAGACGCTTTCAGACCATATAAGCAAGTCAAGGCAGATATCAAGCAAAAAGGGAAACGAACAAAATATTATCTTGGTTCCCCTTTACAAAGGGTGGTTCAACTATAATGCAAGATGTTAATTGTGAGTCACACCTTAACGTCAAGTTTTTTGCCCAACTAATTTGGACATTTCCATGTTTCAATGTTTGAAACATAATCTGCAACATATCGCTTTACAGATAAAATGTTACAAGAGCTCATGTGATTAATAAAAAGTGATCCGATTGCTTTCAAATTGGTTAAAAGTAATTTCGTATACCTGTGTGCAAATTAAATCGCGAAACAAACAAATGTGACCTCTTTGGTTGATAGCTTACGGATTACTAAAGACAAGGAATTAAGCTTTTATAGGTGACTTGTTTGAAACATTTACCTGCATTTAATTGCCTGGATATGATACAAACTTCCCACCGGTTATTTTTTCCATAACAGGTTCCAGGAAGGATGTTTGACTTTGTGACATCCGGAAGTAAGCTTGCAATAATTTGTTGTCAACCCTGTGATGAATGTTTTATGACTAATGCTTACATATTTCAAACTCAAATCAACTCAAGTCCTTTTTGTTACCTTTTTTGTTATAACGACATCACTTCCCGACCGTGGAGTATTTATAGACTGTAAACCGTTTAACCGATATACAATTTGATAAATATGATCGAATTTAAAATAGTACAGTCCGATGATTCCTAGATTTCAATAATTTATCGGGATAACCGAAAGTTGTCGTAATCCGGGTGAGGGTCAAAGCATTCTTAAATCCTGCAACCTATTAAACATTTTTATCAGAATCAGAATGGTTAGCAAATTATTTGCAGTACGATTATTTTAATTCTTAAAGACGTTATACAAACTGTTTCCATTTAAGTTTACAATCAGTTGACTGTTTTATCAGTTCCCATGAAATGGTACTCGTAAACACTTAGTGTTTAGATTCATTTTCATCTGACAGCCGGCCTCATGACTCCGTGTTATTATTGTTCTGTATTGTCTGTTATGTATTGGAAGACGCACACTTCAACAACGTCTCCAAATTACTGAGCTACTTAGGTACTCGATTACTCCAGGCCACAATGGGAAAACGTTAACTCCTACACTGGAAGTTCTGGATTCAAATCCTAATTCTTAATTCAGTTGTGGGGTTGAGTAAAAATGCTCAAAGACTATTCCTGTCGAGAGAGCACAAGTAGTTGCTGTAGAAGCTAATGCCTAATTCCGTGTTAGACCGCTACCGTTTTTTTTCACCAGTTTTGCATAGAAAATGCTGCAGGGCTTTAATCCCGTGCCTTGCTCTGCAGTTCTTGCATTTACTAGACTCAATAAAAACATTGTCCAATTAACGCACAAAAAAGTACACAGATTGCACTCCACTCTTGGTAATAAGAGAATATACAATATTTCGTTTTTGCGCTGAAATTTTTGCAGCCAAAATTGCAGAAAGTTGTTCTACAGATATGCTAGTCCTATATAAGATATGCTAACGTGCACGAAAATTTCAAACCCTTTTTGTTGATTCCTAGTGGGAAAAGACGAATACATTTAAAATCTTTAGTGTTCCCAAAATCGCCAAGAATTCTGAAATGTATTTCTCTTTCTAGACAACTACGGCGTTCTGAGTCTTAAGTGTGGCCTTCAATTTCTCGAAGATTTTCCTGAAATATTCCTGAAACATCCTATAGTACTTCCAACAAATTCACGTACATTATCAAACAACTATCATCAGCGTCATAATTGGACGAATACATGGCATCTCATTTTTTGGACCTACAATTCCACCTGATAATGGAATTCGATCTGTAAGGAGGCGTCGTAAGAAAACGTCGATGTTGTCCTGGTGGAGGAAACCAAAGCTGGTCCAACTATAATTTATGAGATTCCGACAGGTATGGCGCCCGGAGGATGTTGAAAAGTATGTGTTCTCGTATTTACATAGTTAAATAAAGTTCTGTTGAAGTACAGAATTTGTAAGAACGCGACGTTTTGACCTTTTTAATTAATTGAATTGGGGTTTGATGTAACGAAACATTTTTTATAAAAGACGTAGCTGGCGTATCTTTTACTGCTCCAATGTTAGCAATGCATTTTACACGTTGGCCACGCCCACAGTGTGTATGTAAAACTATCTGGATCCCCAAAACTACTCGACACTATCCGACAGTAACTGGTCTATCTACCGCATAATAATAAATGCAATAAAATCGGTGACAGCAATTAAAAGAGTATACAAAAGAGGTTGAGGTTATGGGGTACTGTTGGCCATTGGGGACAACAAAAAAAAGTCTGATGTCAACAACACGCGGTGTTCCCAAGCGGTCCGCCATCCAAGTACTAACCGCGCCCGATGCTGCTTGATTTCGGTGATCGGACGAGAACCGATTTTTTTTTTTTTTCCTTGTAGTTTTATTTAATTTTAACTTATGTGGACTTACTTGCTAGACAAAAGTACTTAAAACTAGCTTAACTAACTTAAGAATTTGCAAATGTTCTTAATACTAACCTACTGACCCTATGCGGGTACTTTAAGCTAACCTAATCTACGCTGTAAATGTGCCTTTCGGCTTAATCTATGTTTTTTTTTTTTTGTTTAGTCTTTAGACAATCTTTTGTTAAATTTTTCATTTGCCAAGAAAATTTTGGAAAAAACTTGGCTAAACTAAACTTACTTACATAACTACTTAAACTACCTTATACTAACTTACCCTAACATAAAACTTAAGACTATCTTAACTATGTCCGTAACAGTACCGACACGTGCACGAGAACCGATTGCACGATGCCTGAATTTCGTTGATCCAAAAGAAACAAATTGAACCATAGAGAGGTGCACAATTGAGCAGTGCTTTATGATTATTGGATCCTTTTTCCGAAAATAAGCATTTCGTGCACTTCGTGATTTTTTTGGTCAGCATAATCGACCAAATATGTTCACAATCGATAGAATTGTGCGCAAATGTCAGCAAACCGGAAATGGGAAAACACCTGTGCATGCTCACCCAGTTCGTTCTGCGGTTTGTGGGCGGCGTCATCTTCGAAAATAAGGTCGGCCAAGCAGTTAGCGTGAATGGTGTTCGCTATCGTGAGATAATAACGGACTTCTTGTGGCCAGAAATTGAGGATATGGACCTGAACGATATGTTCTTCCAACAGGATGGTGCCACTTGCCACACAGCCAACGAAACAATGACTCTTTTGCGCGAGAAATTCAATCGACGTGTTATCCCACGTGGTGGCGATGTTAATTTGCCGTTACGATCATGTGATTTGAAACCGTTGAACTTCTTTCTTTTAGGGATATTTAAAAGATCAAGTTTACGTCAATAAACAAACAACAATTCAAGAGCTAAATGATGAGATAATTCGGCACATTAACGACATTGAACCTCAATTAGGTCTTAGAGTCATTGAAAATATAGACCATCGGACGCGGTATGCCGCAGAAGCCGTGGCGAGCATTTACCCGATATTTTGTTTCACACATAATGGTCATAGATTCTTCTGTCATAATAAAAATTATGAACATAATTCTCTGAAAATATCATCGTGCGTTTTAGTTGGACCACCCTTTATAAGTAGTGTATGAGGAGCCGAATAATTTTGTGAAATTAAAAATTGGAGCTGTTTAAGTTCTATTGTTTTTATCTTAAATCGGTTGGGCAGTTTTGATTTTATTAACGTTTTAAGCCGAGTACATCCATATGCCGAATACTTTTGTCCAACAGTGTAGCTTAAGTTTGTCAAATGCTAAATCGGACTAGGCAAAGTGCATGTGGGCCTAACTGAGACGTAACAAATGCCCGTCTACATACATACCTAACCTACCCTAAGGTGCATGTATAATAGTTGTGGAAACAATTAGTTTCCTGCTGTCACGCGAAGAAAGCACAAACCAAACCAAAGGATTCCAGAGCAGAATAAAATTGTAGAAAATTTGAAAAATACTCAATTGAGTTGCTGTACAATACATTTATTTGCTTTACCAAAACTATGATAATCCATTGGGAGAAAATATCAATCAAACATCATAAATAAAGTTAAAATTTCTAACACAGTGCAGTACATTCACATTAACATTAGCTAGCCTTGTATAGAATTCAACACGACAATCCGATCGCCTAGACATCATTCCAGCTATGAGGAAACTAATCTGATCCAGTTCATATTCCTTGAGTCGGACTTGATCAGCTTCTGGGTTCGCAACTTCAATTGCATTTAAATAATTTATAAAAAACGTCATAAGGCTATTGGCAAACAATTTATTCTGAAGACACTTAAGGTACGTACTGAGACCTTCCTCATCCATTGCGCTCACTTCAAACATGGACGCTATAAACTTTTTGCTCACTTTTCCATCGTCCATGCGGGAGCATAACTCTTTCAGCACAATGAGGCACTTCAAATGGAAAAAAGTTAAAGACTCCTGCTGATTTATTATCCAGGCAAGTACATCAAATCCAGCATTGTCAACAATTCGTTCTATTGTCACTTCGATATCCCTCGCTGATGACAACTCGAAAGTGCTGGTGATTAGGAATTTTGCCTGCCTGCACACCCAGCTCTCATCAGTTTTTGAATTCCGTAAATCTCTAACGTTGGTCAATATTCTTTCGAATTGCGACTCGTCGAGGAAATCACAACAGAAATCTTGAATCTCAAGTATGTGATTTGGACCTGTAACTGTCATAAGCAATTGTTCACAAATATTGGATAGGAAGGTGCCATCGTGATACCTAGACAGGAAAGAGTGTAGCTCGTTTTTTGGAATTAATTGACAATCTTTTAGTTTAGATTCCAACGCTTGTCCATGGACTTCTAGGTTTCCATGGAGAAAAAGAGCACCTCTTAGTAAAATGCCTATCCTGTGTGCATCTGGTTGCGAATACGGGCAGATGTTCATCCACGACATAACCCGAGCATATTGAGCCGGTAATTCGTCGATGTTCGTATTCGAACTTACATCAAGCTGACACAGGAATTCATCCATTCTTAGTTATGTAGCCTGTGAAAACAAAACAGGGATTGTGTGACTAATAAATTACAGATGGTGAATGTAAGAAATAAATTATTTACATATTTTCAACATAAAGCACTGCTGCACATAAGGAAATCTTAGATCTGCAAACGTTGCGTCCGTTGATCTATGTACACGAATGCCAGGCACTATCAGCACGTTTCCAATCAGTTGTCCTTACCTATAAACTGAATAATTTACCACCGTCTGTAGACAGAAAACGAATTTCATTAACACATACATATTTCCAATGAACAATCAAATAAAAAAAATGTTGTTGTTTACATTTCAAAAACAGAAATTATCAAGCAAACAACAAAACTAATTTTGATCGCTGTCAAATGCTGCTTGAGCTATGTCACACGGATGCGATATTTCTGTGTGTGATTTAAGAGAATGCAAGATTATTCTCTTTAGTTAGACTTTAGAACATCAACAACCATTTAGATTTGCCAAAAATGAACACGTTTTTAAGGAAACAAAGAACGGACACGACTGCTGCATCATGGTTATCCGATTTTAGTGATACTTGTAAGCATTATAGGGACGCGAATATTTAGACTATAGTCACATAGATATTATATATGTATGCTCCCATTAAGATCGCAAAACATCGCGGATGGTGTCTACAATATTTCTGCTTAAGACTGCTTAATCTAGCAGTGAGGTCCACAGAACTTGTGATTTATTCCTACGGAGATTTTTGAATTGCCATTGCTTTCTTTTTTTTCCAGCCATATCAAGAGATGTCAATTTAGTACATAATTAGAACAGAAATTCGTCCCATGCAAACTCCATCTGATGAAAACGAAATTAACTGGTTTTATATGAGAACTTGGGAAGCATTCTCTTATAAAAAGAGAACAACCACGGGAATTAAAAAAACTTAAGAGTCAAAACCACTTTTAAGTGCTGTGTGCTTGCGATTGCAGATCAGTTAAGTATTGTTTGATTTGAAAAAACAAACAAACTGGTAAATCTATGATTTGTTCGAACATTTGCGTTTGGTCATTAATTCAAATACTAGTACTTCTCAGATATGGATAACGTAGCCTAAGGCACAAAGAAAACCAGACTGACGTTATCAAAGCCACCGCCAAAGAAAGGGAATACCAAAGCGATTAAGTAACAATTGTCCAATTCGAACAGGTCTTTCATCTTCATTCTTGTTGTTTGTTTTGATTCACTCTCTTATTTAATGCGCATTTAAGAGAGCCCATCAAACGCTTCAGCACTCATTTCATGCGATCGCGGTCCTGTCACTGACCTACTGCTGATGGCCGCATGAGGGAACTAGTGTCAGTCGTTTCAGATAAAAGGGAGTAATTTTAGATCAACTTTTGTCGTTGAAATAAAATTCAATTTGAACCATAAAATACAATTGAAAAACTGCCAATATTCCCGTCAATAAAGCCCCAACAATTCGGACAACAATTAAACATTCCTTTAAGTGTCATATTCCATAGAAAAACCAAGTATACATCCTCAGAAAAACAACAAAAAAAAAACATACCAACAGTGCTTTTGTTCGAGCCCAAACTGTGTTCCGTCTTATTTTCGTAGTGCCAAAACAAGTTTTAATTTACACCTTTTAGTATGTGTGTGGCTGGCTAAGCCTGTTAGCAGTGCCCAAATAAAACACGAGTCAAGTGAACGAACGATCGAACGAATTCAATAGAAATCTAAATATAAATATTTATTTGCATTGATCTTCATTCCCGGCCCTTGAATGGATAAATCATATTAAGAGTATTATTTGAAAGCAGTCGACATGGAGACTGAACTACCTGTACTTGCTGGATTCCTTAATGTTCCAACTCAGTCGGGATTCTCACTCAACCGGATATCGAAAAAGGTTTGTGTTAAATGTCGCGCCTTATGTGATCCTTTTGTTTCGCTCCGAAAAAGAAAAACGATAAAAAACAACAAAAATTTTGTATGAAACCATAGTCTTGCATGAAAAATCTTAAGAAAAATATATAAGACGAAAGAAAATTAGATCATCTCCGTCTCAGTCAGTTACGTGCCTCGGCAGAAGGCAACACAAATAGGCTGGTCTCTTTTCCCTAAGCCACAGTCGTCCTATTAGCTAACTTAGCATATGTTTATTGTTATTAGCTTTCTTGCGAAAATTATGCACGAGGGAGTTGGACGAAGTTAATGCGTTGATCTCGATCACGATTGACATTAAATTTGTTCAATATTCAATGGGGATTCCTGTAAGTGACATCGTGTGTATGCTGTTTTCAATTTGTGTGTTTATCATTTAAAAAAAAAAAAAAAAAAACACTTGAATTTCTTGTTTATCATGCAAATTTTTGAATTTGTTTATTGTGTGGGAACAAAATTGGCAACAGGAGTCCATGCGAAATGGTGATTTAGAACCTATGGACTCAGAATTTGAATTAATGACAAGGGATTACCTGCCGAGCTTTTCTAAGCCACACTTATTGACCTTATTTGGTCGTGAATGGAATGCACCAGCCATCGTATTAAAGTGTTTCGAAATACTTGCTTACGACCATTTAGTGTTATTGTGAGGCTTACATTGATGTCGCCGATTTCCAAGTCTGACTAGTCGTTTCGGTAGACCTACGTAACTGCGAGAGTCTGCTACGCATGTTTAATGAAACATTAGTATGGTCAAGGATTTTGTTGTTTTGAGAGTGCATGTATCCGTGATTGTGAAGCGTCTTAAAAGTTTACATAAATTTGATGTGCCCGCCAAATGCAAACTTTTGAAGTCTTGGACAGCCATCAACTAGAATTAAAAACTTCGTTTGGTTGTTTATTTTGTTGGCAACGCGCGATGGGAGCGAATCACTTCAAGGTCACATGCCTATAAATAATGTTAATCAACTATGTACATATGTATATAATAAACTGAAAGCGGCAATGCTGTGAAAATGCATTTAATGCTAAAATTACGATGCTCTCTTATTCAATTTGCAATGTTAAACTATTTATCAAAATTAATATCGTTTCCAATTTATTTACAGAAAAGTTGCCAACGCTACTGCCTCCTCTTCAAGTCCAGCCGACATGGAATTGAACGTCTGGAAATATGCGAATCAAAGGATGATAAAAATCCGAAAATTATAACACTTGAGAATTGTGTTAAAATAACACAAGAACCACCGCCGGCCAATCTGATACAAATTGTCAAAATGACTGGTACACTTACATTGAATACCTTAACAGATGAAGACCTTAAAGAATGGCTGAATGCTCTGCAATCAGTGGCATTTCGCGACAAAGGCGGAACACTGAGTCGCAGTACGGTGATCGAAGAGGACAACGACCTCTATTGCAGCTCCTACGGTGATGGCTTGTTCATAGTTAAACTGATCCCGTCTGAGACGTCGATTCGATGCAATCTAGAACCGAAATCCTATATGTTGCACTTAACCGCTACGGAACTTCAATTGAAGTCGGCAGAGGATCTAAGCAATATCATAGCCAAGTGGCCATACAGATTCATTCGAAAGTACGGCTACCGTGATGGGAAGTTCACCTTCGAAGCTGGAAGGAAGTGCAGCACTGGAGAGGGGGTGTTTACACTAGATCATACAAACCCACAAGAAGTTTTTCGCTGTATGTCATCGAAGATGAAATCCATGAAAAAGTTGATCAGCGGAGAGAGTTTAAATAGTATTGACTGCGGTGATAATCAATTGAGTGCGGCTCTTTCAATGGAACCCGGCTCAAGGAGTCCTCTACCACCATCGCCTCAAAATCAGAACGGCGGCGAATTCGAGCTTAACTCCACACATAGCGCAATATCGTTGCGCAGTTTTCTGCCATCGTCCGACTCGTTGAACAATATGTCATTCAATTCAAGCTCATCGTCAACACAGAACGTGATATCTCCGCAGATCGTTAAAAGCATTCCAAACAAACCTCCCCGAAAGCTGCTCACACTGAACACAGACAAACCACAAACATCACAACTCTCATCCGCACCAACAACACCGCTATCCGCACTATCACTGTCATCCAACGAACTGAAGCAGCAAAATTGTGATAAATTCAAAGTATTCCAAAACTACGAACCAGTTTCAATTACTACATCCGTCGATCCCAGCCGAAATGGTGGGTCCACTGTTATTCTCAAACCATCATCACCAGACCTGGTCAAGAGCATTGCCAGTGTAAACTGCTCTCCACCCGATCTGCCAGTTCGCAATGAAAGTGCGCAGATCATCAAAACAACCGAACGTGACTATGAAAGTATCGAAACGATAACTGATGCTTGGAAGACCCTCGGACTGGGTGAAGTAAAGCACACCGAACGGAATCACACAGCTGAAGACGACTTAATTGAATTCTCGTGGCAGAGAACCCAATCACAACGCCACAAAGCCATATCCAAAGATCCCTGTACGAAAATTATCGATAGTGATGATAACGAAACAGAAGCCACATACGACCGCTTGGACTTTTTGTCTCCGAACAATAACTCCTCAAGTGGATACAAGACTATCGTGACCGTTTCATCGGCATCAAATCATCGCAAACCAGCCAGCATTCCAGTGCCCAATGAATACGAACTGATCGCTAGTCCAGAGATTCAGCCATTTCGAGCTGCCGACGATAGTTACCTGGGCTATGGGGTACTCCGCAAAGCCAGCACACCCGGTCCACAGGTTGCCAATTCGTCACAATCAAAAACAAGCAACGTCTCAACAACCATGCTGAACGACTCCGAAATGAATCTGGACCACAGAAACTACAACGGACTCAGTTACACAATTGTCAGCAAACCAAAACGCGTTTAGTCATAATTCACACCGTTAAAGCGTTCTTCTACAAATGATAAATTTCTCTTCATTTTTTTGTTTCTCAAAAACGCACATATTTTTATGTGTGTTTCTTAAATTTAGACCAAAGAACGTTTAAACCCTTCCGTCGATTACCATTTGGGCGAGTTTTGGTTCAGAATTGAGTCTCTGTTTGTTCTCGTTTGCCATACTTACAATATTTTTGTACTCAATCCTTAATTGAATAAGTTTCTGTCGTAAGTTTAAAAAAAAAAAAAAATATAAAATGATTTTTACAGAAGATGAATGTATACACATGTACTCTCGTATTTACATGAATAAATGTATGTACGCGCATATATGTACTCAGTCAAAATAAAATTTATATTGCGAGTGATTTTGGTTTAATTTGTGATCCCATCAAACTGCAGCTGCTCCCCCAGATGGTTTTGGACTTGCCGATGAAATTTCTCATGTATATCCTCAATTTGGCAACGGAAACTGGTTATCGACAAGAGCAACGAGGGGTTGTGTTCTTCACGAAAGCTTGAACTTTGAAGATTCGATTCGCCCCGATTTGTTTCGTGCCTGCTAAGCTGTTGGTGGTTAGTCTTGCAATAGCAGTTCTTTAAGTAGTTATACTCAGTTTTTAAAGTAAAGGGTGATTTTTTAGCTATTATCTTTTTGGCAACACTGGGTTAAGCAGCGGACGCACGTTTCGTGTTTTGTTTCACTGTCAAACATCTTCAGTTTGGTCTATAATTTAACCATGAATCGTCTTACAAACGAACAACGCTTGCAAATTATTGAATTTTATTATCAAAATGCGTGCTCTGTTAAGAAAGTTCATCGCGCGCTTCTTCCATTTTATGGTCAGTTTAATCGAAGCTCATTTTTGGCTCAATTGGTACGTAAAAAAGCAGAATTGTCGATTTTGGAGTGAATATCAGCCAGAAGCATTGCAAGAGCTACCAATGCATCCAGAAAAAGTCACAGTTTGGTGCGGTTTATGGGCTGGTGGCATCATTGGACCGTACTTCTTCAAAGATGATGCGAATCGTAACGTAACTGTGAATGGTGAGCGCTACCGTGAGATGATATCCAACTTTTTTTTGCCCAAAATGCAAGAGCTTGACTTGCATGACATGTCAACAAGACGGTGCCACATGCCACACAGCACGCGCAACAATGGACTTATTGAGGGGCGAGTTCGGTGAACATTTTATTTCACGTTCGGGACCGGTCAATTGGCCGCCTAGATCGTGCGATTTAACGCCTTTAGACTATTTTATGTGGGGCTATGTTAAAACTCATGTCTACACAGACAAGCCCGCTTCAATTGACGCATTGGAAGACAACATTGAAGCATTTATTCGTGAGATACCCGCCGAAATGTTGGAAAGAGTATGCCAAAATTGGACTAAGCGGATGGACCATTTGAGGCGCAGTCAGGGTCAACATTTGCATGAAATAATCTTCATACATTAAATTATATGACCGTACTATCGATTCAAATAAATATTTCATTTTTCTGAATTTTATGTGTTTTTTTTTTTGAAAAACTTTTCTATAGCTTTTTTAAAGAACCCCTTCCACGAGTGGAATATTTTTTTGTATCTTGATATGATTACTGGGAGTGTTATTAAAGCATTTATGTTTATGTTCCAATAATTGTGTGCACCATAGTTGTTGAGTACGGTAAATAGATACATACATCGTGGGGGGACAAAGGTTCTGCAAATCGGGATTGCCGTGAACGATGTGTTGTACAAGAATAAATGTGTCTTGGAGCTATTCTCCAATGTTAACCAAATGTTTCTGTTAGTAGGTAACTTTATTTCGTAAACTGATAACTGAACATAACAAATTATTTATGAAATAGTCAAACTGAATCCTAGATGAATATAAATTTAGTTCCGATTTTATATTGTATGGTGCTGAGTCATTTGAAAATACTACACACACTTCAGTAGACATTTGGGGACCTTCAGTACTCCGAATGACTGTAAGTCCATTTATTAGTAAGCAACTTTAGCACGCATCAAGAAAGTGTTTGAATAAAGCTAATCAGTTTACTTTCAGTGAGATCAATGAAAATCCATATCACCAACAAAAGATTACATTCCCATAGAACACGTAACCTATATTTAATAGAATGTGATGGACAATGAGTCATTGATCCAAACCTTTATGCGATAAGTCTTAGCAAGGTAAAGGTATATTCATACATTAGACGAGAATCGTTTCCACAGACGTAAGCACTGGTCGGGGTTAAGAATGATTCACTGGTCGGTTTACCGCATATGCTTTTACCTGCGTAATTTAATCAGTTTCCCTTGCATTTACAGAAAGGGACAGTGAAACTATTAAAAGATGACTGCATTGAATTAAGTTAGTACTATTTTTAGGATTTGTCTCATTCAATTCACAAGGTATGCAGTAAAATTGCAATAAACTTTTATTGACCGTAGGCTTCATCTTGGTTGATCCAGCTTACATATAAGATATTAAGAGTTCAGCTATCTTGATAACTGTGAAGATAAGTGTTTGAGATATAAATTGGGTAAATAAGTTAGATCACAGGAACAAACAAGGAAGGAGCAGCAGACGTTATTGTTCTTATGATTCACTGTCGACTACTTAACTAAACTATTCGATAAAGATTACACACATCTCCGGTCTCAATGTCTATCAATTTTAAATAATCAGGAGTCTAATTCATTTAATTGAATTGCATATACAGTGGAGTCTCATTTATACGAATATGAAGGGAAACAGAAAATCTTGCTTATAAGTGAATAGTAGCAAGAATGCAGTATCACCGGGGAAGATGAACATTTCGTATGCAATCGACTCGGCTTATATGCACACCGCTAAAAACTTTCGTTTATATGCAACAATAAATTTATCACTTTTTTAGGGCATATATCCGAACTTCGTTTATATGAATACTCCGAATTTTCTACATTTTTTGTGTTGCAAATAAACGGAGTCGACAGTAGAGGGGCGAAAATTTCGCCAGAAACTCACCAACAAGAGTGTAGGTAGTTAGGTAGGGTCTATTAAGATATAATTGATAATTTATGTTTTGCTTACTTATCTTACTTACTTATCAGGCCGGCGACCCATGAAGGGTCCGAGCCTGAGCAATTGATGCCTTCCATCGTTGACGGTCCTGGGCACGCTGCTTCCAGTCATCAAGACCAAGCTGTCTTGCATCCGCGATTACTTGGTCTTTATACCGGAGATTCGGTCTTCCTCTCCTTCTCGTACCAGTAGGCTCGGATTCAAAGACCCTCTTTGCTGGAGCATTGTTGTCCATGCGCTCGATGTGGCCGAGCCAGTGCAGTCGACGGATTTTTGCCTTCCGGACTACATCCACATCCTAGTACAGCTCGTAGTGTTCGCGGTTATGTCTTCTCCTCCAATCGCCTTCCTCGCAGACGGGACCATATATCCGCCTTAGAACTTTTCTTTCGAAGGTACCAAGAATCAACTCTGCAGTTTTGCTTAGCGTCCAGCTTTCGGCTCCATAGAGCAGGACTAGCAAAATAAGAGTTTTGTAGAGCATGATTTTGGTCCTTCGAGTCAGGAGTTTTGAGCCCAGTTGTTCTGAAAAACCGAAGTAACACCGCTTGCCAAGGGCGATTCTACGACGGATCTCCACTGTGATGTCGTTTGTGGAGTTCACGTTTGCCCCGAGGTAGACAAACTCCTTCACTACCTCGAAACTGTAGCTGTCGATGGTGAGATTTTGTCCAAGGTGGTGTGTGACGGAACGTTTTTTGGTCGACAGCATATATTTTGTTTTGTCCTCATTGACCTTGAGACCAGTTCGTTTCGCCTGTTCTTCAATAGCCGTAAAAGCCTCCACTGCGGCACGTTGAGAACGCGCGACGATGTCGATGTCATCTGCGTACCCCAACAGTTGGACCGACTTGTAGAAGATAGTGCCTTCCGTGTTTACAGTTGCCCTCCGCACTATCTTCTCCAGTACCAGATTGAAGAAGTCACACGACAGCGCATCTCCTTGCCGAAATCCAGTGCGAGTTTCAAACGGCTCAGAAATCCTTGAGCCGAACTGCACGGTGCATCGCGTATGTGTTAGCGTGGTGCGACACAACCGGATCAGTTTTCCCATGGATCCCGAATTCGGCCATCGCATCGAATAGCTCATTGCGATGAATGCTGTCGTATGCGGCTTTGAAATCGATGAAAAGGTGGTACGTATCGATTTCAAACTCACTAGTCTTCTCCAGGATTTGTCTTAGTGTGAAGATTTGGTCTATAGTCGATTTGCCGGGCCAGAAGCCGCACTGGTACGTGCCGATTAGTGCGGTGCAAAACGGCTTTAGACGTTCACACAGTACGCTGGACAGGATCTTGTAGGCGACATTGAGCAGGGATATACCTCTATAGTTGTTGCAAGAGGCAAGATCGCCTTTTTTGTGGATGGGGCATGCGGAGCTGATATTCCAGTCGTCGGGCATGCTTTCATCTTGACTTTAGAGTGCGTTATTCAGATTCGTACTCATCCTCTGTATACATCTTGCCGCGCAATAATTTTATTCAGGTACGAGTTTTATCGATTAAGCATGGCTTAATAAGTATAAAACCGCATAGTCGTGATTTCTAGATACCTTGCAAAACTTCTGAGTGTCACAGAATATGCAGACCAGTTTAAGAAGCGAAGAATTAAATTCCTAACTCGTATGGTCCTAATAGTTAACCGCTGTCGACTGTCTTAGAAGCAGCAATTATTTCAAGTTTTGCGCCGCGTTTACCATGTACAAAGGAAAGTCGAATTTGTGGAAAATATAATGTATCTCCTGCAGAATGAGACTTGAGTGAAGGATTTCTATGAGGCCTTGTTTCTTTTGATTTTGAGTTCGTGCCGCTTCTTTTTCCTTGTCTAGGGTATCTGAGCAACAGATAGACAACATTTCAATCGAAAGATAATGTAATCCCATTTATATAACACGTTCATGTTCCCAATAAGAATAAAAAAAAGAATATCTCCGTTGACATTTTGTTTGTATTTTACAAATCCTAAAAAACATTAACACTTCCTCCAACGAGTATAACTAAAATTAAGCTATTTTAAAATGTCGTGTCCTTCGCTTTCCATACGAAGGTATTTGCGATGGGTCCTCTATCCTTTTAGCAGTTGAACTCCTTTCTCCACCGAAGAAACGACTCTGTTGTCCCCTTGTGAATGCTCACACATATCCTTTTTGTACTACAATGAGCCATGATAACGAGGTAGAATTTAAAACAATAGTCTAGAATAGAAATATGCATTTTATTCAGGTTTCTACATCCATTTCTTGCTGAGTACATCAACTATATTTACATACCTACAACAGATTTATTTCAATACGAATTCCCCATTGCCGCTTGAAGAAAGCCTCGTCACAGTTTCCCCCTTCTCGGCCAGAATATCTTCAATGTTCTTCTTGCCATTTAGATCAGTGAACCAATTCAAATTGTCCGCAATCAGGTGATTGTTTGCACATCCTTTGCAAGTTACTATGACGACACCTTTTTGGTAAGCAATTTTCGAGATCATTTCAACGCTGCGGGTATTGCAGACTTTACATGTGTATACCAATTGGAGTTTTGTATCAAGCTTTGCCAGAGGCGTCGAACATGATGCAACAGCTTGATCACTTTTAGAGCAATAAGCTCGACGGGCAATATCAACATGTGCACACAAACATTTGGGTTGAAGCACGAAATTTGAATTTGTTTGACGTAAGACTGAGTTATTCACTTGGGGAAGAGTCGATCTTATTGCTGTTAGTGTTCTAGTTCTGAACAATTTCCCAAGGTTATTCATTTTTCTTTTCTTTTGAATTTAAATATATTTAACTAAAGGTCTGAAGCAGAAAATGCAGTTCAATATTTATCTGATGAGGCCCACATGAAATTGGGATTGTGCAATGACAGCTGAAATGAGCTGTCAATTTATCAATCGCTGACAAATGGTAGTATTCAGGGAATAAGTTAAGTTTTCCATTAAGTTTATTCATTGTTGATAGCAGTTGAATCTTTGTTATTAAATAAGTGAACTACTGAGATTGCACTTGAAATAAATGGACAAATTAATTATTATAAAATATAAAATGTTCATTTATACACTATTCAATACATATTATGTGGAATTGTGAGGTTAGTTGTTATTCTGATGAATGACACGAATAATTATTCAAGACTATAGATGTAAATAATGCTAAATAAGAAAATTCTTTACTAACTTAACTCTTTACTAAATTAACTCAAATCAAGACACAAGAGTCCACGTCCAGAGACCAAATGTTCATGTGGAATTCCATGCTTCAATGAAAGCCAGGCAAATGTCAAATATGTAGTCACAACAAAAATGACAGTTCGGCGTATATAACAAAAGCTATTCATTTTCAGAAAATTCGTTTGCAAATAGACCCCACTTGGAAATAATACAAATAAATTAGAAAAAGGAAAAACATGCAAGTTACTTCGGCGAAGGAGTCCTTGTCACAGGCATTGCAGAGTCGAATCATCCCCAATCAAGAATACCTATTACAGGGCTCCATTCTAGATTCAGCAGTTGATCACTTGCTCCACAGGTATCAAATTAATCGCACATATCCCAACAATATATTTATAACTCTTCCCTTCAAATAGATTGAAAGGACTCTGCGATAATGTCGACGCTGGACCAGAACAATTTCACGACCTGGAAGTATGTCTGAGCTTGAGGCCACCCAACACAATGCAACCACTTCTCTTGCGTGTTCGACGCGCTCTAGATATGGACAAAAACACTCCGTTTCAAATGCGATACATTGGACAGCCTGAGTTAGATCGTCTTCGACCAACTTTAGTGCGCTCAAGCATCGATGTTGCTTGCACATCTACTGTTGTAGAGTTTCTCACCGAGCTGGGTTGTCGAATTGATTTTGAATATGTCAGTCGAGGTAAGACATTTGTTTAAACTTATCTTGAAAAGAGTAGTTCACATGTTCACATCTCTAATAGGTTATATGTTTCGGCGGGGACGGATGAAGATTACTGTGTCTAAGATCATAAAACTACTACCCGGCAAGCAGGAAATGAACGAACCAATCTCTCAGAGTTACCTAGTGGAGCTGTCTGTGCTCGCACCTAACGGACAGGACGCTATTGGCGATGAGATGCGAGCATTCGCAGAGCAACTTAAGCCCTTGGTGCAACTTGAGAAGATAGACTACAAGCGTTTGGGAACGATGCCTTAAATTTGAAGTATATATAGTTAAAATGTATGAGAAGATGACGTAAAACCTACGAGTATAAAGAATAATAGACTAACTTTCATGGTTTTTTTTTTTTGAAAAATTGAAAGGGTGGAATTGGAGTGTGGCCAATCACAAAATCCCAGATCTAGAGTTTATACAACGAACTAACCTCTAACCACAACCTTCTAACCCAGTAAGTGGTGATTAAGCAAAGAACTCCCGGGATTCGTGTCGGTAACTACTTTGATTGGCCATCTATGGGCAAATTTCGGTTTCATCTTTACCGACTTGGTTGAAAGGTGAGAGTCGTCGCTATTTTAGATTTGCAAAGTTGAACACTTAAATGTCCTGGGACATTGCTCGTTACATTTTAAATAAAGCCACAAGTGATCACTCGTTGGTGTTTTTTCCTTGGAGCGATTTGACTGATGCAACCTGTATGTTCCTGTACGTTCCTTTTTTCATTTTGTATGATATGTCAGTGATGTGATCCTCTTGCCTATACTATATGACTCGTTTCATGTACAATGCTGGTATTATCGACTGGATAGATCTCGTGCCAGAGATAAAGTAGTAAAGACAGCCAACTTCTACCTCTCTTGCCCCTTGATTTCATCTGACAGCGTTTTTTATAAAATGTTCACAGACAGTGTTTGTGAATACGATTGATCAGAGAACAACTGCAGGCTGCTCTAAAGCCTTAAGAAGTGTGCGTGAAAATAATGTAGTATGCGTGCCTTTAGAGCAAATCAGCGATAGGCGAGGGTTTTTTTTTTTAGTAAACCCCCAAACCCGAGTTGGACATCTCTCTACTACTTCATCTCTGTCTCGTGCAGTCGATTTTACGAAAATTGTTTGAAGGGTTTGTTTTGAAAAACTATTGGAATATCTTTGAAAGTTAAAAAAAATATTTTGGAACTGAAATACTGGGTTCATCTGGGCCTAGGTTCAACAGCAAACGTTCATGTCGTCCGATGCTATTGTTTGAGTGGAGGAGAGCTACAGTTTTAGAATCCCTTTCAATTATAGACAATAATTACAATTGACAGAAAAACCACCGACCAGCTATTCACTGTAAGAATAGTACCCGGAAACGCTTTTATAGATTTGGAAAAGGCATACGACCGATTGGCTCGAGGTAAATTCTGGAGTGTTCCGCAGGAGTATGGCATTGATGGTCCTCTATTGAAGGCCATTCAGTTTCCATACACGAACTGTAGTAGCTGTGTTCGAGTTAACGATCCGAAATTAACACCTTTCCCCATAGGCGTTGGACTTCACCAAGAGTGCGTCTTGTCACATCTTTTCATCTTAATTATGGACTTGATGTTGCAACGCAGCCGTGGTTAGGAATGTTGCACATTGGGAGAGTGGAGGGTAAGTCGTGTCTTCTTTTCGCAGATGACTTAGTTATCCTCACATCCTCCCAGTCGGAACTCCAGCGCGCACTCCATAGGTTTGTTGCCGTATGTGCAGATTCTGGGATGAGGGTTAATGTGGTCAAATCAGAGGTTATGGTAATTTCCAGAACGCCTGTTCCGTGCGCTCTAGCTGTTAGTGGAGTCCCATTGAAGCAGGTATAGAAGTTCAAGTATCTCGGGGTCTTTACGAGTGATGGGAGGAGTAATGCTGAGCTTTCCTGTAGGATTGCACAAGCCGGGTAAAATTTTGAAACAGCTTGGAAGATCTGTACTTATGAAGGCCGAGCTTGGCGTAAAGGCCAAGTTGGCTGTTCTTAGATTAGTATTTGTTCCAACTCTCACCTATGGTCATGAAATTTCTGTAATGACCGAAAGAATGAGATCGCGAATACACATTGCCGAAATGAGATGTCTTCAAGCTGTTGTGGAAATTACTCGCCGGGATAGGGTGAGAAAAACGGCGATGCGCGAGGAACTCAACGTTGAGCAGCTGCTTCGTCCAAAGCAAAGGGCTATACTTCGATGGTTTGGTCACGAGGTACGAATGTCCCCATCATCAAGACTACCGACGCGTGCCTTTAATGCGATTCCGCTTGGCGGACCCAGGACAAGGTGGATGGAACAGGTCCAAAAACTCGGCTAGTCTCGCTTGGGCATAACTCCTTATGAGTTAGAGATGGCGCTTCCGCCAGTGATCTCGGGATCTTTCGTGTGTGCTTTGCTCCCACTACCCCTTTAGTGGGTCATGCGGGTCAGAAGATGATGATGGTGATTTGAGACAATTGAGCATTGACAGAGATTCGATGTAGGTGGACCTGGTATTTATAGAAGTTACTTGTGTCGGTAATGGAACTTAAACCGCCAACATAAGAGTCACCTACGTACTACGCTATAGAGGAAAGTACGTAGGTAATGGAATGGAATGGAAGACAATGCAATTTAAGGATTCCATGTGAAATCCGCCGGTCGTAGTGGATAGGGGTAGGGCTAAGGTATCTGACTTTAATCCCCAACACGAGCAACTTTCACAATGCATGGCTCCACCAGTGTTGAGTGACTGGGATTGCGCAAGGATTATCTTCTGTGTATAAAATGAGGCTCGGGGCAGAAATCACATCATATATATGTATCAGATATCTCAACTGATTTCCCCTTTGTCCACTGATGCATTCAAGGGACTTTTTGGCAGTTAGTCACGTCATTTTTGAAAGTTAATCACGAAATTACGTGAATGGCGTTCTACGTAAATAAAACAAGTGTAAACAAGTGTAAGTGTAGACACATCATCAATTTGACATTATACACTCTCGTTTGGTATAAGCGACTAGTGAAATCCTGAAAATATTGTGTCTGATCAATTCTGTGTCATTTTTTCATGTTCTCTAACGATGCTCTTATATTAGTTTTCAACTTATTCCATAAACATAGTAATTCATAGTAAGGACGTGCCCCTATTATTCTCCGTTTTGTCCAAAAAAAATGTCATAAAAAAGCTGTAACAAATGTTATGGAGCAAAAAAGGTAGACAAATCGGATATCTCAGTAACAGTACGCACAACACAAGTTTCTGCTGTAGAATCTTGGATCAGATCCACCCCGGACTGTAGGGCAACCCATATTATTATTATTACTAAATCATTCATATCTCAGATAACCACAACATCTCTGCTGTGGCCAACTAGAATCGAATACATCCGCAATTAACTATCAATTGTGCCCAATATTTTTCTTTTAACTTAAAAGTTTCTTAAACTCTGTCTTGGTTACAGAGCGAAGGGAAATATATCATGTTTGGTGTGCTAAAGTAACCTAATTGTGTCCCCAAATACAATAGACTTTCTTCAAAAACTGATTATATCATCAAGAGATGTTACTGGATTGCAATGCTTTTCATTACACTTTGAACTGTATCGTTTATCAAATATCCATCGTCAATGAAACCTGCAAGTTGATCCTGAAATCCTAATGGTTCCAGGAGTTCCGGCCTTTCTCTATTGCCAGCACAAAGAAGCATCTGGTGTATCCTATTCTCTTCAAGTGGGAGGCCACTTTATCTAAGAATCATTCGGTTGAGAAGATATTTGAGCTAAAGTACATTTTTTGTATTTTTAGTCCTTTCCTATTGAGAGTCACATCGAATAATACACCCGATTGTTGGCTAATATCGATTCTGATTCAAATTCTAGACACATTCATCTGCAGAGACAAACTGGAGTTGATGAAGGATATGTGTTACTCACGAGACTTCAAACTTCAGGATAGGTTCTAAAGATTTTGATAGTGAGGACGTCACTGGAGGGCGATGCAAGAATATCATTGAAACTTGTTGCTTATCCACGAATCTGTATACTTTCACGTGTTTCCATCTCAGAGAGTCACGCATTAGATAAGAAGAAAGATTTCGAAGACCAAGTTAAAGAGAATGGTGACTAACAATTGACCCCAAGACTTGCCGATTTTAAATCGATTAACTTTTGTACATAAGTTCATCTTCCCCACATTCACTGTTGATTCCTGAATTTAGCAGAAAATGTTCTACCCCTACTACCGTACAATAGATTATATCCAAAGACACTAATTTGCTCTGTTCAACTTCATGTTTTACTAAAGAATTGCAGTCGATTTCAATTCAAAAATGAAACTGCTCCGAATTTTATTTGAAAATTCCTTTGATTAGCCAAGACACCAACCAATTCGGATTCATGGTATGTGTTACCAAACGATCTCATCGACAAAATAGCCCATCGATCAAGTGAGCTAATACCCCCGCCACCCAGTGTACGCGTATAGACAAAATGTTCTGCAAAAAAATTGTTAATTCAAGATGAGTCAAGCAATTAAACACATTAAATTCATATTTAAATTTCAAGAAAAGGCGAATAGCAGAATTATTAATGAAATTCGAATGGTGTATGTAGCGACAACCCATTTGTGCCATAAAATATACATCAGGTGTCAGCGATGATATGTCGCCATTTTTGGGTTCACTATTGTGTTACCCTTTTGCCACTTCCCCACCGAATTCTCGCTCTGTGCTGGCTCGTTGCGTGCTATGTGGCTCTCCACGTTTGTGCCTCACATAAAAATTCAACGCCTTAATTATGTATTTAACAGCTAATGTCGTTCGTGGTTCTGTCGTTATTTTATTATTTTTTTTTTCATTTTACGCCGTATCTTTATTCAAAGTATGCAGGTGCACAGGAATATTGGCCACCACGTCCACGTATGGACAACCAAATTAAAGTATCTACCAGTCGTTCGTCGCCCGTATTCTGTCGGGTAATAAATCTTCAATCAGTGATTTTTTTGATTCGCTAGAATCTAGCTGAATGGTGGAACGCCTTTGAATGTCGGACTATCTTTTTGCGAATTCGTATTTGAATACACAGGTAGCAATAGAGGTGACCTAGAAATTCGTAGTTCACACCAAAGAGTTCGCCCAGAACACGGCTCTCTTAATGTCCGGGATTTTCCCAGTGCACCATATGGGAAATTCCGGAACACATGGCTGTTTATGATGGGAAAACCCAGGATTTCCGAAATGGAACGTTGCAATAATCCTGCACCAATGGAGGGCAGTAATCTGCTTTAAACAGGTCCTCAATACAAAAATTAAACATATTTTATTTTCTAGGAAGGGCATACGAAGGTGACTAATAACTCACGATAGATACGAGAATAGTAATTCAACTGAAGCCCAACATTGAACATATATTACACAGGAAACTATGCCTTAATTAGGTCCACAGACTTCGTAAACAAAGTTTATATACTTAGGCACGATTGTGTTGTGTTTGTACGGCCTTTGTTGGGGATTCGCAATTATAAAGGTTTGATTAAGAGTTTACTAAACAGTTCCACTGTTAATTCAAGATTAGCTTATTTTTATCTATAAGCTAAAGGTTTGGAAATTGTGACGCCCTGGTGGAGAATACGGCTGAATACACCCCCCCCAGGTTGTTATCTGATACCGTTATAAAAAAAAACACAGGTAGACATGGGTGTACCTGTTCGTCAAGCCAGCTCTACATCTGTGAGTGCAGGTAATTCTTATTGTTCACTGCAAAGATTCTCCAGAGAATTATGACCAGCTCCAACTCTTTGTCCCACTGTAGGAGTAATATTTTAATTTTTAGTACTGTCGTACTAAATATGATCTTGCCCTCGACTTTATCTCGGAGGGTGAAGGTTTCATTTACAAGAATACTTGAGATTCGTCAGTTTCAGAATCTTTTTTGGTAAGTCAGCTGATTGACTCATTGCCTGCTATGTCTCTGTAGCCAGGCACCCCGAATGGATCAATCAAGTGCTGTGATCCATGAGCTCTTTCCCATTCAAAGTAAAATCCTTTCAGTGTCTAGGCCTTCATCAGACACGGGCTCTTGCTAATTCTAATCAGTCAGTCTAAGTCCACAAACATGTGCAAAAACACAATATTTCATATCAGACGATTTGTAAACGATTTGTCGTCGCTCATCCATAATGAAGTTTTTCCATCGTTAATTCTCTTCATCAGTAGACATTAAAGAAAATAAATAAGACAAACAAACACTCTGCTCATAAAGATGCTTCGTCATTTAATAACAACACATAGTGAAATCTAGGATCAGGCGTTGCAATATATTGAGTCTGATCAATGCTGTGGCCTTTAGTGGTTCATGTCTAAAACGATGTTCTTCTACTATTTTTCGGTAGTGCGTCACGATAAGGACTTATTCTTATGTAATCCTCTCAAGCAGTTGCTAGAGGAAGTCATATGATTGATATTTGTAGCTTATTCTGTGCAAAACAATTTCTTTTCCATATCTGGTTGTAATAATACAAGGAAGTAGACATTCCTTGATATTGCATCATTGTTCAGTTCTAAGTACATAAATGAAAGAGTAAATAAATTTAAACTAGATGAAACGGTGGAAATTAGCATGCATTTTCCTTTATAGTTTCTTAAAAAGTATATGCGTATGAGCGCGGAGACGAACGACCTCAATGTAACGATGACTAGTCCAAACCATCTGCAAAGAGAACGAATAAAAGAGGACAACTGGTTGTTAACTCTAAATTCAGAATGTAGAAGTCGCTTCCGAAACCAGAAGATACGAAGCTGATCAACAAAATATATTATCGGTAGTCGGTAGTGATTCGATTTGAAAAACGAAATCATTGATACGCTGAGTCTAGTCAATCGTGAGATCTGCATATTTTTGTCTTTTTTTTTATCCGAGAAATAAGAATTTTCAAAACTTCCGATATCTGTAAAGTGAAGAAACTCAAGAGAGTACTTTCGCAATCCCTCGTAAAGAACTAATAAAATTTTAGAAGTCCACTGCATAAAAATAAGTATAGTATATTCGAAAGATTGAGTAGATAATCGATGAATCATTAGCAGAATTTTCCTACAGAACTATGTACATATCTACATAGTTGTCGCTCTACGCGAAGACATCGTGTGCCAGAAGCGAATAGCATCTAAAATAGTTGCTCGCTTCGCATAAAAACTCGGCTGTTAGAAATTTCAATCCATAAACTAGGCAAAAATGTATCTAAAAATAAAGAATATGACAACTTTAGGGAATCTCGCCCTACAACAGTATTTCTTCAATTGAGAAAAAGGCTAACGCAATGGAAATTTTTAAAAAAAAATTATTATAGGTGTGAATTGGGCACAAAGTATTTGGTTGAAGTTGTGAACATTTCGTATTACATTAAATTATATTTCAATCTTCATGCAAAGTTTTTATATGATTCAACTGACAAGTGGAGTTTTAGAAATACAGTGGACTAAGTTCAATTCTCACGAGATATCAAAACTAGTTCGAGTTAGAGAATGGTTTTTTGTATGTTAGAGGGAAATTCGACTTAGTGAGAGTCACCTGTACATACTTTAAACGTTTATTTCAAACCACATTTGAAATTGCATTACTGCTGCCGTCGATTGAGACTGATTCAAATCATAGCATCTGATATGATGACCCAAATACACTCTCAGGCAGGATACTCCATTTAATCTGAACGATGGTACGAGAGAATTCTGTGGTCTGTGGTCTAACAAATATCATGTAGTCTGTAAAGCAATTGGGAAAATATGGTCGATGGAAAGCATGCCGCATGAATTCAACATCCGGCAACTATCGTCCTTAATAATAATATAAAAATATGGGTGGCGCTACAGCCCGTATAGGGCCAGGGCCTAGCTTCTCAGCAACCACTCGTGTTGTGCGTGCTATTGTTCACGAGGGGAAGGGCCTACAGTTTTATGCCGACTCCGAACGGCCAAGTTTGAGAAGCTTTTTCTAGACAGTTATACTCTTTGAGCATTGTCAGTGACTAGAAAGAGGTGGGGCCGTGAAAAGTATTTCTTGTCGTACCAGGAATCGAACCTAGACAGGTAGGTCCAAGTGCGTAGGAGTCGACGCATATACCCACATCGCCACCACCGTCGTCCTTAACATATTATATAGAATATAGGATAACGTTATATTTTGTTATGTTTTGTGTGCTCGTTTGGAGTCGTACCAATCTGATGACCTTGAAAAGATCCTGGAAAAAAATCAAAGATATGCAAACACACTCATAATCTACTCCTGGATTATGACACAAACTACACTATCGTGTCTAGTTTTGCCATCGATAATAGTCGGTAGTGAACTTACTAAATGTGAAAAAGGTTACAGAAAAGCCGACGCGCCGTCATGGATCTTCTTTAACAACATTTTTGAGAAGATTGTAGAAAACTCACATGCCAGCACTAGAGGCACGATCGTCCAGCATTCACGATCCAGATTGAAGTGATTGACCAGACATAGTGACTAGTCAATAAAGTGCTTACTTGGTCCTAGTGGGGAACTGAACTGAAATGAAATGAAAAACAGAAGTATATGGTATCCTCAAGAAATGACCTACAATCTCGACGTTTAACTTGTGCCCAATTGGAGGGAGTTAGCCAAAGATCTTGATGGATAGCTGATTGAAGCTACCGATTACTCTCATTTTTACGAGCACCTTAAACCGATGGTCCGAGGTCACATTTTTCACAATTTTCACAAGACGTTCAGACGATCACTTGAATGCACGCATATGCAGTAATTTAAATAACCATGGCCAAACACTGCCTTAAGAATATGTAGGATAACGTTGCAGGAGTGTAGCTTATTTTCAATTCATTTAACAGGATTAAACATAACCAAGTCAACAAGAAGCAAAAGTCTAGTTAAACCTATGTTGTCTCATGTGATATTTTCAACTGCTTATGTAAAACTGACCAACTTTGTCCACAACCATTGTGTTATTAAAAATGGCTTAATTTGTCTGTCAAATGGAGGGAAAAAAAATGTAAACTGACAACAACTTTGCAAGACTGATGTAGTGTACAGTTATACTGTCAAAAGGCTAAACATTTACTGACAAGTTAAGAGAATACCACGCTGCCTATCAAACCTCATTGTTGTGACCAATAAGCAAGTTTTCTCTCTCTAACCGCCGTTTACTTGTTCTTTTTTTTTTCAAAGAACCGTTGAAAAGTTGTCTTTTATTTTGTAGGACCAATTCAGATCTTCAATATAACAGTCAAATGATCTCTGTTATATCATATTTTATTCTGATCTATGAATAGTCAAGTAGGACTTTATGTTTCTGTTGACATCAATGAAATGTTGACTGTACGCGATGGCCTTTACGGGTTATGTAGTGAAATTGTGTTAAAACTGGAAAGCGCTAGGTAAATTAACACAAATTTAGATAGGAAGAATTGTCAGGATCCGGCTCGAAAGGACAACGACTGCCAACGTTGCGGTCTACATATGGATGCAAGTGGAAGGTGTTAAATGCTTATTTTTGTTGATCCGCAAGTTCAAACCAACCGAATTCAGGTAAATGAACTCTCTAAGAAACTTAAAATTTAGAACAGAAATTACATGAAAATGTCCTTGCTTTTATTTGTAAGTAAATTTGTTCACTTGATAGCGTTGAAACGAAAAACACATACCTCTTAAACCAAAAATTGTAAAGCTCATCAACATTTACGAAACTTTACAGGAATAAAAATTTCGCCAAATAAGAAATAAATTCGAAATGCATGAAAGGATGTTTTTGCCCAACGCACTTTTGGCGGGATTCTGTCGCATAAAAATCGTATCGCTGTGGTTTAACCATATCAACAGGCGGATGAAGTTGCAAAGACCTAGTCTTCGCTCATGTACTGAATAGAAGATTATAGACTGTACGCGAGACTACAACGCGGTGGACCGTGGCGTTGTGGGTAATGGACCTACCTATGCAATTGGACCTACCGTGTCTAGGATTTGATACGACAAAGAAGTCATTTTCACGGCCCCACCTCTTTCGAGTCACTAACAATGCTCGTATATTTGTCTAGAAGAAGCTTCTCAAACTTGACCGTTCGGAGTCGGTATTAAACTCGTGTCGCTCAGGCTCGGACCATCCATGGGTCGGTCGCTGACGTGATAAGCACAAGCAAGCAAGCCCTTCCACTCGTGAGAGAACAATAGCACGGACAATACGAGCTGTTGCTGAGAAGCTATGCTCTGGCCTTCTACGGGCTGTAGCGATACCCATGTTATTATTTTTATTGACTGCAACGTTTCCATCTGCTGAATCTAGGATTGGCTGCAGTCACCTCAGAGCCTTGAAGCCTGAGCGTATTTTGATAAACATCAGGCTAACAAGGGACTGCGTTATCCAAGTTAAATGGAGATAAACGATCGTACTAACTTATGTGAATTGCTGTACCAACTGTTCATAAACTTAAATAGCTCGTCGATGTCGGGCAGATTTTGCATTCATTATTTTTTGACTGCAAAAAGGGTCAATTGGAAGGGCTACTGACATTCTGCATCAAGTGTGTGTTCAAAAATGCATGAGAAAAGAAATGCCATTGTACTAGCGCAGATTTCCGACGTTTATGAAAACACCCTTCATCTTCTTTAAGATGATCATCAGTCCGATGCAAGTGGCCCAGCGAAACAAGAACCAAAACCCCGTCGAATGAGTAGAAATGAAAACGCAATCAGAATTTTAATTCATATAATGTATATTGTTTAGATTTCTTTCTTCTTTTATACAAAAATACTGTTCTACATTTATTTGTTAATATATAATAATATATATATATATATGTATATATATAATGTATGTATATAAAATAGTCATCCTATACATAAAAACGTTCATCCTCATAATTGACAGATACATATTTACTCATTAATTTTCTCTTTTGATTGATTTAGTATCACAAAATTCTGAATTTCCTTTAGATCTGATAGTATCAATAAATTTTCATCTCTTAGTTAACAATAACAATCTTCAATATAAAGCTATGTATTATAATTATGTGTATGGTGTGTTCTTTTAGTTTCTTTCTTTGAAAGTCCAATTCTCCGCACTCGAGTCTCATATGTATGCTTAAAGGAAGAAGTGTGTAAAACAAACGTTTTATTTGTTTTTTGCTTTTTTTTTCATTTTTTTTGTTTTTGTTTTTTGTTTTTGTTTTTTTTCTCTAAAACTACATTAGAAATAATTTATGGCAATTTATTTTTATATGTGTATTATTTTGTTGTTGTTTTTTTTTTTTTTTTGTTTGAATAAAGCCTCAATGATACATATATTCAATAATTTGTTATCGATTCGATATACATGCATTCTTGTGTATATAATTAAATTGTAATTATTTGATCCGCAAAAACAATTGTGATATGGTATGGTTAATTTAAACTTAACATTACGTGTACATATAATATTATTTGTCATAACAGTTAAAGTATTGCTATCCCTATATATATATACAAACGAAATAAAAAGAAACCTAATAAGGCCGATGGTTGCAATCGATTTCCAATCGATATGCATACGTAAATAATGATATGATATGATTGATTAGACGTAGAGAGCAATGCTCTGACGGATGCCGGATTCTTGGTCCAGCCATCTTTGCACGTGGTTGATGGTGGCAGGCGGTAGGGGGATGCATCCGTCGCCAATGAATGGGCGATTTGTCGCTGTGGATATCAGGTGCTTGGCGGGGAGGTCACCGTGGATGTTATGCACTTTGAGGTCAAAACTGTAGGTGGCTGGTGGTGCATTGGTATAGTGGTGGTCTCCACTGGCGGATGATGCTGAATCGGAGTAGATGGATGATGATGACTCATAGCCGGATACTGGTGATCCTTTGGGGCAACGGAAACTTGCTGCTGTGACTGTTGTATTGTTTGGTTGAAAATTAGGACTCCCGGCTGGAAATGGATATGCGGCGTCAGCAGAGGGAGATTGAAAATTACTGCCCCTACTGCTGCATTGACGACTTTCATGGCTTATCGGTGGCGATAGGCATGCGGTGTGATGACTCCAGATGATGGGTTCCTTTTGTTTGCAGATCTTGCTGGCGGATTCTTTATCACCATCCGTGGATTTGTTATCATCGTCGAGAAGGTAGGGCTTGAAGAGTTTGAACGTTTTGGCTGGTTCCTGAGGTTTTTCTGTCTCCTTCTCGTCAACGTCATCACATGACAATTTTGTTTGTTTCTCTGCGGACACGGTTTCTGGTTCAGTTGCAGTGGGCATGATGACTTTCCTCTTTCTCAAAGTCAAATCAACAACGGATGAGGATTCTGAGAAATCTGAATCGACAACATTCAAATGAGATTCTTCATTATCGTCATCTTGTTCGTTTTCCTTTGGTGATGATGTTTCGCGCTTCGGAGTCGCCGATTCATATGTAGTACTGTGCTGCTTATCGGCGCTTCGGTCCCTCTTGAATTCATTATTATTCTCACTGAATGAGAGCGCGTATCCAATCCGCTTCGTACCCAATGACAAATCGATTGGCGCTATCATCGCCGCCGCTGCCGCCGCCGGATGCATATGCAGAGGCATGTAGTAGGGGAAGCCTTCGAAAGCACTGTGCAGTTGTGTCCTGCTATGAACGTACTCATTTTCATTCATATAACGATTTTCTTCCAGCAACGCTGTCGTCGTCTGATAGTCACGTAACTCGTCGATTCGATTTTCTTCCGCTTGTGCTAGAGAGAGCGCAGCACCGGGGGTAGTTGCCGAAGTGTCTGTGCATGAGAGAGCAACAGCTGGCATTTGTGCCGGGGGTGAGGAAGCTGTCGTCGACGACGACGACGAAGACGACGATGAAGAAGTAGGTAAAACAGGCAGACTTGCTGACGGCATGAACGGACGTCGCTCACTTGATTGTTGCGACGATTGTGGTGGTGGTGGCGGCTGCGCCATTTGATTGTATGGGTGATGGTGATGATGATGATGGTGGTGGTGGTGTTGCTGCTGCTGCTGCTGCTGGTGGTGCTGCGACTCCATGTGGAGGTGGTGGTAATGGTTTTTCAAATTGGCTACGTGCAAGTGTGTATGCGGATGTGGTGTAATTATTGATACTGGCACTGGCACACTTGTCAACAGAGCAGGTGGTGTGTGAATACCCACACTGTCATGTAAATGATATGGTGTGTGTAGCATTGATTGTGGTGGTATTGATGACCCCCCAATCACCACTGGTCCTCCCTTGGCACATTGCAACGCTGATGGAGACACCGTCGACTTAGTTAGAATTTGAGGATGGAGGATTGGCGATGTAGGTGCGTGTAGGCTTTTCACTGTGGTGGACAAATACGATGCGGACGCGGGCGACGACGACGATAATGGCACCACTGCACCTACATCTCCTACATTTGCTGCGGCTGCTGCTGCCGCCAACACCCCTTGAGTTGCTTTTGATGTTGGAATCGTCGGTATGGAAGTCAGAGCGACGCTATGTCTGGTTGTGTCCAAGGACAGCCGATTATTAATGGCTTTATATTGTTGATGATTATGGTGGGCATGATGATTATTATTTGTGTGTATTGACGAAGACGCCGATGATGGCAGCGTTGACGTTGTTACAATTGGCATTTGATGCGAGATATTATGAAACTGATGTTTCACATTATTTGCACTGATATTGGCCACTGACGAGCGTAAATTCGATTCACATTGCAGCCACTTTTGTATTTGACGACGATGAATATTATATTTCCTGGCTGTTGCCCTTTGATTACCTTTACAATCGCTATCGTTGCGATATGACTCGAGTACTTGCAATTTAAATTGCGGTGTGAAAATTCTCCTGGAACCCATTTTTGCACTCACTGAGTTCGATGCTACTGCTGGCACTTGAGAATTACTACTAATTGATTTCGTAACCATTGATGACGATGTTGATGCTGATGAGGATGATGACAATTGTGTCTGTCTCACTGTATGTCCACCGAAATCTGATTCACGTTTGATCTTCGCAAATGGCGCTAATGTTATTGATGGCAGCAAATCACTTGTCGTTACCGCCGCTGTCGTTGTTTGGGCTCCAATTGATGATACTGTTGCTACTGTTGTCACTGATACTGTCACTGACTTGTTGCTACTGTTATTGCAATTGTTGTATATGTTATTATTGTTCACGTTACTGCCACTGCTGCTACTACTACTTGTGGTGTTAACTAATTTGCTTTCATTATCACTTTTCATTGTCATTGAACTGGATTCGTTTGTCATACTTCCACTCTTTGTATTATATGTATGTAAGTATTTAACGTTTGCAAACTAACAAAACTGTATGTATTTTGTACATTAAGAATATCTATTGTAGATTATTATTGCAACTGTAATTCTTTTATGTTTTTATTATATCGTTTATTGGCTATTTTTAGGCACTTGAGTTTCCACCAGACATACGAAAAAAAACACACATCACACTGGGGATCAAACCCGTCGCACAGTTGTTGTTGCCGTTAAAGACGTCTAGCCTGTGGCACACACGGTTAGTTATTGGATATATTTGTAGTTAAAGCAATTTGTAACACAAATTTGTTGAAACTTTCTTCTCTGCTTTGCAGTAAATTAAATGTATCTTTCTCACTCAAATAAAATCCGATTTAAATAATATCCACGAATATAATAGAGGAGGAGCACAAGAGCAAACACAAGAAAGAAGAAAAAAAATAATATAGTATAATTTAAACACAAAAATACGACAGTCCACACTGAGCACTGTGAACGGTGCAAATCAATAAATCGAACTGAAATCAAAAAAGTCTACTGGTGGTTCTAACGCTCGTTCTAATTTGGGAGAGCTGTTCTTCTTGCCGTTGTGACACCTTTCCAACTAACTTAGAATTAATAACAACGAATAATAATATAATGGGTTTGATGGTGCTTCGATTGCTACGAAAAACACGCTTTGCCTCTCCCTTTCATCGCTGACTACTAAATACTGAACAGTTGAGCGGATTGTATCTCAACGAACACCGAATGAAACCCCAGAGACTGAGTGTCGTCGACGTCGTCTGCTCAATACATGTACATGTAGTGGTGTACACACTCGCGCGCACACAAACACACACTCCACACACACACCCATGCAGATACAAATTGGGATATAGATTGGCTGTGTAGCTCATGAATACACCCGCAGCCACACACCCTCAGTATGATGTTTGATGAGAATGATGATTCGGTTTTGTATAGAGGCGGTCATCGTTGTCGGCTTCGCCGCCAGACACACAGATACTCAACGTGGATCCTTTTTGTTCTTTCATCCACCACAGATACTTTCTGTTACTTTTGCCTGGTCGCCGATGGCTGCCATAGAACAGTAACTTGTTCTGTTGGCATTCTTACAACAACAAAATATGCATGCACATGTAGTGGTTTGAGAGATCACACACACCAAGCCATTGCAATGCACACAGATACTCAATACACTTGTGCAGTGACGAGAGAGCGAGAGAGAATTTTGACGAGAATTCTTTGAGTCGTTTTTTTGTAGTTGTTGCTTTTTGTATTTTTACTTCTGTTCTTGTTCCGTATCGGAATGTCAACGGGGTGCAAGGAGTGTGTAGGGTGGATTGCCTGGTGTCGGGATTTTTTTCTTTTCACTGCACATGCAGTGCATTGCATATACGTTTTGACTCACAACCACTTTACCAATACGAATAAGCTGGTGTGTGCCTTTGAAAGTCACGAAAAAATATACAAAAACCTGACGCATACACACCGAACCGATGGCATTTTTCTACTCAGTCACGCCTACGGTATTGATATTCGTTCGGTTGCCTTTTGACTGAGAAAGAAAACCCAAGATAAGTACAAAAACAAAAAAGAATACAACAAAAAAAAAAAAAAAAACGAATAAAACAAGTTTAGATTTATTTCACCGCGTTGTCACATTTCAGGCATTCCGGATTTATTGAGATCCACCGATAGTCTATCTGGAAATCGACTCCTGTGCCGATAAGACTTCACAATTAGCTCTCAACTTCAACCCATATCTAAAGTGTGCTATCAACAATGTACACAGTACACACACTCAATGGATCCATCAAAGACCCCAATCAATGCCCTCCAACTTCAGTTTGATGTTGTTCACTTTTTCTTTTCCTCCTCCGTCTGGCCGTGAAGTATGGCAACCTCGCACCGATCAGGGCAGACAGAATGTCGCCAGTTTGTGCGCTTGTACCAGACACCACGTCGCAATTATGTATGTGCCTTCATATCTAAAATTTCAAAGAAAGCAGAAAACGAACATATAAATGCATTTGTAGACTACAGAAAAGCGAGTAGAGAGAAGGAAAAAAAACGCCAACAACAACAAAAATACAACGAATTTCAAAAGAAATTAAAAAATACAAAAAGGAAGACCCAACGGAGAAGGAAGCAACAAAAAAATAAATAAAAAAAAATATATAAAACAACGTGCGTGTGGAGACGAGAGAATTGTAATTGAATGGAAAACACTTCATTTTGGATTTTTCTTCAATTTAATCGAGACATGTACATGAGGTTGGATAGGGAAAGGTTTACACTTGGTCTGTCGTGATTCTAGGCTCAATCTCTGCTTTGTCTTGTTGGGTTTTTGTTACGTAATGGTACACACTACACAGAGCTCGGCGGAGGTGATAATGTTCGGTCGGATGCTTCATTGACCGTGGATGACATTGAATTAATGTAAAATAGAGGCTTTGCTTATTTGTAGCTGAGATGAGATGGCTAATTAGGAATAAGAAATTTGGGGAATGAAGTGAAGTGCATAATTCGGATCTCCGATGCATAAGCAAGTCGAGAGATCACATTTAAATTTAGTTTGTTCTTATACTGATCAGAAGGCAACATCATCCGGTGGCCATTGGTAAGCCTTGAAAATGCATAGAATCAACGACGCTACTTCATTCACCTCAGAAATCAGATGCACTTCTGAGAACGATCAATGGCAGTCGCGACTGAAGTTAAAAGTCAATAATCAATTTAACGCTGCGTAAGTGTTTATAAATATTTGATCGATACTATGCCGCAAATAAAATGAAACAACTTTTTGATCGGATGACCATTCCTATGATTGTGGTCATTTGCAATTTTGATGTACATTTTCAAGATCTACCCTTATGCTTAATGATTGGATACGTGAATAAATATTTACATACGCACGGGAACTATTTGTATAAGCATATGTACATGAAACAATCCACAGTTATAACTATTGAACATTCTCTCTAAACATGCAAATTATCAACACGTCAAGGTTGCCTAGATGATTGTGCGAGAAGTGTAAGGCATTAGTCAGAAGTTTTTAATTTCATGGGTCGGGCTCAAGTCAGAATTGGAGTGCACGGCTAGCTTTTCCGTTTTGTAACTGTGACCGATTGGCTGATGCAGTTCAGGAATTTTTAAAAATATTATGAAAGCATTTTTTTTTGTGCTACGATCACTTGGTGTTAGAGTGGTTTCTTTATTTTTCGTTTTAATAGTAGGGTCCTATGGTCGCGGGATAGTCTCATAAAATACAAATGAATTCCATGATCCCTTGTATCAACCAGACATTGAATATTAAGTTCTTTCATTCTCGAACTACGAGGCTAAGATTCAGGCTAAGATTCGATTTTTTGCCGAGGCATTGGTATTCAGGCTAATTTTTGAATAAAAGAAAATAGCGGCTACGACATCGTATGCGAACTTGATGTTTGCTCTGTGGTACCTGTTTCAATTGACCTCAGTAGATGTTTCGTCTCAAATAGTGGGTCGATTTCTCGTCGACCTGTTCCTCATTTACTTTAAGACCAACTTGCTTCATTTCAACCGCCCTAAAAGCTTCCTTAATTAGATGGGAAAGCGCTATGAAATAAATGAAATCGCCTCATCAGCTGAACCGACTTAGTTAATTTTATGTTGAAACCAGTCGTCACATTATCTGCGCAAAGTAGTACCAACAAGAGGAAGGTAAAATTACCATTTCTTTAACTTTCCTTAGTTAATAATGAATGTAGATGTTACGTTGGCTTTTGGATATCTTGAGAAATTAATTTATTTTCTATATCATTAATTTTAATCATAATTTAAGGATACTCATAGGTAGATAGGTAAGTGGGCTGCCAGCGAAATCGCCAGCCCATAGACTACTACCACTGATCGGTAAATGGTGACTGGACCAGATTTGAAAACCGGATCAGGCGTATTATCTTTGCCTTCACTGGGATTCGATTCACTCATTATCTCATGATCGATTTTAGGCCTTTCGATTTGAAGCACCCGTTTTTTAATGTTCCCCCACTCGTTTGAGAACAATAGCCAATGACCGAGCTGAATTGTTTGTTGTTCCAAATTTGATATTCCAATATTTTTATTACTGGATGTGTCCACTCCGAGGTCCTACATTTGTATGGACAGTTAACTATGCACGAAATACATAAATTTTACTTTTTCAAAGACCATCATTGTTTTGGGCGGACTGATATTATAAGTTACAAAATTGACCCCACAAACGGAACAACTTCATCAAAAAATAGATGTACAGTGTACTCTCTCTTAACGGACACTACGGACAACTTTAAAAGAACGGAATTATTTACACCATTTTTAATGTAAATAATTCTCTCATAAACGGACTCTCTTATAACCGGACGCTGACACCAATTTTCAGACCAGCAATAGAATTTCACTCTCTCTTAAACGGACAAAGTGCATCTGGTACACTTCGTTATCTGTCATTTTGATTGCTTTGTTTTACTTTTCTTTGCGCTTAATTTTTTGTGAACATTTTATACAAAAAGGCAAAATTTGTCGAAGTGGAAATCTAATGATAATGTGAATGACAAAAGAGCTTTTTTCAAAATCAAAGGTTTTGATAGAGCAGTCTTTGTTATGATCGGTTCGTTAAAGCGCATATACAAAATATCGTATTTTTCCTCATAACCAGACACCTCTCATAAGTGAACAAATTTCTTGGTACCGTTAGTGTCCGCTTATGTGAGAGTTATCTGTACTTTATTAGAAAATGTTAATTTGAATTTACATCCCATTCGCGAGTTTGAACCATGTACACATGACGTGTAAATCGAAATAGTATTACATGCGTTAGCTTGCGCAAAGATAGTAACATCGTAAGTCGCAAGCTACTATCGAATACATATCATTTTTAACTTCTGAAATAACAAATGTCCGAGTTGTTCATTCCGACTTAAAATATTGAAGGATTCGCTTTTAGATATAAACGTCTTCATCGTCTTGTAAGCTCGATCTTAAGCGTTGGAGGATAAACCAAAGATTCGTAAAATCGTTCTAGGAAACATCCAAATGCACATCATCTCTATTTACTTTATTTCAACATCCAATCAGTCGCCAGTTCATATAAAAGACCAAAACACGCAAAAAAGAAAAAGAAAATCTGAAACAACTGTCATTTACAAACCAGCTTATTACTACCCTCCGTCACTAGAAACCACCTCATTTACATGAACCATCTGACTAATACGAATTCTAGCAGACTCTAAAACATCATCGGCGGTCCAGCAAGCGGTTGAATAAGTTATTCGCATGTGGACCTATAAAAAAAAGTCCCTTACCGTTGACACTTTTATTCTCAAAGTGAACGCACTTTTATCCCTCGCCACGAATCAAAATTCTCATGGTGTGAGTAGAACAAAGAAGTAAAAGTCGCTTTAAAACCACAAACACTTAGCATATCACAACCGCCTACCGAAAAAACCTGTACTATTCGCCAATCGATGTGTACATAAGGCACAAAAGCCAAAACTTAACCCAAACTATTACAAGCAACCTTTCTCTGACTATTTATTTAAATTTAAATGCGAAAATATTAACACCCAACTCGCAAAACTAGGCACTAATCAATTTGTTTTTGTATCGGTCCTAGCTACTCTTCATTATGCAAACATCATCCGACTAGACATGCATACATATGTACATCTGCCTGTATCTACATAGATATGGCTACTTATTTACTCAGGCCAGTGCCGACGACGGTGTCGACTGTCGACATGCTGTCTGGGCGGGAAGCAGTACCTAGTTTATGAATCAGCAGAAATAACACATTTGACTGGCAACAGGTATCCACAGGTACACGCACTAAACAGTTCAATAACTTCCGAGCAATAAAACGTAAATTTGTTTATGGGTTTTCCCAGGACACCTTCTGTTATATGACCTCTGAGGGATTAGGGTGCCCAAAATATTGAAATGGGATTTTCGCGAAAACAGGTAGACCGGCCGATGGCTAAAGACATTTTCACTCGGGTTATGAACCGCAAATTGAGAGAATAAACTTTTATTGATTTACTACCGTTTGTGTACACCGTTTGGTCGCAATTAATTCATTTTTCACCTTTTTTTCCATACAATTCAATATTTACTTGTGTGTACAATTGTACAATTGATCCATAGGGGTTAACGCGGCTTATGCATTTGCATGTGTTTAATACATGAATTAATGACTCTTGGCACTCGATAGATTGAGATATCTCCACACCCGAATTCTTTGAATGAAGAATTCGATGCTATTGATTAATTGATAAGTAGTTTTTGGGGGGTTTGATTGGCAGATTGCCAATTCTTGGTAGGAACATGCCAAGAAGAGGGTATCATCGCGGGACATCTTAATGAAAGCTTTGCGTAGATGGTATTTTATCAGCATCACCTGCCCCACGGGCAGATATGCTGTAACTTGGATGATAAATGGATTCTTCAACTTTTGACTTTATACACGGGCATTTAAGAAGGACAAGCATTTTCAAAACAGTATACTGTCATGTTGAGTGATGCCAAATTAGGGGGTGTACATGTGCGGATAAATTGGACACACTTGGCTTGATGATCTTTAGTGTCTTTAGGTCTTTTCGGTGTTTTAATGATCAGATATGTCGTTAGATTTAATTGTCAAGTGAATTTCAGACACGATTGTGATGGAGAAAAAATATTATTTAATAATATGGATTGTCGCCCCAATGCGAGATGGGCCTGGGCTCCGGCCATGTTTGAGCATTTACTAGACACGTATACTGTTTGAGCATTGTCAGTGACTCAAAAGAAGTGGAGACGTGAATTATGAAAGTTGCTAAATTTAACCTAGAAAGCCCAGCGTAGGAATCGACGCACCTAACCGCAGCGCCGAGGTAGCCAAGCAAAATAAATCAATCACATGAGTAAATTAGATAAGAATTCAGCCAATCACATATATTTTCTGTACATTGTATTTATTTTTAGCCAAAATTATGAAATTTGAACCACATTTAATATGAACAGGCATGACTGCATGGCTTGGTATAATTTGTGTCATGCCCACCTGCCCCAGAATAGCTCTAGAGTCTATAGTCGAGCTAACTCCCTTACCAATCTTCATTAGGAAGATAGCTGCCAGATATGCCATCGAACTGCAGCTCGATTATAAGTGTAACCCCAGGCGAATTAACGGGTCACCTTACGATACTCAACTCAATCCTAAAGGGACATGTTTTGTACAATGCCGATAATTATGGTCAGGCAGCATTGGTTTGGCGGTTTAATTGATATGAAATATGAGAATCGGACAAATGGTGATCCAACGCTAGACTCTAGAAATCTGGTATCATTCAAAGACGAATCAAAAATATTCTCTGGTGTCGGGGGTGGAGTCTTTGGATTCAACACAAGTATTTCCGTACCTATAGGGTCAAGTCCTACCGTGTCTCAAGCCGAAATCCACGCCAGACACAATCTTCTCAAAAGTATTAAGGATGCTAGAATTACAATCTTCGCAGAGAGTCAGGAAGCACTTCATGCATTATCGTCCAACCTAATGGACTCCAAATCGGTGAAATGTTGCTATGACGTACTACAATCCCTTGCTAGATACAACAAAGTGAATCTCGGTTAGATCTCTGTCTACAAGCGGATTGCAGGCAACGAATCGGCAGATGAGATCGCTAGGGTTGGCATAGGATCTGTGTTCATAGTTCCTGAACCGCACTGTTACGTCACCTGGACAGCAGCTACAACGCTGATTAGAGAATGGAAAAACAAACTTCGCCTATATCAATGGACCAATAGGGATGGTATTAAGCAATCCAAACTATTAATCCAAACTAGGCATTATTCCTCTAAGGAAATCCTCTGACTCAACAAAGAAGTATAAGAATGCTAACGAGCTTTCTTACTGCCCAATGTGGCCTGAATTACCACCTTCACAAGATGAACCTGTGCCAAGGCAAGGTATATAGGCTTGGCCTAGAAGAGGATGAGACATTCGAGCTCGTTTTTTTGCATGTCCGACAATATTCTGGTTAAGGAAACTTATTTTCCATAGAGATATACTCATATCAGTGGAATTAAAGAAATCCCCTAAAAACGACATGCTATCTTTCATAAGGGAAGTAGTACGTCTTTTGGATTAACTCCAACCCTCTTTTCAGAAGAAGAATAGAAAATAGGTACGAGTATATGTTAGGCTCAGCCGCACCCCCTAATTTAACCTAAAAAACGGGTTACGAGTCATAACGGGTGAATGATAAAATCGACTAAAGAACAACTTCAGTGAGATAGATTTCAGTCACGACAACCCGACCTTGATGTCAAACAGTGAACTACGACAGGACCAAGCGGGCCATGGAACTACAATGTTTGTGGAAAAAACATTTCATCGTTTACAATAAGAGTACAATAAGAAATATAGAGTTCAGAAAATAATCATCCAATTTTGTTTTTGAATGACTTTTTTTTTTTAAAAGGTGGCATATTCCTGCGACTTCAAGGGGTGTGGGATGGTTAAATCGGGCGATCTAGTGGCCATGCCAGATTGCGCGACCAGGAAACGCAGTTGCACAGTCTTGGTGAAACCACATATTCTCGAAGCCCCGCTCATCCAATTCCGCCAGTTCGAAATCGTTTATCACGGCCCTGTTCGCCAGTAACAGTGATCGTATTGCCGATGGCGTCCTCAAAAAAATACGGAACAATCACTCCTCTCGTGTGAACTATGCACCACACATTGGCTTTGAGTGGATGTAATGGCTCTTCGTGCATCAAACGCGGATTGTCACTGCCCCAGAAATGAAAATGTAGCTTATTGTCGTTACCGATTAAGTGGAAATGCGCCTCGTGGCTTCTGATGATTTTCGACACAAAATCGTTCTCTTCGTTGCTGAGATGATTGTTGATACTCTTGCGGGGTATAGCGCTCCAGTGCTTGTCTGTTTGTACACTGCAGCTATCTAATTCACAAATGTCAAATATGATTGACGTACAACGCCATTTGCAAAAAATATAACATCTTCCGATAGGATTATATATCGATAATGCTATTTTTATCATAAGGAGCCGTCGTATTAGAGGTAAAATGAATTTTCATAGAAAAGCCCACATCTGGAATAATACGTTGAGACTTATCCTACTTCGGCCCTGGCGTTCATCTCAATGGACCAACATTAATCTGTAAGTGTAATGGATGTAATAAAGAAGATAAACCGATGCAGAGTATAATCGACTTCTGGTGAAAAGTAGAAGCTGTGGGCAGTGGTTAGATGGGGAAGAGACACTAAAAACCCAGATGTTATAGAAAGGACAGTGACACTTTTAATTTCATCAGAAAGATGATTGTAGCCAAATATTGTGGCAAACTCGTGATTGTACATTCAAAATTGGATGAAGAGTAACCCTCGTTGGCAAATCCTATTGCATGACATTGCCAGACCCCATACATCACGCGTAAGGGGTGAAAAAACTGTTATAGTTGGGTTTTGAAATTTCCCCATATCCACCATAGTCTCCTGACGTTTTTTAAACGGATTACCACAATATCAGCAGCATGGAGTTATCTGGAGCCGATCAGAGGAATACATTCTTCTAGCTTGCCAAAAGAAATAATGGACCTTTAATTCCAGATTGTAAAAACTTGTTCCTTCATTATCAGAGTAAGTTATTACACTGTATACCGTTTAGGTATTCATATATGATGCATATTCTAGACATGTACAGATAGTCTCGGATGACAGTTTGATTTGACGTGTATGACAGAAACAGGAAATGTCAAATCCGGATCACGAAACTACAGAGCATGCCTTTGCAAATGTTATAACACGCGGGTTTATTATGAAAAAAAGGTCACAAATCAATTCGGACACCTTATTTCCAGTATGACTTCACGTCCACTTCTAATTACTGCCTTGACTGATTATACATATCATTCGTAATTGGATCATCATATCGAGGTGCAACACAGTGACGTGAGAGCTCTGATTAAAAATTGCGTTATCACTTTGGTATTGCCTCAAGAGTGTATAGGAGTGGACTCATCATCACTGTCTTTGGAATCAGGTCATCAATGTGAAGTCTAAAAATACCCACAAGCTATGTTAGATTGATAAAACATAAGCAAAACACAAGCCCACAAGCTATCAGCAATACTAAAGTTTCTACCGCTAATCATTTCTGCTAATAGTTCGGTTGATTTCCCTTATAAATCCATATCTAATCAATTCGTACGCTGAGCCGTTGGTTTGCGACGTCTTCAGCAGACTCATAGATATCACACATCCATTCATACACACGTATGTCACCGAATGTCGAGTGTTGTCTTTTGAAAATTGATTCCATCGAATAATTTAGTTTCGATTGGCTTGATTAAAACCGATTGCGTTGCGTCATCATTGGATTTGAAAGTATTGATGGGAGTGGTACCGTGAAATTTGAAAGATTACTAAAAATGAATTTAAAATTGTTTGCTTTTTCACGCATGATAGCTTGGCGGTTGGGCAAAATGGTGGTAATTTTCTAGCAGCTATGGTTTCCAAGTGATCCAAAGTATCTGGTTTGTTACTATAGATAGGAGTGATGTCACATGATCTTGGAGGGCAACGTACTGGCGAGATGATGCACACACTCAAGTATTCCATCAAGAAAATGATTCAGCATTGTCTTTTTGAATATAATAATATATGTTCTTCACCGCTTAGCCGGAGAACGGCAAAAGTTGTGATCATTGGCTCCATAGATCGTAACGCCCTAGTCGACATTATTTCTGAAGAAATATGGGCCAAAGACTCCACCAACCCATACACCACAGTTGGGTTTTTTTGATTTCGTGTGATCTCCTGGTGTTAAGGCTTAATACCTAGACGTTCTTACACCCAGAGTTTGAAAAAATCATGCACCAAATGAGTTTATGCCTGAAGAGAAAATTCATCCTCTCTGACTTAGACCGAGGTATCTAAGACTTCTGCAGCTCTATTGGTGACACCACCCCCAACTCTGTACGAAGTTAGATAATGCATCGAGACACGACCACAGCGAATCCTAGTCGTCTCTAATGTTGTGGTATTTATTTCCTCGATGGTCTCACCACTCTACATGGCTTTAAACCTGTTACCGCGATGCTTACGCAAGGAGTCGACCGAACGTTTAGGCAGAAATTAGGTTTCGGGAGTAATAACAGGAGGAAGAGAATACACCATGTGGTTGAGCTTTGTAACTGGCAAGTTCTTACCAATTGGGTTCCTTGACATTCAGTCCAGCAAAAAGTGTTTGTCCGCCCATAAAGCACAGCAAACACTTTTTGTGGGTATAATGAGGTCCCCATACGGGATTGTAGATTTTACTCCATGTATAGAGATAGCCAGTCAACCAGAAATTAGCCCCGCTGATTAACAAGTTGTTCGCGGTAAATCCCCGACCGGAATGGACGTATGGAGATATAAGTAAATTTAAGCCGTCGAGCGAATGCACAAAGATCATGCATATGTATTTACTTCGTTCAGTTTCGTTCACTTTTGTCACTTTTACTTATCCAATTGTTTGGACTTAAATTTCGCCAACTAATCATCACGAATTTCGATGTACATACAGCTATGGACATATAAATGGCACAAAATTAGATTTCGATTAACTTGACTTCGAACTTGTGGAATGAAGTCAAACTTGAAGTGGCTAAGGAAAATTATAGGTGTATGGATGATATTTGGTCTGCTACACAGAAAGATTGGTATACCATACACAAAGCAAGATGCCAAAAACTCGTGGAGAGTATGGGTCGCAGGTGTGGAGCTGTCACCAAACACAAAGGCTGCAGCACAAAATACTAATTATTTTAATGTTTGTGCACTCCAAAAATCAACAAATGAAATTTTAACACGATTTTTCCTCCTTTTTTCCAGGTTGTGCCATTTATATGTCCAGCTCATTTAATTTTTTATTATTACTTGTTACTTGTTTTTTTCCTACATTTTTATAATTTTGTTTTTTTTATTAATGAATTAAAACTTATGTTAATTTTTTAATTGAAGATGAATTATAAACCTTTGGGAAACACCAAGCACCTGACTTTTAATAACAATATTTTCGATAATATTGAATAAGAAAAAACAAATAAAAAAATGTGCCATTTATATGTCCATAGCTGTATGTAAACTCTCAAGCAAAGGATGTTCATCATAAAATAGTCAAGCTAATTGACAAGAAATCAACGCTTCATTGTCAAGTTCCTACGAAAAGTGCTGCCAAATTAATATCAATACCTAGAAAAGAAACACCCTCTACTTAATTGACGTAGACTTCGTGAGAGTGGTATGTAGACACTTCCTAGATTTAAAATGGCTTACGTTTTATATATCAGCATTCGATTCTAATCTACGTGCAAAGGAATGTGATATCGTTTTCAGTTATTAGAGATAGTAATCAAACATGGGACAAGGTGCATTGCGAATATTGTCACGCGTAAACGCCGTCAATAGCTATCGTTATCGGGACACAAGAACATTCACTGTTTTCTTCAGCAAGCGGATTGATAATTCATTTACGATTTTGAAAATAATCGTAGCGCAGTAACGTGGTCAGACTTGACTTTATGACTGCGAACCGAAGTACACAAAGAATTACCCGACGGCGCCTTAACGTCAGAGCAATGGTTGCAATTTCATAATAAAAATTAGTCACTGAGAATCTGATGAAATTGCTATTGACGTAAAGAGCAACGTTCAATTGACGTATATAACTAATACAATGTATGTAATCATCTTATTGGTAACCTCTAGCTTTTGTAGTCAAGATCGACGAACATATGATTTTTGGTTTTGGTTGAATCACAAATGTATCCTAAACTGAAGTCCTAGTTCCGAGGTAGAGTCAATACACTCACCTTCTTACAACGGCTTCAAGGATTGATAAGATGGTTCGAGTTCCATGGTCGAGTTTTTATTTTGTTTGCCTGAGATTTTTTCAAGGATATTTAGCAAACATATGATTAAATTCCTGTCAATTTTAAAGTACTGACAGACACTCCTTTATCCTTTTATCTGACCATTGTCTCCATTCGCCACATGAGTTCACTCTGTGTCTACGCAATGAAAATATACGTTAAACTACCAACTCTCTATCAGTTCTACCATTTCCTGAGTCCATCCTGGAAGGAAGTCACACGGAAAAAGAGACTAGACGTCTAGAGGATAACTTTCTGTAAGCCCCCATTCCCATAATTAACTTCTCTATACTCGCGCCAAAACTATGTCCAATAACAACTGCCAATAATCGTCATTTTGACAGCAGTCTCAAGGTTCATCCACTTAGACGGAGCATACCAGCTGGGCATTGGAACGTGCTATGCAAGCTGATACCACGTGTAAACCCAACACACACCGAGAGTCATGTCTTTCGGAATAGCCATCGTACATACTAATAGTCTTGTGTAATGCATGTCCAAGTTGTACTACTCACTTGGCAAAGAATGGCAGACGCGCGAATATGTACATGACCGGAACCCGACTGCCGACTGCCGCCGACTACCGACTACCGACTACCGACTGTTGACTGTTGACTGTCCACCGCGTGGCACATTTAACCCCACGTTCTGTATAGATTTCTGTGGTGGTTCTTCGAGCCATATTGAACCCTAAAATGATGACAACAACAATAGAATGAATGACCAGTGACATTCCCAGGAACCAAGCCCCACTTCTAATGAATTAACTAAGTTGCATTGTTATCGGCTCATCCATCTTAGTGGTCCTGGTCCTACAGTGGCACAACCACTCTGGACTTTGGTATGGACACCTACACCCATACACAGATGGTGCATTGAAGACCGAACAATGCCTTCCTCACCCTATGCTCTGTTTCTCTCCATCCTCCATGGAATACGTGCATACGTAGTCGGGGTCGACGGGATTCATTAAAAGAAGCCTAAATGTTGTGTGCGCCGCCACCGTCGTCTCTGTGTCTGGGTTGATTTTTTGAACAACACTCTGGCACTCTGGCACGCTGGCACTCTGTGGCACTCTGTAGCACTGGCATCCTCCTCTTTAATCGCATGTGGTCATCGATACTCATCTCCTCTCTGAATGTTCACTTGCACTGTCAGGTAGTTATCCGAGTCAGCACAGTGCCTCATCTCATTCCATTCTATGCACCGTGCTTCAATGTCCGCCACACGGCTCTCTAAACAGCCATGACTGCAATTCTTGATTCTAGAGCTAGGAACGACCGACCGGCAAGATGTGTGTGCATATAATGTACATGTGTGTGTTGGCCGGTCGTGAGTGTGCATACGTTATGGACATCGGCTTCGGTGAACTCATTCCGACGATGATGGTGGTGGACATGGACGGGCAGCCTCCTTCCTCCATCCACCCATACGCCATCTATCCATCTCCACCGCGCCGATAATTCCAATGTTAGCTCATTCATTTGGTTTCCTTTCTAAGCAGTCCGCTGCGCCCGGCTATGGTGCGGCCGCGACGTAGGGCGGCGGCAATAGCAGCGGCGGCAGCAGCAGCCTCAACGTCGTCGTCGTCTTCGTCGTCGCTGTCGACGGCGAAAACAACAAAAACAACGACTATGGTCGGCTCTGGCACTCACCCAACGTATTATGTGCGGATCAATGCAGCCGTACTCGAGTTCGGAGTATTTATAGAAACTGTAAGGCGATAACTTGTTGAATTTTCTGAGAATCCATAGGCGTCGGGGGATTATGATTGGTGGCGAACGTGTACTTCTTGCGTTCGTCGTTGCTGCTGCCTGCCGTAGCCGTAGCCGTAGCTGCGCTGTGGTTGTTCCTCTTAGTCCTCGACGCCCGAACGCACGAACCGACAGCGACGACGACGACGACGACGACAACGGCAACGATGGCGATGTTCGGTTTCGGTTTGGTTTGCCGTGAATTTGTTGGCCTTTATTTATTTATTTATTTTCTTTCTCTCCTTTGTGGGCTCTTGCTTCGTTCATTTCGGATTGGGATTCGTATTCGTTCGTTCGTCTGTTGGTGGCGACATACTGTCTGCCGATACCCCGATACTATTGCGTTGTTTTCAACGTTTTACGTTTCGTTTCCAATGGTAATCGCCTTCAGTTGATGCGGTTTCAGGTGGGCTCTCGTGCAGGGTAGGGCAGGGCCAGGCCGGCCGGTAAGGTCATACCTGGGACTGAGACTGAGACTGCGACTGGTCTGGGTTGCTATTGTATTATGAGACGCTAGTTTGATAATTAATTGAGAATGCATTTGATGGAGGAGCCTGAATGGAATTTGAATGCATTCCGAGAGATTGTTGGATACTTGCACATGGATGGGTGTGCGCGGCCGGTGGCGACGATTGCGATGGCGATGTATACCTGACGGCAATTCATAAGAAGCCTGCCTGGAGGGCTAGCATGACTACCTGATATCGCCCGAGAAAGAGCGGATGCACGGTTTTTGTTTTTTTTTTCTTCTTATTCTAGATTTCCATGGGTTGTGGGAGACTTGACGGCGGCGACGACGGCGCTTAGGCTTATTGGTCTGGTGTTGTGAACGTCATTACTGAGACGATTTTTGGAGTTCATCTGTATATAGATGCGGGTTCGTAGTTTCAAGGGAATTCACGTCATTCGACTTTGGATTAAATTTCTTGAGGTGATTTGAGAGGGAAATGGACAGCCTCCCACGCTGATGAGTACACTGGAAGCTCTCAGGCCATTTTTGACTTTTATCATGCAGATGAAATGTCGGGTAAACTGGACTGGTGTAAACTGTCAGGAATATAACACCAAATTAAAATGCTTACGTTAGATATAAAATTTAATAAATCGAATTGTAGTTCGTCCATAATTCGAGGGATGTGGTATTGGAACGTGGGAGAATGGGTTGCTCATCTCGCCAGTTTGGATTTCATTTACTTGAAAATCATTGATTAGAAGAAGATAGCAAAGGATAGTGAGTCGTCTGGGTTTAAACAAAAATATCTTCCTGCAGTTTTTTAGCTGGTAACCGAAGTGCATTTCTTCTCTAAGAATTCCATTTATATTAGTAATAATAATCTACACAGTCATCCTATAAAATTCGATATTTAAACAGTGATTGCAATACCTGTTCTGTCTCCAAGGGAGGAGGCACTCTACATCGTGCACAACATTCTACAAAACAATCACGCATTGGGGCGCCAACCAAGGATTTTGGTTGCACCGTGACATAGAAGATACATCCTGATGTCAGCGTTGGCTCGTCACGAATCCCACTCGAACTGGATCAAGAACAACATCAAAAGGTTGATCTCAAATCGAAAGCGATCCCTTGACTCAGTTGGTCAAGGCGCAAGGTTATGACAAATCTTAAAAATACAAATTTAAAAAATTCATAAATTTGTACCCTATTCACTTGATTCCACGCATAACGCCGACAAAACCTCTCTTCGATTACCTTGGCTACGTGACCAATGAGATTCAAACGTTGCCCCAATTCGTGAATTAAAAAATACAAATAGATACACCCAAAGGTGAAGCCAACTGACAACTCGTGATACATATGTGTGTGACTAAAAGAGCAATGACGTCATCTGCTCAAGGGGTTTCGCTGATAACTTTCAGCAAAGTCTTATCACAGTGCTTTCTTTTGGCCGCCCCGCTTATCTCTCGCTCTCCTACTAGAAAAGTTCAAACGTACAAACACAACTCGACTTATTGTTTGCATTCGAGCATTTTTAAAATTAGATTTTCCTTTCAATCCAAGTCGAATGCGCAAATCAAAAAGAACGCTGAGCGAAAAAAACAAACTAAACAAAATGAGAGAAAAAAAACAAAAGAAACAAATTGCAAAAAGCAGCCGAAGAAAAAAAAATGAGAATATGTATCGCTATCTAATCTGCGGCTAGCTAGTAGATGCGATGATGAAATCAGTCTGCTATAGACATGTTGCGACGCGAAATTAGGCGGTACTGACACACCACAAACAAGATCACGCTACGATACAATCTGAGGGATGAATCAAGAAGATGAGTGCTCCGGCTCCCCAGTCCCCACGCCATCTATGCGTTCTGTAAACATCCTGGATGCACGTGCCTGACGTGCTCGCCGCCACATAACCGATGCTTGATGATTCAGCGAATTCTGTTTCTGATTTTAGTTCTGTGCTTCGCCTGATTTCCATTTCCATTTCGTTTTATTTTTTATTTTATACATATTTTACGCCGACACAGAGTGAGCGAGGAAAATTATGCAAAAAGTTTTGGTCGGAAGATTGCGACTTGAGAGATATCGTTGTTCGCAGTTTTTTTTTTTCTACTGTTGTCGTTTTCTTCTGCCGGTTTCTAGAGATTTGCTTCGACACATCAGGAAACTTTGACGGTTGCAATCTTTTAAGGGCATTATGACAGTCATGTCTAGTGGCATGTGAAAAAGCGCAACGATCAGCCAGTTCATGTTTTGGAAATATTTAAGGTTACTTTTGTGTGACATTTCAACTGGATGAAATTCTTCCATTAGGGTACTATCGGAGAATTGCAAGAGGTATTTGATCATCTTCAATAAAGGTTTTTTTTTTTTTAAGAAACTACTTTCAGTCTTCAAAGCAGTGCCAGAACAATATTTCAATCAATCTGTGCAATCTACAAATTGTACAAACAGCTCGAATTGCATTCATCTAGTGGCCTGTTATCAGTTCCATTATATCGCAGGTTTGGCGTACTAAGAATGAATTAAGAGCTGAACTAAAAATTTCATGAAACATTTTAATATTTTATATACTTGACCTTCCACCAGTACTGCCGGCCTTTGGTAGCAATAGGTAGGTAATAGGGTACCCTGTCGGCCTTATGACCGTGTGTCTAGGATGGTTTACCACCATGAGACCTACTTGAGTTCTAAAACCACCCAGATGCACATATATAATATTAGGAGGTTTTTCAGTTCCACATCTCCTAAGTGCAGTGCAGCTGTGCAAAGCGGGCTGAGCTGGGCATACGCAGAGCAGATGTTGGATAGGTCATACTTCTTGCTCATCGCTGCAGCTTCTACAAAAGGCATGTGTACTTTTGGCACAGTGTCCGGGAAGGACGCATCTATTACCATGGGCACATCCTTGCGACTGAAACCAATCAAGGAAGCTCATCTATTTGCTGAGCGTCGGCCATAGGCCCCTCACCGTTGCCACAATACTCAGACCAAGCCATCGAGCTCTTCTCTATCTGAAGCTTCGTCGTCTATTTTTGTTCCTTATGGGGCTGAGCGACGTGTAGGCATACCGGTTTTGCTAGGAATTATACCAGCTCTAATCCCTTTTTCACGAGATTATTCGCCTTTACATTTCAGCACAGAGGGTCGTCGAGTTCACCAAAGATATGTCACTGAAGCCTTGTCTGCACAGCCTACGCAGCTTCGATGTCAGAATGTCTGATGCTATGGCCTTTTTTGGCTCTTGGCATAAATGACGATCGATACGTAACCGACACGTTGTGATCTCTTAACGCCAGCGCGCATGTTTCGCAGCCACTTCGGCTTGAAAGACGCTGCAGTCACTGTTGGGGATTTTTCGAGATGTTCACAGAAGAACATTGTTAACTAACATTAGTTCATGACTGAGACGCTCGCTAAGCGTTGAAATGAGGATGGCCACATCGTCGGCTTATGCGGCTACTCCGAACCCTTTCCTTTCGAACGCGTCTATGATTTCGTCACCCACTCGGATCCATAGGAGAGGGTGTCCCTCTGTTCACCCTTCTGGTGCAGCACAGATACCATAAGGATGACTCGTGATCTTGAAATCTGTACCGACTTCTGCTTACAGAAGATTCTTCTGAATCCCGTCATTTGCTGCATTGCTAAACGCACCCTGTATATAGAGGAACGAGCCCAGAGTGTATTCCTTCTAATGTAATGATTTTCGGTGGACACTATTTTGTGTAGTGGGACTTCCACCGATCTACTCATTATATAGCCAAGTTGCGATTTGGAAAAAAGCTGCTGGCTATCTCTGACGTAAATGTCTATCAGACGTTCCAATGCCCTCAGTCAGAATAGTCTATAGAGTCTCCCCACAGAGTATGACGGGCGTTTGTATCACAAACTAGAATAAGGTACCTGTTACCTTGTCGAGCCGCTGTTATTAGCGCCCTCAGTTCTGCCGAGAGTATGTCAAAATCATCTTTATGGGAAATGTACTCAGATGCTAACAGGCAGTTGTACTCCTTCCTTCTTCTAAGGGATACAGTGGACTAACCCTAAGTCGAACTCAATCACGGGATATCAAAATTGAGGGAAATGCCAAAATATGGCAACAAAAAATTCGAAGAGGAAAATTCGACTTAAGGACATTTCAACTTAGGGAGATTCCACTGTACATATATCTAAAAACTGAATTTTGAATAATCCTTGCCAAAATGTGACGCTTTTATTTTTACCAAATAAATAAAATGAAACTTCGAACTATATCGAAAAGTAAATTTATTAAGAACTGGCAGCACTGTTCTTCATGTGGATCGGGTGCTCACCAACACATTTCTTTTTCGAGAATGGTATTTGGCTAAACACAAGCAAAGTGTTTTGGCTGACAGCGTCTACGGATCAATCAACAAAATGCATCGGGATGCATTGGACCGAGCATATTCAGCAGATACAGCATATTCAGCTGACGGAATTAGAACTATATGACCTGTGTCGTCTTCCAACATTAAAATTCTCGCTGAATTATTTGCCCATCTTCTTCATCTCGAGCTGACCTTTACCCATCTCTAAGGGTAGTTCTCCATGGTCAAGGATGTTAAATCCTTTTTTTTACGATGTCCTGACAGTTCCAAAGAGCTGCTCCAACGCAAATGAGTGATCGGTGGTGAATTTTGCAGTTACCCTGTTCGCTGTTACAGGCGCCACGCATCGCATTAGTATGGAATTTATAGCCGATGTGGCGCAGTTTAGAGGTTTCCTTTTTCAGCCTCAGAGCACTGAAATATAATACGATACAAAATTTAATTTGATTTTGGCGAAAAAAAAACTTGGCAATCAACAAACCCTTTTAAGGCATTTGTTAATTTATTACGATTCTCAGTGGTCCGGGAAACATTAAATTTCATTTCCAGTCCCGAACAAAGAAGTACAGATTTTTACGACACGCTTGATGAATTCCATTACGGTATGAAAACGATATCAAGTATAAGGATCTTGTATTCGAATGAAATCGAATGATCGAATCAGTAAGCATTTTTTACGTCCAAAGCCTTTCACAACAATTTCTGAATACAGTAGTCAGCTAATTATCGAGTGATGATGTATTGCAAATTGTATTTACTGATCGATACATTTAAAAAAAACTCGTTCACTGGAGTGTGGTCTGAATCGAGTTATTTATACTAAGTTCTAGTCAGCAACTGTGAGCTAGATTTTGTTCCGAGAATCGCAAGTGGAAGTATGATATTCAGAGTTCAAACAAAGAACCGACGGCTCGCGATCTTAATCAGGGACAATATTAATGACCTTGTTTGGCGGGGTACTGCAGTGATGCACAAGCATTTGATCTAACATTCCTCTGGATTACTATTTTTTTTATTTATTCAACCTTCCATAGATCCGGGTTCATGGATTGTGCCAGATGAATGGCGGCATTCTTTTGAATTCAACTCAGACAACTTGTCTCCAGTCTGCCTGATCAGACATTTCGCTGCCTCTGTTTGCGCAAACATCGTAGTTGATGAGAACAGGTATGTTTCCACATCTGACAATGATCACGTTGACTTATTTGGATCACTGCTGAATGTTATAAATTTTAATGCATTTCAAAAAGATATGTAATCTCAACTCTTCCGCTTCGTCTCTTATTTTTGTGGCGCTTGAGTTTGCGGTGAATGCGGATCTTTTCAGCTGCCTACTTATTTCTACATAGGTGTTGTTGTTGACTTGCGACCTTCTCGAATTCTCACTTTAAAGTGGATGTCCTCCGCAGTGTTGTCTCACTAGTCGGAGATGCAAGAGATTTGTGAGAAATTTCTTCTGAAGAAGTCTTCGACTCCAAACCCGTGTGATACCGCAAAAGAAGACACCTGCGTCTAAGGTGGCACACCCAAATGAAAGAAGAAAACTGGAGGCAGCTAGCAAGATATCGCGATAGTAGGAGAGACTTGTTGGAGGCTAGCTGGAGAGGCTTGCAAAAAAAGAAGGAGAATGGTGGGTAATTTTTTTTAATTTAACGTGTGAACTGTTTAAATCAACTTATTTCCAAAAAATAAAGATTTTAATTTCTCACCATTTACGCGGTAAAGTGCTACCAACAACGATACACATAACTTGACAGCTGACAGCTTATGGTGGAGTTGTTGGTTGAGGCCAAGACCCATCTCAGACTGTATATAACTCTTGAGGTTAAAGTTCTTCTTCTACAGTCTGAGGTCAACTTGGGTCTAGCTGTGCCAGAAACCATTCGTCGTCTCCGCGATCTTTTCAGGGGTTGATGATGTCTCAGAACGTTTAAATTTGATCACCCGCATTTCAACATTGTCACGGACATTGTCAGGAACTCAGAGAAACTTCCACGGATCTTCTGTACAGGCGTCGACGCACGGCGGCCAAGTTCATAACAAAATTTAGCAAGTACATCTTGTTGTGGGCGTTATGTCGTCTTCGAATGAAATCTCAGAGGAAACCTTGGAGTGGTAGATGCTGTTGTTTGTAACATTCTTAATTGTAAAATGTCGCCAACGACACACACGGTACGATGGCATAGACAGACAGGTCTATTAGTCCAAAATGTGCCATCAAATTGATTCTACTCTCAACAACTTCATTCAAATTCAAGTTACTCGTGAACCTTCAAGCGTCAATCAGCACCACAAACTCAGTTCAGACATTCGAAAGTTCGAACGCCATTGGAGACGCACTATTAACGATTTAAACTCTTCTTAGAATGCGTGCAAATCGGCCAAAAGATTGATGGTAGGCTATAGTTAATCGTAAAACAAATTTAAATATCATCAATTTTCTGATGAGTCAAGCATTTGTGAAATAAAACTAATATAGGAACACCTGTTATATAGGTTGAAAAGTCCCCTTAAGCGAACATTCAATTCGTTAAATTGATGCTCAAAATTACGACTTCTATGAGACTAATGCTTAATTTACTTGTTTTAGTATCTCATAAAGTCACTGAATCCCAGATGAACGATGATGTTATTCTACACCAATCATCATCAATCTCCGGTGTGTAGGAGCGATCGCGCTTGAGTAAGACATCTAAATAAAGACTACTGATGTATTCAATGCAAAGAGTGTCTAATGAATTTCGTAAATGTTAAATCTAATGCATCTAAAGAAGAAGTGATAGTTTCTTGAGACTGTAGTGCCACACTAATTTGTTAGACCTGTCACCGGCATCCACCGTCTTGTACAACAACAGCCTGAGACACCGTATCTACTACTGAAACCAATCGAAACCAGTTTTAAGAGTATAAATCCCAAACGTGTGCCCATTCTAGCCGATAGAATGTTTGATTAAGTTTTTAACAAATTTCCAAGCACTTTTTCAGAATGGATTATGCAATACTTCTGTATGAATGTATGTGTAATATGTGCGGTGTCGCTACGAGCAAAGAGATAGAAAGATTTATTCATCTGTCGGTCAGAGCTTATGTTTCCTTTCCGGTCGGCCACGCGTTTGGTTTACGTAAGAGGCGTCTAGTTTTATTTGTTATTCAGATCCGATATTTCATTTGAATTGAATTTTATTTTGCCGAACACCTGCGGTGAAGTACGGTTTGAAGTTTGCTTTTTTTTTGTGTGCGTTTGCCTTTTTTTTTTCTTGGGTGGGTCTTATGGTCTAACAAAACAAACGCTTAAGTAGTATTAAGTAGAAGTGGTTCTTAGTGAGGCATTTGAAAGGGCTTTGAATGTACGCGCCTTTTAAGTGTTGTGGTTAAGCAGTCATCAAAATATTTGGCTCACTTGAGAAGGTTTTCTGAACTGAAGTTCATTGGCATCGTTTCAGTTAATTGAACAAATTGTCCAACGTTGTTTCGTTATTATTCTTCTTGTTAACTTGTTTTGTACGAGGGTTTGAGAATATATTATCCATCCACGATTTATCCATTGGCCATCCGCAAATTCTTCCACTTTTTCCATTGATTACGATCCTGGCGGTTGGACTTCAAATATGTGAATGTTGACAATATTGAGGAGCGAAGTTTTGCTCGATCTAAGGAGCCACGTGTCTCGTTAATTGTGGCGTACGCTGACTCATAGACAGGTCCGATTCTGGGTCAACAAACCTAATGTTGATGCGGCGATAAATCTGCAAAGTGTTCGAATACATTTTTTTTTTATTTTGTCGCCTTTCTTCTTCGTGAAAGAGTAGATCAGATTACTCTGCAGTAGTCGAAAAATCATGGAGGGCGTGAGCCTGAACAATCGCTGATGATACTGGGCACGCTGCTTTCAGTCATCAAAACCAAGGTCCACAATAACTTTGTCTTTATACCGGTGCGCCACTTCCCCTCCATATTGAACCAGGATGCTCCGATTCGAAGAGCCGCTTAGCTGGAGCATTGAGTGCGCTCGATGTGACCCAGCCAGTGTAGTCGACGAATTTTGGCCTTCCGGACTACATCCACATCTTGGTACAAACCTTAGAGTTATCTACCATTCTCGCAGATTGGACCGTATATCCGATTATATCGTACTGTTGTTCGTAATGTGGGCAAAATGAATTTAGCGGTGATGGAGGGAAAACAATCATGTCAATCCAATGTCTTCAAGGAAGGACGCACACCATCGAAGACTTGGCCGCAACGTCACTATAGGCAGATATACTTTTGACGTAGTCATGGACTTCGAACACCATGAGTACCGAGATTAAACGTAGAATAACTCTTGCCAATCGTTGTTTCTTTGGGCTCAAGAGGCAATTGACTTGTTGAGCCTTTTCTCGAAGGACCACGCTACCACTATATGACACTTTGATCATACCTGTCCTGCTCTTTGGTGCGGAAGCATGGACAACCTCAAAAGCAGATGAAGAAGACATTGGTATTTTCGATAACAAATTTGTCGCGTTGATGGTATTTGGAGAAGAACATTCAACTACGAATTGTATCGGCTGTACAGAGACTTTAGTCCAGTCAGCCGTCTACGGATTGAACGCCTAAGACGGCTAGGCCATACAGAGCGCATGGACAATACTGCTCCAGCACGAACAGTCTTCGACTCCGAACCAGTTGGACAACGCAAAACAGGATGCCCACGAAACCGATAGCGCAAACAAGTGCAGTAGGACCACCACCAACATGACGTATGAAATTGGAGGCAGCTGGCTAGAGACTGTGCTAGCTGGAGAGGCTTCTTAGTTGAGACTCACGGCCACCCGGACTGTAGCGTTAAAAGAAGAAGGTGAATGGCGGGTTAATTTTGTTTAGTTTAATGTGTGACGTGTTTGATTCAACTTATTTCTAAAAAGGAAAGATTTTAATTTCTCACCCTTTACGCGGTAAAGTGCTGCCAACAAAGACGTAAGAACTTGACAGCTGACAGCTTATGATGGAGTTCTTTAAACTATTAGAAGAATAATGGCTTTTTAATGCTGTATAGATCATTGAATGGAAAATATGCTTGTTTTACAAGGAACATCAATTTTCAGCTACGAAATTCATTTTTTCTTTTGGTCATGAAAATGTTTGAGTTTGGAAAAACACCAACTGAAAGAAACTGCAACAAACCTTACACTTGTATATGTTTAACCAAAAACGGTATAGTGTTTAAAATTCTTCAAATCATACTTCATGCAATTCTTGAATAGAAGGCAGATCTGACTTGAACGAAATCCACGTCGAAGTGACAAGAAGTTGGCTGAGGTTATCTTATCAGACAAACGATGTAATACTTACTCGAAAATGAGCTTTGATTAAAGCATTTCCAGTTTTAAAAGATGCACGATATTGCATAACTGTAAAGGTATGGTTGGATACAGTAAAGGGTTTGCTATCTTCCTTCGATATCGGTGCTCCTCTTCTATTTTAGCGTGAGCTTCAATGGAATTTTTTTAAATTACATTGAAGCCCTGCACATTTAAGTATTTCGGCCGCAGTGCATGGACACTGGAAATTGCACGACTTAGTGCATTTGGAGATTTGGAAAGGCATGTCTATAGCGCATGCCATGAAGATACTATTTAAGAGATGTGCCAACGAAATTCAACTACTTTTTATGCCAAACGGCTGCGACTAAAAAGTACGTACAAATGTGTCAGGAAAGCAGTGATAATTTGTGATGCGTCGAGATGAATGTGTGGAACAATATGTATGTGTTGTAAGAAGTGCTAGAATAAAAATGCTAAAATGCGAATAATATGGAGCTGACAGGTAAATGAACAGTATTCGTCCTTCAATGAAGGTCAAGGTTTTTTCACAAGTGGTTTCGTTAGTTTTTATCTAAAATAAATTTTTATTTTTACAGTTTTCTATATCAGCTCAATCCTTACTCATTCCGATGTGAACAAGTGGCTGACGCATCCCAGACTTATCGCTGTAGTCACCTGCATATTCGCACGTAGCGTTTAAAATATGTCAACCATAAATTGACTGAAAACTTTTTAGGGTAGGTACTTAGTGTTTAAAAGTATAATAATTGTCTACACTGACGTTATATATATGTGTGTTATATTCGTGTGTGCAACGTATAGTATACATCAGTATACACTCGAGTTCACAACTATGTGCACACAAGCTTATTAGAATCATCAAGGCAACATCTTATTAATATTTCGACAAATAACATCTTGTCTCTGAACGAACGTAGATCACCGACCAAATCACTGACAAAATGGGTTGACAATATCCATGCCTAAATTACGAATTGTCTAGACTGACGAAATAACGTCAAAGAAACTATTGCTTCAAACTTCAAAGACAATTGCTCCATCGATGCTTATTCAAATTGGCCGAGGATTTTACTTGGAATAACTTCAATTTATACGAATACCTAGAGGTACACAATTTAGGCAGACTTTGAGTTCAACCTTTCTGCCGATGACATTTTTAAATCACTTGTTCAGGGATCGCTGTGTGCTGAATGCTTCAGCTTCCAAATATAATTGTTCTATCTAAAGTCAAAGAGTGAAGCTTGTATGGCTTTGGAACCACGGAAAGTACACAGAAAATTGTGACACATACATACATACATATACCGGCCTCCAAATGCAGGCACTCCATGTGATTGGCACGACAACTGGAGCACACCAACCGGATGTTGAGTGCAAATATGTACTTCCATTCACTTCATGAAATCTATTCCATGAATCTAGGGGTTGGAAAATAAAATCTCAAAAGTGACAGTCATCAAATTCGTAGTAAGAACCGGATAATGACCGGACAAACCTCCGTTCACCGAGCATCGACGATTAGTTGATCATGCTATCCAAACTAAGGTATTTGACGCCTTAGCAACACAGCTCAGTCAGTGCCCATGGGACTTGACGATCTAATTGGTATCTGGGAGTGTTAATAATCGACCTAAAACAAAGGCGCCCTGAAGAAGGTAAGAAAATTCCACGACAGCTGAACAAAGTCAAATGCCGTACCGGCATTATTGCGTCATGCGTTGAAGGAATCTTGGGGTTTTCAAATTTTCAATCTAACCGATCACAGTCATTCTCACCATTCAACGGTACAATAGACGTTTCCTAGACATTCCACGCATTCCTTTTCAACTATTTTACGGAAATTTGATGATTCAATAAAAATCGTCACCCCAATCAATCCATGAAACTCCCTCATTAGTCTTCATCTCGAAAGGCGTAAAGGCGTGGTGTATGTATGTACCTGCTTACTAATGTGCCCCAACTCTCAAGTCTATGCACAGCCGCGCCGCGCCGCCACACACCCGTAATTTGTTTTATTAGAACAATTTTATAGACCACATGCTTTCATGTGCGATATGTATGTATGAATGTCTGTACGTACATATGTGTCCATACCCATGTGTATATATTTTGTTTTTTTGTTTATGAATCATTCGTCGAAACGAAATCCACTAAACAACAAACAAAATGAATAGAATTCGTATATCGAAAAAGTCTCGTCCAGTTCACCGACGAATATTCCAGGCAGACAGGTTGGAGTCGCTGTAGAATGCCCCGGAATTATGGACAAAGGCGGGTGAGCGCGCGTAGGCAACACATGCACGTACATCCAACCGCACAAACAGCAAAGCAGCCATACATCTATATATATATGTATACAGACAGACTGAGGCTAGATGGATGGATGGATAGATGTATCTGTTCTCGGCGAGCTGGAGAACTGGTGAGCGGCTACGGATTTCTTAAAAGGGTACAGTTTCAAGTTCTTTCATTCTCGAACCGTTGCTCTGCGCCTTGTTCATTTTTTTTCCTGTTGTGTCTTCTTGGTTCCTGTTGTGTCTTCTTCCTTCTTTGGCTTATAAAGAATGAAAATGTTTACAAAAAAGAGAGTGAAGACGGAGAGACAGCGGCAAGAGAGAAGCAGAATTCTTCTAAACTCCAGTTTCGTCCGGAACCGAAGCAAGTTCTTCGTCTTCTCTCGACTGAAGATGTGATTCCTCCTCTTATGGCAACCACAAGAGCCCCCTGGGGTCTATTGGAACATTTCTTATACTTTTTTTTTCCTTTCTTCATATTCTTCTTGCTGGCGTTGTGTTGCGTCTCGAATGCGTGCACGAGACTTAGGGAGGGGGAGGGATGAACGGGCCCGAGCATGTACCCTATATACAGTGTGTTGGTATAATTTGTTTTGGAACCACAATGGCTCATACGTTTTTTATTTTGTTTTGCTTTCTTCGTTTTCCCGCTTTCGGCGGCAGAGTGCTGGCTGCTTGTTGGCTCGCTGGCTGGCTTCATCTTCGTCCTCAACCACGTCGTCGTCGTCATCGTCATCGTCATCGTCATCGTCATCGCCATCGCCGTCGCTATGTTGCCGTCGAGATCACTTGAGAATTCTTTTTAGGATCTGGTTCTGGTTATTTTCCGTAGATCCATGATCGTGTTGTTTATCTGTCGAATGCCATACCCATGGCGGCAGCGGCAGCAGCAGCAGCTCCATATAAAGTCAAACATAGAACGTGTACATATGTTTGTATGCATGTGTTCACGTCCCCGCACACGTATGTACATAAATGCGTATCCATGCACACGTGTGTGTATGGAATGGGCCTCGGACCGCGCCAGAAAACGCACACCACCAGACTGGACTGGCGACGCTATGTCTCGAATGACTACGATCTCAAATGCCGTTCTCGCTGGGTTTGGGAGTGCAAGTGGATGCTTCCTTTCCTTTATTTTTTTTTCTTCTTTTATTGTTTTTCTTTTCAGAGCGTCGTGTTTTTTTTTCTCTCAGTTTTTTTTTTTTCCTGAAATAAGAGAGCGCATGAAAAGGAATAAAGACACACGGATTTTGAGACTTCGAGAGTCAAAGGAGCAAACTGAAGGCAAAACGAAGAAGAAATGAGTTATCGGGTGCTAAAACTGAACGTTTTCACAAGGCAGTGGATAGAAGGATCTGCATTTTGGATTCAGGTTTCGCATCTTGAGATGGCCAATGGTTTTGATATTCGAACTGACTGCATGCGGTTTTGAGATTTTGCTGCGTTGCATCGCAGCAGATGGAGTCTTGGAGTGGATTAGGTATGAATGGGACGGGTGGAAAATACGTATGACCACGTGGTGTCATCAAAAATCTGAAATCGAATCTGCCACTTGAAGTCGATCTCAAGGACGGATAATTGAAGTCAATTGCTCTGGAGTCATGCTTGCCTGGGAATATTTGTCTCAGGTAAGCGATGATGAGGGCGTCGACTGTTGGCATCCATAAGTCCGATCGTGAGTTGAAATTTAAGCGTTTTACTGTGTCACAATATCATTGCGGACACTACCTCTTAGCCGAGGATCTTTGGAGTGAGTGGACATTAAGGGCTGAATCACTGGTCAACTATTTAAAGCTTTTTTGATCGTTTTTTCGGACACACCCAAATAAAGACAGCTGACAATCGTTTGACTTTAGGGTACGTTCACATGGTAACGTTATCTGTGCAAGTACGTCTATTCGCTTCTACATTATCTCTTGAGTCATATCCAATCCGGAACTGTGAACTCATCTTAAAAATTGCTGAGGTTTCTTTTCACATTTCACAAGAATTCTGCCTTTACGCACTTGTTGACATGCGATAAGAAATGACTTTCAGCAAAACTGAACGGTTCTCAATTCACAGAATTAGCGAAACGAAATTCCGTCACGTCACGGATTTCGAGGAACTTCTGACATTCGGTCAGTTCAGGTTTCTTACTTTCTTAAAAGGCGAGAATTTAAAACCCAGTCCAAGTATCCAAGTATCCAAGTCATGGGTTATTGAAGAATGACTTTAATCGATGTGTGACGAAGACTCCCATGTCCCGTTGTGGTTTCTGACACATCGTTGACTGCGCGCAGACAGTTGGGCGTCAACTTTCCACGATTGTCGTCAGATGTTTTCTCACATATACGCATTTATGCGTGCGTCAAAATAGACAAGTTATTTCGTTGACATGTAGCAATACAAAGTAATAATTGTAGAAAATCCTTGATGAATTTTATGAATGGACAACTTGAAATGTTAGCAAAGACTAGCATTTCAACTTCAAACAACGACCATAGGTAAGTGGAATGTTCATATATTTCACTCTAGGTTTGGGATTCCTAGATTCCAACAAGGACTTACTACTTTCAAAAAAGGAAAAGTCTTCTCGATGCTGTTTTTTAATTGAATTTCAATAAATTTAATCAAATTTTGAAACGCTCGAAAACATCCGTTTGGTAGGCTTTCGCTGCGGTTTTAATGCCACGATTTTCACCGCGGTTTTAACCACCCTCCGCCTTGCTCTTTTCCATGATCCCAGACAAATGAGGATAGAACTTTTAACGCAGAAACTTTCCATAAATGTTCTTATTAAATAGCGGTCAAGTTCAATCCGGTGCTTGGTCGATTTCGTGTACCAAAATATTTGCTAAATGCACTAGGTATCGTCCAGCATCACGTATTCAACTACTTATCTGCGGCGACGCGGCGGCTTATCTTCCAATCCGTAGATGGTTGGGATCATCTAATCCAATTAGGTAATGACACAACGACTGGATGTGTGTACACAAGCGTAAGGTCAACCTACGCTAATCTCGTCGAAGGAACATTACTTTCAATGTCCTCGCCTTTGGCTGAAATCAAACCGATGTGTATCAGCTGAAGGTTTATCGCACTCGGATTCAACAAATGAAGCCCTAATTGCTGATAGGTTCAAGACCCCAATTGAAATCGAGATCAACGATCCCATTTTAGTCCATTCCATGAATACACTATGAGGTCCCTCATGTTCTTCTTTTTCATTCACAGCATTTTGGAAATTTCGCATTAACCGAGGAAGAGCCGATTTCGACTTAGTACAATTGAAACCCGACTTTCTCATTCCATTTTGAGTACGAAAGCCAAAAGCAAAGTCGAAAACAAGCAACACAAAATGTTTGGTTGTGTTTGAGTAGAGATCACAAACAAACCCTTATCACTTTAAGTAGAGTAGCATACGGCAAGAAGGCAGTTGACAATCTACGAGTACGAGTACGAGTACGAGTACAAAAAAACCACAAAGTGCCCCCTCAGCCGTTGCCGCATTACTGTGTTAGATAAGACGACATTGACAGCTTTTACGCTGAGGCGAACATGGGCGCCGAAACGTCTGCCACTTCCAGAAAATTCAATAAAACTCAAACAAAGCAAACACATTCGAGCAGGAGTTATTTATTGGGCGTCCGGGGGTAAATTGGGAACCTACTCCCGTCCGTGTCGCTGCACTCGGCTCTATTTGCTCAGCACAAAATGCATCGATGAATCAGTTTTATCTACGGAAAAAAAGCAGGCCAGCCGCTGCGACATCGAAACGCTTATCGCACTCTCCCCAGAGCTGATTATGATGAGTTCAGCAATTGCTCGGTCGGACGGTCGGTCGCTCTGGAAAATAAATCAATAACATTGTGAGCTTTGTATTTGCTTTATAAATACATTCATACAAATGTACATAGTCAGAGTACTGAACTCCCCTAGAATGCCTCTGATATTCCGGCATAGAAACCACATTTATACTTACTTGTTGCAGAGCCCGAGTACGAATCTATCGTGCAATGCATTGCGGATCCCATGTAATGGTTCTCTATCGGGAGTGGGCATCATCTACATGGTGTGCAACAGCTCTTTGCCAGCCAGAGTCTGCTGCCGTGCATGTTTTATTTGTTTATGCGCGCCGCGATAAATTTAGAAATGAAGCCAGCGAGCTTCGCGTTTTGTTGGTTCTGTTCGGCGCACTGACGGTCTTATTTTCAGCGACCGCACACTACGCGTACGGCTCTCCTTCGTCGCTGGTGGGTGCATAAACAAGAAACCAACCATTTCGGTTTAAATTCAAAAAAAAAAAAAAATAAAAAAACAAAATATAATTGAGATTCTCTACTAACGTAAACTTCCTGAGATCTTCCGAAATGAACAAGACATCATCTTCATCATTGGCCGTGTCACACTTCAGATACAAGAGCATTTTCAAGCGAACGCAAGCCTCTTGCTATGCTTGCCCTCTTGTCAGCCGCCAACAATGAGTTTTTAGTGGGAGTGGCTATGATTGTGGCCGTTACCAAATCTGTATGCAGCCAGATGCATTTAGATAAATTCTTGGCATAAAATTTACATTTTATTTGTTTACACACATACGAGGGTACGTGTGCGACATTTGCGATTCGGTGAACTGTTGATGAAGCATTTAAGCCGCAAGCGATTAAAATAAGAATTGCATTAAATTCTGCTGATGATTGTGCAGAGAATAAAATCACTCTACAGGCCCTTATAATAATTCAACCACCCCCGTCCGTCCGCCTGTTTTTCCAGCCATTGTATCCGTTTTACTTGAGATGAGACATTTTTATTGTTTGCATTGTGGTTAGCAAGCCACGGTGGCAAGTATTGCCTTCTATTGCCTTTCCTGATGGATCTATCGGGGCACTTAACTATGGAACCCGTTCAAGTGACCACACCGTGGGTGGGAATCGAACCTTCGATCGCTGCGTGGCATACAAAATAAGTACTCGATTCATAAGACCACACCGGCGGCTACGTTGACACACACTTTGTTTCACATTTCTGAAGTATTGTTGAGAACGTGAAACTGTGTAACCTACGTTCAGTTCACTCCCTGCATTCATTCATTGTGTTATGTGTTTTTAAGCCCAATTTGAGTGAACGGAACTTTAAATCAAATTCATATCCACCACTCCCGGTTCCCCACTCGAATGTGTTCAAATTGAAAGGGAGGGATTTAGATGGCGTTCGATTCCGGTCTGGAATGGTTTGGTGTTCTTTAGGACGTATACAATATTCTTGATTAATTCATTTTCACTTCTATTCACTTTTTTATATCTATTATCTTTATTATGTACATATTCAGTTCTTAGGCTGAATTAATGAACTAATATAAAAGATGGAATAGAATACTATTCAAAAGGATAATTCGGCTAAACTTGAAATGTAGAAAACCAAACAAAACTAATTGATGTATAACCAACCATCCATTTCAATTGCTACAGCAGCACACCGAATGTAGCGACGGCAAAAATGTTTGTACGGTTTTGCACCAGCTACTGAACATGCCGTCGGCTTTTTGTTTTTTTTTTCGAAATATTTCCTGTAGCTCGTGCTCTTCTTTCTATACACATGCTTAGGGCTTACCAAAATGGTAACAGCCTTGATGTTTCGAGTATGTAAGATAAGGTCGCCTGAACTTGAGGTTTCTTAACGGAGCTTAAGTCTTTCGAACAGAGGACACGAGACGCATACATTGTAGTAGCTTGATAAACCGATCTTCGCCTACTGGGTCACCTCTGAAATATTTTTGTGCGAAATGAAAGTTTTAGTTATTATGTTCGTTTCGTTAAAACTAGATCAACAATTTGTTGCATTGATATGAACAACATAAATATGTCCGTTTCATCAGTTTAATGGCTTGGAAGTAATAATCTCTCAGTATTCTGTGTCTCATCTATCAGCGGGTGAGGTGGAATGTGGAGGAATGTCATGGTATTTCTAGTCGAATGGAAATTCGGTGAATTCCCTACAAATCCTTTCTTCTCTTGCAGCTTTTCTCACAAACTCATTGAATAAGCTGTCTTTGTTAGGAACCCGGTGGTAATAACTTTTTCCGAATGAATTCAAAAAGTTCAAAAGTGCATGACTTTGGTCATTCAAGTCAAGGCTACATCAAGATGTAGATTACTATATTAGGGAAAGTTGACGGGACGATTTCATTTCATGCTCATTTACCTAAAGACTAGCTCGTTTCGCCCACTCATCAATCGTCATAAAGCCTTCTGGAAATGATGAATATACATATATTCAGCAAAGCAAAACTGCTGAACTGCCCAATCACAGCCATTCACATTTACACCTGCCTGCATATTTAACAAAGTCTTATGACTCCGCTTCTCTTTGCCGAAATCCGATGTAAATTTCAAACCGTTCACAAATCTCGAATTGCACGATCTACGCGTATAGTGGCTGATTTTTTTTCCGAGATTCCGAATGAAGATCGCTATTCAAGTGTGTTCATATTATTTTAATTATTTACAATTTTTGGCGCAAGAACTCAAGTTTTTGGGGGCACTCGGGGGACACGCCTTGGCATAACAAGTTGTGCGGAATTTAGGGATTTTTTTTTAATTTAAAAATCGGACAAAATGTGAATTGAATTAAGTATGATGAGCTGGGAGTGCTATCGATGCGAGCATCTCTAAACCTCTATCCAAGTCCAAAGTTCGCCTGCGCCTCCCGAACTTCCAGGCGAATCTAACAAGTCAAGCGATTACGGCTACCTCAGTATCATCATCAATTTACTTGTATTTTTAAATTTACTATAGGAGTGATGTTTTGTATTTGAATTAACCTGAATACCAATGGTATGAAAATTTATCATTTCTAAGAGAAAATTGTTTGAGTAATGCTTTGGCAAGATTTTTAAACTTTTTTTAAACCTTAACCTTAACCTTTTTTAATTTAATTTAACTTAAACTATCAATTAAATTAACTAGAGCTTGGGAGTGGGGAATCATAAGGAATAGAGAGAATTTCTAAGAGAGGATAAACTGCAATGAAGGTCAAGGGAGTTATGAACATTGTTAGCCAGCCGCAGCATTCTGGAGATAGGGTCGAAATGGCCATGAACAGATTTCGTGGTTGGTTTGAGGGTCGGTATAGTTTGCAGATTATTCACAAAGACTTGCGACTTCAGAAAACCCTACAAGATTGCACGTCAAATCGCACGATCTCGGTGCCCAGTTTACATCACCTCCACATCAGATGACCATGCCCTCGAATTGCTCGTGCAGTTTGCAATGTGGCGTGAGCTCTGTGGCACGTATTACGGCGTCTGTTGAAACCACGTCGTTCTATAGCGATCGCCGTTGACGGTGATGGCCAGACCAATGCCTGACAGATAACGCCGCCAACCTAAAATCCACACCAAACAGTGTTTTTTTCGGGATGCCTTGGACGCTCTTGGATCTCGTGTGGATTAGCATCGTCCCAAATTCGACCATTTTGTTTGTTGCAGTACCCACTCATCCAGAAATGGGCCCAATCGCTGAAGATGATTTCTCGAAGCGGAGCGTTCCCCGAACATGATATCCATTTCCATAAAAGACACACATTTTAACATTTGCACATGCCGTTGAACGCTATTAACGTCCATGGTGATTTGGCAAAACAGACTGAATTGGATAGACGTAGCTTTAACAATATGGCCGCTATGAACTGTCAAAGTTCGGACGTCCCTATTGGAAACCCTTTCTCCACTCAGCAAAGATAAATGTTTTTTTACTTAGATCAAGTAGAATACGTGTAACAAAATTCGTTAATTTACTGAGCTGAGGTAAAAACAGAGTTTGGGTGAGCCAGTAAAGTGTAAACCGTTTTCAGTCAAAGGACCCACTCACCCTTATGACGCAAAATATATTAGCTTACAATGCCAATCGGATTCACTACGTCAAAACCAACAAAGCCAGTATTAAACTAAACAGATCTGGCTTGGCTCCGTTGCATATGAAAGAAATTTAAATCTAACATATGCCTCATTGTGATTGTCAAAGTGTTCTTCACACATATCTGTACGTGATTGTGTATTGAGAATGAATGAATTCTCAAATCAAAGCACTGTAGCCGACGTTAAACTCGATTTCGAGCCCTTTTATGGAGCCTCCTTTGATGCAGTCTTCCATCTAAGGTAAATGGATATCAATTAGGTAATTAATTAGCTCTCCCTTGAAATAGGACCGAAAATTTCACCGGATGTAAGTGTTGATGGTGTCAACCTTTTAACTATTTAATGATTCCGCACACGATCTCGTAAGCTGTCACACCTATCCCTTTGCAGCTACCGGTCGGTAAGCAGTTCAGAAGGGCGCCTGTGAGGGTTCTTGTTATTCATTATATCATGTGCAGGTGCAGCTGCATCACGGGCCACTTGTTTCCTGTCATAGGTTAGGTTCGCTTCTGGCTGATGACTAAGCGAAGCTGGATGAGTGTAGTAAGACCAGAAGCCAATCGTGCTTACGATGATATATAGCCGATGCAAAGGCTTCACATGACTTACAAGTTGAGACAATTTTTATACTTAGATCGAGAGTACTTTAAATGTGTCAAAGTTGTGATTTGTTCGACCTTTTAGCACATAGTAAGAATTTGTTAAATGCAAGATGTGTGAGTTGATTTGTTATTAGACGTACTAACTTACCATCATTATGACAAACAAAACAAAATAATTATCAGCAAAACCCCATCGACCTACTGTACTACTGCATCTGAAATCTTTAGTCACTTAAACTTAACTGTTGAAGAAGTAGTCCTCGAACTAATTCAACGCCAAGATCATCTTTAAACACACAATCAAGAATTGCACGCACGAAAAAACTGCATACTTTTGATATAAATGAACAAGATCATTGGCGCTTTTGTGTCTCTAAGTGCAAATACTGTCGTAGATTTCATAAATATCTCATGACGCAAATCCAAGCGCACACGTTGCCAACGGTCTTAAGTGCTTGCAATTAAAAAAATCCAACACAGAGCGTTGCGGCGGCAAGGAGCTACTCATTAATGCACATAAATTCAATCGTTATTTTTACTTGGCTTCATTTATTGCCTTAACTACTTCGCACCCGATCACGTTTTCAACTCTCTAGCCACATATTGGAATCGAGTCACAAAACTGTGCAGTCACAGGCATTCACCCAAGATTGGACAACTAATTAATGCCCCCCCTACCAACCGACGGGAGCTAATGACTAGCGATCGACGGCCAGCGGGGCGATTAAATCCGACAAACCCCATCAAAGGCCAATCTGAAAGCAATTCAATAAACGGTCCCTCTCTCTAGGCTTTCCTTTCACCCACTTTTGACAGGCATTTGGTCGCCTGTGTCGACTTCTGGCAGCTGAATCTGAATCTGAAAAACGAAAAAAGCAAAATTTGAATTTTGAATACGCCTATTCCAACAGGAAACACCGTAAATTTCAGTCAGAGTCAAGAACACTTTTCTGGGCGTTTTATTTATATAATTTTTTTGGCATAAGTTATGACAATGTATTGTAGCTTCTTTATTTTTCTTTTTCTTTTTTTTTTTCATTTTTATACAACAATGTGCTGACAAGCTGAATATATTAATAAATTGATTGCGCGAGAGGAAACACAAATGAGTTAGCATCCCCCACTGGATTGCGGTTGAATGATAAGCGCGAGTCGCGCTGTCAGTGAGCTCTTCGGTTTAGACATTTTCGTAGTTTATGAACAGATGGAGGAAGTTGTCCGGATAGCTCAGGTGTTCGGACATCCACTGTAAGGGTGTGTCGGTGTGAATATCGATGCCGTGCGTGCGAATACCGGCTGAAAAGAGAATGAAAAGAAGAAGAAAAAATAAATGCATAAATCTTTTGAAAAGAAATTAATATTCTGGAAAAGTTTTGATTTATCTAGATGTTCGAGACGTTGAGGCATTTGTAGTGATTGACTTGGACTGCGGGTGCGAGCAAATTGTTTGGTGCGTCGTCTGCTGACAGCAACACGTACGGGTGCTAAGTGTTTTCGAATAACGTGTTCATTACTGTTTATGGTACAGGGTGGGTGTCCATTACGTCAAGGATTCGAATAAGTTATCTCGCCTATGGCACTTTTCATATTCCATGACAGTTTTTTTTTAAATCAATTTGAAAACGGAAAAAAACAATTGACAGATACTCGAAGGGTGTTAAATCTGAAGGGGAGATAATGTCATGTCCATCATGTCGTATTTTAGATAGGCCCACGAAACGTGAAAGTGGAGGTAGAAAATAATTTTTCCTTTTTCGGTGATTTATTCCTACAGGAATAATCATATTCGTTACAGGGCTTCTGTAAGACAAATTTCGTACATATTTTTACACGTTCTGTTTTGTATGGCGCTATAGTGCGCTCCGGACTGAGACCTCCGCCTAAAAGCCACTCCAGGTAGCACGAACTCTGGCTAGCCGCTTACTGAGTTTGCTGAGGCCCCTCTCTACTTGTATACGCCACCTTAAACGCCGGCTCCTTTGCAGTGTTGTCCCACAGTTCGCTCGAAGTCGAAGAATCTTCGCGCAGAAGGCAAGTTTGTGCAAAACTGTGCTCTCAAAGAGACCAATGACTTTCGTATACGCTTGTTTTACCAATGCTTTTACGCAGTAGAGCAAAACGGACATGATGTTTTTTTTTTTGACTAAAAGCAGCCTGATCTTGAGAGATGGCTCTATTGCCCTATTATTGTTTGTAAGAGGTGTTTTTTTTTTAGAGGCGGAGAGCTTAAAATTGACAACATTGTTTCCTGTGACAGCTGATTTGACAGTTCTCGGCTGTTTTGGTTTGGCAGTTCATCACGAATAAATGCTCATCCTGGAGCAGCAAAGCATGGTTCGATTAGGTCGGTCGTCGTCATGTGTGGAAAGTTTGAGCGTGAGTACACTCTTTTCGACCTTAAGCCACCAACCAGACATAGATTAATGCGAAATGAAGAAAATATTACAAACGCAGCGGCCAGTATCGAAGAAGATGTCGTTCAGCTGAATTGGGCACCGCCACAGAGTCAATTTGCGGTTGGATTTGAGCATGCACCCATAAAACAACGCGGTGAGTTTGCTAATTGGGCGTTGGATCCAGATTTTGGTAAATCATCTTTTCGGACGAGGTCCATTTATGGTTCAGAGGCTACGTCAACAAGCAATAACAAGTGCTCGAGCATCAATTCATCAATAAAGACTGATTGCTTGGTGCGGTTTATGGCATTGCGGCATCATCGGATTTTGATTATTTCTTTCGAAATGAGGAAGGAGACACCGTTAACGGTAATGTTCTCAAGTATGGAACGATGTTAGCCGACTTTCTGTCTGCACAGCTCGACAACATCAATATTTTCGAGCTGTGGTGCCAGTAGGACGGCTATATACCACACAAGCGGCGCAACGCTAGAAATTGTGAAGTAGAATTATGGCGACTGTGTCATCTCAGAGCATGGATTCTTCAATTGGCCGCTGCGACCATGTGATTTGACATATCTCGATTATGTTCTCTGTGGCCACTTCAAGTTCTTAGTCGAATCTAAAAAAACCAACATATTTCGACGAGCTTTAGGTCAACATTTGAGACCTATGCCGTAAAAAATGCGCACATATTGGCCCAGTTATCAAGAATTGAACTGAAGCAGAAGACACGATCTTTCCGTAAATGTAAACAAAACAAAGTATCTGCTACCAAGGAAAGGCGCCTACCACCACGAAGACTTAGCCAAAATGTCACCAAAATAGAGAACAACTGTGAACAACATCATCCACCTCCAAGTTCGCAGCAGACTAAGGTAAACTATGAATCCTTATCTAGTCAATCGTTGTTTCTTTGGACATACAGGTAAGATGCAAATTGGTAACAAAAATACCTCCTTCGAATGACCAAGCTGAATTTATACAAGACCTTTATCATCACCGACAATATCGAAAGTAGTTTTGTGTGTCATGATCTTTGATCCAGTTTTGCTGATACCGTGATGGAGGAGAAGCTTCAAATACATGAAATGTATACGTGGTCTTTAAGTTGGTTGACTGGGCGCTAGCTTCGCGCTGTCAAGTTGAGAGGGACAGACACCAAAATACTGATTAAGTTCCAGATCCCCGCGAATGGTAGCGCCAACCAAAAACAAGGAAAACCTTTCGAGGCAATCTGCCGAAAAGAATATTTTTAGTTTTTCCTTCCTCCGGATTTCGAACCGTTAGCCATAGGTTTGCATTGAAACTTCCCGCTTTCCTGTCCCAATAGGGAACCGACAAATGCTTTGATGGTGGCGCCTTAACAGAAACATTGCTTTGACGTATTCCGACGTGACACATGCGATGGACATTTTGGAGATATTTAAGTTCGATAGCTTTTATTAGTTGTCTCTGCTGCCTAGATGACATTCGAATTTCTTGATGAATGTCTTTTGTGGAATAATGATTGCAACGTGTCGCTACGATGTGGTAAAATTTAATATCCATTCCACGTGAATACATGTTAATGCTAAATCAAAATTTTGAAAGCTCTGAAACTTTCAATCTCGTCTGCGTCACTGTGGAGGGATGAACGGTTTTATGCGAACTTTGTTTGTAGCATTGCCAGAGACGTGCAAAAAGACTGTGTGGCGAAATGAAAGTTGTTGGCACTAAAACCTTTTCAAGAATTGAAAATACCAACCGATGTAGGCACAGCACAGCATACATACATATGAATGTGCCACTGGCGCATGTAAGCATGAAAGTGATTATTTTTAATGCTTAAGCACGACGAACATTTGATCCAATAAAGATAAAGAATTCAAATTAAATTCAGTACTTCTGCAGAATACACTCGATTAGCCAGACGACAGTCAACAGTAAAGAATTTCTGCGGACAATTGCATAATTACGTCATTTATTGGCGAGATGATGAGATGTCATGGCTTGGCAGCCAAATTAAATTGACTGCAAACAGCGTCAAGGCCATCAGATTGATTAGATGTTGGTAATGTTTTCGGAAACGATTAAAACGACGACATCTCAAGTATGTCACGCCAATCTGGTTCCAAAAAGAAGTTACTTGTAGTTGCAAGTCCACAACTGGAAGTGGAACTGATCCACTCCATGTGCGATTCCTAGTCGCAGATGAATACAGAAAAAAAAAATACTCGTTTTGAAATGGTTAATTGATCATTTGTCAGCCATCGGTCTTTGATGCGATGCAAATTTCTTTAAGACTCACACACATTTCGGCTTTTAATACTTAATGCTGACATAAAATTTTAATTGATGTGTCTATATGTCAACATCTATGAGCGTTTACTCATCTTCCTCTATCAAGGATTTTGCTCGAGGAAACAAAGAAGAGTGCTCGGTCGGACAAAGTGTTTCTTATTCAACGGTGAATATTAACTTCAATCTCTATTCGCATTTCGATTGAAGATGTACAAAACTCTGACAGTTCGTTGACACAGCAATATTTTAACGACACTTCACAAGCGGCCTCTCATCGGAAATTGTGCGCTGGCGGCCCAATGTGAAAGGCCCCCGTTATCAAGAGTTCGTAATCAGAGCGAAAAATATGTATTAACAACTTTATTTTTACTTGATGGTGAGCTTATATATTCAGCTGATGTCATGTTCTTAAAATTATTAAGAACTCACTGTTATTAATAATGATGACGCTATAAAGATATCGACAGCGCGCTGACAAGATTAGCTTGCATAGCGCCACAAAGCCCCCAACCCAATAAAAAAAAATGGTCGCTTTTCACCGCGTACATATGTCACATTGTCACACACAAGTGGTAAATAACTCAAAAATATTTTCAGTCCTATCGCTGGTGGATAATCTTCACTCGTTGTGACTTTTAAGTGTTTTATTAAACGCGAAACACATTTACCATCAGATATCGATACGTAGCTGATAAATTCAATTGATTGGTTCGATTCAAATCGCGATGGGCAAGCATACGCCCTCGTGGCACTGTGCATTTGAATGCACGCATGCTGATGGCTGCTGACTGCTGCGTTCAACCAGCGCACACATTTTGATGTCTTTCGAAAATAAATTTTCATTTTTATCGCAACAGAAGGTGATCATAATTTAAATCTCATAATTCAGTCTAAGGCTGTGTCTAAGTTAAACCGATTTACGTCATTAGACCAACACGATATGTCCAACAAAAACATACATATTTTCGTATTTTATTTGCTATTTTAATTCTTGTATTTTTAACTGAAAATCCTCCATCGTTTGGCCAATATACATGCATACCTACACACACCGATACGCACGCGCTTATTCATGCATAGCCTCGTTGATATTTATTTTCTACTTTTTTTTTTTTTTGTTTTATTTTCCATTAGTTGGCGCCGCCAAGTTTCAGAGTGACTCGTCGGTTAGGTTTTCACGTAAAAATAGATTATGGCGACAAAACGTCTCGAGAAAATTCGAATGACATTTAGCATTAAAGAGGTGTTAGTGTCTCCATCTATTTATATGATCTTTTTTTTTTACGGCTGGGTATGTATCGATGATAAATGTGGATGACTATCCACCTACGGTGCATATTAAAGGCGCCTTCACATTTCCGCTCAACACATGATGGGGATTTGTGGTGACCTTGTCACGTTGAGAAGCTTTTAAGAAATGTACACAATTTGTTTGAGGCATTCATCTGAATCAGTCAGTGGAGTGGAGTGAAGAGGAGGAGAAAGTGACGAATTTTGCATTTATACGATGGTTTTAGGTCTCCAGATGGTCGAACATCAGTTGTTTTATAAAATTAAATTATGGCGAATGGATCGTGTATCTTTGATGTGCGCACTTTTCGAGGTTTTTTTTATTTTCGCTTATATTTCTGTCAAGTTTTCAATTAGATCGCGTGTTTGACACCAGAAGATACATACATCCGGCGAAACATCTTAATATTGCTCGCTGAAGCATACCGCCATTTTCTATACTAATACACTGCTGATTGATTCTGAAATGTGATCGCAAGCAAGTGATAAAAACCGCAAGAGTGCCTTGAAGAAGGAGCCAGTTTTACTGTAATGGACAAACCGCAGAACTAGCACATGTGTCAAAATTTATCATAATAGACAGGGGACATATTTGATTCAGGAAATACCAGACATTCAGACTCAATCACAATAGACTTTATCGCGTTTGAGCTTACGTCAAAACCAATTGGAAAGTCCATTCAAGTTTTACCGGGTGACTTAGTCAGCCAACACACATGCCATCTGTATGTAAAATTGTTTGCATTTAGTTGCTGTCTGAATTTAGTTTTGTTTGAAGTTTTCTAATTGTCGCATGTGCATTGAAACAGACCCGTACGATATAGAAACTGGAGCAAAATCCTATTATGCTTATGGAGTACTGTGTGGGTTATGTTTAATCTTGCGATGACGTTGTTATTTCAGTATATTGTTGGAATCTTTCCATTATTAATGCAAAGGGCCATTCGTATGAGCCGCGAACTGCTAAAGCGAACTTTCAGAAACAACCCCTTTCCAATATAAACGAAAAGTTATGTGTACTTCTTGGTGCATTGCATTATCGAGTTTTTTTTTATCGACAAAAATCCAAACAAAAGATAGTTAATCTATCCTAATTGATGATTTTAAATTGTTTCTCTGCGAATCAATCATTCTATTTGCGAACTGTCAAGATGAGGAAGCAGTACACAAAGAGGCAAACGCGATCCACCAATTCACGACCAAAAACTTGCAATGAACTGTCAGTTTTCATAAATTCTTCTCTGCGAATGAGAGTTATTCATGAAGTCTCAGTGTTTGCGAAGTTCGCAATTCGCAGTGAGCTCATATGAATGGTCCTTAATGCAACAGAGCTTCAAGAGTTTGTGGATTGTGTGCTCAAATAGAATTGCAAAAATAAATCCAACGGCTGAAAATCAAACTAGTGGTCTTAGTTGTCAGTTTACATCAACTAAATGTGAAATAAACAGCCCAGTTTGTAAAGCCAAAACGGGCAGTGTTGTGTGAGATGTGGCATCACCTTATTGACACCACATGTCTTCCACGTCCATATCTTCGACGACAAATAAAGAATTGATGGCTACACCTTAATTCATTCGATTGTTAAACGATTCACATTGTAAACGGTTTTCCAATTGAGACTTAAAAACGTTGCAGTTTCACTGTTAACGCATCCTTAACCAATAACCAAACCGCCAAGTCAAAACATTAGGTAAGAACAACATTTTCATCGTGGTGCAGAACGTTTACAAATAATTCAAATTGATTACCAAAACTCGGAGACGGCAACTTTAAGAGTTTTACCGCCAATTTTTGGTCGTAAATCTCGTCCCAACAGTCAAGCATTTCATAGTCTAGTGAAAAAATTTGAGTCTGCTAGATGTTCCGTTGTTAGTTTGACAGGAAGTACAGAGAATATTGCTGCCGTTCAAGCGTCCGTCGCAAACGAATTACAACAGTCGATTTAAAGAATTGGGCATCGCTAAGACCTTACAATTGCGAAATGATCACGGCCACCACCCTTAAAAGATGGAGTTGGTAACATCTTCAGTGATGAAGGGCATTTTTGGCTAAACGGCTTCGCCAACAAAAGGAATATGGGTTATTAATCAGATGAAATCCCTCATGTTCTTCAAGAACTACTTCATCGTCAAAAAAATAACTGTGCGGTGTCGTTTGACCGCCACGATACAGTCAACGGAGACATGTTGCAACGTTATTACTTTGGGCAATTGCATGGACTGATATGTGGTTTCAACAAGAAGGTGCTACAAGCCACACAGCGGGTGTAAAAATCGAATTTACGCCTAGATCATGTGATTTAACACCTATGGGTTTTTTTTAATGGCGCTACGTTAAATCATTAGTCTACGCCAATAGACGGTGTCATTAAAGGAGCTCATAACCAACATTGAACGATAGCGGCCGTCTCCAAAGAAATGCTGCTTGCCCGTCGTGGACATACACATACGAACGACATCGAATTCCATGCATACAAAAAATTATTGCACTTTTAAATCAATTTCCGATTGATGTCAAATGATTTGCGTTTCAATTAAAAGAAACAAGACCGTCAGGTCGCTGTTGGAAATGCCGATATTATGCATAAAATAACAGACCTTAAGCCAAACATATATAATTTCGGATGATAGGTCGGCGTGATTGAAACAGAGATGTCAAATACGGACCATGTTTTGGGATATTCCAGAAAGATTACTTAAGTCTGCTGAAGTTTGTCATGGCTGTGCCTTCAAATTAGGCTCATAAATTGTGTGTTCCGCGGTCATCTTAACCAGTTTTAATTTGCATTCCAGTATCATAAAGTCTAGGTGCGAGGGTTGTCCTCATTACAGTCAATTTGAAAATCTTCAACGATTTGGAAACCATATCAATGAAAGAGTCATCATCATCTTCTGATAATGCACGCACGAGAGATCTCCAGGCCACTCAATCCTCCGCCATCGACTCTAGTACATCAGGAATTATGCCCAAACGCAGCCAAACGAGTCTTTGGACTTGGTCCAACCACCTGCTCCTCGGTCTGCAAAGTATACATATACCTACAAAAAAAAAATGAAAATTCGTTCTTTATCTAACATATACTATTTACAAACTTTTCCAGAACCGAAAAACACTTTCTCTCTGTTTATTAAATTACAAATTCAACAATATCTCGCCAATATTCCTTAATCGTCACGTTTATGTAAACACTGCTATTTACCCATAATATGTGCACACACTCAGTTGTTTTGAGAAAAACAAATAAATCACTTCAATAATTGTTATCTCACGAGACAAGGGAGAGAGAGAGAGAGAGATAGTGAGAGAGTCTCATTTGCTTACTTAATCACTTAATTACGTTGGCGCTTAAATGTAACCTCTGCCTTATGCGCCACATCATATATCAGTGAGACATTTATAGAAACGCACATTGGGTTATTTGTTTGAAATAAATCATCACCATCAGCATCGCGATGTAGATAAGTGGCTGGGGGAGTAGGGACGCCTCACTAAACCTCATACTCGCTGCTCTTTGTCAAAGCGCGAGAAGCTACGATTTGGTTTGTTCTTAAAAATACAACTTACACTACACACCACAGGTATGGGCGACTATTTTCGGCGGAAAATTCCCTATGTGAAAACAGTCGGATGTCACCAGAAGTTACACACTCAGCAGATATTCTCTTCTATTTATTTCTGAACTGAACTTCTTGGTTGGCGGCCAGACAAGCCCCTATTCCTTAAATAGTTTTCCTTAATATTCTCAACCTTCTGACAGTTGACGTCAATCGGATGCAAATATAATCAATTGGTAATTGTCTCAATTTTGAGGAATTGCCCCTCACTCAGTCGGGGGGATGGGGTGGCATGTTGAGGGCGCGCTTAACAACGTTGCTTACTAAATGCATTTTGCACGTGTTTGCAAGTCACGTTCTAGATACAGATTTTGTTTTATAACACTTTTATATAAGTTTAACGTGCATCACAACATTAAATGTCAACGATTTGGCAATAGTTGGAAGTCGAAGATCGATGGCGGAGGCAGGAGACGAATGCGATGACATTATATCATGGGAAAAGTCGACGTCAAGAATGTTGTCGAAAGATGTCCTCTCACGTGTTGCGATGACCTTCGAAGTATATGTCACCCTCAAGCTTGAGTTTAATGCAACTTATGGAATGCTCTTGGAATGCACTCATATTTAGGAATTTGTTGGAGGTGTGTGGCCTTTTATGGGTAGATTTGCCGTTGTTGGGGGTGTGTTTGGTTGCATTTGTATTCTGGCGCTGAACACTTTGTTTACAAAAATATCGTTGGCTTGTGGTTACCGCGCGAAGCTTACAGCTGCCAGGCGAGTTAGGTCAAAACATTTTAATTTTGTATTTCGGAACGACTTTATGTAGACATCACGAGTTTGGCAGAAGATCAGGAAACTTTTGTTTATGTGCGAACCTAATTCCGTCTTGAAATTGGGTGTTACTTGAGAATGATTGCTATGAACCATCCAGATCGATTCGAAGACCTCCGAAATGTTCGAAATCTGCACCGGATCTCGGCAAGAAGATGTGATTTCTACAATCACCACCTAGGATAAAATGTCACAATCGACAGCTAAAATTTTGAAGGTGTTAAGGAGTTTGTGTCCTTTCAGGCGAATCTGAGCTCCACAAATGACATCCTAGTGGATATCCGATGCTGAATCATCCTTGGTACCCATCACTATTTCAATTTCTCTATATAACTTGGCTCAACGTTCCTGACTAGTAGGCCAAATAGTATGCCCTACAAGTCGAATCGAATATTTGGTGCTGTCCGCGAATAAAGTGAAGGGACACAGCCGAGAACTCTGAGAACTGTACAAAGATGTTGATATCTGAAGGCAGAGTGCCGTCGACTCTACTGGATGTGAACTGAACACTATTGCTTCAGTTAAGAGCATATTCGACTGTGAGTCGACGGATTCGAAAAGCAAAGGAAGGCCTCAGCTGAAAGCCTCCACTGGTGGTTGGCGTAAGCAATAACTAAGTTTGGTAGTAAGTAAATAATATGTCCAAATATACCTCTTTTCTTTGGTAAATTCCGAAATCATCCATACGTCTACTTTTTTTAACTATTTTCTCTGTATCTCCACGTTCTACCGAAATCTCGTTAACACCGCACCATCAAGGAAGGGTGTTACAATCTGACACCTCGGACCTTTGCAGAGCTGTGTATGCTGAAGCCACCTATCCAGCGTTACATCGGTTTGTTCAAATAAGTAAATATTTGCCAATTAGCAGGGGTTTTCACGGTATTCTTACAACTTTGTGTGATGTGTTTACTGAGGTTTTGGCAGGAATTTTAGCCATGGACCGGGATCCTGCAGTTCTGAGTGAACGAGGTGAGAAAGATTTTAATTGCATCTATATTCGAGAGGCATCCAGGCATCTGGCGAATTATCAAGGTCGGCAGATATTTAGTAAGGGACATGGGACATTTGTCGAAAGTAGTAGATTGGTGGTTCTTATAATTATTTTAGATGTATCGCAGGCTGAATATGCTGTTTAGAAAGTAGTTGTTGACTTAAACGTGAAATATTGCCACACTTTCATTTACTAGTGTCTTGTGCTAAAAATGACGATCCCATCAGTTGTACAATGCCAAGGAACTCTCTCGGATATTGCACTACACGATGTATTTATATCAAACCACAAAGTCGAAACGATTTCCTTAGAATCACATGTCACAGGAGTCCGGTTGACTAATATCTGTGTATGGCCCATTAAATGTCCATTCCCTCCGCGTCTGGTTTTTATTATAAAACGAATGTAGATTCAGAATGTTCTTGTGTTTCTGCACTGTTCGTCACCCAAATTTACTCGCAGCTGGTGCCCATACCTTCGCAAAAATCTTGCTGCCGAATGCATTGCACAGACTAACCAACACTTTATCAACTGAATCGGAAAACTTATGTTTCTACATCCCGAAATCAAGTAATTTTTCGGTTGATTTCCATTTCGGTAGCGCAGTGATGAATGCGATGAGAATGATGATTCGTCAAATCGTTGTGTGCTCGGTTGCCAACTTATTTGGGATGCTCACCTCCTTAAAATTACAAAGCCCACATTGGTGCGGGGGTGCGAATGAAGAGAACGTCTACACATGTTGAGAGAAATTTGTGAAATACTTGATGAATAAATTATCGAATATCGGCGAAATGTGTTTACAGAAAAGTGCTTTTCAAAGTCGTTGAGGGAGGAATCAATGAAAGATGTGGCGGTGTCGCATGGTTCCAGTTTTTTAGGTTAGGAGAAGAGATCGTGACAAGTGATTAATGGTTATGCGAGATCGATGGTTTGTCTTCGTCTTCAGGAGATTTATTTGGAATTTATGTGAGAACTCGTAGTTCAGAGTTTGATGGTGCAAATGGAATTACCTTGTGAGTCTGCTGACTTCGGTTTGAAAGATGAAGCCACCTGAAAACGAAGCACATCGAATGAAACGCTTATGAACTAGATTCGACAGCCACAGTTTGAAGGTATTTGACGAGTTTCTTAGCGCAAATGTGAACTGCACAAACGATATTGGGAGATTCAACGTATAAGCGTTCTTAGTAACCGCTAGCTTACATTAAATATGTCATCTCATGACTTGAAGGACCAATATCGTGCTTCACAAAACCATTATCCATATGAAGCCCCAGGACATTAGAGACGACCGTCGGTATCTGTGAAATTAAAACTATTTGTCCGATATGTGGTGCGGTCGGTGAGAAGCATCGAAGCAGAAAACTTAACCGAAAACAATGCGATTTGTACAAAGATGTTGATACTGGGAAGGAAGCAAATATCGTTCCACTACACTGACTTAACCTCAACAAGCTAATGGACGCTAATGTTAATCTGAAACTCCTGGCTTAAGAAGGCAAGACCGAACCTCCGCACCAAAACCAAGTGATTGGCAATTCAAGACAACTTGGTTTTGATGAGAGAATGAGATAATTGAGTAGGTTCTTCAAGAAATAAAATGTATTAAAATTTTACAGCGAGTTTCTGTAGCTACACACGTTCTTAATTCAGTCAAACAGCAAACTACCAACACTTGACATCAAAGAATTACTGCCCACAAGCATAAGCACGTTGGCCCCAACAAATTATGCCATTACTGAGCAAATTTGAAGTAACATAAATCAACAAACGCAGACACATTCAGTCCTAGCAAACAGGAACCATTCCGACACACAAGTGCGCATCTTCCTATTTGCCTCTATTAAAAATTTGCAAACCATAGGGGATCACACCTGTCATTCACGATTTCTAAGCCATCGATGGCAAACCGATTTCAACATACTGCAATTGGTTAGGTACCTAATGCTCTTCCAATTGCGCTCTGAGGCTTCTAATCCCCTGAGTCGACTTGCCTGTGGATAATTAATCGTGCAGAAGGGATTCGATTAGGCTGCATTCTTTAAGAAATATCTAATGCTCCATTAACTCCCACGCTGATGCCTGCATCAATTGATCGAATCTTGCTAATCAACCATCAATCGGAGCGCATTCGAAGACAAAGAAGCGAACAACCTTGTACCAGATACAATCGCATGCACGACTTGCGATTGCTTGCTAAATCAATTATATGCCACTTAGCCCAGTCAAGGTTTAGAAAATCTATAACGAATCCAACGAGATCTCGTCAAGTTGCTGCTTTCTAGACTTTCATTCCAAACTAGAAGCTTACGCAATCGTCGTACTGAAACCCACGCGATACAAGTTGGTACCCATGTCATAGGGTACACACATAAGATAACCGCGCTCTCTGAATGAAATCGGGTTTCCCCTGGCGACGCCACATCTTCGTCGCAGCTTAAATCTGGCGCCAGAAAAAGTTAGGCGTTCGCTAACTTGCCCGACCCGTTTCTCCTATGAATACATCTACATATCGTTTTTTATTTAAATTTAAAAACTAGCACAAATGACTTCATGCGATCCCAACTGGTTACACGAATATAAGGCCAATTGACGGGCGTGCTGCATCAACCTGCACTACCTTACCTACCGCGGAGATTGCCTGCTTGCCTGCTGCTGCCTGTCGTCAATTGACTTATACCCCAGCACCTCATTCATGACGCCGCCACCGCTGATCACTTAAACACATCCCTCTCTAACCCCAGATGAAAAATAAAAAAAAAAACAAAAAAAACTACACAGAAACAGCGACAAGACAGAAAAAAAATACAATTCTATCTCGTGGATACATAAAAACCAATTCAATTGACGGATAACGTGATATGAGAAACCAGTAATGAAATGCTAGCGCAAATCCGCCGCTTCATATCAAACAAAAACCAGTTTATATCAATTTAATTGTGTTTGGTTTGGTGTATCTGTGTGGTGGTGTGGGCACCCATTTACACACAAATTCTGAATTAAGAAAAAAAAAAGAAAAAAATTAAGGAGAACAGAAAAATATTTCCAATATCAATGAAGAATCAGAAAGATTTCGAAGAAAAGGTAGAAGAAGACGACGGTAAAGAAAAAAAAAAGGAAAAAAAAAACGAACGCCTGGCTTTTGTTGATTATCAAACGCCATGCCTTCTCCACCACCAGAGAGCACCGCCAGCACCAACAACAAGAAAACGCCAACGACGACGATCAAGACGAGGCGACAACGACGAAAGGCGAAGCGGTAGACGAGGAGGTGAAGGAGGAAGAGAACGGACGACAACACAACGACCAAACGCCGAGCTCTCCTCTAACCCAATATCGGATCACACCGAATCGAGTCGCACAAACCATGCCAGACATGACGGCACCAGTTTGGAAATTTATTGCTTCGGTTTCATTGCTTCTCTCCCGCTTATTCAGCACACAAACGGATCACGTGTTAAAATTCTGTCAGGTAAACGCGCTAACGCGCTCTCTAGCCAGATCGATGTGGGGATCACAGATCGTTGGAAGTTTCTGTGTTGGTGTCATATCATCCCGCTGCGTTTCACTCCGCGCAAGACAGGTATCCGGTCGGTATGTTTGTGTTGGCATGCCCAGAGTTCTAGAGAGACACACTCACACACACACACACTCATGCACGCATGTGAACACATACTCTGAACGGTGATCACAAACTATGGGCATATGTAGTTTGCCGCCACCGCGCAGTGCCGTGCCGTGCCGCTGTATCGTGTCGTCGTTATGACTGGTGGGAGTAAATTGGAAGCCCAAGTGGGAAAATTTAGATAGTCAGAGGTATTAGCCATAAATTAGCTGGCAATTATTATGGTTTGGGTTTCGCTGAACTCGCTCACACGCCCCACGCTGCACGCCGCGCGCTTCTCGCTTCTCGCTTCACCTTCTTTCCCCGGCGAACCCAAAATGTGGTGATATATTTTAAAGTAGCGCTGCCCAACCTTGTTGTTTGGGGACTACAGACAACATTCAGCACGCTCTAAAGTGTGCAGCGAGGGAAGGAATCAAGGAAAAAAAAAAATCATATTACAGTAAATCAGCAAAACAAGGGTCTTGTCAAAAACAACACTGATTCCGAAATGGTGAGCAAAATAAAAAAAAAATGTCAAAAAGGCACATTTAAACGCAAATTGCATGATTTTGACCGAATTGCAGATGGGAGTGTGTGCCAACACTATGTGTCGCATTGAAAGCTGTTTTTGTCTCCCCACTAGACGGTGGCAGACTTCGAATAGTTGAAATGCAATCACGCCCCAACACACCACTTACACGTCGGACTTATGTAGTTGATGTGCGTCGCAATTGACTTTAAAGAGCCTGAAATTGAGTCTAAAATTGCGAAGACTGATCGACAATATACCATGCATTTTGAACTTAATTAGCATTTGTTCGTTAGGCGTTTCGCTACGCCACATAAACTTGTCCGTAGGAAACGCAGTTGAATGTGACTAAGTGTTCGTCATATGGAATCCAATCTGGACCTACATGGGCTATTCAAACGCCGCTGACGTCTGAGTGTCTCGATGGTTGACGTACTTTCCGACAGCAGGTTTGTGTGGGTTTTAATTAACATTTTCTTGGGATGGTTTTGATAAGGTCTTCATATGTATGCTAAACCACAAAATATCTTTTCTCAATCAGAGTGCCACACTTGCTTTGCTGACACATTTCGGCGGGGTGATGTATGCCTGGGAAGCTGTTAATTCATGGAACATTTGCGAATTAAACTCAACTTAAGTTTTTCGAGTATTTTTGCGTACCAAGTAATTAAACGTACATATTTTGTATATGATATATTGGCAATGTAATCGCAGTTGTAGATAACGTCAGTTTACTGATGGACACACCAATACTACTTGAAATCGTCAACATCGGATTTCGTCTGCTTGGATTATAATTGAAGACATTCCACCTTCATTTTTTTTTGCTTATATAAGGAATTTTACAAAGAAAATTCCATTTGCTGATGCGTTGACCGCGAGAAGTGTTTGATGAGATGTGATCTACACTTCACATCTCATCATGGGGAACTAAAAACAAAAAATCTATGTGGGATTTCAGGAATATTGACAGGGATTCAAAAATAGGTATTTCCTCATAACAATATTCATACAATATTCAATCCTTTTTTAAAGGAAAAAACTCAGTGATCGATGATTCAAACGTTGGTGGATGCTCTGATGTCCCAATATTAGCTTGGCTATGATCGGAATAATTATGGTTAACTGTCTTGTACTACACATGACACATGTCTAATTCGAAACTGTACTACACAAACCTGAACCATCACAGAACAAAAATGCTGCTCAAATTCGGAAGAAGAAATATTGATAATCGGGGCGCTTACGGGCCAAAGAGCAATTGGAGTACAGCAAGATTAATAATAACATGAGTGACGGTACAGCCCGTAGTGGGCAAGGGCTAGCTTCTCAGCAACTACTCGTGTAACGTGTTGTGCAGAAATTATCTACAACTACTACATTATTTCTGGTGTTGTGCGTGCTACTGCTTTCTCACGAGTGGAAGGGACCTACCGTTTTATGCCGACTCCGAACGGACAATTTGAGAAGATTTTCTTTCAGACAGTTATATTCTTTGAGCATAGTCAGTGACTCGAAAGAGGTGGGCCGTGAAAATTATTTTTGTTGTTCTGGGATTCGAAGCTAGACGCCGAGGTTCAAGTGCATACGCCACGGCCGCCAAGCGGTAGGATTAGACTCCTTTTTCAATAAATTGTGTGGTCGATGCAGGGATTAAACTTCTTCTCAGTCTTTTACAAACGTGGAGGCAGTATCCTTCGTAAGAAAAACCTATTCTGGGCGTATATTTCTCAAAGAATTGTCGGACACGTCCGAATGAAGGGATATCTAGGGAATCTAATACTTCATCTACCAATCAACGTGGTTCTAGGTGTGACGACCATAATGGCAGAACAATTGACAATCTTCGGGTCTGACTGAATCTCACTATAGATTCGTTGTGGTCGACTTCTATTTCTCATCTTATTTTGAAATGAAAATAGGAATAAGCGGGGTTCTCCACGAAGTTTAGAAATGGCTGCATTTTGTCTGACTAATTAGGCATTAAATAAAGTCCTCTTCTTGATCAAGTTGAAATGAACAGTCTATAAGCTTGAGCACAGGACGTCTTTCTTGTGTAGAGGAAGTAAAATAAATCATGTCTCAGTTGTGTTAAGCGTTTCATTACCGAACAGTTAGCTTGAGGCGGAGATTACATTTGGTTATGACTTTAGGGGCATTTGTGCGCACAAATGGGTGAACAATTGCATCCGCCGTTTCTTTTCAATGATACAAAAAGTTGTCGTGCCTAATTAAGGAAGACGATATAGCGAACTTGAGGAATATATGGGCGTGCATGCATTCACGTATACACCATTAGCAATCCATGCGTAAATGGCACGACAAAAGTCTTGAAGTTATTTCACATTTAATTTTATTTACTCCTCAAGATAAGATAAGATTTGATGAGTAAGCTTCAGTTCATTGCTGAAATCGACTTTGCTAAAATGTATCAGTAGATCAAATGCATAGCGATCAAACTATAAATAGTCCTCTGTCTCTCTTCAATTTCCTCCACAAACAATCAATTTGGGTTAACTACTAAAAATAACTACTAATTAAAACGTTTTGTTCATTTTGACAAACAAATTCAGCATTCTTCACACCCAATGATCTGAGATTGGTTGTATTTACTTGAAGTTAGTGAACTTTTGTTGTTGCTAACTAACTAGACCTCGGGTCATGAAAAAGGATTGAGATTCAAGTAGTCGACAAACCAGAGGGAATAAAAAAGCCTTTCGAGTTTCATCCACATCTGTTTTTTTTTTAAGAATCTCATATCAGCTGAACCTCGCTTCTACAGCAATTACCCATTTTTAGCGTGCTATTGCTCTATCGGCAGCGGAAACCTGGGCCTACCGCTTTCTTCCGATAGATAGAATTGGAGAAATTCTTTTTCTCCCCAAGCAGGACTGACTTTGGCAGTGCTGATTCTTGGTGCCTTAGAAATAATTGTACTACACTGGATCTGCTACATCGAGCGCATGAACACCAGCTAAAAGCGTCTTCAAATCGGCGCCTCCTTGTTCGAGACGGAGAGGAGGACTGAACCTCCACACACCTTGATGACTGGAAGCAGCGTGCTGTCCATGCCAAGTGAAAGCAGATATTGTTCAGGCTCAAGCCCGTCGTGGGTCGCGACTTTATAAGTAGGTAAGTATGAGTGTTTTCATAAACGCCAGACTAACAAAGGACTGCTTTATCCATGTTCATTAATGCAGATATCTTGTACTAAGGCAAGACTGCAGACATTCGGCACCGTGTGTGTGTTAAAAAACGCTTGAGAAAAATAAAATACGATTGTACTAGCGCAGATTTCCGACGTTTATGAAAACACCCTATGCTCTCAAAGCATCATTGTCAGAGAGATGATGCAGTGAATTATTAAAGTTGTACGTATCGGTCATTGAAACTACACGACGGACTGGAGAGAGGCAGAGTGGTGTCGCATCAATCAAAATTGGTGTGTTGATCCAAATAGTCTACGGACGTTTGGAGTAGGATTCGACGCTCGTATTCAGAGCGACACGGTGGTCACTCGTTTATGATTTCATATCAACGATTTTTTAACTGACGGAGCCTAATGTGGACATAACACATAACCCCATCGAACACTTTTCTGGACTTGAAGAATCCAAAACTGTGTTTATTAAATTTTGTCCAGTTTTGCTTACTCTTTCGTCTTTTTTACTTTTCGTCCAGTTCTGACATATGGTTAACTTAATTGGCAGTGTTTTGAGGAGGCACTGATTTGCACCACCTATTGTTCGAAGCAGAAAATAAAAGAAGGTCATTCTTTTGTCAGCCAGCAAACGGGATGGATCAACAATTCTAAGCGGAAAGTTAACCTAAATTTTTAAACGTTAATAAAATATGGTGTCACCAAGCAGTGGCATTTTTCCTGATCAGTTCAAATTTTCTTCCAGGAACTAAATGTCAAAGTCTGACATAAAACATGCATTGTAATCGAAACCCCATTTTGCTTTTTTCATCGAAAACTGAAATCTAGTTTGATTGATTGAATAAGCCCAACAACAGAAAGATCTTATGAAAATGTCGTCGCAAGAAACGCAATACCTTCAAAAGGTCACGTCAAGCAGCCCCCCCCACGAAGGTGCTGAGGTAGTAAATTATATCAAAAATACCTCACAAGGATAAAGTCCAATCTAAACGACCATGGCTCATGGTCTTTCGCAAAAATTCTACACCTCGTCCGGGGATATAAAGACTCAGCCCCCGGATCTGTTGCGTAACTTGTCGAACGTCCCTCGGACAATCGTCTCAACTGCGGATGAAAATAAATCCCTCGTTAAAATTGACGACTCATGCCTAGAAACCAGCGAGGAAGAGAGCAAAATAATTAATGGCATATAGGATTGCAAAATCAGCCCTACAATAAGGATGACTCGTGCATTATTATTGAGTTTCCTTCGTGCCATACGCCTCACTACGCTAAGTGGAACACGACAGATATTATTTTTGTCGGCCCAAAAGCCATCTAATTTCATATTCTGAGGATTAGTCATTCGCAAAGACTGAATTCTTAATCACCTCCACCGCAAACGCGTCGCGGAGAGAGGGGGTGACCTGGTACACCTATAATTAGAAGTACTACTAGATAAATAAAAGAAAAGAAAGAAAAAAGTTACATACGACTTTATAGGACACGTTGGGCGAGTCTACCTTTCACTTGATTGATTCTAGGAATCGTGTTGTATGTACCTCGATAAAAATAGATATTACGTTTTGAGATTCTCTGAAATCAATCAAAGTCTCAATGCTGAATGCGGTTGATTTCGGAAGTGGCCCTATGAATCGTTTTTTTTACATTTTTCATTCTTCATCGAAGTGGATTCTTAATCCTGTATAAATCAGATTTTATTTTGTTACTGGAAAAAATGAAGATGTGGAAAATAAGAGTTTAAAAAAAGACGACAGACGGGAGTTGAAAACGTTGGCGATTGTAGAAAAAATCATTAGCCCACTGAGAAATATGATTGTTTGTTTTCGTCAAATCATCGATTCCTAAACACTGTAGGTTCAACCGTCGATGGACGTAAGACAACTTAGTAATCGAGTGAATGACCAGAATTGATATATTGTAACTGCCTTCTCACTAAAGCTACGTTTAGACGATTGACATATGTCACAATTTTGTTAGATCTGTCAGTAAAGAATTAATCCCAAATCATACAATCGTGTGAACTTACAATTTTATCTGCGGGGCCCCATTTGCCAACAAAATCGTTAGACATCTGACAATCGTTTGTGTCATTGTCAGACGACGTTTGAACACTCATTTCATGTGGAAGATGCATTGTTTTAGGACATTCGCAAATTTCTCCATTTTAAGAGAGTGAACTGTCACTGTCACTGTTTCAGTAGAATTTTCTCTATACATTTTGAGGTCGTGTTTAACTGTGAAAGTGAGTGCTACAAATTATGAACAATTTGTGGCAGGTTTGCGGACAGAGTCGATGTTATTTTCAACGACTGCAAAGGCAAATGGGCGGGTCTCCGCATCACACTCAAACGTTGACCTTGAAACCAAACCTCGTTTTCGATTTACTTTAAGCATATTCGTCTCTTTGTTTTTAAATACGCGGAGCTACCAAAGCTAGAAGAGCATCGAATTGTTGAGAGCTCACAATCATTCGATATAAATCCGATTCCTTGGTGGAGCCCCACAATCCTTCGACCAAATCCGCCGGCGACGCTTTTCTGACTCTTCTCCTAACTGAGTACATAGGCGCCCACAATAATTGCAATGGATTTTGTTTTGTACATTTCATTTAATTTTCCTCACGCACTTGAAGAGTGAATTCAGTTTCGTTGAGTTTCGTTGACTTTTGCGAAATAAACATGGACAAATGACAGTTTTGTGTTGACATCTTGCGTAAGTTCCCAGACGCAGTTATTATGGCTGAAAGACAATCATGCGTTGCTACGTTGGGTCGTCTTTCAACGCACGCATTTCAATGGCCATGAACAAAATACTGCGTCGTGTTACTTTTGGTAAACAATGAGGAGATTCTAATAACATAACATTTTTTTATCGTACAAATTGAGACATTTTCTCAAAAAAAGTCATTTGAAATCAGTGCATAACTGCCGGCAATTTAAAAATAATTTCGACGCAATAACGCATGATTGTGTTTTAGGGCATTAACACTTTGACGAAGTTTCTGGCTACTTTTCGTTCGGTTCTCACAGAAGCTTTAGGTTGCGCAAATTGTGGTTGCGCTTAAATAGTTGTTCTGCAAGTGAAAAAGACATACCAATCTCAGAACCCATTCAAGCTAAAAACGAGACGGACTGATTAGTTCCTGTGCCGTGCAAAGATTTAGCTCCGTAGGCCACGGATAAGTTCTTCCTTCGAAAGCAGAGAAAACAACATTTCTCACAAATTTCGAACACACAAACCTATTTTGTGTATTTCAGAGACATATCTGTCACAAAACAAGCATCTCTCAGGGCGGATGGAAACACATTTGTTTTTATTTCTTCCAAAGAAACGAAACATTCCCAGTTTCCTCGTCTTAAGTCAAGAAGTTAAGCACTCTGTTGTTTTACTGATTCCAAATGAATTAAACATTTTGCAGTCGAAAAAGTTGCTGGAATCTCACATCGGCAACATCAGAGGCAATCACCATCGCCCATCAAAATGCCTCATGTTCATCAAGGACCAGAGCTCTCAACGCCTAGCGATCCTAAATTCACCTCCTCCTTTCGGGAAGCCTTCAGCACACACACAAAACCGACACAGGAAAAAAAAGAAGAAAACACACGGAAAGTGTCAAAGGTAAGCAAAAAAGTGTGAAACGAAATAAAAAGGAAAACCAAAAAAACAATATAAAAAAAGAAACACCTAACGATAAGAAAACAATGGCACTGGCACTGCGCCGCGCGCAAAGGTGTGATTCGCTGCATCACGGACCAAGACGAAAGTGTGAAAAAGGAAGTTCTGAGCATACATAGCACCCAGGCACTATATCACAACTTGTGAGCAAGTGAGAGCACTGTTTGCTATCCGCAGCTGTGGCACGTTATCCGCGTGAATTTACTACAAAACCACCTGATTGATAAGAGCCAAGATAAACATGGCTTGTACGTTTATTGTTTCTAACTATAGAGGTTGGACGTAATGCGTTATTTTTTTCACTTTTGTGGACCGTTTGTTGCCATTGCTTTTGTTGATTAGCAAACGACCAGAAACATATTATTCGTGACGTTCCAGTAGGTCGGTTGCAGGTGTAGCGGAGCATCCGACGATTAATAGTCCTGATGGTCGAAGGCTCTTGCCGCAGTCTACGCAAATGATACATACAAGGTGTGTACTTCTGAGAAGCGTATGTTTCTGTTAACCGCTTCAATTCAAAAGAAGAATGTGGGCGAATGATTCATGGAGGTAGGTGTTTGCATACAGAACTACTTACGATTGTAAGATGAAGACATTCCAATACGATGAATGTACATACAAATAGAGGTTATTACCTTTGAAAAAATGTAGCAGATATCGATGTAATTGTTCTCGGTAAACATGAAAACGTTTAAGAGTCTCAAATGAGGGCGGCGAATAAAAAAGAAATAAATACAAAGCTTATAATTACCCACCCTGCGGTGTCCAGATTTTTATTTTAATAAAAAAACATAAAAGCACAGGAAACATACAATAATAGTACTGTGTGCGAGGGAGACGATTAAGAAATAGTTTTCAACTTCGAACTTCACCAGAAAGAGAGACTTAAGCTTTAAGGCGGTCACATGTAGTCTCTTTCACAAATGATATGGATATGAAAGTCACAAGCAAGAAATTCAAGGCAGAGAGACGAACAAGGACGGTGGAGTGGACAGACTTAACATAACCCTTCTCGTTAGATCTGACTTATGGGCTGATTCTTGTGTATATGACTTTAATAATTGAGTCGTTAATCGTCTAGTCTGTCTAGTGATACAACATAATGTAGCTGACTTTCACACAAGATGTGAGACATGTTTAAATTGTTATGAATTGTCATTTAACACATTGACTGCTAAGCCAATTTTGGAAATACAAATATTCATTTTAATAAAATAGTTACAGCGAACTTCCCCCAAGTCGAATTCTCAAGAGATATCAAAATCAGTTCGAGTTCAAAAGAACACTTAGTTGGAACGATTACATATTCGAGGTCGCCAAAAATGCTGCGAAATGTTTAGGTTTCCTTAATCGATGCAAGAAATATTTCACCCCCTCTGATTTGGCTTTCATTTATAAGGCGTATATCCGCCCCAAGCTTGAGTACAACGCTCATATCTGGTCTGGTGCCCCAAAGACCACCCTGCACCTACTAGATAGAATCCAAAAGCGAGCGATAAAACTTATAGGAGACAACAATGTCGCAAAGTCATTAGACTCGCTCGAACATCGACGTACCGTTTCTTCTTTGTCTGTATTTTATCGCTATTTCAACAAACGATGCTCAAGTGAGCTAGCCAACTGCATTCCTCCTCTCCATGAATTCACCCGCAATACTCGTCTCGCCAGGAATGCTCATCAGTTTACCCTTAAGCCTACTTTCGGACGCACAGTTAAATTTAGAGACTCGTTCTTCAGCCGTACTACGAGAATTTGGAATGCTCTTCCCAGCCCTATATTTCCCACAGACTACAACCCGCAGATATTTAAGACCAATGTGCACAGGTACCTCCTCTCCCTTTCTCCCTCTATACCTTCGGCCCGTGCTGTGTCTTGACCCCGGACACTTAAGGGTATTAGCAATCCCTTAAGTTTTAATAAAAATTAAAATAACAGTTTATAGTTATAGCACATATAATACTTTACATGCGCCAGCGTCAACTATACTTTGACAGATACATGCGTTCTAATGGTGACACATAGCCCAACGTTGAAGTCGACGCGATGGATGTAGTTGCTCAATTTTTAACTTTTCTCTCTCCTTCAGCTTTGACAGTCAACACATTGTGACATTTCAATAGAATTCGAATTTTAAATTTACATCTGAGGGTTGGTTGCTGTTGAAGCAGATTTTAAAATACCTACGAATGTTAATAAACGTTTACTAATTTTATATTTATAATAAAATACATATGTCAATTGGGCATTTTGTAAATGACAGACTGGCAATGCAATCCGAAGTGCATTGAAGTGTTCATTGTGCCTTGACGCAACGTAAGTAAAGTATTCTCTGTGCCATCTGTGTCATTTGCGCCCTTCTTTAATGTATAGATATTATGTTCAAAATAAAGAAAAATGCATGAAATCTTTATTTGAATCGATAGTATATATAGTATATAATTTTATGTTTGAAGATTATTTCATGCAATGTTGACCTTGGCTGCGCCTCAAATGGTCCATCCGCTTAGTGCAATTTTGGCATATTCTTTCCAACATTTCGGCCGGTATCTCACGAATAAATGCTTCAATGTTGTCTTCCAATGCGTCAATTGAAGCGGGCTTGTCTGTATAGACATGGGCTTTAACATAGCCCCACAAAATATAGTCTAAAGGCGTTAAATCGCACGATCTAGGCGGCCAATTGACCGGTCCCGAACGTGAAATAAAATGTTCACCGAACTCGCCCCTCAATAAGTCCATTGCTGCGCGTGCTGTGTGGCTTGTGGCATCGTCTTGTTGAAACCACATGTCATGCAAGTCAAGCTCTTGCATTTTGGGCAAAAACAAGTTGGATATCATCTAACGGTAGCGCTCACCATTCACAGTTACGTTACGATTCGCATCATCTTTGAAGAAGTACTGTACAATGATGCCACCAGCCCATAAACCGCACCAAACTGTGACTTTTTCTGCAATGCTTCTGGCTGATATTCACTCCAACAATGTAAATTTGGTGCGAAATTTAGTCACAATAGCCCGAATAGCCGCTTCAGTGGGTCGATTAAACTGACCATAAAATGGAAGAAGCGCGCGATGAACTTTCTTAACAGAGCACACATTTTGATAATAAAATTCAATAATTTGCAAGCGTTGTTCGTTTGTAAGACGATTCATGGTTAAATTATAAACCAAACTGAAGATGTGTGACAGTGGAACAAAACACGAAACGTGCGTCAGCTGTTTAAACCAGTGTTGCCAAAAAAATAATAGCTAAAAAATCACCCTTTATAATACTTGCTAACAACGGAATCGGATAGAGCTCTCCCATAAACGAATGATTACATTTTAAATCAATCCAAAGCAACATTATTTCGTACAACATCAATATAGCTCAGTTTTGCCTGTAGCTCAACCTACGTATTTGCTGAGCCATCGCTTTAACTAATCAAAATATATGCACTGTCCTTTCCTTAAGACATTTATAAATTTGTTGGTCTGACATTCACATATCTTTGTAAAGCAATCTGCCGAATTACAATACAAATGAGATGTGTACCGCCATCTCGAACTTCAACTCATATCTTCTTCAAATTTACTGGTGTGATACGAACATCATCAGTAATTCCCTGTCCAAATACGGGATACATAACCTCCACCATCATCACTAATTTGAATTAAAGGTATCCGCCCACTCAACAGGCCCCACAAATACACCATGTACATGTTCAAGATCTCCTCCTTGATCTCTAAATCAACAGCTAATATATAGTCACACCTTCAGCGTTCTCAAATAAAAAATAAAAAAAAAATGAGAAGAATACCGCACCGCTAAAGATAAACATTTATAAGCATCCCAGGCACTGATAAGCACTGATTCCACCTGAAGAAGCACATAGGTCGGTTCGTGCGACCTTTTCAAATAATGTGAGTGTTATATATCACACGTTGTTGTTGGTTACCATGTTTTATTATCATTCTCTCACCTCTCAATCTCACAGCTCGACTCGGCTCTGCTCTGGCCGACTTGGCACGGAAAACCCCGTCATATTTGAATTATCCATAAACAGTCAGAGTTTCACACCTTTCCACAAAAACATCTGGGGGAAACCCGACGCAGCACAGTGTTCTGCCTTTTCACGGGAACAAAATCTCAATGCAAATACCTTATTATTCGCATGGCCATTGTCGAGAGTTAAGGACGCGCCGAACGAGGACTTGCTCTCTCCGCCTCACTCTGCCTACCTGTTTCGGTTGTCCATCGGGAAAATGCGTTTTTCGGAGGTTGCCTTTGAATTAAAGGGCGCCGCAGGTCAAACAATGCGCAGCCAGTAGAGTTCCAAGGAGACGCATAAAGGACCTTCCTAAAGGCATTCGTTATTCCTTATGTCCTTTGACAATGAGTGGCGTTGATGAATGTACCGACGACACTAGAGCTGTGCATACCTTCGGGTGTTACCTGCCCCCTATAGTAACCTGTAGAAATGGTTTCGTCCATTGAATAATATCTTATTGTTGTGTGACCATATCAATGGAAGAAAAATCGTTCCAGACCGCCTGGCACATACTTTTTTAGATTGACACTGAGTCTATGTGTCACGCCGAGGACCTAATGCCAATGGGACCAGTGTTCGTTGCACACTTTGCAATTGTGTACGGTCGGCTGGCACTTTTCTGAGACAAAATAGGGATTTGGGAATTTTCAAATCACGTTAATTGTATGCGGTGTGGCAGTCTACTCTCCGATGTACCTCCGATGGAAGTGTCCTCGTACTTACCGGCGTGTCGAACAGGTGTTGAAAATTCTGTTAAGAGATCCTGTACGGTTTGTTTCTGTCCGGACTCGTTCAATGGAGCTATTAATTTCTGCATGTACGTCCCGTCCTGGAAGAGAGTAACGACAAAATTAATCATAAGCTTATGGTTATTCTTGAGAGTGTGTAGTATTCTTCAATAGGACATGGCTTAGCTGAAGTGTTGTTTGGCATTCCTTGACAACCGAGTTTCATTCAAATATCAATTCAGACTCAAAAGACTTATGTGGGAAAGTGATTTCATTTTGTAAGTATCTACTGTAGGGAATGCATTCATTCTGAGCCGGAGACTGACACGTGTTCGGTGCAATCGTCGGCTAAAAGTTCGTCATCTTAATCGCCCTGCCTCGGCTAATGTTTGGTTTTGGTAAGTGGCATTATAATTGTATGGAGTTTAATCATTCGGGGAGTCTAATAAAATATGAAGAGTGCCTGTCAATCAAACAACTTCAAAAATAGAAATGAGGTTATGAGGTCTTAACCATGTGCTTAGGAGATGTCTGGAGAGATACATATGTACAGCCAGGACATTTTGTTTTCACGTATTTCACCCCATTCTAAAAGTCTGAGTCTAGCTGTGCAATGTTCCGATATCCCAAGCCTCTGTCCTCGGCTGCGTAAAAAGTACTTGCAAACTCCGGAATGCGGGGTTCGATTGAAAAAACAATATTCGACGTAAGTCTTTTGTAGAGACAGCGTTACAGCGACAAACATTTGCTGCTTGGTACGCTTCATGTCATCATGTGACTTTTTCAACATCATTCCTGAGAAGATCGCGCTCTCATGCCAACACTAGAAGCACGCGGATGACATAAACACGATTGGTCGAACTTAGTAAGTCGTCAAAGTTGGACTTACCTTGAATTGAGACAGCAGTGTGATCAAGGAAGAGAACACAGAGTACCAACGTCCTATACAAAGCGTCATAATGTACAGAGACAACTTTGAGCTAGTTAAAGACTTCGTCGTCTTTGGGCAAATAATAGGAGAGTGGTTTGCGAGGTTCTGCGTGCAATCTTTGGTACAATAATTGGTCCATCCACATCTTAACAGATGGATTGAATAAAAGGTGGAACTCCTTAGACAACTGTGAGACCACCCCACAAAAATCCTTCTAATCTCTATTTTCAGGGTTGTGAGGATGGCTGTGCAACACAACGACATGAAGAGTACGAGGAACGGGCTAAGAGGAGAAATTCCCCCTACAGGCATTTACATGGATCCATTAGGACCTAAGTGAGACATGGCTTCTGCGACTATACACCAACCTAACCTAACCAAATCTTTAGTTCTGGTTCCGTTGAGTACATCTGGAGGAGGAGATTCAGCCATAAATTGTACTTGCTGTATTGGGATATGCATCATAGATGGACGCTAAGGATAGCCGATAAGCCAGCTTTGGAAGACAACATTACACGTGATATTAGCCAGATACCAGACACCACTTATTACCAAACCCTTTTCAAGGTAAGGCTATCTTGTAGGTTATTTGTGCGCCGATGTAATAACAAAAACCCGACGACAAAATTCGTCTCTGGTTGCAGTCATATTTAGCTTTAGGAGTTCGGTGAATTGCAGCACCGGAGAATCAGAAGATTGCAAAGCGAGCGAACTCGCTAAAAAGGGCACCAGCTCAGTACTTTTACCGAGTGGAGATCTATCATCCATGCCTATCGATGCTGCAAAAAATCGATTGAAACGGTTATTCACACCAATAGTCTAATGATACAGGGAGACTCTATACGAAACACTTATTATGAGTGGAGTCTTATCGGCGTCATCACTGGACACTTCATCATTAAAATTCTCGCCCCTAGCTGTAGCTATGAGGAAGATACTATTGCAGCTCCTACTCAAGGAGAAGTCACTTCAGGACTTACTTCTTCAATAACCTCGTCGATCTAAGCTGTATTAGTGTCAGCCATCTTTTCACTTAATTAAATGCACCAACTTTTTTGCGGAATAAAACTCACTGCTGCTTCCTGGCACTCAGCCTCTTTAACCCTACCTAACGAAGTCATAACTATCTCGTGCATTATGATAGTTGCGTTTTTGAGTAATTCATTATATTATTTCACAAGAATACATGTTCAATTCAGTAGCAACAGAAGCTGGTACAATTATGGTTGACAACTTAAAGATGCCGCTGTTTGCCAACAAAATCCCGTAGACTAGATCCAACGCGTATCAATGCCTAACAACATACGAACTTGCCGTTTCGATTATGCTTTAAGAACAACGTTGACTTATTGCTCCCATAGACGGTGCCGTAAGAAATCATGTTCAGCTTGAATTCAATTCTGATTATTAAGCACCACACAAAGGTATGTAAATGAATTTATTTATTCGGACAAAACTCTGTGGACCCCACGACTGGTTATAATGTACTTCGCCTTGTCTTCATTTACGTCTCTGTTTAGATGTTGTTATCAGTCGTTGCCATTGTATTTCCAAGAACCGTTTCCTGGTTGTTGCCCAATATGTCCACGGTACACCGCTGCGTTGTGAAGCCATATCTCATTCTAAGCTTCAACTTAAAGCTTGTCCATACTTCAAAGTGATCCGATAAAATATTTTCGACACGCACTCTTTCCTGGTGCCACTTCATAAACATTTATTCGTTTGAATTCTTCTCTTTTTCAGTATTCATAAGAGCGCCACTGTGTGATATAATTATGTTCATATCAAAGGATCGCGCACCTCTTTCAAGTTAATTGTCTGTTCCTCTAGCTCCCTAATTCACACTTCAACCAACTGTCTGTCGGACTGTGTACTTTTGGTGGTGTTCGGAAACAAAATTTCTTAGTACGTATTTGCAATTAAGACACGCTGTTTTGAAGACAGTTGTATACAAAATTAAATGTACGTAATATGTGTGACGAGTCCTTCAAACGCAGACAGGCCGAAAATTCCAGAACAACCATTGCTGTCCAATTTAGTATAACCAGCTGTTCGGACTACCAGGCCGCAATTAAGTTTATGTCATGTTCAATTCAAAATCATTCCTTAATTGGAGGATTCCTTAACGCGATGGCTGAGCATTTCATGTAGGTGTCGGGACATTGTGACATACAAATTCCAAAGCTGATGATCTCGCAAGGTGTGGTACAACCTGTTCCGAAGTACCAGGTGGAGATCCACCTTCTATGCTGATAAGATACACACAATTAAACAACCAATCACGCTCGCAGGACAAATCACCTCATCTGCTCTTGTAGGGCTCTGGCTAGCATTTGCCAGCTAAACCGCCTGATTCCGCACCAACTGATTGCAAGTTCAGGAGTACTCAAACCGCGTGGTATCACAATGGGCCTACTTTTACGTCAGCTTATTTGTTTATAACTAATAACGTCACTAGTGCAGACATAACAACACGTCCTCCTTAACTATCAGCGATCAATTTCACTCTCGTCGTTAATAAAATAAATTGGTGTCCACCCCTCACACGATTGATTAAGATTTCCATTCTTCTCATTTGTAAGGCTGAAGAAAATAGTAATATTTTCCTAATTTTTATCTGCAATTTTAGTCAACACACGACCACAATAATAAGATTAATGATTTATAATGCATGACTGACATCACATTGAACCGTTCATGTAGCGAGTTGGGAGATCCTCCTTTTATTCATCAAAATGAGCGAAGTAATGGTTTCCTGCAGTCATTTCAAAACTCTATTCAACTGCTCCTTTCATTTCATACCTTTCAATGGTTCAGGTGTGGATGTGATATATCATCAATTGAAAGGCGAAAGGGAAAGGGAAAGCCAGCAAGGCAAGATAATCGAATCCCGGCGGAGAAGCACAAATTTATTAAATTTGTTTGAAATAATTGTAAAGAAGTGTACACTTGATAAAGGTCTCTGCTAAGACAAGATCCGAGTGACAAGACGGGTCTAAAGTTACTAAAGGAACCAGCGAACGTGCTATTACGTGTCAACGGTACAGTGTCCAGTTAGAACGCCGAAAAGAGTCCTAAGTACTGGCCTGCTCAGGCCGATTAGCCTCGGCCAGCACTTAGAGTCCGCCATTTTTAGGGCTCATTATGAAGGACGTGATGCTTTCAGACCATCTACGATCAGTTGAATTAAATATTAGAAGAAAGCAGAAATTCATTATTTTTACACGAAATTTAAGGCTGTATTTACAATTGTAAAAATTTACCGATTTAGGTCAGGATTTAGGGCGCCATTTTGTTGAAATATTTGTTCTGTTTCACAAGACTGTCTTGAGGCGAATTTTTCACCAAGAAAATCCATCGCCATGGGCAGGAACAGGTTGTAATAACTTGGTGCTAGGTAATCACTAAGGTGAATGCATAAGAACCCTCCCGAAGCGAGTCGATATCGATGTGTGTGGCCTGGCGTTGTCATGATGGAACACAATCCCTCTCTCATGAGACAGAGCTGCGATTTGCTTTCTTCAGCAGTTCCAATTGATGACCATAGAGATCCGAATTAGGAGTTTGCCATATGAGATCCGCTCATAGTAGATGAATATCTGCCAATCCCACCAAACACACAGCAGACCCTTGGCGCTGATTCGACTATGAACGTCTGCACTTGACGTTGTCGTAAATGATCCACATTTTGTCACCAGTCACCATCCGCTTCAAAAGTGTCGATGAAAATTTGGGCCATGATGTTCTTTGGCGTTAACTCGTGTGGTACCCATACGTCGAGCTTCTTTTTGTATCCAGCCTTGGTCCAAGCAATCGAAACAAATCAAAACAATGCTTATATGATGGTCAGACTCGACAATTTCCATGATTTTATCGACATTTTCTACAATTGGCGTTCCAGAGCGCCGTGCACCTTTGAAATTAATGGAACGGAATCGAAAACGAAAACTGCACATGATTGACTGTTACAGTATCAGGTCCATAAACATTATTTACATTTTCAGTAGCCTGGCTTGCAGTTTCGTCTTTAACGATTTTGGTGCTGGTGTCCTTTGGTCCCTTTGAAGCGCGCTCAAACAAAACTGAGTCAATCAATCACGAAGCTGTCCGTAGTTTCTTTTTAGTACGTAGCTTTCTAACGCCGTTTAGTTTGGTGCGATGGGATGCAAACAATGCGAGATATAGATTACTAAAGCCATCAGGAGGAAAAGTAATGGATTTATTTTTACTACAGCTAATATTTGTTGTGTCAAACACTAAGAGATGTTCTGTTCGGAGAGGCATGGTTGGTAGGTTTCCACTTGGAAGGATGGTTGACCCGGTACTACGTGTGACTGAATGGCTGAATTTTCAGACGATGATCCAAGCAGAATCCAAGCTTCCAGACTCAGTTCGCACACCTCGCGAATCGGGCTTTGAAACCGTTGATCCTTGATCAGCAGTCAACACTTTAGCATTTCCACTTTGGTTTTATCATAGACCTCCCATTATAAAGGGTGGTTAAATTTTGAAGGCCGATGTTGAATGTGAACCACACGTAAGCGTCAAGTTTTTTTCTGCATTTCATTTGACATTTCTCAATTTCTGACTAACTCAATTTGAACCATGGAAAGATACACAATCGAGCAACGCGTTAAAGTTATTCAGGCTTATTATGAAAATGGGCGTTCAATTTTCGAAGAAAATCATCTTCAGTGATGAGGCACATTTTTACCTCAGTGGATTCGTCAATAAGCAGAATTGCCGCATTTGGGCGAATGATAATCCAAGAGTGATTGTCGAAAAACCAATGCACCCACAAAGATTGACTGTGTGATGCGGTTTATGGGCTGGCGGCATCATCGGGCCGTATTTTTTCCAAAATGAGGCCGGTCAGGCAGTTACTGTGAATGGTGTTCGCTATCGTGAAATGATAACGAACTTTTTATGGCCCGAATTGGAAGATATGAATGTGGACGATATGTAGTTTCAACAGGACGGTTCCACTTGGCACACAACTAACGAAACAATGGCTCTTTTACGCGACAAATTCAATGGCCGTGTTATCTCACGTGGTGGCGATGTCAATTGGCCGCCAAGATTTGACACCGTTGGATTTTTTTCTTTGGGGTTATTTGAAAGAAAAGGTGTACGTCGATAAGCCAGCAACAATTCAAGAGCTAAAGGATGAGATAATTCGGCACATTAACGGCATAGAACCTCTATTATGCTTCAGCGTCATCGAAAATTTGTACCATCGGATGGAGGTGGGCCGCTGAGGTCGCGGCGGCCATTTGGCCGATATTTTGTTCCATACATAATTGAACCATACCAATATTATCATAATAAAAAGAAATGACAATCATTTCCGAAATAATTTGTGTTTTATTCAAAATCAACATCGGCCCTTCAAATTTAACCACCCTTTATCACAAGATCCACTGCTCATAGCCTGAGAATTGGACAGAAGTCTTCAGCCTATGACCAGACAAAGAACGAACAGCTTTGAACACTTGGAGAGACCGAAAAGTAAAATTCAAAAGAAATGAGATGAGTCTTTCTAAATCTAAGGCGATGACCCTGAAAAAGAGATAGAAAATCACTGCATCTACGAATATTTATCGCAGCTAGGCTGTAAGAACAAACTACGAGATCCCTTTTTACTATTACGCTGTTCTTAAGCCCTGACAGGCATTCTTCTATCCCTACATTTTCCGGGTTCATAGATAATAGAAGTATGTTGGAGTAGACCCCTATTCCTACTCCTTCGTCTACCTTCGATCCGTCTCCACGGTTTGACGATCAGACTCCCAGTACATTCTCGAAGGAATGCTGGTTGAGAAGTTCTTCTCGAAGAGAGATTGACGTAATAGGTGATCGGTGTCTCGAGGAAGGAATCTAAATTTATATAGAATGGTGGAGCTTCCAGACAGAAATAACGTAACACGTTGGGGAATTCTTTACGTCCCGGCTTTTTCCAAAATCAATTCTCTCAGGAATTCGTTTAAATTCACTTGCCTTTGTTATTTGAAACAACGAATGCACATGGCGATGATTTGTGGAGTGCCTAACATGTTTTCAAAATTCCCAATTCCTGAATACTGAGAAGAGATTTTCGGAACATACTCATTTGCGTGAAATCTCAAAATCCCGTCCAAAGGATTATGAAATGCAAACGTCGGCGGACGTGGTTTGCTGTATGTAATACCAGAATTCACTATATATACATACATTTTTTACAAAAATAAAATGAAAATATAGTCAGTACAAATGATAGGTTTTTTTTGTAAGGTCATGACGACAATTTGAAGTACATCTGATTACAAAAAAGAGATATCCTCTAACAACCCACTCATATCTGCAATTAAAACAGTCTTCCAAAAGATAATTTCAAAACCACACCTTTCACAAACTTACGCATATATGCATGTACATACGTGTGCATTTAGTTTTGTGATTTGTTTCCTTTATTTTTTCTGCAAAGTAATGCTATTTTTAATTGGGAATATATTCACATACTTGAAGCATTGTTAGTTGCACGGATCAGTAGAACCTCAATGGCATCACAGACACTAATAACCATATGTGTGGTTCTATTTTCTATCAGCGAGAAAACCAACTCGTTCGCTCTCCCTTAGCATTCAAGTAGTGTGACAAATGCTTGCGTTATATATAGATGTTCGATTTTATTTTTAAATTATCATGTGATAATTTTGCTATTCACATGATAATAGTCCTCGGTCCTCGGTAGAGGTGATTGATTTTAAAAGAATTTCGCAAGCGACAAATCAAATTCGATTGCAAATAAATACAATGAATGATGTTTACACTTCTGCTTCGGCTTGTGATGATTTTTAATTATAGTGCAAAGGTGTGCACACAAAAAAAAGGGAGGCGTGGCAGGGTGACGTTCTTCAAAATGAATCCGAACCAGAGGAACCAGAATAGCCCTGTGCACTGATCTAATGTGCAATGCATCTCCAACACATGTCTCTCATCGAATTTAATCTGAACTCGCTTGTCCTTCAAGCTGTTGAATTCTAATTCTTCTGACTGGGTCATTGATCGCGTTTCATTTAAACACAAACAGCGCAGTCAAATAAAACAATGCTGAAACTTGCGGAAGCGGGATTGCCTACATCGATTGTTTACGGATGTCGTATGTCAGTTGGCTTTGGTTTGATTTTGATTAACTTTAACTCACTATCCGCTAGCGTGTACGAGACTGGCCCTCGGCAAGTTGGTTTCAAAAGGTTCCCGTGGCAGTACTAATTTCCAATTAGGACGGATACTAAAGTAAATTCGTAAGAAATGGCGATTGAATTTCAAAGGCACACAGATGATGATGAGATTTCTTCGAATTTCTTGGAGGATACATCGTGTACTTAATGTAAACATCAACGATACATATTGTTGCAACAGTTTTTGTTACGAACGTCATCCACAGAAGCGGAATGGGACCTCAGCCAATTCTACGTGCGTCAATGAAGACTGACTTGTCGCAAATGAAAAAGGGATTTTACTTCGTTTTTGTTGTTAAAGTCAATACTCTTCTGCTGAATGTGTTATAATCACCGAAAAATGAACACACGACTGAAGAATGAAATTGGGTGGGATTATATGCCTCTTCTCCTTGATCAAGATTGATCTTAGTAGGTTTGTAGATTGGTTAAGGTGGCAGATGGAAAGCAGTTAGACTTGAGTTGGCCGTTGCACTGCCACTCGGAGCACTTGAGTAATCTTACCCACTGGTGGAGAGTAAGTTTTTGATGAGTATACCATTTAAAGCACCTAGAAATTTATATCTGCGAGTCAACCGAACTGGACACAGGTAGAGCAGGTTTCTTTCTATCCCTTTTTCATCAATGTCATTTGCGGTGGCGCCTAATTTCTTTGAGTGATTTTCCAACATGTATTGTGCTATAACCTATAACACCCACCACGTGAGTTGTGGTAGATGCAATCTTTCCAAAGAGAGCAGCGGCAAAAAGCGATCAGTCTAGGCCAGATGTATTGGGATATTTAGCCACCTCGTCTAGCCTAGTGCGATGACAGCCCTCTTTTTTTTTTCTGATACACTGACCGCCGCAAAGTGGATAGAGAGGCGAAAAAGTTAAAAAATTTTACATTGTGTGATACATTTTGCATTTGCATTCTTAAAGTATATAAGTTGGATAAACATTTCGATGAAATGGAGAAATATTTGTGTGTGTTTACATATATTTACACAGCTTAAAGTCGTTCAATTATCTAGTGAATACAGCGAAGGCCCTTGTATTCTTGTCAATAACTATGCCGCGACTTGATGGATAATTTTAAAATTTTTAACACGTTTCACAGCATGTCTAAAGAAAACGTAAACGTTTTCACAACATTGATTTTCTTATTCGTCTAGCAGCTATGAATTTTTAAATTAAATCCTCTAAAATAAATATTTGCGAAACTTCAGTAGCTTCAAGTCGCTGCAAATTGATTCATGTTTTAAAATATTATTTAGAGTCTTACTTAAACAACTGTACAAGCTTCAGCTGGGTGAACCTGCGATGGAAAGGTTGCTCAGGCTGTAACTAATACACCATCCATGGCAGTGCGTCACATATGCAAGGCAAAACCTTCACAAGTGAATGAATATGAAGTTTTGCGAAATCTCCCCGAATCTGATCCATCTTCATGTGTGTATCAAATTTGTGGAGTTTGTCTTGAAAATTGGTTATACATAAGTTGCCGTTTAAGGAAGGGAAAGCAACAAAGGAAATCAAGCCACTCATGGAGGTCCTAAAGAAATATCAATACTTGGCTTGAAAGTTGATGTGGTAAAACAAGGAATGGGCACCACAAATGATGGAAACACATCGCGTCGATTCTCTCAAAATCAAAAAACTACCACAAGTATAACAGGTGTACGTGAAGAGCTGATTCGCCGCCTCTGAATTATCCTTGACACTATCAACAGCGGTGCTGCTGTAGATCCAGTCAAATTTGTGGAGAACTGTCGAGAAACTTGGACATTATGCGTAGGCTTGTATAGTCGGTATATCATGTCTAATACAGTGCACAAGATCCTTTGGCATGGAGCCGCCATTATTTCAGCTGCGATACTACCGGTAGGAATGTTAAGCGAGGAGGCACAGGAGCCCCGAAATAGAAACTACAGATTGTAAAGGGTGATTTTTTAGCTATTATTTTTTTGGCAACACTGGTTTAAGCAGCTGACGCACGTTTCGTGTTTTGTTTCACTGTCAAACATCTTCAGTTTGGTCTATAATTTAACCATGAATCGTCTTACAAACGAACAACGCTTGCAAATTATTGAATTTTATTATCAAAATGCGTGCTCTGTTAAGAAAGTTCATCGCGCGCTTCTTACATTTTCCATTTCCAAATTGTGTTCAGCGACGAAGCTCATTTTTGGCTCAACGGGTACCTAAATAAGCAGAATTGTCGATTTTCGAGTGAATATCAGCCAGAAGCATTGCAAGAGCTACCAATGCATCCAGAAAAAGTCACAGCACGCGCAACAATGGACTTATTGGGGGGCGAGTTCGGTGAACATTTATTTCACGTTTCACGGACCGGTCAATTGGCCGCCTAGATCGTGCGATTTAACGCCTTTAGACTATTTGTTGTGGGGCTATGTTAAAGCCCATGTCCATACAGACAAGCCCGCTTCAATTGACGCATTGGAAGACAACATTGAAGCATTTATTCGTGAGATACCGGCCGAAATGTTGGAAAGAGTATGCCAAAATTGGACTAAGCGGATGGACCATTTGAGGCGCAGTCAGGGTCAACATTTGCATGAAATAATCTTCAAACATTAAATTATATGGACCGTACTATCGATTCAAATAAAGATTTCATGCATTTGATTTTATGTTTTTTTTTTAAATTTTCCTATAGCTTTTAAAAAATCATCCTTTATATGTATAAACGAAGATGTCGGCCACATGCTACTGGTGACTTCCGATCCTTATATACAAATATTTCGCAAAGAACCTTAAACCAAAGCTACTGCTGCAACTGTCATTCCGACTACCAAGCCACTGTAGCGTTTTTCAGGCAGAAACCATGGCGATTAAAGAAGCGATAAAATCTCTGGACGCAGTCGCTTTTTACTGAAAGACTTCCCTGAATTGCCGCCTATCTCTCAACGATATGGCCAAGTATTTTAACATCCACCTTATGTGGGTGCCGGGCCGCTGAGACATCCCAGAAAATAGACCTTCCCTTCTGTAGAAGTCAGCAGGGATGAAGAAGGGGTAGAAACCATTACACATCTCCGATGTAATTGCAATGTTGTCCCCACACTAGACAACTTGACACAACTAAACAACATCAATATCAGTCAAATCCTTTGCTTTATCAAAAGCTCTAGCAGGTTTGCGGAATGGGGTTTTAGATCCGCGTGGTATCACAACGGGCCTACTTTGGCGTAAGTGTGAATGCTGCTCCAGCAGTCAGTCACTCCAACCTAACCTAACCTACTGCTGCAAAGAGTGCCATCAGAAGCATTCAATCTAAATGCTGGGTCTCAAGCCATATTGGGCATGCCATATATATATATATATATATATATATCCATATGGTATACTGAATAACTAACTATAAATTGAACAGTCCGAGAGCGACAACGTACTCTTCCCGTTCCTCGACTTCGTATCCCATCTTCGGATGTTATTTCCCGTCGAGGAAGGAGTGGATCGCAAACGAATCCATCAATAATTCGACCATCCATGTGTATACTGATGGATCGAAGATGCAAATAGGACCAGGTGTGGGCATTTTCTATGAATTGTCAAACATGCACAGCTCTATCAGGATCCCTGAGGATCAAGCGGAGGTCCTGGCAGTCAAAGAAGCGGTGAGAATGATATCAATGTTGGAGATACCACCGGCTGATAGTACCATTCTAATTTTCAGTCAAGTGGCAATCAAACCAAGCAAGACAATTCCAAGCTGGTAGCGAACTGTGGCGATGAACTCAAAGTCCTTAGTGCGCAGCACACGATTACTCTATGCTGGGTCCCAGATCACAGGGAAATAGCCGCCAATGAAGCACCACGTAAACTTGCCAGAATGAGGGCCGAAATCGACCCATCCCAGCAATCGAATGGATTCAACCACAGCTGGCAGATGTCAGGAAGAAGGTGGATGATAGGATTCTAGAACTAGCAAACTTGGATGCTATGGTCCAATATCAATAGAACTAAAACCGACAAACGTCTTCAATGTGGCAAAAGCTTACTAAGGATGGTAGTTGGAGCTCTAAGGGGGCATAACCATCTGAAGCGGCATGAAACAAAAATGGGATTATCCCACGACAGTAGAACACTCCTGCCCCAGCCTCTGCCAACTGAGATACAGGACCATATGAGAATTCTTCTCCAGGACCTGCAAGAACTTTATAACATCCAACTATCCAACTTTTCAGTTTCAGATGTCGGGCTGGCTGGACGAAGAAAGGAGTTTACAAACGGTCTCGATGAGTACAATAAGGGTATAAGAAGGAACTCATTCCCCCTATGGGCGTCATAATGGGTCCACTTAAGTGAGACGTGCTCCTGTGCGTCTACCCACGATCCTGTCCTATCCTAACGAAAGATTACGGGTGCCAAAGGGCTTTTAAACTTAGTAAGGCGCTAGTAATCTTAATTCTGCACATAACACAGTGGAATGTATACCTACAACCAGATCGAACCTGAAACCTAATGAAAAGCTACCAAGACTGATTTGAAGGAGAACTTAAATTTGTTTGTATAAATAAATGACAAAGACCGCATGAGTCGTGTAGGAATCCAAAAATGTATTGTTTTCACAAAGAATGTGTTGAGTTCACAACTCAAGCCTCAAAATATTCTAATTAGTCCTAATCACACAGCGCACCAAAGGAGAACTCAAAACACTTGACGGCGGAGACAGCAACAGACCGTGCAAGCCGAACATGTGCATTGTTTAAGGCCCAGGTTCAAATTAGATAACCAAATGTTTATTCGGTTCACTAGAGCCACATGGTTGCAAGAAACTTGTTGCCTTATAATTGATAATAATAAACTAACAATGGGCGGACAGTTCAACTTCATGTAAAGCTTCTCAAGCATAGCCATTCCGGCATCCGACAAAAAACTGAAGGTTGCCTCCATTCGTCAAAGCGCATGAATTAGACTCAGACTAGAAATCTGTCTCGGAGTGTAGTGCCGCCTAAAGCAGAAGAATGTTTTGTTCACAATGTTATTTCTTTAGTTCGACGAGTGTGGTAATGCGGTATAATTGTGTGGACCAGCGCGGCGGTGGCTAATTTGGGAAAAAATGCAGTCACAAGGCAAGATATTGATGCCGTAGTTTTAGGCAAAAGGCAATATTCGTGATTTGAAAGAGTATGCAAATGAATTTGTCTTGCAGGAGCACAGTGAAGTCGAGACGTCGACAAGAACGTCAGTTTCAACTCTTATGACTCATACTGTATTTAATCGATACAATTTAACTGACATCGAATAGCTTCAAGTCGCGTCTAAGGAATATGTCGGATGTGTATAACCCTAGACCAACTAAGAGGTCGACAGGGCATTTGCTTTTGATCCATTCAAGAAATTCTGAGGACATTTTTTTTTTCTTGATTATTTATTTAAGTAAGAGGTATGTACATTAAGATTTACATCTTTTTTAGTACTTAGTATTTACAATTTAGAATTTTTACAGATTTTTTCCCAAAAACTTGGATTTGGGGGATGATTTCATGGGAGTGGGGAAAAGTAGGGGATGATTGAACTTTTAAAATCTTTCTGATTCGGTATCGATTTAATATTAGAAGGTAAAGAGTTCCATAGTCTAGCAGTATGAATGAAAAATAAACGCGATGAATTTAAAAAGTTATTGCGATAAGTTATTAGATTAATTGACCTATTTGAACGAGTAAAATTAAGCCTGTTGAACAAATAATCCGGACTACGACTGTGAATCAATTTGTGGAGGAAAATCCAGTTCCTGGCGTTAATGTACTCTTGGAGACTGCACCCCAGTAAGTCCCTGGCATAAGCAGAGATATGCTCACATCTGCGAATGCCATAAATATATCGAACTGCATCATTAAATGCCACCTGTAACTTGTGCATGGAGAGCGAGTCAGGATTACAATATATGAATTCACCGTATCTTATGAGAGGTAGTGTTAGAGCAGTTACAAATTTTTTTTGCGTGTGCCTTGCGGAGTGTAATCAGCACTGGGGGCCATAGTTTACGGAGGCAACCATAGATGCGACCAACAACCGTATTGATATGGTCATATCCAGATAGATCATTGCTTATTACATATCCAAGACTCGTTGTTTTCTCAACGGATTTAATTTTATAGGAACCAAGATAGAGTTCGGGCATATGGTCTAGATCAAGCTTCAGTTTGGAAATAGGTACTAGCAGTAACTTAATTGGATTTAGTTGTAGCCCGTTTATACTTGACCAATCGAAAATATCTTTTAAGTCGTTGTTTAAAAGAGTCGCGAGTTCATCAAGATTTGGAAAAGGTTTGGCCAGATGCAATTGAACATCATCAGCATACAAGTGTACTGAGCAATGCCTACACACGGAAGGTAAATCATTGATGAACATGCAGAAGAGAATCGGACATAGTATTGAACCCTGCGGAACACCTTGTTCTACTCCCAAAAGACAGGAATAACTTTGACTACATTTTGTGATCTCATTGAGAGAAAACTCCTCACTAATCCAACCGCTCTATCACTGAAATCAAAGTAATTCTGAAGATTCCAGCACAAAATATTATGGTTTACTTTGTCAAAAGCCTTAGAGAAATCCAGCAGATTTTGCTACATTCTCCTCATAGATCGTGCAGCGGTGTCTACTGTCAAAACTTAGTATGTTTCGCAGGCACCGGTTCACAAACGTCTCTGGCCTTCTTGTGACATCATAATGGCGGTCGCTTTCCAAGTGCTGCACCCATATAACAGTACGGACTTAACATTGGAGCGCAACACTCTTAGCTTGGTGTTTAAGCTAATAGCATTGCTTCTCCATATTGAGGACAACATACCGAATGTTGACTTAGCTTTATATATTCCGTTTGCACATGTACTTCGGTTCCTCCATTGCCTGAGATAATACTGCCGAGGTGTGGGCAACACTCTACTCTCTCAACCGTTGTCCAGCCATATCTATTTGATCGCGAGAGTTTTATGCGTGAGTAACTTTGTTTTGGACGAGCTGGCCTTCAGACCCATGGCGTTAGCCTCCTTCTTCACATTTGTTGCCATTTGGTGGAGGTTCATAATCCTATGAGAGTAGGCACACGTCGTTAGTGTAGTCAAGATGATTTATGTGTGATGAAAGTGTCCATCGAATTCCTTATGTTCTCGATGACAGATCAGAGTTCAGCACATCACTAGTCACCAATAAAAACCATATTGAGGATAGGATGCAACCTTGCCTGACTCCACTTTGGATTTCAAAAACTTGTGACAAGTTTTCTCTGCCCATCGTAAGTCGCTTTGATTATCAAAGCTATAAGCTTATCTGGGATTCTTCTCCTGCGTAACTCAAGCCAAATAAGCTGTCCCTTTTGACACGAATCGAAATAGATGAATAAGACATCATACATAAGACTCTAAGGACACTAAGAACACCTGGAGTTGGTCCAACAATCAGGGTAGAGGAGCAAGAATTTGGGTCGATAGTAGCAGCCGATAACAACATTGAGGAGGAAATACGTGGGCGGCTGCTCAAAGCCAGCAAAGCCTACTCTAGTCTGTCAAGGTTAAATCCAGAAACCTAGGTTAAGTTAGGTTAGCCACGCGAAGAGGTCCAGTACTCATGTATTTATCCGAGATTTAGGTGCTCAGTAAAAGGCACTCCCAACTCTTAGCCGCGTTCGAGAGGAAAGTATTACGGAAAATTGGTGGCCCCACACGTGAGGAAGACCGATTCCGGAGACGTTACAACCATGAGTTGTACGCTATCTACCTAGAAGCAGATGTGATAAAGAAGATAATGCTCGGTAGACCCCAGAGGGGTGGACATCTAGTGAAGCGGAGCCTACTCGGAAAACCCTTGGTGGCAGATTTTATGGAGGTAGGCAGCGGGTAGACCCTGCTTGCGCTGGAAGGATAGCGTAGAGCAGGACGCACGCAGTCTAGGGATGCCAAACTTTATGACATCGGCCCGCAATCGGGATCGGTTGAGAGACTTCTTGAAGGAGGACAGGACCGATTCCAGGTTGTAGTGCCGGTGATGATGATGAGCATGCTAAGCACTTTCTGCTCGAACCGTATCTAAAACGAACATCTTCATCAGAAAACGGACCAGGAACCTATAGGCACCACTATTCAACGGCGCAATTGGCCGTGGATTGGTCGTATTATTCGAAAAGAGGGCTGTCCCATAGCAAAACATGTGATGCAGTGGAAGCAGCTAACCCAAGACGGTAGAATACCGTGTCGTCCGAGAAGTACATGGCGCAGATCAGTATTGGAGGAGTCCCAACAGTTGGGGAAGACTTGGAGAAACTCATTGCGAGAAACCGTACATGATGGTGCGTAGTGGTAGTAGAAGCCATAGCACTCGCAAGGGGATACTGGATCTAAGTAAGTACTGGAAACTGATACGGCCTTTAGACTACCAATCCCCACGTATGGATTATTAGCTCGTGGCTAGCCCCTAGGAAAAAAAATTCAGTGTACTTATGCTTAGTAAGATACGACGAACGGAAGGTACAGGCGCCACGGGAGCCCTGGCGTCGAGTCCTTCGGATTCTCTCACTGTTCTACTACATGTTCGACTATTGATCTTCGTATACAAACCAGATTTGTGCAGAGTGCCAGCAGAGGCAGAGTCTCAGCTGTGAAAAGAAAGACTGTATGGTCACAGCTGGATCCTGAACTTAGTACTGAGAGGCTTTGTATCGAATCCAACAGACTATACATCTCCACAATAGGTTTTACAAAGCATCCATTGAAGCATCAATAGAACCACTTATCAGAGCAATGGTATCAAAATGACACATGATGCTTATTGGGACTTCTTACTTAACCGGCGCTTAGTACACAGACGCAGAAACTGGCGAAGGTTACTCGAAGCGTGAGTGATTTGAGCGTGATAGGCAGGTAGGCTGCCAGCGAAATCGTCAGCATTCTTAGACCATGTTGGTCCATTCTGATACCCATAGTCAGACTACTGCCTCTGATCGACAACTCCAGTGGTAGTGCCGTTAATTTTATCCCAACTGCAAAATGATGCCTCCAGATTCGATATCCGGATAAAGCGTATTAACATAGCTTTGACTGGGATTCGAAGTGAGGACTCCTCTAACCAATGGTAGGCGCTCAATAAAGCTGCGCCATCCAGCTGTTTAACGAAAAGCTTACCTCATTATAAAATCTCACAGGAATGTGTTTGAAGGATTCATGATCGCCAGTGGCCTCCATCAATCGTCTGTTGACCGCCCAAAACTGGTCAAACTTGTCTGCAATACGATTTTATTTAACAAAAAATTACTTGTTAAACATTTCCTTTTTGTATTTACCATTTACAAGACCGAGCCACAATTGATTGTGGTCCTTTTTCTGCATAGCGGATATAACTTGACCCCGGTGTTTCAAGACATCTGCTTCCTTCAGGCACGACATGAAGTGCGACTCAAGAACGTCTCTAGATAAGAACAAAGACATCGAATCAGTATTGATGAATTAATCATGCATAGAATGGTTCACTACTTAGTTGCAAATTTAACCAGCACGTCTTCTGGAAATTTTGAGAAGTGGATGGTCAGATTCCATGGCAGTTCATCTTCCTCAGAGTGATGTAAATCATACAACACACCTGCAAAAGCATGAATAAAGGAATTCGTGGTCTTTATTGTGATGTGACTTTTCGGAGCGTGGGCCAGACTTCAAGTCAGTTCTATCTCACCAGACGCATTCTAATAAGAAAAAAATATGTGAAATTACCTATAGGATAATGTAGCTTAAGTGGTGTTCCATTGTAGTCGAACCAGACATTTCCATCTTGCTGATCGTTTGCAATGTAACGATTGAAATACTTCTTTACCTAAAACAACAGATGCGAATGCAGTTGAAAGAAACGCTTTGGAAAGTGTGCAATTATGTGAAACGTACTTTGTCTGTGACTAGGGGTAGGTAGCTAAGGCGTGAGACCATCAAATAAAATTGATTTGGCTGTTGTAGGCCAGCTATTTCATCGGAATCCGCTTGAAAACATACTGGAATTTGTCCTTCCCAGACAATTCTCAAAACTTCACGATCATTTGCCATTTAAATGCGATTATTTTCAAGAATGAATTAAATCAACTTCTTTTTTGTTTATTGTTCTTAAAAGTGTTTGGAATTTTTTTTTATGCGATTGTGACACATAAATTTGGGATTATACAAAACATATGTTGTGACAAGTGACAGAAAAGATTAGGGTGGAAGCGAAGTGTTATCAAGAGTCGGTAAGGTGGAGTATTATTTTGACTAATCTTTGAAATATCTGTATAAAAATACGCCAGATTCAATTAATTATACTCTCTTTTAGATGCTCTCAATGCCAATAAAATTACTAATCTAATGGCATATATAATAAGGAGACTTGATCAAATTGGAAAACTGAATATATATGAACTAATTTTCTTGTAAATTCATTACGACTGGCAGTGATGTAGATTGCCGCAACTGACAGATGATATAAGAAGCTGTTCCCTTCCATGCGAATTCCTTCTTAAATTTTTTCTTAGCTAAGATTCGTGATAGCATCAACTAGAAATGCAAATCCTCTCCAAATCATTAAGGCGCATATCTCGGTTCCGATTAGAAGGATGTGCAACCCAATTTGTCAACTGTCGGAATATACAAAACCGCTTGCTATCTACACCTGCCCCAGTAAAATTAGCCTTCAATGTGTACAATCAAAGTGGAACTAATGAAAATGCAACTCCAGTCATTATATTGCACGGTCTCTTCGGGTCGAAACAAAACTGGAGAACAACAGCAAAAGGCCTCAACAGCAAAACCAAACGAAAGGCAAGTTAAAATTTGAATTGTAACCGAATTGATTGATAGCAATTGTACAGATTTATGTTGCAGATATCAGAAATCACGGCGAAAGTCCACATGATGATAATCACACAACAGCTCATTTGTGCGAAGACCTGCATCTTCTCATTCAAAGTGAACGTCTTCAACGTGCTTCTATCATCGGCCACAGCATGGGTGGGAAAACATTGATGTACTTCGCAATGAAATATGTATGTAAGCAATTCGAAGCATTTGTATATGGCATCTTAATTATTCAAATTCATCATTCAACAGCCGGAACTAGTAGAGAGAGCCGTGGTTGTCGATATATCGCCAGTTTCAATTCCCGAAGACTTTGCTCAAACCAAGCAAATACTGGAAGCAATGATTAAAGTTAAAATCCCGTCAAACGTTTCATTGGATGAAGGCCGCGCAATAGCCGAAAAGTTCATAACAAACGTAGTCGATGATAAGAAAACTGTTGACTTTGTCATGTACAATTTAAGAAAGTCACCTGCTGGCGAGTATGAACGAGCTTTGTGTGTACAAATGAATTAAGTGACTAGCTTGAATGATATTTCCAAGGTTCTCGTGGCGTTTAAATGTGGAATCACTTGTGAGAAATTTCGAAAATATAGGCGATATACGGAAATTAGAGTTTCCACCGTTCACTGGGCCAGTTCTGTTCATTGGGGGAAAGCAGTCTTCCTTTATAAAGTAACGAGCGGTTTGTTTATTCAAAATATCTGTTATTGCATTGTTTTTTCTTTTTCTTGCAGTCCAGACGATTGGCCGAGAATTAAGGAAATCTTTCCCAACGCTCAATTGGAATGGTTGAACACTAGCCATTTGGTACACATTGAACAACCTGCACAATTTTTGGAATTGGTCGCTAATTTCTTAAACAAATAGGCAAGAGTTGTGGACAGTCTAATAATGGAATACCACGTCGTTGGTTCTATGTCTAAGAAGGCCTAATTGAAGTTGAAAATAAACTGAAAACATTCAAAAAAGGAACTTACCTGTTTTATTTGCGCTGTTTCTTGCGAATGCTGAATGATGATGTGACGGATGCCAAACCGATTTGCTCTAAATAGGCCATTATTCGAGTGCCCAGAGACGAACAACTATGGCCTATTAATTATATAATATATAAATCTTCAACATACACGTTACAAGCAAAGCTGAAAGGCTTTATTTAGGCGAACACTTTCAATAAGACTCACTTCACAGTCAACAGCTGAAAACATATTCAACCTGGCAATGCCTTAATTATTTTTGACACTTCACTGATAACCCCGTCAGCTGTGGTTATAAAAGATGTAAATACTTTCAGTTCGTTCGCAGGAGAAGTGATTACAAAATGCATATTCTCGGTGGAAGTTTTCGAGTTATTTCCAAGCTACCGTCGTTTGTCAATCAAAATTATGGTGCGTGGATAGTAGGGGCAAGATGTTGCGCGCATATTGCGTCCGTGAAAATGAAGTTCGATGTCTTCGCACCGACAACGGCAGATCCAATGTTACCACCCCTAATCATTATGCACGGTCTCTTTGGGTCCAGACACAACTGGAGATCACTATCAAAGTTGCTGTCCAATGAAACCAAACGGAAAGTAAGGCAATGTTAAAGTAGCAATAAGAGTTGCATTTTAAAAGCGCATAGATCTATGCTGTAGATGCAAGAAATCACGGTGATAGCCCGCACTCCGACGAACACGGTTCAAATCAAATGGCAGCCGATGTGGCCACTTTCATGAAGGATGAGCAACTCGACAAGGCTTGCGTTCTGGGACACAGTATGGGTGGAAAGGCGATGATGGTCTTTGCTCTAAAATTCGTAAGTTTTGCTAGATGTTGTTCCGAAAGTTTATTCTACCGCATCTTTTAGCCACATCTAGTGGAGAAGGCAATAATAGTTGATGTATCGCCAGTAGCCATGCCGCAAAATTCGGATGTCATGACAGACATTTTAAAGGCAATGGCAAGCGCACATGCCCCGAAGGAGCTATCATTGTCACAGGGTCGTAAGGCGGTGAAAGAGCATCTAATGGCGACTGCGGACATCGACGAGAACACTGTTAACTTCATTTTACTAAGCTACACGAAAACACCATCGGGAGAGTATGATCTGCAGCCATGACAACTAAATTTTCTTGACTGTGTTCCCCTTTTAGGTTTGCATGGAAAGTGAACGTTCCCACGCTGCTGAGTGCGTTTCCAAAATTTAGGGAAGAACAGTACGTTCAGTGGGCACCCTTCACAGGGCCGGTGTTATTTGCTTGTGGGAAGCGGTCACCTTACATGAAGTTAACAACATTGAAACTATTTTAACGTGTTTTTTTTTAACTAATATGACTATTTTCAGTGTTGCCGATTGGCCGAAAGTTAAGGCGATATTTCCCAACGCCGACTTGAAGTGGTTCGACGCTGGACACTTGGTTCACTTGGAACAACCAGCTCAGCTAATACAGGAAATTAGAAATTTCCTGCAGAAATAAAACTCATGAGTGCTTGTATAGTTTCTATGCGATGTAATGGGCAAAAATAAACGCTGTTTCTATTTGCTGCCAGAATTATGTGATTTTATTTTGAATTGAAAGTTAGTGTGCGAGGGGAAGGGACAATTCTTCGATGGTTTGGTCACGTGGAAAGAATGTCCCATCACGACTTCCGAGGCGTTTGAATTCGATTCCATGAGGTAGGCGTCAGGCGACCGCTTGGTAGACCCAGTACGAGGTGCTTGGACAAAGTCCAAAAACTCGCCTGGTTTCGATTGCCCACAATGAGTTGAGCGAGAGAGAGAGTTGAGTTGAGAATGAGCTACTAATGAGTCAGAGTCGATGTCGGAGGATCGAGTGGCCTGGACATCTCTAGTGCGTGTTTTGCGACTCTAATTGATGATGATGGTGATTCAAATTGGAAAATGTGTGTGATCGTGAATGATAGTGAAACATAAGTGTGCACATCAGCTTCACTGTCGCTTTATTCTGTGGAGAGACGGCGAAGCTCTAGTATTATTCCAGATGTACGGCACTGTGGGTATCTTGTTGCGTCCATAAAATGTAATTCTGCATACAATATATGTAAATAAAGGCTGATTTTTTAGCTATTATCTTTTTGGCAACACTGGTTTAAACAGCTGACGCACGTTTCGTGTTTTGTTTCACCGTCAAACATCTTCAGATTGGTCTATAATTTAACCATGAATCGTCTTACAAACGAACAACGCTTGCAAATTATTGAATTTTATTATCAAAATGCGTGCTCTGTTAAGAAAGTTCATCGCGCGCTTCTTCCATTTTATGGTCAGTTTAATCGACCCACTGAAGCGGCTATTCGGGCTATTGTGACTAAATTTCGCACCAAATTTACATTGTTGGAGTGAATATCAGCCAGAAGCATTGCTAGAGCTACCAATGCATCCAGAAAAAGTCACAGTTTGGTGCGGTTTATGGGCTGGTGGCATCATTGGACCGTACTTCTTCAAAGATGATGCGAATCGTAACGTAACTGTGAATGGTGAGCGCTACCGTGAGATGATATACAACTTTTTTTTGCCCAAAATGCAAAAGCTTGACTTGCATGACATGTGGTTTCAACAAGACGGTGCCAAATGCCACACAGCACGCGCAACAATGGACTTACTGAGGGGCGAGTTCGGTGAACATTTTATTTCACGTTCGGGACCGGTCAATTGGCCGCCTAGATCGTGCGATTTAACGCCTTTAGACTATATTTTGTGGGGCTATGTTAAAGCCTATGTCTATACAGACAAGCCCGCTTCAATTGACGCATTGGAAGACAACATTGAAGCATTTATTCGTGAGATACCGGCCGAAATGTTGGAAAGAGTATGCCAAAATCGGACTAAGCGGATGGACCATTTGAGGCGCAGTCAAGGTCAACATTTGCATGGAATAATCTTCAAACATTAAATTATATGGACCGTACTATCGATTCAAATAAAGATTTCATGCATTTTTCTGAATTTTATGTGTTTTTTTTTGAAAAACTTTCCTATAGCTTTTAAAAAATCACCCTTTATATGCGATACTTAGGAGACTGATGCCTCTGTAGCTGGCGCAGATCAAAGGGTCTCCTTTTTTATGGATCGGGCAAACAATGCTGAGGTTCCATTCATCGGGCATGTTTTCCTCCGACCATGTATAAAACAACTAAATTGAATTCTCACATCGTGCTTTTATTACAGATACATTTCAATTCCGAATATAATTTGATTTGTTTGTTTTGCTCTTGATTACAGTATAACAATAGACATTCCGAATATTTAACTATTACACTTGGAAACAGAATAAAAAACATAGTTAAAAAATAAGACTGCAACACATGGGCGGCAGAGTGTACATAAATAATTTTTCATTGATTTGCTAACATTTATTGTAATCATTTTTTTTTTTTTTTTTGTTTATTAAAAAGTATTCTCTTATCGAGTTATTTGCGTATCAATCATTACGTTAGGTAATCGAAAATATGTATAATATTCGTGATGTGTGTTTTTTTTTGTTCTCTTGGACAGAATTTTTTCCGCTGATGTGTGTGTTTGTTTTACGTCTTTGCAAAAAACTAAACTAACTTAAATGACCGTATAACCTCGTGCTTAATAATGTGAACCGAGCAAAAGCTCCTTATTTAAACGTATTTTGATTTTGTTCTTTTTTTTTTGTTTTTCATTGTTTTCTCATTAAAATGATACATTGGATATACATACGTATGCTGATTAAAATCTTTTATTTTACAAAATATATATATATATGTATTGCGTATTTTAAATAGATTTTTGTTTTTTATTTCTTGTTCATATGCATTTGTTACGACGATGAATTATACTTATGGTACTGCCTACGAAGTGTTCTTAAACATCAAACAGAAGCGTAGTTAATTGAATTTCATCTAGTATTTGCTGTTTTTGTTTCAGTTTTATTTTGTCACAAGCTTATATGCTTTGTGTTGTCTTTTTATCGTTCACCATCGGTGGTTGGAATGAATTGGAATTTAGTCTTAACTAAAAGGTATCACTGTAAACGATTGCAAGTCGAGAGTGAGATCTGGTTGCACTTAATTCTATCATATACACCATATACAATGTTAAGTGATGTGAATTAAGTGATTCTTGTTAGGAGTGAACGCAGTAGTTAATGTTTTTTTTATTGGCTTTTAAAACGCAAGCTTGAACACATTTTATTTAAACAAAAGTGATTAACAAAATGAATTATTAAAATGGCTAAGATGCAGCCTCCTCTACGTATAAATGACGCGAAGAAAAGTAGTCTCAGTTATTTGGACAGGTTTTTCGATTGTAACCGACTACTAACAATTGAGATTTTTTTAAGGCGGCTACTGACTCGAAAAATTGAAGATTTGAAGACACACGCGCTCAGACTTGAGCTTTCAAATAATCAGACAGATGCCGTATTTGAAACAATAAAGGCTATATCGAAACGACGCGTTCGTGCGTTCCGACTTTGACATTTTGCGAAAAATAGGGGAACATGGGGACACTTGATCCCCCGGGAGACTTGATCCCTGGGTATTATTTCCACAACGAGAAATATTTTCTTGGAATAATAAAGCGGCATCACAGCATTTGATATTGAAAATAACTTCAGACGGCGTTTTGCCACTCGCACGGAAGAACTTTAACCTGAAGGGTGTATTTTTTTGTTAATAGCCGTAAAGTTATTTTTTTTAAGTTTTTCTTGGATTTTTTTTTTGTCTACAGCGTGTGTATTTATTTTGGTAAGCATTTGCGCATATCTCTCTATAAAATATAGTTTGTTTTCCATACAAATTTTGTGAATAAGTAAAAAACTACCAGAGGGGATACTTGATCCCATTAAAGTAAGGGAGACTTGATCCCGGGATCTATATACGTGTCCCAATAGATGCCAGAAAACTGAGGAAAGCTGTTCAGAGTGTTTTCGAAGGCAAAACTTTCCGGGATACCTATCATGACACTGAAAAGATACTATCGCAACACATCAGCAAGCGAACGACGGAAGTTACACCCCTGATTATGCGCTGTCGAGAATATAGTCTCTAAACGAAGAAGCAGTAGAGTTGATCCCCCTTGTAACCAAGTCTACCCTACAATGGGATCAAGTCTCCCTTATTCGGGGACACTTGATTACTTTTGAAAATTTTAGAAAAAGAGCTAAAAGAATATCTCGTCGAACCTTTTTTGTTTGCTAAACTTAACAATACGATAAACAACACAAAGGGTTATAAATCCGTTAAATGCGAAGGAAGTATATCTTATACTTGCCGAAAGAATGCGTAATTCAAAAAGGGGGGATCAACTGTCCCCATGTTCCCCTACATGTAAAATCATTTGTTAAGTCGGAATGGGGCGGTCGGGCGTCTAGATTTCACAGACCGTAATATCGTAAGCCAGTGCACAAATTTCAAAAGTCGAGCTACTGGCGTTTTGCCGATTGTGATATTTTTTTTTTTAAATATATTTCTCAATTTGATTGGGATTTTGTTAATAGTAATTTCATAAGCTTCCTTGGAAAATGAATTTCCGAATATTTGACTTCTCAAACGCGCGCATTCTACTTCGATATGGAAAATTGAGGTTGCCGAGCCTTACAAAGTTCTCATTTTTAATTGTTTTTGTGACGATTGACGCAGCGTATTGTGCAAATAGGTCGACATGACATGAACAATCATATTAGCTGCAAAAAAAAACTGTCTGAATTCTTGAAAGCACCAGAAACTTCATTGGATTCGACTCAAGACTAACTAAAAATTGTGCACATTGCTTGTACACGTATGTATAGCAATGGCCTGCATTTTAGAGAAACTCCTTTGTTTCCATTAGGTGGATTTCTTCCTTCTATTATACATCGATTCAATAAGGCCAGCATATATTCAGCTCGACAGCATCACGTAAGTGAACATCTTTTGGTTTAAAAAAAATGTGCGACATTTATCAGTTGACCTTATGCATCGTTCCTTAAGCGGTTGCGCTCAAATAAATTAGAACACTTGTTTGTAAGAACTATAAATAGTAGTAAATAAAAATAGTTGACAGCACAATAATCATGTTTGTTCAAGGGCTTAGACGTTGTTCCAGTCTTGTTTGTTTTTCGGAAAACATTTCACATGAAATTAAAACATGAGACAACTGATCACTTCTGATGTTTATGGCCTTACCCTTAGTTCAAGCGTGTTTCAAAAAGGTTTCGTGAATGCACTTGTAGGTTGTGAGAACCCTACTTCAATTTGATGTGAGAAACCAAAGGCAACTAGCAAGGAATAGTGTGTGGCAGAGAGCTTGCTGTTTGGGAACGTCCATTATAGCACCACGCTACGCTATGACATTATAGCACCACGCTACCTACAAGTTGTGAGAACCCTATTTCTATTTGATGTGCAAAACTAGTGGCAACTAGCAGGGAATAGTGTGCGCCAGGGAGCTTTACTGTTTGGTGAGGTCCATTACAGCATCACGCTAGGCTATGACATTATAGCACGACGCTAGGCTATGACATTATAGCACCACGCTACCTACAAGTTGCGAGAACCCTACTTCAATTTGATGTGAAAAACCAGAGGCAACTAGCAAATAGTGTGCGCCAGAGAGCTTGCTGTTTCAGGACGTCCTTTACAGTACCACGCTAGACCAGATTAAACATAAAATATTAACAAAGAAAACAATTAAAGTGTCTCCTTACAGAAAGGCAATTGAAACCACTTGCTATTCACCAACACCAGCTGCATGCGCACACTTGAAACGAAGAAATCACCACCCTACGCAAATCTTTCACCGATAACCTCAACATGTGGTGTTCGTTGAAAAAAATATAAAATACATTTCTTACTCGCATGCAAACTACCGTCAACCTACTAAACTACATCAACGACACGAGGAAACATGCTTTTAAACATTTAACCGATGTGTTACCCTAAATGACAACTCGCTCCTATCTTACACACTACACAATACAAAAGCACACAAAATTGGAATGCAGACAAAACAAAAAATGTTCATATATATTAATATAATTATGTTCTCGTTTGTATAAACATCTAAGTGCTAAGCAGATTTATAAAACGTTCTCTTTGGTATGGAAACTCATAGACGAGAATGAAATAAATATCATGGAACACAGCATCATTATTAATCTAAGGCAAGGGTGATTTATGTAAGTAGGTTATTGAAATACATTAACAATACGCTCAACGATGAAACTAGCCAAAAAAAAAGAGATCATCAATCGCCGATTAACCTGTAATAATGGAAAAGTACGTTACTCGTGTTTGTTTGATTTCCTTTCATCTTTTCTCATTTTCGTTTTTTTTTCTTCAAACAAACAGATAAATTGTTCGGGAATGGTAATAAATTCTTATCTAAACAACTAAACCACCATCGTATGCGTAGTCTGCTTTGTTGTGCATGATTAGTCGATCTTCGACAAAATAAAATGAATCGGAACGTGTGTCAAAGGGACTGGCTATCATTTCAGCGACTTAAAAAAAAAGAAGAAGAAACAATCAAAATTCGTTCAAATCAATAGAATTGCAAATGCACTTACTCAGATCTGGCGGCAAGTTAGGGAACTCGTAGATGTGCTCGCAAGTGTTCTTCGAAAACGGTATACAATAGCCGAATTCAAAGTCAAATGTCTTCAGTACTCGATCCCGAAAGAAATGGCGTTCAATCATTCGAAATCTATTCACTGGTTTACTGCCAACCGTAAATTCCACCCTGAAATTGAGAGGGAAAAAGAAAATAAATAATAATGAAATGACAATGGACGAAATGCGAGGTGGCATGACGTGACAGAGGCCATAAAATATTCACCAATTGGGTGTAGTCAGTTATTCACTTTTCCACCCTTCTCAGGGGGGGAGGACGATTTAATTAGTTGAAGGACTATGCAGGTTTGTGAAGAACTGTCTTTTTTGAAAAAATACACGAGTCCGTATGTATTTCAGAGACCTCATAAGGAATTGTTTTGTTAATGAAAGTGGGGTGGGAGGGTGAAGAATTCGAAGATCCTATTGCTCATGCGGTTGAGAATTGAGGGGGAATTTAATCCAATTAGCGACACCATGGCCAGCTATTGGGGGATAACGCGAACTGAGGAAAACAGTTGGCTTTGGACATGGCACTAGCCGAATCTGGAATCGCATTTTAGTAGGGGCAGTGTTAGAGAATTGTTTTGCGCCCCGGGTAACAGAGTTACAAAAACTGTCATAAGTGATATGCGGCATATGCGTCTAGACACTATCAGACCATGGACCTCTAGAGCAGAAGATAAACCATTTATTCACTAAGCCACCGCGACGACCACCTCAGATGACAAAACATTAGTAAATCAACACGAACAAGTTATATTAACCTTTGCCCATGGCGTGATAAAGCAAATAGCAACTTGCCATGTTTATCAAATCTAATTGTCTAATATCTTTTAGTCATTATCTGTTGGCCGTACTTTGTGTGTATCTAGAGAGAGGTCAATATGATTCGTGTCATGCATTAGTAAATGCATTAGTGACGCAGGCTTAGACTGTATTGATCCCCTAGCGAAACTACTTTTCCCACAACAACAAATGGGACAAGCCCACATCTTAGAAAAATTAGCATTTTACAGTGAAGAGAAAAATGTGTGTTTAATAGTCCTCACATGGGTTGGTCAATCATACGGTTTCATCGTCATGCACATGTGTGCCCTTCATTAGGCAGACCTTCAGTTTTTGTTGTAAATTCGCAATTTTCGCTGCAATAAAATTATTTTATTGGCCAAGTTAATAACCATCATCATCGCGTACACACTTCTCGCCGCACGCACATAAACTAAAAACAAAACATGCAAATATTTTCCATTTTGTTTTTACTCACGTAGCTCCAACAGTTTTAAGATTCAAAAATGCGGGAGTAAACTGATAGCGAACATATCGGCCAGCATTCGGATCCACAGGATCATCTAACGATAGCTCTTCGGTGGCCAGAGTCGCCTCCTCCACTGATCCCTCGGGGAATTGTTCACTGGGTGGTTTTGCAATCTCGAAAAGGACAGCTCCGCTTTCTAGGTCGCGTATTTTGAAACGAGTAAAATCTATTTCATAAATATTCGCATCAGGTGTGCATAAGTAATCTTCGGCGATCTTATTTAGCCGCAGTACATCGTCAGGACTGATTATTCGTTCTGGTGAATGACTACTCGACTCTAGAGATGACCCAGCAGCACCCGATTGAATTGGGTTAACTTGTTGTGGTTTACCAATTACACTCATTGTCAAAATGAAATTCCGAACTTCTGAGATATTCAAATTGAATCTAACAAGGGATCTAATTTTATCTGTTCATGAATATGGGATTTTGTCTCACAAAATGAAACTTTCTTGTCTAAAACTAGGACTTTGCTTTGTCCTCTCTGCTTGATGCAGTGAAAAAGTTTTTTTTTTCTTCCTTTCCTCTTCACTTATTTCTGTGCACAACTGTGGAACTGTCAAAAGTTTTTATTTTCCTCTAATGACTCGTTGGTGTTCTTTGTTTGGGCTCGTTTTCGTTGATAGGGCATTTGGTGCTGTTTCATTTGAAGTGCTTGGGTTCACTTAGCGATTCGATAACATCGATAACCTGAGTCGAAGAAGGGATTTTTTTATTTGGTGTAGTAAGATATCAAACCGTTTCAATGACGTTCTTCCATAAAAGCAATTCTGTAATTCAATAAAGTGTTTTTTTTTTACATTTGCTTCATAAATTAGATTCAACAAATTGATGTTATATGAACGGAACTGTTGCATATATGGCGGCGTTCACACTCAACAATTTAACGATACGATAAATTGGAGAAATATCAATATGCTTTGTTTACCCTACTACACACGCCTGCCAATTTTTAGTAACGAGCTTTCACATTGATCAAGCACGGTTATCAAGCAAACCGTATCCACAAACAGTTGAGTGTGAACTCCACTTAAGCCGATGAAAAATCGAAGATATAACAATATTCCCTACACATAATTTAATGCTAATTTTTAAATGATTTTTTATAATTTGTTTTACATAATTTTTAAATCGAATTCGTTCGAAATTTAAATAAATCTAAAATCCCATTATAGCAAATCAAAACTTCACTTATCACTGAACGCAACCATTCGACACCAGTTGACAGATCGGCACGTCAATTCAAACACATTTAACCACTTTCCAGATAGTATAGCATTGGAAAGTGCCGCCATATTGCCTGCCATCTTCAGCGGCATTCATTCGATTTTCGTGGGGAAGGCTAAAGAAATTTCGTTCAGGACGTTTGGCAATTTTCACAAAATATATCGCAACAATTCCCTCACATAATTCAATTGAAAACAGAAAGAAAACAAACGAAAATCGGACTTCAACCCAAGGACTATTTGGAAAAAGTGGATTCACGTTTATTGACCAGACACACACATCAATTATTCCCGACGCGCCTCGCTTTTCGTACGCATCAGGTAAGATGTAAAAAGCAAATTCTTCGGAAAGTCCCCCCATATACATATAATTACAATTAATAACAAAAATGGGGGGCATTGATATTCACAATTCAATCTTTCTAATATGTTTATTTACAAAAAAAAAACAAAAAAAAAAAACCAAACAAAACAAAAATTCTGTTCTACCCCTGCGTGATCAGAGTTGCATTAAATTAAAGAGTGTAGCCCCAAAGTATGTATTTTTCGGTGCAAAGTAAAATGTTCTGTATAAAATTGACATTTTCCTCAAGTTTTGTGTGAACGAGTACAGACGTACGAAAAGTAAAATCTGCTCGTTGTTCGCTTAAAATGAAAACAAAAGAAAACGAAAAATGTCTCAAATGGTGAAAAATGTAAAACAGTCGACTTGTTTCGCGTATTCACTTTCCGCGGTCGTAAAGCTTCTCTATGGCCAAAACAGTTCTCTATCTTGTTCACTTAAATAGTTTTGTTTTTCGAAAGTTAAGTTTCGAGTAAAGTATTCAAGAATGTGTTCCAGGGATTTTCAAAAATGAAAATAAATATCCAAAATGAAATGAAGGTAAGAAAACGGATGTACATTTTATTGTTCTAGAAAAATTAAAAAAAAAAAATTGAAAAAAAAATACACCAAAAAGGTAACAACAACACTCGGAGAGTTGTTTGTATGGTTTTAAAACGAAGTCCAAGATGATGATGGAAGGAGGTGGATTGAAGTGTGTGTTCTCCCGTTTGTTTTTTTTTTTTTTTCTTTTCTTGTGCTGGTGCGGAGCAAGTGGAGCAAGTGCGTTTTGGGGTGTAACATATGCTATGTTAGGTTCTGGTGAGAATGTTTTTGTGAAAGTGGTGGTACATCATTTCCTAACGATGTTCAGTGTGAACACGTTGAATGTGCTCGCAAGGTGTTCAAGGAGATCAGAGATTTCAAGGATATATGTGTATGTCGTTTTGGAAATATTGAACTGCGTCCAAAAAACTAACCTTGACCTTATTCCGTATGGGCGTGTATATATATCTTTCTGAGTGGGTAGAAATTGTATGCAATGCCATTGTGTGCTCATGTAATGTTTACCTATGTATTCAATGGGATTATCATGCTTGTGGGATGCACTGACTCCAATTCAGTTCGCAGTTCTTAACCTGTTACGTTTGTCTTGTCCAATTACTGCTGCTCGGACTTAATGAAATAAGTCCCTTAATTGTGTTAACTACACAGGCATTCGAGTTTAGTCTTTTCGTATCGAGCATACATGTTTCTCAGCAATTAATCAACTCTTTTTTTTTGTTTTAGACTAAATTTGAAGCAGATTCTGGGAACGAACAAGCGGACTGGGCGGATTCTTTTCACGAAAGACTATCAGTGTCTCGTGTTAATTGATGTTGCTTATTAGGATTTAGATAATTTCACAACATATGTTGTAGGCTTCAGTTCGGTGCATTTGATGAATACGGAGGTCGAGACATTTTAGCAAATGAAACGAGAAATTAAGAATCATCTGTCAGCTGTTGGAACGCTCGCTTGTAATAGCTACCAGTGTTGCCACTTTTTTAATTTCGGTACACGTTTACAATATTGCAAGGGAACGTTTAATTAGAAGAAAGGAAAACGGGAATAACTATCTAAAATGAGAGCGGAGCAGTAGAATTTGGGCATGCGTTAAAAGAAAACGTAATCGAATGCTAAACCTACAGAAGAGATAAAAAGACACGTGATGTTCTGACGTATACAATGTCAAGTGAAATATCCTCATTCAACAAGTTTCGATCATTTTGATCAGCCCTTCCGGGCTTTTGACGACTATTTAAGTATTTTTTAGATCACTCATTTGTGTTAAGTTTGTAGTTAGTACACGTGAGGTAATTACTCCCAAGCGCTCTATTTGGACTAAAATGCCGACGCTTGAACTTTCATCGACATCAATTTTAAGACTCGCAATGTCTCACTAGACTTGTGATCACGAAAGTTGTCAAAATACGATTCTTAGTTCTAGAAAAAGCATCGTTACCACAATCCACTAGGCTAAGCCTCAAAGCTTTAATCTATTCTAATTGATTAATCAATGACATAAATTGGCTGACAGTGCAACAAATTCCATATCTTCGTCTCCTTTTTTTTCTAACCATTTCCACCTTGGTGGTATAAGGCTTCCTGTCGTTCTGTCTGCCCGGTTGGACGGTTTCAGAATGTTATCTTCGCGCTGTAGGGGGTGACGATTCATTGCCATTATCTTCTCTGTATGGTGATGTCTATTTGTACTTTCGTCGTTCTCTTTGTTCGTTTAAGACGTCGGATCCTCAAAAATATGGTGGCGAAATGGAACAGTCTCAGCTTGATATATTCAAAGAACGAGGATTAGTTTGCCTGTTACATTTCTTCAAGAATATCTGCCTTTGCACGTAAGCACATCAATATTCCGCGATTAGATCACATGCGAGTACTTTCACAAACACGGATACCAGCCCATCAAGTGTGTGTACTACACCCCAAAAACGACCTCATCTCCACTCCATTCTAGGGCAATACGGGATCAGTAGTCAACGAAACCAAAGAAGACAAGCCGATGAATCTACGAAAAGAAAACAAAAGCAAAAAAGTCGACGATACAATAATAAAAAAAAAAACCAAGACAGTTTTGAGCATAATTTCTCTCAGTTATAATTGCTTAGACATTTTGTATACAGTTCATCCTCTTGAACCGTGTTTTAGTTCTTATATCCAATTCAATTTGCTTCACAAAACCCTTCATCTACACGTTCTAATAGTTATTTCTTTATAATTGACTGCAGATTGGCTACGCTGTGAAGCTTCAAAGGTTGCTTCTAACAAGTGGTTGGCGGAGGAGTCACAAAGATGGACTCAGAGGATGAGTCCCGTCCTGGGTCGTCGGCATCGAATTCGTCGGATTCATCGGATGATAATAATTCGGAGAACCCTTCGCGGCCATCGAGTCCAGAGGCGCCGAAACAACGTTCCAAGTCCGGTTCGGCTAGTCCACAGTCGGGTGGTGAGAGGGCTGTGTCTCGTGTGAGTTCACGATCATCGCGAGCGGGTCGATCGTCTTCCAAGTCGAATTCTGGTTCGACATCTTCATCGTCATCATCGTCCTCATCGAGTGATGAAGAAGAGGCTGGTAGCGCGAAGGGCAACAACAAATCGCCCGCAAAGCCGCCATCCTCCCGATCGAGCAGCGAAGAAAGTGGTGCTGGTCAAAGGCAAGGACTTGTTTCCCGAAATCAGTCAATTTCGCCAGTGCGGCGAAAATCGCGCAGTTCGAGAAATTCTAGCGCTTCCAGTGCCGCTGGTAGTTTGGACGAGAATCGTGAAGATGGGGCTATCAACATGAGCCACGAAGACTTGAGCGACGTAAGTGAGATGGACTGCGAGAAGAGGCAGGAAAAGCCTGTGAAGGAAAACAGCAAATTGTCTATTGAGGACGAAGGTACCAACGGGTCTGTATCCAATACCAGAGACCTCGCTATTGAGCAGGACATTGCTGGGGATCGCGACATCATTCTCGACGACGAAAACGCGCGTTCACCTGAGCCCCGTCGCGAGCCGGATGAGGAAGACGATGAGAATGACGGTGAAATCGACGAGAGCAATCAAAAATCTGATGAGAAAGTCAACGGCAAAGAGACCGAAGAGCCGATTATAACGGATCTGCGTCAAAAGCTTGATCTCAAAAAGGCCGGCCAACTGAAAGCTAGCACCCAGCCAGACGAGGAGGATTCGCTTGGCAGTGCAAAGAATAACGGCAATGTTGCCACAGACATCGAAGAACTGGTTAAGAAGCATGACGAAGATGCTTTAGATTTCGAAGCAGAGGAAGGTGAGTGCCCGGAAGTCACCAAGGAGGAACCAGAGACTGTCGAAAAGGAAGTGAAGAAGGCCAGTTCCGAAGGTGAAGCAGAGGAAGGAGAAGAGCTTGAAGAGGGAGAAGTATCTGACGAAGACGAGAAACGACCAGAAGAAACCGAGCCAAAACCAGTGTGCCGATTCTACACTCGGGGTCAGTGCACCTGGGGAATGAGTTGTCGTTTCCTACATCCAGGTGTGACCGACAAAGGTAACTACACAATGTTCGACATGGTTCGACCGGTACCTGTGCCTTCAGGTGGAGGCAGACCGATTGGTGTTGCCTTTCCACACGATAACTATCATGACTACCGCACCGATAGGCCGCCACTTCATCATCGTGCTCCTCCAATACATCACCATCCGGCCATACCATTTGGCGGTCATCATGATCCTAGAGTTATTCCACCTGTCGCTGCACAGGATGCTCCGGTTGTCGTTGAGAGCTCATGGGAACGAGGCTTACGCACAGCTAAGGAAATGATGCGAAAAGCCAACAAGCGCAAAGAGCTCGATATGGATTTCGAAGACAAAAAGATGAACTTAACCCTGTCGCCGGATGACGTTGAGAAGGACAATTACTACATTAAGGACAGATCAACTCCGCCAGAAGTAAGAAAGCACACGTTTTGAGCACACGTAAGCCAGTTATAATGTCGAATTTTCTTTTAGGTTGGTCCACAGTATCCGAGACATCAGAACTATCAGGAGCCACCTGGATTGTACACTCCTCCAGAGCGTTTCGCCCGAGGTCCACCACCAATTTACGATGATGTTGACCCTTACGGCCGTAGTGCACGTTACAGAGAATTACCACCACACCGAATGCCTCAATACGAGGACGAGAGACGAGTACGTCCTGCGCGAGAAGTTATCGTACAAAGAGTTGAACCCCAGGTAAGGGGAGACGAATGGAATGATCCATGGATGCGTTCAAAGTCACCGGTTGGTGGCAGACCTCTCTCAGATCGTGAACGCAGCGACAAGCGTCGCCGCGATCGTCGTAGCTACAGCAGCAACTCATCGTATTCCAGCTCAAGCAGTTCACCAACCGACTCAAGTTCAGAATCTAGCCGAAGTCCGAGTCCAGACAACAGACGGCGCTACAATAGCGGCTCACACAAAACTCCACCACCTAGAAGACATTTCCGCAACACTGGACTTCGTTCGCCTAGTCCCCGACGAGCAAGGCGTTCTCCAAGTGAGTTGTCTACTTTCGTGACGGCGAACTCATAGAAGTACAACGACAGATAATCATAATCTAATATTCGGTGTTATTTCTTTCTCAAGGCATTCATCGTTCTCCGGTTCCCAAGCGGCGTGGGCATTCTTCCCCGTCTCCACTTGCAGATAAGAGGGCAGCATACAGCCCAAGCGGCAGGAAGAGGCGAGTGTCCCCATCGCTAAAGAAAGCTGTCATGGAAAAGGGCAAGAAGAAGCGCCGTGGTTCCAGCAGCTCAGGTTCAGGTATGTCACCACTGCCAGTAGATAGTTGATTCCTTACATTACGAATACTTATTAGAATCATCAGATTCTAGTGGTTCTGGTTCGGATTCATCATCATCATCTTCCGAGAGCTCTTCTCAGTCCCGGGCAAAGACTCCCGTCAAGCGTGTTCGCACAACAGATAAGATTGCAAACGAGCGAAAGGCAGTGAAAAAAGGTATGTCTCCCTTATCCAGCATCAGCATGGGAACCGAGTCACGTTTCTTTACCCATCCCCACAGTTGAGGCGGTCAAAAAACGTTCACCCATATCGATTGAAATCAAGAAACCAGCAACGGTTGGGGCATCGGCTTTGACGTCGCCAAGTAATTCAAATTCTTCGGAGAAACCCGAAGCAAAGGACATGAAGAAGACTAGACGCGAAGAACTACTGAAACAGCTGAGAGCTGTTGAGGACGCCATTGCCAAGAAGAAATCTAAATTAGCCTGATAGACTAAGTGTGAATAATATTCAGTAAAAACTAAAAACAAGAAAAAAAAACAAAAACAACTCATCGCATATTCAATATTCCAACATTTGCACTTCATTGCAAAACCACACTAAACGAAACAAAACAAAACAAAACAAAATTCAACCAACAAGAGTTCTTAATTCATCGATGAATGCAGTTGCCTTCGTGAATATATTTGTTAAGCTAATTTTTTCGATATGTCTTCTAAGTTAACAGTTTCAATATTAAATTTTCCGTGTGCATACAATACACGTTACATATTGTTGGATGTAATGATTGTATTTGTCCTGGAGTGTGACGTATGGAAACTCAAGTTCATCCGCGAGGGAGCGCACTCCACGCCATTCACGTGGTTTTTACTTTAAATGATCGTTATGTGGAATTCCCATTTTTATTATAGCAACTAAAGTAATAATAAAACGAAGCGAGCAAAACACACAGTTAATATTTTTGTACAATTTGAAAACACAAAGAAGACACTCAACTAATTTTCATTTCACTTTTTTTTTTTTTCCTTCCCGAAGACATCAAATGAAGCAAATACAACTAGCTCACGTGATTTATGTTATAATTGGATTTAAACTGCAACCGAAGTGTAACTGCTTTATTTGCAATTCATACATATGATTTTAGTTGTTAAGGTGTTCGAAGTAAATAAACAAACTTGTTGGTGGCTTAATTTAATTTTCGAATATGTACATAAGTGCTGTTAGTTTTGAGTGGGGAAATATTTGTTTGCATTCAACAATTCGTGACCTGCACACTGCAGATGTTATAAAGGGTGATTTTTTAAAAGCTATAGGAAAGTTTTTCAAAAAAAAACACATAAAATTCAGAAAAATGCATGAAATCTTTATTTGAATCGATAGTACGGTCCATATAATTCAATGTTTGAAGATTATTTCCTGCAAATGTTGACCTTGACTGCGCCTCAAATGGTCCATCCGCTTAGTCCAATTTTGGCATACTCTTTCCAACATTGCGGCCGGTATCTCACGAATAAATGCTTCAATGTTGTCTTCCAATGCGTCAATTGAAGCGGGCTTGTCTGTATTGACATGGGCTTTAACATAGCCCCACAAAAAATAGTCTAAAGGCGTTAAATCGCACGATCTAGGCGGACAATGGACCGGTCCCGAACGTGAAATAAAATGTTCACCGAACTTGCCCCGCAATAAGTCCATTGTTGCGCGTGCTGTGTGGCATGTGGCACCGTCTTGTTGAAACCCCATGTCATGCAAGTCAAGCTCTTGCATTTTGGGCAAAAAAAAGTTGGATATCATCTCACGGTAGCGCTCACCATTCACAGTTACGTACGATGCGCATCATCTTTGAAGAAGTATGGTCCAATGACGCCACCAGCCCATAAACCGCATCAAACTGTGACTTTTTCTGGATGCACTGGTAGCTCTTGCAATGCTTCTGGCTGATATTCACTCCAAAATCAACAATTCTGCTTATTTACGTACCCATTGAGCCAAAAACGAGCTTCGTCGCTGAACACAATTTTAAAATGGAAGAAACGCGCGATGAGCTTTCTTAACAGAGCACGCATTTTGATAATAAAATTCATTAATTTGCAAGCGTTGTTCGTTTGTAAGACAATTCGTGGTTAAATTATAGACCAAACTGAAGATGCTTGACAGTGAAACGTGCGTCAGCTGTTTAAACCAGTGTTGCCAAAAAGATAATAGCTAAAAAATCACCCTTTAGATACAAACTTACGTTTTAAGCAAACATGACCCATATGCCGGATACTTTTGTTCACCGGTGTAGATTAATTTTCCTGCGTTCAGTCACCCCTATTCTCCTATGTCCAGCTTCACAGTGGACGTTTAAGCTCCACTTCTGGTTTAAACTTCAGTTCAATGACTTCTTCGGTTTCACAGTTTCGTTTAAACCTTGAATTGAGTAAAATTTGTAGTTTAAGTTAAACGAGAGTACGGGTGTTTTCATAAACGTCGGAAATCTGGGCTGCGCGTGCGTTTCATGCGTTTTTGAACACGGTGCACAATGTCTGCAGACTTGCCTTAGTACAAAATATTTTTTTCCAATCGACTCTATCTGCATTCTAAAAATAATGACTGTCCAATCTGTACAAATCGATGAACAGTAGCTACTGCAGTTCACATAAGTTAGTATCGTAAATCATCTAGATTGTAAATCTGCAGTCCTTTGTTAGTCTGAGGTTTATGAAAACACCCTACACCATCGTTTAAACCTCAGTTTTACGCCATTTTGTTTCTATTACTCTTTTTCCAAGCTTTCGTATTTTATTCTCTCTGACATCTGATGTTCGGCAGAAATCACATTTAACATACTAATATAATATTTTATTTCATATACTGATGAAACTACTGTAATAAGGGTTAATGTGTTTACGATCACGTTTTTTGGATTAAGCCTAGAAGTGCAGTAGAGTTTACACAGACAGGACTTGTGAATACGAATGATATAAGAACAACATGGAGCTGCTCTAAGGCCTTACGAAGTGTGCGTGAAAATAAAGTAGTATGGGTGCGTTTAGAGCAAAATCAGTAATATCAAGCAAATCAAATTCACCTCGATAAATTTAGGTGGGGGTAATCAGCTGTTCGCTTAGGTCACACGTATTTACAAGCCCCTGTCTGTGAAATGTTATAATAAGCGCTGTCAAATGAAATCATGGGGGAAGACACGAGGAAGTTTCTTCATCTCTGATGTTCGGTAATGCGATCGATTCCTTGTACTGGAATCATTTGGAATGGATACCCATACGGCCATACCGCAACTTTTTTACTTTTTTTGTTGAAAGACGAGCTACAAAAGTTCAAAGGGGATGCACAAAAGCGTTTTAAAACCAGAAAGCACAGGAAATTCATCGAGAACCCTTACAAATTGTACCTAATACACGCACCGAATGGAAAGTGTTGCCATGCTTTTATCGATCGCATTGCGCAAACGAAGTTCAGATTTCACTGTGAAGCGGACGTTACATAAAAAATTTGAATCGGTTCATGGTTCAGCTTAGTTCACTGAAACCATAAGTGAATACAAATTTGTCACAGTGACACGACTAAGAGAATAAGGGTGAATATACTCCACTCGTGAGAGGACAATAACACGCACAACACGAGTGGTTGCTGAGAAGCTAGGCCTTGGCCCTCTACGGGCTGTAGCGCCGCCCATTATTATTATTATTATACTCATTTTGTAAAGAATATCAAAGTAGGTCTTCATGATGAAATTCACGTTGGAGCCTAATTGTTATGTGCTTTAATACGACTTCAATTCTTAATGGCGTCAAGCATCATTTATTTACGGCTCTACCTAAAGTGAAGACAACGAAATTTTCAATCACGTCACTATCTTTCCATAGCTCTCGCTATCGGGAGTAGCTATGTTTCTTAACTTACTTATCAGGCCAACGACCCTTCAATTCTCTGAGCCTGAGCAATAGCTGCTCGCTGACCGTCCTTGGGACGCTGCTTCAAGTCATGAATACCAAACTGTCTAAGGTCCGCGATGACAGCGGACATTCGGTCTTCCTCTCCTCGAACCAAGACGCTGGTAATTCATGGCTCCATCTCTTTCGAATCACTGATAATGCTCAAAGTGTAGAAAAGGTCTCTGGCTACAGTTTGAGGCCATCTAAACATCACTTGAACGATCGAGAACTCCTGTGGTAGGGACATGTCAACAAGATCCTTCTCAAAGCAAAGTGCTTTTCGGGAACGTACTCTAATCTCACTGACTTGGCTTTCTCACAGTCATCATTGCGACAGCCGAGTCGAAATGGCTTCGATTTGAGGCCATAGGAATGACATCGGCCGTTTGTTTTCATTTGATTGGCAGCAATATTCTTTGACAAGCCAAGCTGGATGTGGCCAAGCCAATGCAGTCGACTACGGACTACATCCACATTTTGGCACAGCTCGTAGAGTTTGCGGTTGTGTCTTCACCTTCCTCGTAGACGAGACCATATATCCGACGTATAACCAAGAATCAGCTCTGCTGTTTTGCTTATCTGACAAATCAGCTCTGCTTATCTGCTTAGGACTGGCACAATAAAGGTTTTGACCACCGTCGGATTTCCACTTAGATATCATTCGTGGAGTTCAGCCTTTCAGTCGTTTTTCGTCTTGGTTCAGCAGGTTGCAGTAAACTCTCTCGATGCATTTAGTTTTTACTCAACAATTTTTCGGAACTGCTGCCTTGTAGATGGTCTAAAGGACTCATATGCTACGAAACAAAAATGACCTACTCTCAAATATGGCCAACGCTCAGATAGCCTAATCACTCTGAGCAGGACTGTACTTCTATTGGCGTTATAACGGCACACTGTGCATATGGCTGCGCATAGGTCTCCGATACAACGAAAGCATAAGTTGCAGAAACGATGTGGAGGAAACTATTGCGCATCTTTTCTGCTCCTGTGGCGGACTCTCCACTCACAGAAAATAGGACTTCTAAGTTAAGAGCCTACAAGCTTAGCGAGCTAAACAATGCTAGTGATCTAGCAATCTTAACTGTCTATAAATGGAACTGGAAAACTGGTTTTCAGAGTTGAAGTCAGTCTAACTGCCAACATGAGCAAACCCATGCTGCAAACAGCACTAACTCGAACATATTGTCACGAAGTGAATTTGGCCCTTAATGAATTTCGAGCACTCTGTTTCATGAATGATGATAGCAGCAATAAGGACACTGTTAGGGGATACTGCTTCGAATACATAATAACTGCTGTTTAGTGGTAACTAATGATATCTACATAGTATCTTAACTTAAACCCTGGATGAATACAGTCTACAAACCGTACCGGACCTGCCTAGTGCTTAATCAAGAATGATGATTAGCCGACGGACTCAACGATGAAGCACAAGCTATTTTATTTATAATTTATTTATTGCCGCAGAATTCGCCCTCCTTACTTGGACGTTTGCTTAACTCTAAAACACTGAATTCTTGCAAACTTTTACTCTAGCCCACTCAGGGAAAATCGCTGATTTTGCGTCTGGCTCATGCATAAGTTGGTGACGAGATCGACGTGGGAATCGTCAGCATTGGAAAAATGTTTAGTCGTCAAGACGAAACTGGAGTCTTATTAGATAACTTGTACAACGAATAGAATTAAATTGAATTACTTTTGGCTAAGCATTATTACACTTAAGAACTCGAACATGGAATGTCAAATATGCCTTGAATATCTAGTCGAATATTAAGAACTTCATGTATTTATCACTGAGAACTTTCATTATTGCCAGTCGGGTAATTTACTGTCGATATTTCACGATCGACAGCTACAATTTCGAGGTAGTGAAGGAGTTTGTCTACCTCGGGGCAAACGTGAACTCCACAAACGACATCACAGTGGAGATCCGTCGTAGAATCGCCCTTGGCAACCGGTGCTACTTCGGTTTGCCAAAACAACTGGGCTCAAAACTCCTGACTCGAAGGACCAAAATCATGCTCTACAAAACTCTTATTTTGCCAGTACTGCGCTGTGGAGCCGAAAGCTGGACGCTATGCAAAACTGCAGAGTTGATTCTTGGTACCTTCGAAAGAAAAGTTCTACGACGGATATATGGTCCCGTCTGCGAGGAAGGCGATTGGAGGAGACGACATAACCGCGAACTGTACCAGGATGTGGATGTAGTCCGGAAGACAAAAATTCGTCGGCCACATCGAGCGCATGGACAACAATGCTCCAGCAAAGAGGGTCTTTGAATCCGAGCCTACTGGTTCGAGAAGGAGAGAAAGACCGAATCTCCGGTATAAAGACCACGTAATCGCGGATGCAAGACAGCTTGGTCTTGATGACTGGAAGCAGCGTGCCCAGGACCGTCAACGATGGAAGGCAGCAATTGCTAAGGCTCGGACCCTTCATGGGTCGCCGGCCTGATAAGTAAGTAAGTATTTCTGTCCGTTGGACTCGGACCTCAAGCGATCTCTGGATAGCTGTATCAGCTTGCGCACACCAAGTTTTTTGAGCGTCCTCTCCTGCTTTGTCCAAAATATTCGAATCTTGTTTTTTATAAATTCACAGATAGTGTTGTTTAGTGTGATGAGTGTTGTTTTTTATTCGATTCCAAAATCTGCCGATACATTTACTATTTATTTATTAAAGGGTATTAGAGGCGGACAATTTTAAATTTAAATAAAACAGAAAATTGATTTTTATATCCGTGAAATTGAATTAATTTGACACTTACTTTTAAGGCATTAATGTTTGATTTGATTTCGGACATGTAACCACTGCGGCTGGAGCATACATGGCGTTATATGCAGGTCCAATGTTCACGTACTCTTCGCAGTAAATCAGGGTGTATTTCGACAATAACGGGTCGAATGTTGGCTGCCAAGTCCACGTATGACACCAAAAAGTTAGTAATCATGTATCTGTACCGTTCCCAGTTGATTGTAAAGTTGTGACCAGAAATAAAGTATAATAAAGATAGCCGACTTCTACCCCTCTTGCCCCTTAATATTTTTTGAAATCGTTTTTTCAGAGAATGCCATTTACATTATTTCGTGAACAACTGCCAAAAAGTCTCTCAAATTCGTCGATGGACAACGGTTGAGTGTTGACACCTTAGCTGTGAGGTCGGTCATCTCTATGGCCCATTGAATGGTGTTTCGACAATGGCATTATTTTTTGAGTTTCTCGAATAGAACCCTGATCTTCAAAATAAATGTGAACAATTTGTAAATGTTCTCCAGCGTGAGTCTATTCATGATTAATTGCCAAACCAAACTAACCTCAACAACCGAGAACTGTTTAATTAGCTGTAGCAGAAAATAATCTCGGCAAAGTTCGCCTCTAAAAGAAAACACCCTTCACTTAGGAAATTCTAGCATGAAATGTTGAACGTTCCTTTTACCCTGAACTGGAGCAGTAAGAAATGATTTTTCGTAATACGATGCCTATGGATTTAGTTTCTGAGAAGTTGCCGATGAAAATCTCATCCGAACATGGTTACAGCTTTAATAACTTTCGTTTCTTGTTGCCAACTGACTTCGCTAAATTTAATCTACTATCTCACTATACACACGGTGAACCAAAATATGTACATATATACTTTCATGACTTCCATCGTTAACAAGTTTACAGAAAAAATCGAATGAGAAAAAAAAAGCGAAAAGAAATTTGAACGGGATATCCTTTTGTGAAATTTTATTGGAAAAGCATCCCTTACACGGCATCATACATCCGCACATGGCGACTCGAAGGTGTTTGCTCCTGAGCCGCAAGCATCCACCCACTCCACCCTTTATTCAAGGTATTGACGACATCGCGAGCGTTAATACACATACGGATGCACACACCCCTCCATCGGAGGGTATAAGAATGCAATAAAAGGGTTATTTTGTCCTTTCACGTATCTTTTTCTATAATTCTTCCCACCGCAGCAGTGCTTCTTTTATTTCACCGTTTTGCATACATTTTCGAGATTACCGAACGTGAGCTCTGCTCCTGGACGTGATTCCTCCACACGACGCGACGGCAGCGACTAGCAAGCAATCGAGGTGCCACAAAACATATCAGCAGACCAATAAACAAAACGTGTATTGGATTTAAATATCATATTGTGTCACATACTCGCACTTCATCCCCACCCCGGCCACGTTTGTTTAACCAGAGATTGACATCGAAGCCAGGTCGTCTTTTGTTTCGCCTGAAGTTTGGTTAATAATTCTTATGAAAGCTTGCGGTAAGGGAAGCAGAAGTGACTTAACAAGTTAATCGCACACTAAATTAATCGTCTCTCCGTTTTGGGTGAAGATTTCTGAGATTGAAGGCATGAGGGCTTGTCAAAAAAATAAGAAAAAAAATAGCAACACATTTGACTTGGAATGCGTAAGCTCGTGATTAATCGACAAAGAGGTGTCGTATGTTGAGGTAATGCTTGATTAATTTTCCATAATTTAGTAGATTTTATTTTGAATTATGTTTTGTTGCTGTTGCCGGAGGTATAATTTGTCATGAGACATGAAAGTGAGAGTATTAACTAGGAATGGGATGTTTTTGACACACCAATTCATTGCTGTGCTAATGACGGAAATATCTTTGCCAAATTATTGTTTGAAATGATTGAATGGATTCTTTGGATTTTTCGAAGAAGGTTACGCTGAGATTGATGTCTTAATTGGGACTCTATTCAGTGAGAGGGACATCTATGCAGGAAGTCCGTTGGAAATGCGTAATTCAATAGACACAAGTCGAACTTTGGTATATGAATCTGCTAAAAAATAAATAAATGGTGACAAGCTGTCAACATTACCCATGGATGCCATTGTCAACTGTCAAAATATTCAGTAAGGTTTGCTATTTCATTATGCAACGTTTCACGTTTGCCGAACATGTAAAAATTCGTCATCATGGGTTCAGTCATCAGTGTAGCAGGTAATTCGTCGCATATTGGAAAAGTTTGTGAAACGAAGAAAATATAGTCGCCGTAGCTGTCGGAATAGATGAAGCGGATCGGCTGAAATGGGCATCGGCAGAGTGTCTCTTTCGGTTGGATTTGGGCCTACATCCGTATAAGATTATGCGAACGCAAGAATTGAAGCTGGCCGACCTGGAGATAGACTACGTCGGATATTCAGATTTTGGCCAAAAATGGAAGAGGCCCACCTCCTCTCATGGCGAGCATTCATCAATTATTGACCGCCGCTGTTGGAACGCTTTCATCATGCGACTTGACACCACTAGTTTGGCTCCAATTTTTGTTGAGCTCATCCAAAATGATTGGTTTGTTAGCCTGGCACTGGATGCTAACAAACCAATCATTTTGAGCCAGGCAGCCATTTGAACAATCTGCTATTCCAAATTTGAATGTAGTTTAAATATGAAGCCAGAATCAACTCAATATGCATATCACACCTTAGTTTTTCTATTTATACTCGTAGTTCTTAGACAGGTCTTAGGCAGAGTGTCACAATTGACGGCTATAACTTCGATGTTGTCAAAGACTTCCTCTACCTCCGCTCAGCAGTAGACATTGCATCCTTCCAACCGCTGTTTCTATGGGCCCAAGGGGTAATGAGCCATAGAACCGTTTCTTGAAAGATCAGGCTGAATTTATATGTGGCACTGATCATCCCTGTTCTGCTGAGGCATGGGCAATCTCAAAAGTGGATGAAGAAGTCTTTGTCTTCTTCGAGGTCTCTTGCGATCTTTGGTCCTCTTTGTGGATGCAAATTGTATCTGTAGTAGAAGATTTAACCACGAACTGTATGTGAACCCAGTCAGGCGTCTATGGATCCAATGTCTAAGATGGCTGGGCAATGTAGAGCGTATATACAACTCAGCTCAGCCGACTTTAGCGCCACACAAAGAAGATGAAAATATTACTCCTAAATCGTATTGTTGAATTTTGAGTGCAAATACTAGGTTACTAGCGTCGTTGAAAAGAGGCTCATCTGAACCCATGTTTTTGCCCAATCTATGAACTAATGCTGCCTCTCGTTGTACATGTTCCCAGGCATGTTGCTTCCAATAATCGAGACCATGCTGTCTTACGTCTGCCATGACTTTCTCACTGTAATGGAGCTTCTCGAATATCCATGCACTCGATACGGCCCAGCATGTGCAATCTGCAGATCTTTGCACCTTCCGGCCTTCTCCGTCCTTCACCATTCTCACAGACAGGACGGTCTAGCTTTCGGCTCCTTATAGCAGGACTGGCAAAATAAGACTTTAGTAGAACATGATTCTGATTCTTTGAATCAGCAACTTTGACCCAATTTGATTCGACAAACCGATGTAGCACCGGTTGCCAAGACAGATTCTACGCTGGATCTAAAGTTGAAGAGGTCCTTGGTCATTTGGGTTGATTTAGAGAGGTAGCACATGATTTTCTTTCTGTGCAGCTCCAACCATATTATGTACGTCAAGCAATTAATACCAGACAAGATTTATCCGAATCATTGTAGACACATACGTTTACACATCTGACTGCAACGCGGATAAATGGTAAGTCCAGCTGAACCGTAATTATCAGATGGATTCCCATTTCAATTATCAGTGTAAAGAATAAAAATTAAAATTTCTTGCTCTTGAAGGTATCTTTCGACCATCGCTCGATCCGCAAACAAGCTCTCTTATAGGTGTGCTTAGGTCAAAGCGATTGCATCTCACCTGAACATAACTCTTCAGCTGAAGTACATACAATGGCCAATTAATTTTGTCTCCTTTAAGCTGATTACGTACGGTTCACTCGTCTTTCAGCAACACTATGCTGCTTGGCCACATCTTATCAATCGTAAATGATCGGAATCCTTGCTTGCGGTTGTGATCGACCTAAAAATTCAAATGATAAATCTTCATTCAAGACAGGATTCACGCAGACGCCAGAATGAGCATCGATCGAAATTATCCAATTTGTCATTCTTATTGGTATTGTGATCTTGAACCGAATCCCAGGCCGACGTCACCGCACAAAGTCGTATGATTTTATGAACGACCAACCGACACCAATTAAGATTGAGATGAAGATACCCGCGTGAAAGAAAAACAACTTGTATCCATTTATCTGACCCTAACCGGCATCGCCGCGAAGATGGGTTACTCTGTCGACCTTGCATTCGGACATAATTCCATGCTCATGGTCTGATTTTTTGCGAGTGTAAATCAAACATGAAATAAACGTGGGAGTTTCAAATATCCGGAATGGACAATGAATCTGGAGAGTATTTATGCAAATGAACGGACGCAGACTTTTGAAATGATCTTTGAAACGATCCCAATCTTTCGAACAGATTTGTTGCCAGTATTAACCTTGTTGTTCATGCTCATGAGTGTTGTTGACAATGCTTTATTTTTTACCGATCAAGTGAATGATACGAGCGAAGACGACTAGCACAAAGGAGGTGCAACTAACGTTGTATGGCGAAACTCTGCTTCGACCTGTGTGTCGTTAAACCGTTTGGTTGTAGTGTCTTATAAATGAGTGAGTCGACTTTACGAGTATTGGGCTTTGGCAACTCTCTGACGTTAAGATATGCTGTACAGAGCTTGTCATCATCAGAGCTTGAATAGTAGTTGCTATTTGACTGGGACATTCGTGTATCGATTTTGTTGTCTCTTTTTTTTCCGATGACTGTGTTCTTTTGCAGGTAACATAAGACTTCGACTTTTTTCGATATGATTCTGGCATCAAAGAAGTATGAACATCACTCATTTGACCAGAACGTAAAATAGGAACAACCTTGAAGCAATGAAGGCCATATGTACTTTAACTTCGTCGCTCTACGATTAGCATTGAAAAATTTAACCAACCCCATGCAAAGACAACATCAGGGTACGGCGAGAATTTCTGTGTCTAATCTATCCTGACAGAGAGCACTCCAGAGTCCGTCTACACTCGGTCATCTCATTAAGCTATAGGCGGCAATTTCAGAAAGCCTTTGAGCGAAAAGTTCTGATTTTATAATAGCCATGTTGTTAACGACAGATAACGATATTCCTTTTCGGTGTCACGTTGCTCTTGAGACACCACAGAACATCTCGTATGTGTAGCCCCTTGGAGTGGCTTAAGGAAAATACTTTCAAGATGGAGATCGACATTCACGGTAAATTCATTCATTTCAAGGCCGCGAAGGATAGTATGCGAAAAATGAGAGAAGAGGTCTTACTGTGAAGTTCGTCATGTTGTACATGATGAGGGTAGAAAACTCCCGCTACTTCATCGAATTCAGTACCGATAAAAGGAGCCATTGCAAAAATGTAGGAACTCGCTGTCGCTTTCCCGAAAGGCCAAGCTGGCTTTATAGACTGTGATCATCCCAGTCTTACTCTGTGCAGTGCACAGCATTTGCAATATACTCGCACCGGAGACGGTCGGCAGATTCTTGCCATTTTCGACTGGAGGACAAAATTGACCCTCAAATTGCACGGGGCTTATTGCTTAGCCATGTAAAGCACTTGAACCATACAAAACCGACCCGAAGAAGAATTGTTTAATCTTTAACCTCTTGCGATAAACAGCTAATGAGGATTGGTTGATTCGCATGCACTGCGACCATAATGATCTACTGGGCCCTGAGTACATACATACAGTCAAATTGATCTACTACCGATGGTAGCGCCTCTTAGAGACGTATTTTATTTCAGTACAAAATCTTCAGAAGGATGCATTCTATATTATTGTCAATGCATCATCAGAGGTTAATATTAACGAACAAAATATAAATTATAAAATCATAGTACAATGACGAAGATCTAGTCCAATTTGAAAGTTAACCTCTTGCCATTGCATTGACAAACATGATGCAAGACCCATCGATGAGCACATTCACTATTTATCAGAACGAAGATGACATTTTGAGTTAATTCATCTCATTTTGAAGAAACGACCTCAACACACTTATGACATCAATCTTCCATCACCGACAAATGCTGACTTATGGTCTTTACAGCAGCACTGAGTGCTGACCACAAGTGTTTGCTTTGGGCAACTTTACAAGACGACGCCATGTCTTCTGCCTTCTGAAAGGAACTTCTAAGCTGAGAAGAAGAAAAACCACATCGTTTCATAAGACCCAACAAGCAGCCCCACCTGCACCTGCACTTGCGCTAAATGATTACCCTTCCAATGGCAGTACACACGAAAGGTCACTCCGATGAGTCTGGTGTCTATTTTTAAAGATTAACCTCTCGAGATGAAAATGTCAGCAAGCACTAAAATCCAAGAGCCCACAGAACACTTTCTACCAAAGGAGCTGTCAAGGTAACATCATACGAATGAGATTAAGTCATGAGCATACGGCATAGCCTTATCTTAATGAAAGTGTCATTATAAGCGATAAACAAGTTGTCAGCTTGGGTTAGAGTCACCTCGGCGCATCGCCGGCGGACGTTGTCTTTATTGAATAAGGCATCTATGGAGCCACATATGTGATGTAACCTAATCTGGTCATACCTGTACGTGAATATCTAACATAAATACTTAAAGCAATTAGAAGAATCCACTCGCCGGAGGAGAAACAAAAAAAAAAAAAACGTCGACAAACACCTCCTCACTCATCGCTCGAATGGGCTCATCCGCTGGTCGCGCGTCACCCATCAATTGGAGGAACTTCGGTTAGCGCGAACGCAACAAATAGTTTATGGGCCACCAAACCCCACCAGGGTCCGAGTGGTAGTTGTAGGACATGGTCAATCACCGCAATCGGTCACCAATGATGGTAAAAGGTCAAAAGCACTTGGCCATTAACGACGCGCATGGGCTCACAGCTAGTGGCCGCTACCAACTTAGCATCTTCGCTTTTGGATTCATTTCTTCTCCTTTGGCTTGTGGTTTTTGGAATGTTAATCCCACTTTTGGAAACCCGATAATTATCGATAACTTCTTCTTCGCTTTTTTTCTTGGATTTCTTGTCTGCCTGCTTCCACTCTTTGTCGAGGCGCTCTTCACTTGTGAAGAAGACCATCCAAAGGTTAAGCAAGGTATGCCTTACAAGTGCCCGTCCGTGTGCATGGCTGGTGATAATTCAACAAAAGAAAAAAAAATCTCTCACCAATAATTAACAACGAAAACATATGTGCCTAGGTAGCTCACAGTTACACAACTGTTTATCGATTACTGCACTCTGACACGGTGCACGGAACTCACGGTGACGTGCATTCCTTTATTGGGTGCGTTTAGCGTGCGCATCACCGAAAATTTATTTGATATTGCGTCTGGATGCGGTCATCTGACCGTTGTTTGCGCGCTCGTATAGGCAACTGTGACTGTTATTAATATTCGTATGCAAATGATGCTGACAATGTGACACGAATAGAATTGATGTGTGTGGTTATGTTGTAAGATTACGACGGAATATTTAACCGAAATCCGTCGTCGTGAAATGAAGACGCCGCCGCCGCTGCCTAGATAATGATCTGAGCAATAAAGTACCGAGTCTGGCGGCTGCCTTGAGGAGTTACCGAGTACGTACGTACGTGAAGTACTTGGCGTGGACCGATGATGCTGTGATGATGGTATTTTGGTTCGTTCGAGTTGCCTGCTGTACATCTGTTTGGAGGGAGTGAACCTTCGGGGCAGTACTGAAAGGCAGTTCCGCAATTGAACTCTTGAGGCAAGAGTCAGAAACGTGGCTAGGAGGGATCTATTAAAATTGGCCCAAAGGTGCTTTTTTTTGGTAAGCGAGGAAGCGGGAAACAGTTTGAATGTTGCACAAGATCTAAGATATCAGTGAATTCTGTGAGAAAAGTGGATAATCATTTGTTGGGCTGGAAATGAAAGAGGCCTTAATGAGGTGCAATGATGGCTATTATCTATTTAATTGTGTGATTGTCGGTTTATATTTGAAGTACAGAGTTGCGAACTACTCCAGAGTCATGATGTAATACGTGATGTGTTGTTCCACTAGCCAAGATGGGCGCTCAAATCATAACAGCTTGTGGTTGAATCTACAGGCACAGCACGTTGTGATCTGAATCCTTTTTTCGAAGGGGCCGGGGATTTATTGCTTCCTCCTAGACAGAGTAACCCTAAGTACGCCATAATGCAGCGATTTATGGAAATTGGTTAAGGATTGGCCAATGGATCCTGTACTAACTGCTGAAAATGTTAAAATTCTGAAAACTTTTTACAAATATGGTGCAACTATAGTGGTGTCCGTGATGTTGTGGGTCGGAGCGTGTGTGTGTGTAGTAGCGGTTCTAGCACACTGTGCCGCTTTCATGGCACAGCCCTATTTTGTTTATAATTACGTGATTTATAATACTTTTCAAGGTCCCCTTTGTCGAATCACTGAAACAGGAAAAGCTTCACAGACTTGGTGGTTTGTTCACAACAAGCACGCCCAACGTTGTTACTGTAGAAGCTAGGCCTTGTCCTCTACGTCTGTCATACTACAAGGTGCAAAATTAATCATCCTATCCTGTTATCCTCATAGAAGTTATATTTTTTTAAAATGGCGTCGTACGTCACTCGTGTTTGACATTTGTGAACTAGACAACTGCAGTATACAAACAGACAAGCAATAAAGCGCTATACTCCGAAAGAGTATCAACAATTATCTCAACTACGAAGAGGACGATTTTGTGTCGAAAATCATCATGAGCATCGAGGCGCATTTCCACTTAAGAGGTTAAGTCATCAAATCTTGCAAAATCTTGGTTTCTGGTGCACTGAAATTCTACGTGTGATATACGAAGAGCCAGTACATTCACTCAAAGCCACTGTGGTGTTCACGCGGGATGAGTGATTGGACCATATCTTTTTTAGAACGCTAACGGCAATACGGTGACTATTACTGGCGAACACTACAGGCCATGATACTTGGTGGGGACTTGGCTTGGCTTGGTGAGCATGTGGATTCAGAAAGACGGTACAACCGCACACCTGGCACTAGCCACAGTCGATAGTGTGAAGGAAGCGTTTCCTGGTCGCTTAATCTCCTGTTTTGGCGATTTGGCATAGCCCGCAATATCGCCCGATTTAACAATCCCAGACTTCCTTCTTTGGGGCTACTTGAAGTCGTGAGCTTATGCCAACAAATTCCACACAATCGCAGCTCTTAAGGAGAAGATTCGACAAGAATGTGAATAGTTATTACCGGAAATCTTGCGAAAAGCCATGGAAAATGCGATAAAATGGCAGATAAGACGGCAGCCACTTGGCGGATATCATATTTTCTTCTTCTTCTTCTCCACAACTCCGGCCCGAAGAGCCTTCGAATCCGAGTCATTGGGATACAAGTAGAGAAGGATACCAAACAATTTAGTGTGCGCAACTGTAGATCGTGCTTGCTGGAGAGGCTTGTTGGTTGAGGCCCAAGTCCACCCCGGATTGTAGCGCCAACCAAAAAAGAAGAAAAAATGCAATTTCTGGATTTGGCGTTATGCGTGTGTACGTCGACTTCTAAGCACGTGAACCTACGCCGCGGCATCTAGGTACAATTCCCAGTACGACAAGAACAATTCTGACGGCCCCAGCTCTTTCGAGTCGCTGACAATGATCAATAACTGTCTATCCAAAACATGCGTCTCTTCCTGGACAAGGGATAATGTTGTAGTTACACTATAAAACACCATTTTAAGACCAAATACGGTATTCCATTGCAGACACTTAAATTCACTTGAATGAGTAGTCGCATCCATGACATTTGACTTTATTTAATGCTTTAGCAAACTTTAGCTTTTTAACTATTAATGCCACCAACTGACGAATTGCATTAAACCGGTTGCAGCATCATTTTATGGACTGTTGTGGTCATCATTTTTTTCGAAATGCACTTCGCCGTATAAAACCTCAATACCGCGCACAAAACTTGTTTGTTTATCATCGCCAAATACTGAGATATAACTCCTTTTTAAGAGTTTTGTAGAGGATGCGACAGTGTGCCGATACATTGATGGACAATCTCATCTCGTCAGTGATTTCAAAACAACTGCTCCTCCAGTTTCTTGTTGGACAACCTTGACATGATGACATTACAATTGATCATCATTACTCGTAGTCAAAACAATTGTTTTCAAGAACACACAATGATGACATGCCAATAACCTCACTTTTGTTATCCAACACATTCGTTGCACAAGTAAGCAAATGTCATCAGTCACATGTAACACATCCATCGACTGCTGAATTAACCGGACGTGGATATGAACAAAAGTCAAGGCCTCCATCTGTAAAGCCATTCGATGAGTATTAGCTGGCTCTCTCGTTCCAGGCCTCATATTGTGTGTACACCTCGAGTGGCAATTGCATAGTTTAGATGATTACAACAGTCAAACAATGTAGCCCATGGAGTAATGGCCATCATGCTTGTTAGTCGTGTGTGTGGTATTTCTTTTGAAATTCCTTCTCTTCGCCGGAGCTCAGACTAACTTGATTCGGTAAGCAAATCAATTCACAATCAAATAACCATTTTGAGCTCTTGCCACGAGATGAACTATCATCGATCTTCCCGGTTATCAGAGAGATTTATATCGCTTCACTGCCACAGGGGAGATGGGCTTCACGGGTTTCGGTATAGTTTCGGGCGACAGACGACATGATGGAAATTTTGTGGGAAGATTTTGAATGAACTTTGATGAATTGATGTTGCATTTGAAGCAACAAATCGAATGCAGAGGAAATGGAGATTAGATTTGATTAGAGCGAGAGAAGGGCGATCAATTTGATTTAGTCAAAGTGTGAGAATGTGATGAAAGATTTAGTTACAGCTGGGGAAGGGTCTAAGACCGTTGATTCATATCCATTCCCCGGTGTCGGGCAAAACGACTTGCATTCCCATTCTGTCACATTTCTCAAACCACTGATTGACAATACTCGGAGAGTACGACTGCTAGACTTAGTCGGTATAAGACTCTTGATCTAACAAGTTGTGCAACATCACAAAAAGTTGGTGTTTAATTATAAAACCGAGCATTTAAGACTACAACGTAAAGAGACTTCCCAAGAGTCACTGGGATGTAACTGACTACCGGCTGATCACTCAACTTTGTTTATCCAATTAATAATGACTGAAACTTCACCTTTTTACACAACACCACTAGTCAGGATGGATCTGTTCCTCAACCAACAAACTTCGGCAGATAGCACACCATGCTATACACAATTTAATTATATCATTTGCTTGTGTTGTTGTCCGTCCAGTGTGAATTGACTGAATAAATGACAGCCAATTTGACAGAAGTGGCTTCAACAATATGGCCGCTATCAACTGTCAAATTTCGGTAGACTCTTTAATCGTTCATCACTCGCTGACGACACACAATTCTGATGATGATCCTCTGTTGCATGGCACACATTCTCGAAGTCGAACATTCTTCGGACATGAGCTAGGATGTCCATAATCTCTAGACAGTCTACTTCATTCAACAATTTATTACCATCGACAGGAAATATATTGTCACTCTCACTGATCAGCGATCACTGACATTATTAAAATATTCCGTAATTGTGGAAGGTTGTTACAAGTCTTTGAGCAGACACAAGGTCATACAAACGCACATGTACACACAATGCACGTAACAGAACTTGGTCCACCTATCGAATGGAAAACGTTTTGCAACACGATCCAATCGACTTGCCTGTGCCGTACTCCTCGTTCGTAATCGTAAGAAGCGCCACACCAGCCTCAAGCTCATAGATGCCTGCCTAGCCAGAGATACCACTTAACTCGTGAAGAAACCCAAGTTGTTCATCGTTTACAACGATTGCTCCACATGCAGTCGGAGAGATGCCTAACCCAACAATTGTGTCTATCTGCTCTAAGCTCAAATCTAAGCCCATCGGCACGCCTACTGTGTGAACGTGAAGCCAAACCGATTCATGGATTAGCCGCCGATTCACCGTGATGGACACCTTCTCCCCATCGGCACACTTCATTTGATCTTGTATGAGTGTGTGTGTGAGTGTGTGAGTGTTCGTGAGAGAGTAGGCTTGCGACCTTAACCTGAACTTGAAATGTTTATCCACGACGCGCTTCGTAAGTGTTTGCACTCATTTTCGTCTGATCACAAGCCAAAGTTGGCTCCAAAGCCGCGACGGTCTAACCGATTTCGCTTAACGATCGTGAGTGAAAATTGAAATGAAGTGCCTCAGCTGTGTTGGACTTCAATCTGGAGGAAGTGGAACGTATGTGGATTCACCCCGAGAGGCAATCGTTGGTGTTGCACTCGTAACAACTTTATTAGTGCAACTTAAGTTGGCCGAGTGCCGTAAATTGTTTACGTTCTGCTTCATGTTTATCGATTCGTTTTTTTCCTTTTTTTTTTCGTTGGTTAATTTTTGAATGGCTCTGCTTAACCTTTCGAGATACATCTTATGTAACGTGCTCATCTTAGAAGTCCACTTGGGTTGTGCGGTACCAGAGTCAGTGCTCCGCACACGGAAAAAATGTGATCACTTGAGTAGTACGAGTGAAACGGCAGCGGAGTCGACCCACACTCGGCTTCGCCTCTTCGTCCATATGGAAGCATCTTCGATTCATCATTTCGTACCAGTATCTCACATGAAAAGTGAAATATCACAGCGAAAACATTTCCTTATTCAGTTTATGACATTCAGGCGGGAGTGCGCTGACGCTGAAGCTGACTATTTTCCGACGAATAGGAGATCGTGCAAGTGGGCTATAACGCGGCATTTGCCTGATGTGGACCTTAGTTGGGTCATGCAGTGATTTTCAGGGAGGGATTGCGGGAAAAGAGGGGCAGCTGATGTGACGCTTAATAGTATGTCGTGGCTCATTTAACGTACAACGGAGACCGATTTCCTTGTTGCACAAGCGGTCTGTGGAAAGGTTCGTTCTCTGGGCATTGGACCTTTGGAGGACTTCAAATGGGTTTTGGAGGTATATTGACCTTTGTCTTAAGGGTTATCCAATATGGACTGATAGATGTTAAGATTTAGTAAATTGGATGTAAGATATTGTTTTATTTGGAAGCTTATCAATGGATTTTTGTGTTGCGTTCGAGTGTCAACTTTCGACTTCGACTGGCTTTTATAGTTCTGGCTGGATTTGAGCGATGGAATGGTTCGGGTTATGTTGAGAGCAACATTCATTGGTGATCTATTGGCATGTTATTGGGACTTAAGACAACTTCTTCTTGCTTGTGTGGCGCTTCAGAACGTGGTCGACTTGCCTCCAGCTGCGCACTCCATGTTGGTTAATGTCCTTTCCCACTTTTGAGCGCCACCTTCGAGGCGAGCTCCCTCTGTGACGTTGTCCCACAGGTTCGGAGTCAAAGACTCTTCGGCTCATAGATATGGTCTATGCGCTATACACAACCCACCATCCTTAGACGTTGGATCCATAGACGTTTGGCTACACTTATGTTGCTGTACAGCTCGTAGAGTTCATGGTTCACCTCGGCGTAACCAAGGATTTCTTCATCCGTTTTGAGATTGCCAATGCATGTGCGCCGCACAGCAGCACTGAGATGATCAATGTCTTACATAAAGTCAACTTGATCCTTCAAGAGACGGTTGAAGTCTAACGGAGTCCAATCGCAGGATCTCGTTGGGAACTGCACGTTGCCTCTGGATGAGATAACCATGCCCTCAAATTGCCCGTGCAGAATATCCATTACGGCATCAAGTGTGTGGTTCGTCGCACTGTTGTATTGAAACAATCCGGTTTTAGGCCAAAATAATTTGGTTATCACCGATTGCTAGTGCTCTTCGTTGATAGAGGTGGTAATGCCATTGTCGTTTTCCAAGCAAGGATCAATGATGGATCACTTGATGTGGAAGTCGTGTTGCTTGGCATAGTCCACAATCCGACTTTTTTTTTTTCTGAACCGCATTTCGCGTCCATTTTCTACAGAATCCATTCGGCGAACACAAGGGATTGTATATAGTCGTCATCTTTCATCTCCTGGGTCATCTGGATTTTGTACGGTCCCGACACAAAATGCGCCTCGTAGTCTACAAAAGGCAGAGTACTTGTCTGCGAAGAGAAATCGACTTTCCCATGTTCCTCTGCACGCATACACGGGCAGCGGCGCGGTTTTGGGCAAACCTTGTGGCTCGGATTTTCGATCCTTGTGTAAAGCCTTCAAATTCATTTCCTTTTTTGTTGCCCTGACTACAAGTTTTCATTCCGTAAAATGGGCGCAACGTGTCCATCGTTGCTACAAGAGAACTTCCATCTTTATAACAACTTTGGACATGTTGTTCGATCCTGTGGGGATTTTTAGTGTCGCCAAATTTGATTTGAATTTGCTCTTCGTCTTCGGATAGCGCCGTCACGGCAACAACAATTTTTTAACACTTAATTCAAAGCGCTTGTGTCCAGCAAACAACATTAAAACTCGAAGTATTGATAAATCACCATCTCATGCAAAGGCTATAAGCCGTGCCTCTTCCGAAGGCGACTAGTTGCAATGTCTTGTGAATTCATCATTTGTCCTAAATTCCAAACCATTACATTGGCTTGCATTGGAAAAGAGCTAAAGCCTCCACATGCAAAACACAGGCTATTCATAAGCTAATCGTTGTTGCTGACCGCCTTCTTGGATTGGGGTTTTTTTTTTCCAAACCACATTGGACACGCCTAATGAAAATGTTAAAATCTCTCGTGAGGCGCAAATGCGGTGCTCGTCGATTGATGGCAGCGACAGCTGATTTATGTTTGTTTGTTGTCGTCGTCGTCGTCGATGTGATTGATAATTTATTTATCCAGGCCCACGGATTGTTTGATGCACGAGGGGAATTAGTCTCTGTCGACACTCAGATTGAACACTCAACGAACTTGCCGAATGGCCAATTGAATTCATTTTGATTCAAATGAACAGCGTTGCGGACATTCTCGTCACACGAATGAGACACGACAAACAAAAACAAAAATGCAATTTCACACAATTAGCTGTAAACACATGGTGTGGCGCTCAATTATGCAATCCATCAATAAGTAACGTACTCGCAGTTCTCCCCTGCGGCGGATGACCGGCGTTTTTGGACGGACAACCGTGAGATTGGACTCCTACTGATTTTGTGTGTATTGCTGTCGCAGCGGCAATAGTTCCAAGAGACTTTACGCAAAACTTTGCCACATTAGGCGGCATAATCCCGATGAACGTGTTAACTCTGCCCCGGGTCAAGACTCCCAAAGTGGTTGGTAAATATGCCAGTAAGCGAGTGACGAAATTTCGATGCCACTGTGTAATCTGTGAAGCGACTAACGGCAGTTTTTAGCTAATCTGGTTTCCATTCAAGATTCTGCGGTCCAAGGGTCGTCTTACTGAGCCGATGAGGTAGCTCATGAAGTTGTTATGCGTGAACGTTGAGTTTTGCGTGATGACACATGTTGACGGTGTACCATGTTGCATGACGTTGACTCATGTTCATAAGAGGGTTTGCTTAAAAACTGTTTCAGGGTACATGTCTGAGTTAGTAAAAATAAAACATTTCATGTTTCACGGTCACAGATGTACAGGGTCATCCATATTGTGGAATTTGAGAATATTCTTACTTCAATATATTCTTTGGATCCTGCAATTACGAATATATTATATAACATCATTCGAATGTCATCTACAGTAAGGGAAATATTATGTGGAAATTGGTCATCTAAACGCTGATGTTTAAGCACAAAATCGGTGTATGTTCTACACATTCCGTGTTAATTTGACTTCAATTCTTGAGTGAGTTAAACTTCAAAAGGATGTAGAAGCACGTCCGAATGGAAAATACGCCAAAATGCGCCGCAGGCTAAGCTAAGCCGGTGTGGCTGACTGCAATCAAGCAGCAGTAACACTTACGCCAGAGTAGGCTAGACACCGCTTAGTCCTATTCTATCTAGTCGATCCTATTCCGCAAACCAGTTGGTGCATTTGGTAAAGCAGTGAAAACACTAATGCTGCTTAGTTCGGTCAGTTTGCTTATGACGCCTCGCCGATAGGAATTCTGAAATTCTGCCACATATCCTGATCCTAATCAAGGTTCGTAGTAGGACTTCCTGTGCCAGTAGACCATATACAATTTATGTGAGCAAGCGTTCAAAGCTTCTTAGAGACAGGCATGTACAGAACTAGTGCCGTTTCTAGCGATCTCGTCCGAAAAGTCACAGTGTACCGGCACCCACATAAGATGAATGTTAAAATACTCAGCGATCTAGGTAAGATACATGCATAGATGGATCAAGAACTGATGAAGGAACAGGAGCAGAAGTATTTGGACCACGGACAAAATACTTCGAAACCATGGGCGAACGCACTAGCAGCTTCCGATCGGAAATCTATGCCATAGACAGAAGCGTTCAAATCAATCTTGATAGGAACTACACCAACTACGACATAGCAATAATGTCGAACAGTCGTGCTGCCATCTTGGCACTAAACTCCTACATCATCAAATCTAAGCATGTGTGGGAATGACTAGAGAAGCTCAAAGAATTGAACAGGAGAAATAGAGTAAAACTCTGCTAAATACGCGGCCATGCAGGGATAGAAGGTAATGCAATGGCCGACTCCTTAGGCAGGAAGAGAGCATTGAAACTATTCATATGCCCTGAACCATTCTGTGCAGTAGGATACCACGTCTTCAGAGAGGAATTCAGGGAATTAGAAAAAAGGTATCGGACAGAAACATGGAACAATACTCACGGCATGAAACAAGCCAATATATTTTTGGCCCAATACAACCGGAAGAGGTTTGAGGCATGTGTGAAAATGAGCAAAAATAATCTCCGCATCCTGAGAGGCTTCCTAACAGGGCACTGCACACTCAGAGAGCACCTAAGGAAACTTAGGATACCAGAGGAAGGTCTCTGTAGATTCTGTAGAGAATCCAGTGAAATCCCAGAGCATGTACTGGGTTTCTTTGTGGTTTTGGCATATAAAAGAAAAAGATATTTGGGTAAGTACCTATTATGAGAGGAAGAGATGAGATCACTAAAACCATCTCTCACTCTCAGATTCCTGAAGGAGAGCGTACTCTAGATCAACATCACATTTTGTATTACGGATTATACTACCTTCCCTTCAAATACTTTGAATTCTCAGATTCAGCTAGATTTAGTCACAACGCACATTTATACACAGTGGACCAATTAAGACCAACCAAAAAGCACGAATAACTTTTTTATTTTCCAATATTATTGAACTCTTTTTTCTTTTATATATGTACATATAGTTCACAACACCCAGGCAAAATTATCGATTTTCCATATTCTTGTCAACGATGAACTAAGATCATCTCCGATTTTCTATTTGAATATTTAAAAGTGTATGTCCATAAACCATATTCTAAAGGGTGGTTAAATTTTAAGGGCCTATGTGGATTTTGAATAAAACACAAATTATTTAGGAAATTATTGTCATTTCTTTTTATTATGATAATATTGGTATGGTTCAATTATGTATGGAACAAAATATCGCAAACCAAATGGCCGCCGCGACCTCGGCGGCACACCTCCATCCGATGGTCCAAATTTTCGATGACGCTGAAGCATAATTGAGGTTCTATGCCGTTAATGTGCCGAATTTTCTCATCCTATAGCTCTTGAATTGTTGCTGGCTTATTGCCGTACAACTTTTCTTTCAAATAACCCCAAAGAAAAAAATCCAACGGTGTCAAATCACATGATCTTGGCGGCCAATTGACATCGCCGCCACGTGAGATAACTAGGCCATTGAATTTGTCGCGCAAAAGAGCCATTGTTTCGTTAGCTGTGTGGCAAGTGGCACCGTCCTGTTGAAACCACATATCGTCCACATTCATATCTTCCAATTCGGGCCATAAAAAGTTAGTTACCATTTCACGATAGCGTACACCATTCACAGTAACAGCCTGACCGACCTCATTTTGGAAAAAATACGGCCCGATGATGCCGCCAGCCCATAAACCGCACCAAACAGTCACTCTTTGTGGGTGCATTGGTTTTTCGACAATCACTCTTGGATTATCACTCGCCCAAATGCGGCAATTCTGCTTATTGACGAATCCACTGAGGTGAAAATGTGCCTCATCACTGAAGATGATTTTCTTCGAAAATTGATCATCCACTGTTGCCATTACTTGCCACCATTCTGACCATTGACGACGCTTGAAATGGTCAAGAGGCTTTAGTTTAGTTCTTTAGTCAATTGCACCTTGTAAGCGTGTAAATGCAAGACTTTATGCATAATGTTCATCAACGACGAGCGTGAGAGGTGAAATTGTTGGGCACGACGACGAGTTGAGGTGGACGGCTCTTCAGCCTCACTATCGCGAACAGCAGAAATATTTTCTGCAGTACGAGCTGTACGAGCATGCATTGGTGTTTTCACATCTCCTACAGACCCGGTTTGCTCAAATTTTTGCACGATTTTTCCGATTGTACGCACATTTTGACGATTAAATTGACAGAAAAAATAACGAAGTGCACGATATGCATTTTGATATGAACGCCCATTTTCATAATAAGCCCGAATAACTTTAACGCGTTGTTCGATTGTGTATCTTTCCATGGTTCAAATTGAGTTAGTCTGAAATTGAGAAATGTCAAATGAAATGCAGAAAAAAAACTTAGCGTTTAGGTGTGGTTCACAGTCAACATCGGCCCTTAAAATTTAATCACCCTTTTTTAGCCAACTGAAGCACAATATTCGTGGCAGTATACGAACCTGCAAACAGAAGCATTACACGAAGTGATTCAAATGCGCTAATAAAGAGCCAATGATTTCATATTTCATACATGGTGCACAAAATGTCCATAAGATGTATTTAATACATAAAATAATTATAGTAAACATAGGATTATTACAAGAGTTATTTGTGTTTTACATTGCTCCTTCTACTTTGGCGCACCCTGTGTATCCTCTACCCCTCGGGATGAAAATCATCCTTGTGGCTTTAACATTTTAAGCTCTTCGTTGCAAATTACCTCTCTCACAACGCACATAACAACGCTTAACCCGACTGATGTTGTTTTCATCCATCAGCTGATTCACTAAGTAAACATATTCTGAAAAAAATAAATAAACAAATAAACGCCATGACTCTCGTGGGAGCATATCGCTTAATGCTTCCTCATTAGGCAATGCTGACTTCAGAGGCCCACTTATCGAATATTTATCCGCTTCGATGTTCATATTTCATGGAACTAAAAATAGTTAGCGTTGCGTCTGGCGTAAATAATCACACGGTAAATGAGAAAAAAATGTGCTCGCCGGGGCGCTGGGCACTTAACGCGTAATACGTAATCAGTCTTAGTTAAGTACGTGAGCTTTAGCTCAAAACAAATTAATATTTCATCAATAAATTATGATTTATTCCTTTGTTTGATATTTTTTTCTCAGCAGTTTTAACTTGACTTATGCCTTCGGAGCTTAATGTGGTGTGACAGGTACACGGTCGACATAGAACATTCGCTTTCACCCAAGATCAGTATTCAAGCCACCGTACCGAGTTCTGGGACGAAAGTCTTCACTTAACTTTTGCCAAACAAGCCAAGACATAAAATTAAATGATTTCCTATATAAGCCTAATATTAGATTCCAAGTTTCAGAAGAACGCCATTTTGGTTTGGATGACAGCTGTCAGTTGGCATTTGACAGGTATGCAGATTGGTGAATTTAGAATAAGATTAAGTCTATTTTGTTTGCAGACAAGAACACACAAAATGTCCACTCGACGTCCTTGGCCCAGCTCCAAAGGTAGTACCTGGCGCTGTCTGAATCAGCATCAGAGAGACATTTATTTAAAGATTCAGCGTTCAAAGTCTAAACTTCATTTCTGTGAAATCATGAAATCGGCCAGTATGCGGAAAATGGTTACAGAAAGTCATTTTTCGAGGAGTCTGTCAACAAACTGAATGATATGATTTGTGCCCGGTCATCAAGACATGCGTTAGAACTCACGTGGACACCATCCAGGCTCTGTGATGGTTTGGTGAGTAATCGCTTATTATCGAGTCATCAAGTTCCTTAATAAGCTTCTTAACACTATACTGTTCGGAAGTTAACCATGGACCTTACTACAAGACTCTGATCCCGATTATAAAGCAAAAACGACACAGCTATGTCTAAAAAATAACGATCCAAAATTCATTTCCGCGCATGAATGACTATCTGGAAGCGCAGACTTCAACTCAACCAACCTAGACAAATTATGGTTCATTTTAGAGACAATGACGTGTGACACCCAAATATTGAATCTGTGAAGTATGCGCTTATCCGATCAGCGGATATAATTTTCCAATGGAAGTACTGTGTACTATTATGAATGAGTGGCCACATTGAAAGCCAATGAAGGACATTTCGAATAACTTGTTTTATAATTTGTAGTCATAAGTGAACTATTAAAACGGAAAAAAAGTCTTCGATTCAACCGCATTCATTGTGTGAAAACATTCTATCAAAGCATTTGCTAGTGCTAAGTACTGTCTGAACATACGCCTCAAACGCCAATCGTCTGAAGCCAACATTATTTTGCTTCTGCAGATGTGCACACCAAGCTAGCGCACATCGTCATCGGCTGTATGTGCTTTGCTTTGCATAAATTAGAACTCAAACTCTATTGCCATTTTCTACAATCTACACGCGCGGAATTATAGGCTCTCCAGGAAAAAAAAAAAAGATTATTCTCAGAAGAATATCAAATCATAAATGTGACAGCTAATTAATCTAAAAGTTTCCATTATCGTTCAGTATTAAGTTGTTCAACATCTGCCAGTCGCGTCACTTTCACGTTTTCTTTTTTTTCAAATCCGTAAGCTTCCTCTATGATGTAACTACACCATCGCGTCGGCTAGTAAATGACGTTACTTGCTAATGTCAAACATGTCAAATATCAATAATAATTACTACCATTTGAAGCATATTTGCATTGAATTGATTTAATTCTCACTTGAACATTTTTAAAACAATTATTTTAATTGGCCAAGAATTTGACAGCTTCCAACTTTCAACAACCACTTGAAAGCAGTTATTTTTACTTAAATTGATACAAAAACATGATGTATGATATCGTAACCCTTTCTGACAAATGTATTCATAGGGTGACCAATCCGTCTTACCCCACACATGACTTGTATGTTCCTGGCACGATCTACAAGTATAATGAACTCATAACCGAGGTACTCGTGTCTAAATGAGTTAAGCACCCGACTTTTATTCAGCGTCGAATGTGATTTGTCTCTTTTGCACTGCCAGGCAGGTTTTAGTCGTTAATTAATTAATTAATTTGAATACGAATCAAATTGATTCATGTCAATGGATATACTGGATATTTCATAAAATATTAATTTATTTCTTATTCAATTCAATGATGAGGGTGTTCGAATGTCAAGGTCATGCCGCTGGAGAACTATTCTGAAGATTCAAGATGATTTATTTGCCATCTGCTAGGTCTAAAGATTTATCATTGATGTTGGCTGTCTTATGGAAATGTAATGGAAACCCATCACTGAGATAAAGAAAGATTTAGTCAGAACAGTGCTGTGGCAGTCAAAACAGCCGATGGTTTATCCGTCATTGAGAAAGATGACTGGGGTTTAACTGGGCAATGGGTTCATGATATGCCCCTTTTGGTCATTTGAATATGCAATGTCATGCTTGCCCTCAGAAGAAGCCCAACAGTTTTTCACAAAATACTCATAGTTTTGTACAAAATATCCACTTGTGGTGAAGTTATTAAAGACTTACAATGAAGAATGAACATCAGTCCTCATCCATTCGTCTTAGGTTAGGTTAGGTTATGTGGCTGCCATCATAAGCGATGAATTCACTTAGACCCAAGGGTCTATTGTGTTGCCAGTGAGCCGGTTACCGCCCGGTACTCTCGGAACTGTATTGTTTTTTGGACGAATGCCCAGATTCCTTTCCAGATATGTCCGTAAGTTTGTTTATATGATATTCTCCAAGGGTTTGTTTCTTAACGGCGGCCAGTAGAGGGCAGTTGCAGAGTAGATGTGAGCGGTTTTCCTCGTCATTTTCATCCATGCATCTGCAACAGAAGTCAATATATGGTAGTCCTAGTTTTGCGGAGTGTCTACCGTCTAGCACAGTGTCCTGTGAGGACTCCAACTAGGTTACTCAGGTTTTTTCTGCTTAGACTGAGGATCGCAGTGGTTCTTTGTAAGTCCATTTTTGGCCATATTTGTTTCGCATATAGGCACGTGCTAAGGTTATTCCATTTTTCACGGGCCCTGTTGATCGCTGATCTGTGATTTTGGTTTTTTGAATTTCTATTGGTACCCAGATGTTTTCAATCTTTGGTCCAATGATTATTGTTCCGTTTCTGGCCAGTTCGTCTGCTTCACAGTTTTCTGGAATATCTCTACGTCTAAGAACCCACCGTTAGGCTGCAATGTCTTGATGTCTCGTTAAGAGACATACGACAGAGTCTTACTAAGTCTAATTTTGATCTTAAAAATGGTGATTCGAGTGCCACAATTGCTGCTTGACCGTCGGTGTAGATGACGATGCTCTCGTTCGATATCGTTCTCATCAACAGCACTCAGCGGCTCCAGTTGTCTGGCACTTTTGGAAATACCATATAAATAAGTACATCGATTTAAGATTAGAGTTGAGAACTCGTCGAAAGAGCTGATCGAATTCTCTAATCCCGCATTCACACATATCATGACTTTTTGAGATTTGATTGGTTTTTAATGAGGATTTGTCGTTGATTTGTCGTGGGTGTTATCTTATAGCTTTAAGGTACAAACATTTTTTGATCAAATATATGACTATCTGGTCTAGACTAGTCATGAGCGTGACAATAAAAGCACAACATCAGGCATTCGATTCAGATAGTGCGATGCAAACATCTGTTGCGAAACCTGATAATACTAAAAATGAATCAAAACAAGTAGTTAAAGTACGATGATTGCCGTCTTTACCGAACAAATAAAAAGGTGTATAAATGGGTCATCTATAAGGGAAGTGGAGAATTTGGTTTCAGTAAACTTAATAATTCTGTTACGTAATGTTAATATCTCTTGTTTGAATAATTTCTAATAGCGGAGCTCACACTCAAAAATTTGTTGATGCGATTTGGTTGACAATCGTGTTTGATGGGCCAAATCAATGTAAACACTCGTTACTACAAAATTGGCAAACTAGTAGTACGGTAGACAACACATTTTGACTTCCTTCTCAATTTGTCGTCAAACAAATCGTATCGACAAATTGTTGAGTGTTAACGCAGCTAATGAGTCAAAAACATTAGGAACATGCGCTTTAGTGACATATTTGATAATCTGGCGCCCAACACAGGGCTTTAGTAACTTGTTTTTAAGTGATTTTACCTTATTTTAAAACTTATAATCGAATGTGTCTTGTAGGTGATAGCCAGTGGCCCAGCTGCCACTTTCCGGTTTCTGCTGATGGTCTGCCTGTGGTATCTATGCTCGTTTGAAGTCGCAAATGTGATAGCTTTTTTTTTATAATTGTTTTTTTCGACTGAAACTTAAGTCCTTGATTTCCGCTTAAGTCTCAGATGATGGGTATACAAATATCTGACAAAATGTTTAAATAGTCAGAACAAGCATTATTAACAATATCACGCCGGTAAAGTCGTAATCGTGGAAAAATTGATGAAGTGATACCGGAGGTGAGAGACAATGCCGTACACATATACGTAGCAGGGGCACTATCCATAAACACATGGATGTCCCTTAACGCGAATTAGAAGGAGAAGTGCCGTCAACCAGCCAGTGCAATAGAATACGATGATTCAGCTGAGGACGACACCAAAACGCAGCACGACTACGCAACTGAACACGATGATGCAGTATTAGAGAAGATATGTAGTAGAGGACGACAAACGAAGAAGAGCAAAACGCTGCAGCAGTTGATGTTGCAACACACGATCATGAGGAAAACGAGGACAACAACGAAGCAGACTAAGTGACAAAACCAATCCAATGTGCTGTTAGTTAACTTAAAAAAAGTCCTGCCGCCTTTCCTGCCACCAGCATTGCGTAGAAGGTCTAAATTTGTAGGTCTATTAAGACAAGAAATGTGTTACCCAATAGACTGACAGAGGATGTACCAATAGACGGAGTAACACAGCAACCATAGATGTTAAATAGTACGTAACTGCTTCTAGGAACGTGCGTTGGGTTCCAACACCAACTGTCAGAGAGTGACTGATTTCGCTCTCACATTAGCAAGCAAAAGATGAACGAAACTTAACGAAAATGAGCGATGTATCATATTTGTGAATCCTTGGGCCTTTCGACCCGACCATTTGTTAACTTTGTTGAAATCTTCAAGGGGAACTGGCAATCACATAAGGGCTTCCACCTCTTGCAGGATAGATATACATACTTTATAGAATGTGCTCAACAATGTTGCGCTGAAGTACTATGAAACTTACAATCCTATTCTCAGAAGTACTCGAAGAACATATATTCGAGCATATCTGGACAATTCTGGCTCTCATGAACTCGTCCTCCTTGCTGATGATCAGATCACCTTAATTTGGCTCAATAAGACATGTCTTTTTCTTTAATTTTTAATAAATAACATAAATTTGGATGTTATAAACTTTCAGACATTTAGTTTTTGAATATAATTACCTACGAAATAGTACGCCATTCTAGGTCCAATTTTGAATCATTTCTTCCAGCGGTGGGATTGTTATTTACTCAACTACGCTAGCAATGTTGGCTACACGGTCTTCAGTCGCACTTGCCGCTACAGCCGTAATTTTCCCTACTCTCTCTCCCTACTGCGGGCTGGATCTGGATGTATCCTGTTACCATCGGGCTTAGGTATCTGGGCACCTCCGGGACTCAGCCCAGTTTTTGTTTTATATACGTTTTTTTTTGTTCACACTGATTGTTGAATTATGAGTGATCTCCGTTCTTACATAATGTGTAGCGCCGTTGAATTTTGTTAAGCTTTTCGATATTTTCAATCCAGCTTGTCATCCCTCACAAACGCATCTGCGACTACAAGTGACTTCTGCAACATGACTAAGTGGCCCCACGGATCATCTGCATGGCAGTCACACTGACTTAATCCACATGTCACAATGCGTGGCATTTCGCATTTCCTGTGCCCTCACGGATCATTTCCACACTAACCTAACCCACATGTCACAATGCATGGCATTTCTCATTTCCCTCTGTGGAACAAAACACTGAACACATGATCTCTCAAAGCAGCAGCCGACGCACTCTAGCACCGCACCAAAGCGATCGACGTCTCCGTAATATCGGGCAACTTTATTTATGGTCCATCCGAATTTGATGCAAGTTTCCATCATCACTCATCATCAGTGTCGAAATGTCATCGAAATTCTTCTGCGACATCAAGGATGTTCACAATCTAAACAAATAATGGCGTCAACTCGACGTGGGGTACCGTCAATGATCAGTCAATTGCATCGAAATCAGCATACTTTGTTCAATTCGATTAAGGTGTGCACTTCATAACCTTCCATTCCGGAATGCACTTCAAAATCATCAAGAAAATTGAACTCGTTGCTCTCATCCCCAACAGCAGCGCACACACCACATGCAATACAATGGTGAGAGAGGAGAATCAAATCGACCTCACGGTGATTACGATTTCGGTATATTTTCTGTTTTTTTTTTTTTTTGTTTTCTTATTTTTTCATCACGTCATTATTATTGTTTAAGATTGGCACTCTCTCGCCGACTTAACGTCTTATCGAAGCATACTCGATCATCCTGAAGAAGTCGGCATCAAGTGACGGCAGTCAAGAGAGGATGCACATAGATGGTAGTAGAGTCTTTCACGACGGCGCGGCCGCGCGGCGAGGAGTGGAGGTCGACCGAACGCTGATGACTATCTGCATTGACATTAGGAAAGAGTGTTGAAATTATTTTTCGTGTCTTTTGGATGCTTTCCTCATGCATCAGTTGAAGATATCTTTGAACTGATTAGCTGCGGTCTAGGCAAAACAAATGATTTGCCATGACGAATTCCGCAGAAGATGAAGTCTGCTGTGTGGAGGGGGGCCGAGAGAAAGGGATTCAGACAAGAGTACTGGCATTTAGAGTGACCTGGGAAGACCTGCAGTGCATGCTGCTTTAAGATCACTAAAAAGTGAGTCAAGTTCAGTGTATTTGGGCATGTATTCGAATTTATTCATGGAGAGTGTCGCAGGTTTGTACTTTCACTGAGCTTTGATTTTGTATAGCAAATGGTCCATCATCTCCCATCTTGGATGATGAATATGTCTTAAGGCTTGTGGAACGGAGCTGGAATTTGTTTAAAGTCATCAGCCATCAATTATTATGTTCCAGCTGTTGCAGCTGGCAAAGTTAGCAATGACATCCAGCTGTCAAAATATTCAGTACGGTTTGCCATTTCATTGTGCTTCTTTTTACGCGTGATGAGGTGCCGAAATTATTGAAATATCGAAATTCCGGCTCAGTAGTAAATACATACGTAACGTGAATCTCTTCGTGAGGTCTGTCGCCATCATGTCTACAGTGTGCAGTCAATTAGAACCTTAAGACACTAACAAGACAAATGAAGAAAACATAGCGGGCAGTATTGAAAAAACATAGAAATGTTAATTCGGCCCTGATCCGCTGATCTCTCGGCTTATTTTGCGGTTGGATTTGGGCGTACATCCGTATAGGATTGTACTCATTCAGGAAAAGAAGCTGGCTGACCGTAGACAACGCCGTCAGTTCGCTACTTAGGCGTTGGAAATCATGGCCAGATCTGGTTTTTGGCCAAGAAATTATCTCTAAGTAGGCCTATTTTTGGCTCAGCGGCTTTTTCAACAACAAAATTCCTGGTATCAAAAGTGTCGCAAGTGTTCGCCCTAACATCACTCCATCCACAAAGATTGACTGCTTGTTCGGTTTATGGCACAACGGCATCATCGGATCTAATTTATTTCGAAATGAGGAAGGAGACACGGTTACCGTCAATGATCGCAGACATTCTGTGACCAGAGCTCAACAACATCGACATGTCCGAGCTGTGATTCCAACAAGACGGCGTTGCATGCAATACAAAAGACACAATGCTCCACACAAATTCCGTGATTATTTTATCTGGAGCTACGTCAACTTCTTAGTCTACGCTAACAAGCCCACTTTGTACCACTTTGCAAGCTCGGTGCCAACATTCGAGACGCTATCGCCGGAGTAATATTAGAGCGACCGCTTGAAGCACTACCAGTGAAGTGAAGGCGGCAATTTGAATGATGTGCTATTTCATATATAATGGTATGAATGTATCTTCAAAATCATGCCAGAATCAATTTTATATTTCACATTGTTGTTGTTTTATTTAAATTTCTTTTAATATCGTTGTTATCTGGTCACCACCTTGTACGTCGACGAAGATGCAATTATGATCTACTCAGCTGACATTAACAGAAGAGTTATTTTTGAATTGGCACATGGTCACTCTTTCCGAGTCTCGTCGGCTAAATAGCAACATTAGTGAGGTCACTTCCAAAAAAAATAACACTTGTGGTCTTAGACAACAACATAACAGCGCAGTGAAGATGGATGACAGTCAAAAATGACCTTAAGCCAATTTACGGATTTGAATAAAGAAGCACACATTTCATGTTGGAAAGCCTGCTTAGAGACGACCTTGGCGTTACATTCAGATCGCGAATGTAGTCGCCCACGCACAGTTTCTATGCTGTCCAAAGCCTCTTATGGCATCAGAGATTAAGAATATGTTTTTTTCCAAACCTTATCCCTCATCTATCAGTCAGCATAAATGATTAACATGTTCTAACGATATTTAAAACATGGGAAAAGCAGAAATGTGTAATAAATCATTTTAATTCACTATAATTAGTGCGATTATTCGGTAGCTCAGCAGCTCAGCAGCTCCACAACTCAGCGACATTGAGAGATCCACATTTTTCCGCAGCAAGAGATTGTTGCGCACGTCGGCATGGGTGGGAAAAGCGCGTTCCAAGTCTGAAGCATCAAGCGCCGAAAGAATAGACGATGATTTAACAGGTCTCGGTTTATTAGATACCATTAGTCGGCGTGGAGGTCATTATCAAGAGCCATTGTCTTCGTCGATTGTTGTTTACGTGATGATAACGTCTGTGATGTCGGCTATAAGTTCGCAGACTTGGTTTTGACTTTCATTTAAATCAAATCATTGCGTGGTACTCTCAAGAGATTGGTAAGAGAATGCTTTGCACAGCTTTGTCTTGCAATCGGAAACTTCACTTGCACTGCGATGGTGTTCGGCAGTTGAGTGAGTTTAAGCGTGAAATAATTAAGTCATTAGGGCAATGTCAATCGGCTGGGACTGCGACGAGAATGGAGGAATGATTTAATGCTGTCATTTCCTTGAACAGATGAGTACTGTATGACATTGGTGGAGTTTTGATGTTGAATTTGCCAATGTCTGGCTGATGGCATTCCATTGAGATGATTGCGATAAGATTGTGTTTAGCAATTGTGATGGGAAAGACGGACAGTTGTCTCGTTTTTCTTTATTTTTTTTGTTTTGTTTTTGTTGCGATGTGCTGTTTCAGGGTTTGAATAGTCTGTGCAAGACGATGCGGTGACCATGCTCAAGTCACGTAAAATGATTTCGAATTACCCAGTCTAGGTGAGGACTTAGATTCAGTTCCATTCATTTTACTTGGGATGGGGATAGAATGGAAACGGACATCCCGTGGATATTGTCCTAGGATAGTCGAAGGAAAATGATTACAATTTGATTGAACTATGGGGGATCAGCAATTGGCGTTGTATTAATCTACTACCACCACTTTCCTTGTGAAACTTGTACAAGTTCAGGGATAAAAGTCTTCTCTGAATTGATCGGCAGTCTAAACTTGCTAAGAATTGTTGCGCTAACGGACGACCACGGAAAACGAGCCCTTGAACTTGGTAGACAAGGCTCACAGGGGGTACTTTCAGTACCTGGGACTACCTGAGTTGGACCTCTCGGGAGTACAACCGGAGGTAGCATGACTCTCTAGGATGTAGACAGACCAAGCGCATGCTCCCAATCGTCTATAAGAAATCTGCGGCATTCTTATCATCTCTGGACAGAAAAGACTGCAGACGACTTACCAGCGTACTAACGGTCCCCTATACCTTCGCCAAACATCTAAATGTGATTGGCCTAAACGCTGAAATCCTCTGCGACGCCTATGGAGAAGACGACGACACTGCAGAGCACTTCCTCTCCCATCGTCCCGCTTTGGCTCGGATTAGGTGGCAGTTATTTCGTGCTTATAAGGTGAGAGCTGCTGATGTAAGCTTCCTCATCACAGAAGCACCAGCAGGCGCTTTCCTCTGAAATAGCAAGAAATTCCAGTACATATTGGTGGCTACCTGGTACTACAATGGAAAAGCTTCTGAGTAAGAGTGGCAGTACAATGGACCAGTCAGATCTAAGTTCATTCCATCCTTCACGTCCGCCTGCCTACCTTCCGTCGTAAAAAAGCAGCTAACACAGCTACCGTAGCAACAGCTCGGACATAAATATCTTTTAGGTGGACAAGCAGCGCTCAAGACTCTGTAAAGAAAAGGATTCTAAGCTGGGTTTAGAAACTGCATGGGTTTCATCCTTCTAGGAACTGGCTAGTACTGCGCTCTTGGACATTGTTTCCTGATTTTTAGAACTATAAATAAACGGCATTATCACTTGCCACTGTCTTATTATGGGGTCAACAAAAGACAAGAAGCCAACAAACTGGGATTGCGTTGGCCAAACACCAGAAATTAGGTGATAGGAACCCTCAAGAATATGACAAACGTTTATCTGCATTCTACACAATTAAAGCTCACACTTCTCGTTCACTTCGCTCTCCTATGCACGACGTAATTAATGGCCTACACAGAAGATGGGAAATGAGTCAATTGTTTCTTTCCCTAGAACCACCAAGAAAGACATGTGTGATGGAATATTCCCTGACAGAGAGGTTCACGCTAGGAAACAACTATCAATGTATCAAGTACAGTGGACTCTCCCTAAGTCGAATTTCTCTCTAGCTCGAAGTTTTATTCGCCATAGTTGGCATTTTCCTCAATTTTCCACTAGACAGAGAACAATAGCACGCACAACACGAGTGGTTACAGAAAAGCTAGGCCCTGGCCCTCTACGGGTTGTAGTGCTTATTATATAAGTCGGACTCCCTCTAACTCGTACTGATTTTGATATCCGGTGAGAATTCGACTTGAGGAGAGTTCACCGTACTTATGTTCACACATAAAAGCAAGGAACAATTCTCTGAAGTCGGAAAGGCCTCATTCTAAGCGCATCAGCAATCCACTTCTTGTGGATCAGATAAACATTTCTGACAGTTCATATGTACATCCTTCCGTACATTATTTTTGGCAGTAATTTTGCTCTAATTTTTTACTGACACTTTTCTTGTTAATAATACGAGCTTATTAATGAGTTTGCTGCATTTAGTCAGATTCTGACACGACTTCAGTTTGTTGTTGAAATCCCTTCACCAACAACAGCTTGTAAAGAAGGCGCACTCCATAAGTTTCGACGATTCTTAAGTCCAGATGACAGGACAGACATTTGTCTATATTTTCTAAACTGCACAATTGTCCTATCTTGGGAATGTGAAGGTAAGTCACATTTCGTTATCATTTCCAAATATCAGAGGCAACTATTCAAAACCATTCGCCTAAAGATCATCTGCATTTGATAGGGCGCAGAAGAACTAGAAACTCACCCAAAAATACATCTCAATCAACTGACAATCATATAGAATGCCAGGCATCTCTCCCTCTCTCTCTCTCTCTTAAAAGGAATCTTAAGAAACAATGCAGAGAAACGATGTCAACCTTTTGGCAGTATTCCCCCGAAATCGAAACGACGACATTCCGATGGTCTCTTCATCTTTTTATTGAAATTCAGCTTGAGCACCTCCCGTCGCCGCCAAAGCGACAATCGTTTAAAGTTTATTTGTCCCACATAAGGCGCATCTTTTTCGTTGAATGAAAACAAATCTCGGAAATCCATCTTCCCCATGATCTCGCCTAGCACTGTGGCGCATTGTATCGCTGTCTAAATTGAAATTCGCGAATACATTTCCATTTGCGCAACACAACACCCGATGATCGGCGAAGAAAAATCCCCCAACGAAATAGTTTTCAAATGCAACAGATACGGATACAGATGCTTGTGACAAAAACAATTCTTCTCCTCCTCCTCCTCATCCGCCTCCCTAAAACCCCCTCCCACTCAGGCGGCGTCTCTCACTCGCGCTGTTGGATTGTAAATGAGGGTTACCAGCGCACAAGCAAACACCAGATACTTCACTGCGATTTATGAAGATCACTCCGCGAGTGACCGAAAAAAAACAAAACATAATATATGTATGTACAAAATCTATGTGTCGTCGTGATTTTCATCACAAGAACTACGGCCACATACATGCTTAAAGGTCATCACCATCCACGGGTAGGCAACCCAACAGCCCAACGGATTTGGGATGAACCGCGCTATGGTGGATCTCCTCGAGACGACACACGAGAGTTATTCAAAATAAATATGCTTCTCAAGAGATTTACTGGTTTTCTTCATCATCTTTAGTTATTGTATCTATTGGATTGCAGTGCTATACAACTCTTGCCAATTGCTATTAATTGTAAATGAAGAAGAGTGGTTGTAAGAATTCAAAAGATGAGCCCAGTCGTCCAAGCGACGACAACGGCGACGATGATGACGACCTTCTACCTTCTGCCAGCAGCCAACATCGCCGCCAGGCACTTGGAATCGCTTCTGTGGCGCTGCGGTTAGTACTTGCATCTCGGACATGATCAATTCATTTTTTCAGCCCCGTTGCCGAGATGATCTTTCGGGGAGCTTTTTGTGTCTGTTTGCTGCAGAGCGTTTATTTGCATACATACTCACTGCTCACACTCATTGTGTCACCTTGTGTCAAACGATCATCGAGGATCGTTGTGGTCGAAAATAACCGTCATTACAAACGGCCGCTGACACATGTTGTTCACGGTTTTCCTAAACATTTCAATACAAGTTGCCCCAAGGGGGTTTTATTTTCCTCGATTTACAAGCGACGTCACCACTGACAAGTCCAGTCTGCCACCGCCGTCAGAGGGTGTCTTCAGCGACCGACCAGGCTGTGCTGGGCGTTTCAAACGAATTGACAGGCCCAAGTTACATTGTATCGCTCTGTTGTTATTGCCGGTCAGAGGTAACTACTCTCGTCTTTAACTTTACCCTCACACCTCTTAGCTCACTGTGACTGCACCGCACTTCAGCAGTGCGCGAACTGATCAATGAGAAACTCTTGGTATTATATCGATTGTGTAAGATGTCGAGTGAACAATTTTCAGAGAGCCTCTGTCTCTGCTTTAGCTTCAGCTTCAGCTTCAGTCTCAGCTTGAGATGATGACGATGATAATGATGATCATAGTCATCGTCAAACAGCACCAGCAACGACACAACACCAACTGAGACAACAACTACCAAGAGATGCAAAGATGCTTTCTGTTGCTGCTTACCTCCTCTGCTGCTGCTGCTAGCTGCTTGCTGCTGTTGTGTTCGCTGTTTCTGATGATGATGATGATGATGATTCGCATGATGATGATGACCATCTCCCTGAGTTATTTTCATTTCCCTACCATTTAAGTTTAAACAGATTTTTTGGATATAAAAGACGAGTGTCGCAGTTCAGAATTCATCAGTGGTGACTTGGTTTTAGTTCAGTTAACCAGTGTTTAGCAGCATCTTACAGATTTTCAAATCTCACAAACAATTTAAAACATTTCCAAAATGATGAAACTTATTGTTGCTATTTGCTTGTTCGTTGTTCTGGTTAACAGTGCTCCTGCTCCGCAGCAGGATGTCCAGATTGTGGAATTCGAAAACGATAACGACGGCACCGGCAACTACAAATTCAGGTGAGAACCGAACAAAAGCCGTGTCCAAAGGAGACGAAGGATATCCTGAAAAGATTAACTAAAATGTGTGGTCAACTCCTGAAGTGAATTGTGATATTTGACAGATGACAATTTGTTACAGCTATTATGTCATTGTTTGTGGTGAATTTTTGGATTTTCTTTTTTATTGCGAAATGTTAACCGTTATTCGTGCTTTGTGTTGAGTGTGTGGTTACTTGCGGTGTGTCTTTACCTGTCAGTCGGATGTCAGTGCTTGTCAATTGTAGGAATATAAAATTTGAAATATCGTTAGAATTGCTATACAATCTGGACATTCATTACCAGATTGACAATATAAAATTGTTATTAGTTTGTTGTGAGCATTTATTGGCTATAATCCAACACTTTTTTTTATTCTTGGAAGCTTTGTCTCTCTCTTTTCTCAATTTTATAAGTGTGCCAATTAAGCTAAGAACACCGTATTATTTTTAATCATTGTTGTGCGCACTAAGACACTTTTGTCAAGAATGTTCGCTGACTTCGAGGACATAATTCAATTAATTCATTGTCGTTTTCCAAGGCAATGTTTCTTTACAAAGCGACTTTTGTTTCTTATAACGCTGAAGTTTGCAATTTATTGAAGGTGTTATCCTTCATTAAATGCATCATAGCACATTAGAGTACAATTCTGCAGCAAAAAATAGACAGGATGGTAGATTCATTTGTGCCCCTGTGGTGCCCTTAAAGCCTCGGCTCACTTAAACCAATTCGGTTGGTCCTCCTTGTGGGTACAAATCAAGGTCTTTCCTTGTGTTCCTTTTATCAAAACTAACTAGATTCATATATGAATCTGAGAAAGTTTGTCGACTCGATCCTGTTTAATCTTCCAGAAGTGAATGTCCAGAAACTGCATTCTCCTTTTTGGCAAAGCTGGACACTCACATTGTCCTAGCAATATGAAGCAACTGCTGGTAGTCAGTCTATACGGCATCATCGACTGCGGTTGAGGCTTCGACTTGCTCGACATGGTTCTCTCTATGGTCCAGGTTTAAGAAGATATGCTCAGTTATCGTTGTCTCATTCGTTTCATTACAACGAAGTGGAATGATCCATAAGTCCAATCGGTTATCCTATCCTCATGCTGACTGATCTGAAGTCTAAAGGCCTTTCAGAGCATTTGAAAGAGGTGCACATTGATGGGGACACACACGTAAAGCGATTGTATCAAACTGCTCCCTGTTCGAAGCCAAAGTGTATCAACGTGAATTCCTTGACAAAACACGCCCAATCCCTTTACGCTCGTAAGACAGCGCCTCCTTTGCTGAACAGCACCTCTGCCCAGCTCTCTCCTGTTCATCAAAATGTATTCTCGGATATCCCATGAGAGAAAAAATGCGCAAAAAAAAGGTAAACAAATCACCACCACTTTTCTAAACAAACCCTATCAACTGAGGGTCGAATTAAAATAAATGAATTCAATTAAAATCTCTTCAATTAAACTTAATTAAAACAAAATCACGAATACGCCTTGGCGGCGATGCAATTACATGGTATAACTGCTCGTAGCTTTGTGCCGGATTCCCAGAGCGCATGCTGCTCTCTGGCTACCGTGCAAGAGAGTGATTAATGAAGAAACGATCTTTTGGAGGTGACTCTGATCAGTCTCTCTAAAGACAATAGACACGGCCTGTTGGAAAAAAACGCCAGTTAGTTTTTTTTTGTTTAATTCGATTACTTCTGACATTGTTCTAAAGAAGAAACCCCACAAGGGTGCTCAAAGCTCGTGGGCTTGGCATCTAAATCTAACTCTTCAGCAAGTTCAGCAAGCACTTTAAGGATTCCGACTCAGCACACATTATCTCCGGTGAAGATTATGCCTAACTAGTGACACTTATCCCCATCTTCGACGCATCGCCCAACCACACGATTGCATGTCAAAAAGTTTCGTCATCACTTTCGCTATCGCCCTTCTCACGACTTGGCACGTAGCAGTTACGCGGCATCCACTTCCACTGCAGAAATGAAAATAACACATTTTGACAGTTCGCCAAACTGTGCGCATCGCTCCACAGCATCTTGTATGACATGAAAAACGTGACAGTGTAACATTAGATGATCAGGCCTTTGCCCACATCCGTGGCAAAAAAAAAATTAGCACACAAGCCCCCTCTTTTGTTTACAGGCTAATTGAGTTTCCTCTCCTCGCCAAGTACGCTTGCTGTGACAGTGTGTCTGAATGACAACCCTTTCATAATAAACAACTCGCTTTGAACGCCCTTTAGCCATGCGCTCGCATACAATAACGTCAAAGTCATAGCTCATCGTTAAACCGCAGAGGTGACTCATCCATTCGGAGAGACCCTCGCCAAGCGAATGTTATTCAACCAGTGACTACAGGTCCAGCAGTCATTCTTCAATCAATCGTCAGCCGCGAAGCCATAACCCGAAAAGAAGAAGATGCACACCATGTGACCGTTGACATTCTTGAATTGAGTGCCATTCCGTATCCATTAATGGCAATTCCAGTTGATTGCTATCAATTAGTATTCTGAACTGTAGGACATTTAAATTCATCTACCAAGCTACCAGGTGAAGGTTTATATCTTCTTTTTTTGTTTTGTTTTTCATTTAAATGGAAAAGTTGATGCAATTTTACTGCGCTTTAGAAATACACATCGCGTCGTCTGCTACGGGCCAACCGTGGCGAGATTCAAGCGGTTCATGTTTTGATTGAAACTATGATTAATTATCTTCACAAGTCAAGCTATGGTGTTACCTGGAAGTTACCTGCGAACTGGTGATGGGTGATATTGCGCAAGAGGTTTTGGTGCGATGGGCTGGTGCGGCACTTTTCGGTCGTTAATGGCTATAGAATGATCTTACTCGCATGGGAAGATGCCACAGAAGTGATGGTGGCTTGAGCGTGCGGACAATGTGAGGTTTTATGGACTTAAAGAAAATTGAAAGTAAATAAAGAAAAATGTTTGTTTACCGGACATTACTTGAGTCACTGTTACTGGGACGGCTAACACCATCATTACCTCATCGTTTATGCGAAAAATGGTGTGTAATTATATGGTAAACTAGGTTCCCATTGGGAAATGAGCATACGTCTTGAGGATGAGTTAACGAACGTGGTCTACCAACACTTCAACCGCTTTTTGCTGCTGAACAAAGTACAGTCACCAGAACTTAAGTCAGCATAAGAGGCTGTGCAAGATCGATGGTCGTGTGTTTCAAGTCCTAAATTGTAGATAAGCACTCAGAGATTATTTTCCTTTTATTCATATATCCTTGATTGTCCCCACATTAACCACATCACAAATATGTATTCTCCTATCATTTCCAGATTCGCACTGAGTGATGGAACCAAACGTGAAGAAACTGGAGAACTTAAACAAGTCACTGGTGAAGATGGCCCAGTGGAGGCTGTTGTCAAGACCGGATCGTATGAGTTCACCGATGCTGAAGGCGGTGTTCACCGTGTCACATACACAGCCGATGAGAATGGATTCCATCCAGTTGTCGAGAGCTAAATTCTATCTCAACTGACGATAGTTACATTATTGCTGTTTTGCTTACATTGTGATTGTTTTTGTATGTAATTAATTAAACGATAAAAAAAAATATGATGGATGTCATTCCGTAGAACAGAAATTCAAAAAAATACCTATAATTTGAAACCCTAATAATCAATAAAATGTATTTATAATACAATTCACGTTGCTTTTAATTTTATTTTGTTAAAATTTGATGAGGCTTGATTGAAAGAGTGGCAATCCTTGGAAGCGCAATGATGATTTACCACCAGAGGTATTCAAACCTGTACCATAACATCTCCAGAATTTGTGAGGATAGAAACGGTGACTGACAACTAGAACCATATGTCTCATCCGTCAAAAAGGTAATAAATCCTCTCTCAAGAACTATACAAGTGAGTTCTGCTTAATGTTGCCTAGGAGATCCTGTCTAGTGTACCGTCTAAAGCCTTTTGGATCACCATGTGATGTCTTTAATCCGGTAGTGCAGCAGAAAGTGAGGCGAGCAGCTATCAACATGGAAATCACAATTGTTACAAATCAGGCCAACTGTTGTATTGGGCAAATGACATAGACCTCGTCATTGGTGGTAGAAGCTTTCGAGCAGATTGAAGAACAAGTGAGTAATTGATTAACGCAATCTTCTGCCGAAATCCTTATATCACGAGTTCTTTTACTCCTATGGCCATTTTTCTGCGCTGGGCCTGGGCCTGTAGTAGGAATCTCAAGTACCAAGTTTTGAAATAATCCATAAGCTTATTTTTAAAAATGAACTTGTTTCTCCACCTTGGTGAAGTGGTGAGCCCGATCTGAAACCTCTGCTGCTCCTTAGGTTTCAGAGTTGGTTGTTTTTTGCAACTCCACACAGATGTGGATCATATAGCTTTAACGTCTTGGAGTCACAAACACTACTACTCTCCACCTTTTCCCCGCGACTTTTGGTATTAAACCAAAGCCACCACAAAAAGCTATGCTTTCCTGATCTCCCGTGGCACCAGACTATAGCCTCTAGTCAAGCTAGCAGTAGAATGCCAAAACATCCTAGGACTGGCCGCCAGTGTTATATAGGCCATATCGTACGTACCAAATCTCTGATTAAGATAAGGCACTGTCCATTCCCATGTTTGCAAGCTTGTAACCGTCATATAACGAGCACTGCGGTAGGATCGTTTTATAAAACCAGTAGCTCTTGCTTTTAGACGCCTCTTACCGCAGACATGCCTTACCTCGGTTATATTCTAACCCCTTTCCGAAGGGGGGGGGGGGGGGGGGGGGGGGGGGGGCAGATTGAAGAACAAGCGAATCTAGATAGACTGGTTAGGTTAGGTGAGTGGCAGGCACTCAACCAACTGCGCCATTCAGCTGTTATTAGACTTAAAGTAAATACGAATGAAACAAAATATGTATATTGCCGAGTTCTTCCTCGATCAGGTTCTTCCAACGCCACAATTGGCAGCAACCATTTTGGGTTGTCTACTTCGAAGTAAATGTGAACTCCAAACAAACTTCGGTTTATCCAACTCCTGACTCTAAGCACCAAAAAACACACAAAAAAAAAGAAACAAAAACAAAATTACAAAATCTTGTTATATTGCGATGAAATCAGGAAGATAACCTTACAAAAATCGTCGTTTGATATTCGAGGAAAATGAGAATGAGGAGAAAACACAATCTCGATTTCCATGAGATGTTTATGTAGCTCGGAAGGCAAAACATCCTCAACTATACTAGCTCGGTCACATTGAATCCGAGCATCCAGGATCGGGAAGGAGAGGACGACCGAACTATCATGTAATAGCGGATGGAAGCTGCTGCTTCAATGATGGACAATAGCTTTAGCTCAGACGCAGTTCCTTTATGTATCAATGGTCTGAGAAGTAGATAAGTAGGACCTTACGTAAGATTAAGCAATGGTGCATTTTATCTTGTATCATTGCAAAAGTGCAACGTTTTCTTGCAAGACTACACTTTCGCACTTTTAGTATACCCCAAACCTATTGAAACAGAAACATGTACATACATATACTATAAGTATTCTGACTTCGAAATTCGTGTGGATCTGTCAAATTTGATGGTTTGTTGCTAAGCTTAAGAAACACATCTCTCCACTATCAAAAATGGACCCTAAATGAGGTCAAAAAATGAAAATATTACGATTTGAAGTTTGAACAAGTTGTCGAGCACACTTTGCAATCTTTATGGTTGCCAATCAGAAGTCGAGTATTATAGAGACAACCAACTTCTACTTCGCCAGGGCTAAGCTTAGTCCCCTTTCATTTCGCTATTAGACGAGTTATTGATGTAGAAGCTAGGCCCAGGTCCAGCTCGGTTCATACCACCTATAATCGATACCGTCTATCGCTTCCTTGCAGAGGTTATTTTTTGAAACACATAGTCGACGTATCACTAATTTTATATTTATATATAAATATTATTCTGGCTTTGACCAGCATTCAGAGTCAGACTATATAAACGAAAAGAAATCGAATAAACTATTACACAATTTTGACCGAACAACAATACTTCCGATGAGCAAATGGCTTGGAAGAACTTAAAGTAAATGTCTCTCTCTCTCTTGTTAAATCCTTCTAGTGGTTTATGCTTAAGATTCAATCATTTGATTTAACAGCAGCTTCATCATTTTCATTCAGCTTGTCAAGCGGTTTCTATGTGTCATTCTTTGCTGGCAGCAAGCAAATTCTGTTTTGCATATGTCAAGGTTATCTGCTTGAACGTTCACATAAGCTTGTGACTTTCTCAACTGACTTTGAAGTTCCTCTTAAAAGGGTTTACAGCATTTTTCTATGCAAGAAGGTCAGTTGCTTTATTGCAACAATAAATGGTGTTAGGTCTTCGTACTAAAATGCTTGAATGTAAATTGATTATTCTCTTTGGGGTCAACTGAATCAATGGCTGTTTGTTCCCGTTGATGAGAGCCGTTTATTGTTGCGTTTAATCATGTTACAAGAGTGAATGTTCGCCTTGGTGTAAGCAGTAAAGTACAACACTATAAAACTAAACTGCTGGGCGCAAAACAGAGGTACACACATGTTGCCACAAACTCCGTTGTAATAAGAAAGAGTAAAGTCCATTATGATAATCTTAATCAGAAAGCCATACGTACACGTGCACATATGAACAAACTCTATATCCCCTGCTTAAACTGAATTCCTTACTCAATCGCAACCAAAAGGCTTCGATTCGAAGACCGTTTTAGCTTTTTTTAGGTTTATGCTCTCCATTTAGCCGAATGGATGCATCTTTGTCTTCTCTACCAAAATAAGGTTTTATTTTAATTATAGAACTCAACGTTGAGCAGCTGCTTCTTGGAACGAAAAGTACTATGCTGCGATGGTTTGATCCCGTGTCACGAATGTCTTCTTCATCACGACCTCCAAGATGTGCCCCTGAATGCGACTCCATCAAGTGGGCAACTAAACCCAGGACGAGGTAGTTAGACCAAGGCCAATAACTCGCCTGGTTCCGCTTGGGCATAACTCCTGATGAGTTAGATTCGATGGCGGAGGACAGAATGCCCTGGAGATCTTTCGAGTGTGTGGTTTGTCCATGCGATCCCTTTAGTGGATCATGCACGGATCAGAAGATGATGATGAAGATGATTAGTCCTTCGAGTCCGAATGTGGACAAACCGAAGTGCTAACGGTTTCGAAAGGCGTTTCTGTGTCAAATCTCCACTAAGATGCCGTAGACTGTATGTCTGCAGTGCTCATATGTATGCCTCAGTCAAATAATAGCTATCGATTGAACTCCATACCAAACAGTGCCATCTCAATATGAGTGACCAGTTCGTGAACTGAACGAAACGTACGTTGAGCTTCGTGCTAGGTAACTATGAGCTAAGGGATGTTTTTTTAGAAGCAGACAACTTTAAATTGGTAGCACTGTTTTCTGTGACAGCCGATTTAACAGTTCTCGTTTCTAAAAATCTCGTTACTCGTTACTCTGAATCCAATCGAAAAAGGCCCTAATCCATAGAATCAGTTACATGCGTTGCGTTATGCCAAAAAGTTGACAACTTATAAGCCCTAATGAGAGGGAGAGTGACAGAAAATGCGGCCCACAAGAGAATTACATCAAGACGTGGGTTGGCACGTCTTCATAGGGCACCTTTTGCAATCCGGCAACTACGATTGTATGGATTCTAAACGCACACAGCGGATGCCATGGGTTTCAGCTTTAAATGCGAACATTTAATCTACAGACGGTCAGATGCCCGAATCACTTACATGATCGATTGATTCGTCAACAATTTACATAACACAAATCTTTTATGATCAAGAAGTGAATCTGAGCTTTGGCACCGACTTCATGTCAGAAAAGATGAAAGTATGAATACATCACATTCCATGTCGGTCGGTCCTCTTTCTCCTTGCAAAGCTCTTCGCATTTGAGTTTCTCCTGCTCTGAAGATTCAGTTACCCAATCAGGCAACATAGTGAATCCGTGTCTAGTCGAAATCCATTCGATTCAAATGTTCCATTAAAAATGCACATCCTGACGACTGGAAATGAATGAATCCAATCGCCTTGACTACATCCGCCGCATTTGCAAATTATCTTACAATATTGAATTATCCTAGCGCTGCCACCGGAGTGAAGCATACGTCCCCCACATGTGTGCCCAGGAACGTCACAGGCTCTGCACAATACGATGAATGAGAGTGCTCCCCGGCATGTTTGACTACGGGACGTAGGTCATGTTAATTTAATTGAGGCATCTGCCCGACCTCACCATACACTGCGAAGTTGCGCAGCACTCATTGTCGGGATTTCATGCAGGACGTCGGAGAGTCAATTGGAGCGAAACCCGAAGATGTTGTGGGCCATGTCGTCGTCCACGGTGGCGGTTGAACTCCCGTGGGTGCCCACACTCGGCCGTGTGTCTGGATATTGAATTTAGTGCCCATGTGGAAATTTTCCAATTAGATAACTATGATCTACATGGTCAATGCGGTTAAAGGTAATTGGATTACACGAGTACTCGTATTTGCCAGAAGTTCTGCCATACGCTGTGGATGGGGGTGGTTAGGGATGATTTCTGGATGTCGGACATTTCGCCTGCGGCTGGACGCCAAAAAGTTCTCAATTGGGGCGGGCACAGACACGTGTCTGTCGGAAGTTCGAAGGGGGTTCGTGGTGATTTGATTGGAATTCACTGAAACATAAAACTGAGCTGGAATGAGTTTCAACAGCGAGACTGGCGATCATTTAAAATGGACACACACAGACTGACGTTAAAAGAAAGAACAATGCAGACAGAAAAAAAAAAGAACTGCCATCATCATGACTGTGATCGGCAGCCTGAAAAGCATCACCAACTTTGTGCACATAATTAAAGCCCGAAGGCACCCCTTAAATGACTTAAATGTCACCAAAAGTCATGAGTGTGTGAAAAGGTGCGTTCAGCACAAGCGGAGAGAAGACACTAAGGTCGACATAGAAAACAACAAAAAAAACCAAATTGAATGCATGATCTCGTCGCATTGAACAATGTACACCTGGTGTCATCAAGCACCGCGTCGAAATGTCACTAGTGTAAGTCATGACAAAATACAAGACATTTTGTGCAATGACACAGCAGGTGGTGGCATCGTTTTAGCGCTCTGCCGGGGCCGGGTGATATGGGTGATTTTCCGTATTTGGATTGCGAATTAACACAGCGATTGGTGAGAATTACCAGTCAAAAGTGAACTCATGAAGTTCGGTGAGACGTAATCGGAGATTAATTGTTTAATTGGACTGACAGGGGTTCTGGTGTTCATGAAGATATCATTGCTCGGTGTGGGCTAGGCACAGTTCTAATTAGTACACTTCCGAACCATGTCCAGAATGTCTTACAAGAGGCCTTGGGTGATCGTGCTTGAATTGATGCTGTGAACACGAGTTTGCACAAGACCCATCTTCAGAGGCTGTGAGACTATTCAACGAAATGAGCCAGTAGCTTGTATACTTGTTACGATCTGGGCAACGATATGAGGACTGTTGGTAGTGGATGGAGCCGGTAAACAAGGTCAAGGTGCATCAATTATTGAGGAGCACGTTTGCAAGAAGATTTATCAGACGATTGTCAAAACAAATGACATGCAATTATCGACTACCGTGAGAATCAAACTTTTACAGATGCAAGAACAGTGGAGCATATTTCGAGTATTTCCAGATTTCGATCGTGGAACTAAGGACTTGACATAGCCCCGGGGAAAATAATCGAGTGGTGTTAAGTCGCATAATCGTGGTGCGCGGTTGATAAACGCTCACTGTGAGATGACCCAGTTGTCTTATCTCTCTTTCAAAGCTTCGAGCACTGCGTCGCTAGTTGGCGCCGTCTTGCTGGAACTACAGCTTAGATATATTGGCACTCGGGAATTTAGTTTGCTCCAATAACTGCAATTTTGCTTGTTGTCATGGTTGCTGGGCGAAAATTGGCGAAACTTAGTGAATATTTTGACAGTTGGATGTCATTGGTAACTTTGAAAGCTGCTGAAATATGACATGCGAAAATAGCAATACTTTTCTGCATATTTCTAAAAGCATCAAAAGAATACAAGTGATTAGACCGTTATTTAATACGAACTTATTTAAATAATATTAAAAAAATAACAGTGAACTCTCCCTAAGTCGAACTCTCCCTAAGTCGAACTCTCCCTAAGTCGAACTCTCCCTTAATCGAATTTCTCTCTAACCCCAATTTTTTGCTCGCCATATTTTGGCATTCCCATCAATTTTCCGTACAAAAACCGAACTCTAAGTCTAACTCCCTCCAACTCGAACTAATTTTGATATCCCGTGAGGATTCGACTTAGAGTCCACTAATTCAAGATTGGCTACTATGGACTACTATAAAAAGGTCAATCAAAATCTTAATTAACCTCAAATAGTAAAATACATTTACGCGTAATTATATACAGTGAACTCTCTCTTAAGTGGACAGCGACGGGACCGGAGTTTTTGTCCACATAAGACAGTCTCCACTTAAGGACAAATAAAAAAAAACACTCAAAATTTAAAAAGAACACACAATTATCATCCTTTATTTACATAATGTTTTTATTCTTTCATGTACAGGGTGGACCATCATCATCATCATCATCATCTTCTGACCCGCATGATCCACTAAAAGGGTCGCGGGGGTAAACCACGCACGAGAGATCTCCAGGCAACTCGATCCTCCGCCATCGATTTTAATTCATCAGGAGCAATGCCCTAGCGTAACCCGGCGAGTTTTTGGACTTGGTCCAACCACCTCGTCCTGGGTCGGCCAAGCGGTCGCCTACCTGATGGAATCGCATTCAACGCCCGCCTCAGAAATAGCCCTTTGCGTTCGAAGAAACAGCTGCTCAATGTTGAGTTCCTCGCGCACTGACGTGTTTCTCACCCTATCCCGGCGAGTAATTCCCACAACAGCACGAAGAAATCTCATCGCAGCAGCTTGCACTCGCGATCTTATTCTTTCGGTCATTACCCAAATTTGATGACCATAGGTGAGAGTTGGAACAAATACTGAGTTGAAAACCGTTAACTTCGCTTTGACACCAAGCTCGGCCTTTCTGATTACAGAACTACCAAGCTGTGTCAAAACTGACCCATCTTGACAAATCCTACCGGAAAGCTCAGCATTACTCCTTCCATCGCCCGTGAAAAAGACCTCGAGATACTTAAACTTCTCCACCTGCTTCAATGGGACTCCACTAACATGCAGAGTACATTGAACAGGCGTTCTGGAAATGACCATAACCTCCGATTTGTCCACGTTAACCCTCATTCCAGCATCAGCACATACGGCCACAAACCTATAGAGTGCGCGTTGGAGTTCCGTCTGGGAGGAAGTGAGGATAACCAAGTCATCTGCAAAAAGAAGATGACTTAACCTCAACTCTCCCAATGTGAAACATTCCTCACCTCGACTGCGCAGACACACCCTTGGCGAAGTCCAACGCCCACGGTGAAAGGTGTTGATTTAGCACCGTTTACCCGAACACAGCTGCTACAGTTTCTCTATAGAGACTGAATGGCCCTCAGAAGAGGACCATCAATCCCATACTCCGGCAGGACACTCCAGAGTTTACATCGAGGGACTCGGTCATACGCCTTTTCCAAATCTACAAAACAATTGTAGATGGGTTTTGCATACTCCCAAGCCTTCTCAAGTACCATTCTTAGAGTGAAAGCCGCACTGTTCATCTCCCATCCTGGGATCGACCATAGCTCTAGAACGCGCTTCCAACACCTTAGCATAGACTTTCCCGGGGATACTTAAAAGAGATATGCCCCTGTAGTTGGAGCAATCTCTTTTTTGAAAAGAGGGACAATCACCCCAGTTTGCCAATCGCCAGGTGTCTCACCGCGTTCCCAGGCCACTTTAATGACACATGATATGAGAGAGCCATAAAACTCCCTCTTTACCCATTGCCTTAAGCATTTCTGGCCGGATTTCATCTACACCTGCGGATATGCCAATTTTTAGCGATTCAATCGCCAAAATGATTTCCTCCACCGTTGGACTATTCTCCGCCCCACTCAAAACTACGGGTCTGTCATCCTCAGTGCCCTGTTCGGGATTAGGCAGCTCCGAAAAGTGCTCGCTCCATCTGCCCATGATGTCCGCCTCATTGGAAAGCAACACCCCATCTTTGGATTTGACTCCTGCCAGAACACCTTTTTCGCAGGTCTATGGTCACTTTCCAGCTGCTCGCCGAACTCCTTCCAAGACTGCTCTTTAGCTGCTCGCACAGCTAATTTGCAAGTTCGCCTCAGTGTACCGGTCTCGGACCAAATACAATAAAAATGCAATAAAATTAACATAATTCAATTTTTTCCATGTATTATAACTTTATTAGTAAAAAGAAACATTCCCATTAATTATGAAGCACAACGTCGTTCAAGTGACTCCCGTGAGTGGCTTCGCAGTAGCGCATTCACCCGAATTTTCACCCCAATTTTCCAAGACCTTGTTGATGGTTTCGGTATGTAGCTAGCGGATTCCTTGGATGATTTGGCCTTAACTTCTTAAATCGTTTCCGGATTGTCGACATATCCAAAGGGGTCAAATCGTAGCTCCGATGCGGCCAATTGACATCGTCAAGACGGAAAAGGTGCACAAAAGATCGATTGTGGCATAGGTTCTGTGCCATGGCGCGCCATGAATCTCTGCATGAATCAGAAATCGTCCAAATCCATGTCTTCAATTTCAGTAAAAAATAAAATTCGGTTAACTTGGCTCTGTAACGCCCACCGTTGACCGAAACATTGTTAACAGCCTTATTTTCAAAGAAGGCCTCAGAACATTCCCATCTGTGCGCACCGTCCGACGACGGGGACCATGAGTGTTGTCTTCGTTTCAGTATCATCTTCCAAATCATCCACATTCTCGTCCTCGTCACTTTTGGCACTTACACTATTAACGCTTTGATCATCTTCAGCCAAATTCTCATTCCATCCTTCATCGGTTTAAACGTTGCTACGGCATACTCTAAGTAATCAACTGGATCGCAACCAGATTTTCTGACGAGCGGAGACACATTTTTAAGGCAATTCCATGATATGTTTATCGTCCTCTGGGGTGAAGTCCTTTGTTTAGATGGAAACTTCGATTTTTTGAAGCAGTTTTTTTATTGTTTCTGGACAAACTTTGTTCCAGGCTGCAGGTGCCCAAGTAATGATTGAAAAAACATCTAACAGAAAGCTCTCCAACGTTAGTAACGTTATCCATTTTAGCGATAAAGTGGCTTAGAACTGTTCGCTATAAAATACTTTAAAATGTGTGATCACGCCCAGGTTCAAGGGTTGACAAACGGATGTGGTGGTTGCTGCAAAAGAAAAAAATATCAAAGTGCTTAAACTAAGATGAGGATAAAAAGTTGCATTATCCAGAAAAAGGAAAATTTTAAAAGCTAATTTCACGTACATCACGGACGCACGTGTAATTGCAGTCTATATTAACTTGGCGCATGTACACCACAGTTCTGCCACAGAGAGTGTTCAAGAAGCAAGAATAATATGTTGAGCGCAACTTTGAAGAGCTGCCTGGATGTACATTCTAGTTGGGTTCCAGGCCCACATCAGACTGCGGAAGGTTAATTCTCACTAACAATCATACCTACATTTGTACTCCCTTTTAACTACCAACAACCGACCTGTATACTTTCGCTGATAGCAATCACTAGACAAATTATTGACTTCTATACACATGACCTGCAAAGAGATGTCTTCACTCACTGTCATATCTTCATGAACCTGTCGCCTTTAACGTAGTTTCACGTATTTGTTCACATCACACACCGGAGTGTAGAGTTATCTCCAACAAGAAATCTCTTTGAAATCTGATCGGAACACAATTTTCCAATTGGTTAAGTGACGAAGGGTGTTGGAGAGGCCAACCAAACCGAGTTTGGGTTTCAAGTTCTTCATCCGCCTCTTTAGCTCAGTGGCAGAGCACTGGTCTTGTAAACCAGGGGTCGTGAGTTCAATCCTCACAGGAGGCAATCAAAGGATTATCTTTTTCCATTCTTTTTAAAGTCTTACGGCTTCATTTCATTTTTTTCAGTCATATTCCCATTCCTTTTGGTCGCATTTGGCAATTTATTCGAACAGTATTACTCACGTCACGACCTTGTCATTGTCACACCGAGACAGATGTCCGCCAGTCATTCCACACGTTCCAAACCTATTCCCATTAACAACAAATGTGCGACTTAGAAATCCCACAAAATGGGTTGACCAACCTAAGGGAGCGACTTAGTCGCAGGAGGGCCTTTCTCGCCGCACCTTGAACCCTTTGTCGTTTTAATAAATAAACCTCAACATTCTTAACCCTTTTCAACGCCCAGTCAGACCATTCAGCCCACCCACCGTTCCATTGAAAAGTATCTTGCAAATCAATATTTCAATGAGTCTTCCACGTTACACGGAGGCCACCATCCACCACCTGCAAAGCTTAGCAGGGATTATCCCCAAAGCAAATTTAGCTTAGGAAAATTAATACCCTTTTTGTGGAGCAGTTGTCGGTTGCAACCCCGGGCTTCTCTCCCAATGCATGGTCGTAATAAATTGGAATAACCACCATCCACCGCACATGCACACCCACACACACAGGCACCCGCATCCGAATGCCGCCGCGCCGTCCGCGTCCCTGGGGGTAGACATAGTTCTTACATCGAAGACGGAGGCAGACAATTACACACGACATACGGGGCAACACGATAATTATGCAACCATTTCGCTGGCGATTGTGTTGGAATTTTAACGAGCGTACATCATTTTTCACGACAGACACACCACCCCAAGGTCCTCGCGGTGCGTGTGTTGATTTGTGCGCAGTAAAAGAGAGCACTCCTCGAACACGAGGAGAGTCCGATTTTATTTAAATAAATAGATTTCTTGCCCGGGACGACATCTGAGACATGTGGAGGTGCTGGCACCGCCGCGGCTACCCAGCCTTGTGTGGATGGATGATGTTTGATCTCTGAAAAGAAAGTTATTCCATTGGTTCAGGATATTATTTTTACGTTAACGTATTCTTCTGTGAACCTTTATCCGGGGGATAAACTGTTAAGCTCACTTCGTTTGCAGAGTGTTCGTATGACGTGTGCTCGGGGTCATTGTGTTGACAAGGACTTTAATAAAAATTCCTGCCTTTGTACTACGGCTCTTGACAATGACACTGGAGAGTGAACTGGGAGTATGAAGGGCAGACATCCAGTGGCCTTGCTGTGTTAGGTTGATGCGAAAGAAATTCCGTCTGTTTAAGTTTAAGTTTGTGTTTTTTTTTGCATAAAACTGATCAGCCGGCATCTCACGAATAAATGCTTCAATGTTGTCTTCCAATGCGTCAATTGAAGCGGACTTGTCTGTATAGACATGAGCTTTAACATAGCCCCACAAAAAAATAGTCTAAAGGCGTAAAATCGCACGATCTAGGTGGCCAATTGACCGGTCTCGAACGTGAAATAAAATGTTCACCGAACTCGCCCCTCAGTAAGTCCATTGTTGCGCGTGCTGTGTGGCATGTGGCACCGTCTTGTTGAAACCACATGTCACGCAAGTCAAGCTCTTGCATTTTGGGCAAAAAAAAATTGTATATCATCTCACGGTAGCGCTCACCATTCACAGTTACGTTACGATTCGCATCATCTTTGAATAAGTACGGTCCAATGATGACTTTTTCTGGATGCACTGGTAGCTCTTGCAATGCTTCTGGCTGATATTCACTCCAAAATCAACAATTCTGCTTATTTACGCACCCATTGAGCCAAAAACGAGCTTCGTCGCTGAACACAATTTTAAAATGGAAGAAGCGCGCGATGAACTTTCTTAACAGAGCACGCATTTTGATAATAAAATTCAATAATTTGCAAGCGTTGTTAGTTTGTAAGACGATTCATGGTTAAATTATAGACCAATCTGAAGATGTTTGACAGTGAAACAAAACACGAAACGTGCGTCAGCTGTTTAAACCAGTGTTTCCAAAAAGATAATAGCTAAAAAATCAGACTTTATAATAAAAAAAAACGTCTAGACGACTATCGGTCAAAAAAATGGGACAGTTTCCTTACATGGCCACCGTTAAAGCTGCTTTACTGTGATTTCTTTATCTTAGACAAATACTATTTCTACTTTTCTGACAAATTACTTACAATCACAGATAGATCAAGGTGGACCTGAGCCACAACCAGCAAATCTCTCCAAGAAAATTCATCGCACGCGGAACTTTTATCTGGAAGGGAACAAGGACGCCTTGGTCTGCTTTTTAGATTGTCCATGCCCCTGCACCGCACAAGAGGACTACGATGATCAATGTCTTCTATAAAGTCAGCTTGTTCTTTTGAGAGAGGGTTTTATTGCTCTATGGGCTCCATAGAAACAGCGTTTGGCAAGAGTTACTCTGCATTTGATATCGGTACAGATGTCGTTTGTACTGTTTGCTGCGGAGCAGAGGTATATGAAGAGAATTGTGTGTCCAAGACTTAGACAGCTTATACTTTGGTTTCCCCTCTCAATGCCAGCAAGCGCCTCATTGACGCCTCGCTATTTTCTGCAAATCACCTGCGAATGTTAACCGTTGTACGGACTTCTGTCAGATCGTGCCTTTAGTGTTGAACGATCTTCTCAAGGCCGATATGAGTTCTCAATTCGTCAATTGTTACACACACTGAGTGACTTGCCTTGTTTAAACCATGTATCAATAATAGTTAGAATAATTATAATATAGGTGGCGCTACAGCCCATAAAGGGCCGAGGCCTAGCTTCCCAGCAAGGTGGGTGCTATTGTTCTATCACGAGTGGAAGGATCTACAGATTTATGCCGGCTCCGAACGGCTAAGTTCTGAGAAGCTTTTTCTAGACAGTTATACTCTTTGAGCATTGTCAGTGACTCGAAAGAGATGGGGCCGTGAAAAGTATTTCTTGTCGTACCAGGAATCAAACCTAGACAGGTAGGTCCAAGTGCGTAGGAGTCGACGCACGTATCCACAACGCCACTGAACTGGAACTGGACCTTGACGAATCACACCACAATGAGGGTTTTCACTTGACCAATAACACACATTCGGTTTGTTGACGCAGCCGTTTAGACAAAAATGCGTTTTATCACTGAAGTTGATTTTGCAATGAAATTGGTCATCACCTTCCAAGATTTTAAGGGCCCAATTCGAGAACGTATGTACGTCGCTTCTGATGATGGAGTGACTTTAGTTAATACGAAATTGAATTGTGACGCAAGCTTAAGCAATCCAGGGTCTAAAACGGACCCTGAATGACGTTCCAAAACAAACAGATGACGGTTTTGACAAGCTGCTTATATTCCTTCCACTATTGTCGAAGTTAGTAAGTAAAGTAGTAAAGTTTTTTCTAAATGAATAATATTTATTACACAATTTACTTACCTCAGCCAGAATGACTGCTTTTGAGATTATGACCAGATTTTTTTTGGTCCACGGTATTTGTTTTTGATACATTTTTAACAATTATTAGCACCGCGTTGTCAAATATTTATCCGTGTTGTTTGACCATATTATTTGAAGAATATGTCTCTTCGTAGTGCCAATGCAAGAATGTTATCTTCTTCTTCTTCTGCCGATACAGTCCGAGGTGGACGTATCCCTTCTATTCTCCAGCTGGGACTATCTTCAGCGCATTTGCCTCCAATTTCACACGTCAAGTTGGTTAAGGTCCTTTTCCACTTGTGTACGCTATCGGTTTCGACGGCGTCCTTTATTGCGTTGTACCACTGGTTCGGAGTCGAAGACTATTCGGGCTGAAGCCTAACCATCTTAGACGTTGAATCCCTAAGACTCATGTCGCCGTGCAGTTTTGGTTGGATCTTCATCTCCAAGTACCATCAACGCAGCAGGACCAAGAAATTGAATGCAGAACTTTTTGCTCAAACAGAACGAGGGCTCTTGAGATTGTCCATGTTTCTGCACCATAGAGCAGGACAGGTCAAGGTGTATACAGTGCTTGCTTGGCTCATCTAGAGATGGCCAGTTCGCTGATGATCTGCGTCCTTCCTTGAAGACAGACATGCATCGTTTTGCCCTCATTCACCGCTAAACCCATTGTGGCCACCTCAGATTCAATGGCAGCAAACGCTTCACTGGCAGCCCGCTGTGTTCGACCAATCACGGCAATGGCGTCCGCATATGCCAGCAAATGTACGGGCTTAAAAAAGAATATATCTCTTGTGTTAGCGAGTGATTTCTGCTCGACCTTCTCAAGAATTCTGTTGAAAAGCGCTCCTAATAATGTTCTGTCAGTTTTCGATCATTCAGTTTTCGATCAGCTATCATTGGAGCCTTCACCTATCATAAACGAGTGCAATCTTTCAACCAGAAGAGAAACAGAACTTATTTCTGATTGTTATTGAAGACTAGTTGCCTTGTCCGATGATTCCCATTCTCCGTCTGTTTAATAAACATGAAAGTTTTGTCAGCTTCTATTCTCCAAGCAAATGGCCTCACTTCACATTCCCCTCCGCTTGAGCGATGAGTCTCTATCACATTGCTTGAATGTCATCCGCTTCATGGGGTAAATCGTTGAAATTTGAAAAATGACGGTACCCGGGGTATTAAGTCCCGTCCCATCATCACAATCACCCATATCTGGACGTTGGTGGTCTGATGAATTTACTCCTTTATCCCCCTCAGACCACCGTGCAGTTTGATCCTTTCTGTCAAAGAAGGATGAACAAAAAAGGCAGAAAGGACCAAGCGCCCTCTCCCAGAATACGGATAATAACATATTTAAATGTAAATAGGATAAGTATATTTTATAGCCCATTGGGTTGAAATATGAATGGTTATTGAGTATTCTTCCTCGCTTTCGATTCCTTAATATTGTATGTTTTCTTTTGGTTAATATGTGTACCAAGGATACTCGGAAAGTGTGCTGTGCGCGTCGGCTATGTATGCAGACTCTCCGTGCGAGTATAATGCCACTGGAACCAAGGGATACTTTCTTCGGGTGTGTTTTTTTTTTTTTTTTTTGTGCTTACTTCCTTGTGCCGCCTTTGCTCTTATATCCCTTCTCATCCTTTGCGACCTCACCCCCGCACACACGTTTGGTTTGTGATATCCCTTTTTCGATTTCATTTAAACCTTTCAATAGAGTTTTCTCCTCGCCTGGCTTATATCTTTCTGGAGTAGCCATTGGAGAAAGGCCAATTCCGAGAAAGTGATCCCTTCGTTGGCTCTCGATTCGGCTCGGCTATGCCGATGGGCCGTGCCACGGCCATGCCAATGCCAATGCCACATGTATTCGCCACTCCGTTATAGGCATACTTCGATACGAGGACGAGTATATTCCTTCTGATATTCGACCGTAAGCTATGTGTGTACGCTGTGCACGGCCGTCATGGGATAATAGGGTAATTCCATCAAAGGAAACGAAAAGAAAAAAAAAATCACCCCGAGAAGGACGACAAAGGTGGGAGGGAGGTCGAGGTGTACATGTGTGTGTGTGTGTGTAAGTGGGGGAGGGATGTTCGGTTCGATAACAAATCGAAATTACCCCTATTAAATATTTACAGTTGAGTTGGTGTTTGGCTTTCGAATTGGATTAGGATGCAAATATATTGGGTTAGAGATGTCACCACTAGAGCTCGGGCGTCGCGTCGCCAAGGGAGAATCTTATTAGACCTCCTCGTTGGTCTTATGGAGAGCAGTGGTCTTATTGGGATGACTAAATGGACACGATGAATGGATATGGGGTCTCCAAACAGAATTCATACGGAAATGAATTTTTGTTTTGTTGTATTTTTCTTTTGGAGAGTGAACCAATGAAGGGTTGCTTGTGCTTCATGCTTGATGTGCGTGGAGGGGATGATTGGTAAGGATGCGATGTAATGAATTTTGAAACTCATTCAGTGTGCAGGACACATAATGGGTGTGAGGATGTGTCCGGAATTGTGGCAGTTCTTAGCAACTCCAGTTGCAACTTTGTGAGATCTGAAATGTATCTAAGAAATATTTAGAAGTCAATTTATCGACCTTCTTAGATCGAACGAGAAACCCGAATGTGCACTCAAGTGCAACGAGATTCAAGGAATGAAGACGCGGATATCAATTTTTCACCGGCACCAAGGTATCAGCACTTTTTCTAAAAACCGCACGAATTACAGTGAGCACATCCGCTCAGTGTCTCCAAGTGAGGCTAATCAGGATTTACGAAACACAATCAACAAGAAAACGAAACCATTGTCGGGCCGGTTGTGACTTCAGTCTGTCAACTGGTGATGTAATTTCTGTTTCACCAGCGCAAGGCACAATCTGATAATTAATGAGATGGGTGGGTTATCCAAGTGAAGATGACACACGAAATTATTTGGCGAAACGTTCGTGGAAGGCGGTGGGTATTTTGGTGAAGTGCAAACAAATAATTCATGCCGCGTGTGCTGATGTAAAAGACCTTGGCAACGCATTAAGAAAGCGACGTAATCTGCTTGCGGGGCGTTATGGAGATGGGACGCTAACACGTTCATTGATTTGGATTCAAAATGAAAGTAAGCTGAGTTGAACCGGCGGGATCGAATTGCAACAGTTACTCGTCTAAAGGAAGCTTAATTGATGGTGATGCTAGATGGGGAATTTTAAGTGTAGGCGAATAGTCTTTTTGCTATCAAAGTCGGCATACAAGCAAGATCAGAAGGTGGTTTCAATTGTGTCTGCTCTTTAAGCAAGTAGTCCTGAACGCAAAGACAACTGGGTATTGTTGACTGGAACTGAACCGAGTGCGCGTCCGCAGTGTGCGTCCAGAATGGAAGGCATGAAGAAGTTAATGGCACTCGCTCTTATTAAGGCGATTTCTTCGATTTTCGTTTTTCATTTTTAGCCCTCAGAAATTACTGCTATGCCAAGTGGTTAGTGTGTTTTTGATTTGGTTCAAAAAGAAGGCTAATCTACCAACAAGATCATCGCAGTGATACGGATCTAGTTCGGTAATTATTGAAACCGCCACTCCGTTGGCTAGATCGTATAGAGTGCTTAGAAAACGAAGGCCTACAGGATATACGTTTCCAAGCTTGTGGTACAGCCAGCTTTGTGTGCCAATCTGCAGAAGACTGAGAAGTGATTAACTATCAACGGTTCTTGATTGGTATAGTTCACGACTGTTGACAAATTGAGTCTGTGATCAGTTACAGTGCAGGTCAACATACATTTTCAAAAATTTTGAAATTTCACAATTTAACAAAATAAACCAGACAGAATGAATTTTCTGTCGGCCTATAAGCGCAGACAAATACTGGATTCGAGTCTCGGATCGAGACTCTCGATCGACTGACAATGCCTTCATACATACTCTCCCAAACATGTCCGTTCGAACTGTGTGTCCTCTCCAGAAAGAGAACAAAAACACATACAACATGCTGTAGTGGAAGTTAGGTACCATTGCGCATTATGCCAGTTGTCATTATACCTACTGTAATCTATATGTAGATACGTATGTATGTATATTCGTTGTATAGCCTCAACCATCAACGATGCCTGAGAGAAACATACGCAGTTTGTCGGTTCAACCGATTTAAAAAAAAAAAAAACTCATGAATTTTATTCAATGTCTCAACTGCTAGTATGCCGCGAAAGGCTGTTTTCAAAATATCCATGGGCTAGGGTGGTGTTGGTCCAGGTGGGCTGGACTTCTATTGAGGCGATGTGATGTTATCGCTGGAATTTTCACGTGGAAAACCATATAAAGCTCACTTTGTTATAAACGTAATTGAATTGTGATGTAAGCTTAAGAAACATGTCACTCCAGTGTCACAAACAAACCCTGAATTAGGTCAAAAAATAAAGACTGCGTGTGTTCGTTATGCGATCTTAAGACTACTTCAAATGTACAGTAAAAGCTCGTTAATTCGGAATGGTTGGCGGGAAGGTCAGTCCGAATAAACGAATTTGCCGAATTAATGAACAATTTCTTATATGCACTGAAACGAGTTCATTTTGATGAATAAATGCGAGAACAATGAAAAATTATTTTATTGAACAAACAACATCTATCTAAATGTTTCATTTTTTTTTATTTTCCATCACAGAGTACACAAAACACTACGTTCTCTAAGTGTTAACTCTCAGTATCGCTTTACACAGCAGAGTTTGCTGCGCGACTAAGGATCATCTACCGATTTTGCAGCTCACAGATTACATCAAATAAACAGTATTAATTAAAGCATAGTGCATGGATCAATTTTTTAAACTCCAATCGAGACAAGCTAAAATCAATTTCGTTGCAAAGTTCATTAAAAGTGTTTATACACCTTGTAATAGGTTCATTACAACCATAGTTGGTTCTATCGTATAGTAAATTTCTCATCCGAAGAGATCTTTGGGGAGCATATAAGTTAACGCAACATAATATGCAACGAGAACACGCGCAGGCAAATCCAACACACGCCGCATTCGAGTCATTGAGTCAGCAAGTCTACTGAACCAAACACCGTCACACCGGTCATCAAATGCCAACGTCAGCAACGTTCCCACGATCGACGCGCTCTCCACATCAAGGTGCCAAATTGCAGTGACAGCATTTATTAGGTATTTAAGGTAGAGATAAGTTCTTCATGTTGTTCAGTTCATTTTAGGAGGCAGAACCGCTGCCGGTTTGAAAAATAAATATATTTTTTTTTAACCTAAATGAATTAACCGGAATTTAATTTATATATTCATGAGAAAAAGTAAATCTGGTGAATTTACACGGCAAACTAATAATATCGCGGATGAACATGGCTGACGCTGCCTTACGCCTGAAACTTAAGGTTTGCAAGCCTAGTATTTTACTCCTATCGTCATATTTAGGGAGTTCTTCGAAGGAATACAATTTAGGGACAGCATATCTCCTGAGTTCTTGTGTATCATATGGGGAATCCCAGATGATGGAAGAATATTCTAAATACGGTCTGACTAACGAGCAATAGATGGACTTAAGACTAGTTAAATCCCAAAAAAACTCTACTATTTCTTTTCAGAAAACCTAACATAGCATTAGACTTCGCAATTATATAATCATAATGCGATGCAAAAGTTAATTTTGTATACAAAATTACACCCAGATCTTAAACCTCTTCTAGGCGACTAAGTCTATGAGCATTTATGAAATAATCATAGACAATCGGGGATGTAATTCGATATGCCGTAAAGATATTACATTTTTGAATATTCAGCTCTAGTCCATTGTGCCTTCACCATTCCACTAGTGCATGGATATGGAAATTATTACAATCAGTTAAGCTATTTATAAATAAATACAATTTAAAGTCGTATGCAAATGTTAGAATTTTACAATATTTGAAAATTTCGTGAACATCATTTATAAACAAAAGAAAGAGTAATGGCCCCATATGCCTACCTTGTGGAACGCCCGATGTAACTTTTATTACCCGAGATCTAAAACTATCGATCATTACCAATTGCTTGCTGTCCTTTAAGTATTTAGAAAACCACTCTAACATTGACGAATGGAATCCCAAAGACTTTAGCTTGTTTAAAAGCATATTACCGGGATTACACAATTTCCTGTTTGGTTTTTTTCCCGTCTTGTAATGTGAATTTCCAGGCCCGAATTTACATACAAAATTGAAAACCGGCCGAATTAAAGGGCTTTTACTTTACCTCGTCATAATAATAATTAACCTGCAGTACATTCGTATTGCTTCATTTGCACAGTCGATCGTTTATTATTCGGATATTTATTGATGAAGGAAGTGACCTAGCGGTCATGTGTTTTTTTAAGATCGCATGAACGATTGCATGTGCATTACATTTTTATCTGTTTTTATTGTTTAGACCACGTTCATGGCAGGATATGGCTGCTGTGCAAGACGTTTTTCCGGTCATCTACTATTCTGTCCATCACGAACAGGCTTCTGATGTACCTTGTGGTGAAGAAACTGTCGCCAGGATCTGGTCGGTTGCAGACAATTCGACTATTTGGGATATATATATATATATATATATATATAGATGCGTCAGTGGATTCTATATACCTAGGAACTGGTTTGAAGAATGCTCTCATGAGCGGAAGGAACATCAGTTGTATGCCCACTCCGAACGGCTACATTTGAGTAGTTTTTTTCTAGGCATTTTTACTTCCTCAATATTGACGGTGATGCGAAACGGGTGCAGCCGAGAATTGAATCTCGACAAGGCACATAGCCACTGTGACATGGCGTAGTCAACTAGCTCGACGAAATACCGTACACTTGTGACAATAATATTGATAATTAGCTGCTGATAAATTGAAGCAGGACTGTTCAAAGCCAATTATAAAATACCTGAGCCTAATGTCTACAAGCACCATTCGTGTTATGTGTGTTATTGTTGTATCACGAGTGGATGAAGAAGAAAATATCGAAGCCAACTACGCCTTTTAAAACAGAGTTGCTTAACTCAATCCGTTCTTGAATCCAAAGAAAGAACAAGTTAAACAAGTAATTTTCTGCATTTAATGCTGTAAGTGTTGCCTACCGCCATTCAAAGGTGATTGAAGCTAAGTTACAACTGATTATAATGGTCCAGTGTTGTGCGCCATTTTTAAGAAGATGTGCCTTTACATCGTTTTGATGTCGTATGTACGAATCACACTTCCGATTGTATGTATGTTCAGAAAATACAGCGCAGATCTCCCATCAAAACCAAAATCTAGTGCTAAGGGGTCACTTCTTCAATTAAGAACACATTTACGACACTGCCGAGAAGAATGTTATAGACATATGTATGTAAGTCACGCTGTCTACACTCCTAGCAACTAAGCTCATCAGCGATGCTCAATAGGTTGGCAGTGTGCAAGCACTCATGACGTTAAGCTCTGCGTTTTGACAAACGTGTCTAAATATATGCAATAGAGAACAACACAGGCCGTGATCGAACGTAGAAGAGAAACGTTCTTATTTTACTCATTACACTCAGCAAGGTCATTAAATTCCAGGAAAATCTAGATCACGAAGAGGAAGATACTTTAGGGAACGATGTATTTTCACATTGTTGCTGACCATAAAGATCCAAAAAGACAGACCGTTCCTGTCCTGTCCATTTAAAGTTCGGTAACGTCGCTTGAACAAATAACGATTTCAATAAGTATGCAAAGAACCCATTTATCCTTTAAACGACTTCTTTGAAACTCCTTACAATTTCTCCTCCTCGAAATCAAAGTATCCACTATCCTAAGCATCTTAAGAAATCAAAGCCATCCACACAACCCCCTTTGGAACTCTGAAGACCACCACTCACACATAGCCCCCTCACGCATCAACGCGTCCCATAAACACACAGACAAACCACTCCTCGCTCTCGTTAAGGGCGCATGAATTGTTTGAATTATATGTCAATTAAATAAAATGAATGACAACAACAATAACAAACAACAATTGACAGTTACCCCTTAGTTACACTCGTGTACCACATATGCCATGTCTCCCACCCCCGCCATCGTCCTCCATCCAACCGACGGCCATAAAATGACGCAAAAATGATATTTCCTTGTTGATTCAATGCGTTTTGCAAAGTAAACAAAAAAATTTCAAAAATATTGTATCCAAACGCAAAAAGGATACACAACACAACACAACGCCAACAGGACAACAGAAACAACAAAATTGCTACAATAATGGCGAAAAATCACCCCTTGTTATCGGTTTTGTGCTCTCTCGCACTCTCTGTGTGTCTCTGTCTCGCAGCCTCGGCGGCGGGTGGTGGAGGGGGAAAGGATAGTCGCACAATAGTATGAAAACAGAGTGGGTGGGGTCATAGTGCCGCACAATAGCCACCAACAATGTACGTACGTACGTGAGGGTCGATCGGACGGTCGTCGTCATCGTTTAGAGTCCATTCAACAAGGGGATGAATCCAGCAGGAGCAGCAGCAGGACCAACTCAAGCGATTCAAGCAGAAAAAACCCCGAAAGCACACAGCACATCGGATGAAATATGTTCCCATTACAGTCAGCAGTGGCGATAGAGACGGGAGGGACGCTGCCGCAAGAAAAAAAAATGGTCACTTCATCCCTTCGATGGATTTTATTTAACCTTCACATTTACACAAACTACCATTAGGACGCGTTTGTGGTGAGCAAAAGGACACGACCGTGTGTCCCCACCCACATTTTATCCACACACATCCCTGTGTATCCCGAGTCCCATGTTGGACATGGACGCGGACGTGGACGTGGACGCAAAAGAGATACACATTCAAATTCTCTGCTCTGCTCTGCTCTCACTCTGGTCCGCGCTCCGGTGGTGGTCGTCCTTTTTGGCAGACCAAATGGCTATCAGGGGTTAGAATCAAACTCACGATGATACGTAATACGTATGTATGCAGTACGTCCTGGATACAGTCACGCACATATCATTCGCAAAACGAAAACGGAGAACAAAAAAAAAAAAGCAGACAGGAACGCCACCACCTCGTTCAGCGAATGCGAATGTGTTGGATCACCAGTAAATGTGAACCTCCTGCCGTTACCGCAAACGTGTTATCCTTTTGGAATATGATAACAGACGGACTCGCCTCGCTCGCCGTATGAGGGACGACAACGCCACACAGGCACGACGTCAACGTCGACGAGGACGAGGACGACTCAAAAATGGAGGACCACCGTGAGGAAAAAAAATGGGTTCTGTCAAAATAAATATTTTTGAATAATAGCCCACATTTCGGTTAAGCACACGAATATGCCACCCCGTCATCTGGGACGTAAAAAGGACGAAATTCTCCTTAGGGTTAAGGCATTCGGTGAATGTGAAAAATCTGTGCATGATTGCATTTTCTGCTTCTCCGTATGGCGATGATGGTGTGGTGGGGGTGGGGTGGCAGGGTGCCGTCCACTGGGGGGCGGTGAGTGACTGTACAAAACATTTACAAAATCCAAACCGAATTCTCGGTAACTTGATATGGTTTCCACTTTTTTTGTCCCTTCTCTCCTGTTTTTGTCTCCCACAAGCATCTCCACCCACCCACGGCCATGTTCACACACAAACACGTAGGGAAATTCCTTTATGCTCTTCCGTTCACTTCTCTGATTTGAAAACGCAATAAAAAACGGTGATGATGTGGAAATTCCTTTTCTCCTATATTACATTACCTATGGGCTATGGCAATGACAAGACTGGGAATATGACAAAGGACCGCGGATATGTGGAACAAAGAGCTTCACATTTTTCTACAGCCAACCAACCGACCGACCGACCGACCGACCCACCGCGAGTGAAAAGGAGAGCGTCGCAAGATGAGATGGCAGCCTGAATATGAAAATACCTGGTCTGTGTGAGAGGGGTCAACAACTGGGTGTCAGGAGAGGTTAATCGAAATCTGTGCAGTCGTTGGCAGGGATGCTGCCTGATCTGGTGACTGGACTGACCGGTATGGCGCTGTTGGGTTAAGATGAAAACCAGATCAGTTGCATACGTGAGTGGTGAGGTCCCTCCTTGACCAGCATGCAGGGATTAGGTGTGTAAGTCATCGTCAATTAGGGATGCCTGAGGAGGGTAGTGTGGAATCTGGACCAGATTTTGGGTGAAAAATGAATGAATTTGTGGGTATTTGCTTTGTGGGCATTCGACCTGACCCTGTGACCCATGAACTTTGATCCACACTTGATGATACAATTATTTTGATGGACCCTTGTGGTGGGCTTACGTCGGCGTCGGCAGTTAATTAATGCTGTCAGTTGGAGATGATTGATTACTTTGTGCAGTACGTTCGAGGAGAAGGACACGCTGGCAAAAAAGATTCACGAGGGCTGGTCGTGAGATTTAGCTTCGCACATCACTATTGGGTGTGGGTTTTTGCGGTTTTTCGAGCTGAGAGTCCTCAATAAAAGTGTCATTTATTTTAGGTCATCGTGAAGTTGCAAACATCAGCTAATTGATATGCATTGGAACACAATACGAAGATGTGTGGATTCATATTTATGCCAAAAAATTCAGAATCTCAGTACACGCACTCAGTTTTACAGTGAAGGCTATGCAAATTCCACACAACAGCACGCAGAATAGACAATCAATCAGCTTGTGTGGTTCACCAAGCGCAAATTCTGTTGTTTGAGTACCCAAAAATTGGATGATATAATGAAATAACATGGGTGGCACGACTGTCAGAGATAGACCTGAGATTAGCTGCCACATCTAGTTGTTGAATGATATGTGGTATAATGTTTTTAACATACGACTAAATAAGGCCACACAGCAGGTGACGCCTACGTCTAAAGTGGCGAACACAAGTGGATAGGTCCCTCCCCAAACCAACACAAGGAAGAACATAAAAATGAAGAATGAGACTCTTAAAGCTCTGTTAATAAATAAATAAACACATAAAGTGCTGTAAATAAATTCAGCGGTAATAATAAGAATTCATATTAGAAACGTAATTTTGGAGGGAAAATATCAATGCGCAATTAATTGAGCACTACCGTAGCACAATAACGAGGATATGTCATTTTTGTTACTAACAGCCTCGAAATTTCAGCATAGCATTGAAGTTATGAAGCCATTATTCAATTTCCAATCCAATTTTCGCCCATAATTTCAATTGCTTATGTTTTTATGCAGTACTGCTTCCTATTTCTTATTTCTGTACACTCTCTCCTGCGTTACGTTGAGTTGAAGTTTTTTTTTCTAATTTTCTATACATTTACTACCCCAAAAGATGCCCGTTGTTTCAGCAAGTTTTAAAAAAAAATTCAACAACTGCGCCACCTATTACTTTTCTACATATTACGAAAAAAAAAACTAAATTAGTTGAAAACTACCGTAGAGGGAAACATACGCATTTTCCCACTTAGTTTCATATATTTATAGATATAGATTTGTCGTGGTGTGCCTTACCTCTGTAATGTGGTGTGCACCAGAATTCCTAAACATTTAATTTAAAAGGTGCCAATGGTAAGATATCTGGAAGACGACCACCCGAAACAGAGTTACTTCTCTATCACACAAGAAAAACTGTCAAACATGGTAGGGACAGTAATGACGTGGTGTTTTTTCTCATTCCATGGTGGAGGACCGTGTAGTGACCGCATAGAGGGAACAATGACAGCGGATACTTACGTTGGCATTATTCAAAATATTATGCTGCACTACAACTAATTCGAAATGCCTCTAATTTTGACATTGCAACAACACACCTCAAGAAAAGTTAGGAGATGGTTGCAAGAAAATGGTCTTTCAGTTATGCCATAGCCGGCTAAATAGTCGGACCTTAATCTAATCGAACATTTATGGAATGAGGTTGAGGGCAACAAGCATCGCCAACAAAAAAGTACGAAATCAAGACGAACTTTTGGAAAGAGGTGCAGAAAGCTTGGAAGAACATGCCAATGCCGCATTGGTGTGACTCAGTACTACAAAATTGGGGTCACACCACAGTTTTGGTTAATACTTAAACTATGTATTTTATTTTTTATTTTTTTATTCAGACAAATTTTCAGAATTTGCACACATTTTTTTGTAAAACCTTAATATTTTAATTTCTGTATTCCTTTCTATAGATTTTCTAAAACGATGTACAAGCGTTACATTACGAATTATTTTTGAAAGAAACTGGTTAGAGTCGTTATTTTTTGCGATTTTTGCTAAAATTGTTCATGCACCTATTTGATTGACCTTAGCTGTAACTAAGAATTCAGTTTTTCCACAAGTATACCCAAGTGCAACTGCAGCAATAGACAGGCATAAACAAAATGCAATAATAAGAAGACATGTCCTTAGTTATAGCAAATTTGAACTTTTATTAAGTAAAATAATAATAATATGAGTAGCGCGACAATATGAGGTCATGAGGTTGACCTGGGCCTTATTTCTATTTATGTTTCGCGTGGTATTGGTCTATTACGGGCGGGTGGGACCTACAGTTTTTATGTGAATTCCGAAAAGCGAAAGGCACACTGCCAATGACTCGAAGGAGCTGTCCAGCAGTGTCAGTTGTGATAGTTGCTGAATTCGGGGCTTGAAAACCTGACACATCTGGTGTAGGATTCGACGCACCAACCCACTACGCCATGGCGCGGCGGTCATTCCTTAATTAACACAAACTTGGTAAATGTAGCTCTCAGTGGTATCATCCATGGATTCACATATATTATTCATAATGACAGCTCTCGATAAAGTGGCACTAGTTACCAGTTTTAAAAACTAACCTTCGAGTCAATTTATTTAACAGAGAAGGCAACTGAAAGCAGAGTTGCTTAATATTTCAGAATCCAGCTACTTAATTCAAATAAAATTCAATATCCTTCAAAATTGCAATACAATCGCGAGTACAGGGAACACAGTATTCAGTTAAAAATAAGTGCTTACTGTTTGTTGATGTTGATTTATCACATAAATTGCTGATTTTGAAAAAAAATCATCAAAAATCAAACTTTATTTAAAACACATTCATAATCGTGCGGTGAAGAGATTGCGATATTTTATAACATTGCATTTAAGATACTAGAAAAGTGTAAATTACCAGTTTTTATACACATAATGTTGGTAATGAAGATCAGAAGATTAGTTTCTTTTATAAACCTTTTATTTCAACAACTGAAGGCATTTAAGGAACATGTTAACCATCATTTTTGTTTGCTGAAAGCAGTTGACGATGATTTCGTAAACTAGGCATATGACAATATTTTGCTTTCTTCTGCATCATTTTATTTTTGTAACGTTGCTTAAAACTTGTTCAATTTCGCAGTATAAAAGGTTGTAGAATAATTGTTATACAAATCCCCAAAGCAGATCGTCCTTAAACTGCAACATTCTCATCAACGTGTCGTAACAACATTGAGAATTAATTCAAAACCACTTCTATCCTTATCACAAATCTTAATAATCACCTCGGCCACTCATTCCACGCAATTAAACTCGCCAGACCTTATCACTGTTCACTCGAAAAACACAATCTTCCAAAATCTGTAACAAATCAATTTAGTTCTCCAGGTCCACGCGTCAACCGCACAAAATTTCAATCCACCGTCCCATTTACATACGCTCTTATTGTGTATTTGCACGTAAGCCCCGTCCCAGGGCAGATGTGCACTCGAATCCCATGTATACATAAGCAGCTAGCCATTGTCATGTAAAACTCGCCCGTATCCTTTCTCAAAATTAACAAAAAAAAAAAAGAAATCCGATTGCAAATTTCGGTTTCACTTCCTCGTTCGCGCCGAGTACACACACCGTACGCTCGACTGAGAAAGCGCAGATGTCCTTCCAAAGGTGTTTTCCAAAAAGCAACGAAATAAAAAACCGATTTGGGAAGAGTTTAATTTGGAAAACGAGGACGACACACGTATCCGCACCGCATGCAAAAAAGGGGTCGCCGCATCGCCGCCCATGACGGGAGATGCATGCGTATACGGTGTGTTTGTATTTAAATTTTAAATTCAAATTCGTTAAGGGGTCCCGTTTGAGGTATCAGAAAGGATAATTTAAATAATAGGCCATCCAAACAGCCATCAACCATCAGCCAGCAGGACCCATCACCTAGTTTCGGAGAGTGCTGTGCGACGCGACTACCTGGAGTTGAGTGTTGCAAACATACGCAAACGTGTCGTCCCGCAGGCACTGTAGCGTGGATTAGATGGCAGTTATGAAATGCGTTCTATTTGCGAAATTCTAGTCCGCGGTTAGGGGTAAGAGGGTTAAGGGTTGCATACGACACACGAACGAGATTGCATGTGCATTTCCATTCCAACCCCCGGCCCTAGACAATGGATGCATTAAAATTTAATTTTTAATGTATTGCTCCTGTCTAACCCTTTTTTTTGCACTTCTAATTCTTCTCTCTCTCGAACATCTGACAGAATTTGAACAGCAAGCAAACACAAAAAAAATCACAAAAATGTATCTTCTCTAGGGGATGACGGAACTCGAAACGCTCTTAATTCACGCGGCATATGATCCGATCCAATCCAATCCAATGCGATCCTATCCGATTCATATTCTTTCTGTGCCGTTGACTCTCTAGGGGATGGGGAATTTCACACGGTGGCACTTACACTCATGACACAACAATTTCGGGTAATTAATCGTGCGCCGGACTACCTGAAGGATGCGATGCAACAGTTCCCAACAGATATCCGCATTCACACAAAGTCATCCAGCATCCGCCTTGGCTGCCACAATAGAGTGCCAACCTTTGGCATCCTTTGCCCTTTTCTCCTCTTCCTTTCACGGATGCTGTGTGAGAGTCCCTCGTCCCATCAACCCCTGCTGCACGCATTTTTTCGGATAAAAAACCGTATTTCTGACACTAAACGGTAAACAAAAAGATATAATACGTATAATTGACAGAGCGGAGTGAAGTCAAGGACCCTTAAAATTATTTTGGCGAGAAAAATCCCTTTTTTGTGCTCAAATTGTTGCCGCTTTAGTGTTTATCCATTGTGCCTGCCACTGGGTTAGTCCTTTATGACTGTCGAAACGTTTATGTGCGATATCTATGCGGACGAGGGGAGGGAGTGCTCTGTTATTGGTTTGTTTTGGGTATTGTCTGTCAAATATTAGTCGGATTGAAATTGATTTTTTGACAATAAAACGGTTATTAGATGAAGATATCGTGTTATACAAGTTGACTGACGAAAGGTGAGAATTTTTGGTTTTGCCTTCTACTCGTAATTAGCGTGTGATTGGCGATTAGGAATATGATGGTTTTGATGTGATTATTTGGGCTGATTGTTAGCGCGTTGCTGTTGGAATAGTTTGGCGGTAGTCTGGTACTTTTTGACAGATATTTGGTAAGTGATGGCGAAACTGGAGGAAGTAATGTAGTCAGAGGGTTCACAAGACTGCTGTAATTAGCCTCTACTATAATACGAAGTCAAACTTATCTTTCACGGAATTATCTATTTAATTCGAGATACTAGCAAAGGAGGACGTAAGCCATTTCTCAGCATGAGCAGTCGACAGTGAAAAAGAAAAGGAAGAAAGAGAATTTCTGACAGCTCTATTTGAAAAGTCAGTGATTTTGGCTTTACAACAGTGGATGTCGCATTGAAGATGGCACACACAAATGACGAACGAGACCAGCGGCACTCTTTCGATTAAAGACGCTTAGAAAGCAACGACAAGGAGTGTGTGAACTGCCCATCGAACGCAGTTCAATACACACATGATTATCGACTTAAAAAAACCCACCAACAATTCAACCCAGCTTCAGGAACAACATCTTCAAGCACCCGCCCTCAGCAATTCGTCAAATGAAATAAACATATTCTAAATTTACCATCCCTTCAACCGTCCCTTAGGCAATCGTCATTCTGGCATGTAAATCATTTAACGTCCGCATTGCCGTTTCTATGACATCTACACACCATCTCAGCGGTATCTCAGCGCAACCGAAATTCATATAAGTCCCCTCCGAACTGGACGACCCCCCTTATCGTTCCCGTTTCAGTCGCAAGCAAATGGCCGTGCCGTCGAACGTGGAAAATTCATAAGAGCCACATCATCACTAAGGCTACAGACAAAAAGACACGAGTACTTTGTTAAATTGCCAAAACCCCGAACCGATGTGTAACGCAAAATAGCAAAACAACCCGACAAACCAAGAGCGACAGCACCGGCATACTGGACGACGGCAACTTCCTCTGGCTGTCTGTCGCATCCTCACCACACCACCGGGTATCCATATGCTAGGGTATTGCATATTTTTCCGACACGAAGAAAAAGGTCCTTAACTCCCCACGGGCAACCTGCGTTACCACAGGCGTATTTCCTTGGCAACATTGGCCTTGGTTATCGGTTTTCTGTAGTATCACCAGCACCAGGTACACTCCACCGTATGTTATAAAATTATTTCGCCCTCCTTGCCGCTCGCTGTATCCCGTATTCTATATGTAAAGTATCTAACAAGGAGCTCTTTGAGCATAAAAAGAAACAACCTGTAAGGAAATGAAATCAAAATGGATTTCATGGTCCAGTGGAGTGGATATAATATTTTTTCTTCCTCCTTTTTTTTTGTTCCCGGCATTCACTCGTTGCTCTCTCCCTTTTGCATTCCTGGGGCAAATCGAAGAAATTATTAGAAAAGGATATTCGAAGGATATTCGTAGCTCCGGGTACTTGAGTGAGTTTTAGGAGAAAGGATGAACCGGCGAGCATGTCGGGTGAGGAGTCGTTTCGTCGTGTTTTTCCTGCTTGCGTTTTTGCCCTTCTCTTGTTCATTCATTTCGTCGGTCCCCCACGACGACTGCCCCCACCAACATTCCGCGTCCGCTCCAGATGTCTGCGTGCAGCGGCAGGCGTGGGAGGGAGTCCTGTGTCTGCTAGTGGCGAATGTATCCTTCATTTCAGTCTCATCATTAGTTTCGATACTACTCGTACTTTGGACGCAATTTGCAGTGCTGTGAGGTGGAAGGGAGCGTGTGATATTGTTTGCCGTTGTCATGCGAACACAAAGAAATTTCCTGGAATCGACGGATAACTGCGGGGCAGACGTCACATGTGAAGATTTCATCAAGAAAAAAATAATTCCTGGAATGCTTGATTCATCAAAAAGTAGCAAGTAGCAACGTATCTCAGTCAGGTGTTGTCAACTTGATAAGATGTAGGGCAAGTGTTCGTGTCATTGCGAGAGTGAGATTTTCTCTTTAAGTTTCATATTTTCCATCTCCACCAAAATTTAATTACTTGAGAATTTATAGGAACAGGCTAATATTTAGACATGATCTGAATATTTTCAGGTTTCCTTGCGTACATTCGTCTCTCATTTCATCTATATCGACAGGTCTTAGGGGCAATGCACCCACGAGAGATCTTCCGATCCTCCGCCATCGACTATTACTCGTCAGGAGTTAGGCCCAAGTGCAACCAGGGGAGTTTTTGGACTGGGTACAACCACCACGTATCGGGTCTTTCAAGTGGTCGCCTATCTGGTGGTTTCGCAATTAAGGCACATCTTGGAAGTCGTGTAGAAGGAGACATTCGTGTTACGTGACCAAACCATTGAAGCGTAGTCCTTTCCGCTCGAAGAAGCAGCTTCCCAACATTGAGTTCCTCGTGTACTCCCCTGTTTCTGGCTCTATCACGGTGATACTAGCCAAAAGGACGAAGAAATCTCATCTCGGGATCTCATACTTTCTGCCATTACCCAACTCTCAAGACCATATGTCAGAGTTGGAATAAAAACTCGAGTTGGTGACTGCTAACTTGGCTTTGACACAAAGTTAGGCCTTCCTCTTTAAAATCGACTCTTACAATGGCTCTATAATAATAATATGGGTGGCGATACAGCCCGTAGAGGGCCTAGCTTCTCAGCATCCACTCGTGTTATGCGTGCTATTTGTTCACGTCTATCACGAGTGGAAGGGACCTGCAGTTTTATGCCGACTCCGAGCGGCCAAGTTTGAGAAGCTTTTTCTAGACTTAGTTATACTCTTTGAGCAGTGACTTGAAAGAGATGGGGCCGTGAAAAGTATTTCTTGTCGTACCAGGAATCGAACCTAGACAGGTAGGTCCAAGTGCATAGGAGACAACGCCACGGCCAACTCTATAGGAAAGCATTACCTTTTATCGCATCACTCGTGAAAAATACCCAGAGATACTTAAATTTCTCCACCGGCTCCAATGGGACTCCACCAACATGTAAGGTACATTGAACAGGCGTTATGGAAATCACCATAGACTCTAATTTTTGTCCACGTTAAACGTCATCCCAGCATCAGCACATATGGTCTCAAACCTAACGAGTGCGTGCTGGAATTCGGTCTGGGAGGAAGTATGGATAACTAAGCAATCACTTGCCCTCAACTCTCCCAATGTGAATCATTACTCGCATCGGCGGCGCTGCGACATTCAAACCATATACACCAATACCCCGGTTTGCGTCGTTTCGACTTGCGTCGAGTTTTAAAAATGCTCTGTAACTTTAAAGTTTATGTTTCGGTTTGCGACGCTGGCTTCGATTTGCGTCGATAACAAGAAAATGTTTGCCCCATCGCGATTTTTTAACGTAAATATAACGCATAAGTGCGTGTCCTGCTGTAGTATTGCCAATTTCTGGGAATTTCCCTAAACTGCGGGAAACCTCAACTTGGTTGCTCCTCAGTTTCATTGATACGTTTGCTCAGTTCAGGTTGCTAGTCAAGTCAAAAGAAAAAATATTTTTTAATAATGAGTCAAAAAAGAAACCAAATAAGTTTAGAACGAAAGTTGGAGGTTTTGAAGCGGTTTAAATCGGGTGAAAAGTCTATTGATATTGGAAGATACCTTGGAATAGCCACTTCTACAGTAAAATCTATTTGTTCCAGAGACACTGATAATTCGTGTTTCGGTTTGCGTCGCAACTTTCCGGTCCCAATTAGCGACGCAAACCGGGGTGTTGGTGTACATATACAATGAAAAGGAGAAGTGACGAGACGCACCCTTGGCGAAGTCCAACACCCGTACATAGTTACATAAATAACTAACACAATTAATACTGAATTTGCTTGAGCTCAGCATAATTGCTGATATAAATCTCTAGTCACTCAAGAAAAAAACGGTCATTTCAACTATAATTCAATTTTAGCAGATTTCTTACAGATGAACACTACAACGTTTACTTATTGACAGGTGGGCAGAGCAATAGTAGTGAAAGTGTTTACAAACCAAATAGCCACCTTCTGGGCATCAATTTTTTTAACTGCATCAATAACTTAAAATTCCTGACTAATTTCTCCATCGTCTGGTTTTGCTGCTAATCTGTTGGTAGATGGCATAGGATGTACTTACTGAGCGGAATATGTAAAGGGTGGTTACATTTTAAGGGCAGAGGTTGAATGTGAACCACACCTAAACGTCAAGACATTTCTCAATTTCAGACTAATTCAATTTGAACCATGGAAAGATACATAATCGAGCAACGCGTTAAAGTTATTCAGGCTTATTATGAAAATGGGCGTTCAAATCAAAATGCATATCGTGCACTTCGTGATATTTTCGGTTAATTTAATCGTCCAAATGTGCGTATCGTGCAAAAATTTGAGTAAACCAGGTCGGTAGGAGATGTGAAAACACCAGTGCATGCTCGTACAGCTCGTACTGCAGAAAATATTGCTGCTGTTCGCGATAGTGTGGCTGAAGAGCCGTCCACCTCAACTCGTCGTCGTGCCCTACAATTGCACCTCTCACGCTCGTCGTTGATGAACATTATGCATAAAGACTTGCATTTACACGCTTACAAGGTGCAATTGACTCAAGAACTAAAGCCTCTTGACCATTTCAAGCGTCTTCAATGGTCAGAATGGTAGCAAGAAATGCCAAAAGTGGATGATCAATTGTCGAAGAAAATCATCTTCATTGATGAGGCACATTTTCACCTCAGTGGATACGTCAATAAGCAGAATTACCGCATTTGGGCGAATGATAATCCAAGAGTGATTGTCGAAAAACCAATGCACCCACAAAGAGTGACTGTTTGGTGCGGTTTATGGGCTGGCGGCATCAGCGGGCTGTATTTTTTCCAAAATGATGCCGGTCAGGCAGTTACTGTGAATGGCGTTCGCTATCGTGAAATGATAACGAACTTTTTATGGCCCGAATTGGAAGATATGAATGTGGACGATATGTGGTTTAAAGAGGACGGTGCCACTTGCCACACAGCTAACGAAACAATGGCTCTTTTGCGCGAAAAATTCAATGGCCGTGTTATCTCACGTGGTGGCGATGTCAATTGGCCGCCAAGATCAGGTGATTTGACACCGTTGGATTTTTTTCTTTGGGGTTATTTGAAAGAAAAGGTGTACGTCGATAAGCCAGCAACAATTCAAGAGCTAAGGGATGAGATAATTCGGCACATTAACGGCATAGAACCTCAATTATGCTTCAGTGTCATCGAAAATTTGGACCATCGGTTGGAGGTGTGCCGAGGAGGTCGCGGCGGCCATTTGGCCGATATTTTGTTCCATACATAATTGAACCATACCAATATTATCATAATAAAAAGAAATGACAATAATTTCCTAAATAATTTATGTTTTATTCAAAATCAACATCGGCCCTTAAAATTTAACCACCCTTTACATATGAACATTTGCGAAGAAATGCACACAGGAAAGACTTGAGGTTCAACAAAGTAGGCAAAGTCACCGAACTGCAACCAATTTATATACCATCGATATCGTTTTCCGCAGTGTTGCCTTAGTAAAGGTCTAGCGATAATAGACTTTAAAAGACTTAAGTCAACCTAAACAATCGAACGATTACACAGACATCGCTTAGTTTCGTTAAGTTTTGTTAAAATTTGCTTACTTACGTTATGTCTGTCTACGTTCGGAAATGATAGCTGCTATCTAAAATATTATCAAAATAAGTTAATCATTTTAGTAATTTCAATACTTCACTGACAATTCGAATTATATTCACGTATTTATTTGTATAACACACATGAAATACACACTGCATTTTGCTTGTCAAAAGCAAACGATTAGAGACAGTTGAAAAATGTTCGATGCTTCTGGCTAATGAGTCCTAAGGAGTGGCGGATTTTATACGCGCAAAGTATGGGTCGAATCTATCGAATGAAGTAGATGTGTTTCGAAGGTAGACAATCTTCGAAACACATTTACTTCATTAGTTGACACACTGAAATCTCCTCAGCTCTGCAGCTCTCCGTACCATTTGTCACGAATATTTTTGATTACGTCTGTAACCGTCTGACACCTCAGAAGAACAGAACATCCATTCCCTCTATCAAGTCAGCATTCTCTCATGCCATCATCGACACATTTCCAATGGCTTAACGTCTTAAATCCAAAACCAATGTCGATTGAAAATAATGAATCGATTTCTCGGCACTCACCCTTTCCTTCTCAAAAGACACCTAATGGAGTCTCCCTGAATCCTTAGCTCTGTTGACACAATAGCTCAGATTTAGGATTACCTGACCTCAATACTTTCGTCTTCTCGCGATGCAGTGAATGGACCATCTTATGGGGTTGCCTTGTGTAACATGTGAGGAGGTAAGAAAATCTCACAAAAACCAAAAGGGGTGCGCTGGTTCCCATGGGATCAACAATGTTTCCTCAATTTCCGATACACACAGCTGATGATCATTTCTGTGCATCGAAGATGTCAATTTTTATAATTAATTATTGCAAAAAGGAATGTATGATGCCAAATGAATGTCTGAGATATTATGTGTTCGACAGTTGGAAGGGAGAGAGCAGACTGCAGCAAACTAGATCGTGTTCCGGGTGAAAGGGGTTTTTGTGACGAATTTATGTTTGCCTTTTGAAATTTTTTAAGTGCTGATAATTTTGAACATATTCAGGGTTGGAAACAGCCAGATTGTGACGTAACAGTTCTTAGCTGAATCAGTTTTGAAAAAGTTTCAACAATATTGACGGTAGACGGCTTGTCTTCTTAACCGTGGTAGCTTGCTATTTAATGCTTTTTCAGTTTGGTATATTTCTGATCATTGAGGTGTGGATTAAGGACAGCTATGCTTCACCTCTCATGGAGTCGATAACTGCCATGATTTTGGAGGTCGGTTTATGAAAGCGAGCTTTTACGTCGCATTTTTATTTCCAACCTTCAATAACCGTCTCATACATAGCCAACAAGAATACCACGTTTCTGTTTATTTAAAAATGAAAGATCACTACATAATCTTGAGTATTTGAAGCGCATCAAGGCGAGGAAAAAGCTGTTAAGAGAACTGATACAATTCAAAAGTCATGTCTTCGTTACGTCGTCGTCTCTGATCCATTCGGAGTCCGAAATTTCGGAAAAAAAACACGATGTCCTCATTTGAAGCGGCGCCAGCAATCGCAAATGTGTGCGAACATAAATAAAAATAAAAAGTAGTATGAGGTGAAGGACGTTACCTTGCAAGGGATGTGGGCCCAAACGAAGAACACTCTAGATAGCACGTGGTTGGTTATTAAGTGTGGTTCTTTGCTTAGTGTTCTTCGTTTGCTACCAGCGTACAACCTCAGTTAGCAGCGGCTTCTACACCTCTCATCATGTTGGCATCAGTGGAACCACCTTGAAGCGCTTTTAAATAATGATTTGCATGTGCTACCGGAAAAAGTTAAATTGACTCAAAGAATGTATCCGGCTGTCCACCTCGATTGGTATAAGCGAATTTTGATGATCGACGAAACTAACTTCACGCTCTAGTGACGTTAACAATTCAAATTGCCACATTTTGGCAACGGAGAATCCACACGAGACCATTGGATGACCAAAAAGTGACTGCTTAGTGCTTAGGCTGGTGATTGCTCCAAAGTCATTTCCTCAGAGAAGGTGAGGCAGTGGATGGAAATCAATATCGGTGAATGTCAGCTCTTTATGTCTGCCCACAAATGTGTAAAAAAATATCTGATTTTTGTTTTCATTCACATTGTGCGCTTTTTGGTGACTTGTCTTGAAAAAAAAAGGCTTATTTGACTTTGGAAAATTTGGCAACTCGTATATGAGGTAACTCCTAGATGAACTCAACATAAAGACATATGAACATCCTTTACTCCCATAGTCTTATTCTGAACTTCTTTCATCGTGAAAATCTTATTATATTCATGACCAGCTTGATGGCTCACCCGCAATTGCTGCTTCCCATGCCAGAATCGAAATGCCAGTTGGGGAGACTTCGCTTTGTATCTCATTTCCGCAAGACACTTCCTTATCCCCGTCAGGACACACATGTACGATTGCCCAATACTTCATATGGCCTCGCAATATTCATACTCGTACTCGTACTCATACAAGTAGAGTACTATAAGCTTCTCAGCATTATCTGGCCACACAGAAATTGTTCGCATCTCCTGAAAGATTTATGACCAACCCATTTCCATTCTTTCCTCCCCCACAACGCATCACGACCACCGTCATACACACACTGTCATTGAACAACGGAAAAGGACAAAAAAAATGGTATAAAAACGGCAAAATGTCAAAAAGGATAAATTCGCCGAAATAAGGAAAATAAATAGGAAGCCGCGATGAGCACTCATTCCAGCAGTGCCGCCATGCCAGGGCCATACATGTGGCCGCGATGGATTCTAATTTAGGGAAAAAGCCAATAAAACCTAATGACATGAGAGAATGGAATTTCCCTACGCACGCACAACGGTGCAGGCCGATTTTACGGTTCGCAGGGCACCATACTGCAAAAATACGAAAGGACAGAGGGAAAAAAATCGCAAAAACGAAGCAACATCCTGTAGCCCGGGGAACTATAGCGGCATGTCACAGTCACAGAGTTGAACTTCTGCCCCGTCCTCCCCCGTCCACCACCTCCCTCACTCGCATGTCCATTTCGTCCTGTTCGAGGGGGGTGTGTGCAACGTACTTACTTTGCAGTTTTCCAACGCCCACCCTCCGTCCATTTTGTTGTCGGCGGTGGCGTGTATTTGTGAAGGTAGTGAGTGCTATTTGGTCGCATGTTTGTTTGTGTTCGACCGCACCGTATATGTACATGTTTGTTGGGGGTGGGTGAGACGAGAGGAGAATTGAGAAAAAAATGGCGAACCCGTAAAAAGGGGGAAATATCCTTCCACTAGCCAGTGAGTGGAAACTGTTGATTGATGCTTCGGCCGCCTGTTAAGTATTGATAAGGATATTTCGTTTATTTTTTATTTTATTTTTCATATTTACTCGCTGCCATCATTTACCGACTGTTTTACTTCTTTGCCGATGTCCTTGTGGTCCTTCATGTGGAATACGAGAGAAGGATATGAGGAGGTCACTTTGCATGGCTCATCGGTATCGGAGTGTTTGCTTTTTATCGAAGTTCAGGTCCACCTCCTGGCTGTGTTCAATGATGGTCAGCTGGGAGAATGGGTTAGTCATTATTACTCTGTTTGAAGGTTTTGTTGTCCTTATCAATTTTCACATTTTATCTTAATGCGCATTCCTGTCGCATTTCGAATGCAGCTTCCTTCATGCTGACGCTAAATTCTTAAGCGTTACTTTTTAGACAATTAGTGTGAACGTGGTCTAGACTGTGTAGCGAAGACCCAAAATGTTCGCCGTCTTCAGACTCAACAGCGTATGAGTATAGTTTAGACAATGGTCAAGCGGCTGACTTGAAACATTGAGAGTAAAGTAAGGCCCTGTTAATGACACCCGCTGAAATGAATTCAAAATCACACTACGTTGAATACCTTGGTACCTCACATGCCTTGGTCAGTTGCATTAAAATGAGTAAATTTTTTTTATACTGATGTCCCATACTTTTTTCATAAGCAGGTGGGCTGCTAGCAAAATCGCCAACACACTTAGACCATGTTGGTCCATTCCAGTCAGGCTACTACAACTGATCGACAAACTCCAGCGATCCCAGCGACAAACGGTGACTGGACCAGATTTGAAAACCGGATAAAGGGTATTAACTATGCTTTTTTTCCCTGGTATCGAACCGGGACCCTTCTAACCAAGGGAAGGGACTCAAACAACTGCGCTATACAGCAGTTTCTTAAATAAGTAAGGTAAGTTAAATCTCTTGGACCTACACATAAGTGAGACGTGCATTACTTCCTGTCTACCCAAGCACCTAACATAACCTAATTCGTTACAAATCTTCTTGGCAAACATACTAAAAACTTCATGCTCTCTTGTCGTGAAATGTGAGACTTTTTGGTTTTCCACTTTCATAGATTAGAATCTTTTTTCATAATGTGAAAGGAAATATAATTTGAAAGCTTTGCAATCTTTTCATAATTTTCTTGTTTTGATGCTCGAAATATAACAAAACAAAAATTGGAAACACAAGTATTTAAAATAAAAAAATCTTCTAAACTTACACTATTAGTGACTTACTTCGGATCCTACTTCTATCAGGTCCACGACCCGCCTGAGAAATCGATGCTTTCCATTGCAGACGGTTCTGGGCACGCAACTTTCAGTCATCAAGAGCAAGCTGTCTTGGTCTTTATAACGGAGATTCGGTCTTCCTCTCCTTCTCGAATCAGGGGGCTCGGATTCGAAGACCCTCTTTGCTGGGGCCTTAGTGTTCTAGCGCTCGATGTGGCCAAACCAGTGTAGTCTTAGGATGTTTGTCTTCCGGAATCCATTCACATCCTAGTACAGCTCGTTGAGTTCGCGTTTATGTCTTCTCCTATATTCACGCAGACAGGACCATATATCCGAAGCCGACGCCGAGACTTACTCTGTGAGACAGCACTCTGGAAATGTCGATTCGTAAAGTTTTCCTGCAGTGAATTGGGCGTTTGTAATATGCATTTATGGGCACTTGGAACTAAGAAACGTTTTAGAGGAAAGCAAAAACTTAGTATATGAACTATTTTTTTTGTTCTTAACCTAAAACCTAAACTTAAGCCTACCTTAAAAATAAATCTTAACCTACTTATCGCTAAGTGGATAGGATGCATATATGCAGGATTTGATCTAACTATATTCCATTATATGTAAATAATCTTTACATACATGCATTCCATCCTATGCTATTCATACTTATGTATATTTCTATGGACATATGTATGTAGAGTATTTTTAAAACTTATAAAAAAAAAATGTAAGTCGGCTGGGAACTAGTATCTCGGCCAACTTGCCGACAGTCTAGCCAGGCTCTTTCTATTAACCACCAGTACTTTTGGTGTTGCCTGCTCACATCTTTAACATCTCGGATGGATACCGATATGCTGAATCGGAGAAGATCCTCAGAGCTCAGTGCTACGTTTCGACTGTAGTTGAGTCGCGTATCCGCGGTTGTCCTAGCAATGTGGAAGATTAAAGGAACTGCTAATTTATCCTGGATCAGACCAGTCTGGTCGAAATAAACGAATGCTTCCGGGGTGATAAAGCCGTTAAGGCGCACCTTTTCATGGTACTTGTAATTGGGGTAGTAAGCCCCAGCGATCAGGTTGTTCGTCGAAAGCATAGACCTTGCAACATGTCTACGAATCATCTTGATTAGGAAATTCTCCATTCTTATCAAGTTCGCCCTGTTATATAGGACCTCACTACGATAGAATTTTTTTGTACTGGGACTCTGTGGTTCTGTAAAGACGAAGGCAGGCCCTAAGACAAGCCCTCTCAAACACCCGAATCTTTTCCATTAAGCTTGCTGTTATTATTTTGTTCATCACTGTACATGCTCGTGTATTTTCCTGCATTCCAATATACTTCAGACGGAATATGCACAATCTGCATAGCTGCAAAGCTGTGCGACTATTAACGTGGGTTTCCCCAGTGGCTGCGTCTTATGATGGAGTCATAAACTGATTTCCGGTTCAGCTATCGAAATGCAGATAAGAATCGGAAATCAGTTTGTAATTACGAAGATATTGGATTTATGGCTTGGGATGGATGCACGTATATATAAATACTAGTTGTTATTGTTTTTTGTATTTCGGAAAAACTCAGTTAAACTGTCCAGTGGCTGCGAAAATACTCAGCCGTTGCATGCTTGGCTAGGGAGTATTTATGAACACCAACTATATGGGCCAGTTTCGCACCTTGTCTGTTATTGTAACATTGAAAAGAGCGAGAGAGATTACTTCCGGAAAAGGTAAACAAAATAGGAAAATACCACAGTCGTTGAATATAGGCAAATAAATAATACATAACTACACTTACAGTCTCACAGCATTTGCTTCTTAATTCTCTAATCAAAATCAGAGTTGATCAAATGTACATCGCAATATTTTACTTATTTAAATTCAAATTAATTTGTCCCAACTTATCCCTTAAAAGGTCTTACTGAGTACTAAGATCCACGAGGAATTTAATCACAGAGTAAGTGTCACGCACCTTCCACTCGTGATAGAACAAGAGCACGCACAACACGAGTGGTTGCTGAGAATCTAGGCCCTGGCCCTCTACGGCTGTAGCGCCACCCATATTATTATTATTAAGTGTCCCGCACCATTTCACGCGTGTAATTATTATCTTGAACTACAAGTAGAGTGAAGTAAGACAGTGAACAACTGAGCTGCTGACCACAGAACATTTGGCAACTCAATCAAAGCAAGAATAATCCATAGCTTGATGGTACACAACACAACCCCTCGACGAATGTGTCGTTTTTTTTTTGACCTGTATTCCGATAGCCGAAAAAATTCACAAAATTTTCTGAATGTTTGTTTGGCCATCATAGCCATTCACTAGACATTTTTAGATCGTCAGTACTGCTGGCAAAAAGGGGATCGAAGTGTGAAAATCGCATAACACACTTTCCCAATCCTTATCCAGAACTGTCTTTATGAGAATTCTTCGAAAGACGAAGATTTCATTTAAAGACACCAAAAATGTCGCGGATAGCCTATGAAGTGATGTTCGCTTTGAACAGACATTATGTAATTTAGAAAATACCAGTCGATTATCATATCATTTTCTGCGTCATATTTCTTTTTTTCCAAAAACTGTTCGCATTTGTTGCCGAGTTCCATTTTAAATACGCTACGTTCAGTAGTACAACTTATCGCTGCGATCACATTAACTCTATCCAGTCTGAACGACACTCCAGATACCATCAATTGGTTATTCAATTGCTGGACACTTGTTCAATTCAACGAACCACACTTCACTTCACAATAATCCACTCGTGGTCCCTGCCCTTAGTTCCGCTCCCGAAAAGGGCCACTCTCGCACTCGCACTAAAATCCGATCTAATCTCGTGTCGCACTTGACTCAATCGTATCGGCGGTAAACTATCTGCACGCAGCAACTGTCAAATGGCCAACTGCCAACGAAATTAAGTGGATCGCACAATGAACCTAATCACTGACTACGATCGGTGTACCTCCTCTTCAGGCGTTGCTCGGAAGGACCGTGAGAACTATCGATCGCGATAACGACAAAATCCATAGCCACTAACCCCTTCCCGGCGCACTACCTGGATGAAGAGACAATCACTCACACGAATAGGGAAACAAATAAAAATAAATAAAGCACGTAACGAACGCAACACATGACACACACGGCAAAACCAAAATGAAAATGAAAATGAAAAAGAAAAAAAGGATCCTACAGTCCGCACTGACAATGCTTGCGGAAGCATCCCGGCCAGGGGTTAATGCTCTGCCCTCGTTCCAATAATGTGCACGATCATCATCATAACTCACTCGTCATGATTGTGCGAGAATCCTTCGAGCCGTAGACTCGGTCTCTCTCTTAATTTATTTTCGCCGGCATGACATGATGCAAAACTCAGCTCGCTGTTCCTATTGTTTGCTTGGGGACCAGCTAACCCTTTTAAGGATGCCTTCACCTTTTCTATCCCAACTGCAGCACGAACCCGATGCGAAACAATGCACTTGGACCGAACAGGGATTACGAGATGTGAAAAGGGATCTCGGCTCAGGTAAATTAACCCTTAGATCATTTTTTATATTTTTGTTTTTTTTTTTTTATTATTGTGTTGTCGTTGGAAAGGATGGCCCCCTCTCAAGGAGCCCAGACTGTTGTCCCATTATTGGGACGACCATCAATGCTGTTGAAGTGACAGCAAAGACCCTTGATATCTTGGCTGTCGCATGTCATTCAGAAACTTCCTCAAGAAGGGACAAACATGCTGTTGGAGTGAGTTGGAATCCCCTTCGAGGACCACGTTCTCGGAAGGAAGGCAGGGAGCCTTAAGGATTTGGTGGTGTATTGCTCTTGCGAGGAGGCATATGTGAATCGATAATCATGCTGGCGGCGAAGGAAACCGCAGTTTTGAATTTGGATTCAGTGGCGTGGCGGCTTCCAGGAGAGAGTCCTGTTGAAACATGAAACCTCGTGGAGGCCGGAGGAAGGCGGACTATTTTGTGTGCAGAGTTAGTCTGCGTGGTAAACAAAGCAATTGAGGTTCAATTGTTTATCACGAGGAGTGAAGGAGGAGTTGTTCTGTGCGACAAATGGATCAAAGAGGCTGCTGATGGAGATGCGGGAATGTTTGAGTGACATTTGTCGGATTTATTTGAGGATCCTGTCTCTGCTGTTGTTGTTGAATATCGTTGAGCTACGTTGAGTATAAATTTAATAGTACCTAAATCACCAGGTTCATTCGTAGGCTTTGACTGAGGCCACACAACGCGTGGCTAGTGAGAGAGGTAACTGTGATTGCGTAAAGCTAAGCGGTGGACAGACATCGTTCTTCAATCAATGTTATTTTAATTGAGCTACGCTGGACTGTTTTCGTCTACCGCTTATGCTATCTTCGTCCAATTTGATGTCCATAGTCCTGATGGATAGTATTGCTATACCCCTAGTCAGAAAGTGTTACAACTCGTACATCACGAGTTGTTGCTGTAGAAGCTGGGCCCAAGTCCACCTCGGACTGTAACGTCATATCTACAATATAGCTTCCGACCCGTCGATGCAAGAACATCAACGTCAAAGGACTAAAAGTCAGATCAAAAGGGTTTCGTCATCCAGTTTCCAGATTTTCCAATTCTCTGCGCCGTATTTCGAGTCCAATTGTATCTTTCGTGAGAGTGCTCTACTTTCTATTTGGGCCCAATGATAATTGTGTAAGCGTTAGTCGCGCTATTAAATGCGAAGTCGATGTAAATATAGTGAAGTCCGCACCACGTTATGACTCGGTAGGCAGTAGAGTGCGTCCTGCTTTGATGTCTGCTTACTCTTCGCCATGCCCTCATCTGCCGCTAGACTCTCTAAACTGCTTATATTTCTTGTGTGAAGATATACCTCTGAGGCAATAGTTGCGCTGACGTGCTCATCTAATGTGCTGGTGGTAGGTAATTACTCTTGTTCTTCACGCTCGATGCTCGAGCTAGAGTCATTGGTTTGGCAAAAGTTCCTACTCCAGTGCTTCATTCTTTAAATGCCTCAAAAGCTAGTAATCAAAATGTAATTCCATTGACATAAATTGCGTTTCATTGAATAGAAATGACATTAAAAGGGCACAGTCATGGGTGTTGTTGCACCCAAATGACAGCAACCATTCTACGAACCACGGTTGACCACCCGAGACTGGGTTTCAACAAGCCCAAAGCTATTACGTGGTGGCTATGATTTAAAACTGTCTTTACCCATGAGGAAGTAGATCCCCTAGACTAGTCATGACATGACTCCCTTGAGTCATCCACTACCTCACTCCACCTCAGCCACGTTGACGCTTCAAACCTCACAAATTCGTCGCGCCGCGCCGTGTGAAATCTCTTCACAGCGACACACTGCTCCATTCTGTGCCGCCCCCCGGTTATTCGTCATATTTGTTTAGCCTAATGTTCCATTCATAACCCAATGCTCGCCTCCCATTAAAAGCATTAATCTGTGTCACCGACACATGTATCCAAAGCACTTTCCACAGAATCAGAAATGCTGTTCAGTTGTGTCACAAGAAACGTAAGAAACCACCCAGCAATTCCCTCGCCCTCAACGCCACAATTCGCAAACATACGTACATTCGGAAAAATTAATGTAAAATCAAAACACACATCAGCCGGCGAGGACACACAAATAAAAAGGATAACAGGAGCCACTACTGCAACTATAAATGGAATTGCCTTCTGCCCCCCGGATACGGGACTGTATCTGGCCACAAACGGGCACACAGAGGCGGGCGACAGGACGGTGGGTGGTTTATTATTAATGTGGGGATACTTTCCCAATGAATAGCTGAAAGTTTCAATAAAAACGGGAAGGACAAAGCCAAGGCGGGGGGACGCAACGGGAGCACAGAGCACTGTCTACGTGTTTGTGTGTCCTGGGTACGCCGCTCTGCCGTACGTGGTTGGTTTTTGTGGGCGAGTCAAAAGGGGATGGCTGTTCACGTACAAAGGACATGCGAACGTCCATTTCGAATGTGAACGAGAAAAAAGAATCGACAAGATACACACAACAGACAGATACATGGGGACATGTGTGTTTGTGTGTGATACACACCGGATATGTGCAAATATTTAGTAGACTTGGAGACGCTCAGTTAAGGTCCTTTTAAGGACTCTCGTTTCCTTTGGTTTTCTGTGTTGTTTTCTTTTTCTTGTCCTTTCTCTCTCTCCGCTGTTCACAGTCGTTGTGCTCAGCTTCGTCCTTTGGTCCTGGTCGCTTGATATTAGAAGGGAAATCGTATGCAAATGGGAAACGATGTCGCCAGGATGAAGTTTGTTTGTCTGTTGTTCGGCTAAGTTGGAGGTTTGCTAGAAACATATTTCCATTAGCCATGATCATGCCGTCTGCGCCGGGAGTGGGGAGTGTGTAGGCATTTTGGGCAAAAATGTAAAAACATATGAAATTCTTATGAAGGGGTTACACACACGCTCGGGCCTCGAATGTGACTGGAGGCGGGCGCAGTCAAACCCCAGTGAATGGTTTGTCAGGGAATTGGCTTAACAAAAGCCGATGTCCTTCGGATGGGAATTGATGGAATTTATTGTTGTGCCGTCCGGACGAAATGTGCTCGCTGTCGATGTTGCTGGATTGGCAATTAGCAAATGTCCCCTTTTTCTGGTCGGAATTTACAACCGAATTGATTTTATGCTGTCCTACGAGTCACTTCGGTATTTTCTTTTGCAAATCGGGGGTGGGTGGCACTTATGGCGAGTAAAATGTTTGATCTTTGAATCTGAGTTGGGGGAGGTTTTGGTCAGGCATGAAGACATGAAATTTTAATGTTTTTGACGTCTGAGAGTGGCTATTAGCATAAAACATATTCGATTCAAGAGTTTTAGCCTACAAATTGATTTAATCAGGGGCAGTGGCCATTCGCTGCAAAGTTAAGATATGATTGAACGAGTTTCATTGTTCTCTCAAGATCTGGAGTAACAAATGTTTATACGCAATTGTCTCAGGCCTATTTACATAAAATTAACTTATATTTTAGAACTTTGCTGGCTCTCGCCCAACTATGCTGAACGTGTAGCTTAGGCAAAAAAAGGGTTAAATTCTGATAACTTTCTCGCTGGCGTCCCACAGGCATCAGTCATATGGCCCTATTATTCAATTTTGATTGAAAGGTGATATTCAAAGAGGTCTTTCATATTGTGACAGTGACATCAGTTCCGCAATAAAATAGAAGACAAACTAGACAGATAGCCATCGAGACTCCAACATTTGGTACGTATCACGTCAGTACAATATGAGTCATATCATATGGAGAGCAACAATAAAATGAAGGAAGCAAATAAATGCAAATCAGTCTCAAGGGTCTTAAAGGAACAATGCAACTGGTCGTAGCTCATATCTGTCCAGTTTTGGTTTTACGGAAGGCTGTTAGTGAACGGCACGGCAACGGAAATAGGAAACAAATTCTTAATAAAAAAAAAACGCATGAAATCGGAAATTATATATTTGTGGGGAAATTCGGGAGGGATGGTAAATAAAACACGGCTTCTTCGAAGGTTCTTTATTGACTGACTCTACATTATACATTTTCTTACAACATTCATTAGGAAAACGATGCGAGTGCACAGTAAGACAATTGCGGATAGATCACTCGATCATTTAGGCCAATGACGGTTATTATAGGAAACGTATTCTATGTACTGAAAGCTCTATTTGTGGAGTAAATAGAATATCCAGTAGAATATACAGTCGAGACTATAATAGATTTAATAGATTTTAATTAACATTGACTACATATTTTAAATAATTTTCTTGAGTTCTTATTCTACAAAAAATATTAATAATTAAAGGCCACCTGTTTTTATAATACAATAATTTAATTAATATTATATTTATTTATTTTAATATTTTGTCTATTTACATCTTGTTGAAACTGAGAAGAGAACCTTGTTTCAACGAAATGTAATTTCTAGAGTCTCAGACATTTTAAATATTTAATGAAGCAAAAAAAGAATTCCCTTTCAGATTAGTGGACCCCGAGTTGAATTATTCTTTCAAAACCTTGGTTTATAACTTTAGGCTTAGCTTTTAGAGAATGTCGAGAAAATAAAACTGCATCATTAGAAGTGAACATTTTTATGTAGATGGGTCGATCAAAAACTGGTGACTTCAAAAACGGTGTCTTTTATATGGTGTCCCAAAATTAACGCAATATTAAAATTTGCTGGACAAATGGTAGCAGTATTGACAGCTAATACAACGTGTTTTAATTATTGAAATTTTTTTGTGTGTTTCTACTTAATTCAAATCTTGCGTTAATCTTGGGACACCATATAAAAGACACCGTTTTTGAAGCCACAAATTTTTGGTCGAATAGATATAGCAAATGGGTCAAACGACACAGACAATATTTACATTTTTTATGTCTGATCTGGGCATGTAATCTATGGTTCCTTCATTTATGATATCACGTGAAGGGCGATATTCAACTCTCTAGTTTCAGACTTTTACATACATATGTAAGTATCTATATTTTAGGCTCTTAATTTTACCCAGACGATATTCGTCGATGAAATGAACCTCAGCATTGTTTGCCCGATCCATAAAAAAGGAGACCCTTTGATCTGCGCCAACTACAGAGGCATCAGTCTCCTAAGTATCGCATATAAAATCTTATCTGCCGTACTGTGTGAACGCCTAAAGCCATTCGTCAACAACCTGGTCGGTCCATACAAGTGTGGCTTTAGGCCAAGAAAATCCACCATCGACCAAATATTCACACTGCGGCAGATTTTGGAGAAAACCCAGGAGCAACAAATCGATACCCACCACCTTTTCATCGATTTTAAGGCCGCGTATGATAGCATCTATAGAGATGAGCTATACACAGCAATGTCTAGTTTTGGCATCCCTATCAAACTCGTCCGTTTGTGTAGGATGACGATGGAGAATGCACGCTGCTCCATCAAGGTCGGTAAAGACCTAACCGAGACCTTTGATGTCAAAAAAGGATTCAGTCAAGGCGACGCGCAGTCATGCGACTTTTTCAACATCGTTCTTGAAGGAATTGTTCAAAACTCGAACGCCAACACCAGAGGAACAATCTTTCAGAAGTCCGTCCAACTACTCGCATATGCCGACGATATTGACATTATCGGAAGAACGCAGCGTGATGTCAATGGCGCTTTTGTGGGTATTGCAACGGAGGCCGCGAAGATGGGTTTAGCGGTAAACGAGGGTAAGACCAAGTATATGCTGTCAACGAGAAAGGACACCCAACACCAACGTCTCGGTCAGAACGTCACAGCAGACAGATATAACTTTGAGGTAGTCAAAAACTTTGTCTACCTAGGCATCGCTATCAATTCAGACAATGACACCAGCGCTGAATAACTCGCTGCTTCTTTGGGCTAAGAAAGCAATTGGTAAACAAAGCCCTCCCTCGAACAATCAAGGTAACGCTTTACAAGACCTTAATCGTCCCAGTCCTGCTATGTGGCGCGGAGGCATGGACTTTGTCAAAAGCGGATGAAGCTGCGCTTGGTTGCTTCTAGAGGAAAATTCTTCGTGTGATTTTCGGTCCCGTCTGCGTAGATGGTGAGTGGAGGAGGAGATATAATGACGAACTATCTACCGGCTGTTTAGCGACATCGACTTAGCCAGAAGAGTGAAGATCCAACGATTGAGATGGCTAGGTCATGTAGAGCGGATGGAAACCAATGCTTCGGCCCGAAAAGTCTTCGAATCCACCCCCGAGAGACGGCGCAGTAGAGGAAGACCGCGACTCAGGTGGCGCACGCAAGTGGAAAGAGATCTCAAACAACTATGCGTGCGAAACTGGAGACAGCTAGCTAAAGATCGAGCTGGCTGGAGCCGCTTGTTGGTTGAGGCCCAGGTTCACCTCGGACTGTAGCGCCACCTTAAGTAAGATATTCGTCTCATCAAAAACCCAAGTACCCATATTCCCAGGCATTGCGGGTAATAACCAAGTACATACCCGAAAATGTCAGTTATCGGTGACAATATCAGATTATGGATCATTAATCGGGTTCAAAATGAGTAGTCACGAATTCCGAAGGTTCCGAAGAAAATTCTCGGAACCAGGACCGAGTACTGGTCAGAAAACTTGTGCGGTATGTAAAAACTTAAAAAACTTTTTCGAGAGCACTTCGAATCTTCGATATCCCGTGCCAGTTGTCATCTTTATTATCTTTAGTATTTTGTAGCGGCTTCAACAACGTTAAAGGCGCCGAACGTGAAGCTGTTTACCACAAATTGTGCTCAGATAATCAAGAAAATCAAGGCATCCATATTATTTCTCAAAAAAATACGGTTTGTGGGCTGTTGGACCAGATTTTTCAATCACATCAGAATTTTTAGGTCAATGATTCAGACTTATAATTAATCAGTTTTTAGTTCCCCGATTGAATGACCTGCATGGCTATGGAAGTGATCTGGTCTAAATAGGGTGGTGACACGTATCGTAAGGCAATGATTGTTTCAATTAACTTATGGAAGGAAATTAAATGCAGGAACGCATAGTTGGACGCAAATTGGAGTCACAGAATTTATGATTTATCGTCTATCGATTATTTTCTTTGTTGCTTGGGGAAGGTCGCTAGTGTACACTGACAAACCAAGAACAATCGAGTCATTGTAAGCCATAAGCGCTTGAAAGAGCTTTTATTTTGTCTCTCGGAGTTCCGTTTCAATTTTCAATTATAAAAAAAAACAAATAAATTGAAACCTTAAAGTAACTGGTTTATTTTTAACACATTTCAAATAAATTCAGTGGCTTCCATGCCGATTTCTGCAAACACCTTTGTGCCAGTACACAGATTTTTGTCAAGATCACGTATGAAACAACTCTTCGCACTCATTTTCGCTGAACCGTTGCTTGCCTCGAGTGTCTTCAAAATGTGCAATTTTAAATATTTGTCAGTTTATGTGAACTGGAGTGAGTACAGTCTCCACAAAATATTCACTGCTCGAAGTCTATTGTGTGAGGGTTTTTAAATGTCACTCAAAGAGAGTAAACTGGTTCACATTTCATTGCAAAAGCAATTGACTGCTGTAGAATTACATATGTACAATTTAATCCGCTCGTAATAGCGTAACAAGCAGAGAATAAAAGACAGCATTCATTGTCCAAAATCGCAAATACGTTCGCATCGAGAATACTAGCCACCTTTTTAGTCATTCCACGTTTAGAACTCAAATGCAGACAAGAAAATTAGAAAATTCTCTTAGCAACTGCGTCTTGTGCATTTCCATAAAGACAACAAAGCAATGTCCAGAAGCTCATAAAAACCGCAGTTAAGCGAATTCCCTCGGGTTCTCCATTAACAAGTCTCTATCTCTATCTCTATCTCTCTCAGTCCCTCTATACCTCTCCCTCCATCACCAACAGGCAACATCATAAACAAGTTCCTACCAATCGATAGCTATTTTCAATCCTCTGCTGCCTCGACGACAAAGTCTCCGTCCGTTGGACATCCTTTCATATCCCACACAGCAGAGCACACACCTTCAAAACCAAGAAATATGTCCTGTGCTTGATCTTTCCGAGCCATTACAAATGGCGTTCTATTAACTCGCCGGAGATGGAAGCCAGTGTCAACCCAACTCCCACTTCCAACTGCCTCCCTCCTCCTATCCCCTCGTGACCGTTGTGTGTTTGGTTCACAGACAAAACAGGAAAATATGCTCTATTTGTTCTTCGAAGCAAATTTCAAATGAAAGGACAATACACAGATTCCTTCGACTCGACTCGACCCAACCACCACCCTCCACCACCGTCATCCACTCATCCACTCCTTCACACATACACATTCACGTACACGTTGGCCATAAGTTTACCTCGGTAATCCTTTCTCGAACGAATGAAGGACTCTCTCCCACACACACACACACATTGAGGAAGAGACTCACGAGCAAAAAGCAAACACACATAGAGGGACATGGGGTGGACCATAAAAATGATGCCACTGTTCAATTTGAAGAGGGTCAGCCGGCATAGCAGCATCGGCGATAGCAGGACGATTCGTTTGGTGTCCTGCACGGACTCGACAGTGTACGAGTAGCATTGCCACAATGCCATCACCCCAGCGACGGCCAATACGGAAACTTTGTCCATTTACCCCCTGCTCCTTGGTCGGACCGAATAGATTTCCGTCCTCCTTTTATGTTCGATGCCGTCGTCGTCGTAGTCGTCATCGCTCCATCCCACCCCCCACCCCACACCACTGCTGCGTCCTGCGACCCGCTCCGGCGATGTCGGTGGAAAATGGTTGCTCGTTAAAATTGTATGCATAGCCATTGCCATATCCCGGGATAAGTTCATGAGTTAGCTATAAAAGTATGTAAGCGGAGCGTGGGGCTGGGGATCTGGGGCTTAAAAACGGACCGAACATGCCCGACCAAGGACACTCGCCGAGTGGCTGGCTGACTGGCTCTGCCGCCTGATGGGGGATGAGAGCCGTGGTGGTTGTTTGGACTCTCTGGGAAATGAAATTTTCGGTTTTTATGGCGCAGACAAAAGTTAAGAGTGGACAGAGTTGTACTGTCGTGGTTGTGGCATTTATGTGAGCAGGCCTTGCTTGGGCACCAGCAGGACCAAGACCGAACTGAGTTATCCTCGCCGATGATAGTGGTTCGAGTCGGGCGGACGGGGCCTGGTGGCGGTGGTTTTCTCTTGTCCTTCTTTCTTACTTTTTGTCGATTTGTGGATAGCAGCGGCACCAGCAGTGGCGGCGGCGGCGGCGGCGGCAACAGCAGCAGTCCTTGCCTTCCCCTGTCTTGTGTCAGTGGCTTAAGGCCCTCTGGGGGGAACGAGAGAAGGTCACGTTAAGTATAGAGCTACTCATTTGCTTCTTTGAATTAAACTATTTCCAGAGGGGAGCAGGACCAACCCATGATGTGTGATTTTTGCGGAGTTTGCAGTTTGTTCTCGTCTCCCTCTTTTACTCGTTCCTTTGTTGTGTCCTTCTTTTGATGGGGAGGCGGAGGATTTCACTTTTCGATTGAAATGGTTTCGGGAATATGGTTTGTGGACGAAACGAGGGGATGGGGGGAAGATTGACAGCAGATTTTCAAACCAATTTGCTTAAGCAGTGTCGGTTGGGATGGGAGAGTATTTGAATGATAAGGGGAACCGTGGTCAGCGACGGGGAAGTAGCACAAAGTGGTAGAGGGGAAGAAGGGGAAGAAGGAGGTGTATATGTGTTTGTCGCATCACAATTTTGAGAATCACATTCTTCTGTTGCGTCTAGTTCGTTGGGGTTGTGCATTTTGTTGCTTGTAAGGATTAAAGCACATGAAGTCCTTGAGGGACGTGTTAACACAATGTGTTACCGGAAATGTTCTTACTTAAAGAAGATCGCCTGTAAAAAGCGCCTGTATGTTCTCTGAATCAGATTCCTTGCTGGGATTAAAACATCCTGAGGTAAGCACATACTCATCCTTCAAGGTTGCCTCGCAAGGTACCGCTTTAGTTTGCAAGCTAAACCGCTTTAGGTGGCTGTGGATAGCTGAGTTTCGGCTGTGACTTTGGTACATGTTGACCAGATAAGAACGATAGGAAAAGAAATTTAAATAAAACTGGCTTTACATCATTCAGATTGGACCTTGGTTTCGTTGGCAGTGATTCAACCGGTCGGTCCAATTTGTGATGACTTGTGCAATAAGTGCGGCGTTATTTCAGCTATAATGTCTGTTAATGTTGACCTCGAGCTCTTCCAAAGTGGTTGGCTGGTTAACGTAGACTAAGAACTTAACCCAGAGATAATCGAGTTGAGTGGTCGATGGTTGCCATGAGTTCGCAAACCTTATTGAATGTTTTGACAGCTGTATATCATTGTTTTATTGTTGTATGTCAATTCGTTGCTTTTGCTGGTTTTATTTTATTCGCTAATTTGCTTATGTAGGTTTAGAGAATTTAAAAAACACGAGGATGTCTATTGATATCTTATCTGGATTTTTTCAGCTGCATGCAGACGTCTGTAGTGAATTTGAAGAACAAGCGCCAGGGTGTACCCTCGGACTGGTGCACAATTAAGACACATTTGCGATAAACAAACCAATTTGCTGTTCCATCCTATACACATTCGGCGTTCTGTTTTATTTTCTTGGCAGCAGTAGCAATAAATGGATGATTGCTAAAATGTATTGCATTTTCAAGGAATGCTCTTGTTCCCATAATCCTACTGTTCTGCAGGCGAGTTATGAATCAACTAGCACCGGACTCAATCGACATAAAAAGAATACAAATAAACGCTGTATAATCATGAATGCAGCAGTGAACGATCCAAAGTGGGTCAATCAATCGGAACACGCTGACACATAGTCTGCATCGAACATGTTCTTTAAACTGACCACAGAGTAATCAATTTATTTTACTATATTATGTATATTATGCATGTAGCCGGATGTGGACGTCGGACACTATAAAAAAAACATTCCTTGCGCTCACATAATTAATCATTCAGTTTAATAAAGGGTGGTTAAATTTTAAGGGCGGATGTTGATTTTGAATAAAGCACAAATAATTTAGAAAATTATTGTCATTTCTTTTTATTATGATAATATTGGTATGGTTCAATTATGTATGGAACAAAAAATCGCAAACCAAATGGCCGCCGCGACCTCGGCGGCACACCTCCATCCGATGGTCCAGATTTTTGATGACACTGAAGCATAATTGAGGTTCTATGCCATTAATGTGCCGAATTATCTCATCCTTTAGCTCTTGAATTGTTGCTGGCTTATCGACGTACACCTTTTCTTTCAAATAACGGTGTCAAATCACATGATCTTGGCGGCCAATTGACATCGCCACCACGTGAGATAACACGGCCATTGAATTTGTCGCGCAAAAGAGCCATTGTTTCGTTAGCTGTGTGGCAAGTGGCACCGTCCTGTTGAAACCACATATCGTCCACAATTCATATCTTCATATTCGGGCCATAAAAAGTTCGTTATTATTTCACGAAAGCGAATACCATTCACAGTAACTGCCTGACCGGCCTTATGGTTCAAATTGAGTTAGTCTGAAATTGAGAAATGTCAAATGAAATGCAGAAAAAACTTGACGTTTAGGTGTGGTTCACATTCAACATCAGCCCTAAAAATGTAACCACGCTTTATTTATGTGCTTACAAAGTGGTCAGCTGCATATCTATGTTCGTATGTATTATTCTAAAAGCCAGTTGCCTTCAAGCGTTGAGGAACGAGATTGTCTTATGAATCAATACGGAGATTTATTCTGGACTACTTCTTCTTCTTCTTCTTCTCTACAGTCTGGAATGGACTAGCTGTCTCCAATTTAGCACACCAAGTTGTATTAGGTCCTTTTCAGCAACAAAGCGCTTGTTGTCTGTTTCCTTGCCCAACAGCTCGGAGTAGATGCTGGTCAACTTGAATGTCGACTCATACGTGAAACCTAGCAAGATGACAAAATCTCAGATACAAGAATTTTTTCAATCAATTCAATTGAAAGGGGTTTTGGGGAGTGCTTAGAAAAACAGAAACTCTTAAGACAACATCAGCCTCTATAGCTCAGTGGCAGGGCATTGGTCTTGTAAACCAGGGGTCCGTGAGTTCAATCCTCACAGGGGGACAGTAACTGGTCCACTTTATTTTTTTAGAAATAGAGACTGAGTAGCTGAAGCATTTTCACCACCAACAAATGCAATCAAAACAAATCGATTTTGCGGTTTCCTGCTTGAATGGATACCTGATAACGGACTAGCATCAGATTTGTTAGATCTTAAGTTTAACTTGGTGCACAACAAGGCATCATTTTCTGTCCGTTGCTTTTTATCCTGAGAGTGGAGTTCTAAGAGGTGTTGGAATATATTCCGTACATATTAAACCTACCGCTTGGCAGTGAAGTCATTTCGATAACGTTCTAATCCATACATAAATTCAGCAAAAAAAATCTTTTCCTCTCGGTCTTATCTGGTCACTCTGGAGCATATGTCTTGGCTTGCAACAAGTGGACGAGCATTATCGCATTGGTAAAAAACTTATGAGTGTCTTTGGTTGGTTTCGTCTCAATGATTCGATGCAACCCATCTCATAACCACTTGCGACCCCCTTTGAGATGAAGCCGAAAATGCCTTTGGCACGCTGTGGAGATGGCGGGTGATTACTCCTTTCCAGAATTAGTCACCAACCAAATCGTGTAAAATAGCATCGACTGAGTTGGGGTATGTCAAAAGACGCCAGGAAGTGCACTCCACCAACCAAATTGTCAAAAGCGTGACGGGGTCTCTGAACGACAAACACCACCTCTATCCTGACCACTTTCCCAGGCAAAGGCTCATTGATCACGACTTCCCTTTGATGAGGAATCAATTTACCACTTTGCAGTACTAAGCGCTTCTGTTTCAGCATAGAGAAAAGCTTTTGTATTAGTGGTCGATGTGATTCCTAAGCAGAATGTCCATGGTTTGATCCCAGATGCAGCAACCTTAACTTTCACATCACCGTTTCTGTCGAAAAACTGACGCAGTGTAGCAGTAAGAAAGAGAGGAGTCAACTGAATATGCTCCCGTACATTCGTGGCAGAACTATGTACGCACAGCATGAATATTTGCTGTTCAAGCCAGGCCCAAGTAGACGTATAGTCCTTCTCAGTTTGTGACTTGATTAAAATCTAACAAACTTCAGCAAAAAATGCATCTACTCAAAAATCACCGACAATCCACAAAAACTTCCAATTTCCCGAACATTTTTTTTTACTTCACCAACCACAAGAATCCCCTTCTCCCTCGACGTCAGCTGAACTGCAACGGCACGTTGTCGCCGCTGAACCTTGTGATCCTGAACCCGAAGTTAACGTGTGAAATTACTTCTCAACTTCTTCGTCTTCGAGAGAGTGGAGGAAAAAAAACTCCTCCTTAACCCCTAGGGACCATCCTTTCATTCGCATTCATCCAGTAAGGGGTTGCAAATGCTGCGCAATAGTTCCTCTCAAGGAACTCTCGACCTGTTTGGTCTTCGTCTTCGCAGCAGGACTGACCACGGAGGCTACTCCTGTGCGACATGACATTTGGCTACTGTCATGGGTGAGTTGTGTTTGACCGTAAGTGGTTCCAGACGGGCGCTTTGCCCCGAGTGATTGGCACATTAATTCATTGGAAATGTGCCTGAAAGGACGTCCATAAAAATAAATCACCAACCGACAGCGGCAGTTGATTTAGAGTGAGATATCGAGTTTCAATCAGTCTCACCCTTCCGGTCATCCTGAAAACTGCTCGCGTAAGTAATTCCGGCGATTCCACGAGCTCGCTCAGAGCAGAGTGTAAAAGTATCGAGTTTCACATGGAACACCGTTAAGTGTTAATTGTAAGTACTTAGAGAGGCGAGGCACGTACGCAAGGCCGCCGCGCCCCGCCGCACCGAAAGATGGACCAGCCGCACCACATGCAAAGAGGCTGAGTGCAATCGTGTGTGTACGTGCAGGGTGGGTGGTGGTGAGCGGAGTGAAGACGGTGTGGCCTCTTCGATAAATGGCTCATGTCCCAGAAGTGACCCGTAACATTGTGAACGAGAAAAACCCAAGAAAGAGCGACACACAGTCGCATTTATCTCCATTTGACCCTCTTCAAAGTCCTTTTTTATGTTCGGTCTTCATTCGATATTCATTCCCCCACAGGCTATGCCGCAACATCCGTGGGGCTACCAACGGTCCTTTGTCCTTTTTCCACCCCAACTCCTTCTTTGTGTCCCTCGTCCTCCTCTCATCCTTGACGTCGAATTTCTAAGACATGTAAATACCCTGTCATGTTGGGTCGCAATACTATAACGTGTACAGTGTCCCTTGTCCCGTGTCCTTTTTTTCCGTCGGCGTCGATTTTTTTCTGTATTTTATTTTCTGTGAGTTGTTGGTCCTGCCTGGATGTGGGCAAATCCATGCATATGTAACAAGGATGTACGTACATATGTATGAATGTGTTGTTTATATAGGACAGTGCGAGGGATGGACGAAGCGACAGCAACCAACCAACCAACCACCTTTGGCAGGACTCTTATCTCTCTCCACACACACTGGGCAATGGCGAACGGAATATCATCCCATAAGTGTTAAGTTGACTGTATTTGAATTTTAGTGGCCGAGGAAGGGTCCGTTTTTATGGACTTTTTCTCTCCATATCCTTCTTCGTTACTCGGCTCATGCTGTTTTCTCAAATCAGAAGCATTCAGTTTTTTTTCTTGCTGTTTTTTTGTTTGCTTGTTTCTTTGGAGATTCACTTGTAAGCTTTATTGAGTGAATTCAGCTTTCAAAGCATTCTGTTTCTAATCAGATGATGGAAATGTTTGATGATTAGGTGTTCTTGCCTTATCTCTTCGGTTGCATGCGAACATCATCAGTTTCTCGATCAATACACGAGACTTCCATCAAATTAATTATCAGCTCAAAACCATACTGAAATCGTGGGGATGGTGGTGGAGTGGTATGAGCCTCTTTAGCTCAGTGGCAGAGCACTGGTCTTGTAAACCAGGGGTCGTGAGTTCAATCCTCACAGGAGGCAATACTCTCTTTTTGTAATTAAATTTAGGATTTGCAGAAGTCTGTAGCTGGCGAGTGTAAATAACAATTAACATTCTCCTACTTAAGTGGCCATGAATGAGATGGCGAAGAAATATTTATTTTTATCTAAGGAGAAGAAGTAAGAGTGTTTGATCTGGTCTGAGACAACTCGGATGCTCGGGCCCAAGTTTAATAGTCCAAAAACCGACAAAGTCATTTAATCCGCAAAACGTTGTTCCCGATGGTAGTTGGAGTAAGCACAATGAAAATAGGATTTACCAAAGACTCATTATGCCGTGACCTGGAAGAAAAACAGGACAGTCCTCACTATCTTTACCACTGCCTCAGTATCTGTCTGTTGAGATACAGAACACTGGGAGAAAACTTCTTCAAGACCTCCAGGATCTAACAAAAATCCCCCAACATCAATTTTCAGGTTGACTAGGATTTTAGGATAGCTGTGGGACACACTGACGTGACGGTTACGAAAAAGGGTGAAGAGGAGAATTCCCCTACGGGCATCCCAATGGGTCCATCAGGATCTATGTGAGACGTGGCTTACAGTCTACCTAATCTAATCTTGCTCTGGTCTGCAGACTTGTGTTAACTAGGTGGACTCGTTTATGGAACAGTCAGTTTTTTTAGTAAAGCGGATAAAGAAGATTAGTCAGTGCTGTTCTTCATATAATGAGAATGAAATGGGTCCGAGAATGGATTCCTGCGGCTGTCCAAAAGTTCGAAACTCGTCCTTCTATGGGTGCACATTGAAGCCTTCCAATATTCTATGGTCTGTATTTCATGCCAAATGGTAAAACCCTTGAGCAGTTTCGTGGAAATAATATTGTGATCGACCTGATCGAACGCATTGGAAAAATATCCACCATATCGTCAGTGAAATATTGTTATGATCATCCAGAAGCTATCTTAGTAACGTCCGTTGCTGATAAGAGTTCGATTTTTCAACTATGCTTAGACATTGGCGTGGACTAAGCGTAATAAAGGAGGCGCCGGTTATCGAGGTTCATTCAATATTCCCTATTATCTCTCTTCGGTTTTCCCTCTTGCTTTGTTCATATGTAAGCGTCAATCGAAATAGGGAGATTCCAACGAATTCTTTGAGGAAATTAGAAGTAAAGAGTAAATTACAACTATATCCTGTCATAAACAGATAATAATGTATTGCATTCTGATCGTGGCGATCCTACTCAAATACATGACTGCTAGGTTACTTCGTCCTTCCTCAATAAACATCCGAGTAATAAACGATCGCGTCTCCAAATTAACAAGATGAAGATGGATGTAGGATAAGTTAGTCTCAACATAGATCTCAAAACGATCGCGCGATGTCTAATGATGACTAAATGAAGACATTAAGTGTCATCTAAGTAAATTAGTGATTTATTTGTTCTAAAATGTTAACAAATATCTTAATAAAAAGTGTGTTCATAGTGTCACCATACACTCTCTGACAAACTATGTAAGTTGCTTGACTGAAGGAAGATCAAAGTAGGTATGCACCAAGTATCGTCTTTTTTATTTTTCAGTTGCACAGATCGCCTAGTGTTTTGGTTCTCTCTACAAATCTTGCTGTGGTTGCTGTTGACATGGTAAGTGTTTAAAGTATAAGCAACGAATGTTTGAAGTATTCGATTAAATGGATAACTAGACCCTTACAACGTCACTATTCATTCAAGCTGATCAGTCAGTCCGCTCTTAAGTGGATCCACGGGAAAGATTACCCCGGTGATCACAGTCAACATTGCCTGTCATTTTCTCTTCCAAAACTATTGTTTTACAAGAATAATAGATGCTTCAGGTCTTAACCATTTCTGGGTAAAAAACCTTATCGTTGCACTTCTTTGCATGGCTTGACTGATGCCTCGATCTCTATAATTTACCATTGCACTCCGATCATGATATATTGATGAAATTGAATTCATGAGTAGCAGCAATTATTTTGCGACAAGTTCTAATGAAACCACACATTCGCGGCTTTTAAAAAATCTCCACAAGTCTTCTGGTGTTCTGCTAAAGGCATTAGCATGGGGGGTAGGTACTAGAATTGGGCTATGGTGAGATTTTATATTCACAGGTACAACTCTGATTGCGGTTTTCTAATCACAGTGATTATAATCTGAGATCTTAAGTTGTGGATTTAAACTTTTTCTATTGTACTATATAATCTATATCGGCTTAAGTTCATAGGGGATGTGCCCAAAAACTCAAATCAAATATCGCATCAGTTTAAATCACAGCTATTGTGATTTTTCAATCACTGTGAACAAATCGCAGTTAGTATTTTTTTTGGTCAAGTCTGGTAGGTACGTCGACTTCTAGATTTCTGGTTTCAATCCCCGGCAAAAGCAATTTCCATAACTACTCCAACTCTTTAGAGTCAGTGACGTCTCAAAGAATTTTCTTGTCTAGAAAAAGCTTCTTAAACTTCGCCGCTCCCAGTCGTCAGCACAAAAGGCCCCCTCTAATCGTGAGAGAACAACAGCACGCACAATACCAGTATTTCTTTTAGAAGCTATGCCTGGGTCCACCTTGAACTGTAGAGGCACCTGTATTTTTATTTTTGTACGAGGCTAAGTGATGGTTTGCTGCCGAGTACGTTGAAAATATTGCGTAAAGTTCATCAAACTAAACTTCTTGATCTCGTCAAGCGAATCAAAAAAAAGCATAAGGTCCTTCGTCTAGCTCTAGCCAGCCTTGTGCAGGTGACCACAAAGTGTATCAATGTGCCTTATTCTTCTGTATCGCCGCAGCTGCGATAGTACGAGTTGTCAGGTGCCTAATACCTACATAATTGCGTGATAGCATATCAGGAATAAATTAAGGTCCGGACCTCCTAAAAATGTTACCAACCAACCATCTGCAGACGTTTAATGTTGCAAATTTTCCCTTGACGTTCTTATACGACCATATTTTTAATGCAAACATTTCAGTAATGACTCTTCAATGTTAAAAGTCGTCACCACTCAACAAAGGCCAGCCCATTTCACTGAAACCACTCACAAGACTCTGTCCAGATATTGACTTGTACCCCGCCCATGGGTGGCCCCCGACTACAGCGACTGACCTGACACATACCCAGTAGTTTCCCAAGAACACCACATAAACCCGAATCTAAGTCCTAAAATGACAATGCTCCCACTTACCTTTACGTTTTTATTAACGCACACGCATAAAATCATTGATTGTCGAGCTCCAACGGCCTCCGTGTCGTGCTTCACATGGAAGAACACACGCACACATGAAGTCATCACTTTATCTGGAACAAACAAGACCGGATCTCGAACAGTAATTCCGAAGAAAATACGGCCAGCAAGTTAATGCCGCCCGCGCCTGCCCCAAACAGCAGTCCATGTGCCCTGGGAAATCCAAGTGGTTAGTCAAACGACAGGCCAGCACACACACAAAACAAAACGACAAGAGACAAAACGAAAAAATCGCACGAACGAAGCAAAGAAGAAGGTAGATCTTCATCGTATATTACTATCTGAGAATGGGGTGGCAAATGCTGCCCAGGGGACCTGCTTGATGGATACATACCACATGCTTTTATTATCCTTAAATTGTAGATACGGAAAAGGATCGCCATCGCCGGAGCCGCCATTAACAAGGCCATGAACTGGAATTACTTTTTAAGGATATTCAATTTTTCACTCGTTCTCCCTCTGTGCCCACACACGTCGACAGGACAGGACATTCGGCGATGCGTGAATGCTGCTCAGTGCACCTTAGCACAACGAATCGGCGAGGACACCAATGCGCACACATTCGCCGGATTAGACTGATTCCGAGTGCCAATGAAAGGGGTTAACAAAACCAAAAATCGAGGATAATACAGGATAACGCGGGCAGATATCTGGAGCACACCAGCAAATAAATCAAAATCCAAACAATTCCCGAAGTTGCAGTTGACTCTCCGCCGAGGACATGCTTTGACACAACGGAGAGCACACAGCAAAAAGGGTGCGACCACCCTTCATCCACTTTTTTTTTTGCAAAATTTTTAACCCTGTCATGCCATTATCCATCGACGCCGTTATAAAATTAAAAAAAAAGAAAACGCTTCTGTTTTGCTCGCATTCGATTTTCAAATCGATTCTGTTTCGATCAATATTTTACCTTTCGATTGGCGCGTCGCGTCGTCGGGCATGCACCAGACAAGGACACTAGATATTGAATGAATTATTGCGCCCGAACCGTGGAAGGGCATGTTTTGCGGACGGGCATCCTGCTGTTACCCAGGACACATAATTCGAATGTTTACTTATCCAACTGAGATGCACTTTAAATTATGCCCGGCGTCTGTGTCTGCACTGAAAGAGCTCCGGTGGTGGCAAGGGGATGGGCTGCATGATGACCTTAAATAAATTTGCGTGAAATTTTTTGTTTTCTGCTGAATCCTTTAACGGTTCACATGTGTTGGCTGCTATTCATTTGAATCGCGTCGCACAACCACCCCATCTCGTGTGGGTCGTGGCTCTGAATGTGGACGGTTATGGAGGCGTTGCGAAAGCAATAAATGTGCTAGACGTTATTTTGGACGGGAGCAGTTTTGTCACGGAGTAGACGAGGTGTGGGAAGTCTCATCACTGAGAGTGACTGCAGGACGCGTGGAAAGTGAAAGATTCCGTGGGATAACCTGAAGAGGAGGAGAATGCTTAATTGGCGTGACTTTGGAAATGTTTAGTTGGCGATAATGTGATGAGAAGTTTACACACGTCGAGTGTTACTTGCTTATCTGATCTCTCCAATCATTTATTTATCGTGAATGTTTCATTTACTTTTTCACTTATTTTGGAGTGCGGTATAGCGAACGTGTTCGTCGTTGAGGCGCTATAGTCTAGATGGGAGCCTAGCTTCTTTAAAAGATACTCATGTTGTTCTCTGGCTTGATTTAAAATTTCCTGAAGACTGAACTTTCAGTGATACATTTCCTAAATGGCAAAGGACGGAGGGGCAGCGACAAATGTAGTGTAGAGTTTGATTCTCTACGTATCCACAACATTACGCTTCATAGATGTTTAATTTTTTTGTTCAAACGACTAAGACGGGTGAGAGTTCAATTACTTTTCTTGTCACACTAAAGGATTTGCTGATTCTTGTTGGTAGCGTGCTTAGACGATAGTGAACGAGTAATTTTGCAGCCGGTTGAGAAGCATATCCATACTTTTATTTGCTGAATTTTCTTCACATCGGATAGCGATAGCTTTCAATGGATAACTCGAGAAGGACTAGATTCGAAACATTTTCCGGTACAACCATCAAGCGACTCATGGTCTGTATGAATATCAGCTTGTGGCATTATTCTGGTTCGTTTTTTTTACCACAAAGTCATGTGATTAATAAACCCGTCCGTAACCAGGAGCCCTAATTAAATAGGGCACGTTTAAAGCTTCGCTGAATAATACGGAGCTTGTACCTGTCACCTTGTTTGACCCGCAAGTGTCATGCCCATAGTGAGAAGGTAGCAATTTAAATGTTTACCAAACAAAGTGTGTGAGGTGTACCGAATGGCATGGGTGTGATCGGGCACATTTGAAATACTTTAGAATAACATGTATGCATTTGCAAATCTTGATTTCTGCACTTCGAAATTCTTCATGATTCGGGGCTGCTTGAAGGTAGTCGACATCAACTTACTGACCCTAAACAGTGTTTCTTTTCGAATATAATAAGTAAGCGGGTCAGAAGATGATGATGATGATGATATAATAAGTAAACGTTGACGGAAACAACTTAATTTGTGGACATTAAATGTTACCATTTTCATATATTGTGCAGAATGTGACTGAGAACCGCTATCCAATAGGTATGTGTATGATGATTTGGACATTGGACACCAAAGACAAGTCACCAGCCTATGATACAACGTCGTGTAGCACGTGCACATTATAACACTAAATTATGAAAATGGACAAAGATGCTTTGTTAAAGATTTACACGATTGGTGTTCTCAGTCATCGTTAGTGGAAAAATTCGTTTCAAGGTTGTGGATCATCGATCCGTACATCTTCAACTATGGAACTTGCGTCACCATCAACAGACAGCGCTACTGATCTAAGACGATTTCGTATTATGTTGATTCGAGGATGTATTGAAGAGGCTATGTTTTCTTCGAACAGTCAGATCCTTGGGCTAAATACCAATACAATATGTACCACGAGAGAGTCCATCTGAATGGCTTTATTGCTCCCGGAGCATTCCTGTACCTAGAGTATGGTAATATAGGATTCGCAATGATGTCCTATTATCTCTCATGTCCTACGCCGATGAGTGGACAGGCGGCTGCATTACAAGCGGTTTAATATTTGCAGGCACTACGATCTGGTCTAATTCAGTGGCCGCTGGATTTCCAATTGTGGTATGTGGCAGGTGAACAATTAGTGGCCAACTTACTGGCTTAAGGGAGGATGAAGCAGTAAGACAAAAAAAGGTACACCACGGATTACTAATTGTATGGCATATACACTCTAGTGCACGAGTTACGTGTCGTAACACTTCCCATACATCAGCAAAACACCTAGCAACACATTATTCGTCACATACTGATTTGTCTGAGTTTGTCATCAGTGGCGTTCTTTCCTAATTTCTTTCCTCGCTATTTATTTACGTGATAACGTCTTCATTTATTTCCTTTTGTGTACATGTTGTGTTTGTTTTAATAACAATGAATTTAAAAATGCAATGGATGCTCTGCAGGTGCTGTAGGAAAGTATCACACTTGTGATGGGGCAACCCACTGATCATTTTGATGCGTTATAAAAAAAATTAAATAAGTAACAACTACTTAGTTTTTAATTTGTTGTCGCTCTGTTTCAGAACAAAACTCAAATGTCCTTACTGTTACTGACATAGTGTAAGTTGGGATGTATTAAGAATTAGTTTAGTTTTGTTAGTCGGTAGGTTTAGATAATTTCAGATAGATAATTTCATTTAAGAAAGATTTTTTCTAATAAACCTTTATTCCAAAAATTATCGCCGAAAGTAAAACTAAAAACACCCGTATAGAGTCAGTGAGATAGATTATAAGAATATACGTCAGTTAGGTAAGCGAGTATTTTAAAAAAATTAATAAAATTAATGATTTCAAAACAAAATAAAAAAAAATTCTTGTACAGTGAATCCTGGGAAATAGGTCACCTGTTAAGTTTGGCTGAATATTTCGCCACCAAGAGAATTTCATACAGGATATTGAATTGATATTGAAATGACTACATGTTGAATACCTTGGAACTTGGACGAAAAATGCTAACTAAGATATTTGGATGCATAAGTATATGAAGCACTGTACCGCTGGAAGTAGCGGTACAATAACGAACGTGAATTTCATAATTTCATAAATATGACTTGGAAAAAATAACGAAGAAAATGATTTTTGTTCACTTTTTTATCTAACTTGAAAAGATAACCGCCAACGCGGGTGGCCAACATAGAAATGTTTCACTACTGTGAAATTGTCAAATTCAACTATGTGGATGTGAACGACGTGTGGTTCCAATAGGATCAGATCCATCAGCGCTACGTGCCACACACCATACTGCACGAGCGACTAAAGATCATGCTTTCCTCAAGCAAAGACGACGTGAACTGGCTCCCGAGATCATGGGATCTGCAAGCTAAGCTATAACTCAAATTCAGACCGATCTTTGCGTCAAATTTGGCCTCTCAGGTGATCACTACGAAACGAACTCGTGAAGGTTTTTATTGGTTAATATCTTACACAAATTGGTTTATTCAATTTTAACATCCACCCGACCTATTGGCAAACCTCGAATTTCCCCCAAACTTAAAAAAATTATTAAAATGTAGAGTTAATGTGCCCCAAGCTTTCAGGGATGGGTGTTAGGTGTACGTAGTTTAGCCTCAGATCCTCTATGAAGTAAGTAAGTACATAAGTTGATAATAGTTGGAATATCATGCTTGCATTCATAGTACACAGTGAACTCTTAGACAAATTCTCTTTAAAGTCGTTGCTGTTATTAAGCTGTTAGGGTAGGTCGAACGTCATGGAATAAAACTAGGTTTAGCTTTAAAAGCCCGACGAATGCCAGTAAGTTAGTACAGTCGAAGTTTCCTATAATGAATTCGCACGGGATTTGCAACATGGTTTTCGATTTTTGCAACATGGTCATGTTTTCATTAGTTGCAAAAATTGCGAAATTACACTGTATATAAAAATATCCTTATATAGGAATCAAATTAAAATATAACCAGAAAGATGTGTCTTTGAAATTAGTTCATTATACGAAGAACTTCATTATATAGAAAAGTTCACTATAAGGAAGTTCGACTGCCGTAGTTAAGTAACGCACAAACCCAAATTGTCTTGACGTCATGGATTCCTTTACTGAGTTCCAATTAATTGGAAGAAGATCCTCCGTAGTTTGTGCTTTTAATGGCTTCAAATTTGTTTGAGCCAAATCTAACTTACCAAACACAACAGATCATTTCCGAAAACCGTTCAAGAATGGATATCATTTGCGACATAGGCGCAATAACATCGAGTTCCAGTACCAACCTTCAAATAATAAACGACGTAATAACTGTGGCCTCGCCTCTTTCTGCTCAGAAAGTCATTCGACCAACCGAAATCGGTTCAGGTAAGTACGAGTTTGTACCTAACAACACGATTTAGGGGATGAAATGGATTAAATGGCACCAAGGTATCGCGCACACATGCGTAGATTCATATTTTCGTATTTAAACAATTGTTTCCAATCGCTTGGTAGCCAGGCCATTTGGGAGGGTAGTTTCTAGAGGATTTTCTGTCCTTTTCTTGCAGCAAGACGAGGTGCAATGGCAAATTTGAATGCGTAAAACATATTAATATAGGGATTAGAGAAGTATGTGTTTGCAGCAATGATTGATCGAATTGTACTCGTTAGGAGACCAATTTGTGTAGATTGATAATTAATTCAAGGCACTCGCTTACTAAGTGCGTAACATATTACGCACTTTAGATAGTTTTAAATATATGTACTAGAGAAGACAAAATATTTCTATTCCGTTTTTCCAGCTCATCAAAGAAGTTCTCGCCAGAGTCAGACAATCGCACAGCTGATGGCTTAGTGAATCTACTCTTCGTCTTCAGTTTCTAACACAGTGGCAGTGGCAGTCGCTATAAACAGTTCTCAGTTCCATTATGGCACTTTTTGGTTAAAACGATGGCAATCTGGTAAAAAAATGATTTTGATATCACGTCATAATTCGACTTAGAGAGAGGCGACTGTACTTATGTACATCAACGTTTATAAGACAATCGTTGCATTGCTTACATCTGCCTTCCGAAAGAGTTGAGCGCTCCTTAAGTTTCGATGAATATGTTTAAATGGTGTTTTATTTATTTATTACTTTTCTTTATTTAATGCATTTATGTTTGTTTATTAACACATTTTCTAACTAAGCGCAATTTATAAAGTTGACTAAAATAAAAAAAAAAATATATATCTTGGTATATTTCCATTCGTGGCATAGTGGTGGTGGTAAGGACCACCACTGTAGTACGCACATTCTTGCAACTTATCAGAGGCTGACTTACTGATCAGAGAAAGTTGTCTCACTTTTTGGTCAGACGTCGGCCATAGTGCTTGTTCCGCGGAATCAATGTCTAAATTAAACAGACTTATTCAAATTACTCCTATTACACATAAGTCCTTAGTTGTTGTCCAGTTGATATCCAAAAAGATCGGTTGCTTTGAATGAAATATACCAGATACTAAGATGGTCACATCGCCCTGCGACAACTATAAGGTTAACTTCACCCAGCGTCGTTAAAATCTTCTCAACGAGTATTCAAAGGTGTTGTGGTGCTAAATTGCTCACTTTTCTGACGCAGCATAGATCCCCAAGGGATGAGTTCGGCAAACCGGAACTTTAACAAGCCCGATCCACTCACAGAGCCCAGCATCGACTCCTACTTTGTAAAGACTTTCTTCTGTTGCAACATTGGTCACCATATATCTAGCTTCCCTCTCTTTAGATTCCCTTAAAAGTATTTTCTCAACACTGACCTGAGGCGGAACTTTTCCTTTGAATCGATTAATGGCTTGTCATCCGTGTGTCCTCTGTGGCGTAAATGAGAACTGAGATGATCATAATTTTGCATATTTCCTCTTGACCCCACAAAAACAGAGATTTACAAGCGCAACTCAAACTTCGAACTTTGCACGGATGACATCCTCAAAGTTTCTGCTGAGCAGGGCCAGGTCAAGTCCTTTAAAAAGTGGCCTTTGAGAAGTTTCAATCGACAATCGGGCAATTACAATGCCAGCAGTGACCACTCTACGAATAAAGCAAAGACACGTTTCTTCCCACAAAATACCCAACAATCGGAGCATCCTCCACCCAAAGAAAGTCAGAAAATTCTATTCCCTTTGGAGTTAGGATAACTTATAGTTTACAACCCGTCGAATTTCCAAAAATTACATCTCTCCATTGCAAATCGAACTCAACGACAGTCCCTAATGTATCCATAATACCGTCTAATGGCAACATCGAAGCCATCGCCATCAAGTCCATGGGACAGTTGACACATTCAGATTCGACCGAAACGTGTCCTGCAATACAATGCCTCCTCCAAAAGTCAGTCCCTGATTGAATTCTCAAAAGGCATCTACATCCGATAGGAAATAATTGGAATCTAACATCCTTCGTCCACCCCCTGCACTCGGGAGGAGGGTACACTCATTGCCATCGATTTATCTTAACTCGTAAGAACCTATCAGCTTTGTAGCCGCCACCAGTGACCAAGAAGGGGACAGGGCGATGTGCCACCCAAGCCAACCAACTATCCATCCATCCACACAGCCAGACAGCCATACGCCCACACCCCGGCGAGGAGCAATGAATGCCAGGTCGAGATGCTTTTCCCAAAAATAAATGTGCGGGTGACCGAAATTCCTTGGAAACACAAGTTTCCAACCGGACGGCAAAATTGTATTCACCTCCCCAGCGCCGGAGGGTGGGTGGAGGCGGAGGCAAGACACCAGTGCGGACCAGCCCAGAGCACGGAGTTGGAAGGCAATAAAATAAGTAGACCGAAAACTAACTAACAAGACAGGAACAAGTGAGCTTTTGTTCGAATCAACATCCTTGGTTAGCAAAATCAATCCTAAAAGTTCATCACCCGTCCCCGCACCATTGCCGGCCACACACATCCATACACCGAGCCACCCAGCCACCCAGCCACCCGTTCACCCTACGAATCACCAAAGCATTTTATATTTATGGCCCAGGATGTACGCCACTCGTACGTAGCACATACATTCATACATGTGTATGTACACAGGACCAGTGTGGCATTCGCCCGCTACCTTGGGGGCTAACACAGGGCGAATAAATACGAATGGCTAGAACAAACACTTAAAGAGTGGTTAAGGAAGTACAAGATGGAAGGACACAAATAGAATCGGCTTGCGGTTTATTAGAGAGTCCTGTGTCCTCTGTCTGAGATCTCTTGGGGAGTCCTTTGTGATTTCTTCCCCCATCCCTGTTCGATTCACGGCCCACACAACGTCCAAGGGCATACACACACCGACAGGCAGCCAAGCAGTCGAGAAGCAGCACAGGAGAAGGACACACCAAAAAGGATGTGAACGAGTCGTCCTTAAATAAATATTTGTGAACGCACTACTGGATACATATGGAACACATATCGTTAGAGAGATAATAAGGGATTTCTTCGTTTAATTTTTTTTCATTTCTCCCTCCTGTCCTGCCGCCACTTGTATGTCCTTTTTCACGTCATCCCCCCCTCACTGGCGAAGGGACTTGGGTTTTGGCAACTTTTTATAGACTCAAAGTAAATATCAACATTCCACCTGCGTCAAGGAGTTATGAGGGGAGCGCCGCGCCGTGTGGGCAAGTGATGGCGGGTGAAACACATCTTGTCCTTGTACGTTCATTTATATTTTGACTGTGTGTGGATGGATGGGACGGATAGTTGTAGAGCTGTACAGAGCTGGTGGTAGCTCAACCGATGAGCGAGTGAGGCGCCCACTCCGCACACACATCTTCAAAAGGATGCTCCCCATGTTTGTTCAATTTCACGAAATTCTTGTGTCGGGAAAAAAGGACCAACGCGAGACCGTAAAGAAAATGAAGAACCAGAACCAGAAGCAGAAGCAGAACCGGCACCAGTAGCAGAAGCAAAAGAAGAAGAAGAAGAAGAATATGTTGCCATTTGCTATCAGCTAACATCCTCGCCGATCCCACACCATCGCCCACTATTTATGCCCTTTTCCATGGACGCACTTCACCGTGAGTTTTACGCTCACCTGATTTTCGTTTTCCGATTAAAGTCGTCCCCGCACAGATGTTGGTAAGAAAAATCCTCGAAATGGAAAATGTATGGAAAAGGATTCTCCGCCTGACGATGTTGCTGTGTTCTTGGTCGGTGACTTGCTTTCTAATGGAAAAGAAGCGAGAAGAAAGCGGGGGCACGGAGGAAGAGCTGATAGTGAGGAACTACTCGAAGAGGGATAATCATAAGAGATACAACCGGCGGTGGATGGGGATGGCGTATTGAGGCACTTTCAAATCAGCGTTGCTACTGTGGTCGGTTCCGCTTCGGTTAATAAGTCGCTAACGATGTGGGATGCAGCTGAAGTATTATACTCACCAGCAGTACTTGACGGTGCTAGGGACTACCTTGACCGATGTGATTCTGTGGGCAGATGGTCCTTGTGTCGGATGTGGACATTTGAAGGCTTTCAATTAGGAGGAGGTTTTCGATATCAACTCAAAAAAGGATGCCGCAGGGGGAGTTATTTTATGACACGAAGATACTTTTTCCAGAAAATTATATGCCTAGCTAAGATTGTATGGAGACCATTACCGTGCTGCGCGTTGGTCGTGTATGTTAGTACTCGCAATTATCCATCCGTTGTACTACCTCTGATTTGTTCATCAACAGCGGTCAGCCCACGCGTTTTCTTGCCCTGCTGTGCGACTTTAATAATAAAAGTTGTGTAAATTTGCATCGCTTCATCAGAAATAACGATTTCTGGTTCAAAGTAGTTCAAATTTGGTACGCAATAAGTTGTATGCCAAAAATATCGAAACCAAGCGAAAAATTAACGTATCATGTCCGTATAGGAAAAAATTAGGACTTTGAAAACAACAAATTTTGGTCAACAAAAACTTGCCCCTTTGTGGGCGCAACCGCATCTTACTTGAGCATATGCTAAAATATAGCGTAGTAGGTAGAAGTATCACAAAATCTTAAAACGACCGCAGATTCTTCTGAGAAGTTAAGCAAACTTCCGACACCAAGAGTCATTTACGTATCTATGAGAAAAGCGATCAACTTTGCTCCCACAAGGGTAAACAAAAGTGAACGAAACTGAACGAAAATTAGAATCGTGGTTATTATGGTTGCAGAAGATATCCATTTCATTTCAGTGTATTCATTCGATCCACAAAAAAGGAGACCCCTTCAACTGCGCCAACTACCGAGGGATAAGCCTCCTAAACATCGCCTACAAGATCTTCTCTGTCGTTTTGTGCGAGCTCCTGAAACCATTCGTGAATAAGCTGATAGGTCCTTATCAGTGCGGTTTCAGGCCGGGGCAGTCCACCATCTACCAAATTTGTACACTACGACAGACACTGGAATAAACCCAAGAGATGCAAATCGAAACCCACCACCTATTCGTCGATTTCAAGACCGCATATGACAGCGTGTATAGAGACGAGCTATACAACGCCATGTCTAGTTTTGACATTCCTGCCAAACTCGTCAGGTTGTGCAGGATGACGATGGAGAACTCTCGCTGCTCCATCAAGATCGATGACGAACTCACCGAGACCTTCAATGTCAAAAAAGGTTTTAGACAAGGCGACGCGCTGTCATGTGACTTCTTTAACATCATCCTGGAAAAAATCGTGCGAAACTCAAACGCCAACACTAGAGGTACGATCTTCCAGAAGTCCGTACAATTGCTAGCATACGCGGACGACATTGACGTGATTGGGCTCAAGAGGCAATTGAGTAGTAGAGCTCTCTCTCTCGAAGGACCAAGCTAACACTATATAAGACCCTCATCATCCCTGTCCTGCTCTATGGCGCAGAAGCCTGGACAGTCTCAAGAGCATATGAAGAAGTCCTTGGTCCTTTCGAGAGAAAAGTTCTGCATTCCATCTTTTACCCTGTTGATGGTTTCTGGAAAAGAAGATACAACCATGAACTGTACATGAGCCTAGTCAGGCGTCTACGGATTCAGCGCCTAAGATGGCTAGGCCATGTAGAGCGCATGGACAACACTGCTCCAGCCCGAAGAGTCTTCGACTCCGAACCAGCGGGACAACGCAATAGAGGACGACCACGAAACCGATGGCGCCAACAAGTGGAGAAGGACTTCAACCAAATTGGTGCGCGTAATTGGAGACAGCTGGCTAAAGATCGTGCCAGCTGGAGAAGCTTGTTGACTGAGGCCCAGGTCCACACCGGACTGTAGTGCCACTAGAAGAAGAAGAAGAAGTATTCATTCGATGGGTTTATAAACGAAACTGAACGAAAATTAGAGTCGTTGTTATTATGTTTACAGAAGATGTTCATTTCATTTCAGTGTATTCATTCGATGGGTTCAGTTGTCTCACGCCTCTTTACACTAATTATGTTTGGGCATCAGTCCACACTTATGTTTCATAAAGTTAACGAAACTCAACGAATCAAAGCGATTAGTGGCAATTGTGGTAATACTGCAGATTTATATTGTCTGCGTATTTGTTAGATCAAAAAGTTCGTAATAGAGTACATTTTATGTGTAGGAAACGTTAAATAAAAGCACAATGTCAACATTTTGTTTCCATTCCTTACGATTTAGTCATTCATTTATCAAGTTAACAAAACTATTCAACGTAAAAAGTTAAAACATTTTTATTGAATAAAACCATTCAATTAAAAACAAATGCCATTGTTTTCGTGAACTTTGAACGCAGCAATTTACAGCTTTTTTGCTGCAAACTTCTTATGGCAAATATTTTAGAATGTTCCACGTTGTCCTCTTCAGCCCATACACAAACAAAAATCAATCGCATCGGTATGATTTAATCCTTGTCAATATCAAAAACATATTTTTGACAAGAGTCAACGCGTTCGTTACTTCGACCATCTCTTTTTGGCTCCGTAAAACTAACAGAGGAATAGCATCCCCCTCGTCAAAATCAGTATCCGGCGCTGGAGCTAGTATAATTTTCCAACTCTTGTGAAGCTAAACACTTTCCAGCGAAAGTCGATTGTGAGTTAAATACTTTTTTAGAAATCTTATCGAACTACTGGCGCAATAAAGAACGTGTACGCTACTTTTCACTACACTTTTCGCAACTAAGGATACTATCCTGATGCGGATACCAAATGCATATACGCCAGACAAAACAAGCAAAAACCTTGAACAGAATGAAACTTGTTAAATCGAAAAAATTGTAAATGCAAATACATAACAGTAATTCACAGCAACAAAAAGCAACATACAAAAAACATGCGTTATATCGAGTGTCAACCCTTGTTTTCGTACGTTATATAGAAACATCAATGAATTTGAGAAAAGTGTCCTTTGTATCGATAATTTGTTACATCGGCATTCGTTGTACACCACTGTAATTATTTTTAAATTATTCGTACTTGTACGTTTCAACTTGCGTGTCTGTAAAACAATGCAACAAGAGCATAACGAAAGTTACTTGTTTGAGCTTAGTTTAGAGTGCTCGTCGAGGTGCGCCAAGCTAGTTTCGAAAATTTAATTAACCTGGGTAACCTGGTTCGAATTAAAAACAAATTAAGAACATGAAAGAAACTATTGTGGTAGCGCATACAGCACAATTGGACAGTGGGGAAGGACCTTATCCAAGAAAGCTAGCAAAGGTCTCTGATCGTATTGAGTCGCAGATCAAGTGAGAAACAAACTGGCATGATAGGTACACACTTATGGAACTTAGTACTTTATCTTTACTAAAAAGTGCTTTTATTCTCTTCATAGATTAACACAACAAACGACGTTCATTTGCATTCACTTCTTCCTCACTTTAACATAAAACTGACACTCGCAGTGACAGCATTTGTGAATTGTCACAGAAAAAGAAGCATCAGCAGTTCAAAAATGTGATTCATCAAAGTGATTTTATTTCGCGGCAATAAACACATTATTATCCCTTCACAATTCATCTGCTCTATCACTAGCAATAAACCACATCAAACATGTTTGAATTGCATTTGCCACTCATGCAATGTCTGCTCTTTTTATTCACTGACACAGTCATCACACACCACGAACGCTCTTCTCATCCTCTCTCTTAAATATAAAACCTCTGCTAGTCAAAGGCAAGGCAACTCATGAAGGTTGAAGAATGCTGTTCGAATGCTTTGGTCACAACGCCGATAAAGGGGGTTGGATTTTTTCTCGGATTTGTTCGTTTACAACCGGATTCATCCGGCCGTTGGTGTGAAGAGAAAAAAACCAATGTTCTCTTTGAGAGTAGAAGAGAAATTATGAATTTTCATATTTTTAGTTACGCCGTTGACTAATAGGTGGCAGTGTTACATTTTTTTTTTGCATTAATTGTGAAGACAGTGTTTGGATGGAATTTCATGGTCAAATACTGGTTGAAGCTATGAGGGAAAACTTGCGAGTGATATAGTCTCAAGCTGAAATGTCGTGCATTCACATGGAGTCAGTGCTGAACAGAAGAATATTTCCTTGAACTCTAGCAAATTTGTGTGTGGGTTATGCACAAATCAGTCACATCCTACCTCTGTGTCTGTAGGTTAACGCATATTTAATTACATTTTCACTAATTTATAAGAGAATACCACTTTCATAGAGTAATGATGATTTCGCATCATACACAGGCTCATCATTAATTGTCAAGAAATCATTTTTGTCATTAAGTCATTACTTATTATTGTAGTCGGTGGACGAGTTATATTTGCAGCTGGAAAGTTGAGCGTACTTTGAAGCCTCTAGCAAAAAAAAGAGTAGTGCGGTAATGCTGTATTGACCGAACCAACTAATTCTATGGCAAAGAAGACCCAAAAGTGATTCCAAAGTGTAGCAATAGTCCAGTAAATCATTGAACATCAACCTACACTAAAAATGATTGAAACCCTACACTCAGCACTGGCTCCGGCCTGAATGTGAGCCAGGAAAGGACTGTAGTCGAATTTTCACGGATGATTCCAAGACCAAGGAAGGGTCTGGAGCTGGCGCCTTCTTAAAGGGCGACAAATTTAGACTGCACACCTCGTTAGGTAAATTTGCGTCGGATTTCCACGCGGAAACCACGAACTAGGAGTATATGTGTCTGTAGCGACAGCCAAGCTGTGCTTAAGGCCATGCTCTGGCCTTTAACCACTTCCAGGATCCTTCCAGGTACTAACGGGCTACTCCACCTTCGGCAAACACCTAAATGTGCTGTGACACCCGTGGAAAAGACGACGGCACTGCAGACCACTTCCCCTGCCAATGTCTCGCTTTTGCTCGGATGAGGTGGCTGTTATTTGGTGCTGATGAGGTGGGAGCTGATGATGTAGGCTCCCAATCACGCGCCTGTTGGTATTCCTCGGGAAGACCATGCAATTTTAGCAAACGTAGATTGTTGCCTGGTAGTATGAACCAATTTCTTGAGTCTGAGTGCTCCAGTGTAGTTGTAAAAACCTCCGACAAAAACGACGATTTGTTTGAGATTAATGCTCCTGATTTTGAGAATTCACGTGACTTGTGTCGCTAAGCATACTGCTACACGTTGTCGCCCTAAATTAGTCCTTTTTACACATCATACGCAGTCGTCGATCGGAAGTATGTAGATGTTTTCGTTCTATCACCATACAGTCGACGGAGACCTCACTATTTTTTACATGATTGATTACCGAGCGTTATTTCTAATTGTTAAGCTATCTAATATATTCAAGAAAAAAACTCCCCTACCCCTCAAATTCAGATTGACCTCCTTGTGCTTGTCTAATCTTACCTCTCTAATTCCTGGATTGCAAGCACTCCTCCCGATTCGACTGCACATCGTGAACTATGAACCATTCTTGACCATCATCAGAATGGCCTGATGTCTTCCACAAATCTTCAGCTCGTACAACCAACCCCCTAAACTCAAATTCCTTAGAAACATGCAAGGAATGCAATCGCAGAACAGTCTCCCATCACATTAGTGTTTTCCACTGAACCCTTTCACCACCGAAGACCTTAAGATTGTCCCACAATGCAACGCAAAGACCAAAAAGGGGTTGCGAATACAAGATCCACCGGAATCCCATGCGTTCACACTCACTCAATCGCTCCTTGATGTGACCATATCTTGAACTCTGGCCAGACAAGCACCTCCTTGTTGGAGTAATATTTAGACACTGGTCAGGCGGAGTACCCGCTAAGAAATATCCATATTTTCTCAAGCCACTGACAGCGAGGCCATGGGGTTAACTAGAAGTTGGAACAAGTTTGATGATTGATGACGTAGTCCAAGTGACCCAGAGAAAGTGCTACAAATTTGAGGTGGGATTCGTTAAAAAGAGGGAAAATAATGGGATCTATTGGAAGTGCGTTCGTTTTGACAAGAACGTCAAGACGCGGGTCAGTGCATTCGAGTGGAGATTTGATTGAGGTCGAGTCTGAGTTCTGAAACTCATCCATCATTCGAATGGTAAGATGGTCTGAAAGTGCTCGGGAATAGGAATAGACACTTGACTGGTGGGAATGGTCTACCAATTAATCCATGATGACAGGAGAGAGTGAAGAGCAAGTATTGAGCTTAAATCGAGAATCAAAGACTGAGAGTGGTCGATTATATTTTTTTTTTTTGCTAACATTGTTTTGTTATCTGCAAAGCCGGAAGGACTTCTCTGCAGAAGACTGGTTGCAATTACAGACATTATGTTACGTTAAGTTTCGGTCATACATGTTACAATTATACAATAAAAAGAGAAAAAAAAAAAAAAATGTACGTTACAATAAAAAACAAGTTGGTTATATTCTGGGAACAAGATAGCTTTCTTTAACTTTTTTTAAAACTTCATTTTTTGTTAGGTAGCGATATTGTCTGGGAAGTTCGTTAAGTGCTGATGGAACTGCAACATTAAGCGTCCTTCTTCCGTACTCGTTCCAAAATCTCGGGACGTCGTAGACCTGCTGTTGTCTTCTTCTTGTATTTACTGTCTGTTGCGTCAGCGTTGTGTATGTATCGTCGTTGTAGAAGTGCGCAAGATTTTCTAAATTGTATATCAGTTCGATATTCAAAATATTATTCAGGTTTTGGACAGGGTTGATTCTTTGGTTTAGTACCATCCTTTGCAGTCGCACGTGCGTTTTCTGTAGTGATTGCATTTAAGGCGCTCGTCCCCACGCCAATATACCATACCGCAGATGTGATTCGAATAAACCAAAGTAGCATTGTTTAATTATTTCGAGTGTGCAGAAATTTTTTAGGTGGAAGAGTGCGTAAGCAGATGGACACAATTTTGATTTAAGTTCTCTTATGTGGTAACTGCATTTAAAGTTGTAGTCAACGGTGAGTCCATGATACTTGTATGTTGACACATTATCAATATATCTGTTGCATCTATCATTTTCTCTTACGTTCTTACATCCGTTTCTGTGCAGACATTCTATGTCATGCATTTTAATCTCGGTTTTTGGTTTTGGGATATGCGGCGGCGGTCTTCAGAGCGTTAATAATTACTCCATGGCCGTGACACCAAGCTGTGATTTCATTAAGTTCTATTTGTAATAAGCTTGCAGCTTCATTTACGTTCCTATGGCTAATTACAACCGCTGTGTCGTCCGCGTAGGCGTATCCCGTACCATATTTCTGCACTGATATCAGATCATTGGCGTAGATAATAAATAGGAGAGGGCCCAGTTTTGATCCCTGTGGGACACCATATACAACATTCTCATCTTCACTTAAGGATTCACCAATCTTTACCTTAAATTTTTTGCCTCTTAAGTAGCTTTCAAACCATGCCAGTATATTGCCCCGAACTCCAATCCTTTCTAACTGCATCAGTAATTGGGAAAGTTGTAGAGGAGGTCGAAGGAGCGTGACAGAACGGAGATGTAGAGCAGGCAAGCCAAACTGGCGGCTCGCAATACTATTCTATTTTAAATTTTTAAAATTCTAAAATAAAAAAAAAAGTAAAATTTAAATTTTTATTAAAAAAAGTAGATGTCTGTATGGACCACAATTTTTGAAGAATTTGAAAATTTGGACCACAATTTTTGAATTGGCATACTGAAATGAGTTTAACGTGCCTGATGTAGAAGCATTTCGGACAGATACTTGATGGACTCTTGCTACTGCTACTGCACCAAAGCAACTAAACTGAGTACTTATGTTAGCATTTGACTGATAGCTATCGTGAAAAATATATGCATCATCAATCTTTTAACGACAGTATCAGCTCCGACACACATTGTTGGATATCGTTTAGGAGATCTGAGGAAGTTTAGTGTCTTGACAGGGTGCTATTCTGGAGGCGGAGAACTTTAAATTTGAGGAAAACACAGAAAAATGATTTCAAAAGCCAAGCAAACTGAATTTATTTGACAGACCATTTTATGGCATTAGTGTTTGAATACGATTTACATGGAGTACATGAAGCAAACATGTAGACCAATGATTCCACCGACCGATAAATGATGACTGATTCGTGATGTAATGGGGTTTCAACCATGTTTTTCAAAATGGATTTGCTCCGTGGATCCAGCGTGAGTCTATTCATGGTGCTGTTTGCCATACAAAGAAAACGAGAACTGTGAAATTGGCTGTCACAGAAAACAACGCCGTTCATTTAAAGTTTTCCGGCTAAAAAAAAAATAAACTTTACTACAAATGCTTCCTTATCCGTTTTTTTCCTTTACAAACACTGCTGGAGATCAAGCCTACGAGACTATTTGTCATTTGAGCCCGAAGACAATTGGTGAAAGCACAAGACAACCCAGTCGACATACAATTTCCCAAGCCCTTGGATAAATTAAGGTACTACATGTGCACAGGAAAAACAAAACAAATTATCGCTCTAGACCATGTGTAGCTGCTCAGACGCATTCAAAATCTTTAGTACCAAGCGTTGAAGAGCATTCACGGAGGTCACACATAAAATACACAAATAAGCTTAATTCTGTGGAAGCTGTAGAAGCTGAGGACTGCTCCAAGCCTTATATATGAAAATACGCTGAATTTTATACAGACGAAAAGATTTTGGCGTGGTGGCCGCAGAGTTGTGGGTCTATGAGTCGACTAAAGTGCACTTGAACCTCCGCTTCTAGATTCGAATCGCAGTACGACAAAAGTAAATCTCATGGCCCACGTCTTTCGAATCACTGACAATGTTCTAAAAAAGCTTTACGAACTTAGCCATTCGGATTCAGCATAAAAACTGTAGGTCCTTTCCAGTCGTGAACAATAGCACACACAACACGAGTCTAAGTTTCCTCAAATGATGCATGAAATATTTGACTACGAATTGGCATACATCTGGCCACCACTTACGCGCACATTTGGTCTGTTGCTCAGCAATAACAGGCCCACATCTGCAACCACCCCAACGAAGCCGTCAGGAACCTAAGGCACACGGCCACAATGCAATAAATCTGCTATGCTAGCAGAACTTCCCGACGACATCGAAGAACGTCCTGCGTCAATAGCATTCACCATCCATGCTCAATCGGGTACCAATTACATTCGGTGAGCTGGCCACTTGTATTCTGTCTCCCTTTAACGGGAATCTTCATTTCGCTGCCAGAAATGCTCATCACTCCATCCGCAAATTTTTTTCCGTCAAGTAGATTCCAGATCGTGAAGCCAGCGCTGTCAGCTCAGGTGCTTGTCCTTAAATCGAATTACAACCAATTGCAAAATCGAAAGGATATTTATGAAATATTTTCAATTACCCTGTGGGCGTTTTTAATTTCCCCGTCCATAACTTGGCATTTCCCCAATTTCCGCAGGCACATCAAAATTTAAAATAATATCCTTCATCGCCACGCAGCGCTCCCATGCACACACATAACCAAACAGGTACCGGAAACGTACGAAATCATCAATCAATCCGTCAGATTGGGCCGCACAGCACAACCACAAGAGTCAAAGTTCCAAGCCTCCCGAGGAAGGATATTAATAATTAGTGGAGGACTTCTCGCCGCGCCTCGATGTGTGCCTGGATGAGTAATAGACGATTAAACAGTCGTCCGTCCACACATCTCCATCCCCGGCGAGGACACCCTCTGAGAGCGATCCCCCGTCCCGCATGGACAAAAAAAACCCCACACTCAATCCGACGCTTTGCAGAAAGGACGTGACAGTCGATGTTGCGTCGACGTTGGGCGACATCATGGCAGTCAAGAGCGGCGACAAGCCGGGCGGCAAGGCAGAGCTCGTGTTTTTTCCTTAACTTCGAGCTTATTTTTGTGACACGTATGTGTCCCGTCCCGGGACCGGCCGGGAATTTGTTCGCTCGCACAATACACCGCACTGAACAGCGGCTAATGGTGGTGGCTCCTTGTGTCAAACAAAAGAAACCATATGCCTCTCTCTGTTGGCTCTGTTGGCGGTAGTGCCCAATCTCAATTGCTTCTCCGTCTTCGTCGCCTTCAGCTCCTGGCCGGGCCCTCGAAAATAATCACACACAAGTGTAGCGTGTAGCGTGTAGCGTGTAGCGTGTCATATGTCTGGGAGCTGTGTGTTATGTGTTGTGTGTGCTGCTGGTGCTGGCAAGCAAGCAAAGGCGTATCGGAAACAAAGGGTTAAATTCACTCTCGAATGGTCAAAGGACATCGATGGGGTGGGTTCGGGTTCGTGCTCGGGTTCGGGTTCGAGTTTCGATGGCGATAGCTGTGGCGATGGCGATGGCGATGGCGTATGCCATCACAGCGCCAGTAGCTGGAAAGGACAGAGAGAGAAATGAAAAGGGTTAATGCCAACGCCAAATACCACCTACCACATTGTGAGATTGGCCCGGCAGCAGGAGCAGCACCACCAGCAGCGGCAGCGGCAGTAGCAGCGTGCGGACTTACGCCATTGTGTGTGAGTCCGCCTTGTTCGTTTCCTTTTTTGTCCTGCGAACTCTCCTCGCCGGTTTATTGTTTGTGTGGCTCTCCTGTGTGCTGCTGTACTTCTTCTGATGCATATGCATGCAGGATAAGCGTTAATTTCTTTGCGAATAATTGAATAGGACCTTTTGTTTTGTGGAGAGATTTTAGTTATGGCAAGAAGTGCCTTTGTCCTTTGCCTATCCCTTGTCCTATTGCTCTCACACTGATGACGACAACGACAAGGACGACGGCGATGACGGCAACGGTGGGCTTGTGTTGTGTATTCCATTAATATGTGGCTCATATGCCAAGGCCCACTGGGAGCGGCCATTTTGAAATGTTTTGTATGACAGTTTTGATCTTCTTTTTTTTGCCCACATTTTCGATGGCTGGTTCCTTCAGGTGAAGGTGTGGGATGTTTTTGAGTCGAGACGAGGGTATGACAGATCGGCAGTTGGCAGTTGGTTTATGAAACAATCCACGGGGTGCTCAGACTGACTGGAGTCAATTATTACCACAGACTTGTTCTGGTTTGTTTGTGGGGGGCTTGGCGGTAGTTGTGCCCATGAAAACCTTAATTGATCGGCGGCCCAAACATCAAGAACAGATAAAAATTGAGTTTAGCTTCCGGCAACCCAAGTTTGACAAATTTTATTTCAAGAGTAGACATTTTCTTTGTGAGTGCTTTTCGGGTTATGAGCAACAAATGTGGTTCTTGGCAATCGATGATAATTTCTGAATAACAAGTTTGGCTAGCATTTGCCGTGTGATGGATGGAATGGTTGGCTTTTCCTCAAAAGGAAAACATGGGAATATTTTTTACAACCTTCAACTTGAGGCTAGCTTCACTAGTTCTACCGAGAGGTAAAGAAAATATCGAAATTATGATGCTCACAACTCAACGCTAAACATCTCGATCGTAATGATCGAAGGTCTCTACAGGTTTACCATCGATCATTGCGATCGAGATGTGTAGCCACGTTGTGTACATCCCTTTACCGTTATTTTACTACGCAAAGTAACGAAAATTAGTTGTATATGCCTTGCATACGTCTTTTTGGAACTGCAGCCAACTTTCAAGATGTGAAGCAGGGTTGGATAGAAAAAGAAGGAATTAAGACTCTTCTCAGTTTTATAGAAACAAATTTATAATCTAAGTATAACCAAAGGCAGTCTTATCCTAACTCCTCTATTTTGCTAAGTAAGGTATGCAGGTAGGTTCGATGGGAACCTAAATAGCATGGCCTAAATAGCCGGGCAGTTGCAAATAAAATGTGTTAAGGTCTCCCTCTCAGCAACACAGATGCAACTGTTGCGTGGGATGCCTAGTTTTATGGCATGATCGGTCATTGTCCCGTATGCCTGTAATTTAAAATTCTAGCGATATCATGTCGAGTTCGACGAATGAGATCTTTCTTGTTGGTTCGGTTGTACTCAGACCACATTTTTCTTGATGTAGCACAGTTTGTCAGTCTGGCCCATATGAGGTTAGCTATTTCAAGGAAGTGCGTCTAGATATCAGCCCTGACTACTTGTATTGGGATGTGCAGCTCCTCCTGCAAGCACAACGCGGACAAGTTTTTAATCAATAAATTCGGTTTATCGATGATGCTCAATGAAAAGGCACTCGTCGGGCGGTAGTTCAATTCCTCAATTACTCAGTTACTCTATCACTAACTCGTCGCTTTGTCGCTCAGTCGCTTAATCGTTCAATGCGTAGTATTAGCTTGAAGTAAAAAGGGATGTGTAAGCTTAATCTTATACAATTTTTGTCAACTTGGTGTGTTCCACATGCAAAAATTAACTGACTTAGGCACAAGATGTTTCAGAATTGCTATAAATGTGTGAATGAGCGAAATTATCGGTAATGAAGACGAAATCTTTCGCAACTCGCCTTGCTTTCTTTATTGTGACGCTATGGCCTTGCGATGTGGCCTTGTGTCAAGCTTCAGCATGAATCTCGTGTTGTGCGTGCTTCCTTACGGTTGCAGGGGAAATTTGGGAAAATATGGATGATGTTAATACGAACTCAAACATACCTCTAATGTCGGAGTGGAAAATATTGTTTCTTCTACTCCTTCCTCGTCATATGGCGCTACAGACCATGGTATCAATATATCTTGCTTGTTACCTCCACACCAGGTTTACATTTAAGGCGAGTGTCTTCTGTTAGCTGGCCCATGGGGTCGGTATCCGAGACTCTTTGGACCGTAGCTTAGTATTCGCTCGTTTTAACCTAGCCCACTTAGTCCAGTGGCACGGCCCTTCTTTTGGAAAATCGTGCCTCTAATGTTGGGCACATGACAACGAGTGCTCGATTCGACTAATAAATTAATTTTAAATGTCGATACCAATAAGAAATTGTCGAAAATTTGCATGGGAGGACCTTAAAAAACGGAGAATAAATTGAAATCTGGCGTGGATCTTTCTTATATCTCAGAAACGCGAACGCCAAAAATATGTATGATGGAGCTCTTGGTCGATTGTAAATAAGGTGATGATGCAGGAATAGTCTATTTGCATGATATGTGGTCATTCGCTCATGAATTTATCTGCACAAACAAGTACGAATTCGACTTCGTTTAGGAGGTTGGTCAAAGCTCAAAGCACTCAGACCAAATGTTCGTCGAGGGATCGAAATGCAGGCAAGTCTTGTTACACCCTCAATGTCGTTATACCCCTGAAATCAATTCATAAATAATAGGTTTTCAAACTTCAGTTGGGCGTCGATTCAATGGTGCAGAATGGAAATTTGGAAAAAAGAAAATATATAACAAACGTATTTTAAAAATATGAGTGGATAATTCGTGTTATTGAAGCATACTCTAACAACTTGATTTGTGAGTAGAGCAGTGAAATAAACTGCTTTTTAGTGCCACTTTAGTACCAAAGTGAGAGCATTGCTCAAGATGATGTGGTGAAAGAACAGGCCCCATTCAGTCCCTTCCTCAAATTGCAACAAAAAAACGGGGTTTGAGTTCCATTCTATCAGAATGCAACTTTGTACGTCATTGCAGCATGACCAAGGACATCAACTCGAATCCACTAGAACTCTTTGGTGAACCCTCATCTTTCTCGCAAGAGAATGTATGAAAAAAAAATCTGCAACCTCATATGCAGATGACAAAATCTCCCCCAATGCGCGGTGTGCTTATGTAAAATACGCCTAACAACGGTCGTCCAGTAAAAAAAAAATCACAAAAAAAGACATCCTTCACCCCCCGGACCAGTGCTATGATGGGTTTGAAAATTCATTTCTCAAAAGGAATCCAAGTACAAATGCGATTTTCAGAAAAGAACCCCTTTTATTCGTTGTCGCCGTCATCGTCTTCTTCAGAGTGCACAATCCTTCATCCGATTTTTATACCTCAACCAACACAGAGAACAGTAATATCTACCCGCCCGTCCGTCCCGTGTTCACCGTCTTTGCCGTGTGCCCCATCAACCTCATCGCCCGGCCCATAAAGCATATCGCATGTCCATGCAAATGCAATTTGCACACAAAGTCCTCTCTCCTGAAATGTATTCATTAATCGTGTGCACATGACTTTGTGATGACGGTCCCATATGCACAAGCCGTTCCAGACAAATGTCCTTACGGTGTCGTCAGATGGGTTCTCTCACTCTCTCTCTCTCTCTCTGTGGAAAAACGCTCCGCATACCTGACTGCAATTCTTTGTGTCATACAGAGCCACCGTCCTCGCCAGCGTTCTGTGTTGTGTCGTAGAATACTGACGAAAAAAAAAAATAGAATACAAAAAGGACGACGACGATGATGACAACGACGATGTCGACGACTAACGTTAAAAATCTTCGGTTACTTCCCTAACAAGTTGAAATCGCCTCGGCAGGACATCAACCCATTCGAGAATGTCGCCCCGATGCCGCCGCTGCTGCTGCTGCTGCACCACAGCAACGCATCAACGTGGGGACGGTGGTGTAGTCGTCATTATCCTTTGCACCGTTCCTGCTGTCCCATATCATCAAAAACCGCTCACTGCCAGCTCTCAGTAGCGTTCCTCTTTCGCTCCGCTTCCACTCACTCACACACTCTGGTCGAAGTGTCTCACAGTCTCGCAGCGACACCGCCAACCGACTACAGCGGCAACGAAGACTGCCATTGCGACGTTGTACGTTCTAGTGCCTCCTCCAGTGGGTCCTTGCCGGCCGAGCTGTGCTACCTAAAACCTCTTCCATACATGTGTCGAACAAACACACACACACACACACAAATACAGACAGAGCGGCGGCGGCGGCGCCTGCACATTGCATATTCATATCTGGTCACATAAAGTGGTTAGTTGATTCTGGATCTGTGTACAGTTTAAGAGTTGTTAGACCAATGCACCGTGGAAGATGGGCTTTTGTGCAGCACTGCAGGCGAATCCCAAGTGTGTATCCTTGTGCACTGCTTTCGCTCTTCTCGCAATGTATTTCCGTTTCCTTTGAGCGAATGCATGCGAAAATAAGGCTTCGAGTGCTGTGCGAGAACACCCCCCATTCTGGGCTGATGTCCCGTCCGCGTTCAATGGAGAGTCGGGCGTTGGACGGTGTTGGTTAATACAAAATAAGGGAACATAAGGGGATGCATCTTTGGTATTGTTGGTAAAAGCGATTTCATTTTCAACCGCAGGCTGTAACGAATTTGAAAAAGAAACGCACAAAGGTACATTTTTGCTAAGAATTTGTTAGCTTTGCAATTGTCACTGAACATGGCGATAACTTTTAACACAGTCTCTGCATTCATTCAGAGTATTGAGTATTTTGAAAATTTGAACAACTTTGTAGACTTGCTCAAGTAGATAGGAAACATGAGGTTGAAGCAGATTCAGAATTAAATTAGACCTTTTCAGACTATCTACAAATTTTTGAAACCCGCCGTATCTTATCCCGTTTTACAATATTCTTCATTCTTGGTTCTCAAACAAGATTCATTTTCTGAATCAAAGCTGTCAGCAATACCTATTGTTGCCCGGTAGCGCGAAATTTCGTTTAAATAGATGCAGAAGTGTCTCCGGTAATTTGACTCTACATATTCGTTAAGCAGAAAAAAGTATGTACTTAAATCAGTAAGTTGTTTTTTTTCTATTTTTGTATAAACTAAAAACTTGTTAGTTTTTATTAAAAAAATAATTTTTATTTTTATTATGATTGGGCATAAGTTGCCCTTACACTCGATTACAGACTGAATATCGAAATAATCTTAAAACTACCTTAAATACTTATTCTGCTTGCTCTGGAGTCGTGTTAAGTATCGGCAAGTGCAATGGGATGTCCAGATGCCGTTCGTCATGGAATGTGCGACGATCTTCATGTCTCGGGTGTCCCAGACGACGGGTCAGCAATTTTTCCATGGGAGCGATGCTTGTTGAAGTGATGATCACGTGGAACATTGAGGAGGAGATATGATGAATGTTTCTGTTGTTAACTAATACGAAAATATCGTCTGACTGGCGCAGTTGGTTGAGGCCCAGGTCTACCCCGGACTGTAGCCGCACCTTAAGTAAGCCAAAACATCCGCAAATATTTTAATGTCCACCTCGTTCACCAAATCTAGCTGCTCCCCACTTTTTTTATGGGCATATTTAAAAGACGAAGTGTATGTTAATAAACCAGGGGCTATTAAACAGTTGAAACAGAATATTCGAGTGGAAATGAGGAGTACTTGGTCGAAAGAAACGCCATAAAATAAAAGCGAATGTCTGTATCGACATAGTGCATACAAATGTCCGTAAAATATATTCCATATTACGAGAGTTATAAAGGGTGGTTAAATTAAGGGCCGATGTTGAATGTGAAACACACCTAAGCGTCAAGTTTTTTTCTTGACATTTCTCAATTTCAGACTAACTCAATTTGAACCATGGAAAGAAGGCTTATTATGAAAATGGGCGTTCAAATCAAAATGCATATCGTGCATTTCGTGATTTTTTCGGTCAATTTAATCGTCTTAATGTGCGTACAATCGGAAAAATCGTGCAAAAATTTGAGCAAACCGGGTCTGTAGGAGATGTGCTGTTCGCGATAGTGTGGCTGAAGAGCCGTCCACCTCAACTCGTCGTCGTGCCCAACAATTGCACCTCTCACGCTCGTCGTTGATGAACATTATGCATAAAGACTTGCATTTACACGCTTAGAAGGTGCAATTGACTCAAGAACTAAAGCCTCTTGGGCTGGCGGCATCATCGAGCCGTATTTTTTTCCAAAATGAGGCCGGTCAAGCAGTTACTTTGAATGGTGTTCGCTATCGTGAAATGATAACGAACTTTTTATGGCCCGAATTGGAAGATATGAATGTGGACGATGAATGTGGTTTCAACCGGACGGTGCCACTTGCCACACAGCTAACAAAACAATGTCTCTTTTGCGCGACAAATTCAATGGCCGTGTTATCTCACGTGGTGGCGATGGCAATTGGCCGCCAAGATCATGTGATTTGACACCGTTGGATTTTTTCTTTGGGGTTATTTGAGAGAAAAGGTGTACGTCGATAAGCCAGCAACAATTCAAGAGCTAAAGGATGAGATAATTCGGCGCATTAACGGCATAGAACCTCATCGAAAATTTGGACCATCGCATGGAGGTGTGCCGACGAGGTCGCGGCGGCCATTTGGCCGATATTTTGTTCCATACATAATTGAACCATACCAATATTATCATAATAAAAAGAAATGACAATAATTTCCTAAATAATTTGCGTTTTATTCAAAATCAACATCGGCCCTTAAAATTAAACCACCCTTTACTTGTATATTACTGGTTCATCGACCTAAAAATATTGAAACCAACATTTTTTATAAATAATGTACTAAGCACTAAAAAAAATTCGCATCTTTATGTAATGACTTGAAGAAACAAGTTGTATGAAGGAAGCAGTTATTAAAAGTACGAGCAATCCTCTTACTAACTAACAAAAAAGACTATGGGTGTTTTCATAAACGTCAGATTAACAAAGGACTGCGTTATCCATGTTCATTAATGCAGATATACGATCATACTAACTTAGGTGAACTGCAGTACCTACTGTTCATAAAAGTCAATAGCTCATCCATGTCAGGCAGATTGTGCAGTCATTACTTTTTCATTGCAAATAAGAGCGAAAAGAAAGAATAATATTTTGTACTAAGGCAAGACTGCAGACATTCTGCACCGTGTGTGTATGTTCAAAAACGACTGAGAAAAGAAACACGATTGTAATAGCGCAGATTTCCGACGTTTATGAAAACACCCTATAGCTCGACGCAATCAGTAACTAAGAACAGTACTGAAAATTCAAATCAAAAATTGTATGCTTTTATTAATTCAGTAGTTCCAGTCTATAGCTTGCCTAAATTAGGGATAGGCGTCTTTTACCCACTCTTTCAATATAATGATCGAAAGTAAAATGCCCATGATATATGTACATATATGCCTTTTGCACAGCTGACAAAATGTAGAAACAACACCAACATATTTATACTTATAATCAAAAACAAACAGAATTTTATCTCATGTGCAACTTGCTTTTTCTATGCTTTCAGATTTATAGCTGAAAATATGAGCCACGTGGGTATATGCCCACCCTTATATTTCCTAAAAATAAAAGCGCACTCAGCTTAAAATAAGTTCATTACAAATATTTTGAAGACGCTTTTGACTCATCATATCGTAGTTGGCCTAGTGCGTCAGTTGTCCAATATTTTCAATAATTTAGAAAATCAATTACAAGTTGATGTACTTTACACCGATTACTCGAAAGCCTTCGATAAAGTACATCACACTTTGCTTTTAAACAAGCTAAGATCTTTGGGATTCCATTCGTCAATGTTAGAGTGGTTTTTCAATTACTTAAAGGACAGGACGCAATTGATAATGATCGATAGTTTTAGATCTCGAGTAATAAAAATTACATCGGGCGTTCTAAAAGGTAGCCATATGATGTTCATGAAATTTTCAAATATTGTAAAATTTTAACATTAGCAGACGACTTTAAATAGTTTTTATCTATAAATAGTTTAACTGATTGTAATATATATATATCGAATTACATCCCCGATTGTCTACGATTATCTCATAAATGATCACAGACTTAGTCGCCTAGAAGAGTTTTAAGATCTGGGTGTAATTTTGTATACTTAATTAAATTTTGCATCACATTATGATTAAACAATTGCGAAGTCTAATGCTATGTTAGGTTTTCTGAAAAGAAATAGTAGAGATTTTCGGGATATAACTAGTCTTAAGTCCATCTATTGCTCGTTAGTCAGACTGTATTTAGAATATTCTTCCATCATTTGGGATTCCCCATATGATACACAAGAACTCAGAATCGAAAGAGTACAAAAAAATTTCACGAGATATGCTGTCCCTAAATTGTATTCCTTCGAAGAACTCCCTAAATATAGACGATAGATGTAAAATAATAGGCTTGCAAACCTTAAGTTTCAGGCGTAAGGCAGCGTCAGCCATGTTCATCCGCGATATTATTAGTTTGCCGTGTAAATTCACCAGATTTACTTTTTCTCATGAGTATATATGCTCCCCATAGATCTCTTGGGATGAGAAATTCACTATACGATAAGAGGCATAGAACCAACTATGGTTGTAATGAACCTATTACAAGGTGTATAAACACTTTTAATGAACTTTGCAACGAAATTGATTTTAGCTTGTCTCGATTGGAGTTTCAAAAATTGATCCATGCACTATGCTATAGTTAATACTGTTTATTTGATGTAATCTGTGAGATGCAAAATCGGTAGATGATCCTTAGTCGCGCAGCAAAATCTGCTGTGTAAAGCGATACTGAGAGTTAACACTTAGAGAACGTAGTGTTTTGTGTACTCTGTGATGGAAAAAAAATAAAAAATATATGAGTTTAATTGCGATCTCTCTTTTCATTGCAATTTGTGTGTACGTTTTGATAAGTGTCTTCACAGCGAATCGTCCTTCATTTTTTAATTTCTTTTTGAGGTTGAGTAATGTTCTATGTGCTACTAATTTTGTGTGTGTGCTTGAGCTAGAAATTAATATCTCGAAACAAAAACAGTGTGTGCAATATGGATTACCCCAGTTATTTGCAATATTTGGGGAAAATAATGACAAATCAAAGAAATTATGAAATGAAAGTAAGGACAATCTCCTTTCAGACGACGGTCCAGATACAAGCCCCGACAGGCATAAACAGCCAGGTGCTAGATGCATCTATTTCGCACACCTGTTCTCTGACGATAAGCGAAGCTAGGATACAATGTTAGCTCATGAAGACAGTGCAGGAAACGAGCAACAGTGTTTTGTATGTGACTATTGCTTCAGTCAAACATTGAAAATCAGGGTGGACAATATTAAACGTCCGGTAGACCATACTAGCCGCAATTTTTCTTAAACCAAAAAATTAAGTTAATCTAATTTTTAATTTTTATCTTTTTCTTAAGAGTTAAGTTTGGGCCCTTCAGTCTCTATACACAAACTGTAGCAGCTGTGTTCGGGTAAACCGTGCTAAATCAACACCTTTCACCGTGGGCGTTGGACTTCGCCAAGGGTGTGTCTTGTCACCTCTCCTTTTCATTGTATATATGGACTGGATGTTGCAGCGCAGCCGAGGTGAGGAATGTTTCACATTTTGAGAGTTGAGGGTAAGTCATCTTCTCTTTGCAGATGACTTGGTTATCCTCACTTCCTCCCAGACGGAACTCCAACGCGCACTCTATAGGTTTGTGGCCGTATGTGCTGATGCTGGAATGAGGGTTAACGTGGACAAATCGGAGGTTATGGTAATTTCCAGAACGCCTCTTCAATGCACTATGCATGTTAGTGGAGACCCATTGAAGCAGGTGGAGAAGTTTAAGTATCTTCGGGTCTTTTTCACGAGTGATGGAAGGAGTAATGCTGAGCTTTCCGGTAGGATTGGTCAAGATGGGTCAGTTTTGATACAGCTTGGTAGTTCTGTAATCAGAAAGGCCGAGGTTGGTGTCAAAGCCAAGTTAGCGGTTTTCAACTCAGTATTTGTTCCAACTCTCACCTATTCTCATGAAATTTGGGTAATGACCGAAAGAATAAGATCGCGAGTGCAAGCTGCTGAGATGAGATTTCTTCGTGCTGTTGTGGGAATTACTCGCCGGGATTGGGTGAGAAACACGGCAATGCGCGAGGAACTCAACATTGAGCAGCTGCTTCTTCGAACGGAAAGGGCTATGCTTCGGTGGCTTGGTCACGTGGCACGAATGTCCCCATCATCACGACTTCCGAGGCGAGCGTTGAATGCGATTCCATCAGGTAGGCGACCGCTTGGCAGACCCAGGACGAGGTGGTTAGACCAAGTCCAAAAACTCGCCGGGTTACGCTTGGGCATTGCTCCTGATGAATTAGAGTCGATGGCGGAGGATCGAGTTGCCTGGAGATCTCACGTGGGTGGTTTACTTCCGCGACCCATTTAGTGGATCATGCGGGTCAGAAGATGATGATGATGTTGATATTTTTGTTATGAGTTAAGTTCGCTCTTATCATTAAAGTTTTTAAAGACTGAAGCTTAAATACTTTCTAGAACTATAAAAAGAAAAATTAAATGAATTCGGATTAAATTCATGAATTTATTGGGACAAATGTTAAGGGTGGGCTATGTCTACCGCACTACCTATATTTAAAGGAGGGTTTACGAGTTTCACTTGGAGCCACTATATACGGGGGTGAGAATCAAGTCAGGCGTCTATAAGTATAGGTTATCTTAGAGCTGAAGAATCATGAAAACCCAGGCATTCACCAACATTATTCAGATTGAGCACTCAGGAGGACCTCAACTAACAAACCTTGAACCGGACATTGGTGGTAAGTGAGTTGTCCATCCAAGAAATATATGTAAAACGAAACGTTCAAGGGACTATCTGCAACAAAAACTACTGCTACCTGCGGAGGTTTGTTGATAGATGACTAAAAGGACTGCGGTTACAGTCATCCTTCGAGTTTCTATGCAACCACACAACATTTAAATTTCATTCCAAACTCATCATTCCGACTTCACAACGAACAAAGCATGCCAGCATGAATACACAAATGCGTCTGGTTGAATTCAACGTTTGTGTTAGCAGCAAATAGACTTAAATTGCTTAAATACGTACTCATTCTAAGCGAAATGTCTTTCGGTTGTTAACGATACTAGAGAACTTATGAGCAACCACATTTGCATTCAAGAAATTCAAAGGCGGTAGATGTCACTCATCATTCAATCATCTTGAACTGAAAACGTTTCTGACGGTGGATTTATTTCCTCAAGTTCTTTCTCTCGACATTCGCATGCTGCTCATTTTGCTCATTTTGCATACACAGCGACAACTCAGCCGCAACTCTTGATCTGGCTTAGTTCTCTGGTAAATTGATCACATTCTAGGAACTATGACTTAACTTTCATAGTTCCATGAACGCCTTCGTCTCATCGCATTATTTCAATTGTACTGTTCCACAATTTCCTCCCTCAATGGCCGTCAATTGAGTTGCACAAAAACTTCGTCCAAGTGGTCAAGGAAATGGCGTTCAGCAACCCGAGCAAACCCTTGTCCACTTTACAAAATTTCCTCCCCGTTGGCAGGCAATCAAGGAGACACTCAAAGTCCATAACACTTTTCCTTAATTATTTCCACTCTTGCTGGCAGACGACAAAACACACAACACATCCCTGCTCTATCTAATTGCTGCGTCCCTTAATAACCCCTTGCATGTGTATGCACGTATGGATGTGTGGCTCCCTGAATGTGCGCCATGTAAAAGCACCTCTATACGAAGCAAAAATTATATAGCTCACCATTTTTGCTGTTGGGACGAAGGCGCAAGCGAAGGCGAGGGGGGCGAAGCCCGAAAGGAACTGTTTCCTTTCGACTTCATACATATTTAAAGTTTACAACGTCCTTATCCTTATCCACATCTGCACACTCGACCGTCCATGCGAACCGACCTACCACCGATGAGCAATGGAATGGGATACTCGACTCTGACTGTATACGATGGACATGGGTCGGGGTCAAATAACACACGACCATCATTTTCCTTAATAATACATGAGCAGAGCGAGCCATAGCCGGGGCCGGAGCGAGAGAGGGAGTGAGTTAGTCTAAAAGGACGTCCTCTATGTACGAGTACACGTCCGTTTTGCCGTCCTGCCATCCTGCCATTCTGCCGACCGTCCTTTAGTCGTCCGTTCGTCCGTCCGTCCGTCCATGTGCAGCACCACAATCCCGCCACCACACCACCAACACACCACACCACCATCAACATCTTTCACTACCGGGAATCGGCTCAAGTTCAACCCTTTTTGCCTTTGCTTACATACCTAATACAACCCTTAATTTATATCTACTCTACCCACGTTCCGTGCGGTAGGTCTCCCCTCTGCGAGCACAGCGGATACGGCAGGGATGCCATCTCTCGTTCTCTATGCCCGTGGGTGTGTGTGTGTGTATGTGCGTTGATCTCACATCCAACTTTCGAATTCTGTTGCCATTGGTCTTGGGCGTAAAAGGGTCCGCATTGAAAAATTAAACAGTAGAAAACGGTATACTCGGGGTGACCATGATTAACGACATACGAAAAATTTGAAATCCAAAAGTTTCAGGCCACCAGGCACACAAAACCGCCACCAGGCATACGAGTGGGCTCTGGGGGTAGTAGTAGTCCTTCAACGAGACGTCTCTTTCAATCTCCACAGCTTACCGCAGCGATATTTATCCAATTTGGGAGATAGTTGATGTCCTACGGATGGATGTGTGCACGCGTGTGTGCATGTGCGGTGTGGGGCTAGGCATGTTCAACAATTTATTTAGAAAAAAAAGGGTTCGTTTCTGGGCTGTAAGCCGCAATATTAATTACACTGTGCTTAGGCCTATTGATCCTGCCTTGGGGATCAAATGGACCTTTGGGTCGTCTTCTCTGTTCGTGATTCGTATAAACTGGAAACATTGCAACAATACGGGGGAACGGTCTGCTGGAACTTATTTTTTGATGACAGTAAGGAGTTGGTCTCGTTGAAGCGTCAATGTGTCAACTTTTGCGTCGATTATGAGAGAAATACATTTGATTAGGGACTATTGGTGGAATGCAGTTTCAATCAGTCCATCAGTACACTTTCTGCTGATTACTCACTTTTTGTGGGTGACAGTGGCGTAGTGGGTATGTGCGTCCATTGCGCATTGGTGTCTATGTTCGCTTCCCTGTGCGACAAACAATTTTTACGGACCCACCTTCTTCGAGTCTCTACAGGTGTTCAATGAGTATAACTGTCTAGAAAAAGCTTCTCAAACTTGACCGTTCGGAGTCGGCAGAAAACTCACACCTGCGACTTAAGGAAAACTCACAAGTATAGCCGAGTCAAATGGAAAGATCTCGGGGATCAGATACATGATACCGCCTGTGGGAAGCCGTGAAATAACGCCCCCGAAATAACGTCAAATTTTGAAACAATGAGTTGAGTTGAGCGGGCTTTAAAATTCGGTCTTATTTCACCGGCACCGTCTTTGAGTGTTATAATCATCACATAACTTGTGCAGAATGTCCCTTGCGGCATAAGTTATGTGGCACGTAGAGTCGATCTGTTGGAACTAGAGCCAACGATTTTTTACGCGTGATCACGTAGCACGTACGTGCGTGACACACAACAGCACACTCAATTGAACACGTGTACCTTCTAAATATACGTGAAATAAATTCACGTGATCACGTGGGCGTAATAATTATACAAAAACAAGTACGTTCATGTACAATAGCTTCTACTGGAAATCAAAGCGATTGATTGCAATGAAATTTCTCGAATTGAACCATGTTTTTCTACAACAAATTTGAATAATTTGTAAACTTTGTTCCGGCCTGAGTTTAATCAAGAATTGCCAAAACAAACTAACCTTAAAACAACCGAGAACTGTCAAGGCAGCTGTCACAGAAAACACTGCTGTCAATTTAAAGTTATCCGCCTCTAAAAAAAAACACCCTTTACGTAAAATAGAGTTCTGATTTGGACAATAACAAGAATTTTAGATCTAATAAAAACTGGTAAGTTCACTTGTAGTTGGCGCGTACAATACATTTGATATTTTTTTGGTTTTTAAACTTTTTTTGGCTAGGGAGGCGTACAGAGCCCAAATGACATTGAATTTCTGAAGTGTTTCTGAACATTCAAAAGCTCTTTTGAAGCTCTGCTTTTTTTGTTAGCCTTGACAGCGAATACGAACCCCATGACAAACCATTACATTCGATTGACACAATCTGAGCTTGTAGCAGCTGCACCTGCTGTCCCCATCTCTCAGACCGTTTATCGATGTTTCCAGTTGTTGTCCACTCATAACCCTTCTCATCACCCCCCACCATCGTACAATACTAACGCAAACTTTTCAGTTTCGGATAACTGTTTGTCCATTTAACTTTCTTCCCTGGAAAAGGGCCAAACGTGACGTTACACAATTTTGAAATGCGTTCACTCCAGACGGCGGACTCCATGGACCACTAGCTTTGCTGCTGCTGCTCCTGCTGCTTTCTCGCCCCCGGGGGAAACCACATTTATTACTCCTAAACCCGGGAAATTATGTGCGTACTCGCCCGGGGGTGCTCTTGGTACGACGACGACGCCTGAAAATCTGTTCTCGACCTCTACTCGCTTTGCACATCCATTTGTGTAGCCGAGTTATAAATATGTCCTGTCCTGTCGCACACCACCCCACCTCCACCGCTCGCTTATCTATGGCCTTCACACTGTTACACAATGGCTGAAGGGTTCCCTCCTCAGCAGTCAGCAGAACCAACACAGAGCGCCGCCCGGACAGGACAGGCAGGACGGCTTCAGCTGGTTAAATATTTGTGGTCTATACCCGGAATACGTTTTCTGGACGGCAGCAGTTATATGAAATCAAGAATTACCACACACATACACGGAGACCTACACAATAACACTCATCCCACCAGAAAGCGTCCTTCGCCGTGACATAACTTATTGAATGTTCGGGTGGATGGTGATCAAATAAATTAATTAATCCTTTTGCTAATAAATGGGGTGTTGATTAAATACTTGTGTCCTTTCGCATTTGCGTAAGTGTTGAATAGTTTCCATGAGGGGAGTCCTTTTCAGTTTGTTTGCAGACTCCTTGTCACAACTTTCTGATTTCACAATATTCCTCAGATTCTTTCACAGAACCATATGGCGTCGCGTCGTATCCTTAGGGGCAGCACTGTGGGTGGGGACTAATCGTGAAGCTTTGAACTAAGACGTTAATGTATAACTGGGTGGGGAATGAGTTCGGTTTTTTTTTTCAAACATTCTTTGTTTTAGTCGATATTTTGTTAAGGAGCGGCGTTCCCTTCCAGCTGCACACCAGGGATTTTTTTTCCGTGGCGTCTTAACACCCTGTGCATCAGTGGACACTTCTTTCATCGCTTCCTGATAACAAACTTACAGAGAGTTTCTGAAAGACTCGGTCGGCAAAGATCTGATCCGACGCGACGTCAAAGGGTGTTCTCGTTTGAATCCCTTGTTCTCTTGGTATTCGAGCTCCAACCTTAACCCTGAAATGCCCACTCGTCCATTTTGGACTCGCACTCTTTGAACAAAAACTTTCATGAGGTGCGAATAGTTGTATTAGGTTCTGCTATACAAGCTAAACAGTATGCGCACCGGTTGCCACTTGAATCCAACTGCATTTGAAAGCTTGGAATGCAGTTAAGTCTGCGCCGGACTTGGCATATTTCTGGTAAATCGGTCGAATTCGACTCCGAAAAAAATTATTTCCGTATTCATTATTGTGTCTAGAAAATTAATCAAGTGTTCAAAATGGCATTTACGTCATAAAATCATCAATGCCCACTAAAACGGCGAAGCTCGAAATCGGGCAATGTGCAATAAACAATGCTTCACTCTTCACAGAGATGTAGCGTAGGTTATCTGTAAGCTAGAGAAGAGTTAAGAGTCTAGTTTGGAGTTGCCCGTCGCCGATGATAAATCGCACTCCAAAGTGCAAACTTCCTTAAAAGTTCGACAATCGTGGTGACAGCATTGAATATGTGGCTACGTCCTACTGCATCGATGATGCCACAGTTTTCCACAGCCACAGCCTTCCACGATGGCTGGAATCAAACCATATTTATCGACCAATGAAATGGCAAAACGGCTCCAGCTGTTCAGCGTCTTAACAAAAACTCTAAATCGGAAGAATCAGTTGAGTTCCCCAACGAATACAACAAATACATGGGCGGTGTCAATCTAATGGGCACGTGCTTGGGATGATGTTGCATCCATCAAATCACGCGAATAGACACAACAATGACCATCATCAGCGCTTGGTTGTTATACCGACCCAACTTCTATTGTACAAACTACGAATCCACTAAAATTGTACGAATTTATCATGGAAGTGACCACCGCCCATCGAATTTGCAATCGGAGACCACAACCAAGCGGGGTCGAATTAATGTTGCTCATTTGCCACCGAACGATGTACGGCTAGACACAATCGGTCACTTGCCGGAGCAAGATACAAATCGATATCGATGCAAAAAAAAAACATGTATGCGACTCACGAATTCGATTTGTTTGCCGGAAATGTCAAGATCTTAAGTACCTCACCAGTGAAAGATACTATTCCATGGCATTTCGGACAACCTGAGATGCGGCGCTGATGCTTTTTGATCCAAATTTGGTTTTTTTTAAATCATTTTCATATTTTTTTCGTTTATTTTCAATAAAAAGAAATATTCCATACAAATACATCTTATCAATTTTTTTGTCAGTAATGCCCAGTGTGCCATATTGGGAGGAGTGTCTGACATAGATCGCAAAGTGACGGTTGATTGATCACAGAACCGCCAAGTGACCCTATTGAACGAGTGCTTCCACCGTGACAAAGCCCACCAGCCTGAGCCGATCAACTGATGAGGTGTAAGTTAACACGCTCCCAAAGTTGCAAAGTGTGTGAACAGCCAGACGCTAGCTCAGCGTTTTGAGCCGAGCATGCCAGACTCAGCGAAAGAATCCGACACCACAGTGGGAGCGTCGCCGACCATCCACCGTGGGACCGAATAACATTAAGGCCATCGTTCAACGACATCGAACGATTAGAATAAGTAGAGTAAGTTTAGTTTTTAGTTGACTTCGGACTGAGTAATGTCAGCAATTTAATTATAATAAATAAAATCCCAGAAAAAAAATCCAGAAAGAAACATGATTTACAAGTGACTCATAATTTCTACGTCTTCCGGGTGCATAGTGACATCCATTCCATCCAGAATACCACCTTCATCACCCCTCTTCAAACTTGTGACCTGATGACCAGCTTTATGACAAACCCCATCGCACGAGGCAATGTATAAAACACAAAAAAAAAAAAACAGCGGAAGCCGAACATTACGAACTTTCAATTTTGTCTAATTGTTGAGTTAACCCCCATTCTAGGACACATCGGTTGACATTTGAAATGACTCACAAAACCCTCTCAACTCGCTCATTTTGAAGGCAATATAGTCCGAATCGAGCTGAAGGGACATTTGTTTGGTCATTTGCACGTCCAGGACAAGCGTTCCTTTAATTTCCCTTCGCTGCGTTACTTTGTTTACACTAATCACTTGAACACTTGAACGGTGAACGGCGAAATACTACACTTTGATGCTCTGCAGGAAGGGTTGCATTCCTGTTTCATTAGCACAAAAAACAAAAAAAAAACCTTCGGAGTATTTTGTGGATCCCATCGTTAAGTTCATTCCATTGAGTACTTGTCCTTGTAATAGCTGGAAAGAAATTAAAGTAACGTGTCCGCGTTTTACTGTCCTAGCATTCCCGGTTGTATTTCGTTACGGATAATTTCACATACTTGGCTGTAGCAAGGAATGACCCTCGTGGGGTAAGGGGGAGCGATGTGGGGGGAAGGGGTAATTCAGTGTGTCGGAGGGTGGATGTCCAACTGAAGGTGCGGGGCTGTCCAATTATCGAGGTAAACTTTACTAGAGAATTTGAATTTTCTTTGCCGTCTGTCTGAGGGCGAGTCCTCGAAGGTAACTTCATAAGCATTGAAAGTTGAAGAACTCATTTCATAAGGACTGGAAAACATGACGACAATTTCAATAATAATATGTGTGGCGCTTCTGTCCGAGAACGACTAGAGCATCTTTTAAACAGCATCCAAAGTTTAAGACCCTCCAAAGCTCACGAAAAATGTCCGTCATGGTTGTAAATCGGCAGATCCTCTTCACCCCGATAAGGCAGCTTTTCCTTCTATTTCATGTACCTTCCATCTACACACCTCTTCAGAAGTGAACTCATAACTTCTCCCCTTCTCCATGCGCTCTATATGGCCTAGCTGGCATAATTCTTGAATTGTCCTTTTCTGACGATAGCTTTTCCTCGTTTTGCCCTTGTTCACCGCTTTCGTCTTAATCCCTGCAGTCTTTCCGACAAATCACATCACTATGAACTTAAATCAAACCAGTTTACTGATCCTTTATCCTCGCTCACTTCCCTCCATACGATGGACCAGTTTGTGCACTCCGCATCCTCCTTCCTGTTGCATCCCATCACATGCCATAAGTCAAATCATTTGACAGCCAAGTCATAGGTGACAAGATCAGAAGTCGGGACCCCCCACCATCGTTGACTGGTCAACAAGTTACAAATTTATGCGTCGCACATCCCTTTCAATTTCTCTTGCAATCCATCGTATTTTCTCGCATAAAATCTGGTTGAAAATAAACAAAAACCAAAAAACTACGAGAGAGAGAGAAACAAATCAAAACAGGATTCTGTGGTCCAAGTGACAGCTCAATTCCATTATCCACGTCGGCAAAAACGGATATGCACTGCACACGTAAGGATATGTACCACACACACCCCTCAGTGGCGTGGCGGTGAACGTGAAACTCGTTTCTAACGCTCGTCTCTGTTTCTCCCTACACTCTCAGTTGCTTCGCTATAAATACGTAATAATCCTTTTACGGGAATGAATAAATCGCTAGGATGCTGCCAGAGGAGGTAGGGAGCACCAAATGATGCTGTGCGTTGTTTGCCTGACACTTGACACTCAATTACATGGAAATTAGATTTCGTCCTGTTCCAACACTTAAGCGCGCCCCTTTTGGTTTTTATTTCAATTATTTTGTGAAATTTTTTGTGCGTTTTGATAATTGACAGGGAGACGGGGTTGAGTTGGTGGTGTCTTGTTGGAGAACTTAGTCACCGCAGTGGAATAGTGATTGAAGGAGGTTCCCGCTTCTTTTTTTTTCTTCTTGCTGCGAGTGCTAATGAATTGGAGATTGATGGATTGATTTGCTTTTACTCTGGGGTTGAGAGGGGGGACATGGATCAATCGGTTAATGACGCAATTGTGTGGGACGTTGTCGGGGTAGTTGATGAAGACTTTGAGAGATTTCTGTGAGTCGGTGGATGGTGATCTCTTGTTGGGCATTGAAAAGGGACTTCATTGCTCGGTCAAATGAACGCTTTTATTAACAGGCATTCGACCTGTCTTTCTAGTTACTTAATTTAATTTACATGGCTTATTCGCAACAGTGATTTGAATTCTAAGAAATGTTGCTGGAAATGTGGTTTCTACGCGTATGAACGCAAATAACTTTGGCACCAAAAAAAAATTTGAGTACCTATTATTTTTTCAAAATTGTAAAATGAAGTGCTGATTTGGCTTTTTGTGGTTTATGCTTATATCAAATCCGAATCGAACGCAAAAAACCGAATGATTTTATGTCTTTTAATTTTTAAGAAAATGTGAAATTACTGACACTATGTCCTGTGTTCCAATCCATGTCAACACATCAATTCCAATTTATACGAGCTCTTCCGAGGCACTGGCAATGCTCAAAAAGTATATGTAACTGTCACGCAAAGGTTCTCACACTTAGATGTTCGGAGTTGACATTAATCTTCTGTTCTTCTCAACTCCTTCAGGAATGGCAATCACAACACGAGTATTTGCTGTGAAGGTTAGAGTTAACAACACCGCTCCCAATTTAGACGTCTCCAATGCAATGCCAGTAAGCCTCTCATTGAATTGATTGCCGCTTTGTGCATGTCCACGTAAGGATATGAATGACCGGATGAGAGTCTAGTAACAAGTTGACAGGCGGAAGCAACTATCTTCCTACAGCAAAGACTTAGCTTAGCTTTCGTCAAATGAACATCTATAAGTCTGTCGAAATACAGATATTGCCAAGGTATTACACTTTTCATAGCTAACGGGTGCCACTGCGATTTAACTACACTGAGCATGCACCAGTTTCTGTTTGTATCCACGTAGAGCATGGTCATGAAAAGAGCAGTTTCACACTTCCGGAAGTTGAACCTCAGCACGTCTTAAAATCGCTACATTTTATCAAAGTCAAATACCGCCGAACCGTGACAACTCTAACCATCACTTGCCACAAAAAACTTCGAGTTATCAAGACTGCGAGTGATTTAGTAAAATACAAAATTGATATAAGTATGTATTTATTTATTCTCTTGGAACTTCCACTTGCACCTCCATTTTTGATTGCAGTGACAATTGTTTATTTATTTTTTAAACGGGTAGACTCTGTACTTGCCGGCACACCACACTTCACAGCCTCATCTTACCACCTCCTTTATAAGTTCACATTTGTTATCAAGAGATAATGTCCTTAACGTACGCTTTACCGACGTTAAACTTTAAAAAATAATCAAATTTTACTTAATCACAACTAACAATACACACTGCACTGATCATACGTATCTTTTTTAGGTCCCAACTATTTTTGTCAAACTTAAAAACTAAGCTTTGAGTTTGTATCGGCCAATATACCAATCTAGTAATGTGTCTTCTAACCTCTTCTAAGAAGAAATTTTACAATTATTACTTACACGATTTTCTACATTAGATCATAGGAACATACAAAGACAGTTTCCCTGCAAGCGATACATTATAAAACGAACTTGTAATTCCACGCAGAATGTGGTAATTCCCCTTCAGAATTCGACTTATGGAAGGTGATACCAAATAATCTCTTCGACTTATCAAGACATTCGAGTTATCAATTAATAATTAAATGTAAATTTCAATCTTGGCGCTGTTGCCAACCAATTTCATTCGAGTTATTAAATATTCGATTTATTCAAGTTCATCTGTTGAACGTAAAGTTCGCTTAAGACCTCAGCATTTTTAGGAATAGTCTTCTTGTCTGATTTCCATTCATTTGGTATCTCACAATGGACATGTCACATGGCTCTGATGTACTTTGTTTTCTTATCTTTTTGTAATGTACTCGTCTTCTTTTCCAGTCCAATCATTTGGAGTCAACTTCAATCTGTTATGCACTCTTTACTCCATCAACTAAAAAACAAACAACTTTTCAGATTCTCCATTAAAAAATGTACTGAGAAGAGGTAAAAAAGATACCTAAATGCCTCCTGTGAGGATTGAACTCACGACCCCTGGTTTACAAGACCAGTGCTCTGCCACTGAGCTAAAGAGGCCGATGTTGACTTCAAGCTTCATTTACGTTTCGACGGGCTTCGTAAGTTCAATTTTCAATCATAGTAATTGAGACTCGATGTTGCGATAGATACGCGAGAGATTGTCTGATATCACTTGTGGAGTAATTCGGAAATCAGATGTAACTTGTAACTTGTAAGAGGAAATGTTAGTTAAATATATTCTTCTAGTACGGTGATGTTGAACGATTGTCCTAGAAGGATGACGACAAATGTGTACAGGAAATGGACTCAAGGATGTATCGCAGGAGCACTCCTTTACCATATTTTACGGCCGACGTCACTTACATCAAAAGGGAAACGGCCGTATACCGATCAACATTGCTTGACGACACTGAGTTCCTGAACTACAGAAGCCATCTCAAAACTCCAACATTAAAATTGCTGTTCATTGCGGAATAAAGAGTGACTTCCATAATGGCATACATACGCCACCAGAACGAAATTCATCCAATGATGGAAATCACATCATGAGTCTCAAACGTTTAGACGATCGATGGCATCTGTAAATCGCAGAAGAAGGAAAAGGCAGTCGAAATCGATGGTATGCCGAATATTGTGCTTTGCTATCTTCCTTGCAAAAGCAAGGTGTTAAAGAGATAGTTATTTGGATTCTTAAAATAAAATCATATAAGACCATACATGCCGCGTCCTAACTAGTATCCGCCATTCAATGGAATGATTGACTTGAAGTAGAAATAATTTCACACCGTTTGGTGGGAGGGCCTTTTCCTCAAGCTAGACAGGCTCGGCATAAGTGAACCATTGTAATCACTGCAAATCGCGTAGGTTCCAATACCGTAAAAATCTAAAAATAAAGCTATTGCAAGAAATTTGTTTTACAGCAGACAACACGATATCAGGGTGAAGGTTATCTGCTACATAGCCGCCATACAGCCAATTATGGCGTACAATTATGCACTGTGCTTTAATGCGAGTCCTTCCCATATGGAAAGATGAGGTTGTTCAAGAAACAGTGTCTTCGGAGTTGAAACCTGCCTCGAGGTCATTCACAACGAGGCATAACCAAATTAAAGAATAAATTAATGAAATAATTACTAGAAATACACCTAAATATTCAGTGGCTTTTTTAATTTTTTTGATAAATGAGCCTTCATTTCCCTATATTGTCTTATTTTAGCTCGATACATTTAGTCTAGTGTTTTTCCAGTTTTCTTATTCATAATGGGGTTTTCAAGATAGGAGTTTGTTTCAGTTATGGTACGTCAACAAACAAAATTGTCGAATTTAGAACGATACCAATCCACTTGAGAATCAAGAGCGTCCAATGCATCCCGAAAAAGTCATTGTTTGGTGTGGTTGTGTGGTGCGACGTCATCGGTTCATATTTATTTGAGAACGACGTTGGCCAGATCCTCACAGTCACCGGCGAGCGCCATAGGTCGATGATTACCAATTTTGTTTGGCCTGAATTGGATGATATGGACACCAACGACATGTGGTTTCAACAGGACGGCGCTACGTGTCACCCAGCCCACAGAAATTCTGCACGAGCGATTCGAGGGCATCGTCATCTCACGTGGGGGTGATGTGAACTGGCCACTGATATTGTGCGATTTGAACCCGTTCGAATTTTTTTTTGGGATTATCTGAAGTCGCATAGTAAGCCACAAGCCACTGCTGCCCTCAAAGCCAACATATGCGTTAAGTCATGGAAAATTGGTCATTTCGGATAGACACCACCCAGAGCAGCCGCGGCCGACATTTGAACGATGTTGTATTTCATACATAATGGCATCGATAGACCCTTCAAAAGAATAAAAATGATGGGTGATATCTCACACAAACTTTGTTTTCTTTAAATTTAAAGATAGGAAGCGCACTATGATGGACTTCTTATTATTAACCGGCAGGATTGATGTTACATTTTAAAGTTACTGCGCTGGACATTCAAAAAGTCTTTGACTCATTAAACGAGCTTCGTGTCATCTACGCTCAAATCGTGCCTATATAAAACATACATTTGGACAACTATTTGCTCTTACGAACCCGGTCGAAAGTTTCGATAGATATCAAGTTACTCATTACAAGATCATTATAAAACCAATATAACCATACGGTATAAAATTATTCAGAGACAACAAAATGTATGCCAAAAGAAGAATGTGGAATGTTACCAATATTCGTAATATTGATCGAGAAACGTAGAACATCAGCTTTAACATCTGACAACAAAAAGGGGCAATCGATAACCTCTAACGCCCCGAGTGAATTAAACCTCACCAATGCCTCTTCTTACTACCAACAGGGCAATGGTCCAAATTAAAGAAATCATATCCAATGCTATAACATTTATTTGATGTCGAAAAAAAAAACGTGTTTAACACCTGGGAATAGTCAGCCGAAAAAAAATTAAAATGCACCAGAAATTGGTCGAAACTTAAAGCAACCAGACCAACTTTTCAACCGAAAAGAACATCACCGGCCTAAAGTAAAGCCCACCTTCCCCCACACATTCATCACTACCCACCTACACGGCGTCGTCCGAAGGACTGTTAATAGAAACCCATTCCCCCACCCGCCCATCCCCGACGAATACCTTAACTGAATCACCCAAAAACCGCCTCCGGATACATAATCCCTCAACACATGCCTACGAACATATGCGAAGGTGTACATACCATAAATCCTAGCACTTTATGTCCAAGACCAAGGTTTCAACATTTTTATATCCGTCTTCCCCTAAAGATCCCTGCTGCTGCCTCAGCGTCCTCATCCTCGGTCTCGTCCATGCAATGCCTGTGCCCACGTTGATCCGGTCCCCGGCGGTAAATATTGACAAACCGAAGCCATTTTGCTGGACCCATGTTTGGGTTCCGCCACAACGGCATTTACCTGCAATTATTTAATCGTCGCCCTCGATGGATACCCAACATCTGGGATTTGCTTTCCGTCAAAGGGATAATGTATTGCCAGCCCAAAAGTGGGATCCTGTCAATTTGCATATTCGACCCAAAACGGATCCGGGATAGTCTACACCTAAGCCACTGCCTGCCATGTTGCAAAGGCATCCGCATCGGCATCGGCATCCCCAACCCTTGGCGGCGCACCCTCCTTACCTCACCCAAGCACTGCAGTATCATTTTGGAAAAAATATGTGCATATCAATTATGTGCTCGTATGTGGATGCGACTGTGTGCGCCTAATGTCCCTTTTCCGAATTCGGAACGGTCCGCAGTACCGCATGGGTACTGGGTGCTCAGAGTTGCTGAGAATATTTATCCATCAACGCGTGCCTTGTACGTATTTACCCAGCACTTGGTCAGCTGCCTGGCCTCTGGTAATTTGCTCGGTCAACTCTTCGCCTTCCAGAAGGGTGCGAGTTTTGGGATGCAAAACAGTAAAACAGGATCTGGTTCGAGACGTGAGGTGAACCCTTGGAAAACTGGTTTTGTCAGTGGGTTGTCCTGTCCGTGCGCCGAAATGGGGGTAATTTAGTCCAAAGTAATTGCTCTGTTTTGCAATCTGCGTGACCAACATATGCGAATGGTCAGATTAAAAGGTTACCATTGCGACGACCTCGCGAGGCAAGCAGCTTGCGGCATGTACGACAAAGGATTTCACTGGGAGGCTTAATGTTTTCCAATTGTTGTTACCGGCTCGTGAAGAGGGGTATGCGAATGTACATGTGTTCATAGAATTTATTGCAAAGTTATTGCTTTAACAAATATACGTTTACAATACAATAAAGTTAAAAAAATATTACAAATTATTTACTAAACAAAAAAAAAATGATTTTGAGTGATCGAAATCCTTATTTGGATCTTTGCAATGTTGTCTGTTGAGTGGAAAGGATGATATCCGTTGCCATGGCTTCCATAACTTTCTGTAAGATTTCCGGTGATAAGCGTCGAATAGTCTCCTTAAGAGCTGCGATTGTTTGATGCTTGTTGGCATAAGCCCGCGACCTCAAGTAGCTCCAAAGAAAGAGGTCTGGCATGGTTAAATCGAACACGGGAGAATACGCAGCCTTACTTCACAATTATGCCACGCTCTTGCGGAACATAGCGTTCCACTACTTGTCTCTTTGTACGCTGCATCTGTCTACTTAACAAATGTCAATTATGATTGACGTACGACGCCATTTGCAAAAATTATAACACCTTCCTTTGGAAAACACAATCGGCTCAAGGAAGAATTGATGAATTCAGAAAAAAAAAATGCAAGAACCAATTTTAACACAATATCTGACAATTTAAAGGAAGTGATTCAGTTCAAGTTTAGGTTAAATGTCCAACAGGTAATGACTGAAAAATAATTAATGAATTTAAGTCAGCTGTAGCCAAAGGCTCTATTGTCTGCTGTCGTCTGCAAATGTTTGTTATCACATTTTTGTTCAAAAACTAATTTTCTCAAGGTCAATGGTTCGCTCTGGAAAACACCATTTTCGTGACACCAAACACTTTCGCATTACAGAAAGTAAACGCGTGACAGTTCTAACTCCTGCTGTGGCAAGCGACGCCGTCAAAAAAGTCCTAGTGGTAGGCCCCGACTATAGCAATCCACTCGGTCAGAATTAGAGTTGCCAACTGGAAGCTGCTTGAGAGAAAACTTATCGGTTGACTACTGGTTGCATATATTTCATTAAAGGCTGCCGTGTCTCAGGCAGAGACCCTCCACGGGTCGGGAACTCGTTAAGTAAGTATATAAGTATGTTTCATTAAAACAGTTATTTAGAATTTAAATTCACAAATTGTTTGCTTGATAGATTTGCTTTTCCCCTCGTTTAACGGGAAGTATTTCAGTTTCTTTAGATTATATAAACCGCAAAGCAAAGACAGTCCTTGCGCACAATTTTTATTTATAATCTAATATTTTATATTCATTTTTAACTCAGGAACAGAGAGGTCTAATCTAGGACCCGATCCACCTCCATCAGATAGACTTTTAGAAAGCTACATATGTCTCATATTAAAGCTTTTCGTTAGTTGTTGAGGCTTTATTAAACCATTTTTCAAACGCCTTTTTGGGCCTTCCACGATTCATTCTCTTGAAATAGCTTGTTGTGCTTAAATGTTTGGACAGGCTTTGAGGAAGTAAAAAATCATATTTCTTTATTATGTCGCTTGACAAACATGTCATAAAAGATTTTGCTAAACATCCGTTGGGTAGAAATGAAAATTTGATCGAAATCAAAACAAGTCTGTATTATTTTAATATACATACTTTCCTAACAACGTGGTAGCCCGTGGCGTTGTGGGTATGTGCGTCGACTCCTACGCTCTTGGACCAATCTGTCTAGGTTCGTTTCCTGGTACGACAAGAAATATTTTTGACGGCCCCACCTCTTTCGAGTCACTAACAATGCTCAAAGAGTATAACTGTCTAGAAAAAGCTTCTCAAACTTGGCCGTTCGGAGTCGGCATAAAACTGTAGGTCATTTCCACTCGTGATAGAACAATAGCACGCACAACATGAAAGGTTGCTGAGAAGCTAGACCCTGGCCCTCTACCGGCTGTAGCGCCACCCATATTATATTATATTATATTTCCGAACAACAAAATGGATGACCCTGTAGGTCCTCGTAGCTCCACCAAGTGAGATAAGAGTTCTTCATAGGGGATACCACAAAGTGCCCGAATATTGTTGCATTCATTTTGGACACATTCATGTAACCGTCGTCTTCATTAAAGCCAAGCCATAACCAAGTCATCGCTCTCATAAATGTCCATTTCATCCCCCCATTACAAAGTCCTAACATATCCTTCTTCCATTTCCGGACAAAAACAACAAACAGACCAACGAAAAATTTGCGTTTCTACGCTTGACATAGCAAAGTCGCCAAATGCATAAATTTGTGGAAAAACTCCCATTAAGATTTCCGGAAAATAAACAGACGAACAGTTTTAAATTAGAAGACCCCCGCACACACAACTGCCAACCATTGCGACGCGACGGCCAGGATGCGAGCAAAACTTTCGTTTGCACACCTTCCTCCTGTTTAACGGACCACAAATGAAATCGCCGATTTCTCGAATCCACTCGGCTGGGGCCAATGGGCTGATATTAATTCACACATCCTTTATACACAAAGCTACGCCCAAAAAGGCATTCGTAGAAGCTGACTGACAAATGGCAAGGCCCACCGTTTCGTGCGGTCCCCCGACCTGCTGGTGGACCTGCCAGAAGTGCGTAGCTTAGCTACTTCAATTCCGAGCGATAACTTTTTCGACGGCGCAGCAGGCAGGCAAAAAAACTATAAAATCCTCGAGATAATAGCGCAAGTAACCAACGGTAAACTAAAATGTCTTGGAGAACTCGCTCCGCGAACGCGGATCTTATATGTACATCTGATTCTTGAAAATCCTTGATGCGGACACGAATTAATGACAATGGATATGGGATATGGCTCGTGTGTGGATTTGGATACATAGTGTCGGATTCAGGAAAAGTTTAAGAATGCGACTCCGTCGGATGCCCGCTTGCGCCGGGGGAGGATGTGAGTAAGTCTCGAGTTATGACGTTGTATTCAGTCGTGTGCTTTATTTTCATGTGAGCTCCCCATCTTTTCTGGTTTCTTTCTATTTGTCGGGGCTAATCCTTTTCATTTCGTCCTGCCGAGCAGGGAATTGCTTAGTTGTGCCCGTGTACATCGTATAAGAATATCTGCGAAACCTCGGAATGGGGCTAGGAATTATCATTTCAATGGAATGTTGTCCATTTGCTTAGTTGTTAAGCACAGGGTGGATCAGAAACTAAATCTTATGCAGTTTTAATGAGTTGGTGATTGAGGAATAACTTTTAAGTAAACAGTAGACTAGGAAACATTCTAAATTCATCCTGGGTGTTTTTTTAATATCGTTAGGCTTTATCTCCGAGTGGTCAACTCAAAACGACGAGGCATACTAAGTAAAAGGAGCTGGAACAGAAACAAGGGAAGATACGAATGTATCGGATAACGGCCAAAGAAAAAGTCTCTCGCTTCTCCCAGCTCAAGGACGTCGAAGAGTCCAGAGACAAACAAAAAAGTCACATGCTATATGAAAGGCACCCAAGCTCTTCAAATTGATACTGATCCGCAGAAAATATTGATCGCACCACTTCCTACAGCTGCTTAACGGGCATGCCCACGGGACAGTGATAGCTTTGAAGAACTCTGTAAAGCCATAAAAAAGCTGAAGAACAACAAAGCCGCAAGCTGAGATGATATATATTTTATATTAGAACAAGATCGGTGGCGATATACTTGTGAGGATATGGCCCCTGATCATCAGCAGAATTCGCGAAGACGAATCAACTCCATCATCATCACTGCTCAACCTTTCTTATATAGTACTCTGTCCATCATGTGAAGGTCTAAAGGATTTTTTCTCCGCACCAACCACTTACCAGTTCCTCTTTCGGCCGTCAGAACCGTAGACCAAAAGTTGAATCTAAAGCTTATTTTTTTATCGATTTGAAGACCGCGTACAACAGAATTCATCGTAAAAAACTATTCGAGGCGATGACTCAACTCGTGATCAGGGGAAAATCACGATCACGGAAAATTCCATCATCATCATCTGATCCTTCTGACCCGCATGATCCACTAAAGGGTTCGCGGGGGCAAATCACGCACGAAAGATCTCCAGGCAACTCGATCCTCCGCCATCGACTCCAACTCATCAGGAGTTGTACGAAGCAGGCCAGTTTTGGCCAACCAACCACCTCGTCCTGGGTCTGCCAAACGATCGCCAACCTGATGGAATCCCGTCCGACAAAACATTACGATCGACAGCTACAATTTTGAGGCAGTAAAGGAGTTTGTCTACCTCGGAGCAAGCGTGAACGACACGTTACACTGGGCTCAAAAAACAGGGCTAAAAACTCCCTACTCGACGGACCAAAATTAAATAAAATATAAGTTTTTATACCTTCTGCTATGCTGAGATGGAAGCTGGACAGCAGAGCAGATTATTGGTGCCGTCGAATGAAATTTTGTAGGTAGTATATATGGTTCTGTCTGTGAGCAAGGCGAACTCTACGAGTAGTATTAATATGTGAATGTTGTCCGAAATGCTGGCTCGTCCATATGGACCGCTTAGACACCAACGCTCCAGCTAAGCCGTTCTGCGAATCCGAGCCTACGGGTTTGAGAAGAGGAGGAGGACCGAACTTCCGTCTAAAATATCATGTCGTGGACTACGCAAGACAGCTTGGTCTTGATAATCACCGATGGAAGGTAGCTATTGCTTAGGCTCTGAGAACCTCCATGGGTCGCAAGTAAGCAAGTCAAGATTTATGAATTGGGTCTATTTTATGGCTATTTTTGGGTGATTGATTGATTGATTTGTAATAACAACTAGAATTTCGGGGCAGATATTGTCAAATGTCAACCTGGCTCCCGTCGCACCTACGTACATGTTCTCTTTTAAAGTAGCCTGCATTACAAAGCATGTTGAAGACATCATCTTGACAAAAGGTTTTTTTGCATGGATTTCAATCAAAAGAAAATTTTCTGAACGGCTGTGTCTCATTTTTTCTTAATTTAGTTCTTTTCTCTTTACCTTTTATCCTGCGGGTTGGTGTGGACACTCTTTACGCCATCAACTAAAAAATCATCTTCTTAGCTTTAAATAACTGACAAAGCATAGTTCATGTAACAAAAAGCCACTTGAATGCCTCCTGTGAGGATTGAACTCACGACCCCTGGTTTACAAGACCAGTGCTCTGCCACTGAGCTAAAGAGGCCGATGTTAACTTACTTATAGCATCCCCTCAATTTCGTCAGGCTTCATAAGTTCGTTTTTAATCAAATAATTGAAACTCGATGGTTCGGTAAGTGATGGGTTGCAATAGATATTGTGAGAGATCATGTGATAACAGGGAGATGGTTCAGAAATTGAAGCAAACTTGTGTCGACAATCCATGTCGCAGATAAGGCAATTAATAACATTGAAGTCGAATAGGGAAAAAGCCGAGAGACTCTGCTGTATCAATAGACAACACTTCATTGAATTGTCACTGTCGTTATAGACCAACTGTGTCTGTTGTATGTAAGCGTATTTAAAATTTCAAAATTGCACCTTCGCGATGTGGAATAGTTATAAATCTATGTACACACATATATTAAATAATATAAAATAAGAAACAGAATAAATACTGAGTGAAAAGTTCTATAACTGACAACTGGAGCCGGATTCAGCAATGCTGAGTTCAGTTGTGTGAGCCGATTTTTTTTCCGACTTCACAAGTGCGTTAATGGATGCACAATTGGAATTTATTCACTCTGAGCTGCCAAACCTGTAACCGTACCCTTGCCAAATAAAGTTCCTTAGTTGGGTGCGGCTTACATAGCCAAAGTGAATTTTTAATTGTTCGTCGTCTAAAGAGTTGTCCAATTGAATTTTCAAATCTATAATTCGTCGCGAGTTCTCAACGTGCCGTGGTGGAGGCTTTTACGGCGATTAAAGAACAGACGAAACGAACTGGTCTCAAGGTCAATGAGGACAAAACAAAATGTATGCTGTCGACCACAAAACGTTCCGTCACACACCACCTTGGACTAAATTCCACGATCGACAGCTACAATTTCGAGGTAGTGAAGGCGTTTGTCTACCTCGGAGCAAACGTGAACTCCACAAACGATATCACAGTGGAGATCCGTCGTAGAATCGCCCTTGGCAACCGGTGCTACTTCGGTTTGTCAAAACAACTGGGCTCAAGACTCCTGACTCGAAGGACCAAAATCATGCTCTACAAAACTGTTATTTTGCCAGTTCTGCTCTATGGTGCCGAAAGCTGGACGCAAAGCAAAACTGCAGAGCTGATTCTTGGTACCTTCGAAAGAAAAGTTCTACGACATACGGTCCCGTCTGCGAGGAAGGAGAATGGAGGAGAAGACATAACCGCGAACTGTACGAGCTGTAATAGGATGTGGATGTAGTCCGGAAAGCTAAAATCCGTCGACAACAATGGGTGTTTGAATCCGATCCTACTGGTTCGAGAAGCAGGGGAAGACCGAATCTCCGGTATAAAGACCAACTAATCGCGGATGCAAGACAGTTTGGTCTTGATGACTGGAAGCAGCGTGCCCAGGACCGTCAACGATGGAAGGCAGCAATTGCTCAGGCTCGGACCCTTCATGAGTCGCCGGCCTGATAAGTAAGTAAGTATATTTCAGTGCTCATCAGGCTGCGCAGTCTTGATACTCTGGATTCTGGAATCGAGGAGTCATAACTAGACACACGTCAATGCTTCAAATGTAAGCAATAAGTATTCTCTTTAAATATTATCGATACTAATACACATTATCATTACATTTAGGAAGAATATGAGATTTGTTCACCGTGACCCAGGCACAGCTCCAACCTCTCCCTTGCGACTGACTGACTTAACTTGAAATTAGTAACATGACGAATGGTCGACATTGTAGGGAATGGCGATATAACCATGTTTCGAATTAGACAATCTACAAGTCTTGTGTCCGTTGCAGTTCTTTTAGAAGCACATACAAAATATAAAAAAAATCGTTCAATATTGTCAATATTTCGCCTTGAATCCTATTCCATGTGGCATGCGACCATTTACGACACCCACGAGACGGTTGGACCAGGTTCAAAAACACGCCTGATTGCGGTTGGGCAGCAGTCCTGATGAGTTAGAGTGGATGGTGGAGGATCGAGTGGTGTGGAGATCTCTCGTGCGTGCTTTGCCCACGCGACACCTTCACTGGATCATGCAGGCCACTGAAGATGTGATGAGAGGAGATCAGAAGTAAAAATATAATTACTTGTGCTATATGTGCATTTGCTTAGTGAACTCCACAGATGGCATATTAATGGAGATCGGACGTAAAGTCCTGCTACCGACAACCGGTGCTGCTTCGGTTTGTCGAATCAACTGGGATCAAGACTTTTGACTTGAAGGACAAAAATCATGGTCAACAAAGCTCTTGTTTTGTCAGCTCTGATGTATAGATCCGGAAGATGGACAGAACTCTGCGGAGAATATATGATCGTGGTAGCAAGGAAGGAGAAGGCACAACAACGAACTTTACCAGTTGTACCACGATGTGGATGTAGTCCGGATGGCAAAATCCGTCCACTGCCCAGATCCACATCAATGCTTTAGCTAGGTAAGTAGGTAGGTAAGTTGGCTGAAAGCGAAATCGCCAGCACATTTTGGTCCATTGTGATACCCATGGTCAGACTACTACCACTGATCGAAAACTCCAGTGATAGTGCCGTTAATATGATCCCAACAACAAATGGTGACTGGGACAGATTTGAAAACCGGATAAAAGCGTATTAACTTTGGTTTTTCACTAGGATTTGAAACGGGGACCCCTCTAACCACGGACAGGTACTCAACGCTTCAGCTAAGTGAATCTTCGAATCCTCAAAGGCCTTCGAAAGCCTCCTGGTACAAGAAGGAGAGGAAGTCAGAATCGTCGGTATGATGACGGAGATATTGCGGAAGAGAGACAGGTTGGTTGTGATAACTGAAAGCAGAATGCTTAGGATCGTCAACGTTGGAAGTCAGGTTAGGCTTAAACCTTTCGTGGGCCACAAGCCTGATAAGTATGCAAGTCAATTCCAATAAACATTAATTCAGTAAACTTAACTTTATACATTTTAGCACAATAAAGCAATGTGCTAAGAAAAAGTGAGAGAAATGTAATAAAGAATGATTTTTTAAAAGCTCTAGGAAAGTTTTGCAAAAAAAAAACACATAAAATTCAGAAAAATGCATGAAATCTTTATTTGAACCGATAATACCGTCCATATAATTTAATGTTTGAAGATTATTTCATGCAAATGTTGACCCTGACTGCGCCTCAAATGGTCCATCCGCTTAGTCCAATTTTGGCATACTCTTTCCAACATTTCGGCCGGTATCTCACGAATAAATGCTTCAATGTTGTCTTCCAATGCGTCAATTGAAGCGGGCTTGTCTGTATAGGCATGAGCTTTAATATAGCCCCACAAAAAATAGTATAAAGGCGTTAAATCGCACGATCTAGGCGGCCAATTGACCGGTTCCGAACGTGAAATAAAATGTTCACCGAACTCGCCCCTCAATAAGTCCATTGTTGCGCGTGCTGTGTGGTATGTGGCACCGTCTTGTTGAAACCACATGTCATGCAAGTCAAGCTCTTGCATTTTGGGGCAAAAAAAAGTTGGATATCATCTCACGGTAGCGCTCACCATTCACAGTTACGTTACGATTCGCATCATCTTTGAAGAAGTACGGTCCAATGATGCCACCAGCCCATAAACCGCACAATGCTTCTGGCTGATATTCACTCCAAAATCGACAATTCTGATTATTTACGTACCAATTGAGCCAAAAATGAGTTTCGTCGCTGAACACAATTTTAAAGGATGAACTTTCTTAACAGAGCACGCATTTTGATAATAAAATTCAATGATTTGCAAGCGTTGTTCGTTTGTAAGACGATTCATGGTTAAATTATAGACCAAACTGAAGATGTTTGACAGTGAAAGAAAACACGAAACGTGCGTCAGCTGTCAAAACCAGTGTTGCCAAAAAGATAATAGCTAAAAAATCACCCTTTAGAACCAAGTTCATGACATAAGCATCTTCCAAAGACCTGGTTTTAACTCATTGAAATCCATTTTGTTTCACCAGTCAAAGGAAACTTCAATGAGCAGCAAATCCTCGGTTTACCTACAAGGTTAGCTTATGCATTTTGTAATGAAATTCGTTCTCTTGCACACCCTGTTTCGCTGCGCACCAACCAATCCCGGTGATATACAGATGCGTGGCTACATTCAACCTCTCAGCCAACCGCCTAATGAAGGGCTCCTTCCTTCCGATCCTAGAAGCAGCGGCTCCATGGCCAGCAAACAATAATAACAACATTATTCGTGTAATAAAAGTGTTTCTCTGGCTCCCCACGTCAGCCCTTCAAGGAAAGAATGAACATACAGTCTTCTCATATTAATTTCCACCCCCTTCCCCCAGCGCCCAGCCCGGACACACCAACCTCCGCCTTGCATGCACACTTGTATCTGTGACTGTGATACGCTAGATTCACATTCACAATCCTCAGACAATGCGCTTGACTGGAATGAGTTACTCGTACGTTGCGGCAAGAGAAGTGGCAGGAGCACTCCGACGGGCGCACTGTATCCGCACTTTTATTATCGGACCTCGGTCGTGTGCATGTGTGTGTGCGGCGGCGGCAGTGGGGAGTGTGTGGGCGGACGGCAGACGGTGGACGGATGGTAGGCAAGCCTGGTCCTGTGCACTCATGTGCGCACATATATCGCCGACGCTGTCTGAGTCCCGTTGTGTGTGAAACAATGGAAGCCGAGCGGCTTTGTAAGGGCCCTCTCTCGTGAGGAGATAAAAGAAAGACGGCTCAAGTTACTATTCCGCTTCTAAGGCATGAACTTTGACTTTGACTTGGCAAAAGTTTTCCTCGGAACTTGGGCGAAAGGATTTATTCATTTGTGTCATTCGCCAGATAAAGGCGAACGAATGCGAATACGAGACAAGTGCGGCGGTGGACCGTGTGGGGCTTGTGTGCTTCCGCTTCTCTGCTTGCGAACGCTAGTCGGAGATGTACGAACTGCAAATGGTGGAGGACACAAACAATAACACTGAATGGTCACCATTTTAGATTTTCACTCGGCTGGACATGCGTCGATTTGAGAGCACACACATGGGGGTGAGTGGACACAGGACAAGGGACACTCACGACACAACCAAGCGAAGGGTTGTGCCGAGGGGACATTGAAATGGGCGAGTGCTGGCAATTCATACATAATAAATTTATTTATCATTACGACAGGATCTCTGGTGGATAAAGGATTACGGGTGGGATGCGCATTCATCCCTGCCCATCGCATATGCCGCAGGGATGTGTTCTGCAATATTGCAGGGCAATGATGTGCGAATGGAACTTCGAATAGTTTTGCGTTTTCATTTCCAACTTCCGGGTGGATGGGGGATAACTTAGATAAAACTGTCGCAATGATTCGGCGGGGTTGTTGCTTCGCGGCCGCAGTTGAACGGTGCGAAACACCGTCATCCCCTCGAAAGCAATTGGCTTCGAAAAATAATGATTCCTAGTGGTGGCGGCGCCTTTTGTGTAATGTTGAATTGCATCCGAGTGGGTAATGGAAAGAAGTGTGACAATGGATACATTTGAGGCGATAGACTCTATCGGCAAAGGATTAAAGCTGTGACACAAGGCCCGTGGAGAAACGGCTCACGTCGTACGACATTTCTCGAGTCTGGCTTTAACCGAAACAAAGGTCTGACTATATCAAAGAAAGTCCCTCAACATCCCGGAAATGGTTTGTCAAGAGCACGAAGTATCAAATGCGGGGAGGGGGAAAGTAATTCGAATGACTCACTCTGGAGGCTAGAATCCATGCGCTGCGCTGCCTGATTCACAGTGTAGCTCACTTTTGATAGGCCTTCAACTAACTCGAAATTGATGCGTTTCGTGAGCTAAGCTGACTGTAATTTATTATCTGGCAGCTTATTCCAGTAAAATAAGCTACTAAAAGGTAAGTTTTTTTCATTTGCCTCCTGTGAGGATTGAACTCACGACCCCTGGTTTACGAGACCAGTGCTCTACCACTGAGCTAAAGAGGCTGATAAAAGCTTCGGAACTGCTCTCTATTTTGATGGCGTACATCAAGTCTTTAGCTCCATCAGTTAATTGGACATCAACTGATGATGATACGTTGTGCGATAAATGAGTTGGAGTAAATACAACAAGCAACGATAGCAAAGACGCTGTGGCTGTCTTATGCCAACGGGGGACGTATCTAGACCGAGTAAGGTTTGGAATTCAAGTGACTTACTTTACTGTTGGTCGCCATTCTTTTTTTAATTTCTAAAAAAAATTTCAGAAGCCTTGATGGTAGGTAGGTAGTGGTGACTTCATGATCCAGACATTCAGGTCAATTGTGCTGCCAATTTCGGATCGTTAACCCAGTTACTCCTTTAACCGTGTTGTGTTCCTGCTTGGGATTGATGCCAACCGAGATTTCTCCTGACCCCTTTCATAACCAATTGGTGGCTTGGAGTTAATGTAGAATGTCCTTTATATTATTCAGATTTTCAAGGTAAATGAAGTAGTACTTGCCTTGCAGTTTTCTTCTGGTTTCTACAAGTGCATGGCATTTTCCGAGGTAATGTGGGATAGTATCCTCTTCTTCTTCATCCCTGTAGCTTCTGCAGAAGTCGTTGTAACTCACAGTCTAACTTCAGGAGTGATTTAGTCTTTCTTTCGTTTAGTGCAAGCCACATCGCTATCGATGCTCTGCATGTAAGTTAACACGCTCTCAACGTTCCAAAGTTTGCGAATAGCCAGACGCTAGCTCAACGTTTTAAGCCGAGCATGCCAGACACAGCGATTGAATCCGACATACCACCGTGGGAGCGTCGCCGGCCATCCACCGTGGTACCGAACGACATGAATGCCATCGCTTAACGACGTCGAGCGATTTGAATAAGTAGAGTAAGTAGTCTAGTTTTAAGGTATTTTTAAATTAAAATAAATAAAATCCCTCATAGAGGGAAAAGAAAAACATTAAGTCTTCAATTTTTATACAAATCTGCTCATCAACGATTTGTATCATTTATGGCGATTTTATAGTTTTCAAGTACAGGGGGAGGGGGGTGTCTCCTGATCAAGTGCCATTGGCCTACCTGCCCCATTCCTGTACACAGCTGTTACTTCTGCTTTGGAAAACACTGCAGTGGTTCGGTAGCCGGTTTGCCATAGAGATCTTTGGCTGGCTGGCGTACAAATGATTTAAGCACTTGATAGTTTAGAGTCTGCTACGTCAGCCAATGACTTTTCCCAAAGCAATGATGTCATTCGAGCGCATTGGTTTTTAGTGAAACAATGTATCTATGGGAAGTTAAAGAAGTGAGAAGCAAATTTTAAGAGCGTTCTTTACTTACTGGTTCACTCAGCAATTCATGGATCTGATGATGCAATTAAACTTTCCATTTCTAATTCAACTAATCGGGATTAGGGTGTCTAACAACTGAGATTAAGTACTTGATATTTATACGAGCCGATGGTCGACTTTCATCTCCTCGGGGTAGGAAGCATGGTTTCAATCCCTCTCACATTGATCTTTATATGCAAAAGCAGTCGTACTAGTACATTCACCGAACATAGTTTTCGACGTAAACTGGTCATTTCCTCCATTCTTCTTCTTAGCATGATGAGCACCTATGAGTGAGCGGAAAATGTCTATAAAATCGAGGCCAGTGTACCGATTTGAATGAAATTGGGAACATATTGCAAATGGGAAGAGTTTGTCTCATGGTTCAAAAATTATAGAAGTAGCTTAAAAATGAATGCATAAAATCTAAAAAATTTGAAAAAAAAATAATTATTGTTTTAATGCGAAAAATATATTTCTTATCTCATCTCTGCTGTTGAGAAATCTTTCATCGTATTAAAGAAATAAAGTTTCAAGAAACATCTAAAAAAAGGTACTTTTCATACCAAAAAATTGATTGCAAGAAAATAAATGGTGGTTAAATTTTAAGGGCCGATGTTGATTTTGAGTAAAGCACAAATTTTTTAGGAAATTATTGTCATTTACTTTTATTATGATAATATTGGTATGGTTCAATTATGTACGACCTCGGCGGCACACCTCCATCCGATGGTCCAAATTTTCGATAACGCTGAAGCATAATTGCGGTTCTATGCCGTTAATGTTCCGAATTATCCCATCATTTAGCTCTTGAATTGTTGCTGGCTTATCGATGTACACCTTTTCTCTCAAATAACCCCAAAGAAAAAACGGTGTCAATCGGTGTCAAATCACATGATCTTGGCGGCCAATTGACAACGCTACCACGTGAGATAACACGGCCATTGAGTTTGTCGCGCAAAAGAGCCATTGTTTCGTTAGCTGTGTGGCAAGTGGTACCGTCCCATTGAAACCACATATCGTCCACATTCATATCTTCCAATTCGGGCCATAAAAAGTTGGGTCACAAATAACTGCCTGACCGGTCTCATTTTGGAAAAATACGGCTCGATGATGCCGCCAGCCCATAAACCGCACCAAACAGTCACTCTTTGTGGGTGCATTGGTTTTTCGACAATCACTCTTGGATTACCATTCGCCCAAATGCGGCAATTCTGCTTATTGACGAATCCACTGAGGTGAAAATGTGCCTCATCACTGAAGATGATTTTCTTCAAAAATTGATCATCCACTGTTGCCATTTCTTGCCACCATTCTGATTGTGCATGTTTCAAATTGAGTAAGTCTGAAATTGAGAAATGTCAAATGAAATGCAGAAAAAAACTTGACGTTTCGTTGTGGTTCACATTCAACATCGGCCCTTAGAATTTAACCACCCTTTACATGCATTTCAAAACTAAAAGAAAGTGTAACTTCAGAGTGCTGTACCTCGCATATTCCTTGACATACATTTTTCAAATTTAGGGAAAACAGAATAGTTTTATATCTATACAAAATAAACAAAACAACTCCATATTACAAAATTTCATTTTTGTTTTTTTTTCTGCCTCTGCACCCACTGTGCGAAGCGACGTGGAGTTCTCAGTTAAACAAATAGAACCAAGCTCTATCATTCTGCTTTTGGACTGGCAGGCTAATGCTTTCCGCATAGATCTTTTGAAATTTTTGCATGTCGATGCGAAAGTTGTTAGTTTATTCCAAGATGTGTAAGGAGTCAGGTTAGGTTAGGTTAAAGTTACTAACTGCCATCATACAGCAGTCGCTCTAAGGCAGCATGGCTTAACAAGCTTATCAGGATCTAGTCGATTCTACTCCGTAAACCAGTTGGTGCTGTTTTACCCATCAATGAAGATGGCCGGCACGAATGTTGCTTAGCCTGGCCAGGTTATCGAGAAAGAAAGCCTCAAAGTGACCCTACCTTCTAGAGTAGAGGACGTTACAAGAGCAGAATAGGCGCTCGATGATTTCCTTTCCTTCCCCATCTCTGCAACTTCTGCAGAAGTCATTATAGAGTGCAATGGGTGCACCATGAAAGCGTGTGTTTCATTTGCTCAACGGCCAATGGCCCATGAGACTTATGAAAGCGGTCCTGCTCCGATCGGACTATGTGAACTTATAGAGTTGACAGAAGGCCGTAATTATCTCGTAATGACCGACATGGTGCCCTGAGTCCATCTACGATTATTGGAATTTATCGTGTTACGCATCAAGAGATTTTTTCTTTTAGTAGGACGAGGCATAGATAAGAGATCTCAACTAGGAAAGCACCAGGAGCTCCAGCAATTTCTAGGGAGTACCTCATCTTCGAAATTTCCCCTGTGAATGACCCTGTGTCCCAGAGCACACATGAGATCCGCGTCGTTGAGTTAAAAGTGACTACATCCATTGACTTGACCACCGCCGGACTGTCTGAACATATGTAAGGATTTGGACAACATATGGCGTACCGGAGAGGCGTATGTGTGCCGATTAATGTGACACAAAATAACCTTATTCGTCCACACAATGCAGATAGAGTTGAGTTAGCAGTTACCAAAGGTTAAGTGCATAAAAAGACAATGACATTGCCACATCAGAGCTTTCCAAACCTCCATTAATTCTTGAATTTCCATAACTCTACTCCAATGTGATCAAATCAGAGTTTGCAGCAACTACGACGAGTTTGAATTTCACATCCAGGACGGGGATTAACATTGAGCATTCAATGCAAGTCTGCTTTATGAAGTCAGAGCTTTATCCCCTAGACTACACAACTTCATCTCACAGTACTTTGGCTAAAGTGAATTGCTCTGACAAACAAGGTTGTACGAATTAAAACCCTCAGCTTTTCCAAGATTTCTTGCGGAACTTATTTTGCAATCGCGTCTTTTCTTTGAAGTTATAACTCCTCTGGCAATACCAGCCATCTCCAATTCGTTTAAAGATCAAACCGCGTTCACATTAAATCTCAGAAAACACTCAAAAACGAGCACAAGTAGTGCCACTCAATCTCCCAAAGAACTACTCAACTCGAAACTCTCCCCTTGTACAAGAGAGAGAGAGCCTTTCCAATATGCTCATCTGAGGACTTAACTCCGCTTGAGAGTAGCTCCGGAGAGAGCTCATATGAAGAATTTCCTCCAGCCGCAGCCTTGGCGACGCGTCGTATGTAAAACCTTGCTTCCCCTCCATTCCGATTGGAAACTTCCCCTGGGCACATACAGTCGTCTCGCTCGTCGCCCGCCTTCGTCTCGCTCTACACACATGTGGACATCGCACATATGAGTGGACATATGTGGATTCCGGTGCGCCATCTCGCTCTGGTGCACGGCAGGCCACGCCGAACGAGTTTCTCTGACCGTGGTCAGTCGTTCCGTTCGTATGCCCGTTAAGTGCTGGCTCTTCCGTGTGTGTGCGTTCGAAGTCGCACCAACACTCAGACGCCGCGCCGGACCGGGCACTACGAATCTCTGTTATTCGAGTGAAAAAGCGAAAACCCAGTGGCCAACGGGGAGGTGACATCACACTGGATTGGCCAGCGGTCTTCACTCCAGCCACCGAATGTGTGTTGTGGCCAAATGACAAATTGAAAGAGTCCCCCCTCCCAACGCTCGCTCCTGGTCCATGTCCTGGCTGATGCTGCCCCAACATCTGCTGCTGGGTTTCGGGAAACAGTTATGAAAAACGAAATTAGGGAGTCCACAGTGACCACGTCGGGTCGGGTGCTGCTGCTCCAGTGCGTGTATTGGTGCCCCTGTAGGTGCCATCAGCTCTTGGGAATGTGTGCTGTGATGGGTAGGGCCGAGGCAGAAGTCGAAACTGAAGCCCTCTCGGTGCCGCTGCTTGTCTGGCCAAGAGGCGAAAGAGATTTGTTCGTGGCGGGTTTGATTTTATTGCGCTCGTAACGTATACACATGAGTGCGACCGACGACGATGACGACGAGAGCAAGAGCTTCCCCCCCCGAGATGTCGTTTGCTCAGGTGCTGCTGCTGGCAGATAGATACACACTCACACGAGCACACATGTGGGACCGGGGAGGCGTGGGAGAGGATGTTTTATTTCTTTTCTCCGTCCCTTCTGTTCTTTTGATTTTGTCATTAAGAATAAGACGCTCTTCTTTTCACAGCGGGCTAGTGAGGCTAGCGAGGTGTAATTGCCCGGAGCGAGTGATTGCATGCATGTGAATGGGGGAGGGAGGGTGGCGTCTGTGTGTGTGTGTAGGGGAGAATGTGTGTGGCAGCGAGTGTGAGTGAAGAATGTGTGGGGTCATATAAGAATAATTTTCCACAGAATCCTGGACGAGTACCATTTAAGTTTGGCTCTTGAACTTTTTCAGGATTCACCCACGCCCACTTCAATTTGAGATGAAATGATAGCAACGTCCATTATACAGCTGTCAGATAATGTATCTCAGCTCTTCCTGCTCTGCACGGACTGATGCTGCTGATAGACGCTATCAGGACATGAACGTGCAGTCATTTGCATCGCAAGTAATGCATTACCTTCCATCAATCTTCACTCAGATGCGGAGTTTTCGGTGTAAACTGGGCGAAAAAACAATTTTAATAAACTCTGATCGGGGTCGGGTGGAGTTTAATCCAAAATTGGTTTCAACTAAAACGGGATGTCCTTGCTTAGGGCCAAGTGATTGTAATGGTAGTGATGAAACAAAGTACAAAGTCCAGAGGAATCCGACATTTAAGGGACTTCAAGTGGTTATTTTTGTTCAGTTCAGTACGGCAACTTGAAAATTGTGACTGGAAAAGTCTGGAATCTTTTCACACTTCAAAAATTTGTTCGACTTTTCTCAGAGATTTTTCAATTTCAAAGAAGATAGGTGCCTATCAGCGTTGCCGATGTGGCACGATCGTGCCATTATGGAACTTTTTGATTGAAATGACACTGTGCCACTTTCAATGCTAAAGTGGCACTTTGGTAAAAATTTGAAAAATTAACATATTTTGCTCGTATTAAGGCGAATATCCATCATGAGCAAACCAACGACCGTATCCTTTCGCGAACCGAGGACCATTGCCGAAGCATGTTATCTCTGATTCACCCGATCGTTGGTCACTCTCTCCTTATTTATGCTCAATGGATTAGTGCATGTTGCTATTTGAGGCGATTTAGGAAAGGAATCAAAATTTTATTCCTCGTGCAATATCGTGCAACACTCGTTAAGTTTCAATAAATATGTGTAAATGGTGCTTTATTTATTTACTAACTTAATTATTTAGTGCACTATCTCATTAAGTGCAATTCATAAAATTAATTAAAATACTCAACGTTTTGGTATGTTTCCGCTTATGGCACCGATGGCTTTAAAGTGCCACTTTTTGGTAGCATTGGTGGCAATCTAAAAAATATTTGTCCGACAACGCTGGTGCCTACAATGAGTCAAAAGTCACGTGGAATAAGTATAGCTTGCATTCACCTTAATAACCACTTCGTTCAGTTTCGTTCACTTTAGGTTAAGTAAGTGGGAACGAAATTAGTCGATCAGCACGTAGACTGTCACTCTGTTTTTTACACTTTCACCTTAATTACCCCCTCGTTCTCTTTCGTTAAGTTTCGTTCACTTGTGCTTACTTATGTGGGAGTGAAATCACGTATGTTACTACATAAATAGCAACTATTGATGGAATTTTGTGTCTACGGCTCTTAGAAATATGACGACTGTATTCAGTTCTGACTTCAGGCATAAGCTTAAATTTTCTTGAATCAATTATGATTACATCTAAAAATTTCTCTTCGTTCGACGTGCTATTGTTCGACGTTAGTATTGACATATTCATCGAAATCTAAGCTAAGTAACGTACGTGCTTCCAGCACCGCAGGTTCATACGTCTGCAACTGGAGGCACACAGACCAGAGGTCTTCCTTTACCCCGAGAGACGGGATGGAGCCGAAGACTTTCCACGCTGGTGCATTGTTGTCCATTCGCTCTACATGACATAGCTATCTGAGACGAAAGACTCAAACTTGCTTGACCAGATCGATGTTGCTTTACAGCCCGTACAGTTCCTCGTTCGATCTCCCCCTCCAAACACCATCAGTACATATTCGACCAAAAACAATACGAAGCGACTAAGAATATCGTTTTGATTAGTTTAGCTTCTGTGGCATACACCAGAACACGATACCCTTGTCTTATATGGGAATGTCTTGATCTAAGTCTTTCTCAATTGCCTTCCAACCACAAAGACAGCAATTGTGATTGGTGATCCTTCATTTTATCTCCGCGGCGCTGTCATTGATTGAATTAACTTTGGAGCCTAGTTAGGCAAAGTCGTTCACTACATCCTCGTCTATATTGACGTTTTCTTCAGGAAGTCGGTGTTGGTACACCTTTTGCACAGATGGCATTAAGTTTGTCTTACTCTTACCGACCATAAGACCCATCTTAGCCGATTCCTTCTCCATGATTGCATTTTTTCTGTTGAACTGTTGGACGGTTATGGTTTACAATTTATTAATTAATGACTGAACCTCTCGGTCGCAACGAGATAATTGATGTGCAAATTTTAAAGCCGTTGGAACACCACATGAAATGCAATGGAGCCTAAAAGTTTGTACACCACAAAACAAAACCAAGATGAACCATGATGAACGTGCCCCTATGTAATTGTTCACTATTTGTGTAATATATCGAAATTAGCAATGGAATTGATATTATGCCAAACTTTTCTATGGAAAAAAGTTCAAACAATCTCATTAAAAATTAAAAAGGGTCACAACGTATTTTTGTTTCAAAAGCCTGATTGTAGTTGCCTCACAAAGGGATCGAATTAACTCGCTTAGTAGCAGCTTTGTGTTAAACTGCAGACGATTTGGTGCACATTTTAGCCGACGCAATTGCAATCAGTGTACTTTCAGAGTTGGTTTATCGCCATCCCATACTAATGTTCCATGGAATATGAGTTTATACACCAAGGTTATACATACTTCTTATAGAAGAAGCATTTTAATCGATATATCCCTCTGTAGATGTTCAGTTGTCCCTTGGATTGACTCTGTTTAACAACTTGATAATCCATATCCTGATCCATGGCACGGATGCACGGACAATCTCAAGAGCAGATGAAGATTCAACCACAAACTGTATAAATCTGTGCCGCCACTTGAGTCTCGCCTGGATGGCCACGCCTAAAATGGCTGTAGAACACGTGAAAACACGTGAAGCCCCTCAGCCAACTTGGCAACCTTAATTGGAGGCAGCCGGGAAATGACCAACTGGAGAGGCTTCTTGGTTGAGATCCAGCTCCATCCAGAAGAAACAGTCCCTCTATGGATAAGTTGTGCACTATGTGACCACACCGGGGCAACAACTTAACGTTTACTTCTCAAATTCAAGCATTCGATTGCAAGCTAAACCATTAAGGCTGATCACATATTTGCCAATAAGGACTCTGTGTTCATTAAGATCTTAATTGTTGGTGCCCGCATTCTGATGAAAAGCTTAAACTAGTTGTACCGACGTGAACTTAATACTTTAAGCGGGCACTAGATTAGGGTGAGGTTAGGCTATAGTGGCTGGCTGCGAATAGCAATCACACTTATGCCAGTATAGCGATACCACACGGATTGACTTACTCCTATGCCTGAAACCAAAGGACGCTTGTGACAAAGCGGTTAAGCTCGATTATTGAAAAGTAAGTGTGAGTTCCTACGATTAGCTAGAGCACTGCGCGAGCAGAGGACTTTATGTGTAGTCTCTGCCTTCTCCTCATTATGCTTCTGCAAAAGTTATTACCCATCCCTGTTATGACGGCAATGAGGGTTCTGAGGGCAGTTATGCGTGTTCTAAGCAGACAGAGTGGCTGTTTAAGATTGAGTTGTGGCCATATTTCCAACTTCTGCTCATGTGTGCTTGGTTTCTTAATTGCATGATATGTTGTAGCGAATAGCATAGAGGGTGCATCAACTCCTGGTGAGAGAGAAGAGGTTGTAGCATCTATCAAATTTGCAATTGCCCATCAGCACACATACACAGGTATATATTTATGAAATCCGTGCAAACCGTTGTCTGCTTCCTGGACGTGGAAAAGGCCTTCGACACGGTCTGGATAGAGGGACTCTTCTACAAGCTGAATAAGATGCGATTTTCTCCAACCTCGTCAAAATAGTCTGCATTCGAGAAGATTCTAAGTTCAAGTAGAAGACAGCCAATCAACTGAACGGAGCACCAAGGCAGGAGTTGCCCAAGGGTCGACACTGATCAACCGACTCCAACCAATATAGTTAACTGTTGTCTATTCGCTGATTACTTACTGAATTATGCCAGCTCGAAGTCACCACTGATCGCCACGCGAAGGATCGAAATCGAGACAGCGCACAAATTTGATATTCGTATCAATGCTGGAGAATCTGTACTTATGTGTTTAAGTACCGCATCCCTAAGTAGATGCAGATCAGCAGCCAAATGTCGGAGCATAAAGATAGTATTCCCTAACGGTATTGAAATATTGACAAGTATATTGGCGTTAACTTCACGGAAAGGTTGAAGTGCAACGAGTGACTCGACTCGGCATCCATCCTTTGCTGCGTAAGCAAAATGGGTTAAGCCAGGGGACAAAGCTGCTGCTCTACAAGCAGCTAATACGACCGATCTTAACGTATGGCTTCCCAATATGGCACACCATTTTTTAAAACCAGCAGGGAGAAGCTCGCAGTTTTAGAAGGGAAAATACTGAGAATATGTACAGGTCTCACCTTCGACAGGGACCGTCGAATGCACCACAGCAACAAGAAGCTTTACGACATCATCCTCTTGCAACAGTTCGTGGTGACACTGTTCAGAAAGCGACTTATAGACATCAGCAGCCATCCTAACAAGGCAATCAGGAACCTAAGAACATAATACCTGAGCAACGCTATCTCAACGAATGAGTACACGGATTTGAACAACTCGATGTAAGCACTGCACTCTGTAGGATATTATATTACCAAATGTTAAATTAAGCATTGTACATCAGTTGGGACCCTGTTGTTGAGCCAACACCCTAACCCTTAAATTTAAGCCTTATAGTAATCTCCAATTGTTAAAGAATAATTTGTTCACAATAAAATTTTAAATCGTTAAATCAAAATCAAATTATATCATGTACCTGCACCATTTCAACTCATGTCGTGTGACAAAGATAAGGTTTTTTGTGCGCCATCTGTAGCTACAATGTTGATGATCGATATCAATGACACAAACCACCACGACCCAATAGCAGATTCGGCACGATCTTTTACAATCAGTCGATGCATACTAATAGGCGCACATAATCATCTGTTGGAAATCGAATTCGATTCGTAGTGTGGAGAATTTAACGATCTTATTGGATCATCGCAAGTAGTTGAATGTTTATTAATTGAAATTTCACCACGTTTCATAAGAGATAAGGATAAGGCAAGGAGGTGAAAAGTTACGTTCCTATTAGAAGAGCTGTTAGAAGCTTTTACACCACTTTTCTTACATTCTTCTCTTTCGTTGGGACTCCTATGGGACACTTAAAAAGTAGATGCGTGTGGCAGCGTCCTACAAAACAGTTTTGTAGAAATTCGTAGTTTCGAGTAAGAAATTTCGAAATCAGCGTAACACGGAAGTGTGAATTTGTTTACTATTTTACGACAAATGCACAAAATCGTGTTTGTATACAAAAAAAATGACATAACTTCCAGTAAGAAATTTCCCAACCTACGAGTCCTATCTGGGACCTGGGTAGGTTTTTGCCGGCGGCTTTTAATAAGTTTCTACCACATACACTCTTCTTGGATAACCTCAGTGCATTTATCTATTTGTCGTATTTAGGCAATTCGTTTACTTTTTTTTTTCAATTGTTCCACTTTTTGACAGGATTTTATTCCTACACAGGGAACTAGAGAACTTATAATACTCGTAACAATAACATGGGTGGCTCTAAAGTCAGTAGCTGGACCTGGCTCTAGCTTCTAGAGGTGCAGCCATGAATTCTGTAAATTGTTTTTTGCGCCAGAAATTAAACCTAGACATCTCACGTGCGAATGTGTAGACACATATTCCCACTACTCCACGACGGATAAAGAGAAATCTTACTAGGACATTACTAGCAAAGTACGGTCAAATGCCACATGAGTGCTGAATTATGTCCGCGAATATAAAGAAAAATTAGCCAAAAAACTGTGTTATCGAGAGATTACATTCAGTTATGCTAAGGATGGCCAATTGTGTTGTTCACCCACTTATCGTTTCACAAGAACCAGTTTTCAAAGAAGCGAAAATGACGGGTATGGGTACTTCATAGATGTTTCACATAACCTCATCCATATCGAAGCAACTTTTACAAGCATCATTCAAGAAAATGGAAATTCCAGATGTGACCAGATCTGTGTTTGTCTTTTTGAGTTGGATACTCAGTCTACAGAAGCAGCACCAATCATCCTCCTTTATTTCATAATACTCCATTGCATTTGCACGGAATGACGGCAAGTACAGCGAATTGGCTCCACCTGCCCCCACATCACATCTCAGTGATGTCTTTCGAATGTCAAAAGAAAACTCAGTTTATTTTTTTTAAATTTTTTTTCTTTTGTATTTATTTTGGAAATATTGAATTTCTTCAATTTGTTTCTTTTTCTGTTTTAAGTTCGCTTTTTTTTACATAATTACTTTTGTTTTTTGTTTTTATTCACTTATATAACACAGACAATCAATGAAATATTTTTTTTTTTGTGTTTTATTTATATTTTTTCTTTTTTTGTTTGTTTTTTTTTTTTTTGTTGATTTGTATATAAATAATAATAAAATCTGGGAAAAAGTATTTTACTTCAATTGTTACACTTGTTTACTTTTACTTTTGTTGAAATCTACAATAATTACAAATATTTATTTGTATACTTCAATAGATATTTAATTTATTTTATGTTTATAATTAATATTCATTTAATTTTTGTTTTTCTTCTTCACATTTACTCTCTCGTTCTCAGCGAGCTTAATCGATAATAATATTTTCCTATATGGATTTTTTGTCCTTAAATGTTTGTTTTCTTTATTTTGTAATAATACACGTCTTTTTTTTCATTTATTAATTATTTAAGTGTTTTGTTTTTTTTTTATTTATTTATTAACTATTCAATTTATTTAATACCACCAATTTTCTATTTCCACACACTCGAGAATTTATTTGATTTTGATGCGTACATATGTGTGGATGTCTTGTGTGCGTGTGTGTGTTTATTCGTGTGTGCCTGGGGCGTGTGGAAACCTGAATTTAATTAAGTTTGTCTTCTCTGAACATACACATGCAATTTGTTTCGTCTTTTTTGTTTCTTTTATTGTTTTTGTTTATCCTGTTTTCGTCATTGTTTTTTTTTTGTTAAGTTTAAAAATTTACGAGATATATATAGTTTTTTTTTTTTTTGGAAATTCGTTAGTTCCTAACTTATTTGTAGTTTATTTGTTTTTGGAAAGAATTGTGTTCATTATTTCTTTGTACATTAGAAAAAATAAGTTTTGTTAAATTTCTCATCTCATCTGCTATTTAATTTGTTTAATTTTTGTTTTCTTTTTTTCTTAAATAGCAACATACTGATATTGTACATCCACGTTAATTGTTTTTTTTTGTTTCATATATAGTTTAAGAGTTAGAAAAAAACACAAGAGTTCTATTTTGTACATATATGTGGTTTTGTTTGTATTTAGTTGTTGCTTTGGAAAAGATTGATTTAAAAAAAAAAAAGTTACAAAGAAACAGACGCGGTTGGATTGTTTGCTTTTGAAATGAAATACTTTAAATTGCAATGTCCTCAGGGAGCAACAAAAATGGTAAAGTTCGTTCCACTAACAACAACGGGAAACAATTGTTTTGTAGAACGATGATGTTGCTTCCTAAGGAGATACAATTTAAATATCTTCTGCAGGAGAAGGACTGATAGCCGCTTAAGAAGCAGCTTTTTGAATGAGAATTGTTCAAATTTATAAGAGCGGTAGAGTATCTATCGCACACCCCTAACGATGTCGAGCAAATCAATTGTCAGTGAGTCTGATGCGAAGGACATGTGAAAAGGAGTGATTGCTCACGACAGAGCGTGGTAAGTGATGTGCAGCAGATAATGCAAATCGGAAATCAACCTTGAATTGATCATTATCCGTGTTTTTAGTTCCCGTTAGGAGACTTTGAATTTAGTTTCATATAGGAGTCAATATTTTCTTAAAAAGCACCAAATGGGAATTTTTTGATCCCAAGTATGTTAAGTCAAACAAAATGAGAAACCGTATAAGTTGCTAAAGGAATTTATTCCAGAACATAGAATTTCCCATAGGAACGGCAATTCAAAAAGGGACATTTTTCATCCCACATTGCGGTCACACCCAAAGATGGTCAATATGGGGTTCTCTGAAGAGGTCACAGACACCGCATTCCACACAGAGTACGAACATTCGATACATCTGCGTCTCTTAGAACTCTGAACACTTCTCAAGACCCTTCTCCACTTTGTTGTAAAAAAATTAAAGAAAAAAAAGAAAAGATATCCAAAATTAACGTAACGAAAAAGGGGACAAAAAACGAGCGAAAACAAAAAGCTGCGTTGCACAAATTAAGAAAACAATCTTAATCAGTCAGTCTTAGGATTATTTAAGCCTATTTACTTAAAAATTTTCTAAAATAACTTCATTGTTTTTCTTTTTTCTTTTTTTTGTTTCTTCATCATCCCTTGTTAAGGTTTTTTTTGTTTTTGATTTTCTGTGCGCACACACAACTAAAAAAATAACAGTTTCAATTTGATTTTTTTCAATAAATAACAAATAATTCATCCTTCATTTTCAATAATCGTAATATTTTAATTTTTTTTTATTTAAACAAGGTTTTTTTTAAATTTTTCGAAAAAAAAATAATCTAAAACAAAATTTTATTTGTTTATGCGTTTTTTTTGTTTCAAATAAAGAAAACTACATGGAACATTTAATTTTAAAATAAATACATTTAAACAAAATAGAAAACAAAAATTTGTGGAAAAACAGAAATACTTTCCTAAACTGGTAATATAGTCGACTCAAAATATTGTTAGACGATTTTGTTTAGTCCTTAAATAGAAATCCTACGAGTTACAGGCCTAATTTTTTGTTTTTGTTTTTTTTTTTTCTTCTTTTTTCATCTTTAAATAACACACAATTTTTGGAACTTTCTAATTGTTTTTTTTTTAAATAATTGTTTGTTTTTATTGTATACTAGGTAATTATATAATTTTTTTTATTAAAAACTCTTACGGGCTAGGGTGTCTTCTGGTTTGTTTGTGTTATATACAAACTTATAAGTTTTCATTTATTATTATACAGTTAAGTGGATTTTGCTCATCTTTTTTTTAAAAGATTACTTCATTGCTTTGGTATTAAATGCCTCTTGTTAGATATTTTTTCTTCCTTTTTACTGAACAGTATTAGCGCAAGGGGAGGGGGTGGGGCTGGTTTTGGGAGTCTCGTATGTACAGCTGGGTCGTAACAACTTTTTGAAAGTTTACAGTGTGGGAGGGGGGAGGTGGGGAGTGGGAGATTTAGTTGAAGGGCAAATGTAAAACAGTCTAGACTGGTGTACAGACAAGAAAATAATTTACAAATTCATATTTACAAACACATTGGGGGTGGGTGGTGGTTGAGATATTTACAGCGGCTCACCGGTGATTCTTTCGCTTAGAATATGCGAGACATGACACGTGACGAGGGCGGCATTTGGTGGTGATGGTGATGAAGGTGGTGCTGGTGATGGTGATAGCCGACCCAGTTCTGATAAAGTCATGCTCCTTCCTTGCTGATTACTGATGCGCTGGAGTCATCATCGGCGGTGAGACCGCCCACACTGCCGCTGCTCGAGATCATTGGCAGCTGGGGCAGATGCGAGGACAACGAGGATGGGGATGGATGCTGGCCACCTTGGACGAGATTCGACGCATTGACGGCGGCCGCCTTGCCCTGGTTGACCACACACTTGCGCATGTGCTTCTCGAGCGTTGATGGAACACTGAATGGCATATCACAGAATCGACATCGATAGACGTCTTTGCCGGTGCGGCCGTGTGTCTTCATGTGACGGGTCAACTTGGAGGACTGAGCACATGCGTAGGAGCAGAGTTCGCATTTGTAGGGCTTCTCGCCGGTGTGACTTCGTCGGTGGACGGTCAGGTTGGAGCAGTTCTTGAAGACCTTGCCGCAGTATTCACAGGTGTCGTTCCGTTTGCTGTCCTTCTTGATGAGGGGACTCTGCAGCAGGGATGCGCTGTTCGCGCCCAGTGATGACAGAGGCTTCATCTTGAGGTTCTCGAAGAGTGACTCGTTGCGGTGGAGGGCTGACATGCCCCACCACTCGGCGCTTTCCATTTTGATGCGCTTCGACATCTCAAAAGGGTTCTCGAAGGGATTGAACAGAGGGGCGACCTGTGACTGCGAGTGCCCTTGGTTTGGCGAATGCATCATGCTCTTGGCGAACTCCTCACGCAGGCGCAGGGCTACTGGGAGACCGTTCAGTTTCTGCAGGGATGAGCTACTGTTGTTATTGTCGCAGTCCTTGTTGCTGAGCTGGATCTTCATGGCGTTGCCCGACTCTTGCAGGGCTTGCTTGTAGGCCTCTGAATATTGGGCGATATTCGAGAGTCCAAACTTGTCCATCAGCTCACCGACCAGTGAGTTGGACGTGGCGTTTCCCATGCCCATGCCCGACTTGTCGTCCATTGTCCGGTTGTTCACACTCAAGTCCTCGGCTTCGTAATCTCCATCTTCGCCCTCATCCATCTCGTCATCTTCATCTTCGTCGATATCTTCATCGGCCATGTCCTCGTCGCCAGAATCCTCCCCGTCGAGCGTTTCAACGGAGCCGGCATTGCTGGCGCCATCCTCTGGCTTGATGTGCACCTTCATGTGTTTCTTCAGCTTGTTGATGTGGGAGCATTCGAACTCGCATTGCACACACTTGTAGGGCTTCTCGCCGGTGTGCATGCGGCGGTGGATGATAAGGTTGTTCTCGAAGCGGAAGTTCTTCTCGCAGAAGTCGCACGAGTACACGGCGGCGCCGGTGTCCTGACTAGGCTTTGTTGGTGGCGTTGAAGCAGAGCGTGGTGTGGTGATCAGGTGGGTGGTGCCGTTGCCGCCGCCAATGAGGTCGGTTTCGCCAAGGCTACCGCCGCACTTCTCCGGTGGTGTCAGGCTCTGGGGACGGGAGTTACTTGTGACTGGCGTTGGAGGTAACTGGGAGGGTGATGGGCTCGCGAAATTCGACGGCGATTGCTTTTGTCTGGGGCTCGGCGAGTTCGAGTTACCAGTGTTTCCAGCTCCAGGACTTGTTGTTCCTGCAAGCTGACGCAATCGCTGCGAGTAAAAATCCATCTGCGGCTCATGTGGTAAGTTGTTGGGCTGTCTGTTGTTGAGACGAGTTTGTTGCAGTGGCGGTATGGAACTGTGACTGCTGCTCGACGATGGCGGGCGTTCCTTATTGCTGGCCGAATGATTCACAGCCGCATTGAAGGACTGGCTGGAATGGGGTGCTAGTGAGTTGGCTGCCGCTACAGCCGCTGCTGCTAGATTAAGGCCGTGATGGCGAAACTGCTCCGAGACGAGTTGCTCCATGCGATAGTGATCGGCTGCATGCGGTCGCGAGAAGAGTGGCGCAACCGGAGGAACTACTGGACCTTGTGCTAGAGGCGGCAGTGGCATACGCAGAATGTTGAAAGGATTTGCATGCATGTCTGGTGGTGGTAGCAGTGGATGGTGGCGCATACCAGCAGCTGCTGCTGCGGCCAGATTCTGTGCGTTCTGCATGGCTGTTGTTAGGCTATTCTGCTGCTGTTGTTGTTGTTGCTGTGCATGTTGCTGCTGTTGTTGTTGCTGTTGCTGCTGCTGCTGCTGCTGTTGTTGTTGCTGGTGCTGTTGCTGCAGCTCGCCTTTACTTTGACTGACTGGCGATGTGGAGGAGCAATGTGAGCTGGCGCAACTGGTATTTTGATTGATTGTACTATTGGCAGCGGCGCTGTGGATCTTCTGTATCGAGAGACCCAGATTTGCCGACGCTGCTGAGGAGGATAACAGCGATGTGGACGTTGATAGTGACGAGGACGCCGACGATGATGCCAGTGATGACAACGACGACGACGACGACGATGACGATGGTGTTGATGACGTGGATGCGGTTGCAGATAACGCGGACGAGGACGCCAACCCTGACGATGAGAATTCCACGTAGATTTTCACTCCATGCGAGTGTTGCACATGCTGGATCAGTCGCCAGGCCGAGTTGTATCGTGTCTTGCAGGTGGAGCAGGTATAGTTGCTGGGTTCTGTAATTAAAATTCAAACAATACCGTTAATTAAAAGTCGATCAAGGCCGGGGTTAAAATATGATTTTTATCAAACTCTGCCTCCGGATGTGGGGAACAGCTACTTTTCTGGCGTGCGTGAGTTTTTAATTAAATCATCGCAACCGCAGCTCAGTGCACTTGACACAAAGGACCACGGCATCGAGTGGATTTAAGTAAAGTGCAATGAAGTTGATTGGGATTGAAGCGCGAAATGGAGGGGTCGGATGGAAGGGGAGTGAAGCGAAAAACGGAGGAATTTTGGACCGATTCTGGACTGCAGCCAGCGTGGGCATCCGCGAGGTGAAATAATTAATTTTTGCTGTGTCTGCAGCATCTGCACCTACCCAGTGAGTGTACACATGAGTTTATGGCGGGGATTTAAATAATTTATCGAGCTTCCATTCTGGGATCGTGGAGATAGGCATCAGTCTCTGCGTAGGCTCGACACGCACGCAATGCAACCCATTCAGCGACCACTCGAGGGCACACACTGAGACACAATCGCTGGCGAATTAAGCGATTCTAAATTTAATTTGAATTGATTAGGCTCGGCGACGTTCAATTCGAAATGCAAGTCCAACGGAAAGGGGCTATAGTTCCTGAACTGATATCGCCCCACATGCCCGTGCCCACTGTCGCCCATCGCCCCGCTCATTTGCATATCCTCACCAAGAGGCAATAATAACTAATACAGAGATGGAGCGAGCAAAAAAAAAAAAAACAGGAGCTGACACATGTGCTAAAATGGGTTTTACATGTAACCAGTGTGTAGGGCTCGCGAGCAATATGGGGCGTTATGTCCTTTTTTCTCATCTTTCCTTTTTTTCGCTTTTTTTTTTGTTTCGCCTGCTTGTCCCTCCTTAACACACACACTCGCACGCAGATAGATGGATCTGTGTGTGGATATTTTTATGTAGCTTCGAGGAATCAACCGAATAACCGTCTCTCTGTTCTGAATACAAATGGACGGTTATGAGATGTGGGCCCGATGTGCAAAAGCAATTTTAAAATCCTACCCCGCGCACAATGCGAGGACAAGGACGAGGACGTAATGGGAATATACGACGCGCGGAAGGTATGTTACTACCCCGCATACACGCATTTAGTTGCGGTTCCATCAATTTTTTAGTTTCGCCTGGTTTTTTTTTTCGTTTTCGTCCACACTCTCTACACCCCGAGTCATTTTTTTGTTTTTCGGTTTCCTCTGTGTCCTCGTTTTTTTTTTTTTTTGTGGTCCTGTTTCAACATTTATTTATTATTGCATTTGTCCTGACGCTTTGTTTTATATGTGTTCGAATTTAATGGTGACACCAGATGTTGTTTTAGAATTATAAAATCCTTTCTCAAATAGAACCAGAGAGAAAGAGAGAGAGAGATGGGGTGCATGTGTCAAGGAGGATATGTCAAATTATCGATGTGCAGAGATAGACCGGAGAGCACACACAATAAGATACATCATTTGGGACCATTATCCTTATGATTGCTGTGATAACACACAGAATACGTGTAACACACACCCCAGTAGTTTAAACCGCAATTGATGCCCGAACGACCGAAAAAGGACGACGAATTCAATATAAATCCACCTCACTGCGACTGCGACAGGGGCGTTAATCACTGTCCAATATGTGGCTACTGATCTGATCTGATGGCCTGTGGGGGGGATGTTTTTTATTCGCCTGTAACGGGTGGGTGAAAAATTTCAATTGCCCTGCGAACTGTCGATGATGGTTTTTATTTTACGTGAGGGTGGTTCAACCAAATTCTGTGGTGTTTAAAGTTTCGAAAAAAAAAAAATTCCTATAATTCATTCGTTCTCAACAAGCAGCACACTTCCAGCATTCGAAATGCATTCATTCTCCCTGCATTCATTCTCCATTTGCAGCTGCTGTAACATAACTCGCATATCCAGCAGGGATCATCCCGCAATATGATAATTTCATTTCAAACGCACTTTCAGCTCGTGCGTTGCACGTTTAACCCCATAAATGGGTAATCAATCTGCGTGCTACGCATTAAAGGTGCATGTTTCCGTGTGTGTACGACGTACGGCAGGAGTCAAAGGTGAAAAGCGCGCGCTCACTCATGTCATCGCGCATTGCTCAACCAAATGGTGGTGTGGCGTGCAGCGCCCCTTCCCGCTAACGATGGCACGAGGATAACTCTTTCCTTTTGATTGCAAGCATCTTGTTGTCTCTTAACACATTTTTTCGGGCAACCAGCACGGCGATAGGGGTTGATGGTGTGTATGCAAATGGTGATTTCAAACAAAAGGGCTGTTCGCATTGCATACGCGCTTCTGCTTATCGATTAAGGGTTGCCTACCCTAGCCGGAGAGATCACATCTTTTTCTCTTCCGGGCGCGTTCTTCTAATTGTTTTCGGAATTTTTTTTTTTAAGTTCCTTTCTGTTCACATTCAAAAGCAAGAAAGGATTATTTTTAGGTTGTGCGCTCCCATCCCCGGGATGAGAAGAAACGGCGGCGCCTGTGGAAGACGTCTGCCGTGAAAAGGATGCGCGCATCAATTCAATACCCGATCCGATTCATGGAAAGTCAGTCCCGTGCTGCCATGCCATGCTGGATGTGATACGAACCCAGCCGCAAAAGGATTCTCTTATATAATTGAAAGACGAAAATAGCACAGGTACATATGATGTGGAGTAGAGTGTCCTCTACTCGTACAGATGTCACTGACACATGTGATATTCTCCTCCTGCTGTGGGACCTGCGCTGCCACATGAGATGCGAAATATTAATAATAGTACAGAGCGAAAGGACATGGCGGTGCACGAGACCACAACGGGGCACACGGGCGTTAGCGTGAAGCTATTTGCATTTTTTCGAAGCGGAAAATCTATAAATATCGTCAATTTCAGTGAAAAGTTCTATTGTTGGGGTTTATTCACTTATCACCGGCAGGCAGGATGTTCGCCAAAACAAACGGCAGAGCGGGCGGGTTTTTGTTTTTGAAGTCACAGCAGGACATCCTACTTTCTCTATCTGCACACACAAATATGTACATTCTGGCGAAGAAGTCTATCAGAAGAAGAAGAAGAAGCAATGCCTCGTGTGCCAAGAAGATTTTCATTTTCGCTCTATCCCCATGTGATATCCTTTTTATTTTGCGCACCCCTTTTGCCTAACATCTGCATTGAACCACGAATTACTGGTGCTGATGGTGTGGTGCCACTGCACATATCCTGGTTACGGACATTTCGTCGTTTCTTTGTTTTATTTGCTGTTGCTGCTGCTGCTTCTGCTGGCCGTATCCTTTTCCTTTTACATAAGATCTGCACCAGCAGGACACTCTCAAGTATGTGGAAAGGAGGAGCATTGCTTAAAAAAAGGGGTGGCGAGTGTGATTTTTCGTTTTGCGGTTGATAAAATTCAAGTATATCCTCGTGTACATTGAAGCATATCCTCGAAACAAAAAAAAAAAACGGAAAATCCCAAAAAAAAGAGTCAAGCGAACCCATCCGCCGCCAGTCAAGCGTCATCACTCCTTTTTGTCTGTCGTTCATCAACCAGATCAACTCTCGAATGCATGACGTGCTGCGGTGGCAGCGCTGTCGACGGGGAAGAGATATGTGCTGCTGCTAAATTGACCGCCTGCTGAAAATTAATCGCTCAGCAGCAGCACAAAACACAGCTATGAACGCTTGCCAAAGGATATACTACGCGAGAGATAGTCATCGGCAAAAGGATGTGAAACAATGAAGAGGACACAGAACAACAACAAACACAAGAACAGACAGTCGTCACATATCATCCGTCGTTTGCAGTCCCGTTTTCTACGACTCTACTTTTTTTTCATTTTTTTCCAATTCTTTTATTGTTTTTGGAAGTTCTTATGGGGGTTTTTTTCTGACAAGATGACTATCTCCGCCTCGACCACAAGGACTACTTGCAATCGGTGGGATGGCTTTTGTGGGATTTCTCTGCAGGATGAGGTGGTTTTTTTTTTTGGGTGGCTTGCCACAATTGAGGTAATTATCGATTATCCGAACGATTGTTTGAACTTCTAGTGACCCTTTGAGAAGGGGGAAGATTCAGAAGTTCAGGAAGGAAGGGGAAGGTGGAAAACTGGTGTCCCACAAGGCGGCTACTTTGGTCATTTTCATTTTCTTTTGTTCAATCAAATAGAGATGGTGTTCCTTAAAAGCGACCCACATGATTGTCAATCAACAGCTAAGACTGCTGTGAGAGAGTGTGTTTATTGACTCAGCATGATATCCAATCATTTATTCAAACCGAAAAGTTTTATTGGAACAGCTTGTGGCATTAATTGAGACTGACTTGTTTGCCCAGACGGTTTGTCTTTGGATATCGGAGTGTTTAATGACCGAATGGCTAAAAAAGGCCTTCAATTGGACGTGTTTGGGCAGGTTGTTCAAACTTTTCTTTGTTGTAGTCACTTTTTCGACTGTTTCGTGATTTCCGGCGAGTTTCTGGCGAGTTATCGCAACGAAAACGAAGAATTTAAAATGTTTTTTTTTACCAAAATTGTTGCAAACAGTTGAATTCGAAAAGAAAATACAATTTGGTCCCAAAAATGTTGGTCAGAAATGCGTGAAGGTTGTGACAAAACTTGTTCAAAAACCAAAATTTTGAGTATTCAGAGATTTTTTATTCAACAATGTACGACGGTGTTGTACAAAAGAACTCACTTTAAATTCCACCTCCAGATCCAACCCCAAATTCAAAATGGCTTCCACGAAACACCCACCTCCTCACTCGCATACAAAAAGGTTGACCATTAATTGATTCAAAAATACACACATCCATCACCTTCAGTGATTGAAAAGACGAACTTTTATCAACAAAATGTTCCCCGTGAAAAAAGGGGATCCTCGCATGCATAATATAAATCCATCTCCGCAAACCCACATGCCACACAGATTTACACTCACTGTGTATGAGTGTACCTACTAATTGGAATTATTCGCATAATAAATGAGGAATGTGGCAACGCATTAGTCTAATTAAAAATTTACACCGTAAAAATGGACCACTCTCGGTAGGAAAACGCGTTGAAAATCAAACCGCTGACATCGCTCACACACACATGGAGACGTACCAAAAAAAAAAGAAAGAAAAAAACAGAAAGGACAACTTCAACGAATGCCATGAATGAGGAATGACTAACAACAACACCAAGAACGGACGACAAATACAAAACAAAAAACGACAACAAAAAGTAAAAAAAAAAAACAACACAACATGGTTGACAATTTCACAGTGTTAATTTCGAATGTGTTGTCATGTGCACATATCAAACGAGCAGAGTTTCAACTGAAATGAAAAAGGATAAATTCATGTGGTGAATGTCCTTTTTTTACACCCCATCCAACCCTCCTCCCACATACTCGTTGAGTAATTTTAATAAATTTGAACTCTCTCTTTCTCTATGCAAAAAAGGACGACGATGGCATCACACAACAGCATCAGCGGTAGCAGTAGCAGCAGCATCGAAAGGATGAAGGAACGAAGCGAAAAAAAAATCTATATAGAGCACACATACTGGCGAAGGATGCATCCTTGTTGCACAGGCAAATGATTAAAGGACATCATGGACTGTGAGCAACAAAAAAAACAGCACAGAAATCGTGATGCGATGCAAGCTGTGGACAGAGATACTCCTCCGTTTAGACAGAAATTAAAAGCGAAAAATCAAAACAAGAAAATCATCATGATGATGATGATGATGATGCTCACTCGCTCTCAGCATTGTCAGGATCTTCTCCTTACACACATGCACGCGCTCTTAAGCACAAAAATGGTATTGAAGGTCAACCATGCAAAGGTAATGAACAGTCACAGTGACATTTTGATATTTTGTCGGGTTGTTTGCTGTGCGCTGTGTGTGTATGTTTTTCTTTCCTCTGTTCATATTGCGTCGTTGTGTCCTGCTTTGCCTTTGTGTAATGATGTCCTGCTGGCTGCGGTTTTAAGGGGTTATTCGACGCGCAAGATATCCCATCCTTTAGATACGATTGTTTAACACTGAAGTGGATTTTCTTTTCTGGTCGCTTTCTTGTTGCCTCACTCACTTCCCATTGTCTCTTGTCAACGTAATTTTTTCATCATCATCTCCTCTCGGGATCATCAACACCAGCCAGCACCAACGCTGAGCAGTACAGATGTTGCCATGCATGCTCACGAGGGTGTGCAAGGACTAGGACTAAGGAACATCTATCAATATAAATCAAATGCACGTTTCAGACAGGCCCCCGCAAACGAGCGTCTGTGTCTTGGGTTTGCCTTTCAAGGAGCTGGCTAATCGCCTTATCACAGTGTCCTTAATCCCCTTAAAGGGTTCAACTGCATGACCAGACCATTGTGTTGCACAATCACAATCAAAGGGGGAAAAAGGAAACTGGTTTCATCTTATAAACAACCGCCACCACATCACCAGGTGGGCGCTCACTCGAATACGAATTGAATTGCCCAACATGACAGGCCGTCAAAAGGATGTCAAACCAATCCACCCTCTCTCGCACTCGATGTTGGCACGCGAACAATTTACACAAAAGGTCAGTCTTATTGACAAATATTTTCTCAAGCACAAAGAGAAAAAAAAAATGCAGCCTCGTGAATTATTCATTCCAGTCCACGTTGTGCTTGTCCAGCACTGTGCGATTAAAAAGTGGAGGAAACAACAAGCAAGCACGGAACTACCTTTGCTGGATGAAAAACGCTTTGGAAAGGATGTGATTTTTTGTTTGAGTTGTTGTTGTGTGGTCATCAAAAGCAGAAGGGAAAGGCTGCTGGCTTCTGCATCATATTCATATTTGTCCTTGAGGGACATGACATCAAGTCGTTATTTAACGACGACGACCCCTACTCGACCCTGACGGACATCAGTGAGTGAAAAACCGGAAAAACACAACAAGCGAAAAAAAATAACTGAACAAGAAGTATCTATGAGATACTGAGAGTTGTTGTGCAACAACATTCCTAAACACTGCCTCTCACCCTTTATCTGTGCAATTGGCGGAGTGTGTGTGCCTGTGTGTAGCATTCCTTTCCGTTTTCCTGTATGTTTCCTGTTTTTTTTGTTTTTTATTTTATCTGTTGTCAGTCTTTTTGTATAGCGCACACACAGGATGTCAAAGGACATTGGTTAACATTTCATTTTTGCCCTTCTGCCCACTGCACCAGCATCCGCAACATCCACACGAACGTTGTCCATTAGACTTTTGATGTCAGAGGTTGGCATTTTTTTTTTTATATATTTTTGTTGTTGTATTTTTTGTATTTTGTGCATCCGTGTCAAAGAGGTTAAGTGAATGGTCAAAAAAGTCATCAATGCCGCTCATCCTGTGTAGCGGCGCGCATATCTACAAATGAATGCTGCTTTGCTGGAGTAGCGAGGACAAGCGAGGAGGCGGCCGGCAGAGGATCAAGCAATGTTGTATATCCTGCCCGAAAGGGGTGATAAACTTTGTTTGACTCTGCCGCCGCCGCCGCCGCCACTGCCAGTGCCACCATAATGCCGGCTTTATACTTGAAACATCAAAAACATTTTTGCACACACATAGGAGCGGTGCATTTGATAGAGAATTTTCAATGAGGAACCTTTTCGAAACTTCCCATAAAACAAGGACTGGGGAAATACTACAGGACTATGGGATGGACGTTGTGGATAGCATCAATCTGACGACTGACTGTCAAACACACTTGACTAGAGGATGAGCGAGAGACGACAAAGAGATAGAAAGAGACACTCACCACTGTTCAAGGTATTCGATTCGGCGTCGGCTACTTCAATTTTTGGTTTTTTACTCGGCGGCTGACCATCATTGGACCTCGACGGTGTTTGACTGCTGTTCTCCTCATCGGGATTCAAGCCACAATCGATTTGTTCCTGTTTGATGTCCAGTCCACTGTGTGGTTTTTCATTTTCTGTATCGTTTTGCGATTTTTCTGTTTGTCCCTCCTCCTGGGAGACTTCTGTTCGATTTGTTGATGAACTGTCACCCTTGGGTGTTGTGTTGTCATTTTCTATTCAAAGAAACACACAAAAAGAAAAACACACAAATGTTGATATGAATTCGTTTTTTATTTGTGGAAAAAAGAAGAAGGGGGCGCGGCGACAAACTTACCATCGACAAGCCGTTTTGGTGTGCTTGATGCTCCATCGGCTAACAAATCAGCTGGACTAGGAGGCGGTGTATGTATTCGAGTTCCGGATGGCTTTCGATTTGTTATTGGAGCTGATATGGATGGTCTGCGATTTACTAAACTAAGAGGTCGTCCATCGTCGGCGTCTCTATCACTGGTGGGACCTAGTAAATGAAAAAAAAATCCATGAAATCCTCATGTTATTTGAGGTGGATGATGATGGATGCGTACCTTGTGTGAGACATTGCCCATAGTTTTCTTTATTGCATTGTAAGACTTTGTGTTGAATAAATCTAACGATATCGGAAAGTGCGAAGGCTTTCTGACACGATCCGCAGGTTAAAATGTCCTGGGCAGCTGGGTCCGCATCAGACGAATCTGAATCTGCTGAAAATAAACAGAAAAGAAAATAGGAAAGGGGTTTTTTTTTTAGAAAAGTTGTCAAAATTTGGGTTTTTTTTTATAGAAAATTTGTTCAAAAATGGTTTGTTTGTTTGTTAGACTGTTCGTTTGGTTTCGATGTCAATTTTGGAAATTGCAGCTAAATTTTTGGTGAAGTCAAAATTTTCCGTATTTGAACGAAATTTGGATTTTGGCCAAAAAATTAGAAGAATTAGATACCTACTAACGTGACATTTGAAATAAGGATGACTAACTAGAACTCTCTTGAGTAGCAGTCAATTGCAAAGAAAAGTCTAAAATGTACTAAATTGTACTAAAACGTAGATCGAGAAGAAAAGTAAACATCTCCAAAGTCAAAGTCCTTTCAATCCTTGTGAAGTGTCAACCACTGATAAATGCTGACTTGACTCACGACCAACATTTAGGCCAAACACATTTGAAAGGCCTTACGTCATACACGAAAACAATGAAGCCAATTTATAGGTAAGGGTTTATGCTTGCTAATCCTGTTTTCTATAATTCGCTGAGATGCCAAAAAGTTTTCTGGTGCCGAAAATGCTCGCCTTTGACAAAACAATAAACGAACGACCACCTACATCACTCATGTACAAATACCCAACATTTGATGACCAATATTCGAATTAATTGGATTTTTTTTGAGCATAAAACATGTTAACTCACTAGGAACTAGGTTATGTATGTATTTACAGCCATAGCAGCGTAATAATAAAACCACAGTTTTAATTTCGCTACCAATCGATTTATACCGAAACTATACATAAATCCGATTCAAGCATCGATTGCCAATGGGCCGTAAGGATGAGGACACACCACACACACCAACACCAACGAAACAGAACTCATTTCTGGTGTCTCTGGTCTGTGGTGTATCGTCTTGATTAAATGACTCGGGAATAACCATAGCCAGAGTCGTCGCCATCCATTTCGAACTCACAAAAATAAATTGTTCAATAAATTTTATCTTAATTCCTAGTGGTTGCCCACCACCGTTCGTTTTGGTCGGCGGCGGTGGCGTCTCCCTCTCCCCTACCTCGTGCACTGGATATCAATACTCTTACGTTTATTAGTTCGAATTGATTGGGCCGTACAGCTACCCCCACCAGACCGACAGTGACGCCGATTTAATCGTAAATCGGGTTCGACGACAACAGTCACACAACAAAAAAAAAAAGAAAAAGGTACAAATAAAAACCACCTCGGAAACAATAAAAACGGGCACATGTGAGTGGCTGTGGCTTATTTGTTTCTGCTAAAGGTTTGAGGTCATAATTACATTAATTCATCCAACAGCTAGACATATGTTCTGGCTGGCCAAAAATCGAGTCTTATTTGCTTAGCAACGGGATGCGGCTGCACACACATTGTGCCGTCTGTGTCCACCCCATATGCAAATTTCGGCGTCCAGACAAAGTCTAATCCCACCAAATCCCGTTGGTCGTTAATTTAATGATTTTTCGCCAAACTAACACCGAAACGGGAGTGTGTTCCACGCTCGAAGGATTACAAAGGACACCTCTCTGGTACTTCACTGTGGTGATGGTGGACGATCCAGAGCCAAGGCAACGAACAACACAGCGGCCAACAATGAAAGCGCGGTAAATATTTCCGCTTCAAAGCAATGATTTTCGGAAGTCCTTTACATTTTCGCAAAAATCCCCGAGCGGCGAGGAACTGGGAAACGACTGGCCGGGGTTGCGACACATTCATCACTCACCTCCACTTCAGGTGAAATACACAGCAATAGCAGCACAAGCGCGCGCACACACACACAGGACTCATGTCACCATGCAGTGAGTCCTTATTTTGAGCGAAGGATAAAAAGAAATATTCATCAAGTGGTGCAACAGCACAGCAACCCCTTGTTATGGTCAGTTTTTCTGCTGTCAAGCGTACAAAACAGAAACAAAAAGAAAGCGAAACCGAAAAGGGGTTTCGCATGAATAGGCGGCACACATTCAACGCCAAGCATTGACGTTTTTGCCCAATTGAAGGGGTCGCACCGAAGGCGAGCGAAAAAAAAATCCGTACATATGCGAATTTGGAAACAAAAAAAAAACTGCAAAAGTAAAGTTTTCTCGCCTCTGGCTGTGTCCTAGGATTGCCACAACATTGTGTTGTGTACGCAAATTGATAGTCCGTGATGTATTACTTATACATTACCCGGGGGCCATGACACCAATGACACATCTTCGAGAGGCCACACCAACGAAGGTGTTCATCATGACGAATGCCCCCACCACCAAGCACACATATGTCTGTTTGTTCTGGTCACAGCCGAACTATGGCATTATCTGCGTGTGTGATTGCGGTGTTGTATCGCCTGTGGCGCTATTTCCGGTTTATTTATTTATTACTTCGGTTTTTTTTTTTTTTTTGTTTCATTGGTAAACTTTCTCAATTTACGGATGACAGAGCTGGACGACTGGTGGGTGGGCGAGTGGATGAGAAGAGAAGTCTTGTGTCAACCCGAACCCATGACTAACTAACACGTAATAAATTTGATTAGATGGACAACCCTGCATGGATAAGTAATAAAAGAAACAAGAGGCAAAAAATGAACCCCTCCTGCCGCATGACACACAGTCAGTCCTGTGTGCGGTATCCCTCTGTCAATTATCCCGCGCAACCATGTCATATTATCGACGTTTCGGCTAATGTCAACCCTGTAAATAATTCAGCAGCCTGAGGGGATGATAGGACACGGCTTCATTACCGTCAGAGATCTAGCGACTGTCTGGCTCTGGTGTGGGGGCGATAGGGGTCACCAGGCAGCAGTTGAGTTCTGATTGATTGGGATGTGCACTTTTTTCTTTCCTTTTTTTTTCTTCCCTCCCATAAGAGATATGTGTCCTTTTTTTCCTCTACTTTACCCTCTTTTTTATGAAATTTTCCCTCGTTTTTTTTCCCCCCGGTTTCTCATGTATGTTCGATGTAATTGAACATTCCATATGTCAGTTCCAATTAAGAATGTCAATTGCTGAGTATTGCCAACCGGTTGCATGTGTTCCTGTTTAATCAGGTGCAAACTTTGAAAATCTACTACAATGCTCAGACGGAAAAAAAAAGACAATCCAATTGGAAGTTCTGTCGCAAGACTTGTTCGTGTTCCTTTCGTGGGCCGAGTGTGCGAGTGTGTGAAGAGGTAAGAAACCCGAAAAAATCATATATATTTCCACCACACATTCACACAAGCCAACGTCGGAGAGGCGGACAGCACACAATGACCAATGGAATTTTGGAATAGCCAAAAGTAAACCAGTTTTTCGGATATACGCCCGATAGGAGTGTGCGTGCTCAGTTAAGGGTTGACCATTGGTCAGTGGGTAGAGGCGAGAGTCAAGGATATAACACATCAGTAACGGAATGTGTGCGTGTGCCTTTGCCTGGATAGATATTGATTGGTCGAAGTCAAGTGTGTACATGCGAAGGATAAGTCGTATGGCATGACTGGCACTGCTATTGTGTGTTTGCTTGTGTGACGGGTTTTCGTTTCGGATTGTACATAGTTTATGTGTGGAATGTTGCGGGGGCGGTGGTCTTTCGAAATTGTCATGATGTTGGTTTCGATGAGATTCGAGAGAAATTTGGAAGTTATTGACACGACATCTGCTTTGTGGCCCCCCTCCAAGAAGAGACACGCCTCTGTCGTCTGGATGGTGACGCCTTCTGGATTACACAAGATAAAAATCCGTCAACAAATTTCATCCAAATGTCATCTGAGTGCAATGCAACTCAAAAACAACAGATGACCTAAGCTAAACATGTTTGTCATTCAGAACAATACTCGATCCACCTGCCTGTGCCGTGGTTGATGACGAGAATGTCAATGCCAAATGTCAGAAGACCTCCTGTCATTTCATGCAAGTCCGCGGATGCCTTCTGAATGAAATGCCAAAGTGATTGTTGAAAATTGCTTTCGGGACTGAGTAGATTTCTTGGTTAGACCAGAATTGCAACTGACAATTTGACTGGCATTTCACCCGTCACCGCACTATTCCGAAAAACGTCAAGAAAATGCATCGACGAATGTAGTTGACGTACTTAGTACATCAGCAAAACGTCTCTTACATTGTTTTAAATAGGCGACAATGACGCAACATTTGACAGCACACTGGACATTTGAAGGGACTGACAGATGTGAGATGGATGTGAGAGAGTATTTTCGGCTAAAGATAAATGACGGCAAGACTGTTGTGAAGCGCTCGGCACTTAGAGAGACTGACAGGAGAAGTGTCACATGTGAATTTTGACAGCACGAAAGTTGAGCCGATTCGAAATGAATTCCAAATAATTAATGATTGAATTTTTATATTAAAAATTTTCAAAATTGAGTACATTTGTTGTTTGAAATGTCAATCTGATAAATGTCAGACACATCGCCATTTCGATCTCATAAAAAAAAATACAACACAGATGGATGCACAACTATCATCATCATCACGTCGACCCCTTTCCACAGTCAATTTGGGTTGACTTCTGTCAAACGCCATCACCATTCCTGGCAAATGTCATATGTCAATGCACTTGTCAAATACTCACAGCAAACAAACATGGATGACGGCAAAAAAAAAAATGAACAAAAATCAAAGAGAAACCATGAAAAATTGCTTCATCCTGAGTAACTTCTGTTAATAAATTGAAAACCCTTTTTCGACTATGACGGCGGTGGTGGTTTTCATCACTTCCAAGCCGATTAAGTCAATACAGCCGATAGTTGACACATCGCATATTGGTTAAAGGGTTGATGCGGGGTGGGGGAGGAGGGAGGGAGGATTCCACATCAATGTTAACCTTAATTCAGTGCAGCTGAGAGGACATAAATACCATGATTGTCATCACATTTTCACACCATTAGTTGTGGATTTTTACTGTTCAACGGATAAAAGGTGACATGTCAATTTTGACAATGACACACAGGCAACAACCATCAGTTCAGTATGCACGAAGTGCAGAAAAACTGCTGAAAGTTATGACCATTTATTCTTTTATTCTGACACACAAGATTACTATCATCCCCCTTCAGCCATGTGGCAGCAAACTCCTTTGGGCCTCGCCTTAAGACGGGCGCGAATGTTGTGCAATTAATGAGTAGCACATCAATTTCGTAGCGAAAATTAGCCATCGAGCCGAGAGCCGAGTGTGGTAGCAACTAGCCAAGGCGGTTGGGGGCGGAAAAACCACTTTTTCAAGATTTATGCACGTTTAAGGATAAAAGCGATGCTTGCGTAAATGAATGGCTAAACAGTTTCGTTTCACTGTGGTTAATGATTATAACGCAACGATTCTCTAAATGAATGTGTAAAAGTATGTGTGTGCGTGTGGTCGGGAAAACACTTCACCGAATGTATATCCTTAAACTCAATTGGGAGGGTTGGGCGTTACACATCTAACACACTACTGCTGGTGGTTGTTGGTGGTATGGTGATTTTTTCCCATCAAATTTCCATATTAATGGGCATATCTTGCCACCCCCACACCCCGAGACCCATTGAGGAATAATAAAAATGGGAGTGAAACCAATTGCTGATACAACGCAACAAAAGGATATCCATCTCACTTCTCACATATCGCGTTCGTGCCCGTTGTGGTGGGGTTTCCTGGTTAATTCTGATGATACGAGTCGTATAGCAAAGCGAGGACCTGCATTCGAATGAAAGCGGAAAAGTTATTATTTATACTGCTTTGAAGTAATTGCTTCCTAGTGGTTCCTCTCTCTCTCTCTCTCTGGCAAAGACAAAAACTCACAAACAGAGTTGTGTTAGATTTTGACTCGAATGGGATAATAAATTCGCTTAAGGAGATCCACTACACACTTCATCTGGCAACAACAAACGGCCAGTGAATTGAGAGAGGCTCCTGCTGCCGAGTTATTGATTGTGTAGGTGGTGTTTGTGGCGAATGGTGGATATATGAGAGGATCTTGGGTGGCAAACAGACAAACACAGGAATTTCTGAGATAAATGGGCGTTTTCCGTTTCTCCGAGGAAAATTCGACAATTGGACGTCTTGCGGTGAAGCATTCTTTTCGTTCTTATTTACTCAATCTGTGTGTAATATTTGACTAAATGTTTTGTATTCAACGGTATTTGTTCATCATTCGTACAAAGAAACCGGGCCAGCTTCATGGTGATAACGATAAAAATGATAAAAAAAAAAAAACGAAACACCACACCGACCGCCCGACAATGTCGACGACAAATGACAAATATAGCCACGGGATCTACAAATGCATATGCATGTGTCCCACATACTAGGCTACTCTACCTGGCGGTGGGCTCCAGCGAGCAGTTTCTTTTTTTTTCAGCGTTTTTTTTTTTTTTTGTCTTACTTCTCTCTCGCTCGGCGGATACTTTATTGTCCCCTAGATACTTTAATAATACAATTAAATGCGACATGTGCCTATCAAAGAGGGCATACCTACATGAGTACCGAAATATCATTCGTTTTCGCCTACCACTGCTGCCACTGCCCCTACCGCCGCATTGCCATCATCTACAAGGCAACAGCGGAACCAGAGAGTGTATCTAGGTGTTACTTAGTCGAAGAATGAATAAGAAACAAAAAAAAAAAACAGAATACCGAGCACCCAAAGCCTGGTCGGAGGAAAAGAAACCGACCAAAAGAACGTTTCTTGTGCAAATATTTGTTAACGCGGGCCACAACACCATTGTATCTGTAGCGCTCTGTATTCTGTTCTAGATGATAGCTCACCTTTTATTATATATATGTCTTTTTTTCTTTCCTGCTTCGGTTTCATTGTTAACATGTAGCATATGAAAGTAAAGTTTGAACAGTGATTGCATTTGTATTTAGGGGGCTAGCCACCCGAGTGACTTCTCTAGGAGAGGAAGTCGTGGTCGCGGTCGCAGTCGCACTCGCGGCCGAAACTAATACAACAAATTACACATTTCTCTTTGCAGTCCCGACGAAGACGTCGACGCCGACGACGACGACATCGACGACACCAGCTTTTCCGTTTTGTGTTTTCAGCTTGTGCCCGAATTCGGAGAAGTGGAATGGGGGGAAAGGTGAATGAAAAAACCAAAAAAAAAAAAAAGAAGGTAGAGCGGGTTTCATAAGAATTCCCCCGAGTTCAATGCGTAGGTGGGATACGTGGTGGTGGTGGATACAGCCGTCTCCTCCCTTATCACTAAAAATAAACAGACACACACATCCCAACACTTGTCCCGCACACATTTAAGTTCGTACAGAACCTTTGGACGGCTCGGCGAAGCGGAGAGTAGAAACAGCAACAACAACAACAACAAAAAAAACAGACACAAGGTACATAGTAAAACCCTCGTAACAAATTATAAGCTGGAAAGGGGTGGCGAGGAGCCAACCAATGCTCTGGGGAGCAAGAGGAGCACGAGGGACACACAGGGATGGATGTGGGACAGTTGTGTTATAAACCGTTGAAAAATACCGATAACAGGCAGTGTAGTCTGCATTCGAATAGTATACACCAGCAGGCATTGTGTATACGTGGCCATCCAATGTTGACAACCGACAACCACGACACGATACAGTACTGAGCGCTTTATTTACCCTGAGCAACCTTGGTGAAATGCTGATAGTGACCAAGCTTCGTATAATATAGACTGTATGCAAATGCGCGGTGGCTAACAGTGGTGTGGATAAAAAACTAGTCCAATATGTATGTGACCCTTTTGGTACACCACCCGCACATGTTGCCGGGGGGAGGGGGGGGGGGAGGCAAAGAGCCTACTTTAGACTCGCCCCAATTGCTTTTAAGAGATACAGAATGGTTCGGTTGGTTTCATTTATTTTTTTGTGTGGTCTTTTCGATTGTGTACAACTGCGTAACACGGATAACAGTTGATTATGATGAATAGGGTGGCTTATTTTTACCACCGTCCACTCCATATGCATTTGACCTAGCGAAACTCCAGTTGGATATATGGAAATCCTATTCAAATTGATAGGGGACTGCCGTAGGTGTGATAATTGGTGTCAGACAGTGGAGGCGAGAAGGCGAAGGCTACAAAGAATGTTTCTGAAATAAAATAGGTGTTCAGATAAATGTGTCGGATAAGTGGATTTTGAATTTTAATTTAAAAGATGATAAAATGTTGCATCAAAAAATCAATTAAAATCGGAACGGATAAAGTATGGATATGTTCGGATAAAAATTTGGATAATCTTATCGAAATGTAAGAAATGCAGTCTTGAATTTTGAACATGTTAAACTATGAAATATTTGTTTGGGATAAGTTTTAAGACACTGTAAGCTCAGGCTAATGACTAAGGATGGAATTGTCACGTGAGATAACTTTAGATGACGCAACTTCAGCTGATGTGTAATCAGTTTTGCAGTGCTTAAGAATCTTGGGAATTTATAGGCAGAGAGCGAATGTTGGGAAATCAAGTCGGACCACATTAGTCTGGCGGTAAGTTATAGTGGATTAGCACCATTGTGACATAAGCATGTACCATCAACATGATAGCCTCTCGAGACTGTTCGCAAAGCGCCAAGAGATTTTTTAGATACATTAAGAGCAATGATAACACGATTACCAAGCGGATGTTTGCCATCTGAACACAAACGCCCTCGCCTTGGACCCTCTCATGTACAAGTGACAAGCAAACAGAGTACACTTTTATAGATACAAAACGATAACAAGGTCCGACAAGTCTTGTGGTTATTTTTTTTTTTGTCTCTCTAGTTTTCCACTATTCCGTTTATGAGAACAATTCAAATCAGGTTATCTGGGTGCGTACACAATAAATAGCCAGAAAAAGGAAACAAATTAGACTTGTTCATTCTTCGGGGTTTTTTTTTCTTTCTTCAACTCTGCCGTGATTTTTTTTTCTTTTCTGTTCCGTCAAACAATCTGTAGATAAGCGGCCGACTTTTGTGCAAGGTGAATTATATTTACTGAAGATAATATTTTTTTTTAGAGAAAATATAAATTTGTCACAAGAATTGGGTGTTAACACGGATAAAGACGTTCTTTTGTCATGTGTCAATCTGAATGCGGGTTTCGTCATGGGGTTACGAACTTTTTTGTGCAAAAATTAACTTTTCAACATTCACTACGATATGAAAATCTGACCACATTCAAACTTCAGACAGGTTCCTTAAATTCACTTATCCAAAAAAATTAATAGATCACAACAAATTCTTTATCCGAGCGAAGATGATTGCGAATTGCTTGCTAATTTTGATCAGGTTTTGAAAAGCACTACATTTGAATTGGAACACCACTTATCCGAAACGCAATTTACGACTACGAACGTTAAACTCAAGCAAAAACAGTTCACTTACGGGACAGCGATCGAAATCCAGCATCTTCACTAACTGACAGCATGGTTGTTGATTTAAATTTCATTAAAACTCAAAAAATAAATTAATTTCAAATAAATTAAATAATTCCGTTTAGCTATTCTAATTGTTTTTCAGGCAGCACATCACGAATATTCACTTCACAGGCGACAACATAAAATGTATCTCAAAACACTCATTGCTCAAAACAAATTTGAATTTATTTTTAAACTTCTATTTTTTTTTTTATCTTATGATGTTGTTCACTTCTCCGTTGTCAACGATGTGATATGAAATTTTGTCCAGAGTAAGGATCGAAGTGGTGCTGACCCCTCAAAGAATAGTTGTGGACTGAGATCACATCAGTCTGGGACTATCGCAAGAGGAGATGCTTCATCGATGCTCTCTCTGACTCTCTACCGTACCACAGAGACCCACAGGGGTAGTTTCAGAGGACCCTGACCTCTAAGGATAAAAATAGAGAGAAAAAATACACACACACACACACACAGGAGAAGAAGAAAAAAAAAACTGCGTTAGATCCCTGACCGATTTTGGTACACGGTAGCGCCGACAACGAATCTGCGTTTTTTTTTTGTGTGTGTCGCTGGTCCTTTTTTTAGGGGTTGCAACACGATCAGAGGTGTGCATCAGAATTCACGGACGATCCTTGTGTGGTGGGGTGAGTGAGAGACGATTTTTTTCTTCTTACCTCCACTACCACTAATTACTATACGCAGAGGCGCGCAATTCGAACGATTGCCCGGAGAGAGGAACGGAGTAAAAGGGTAAATCGACGCACAACACACACTCTTGCTCGACCACATCCGTAGGGCTGGGACAGGGATTACATCAACCGTGAGTTGGGATGAATCTTTTTTTTCACACATCAACTGTCGTTCGTTACCCTTCGTCTTCAATTAATAAAAAAAAATTGCCCACCCTAAGATTTGAGCGAGAGAGGGACTTTGGTTTTTTGCAGCTTGATGTGTTTTCTTTAAGATCATTTACTTCCTTTGTGCGAAAATGTGTGTTTTTTTTATAAGAAGGGGACACACGGCCGAGGATGAAGATGATGATGACGAATTCTGTGAAAGACGAGCGGACCATATGCGTGATTCGTGTTGGCTTTGGAGCTGCGGCTGTGGCTAATCGACCCAGAGCATGATGCTTAAGACTGGATTTTGTCCCTTTTTTATGATTATGATTGTGGAACCTTTACCTTTGGCTCAGAGCTCGAATCTGTCTCTTAGCCGCGACTGTGTGCGTGTGTGTTAAGTAAAGGAAAAAAAAATAACACACTCACGAGGGGATGCGTTGCGTTTGGCTCACCCCTGAGGTAGGACATCGTCTTGGGTGGACATGTGCGCGTGTGTGTGTGCGTGAGTATCCTCGGAAGAAATAATAAAAGATGCGGATTGTTTTTTTCTTCGGTTCGATATTTTTTAGGGGTACACGTTGTGTAACGGAATTTTTTATGCAAATTTTTTTTATTAAGATTCTTTTTTTTTTCCTGCCTGGGTTCGTCGGTATCCTCACCGGAGGTATCTCCTTGCGAGTCTCCTTGGGATGAGAAAGTTTTTTGGGAATGCATAAAAAAAATGATTTTGCCGTGGGGTGAGATTTTCCCAGGCTATCAACAGATACATGGGGTGCTAAGATTGGGTTGCGCTTTGGGATGATAGAATAAAAAAAAATAAATAACACGAGGGATCCCATCTACGATGTTGCAGTTTGCACAAAAGAATCTGAATCCCGATTCTCGAGTTCTGGTTTTTTTCTTCTTCGTTTTTTGCCGGCGAACAATAGAAACGGAACGCGCGCTGTAACAATCCATTGATTTAGATTAATTTCCTTGAAATTTATTATAATTTTTTTTGCTTCTTGTCAACCGAGAGGACCCAATTCGGTTCATATGCATGCACATCCTGGCAGAAGGATGGTGGGTAAGATAAGGCATTGGTTGATTTTTTTTCAAAATTTTTTAACGGTTACTGAGGTTGCGCTCAAGGATGTGTGTTTGGCTTTTTTTTTCGATGAAAAAAAATGGATTCAACATTTTTTTTTTTCGAGAATAAATCACAAACAAAGTGAACAATGCGAGTCGATTTTTGGGGAAAGTACGCGCGGATTGTATGTAAATCTTGAAGCAATTAGGTGAAGGGAACCGTAGATAGGCATCTTTGTGGGCCAATTCGTCGGTGATTTACGGAAGATGCGAGAAGTGTGTAGGTTATAATTTAAGGGCTAAGAGGCTTCTAACGAAGTGTCGTCTTGGCGGTTTGGTAGGGAATGTTGAGCGGGAACGAACAGTTTAGCTTGGGGTTCCTTAGGAGGGTATTGTAGGTCCTCTGTTTTTTCGAAGGGGTACAGATATGTGAATAATGTTTCGAAAATACGTCACAGTTTTGCCAGCATAACATGGAAATCTAAAACACATTTTGGTACATTTCCGTTCATATGCGACACGGGCCGTCAAAGTAGCATTGATTGGCCATACTATCTCAAGAACTATGTTCCTTCCAAACAAGGAAACTGAAACGAGTACGTACATGCGATGAAGCCATATCTGCTGTCAGCTTTGGCGCCATGAGCCTGGGCAATAAATAAAAGGATTAGCTTCAATTCCATAGCAGGCACTGCGCGAAGGTTCTGTGTGCAGTTGGTTCAGGTATAGAAGACTTCGTCGGAGGATTAGTTGATCGAAATGCTGATTTCTTAGAGCATATCTCCACATGGGCAATATAAAAGTCGACTGATACCAACTTCATATCCGCCCTACTTGCCTCAAGATCAATGAAATAATAGCACATCACAACTCAAACCCTCATTTACATGACCACCACCACTCACAGCGCATCATTCATGCAGAAAGTGAATCTGATTCTCTCAAGTCAGCCGGACCTGTTTGAATATCCGTGTCCATTCATGTCGCTCTCCAGAGAGCTATACAGAGACGAGCAGACTAAGAAAAACCCATTATTGACGAACCATTGCGTCTGGACATTCACACTCTGACACAAAAGATTCATTTTTTTTTCCTTCCATTTTTTTCCAAAAAAAAATACAACGTCTCTTCACAGAAACGTTTGTTCATCATCATTTTACATCAGTTCCACGTCAAAGAAAGATCAATCAGAAGTCGTCAAAAGAATTTTTGACATGTCATTAAGGATTGGTCACAATTCATATTTCGGCATACTACACAGTCGGTCGCTGTCGCAGTCGCCTTCGCCTTCGTCTGTCCAGCCAGCTAAAGCAGAATATTGGGAACACTGTCACCTTTTCGATGGTCCATTGTGTTGTGTATTGCAGTGTTGAATACACAAAGACATGGGGCATCATTCGAGCACATACGGCTCACATGAAAAATATGAATCGAGGTCCCAAGACGAGACTCTACACCTACTCCCACTGTCATTCATAATGCGATGGTATCGGGAAATATTTTTTGGTAAACAAGTCCAGAGAGGCGACAAGAGAAACAGAAGGCTACGAAAACAAAAAAAAAACACAAAACCGTCGAAACGTTTCATACGTGTCCGGCGTGTGAGATGAAACTGCAGATATCTACAATCTTCGAGATGGATACACTCGTTCCGTACCAGATGGACGGTCGCAGTACAGCACATACCGCGTAAGCGTTGCCGCCATCGGTCGGTGGACGAGATTTGAGGTGTGTCGCCGCGCAGACATTTTTAGCCCACAAACCTGCCATTTGGGTACGAAAAAAAAAACTGATACACAAATGTGACGAGCAATAAAACCAGAAACGGAAAAAAAAAAAAACAAGAGAAAAAAACAATTCTGCGAAGTCTCAAGATCACCTAAGACAAGAGGGAAAACCCTAGACTGGCCGTTCTTGCGCTGATGGTCATTCGAAAGATACAAGAGCCGGCACGGTGATTATGCCAATCACAATGAGTTATATTGTTTTATTGGCCCCCGACTATGGACAGGAGAAATTTACCTTTTATTTTTTACCGTGAACGAGGGGGCGTTCTGTTTAGTATCATAAAGGTTTGTTGTTTTATTTTTGAGTTCTTTTTTTTCCGAAGGGATCGGTACCAGCGGTCAACTCAAACGAAATTAGTGTGCTCCGCTGTTGTCATTGTTTTATGATACCATTGTTGTGTAAAGTATGATGGGTATCTGTTGTTGTTACTTTTGGTGACAAATCGTTTACGTTTTGATTGACGGCGACTGATATTTAGTGCGCAACCTTTTTTTTTGCTTATGAAACCTTGGAGTGTTTTTTTTTAAACGACGAATGGTGTTTCTTGAACACGATTCCTGTAATTAGCAAATTTGATTGTAATTGTCCTTCAAGAGAAGTCTGCATGAATGACTTGCAGAAATTACATTATCCGAAATATTTTAACATGTTTTCACATTTATCCGGACAGTTAAAAGGTCTTAATGGAATGGATTTGTTATGCATATTGACATTTCAGGAGTTTGACTTGCAGACTTATCATTATCCGAAAGATCTAGGCATGTTTTTACATTTATCCGGACAGTCAAAAGATGTCAATTGAATCGACTTCAAATGCATATTTCCATTTAAAGTATTCAACTTGCAGGCATAACATTATCCGAACGTTTTTGGCAATCTTTGCGGATTTTTACACTTATCCGGAGAGTCAAAGCGTCTTAATGGAATCGACTTGAAATGCATATTTCCATTTCAAGAGTTGGACCTGGCAGAAGATTGTCCGGAATAGTTCGGCAATTTGTTATCCAGGCAATTGCATAGACATGACGTTCCAGCATTATCCGACCATATCCGCGGTTAAGCAATCCAATGGATAATATAAATTGTCAACCGTGGAAAATCGAGAAATGTGTCCACAAAAGATTTTATGCCAAAAACACATTTGTAAAGTGACCCCTGGCTTATCCGACCAAATCCACTTCACCCTTTGCCTTTTAAATTTATTATGCAATAAAATCATTTCATTGGTTATTAGTCCCGGACTATTGATACACACTGCTACTTCCTTGTAACCTGATGAAAAAAGGGTTCATCATGCGGGCCCGTCCAACAAGCGTGCACACACACACACACAGTCATCGCGTTCAACTCAACACAGGAACAATAAAACGCTCTTAATTTGTCACAAGCCTACATATTAAGTTATTATCTCCCGCATAATTCTCTGTGGCAGTTGTTGGTTCTAGGAACCGAAAAAAATTTCACATGGCACATGGCAGTGTGTGCTGCAGCTTCCATTGCGCGCACGCATGCGTCACATACAGCAGCGCAACACTTGGGTATGCTGATCACGCAGAAGACTGGGCGCGTTGTATGACAGAAATTCGTTCGGACATACACAAGCGAGCGCACACACTCTCATATCAGATACAACTTGGTCATAAGTACACATGCGCTTGAGATAAAAACTTAACACGTAAGGGTAAAGTCCTATCAGCGTCTGCGTATCTCAGAGGTACGTGAAGAGATTTTTATTTCATCTCTTGGCCATTTAAATAAGAAAACAAACCCACAATGCTCATTTGTGTCTGTCTGTCTCTCTCGCGCCGGCTCTCAGCCGGAAAACAAAGAATTAATGCACTGCAACACAAAATTTAGCTTTAATTCCATCACACAGATCCACGAAAACGGGGCGCGAGTCACAGCGAAGGAGCTGAAGCGGTCCACCGAAGAAAAACGATTACAAATCCTAACCTACCTACAAAAGGTTGCCAACCGGGCGCGCATACTGAACACACTCTGCCGACCGCTGCCACCGCCGCCGCCGCGCCACCGCCGTCGACGCCACCGTCACCACCACCATCGTCGCTCAGATAGACATGCACAGTGCATAGTGCAAAAGTGGTTGGGTTGCATGCACCCACCCAACCTCTGGGTCCGGCGGAACTCCGAGTGGAGATCTAATAAAAGTTCGTGAGAACTAGATGCTTATCGACGATGGTAACGAGAGGTATTTCAATGGCTCTTCTTTCTCCTCCGCCAGCGACGCCGCCGACGTTCCATGTTGCAGTACCACCACTGCCCATCGACATCGACGTTGTGGTGGATATACACTTTTTTTTTCGCCGTGTTCTCATCTAGTTGCCACACTGACGCGCGGTAGCTGCTGCCAGTACGGGGAAAAGCAAAACAAATCCTACTTAGCCAGTGAATCTCATAAACTTACTGCCAATGGAAGACTGCCGCCCGCCACAGCATTCCGCGAGCGCGAATCTGGGGAGCTGGTGTCTCAGCGAAAGGTCTGGAGACATTTTGATTAATTTTTCGCAGCCGGATACAACACACATTCAAATGAATCTGCCCTGTCCTCTACCAATCCCATTCAATGGATTTATCTCTATTTATCTGGGCTGGATGTCCAATTGGGATGTACTTCCGCCGTCGTCGTTGCTACTGCGCTAGGATAATGATCACGACAAAGGTTCCCACAGTATCGAATCGAAAGGGTCACATATGGATGTAAGTATGTCGCTAACGGTAACTGCGAATGTCAGGTAGTGCAAAATTTTGCACACACACACCTTAGAGAGTTGGGGTTGAATCGCCGGGGCCCTGCCTAATCACTCAATTGAACTCTCACTCTCGTGCAACGCATAAAAGGACAATCACAATGATGCAGCGGAAAATGTGCGAATGCGACTGCAGAGCCAGCACCTGCTGAATTTTCCCATGATCATCGTCCTCGTCCACGTCCTGGCCTTCGTGTAGTGTCGTGTGTGTGTCACTATGCATAGTGCCAGCGCCTGTCATTATGATTGGATAGTCTTGGATTAGTCCGGATAAATCTATACACTCTCTTACTCTCACAGCCTTCGTCCTTCCAGCAGTTTTCATTTGAAGTCCTTTCTCCACTTGCTGCTGCCTGCCATTGAAGTAATTATTCGTGTGTACACCGAGAGGTGCACTGCACAATGATGTGGCAGCGGCAACTCGAGTAGGCAACCTCTGTGTGCATGTGGATTGACCTGTTGTACCTCGAAGGATACCCCTCACGGGGAACCATAATGTCGTGGACAACACGAGGTTTTCTATTGCGCTCTCTGAGATGGTCTTGTTTCCACACATCCAGTGGACAATGACGACGATGATGATGATGATGAGGAGGAGGAGAATGAGGACGAGGATGAGGATGAGGACGACCAGATTTACAGTTATCGACTGTGGGTTGTAGAGGCATTGTCCTCATTCCCTTTTGATTGAGAGATCCATAGGCAAACACACGCATCGAGATGAAATCGTACACCTTGCCGCAGGACTGCAGTGTGGCGTTGTGTGTGCGCTTGCAATCTGAGATCGATTTTGAATTTGACAGGTTCGCCGAGTTTATTCACGAAATGGGGCATGTTGAGATTAGGCGGCGGCCGACTGAATGGGAAAATTGATTCCCGGATGAGGGATGGAATCGACTGAAGCGATGCGGAAAAATGATCCCTTTAACTTTGGAAACAACTACGACGCACATGGAATATAGTGCGTCGGCATTTTCGTGAGCAGGATGTTTGGAATGTCTTTCGTCTGTGGAGAGAGGAAATCCTAAGGGGATTGGTGTGAAATCCATTCAATGGAATGTGCATTCTGATTCTCATATCGTGGGATTTTGCACTGCCGAAATGGAAGAGTTAAAGAGTGGACGCAAGACTCGTTGGGTTTTGTTTTTCTTGTGGTGATGCTACAGTGCATCTGTCAGACGATGCTGGAACTAAATTCTTTTGTTGTCCTTGAGAAGGGGACATTTTATGATTGTTTCTGTGTGAAATGGAAGCAAATGAGAAGAGAGATGTCGGAAGTGGTTACGTCGTCACCGTGTACTTACACTTTTATTGAATCTCTTGCGAATGTACCATCCACACTGTAGATCTTTGAAGACATTCAATGGCTTAGATTGAATCGTTGAATCTTTGTCCAAGGTTGAGAGCAATATATTGACGTGTGACCCTCAAGACAGCCCACAAAAACCAACGACCGCCTAGACTGTACATCGCCACAAATTGCACAGAATTCGAGGACATTCTCGAAACACGAATCAATCTGAGCCGACAATTCAAGTCAAATCATTGCCCCCATACTAGTCCGCTCCTTGGCGTTAGTCTATTGCATCCGGCAACTCATTCCACAGAATCTTCACCACTGGTCATCAAGAAGCAAACCCCAGCCACAATCCAAAGCCAGGCGAGGCGCGTCACAAGACAAAAAAAATCCAAAAATCCAAATAAAACTGTTTCATTCAGCAAACCATTGAACCCTTTCCCATAAAATATCGAACTTCCAACTTCTGTGTGTGCACTTGAGGCAGACAAAGCCCCACGATGAGGAAAAAGCCAACCGACCAGCGCCAACAAATCGCAAGTTTCCACGAAATCCAGTTGCAGGAAGCAAATAAAAACGAAAAAGAATGAAGCAAACAAAAAAAAAATCCTCACCAGGCCGCGTCGAGATATTCGTGATGTTGAAGACAATTAAAAGGCAAATCCCTCCATACCGCCCCGGCTGCAGTCTCCGCTACTGCCCCGACGAGGTCTTAAGTATCTCGCGTTCTGTCGGTTAAAAAAGTTTTTTCTGCTCGTTTTTTTTTCTTCTTCCTAATTTCCAACAGAAACCATAGGAGCAGTGGAAAACCCTTAGTTCACACCACCAAGCACTAAATTAGATCAACAGCTAGATGGATTCACATTCGGTGTCATGGATCTCGAAACTAAGGCGCAGCGCTAACGGTGGGGGGGGGGGGGGGGGAGGCTGACGATGGTCCGCGAACTTAGACAATAGTGAGAACATTCTCACACAACCTACGGTGCACAAATTCAATTTCTTTGTACCCCCATCCGGAGAGTGTCCACCAGCGCAGCAGCAGCAGTCGCATACAGACGCAAAGGAAGATGCTACTGCAACTGCAACAGCCAGCCAGCAAACGGCCCACGACACCGGGCGAGGAGAATGGCTTTCGGTATGAAAAGAGCGCAAAGGTGCCACGATGTAGCGAATGTGCACGACATGAACCACCACGCGAAGACACATTCAGTGGATGACGATCGAGACGAAGACGGCGCGGTAGCAAAGACGATGGCAACTGCAACGGCGGCGGCGGCAACAGCAGCAGCGATGACGGCAAGATGAAGTCAGCAATGCTCATGTCCTCATATCATTGCATTGGACAAATGTTGCCACAGAAAAATTATGAAAATGCGCCCGGAAAAGCAAATGAGAGGAACACCTCGCGAGCTTCACACCTCACGCCACCCACCCACCTGACCGACCTACAATGGAGTATCACCACGCGGAAGGGAAACAAGACAAACGCGCCGCTAGATCGCATAAATCGGTGCAACTGTGTTGTGCGCCATCGCGACAAGTGGGAGACTCAAGTAGGGCTGGCCGGTGTACTCTCGGACCTCCGGCGCACAATTAATTAGCCGCCGATTCTCACGACTCCACACTGGGGAGAGCCAGGTGCAAGGTGGAAGGCGGGTGGACTGCATAATTGTTGCACTCTTCGCGGTGATCGGCACAATTCACATCCCTCACACTCACCCAGTGCCTAGAACAAAGAATCCGTTATCAGTTCATTTTCCAAGCAAACAATGAATTCTGCACACGCACACAACAAACGAACATTACGACGCTGAGTATGACGAGGCTACCATGACCGACATGCCAAAGAAGGAGCGGGGCCCGGCCACCTTCCGCGAAATCTTTTCGGAACAGCTGACCCTACAAATCGGTGGAAATCCTGTCCAAGGCTATTGGCACCACCATTCGTCGTGGTTAACTTTCAATTTGCTTGCGACACACACAAACACACACACACACACACTCATACAGACGCCGAGTGGCGCTCGCCAAATGTGCACGCGGCGACGGCGGCAGCGGCGTCGAGCAATGGATCATGGACGCGGCAGTGCCCGAGTGCATCCTCGCGGGATGTGGGAGGGGGAAGGTAAGCAAATTATCGAATGCCGGGGAGATGTCGACTACTCGCAAATGTATATCAATTGGACAGGCAGTCAGGTACCTGCACACACGACAACGGCGTCGACGACGCCGACGACGATGACGACGAGTGGAGTCTCTGTCCATGGACATCATTCCTGTTTTTTTTTTTTGTTTTGTTGAGTTTTTTTTTTGGCTGCACTCACACACGCAGAGAACCGGCGGATCATTACGTTTAACTAATTGATTTGTTGTCAGTGGGCGCGCATCCACACAGGTTTGTGGATGTAGCATGTGCCCGCACTTGGATGGCTGATGCGTTGCAGGCTGCCGCCTCTCGCTGCGAGATGAAAGCTTTCAGAAGAAGAAGATGTTCCGCAACGACGATGGTGACATTTGTTTGGCAAGTGCAGTGCGCACGAGATTAAAGGATGCCTGCGACCAATTAAAAGTGAAATCCTCAATGAGGAGGCGACTTCGGAGTGTCCTCGATGGGTTCGGTTGACAGATGTTTGAATTGCCAGAGCAGAGGGAGCGGAATTTTTTTCGTTCTGCAGTTAGCGTAAGTAGCTGAGAGATCCTAGACCGCAGCATTTCAGCAATTGAAATGCCAACTGGACAACTGAGACCACCGATTGCAATCCAGTGGAGCCAATCCTAATTGACGACTCTGCAGGCGACGCAAGGGATCCGGGAACTTTTTATTCAAAGCGGGGCTCAGTTTGAAACATTACTCCACTCAAGGCTCACTTCAATAAAAGCGCCTACAGCAGAAGCATTGACTGGGAAAGCTGCTAGAAGACATTCAAAACGCCTCTAATTTGTTTTTGGTCCTTCGAGCCGGATCGAAAATTGGTTTGCGGAAGCCAGTCAAAAGATGCGTGCGACTTGGACTTGCTTTTCTGTCCGTTTTAGTGCAATTTGCTCTCATAGTCGCTGTTGTAGCTTTTGTAGCTCTGTTAAGTGATTTCTGGTCCTTCGAGCCGGATAAAGAAAATATGTTTGCGGAAGCAAGTCAAAAGTCTTGTCTGAGACTCCGACTGTAGATTGCAATGCTCACACAATGACTTCCTCTAATGCATGTCCAACTGAAACATTCATCCGGCAGTAAGAGAACAATTCGTTAGGCCGCCATACTGCAGGAGGACGACCGCCAACTCAACTATCTCAAATCCAATCATTTCCCATCATCTGCCACCACTTGTCCACTCTGCCAAACGTTCCGCCATCCTCAGCAGCGCATCCCAAAAACAGTTACAACCCAAGTCCAGAGTTCACATCATCAAAGAGATTCATGCAATCAGTGCACAATACCAAACCGCATGTAATGAGAACTAAACGATTGCCCATGTCCGCCGATGCAACCGAAAGATCAATATACTCCCATTCGACAAGACAAGCGAAACCCCACATCGGCTGTCCAAGATCAATGAGAAGACTCCCCGCACAACAACAAGTGAACTTACATCCAGATACCAGCCTACTCTGGTTTAGATATGCGCGCGGACAAACGTTTGCCGCATCAACCATCCACCATCACAGGGATTTTGATAGTGGACTCCGCATGCACATCCCACACATGCTCCCGCACACGGTGTGTTGTCCCCCCAACTTTTCGGCTAGTACGATTCGCAGTCCTAGAGGACAGATCCTAATCTCTCAATTACACAAGTAATAACACAAAAAACGAACGAGCCAAGCAGAAGAAACAAAGGGACAGACATTGAGACGAGAGATCGGTATCTGCTTTGTTATGTTGCGAATGTAAAGCGGTATGCCCGGATCCCATGGCTCTCTGGGCTGTTTGGGGGACAACTGAACTCCTTGCGCGAGCCACAACAGCCGCTCACTGCACCGCACACACACCGGCAATTACAATCGTCGCACACGGAATGAGAATGAGAATGAGACCGCGAACGGAAACGGGATCGGGACCGGGAACGGGTATGACGACGACGAGAACGGGAACGGAAGAGATGGTAAGAGATCGTGGTATCGTACACCGCACCGTGTCTGTCTACACCAATTATAAGCATGAATGATCCCACTACCGGCGGACGCATTTTCAAGTGCATGTACGTCAGCCGGTAGACAACAATTTAATCGATTCGATCGACAATCGAAAAATTATAATATCCGCGGACAGTTGACCAAAGCCGCCGACCGAATGCGGGACACACTCCAAGATTGTCGTCGCTGTTGCTTTTGCCACAGGAAGAGAGAGAGAGAGGAGGCTGGTCCGCCGCGCCGCTTAAGCCGTATGTCCTGTCCTCAAGCAAACATGTTGGCGGCGTCGGCGGCGGTGGCCACCACAGATTTCCATGGGCAATAACTTAATTTGATTCCAGATCCCGCGGAACAATGCTGTATGGCTGTTAGACTCGGCTATCCGTATCTGTTGTGCCTAAACGATTGTAATGACCACAATGAATGGTAGCCCCCCGAAGACATACACGACGCCGACCGACTACGAACATGAATTACCGAGTCGAGGTGTGCAATTAGGCGACATAAATGGAAATGAGAATCCATTTGTTTGCTTTCTGGACATGGCGAATGGAAGGGATTGCAGAATGGATGACCACTTATGTGCGACTGAGACTGAGACTGTGCTGGTAGCAAGGCAAGGTGATCAAACATATCTCGTCTGTTGGAACTGGAGAGGGATGTGATAAGAGATTCGGGTGGAAGACAACATTTTTGGAGCTCAAATCTCAAGCAACACTGTCGTCACTTGGAGAAAGGAATGCACGCTGATGCTGTTGGGAAATGTATTCCAAGTCCAAGCACCCATGCAGAGCAGAGACATCAGTTTAGTGGGCAAAATGAGTCAGGTTCGACTCTCATTCGACTCATGAAGGTTGGCTGTTGAAGTTGGGATCTTGAACGTGTGAGTTTGTCGCCCCTTTTATACAATTCAATGAAAAAAAACCGGAGTTCGAATCCCACAAGGAAAAAAAGATCCTTGAATTTCCATACAAACAGTCAAGACAGCACCACAAATCACTTCAAGCTTGACAAAGCCCAAAAAAAACAACAACATGTGTTTACTTCAAAAACCTACCACAGTTTCGAATCCCCCACGATTGACAAAGCCCCTCAAAGCCCAAACTTACAAACGGCGCATAAGCAACCGATGACAGATTGCTAGTGACTGGACAAAATGGATTACCACTTTACTACGCACGAAGGTAATTTGCAGTCGTGTTCCACTAAATCACCTGACGCAAGGGCTTATCACTGGACACAGGCGATTTGCAGTTATCTGTGTGACAAGTGAAACACAAATAATCGAACACGATTTTTAACCATCGAATGTAAGCGAACTCGCCGTGACCAGCGCTATCGATCAGCGTTAAGTTGTTTTATCGCCTTAAGTCGTTGATGTCAACGTTTGACTAAATTGGACTTTCTACTGACAGCGCGAACAGTTATTTGTGTAGAGTGGAATGGAATGTCTGGACATTCAGTTTCATCAGGTGGTGCAGACTGTGTGGCGATGGCATATGAAGGCAGTTCATAATTTGCACTGTGTGTCATTGAATGACAGTTTAAATGTCACGGGTGATGGGTACTTACTTTTCAAAGAAACATGGTACCTCATGACAGTCGGCGCTACAATCTGTCACCAGGTCGACTATAAAGCGACAAGAAGTGAATACTGTTCAATGTCTGTAGAAATCTCGAGGATCGACTGAATCTTTGTGTCTGCTTTTAAAATAGCAGACTCATGTCGATCCCCTTTTCAAGTAGTTGGCTGTGTCTTGTAGCACATATTTTTTTTTTTTTTGACAGACTGCGCTACAAATGATGAAGTAACCACCATATTCGCCGTTGGTTGCCATTCTGGAGCAGTTCTAAAGAATAGTGCTTCAGACTTCTGCTGTTTAAGGGAATCATTCTTCAGCTTTTCAACATTCAACCATTTTCAGTTGACAAGCACTCACTTTGACAGTCGAAGCAACAGAGCTACATTCGCACTGGTTCGAATCTGTAGCACTCTACAGCTTATTTCTGACTGAGCCTGATTGCTAAATCGATTTACATTGATGATTGATAAGTTTCAACCGTGTCATTTCGAGAAATGATCTAAGTTGCTGTTGTCAAACTCTCACTTTGACAGTGGGAGCTACAGAGCTACATTCGCACTGGCTCGAATCTGTAGCACTTCGATGGTGTCATTCTGAATTGTTCTAAGCAACTTTTGTCAATCTGTCACTTTGACAGTGGGAGCTACAGAGCTGCATTCAGATGTGGTAGCATACTCCCGCTTTTTTGTCCCTTGAAAGAAGATCTCTACTCGGGGTACTTTCCCCAGATCACAGATCACACACGTCGCCAAATTCACAGTCATGACAAAACAACATTGCGCGCGAGCACAATGTCAGCCAAGTGAAAGCCGACGAGGCAGTATGTCGCCCCTAGCGATGACCCGATGTAAACCACTATCAACAACTCCAAACAAACGCCAGCCAATGTGCATTCATTCAAGGGGTCAAGTGTGGTTGCTGGCAAATCGGATAACAACATCCGTGGCTCGGTGCAACACACCGTCCTGACCTGAAATGGAAACCTCTCCTCTATCGTTTTGGTTACACTATACGAGTGTGTCATCCACTCTGCTCCCGAGAGTCTATTACCCCCTGGAAATGGAATTATATGCGAGCGCTCAATTCAGACCGATCACAGACTCTGTCTTAGCCACAACGTGTGTTGACATCATCCACGACGCTGGATCGAGACAGCGACGCATCGACGACGACGACAACGTGTCCATCGTCGTTCGATACGAGTATATTGTCAGTCAGCCTCCAGAGCTGAAGCTAATTGTAGACCGGGTATCGGATTCATAACCACATCATCTGCTGCCGCAGTTTTATGTCCCCTCCGGTGTGCTGGCTTGCTGGCTGGCGGTGGTTTCTGGTGGTTACCACCATCGCCGTCCTCATCATCGCCGTCGTGGGCAGTTCATCGCTCATTTGTGATATGAAAACATCACATTTCGCCGGCTTCGGTTTCCGCCTGCCCCGGACTCGGGCTCAATAAATATCAATTTATGAATTTCTATTACTCGCCTATTGATCCCGATACCGGGGTGTGGTGGCGGGCCATGCCTGTGCTGCTGGAAATCCTAGAATGTAACGTAAACGGTGTGCGAACTTTGTATGAAATGCGGTCGTCAGCTGCTAGCTGCTCGCTGCCGGTCGCGCTTATGGTTAAGCGTTTTGGCTGCGAATGGATTGCGGAGGGGGTGCAGGCGGTTTCGCCGGAGAGATCGACCCTGTCTTTGGGCTGAGGAGTGGGACAAATCGAAGACGCGAAACCGCTACCGCGTTCGTCGCCCGCTGCAGCCAATGATGCTGAGAGACTGGCACATTGACTGCTATATGATGTGGATTCGGATTCAATAAGATTGGTTTCATTCGGTACGTTGTCCCGCGCACCACATCGCGCCAGCGCGGCGACTGGACTCACGATTTCCCTACCCCGCGGACGTCGACAAACTTCGGCAAGCAGCTTCAGCTTCTGCTTTTTGTTGTTGCTCGAAGTGAAGCGGTGGTGATCGTCTTCGCGTGTCTATGCCCGCGGTGGGTATCGGTGACGGTGGTTGATGCTGGCTGGATACTCGATGGATGTGCATTGTGCAATCTGAAGCAATTCTCACCTTTAATCGCGGCCGAATGGGAGAAAGAGACCTGAAAACCGACCGAACTCATTGTGGTGGTGGAGCGATTGTCCATAAATTCTTAAAATGTCTCATTATTCATGGAACACACAATAGGTTTCATTTCTTTATGCATGGCTATTCCTTTGCCATTTCTCATTCACTAGATTTGGGGCCGTAAGAGGTGGTGTCACTTCATCAAAAGCGAGACCATGCTCTCAGTCCGAAACAGAGAGGGAGAGAGAGAGAGAGATGGTGCAGCGGTTGGCCTGTGTGGTGCTGGTGAGGCGCTAATATGTTTCGGAGACATTTGCCAGATGAGGTGACATTAGTGGGAGTTAAGCCGCGCGGCATGGCACCGTGAGAACCATGGGTGGATGAAAACGTTTCCGGTATTGGCTGTGATGGCTTCGAAATGGGGACTGATGAGGTCAGCTTTCTTTTGAGGGACCGAACTGAAGTGAAGATGTGGTCCAGAGGTGTCAAGGATGGGCTTGTCTTGAATTTTTTGATGTCTTTGAGAAGTGAGAGAAATGTGCTCTAAATCAAATTCCAACTGAAAGCATCCACTTTTGAAACTACCGTCGTGATACATTCGGCCGTATCTCAGGATTGCCGTCAGGAGTTCCGGAATTGTGGGCATGTTTCAAGGCGTATTTTTAGGTCACTTCCAGAAATTGAGATCGAAACGTAGGAAACAATTTCTTAGCAGATCCTAAAATGGCATCGTCACACCGTTGTCAGGATAGTAAGATATCTCTCATCCAACGAAAACTAGTGGAATTCAGCGCCAATTCAAAATGCAACCTCCTATTGGATCAACGTCTGTTTTCCGATCACGCGTCAGAATTCGAAGACTGACCAACAGAACGATGGGTCCTTCAATATTTCAATTTATGCACATAATTCATAATTCTAAGCGATAAGCTTGGGCGAGTCTTAGGAAGGAGAGCGTTCATTGGAATCGCCAAACGACCATGAACCTCACAGGCGATCTGCTGAAACACAAGAATGCCTGCAACCATATGACACGACCATAGTCCCCTGTTAATCAGACAACAAAGGATGTGTCAGAGAATAGACAAAGTTGGCTTAGGAAAACCAAGGGATACTCCCCCGCCACTCCACCGACTGAAAAGAAGAATCATGTCGTTTCATCACAGAATCAACCCCTTTGACACTTTGCTCCCATTTTCCGACACTTTGTGGTGACAAGACCATTGTTTTCACAATCCACTGGAATAAACCCCACAAACCGATGACCATAGATCAAAATAACTATCATTTCTAAAGCACAGCGCCCCATCATTGCTTTGCCTACCAGCCCATCGCCCAGTCCGCACCTCCCACCCGAGTTACGAGGGACTAAATGCTGTTCAAACATCATAAATGACACAATGTACGTTTGAAATGATGTCAGCACATCGCCTTGGGCTCTCGAAACACTCGCGAAAAAACAAATGAGAATAATAGTAACAATAAGTGAAAACAGAGAAGAAAAAAATGTATAACTATCAACAAAACAAAATGGAAACTTATATTAGTCAGCCAATTATTGTTATTTCGCGCGTGTGTTGAGATAACTACTCGTGGATGTGGAACTGAACAATGCCCGCGTGCACTCAGAACCCCATTTCAATGGGAAAAGAGGAGCGCTTTGGTTTGGGTGACAAGCAAACCATACTTTCGTTACATAAAAGTCCCAAGCGATTGAAAAAAAGAAAATAAAAATATGAAAAATTGTCAATTTCCCCAAGCCGCATTTATTACTGAGCAATTTGCAGATGGCAGAGATACAAATTAACGCGAACAATAACCATTCAGCGATGGTTGGTCGATGCATGCAGGATGCTTAGATGCGCACAATGTACTCGCACCCACTGGTCGGGTGTGCGTTTGTGTGTCTCTTCGAAGCTCTTTTCGTTGCCATGGAATGCGATGCACATACGTAATTGTTGAAGAGGAAAACTTCTGTGAAGATGATGAGACCGAAGGGATCGAGAGTTGTGAAGGTCAGGTGGAGATTGGAGGGAATGCGGGGGTTCCAATTTGCCATGAATGGTGTTTGACATTTTCGATTGAATGCGTAACATGATGAATTCCTTTTAGGTTGGGTATCAACTTTCAGAAGTTTGGAGAATTTGACAGACGTTGACGCAAATGAACAACAAGCTGTTGCTTAGCGGTTTTTGATGAAGGAACAGCTTTGTTTTTGTTGGAACTCTGTGAGGACAGCTTGGAATATTATATCACGCAAATAATAAGCTAGTCTGGATGCGGGAAATTGTATGCTAGAGCTTCAGATTTCTGGACACGTCACAGCAGTTTGGAACACTTGAACATTGCGTCACGAGCAAAAAGTTGTGTTCATACAACAGAGGATAAGAGGATCTAAATACCTAGATCCATCCAAGAATATATGGTGACTTTTACTTTATTCGGTTAAGCAAAGGGTTTTCCAATTGGGACTGGACAACTTTGAACTTTCACTGTGAACGCACCCTTAAGCCAATCACCAAATTGTGAATGTCAAAACATTCAGTAAGAACAACATTTTTCTCATGTTTAAGCTTACGAACTAAGCATGTTTGCAAATAGACAACATTTATTGCCGAAATTGCAAGTCAGTGATGGCAACTTTAAAAGTTTTTTTTTAGTAATTCTCGTCTCAATGCAAGCATTTTATTGTCTAGTGAACAAATTTAAGTCTACATTCTCGTTGCTGGATGTTCCCGTGTCAGGGAGACAACGGTTTGGTCGAAGTGCCGAGAATAAAGCTGCCGTTTAGGCGTCTGTCAGTCGATTCGACGGCGCTCTCAAGAAATGGGCACACTATGCTGAATTTTGAGAACGGATCTTGGTCTGTTCCCGCAGAAGACGAAGTTAGTTCAAGAACTAAAGGCGTACTCAGGGCACCATTCCGTGAATGGAAATTTAGAGGGTAGACGAGCAAGAGCTTCATCTCACTAAATTTGGTGGACTGTAAACATCAAAATTCACCTCAAACATATTTCCTTCGGCAAATCCTTCCGAGCTGACATATGTCCGCCAGTCTGCGGTTCATGCTTTTACACATTTTATCCAATTAAAGTCATTCCTCGCAAGAATCTTCCAATGGGTCTGTCATATGGCCGATCATCAGACTGCGATAGTATAGATATTGATAGATAGTGATGACTTATGACGTATGAAACAAAATTCGATTTTCTGCAATAAAATGCAACATAAATGGTTCACAAACCAACTGAGTTGAAACCGAGCCAATCCCCGCCAAACCGCATGTGTCCCCGCATATATGTAAGTCCTGCCTCGAGGAAGTTTGTCAATGAATCGATGAAATCCCACACAATGCAGCGAGTCACTCTAAAATTGCATATTTCATATGCCTCCCCCCAACCCCAAGGCCCAAACCCATATCAAAAACTATCTATGAATGTCCATTTCACATCATTCTTCCGGATAATCACTATCCGAAAAGTTGCAGAGCGCCACAGAGAGAGAGAGAGAGAGAGAGAGAGGGATAAAGTTCCTCCCTCTCATTCTCGAACACTGGATGAAACTTTCCCGCAACATGCACCACACACAAATGTTACTGATTCTCTAAACTTTCCCATCTGCATTAGATTTATCCCCTTCCACTGCCACTGGCCGCGTCAGATGGACGAAAAGGAGACCACGGTCCGGGCCGGAACGATACGCTATGGCAAACATTTGATGGATACACGCGCGCAGGTTTCTCTGGTCGAATGAAAACACCAGTTCGCATTCGTATGTCTCCTTAGACACACCCAAACTAGCGCCTTCGCCGTCATACAATCCTTGCACAGAAGGACATGGGCCAAAAGTAGAGTAGGTACACCATTGGCCAATTGAGTAACAACAAAACGAATAGGGATTGAGTCAGTGAGTTGGCAAGACGCAAAACTTTCATCGACGAATTTTCCGTCTCGATACCCCAGCTGTTGTGGAAAGTTCTCCCATGATAGACGACCAGACAAGATGATGTAGATACATTTGCTACGTACACAGAGTGTCCTGATGTTCTCTCCCTCTCTGTATCCTGCATCCATCCAACAATGACCAACAAATTCGTTCCATTGGGACAGATGTTGGCTCCATAGTGTGGTCTTGTCCAGATCGACAAAATAAAATGAGTTGAAAAAGAGTACAAAAAAAAAAATGGTTTCCAAAGTGGGCAACCCCCCGGTGAGTGTTCAAGCCCATTCAAGTTTTTTTTTTTTTGTTTCTTCTCTTTATTTAATGCATCTACACACTCCATCATGTATCTGTACATGCTCAACACTTTCGAATGCGAACCAATATTCGCCTGAACGCACATAAAAGCCACCAACCTGGGCTACTCTCAACCGAACGAATTAAACAATACAATCCGATGGATGATGGCCAATCAAAGCGTCAACAGCTATGTGAGCGTGTCGCTACTACTACTCACCACCGGGCGTTCAAATTTATTTACTCTCGTATCCAACAACGACAACGACGGAGACGAGCGCGACGGCGGCGACGGTGACGGCGATGTCGACGTCGACAACGCCAACGGGCGCGACAAAGTAAATGACACACCGCTGTGCTACGGCTACGACGCTACGAGACGGTGGCTACGAGCATTTATTGTTTTTTTTTGTTGTTGCTGTATCAGAAGGTTTTTATTATTTACACAAATCAAGTTTCCAAGTTGATACACGCCCGGCCCGTTCCAATCCAGTCGCAGTCGCAGCAAGCAAGCAATCGCAGCACTCGTCGTAGCTGTACACAATATACAAGCGTGCACGTAGGTAGGCGAGTACATAATGTAAATTGTGCGCCCCGATCAGTGATCAAGCCGGTGTGGCACTACTATACGAGCTACAGCTACGGATGCGAGTATTGTTCTGCGGACGGTGTGTGCAGGAGAGAAAATCTCCAAGATTCGCATGTTCACCGTATTGTTGTTCCCACTACCCACACACAATCCACCAAAGTATGCGTACATAGAGAGCGCCCATACATATGTGTGGTGAAAATCGGTTGAATGTCCAAGATTGAAGTTTGATTGAGCGACTGAATGAAAATCAGAAGTCGAAAAATTATCCACAAGCACGATCGACTTGTGGGGAGTATCTAAGCGGCAATCGATCACTTTGGGCGAACTGCTGCTTGTAAGCACCTCCCACGGCTTGAAGTGGTCCGCTGCTCGGTGGATCGGTTAACGGTGTGACGACGCTGAAGCGAATTTCAAAGATATTCTGTTCGACTGTTTTATCGGTCACAGTGTGTCAGTTTGTTGATTTCATGATCTATCACCAACGCTTCAGTTGGCAGTCATCGCCAAAAGTGATGGCTGCTTAGTCGAGAAGGTGGACACGATCTTTGATACGACGGAACGTTAATTTAAATATCGCATTCGTGATTAAGTAATCCATCGAAACTGAATGCTGTTGTCGCTTTCATTGGCAAGTGGAAGCCGAAAGGCAGAACCACGAATGTTAGTTTGTTAGACAGCAGTTGGTCTCCAGTCAGATACCGTCGGGAATCAACTTCGGGTTTCTGCATCTTATATTTGTGTGGCTTTGTAGTCAGGGGCGGACCTTTGCACCAATCAAAGCTTATGAACCTAGTTGGATTTGAGATGCGCACACTGAATTGATTGAAGAACTTCTACACTTGAGATCGTCACCTTAGACACGGGTGTTAAATAATCAATTCTGGAACACTGTCCTGAAGAAAGATCCAACTAGATTCAAGCAGTTACAAAACAGAGACCCACCTATGGCAGACGCCGAAGTAAGCTCTGAAGTGACGTACCACAAGGTTGAGCTTTAGCTCTCATTCTTTTTATTTCCACAGAAACAAATGGGGGAAGGAAGTGACTGATGAACTAACATGTCTTCGCTCTGAAATACTACACCGTTTTCGAATTCAGTGACCAAATACAACCTCGAGCCCAACGTTAATCTCCTCATCCACTTCCAAAGGGAAATGTCGAGGTTTCTCTTGCTAACCCGCTTGAAGCTTGAAGCATGCCAAATCATCTTGAAATGCAAATGTAGGCTTAAACATCCAACTGGCTACTCCGTTCGTCCTGAAAGCCTCTCATTTTACATGTTACGTCAACAGAAATAGAATCTTTATGCTGGCTTGTCTGCGCCTTAATCTAAGAAAACAGAAGCTCTTTGTTGAGTTCAATGAATCTTCAACATCTTCAAGAATCCTGCTTAGTTCTGTCCAACAAACTAGTCATACTGCTGCTTTTAAGCCAGATGGAGTACCACAGGGACTCCATCTTGGCCTCCACTTGCTTTCGCTCTCCAGTACCATAGTTTTTCGGAACATAAATTTAAGGTTCCCACTTAAAAAAATGACGTACCTCACCTCTGACCTGTTGGTCCGATACTCTTTTCATTACAAAATGTTGATTTCATATCGAGGGAAAATGTGAAAGCTTTAGTGCGCACTTGAAACCGCATGACGCCACACACGAGGCACTCAAGTGCTGCAGCACTAGATTCTAATTATACCTCATTACCGTGTGGAAGTCCCCATCCCTGATTCACGCTCTTTAACTACTTAACCGAGTTAATGACAACCTCAGTGTGAACAATTTAATTGGATTAAATTGATAGTCTAGCGCTCGTAAATCACCTAAGACCTTGACCAGCAATGGCTTCGTCACTCGAAGCTACACAAAATTCCATATTGTGCTACCGAAATCATTTCCGTTCGCAACCTCTGCACCTACGATCGGTCCATCTTTGGATCCAGCCAGAAAAGGGTACAAAACGTACAACAAACACAGAGCGAAAGAGATACGCCCGAAGGGATCGTCCCTCAACAGTTTTTCGCCGAGGAGCGGAAGGTCCCAACAGCCAGCTCGTGCCAGCGCGCAAGGCGCACAAACAAAAAAACGAGTGAAAGAAAGAAGAAAAAATCGGAAGAAAGAAGTATCCACAAGGAGAGACCCATATGCGTGGGCCGCAGATCATTGTTTATACGTATCTCCGGAACCAAAGGTTCTGCGGAACACATTCATTCATTCATGAGAGTACATCTAGAGTAAGCTCAATTAAAGATTCGTTTAATGAAATGCGTCGCTCCCCCACCATGGTGCTGGTCGCGGCGCAGCACCCACACGCCTCTCTCGGTGAAGAATAATCACAGATTGAAAGCTATCATTAATTATCTTTCTGTTCTGGCTCCGGCCGTATATCTCGGTGATCTCGGCCTGGCTCTGTCTCTCTATCTGTGTGTGTTTGGTGTGGCCAGGTCGAGTGTATGTATGTGCTGTGTGTGTTTGTATTGATTTGATTGACAATTTCGCGTTTGTGCGCTGAGTGTGCCCACGTGACCACAGTCTGACCGTTTAATTTGATGCGATCGTTCTTCGCGCGCCACACCTTTGACGAAGCGAAGCACGCGCCTGTCGCAGGTCTGGGAGGATAGAAAATTGATCACAGCGCGCACAGACCGCACCGGGGCGAGCACGAGATACGAAAGCAGAATACCCCGGAGAATACAATGAGAGAACGACGAACGATGAAAAATAAAAAAAAAACAAGACAAGAGAATATCGCCTTTATTTTCGTGCTTCTTTCTTAGCGCGACGGGCACACACATCTCAGTTTATCCTTCGTGCCGCATTCGCGAGGCGACCCTTGAGTTTGTTTTGGGAAGGATCCGCGGAGGAACGTGGTGTGTGTTTGATGCGTGCAACGTGACAGATAGTTATCGAAGGTGTGGTAAATTATGCAGGCGCTTTGTTAAAGGAATTTAATTCGTTATAAGCCATGGATTTGGGGTCGAATGATTCGCTGGTTCCGGATAGATTACTTGATGTCCGGATAAGGGTTTTCATTTCCGGATAAAGATTTTGCACGATGCAATGAATAATTGAGTGGAGGGAGAGGCTCTGTGATTGTTCAAGATATCTCGGATAATTGCATAAGCTCATGATCAGTTTTCGGATCAATATGTGTTCACCGAACTACATATGTTCGGATAATAACGCGACTGAATTAAATGGGAAACTGAATGATTTGAGAGACGTTTCAAAATAAACAAAAGTCTTAATTGCCACCGGATAACACCGGATATCACGTGAATAACTTGTGCATTCCCCGGATAATGAACACAAATCGTTCCACTGGGTTTATACTTCTCCTCAAAAGCTTCCCAACACATCTTTACCCAACTCACACAGCGATTAAGAAGCAAACAGAAAAAATAAAATGGAAAAGGATCGCAGTGTTACCATCAATTGTAGCTGTCAAAATGTTAACGACCTTCACCTAGACAACTTTTCGCGCCTTTTTAATTTTGCATACAGATATCGCGATGTCCATAGTGTATACCTCTGCGCCACCACTACCACCTTCATCATTACCATCGTCATCGTCATCGCCATCACCACCAACACCACCACCACCACCCTATGAAACGCCTTGAGCAGCTGCTGCTTAAGTTCGCCGCGTTCAAGTGCACTATGAACACCAAAGAGCAAGGGAACAGCCCAACAAAGGAGCGCTCTCACAGTGTTTCATTGCGTTCGCCTATGCCTTGGTGTTTCATTGTGTGTGTGTGTGTGTGTGTCTGTGACTGGGTGCCCCTGCACATTACAAACAATGAGTGAAAATGGTAAAAAATATAAAGCACAAAAAATCCACGGAAACAGCAACATTATCAAACTACGCGAGGAATACTAGTGAAAGTTAATTTTGAATTCCACAGCATTCCACGCGGCTTCCTTATCCTTAAGAAGTCACGAGGATAAAATGCAAAAACACACACAAAAAGGAAAAAAAAAAGAAAAGAAAAGCACCCAATTTACACCCGTCACCACCCTCCTATCGCAATAGCCGTACACACGCTTTGGTAGCAAAAGGGAATTTTAAACGGAGAAAGCGAAACAAAAACAAAGAGAAAAGAAAAATGAATTGAAGGAAAAGTAGAAAAATGCCACGATACCAGAAGGTCCTCGCGAAAGTATAAATATCGCGCGGGTAGACACTTTGTGTTGTATAGGTGCTGATGCTAGGTAAATGGGAGAGTGGAGAAGGGAGACGGCTTCTATGTACAACCATCCCTCGATTGCCAACACCAGCACCGACGCCACCATCACCAACACCACCAGATGGAGCAGAGCACCGCCACAACAGCTACCATCATCATCGCCATCACTCTCTCTGTGTAGCCGGCTCGTCTGCTCCTATTCAAATCAAGCAGCCCTCGTGCACCAGGAGGAGCAGCAGCAGCCACCGCCGCCACCGCCACCAAGGACTCGTGACGATGACTCAGGAGGGTGGCTGTCGTCTCATGGCTGGCTTTCACACTCCTCACGTCTCCGCCCAAGCTCAGCTGCTTTCACGCCAGCCCGAGAGGGAATGGTGTTTCACACGATTTTTTTTTTCGAAAAATGTTTCAAAAAAAAAAAGAAAAAAGATAAAACTTTTACTTTGCCTGCCGACTTCTCGCCATCGTCTTAGTTGCCGCCACCGTCTGTGCGTTGCTGTCGCCATGGCTGAGCTTTCTTCCTTTTTTCTCCATTTGTCTGCGTTTTCGTGCCCCCTCGACTGCCACAATTCCGCTTTTTTTTCGCTTGTTCTTGTCATTCCCTATCATTGCCCTCCGTGTTGGCCCTCAGATGATGGAATTATTCCAGTGGAAAGTGAAAAGTTTGGCAAAGTGCAACGCGCGCGAAATCGCGACCAAGAAAAGAACAAACAACAAAAAAAGTAAAAAAAAAAAAAAAAACAACAACCAAGACTGGAGAACAACCGGGCCAGACCATCATCTCACGCGCGAAAGGAACGGCGAGAAGGAAGAAAAAGTCGCGAGTAACTCGTACAATAACTGAAACTTTTTATGCGTTTTTCAGTTTCCTTTTGGTCGTGTGCTCCTTCGCGCTTGGCGCTTTGCTCCTTCACTTTGAAAACAAACAAGATTACGGTGAAGATTATGAGTTCTGTTTTTTTTTTTTTTGTTTAATGCGCATTTAGCGGTATTTGATTTTGTCGACGTTGTCGTCGCGTCCTTCCTTTTGTTTTGACTCCCGTGTCTCTCTCGCGATTGAATGCGAAACACGGGGAACAGGGGCCGCGAGACACCGTTGTGTATTGGCCTAGTTTACATCGAACTCGTGGTGAACTTCTTCTGGTTATATATTGGCCGCCACACCGCTGCTGTTGACGTCAACTCTTTAAGGTGAAATAACTGGAGATCTTGGTGTTATGCAAATTACGGTGTAGAATTTGCCGCTGCCGCTGTTGCTGCTGTGAGTTGGGGGAGTGATGATGGCCCTGTGAACTGAAGTGTCATGCGGTTTGCGATATGAAAAGGTATCGCGGATAAGATTAACTAGCCTATTTGAGTGATATACAAACTTTCACGTCATGACGATGATATGTGGGCCGCCACGTTGTTCTTGAGAACTGTGCCACGTGGTTTTTAGCTGTGGTGTGGTGAGCTTCAGGTGCTAGCACTTTCTTTCTCTTCTTCCCTTGCGAAACTGAAAATTTGATTTCTGACCCAACTCACAAGAGATGCCAGATCTTAGTGATTTAGAAAGTGAACTGTTATTTTTAGACATTCGACTCCACGAGTCCACCCGAGATATCTCTGTTTCAAGTGTGATCGCGAACCTGAATGGATTGTCTTCTATGCAAGTTAAATTTTCGAACAATATCGTGGACTGTCAAAAGTGGCAAAACTCGAAGCACTTCTGTCAAAATTTGTATCACTTTAGTCCTTTTACAGAAATGGTAGCACAAATCCAGGTTGTAGGACAAACTGTCATCATTTTAACGTTTGATTTGTCATACGACAGCAGCGATCTGACATCAGATTTATGGACATGATCAAAAAATGTAACTCGACCTTAAGTTGTCAGAAGTGAATATCAATAGTTAGAAGTCGAACGCATCAAATTTGTTTGGAGACATTTACGGTAATTTTTTCGGATCCCGTTGAAAGTATTGACAGTGCGCTTCATCGAGAAAAAAGTGAACGTGGTTCACGAAACCTCAAATCGATGACAAACGGCAGATATCAGTTGTCAACCATCAAAATGTACATAATTTCAGTCAGTCGCTGCCTATGTGATGGGAAACTTGTAGTGGATAAGAAATATTTTGAAAGCGATCAGAACTGCAGGCTCTACGAACGCACCCAAACTTGACATTTGACATTAACAGTCGAACAGTCGATGACACTGACGCTAGCTGTCATCTATGATGGGTCATTTGAGTAACGATCTGTTCTTTGTGGGGATTTAAGGACCGTTAGAAACAGTGCTAAGTTGTGCGTCGTTCTGTGATTCTGTCACACTGTGATTCATAGTTTTGAAACTTCTATTAACCCAGCAAAGTGCATTTGTGGACCTTCCACATCATTCCCTCTTCAAATTGAAATGCCAGCTAATGTGACATAAGACAATGGATACCCATCTCAAGAGAGAGACAGCTTTGTGGTCAATTTGAATGGGCTTCCAGCTCGTTACATGACAACTCTTGTGTCACTTCAAACGTCACAAAGTTTGTCCATTTGCAGGCAATCTCCAGTAAAACAATAGTTTTTTTTTTCATTTTTGCAGCTCCATTGAGGCATTTAGTCACAAGTGCGTGACAAAAGCGAGACGTGCGTCATCTTTGCAGACGTCTATTCTCTGCAACTGTCACTGAATTGCTTAGATGTTAACAATGCGCACTCTGTGAACACAGCCACAACGAAAGGCAGCAATACACGGGTTCAACACTCCACAGAGTTGTCAGTGCCAGTTCAGTGGACTTAATAGTAGTCTGCAAGGGGTAACGCATTCAGCAGGATCAGCAGGCATCTTGCATCCACTTCCACATGTCGGTTCAATCTAAATCAGAGTGGATCGAGAGAGAGAGAGAGCGAGAACGAAACCCCCGACTTGTGGACTCACACAAAAGGAGAGGACTACAACCCAACGAATCTATAAGCGAAAAGATATCATTTTGACATTCAATTTGACAGCGCAGTTGTGTGCACTCCGCAGAACGTGTGCTTTTTCAAATGAAAAATGTCTTATCCGTGAGTGTCCTGTGGCGACTCCTAGTTCATTGTGTGCATGGTTCGTTGTTTCGTCCTTTCGCGAATGACGTGCATAAAATCCTGCTGGTACTGTTCCATTTTTGAAAAAAAGAAAAAAGGATTCACATATTTTCGGTTCTGTCAGATTCATGACATAAACGCTGTTTGTCGTCCAAACGCTGACGGATCCGACTTAATTATTTGTTTTGTTTCGCTTCGTTGGGCTCGCTGTTTCTCATTTTATTGTTTTTTATTTCGCCCCGACCACGTGGTGTGTCCTTCACATTTGGCTCAGTGTGCAACCAGATGGCTTTGACTTGAGCGCGACGAATAAAGGAGAATGATTCAAATTGGAAATCGTTTCTATTAGGTGGGGTGGGGGACCTGTCCAGTCCTTCTGGAGTTGTTTTTGCGCTATAAACACTGAAAGTCAATCAGTGTTGGCCTGGGCAACTGCCTACCGCTCCCTGGGGTCAGCTGAAAGTCCTTGTTGTTTTTTTTTCTCTCCAAGTTTTCGTCTTATTCTGGTTAAGTGTCCATGCCGGGGTTTATTGGTGGCTATGGTAACTGTGGTCGCGAGCGGTGGAGTTTGAGTGGTCGTTTGGTCGATAAGCGGGAAAGACCACGGTTGGAGGAGTATGTGAGGACATGGTGGGCAATCTTGTGGGCAGCACACTCCAGGCCGATGGTCGGTGGTCTGGTGGAAACAGGTGTTTCGGTTCCGGTGCTCAGCCGTCCCGTGGAAGTGAGAGAGCAGATTTATGACTGCAATCCGAAGGAAGGGTCTGTGTTATTTGAATGTTTTATCAATATCCTTTATCGGGTCAAAGGGTACACACGTTCCATGGGGTTCAGGTGGATTTGATGTTTTCAGTCGGGGACTGGAGAGGGGATTCGATTAAGAATTTAAGTACTTTGCCGTATGACGTGAACAATTTGTGAGGTTTTTTTTTTCGAATTTGGGGAACATTTGTGAAATATTTTGGATGAGGATTGACCAATTACAGGCGGAGTGAACACTTGATTAGTAAAACACATGAATTTGACCGGGGAAGGATGCTTAAAAGTAAAGCTTGGCAGACGTTTTTAGTGTCGCCTGGTGATTTTTTGGGCGGAAAGATTTTTGATTTTCTACTTGAGAGCTGCATTGCATCGGACGAAGAACACTTATCTCTGACGCCAGCTTTCGTTACCATAAACTCTCCAAATTCTGTATCTGGATGGTGCTTAAACGCCTGAAGCTCATGCTCAATCCAAAGAAGAAAAAAAGTGAAGTCTTCTCCACCATTTGCTGCATGACAAGCATTTTCAATCTCCATCGTCTCATTACTGGCCACAAAAAAAAACACCTCTCATTCGTCTGACAATGACTATGACGTCTACACGTAGACAAACCTATCTTTATGGCGAACTTAATGCAAACAGATCTTATCACACCGCCACAAGATAACAACGACGGCAATCGTTTCGGCCAATTGGTGGGTGCTCCGTGCATTTCAAAAGATCATGCAAATCATTCACTTCCTGCTAATGATTTGTTGGCGACTCTCAGTGACTAGTCACCGGAAAGGGCAACAAGGTAAAGTCTGGAATTGAGTGAGTAATTTGAGAAAAAAAAAAAAAAACTTATGAACCTACTCATAGTTCAAAAAGCTAATATTTGAAGAAGGTGGCTTCCACTGATTCGGATAATGCTGAAATTTGAAAGGTGAGCTAGAATACCATTAGGGACTGGAATACAAGTTAAAAGACTGAATGGACTTAACTGACTCAAGGAATGTAGATACACCTGACTAGGTGCATTATCTGCCAATACACCGGATAGAGAAAGGAATAATGGAAGCTTGAAGAAGATGACCGGAAGTCGTTCGAAATGTCCTATGTTCAAAAAATTCAATTAGGCTTTGGTCACATCTTCTGCTTCATCGCGTGGCGATACTGCCCAGGACTCAGCAGGACTGTTTGTCTGAAAAGACATCTTGTGATTAATTGTTGCTTGAAGTCCAAGTCCGGGAAGAGTAGTTGCAGAATTCGAATAGTTGCTAGAACTGGCCTGTAACTTGAAAAACCATAAAGAAGGAAATTCCACTTAGGACAACTCTAGCAAATTAAACCTCAAGTCATACCTAAGTTTTCACCTGAAAAAGTCTCAGCCAGACATTGAGACTTTAAAGAAATCTCACCCACCATACAGAACCCATGCACTCAAGTCGTAAAAAAAAACAAATTCAGACAGGATAGCTACGAGCTGCCAATACTGTCTGCGACATTGATCACAAAAGGGGAATTCTAAAGAATTGAACTCCTCAACGACTGTGTTGACGCAGTCGAATGTTTTCCAGGAGAAGTAACATCATTCGAACTTTAAATTAACAAGAAAGGGGAACTGGACACCTATTTCCTTTTTTCACTTTTCTAAAGAGGAAGACAACGCAATTTTGTGGTCGGCGATTAATTTTCGGACGCTGTCCAGTGATGCCAAAATTTTCTTGTTGAAATCTACCTCACGATAAAAGAAAGTTGACAACGCCGCGGAAAATCTGCCACTTTCATACAATACTCTTAGCTAAATAAAGGGAGTTTTTTTAGAGGCGGATTACTTTAACTTGGCATTATTAGTTTCTTTGACAGCTGATTTGACAGTTCTCGATCTATTTAAAGTTAGTTTGGGTTAGCGTCCTGAGTAGATTTATGTTAGTGCAACATATACAACTTGTTAAAATGTACAGTGGTGGCCCAGTATAACAAATGCCTATATAACGAATGATCGATACAACGTACACCTTTTCCAAATGCATTAGTGTATCTATATAAAGTACGAAAAAAAAGAGTTAACACTCGATATAACGAATGTTTTTGTTACATTAGAGAAGAAGGGCACAAAGCAACTCCCTCGGCTGTGGATGTATGCATGTTTATGGATCTTTTGTAAAACTGATAGATTCTTTAACTTTTTGTTCCTCTGCAGAAACAATATCTGTACATTTTTTCAACGTTTCGCACAAGGAAAATTTTGCGAATGTTTTCGATTTAGCAAATACGCCCGTACGTTATACTGGACCATCACTGTATGTTGAAAAAACAGAAAAACTCAAACTAAAGTCATTGTCGAAACACAGAAGTCACAAGGAGATTTTGCCACAACGAAATTTATGTTTTCTTGAACAGTTTACCTTTCAACTGATAAAATACAACGTTTAGTTTTCCACGAAAGTGTTAATTTACCACGATTTGGCAGCACTGAATGTGGCTGCCTCTTTCCGAATGAATGACTAGTAGGGTGATAACAGAAACCAATAGGAAATAACTACCGACGAAAAAAGAAACTCAAACTAAATTCACTAAGACGATTTACTTCAAATGTCTTAGCCCTCGTTAAAAGACCTTAATTTTTGGCTTTGGGTCAACTTTGCATTCCAAAGCAGCGAATTCCTCGAGGCACACAAATTGGAAACAATCTTACGTAAAGTCGCGTTCACACTCAACAATTTGTCGTTACGATGTGCTTGACAAGCGTGCTTGATTGGCCAAATCGTCAATGTGAACGCACAAGTTAGCGGACTTGTAGTACGGTAGTCAAAGCATTTTGACCTTTTCCAATTGTACATCAAACAAATCGTATCGACAAATTGTTGAGTGTGAACGCCGCTTAAGAATGAATGAACGACGCACTGTCCGAATATTGTGTTACTCAAGGAAAGCCATTCATTATTTCTGGTTGTGTTGAAGTAGATGTAAAAGTTAATTGAAGGAATTTCCTGGTTACCCATCAAGAGGTCTAAATTTTGGACCAAAGCGTGAACCAAAGCTGTCCTTTTAAACAATTATAGTCAAATTGAATCAAAGTCGAGATGAATTCAATTTCCTGCTTTTGTGTGAATTATAGTCAATTGTTTTTTGATCGAATTTAGAAAAAAAAAATGTTTAAAAATCCGATGTTTGCTGAATTGTTAAAGTTTGACATGGCGAAGTCAGGAATATGTTCACTCTTCGATTAGTTCACACATGGGTTGCCTTAGCCACTCACACATTTTAAACCCCGATTACGGGCAAAAGTACAACCATCCTCCGATAATATAGTGAAGACATAAACCGATTCATCCCGAAGTAGTCCTTTTCTTACAGAGATTCAAGAACTCTTCCCGAAAATTCAAAAAAGATAGCCAAAACGACGCAGAATTGTATGACAATCTCCTCGAACCGACTAATCTCAAAAGAAACATGAAATTTTTGTTCGAAATTCCAGCGATACCTGCCATCGGACCTTCAAAGTTTGCCAACCTCGAAGATCATTCAATCACATCGGATTTTTTTTTGTTCCCTTTTCACCTGTCTGGTGGGTCGTTTTCCTCTTAGCAAGGCCGACTTCTCCCATCCGCTTATCAGAGTGAAAAGAAGAAAAAAAAAATGCGAATCAAAAACAACACGTCTCCCGAGAGAGATAACTTTGACTCATCACGAGGATGGTGAAATCATATTCAAGGAATAGGTACACCACCCACATCAGAACACACCACCCCCTCATAAAACAGGTATGTGCGATAAAGTGTCAGTGTTAACATCGCCAAGATAACCATTGGCGACAAGTCGCTCTCAAAAAAAAAGAAAAGAGGCGAAAAAAAGTAAGAAATGTATATCAAATCGTTTAACGGATATGTATCTCAGTGAGGAGGGGACGACGACAAAAAGAACGAACGAACGAAATGTACGAAGACAAGACATTGTACAAGACCGCACTCGGCCGTAATTAAAATTGTTTAATCATCCGCATACAAGTCTGAGATTGCCACAATCAAAGCTAATAGCTTTACGGCCCTCTAACCACCGCTAACCACTCCCTTGCCGGGGCCTCCGGTGTGGCCGTTTTATCATAGGTTTCGGGGAAGTTCTAAAGACAGTCTTTTTTTTTTTGTACCCTTTTTTTTGGGTATCGAAAACAGACCATGTTCGAGAAAGCATCGCAAGCGGAATGTTCAAAAAATATACCGTGTTTTCATGTGTCTTTTTTTTTTGGGTGACAGAAGACAGGTATCGTCCGGGGAGGCAGATAAGGCCAGTCTGTAGACCAGACCGATTCACCTTTTAATTACTTATTTGTAATTGAGTGTGTCTCACCAGCCATACAATGGCTTTATCGGGACAAAACACACATTCGGGAAACATGACAATCATCGGGGGCGGGACAAAATGAAGAAAAAAAAAAAAACGATCAGTCAGCCATTTAGTCAGTCAGTCATTTGATGATGTTGTCGAGGTGTTAGAGATCGACTGATACTTCACTTGTTAGATAGATAAACTCACCTTGTGCAATCCGAACTGCAGGCATTTTGATTCTCATTTTTCCGGGGAATGTACGCTGACTGTGTTCGACAGTTGCGACGACGGCAGCAGGACACTGAGAGGTGGAGGGGGAAGAGGAAGAAGGAAAGGCGATTCTTCCGTTTTGAAAAAAAAAATACGGTCAGTTTATCGTCTCCAGGATTGTAGATCTATCTACCACTTTTCTGTGTCAGAAGATACGATTTATTTTCAAATCAGTCACTCTCTCTCTCTCTCTCTCAACCGAGGTTCAGCACTTTGGTGTCATTCACTTGAGCGGTATTGTGACATGTTAACACAAAATACAAAAAATTAAAAAAAAAAAAAATAAAAAATAAACAAACTACTAGATACACTAGAACTTTGAGAATATTTCGAATTCTATCTCTGCGACACTGCGGTGTTATCTCCCCTTAAGGATGCACTTCTTAGCTTAAGCTTAGGATAATAGGAACAAGTATCCACTGACATTAGACAACGATGCTTATGATGGTGTTTGGAATATTTTATCTTGCTGCTGCCCCTCTGCTGTTGCTGCTTCCGATGAGGATGTCACTTGATTATTCTCTTTGCACCACACTTAATTCATTATCCAATTGGAACGTATCTGTATCTGAATCTGACCGGAATCGGCAATATCCCATTTGGCAGAGCACACACACAATTTTTTTTTTGTGTGCCGAATAAAAAAAAATAAACAAACAAACAAGTATTCACTGACACATATCCTGTCACGAAGGATAACAAACTGCTACTAATGCTAAACACTGAAACAGGTGAATGATAACGAAACGCATTCACCTGCGGAAATTGTTTTCGTTTTTTTTTTCTTTCTTTTCTCTCTTTTAGCACAGAACACAACAAATAAAGTAAATAAAACCAGAAACAAACTGACTGACTGAGAAATTGTATCTTTTTCCACGAATTGTTTGTGTTATCAGAGGTGTGGACTTTATTATCACGTTTGTTGATTTGATGCAAGGAATTAACAACACAACAACGACGACGAGAACCAAACAAAAAAAAAACGAAGAAGAAAACTACGCCAAATCGCCGACGAAGACTCAAAAAAAATCCAAGCAGACGAGGACGAACGAACGAACGACAATGTCCGACGACGAGTCTTGTAGTGCGTGTGATGTCACAATTTACTAATCCGATACTAGCGCGATTCGTAGTCGTAGCCGTCCAATTATCCGTCGATTGTTCTCCCTCTCAGATGGTAGCCGAGTGGCGATAACCGCATCGCACAGATAATTACAACAATGCTCTATATATCCACATGTGTGTATTCCCCGTGTATACTCTCGTCGTCTCGTGTCGGTTTTCCTTTTGTGTGCGAGAGTTTGTTGTTGTTATTTTTTTTTTTTATTTTTTTTTTAGTGAGAATATGATCTGTATTTGAGAGTGTGTGTGTGTGCGTGTGTATGTAAACAGGATTATCAATTATTTATAGCAGGTTGAATTCACTCCGGAACATCGGCGAAAACACGTCCTCACAACGCGACAGCCCGTATGCATCTAAATATTTCGCGTATGGGCCGATGGAACAATACACTCAGTGTGTTGTAGCCCAGCACACAGAGCACACACACATACACGCACACATAACCACATATCATACAAAACAGTCGCCCCAGAGTCAGCAGAGTAAAGCCAGTCAACGAGCCAGCCAGCCATCCAGCCAGCCACTCTTCCACTTTTTGACACACACTCTGCGCGCTCTTCTGCTCTGGTGCTGCTGTTTCACCACAGCAACGACGACGACGATGATGATGATGACGATGACGACGACGACGACGACGACGAGAACGACAACGATGAAGGAGGTGGCGGCGGCGACGGCGGAGACGACACAACGGCCACGGCTAGCAAGCACACAACACGGGGCAACACGGCTACCCTTCTCGAAAGCCCATGGAAACGACTGCACGACCGGCCACCGGTGGCTCTGCTATTCTGCTCAGCCTGCTGTGCCTTTGCCCTGTGCCAGTGCCCAGTGCCAGTGTATTAGAGAGCCACCACCGCAGCCACCCTCTTTTCGATTCCATTGACGCCACTGTCACAACCCACACCCCTTTCGATGAGAGAGAGCGCACAAATCCAGTGTGTACCGCACACATTCTGTACGATTAGGTACATCGCCTCCTCCTGGCCACACAAGCCTCATGCATGCGTGAGAGAGCGAGACCTATACCGTAGTCACTAGTCACATTCAAAACATCCACCAACACACCGCCACGGTATATACTTCAAGAGTGTGGTCTGCTGGTGTGTGCGGAACCACCACCACCACCATCACCACCGACAGCAGCACCACGGCCGTCACCATCATCGTCAACATCGGTAGGCACGGTGCTGCTGGCACCATCAGTTGAGCCGTGGTGCCGTGGTGGGCTCAGTCTGATTGGAATTGGAAGGTTGGCGCGCTCTCTCTCTCTGCGCGGCTCTCTTTAGTTGCCGTGCTAATTCTCCTCCTTCCCAAAGGGGAGATTATTCGCCACTCCAGCGACTGGACCGCACTCCAGAGGAACAAGAAAAAAGGAAAAGTGCTGCAAATTGGGGAAAGTCACCCATTCCCCCGGGGAGTTTCGACTGGAACTGGGAAAGTATACAAAACAAGTATCGCGAATTGAGTGCAAACAGGGGGTGCTCTGTGCTCTGTGCTCCGTGCTCGCCGCTCGGCCAGTTTGAGCTGAAGCCGAACAAGGTTAGGATTCTCTTTTGCTCTAGAGTGCACTGAGAACTTCCCCTTTGCTTTGGTGAGTTTGGGTTGGGAATTACATGATTTTCTTTTTTCTTGATAAGCGACGGCGTTTGTAAGTGGAGCCGCCGATATGCACGTGCTTGCATTGGGGGACGGTGTAATGAACTCGAGGGGACTGACGATAAAATTTGTTCACCAGTTTTGGGCGAGTATAGTAATTGACAAGAATTGAAGAGGTGGACGATGGCTTTTGTGGGGAAATTGAAGGTACTGGATTTTTTCATTGTTCCCATGTTCTGGACAGAAGAAGAAAAGTTCAGCAAGTCGCTTATGGAAGACCGCACGAAGACGCCATACCTACATTTTTGGTCAAAAGGTCAAAATGTATGAAACTACCCGCTTCTAAACTTGATTCTTCTTCTGAGAAGAAGAATATCCGCGTGTCCCTTGAGATTGTTTAAGAGTTGGTGTCGTTCAAAACTAAGCTTTGATGGATGGATAGAGCGCAACACGAATATTACGGCGTCTACAGTGACATACACAAGTCCAGTCTGCCTTATGCACGCTTAGAATCGAATATTAATCTTCCTCTCTGCATAGACATTAGTTGGCGCTACAGTCCGAGGTGAACTTGTTTTGTGAAAGTACCGTCCAAACTGAGGCACAATCATTAAATCCTCTTGACAAATTCGTGACGAGAAGCTTCTATTGCCCATGTTGAGTTAGAAAGAAGAAGGGTGTCTGGGCATTGTCCTTGAAGTTATCGTCCCCCCAATGGAGCTTTAACTACTTCAATTCAATGTAATCCTCCCATCGCTGTCTCGACCTCTTGAGGATACACTTTTTTCTATGGATTCTCATCTCCATCTCATATTCACAACCGCTTTATTCATAGAAACATTTTTAAGGTTTTCAAAAACAGGCGTTTCTGACCCAATGTTCGGTTGAAAAACGCATGTAAGTTAATCTGAACGGAAAAATGTATTTCTCTGAGTGTTAAGGACTGTCGACTGGGTTAACGAACGGATTCAGAATAGTTATCGAATTTGTTGCAGTTCAGTGGTTAAACTTCCGTGACAAGATATTAAAACGATCTAGTTTCGTTACAAATTTGGTCTTTGACGGAGGCCTGGATGGCATGAACCTTTTAGAACAAATGATTCAAGGGCGCGGAAATGTTGGGTCCAAGCGTAATGAACGTAAGAATAGATGAGTCAACACAAGGCATCGAATGAGTACACATAAATGGCACTTCTTTCGATGTTGCTACAGTTCGGGACGGTCGTTGGACTCAACCAACAAGCTTCTCAAACTGGCTGGCAATATCCCCTACCAGCTGCCTCCAATAAAGCACTTCAAGTTGGCTTCTCCATCGATGATGTGTCCTCCATCGGTTTCGTAGGCGTCTTCTATTGCGTTGTCCCACTGGCGCGGAGTAGAAGCCTCTTCCAGCTGGAGCCATGATGACTGAGTCGGAAATGAATAAGTAAATACCATCTGGTATCGGCATTTTGTCGACATTTCCAGAAACAATTATGTGCACTTATGTATGCTTCTGGCTACTTTTCGTTCAAACAGCTTACTTTAAGGATTATCTACTTATCTTAAGAAGCCAAGACAAGTCTCCCGGTTATCAAAAACAAGTTTGGACCAATATTTCAGACCCTAGACTAGTACAAGTCGTAGTTGCTCTTCTCTTTTGTCGTTTCTATACCTTAATCGAGAAATTAAACAAACTCAGTCACAACAGCCTTCTGATGAAAGTTTTAGACTGATTTCCTTGTCGACGCTTATTGCACAGTTCGAGGACAAGCTGACACTAGCTCCTCTCACACATTTTAAAAGCAACAGTCTCGCCTTACTTGACCCTCTGGCATCCCAAGACCACACTCCAATGACCCAACAAGTCAAATTGAGTTGATCGCTGCTGTCTTTCTTCTGTTAACAGTCAAACAAATTTTGTAAAATTTACTCTGACTTAAACTCCACATGTCAGGTAATTATTATTTTTGTAAAGTTTCACAACACTTCCACATCATTGCCTGCAAACATCAATCCATCAACCCAACCCCACTCGTTGTCACTTGAGGCGAAACGCCATCTCACAAGAGATCACAGAGAGCCAGCCGTGCCCGTGTTAACAGTTAAACGTAAACCCCTCCGCATTCTCTGACAACGCAGCTCCATTCCAGTGCAATGTTGAAAACGAACGACTCTTTAGTTCATTTCCGTTCAGCTTAAGAGAAACGCGAAAGTCTGCGCACACGCCCGCCGGTGTTTCTCCAGCTTTCCCACGTTTATATACCGAATCGCACACGGAATAGCCAACCCATACACACAGGTGGAATTTTTCTGAATGAATAGGGGAAGCTGGCGGCGATGTGTGTGTGCACACCCCTTTCAGTCAGTAGGAGACGTGCGGATAAATAAGCTCACATAGCACAGCGACCGATAGATACTCTTCAAAGCGAGTGGATGCAGGGGGTTGGTGTCGAGTATTTTCGTACCGTGTGCTCTGACTTTCAACCCCTTTATGGGGTGATGGCCGCTGGTGCTGGTGCTGCTGCCACTGCTGAGACTTTCCACGTGAAGGACGCAGAAGTTTTTTATGTACATTCGTGTACAAAGTGTGCTGGGGGGTGGTGGTGGTGCTGGTGGTGGACAGAGCGGTTGTTGAGAAAGAGGTGGTGGGGGTGGTGGGGAGGGGTGGGTGACTGGATCACAGTGTGTTCGGTCCGAGCGTAGAGATGAAAAATAGAAGATTTAGGATAAAGCAAAATAAACAGTTTTTCGATGGTGTGCGGGCGAAGTGGTGGGTGGTTATGGTTAGGTGTCTGTGGGAGGGTGAGTGGAGCGTGTGGAGGCAATAGAGGACGAGCGAGTGGGACAATGAAATGTACATAAATAACGGTGACCATTGTGGGTAATGGCCTCCTAGGTTTCTTTACTTTTTAACTCGACTCGACGGAGATACGACTACATGCGGGACAGGTAGTAGGATCTTCCGTTTCTCAAATGACTCTAGAGGCTCTCTCTCGTCGTGCTCTTGTTTGTTGGCTTTGTTGTTGTCAGCGACAGTAGTTGGAAGGGTGAATGTGTGTACCTGCTTGGGATCGGGTATCGAAAATAATTGCGAAAGTTTTAATCGATTTATGGTCCGAAACTATCAATCAATTGGCAGAGAGCCTCGGAGGCGGTGGCTCGAATAAACCGTGGTGCACACGGTTGGGGCTTGATTTTCCAAATGTTGATACATATTTTTTAAAAGATTTATTGACACAAGCACAGAGCGGGAGGCGATGATAACTTTTGTAGAACGTTTGTTATCTGTTTTTTGATTGTACTGAAGTTGGAGGTGTGTATATGTGGCCGGAAGCTGGCGGCAGTGACTGTGATGATAGTTGAGATAAGTGTTGCATCTGAAAACGTGAGTGATGTGAATTATACTGGTGGCTTGCTGCGTCGGGGTGTCTCTGAAAGAGATGAAATTTCAAATGAAAGACGAACACTTTGGTTTGTTCTACAATGAGGAACACAGCACGGTTTTTTTTTCCAAAATGAAATGTATGAGGATTGACACCTTTTTTCTCTAGCATGGATCAGCAGCGCTAATCTACTACTGACCAGCAACGGTCCCAATTTATTTATTTATTACCTTTGAAAACACTGACATTACTACATATGTATGTACATTCCCCTGTTTCGTTGGACTTTTTATGTTGAAACTGAACGAAACTTTAGCAGAAGTATCGTCAAATTCCTAGGTAACTGCGAAGACTTCTGGTAACTTAAGCAAAATGAACTGGAAACCCTTAATTTTACTTACGCGAGAGATGTTTGACCGAGCTTGGTGTCAAAGCTAAATTAGCGGTTTCCAATTCAGTATTTTTTCCAACTCTCACCTATGGTCATGCAATTTGGGTAATGATCGAAAAAATAAGTTCGGGAATGCAAGCTGCCGAAATGAGATTATTTCGTGCTGTTCTTTGAGTTACTAGGCGTGATAGGGTGAGGAACACGGCAGTACGCGAGGAACTCAATATAGAGCAGCTGCTTCTTCGAACGGTAAGAGCTATGCTTCAATGGTTTGGTCATGTTGCACGAATGTCCTCATCATCATGACTCCCGAAGCGTGCCTTAAATCCGATTCTATCAGGTAGGCGACCGCTTGGCAGACCTAGGACGAGATGGTTGGACCAAGTCCAAAAACTCGCTTGGTTGCGCTTGGGCATAACGCCGAGATTAAGAGTCGATGGTGGAGGATTGAGTGGCCTGGAGATCTCTAGTGCGATCTGCGTGCATTACGCTCTTGTAGTGGAAGTATGCAGGTCAGAAGAAGAAGATGATGATGAGTACAGAAAAACGAAACGAAGAAAGTCGAATATTTGATTTTCGTGTTCGCTGACTTCCTTAAGTTTAATCAGGCTTAAACCACGGGTTGAGCGTCAAGCGATTGAGCGTGGGCTTTTAAAGGGTGATTTTTTAGCTATTATCTTTTTGGCAACACTGGTTTAAACAGCTGACGCACGTTTCGTGTTTTGATTCACTGTCAAACATCTTCAGTTTGGTCTATAATTTAACCAGGAATCGTCTTACAAACGAACAACGCTTGCAAATTATTGAATTTTATTATCAAAATGCGTGCTCTGTTAAGAAAGTTCATCGCGCGCTTCTTCCATTTTATGGTCAGTTTAATCGACCCACTGAAGCGGCTATTCGGGCTATTGTGACTAAATTTGGAGTGAATATCAGCCAGAAGCATTGCAAGAGCTACCAATGCATCCAGAAAAAGTCACAGTTTGGTGCGGTTTATGGGCTGGTGGCATCATTGGACCGTACTTCTTCAAAGATGATGCGAATCGTAACGTAACTGTGAATGGTGAGCGCTACCGTGAGATGATATCCAACTTTTTTTTGCCTAAAATGCAAGAGCTTGACTTGCATGACATGTGGTTTCAACAAGACGGTGCCACATGCCACACAGCACGCGCAACAATGGACTTATTGAGGGGCGAGTTCGGTGAACATTTTATTTCACATTCGGGACCGGTCAATTGGCCGCCTAGATCGTGCGATTTAACGCGTTTAAACTATTTTTTGTGGGGCTATGTTAAAGTTCATGTCTATACAGACAAGTCAGCTTCAATTGACGCATTGGAAGACAACATTGAAGCATTTATTCGTGAGATACCGGCCGAAATTTTGGAAAGAGTATGCCAAAATTGAACTAAGCGGATGGACCATTTGAGGCGCAGTCATGGTCAACATTTGCATGAAATAATCTTCAAACATTAAATTATATGGACCGTGTTATCGATTCAAATAAAGATTTCATGCATTTTTCTGAAGTTTATGTGTTTTTTTTTTGAAAAACTTTTCCTATAGGTTTTAATAAATCAGCCTTTATATAGTCGCTGCTTGAGGGATTATATAAATTTTAGAAATATTTTTTTTAGAAATTTTGTAAGTTTACTAAAATATCAAAAGAATTAGCATCGCTCAAGGCCTACACATTCTATAGTATTCAAAGAATCGACAAATTTGAGCTACTTTTTGACAGTTATTCCCGAAGTCTTGAAATTTCTTTCAGGGTATCCTGTAACTGCCTTTTTCTGACTGTCAAAAATGTTAAGGGTCAAAACAGGTAGAAGTCGGTTATCTTTAGCTTCAGCAGGCTACCGCCTCACTTCGACTGGTACAAATGATTTACCTGTATCCTGCATAAAACGTCAAAGTCGGAACTCCCGAATACGCCGTTGCGACACAGACTTTACGTCTATCCTACTTAAAATGTCAAAGCCCGACCGCTCGAACGCGCTATTGCGATACGGATGTAAAGCTCCGTGCCTGTAGTACAACGAATTTGAAGATCATCGCATGGAGGGAATACAGAAATGTTAAAGGACATGTCTGCAAGTCCTTGCGGATGCCGAGACTGATGAAGAGACTAAGAACCAACCATAATGGATGCAAGTGGTCTTATGTCAAATTACGAAACCGAACGAATACACACAAATGTTACAATTTTCCCTTAATGGCCGCCTTGCTCACTTTCGTTAAGTTCGATAACCTGAGCCTAAGCCAGAAGTGTTTATAATGATTTGCGAGGGCTGTTTGATAAGTTTGTGGCTTTGATGCAGGACGATGCTCGGATGGCATTTTAGTTTCTTTCTGGACAGAAACAAAAAATACTCAAATAGGTGTATCTGTCAGACACAAACACTACAGTGATCGTAAGAACTTCGATTTGGTCAAAATGAGAAAATGGAGTGTCGTGTGTGGTCAAGTGGTTCACTGAATTTCGTTGCGGTCGTACGAGAAAAAACGACGTTGAGCGCCCAAGACGCATAAATGACGTCCAAATGGAAGAAATGGTCAACAAAATCCACGATATTATGTTCATGAGAAAGGTATGCTTGTACAAATTTCAAATGACGTCAATAGAATACTTAATGCCCATTTGGGCATAAACGAATTGTTGACAAGGGCCAGGGTGCCGGTGGTGCATTTGCTGACGGTGAACCAAAAACATATTCAGGAGGATTTGGTAGTCTTGATTTTACACAGCTGACGAAACCTGGATACATCAAACTTGGAATATCGTTGGGAATAGAATATTGCACTAGGATATTACTGCAGGAATGAGGTGAGGAAGTTTTACCAAAGGGTAAAGTTAACCAGTCAAGGTTATAAGGTCCGAACCGAAGCCTGTAAGGATGATCAAGGGAACATCGTAGTAGAGTCACAGTCGATGCTGAGGATATGGAAAAACCATTTCTGCAGACTGTATAACGGCGACGAAGAACCAAATCCCGCTGTCAGGCAGAACGAACCATTCAACCCCAATGAAAGGGACGACGAAGATCAACAATTCCGTCCACCCGACTCGGATGAAGTGAGGATTGCCATATCTAAACTGAAATCCAACAAGGCTGCGGGAGCTGTCGGCCTACCCGCCGAGCTTTTTAAAGCCGCAGGCGATGATTTGGTAAGGAGCATGCACCAACTCATCTGTAAAATATGGTCGGAGGAAAACATGCCCGATGAATGGAACCTCAGCATTGTTTGCCCGATCCATAAAAAAGGAGACCCTTTGAACTGCGCCAACTACAGAGGCATCAGTCTCCTAAGTATCGCATATAAAATCTTATCTGCCATACTGTATGAACGCCTAAAGCCATTCGTCAACAACCTGGTCGGTCCATACCAGTGTGGCTTTAGGACAGGAAAATCCACCATCGACTAAATATTCACACTACGGCAGATTTTGGAGAAAACCCAGGAGCAACAAATCGATACCCACCACCTTTTCATCGATTTTAAGGCCGCGTATGATAGCATCTATAGAGACGAGCTATACAGAGCAATGTCTAGTTTTGGCATCCCTACCAAACTCGTCCGTTTGTGTAGGATGACGATGGAGAATGCACGCTGCTCCATCGAGGTCGGTGAAGACCTAACCGAGACCTTTGATGTCAAAAAAGGATTCAGACAAGGCGACCCGCTGTCATGCGACTTTTTCAACATCGTTCTTGAAAGAATTGTTCAAAACTCGAACGCCAACACCAGAGGAACAATCTTTCAGAAATCCGTCCAACTACTCGCATATGCCGACGATATGGACATTATCGGAAGAACGCAGCGTGATGTCAATGGCGCTTTTGTGGGTATAGCAACGGAGGCCACGAAGATGGGTTTAGCGGTAAACGAGGGTAAGACCAAGTACATGCTGTCAACGAGAAAGGAAACCCAACACCGACGTCTCGGTCAGAACGTCACAGCAGACAGATATAACTTTGAGGTAGTCAAAAACTTTGTCTACCTAGGCACCGCTATAAACTCAGACAATGACACCAGCGCTGAAATCAAACGAAGAATAACCCTTGCCAATCGCTGCTTCTTTGGGCTAAGAAAGCAATTGGTAAACAAAGCCCTCTCTCGAACAACCAAGATAACGCTCTACAAGACCTTAATCGTCCCAGTCCTGCTATATGGCGCGGAGGCATGGACTTTGTCAAAAGCGGATGAAGCTGCCCTTGGTTGCTTCGAGAGGAAAATTCTTCGTGTGATTTTCGGTCCCGTCTGCATAGACGGTGAGTGGAGGAGGAGATATAATGACGAACTATACGGGCTGTTCAGCGACATCGACTTAGCCAGAAGAGTGAAGATCCAAAGACTGAGATGGCTAGGTCATGTAGAGCGGATGGAAACCAATACTCCGGCCCGAAAAGGCTTCGAATCCACCCCCGAGGGACGGCGCAGTAGAGGAAGACCGCGACTCAGGTGGCGCACGCAAGTGGAAAGGGACCTCAACCAACTATGCGTGCGAAACTGGAGACAGCTAGCTAAAGATCGAGCTGGCTGGAGACGCTTGTTGGTTGAGGCCCAGGTCCACCCCGGACTGTAGCGCCACCTTAAGTAAGTAAGTAACTTAAAGAAGTAACAGTTGAAAAATGTAATTCATTTTGAGAAAAATCATTTCAAAGTGACGCTTTAGTAAACATGGAGTATGACCATATTGCGGCTTTGTTTCCTAGTTCTAGTGTTTGTGGTTAAGACTTGGTCTTATCAAGGGAACCTCTTCCATGACCAGCTCTCTAACAATGGCCAGCTTTCATGAAGTGTGTCACACACTCTGAGGAGGACCTCCCATTGTCCATCTAGAAATTCAATCCATCCACACCCAGCGCAGCAATTGAAGAATTTCCTCACTCTCCCCTGGTGGCACCGCACCACCACCACCACCACCACATGCCGGTTAGGATTAGTCAAAAATCAGTCATGAGAGTCTCCTTATCGCCGATGTTGAATCGATATCCTGTCCAATTGCCGAGCTACCACCCCAGTGGATACACACACCAAACAGCCGCTCGCTTGTCCCACATTCAATTGCCTCCGCACGGGGTGCCAACGCACCAAAGCGAGCCCGTAACCCAAATCCACGCGCTGCCACGCTATCTCCAGCGATCGATCTAACAGAACAACAGAAAACAAAACGAATGAAAACAAAACGAAAAAAAAAAACATTTGAAAAACTAATTGTGACACGATACCGTAGTGGTGGCTGCTTGTGTTTACCATCCCGCGGCTAACTAGCTCACAACGTAAAGAGTTTGCCCTCGGCTCGTGGCACACACCGCGCCGCGCCGCACTCGCACCAGATCTCTGACAGACATTTCGTATTCAAAACTATCAACATGCTGGCCACCACATCCACACTCGCATTCATATCCATATCCATGAGGTGTGCATCGCAGCACAATAAAAAGGTGAATGCGGGTCGGAGTCGGATAAATAATGATAACCCCTTTCCAGTTGCAGTTGCGGCTGTGCCTCTCTGGCTGCTGGCTACGCATCGAATTCGGAAGTCGCGCAGCAAGGCGACGAGCGCATTACAATCAACCTCCATTCGAACCCGTTCGGTTCAGCAGCAATTTGCTTGCAACTCGTGCCCCATGAATCGGTGGCGGCTGCGCTGGTAATGCGGTCTTCCAGCGGCTGTTGCCGATAATTCCAGAATGGCCCCGGGTCGCCGTAGCCGAACACACTCTCGCGCGGATCCGGCGAAGACAAGTAGTTGTCCTGATGATAGGCTCCCGCTCGGGCTTTCGTTGGCGGGATGGCAGCGTCTATCCGCGATCCGCGTGGTATGGTGCGCGAAAAAACTGGGCTATTCGGGCCATTTAATCGGCGATTATGCAAATTATTTCCGCCAATGATGCGATGCCGATGCCGGACGCACTCTGCCTAGAGAAGCTCCGCTCAGCGCTCAGCGCTCGGCGCGGCACAGAGTTTCGGATAATGGTCAGCAATGGGTCTGGGCCTCGCTCATGGCGGCCTGAATTACTCTAATTTGACGCTCTAAGTGTAAACGTGAAATTATTCTGAATCTTGTGGATGGCCTGGTGCGGTCGTCGGTCACAGCAGTGCTGGTGCTGCGGTGGTGATGGCGATCGAAAGACGCTGACGCTGGTAGCAAGTGGTAAGCGCTACTGAATGCGTCCAGCGGTTGTCTTTGCCGGTCAAGGAGGAGAAACTTAATGGCCGTCGACGGTTGAAGAGAGGCTGTGATGGTGCCTAGATCTGAATCTGTGTTCTGAGGAAGCCGCGATAACGATTTTTCTTTTTTAGAGAATTTGACAACAACGGCTATTGCGAGTGTTGAATGTGATGTTTGTCTTGGAAGCGTTATGCCTTGCGGACGGGTAGAGCTTAAGCTGATGGTAATTTGGCTAGTACTGGCAGTGACGGCTAAACGGTTCGGTGAGGTTACTAACGGTTGGATTCATCTCAGGAAATGAGAAGGAGTTACAGTGGGCGAGCTAAATGTGCAACGTTGCGGTCAAGTTGTCTGGTTACTTTCTTTGTGCTCAGTTCCTGCTTGGAAGGAAGGATTCAGACAAGGCGACGCGCTGTCATGCGACTTCTTCAACATAAATTGAAAAATTGTTCGAAACTCGCACGCCAACATCAGAGGAACAATGTTTCAGAAGTCCGTCGATATACTAGCATTAGCCGACGATATTGACATTATCGGAAGAACGTAGCGTGATGTCAATGGCACTTTTTGGAAGCCGCGAAGATGGGTTTAACGGTACCAAATATATGATATCAACGAGAGAGGACACCCAACATCGGTGTCAAATATAAATTTGAGGTAGTCAAAGATTTTGTTTACCTAGGAACCTCTATTAATTCAGACAACGACACCAGCGCTGAAATCAAACGAAGAATAACTCTTGCCAGTTACTGGCTTCTTTGGGGTAAGAAAGCAATTGATAAACAAAGCCCTCTCTGGAACAACCAAAGTAACCCTCTATAAGACCTTAATCGTCCCAGTCCTGCTAGCAGATGCATAAACTTTGTGAAAAACGGATGCCGGTGCTCTTGACTGCTTTGAGAGGAAAATTCTTTGGTCCCGTCTGCTTAGATGGTGAGTGGAGGAGAAGATAAAACAACGAACTGTACGAGCAGTTCAGCGACATCGCCTTAGACAGAAGAATGAAGATAAAACGATTGAGATGGCTAGGTCATGTAGACCGGATGGCAATCAATGCTCCGGCCCGGAAAGTCTTCGAATTCACCCCCGAGGGACGGCGCAATAGAGGGAGACTATACGTGCGAAACTGGAGACAACTAGCTGAAGATCGAGCTGTCTGGAGACGCTTGTTGGTTGGGGCCAGGTCAACCCTGGACTGTAGCGCCACCTTAAGTAAGTAAGTAAGTTTCCAGAGCATTTGTGGTCGCCTGACTACCTATGTAAATAAGAATAGATCCTCCGTCGATCGGGGTCATTGATAGTCGGAGGTCTGCATCTTGAATAGCTACTACTTCTGCCTGGAGAACACTGCAGTGGTTCGGGGGCCGTATGGCAACTGCTAGCTCCGGCGCATACACCAGAGCCTGTGCCTTCCTCCGACTAGGAGCCGTCAGTCAGTCAGTTTTAATGCTGACTGTAAATGTCCATGGAAAGGAGATTGAGTAAGATTTCGAGGGCCGCCGTGAGTGTTGATCTGAGTGCACCTGTGATGCCGATGCATGCCGCTCATTTTATTCTGCTTATTCTGATAAGATTTTGCTTTATTTGTAGTGCCTTTCACTACACCAGTACTCCGTAAGTCAGTACTAGTCTTACTATTGCCGTGTAGAGCCAGTGAGTTATTCTCGGTCGGATTACCCATTTTGATCGGACTATTTTTCTGCAGGTGTACTGATGCGCTGCTGAATGTTACGTCTCCAGTTTAGTTTGCTGTTTGAGGATAACATCCAAGTACTTCACTCGATCAGTGAAAGTTAATTCTTTCTCTTTCAACATTGGTGGAGTGATGCTTGGAATTTTGTATTTCCTTGTGAACAGGACCAGCCCAGTCTTAGAAATCTATTCCGTCCATCTAGCTAAAGTTTTCAGGGTTGATTCCGTCATGTCAGTGATGGTGTCTGGAAATTTTCCCCTTGGCAGCTAGTGCTATGGTTTTGCATCCTGTCGCACTTAATCTTTTAAGGATGTCATCAACTACAATAATCCAGAGAAGGGGAGATAGGACTCCTCGTTGAGGTGTGCCTCTGAAAACCCTTCTTTCCGTAATGCACTCTACTGCAAGATAAGTCGGGTTGAACCTATATTTCTGGATCTTCGTCGGTACTGGTCAATACTTGGCCAGTGGCTGTTTTCTTAATTTTCCACCAATCTCTGTCCGGTTAGTGGCTTAAGGTCCAAACACTTTACTCACGCTCATACTTTTTCCACGGTGCGGCGAATTGTATGCACACTGAATCCATGATGACGATCGGCCTCACGAGCTGCAATTTCGATGAAACACAACAATTGGAAAAATTGTCATTGCTATCCGGTCACCCTTTAATAATCAGAACCACCTTATCTTCAAATAACAAAGTCCGTGAATCTGTCAATAATCCTCAAAATATTCAGGGCCAGTACTTGTTGTACGCACGCCACATCTGCTCAGCAATATTCCATTTTTCACTTCACTTCAAACAAACGTCAAACCATGTCCACGCAAACAAACATGCTTATGGGTCATTCCCCTTACAACCAAAAACAAAAACTCCCACATTGCAGCACGCACAGGATCAGGATCACATTGTACCCTCTATTTGCCACTCAAGCACAACTCAAAGCCCACAAAGTAACCTTTGCATTCCAGCATACCGAAAACAATGTCAAAACACACGCAGGAAAACAGGGGCGAACTTCAAAAACACCGAACGCCATGGGCATAGCTTGACTGACATTTCACCGGCAGGCTCCATACGAGAGTGAGAGGTGAACGGCTACCATTTTCGTGCAATTAAAATCCTGGCCATTTGATTGAAACTATTGTGCGAACGATCGAAATGCTCAAGACCTCTTCAGATTGCGACCCCATTCGCGATGGCGACGGCGACAGCGACAGCGGCGGCGGCAGCGGCAGCTCACGCGGCTCTTCAATTTGAACGTGTACCGTGCGATACTTTAGCCACATCATATTCGCGCAATTATGCAACGCATTCAGAAAGGGAAGCCGCCAAGCCTTGGCGCGCAATCGTTTTGCATTTAACACGCGGCGAATCTTTCAGATGTGCCGCGACTGCGCCGATTCTCAATTTGGTTACAAAACCGACCCGTAATCGTTTTGTTTTTTGGGTTCCGCAAAGTGTCGTCGGGTATTGGCTCACAACCGGCAATCAGGAAGGTTCGAGACAAGGGCCGGCCGAGCCTATGCAAATTCAATTGTCATTTCTGTCGGAAGACTTTCCATTCACTGGGGGACGCAAGGAGTTGGTTAATTTCGGTTACAATTTCGGTGTTTGTTTGTTGTGTTGGCGAAGAAAAACTGAAAGGATAACGGGGGCTATACATCGCCTCTTATAAGAATTCGGAAAGTAAAGGAGTTGAAGGGATGTACTTCAAGCCAATGTGAATGACTTAGTGCCCTTGGCTGTTGTCCACTGGAACAGAACCGCAGATTGGTGGATCACATGATAACTTTGCTAGTCTTGATATTTCATTCAGAGGAAGTCGAGTTTGAATGCTCTTGTTATCTTTAAGAAGGAAGTCCTTTTTTAAATTCTAAGGTGTTTAATTTCCATTCTGGCCTCGAACAGTTTCATACTTCACTGCTCCAACTTTCTCTTGTCACTGACACGATCCTCAAACTTGACAATTCGAAATGGGAATACAATCTTAATTCCCCTCCACTCGTGAGAGAACAATTGCAAGCAGAATACAAGGGGTTGCTATAGTAGCTAGACCCAGGTGCACATCGGACTGTAGCGCCACCCATATTCTTGTACCCAAATTCATTCAAGATCAAGTGTTCTCAATTGAAGGGGCTAAAATATGTCCTTTTTGATATTTGAATATACAAAGAGTCGACTTTACGAATGGTAAAATATCAGATTTGGCACTTATTCGTCTTGATAGGACCTAAAACATGAAGTGAAAGGGCCTGCAACCTTTTAAAAAATAAGTACGAACCCTCTAGCTAATCACGCGCCGTTCAACTGGGAACCAATGGGGATATGTAAGCCTGAGTGGCCATAATGGTTACGAGGTCAAAGACAAAGAACAGACAAAAGTTGGGCGAATGAAAGCTATATGGTCCAAATGGGTCGTGCTCCACTGGCTATTTGTATTTGTAGTCAAGCCCATACTATTGTATGAGAGCAAACTGCTCGAAAAGTTGCAACGGATGGCATGTGTATGTATCAGCGGAGGCTTGAATATACTCAAATTTATTTTTCGCCGATAGATCCGGCAGAGAGACCATGATCAGCACAGCGTTAAGATTGAAATCGTTGCATATGTGGAATGGACTCACCCCAGTACACTCTACTATCCTTGACAGATTCGACCTCATGATACCTAGGTTACTTTTTGAGAAGAATTTGTTAACCAGCATCCCTCCCGATAATACTGGAAGTCTGAACAGCAGATGCTAGAGGGTCCTATGCGAATTTTCCCAGATCGATCGAAGGTGGACGTTGTGAGCGTGGGTGTCTATTCAAATCTTAATATTCAACTGACATTCCGTCTACCAGACTACTGTAGCGTCTATCCAGCAGAGATTATAGCTATAAAGGATGTTCTGTCCTGGCAAAAACCAACGAAATATCAGACAGCGATCAAATCTCTGAGCGTAGTCACTCTTAACTTTAACTCTTCCCTGAATTGCCGCATATCTCGCAACGAGATGGCCAAGTATTTTATCATCCAACTTATGTGGGTGACGGGACAGTGTGACATCCCAGAGAAAAACGGACGAACTTGCCAGAAAGAGGACTAGTTCCGGGTGGAGATCTGGCATTCATTCCCATCCCTTTAAAGCATTTACTGAAGCTTGAAACGATTACTCATACAAATCGTAGATCATAGGTCTACCGGCACATCACAAAACAATTATGGGCTACTCTCGATCCAATGCGCTGATGCAACCTGATTAGATTGAGTAGACGTAACCTCAGAACCATTATCGGCGTCATAACCATTAACCGGGCAATGTGCCATTAGTATACATGCCTCCAGTTTAGGCCTCGTCTATAATGACTACTGCAGAAGCTGAAGAGACGAAGAGGAGGGGGAAACTATTGTCCACCTTCTATGCAATTCCAGTGCTCTCTCCACCCGTAGAAAACGTCACCTAGACACTTTCTATTTCCATAAATTGACGGAGCTAAATAGCATTAGTATCAGTCAACTCCTTTGCTTCATCAAAAGGGCTAATTGGCCTGCGGAATAGGATTTTAGATTCGCATGGTAAAACAACGGGCATCCTCTTGCCACTGACATCCAGTTGAGTTCTTCCGTCGCATGACAGTGCATCGCCTTGTCTAAATACTTTTTTGACATCAAATATCCTTACTGGCCTTGACGGTGCAACGGGTGTTCTCCATCGTTGTCCGGCAAAGACGGACGAGTTTAGCTCGTTTCTATAAATGCTACCAACCGCTGCCTTAAAATCGATGAATAAATGGTAAATATTAATCTGGAACCTTAAAAAAACGATTGAATTTAAATATTATGAAAGCTGTTAAATTCCACGCGCGACGTGGTCTTAATGTATGGGAGAGGTGGAAATAAATCTGTAACTTTTGAACCCGTTGACCGATCTTAATGAAATTGTGGACATATTACAACTGCTACGAGATCTTATCGTGGTTCAAAAAGGATGGACGTAGCTATAGAACTAAAGGAGAAATCTTAAGTTAAAAAAACTCACCTTTTTGTTTCAATGCATAAAATAATTAATTTATTACTGCCAATGACTCAAAATTGGGGCTTAAGGCAAAGTTGTTGTTTTTAAAAAATAAAAAAATTAAGCAATTAAGTGCGAATCTTTTGTTTTCGATTTAGGCCTTAAATACGCAATCCGAGGATCAGATGATATCAGATCTGATCAGAAATGTTCTACTATTAAGAATTCGATAATACCGATAATCTTTTTACAGACTTTCCTAAACCTTGCCGTTGCTTAAAATTTCATAAAAACCTTTTTCTCACTTCAAAAACTATTGTATTGATTTGGCACGATGTTAAGTTGTCGTGACTCTTTGATAAAAAGCTTCCGAAGTTGGAAATATTTCCACCAAAAAAGTAATCAGACAGGAATTTATATTCAAATAAAAACTTTAAATTTTCACAACCAAAGCCGAAATGCAACTGGAATATTTAAAGTTCTTTCATTATCTACTTAAACAAAATTTCATCTTCCCATCTTTAAAATGGTAGTAATTATAAACCTAAGTTCCAACTCAGAAATCTATTTCATCGGCAATAACACCCTAATTTCCCATTTTGATGGTCATTGCAACATGTGAACAGGACATGCAATTTGTGACCGCACAAAGAAAACAGATAAAAAGCAATTACTTTCCGTTTGATTACAATTTTATGACCTAAAGTATATTAATTCACAGTAACAAAACCTTCCTCGGCCTCTCACATTGCATTTGTACAACACATGCATTGCAAGAGAAATCGCTTGAAAATGCAGAAAATCGCACGACATTGCTCCACTTAAACGCCTCGTTCTGTTTTTGCACCGTCGATAGAAGATACTGATAGCTTTCAAAAAACATACGCTCCCGTTGTAGACTCTTGCTGCATTTTAGTTACAGCCCATCAAACATTGAAATACCCACTCAAAACGGTGCCTTATTTAAAAGCCTGGTCTAAAAAATTGGGAGGTAATGTGAAAAAACCATTGATGCAGTTTGAAGGCCAAATGTCTCATTTTAAGAAAAAATTCAAAGTCCCAACTTTGAGCTTACGGTACAACGAAACGGGTCATAAAAAGTCACCAAAATTTTGGCTTTCTAAGTTCTCATATTTATAGAATCGAAAAATTTAAACCATTTGGCCGAGAAAAATATGTCACTTTGGGTACTTTTTTCCACTTCGGGACCACTGTAGGTGTAGGAGTCGTCGCACCAACGTATCACCATTCGGAAATTCAAGTCTCAGTGTACGTTATTTGATGATACGCGATCGAATAGACTACATCCAGCTCGAAGTGATCCAGTGCTCCAGGATTTGGAAGCTAACATTACTCGTGTAATTGGGCAAATATCGGTTACAACGCTGGAAGCAGTTCGGCCTTCAGAATGGACCTTGAAAATGGTCGCGAAAAACCATCAATATTCACTTTATGTGTTTTAGTTAAAATTTCAACGACTACCGATCCAAAGACTTGGTAGGGGTTCCTGACAGCAGGCAAGGCAGTCACACTAAGGCCAAAGTATTCCCATTCTGATGTCAAAGTACTAAGGACTAGAAAACAGGTTAGTCTAATGAGTGTTGATGCATTTTTTGCTGAGAGCCTATGACTCGGAAATCGACGTCCGCGACTAGTGTGGCGCGTGTGGAGAAGGACTTAATTTGGAGTGGTCAACTGTAGGCTGTTAGCACAAAGAAGTGCATGTTTGAACATGTTTGCTGGTTGAGGGTCATTCCGGACTTTATCATCATCGAGAAGACAACGTTTAAAAATCAAAAAACTCAACCTGTCTTGTTAAAGCCATAGAAGCCACATTCAATTGATAGCCCTTCTGTGATCTGCCTTTCAAAGTGAGATCACGGCCTAGGTGTATTGAGTTGAATCCCTAGCTTGGACATGTCTCCCAAGACTCTGCCGTAGATTAACAAGTTTAACATGTGTTCGTCATCGCCCTTACTTGGAGTGCTGAGACAGTCAGAACTGATAAACAGAACGACTAGCTGTTGATGACTGATCCTTGGTCTTCGCCTCATTCGATTTCTTTTTTCGGGGAAACTATTCCAGAATCTGCTGAATTTCGCTGCACTTCGAACTGCCGAAAGTCAGCCAGCCACAAATATCGAACATGTCCGACGATTGTTCTCTTGGGGTTCACAGGCAGCATAAAGGAACATCAAGTTGATGGTGTGGAAATTAAGGCGATATAAGGGCTTGATTGCGTGGATTCGAAAAGCGAAAGTAGTCAATTTTGCCTTGCAAATCTGTTCGACTCTATTCTATTGCAGCGCCATGAGTCATGACACGAATGGCGACATGACCCAAATCACTGGAAGAACAACTCAATTCAATCGTGCCTCTAAAGATCAGATCATCATCAAGATCAAAGCTTGCAGATAGAGCCGACTGACAAAGTGAATCCCAGCAAGGAACCATGACATTCTGTAAAGCAACTCATTTCCTCTTGGGGCTTCTCCCATCTGCCGAGATGTATCCATTTCCAAATTTGGACGCGGATCGTGAAAAGTCAGTGACTGCTGTGCACACTAAGTGCGATCGGCTAACCCACCTAGGACTCAGACATCCATTGTCCCCACATCAGCGACTCTGCCATGGGACACCTCCTATCAACCGCGACCAACGGCACCCCCAGTACCCGTCTAATTATGTCCTCTCCCGAATTGAAATCTGGAAATAAGAGAGAAACAAAAAAAAATAAAAATTATAAGAAAAACAGAAACAGAAGACAAAACCGCGACGCTCATCTCGAATTGTGAAGTTGACATTCCTTTACATTCCACGATCTGTCCCATGGTCACATATTTATACCCGACGCAGCGCACATCTCCACTCGACACTCCAGAGGAAGTTCAAACAGTAATGGAGCAGCAGAGCCATAACGAAGGTTGCGTGGTTTATTTTTACCCATCGGGCCACATATGCTCGCCACATGCAAATCGGAGCTCACCAGCAGCAGAAGCAGAAGCTGAAGCAGCAGCAGCAGCATCGGCATAAGCATCAGCATCAGCGGCAGCGGCAGCGGCAGCCAGAGACAGTCAGAGGGAGTTCACACAAGGGAAGATTTATACAGCTCGGCGGAACCATTTATTTTCGACGGTGACCATGTTTTATATCACAGGGGACACACTCTTGAAAATCAATTTCCAAGCCGACTGCTCTGGACTCTTGAATGCCCGGCCTGAGGCGGCATGAAGGGGTGCGGCGGTGCGGCGGCGCGGCGTCGGCTACACTGTTTCGAAACACAAATTTCGTGGCCACTGTTGGTCATGTTATCGATGACAAGTGGCTGCGTCATGTCACATTTGGAATTAGTGATGTTGGCCCCACTTGAAGTTTTTCAGATTCTCACACTCACTCACAGGCACTCAGATTCGTCGGATAGTTGCGCGTTTTTTAATGGAAATTTAATGCAGTAGCCTCCAGCCGTTCCTACAATAGCGCGGAGACAATCACAAGGTGCGCCGTGGCTGCGGCCGCCTCTCTGGTGGATGGGTGAAGTGATTCACGACATATTTTCTAATTGAGTAGTACCCGGCCGGGCGATGCTGAGTCGATGATAGATTCGTAGCAGATACACGCTTGTCGGGGGTGATGTGAGATTACAAGGAGATTTGTCACACGGCTGCAAAGGGAAACATGTGGCGGCCGATTGAGCGGGGCGAGGTATACGAGCATTGTAACGAGCTGCTTATGGCAATAGCTCAAGCTGAAGACGATCGCGATAGGGCATGAGTTGGATGTAGACGCTGTTGACTGGTGTCAAAAGTGTCAACGAGGCTCTTTGAATATGGGTCCTGGTCTAGTGGCAGTTGGGATCATGGGACAAGTACTGGGGTTTTGAGAATGTCTATGCATTTGTAGATGCTCAACTGGGCTCCATAACTTCAGCTGAAACTCGATTCTCAAGGTTTCCTGTTCAGCTTGGTGGATTAGACGATGCGGTTAGAAAACACCAAACGCTGAGCCGAAAAGGTTCCTTTATTCTGTTGCCTTTGATCCAAACCAGCAGCGGTTGCAAAACATTGATCGTCCGTGTCTGCATTGCACAGAAGTTGCTTGAGCTAGTAACTGCGCATAGAAGACGGACAATTGTTGTCTGACCACGTCCAAATTATAGTCAATGTTCTGACTTTGTGGCCAAATCGGAGCTGATGTCTGACAATCTTCAATGGCGCCATAGGTCCTAGTAGGTCTTCCTTGGTCAGAGTGTTTTGCTGCACATTCTTTGGTTACTCATACCTCTGCTTTATTCCAGACTCAGAGAGTGAATAATTTGCATCCAACGAGTAAGCTCATTCTCGGGCTTATGCAATCGAAGCCGACGTGGAGGTCCGGATCTGGATTGATTAAGAAATTGTGTCTACTAAGAGTTTCTTTGACTTGACCTTGAAAGCTTGACAAAAAATGGAGCAATGTTGCTATTTCCCATCCAAGGATAAACAAGACTGCGATTTCCTTTCCATCGGATTATCTGCGACGAATTCTGTCTGACTGACATTTTTCTGTCTTGTGTCGAAAGTCTTCTGTTCGACTGTCTACGGGATGCTCCTCCACCACCGATCACATTAAACGAAGCATTGTCCTTGAATCGATGTATAGTCCTTCTCACCTTTTTCATAATTTGTCTGGCACTAAGTCGCTTCTGCCGGTTGTCCAACATGCTGCGCACCGACCAACAAGCATTTCCAAAACGATCTCCTTCTAGTCACATATGCAATTAATTCGCACACAAAGATACTTGAGGTGCTTCTCCACTTGTCTGCGGCATCTTAAGCACGAGCCTCCTCTGTTGCGTGGACTCATTCTTCAGAGTCGAAGACTTTTCGGCTTGGATTCTAGGTTTTCCATGATCTTGACATGGCCTCCCCACGTTTTGGCGACGATTCGTGAACCTGACACAATATGTGTTTATGCATGTCGCTGTACAGCAAGTGAAGCTGCTGGTGCTCCTCATCAATGTAAACCAAAGCAAAGATCGCACAAAAAACTTTTTTCTCGGAAACCTTTTTGATCCGCAGTTTATTGCTGTCAATACATCTGCGAGGAGTGCGAAGATCAGTGCCTTATATAAAGTCAGCTTGGTCCTTCAAGTCCAAAGAAACTGCGGCGTTATTCTGAGTTTGATCCCAATCCTAATGCCGATCGTGTTGTTTACCAAAAAATACTGATTCCCCTAACATCACTCAAAGTTGTGACTGTCCATTGTGACGATCTGGCCAAGTCATCGACGTTTGTTGCCCCATCTCTAAGACAACATTGAGTTCTTTTTGAGCCATTTTAGTCGTTTCCGTCCAAATGCCGTCCAATGCCAGACGGTTCACTGCCTTTGCTAAACAATGTCACTGCTATCCGCGTACCTATGCTAACAGTTGCACTGACTTGTGGAAAATCGGTCCTTGCGTCTAATTAATTTCAAAGACAGCAAATCATTAGCGTCTTAGCGAATGAATGCTTTTTGGCATCGTTCCCAATCTTGAGTCAGAAGTGACTGGCTAGGAGTTTTTTTGGGTGGCTTGACTTATTTCTCCATGCTCTTGTCTTGGCTACCAGTAGGAATGGCCGGCTTCCCGGAATCTAAGACAGTCAACAGAACTGCCAGATTGGCCTAAGTCGATGACAACTGCAACTAGATGGTTCAAGGGAGATGTGTTAAGGATTCAGAACCACGAGCTGACCACAAAGAAGTTCCTTCGAGCTACAAAGGGAAATACTATGGGTGGTTAAGGGCCGATGTTGAATGTGAACCACACCTAAACGTCAAGTCGCGTTAAAGTTATTCAGGCTTATTATGAAAATGGTCGTTCAAATCAAAATGCATATCATCAATTTAATCGTCCAAATGTGCGTTCAATCGGAAAAATCGTGAAAAAATTTGAGCAAACCGGGTCTGTAGGAGATGTGAAAACACCAGTGCATGCTCGTACAGCTCGTACTGCAGAAAATATTGCTGCTGTTCGCGATAGTGTGGCTGAAGAGCCGTCCATCTCAACTCGTCGTCGTGCCCAACAATTGCACCTCTCACGCTAGTCGTTGATGAACATCATGCATAAAGACTTGCATTTACACGCTTACAAGGTGCAATTGACTCAAGAACTAAAGCCTCTTGACCATTTCAAGCGTCGTCAATGGTCAGAATGGTGGCAAGAAATGGCAACAGTGGATGATCAATTTTCGAAGAAAATCATCTTCAGTGATGAGGCACATTTTCACCTCAGTGGATTCGTCAATAAGCAGATAATCCAAGAGTGATTGTCGGAAAACCAATGCACCCACAAATAGTGACTGTTTGGTGCGGTTTATGGGCTGGCGGCATCATCGGGCCGTATTTTTTCCAAAATGAGGCCGGTCAGGCAGTTACTGTGAATGGTGTTCGCTATCGTGACATGATAACGAACTTTTTATGGCCCGAATTGGAAGATATGAATGTGGACGATATGTGGTTTAAAGAGGACGCTGCCACTTGCCACACAGCTAACGAAACAATTGCTCTTTTGCGCGACAAATTCAATGGCCGTGTTATCTCACGTGGTGGCGATGTCAATTGGCCGCCAAGATCATGTGATTTGACACCGTTGGATTTTTTTCTTTGGGGTTATTTGAAAGAAAAGGTGTACGTCGATAAGCCAGCAACAATTCAAGAGCTAAAGAATGAGATAATTCGGCACATTAACGGCATAGAACCTCCATTATGCTTCAGCGTCATCGAAAATTTGGACCATCGGATGGAGGTGTGTCGCGGAGGTCGCGGCGGCCATTTGGCCGATGTTTTGTTCCATACATAATTGAACCATACCAATATTATCATAATAAAAAGAAATGACAATACTTTCCTAAAAAAATTGTGTTTTATTCAAAATCAACATCGGCCCTTAAAATTTAAGCACCCTTTAAATAAATAATCTTCTACAACTTACACTTCAAGATTGAAGCTTGAAATATCCCAAGACATCACACAAAGCAAATCTTTTATATTCAGAGAGCTTCCCACAATCAGACAAGTGAATATAGAGCAATCAGATCTAATCACACTAAGCCGACACGCGGCCTACTTAATCGAATTCCACACATTCGTCTACTTCTGCTTGGTGGACAGAAAAAACGCTCAAAAGACTGGTCGAGACCGAGCTTGTGCTGCATTCCCACGTTCCTCGGCAATACGACCAAATTGCTTGGCATTCACGGTCATTTGGATTGGTCATCGTCTCCTTTTCGAATCAGGAGGCACCTTCTTTGCCGAAACGTTGGCCCTCGATGTGGCCCGATTTATAGTTCACGGTGTCCTTTCCACCATTCGCTTAGAAGGCTATGCGTTTTCTTTTCAAACACTCTGTAGCGCCTCCTTATCTTTCGCCTCAGTACATCAGGACAGTCAAAGTGATATCTAGAGCTAGAACGAACGTTCCCTTTAAAATGCCTGTAGTCTCACATTTGTAGCCGCCACCTTCGAATAGCATCCATCCTCCCATCCTCCACCCTCTGGTCATTCCGGGAAATTCGTAGACAATCCAGGAAATTTGTCAACCGGCTGACACAGTCATGTCTGCAAGACGCAACAATCCGCACACAGACGCCGACGACTTCCTTAAGAGTCCTTTCTGTCCAAAACGAGGAGCACTCTGTTCGATGTCAATCGCTTACGCATTCCACGGCAATCAGGTCGTGCTGCAATCAAGTGCCGGTCCATCTCCCTTCCTTCCTGCATCCTGCATCGAGGGTAAATTTCAGTGCCACTTATCCAATATCGGTCGAGGACGCCCCTCACCGCCAGGCGCATATGCAACCTCCGGCATAATGACAGTCAATCCGAGTCTGCGAGCACTGCTCCCGCTTGCGCTCGCGCTCCGGTTCCTGCACTGCACATATCGATATTGGCGCACGGGATAAACTCGCGGGCACGCTCGCGGTTTGCTCTTCTCTCTCACTGTGCACAGGTTCACAGTTTGAGGTAAGTGCACACCACCGACCGTAAGATCTCATCTGATACCGATCAAGTGAAGTGGGCACGCAATGAGCCCGTAATTACTTCTATTACCGGAGCCACTGCCATGTTGTTCTTCGGCGGAAGATCTTCTGTCGTTCGCGAGCCACTGGACAGTGAAACTACCGTCACCATACCCTGCTACACACTGTACGCTGTACGCTGTACATTGTGCTCAGGGCTCAGGCTGAGCCTCAGCGAACGCAAGCGAGACAGGGAGACTGGAGAGTTCATCGCGTATAGTCATCATCTCAGGGCGCAGAGGAGGCTTACTGTCTTCGCTTCGCGTTCGGTAATGAACATAACGTTTCCCAGTCGTTATCTGCTCATCATCGGGAAAGAACTCATTGTCGTCACCGTCATCTTCATCGTTGAAGAGTCGCCTGCCTGTAAAGCGGTGGCAGCGCTACTGCCGTTTGACTTCACAGCACACACATACACACATACAAACACACACTTGCACACGTAAAGGTAATCACGATCTAGATGTTTCCAATTGCATTGAGGTATTTTGGCGACCGCTTTAGTTAGATGTTGGCCAATTGATAGGGTATCGCTATCGTCAGCGGTGCTTCAGGAGAATCTGCTCTTCAGCGTCGACGCTGCTGGGGTAAGTGGATGAAGTCTGAAGGTTCCTTATACTTTCTCTGGGGGGGCAACGGCAGGGCGCGGGGACACCTTCAGTTTGATGGAAATGATGAAGGTTCAGTGAACATTGGTTCATTATGGTAAAACGGTGTTCTCCTAGAGCTGATTTGAACACTGGAACGGAGCCACTTAATGCGAGGAGGGGACAGTTTGACGGATCGAGATGGGAATGGCTTGGATCTGATACTGCGGCTATGGGCAGTGGTTCAGAGAGGTAGTGTCGTGGTCATGGTTATGGACAACAATTATCGGATCTTCGAGTGAAGCTGGAGTTGTGATGAGGTGTGGAACGAGTTGGATTAGTGGGGCAACCAAGTCGATCAGTTGTTCAAGGGATTGTGCAGTTTTATCGTGTTATACTGGCCTCATTTTGAGGGATCATCAAAGTCAATCGTCTGATCGGACAAATGCTTCGTAAGAAGAGGTGCGATGTGTGGAAATTCGTCTTGTGGGATATCTGGTTGTGTATGGAAGCTCAAACCTGAAGGCACTTGGAAATTGAGACAACGACTAAATTTGTGTTAAACGACAACGACGACAATACCTGTGAGGTGTAAGAACGATCACATTTGAAATGAAGAACAGCTTTGACACAAGAGACAAATATCAGGTACAATGCCAATCCCAAAAAAAAAAACCGCAGATACGTGCTGTGGAATGCAATGAATGAAACCAGTGTTAGTGACCCATTACTAATAAAATTGGTTCAAGATAGTTGAGGAGGAGGTAGACATTTGTCAGCGCAAGCGAGCAAGCCATTATGTACACGCATAGTACTCGCTGTAGTTCCCGGCCTGTTTGTCAACTCAAATGCTGTAGGCTCACTTTGAACTTAGTGAATAGTGACACAGCCAATATGAGAGTAAGATTGTTCATCCAAAACTTAAATTTGCGTTTTTTCAATGAATTAAGTGTTCATTCATTGAAAAAACGTACCGGCTGCCACTCAGAGACGGTGATTAATCCAATATCACCGCATTTTAGGACCAATAGAGTGCAGAAGACTTTGGTTTCTAAGCACCAAAGCACAAAAGAAAGGAAATTGTCTTGAGGTAAAGGTAGTACGATAAAAATTAAAAGATTCGAAAAAGTAGCAATGATGGCTGTCTATGAAAAATATATAACTCAGTCTAGGAAAATAATGTTTTAACAATGCACTCTGCATGTTAGTGGAGTCTCATTGAAGCAGGTGGAGAAGTTTAAGTATCTCGGGGTCTTTTTCACGAGTGATGGAAGGAGTAATGCTGAGCTTTCCTGTAGGATTGGTCAAGCTGGGTCAGTTTTGACACAGCTTGGTAGTTCTGTACTCAGAAAGGCCGAGCTTGGTGTCAAAGCCAAGTTAGCGGTTTTCAACTCAGTATTTGTTCCAACTCTCACCTATGGTCATGAAATTTAGGTAATAACCGAAAGAATAAGATCGCGAGTGCAAGCTGCTGAGATGAGATTTCTTCGTGCTGTTGTGGGAATTACTCGCCGGGATAGGGTAAGAAACACGGCAGTGCGCGTGGAACTCAACATTGAGCAGCTGCTTCTTCGAACGGAAAGGGCTATGCTTCGGTGGCTTGGTCACGTGGCACGAATGTCCTCGTCATCACGACTTCCGAGGCGGGCGTTGAATGCGATTCCATCAGGTAGGCGACCGCTTGACAGACCCAGGACGAGGTGGTTGGACCAAGTCCAAAAACTCGCCTGGTTACGCTTGGGCATAGCTCCTGATGAGTTAGAGTCGATGGCGGAGGATCGAGTTGCCTGGAGATCTCTCGTGCGTGGTTTACCCCCGCGACCACTTTAGTGGATCATGCGGGTCAGAAGATGATGATGATGATGACTAACAAAATACTTATAAGTGCTTCTGAATAAGTAGAAGGCGGATTGAGATTTTTTCCTCACATGAGCAACAAAATCTGCTAATGAATATCAGGTTCATCGACTACAAAAAAAGGCTTATCTCTTCCGGATATTACTTGAATTCACTGTGACTTCAAGTTTGTGCCATTTTAATGTTCCTCGTTTCAAGCTCAGAACTTTCCTCTCGAGCGCACCTTCGACGAGCACCTTTGGTCACCTACATTTGTGCTCCGTCCTGGTTTACTTGTTGAAAGAGTGTTCCATCATTCCTCTGCCTAAATATGATTGGTACGAAAATAACGTTTCAAGTGCTTCATTCGGATTCTTCTCTTTCAGTTCCTTTTTCGAGCATGTGACACGTGAAATGTTGTCTTCCAAGGCTGCTATTGACTCATCGGCATAGATGAGTGATTTTTCATATGACACCAATGGCGGGCTAGGGCCAATTCACCAGTCTTGCATTGCTTGTAGGTCGATTATGATAACGTCAAAGAGCGCGAAAAAACGTTCAACGGTGCACGAATTTTGATAAAAATTCAATAATTAGTAAGCCTTGTTCGGGTGTTAGTCTTTCCACGATGAAATGACAATTCTAAATGGGAGTGTTTGACGGTAAACCACTGTAACTGAAATAATAACTCAAAGATTGAGTACATGAGCTGTGCTTTCGTAGTTGTCAGCTTGATACTCCCTCATTTTGTTTTTTACATATAGAACTGAACGGAACTATGATCCATTTCGATTATCAGTGGGTTGTCGCAATATCATACATATTTTTTCTTGATGTACACTTAACCGCAACATTACTCGAAAACTAACACATGGAAATCTAACTTTATTTCATCTATTTGTTTGTGATTGCGGGTGATATCCTTTGGAAAGGATGCCTTCGATCTCAGTTCAGCACAATGTTCAATACTTGAATTCGGTATGATGTCAGAAAAGAGTGTCTGGGTTGTTCTTGCACAACAACGCGACGGTGTAAACACAGAACAGAACGCGTGCGGTGGACATTTGAGTTGATTCCAAAAGATCATTGAGATTTTTAATACTATGTCCTAATCTAGAATATAAACAATCCATCTACTAAGTTTGATACAAATCTGAGAAGCCATTTAGGTCCTAGAACTCCACAAACATATAAACATTATATTTTTCTGTCATTACCAGGACGTCCCTTTGTGATCACACCGCCGACTGTGTCTCTTCCATCGAAGTTTGTAAAGTAACGTTGCAAAATTCAAAAGTAGTTATTAAGAGGTGTTAAGTTAATGGCCCACTAAGAGCAGGTGGTGACTTTTTGTGATGCCCGGTGACAGGCCGACGAGGCTGTTAACTTGAAACTACTCTTGGCTCACTTTTGGTAAATCAAGAATTCGCTTTGTTCGTGAGTACCGGGTGCCATGAAAGTAAACAAGTGCTTCTTCATCTTTACAGCCTCTATATCAGTTATCGTCGGATGACTTTTTCCTGGGCTTAGTGATGATTGTTGATGAGTATATCACCTGTGCTGACCAGAACAACCTATAAATTCTAAAAAACCATTCCATCTGGGGCTTGTGTCAGCGAGTAATATGAAATCCGATCGCTTGCATTGGGGGGAAGGACTTCCGATGGCTAATTCCAATTTTGCATGCAGCTTAATAGCGGACAGCGTGAAATATCCAGTCAATGTGAGAGTTGCATTTATTTGTGACGTGATGTAGACAGCTATGTATGACGGCCAGATTGTCAAAAACCCCATATTTTTATTTTGCGACTTTATGCAGGGCCCGTTTTGGACACTGGGCAGACTTTTTTCTTAAGCTTATATCACAATTCAATTTTGTTAATAAAAAAGTAAAGAATGACAAAGTCGATTTGAATTGGAAATTGATGTAAGGTTGGCACAATGTAGTTAATGGTAGCGAAAGCATGATGAGCAAGGAAATTTTGAAAAAAAAAAAATCAGTTATTTTTTTAAGCGTATAAGAATTTGTTGCCGCCTTTAAATTTCTGTTGACCTCTAAAAGACGTGGCCAGCTCACCATTGTTCCCTTACATCATGTATCCAAGTCAAGGATCATATCCAATTTTGCGTTAAATTGCGTCGGCTCCTCGAATAAATCGAAAATCAGCAAAACGTGTTTTTTTTTGTCGCTTCACATTTGTCTCAAAAACATGTGAAATTTCGTCGTCCGCATTTTGGTCAAAGTTCATGCATTGTTCCCAAACATGTTGCCGCACTCATTGCCGATGCGTAACGATATCAAACACCAAGAACATTCCATTAAGCAACCACTTGCCCAACAAAATCCCATAGGGTGCCATCAGCCATCAAGAAACTGTACTTCAGTGCTTCTTTTTCACATTATCGCGTAGCACCCAAGCACGAGTCATTCAAAAGAAAACAGCATGTCAACCGATTGGCCCCATATGGCTCGGACATGCGTATGTGTCCACTGGCAACGTCCACACAAAGCTCCCCCCATCGGCAGAGGCACTTTGGCCGAGCTTGTGCAGTGGTGCAGTAGCTCTGGGATTCATTAACTGCGCATATTGAGCGGAAAATACGTCGAATTGTCCGCAATAACGAAGTGGATATAACCATTCGTCTTCGGCCACTGATTTCCGATTTACGAGTATGTATGTATGCGAGGGTTGCTGGAGCAGGCATTGTCTGGCCGTCGATCTGATGAGGCGCAGCCCATTCGGGGAAATGGCCAGTGTTCGGCGTTCACATCTTGATTGACAATCTATTCCCCAAATCGACGATCGATGGCTTATGACAGGGCGCACAGCTACTCAGCTACACGGCGTCTTGGTCAGCCAGAGGCCATCGGTCGGGCACGGACACGGGGAGCGGTGGACGCATTGCGATGCAATGCATGATGTAGGCTAGATCGTTGTCTCGAAGTAAACTAATTTGTTATTCATGGAGTTTTGTTGTTGGCGTGGCGGCGATGCCAGGGACAACACGACAACGACAACGGGGGGATTTCATTCAGTTTTTCGTTTTTCTTCGCGGGTCTCGGGCGTACTTGGTTTGGTGACTTATTGTTGTGATGGCTAAGGTGTGTACACCATCGGGGCACAATTATGGTTCATGAAAAATTTAAATTTGATTGCACTCTCTTTGATTCTCATGGGATGTGTGTGAGTCAGAGAGGAACACACTCGCACAGGGTGCGTCTGTGAATTGATATCTGTTTCAGATGGTTTGGGGGGTTTTTACACTTTGTCTTGAAAGCGATTGAGTGCGAGGAACGGTAATTGGGGGATGTTGGCAATTCTTGCGACATCTTTAGTATGGAACCTACTCTAAGTAATTTCGCGTTTCGGTTGGTGTCCTTTTGCACTGTTGGTGAGTGTTGCATTCGTTTTACGTTATTTAAAGAGTCCGACCATGTAGACTAACGATTACGTGAGAAGCGTCTGACTCCGTAGGTACGAGCCTTCATCAATCTGATGAGATGCTCATTTTATTTCATCTGCCTGAATAAAAATGTTTTTTGTATATCGCCCTAGCAGGCGGCAGTGCAATTATCAACCTCTTCCTTCGCCATAATGTGTGCGACTCGGTTCATTCATTTGATTTCTAGTTTTGACATGTCGACACTCGGAAATAGTTTAAAGAGACTTACTTGGGATATCCACATGGTACTGAATGGCTGCCGCATGGCTGAATTCAAACTAAGTCAAAGTTAGCCCAGAATAAAGTCTCTCTCGAAGTGGTTAAGCAGTGAAGAGCACTCTCTAGCTCTCACTTGACATTATAGATTCTACTGGTATTTCTTGACCACAGATTCTAGTTGAAAGAGGATAGAAAAATGGACTGATGGTGGAAACAAGAGCCCTTTACATTATGAATAAAAATGGAACATAATTTTCAAAATGTTCTCAAGCTTTAAATTTGGCGAGGAAATGTGTAGCCTCAAGAGGAAATTTAGGCGTAACCGATTTTAGAATCTATTTGGTGGTTCCCTACTGCACCTAGCTTTGGGCGTAGTTTCGGTTTGTACAGCGTGGACTTCGATTTGTGGTCGTTCGAGTCAAGAGTTTTGATCCCAGTTGTTTCGACAAATCGAGGCAGCACCGGCTGCCAAGGGCGATTCCACACGCCAGAACTCGACTAAGTTGAAATTTGTGGAGTACAAGCTTGCCCCAGGTAGACAAACTCCTTTACCACCTCGAAGTTGTAGATGATTTATTTGATCATTTTTCCAAGTGATGTTTGACTAAATGATTCTTGCTCGATAGCACTATTGACCTAAACACCAGATCGTTTCGTCGACTCTTCAAAAGTCAAGAAAATGTTCTACCACGAGGCGTGGGTAACGCGAGACGATGTCGATGTCATCTGCGTAGCCCAACAGTTGGGCTAATTTGTAGTTTAATGTGAAAAAATCACACAACAGGGCATCTCCTTCCTGAAATCGGGTACAGGTTTCAAACGGCTCCGATGCACAGTGTTAGCGTAATGCGACACAATCGAACCAATTTTCCCAGGATCCCGGATGACTCGCATCGAATAGCTCCTTCAATGATTGATGCCAAAATAAGCGCTACAGCGCGCAGAGGACCAGGGCCTGGATTCTACAGCAACCACTGGTGTTGTGCGTGCTACAGATCACTCACGACTGGAAGACACTTTTATATCGACTCCGAACGAACAAGTTTGAGTAGCTTTTTCTAGACAATTGTAATCTTTGAGAATTGAAAGTGACTCGAAAGAGGTGCGGCCGTAAAATGTATTATATTGGGAAATCGATCCCAGACTCCAAGGTTCAAGTGTGTAGGAGTCGACGCACAGACCCACAACGCCACGGCCGCCGCTGATTGATATCATATGTGGCTTAAGAAATTGTTAGAAAAAGATGGTGTATATGGAGCATATCCAGGATTTGCCCTAGTGTGAATATTTGGTCTATAGTTGGTTTGTCGAGCTGGAAGCCGCACAGTATATGCCGATTAGTGCGAAGTAAAACGACTAGACGGTCAGTAGTCTGCACAGGATCTTATAGGCTACCGCTACGTTGAGCAGAGGGTGGAAGATTTGAAAGTCTTTGGTGTGGATGGTGCATATTGAGCTGATATTCTCGTCTGGCATGCTTTCGTGGTCTCAAATTCTATAGATGACCTGGTGCATGCCGCTGGACTTGAAGAGATCTGTTGGTTTCTTGTTCTTCAACTTTTTAATTGTTGAGTCTACTTCTTTAAAGCTAGGTGAGATGACTAGATAATTTCTTCGTTCTCTATCACTATCTGCTGCGCACGTTGGAAGTGCTGCTTGAATGCACTGAGTACATCTGATTGAGGACAGACTGGGAAGTGCTGTTAATGAAAATGATGGCATCCATCAGGGATCTGTTTTATTTCCTGTCCTTTTTTTTCTCGAATTTAAGCAATTGCACATCACCATGCTCTTGACAGCAATACTAAACATTTGTGGGTTCTTCTTCTTCTAGTGGCAGTACAGTCCGGGGTGAACCGGGGCTCGGTCAACAAGCTTCTCAAGCTGGCACGATCTTTACCCAGCTGTCTCCAGTTTCGCCCACCAATTTGGTTGAGGTCCTTCTCCATCTGGTCTTGAGACTGTCCAGGATTCTGCGCCATAGTGGGTTAAGCTCACTCAATTCCAGTCTAACAGTGGAGAGTTCCATATAGTGCAGAGGCCTAGAGTTAAAGATTGCTCTAAAACCGACTATTGGGTAAGCTTATCTTTGGAAGCTTATCTTTCACAGATAATGAAGCGGCATTGTAACTAAGTTAACTTTCTTTAGGTACAAACTAGTCTTCATTCCCAGTTGAACACATAAGGGTGACAACGTTAATTCATCATAAGCCAAAATAGTTTTTGTTAGACGCTACAGCAAATGACTCTTATAGCTTTGAACTGCCAACTGGCAACAGTTTTGTCTTAAAATGAGTACTTCAAATAGAATTTATAAATTTACTCTAAATTCAGTACTCAGAGAGTTTTGCAGAACTTTGTTTCGACTGTCGAATGTGCTTTCAGGAGTAAACGAGTTTTATTGGCCGTCTATTGTCTCCGAGCTTATAAATGGTGTTATATTGTCTCTTATACTATGAGTAACATGATCTGCCTTGGAAAAAGAAAAATCTCGCAGACAGTTGGACAACAGAGGAAGACCACAGCTAAGTCTGCCAACTGGCGCCCAACAGTGGAAGCAGCCGGTTAGAGATTTCGGTCACCTGATGCCATTCCCTCCTAGCAACTTTAAAAATTGACTTTAATCGAAGGAGTTTTAAGTGCAGTCTCCACACGGATTCCATTTTGAAATGAAAAACCGCTTATGACCTTTTATTAGTATCCGCACCTGTTCCAATGAATGGTCCTAGCCACGAAATGACAATATCCGCGTTTCCCTACAAGACACACAAATGAAAAAAAAATGTGTTCCCCAGCTAAGTCAATCATTAAACAAACTACTTATCCTAATTTTCAAACTTTTGTCACACCCTGTTCGTCCAAATAGTTGAAAGCCTCATATTGCTTACCGATCACTGTTGACGATGGTTTCTTGTATTCATTTTTTTCCGAGCAACAATTTGTAGATTTGATCTCGTGGAATGATCTCCGATGCAGCCGATTGGATCTCCATGCCAAGCGAGTCGTAGCGAAGGGAGAGTTGTTACCTTTACCAGATGACGGGTCTTCCAGGGAAGAGCACGACGGAAATCGCTGAAGCCGTGCCCATCTGCTTGGTTGCTCTGCACTTTGGCAGTGTCAACTGGCTTGATCTGCTGTAATCAGCGCCACATTTTGGGATAACAAGAGCAAGTGTTGCTGTTGCTGTGTTGCCTCTCATAATTGGGATCAAACACCAAAAGGGCCCCTTCCCCCCGAAAAGCCGATGACTATCATCGATTATGGTCTATTCATTGGTATCGAAAAGGCCACATGCACTGCAGATGCCATCGGAGTTCCATTAGAGGCGCTCCGGAAGATCAAATTGTCACAGATCCACGCTACGGATGGAGCAAAGCCGAGCTATGCTCTTGGATATTCGTCGCTTTTCGGGTACACTCCATCAATTACAGAGAGCGGCGCATTCACGGCGCAATGAGAAGTCGCAAATGCCCACACAGTTCATGGATGCAATGCGCATTGATGAGCTGGAACGTGGTGGCTGGTCGTGGCTGTGTGGAGGGCGGTTTGGAGCCACGGAGGGAATGAAAACTGATGCGGACCGCGCGAATTGTCCGCCCGTTTTGTTTTTTCTTTTGATGAATTATGAAAAATGGCACACCTTGGGAGAGACAACAATTCACTTGGGTGCGTCAGCTGTGGGGCTGTGCAGTTGTGGTTGAGTTGGAGTTGTGGAGCTCAAATTAAAATTATACTGCACCACCGTCACCGTCACCGAGGCAGCCCTGTGCCAGGCCGGAGCGTTAGCTTGACAATTGATGTAATTTCTGTCCACGCAGGAAACGCTATATGGTCCCGGCGGACGGGGGAATACATTACGGGCCAAAGATGCATTCTATTTAAATGAGATATGCATCTGTGGGACATGACTGAATCGATCCTTTTGGCCGAGATCACGATAAACCACCGCAGTGTGCCGATGACGATGACGATGGCTTGCATAATTTAACGGTCACCATGTCTGAGGTCGAAGGGGCGGTGGAGGATCACCGAACTGACGCGTCCTGAGGTCTCAAGAAATGGTAATGAATGAATACATGTGACCGTCCTCTCTGATATCATGTCGGTCGGCTGTAAGCCACAATCGATGATCTCCGCCCTTTTCAAAAATCCAATGCAGTCGTTGTCCAACTGGTCAGCGGCTGAGAGTGGCACCCTTCAAGGGAGCTGATGACTCTCCTGTGCCCACTTATCTTGTGGCTTCCTAACCACTCAAGATGCAATCATGTCAACCCATGACTTCATCCGCGCGCATCCCATTTAATTGACATAAGAGCTGTCAATCGAGTGGTTAAGTATGTATCTTTTATGCCTTACGGCCTACGGGCCAGCATCAGACTTCCTATTTGTCCAACCTAACCGCTCAGCTCTGTCACAACAACATCATCATCATCATCATCGTCGTCGTCTGACTGCCGAATAAGGAAAGCTCCAAGAAGAAATCCACTAGGAGTGCCTTCGTGTGTGCGCGCGTGTGTCTGTGCGAACCGACCGACAGACAGCCCAGGCCCAGTGCACACAGCACAACAATCACAGAAGGCAAACGAAACGGTCCCGAACACAATTAACCACAAGAGTTGGCGGGATATATGGGCGAGCATCTGATGAAAGGTGTGTACATTGTACCATAGATACACTTCGCTGACTGCGGATCATTAAACACATAATGGACACTGGAACACATCAAGCCAAATGTGATGGAGGAGGCCGTGGCTGCACGGCTGCGCGGTGCTGTGGCGGTGTGGCGGCGGCGTTCACCCTCTGCCCTGGCCGAGTCGCAATCATTCGAAATCGCTAGATTTTTCATTGCCGAGAGAATTATGAATTACGATGAGGAGAGGCCTGCATCTGCTGAACTGCCCACGCATATTAGGGGCAATCCTCAACTGCACCGGACGATGCGATGTGCACAATCCACATGCACGCCGCAATGACGAACGATGACGAACGGAACGACGAGGTGCAGCGGAAGAGGGATTGAATATGTTTCTCCAGAGATCAATAACCGACCACACAGTTCGGAAACATACCTGGATTCTCCCATTTCCGACGACGACGACGACGACGTCGACGAGGCTGAAGACGATGAAGACGACTAAGACGAAGACGACGATGGCGCTGCTTGAGTTTTCATTCATAAATCCATTCGGCGGATTAGTCATCCGGTCGGTCTGTGCAACTGCGATGCCCATTGATGGATCGCGCAAGATGAGTGAGTGCGAGACTGATTCGTTACGCTGTTGTGTAGTGGCACATGACGACGGCGCGGCACGGAGTGCGGAGTGAGTGCTCAAGGCTCCTCCACGGTGCGGCCATGTGGGTGCCACATTTCTTCAAAAGACACTACGCTGCGATGGTTCATAGGTTGGGCTTGACCTGTGTGTGGCGCTACTCGCGATGCAGTCTTGAGAGATCAGTTTTTTTGGGGGAGCCGCTGGTTTATTTGGGCCATGGGCACTGTGAAGCTCGCCTTGCGGAGATGTGGCTATTTTGCAATCACCGCAGCGCGGGAGGTGATCGATGTCAAGATGGTGCTGTTACTCACCCGGATTTGAGGTGGGTGGGTGGTGGACTCGCACTTGGGCGCGGTATTCCAGACGGGAAGCTGAACTGTGGCGCACTTGACGAGGTGCTGATGCCCGATGAAAAGTGGTTTCAAATGTACGCGGACTGAAATTTAAATTGCAACTATTGGAAAAGTTGCCTAAAAATTCTGTTCTTGGGACAGCAACCAGAAGCAACTGGTGACTTCAAGTTGTAGATATTGTGCGAACCAACGTCGGTCGTCTAGAGGCTGGACGCGATGCCAAGATCAAAGCATTATTCGAAACAGATGAGCTGATGCAACAATGAAGGCAGTGGCTGGAAAAGCAGAAGAAAAATGGCCAAGACTACAAAGTTCATTATAAATTCACGTGTACATGTTATGTACTCAAACATGGTCACGCGGATATACAGGACATACATGTGTACCCGTGTACTCGTGTATCGTCGCCTTTCTGCGTTAACCTCAGAGCTCCAATATAGCTCTACTGGATTTCGACGGCAATGATATCCGAAAGTTCTACCAACGGGTGAAACAATTATCCCACGAGTATAAACTTCGAACAGAAGCCTGTCGGGACGAAGATGGGCAACTAGTAATAGAGTCGCAGTCGATACTGAGAATCTGGAAAGATCACTTATGTAGACTGTTAAACGGCGAGGAAGACACCAATACCGCTGTCAGGCAGACAATGGACAATGATGGAAGAGAATTCCGTTCCCCCTCGTCTAGCTATATCGAGACTAAAGTCGAACAAAGCTGCTGGTGCAGACGGACTGCCTGCAAAACTTTTTAAAGCAGCTGGAGATGAGATGGTAGGGTTCATGCACCAACTCATCTGTAAGATATGGTCGGAGGAAAGCATGCCCGATGAGTGGAACCTGCCCGATCCACAAAAAAGAAGAACCCTTCAACTGCGCCAACTACCGAGGGATAAGTCTCCTAAACATCGCCTACACGATCTTCTCTGCCGTTTTGTGCGAGCGCCTGAAACCATTCGTGAATAACCTGATAGGTCCTTATCAGTGCGGTTTCAGGCCGGAAGTCCACTATCGACCAGCTGTTCACACTACGGCAGATCCTGGAAAATACACAAGAGATGCAAATCGACACCCACCACCTATTCGTCGATTTCAAGGCCGCATATGACAGCCTGCATAGAGACGAGCTATACAACGCCATGTCTAGTTTGGACATTCCTGCCAAACTCGTCAGATTGTGCAGGATGACGATGGAAAACTCTCGCTGCTCCATCAAGGTCGGTAACGAACTCAGTGAGACCTTCAATGTCAAAAAAGGTTTTAGACAAGTCGACGCGCTGTCATGTGATTTATTCAACATCATACTTGAGAAGATCGTGCGAAACTCATATGTCAACACCAGAGGCACGATCTTCCAGAAGTCCGTACAATTGCTAGCATACGCGAACGACATTGAAGTGATTGGCCGAACACAGCGAGCCGTCAATGAAGCGTTTGCTGGTATTGCAACGGTGGCTGCAAAAATGGGTTTAACAGTGAATGAGGGCAAAACGAAGTACATGCTGTCATCACGAAAGGACGCACAACATCGACGTCTCGGCCGGGAACGTCACCGTAGGCAGCTTTAACTTCGAGGTAGTTAAGGACTTCGTCTACCTCGGCTCCCAGGTAAACAGTACAAACAACATCAGTACCGAGATTAAACGCAGAATAACTCTTGCCAACCGCTGTTTCTTTGGGCTCAAGAGGCAATTGAGTAGTAGAGCTCTCTCTCGAAGGATCAAGCTAACACTTATAAGACCCTCATCATCCCTGTCCTGCTCTACGGCGCAGAAGCCTGAACAGTCTCAAGAGCAGATGAAGAAGTCCTTGGTCTTTTCGAGAGAAAAGTTCTGCGTTCCATCTGTTTGCGTTAATTGTTTTTGGAGAAGAAGATACAACCATAAACTGTACGGGCTGTACAGCGTCATGAGCCTGACTAGGCTACGGATTCAGCACTTAAGATGGCTAGGCCATGTAGAGCACATGGACAACACTGCTCCAGCCCGAAGAGTCTTTGACTCCGAACCAGTGGGACAACGCAATAGAGGACGCCCACGAAACCGAAGGCGCCAATAAGTGGAGAAGGACCTCAACCAAATTGGTGCTCGAAATTGAGGACAGCTGGCTAAAGATCGTGGCAGCCGGAGAAGCTTGTTGTTTGAGGCCCAGGTCCACCCCAGACTGTAGGGCCACTAGAAGAAGAATGATTTCCAAACAGATTCCTGTGTACACATGCGCTGTATTTAACGTGTATCTTAACACGAATACACGGATATGCAAGGCATACATGTTTACGGTGTAATCTAGAGAAAAGAATTTATTTAACATATTTTACAGTTCATCCTAAAAAACTATAGGTTTCAGTATTGTGTTCGTTTTTTTTAATTCTTGAATAAATGATGTTTTGGCAGATACGTGCTTCACGCAGAGAGGGGATTGCATTCGTTTCTGACTAGTTACATGTTTAATAATGGAGACCAAATACTCTTATGACAGTACACATGAAGCCAAGAAATAAAGGGTGGTTAAATCTTAAGGGCCGATGTTGATTTTGAATAAAACACAAATTATTTAGGAAATTTTTGTCATTTCTTTTATTATGATAATATTGGTATGGTTCAATTATGTTTGAAACAAAACACCGGCCAAATGGCCTTCGCGACCACGGCGGCACACCTCCATCCGATGGTCCAAATTTTCGATGACGCTGAAGCATAATGGAGGTTCTATGCCGTTAATATGCCGAATTATCTCATCCTTTAGCTCTTGAATTGTTGCTGGCTTATCGACGCACACCTTTTCTTTCAAACAACCCCAAAGAAAAAAATCCAACGGTGTCAAATCACATGATCTTGGCGGCCAATTGACATCGCCACCACGTGAGATAAAACGGCCATTGAATTTGTCGCGCAAAAGAGCAATTGTTTCGTTAGCTGTGTGGCAAGTGGCAGCGTCCTCTTTAAACCACATATCGTCCACATTCATATCTTCCAATTCGGGCCATAAAAAGTTCGTTATCATGTCACGATAGCGAACACCATTCACAGTAACTGCCTGACCGGCCTCATTTTGGAAAAAATACGGCCCGATGATGCCGCCAGCCCATAAACCGCACCAAACAGTCACTATTTGTGGGTGCATTGGTTTTCCGACAATCACTCTTGGATTATCTGCTTATTGACGAATCCACTGAGGTGAAAATGTGCCTCATCACTGAAGATGATTTTCTTCGAAAATTGATCATCCACTGTTGCCATTTGTTACCACCATTCTGACCATTGACGACGCTTGCAATGGTCAAGAGGCTTTAGTTCTTGAGTCAATTGCACCTTGTAAGCGTGTAAATGCAAGTCTTTATGCATGATGTTCATCAACGACTAGCGTGAGAGGTGCAATTGTTGGGCATGACGACGAGTTGAGGTGGACGGCTCTTCAGCCACACTATAGATATAGAAAATTGATCATCCACTGTTGCCATTTGTTACCACCATTCTGACCATTGACGACGCTTGCAATGGTCAAGAGGCTTTAGTTCTTGAGTCAATTGCACCTTGTAAGCGTGTAAATGCAAGTTTTTATGCATGATGTTCATCAACGACTAGCGTGAGAGGTGCAATTGTTGGGCATGACGACGAGTTGAGATGGACGGCTCTTCAGCCACACTATCGCGAACAGCTGCAATATTTTCTGCAGTACGAGCTGTCCGAGCATACACTGGTGTTTTCACATCTTGTACCGACCCGGTTTGCTCAAATTCTTGCACGATTTTTCCGATTGTACGCACATTTGGACGATTAAATTGACCGAAAAAATCACGAAGTGCACGATATGCGTTTTGATTTGAACGCCCATTTTCATAATAAGCCTGAATAACTTTAACGCGTTGCTCGATTGTGTATCTTTTCATGTTTTAAATTGAGTTAGTCTGAAATTGAGAAATGTTAAATGAAATGCACAAAAGAACTTGACGTTCTGGTGTGGTTCACATTCAACATCGGCCCTTAAAATTTAACCACAATTTACAAGGTGGTAGCGAGGTCTGCACGGAGATTTATTTAGAATACTAGTGGTGGCCTGGAAGGAGCATAAGCTTAAGGCAGCCAATGTACAGAGTCTCGTTTTTTTTAGTTCATTTTTGTTTTATTTTTAATTCATTTACTTTCGTGCGACAAAAATACTTAAAACTAGCTTAACTATCTTAACAATTGTTCTTACATCTAACCTACTGACCCTATACGGGTACTCTAAGCTATTCTGATATATCATTAAAGTTTGCCTTTCGGCTTAGTCTGTTTTTTTTTTTTTTTTCATTCTGTTTTTGTTTTTTGTTTAGCCAAGAAAACTGTGAAAAACTTGGCGTAATACAGAGTCTCGTTCTCTACACACTATTCTTAAGAACATATATCTTCGGGAAGAACATTTTAACCACCCTTATTTTAATTTCGATGAAGTCGATGAAGTAGTCCTCCCACCTAGCTTTGAGGAAGTCGAAACAGCCATTAAAAGGCTGAAGAACAACAAAGGCGCAGGCTCCGATGGCCTACCATCAGAGTTCTTCAAGGCCGGTGGCGATTTTCTGGACGACTGGAATATCAGCTCCATATGCCCCATCCACAAAAAAGGCGATCTTGCCTCTTGCAACAACTATAGAGGCATATCCCTGCTCAACGTCGCCTACAAGATCCTGCCCAGCGTAATGTGTGAACGTCTAAAGCCGTTTTGCACCGCACTAATCGGTCCGGCAAATCGACTATAGACCAAATCTTCACACTAAGACAAATCCTGGAGAAGACCAGTGAGTTTCAAATCGATACGCACCACCTTTTCATCGATTTTAAAGCCGCATACGACAGCATTCATCGCATGGAGCTATTCGATGCGATGGCCGAATTCGGGTTCCCGGGAAAAACCGATCCGGTTGTGTCGCACCACGCTAACACATTCGCGATGCACCGTGCAGTTCGGCTCAGGGATTTCTGAGCCGTTTGAAACTTGCACTGGATTTCGGCAAGGAGATGCGCTGTCGTGTGACTTCTTCAATCTGGTACTGGAGACGATAGTGCGGAGGGCAGCTGTAAACACGGAAGGCACTATCTTCTACAAGTCGGTCCAACTGTTGGGGTACGCAGATGACATCGACATCGTCGTGCGTTCTCAACGTGCCGTATTGGAGGCTTTTACGGCGATTGAAGAACAGGCGAAACGAACTGGTCTCAAGGTCAATGAGGACAAAACAAAATGTATGCTGTCGACCAAAAAACGTTCCGTCACACACCACCTTGGACAACATTTCACGATCGACAGCTACAGTTTCGAGGTAGCGAAGGAGTTTGTCTACCTCGGGGCAAACGTGAACTCCACAAACGACATCGCCCTTGGCAACCGGTGCTACTTCGGTTTGTCAAAACTCCTGACTCGAAGGACCAAAATCATGCGCTGCAAAACTCTTATTTTGCCAGTCCTGCTCTATGGAGCCGAAAGCTGGACGCTAAGCAAAACTGCAGAGCTGATTCTTGGTACCTTCGAAAGAAAAGTTCTACGTCGGATATATGATCCCGTCTGTGAGGAAGGCGAATGGAGGAGAAGACATAACCGCGAACTCTACGAGCAGTACCAGGATGTGGATGTAGTCAGGAAGGCAAAAATCCGTCGACTGCACTGGCTCGGCCACATCGAGCGCATTGACAACAATGGGTGTTTGAATCCGATCCTACTGGTTCAAGAGGGAGAGGAAGACCGAATCTCCGGTATAAAGACCAAGAAATCGCGGATGCAAGACAGCTTGGTCTTGATGACTGGAAGCAGCGTGCCCAGGACCGTCATTTCATTTTCATTTAATAACTTTATTCATTAATAACGATGGAAGGCAGCAATTGCTCAGGCGCGGACCCTCCATGGATCGCCGGCCTGATAAGTAAGTAGTTATTTTCCTTTCACTTGACTATTGATGTATTCTTGGAGACTAGAAGCATATTCCCACCAAGAATCGCTGGACCAGTGTCAGTCTTAAGCTTGATGGTATGCACTTGAAGGAAAATCTCCACTTCTCTCACGTGATTTAGCGTCGAGTTAACCCATGACACCTTCAACAAACTCCACCACATCACATGTACATCGCCACCGTCACACCCGGTCATAAGCAAAAAAAAAAAAAAAAAAACTGAACGAAAGAGCACACAATAATCAAATTAATTCCAACGAGATGCAAAGATACCCTATTCAGATACACGAATACCCTGTCTCTCTCATCAGATACACATCGCACAATGTGTTTGCACATTGTCATGAGGATTAGCCAAATTTGTTTAGCGACAGCTCATTAAAAACAAACACTTCGTTGTGTTTGACAACACAACTCTCCTGTCCTCGGGTGCTCCCATCCAACGCGTCTCAGCCCTCAGGTAGTCGCTTGCGATCTCATCCTCTTCTTTCGCTGCACCTGTAGGTACTTTGGACTCACATTGAACATCTTACGAAATGTGTCATTGTTCGGTGGATGTCCTTACAAGAGGCAGAAGAAAACAAAAAAAAAATTGAATGAGGACTGCCCCTTATGCAACAATGGGCAGTCCGCGATGTTATCAAGGACTATTGAGATCTTGAGAAGGTTTTCTTTTTTTTGCTTTGAGGCACATAGAGAGGCCCTGTGATGGATCAGTGCAGAATGATAATCGATCGATGTCGTTGGAGGGAAAAATGCAGGCCACTTGGAGGCAGGTCTCGGACCTCCTTGCTGCTTTGATGTGAATAGAGAACATATCCGCCGAGTGTTTAATGGGAGATGGGAGATGATCGTAGAACTATATGCCATGACGATCGACACAATGGACGACAACTGGCTTAAGTGGTAGTAGCCTGAAGCGCTTGTTCAGCTGAAAGAGTGTCAATGTTATGCTGTCGTTCTACACATGCTGGTATTTTCGCGAAGGAAGCATGTCCTTGTATCGCTCTTCTTTGGTAGGCTAGTTGACCAGGCTCAGGAGACATCAGGTTCTTCCATCAACATGTCCGCATATGATCTCAGTAGAAAAGGGTCTACTTTGATTGACAAATTGCGCTGAGGATCCATGTACTCCGAAGAGCCACATTTACTGCTTTCCAGGCTCTCTTCCGTGGCAGTGCAATTCTGACCGGAAGACCCGTCCAATCGACTCCAATACGAGGTAGACAGCCAGTCTCTCAACGAAACAGCAGAACAATCTGCATGATAACATCGACGGAGGACAACAATGGCACCGAATCCCTGCTGCACAAATTGCACTCCGAATATTCCGGAGGATATTGTTCTCCTCTCCTGAACCGCCCTCAAGTGTGGCAGTCCTCCTACACGTAAGCCCGAGCAATGTAAACCCGAAAGGAGTCAGGGGGAAGAATCGAATATCCTGTAAAAAAAAAACGATGAATATGGCGGTTATTTGAGAAGTGAACGACTCTCACAGGATGTGAGTGATATAATGTCAGGATGTCACAGGATACACCGATTCGATTACCCACCACCACCACCACTACCAGCATCAGAAGAAGAAGAAGAACTGTGAAATATGATTAATTCCCTCATTCCGTCCGTGCATGTCCTGTGACCATAACTACCTGCAGAAGTAGACAACGCCGCCGCCACCGACTCTCCTGACGATGCGATAAAATTCTCCCCAAAGGACACACAAAGGACGAGACGAGACGACACGACACACGAGTGAGAGAGGAAAAAAAAGACTGTGGGCAGGACAATACGTGATGTCCATCTGATAAGTGCGGAAGGGCGCTTTGAAATTACCAATCCGGACGGACAAGGAGTAAAAAACTTTACACACATTAGGCTGCGGTGACTGTCTCCGTTTGCTTCTTCGGTGCTGCTCGGTAGGCGGCCGGGTTTTCTTTCATCTCGATACGCGTTCCCCAGCGGTGCTATCGCGCACTTATCAGGAATAAAAATTCAATTAGGAAAGTTTTGCGGTTTCACGGGAATAAGGGTACGCGCACAACACTCTCGGCATTCACCCCCATCTGGAAGCGAGCTGGCCCGTTCCTCGCCTCGTATCACCGGCTCCTGGACGTGCTGGTGTTTGGCATTCGATTGTTGTGGTTGAGAAGTGCTCCCACTCCCACTCAACCCTGAGACGGGGTTTCTTTAAAATGCTTTCAGACTCTTTGTGATTTTAATGAATTTTTGAAATTCAATTGTTGAGGACACATTCGGGCGGGAGGATTCGTTTTGCTTTCAGTGAGCCCGTGGGGCCGGAGACATTAGTGCGGTCAATGGGTAGCCAGCCTTTCCTGTCGACGCATGCTGGTGAGCGATGAAGGACAGTCGATAAGACTCATTGAGAGTGACATCATGTGCGCTTTGGGGTTTTCCAAGGATGCGAAGGGGAAGCAGGACTCATTTAAGACAATTGACGAACACTCAAAGGGGGAAGTATAGATTCAATGTTGCCGGTGATAACAGAATGAAATGCTGCGGAACTTTTCGCCTTGGATTGTACAAAAAATAGACTCAAGCTAAAAAATGTACGAATTTTTCGATTTTTGATGATAGAAAATGGTATAGACTCAACGTTGCTGGTAATAAATGTTGCGCAACATTTCATCTGGTGGTACGAAAAAAGTCATAAAGGTGGGGAGTATTGAAGAATTCCTAAATTTTTGGTGACACAAAATTGTGTACACTCTATGTTGCTGGTGGTAATAGAATGAAATGTTGCGCAACACTTCACCTGGTGGTTGCTCGAAAAAATGACGAAAACTCGGAAGTATTGGAGAATTTTTCTTTTTCGGTGATAGAAAATGGTAGACTCAATGCTGCTGGTAATAAATGTTGCCCAACATTTCATCTGGTGGATGGGGGTTCGAAAAATTGCATAAAAGTTGGGAGTATTGGAGAATTCCTAAATTTTTGGTGACACAAAATTGTGTAGATTCGATGTTGCTGGTGGTAATTGAATGAAATGTTGCACAACACTTCACCTGGTGGTTATTCGAAAACACTGTTGAAAACGACTGAGTCTGAGAGCAGTAAATAAATCCGTTCCTTCGAAATTAGGGTCCATGCGTTCATACTCCGGTCATTCATGACGTCCCCATTCACGATTGAATGCATCCCGCGTCAAGGCACATACTCTCTGGTTTCGTGCGAGCATCGCTTACTGCCAAAACCTCTTAAGCAAGCCACACTTCAGAAATTTTCTTCAATTACGCGAGCCTCCTCACTGAACTCGCTTCGCTACCAACCTAAACGCTGGCCATTTCTTCTCCATTCGACCGTCTCGAAGCGCACCATAAGTGCAACTTTCCACTCGGTAAAGTGAAGACGACTTACCCAAACGCGCCGGCGACAACGACAACGACAACGACGACGACGACGACGCCAAGACAAGAGACACACAACTGTCCCGTTCCACTTGGTGTTCACCGGAGACTAACAATGGGCACACACCAACACTCTGGCAAGCAACCACTGCCGATTGCCGGCTGCCAACTGCTGCCGTCGACGACAGTGAAATCCGTAAAATATCTCCGGTGGCTGAGCACTAACCACTAACCACTAAGCACTAAGCATTAAGCACCTAGCGATTGGTTCCCAACGTAATTCGCCTAGATGTCATTAAACGAGATCATTGTCCGCGACGATAGTGGTTCGAGTTGGAGCGCTACTATCTCTCCTCCCAAGTTGCACATCGTGTGCCCCCATCGGGAGAGCACGCCACTCGTGCTAGTGCTCGTGCTCGTGCTCGTAAGTGTCTGCCTGCGTCGCGTCATCGTCTACCACTCGCCCTATCAAGGCAAGGAAGGTATGCTCCAGATTGTGCGTATGCCCACTTGATCTGCGTATGACAAATGGTGTCAGGGCACACTTTTGACAAGATTAGCCAAAAAGATGGATTCACTGCGAAGCCCAGTGTTAGAGGTGACTGACGTACCTTTTCCCCGTTCCGATCTACTTATCATTCAGTGTAATCGCAGTTATGATGATTTCCTCCTCAATCGGTGCTGGTGGTTTAATGATGGTGATCCCTTTATGGCTTCGCACCCACATGCCCATCGTGAGTAGGGAGAGCAGATTCATAGATCCTCCAGCGGATTCAAACGTGTCCAGCGGTTACCCTGACTGCTCTGACTTGGCTGCCTTTGATTTCTTGTGTCGTGATCGAGTCCGTCGTCGTGGTGCTCTATGGGGACGGAGATCCCTTCGAGTCAGTGAAAGCAGCCTCTTGCAGGAACATCGACATCGCCGATGCTGATGATGATGATGACGACGACGCGCATCGAATGTGTGGGCACCGCAGGAAAACCTACAATTGGAGCCTGGAATTAATGATATTTTATTGTTTCGATTTCAATTACTTATTGAGTGTGGCCCATGGTCGGGGTTGGTTGTGGGAAGAGGGGGACGAACACACTAGGGCTTGGCATCTGGGTTGACGTCTGGCCTGGACGTCAAAGGGAACGACGACTGGGGACGCATTGCATTGGCGAGTTCGTGTTGGCTGAGGTGGAGATCCACTGGTGCTGTTCGTGGTGAATGAGCACTGAATGGGTGCGGCCAGTTCGAATTCGTGGGCATTTTCGCAATGAGCCTGCGCAAGAACACACCCAATTACATGAAGTCATCACGGTTAATGCGTGGTGGACATGTTGCGCATGCGATTGCAGATGAAATCGATGATCGAAGTGCTACATGTGCTGAGACGTACAAATATATGAGACACTGGCACGTGAAATTGAATTTTATTTTTGGTGTCTCACCTTCCGCTCTGGTCAATTGTAAAGAAACGTGAATCGTCTCGGAAAATGAATGTTAGATCTAGTCTACGCTCAAGTGCGGAGACGTATCAAGGAATGCAAACTTGTTAAGGATTTGATTTTGTCGTGAAGAAAAATTGTCGATTATTTTATAGGGTGCCGCACCAGAAAGGTGTCAACAAAAAGCAATACATTTGTGGATGCATGTTTTTAACGTTCCGTCAACAAGAACTGGTGTGGAACAAACTGGTTCACGTACTCGATTAAATTATATGCGGTTGAAGAGATCATCGTCGTCGTACTTCTCAGGGTAATTTTACAGATCTCTTTGTTCCCTAATATGCAGCAAAGCGCAGTACTGATGTGACTTACGAGGGATCTGAGACAGACCATTAGCTGCAGCACACTGCTGCCAGTCATCAAGACCAAAGCTGTCCTGCGCCCACATTGACTTGGTCTTTACACCAGAGATCAGTGAAAATTCGAAGACACCCTTAGCCGTGCCTCTCTTGGTGTCTGTGCGCTCGATGTGGCTGAGTTACTGTAGTCGACGTATTTTTGCCTTCCGGTCTACAACCGTTTCATGGCGTAGCTGGTTGAGTGAATGCCAGTGGTTAGATAGGTCCCCGGTTTGAAACCCAGTGAAATCAAAGTTAATACGCTTTTATTCGGTTTTCAAATGTGATCCAGTCACCATTTGTCGGTGGAATCAAATTAACGCCACTGTCACTGGACTCAATGGGTCAATGGACCAACATGGTCTTAGTGTGCTGGCGATTTCGAGGTTGTGTCTTCTCTTCCATTCACCTTCCTCGCAGACGGGACCATATATCCGACGCAGAATTTTTCTTTCGAAGGCACCAAGAATCTCGTCTGTTTTAATTATCGTCCGGCTATCGGCTCCGTATAGTAAGACTGACAAAAAAAGGGTTTGTGAGCTTCGAAAATAAGGGAGTGCTTTATTTGTGGTTTTTGTGTCAAAATCGAGACTAGCTGGGACGACTGCTTCATCGACTGGTTTTGTTGGTTCCGTATCATTCTATCCTGGTCGTGCCTTTGAAGAAGCTTTTGGAAGTACTGCTCTCTTTTCCTGCAAGATAACCCAAACAATTTCGAAGAGCCCATGTGCCTTTCCTAAAGCTTGCGGTCACGCTTTTCGCTTTTTTTTTTATAAAAAGTTCGTATTTTTTATTTGTTCCTAGACCCTTCGATATCATTAAGCGGGAGCCTTTACTTTGTGTGATATTTTCATCGTGACTTCTAGCCCGGTACTCGTCTTGGGCTGCTTTTGTTTTGTTTTCTATGCCTCGACGGTAGTATGTTTGTTCAGCTCTCACTCGCCACCATACTACGAATTTCTTGTCGGTGATGGTAGGCCAGGCGGCAATGCAACCATATCGTTGACATTTGTGTTCGACGTAGACATACCGGGCAGTTTCTCGCTTAGTTGCTCTTCGTGGTATCTAGTAATCTTTGCTATGCTTCACCATCCAATGCCAAAATGGTGGCAGTGTTGGTTGGTAGGTGTAGCTTTCTGACATTGAACATTGGTTGGGACTACAGTGAAATGGTCAGAGCCGATGCTTCCTTCGCTGAATTTACACATATCCCGGATATTTCATGTTTGCCTTGTGTCAATTATCCGTTGGCCGTTCGGAGATCAAAGAGTTCTTGCGTGGATTCTTTTGCGAGGGAACTCGTGCTGCTTATTATCATATTTATTATGTGCTGATCGAGTATACATCACCGTTTTGTAGGGAAATTCGGTAGGGATGGCAAAGTGTCTAACTCTACATTATACATTTCCTTAACACATTCATTAGGAAAAACGGTATGAGTGCGCAGTCAAACAATTACGGATAAAACATTCGATCATTAAAGCCAATGACGATTGTTATGGGAGACGTATTCTATGTGTTGAAAGCTCTATTTATGGAGTAAGTAATAAGTAAACGGACTGATTTAAATTACCATATACATACAGCAAAGTGTCAAGCCATTTTGAACGCCAACGGAAATAAACCCCGGCAGATGACAACAGATTCTTCTAGATATGTTAACGTTTGAAAGGTAAACAAAATGTCGGTGACTGCGCGCCTACTTCACCTCTGCTTCGCATACCCTGGTTTAGTCCTCGAGTATGTAGTTATCGCATTGAATCCTACCGTATTGCCTCCGTACGTACGTATAATACGATTATTGCTTTATTTGGTGCACGGCATGTAGGGACATCTTAGTGGAATCAACAGTTCCACAGCGAATATCGTTGACATGCTGTACAATATAGTACGGCGTCCACAGCCCAAATGAGGTGATGTGAATTGTCTTCGCATCATATGCGACAATTATGACACGTAATGAGTCAAAAATAAAATTCATCGTCCAGCACAATTATTCGTTAAAACATCGTATGCAGTGTCATTTGATTTTCACCAAAATTTGGACGCAAGCCATGGTCATTTGACTACACTTTTTGCACGACCTTGATATTGTTGGCCTTCACGAGGATCCTTTCCTTAAGGGAACGGAGATTGACCAAACTGTTGTAAACAACGTCGAAGAAATAAATTTGGAGCTTCATCAATACGCACCTGAATGAGTGCAATATTTTCTCGCCGTAGTCACTCTTATTGGTACCACTACATATTGCAGAGAATAAGTTGTACTGAAACGGTCAAGAACACGGCGAATAGCAGTATCAGATGATAGATTATGTCGAGCGATATATGGTACATGTGGAAGTTGCAATATGCCTTCACTCTAAGTTTCCGTAGAATAATAGTAAATAGTAATGTGGGTGGCACTACGTCAGCGGGCTCCTTTTAAAGCAATCATTTGTGTTGTGGATGGGACGTTACTCTGTTGTATACCGACACTGAACGGAATATTTTGAGAACCATTTTCTAGACAGGTGTACTCTATGAGCATTGTCAGCGACTTGAAAGAGCTGAATGCAAGTTGCTCGTGTCGTGTTGAACCAAGAACCTCTCGCGTGGGTATCGATTTACTTACCCCCTATGTCCACATGGGATGGCCACACAATTGTTAGGAATAATGAATAAAAATGAATGCAATCTGACAAATGGTTTGACAGATATCCTTTTTTGAAGTAATGCTGGTTTAAAATAGCTCCCTTTATATTATATTTATTGAATAATTCTATTTATTTAGTCGCAGATCTTATTTTTCGTTCTTCTTGACATAAAAGTCCGGTGACTCTTTAATTTGTGTTTGTCAGCTTAAAGTGGGCTGTTCTCTATTGCGTTGTCCGAGGATCGGAGGCGATGGGAGATTGAAGATGGAATCGATTGCTGTCTGATTAAAGTCAATTCGTGATTGGAACTTTTCGTTCGAGTCCCCACTGCACCAAAGATCTACTATCGTGCTACCCAAAATCTTTATTTGTCGCCTTTGAATTGCAACATTGCATCACAAGTTCGACTCCGGACACACCAACTTTCATGTTTTAGGGCACCACCTCCCTCGACTAACAATGATGACGGTTTGCCAACTTGACCCATTCGGAGTCTACCTAAAACTGGAACTTTGCTCCACTCGTGAAGAAAAAAGTAGAGGGAAGAAACAGTCACAACATAAGCTGGGGTAGCTTGCCTCATGCCCACCCTGGACTGTAGAGTCATCCAAAGAAGCAGAAATTCACCTCAAATGCAGTTCATCAAACAGACACAGAATAAATGATACAAATCGTGTGTTATGGTAGTTCTAGTTGCAGTCATGGATGGACTTCTGTCAACAATAGATTCTCAAGCCAGAAAAAGTCCCACCCAATGTGAAGTAGAAAATCAAAATGAGTTGATGTCTCCTAATCCAGAGAGACACTGTTGCAACAGTCGCCTTCCAACTTTGTTCAGGATTCTAAGTCGCCGCCGTTTTCAAACAACCAACGACTTGTGTGTGGGATGATTGAACTCGCAACCGCTTAGATCCTGAGAGCTATACGCACAATGTACACCACTCCGTTAAAAACGACATCACTCAAGCTATTCAAATAAAATACATCATCGGCACTATTTGGTGCTGCACAAACATCAGTCATTCATGCCAGGCAACAGTCCCTCCTCCAACAAAGCCGTCCATTCACCATCCTGACCACTGCAACGACTTAACCCCATCTAATGGGTCTGATTTATCACCCGCAAATGTGCGAAAAGGAAAAGTATCTAACCGGCGAATGTCAGCCAAGTCATTACCATCATGTCTACAGATTTCCCAACATCATCGTACACACACTCACACACAGAGAGACAGAGAAACAGACGGACCGCAGCGCGCTGGTGGACGGACTAAAGGAGCATGTCCACTCTCAGCATCGCATCCGCCGAAACGCGCGTATGTCGTGAGAAATGAAATTTCGACTCGACACCATTTCGATATCCAGAGATACATCTCCAGCCGAACAGCACTTCACACTCGACTGAGCCGCTCAGAATCGTAGTCATCGATGGCGCTTAAATGACTTATCTGCTCGCATAAAGCCACCTAACCTGCGACTTAGTCGAAGTTGATCACTTGTTACTGTGTGTAGCGCTCGTAGTTATGAGCATCGCGCTGTTGTTGGCGTGACATGCCTGGCAACTGATCCGAGCAGTCATACCACGAATACCACACGATCAACCCACCCCGGCGGAGCCAGACGACGACGGTGGCGGTGTGGCGGTGTGGCGCTGTGGCGGTGTGTCGAAGTGGTGGAGCGCGAAGTGGCGACGGTGAGCAGAAAGGCCATAGTGTCTGCAGTGCTCGCGTCGATAGCATCGCGCAGGTTGACGACTGGTGCGGCACCGAGGGTTTCCTCACCTGGCGCGCACTATCTCGCCACGGATAAGTACCGAAAGTCTATATTTGCACTTAGATATCAAAATGTGATGTGAATTGACTCGAGTGGTATTCCTCTCCGGAGCTGGGTTCCTGCTCTCTGGCGGTGCGGTGCGGCGCGGCGCTGCGCTGTGTGCCGCATCTGCCTGCAGTTGCACCGGCTCTCTGCTCGGCCCTCCCCGGCTGTGGAGTTGTTGTTAAATTTGGCATTCCGTTCGGGGGCCTCGGCAGCCTCGAAGTATTTAACATTTTTGATGTTTTCGTGAGGTTAGAAAGGTGATTCCGTAGATTCGATTCTTTTGTCTCGATGCGCGCCTCATTTTGCTTGTTCGCTGGCTGAACTGCAAACGGGCGAACCAGCGACTCGGGGATTGACAGATTCGTATCTCTCCCCCTCGGGTGATAGTGGACAATTAGAGGTGCGATAAGAGATATTGTCTCGCGCAGATGGGATTAGTCTGTGTTGTTGAGTTGAGTTGCTTGTCATTTCCTCTGCATTGTGCTGGCGGGTAATCCCCTTAAAAAGTTGTCAAACGCAGTGCAGATCTGCGTGCAAATGTTTCGCAACAATGCGATTGTCTCAGGTAGATGATGCGATGCGTATCGGCGAGGTGAGGCGAAGGAAATATGATTCAACAGCTGGGCAGCTTGATGGGTCGCCGATAAGGAGGTGCTCCTGATCGCGTCGTTTGAATGAAATTGCATTCAGCAAATGGGAAGGGAATACGATACTATGATTTGGTGCTAAAAAAATAGAAATCCCAGACTGCCTGTCGGCATTCATTCATCGAAGAGTTGGCGTTGAAGAGGAGAGCTGAGTCTGAGGCTCTGTATAGCAACATCCTGTTCTGCTTTGAGGCCTAGTGCCGTTTCTAAGGCGTCAGGTCGAATTGTGTGTGAGTTTACTGAAGATGTCGTTTGAATGGCTTGAGAGAAATTAAAACGACATGGTTCCGCTACCAACATTGTTCTAGGACTGGTCAGTAATCGGCCACCACAACTCTCCTCAGTATCTCCTCCGATCGAGGACAGAAGGCAACTGGAAACGGTTGCAACTCAAATTGTGTGGATTTCTTAGAATTTAGTCCGGTAAACCAAGAAACGATCCTAAAAGCAACAGACCTATTAGTTTATTAAGTTGCTTAAGTAAGCTGTTCGAGAAAATAATAAAGGAGTATCTCATTTCACATATCGACCAATCAAACATCTATCCAGCAGAACAGTTTGGGTTTCGAGCCGGTCACTCTACATATCACCAAATCATGAGAATTAAGCAGCACATTATAAAAAGTCTAGATTTGAAATTGTCAACAGGATTAGTTATACTGGATATTGTAAAGGCTTTCGATACTGTATGGCATGAAGTACTCATATTTAAGCTTATTCAGCATTCCTTTCCAAATTTTCTCATCAAAATTGTTCAAAGCTTCTTGCAACAAATAAAATTTATAGTCTTCGTAGGTCTTGCTCAGTCATCATTATATACCACTCACTCTGGCGTACCTCAAGGTTCGGTATTGGTTCCCATTTTATTTAATATTTTCATGTCCGACATACCAGTACCTAATGGTAACATTTTCCTAGCTTTGTTCGCGGATGACACAGCCCTGTTCTCATCCAATATCCGAGCACAGGACACGCTAACTTCTCTTCAAAATGCACTTGATGCGTTTCAGTTATTCTGCTTCAGATGGAAAATCAAACCGAATGCAGATAAATCTCAGGCTATGTGGTTTACTCGGCGCAGAAAACAGCAATTCCTACCTCAAACAAACATATAACTGAACTCGACCAGCATCGAGTGGTCTGAAAGCTGTAAGGATTTAGGAGTTACTTTCGATAAAACAACTCACATTTGAAAAACATATATCGAGTACGGTTCAGAAAGCAAACTTAATCATTAAAATCCTATATCCCTTTATCAATCGTAAATCAAAACTTAGTATCGATAACAATCTACTTATTTTCAAAACGATTTTTCAATCAGTCTTAACGCACGGTGCATCTGTGTGGGCCGATTGTGCCAAATCTCACATTTAAAAACTACAAATATGTCAAAACAAGGTGCTAAAGCTAATGTTAAATCTGCCCTGGCATTTCTCTACTATGAGGCTCCATGAAAAAGCAAATGTAAATACCATGTCACATCTGATTGATAAATTACACCCGAATTTTTTAAGCAAATGCTCTCATTCTGAGAGTGATCTTATTCGAAACATCTTAAATTAAGGAAAAATCGATCATATCTTAAAGCTATAATATACATAGTTATATCGTTCTTGCATGTTGCATAGTTGGGCCTCGGTGCGATTTAGTTACAAGTTAGATGTAACTAAAACTGTACAAATCGAACTGCAAATAAATTGAACTTTGAACTCTTAGCATTTAAGGAGCAATGGAGAATGTTGTTCCACTTTGAAGCGGTCAAACTGCATTTCATATGGATATGTACTAATTTAACGCAGCTCATGGCGACAGTCCTACAGCCATTCAGATTAGATTCCTAGAAGAACCGGGGAATAATGGTCATAATGTAAAATAGATCAAACTCTTTTGGTAAACCGCGTTCATAGTCGTTTTGTATTCCAATCAACACAACACTCGTCGCTCAAAAAGAGGTCTTTAACGAACAATGGACAACACCCTTCAGACAGCAGAAAATCATCATTGATCATTGAATTGGCAATTGTCATTGGAAGAATTGTCATTCAACTTTCCTTCTTCTTCTTAGGGAGCTACAGTCCTAGGTGGATCTGGGCCTCAAACAACAGTCTCTCCAGCCAGCACCATCTCTCGGCACCTGTCATCAGTCTCGCACACCAAGCCGAGCTGAGGTGAGGTAGCTGAGGTCCCCTCCGACTTGGGTGCGCTACCTTGTGCGTGGAGGTCCTCTGTTGCGTTGTCCCATAGGTTTAAAGTCGAAGATTCTTCTGGTCGGATTCTTCACGAGGAGAACATTTCTCTTGAAAGTGTCAAGAACCTCTTCGTTCACTTTGGATATAGTCCGTGCATCTGCACCATAGAGCAAAGCGGGGTGATCAAGATCTTGTACAGAGTCAACTTGGTCTACCGAGAGAGAGCTCTATTACCAAATTGCCTCAAAACAGCGGTTGGTAAGAGTTATTCTGCGTTTGATCTCGGTACTGATGTTATTTAAAATGTTTACCGCGGAGTTTTCTTTACCGAGATAGACGAAGACCGTCACTACCTTAAAGTTATAGCTGCCTTCGTTGACAGGTAAATAACATCATTCGTAGATGGAAAAGGGACGTCTTATCCCCTCTCCTAGGTAGATTGGTAAGTGGGCTACCATCGAAATCGACAGCAGTTCATTGTGATAGTCAGACTACTAAATACTTAATAAATAAATAAATAGTTTCTACATGCGGTCTTTGTGACATAAGCATTGGTGAGCCTGGTGAGATTCATGTTGCTGTTCATGGTTTAATATTCTTCACCAATCGCACGTAGATTCGAAAATGAATAGTTTTTGCTTGCATAAGCTTGACCCTAAACGCTGTAATGCCTAATTTCTCCCAACAGAATCCAAAATCAGTACCATGCTTGGAGGCAGGATGCTGGCTTATACGAGTCCACAGAAAACGACTGGAATTTTTTTTTGGTGGAAATAAAGGAAACGTATATCGTTTTCTCTGCACTAAACCGATTCAGGCGCCAGAAAGACTTCTACCTTCGTTCTTCTTTGATAAACTCAGTGACGTTGTAGAAGTAGGCATCAGTAATCTATTTCGAGTTCGAGTTGACGTAGCCTTGGCGGTGCAATAGAATTATTCCAATCTGTGTGCAACCCTCGCGACTTGTAACATTATTAACACCAAGTAACATTATTAACACCGTTTTTCCTTCATTTTTGATACTGTTCACCTCGCTGAAGTGTAGAGCTTGGCTGGGCTATCTCACGAATAAATGCTTCAATGTTGTCTTCCAATGCGTCAATTGAAGCGGGCTTATCTGTATAGACATGAGCTTTAACATAGCCCCACAAAAAATAGTCTAAAGGCGTTAAATCGCACGATCTAGGCGGCCAATTGACCGGTCCCGAACGTGAAATAAAATGTTCACCGAACTCGCCCCTCAATAAGTCCATTGTTGCGCGTGCAGTGTGGCATGTGGCACCGTCTTGTTGAAACCACATGTCATGCAAGTCAAGCTCTTGCATTTTGGGCAAAAAAAAGTTGGATATCATCTCACGGTAGCGCTCACCATTCACAGTTACGTTACGATTCGCATCATCTTTGAAGAAGTTCTGTCCAATGATGCCACCAGCCCATAAACTGCACCAAACTGTGACTTTTTCTGGATGCATTGGTAGCTCTTGCAATGCTTCTGGCTGATATTCACTCAAAAATCTACAATTCTGCTTATTTACGTACCCATTGAGCCAAAAATGAGCTTCGATTAAACTGACCATAAAATGGAAGAAGCGCGCGATGAACTTTCTTAACAGAGCACGCATTTTGATAATAAAATTCAATAATTTGCAAGCGTTGTTCGTTTGTAAGACGATTCATGGTTAAATTATAGGCCAAACTGAAGATGTTTGACAGTGAAACAAAACACGAAACGTGCGTCAGCTGTTTAAACCAGTGTTGCCAAAAAGATAATAGCTAAAAAATCACCCTTTATAACGGATCTACAACTGCAGTGATAGGGCCGATAATTTGATCCCAACGGCACATGGTGACTGGACCAGATTTGAGAACCGGATAAAGCGTATTAACTTTGCTGGAGTTTCACTGGGATTCGAGTCGTGAATCTCTAGACGAGAGATCAGAACAGTTCCGCATACGTGTACCAGGGTACCAGACCATAGAGACATTAGGAATACTCACCGGACACTGCCTATTAGGTCGCCATGCAAGAAGACTAGGGCTATTCTCAAATGAATTCCGCGGTAGTTGCCGAGATGAGGAAGAGGATGAAAGTGTACAATAACTTCGCTGCAGCTGCCCTGCTCTCGCCTCGATCAGGAGTGCCACATTGGGCTCTTACTTCTAATCTAGGCGACCTCAGCGAATTACCAGTCACATAAATATTCGAATTCACGGACAAATCTGGCTGGTTGTCATAGAAAGCCAGCCCTCTCCCTCGTTTTTTTTTTTTAACCCACGTGGCAGTATAACGGGTCTAGCTGACCTAAGTGCATCTAAAGCCACTTTCAACCTAACCTAACCTAAGTCATCTGCAAATGGAAGACGACTTATCCTCAACTCTCCCAATGTGAAACATTCCTCGCCTCGGCTGCGCTGCAACATGCAGTCCACATATGTATAATGAAAAGGCGAGGTGACAAGACGCATTCTTGCCGTAGGCCAACGCCCATGGTAAAAGGTGTTAATTTACCACCGTTAACCACACACCTGCTAAGAAGGAAATAGGTTGTCGGTTGTACTTCTACCGGGACGAAAGCTGCACTGTTTATCCCCATGGAGTCGAATGGAGTCGATCGCTAGACCGCGCCTCCAAGCGTAGACTTTCCCGGGGGGTTTTAAAAGGACTAGATAGATCCTTTAAAATAAAACTATGTTGGCATTGAGTATGTAGTCGTTGAACGATGAATGTCTCGCTCGTTTCTCCTTAGAAACGCATAGTTGCCATATCTACAAAACAATATTTTGACATACCCGATGGTTCAGTACTAGGTGCAATATGTCTGACATGTATACAACATGTCCCTACCCTCGTGATCCATACCACCATTGATTCTTGTCTAAATTAGCGAAATCACGAGCCAAGGGATGAGTCAGTATGATGCCTGGAATTGCTATGTTTGTTACCAATTCTAGTTGACATCCTTGAATTTTGACATCCCTGTGGAACTGAAGCTCACGACAATATCATTTACCTTCTTGTTCGTGGACAAGATCATTGACGTCTCCAAAGTTGGGGAAGTTGAAATCCTTCTGGGTGCCAATAAGGGAATTGCACAAAATTGAAACAAACCAACCGTTCCCACCACAATTGCAAACGGAATGCTCAAGTGAATCCCTCGTCAGGCCTTCCTCTCATGCAATCCGAAAGTGCTACCTTATGGATTGCCTTCTCTGGCGTCGCTTTTATCACCCAAAAAGGGTTCTTCTCACTTGGAACAGAGCTCCGCTCCCCGTGTAGGTGGCAGGCCACACGGGGTCACAGACATACCAATTGCATACTGACTTCCACACACAGTTGCCTATCCAACATCACTGCAATGAGTGCATCTACTTGCAGATCATCATCATCTCGGTATGATCATGTGCATTACGCCAGAGAAATCCCTCCAAAACGAGAGCCAAAACCAGACGAAATCACTGAAAAAAAAAGAGCCCGAACATAAGTCAGTCGGCCGTGCGCGTGAAAGTGAAAAATATTCCAATTAAGTTCCCCAAGTGGTTCCATCAGGAAACGACTTATAATCGTGCGAGATGATTTCGTGAATTTCGACAGACACAATTCAAAATTAATCACAATTCTGTGGCATCTTTCACTGGGCTGCTGCCTACCAAAGCGGGCCACCAGACCCGACCATCCGGAGAGCGGGGACGCGCTCGTTCCTCTGCCATTTTCGTTCAACTTTCTCGTTGAACAGCACATAAATTGTTCCGACTGAACGTGAATATGTCACCGAATCGTTGTTGTGCTCGTACGAGTATGCTCGCCACGAGAGGCGATAGATACTTAGATACAAAAAAAAAATAGAAGCAGAAAATAAACCTAAAAGATTGTCGCCACGTTTTGGCACCGCCACCGCTACCGCTACTGTCGCCGTGCGGTGTGGTGAATTTAATGGTGGATGCATCTTCAGGTAACGTTTATACTGTTTCTACGCTCGCTGCCCACGAGCCGACACAAGCTTGGAACTTCGAGTGATTAACACCAAGTCTGCCACATGGATTGCGATGGGAAAGGTACGCTGCGTCGTTGCAGACGATTTCGGGCGACTCTTCGAACAGTTGTGATGGTGGCGCGTAACATGCTCACCCAGGGGGACGCGATCTAATTGATGCCATGCATGAGATGAGAACTTAACAGTAAATTAGAATCTTGTTACGATTAGACCCCTCTGCCTGGCTCTGGCGGAGGCACAAAATTCGGGCACATACCGTGGCACGGGGCCATTTCGCAGTGAAAGTGTGAAGTGAACTCGGGCCGAAAACAAGAGTAAGCAGGCGTTAAAGGGAGCAATTACCCGACGCTGAAGCTGACGAAATTCAAGACTGCCTCTGGGTATGTGGGTCGAAGTTTGCGGTTGGCGTGTGCGCCTGATGGCTTTGACATCGAAATGCGAAGTGGCTGCCAACTCAGGCGGAGCTCGATGATGTGGTCAAAGGTGGCCATCGGAAGGGCTTGACCGCTCAACCGAGTGCCTTGGTCTCTAGTCGCCACTAGTGGCTCGCCATACTGCACGTCCACTTCAGAAGACAAATGTCCACAAGCCACCTTCCCGCCACACAATCAAGTTCTTAGTCAAATATCAGCACTTCGTGAGAATCATCCAAGTACACAGTGAACGACATTCTAGCAACTCCCCACCAGCATCGGAAGACTCGCCTGGACCACAGCGCACGCGCACGGTTTCTGTCATAATAGCACTCAACTCTCCACTTGTGTCCGAGCCACGAATCGCACACATTCGTCGTTGTCGAGTGTGTAGCAATGTTGCGAAAAGGACTTCATGTTCACTGATCGCGAGCAATCATTAAAGACCAGCATTAGCGGCGACCACGATCTGGTCCATTGGATGGAGCCTTCACTCCAATGCCTACACTCCAACTGGGTATGCTGTGCGCATCGTATCACTGCTGACTGTCTGTTGCGTCCAATGCCACCACCAGCATCACCATCAGAACCACCATCGCCATTCGCCACCAATCGACAAACTTGATCTTCAACGAGAATTAGGAAAGTGGATTTGTGTATCTGTATCTAGCCGGTGGTGGTGGTGGCTGACGGTGGATGGTGGATGTCGTGTTATGGTGGCTATCGCCGTGAGTGGGAGGAGGGGGGTTTGGGGTTTCGAAGGCAACCCCGTCCTAGCAGACGTATGGACAATTTCATTGATTAATGACTCATAATTAGAGACGTTAGATGCTTCAGTCATATTTCTTCATCTTCATTACAAAATCTGAAGCACGGCGGCGGGTGCGACGGCAGTGACTGCGACGGTGATGGCAGCGTACTGCGAACACGGAACTTGTCCAGGTGAACAGGTTGCCATGGATGTGAATGCGACATGGATTCATCCTGTTAAGTATTTTCCATTCATGCAGCTTCGGAATCGGCTCGGTGCTCTCAAGTGGTCGCTTAGCGTGCGATATGTTATAGCCAGCCTGGTCGGGGTTAAATTCGTCTTAAACCCGTATGATAGATATTTTGTGCTCTGCACGGACGGGAAGGTTCAATCGAGACATTCTGCGCTCTGGGAAGTAAATCAAAGCAACGTGTTAAATCAATTTAAATACTTGGATGTGTGTTATTTGGATGTAATTGCAGGTCGACGGGAACGTGGTGGAGGATCATTGAGTGACTCGCGGGAGGTGTGTGTGCGATGGTGGACAGATAATGGTGGTTACCGTGCGAATGATTGGTTGCGTGAATGTGGAGAATGGCTTTTTGGGTCGTCCTTGCAATCCTGTGGCAAGATCTTGCGTAACACGCACATGCGCTCAATGATCCATTTTATGGTGGAAATATTTACGGTATCTCCTAGGCTTGCGTAATTGTTCCTTCATGGTATTTCGACTTTCACTACTTGATGCATGGCCAATGGGTATTCACTTCTTTTCATAATGTGCGTCGATCGCACACGTGGTTCAGTTCTCGGGACGAGCAACTTTCATAATTCACGGCCCCTCTCACTCCCCACTGCTGTAGTGGTACACCTGTCTAGAAAAGGGGTTCTCGAACTTCGGCAGTCAAGTCGACATACGATTTGAGAGCATGTAGGCTCAGGCTATTTTTGCAGTCACTCATCTGAATGAATGACATCCTCGGCCCGATCTTATGCTGATTTAAAAAGGGGTACAAACAAGATTCTTCGTTTTTTAAAATAAAGTTTCTTGCAACCTCATCGACTTGTGTCTCGACAACATTGGCTCGGTCCTCCATTTCATCGGGAAGTAGTTGATACTCTGGGAAGTAAGGAAGTAACTTTAGCCTGTATATTGCGTGACCCGATTTAGGCTCAGGCCGCACATTGAGATGACGATCGGCTGCCCGATTAAGTGACCTAACAAAATTAACAAAACGAGTGAAATCGTATTGTTCTTGAGCGATTCATCAATCGTTTGACGCCCAATAACACATGATTGTCGCTCAATGTCATAGCACAGTATAATCGCTCATCTATTATTCGATTGTCGCTTGGGCTTGCTTGTCGAACATCATTATTGTACTCCCGGTCAGCACAAGTTCCTTGCATAAGCCGCAGCGGTTGCACGTAGCAACAACCATCGCTGCAATTTTGTAAAGTTCAGGTCAACTCATACCTGACACAGATTTTTACTGAAGAAGAACTCAGAACATTGCTTATAACCTCAGACTAGCTCGTTTGATATCTTGGTGTATTGCCAAGAATATACAGCCTGACAAGATGACTGACTTACGATAACATCTGCCCACAATACTATCAGTAACAGGCTGAAGATGTACTACCAGTCCCAATGTATTGCCAGTCCGCCAACTTCTGCATTTAATGGAATTTAATGGTGTGCCGGGTGTTGGCCCGTGGCGTTGTGGATATGTGCGTCGATTCCTACGCTCTAGCACCAATCGGTCTAGGTTCAATTCCTGGTACGAAAAGAAATACTTTTCACGGCCCCACCTCCTTTAACTGTCTAGAAAAAGCTTCTCAAACTTGGCCGTACTTCCACTCGTGATAGAACAACAGCACGCACAACACGAGTGGTTGCTGAGAAGCTACCATCAGCTCTCACCTTATCAGCACGAAATATGAAAAAAAACCACCTGATGCGAGCATAGGCGGGACAGTGTCAGTGGAAATGCCCTGCAGTGTCGTCGTATTCTCGGATCTCGAGGGTTTCGTCGCTTAAGCCGAGCTGTTCTCGTTGGTTCAAATTCTGCAGGTGATCTGCATCTGGAAATCATGGACTGTCTACCTAAAGCCTCTGTTCTCTATGGATCTGTAAGAGTGTAAGAATCCCTCCAGTTTTCATAGCATACTCGTAGATGCCACTTTTATTGTTCGAACTGAGTTGTCTGATTCACTGAATTTTTTTCTAAGGATGTTTTTTCAATTTACTGCTTTCCATCTCCCGATGACATTTCTCATCGGCAATAAGTCAGGATCTGCATATTTGAAGTTATAGCTCACCCACGCTTTCTTTGAAAAATTATTTTTTACTGATAGCTTCACAAGATATGAAATGTCTCGTCTTAAAGTGCGGAAGGCGCACAGCCTGGAAAATAAGGTATCCTGGATAACTTTTCAAGAGCGATGCATGACGTCACCACGTGAATTTTTATGTCAACGGAAATTTGAAGACGGTAATAAATAAACATTTTTCAAGATGGATTTTTAAAATTACGCATTATAGCTTCCGGTATCTTGCACTAACCATTGTAGAATTTTTCAATATAATGTCATTAATAAATTAAATAAACCCCAATAAAACACTCAAGAAATTTGTCCGGTTATGAGAAAAAAACCGTTAATATGTTTATATTTTGCACTGACTCAACTTCAACTATTTCTTTCAATGTTACCAAATCCTTCACTTTTCACATTATGGCGCTATTCGACCAAATTACGAAAATACATAATAACTTGTATCTATATTGTATAATGTATACACCGGTCATGATAGGATATGAAAGCAGCAGTTTTTTGAAATTTGTCCGGTTATGTCCCTTAGGAGAGAATACACTGCACAAGTTTTACATTCTTTTTTTAAGTATAAAACTGTATTGTGATGCAAGCTTAGAAATACATTTCTTCGTCAAGAACGTGCCCTTAATGAGGTCACATAATAAAAAGATGGTGGTTACGGATCCTTTCTTCCTATCATCATTAACAGAAATCTTTCTTCACACCTCTTAACATTTTTTGACAGCGTTTCATATAACACTCTCACCGACCGATCAGTGATTACAATTTACATGGTGCCGTTATACGGCAAATTCGTCTGTGGACAAGGGGACAATCAGATGGTACTAGATTTCTGATTATGGTCCTGTGGAAAATTTAGAACATCGAGTCCTAAGAGCAGGTTATGCGCTCTCTGTCAGTGAATTTCGAGTTTATAGCAGTTGTTGACCATGTTTTTACATGTTTCTTCAATTCATCGGCTGGATCGTCGGCTGATTCAATATCTGTCACACGTGAAGTTGCCGCAAAAAGTTCGCAATGTAAACCCAATCGCTCTCTTTGACTGGCCGAAAAATCGTGTGTCATTGGTGTCACTGTAGTCCTAACACTTGCGAATCTATGTACAAAATGTATTCAGTTGGATTGGATTCGCCTGAAGGTTTCAACGTTTTAATGTCCCCAGCGTATCACAGCCTTCATGGCCGTTTAGTGGCAAGCCAACCCAAAGACAACAACAGTGTTGTCAACTCATTTGTCATCCGCAAGAATGATCTTCGCTAACCCCGAAGACAACATTTTAAAGAGCCTTTTCGGTCGCTCCAACATTTTTTCCCTTCAACACGGCTAACAGCCGTGCTCCCACTAGAGCAGTGCGACTTGTGGTTGCTTTTTTTTTCTTACTTTTGGCATCACTTAAGGTTGAGGCAACAGTCACATTAAAATCGTTCCACAAACCGTTTTGCTTAGAACAATGTTGCCACTGATTTATGCAACAATTTGCACGATTTATACGAGTATTATACCCCGTCACCCGTGCGGCAGGCTCCCAGGCCCTGGAAGGTGTTGTTTCACAGCACAAACAGATAATTTGAGATTGTGCATACAATGACCACTGGCAATTTGATCACGATTGCACTTCAGCGCAGCACCAGAGTGACAGAGGGGACAACACTTTTGTTGTGATTATGTAACGCTGAGGCGACGAAATAGGCACCGAGGGAGGCATGACTGGATGTGAACGGCGCGGCGCGGCGCGGCGGTGGACATGAAGGCGATAGTGAGCGGTGGATGAGCCCTTGTTCAGATGACACAGTTCGACGGCTGACTCGTTATGGAATTGTAAAGTCACCGTCTGCCAGGTGTGGAGTTTAGAAAGTCTTGGACAACGTGTGTGGAAGGCTAAGTGATTTCTTTCCGTGGAGACTGCATCCTGAATGAAGAGGAGATTCATTGTGGTTTTCGAGCAATCCTGAGTGAATGTTAGCATTGGCTACGTGCTGAGTACATTTTCAGTTGTTCAAGGAAATCCTATGTTCAGATGTCAGAGACTGTCATCATTTCCAGTACAGCCAAATATAAGACGCCATAAAGTGTACAAGTGGAGGGAACAACTTTAAGGGATTGATCCTCGGTCGAGTTGGCTCAAGTGAAGGTCGGAATTGTTACTTCCTGGCTCTCATGGTATGAGTGTGGTTGTCGTCTCTTGTGAAGATGGGGACTGCTTTTGGAGAAGCAAATGCATGGGTCCCTTGACAGAAAAAGCTCTGGACCAGCTTTTGACGCTGATCCGAGGACGAATTTGAATTCGCATGTAAGGCCTTGTCGTTACCTAGTGAGACAAATACAGATCAATCGAGCTCCCGTGAATGACAAACCAGATGAAAGCAACGTCTGTCATTGCCACATGTGGCTTTATCTCAAGGATTAACTTGCTTATAAACTGAGGTTAGCTTCTGACATGGGAGTCACAGACAAGCGAGTTTATGAAACTTTTTACTTACTCAGCATTGGACGTACAAATCTGGCTGTCCTAAAGTAGAAGTTAAGGGCGTTAACGCAAACTGTTCAGTTGAATCACCGATCACGCAACACCAACACCAAGCAAGTCGAATTCATCGCAACATTAAACCTCTGCACTGACGCAGCGAATATGGATAAATATAAGTATGTGAACGCATTACTTCGCACTGGGTCAAGCATTACCGGCAGTAATTTAGGTTAAGACATAATTGTCAGACATAATTAGCAGTCAGTTGATAGAACTTTCTGAACGCTTGGTGTATTCATTTACGATTCGCTCCACGTTTATGTGCATGGTGCATCTATTCAGGTAAACGCTCCTGAACACGAACCCTGAAGTGTCCTTGGTTCGATTCCGCTTTCGTGGTACCACCTCTGTCGACAATTCATGGATCAGCTCTACAAACAGCTGCATTTGAAATATGACACCTTTTATTCACTTTTATCGCAATGTTCTGAATGTTCAATTGCTTTTTGTTTCAGGATCGGGGTCCTCGTCAATTGACTTTGTATACCGATGTTGGTACGCGACTATATATGTATGCTCCTGATCAGAGAAGTTATGTCTATACGAGTCTGACAGACGGTTCAGCTGTGAAGTAAAGCTTCTTAAACTCTCCGGTCGGAGTCGGTACTCTCCTCCGAGAGAAATTGCAAGCTGATTAAGGGCGGTTAATGTAGAACCTATATTAGTTGAACCCTGAAAACGGACACCTGTTCTTGACATAAAAATCGATATGCCCAGCATAAAACTACAGCCTCTTTTGGAGATGTGGTGTAAGAATGTAGCAACTGTTATCTTGAGCAGTGACTGTACTTCACCATCGAGAATCAAAACCTATTACATTCTAAGGAAGAGGGTTCAAATAAAGCCAGATATGGACCAATCAAAAGAAAATACTCCGGGTTCACTCGTAGAAAAGCCTCATCATCGGCTGGTTAAGTGAAATCAAAATTGCCATGTTTATGGTCAGCAAACTTTTTTTTATAATTTGCGCTCGCTCAAGGAATTGCTAATACCCTCAAGTGTCCGGGGTCAAGACACAGCACGGGCCGAAGGTATAGAGGGAGAATGGAAGAGGAGGTACCTGTGCACATTGGTCTTAAATATCTGCGGGTTGTAGTCTGTGGGAAATATAGGGCTGGGAAGAGCATTCCAAATTCGCGTAGTACGGCTGAAGAACGAGTTTCTAAAGTTAACCGTCCGAAAGTAGGCTTAAGGGTAAACTGATGAGCATTCCTGGCGAGATGAGTATTGCGGGTGAATTCATGGAGAGGAGGAATGCAGTTGGCTAGCTCACTTGAGCATCGTTTTGAAATAGCGATAAAATACGGACAAAGAAGAAACGGTACGTCGATGTTCGAGCGAGTCTAATGACTTTGTTGTCTCCTATAAGTTTTATCGCTCGCTTTTGGACTCTATCTACTAGGTGCAGGGTGGTCTTTGGGACACCAGACCAGATATGAGCGTTGTACTCAAGCTTGGGGGGGATATACGCCTTATAAATGAAAGCCAAATCAGAGGGGGCGAAATATTTCTTGCATCGATTAAGGAAACCTAAACATTTCGTAGCATTTTTGGCGACCTCAAATATGTGATCGTTCCAACTAAGTGTTGTGTTGATACACATACCAAGGATGGAAAGCTTTCTGGTTTCATCGACACAAGCGCCATTCATGGATAATGGCTGATTAACTAGGGTTCGCTTGAGTGACAGCACACAGCATTGAGTTTTTGAAGCATTGAATTCCACTCTGTTGTTGTTTCCCCAGTTAATTATCGGAATTCAGTGTGCTTAACATACGCTGCCCTTCCAATTCTACGGCCGAAGGACAGGGTCGTGAGTCTCGGAGCGAATATGAAAAGCAGAGGGTGATGTCATCAGCTAAGAAATGGATTGGATTAGAAGTAGCAGACAAGAGGTCATTAATAAAGATGAGAAAGAGTGTCGGAGACAGAACAGATCCTTGGGGTACACCAGCATTTATTTGGTGGATATCAGACTTGAACCCATCCAAAACAACTTGAACTGAACGGTTCGAAAGGTAATTTCTAATCCATAGAAGAAGAGATTCATCGTTACCATATGCACGCATTTTCGACAAAGGAGCTTGATGCCAAACTGTGTCAAATGCCTTAGAAGTACCAAGTGCAACGATCTTGTTTTCGCCTGCATTATGCAAAGATTTGTTCCACTTTTCGGTGAGATAAGCTATCATATCAGCAGTGGACCTGTTGCTACGGAAACCATACTGCCGGTCATTAAGAAGCTTCCGCGATTCAAGATATTTCATAAGCTGACGACTTATCAGCGTTTCCAAGACCTTAGAAAGAAGGGACGTAAGTGCTGTGGGTAGGAACGAGGTGGGTGACGAAGATTCGCCCTTTTTTGAGACGGGCTGGACAAATGCGGTTTTCGATCTGCTCGGAAAGAGACCTAAAGAGTAGGATAGATGAAAAAGCTTACGCATTTTTTTTGCCAGTGCAGAAGAACAAATCTTCAGAAGTATAGGGGGATTACCATCCGGGCCAGCGGATTTGTGCACGTCGAGATCTTTAAGTACTCTTGCAACTGTACGAGTGCGGAAGTGGATTTGTCCCATGGTGAAATCAACGCTCTCAAGTACAGGTGGCTGCAAAATGCGCCGCAAGCAGATTGGCTTTGTCCAAAGAGCTGACAACTGGACTGTCTTTGTAAATGAGCGTGGGAATTGAAGACGAGGCCGAATTCCTTATGTTTTTTACAAATGACCAAAAGTTTTTGCTACCTTTGGGACTTTTTGATCATGAGAGAATTTCACACGTCTGACAGTTGCATTGCAGTCATTTCTGGCACGTTTAAACTTATTCCGCTTTTCCTCAGTAGGGTTGGCTTTGTATGCCCGGAAATTCAACTCTCTCAACCTGATGGCCTCTTTACAGCTCGAGTCATACCATGCATTTTCTTTGGACTTGATACTCTTCACTCTATGCGGAATGAAGGATCTCATGCCCAGCAGAAGAATGGTTGTGATCAGATCAGCAGCGGCATCCACGTCACTATCGAGGAAGCATAGTGACCAGTTAACTGCAAACTTTCCAAATGGAAAATCCTGTGGACTGCAATGACTGCAAGAGTGCAAGGGTGACTTCCAATCTTAAAGAAGCACAAAAGTGCGTTACGTCGACCAAAACATACCGGGGATAGAAAATGCTTGGTATCAATACGCATATAAATGGAGTGTCTTAAGGTGATCTGCATACATTTTTTGGTTTGTTTTTTTGCTCCGTGCCAAAAATGCAAAAAACAGGGATAGTTACAGTAACACGGAGATCAAGTGCAAAGTTACTCCTTTTGATCGTTGTTTCTTTGAGTTAAAGAGGCAAAAAGTGAAGACCAATTCCGTCCCGTCTCACGTCTACACTTCAGCGAGGTGAACAGTATCAAAAATGAAGGAAAAACGGTGTTAATAATGTTACTACAAGTCGCAAGGGTTGCACACAGATTGGAATAATTCTATTGCACCGCCAAGGCTACGTCAACTCGAACTCGAAATAGATTACTGATGCCTACTTCTACAACGTCACTGAGTTTATCAAGGAAGAACGAAGGTAGAAGTCTTCCTGGCGCCTGAATCGGTTTAGTGCAGAGAAAACGATATACGTTTCCTTTATTTCCAACCAAAAAGAATTCCAGTCGTTTTCTGTGGACTCGTATAAGCCAGCATCCTGCCTCCAATCATGGAACTAATTTTGGATTCTGTTGGGAGAAATTAGGCATTACAGCGTTTAGGGTCAAGTTTATGCAAGCAAAACTACTCATTTTCAAGTCTGCGTGCGATTGGAGAAGAATATTAAACCGTGAACAGCAACATGAATCTCACCAGGCTCACCAAATTCTTATGTCACAAAGACCGCATGTAAAGGGTGATTTTTTAGCTATTATCTTTTTGGCAACACTGGTTTAAACAGCTGACGCACGTTTCGTGTTTTGTTTCACTGTTAAACATCTTCAGTTTGGTCTATAATTTAACCATGAATCGTCTTACAAACGAACAACGCTTGCAAATTATTGAATTTTATTATCAAAATGCGTGCTCTGTTAAGAAAGTTCATCGCGCGCTTCTTCCATTTTATGGTCAGTTTAATCGAAGCTCATTTTTGGCTCAATGGGTACGTAAATAAGCAGAATTGTAGATTTTGGAGAGAATATCAGCCAGAAGCATTGCAAGAGCTACCAATGCATCCAGAAAAAGTCACAGTTTGGTGCGGTTTATGGCCTGGTGGCATCATTGGACCGTACTTCTTCAAAGATGATGAGAATCGTAACGTAACTGTGAATGGTGAGCGCTACCGTGAGATGATATCCAACTTTTTTTTGCCCAAAATGCAAGAGCTTGACTTGCATGACATGTGGTTTCAACAAGACGGTGCCACATGCCACACTGCACGCGCAACAATGGACTTATTGAGGGGCGAGTTCGGTGAACATTTTATTTCACGTTCGGGACTGGTCAATTGGCCGCCTAGATCGTGCGATTTAACGCCTTTAGACTATTTTTTGTGGGGCTATGTTAAAGCTCATGTCTATACAGACAAGCCCGCTTCAATTGACGCATTGAAAGACAACATTGAAGCATTTATTCGTGAGATACCGGCCGAAATGTTTGAAAGAGTATGCCAAAATTGGACTAAGCGGATAGACCATTTGAGGCGCAGTCAAGGTCAACATTTGTATGAAATAATCTTCAAACATTAAATTATATGGGCCGTACTATCGATTCAAATAAAGATATCATGCATTTTTCTGAATTTTATGTGTTTTTTTTTAAAAAAAACTTTCCTAAGCTTTTAAAAAATCGCCCTGTAGAACTTATTCATTTATTTATTAAGTACAACAACGACGACAATGAACGACTGCATTCAAATTGGTCCATAGAAGTAAGGAAGCAGCTTAACCAACTTGGGTGCCGAGCAGATATCGCCGACGTTTAGAGGATGGGCCAAGAAACAAAACCCTATTGTTGGAACTAATCTGATCTGTGGCTGCGAAGTAAGGTATTCTTTATTTCAACTCTACTTTTCAGAGTGACGTTCGTTCCATTCGGAGTCCCACAACTTCTTTCAAGGAAGCGCCGGTATCCAAAAAGCTTAATTTGTCTCATTTGCAAAAGCATTTAGGCCGAACAACAATTAATTTTACAAATGACGACTCGGCTTTGTCATTTGAAAACTAATTTCGACCTTATTTTGCTCTGAGCCACCGACTTAATGTGTAGGAAACTGGACAGATATTTCGGTTGAAGTGAATAGTCCGTAGTCCCCTCAAGGACGAACCATTATACTTGATGAAGCGAGTGAGCAACTAGCAGCTTTTTATGGGTAGTGGTAGGTCTCCAAAGTGTTGCCCGATTAAAATTTGGTTCCAACCGTTTCCATACTCCGACATTTCCAATCTCATAGGGGTTTCTTACTTGACCCCCGTAGCCTTTCAAAAGCCAACGCCCAACCTTTCCAGATTCTTCAGACAGACCATAACGCCAGCTCCTTCCAATGCACATGCACGCATGATGAAATGTCAAATCCAAGCCCAAAGCAGATGTCAGAAGTCGCTCCCAGCGAGTGACTGGAAGTCATATCTCAAGTGGATTACGTTTCATTTTAATTCGCTTAAAAACTTAGTGCCGCAGTTAAATTTTATGAAACAGCCTCTGCCCATAAGCCAGTCAGCAAGTCAGTCAGTTAGTCAGTCGGTGAGAAGACGTTCACCGAGATCTTGGGCGCATCGCATCGATAATTAATTTCATCTTTTGACGTGTAGGTGTCAGCGCATGACTATCGCTTGGGCCGCACTCATGATGGCAATGGCGATGGCGATGGCGACGTCGATGGCGATGGCGATGGCGCTGGATGCGAATAATTGAATTCAGAGGCTGCACTGCTGTGCGACTTGCCTTAAATTTCATGCACTGGCGCACTCATCCCAGGCCTCTTCGACTTCGTCTTGCGAGTTCAGAAACTGAGTATGGGTATGGCCCAATACTCGGGTGAGTTGAACCGGAGGAATTGACAGCGGTAACCAGATGTCGCAATGCTCAAGTAAAATAAATGATTTTCTCTGGAAGTTACGGCAAATCTAATGTTCATCCCTCCCCTCCCCTACCGAGATGAGGTGTGGTATATTCTCAATGACGACTGCACCAAGTTACCCGCACGTAGGTGATGAATTTTGTGCTGATTAGCAATTCTGTTTGCATGAACTCCCGCGCGTTTCATCTCCAGACCGCCGGTCTGGAGGGGCACCCAGTTTTGCAGTGCTGCACGCTGCACGCTGCATGCGTGTGTCTTCGAGCTCGAGATGGAGAAACGTGAGTCTCCATCATCTCTCCAGCCAACCAACAGCTCGAGAGTAATTGATTGTAATTATAATTCAATTGCTTGCATCCCAAGAATGTCTACCCACGACGACTGCGACGACGACGACGACGACGACGACGACGACGTCGACGGTGATGCTGAGCAGAACTGACACTTTGTGATTGGAATGTGACGAAGTTGGAACTGCTCGTGGCTAGGATTGATCGATTTGAGCGTTGTGCTGCCTAGAATTCGCCGAAACCCATATTTGGAGAGATCATAATTTGAAGGAAATAAATGCAAACGGCAACGCACGGTCGCAGTTCTTGGGCTTGTCCCGTGTTGTTTATGTTCATAGTCTCCACCCACATCGCGACTGACCACGATCAGCGCGCCGTCGCCACCCGTCCATTCCCGCCCCCTCCCTTCCACAGCTCCATCCAGTAGCAATGGCCATTGTTGGTGCTGCAGCATCAACAGCAGATGTGGAGCGGAAATGACGACATGATTTCCATGTCATCGTCATGTAATAGTCGCAATCCAGAAAAAGAATTTCCCGCCGAAACATGTCGTCTCCACTCATAAATATCCAATAGCCAGATACAAATTCCGTTAGCCTCTGACGTACCCAGGGGTTCACTTCACATCCTCGAGGAACCTCGAACAAGCCCCGAAGTGCTATCTGAAGTTAGCATCCCTGACTGGCCGAGTGCCACGGCTGTCTGTTGGCGACGACCGACGGGTTGGCGGGGCCGCACTCTCCATGCACGAGGAGCACGAACAAATCTTGTAAACCTTTATTCCTGCATTTTTCATAGGGATTCTTATAGAAATTATTTTTCCTCTAATGCACCACGAGCACCACGAGGCGCTGCGCCTAGCTGTGTGCGCATCCGTAGTGGATGCTGCTGGATGTTGCTGGATGTTGCTGTTGTTGCTGTTGCTTCTGCCGTTTGCTGAAAGTGGTCATCACCGTTGTCATCCCAGAGAGTCGGGTCATTTCGAAATATCTTCTCATTGATGACGAGGTCGGGTGCAGGACGGAGAGGGGGATTGGTGCATGCACACCCTCCATTGGACATCGGCACCGGTTGCCTGAGCTGACTTCAGAGATTGAAACTGTTCACGTCCGTGGCTTGAGAAGAGATACAAATGGTTCAGTCACCACCACGCTGGGGACAGTGGTGTTCAATGCGGACCCGATTGACGTCAAACTTGGCTGCGCTTCCAGCCGGATCGATGGGGAAAAAATATTATTGCCTCGCTCGGACGGTATCGCCACACAACCACAGGCACCGAGGCTGAAGAGGGGACAGCGAGGAAGATGAAGAAGGTGCTGGTCGGTATGACTTCTTCATCACGTACTGGGGCGCTGTTTATTGTGAACATTTAGACTGCGGTGTTTGCGCACTTGCAATCATCTCCGAGGATGGTCCTTCATTATATAACACTAGGTTGCATCAGCCATTGGGGGCATCGTCGATGGAGGGAAAGGCCAGCGTGAAGGAGGGCGATGGCGAAGGCGAGGGGGAGAGAAAAAGTGTAAGCTCACGAAATAATTGTATCGACGGTCAGTGGGGTCTGAGACAAGCACTGGCTCTGTTCAGCGGGTGGCTGCGCTTTCTTTGTCAAAATAGTCGTTCACTTCTTAACTTAGTTGTGAGACGGCAGTGGTGTGCGGGAAAGGAAAACGGCTTTAGTGGTTTTTGTGCTGTTTTTGTTAGGAGTCTCTTGACAGTCGGGCAACCGTCGTGATGGAAGGGCGCTTATGGGAGCATCAAGGGATATTGCGTCTTCGTTGGAAAGGAAATTATCCAGGAAATAAGTGGACCATTCCTTCCTCAGATTCTCAATTCATCGCCCGGATTTTAGCGAAACACCTTGACTACAAGGAGATTCCATGGATTTCAAATACACTTCTGCAGTGACTAATGCTTGAATGTGCCGCAAGAACTCAATCAAAATCGGTAAGCTCCTGGATTTCTCAAGAAACGGAAGCTTTCCCGTATCCATACTCGCATCGATATCACATTTTGTTTGACATCGTGTACTGCTTCACCCCAAAAGGAGCTACACAGGAAGGTCTCGGGCCATTATTATCTGCCTGAACGGCGACAAATCATTGTCAAACTGGGCGACATAGAATCACTCTTTGCCATCGCTGCTAATTCTGTTAGTCGAAATAACAGAGGTCAAAACTCCTGACTCGAAGGAATAAAATCATGCTCTACAAAACGCTCATTGGGTTGAGTGAATAAAAATTTAATGTGAGTGTTCCCTCAACATTTTGGAGGGTTTTTCGTTTAGTTGAACGAAAACCCTCCATTCACATGTCTTGACAGTTGAGCCTATCATGAATTTTCTCCCCATTTTGATGTGAATAAAGATGTATTGTATATAGTATTGAGCAAACCCTTTGAGAAATTGAGTGCGCATGGGAGGACACTTAAGTTTCAAAAATGTTTAAAAAAATTTAAGAAAGTTTGAAAAATGGAAATTACTGTTCGATGTACGGTTTGTACGATTATGTGTAAAATCCTACAAAAAGGTAATCTGAAATGGAAGATGAAGATTTCATTAATTTTTTACAATTTTATCCGTGCTTGCTAGAAAAACAGCCAAACTCCAGCCATGAAAATTAGAAAGCTGCGTTGGAAGCTATGTAGGAGCAAATTAAAAACAATCATTGTGTTGATTTGAACATCTCTTAAGTCCGGAAAATAATTGAGAATAAGAAGGCCTGCGTCAAATAAAAAGAAGACCTCTAGAAACAGCTGCGGGATCTGATAGACTTTTAACATGATCCAGTTTTAAATAAATAGTCAAAATAGTTCGATAATTGACCTTCAGAATTAAGTAGCAAAAAGATTCTTCAATCGATGAGGGAAATTTCATATACAGATTTGCTTTTGCACGTACAGCACCACAAATTTGCCAAACTGTTGTCGATACAGTGGAGCTATGAATCACAATATCCTCTCCAACTTGAAATCCCGGGTCACAATTCTTGGTATGGCACCACCACGCGTTTCTTCAGGAATATCGGAAAGGACAGTTCCTTGCTTTACCATTCCATGTTATGAAACTCGAATCTACACAGGTTCTTGAAACTAACCATTGTGTCCCTGAAACGCCGTGATATAAAGGGTGGTTCAATTTTAACGGCCGATGTTGAATGTGAACCACATCTAAACGTAAAGTTTTTTTTCTGCATTTCATTTGACATTTCTCAATTTCAGACTAACTCAATTTGAACCATGGAAAGATACACAATCGAGAAACGCGTTAAAGTTATTCAGGCGTATTATGAAAATGGGCGTTCAAATCAAAATGCATATCGTGCACTTCGTGATTTTTTCGGTCAATTTAATCGTCCAAATGTGCGTACAATCGGAAAAATCGTGCAAAAATTATAGCAAACCGGGTCTGTAGGAGATGTGAAAACACCAGTGCATGCTCGTACAGCTCGTACTGCAGAAAATATTGCTGCTGTTCGCGATAGTGTGGCTGAAGAGCCGTCCACCTCAACTCGTCGTCGTGCCCAACAATTTCACCTCTCACGCTAGTCGTTGATGAACATCATGCATAAAGACTTGCATTTACACGCTTACAAGGTGCAATTGAATCAAGAACTAAAGCCTCTTGACCATTTCAAGCGTCGTCAATGGTCAGAATGGTGGCAAGAAATGGCAACAGTGGATGATCAATTTTAGAAGAAAATCATCTTCAGTGATGAGGCACATTTTCACCTCAGTGGATTCGTCAATAAGCAGATAATCCAAGAGTGATTGTCGGAAAACCAATGCACCCACAAATAGTGACTGTTTGGTGCGGTTGTGTTTGGCGGCATCATCGGGCCGTATTTTTTCCAAAATGAGGCCGGTCAGGCAGTTACTGTGCATGGTGTTCGCGAAATGATAACGAACTTTTTATGGCCCGAATTGGAAGATATGAATGTATGAATGGACGGCGCCGCTTGCCACACAGCTAACGAAACAATGGCTCTTTTGGGCGACAAATTCAATGGCCGTGTTATCTCACGTGGTGGCGATGTCAATTGGCCGCCAAGATCATGTGATTTGACACCGTTGGATTTTTTTCTTTGGGGTTATTTGAAAGAAAAGAAAAATTCAAGAGCTAAAGGATGAGATAATTCGGCACATTAACGGCATAGAACCTCCATTATGCCTCAGCGTCATCGAAAATTTGGACCATCGGATGGAGGTGTGCCGCCGTGGTCGCGAAGGCCATTTGGCCGGTGTTTTGTTCCATACATAATTGAACCATACCAATATTATCATAATAAAAAGAAATGACAATAATTTCTTAAATAATTTGTGTTTTATTCAAAATTAACATCGGCTCTTAAAATGTAACCACCCTTTATATCTTTGTTTTTCGCGTTCGTATGTATGTACATACATATGTTCAAAAACAATTCTGAAAATGAATATTCCCTGTGTTGTTGATCATCTTAAAAAAATGGACAAATAAATTTGACAGCTCTCCGCTCTAGTTTTCAAACTTCAACTTGAGGGGAAGAACCTACTTTGATGAACGTTTGTATTCACACCAAATTGAGTGTTCCCTTTAAGGAAAGCACTTTACTCATGAGTGTTAACTCGGAGTGTTCCGTTAGTTTTTATTCACACCACCTATTTTGTCAGTCCTGCTATATGAAGTGGAAAACGGATGGACGATAATCTGAGCCTATTCTTGGTGCCTTTGGAAACAATTTCATATATGGTCTTATATATGATATGGTCTCGTCCTCGGGAAAGGTGAATGGAGAAGAAGACTGCGATCACTGCGAGCAGTACTAAAATCTGGATGTAGTCCGAATGGCAGATGTAGTCCATCGACTGCACTGACTCGGCCATATCGAGCCCCTGGAATCCAAATCTCCAGCTAAGAGGATATTTGAATCCGAGCCTCCTGGTTCGACAAGGAGAAGACCGAACCGCCGGTTTAAAGACTAAGTCATCACAGAGGAAAGACAACTTGGCCTTGATGACTAGCGTGCTCAGGACCTTCCATGATGGAGGGCAGCTGTTTCTCCGGCTCAGACACTCCATGGGACGCGGGACTGACAAGTAAGTTCATGTCCGGACGCCGCGGCTGTCGAACGCTACAGTTCGACATTCTGTCTGGAATGTCCAATCTTGGAAGCAGGTTCAGAACTAGCAGTTCTTTACTCTAGTCTTTTGCCGACAGCAAATTTGCCAAGTCTCGAAAACCTGATTTACTACGTGACACGATGGGAAAGTACAACCTTGGGGTATAGCAGCTGGAGCTACAGTGACCAGAAGCACAGAGAACGGGCCCACGAGGTCACTTCACTGAGTGGAGGATAATTGTTACCGCGATTAGATACCTGGCAACAAATTCGCGATTAAATTTGTCGAGTTGTGGTACAGTACACAAGCGCGAGTAACAATAGTTCATGCTCTAGGCAGCATCTTTGGCAGATTCCACGTCCATTGGCACAAACCGTAAAAAAGAGTTACTCTGCATGCTTCGCTGATCGGAAAAGTAAGTAAAGCTGTCCCAATGTGGCCGCTACGGTTCCATGGGACCTACTTCAGGCGAGGTGCTCTTTCTGGTGAATTTGGTGACGACTCCGAGGTTTTAATCACTAATACCCATTGTCCTCTGACCATAGCTGGCAAGTGAGCTGTTGTGTGTCAGCAGTCATTAAAGACTTCATCTGCCAAGTCGTCATTTGCATGTCATGCCTTCAGTCTCGATATTGTCCTCATGTTATCTAGAATAGGCCAATCATCGTCCATATCGATTGCGAAACTAAATCGATCTCGCTGACTTCTAGTGCTTCACAGCCTCCTGCACGCTCTTGTGGTATGCACGTCTATCCGCAGAGAATTGATTACACTCTTTTGCCATGATTTGAAACGTGGATCATGGCGAGATCATCAAATGTAGTTCGTCAAAATCATCTCACTGTTACGACACCCACAAACACGGTGCCACCATCCACTGGTATCCGCGCTTCACACATTCGAAAGTTGAGTAGTGACGTAACCGACCGCCGACATCCCCCAAAAGCGCATCTCCCCCCGAGTAGTAGCACTCAACACACAACGTATGTATACTCGTCCGACGATTAAGTCTGATTCAGAAATCAAAAAAAAAAAACGGTTGCCTAATAATGGCACAATGAGTTAATGAACACGAGAGCATTATATCCAAAACAAGGACATTGCCGAAATCAGAGCAGAACCTAATGACTGGCGGGAGATGGAAGACGTCTTCACGCTGAGACTAGAGCGAGAGAAAGGAACTTCACGATGAGACTGCTTCTGCTGATGACGACGTCCATGACGATCGATGAACGGGGACGGGTTGTGACGGGGGGGAGGGATATTGTGCGGGGCGCTTAAGGAAGATCATCCTAACCTCAAATCGAATGGAGCAGAACACTGTACCGCACAGATCACACAAATCTCGGCGCATGAACACATCTTTAATGGTCGTGAGTTATTTACAAAACATATGGCCAGCCAAGAGAGCACACTAGGGCTGTGTACTATATCGTGGAGAGGGCCGGGGCAGCGTCGCCACTGCCGCGCTGACGCTTCGTTTGCGCGACTAGGAGCGGGCGAACAACAACAGCCGACAGTCAACCACTAGCCAACCATTGCTCTCATCGGTGTTGGTTTGCTTCATGCTTGTGCTGGTGGTGATGCTGCTGCTGCTGATGGTGATGCTGGAGCTAGTGCTGGTGCCGGTGCCGGTGCCCATGGACAGAGATGAATTGCCAAGACGTTTGCAAATTTGGTAGTAATTCGTGTTGAACTTTGTTATTATTGCTTTCGTCGCTTAGCAGATACGTTTGTTACTCGGTTTTGTTTGCGGTTTCGGATGCTCTCTTGGCTAACCTATGGCTGCTCTTACCTACCTGCTGCCTGGTACACAAATAGTGGGTGAGCTCGAGCTGATTGAATAAGGTGAACGGAACATGTCTTAAAACGTGGTCTAGTGATAGCACAATTACATGAAGTAGCCGGTGTTTGTTTATGCGCATTGTTGCTGTCCTTACCGTGTTACTGACAGTCGGAAGACACATCGGGTGGGAGCAAAGTGAGGGTGGGGTTCTTAAAAATAAAGGGATGCCAGAGAGGAGATGACTTTGAAGAGTGTGCGTAAAGTGAAGTGGAAAGTGTAGTCAATTGAATCAGAAGATGGCCAAATTGACGGTCAGCGAGAGCATGTGGTGATCGAATGCGGAGACAAATTTGAATGTCCAATGGTGCAATGGGACGAAGATAAGATAGGGACTCGGTGCTATTGAATTGCCATGATGTCCAGGAGAGACTGTTTCAGCTAATAGTTTTTTCCACTTACTCTGTGGTAACTGCAGGTAGCCGCCAAAAGGGTTATTTACAAATTCACGGCCAAACGTAGCTTTGAAGACGTCCTCCACATGTCCTCCAACACCCTCGCTTACATCACAATGAATCGGTGACAGGTCTGAGCGGGTTACTGTGCTCACACGCTCGCTTAAAATGGAAGACGTTGAACAGCCGTTTAAGGATCAGGTTCGTCACACATCGACGCACATTAAGCACTCGGTCATACATTTTCCACTAGTGGATGAGCAGAAAAGATCACAACATCCGCCCGCCTTTGTTCCTCTATTTCAAAGTTCAGCATTCCTTTCGAGCCCTCATCTCATTCAGTAAATCAATCGCCAAGCCATAAGCCTTCCTGAGCAATCAAAGGGGGCTCCCTAATAGAGATGACCCATGCCCACGTCCGTCAACTTCACTCCTCCAACTGAACCGCCACCAATCGCCGTCACCAATCGTCTCGTTCAGCAAATATTTATGCGCACAATTAAGTTGTTCCCAACTCGGCAGATCGCAGGATCATCGCTCTCTTCCCTACACACACACACACACACACGGAGAGACAGAGTCTCACACACAGTCTCACATGGTAATGGAACAATAAATATGCGCTCTCGTCCTCAATCAATCGCGTCTGGCAAACAAGCTACCACATAATGGGGCGATGGCACCTCTGCCATCCGTATCCATACACAGTCTCACACCAGAAACCATGCTGCTCCCAAAAGCCGAGCCAGACATCAACGGCCCCCGCCACCGGTGCCGGCAGCGCCTCCGCCTCCGCCTGGGTCGGCTTGGATCGTTCGTTGATTTGACAACTGCGGAAGTCATGTTCCACAGATTCATGCCGCAGATTGAATCGAAGGAGCATCGAAAAATGAAAATCAGATTCCGTCACATGTCAGGCGGCCATAATGCGCAGCTATGCGCCAATAATTTTGAAGTGATCCTCGCTTTCCGGCCCACGCTCTAATTCGCGATGTGTGACGCCAATTATTTCCGAAATTGCTTAGCAATCGGTAGCTCCTGCCACCTTCTGGCAACGGCGTGGCGGCGCGGCGCGGCTGTCCCGTCGCTCGCCGAGACCTACTCTCTCATTAGAGCGGGCAGGCATTAACCGAGGCGAGTGCGCAGTCTCGCTGGGCCGCCGAGCCGCGCATTGGGTCTCTAATTCGGCTGACACTGGTCCTGGCTTGCTTTTTAAATATCACTCATCCTCCGAGGTCTGCTCTGAAGCAGGTCTCATCTTCGTTCGTCGCGGTTGTCGACGTCGACGTCGACTCTGCCGTCGTCATCATCGTTATTTCCTACTGCATCACGTTTCACAGCCACCCGAGATGTTGACTTTTGATAAGGCGGCCAAGGAAGCGGGGAGGCATTTGGCCAGAGTAAACAGAGAGAACGACTGAACTGTGGCCGGGCAGAGCAGTAACAGCGGCAGCACATGGGAACAATCCGAGATTCATTCGGTAAAAGGGACCGCGGCTAGGCGAGCCGAAGAAGTTCACACAAGTTGGGCACTTTGTTGTCTTTTTTTTTCCCCGTTTTTTGGTTTTGTTTTTGCCTTCACGTCTACCAGCGTCCATTGTCTATCGTCTCGTCCCCATTGTTGGCCGTTGCCCGTTGGTCGTTGGACAGAACGCGACTGCTTGCAGCTAGCAACAGCGACAACAGCGTCCACTTCCAGCGTCCAGAGAGTTGGGTCCATTGCGCAATAAAATTTCATTTGTTGCCCCCACTCGTCATGCAATGGACGGCCAAGAAGCGACACGGCCACAGCCACAGCCACAGCCAGAAATGAACCTGCATCCGTGAGCTGTGATGCCTGATGGTCGTCGTGTTGCAGTGTAGTACGACCGACGACGCGACTACATGAAGGTACTAGAGCATGGTGCTCGCCTTCGCTGGCAGCACTCAGCGCTCGTCGTGAAGGTTTTGTCAGCCACGATGGGCTCTCTCGGATGCATGAATGACTGCGGTGTTGCGGTGCTGCGGCGCGGTGCGGCTGGTTATTTATATCATCGCCTTCCATCACCGAGATGTGGCATGACAAAATGTTGACCTCATGTGAAAATCCAGGAGTCCCCGCCGCCGCCAGTGCCACCGGCAACAAGGTTGCACTTGCATGTGATTCGCGCCTCTCACGGAGGGGGTGGATAGTGGATACGCGCCGCACTAAACCCATGCCGCGCTAAATGCTTTCGCCTACCGAGTGTTGTTTTGTTTCGTTGTGCTGTGACAGGTGGACCGCCGCGGCGGTGGTGTGGACCGTTTTAGGAGTAAATTTGTTATCAATCTCGGTAATCCCCTGGCGGTATCGACGAGCGAGGGGCAGACGCGGCGCGGCTTGGCGGTCTGTGTGATGCGCTTTCACAAGTGCACCAAGCCGAGAGCCAGGCGAAGTCAGCCAGCATGGATTCGAAATGTCAGTGCGCTACTGAATTTGATTTTCGTCAACGGCAAATGTGTTGTGGGGGCAATGGGGTGAATGGACGCGAGGGAGGCGGGGGACTCCTAAGACAATGTGATGCCTATCACTTTGGACAAATTCCGGCATGATGTCGGGAAACGTGACGAGTGTTGCGCGCGCTTGTATGTACACATGTGGTGACGGTGCAGCTGCAATGCGAGGAATGGTAAAATGAATGGCGGTGGTGTTCGTCTAGTGAAAAGCTCACCACACGGATGCCGAGTGCCATTCTCTTGGCATCACTATTCCACGGAGATGGGGTCCGTTTACTGGTGGGGGGAACAGTGAGGTGCCGGCAAGGGACGTGTGTGATCTGTCTGTGGCTTCATGGTTTTTGAGACTGTGCTGGCAAGGGGGACGTATTGAAGCTTTTAATTGGGTCGCAATGGTAGCAGAGGACGTTATTGATTTCGGATGTCCTGCGAAGCGCATTCCCTTCTTGTGCGTCGGATCCAGACACGAGTCCAGGTAGAAGCAGAACATCGGGGATGACTGTTGTACAAAGTTCAGGTTCGGACTGCAGAAAGGCAAGAACGGTGCCCCTTGGTGACCATGGCGAGGAAACTTTCAGAATTGAGTGGAGTGTCATGTTGGAAGGAACTGCACAGGCTATTTAGTTTGACACTTCGACTGGAATTCAAGAAGACTCGCTGTCGACTGTAATTGTTGATTCGAACCTGGTTTGAATTGAGAGCAAGTATTCTCCAAATGGGTAGCGTTCAACAATTTTGTAAATTTTGTTGTTTGGTTTTGACTCAGAAGCGGTTAGATGTTACAATATCCTGCCATAAAAGGAGAGTAAGTAATAAAAACAGAAAATAATGCACACGCGATCGTCGCGGTCATTTTCAAACACATGACCGCTAGGTCACTTCCGCAATAAACAAAGCAATAAACGATCGTCTGCGCAATTGATAACACAAGTGTAACGTAGGTTAAGTATCCCTATGAAGTAAGGATGTGGGATAAGGAAGTCTTAAGAAAGACGCACGAAATCTAGAAAAGATGCGAATGAAATACAAAGCTTAAGTTAAGTAAGCCGGATCTTAATATAAAGTTGCTAGGCTTGAATCGCTGCATATGTTTAAGGAATTCTCTTGTGGACACTCTACCGTCCATCGATAGATTTGGATCCATACCAAGAGATACCAACCAGTTACCCTTCTTCGAGAAGAATTTCTCAACCAGAATCCCCTTCATATTCAACTGAACGTCTGACTATCAGACTCTGTATGGTCCTCTAAGTCTTCACAGATGGTACCTAGATGGTGAAGAGATGAGTACAGGCGTCTATCAATTGTCATTTCAATTGCCGAACTATTCCAGGGTCTTCCAGGCAGAAACTAAAGCGATCGAGGAAGCGTTGTCTTTGACCAAAGAACTATGTTCCCGGTGGCGATCAAGTCTCTGGATACAGTCACATTTAAGTGAAGACTTCTCGGAAATCCCAATGAGATGGCCGAGAATTTGTGTGACATTGTAGAAAATGCCGAATCTAACGAATTCGTTAGAAAGGGAACTAGTTCGGTGATCTTTCTGAGTTGTGATCTGCCATCCATGCCCATCGTTACTGCAAATCATTTACTGAAGCTTAAAGCGCTTGCCCACACAATTCATAGATGACACAGAATGCCGTATTAAAAAACAATTAAGACCTACTCTTAATCCGAGTCCATCACTCAGCCTGATCAGAGTGAGTGGGCCGAATTTCGGAACACTTTTCTGCGTCATCAGAACGCCATAAGAACGCACGCTTTTAGATTGCATGCCCGATGAGTGGAATCTCAGCGTCGTTTGTCTGGTCCACAAGAAAGGAGACCATTTTAACTGCGCCAACTACCGAGGGATCAGTCTCCTTAACATCGCCTACAAGATCTTCTCTGCCGTTTTCTGCGAGCGAATGAAACCATTCGTGAATAACCCGATAGGTCCCTATCAGTGCGGTTTCGAGCCGGGAAAGTCCACCATCGACCAAATCTTCACACTGCGGCAGATCCTGGAAAAAACCCAAGAGATGCAAATCGACACCCACCACCTATTCGTCGATTTCAAGGCCGCATATGACAGCCTGCATAGAGACGAGCTATACAACGCCATGTCTAGGTTTGACATTCCTGCCAAACTCGTCAGATTGTGCAGGATGCCGATGGAGAACTCTCGCTGCTCCATCAAGGTCGGTAACGAACTCACCGAGCCCTTCAATTTAAAAAAAGGTTTTAGACAAGGCGACGCGCTGTCATGTGATTTATTCAACATCATACTTGAGAAGATCGTGCGAAACTCATATGTCAACACCAGAGGCACGATCTTCCAAAAGCCCGTTCAACTGCTTGCCTACGCGGACGACATTGACCTGATTGGACGAACACAGCGAGCTGTCCATGAGGCTTTTGCTGGCATTGAAGGATTGGTTTGGCAGTGAATCAGGGCAAAACCAAGTACATGCTGTCATCACGAAAGGACGCACAACATCGACGTCTCGGACAGAGCGTCATAATGGGCAGCAGAAACTTTGAGATAGTCAAGGACTTCGTCTACCTCGGCTCTGCAGTAAACAGGGACAATAACACCAGTACCGAGATCAAGCGTAGAATTACTCTTGCCAATCGCTGTTTCTGTGGACTCAAGAGGCAGTTGAGTAATAGAGCCATCTCTCGAAACACCAAGTTGACTTTAGATAACACTCTAATCATCCCTGTCCTGCTCTATGGCGCAGAGACATGGACGCTATTAAAAGCGGATGACGAAGCTCTTGGTCGTCTTGAGAGAAAAGTTTTGCGTGCGATCTTTGGTCCTATTTGTATTGATGGCGTCTGGAGGAGGAGATTAAACCACGAACTGTACGGGCTGCACCTAGTTAAGCGTCTTCGGATCCAACGCTTAAGATGGGTAGATCACGTATAGCGGTTTGACAACGCAACAGAGGGCGTCCTAGAACGAGATGGCGCACACAAGTGGAGAAGGACCTCAACCAACTTGGTGTGCACAACTGGACGCAGCTGGAAAGATCGTGCTGGCTGGAGAGCCTTGTTGGTTGAGGCCCAGGTCCACCCCGGACTGTAGCGCCAAACAAAGAAGAAGAAGAAGCTCTGCAATGACTTCTGCAGAAGCTGCACAGATGATGAGGAAACCATTGCGCACCTACTATACATTCCCAACATTCTCTCCTCCCGAAGGAAAAGTCACTAAGGGCGCATACTTCTTCCATAACGTGGCCGACCTAAGGAATTCGCTTTGTCCAAGGCACCAACTGATCCGTGGAGCAGGATCAACTACATCCATATGGTAATACAACGGGCCTACGTGGGACTACAGCATGCGGAGTCAGTCTAAACTATCAGCATCATCTTCTGACCCGCATGATCCACTACAGGGATCGCAGGGATAATGCACGCACGAGAGATCTCCAAGCCACTCGATCCTCCGCCATCGACTCTAACTCATCAGGAGTTATGATGCCCATGCGCAACCGCGCCAGTTTTTGGACCTGATCCAACCACCTCGTCCTGGGTCTGCCAAGCGATCGTCTACCTAATGGAATCGTATTCAAGGCACGCCTCGGAAGTCGTGATGATGAGGACATTCGTGCCACGTGATCAAACCATCGAGGCATAGCCCTTTTCGTTCGAAGAAGCAGCTGCTCTACATTGAGTTCCTCGCGTACTGCCGTGTCTCACCCTATCCCGCCGATGATCGCGTGGGGTTCCACAACAGCACGAAGAAATCTCATTTCGACAGCTTGTATTCGCGATCTTATTCTTTCGGTCATTGCCCAAATTTCATGACCATAAGTGAGAGTTGGAAAAAAATACTGAATTGAGAACCGCTAATTTGGCTTTGACACTAAGTTCGGCATTCTTGATTACAGATCTTCCAAGATGTTTCAAAATTGAGCCAGCTTCGGCAATCCTTTTTTGGGTCAGGCCCAGGTCCATACCAGCTTGTAGCGCCATCAGAAGAAGAAGAGGAAGGAGAAGCATGAACCCATGTCTGAAGACTAGTTTCGTAAGAATTTTAAATTCAGAAACGAAATTCAACAATTAGACATAGAAAAACAGGCCATTCTCAGTTGTCCTTGTTTACCTTACTCTCTGTCAATGTTTTCCTTTTTTTGGATCGAATGCAAGGCAGTGCATTTTCATCGCATTGCTTGAACGCTGTCCGTTCACAGACCGTGAGTAATACTGTTGACCTTTGTTTGAACATCAAAATAAAGCGCAAATCGTTGACTGTCAATGGAACTCAATCCCAAACTAAACTTGATCAGAGCTTAATCTTCCGGTTTCGCCGTAGAAGGTCGCTAAAACACTTCTGCTTTATGAGCATGGCTGCCATTGATCCTTGACGCAAATGTTACGACTGTTAATTGACTGAACTGATCTCTGAGTACTGTCCCCCTCATTTATTCGTCGTACCTGTCAGCTAGTCACGAAACGTGGACAAAATTTTCACGCATCGCTTCATGCATACCCTTATCATTTGTTTGCATAAAAAAAATCAACACGGAAAAATCGCAGATGTGTGCCCATTGCCCATGCCTTAAGGACACGGATTCGAGAGAAGAAGAAAAAAACCAACATTCACGGTACGGTACCGTCGCTGAAGATCACACACAATCCACGGCATCCACAAGCGCAAACGAAGAAGAAAAAAAAACCGACCATCCCCTAGGGGTGATGATTTTTTTTTCTTCTCTTCATCCTGTCCAAGTCGCAATACTGCGTCGGTTCGCTCGTTACCTGTTAGCCCAGAAGTAGCACGGACATCCCTCGTGAGTTTTTTAGCATCGCGTTTTCTTCTTCTTAATCGAAATCCTTGTTTCATATGATTTTCCCAGGCGTCCTCGTTTTATTTTTTTCTTTTCTTTTTCTCTTCCAGCGATCCATCGGAGCGCGAACAAAGAGGAGAAAGGTCCATTATGTGAACAGAAACAACCGCTAGGCCGGTGCCCCCTCGTCTTGTTGTCCTTCTTTATTCGGTCACTCATCGAGTGGAGTGGATGAGGATGTTGATACCGCTATGTGGATCTTCTCATATATCAAACTGCGTAAGCGGGCATTTTGCGTGGCGTTTGATTGAAGGGAATTCAGCGATCGGGACTCGAGAACAACGAGAGAAAAAGGGCGTTATTCAGGATCTTTTTTTTTTATTTCAATTTTTTTGTGTGTCGGTGTATGATGGAGGTCCTTCTAATTACGCTCCCACTAGGACATTCATTTCACAGAAATTCGAATGCGCGTCTTCTTTGGTTACGCATAACGGGACCATAATTTGAAAGGAACAACTGAGTTGTGATGAATTGAAAGTGCCATCCGTCGTTTGTGTTAGATCGGCCGCTTCACTTGTCCGCATCGGGGGCACAATTGTGTAGACTTATGGATGGCGGTTGAAGTGCGCGGTGTTGGTGATTAGATACAGTTCCGCTGTGAAGAGCAAACACAGGACGAAGTGGCCGCTGGTTTATGCACGAAATTTGTTTAAGATTCCTTGAAAGTTTGTTGATAAATTACCGCTTTTTTGAAGGGTACAAGGGTACCCTTTTCACTGTTGATGCCCTCCAGAGCATGAAGCTCCACAGCAAGTATCCCTTCTCTCTTAATATGTGTCAACCAGAGAACCAGATCTCTAGGTCATCCAGCATTTGCTGCTCAATCACTGGTCACATATCCTTTCCCGCCCCCGAAGCAACCATTCACTCATTCATTAAAAAAAATATATATAAAAAAAACTCACCGAATCGAGCGTACAAAATTGAATAGATTATCTGTGAGAGATAAATGCTGCCCTAATGTATCTCGACTTTTCAACTCGGATTTCACATCACGGATTTCCTTTCAATTTCTCCAACCGAGGCGAACATGTGTGTTACAAATTCCCCGTGCGTTTCAAATTAGAAACACATGTTCCTCACCGGAAGCGCTGGTGGTCAGAGAAATAGTCACAAATGACCTCAGCTAACATCCTGACGGATCCTCCGACATGGAGGAGGACAGAGAACGGAGAAAAACGATGCAAGTAACCCAAACAAGTGGTCGATTGCAACAAGTTACGCCTGCGATGCGTGTGTGCGTGCGTACGGGAGGGGAAATTGTTTACAAAACAACATCCTTTCAAGTCGAGAATGGATAGTTGGACATTTTTCACAAAAATTCACATCTTCTACCTGCACATGCGGAATGGGGATGAGGTTGGAGGAAGCATCAAACAGAAGCAATTAGCAGTGATTTCACGCACTGCAAGGATTGCTTGTTGCGGTCAGACGGTGAGCAGGAGGGAAGAGTGTCCTTCGGTGTGATTTTGCGGTTAACCTGTTCTTTGTTCGGTCTTAATGGACATAATCTGCTTATTTGTGACAAGAGAGAGAGAGAGAGTCCTTTCACTTTGTACATCCCGGTTCCGATGGGAACTGCAACGAGGATTCAATTGGATTTTCATTAAGTCAAGGCGGTGCGCGGTCAGATAAAGGATTGGCATTCGCTTTGAATGCAGAGAGGACATCGCTTAGACCTCAGAGGTTGTGTTTTTGTATACAAAGCGGAACCTTTTAGGCAGAATTTGAAATACATATGATATTAGCTCAAACTCAGCCTGCTTCGCCAGGCAATTTTGATCTGTTTGGGGATTTCAAAACAAGTGCTGATGAAGCGCTCTTTTCTTACATACAGTGACTCAAAGTGAAATTCGTACCACTGAATATGTATGGAAATAGCAAGTTGCACATGGGATAGAAGATTGTTTTTAGGAATCTTAATTCAAAAGTAAAATTTGTTTGTTCATGTCATTCCTTCCATATTTACAGGATGGTGTACGAATTTCACTATGAGTCACTGTATGTAATCTTACTACTTAACCAGACACACCTTATTGTAAATATGGTCACGACGCAAATGTCAAAAAAGCCCGTCCTAATAGGAAAAACCTTTATCATGGTTCACGATGAATTTAAGTCTAGGTAGTCAAGTAGAAGTATACAGCAATCCCTTAGAGGGCCCACCAATAGTTTTTCTACCTTCAACAGATCAAAACAACGTCTTTGTAAATTCGTCTTGATTCGACAGATTGGTGTGCCACTGAGGATGCCCCTTTAGCTAAGAAACACCCGCCGTAACACACGGTGTCACAGTCCGCCAAAATTCCTGCAGAAAATGCAAAAATAGGTGTAATCCGCTTTCGAACAACAGGCCAAAGTCCTTAATCCTTTAAATTTTAAATCCCCACTTCACGTTCAGCATGGCATACGATCGTTGATCACTTCCTGTGACCGCAAAACTGAAATCGACAAACGATCACAGACGACATTTGAAATCCCCTAGTGACATGCAAAACCAGTCGATCATCAGAGCCCTCTCTCCCAAAAAAAACACACACACATACTTGTCAGTGATTTATTGGCGCCACTGTTTACAATTGGAAAAGGATGCGATTGTTTATCGAATTTTCCCGAACTTAAGCCATAACCTGAGCGATTGTCGTCGCAAACAAGCCGGCAGATGCATCCTGCGGAACTTGACGAAGTCTCACGGATATGCGCATAGCACAGTCAACCGGCAGTATGCGAAATTAGGATACACTCGCTCACTCGCCAGCTTACCCCTATCTCGGAGCCAATAAAACATCCTTTGATATGCATACACATCCGTTTTTTATATTCAGATCTGGTTGTCTCTTATTTATGCTGAGGGTCTTGACATGGGTCACGTTTTTTTTCCCGCTGCTCTGTCCTCTGCCCTTACTCATTACCATCCCCTTTGCCGTGATCAGATTCTAACCCACGGTTCCTCGGTATTTTTTTCTCCCTTTTTTCGCGGGACATCGCCTCGTCCTAGGGGTTAAGCGAGAACGCGAGAGTGAGAGACTTTTTTGTGTGCGTTCGTGTCCTGCCCCGGGATGACAGTGGGTTGTTCGTGCAACAATTTATGGTAAAAAAAAACTTTCTTCTTTCCTGAATGAAAGGTGTTTAGCGATTGTTTGCACTTTTGATTTCGCAGCGAGCTGCGAGCTGTGTGTGCATGAATCGGGGAAGTGAAATATAATCCATTACTTCCTTCTGGTGGTGGCAAGGATGCAAGGCAGAGGTGCAGGCAGGAAGTAATGACCCTCATTGGTGGGGGTCATTCGAAGCCTTTGAGTTATGGGAAATTAGATTTTCATTTTGAACAGTGATTGCGTATGCAAATGCAGCCCGACGATGGGTTGCCCGCACTTAATGAATGAATTATTGAAGTCAGCTCTTGGGTGGGACGAAGCACTTCTGTGGGTTTGAACAGTGTTCCGGGTTCTGTGGGTCGTTGAACTGATAGTGCTGGGCTGGATGTGTGTGAATGGGAAACGAGTTGTGATCTAATGAGGAATCAAATTGCTGAACATGACTGATGATGACCGGGAGACGTTGGAATGAAACAAAATTATTGAATGTTCTTAGCTATTGTCGAAATCAGCTTTGACAGCTTTTTGAACAACTCCGACAACAACAGGTGGACTTGAATGTCTCCGGTAGGCCTCCCACTAGCACTGTAGCATCTGCCCCCTGGGAAGTAGTGATCCATAGTGATATGCGACATAACACGTCAGTCGTTATCGCTTAATGAAAGAATATGGTTCAGCCCATGCATCATATGCCACTTTATAAAATTTAACGAAACTTAACGAAACTCGGAGGAAGTGGTTATGATTATGGAGACGATCATTTCTGCGTGTTTGCTTTAGTTGCCTGAAGTCTCTTCACGATAATTATGGTCGGGCCGTTAGACAGCCCAAAGTAGGTTTTACTTGTAGTCGCATTGACGTTGAGAAAAAGAGATGAAGTTGAATGAAGTATGTGAACATGACTGAATTATAAAAGAGCAATGCGTTCCCCCGATTAAGACCGGGTAAACATAGCAACGTCAAGACAAAAGGCAAACAAGGCTGCTGATCGGGACGGAATGCTTGCTGAAATTATTTTAACAGCTGATGAATGTACATATGCTGTTCTAGCTTATCTGTCGACAGCATGCCCTGTGAGTGGAATTACAGTCTCCTAAATATCACATAGAAGATCATCCCTGCGGTTTTGTGAGAATGGATAATAGTGTTCATCCTGCAAAATTGTGTAAATGATGTCGTCGGGAAGTCTGTTGGGTAGTTCCTCTATAGAACTATAAGCTTGTAAATACGTGCCCGCCACCACTTGATCATTCTGTGCTGGGTCCCCGGATGAAGGTATATAAGCGCTAATGATATACATACTTAACTGATGGCGCGAAATTTCGTTAAAACAACAATGTGTGCTATGCTACTATTTCTGACTTTGTTTTGAAGATACAGTCAATCTCAAAAGTAAGTATACACCATGAAGTTGATTACGTAAGGCGTTTACTGTAGTTTCTATATTAATTAGTAATGTAAATACTTAAAACAGAAAGTAGTAAGGATAGTTTAACAACTCTAGGTACAATGGCTCATAAGCATATCTTTTCTTGTTTTAAGTTCATTACTAATTACATACTATAGAGGACTGTATTTACGATTTTTTGTATGCTTACTTTTTGTTTTGACTGTACATTCATGCAATTATATACGTTTCAATTTTAGATGACTCTGTCCAATAGCTTCAAGCCTCGAGCCCCGAGCTTGTCCAAAGTGGTTGACTTGCAGCGAAATCCAAGGACTTGACGTAGCCCAAGAGATAATCACCGAGTATGTCAAGTCGTATGATCGCAGCGCCCAATCGGTCAACGCTCGCCATGTGCTGATCAATCGCCAAATTTCTCTTCACAATTTTTAAAGTTGCGTCGCCATTCTGATACATCGGTGTAGTCTAGCTCTGGCCACTGAAAGACGGTGACATCGGTCTAAACCTGAGACCATTGATAGTGACGATTTTTCATACCTGATTTCAAAACAAAAAAGGTTTGATGATACCACGGTGCCAAGCAGTCCAATGATTGTGGATGCATGAAAATAAAAGCAATTTTGCTTGTTGACCTAGCCACTCAGCCAAAAATGGGGCTAGTCCAACTCAGTCCGTATTCATGAGCGACCAGTAACTCGAGCAACACGAATAGTTGCTGTGCAATAGACACTAGAATCTAAACTACACACCATTGCGCGAGACAATGTGCAGCAGGGATGTCAAACTCATTGCAGTGTACGGGCCAAATTGTTTGAAAATCTACATCTACTTATTTTTTATTAAAAATTAAAATTTGTATTATTCATTATTATATTCAAAGCTATGCCATTTCACACAACTCAGAATTAAGAAATTTTTTTTTTTGTTAAATAATTTATTTTTTTAATTATTTTCAAAACTATTAAAATTTTAACGCCGCGAGCTGTGAATTTGACAAAAAATAATAACCTCTTTTATTTCTTGCTGATATAAGACTGGGAAGATTTGACATGAAGCAACTCAATCCAGGTGACCCAGAAAAACGTTTGGAATACTGCTGAGCTGTCGTCAATATCGCCGAAAATAAACAAGAACTTTTAGAATATTCACCACGATCTCCCCGATCAGCCGGATCTAGACTTTTTTTACGGGGTTACCTGAAGGAAAAGGTTTACATTAGCATACCACACGGCACACACTATAGAAGAGCTGTTCGAGAAGAAATTGCGCAAACTACATCGGCAACATTTTAAAAAGTCGTGAAAAGTGCTATCAAAGTTGCCCATGAGTACCTGCATTCTAATGGCGGCAACTTAACCGATGTAATTTTCTAAAAATAATAAAAAAAATGTCTATGAATTAAATTTTATTTGTAATTTACTTCAATAGTTTTGATCTTATCATTCAAAAGTTGTTCCTGATTTACACGGGAAATGTACTTTCTGCCCACCATGTACTACTCAAATCATCCTTGTCGATGGGGATTGGTATGGTATCCATCTTTCGATTGGATGGACGTTTTATGCAAAGCATATACGAATCTTCATAAATCCACCCGAATTTATACGAATATAGGCGTTAACGACGAATAGACGGCAAGCAGCATATTATGCTATGTTCCACGAGAAAAATAGGCAAAACCGTTGAATTGAAATTCCATAGAATGACACAAACATTGACGAATCTCTGTGGTCTCACTTTCGACATTGCCCACAGCTCTTCTTTATAAAGCAGGATTGAGGGGATCAAGCTATAATCTGAAGTTTATTTGGAATTTCGTTGGTCGCTTTAGTGTAGTTAAAAAGCTCGTCAACACACGAGCACTACACCGAAGGTTCGTGCATCAAATTCAGACTTATGCGGCAGCATCTCTCTCGAATTACCGACAATGCATAGAGCCGTGCGGAGTCAGCTTAAAATTGTAAATCCTCTCCACTCCTGAGTAATAACAGCACGCGCCTCAGCTGGTAGTTTGCTAGTTGCTATAAAACTGCTAGAGACAAGGCCAAGTCCATCCAGACTGTAGTGCCAATAGATGAAGATCTCTGGTCTTCTGTGGTCAACATTAACGCTAAGGTATTCCGTAAAAGTGAATGAGCTCTACTTTCTACATTCGATTCATCTGCTTCTCAATTTAATCTCCACTGGAAATTAATCCATGACTTAAACACCTTGTCCCCATCCGGTGCTCTCTGACCTGCAAATTATACGCCTTTTTGCACAACTCATAAGTCCCAGCACACCACACGCAAATTTGCATCACTCCTCAGTCCTCACCCTGCTGCTTTCAGCGACAATTCCACGTTAGTTGTAATCGCCACACAAAAACACAAAAAACAACCTCAAAGATACTTAACCAAATCGCTCGTAAAAAATTGATATTCCTTTCATTGCGGTCAGTCAAACAAATCTGGGATGAGCATTAGAATCTGCAAGGATAATCCTCGAGCGGCACAATAACCCACGTCACACCACCCCGACCGCACTCGTCTGGGGTCCCCCGGGGAAGGCTGCAGCAAATAAATGGTCAACAAAACACCGAACCGTCTGAGGTCAATCCAGACTGAATAGGTCATCAGCATACTGTGCGAATATTTTCCCATTTTCTCCGGTTGTGCGCATCAATTCCGCAATAAAAAGGACAGCTGCCTCCTGTGTGTGTGCCGGCTACCCGTTGCAGGATATTGAGCAAACATTCGGAGATTGCATGATTTGACTTTTTTTTCTTTTTGCCTAGGACCTTGTGTGGCTTTTTTCCTATTCAAATGCGTTGTGTCGACGCTGGGGTGGAGAGGGTGACGTGGTCAGAGGACGCGCATCCTGGGCAACATTAATTACTGCGGCACACGTCATTTACATGCGCAAACCGACCGATAGTCCCCTAGCATCGATGAATATCAATTAAATGCTGCCGCGGTGGTGGTGGTGGTGACGGTGACGGTGTCAGTGGTTTGTGTGGGATTGTCAAGGATTCGACATTGTTTTGCGTTTCTATGACATTTCTTCGAGTGCGAGCAGTGGTTCCTTCGCTTTGTTTTGCCCCTTGGCCTTGGCCGTCGCTAATCAATGTTCCCATCCACATGGGAGGGATAATTGTTCGACGTTGCATACTTTTCCCAGCGTTCGGTGCGCGTCTGTGCGTAGGTAGGACGAACGTTTGAGCTCTGAGGTTACTCATCAAAAAGTGACGGAGAACCGTGAAGAATCTCTTTGATTGATTTGGAAAGTCACCATCCGGCGATTGGCACCGCCATCTGAGTTGATTGCAAATGCCGCAACTGCTGGTATCTGCTAGCCACGAACGTACATGTAATTTTTGGGTGATTTTACGCAACTTATTGCGGAATTCAAGAGGCCTGTGCGCAGAAGGATTGATTTGTTGAAAGAATTCACTTGGATGCGGTTCATTTAGGCGATGCGGGGGCACCGAATTGGATGATGGTGTCGATTAGGCAATGCTTCGGCTTGGTGTTTGAGTGCATTTTCTGCTGGAATCAATTTCTGTTGTGGGGTTTAAATCGCGTTCTATCGGAGCTGTAATACAACAGCAAGGCTCAGAGTCGTAATCTGGGGCAGCATGACGTTTTTATCGACGTAAATATCGAATCGCACGAGTAGTCGTTCGTTCTCAGACAAATGATTGATGACAATTTTCAGCTGGATTGCTGAAGTGAACGAATCAGTTCAGTCATGTGTCGGATTCTTATTTTTCTTTTAAACGACGGAGTTATGATCCGAATTTTGGGGAGTATAACCCTCCCACTTTACTGCATCCCTACTGGTCCGCCTGTGGGGTTCGCCGATACGACCTCAAGAAATATCGGCAGGCCTCCCTATCTCGGATCGCTTCATCATTGAGGTTGATCAAATGCTGGTGTTTTTTGCATTTGTGTGTGTGTGTGTCTCTTTCGCGCTTGCGTTGGAACGTTTATTGATATTGCCTTTTTAACGGGGTTCTAGGGATCTCTCCTTTGAACATGGCAATACCAACTGTGCTCAACTTTCTTAGCGATGGGTTCTTTGACGTGAAGACTTCCTCGGATCCTTGAACTTCTTATTCTATCGAGCTTTGTTACTCTCGCTGTCATGCGCAGCATCTTCATCTCAGTTGCCGTTAATTTGCTCTCATACTTTTTGTAGGCTGTCCAACATTGTGAACTGTATGTGAGCGCCGGACGTACAACTGTGGTGTAGAGCCTTCCTTTCAGCTTAGGGGGCATTTTTCGGTCACAGAAGATGGCTGAGTCTTCCCGCCACTTCATCCACCCTACCCTTACGCGATGGTTGCTATCGTCATCAGAGGTTCCTTCGCTATTGATCATTGATCCCAAATATTTGAACTTTTCGCACTTGGGAAGCACTTTTCCATTTAAATAAATATCAGGATCGGAGAAAAGGCAGCACAGGTACTCGGCCTTTTTCTAGCTAATGCGGTACCCATTAACATCCAGAACATCCACCCACACATCAAGTGCTCGCTGCAGGGAACTTCACTTATGATAGCTCCATCGTCAGCAAAGAATAACTGATGCACTTTTGGCTCCGTCACTTTTCCTTCAAGCAGAAAATCAAGGACAACAATAAACACCTGTTGTACACCGACTTTGATTGAAAACTCCTCGGTTACTCCGGCAGGACATCTTACTCTTGTCTTTGCTCCCTCGTACATGTCCATAATAATCTGTACGTAGCTTTCTGGAACTCCTCTTTTTCTTAGCGGCACCCATGTTAGATCTCTTGGTTGCCTATCAAACGCTTTTTCAAAATCAATCAAATCAGAGATGTGTCGGATAATTAGAACAATTCAATCAATGCATCAGGCACAGTAGTTGTAGGTTGAGATCAGTTTTAAGAAGAGTCATATTTTCACAGCTTTTCTAGCTGATATATCCTGCTGTCCTGCTGTTGCCGTTTACCACTTTGCAAAATCTTCAGTCAGGCAGTTCGTCTCATCGTTGACAAGTGATCGAGGTCAGGCAGCATGTCATACGGTCGCATATTGTATTTTTGCGCAAGAAGTTAGAAATTTGAAATTGGGCTCCTGTGTCAATGGGCCTTCCCTTGTCTGTCTTATGCTCTTGAACTACGAACTGGCAACAGCAACTTGCAAGTCAAGCTTGTGACAGATGTCTCACCTTAAATGGCCAATCGACGATCCTATTTGTTAATCACACAGCCACAAATTTCGGTCGTGTGTCAACTACTCTGAATATTCACTTTCATTGTAAGCTATAGTCTTATTTGGCGTTTCAAGTTGTCTTGCATGATGACAACTTAATTCTGTCCCAGAATGATGGACAACAGAGGAAGATCACAGCTAAGACTACTGAGTGGCGTGCGATTACTGGTACCAGCTATTGGCAAATTGTGTTCTACATTGATCAATAAATTGCAACCAGGTTGTCTTATTGACATGTCCCTCACAGGATGTGGATAGATAAGTAACCAGTAAATTACACTACAATTGACTAAGAACAGTCGTACTTAGGCTAGCGTAAGCTCATTGTATTACCACGCTGGCCAAATAAATACTACTAGGAAGAAACCATTTCGCGGTAGAAATCCAACGACTGAGATGGTCCACTCTAGCATGCAGCTCTGCAAGAGCATTGGCTTGCGGGTACGTGCTAAAAACATGGACGTGGTCTTTTTCATGTTGGACGCTACAATCATGGGTAGAGAGGAGAGCTCAACCAATGAGTCACTCCAGCCAGATTTGCCTCTAGCTATTGACCAGCATTGCTGCTTGGTTTTTTATCCATAATCTCCCACAGTGTAAGAATCTGGTCAACCCAGAGTGTGTTGATGATCGACTTCAGGCGTAGCCTAGAACGACAATAAGCATAGCCAACGCGGGCTTAATTGCAACGTCCGTGCATGCATCAGTTTATTGCTCTCAACCTGATGAGATGGCAGCAACGAGCCCTGCACAGTCAAGCTTCGTCGCGGCGCCCTCCAGATATCCTCCACAGCAACCACTTAGAGGTGATTTAATGTATGAAGCGGTCCCTATGTGGGCTTAATTGAGGAGCCAGTCCTCCAGCGACGGGCCAACTTCCCCACCATGGTCACAAAACTATAGTTTAAAGACGACGAGTCTCGGAATAGGGTGTATCTACTTCTGACGACCACCGACAACTTAAAGTCGGACATGATGATAAACTTGCGGGAGCAATAGAAGTTTAAGACATGGCCACAATCTACGTATTTAAGCGTGCATTGTATATGGTTCGACCAGTCATTTGGAATGTGCACCAAGTCCTAGCTGAAGCAAAAGTGTGTAACAAGACCAACAAGCAAGGATAGCCGTTCTAGATCTTCCACAACTGTCCATGGCTGTGGATTGAAAGTTCGTGCCCCAGTTTGCCTTAGTTTGTCGAGCTCAAAACAGGTTGGGTTGCGTTGCATCGATAGCCTTAGATGTCCAATGTAAGTCTAAAAATAGAAAAGTTTTTGAAAAATGAGTAGAAAAAAATAGTAATAATGAGTAAGCTGGACGCTTCGAAAGAAAAATTCTACGTCGGATATATGGTTCCATCTGCGAGGAAGGTGAATGGAGGAGAAGACATAACCCCGAACTCTACGAGCTGTACTAATATGTGGATGTATTCCGGAAGGCAAAAATCCGTCGACTGCACTGGCTCGGCCACATCGAGCGCATGGACAACAATGCTCCAGCAGAAAGAGGTCTTCGATTACGAGCCTCCTGGTTCAAGAAGAAGAGGAAGACCGAATCTCCGGTATAAAGACCAATTAATCGCGGATGCAAGACAGCTTGGTCTTGATGACTGGAAGCAGCATGCCCAGGACCGTCAATGATGGAAGGCTGCAATTGCTCAAGCTCGGACCGTCCATGGGTCGCCCGCCTGATAAGTAAGCAAGCAAGTTGAAAAATTAGTACCATCCTTTATGCAGAAAGAATTGTAAGCATGTGTAGAAAAGTAAATTTAGAGTGATGTTTACTCGGGCAGTAATGTAGTGACACCAGTGTACAACATTAAACGTTAAAGTGAGCATGGAAGTTAACGTTGTGCACGGCAATGTTTGTTAACTGGTCCTTATTAATATAAGGACCGAGGTCATTATCCTAACTAAAGGGTGATTTTTTAGCTATTATCTTTTTGGCAACACTGGTTTAAACAGCTGACGCACGTTTCGTGATTTGTTTCACTGTCAAACATCTTCAGTTTGGCCTATAATTTAACCATGAATCGTCTTACAAACGAACAACGCTTGCAAATTAGTGAATTTTATTATCAAAATGCGTACTCGGCTAAGAAAGTTCATCGCGCGCTTCTTCCATTTTATGGTCAGTTTAATCGAAGCTCATTTTTGGCTCAATGGGTACGTAAATAAGCAGAATTGTCGATTTTGGAGTGAATATCAGCCAGAAGCATTGCAAGAGCTACCAATGCATCCAGAAAAAGTCACAGTTTGGTGCGGTTTATGGGCTGGTGGCATCATTGGACCGTACTTCTTCAAAGATGATGCGAATCGTAACGTAACTGTGAATGGTGAGCGCTACCGTGAGATGATATCCAACTTTTTTTTGCCCAAAATGCAAGAGCTTGACTTGCATGACATGTGGTTTCAACAAGACGGTGCCACATGCCACACAGCACTCGCAACAATGGACTTATTGAGGGGCGAGTTCGGTGGACATTTTATTTCACGTTTGGGACCGGTCAATTGGCCGCCTAGATCGTGCGATTTAACGCCTTTAGACTATTTTTTGTGGGGCTATGTTAAAGCTCATGTCTATACAGACAAGCCCGCTTCAATTGACGCATTGAAAGGCAACATTGAAGCATTTATTCGTGAGATACCGGCCGAAATGTTTGAAAGAGTATGCCTAAATTGGACTAAGCGGATGGACCATTTGAGGCGAAGTCAAGGTCAAGATTTGCATAAAATAAACTGCAAACATTAAATTATATGGACCGTGCTATCGATTCAAATAAAGATTTCATGCATTTTTCTGAATTTTATGGTTTTTTTTGAAAAATTTTCCTATAGCTTTTAAAAAATCAGACTTTATATACAGTGCTTGCAGATAAGACAAATTGCTGTGGTGTTTATGAAATGGACACACCTGGCTTTCTTTAAGTATGTACATGGGGCACATCTGCATTATAGACACCCTCACGTGACTTTACCAAACAAGCTGCAAATAGCTAGAAGGCACCACGTGTCTTAAAACAAAGGAAGTATTCCCATCACTTAATCTTGAAAAGGTCACTCTGTTTTCTCAGACTAAGTAGATGAGCACTTAGGACCCTCATCGGCGTCATAACAGGACACTTTGCGATTGCCATGCAATTCTGTCCAATTATTTCCGTAGAAGCTACATGATGAGAAGGAAGAGCCCACACTTCAACTCATCTCATCACATCTGCCCGTGCATTGGCCAAGCTCACATCTACGTGCCTATTTTTTTAATAATTTGACCGAACTGAATAACGTCAGTAAAGCTCCCTAAGCTGTTTTGTTGAAAGTACCCAACTGGTTTTAAGTATATGAGTTAGTCAATGCTCATGCTATCACAATGGGCTTACACTTGCCTAAGTGTGGCTCCTATCTGCAGCCATCCACTTTAACATAATCAACCTAACCAGCTGAGGTCTAAAGCATTTAAATTGATCGATACAATTCGTTGCACCCATGAAAGAACACATAACAGATGATAAACAAAAGCAGTTCGAACTCTATGAAGGATTTCTTCAATATTTTGACTGTTGTTGAGTGAACTTTCGATAGTTCAGCATGTTGTTCGAATGTTTATCGATCAATGTTTGAAAACATGCTGGTTTCGACTTATCAAACATCACACCGATTGGTGATTGATTGTTGACAGTTCACTAGGGGCGCCAAGTTCAAAAAGACACGTCGTGATGGGTTTGTGGATCATTCAAGATTGCATTTGCAGGTCTTCTGATTTTCACCTGGCCGCTCAGAGACGATGCAGATTAAACGGAATATCTCGTTGGTAGTGTTCTTTAGCTCGATGTCTGATTCATTATGAGACCACGCCAGGATATCAACAACAACCAGCTCCTAGAAGTGTAATTTTTTGGCATCACTGGAGATGGGAAATTAGCCATGTTCCCTCACTGCCAGTTCAAGATAGTTCCAAGATATGCAACAGTCTCACAATTTCCCTGTCTCCTTGTCATTTTTGATCGGGATTCATGCAACCATAGTCTGTGCATAAGTAGGACACTTTCCAAAAAATGGATCAAGACATCAAGTTCGGGAACTGGCATGTGGTCAGCAGAAAGTAGCAATAGCCTACTTTAAACAGTTAAGTACACGATTTTTCAACAAGTACCATCTCTTGCTTTAGTTGTTACCCTAGGAGTCCTTTGTTGACGAAAGACGTTTGGAGATCTGTAGCTTTCGTAAAATGTAAAGAAATATGAAACTCCAGCATGATCTCTTTGATCTTCCCGATATCAGACTTGTTGTATAAGACGTCAAAATGACTAGACGCCGCGTCGTCCTTCAACAATAGCAAGTCTTCTTCAGAATTCGTCGTGGTTCCCATAAACCAATCCTTTCCCTCGAGTGGTCATCTTCATAGAATTTCCAGAAAAAAAAAAAAATCGAAACCGAAATCATTCCCAACACCAGCGAACCGCATCCGCGTAACTCACAATCGCTGGCATGTGTATTTTTGTACCCGAAAGGACATCACTTGATCTTTTTTTTTTTCATTTGACATGTGGTCTGATGGAATCACTTCTCATGTTTTGGTGGGACTCTCCACACCACTGTCACCATTAAGATGCAGTTCAGCCGAAAATAGCCCACAACCAGCAGTCTCCATGCGTTTCTGTATGCGCCACCGAAATCGGATCACGCACACAGTTGGATGCATTGGACAACAGATTTGGTAAGTACCCAGGTTGTGGATGGGCCGCCTCGCTCAACACCGAACACAACTACCGCCACCGCTCCAAATGCACACACACACACACACACTCTCAGATACAAGAGGGTTTCTAGAGCGTTTTCCCGTGTCGTGGAGGTGATTAGGAGGAGAAAACGACGCCTGTGACAGTCGCGGAGGCATTTTCCCATTGAACTTGACTTTGACTGTACTTTTCTAGATTCGGGATGGATGTGTCTATGTTGATCGCTTACCCCATGTGTAAACATTGGGAACGCAGTGCCAAACGTCTGACATATACCCAGCGACCCGGCACAGAAACGACCGAAGATGCAGTCTCCGGCGTTCTATAAATAAAAGTCCGTGGATGCGTGTATCCGTTGTGTTACGAATGGGAGCAAACACCATCAGAGTGCGTCTTCAGGGACAGCGCTTCTCCGCATCGTCGTCCATGATGTTCCTCCGCATCGAGATGCGCCGAGAGATGCATTTTTTTTTCCGCTTTTTTTTTTTTTTTTGTTTTTGAATTTTGACTTTTGTTGGTCGTCCTCTGTTGTCGGTGGTGTGGTACCGCGGGATAAATATTGGTCGGTCGAACCTTATGGAACGGCGCTGTTGTCTTCCCATCATTTAGATCATGAGGGTGGCTATTTATAGTGTCCCTGTCCCATGTGTTTTTTAGGGACACAGTTAGGCCGGCAGCAACTGTGCCGTTGCAGTACATATTGACAAAGAACGCTGCTGGTCGCCGCGCCGGGCGATATGGGACGTTGATGGGGCATTCGGAGATGAGGACCAAAGGAAACTCTCGCCCTATCTCTGTCTCGGTGTCGGTCTCGGTCTTGGTCTCGGTGTCGGTCTCCTTCGGCTAACTGACGGTAGCTGATGGTGTATGTTGCGCACCCCTTGTCACTGGGAGTGCACGTTGATGGAGAAATGCATGACATCCACTTTGTCTGGAGAATTTATTTATGTCCATCCATCGCATCTGTGAAAATAGAATATCCCTGCCTGGGATCCCTGGGACATCGGTTGGGGCAGTTTTTCTTTGAATTTTCCCTTGTGACTTCGGATTGTCGTGACGCTTGCGGAACGACGATGGATCCCCGAGACGGAGGAGATTTGGAAAAAAATGTACTCCCAGCCGTTATCGTGCCAATTTTCCACCCGAGACATGGTCGTTAAAGCCGTCCGTCTGTGGATGGGTGGATCTGCTGGAGAGTTCTTTGTTGGCATTGACGGGAGCCCGTCGTTGGGCGCCATTTCATGGCGAGTCATCACGTGAAGTAAATAAAATAAAAGTCAATTGCTGACCAGCTGTTTCAGCACATATTCGAGGTCATGATCTTATTTCTATAATTACTTTGCAGGATTGCTGGACTGGTCGTGCATATGAATGCCACTGGTGCTGTGCGAGCCACTCGTTCAAAGGAACCACTTACTTTTTAAGGCATTCAAGGAGAGCCTAGGTTGTGTGCCTATTGGAGGCTACCATCGTATACGAGAACAAACTCTCTAAGGATCAAACTGATTTTAAACATGTTTGACATTGAACATCCAGTCCTGATATCCCAGTCATTTTTAACAGCACAGTGATGCCAACTAAAAAAAGGTAACAATGTGACAGCTGACATTTCGGTGTTAGTAAAAACGCGCTTTACGAAATAACAACGCATTTTCATTGTAGAGCAATATTTTAGAAATAATCTGGCAAGCGCCAGCCACAGTCCTATCGAAGTATGTTAAAACCACGAGTAACTCTTGAGAGGCAAATGCATCCACAACGCGTGACTGTTTGTGCGGATTTTTGCTGGACGCATTATCGGACAATTTGCAGTAACAATTAATGGTGATCGTTATAGTGACATGATAACCCAATTTGTAGTGACTTAATTACAAGATATGGAGATGACCAACATGTGGTTTCAACAAGCCAGTGCCACATACCATACAGCCAGAGAAACAATTCAATTACTGCATGAGTTATTTCGTAATCGGCCGTTTTTCACATCCAGTGGTCATCCAGATCTTGCGATTTAATTCCATTTGACTTATTTCTTTCAATTTGTTTGAAGTCAAAGGTATATACAAACAAGCCGATGACCACTAAAGAGGAAATTGGGGTGTGTATTATTTACACATATATGCGAAATGGTCAAACGGAAAATTCCAATAAAAGAGTACGTACTTGCCAGCAATGCTGTGGGCGCCATTTATCCGATGTGCTATTCTATACGTAATCCCAGTCTGTATACTTAATCTATGAATAATGTAATAAGAAATGTTAGCTAATTAAAAATCTGTATTTTTCTATCAAAATTACATTTTCCGTGAATTATGGGACGCCCTTTAGGTCGGGACCTTTTACTTGAAATGTACCATAATGTAAATTATTGAATTTTATTATCTAAATGCGCGCTCTGATCGCGTTCAGCGACGAAGCTCATTTTTGGCTCAATTGGTACGTAAATAAGCAGAATTGTCGATTTTGGAGTGAAGCATTGCAAGAGCTACCAATGCATCCAGAAAAAGTCACAGTTTGGTGCGGTTTATGGCCTGGTGGCATCATTGGACCGTACTTCTTCAAAGATGATGCGAATCGTAACGTAACTGTGAATGGTGAGCGCTACCGTGAGATGTTATCCAACTTTTTTTTGCCCAAAATGCAAGAGCTTGACTTGCATGACATGTGGTTTCAACAAGACGGTGCCACATGCCACACAGCACGCGCAACAATGGACTTATTGAGGGGCGAGTTCGGTGAACATTTTATTTCACGTTCGGGACCGGTAAATTGGCCGCCTAGATCGTGCGATTTAACGCCTTTAGACTATTTTTTGTGGGGCTATGTTAAAGCTCATGTCTATACAGACAAGCCCGCTTCAATTGACGCATTGGAAGACAACATTGAAGCATTTATTCGTGAGATAAATTGGACTAAGCGGATGGACCATTTGAGGCGCAGTCAAGGTCAACATTTGTATGAAATAATCTTCAAACATTAAATTATATGGACCGTACTATCGATTCAAATAAAGATTTCATGCATTTTTCTGAATTTTATGTGTTTTTTTTGAAAAACTTTCCTAAAGCTTTCAAAAAGTCACCCTTTAGAACTACGAACCACTAACAGGAATAAGTCGACATTTGGCCACATTTGGATGTGTCACTTCCAGGCCGCACTTTAAAAGTACTTTATTAAGCCATTTTTTCTTTTAAAATATGAAATAAACTAATAATAAATAAATAATATTTATTTAAACTTTGCATTTCACATTAAAAAAAATAAATTAATATAAATTTACATATAAAATTCTTAAATTTTAGACCCAAATTTTTGCTTTATTTTTGTTTTATAACCCGCAGTGCCTATATTTCTTGGATCCACATATATTTTCCTGTCTTAAGTACAACTAATTGTTATAAAAAACTACGTTCAAGTTTGAAATTTTTTTTTTTGAGAACTTGATGCTGTATACTTACTTTTGAGACTGACTGTGACTGTGACTGTGACACGTATGTAGTGTTTTTTTTTTGTCTGAAGTTCTTTTTGTAACGCTAGACTGGAGCACTCATACTCAAAACTGGTCCATTGTACTACCAGCAGCAACCTCGGTAGTGGGCTGTCACCGAAATCGCCAGCACACTTGTGATACCTATAGTCAGACTACTACCGCTGATCGACAACTTCAGTGATAGTGCCGATAATCTGATCCCAACGGCAAAAAATCCCTACGCCATCCTGTACATCCATGTATGTAGTTAGTTCTGTAGCTAGGTAAAACTTCCCGGAACCACCTAAGAGGTGTGAACAAACTTCTAACAAAGAAGTTTCTAGATGCAAACGGAGAGCTGTGGAGAAGCGACACCCCATCGCAGGGTGTTTATGTTTGAATATCGACACGAACGACTGTCATAATAAGCTGCTCCACCTCTCTCAAATACTTGTCAATGGTATATAACCTGCCAAGGAAAGGTTTCTCGAACTTTGCCCTTCGAAGTCCGCATTAAATTGTAGCTCCCTCTGCTCGTGAGAGAACAATGACACGCACAACACTAGTGGTTGCGGTAGAAGCCAACTCGAAGACCTCGGAGCCACGCACCTTAATATCAGTACTGACATGGCGGTATGCTAATCGTCAGAAAATTAGACGTTCACCAAACTAGACTGCAATAGCCACAGAAGCAATTGACTGAGGATGGGGGCCTACTACGACGGACTACTGACAGTTTTCTTCACTAGTACCAGAGATCATCAATTAGAAGCTAGCTGTCCCTCTTGTCCACCGCCAATTTTTGACAGCCAATCAACGTTTGGTTCGAAAAAAACGATGTATAAGTCGGGTATCACAATGATGCTTCATTTCTAATTACATAGCAGCTTGACCTAAGCACCATGATGACTTTACTAGAAAATTTAAATCAAAACTTGAATACACTCTCAAGCATAGTATAAATATAATAAGATGGGTGACGAAAAAGCGAGTAGAGGGCCAGGGCCTAGCTTCTCAGCAACCACTCGTGTTGTACGTGCTATTGTTCCACTCGTGAGAAGAAGGGACCTACAGTTTAATGCCGACTCCGAACGTCCAAGTTTGAGAAGCTTTAGGTCCAAATGCGTAGGAGTCGACTCACATACCCACAACGCCACGGCTGCCACCACTCTCTAGCATGAATATCAAAAAATCTAGACCACACCGGTCGCCTTAAAAGGGTTCCACGATATCCTCTTCGGTCTGCTCATCATTATTTTCAGCACAACCACATTTTCGTTATCCCTACAATTTGATTGCATTTTTTGGTCAGAGTCCGATCGTGACAAAAACAAAAGACGAATGCGTCCAGACCCATCCCTCCAGCAGCGTGTGGGTTCATTTGACTTTCCGCAGGTGTGGTCCATCTGATACAACAAAAACCACACAAAACATAAAAAAACACCAAAACATCGGATTAAATTTTACGCAATCGTCCGAGCGATGCAATGCGCATTCGATCTGTCGGATGAATTCCCTGCAACGTCGATCTTCCAATAAAGGCTGTCGAAATCTTATTGCCCAAAATTGCTACACGACATGGATCTGTCCAATTGTCCGTGTGTGTCTAGTGAAAGAGCAGAGGAAACCCTCTCGATAGGGATGGATCACGTCGCTCTTCGGACGGGATTACAGTCGTTCATGCATGTGAATCTGATGTGTGCTCTGAAATGATTTCTTTTTTGTGATCCTCGTGGAGGGTGGATGAGAGATGTGTTTTTGTTACTTCTTGGGCAAGGCAACCGCAAGATGTTTCAACGAAGTGAGAGGAAAATTCAAGGTTGTCATTCAGATTTCGATGGTTTTTGAGTGATGTCTTTCAATGGGATTCACTGTGGGTCATTGATGTGGTCGTCGGCATGTTTGAGCATCTGTTTAACTTTGAGCGCAACCAACAATCCAACATCCCATCGTCTCACTCACATCTCCCAACCCACAGCCGCACGAACATCCCCAATTCCGACTGCTGTGCACTTTATGTGATCGCCATGGGTCATGAGCTCGTGATCGTCTCCACTCAACAAACTAATAACTTCTTGCAACTAAATGCTTCTTAAATTAATCTTGCAACACACTCAGCGCCGCCCGTCCGCCTGGCTGGTGGTGGTGGCCCCTGCGCTAACTAGGGATGGTCAGATTGACATATAAAACGCCGAAACGCCAAGAGGCCTCTCCTTAAAAGAGAAACCACCACGACGACGACGACGACGAAAAGAAAAGTCACACAGCGTCCTAAAGTGTCAACAGATTGGCAGCGTCAGCGGCAGCGGCAGCGGCGGTGGTGGTGGTGGCGGCTGGTTGTTGGTTGCTGATTTCTGGTGGCTTGAGGCTGGTGGCTCATCCGGAGTGCACTCTTCCCCTAGACCAAATACCATTAAGCAGAAAAGTTCAACACCACACGATGAGGCTTGGTCATTCCCGCCGAATCATTCGTCCCGTCTGCCCTGCCATCGCCGTAGTCGCCGCTTGGCATAGCTGCCGCTGCTGGTGCTGTTGTTGTAGCTGCTCCTTCAGTCCATGCCAGAAGTCACGAAATACCTGAGCAGCAGCGCTCTACGTGTGTATACTTCTCAATATAACACCGTTCGGCCGTTTGCAATAAAATAACTTATTACATCATAAAGACATGGTTAGGCACTCTTTTGGGCCTCGTCGTCGTTCGCCTTTTCCTTTTCGGCTCCAGCCGACGACCTAGCGGGAGAGAGAGAGAGAGAGAGAGGGAGGGAGAGCGAAAGAGCAGAAGCTGTAGTCCGACACCAGACCAAATCGCCAGGGGTACCGCACAGGCAGCAGGCAACAGTGCGGGGGTGCTCGCCGTCACCACGTTAAATGGTTACATATTGCGGCGGCGGTGGAGCCGTGGTGTTTAGGGGTCCTCTCCAGCCGTGCGAGAGAGAGAGAGCGAGCATTTGATCTTAACCTCTGCGGGGTGATTGTGTGAATCCGATTGTTTTTTGTGCATCGTGTCAAGAAGGTGCAACTGTTCACGTCTACCAGATTTGTTCGCTTGTAATGAGCTGATTTATTTCAATTCATTCGACGGTTCACCGGTGAATTGGTGAAGGAATTAGGACTCATATGGGAAATTAATGACCGACGAGTGAAGAGGTGTTGAAATGTCTGGTGCACGTACACGAGGGGGTCAGAGCACCGGGCTGGAGTGCGGACTGTTCTTGGTGGAGCCTATCTTCGGCAGAGCTGTGAGAAGTCGAGGGGATCGACGTTCACATAGCAAGCATCTGAGAGGAGGGAAAGTGTAGGTAATCGGCAATCTAGGAGATATCTTGGATTCTTAATGTGAAACGGAAAGTGAGACCAGTTGATGGACTTTGATGACTTTCAGCGGCAACAGGCACATAACTGGCCTCTTCCTACGTCCTGGAGGCATTTGCTAAGGTGATAGGTGCTACCAAGCTACCGCTGTGAGGCCGATTTTCACGGGATGAGAAGCTCTCGAGGAGACACATTTGGCAGATTTCTGATTTGTTTTTTTTTTCAAATCGATCGGTCTCAATACATGGAGGCCTCGTTGAAACCAGTGGTGTGGTGCAACATTGTTGTGCATATACAACAAAAACAATTGTATACACAACACATTTGTTGCGAGCTCATGCGAATTCCGTCTGTTTTTTTCCTGTTTAAGAAAAGTTGTTTGCGGTACAATTCACGGTAGAAGGCCACGTCGCAGACCACGCTTGCGCTGGAAAGATAGCGCAGATCAGGACGCCCGAAGCCTTGGTGTGCAAAACTGAATCGGTATAGGTAGAAGTACTTGCTGCAAGACGCCCGGACCGGACCCTGATTGTCGCGCCGATGATGATGAAAGGAGTAAACCAGAGGCACGGACAAAGCGGACGAAGCGATTCATGGTCACGCCGAGAGGGAATTCCTTCATATAATGTCCCACATGTCTTAATTGTGTGTGAAGGAGGAGACTGAGCGGCGAACATGTATCTGGTCTCTGTTCTCAGATGCTTCAGCCCGGAAAATCTTCGACTCCAACCCAGAGTGACACCGCGGGAATGGAACATCACGCATCCGGGGCGTACATAGAGAGGGATCTCAATCAGCTGAACGTGCGTTGCTGAGAGGCATGTTGGCTCAGGCCCATGTCCACACCTGACTGTAGCGCCTGCCAACGAAGAAGTAGAAAGGGGCAATGTTGAAGCCCATATCTGACATCGTATTGGAGATACGACTTAGAATCACTTGGAAACAGCTGATACTTAGGTTTGTCGAAACAACTGGCGTCTAAATACCTGATTCGAAGGGTCAACATCATGCTCTAAAAATTCTCAGTTGGCCAGTCGTGTCATATGGAGCCAAACAATAGACCTGGTTCTTGTTGACATCGAATGAAAAATTCTGCGTCGTATGTGTGGTCCTGTCTGCATGGAAGGTGAAGAGAGATGAATGCAGTCCTCTCCAGGATGCCAACAATTTGTCTACTGGCTGGGCCACATCGAGCGCATGGACATCAATGGTGCAACTATCAGCGTCTTCAGAACATAACCTCTTGGTCCGGGAAGGAGAGGAGAGGAAGGATGACCGAATCTCAGGAAAAAACACAGTTCATCGCGGTCGCGGTGATGTACGTAAGTACAAAGCATTACCCTCCGCTATGCCTAGTTGATTGTCAATAACAAGGCATCCTTTAGAAATGTTTTTTCCTTAATTCAGCATCTGATATTAAGCTCCAAACATGTAAGACGAGTGTTTAGGCTCCATTTAGACCCTAGCTGTTCACTTCTCGCCTGTCGACCGTTAACACACAACTTGGGTAGATGCAAAAACATCATCTGAAGCGCCAGTACCCCTGATTGGCCGTGTTCCCATCATAGCGCCGAAAAAAATAAGCCAATGACAGAAGCTTGAGTTTTTTTAGAATCGGGTTTCAATTCGGGTAAACTGTATCTCTTTAATCTGGAATTAGAAGCTACTTATCATCTCAAAATTCCCCCATCCGCAGAGATCACCCTGAGTCCCAAAAAAAATTGAAAAAAAATCCTGTGTCTCATCCCAGGAGACACACAGGAGAAAAAGAAAAAAACCCAACAACATCACCCTTCAAACAGCCACTCCAATTAATGCGTAAAAAAACGGTTCACCACATTCCATCACTTCATCCTCGACCCAGAAAAATGTCCTGAGATCCCGTGCAGTTGTTTATTTACTCCTCCGAAGGCAGGACGTGTTTCGTTTGGAGAATAAATAAATAAACGGCTCCCGAAACGACATAAAAAAAAAGGATACGACCTGTGAATGTCACCATTTACATGCGCATCCTCGATGACTGACGAGGACGTTCGCCCCCCTCCCACTCACGCCGAACCGAAGCAGAAGATGTCGCCCCAGCGAGGCGCAGGCGTCGCGTTGAGCACTCCTGCGCCCAGTGTTCAAGGCAAATGTTTATAATTATCCATCAACGGTTGCAGTATGCACCTTGGCTACTCCCGGCACCCGATGATCCATGTTTGTGTCACACAAGTTTCCTCTGGCAGCGGTAAACATCCTGTCCCCGATTCGAGGGTGATCTCAAGTAGCAATTACGTGAAATACCGACATCCAACGGATGTAGAGGTATGCGCGCATTCTAGTGTGCCGCTGCTGCTGCTGCTGTCAACGTTACAAGTCCTTTGGTGGCGTACAAAGGGAGTTGAGAAATTCGATAAAGAATGTATTTTCCTTAATGGCAGCGCACTGCACACGCTGCCATCACACACACACATTCTCTGAGCCGTTCGCACATGTGACGATGCCAAGCTGGATGGCATTAAACTCCTTCCATTGTGATCTGGAATCCTAGACTCTAGAAGATTTAATCAAACGTCTTATCCTTGCGCAAAAAAAAAAAGCAAACGACAAAGAAAAAAAAAACTGGAACAGGATTGAAGAGAAATAGGAGCGAGTGAGTGTTCACAAAGGAAATGGGTTAACAAAGGATTTATTGGAGATCCTTTCGGGATGCATGTGCAACTAATCCCATCGCGCGCAAAAAAGAGGATCCGATATTGAATAAAATTGCAGTCCATCTTGCGTCGAACAGATGAGCACGTAAGAAAGGACTCAATTCACGTGCAGGTATCCTCGATGCAGGGCTTCTCTGGGCAGGCAAGGTCAATCAATGAGCGACGAGGGAATGGGGTAATTCCCTTGGGAAACGGCTGCATTTCGGTGGAATTTTTGTGCGGATTTCGTCAATGTTAGCTCAGGATGGACACTGTCAAAATAGAGCCTGACGTGATGATGGTATCTGGGGGATTGAATGGGTATCGCATCATCAGCGGCGGGAATGGGGAATGGGTTTTTATGCAACATCCGTTGTGGTGTTGGTTAATGCGTGGGATACGAGCGAAATGTGAGGCTGCTTGCTGAATGTGAGGAGAGTTCTTAATTGTGTGCCTTTTGATGTGACGAGATGTGGAATGGAACGTGGACATCTGCCAGATTTGTCTGAATGGCTGTGGTAAACAACGTTGGTGCATCTTGATGAAGAAGGGTTGCAAATCGGGGTAAAGTGAGTTAAACTTGGCGTTAACTAACAAGCCCTCCAACTGGAGCGATCTGTGGCTATCTGTGCAACATTTAGCTGGCTGAGGGCCTTTTCCACTTATGTGCTCAGCCTCAGATGGTGGCGTCCTTTGCTGAGTTGCCTCACAGCCTCGAAATCGAAGACTGGCGTTCATAACGCAAGAGAGGACATCTGAATGTTGCTTAAAAAAAAAAACCAAGAAGTGTGCTAAACACTCAAAGCCTCCCAATTGTTGGCTGCTCCCAAGATTTATTTATGTTGAAACGGTAGCTGTCGGCGTCGTATTGAAAAATCATTGAAGACGAACGTCGATCGGCGTTGTGTTCTATAAAAGGACCTGAATACAGAATCCCCCAGGACCTCGTCCTCCTCTGTCAGCTCCAAATGTCGAATGGAGGAACCCAGTCCTCTCTCTGCACACACCGGTGTCATTCGAAATGACTTCCCTCCAAAATCAACCAAAAAAATGCCAGCAATTAATGGGCTGTTAGGAGACCCAGTCGTCAAACCACTCGTCACCTTCCTGTGACCCTTGCAATAGGCACAGTCCTTGTTCCCGTCTCCGTCACTCAGTCTGTCAGAAATTCAAGCGAAACTCATAAAAAAAAGACACAAATCCATTGTCCATTAATTAAAGCCAACATGTCACTGTCCTCTCCAAGGCAACCGCGATTCGTTTATCGCCACCCCCGAGATCACCCTCCCCTCCCCGGAATGGTAGATAGGGGGTCGACACTACCAACACTGAACAAAGGACTCTTGTTGTTTTTCAGCCAACAAACGTCAACTCCTCCAAGTTGATCAGAGTTGCCATTGGCAACTGACAATTATTGGAATTCGGCTTTAGCGTGAAACGAAATTAATGTTGAACGGGTAAAGAGGACGCAAGGACCGAGGACACACGAAGAATGATGGCTGAGTGGAGAGAGAGAGAATGAAATTATATTATGGCCCAGCGTACCAGTCGCCATGCGCCTCCATGGACACGGACAAACCCGCCGCCCGCTCGTTGTGAACACACGGCGGAATGGCGACGTGGAGTGTATGTACATATCGCCACGTCCTGGCACGTTCCAAAAAACAGTTGTGTGTTCCACTCATCAGTAGTCGATGGATTTGAGCGTTAGTAACATCGATTAGCAAAAAGTCGTATTATTTAGGTTGCCGGTGAAGAAATGCTGTGTTTTTTTTTTCTCTTCTTCGCCTGATGTCCCCCCTGGGTCTATGGCATGCGACGAAATTCCGGGAGTGGTCATGGAACCGTCGGTTGTTGTCGCCACCAGCACTTGGTGGGGGGCGGGATGGTGACGGTGGCCAAGAGTGTATCTCGCTTGCTTCGAGTTGTTTTATCAATAATCATCCAAACAATATGAAAATAGATTGTGACCATTTCCGTTTGGATACTGCATGTGGGTTTGTTGCGGAATTAGTTGGATCGATGAAATGGGGAGGAGGACATGATGCCACCGCGCGTATGACGGCATAAGGTCAAGGTGTGGTGTTGACTCGATGAAAGGTTAAATCTTGGATACAGCTTTTTCTTGTTGTTAACCGAACAAAGTGACGAGAAAAGCGGTGGGATTTCGACATGAATGGTAAGCTTTATGAAGCTAAGCTGAGCTGAAACGTTGAAAAATACTGAATTTTTCCGTTAGACTCTGTGGAACATAAGCTAGATTATGTGAGACTTAAGTAAGCTTCTCTGACATCTAAGTGACATGAGTTCCATTGACAGAGTCGGGTTGAAATAGGCCTTCAATGGACCAGCTGGTCTAAGTGAGCATGATTTTCTTGTATTCATGCACTTAGCACTAACCTACCTATGGTCCTAGGCTTCGGCCAAAATGTTGCCAACAAGACTATTCTCTTCTTAATACTGTCTCCAGTGCAATGCATCAAGTTGGTGAGGATCCGTTGGAAACTCTGCTCATAGTCGTATTTTTAATCGCCATAGGAGCAGATAAAGCGACTTTGAACATTCTGTCTGTTCAATGAACATTTCTAAAAATCAAAAAGCATGAGTCTTCAAGGTCGTGGTCAATGAAGTCAATGGAAAATGAAGATGCTTAAGTAAGTGACATGACCTCTGCTCTCCAACTTACATCCTGTATATGTTTGTACAGAGTTCGCTGTTGCTCAACGGCAGAGCCAGCGCTGCCATTCCGGCCATCGTCCAGCTTTCGCTTCCGTGTGACAAAATAAGGTTTCTGTAGAACATAATTCTGGTCATTCGAGGGAGGTGTTTTGAACCAGGATGTTTAGACAAATCGAAAGCGCGACGATTGCCGAGGGATATTATTCTTGTTGGCTTTTAAGGTAGGATGACAGTTTTGGTGAATGAATGCCTATGGAGCTGATATTCTATATTCTGCTCCACCTCACCCGACAGTTCACCAGGACAGTGTTCATTTTTCGATTCCATTTAGAGTACACTTTCACAACACTGCTGTAGTTCTTCTGTGGATTCTACAGACAGTGTTCGTATTTGATGGGGACAGCCTGAGTAGTTTACAATTTGCGACACTTTAACACTTTAGTGCACGAGCTTTTTCTGAATCTTGCCCTGTTGCCTTAGCAGACGGTTGTGCTTGTTTTTCCCTTGTGTTTACCACTGTTTCTGGTCTGCCTCAGCTTCAGCTTGGTAAAGACATTATACAGTGGATTTGAATGGCAAGCGTCAGGATTTTTCAAGGGTTATTAGTTCCATCAACTTATTGGCCCAGTTCCAACTTCTCCAACATCGAACTATTCCCTTCTCTTAATTCTCGCATGGTAACTTTGTCTATTTGATTAGCTGCTGGAACTGAACTAAATTGTCTATCGATGTCTTCAAAGAAGTGTTCGATCTACGACGTCGATAAGAAGCCAGATACGAGGTGTCTTATCGGAACATACATTTTCGATCAACTTAATTGGAATCCGATTTGTAGGGCATCCAAATTCAATGAAAAAATGTTATTGGCCATCAATAGCCTCTTTAGCTCAGTGGCAGAGCACTGGTCTTGTAAACCAGGGGTCGTGAGTTCAATCCTCACAGGAGGCAGTCAATGGTTTCATATATTTTTTGGAAATAAGAGTACCAATTGCGGGAATTTTGTCACTACCAACCAGTGTTTAGCTGTTATTTTGGATATTTCTGTTAGATGGAAAGCGCAAGAACGGGAGGCGTCAAGTTCGTTAGAGGAGTCTTGTTCAAAATGATGTACAAAAAGGTTCCATTATTTGTCCCATGCTTTTTCAGTTTCCACTCGTGATAGAACAAAAGCACGCACAACACAAGTGGTTGCTGAGAAGCTAGGCCCTGGCCCTCTACGGGCTGTAGCGCCACCAATATGATATTATATTTGCATTTTAACTACAGCGGAGCTCTGGGGGCAGTCTGAGAGGTTTCGTTACATATTTGATCTTTCATCTTGTAAGCATCCGTGGTGTAGAGGACAAGCAAATTAATTGACTTGACGAAAACTTTTATTTTTACGCATCCTTCATGGAATCATTGACAACATTCAGAATTAATCAGTATAAGAAGATACTGAAGATTCGCCGTTTGGAGGCGTCGTAGAACTTCCTTCACTCCTGTTACAACAAACGCATGCACAAAACGTGTGGTTGCTGCAAAAAATGGGCCAACGACCATCGCAGCCTGTAGTTCAACCCAAACAAATACAAATAAGCTTACTTACTTACTTAAGGTGGCGCTACAGTCCGAGGTGGACCTGAGCCTCAACCAACAAGCGTCTCGAGTCAGCGCGATCTTTAGCTAGCTGTCTCCAGTTTCGCACGCATAGTTGGTTGAGGTCCCTTTCCACTTGCGTGCGCCACCTGCGTCGCGGTCTTCCTCTACTGCGCCGTCTCTCGGGGGTGGATTCGAAGACTTTTCGGGCCGGAGCATTGGTTTCCATCCGCTCTACATGACATCTCAATCGTTGGATCTTCACTCTTCTGGCTAAGTCGATGTCGCTAAACAGTTCGTCATTATATCTCCTCCTCCACTCACCGTCTATGCAGACGGGAGCGAAAATCACACGAAGAATTTTCCTCTCGAAGCAACCAAGAGCAGTTTCATCCGCATTTGACAAAGTCCATGCCTCCGCGCCATATAGCAGGACTGGGACGATTAAGGTCTTGTAAAGGTAACCTTGGTTGTTCGAGAGTGGGGTTTGTTTACTAATTACTTTCTTAGCTAATAACTATTACTAAACTTGAAAATCTAAAAATAAACTGTTACTTATTTAAAAATCTAAAAAATAGAGCTAGAGAGCCCTCCCACGGCATCTTTATTTGCTGAGGTATATTGTCTTTTAGTCTAGCATGACACAGTGATTTCACTTACCAACGCTTTGGTGACACGTGCCTTTCTGCAGCTTCTGAACCCGTGACGGTGACTATATAGACAACGCACACAATTGTCTACCACGGTAGGTAAACATCCTAAGACCGACTGACTAACTAACAAACTAAGGAACAACGAAGGGGAATGAACGCCTGCACTCCTTTAAATTAAACTAACAAAATTGACACTGGAGCAGGCAATACCCAAGCAGTTAAGATTTGACCACTATTCACTATTCGAGGATATTTCCGTAAGAGGCAGAGCTGTTCTTCGAGAAACAATCGCAATTTGTACTTGAAAAATGGTCCTTCGAGCCGCATATATGCTTAGTGTCGCCTCAATACACCGGGTATTCAGATTCTGTCGAAATTGATTTCCCTAGGATCGTAACTGTGATCCGAAACTTCACAAAACCCGTCAGTATGAATTATCATCGGCAAAGGATGTGATTGTATCCCTTTTTTAGGTATCCCCGAGGGCTAATTAGCAGTAGGGTATCGGATTTCATTTTGTTGAATTATAGGTGAGAATGGGGAAAAGGGCTGAAATGAGTGGTCGTACGTAAACTCGACAAGTGGCACTCTACTGAAAATCCGACACAGAATCGCCCTTGGCAACTGTTGCTATTTGGGTTTGTTTTTTGGGTAACGAAACAAAGTTATTTCATTTTTCTTTGTTTGCTGTCTTCTGCAGGGGGTCCTTTATTAAAACAATGTGTGACAAAAACGATACAATAAATTAGGTATTAAATTAGTATAAGTATGTCAAAAGAAAGAAGAAGTATACTGGACCAACTTAAAAAGTCATACTTACTTACTGTGGTGTTTCTTCGTTTGAAGCATTTGTTGGACCTGGCTGATGGTTCGTCTGTAGGCAGTGCTTGGATAGTCTTTGCCAAGTTTTTGCTGTTGATGTCAGATTTGTGGCCAGCGGCAGGGGTCCTTTGCAGCTAGAACTGCTTCGTTGTACCCGCGTTTTAAAGTTTGCTTCTCTTTGTTATTGCAATTAATAAAAAAAACTTTCTCAGTTCATTGGTCTAATTTGCACGCTATTTTGACATTTTTTACCTTATATGCGAGGAGTCTAAAAGTCAAGACATAACCGCGAACTGTACAAGATGTACCAAGGTGTGGATGTAGTCTGGTAAAGCAAAGACCTCGATTATATTGACTCGGCCACATCGAGCGTGTGAGCCCCAATGCTCGGGTTAAGAGGGTCCAAGAAGGAGAGGAAGTCCGAACATCACCCTAAATTGAGGAAAATCAAGCGATCGCAGGCGCAAGACAGCTTGGTCTTAATTTTAGACACCAGTTTTAGCTTTGTTTCAGAGGCTCGATGTCCTAAGAAGTATTTAAGTAAGTCTTGTAGGAGTTACTCGCCATGATAGATTGAGAACAACAGCCCTAAACACTTAACGTTTGCTACCATCTAAGCAGACAAGCGGAGCTATTGTGCAACAACTTCTGACCAATCTACAAATAGTTGAAATTTTATCATCTACATGTGTAAAGTGTGTTCTTAGTGGCAGCGAACTTTAATGTGTCAACAATTTTTTCTGTGACATCTGACGTGACAGTTCCCGGTTGTTTTGAGGATTATACATCATGAGCAGACTCAAGCTGGAGCAACTTTTTCAAATTGTAAACTCTTACGTTATTTTGAAAAACATGATTCAATTTGAAAAACGCAAACTTGGTCATAATCGAATCAGCGATTCGTCGGTGGAATCATTGGTCTTCAAAATCGATAATAGTCAACTGTTTGCAGTCAACGTCGACCGGTGCAGGTACATGTTTACTAACTTCTTCGTGCAACACTTGGGCGTGGAAGTCAACATTCGCGACGTTGCCGAAATACTGCCTGATGTACGAAGAGCATGTGAGAATTGGAGCTACACGTTACGATGGACGTGGCTTTTCGATCTCTGGGGTTATTGATGAAAAAGGGTGCAAGGTGCCTACGCCTAAAGGTCGGATTATTATGTAGAAGGTGCTGAATGTTGTGCTGTTGTGCAGTTGCACCAATCTTGCGAAAATCTCTTCATTAAAGTAGTGTCCAGGGATGACACCCATTATCCACCTGAGTTTGGGTCTGTAAAGGGATTACCCTCTTTATTTTTAGAACCTTGGAGCCTATGACTGATCTTCTAATGCTCAAGCTCGAGTGGTGGCCGTCTCACTGAGGGTAAAACTACTAATATCACGAAGGGATATTCCGTCCCATGAGCCACCGGCTCAGAAGCTCCGATCTGATGTTGGATTTTGAGGTTCTGTATGGGAACGAAGTTAAGGAAGGCCAAAGACGCAACTGGATGTGTTTAGTCGATGTACGAGAGAAAGCCTTGTGTCTTCTAGCTCCATCTTAACTCGTCCTGCACCTAAAAAACAATCAATTTAATTTTCATTAAATGTATTTTCTTTCGCCAAAAAGCCGAAAAAGCCGTCTCCCATTCTCTGTCATAAAATGTTTGTTGAAAACGCTACTCAATGAACACTTTCTTGCAATAAATCAGTCTCATCTACGCGATGCTCATTCGTCTCCCGGCAAAGCTTCTTTTCGAAGAAAAATACATTTGTTATCCCGTTGAAAATACACTTCTTCCATTCGCCCGAAATTCAAAGGACATTTAAGGTCATTACGTTGCGTGAGAGGGAGCAATATTCCCACTACTCTCACCCTATCCGCCACCTCCAAATCCCTGGAAACCCTTCATCTCATGTCCCACTGAACAACTCGATAACCATTTCCATTCCACATTTGGAATCGTTAATACGCAAAAGGAAGGCAGAATTCAAAGAAAATCACCTTCGCATGAGTCGCCTTAAGGACATTCACTCACTCACGCAGCACAATGGGGGCAGTTATGCCACACATACACAAAATGCTCCCACATACGCCTCCCAACTGACACACATCCTCGCTCGCGCTCGCACACATGCACGTGGGACATGGGATATTTACGAACTTCTGTATCAGCTAACAAACGAGAACGAAAACAACAACTACAACAACACGACCAAGAGCAGTTATAACAAAAGAAAGCCAAAATGGAAGACAGATACACGAGGATGGGATGGATACACGTTGGTGGTTTGTTGACACATACTTACCCTTATGGCCGCTGCCTAACCGAAGGGGTGGGTACATCAAAGCACGCATGTACACTTCTCGTGTATGGGGATAAGTTTTTCGGGTTGTGCCGCATATGTGTGTACGCTTATGTTGGTTTCCAGTTAGATAATTGATTCAGTTAAACGTTCTTATTGGATCAAGGACATTGAAGGGGAATGGTGTGTGCGTGTGTGGATGGGCAGAGACATCTATGGGTTTTCAATTGAAGCATTCGTATGCTATTTGAATGTAGATGTCGCTGATATATAGAATTTTAATGGGGAAGTAACTGTAAACGATTGGGTTCTGTCTAATAAGACCAGTTCAGCTGTCTGACTTACGATCAATGAGAAAGTGTGTATTTTACGGCTGGTTGCACTGGCGCGGAGAGAAAGACTTACACACAGTACGAGATCGTCGATTTTATAGATAGATAGAACATAGCCATCAGCAGACAGGACATGTTAAGCATTGATGTTAACAACAAGCTAGCCCGGCTTGTGTTGCTTTACCAATGCCAATAATGAAGGCATTTGACAGAGTTTGGCATCAAGCTCTTTTGTCGAAAATGCGTGCATATGGTAACGATGAATCTCTTCTTCTATGGATTAGAAATTACCTATCGAACCGTTCAGCTCAAGTTGTTTTGGATGGGTTCAAGTCTGATATCCACCAAATAAATGCTGGTGTACCCCAAGGCTCTTTTCTGTCTCCGACACTCTTTCTCATTTTTATTAATGATCTCTTGTCTGCTACTTCTAATCCAATCCATTTCTTAGCTGATGACATCACCCTCAGCTTTTCATATTCGCTCCGAGACTCACGACCCTGTCCTTCGGCCGTAGAATTGGAACGGCAGCGTATGTTAAGCACACTGAATTCCGATAATTAACTGGGGAAACAACAACAGAGTGGAATTCAATGCTTCAAAAACTCAATGCTGTCTGCTGTCACTCAAGCGAACCCTTGTTAATCAGCCATTATCCATGAATGGCGCTTGTGTCGATGAAACCGGAAAGCTTTCCATCCTTGGTATGTGTATCAACACAACACTTAGTTGGAACGATCACATATTTGAGGTCGCCAAAAATGCTACGAAATGTTTAGGTTTCCTTAATCGATGCAAGAAATATTTCACCCCCTCTGATTTGGCTTTCATTTATAAGGCGTATATCCGCCCCAAGCTTGAGTACAACGCTCATATCTGGTCTGGTGCCCCAAAGACCACCCTGCACCTAGTAGATAGAGTCCAAAAGCGAGCGATAAAACTTATAGGAGACAACAATGTCGCAAAGTCATTAGACTCGCTCGAACATCGACGTACCGTTTCTTCTTTGTCCGTATTTTATCGCTATTTCAACAAACGATGCTCAAGTGAGCTAGCCAACTGCATTCCTCCTCTCCATGAATTCACCCGCAATACTCGTCTCGCCAGGAATGCTCATCAGTTTACCCTTAAGCCTACTTTCGGACGCACAGTTAACTTTAGAGACTCGTTCTTCAGCCGTACTACGCGAATTTGGAATGCTCTTCCCAGCCCTATATTTCTCACAGACTACAACATGCAGATATTTAAGACCAATGTGCACAGGTACCTCCTCTTCCTTTCTCCCTCTACACCTTCGGGCTGTGCTGTGTATTGACCCCGGACACTTAAGGGTATTAGCAATCCCTTGAGCGCACGCAAATTATAAAAAAAGAGACTTCTGTCAAGATTTTGTATAAATACAATTCAGAGAAACGTTCAGGACTGAAGTCAACGCTAGGGACACTAAAAAACGTTCACAACATGATTACCAAAAAAGGTCTTAAATACACAATCAATTGACAACTTGAGATGTGCTTTCGTTAGTAAGGCTCTGCAGCTGTGTGCTGCTACTGGTACTGATGGCGGTACTTTGGCAAGCTGTCTCCTGTGCGGGCGCCAATTTTGGGCGTTGAGGGCATTGCGACCGCAGAAGACGATGCTGTGTTGTGTTTACCGTCCCACCTTTTAGCCGCTTTCGTCGCAACGCTAGTTATTTTCGATGCCAGTGTCCTGCATGACACTTGTAGACATTTGGACAACCTTTGAATTGGTCTTTAAGCATTGGTAGACATTCTCAAGTCACTTTTAAAGTCTTGGTTAGTTCATTATGGACCTTGATGGAGCAGCGAGTGTCGAATTTGCATTTATTGGGTACCTGTCACAGTGTGAAAATCTGATATATTGTGGACCAGAGAGCATTGCAACTGGCATCGACTAGAAGAGTAGAGTAGTACTCCTGATTTTGTTTTTTAAATAACTAAAATATGGAGATTCTAAAAACTTGATACAGAGACTTAATTGCGACAGATCTTCGGTCCTGGATCAGTTTGTATATACACCCATGTTTCACATACATTCATTGCCTCATCTTGCTAGACTACGTGGTTATTTGGTGGCTCATACCAAGAAAGGCAAGCATGCTCCTATATATCCTCTCCGTACCTTCGACTGCCTAACCAAGGCAGTGTATTCCAGGCAGAAGTTAAAGCTATCCATGAGGATGACCGTTTACTGCCAATGAATCCGATAGACATGTCGGATGGCCATCAAACCTCTGAAGACACCATCATCTATATGAAAAGTGTATGTAAAACTTTGCCGCCTATTTTTCAGGGAGATAGCGGATAGATGTAACCTTACCCTATGCTGGGTCCTTGGGCTTGCCACCGGAGATGGGCTAGAACTAGACACTTGCAGGTCTTCGACGCAAATATAGCCTTTAAATAATCCAAAAAAGACAAGTTCAAGCCTTAACAGAAATACAATCAGTACGGTCGTAGGGATCATCACAGGTCACTGTATCCTGGGCTAACATGCAAGATAAATGGGAGCCTCTACAAAGACTGCGACAGGAGCTACAGTGATGAGGAAGAAGTAGAAACCATGCTACACTAAGTCGGCACCTGTGCAGTCCTTGCAAGAACAAGGAAAAGCACGCTAGGCGACTATTCATTCAGCATCCTAGAAGAAATGCCAAACATAAATATTCAGAATAGCAAAATTCACCAAGAAAACAAACTGGTTATAACTCAGTAATGATGTGCACAATCTCTGAAGAGACCACATGGATACCGGCAGGTACTTCTTCGGTGTCAGTTAGTTCCCCTGGCTAACGAGGAGTCGGTGTATAAATCACCGGTTAGTGATAGCACAATGGATCCAAACAGTATCTAAGTGGGTCACAACTGTTTTAGCTGTGACAATCACTCTTAACTAACTTAACCGATGCATCTACATATAAGCTCCTAGCTCAGAACTGCCTCCTTAAATTTCGAATTCCAAAGACGAAATCGACTTAATTTCACTTCCGATTGGTCATTATTTACATTGGCATATCGGCCACATGACCGTTTCACAAATCTAGAATAGTTAGTTCTAGACAAGGAATTTAGTTATGATTATATTTAATCGTGCAACGATGTCATCTTCAAAAATGACTTCTTGCGGCCATTATGCCATGAAGTCGAACTCATGTCTTCAAGTTCAAAAGGGATGTTGTGTACCAGTCGACAGCAACATTACAGATGTCAGCGAATGCATGCTACAACCTTGTCCCTCTCGTGTCCCCACCAAATACAGACTTTTTGCTGATGCATTGCCATTCGGTGGACTCCATGTGGATTGGTGTAGTCCCCATTCTGGTGAGTTTGATTGTTGCCCTTTTCATTCAAAAATGAGACTCGCGTCTGAAGGTGCGTTTTGTGCTGAAGTCGATCTTCTTCAGCTTCCGTGTCAGCTGGATTCTATGCGGACTCAGACTTAACTTGGGATGCACGATGGTAAACTTTTAATTCTTGGGTGGAATTGAGCCACCCCCAAAGTTCATCATTCCATTCAAGACAAATCTTGGCCCTGTTCCGTTCGGACCTCGAGTCACCGATTCAAGCAGTCGTTGTCCATCACCTCAGAATAGTTAATTTCAAAAATTCAGTATGAAATTTTCTATTTGAAAATTTCTGTATTAAAAAATGTGTTCTAAAATACAGGAGGAAGAGGACATTAAACATTTGTTCTTAAATCACATTTCATGTGAATCCACGATGAACTTGTCTTATATCGCTCGCCCTTTGGAATGACATACGCTTCTCCGACTGAATGACGGCCAGTTAGTCGGAATACTTCCAACACATCCAGATCAGAGAGAGCTTGCCACAGTGCAAACCAATTGTCAATCAAAGAAAATGTACCTAAAATTCAAAACACACTGCCTGTCGTCCCACAGCCACCATGCACTGCACTTGTTCCCCATCGCTCCACCCGATCACGCCCGCATCCAATCCATCTGCAGCACAACCTTACTCACCGTCAACAATAAGCAAACAATCGCTGAATAGTTGATGTTCAATCTGACAGGTGTCGGCAGTGCTGGCAACCTGTTGCCTTATCCTCCGTAAACAAACTGAAAGTCTTCTTCATCCTTAATGAAATTTTAATATCAAAACTTTTTTCTTCTTTTCTTACTCAACTTTCCCTCTCCCCTTCTTCGTTCGCAGACGTGGCACAGTGCTCTGGCTCGTCTGGCTAGGAATGGGTGCGCGGCTGCGAGTGAGATGGGAGCGAGCGCCTCACACCCCTCGCATCGTGGAACATAAATAAAAAGTGCCCTTGAATTTTTAATTTTTGTGCACCACCACCATCACCAGCGGCAGCAGCACACAGCTACACAGAGAGAGAGCATCAGTAACAGCCGCAGTAGCAGCAGAGCAGTTTCCCGCTCCCCAAGCAACACCCACTGACACTGCTCTATATATTCGTATCCTTGTATTTTTAGGAAAATAATATCAAAAGGAGACTCGAATTATATAACGCGTCACGTGAAGTTCCTGACCTGCAGCAAGTCGCGACGTCGTCAATTGCTTTTCTCTTAATTTTTCCGCGTCCTCCACAAGCGACACCCACCGACAGCGCCGTTTAAAAAGTTGAATGAAACGAAAAAGAATTCCAAATCCACCCCCCGAACTGTGAGTTAATTTTGATCCTAATTTATTCATTGTGTGCTGGCGCGTTTTTTTTTTCGCGCACAAAAGTGTGCTTACCGCCCGCCATCGCATCGTCCCGGCACCGCCGAGCCGGGTTCAATTTGCTCGTGTAATTAGAAGCGGAAAGGATCTGCCGAAGAACGCCCGCGTCCCATTGATGTGGTGGCTGGCTCTCGGAAGAGATGGTCTTCCGGTCTAATGACTTTGCGGCGGGGTTCCTTAATGAGAGTTTTATTTCGAATTTTTATTTACAAACACCGCGGACCGGCTTTCGTCTGGCTGTCTTGTGGGGAGTGTGATGAGGGCTGGACGAATGGATGTTTGCGGGGGCGGTGAGGTGAGATACCTTTTTTTTTTTTTTGCTTTCGTCGGAATTTTAATTGTTCGTCGGACTTGGGTGTACACTGGCGATGACAGGCAAACTGGGCGAAAACTTGATTCCCTGACTTTGAATGAATTCAGTTGTCTTGACTTAATGAGGGCAACAAATTGGGGGAGGAGGCCGGTTACTTCTGGATTGCCTTTCTAGAATTTTTTCACTCGATTTGGATGAAGAACAACGAAGGGAAATGTATGAGCAAATCATCGTGATACAAATTTACATTCGTTTGCACTTACCTACGTACTCTTTGCTAACGAATTGAAACAATAGAAGGTGCTGTGGAGGGTATGAAAGAACAAGCCAAGTCGATTTGGAGAGAACATTCTAGGTGAAGAGAGACGTACTTTCACAAGTGTATAGACAGCTCTGGTGTTGCAAATCTAGGCTCAGGTCCACATTGGACTATCACGTCACCCATATTATTACTATAGTCAACCCAGTAGTTATATTCCGTTTGTTTTTTTTTTTTGATTCTAGTTATTGACAGTTTTCATACTCATGATCTAAGGGATCACTAGAGAGAGCCGATGATATCTTCATTCACCGACACTATACGGTACGGTTCATTTCTACATCCAACTACGTCCAACATTCTACAATTCAATTCTAACCCTCGGTTGACGCCCGCATGACACCACTGGAGCAGTCCGAACAATTTCACTACTGACATTGTCATTAAGTGTGAATGCGAACGCACTAAATGTGAAAACGTCAAAAACAATGCATTAATAAAGTAACTGAACTACATTTCCCAGCCGCTGGCAGGTTGTTTCTTGACATTTCCGAATTTTCCTCTACTTGAGAACCAAAAACATACAGCCTGCGGTACAGATACATGTACCTTGTATATATATCAGTGCCATCAGCGGCTTTCGAACCATCTCTGACGATGCAGCATGTGTTCTAGCCGGAATGATCCTCATTGACATACTCGCAAACGAGAGCCAGAGGGTGTACCTTCGGCGGCCCCTGAATCGTCAAGAGGCAAGAAGAGTAAAGACGGAGGAAAGATCGGCATCGATGACGCTGTGGCAAACCAGTTGGGATGGCTCCGCAAAGGGCAGATGGACCTATAGGCCCACGATTGAATCATTGATGCAAAGAAAAATAGGGAACTGTAATTTCCACAGTTCCTGTCGGGGCATGGTGGCTTTCGGAAATACCTCCACAGGTTTGGACACGATAACTCACCTATGTGCCCCGAATGTCCAGACTTGAATGAAGACGCGGAGCATGCAGTGTTCTACTGCACACGCTTCGCCGAAGACAGAGCGAACTTGACAACCCCGGAGGAACTCGTACGCTACATGACGAGATCTGAGAGAGACTGGACAGAGGTCTGCTCCTTCATAGCTAACGTGCAGACTGCACTACGAAGAGCTGAAGCTCTAAGAAGAGCCCCGCGAAGTAATACCTACCGGCAGTTCCGCGGGGAGAGTTTTTGAAGTGTGCAGAGGTTTGGTTTAGGACGTAGGCGCGAGGACAAAGGAGAATAATATCCCGTGAATCGTTCATGCTGGTAGTAAGGGTTACCAGTATCTTGAAAAAGATTCCACATCCATTGGCGCAAACCATAAAAAAAAAAAATGTACCTTGTATACAGACGGTGTATGATCCTTATGAGTTAAAGCACACCATCCTGAGGTGGATGCAGATCAGCAGCCAAATTTCGGAACATACAGATAGTGCTCCCTAACGTTGCGGAAACAACAACAGACAAAGAGGATAAGTATCTTGGAGTTAACTTCACGGAAAGGTTGAAGTTCAACAGCCACTCGAATCTGACCCTTAAGAATGCCAACCTAGGCTTCCATCGCATATATCCTTTGATGCGTAAGCAAAATGGCCAGAGGACAAAGCTGCTGCTCTACAGGCAGCTAATACGGCCGATCTTAAAGTACGGCTTCCCAAAATTGCACTCCATTTCTAAGAGCAGCATGGAGAAGCTCGCAATTTTCGAAAGGAAAATATGGACCGGTCTCACCTTTGATAGGAACGAACCGATAACCACGACAGCAACACGAAGCTTTACGACGAATTACGCATCATCCCCTTACAACTATACATGGTGACACTGTTAAGAAAACAGCTTCAAGACATCAACAATCATCTTAACGAGGCAATCGAGATACCTGAGAAACACCATCCCCGGACAACGCTGCCTTAACGCGCTGGATCTGCTAAGCGAGCAGAACTTCGCACCGACATCTAAGAACAAGCTGCATGGCTTCTACCAGAGCAGCGATATCAGTCATCGTCGAGGCTAAATCGGCTACCACACCACCACCCCATGCCAAAAGGACCAACATGGACACACGGATTTGCACACACTGATGGATACAAAAAAATAAACAACTAAACCGATATTGTAATACCAAATGTTGCATTAAACAATGTAAAGGATGGTTAAATTATAAGGGCCGATGTTGATTTTGAATAAAACACAAATTATTTAGGAAATTATGTCATTTCTTTTTATTATAATAATATTGATATGGTTCAAATATGTATGAAAAAATATAGGCCAAATGGGCGCCGCGACCTCGCATAATTGAGGTTGTATGCCGTTAATGTGCCGAATTATCTCATCCTTTAGCTCTTGAAATGTTGCTGGCTTATCGACGTACACCCTTTCTTTCAAATAACCCCAAAGAAAAAAATCCAACGGTTTTCATTTCACGGTAGCGAACACCATTCACAGTAAGTGCCTGACCGGCCTCATTTTGGAAAAAATACGGCCCGATGATGCCGCCAGCCCATAAACCGCACCAGTCACTCTTTGTGGGTGCATTGGTTTTTCGACAATCACTCTTGGACTATCATTCGCACAATAACCTCGACCAGTTTGCACAAATTCTACCCGTATTTCTTGGCAAATGAGAAAACTCCATATGAGTGAAGTGTCAGTGTAGCAAGCTCATATGAATGGCCTTCACAGTGAGCACAGCCTACAAATAACAAGCCAACTATTTTTGTGTTTCAGGGCAGCACATACGATTAATGTGTATGCCACTGACAAACTGATGCGATCGAGACACATGGCCGAAATGCAGTCCACAGTTCCACAATTTCCCTCTGAACACACCCGCTTTCTGGTTGTGAAACACACTCAGTTCGGTAGATCGTTCGTGCACTTGCGGTTGCGACCTTCACTTATGGTGGTGAATATCATTTTCGAAAATACGATCCGCTCCCACCGCTCCATCCGAATTCGAACACATTCTCAGCGGAAGCACAACACCTGGGTTTGAGTACACGATTAAGTGTCGAATCCACAAGCTGAAATACCATTTTTCAATTCAATCGAAATCCGAATCCATTTCTCACTCCAGGCCACACTCGCTCTCAGTCTCCCGTTCAAAGGCAAAGAAAAACGATGGCAAAGGTACAACACTCACTCTCGCATCCACTCACCCCCGCATCCATTCACACACACGCACACACAACCAGCACTTGCCGCCCGTAAACCCATGAAATTTTTCAAACTGATTGATGACATCAAGGGACTCCACAGTTTTGAATGCGACAGTTAAAAAGTCTGTCCACAAACGAAGAGTGGATGAACTCCATTTGCACAATTTCCACATACTTCTCTTGTTCTGTGCGGATGTCGTGAGGGGAGCAGGGAGGGATTGGAGGCAATAATGAGGATGGGGACTTGAACGAATGCTTTTACGTGAGATTGATGGAAGCAGCGACATTGCGAGCAGTTTTCAAAATGAAGTTTACTCACATATAACGTTCCGTTCGAGGCGGCAGCGGCGCTCCTGTGGCGTGGGCAATCGGTATGGTGCGGCGGCCGAGGAGGAGGACAACGACGAGATATGTGTGTGCGATACACTGGTGTATATTAACTGTACATACACTGAGTGTACACCCCATAAGCGGAATTGCTTCCGGGGATGAGGCGTATCACACAGGACGGGCAACGGCAACGGCAACAACAAGAACGACGACGAGGGTGGATGGCGAATTCGAGGACGTTATCGGCCATAATAAACCCACAGCCACATACGAGCCAAGCGGCGATACTGCTTGTGCTGCTGTTGCTGTTGATGATGGCCCGCTGGCGTGTGTGTTTGTGTGTGTGTGTGGAGGAAATTTTGAGAAAAAAGGACGAAGGATTGAATCACCATTGCCGAACAACCACCCGCTGCCGCCATTGCTGTTGATTCGATTTCACCGTCATCGCCGCCGCCGCTTCCACCGCCGCATCCCCACCCCATGGGCGTCCTGTCCATGTTTGTTACGTTCCGCTTCTTCTGGCACTTCTGCCACTCCTGCCTAATGGGCATAGATATACACACACACACACACGTCCCTGCCTCTCCCCCGCCCTATCCCATCATGTGTACGAGTTCACCGTACACACACACACACTCACACACATGGTGAAATGCAAATAAAACATCAGATCGTGAGGGTTGCTGTGTCGACGACGAAGAGGACGGCCAGGACGTCGAGGTTGTCGAGGACGCTAAGGACGCCGAGGACGACGAGGACGACGAGGACGATTCAATCCCATCAGCTCTGTTGAGAGGATATTCGCGTTATTTTCGCGAGCATGCCCTGGCGAATATAATCGCATCGCGAGGGTGAGAGATGCCGGCCATATAGTGGTTCCAATACCACCATCGCCATCTTCATTGGTTTTCCGTTAACGTACATAAATCTTCAGCCGCTGGCTCTCGCGCCCACCCCTTCTCTCCCACTTTTGTTTCTTCCTGATGCAGTGCACAGGCGGGCGGATTGAGAATTGCGGATTGCGTACCCCATCTTGAGGTCGGGGTGGAATTCCCCCAAGATCCCAGAGTCCCTGTTGTGTACCGTACCGTACTCGTGTGTATGTGATACATTTGTCCAACGCGCCCTCGTCCGCACCACCACCCACAGCCCTAATGGAAGCCGGAGTCGAAAATATTGAAAGGCGAAAATTCAAAATGGAATATCCTCCGCCAAGGATACTTTATGCTTCGCCAATAAATGTCTTTCGCAGAAAATTCTTCGGTATACCATCGGAAGGCATGCCTAGTGTTGGGCGAGCGTTGCAAAACCAAAGCGCAAAAAAAATTGCGCGCCAGCGAGGGTGGTTCGTGCGGCTTGGGGTATGATATATTCTAGCACTCGATTTGGGGTTGCGAAAATTGTGTGAAGGCGGTAGTCCTTTACTGAAATGAAAAGTGCTCTGCACATGGAGTGTAAAGCAAAAAAAAAAAAAAACCAGACGAAAACGAAGAAAAACCGTCGTAATTGTGCTTGATTCGATTTGGAGAAGATTTACGACTTCCTCTCTGCGGGACGACGATGGATAGCGACGCGTTAAGTGAACTTCGCGGTGGTGGATATCTGGACGGAATTCATACATTCATTTTTTTTTTTCTGTTTTGATTCCTGGAAGCCAAAGTCGTTGGTGCGCGTTGGTCGTTGGACTTGGAAGCGATAAATGTGATCGCAGTCGTGTCGAACATTAAGTAGACATGTTGAGTGCGAACAGCTTGAGATTAAGCCTTCTTCAATTCGCACTGAACAAGAGCTCTTCGCGTTTCCCTATCAAGAGAGTTGATTTCATGAGATTAGCCGTTTCTGAATGCCTTTGCGTCTATTTGAGAGGTTCTTTGGGTATTTAATTCCAGGTGAGTTGAAATGTGGCTGCATGTTCTGATTCCTGGTACTCGTGGCTTTTGATTTTCAAAGAGTTCTTAGGGAAAGGTCGATGGTTCAATTCCTACGGAAACTCTTCCTAACCAGACCACAACTCAAGCTTCAACTAAAAAACAACATCTTTCCATGGAACATCCTCTTCTGGTTGTTGAATAAAATACCGTAAAATCAAATGCCTCGGACCCTTCACTTCAGTTCTCTATTCCAAAATCTCTCTGATGAGTAATACAATTTCTGAGTTCTAGTACTTGCGTGGGCGAATGTACATTAAAAAGTCTAGTTCAGTTTAATTGGGTCTCAGATCTCTAGAGTGGTAGAAGGTGTGTGACTACAGCTGGACTGTTTTGACTTCTTGCTTAAGTTTCTCCCACGCCAAGGGTCTGAACTAAAACCTTCGAAAATTATTCAATTATTACATCATTCAATGGTAATATCGCCCTCCTGCACATGGAGTCTGACACTAATGTTAACGACTACCAACACTGCCTTTACTTTGCATCCTGACTCTGGGACCCAACGTAAGCACAGAGTCCAATTGAACGTTGACAAGTGAAAAGTAACATATTTCCTTGAGCCGATACATGTGACTGTATGGCTGTATGCATGCTGGCCCGTGGCGTTGTGGGTATGTGCGTCGACTCTTACGCACTTGGACCTACCTGTCTAGGTTCGATTCCTGGTACGACAAGATTCCTTCACGACCTCACCTCTTTCGAGTCACTGACAATGCTCAAAGAGTATAACTGTCTAGAAAAAGCTTCTCAAACTTGGCCGTTCGGAGTCGGCATAAAACTGTAGGTCCTTTCCACTCGTGTCGAACAATAGCACGCACAACACGAGTGGTTGCTGAGAAGCTAGGCCCTGGTCCTCTACGGGCTGTCCATATTATATATTATATATATAATAGGCTTAAATAAAGACTTTAAACTTCACCCAGCTTAAGTCTGATGGCTCTGGTGGCAAACTGCACTAATGTAGCCTGTTCGGTATACTATACTCAAACTGAAGGAAAAACAATAGGGGAAACTAATACCCCGCTTTCACCTGGTCTTGGAAGATCTGCTGCAAGTACACGAAGGGCATGTGTGGAAGGATGGTCGACTACGCAGGCTTACTAATGCAGTCCACTTTACTGAGAGAAAAATTTGTCATTACTGGCACTCATCGGTTTGTGCAACAAGATATTCCAATAAAGTCGGTAACTCGCAGAGATTTTCATTCTTGAGAAGATCGTGCAAACTCACTAGTCAAGTCAGTTCAAAACCTCCAACTCAAAGATCTTCCACACATCAATGACATTCACGTAATTGAGACGTTATCTACTCTTAGCATGAATTTAAAACACTCCAAGCAACGATTAATAAATGATACGAAAGTCGTTTGGTAAGTCCGTGGTTATTTGAATTTACCACACGTTGCATATTTTACACTCCTCCCGTCAGTTAAGATCTCTAATAGCCTACTGTCAAGCTCCGTCATTTAGTTTGTGTTCGACAGCCATTAAAGGTATACAACCTTGTGGATTCTAAGGAAAATACAAACAAATTAAATCGAGCTGAAATGAGACTACGGTGAGACTAAAACGTCTATTTGCCGATGTGCCGAAAACGCCTATTTGCAAACGTGAATTCCACAAACGACATTATAGTCCAGATCCAACAGATAGCAACAGACAAAAGCTCCTGACTCGAAGGACCAAGATCATGCTCTGCTAAACTATCCAATCTGCTATCTTGAGCCGAAAATTTGGGGGATAATATATGGTCAATAACAATATATGGGCCAATCTGTGAGGAAGGTGAATGGAAGTGGATGCAGTCACGAAGGCAAAAATCCGTCGACTGCACTGGCTTGGTCACATCGAGCGCATGGACACCAATGATCCAGCTAAGAAGCTCTTCGAATCCCAGCCTCCAGCTCAAGAAGGAAGGAGAGACCTCCGGTAAAAAGATCAAGTTATCGCATCTTGCCCTTGATGACCTGTCACTGTCACTGAATTATCAGAACCACTTTCACTCATTTATATCAATTTCTATGAAAATTACAATAATCGACTTATGGAAGGTTTAATCGTAAAGCTAGGCCCTGGCCCTCTACAGGCTGTAGCACCACCCATATATTATATATATTATTAATCGTAAGTAAATGCTGGTGAAATTATATCACGCATTACGTTTATTGCATGCACAAGCTAATTTCACGTGTATCACGCACGTAGGCTCTACTAGCAACGCATCGAAATCACTGAATCCCTCCATTTCCGGCCAATAAAGTTTGCATCATGTACACGCTATATCATCCATCAAAAGTAACATTTTTGAATCTCTCTCCCACCATTTCTGTATGCAACTCCCAACACGTGTAACTTTACAACACGGGTATTCTGCCGTTGCAGATCATTGATTTCCATAGCAAAGCATTTTTCACTGCTGCTTGTGTGACACATGACAAGTCCGTCGAAATAAGAGCCAACAAAGACAAATGCTTCTTAAAATCCACCAAAACTAGTGGGTGAAGTCATTATCCGGATTAATCTGCAAAGAATTGTACAGCTCAAAGTTGTCGCGTCAATAATCGTGTCACAACTAAGGACACGCATTTAGTTGCCTCATAAATATCATCCGTTGCCGACCTTGGTCATGATGCGCCTACGATTTGCAGTCTACCTCCATTTATGACACTCACTCCCAAGATTCGTCTACCATTTCCATGCTTTTGCCGGACTATTATTAGTTTCCATGTCGAAACCAAAAAAATCCGTTTAAAATTCGGGCAACATCCGAAACCGATTCCCTTCATCCTCCCATCAAACATTCTGAAGCTCTCGACTTCACACCAGACCACGCCGCTTTCCAGAAGAGCGTTCGCATTCGCATTCGCAATCGCTCACCACCATCAAACTATTTCAAGTACTGATTGCAGGACCTCGTCGCCAGATACACACGCAAGTACTCTTAATTCTTTCGGCCCATCGCCTTCGAGGAATACCTATCGATAAGCATCTGTGTTCCAGGATGGAGGATACGCTGAACTATTTCATTTGTTATTCACCCCGGTTCTTTTGACCGTTGAAAGGGCTGCCTGGAAGCCAGCCCACCAAATCGGTAACACGCATTCAGCCACCTAGTGTGTGAAGCATCCTTGTGACTTGTGAGTCCTTGCGAAAGGGAACATTTTTTGAATATTTAATTCGGCGCCGCTGTTTCAAAATGAAACATTGTGTCGGCTCGGCAGCAATCTGAATTTGAAATCGTGTCGGTTAGGTGGAAGCATAGAAGGACGCTCAATGCTCAACTCAACTGTCAAGTGGACTGTGACGCCACTTTTGACAACCAGAGTCACGCTTGTCCAAATTCAGCCCGAGAAAGGACACGAACTCCCCTCCGGAGAAAGTTGCAATCATCGACGGCAAGCAGAAAGCAACCCTCAAGAAATATCCTTTCTTTTTCTTTTGCACTTGATACACCGAGCCGATGCCAGGGCAATTCCTCTTCTTGCAGAAGACCCCATCTGCGTGCGGATAAGCAATTGCTGCCTGCCTCTGGGTAATAGATACGCGCAGGCGAGAATGCCATCAATAAACAGGGGACCGTCCGGGCGAATGCAAAAGGATCTGTGCAAATGTCACAATTTGCATTGGTAATAATTTTTGGCGCGACAGTTACGGGGCGACCCCTGCAGCAGAACAGCATTTTCCGTTATCGCAATTGATTAATAAAAAAGAAAAGAAAAACAACTGCGCTGCGAAAGGACCCGAGGTGAACGTGGCAATGCGGTGTGAGCGTCCTTTCGGGTCGCTTTCCCACTTTCCCACGAGAGATATGCAAAATCCAGAATCCAACAAGAAAGGATCAAGTCTGCATATGCCAAATTCAAAGAAAATTAATCCCCCGTCTGCAGTCTGCACGGCGGCGCAGGAAAGGGTGCAATGGGAAATGCAAATATCGACAAAAGGACACGCATGAATGTGTCTTAAGGAGTTTTCCTTTTTTCTCGTAATTTGATTACGGGTTGTCATCGAACGGATTGATCCCTGATCCTGCTGTGGGAACGCAGGAGGGCTGACGTCGAAGAGAGGGCGTCCATTTTGCTTATTTTCAGCAAAAGGACTCGATTTTCAAGGGAAAAGTGAATGATTTTCCAGAAATCTGGTTGGTGGATTTGGACAGAGGCACAGAGCCTGTGTGCGGCTTCGTGAGTGTGTGTGCCAGTGTGTGGTGCCACGAGGGATGTCGCGTGTATGCAGGGGTGTGGTCATTTGAATCGTGCACGATGAGGGGTTGATGAAAGGACTTTGCCCGCATATGGTTGTACATTATGTACGTATGTACACACGTCCCTGGTCGCATAAGCGAAGGGACAAAGGATAACGTCGCGAAAAGCTTGTGTGTGCGCTTCGAAAATGGAAAATGTCGATGTCATGTCAGGAGTGGGTATTCTCATGGGAAGATAAATGGATGGATGAGTAGATGGGGGGGATTCTTCTCTTGGATACACACATGAACCCATGAATGGATTGGAAGCCTTTGCATGTGCAGATGATTAACGTGATGGAGGGGATACCTCCTAGCTGAGTTCCGAACAGATATGAACTCATAGAGTACCCCCTCGTGAATTGCAGTATTTTTCTCTTTACTATGGCTTCGCAGAGTCACAACAGATCTTCGCTTTTGTCTGCTGCGTCTGGTGGCGAGAGCTGCAGTTGAAAAGGACAACCTTTTAAGTCAAAGTAATTTGACGAAGAGGATGTGCATGTTTTGCCGTTTAATCTAACGAAACCCTACTCAAGCCAAGCTTTGATATATGTATTTACATTGCCAATTGAATGTTCATTCCATCTCAGCATCAGAGAATGTGTCATTCTTGCTGAGTTATGAATGCTTGCCGCTAACTCACCAAGTTTTGTAAATCTAACATTGAATCCGATGACCATGCCACCATTTTGCATCTGGTCAATTCAAGAGCTCCTTAGTGTTTAAACATTGACCAATTCTTGACGTGAACAACGGACATCTTTGTGACCAGAAGTTAGACATCAATGAGCTTCATCCATTGTGGGTGCGACTACGTTTAATTGGGCTGATTTACAAAACGAGCCCTTTTAGGAAAGCCTCTCATTTTGGTGTGCGATTTTAGATTTAAAATTTGGATCTTGTGGGTCGCCCTGCCGTAGTTTAAAAAGCTCTAAATAAGACGTTCTGAGTCAGCATACAATTGTAGTTCGGGGGAGAAGAATAGCACGCACGACACGAGTAATTGTTGTAAAAGCTAAGACCTGACTCACTCCGCGATGTTGTGCCAATTATTTTATATACGCTGCAGGGCTCTTGTTTCTTCGGCTTTGTGGTATTAAAGCCACAGTTTCCACGTTTGGAACATTTCTAGATCGGATCCTTTTCTTTTAATATCAGATCAGTGAAATAAAAATTATGAGTGTTCGCAAAACACCTCTTTTCGGTACGATTCAATACAATTGATTGACAATTTCATTAAATACACCTGATTTATTGTACATTTCAACATCGTACGGTGATTAATAGTGACAGCATAAAGCAAACAAGATATAAATGCATTGCACTGATTTGTAAATAACTCTTTAAGCGTGTAAAAGTTGTTGTACAGTTGCGTGTAAAAGTTGTGTATTAGTTGGTTAATACGTCGCACAGTGATTCCATTTGTATGGGAAGTACAGTCAAAACTCTAAATTTAATTTTAACTGATGGAAAGTAAATTAAATAATTAAAAATGTGATTAATATTTTGCAAAGAATTATATCAATAAATTTAAAATTTCTTTGGACAAAGTCGATTTTTGATTCTTTTTTAAATTTTTTTTCGTTAGAAAGCAAATGGTCTGATGTTAGCAGTAATCTATTTAACAAATCGGTGTTTGTTGATATCCTTGATATTTTTCTCGTGTTTTTTGAACGAAAAAACTTGACATCTTTATTTTTAGCTCCAGCTGACTCCTCCGTAAATTGGCCTATGGTAGCATGGAATGTTTCACGATTTCTCCTCCATGAATTAGAACCTTGTACAGAACTTAAATCTTCCTCGAAATCAAGCCAGGCACTGTTTTTTAGATAAAAGTACGTTTTTTTTTCTTTGAGCAAGCCTCTCACCTCCTTTAAAAGGATTTACAGAGATTACTTATCTTCTTTTTTCCTTCTAAATCTTCAATTTTATAAATTTGTTTAAAGATCTAACGAAACATGTCGTTAGATCTTGCATAACTGCCACCTTTCTTCACCGAATGCCAAATGTTAAAAATATCGATTCGCTTGATCATATTGCTTCTATCTAAAAAAAATCAGTGTTTTATTTCGGTTCAAAATTTTAAGGTTTGCACCAATCTGCGCTCAAAAAGCCATACATATTCTGAAAGAAGAAAAATAGCTCTAAATTTCAATGTCTAAATTATAACCTGCATTTATCGGCACCTGATGTGTTTCTCTTCTCTTTTAGAAAAACACGAAAAATTAAAAAAAAAAAACACAAATCATGCCACATTTCCAATGGAGGTAAAAAAAAACTTCAGAGAACCATTTAAATCCCTTCATTATATATTGTTTTATTATTCGCATCACATTTTTTCCAAAATTAACTTCAAACAATCTACTAAAATTGATTAATGCTAAGTCCTGTTTTCAGATTTTTTTAACTACGAAAAACACTCAACTTTGTGATGCGACTGACAACCAACAACTAATTTTAAATCAGAAATCTTACTGTCACTTAACTGTCTCGTTATCATAGATAATTACTGCATTACAAAAAATGATTTGCTTAACTTGGAAATGTTGACTTTTGGCCTATGGGAGGAACCACTGTGCGTCGGCATAAGTAATAAGAGACTGATCGACGAGCAATTAAGTAGCTAAAAAAGTATGAAATTTTAGGTTTTACTTTGATTTTATTTCCTTAAATGTTAATACAAAAATTATATTACAAAAACTGTTAAAACTAGCTTAACTAAATTAGCATCCGTTTTTATATTTCATCTTAGTGATCATATGTGGTTATCATTAGTAAATTTGTGATAATTTTCTTTTACATAAAAGTGTCGAAGTAGAAGAAGGTTTATTTTCAACACTAATCCCATGTCATCATCATCATCTTCTGACCAGCATGATCCACTAAAGAGGTCGCGGGGAGACAGCGGCAAGCACGAGAGATCGCCAGGCCACTCGATCCTCCGTCATCGTCATGACAGATCAGTTATGCTAGGGTGGTACCTGGCGACTTTTTAGACTTGGTCCAACTACCTCGTCCTGGGTTTGCCAATGGGTCGCCTACCTGATGGAATCGCATTCAAGGCCAGACTCAGAAGTCGACATGATGGGGACATTCGTTCCACGTGATCAAACCACCGAAGCATAGCCCTTTCCGTTCGAAGAAGCAGTTGCTCAATGTTGAATTCCTCGCGCACTGCCGTGTTTTTGACCCTATCAGGGCGAGTAACTCCCACAAGCACCAAGAAATCTCACCTCGGCCGGTTGTATTCGCGATAGTAAGGCTCCGACACATAGAATACTTTCTTATATTTTATCTAGCTCTAAATAAATAAATTACAGAATATAACTTTGCCGGAGCATTTATTCTTTCGGTCATTACCCAAATTTCACGACAATAATTGAGAATTGGAACAACTACAAATACTGTGTCCTCCTTTCTCGTATTTTTTCTAAGCAATAATTAATATTTGTTCTTCCTAAATAGCCACTTACCGAAACCCTGTCTTGCCACCGCTATAGGCAAATCCATTGTTTTGGTCAACATTTCACAAATCACTTTTGCCTGTATTGCCTTCTTTATAAGCAGTTCTACTTACTTCAAAACAAAAACTACTTGTTGTCTTCTGCACACACTACACATTACAATATAAAGGAAAACTGCTGAGAATGACATTGCAACCCAGCTAAGCAGTGTTGTTCCGGAATTACCAAAATCGAAAACAGAATGTGTTTGCACCCTTCAAAATTTTCAAATATATTCTTCAGCCATAAAACCAATATTTTGGTGCATTTATTTGTATTTTGATAAGTGTGCCGGAAATCAGTTTTATGATCTCATCGTAGGGCACAGATGAGACCAGATGCGTTCATATTCACAATAAAAAGGACATGATTTCCGTATGACAAGCCGACTTCAGAGCTGATATCCATCCTCCGAAAATTAGGAATCGATTAAAATTATCAGTTTCTCCCTAGCTAATGGCGTACCTACTGTAGTTGTTGCAGTTTGTCGCTGGAAGTCCGTAAAAAAGGTTCTAGCTGTGGTCCCAAAAAAAAATAGGTTTGTAATATTTTTTATTTGGTTTTTTTTGGTCAGCCTCTTCAAACGGAAGAGAAATCTCGTTGCAGGGCAAGTTGTATCAAGTGGGCCGAAAAATGATCCAGTATTTCCAGAATTATGACACAGATGAAGATTCCTCTTAGTCCTTTTATTGTTCTTTACTTGTAAAAAATAGATTAAAAAAAATTGAATAAGATTATTTACATTTTGTTCATTATTGTTAGAATGTGCCCCAGCCTATGTGTCAACTAACACCATGGTCGGGGTAGGTTGTAACATCACGACTATTTTTAATGTTAAATCTTAATACTTTCTAAGCCGTTGTTGGTTTTTGGCTTCAACAGTGAGCTACTACCGGCGAATATATCAAATATCTCTAACTCCATTGAATTCATACATATTTCAGTAATTTTATGAACTTAGCATCTTCTTATGCTTCTTTAAGTGAGCCTGGATTCCGTATCAACTTTGTGGTCTGTTGTATTAGTAGGTACATTGGCTGACCAGAGACTGTTGAATGCCTACATATCGTGGCATACGTCTCCTTGTTCTCTTTGAGTTTTTTATTTTTATTTTTATTTTTGAGTCATGCTGATGCGTATGTATATATACATAAAGATTTGCACCGAAAAAATTGTTTTATTTACTCATCTCACCACATCAGTCTCAGCATTGCACGGAAGGAAATATGAATCGCCGGAAAATGAAGTTTCAGGGTACTTTTCTCGTTTTTAAGGTTTCCACAAAAACAATGAAGCTCTTCTAATTCCGGCGTATCAGTTCGTCCGTCTGTCTGTCTGCAGTACTAGACGCAGCTTCGACATTTGTATGGTCCACAATAATATCAAAATGTTCAAGAAGTCAGTGTGCTCCGTATGCTACCCCGGCTTCGCCTTGGAAATCAATCAAAAATCCCCAATGATGATGTATTAAATGACACAGTCACAGGCCGAAATTCGATGGCATCTGCGAATGCAAATTTCACATTTTACCCTCTCACCTGACACGGCATCCCATTTCAGCGAACAAAATTGCTACATCTGTCCTGCGCGGTGTACTGTTTGCCCCTTTCATTGCAAAGCCATCCAGCAAATACCATCGAACTCAAATAACACGCGAGGGCTTTCAAATTAAATACTTTCTTCTGCAAGCGGAGCAATCCATGCACAGACCCATCAATCCTTCGCATCCAAGCGCATGTTTGCATGCAAATTAAAAAGGATTTGCCTGCGCAAAATGCCGGAAATCGTAACGACATACCCAATCATTATGACCCTTCTCTCACGCCAAATCAATACAATTGCATCGAGCGAGTCCTTTTTTACCGACAGTCCCGCCTTTGTCGGGACTTTCAATTTGAATATTCAAATTACGCACATTGCCAAAATTTGTGACCTACTTTGCATTTGCATATTGCATCCTTATTTCAACCCCCATTCATTCGGGCTCAGCAGAAGAACGAACAGAAAAAAACACACACACATTTCTTTGCTGCGTGCAACAGCAGCACAGGGTCCTGGCCCTGGATTCAGCCGCATTGTGAAGAGGTGGGAATGAAAACACCGTTCGGTCTTTGATTCAACCCCTTGCATTGTGCTGTGTTGTCACATAATGCACTCAATTCTTTCAATCGCGAGTGGAAGTGAAAGAGATCCTTTTTTTTTTTTTTTTGCTAATTTTACAGTTTGCAGTACATCAAACGAATGCAAAATAAATTGGGTTTTATTTTTATATTTTTTTCCGTCTGCCGCCTGGTGTGGAGGTCCTGGGAACTGAGATATCGAATTACGGTCGGAGTGGGTGAGTGCTGTAAATCGAACGTGTCCAAAATTGACTGTAAAATTGAGGAGTTTTTATGGCCGATTCGGGGATAGATGGGTGCTTTTATGGACTGGGAGGTGGTAGGATCTTTGTGAAAATGCCTACAAGCACTTTTCGTGGCAACAAATATTCTTAGTCATGAGCTCTACGTTTAGAATGAACATTCGCTCTCAACTGTTTGTGTTAGGCATGCAATATTAAAGCAAGTCTGCTTGAGTTGCCTAAGTTATCGTGGATATTGGTCTCAATTAACAAGTCTTTCCACCCGTCATGCATTTGTCTTGACATGAAACGAAAACCAATACTGCACACTGAAATCGTAAACAACCATGCAGATCGTGTCACGATGGTGTCATAAGTGCCAAAAAAAAAACCACTTAGCAACTTTGCTTCGACGTATCATCCGCCCGTTCACTTCAATCCAGCTGACCAGTAAAAAAAGCACAACATAATTCACTTTTATAATAAAACGAAGGTTGGCGTCGACACTCTCGACCAGATGGTTGGCATTTATCGGTGTAAACGCAGGACCAACCGATGACCACTAACGTTGTTCTATAACATTCTTGACCTTCACTCAATTGTTCCCGGAATTAAAAAAGAGTCAGAAAAGTTTCCGCACTTTTTTAACTTGGGCGAAGCCTTATGTGAAGTCAATATCAAAGTTAGGGCACGATCTCCACATGGTATACATGCGGCGGAAGTTTTTCGTCGTGTGCGAGATCCAAGTTCGTTGTCAGAGCATCAGCATCGGTCGAAATGCCACCGGTCAACACATTGGTTCATCAACCAACCACAAAAAAACGGACGTGACGCCTAGTCCCTCGAACTCCGTGACAGTCATTCAGAAAGCAGCCAATCTGAATTTAATGTGCAGATTTAGCACAATTTTTTGCCTAAAAAACCATCACCGAAACCAAGAAAAAGCTTGATTAATACTATGGGGGCCCTTACCGTAATTTTCAATGGTTAAACAGTGAGTTCCGCTGTGGGCGTACCGCCAAAAGTGACTCCAAAGGTTGCCAAGTTGTCAGCTGTTAAACAACATGGGCAACCACTACATTTTTAAAAAACGTGCTCTGGTCAGAGATCCATTTTCTTTCGCTCTTAAAATGACATTGTATATGAGAGGCCTTGTTAGGGGCTTGCCTCTGCCACTACAGAATATAATAACGACTTGGTGTGCTTTATGGACCGGTGGATTCATCGATGTATAGCTGTGATAGCCAATGATGGATTGGGTATTTAGGCAGCTGAGAGAAAAGCTGATTTAGGGTCTTAAAGCAGAGGCTGAGGCGTTTGGTAAATGAAGCACCTTCAGCGAGAGAGAGAGAGAGAGAGAGAGAGAGAGAGAGAGAGAGAGAGAGAGAGCTAGTGCTATGAGGTACCTTATAAAGAGGGCGCAACAAAAGGCTTATGGAAAGTATATTCCAAAGCTTAATAATAGTGCACATGTTTCGGGACGGAGTAAGATTGAAGCTCTCAAGCGCATGATGTACGACATCCAGTTGATTGATCATGCGCATCAAGGCATGTGTATTACAAGGCATGGATCAAGAGGCAGGTAATGATGCAATATGTGCAACAGCATTATTGGTAGGTGCTAGGTTACGAAGTGAGCTGAGGAACTATATGCATAAATGTACGATTTGTGTGCGGTATAGTTATCGTTTGGAACAGCTGTCAGAGTTGCCAGCGGATAGGTGCGAGCAGGGAAGCCATTCATTCATACAGGGGTCGACTATGCAGGGCCGTTTGCTATTAAGCTTTTGGATAGGGATGAAAGGCGGATCAACTTGAGCAAGGTGTGGGTTGCTGTCTTTGTATGTTTGAAAACAAGGGCATCGATATCGTAAGGGATTTAAAATCGCTCTCATTTTTGTTGTGTTATGAGCGATTTGTCGGTAGAAGAGGGTACTGCCAGCGAATGTACAGTGACAATAGAATTTCATTTATCGGAGCAGCAAGGGATATGAGGCAAGCGTTGAAAGAATGGGAGAATGACGAGGTCTTTAATAGCTTGAGCTTGAAAGGTACAGAGTGTATATCCATGGTCCCTATTTCGGTAACTGACGAAAGGAAGTGTACAACTTTTCAGAGAGCGTCAGAATATGCTTGCATATTTTTGGAAAAGGTGGCGAGAGGAATATCTTACGACATTAGAAGAGCGAAATAAATGGAAACGGAAGAAGGAAGGGCCAAAGGTTGGACATCTAGTAATAATCAAAAACGAGAAATTCCCGCCAGCTCAATGTCGGATGGGACGAGTGTGCGAGCTAATCAAGAGCAAGGACGGTATCGTAAGATCTGTGGTGTTACAGACAAAAACAGGTAGGCTTACAAGGCCGGTGCAGAAAATATATTGTACATACCGGCCCGTGGCGTTGTGGGTATGTGCGTCGACTCCTACGCACTTGGACCTACCTGTCTAGGTTCGATTCCTGGTACGACAAGAAATACTTTTCACGGCCCCACCTCTTTCGAGTCACTGACAATGCTCAAAGAGTATAACTGTCTAGAAAAAGCTACTCAAACTTGGCCGTTCGGAGTCGGCATAAAACTGTAGGTCCCTTCCACTCGTGATAGAACAATAGCACGCACAACACGAGTGGTTGCTGAGAAGCTAGGCCCTGGCCCTCTACGGGCTGTAGCGCCACCCATACTACTGCCAGTCGAACAGAATCATGAGACGTATATGGTAAGATCAGTTAACGTAGGGCTAGATAGGTGGTAGCTTACATATAGGTAGGGGAATGTCAAAATAATCGCAAGCTATAAATACCCAATTATATTATAGGAAATCTAATTGAACTTTAGGTGATGCACGGTACTGAACAGCTACAAGGTGCTGGCTTGCGAAATATAAGAACATCGAACAGAACAAGAAATTCATACTGAAGCAGGCGAAAGGAAGAATACTGTACCAGCCAGGGTGCGTCAACTCCTACGGGGTGCCAGGTGAGGTGGTGACTTCAGTAGAACTTGACAGAATGTCAGCAAGGTCGTGTTCCAAAATTGTAATCATTTAAGTGTTATGCTACGTAAATTATATCATCATGGTCGTACTTGGACCTTCGAAGATGTCTCAAATTCAAATCCATTACGTTATCGTTAAAACAACATACCCAACTGTCTGCTGCTGTTTCTCGAATTCCTCAAATTCCAGGGCTGCTGCCCAGTCGAATAATAGTAAAATTGGCAGGTGAGAATTTTCACAAACAAACTCCTCAAATTAGCCGCGCCAGTCATCCAATCTTTTATCAGAAAAAAACCACACTCTCTGTGTCTCCAAACCATCCACCCGCTCCTCCACACCACCCACTCGTGGCATAGTAAAAAATAATTAAAACCAGTACCAGTTCCTCTCAGTGTTTGAGATCATCCTTTGACTCGACAGTGTTGTGAGTCCTTTTCTCTGTGCTCTTGTGTATGGATTCCTGTCTGTATCCTTTGAGGGTATCTCTGGCGTTTGTTTGTTTTTGTTCCCGTGCGCAGTTAAAAATCATTGGGTTACACCAAAAAAGGATTCAATTCAAAGCATCTCACTCTCTGAAGAGGACTACTCCCACCGACCCACCGAACTTTTCCCCACGCCACCGCCAGCGCCTCCGCCGAGCCCATATATTCCACCTCATCAGCAGCACACAAAAAACACACACACACACGCCTTGTGCATGTGTGAATGATCACCATTCCCTATCCTCCCAGCCTTCGGGCCTCGAAGACGCCGCTTCGGTGGGGGAGGAGAAGAAGTAGGAACAAAAATGACAAAAGCAGTTGTAAGGATGTCCTCCCTCGCGTAAGCAAGGATGTGAAATATGTGTTTTCTCACAGCAGCGAATACCCTGTGTGTCTCGCCTCCTTTAATGTCGATATGTATCCATCAAAGGGGAGCTCCTGCTGCTGAACTGCCATTCACTCCCTCCACCCCCTGTCACCCACCCCTCGCACATGCTGCTTGTGCCTGCTCTATATGCGTAGGAGTATCGAACAGTGGGTATCTTTTAAAGTGGTCGCTTTCGAACGTGTATAGCTTTGCTTTCTCGCTCTCCCTCTTACAACGGGCACAGCCATCCATGAGGTCTCCTTTGGCCATGTCACGTATGGGAAAAGTTGGTTAGGAAAACCCTTGCAAAAGCGATGCGAACGATGCTGGAGAGTGTACGGTCTGCGTGTGTGTGTGTGTGTATGTGTGTTCGTATAGCGATGACAATACAACGCCGCACATACATATGAATTAGAGTGTACATAAAAGTTTACCTACAACACATGGACTATGTGTGGGCATGTGGGCATACGAGGGCGCTGGTGGGGGAGTCGGGGGATGCCAAAACCAATACACAACTTCTAGCCTTTTATTTACATAAACGTCCTCTGCTTGCCGTGTGCACAAAATAAATGGATCTCGGACTGGTGAGTTACTATACGCGAGAGAGAGAGCCTTTGGATGGCGAAGGCGAATAGCACCGAAAAACAAAAACGGAGAAAAACCCAAGCCTTCTTCTTGTCAAAAGGGAATAAGTCCTCCGAACCGAAGATTTGAAAGGATTCTGGAAAAGGATCCACAAACGAAATTCAATGCTGAGGTGTGGGCTGGGTGGTGAAAGTCGAATGGAACTCGTTTCGTGTTGAACTTGTTTTATTTTTTTTTTGTTTTTGAAGGACTTGGCTTACTTTGTGAGGAATGGTTGCCGCCCTAATCATCATCCTTTGATGGGAGGGTTTTTTTTTTTCAGATGACTCCAAGCTCGTCCATGCTTGAATCCCATTTTTTAGTTTTTCTGATGTGTTTTTTTGGACCACAAACATGTGAAGGCATGTGTTGTGATGAAGTGTTTTGAAGTGGCCATGGGGGTCTGAGCGTTTTTTGCTTAGACATGGCTTTAGATGGTTTTTTTTGTATTTAAGTTTGATGAGATCATAGGTGACTGAGAGAGAGAGAGATGGAAGGATAAATCCGGGAATACACCGGCTTAGGAAACATTGCCAGTTGTGATGCGGTAATCGGAAATTATATCCGCATTTGTTCATGATTCTGGACAGAATTTGAAAAAAACAACACCACTAATGTTTCGTACCGTTAGCTTGACGCGACAAAAGTTAAAATGCAATTGCTCCAAAATAAACGAATGACTAGAAATAACATATAAAGTCACTAATGAACTGTAACACTACATTTGATTAAACATGATCACCCTGTATCGGGAGCGTAATTTTGATTTGATGAGGGATGATTTGATGAGCACTTAAAGAGAATCAGAAGAAAATTATATTTTGGACGTACTTCGAAATGCACACAGCCTGATCCCTCTGAGCACTCTCTCCTCTCAACATTTCTACGCCAGAAATTTCAATCCGCAAGCAAAATTGAAAGCAATTCCTTTGCCCAGGTCATTCAAGCGCTAAATTTACTCTTTGTTGTCCACGAAAACCTTGCATAACTATTGAACGTGCAGATGTTGACGTGAAGTTTTGACGTTGACATCAGTGACAGTAATACTCACCAACAAACATTTTCATATTTTTTGTTGGTTTTAAGCGCTGGATCAACATTTTGCAGAGATTTTACACATTTTCGAAAAGAGTCAAATGCAGACATCTTATAAAGGGTGATTTTTTAAAAGCTATAGCAAAGTTTTTCAAAAAAAAAACACATACAATTCAGAAAAATGCATGAAATCTTTATTTGAATCGATAGTACGGTCCATACAATTTAAGGTTTGAAGATTATTTCATGCAAATATTGACCTTGACTGCGCCTCAAATGGTCCATCCGCTTAGTCCAATTTTGGCATACTCTTTCCAACATTTCGGCCGGTATCCCACGAATAAATGCTTCAATGTTGTCTTCCAATGCGTCAATTGAAGCGGGCTTGTCTGTATAGACATGAGCTTTAACATCGCCCCACAAAAAATAGTCTACAGGCGTTAAATCGCACGATCTAGGCGGCCAATTGACCGGTCCCGAACGTGAAATAAAATGTTCACCGAAATCGCCCCTCAATAAGTCCATTGTTGCACGTGCTGTGTGGCATGTGGCACCGTCTTGTTGAAACCACATGTCATGCAAGTCAAGCTCTTGCATTTTGGGCAAAAAAAAGTTGGATATCATCTCACGGTAGCGCTCACCATTCACAGTTACGTTACGATTCGCATCATCTTTGAAGAAGTACGGTCCAATGATGCCACCAGGCCATAAACCGCACCAAACTGTGACTTTTTCTGGATGCATTGGTAGCTCTTGCAATGCTTCTGGCTGATATTCACTCCAAAATCGACAATTCTACTTATTTACGTACCCATTGACTGACATTGACCATTGACTTGACACTGACCATAAAATGGAAGAAGCGCGCGATGAACTTTCTTAACAGAGCACGCATTTTGATAATAAAATTCAATAATTTGCAAGCGTTGTTCGTTTGTAAGACGATTCATGGTTAAATTATAGACCAAACTGAAGATGTTTGACAGTAAAACAAAACACGAAACGTGCGTCAGCTGTTTAAGCCAGTGTTGACAAAAAGATAATAGCTAAAAAATCACCCTTTAGATCTCATCCAACTTAGTAGTACAGGGTGGGCCATAGAATACTTACTAATATGAACTACGTATAAGTTAGGTTAGGTACGTGGGTAGACGGTAGGTAAGCCATATAGCCTCTTAGCTCCTACTTAGCTCCTGCCAGAAAAATATTTTTTAAAGTGCCACCCGTGCTATCAAAAAGTGTAATTTTAAGGCCATAGGTGCCACAAACGGAAACATACCAAAATGTACGTTTTTGTGTATTATAATCAACTTCGTGAATTGCACTTAATTAGAAACAAACATAAATGTATTAAAAAATAATTTAATAAATAAATAAAGCATATATTATATATTTATATAAGGCAGATGTAACCGATGCAGCAATTGGTTTATAAACGTTGATGTAATTATGCTATTTTGTCAATTGTTTGCCGGGCTGTTGGACAACTGGCCGATGCGCTGCCCGAAACGCATCAGATGTCCTACTTTTTCAAATGGTTTCTGTGGCTAGGGTGGCCGCTGGCAGGATGGTTTGAGTTCACATTTACTCGAGTTGTTTTGCCCTTCGTTTAAAAAATGTACGAAATAAAGTGGAGGAAATGAATGAGATATTCAATGATAAAGTGCTACAGTTCCATTTCAATCCAATAGTGTGATAATGGCACGATCGTGCCACATCGGCAACACTGCTCATACTTCGTGCTGGTCATATCGGTGTTGGTGTGTTGCTAAGCCATCATGATATCCTAATAAATCCGAAAAGGGATTTTAGAGGAATATTTGTTAGAAATGTTCTGGCAGTGTTCTATGTCTCAACGGGCGGGGAATGGGTCAGTGGTAGTGAGAAGTGTCCTCTTTTTCCCCTAGCAGGCATACAAAGTCGTTGGCTAGTCCCATTTTCTTTTCATTTCAGATCATTTTTGTCAGTTCGTGCTTCAACTACCATCGATACTCAGTTTTTGTCGAATTGAAGGCGTTTGTCGTTTTTTGTACTGTTCAACTTGGGCATCTTGGACATCCGAGTGGTCTCACAGGTGGTCCGACAGTTCCACATTTTATCCTCTATGATCGTGTCAGTCACCTTTTTCTTACCATCCGCAGGAGGTGGTTTCAGACATAGGGTTGTCTGGAATGGGTCGATTTCGGCCCATTTCGTCTTTCCTTTTAATTCATTTTTTTATATAAATATTTTAAATAAATTTTATGGACATTTTTATTTCCACCGCTGTGCAATGTTCTATGCTGGAAATAGCAGACACGGATGACGACAAGATGCATCATTTGCAATACTCTGCCGCCTCTCCGACAGTTGTCTTCTGTGTGAATACTTCGGGTAGCGCCTCTTCCAGACCGTTCATCCTCTGAACCCCGTTGGGTAAAATAGGCAATAAAGCTCTTAATCATGAGTGGGAGTTTCGCTGCGTCATAACAATTGATCATTCACAAGAATATGAAAAATTCTATAAATAACACATTGTTGTGCACTGGCAACAATGTGGCATCTTAAGGCAGAAACACAATTATGCCTTTCTGCTGGCGTAGTCTTTCCAGACCAGCATGTCAATGGCAATGAACAAAATACTTCGTTGTGCTACGTTTGTTAAAAAATGAAAGAAATGAAAGGGTCGTCATAAAATGTCAAACGTGTGACCAACATGTTCCATAGTTTTAAGAGGCCGATGGCTTCAACCGCTTTCCTTATAAATTGAGAGATTTTCTTCCTAATTGAGAGTATTTTGTGTACACTGACATTTAAGAACTGAAAATAGCTGATCAAAATTAATGTAACGACACACTATGCTAGTCCACTATAAATTTCCAACAAGTTAATATCAACTGCAAAAAGAAATACAATTAGATATGTAAAGGGTGGTTAAATTTTAAGGGCCGATGTTGATTTTGAATAAAACAGAAATTATTCAGGATTTTATTGTCATTTCTTTTTATTATGATAATATTGGTATGGTTCAATTATGTATGGAACAAAATATCGGCCAAATGGCCGCCGCGACCCCGGCGGCACACCTCCATCCGATGGTCCAACTTTTCGATGACGCTGAAGCATAATAGAGGTTCTATGCCGTTAATGTGCCGAATTATCTCATCCTTTAGCTCTTGAATTGTTGCTGGCTTATCGATGTACACCTTTTCTCTCAAATAACCCCAAAGAAAAAAATCCAACGGTGTCAAATCACATGATCTTGGCGGCCAATTGACATCGCCACCGCGTGAGATAACACGGCCATTGAATTTGTCGCGCAAAAGAGCCATTGCTTCGTTAGCTGTGTGGCAAGTGGCATCGTCCTGTTGAAACCACATATCGTCCACATTCATATCTTCCAATTCGGGCCATAAAAAAGATCGTCATCATTTCACGATAGCGAACACCATTCACAGTAACTGCCTGACCGGCCTCATTTTGGAAAAAATACGGCACGATGATGCCGCCAGCCCATAAACCGAACCAAACAGTCACTCTTTGTGGGTGCATTGGTTTTTCGACATTCACTCTTGGATTATCATTCGCCCAAATGCGGCAATTCTGCTTATTGACGAATCCACTGAGGTGAAAATGTGCCTCATCACTGAAGATGATTTTCTTCGAAAATTGATCATCCACTGTCGCCATTTCTTGTCACCATTCTGACCATTGACGACGCTTGAAATGGTCAAGAGGCTTTAGTTCTTGAGTCAATTGCACCTTGTAAGTGTGTAAATGCAAGTCTTTATGCGGAATGTTCATCAACGACGAGCGTGAGAGGTGCAATTGTTGGGCACGACGACGAGTTGAGGTGGACGGCTCTTCAGCCACACTATCGCGAACAGCAGCAATATTTTCTGCAGTACGAGCTGTACGAGCATGCACTGGTGTTTTCACATCTCCCACAGACCCGGTTTGCTCAAATTTTTGCACGATTTTTCCGATTGTACGCACATTTGGGCGATTAAATTGACCGAAAAAATCACGAAGTGCACGATATGCATTTTGATTTGAACGCCCATTTTCATAATAAGCCTGAATAACTTTAACGCGTTGCTCGATTGTGTATCTTTCTATGGTTTAAATTGAGTTAGTCTGAAATTGAGAAATGTCAAATGAAATGTGGTTCACATTCAACATCGGCCCTTCAAATTTAACCACCTTTTATATTGGGAAAAAAGTTACCTTGGTTGGTCTGAACGAGATGTTCTTTAGTGCAACTGGAGCTGTAAGGTTGGCCATCATTTTTAAAGTCAAATTAATTTGTATAATTCAAATATTACATGGAGCTTGCAACACGGTTTATTCGAGCTGCGGTAGCAGCTGTTCTAAGAAGAGGGCGAAAAAAGTATACCTAATTGAATTGAAATTTACCCAAAAACAATACGCTTCCTAGGTGCTGGTTGGCTGTGGCTTGTATTCAACAATGTGCAGTGCAATGGCCACATAAATTAAAGTAAAAAGGTCGTCAGACTCAAATTAGGTTTTTGGTAGAGTGATAAGCTTTCCAAGGTTCCGTCAAAAGTACTCTTTATGATTTCTGTGCGTTCGTCCGTCTAAGTCTCTGGCGGGTTGTATCACAATTCCATAACATGCATGTACAGTTATGAGGCTATCGGCATTTTTGGATTTAGATAGGCTCATAAAAGTTATAAGAATTTAAATAAAAAAGTTTGTTGCTTATAGCGGCAGATACACATGAATGACCATATTTTTTATTGCTTCGGACGAAACTCATGAAGAAGGATCGAAATCTGCACAAATACTTAAAATATGTACTCCACAAATAATATGCATCCATGTACACGCTGTTGTTTGTTGATTTCCTGATAAGCTTGCGAAAATTTCGATTGCTTCTGAGTTATCACCGCACTCAGTCCCCATCGCGGCACGGTGATAAATGACTCCTGATGATACCAATCACTTATATCTTCTTTCACTGACACCAGCTGTCAGAGGTCAAAAACATCTTCAACATCTCCGGACAGAGCGGACGGTATCAAGGGTTTCCCTTTATGTGAGAACCTGACACCTACCCACAGCACGGTTGCTGGCTTGGGTGCCAGGAAAAGCTCCCGCGAGAACGTTCCTACACAATGCCTACGAATGAAGTATCCAATTTGTCGTGCAATTTTCACAAGCTATTCTCGGGTAACTGCTATTGATTTCCCCACTCCAGCCCGTGATGAACTTTACAAAGCCTTCAATATGTGTTACCATGGATCACCAACCACCCTCTTACTCTCGCCCAGCGCACCCCATCCGCAAAAATCGCGCTGGTGTCATCAAAGAGCAACTTCACTCTCTGATCCCCTTACAAATTGGTCAATCTTCGGAATAGAGCCATGCAATCCGCAGCCATCAACAGTACCAGTTGCCATGGTAGCCACAGCACAGCGCTGTATAGAATCCTAAGTTGATGCCCCCCGCCCTCCGGGTCCTGGTCTACCCTTTAGGGAGCCAAACATTGCCAAAGTATATGGTTTATCTATCACACACCATCACAGGGTGTGGTCAATATATCGCCGTACCTAAGCTATCCCCGTCTTCAACTACATCCTGTGATACAGATTCAAACTACATCCCATGTTGCCTCTCCGGGCCGACATCTCGTGGCATCTCTTGGCAGCGTCTACCCGCACGCCTCGGTGGAGCCCATCACTTTCGGTAATCTCGCAATCTCGGTCCACCGCCGCGGCCGCACCGTGGCCGGGGCTACTCAATGGACGCGGACTAACCACACAGCAAGTAAGTAAATTGGGAATACCATAGGGAATAGATTGCTGTCTGCGGAGCACATTCCACAAAGGGTCGAGTGGTCGGTCGGTCGTTCTATCGATTAGAGAGAGCTTTACTTGCGGATTTTCGGAATGTTTACATTGAACGCTCCTAGTGTACCCGCCTGCACCCCTTTTGGATGGTCCTCTAGTCTTCTTGGCCGCTACCTTCCCCCCTCTTCCATTTACAAACACCCGCGGCATCCGGGGATGATGTTTTCCATTTGCCTCTCCAAAGTCATATATACACCGTTACACCGCACCGCACCGCACTGTGAAGTGTGGAATGAAAGGACCTCTCGCCGGTGGTGTGGCATCGGTGGCAGTAACAGTGGCAGTGCCATACACGAATGGCCCAACACATGTAACTCACGGAGCTATATAAGTCAGGAAACATACATAAATACATCGAATCGCCCTCGATATCCAATCTACTCGTACAATCGTGAGGTTCGTGCAAAAACCTCCTACGTCTGTGTCCTTTTGCTTTGCTTCGCTTCGATTTGTATTCCCTGCCTGCCTGCCTGGCTGGCTAGATGGCTGCTTGACTGCCTGCTTTGCCTGATGGTCCTTACAGCCGCGCCGCCCCGCTGACGTTGCCGCACCGCTGACAGTCTTGGTCTTCGTCCTGAGCCTGGTGCTGGTCCTGTCCTTTTCAGTGAGTCGGTTTGTTGTTATTGGCTTTCCATGGCTGATGTCGATTTCGCAAATGGCATTGTTGGTGGTGGTGGTGGTGGTGGTTGAAGGTGGAAGGACGTCGGCGGTGGTGGCGCTGATGGTGGTTGATGCTGCGACAGGAAGGGCGAATGGTAATATCCATCAAATCCACCACCCCTGTGAATGTGTTGTGTGCTGCTGAATGCTCGGGATTCGGTTCAATAATGTTGTATGTGTCCTTTATTGAGTTCGGTGGTGGGCAGTCGTCAGTTATGTGTTGGTTAGGTAGGTATGCCATGTTGCGAGAGCGCCCTACACACATACACATCCTGTGCATATGGATAGAGGTAGATAGATAGCTACATCCGTTCATATATATATACTAGACTCCTGTCCTGTGCGAATGGCCATGGTGGACCACTACATGTACGTATGGGTCGCTCTCTCGCTCGCTGTACGTGCTGCAGGGGTGGCGGTGGACGAGGGGTTGTTTCATCTACATAAACTGTCCGTGCGTGTGGCTGAAAGGATGCAGGGCAACACCGACCGCCTCGTACTCGTACTCGTACCTCGTACATTACTCTCAGGCGAAATGGACTGGTCACGTTGTGAATTTATGTGCTGTTATGTGGCGTCGCAGGGGGTGGAAATGATGGGGTGGTTAGGCGATGGACGGGACGTATAGAAGGGCGATTACATGCAAATAGATGTGTGTGTTGTGCTGTTTTATGTGAATTGCTCTTGTGTGACTGTGTGGGTCTACATATCGGATAAGTTTTGTCGTACATTAGAGTGAAGTTGTCGCTGCTGGCGTTGAATAAAACAAATGGCGATGCAGTTGCAGAAAAGATTTTTTTTTTTCTTCAGTTGGACAGCGAATATATTTGCGTTCTAGGACATCAATGCTCTTTGTTTGACAAGCATTAAATTGAGGAGATTAGGGAATGAGAATGGTTACGAACAATGGGAATGGGAGGTCGTCTTGCTATCACGGGCGCAAATTTGTCTCTAAAACTGAGGAGCATTTAAGGAGTGTGTAGTGGATGGCTCTATCGATTGTTGGTTTGTGGTCAGTTGTGAAATGACCGATTTGAGAATGATTTGAGAGGGCTTCAACCATCCGTCGATGTTAAGAACAGAGACAACGGTCTTTGAAGTATGATCTTGGCGCTATATTTGGACGACAGGACTGCTTCAAATCGTTCACACAAATATGTTCAGAGCCGCTTTCTTTATTTCAACGCCGTTTTGCGGAGTAATGCACCCAGTTTATACAAATATCAAGGGCATGCCTATGTTCAAAGACAGTTGCTTCTCAGTTTGGAACACTTAAAACCAACTGTCCTATAAAATATTCATTCGAATCGGAAGTATTGGTCACCTGCACCATCGCCTTCATATTATCCGCTATCCAACACAAGTCGCAGCTTAAAAAAATAGGCCTGAGCTACCGTTTCTAATTTAACTCACTTTTAATGTGTTCGTCACCGTAGGCAGCTTTAACTTCGAAATAGTTAAGGACTACGTATACCTCGGCGACATCAGTACCGAGATTGAATGCAGAATAACTCTTGTCAGTTGAACAGTGCTCAATAGGCTATTGAGTAGTAGAGTCCTCTCTCGGAGGAACAAGCTGTCAATTTTATTAAGACCTTGATCCCTGTCTTGCCTGGCCTGGGATCCCTCAGAAGCCTGGACAATCTCAAGAGCAGATGAAGAAGCCCTTAGTCTTTTCGAGAGAAAAGTTCTGCGTTCCATCTTTGGTCCTGACTGCGTTGATGGCATTTAGAAGAAGGTTCAGCCATGAACTGTATGGGCTGTACATCGACATGAGCCTAGTCAGGCGTCTATGGATTTAACGCCTAAGATGGCTACGGCATGTAGAGAAGCATGGAAAACACTTCTTCGAGCAGTGTCTTCGACTCCGAACCAGTGGGACAACGCAATAGAGGATGACCACTGAACCGATGGCGCACACAAGTGACCTTAACCAACTTGGCGCTCGAAATTGGAGGCAGCCGGCTAAAGATCATGCCGGCTGTATATATTTGTTGACTGGAGCTCAGGTCCACCTTAAATTTTGTCCACATCAACAATAGCTGCTTACGAGGGGCGTTCAATATATTCTCGGTATCGGGCTGAAGCTGCGGTTGTATATATAAATTGATTTATCAAGTAATACTATTATTTTAGTGCATTCGTGTAAAATTTCATATAAATGTGATTATTAATTCGCGTTTTATCTCTAGTTAAACAGAATCATAATGGCAACTGAGACGATGATGGTGCAAATTGAGCATCGCGCTGTAATTAAATTTCTCACTAAACAAGGAAAAAGTCAAAAAACTATTCATGAAGAGATGGTGGCTGTTTACCAGGGTTCCGCACCTTCATTATCATAGGTTAGTTTTTTTATCATAGGTTTAGTTTAATGGCTTATTGAGTGTTTTTCTTTCAATTTGGTATTTCAGAGAACAATCTCTCTGTCTACTCGTTATATTCAAACTATTGCGAATTCGCTGCTGCAATGTCCGAAATGATAAATGATGACGACTGATGCTACCCTTTCTATCATTCAAAGAGACCCGCAAAAGATTGTGGATTATGTTTCATTAATTCTGCCGTCACTTCATGACGAGCATTTATCATTCCAAACCACATACGTTCTATCATCATTCCATAAAAACTGTCACGTCATAATGATAGTGTGTAGCCCACTTATCGCTGTTCCATCAACATCGGGGTTCTAGTGCTCATCACAGATTTTTTGCACGATCTTCTCACTCATGATTTAAAGATGTCACACTGCAGATCATGGCAGTTGCTTTAAGCCGTTCCTGAAATCTACAATCAGGTTGTGTAAAGTATATTCTAATAGGATACAAGTCCAGAATTAGTTTAAGAAAGTCTCTGTAACTCTTTAGAGGTCAGTTCCCTCTTTCTCTTTCAATGCAACAACCCTCATATCGTGAAATTTCATATTACGGACAGATCCTATAAGCGGTCATATTTTTAAGACCAAGCGTTTCATTCGACACAATTTATTGTCTTATATTTATTGTCATTTGGTAGTATTACTCCTAAGAGGACGACAACAGTTTTGTTACCGTCACTGTCGTCCTGGAAGAATTCAATGTATTTTTTTGAGTGTAATCATTATCATCATCATCGTAAGGCACGCACTAGAGATCTCCAGGCCACTTGATCCTCCGCCATCGACTCTAACTCATCAGGAGTTATGCCCAAGCGCAACCAGGCGACTTGACTTGGTCCAACCACCTCATCCTGGGTCTACCAAGCGGTTGAATCATATTTAAATCACGCCTCGAAAATCGTGATGATGAGGACATTCGTGCCACGTGCCCAAATCATCGAAGCATAATCCCTTCCGTTCGAAGAAGCAGCTGATCAACATTGAGTTCCCCGCGTACCTACTGCCGTGTTTCTCACTCTATCCCCGCGCGTAATTCCCACAACAGAAAGAAGAAATCTCATCTCGGTAGCTTGTATTCTCGATCTTATTTTGTCGGTCATTACCCAAATTTCATGACCACAGGTGAGAGTTGGAATAAATACTGAGTTGGAAACCGTTAACTTGTCATTGACATGAGGTTCGGCTTTGCTGATCACAGATCTTCTAAGCTGTTCCAAAATCTCCTCCTGGAAAGCTCAGCATTACTCCTCCCATCACTCGTGAAAAAGACCCCGAGATACTTGAACTTCTTCACCTGCTTCAATGGAACTCCGCTAACATAGTGCGTTGGTGGGGTATGCTTGTGAGATGAACATCTGAATGATGATCATTTATTTTGATTTTCATTGAGGTGGCCGTGTAGTGTAAGTCGACTCCTACGCACTTGAACCTCGGCTTCTAGGTTCGAGTCTCAATAAGACAAAATCAATTTTCACGGCCCCATCTCTATCGAGTCATTGACAATGCTTAAATAGTGTAACTACCTAGAAATGCTTCTCAAACTTGGCCGTTCGGTGTCGGCATAAAACTATAAGTCCCTTCGAGTTGGGAGAGAACAATAGCACGCACAATACGAGTGGTGGCTGGGAAGCTTGGTGGCCTTCTACGGGCTGTAGCGCCACCCTTATTATATATTTGTGAGTAGTTTCCACTAGAGCTTGAGGTTCTAAGCGTAGATCTAATTATAAGTTAGTCGTGGTACACTACACCAATTTAACGTGTTCACGGGTGCGTCCTAATTGTCCGTGAACCGAATGTCAGATAAATTTTCGTTTTACTGTAACTACGCGCGTTTGGTCAGCAATGCAATGCAACTTTTTTCTATTTACTAGTGTTTATGTACATAAACTAAATTGGAGTAGAAGTACCATATTACCATTAAGAAGAATTTAAAATCCGTGTTATTATGAGCGCAGCTGGTCTTATCTGTGTTTTACGATGAGATCATATACCTCATTTCCGGTTTACTTTTCGAAAATTAGATTGTTATTGCGAGTTCGAGGAAGAATGTATACGATTTCTATGAATGCGAGTTAACACGCAAATTCACCATTCTCTTTCGAATACCGTCCCATATGCAATTCACTTTCCTGAGAATTTTCTCTCCCTCTCTGCTATTGTATAACTCATTGCCAACTATGCATTATCGAGAAATTGCAATTCTAAGGTGCAAAATCAGAAATGCAATTCTCGGAATTATGCTTTGTGTGGTGGAAGGGACATTGTAACTATTTTTCAAGAATAATGAAAGGAAAGCCATATAGTAAAATGTCGATTTGTTGAAGAAAGGGCTCAACTACTTCCGAAAAATGCAGACACATTGGTGTTTTTATACCCAAAGAGGGCCTTGCTTCCACCATTTGACAAACGTACAGTGTAGTCTCACTTATATGAACTAATGATTGTTGGGCCAGTTCATATAACCGGTTCGTATATTGGAGCCATTAAAAAGATGAAATTAAAGTACATATTTATTTAATCCAGTTAATGTACTAAACTTACAACGAATTTTTCGTCATTTCGTGCACATCGACATTATCAACATCGTTATTTTTTTAAACAAAAGCTAATTACCTTCCAGCATCCACCGATGTTGCCTCTTCGATAAAAACTTAAGCAGAAGAAACCGTAAAATAATTCTGTATACACAAAATAACTGTTTTTACGTCTAAAAAATTTAAACAGAAATTCACTTATACGACGCGCGCAGTCATTTATTAGAGCATCAGATCATATAACTGAATTCCAGTACAAAAATTTGGGGGTTCATGTATTTGGAATAATTGGTAGAACTGAGGAATCATATAAGTGAGACTTCACCGCATTTCGTTACAGTTTTTCCTCGATGGCAGTCTCATTCCGATAACATGCACTTATACTGGGACCATGCCGACAATTGTGCACTCGGTTACGGTTACACTACAGGTGTACAGTGACCTTAGAAAGGGACTTCCACCATTTGAGACTCCAAATTCTTATCGATAAATAAACGACGTGCCGTATAATAATGCCAAGCGAAATGTCGCCAAAGTTTGAAATTCTGATTCACACGATTTCAAGCAACTGCCGACTTTGGAATATGATGTTATGAGTCTTATTTCACGCACATGATAAATTCACGTGTTTCATTTGAACAAGTGCTCATGGAATCGTAGGCTCTTTATTACACTGCTTAGTTGAAACCGTTTGATCTTTGCTTTGGAATACAGTGTACTCTCCCTAAGTTGAACTTTCCCTAAGTCGAACTTCCCCTAAGTCGAATTTCTCTCTAACTCGAATTTTTCGTTCGACATATTTTGGAATTACCCTCAATTTTCCATACAATGAAACATCCTCTAACTCGAACTAATTTTAATATCTCTTGAAAATGTGTGTCTTAGAGAGGGGTCCACTATATAGGGATGACTGAATAACTGACCTTTCAAGCCTTTATGCACTTTAATCCCTTATCCGCCCACGAAAGACACACATGACCGGAGCTTGAGAACTCCTATCCTGCGTACCGCTTCTCACACAAGACCACACTACAGCAAAATTAGTTCGAAAACTAATATCTGAACCTGGTTGGTAGTTGTTTTTGTTCCTTTTGGTATCCTCCATCAGGAAATCCTTCGATGTGCACACATACACTCCTGTCTTGTTACCTACAAAACCGTAAGCTCCCAAGTAAACCAACTTATATGTGATAAGCCCCCGGCCAAACAATTTATTTAAGGACCAAGCCGAATGGCAGGTAGGAGGCCACACCAGGCGCACTCAAGTCACTATTTTTCCTACAAACAAAAAAACGGAGAGTATAGAGGAGAAAAAAAAAAACACGGAAAATACAGGATTTGGATTTCGTTCTAAAGCAACCAGACTCCATGGTCCCTCATACGACGACGTCGCCATTGCCGCAGAAGCCTCAGCAGAAACGGAAGGAAAACCCGTTATAGCGCTATTCATGTAGGTACGATTGACAAAACCCCAAAACCAAAGCTTGTACAAGGATACCAACTTTTAATAGCCACCCAGCGCTGCACAACCATCACCATCAGTGGCACCGCCACCAGCAACGGCCTCCCACCCGAATCCACGCCCCAGATAAAGATGCTACCATTTAAACTTAAGATAGGATTATTTCTGTATTCAAATGAAATGGAAAATTAGAAAAGATGTATAGGACGAAATTACAAAAAAGGTATTTACCTTGATTCGTGGAATCCAGCCAGGACGACTCCTTGTAGGTTTCATCTTCGTCCTTTTCATCGTCGTCGTCGTCGTCATCGCCATCGCCATCGTCGTTGTCATCGTCATCCTCTCCTTGTCGTTCGCTCCTGTTCTGCCATCGAACGAACGTCGTATTTAAGCTCTTGACGTGGCGCGGCTGCGGTGGGAGTGTGTAGAGTGGAGCAGCGGAATGACATGTGGAATGAAAAAGGATAATTAAACCATCCCCATGTCGATGGCAGATGGGTGCGGGTGAATGTGACACATAAGTAGTGGATAAGGAATTTCAAAGATTTAGAGGTGAGCACATACACACACTCACCCATCCACCCACTCCTTGGCGAGCTGAGTGTGTGTGCCAGTGGGTCGACCTGATGCTGTACCACTGTGTGCGTGTGTGCGGCTGGAAAGGGATGCCTTATTTTGTTATCCTGCCTCATATAGTAGTTCTTACTTTGAAGTCCTCCTCTTATCTCCTGGGAAACATGCTGGATAGGATAATTTTATAATAAATGCCGAACGAGATACGTTAAGCATAACATAGAGTCGCGTTTCTCCTCCCCACGTCACAAGACTGTGGGGAGTCCTTTAGCTTTAGCTGCTGGTGACTGGCATTCTTTCGAGCGGTGTACACATTCCTCGGATGATGGGTACTTGTGTGAGAAGGAGGCGATGCCACTCCATTCGAACGCTAGAAGGACAATACTGACTTGAGCAAATCTTCTGCACTCATGTGGCGTGTGTGCTTCACGTGGGGAGGGATTTGCCTCAACGGGAGGATGAGGGTTATGAACCTATGACGGAAATTGGTCTAACGTCGAACTCTACATCGTCGTTTGCAGTTACATTCTTTTAGCAGATTGCTCGTAGCATTGACGTCAATACAAAGTCAGTGTGTCATCCTGGGTTTTGCACGTTTTCAACTGCAGCTGATGGGTGCGGGGTATATGTCAGCGTCAGGGTTAAAAACACGTTTTGCGAGTTTTGTACCCAAAAATGGCGTCATTGTCCTACTCTAAATGTGCCTCAACGACCGTCAGTTATGCGGCTATGTCGAAGACAGTACCGAGCGCTTCGCACGCTTTTGTTTCTTCTAATTCGAAGCTTCTTAGCCTTAGGCGGCTTCATTGCTGAGGATACCTCATTCACTGGACTCCCAAATCGAGTGTGTGGCAAAACAGTCTGGTTAAACAACATTATTCCTCAGAGCGTGGCATGTAACTTTCCCATGAGTTGCCATTTATTTAAGATCTCGCGGACATTTTCCTAAACTCGCCGTTCCAATGACGCCCAGCCAAATCCAACCACCGCTGACCATCGCACAAGCAACCCTTTAACAAGTCCAACCCCCTTAGCCACTCACACACCCTTCCAACCATTGTACTGTAACTAAACAAAATTGCAGTTGAATCGATTTAATTAAGTGCGCTCGTTAGTGACAAACTAACCCACCAACCGACCAAACCAAGCTCACTGACCTGTTAAATAAATTCATGAAGCAGAAGAGATTCCCTTCCAGGAAGCCCAAGTCACCGTGCGCCACACGATGCCAACGTGCGCCCAGGCCCCTGACCACTGGTCAAGAGTCGAAGAAGTCGTACATGCATGCCTGGCGTGTCTCGCATGTCCTGTGTGTGCCTCGCTACGCCGCATTATCAAATAAACATTACCAACGAACGAACTACGGGTCAATTGAGTCCGAACAGTTCGCACACTGACCTTTCATCCCCGTCCACGGGGACGCCCTGGCCTGCTGCCAGCCATCCAGCTGCGCGCCCAACCACCCCAATGCGCACACAATGTTTGCCCGAGTGTACACCGCTCAGTCGTCAACACAGTTACATCCCAGATCCTTGTTTATGGCTCATGTCGCAGATTATGCGGGAACAGGATCTACCGGAACGGGGCCAGCCGAACAGTAACCCCTCTCTACGTGAACGCGGAAAGTGACCAATGGTCAGCCCGAGTGCGCAATTAGCTTGCGTGATGCATGTGTGCGTGTGCCCTTTGGGAAGCGTGCCACGGGAGTGAGTTTAATGGGCCGAGTGCATGCCCCATTAAAGAGCCATAAATCAAAGAATTATGAGCAGTCCGGCGGGACGGCCAATTTGTGCAAGAGCCCGCTGAAAAATCGCCTGTTTTGGCCTTCCGGGTCACAACATGGTCAGGCGGAGTCATGAATTATTGGATGTGCTTGGCAGGGACCCCTTTGTTTTGAGCACTTTCGGTCGGATTAGGGGTACTCCCTGATGCTGCACCGATGCCTTCCGGAACACGGAGCGCTGCTCGTTGGCGACCCAGACGCTGCTCTAATTCGGAGCCATCCACACTCGGTATGTGTGCATAGACACACTCGTCCGTACTCTGAATTATCTTATTCTGTCTAATTACCATTTGAGAAGCGAGTTAGTCAACAATAATGTCAAGCACGTATATAGATAAAGACCGGGATTAGCATATCAAAGCGGACTAGTGCAGAGAGCCAGAGCAGCCCGGCCGGGGTGGGGTGGGGTGTGCCGAGCCTGCCGAGTTTATTTGCCAACTCGCACACAACCGTGGGGCATTATGATTGTGCAGCAGCAAATAAGACACAGGAGTGGAGAGGCAGCATGACAAAAGACAAGTAGCATATCCAGCCGGAGTCTACCCTCCTACACGCCCACAGAGAGCCAGTGAGAACGTTGACGATGGTGATGGTGATGGCGATGATGACGACTACGGCGACGACGCCCGCCGGGACGACAAAGGATGTGCTTGTGCATCCTACGTACTTGTATGTCGTTTGAGCCGGAGCCTGACGACGCTGCTTGAGAGTGTGCTTAGGGGCAGAGCTGATTCGTATGTACGTGGCTTGCATTACGGATGCCGGTGTGTCGGCGGCTGTGTGTGGGGACACGCATCACAAGATGTCGATTTCATTATGTGTGGTGAAGGTAATTCGGACCGAGAGCTGAATGGCATTCTGGGTGCACTCTTGATGACAAGGAAGTGCCACAGACTCCGACGAATGGGTGACTTATTAAAACGAAGAAGAAATACCACAGCTCCTCCAGAGGCTCTTGAATTGTGGGTACCAACTGGCATGGATCCAAGTGCAGCGATCCGTGTGCTTACCCCGGTTGTGTGTGTGTGTGTGTGTGTGTGTGTGGTGCATAGTGCAGAAGATCTGAGAAACTGGAAGCAAATCGGCCAAGAAACCAACGCTTTTGTGGTTTAAGATGGCTTAAGATGTGACCTAATCTAAGGCGATTGGCATTTTTTTTCTTGTGAATAATTCAACGTTTCAAAGTTTGTTTGATAAGTTCGGAGGCACTTGGGAGGTTCGTCCTTTCAGACTGAGATTTGAATGCCTGAGGTGGGCAATTGTATAGCAACTGGCTAGTTTGGGAGAAGTCGTAACCAGTGAAAATGGCAGTCATTTGTTTCTAAAATTGCGTCTGTGGCGATTAGTTTTTTTTTATACATTTCTACATTGGTCCGAAGATTGATTGAGTTACTTTTTTCGAAAAGGCGGCAGGTACTGCCCACGTACGAAAATGGTTAACGATCAAAGTACTCTGAGTTTAGGTATATTTAATTAACTGACAGCATCGATAATACTGATGACGTTGACTAAAAGCGCACATCTTAGACAAAACTACAGTAAATAATATAAGAAATGATCGTGAAGCTGTCTGCTGGATTCGACTACATTTTCGTTCGATTGGGAAAATACTTACTTAAGGTGGCGCTACAGTCCGAGGTGGACCTGGGCCTCAACCAACAAGCGTCTCCAGCCAGCTCGATCTTTAGCTAGCTGTCTCCAGTTTCGCACGCATAGTTGGTTGAGGTCCCTTTCCACTTGCGTGCGCCACCTGAGTCGCGGTCGTCCTCTACTGCGCCGTCCCTCGGGGGTGGATGCGAAGACTTTTCGGGCCGGAGCATTGGTTTCCATCCGCTCTACATGACCTAGCCATCTCAATCGTTGGATCTTCACTCTTCTGGCTAAGTCGATGTCGCTAAGCTCCTCCACTCACCATCTATGCAGACGGGAGCGAAAATCACATGAAGAATTTTCCTCTCGAAGCAACCAAGAGCAGCTTCATCCGCTTTTGACAAAGTCCATGCCTCCGCGCCATATAACAGGACTGGGACGATTAAGGTCTTGTAAAGCGTTACCTTGGTTGTTCGAGAGAGGGTTTTGTTTACCAATTGCTTTCTTAGCCCAAAGAAGCAGCGATTGGCAAGAGTTATTCTTCGTTTGATTTCATTGTCTGAATTGATAGCGGTGCCTATTTAGACAAAGTTTTTGACTACCTCAAAGTTATATCTGTCTGCTGTGACGTTCTGACCGAGACGTCGGTGTTGGGTGTCCTTTCTCGTTGACAGCATATACTTGGTCTTATCCTCGATAACCGCTAAACCCATCTTCGCGGCCTCCGTTGCAATACCCACAAAAGCGCCATTGACATCACGCTGCGTTCTTCCAATAATGTCAATATCGTCGGCATATGCGAGTAGTTGGACGGACTTCTGAAATATTGTTCCTCTGGTGTTTGCGTTCGAGTTTTGAACAATTCTTTCAAAAACGATGTTGAAAAAGTGGCCAAATGCGTAAGAGATGACGCACATGCCCACAACGCCACGGCCAACACAACACCTCTTGTTTAGCGCAATGAAATTTCTGCTACAGAAACTCTCAGCGTTTTGTTTCCAACATAAATTAGTGTCTGTTAAGACGATGAAATAGAAGACTAAATAAAGATTTGAAAATTTATAAGCAATTTCGCCTTATTTCTTTATCGTATTAGAATGTTTACACAAACTTAAGGATACGCTCCTTGAAACAGAAGTAAATTTAATTTGAAGCGAACAGTGAAATTGTGCTATTTTCACATCACGAATTCATCAAGTTGACGCTGTATACGATACTAAAAACCGCAACAGCAGAAGAATTATTTTACTGAAAATAAATGCAAGTGTGGTTTTGACGGCGAACAATAAACACAAATGGAGATATGACAACCGACGACTTTGCGGGATGTTTGTCTGCAGTTTGGTAGTGCAAAGTCAACAATTTCGTGCATTTTGATACAAAGTTGTGAACAAGGGGATATCAGTCCCAAAGTGGGTAGTGGACGTCCTCTCAAAATGACTCCTCGCCAAGATCATGGATCACAGAATATTGGATGGACACATTTATATGCCATACAACATCTCGATCTCACTTCTCTTTTAAAAATGAAATTTTTAAATGAAAAACCGGAAATATTCCTTAGCAGTGGCGTGAAGGAAAGCCCAGCTGTCTGTGTTTTAAAAAGTGATTTGAAAGCATTTAGTCCTCTGAGATTGATTCAATTGTAGCACTGATTACTGCTAGCTTAGCAGGATTGTCTTGCTGAATCTTTTCCATCGAGTCGTACCACCAAGTAATCCTTCAAAGAGTGTCATCTTCGTTATCAAAAAATTGTGTCATCGACTTCCTTTGATAAAGCGCACCATTAAGACATTCATTTAGCTCGTCAAGCCCCATTCATGCTAATCTTACTACAACCCAAATGCCTTTGACATTACCGCCTTCACTATCTGTGTCAGACCTCAGCCAGCTACTCCAAGCCGCGAATATGTCCCCGCCATTTGCAAGAGATTTCGACAAATGACCCTCCACAAAATTTCAGAAAAATCATCATTAATGTCGCCATTTCTGTCACGAACAAACAAGTATGCTGAATGCACTAGCCCTCCGCCAAGAAGGGACTCTCGTTCAACTGACTCTCTGATACATACATGATTCGGTTCATACACACAAACACATGACATATACGTGCTTACCCGCCACTACGTAATCCAATCGAATTTCGACCGCTCGCTGAGGTACGCTTCCGCCTTAGCTTCCTGCATACACTGCGGCAAAGTAAATTAATAGAAAATCCGTAACAAGCAACAAATCGAATAACGATCCCGACATTCAGGCAAGGATATAAAAGCGTCACTGCATCCTGAATGTACTCACAGCTCAGAGCTCACAACACTCGTGCACTCATTCTCGTCGTCTCGGCTTCTGGGGCTCGAACGAGTCGAGGACAAAAATGTACACTTTGCGATGTGATGCGATGCTACTTCCCCAGCAGTGGTAGGTACTTCCTTTCGCAGGACGACGAGTGTACCCAGCGCTCAGACGAACTTCCTGCGGATTTTCTCAAATTTAATTTATTCAAACATCTCAAACACGCGCGTACTCACACACACATACACATCCAGTGCAGATGGCAACTGAGGTATTGATTTGTGACGTCTCTCCTGCACCATGTGCGGCATGTCCCCTCCGCATTGTGCATTCGCGGCAAGGACCTGGACTGAATTAATTTAAAATCTCGCTCAGTCATCGAACGAATAAACAATTAGCGATTCAAATAGGTGTCAGCAGGTGGTCCTGTCAGTGTCAGCAGTCGAAATTCAGCGCGGCTTTGTTTTAAGCTTGTTTGCACGGCCCAGCGGTGTCCGAGCGAGTGCGACCGATGTGATATGTCAATCAAAAGCGGGCATTGTTTTAACTGTCAGCTCCGGTTAGGTGACAGAATGGCTGAGATGGTCGAGGCAACCCCTTACAACCGCTTTAACCCCTTGGCAGTCGTGTCAAATGTCTCAGACGACTTCTTTTGAAAGGCGCCTCGTTAAGGGTTCACGAGGTTGAAGTGCATTGTTGACACCACCTTCTCTGCATGCGCTGCATGGAGGGAGAACGACTTCACGGTGTGCATGTCACTTTGATAGGATTTGTTCCAATTTTATGATAATTTTCAACTCAATTTGAATTGAGTTATGAGCTGGGCCTGTGACACCAAGACTTCGTATGCTCGATTGTGCGTAGTTTGAAGTGGTCGCACAAAGAAACTGGATTTGAAGGAAATGATGAGGTTGCTGGGACTTGTAATGAATGGTGTGTTCAGAGGTAGCTCTCACTTTTGGGATGCGTGTTGCTCTCCTGATGTGGCACTCGTTCTTTGCGCAGCACTTTGGGCAACGAAATTTGGTCAGCGACACGAAATGTGAAGCATATACTTTATTATTCATTTTATTATTTTCCATCTGTGAGGGCACAAAGGGGCGACGAAAACGTGTAAAATTGCATCCGATGCAAAGGCGCTGAGGTGATGAACACCACATCCGCGATGAGCTCACAATTTGGACGCCGACTTCATAAGCTGATGTAAACATTTTTAGAGAAGCTTGCATTTTCAGCAGGAAAGGTGTGATTCACGTTTGAAAGCTTGGTGTATATCGAAATGAAAAAAGTGCCATGGGATCGAGAGTTGTGAAGGTCAGGTGGAGATTGGAGGGGATGCGGGGGTTCCAATTTGCCATGAATGGAGTTTGATATTTTTGATTGAATGCGTAACATGGTGAATTCCTTTTAGGTTGGGGATGAACTTTCAGAAGTTTGAGAATTTGAAAGATGTTGACTCAAATGGGCAACAAGCAGTTGCTTAACAGCTTTGTTTTTATTGGAACTCTGCTAGGACAGCTTGGAAACCATGTGGACTCAAATGGGCAACAAGCTGTTGCTTAGCGGTTTTTGATGAAGGAACAGCTTTGTTTTTGTTGGAACACTGTGAGGACAGTTTGAAAACCGTCAACTTACCGAACATCTTATCCCGCAAATAATTTGTGGATAAGCTAGTCTGGATGCGAGAACTTGTATGCTAGAGCTTCAGATTTCTGGACACGTCACAGCAGTGTGGAACACTTGAACAATGCGTCACGGGCAAAAAGTTGTGTTCATACAACAGATTATAAGAGGATCTAAAGACCTAGATCCATCCAAGAATAGATTTTGACTTTTTCTTATTCGGTAACGCAATTGGTTTTCAAATTGAGACCTGACATCTGTGAACTATCACTGTGAACTCACCAATCACTCAAATCACACTAAACCAATCACCAAATTGTGAATGTCAAAACATTCAGTAAGAACAACATTTTCTTCATTTTTATCATGCTCACGAACGAAGCACGTTTGCAAATAGACAAAATTTATTGCCGAAATTCCGAGTCGGTGACGGCAACTTTAAGAGCGTTAACCATTTTTTTTAGTAAAGGATGATTTTTTAAAAGCTATAGGAAAAATGCATGAAATCTTTATTTGAATCGATAGTACGGTCCATATAATTTAATGCTTGAAGATTATTTCATGCAAATGTTGACCTTGACTGCGCCTCAAATGGTCCATCCGCTTAGTCCAATTTTGGCATGCTCTTTCCAACATTTCGGCCGGTATCTCACGAATAAATGCTTCAATGTTGTCTTCCAATGCGTCGATTGAAGCGGGCTTGTCTGTATAGACCTGAGCTTTAACATAGCCCCACAAAAAATAGTCAAAAGGCGTTAAATCGCACAATCTAGGCGGCCAATTTACCGGTCCCGAACGTGAAATAAAATGTTCACCGAACTCGCCCCTCAATAAGTCCATTGTTGGGCGTGCTGTGTGGCATGTGGTACCGTCTTGTTGAAACCACATGTCATGCAAGTCAAGCTCTTGCATTTTGGGGCAAAAAAAGTTGGATATCATCTCACGGTAGCGCTCACCATTCACAGTTACGTTACGATTCGCATCATCTTTGAAGAAGTACGGTCCAATGATGCCACCAGCCCATAAACCGCACCAAACTGTGACTTTTTCTGGATGCATTGGTAGCTCTTGCAATGCTTCTGACTGAAATTTACTCCAAAATCGACAATTCTGCTTATTTACGTTCCCATTGAGCCAAAAATGAGCTTAGTAGCTGAACACAATTTTTCGGTAAAAAAGTGGATCTTCGGCCAACTTTCCAAGAGCCCAATCACATTCATAAAATTCAATAATTTGCAAGCGTTGTTCGTTTGTAAGACGATTCATGGTTAAATTATAGACCAAACTGAAGATGATTGACAGTGACACAAAACACGAAACGTGCGTCAGCTGTTTAAACCAGTGTTGCCAAAAAGATAATAGCTAAGCTATCAACAGAAAAAAAGACTAGTCATGTATGTACATCCTAGGCGAAGACAGGTGATCCTTAATAACTATTCGATTGCAGTTCAAGTTGGGGATTGTGTCTGGAACTTGAAAACTCTACCAAGCGAGAGACAAGATCCATAGATCGAAGCGAGTAGTACCCAAGGTGAGTAGCAGAAGCACATTTTCGAGGCGCATAAACATCATTCCAGATTAGTGAGAACAGTGATTTCTGATCCTACTTTTGCGAAGCAAAACCAACCAAGGCGCCAATCAGATTGAGTCCTTTGTAAACAGTCTTAAATTATGCCGTCTTTAGGTAGTCATATGCGACATCCTCAAGGTGTGACAACTCACATGTTTAAATTCCTGCCTCGATTCAAGAACAAACCCACATTTCATGTGGGGAATGTCACCCTCACTCGTATGCGGATTTAATTCTTCTGAAGTCTAATCTAATCCGCTACGCTTTCCTGGGTGCTTTAAGACATATTTCATACAATAGAATATCTCCTCAACTATTCCTATATCCTCCCCCAAGAGCCCCCTTTATGGCCCAATGAGTGCATTGAAAAGTCTCTGGGAACAAATAACTCTTGTAGTGCCGTCAAAAGGACTTAGTCCCGCAGTTTCAGCCCGTCCCCTCACAAAAACGAGTCCAAATGAATATCTCCCACCTTTTGTAAGACAAACATTTATCATACGTTCGCATCCACCCCCCCCAGCAATGTGCTGCGTACATACATATTTAACATGTGCACATGTGTGTCTATATGCAAACCAATATAAAGGAGATAAAATAAATGTTTTCGTCAGAAGAGAACATCCCCAGGCATCGCGCACACTATGGTGGTCTTATTTAATTACTCAATCCCTTTGTTTGAAATTAATTACAAACACTCCCTCTCCCACCCACTCCGCCTCACACACAGCCACACACATGTGTACGCCCCGTCCCCCTGCCAAAGCATACGTCACTCTTCGGCAACGATTTACCCACTCCACTTGCTCGAAGCAACTGTGTATCTAAAATGGACCGTGATTTTCGGCAAACCACCCCTCACCAGCTCGCATGGCCTCGCACGGTCTAACGCGTGGGACTTGACGCAGCCCACCCACCGCCCGCTCAGACCCCATCGAATAGTGTTGCGGATCCGTATGTACCACACCACACACGGAGGAGGATATAGTGCGCGTACCTAATGAATTGTGGTCCCTACCACGCATGTGTTACTAGGAAAAGGGTTAGCGCCGAATAGAAATCCTTTGCCCGACTCATGTGGGAGATAAGAGAGATAACAACAAACGGAGTTCAGGGCACTCTTGTAATGGCTGATATCGTAAAACGTTTTGATTACGATTACGCCAGAGTCAGCGCCATGTTATTTTAATTTTCTTCTAGTTGCACGATGGTGGGTGTGGGAGTTCTGCGAGGGAGGGCATGGGTCTTTGAATATTTAGGGCGATGGGATTTGGGGGTTTTATTCAGATGGCGTTGCTTAGTTCGAAATGCGATAGCGTGAGAGGGAGTGAGTTGAGCATGGGGTGGAGTGACTATTTTGGAACTCATGTGTGGGACGGATTATAACGCCCGTAGCCATTTCCGAGTATAAGCAAATTCAAAATGGATTCAGATACGCTAATTGGAATCGGGCGATGGCTGGGGTGGGCAGATGATGCCGAACATCTTTGCAGGACTTGTGACGACAGACTTTCAGAGTGAACTTAGGTTGGTGGTATTTAGCAACTTTTGGGTCTGGTGAGTGAGAGCTCAAGAGAAACAGACCTTGCTGGTGTCATCAAACTAGAGATTCTACAGAAATGTTCATCTGAGTAAGCTAAAGAAATTATGGAAGCTGCTCACTGAGAAAATCGGATGAAAAGACAAGGCACGAAGTATAATTTCCTTCGTCTCAAAAGATTTTTCTCCAAGTTGCAGTCAAACGGGATCCTATGTCCTAATCGGGACCATAAGCAAACTAGCTCAGAAGTTCCATCCAAATTCGTGAAGGCGTTTATGAGATAGGTCTCCACAAATATCCAAGCATCCAGCAACTCGCTGAGTACGGGTTTTGTGAACTGGTTCTTGGAGTTAACAAGACCAATGGCCCGAGTTGCTTAGACATAACGGGCGAAAACTCAACTGACGTTTTCAGAATGATCCATCTTCAATCGCAATCGGCTCTTATCTTTCTCATGACACAGCCTATGCTTCATTGTACGATCAAGACTGGGGCTTCATTTTGTATCACTTTCGAACACCAATTCGCAGTTTGTATCAATTTCAATTGAGTACACTAACACAACGATTTAGATCATGAATTGCGACATGACGCTTGAGTTACATGCCTACTCTTGCGTACTCAACAAGAAAAAATAATATTATAATCACTTTCTGTATTTTAATAAAAAGACGCAAGCAACTTCAAAGCCACTATATTTTTAACGATATGAAAGTGCGAGGACTAATAATACACTTTTACCTTTTTATAAAAAAACAAAAACTGGTGGTTTTTAAGGTATATCTAGGATCGTACACCAGGCTAGGCGGCTTGCCCACATACTTTTTATTAATCCGATCCTAATCGATAGAACTCGATTTCATAGGTTCACAAAATATTTTTGTAAAATGATGAGAGTAATCGGAACGCTTTTGAATTTTTTCGGGCACAGGAGGCTCCCTTCTTCAACATTCCGCGATCCTTCCGACAGATGGGACCGCTGTCTTCAGCAAGTCAAGCTGGGGCTTTGCATTCAAGGCGGGTAGGCTGACAAGTTCGTTTACACCACCTTCGCACAGTGGGACAAGTTCGAAAAAAAGTCTTATACTGACTGTGTGTTTTTTCTTATTTTATGTTCGTTAGTGATATTGGGCGGGTCAGGAAGTTGGAGCTTTGTATTACACTCAATAATCGGCCGTTTTGATATATGAAAGTTATTATCTGTTTCCTCTTCTGTTCGTAATAATAGAACAATGAAAATATTGAAAAAAAAAACTTTGCAGTTTGTTTACTTTATATTTTAAGGAGAAGGGAAACAAATAAATCCCATCCAAATATTTACAAAATGTCACCGCAAACAAGTATTATAGAGAGAGAGAGAGGTAGGATTAACATGATCATGAGACTCTGGCTAGTCCAACAAAAAATCGCCGCTGAGCTTCAGTCAGACCGTGATATTTTCTGAAAGCTTATACCAATACCAAAAATTACTAAAAATTCTATTGACAACCATAAAGAAATAGCCATAAAGACAAAGCTCACTAGGATAAAAACAGAGACGGAATTAATAACCGAAACAATGAACAAAATGAACACGGCGGAAGTGGAAATGAAGTGGGTTACACTTCCGTATAATGTTTTACTTAGTAAATGTTTACTTATTTCTATATCAATTATATATTCTATCAGTTTGCTTTATCCTTAAAGTCAGTGATCATCAAAAAGGAAATATATTATATATATTTTTTTTAAACTTTTTTTTCCAATTCTGCTTCATTTTTATCCTGGATCAAATGAGAATATTCCCAATTCGATAAGACTCACCATTCTTGAGGTATGGATTTTTTGTTCGCTTTTTGGACATTCTGCCCCACTGTGCGCGGCAACATCAAGATGAGACTGCAATTTTCACCTAAAACAGTCCTTGTCCAGACCGGCTTGTGGTGGAAAATGGGACCGTTGTCGGCGGCAAGTGGAAAGTCTAGCTGGGACATTGATTGAATGCCAGGTAGATACATAAGTTCATTTACACCACCGCCCCAACATCAGTATGGGACTGCAATTACCATCTTAAGCAGTCCTTGTCCAGACCAGGTATTTATTGGAAATGGCTCCAACTGCTCAGATTTGGTCTCAGTGTTGTGTTTACATGGAGAGGAATATTAAACGCATTGTAGAAAGGTAGAATCTTAGAAAACCACATGTTTCGCCTGTTCGAAAGGCGGTTTTTTCAGTAACGAGGAAGCAGGTATCAAGAAGATTCCGTTTAACACTCCATATAATTTGTTTAATAAATAATGTTTAAGTGTAGTTGGCCGCCGTATCGTAGCCGGGGGTGTCAAGTTCAATCCCAGAATTTACCAACTTTCACAATTCACGGCTGTAGAGTCACTGAAAACTGTTCCTGTCTGGGACAAGCTTCTCAAAGAAAGCCGTTTGGACTTGGAATAGCACGCACAACACGAGTATTTGCTGTAGAAACTGGCCCCAAATCCAGCTCGGACGGACGTTTAGTTACAAAATATTTTATAATTTATTTTTACAATTTTATAATAACACATTTTAAGTATCACTAAGAAAGCTGTCAGATGTGTCATTTTTGTGACACGTGTCATTCGCAATGACGATCCATTCCAAGGACAGTGCAACAGCGAAAAACCAAAAAAAGACTATCGGTTTTATGTGATCACGCTTATAGAAGTACAATGCTATGACTTTTATGTTTTATTAAGATCAGCTGGCAGGTGTAGTCTGACTATGTCCCTTTCTGTATGTGGCTCTATAGTCCGCGGTAGACCTGTGCCTCAATCTGCTAGGCTGCCCAGCCAGCGCGATCTCTGTCAGTCTGACTTGCAAAAAGATATCTTCCTTGTAGGGTGTGCTATTAATTCTACAACAACTGTATATACACGCTATAAATAAAATAAAAAGAAATAAAACAATGTAACAAAACAAGACATTGAAGGCATCAACTTACAAACATAAATGGGTTGTAGTCTCATGCTTGTGATTGCCGTAACTTAAGATATCCTGGTTAAGAAGCTGGATACAACCACGTTTACAATGGTTCGTGTTAACACGTGTTCATTTGCTGGAAATTGTATAAAAATAAAACAAACAAAAATGCAGAACTACCGCTCGTGAACCAACAGTACAAAGATCCAACCCTTTATTGAGTTTAGCTTTTCATCCACTGAGACTATGTATGAGTAGTCTGTCCAGTCGCTTTTCGTCAAAGCTTAAAAGGCGAAAAATGCGATTTCAAGGGTATTTTGTGTCCAAATCTGGGCAGATAGAGCCACTTCCAATAAACACCTGGTTTGGCCAAGGACTGCTTAAGATGGTAATTACAGTCCCATACTGGAGCTGGGGCGGTGGTGTAAATGAACTTATGTATCTACCTGCCCTTCAATCAATGCCCCAGCTAGACTATCCACTTGCCGCAGACAACGGTCCCATCTGCCACCACAAGCCGAATTCCACTAACCCAGAGAAGGCTATTGATTGAGTACCTCTTGATGGTAACAGACTCAAGTGTGAAACCAGGCCCATCCATACCGCAGACCCTTCCTCCTCCGGCACACACACAAAAAAAAAGTGGAATAAAAATTTGATATCGAATCTCTAATCCAATATAGAAAATTGAAAAACTTCTCGTATAACTTTTTATATGAAATTCCACTCCCGAATCGCGAGTCGGGCGAGTGTATACCTGCCAACCAACACACATAAATAATACCTCGACCAGGGGGTTACACATCGTTTTCCTCTAACCAACCGACAGGATACTGGATACACATATAGTAGGTACGGTGCGTGTAATAAGCGATAAGTCCCCACCTCCTGCGGCAGCATCCATCTATCTATCCATCCGTCGCTTCCATCACTTAAGCCTGCCGAGCACTTGCCAAGGATAACGAACAGAGAAAAAAAAAAAAAAAAAAAAAAAAAAAAGGAAGACGAGGAAGACACAGAAGACACATCATTTATTCCCTTCAATTCTGACGGATACTGAGATGCACGTGTGTTAACCGAAGCCCAATCCAGTTACTATGACAATAAAACACCTTCACTGTACCGAAATTCTATTACCACCCCCGAAGCCACATGTAACCATTCAAATAGAAGCGCAAAAAGGACGAGCACCCAACAACAAAAGCGAACGCAAAATCAGAAAAAAAAATATCGTAGATCTGCTGCGGAGTGGATTGACGTGCAGGCACCGATAGAGGGGAGGGGGTGTGTGTGTGTGGGGAGGAAAGGAAAATGTTTATCTTAGGCTTTTGCACATCTCCTTTCGGAATCATCGCGAAAGGGGATGCCGACTGCCGGAAAGCCTGGTCGCCCGCGTCTAAACTCCGGCACATAAAGAATCTAGAACATTATGGCCGTGCCAAAGTGGGCTGAGTGAGTGTCGGTGAGCGGCACTGTGTGCGGCGGCGGCGACGGCGGTGGGCGCAAAAACCAATTGGCAAATACTTTGCATATATAATATATTCAAATGTACGTAAACCACCCAATTCCACCCGACCATCACCGGCTTCATACCACACCACCTATACTCTCCCATGGGGTGGCTGTGAATGGAAAACACCGTGCGGGAGATAAAAGATTCGTTCGCTCGTATATTTTTTTTTGTGCAAAAAAAAAAAGACAGGAAAAATATACCCAGCACTGCCTAGGCTGTTTATACTCGTATCTCCAGCGGCAGGGATACACTCACACACAAAGGCACACATCGACGCTCAGTGTGTTCCCGTCCACCCGTCCAACAGTGCGCCCGTCCACCCGTCCACCCGTCCACCCGCATCCGAGCGGCACTAAAATAAAAAATGATTATCCGGCTGTAGACGTCAAGACCGTTGCCGCTGGGGTGGAGTGCGCCACTGGATGGAGGAGGTTCATCCCGTTCGGAACTGTTATGTACGGTAATCGGGCATATGGAGCACAGATATGACAAAAATGTCCTCTAGTGCGAATGGTTGCTAAGCTTAATCAAAATGGCACCCTATGGCTATGTGGGCCGTGATGTGTATTGGGATATCCTGGATGTACTCCTTCCATGACATCTTCTCTTGTTGGGTCTGCTACCCATGTTCTGCTGCTGCTCCTTTGCTTCATGAAGCGACTGCTGTGTTCTGTGTTTTTCGGGTGGAAATTCATAATCTATAAAAATCCCCGTGGATTGAGATATGCCATGAAGTGAGCGTTTCTCTTACGCAATCTTCAGCCAGAGGCAATATATTTTTATCGGTGAACATGCGAATATTATTCAGCGAAGCGACAGGAACCCCTGACAGGCGGGTGGGTGGCGAGCATGAAACAGCGTTTGTCATGGGGCGGTTTATTTGGCCGATGAATTTCGCAATTCTAAGAGCCTGTCAGAAGTGGCTTTTGACCGAAGGCAACTCTGCGGGTTTGCCGATGATAATCTGAAGACTCTCCGACTTTGTCACTACACGATGTGGGGGCGATAGTAGAGGGATGGAATTGAATCATGTTGCAATTTAGTTCTCAGCTAGTGGTAGGCGAAAATGGCACAAGGTGACTTGGAGGTGGTCCAGTGCTCTAGTCAAATTATTCGGGTTGGAACTGTGCGCTGTCCTAGGAATGCTCGTTTCTATGATAAGCCGAATCTGAATGCCCATAGACAGAGTGAATGAACCAAGAAGTAGAATTCATGTGAATGGCTTAGTTATTTTTCAAATATTCAGTGAAAAATTGAAAGCCCGGATCTATTCATTTCGACTTTGATAAGAGCAGGCATGTAAGTGACTCAGAGTTTTATGAATATAGGAAAAAATGTGTGATATGCCTGAACATCAGAAATCCTTCTACCACAAACCACATGTAATAATAGCTGGTTTCATCCAAAACCGTGCATTACACCAAAACCACAAACATATAAACCTGCTAATGTACAATATTATAGTAAAACTTCTCTTTACGGACACCCCTTTTCAACGGACACTTCCATTTCCATACAATTCGTCTTGGTATTGTTACAGAACATTTGTGCAATTCAACTCTCTATAATGGACACCCTCCATATTAGACACGCACATGCATTTCAACGCTCTTTGAGCAGTTGTACCCCTAATAACGGACACACGATGCAAAAGCGGACATGACAGCTCATAAGCCAGACATCATTTTTATTTTTTTTTTCCTTGTGTTGGTGGAAATCTTCAACAAGACGAACGTTCGGCCATAGAAATGTGAGATTTTTACTCACTAAAACCACCTCCCTTTAAATGTCATGTTCGACTACAACTAAGTGAAGCACTTATCCAGATGTTTGTATTTCTTGATTCAGATACGTTTGACAGGTAACTCTCCAATGAATGTTCCTGCTAACACCGCAACCATGGGCGGGTGTAGGCTATCGCACGAGATCAAAGGGGTTTAATCCAAGACGTTAGTTTCCTCAAGGATCGAATAAACTGCAGAGTTTGTATGCTCTTCCAGGCGGCGCTTATGTTTGTAAGCGATTTTTTTGATTTCATCTTGGACTGGTAAAATTTCTAGATCTCTGTGGATATCGTCGTTTCTTATATACCATGGTGCATTTACAATAGTTCTAAGCACCTTGTTCTGTATAATATTCATATTGCTTGCTTTGGTACAACTCCAAAGTTGTATGCCATATGTCCAGACTGGTTTTAGGATTTGCTTGTATACAAGGAATTTGTTGTCAATACTTAGCTTGGAGTGCTTACCAATAAGCCAGTACATATCTTTGTATTTTTTGTCAAGTTCCACTTGAGTTTTACGTCAAGAGTCATCCCTAGGTATTTCGCTTCGTTACCGAAAGGTATTTGGACACGATTTAGAAAGACTGGCAAGTTATCAACGTGCCTATAAGTAAAATTGATATGAACAGATTTGCCTTCGTTAGGGACAATTCGCCAGAAGCTCATCCATTCGTGTATCTGATCCAGTGCACGTTGTAATATTGATGTAGACTCTTCTACTGTTTTGGCTGTTACCGAAAATGGCGGTGTCGTCAGCAAATGTGCCTAGAACAGTGTGTTCTTCTTATGGTAAATCACTCGTATACAGCAGGTATAGCAGAGGCCCAAGAACACTTGCATTTAACACTCCAGCATTTACATTTTTAAAGGCAGAATATTCAAAAGTTCAAAAGTCTATCAGAGTTCGCTAGAATACTAACAAGTTTCCCCGGTAGGGATTGGTTAAGTTTATATTTCAGGCCTTCGTGCCAGACTTTGTCAAAGTCTTGGGAAGCATCAAGAAATGCGGCTGAACAAACGAGCTTTCGTTCAAATGCCTTTTCTACTGCATCAGTTATGCGATGTACTTGGTCAATAGTTGAGTGTTTACTTCTAAAACCAAATTGGTGATTTGGAATAAGCTGTTTTTCTTCAACAATTAAACTTAAACGTCTAAGTAGAATTTTTTCAAAAACCTTAGACATTATCGGGAGAAGTGAAATTGGTCTATATGACTTTTTATCCGTTGGTAGTTTCCAGGGTTTTAGTACTATTATAACTTCTGCCACTTTCTATTGACTAGGGACATGTTCTAATCTGAGGGCGGCATTAATAATGTAGAGTAACTTAAGAAGGGCTTTCTTGGGTAACTCTTTAAGAATTTCTCTTGTAATTAAATCATAACCAGGAGCTTTTTACGGTTTGAGCTCTTTTAGAACTTCCTTAAGCTCTGGCAAGGTAGCACGTAGTACATAGATAACAGACTTCTAGCTCACTTGCTCCTTACAGTTTTTGGAGAATGTTTTTCACGTAGTTTTTTCACACCGAAAATTTTTTTAAAAGGACCAATCAGAGGCTGCTGTTTACATTATTACGTGAATAATTGTCAACAATTCGTGAATAACTGTCAAAAAATCTCTCAAATTCGCTGTGAATTCAGCTATTCCTCTAGTACCTAATTTCTGTCAAAAGCTCACATGAAAGAGACGGAGATGGGAAAAGCAGTCCACAAGTGGAATCCATAATGCCGGATCAAGTAGGCAAACTACAACACATTTTCGTACGTTGATAGTTCCTTTCCTGCCTAAATCATTTTATTTCACTGACGTCGTCCCAGTAAAATCTGGCCTCTCCGCACTCGGCCATTCAGATAGCTAACCATAAAATCATCAAATTTCAAAATGCCTACAATTAGGACAGTTACACAATACTGATTCATTTCCGCTTAAGGAAACAAAAGTGAACGAAACTCAACGAAACTTAGTAATGTGAATTCAGTTGAATTAGGTCTCCCTTCGTTAATATTACGGTTGAATCTATGATCCAAAGTTTGTTTTTTGCCAAATTGTTTCAATTCGAACTGTGGATCAAATTTCGAAGTCGTCTACATGTCGACGCGGCGAAGAAGGTGTCATAAATTCGCTGAACCCCCGTCTGCTATTTGTTGTACTTTATATTTCTTTGCGAAGGTCTCTAGAAGTCTAAGGTCCCCACAGCACCCCACCACCATTGTTTGAACGGGGAAACAATTGTGTTTGCTTGGATTAAGCCACCTCAAAAGAACGCCACATGGCAAAGTCTAAAATAAGCCATCCGTCAATCCCTGCATTGATTTCCCTTCCCCACTCATGACGCGCCACACACATGATCCACCATCATCCTCCCTCCCCCATAGCCACTCTCTCACAGTCGAGTGTGTTGGCACCCTTCTTCTTCTACACGTATGAACTCAATTTTTAATCGCACTTCACTTCAAGAATGGATTAATAAATTTTAACGAAGAAACCGATAAATTGATTTGCCATCACTCTCGGCACGCTCGCTCACGGGCGCCGCAACAGCGCGAGTACCGGCTGCCTCGGATATGCCGTAATGTGACGGAGGTGTAATCATGTAATTAATGAAAGTTGCTTATGAGTGCCTTCTAATTGGCAGAAATTATTTGCGAACGCAACCACCGAGGGGGTGGTGGCTGGCGTTGAAGGTATGTTCACTGAGAGATTAATTAGAATAAACTCACGACCGGCACCGCAATCGCATGTCTTTTGAGTTTTTATCAGGTGTGATAATTTGATAAGTTGATTACGTGGGTGTGCTCTGTGTTCCTCGGTTGGCACTGCCACTGGTGGAGGCTATGAGCTATAAATACACCGTAAGGTGTTGTGGCGTAAGGAATCTTAATTATTCAGTATTGATGACGGTTGAGTAGATCGCTGGTGATGGCGCGAAATCTGGATTTCAAGAGCATTGTCTGAGTTTACCGAGATAATGGCTGGGAATGTGCACGTAGGCGACATGTGTGTGACGAGAGAATATTTTCTTCTTTTTTGTTCGGTTTAATGGGGGCTTACTTGGGAAAGAAAATAAGAAAAGGGAAGAAGTTCTGTGCTGTGGTGCAGAGAGAAAGACTTTAATTATGTGTGTCTACAGGAGGGAGGTCTTCACATTGTGCCTCCTCGCTGAATTTCACTTAGCCATCGATTTACGGTTTTCTTTTCTGCGAGTGGGAGTTGACTCTTGCCACAGCCGACGTACCAATGAGTCTGTTCGCCAGCTCTGTCCAGTACAAGTTACTGGAGGTCATTTTTGACACGGGTTCGTGTTCTCCTGCCAACTTACCTGCGTCTCTGATGACACTCCACATTCACAATGTATGCAGTTGCGCTTTTGAAAGACTATTGTTTAGTCGTAGTCATCGAAATTGGTTGACTACTATGAACAAATGTCCTTAAAGTGTTGAGCGTGCTATTGTTCCATCACGAGTGGAACCGGCAGTGATTCAGTCGACAGACCTACCCACTAAGACACGGCACGCCGGTTACTTACTTACTTGTCACACTCGACCCTTGGACGGTCTGAGCCAGAGCAACAGCTGTCTTCCATAGTTGACAGTCCTGGTCACGGTGCCTTCAGTCATCAAGTCATCAAAACCAAACCGTCTTGAGTCCGCAATGACTTGGTCATTATATTGGTATTCTTCTTCTTCTCGAAACAAGAGGCTCGGACACGAAGAACTTCTTAGCTGGAGCATTCGTACGTTGTGGCCAAGTCAGTGTAATCGATGGTTTTTTGCCTTCTGGAATATATCCACAGCTTGGTACATCTCGCTATTATGCCTTCTCTTAAATTCAGCCTCCTCGCAGTAAGGACCATATACCCGACCGAGCTCTGCTGTTTTACTTATCGTCCAACTTTAGTCTCCATATAGCAGGAGTGACAAAATAAGAGTTTCGTAGAGCATGATCTTGGTCCTTCAAGTCAGGAGCTCAGTTGTTTTGACAAACCGAAGTAGCAATGAATGCCAAGAGCGATTCTACATCAGATTCACTAAGATGACGTTCGAGGAGATCATGTTTTTTCCCGACCCGAATTAAAGACACTCCTTTACTACCTCGCAATTATATCCCTGTGCCCTCCACATAGTGGAAAGTTGCAAAAATTGTTGTAATACCCAAAAAGGGAAACGCTTCTAGTGTTTCGGGATACAGGCCTATATCGCTCTTGAGCAATATAAGCAAGATCCAGGAGTACTTGATAGCGATAAAGCTAAAGCGATGGTCCACCGACCTAAACATCATCCCGGATAGACAGTACGGATTACGGGAAAAAACATTCGACGCTGCAGCTCTTAATGAAGTTTCAACATGACGTCGTAGCTGGCCTGAACAACCACCAAGTCACAGTGGCCTGCTTTCTGGACTTGGATTGCATGTATCAACCAATAATAAAGTCCTTCAATTGAACGTGAATCGAGTATGTATTAGCGTGGTGAACACAAACAATTTTGCCGGGATCCCAATTTTGGTTAATGAAGATATCACGTAAGAAAATCTGAGCCACCAAAGATTGTGGACAACAAATGTTGTGTTGTCTGAATCGCGTGAAGGTGTAGGTTATACTCACGTCCAGCGCCGGACCAGGGTGTTTTTTTAGAGGTATAGAGCTTTGAAATGGAATAAAACAAAGATGATTCTTCTAAAATTACATGAAATTTACTTTATTTGGAAGATAATCTTCTGGCATTATAATTTAAATATGATTTCTGGCATATGACCGCCACGGCTGGCTCGGACGTAGTCTAATCTGGAGGTCAAATTTTGGATGACTTTTTCCAACATTTGTGATCGTATATCGGCAATAATGCGGCGAATGTTTTCCCCCAAGTGGCCATTCGTTTTGGGCTTATCGGCGTAGACTAGCGACTTCACAAATCCCCACAGAAAGTATGCACATCATGGTTGTTCAAGTGATGAACGAAAAAGCCAGTAATCATGGCTCTATAGCTGTTACCATTGAATGTATCGTTCTGGCCACCATCGTTTTTAAAGAATTACGGACCAATTTTTTCACCGATGTAACGGTGTAACGTCTCAACATACGAGGGGCGCTCAATATATTCTCGGTATCGAGGTGAAGCTGTGGTTGTATATATAAATTGAGTTATTTATAAAGTAATACTATTATTTTAGTGCATTCGTGTAAAATTTCATATAAATGTGATTATTTATTCGCGTTTTATCTCTTTCTCTGCAAAATACCCATTTATTGCCGACTTGAGTTCTTCATCATCCGAAAATCTTTTTCCACGAAGACATTTTTTCAAATCCGGAAACAGGAAATAATCACTAGGGGCAAGGTCTGGACTATAGGGTGGGTGTTGGATTTCTTCGAAACCACCATCTCGCGCAGCAGCCTTGGAAACTCGCGCCGTGTGAACAGGAGCGTTGTCATGAAGAAGCAACACACCCGCTGCGAGTTTACCCCGTCTTTTCTTTTTAATTTCCTCCCGCAAATTATGGAAAGTGGAAGGAAGGAAAGTAGAAATGTGGCGTTGATGGTTTCACATTTTTTTTTTGTACTCAATGAGCAAGATTCCCTTTGAGTCCCAAAAAACTGTGGCCCATGTTTTGTCACCAGTAACAATTCCATCCATAACACCGTCCGCGTTCTCACTACACATCTCCAAAAGCTCTCTACAGCATGCGATTCTCACTTTTTTCTGAGGCGCTGTGATCATTCGCGGCACCCACCTTGCACTGACCTTTGAAAGGTTAAGATGGTCATGGATAATGGTGTGAATGGTACCAAGTGAAAGCTTGGTGATCTCTGCCATCATTTTCACCTTTATTCGGGCATCCTCAAGAACAAGCTTTTCGACTTCTTTGATGCTTTCTCCCGAACAAGCAGTAGCCGGGGCGCCGGAGCGGGGGTCGTCTTCAATGCTCTCTCTGCCTCTCTTGAACTCACTTGACCACTTTTGTACAGTTGATAATGAACGTGCGGAACCCTGGTAAACAGCCACCATCTCTTCATGAATAGTTTTTTGACTTTTTCCTTGTTTAGTGAGAAATTTAATTACAGCGCGATGTTCAATTTTCACCATCATCGTCTCAGTTGCCATTATGATTCTGTTTAACTAGAGATAAAACGCGAATTAATAATCACATTTATATGAAATTTTACATGAATGCACTAAAATAATAGTATTACTTGATAAATAAGTCAATTCATATATACAACCACAGCTTCACAGATACCGAGAATATATTGAACGCCCCTCGTACACTTGAGGATTACCATCACTCCAAATACTGCAGTTTTGCTCAAGTCAGCTCAAAAGTGAGCTTCATCGCTAAACACAATTCGCAAACAAGAACCAGGATTTTCAAAATAAATTTGCACAATTTGGACGCGTTGTTCTGGCGCCGAAACTAAAAATAAATCACTTGACAGCTGAGAAAATGGTCGCCAGTGTTGCAAACTTAATGTTCTATACCTCTAAGAAAACACCCTTTACAAAAAAAATCTAAGTAGACTTGCAAAATGTGAAGCACAGATCGTCGTACAGTTGAAAAGTAGGACCCATCTCTGTTCTTAAAAATGTTTGAAAATTTGAAAGCAAATATACTACGAATATAGTCGATTTTTGCGATAAGAGAATTCAGATCAAGAACAAGTCAGAAGACTTGCAAAAATGACACAATATGAAATGTTCGTGACTTGATAGCCCAGTTCTTAGTGCCTAAATTACAAGATATGGATGTGAGCAACATGTGGCGCCAAAAAGACGGTGCCGCATGCCATACGGCCAGAGAAACAATTCAATTGCTTCACGAGTCATTTTCTAATCGCGTAACCGTCCGTTTTTGCGATCAGAATTGGCTCCAGAGATATTCTCCTCCAGATATTGCGATCTAACGCCATTGGCCTTTTTTCTTTGCGGTTTATTGAAGTCAAAGGTCGATGCCAACAAGCCCACGACCAGCAACGCCCTGGAAGAGGAAATTCGGCGGTGATTTATTGAAATTCAACTACATTTATGCGAATGTACATGTTACCATCCCATGCAATGAACTCTTTATATCAACCATCTCCCACCCATATGAACGACACGAAGTCCGCTATCATGGATCTCCTCTCATTTCAACGCCCTTTGAAAGCAATGAATGCCTTCCATCATTAGTCCTCTTAGGCGAATGCCTTTTTTGCAGTCAAGCATTGATCACCTCTGAATGAAACGGTCTCTTCAGGCTAAGGTCGATGACGCAGATCTCAGATCGAGTGTTCGATATGCCACTTGTACTCGTACCCACAACGAAGTCGAGTTTGCGAATTAAATTCTCACTTAAAGCACTCACAGGGGTGAGCGAGAGTTGTGAGTGCCCCCTCCACCCATCATCGTCTCCTTATCTGTACGCATTCCCACATGAAGTAGCACTAAAACGAAGCATCTCAGTTCGTTTAACTATCGCAACAAAACGCTGGCAAGCAGGTCCTGCCCTCCTTAAAATGTTCACCAAATTAGATAACACGCATGGTGACATTTGGAGAAGGACAAACGACCTAAGGGAGGGAGAACAGCTCGCACACTGAGCGCAGAGATAAGGCTCAAGCGGTGACTACAGCGAGCACACATAAACACAGCATCCCTTGCCCCATGGGGTCCAATAGCCTACTCTTCATATCCCCCGCCCCCCTTCCCCGCACATATGCGTGAGTGTGTGTGCGTGTGTGTGTCAAGAGGTCGTAACACAAAATGTATCTCTATGTGCGAATGAAACCCATACATTTTGAAAATATTGCCAAAATTTAACCAACAAAAAAATATACATTACTGCCACCTAATAAAATTTTAATGGCCACTTTGAAGGCATCGTCCTCGTGCTTGTAATCGAATTTACCAAAACCATATCCCCCTTTCGTTTGCACACACACTCATACACACACTGGCAGCGGATCCTTAGCCATTTCGAACACATGCACATACGAGGTGGGTGGCAATGGCGATGGCGATGGCGATGGCGGTGGCGTTGGCGATGGGATGTGGATACATTTGCTGTCAAACCATTGTAGTGTGTGGAGTGGGGTGGGGTGGGGTTTTTCCGTATACCGCTCTCGCACAAAGGGCTTTGGGTATTTTCGCCTCACTACCCTGTGTCAGGCGGCAGGGATATTAACGATATGGAAATGGGAAGCGGCGAACTCTCCTTCTAGTGATGTGGGCCTGAACACACATCCAATGTGTGTGGCTCTGCCTCTACCACCACTGGTGCTGTGCTACAACAAAATGGCCGTCGTCATTCGCCATTTATAAGCCTTCGTTATCGTGTGTGTACCTCTGGAAACAGCACCCTCCTCCACCCACTCGTCCCGAGTCTTCTTAACCACTCACGCTCAGCCATGCAGGAATGTGATTATATCGTTGTTTATATTGTAAAATCACCCATTTGCCACCCTCGTGTCCTTAGCCGCTGGCAATGGGTTCTCGGTGCTCAGTGCTCAGTGCTGGGCTCTTGGTTTTCAGTACACAGTCCTTAGTCCTTAGCCCTCAGTCCTCGGCGCTTAATGCCGCTCATATGTGGGCCATGCAAACCGATGTTTGTGCTGCATTTCCATTAATATTACATATATTATGTATATTTACAATCCCGTTCCCGTGCAGGGGTGGGCCGTGCTCGGCCTCTTGAGTGGGTGACAATTCGTCGATATATCCGAACGTTATGTGGTCCGTGTGTGTATCAACGGATCGACGGACGGTGGTGTGCTCTTGTGTACTGTGTGCGGCGCGGATCAAAATATGGCCACTTTCAGGGCATAAGACGCGAAAGTAAATTAGAAAATGAAAGGTTGCCCCGTGGTGGTGGCGCCGGTGGTGGTGGTGTTGCAGGGATGCTTCTTAATCTTTGATCCCGTTGTTGATGGAAAAAATAAATAAATTGGTAATCATCCACAGGAAGGATGGTGGTATTTACGAGGGGATTTCTGTGTTTGAAAAACAAAAAATAAAATGCAAAAAGGATACACACTTGCACACATGCGGGGGCATCAGCTTGGTGTGGGATTGGGTGAGAATGAATGTTTTATGAGGCTGATGGGTTGTCCTTCGAGTGATGAAAAATCTCTAAGGAGACGTTTATCTGAGCGCACACATTAAGGCAGAACTTTGTGTCATCACATTTGGGAATACACATGAGTAATAAGTAACGCTGGCTGACTCCGCGAGGACAGGCTAAGTGAAAGTGTCTGCATTTACAGCTCTAACAGACGCTCCGTCGTTAAAATGTGTGCCCCTTCAGCAGCTCCGGCAACTGATGCTACTGCTCATCCAATTTAAATTGAAGATGATGATATTTAAGGAGGCTGAACCAGACCTCGTTCGCAATGGTTAGAGAAAAGATTCACCTAAACAACCACAACTCCTGAGAGAAGCGGATTTGTGTTTGTATACCAGTGAATGGCTCTTTTGACTCTGAGCCTGTGGGACAAGGCAACAGAGGACGTCCATGCACAAGGTGGCGCACACAAATCGCGGGGGGACCTCAGCCGGCTTGATGTGCGACACTGAAGGCAATTGGCGAGAGATCGTGCTGTCTGCAGAGGAATGTTGAGTGAGGCTCAAGTCCACCTCGAACTGTAGCGGCCTAAGAAGGAGAAGAAGAAGAAGAAGGCTTAAAATTAAGGGTTAGAGTGTTGGCTCAATAATAGGGCCCACTGATGTACATTGTTTGATGTAACATCTGGTATTACAAGATAGGCTTAGTGTTAGTTTTGTATATCCTATCATGTCCAGTGTTTACAGCGAACCGGTGACCCTTCTAACCAGGGCAGGCACTCAACCATCGGCGGACTCCAGCTGTGTAACCTTTTAGAAACGAGCCATTTCCCTTTATATCACTGACTACGACACAAACAATAATTTGACACCCTACCAGTGGGATTTAATGGAACAGCCTATAAGGCTCCGTAAACCTTTCATGTATCTCGGAAGTTATAACAAAGAGAAGAAACGGTACCTAGAACACCTATTTTTTGAGCATAAGCAGTTCATTAACTACTGAAGTAAAGCATCGTTTCGACCTTGATGAAAATCCCAACTACCTAGGAGCAGCTCTTCTAGACTCGAAATTCAAGACAAGTTTCTTAGGACAGATTCAAATCGAAAGAGTCGCCAAAAATTAAAATAAAAATCTAACAATCGAGGGGATTCTCCACCCAAACATAAAATTTCTGAAAGCGAAGGTAATTTTACTGGGTATACGTGTTTGCATGACACACCCCAAGTTCTTTAATTCAATCCTATAAGAGAGAAACTAGAGTACTAAGCCTTGAAAGGAGCCATGAATCGGTGGCTGTCTCTCGGTATGCGATCAATAGCGACTGCCCTATGGCCGGGGCTGAGCAAGAAGAGATCTTATCTATTCTCAGTTTTTGTCGCAAAAATGTACGCATAATAGTGGGAGTCACTAGCGGACACTGTGTCATTTGTATACATGCATTGGCAGTGACAAAGGGACAGTGGTCTTTGTAGGAATACGAATCTGCTTTGTGAGTGTCCAACCTTAGCAAGGAAGTGGATGCCGCTTCTTGTATAGCTGGATAATTTAAATAAGATAGAACTGGAAATCTCCCTAAGATTCCCGCCATTAAGGGTAAATAGGGTCTAAGTGAGTCAGGCTAGGTAAGGTACGTGGCTAGACTCGGGTAAGTCACGTCACACTTAGATCCTGTTGGAATACTTGTTAGATCCTGCAGCTCTTAGAAGAAATTTTCTCCCAGTGGTCTATGTCTCAACTGGCAGAGACTGGGGCAGTGACAGATGAGTGAGGAGTGTCCTCTTTTTCCTCTAGGTCGCCGCAGCCTCATATATAGTTGCTGGCTAGTCCCATTTTCATTTCATTATACTTCAGATGATTATTGCAAGTTAGTGCTCCAACTGCCATCGATAACAGCTTTATGTTACATTGTCTTGTACTGTTGAACCAAAATGACAAAAAAAAAACGAATACTGCGACTGAACATTTTTAAAAACAGTTCGGACTGACCGGAATAGCTACCCTTACGCTTGGTGGTCCGTTAACCAGCATCTGTATCCAATTTTAGCGAAATTTACGAAGGTCTATCTTACTGCACCAAGTAGCAGCGTATACAGCGAAAGGCTGTTTTCTCCAGCTGGCATAGCATACGAAGTAGCCGTCTTTGTCCGGTTAATGCCGAAAAACTTGCATTTATTCATCATAATCTTCCACTAATTAATTATAAGTACTCATTTTGTAACTTTATTAAACACTTTTAATGAAGAAAAATCATTTTTAAATGTTAATGTTTTATTTTACCGAGGTCCGAATAGAAGTCCTAATAGTCGTTCTCTATCCGGCATCCGGCCGAATAGAAAAAAAGTGGACAGATAGCCGGATAACGGATACTATCCGAATTTAAAGTTACATCTCTAGTTCAAATCCGTGTGTCCATGTTGATCGTTTTAGGACAACTAGGGTAATCAAGAATAGAAAAAGCAGAAACGCAGGACATTCAGTCACAGTTTGTTAGGATCAGAAGGCAAATTGAGTTATGCAGCCCTCTCGAAACTCGATCAAGCGATGATTTTTTTTATAAAACACAAACACAGGATCCACTTATGCCATGGACAATTTCATAAGCTTTAAGAGAATTTATATAAAAGGTGATACATCGTGAGGTTTGACTTTCAATAGGCTTTTTTTTTGACAGATCACGCGTAACTCCTATCAAACTGCTTTGTCATTTTTGTTCAGGATCGTTTGACAAGTCATCATTGAGAGACTCACACCACAACAGCATCTCCAAATTGTTCAGGTGTATTACGAAAATCAGCGATCTGTGAGAAATGTTTTTCGTGCAATTCGAGGAACTTACGTTGCGCCTAATCGACCTACTAAAACCACTATTACCAATACCATTCGCAAATTTGAGTCCCAGTTTACATTAGTCGATGATACTTGACCGGTTAGACGAGCACATAGTGAAGAGACTATAGCCGCTGTAGCTGAGAGTGTAAGCGAAGCCCGATTCGTCGTCGTTCTCAGCATCTTGGCTTGGTGTATTGGACAACTTGACGTATTTTACTTGAGTATCTCGGCCTGGTCAGCTCTGGTTTCAAGAAGACGTCACTACGAGCCACACAGCTCGTGAAACAATAGACTTGTTGAGAAATCATTTTGGTGAGCACTTAATTACACGTTTTGCTACGGTAAATTGGCCGCCTTTGGATTGTTTTCTCTGAAGATATGTGGAGTCTCAGTTCTTCAGGATTGACGCTTTGGAAGCCAACATTACTCGTGTTACCCGCGAGGTACCAGTCGCTATGCTCGAACGAGTATCCCAAAATCTGAAATTCCGCCGAACCGGACCACCTCAGACATAGTCGTGGCCAACATTTACATGATATAATTTTCAAACAGGAAATGCCGTGAATTGTTCTTTTAACCGATAATACAAATGTTAAGTTCACTTGCAAATTTATGTTTTTTGTTTTACACTATAAATCAAACCTCACGATGAATCACCCTTTATAACTTGTACCTGTGGTCTTATTCGCGCTGAAGTCATCTGGAGGAAAAGATTCGGCTACAAATGGTAAGGGCTGCTCTATTCATGGTTACAGCGAAACGTTTGAGGTGGCTGGGCCAGACCCAAAGGCAAACTTGACCTCAGCTCGGTTATTGTTTGACCGCATTCCTGTAGACAGCACAACAGAGGATCCCCGCTTCTATGGTGGCGCATAGAAGTGGAGAAAGCAGGCTGACCTACCAAAAAAATGTTTCGTTACACCCAAACCAAGTCACCTGCGGAATTTATGGCTTACAGCTGGAAAATTGATTGACACGTGGACAATTTTCCAATCAGATCTATTCAAATCCTTACTTCTAAAATTCCATAATCTCTAGCACATGGATTTTCTTTCTGGAAAATCCTTTTATTTCTACCCATCTCATCACTCGTATTATTTTGCCAAGTATGTGAGGACCAATTACGCCTTCAGATGCGATGATTGCCTTAGCATTTGCCTGAAAATCCAAGCAGTGCATCGATTTACTCCCCACCATGGCAAGCTGCAGGCAATCTCTGTCACCCAATGGGACCATTCCAGTTCATGTGAAGACGACAGAAGGTAACTCCGTGCATCTGCACACATCCAGTTATCATCCAATTCGTCATTGTTAACAGGATTTTTGAGTAAATTATGTTTTCCAAAAAAAAAATACCCGCATTGTGGTCCATCTTCCGTGCCATGCCGATAGACTTTCGTCCTCCAAACGGCACCACCCACCACCCATCACTTCCCAATAATAACATAATAATGCCGCTATTCTATTCCGAACAAATAATGGAGGAAGAAGAAGAAGAAGACGACGATGAAGCCAAAGCATCAGAAGTCCTTATTGTACGTGAATAAGGACCGACGGAGCCAGGTAACGAATGTAGATTCTGTGAAGGACGTGATGTCTGCGTGAAGGCATCATCGAATTTAACTAACGAACTGAAAAACCTCCTGAGAGCCGGGAGATGCATCTAAAGGATTGAATTGACAAATTTGATTTTTTTTGAAGTTCGTTCAGGACTTCCATCACCCTCATTCTTTGCATCCTTGCTGTGTGCCATTGCCTCGTTTTCCTCTTCGCGGGCACTCCCATCCGCGCACAGGATGCACCAGCACTGAACTCATCCGACGATGATGCAACTAACAAACCGCAAAATAACCGTCATGCCGCTTAATAACGTCGTCCCGTGCATACGCAACGTCTAATTAATTACTCGTCTACGTGCACAAATACCTTAATCCGAGGTCCTGCAATCCAACAAACACAAGTAGGTACGCGCAGCACTTCCCCACTTTCCCATGGATGATGGCATGGGCATGGGTAATCTGTGCGTTACAGTCGTATGCAAACAGCCGATTCCGGGATGCACACGATGTGATGGGCTGCGACGGGTATCCTTTTGCCATTTGCATGGCATTGATGAAGGACCCGATATCGGCGCGAAAGGGTTCATCATCAACCGGGCCGGGACCTCCGTGAGTGACAGGAGAAAAGATCATCTGTAATAATGCTCGTCAGTGTTTGGAAATGTTCGGTCGGGTAGGGGGATGAACGATTCCGAGAGGATGAAGGAAATCCTCTTCTCACGGCGATGTGAACTAATTTTTGCACGAAAACAACAGCCACCGAGTGCTACCTGTGGTGGCGGATCGGAGAGCGTAACCCTTTGCAGACGGCATCGGCTGAGGGTTGTTTTGCAACATTGGATCGGTTTGTCACGTCGGTAATAAAGGATGTTCGAAAATAAATATATTACCTATCATTGATTTGCGAAGATACACATTTTGAAGGATGCATAATGGGATAAACACCTTGAAATGGAATCACAATGGATTTTTAGGGATTCCGGCGAGCAGACCCTTCCACCGGCAATGAGATTGTATTCCGGCCAGTGAACCTATTCAGTTTCCAAGAGTGTGTGTGTGTGTATGTGAAGGGTTCTCCTTAAGGTGGGCTACTGGGTCTGAGAAAGGATGTGGTTTCTTGGCTACTGTGGCTTCCTCATTTTAGATCACTCGAGAGCTGGGAATCGCACAGGAAATTAATTAACATTTGCGCAGATTTGGCCTCTTGTGGTCGTCAGTATGTGTTTGTCTTTGGAAGGGGTCTGGTGGTCGTTACCCAGACGTCTTCGTCACGAGGAATGAGTATAGTCGTGAGGATGGAGGAACCGGGACATGTTCTTCCTAAGATGTCATTGCAAGCAGATCATAAATGATAGTCGTCGTAAGCTATAAGCCGCGATTCCTGTGGACGTTGAGACACGATTTCGTCAACGAAAAAACAATGGTTGTCCCACCTGCTCTTGTAAGGAGTCAGTCAGTTATGACACGGAGCAAATGTTGTTCTCATTGCCACTAAGCTCAAGAGCAATTGACAGTCCGAAAGAGCTAGTCACTAGGATGTTCTCAGTAATAACAGATGGTCACACGAAGGTCATCACTGAGGAGTGAGGAGACGTAACAAGCAACACGTCATTAATAGCCGTCAACAGAAGATCAGTGGATCAGAGCAAGGATATGTTTGCCGGGAGCAGCAACAGCAGGTCTGACAGACCACTCCATACTATGCTCGTCGTCACCACATCGTCACAATTACATTATCACTTAAGATCATCACAAGCACTTTCTTGCAACCACCTAGCCACAACCACTTGGTTACAAGGCTATCGTCGCAGTGATCTCTTTACAGCCACTTCGTTACGAGGTTATCGTTAAAGGAATCTCGTTACAAGCACTTCGTTACGAGGATAACCCAGCAAGCATCTCGTTACAAGTACTTCGTCACTAGTATCTCGTTACAGCACTATTGTACCGTCACATGGATCTCGTTACAACTATTTCTGTTCAAGAACAAGGAACTTTGCAAAAGCAACACGTCGCAAGGCTTTTGTCACGATCATCTCGATACAAGAAGCTTATCCCCAGCGCTTCACAGATCGTATTGAATAGTAGTGAAATTATTCCTCAACATAAAGTTGCTGAAACTCGATCATAATTGTTGTCACACCGTCACGAAAAATGTCAGTCATGACCATCACCCCCCGCCAGGTCGTCACAATTAAATCTTCACCAGAAAATCATAACAAACTGATAGTCGCTAGCATGTCTTCCCAAGCAAATCATCCCACATGATCATCACACATCAAATCGTTACTTATCATCGTCACGACGAGAACTCCTCTTATGATCATCACTAATTGGACGTAAAATGTTGGCTATTCTCAGTGGTCGTCGTGTGGATTTTGTCACGATCAGAGGCCTAGTCTGTTGCACATAGTTGATCGTCACCTTTTCTGTGATGTGAGTGTAAGCTTTCTCGGCTGCAAGATCGTCACAACGTCACGTTTGACCAACTCTAGTGGGATGTCTCTAATAGCCACCACCATCGAATGTCACACAAAGTTGATCGCCAAAAACAGTCGCTAATTTGATGACATCACGAGGAAAAGTAACACATTCTCTGCTCGCGCACAGCATCTGACTTTGACACCTTTGCTTGCAACCAAGATTCTCTCTCCATTCGCTTACGTCATCGCCTCCCGAGATTTCAGTGACAATCACTCAAGCGTCACGCGGAAATGTGTTAAATTTGAATTTCACATCACTGACATTTATCGATTAAAATTTGATTAATCGAAAAAAGATGTCGCCTGCCAGTAAGAGGTCCGCTATCTGATGTCTCGCACGGCAAACGGTTCTCCGGGCGTCCCATCGAACTCGTTAATTTTTGACATAAATCAAATGAGCGGCTCGAAAGCGGCGAGACGGTCCGGGCCGTATGTTACGTGCACACAACCGCGAAGGACCAATTGACAGTTGGGTGTCATGTTTATTCCGCTTCCAGTTGTTAGAGTTGATTCCTTTTTTGCATCCCGGTGTTTTGCATCCTTTCACTAACCCTTTACCCCTTTGATTCGAATGCTAATGTGAGGGGTAGCGTTTTTTTTTTTCTTCTCTTTTTTCGCATGCACTGACTACCCTTATCATATGTGGTAATTTATTATTTTTTTTTACACTGAAGGATTTCAACAAAGGATATTTGATTTACATACCAAAACGATGCGTTACCCTCGGCGAGGTACCCTCGATTTTTTTGTTGTATCCGAATTCACTTCGCTACCAGGGGTGGCAGTAACTATCTCTCTGGGTTGCGTTGTCTTTCTGTCAAGGGTAATATTTCTTTTTTACGTGCGTGCATGCACATTTGAATAAGGATAACATAGGTATGAGGAGTGTATTGGGTTTAGCTGTCGGTACGCAAAATCATATTTCTGGCTTGGCGCGATGGTTGATTGAGCTGCTGGAACGGCGGCGGCTGACTGCCGATATGGCGGGACATTATTGAAAGGACATAAATTTTGAGTTGCAAATTAAAAGGCATTGTGTTCGTGAAATTACAGAGCCGGGTTGTTGGGTCATGGGTGAATCTGTATCGAATGTCAGATGCAGTTCGCAAGACAAGGTTGCTGTGGAACCAGTGAAGGGTTGTTGGGGGACTCGTCTCGGTCGTTACGTGTGCGAAGCAATGCTACAGAAAATTCTGCTTCCATATTACGACATACGTTTGAGGCTCCGAGCTCGTTTTGCTCCTGTATTTGATTTACTTCTGATGACGGTGCACTGGGGCGGCAGATAAAAAGGATTCTCAGAGAATGTACGTAGCGTCATAAAATATTCTGACGGCTGTAAGTATTACTTAGTAAGTAAAAATACATTTAATAAAATCGTGCGGAAATAAATAAGTACTCAGCTGGAGCCGAAGAAGCACGTATAATGAAGGCGTTGCGGTTACGTTGTTAGGAAAGAGCAGCTAGAGATGGGTGTTCCTACTTGCCACGAAAGACTCAAGGAATCAGAGATCCCACAGACTCAGAGTCGAAGAGTCTTCGTGGTTAGAGCAAGTTTTAGTTGCCTACGGTGTCCTTCTGGCCTAGTCGTAGATGTTGTGCATCCTTTCTCGCGAACTTTGTTTTGCTCTCGTTTATTGCCAATAAGCCGCTTATATCGCATTGAATCGCGGATTTGGCTACATTAAAGTTGTTTCCTTCGTGACGCATTTCTCAACACGTCTATGATGTTCTTGAGTACAGCATACTTCGATTTCTCGTTCACCACAAAGACCCAATTCAGATGATTCCGTCTCGTGTAAGCTAGTGTTAGACAGTGAGTTGTGCACGATCTTCTCAAGAATGATCTTGAAGAAATGACATGAAGCGCACCTCCTTGGCAAGCACTTTTTTTGTCATTGATGCTCGACGAGTTCATTATTGGCCATTATAGAAAAGCGAGAGTTATCCATCGTCATCCTTCGCAATTCCACATGTTTGATGGGTATAATTACTCGTCTCTATGCGTCTATATGCAGACTTGAAATTGACGGATAGGTGATGAATGTCGATCTCAATTTCTAGGATCTTCATCTTCAGGCGTGAGAAAGGCTTTCTACGTGACGTTAAACTGATTTTTCTTTCTTTCTTCCTTTTTCGCCTTTCTTATAGATCAAATGCAGATGAGACTCCACTCATTGGTACTTCCGCAGATAAGCTGTTGCAGCGCACAAGATCATCGTTCTTCTTACATCTATATGTCAGCACTCCGACAATTAGCTATCCGAATTAGAGGAGAAGTTCGAAGCAATCAAGACTATCAGTTATCAAAGACGGCCCTGACGGAATAACCAGAGTTCATGCAGCCTTCTATCCTTCATTATCATCATCATCTTCTGACCCGCATGATCCACTAAAGGGGTCGCGGGGGTAAACCACGCACGAGAGATCTCCAGGCAACTCGATCCTCCGCCATCAACTCTAACTCATCAGGAGCAATGCCTCCTTGAGTTGAAGCGTAACCCGACCAGTTTTTGGACTTGGTCCAACCACCTCGTCCTGAGTCTGCCAAGCGGTCACATACCTGATGGAATCGCATTCTACGCCCGCCTCGGAAATCGTGATGATGGGGACATTTGTGCCACATGACCAAATCGCCGAAGCATAGCCCTTTCTGTTCGAAGAAGCAGCTGCTCAATGTTGAGTTCCTCGCGCACTGCCGTGTTTCTCGGCGAGTAATTCTCACAACAGCACGAAGAAATCTCATCTCAGGAGCTTGCACTCGCGATCTTATTCTTTCGGTCATTACCCAAATTTCATGACCATAGGTGAGAGTTGGAACAAATACTGGGTTGAAAACCGCTAACTTGGCTTTGACACCAAGCTCGGCCTTCCTGATTACAGATCTTCCAAGCTGTTTCAAAATTGAACCTGCATTCACTCGTGAAAAAGACCCCGCGATACTTAAACTTCTCCACCTGCTTCAATGGGACTCCACTAACATGCAGAGTGTACGGCCACAAACCTATCGAGTGCGCGCTGGAGTTCCGTCTGGGAGGATGTGAGGATAACCAAGTCGTCTGCAAAAAGAGGAAACATTCCTCACCTCGGCTGCGCTGCAACATCCAATCCATATATACAATGAAAAGGAGAGGTGAAAAGACACACCCTTGGCGAAGTCCAACGCTCACGGTGAAAGGTGTTGATTTAGCACCGTTTACCCGAACACAGCTGCTACAGTTTGTGTATAGAGACTGGAAAACTGGCTAACGAAGCGCAAACCCCCCTCATGACACGCAGAAAAAGATTGGCTCGGATAATGCCTACCCTGGTGTGCCTGGGCCCCATTTGGAGCCAGGCCTGAATGGTGGCAGCATGCGAACGTCTGGTGGCCGGCCTGCTCGGCAGCCGGTCGTGCTCAGCCCGAAAAAAATTACGAGCAACCCATCAGCGGTCTCGTGACCCGCTATGGTGGTGGGGGAGAAGTCACGCCATGCACTAACCAGTGCGTGCGATTAGCAAAAATCAACGGACAACGGCATCGACTTAGGATAGGCACATGGAACGTCTCATCGCCTTCTATCCTCCTCGACAGTGAAATAGTCCACCTTCAGCAACAACATTTGCTTAGTGTTTTCTTCATGTACTTGTCATGACTTTTCTCCTAATCAGGTTTACTCCTCATTTGTTTACATATTGTGATTGACAGTGTCATTTGTTAATAATGTTGATGACGATTTCGTTCCATTGAATAGCGTCTAATTCCCATTTTGTCTCCTTCCGTTTCGCTTACGTCTAAATGGTTTGATAACTGTTTCAATTGTTTTCTTTCCAGTTGTTGAAGGATGCTGAGCAAGCAGTCGTTCGTGGACCACAAGCAAAGGTAACTCCCCAACTTATAATTTGGTTTTGTTAATAAGAAATGTATACTTTTGTTAAATAGGGTCTTTTTGTGATCTTACTTGCTGTTAGTCGCCATGCCTGAATTTAACTCACGCACACCCCAGTCACCAAGCCCAAGTTGTACTGCGTCAGCCATCACCTAGTCTCCATACTGGACTTTGGTTCTCGTCTTCATTTCGACCCAGAAGTCTCGGATTCGAAGGACCGCTTAGCTCACACACTGTCTCTGATGCGGTAGATGTTGCCCCATTTCGATTCTGTTTATCATCCAACTGTCGTCTCCATTTAAGTATTATGACTGCCATAGCAAAAATTATGTAGATCATGCTTTTGGTCATTCGAGGGTGTTACCCTAGTTGTGGTCTATATTTTTCATTTTCATTGCATCGCCAATATGATGTCGTGAATCTCCTTAACTATTATAATTCAAAATGGGAGCTGTCAGTTGTACTGATTTGTCCCGGGTGGTTTGGCACAGATCGACCTTGATTTCACAGCAAACACTCGATTTTGTCTTCAGTCACCTTACTCGTCTGTCACAACACGCTGCAAACTTGGACTGAATTGCAAAATATTGTGTCTTTCGTCCTTACATCCGTCTACCCCAGTGCCTCGTCCAGTAACATATTGCATCTCCTCTTTGAAATCCGGTGGTAGGTTTCGAGGAATTCGAAAATTATAGAGTCGGGATACACAACCAGATAACTTTTTGCCGGGATCTCGAATTAGACCAACGCATTAGACGAATTTGCGACGATTATTATTGCATGCGGCTTTCAATTCGATGAAGAATGGCGTGCATTGATTTGAAATTAACTAGTTTCTCACAGGCTTTGTCTCGTATGCGTCGATTAGTCTGGCTTTAGACCACTATATAGCCTTAGACCATTTTATAGGCCACACTAAACAGGGATAGAAGTTAGGTTAGGTTGGGGTGGCTGAGTGGTTGGTAGCATCAGTCAGACTTAGGCCAGAGTAGGTCCGCCGTGTTACCACGCAGATCTAATATCTCCTATTCCGCAAACCACGGACATAAGAGTACTATATATATTGTTTTTGCAGAAGGAAATACAGCCTGTTTCTGTGGTCACGCTTTCGTCCTCCAAATTATCTGGTGCATGCTTCCAGTTTTGAGAGCTCTGGTGGCAAACTATTATCATAACCGGACGGAGCGGTATATACAGACAATACGTCTGCCTAGCAATTGCCAGAGCCAGGAACACAAAATAATTTCTCGAATTTCTTGACGAGATCGTCTTACAAATTATCTAGTAATAATTTATCAAACGACGTGGTTCACGGTAATAAACGCTGTTGCCTCAAAAGTGCATACATTACTAATTGAGTTCCAAAAGGACACCATCAAAAAAGAACATGCGCAATTAGGCGTCATATTCCTTCGCCTCTGCACCCATTCACGTTGCCTAAAGCCATCATTTTAAAGCAAACAAGGTTGCCTTGTGCAATACATTAACTTTAGCAAGAAAATACGTTTTCTAACTTTCTGTCTTCCAGGAATCTATCGAGATTAATTTTTGTTCCAGCATCTACTGCCAGACATTGTGTGTAGTTCTTGACAGTAGCGTGATTCCAGGAACTGAAATGTAGCTCTAAGACTGTTCTCTCGAACTGAGATACTTACCCCCCACTTGGTAGATCGTAGCAAACTTTGTCGTTTCTGATGACGCACGGCCTGAGCGCATGGCCTCTTCTACTCGATTGTAGGTATCCCTCAACGTTCTAGCAACAAGGTCATTCTTGGACTGTGGCAGCTCGTACCATCTAGGTTCAACCGAGCTGAATGCAGTGTCTTACAATGTCTGCCAAGACAACGAAATCACTTTCCGGATGCACATTTGAGAAAAAGCCACAACTCCATGCGAGTCCACCACATACGACGTTTTGTCACAAATAAATTTGCCAACAATGAAATTTCAATTTATCTTCCCTCGCTCAGCATCGCCACAACAATCACTTTGTCATGCTTCGTCTTACGTCACAGCACACCAAGAGATACAGACAACAGAACTTTGGTTTTGAAGTGAAGCAAAGAAAATGAAGCCCTAACTGCGGTTAATACCACGCGACGAGAGGGACGACTACAAGAAGACACCATCGAAGCATTTGCACCAACTCCCAACTCACTCCCAACTGCAGGCAGTCAGCGTCATCCTTTTAAGTGCACCACCCTCGGAGCCGCCTTCAACTGTACTTCGCCACAAGCCCTAGAGCGACCAAACTTTGCGTCTTCTTAATCACACAACTATCGAGCCACTTTGACGTTGCACATATGTACGTTTGCATAAATTTCGAGTCTAATATGGAAAACGCCACCATATCTCATATGTGCTAGCCCAGGATCTCTAAGGATGCGCCACATGCGATGTGAGTCAGTGGGGGGAAGGGGGGAGGGCCGAGAGAGTCGTCGTCGTCGTGGCGTGTAGGATGCATGCACTGCAGTGGAGGATGGGTGATGGAGGGTACGATGGAGATGAGAGATAGAATGCGAATTCACTGCACACACAAGTGCCGAACTAACAAAATGTTCTTGTTGTTCAGCTTCTTTCGTTTAGTTTTCAGTTTTCGTTCGTTTTTCTCATGTTTCCGTTCATGTGTTTCATTTTTGTTTTTTTTTGCATAAAACTTTTGTAATTAGTAAAACTTTGAAATTTCTGTTAATTATACCGCTTCGGGAAATTAATGTGCATATGTGTGGGTGTGTGTGAGTGCATGTGTACTACTCGCTTCCGCCGCTAAGTCGCACACATGATGTCCGCCGAATTGAGAAAACTTTACGTAACGTCCTTTGAATAATGATTTTCACTTACGCTCCCATGTGTAGATCTTCCCACCACTGGCTACGGGCGACAAATGAGGGGGATGGTGGTGGTGGCGGTGACGGTGGTTTATGTGCAGGAGGATTAATTATCATTCCCGTGCGATGCTCTAGCATAGTCTTGGGTTACCTACTGGGTCTTTTTTTTTCTTGCGAAAATGTGTTCGGATATTGTTTTAGGATTTAGTTTGTGAGCGCAGAAGGAGTTGCTGCTTTCTTGCTTTCTGCTTTAATTCCATAATACATATTTAACAGCAGATGTTTGTGTGCGATTCAAGCTTTTCGTTGAATTTAATTATTTTTAAATGCAGTGTGGTGAATATGTATTAAGAACAGATCGTTGAACGAAAAACTACTGTGTACTCATTTTTTAATTCCAGAAAAAGAATACATTGTGGTAAACTCAAGGGTTTACCAGCAAGACCAAATGTCAAATGGTGCCTGCTTCCTTTTCCTGCAAAAATATTGAAAAAAAAATTTTTGTTTCTTTACCTTTCCTAAGCCTTTCACAGAGTTTGGCAAGAAGGTCTATAACATACATTGTATAATTTTTGGCTAGAAAGGTCTATATTAAATTAGTATATTAGGCAGGAGACATTCCCAATACTTAGTATTCAAAACCGTAAGAGTTGGGGTGCCGCAAAGAAGGGTGGTTGGTCCTCTTCTATACATGCTTGTTATACAGCAATACGAAGACCAGTACTTGGTACCTCACATAGATCTCGTTTCATGGCAGTTTCACCACATTCGACTCTTGGAAGAGCATTTAAATGCTGAAGTTCTTCCTATTCTTCACGAAAGTAATGTCTTACGCCGTCTTCAAAGGACTAAACCTTGATCTAGACCTAGCAAGATCAACCTGCGAACTTTTAGTGGAGAGTCACATGATAAGTAACTTACTAAGTTCCAGTATATAAAGAAACAGTGTACTTAGAAGGAACTGATTTTTAGTGAGTAGAAATTTCACAGCACTGTAATCGCACTATTCTGATGATTTTCATTCATCCCACTAAAAAAACAAGCATCTATATAATATCTTCCTTTATTTCCCCTCTTGGGTGTGGTCAGTCGAACAAAACAATTTTAACAGTCACTTTAGCAGATCCAAAAAGTTGTAAGCTTCTCCTCAGAATGTGATAGGCTCCCAGATCGTGACTCACCACAATTTTCTGAGATCGCTGGATAGAGGACCTTTTTTTTCATCAGAAGTTACTCATCAGAAGCTTCTACCAGAGAACGCATTCTGATATAAATATTTAATAACTTGTAAGTCCTGTTCAGTTGTAAGACATTTCATTGTGGAATGGCAGCGCTATCTAGGCATATTTGACTTTTGACACATATCACGAATTACGCATAAAACACTTGTTTTGCGAGTGCCAGTCATGAAGAAAAAAAGAAAAAAACAAAAACAAAAATGATGCTACAATAAGCCATATATGTACCTATTGTAATCAACTACTTTTAAGCTAACACAAAATAGTGTTTTACTTAAAAAAGCCAAGTCCCATCTCCACCTCGAAATGTAGTGCCCAACAATGGAAAAGCCATTGTTTAAAATACAGAGCCACATGTCGTGTGGTATGGCTTCTAAGGGCCGTCTTTCAACAGGTCTAAATCTATTGAGATATTTGTTACAAGAATTGCCATTGTGTGGTGTTATTTTTAAATTAATATAATAATATATGGGCGGCGCTACAGCCCGTAGTGGGCCAGGGCCTAGCTTCTCAGCAACCACTCGTGTTGTGCGTGCTATTGTTCTATCACGAGTGGAAGGGACCTACAGTTTTATGCCGACTCCGAACGGCCAAGTTTGAGAAGCTTTTTCTAGGCAGTTATACTCTTTGAGCATTGTCAGTGACTCGAAAGAGGTGGGGCCGTGAAAAGCATTTCTTGTCGTACCAGGACTCGAACCTAGATAGGTAGGTCCAAGTTCGTAGTAGTCGACGCACATACCCACAACGCCACGGGCCGTATTATTAAATTACATTATTGAATTTTATGAGAAGACGAAAAGACAGTAAGTGCGTATGATTTGATAAAGGATGAGTGAAATGAAGTGTGATATTTCCTTGCATATATTCTTGGAAAGTGAATGACTGTAAATCAAGAATAACAATTTAAGAATAATAGTGCGGGGGCGGCTTAAGCCAAGGTGAAGAAGATATCTTCGAAAATATGAAACGAAAGCTATATAGTTATTAGCACTAATCACTTTTCTCTAAGCTAAGTTACAGAAGGTGTAGTCATTCACGGATTAATTTTGTATCAATTAAATCAAAGTGCGCATGTTTTGCCTTAAATTCGTTTGAAATATTGAACTCTGGTATTTTTTTCTTGATGGATGAGAGAATTACAGCGGCAATCTCTTCTTTTTAGCTCCATTCATTTAGTCCAGCATTTTCCCATTTTGTTTGTAATGACCTCTTCATTCGGTGGCGGCCGTGGCAATGTGGGTATGTACGTCGACTCCTATGCACTTGAACCTTGGTGTCTGTATTCGATTCCCAATATGACAACATTTTCAAGCCTCACCTCTATCAAGTCACTGGCAATGCTCAAAGAATATGAGTGTCTAGAAAAGGCTTAAGAGTCGGGCCATTCAGAGTCGGCATAAGACTTTAGGTCCCTTCCACTCGTGATAGAACAATAGCACGCAAAACACGAGTGGTTGCTGTAGAATCTATGCCCTGGATGTTTAATCAGGAGAATATTCATGATGAGGTAGCAGTTCGTAGCACAATTTATTAATTTTTGAAACTTTTCTGATGAATACGTGATTGTCCATATGGTCGAGTGTGGGCAATAGTGGTGATGTCCAAATGCGGTGTACCCGATCAGTTGAGATACCTACAGTCTCCGTCATCCTAAGCACTTTAAGTCACCAATCGTTCAATATCATTCCATGTATTTTATCAACGATTTCTGGAGTGACCACCTCTTTTGAGTAACCTGAACGTTCGTCGTCGCTTGTACGCTGTACGACTAGAAGGGAACTCAGTTAACCACTTATTTACCATCCAAATTGATACTGTTGAGTCTTCATAATATTTATCCAGGCTTTTCTTGGTTTTTCTTTTGTTTTTCATTTTGTATGCAACAAAGTAGGCTTAATCTGAACACGAAATTAATCTTTTTTTCCATTTACGTTAAAACTCCCGACATTTTCTGCTTCCAATGGTATGTCAAACTTAAATGACGAAACTTTACAGCAGCCCTTTAATATATGACTGTGCCGCGATGTAAGCACTGAACATTGCAGAATATAAAAAATAAATACTAAACCGATATTGTAATACCAAATGTTGAATTAAACAATGCACATCAGTTGGGACCCTATTGTTGAGCTAACACCCTAACCCTTAGTGTTAAGCATAGTTGTAGTTTCAAATTGTCAAAAATAACTTTTTTGTTCGCAATAAATTTTTAAATCGCTTTTAAATCGACAGTGTCGCATTGAATTGAAAGGGAAACAAAAGATCCCTGACTTATCAATCGATCCTAAAATAAGGGACATATTTCTACATAGAATTGTGAATGAGTTTGTTGTATATAGCGAAACAGACTTCAGTAAAATCTCCAAAGCCATGATGCCAGGGATGATTAATTCAATTTTTGTAATGTATCGAAGGTATCCAAAAAATACCAGATAAGAGCATCAATCATTAATTGTCCATATAGTCAGACTACTACTACCACTGATTGACAACTCCAGTGATAGTGACGTTAATTTGAATCCAACTACAACTGGTGACTTGACCAGATTTGAAAAGATGCCGAATAAAGCGTATTAACTTTGCTTTCACTGGGATTCGAACTTTGGACTCCTCTAACCAAGGCCATTCACTCAACCAATAGCGCCATCCAGCTGTTTTACCATCCATGTGTTACTCCCACATTGATTGCTAATTACTGCCCAAAAATGTACTGTACTACCCTACAACCAAAAAAACACTCGTGTCTAGTTATGAAACAGATAAACAGTGTGAAAGTGTGTTGAAAGTCTACATTATTTCAAAAATATGTTTCTGTATACAGGGAACACTCTCTAAGTCGAATTTCTCTCTAATTCGAATTTTTGTTCGCCGAATGTTGGCATTCCCGTCATTTTTTCATAAACTCCCTCAATTCGAACAAATTTTGATATCCCGTGAAAATTCGATTTAGAGGGATTCAAATAGGAGGAGCAACTATGTTCTTTGAATTTTCATTTTTGCGGAGTCAATTTCTGAAGTTATTTGAAACTTTTCATTTCTGGCACAGAATTGGTCGAATGATTTGTGGAAAGTATTCTTTGAATGAAAATCAGATCAGTTCATGTGAGCTTAGGCAACTGGACAATTGTCATCCAAATTCAACCTCCCCATCAGTTGACTAAATTTCATTTCCTCCTTGTAAACTTCACGTATGATGATATATCATTGCCTCCTGAGTCACCTCGAAAGGGATTACCATTTAAGCGCCTCTCACCATCAATCTTTCAATTTCTATCCAAACAATGTACGCTTAACTCAAGTCCCCAAATGCCACAGAGCACTTTCTTTGTTACCCGTTCTCATTCTGTCTCTTTCTCTGTCTAAGCCCCTCATGTGGTTTACCGAATTACTTCCATTCCCTTGCAAAAAAGAAAAACTTAAAATAAAGTAAAATAGTTTAAATTCAACCCCACCGTGGCTCCTCTATTACACGTCCTTTTTCGCAAATCCAGTCTACATTGTGTAGCCATCCATGTACAAAGTCAAACAAGAGCTTCATCATCATCCTCATCATCATCCACAACAGCGACGATGACGCTGTCACAAGAGGGAGCTGCCATGCCATTCCGCCCCCAACCCTCATACCCCCCTCCCAGCACAAACGCCATCATCTCTCCAATGGAGGGAGTGGAGATTTTCTCAAAATGTCCATGTGTATACACACACGCCAGTGTCCACCCCATATCCAAAATCACACCAACTAAATTATGTACGAGCACATCTCGAATTCCCACCGAGACGAGGGTGTGTGTGCTCGAGCATCTATAGGATACAACAACGAAAACAAAAACGACGAAGACGACGGCGACGTCGTCGTCGACGACAACGCAAGTATCTAACTCATATGGTATCTGCAAAACGAAAACGTCTCTTTGTGTGTCCAGGCACATAGTTATACTCCCTTTTCATACATAGAAAGGACTTCTAATACATAATGGCATTGGAGATACGAGTACACACAGTCGAAGGAACGGTCGGTCCTCCACCAACATGTGCGCATAGGTATACATCACATGTGAGATGTCCCACACCAGCCACTATCCACCATCCAAACATCAACCACCACCACCACCACCACCATCGTCAGCATCGCCATCGCCATCGTCACCCACCCACCCCATCTCTTTATCCACATAGGAACCGTGTTCGGCGCTTTTTGTATATCCAATCACATGACAGGCCGTCGGCCATCTTGTTTTAGATAACCCCAAAAGCCATATGAGTGGAATGCCTGACATTCACTCAGAGCCAGGGCAACCCAACGCCCGCCGACCCACCACATCCCATCCCCCACTCCATCGCACACCAAGTATCGGAGCCCGGCCGCAGCCCCAGTCACAGCTCCGGCACTGGCTCTAGCCCTGGCTCCAGCATCAACAGCAGCACCAGCAGCGCCACTGGAGAACTAAATAGAAAACATATAAACACCGCTTTGCCATTGCCTATTGATATTGTGTGTATCTGTGCTTATTCTGTGACAAGCATTGCTGCCATAGCGCCGGGCTTGATATATTGCCTCTGCAATACATTGTGCGCTGCCACCCAAAAACCACCCACACCACATCACTTGAAAATCAACTGACAAAAACCAGCGCAACATACCGTACCGTTCTACATAACACTGTGTGAGAGCACACAGGATGAACCCCACACCAGTTTGCACGCGCCACCATGCGAAGGCCCCACCAGGACGCAAAGCCACTCATGAGATTGTGTGGCTATGTCATCCTGGAAAAAGCTTTCGCACAGATGTTGTTTCTTATTTTCCCCCGTGGCAGATGGGAATACCATCCAGGAACTAGTCCGCCTTTCATTTATGCTCGTCGGCTCCCGAAGGGAGCTCAACTCGTTCCCTAACACATCGCCCAGCCACCCACTCACTGTGAGATACACACACTCACACTCACACACACACAGCCACACACATGTACACTCGCCGTGCTGTCCCTTTGTTCCATTTTCTAAGGGTCGAATTTAAATACACTCTCGCCCGCTGACGACGACGACGACGACAACGACGTCGAGGATGATGTTGGCCGCACATGTATGGCTTCACGTATCGCCGTGGGTTTCATGTGTGCTAGAGGAACCCCGCCATACACCAACCAAACCCCCCCTCCTCTACTCCACCTACAAGATCGACCGACCGACCGACCCCCATGCGAGCACACTCAACCCGTGCGGAGAACACAAAAGAAAGTTTTGAAAAACGACGGGTCTAAGTGCCAGCAATGAGGTGTATCGCAAGGAGGGTTGTTGCCAGCAGCAGCAGCAGCAACGACAACGGGTGGCCAAGAGAGTTTGTGTGTATGTGTGTGTGTTGGAGGAGCCGTGGGGTGGCTGTACACATGTGAACTTTTGTGGAAGGACTAAAAATTGGGATATAAACTCGACGAATGTGAAGTAGCGCTGGGACATAATTTCTTGTTTTTTATTTATCCCCCTCTTCCCTCCCCTGCTCGTCCTCGTTGCCCACTTCATCATGGCTGTCGTTGTCGTCGTCGTCGTCGTCGTCGTCCTGCCAGCCACCCTTTTTTGTTTTCTCTGGATCTCTGGATATGCCGCGCTTTTGAGTTTTCATGTTCGGTTCGGTCTTCACTTCGCTTCATCTCCATATCCATCTCCAGCTTGCTCTTCTCTTCTCAATTTAAATAGATTGCTAGAATGTGCTCTCTGGGCGGGCGGGGGTTGATGTGTGGGTGTAGGGGGGGAGGGGCTGGGGCTGTGACGGTTCGACGGGTGAGCATTGGGTGGGGGACTGCTTTGGAGTAGTCTTATCTCAGTGGATTGTGTGTAGGTACGTATGCATGGTTGTGCGGTAATCAGCACACACTTACTCGTACGTCCGTGGTCTTTGAAGCCATCGCTGTGCCACTGCCACCGCCACCACCGGCCCCGCATCCTTCGCCGCCTTTGAGCACGCATGTGAGTTGCGAGATGTGCCATTCGACAGGGCGACGTCGACCATGGATTGCTTGCGCCATCACCACCACCACCGGTGGAGTGAGTTGGTTGCTTAGCTATTTCGTTTCTGAAGGACCCAGTCGTCGTCATCCACATACCCCCACCTTCGTCTCCAGCGTCGTTGACGTACCTTAATTGAAATAAAGAAAGAGTATTCACCCGTTGCTACTGGGAACATTATTTAGAGCCAATTATTTTGTTATACTTAGTTACGTACGTACATGTGTGGTGCGAGGGGATGTGTTCGTTTGATGCGGTGGGCACACCGACTCGGGCCGGAGGAGTGCAGGTTGTGTGCGGTACAGTCGAATCCTGAGCTTTGTAAGATGAAATTAATATCTCGTCTAAGCACCGCACTCATTCACTTGACTTTCTCTCTCTCACTCTCTTTGGTACACACACCCACACACTGGGCACGCGAAAGTGAGAGAGCAAGGGATGTGTAGTCAATTTTGTGAAATGGAATTGAGAAGGATTAAACTTTGACGTGAGCTACTCTCCTTAATTTTCATTACCAGGAGCAGTTCTTCGTTTTAATTTGCTTTCGTACTTTTACAGTACCTAATAACATTTTAATTATAGGGGATACTCGTATGCGTGTATCCCTTTTGACTAATGAAACAAGAAGCGAACGGCTTCCTTTGGAAAGGCGCTTTATTCAAGTTTCTCTTGGTTGCGGTTTCGTCCTTCTTACGGGGACAGCCCTTAGATGCTTGCTGAGAATGAATTTGTTGAATGGGAGCTTCTAAAAGTGGTTCAGGTTCAGGATTCTGTTGTCTGAAGACTGGGGCCTTGGAGACAACGACGTTTGACCAATGACCAATCAGGCACAACAAATAAATTTGGACGGAGGCCTCAACTCGACTTTTTAACATTTCTCGTTCAATCGAAATTTAGTGCAGACCTTGGTACATATTTAAAACGAATCGAAGTGCATCAACTAATATGTCACTTAACTAGGTCGAGACGCTGCTGAGCCTCGTGTTGTCCGAAAGTAAGAAGAATCTTGAAGCAATTGATCTATTACCCCTGTTTGGATTTATTTGTCTTAATAAAGCTCAACTCCAAGTTACAAGTACGACGAAGATGTGCTTACTGAATGTTATATTATCGACAGTCTGGTCATAACATATAGATATTGCTCTGGCGAAAGCTAAAAAGGCCTTTGCTGTAGCAAGGGGGTTGTTTTACAGCAGCCAACTTGACACCAGAGTAAAGGTAATCTGCTACATGGCCCTCATCCGGCCAGTTATGGCCTACGGTTGTCCACTGTGGTTCAATGTGAGTCCTTCCCAGAGGTTGTTCGAGAGACAGTGTCTTCGCACTTGTCTCCGGTTGTATCGTACACCCGAGTCTGAGTACAAGAAGTTCTATCCCAACGAGGTCCTGTACAACGCGGCAAACTTGAACAGGATAGATAATTTTATTATTAAACTGATCAGAAGGCATATTGCACGACCTATGACTTCTTCCAACAGTCTGATCTTTGGGGCTTACTACCCCATTGCTATGTACCATGAGAGAGTGCGCCTCACCGGCTTTATTCCTCCTGAAGCGTTCCTCTATCTCGACACAATTGGCCTAATACAGGATCCACAAGGATGTCCTGTCATTTTTCATGTCGTACGCCGAACAGTGGACAGGCGACTCCAATACGAGCGGGATGTCGCTCGCAGTCACGAGGATCTCTTCCGGTTCAGTAGAGCGATTTCTGCTCGAGACAGAAGAGAGTCTGCCAAAGAACGGCAATTTTACTGGTGGTTACACCAAAAGCAGTCTTTTCAAGATGATGACGCGATAGTTGACCGTGGTGGCCAACTTACATAGATTACAGGGTAGCACTTAAGGAAAAAAAAATATATATACAGAACAAAAAAAAAAGGTGCACTACGGCGTATAAATTATGTATGTTAGGCATATACATACATAACATATACGCCCTGGTGCACGTGCCCGTAAAGTTACGGACATAGTTAAGATATTTTTTTAAGTTTTAATGTTAGGTTAAGATAGATAAATTAAGCCAAGTTTTTTACCAGTTTTCTTGGCTAAACAAAAACAGACTATTCGTAACTGAAACAAAAAAAGCATACACTAAGCCGAAAGGCATACTTAAATTAAGATCAGAATAGCTTAGAGTGCCCGTATAGGGTCAGCAGGTTAGACGTAAGAACAATTGTTAAGATAGTTAGGCTAGTTTTAAATATTTTTGTTTAGCACGTAAGTAAATGAATTAAAAACAAAACAAACATGAATTTAAAACTGTCTGGTCATTGGTTCAAAGTTGTCAAGTCCCAATTGGAAAACTCCTTGTAAAAGTCTTAGATAAAATTTCACATTCTGCCGATAAACAGACTGAACAAATCGAACTTCCGTTAGTTAGAATAAGCTTTTTTAGGATTTTTATCGATATTTTACAAAATTAGAGAGACTTCAATATTTTTGGCCAAATTGCGCATTTCCAAATTGGGAAGTGAAAAATTCAGTCTGTCTACGTACTTCCATATGATAATGTATTATTTCAAGATATATTCAATATTTCACGTATATTGGTTGCAAATATTTTGAGTTTTCCGGTCAACTTAAAAAGTGCAGTTTTCAATAAAACGCGTTTTGAGGCCTTGTACTAAAATTCGAAAACAGAGTACTTAGAGATTTTTCCCGACCATAATCTTTTGGGACATCATTTTTTGGTGGCTTAGGGGACAATTTAATATTTTCGAAAATTTCCCTTAACCCAATGACACTGATCGCCTACTGCGCCAAGCTATCTTCGAGAAGAAATTCTCTCTTCTCAGCATTCCTTCCAGATCGGATTAGATGTCTGACAATCAGGCACTGAATGATCGGACGAAGACATACGAACGAGTGGGTGTGTTAACGGCAGCAGCTCGGCGGAACCCAACTTTAACTTGAAATTCCACTATGCACTTCCCCTACACACTCCCTTTATAGCTTACATTGCACTTCCGACACACACTGCACTCCAGTACATTAACTCCAAGCACATTCACCCCGCACTTCCGTCACACGATACCCATTCAGCACTTTTTGGCAACTCATTCACTGCACACAACATTTAATAATTTTATTGTTAAGACAGGTCAGTTAATGTTTACGGATTGAAAATAAAATCAGTCATAGACTGGAAGGAAAACGAAACGATTCGTTTTATTTAACTTCTACTCCAAAGACCTCAATATTGCTGCTCTCATTGAAGATCAATCACCACTGCAACGATTTTCCTACAGAAACCATTGCGATCCATTAGCCATTTACGGAAAAAGCACTGTCCTTGCTCAAGAGCAATGCAATATCCTAAAAAAGATATCACCATCTATTTCGGACAGCCAGATCGCAATTAAGTCCTTGAATAATGTCATGTTCAATTCAAAAACATTCCTTATTTGTAGGCTGTCTTTTAACGACATGGCTGAGCATTTGATTTATGTGGGTGCCAAGATACTGTGACATACCGGGAAATTGAAAAGCCGATCAGCTGGCTAGGTGTGGAGCAACCTCTTCTGTAACACCAGGCGGAGATCCACCTTCTATGCCGACTACCTACAGCCTATCATCTTCCTAAGATTACAGCCTACCATCTTCTTAAAATACACACGATTAAAACAACCAATCCAAGTGGCTAGAAGGCACGACCTGTCTTAAAAAAAAAGAGATATAGCCAGCACAAAATCTCAACCGATCACTCTGTTCGCTTAGACTAAGCTGATCTGATGTAGCGCTCTGGCAATTCGTAAGTACTCACATCTAGGGGCCTCCTATTTCAATAATATCAGCGAACTAAATAGCGTCAGTATTAGTCGTCTAAGCCGCTTGTCATAAGCACCAACTGGTTCCATGCTTAGGAGTAGTCAATCCTCGTTGTATTAAAATGGGTCAGCAGTAGTCAGCCACTTCAACCAACATTCAGCCTTAAAAGACTTAAAAGAGCAGTAAATTCAATCTTTCGAAAATAAAATTGGATTTACATTGAATTCTGATCGATTCCGTCCAGTTTGCGTTGATTTCTGCTGCTGAGGATGTTTCAACCATCAACTATGAAGACCTTCCACTGACGTGAGCTCAATCCGTCGCGGTCGCTTACGCAGAATAATACAAAAAAATATGGTGGGCGCTGCAGTCTGAGGTGGATCTGGGCCTTGCTCCTACATTAACCTCTCGTGATGTGCGTGATATTGTCCTCTCAAGTATGGAGGGGACCTAAAGTTTAATGCTGTCTCGGAAAGTCGAACTTTGAGAAGCTTTCACTGGACAGGTATACTCTTTGAGCAAAATGTACATATTTTTAGTAGGTCACTGTATTTTTTTTCTAATTTACATATTTCGATTTGATGTCCAATAAATTTCATAGAGTTGTCACATTTGTGAGTAAAGCCCCAGATTTTGAGCGTATACCTCATTACACGTGATCACGTGACACGTATGTACGAGCCACACGTCATAAATACACGTAAAAAGCTACGTGAAATTGGTTTCTTTCATATGTAAACTAGAGTTCAGACGATATACAACATATGTTACAATCTGGTAAAAATGGTAAATTCACGTGAAATTAAATCACGCCATACGTGACACGTACTAATTCAGGCACATGCAAAATTCATGTACGCAAGTGAAACTGTACATGTTGTTCCATCTTGACATACTTATTACTTCCTAATCAGACCTGCGACCCATAACCACTGATCTGACATTATTAGTTGCACCACATCCTGCTGTCTCCAGCATCAAATAAGGCTTCCTTCCTCCATCACTGTCTTTCTAATCCTAATCAAAGAATACATCATCTTGAAAATGAAAAGCAAAACTGCACATCAAAGCGTTTAACGCTTCACAAATGACACAACAAAACGGAAGCATAATGGACTATGTAACCAAATGATTGATGTGAACACAGGCTTAGCTCCTAAACCAGGCCCCCAATTGTTTCCATTAGCGCTTGCAGATGATGCAAAAAGCGAAGGATCCGTGTATGAGTTGGCTTCACATGTGCGGTTTGTGCGGTTTAATCAAAGAAAAACCCAAGCCCAGCGAGTCGCAACGAAACGCGAATTGAAACGCATCTGATCTGTGTAACAGTGCATTGTCTCATTCATGCTAGACGGCACGCAACCCTACCGAGCCGAACCGAACCGAAAAATCCTCAGAGGATAACCAACCCCCTGGCAAAACCGCGACTCTGTGAGCTTCAATTTTAATGAACATTCATGCTAGTCGTTGCGCTCTCTTTCTGACTCAGTCTCTCTGTCTCACTGGTGTCCTCGGTCTCGGTGCATGCCACGTAACGGTGCTCCTCCACAAAGTCACATTTGTTCGCAGCGGCGGGCATGCAAAAGTCCTCAATCCTCCTCGAGTACATCACAAAGACGAATGAGGACCCGAAAGGATCTCCCCACAAAAGACATAAAAGAAAATTAATATGGGTGGCTGGGTAATAGTTCTGTCAGAGTCCTTTTCGGCATTTATCTATGTAATCAAAGCAGGGATGGGTGCAGCGTAGCACGGGGGCCACAGATGTGGGCAGAATCTCGCTGCGAATGCTGCGAATTAGTTGGAAACACCTTGTTCTGTCATTCCGGGACACGACTTCCTGTAATGCCTCCCTTCTGACATCGCCCCACCATCAACCAACACTCATCTCCCACTCCGCAGCAGTTTCTGCGTCTCTTTCTGGTCCCGGACACACATGTGTAGCCACACACAGTGAGGACCTCGCTCTAGTGCACACACATGACGTGTGTATCGTCGTCCTCGTCCTCGTCCTCGTCCTCGTCGTCGTCATACACTTCGGTCGTAGTCATAGACGAGAAGGCTTAGAGCCGCACGCCCGCACGGTTCCCACCCCACACCCCCCCGCCAGGCAAACTACTTTGAGCTCTGCCATCATTTTCATTGTGAAAGTTTTAATTAATGCCGTCGTCCCTAATGAGTTCATATGCTGGATGTGGAAATAAACGTGTATAATGCGGGGTTTATTATATATGCTTGCTGCTCCTGTGGCTCCGTGGCTCCGCGATTCCTCCCATCAGCCAGGCCTGGCGACGACTTGCCACACACTCGCACGGTGGGATGGGACAGCACATCCATACATATGATGAACATTTTCCTTGCAGCTCCTTTGTTCGGCCAGTTGAAAATACAAAGCGAACTTAAAAGACGTAATTCCAAATTTGCTTTTTTTTTTTGTGTGCAAATTATAAACATTTTTTTAATTAAGGACGATGAATTAATGAATATCTGACATCTGACGGCAAAGACGAGCATAGACGCATGCATGCGACGTTCTGATGGCTTATTGGTCTTTGGAGTGCACCCGTCTGTGGGTTGTTTTTTTTTTTGTTTTTGTAAATTCCTCTGAGAACCTTTGAAAGGACAACTGAGGGAATATCTTTAGTTCAGTATTTATCCATTTGATCTGGTACATTCAGGAAATAAATAAAAGACGTTTTTGAACAAGCAGTATAAGGAGCATAGAAGGACGAGAAAGGATCGTGAGCTCTACGCAATTAAAAGAATGAAAGAACGCCAACTTCTCAGCAGAAAAGAAAAGAAAGAGCATGAGAAGCTTGCGATCGAGGAAATCGGGAGTTGTTATGGCAGGAATGATTTCCGAAATTTCGGCAGTTCTAACAATGGTTTAATCCAACCATCCAATGGGTATAAACTTCGAACAGAAGCCTGGTTCGGGACGAAGGCAGTCGCAGTCGATACTGGAAGAAACTGGAAAGATCTCTTCTGTAGACTGTAAAACGGCCAATACCGCTGTCAGGCAGAATTACAATCAACCACTGTCCACACAATGGACGATGATAGAAAAGAATTCCGTTCCCCGATCTGGACTCGTGCAGAAGTCGAGATTAAGGTGGAATAAGGTGCATCAGCAGTCCTTGTCTGCGGGACTTCTTAAAGCATCTCCTCAAGATGGAAGGGCATAACTTTCAATCTCATAAAAGGCGCTCCATTATGTGAGTTTTTCAACATCATCCACAGTGGCACGATTTTTCAAAAGACTGAACAATTGCTGGCATACGCAAAACGATGTACATACATATACGACGTGTTGAAGGAACCACATGCACCATCGACGACTTGATCACAGCGTCACCGTATGCAGAACTACTTTTGACGCTCCGCAGTAACAGCAAGCAGTACAAGCAACCTCAGCACCGACATCAAACGTAGAGTAACTCTTGCCTACCGCTGTTCATTAGGTCTCAAAAGGCATTTGAAGGCTCTCCCGAAAGACCTAGCTGGCATTATAAATCGTGATTTTTTTAAAAGCTAGAGGAAAGTTTTTCAAAAAGGAACACATAAAATTCAGAAAAATTCATGAAATCTTTATTTGAATCGATAGTACGGTCCATATAATTTAATGTTGGAAGATTATTTCATGCAAATGTTGACCTTGACAGCGCCTCAAATGGTCCATCCGCTAAGTCCAATTTTGGCATACTCTTTCCAACATTTCGGCCGGTATCTCGCGAATAAATGCTTCAATGTTTTCTTCCAATGGGTCAATTGAAGCGGGCTTGTCTGTATAGACATGAGCTTTAACATAGCTTCACAAAAAATAGTCTAAAGGCGTTAAATCGCACGATCTAGGCAGCCAATTGACCGGTCCCGAACGTGAAATAAAATGTTCACCGAACTCGCCCCTCAATAAGTCCATTGTTGCGCGTGCTGTGTGGCATGTGGCACCGTCTTGTTGAAACCACATGTCATGCAAGTCAAGCTCTTGCATTTTGGGCAAAAAAAAGTTGGATATCATCTCACGGTAGCACTCACCATTCACAGTTACGTTACGATTCGTATCATCTTTGAAGAAGTACGGTCCAATGATGCCACCAGCCCATAAACCGCACCAAACTGTGAATTTTTCTGGATGCATTGGTAGCTCTTGCAATGCCTCTGGCTGATATTCACTCCAGAATCGACAATTCTGCTTATTTACGTACCCATTGAGCCAAAAATGAGCTTCGTCATAAAATGGAAGAAGCGCGCGATGAACTTTCTTAACAGAGCACGCATTTTGATAATAAAATTCAATAATTTGCAAGCGTTGTTCGTTTGTAAGACGATTCATGGTTAAATTATAGACCAAACTGAAGATGTTTGACAGTGAAACAAAACACGAAACGTGCGTCAGCTGTTTAAACCAGTGTTGCCAAAAAGATAATAGCTAAAAAATCACCCTTTATATCATTCTCTTGTTTGCGTTAAAGACATTTGGAGGCAAAGATTGAACAACGAACTGCACGGCCTATACAACGACATGAGTCTTAATTAGCTGGGCAGTGTGGATTACATGGACAACTTAGGCCACTTTTACACACGCTAAATTCGTCACCGATTTTTGTATGAAGTGGTCAAGAGGTGAGACAGAAGGGATCACACAAAGGATATAACACACAACCGCAACGAATTTAGCTTTAGCTGACCTTAGCTGTTGATGTTTTTTTTTTCATCACAAGGCACATACAAAATAATACGTTCTCTTAGTGTATGCCAGTGAGTATCACTTTACACAACAGATGTTTGTTGCGCGACTAAGGATCGTCTACCGATTTCGCATCTCACAGATTACTTCAATAAACAATAATGTTATCAATCTAAAGTCAATGAAAAAAACGCAGTTCTTAAACGAGTTATGATAAAATCAATTTCGTTGCAGAGTTCATTAAATGTTCTTATACACCTAGTAATATGCTCATTGCATCCGTAAATTGTTCTATGCATTCTATCGAAAAGTGTATTTATAACCCGAAGATATCTTTGGGAGTATATATATTTATAAGCAAACTCAAGTTCCCAGACACTTGAAATGGTCCCCGTCTTTCTCTTCTGATACATTATTGAATGAATTGGAAGTTTCTTTTCTAATACCGGGCCTCTCAAAAATGTCTGCTATTCCGAAGGTCTTTGAGTTGATTGTGGCATAAACGACACAATTGCCAGGCTACCTCAGGGCTGTAATTTAGATCCACTTCTTTTTAAAACATTCATAAATGAAGCCACTTCAAGCCTCAATCAGGTTAGAAATTCGAATGGTAGTGTAAGAATTCAAAAAGGTTTAAATATAAATAAAGATATAATCTGAATCGAAAAATGTTAAATGCCATTTCTTGTTTGATTCATTTTTGAAATGATGCTTGATGAAGGGCATTGGATCTATGACTCAAGTCGCATGTCAAGACATTATCTGCACATCTGTCTGGCCTCAGATTACATCAGTTCTGGTAGCAAAATTGGTCCAATGAATGCAAAATCGACTTAAGAGACAACAAAACCTGTGTGGTATAGACTATCTGAAAGACATAGTCCAATGTGAGTGCGCAATGGAGCCAACAAGTAATGGTCTAAGTGAGCAACGGCGTAAATGGCCAACAGGGCACCCTATCGCGTACACATCAAGCCCAAGAGGCATGCAAAAAATGATAAAGTTTCTCCTCCAGTGGCGTCGGAAATCTTGTCTGAATTGGATGCAAAACGTCGAGGCTGCTTACGTCAACCTCACAAGCAAAGTAACTAAAGAGTTTTTTTGTTCAAATCTTGTAGAGGCGTTGGAGAGAGCACCCCCAATTTCCAGACCCCAACCCGATTGAGCACCTTTGGATGATCTTAAATGATAGAATCCCATTGGAGGAGCATTGCAGCATAATGTTTATTTGGAAAAGTTTAAACAATGAGTGGGAGAAAATTCCTGGTGACACTGGGAAGAAAAATAATTTTGAGCATGCATTGCGCCAATTATAATTCTAAAGGAAGTGTGTATTATGACACCATAATTTCCAGCCAAACTAAAATTGCTCATATTGGCGTGATTTTTGTCACGACATTAACGTTCTCCTTTCGTATTGACTTGGCAGTAGCTAAAGCTAAATAAATGCATGGGTTGCTGAAAAGAACGTTTGATTAATTCTCGAGTATTTATGCTCTGAAGTCAGCGTATGTTTTGCGTCCAATTCTTGAATATTGCTCTGTTCCACGGTGTCCGCCCTTTATGAATTCTGCCCTACGTCTAGAAAGGTTCAGAAAGCAGTTATAAGATTTATAACTAAATTGTAACCAAACAAGAAATGGAATCTTGATAAGCGTGCCGCTTTATTAAACAAGTTGTGCCTTAATTGGATTGAAAGCATTTGACAACAGCCGATATATTCATCGATGATATTTATCCATGTCTGACATTCATCAAAATGTATCCAGAACGAAGTCTTCGAACAAGAAAATGTCAATTCCACCGAAGGCGCCATCATAATTTTGGGTTTAATGAACCACTGACAACAATGTGCGTGTTTTTTTTTAAACTCAATTTTGCCTTCTAAAATCAGGTGTAGTGAGCCTGGCTTGAATTTTTCGAATTATAGACCTTCTCGCTGGATTCATTCAGGTCATCACTTGTACCCGTGTTTATGTAAAAGAAGGAACAAAGATCCACTCAAGCCAGAAAAATCCACACCATTAAGGAAAAAGACAAAACCAACACCGCATGCGTCAACATTTCTCCCCTTAAGCTCCTTTCGTCTAATTCCCTTCGATAATCTCTGAAGGATCAATTCACCAGTTCAAGAAGTTCAAACCACTCCATTCCGATCTGAAATCCCGTCCTATGCTCGTGCCACTGTCAAAGATCCCACCATTCTTCAACAAAAGATTCCGAACACCCCTTCAAGTCATCAATCTTCAGAAAAGAAAAACCATCCGTTTCCCTTCAAAAATCACCTTTAAGGCGTTGAAAACACTCGCCCCTAATAATGGTTAAACTATTTTGAAAAATCCTTCCAAAATTACCGAAAACATTGTCATATCCCTCTCAGCCCTCGAGGTCAAAGTGCAAAAATTCCTCAATCAAAGAGGGAGAGACACATTTGGTTAACACCTTGCTGCAGAATTATCCGCCGCACACGTTTCCAATTAACATCTTGTGCCGACATCATTCGCAAGAGAAACCAGTTCTCTTTTTTTCCCTCAGTTCATCGAAAACGGCTGTACTGACCGCTGGACAGCGAGTGGTCGAATATAGAATTGATTTATGTGCTGGAAGAGACCGGCAAGGAGGGTTTGTGTGTAAATTCGTTTCTATTGAATAGCAGTCGGCAGATTTTTTTTTAATGAGAAGGTCGTTGCAGTTGGCCCTGAGGAAGGGGATGAAATACGCAAGAAGTAACCAGAAATTGATGTTGATTGTGATTGGTGGTCTAAAGGAAATCTTTTCTGAACAACTCTGCTTTTGAGAAAAAAATAGTTGGAAGGAAAGAAGTCAAAATTATCTTATCTGGATAAAAAAAATCAATCCAGATAAATGCACAAGTTCTAAGCGCTGTTGAATACAAATGCAATTTCTAATGTAGTTCAGAAGCAGAACAAAAGGAAGGGAATGATGTTAAATTTTAGTACAGTAGAAGTGTTGGAAGCGCGCTCTAGAGCTATGGTCGAGCATAGGATGGGGGATGAACAGCGCGGCTTTCGTCCCGGCAGAAGTACAACCGACCAGCTTTTCACTCTAAGAATGGTACTTGAGAAGGCTTGGGAGTATGCCAAACCCATTAACAGTTGTTTTGTAGACTTGGAAAATGCATATGACCGACTCCCTCGAGGTAAACTCTGGAGTGTTCTGCAGGAGTATGGGATTGATGGTCCTCTTCTGGGGGCCATGCAGTCTCTATACACAAACTGTAGCAGCTGTGTTCGGGTAAACGGTGCTAAATCAACACCTTTCATCGTGGGCGTTGGACTTCACCAAGGGTGTGTCTTGTCACCTCTCCTTTTCATTGTAAATATATATGGACTGGATGTTGCAGCGCAGCCGAGATGAGGAATGTTTCACATTGGGAGAGTTGAGGGTAAGTCATCTGCAGCTTATTTCGAAACTTGGTACTTGAGATTCCTACTGAAGCCTTCTGGTCCAGCGTCGAAAAATGGTCATAGGAGACTGGAGTAAAAGATATCGTGATATAAGCTTATAGGCAGGAGATCACGTTAATCAATTACTCACTTGTGCTCTTAATAGGGTACGTTTTAATACCATGAGACTTTCTTTTTTGCCTAAAACCATCCAGATTCATATATGAATTCTAAAAGGCTTTCAGTTCAACACCGCTTAAGATCTCCAGCTCTACGAAGAAGTGCTTTCCTAGGAACTACCTCCGTTTCTTTGCTAGGGCTGGGCATTCGAAGCGCAATCGTCTCTGCAGCTTCTGCAAATTTACATACGCCATGCATGCGTAGCTATTGCTCGGTAGGGAATCCTATTAGCATGCATACTATCTTGCGACATAAAACTGATGAATGATGATGATCTATTATTGCTTTGCGTCGACGAAATAGCCCTTGCTGTTCCTCCAATACCCAGCCCAAACCATTGAGCTCTGGATCTGTCCAGAGCTTCGTCTTGCAAATGTTTGATGTTAGATACCTTTGTAGGGACACTGTCCGCTTTTTCGTTTCCTTGGATGCCAGTCTACCCTGCTACCCAGCACAGTGTCACCAAGGATATCTAGACTTCTATGTAAGTTTAGGGTTGGATCATCATGCTGGACCTCTAATGCGATGCACGCCGCGGGTAAATTTTCTTCGCAAAGTCGAATACGTAAGCCAAAATTAACAGTTTTTTTTCAAGGTTCGTGTTTGTCCTTCCGTCCAGTCGTTCAGCTTCTCTCGTAGCATACAAGTGTCTGCTAAAAACTGCTTAAAACCTTCAAGGCTCTCATTTACATCATTGATTTGTGATTTTTTTTCCATCCTCGATTTCCTTCGTCAGACGCTGTTGAGTGTCGCCTTCAATTTGAATCAATTATTCGTCATTCTGCCAGTTTCCTATCCTCTCAGAGCGAAGCAATAAACAAATTGATTTGAAAATACAGAAAGTTGCCCTCTCCCGATTGTCCCACTTGATTGGTCATTCAGCGTCACATAGGTTGTTGGACACGAGTTGCGTCTTCATTTTCAATCAGCTTTCCATTCCCATCTGATGAACATAATGCAATTTTCCAGTAAATCAGTTTCGCATTCTGCCGCATCGATTGTTATGCTAAATTATCGTCTATTTCACACGTTTCCCCATTCCCCCATTTCCATTCCACAGCTTGTTGCTCCATCGCAACGTGTTAATGTAATCGCAGGAAGTCTATTTACCTATCAAGAAACTGGGTCGCTTTTGTCAAGGGATAACCCACACAGCAACAAAAAAAATGAAAAAAAAGAGACGCGAAAGAAAAAAACACAACACTGCACCCAACGCAAGGACAATAGTTGGGCGCGCGTACTCCTTTTTTTGCTTCTCTGCCTTTTGTACTTGCGTTAACGAACTTTCCCTGCACGCTCTTTTGCAAGATAATTTCGAATGCGGAGAATGGGGTTTCCTCGTCCTTCGTCCTTGAAGGAACACGAAGGATTCTGAATTCAGCGAGCGGCGCACCGCACCGCTTCGCAAAGCCAAGACAGACTACGATGTGGCATGGCGCGGCGTGCCGTGGCGTGCCTTCACTTTGGAAAAAAGCGCGCGCCCGCCCCAGAGACTGCGAGAGAGGGGGCTCCGCGGGGCGGAGTGCCTTTGTGTGTGCAGTGTAAAAATGTCCCCTTTAGAATTTTCTTTATTTTAAGGAAATAAAAACGCCAGCCAGCTGCAAGGAAGTGTTGAATGAGAAAAATATGTAAGTGTACACACTTGCGAGAGAGTACAAGATGCTCTAGAAGGAGGCAATGTTGTTGCTGTTTCTGTTGCTGCTCATGGTGATGGCTCGACGGAGGTGGCGCTGGCGTTGGAGCTGGCTGTGGGCAGAGTCGGAGGGGACTGCCATAATGAGGGTATATTTTTATACATCCAGTCAAGGTCGGGGTCGTTATTCTTTTAATTCGACGTCGCGACTATATAGAATTTTCCTAGTGCCACCGTTCGTGCGTAAGGAGGCGGCTAAATGAAATATGAGCACAAAAGGATGAGGGAACGTGAAAGGAAGTGAGACATTTCTTGTTGTTTTTGTTCTTGCGTTTATTTCCAGAATCGTTTACTGATTGTGTGTCTAGCGATAGTTGCTGATGAATGATTTTGAGACACTGCTTTATGAAGTGGGAGGATGTCATTTGGAAACTTTTTGAATGATGATGTTGAGGGAGGGCAAGGGAATAATTTGACACTTGTCTGACGGGATTGAGGTTAGCCATGCACTTGACCTTATTAACTGAAGCTGAATGGTGGACATTTTGTCCATCGATCGAAGGACATTGGTTTTGGAGTTAGTGTTGCGTTTGTCGAATGGATTCATTTTCTGGGTGTACACGTGTTGTTGGTTTACTCAGATAAGAGTAAGTAGTCAGGTAGTCATTTTTAATTGCATCGATCAACCTTGACAAAACTTTTTGAATGAATACATTATGGCCATCTGGGTATATTTCATAAAAACTTGATATTTTCCTTAGTAGCGCCATGATCTCAACCACATTCTTCAGAGTGGTCGATAACCACACGAGGTTTCTTTTCAGCTGTGTGTACAGCCAACGCGTTCCTCATCGGTATCGTTTCTGTTTTTCCATAGTGCCTATACGGCTGCTTCTGCAAGCGTTTGTAAAGCATTCGTCTACTGTTTGATCATTCTTTTCTACTTGGCCTCCACCTCTTTCTTCAAATCGGCGATGCAATTCTTTTCATTTGAAGCAAACAAGGTCATCTACAACTGAAGCTGGCACGGCTGGTGCCTCTTGATAGAACCTGAAAAAAAATATTGAGGGGCAAGAGTAAATTTAAGTTTGGTGTAAGAAATGTTCATCGGTTTTATTGTTTAGATGTAAAAGCTGAAGTTTCATGCTACTCTGTTGTCGGTTCGTCTATTTTTGTGTATGTGGACGATATTGGTGCCGGTTTGTTTTTCAGTGTTAGTATGTTTGACAGCTGACACGTGATTCGTGACGTGAGTCATCGGGCTGGGCCGGGCTTTGGGGTCACTCATATATCAAGCCCAAGAGATAGACATGTCATAGTCCAGGAGGAGAATTCATACGATGCCTTCATACAATAGCTAAATAAATAACAAAACCAACTGAGCTTGGATGGGACTGTTAAAAATAATAAATGGGACTAACCACTTGAGCTCCCCCAAGATCTTACTGGGAGTCTGATTATCAGACGCCGGATGGTCCTCTGCGAATCTTCACAGATGGATCGAAGATGGGCGATGGTGTGGGACCAGGGTAGGTATATACTAAGGATCTAAACATCTAACTGTCATTCCGACTACCAAACCACTGTAGCTTCTTTCCGGCAGAAACTAAAGCGCTTTCCTGTCTAAAAAACAATGTAATATCAAGCACATATGTATATCGTCATCTGTTCCGACAGCCAGGCAGCTATCAAATCTCTGGACGCAGTCGCTTCTAACTCAAAGACTTCCCTGAATTGTCGCCTATCTCTCAACGAGATGGCCAAGTATTTTAACATCCAACTTATGTGGGTGCCGGGACACTGTGACATCCCAGAGATTTGGAAGCGGACGACCTCGCTAGAAAGGGTACCAAGGTGATACGCCTTCCGGGTGGTGATATGCCATCCATGCCTATCGCTACTGCGTAACATCTACTAAAGTGTGAAACACTTACCAACACGAATCTTGCAGATGAACTACCGGCAAAACTACTATGGCCCACCATAGATACTGATCAGGTTGAGTAGACTCAACCTTAGAACCATTATCGGCGTACTTACCGGGCATTGTACCATTGGCACGCACGCCTCCAGACGAGGCCTTCCCTTTAATGACTTCTGTAGAAGATGCAGGGATGAAGAGGTGGTCTAAACCATTTCACATCTCCTATGTAATTGCAATGCTCTCTCCACACGTAGAAAGCGTATCTGGACGCCTACTACTTCAACAACTTGACAGAACTTACCAACATCACTATCAGTCGACTCCTCTGCTTTATCAAAAGCGCTATCTGGTTTGCGGAATAGGCTTTTAGATCCGCATGGTATCACAACGGGGCTACTCTGGCCTAAGTGTGACTGCTGCTCCAGCCTAACCACTTGTGCTCTGAGTGCAATAATCGATTACTATCGATAATGATAATATGAAATGCAGATGGAGTAAATCTATTGTTAACCGCTGTAACTAGTGTTAAGTAAATATTAATAAATGTACTGATTCGAACCATACCCACAATTGTTTTTGTTTTTTATTTTATATTACACAAGACGTCTGTCGTATTCGACATGGTGAGTTAGTTTCAGTTCAATTTTAGGTTCACTTCGACCATTTAACGGTCATCTCGCTTAATAACGATAAATTAGCCGTACCATTTGAAAACTCTTGCATTTTTAGGGATATATGAATCACTTGTCGATTGCCTGTCCATGCGGATAAGCCATTATAGATGGGGGGCAGCCTTGGGATGAAACATTTCAGGTGGTATTAGCGGATTGGAAAAAGTAACTTAAAATTGGACTCTCAATTTGCGTAAACTGTAGCAGTATTCCTCAATAATACCGATACAGAGAGAGAACTAGTTAAACACGCGATCAATCGATCATAACGAGCGGACGAGTAGAGTCGTTATGTAAAAATGAGTTTTCTTTAATAAAGTATAGAAATTGAAAATGTGTCCAATTATGTTCTTAACGCCCACAAAAGGTAAATTTCAAGTCAAATAAAAGCTGTATACACTTTTTCAATTTCCCTGTGTTTCCCAAGCATTTAAAATGCATCCTTTATGAATGCATGTGCAGGAACAAATTCTTAAATATTGTACTAATCATTATGAAAATTTGACTCTGTTAAGAACACATGGGTACGGATTTTGCTACTTCACCAGAAATGCCGACTCACCTACACGTGTTCAAAATGAGTTATTTGCTGAAATTCAAAATTCAAATTCTTCAAAATGATGGACTTTTTCATGAAGCATCCTGTTGCTGTGGTACTTCTGACGGTTTTTGTTATAAGTAAGACCAGTGCGTATTCGAAGTATCTTCCTCTCGAATATCGAATGCTTCTCCATGCTGGTCTTGGAGATGGTATTCAAAACAGGGAACCCATACGCCACAATTGGCCGAATGAGTTGCTCATAGATTATCAAATTCCTATTCTGACTTAGTCCGTCTTTTATTCGCATGACCGGATAGATGTGATTCAAAGTTGGACTTTTTGGGAGTCAGCTTTGAGTGGCTGTTAAATTTTAGTTTCTCGGTGAAGTTGACGCAGAGATACTTCACCTTCTCTATTGCTGTTATTGCCACACCTTTGGGAAGCACTAACTTGATGCCCCGGCATTCTGCTACTGATATGCATCTACCTCCGGATAGCCTTCTGAAGCAAATGAGTAAGAGTCATGGTCCGGTACACTTAGCAGCTTTAGACTACAGTCTCCTTTCCACTCCTCTACAGTATAAAAACATGTCAAGACAGTTTTACACTCTTTCTCGTACCAAGAAGAGGAGTGTGGTCTTGTCCGTCTTATCACAAAACACTGGAAATCACGTGCTGACCCAGCGTAGTCGACAAAATATTTCCCCGCCAGACATCGTTTATAAAATGTACTCCAAATAATTGTGCCCCACAATTTCTTATTAAATCATCCACCTGCTGGCAGCCTAAAATGCTACATTTGTGGTCCAAAACAGGCATACACAATAGAAGGGCCCTTGAGTCGTTCTTTGCCAACAGATAGATCATTTGCTAAATTGCGTCACAAGATCATGTACGAAAAAAACCAAGAGCCCCACCTTTGAGACACCTCGACAAAGTTAGGCACTCATTTAATTTCGTTTTTGTTAGCCTTCATCAAAATTTGATTTAATCAAAAGTGTTAATGGATTGAGATTCCGTCGTGTCATGCTTCCGCAATTAATTAATTAAATTACTCTCAATCAGCCAGTCATTGGTTTCTAATTAATTTCAATTTCAAAGATATTCCCAAAAAAAAACCAGAACTGTACTTCAATCTGCAAGTGTCGTGTATGACGCCTCGTGAGACCTCGAACTCTCGACTGACAAACGCTTCCTCTGTGCGGCTCAGACGCAATGTGCCAAAATGATTAATCAATCACAACCCCATATGAGGATATCACATTACACATTACCTCCCGGCTCATCCCGAAAAATGACAGTGTGGTCAATTTTTCTGGGCACGAACCGTACACACTTGTAACCTTTAACATTCGGTTACGATTCCGAGAGATCGAGGGAGACACAAAAATTGGGTGCCAACAGGATTTTCCCGCGGCCATCTCTGAGCCTGCTGTTGGTCAGCTCTCAAGAACTCTCAGGAGTATTCGTAATTTAAATGCGTAGCCGAAACATTCCCCCTAATCCCACATCAATTTCACCCTTATTTGGGAAGACAGCAACCCCCGGCGGGAAGTGATGGCCATAAATTCCCGATTGGTATGAGGCACTGGTGGACAAGGGTCATTCAGTGGCCTGGCCATTTGAAGGGGGTTAATGGTGGTTGAGTGTGTTTGCATGCATGCAGGTAGGAAGGTTCACGCCCTGTACTTATGAATTCTATTTGCGCATGTACCTAGCATACCATATCCTCATGCGATGGCATGGCAGACGGAGTGGAGGAAGAATTTAATAGAGACCGATGGGATTAAGGGGTCGAATGTAAATTGAGGGAATGGATGGATGAATTTATTTTCCGGCATTTTCTGCAGTTTCCTTCTTGTTTTCTGATGATGAGTGGCCATCCGAGGGCGATTCAAATGAAAATGGCTGTCGGGCATGGATGTGGAATGAGAGGGATACATTGAGGGCGAGCGCTTGACTGGCATTCTATGCAGTCTGGTTTTAATGGGCAAGAAAAAAAAAAAAAAACAAATCTGCACTGTGGGAGGATGGATTCAAGAATGGAAATAAAGATGAAGTGCGGTGGACTTCCTTCACTTATGCCGGCGCCATTTTGGCATCCATTGTGGCGAGTTCCATGAGGTTTGCGGGGACAAGGCATTTTTCTTTTCTGAACATCGTCTGTACATTTTCTAATCAGTCGCACTAATTCTTCTCTCAAATTCCTTAATTCATATGAGATATGAAAAAGTTCCTTCGGTCCAGTTTGGGAGAAAACGGAGTGTGGAAAAGAAGACGCAAATGTCCACGTAAAAACTCCATGAGTTGGGCAAGACGTTGAACAAGGAATAAACTGCAAGGATGCGACGTTAAACGGCAATATTAAGAATTAGCTTTTCTTGACGAACCATTACATTTGAACCCTTCGAAGTTTCTCTCAAAACTGAAGTCTGTCAAGCATTTTCTATGTGTCAACGCTAAGCACCGATTTGTCGTCAAGCAAATCGTATCACAAATTGTTATGTGTGAACGGCGCTAATGTGTACTTCAGAACAGGTAATTTTGTTAGAAGCTTGTGTGAAATGCTCAACTTCCCAGCTGATTTACCAATGAATTTAAGCTGGCATCACAATTAAATTTCGTGTATTAAAATATTATGAACGGAAAACAGGAATTATTTCCAAAATGATGTAAGATGAAATCCATTTATAATTGGTATTATATAGGAAAATGCAACAATGTGCTGTAAGAGGTTGCAGAAACCATAATGAGTAGTTGAAATGTTGAAAGGAAATCCATTTTCTGTTTTTTAGTGTGTGAAAAATCTTTGTTTGTTTCCGCCTTTAAGTTTCGGTTGACATACAAATTCCTCCGCTGGCGTCACGCAGGGTATCGATGGAACTGTCCATCACACTTTCTATTCCTTCCACCATGGTCAAAACCGTTATCTTTTTGTACTGTGGCTTCACTCAGGGTCCGTTTTTGACACTGGGCAGATGTATTCCTTAAGCCAATATCACAATTCAATTTCGTATATTAAAAGATTAAGCATGACAAACAGGAATGAATTGCAATTGATGTAAGATGCAATAATGTGCAGTAAAAGCTTGCAGAGGCGATAACGAGTAGGAAAAAGGTTGAAAAGAAATCCGTTTTTTTTTTTATGCTTGGAAAAAAGTGTTTATCTGTTTCCACCTTTAAGTTTCTGTTGACATACAAATTCCCGCGATGACGTCAAGCAGGGTCTCTATAGAACTGTCCACCATTCGTTATAACATGATGATGTTTATTTTTTTGAAAGTTAACTCATACTGCTTATTTTACGCAGAAGTATTTAAATTTATTAGTGCAACATGAAAATGGATTCTCTGATAATCCATCTAAATCTTATACAAAAAATAATGAGCTACTTTTCTCCAAATGACTTCTGGAGGCCGCCCTGAGTACTGAAAATGCCTACTTCCCACTAAAGTTGAGTGCGAATTCAACTAACAAGTGAATTTTAGGACTCTGGAATTGGAAGCAGTCTATTACTTCGGACACTCATCGTCTTCATAACATGATGCAAGTCTGCATTGAAGTGTCTCCATTCTGCGGTCAGCTAACCGAAGGTAAGGTAAGTAAGGAAAACGCCACCACATTTAGACCATGTTGGTCCATTGTGATACCCATTGTCGGACTACCATCACAGATTGACAACCCCAGTGATAGTGGCATTAATTTGATCCCAGCGGCAAATGGTGACTGGACCGTATTTGAAAACCAGATAAAAGCGTATTAACTTAGCTTTTACTGGGATTCGAACCGGGGAACCCTCTAACCAGGGGCAGGCACTCAACCAACCGGAATTAACTTACAAACGTCTAGAGTCAATCCACGGAAAGAATTACCGAACAGTTCTTCTTTCTGCCACTCCTTATCGAATCTTTGATAAAATTATGTTGAAGAGCTTGACTGCTGCGTAAAGGGTTTAAATTGAATGCGCAATCAGATAAGAAGTGCGCGTTGGATCCACCTACGTTGGAACAATAGCACACGAGTAATGTACATAATAAATGTATTCAAATAAAACAGTGCACTCAACGATCAAACAATTGATTGAAGTAAAACAGTGATAATATCCAGTAAATTCCATAATCTTAATTCTTATCACAGAACGGAGAAGAAGGGAGGGCGCTTCGAGCGCATTTTCTGTTTCAATTCTACAACCGAGAATAGTTTAATTGCCCAAGTGACTTCGTAGCTAATGGTAAATTAATAAATGGTACCCCAAAACTTTTAAGGGCCGATGTTGATTTTGAATAAAACACAAATTATTTAGGAAATTATTGTCATTTATTTTTATTATGATAATATTGGTATGGTTCATATATGTATGGAACAAAATATCGGCCAAATGGCCGCCGCGACCTCAGCGGCGCACCTCCATCCGATGGTCGAAATTTTCGATGACGCTGAAGCATAATTGAGGTTCTACGCCGTTAATGTGCCGTATTATCTCATCCTTTAGCTTTTGAATTGTTGCTGGCTTATCGACGTACACATTTTCTTTCAAATAACCCCAAAGAAAAAAATCCAACGGTGTCAAATCACATGATCTTGGAGGCCAATTGACATCGCCACCACGTGAGATAACACGGCCATTGAATTTGTCGCGCAAAAGAGACATTGTTTCGTTAGCTGTGTGGCAAGTGGCACCGTCCTGTTGAAACCACATATCGTCCACATTTATATCTTCCAATTCGGGCCATAAAAAGTTCGTTATCATTTCACGATAGTGAACACCATTCACAGTAACTGCCTGACCGGCCTCATTTTGGAAAAAATACGGCCCGATAGGGTGAGAAACACGGCGCGAGGAACTCAACACAGAGCAGCTGCTTCTTCAAACGGAAAGGGCTATGCTTCGGTGGTTTGGTCACGTGGCACGAATGTCCCCATCATCACGACTTCCGAGGTGGGCGTTGAATGCGATTCCATCAGGTAGGCGACCGCTTGGCAGACCCACGACGAGGTGGTTGGACCAAGTCCAAAAACTCGCCGGGTTACGCTTAGACATTGCTCCTGATGGGTTAGAGTTGATGGCGGAGGATCGAGTTGCCTGGAGATTTCTCGTGCGTGGCTTACCCCCGCGACCCCTTTAGTAGATCATGCGGGTCAGAAGATGATGATGATGATGATGACGGCCCGATGATACCGCCAGCCCATAAACCGCACCAAACTCTTTGTGGGTGGCTTGGTTTTTCGACAATCACTCTTGGATTATCATTCGCCCAAGTGCGGCAATTCTGCTTATTGACGAATCCACTGAGGTGAAAATGTGCCTCATCACTGAAGATGATTTTCTTCGAAAATCTGTTGCTGTTGCCATTTCTTGCCACCATTCTGACCATTGACGACGCTTAAAATGGTCAAGAGGCTTTAGTTCTTGAGTCAATTGCACCTTGTAAGCGTGGAAATGCAACTCTTTATGCATAATGTTCATCAACGACGAGCGTGAGAGGTGCAATTGTTGGGCACGACGACGAGTTGAGGTGGACGGATCTTCAGCCACACTATCGCGAAGAGCAGCAATATTTTCTGCAGTACGAGCTGCACGAGCATGCACTGATGTTTTCACATCTCCTACGGACCCGGTTTGCTCAAATTTTTGCACGATTTTTTCCGATTGTACGCACATTTGGGCGATTAAATTGACCGAACAAATCACGAAGTGCACGATATGCATTTTGATTTGAACGCCCATCTTCATAATAAGCCTGAATAACTTTAACGCATTGCTCGATTACGTATCTTTCCATGGTTCCATGGTTTCAATTGAATTGGTCTGAAATTGAGAAATGTCAAAAGGAAATGCAGAAAAAAAACTTGACATTTAGGTGTGGTTCACATTCAACATCGGCCCTTAATATTTAAACACCCTTTACAAAACAAAATATAGAATATAGAAGAATTGAATTGCGTCAATCACCACCTGAGATCGCGATTGACATCTACAATTTACCTGCTATGTGAGAGGCGAAAGCTGGACAATAAGCACAACAGTAGGTCTGATTCTTGGTGATTTCGAAGGAAAAATTCCGCGTCGGATATATGGTCCTGTCTGCTAGTGAAATGATTGACGGAGAAGACATAATCGCGAAATCAAAGAAGTGTACCAAGATGTGGATGTAGTCCAGAAGTCAAAAATCCCTCGACACATGGCTAGTCACATCGAACACATGGCTACCAATGCTTTAGTTAAGAGGATCTTCGAATCCGATCATTCTGGTTCGAGAAGGAGAGGAAAAGCGGTATGTCTATATTCGGTATAAATATATAAACATCAAGTCATCACGGACGCAAGATAGCTTGGCCCTGATGACTGGAAGTAGCGACCATCAACGATGAAATGCAGAGCTAAATTCTTAACAAATTTGGGCAAACTCTGTGAACCTTGTACCATTCACCGAATGCACTCCTCTCGTCTGAATGTGATGGCATGGTTTTAAAGACAAAAAGAAGCCATTGAAACATCTCTCATCTGATGTCTCGAGAGGCAAGAACTTTAACACGACTTTAAGGTGGTGCATAGTCTAGTAGAATAGCCTACCTTCCACAGCACCTTTTGTCCTCATTGAGAATTTAGAAACCCCACCAGGTAAGCTCCACGTGATTCCAACCCAAGTTATTCACAACCTGCAGAGTCTTACCGAGCCCTTGTCTCAGTAATGATATCCCCCCCCAAAGACAAATGGGATTCTGTCTGCATTTTATTAACTGAAGAAAAAAAACAAGTGAAATCCGGTGAAAAAAAGAAAAGAAAACAAACATCTCAGTTGGATGTGTTCTACGTATGGACGTACTGTGTGTCCTCAAATCCAATCTCCATTGAAGATATCTCATGAAGGAATCACATGAAGGATTTATAGAAATCCCATGTACTTCCTGCAATCCGTTATCAAAAGTACTTTCAAATTGAAAAAAAAAAGAGGTTAAAAACTAAAAGAAAAAAATAAGCGGAGATAGAAGAAAAGGATAAGCTGCTACATATTAGATCGTTGCAAGGAAACGTACGAGAACGCGGAGTGTACGAATTGTACGAGTATTCATTCTGCGAATTCCGAAACGAACGACTCGCGACGTGTGCTCCGCCATGGAAAACATTTCTCAAGGATGATTGAGGATATAAATATGAAACGTCTATCCCGCATTCATATTCTAATATCGAAATATGATTCAGGAGACAATAAAAAAATACACACACGCACACCCACCCACCCAACGGTGGAAGTGGGAAGTGGGAGAGAGTATGAAAGGAATATTGGAATTTTAATAAGAAAACCGGCGGAACGCAGAACAGCGAACGGAGTATGAATGTGCCATTACTCGAGATCGAGCGAACCTGTTTCTTATTTGTAACGAAATTCAAATTCGGCACAATTGAATGTGTCTTCTGAAATCGACAGGAATTTAGAAATATGTGTATCGATGGGATGCGATGAGTTAAATCATCCCTTCTTTGCTGTAACATGACAATCGGAAATTGAGAATTGGGCTGTCACGGATATCGTTGAGACTAGAGAGACGTGTGTGTGCCCGAGTGACGGTATCATAACATCAAATTCCAATTTCGACAAACAAGGATGACTGAGTCCTTTGCTGCTGATATGTCACTTTCAATGCGAAGCTGAACAAAAATAAAAATGTCCTCAAATGGATTCTGGTTCGCATGGTGACACGCGAAGTGGGGGTGACTGCACGAGTGCCGGATGGATGAGATGTGTGCGAGTTGTTATCTCTGCCGAACGCTTTTGTTAATTAGAACATGGAATAAGCCATTTAGCCTCTTTGCAACCGAAATTGTAGCTTAATTGAGTTGGAGGAATATTATCCTTTGAGGTGGCAGATGTGAATGGGTTCTTGGGGAATACGGCAAATGCGGAAATGTAGTGGCAGTGAGCTGTGTATATGACACCACGAGCAACAAACGTCAACTGTCACAATGGACTCTTTTTACTTGGGCCAACAATTGGATGGTGTCCTTGGTTGAGTGCCTGCCCCTGGTTAAAGAGGTCCCCGGTTCGAATAACAGTGAAAGCAAAGTTAAAACGCTTTTATCGGGTTTTCAAATCTGGTTCAGTCACCATTTGCCGTTGGGATCAAATTAACAGCATTTGTCACTGGAGTTGTCGATCGGTGGTAGTAGCCTGGCTATGGGTATCACAATGGACCAACATAGTCTAAGTGTGCTGGCGATTTCGCTGACAACCCAACTACCTAACCTGACCTTACTTGGGCCACTCTTTGATGGAAGGAGTTGTTTGCAGAAGTTTGATTGAATTTAAAATCAAATGTCCTTATTTGTCTCTTCTCCAGTTTTTGTGGGATCCGTTCAGCGTTTTTTATAAAATGTTCACAGACAGTGTTTGTGAATACGATTGATCAGAGAGCAACTGCAGGCTGCTCTAAAGCCTTAAGAAGTGTGCGTGAAAATAAAGTAGTATGCGTGCGTTTAGAGCAAAATTCGTGGTGAAACGCAATGGGCAAGGGGTTTTCCACTGGAAAGACGACTATCTCGGTGTACATGATATCTGATTCAAGCTGTCAAAGAAGTCACATGTGTGGCAACACCAAAGAGTTTCTTTTAATAAAATACCTAAACCAAGAGCTTTTACATTAGGCAATAAGAAATAATACATTCCGCAACGGCAAGACCAGATTGCTTATCTTAAATTTACACGAGATCAACTCTCGCCGTTTCTCTGAATTTTTCAATTAGTGTACAATACATCAGCTTCTGTCGAAAGACGAAATGTATTAGCTCACAAAAAGTAAAACATCAGATTTGTCTCATATTTTTTTCGAACTTAAAAGCGAATGAAGGTCACTCTGGCCTCTTCGAGGTAGTTCTGCTTGTGATCTTTTGTTTGCTTTAATAACATTTTGAGGAGAAGATTCAGCAAGAAATCTTCAGGCATACAGCGACATGAGCCTAGTCAGGCGTCTACGGATCCAGCAGTTAAGGTGGTTGGGCCATGTAGAGCGTATGGACAGATAGCGTTCAGACAATGCAACGGAGGTGGTCCTCGTTTAAGGAGTGCCCACAGAGGCAGAGAAGGACTTCAACCAAGTTGGTGTGCGTAATTGGTGATATCTATTACCTAGTCACAGATCGGGCTAGATGGGGATGTTTTTTTTAGTTGAGACCCAGGTTCGTATCGATGCTGGCCTGTCATTGGCAACAAATCAGGATGTAAATTAAATACGATTTCTTTTTCGTTTCCCTCTATGAAGGATTTTATTTATTAAAATTAAATTGCTGACGTTACTCAGCCCGAAGTCAACTAAAAACTAAACTTACTCTATTTATTCTAATCGTTCGATGTCGTTGAATGATGGCCTTGATGTTATTCGGTCCCACGGTGGATGGTCGGCGACGCTCCCATAGTGGTGTCGGATTCTTTCGCTGCGTCTGGCATGCTCGGCTTAAAACGCTGAGCTAGCGTCTGGCTGTTCACACACCTTGCAACTTTGGGAGCGTATTATGTTGTATCGACCAATTAAAGTAATTACATCAAATTTGGTACCTATGTACAACCATTGTGAGCGCACTGCACAAATTTTGGCAGGAGTTTTATGAATAAATACGGCCACAAAAGAGGGGCCATCCATTAATTATCCCATATCTATCAAAACATAGTTGAGGACTAGTGAGAGAGTAGCTAAGTTAGTCTCTCTAACCTAACCCACTTCTTGCTAGGGCGCCTTTTATTAATCAGAAAAATAACTCCCAGCAAGTACTTGACATAATTCTTAAAAAAAAAACAATCCATGGAAAATGTATTTTTTGGGCTAGCCAGAAAATAAATGTAAAAAACCGTGGCATATGCGACGGACATCCAGGCGAACACAACGAAATTATAAATATGCGGCCCTGTTGAAGGAACTCTGAAATATAGGCAAAAGATTTTTTTAACATTTGTAAGCAATTTCCAAGAGCTGTCGAGCATTAAATAAGAATCAAATGATTTTTTTTTCATCTTTTACATGGGATGGGATATGATTCCATATTTAACTTAGTTCAGCTCTTGTTTGCACAGATTTACGTTAGATTCATTTTTCTTATATTGGCTTCCAAACTCATTTTGTTGAATTGGTAATCCAATTATGCTCAAACGATCCTCTGGTTCCTTGAAAATAAATGTTCTTGAAACAACATAATGGCCCGCCGTCTTTCTTCTAAATTAAATTCAGTAAAACTAATGTAGCAACGATTGTTGTCAAAATTCAGCCAATATGAGTGAATAGCCCCTCAATCCGCATGGGATACGCATTCACTGACAATTCCATCAACCCATCAAAGCTGATATCGCACTCCAGTTACACTCGACGCAACCACCTTGATCAAGGACACGCAATGACATTCTGATCTACTTCCGAAGAGACAAACAAACACCATTTCAATCCGAACCAACGTGATCCCTTTGACTCAGGTAGTCCGCAGAAAGGAAAAAAAAACACTGACGCAGAGCGTAATCTTTTATTTTGGGCGCAGGCACAATCTGCTTTCTATAAAATTACTTTTGTAGCCACAATTATGTGCGCATCTTTGAAATCAAACCTCATTTGCATATTCGCCAGGCAGATGGTTCTGGGTTTCCTGGTTTTTCCTCCTTTCACAGCTCATCATATATGCAGGACACATTTCCTCCGCTCAAAGGTTCACGATAGTTTCCTGATGTAGCACGATGATTATGCGCAAACTGGCACGCGGTTTTATTAATAAAAAAAAATAGAAATACACAAACGTACATATGCACATGAGTATATCGTCGGATTGAGTAGGAAAAAAAAAATAACAAAAACGATTATCTAGTTCTCGGTCATGAGGAAGGGCTCGATGGGTATACAAAGGTTAGCGAAACCCCTTTACGGTTCATTAAGTCGGGTAGTACCTCAACGCATACGCATCGCGGAAGAGTATCCACTGCAACTGAGATTTCAATTAATTCATTTGGCGCATCGATAAAAACGGGCACTCTGATGAATTTACATAATTAAGTTGCGATTCTTTTTAACACTTTTGAGTGCTATTTGCAATTTTCAGTAAAAAACGGTGAGAGTTGGTGTCGAATTCGGTTTTTGGAACAGAGTTCACTAAGCGTTTCAAAGGATAACTTGTAAAATACGGAAATCAATGTCATTCTATTGAAAAATGTCTTTTGTTTATTTTTTATTAAATACTTTTAAACATACAGCAAATGTTATATTTCACTCATATTTCAAGAAGACCCAAAGATGAAAGAACCTGTGCACATGACTGTTTGCAGAGAAACAGTATACGACGCTTTAGTCGCCGCAAGAAAAAAATCGTATGGTACCATGTTTTTTTAAAGTCAACAACTGCAATACACAAAGGAATAACTGTCAACAATTTGAGTCACTTGAAGTACATAGCAGTACGAGTTGTTGACCTATGGACCTTTTTCCAATCAGATGGGCAATAGATCGAATCCAAAAATGATGCCAATAGTCGAAATCAGGAATAATTATTCAGGAATGTTGAAATGCTATAATGTATTAGTTATATATATGCTATATGTACATATGTTAAGATTCCAGCATAATTCCTTAGCTTTCCCTAATCAAAAAGCAAGCGACTGTGATTTCAAAAGAAAGCCGTCGGTAATACAGTGTAGGCTATTATATATTCTTCAAAAATGAGAATATGATTGCTTCAAGGAAGTGTATTTATACCACGATTTGTCTCTTTGCCTACAATTATGTTTATTATTCCAAACACACTCAATTACATGAAATAAAATTCGTTTTAAAATGTAAGCCTTACTTTAAATCGCTTAAACATTAAAAAATTAAATATAATAAAAGCTATTCAACAATAATGTGAACAAATTATGATAATTTTTACTGAGCACTGTTTCTATTTTGATAGTTTTAGAGCTGACTATTTCTGATTTTATTATTCGTATATTATTGTACTATTAATCTCCTCGAAGTTAATTAAATTTACTATAAAATGTGTGTTAGTTGCCCGGGCTGGGTTACGCTTTTTTCGACTTGACATTAGATGATTAGAAATTTAAAGCAGACCGATTTCTTGATAAATATGAATTAACTGAGACACGTTTGTCAGTCCCATGTTCATGAATTGTTTCAGAATTGTCGGTCATACGCTCTTATCCATAATGGCACTAGTAAAAACGCTTAGATCCTTGGATTGTATGGACTTTCTATAGATGGATCTGATACCACTATTACAACTGCCCGACGCTTTGATTTGTTTGATTTGTGATAAGTAACGTTAGTGTTATGTTAATGAGGACAAGCAGTTCTGCTCTCCCTGCTAGTAAATAGTGACTTTAGCATTCAGAATCGGGGCGAGAGGACTGATCGGTATGTTGGTGACTTTGATGCAGGATGTAGTTGGGATTGTAAAGAGGATCGGATTGTGTTTTTGACTCCCTTTTTTCGTTTTCGGCATAGACAAAAAAAGGCAAGTAGATCTGGTTGGCATGTTTACAGTGATCGAAGATACTAAAACTATGGAAGAGGCCGAATATAGAGTCTCTGTACTCTGCATAAGTGGTTCACTAAGTTCGTTGCGGTCGTATTAGCACAAAATATACTGAGCACGATATTGTGTTGGCGATCGTCGGGTCAAGGTTCGTGAGATAGCTACATAAGAATCCTGCATTACCATTGGGCATGAACAAGTTATCGACAAGATGACTGACGATTGGACGATGGACGATAAACGAATTCAGGTGAAGATTTATAGACAGAATTTGTAAAAATGGATGAGTTCGGTTACTTTAACAATCTGAAGAACGACCTGCAGCAACAGCATTTGCAAGTGTAGTGTTTTGGCAACACCACGCTAGAGCACGGGATAGTGGGAGGTGCTCTTCGATATATCATAATACTCATGACATGCATCTTATCTCCTGAGAGGACCAAAAAGGACACACGCAACTGAACACCCCGATGTCAAAGATATCCACAATATAAAATTAGCAAACTTTAAATTAGCAATTGTAAACCTTGGAAACATTGTACATTCGTTGGGCACCTATTGTTGAGCCAACACTTTTTCCGCTAGCTTAAGCTTTTAGCATGTAAAACCAATTGTATAGTCTTTTTTCAAATAAATTGAATTGAATTGATGCATCTTAGCTTTCATCTTTGTTGTTTTTGTGAACGCCCAACCTTGTGGAGAGGAGTTATGACCTGACCACCGACAAGAGCGGTTGTACCGACAAGCAGACAAGCAAAACATTTTTCTGTTACAAGTGATTTACTTACTAGAGACAATTGAATTTAAGATTTCTTATTTGGACCCCATTTTGTTGACAACTCAAACAAATCAAACAACTCAATGGTGTAAACTTACTAAATTAATGTAAGTACATACACATATTTAATGAATAACAAAGATGCAAACATAAAAAAACAAAGCAGAGCTAAGTAAATTAATATGAATAGCACTGTTGAAAGTATAAAGTCATACGAATAATAAGATAAAAGTGTAAAATAAAAAATGTCTTCAAGTTATTCTTCATAACTGCAGCCAATTCAAGACTTTAACTTGAATGTGAAATGTTTACACTTTTTTTTTGGGAAAACATAATCGAATTTGATACTTCAATTTAAACAAAATTTTGATTATTATTTACAAGTTGTTTTTCCTAGTAGCATTTGTTTTTTTTAATTTCCTTTTTAATACTTAAGGTGACTACTTACATATGGCGACGAGAATGAAATATGTACGAAGACTTAAAAAAAATTCCAATAACAAAAAGATTTAACTTAAAACTAGATTCGGTAAAATCACCGGAAAAAGCACGTTTTAACTAAAAAAAGGATATCTTCAGTTTCAGCTTTTTGTGTTTTATTTAATTTCCTTTTTTGTATTATTTGTTCAAAATAATTTGCAAAACATTCTCCAATCTGATTATCTGCAATCTTTACCAAGATCTTACTTGATAATTACGACACTTCGAAGCAAATTCACAATATGGTTACAGGCGATGATCATTCGTAAAATTGCTCTTCGATTCCTGCGGCGTGCTTCAGATAGGAGATGAAGTCGCAGAATTATTTTTCAATTAAATGGGAGTATGTGTCAAAATTAAAAAAATCAGTTCGAAATACAAATTAACGATATAAACTTTTGATATACTGTTCTTTTCCACACATGCAACTAAGTTCGTATCTCTGGATGGTATGGCCACCGCATATGTAGCGTCTACTTTTCCCGCCTAATAATTTTAGTGCAACGCTGCTCCTAACAACAGTCATCTATTAAGAGACTAGTCTAAAGTAGTTTAGTTTCTGATTGACAGCAATTAAAAGCAACCTTCTGCATTTTACGCAAAACGTGCGATGCGTGCCGCTATTGGTCGCTGTCGACGATACGAGAAACCATGTGCGGCCGACGGCTCTGCACAGATTCCGAATATGTCTCCCGTTATCCCATATGCTCTTAAAGTAACATTTGCAGGTGTGTAAGCAGTTTATTCTCATTTCACAAATCATGCATTTTTCACAAGAAATCTGCGGGCAATTCAAATGATTTCCTCGTATTCTTCGAAGTTTCAAGTAAAAACGGAGAAGCAAAAAAGCCACTCAAATGAGTAATTCATGATATTTTATTCAATCGACTGGCCTCAAAAATATGTGATATGAATCTCCAAATCCATTCCCATCCAACGAGGAGCGACAATATCGTCCGATCTTCCAAGAAAATTCCATTCATTACCTTCAAAGTTTATGAATTTCAAATAGAATCAAGTAAGTAATACTTGTAAACCCCGTCTAGCCAACAGACCACCTCAAGGAATGTGGCTCCATAACGAACACCTCCCCGCCCCACCTCCTCCACCACGACCGGTAGCAACAGCCGGTATTTTGTAATCTAAAATAAACTAAGATACACCATCGCCACCAGTGCCGCCGCCGCCTGTTCGCCTCCGTCGTACATACAATTTACGTATTCCTCGTTTCAAAGTCAAGTGCAGCAGCGCACTTTTCTATTATGAATTGCATTTTCCAACTCGAATACACCAGCGACGACAAGAGAATGTAAAAAAAAGGAACACACAAAATGAAAAGCGAATCTCAAAACGTGTGCCAGTCGTAGTACAACCGACTTCTCTCGCATATTTTTTCGCGAGAGAACTCCTTACCACCACCCCGTCACCGTTGGGGTGGCACCAGTGAAAACCTTGAAACATTTTTTTTTCCATTTTTTTCTTCTCATTTTTATATTCATCCTTGCCACCATTAAGTAAAAGTAAAAGTGAAAAATTCTGCTACTGTTCCCGAAAGTTGAGTTAACTCTGGAAAAAGAAAACTGGCTGCGCGCTGCACCCGAAGAATAACAAAAAACCAGGCGAATGGCAAAAAAACTGCAAAAAAAAAAGTGCAGGGAAAAAATGGAACTGAACTTTCTTTCAATTATGAACTTGGTGCAAGGGAATCCCAAGAAGTGGGACATTTTTATTCGTGGAGTACATAAAACTGGCAAAACAACGGAAGCAAGAGTGCAAAATGCGAATGAAAAAAAAAACGGAGAAAAAAAAACAGAAGAAGGATAAACGTGCACACCACGTACACTACACGCACCTTGCCAACGTTGGGGCTGTTAAAGACAAAACCCCTTTGAGACCACATCAAAAAAAAAAAAAAAAAGAAGAAGAGAAGCAAAAAAACTGCTTATTGGTGTATGTACTTGTCACACGGAAGGGAGATACATACGCAGACAGAGGTGTATGTACATCGATCCATTAAAATTCACTTATACTCGTATCTGACAGTTTTCTCTCTAGCAACTATCCTCTGGCAAATAAATAACGCAAAAGCCGTCGCGAAAAACCTCTCGTTTGAGCACGGGTATCCCTTCAATACACACATACGCTGTGTGAGGTGGTCGTTGCGGGGTAGCGAGGCGCTTGGCAAAGGGTTCCCGTGCATAATCCTCTGCGAAGGTGTGGTCTAAATTGCTCTTCTCTGCAATAGAAGCGGTACGGCGCGACGCGGAGCGGAACGGCGTATCTATCGGCGATAGATATCGCAGGCAGGCATGGCAAAACATCTAACTACATGCATTGCAGACGGTTGTGTACATACTTGTGGATACATAGGCAAATCGTCGGCAAAATCAACCCTCTGCTCGAGTGCGAAAGAGAAAGCAAGAGAGAGGGGTGCTTTTGCAATGCCAAAGCATGAAGGGGAAATGCTCGACAAAAAGAAATTCCCTATATTTCACTGGATGGGATATTTTCACTCAACTCGTACGGGGGATGATGTGCGTTGGTTTTGACGAACCTACTAGACGATACGATACGTACGCATTTCGTGTCGACAAATGCCAACGAATGCATCCAGTCTCTGAGCAGATTCATCAGTCCATCTCAAACGCCAATCAATGAGGTGGATCCTCGGCCTGAAATACTCGAATGTGCGCGCTCGTAAATCCTTTCAGGCAGAGTGAGAGGTTATCATCCACATTGTCCTTTGTCCACACAGAGGCGTCGGTGGCGGCCTGCTGCTATTACCTTTGGACAGAATACTCGTACATCTCTCGTGTATGTGGCGCATTTTGTATGCATGCGCAATAACTACTCATATGGTCGTCAGAATTGGGAGTTATTTTCGGGAACGATTGGGTTGGCATTATTAGAAGAGGGAGATGCTGGCTTCGATGGCCGCCGATGCCATTATACGCCCGTGTGAGGCAAGTCACTGCCTGTAAAGTGGACGCTTCACCTACACAATTGCACTGTAGTATAGATCGAAGATAGAGAATACCCCATCATACTCTTTGTGTGTCATTAGAATGTGGCAAAACCAGAAAAGCCGAAATATGTTATCTTTGGCTGATGGAGATCTACAACGTTTACATATGCGCATTCGTCATATCTCCGAAAAACCAACCCAAACCCATACATGTGCACAACCGTTAATGTTGCTCTCCTTCATCCAATATCCATCCATATCCATAACCACCACCCATCCACCCAACCACCCACCCATGCATATGTGGACGACACATTCTCTGTCCTTTAGGCGGCTCTCTTCAACCCGTACAAGTATATAACGCTCGTTTGGATACTTTTTCGTTCGTCCGTACGGGGACGGAGAGGGGGAAAGGACGACGACGAGGACTCATGCTCATGCTAGACGAGCAGCAACACACAAGATGCTTGAAGGTGCGGTGTTGTGTGACTGTGACTGAATGTGAAAGCCTCTGCCGAAAAACTTGATCCACACACCCATGCACAATGCACGCACACACCCACGTTATATATAGATACAGAAATTCGCATCCATGCTCCTACACATCAGCAGCAGCCACCATCATCAAAGTGGTGGGCGAAAATGGCGAGTGGCGAGCAAGGTTCCTTCGTTATTTTTTGGTTATTTATGCGATATTGGTTATTTTTTCGTTTTTTTTCTGTTTGTTCATCTCCGCCGAAAGGAAAATTAAAAGGGTTGGTTTGAAGATGGATACGGCGTGTATGTACGAGAGATAGGGCGGACCAAAGGTGCCTCCGTCCTCGTTAATTGAACCAAATCGGCATATGTGAAGGTGGTGGTCGTTAGTTATAAGGCTAATTGTGTGTTTGGATACATCTCTCGCATGGTAAAAGAGTAGAAAATAACCTTATTCTCAGTTGCTGTTCAATATTGAGGATTCAGTCGCAGTCCTCTCGCTCTGTGCGACCGCATGTGTGTGTTTGTATGTGTGGGAGCCTGTGTGGCTGTGACTATGGATGTCACTGGGTATCTTAACGTTCATACATATGTGCTGTTTCGTGCTGCATGTATTCCTTGTGAATTTTGCTACTTACATACGCGTATGTACATCCCTACATATGTCCATGTGTGTGTACACAAAGCAAGTACACCGCCCGCTATGCTGCTCATTAGAAGTGTTCCTGTTCCGGTTGACTTCGATAGATGTACCGTGAAGTTGCCGCTGTGCCACGGATGGTGGGAGGGGGGACTAGGGAGGAAAGGATATGTTGTTGATGATGATGCCGGAGGGGGAGGGAGGGGTGGTAGGAATGGAAGGTAGAAGGTTCCTCTTCTAGAAAGAGAGAGGCTTTTATTATCTCCTCACATGTGAAGTATCAGCACACAAAGCCTGCACATAAATTTAACATTGTTCATTGCAAAGCGCGGTGGGGGGAATGTTCTGTAGGTGGGTGGGGGCGGTGCGGCCTGTACATCGTCTCTCGCCGTCACAGGGCATAAGGATATGTCCGTACATACGTATTTTAAGGCAAAAATCAATACAGCTTGGGTTTTCTTCTCAACCCAATCGCAGCCGAGCACAATATATTATGCGAGAGAAGTTCAGTTTGTGATACTTTAACTTTATATGGGAACTCAATGATTCCGGGCGGGCGGTTGCTGCTGCTCCATGGATACTTCACACACAAGTCGAATTCTTCTTATTCTTCACATCACTTCGATACACATGCACGTACATACATCCGTATTTACGTAGATTCGTGTGTACTGTATGCTGTGCGGGCAGGCCACAAGTCTCCACCCTTATGTGCGTGCGTGTAGGTAGTATCTTGAAGCGTCGAAGAAATCCCTACCAATTAAAACAGTTCTCCATTCGTTTTGGATTGCTGTTGCTGTCGTTGCTACTGAAACTTACTGCTTGCTTGGCCAAAATTTCACATTGTTGTCTCTCCCCGACTCCCGACCGACGTCTCGCCTTCATCCGTGTTTGTATCTGTTATTTGGCAGGAAGACGGTTCGGTTCGGTTCCTGTTGGGCTTGGCTTGTACATGAAAGGATCCTAGCTGAGAAGGCACAAACGAATTTCAAAAATAATTAATCTTAATGAGCTTCAAGGCTGCACGCATACACACTCGCGTGACATATGCAGAAGGTGGGCCTTTCCTGTGGAACCTGTATAGCCATCTTCAACCGTCTAGGTTGCCTTGGAAATTGTGCATTTTCTCAGCGAACAGAGAGGGTGTGTCCTCGTCGCTAATCGTCATAGTGCGCGCCAACTATTGTAGGGAAAGTTTTTGGAAAATTTTGAATAATTTCAGCATTTCACAGATACACAGATCCACATGCATATGGTTGGGTGTTTCTATCCATAAACCGCGTACAAAAGTTTCACAAATTCGAGAAATTCATCAAGAATCACTCCCTATCCCGGTCGTATCGCCTCCTTGTCGCATTCTATCCATGTATCTCAAGATTTTGAAAACAATTCAAATAATTTATTTGAGAAAACATAGGACTACCTCGTATGTCATTATTCGAAAATGTTGGATGTGGTATTGATTCTGGGGAATGCAGGAAGTTACTCGTACTTGTACGATGTGGTGAGTTTGAGTTAGAGAAACTTACATCGCTTCTGTTTTATTATAACCAATTTATTAAATTAAAATACTATAGTTGCACGAAATTGGAATGATGGGTATTCAAATTTTGCGTATCTTCTGGAGCTATGAATATTTATGCAAAAGTGGCTTTGGCGGTTGATGGTAAAAGTTTATGCAAGCCACCACATGGGCGGTGTCTTCAGGTGGGGAACATTGGCTAAATATTATCTCTTGCACTGTGGATGAATTAGAATTTGAATAAAATTCCCATGACGTCAAATTCTCCCTTGGATACTAAAATTATTTCAGTGCGTGCTACATAGGCGAAAGTAATGCAATTTTGTTCATATACCGAGTGAAGCCTTGAAGATTGATTATCCTCACCTCTCAAGGCGTTTTGCAGTTTACATTGCGACCTATTAGGGTACGGATGCGAGAAAACTGCGGATTTCTTAAGAAATTTACTGAAGTAAGACATTTTTTATACAGTGGACTCTCCTTAAGTCGAATTTCTGTCTAACTCGAAGTTTTTGCTCTCCATATTTTGGCATTTCCCTCAATTTTCCATCAGAAAAACATCCTCTAAATAATGTCTGTCTGGTGGGCGAATAGCCACGCATGTGTACGCAGGTAGCTACTTCAATTTTGACTTCGAAAGCATAACTGTTCATGATCGGATTGAATTTCTGCAATTTAAATGGAATTTAAATTTATTTTCATTAAACAATTATTGGTTTGCTTCGTTGTGTTTGAAACTTCCTTGAAAACTTGAATACTCCAACAATTCCCATTTCTTTTTTTCTCCAAAATCTGTGTTGTTGTGTGGTGAACACCGCTGCTCTAGTTAAGATCGTTTTCGAATCTGAGCATCCTCGAAAAGTAGAGGAAGACCGAGGCAGCTGTGTAAAGAAAAAGTGACCGTGAAGGCAAAACAACTTAGTTTTCATAATTTTTTCTTTGTAAATTCACAACAGATTCAAACCGCATCATCTTTTGATTCTTACATTAGGGTATTATTCCCTACAGCTGCCAGATGTCGCTGCACTTAAAAAAAACATTTTCAGTCTCTGTTTGACTTATCTGGCCTGCATCTCCCATTAACTTTGACCATTATCCAAATAAGTTGCGCTTCTTCAATTCAGTGATTTTTTATGTAGGAGTTTTTTCACACTACCCTGTTGTACTCATACTCAAAGACTGGTCCATTGCACTACAACGCTTTTGGCGCTTTTGTAAAGAGAATCATACATCATAAGCCCTCACCTTATCAGCACCAAATAACCTCCACCTGATCTGAAAAAGGGCTAGACCGTGACAGAGGAAGTGGTTTGCAGTGCCGTCGTCTTCTCCACAGGCGTTGCAGAGGCTTTCATCGCTTAGGCCAAGCACATTTGCTTAGAGAAAGTGAAGTGGCCCGCCAGTACGCCGGTAAGTCGTTTCCAGTCTTTTCTGTCAAGAGATAACAAGATAACATCCTGGAGAGTCATGCCACCTCCAGTTGTGCTCTCGAGAAGCCCAACCATCGATGGAAGCCCTAACCAAGGACGAGGGTAGTCCCAACACAGATTCGGGTCCTAAGAGTACTTTCTTTCACCTTTGATCCTTGCCTAGCGTGATCCTGTGGTAGCCCGTGACCTAGACTGTGATAGTTAGCACAATTGTCCACTTTTAAAATGCCGCACGCATCAACAGCACAGAATCCAGCTCTTGAAGAAGATGGCAAATTAATTCCTGAATGTTGGTACATATACTGCAAAGAATCTGAATCGCAGCGACATCTGTATTATTGTATTATGACTTCTCTACCAAACTCATCCGTTTCTGTAGGATGACGAAGGAGAAAGACTTCTTCTTCACTGCTATTCTGGAAAGAATTGTTCTAACGTCGCAAGCCAGTACCAGAGGCACAATCTTTCAGAAATCTATCCAATTACTAGCATATGCCGACCATATTAACATAATTGTTGGTGTGAATACAAATTGAGTGTGAGTGTTCCCTCAGCAATTTGCACTGCATCTGGTGTGAATAAGAGTAGATTTTGTTAAGTTTAACGAAAACCCTCCGCTCACGTATTTTGACAGTTGAGTGTACCCTTCATCTGGGTGTGAAAAAAGCATGGAATGTATCTAATGAGTGAACACTTGAAGAAGTTATGTGCGCATTGGAGGGAACTTCAGGAGATACAAAATTGGAGAATACTGTTTCGGAAGAGGAATACTTTGAAGGATTAAGTGAAAACATCCTAGAAAAAAGACAATTTGTCCATGCAAGTTAAGTACCCGAATGTATAAACAATATACTTCGATACCACTTAAGAGCACTCAATGATTGTTTAGAGAAATCATTTTTCAATAATAACATCTTCAGCGTGACCATATTTATCAATTAGTCTTTCCAGAAAGCAATTCGTTCGTTTATGACGAAATGCTTTTATCTGGTATAGTTTAAGCATATTTTTGTTTATAATAACATTCCAAGGAATAGCAACTCGACGTTCCTTCTGACGATGCTGTTCCCTGGCTTAGATTTTAGAGTTAGTTTTTAAGTGAACTCGGATGAGACAAGTTGCCTTAATAAAGGGCTTTTTTTGTTTCATTTAAAACAAATGAATTTAATTTGCATGCCGGAAAAAAGCCAAGGCCTGAACATTAAAAGGCAAGTTGCGTTGAAGAAAAAGGTGGACAATCTTCCCATGATTTTAAATGACCATGAGAAGCAGTTGCTGGGTTTGATATAAACTAATCCAGTTGGCTTGCCACTCTTGTCTAGCTTCTCTTAATTCTTCGATCGATGAGGGAATTTTCATCCTTTTGCACATATAGCACAACACACTTGCCAAACTGATATCGATACAGTGGATCTATGAATTCCAATGTCCTCACCAACTTCTACTTGGAGTTCCGGGTCCCGAAGGAATATATTCATCTTTTCAAATCTTCGTATGGCGCCACCACGGGATTCTTCAGGAAAATCGGAAAGGAGCTGATTGAAACTCGAATCTACATATAAACGTTCTTGAAATTAGTCCCCGAAATGCCTTGTATTATAATAATAATAATATGGGTGGTGCTACAGCCCGTAGAGGGCCAGGGCCTAGATTCGCAACAACCACTAGTGTTGTGCGTGCTATTGTTCTATCACGAGTGGAAGGGACCTACAGTTTTATGCCGACTCCGAACGTCCAATTTTGAGAAGCTTTTTCTAGACAGTTATACTCTTTGAGCATTGTCAGTGACTCGAAAGAGGTGGGGCCGTGAAAAGCATTTCTTGTAGTACCAGGACTCGAACCTAGATAGGTAGGTCCAAGTGCGTAGGGGTCGACGCACATACCCACAACGCCACGGGCCACCATTATAGATATATACGCCTTGTATTATAGATCTTTGTTTTTCGCGTACATTACTGAAAATTAATATGTATACGCTTTGCACCCACTTTTGTTGATTATCTTACAACAATGTGCACAGTAAATTTGACAACTGTCCCCTCTAGTTTTTAAACTTCAACTTGATGGAAAGAACATGCTTGGAGAACATTTTTTATTCACACAAAATTGAGTGTTCCCTTTAACGAAATGACTTCACTCGGGGTGTTCCTTTAGTTTTTATTCACACAAACATGTATCGCCAGATTCTCACCAGACTTTCCGTACTTCCTATCGGATTCTGTTGATCTGCTAATAGTTTGACTGAAATTTTGAAAGCTTGGAACTGAGAATCACGACATCACAATCGACAGCTGAGGAAGAGGTATTTAGGAGTTTGTCTACCTCGGGTGCAACGTGAACTCCACGAATGACATCATCATCACAACCGATGCTGAAGGGTGATTTCTTAGCTATTATCTTTTTGGTAACACTGGTTTAAACAGCTGACGCACGTTTCGTGTTTTGTTTCACTGTCAAACATCTTCAGTTTGGTCTATAATTTAACCATGAATCGTCTTACAAACGAACAACGCTTGCAAATTGTTGAATTTTATTATCAAAGTGCGTGCTCTGTTAAGAAAGTTCATCGCGCGCTTCTTCCATTTTATGACGAAGCTCATTTTTGGCTCAATGGGTACGTAAATAAGCAGAATTGTCTATTTTGGAGTGAATATCAGCCAGAGGCATTGCAAGAGCTACCAATGCATCCAGAAAAAGTCACAGTTTGGTGCGGTTTATGGGCTGGTGGCATCGTTGGACCGTACTTCTTCACAGATGATGCGAATCGTAACGTAACTGTGAATGGTGAGCGCTACCGTGAGATGATATCCAACTTTGTTTGCCCCAAAATGCAAGAGCTTGACTTGCATGACATGTGGTGTCAACAAGAAGGTGCCACATGCCACACAGCACGCGCAACAATGGACTTACTGAGGGGCGAGTTCGGTGAACATTTTATTTCACGTTCGGGACCGGTCAATTGGCCGCCTAGATCGTGTGATTTAACGCCTTTAGACTAGTTTTTGTGGGGCTATGTTATAGTTCATGTCTATACAGACAAGCCCGCTTTAATTGACGCATTGGAAGACAACACTGAAGCATTTATTCGTGAGATACCGGCCGAAATGTTGGAAAGAGTATGCCAAAATTGGACTAAGCGGATGGACCATTTGAGGCGCAGTCAAGGTCAACATTTGCATGAAATAATCTTCCAACATTAAATTATATGGACCGTACTATCGATTCAAATAAAGATTTCATGAATTTTTCTGAATTTTATGTGTTTTCTTTTTTGAAAAACTTTCCTATAGCTTTTAAAAAATCACCCTTTACTTCGCTTGCCGCTTGTCATGCTCTACACAACTCTTATTTTGCCAGTCCTGCCTTATGGAGTCGAATGCTGGACGCTAAGCAAAGCTGCAGAGCTGAGTCTTGATGCCTTCGAAAGTCGTTTACGTCGGGTATATGGTCCCGTCTGCGAGGAAGGCGAAGGAAGGAGAACACACAACCGCAAACTCTACGAGCTCTACCAAGATGTGGATGTAGTCAAGAGGGCAAAAATCCGACGACTGTACTAGCTCGGCCACATCAAGCGTATCGACAACAACGCTCCAGCAAAGAGGTATTCTTAATTTTTCAAAGAGGGAGTTGCTGACAGTGCACTTTTATAACTATCATGTCTTCAACCAGTAACTGTGTCTTTTATGTTTTCAATGCAATCGGCGTTAATGACTGACTGGACCTTGGACTTCCAAAACTGTTCCTCTAATAAATCTCTAACCTGCCACAAAAAAAAAATAGTTTCAATACTTTCAGTTGGGTCTGCAAGCATAAGTCGACGATGTCAAAAGTGGAACAAAGTGGTTTGTGGAGAGTCAAATAAAAAGCTAATAAAAGCGAAACAACTCCTGTGATTCAAAGTCTTGCCTTTAGCACAAGCACAAGATGAGAAGAGAAGAAAGCAAACATTTATCTCCTCGTGGACTTGGGGTCAATCACCTGATCAGATAGTTAAAGTAAAGTATTCATTAAGTGGATGGATGCCGTTGACTCATTATTATTAGTCAAGCTACATACCTGTCTTCGTTTAAGGGCGCCTCACCTACGATGGAGACGCCCTATCATCTAAGCAGCCTATTGGATCATATGAAATCGGAGGCAAAATACTGACGGGTTTCACTTCTAAGGAACTTTTCAGACACGTGAAGACAGGACACAAATGGACGCAATTCGGATTCATATTCAACAAGTTAAACAGAGCAAGACACAAATCAGTGGCAACCGTGACTAAACCCACATACAATTGCGATGTTTAGAACCAAGGAGAGAAAATGTAACAAGCCAACATAATATCAACCCGTTCGTATTTAAAAACAAATCCGAAACAAGTCCCCAAGATGCCAATCTTCAGAGGGACAGACAAGATAGCGTAAAGTAAACGGTGTTAACACTGAAGATCCGTCTGCATGTAAATGAATAGAATCTCAGCCATTCGCGGCGCCGTCGTTGCCCTCTTCTGAGAAAGTAAAAGTAATGCATCACCCAAACGCCACGAGAAAGGAGGCAGACATCCTTCAATTAAAAAAGTACAATTTTTAGGTATCTCATCACGAATTTGCTCCCGCATAACCTACATTTCTTTTTTCTTTCTCTCTCAAATGTTCAGCATTTTATTTCCTTTATCCAACAACAACGGGACGGCAGAATCATCAGCAGCAGCAGCAGCATCAGCGTCGATGACGGTAGCGGCGGCGGTGGCGTCAAGAGGATGATGAAGGGGAAAAGAAAATAAATTTATTCATGGAAAGTAAGTGTTCATGACCTGCCGCAATTTTAAAATTCAAAACGCCGCCCGCCCTTCGCCTCCTAGTCAACACAGCGATGATGACGCGACGCCTAGTGACTGCTCGCAGTACACCATTGCCGACTTGGACTATAGCCAGGCTGTGCTCTCAGCTATTCTCACTCACTAATATTGTGAAACTGTTACTCCTGTTGCGCCTCATCCTTGTGAATTTTTTTCCACTTTTCCTTCCAATTTTTTTCTCTCATTTCATTCTTTCAAGTTTCAAGTTCAGTTTATGTACTTACATTTTTAATTTTTCTGGCAAACACATAGAACATCAGGACGAGTAGGAGTGCGAGTGAGTCGCAATGGCAGGAGGAGGAGTACGACAGCAAAGGATGAATAGGTTTTTTTTCCTGCTTTATATTTCTCCCTTGCACTCTGTACCATTTCTTTTATGAGCGTCTTGTGGTAATGATGTTTCTCCTCGCATTCTTTCCAGCGTGCCGTGCGGCGAAACTTTCACGAAACACAAAAAAAAAAAACCAACACAAAAAATGGAAAAAAAAACACGAGAAAAGCGAGAAAAAATCTTCATCTTTATTTCCCCTCATTATCAGAAGCACACCCTCTTATATATTTACATATTTCTTCACCCTGTTTCATTACATTTTTATTCGTGTTTTCTTTTTTTCCGCGTCTCTTGCTCACATTTTTTTTTCCTAAATGGTTGATGAACTTTTTACATAATGAAAGCGAAAAAAAAAGAGGAAGAATTGTACGCGCTTTTCATGATTTCCTTGAACAAGGAAAAAATGTAAACAGAGGGTGCGAGTGAGTCCTTGCAAGAGAGCTCCTTTTTTTCTTATTTTGACGCGATATTTTAATTTGTTTTTTGTTTTGGCGGATGAATCCGCGGCGCGTACCACCCCCGCCCACTCTTGTAGAGCAGACAGTCATTAAGTCTTAATACACTTCGTCGTCTGCCCTTCCGTAATTGCTTCAAGGTTACGGTCTGTTTTTTTGTGTCGCTTGTTGGAAGAAAACGAGGAAAAAAAGGGACTAACTGCGGCAAAAATAGGTTGATGATGACCGACTTTTTGAGAGATTAGATTTTTAAATTGATTGCTGGCTTATTAAGGTTACGCGGGGGTAGTTCAACTTGCCTTCAAGGGCAAGTTGAGGATGGCAATGCAATGTCAGTGAACTTAACTTTGGCTTGCTGGGAGAAATGAGTTTTAAAGTGTTCTCTTTGTTTGGGTTCTTTGTTGTTGAATGAACTGTTGATGCTTTCGTCGGCTCTTAAAGCGTTCTCCTTTGTTTTTTTCATGTCTGTTCTTAAAGTTCTTTAAAGGATATCGCTTTAAGAAAAGGTTACTCTTACTGTCCTAGATATTCTCCACTCACTAAAGTCGGTATATATGGATTCCAGTGCATAAATAAAAAGCAACGTAAACAATAGAAGGCACTAATAATTTTATGAACTTTCCGCATACACATCAAAAAAGAACCACTAGTTGGTTACACAGCAGGAACCTTAAACTTTTCAACACGTTTAAACAATAAGGACTCAAGAATGAGGCTCATGGTCTATGGAGACTGTTATCTCACCAGTTGTGCTGCTGAGGTGCGGAATGGCAGAGCTTAAGTAAAACAACGAAAGTACGAGTAGTAACTTATTCAGGGCGATAAATTCACTTACGATTTATGGTTTATTTACTTTGGAATCCTCAACCGCGAGTGGTAAAATCGTTTTATGTGCTCATTGGACGTGAGACGGAAGTAGATTTTCTTTCGTACATGTTTCATAAAAAAGGTGTAAACAAATATTAGGGACATCAATATACTCCTTCTAGATGACTGCAAAATTTCTTTCAGAATCCCATATTCTCAGCTTACTTCGCCCTTGGACAATACATTAAACAACATGTAGGTTGTGCGTCCGAACTAAAGCCCATTTGCTGCAATGACAAACAACTCGCTGTGATGTCGTCTGTCAGTTATGTATATTCTAACAGCTTCCCGAGCCGAGTCTGCGACAGAACCGGTGATCGCGAGGCAATCTCTTGGGAGACTTCGACACGTGGGATTATTTTGGTGTGGGACAATACAAACTGCCATTTCTGGCCACATGAAAAGTATCATGTGGCTGAAATCACCCAATTCGATTGCGATTCAATTTCGTTTGTTTCCCTGTTTTCTCATCCTTAATAAAAAAAAAAACACGGACACAAGAATGAGTCAATTTAATAAAAGTGGGGGCTGTCTATTACTCTTGCAGGCATATTACCAATGTTCCGCGACTAATTTACCGCGTGTAAAAGCCACTTTAGTGGCACAACATGTACAGCCAAACGAGAGTTGGTTATGGGTGTGTTGATGGTTAACTTAGACAGAACTGAAACAAACTGTTTCCTGTAAAAAATATTTTTCCGAAGATGTCTTGGGAACAGTTTTGGGACTTGACCACAATTATGGTAGATCTACTTCTATTACATTTTCAAATCTAATGCATCTACCCAATGTGTAAAATCCACCACGCATTGTAATTCTTAAATTTTATGCCATTTATTGTTGTTTCTTGGCCCTTATCACAATACAATTTCAATGGAAAATATTGTATATCAAGCGATTCCACACGAATTGAGATTTGGACGAAATGTGCACAATTTATTTCTGCTACATATCTACATACATATATTTGCTCTTGGACATATTTGCTTGAAAAAGAGAATGAGTAATGTATGTAAGCACATATGTATGTATGTATATTCTAAAAAAATATAAACATAACAAGTGAAAAATTGCAAAGTTCGTCTGCTATGGTTTTAGAAAATAGACTGGGAAATCCATTCAGATGAAACATTGTTCATTTCACTGAGCGTTTGCTAGTAGTTTGCTAGTATACAGTAAAGAGTCGAAAAAGTTTAGACGCTCAAAAGTTAAGTAGGGGTGGCCATGGGTGTCTCTAAAAAGATAAGTTTTTTTCAAGTAATTTTTGTTTTTAGCTTATTTTTTCATTTTCGTTTTTTATTATACACTTATGCATACAGTGTTGTACGTATGTGGAGCAAAAGAAAACCATCAAACCACAGTTCGGACAGCAGTTGAATTTGTATTGTTTTTCTTCGGTGCGTGTTTAGATGTGACTGCATCAATCGCCAAAAAACGCAATTTAAAAAAAAATTGGAAAACGCCATTTGGCCAATCGATTGGCCATGGACTTTCATACTGCAGGAGCTGCAATTTCAAAATTTAAAAAAAAACATTTATGCTGCAGCGTATTATTAATAAGCACATTTGAAGAAATGAAGAAGAAATCTTTACATAAGCCAGAAAACGTGAATATGGAGAAGCAACTATACAAATGGTTCTTCGATCAACGCGAAATAAACTGTACAATAAGTGGTTCTATTTTGAAAGCTATTTTGTGTGGTAAAATTTTATCAAGCAACACATGAACAGTCACCCAATTTATTCATGCTTTATTCAACTGTACAACGTGATAAAAGTCTAGCATCTTTTTCCGGTGTCATCCTGACGAAGCCTACGTTGCTTCTTACACATGTATGTACATTAAATTTTTTAAATTGGATCAGTGACTTGGAAAAGTTGAGAATTCGCAAAAGTTAAGCAGTCCAAAAACAAACTGCTTAACTTTTTCGAGTATCTACTGAACCATCAAAATTTCTAGAAACTCACTATTCCGTCTCATAAAAATGCATCTGCTTTATGTTGAGGAATGTTCCGAAACTATTTTAGAATCGAAACAATGATTTGAGGTAGAGTTTTATTTCAAAATACTAGATCAAGAGATTCAATCAATTACAGAAAGGCTTGATCAGCTTGAAGGATATAACACAAAATTTGCTAAAACTTAGGCCAGACTAGCTTCATAAATTGAACTGCCAAGACTGAAGAATGGGGCGCTCATTTGTCTCGGGCTGACGCTGGTGGAATGTAAGGAATACACCTTTAAATACTTAATCATATGTGCTTGGCTTTCAGTTGGAGGAACAGCAACACTTTTTTTCGGCCAAACTCGATCTCTGTCCAATCCATCATACAGACAATTGAAACCATTTTGCTTTCAGTCATATCGCACAGACATATTTGTTTGTACCCATTGGCAGTTCAGTTTGACAGCTGCAACTTGAATTTCCTATGCCTTTTTGTTAAAACTAAAACTTCATCCAGTGGCCTTTCGCAATGACAAAGATCACAGTATTAGGCCATATTTTTAATATCCAATAGTTTTCGTCATCTGACTTTACATCTCACAACTAGTTGTCTTAAGCATCACCTGTGAGTTTAGGGACCTACAATTTTCAAATGGTGGCAGATCCAGATGCAAATGAGTGAAAGTTTTAGAGAAAGCGTGGTAGGTAGATGTTATTCATGCAAACATATTCAATTTATGAGACACTTCAAAGACAAGGCCAAATGACAAGAGCACGTTCGCGCGGTCAGTGTGTAACAGGCGTTGGTACGCGTTTTATAGAGCTTACGAGAATGGTATGTTAAAACGCGGCAGTTTCAGCTTTCCAAATTCCGACAATTTAAATGTTCTAAAATACATTTACAGGTGAAAAAAAAACAATTACTATAAATAAATTCCTACAAAAAATGAATTATTTAAAGAAGTGTAGTTACCTTCACGATGATTTACGTGTACCCTACTTAAAATGTCAAAGTCAGACCGCGCGAACGCGCTCTTATGATATGGGTAGAACTCAATTAACACTGAATACCGTTGTGAAACCACGGCTCTGATTGAAGTTTGTTGTTAGTAACCATCACCCCAGAAAACTGTGAAGCGGTCGAACTCGCTAGAAGGGGTACCAATTCGGCACACCTTCCGGATAGATATATCAGCCATGGCTATCGCTACTGTTAAGCATCTACTAAAGCGTTAAACGCTTTCTAACACAAATCGTAGATGGTCTACCGGCAAGAAATGGCTCACTACAAAACAGCCAACTCGGGTTGGGGTCTTTACTAAAAACCCCCTGGCCTATCTAAGATTTTGGTCTAAGGTCACGCATACTACTTTATTTTCACGCACACTTCTTAAGTGTTGGTCTAAGATCACGTATTCACAAACCCAGGCTGTGAAATTTAAAAAAAAATACAGAGGTAGAAGTTGACTATCTCTTTACTACATTATTTCTGAGCAAAAGCCTGCCTGACATATCATAGATCAACTGCGAATCCTTGATTAGATGATTAGAGATACGTAGCATTTGGCAGTTGGCAATGCACACGGGACCAGCTAAGACCCTTCCGTCATGCAATTTTTCTCTCATCGGTGGAGAGGGCAATTTATACAGACATATACAGAATGGGAGAATTTGAGAACCTTTCGACATTAACCGTCTGAGGTTAAAGCTAAGGACTATAGAGAAACCTGACAGTCCCGTTATTCATGAAATCTACATGATTTGTCACACACTGATTCTGAAATTAATTGTCAAAGAAAACTAAGACATTTTCTGATAAATAAACAAATAAAAAGACGAACGATTTTATTTCGAATGTGAAAGCATAAATAAGAGCGATATGTACAAATACATAGAAATATGTACATCCATACATATGAACATTTAATTTGGTGTGGAGTTGGTTGGCGGAACACTTTTTGCTTCCGTCGAGACGACTGCGTCGCTTTGCGATGGATTCCATGTGTTGCAGTGCTCTTCATTTTGATTTTCTTTTACAGTCGCTCCTCGTTTAGCAGCAGCTATTTCAGCTTCTGAAGCGGTTATGCCAAGAAGTGACGCCAAACCTCCACCGACGTAGTCAATTCCAGCCAAGACGTTTGTGCCCACTTTGTGGGCCTTATGACGAATGTACGGCGCCCATGGAAGGTCTTTCTGAAATTGTAGAGAAAAGGATGTGTTAAGAGGTTGGCTGGCTAATTGAATCGAAAGCGTATCCAATCATTTTCTACAGTAAATGCGGCTACGTTTTTAAAGAGGCGTGAAGTATTATGAAAACCTAAGCCAGACGGTTAGGGGTACAAGCAAGCTAAACAGAAACCGCATGACTATAATTGCCTTAAACAGAATTTAGCATGAGACGTTTGCTGTTTATGGTTCACAACCAATGCTATGTACATAAATATGCGCTACATTCCTGCTGTTGCACATCAAAAGTGGCAATCCTTGGGATCCGTAAATAGTTGCTATTTCAATGCATTAGTTCAACCAAGCTCAATCACATTATTTTAAGAAATCTTAACCACTGTACACGTAGAAAAAATTCTAGTAATGTCAGCATTTGCGAATTTCGCAGTTGGCTGTGCGCACTTTCAAAACTGCTGACACTTTCTCCCATGACAAAACAACCAAATTCAATAATTCACTGAACGTTTCCAATGTCATCCACATATGGAACGTAAAAGAACTGTCACCCAGCTGATTGAGAAATTCAAATTACATGCTTTAACTAATTTTGGTAAACAAAGCCAGGCAAAATAAATATGATTTTATCAATAATTAAATACCCACCGTACTCACGGCACTTTCTTGAGATTTTTTCGAAACAGAATCCAATTCATCTTCGTTGTCCGAGAATTCCTCCATCACTCCATCGCTGAAGTACAATACCTTCTTGGGTTTCTGTATTTTCAAGCAGGTGCTGTTGGTGTTCTCATTTGCAACGCCTTTCATCTCCAGTCCATCGGTTTCCATTTGATCACAACAATTCAATTAATACTTCACTAACAAACGATTTTTCGTGCTATTACTCGTAGCACCGGTTTTGCAAGACTAGTCGATAGTTAAACACTGTTTTGGTGAACGAATGCCGACTGCATATCATCAAATTAGTACGTCCACGGCCAAATACAGTCGCGATAAATGTTTGCTGATGAGATGTATTTGGTTTTCTCAAATGTTCTCTGGTGTGAATGAAGTATGTGTTGATGAGTAATATCGTTCGTTTGGGGGAGTTGGGTGTGGGCTTGATAACGCAGAAACCATGTGCGTGGTGTAGGGTAAGAACGAAATTTGTTTTAGGAATTTGAATTTGAGGCGGTTAGGGATACTTTGGTGTTGTTAAAAATCGATCCAAATGTACATGACTACTATTGGCAATGTGACAGTGATGATGAGTATGACTGGTTTTCAGCTTTCGAAATTTGCATCTAATTGATTGTTTATTGTAATGCAACAAGGCAGACATCTAAAAACAAAGGCCGACATACTGATTGACTGACTGATTCTTTGTTGCTTTTGAGCACACATATGTGTTTTGTTTTATCATTGAATCAATGATGTCAGACTTATTTTTAGTCGTTCCTGCGAAAGAACAATGCAGTGTTTACATTTCTTAGATTGCATACAGGAATTTTATCAAAACAATAATTGTGTGTGTATGAAAGAATGTTGCCCAGTTGAAGATCTTCAGTTTTGAAATTTTGAGTGCAACCATTATGCGGGGCAATCAAATAAGTTTGCTTCTCTTTTAAATAGGCTAACCTGGACTGGCTCATGTTTTTTTTTAAATAAAAAGCGGAATGGTAGCATGTCACTGCTGCTCAAGATCACTTTAGGCATCAAGTTCACTGATTTTGCAGTAAACGCCACAAGATTGTTCGACGAAAGTACCATTTCCCACTGATCCCAAATCAATACTAATCATCCGAAACGTGCAAAAGCCTCTGTAATATATAAGGCCTTAAAACGGCTTATGTATCTCAAGGCATTTGGAGTCTTCGATAATTTTAAAGAATTTTTTGAAATTCAATCGACCTTCCACATCCCCTTGGCAAGAATCTGGTCCACGCAAACCTAGCCCATGCAAATGTTTCGTTATTGCACAATTCTCAAATCAGCAATCTAGTACATTTCATTTCTCTGTCACTGGCATAACGTCAAAACAAATGGCAATCTGTTGTATTTCGCCATCAAATTTGTTATTTTTTTTCTACTAAAATAAAGAATAATCTAAGTTTAGTCATGCCTTTTGCTGTTCTCAAATCAATTCGGGAAGTCAGCAGCGAAGATAAGGTACATACAATGAGCTTTGAGAAATCTTAATTTATTACTCACCGAGATCTTCCGAAACAGCTGCATTGTGCCGAGAACCTGCTCCAGCATGAATCCGGCAAGAAGTGGAAAACTGAGGCGATTGGTGAAAAATCAGCGTACGTTATTATCGAAATGGAAACATCGTATACGATAAAAGGCATAGACATCGGCAACGAGTCCTCGGCATTTGTAGAGGTGCTAGTGGGTGGTCCTAGATGTACGCTGGAAAATTTCAAAGTATGACGCCACAAAATTGGCTTTGCCTTTAGTGGACTTCACTCGTTTTGTGTTTTGCAGGAAATCTTAATCACATGCTCGTTTATGACACCGGGTGAGAGTAAAGCGGACTCCAATACCAACAGAGTGCGATGTTTCAATCGAGATGCTCTGGTGCAGGAAGTGGCCGATCAGAAGTGGAACTTGATCAAAGTTGTCTGCACACAACCGTTCAACAGGCATATTCTGTATGGGCTGTCATTTATAAAAGTCCACGTCGATGGACCGGTTGAGAGAAAACAATCGACTGACTCAAGTGGATTGAGTCTAATTCCAAAGCACACACTCGCTGGCTTTAAAGTTCGTGACACTTCACCGGACTCGGAGTCAGAGACTGCTGCCGGTCTGTTCAGGAGATGGAAAACATCGAAAACAGTTGATAGGACCGGTAAGTCAAATGGGTTTCCCAAAAGGATGATATTTTAAGCGAAACTTTTTCCCAAGGTGCATCTTCGCTACCCCGAACGCCAAACTCTTCAACGCTCAAGAAAGCCAACGAAAGCTTGATATTCAAGAAAACTGCCACACAAAGTCCGTTGGTTGAAGAAAGAGATACCAAAGACATACAAAAGGCACCCGATCGAAATAGAGACTCGTTGCTTTTTGACGAGGACGAGGACAAGGCGGTACAAGATAAACAGAAGAAAAGACTTGCAAAACTCGAGAGAATCATTCAGGCGGACAAGGACCGTCTTAAAAAGGAAACGGATAGCGCGAAGAAACCCAAGAAACGAGACAGCGTGGGTGAGAAAGACATAAAAGCGAGAAACAATGAGACGAAACGTCTTGACAGATCGGACAAGGACTCGCCATTCAAGAAGAGTCCATCGAGTCCTGGACCATCTACGCCTCGCCAAAAGAATTCCTCATCGGACACATCGATGAAAAATGGATCTGCAAGTGGAAGCAAGCCTTCGTCATCGTCTTCGTCTGGTCAGAGACGCCCCTCGTCGTCGCCCTGCGTTGCAGCAAATGCCAAAAAACTGAAACTAGAGAAAGATGTGCAGTATAAGCCATTCCGTCGACTTCTCGATGGAGTGGTGCTGGTGATCAGTGGGATACAGGTAGGTTATGCGTTCATGGAGAATCTCTCGACGCTCACATCTATTCTTGCAGAACCCTGATCGAGCTGATTTGCGGAACAAGGCACTCGCCCTTGGGGCAAAGTACAAGCCAGACTGGGACAGCACATCCACACACTTGATGTGAGAGCGAAACTTTCGCGCACCTTGCCCCCGATTGTAATTTCAACTTTCTTTTGCAGATGCGCTTTCAAAAACACTCCAAAATACAATCAGGTCAGAGGTCACGGTAAGATAGTCAAGCGAAATTGGATAGAAGACTGTCACAGTCAATCGAAGCGACTGCCTTGGCGGCGTTACGCTCTAGACACAGCCGAACAATCGCACCCCGAGAGTGAAGATGAAATATTGGACGAATCTTTGCGACCGAAAGAAACGCAGCTGTCCCCGCCTGTACACTGCACAGAAGACAGTGATATCGAGGCGATCTACGACAACAATGGACCAAATCATTCGCAGGTGATTTCTTCTGGCAGCGACACAGAAGATGAAATACAAAGGGTCTTGGCAAGTACCTCCCCGAAAAAGAAGCCCCCACAAGAACGCGACGTTTTCGAAGTGACCACCGAGGAGGAGGAGTACATTTCCAAGCTATCTGCCGATGATTCGAAGTCGTTGACATTCTTCAAGAATATGAAGTTCTACGTGAGTGATCAGATCAGTGCGGTGGAGAAAGTGAAAGTGGAGCAGTTTATCGTAAGATATCATGGTGAATTGGTGGAGACTTTTTCGGCGGCAGACTACGTGATTGCAAACAAACCAATCGCATGTGGAACGGATTTCAAGGGTCAAATGGTTAAGCCTCTTTGGATTTTGGAATGCAACGATGCCGAACTTTTGATACCAACGAAAAGATATCTTGTCACCTAGGTATCCCACATCTGTTGTGTTGTATGATTTGATGTCGTTTGGTGTAAATAAAGAAAGGTGTGTCTACTTTTAAAGGGTGTGTTTCAATTTGAGTTCTTTGGTTGGTCCCTGGTTCGACTGTGAACAGAAGGTACTTGGATTTTCTTGGTTGTCGGCACATCTCCAACGGCTGTATTGCCACTCATATGCACAACCTGTTCCAATTCCCATGAATGTGGGTTAATGAAAAGAAGACACTTTGCAGTGGATTTCTTTCGTTAGGTCCGACGAGTACAGCGGGTGGTCTAACGTTGTCTCCAGAACAATCCAATGAGGATTCCTGGCCTTGTAGAACCAATTCCTTATACGGGCATCCCTTGGAATCAAAGAAAAGGGTGAACAGCGTCTTCATTCCTCGACTTCGCACTTTCTTCTCTTGCAGCTCATTTGCTGTGAATTCCATGTCGCGCTGCCTCTTGGTAAGGGGTTTGCATTTCTATTTATGGACAGTAACGATGGATGATATGATCTCTTTGATTTCTGGTTATAATGTCGTAACTATTGACAGGACTACAAACTTCGTGTGTGAAAGATGTGTCTCCAAGGTTGCCCTTTAATTCTCATCGGAAATGGGACAACCTGATTATATAAATATGAGCGAGTGGATGTTGTTGTTTGCAGTTACATCTAACATGAATTTCTCCCCCCTCTTGTACAGCCCATGCGGTGAAGCCAACGACATCGCGACCAGGATAGATCTATTGTATCGGAGGGTTGGAGATATCTCAGAAGACGTACTACTTTTTTTTATAATTTGCGCGCGCTCAATGGATTGCTAATACCCTTAAGCGTCCGGGGTCAAGACACAGAACGGGCCGAAGCTATAGAGGGAGAAAGGGAGAGGAGGTACCTGTGCACATTGGTCTTAAATATCTGCGGGTTGTAGTCTGTGGGAAATATAGGGCTGGGAAGAGCATTCCAGTACGGCTAAAGAACGAGTCTCTAAATTTAACTGTGCGTTCGAAAGTAGGCTTAAGGGTAAACTGATGAGCATTCCTGGCGAGACGAGTATTGCGGGTGAATTCATGGAGAGGAGGAATGCAATGGCTAGCTCACTTGAGCATCGTTTGTTGAAATAGCGATAAAATACGGACAAAGAAGAAACGGTACGTCGATGTTCGAGCTAGTCTAATGACTTTGCGACATTGTTGTTTCATCGACACAAGCGCCATTCATGGATAATGGCTGATTAACAAGGGTTCGCTTGAGTGACAGCAGACAGCATTGAGTTTCTGAAGCATTGAATTCCACTCTGTTGTTGTTTCACCAGTTAATTATGCTGTCAAGATCGGAATTCAATTTGCTTAACATACGCTGCAGTTCTAATTCTATGGCCGAAGGGCAGGATCGTGAGTCTCGGAACGAATATGAAAAGCTGAGGGTGCTGTCATCAGCGAAGAAATGAAATGGATTAGAAGTAGCAGACAAGAGATCATTAATAAAAATGAGAAAGAGTGTCGGAGACAGAACAGAGCCTTGTACACCAGCATTTATTTGGTGGATATCAGACTTGAACCCATCCAAAACAACTTGAATTGAAAGGTTCGAAAGGTAATTTATAGAAGAAGAGTCCATAGAAGAAGAGATTCATCGATACCATGTGCACGCATTTTCGACAAAAGAGCTTGATGCCAAACTCTTTCAAATGCTTCCCCCATGAAAGCTAGTAAGTCTTTAGTAGTGGAGTTTTTTTAAAACCCCTGAAGTGAGTATCTCCCTATGGAAGATACGTTTCCTTAACCATGGCGGACATTCGCACAAGATGTGCTGAGAAGTTTCATCCTCTTCCTTGTCTTAACACGGGTTTAAATGGTTAAGGTGGTAGTTCAGGCCACAATGGCCGGTAAGAAACTTGTATGTTCTTTCTTTGATTAAACGTTTGGATTGCCTAAGACCAAGACCATGTGTCTACTGGTCTAGGCGCAGTTTGTTTTCCCATTCGTTTAACAGAGTTTTGGCTGTTGTCCAATTGACATTACAGTACGGTTCAGGACCGATGAAGGCAGATTCCGAGCCAGCCCTCGCTAGCTCATCTGCGGATTGGTTGCCTGAAATCTCCCTGTGTCCAGGGACCCAGCCAAGTTTCACTTTGTTGTGTCTGACAAGCGATTGTAGATCGTCATAGCAACATTTGACTGTTTTGGAGTCCAAAAGGTTAGACGAGAGTGCTGCTTGACTGTCTGAAAATATCAGTAAATTAGGCAGTCTGAGAATATCAGTTTTGCTTGAAGCACTGTAGGCTTCCCCATTGGTACGGAGATCCTTGTGTTGGGTCCAAAGACTTCCGATCCCACTCCAGATTCCATCTTTGATCCGTCTGTGTACCATACCAGACTTCTAGGGTCTTGTGCTGGGACACCATTAGACCAGCTTGTTCGGTCCTATATTTCAACTGCGGAAAGCCTTCCGAAATAATGTTGCCTAAAAAAATTAGCATTGTACAAAAGATGTAGTCATGTGCAGCGCCATCAGACTCAGAGAAGCGGGAGGCTGGTCAGCGAAACTGTATGGCTAGAGAGAGGGCTCTGCAACACACAACCCCAACTCCTACGGACTACATCACATCCACCATAGACTTCGATAACGCGGTACAGTGCCGATTTCCATCTAGAGAGGACTGGAAAACCCAATCACTCGTCTCTGAATACGAATATCTGATCTAAACATACGGAAGTAAGCTAGGCCACGGTGTAGGCTCAGTGGTCTTCTCGGCGGCGGACTTCAATATCACGAACACTTACCGCCTCCCAGATTAATCGAGTATCTTCCAGGCTGAAGTACTAGCGATTGGAGAAGCGTGTAAACTCCTCAGTAGTAGCTGCCCTTATGGTAGAGCTGCAGCAATCTGCATCGACAGCCAAGCAGCCATAAGAGCCTTCTCCACAGTATTCACTTCCTCCAAATTGGTGCAACACTGTAAGGTGGAACTAAAACAGGCCAGTAGAAGGTGTAATATTAGTCTCCTCTGGGCTCCAGGCCACAGCAACATAGAGGGAACTGGCCAAGCAAGGAGCTTCCGGAAACGGCCCCCACTTCCTGTCCTTAGCTAGTAAAAGGTGGACTAGGTCATCCAAGTACATAGTCTCTAGGAAAACCTGGCGCTCCTACACTAAAAGAAGTACTGGTGACCTCCTCACGTCTCCACCTGCTTCAATGGGTGTCAAAGATTCACGAGGAAACTCTGAATCCTCAGCATGACTGTGGTCGCATTTGAACACTTTTCTGTAACTGCCATTAATGATTGGGTTCCGGTGACCAAATTGGCATCATCTTATTACATGAAGTAGCTATCACAACGCCTGAATGACTGTTGAGATGAGCTGATCTTAATATAACTACATGCTGCTCTTGATAACGGTTTGGTATCAGAAATCAAGTGCTACATTGCTACTAAATCAAATGTGTGATTTCTGATAGGAAGACAGCCAACTCCAAACCACCCACTAAACACCCCCAGCGACATCTGCATTTGTTCGCCTAATCAAGACACTCATCGAAAGCCAAATAAACTCATCCCTGCCCGTGTCCGCACTACAAGACAGCACAGCAGTATGGAAATCCATCGGTTTGTGTCCACAACATCGGAGATGTCAAACGAATCTCTGACGTATTTATCTCTACACCAGAAGCAGCCAATCCAAATAAATAAAATTCGTCCATCGCTGGTGTTTATCGCGAAAAAAAAAGACTCTCTTGCACTGTTTATTTCGGACTTTGCAAGTGTCTATAACTGGAACGGGAGTGTGTACACACCGCAGTCGTGCAATTAGCAAAATAATGCTTAAATAAATCAAAAGAATAGTATTTAGAGTAGCCAAATATATTGTATATCGTTTAAGCGAAATGTCCCTCAAGTTCACTCACGCAATTGTATCTAGGTGTGTAAATTGATTAAATTGTTTACAATTCAAATCAAACTCGTTTTAACAATACAACGCTCTGAATAACTCGACAACAAGACAAGCAATTGATGCTTTCATCTGCAAAATTGCTGTGGCTGAGTGGTTTCCATAGAAACCGAGAAACTGACTGATGTCAGGAGATGTGGTCCGATGTGATTCGAAATCTTGTGAACTGGTGACGACGATTATTATGGAACCCACCCAAGTTATGAATATTTATGTGTATTCCTCGGTCCATTTGCTTTGGCACGAATTTGATAATATCTGAATATTCTTTTTTAGATATCTGTTTAAGCATTTTGAATGTTATTTGAGTAACGTGAGTGGGCAAAGGTGTTCATCATTTCGATTTGGTTTTTTTTTCCTTTCATTCTTGCAGACTCTCGCAGTCGTTGAGCGGGATTGGAGACTTCGATGTTCAACTCGCGAAGAAGCAGCACGAGTCGTATGTCAGGTAAGACAAGGTGGTTGCTGATGGGATGAGGTATTTGGTTATCAGCTGAAGAGTTTGTTAGGAGGACGATGCCGTGTGAACATTTCTTTTTTATCCGATTTTAAAGGGAGAACTCCACTGGGAATGCATGAGTTGCGTTGCGGATTATATAACGAGACAGCATTTTGTGCTATCTCACGCTGTCAGGTGTTCAGGTGATGGTGGGCGTGTTTTTAAGTGCTTTGCCAAATGTCGCACCTATCGGGAAAATTGGAAATTCGCATGCGAATGCTAAGAGTGGACTTGTCAGATGAAGAGGACGTTCATCGATTTCAGTTGGGTTCTTTCCACTTATACTCGTGTTCTTTATCAACACGAACGATATCATCGCTCATCAAACAAGTTAAATTTCGAGCATCTGCTTTCCCTCTCCTCTTTTCGAAGATCATAAAGTGGGTAATAAATGTTCGGCACATGTAGCCGTGTTAGTGCCAACGCCTAACTTCTCACAACAATTTAATGCTGGGCGTGCTACAGCTCTCGAGCAAACTTTACTCTGCGTTGTGGACTATCGGGAATTTTGAAAGAATTGATTGCCTTTTCTTTCTGACGAGTAGGTGAAGCAATTCTTTGTGCTGGAGTGTGGTAGGACAAGGGAAAGCATAAAGAGAGGCATTTTTTAATTGGGTCACTCAAGATGGGCTACAGACATTCGCTATATTCCTTATGGTACGCTTCTGGAGTACATTGTTCAGCTGAGAGGCTAGCTTCTGGTCATATTTTCCACGCTCTAGCAAGCCGGGCTTTAGTACAGACTATAAGGACGACATTCGTGGAGAAATATGTGCAATACCAGAACGAGAAGATTCCAATGAAGGCAAAGAGTCAAGACAGTACCGCAAAGAGATTCCTCAGCTAAGTCCCCAATAACCGTCCTCAGACGAAGGCAAATCAGGTTCAGCAGAGACATTTGGGAGAATACGCTTTCAAAGAGGATCCTGGCATGTATTGCGAGCAAAAAGCTTCACCAAACTTCTCTGATGCATCGTGGTGCTTCATTTTGGCAAGGTTCCACAACCAGAGCCCAATGGAGTTCCTCGTGACGAACACACCCAAGTGCAACCACTCAATGGAAGGGCTTGCCCCCAGAATTCCAAGTCTCGCATCAGTCCAGCTTGATATTCCATTTCTTTCGCTCCTTTTTAGATCTCCTTGAATTAGAGCCTATTACTCATCTGTTTTGCATTGATTCTTCTTCAGCTTGCTACGGGAAATCGGCTTGGACGTGATTGAACTACCGCCCGACGATAGCTTGCCGGAAAGTGTATTCGTGGAGAATACAGCTGTAATCTGTAATGGAGTCGCCCTCATCGGCAAATCCAACAATCCCATACGACAACGTGAGGTAAGAAACCACTTCAAATGCATGTTCCAAGGACTACATGACAAATGCTTCCATTGCAGGCAGATAGTATGAAGATTATTTTAAAAAAGGAACTCGATATTCCCGTCGTCGAAATGCCATATCCGAACGCGTTGCTCGATGGAGGAGATGTCTTATTCACTGGTATGATGACTGATCCCCCTCATGGTTTGCCCCATGTGCATGCTTTCGCTTTTTTCCAGGGAGGGAGTTTTTTGTTGGACTTTCCGAGCGAACCAACGAGGATGGAGCCCGAGCTGTGGCAACCACTTTTCCCGAGTATCCTTGTACCCCGATAAAGGTGAGTCCCTTGAACACTGCATCGCAACCCAATGTGATTACCGCTGTATTCGCTTTAGATATCGGGAAGAAAGCCACTGAAGTACTATGTCAGCTTAGCTGGCCCCGATGTGCTGTGTGTCTCAACCAGTGATGCGTCGCAACAGATCTTAAAGCGAATGGAACGCGAAGCCAGTTTTGCATATCAAACTCTCACACTCCCAGACGAACAGGCCGCGAATATGCTATTCATTAACGGTACTCTGATACATCGATCACCGGGCGAGATTCCACAATCGCATAAAGTAAGTTGACCCCGTGACCAAAGACCGCCAGAGATTGAATGTCGAAGTAGATGACATCAGCTTCCTAGGTCGAACGAGAAGCACACGCTTGTGAAGCGCAAATTAAATTGGCCTTGACACAGAATGCTATGAATTATTTTTATTTTTTATTTCCCCTCTCGCCTTATTGTCGTTTCAGATAATTAAAGAAAAAGTCGACATCGCCAGTCGAAATGTTGATATAAGCGAATTTAGTAAATTCTCCAGTGGATTGACATCGTGCTGTCTTCTGTTGCGTCGATGGAAGTCCATACGCAATCTTTAACTAAAAGACTACATTCTTGCCTGAATTCTTCGTCACGCACATAGTAAATGTCTTCTGTTTTAATTTGTTTATTTATTTCTAGCGACTCTTGTAAGTTTAATTAATTAACGAATTAAAGTCTCGAATTATACACGTTATGAAAGTGTTTTCGTTTTAATCAATAAATGAAGTAACTCGTTGGTTTTGGAAAAGAAGGAGAAGAGATGAAGGCGCTAGAAAGTAACGTTTGGGTATGAAGAAGGTGTACGTTACGGTGCTACATTTCGTGCTCCGAAAATGGCGTGACATTTTCACTTATTTCAATTGAATTGGGAAAGGTGAAGCTCGCCCCCAATTATTATACTGTGGGTACAGTTCAGTGGGTAAACATTTATTAATAATTTTAAGTTCCGATAGCGTCTTATATCGGCGGTAGATGAGAACAACTAATTGGATTATCGAATTGGGAATGATGGCAGCATTTCTTGCCAAAAATACAATGAAATCGATCCAAAATCATCCATCTTAAAAACTGGACTACTGTTGTAAATACAGCCAGTTTGGGGTACAGCTCCTCATGCTCTACAAGACTCATATATAGCCAGTCATAATATTTGGAGCTTCACGATAAGCAAAACAGCAGACCTGATTCTAGGTGCATCCGAAATAAATATTCTGTGTCGTACATATTGCTCCTGCAAGCGAGGAAGCTGAATGGATGAAAAGACATCAGCGAACTCAACATGCTCTACCAAGATGTGAATGTAGTCTGGCAGCCAAAAATCAATCGACTACACCTCATCGAGCGCATCGAGGCACCAAGGCTCCAGCTATAAGGATCTTCAAGAGAGGAATACACCTAATCTGCAGTTTAAACACCAAGTCGTCTTGATGACTGGAAGCATAGTACCAGGGACCGTCAACGATGAAGACAGCTATTGCACAGTCTCAGGCCCTTCTGCCAGTCCAGGTATCCTGGTATCACCTCTTCGTGAACTGAATTAATTACTCATTTATTTTATAGTCCAATATATGATAACAAAAATAAAAAAAAACGGAGAAAGAGCACAAGGCTTGAGTGTAAACTCAGCTCATTTAATTTTGAAAAATCTTACCGTTTTGTCATAAATTATCGAATTCTTCATCGATGTCGTCGGATGTGTATCCAGCCTTTGCATTCTAATAATACAGGTCTAAACACATAATCACAGGTGCAAAGAGGTCATAGGTTAGGTTAGGGAACGAGACCGAATAAATCGACAATCGAATTCAATTTTAAAAAATTGCCAATTTATTCGATTGTGAGATTTATTCGCAGACGTTGCAAATGTGTAGCGAAGAAGAAGTGCGTCTAAATTCAAGCTAAGAGTATGGAGGGACTGTATCGGGAGTTGGAGGAAATATCTTCTTCGGCTGCGGATAGGAACCAGGCAAACCATGAACTGCGGCAAAACAACTTGAACAAGGGCACAACTATCATCAAAATAGCAGCCCAAAGAAGGAGAAATACCCAGGAAATTCGTTCACCAAAGTTCAGTTCAGCTTCTTGTGGAAGACGCAAAAATAACACACAGGTGGCGACAGTACTGTGAAAGGCTTTTGAACGAACAGTTTTCTCGGACATGCTTTCCAATAGCCGTCCCCAACTATGATGAAGTACCCGACGTTACTGTCGAAGAGGTTGGAAAGGCGGTCAAAGCCTCCAAAAAACTCATCTACCTATACATCATCTAAATTGTTTTGTTGGTGTCATTTCGCTGATCGCATAATAATACAAATGCGTATGTAAACCTTGACTTATGTAATATGCAATAAAATCGTTGACAATTAAATGAGAATATAAAACATTATTTGACTGTTCTTGGTTGAGGTTATAGGGTACTGCAAAACAGCAAAAAGTTGTAAAATGTCAACAACACGCGGTGTTCCCAAGCGGTCCCCCATCCAAGTACTAACCGCGCCCGATGCTGCTTGATTTCGGTGATCGGACGAGAACCGATTTTTTTTTTTTTTTTTTTTTTTTTTTTGTAATTTTGTTTTTATTTAATGAAATATACTTACTTGCTAGACAAAAGTACTTAAAACTAGCTTAACTAACTTAAGAATTTACAAATGTTCTTAATACTAACCTACTGACCCTATGCGGGTACTCTAAGCTAATCTAATCTACGTTATGAATGTGCCTTTCGGCTTAATCTATGTTTTTTTTTTTGTTTAGTCTTTACGACAATCTTTTATAAAAAAAATTTTATTTGCCAAGAAAATTTTTTAAAAACTTGGCTAAACTAGACTTACTTACTTAACTACTTAAACTACCTTATACTAACTTAACCTAACATAAAACTTAAGACTATCTTAACTATGTCCGTAACAGTACGGACACGTGCACCAGGGCGTATATTTTATGTATATGCCTAACATATATATTTTATACGCCGTGGTGCACCTTTTTTTTTTTTTTTTTTTTTTTTTTTATTTTTTTTTTTTATTTTTTATTTTTTTTTATTTTTTTTTTTTTTATTTTTTTTTTTTTTTTTTTTTTTTTTTTTTTTTTTTTTTTATTTTTTTTTTTTTTTTTTTTTTTTTTTTATAGCATTTTTTTTGGATTTTTTGTTTTTATTAATTTTTTTGGATTTTTTGTTTTTTTTTAAATGTTTTTGGATTTTTTTTTTTTTTTTTTTTTTTTTTTTTTTCTTATTAGCTACCTTAAACCTATGTAAGTTGGCCACCATGGTCAACTATCTGGTCATCTAGAAAAGCCAGCGGTGGCGGAGACTGGTTTTGGTGTAACCACCAGTAAAATTGCCGTTCTTTGGCAGACTCTTTCCTGTCACGAGCGGGGATCGCTCTACTGAACCGAAGAAGATCCTCGTGGGTGCGAGCGACATCCGGTTCGTATTGGAGTCGCCTGTCCACTGTTCGGCGTACGACATGGAAGATAACAGGGCATCCGTCTGTATCCTGTATTAGGCCAATCGTGTCTAAATAAAGGAATGCTTCGGGAGGAATAAAGCCGTTAAGGCGCACCCTTTCATGGTACATGATATTGGGGTAATAAGCCCCGAAGATCAGACTGTTGGAAGAGGTCATAGCCCGTGCAATGTGCCTTCTGATCAGCTTAATAATAAAATTATCTATCCTGTTCAGGTTTGCCTCGTTGTACAGGACCTCGTTAGGATAGTACCTCTTGTACTCGGACTCGGGTGTACGATACAAACGGAGACAGCTCCTAAGACACTGTCTCTCGAACAACCTCATCTTTTCCATCTGGGAAGGACTCACGTTGAACCACAGGGGACAACCGTACGCCATAATTGGCCGGATGAGGGCCATGTAGCAGATTACCTTCACCCTGGTATCAAGTTGGCTGCTGTAAAACAACCTCCTTGCCGCAGCAAAGGCTTTTCTGGCTTTCGTCAGAGCAATATCTATATGTTTGTCAAAATACAGATATTGATCCAGCCAAATGCCAAGATATCTAACTACACTTTTCACAGCTAACGGCCGTCCTTGCGGGTCAACTATGCCGAACTTGCGCCAGTTTTGGCGCGTATCCCGCGTTGCCGTGTACAACGGGGTCCTGAAAAGGGTAGTTTCACACTTCAGGAAGTTGATAATCAACTTCCAGTCGTCGCAAAATCGCTGAATTTTTTCGAAGTCACGCTGCAACAAGATATTTATTACTTCGACCTTCGGACCTGATCTGTACGCTACTAGATCGTCGGCGTACGCAATTAAGTGCGGCATGGAACCTATAAGATCCGCAGTGAATATTGAGAACAAGATCGGCGAACCAACAGCCCCTTGTTGAAGACCATTTTTAATGTCAAAGACCGTGGTAGAAGTTACGCCGTTACTTTTCACGACGAACTTTCTACCTGTTATCATGGCATAGATCGTATATAGCAATGGTTTACTTATGCCGAGCCTGACCAGCTTGAGGAAGAGACCCTCCAACCAAACGGTGTCGAACGCCTTCTCCAAGTCAATCAGACAGGCACCCGTGCACTGATTTTTGCTTTTATTCCATTGAATGTCGGATACCAGTTTTGACGCGGCATGTATGGTATCATGCCCCGCCCTAAATCCGAACTGGTTGTCCGGTATGATTTTATTTTCATCAGCCCATTGTTTCAGAACTCCTATGACTATCTTTTCAAAAACCTTGCTTATGCAGGGAAGAAGACTGATCGACCGGAGATTTGTCGGGATGGATTTGTCTTTGTCCCGTTTAGGGATCGGTTGCACTACAGCTGTTTTCCAGTGCGCCGGGTAATGTGCATTACTCAGCGCGTTGTTGAACAATGTTGTGTAAATTTGGACCGCTTCGGGGGGAAGATGGCGAAGCACAATATTCGGTATTCCATCGATTCCCACTGACTTTTTCTTTTTCAGCGAGTTGAAGATACCCTGAAGATCTTCTTGGGAAATCAAGATGTGATTTACATCGTAGGCGACGGCACTATGTGCCATATTATCGTCACTGAACCTGGTGAAACCTGGATTCTCGGATCGCCATTGACTAATCTCGTTGCGGAGATAGAAGTGGTTTAGCAAGGCTCTGTTCTCCAGATCGTGATTCGGCCTACTAACCTCGTTGACCGTATACACTCGCTGGAACACAGCACCAATAGCTTTAACCTTCTCCTGGGGATCTTCAACCACGAAGAAATCATTGTCTAGCACTGCCTCACCTGGATCGATGCCAATTGAAGTCAGTAATTGTTCGTTGGGTGTCGTCCTGGGAAGTCTAACGACCTGAATGTCATTTTGATCTTTCCTCCGAAATATTTTATTTACTTGCGGGAACATACCCGGGTTGTTGGATTGTACAGCCCGGATTTTATTGCCCCAGTGCAAGCTTATAGCCAAACTGTAATTTATTCGAATTAACTGTTGGAGGTTCTTGATCTCAGACTTCAGTGCCCTGACTTCCGCGTTTTGTGGATCTGTAAACCGTCTGTGCAAGAGTTTGAGTCTTGACAGCAGTCTACTTTTGTGCACGTGAAGTGCATCGATGGTAGCATTTCGATAAACATCGCTGTCATCGATTTGTACTACCTTCGGAATGGTTTTCTCCATGGTTCGTTTTATTACGTCGTCCATTTGTATGAGGTACCTGTCAACCTCTTCGTTCGTCAGGTTTCTGTTTGTCGGAGGATTGATCCCACTCGAACGTAGTTCTGTGGATAAAGTCCTGGAGAAACGTGGCCAGCGGACCTTATTGTAATTATAAGGGTGCCTCTGGACATATTCCTCCAGTTCTTCCACCTCGTTCGGGAGCTGAATAGCCGCGAAGAGTCCGCAGTGGTCACTCTCGTACTCAACCGCAGTTAAACAGTTCCGTGTGCGTCTTTCCACGTCCAGTATAGTCAGTCGTTTGTCTATCAGCATCAGATCCAGATAGGACCCGCTTCTGGGAAAGGATGGCCTATCGGTTGCAAGCAAATCTAGCTTGAACTCACTATTGTGCTCTACCAACCAGTTATACAATGAGGTCCCCCTGGCGTTATGCACCACGTTGCCCCAATCCATATGCCTCGAGTTCAAATCCCCGGCTATGACATAGTAGTTCTCTTCCGAGCTCAGTCGAAGGCTAGTAAATAGAGTATCTAGCTCTGAAATGAAATGGGGATTGATATGTGCCTTGTCAGACGCATAGATCGCGATCACATATAGCCGCTTACCACCCCGAAGGGGGATGCGCGCGATACACGCTTCTATCGCCTGGAATTTTCGCACTTCACCGCTATACACGACCTTATGACAAAGGCCTTTTTTGATTAAGAGAGCTACCCCACCAGCTAGGTAGGCTCGGTCTCTTCGAATGATATGGTAATTCTTGTACCTGAGAGTATGCGTCTGGTTTAGCCTAGTTTCGCTAACCATCAACACGTCAGGATTATGGATTTGCAACAAGTTACCGAAGTTTAGTTGACGTTCACGCCTGATCAGTGAATTCACATTCACTGCTAGGATTTTAAGGTTACGGGCTGCCTGCGCAGCCATTAAACCGATGTTGCGTTTGGCTCTCCGAACAGCGTCGAGTAGATGAGGTCTACTCGCGCTGCTTGCTCAAGGAACTGCTTTTGTAGCTGAGCGATCTGCCCCTGGATGGAGAGCAGGACCGTCTTCAGATCCAGATCGGCTTCAGGTTGCCTGGCCACTGGGACCGGGGCCACCTTCGGCACTGTCTGTTGAACCGGTCGCCTACCCGATGCCATTTGGGCATAGGAGACTGCCGGAGTAACAGTGGTAGCTGGAACACGGGGCACTGGCCTCGCTTCTACCATTTTTCCTTTCCTTTTGGCCTCTATTATTTTTCTGATTTCTTGGACCTTAGGGCATCCCCGATAGTTGGCAGGGTGCCCGCTGGTCTTACAGAGTACACACTTCAGTTTGCTCCTATCCTCGACTTTCTCCGTCCCTAAGGGGCATTCCCCTCGATTGTGGGTTCCTGCGCATTTGACGCAGCGAGACTGCATGTTGCAATTCGCCGCGGCATGCCCAAACCTCTGACAACGAGCACACTGGAGTGTGTGCTTTGTCTTGTTCAATGTGTCCCATTTGACATCAATAGAGCCTAGACGATGTATTCGTTTTAGACTATCTAATTTGCTGTCTGGGGTGACCTGGACTAGGAAGAACGGAAGTTTCCTGTTCTCCCTTTTCGAAACCGCAGTGATGAAGGGCTTAACCCCAACGAACTGGACATCGCCGCTCTGCGCTTGGCGCAGCTTAGCGAGGATCTCCTCCGGATCAGTGTCAGGATCCACGTCCTTAAGGAGCATGGTCTGCACTTTTTGCCCTTTTGGGGTGTAGGAAAAAAACTCGGCCTCCGACACCGCTAGCCTGTCTTTAACTATATGATAGTCTGCCATTGATAAGCAATGGACAGATACTCGCAATGGACCCTTATATTTAATATAATAAGAATCTTTGGTGGCCAACTTACATAAGGTGTCGACGTCCTTCGTCTCCAGTCCGAAGACGTTGATTGGAGGGCATCTCTCCTTTTTGGCTGGCTGCTGCTGTTGTTGCTTCCGCTGTTGTTGTTGTTGCTGCTTCTGCTGCTGCGGCTGCTTCTTCTGCTGCTGCTGTTTCTGTTGTTGTTGTTGTTGTTGTTGTTGTTGTTGTTGTTGTTGCTGCTGCTTTGGCTGATGTAGTTGTTGTTGCTGCTGCTGTTGCTTCTTGGCAGCTGTTGATCGTTGTCCCTTTGGCAACTGATGGGACTGTTCTTGTTGTTGCTGCTCTTTTGGCTGCTGTTTCTGTTGAGCAGCCTCTTTGGCCGCTCTCCTGGCCCTTAATTTGATTTGGAGGGCTTGGATGTGGGCATCCAGCTCCTCCCTCGCCTTCTGGCTCTTAATCAGCTGCTCCCGGTCCTCTTCCTCTTCGTCCTCTGATTCGGACGACGTTAGAGCATTGAAGGGGTTCTCTCTACCGCTGTAGGAGAATCTCCCCTCGCCTTCTGTCGACTCGTATTCTACGTCGTCGACCAAAGTTTGCTGCCTTCTGGCTGCTGCTGCTGTAGTTGTGGCTACAGTTGTTGTTGTTGCTGCTGCTGCTGTTGTGATTGCGGCTGTTGCCGCAATTTTCGCATCGGCTGATCCAAGGCTGGAACGGCGCTTCACCAGGTTTGGCTGTGGCTGAAGCTTCTTCCTCCTTTTCCTCCCCGCCTCTTCCTGTGTTGACTGGTGGTCTGATGTCCCAGCCACCGGTACAACATCACCCGATTTTCGGAGCTCGGGTCGCTCAGCTGGCTTCATTGCACTCACACTAAGTGTCTTTGTTTATTTTAATTTAAAAAAAAAAGTTTTTCAGTTTTTCTTCGGGATTCGAACCCGGCACCACGAAGTCACCGGTGATCACTTTACCGCGAAGCTACCGATTCTTATTTTATTTATGCGATATTTTTCGCACTTGATGTTTTACTATTTCCGCACTAAGTCGAAACACGTCTGCACTGGGTGGAGGTCTGTGAACGACTGACGAGAACCGATTTTTTCAGCATAGTCTGGTCGTTGACAAAATTTGTATGTACAGATCACGCTCTAGAGACACCGATGAGATACATTTAAAGGGTGTTCCAAAATCAACGCAAGTCTTAAATTTAATAGAAAAAACAGTTCTTAGTCTTTAGTTTACTAATTTTTTTTATTGGATCATAAAGTACATGAGATAGGGTAATTTATGGATCAATTCTGATCACCGAGACGAGAGAATATACAAGCAGGAAATGTCTCATGCAGTAATTGAATTGCAGGTGGCACTGTCTTGTTGAAACCACATACGGACCACATTAAAATCACCCCATTTCATCAGAAATTGTTGTAACAGTCACAGCTTGTATTGTGGCCGGCAAACTTTAGTTATTTTTGAGTTATTGTTGAATAATGATAATACATTGTTGTATCGTGCGTCGCATAATTTTGTTTAACCGTTGCCAACAATTCACTGCATAAATGGCACCAAATTCCCATCTTGCATTAATTTTGGGGCACCCTTTAGTATTACTTTGCTTTGCTTCATCACCACAGTTGTGTTTGCTTGGGATATGGTTTGAGCATAGGTAGATACCAGAAATAAATGAGGAAAGAGATATTCAACTTCGGCCATTTTGACCCCTAGTCCATGACGGAAATTTTGAAGTGTAGGTCGTGTAGGATTAGTGTGCAGTGGAATTCCCTTTGTTTTTCACACATACTTTTACAAGATTCCCGGATTGACCACGATAATGGCGGAAAATTCGCGGATTTTTTTAGCAACATGGCCGCCGATTCGTGAATTTGCCCACGATCATGTAGTATTATTCGGAGCGTGTTCAGAAGATGACTCATATTTTTAAGAAGACATATATTTGTAATAGGGGCTTGCGTGAATAAAAAAGGAGTACTTTGCAACAATTTAATTCTTCAGAGTAAAATATAGCTGATTTAGATGCCATGACTGGCAAATGAACTTAGTTTTCTATCCTTCATTTATGAATTAAGAAAACTTCTGCAATTGAAATACATAATTTGTTAAGAGCAGTGGATACAACTATACCTAACTCAAACAAATTTGCAAGTAACTTTCATCCGTATTTCTGTGAAACAATTAAAATGAGCAAATAAGCTATTTATTTTAAGTGATTCAAGCAAACGTTTCAATAATATTGGCATTATTAGTTACCAGTACACATGTTTCGTTTGAATGCATTTTTTCGGTATTATGCATATGCAAAAATACATACACTACTTCATGTGTATTCATTAATAATCAATGTAAATAATGACAAAATTATTTAGTCCTAGTCGGACTTTAACTCTCAGAAAGCTACATACTTCATGAACATACGCTTTGTTCGTTTGTTTACCACTCCTTACTGTGGTGAAAATTTAACACCGGAATTTTAAAAAAGTTCAAGTAACGATCGAATTTTCCATTAAGAACTCTAATTCACCCCAGGACTACGGTTGGGGAAGGGCATCAGTTGTGTACCAGCTGTTCGCAAGAGCTCACACGTATTGACAGACAGGGGACAAAAAAGCGTATAAGAAACGCTATCAGATGGAATCAAGGGGCAAGAGAGGAAGAAGTTGAATATCTCTTTACTCATTTATTTCTGGTCGAAGTTCTTGTTTATTCAGCAGCGATCCTTTATTCATCGACACAATCGATATTTTTTATGTTCCATCGCCGCCAGATTGCCCTTTTTATGCACCGAGAGAAGAGAAAGAAAAAAATCGTTTTGCACAATAAAGCGCAGAATAACTCTTCATTATTACAATCCATTTGAATCACCAGATACCTAATAAGTTGGCATGTATGTACAGGGTGGGCCAAATACAAGTTTCTTTTTAAAATGCAATAAAATTAACAAAATTACCCAAATTTGTTGATGGTTTCGGGCTGTAGCTCACGGATTGCTTGTATGAAATTGGCCTTAAGTGCTTGAAGTGTTTCCGGACTGTTGGAATAACATCGGTCATTCATAAAAAAAATTCCAAAGGGGTAAAATCGCAGCTCCGAGGCGGCCAATTGACATTGCCAAGGCAGCTCATAACACGATTTTGGGATTTGCTGCGCAAAATATCGATTGCGTCATGGCGAGCCATCCTGCATGAACCAGAAGTCGTCCAAATCCACGTCTTGATTTTCAGTAAAAAAAAGTGCGTAACGCCCACCGTTGACCGAAACGTTGTTGCCAGCCTCAATTTCGAAGAAAAATCGTCCATTGATGCCACCACTCCACAATTCGCAACAAACAGCCACATTCTCATCTGCGCGCACCTTATGACGAAGGAGACCATGAGTGTTCCACACTAGCATACCAGTCTCACGAACTTATTGCACATTGACTTACGTACAGCAGTCTGCACAGACTTACGTAAAACAGTCACGGTGGGTACTTCATTTCGGTCAAAACTTGTTTTTAAAATACGCACTATTTAGAAATAAGTGAGTCAATATTTCCCAACGTTGTTCAAGCGTCTGTCTTTCTGTCAAGATTTCGGGCGGGAAACAGCTGTCAGTGTCAAAATAACCAACAAAAAAAAAAAACCAATAGATGAGCCACTCAGATCTTGGGTTAGACTACACATGCTCCGTGAATGTGATTTTCTGTTCACAGTTATTTGAACCTATGAATACACGTTTTGAATGCATCCTGTCCAGCAGATGGTCGGAGTTGCCGTTGAAAATGTATAAAAGGTTTGTGAAAAAATCGCGCTTTAGTCAGTCACAGTCCATCACAGACATCGATTGCGATTTTTCAATCACTGTGAATACATTCTAGTTAGTGATTTCTTGCCCAATTCTATTTGCTTGAATGCCATCTTAACAAATCATGCTAAGGCGATGTAGGGAATTATATTCCTTCCCACTCTTGATGGGTCTCATTAAGACTTGCTCTGAAGCTTCTTGTTACACGATCGCTCTTAGCAACTGAGCGATCGTGTAAGGAGAAGATTTTGTATGCTAATATACTGTAGAATAAGATGTTGAATACGCAATAATGCATCTTAAATGCCCTGCGTTTGTGAGCACATGAGCCCTTCTGCCGCATAAGACTCTGGAATCGGAACACATGTACATAATTTTTAATCAGTAATCATCTAATAGTAATTGAGTATTATAAACTTTTTGGGCACTCAACGACCGTGGAATCTGATGGCTAATGTGTGTTTCACTTGCAGTCAGTGCTGGTACCTAAAAATCAAAAACGTCAAAAATACTTACTGACCCTCTTAAGATATTCCAAACAAATCCCCCTGAGTCGATTTTTTCATCGAATGTTTCTGCAACGAATCCGTAACGAACAAAACAACCTCAACCAAGTCATAGAGAAAAAAAAAAGATTTCAATTATTTTTTCCAATTTTTTAAAATTTATTTTGTTTTCTTGTTTTTTGTTTTTGTTTTATATAAGAATAATAATTGTTTTTTGTTTTGTTGTTGTTTCTTTTTGTTTTGTTTTGTTGTTTTTTTTTTTACAAAGCGTTATAATTATAATAATAATTAATAATAATAACTAATTTTTTTTTCTTCATTTCTATAAATTTCATTCTTTGGGGGAGGGGCCAAGAAAATTAACAGTAAATTTGTTTCTTTTTCTATTTAAGGATTAACTAACGACTCTATAGCACATCGTTTCTTGTTTTCACTATGTATGGTTTTTCAAGTTTGTTTCTTTCTTTTTTTTTCATTTTTTTTTAAATGTAATAAATTGTATTTAATATTCTAATTTTTTTATTTTTTTTTTTGCAAATGTAGGCACCCTAAATATTAAAGCTTTTCGCAAACACGTTTTCTTCTTTTTATGTTTTATTATATTTTATTTAAAATGTTTCTTTTTCTTTTTTGTTTTTTAACGTTTGTTTGTTGACTCCTCTTTTTTTGTGTGTTAATATTTGTTATTATTTTTTTCATTATTATTGATGTTTATTGTTGACCCTTAAGTTGTATATCTATATATATGTATGTATATATTTGTTCAATTCAGTGTATCAATTCATGTATTGTTTCAACTCTTGCCTTCTGCTACGTTTTATTCATTTTATTTTATTTGTTATTTTATGTTTGTGTTCTAAAACTTAGTCTGCTATAAATTGGTCTTTGTTCATCGAACTATATCTTTTTTTTTAACTTTTACTTTATTTAATCTTTTTTTTTCCATTAGTTATGTGAATTGTTTTGTCTTTTTTGTTGTATTTTGTGAGTGTTTTTGAGTGTGGTTGTTGGTTTGTGTGAACTATATTGTGGCTGGCTGTTACTTGTTCTTTGATAGTGATGACCATTTATTTATGTTTTGTCTATTCTTTGTTGTTTTCGTTATATGCGATAACTGTGTTGTTTTTCTTTTTTTTTGTTTGCAACTAGAATTATTATTATATCATGTCAACGGTTTTTTTAAAGCTATTTTTTTATTTATTCAAATATATATCAGTATATATATATTGATGGGTGTATGTTTGTGTTTAGGTTTTGTTTTGACATAAACTAATCGAGTACTGATGCAGTTTTCCATTTGTATGAAATAATGACCGTAAAGCTATATTTGGCTTTGTTCATGTTGTTTGGGAAAAAAATATTGGTTCAGTGGTGTTAATTGAAAAATTGTATTTGTTCTTATTCTGTGAAACCATCCATAAAAAGCATTTTCCTTATATTCTGTTTCTTTTTTTTTTGTTCTTCACCATCATTCAGTGATCGTGTCTATCATAAGTGCAGAGTGACTTTGAAAGATCTTCTTTTCAGTTTTTGTTCATATCCAAGGAAACCTAATTTTTTGTTATTTTTTTTTTCACGTCTGATTGAAGCTATTTAAGTACTTGTTTTGTTTTCTCAGTTTTAATCTATGGTTAATACATATAGTTTTTTACTTGTATACAAAGTGATAATAAAGTCTCTATAACGATGTAAAAAACATAAATGAGAGTCTCATTGGTTGTTGTTAAACATACACATAGTCATTGTAAATGAGTACAAATACAGTAGGTATATTATTATTTTATTTTGTTTTGCATTTTCTTATCTCTTCGAGGGGAATTCAACGTAATATAACATTTTGTCGGTAAGTAAGAGCTCCGGACATTTTGAAATTTTTAATCCAATAAAGCTTTCGATTTTGACAGTCTTATTATTATATATAAATATTTTTTTTATATTATTTGTTTTGTGTTATGAATATATTTGTATACGATTTTTATTTACTTATAGTTTTGTTCGTGTGTTTGTGTGTGTATTCTTACTTGTGGCATTTTTATTGGTTTTGTTGTTGAAGATATTTTGTTTTGGTTTTGTGTTGCTGATTTTGAGTAAATAAGTGATGGATTTCTATAAAAATGAGTTAGATTATATCTAGCAAATGAAAAACCGCATAAGCTCGACTTATAACATCAGGAGGGAGTTTTATTTAGTTTTTTTTTTTTTTTTTAATTTTTAAATGATTTGGGCTTGATGTTTGTATGATACATTGAAGGTCAACTGGGAAGATCAATTCAAAATAAAGAAATTTTCTGTAAGCGAAGGGCGTCCGCCCAAGGGATTGCTAATAGCCCTAAGTGTCCGGGGTCAAGACACAGCACGGGCCGAAGGTATAGAGGGAGAAAGGGAGAGGAGGTACCTGTGCACATTGATCTTAAATATCTGCGGGTGTAGTCTGTGGGAAATATAGGGCTGGGAAGAGCATTCCAGTACGGCTGAAGAAGGAGTCTCTAAATTTAACTGTGCGTCCGAAAGTAGGCTTAAGGGTAAACTGATGAGCATTCCTGGCGTGACGAGTATTGCGGGTGAATTTATGGAGAGGAGGAATGCAGTTGGCTAGCTCACTTGAGCATCGTTTGTTGAAATAGCGATAAAATACGGACAAAGACGAAACGGTACGTCGATGTTCGAGCGAGTCTAATGACTTTGCGACATTGTTGTCTCCTATAAGTTTTATCGCTCGCTTATGGATTCTTTCAATGAGTAGTTTAAACACTCTGAACAATATGTTCGCACTTAAATAGGAGATACGGTTTGTGGTTGAGAAAAGGGGTATTGGTCGCATTCAATGTTTAAAATAAATAAGCGCTGCGTGCCTGTCATCTTGGTATGTTATTTTCTATTCAAGGATAATCAACCAACAACCTCTCCAAAATGCAAAATCTCCATTAGTACAATTGGCCATGGTTGTCTTCCGATGTTGTCGAGTAAATAATCGTTTCGGTAATCGACCAACAACAAAAATATTTTGATCAGTTTAAACGAGACGCTACAAAACGACACTTCCAACTGAAACTAAACCTAAAGATTCCCTTTAGAACCCTCCTACCAAGTTTATAAAATTAAGGAACTATAACTGAAAATATCCTAATTTAGTGAAGCCTTTCTGATTTGGAATGCCCTCCAATGTTTGGATTGCTATTTTGGCATTTTGTGGAAGAGCCTAATGCAATAATACGTGTCATTTATTTAATATTGCTTTGAAATTGCACGAAAAAGAATAATGTCTAAATGAAGTAAGTGCCAATCACCGATATTTCGTATCTCGTGGGTCTACACGTATCTCTAGCCGTTGTAAGGATCGAATCGCCATTGTTTTGCTGTTCCATTTAATGAAAAATGTGTTAAGTATATTCAGAAAGTACGACTCAACCTTTCGAGTGTGCATGCGATTATAGGAGTCAAAGAAGAGGGGTAAATATTGCAAAGGAGATCGAATTGAGTTTGTGACTTAATGATTTAAAAAAATCTATATTCACCCATATCACGAATTCCATCGTAATCGAAAACGTGCGACGAACTTTGAAAAAGCGATCACAGAATTCATTCGTAGAGGAACCGTAGTGAAAAATTTGTTACGAATTTCGAAGTTCGTGAAAGTTGGTATCACTGAATATGAATGAAATGGAAATTTGTTATCTTTTCCTACAAGTTATTTACGTTGGAGCTTGTGACTCCGGATTGTGTGATAGCATTTTTTCGTAGTTCGTATCGTAACTTCAATTCGTAGATTTGCTACGAAAGGATCCTGCGATATGTGGCTGAATAAATACGTGCTGCCCATTTTTGTTGTACGCTTATACACCGTTATACTCAACCGAATTGCCTGTAATTACACCACTGGAAAGGTAATTTCGCGTAGATGTGCACAAGAATGAAAAGAGAAAATATCATAGCACGTATTTAAATACATAATCGTCGAATTTCCACGACTGGCGAGCCTAGTTATTATAAGCCCATTGTTCTCTCACATAAATAATAAAGCTCATGCTCCAGGAATTATGTACATTTACAGTGGCAGAAAGTGCAGTGCACTTTGATTTTAAAAAAATTTCCAATCTTTGTACTTCAATAAACAAAAATCACGCAAATCACGTCTCAAGACAGACTTTAGTCCCGACACTTAAAGTAGTCGTGTGGTAAGCTTAGTGGATGGCTATTTAGAAAGACATTTGCCTATTTATTTGACTCTATTTAATGTGTAAGCGCGAGATAATCCACCGATTCTCGAGTGAGTTTAATAACTCAAGACGTTTTCAGGTTTATCAAAGGTTTTTGTATCGCTTGGATGGCTGGATGGTCTGAGAGAGAGTTCATCGACGACTTGGCCACAAGTGGTCAAGAACTTCGTCTACCTCGACTCGTAAATAAACGGATTCAATGCTTAAGGTACCTAGGCCTTGTAGAGATCATGGACAACGCTTCTTTAGGCCGAAGAGTATTCGACTATGCGCCAATGGGAGTATTCGACTACGCGCCAATGGGACAACGCAGTAGAGGACGCTAACGAAATGTATGGCCTAGATAAGTGAAGAAGGACCTCAGTCAACTTGGCTCGAGTGATTGGAGGAAGTTGGCTAAAGATCGTGCTATGTGCAGAGTCTTGTTAGCTGAGGCTCAGGTTCACCACGGACTGTAACGCCGGCAGAAGAAGTAGATTGGCAATATGACAATAAATTGTAACTGTTGGGTTTACTCGTCTTTTCAGACTCTTCTGATAAAATCTAAATATTTATTAACAGAGAACTATACTTTCAAGTTGAACAAAATGGCACACCTCACATGTCTAAGCGAATAGAGACTCGGACGATGATTTCATTACAATATGTTAAGGAGACTAAAAGATTGCCATGGCTGTTAAAGCTACAGGAGGACTTATATCCTTCATTGGCATTGAGTACGGGATGTTAAGATTTGAAATAGCAGAGGATGTTAAGCAATCAGACATGTGGCGGCCGAACAGAAAGAACAACCATAACAGGGCAAAATACAAAAAGCACACAAGTTGGACAGCTGAAGAAGCCGAACATCTAATGGGGAATGTGAGAAACATGGACGGAGAGGATAGGATGCTAAGACTTAAACATTTCAATTATTTGTGAAAAATGAATACAGGCTTAATGAATATTTTCTTTCTTTGGTTTTATAATAATATAATATTGGTGGCGCTACATAGAGGGATAGGGCCTAGCTTCTCAGTAACCACTCGTGTTGTGCGTGCTATTGTTCTATCACGAGTGGAAGGGACCTACAGTTTTATGCCGACTCCGAACGTCCAAGTTTGAGAAGCTTTTTCTAGACAGTTATACTCTTTGAGCATTGTCAGTGACTCGAAAGAGGTGAGGCCGTGAAAAGTATTTCTTGTCGTACCAGGAATCGAACCTAGATATGTAGGTCCAAGTGCGTAGGAGTCGACGCACACGACGTACAGAAATAACTGTAATTAAAGTTCGCCCGTCACATCGCCTGCACGAACAAGAACTTCTTCGAATGTGAGCGAGTCTTGGTTTGAGAAGGTGGAGGAAGTTGGGCATACAATTAATGCAATGCAACTTTTAAACGGATACGCCGTACTAAGGATCGTCAACGATCGAAAGCGAGTAGAGCATATGGTCAGATCAGTCAAGGCCTGTCACTGGCCTGATGACCAAGTAAGTTGTATGTGTGCATTGTTACGAACTGTTAAACTGTAGGGCGTTGCAAATCTGAACAATATGTTTGTTATTTGCAGGCATCGAAGACTGCAAAATTTTAATGACAAATTACTACGAATGTTTTGGCAAAAAGTAAAGACTGCTTCAATTGTAAGATACGTTAGTTTCTATACTGCTATAATTCACTATGATTTCTGTTTAGAGAGTAAACATTTTATGAGATTGGAATTATTTAGATCGCCACCAGAAGTCTTTCAGTTACGGCCAAGGATATGAAATATCAAATATTGTTTAAAAATCAATAGAATTTTCACGAAATTTCAAAATGAGGTGCGACGGCTTGGCTGAGCATAAAAATTCGCTGCTGATGCTGCATTAATTTTATATTTTGTCATCAAAGTGAGGTTATGGGGAATAAATTTCTTATAATTTTCAATTGATCTACAGAGGCCCACCCTCATTGTAAGCGTACATACATATGCAAAGGGAATCCATTTCAACCATATCATATCTCATCTCTCCTCTTTCCACTTATATTTTATAGCTCTGCTTTAGTTCTTTTACTTTTAGTTTTAACTACTTACGTTGTTCGGTTTAGGTGTCGCTATTTAATTGTTGTTTATTATTTATTTCAATGATTTATTTAAATTACTACTTATTATAGTCATTTACATAACTAGTGAGTTTATATGTATATTTTTTTCATTTCATTCAATTTATTTAAGTAGGATGCTTATATGATAATTTAGTTTTAGTGTTTTCTTTTTGTTTTGTTTAATTTTATTTTACTTTTCGAATAAACAGAGCTATAAAATTGAACAATAATGAATATAATAATAATTAACAGATAAAAAAGCTAGGCTTCTTTATATCCCTTCAACTTCATCTTCACCTTCGTCTCATCATTTCTTTTCCATATTTTTTCTTCTTTATTTTCTTGAAGTGCTTAATTCATTTTTTTTTGTCTGTAGTTTTATTTTACATTTGTTTTGTGTTATAAGTCTTTTTATCCTAAAAAGATGAAAACGTTCAAAATTCAATTAATTCATTTTTATCGCAGTTTCACACTTATAAAAATCGATCTCTTTTTTTTTTTGGTTGTTTTTTGTTTTTTTTTGTTGTTGTATAATACATTATATTCTAGAGTAAAATTAATTATTTTTTTATTTTCAATAATCCTTTGTTTTGTTTACTTTCCTATGTTGTAGCGATTTGCCTCAGATGACTTTTTTTGTTGTTTTTTTTTTTTTTTTCTAAAATGGCAACATTTTCGGGTGAAGATCTTATTCTTAGTACAATCGCGAACTAGGTAGTTCCTACAAGTCTTTCTATTCTTACTTTTTATCTCTTACTAAGGTAATTGTGTTTGGTTTTAGTTTAAAGCGGTAAACAAGATGTTTTTATGTTTTTTTTTTTAGGTTTTTTTAAGGACACACATGTTTGTTTGTCTCTCTATATAAATGTTGCCGTTTGTGATTTGTTTTTGAAAACAACAAAAAATATGAAAAAAAAAAATGAAAATATCTAAGTAACGCATAATTTTTATTTAACTAGAAATTAAAAGTCACGGTCTTATAATTTAGTTTTGAACTAGACTAAATATTTTACACTAGAATCTGTTGTTGAAATGAAACTTAGAGAAACTTAGAGTATATCTCAATTTATTATCTACTTAATTACTCGTAGCTATGTATAGGTTCTTCCTTCTTTCCTTTCTTTTTTTTTTTACTTTTTTTATAAACTAAATGCTTTCAGCTTAATTATACATATTTCATGTTTTTTTTTGTTTCTTTTTTGAGTTTTTTTTTTTTTTATTTCGAAAAGGCCTTGCAGTATGCCATTGTTGAAATAAAACTATTAGAATTATTATTGCACACACGTTCTCGTTTTCTAGTGAACTTATTCGCTGCGGATGTGGATGTGATCGCTGATGACGATATAGTTTGATGTTCTTCTTCTTCTTCTTCTTCCTCTTGTTGTTGTTGTTTTTGTGGATGATGTTGTTCGGCGTTGTTATAGTCTGATTCGGCATCGCATTCGTCTCCAGTCGTTTGTAGGATTATGGACGTGAACTCGTTTTCTTCTATTCAGCTACCAAATTTATTGGAAGATGTGTAATTATTAACTGTAGATCCATTCGATGACATATGAGTTTCAGGCACTAAATGTGGAGTTCTACTAGATATAGGTGGTAATATGGGACTGGTTGGCCAATGGTATGTAGCAGCATTATTAGATGAGGGAACGCTTCTATGCATAAAGAAAGCAGTTAGAAAAGAATTAAATAGTATGTGAAACATTCTTTCTGTTAAAAAAAAATGTAAGTTTTATTTATTTTACAAGAAAAATTAAGATTGCGTTTTATTTTTATCATCGAGAGACATTGGGAGACAGTGGACAGAAGTGGACACACAAAAATTCCTTGTCTCACCTAATTAATGATGATGTGGTCCACGGCCAAACGGAGGATACTCAAAGGACTTCCCATCTGATTCAGGTCGGAAATTGAAACTAAAAATGTTAAATTCATCAACACTTTGCACATTGATAAAATAGAGACATGTTATTTTTCAGATTTCTTGCGGTTGGACATTTGAAGACAACATTTCTGCGAAGGGGTTCCATATAATTTGATAAAATACAACAGAGGAGGTTCTAAACAAATAAAAAAAGCTTCGCACGTACGAATCGAATTAAAAGAGTGAACAATAGTTAACGTTCGGGTTGTGGCACAGAACATACATAAATTTAAGGTTTTTTTTTTTTTTTGTAAAACATCACTAGTAGTGCTGTAACAATTGGTGTGTATTCGGTATTTCCATTGTGTACATTGTACGAAAACGTAACTCTCCAATAAATGTCGTTACTAGCACGGTTTCGTTTTGGTGTGTGTTTCAGATTGGTGTATGTATCTGCTACGAGTTTGGAGAACATTACTTTACAGACGTTATTATCTGGTCTACAGATAAAGGGTACGCAATTGAATGACACGCTGCGAACAGCGCCTCCAAAGTGGCACACATGGTTCTATATTAGTACTCAACTTAACCATACCTTTACAGCTCTAATCACAAGTAGATGTGTTTATAAGGACATAAGCGGCGTTCACACTCAACCATTTGGCGATACGATTTTCTTGAGACCACAAGTCTGCCAACTTGTGCGTTCACATGGACTATTTGGCCCATCAAGCACGGTTGTCAAGCAAATCGTATCGACAAATTGTTGTGAACGCCGCTACACGGAGCTGGAGTAATTTTCTTTAAAGAAATGTGAAGACAGCAAGCAAGAAAATTGAATTTTGCTTCCGAGCCTGGATTTATTATTGTGGGATTTTTCGAAACCAAAGCCATTTCTTCACGACTGATTTTCTTCATTACTGATAGCTGATTGTGTGATACTCTTTGAGAGAGTAGAAGCGTTCTTTAATCGTCCCTCAAAATGCATACAGTTTCGCGGTGAATTTTTTTTTAATTCCTTCGACATGTCGAACATTGACCTCCAAAGTAGCTACATACAATACCAACTACTATTACTGCGAATGGTATAACGTTGGCGTCATCATCACAGTATAACTACGTTACGTTTGTAGTCATCTCATCGGTCGAATATGGCCTGATATGAATAGAAGGATACGTTAGGTCAATGTGACTGACTACCAGAATGCAACAGTCACACAGAGCAGGTGCACAATGGTTTCCTCCTCTTCCTCTGCAGCTTCAGCTTAAGTTATTGTAAGGCTGATCCAATCTAGAGAAGAATTCCAATGGCACAGTACCCAGTGATAAAGCCGATAAGAGTCCTGGGGGTTGACCTTTTAATTCTGATTAGGATGTGTGATCGTCTCTGTTTGAGAGTAGGTCATAATTGTTTCGTAGTAGCTGGGACAAAGCCAAACCATTGTAGGGTCTTTGAAGTTGAAATTATAGTTGACAGATGGGTTCGCAATCGTAATGATAATTTGATACTTAGATCCTTAGATTCGAGTATATTCTTAGTCCGACTGCCAGTAAGATCTGGAGGGGTTTTCTGTTTGAGAAGTTCTTCCTTAAGAGAAACTTAGGTAGGAGGAGGTCGGTGTCTCCAAGTGTGGATCTAAATCTGCCAAGGAGGACAGAGTGTCCAAAACGGAGTTACTACCACATTTGCAGTGAACAGTTGTGCTGCAGTTGTGCAGCTACCTGCTTGCCGATTAAGTCAATTAGATCGGCGGCAGATTTAGGAGTATGTTCAAACGACGGGGTTGAACTTAACATTTTGTATGCATCAGCGAAGGATGCTCTTCTCAGAAATAAAACGAAAAGAAAACGACAACCATTTATCGGAATAAACACGGATCAGCAAGATTGGTGTAATTTATTTGGCAACACGACAAATAAGGTCTTTCACATTCACGTCGTTCGAAAATAGAAAATAAACCGACCGAAGACCGGAGTGAAACGTTTTGCAATGTAAATTGCATTTACAGAATGTGTCGATGAATCGATTCAGAGACTTGTGGGATGTGGAAAAAGGAAAGAATTCATTGCAGGAGGAAGAGTAGTACGTATTGGGTCTCGAATTCATAAATTTTACATGACAATTCAGAAAGTGTATTCCGATCGACTATAGTGGTTTTGAATAAGGTCGACTCATATTCTGTTGTGCATTTAAAATGTGCATCCTGTAAAGCGATGGTGGGGAGTTTAAGGTCGACATAGGAAGACCATAACACGGTTGGCCGTGACAAAGGTTTTGAATTGACTGATTTTGATTCACAATTCATTGAACTGCTGGGAATTGAACATTAAAAAAGTTGAAATAGATGTGTTGAAAGACAGCGTCAAAGTCACAGATGCGATTTGTAGCATAAATCAATTTTATTTTTAACTTATAAACATTATATGCAAACTCTCCGCGATTCCTAATCTATTTGAAAGTATAGTAAAGACCAAACTGAATTCTTAATCAAAGGCCATATTTCGGGAGCGGAGCACGGTTTTATATCTGGGCGCTCAACTTCTACTAACTTATCAATTTATACGTCCTTCGTCATCAATGAAATAGAAAATAAAAACATGTTGATGCAATTTATACAGATTTCAGTAAGGCATTTGATTCGGTCAACCACTCACTATTGATAAACAAAATTAATGCATTTGGGTTCCATTCCCATTTCCTAAGTTAACTATCTTCTTTCCTCTTAAATAGAATCCTAAGAGTTAAAATTGGAAACTCCTTATCAAAGCCAATTACATGTAGCTCGGGGGTACCGCAAGGCAGTCACCTAGGTCCTCTATTATTTGTTTTATTCATCAATGATATTACTTTTTCAATCAAACACAGTCAATCTTTGCTATATGCTGATGATATGAAAATATTCAAAAGTATTCAGGATGTTAATGATTGTCTTCTGTTACAGTCGGATATTAACAACATCCTGGAGTGGTGCGAAAATAATAAACTTAAGCTTAATTTAAATAAATGTCATTTAATTTCTTTCACGAAACTGGTTTCTCCAATCCAATTTAATTATTCAATTGGAAATTCAAATCTTTCAAATATTAATAGTGTCAAAGACTTGGGTATTATGTTGAACTCCTCATTCACATTTCATACTCATATTGGTCATATATTAGCAAAAGCAATCTCAGCAATTGGCTTCATTAAGCGTTATACAAAAGGATTCACTGATCGATTCGTCCTACTAACACTCTATAATATCCTTTTTCCTCGAATATGCTGTAGTAGTTTGGAACTCGGCGTTCATAACATTTTCCGATCGTCTCGAAAAAGTTCAAAAGCGATTCACCAAGTACATCTTTTTTAAAATGCATTGGGATTTTTGCCCATCTTATAAAGCAAGGTGCCAACTGCTTGGCTTAAAATCCCTATCAACTAGACGCACTATCTATGATGTTATGTTTGTTAGGGATATACTTTGCGGTCATATAAAATGTTCTTATCTCTTATCCATGATTCAATTTCATACGCCATCTAGGTCACTCCGCACTTGGAATATTTTATTTGAAAAGTTCCACAATACAGACTATGGCAGAAACGAACCAGTAACGAGAATTATTCGAGCTTTCAATGAATATTCACATCATTTAGATTTGTGTCATACTAGACCGGCCTTTAAAAGTACCTTATTAAGCCTTTTTATTTTTTAATAATTTATCAAATTGTGAAACTAAGTATTGTTAATTATAATAAGAATAATGCGCTTAAAAAATCTGTTAACACCTATGTAGTTTGTAGATTAAATAAATAAATAAATAAATAAAAAAAATAAATAAATTCATAAAAGTTAGAAAGTTTAGCTGTTTCTTTTGTTTGTCTAACCCGTAAACGTCAGTACGGACTCGCATGGAATTTGGTAGATAGTCTGCCTATGTTCAACCCAATAGCAAAGACGTAAGAAATTCGAACACCTTTTTTTGGAAATGGCTGATTCGCTTAATTCGGAAAAATCTATACAGAATAACACTGTATCATGCTGAGTGCAGGTTGTTAAAAGGGATGACCAGATAGTTATGAGAGTTTTCTAGTCGTTTTAGCAGCTGGCAATGGTACCTCTCCTCCAGCTTACCAGAGATTTGTGTGAATTGAGCCCGGCGTTGCAGCCAGTATCCATGATGAACCATAAATGTCGACTTCGCCCCTATCAGCTGAATTGGACATCGCCAGAAAGTCGGGTTTGGCTCTACATCCGTATAAGATTGTGCTGACGCAAAAATTGAAGCCGGCCGACCATGGACAATGCCCTGAACTCGTTGATATCTTCTCTGGCGAGTTTTAATTTTGACTCAGCGGTTGTGTCAACAAGCAAAATTGGCTTTATTGGAGCGAACATAATCCACAAGAGTTAGCCAAACATAGCATCTGCAGATATTGACTGTTTGGTGCGATTTATGGCACGGCGCCGGAACTTAATTTCATTCGAAATGAGGAAGATGATACTGTTATCGCAATGCAATGGTCTAACAAGACCAACCACGCACACCATTTGGCGTTCATCCTACGACGAGCGTTCATCAATTGTCCGCCGCGATCATGCGATTTGGCACCACTCGAATATTTTAATTGGAGCTACGTCACGTCCGTAGTTTACGATAACAAGCCAAACACTTTGAACGAGTTCAAGGCCAAGATTCGAGATGTTATTGCCGTATAATGTCTCAAATTCAACCGACGTCAATAGTGTAGTATGATGAATGTCGCAGCAGATACCATAGGGTTTCGCGGTTTTTTAAATAAGTATTAAATAGCGACGGTGCTGCAGGCTATGTGGAAAAAGTAAAATAAATTGACTAAGACAAGTAGGGGAGTGATATAAATTTGTGTAGAGATTTCAGTTGTAATCCCTGACTATAAGCAATTAAAGAAATGGACCATTAAGATATGCTTTCTAATTCATTGACCCATCCGATCGTTGGAAGGGGTTTCTTAACTATGGACAAGGGAAAATGTTTTATCCAAAAAAGGCGTAATTTCAGTACACAATCACGTCGTTAGCTTATCGGGCAAAGAAAAATACGCAAATGTAGTAACTTCGATGTTAAATATTCCCCCGTAACATAACCATCCAATTTATTTATCCTTAATGAGAAAACAAGTGGAAAAATGGTTTCTAAAATGCTTGCCATGACGGTTAATCAGCTAAATCTAACCTTATCCAACTAATTACTACATAATTGGTCAACTTTTGTGTACAAACTTCCGTATTTCCGCTTTCGGTTTTCCGGCTTTCCCCATTCCCGCCTTCGAACTTCCTGCAGGGGGGGTGAGTTTCCAATTTCCCCTTCTCAAAATGCCGACTTCTTCCGTTCGTGTGTCACCACATGTGCAGTTTAGGAATAAATTAAATCTCCGCTGTTCTTTCAATTCCTTCCATAATCATTCTCACTCACGTTTAGTATGGGTTGGCTAATCGGGAGGGCGAAACAAGCGAGAATCAAATCATTTGAATGTAGAAAGTATGATTTTAAGGGGTTTTCACGAGACGAACATCGAACTGGCTGGGTCCTAGGAAATACACACAAGCAACTGATATTACAAGATACATCGACTGGGGGGACATTAATTGCTTTTGCTGAAAGACGATTACGCTGAAAGGTCGGCAGGTGCAACGAAGATTTACTGATAAAATAAGTCATGAACATCTAGCATTTAGCGATACAATTTTTAGTGAGCTCATCGTTTTTAAAGTGTTACAACGGATCATTCTTTAGCTGTTATACCATTTAATATTTGCTTTCAGATTTTCATTAAATTTCAAACATACCTAGAGTGGGGAAATAAAACTGGTGAAGTGTTAAAAACCGACTGCGGCGATATTTGCATCGTTGTTGCTGCGGCATCAGGATGTAAAAAATTGCGTCGTTGCTCTATCCGTTCCTGATGTTGACTTAGGCACCGTGCTATTGTATCGGGAAGGCTTTCCATGTGGTCCTTGAAACAACAAGACAAACGCAAAATGTGGCAAATCAATAAAAATCAATTTGATTGAATTTCGAAATGAATCTACACACTAGACCGGCACGCGTGTACGTACCTGTAATGACTGCAATTTATCTTCGAGATTCGTTAATCGCTCCTCTATCGCATCCTGACGACTGGACATGTCCGAAATAATTTCGTAAACCGTGTTCTGAGTCTAAAGCAATATTCAAAATTTATGTACATTGTTGTGTAAATTGAATGGCAATTCATTTGCGAATTGGTTTTCGGACAACAAATTGAAAATGAGAATGACTTTACCTTCGCCATGTCGGTTATAGTGTTGGCATTATCCATGAGTTTACGTTGATCCATTTTGACTTTGCGCAATCTGTATGTAATTTTATTGGAGAAACATAATCAATCACAATGGTTTTTTTTTTATAAAGTAAATCATTTTCAATACACCGACAATACACAGAAATCAAGTACGAAACAAAATAGAAACTCATAAGAATATAAGACAAAAAATAAGAAATGTTTCTTATTGTAAATCTACATCACATTGAAAGGAGTTCGGTTTTTTCTTTTTTTTTGTTCACTTTTTTGGATTAATCAACAATTGAAAAAATAAACAGAGACATTAAACTACACACAAATGTGAATTTTCTTTCCTTTTTTTTTTGAGTACAATATTGTATGTCTATTACTTAAAAATATGTTTTTATTTTATTTTCTCTTAAACAAGAAAAGCAACAGAAGATGCGAATTAATGTCTTGCTTAGGCGCACATTGTTCTTGCTCAAAACGTACATCTAGTTAGAACGATTTAGATCTATTTGCTGGTAATACAAAAAAGCTGGGTTAGTTAAATTTTAAAATAAGAAGAACTTTAACAACTTATTGTTATTTTTAATTTAAACATAAATGTATGTTACTTTTTTTTAAAAAAAAAAAAAAATGTTTATCAAACATGGCGTCAAACACATCTTTCTTTTATCAATTTTTACAGAGTTTCAGTCCTTGTACAAGTATGTTAGCTAAAGTAAAATGGATTTTACTTAAAATAAGTAGCAAAATAACAATGAATAAAATGTAAATGAATCGATTTGTGTGTGCTCTGGTTGCGTACTTTCTGCACCGTACGGTTACTCAGAGGAAGGCAGAAAGAATAGGTTGGGTTAGATTGTAGTGGCTGACTGCTAAAGGCATTCGCACTTAGGCCAAAGTAGGCCCATTGTGATACCACGCGGATTGACTTCTCCTAACATCGGAACCAGTTGGTGCTTGCAGTGAAGCGATTTAGCTGGTCTATGCTGATGCTGTTTAGCTCATTGAGATTATTAATATAGTAGACCCCTAAGTGTAGGAACCTACGACTAGCCAGAGCGCTGCACGCTCCATGCAGCTTCTGCAAATATCAATATGTGGGCCACCCACATCTTTTGCAATTGCACAGTGCCCGGTTATGACTCCTATGAGAGTCCTTAATGAGGCGGAAAGAATAAAAAGTACAACAACGCCTTGTTCAACAAAAGCTGGACAGCTTTGAGTTTCTATATTTGTGAAAATTTAAATAATGAAGGTTAAAAGAGTTTTCGATTGGAACGACTGATGAAATGATGTTGCTTAAACAATCTGCGAACAGTCAACCGGCGCTAAGTTATTCATTTTCGATTGTTTAAAATATTAGTTTTGACTTAAATCAAAATTCAACTACTGACACTTAGCAGCTAATTCATTGGGTGCTTGTTCATTGAGAAGTTTTTTAGTCTCTCGTTAGGCCGTGTCCACACTCTGGTACAGAAGTTGACAAATGAGGTAGAAGAAATAAATAAATACAAAGAAGATATAATATCATTGATTCGTGACTAAAGCACAAATTCCAACTACGTTTAAAGTATATGTCGGCTTTCAAATATACGAAAAAAAGACAGAGCATGTGATGGCAAATTGCCATCCACCTTATGACAGCGTGCATGGACGAGCTATACAAAGCCATGTCTAATTTTGGAATTCCTGCTAAACTCGTCAGGTTGTGAAAGATGACGATGGAGATCTCCACCAAGATAATAACCTCACCGAGACCTTGTTAAAAAAGGATTTGGACAAGGCGACCAGCTGTCATGTGACTTCTTGAAACATCATTTTGGGGAAGATCGTGCAAAACTCATATGCCATCACTAGCAATAACACGATCTTCCAGAAGTCGGTTCAGCTATTAGCATACGCGGATGACATTGGCGTGCTTGGCGGAACACATATAGCTGTCAATAAGGTGTTTGCTAGCATTGAGCCGTAATGGGCCAGACGGTGACTAAGGCATCTGAGGGAACATACAACATTGGCGTCTTGGTTAGTATCACAATGGGCAGCTATACTTTGATGCAGTCGAGTACACAGTCGAGTACACAGTCGAGTTCGGTAGTTCGTATTAGTAGGCTCCGCAGTCAACCGTCAGTACCGAGATCAAATGCTAAATAGCTGTTTATTTGAACTCAATGTGAGAGTCAATCCAACTGAGAAGTCGAGCCGGGTCTCGAAAGATGAAGACACTGATCTTGGCAGTCCTTCTGTATGACGAGGAGGTAATAACCATTTGAAAAGCGGAAATAGAAGTCCTTGGTGTTTTCTGCATGTCATATTCTGTTTTCATTGATGGCACCTGTGAGAGAAGATTCAACCACGAACTGTAGGGGCTGTACAACGACATGAACCTTACCAGGCGTCTACGATTCCAACGACTAAAGTGATAGTAGAGCGTGTGAGCAACACTCGATTTCGCACCAGTAGAACAATGCAATAGAGGATGCCCACGATACAGATGCGGCACACAATTATAGAATGACCAGTTTTGTGAGCGTAGTTGAAGGCAGCTGGCTAAAAATGATGCCAGCTAGCAAATTTTCTTTGCTGGGGCTTAGGTCCACCACAGACGGTCATTGACCAAGATAAGAAATTAATCTACACTTTCCCTACAGTAGAATAGTTAAGTCTAGCTGACTTCATCATCCTAGTTCTGAACGTCAAAATCCAAAGAGGGGCTCTAGCAAGTTTGTGGGAAGAACACTACCTAAATGTTGATTATTTTTTTAAAGATTTAATTGACGAATGAGGAATTGAGGTCACATAGCACACCATAATGAAGGTATTTTAAGTCAGACAATGGATGCATAAAATTGTACGATGGGAGGGAAGCAGTGCAGATATAATGTAACGTAATTAAATTATGATGTATTAACGACAAGAGCGTCTTACAAAAAAGATTAAAACTCCGTTTCGTGTCATATTACATAAATCAACAAATTTGTCAAATACTTTCCGGCAAGTGTGTTCAACGCATACAATTTGAGTTATTATCTTTTGAAAATCCTCAGCAAAATCAAGGCGATAAATTCACAAAAAAAAAATAAATTAAAACTTTTCAAACAAATTTGCCAAGAATTTCCGCACAATAAATTGATCACATACCAAACTAAGTTTAAATCTTAAAAACTAGATTATTTAAAAACTATACTGTTAAGCGTTTAATAGTTATGATTTCGTTTTATTTGATTTTTGATTAATTTTTCTTTTTTTGGAAATATATATTTTTTATGCATTCGATATATCATTTTCGGTCCATTAGTCCATTCGTGAAAAATACTTTGCGATGAGAAATGACATACATTTCGTCGTTAAGATTGCAGAAAATCGTATCTCGAAATATTTGCTTAAAAAATTTGAGGGGCGAGGTTGGAGGTGGGGGAGGCGGGGGGGGGGGGTAAAGGAAATACATCTATGGAAACGGAAGCGGAAACCTCTTTCATTTTTCTTGTATTTCTGGGAGGGATAATGTAAATTCAAAATGAATACGATGTATGCAATAACCGGCAGATACTGTCGTTAGCTCCGCAGAGATACATTCCACTTGTAGACGATAAGAATTTGATTTTGTTATGGCTTGGATGGTTGGGTACACAGCACCGAAGTTTTGTTGTTACAATTTTGACATAAAAACGAAAGTCAAGCAATTAGGTACACAACACTGCGATACGAGCTGAGATAAGAATTTTGTTTGTGAACACCCAAGAGTGGTATGAAAAATCAATTTAAGGACATTGTGTCCTTGCATAAAGCATTCCATTCAACCGAGGGGCTGAGCGGGGGGGGATAGTTTTAATCATTCCACCCTTGAGATAATTGAAAAAAAATGTTTTCATGTTTGCGGTTGAATGTTGATTTCATCCAACAAAATTTTGTCTTGTGTCCCCTTTATTTTCTGGTGTTGGTAAGAGTATTCAACTCGAGAGGGATACAACGCAAGGACACACTCACACTCGTGCACCTGAAGTGGCGGGGGCTGATGATGTTAAATAATAACTAAAAGAGTATCACAACAAACTACCCCCCGTCAGTGTTTTGATGCTTGAATTGTTTTTATGTGTATTTTTTTTTTTCTTTTACGATGGCTCTTCTGGTCAAAATCGTAAACTTAATTACCATCAATCTTGTGTACCTCATCGTTTCCAGGGAAAGATCAAATCTAGTCGAGAGCAAGGACAGCATCCGCTGAGCACACTGCAACAGAGGCCAAGGAGGAGCGCAATTTAAGGAGAGGGGGGAGCTTCTGCAATCTTAACTACAACGAAATATGGAAACTAATATTCAAAGTGAAAATTGGAGTTTACATTCATGGAGTGTAAGACCACCAACAACACTAAATAAAACTTTACTTGTTTTTTTTTCTTGGTTTCTTGTTTTTTTTTTGTATCAGGCATTTATAAGATTCTCTTGATTGTGTTCTTTGTTTCGATATTTGTTTTTTTATTTTGATATTAATTCATTGGATACTGGATAGATGTTAAGCCAAACTACAATGTCAAACATACTATAAGACGGGACTATACACAAAAAAACTTTTATACACACATATTTTGAGATACGAAATTCTGAAAAAACGACGACCAATTGAGTTGTGTTTTGCAAACAGGGCTTTACAACCTATTTACAGGCTAGTAAAACGAGTTTAATCTAAGTTGTAAGCCAGCGCGATTCAGTCAGTGTGAATCGTTGCAAACTAGCTAGCACATGTACTTCTACGGCAACATGGCAACCTACTGGCTTCATTGGATTGGCATACATACAAATGTCGTTAGAATTGTCAAAAAATTGTTTGGTTTCTTTTTTTCTTAAATTTTTCGGGTTAAAGTCATGTCATGGTTGCATTTAGAGGTGCAATAAAAAAATAAACTTTGGTGTTTTTGGTTTTCAAACAAAAAAAAAGAAAATATATATTCAAAATATGTTTTCTTTTTTTTTTTTTCATTGCATTTTTCTTGTAAAATTAAGGATGAATTATTTGTTAGTAAGAGTAGAACAGAACAACTAGATAGTGCGATTCAAGGTGTGTTAGTTGTCAAACAACATATACAGGTGACATTTGAATTGTCAAAAAGAGTTTATAAAATTTGAGCGGGGCGGGGTGGGGGGGACAAAACCAGGGTTCTTTAATTAACATTGAGAAAAATTTGCTGTTAACTTTCATTTTCCAAATCATTCATGTTAGGTACTGTTAGATACTGTTTTTCTTTTCAAGTTTTTTTTTGTTTCTTTTTTTTTTTAGTTTTTTAGCACGGATTTTTTGTTTTGTTTTTTTTTTTTTTGTTGAGATGTGGAAACTAAATAATACTCACGCGTATATTGCAAGAAGGAACTTTCTTTGGTGGGTTCTTACACGACCGGGATTAACCCGTTTTACTAGTCTTGTATGTTTGTAAATGAGCCAAGTTTCACGAAGAACATTCGCTGCAGCATTTTTCAGCTAATTGAAGAACAAACAAATGAAAAAATGGAATAGATTAAGTTTAATTCGGTCAGCTTTGGAGGTTGCCAGGTTTTTGTATTTTTTTTTTTGTTGTTAGTTCATTTTTTTTTCATTTATTTTTTTTTTGTTGTGATTTTATTTTTCAAATGAAATCATAAACTATTAGCAATTAAATACCCGCTTTGTTAACTGTGTATCCATCATAAAATTGTGCACGTGTTTCTCCGCTCGCGTCAGCTCCAGTTTTCTTGAGACCACAGCAACCAGTAGAGCTGTACAACCGGCGCCCTGAAAAATTGTGAGAAATATAGTGGAATGGTAGGTAATTGTGAAGAAGTTGTTTTTTTTTTTTTGATTTTTTTTTGGGTTTTGATTTTGAGGTGTACTAGGAGCAGTTGTAGCTGGAAAAAATATAGCTGAGTAATGCAAGGGAGAAAAGAGGGCTGAGATTTGGAAGACCAGGCAGTCAAGTTTGTGCTCACAGTGGAGTCTGATAGGAGCCTCAGGTTGTAAAGTGGATCAGAGCGATTATGGACATTTCTGGAAGCTTTAGGCGGTCTAAGCGAGAACTTTGGGGGAATTCTTACTCACGGCCTAATTTCTGATTCTTGCATTGTTTCAGACGAAGCTGTTCGAGGGATAGCTTTGCAAAGCTAGTTCTGTTGTATTTTTCCTTAAGCCCAGTTGAGGAAGATGCATTTTTGGAACGATGTTAGAAATGCAGAGATGGGGAAATTCCCCCTTTTTTGAGGCCGAATTTATGTGTATATTGTTGACTATTTTCAGCCAATAACATTCATACATGGATTCAAGGAATTCTCGCCTGGCGGGTGGCGGGACAGTCCGAGGTGGACCTGAGCCTGGATGAGGCCAACAGTTGAATGCCGACTCCGAAGGGCGTAGTTTGAGAAGCATTTTCACGAAAAGATTACTCGTTCTGCATTGTCAGTGAATCGAAAGAGGTGGAGTCGTGAATTATGAAAGTTGCTAAATTCTGGGAGTGAACCTAAGGACTCCTAGTAGGAATCTGTCTGGATTGAGTGTTCCTTATTTTCTTGTGCCGATGTGAGATAATGACAAGAAGGACATTTTCGAATATAAGTGCTGTATTTCCGTGACTCCAGCAGCTCAAGACTGTTAAGCCATCTGATTTCTTTTGAAGTTCTCCGCTGTCAACTAATGAATGGGGGTTTACTCTCTAAATAAAACTTGCTAACAAAGTTTTCGAAAACAAGAAGTGGTAAGATTCGGAACAATAAGATCAGGAATCATTCATCTTATTATACATCTTGTTCTTCGTGCTATGTGCTGCTGAATGTTGAACGATAAGGAATGCCAAGAATGACCTGAAACCTGTTGTATTCCCTTTGCACCGAAAGCAAGAACAACTATTTCCCTGCATTTTAGAGGGACTAGTCTGAGGGACAGAAATTCGTCGACAACATCGCAGCAAGAGCATGGTCTTTGAATCTTCGCTTTACTAATAGCTTCTGTTGAAACTCCCCATGAGGTGTTTGCTTAATGAAGTGCAAGTAAGATGTTAAGAATATTAAGTAAGTAAAAGTTGTACAATGGTCCAGCTTTTGAGACTGAATGCTCCAGTGTAGTGTTCAAAAACCTTCGACAAAAAAGTAAAAGTAACTAGGTTAAGATTTTTGCTGAGTGAATTGAGTACAGTCCTTCTTGTAACAGGATTCCACGCATGTATGCATATGTTGCACGGCAAGCATTGTACATTTTTATTTGAATTACTGCCGTATTTTCAGCCGAAACTGCATACGAGAATGTTTAGTTTAAGGGGTGCCATTTTATACGGTCCGACGATGGTTGAACTGGCTAAATTAGTGGAAACTCACAAAAAATAGTGACAGGTAGTCTAGAGGTCGGCATGTGTACATTCATTTGCTCTCTATGGGCGAGTATAGCACTTCAGTGTACTCTATTCATTTCAATCTTTCGAATGCGAGTACTCTAAATATGAGTACAATAATGTAGAAATGAAGTAATAGGTGTTTCATTCGTTATGTTTTTCTGAGCAGTAAGTGTACTCGAAATAAAACGAATGTTTTGAAATTGATTGTAGACCTCTAGGTACACACATAGGTACACTTCACGCATTACGAGTATAGGCAAATGAATTCGAGGAGCTGTTACAGATGCCTATCCATCGTCAAAATGCACACTCTACAGAAAATAAGGCTGATGATAGTGAAGTCTTGAGGAATATCCAATTCTATCAATTGGACCTACTCAGATTATTTCATAATTTGCATTTAAATCCTTATAACGTTCCACATGCTCAGAAATTAATTGGAATGAATGCGCAAAACATGCACCGATTGGGTGCTTCATCGCTAGTTTGCTGATCATTAAACTATTCAATTTTCATATACAATTTTTTGAGCTCGTTTTTAATTCTGTGGAAAGCAAACAAACAAAATTGTACCATAATTGAAGAAAAACGACTGCATTCGTGGTGGCATTGGTCCACGTTTCTTCGAGAAAGAAGATCGTCACAGTCCATTCGCAGCAAATCGATTATTTGTTATGTTTCGCCAAGTTATTTCCCGATACGTTGTAAAAAATAGTCGGAATCAAGTGTTGAAATAACTTCCGTGGAGGACATTTTGATTCACAGTGACTCGATCACAAACCGTACCGCTATTAATGGTATCGCTATTGGACATGTAGATGTCAATATGTAAATAGGGAAAATCTTCTTGATTCTAGTTAGAATGCGAGCCAGACTTGGGAGTGGTTTTGGAGACGGTGTCAATTGCAACAATTATTTAATACATAGCCTGCAAGCCGAAAATAAAGTGGGAATTATAAGGATTGACCCCAGACTAATGAAGATTCCAATGTATAGCCTTCTCAATACTTATTTTGAAAGAGGATGAAGAATGACCAGAAATTAACAGACTAACAGACTTCAAAATATCCCTAAAAGAATAAATAATTGTGACAATTGTCTGGTCAAAAACTACAATCGATGAAAATGTATCCTGCTGTTTAGTTGACCTTGTGTTTTCCTACATACAAGTTCGTACCAGAATGATTTGAAATCCTTTAAGTAAAATCTCTCCAACATGACATCATTGAAGTCCTCATCTGATAGAAACGGAACATATGTACATATCATACACCTCCATTAAACCCTCTTTCAATGAATTTGTGAAAAAATTCACCAGACATACTCTTAATGTAGAATATGTCAAAAATATTTTATGCATAAATATAAGATATAAACAAAAAATGTTTTAAGGACATTACTTTATAAAAATTCAAAAATTCACAACAAAAAAATAAGAAGGGTTATATGAAAATTCAAAAGGAACAAATAATATGAAAAAAAATCAAAAAAAAAAAAAGAAAACTCTTGTTGATTAGATCCTTGTCGTGCAGTTACTATACTTAACTATTAAGATTAGTTATTTGATTCATATTTTAGAGCTTGATTTCGCAGATTGATTGCAATTTTTTTTTTGTTCGTATTTTTATGTCATGCATATCAGTGACTGTCAGTGCAGTCCGTGCAGCGTTTGGCTTTAGTTTGATCTTTTTTTTTTTTTTTTTGTTTCGGATTTAATATTTTTTATTTGTTTTTTGTTTGGCAATTTCATCATTTAATTTTGTTTTGTTCATGGCGCATTACTCATATCGAAATTAACTCACCATAATTCCTGTGCTGACGGCAATACCACGACCACAATATGTGTTTGGGACAATATCACCAAAACCGACACTTAAAAAAGTGATCGCAATTAGCCACATAGCATTCAAAAGATTTGCATGTTCGTCGTCATGAAACCTGTTCGATAAACACATAGATACATGGTTGGAAAAAATTATAAAAACAAAAAAAATTTTTTTTTTTTTGGTTTTTTTTACACGTGTAGAAGAGAGAAAGAGAAGTTTTGTTTTTGATTTATATATTTTCAACAAAATACAAATACAATCGTCTGTGATTATGATTTCGCAGAGCAGAAAATATGGATCGAACTGAGATTTATGATACGAAGAGCAATTCATTCAATTGTTTTTCTTTCTTTTCAAATGGCAATGTCCAACCAACCGAAGCTGCTGATTTATTAGTTTCAACCAACAACAACAAAAAAAAAAAAAAAGTAAAAGGTAAATTAAAGAGCTATATCTGGCGCACATTTCTTTTTTTTTTTTGGATTTCGTATACTTTTTGTGATCTAAAGTCTAGTTTCTAGGTTAAGCTTTGGGTTAGGAGTAGCTTGAAACCAAAGAAATAAATGAAAACTAAGAAAACAAAAATAAATTAGAAAGTTTCATCTCATCAACATTTTGATTTTGATGTTTGTTTGAGGTACTGTTTTATTTTTGTTTTTCTTTTCATTTTTGTTTTGTGTTTTTGTTTTTTTTTTTTAATACTCACCACCATACCACAGGTTAGAGTTATACCACGTCCGCAATATGTGTTTGGAACTATATCGCCATAGCCCACACATAAAAAGGTGATGGCTGTAAGCCACATGGAGTTTAGCAAATTCGCGTGCTCCTCGTCGTGGAACCTTATTCGGGAAGGATAGTGAAAAGTGGAACAAACAAATAAACATATGTGAAATTATGTGAAAAATTTTGTTGTCCAAATACAAAATAAAAAAATCCTGCATAGGTATTTTAAAATATATGAATTCGTATCGCATTTTTTTTTTTCGTTTTTATTTCTGTAAATCGAACAACAAATGATGATAAAGAAAACAAATCAAAATTCGTTGTATCTGAGTCTGAGAAGAATTTCGTATTTTTTTTTTCTTTCTTTTTTTAAAAGAAACCAACAAAATGAAATAATTTCTTGTTCGTTCTAGTTTTGGTTTCAGTTTTGATTGATTGGATAAAAGTGTGTCAACTTTTGAAATCTATGAATGAAGTGTTTGGGAGGTGTATATATTCAAGTGGGGTGATTGCTTTATTTTGAGTATATATTGAGTCAAATCAACTTAACGTCTGTATCTATGATATAAGCTCTTGTATTATACAAAAAAGCTAAATATATATTTGGTTGAATATTTATTTTGTTATTTTTTTTCTAAAATAAATTCACTTCTCGATAGGATGTGTTTATTTTTATTTTTTTTTTAAATTGAATCGTGTTCGATAAATTAAAAAAAAACTACGTTTCACAGTTTACGTCATTTTCATTGGCTTAACTAAGTAAACTAAGCACATTTGTTTTCCATATATATATATATATTATAGAAATAGTTATGTTTGGTTTTGTTTTTGTTTTAATTTTTTTTTTCTGGAAAATCTTTTTTTTTTAATGTATTTTTATAAAAAAAACGATTTTTCATGTATATTTCAACAATGACCATGCTATAAAATATTTAAGCCCAAATTGAAACTAAAATTAACTAAAGTTTTGTATTATTTATTTATTTTTTTTTTCGTAAAAATGATATATATTCCGCTCACTTTAGGTATATTTATATACACAAACTAATTATTATTATTTTTTTTTTGAATTTTTTTATGTATGAAAACAATAGAGACGATAAGATAAAATGAAATAAGGAACACAAAATTCAGTAATTTGATGGATAGCTCTCTAATTTAAGAAACAAACAGAACTAAATCGAAAACTAAAACATATGAAATGCAAGAAACAATTTAAGAAAAAGGAAACGAATTCTTTTGTTTTTGGTTTGTTTTTTGTTTGCTTTCGAAATATTCAATTGAAAAGAAGAGAAGGAACCGAATGAATTCAACTGAAGGGAAATAATTTCTAGAACTGATAAAAGAAGGGAAACGAAATCGTACACCAATCAATTAAGAGTAATATTGATACACTTATATGGAAATACAATGATAATTCATAAATATTGGAGCACGTGTTTTTGGCTAAACTCCATTTTTTTATATATATTAAATATAGATGCTTTGGTTGGTTTTTTTTATATTACGTTGCAGGCGTAGTTCAATCCATATTTTCAAGCTTAATAAATTCGAAATCAGTTAAAAATATTTTTTTCTCGTTCAATAAGAAGTATAAATATTTTTTTTAAATCGTACAACATTTTAGCAGGCATTTATTATTATTTTTTTTTATTTTTTTTTAAATATAAGGAAAAGAATAAACAACTTGTTGTATTAGAAACTAAACAGAAACAGAAAATAAGGAAAATTGGAAAATTAATCGGAAAATTGGAAAACAACTGTGAGAAAGGAAGTAACGGAAAGAAAAACAATTATCTAGAGAGGAAAGTATACATAAAGAGAAGATAGAAAATTTAGGAAAAACAAATTACAGAAGTAGAAGTTGGAAAAAAAATGATTAGAACAGAAGTCAAATCGAGTTTAGGTTTTTTTTTCATTAACATTTTTTTTTTAATTTGTGTAAATATTTATAATTAGTTATTATTGACAAATCAATTAGAAGTAGACTTTCTCTTTTTTTTTTTTAGAAAAAACAAATAATTCTTCAGTTGGTTTACTTGAAGTAAAGAGAAGGGGTGGAGGGCGGGGTTATAAGAAAGAGAGTAAAGTTTGAAATCGAAAATAAAATATATATATATCCAAAGCATATAAGTAGGTGTCTAAAGTTCTACGCAGTGGATTGTTGAAAATCAAATGACATAACATTAACGGGAAACAAATTCAGTTTTGTTTTAGTACATATTTAACAAGAGATAAGATAAAGTTGTGTTATTGTTAAATTGTCTGACGCTCTTTCCTTAGATACATCTATCTACAGTTAGTTGTATGTACAAACAAATGTCGAACCTTGCGAGAGGGTAATTAGTAATTTGTGAAATAGACGTCTGGAGGGAAGAATAAATCTTCTGGATGCTGAAGAGTGTTCTTTTAGATCATGCCTTTTTATGTGTATGCTTAGTCTAACTACTCTCTTAGTAACTAGTTGTAAGAGCAATGTCAAGCAGGATAGTGAGTTCTTATAGTGTCATGCGTATAACTGAATGTATCTAGTTTGTGTGGTGTTTTTTCTTTTGAATGTGTTTTTATTGAATAAAGGAGAATGTTGTATTTATTGTTTGAGTTCTGTATAAAGTGTGCCTTTGCTGTCACTGAGCGAAGTTTTTAGCTCCGCACCGTTGCGATGTTCGGATGCATAAGATGGGACACGCAAGTGGAAAAGGAGTTCAACCGAATTTTAGATAAGTAGATCGCAAAATATGGCTAGTTGGAGATGGGTGTTTAAGCACAAGTTGAAGCCGGATTTCTTTCAGAATTTTTTCACGGTTTTTGAGGCACGACGTCAATGTTAGATTTCGTTTTTAAAAATATTTGTGAAGGTATCTGAAAATGCTCACTAGCGAAATATCTGTCACGTTCATATAATTTAGATAGCTTATATTCACAAAGAAATAAGTAACACATTCGGTTGAAAGGAATAATTTAGATTAGCTTCTCCAAAAAAATTTCTATGGGATACTCATCATACGTGCTACATTGTCTTGCTATGATGCTGAAGAGAGTCCTGGGTGCGGGCCTTGTTAGTCTTAGTAGACAAAGTAAACATTTTGGTTTGAGTTCTGTTTTGAATTGAGGTTATGGAAATGCGGTGCCTTCTAACAATTTGCGATTGGTTATTCCGATTGTATGCATTGAAGATGAGTTGCTGTTTCAAAAATGATTTCCTTTTTGGATATCAAATTGTCTTGAATTTAAATTGTTTTTCGACGATAAGCAGTACAGATCTGTCTGACTCGTGGTGAATTCGAAAATGCTTCATTGGCTATTTGTGTCTTGAAAAGACTTACACACAAACTTTAGTAGTTCAAGGGAAAGAAAGGGCAGAGTTGTGGTATGTCAGGCATTCTCAACCGCTGACATAGTACCCAGTGTAGGCGGATGTCAAGGTGTTGAGCCATCGATAGTTGGATACAAGTGTGAAGTTGAGGGAGACTGATTCAAATGTCATGATGGTCGCTTGACGGCCCAGATTGTTCCACTTGATTTATGACACTGCTTAGTGGATCACTAAAAGCTCCGCCTGAAAAAGCTCCAGGAGTATATTGGAAAGGCGAATGTTGAGCTGTTTGGAGACAAAAATCACCCCCAAATGCGAAGTTCTTGGAATATCTGATGGAAGATACCAATTTGATCAGGATGACTAGAAGCGATCAGGGTTAGAAATCAGAATTTGCACAGACTCAGACCCTTCATGGATCACTGGGCTGAGAAGTAAGTGAGTTTCTTATTGGGATAAGAGATGCCTTAGGCTTTTCCATCAAATTCCAAAGGAGCACTCATCATGTTGAAAATGTCCACTAAGAGATAGCCGTTGTCAAGGCACAGCGAGTAAATGCCAAATGTCCACCAAATTCAGTGATAAAATTCAACTGTGCCTGCACAACTTCCCTGCTCAAGATAAAGACCTCGCGAATGTCGTAACCAAAACTACAAGACTACACTTTGCACTGCAAACACATTCAAAATAACTGCCATGCTCATAGACCGCAAATCTTGGCACCCTCACATTAAATGTGACACCATTGTTGGGTATTAAACAAAAAGACGCCTCCTCAACGTGTCCATTTTATTCGTTCCTCCCCAGTGCCGCATAGTGTTTATGAATTTCGAGCAAAAAACTAATAAACTCCTGCAGGCAAACTACTAAACCGTCTGGTAAACATTAACTGATTATGTAAGTGTAGATTAGTAGACCTTCTCCCAATAAAACTGAGGGCTCCATCAAACGCTCATGCCTCTGCAGAAGAAGTCATATTTTCTGTGTTCTCAAAAGTTTCACCAAACTTTTCCTTTTCCTTCACATCCCACTTTGGTTTGTTGCCTTTTTTGGCACGGAACTTTGCCAGAAGTTTTCTAATCTCCTACTGGGTGATAAAAAATGTGCAGTAAATATGTTTTGAAAAGAACTGAGAGAAAAAAAAAAGAACAGAAAACGGTTAAATTACGGAAGTTGGGAAACCTTGAAATATAATCTGGTGATAAAAATTAATTAAAGTTAACTATTTACAATAAGTACGTGTACAGTGTGAAATTTATGGACGTGGTCGATAAATTTGAATTTAATACCGACTCGGGGCGGGTTGGAAAATATTTTATTTTGCGATGAAGTCATTTCGGAAATATAAAACACTTTTATGCCGTGACGGTCACTTTTGAACTCATTTATTCAAGACGGCGAACGACGATTGACATTTGGAATGACGGTGACGGCGGGTATGAAATTTATTATTTGCCTTTGCATCGGTTTCATGTCTGTTTTGTTCTTAAAAGTGTGCTGCCCGCTATTCGTCTCTGCTTGAAGGGGTAATTTATGCGAGGAGTCAAGTTTTAAAGGGTCAAACTTTCGGTTTTCGGCAAACAGAAGTTTTTAAAAAAGTCGCAAGGCTGTGATTGATAATTAAATCGGGAGTACGGTCACAGTGCTTGGTACTGATTCATAGAGGCCGTGTCGAATGGGCATAGCTAGATTGACGTTTGTTGCTTTCACGGTCACTGAGTTTCTTTCCGGATGTGATACTAATTCGCAAATGTCTGGCAACAGCATGGGATGCTTGTTAAAATCGTCGGCACGAGACAGTAGGCGTCAGTGGTTGATGAAAATATTCGACAAAGTGATCTGGCAATTGCAAGATTTACATGACTCGAATTGTTCTGCTCATGGTTGTTTGAAGAGTCATCGTTCAGCCACGAAGTTTGAAAAAAATAACAAAAAATACCAGTGCTGCCATATAGTGCTAAATTTATATTTCTGGGGCGAATTTAAAGTCACATTTCATTGATGTGAAAAAAAGTACAAAAGGAGATAAACTTCTTCGGACGAAAAGTATATTTTTGCGTTTTCTTATAAAGAATTTTCCAATTGGGACTTGACAAGTTTGAGCTTTCATTGTGAATGCAGCGTTAAGTCAATGACCGAAATAGCACTGTCAAAACAAAATCATCAAAAACAACATTTTCTTTCAAAGTCTAGTGAATAAATTTGAGTCTAAATGTTGGCTGATGGATGTGTCTTTGCTTGAAGTGTCGAGAATCTTGCTGCCGTTCAAGCGATCTTCGCAAACAAACCAAAGCAGTCACTTCCACGGTGTTCTCAAGAAATGGGCATCCCTAAGACTAAGTGCGAAAGGGCCTTGGCCTGCAACCTTATAAGTTGAAGTTAACTCAAGAATTGAAACCATTCAATCGTATGAGGCGACGCACGTTCTCAGATTCGACCAACTTCATCGTAGGAAACATCTCGGGTGATGAAGCGCATTTTGACTTTTGTTTGATCTAACAAGGATGCGATGGCAGAGTCAAGAATTTCGAAGAAACTCCAGCAACGACATACCGGTGCTGCCAGCTTGCTGTACATTTTCATTTTTGACGTAAGTCTAAAGTTTCATCTTGGAAGAAAGGTACAAGGAATGGTAATCTTCTTCTGCCGAAAGAAAACTCTTTCAGCTTGTTTTATTTCGCATTATTCAGCGAAAGCGAATAGTTTCTCCCACCGTTGTTAATTTTCATTTGAAGTTTTAATATTGGTACTGGCAGCACTTCCGCTGAGGTTTCAAACAAGAACATTGACACGTGATTTCCTCAAAACGTCCTCATTATTTCCCCCCTCCTAATTCCCACCATGGAGCACTTCTAGCAAACGCCCAAGAAAACCTCTCCAAATTTCTTCTTTAAAAAAATAATCGTATGCATCCACTCAAAACTCACTGTCAAAAGACCATAAAACGGGGTCACAACGTAAAGAGGCATGATCAATTTGCATATTTCTATTTACTCATTTCATTTAATGATATAATCACCTGTTAAAAGGGCGCAAATACAATTTATAAACTATTTGTTTAAGGAGATAATTTTGTGTGTTCAGGTATAGTGTTACTATTCGTTACTACGTGCAAAAGAATATGTATGGTTGTTGTTTTTTTTTATAAATTAATTTATAATAGAAAATAGTTGAAATATGTGTAATATTATACATTAAATATATATTTACACAGAAGTCCCTGTCGAATTACTTAACTTACATATATTTCAAGTGAATTTGTAAAGGAGTTGGGTGGAATTTGAATAAATGTTCGCACTTATCGTGTTCATTTTTGGGAATGTTTTAATGAAATTTATCTTGTCGCATAAATTAAGATAAATGTCATAATTTCTGACTTCTGGCACTATGTTGGACATATGAAACAGATTCAATTCTAACCCATAACTGGGGAGTTGAAGAACTTAATAAAATTAGCAATTTTAGAAAACTTATATCATGGTGGAATTTTGCTCAAATAACGCACATAACCTGAGTTTTATGTATCAGATGTAATTCAGTCTGAAAAAAGGATGCTTCAGAAATGTTATTTGCCACATGAACTCCGTAAGTTATGGGACCTTAACTCGCATTCTTAAAATTCTTTTTGATGACCTATAAGTGATGTTTTATGGACACCCCCTAGTTTTGTTCGCTACCCGCTGCCCAATATGTGTTTCGCATTATTTTACTCATTTCGCTCTAGGATGAATAGGGGTAACTCTAAACTCTCTGATAAGTCTAGTCTCTGACAAGAGTAATTTAAAGTACACACTTGACTTCTTTATTTACAAAATAGTGGCCGTTAATGTATGTCATTAAAAAATGGAGGTTTTCTCACTACAGCGGATGATTTAACACACTTGTATACGACATCTCCCCTTGTGAGGACAATTTAATGATCACTTCTATCAAACTACATGAAAAGCTGCACAATACGGGCTCAGGGACATAATATTCGGACAGACATTTGTTGACAAAAGTGATAACGATTGCAATGACTTGTCATTGCCGCTTATAAGCATGTGAAACTTGTTATACAATGGCTGGCACTTCGGCAGTAGTGTTTAGTGTTAAATTGTTGAACCAATAGTTAAATTAAATTGGTGACGGATAGTCTTTGTGGCCATTTAGTGTACCAGTAACAACTTAAAAGGTAATTCATTGCCTTCATTGAACGGTCTTACAGGTTTAATAATGTACTTGCTCTTCATTCCTTAAGGCATAAATAGTTAAATTATAGCCAAAGCGAATGTATACCTTGTCTCTGTCTGCACATAAAGTTGTGTTACCTATTTTCTACAGCGGCAACTGGTGTCTCGTGTGCTGTGATTTTTTAAATCGAATGGAGGAACGCACATTGTTATGCTGTCTCAGAAGAGGGACATTTAAAAATCAATCCATGAAAATCATCCACATTCACTCAGAGTCGCTGACATGACATCTATCGAATCACTACTCGTGTCTCTAGTCGTAGCAAGAGTCGTATCAGTTTTACTATTTCACAAGTCGAATGTCAGTCAATTTCGATGCACGTGTTTGCATATTTTTAACCGTCATTTGAGGCTGATGTTGCTCATCATAACATTTAATCTTCGGTTTCTTAAGTCAATTTGAATTGGAAATAATGCATTTTATGGTTTTGAGGAGTTTTTTTTTGTTTTTGATAAATCTATAGAGTTGTTTATTGATGACAAAATCGTCCATCTATCAAGTAAGTGCGGTGATTGCAATTCATTTGAATTACTGGACATCTGCCTGGGTGGCGCGACAGTCCGAAATGGACCTGAGCCTAGCTTCTACAGCATCCGCTCATGTTGTAGGTGCTATTCTTCTATCAAGAGTGGGTGGAATCTACAGTTTTACGTCGACTCTGAACAGCGAAGTTTTGAGAAGCATTTTTTAGATGGGGATATTCTTTGATCGTTATTAGTGACTCGAAGGAGCCGTAAATTATGAAAGTTCATTGACTCGGGGATTGAATCAAGAAAACCCTCAGTAGGTTGATATGTTCATTGTATATTGTTTATCTATCAACGTTGATAATAAACTGAGATTATTGATGTTGTTGTCCTTGCCTTGAATACAATTAAGTACTTCATTAATTGGCATGAATTAAGCTGGAATCATCGTAGAGAGGTTGCAACCAATGGCGGTCTTCAAATTAAACTAAACCACAAAATACCCAAATGCTCAATCAACGCCTTTTTCCACACCTTTTCAAAGGTCTAAAAGTGAAGAGTTTATACACGGTGAAGATAGGCGATTTCCTAAACATTTTGCACTTGCCTTTCATAGTTTATTTGAATTATTAGTGAACATTCAGACTACACATGGAACAAGTTGGAAACAATAGATTTTAATGATTCAACAGAAATCATGTCTTATGCATTTTTTGGGAGCGCTCACAGCATTTGTGGTTATCTACGGGACTCTAAATTAGGTGCTACCTGCCTTCAAAATGTCATCTTGCCTTGATACTCATAACTTGTATGAATCGTTGCATGGGTGGGGGATTTTATGTATGAATCCCCATTTTTCTATATTTTATGGAAATTAATATAAATTTAAGAATTGCTCTAAACCTAAAGGAGTCGTGTCCTCCGTAACTATGATTAGTCTACGCAATCTGAATTCACGTGGGTATGCATATGCTTTGGACATATTTCTTTTCTTTTCAAAATAACTCTCATTAATCTACGGGTCGACCGCAACGAAACTTGTTACTATACATAAATGTACTTCCATGCGCATAGCTTTGGTAAAAATATACGAATTTCTCTTTTCAACAAAACCGTTCTAGAAGAAAAACTCTCACTTATGTAAGTATACAGTATATGTACTAGAACTATCAGAAAATAAATTATAAACGAATTATAGAAAAATAAAACTAAAACCAAGAAAAGGAACCGAAAAAAAAAATAGAGTTTAGTGTGAAGAATGAGGTAAAGAAATACATAAAAATAATAATGAGATTGATCTGAAGAAGATACAAGCAAGAAATATGGTGCAGCCAAGACTATTTCGAATAATCTACATATGAGAATACATTACTTTACATATTTACATGTATATAGGAACGTTTCCAAGCAAAACGTGCGTACATACAATGTCACAGTCAACATGAAATAAAAAATATGAGAAAAATAAAAAAAAAAACAAAACGACGAACTGGCTACATCAACGTCAACTAATATGCTAAATGCTAGATGCTATATGCAAGATGTCTAGAACATTCCAAAATGCACATTCTATTATCATACATTTGAATGTACATTGAAAAAAGTTTGCATGCGGTTTGTGTTAAGGTGCTAACTGTATTAGATTGTTTTGTATCTTTTGTATTTTTATATATATTGTTTTCTTTTGTAGTATATTCATATATATTTTATATTATTTTCATATATATATAAATATGTTTTTTTTTTTTATTTTATTTACGAAAGATTGGGAGAAAAATATACAAATGAAAAACAAATAATGTTGTATTTTAATTTATTTTTAAAACATCCGTAGAGTTTGTTAATTGTTTTTTTTTTTGTCGTTTTTTTTTCGATTTTTACAAGAACAATAATGTTCTTACCTTTCGCATTGGCGTAGTGTCCACGAGGCGATTATCCAGAGGGATACCATAAACACTAGTAATACCGTTCCTGGGCATATTGTCATCAGTGTTTTTAACACGAATCTGTAAACGTTTTAAAATTATTTAATTAAGTTTTACTTTATAAATAATGTAGTTATAAAAGTCTGTGTCTTAAATTAGGTTAAAATGTTTAATCATCAAATATTGTTATTCCCTAAAAATAATTTATGCTGCTTCGTTTCTTTTTAAGAATTATATACACGCAGCTTCCAAGGAAATGGGTCAAATTTGGTACCACAAATCGGATGTATATGCTTCGAAAACTGGCGAAGAAGCACGGAATAGATGGAAGAAATAGTTTAAATGAGCAGATCAGTTGTCGCAGCTTGGGGCCGAATTGCTGGAGCATGAGTTTTCCACCATGAACATATTTATCACACAGTCGAGTATGGTATGGGAAAAAATGCTGTACACTCATTGTCGCCTGGAATTGGAATAAGCACGAGTATATCCTTGTTCGTGTACATCCTGTTCAAGGAGTGCCTATCAAACTGTCAGCAAACTGAGCTGGATAGTTCCCATTCATTACCATTCCAATTAGGACGAGCGACTACTAAAGCTAATTAAGAGGTTTCGGCATGATGAATTTAAAAAAAGAATTAAACTTGAATTCTTCTCGCTTCTCAAAGGGATAAGAGTTATTGAATGAATATATAATTGCTATGACATTATTCATCTATAGTACAGACTTTAGTAAAGGGTGATTGTTTTTTCCTATTGTTAACGTGCAGCAACTGTCAAAGTTACCAATGAGCTGTCAAATATTCAGTAACATTTCCCATTTTATTATGGATCATATCATACTTGCCGGAGGTGCAATTCCTCGTACCGTGTACAATTTAGGCGTGAGTACCCTCATTCGCCTGAGACTATTATTCAGAATTAAGTTGCGTTGTTCAGCGGTATCAGCTATGTATGAGCGTTGTTATTTTTCGTAGTAATAGTTCTTACACAATTTAATTGAATTATTTTAATGATGAAAAATACAAACACACAACAGACATGAAATAAAACAGCATCATCATGATGTAAGGAATTCAAAATCAATTGAAACTTACCTTGTATTAAAATTAATTCTATTTAACGCCCCTATGCTTCGAGATGATGCGTCCGTAAACAATTTCGAATGCAATAACATAACACGACATATTAAATACAATCGAAGGAACATAGGTAAGGATAAAGCTACATCGTACGGCACTTTTTGTGTGTAATCTTCTTTATTTTTATTCGCCAACTTCGTCGTCCAAAAGAAATAATATTCACCAGGAATCGGATGTATAGCGCATATAAAAAGTTCTAAGCCTATTTGACTAATTCGTTGCCATGTCATTGCGATCCTCCAATCATCCGCACAGTTATCAATCATAAACAACTGAAAAAGAATGTATAAGAGAGAGAGAGAGAGAGAGGGAAAAAAAGAGAAAAGAAAACGAAAATGCATGTATTAAAAAATAACTTAACATCTTGTCAGGACAACAACACACAATGACGTATCTACAACAAAGGCATTTAACCTCGAATGTGGAAAAAACAATTCGAGAACTTTCCCAACATCGAGCTTGATTTTTATTATACTTGAATGCAAATCACAACGGTATTTATTATTATTATTTTGTTAATTTTTTTTAAATCTATTTCTTTACGTTTTTTTTTTTTCAAAAATACTTACTAACAGCATTTAGCTCAAATGAAAATCAACTAAATCAAAAGAGAAACTCTTAATTCTATTGTAGAATAATACTTGAGATAGTCTGCTCTCCATGATATGTGTAACGAGTGTATACTTTAGCCTATCTAGGGGCGTACAAGGTATGTTACATTTTTTTTTGTTTTGTTTTCATTTTAAATACCAAAGAAATTTAAGTTCCAAATTTGAAAAGTCCTGTAACGAATATAACTTCAAATTTTATATATTAGAGCAGTGAATCATAAAACATTTTTCCTGAGTCTAAGACTTTGGTTGTTTGTTTTCATTAACTATTTTGTTTTGTTGTGTGCTACTAAATTTTGAAACAATAAACAAAGCAAAACAATAACTTTTGAATTTAGTAATTTTTTTTTCTTGTATTTTTTGGTACATGAATTGCTACTAAGTTCGCGTACGAAGCTTGACATTTAATTCAATAGCAAAATACCTACGCTTACATGTATTGTTCTGAGTTGTTGTTGAAAAATAAAATAAAATCAATTAACTGCTAGGTTTTAAAAGAAAATGTTGGTTTTCTAAACTGATTGCGACGAAAGGAAATTAAAACGATGATATTGTGATGAGCTCAAGGGGATTATTTTTTTAGAGCAAAATGTCGGATGTTCGGATGGAGGTGAGCCGCCGAGGTCGCGGCGGCCATTTGGCCGATATTTTGTTCCACGCATAATTGAACCATACCACTGTTATCATAATAAAAAGAAATCACAATAATTTCCTAAATAATTTGTGTTTTATTCAAAATCAACATCGGCCCTTAAAATGTAACCACCCTTTATAATAGCTTTTTATAAACGCTTGCGTAAAAATTGTTGTTCATTCGAGAGCACTCTTTTTTGAGAAACTATATTTTTGGTTGTACGCGAACATACCTAATAAGGACATTACATTTAAATCAGCTATGTAAAGCTACCGTGATATGCAAAGCTACCGTGGTAATTGAATTGACTTCGTGGGTTGCTTGCATAAAAATGTGTGAAAGGTGAAAATACTGACAGACATTTGGGAGATTCCTGCCAAAAAATGTCGTCCACACACTCTGTTGGGTTATTGAAAGAAAACACTGCGGATTTAAACCTTATATAAGGATTATTTTATTCCGCAGGATTTCGAGCACATCGAATAGTTGATGATAGTTCACAGTTCGTAAAGTAATATTTAGCTGCTAGCCGCAAGTGCATGTGAATATTATGGAGCTGCCATTACTTGTTGACTTATTTATCCCCCACACCCGAGTCTACATATTACATCAACTGATGTTGCTCGAAACTCCGAGCATTAAAATATCAGTTCCCAGCTGTACGTGATGTATTGTTACCAACGAAAAAAAGGCGACAGCTGGCACAATTGGAAGACGGGACAAGATAGTAATATGTTTTCATTTTTAATGCAACAAAAACAAGTAGATGCTGATAGAACAAAATTGACAAAAGTGGATGACTCCAATATTCATCATGATGCTATTGTTTACTCGTGAATTATGAAAGTTGCTCGTGTCGTCGATTGAACACAGACGTCTTAGTGAAGGATCTCCATCACGGCGGCAGGTAGATAAAACCACCCTTGAGTGACTAAAACTTGTTAGACGTGAAGTGGTGAATAATTGTTAGGATATAAGCACCTAAGACGATGCACGAAAAAAGGAAGCTACTGTCTTCTATGAGTCAGTCCAACTACTGCGTTGAGCAAATGAGATCGACATCATCGCACGCTCTCAACGTGAATAGTGGAAGTATTCACCGCAATTGAAGACGAGTCGAAATGAGCTGGTATTAAGGTCAATTCGGATCAAACAAACTACGTACATGCTGCCGACCAAGAAACGTTCCATCACACACCACTTGGAACAAAACATCACGTTCGACAGCTTCAATTTCGAGGTAGTAAAGGAGTTCGTCTGAGACCTAGGTCTACCCCGGACTGTAGCGCTATTAGAAGAAGAAGTCAGAGAAGAAGTTTGTCTACGTTGGGGCAATAGTGAACTCCGCAATCGACATCCTAGTGGAGATACTTCGTAGAAGCTCCCTTGGCAACCGGTGTCGAAACAACTGAGCTCAAATCTCCTGACTCAAAGGACCAAAATCATGCTCCAAAAAACTCTCATTTTGACAGTCCTGCTCTATGGAGCCGTAAGCTGGACGCTAAGCAAAACTGCAGAGCATGTTCTTGCTGCCTTCGAAAGAAAAATTCTACATCGGATATATGGTCCCATCGGCGACGAAGGAGAAGACATAACTGCGAACTCTAAGAGCTGTATCAGGATGTGGATGTAGTCCGGAAGGCAAAAATTCGTCGACTACACTGGCTTGGTCACATCGAGCGCATGGACACCAATACTCCAGCTAAGAGGGTCTTCGAATCTGAGGCGTCTGGTTTGAGATCGAGAGGAAGGCTGAATCTCAAGTATAAAGACGAATTTATAACAGACGCAAGACAGCTTGGAGTTGGTGACTAGAAGAGGCGTCCTCAGCACCGTCAGCGATGGGAGACAGCTATTACTCAGACGCCGACTCTCCATTGGTCGCTGGACCAATATAAGTAAACAAGTAAGATGATTGGAAAGGATTGTACAAGGAGGAGCCATTGCAGAAGTCCATTCAGTTCATTAGGATGTGCGTTTATTTGCCAATGTGTCAATGGGACGAATTATCTGGACGGCTGGCCAATAAGCCATGCCAAGCTCCCATTTCAACAGCATACTACTGTGAAATTGTTATTTGAACTGCCAATCGGGAATGGAATTCAATTTGTATTCAATCTATATTCACAGTCGTCGGACAATGTCATATGGATTATATGGGCTTGCCACTAGATGGCGCTACTCTGCCAATAAAAGGAATAACGATGCATAGACATTCATTTCCAGAACCGACGAAAAAGTCACAGACTTTCACAAGTTATTCAACTACTCTAAAGTAATACAAAATCAATACAAACCGACAGAGTGGCGGTTTTAGGGGGAGTATGTAACTTAAGAAGTCCACTCAGCACACTCCGTCTAAAGAATATTGACGTACCGCGTTCAATCAAAATTGACTTCAAATTACTCACTTCATGAGGAACAGATTGAAAAGATGAATAACCAGACAGACTAAGAATGCGTCTTCCATAGGCGGATGCTTCTTCGCAAATCGGATTTCATTAAAGTTGACAAGAAGAATGCGTTCACATCACTCTTTATGTGGAAGAGAATAATCAAAGAAGCGATCCATGGCTCGAGGGCAGGAAAGGTAATACCTCGGCGGTGTGTCACATAATCAATGCCAACCGGATAAATATTAACCAGAGGCGGGAAAAAAACCAATTAATTCAACCGATGACCGAGCAGAAGTGTATTCATTTCATTGAGGTAATGTGCCCCCTCAGCATCATTATCGCACAGTACTACGTAAGATATCACGTGCGTTTGCAGTAACGTGGTGTGACACCAAGGAACCTGTTGGTGGAATGGGGGACACTTTCGATAGAAAGGAGGAATGAACTGATTGAAAGAAGTCGCTCATCACAATCTAACCTAAATTTAAAAAAAAAAAAATAACAGAAATAAAAAACAAACAAACCAAAATTCAAGCCAGAAAGGATATAAATAAAAAATAATGTAATGCCGTTACAAAGTGTAAACAATTTGTATGACTAATCTCCTACAATAAAGGAAAAGCATTCTAGAATAAGTTGAAACCAAAAAAAAAATCAACTTCAATACACGGTTTCAAATCATTCTACGACATCTATGACATCTATGAAAGTTGAGCCGAATTCGAAAACGTCACTAAAGCTTTCTCGCTCTTTGTCTCTTCGTCCGATGACACCTGTTCCGAACACACCACATGCAACGATAGTCGAAAAATTGTATTCACGTGTCACATGCCATCACGTCGTCGACAACGTTTTCTAATTCGGACACATTTTATTTCGTTTTTTTTTTGTTTATTTTTTTATTAATTATTTAATCACTCACTTCTCACTTTTGCTTCTGTTTTTGGCAAACATTTCACAGATCACAAAACCGAGAAGAAAACACCGAGTATACACCAGAAAAACAGAGATTACAGAAAAGACACGAACAAAAAAAAAAACAAAAAACAAAAAAGTTACGAAAAAACACACACATCGATTCACATGACTTAAATCCACATAATATCAAAATTGATGACAGCAATTTGCTGACTGTCATCAATGTATGCACAAAGCGGATCAAACTCAAATTTAGCGGTAAAGACGGAGAACAAAACATAACAAACATAACAAACAGAGAAACAGAGAGGAAAACGTTTCAAAAACTTTTCGACAAAATTACATTTGATAAATTATTTCAAATCACTCACTCTCACCTGCACTTCCAAAGCGTGATAAGCTATAATAAGTCCTAAAAGAATCACAGTCGAAACAGATATTAATGTTTTTAACGCCATTGAATAAAACGAAGCCTGCAACGAGATCGAAATGAAACAAAATTTGATACATACGCATACGGTGTGAAAAGGGGGGTGGTGTGTTCGTCAATGCACGACGAGGGCACTGGCTCTCTGCTGGCCGCACTCTTACCTTAGTATAAACTCCAGCACTACTTAATTCATTTTCGATTACCATTACAACGATGCCGAACATGCCCATGACTAGTGCGTAGTCACTGATGCGTTTTCGTTTTTCGAATAAAGCTTTTCTTCGGCCTAGTCTGTAACCTACATTGGGTTTGTGCTTCGCTGAGTTTGTTGAGGGTTTTCGGGAAGTATTACCGCCAGTCAATGCCCGCTCCTCCATGTACCTTGAATGAGAAAAGAAAAACATATCTTTTAGAAGCGGTTGCTGGTTTGGGGTGGAAGCAATCAATTGGAAGGAAATCGAGTTGCAGGCAAGTTTGGATTTCATGCCTAATAAGCCCGAGGAGTGTCTCCCGCACTCGGCTTGGGTGTTACAATAAATTTAAAGGATGTACAGCAGGATTTGGGGGATGAATGTACGTACGTATGGCTGCCTAGTGATAAAACCAATTCACATTGTGTATCAGTTTTGGTCGTGGGCGGTTGCGGTTGCGGTCTTGTTGTTGGGAGTGTGTGGCAATGTCAGGTCTTGTCGCTGTCGTTGAGAAGGGCTGATGGCTTTGAATATCGCAACGTGTGACAGTTTTGTTCGCCTCAGATTACGTTGAAGCGTGTAGGCTTACATGTTTTATTTGAAAAAAAAGGGACCGGTTTGCTCTCGAAGGCGGGAGAGGAGGACGTGTCGGATAGACGTAGTTGAATGAGGAATAATCGATAAGCTTTCAATAAGCGTGACAGCTGGGAATTGGAAGCCGAAATCCTTTGCCAAATCCTTTAATTTAAATATAATCCCGCACAAGTACTGAGATGCGTGCGTATGGGAAGAGTTGAGAAAATGCTGAACGAAAGTGTTCTGTTTTGCTGACTGAATGGTCCGAGAGACAATTAGGCGTCGTAAAGAGAATTCTGGACATTTGCTGTTTCTTCATGGCGTGGCGTTTGAGATGAACGCAATTGAGTGGGAAATCCTCTTGGCAAGGAAGTTTTGTGCAATGTGAAGAGTGACCAGGTAGGAATGATGGTTTTTTCCAATTGTTATGGTTCACCAGATGTCAAAGCTACCAACGACAACTAGCCGTCAAGCTATTCTGTAAGGTTTGCCATTTTATCGTCCATGGTCCCACACTTGTTGAAAGTGCGCAAATCATAAAATATTATCGAAATACTTGATCAGTTGTAAATATGCAACGTGAATTTATTTCGCCCTGAAGATGGCCATCATGGTTTGAGTGTGCAGGTAATTCGTTGAGACGTGGAACGCGAACACACTCGCAAGATTGGAGAGAAATGAAGAAAACAAAGCCAGTATCAAATAAAGTACAGAAATGTGGATTCGGGACTGAGTAGCTGAATAGCCATCGCCAGATAGTCAGACCGCGTTATTTTTCGGTTTGACTTGGGCCTTTAATATAGGTGGCGCTACAGCCTGTAGAGGGCCAGGGCCTAGCTTCTCGGTAACCACACGTGTTATGCTTGCTATTGTTCTATCACAAGTGGAAGGGACCTACAGTTTTATGCCGACTCCGAACGTCCAAGTTTGAAAAGCTTTTTCTAGACAGTTATACTCTTTGAGCATTGTCAGTGACTCGAAAGAGGTGGGGTCGTGAAAAGTATTTCGTACCAGGAATCGAACCTAGACAGATTGGTCCAAGAGCGTAGGAGTTGACGCACATACCCACAACGCCACGGGCAACATCCGTATAATATTCTGCAAGAATTGAAGTCGGAACAGGACCAGCGGCAGCCATAGGCAACGCCGCGAGTTCCAAAACTGTGCGCTGCAAATATTGGCCTGGGATCTGGATTTTGGCAAAAAACCATCTACTCGAACAGGACCAGCGGCTATGTCAACAAGCCGATTTTGGGGCACAAACAATCCATAAGTGTTCGAACAAGCATCAATGCATGCACAAAGCCAAAGGCTATTTCGTGCGGTTTATGGCTGACCATATAAATTTCGAAATGAGGAAGGATTCCTCAAAACTTATGAAGGAGATATTTGGCGACTGGCGAGTGTTCTGCAATTGGCTGCCGCGATCATGCAAAGACTCTTGGTAGTTCATGACATCAGTCGACTATTTTCTCTGGAGCTACGCCAAGTCCCAAGTCTACGCTTACAAACCAACCATTTTGGACGACCTCGAGGCCAACGGAATAACGCCGTATATAGTGCATCATCAGAAATTGGATCGACTGCTTGAAGCACTGCCAGTGATACCGAGGTGGTTATTTGAATTATGCTCATAATGACACGAACGTAGCTTCAAAATAATGATAGAACTAGTTTCATATCTCACACTAGTGTTTTTTGTTTAAATTTATCTTTACTATCAATCTTATCTGGTCACCCTGTAGAATGTCACTGATTAGGCAATTTAAAATTTTTTTAGAATTTGTTACATCCGCTAAAAGTCACAGATCTGCTTTTGTCCTGATACTATGCATATGCATATAGCCCCCCCCCCCACACAGCCATGGAATATCGAAAAATCACTTTAGTGTTAATTTTCAGCGTGAAATGAACTACTGTTCAAATTTGCATGCTGCGAGACCCAGCGGCGTTGTCTGCCAACGAATCTAGCGCATTATTAAGCAGACACATCCGTTGGCACCAACATATGGCTGGAAAACGGGTAATAACGCGGCGCAATGGTGCAGCAGGAATGGTTGCTATTCCCCATCAGGGAATCGCACTGAATTTATAAAGACCCATATCAGTCGTGAATTTGCTTTCGTCTGTAACACTTGTCAATATGCCTAGTCATTGTTAGGCAGCGCCTTGAGTCTAACTGTGCACCTTTAAATGGTAAATTTGAGGTAATAAGCAAGAATAGGGTTTCATTCCCAACACTGAACGGGGTACTGTCATCTTCAGTTGCACAATCAATGTTGTTGGCTATAGAGTTTGAATGAGAACGCTTGTGCAGAATGAAATGAATTTCAATGTATACCATTCGACAGGACAAAGATTTCGGAGATACTCATCGCATTCCCTCAAGAGGTATTCCCTTTTTCAACAAACAACAATAAATCCACCGTCAGAAGGAGAGATTCTGAGCAGTCGTGAGTAGGACCAACATAAAAAAGGTTTATTCAACTGCAGAGGTGGAGTGCTTTTCATCGCATACGTTTTTCGAAGAACGTACAAATTGTGCCTCCATCACGGGCTCATTTCTTGCCCGACTTTGAATAAAATGATTTATTTCCCACATTTCAGACCGATATTAGTTTCGCAAGCATTCCCATCGAACCATTAACAAAGTTGAACGCATAATTTGCCGGCAAAAGTGCCTCCACGCTGAGAAGACAAAATTTTAACAGGACACACTAATGTCCGTTTTTATTAAGCCGTTTGCAGCAAAGTTTCACTCGAAAGGGATAAGCTCTTCATCCACCGCATAACGATCTGGCATTTTCACACTCCCTCCTTGTCCCCGTCGCTCAGCGCTGCCGGCCCGAAAAGTTCAAAGCACTATTTTCAGCTTCAGGGCTCAGGGCTTCGGGCCATCTTTGTCACCTTAAACTCCTCCCGAAACAAAGTAATGGACATAATGAGAGTCCCTTTTCGTTCTCTCTCTCTCTTCGAGGACAAAATAACCATCTTTGCGGTTCGATATACCGACCGGAGAGTCTCCCAAACACCGTCCTACTTCGACCTTCCTTTGGTTCTTGCAGGGGTTCAAGGGATAATCATCAATTTGTGAACCATCAAATCGTTTTTAATAAGTTTCTGCAAAGGGTTTAACCAAACAAGAACGGGGAGAAGAAAAGCGAAAAAAAAGGGAAAAAGATGACACATTATGGCACCGCGAATGGGTGGGAGGGGCTGACAAAAAACGAATGAAAACAGCAAAAGACGTCTTAATGCCTCCTGGAACCGAGAGATATCCAGAAGACTTGCGCGTATCAAGTGAAGTTTTCCAATTTGCAAATGGAGATTATGGTTATGTGTGTATTTAGGACGAGGCCATAAAATGGTAATGAACACAAGATTCTGTACCCCGTACGTCAAATGATGAGTCACACGACGGTAGTTACCCAAAATGTGCTTATTCCTCACGAAACCGATAATAAAACAACCCAGACCGAATAAAATCACGTGGCTAGGTGTTGGAAAATTATCAATTTTAATGCGTGCGTGCCCGTTGGGGGTATATCAAATTGCAACGACCGTGGCACTGATGCACACGCCATTTGTGCCCATTCGTTGGCTTAAGTGAAATTCAATTGACAGCCATTTCATGGGTGTGATTTGCGAAATTGAATTTGACACTTTTGTAGTCCAACTATACCACGGTTTTGAATGTTGATCAAGCATATGGGTTGCTCCACTCATTCGACCGCTTCGCTATGCGCCGCTGAACATTCAGCATTCGGTATTGAATGAATTTTTGATGCCACAGTTTTCGCATGGATGGACCAAGTTGGTTTGCATTTCAATTCCGGGTGGCGAATTTGAAAAGCTATTCATGAGAGTAATTCTCCGGAAGAGCTGTCAGTGTTTATAAAATGGGATTTCGTATATGTCTGCGTTAACTATTGCAACGAGCCGAATACTGGTCAAGCATCCTTTTACGACATGCAGTGAAGGTATTTATTGCATTTTAAGTGGTTCTTAATACACACGATTGCCAAGACATTTCCAAGAACATGCCAGCGCACCAACAGCTGGCGACGGTTTAATGTTTAAGGCCAAGAGGAGCTCGTTAAATGTAACCACACTCGAGTGCATTTTAAATAAACAACTCAGCCAATTGTGTTTGAATAAAAAAATAACATAAAAAAGGTAATAAATTTGGGAAATGGTTTTGAAAAGTTTGTTGCGGTACTCGACCATATATGAAGTAGAACATTTTTGAATTTGCGCTAAGAAAAAATATGGCACAACTATTTGATTATTTCAAATTCACGATGACAGTTCACGTCGGCAACATCTTCGGATCACAGGTCGGCTCTTGGAAATATGGACAACGAATTCCGTATAAAAAATACTTCCTTAGTAGTCAATGAAAGTAAAGGGTGTTTTTTTAGAAGCGGAGAACTTTGAATTGCCATCATTGTTTTCTGTGACAGCTGACAGTTCTCGATTGTGTTAAGGTTAGTTTGATTTGGCAATTTGTCTTGGGAATTCTCACGCCGGAGCAACGTTTACTAATTACAAATAAATTAATGGACATACCTGTATCCTTCTCCTTTTAGCTTTAATAATCGGGTTTAATTTCAAATTCAACCAGCTGCGAAGACCCAGTGAAAGTTTGATTTAATTGCCCAACTATTCAGGCAGCGTGATGAAAATTGCATTACATAAAGCGATCAGATCGAGTGACATAGCTAGAGGGCGTCTGCCGCACACGCTGGAAGCTCTGTTAGGTTAGTTTAGGTTGTAGTGGCTGACTGCTGAAGGCAATCACGCTTACGCCAAAGTAGGCCCATTGTGATACCACGCGGATTGACTTCTCCTAACATCGGAACCAATTGGTGCTTGCAGTGAAGCGATTTAGCTGGCCTATGCTGATGCTGTTTAGCTCAATGAGATAATTAAAATAGTAGGTCCCTAAGTGTGGGAACCTACGACTAGCCAGAGCGCTCCACGGGCAGTTCGGCAGGATGGAAGCTCTGTTACATGGTGATTCTACCAAAGGCGAATAAAGGCCAACTAAACAAAGAAGTAACATCCATGTATTGCCTTTAATAAGGATTAAGGGACGATTGTAGCGTGTTTCATGCCGATGTGGCTGCGATACGCAAGACAGCACTTGAATTGAGAGACCACAAATTAATCGACAAATCGATCACCATTTTTTTCTGATAGCCAACATCGCCTCCTCCCGCCCTCTCTCCTCACACACCATCCAGCAACAACAACACAAAAAAGCCTTCAATTCATCGTCATTCACCCAATCTCTCTGCCAGTGCCTGTGGTGACTACCTTTCCTTGGAGAACACAGTGAACTGCTGGTTACCAGATGATATCGGCAGTCTCGCGAAAAAGGGATCTGAGCTTGGAGAATCTCTAGTTGTCCATTACGCATACATATACGTACACGCGCTTAGCTTCAAAAGAGTCAGAACACGATGGCTGGGCTCGGGTAGTAGAGCAAGGGTTCTATTGCCGTCGCTGAACAAGAAGAGGGCGTCATCATTGATCAGTCTTAGTCGCACGGAGTAGGAGTCCTTACGGAGCACTGTGCCATGCTTTACGTCTGAATATACCCCATAACGACTTTTGCAGAAGCTGCACAGGCGAGGTATAAAGGGAATCTGTCCAACATTCTCAGGTCTAACACAGAAAAGGAGGCAGTTTCTAGGAAAGCACTTCATCGTAGAGCAAAAACATTTTAAGCGGTGTTAAACTGAAAAACTTCCTAAGATTCATATAGGAATCGAGATCGATGAATAGAAGAAGGCCCCGCGGTGTAAATATAACATACACATCTACCCCTTTAGTGGATCATGCGGGTCAGAAGGTGATGATGATGATGATGATGATAAACATCTATTATTAAGGGTACAATGGACCCAACACGCTTGTCTATGTGATCCGCGACCGTAAGGTCAACAGGGTACCCAATAAACTTCTTTCTGTGTCGGAAGCAAACCGTGCGCCACCAGCATCGATTTAAATAAGCACGGTCGACAGTCAACGATCTAAACACTGTAGTAAACTTGGCATGGCAACACCCAAGCACAAAGTTGACGATGTAGAACAAAGATGGTAGGTATTGCGCAATTCTAGCACTAGATACTGAAAACGGTTTTAACTCGTCTGTTCATTCCTCACTTAGCATGGGTACACCTTACATTCGTTGAAGACTTCATGCATTATACCGAGGATTGTATCAAAACTCACAGCATCACAGAAGGAGTTCCACAATTGGAGCTTAAAACATAAATGAAATTGATCAACCTTCATTGGTTCCTTACGCTCATTGTGGCTGCTGTTCAACTGCAAATCAGTGTAATTAATAGTAGAAGTCAACAGTTTGCCTATAGACGGGCATTTGACTAGTTAGTGATGTCTTTAAACTCCATATACAAATGTTTCCGTCAACTCCGATAACATTGCCACCACATGCAGTGTAATGAATTCCAAGAGATACATATGAAGCTGCTAAGTTTTATTCAAACCTGATGCGTCATGCTTCTGATGTGAAAAAGTTACTATAAAGTCAACGTTAACTTTTTTAATGTACACTCGTCGCCGTTGTAAAAACCACACAATGATTCCTTAACACTTTTCAGTAATCTCTTCACTTGTAATGAACGGAATTTACCTTTCTTATTGCCACAAGTTTTGAAACGACCCTATTTCATGAACTGTCAAAATACGAGTGCACTAAACTGCATGGCAGTCGAATGAAATAGAAAATCGACAAACTCTCAGTTTAGGGACAGCATTCACTTCGAAAGATCTGGATCCACGATGCGAAACGAACTTTAATTCCAAAATAAACACAACTGGATCTTAAATCAAACGAACCGGTCGAAGTTCCGATTGCAGTACAACACATAAGTGAACATGTGAACACCCTCTAAAATGGCAATTGCCAGTCGAAAAGGTTTGGCAAGAGATCTCTAAGCCAGACACAGACAGCTCTTCTATAACAACCCCCCCAAAATTCACTCACTATCCACATCACCGTAATGAATCACATTTCCAAACGAAAACTACTCTCTTCCTTATTCAATCACTAACCTATATCTCTGAAGAGACTTATTCCGGTACATCGTCATTAGATTAAAATAACTCTCGATTGCTTGAAACAAGTGAAAAGTCCTCTTTTGATATCTATGAGCCACATAGCCACGGATCTCGTTGCCAACTCAAAAGAGACATCGCTTGTTCGCTTTCACGATGATGAGTTCGTCAATACGCAGCAATACTCGATTTTAAGTGCATGCAATGGAACTTGAGCTGTTCAAACACTTGGCAAATGCCGCCGCCTTAAGTACCTTGTTTGTTTCATGAAAACTTAAAGAACACCACCGCCATTGCATCGCCGCCTGCTCAGACACGCACCAAGACAGTTAAGTGTCCTTTCGAAAAGTTCACCCCGTGGCCGAGGGGGCAGGTTATGACGCCACATTGATAATCCATTCTGAAATTCAGCCTTCTAATCCATCAAGCACCCTTCAATTATGTGAAAAGGTGTCTCATACATTTTTCATTCGTTGCAGTGCATTTTGTACTAGTGACAAATATCCTTTAATTAGCCTCACTTGTTGTTTGAATTCCATTTGGCGGCACAACGCTTACACGGACAAGAGCTCAAATAAATTATTCAGCCATTCAGCGCCCGAATGGAGGTCAAAAGCGCTCTTGCAAATCACGATGATTAATTGCTGATTCGTCACACATTCTTAGCGAAACACAATGACAACGGAAAAATGAGAAAAGAAATCTATTGATGGGATATCCTGGCACGGTGCCAAAGTTCAGGCGGCCATAGGTCAACTGCGAATGTTTCGAATCTAATAATAAAAGGATTGCATCTGATTGTATTCAATGTTACCCGAGACATCAAAGTGTATCGGGCGCAATCGATACGAACAAATAAAGGGGTCATCCACCAAGATGGTGGGACGGGGTGCCCCGTTTGAACCAAATGAACGCAGCACAACGACACAACGGCACATGGAAGGACCTTCGATTCTAATGACAGCGATTTGAGGTTCAATATTTATTTAGTTCTCACTGGAGAGCAGTTTTTGGACACAAGATTGATTGTGTGTGCCTCGAACTGAGCGTGGTTGCGCCCTAAGAGTCTGCTCGGCTGTTGTGGAGGCCTTGACCTTAAGAGACAAGCTTCATTTGATGGGCGTTTTGCTGTGTGTTGCAAAATCACGGGCTATTGGGTTGAGGGGGGGAGAGACTTTATTTGCTCTCCAGAGACGGATTTGTGGACTGTTGTGTGAAATATTAACCAAGACTGGGTGAGATGTGGTCGACCATAGAATGTCAAGCGAAGTTTTCGTGTCGATTTAGGTCGGCCTAAGTGGGATAACGGGCCATGTAAACATATTGAGCGTCGAGGTTTTGTTGCGTCGACAAAGTGGGACGTGCCCATAAATTTACAAAGCGAAGTGCGACGGGCCATGTCCAGGCGTTTGCATATCTAGTGAGTGACAACTGTACGAACGTAGTTTAGAATTTCTCTTGCTTACGATTGTGGCATACAGAAGACTAGATTGTCAATGTATGGATGGAGGTGGCTAAGTTACAGTGACAGCATGAGTAATTGTTCGAGGTGACATTTAGACTCTGATGCCATAAGCTGATTGCTATTGGAATGGAATTGATTTCAGTTTGATGGCTGCTTTGTGTTTTTTTGTTGTGGTAAACAGGTATCGGTTTGGGAAACTCCGAAAGCGTCGGTTTTACTTTCACGAACAGATTGTTTGAAGGAAGGATAATGCTTGATTGGTCTTCAAAGTATTATGAGCCTTTTTTTAAAGAAGTCGATTGAAGAGCGTGATTCAAACCAGAATTAATTATAAAATATGTGCCTCAGGTAGAAAGAAACTCCAAGTTGGACAGAATGAGCAACTCAAGCTCCAGCAAAGAGAATAATTATCTTGACTACTGATTGATGATTCACGCGGAAAGTCCCGGGGCCCTCGCCCATTTTAAAAAAATCGCCCTTTTTGATAACATTGAGTATTCATAAGAATTTTTGTTTTATTAAAACAATTAGTTATCTACTCGGGCTTTTTCTTCAGCAAACGTGTCGTCTTAGCGTTGATCGCAGTTGTGGTAACAAATGAAAGATTCATCTCATCTCATCTTCAGAGACCCGCATGATCCACTAAAAGGGTCGCGGGGGCAAAGCACTCACGAAAGATCTCCAGGCCACCCGATAATCCGGCATCGCCTCTAAGTCATGAGGAGTTATGCCCAAGCGGAACCAGGCTAGATTTTGGACTTGGTTCAACCACCAAAGCCTGCCAAGCGGTTGTCTACCTGCTGGAGTCGCATGCAAGGTACACCTTGGCAGTCGTGATGATTTAGACATTCGTTCCACGTGAGCAAACCATCGAAGCATATGTAGTCCTTTCCGCTCGTAGTCCTCTCTCGTGCACAACCGTGTTTCTCATCCTATCACGGCGAATAACGATCTTAATCTTTCGGTCATTACCCAAATGTCATGAGAGTTGGAATAAGAAACTGAGATAAGAACCGCACTAACTTGACGTTCACACCAAGCTCGGCCTTTCTAATTACATATCTTCGAAGCTGTTTCAAAATTGACCCAGCTTGGCCAATCCTACGGGAAATCTCTGCATTACTTCTCCTCCCATCACTTGTGAAAGGGTCCCGAGATTTTAAAGTTTCCACCTACTGCAATGGGATCCCACTACCATGTAGAGTGCATTGAACAGGAGTTCTAGAAATAATCATAACTTCGATTTTGTCCACTATAACCCTCATCCCAGCATCAGCCGCATCAGGACATACGGCCACAAACCTTTCGAACGCGCATTGGACCTCCGTCTGGGAGGATGTGAAGGTTAGTAAGTCATCAAGTCAAAAAGAAGATGATTTACCTCGCCTCAGCTGCGCTGCAACACTCAGTCATATATTTATAATGAAAAGAAAAGGGGACCAGACGCAACCTTGACGAACTCCAACTTACTTACTTACTTAAGATGGCGCTACAGTCAGAGGTGGACCTGGGTCTCAACCAACAAGCGTCTCCAGCCAGCTCGATCTTTAGCTAGCACCACTTGCGTGTGCCACCTGAGTCGCAGTCTTCCTCTACTGCGCCATCCCTCGCGGGTGGATTCGTAGACTTTCCGGGCCGGAGTATTGGTTTCCATCCGCTCTACATGACCTAGCCATCTCAATCGTTGCAAAGTCTCGAGAATATTTTTTAGTATGTCTCTTTAATGGTACGCGGTAAGCGTTAGAGGTCTTGCTCTATTAAAACACGAAACTCATTTTTTTTTTGGCTCACATCTCGCAGAACATTGTGTAAGCTATGTATTTTTTATGAAATCCGAGTGCCAACATCAAATTCAGTGACTTATCGAACATACTTCATGTTGCCTAGATAACCATGAGGGAATCCAAGGACATGAAATTAGTAATGCGGACGCTATGGCGTAATGGGTAAGGACGTCGACTCCTGCCATAGGTTATCGCACCTCAATCCACGACATTTTCACAATTCAATTCTCCACCACTTTCGAGTCACTGACAACGTTCATAGAGTACTTCGATATTCAGAGTCGCCTTAAAATTGCAAGGTCCCTCCACTCGTCAGAGAACAATACCACGGAGAAAACGGGGGCTGAAGCCCAAGTCCACCTCACATTGTAGCACCATCGTGGATTGCCATGTGGTATAAGATACTTGCAAACGTGACTGAGTGTAGAGATGGGAGTGTCTCAATGCTTAAGTCACATTGACCAAAACAGGCTCCACAATGTTCCACGAGATCCACAAACTGCCACGAGTCTGCTCGGCCGTGTGAAAAACAAAAAAGACTTAAGGGCCTGTTGTTTTCCTTTATCTAATCATTCAGTGAAAAATTAGTCTTGGAAAAGTCCAACAAACAAACGCCAAGTGGGCACATGCAGTGAAGGAAATGATTATCCTAGTGAAATATTTGCAAAATTATTTCCTTGACCATGAAGTGAATTCGAACCCGAAGCACCAACTCACCAAACAATCTGTCACAAGACACCATCGCTTCACATTTATTTTCATAATTCTTCCGCTTGAGATATGAGAAAAACTGATGCCATCTGCAGCACATCCACAATGTGAAATATTCATTCCACAGAGAGTTTCCTGCAGCCAGACATTCAACTTTGAATGTGGCTACCAAAGAGGATACAACTGTTCCCTTCATCGTTCAATCTCTCCGCTTCGTTTTGCTCGAATGCCCTCTAAGACCCTTTTCATTTGGACAAAACTCAAAACTATGAAAATTGTCCACCGACCCTTTGCATCCGGTTTTTCATTCATAAATCACTTACACGCACACACATGATCCTTTCCTCTAATCATTATGCTGTTCGGTGAACCATATTTTTCATCAAATGTGCACCAACGAGTTGCGTTCTAATCCAATAAACAACAACATCCATGAGCTCGCTCAGAAGCTTGCGAAGCTAACTTCCACAGGGGATGTCAATAAAATACAAAAGTATGAGAAAAAAACGTACATTTGACTTCCGAAGTGAAGGAGTGACCTCGTTTTGGGGACTGCATAACGAGGCAGCGTTCTCATCCTTCCCAGATGCACTCGTGTGCACCGCAAATTATAAAGAAAATAAACTGCACATCGGCACGAGACTGAATTCCGAACGAGAACACGAAATTTAATCAACACAAGCCGAGCAGAGATACCAGAACACGGCAATTCACGCAAAAAGGCCACCACGAATCTATGATTTAATCGGAGCGGGTGTATGTGGGTGGAAAACGGAGACACGAAGGGAGACAACTGCGACACAAAGGCGTGAAAATCTAATTGTGGTCAAATGCAGCTTCTCTGTGAGGAGGCTGCGGTCTAGTTGGGAAATGTAGCACTTGAGGGAAGACGACCCCCATCAACGGCAAGGATTCACGTTGGTTTTTGGTTAGATTCGGATTATATTTGGTCTCTGTAAGGGTATTTCCACCAGAAATTCCTGCACCTGTGTACGTCGTTGCTCTGTGGTATGTGCAGTAACGAATTTGGTGGTCAGGCGGTCTACAATGTACCTAACTAGAGTGTTGAGTTACAGAGTGGCAGGCTTGGCGGAGGGACTCAAGGGGAAGACTGATGGAGCTGACAACTCGTGTGTCAACCAGGAATGGGAGAGTTGGGGTTGACAGTGACAGATGCGACCAATTGCTGGTTCACAGAGATATTTCAAGTTTTTGGGACTTTTTTTTTCGGCGGATAAACTTGAGGAGGGACGTTTTTGGAGAACTAGACAACACTTGAATAAATTTTGAGAATTTGCATCCGTAATTGAATCCAATTAAATTTGAGCCAGTCACTCAGTGATGCAACAAAGTGCGGAATGGTCTTCTAGGTCCTAATTTTTTGGGACACGGATTCATGATTAATTGGTGCGAAAGTGACATCCTCATTTTTAAGTATTTATTTGGATTTAATTGAGGCATAGTTCGGATCTACTCAAGGAGAGACGGAACGTTCAACAACGCCAAGTTCAAGGCGATAGACGGGGACTCACTTTGGCGTGGGGTAAATGTACCACTGAAGAAGTGATAAGGTATTTTACACTCAGGCTCAGTCTTCAGAGGTGCCTGGGCTGTAAACTAAGCTAGAAGTCAAATATATGTATAAGACGTGCAAGAATGTCCACGTTCCCTTATGAACACTTCAACTACGGCTCTTACAGTGGATGTATGATGAACGAAAATTGTTAGACTGATATTGACTTTCGGTGTTTATGTCTCGTCTTGCCTGGATAATCAAAATGAAGAGATCTTTATACCCATTCACAGACTTTGCCACAGGCTTCCTTAGCAAAAAAATCCACTCAGCAGACTCGATCCCGCCATGTGATCGAACCGCTCGAATGTTCTATGTCCGAAAGCTACACCAGCTAATTAAGAAGAGGCTTGACATTGGACGACTGAGAAGATCGAAGAACATCGGAGTTTGCTAGAGCCTACGAAGAGGAACCAAGCGAGACACCATCTGGTATGCCTACGTTGAACACATACACCAACGAAATGTGGTTTTATTGCCGCATAAATGAGTTGGCGGCTGCCTACCATCATCTATAAGAAACCCGTGGTATGATGGTAAGTGATGAGCTGAAGAAACTAGCAACCGACGATTCATGCCAAAAGGTGCTGCAACGCAAAACAAGGGCAGACCAAGGAGAGCATCGGGCTAGAAAACAGGTGAAAAAGAGGTTTATACGTCTAAAGAAAAGGCTACCGAGGAACGTAGGGAAACACAAAAAATTCTAGCCTTTTATAAGAATGCAAAAGTCTGCGCAAAGGTTTTAGAAAAGGCACTCAAGCGCAAGTACTGTGTGAACGCCTGAACTCGTTTTGGACCCTAATTATCGACGAGTTCCAGTGGGGCTTCTGGTCCGGCAATTCGAGTCCAGGCCGTCAAAATTAAGGTCAATCCAGGAGAAGATCAGCGAGTCTCTGATCGATGTGCAATATATTTTTTCGATTTTAAAGCCGCATACGACATTATTCATCTACAGAAACTACTGGAAGCAATGGCCTCATTCGAGATCTAGGGAAAAATTATCCAATTGTGTCACATATGTGCTACGCATCATGCAGTTCGGTTCATGGACATGCAGTTCGTGTGATTTCTTTAATCTGTTACTTAAGTAGATAGTGTGGCCGGCAGTTGTAAGTATGGAAGCCACTGTCTTCTACAAGTCGGCTCAACTGTTGCATTACGCAGATGATATCGACACCGTCGCGGGTTCCCAACGAGCCGTAGTGGGAGCTTTCACGGCGATTGAAGAACAAGCTCAGGCTTACCTCGGACTGTAGCGCCACACAAAGAAGAAGAAGAAATATCGATCAGATGCAATCTTACACCTTGTGCCTCCCCCCATTCCGGGCAACGAAACAAACGACGAATTATAATTATATAGTCTAGGGGTGGACATGCCATTAGCACACACCCCGCAGGCACTTAAAAGCCTATTATTAACATATACTGTCGCAGCTGTTAATGGCTGGAAACTTGCAAGACAGCAAGTCATGCTTAGTCGGAAAATACCCAAAAAATCACTAAGTCACCATCCCAACTGTATGTATACTTAACAGTGCTCTATGTCTTAGAATTCATTCAACTTTTCATTCATCTAGAAACAAGAATTAAACTAGACACCAAAATGAGTGCCAAGCAAGATACCGTCATCGACATGAGCAAACATCCGCAATAGGAAACGATTAAAGATCAATATATCACGTTCAAGACAGCTTATTGTGGAATCGAGTCATAACTGCACTTAACGTAAACACTGGGTGCAACCACCTTGACTAATTTCAATAGAAATCGTCACGCTTACGTTACGCATCAGAAAGTCATGCCTGCCAACAGTTGAGAGTGCAATTTTGATTTCCGTCGAGCAGACGACCTATGAGCATGCACACGGTCGGTTTGAATATCCACATGACATGATTTTACGCATTTGTAAAATCATTTGAAAGAGCCGAGCCGTGAGACTTTGTGGAAATGAGTTTTAAGATTTCGACAAGAAAATGCGTTACAAGATAAAAATGGACCAAGTTTTCGGAGCAGGAAATGGGGTGATTTAAACGAATTTCGTTGTCAGATGAACATGTAAGGAAACGAGTTGCCTTGAGGCTTATTGAAAGACTGAGTCGAAAGTTGCTTACAGCGGAATTTAGTGCCTACAACGCTTCTGTCATCTGTGTGCCTGTGGCGAGTTCGTTTGTTTGATGATTGTTGTGCGATTCAATTAATACACTTTTTTTTTGGTGAATACTGAGTTTTCGGTCTATGGAGCATGATAGCAACATGTTCAGAGTTTTTCGTTAAAAGACATCATTTCTCAAATTTATTTGGGAGTGTTGAGCGATATTGTCTAGGAATAAGAATTATCCATTTCCTCAATCAACTGAAATATCAACACAAGCTATTCTCTTGAGTAAAAGCGAGAGCGTCTAACGATCGGGTGAATCAGAGAGGACATGCCATGGGCAACGTCTTTAGATCGCGAAAGGGTGCGGTCGTTGGTTAGCTCGTGATAGAGTTTCGACTTAGTAGGAGCAAATTTATCAGTGCCGATATTGATGATTTAATTTGTCGGTGTTGCTCCATAGCCATCCTATTGTGGTGTAGGCTCGTAATACTACCCAAAAATACTGTACGCGTATGATTTGACTGACAAATGCATCGCTTGCACTTTAACGACGTGAGAACTTTGACGCATACACAGAACGCGTGTCAAGTGAATTTCCAAGTGTTAAGTGATGTCCCCTTGGCGTGTCTGATTGATCTCCGAAATGACACTTGAATCGACATTCGCCTTGCTTTGAGGAGCAGTTTATCCTTTCGTAGAAGAACGGCGCTTAAGTTTTGTACCATTAGTCTGGCGCAGGCCGTAGGATAGTCATGAGAAATATTGAAGAGCTCGCCGACACTGTTAACAATTGCTGGAAAAAAGCAAAAGCAGACAAAGCGAGCAAGAATAGCTCCTTCCCAAACCATCTGGGAAAGAAACATCCTGGATGAGCAGGTCTTCTCAATTCCCAATGTATTTCATAATTACGAGGGGCGTTCAATATATTCTCGGTATCGGGGTGAAGATGTGGTTGTATATATAAATTGACTTATTTATCAAATAATTTATTATTATTATTATTTTAGTGCATTCATGTAAAATTTCATATAAATGTGATTATTAATTCGCGTTTTATCTCTAGTTAAACAGAATCGTAATGGCAACTGAGACGATGATGGTGAAAATTGAGCATCGCGCTGTAATTAAATTTCTCACTAAGCAAGGAAAAAGTAAAAAAACTATTCATGAAGAGATGGTGGCTGTTTACCAGGGTTGCGCACCTTCATTACCAACTGTGCAAAAGTGGTCAAGTGAGTTCAAGAGAGGCAGAGAGAGCATTGAAGACGACCCCCGCTCCGGCGCCCCGGCTACTGCTTGTACGGGAGAAAGCATCAAAGAAGACGAAAAACTTGTTCTTGAGGATGAACGAATAAAGGTGAAAATGATGGCAGAGATCACCAAGCTTTCAATTGGTACCATTCTTCATGACCATCTTAACCTTTCAATGGTCAGTGCAAAGTGGCTGCAACGAATGCTTATAGCGCCTCAGAAAAAAGTGAGAATCGTATGCTGTAGAGAGCTTTTGGAGATGTGTAGTGAGAACGCGGACGGTGTTATGGATCGAATTGTTACTGGTGACGAAACATGGGTCCACCACTATGACCCTGAAAGCAAACAAGAGTCCATGCAGTGGCATAAAAAAGGAACAGACCTCCCGAAGAAGTTCAAAGTCACTCCGTCTGCCAGGAAGCTCATGGCCACAGTTTTTTGGGACTCAAAGGTTCATTGAGTACAAAAAAAAATGGTGAAACCATCAACGCCACATCCTACGCTTCCACTTTGCATAATTTGCGGGACTAAATTAAAAAGAAAAGACGGTGTAAACTCGCAGCGGGTGTGTTGGTTCTTCATGACAACGCTCCTGTTCATACGGCGCGAGTTTCCAAGGCTGCTGCGCGAGATTGTGGTTTCGAAGAAATCCAATCCACCCACCCTATAGTCCAGACCTATTGCCCCTAGTGATTATTTCCTGTTTCCGGATTGGAAAAAAATGTCTTCGTGGAAAAAGATTTTCGGATGATGAAGAAATCAAGTCGGCAATAAATGGGTATTTTGCAGAGAAAGAGATAAAACGCGAATTAATAATCACATTTATATGAAATTTTACACGAATGCACTAAAATAATAGTACTACTTGATAAATAAGTAAATTTATATATGCAACCACAGCTTCACCCCGATACCGAGAATATATTGAACGCCCCTCGTACCTCCAAGAGCATGCTTCTGTGTTTACCATTCACTTAAGAGAAATAAATTATGCTTGTAACCACCCGTCCAGTTCTGAAATTACCAACTCAGAAAACGATTGGATTCACACTCCAAGCTTGAGCAAGAAAAATTGAACGAAACTTGACGAAACGGACAAAGCATCTGTCTTTAGTGCAGTATGACAGTGCTACAGCCCGAATGGTGAAGTTGGAGATGCTTAAGACGTTTAGCCGTTTAGACTTGCAACTTGAAACTGCTGCCTCCTTCAAGCTTAAATGTAGTCATAATCCGTACAGCAAAATTCATTGCTGTACGTACTCGGACATTTACAGTACAGATAGAAGGATGGCACAAAAGCTAATGCCCATTGAAACATAATTCTAGACATAAATATGTGATCATCGTTGTTGTAAATCACTTGTCATTCTCCTGAATTCCGAGAATCAAGCTGCAGCTGTAAGAGAACGACATACACAATTAATTCGGTTCTCCTCAACCACCACAATCGCCAACTGTCCATCATATCGTGGCACTGTTTTGAAAAATTAAAATGCAGATTAATTCTAAATACAAACCTTGGATAGTCGGAGTGGATGCCCACTAGCGCTTCGGCAGCCTCTTCGTTGCATCCAGATGAGATCTGTTCCCGATTCGCAATGGAAGGTGTTTTCATCGAGCCAGGAATTGAAAGTGTAGATGCTGGCTTGCGGAGCTGTGTCATCATCAAAAAGAAACAAAAAAAGAGAACAACAATAAAAACAGATTAGAAAAGTTTGTCCATCACGACGAGTGGCACAAAAAAAATAAAAAAAAACACACGAAATCAAATCAACGGTGCTATCATTCCACTAGGGCTGGTGCAATGCACGGACGGGTAAAACAAGGGCTCTCATAACTGAGATAGGGAGGGAGGATGTTTTTGAATTAATGTGCAATGTGGACATCTAAGCGGTTTGAACTTTGAAGGGCAAGTTGAGTGTGAAGCACGAACACAACACAAGTGGGAATTGAGTCTTCAAAACAAAACATTGCTCCCTCACGGCTGGATGCTTGCTGGAGAAGCCTTTCAATTCAGGGTCAGCTCAATGCAACAAAAATGACGTTCCACAAAATTAAAAATGAAAAACAGCTAAACGCTTTGCATTCCTAGTGCGGGCTTGGTGTGAGGGGGCTCTGTTTAGGGGGGGCAGTGGGGTTGGAATTTAAATCAAAAATGCATCAGAGTGAGAGTAAAAGTGTAAAATTGCTCGTGTGATTATATTAACGTCCCATGCACGGTCTTGCTGTAACTGTGATGGGATGTGAGCTGTTCGACGTTTGACGTGTGTTGAAGGGGCAACTTGAGTTGTCCCTGGAATCGCGGTGAGAGACTTCACCAACTTTGAGTTGAGCTGATTCCATTGCGGCAGTGGCAAAGCAGTCACGACTGATGATGACTGCTTTTTGTACGAGCACCTAGTGTCGTTTGTCAGCTGTTGGGTGTTAAAAATTAAAAGGGGGCTGTTATAATGAAAACGAAAAGAAACGGAAAAGAGTGTCGCACGACAAGGGAAGCGGGGTTTGTGGATGGTTTTATTTCTTCCTTGCTATTATTAGACTTTATTTTTACTTTCAGAGGGATGCTCATCTTTCTACATTTCCCTTAATGCTGATTTGGTGACAGAGGAATAGTGGATAATTGTCTAGGTCTGTCCGATCCTACTCAAGGGACAATTTGGGGAGGAATGAGTTTTGTAAGTAATTTCAGAACTGAATTTACTTCGTTTGCAGAATCTAAGGATGGCAGGATTTTCTCAAAGGCGACATATTTTTGCGACTGCTTGCATTTCGGTCGAAACCATAAGGACGTGTGGTTGCTTTCGCAGACGTGGGTGCTCGCTGTGCAAGTGAAAGGTGTTTTACATTGGAATTCGATCAATTCCACTTATTTCACTTTCCAGTAGTTATCAAATTCTACTTGGGAAGTTTGAGAATTCATTCGAGTTTATGACGACACATTTCAATACATTTTGCGAATAGAAATACGAAGTGGAGACTTGAGCAAATGTGACCAGAAGAAGTTATCCGCTTCCGTACATTCTGACAATTTGATTGTCAATGATGCCATTGCTTGACTCTGTTGAATTTTTAAAGGGTGTTTTTTCTAGAGGCCGTGAACTTTATACTGAAATAAATTACAGCGAAATGATTTCAATATCCATGAATTTAAATTTATTTTACGGATATTCATATGGCTATATAAAATCCCACATGGCCGAGGACGTTGTGGCGGACGTGTACATCTGCAAGCCCATTGTTCACATATTCTTCGCAGTACAGCTGTATTGCGTCGTTCCAAGTTCAATTGTTCCACGAAAAATGTTGGTAATCATGTCTCTGCACCGCCCAGCGTTGACTGAAACTTGTGATTATCAACAATTTTGAAGACATTGAATCCAACAGCCTATAATGCGCTCCAAACGCTAACGTTTTCTGCATGAAACGGTGTTTCGATGGTGTTGTGGGTCTGTGCCTCGACTCCTACGCACTTCAACCTCAGCATCTACGTTCGAATCCCAGTACCACAAAAATTATGTTCACGTCTCCACTTCAATCTCCACTAGGCCCTGGCTCTCTACGGGCTGTACCGTCACCCATATTATTTTATAATAATGTTTCGACAATGGATTTGGTTTGTGTTTCTCGAATGAAACCGTGTTTTTTTTAAACTAATTTGAGCAATTTGTAAGCCTTGACCCTGAGTGAGATTATTCACTATCAATTCAGAGAACTGTCAAATCAGGAGTCACGGAAATTGACAAGAAAATTTAAAAAACTATGCCCCTTTTAGGGTCATCGGAATCGTGGTCTAGATTTGACATGCAAACTTCATTCACATACGTCAAATTGAACTGTCATCAGACGCTGAACATGTTTAGCTTCAAGTTTGCAATATGGAACCTTCTATCAAAATCTGCGATTCGGCAATATGTACGTTTGGCTCTCTACTAGCAGACACATGATTGTCCATTTCAGCGCACTATAGGCAAAACAATTCCAAGACACTGCCTCTGTCAGGCTTTTTCATCATCGAAATCGTCACCCTACGTAAAAATATAACCGCTGTGAGTGAACTTGTTGAAGAAAATCAAAATCTATCGATTTTATGACGAGCACAGCATTTCAGCTTGTCTAGCTGCGCATTGTGGTATAATTTTCATTTGAATTTGGATCTACCTATATACACTATACATCAGTAAGTAGTTAAACTCAATTCAAACCATTTTACCATGGAAAGAGTAGAACATGTACCACAATTGTTAAGAAACAGCCGTAAGTAAGATGGTATAATACTGTGAGTGCCCTTCACTCAAAAAAGAACAATAACACGAACAACAAATGTGGTTACGCATAGAATCTGTGCTGTGTTGAAGTGTTTGCTATAAGGATAAACTTGTTGCCAGGAAAGATTGCCAATAAATAATTCCACAAATTACGGTCCCCGGGAGGAGGAACTGATACAAAAATCAGAATTAAAAAACATATACTAAAAGGTGAATTTTTAAAAGCTATACGAAAGTTTTTCAAAAGAAAACACATAAAATTCAGAAAAATGCATGAAATCTTTATTTGAATCGATAGTACGGTCCATATAATTTAATGTTTGAGGATTATTTCATGCAAATGTTGACCTTGACTACGCCTCAAATGGTCCATCCGCTTAGTCCAATTTTGGCATACTCTTTCCAACATGTCGGCCGGTATCTCACGAATAAATGCTTCAATGATGGGTTCCAATGCGTCAATTGAAGCGGGCTTGTTTGTATAGACATGAGCTTTAACATAGCCCCACAAAAAATAGTCTAAAGGCGTTAAATCGCACGATCATGGCGGCCAATTGACAGGTCCCGAACGTAAAATAAAATGTTCACCGAACTCGAACCCCTCAATCAGTCGTTGTTGCGCGTGCTGTGTGGCATGTGGCACCGTCTTGTTGAAACCACATGTCATGCGAGTCAAACTCTTGCATTTTGGGCAAAAAAAAGTTGGATATCATCTCACGGTAGCGCTCACCATTCACAGTATCATCTTTGAAGAAGTACGGTCCAATGATGCCACCAGCCCAAAAACCGCCCCAAACTGTGACTTTTTCTGGATGCATTGGTAGCTCTTGCAATGCTTCTGGCCAAAATCGACAATTCTGCTTATTTACGTACCCATTGAGCCAAAAATGAGCTGACCATAAAATGGAAGAAGCGCGCGATGAACTTTCTTAACAGAGCACGCATTTTGATAATAAAATTCAATAATTTGCAAGCATTGTTCGTTTGTAAGACGATTCATGGTTAAATTATAGACCAAACTGAAGATGTTTGACAGTGAAACAAAACACGAAACGTGCGTCAGCTGTTTAAACCAGTGTTGCCAAAAAGATAATAGCTAAAAAATCACCCTTTACATAAATTCTCGAGCAAAGAATTCACTGGCTTGCATTGCTGGATATTGAAAAAAAAGCCTTTGATACTGTGTGGCAGTTACTTACGAGCTTTATGAGTACGATTTTTCTATCACTTTTAGTATGCACCGGTAACAACTACTCATCTACCGCAACAATCCAATGGTGTCCCCCAAGGATTAATCCTTGCACCCATTCTGTTTAACAATTTGTTATCAAGCAAATTACATGTGCATAACGAAAATATATTGTGTGTAATTGGCTACCATCGTGAGCTTTCGATATTGATAATCGAACGACGGCGAGTGTCCCAAATGTGAGAAAAATTAATATATATGCTAGAATTTGAAATTACGCCTTCCGTTCTGTGTTATTGTCACGAGCCCAGTATAAACTACATCCAGTCTCTGTTCCTCCGCACCTTAGAATAAGAATACGGAGACGGTTCGAAGGCAAATTCCAAACAGTAACCAAATTCAATATGACCCATTAGCTGAAGCCGTGTCCTGAATTCGAAGACATCAATGACGGACAATAACCATTCGGCCTTTTTCCAAGTACGTTCCGTCCAATTACTGTTCGCCCAGCCGCTTTAGCGAATATTTGACAAATGACGCAATCATTGTTGTCAGCATTATGAACCGCCTATCTTGGGTTTGGCAAGAAGCATTAAGCGTGTAGGTCGGTCTTATGACGTGCCCGACCCATCTGACACATTCCTTATGTCGTCAGATGGCTTCCATCATCACAGGAATGCTGTCAGTTTCGTTTCAAGCTTACCCTTTTCGTAATCAATTACATTCAGCTTTGACCAGGATATATGTCTTCTGACAAATATCTCTTGAAGGACTTCCGTTTTCACATTAGTCACAAGGAAAATTCAATGAAATTGGTCAATATTTAGCGATATGAGACATTTTATTCCCCATTGCTTTGAATTTTTTAGCATAGGTTGACTTCTTTCAGTCTTAATTGTTTGGACTATGACGTGTACTCCTTGAGCGTGGATGTACTTATGCGTTCGACCTGTGCCAGAAGAGTCAAAGCAGAGGACACATGTTTGCTAATAAATCATTACGAAAGAGAGAAGCTGCTAGGAATTGTCAGTTTGTTATTGAGGTCACTTAAAAGGCTGTGGCTTACGGTTACGAGACGACTTGCTGAACAGACTTTACAGGCTGGATGCTAATTCGTCCATGTCACCTGCATAGCCCAGGCACTTACAGGCTTGGTCAACATATTTCTGTCGACATTAAAAGGTCATTTTGGATAAAAATGTTAATGCTAAGAAGAACACTCAAAAACTAAGCGACCAGCCATAAGGCACTGAAGGCGATTTTAGTCAACTAAATTCATCGGTCGAATACGAAGAAATTATAGTTTGGCCACAAAAATCGTTTCGTTCAGTTTCGTTAAGTATCGTTAAGTTTCGTTAAGTTTCATAAACGTTTGCTTAGTTAAATGAGAACAAAGTGAATCGACATTTGACATTGCTTCTGACATAAGCTTACATTTGTAATACTTAAGGCAATTACAATCGGAGTGAGAATGTCATGGGTGAATGACATAACGCCCTCATGTAGCACCCATGTAACTACGTAAGAGCATCATCAAAATATTCCTAGCATCACCCCCAAACAGTATGCATCACTCACACACATTTGTCAGTACAGCACCAGCGCTTTCATTTAAAAGCCACAAGAAGTTATTTCGAAATGATTGCGAAATATTTGTGACGCTCCTATTTACATAACTTTTTCAATGATTTCCTGGAACTGCGCCAGGCAATGAGGTCATTCAAATCAGTTTGAAATTTGTAACCACCCTCAAAACGTCACACAAATTGCGTCATGATATGATGTAGACAGCAAGCCACGATGCTGATAACGACGACAAGGTGAGGTTTATCGCATAACACGTTCTGGTGGATGGTATATACGAAGTGCTCAAGTTGAATGATGTTGAGTTGGTAGCAGTTAAAAGATTCAAAAGGCCTTTTAGCCGGCAGTTCGATGACATAATCCACTCATCGCATCGTTATTGGCTTACAATTGCCATCCGGATGAGGAATGAGTAAGCCTTTGACATCGTCCTCTTTGTATATATCCCCTTATACACTTGCAAATAATTATATTTGAATTCTGAAACAATATGAGCAGTCAGTGGTCATTGTCCGACTTCCTGTCATTAACCAAATCTACCTGGAAATCGTCGCAGTGCCTCAAAAGTCCGGTGGAGATTTTTCGGAAAAAACAAAAAAAAAATTACACGTCCAGTGACGGCGAACGAGGTACATGCCAAAATATCCTGCAGCCATAAACCTCGATACTTAAGTTAATCGAAATTCATTGTCAATACGTTTTATTTAATTTCCTTCCGACTGCTGACAACTGAACAGTAACCATTTGACTCTTGTGACTGCTGCTGCTGCCGCAAGGAGAGGAGTTCTTTATTTTACCTCCCCCGCCGTGACTCTTATTGCACACCCATGCGATTGTCCACTGAATACCGTCCTGCCAGCATCCAAGCATCTGCACTACGTTTCTGCTGCGGTTGTGAAAACTTTCGGACAACGATTATGAGAAATCGGGTCACCATCTCAAGGCAGACGCTTTTATCGTCGTCCTTATAAATTAAAAACAGCTATGCGAAATTACGTTGGACGGAAATTACGGCCCGGAGTTGGCTTTCCCTGTGTACACTTTAAACGAAAAGTCCGTGGAGACCCGGAGGATTGCATTGCAAACCCATAAAAGTCATCTTAGACATGGTGTAGACGGAAGGAAGGACGCAATCAGGACAAGGATTGAATTTTGACGTCCGCTGGGGACGTCCACTGGGACTGGGAATAAATGTGGCCATGGAGGAAACATTAGAAGTCCGCATTGTGCTGCGGAATGGCGATGTTTTGATGATGTTGCTCGCCTTGGCATTTAGGCTCTTTCAAGCATCCGCCAACCTCCCGTTCCCGGAACAGAACCGTAGTCAATTGTTCGGATACGCGAGCGGAGCATGCGAAAGCAAATGTTACATCATTCGAAAATCAATATACATCCTTGTTCGTGGCGAAACTTATTGTAAACAAGAAAGTTTGAACGCAAATACCCGGCATCGTCATCGTCATCGTTGTCGGATGCCTTTCCAATCCGACTGAGTGGAGGTTAATAGGGTATCCTTTGTTCTGGTGACGACAGTGACGACGACAATGTCGGCATGAGGAACCGAACCGATTTATGCGACAATGCTGAAGTGAACAGTTTTGTGAGAGTCGCGTTTCTACTTCTGTCACGTTCATCCACAAATATAAGTCATATTCATGATAAAGGATACTCCTACGCGCACAAGCACAAGCACACGCCCGTCCCGGCCACCCACCGTCGCAAAATAAATCAAATACAGATCTTACGCATGTGGCGTCCCAGCATGACGCCTGGTTAACCGTTTGAAGTAGAAACTTTTGCCTCGTTGGCTCCTTGGCACCGTCGACAATTTGAAGACAACGCAGACCCCGTTGAGGATGAAACGATGGCACACGAGGACAAATTGTTGTTTTTAAGTTTTAACGGCAATCCGTAAATACATCGACATGTCAGTTCGTCGAATCTTATCGGTTGTGGCAATAACCACGTCCTTGGACTGCGTCACGACTCTGTACACACACACATCCCGGATGTCATAATCATACAGTATCCCCTTGACGGCTCAGAGGCTGTTTCTGCTGATGATGCCGAATGGGGGATGCGAATGGGCATGGAAATGGTGTTGGCAGGCCGGAGACAGCCGTAGGGTGTCTTGGCTAAGATCCACGGCGGCGGTTGGTGGTTGGCTATGTGGATCAAGTGCACTTGTTTCAGCGGACTAGGTGGCAGGGAACAACCATAAAAATGAAATTTAATTACCCCCCCGGGAGTGACATTAATGTGAATCAACCCGTTTGAGTTTCTGTTGTTGTTCTGTTGAATGTCCTGTCCATTGAGCGGATGTTGGCACGCCATGGCACACAACATGCAAAGGTTTCCTGCTGACTAATCGGTTAATGAGAGCGGGAAAGTGAAAGTGAAAGTGCGCGCTCAGAATGTGAGGCGTTGACCGATAGCACACGAAAATGAACAGCGGCGGTAGTTGGCATGGCAACATGGGATTCTGTTCGACAGAGCGTTTGATGAGCATGGGTCTACGTGACATCCACAAGGGAGATCCCTGCACGGGACACTGACGACTGGGCTATGACCCTCCTTGATGTGAAATAACTTCAAATGTCGCATTACATCGAAATTACTTTTGTGCGAAAGTGAGAGCGTGGGCGGATTTCTGAGATAATCAGCGAAGATGAGACCTTGGACACACTGCTGAAGGACGTCATTTAGCTTTGATGTCGGCTTTTAGCTCGTCATTTCTCAGACCTTCCAATCGAAGAAGAAGAAGAAGAAGAATAAGAAAGTGAAGGATGATTTGCTGCGACTGACATGCGATATACCGTGATGTTGGGATTGAAAACCTTCGTGCTACATTCTTGCGTTACGACACGGAAAAGTGCTGTCCAACGAAGTCTATGAGATCTAGGAGTTGAGCTCACGAGACACCCTTTTACTGAGAATTTGAGAAGCAAACGAAGGCCATTCAAAGCTCGGGAGCAAAGGAACGCCTTCAATCCTTGCTACAAATTCATGAACGTTGTTCATTTCTTTAAGAACAACTTCTTCCTCTGCTTCGCTCGAGAGAAAACTTCATTCCCCCCGAGTACAGTCAAGGAAACGAGATTTCATCTTTGTTCTCTTAAGCATTCCCTGGACGCTTTTCGCCCCAGTTCTTCTTCCACACACTCTCTCTTCACTCTCCACCCCCATCAAATGGTCGCTGCACCTTTGACTTAATCTCAAAGTTATCATTCATTACCAAAGTGACGCATTCCAACTGTAAAATAACAATTTCAGACACATGAAGCCACACACAAGCACTTGAACGAGTCGCATATGAATGCACGCCTTCTGCCTTGCAGTTGCATTCAAGTGTCACAACTCGGATTCTACATGACGTACATCAAAGGGAAATCCACGTGACGGTGGTATGCCACCGGAGTGCCTGCGAAATAGTGGTACTCAATAAAGTTCACTTAACCACACCCAACAAAGCGTCTAAGGACTTGAAGACAACAATGCAGTGCCACTGAGGCAGTCAGATGAGGTGGAGTCGATTGCTGTGCAGGCAGACTCAATGTCATTCTTTGGCTCGTCAAAGGTGGGCGATATTGTCCAGGGAATTTGAGAGTGAATGGAACAAAGTAGAATTCGAAATGGCTGCGATTGATTTACATCAATGGATGCAGTCCAGACAGAGATTGTTTCTAAATGCTCAGAGGTGTGCGGAGGAAATGAAAACATTTGCATTGTGGCAGGGTTTCTTCAGGGAACTTAGAGTGGCAATTAATCATGCTACACACGGAGTTGAGTAACCTCAAATAATCTCCGTGTCCTCGAGCTCAGAAATTAATGAAGTGAAGCACCCACATCCCACATCTCCCTCCTGAGCTGGTGACTGTTGAAAGACAAAAAATTGCACACAGACTCCATGAGATCACTAACAATGGCTTAGATAAATGTGTGGTATTTGTGCACATTAAAGGATGATTGCTTTCAAGTTGATTACCCCTCGTTAGTAGATAATGACTTCAAGCAACTTGGCGCATGGCACTGAACAAGTTCACCGAAACGTTGTTTTGACAAGTACTCAGTTGTTGGTGGCCACAGTCACAACAGGTGGCGGTAACGGTTCCAAATCAACGTCTCTTCAAAGCATGACATGCAAAATGTTGAGCGAATAGAGACAGACAAGCAAGGCAGGCAGACAGAGTGAACCCAAACAAGTGTGGATAAACACCGCGGTGACTCTGCAATTTTGAACGAAATGATTCGACGATTTTCAGTGGAAAACGCCGACGAACTTTGAAGAGAAGGCTTATTAATGGCACAAATCTGTTCTTTCATGACTCACCTCTAAGCGACAAGCAACAGTGGGAAGGAGAAGACACTGTAAAGCCGAGATTTGAGTTCTTAGTAAAAAGCACTTTTGCGAGTGCCACGTTCAAATTGTTTGTCGAGTGAGAACGATTGGGGAGAACCTATAAAAGTGGAATGTGATGTGATGCTAAAAAAGGACATTATGTCCCGTAGACAACTAGTTTGTGTTTGCAAAAACAAGCTCTTTGTGGTGCAATTTGTGTTGGATCAATGCCATAGATGACTATGACAATGGGTGAGAATGTGTATCATATCTACGTGAAACCGATATAGAGACAATCTGAAGGAAGCGAGACCGGATATAAGCACACGCTAAGCGCTCTGTACAGCCTGTTATTGAACATCGTCATTCGGACATCTTATTGATTTATTTATTTATTTATTTATTTATTTAAAAAGCTAACATATAATTATTAAAATTAGAATTAGCTGTTAAGCCAGAGCGATTAAGCCTTAGGCTAAAGCGTACATGTTATTTCAACGATAGCTTTTTCAATTATTATGATTCAGCAGCTGCCAATATTACCAAGGACATGCAGTTGTCAAAATGCTGAGTAAGGTTTGCTATTTCACTATGCATTATCTCACGCTTGCCGGTCGTGCAAATATTATCGAAATTACGGCTCAGTTGTAACTACGCAACGTGCATTTGGTTGTGAAGCCGGTCATGATCATGCATTCGGTGTGAAGGAAATTCGTCGCACCGTAAACAAAAAATTGGGCGTCAGAAGACTGTTTTGGAATCTAAGCCATCACCCAGGCAGAGATTGGGGTGAAATGAAGAAAACGCAGTTGCCGCGGATATCACTCAAACCATCCACTTTGGACGAGCACTAGGCCAACATTCGCTATTGCCGGAATAACGCCGCACATATTGGACCGTCTACTTGAATTTGAATTCTGTGCTATTCCATACATAATGTCATGAATGGAGCTTTAAAAAAATGAATCAGAATCAATTTCAAATCACCGCTTTTGGTGTTTCATTTGAATTTCTTTTCCTATAGTTCTTATCTGGTCACCATGTAGTTTGGACGACTTTAATCTGTTCGTAATGTTCAAAGCGTGCTAAAGGGTGGTTACATTTTAAGGGCCGATGTTGAATGTGAACCACACCTAAATGTCAAGTCTTTTCCCGCATTTCATTGGACATTTCTCAATTTCAGACTAACTAGAAGAAAATAGAACTAACCATGGAAAAATACACAATCGACCAACACGTTATGCAGGCTTATTATGAAAATGGGCGTTCGAATAAAATGCATATCGTGCACTTTGTGATTTTTTCGGTCAATTTAATCGTCCAAATGTGCATACAATCGGAAAAATCGTGCAAAAATTTGAGCAAACCGGGTCCGTAGGAGATATGAACACACCAGTGCATGCTCGTACAGCTCGTACTGCAGAAAATATTGGTGCTGTTCTCGATAGTGTGGCTGAAGAGCCGTCCACCTCAACTCGTCGTCGTGCCCAACAATTGCACCTGTCACGCTCGTCGTTGATGAACATTATGCACAAAGACTTGCATTTACACGCTTACAAGGTGCAATTGACTCAAGAACTAAAGCCTCTTGAGCATTTCAAGCGTCGTCAATGGTCAGAATGTTGGCAAGAAATGGCAACAGTCGATGATCAATTTTCGAAGAAAATCATCTTCAGTGAATTCGTCAATAAGCAGAATTGCCGCATTTGGACGAATGATAATCCAAGAGTGATTGTCGAAAAACCAATGCACCCACAAAGAGTGACTTTTTGGTGCTGTTTATGGAATGGCGGCATCATCGGACAGTATTTTTTTCCAAAATGAGGTCGGTCAGGCAGTTACTGTGAATGCTGGTCGCTATCGTGAAATGATAACGAACTTTTTATGGCCCGAATTGGAAGATATGAATGTGGACCATATGTGGTTTCAACAGGACGGTGCCGCTTGCCACACAGCTAACGAAACAATGGCTCTTTTGCGCAACAAATTCAATGGCCGTGTTATCTCACGTGGTGGCGATGTCAATTGGCCGCCAAAATCATGTGATTTGACACCGTTGGATTTTTTCTTTGGGGTTATTTGAGAGAAAAGGTGTACATCGATAAGCCAGCAGCAATTCAAGAGCTAAAGGATGAGATAATTCGGCACATTAACGGCATAGAACCAAAAATTTGGACCATCGGATGGAGGAGTGCCGTCGAGGTCACGGTGGCCATTTGGCCGATATTTTATTCCATGCATAATTGAACCATACCAATATTATCATAATAAAAAGAAATGACAGTAATCTCCTAAATAATTTTTGTTTTATTCAAAATCAACATCGGCCCTTAAAATTTAGCCACCCTTTATAAGTAATAGTTTTGTTTTTATAATTTAGCGACGTTCAGCGATTGTTAAGCGGTCCTTGTTGCAAAATGGATGTATTAGAGTGGCTTGTTGATTGAGACCGCCTCTGGGAGGGCTACGCTACACAAAAAAAGAAGACAAATTTACTGTGTGCGTTAATAAATGTATACGCGGACTTGCCGCGATACTACAAGCGCGACAATAGATGCACACATTCCATATAAATTATTTACTTGGTTTCGGCTGTGATTTAAGTGTGTATAAGTCGACTCGATCCCAAAATTGCCTGACTTTGATGTCAGAGTTTCAGTTTGCAATCAAGAAGTTACCATCTTTTATGTGCCCCAATCCATCTGTTCCTTAAGCCCGAAGCTCTTGGATAAGCTTGAATAGGCTCGTCAGACAACACACTCTAAAGACACTGATGCCCAGAAGCGTCTACTCTTAGATCCTGATATAATCCAACATAAATCCACTTGGCCAAAGGACCAAACGTATTTCGTAGAGGCTCTCTACCACGCAATAGAGGATAATTTACAAAATCGTCGAAAATAACATTCTCAACCGGATTAGGCCTGCTCTCTGTATACCTTTCTGATGAACCACTCAAGAATGTTGAGAATTGGTAGAAGGGGGAGGGGAGGAGGAGCTTAAGTCCTTTGAAAACTTGAACAATAATAAATTTTGCACAAATGAGATCCACGTTCCTTATCACAGCCGTTCGTGTCACTAGCGACACAAAAACATCCATCGCTGTCGGACGAATTTCTCAAAATGAAAGAATGAGCAATCAGTGAAAGAGAGACGACACACCTCACACATCGAACAGCGGGGCACAGCACTATCGCTCAGACTTGACCAACAACAAACTAAGTAATCCCGCTGATGATGAATAAGTCCCGGGAGCTCTCAAATTGCCGATGGCGCTATCTTATCAGTGCTCACCATGCACGAGATTCCCATACAAATCTTCTCTGCTGTTGCCGTCGCCATCGCCGCACAACAAAACGTGTGCTGAACGGGCAATCGTTTAATTTCAGGACGACACAGGCCAAACTCCCCGACAGACATCGCCCACCACTGGTAATTTTCACAGAAACACAAATCACCCACACTCGCAGCATCTGCATTCCCCCCCCCCCTCCCCCCCCTGGGCAGAGGCAGCAGCAAGAAAAACAAGAACGTCAATTTTTCATTTAACCTTACATCATTCTGATAACTTAATGAAAATTATGAATGTCCGTGTGCTTCGTCCTTTTTTTTTCTGTTCCTTCCCTTGTCAGTGTACGTGTGTGTGTGTGTGGGTTAGTGTGTAATTTTGCCTAACAGGGGCTCAGTGGATATTGTGATCGCCCCCATCGCGTGTTAGAGGCTTCGTTCTCGTTGCTTTCTGAGCGCCCTTAGCAGGTCCTCTCGGCCGGGTCCCGTGGTATTTGCAAGGCAATATTATAATTATGGGAATGTTCACCTTCAACCCACGGCGGCGGCGGTCGACCAACACACTCCCATCAGAGAGAGAGAGAGAGAGCGAACCCCGTGACAGACGGCAGCGGTGGCGGTGGCGGTGGCGGTGTTGACGACGTTTTGTGTTCTCGAACCGGAAGTCGGCGGATATTATTGTGGAATTCATAAATTTCGGTCAGAATAACACCTTTCCCTCGCCGGAGTGAAGTGAAATGGAGTGGCGAAGGTGTGGACACTCCTCATTAGCATGACCATTACAATAAATCCTTATAACAGAAATCTTAATATGGCTGGTGCCCCTTGGTTTTTGATGAGTGGATGAGTTGAAGTTCAACCGAACGGAAATGGCGGGGAAATACTCCCGTTCCGCTTAGAGGTGGCATTCGTCACCACCTTCGGAGCGCCATCAGATTGGTTGGACAGGCGACTCTCTGGACTTGGATTACGAATAACGGATTACGGATTAACCGATTTAAATTATTTTATGTTCTATAATTAGTGGCGGCATGTGCGCAGCATGGCGCGGCACGGCGCGGCTCAGCTCCACTAGCTCGCCAGCGATACGAGCGAAGGGTAATCGAAATGTCGGTTCACAGTTATTTATTATTGTTTTTCGAGGGATGACCGACCCGAAGATTTATATTTATTGGTATTCGTGAGAAATGATGGGTGTACATGAAAGCGGGGCGGCAGATAAACATTTAGGACCAGTGTGGCCTGGTCAGCGCTTGTGGGAGGAACATTCGTACATGTACACATTGTAACTTGGGAAAATTGGTCGTTTGATGTTGGCCAAGGTTGCTGGGGTTTATGTCCGTAAATCTCATTGTGTATGCCACAGCAGGGATGTTCCATATGGAGCGTGTATATTTGCGCCCCATTGAGGGAGGGATATCACATCATTTTTGTCAGATGATGGCTCCCGATGAGTTAAAAGTCAAGCATTCCACGATTGAAACGGCTTTTTTGCGCCTCATAGATTGGGCAGCTAAACGCTTTTGGTTTATTTTGCGTTTTTTTTTTGGTCCTTTTTTTAATTTACTGCTCTTTATGGAGTGGGAATGGGATTGTGGAGGATTGGGGTAGCAAAACCATTATTTATTCGTTTATTCCCATCATGTTGGGTTAGGTTAGGGGCTAGAGCTTGACGGTGGGGGTTGAAGTCGGCCCATTGTGGCACCACGTGGATTGGACATTTGGAAAAAGATTTCTGTTTGCAATGGAGTGGTTGGTGCTGACGGTGTTTAGTTCATTTAAAGTGTGGGGAAAAGTGTGGTGCTGTACTCGTCCTTGTCTCTGCAACTTCCGCAGAGCTCCTCATTATGAGAGAGAAGCATCTGCAGAACCAGTGTGTGCCAGTGAGGCAGTGTCCTGTTATGCCGCAGATGAGTCTCCCAATCGATGGAAATGAGAAAACGGGAGTCTGTTCATACCGATTGAAAACAGTGGTTGTTTGAAATGTTCAGATTTGCGCTATAATGAAACCAGTTAGAGCATTCTAGTGGTTGGCTGAGAAGATGTATTTGTGTTAAGTCTCCACTGACGAAGATGAGGCTTATCTCTGTCGACGTCGTCGGCTTCGCAAGTTTCTGAAATATCACAGTGCCTCGGCACCAACCTGAGCTGAATCTTGAACTGCTTAGTCATCTTAGCAACAGGCGGCAACTACCCTGAGTCTTTGAACGAATTGTGGCACAGTCTGTAGAGACAGACATCAATTGGCGTTGTATGCGTCTATCAGAAACATATGTTGGGAGCAAAGTATACCAGATATTATAGGTTGGCCGATCCACAAGAGAGCAAATACCCTCTGGCTGCTACAAGTGACCAGATAGCGAGGCTAAAGAGAGGCGGTACTCTGAATTGTATAGATTTGGCATACCCCTTAAACTTGTCAGAACTTCATCAAAGTTAGTGACAAACTTATAAACCCCTTCAACCTCAAGAAGAGCGCTAGACAAGGACCCCCACTGTCATGTGCTTTCATCAGTTCATGCAAAACATTGATCATATCAGTCGTGTTCCATGGCGCGGAAACATGAGTAGTATCGAAAGGATATGAAGAAGAAGAAAAGTTTCCCAATTGCATTGATAGCGATTGGGTGATCAAATTCAATTATGTGCTGTACGGTAACGTGAGTCCTGCCACAAGTCCAATGGATTCATCACTCAAAGTGGATAGGACATGTAGACCGCAAGGATAACTTTGATACATGAAAGCTTAGCTTCGACTTCAAATCAGTCAGGCACAGTGGTATCCCGTGTTAAAAATAACGCATAGTTGCAAAAGGACACTTTTTGCACGAAATTGGAGAAAGCCAGCAAGATGGCGTATTGAAGCTTGAAAGTCTTGTCGGTTGAGGCCTGTATCCACCTTGGACTATACCTCCACATGAAGAAGAGGACGACGGTCTCTAAATAGTAATTTTTGGATACCACATTGTTCTAAACCTATTACTATAGTCTCTGCATAAAACACAGTACAGTGTATAGCGAGGTATGTTTACGTAGTAAACGCCTATTCTCACTCCTCTAATTCTCTTGGGTAATTCTGCGTCTGAATGTTATGCTCTCTGTCTTTCAAACGGGTCCACTTTTCGATCTCGAAGAGACATTGCGGTAATGCCTTAATTTAAGCTTGTCAAGAATTGTAGAATTTCCCAAAAGGTATTCGATCCACAGATGGACTCTCGTAGGTATGCCTATATTCGTCTTTTGAATAATATATCAAACGGAGACTGGAATTAGGAAGAATCTTTAATTTTGATTTAGTTCTTTCCTAAAACATGTGCACCCTGAATTTTGTACACGTTTAGATATACGGTCAGTGATAATGCCCAGAGTGGTGTATTGTCTAGAAAGACCTTGCCAAACATCGTCGCTTGTGAATGAACAAATAAGAGAACCTAGACCCAGGTCCATCTCGGATTGTAGCATCACCCATAGTACAATTCAAATATGGCCAGTGCGTTCCACCTAACTGGGGCTATATATGTATTAGTACTCAATGGATATGAAGGGGTAGTTCGCTTTTGTCGGTTGTAATCTCGATTCATATCTAACAGCAGTAAAGTGTTGTGTTGCAAAGGCTATCCTGGTTCCTTCATGTGTGTTGTTCCTGTTTAGTTGATAATGGAAAATTAGATTCAAAAATGCTGCATCAGCTGACAGTGGCAGTATAATGTCCCACAGTGAGGCCACTGCCAAAGTGTCTTTAAATTTATGAAATTCCATTTTTTGCGGATTATTTTCAAGACTCATCACGTTCGGATTGCTGTCAAAGAAACTACTTCAACACGTAAGGCGAATAATGATGCAGTCTCTGAAATATCACGTTTTTCATGTTCATCTTTGTGTGACTAATTGACAATCCAGCTTCACTGACACTGCCAAGAAATCTAATGAGATGATGAAAAAAAGTACACTTTTTCTATTTGCCGAGAGAAAAACTGACTACAAAGAAAGATGAGCGTTTTCTTATTTAATTTGTGACCTTAAGCATCCTCCTCCCCGTCCACCGCCCATCTCTGAGTGGAACGTGACATTGTGCTCTTTGAGATGGCCGGATTAAATTTTCACACCAGGAAGGAGTACGCAAAAAAAAAAAAACAGTCTAACCAAAGTCATTGGTTATGGGCTTATCGATTTGTTCATGTTGAGCGTGACAACCAACTCTTCCGGAGCCACAAAGAAAATACGCCCGGAAGCGTCCGTCATATTTCATTGCAATGGCTACACACCAGCTCGAGTGTTAAAAATTCAAGTAAGAATATGTGATTTTATCAAAGCGTCGTCCTTTTTGATTCTCATTTTTTTCAAAGGAGGTTGAATGTGTCGGTATCAAAGTCTCTCTGTGAATTTGCATGAATGGGGGACATTTTTAGCATGCAGACTTAATTTAAACGCAGACTCTTTCATCGATAAAAGTAACTAATTCAAAAACAAGGGAATTCCCACCACAAACTGCTCTCATTATGCAGAAATGTGAATGAAGGACCCTATTGTGTAAATAAAACATGCAAATGAAGCACAACTGCTCAGTAATATAGTTGAAACCGTAATAATTACACCCCCCTTCCCCGTGGGGTGCAAAATAAGACACGTCAGCGCACTCGTTATGATTCGCGACAACTAATTCGCCCAACAAAGGCAGCGCGAATGCTTTCACTTCAAAGAAATTGAACAAATTATAGAACAATTTCCCGGAGTTTCGTGTATTTATTTATTCATAGCACCACACACAGCCCCATGCATCCAGACCATTGAAACCCCAGTACATTTGCTTCACGTTTTTTTCCCATTTTTTTTTTCTGTTTTGTTTGTTTCCTGTCCTCTTTTGACTGCTTGGTCTGCATTCAAAGAAACTGCCAGAGACCGACTGACGACCAACGTGGAAGCCAGTGAGACACACCACCACACCTCCCCATATCCCCACCACCAAAGCAACCACGTTAAGATAAAAGAATTAGTGTACACAAAAGAATTTCCATCGCATAATTTTTTTATTAGCCACCCTGATGTTTTCATCATTTCTTTCAAGCTATGAATAAACGATTTGAAGAAAAAATGAGAAAAAAAAGAGAAGAGGAAATGCGGAACCCTCTGGTCCGCAACGAAAATGCTATTCACTGGGGAAAAACCAACAACTTTTTGTGCTTCCCTCCAATCGGTCCAGACTCCTTCAATGGCAGACGCAGAGGCTTCTGCCACTCACTCGCTTGACGGTTCTCATCTATCTCCCTTGCCCAAGAACTTATGCTCCATGCATTTGCATTATGATGGTAGGAGCTTAATCCCTTGGGCCTAATGCTAATTACGTCAAACACATAACCAAAAAAAGGGAAAGAGAGAGATAGAGCGGGCGAGAAAAAAAGTGGAGAATGTAAACATTTAATATTTAATATTAAACGTATTTTTTTGTTTGCTCGGGTATACATCCCGTTTGGTGGACGACGACGGTCTTGTGTGTGAGCCCCTAATCCATTGACAGCGCTCGGCGCTCGGTTAATGACGGTACTGCCGAGTGTTTGCCATCAACGCAGTGCTGATAGTGTACATATGTTCTGTGTCGCTCCGTCATCCTTTAAAGGGTAATTCCATTCAATTAAGTATGAATAAGCGCTGAGGCTTTATGCGAATTAAGACGATATGTATCATGAACGTGCGGACAAGCAATGAGGTGACAATGGCAATGGAAAATGGGAAACGCTTTCTTGGGACGGATACGGCATATTCGCAAAGAAACTCTTCGAGTTGCGAGGTAAGGCAGCAACTTCGATCGGCAGGGGTTGCTAAGTAGCGACTTAAAGGCGATTATCCCACATGACACATCGTCATCGTTATTCACCTCAAACCAGCACAGAAATTCGCTTCTCTGAAAATTAATCACGATTGCGAACGAACGAGCGAATCTCTGCAAGAAATATGTAATTCATTAGCGGCCATGAGATGCAAGTTCGGATGTATTATTACGACGTCCTTTGTCAGTGCTTTTGAATGAGTGATGAGTGGGCTAGGCCAGGTGGTGCTGGCAAAGATGACTCAACCGGCACATGAAACAATGGGGATGATGCATGGGATTTTACTTGTCATCGTCATCGTCATAAATGACCATCAGCGATCAGCACTTGAACCGGGGAGGCGAATTTGTGAAGCAACAATGTCGTTGCCAAAAAATTAAGATGCAATGTCTCAGTTGGACATGTGCCCAACAGATTGAGTTGTAATTTAGTAAGCATTTTTTTCCTTTCCCATTTTTTCTTTTACGCAGGCAGTGGTAAATGTGCTGTTTGAAAGGGTTTAATATATTTTCTTTAAAGTGGTCAAGGGATATAGTCTCCACATGGTCAGCAACATCGTACTCCGAGTGCTTAAAGGAAGCATTGTGACCTCAGCTTTGGTTGCATTCGCAACAATGTGCAACTGAGAAACTGAAAGAATCAGCTTTTTGACATGCCAAGGCAATGACTTACATTTATTTGCTCAACGTCTTAAAGAACACATTGGAGGATTTGGCATTCCAACTTTTTCTCTTGATAATTAGCATTTCTTTAAGAAGAATGAGGGAATCAGGTGACGTTATTCTGAGCAAAGCGGTGAAAGGGAAACGTTCCGCTGAGGATCATAAGTGAGAGCTTATGGTCGACGAAGAAGTCCACATCCCATTCCATGTGTGCATGTCTCACTGTATAATGAATATTAAATTTTGTTGTTCTGTCCACATCCATGGACACATCGGATGTCGGGCCATCGAGCTAAGATTATTGAGCCGTCCTCTAAACTAGTGTTCAAAATATCATACTTCTTTATTCGACGGTTGAGACTGCATCTCATCTGTACTTAGTAGTTATCATTGAACAGATTCCACGCGGTGAAAGCTGAGCCAAATGTGGTGTAACCAACTGACGTCGGTTGTCGTTCACTGTCGCAAGCGCAAGAGAAAGGAGAAGAATGCGTCCTTACCATTATTGCGGATGGCGATGGAGGAGCTGATCAAGTGATTATCCAACGCAAGCGTCAGGCAGTTAAGATCCACTCCGACTCCACATGAAAGGTGACTCCCTTGACTGCGCCAAGAATCGAGGAAGAAGACTTCTTAACACCACGTACAAGATTTTCTCCGCCGCTTTGTGTGCTCATCGAACCCGCTTATCAACAATCTGATAGAGCCTAAAAAGTCTAATCTTAGGACAGAGAAGTCATCAGACCTGATCTTCACACCTTTTTTTACTTCAATATCTTGGAAATGGCCCACGAAATGCAGATGGACACACATTAACTGATCGTCCATTTCAAGGCCCCACATGACAGCGTGCACAGAGACCATCTCCACAGCACTTTGTTCTGTACTCACATTCCTTTCCAACTCAACTCAGATTGTGCAGGATGACAATGATGTTGCTTCATCAAGGCCTCAAAGGATTTAAGCAAGCCAGCTCGCTGACTTATTCAATTGTCCTTAAGAACATCGTACATAACTCAGAAGCCAAAACTAGAGGCAAGGCTATAACTTCAAGTTAGTTAAAGATTTCGTCTAGCTCGGCGCGCAGTAAACAGTATGAACAACATCAGTTCTAAGATCTAAGACCACTGTTTCTTTGGCACAAGAGTCAATTGAGAAATAGCGTCCTCTCTCAAAGGAACAAACTGACTTTGAATACCCCAGACATTGAATACCCCGGTCTTGCTAAACAGAGCAGGCCATAGAGAGTGGCATGAAAAACATCAAAAGCGGATGAAGAAGTTCTGCGTACGGTATGGGGTTCTGTTTGCGTTCGTGGCATCTGGAGAAGGAGAATCAACTATGAACTAAAAGGGCTGTACAGCGACATGAGTATAGCTCGATATCTACGGATACGAAGCCTAAGGTGGATTGGCCATGACCACGTTATCTATAGAGTCTTCGATTCTGAGCCGGTGACGAGTAGAGAAGGACCAACCTGGTATGTGCAATTGCATGCAGCTAGCGAGAGACCACGCTATGTTAAGACGATTATTGGATGAGAACCAGGTCCATCCCAAAATGTAGCCAAACAAAAATAAGATTCATGTCGGGCTTTCCTCTTTCTCTCAAAATAAAGAAATTCCCACCAAATCACAATTTTGTGCTGTTCAAAGTGCACATGGATGTGAAGAGATTTCTGCGTTCAAGTGCACATTTCCTTTCAAGAATCACTGAATCAGCACACATGAGATGTCATAAGAAACACCTCGCAGTTCATAAGCGGCGATAAATTGCACCCCAGACCCGCCACGTCTTCAGCGTTTCCGCAGAAGCATCATTGCACAGGCGACACGAATATCTACGAAGAGCCAGCCTCGAATAAGCTGCAAATCCTTAAATCTTTATCTCGTTTTTAGAATGGCACCATCAGCGGCAAATAGTTCCTGGCGCATGGGATTGACTTAATGATTTGCAATCATCACGGAATTTTATGATTTCGAGAGTCTCGAAACGTAAAAAGCACTGATTGCGCTCATAACGCGGATGAATATGCATGATGTATGAGTTTAACGAGGAGATTAGTTTAAGGCGACTTCTTTGCGGAAATAAAAAGTGCTTAGCGATTAAACTGCAATCAAATTACGTAAGTCTACCGGAAGTGGGCGATGGAGGGTACTCGTTTGGTGATTTTTAAACTGGTATTTTATTGCAAATAATTTTGTTCGTTTTTTTTTTGTTGCTAATTTGATGAAACCGTTAATTTTATGGAAATGCGTTGATGATACGTGCTTTATCGGTAATTAAATGGATTTAATTATTTTAAGTCGATTTACGATCAAATTTGCGGAAGAAGAACTCTTCACGTGGAAAATGAAGCCGCGGGTCCTGTTGTGCGTTTCATCATTATGTGGGGGCATAGATAAGGGAAATCGGAAGCATTCAGCACGTAATGAAGATTAAAAGATCAGTCATTTTGTTCTTAAAAAAAAAAGCAAGAGCACGACTGGAAAATGTAAGCTGCACGTCATCCGTCATATGCGTCTGCAGGCTGAAGAAGTCGGTGGGTTTCATGTGCCAACTGACTCGGCGAACAAGGCATGCATTCAAACTGCCGGAAACTGTTAGAAAAGTAGAGCACACATCTGAACTATACGCCAATGTAGCCAGTTGAGTTACCACGCGAGAAATATTAGCAGCGTTTATAAAACTGGATACTGTATTGTCATCAATAAATAAGGGGACATTCACGTAACACTGCTGTAGAATGGAGTCATAATCACATATAAACCAGCCTGGACTGAAGAAAGAATCGATGAATGAGATCAGGGTCTTTGTCTCCCGAATAAACAGTACGGATATTAATTACATAACAACTCTTCCCTGTTTCTCTAGACTACAGAGGCAATAACGTAGTACAGCCCTCCCTCGAGGAACCGATCTGACAAAATATAAACTACCCTGATCATCCCAGTCTTGCTTCATTGCGCGGAGACATGGACAATCCCAAGAGTAGATGCAGATACCCTTATACTATTTGAGAGAAAAGTTCTGCTTTCAATCTTTGGTCCTATTTGAGTTGAAGGCATTTGTGGAAGCAGATTCAACCACAGACTGTTTGGGCAGTACAGCGACATGCAGGCAGACAGGTTTACGGATTCAATGCCTAAGTTGGTAGTGAGTTTTTGACCCCGCGGTAATGGGACGACGCAGTAGAGGACGCTCACGAAACCGATGGCGAGCATAAATGGAGAAGGACGTCAGCTGAACAGGTTTGCTGGTTGTTAAGACCCAGGTCCATCCTGGACTGTAGAATTAGGCGAACAAAAGAAGAAAATAAAGAGAAGTTCTAGTCTGGTAAGCATCTACTGTTGTGTAAGCTTATATGGATTAACTCTTTTCATTCGGAATTGTTCCGATTTGATGGGTAGACAGGTGATTGTCGGCCACAAAGGATGATGTTCTGAGATCAAAGTGCAACTACGTGAATCTCCAAGGAGTTATTCCATTCAGTCACTCAATAAATGGTCAAAGAAGTAAAATGAATGCAAACGCCTTAACTGGAGAACGTTCTTCTCTTCTAACAAAGTTTGCATGTGCTTGCCAAGAAGCGATGTGAAACCTGGACATCCAAGCTGCTCATGTGGTGCACATGTGGTCTCTCCTGTGGTTTCTCTTTTCTTATCCGAGACTTGGCTACTAAACGGAAATTCTCAACCACATTCGTGACAAAAGTCCAAGAAAAGTAAAAAAATTAAAGTAAGTATATGATGTCGAAGCCAGAGCTGTTCTTTCATCCTGGAAATGCGATTGCCATCGGACACCTCTCACAAATTCGGCAGCAATGGAGTCTTATACCGTCCTGTTACAACTTAATCTCCTGGTCACAGACTTGTATAAGTACTTAAAAAGTATATCGATAAAGATCGGAATATAATATATGACTGAGACTTGGGAGAAATGTCAGCAGTCGATCAAGACCAGCGACGAAGTGTATTTATAGTATTGTCTTTACTACACATGTTTAAAAGCCAAAAATCTTTAAGCATTGTCTTGTACTGGGCGCCATTTTTCGAAAAAGTATACCCCGTCGAAGTTACCGGCTGATAAAGTATACAAAAACAAAGAATTTTAGGGAACCATCGCTTGTTAATGTACCGCTGTTGGAAGAAGATGGAAAGCAGTAATGCTTGATGGGATGCCTGATGATATTGTACTAGAGGAGAAACCTGCTTTGAAAATAATGATCTCATTAGTGTCTGCGAAGTGAAAGCAAGATGCCCAAGGTTAAGATTTTGTCAAACAGACATGGACACGTCAATCTAGGTCAACTGAAGGATCATAGAAGCAAGCACCTACTAAAAGAGTTATTAAAGGAGACATGCACAGATGAAGTCGATGACGCAAATCTTTCAACGAAAGTGTTAACAAAATTTCCGCGAACACACAAAATGTTAGTCTTCCTTCACACAACATCCGATAAACATTCTCGTCTTCATTCGATAAATACAATTTCTCACTCAGAACCGTTCGGGCATCGATTAACAAGAAGAAAACAAAAATTACCATAAAACTACACAACAAGTTCCACATTTTTTAATCGAAAAAAACCCCCCATCAGATAAGTTCTGTTTTTTTTTTTTTAATTTCATGAGAATGAATATCCAGGAAGAAAGTTCAAGGATTGATGCCAAACGAGCCATGCTTTCCACCAAACCATTCCAGTTTATCGCTTTATGGGGCCATTCCAAAATATTGTTATTTCTTTACAAAGCAACTTACATTACTCATCGGACTTTGAAGCTTTTTTTTTTTTGGATTCAGAGCACTTAAACTGAATAAAAAATGAACCGATAGATGGGTATTGGAAGTAATAAATTCGACATCGTACTCGTGTACTGGTGTACTCGTGTTGTAGTTGCTCCTTGGCACTGCCACCGCCACTGGCACTCAAACTCGCACTTGTTTACTTCGCACTGCACACGTTTTCATGTATCTGTGTCCAATTCAAGTAATAAAGATACGTTTTCTTTTTTTTTTGAAAAAAAATATTTCTCCCCCGGTCTCGACCCTGAACTTAAGTCACTAAATTAAGTTCTATTTGTGTGCTAGAACGGGGAAATGAAAATATTTGTTCAAGTCTAGTGGCTATCCAGCTAACGGCCGGATGGGAGGTGTTCCGGAAAGCGAATTCACTTCGATTTGATGAGAATGTCAGGGATGTTTGACAAGGCCTCGGGGAATACCGGAAAATTATTTGACAAAGTCGACCATATGTTGGGATGACATTTGCTTGGGCAAACATATGCTTTCCACTTAAGTGAAGTCCATGCGGCACGCAGACCGAAAAGGTGTCCACTGTGGGTGGCGGTGTGCGTTTGGGCGTGTGTGGCGGTGGGGGGAGGCACGCAATCGTATAATGACATGGTTCACGATATTACGGGGTCATTCGGGTACTTAATAACACAAGTTAATGACGTCTCTAAAAAAAGCTTAAAAAGTGACCACATGGTCGGAACTGTCATTGCATGACAGCTGAACAGCTCTGGAGAAATATACAAAACAACATTGACTGCCGGGTGATGGCCGGGGTCGTAAAAATATCATCATTCCAGAATGGGGCAGTGGAGGCGAAATGCGTTCGAGGAAAATGCTGCCATAGGCAGGGATCCTCTTGTTTTTGTGATCTGAATCTGCGTAGGAGATGGGGGCATAGGTGTGTGGAGTGTGTCGACTTGTGTATGCTCTCAAATTGGAAAGCACTTGTTATGTAAAGGACTCACGTGCAATTATGTGATTACCTCCTTAAGCGCTTAATTGAATTCTGGCCACTAATTGCAGGGAGAATTCAGTTATAACACTTGGTGGTGGTCTCAAAGCTTAGGTCTGTGTGGATGTTAGTTGGATGACTTTTGAATAAACGAATTGTGGCAACAGAACTAACAAGAACTTGCTAAAGTAAGAGAGCAAACTTGACGATGTTCATATGTCTTTCGAATCCTCCTTAAGCATTACGTGCAATACTGAGGGAGTGTGCTAAACTTGGGGTAAAAACAACGCGAGGTAGACCTGACTTATGGATAGTCTTTTGAGGCGTACGCAATTTTGGTCAACCATGTTGTTCAGTACTGCATTTCAAATCGCAACACCAAGTGGTTGATAATAACGTAGCTTTGATGCCGTACATTTTACCAAACCATTTTGGATTATGACGCTCTGATTTCAAATATTTCAAGATTCTGGAACTAACTCTTTTGAGGTGCAGTTCCATGCTTCTACCAAATGATATCTGTAGCTGGTGACAATGTCCTAAGCTTTCAATTGAACACCGCAACGAGCAAGATATGCAAATCTAGAATTGACCCCAATACCACGAGAGCAGAAAGTTAATCTTAGATGTTCTTGCTGACGTACCAGTTTGGAAGTGAATCACACGTTCTGGCAGGACATGGCCAGGCAATCGCCCCTTCTATCCTTTCCTCGTCTCTTAGCTCATTTCAAAATGATTAAGAACTTCATTCAAATAGATTTCCCAACTGGATCACCTTGTCAAAAAGAATGCCTCTTTATTAAAAAAAGGACTCCCTCTGCAAATGAATTCTCAAATATAGCGCAATCTCAAAGCATACACTTTCCATAGCCATAACTTTGAAATCAGTAAATACCCCGGCACGTCGAAGCCATTATTCAGATTGGAATGTTTTCACAAATTCAAAGGCATCGCAGCAAACAATGTAACTCTCCCAATAACAATGGTTATGCCAAAAAGGGGGTAACAAGGAAAAAAAAAAACAAAAAAAAAAAAACACGAAAATCGTATTACCTAGCACAAGCAGTACATTCCTTGGCCCTATGCCATGCCGTCCTTTGTGCCTGCAGATCATTACAGAGGAAATATTTCAATTAAGCCAGAAATCATGAACCTCTCATGTTCAATGGAGAGAGGTGTGAATTAATATGCTTTCGAATGAATGGAAACGGTTTCTCTTTCCCAGCTTCCCACAGAGTGCCTGGCGATGATGATGGTGTGCCTGCATTCGGACTGCCCTTGGAGTGAAGTGGCGGTGGGAAGGTGATTGGAAAACTGTGTTCGCTGAGGGCCTGTGCATTTGCACTGGCCAATGAGTGATTTATTGTTACATCTTGCCGCCTCGGTTTCGACAAAATAATTATTTTCCTTTTCCCTCTTGTGGGATTATGGCTTTTGTGGATTAAATATTACAATCCTGTTGACGTGGAGTGTGATTTTCTTTTCATGATGGAGAAGATGCACTGCCTTGCAGAGGCATCCACTGAAATGTTAAGTCCCTTGGGTCATGCTGGGGGGAAGTGATTTCGGCCGAATAGTCACGATGAGTCAATTACAATCATCAAGTAAATGAATGCACACTCGACAGGATTAAGAACTAGGAACTAAGAAGGACAAAAAGGCCAGTGGCCCATTTTCGGTCCGGAAGTCGAACAGATGAAATACCTCAGTAGCAAAGAGTTTACAATGAATTTCAAACGATAAATCAGTTAAGTAGAGATCTAGAGGAGAAATCTCTAAAATGGTTACGTAACTGGCCCTTTCATTTGGGGACGATGCGACCAAGTTTGGCTTTCCTCATAAATTGTCGCAACTGCATGATGGAGTGGACGATACTTATCGACTTTCGGGCAAGAGCAGACGGCGTGTTTTTGGACTGGGCAAAACCAATCATTCTTCATGAACTGACATAAGGTCAGTAACAAAATTATCACTGAGCTTATATTTAATGTAAGCTCTAGTGGATCGATGTGATGTCTTGTGGTGTTTCCCATAAATTCAGTCAATGTACCATAAAAGCAGAACAACCAAGCTCTCATCTGCAACCTTCTCGCAGCACTAATCCGAAACTTTTGCTGTTTAATTTAAATTCAACCCCCGTGTGCCAGGTTAGCGTATAAAGTTGGAAATCATTACAAAGGCATCTCTGTCTACGATTGAGGATTCTTGGTCTTCAAACTGCGTGCAAGTCAGTACGACTGTTAAGTCAAGTGATTCTGTTGCTAATTAGTAGTTCAAATTAATTCCTCAGTCTGCACGGCAAATGGAGAAATTGAAAATGTATTTGAGGAGGATTCATATTAATTGCAAATTTTGGAGAGAAAAATATGGTTCACATTCCCATGGAATATTTGGCGAAGATTTGCCTACGTTTCTGCCCCAGTCAGTACATAAGACTACTGAACGAGACGACCTGACGTGTGATTCACAAATTTACACAAACCGTCAGGCAGTTGTCGCGAGTGTCCAAACCAGGAGGAGGACGTGATGCACGCAATTTTCTTTTGCGGACGCTGCGCGGAATGGAGAGCAGATCTACCAGACCCACCAGAGGTAATTGAGAAAATGATGGAGTCAGAGTAATACTGGCTAGACATCTGCGGACTGGTAAAATCTGTGTAGACCGAGCTACGGAGAATAGAAGCCGAAAGAAGAGCGGCAGATCCAGCCGAGCAAATGGGAAAACCGGAGTAGCATGAAGTACTTGCCAGCCCACGAAGTCATACCTAACGGCAGTATCGCGGGGAGAGTGGTAGAAGAGTGGGTTAGGGTGGGTTAGTACGTAGGCGTATTCCCAGAATCAATTACTTGGGTTTGCGAATCGTGCATGCTACCAGCCCGGACTATCAGTATCTTTCGAAGATTGCCGCAACCTTGGACGTAACCAAACAAAAAGGCAGTTGATGACTTTCAACACGAGATCCAAAGCCAAAAGTATTCAAGTTCTCCCAGCTTGAATTTTGAAAATCCAAGTGGGCGACATTACATTAGAAAGTTATACCAATCTGCATTGAGGTGAACCCTGTCTTAAACTGATCTTACGAACGTTTGAAAAGGAACGCTTAAAAGAGACTTCGACTTCCCAAGACTAAGCATTCTATAGTCCCTTCTCGTAGAAAAGTTTTCCATGAATTTGAGAATAGCAGATTGAAATGGAACTGAGATATACAAACTCCAGCTGATAGCATTAAAGGATCCATAATTTGGCACAACTAGCGAAGAAGAAATACGCTATGAACCGCGGACTACGGTTCTGAGTTTTCCAATCCGTCTGCAACCTACACTGCAGTTCAGAAGACCGTGTTATTTTTCCAACCTCGCACTCAGACTGCAGTGGAACCTTCCACGGCGGAATGGACATGTCTCAAGCTAACTGCAGATAATTGAAATTGTTTGCCGTTGAGTAAACATCAAATTCACTGCTCTACAGTTGGGCGGTCTCAAGCGACAGCTGAAATTTCGAGACAGCTTATAAAGTAGTTTGTCTACTTCGAGAGAAGTATGAACTTCGCAAACGATATCCAAAGGGAGGCAGAGTCCTCATTCGCAAGTATGGTCCAAACTGCATTTTTCCTGTAGTCCTTTAATGTGCTGCCATCGAAAGATATATTCTGGATCAGACATTCGATCGTGTGTGTGAGGAGAATGAAAGGAAGACCAGACATGATCGCGGACTTGACCACTCGTGTTGTACGTCCCACTATCGAGTTGAGGGGACCTCGAATTATATGCCAACTCCGAACGGCGGCGTTTGATAAGCTTGTTTTAGACAGACTTAGAGGAGGTGACTTAGGTGACCACTTGCGTTCTGAGAAGTTGTTCATGTCGGGAACTGAATCTAAGACACCCAGCACAGAAGTCGATGCACATATCCACTAAGCCACACCCGGGCAATAAGATAAACTATTGAATTCAATCAGGAGCGTGGAAGAAGTTGTCGGTTAGTGGACTATTTTGACGGTTTAATTTAAGGACATACTTCAACTGCTAAGCCACGATAGGCAGGAAAGCCTTAAACTGGAAGAACTGGAATTTCCAAAATACACATTCATTGGGAAAGCATTTTCTAAAAATCAACACAAGATTTTTAAGACATCTGAGAGGAAGAATAATTCTATAACTGTAAAGCAAAATGTGCTCGAGTATGCAGACATCAAAATTAAGCTTCAAGTCCTTCTAGAATTCCGAAAACGTGAGTTTTCTCGAGTATGTGGAATCAAAACAAGATCGTTCAAAACTCACGCATGAGGACCCGAGTCCAAATACCAATTCAATTGATGCTTCAGCTGCCGTTTTATGTCCTCATCAACATTTTATTCTGACTTGGTCTCAGATCGAAACCCATTCGAATGAGTTATCAAAAGAGTTGAGGACAAGCAAGCACATCTCAAATATTCAAATGGAAAAATTCTCCAACTTCGCAATTTCTAACCAATCGACGAGGAATTGCATCGCATTCGCATATGCATTTCCTCTTCAGTCTTTTGACTCGCATAAAGGTCATAGTGGCTTTTTTTTTGCCCCCCACCACATCGGAATGCAATATTCACACTTGATTGTGCAGCAAACACACTTCCGTAGTCAATAATACGAGGATATAACAGCAAAACCGAGCGGGGAATTAAATGAAAATGAAAAACTATCATCAGCATTGTTTGAGATTGGTGCTGGACGTGTTGCCGATGAAAGCAATCATTTCGAGATGATCTTCAACAACAGCACTTACAAGAACAATTCTGCGCAACTTTCAAGTGTTAATAATGAACACTTTGAGTTTATGCTGTGGAAAGTCGTTCGAAGTTTGATGGTTGGGGTCCAAATGAGTTTTCTGCCTATATGCATCGCCTTTCGATTGTCAACAAAAACAGTGAACCCAATTATGACAAAATCTACAACCCTTCGAATCAGACACCCAGATTACCCAGTTAAACACGCCGCAAAGGCATCGATTGATATTCGCTCGGCACGTGTGCCGCTGACTATGTCATAGATTTACTCAGGATTCACCTCATCGTTGACCCTAAATATGTAGGTCTTTGAATGATATTGAGTCAAACCTTCGTCACCACTAGTCACGGACTTTGCGCCTTGAATCGCCTCCAAACAAGCAAAAGACACACTATCATAGACAATGGGAATTGGTATAGGCCTTCGCATGTCCTCCGGCCAACCCCACAGTGTCCGGAATCTAATAAAAGAAATAGAAGTAGCCACCACTCGCCACTCACACCCCCCACACACACACATACACTCAAGCACCCCACCGACCTACACACATGGTTCTCAATATCACGGACCAACACATGCAATTAATTAATTAATTCTCTCTGCGTCCCTATTGATTCACCTCAAACGTGGATGAAAAAAAGGATATTCCCAACCAATTGGATATTTATGAAATATTTTGTTGCTGTTGTTGTTGTTATTGTTGTTTTTGTTGAAAATTAACAGAGAGGTGAATGAAAAAAAGGATTTACCTGAAAACATGGACTTTGATGGAATCCTATTTTGAAAGTGTTGTTGTTATTTACAGAAACATACTCGTAGTTTCTTGTATCCTTTTGGACTGCAAATCCGAGTATTGCCTGTCCCAGCTTACTCGCTGTACTTGTATCTTCCTCTTCGATAATGTCCTTTAACCGAGTTGATTCCAGTATTGATTTTATTTTTTATTCTTTTCTTTTTAAATTTACTTTGTTTTTTTTTTTGCTTTCACTAATACTCTTGTCAATGAATGTATTTGTTTAGGGAACGACGTAGATTGTTGTATTTTCCGCAAACAACTATCTCACGGTTAAGTTATGGTTTTTTTGTTCACTTTTTTGTTTTTGTTTTTGTTTTTTTTTATGAGGATACTCCAGAAAGGAAGTGATTGGGTATATTGTCAAAGTGCCAGATAGACGCAGCAAGAGGGATATCAGAAAGGCCGCTTCAAACAGAGAGTTATTCCCCTGTGTGAGTGTGTGCTTGTGTTGTTGGCCTAGTACAATAATTTATTCGTCAATAAATTCCGTTTCTTGTTCTTGAATTGTCTTGACTTTTTCTGTTTTTGTCGTAGTCTTTTTGTATTTTTCGTGATTTTTTGGCGACTATTGCCTGCGATGAGGACTCAGGAGGAGCTTTCGTGTCCTTTTTCTATAACTCTCCGGTTTTTGCTTTTGTTGTTTAGTTTAGTTGTAGTTCACACAAATTTGGTTATATGTACACACATTTATGTGCGATTACGTCTTGTACATATATCGCGTTCGTTATGTGTGGAGTATATCGACGGTTTGACGATTCTGACGTTGTTCGTCCTCGCAATCGCTCTCTGTTGTCGTCGTCGTAGTCGTTGTCGGTCTCCAAAGTACTTATGATAGAAAATCAATATTCAACCTTCTTAACGACTTGTCGCATGTACACATGTAAGTACGTACGTATATGAAGTTAGCTCTAATAATCAGACAGAGAAAGAGTGTAATAACGAATAATATTGTGTATCGTCGTGGGCTCTTAAATAATAATTCAAAGATACAGATAGATACGGATACAATTTATTTTTCTGTTTTTCTGCTGTTCGATTGCCTTTTCAAAAGCGATAAGTCGGCGGCACCGCATGCACTCGTAGTAGTGGCGGTGTGCTGGCACAGAAGTGAATGAGTGAGTGAGTTCGATTGATTAAGTATTGTTATGTGTGCCGCTAATGGCGTATATGCACACGACTTGACGAGTTATTGTCGCTCGTTTGGTGGGGGTGGGGGTGGCTGGATGTAGGAGGAGGTAATCACTAGCGACTGGCAGGACTGGTAGTACAACGGCACACATGTGCATTGGTTAAACACGAACTATTAGATATGATTTTGTGATTTTCGTATTTGAAGGATTGATTGATATATTTCGTTGTTCTTGTTGGCCTTCAACAACAATGACACGGCCAGCTGCAAGAGCAATTTTCGAATCAAATGTCCAAATCAAAGTCCCTTTTAAGTGCCACCACACTAAAACCGGATACGAGAACTGAAATTCAACTATCTATCGCACCCACAGCACACACAAACTTCGTTTTTCTTTTTTTTTATGGTACATAAACACATGTATGAACACACCCACATTTGCTTTGGCCGTCTTCCGAAACGAGAAAAATGGGACTCTGAAGATTTTTTTTCTCCTTGTTGGTCCTTGTGGTTTTTCCTTTTTTGCTCCCTTGTTTTGTTGCGTTTATTTTACGTCTTACATGTACTCATCAAGAATGAAAAAACCGTTAAGGATGGTCTCGGGTGTACTTTGAGTTTGTTTATTTTAAAAGAATTCAATTTTAATTCACGAGTATTCACTGTTTTATCACACGACTGAGTGGGAGGTTGTTGTTGCGGGAGCATCCGATGTACATGGAGGTGGTGAGCGGTGAAGGAATGACTTGGGAGTGAATTCGAAGGTTTTGTAAAAGGAGACAAGCGGCAGGAAGGTACACACTTAGTTAGAGAAGAAGAAGAAACGAAAAACGTGTGAAATGTGTGTATAAGAGGACAACGGATATTTTTGTGCCACGAAACAGAAGGTATCAAAGGATGAAACTTCTCTGTTACATTTCGCGATTCAACTGCTTCGATTCCATACGATTGTACTTTCACAAGGCAATCACTTCAAACACTGTTCGGCATTTCAGCAAAAAATTTTCGTCTTCTTAATTTTTTTTTTATTTATTTACTACTTTTTTGTATTTTTTTTTTGTGAGAGATAATTAGTTCCGATGATGTAAGAGAGAGGATCGACGGAATAATGGCTAGAGATACAGATACAGGCAGAGATACATTTCTCTTCTCCAAAAAAAAAAAATATATATTTTTTTTATCTTATCTGCTTGCCTTATTTTAAATTTTTTTTATAAATTTTTGAGTATTATTTTTGTTTTGTGAAATTTGAATAAAAATTCTTGAAGAAGGGAAGAAAGGACTGTTTGAAGAAAAATATATTTATTATTTTTTATATTTTATCGTGCGGGATTAACACGCGGAACAGATAGGGGTGTAAACACAGGATATACTACTCGAACTTATCACTGGGCAGGGTAAGATAGTTTACTTTTTCGTTGACGATTCGGAAAATTGAAAAAAAGCTTCGCTACGGCTTCCTATAAAAATCTGTATTATTATATTTCACACACTCGTAACTCGTAAGCTTCCAGAGAGAGTCTACATATTCACTTGCTCTCTAACTCTCTAGCTCTCTCTCTCTTCTCTCTCTCACCTTCTAGCCACTTGCTAGTTGCCGCACATCTCTCTCTCTGTATTCCTCTCAGAGATAGATTGGTCTCCCTAGTCTGTAGGAGAAGATGGGGCCGCTGCCGAGTATCTCTACTTTCCCATAAACAAATAAACCGATAAACAGACAGAAGACTGAGAAGAGTCACACGAGAAAGCGAGCGACTGCGAAGCGAAAACCAAACACAAGACGAGGCGAGAAGATGGAGAGAGAATGAAGAAACGAATTAAACAAAAAAAAAAAGGAACGGAAATTGTATTCATTCATTCACAGGATACATGGCACAGGACATTGCGCTTTTTTTGTGTGGGGGGACTGCTTTTGTTGCAGCTGATAAGAGCGAAATGAACTAGAATGGAATACTAATGAGAACGAGGTACACACACACACACATGGTGCGCTTCTGCACGGATGTGTGTGTGTGTGGCAGTGTGAATGTCGGGTGCAATCATTTATCATCGGGTGGTTCGTTGTAATTTGATTACGCCTTAGAAGAACGACAAATATGCACATGTGTGGATGTTTGTACGTATTTTTAGCGCAAGATGGTAGCCGTTATTTGACAGTAGAGAGATACGTCTTAATTTGAGGTAATCGTATTTAGTTGGTCTTATGGTGGATTTTTCATTTCCGGCTTTCTGTTTTATTTGAATTTATGATGGAGACTTTTTGTGAACAGAAAGGACGTATGGGAGATTCTGACCTAATTCGATGGTTTAACTAGGTGGCTGAGATGAATGGTACAGCGGGCAACGTACATCTGCTGCATCAAATGAAGATAATTAGTCACGTCAAAGTATAGTTTTACCGAGTGTTATTTATCAAATTTAATTAAGAGTTGATTATGTTTGTGTTCGTCTTTAGATTGTGACAAATTGCATTTGTTTTTTGCATTACATCAATCTGCTATAGTTTTGTTGATGAAATTCTGTGTTTTTTATCTTAATTTGTTTGCAATTGTGTTGATGATGATCAAATAAGTAAATCCTGAGAAACTTGTCAAAAGTATTAAGAACGTCTCTTGACTAAATGTGCTTATTAGAGCCAACTTGGAGAAATTGTCATAAAATTCGAGACGAAATGCGAAGCCTGCAACCAATCATTGGTGCAAAGGTGCAAAGGAAAGGGAGCCAACTGATCTGATGTCATATTTCGTTCAGAGTGCATTAAAATGTCCATAAAATGCATTTAAAATGAATTAAAACAAATGATTATTACAAGAGTTATGCGGATTTGACATTGATAGCTTTTCGTTTGCCCACCCTGTATAAGGTTACCGATTTCGAATTTTTGAAAGTTGATCACGAAAGCTTGTAAATGGCATTCCCTGATTGATCCATTTGGTTGGAAAAACGATATAAAAAAAAACGCTGTCAATAGTTCAAGATATAAAAGGTAGAAGTCGTGTTAATTTCTTCCTCTTCGTGTTCACCTTCATTTCTGGTTGGAATGTTTGTGGAGCCCTAGTTCCGAAGCGGCTACATGGATTAAAATGGAACTTGGTACATTGTTTGTTTATATCGTAGAGTGGGACATGAAATAAAAACGAGCCTTTAGCTTGAGTCATTGTTTGAGGCGAGTGCACGGTGTCTCATGGAAAATAAAGCATACAACCTATACAAACACTCGATCGCCGAAATTGCCTGACAGTTGCCACACAAAATGTTTTTTTTCAAGAGATCAAAAGTGTATGCCATAGTTATAGACATTACAGCGTACTCCCAGAATAGTTTTTTTTGCCAAACGATGCTTCATTAAGGAGGCAGAGTAAAACGTTCTTCAGCTCTTCTGAACCTCTCGAAACCAGGGTGACGCCTATTTTCCTGTTGTCGTTGATTACCTTAGATAAACATCACTTTTCTTCTCTTCCCAGACCGCTCTAGCTTACCACGTGATTTTTTATGGAATCCGCATAAATGCACGATGGTCCTATAATTGTCAGAGTGTACGGACTAACCTACCATAACTTATAGTCATCGCCACGTGGTTTTCAATTCAAATGCACATCAAAGTGTAACAAGAGGTATTCTCCAGAAATCGATATTTTATTTCCTGACAAAATCACGTTTCACTTCCAAGAAACCAAAGCATGCATGAATTCAAATTAAATTCAATTAATTTTGTACGCCAAATCAGCCGGAAAAAAAATCATTATACTCTTTAGTGCATCATTAAGTCCATGAATGAGCCATTGAGGCTATTACTTGGCTGTTCTGGGACTTCGTACATACTCTACTTTGTATCCGCCTTCAAACAATTAAAGCAGGATCATTTGAGAAGAGTCGCAACTGTGGAGCATGTTTTCAGTGACATCTAATGGCATCGATTGTGTAGCGATTTTTGTCCTCTTAGTATACAAGAGTACATACAACTTTTGGAACGGTGGGGATGATATTTGCTTTTGGCAATTCATATCGGTTTGTATTTGCTTTTCGAATTGTAACCCGTGTTACTATAGATTTGTGTTAGATGCAGTTTATTGCCTAGGTTAACGGATAAGTTCCTCCGCAACAAAATTGTTTTAGAAGTCTCTACGAAAAGGTGAAGGCTAATGTTCTGACATCTTTTCAGATGACGACTGAAAGCTTAGCAACACTTTTGAGTTTATGGAAACTAGATCCAGGCTCCTCATGGCTATTAGATAAAAAAATAACTTTGGTATAAATGGAAGAAAATTCACTAAGGCTTGTATCACTTTCATTGAAACTTCAAAAAATAGAGATTAGTAAGAAGGAAAAACAAAAATGAAGGAAAAATGGATATGTCGGCAAAGAGAATTAAGAGCGCTATTACGACTATTAAGAATTCACAATCATCGCAGATTTAAGTAAATTTCTCAACAACCTGTCATGGATCAGACAGTGGGGACTGAAATGCAAATAACTGTCATAAATAAAATGTCTAAAAACAGCACTGAAGTTTTAGATCAAAGAATGTTGCACAACAAATTCGTAAGGTCGTAGTGCGTGTGAGTCACATTACATCACATTATCTTCAATTAATTTCAAAAGAGATAGGAGAGCCAAATGTCTAACTGTTTAGAATGTTAAGATAATCATCATCTTCTGACCCGCATGATCCACTACAGGGGTCGCGTCAATAATGCACGCACGAAATATCTCCAGGCTAGTCGATCCTCCGCCATCGACTCTAACTAGAATTTTAGACGGGTTTTTGCACATGGTCCAACCACCTCGTCCTGGGTCTGCCTAGCGGTCGCCCACCTGATAGAATCGCTTTCAAGGCACGCCTCGGGAGTCGTGATTACTTAAAATTAAGATGTGTCGTATCTCGTTTTTCAGAATCTATTCAGATATCCACGAACACGAGATCGAAAATGATGTAGAAGTGTAAACACTGGTAGTGGCCCGTTTGGACCCACCTGTCTGGGTTCGATTCCTGGTACGACAGGAAATACTTTTCACGGCCCCACCTCTTTCGAGTCACTGACAATGCTCAAATATAGATGCTCGTGATAGAACAATAGCACGCACAACACGAGTGGTTGTTGAGAATATTTAAATATTATAATTATTAGTGCAAACACTGGGCACATAGGCAATCATGCTAGACGACTAGCGCCCTACAATGACTTCTGTAAAAGTTGCAGTGATGAAGAAAAAGAGAGAGAATGAGTACTGCATTATCTCGGTACTTTTCCCTTAGCCCTTACAGTGACTATACAAACGCTGCTAGGGAGTTACCTCGACCTCGAGGTCTGATAAACGTCAGCATAAGGGATATCCTTCTTCTTCTTCTTCGTCTTAGTTCGAGGTGGACCTGGGGCTCACTCAAAAGCATATCCCACAAAAAATTAAAACCACCAAATGGTTTGAATATTGGTCACATTTGAGACCTAATACGCCTGCAACAATTCAGAAGCATATGGTGGCAAGGCATAAACAGCACAATGGACATTTTAGGGTTTAAATAATGTATGGTAAACCACCAGGCTACTCACTCTTACCTACCTAGTTGAAGGCTGTATTGATTGATATTTATTTCGATAAGATTCACACGAATTCCAAAAACCTCCTCTACTTTACATGATGCGACAAATCAATTTTTTCTTCTCTAACAGGACAAGTCAATGCACACCAACGCCGACATGACAGGACATACTAATTTTCTTGTCCGAAGCAGATGAATAAGTTCGTAATCTTCCGCCGAGGTTATTGCGAAAGTGGTAATGGTGCAATACATGAGTATTACTACACGACATAAAGACAAAGGCAAAGTAGAACAATTCATCGGTTGGCCTATACTCTAATGTCTTGTTCATATTTTAATCCATTTTTAACCATTTTAATGTTAGTTCATTGCAGGAGAGCACCTTTCCTTTTGAACTAGCTAGATATGTAGCCCATTGACCGTATACAAATAATTATCGTAAGCATTTTAAGATAAAAAAAAAAAACAAATTGCGGATTAGTCTAACGACTAGGTGCAATAATTGAAAGGCTGGGTGCCCCCACCTGCGATCAAATGTCAAGACGGCGGTATCGCAGAGAAACGGGTAGACGGGGTTAGTGGGCAAAAGTCCCACACTTTTACTGAGTGCGGCGTACTTTCGCCTTGTGAAGATTACACAAAAGAGATTACAGCAGAGCGACTGTTATGGATTGAGTTTGCACATCTCTGGTAGCATTTGCATGGAGAGGTCTGTAATTTATAGAAACTCCCCCTTCGCTTAAATGCACTCCCCTAAATGTTGCCAACACATTTCTTAAATCCAATTTATCGGAATATTTCGTACACATTTCCTGATGAATCCTTCTTTTTGATTCTCACAATTCCAAGAGCTGGTTCCTTCATTCCCTCGGAATACACACAATTCGCTCAGAGTGAATGTCTAGAAGATTTCATCGCTTAACACAGTTTGAAGGGGGTCGCTTAATACAGGGAAGGGGGGGAGGCGGACGGACATTCGAATTCTGAATCATCAATTCACCCTTCAAATTTATGAAGACCTTCCAGCTCCACTCGGCTGGTCATACACAAAAACAAAGTCATCTGAGAAAACAGCAATAAAATTGCATGTTGATATCCCTTTCGATTTTCTAAGCTCACACATACATCTCACCCACGCCCACCCATCTGAGTTGAAAAGAAAAACCAAAAAAAAAAAAAAAACAACTCAGCCATATGTATCCTTTTTTCGCCACTCTCCTTAAAGCACGCAGCACAAATATATTCATGAAAAACTAAACCTTCCCTCATTCGTATAAATCTCCCCAAAGGAATGTTCGCTCTGCAAGCCCTCTTTAGCTCATTTTCAAAACAACAGACAAGAAATCAACTAAATCCGCCCACCGAATCACCCTGTATAGCAAGCAGTCTTGTATTTATGCACCGGACTGGATAAGGCTAAGGCCCGTAAGTTATAACTCCTCCATTAGCATTTTATCTCTTCGAATACAGAAACTGCATTTTCGAATCTATGTAAAGCACCATCAACGTTTTGCATCAAAATTTAAGCAACCACTATTCCACTCCTCATCGTTTTCTGCTTCATCCTAAATTGTTCTCCAATTCAAGTGGGAGTGGAGGAGGGGGGTCGAGAAACAAGAAACAAGAAACGAAAAACGATGGATAGTGTATTTTGAACTTAATATTTGATGGAGCCTTTGAACTTTCTCTACATTAGGTCGTCGGAAAGCTCTCACATGACGCACAGATACTCCGGCGGCATTCGTGTGTAAAGTCAAACAGACTATTGTGCTTGAGATATAATCAGGCGAGAGAGCCAGTCTGAGTCTCGTTGAATCTCCGAGTGCCACAGAGTCTCGGAGTATCTGTATCCGGTGTATCATATTCGGCATTAAATACACCCTCGCCGGAGAGATACGCGCACGAACTTTCCGAGAGATAACGAGAGTCAGTTGGATTCTCACTTCTCAATTCGATGTTGGGGAGAAGAGCGACGAATGCTTTCTACAGCTTTTTTTTCGATTATGCCCAAAAAGTTCATCGTTGTCTCTCTGCGAGCGGCAGCAGTTGTATCCAGTACTTGACCAGTTTGAAGGGCTTACCGTGGTTCCTAATTTGCACAAAACGAACCTCTCAATATTGGTGATTTATGCCCGGCAATTCCGAAGCTAGAGCTGAACTCCGGCTACTCGTGCTCAATCCATCGCATCGATGGGTGGCAAGCACTGAAACAAATGACCACGGGTTTGCCGGAGCGTGAATAGTAATTTCAGACGTGATTGCACTAAATCGAGTGCGAATGCTTAGTGAAGTTGAATAATCTATTCCATAAACGTGATAAGTAACTGCTCATACTACTGCGCTAGACGAGGGCCGAATTAATTGCGCCGAAAATGCCCAACACAAGCAGGAGCAGCAGTTACAGCTGCGACAAGTGGAATAAGGCACTTCATACAATGAGTCTTCTCGGTGATTCATAATCCAACACAATGGGCCAAGATTGCAACACAATGCGAGGCGAGTCTGCACAAGCACATGAGTGTGTGCTTATTTGTGTAGAACATGCCCTCGGTGTTCATTTAAACTTTTCTCAGTTCCGAAACTAATGAGTGGTGTGGCGTAAGTCAGAAAGGGTTATCCTCGTCATTTTTTTTTGCTTTTGTTTTTTTGTTCGTTACTGTTTGCTTTCGTTCTTTTTTGCCTGAGGATAATGGATGTTGTTTTGTTTTCTCGTGGCCACTTGAAAACCCACAAGCACGCCTACCACCGACTTCTGTGCTAACACGATGGGCTGGGACGCTATTCCCACATGAATGGACGTGGGAAGTGGGATGTGGGATGTGAAATGTGTGACGGGACGGGACGGGACCTGAAGTAGCTGGAACTGGAAGTTAATCATTTACGGTTTATGGATCCAGAAGGAGGACGACCAACAGCCAACGACCGACGATTCGCCATCGATTGTGGCAATTAATTGATGAAGATTGCAATGAATTTGAGGGATGTGCCTGTCTTCCATAGAATAGATACAATTCACAATACAATTCATGAGTAATGCAATTAGAGCTAATGCGCACGGTAAAAGTTTCGAATGTTGGTTGGAGGCGAATTGGATGGGAGGAAAAATGTTACGTATACGGCACAGTGCATTCATCTGTTTTTGAACAGAGCTTAACTAGTTTTGACGGGAGAAATGAATTTCACTTGGGATATTCAAAAGGATGCACTTGAAAAAAGGGAGATAAATTTGAAAGGAATTCGGTGGATGCCCGTGCCGCTGGAGGGGCAGAATGGCACCTCGCACTTCTGTTGAAGTGACTTCGTTGAATATATGACGTAAACTTTTCACACTTTAAGGCAAAAAGTAACTCTTACCAAAGTTGAATGCCGCCCGGGAACTTTTCGTTGGGAGCGAAGAGAAACGAAGAAAATTTATAGATTTTTGCATTTCATTGCTTCTGCAGGAGAAAAGTTTGCATTTTTCCTTTTTTCTTCTGAAAGTGTGATATGAAATACCTGCCTTCTGGATGTGACATGAGACATACGACCTGATCGGGATGGAATTTTTGAAATTAAGGTAAAGTCATTGAAGACGATGATTTAAATGGTTTAAAGCAATTTTGGCTTGCGGTGGGATGCATTTTAAGTATTTTAAGATGTAAGTGATGCATTTCTTGAGGAATTCACCGAAGGGTGAGAGCTGCACTTAAGTCGTCTTGTGCATCAGTTTTGTGTACAAAGGACGGATGTGGAATTCTGTTCTGGGACCTCACCCCAAGTTTAATTTTCACCCCGATTAATTGGTCAATAAGAGAAAATAATTGAGTAACGATTATAGGAAAGGAAGTTTTGTTTCCGATACACATATTTATGTAGAACGTAGCACGTAGAACATGAATTAAGGAGATTGCATCGCAACGCCCGGGTCTAGTGGGCGACAAGAACCACGTGCAATACTAAGTTAGGTTTGATGAAATCGCCAGCACATTTAGATGTTGGTCCATTGTGATACACACAGTCAAACTACTACCACTGATCGACAACTCCAGTGATGGAGTCGGGGTGATCGAACCGTGGATTCTTCTAACCAGGGACAGGCACTCAACCAACGGCGCCATCCAGCTGTGCTCATGCAATACTAATAGAAATATGATATAGCCCACACTCAGTTTAATCGGAGCTCGCAAGAGAAGACTTAAAGTACGATCCCATGACTTTAGCAGAAGCTGTCGTGACGAGGATGAAACTGTAAGGGTAAAACTTATCCAGTTCACCTGTCGGTTTTGGAAAACCGAAGGCTACGACACCTCGATGCCTTCTTTCATTATGGCCTAAGCGATCTGAAGGCCGCCCTGTGTTCCCAGAAGACCTTCAGCCCCGCACACTGTTCCTAAATAGTTGGAATGACTTTCAAATGAAGCCACTAATGTCTAGCCTAATCTAACCTTCTATCAAGACACTGACGATAAATTTTGTTTAATACAGAAACAAAATTAACAAGGGAATTCTTTGTATTATAGGAATGTTCGTTCAAGTGAAGACTGGAATTTCGTCATTTTCACAGGTTCTGACCTGGACCTAGCTATTGCAGCACCCACATGTGTTATGTGTGATCTATTTATGAGCAGATTGGATTTCCAATTTTATGCCGATTCTGAACGGCGAAGTTTTGAGATTTTCTACATTGCATCTAGCATTGTCACTGACTCGAAAGAAGCGAAGTCGTTGACAATAAAAATTGCTAAAAGGGGGAGAGTAGAATTAGTTTCTTCAAAAAGTTACTGACTTATCAAACTATCCTCGTAGATTGACGTGGAAGTCCAAATACCCGATAGTTGCACAGACAATGCGCGGATGCCTCGTCTCATCCATCGTAGGCCTCCAATGCAATCCAGTAAAATACGAAAAATGTTTGATGTGCCCTATGTGCGGTTGAAGACACTCGGCACACACAGCAAAACATCTTGTTTGGCATCGACAAAAAATCGTGCTTGATTTCAAACACACATCTTTAGACACAATGTAACCGAACAGATAATTTTGTTTGTTTGTCTCGTTTGGTGTGTGAGAAATGACAAAACTTATTTTCTATTGTGGTTCAATATTAAACTATTTAGTTCCTATTATTATTAGTTTATGATTTTACGATATTAATAGAGAGTCGTAAACATTAAAAATTATCAAATTTGAGATGCAAGTGATAATTAACTACATTTCACAGGTCATCGATTATAATTATTGTTGCTTGATGTTCATCTATCCATCTCTCCATGTCTTAATGAAATATGGTTACACTAAATCGAACCTAAATTTCCAAAGAAAGCTTTCAGAAAGCAATGCAGGGTGAACTAATATGAGTACATCATTATCAACATCAATTAAATGTTGTCCTTCAAAAGCAATCTATCGGCAACAAGTTTCTCTGCTTTGTTTTTGTCTCTTTATACAGATCTGAATTCATAGGCATCGCATTTCTGGGCCAATTTTTATGTAAACAAAATAAGCAAACTTCAAGCAATGTTATCGTGATACTTCTTGTTTATTTCGAAGAGAGTATCATAGACAGTCACAGGACATATCCGCTACAAGATGTTTTGCAGGCATGTAAGTCAAACGAGATCAACTTATAATATTGCGTGAATAGCAAAAGAGGAGGTCGACGGCCAATCATCGAACGAGGGCCAAACATATTTCGATTGACACCGCTTCTAATTTGGTAAACAGAAGCATTCATGCCGCGAGACACTAGTTCCACTGCAAAATTGAGAGATAGAATAGTCAATACAAGTCCCGCGAATAATGGGAATCCTCTGACACTTATCAGGAGGAGTCGTCTTATATGTCGCCACAACAATAAAGCTCACTATAGAACCCCGACGAACACGGAGACAAATTTTGCTTCAAATAGCATCGTGTACAACAATTATTGCCTGCTAACTTGAACAAGATTATTATTGGCCGCTGAAGAACTTAAAACGAGCGTTTGAAATACATTGCACACTTGTCTCTCTCTGTGCACTAGTCGAACGTTTTGGTGGAAACAGAAATAGAAACATGAAGGAAGTTTGTGTAAAAAATCTATCGTCAAGGCAAAAAGATGAAACCTTTGCTATGATGGAACTATAAAGTATTTACTGAGACAGAGGATGGATGGCCTCGTCAACAGCAAAAATGCAGCTAGAACAGTACTGGCTAACCATTGCATACAAACCAACTATCAATCAGATTGATGATGTTTAAGTCTGCAAACGGGAAAACGCTTTAGCAAGATAACAATTCTAGAAACTCTCCAAATTCTGAAGAACAACAACACTTACAGAATACAAGACACACAAAGCAGCTCGTCAGTTTATGTCGTGTAACAAATCAGAAGTGTTACATTTGCGGTAATCCAACTGTCATAATATAAAACTGATTTTCGAATCAAGAACTGGAAGCTACTCGTACATCTGTCAAATTGACTGTCATTTATTCAGTCCGTTTTGCCAAACCATCATGGCTTTAAACAACACGTGCAAATGATAAAATTGTTCGGCCAATATTCTGCGCGCTACGCCATAATTTTCATTCATTTTCACATCATCTTTTGCGATGAGGCCCATTTATGGATGACTGGGTACGTCAGCGAACAAAATGGTCGAATTTGGGTCGATACCAATCCACATGAGATCAAAGAATGTCCGAAATCACCCCGAAAAAGTCACTGTTTACTGTGGAATTTGGGTCCCCCTCCAGGTAGGGATCAGAATATACCCGGGGTAAGGCATGCCTGTTGTAAAAGGCGACTAAAATCCGGAGCTAAGAGCAACTGGTTGAGGATACGTCCATACTCCAGTGCTCGCCGTATAAGTTGCAAGCTCATATAGAGATTAATGGAATATAAGGATGCAACAATCTCAATTATAGATTGATGCACGAACAGTCCTCGGCTTTCGAATAATAGCGGCCAGTCTGGGGATGTTATGGCATCCTACTGGTAGCCTGACCAGAGGCTATAATCTGGTGCCACGGGAGATCAGGGAAGCCCTGAGACCTGCATAGGTTTCAGCCTGATCAATTGAGGTTGGCCCCCTAGTGGGAGCGTCGTGGTGGCTGTGGTTTAAAACCCAAAGTCGCGGAGAGAGTTGGAGATTATACCTGCATGTCTGAGAGTCAACCTTTGGTTGGGGGCGGACTCCGAGACTCCGAGTTGCAAAAAACAACCGGGTGCTACGACCCAAAGAGTAGCAGAGGTTTGGGTAGGCCTCACCACCTTACCAAGGTGGAGAAATAAGTCCATAAGCTTATTTATAAATTTGGAACTTAAGTTTCCTACTAAAGGCGTCTGGTCCAGCGTCCATAAATGGTCCTTAGGAGTAAGGGACCTCGTGATATAAGGCTTAATGCTAGGTGATCACGTTAATCAATTACTCATCTGTGGAATTTGGGCTGGCCTCACGGCGTCATCGGTCCATATTACTTTGAGAACGATGTTGGCCAAGCCATCACCGTCAACGGCGAGTGCTATAGATCGAGGATTACCAACTTCTTTTGGCCTGAATTGAATTATATGGACTCCAACGGCGCACAGTGGTGCAGAGGCTGTACACTGGTCTTAATTTTATAGATCTTTTCCTCTATCTTATACAAAAGGAACCACTGCCACACAGCTCACGCCACATTGAAAATTCTGCCCGAGGCTTCATCATCTCAAGTGGCGGCCATTCCTGAAGTCGCAGGTCTATGCGAATAATTCGCAGACCACAGCAGTACTCAAAACTAACACAACCCAAGCCATCTGCCAAATCCAGACTGGTTTATAAGCCAGAGTCTTGGTCAATTCAAATTGACATTTTGAATGCGCGCCACCCGGAGACGCCGCGGCAGTCATTTGAAAGATGTTATACTCCCTTCATAATGGCATCGATAGGCCTATCAAACAAATAAAAAAAATCGATGATACCTCACACACACATTTTATTTAAATTTCAAGATGGGAAGCGCTTAATGAAACTTCCTTTATGAAGTTTACACACACTGGTTAGTGTCAGTGACTTGCCGTCGTGCTGGGAATTAAACCCAGACACCGTAGGTTCATGTGCGGATAGTAAACGATTCTCTGAGGAGCACATCAACCCCTGTCCACACGTCGGGAAAACTAATGGAATAACTCTGTCCCATTATACATTAATTTCCCCAAAAACCGAGACTCTTTACAGAATCATATAATGGTTCAGAGCCTTTCGGAGGATTTGCAGACAAATAATTAATGCAAACTGAAACTAAATTTATTCAGTGGAACTGGGAAACTCTATGTAGAGTTGGAGGTAGTACTCTCACTCTCGCTCAAACATTTGTTTCACGTTCAACATCCTCAAAAAATGTTACTGCTGATGGATAACTAACACTTAGTGTGGCCCGGGTACATCCAATGGTTTGCTGTTAATCAATAAAAAAAAAAATATAGCCACGTAATGAAACCACGGTTCACTGACGAACAACGGCCCACAACCGAAACACGTACAAAAAGGCACGGAAACCCAAAGCTACTCTCTAGGAATATGTCAAAAATCAAAATTAAAACGTCGTTCCGTTGAGATGTGCTCCGCTCTGGCACACCTGCTCTTGGCCGCACTTCAAAGGAAAGCAATTAACTTTAAATGGAAATCGTTTATGAATGGCTCCCTCCGGTGCGCACTTCAGCACTGATATCACGTTACGCCATCGAGCTGCATTAAAAGGTTTTTAATACCGAGAGTTACCAGCGAAAGCACCCTCCGCGAGTGCTCGTATCTCCTTATCTTACAACGCACACTCTCAGCCACCCGCTGACTTGCATCTTCCCATATTTCGTGGAAGTGAACTGCACGCTCTTTTACGAGTCCATGGTACGTATCCCGCACCGAAGCGAAAATTGATATCAATTTCACCGCTAAATAACTCAAGAGATCTATGTGCCCTCCACTCCATCGCCTCAGAAGATGAAAGATGGCGTGTTCCATGGGAAAAAACAGCAACAACACGTTCACATTTCGCACAACTTCAATCGAATGCCCTTTCTCCACGGAGTATTGCATGCAATCAATTGAGCATGCTTGCGAGTGGAAATTATTTTCCTGTCAAAACTGCTTAAGATCTTTTCAAAAACAGACGAGTTCACGGTGGCGTATACGTAACTTTTTTTTTCTCAAAAAAAAGTGGTTGCTTGGGAACGAAGGAGATATGTGTCCTTACACGAATGGGAAGTGTACACACAATAGAGATGATGCATGGTCTGTGCACAGCAATTCTCAACAATTGGCTTAAATCAGACGAAGAGTTTGTTAATTGGAACTGAATCACATTGCCTACTGACGTACATATATGTCCGTTCAATAATCAAGACAATTCTACAAGCCAACCGTTCGGTAACATGTTTGAACGCATTGTGTGGCAAAAAGGCAGTCAGCTCTAGTCGATCCCAGTTCACAAGAACTCCCAGTCCCAGTCACTGCTGTGGCCTCCAATCAACAAACCAGTTTGTGGCATTCTAAGACTCCCTGCCGACAGGAGAATATAAATTCTTAAAATATTTCTCACAGCCCATTTGAAGCTGAAATTGGATCAACTGCCGAACATAGTTGATTCTGTGTATATTCGTTGAATAAGCTCCATCGTCCGCTGGGAATTGAACGCAGGCCAACATGAAAGTACGTTCCTTGCCGTAAATGTTCTGGGTAAATTCAAAAACCCGTTTGTACTCATTCCCTATGTTCCCTACGCGAAGGGAGGGAGTTCTCCTTTTGTTGTTGTTGTTTGCATGCCAAGCAAATCCATTTCCCTGTGGAACCAGTCGACAGGGGTTATTTAGGGGTAAGTGTTGAGTTCCCTGTTAGGGTTTTATTTTCATTTGCAACTCGACCTTACTCATTCCTGGCCTCGTCCTTATTACATTCACTTTTTTATTATTTTTCTTTTTTTTTAGGGGATTGATCCCTTATCTAATTCGTTGAGGTTATGCGGAAGGAGATTGTTTCCTGGACGTGGCCTGTCACGAAATGAGGACTGTTTGGCTCAATCCGGGAGTAGTGTTAGTTTTTCACTACCTTCGTGGAATCACAACAAGATCGTGAACTTACTTCGGTCCATAATGCGTTCGCGTGTACTAAACACGGAAGTTGCCATGAACTTACTCGGAACCTAGAACATCTCAATTTTCCGCGCAAAAGTCCATCACAACCGGCCCACCAGCATCATATAAAAAAAAAAACAACGAGAATCATCTTCACGATCGAAAAAAGAATACATCGCGTTCATATCTATAACAGAAATGATTTGTAAGGAATATGCAAACTAATTGTTTCGCCCACTTGAACACGAATATCTGTCTGCGGCCATGCCGAGCATAGTTTTTCTTCGCCTCTGTGTGGGATGTCGCATGTGGCCTCTTGGAAGAGGCCGCAAGAATTTACTCGGCTTTCACTGGACTGTCAAAGCAAGCAGAAATTATGTTACCGCCGGAGTGACACATCCCGCCCAACATGCACTCAATCACTTCAGCCAACATCGGAAAGGCATTTCGGCGGCGATAATTAGGGAAATTCCATCGCAAAGACGCGCATTTCTTTGGCTATCTTCCTCTCCCAGCATCACTTATGCAATGGTGCACAAAGTGACACATTTTCCTTCATTTTCTTTGAATTATTTGTCAAACACACACGTTTGACAGGTGAAAGCTGTCACGACAAAGACAGACAGAGTTAAGCTCTCAAAAAGAAATACTCGCATTAATTACCGTTAAAAATTGAATATCACTTTTACCGTTTAATTAACGTTGACACAGTTGATGTCATCGAAATCATGTCAACGACCCTCAAGCGGATTAAGGCCAGATTATAAAACAAGGATAGCACTCCGGCCCCCACCGCGGCGGAAAATGTCTTCTCAAGAAGTCATCGCATATTAATTCCATAAGTCAATAGGGATGACTTCTTCCATTCGCAACGTCGCTTCGCCCCATCGGCAATCAATCAACTCACCCCTCTAGGCCATAAATGTACCAATAAACGTCGGTACACAACCAGTAATCAATAACCGTGCGTCAAAGATATATTCCATGTGTTCATTTCACTAGAAACATATTTTTAAAATTCCTTCCTTTCGTTTCGCCTTAAAACAAACTCACTCATTCACCATTCACCATTTGCGCGCCTCCCCCGGGTGGCTGTCATTTATATAAATAACGACAAAGTCTGCGCTCTCTTTCGCCAAGGCATACGCTGTGTGTGCAGCACAGTAAATAGATACTTTTGATTGATTAATCGAATAAATCCCAGTCGCATTCGATTGAAGGAGACCTGTGCATTTGCGAAATTTAATGCACTACATCCACGTGAGGCCCAGCGACACACAAACAAACACAAAAACAAACACTCTCACTTAGAACACACACTCGATAGATACATCCAAGGTCGGATGTGTGAAATTTGGAAAAGAGACAAACTAGAATTAATTGACATGGATTGACCAATTTTTGGACCGATTGATTTGGGAGCAGGTCGAATGTACATCAACTTACAATTTGTATCTGTATCTGCATATGTAGATTATGTTCCACATCAATCGCGATGCTCTCCGGACATGTTTCGGTATGAGGTTCACTATTGCCCGACACGACTGTATTTTGTATCTACTATTTAATACGCTACCGATTAAAATCATTCGACTGAATGTTATTTTTGTGTGTGAAATGCTCAAAAACAATCGAATTTTCAACCGAACAGAAATGAAAAAACAACGAAAAATTAAAAAACAAATTTAAGATACAACCGGATCGCTGAGAGATCGAAGCGCCTCGCCGCCGACGTTACAACTAGACGTTCTGAGCGGATACTACCAGTGACCGACTTCAGATCAGTGGTACAGAGTACAGCTACGATGGGAAAGTATCTTTTTCTTCTTTTTTTTTTTGTTTTTGTTTTTTTTTCTCCTCCTGATCTGATCTGATAGCCAGCCAGCACCCTCTAGAGCCTCACTGTAGGAGCACGCACGCGAGATGCTCTCAGTGGCCATGTGCATCTACCTAATGGACTTGTATTTATGGCAAATTCGTACGAAGGAGAGCTTTCTTGTTGGCTGGCTCTTGATTGCCGCAGCCTCCGCTAGACGAGAGATAAAAATAAAATCGAAAGAAAATATTAATAGATTGTCACTAATAAATTGACACTCGCCACATGGCTCTTGGAAGACGTCGCTGCGGCGACGATAACTAAATTAACAGTTTGTTGATCTACAATCTGCTGCTGCTGCTGCCTGCTCCTGAAAGCGTTTAACCGCTGAAATGCGAAATGCGAAATTCGAAAATTCCCACCAGCCATCGAGTCGAATTCAATTTTGGCCTTTTCAATCCCACGACTTGCATAGATTTTCGATAAAGATAAAGGGAGCAGCAAAAAAAAGACATTTAATCGCTGTCATTACTATTTTATTGATCGTTTCGCTGGGTAGATTGTATTTGGTGTCACTTGCAGGCACAAGGCGGCTTTGACTTTGTCTTCTTCCGCCGCAGTCCTTGTAGTAATGTGCCGTGCTATAAAATGATACCATTTAAAAATGGCGCGAGTTGTGGGTGGTGGGAGGAGAACAGCTTTGCAATAACCATTTGACATTAGATTGCATTGGATTCATGCGTGCTCTTTGACATTAGTTGGTGCTTTCACGCAACACTCTCAGCGAGTGCGACAGCAGGCGAGGGCAGTGAGGTGCGTGCGACAGGCTGCCAAAGGCACACCCGCCTGACTGCAGGAGACATAATGTTTCATTGAATAATCGACCAGATGGAGTGGGTAAACAAATGACATTCAGTGCAGGAACTGACGGCTGGTGGGACGTTCTTGGTGGGAAATTATGTCGTTGGGGCTATAAGTGATGTCTAATCGATTTGTTGGGCTGTGTGAACGGTCACTAATTGCAACGTAATGCACCTGTTGGCTGGGGATGATGGGGGAGGTGGTTGGGTATTCTTGAGTGTTTTTATTTTGTGAATAATGTTGTATTTCGAAGAACTTGAAGGGTCGATGGCGTGCTGTGGGCAATGCCGGTAATGATTGGATAGATGTGCGTGTTTGAATTGAGATTAGCTGAAGGAAACTCTAATCTTCACGATTAACGAAATTTTAGTTGCTAAAATGGTGGAATGCACGACAGCTTAGACAGAAAGTTCTGATCTCCGCTTCGGTACTAATCTTCCAGTTACAGTCATAGGTGCACCAATAGTAGTACTTAATTGAATGTATATTTATGCAGATGACAGACGCCGCAAATAGCGCCTTCAGGATCATCCAATCCAGTGGCTGGCACCCAAGCTCTACTGGTCATGCAAGTATACTGGATAGACTACAAATTGAACAATGCGAAAGCTACTATACCTCCCCAGTCCTTGACTTCGAAATACCCTTCCGGTGTTAGTTCCCAAACAGGGAGGAGAGCAATACAATTAAACCCATCAATAATTCGTCCATCCACGTGTGCACATGTAATGGTCGAAGATGCCTTTTAGCGCACGAGAGCGGGCATTCTCTCCGAATTGTTAAACATGCACTGCCCCATTAGAAGTGCAGTTGTGCAGTGTTTTTCAAACGGAAGTCCTGCCAGTGAAGGAAGCGGCCAAAATGATATCATCCTAATTGACAGTCCATTGTCCATTCAAGCAATTTCGGCTATTGACATCAAGTCCTCACATTTCATTGCCGCCAAGAGCTTAAGGTTCTTAGCATGCACCACTCGATTATTCTATGCTTGGTCCCGAGTCATAGCTGTCAATGAGTGTCAGCTTGCCAGGAAAGAGACGGAAACCGAGGCATTCCTATATATTAAACCACTTCTTTTAGATGCAAAGCAATCATAGAGTTAGCAAATAAAAGGTGGATCTCCTTAACCACCTGTGAGACCACTCGGACTACATGCACATATTGGTACAGCTCATAGAGTTCGTGGTAATCTCAACGCACATTATTTTGACACTGACAGCTGTTTCCCGCTAGAAATCTTGACAGAAAGTATACCTCCGCGGAACGAAATGAGTCGCTTTTTGCTTGGACAACGTTGGAAAATATTGAAAACTTGTTTTCAAACAGTGCGTTTTTCTTTTTGAAAAGAAGAATTTTTGGCCGAAAATAAATTAAGTATCCACGGCGACTGCTGTACATAAGTTTGTGCAAAAGGTTCATGAGACTGTGACATGCTAGTGGACAACTCTCATGGTCTCCGTCGTCGTACGTTGCGTACTGATGAGAATGTGGCTGCTTTGGCGGAAAATGAGGCTGGGAACAACGTTTCGGTCAACGGTGGGCATGTTAACCGACTTTTTTTTTTACTGATTTCGAAGACATAGATTTGGACGATTTCTGGTTCAAGCAGGATGGCTCGCCATGCCAAACAGCCCATGCCACAATCGATATTTTGCGCACCAAATTCCAAAGTCGTGTTATCAGCCGACTTGGCGATGTCAATTGGCGGCCTCGGAGCTGCGATTTAGACTCTTTTGACTTCTTTTTTTTTGTTGTTAACCGTGAAGGACCGATGTTATGCCAACAATCCGAAAACGATTCGAGCTTACTTAAGGCCAATATCATCCAAGCATTCCGTGTGCTACAGTCCGAAACGATCAAAGGGTCTTGGAAAATTGGGGTGACAGAATGCGCTACTACGAAGCCAGACTAGGTAGCCACTTGAACGGCTTTGTATTTTATAATTAATGGGAATGTTTGTTCTTACTAATAAAGCTGTAATACATGGAACAAATTTAATGTTGTTAATTTTATATCAGTTTTAAAAAGACCCACCCTGAATATTGTAAATGTAATAAAGTACCACTTGAGACTTGGCTGGCTAAATAAACATTTTAGCCACTTTTGGTAAAATTCAATTGTGACAATGAATATATCCGTATAAACGGGATGATTTTGTATAGATAAGTTATAGCATTCTATTGCTTCAGTGACGGTGCATGTACTTACTTGTACCTACTTTCTCGAAAGTTTAGGCGGCGTACCGAGCCTCGTAAGTTAAGTCAACGCCAGAAGAAATGTTTTCTGGAAGGAGAATTCTTCATTTTGCTTAAATGTGATTACACTCCGCAGACAGTGAGTTGAACCTAATCCAAACTAGTCAACCTAATCACAAATCACACTTGTGATGTACGATTTGTTCCCTATGTTGGCTTGATTTGAAATAGCAAATAAATAAGCAACAGCAAGTGTGTATTTGAATCTGGCGCATGCTTTCATACTTGAGGTGAGATGCAACACTCGTGTTCACCGTCTCATAACATCTTCAAACTCCACGCTCGTCGTCGTTCTGAGATCAAGAGTCTAATGCCATCTCTGAAATTGCAAACCATCATAGTCTTGCTTAAGGGCACAGATGAATCTGCCGAATTTGGACAGATAATCTCTTTGGCTTGGCAATTTTGCGTTCATGGCATTGCACGACGATATCTTGCTCTATTTTTCAGGATAACAAAGGATGCTTAGGTGCATATGGACCCAATTATCACATCTTAAGACCCAGCTTAAAAGAAGCTTTTTTTTGCTCTATTTTTTAGGATGACAAAGGATGCTTAGGTGCATATGGACCCAATGATCACATCTTAAGACCCAGCTTAAAAGAAGCTTTTTTTTTCTGGAAAACTGTTTGGGACTCTTTTCAGTCGAAATAAGACCGAATGGCTGAATGCAAAAATCTAAAAATCTCCGATGGAATACAGGATAAGAAAATCATTTCAAGCTGTTTGAACAACTCCCACAGACCATGTAGTGCCACTTCCGAACCGAATTCAGACACAATTAGAAGACAAGCAAGATACCAAACATACATGTCGATCGCTTACATATTGATAAACGAGTTCTCATTTCGAACAAATCCATTGAAAGCACAAGACCATCGAATCGATAAGCCGGTTTCTCTGTTAGGATGACCCAAATCGAATCCCTGCAAAATGCAAAACAATGACACCGCCTCACGTTAGTCGGTCATTCACCGCCCTGCCCATCGGATTCACTTCAATTTACAACCGAAAAATGGGACCACCAACCACTCGTCCTCTCCCCGCCACACCGAAACACTGCAATGTCATGTAGGTAATATTTCACCTTCAACAACTCGAAGCAGTTCCCTTAACGACGACGACGACGACGACGAGCAGTTCCTCCTCATTCCATTGTGACTGAACGTACATTCATTTTGGCGATTACAATCTGGTTTGCTGGTGCAAGGTTGGCTTAAACTTTCTTAATCCTTTTAGCCATGGCAGCCCCCATTGCGAGCGGGAGTGTGTATGCTGAACTGCAAGCCAAACAACGGAAACCAAGAACGAAAAGTTTACGTATTTTTTTTTGTGTATTTCTATGGGAAGATAAAATCTTGCAAAGGATGTTTCCGCATCTTATCTGATGCCAGTGTAACCATGGTCACAGAAGAAAAACCAATAACAAAATGGATGCAGTTGCAAACAACTTGTGCAAGAGTTTTGTGTTTGACTGAAGTTTTCTTTGTGAATTCTAGGTGCCTGCATGAGTTGAGACGAAGCATACAAAGGTTAAGTTTATTTGTATCTACGCACGTATCTGGATACTGGATAGAGGACGGAGTCTTTCACATCCGATGGGGGGGGGGGGGGAATGGCGAATCCTTAAGGGAAGCTGTTGAGTTTACTTTCAGCATCCGCCATCAGGCGCACTTCCGGGAAAAAGCTTTTTTTTTTCATTTCTTTTCTTTTCATGTTTTACCACAAATCGTAATAAAACGTGTCGCAGGCAGAGTGTTTTGTTAGACGAACGTGTTCGGGTGTTCCCCTGGTTACTGAGAAAGTGTTGATCCCCAAAGACTACACTCCGGATGAGGAAAGCATAAAGGAAACCATGACAACTTTGTCTAGACACACGAACGGATGATGGCATGGGCATAGTGTGGATAGATTTTTCATACTTCAACAGCTGTGTCGGGTTGCCTGTATCTTGTATTTAAGGCAAAGGAAGTCGGTTTTTTTTCTAGTCATTGTATCTCTTCCGGAATGTATCGACAAAATGAAGCCATTGAACGCATACGTTTTTGAGAGGAAGCCAAACATTTTCATCCCGATAAGATTGACTGCTTTGCGCTGCTTCAGAGGAGGGGGACCAGAAGTGACAAAGTTGCACGAACGCAAGCCAATAAAATTCATTGCGTCATCGAATTTATTTTATGGCCATAAAAAGGCAATTGTTCGGGTTTTTTTTTTTAATGTAACTCGGGAATTCTCAGCAATTTTAAGGTCACACATCTATGCAGTAATCTTGTTTTTTGTTTTTTATTCACCCAAGTGCAAATTGAGAAGCACGAGATCTGAATCTCGTGTGATATCGACTCATGAAGGACGAGTGCTAAGGCGTGAAAAAAACTCAGCAGTATACAGCAGCTTAGGAGTGATGCTTGAATTTGAATGCCGACATTCGACAGAATCCGAAAATCCACCTTAGCTACCTTTCATGTCTGGGGGAGTGTGATTTAAAAAATTAACGACTGCACCTACGAATATTTTCAATTTAAGGTAAGAGCGATGCCAACATTTGGCTAAGATGGAAAGGCCCTTTCTTCAAAGTGAATAACGCGATTTCAGTTTCATGCATGGAATGTGCCGCTCAGCATATTTTGTACTCACTCAACTGCATCAAAATACAGTGCATCACAAAATATGTTTCGTGCCCAGAACTTCAAAAAGGTATCAAAACGCAAAAAATCCCCGATATTGTGTCGGACGATTTTTAGGGTCATGAGATAGCAACGATTTTAGAAGTTTCTTTCGAACTTACAATTGTGCAGGAAAAAACTGAAAGCCGCAAATGCTGACGGTAGACTAATTCGGGTGAACCAGTTCGACAATACAGACTACGGTAGAAACGAACCACAAACGATAATTATTCAAGTTTTCAATGAACATTCACATCATTTGGATTTGTCTCATACCAGACAAAGGTCTTTAAAGGCATTTCGTAACAGTTGAAGAAGACAACACCACTGCACGCCAAAAATGAGGGAACAATCAAAACAGCTGACTCATGCAGGCGAACATGGTTCAAAAAAGACAAAAATGGTGCAACAACTGCCTATTTTGTAGACTTTATGCAATCATATGTTTTGGAAGGGTTAAAATGGTTGGAATATCCTTGCGAAAAGTGTATCGCTCTGAAAGGAGACTGCTTTGAAAAATAAATTCAAATTTGAGCAAAAACACAATTATTTCTTTTCAACGTCACTGACTTATCAAACAGACCTCGTAAAATAACATTTTTTAGTGTTGACAGAGTGGCACTTCTTAGCTTATGCAAGAAAGTACTGCCTCTGTCTGCTCCTGTAAAGGGACATGTCTACAATGCGGGTTAATTCTTATAAAAATCCAATAGTCATTCGTTATAAGATCAAATAATTATTAAAATTATATATTATACATAAGAGAAAAGATTTCTATGTCAAATTAGGCCACATTCAAAATTAGGTAGTAATTATATCGGACATCAAAGCTAAATTCAATTAATTGAATAAAATGATTCGTGACACAAGTCAAAATCGAACATGCACAGTAAGCAATGTCATTTCATCGTAGAAAGACGTACACACCAGCAGCAATTTATTCAATTCATTAATGCCCTTTAGAAAAATTGTCTTCAGCGATGAAACTTATGTCTGGTTTAACGGGTGTGTTAATAAAACTTTAGGGTTGTAATAAAGCAAGCAATATGAATATTATACAGACTTTTCGAAAAAAGGTGCTTAGAACTATTGATAATGCACCATGGTATATCAGAAACGACGATATCCAGAGATCTTGAAATGTTACCTGTCCAAGACGAAATCAAGAAAATCGCTTACAAACATAAGCGCTGCCAGGAAGAGCATACAAAGTGTGCACGTTATTCGATCATTGAGAAAACTAACGTCTTCAAAGGACTAATCCCCTTGATCTCGAGCGATAGCCTACACCCGCCCATGATTGTGCTGTTAACAGGAACTTTCATTGGAGAGTTACCTGTCAAACGTACCTAAATCAAGAAATACAAAACTACTGGATAAGTGCTACACTAAGTTTTAGACGAACATAACATTTGAAGGGAGGTGGTTTTAGTGAGTAAAAATCTCACACTTCTATGGGCGAACGTTCGCCATAGAGTCTTGTTGAAGATTTCCACCTACACCCGGACAAAAAACATTTGCACTAAATAATCTTTGGGAAACATTTATTTATCAAATCAAACAAACATTTCTTTTACAATTTTTCTGTATTTTGCTTGGCTATTAAGGGCCGATGTTAAATGTGAAGCCACACCTAAACGTCAAGATTTTTTCTGCATTTCATTTGACATTTCTCAATTTCAGACTAACTATATTTGAACCATGGAAAGATACACAATGGTCAACGGTCAGAATGGTGGCAAGAAATGGCAACAGTCGATGATCAATTTTCGAAGAAAATCATCTTCAGTGATAAGGCACATTTTCACCTCAGTGGACTCGTCAATAAGTAGAATTGGCGCATTTGGGCGAATGATAATCCAAGAGTGATTGTCGAAAAACCAATGCACCCACATAGAGCGACTGTTTGGTGCGGTTTATGGGCTGGCGGCATTATCGGACCGTATTTTTTCCAAAATGGGGCCGGTCAGGCAGTTACTGTGAATGGCGTTCGCTATCGTGAAATGATATTGAACTTTTTATCGCCCGAATTGAAAGATAACAGCTAACGAATCAATGGCTCTTTTGTGCCACAAATTCAATGGCCGTGTTAACTCACGGGGTGGCGATGTCAATTGGCCGCCAAGAGCATGTGATTTGACACCGTTGGATTTTTTTCTTCGGGGTTATTTGAAAGAAAAGGTGTACGTCGATAAGCCAGCAACAATTCAAGAGCTAAATGATGAGATAATTCGGCACATTAACGGCATAGAACAGCAATTATGCTTCAGCGTCATCGAAAATTTGGACCATCGGATGGAGGTGTGCCGCCGAGGTCGCGGTGGCCATTTGGCCGATATTTTGTTCCATACATAATTGAACCATACCAATATTATCATAATAAAAAGAAATGACAATAGTTTCCTAAATAATTTGTGTTTCATTCAAAATCAACATCGGTCCATAAATTTTAACCACCCTTTAGGTACTATATATATAACTCTCACTAACGAAAACAATGCAATATACAAGAGAAACCCTTGAAATGTTGATGCGTACTCTTCTTGGTTCCTGTTTCACTTTCAATGAAGTCGATGACATTGAAGAAAATCGTAAATATGTTGATGAAAAAGATTCTGGTAGAGTAATCAAAAGCAATCAAAAATTACAGAAAAACTTTGTTCATGCCTAGAAAATCAGCATAACTTTACGCAAAATTGACCAACAAATTCGCGGTCCGACTAAGTAGTTCTTTAACTAATCTATGAACATTCGTTGAGCTTCATCAAATTTTCAACTTGCAAATGATTCTGTTCCAAAAATCTCAACTAATTGCTGATCGAAGCAGCAACATTGTTAACAAATTCAAAAACTTCTAAAGAACTCATGAATTTCCATGGCACGACAACATTTCAGGAACTCCTTAAATTTATCAAAAATCTAGTTTCTCAAATCCATTCTCCGACTAATTCATAAAAACAATCAAGTTTTGATCTTTAGATCTGCCTCGTAAAATTGAGGTAAGTCCTAGCCACATTCATATGCAATATGTGCGCATATTCAATTCGCAAATAGAGTTGAAAAAAACAGTTCTTTAACCACTTCTAATCAAAGCAGAAGCAAATACAGTGCCAACATGCACTCGACGGACTCGCTTCCAGTACGGTTTTACAAAACAATTCTCTTGGGTAAATTTACAAAAAAAAAAAAAATGGCATATGTCAACTGTCAGATGTCAGTTCTTTTTGTTGCTAATATGTTAACTTCCCTAAAGTTTCGTGCATGATGGTAAATTGCGATTACCCCCCGTTCACATGAATAAAAAATTAACATACAGTCACGTAATTACGTACAGGGCAAGTAAGACTTTATAAAAAAAAAAAACAGAAACGAAAAAATAACAGAAAAACACACAAAACGAAGGGCACACACACGTGGCATAGTGGCCTTTATTATTTGCAAAGTAATTTGTATCCTAACAGCTGGCTGCACATGAGTTGCGTAACCTCGTGGCTCATCCACTAATTATGTACGCAAATGATAAATAAATGCAAAGAGCGCCTTATGCTCATCTTTTCGCCTTTTCAGTTTTCAATTTGTATTTTTTGTTTTTGGTTGATAGCAAATTACAACAAATGGGGGATGCTCACTACATAGCTAAACTAAATGGTGCTTTCGAACGAACTGATAAATAAATTATTATTAACCAACTAAGTTTTTTTTATTGTTTTTGTTTTTGCTTAAATTGTTGTTAAAGTCTGATGTTTATACCATTTTTGAGTACGCCAGATTATCATTGGTTGCTTCAGTGAAAGCCCTTCGAAGTCGTATCTTCCTACATTCAGACAGAGTTCGAGGCATAAGAAGGACACCCTGGAGAGAAATTGTTTGTTTGGATTTGTTCTTGTTTTTTTGGTTGGTTTTGTATTCGATTCAAGTTTTGATCTTATTTTAAGTGCAGTCGAATTCAGTTGACATTTTTGTTGTTATTCAAATGACAAAAAAAAAAATAAATTAAATATTTGTATTTATGCAACAAAGAACTCCAATGGTCAGTAACATTGTTTAGTGTTCTAGTAAATTTGCTGTTTGTTAAACCTAGTATAAATGTTTATATGTTTTATGTTGTTTTTTTTTCTGTAAATAAACGTTGCACACAGCACTGCCCAGACAACTTTGAAAATAAAATTCTATTAAGTACACAGTTTGGAAAAAAGACTTTATAAAAAAGGAAGATAATTTGAGGAAGAGATACTCTGAAAGCTAAGAAAGGTAAATTTAATTAAATCGCTATAGAAGTTGATAAAAAAAAGTTGAGATAAGTTTAAAATGCGAAAAAGAAGAAAGTAGTTAAGTTGATGTTGCAATTTCATGATCATTGGATGGAGATTAATTGTGTATTCTACATACTTCCCTTATGCATATCACACTAGATGCGTTTTCTAAAGAAAACAAAAGTTCGACTTACCTTAGTTCGGTTCGATGTATATCCTAAAGCTACATTAGTTGGAAATAATGTCCTATATTAGTCTAGTGGCACACGTGACCTTCTACATGAGGCAGTTAAACGTTGGTATTCTCATGTTATTGCCATAACCATACTCTAGTCTAGTGTTTGCCCGATGGTGTAGGTTTGCAAGTGAAGTGTTTAATTGAAAATAAAGTGCAAAGGAAATTTCCAGAATTTACAACGGTCACACAAAGGGATTCTGGAGATTATGGGAATGCAGTAGTTTTAAGCATCTACAATTTGATTATTTGTCTAAGCTTCGTCTATACGTAGGCAAGCCATCAGTAAAGTGCTACATCATTTCATTCAATCATAAATTAATGTCAGGTGGAATATTAAAAGAGGCAACCGCCTTACAAGCGTTCATCAATTGACAAGCGTTCATAGAATCGGCGCCTAGCCTCGCTGAGCCACAGATTCTTCACAGAGACTGCGAACTTGACAGCAGAGCATGTAGCCATATCGGATCTCTTAAAATTCGTTAAAACACGGGGTGGTTCAAGCCATCACGCGACTTGATAGATTAATAGAATATGTACCCCACAAATGAACGGACTCCCAATGGGCCCTAAGGCCTCCGAGTGGAAGTGATGTTCAACCATCACACTGCCCTTCCAAAACCTAACCTATCCTTAGACCAGTTCGCGGCCAACTTTCGAAATGCTATTACCGGAATAACGGCGCACATATTGGGCCGAGTCACAAAAAATGACCCACCGCTTGAAGCACTGCCAGCGAAGCCTAAGGTGCCATTGAATGATGTAATATTCTATGTAAAATGGAAGTCAAGTAGGAAATCATGATACTTTAAACAAGTTCCCTGATAACTGGCCGGTCTCGGCCCGGGCGCCACTTTATACAAAGAACAAAAAGTGTCATTAGGCAGCTCTCATTTGTTCTTTGACGGATGGTGGAATGTAGTATAGATCCAAATGATACAGACTGAAATGTCAACATGATGGTGCTTCTGTTGTTAGTCAGTAATTATTTCCCAAACGCTTACATTTGACAATTTGACAAACAAGGCTTCAAACAATTAACGTCTCCAGCTTCGCACACCAAGTTGGTTGATGTCCTTATCCACTTGTGTAAGCTACCTCCATCGTTGATGTGCTTCTTTGCCCATGGTTCGGCGCCAAGTCGGTTCAATCACTCTACAAGGCCTAGCCATCGCATGCGTTCGATTCATCCCCAGCTCGGTCCACTTAAGTCAATACAGAACTCGAAGGCTCATTGGCTTGTGTTGCGTTTTCGAAAAAAAATCGATGAGATGTAAACGAATGTGAACCATTTGATCCAAATATTGGCATCCTCGATCAGTTTATTTAAAACGCCCACCAATGGCGGCATCAAACAACCAATCTTACTGGCTAAGCCATTTCCCCAAGTGACGAGAACGAGAACGACACCACCACAGCGTTGAATGGTAGGCGTGTGGTTAAGACATCCAAAATCTAAAGCCCAACCCCTTTAAAATTCTGAATTATCCCATATGAATTCGTCAAGAAAATTTAAATTAAAAGATTTCATCAGCAATTCCGTCCCATGATTCAGGAGAATCAACTCTCACAACAGGCTGAAGGACAAATCGTACGAAAATGTGTGCATATTTATGCCGAAAACCTTGTCATAGAAGCCCCCACCGTCAGAGGAGATCTATTCCGAAGGACATCGCAAAGCAGCACGCCTCAACCCGTCCATTTGCAGTAACCAAAGTCCAAGGGACGTCATAAAACAAACTCGGCAATATATTTTTGAATGAAAGGAAAATCCCTAATTCGTCTAGGATAACATCATCACCGCTCGGCACAAAACCAAACCAAGAAAAACAAAACCATGTCAGTTAATCCAAGCGAAAGGGTCAGCAGTACATGACGAAATAGGAAAAGGCCTCGTAAAGCCTCATTACAACCCACTAACGTGGATGGAGTGTGTCGGCCCGGCCAAAGCCCGGCATTTGATGTGCATCACTCAAACCCCAACCGGTAGCTTTCAAAAATTCGTAAAAATATACGAGTATCACCGCCTCGTCGGCCGCATGCAAAGGAGAGCAGTCGGACGTGAGCAGGACCTTCTTTTGCGTCTCTTAATGTAACCATTTCTTCCTCCTTCAAATCAGTTATAAAAACCAAACGTCAGGCTTTTTCGTCACATCCCCAAGCGGAGCCCATTTGCTCCACGCGCACCTGTCCCCAGCATAAACCGAATCGATTGCGGAATAAATTCATCGATAGGTGTTACGGGTGTCGCCTGCTCACTAGTTTCGATCCCAGGGATAGTGACGCTTCTGGATGTTTATAGCCCCAGACTACACTCTCTTCCAGATGCACGCACCGAGGGGGAAGAATTTCAATTTCGATTACGTATCCGGATGCAGGAGCAAAACGAGAACCACTTAAAATGATGTATCACTCAACATTGTTGCGAATAAAAATATCTTGAAGTCCTCTCCGACCCGACCCGACCAGCCCATAAAAGGAAACGTAAACTCAGCAAATAGTAGGAAAGTGCCTTCATTTCCATGCTGCTCCCCCCTATCAACAGATCCTTTTGCATATCATCCCTACCTCATCGTTGCCCCTAGGTCCTTTTCTACATTTTTGCTCTCTCCCAGCGGCTGAGTGTGTGTAGGTGTCTCGTGTGTTTTGCGAGTGTGTACAGCTGCCCTAACCTAGTTGTGTTTTGTAGCACTTATTTGTCAACCATAGTGTAATCGTTTATTGCTCTCAACATACACACACACACGCACACAGGACCTGTGGTGTTCAATCCTATTTGCCTTTATTATGTTCTTGGGAATGGTTTGTTGATTTTCAGTTTTTTCCTCCGTCCTCCGTCTTTTTTCGTGACGACGTGAGACGGGGTCCAAGCTTCAAGGACATCCCCGGACACTGGGTCGGGAGTTTACGTTTCGCAGGGGGCGCAGGGAATTCAAACTTTAATGGTTAATGTTTGGAATAATGTTCTCCTTAACAATTTGATCACCTTTTGATGCGAGCAGCGTGATAAGGTGCTGACCTTTCCCTTGTAGTTTTCGTGTGGTCCCATCCTTGCCATGGTTGGGAGGAGGGTGATTTTTTTGTTTGGTTTGTTGGTTAATCAATATCATCCACTTGAGTGGTTCGGTTTGTGCCGGTACCTGGATTGAGACTGGAGGTTGTCTCAATCCAAGCGGCAACTATTTCTAATGACAGTGTGAAAGTAATGGATCTCTTGTTCCAGGACATTAACGTCCAGTCCATTGCCGTTGCGACCACTACTCTGTGCTCTACTTTACGACCAATGTTTACGTTACTTTGTGTCAGAACCATTGGCCAGTGTGCGGTACTCTATTTTAGTGAGGGTATCAAACCAGTTTTAGGGATCCGCCGACGACGACGACGTGTTTTATTATTTAAGAGCCAGTAAGAATACTGATTGGTCATTCTCCCCCATCTGTGAGCGTGTGCGTGCGTGTGTGTGTGGATTGGTCGACGGATGAAAAACATTTGAAGCCATGCTTGGTTGAGGATAATAAAGAAGTTTGTTAATTCACTCCGGGGCGGTGATGTCTGAAAGGTTCATGCATAAATTCATCATAAAAGGTGAGGTTCAAGGTTAAGGACATCATTCGAGAATGCAGAAAGAAGGGGGACGAATCGAATTTGCCAAAGAGGTGAATATGGGTTCCACAGTGCTTCCTATTCAATTATGGACAGCAAAAAGTGTGAGTGTGTCCTTCTGTGAAGATAAAGGTGCACGCACAGATGCTGTGTCTTGAAGGATGTGACTGAGCCAAGGATAAGAGGAAAAGTCATCTCATTTTTGAAGATTTATTGAGACCAAAAATTAGATCGACATTCTTTTCTTTTCCAAGCGGAGAACACACGTGTGCATATATTTTGAAGCAGCTTTCTCAGTCCATCTTGAGATGATGAACCCCGCCGGTTGGGGTAACTATTCAGAAAAAGGGACATCCCTGCTTCGCTCGAAAGGGGTTTTCATTAAGGGCCATTTAAAGCTGGTACACCACGATGGTGTAATGTGTCGAATAAACTGTAAGAAACAACAATTAATCAAGTCACAGCCTTACACTCCACTTGTCACTGCAAACGATCCAGGACTGAGAAAAGTGACCCTTTTAAGCTATTATGCTGATTTATATTTTTTACTGTGCGCTTTTGAGGACGCACGTGGGAATTGAAGCGAAGGAACCTTCGCATTCCACAGTTCGGAATATTTTACTCTTGAGAGTATTTAATAAACTGTGCTCATAAATGCAGAGTTGTGGTGGTATGGGTGGGGGAATGTATTTTTTTTTACTTCACTTAAAGTGGTTATGAAACTGAACAAAATATTGCTTGAGAGAAGCATTCCGCTGCGGAACAGGTAGTCACTGTCAACGTTGGTGAATGAATTTGGATCGATGGCGAAACAGTTCTTATCTAGCAAACATTTGGTAGTTAAGGCAGAAACTATTGAGTAAACATACGTATTTGTCGGCAACCCTGTGTGTCTTAGGAAAGTTGAAGAGATACAAGCTGCGCTTAGAAATAATGACTGGCAATGTTTAAATCATCAAATCAGCATATTTAGACGGTATTTAGGGCAACGCTGAACAAAAACTATACTAAAATCGGCTGTAAACATTCCCAGCAATCTCTTGCAGTTATTGAATATCTATGTTGGTCTCTGTTCCAATCAAATGAGTACACTTACAAATGAGTAAATAGCGAAACAAAGATATATCGCGTTCGGCAAACCCTTCTTCAAGTGGTTTTCCGACTTGGATCCGTAGTGTGACTTCTCTCAGATCGCTAACCAAAATATATCGAACATAATCAAATTTCTATACTCCACAGGCTGAATTTAGCTAACACAAACAACCTAGGCCTACTACTTGGAGCTACTTGTACCCGGTATGAGCCAAATCGGATAGCCACTAAAACCAACCAACCAACACTTGAATGCTGACTGTAAACCATGGTGGAGGAAGTACTATGGTTTGGGCGAACTTTTCATTACTTGGCGTGGGTCCTATTCACCGCACAAGACAGCAAATGGATCAGGTAGCGTAAAAAGACAACATGACGCACACGATGAAGCCATTTTCAGATGAGCACATGGCTGTTCCTGTTCCAGCAGGATAACGATCCTAAACGCACTACTAAGAGTGCAAAAGAATATTTTCGCACTGAAAGCGCCAACCTTTTTGCATTGCCCAGTCCAGAGTCTTGACCTAAAAACCTTTAGAAATGGCTTCGAAGAAGAAAACCGACAAAAATTGACGAATTATTCAAGAAAATTGAACAAGTCTTGCAGATCGATTCCGATCGATCCTTGTCAGAAGCTACTCGCCAGTCTTCCTAAGAGGTGCCAATCTGTGCTACCAACACAAGGTTGTTCTTCTTTATTTGGCGCTACAGTCCGGGGTGGACCTAGGCCAACCAACAAACCTTTTTGAAGCGATTTCTGTCTAGTTGTCTTCAGTTTCGCAGGCCAAGTTGGTTGAGGTCCTTGGGCCTGACAAATGGGAAATAAAAAATAAGTTTTGGTTTAATTTAGGAAGTCACTCTTGCCCTCAACGGGAACACCATTAATTACCGAGCAGCAATGCTTTTGAAACACGGATTTTAGCGTGCCGGGTTGGTTTAAATTGGCAACAGTATTTTGACTGGCGCCCATTTTTTCAGCTATCAAGTGATTTATTTTTAGTTTGGTTTGTCATTTAACATGAAACGGCCTGAACAACGCTTCCAAATTTAATGGCAAACTTATTTTAAAAATCATAGTTCTGTTCGAAATACGTATCGCGCACTGCGTCCATTTTCACCATGCTCACTTTTGGTTAAATGGATACGTCAATAAACGAAATTGTCGTATTTGGAGTGATGATCATCCTCAAGTGTATGTTGAGAAACCATTAGATCCACAAAAACTGACTGTTCGGTGTGCTGTATGGGTTGGTGGAATAATTGATCCGTACTTCTTTAAAAACGATGCTGGACAGAATGATACAGTCAATGGTAACCGGTATAGAGCCATGATTACTGACTTTCTCGGTCATCAATTGAACAACCAAATGAACACAGATCGTGCCACAATTGATTTATTGAAGGGAACGTTTGGCAACCGCTTGACTATTTTCTGTTTATGTGAAGTTGCTAGTCTACGCCGATAAGCCCGAAACGATTGACCGCTTGGAGGACAGCATTCGCCGCGTTATTGCCGATATACGACCACAAATGTTGGAAAATGTCATCGAAAATTGGACATTCAGATTAGACAACGTCCGAGCCAGTCGTATGCCAGAAATCATATTTAAATTATAATGCCAGAAGATTATCTTTTAAATAAAGTAAATTTCATGTCAATTTAAAAAAAAAACATCTTTGTTTTAGTTCATTTCAAAGTTTTATACCTCTAACAAAAAAAAAACACCCTTACATCATCTCATCTTGTACCTTGAGCCCCTGACTTATCGAACAGTCCTCGCAGGGGGAGGATCCACGGCCACACTAGTGGGTGTGCTGAGAGCTTACATTCCGTCCACGTAAAAACACAATTGTTGTGTATGAAGTCTCTGCCTCAGATCAATTGACGAACCTACAACAACAGCATGGCGCAAAATTCACATTGATGCGAGTCGCTATATTCCTGAAAACTCTGATCGCTGTGTACTTAAGGAAGCGCTTACCAACTGGAAGATATTCACACGCAGTGCAAGGCACACGTTACTGCGATCCAGGAAGAGCGCTGGATGAGAATTAAAATAATAACGAAGAAGCGGTGCGACACATTTACCAGCTGTCACAAATTATTGCACATGTTGGGATGCGGATTTCTCGTAGGAAAGTGTTCGCTGGACTGATAAGTAAATGTGCACTCGGCATTCAAAACAGATTCTACAACATATGTGTACATTCCCCTGCGACAAGGTTCAAGACTCCATCAAAGAGAACCTATAACCTCTCGGAGTTTGTCTGAAGAACCATGTAAAAATATATAATTTATGAATGACTGAAAAATAACATTGTTCTATACTCCTTTTGTTGTTTTTTATTTGCGCTATTCACCCCTTAGATCTAATCACATGTCTCAGCAGTCAGACTTCACTCTGTGCCACCCAGTTACCAGTCGTTGCTTGTGGTTTACAGTTTTCATGAATAAACAACAATGGTCACTTACTCCGTAACCCCGAGACAACCGCATGACTCTGACATTTGACTGACCATTGACCAAGTCGACCGCGTTCACAGAATCCCAACAATCATTCCCCTCCCCATTCCCATTTGAATTGGAAATCGTAAAACTCAAGAGCTCACTCCTCGTCGTGTCGTCCTGTCGATGTCCTCTTGTCATTAACGACAATCGCCATTTTAAGTGCGCGTCACTTCGGAACGTGCTCTAATGAATTCCTTATCACACATTCCCTTCACTCGCTGCCTTGTAATTTTGCTCATTTCATTGCACATTTTTAATTGAATGCCTTCGCACAATTAAATTGAATTTCCCCCTCGCATCTAAAGCCATCGCGAGGCGATTCGAAGACATTTTGCGTGCGCCAACCCCTCGGACAGGGTCACGCGGTTAATGGAAAATTTGCGCAATGGCCACTAACCAACTGGAGACACGAACAATAAGGTTCTTTAATAATAGACCAGCGGCTGCTTTAATGGCAAGCATATCCTTCTTGTCCTCCGGCACAGGCAGCCCCAACCGGCCGGCCTACTTGGACCCACGAAGTGCCGATGAACTCGGCGTAACCATGCGGTTGTGCCATCTATGCTGGTCATTGTATTGTAATTACATTTGCCAGAGTCTCGTGCCCAGCCGTCCCCCGGCCAGAGACTGAAGGCAAATTGCTTTATGATGGACCCATCGTAACTTATGAATTGCCGCCATATTTCCAATGAACAATGAGCATCGCCTCGAAGGACATCAACATACTTATGCCGAGCGAGATACCACGGCACTTCGACGAAATTTTATCCACCCAACGACGGACGACGGGGGCAACTGAAACTGAACCCACTAAGGCGATATTCATGAGGTCCTCAAGGACACGTACCGCAGCCCGTGGATGTGAAGACGTCTTCGACACATCTACGAGCAGCACGCTATACCGGTTCATATCCTTTTATATCCGGACTTGACTCGGCCTCTCCTGCCGCCGCAGTGCCACCCCAATCATCAATGATTCAATCCCCTTGCCCCTAGGGTGCGTGGGCGCTGGATGGAGAGTGGGAAGACGACGATAAACAATCAACAAAACGGACACAAAAGCGGAAAAACGGAAAAACAAAAGCATCCACATGGACACAGACACACACACACACAGAGAAGAAACAAAAAAAAAAACGAGAAGAAAACAGTGAAGGAAGGGAATGGAAACAATAAAACAAGAGTGTTAGCGTTTGCGTGCGCGGAGAATGGAAAGCTAATTAATTTGAATATTAACGGTAAATGTCGTCTGGGCCAGCACATCTAGTCGCAACGTGAATTCGAGTTGTACTCACATAGTGGGGTCGGTGGTGGTACCAGGTCTATAGCAAAACACAACACTTGACGACGGACCACATGTCAATTGACTCACCTGCTTGAAGGGCCTCATGCCGCCGTTGATGCGCAGCGAGTCCGCGGCAATGCCGGCGATGCCATCCTGTGTGTTGTCACGTAACTGCTTGAGCGACACGTTTGGTACGGTATGCGAGTGACCGCACGTATTGTGGCCACCACAGCAGATGATATTACTGGCCTCGGGCTGGGAACTCTGCCGGATGATCCGTGAACCGTTCGTCGGTGAGCATGTGACCAGAACTGGTGGCACTTGCTGATGCTGCTGCTGCTGATGAGATTGCTGCTGCTGCTGTTGCTGTTGTTGTTGTTGTTGCACGGTCATGGTTGATGCATACATAGCCGACGTGCTGCCGAGGTTACCCGGATGAAAGGCACTTTTGACGCTGTCCTTTGAGGTTGAACGATCCATTTTGGACGTGGAGATCGGTGTGGCCGAGGCGCGCCGACTGCAATTGCGGCACGCCCGACACCGATTCTGCTGTGGCGTCGTTGACGATGAAATATTCTGATATGATGAAGTCTGATGCGGTTGCAATTGGTCATGGTAGCTGTTGAGATTTGTTATTGATATGGTCGGTTGCTGGTCCTCGTGCGGATGCACTTCGATGTCGGGTACGGGCGCCGACGACGTCGTCACCGACATTGTCGCCGACGCCGAACGCATTCCCTGTTCGACGTCTTCGTCTGGTCCCCGAATGCTTTCGTCTGAGCCCGCGTGCGTTTGAGACGACAGCTGCGGACTGGTTAGATATGTTGATGTGCGATCTTGACGTATTAGTGTTGGTTTACTAGTCGATGTCATGTTTGTGGGCCCATTCGCTGATCCCATTTTAATTTGACGTAGCACTGATGGCTTGCATTTTGGCGTGTTTGACACAAGCAGGGAGTCGGTTTCCTCTGAGCTAACGTAACCGGAATTGTTAGTATCCAAAATGTTTTGTGCAGACATCTGAAAAGAAAGATTTGTTTTAAATTCTTTGATCATTCGAGTGTACGAGTGTATTGATTAGGGTTTAATAATTTCCGAATGGCATTCGACTTGAAGAAGGGATGAAGCAAGAATATGTTTAACTTAATGAATGTGAGGTTAGAAGCATCTGCTAATCCATTTGCTTTTCCAGAAGATAAATCGATTTTGTTTGCCCATGCTTGTCAAGGCATCGGAAATTGTTGTAATTGATCGAATCCAAAATGTGAAATCTAATTTCATATGTATCCCATATCGTTATTGTTTTTACATTTCTTTTCCTACTGCACTGTTCAGGAACAGATACGTTAATCCGTACGACAAGAATGCCGGCTACATATGTGAAGCATTTGCTTACCAAACTCATAATCCACGCAAGTAAACAAAGAGGTAAGTTTATGTTTGGCATAGCTGAAGAAAGAGGAGCTCTCTAGTTAAAGAACGACAAGGCCCCTGGACCGGAATAAGGCCGACAGAGCGGCTGTTACGGTTAGATCCGATGTCTTCTGGCATGTCATGGGGAAATGTCTGGAAGAAGGGGTTATACACACACGCGCGCTGTCCAACCATCAGTAGGGTTTCAGAAAAGCGCGAACAACAGTCGACGAGATAGAAACCCTGTTACACTTGACTATAAAAGCCATTCCAGGAGATTGAATGCGGTAGTCACGCAGGACGCTAAAAACGTCTTTAACTCGGTGAGCGGGACGCACATAAGCCTCATCGCCACGGGTGCGCCGTCCTACTAGCTGAAGATAGTCATGGACAACTTTAACAATAGAAACCTCATGTATCACACTTACGATGGCATCTAGGTTGTCATAGCAGGAGTTCCAGAAGAATCAGTCCTCGCACCGTTACTGTGGAACATAATGTATGACGGTATTCTACGCCTGGTGCTACCAGAAGGTGTGCATATCATCGTTTGCAGACGACATTGCTGTGGTAACAGTGGCAAAGTAGATCAGGGAAGTGGACTTCGCTACTAATGTATCGGTCTCACAAATAAAAGATTGGCTAGAGAAAGTCTGCCTTGAATTAGCAGACCGCAAGGCAGAGGCTGTTCTCATAACCAGTCACAAAAGTGTGGAAATTGCAAATCAGACGATCAATTCCAAGGAGTCGCTCAAGCACCTCGGAGTGAGCATCACACATGTTGTCCTTTAAAGCACATATAAGGTATGCCAGCGAGAATGCATTATGTACGCAAGGAGCACTAGCCCGAATGCTCCCGAACATCGCGATCGGTGGTCCCGTATACGAGCGCAGGATCCTACTCTCGAGAGTAGTCAGCTCGGTCTTCTTATACGGTGCTCATATTTGGCATGGCAGCGGGACTAGTGTAAACATGTCCCTTCTTGTCGATCGTGTATGCATGGAGTCCGCACGTTGATGTGCATGTACATCCCTTTCATGAGGACCCGATCATGAAGGCAGTCAGTTGCTTGAGAGCTATTGGTCCAACAAGACATAATAAAGAAGAGTTCTTAAACGTGAAAGTTATTGTTCTTAGTTCTGGCATTCACCAGTAATAAAACAATCGAGACTGATGCTGACGTCGTTCACAGACTATGTGCATTAAGGGCAATCAGCAGTTTTAGGACCATCTCGGATGCAGCGTTCGTTCTAGCGGGAATCCTGCCCATCGACATTCTGGCAGACGACTTGAAAAGAGTGCACCGCAGGCGTACTCTGGATAGGCACCAGACCACACAAGTAAAAAAAGAAGAGCGGGCAGCATAACAAATATAGTGGCAAGCAAAATGGGACATCTCCACAAAAGAAGATGGGCCCGCAAACTTATACCCGTCATCGAAAATTGGACATTAAGACTAATAGGAAAGTATAACTACCACCTTACGCAGTTCCTGTCTGGACACGGTGACTATCGAAAGTCTCTACATAAATGTGGGCAGGAACTATAACTGTCCGCAATATCCAAATGTGGAAGAGAATGCTGAGCACACAATCTTCCACTGCAGTCGGTATGTGGCAGAAAAGCAGTCAGTGAATCCGCCAATTGCAGAGAACCTGATCCACCACATGACAAGGTCAGAAATGAACTGGAACAAGATCTCCTACGTCCTACGTCTATGATGTGCAATTGAAATTGCGTAGGGCGGAAGCAATGAAAAATGCGCAGGAGGCGGTCAAACAGAATACAGCATAATTTGGTAAATAGCCCGCGAAGTAATACATAATACAACACACCGAAAACACAAGTGTGCTGTGTATGCGACACTTTATCTGCATCCGAGACTCAACGTTGAGAATAAGAATACACAGAAGGAGAAAAGGAGAGACCACTCAAAGCTGATTCGATATGCATCCTTCGAGACAAGAGCCCCAGCCCCCACTCACATTTCTAAAAAAAACATTTTCTATGAAAGCTTTCAGTCGGCTTGATTTCTCAATATTTCAACAAATTAACACACAACAGTATTGATCCATACATATAAACATTCCTCTTGAATCACTCTATCTATTGGTGAAAATCACATTAAAATCGGTTGCGTAGTTTTAAAGATCTACGCGTACATCCCTCTAGCCGGGCTATTACTATGTAAAGATAGGGAAGGTTCAGAGTGCAGTAGATGTAAGCAGTGCAAGAAAATGCCAACTATGGTTCAGTGTTCTGCAGAAGTCTGTATTCTCCGAGGACTCCATAGAGTCACTAACTACGTTCTGAGAGTTCCATTATCAAGAAAACCTTATCAACTGAAGACTGAAGTACCACAAGGAAATGTACTTTGTCAGCTTTATATGTATATGCGACATACCGGAAGATAGTGAACGGTGCACATATAAAACAACCCAAATCGCATACGAGAATTTTGAGGCACTAAAGTGTAATCATTTTTTACGCGGCTAGCTATTTTTGTTTATCAATTTCTACTGTACTTAATTACACTCAGCACCACGCTTTTTGGCACAGACAAACAATAAAAAGAATCAAATTCAGAAAAAATTTCATAAAAAAAACGCTGAAGAAACGGATAAATGTTCTTTTTTAATGATCTTGTTTATGGACAATTTTTATTTCAAAATTTGCTAGACGCTGCGGATATTATCTCTGCGTGAAAACTCATAATCAGCTTGCTGCCCCGCCGCTTGAACATTGCGTACAAGATTCAGTCAGCTTTGGATCCTCGTTATAGCGTGGTAATTGCCGCTTGTACATGTATGTGGTTTAAAGGACAACACATTATTCATTGATGCTAATGAATAAATCCAATTAACACCGCGGGAAAATGCCTCGAGGCATAAGTCGCCACCTCTTTGAAGTGACAAAAAACAATTTGACATGTGACGGCATGCAACTTCTTGAATTGGCAAACAGAGGGTCAAGCTTTAAATTTTCCATTCACGGAACTGCTGCTAAGAGAAACATCAAATCGATAGTTGCCAGCTTTCGGTTTAGTAATTCACTCATAGCACAACCAAGCTTCAACATGCATTCGAAGCGAATATGTCAGATGCACTTCAAAATCAGAGAAGAACCCACTTTCTGTTGGAACCCTTGGAGCCTCTCTGACAGCATAAGGAACTTGAGTCTCCAGACTATCCTGCCATCCAGTTAATGCATTCTGTGCATGTACATGCACTCTGGCTTTCGTTAATCTAAGATGAAAATGAAGCACCTGGAATGCTTGTGACAGGTTCCAGGGAACACAAAATTTCGAAAATCTAAATCACTGCCACTTAGTGTCAAAACATCACTCAGACCTCAGACCCCACCTCCCCCCCACCCATCCAAAAACAAAGTAATGAGTCGAGAGAAACGATGGGTCATTGGGAACACAAGTCATGTACCAACCAATCCTCGAGTAGGGAATCTAAATCAACTGGCCCAATGGGAAATAGAAATGGACGTCGGAAGTGTATTTCATTTCCTCCCTCCCTCGTACTAAGGAAAATGAAAAACGATCCTCGACCACCATAACAATCCATCAACTCCTTTCAGTTTCAAACATCGGTTCCGGTCGTTCCTTTTCTTGTTTAATCAACTCCCGGCCGTTGAACCGCATTCGTGTGCACCCCTCCAGAAGAGGGAATGACCCACACCGCCATCTGCCCGCCGCCCGTGTGACCGCAAGCCATTGCAATATTTTAATTCACCTTACCGCCAGCTGGTGGCGTCCTGTTTTTTGCTCTCTCCTCCTTTTTTTTTGTTTGTTAAATTGGACGATGATTAAGGGAATTCTGCTCCACATCCAAGCGCATAAAAACATCAATTTTTCAATTTTATGTCACACCTTTCCAGGGGCGGCAGCACAGTGCCACAGCATGTGCCCCTATAAATATGTATGTCCACCTTTCTTGGCAATAATCCCCCCCCCCCCACACACCGGTTTGTGGCAGGACATTAGAAAAGGCCCAGTTCCATTGAATGAAACGACCGACGATGACGGTGGAATAAAAACCAAACGAAACAACACATGTGACCACGATTATGGCCAGCGATAACTGGTAACCTGCCTTCGAGCTTCGTAATTCACTTGGCCCGCCATTCCTGACATTCCTGTAATTAAATGCAAATGTATGCATGTACGTGCATAGCTATGCAAATTTATTATGCACCCTCGGTTCAACACACTCATGCAATTGCACATCGAATTTGGTCGGCTCGCCCGACAGGGTGATCCAGTGAATTTATTATTTATGACGAGGTGACGAAATTTTTCCTGTTGTTGTTGTTTTTGTTGTTTAAGGCGAAACCTCAAGGACTTCCGTGGCGAACGTGACACAGCATTAATTAGGCATGCTGCAGGAGCATCGACAGAGATCAGCTGGTAAGTGCGGAACCTCTGCGGTTTTGAGATTTTCGATGAGACCTGCCAGGGATGTCTGAATTAATGACGTGGGTCGTTTGGTTTGGCTTAAGTGGCTTGCGGCGTTCGACGGAGGAACGTGTGCTCTCATGGAAATATGAATCGATAGCACGGGGGTTTATTCAAGTTCGGGGACTTGCTGCAATCAGTGACTTCAATTTGGGATGGCAGTTGATGTAAATTGGCTTTTTGTTTTTCGAGTCTTTGACATATCTTACGGTACCGGGTACGTGTCCTGATAGGACGAATGAACTCGTTGGCGTACGCCGTTGGTAGATGAGATCATCATCAAGCAGTTAGTTTTATTTTAATAACACGTTCATATATGATGGTCACGTCATCTTTAAGGTTGATGCTGCATTTTGTCTTGTCTGATCCGGAAGGATTGCATTTATCCACAACACACACCAATGTCCACATGTGTGAGATTTTGGTCTGGCTGGCGAAAAGCATGACTTCAACAATAGGACAACACTAAACAAAAAAGTAAAATATCAGGAACAATAATTGATCATAATTTAGCACTTCCTGAAACTTTCTTTCTAGAATATAGAGGTCATAGCAACTTCTCCCCAACTATGGAGAACTCATCGCACTCGACTTGAATCAAATTAAGCGATAGATCGAAAACAAACAAATAATTTACCATGACTTTGTTCAGTTTCGTTAAGTTTCGTTCACTTTAGTACTCAAGGGGGAACGAAATCAATCACTCCATACGTACTTTAATGAAAGTTTGGTTGGTAGTTGGAATTTTGCATGAGAGATGAGTCCATCTCATCATCCAACGGGAAACCCTTGTATGAAAAGTATGAAAAGTGGTTGCATCGCTGGCTGGGTGTCAGATCAAATGACATTATCTCTTGCAATATCATAACAGCTGGATGGCCCTGTTGGTTGAGCCTGCCCCTGGTTAGAGGGGTCCCCTGTTCGAATTCCAGTGAAAGCAAAGTTAATACGCATTATATGGTTTGCAAATCTGGTCCAGTCACCATTTGCCGTTGTGGTCAAATTTACGGCACTATCACTGGAGTTGTCGATCAGTGGAAGTTGTCTGACTATAGGTATCACAATGGACCAACATAGTCTAAGGCGATTTCGATGCACAGCACACTCTAATTAACCTAACCTAACCTAATAGCACATTATTCTCGAGTCAAGGCAATGTTTCTTCGATCGCTATAGTTTCTGTCTGAAAAGCGATTGTGTCAAGATATGTACCCACCAAGGTATGGCAATCAGAATCTTTCTTTCCAAAACGCCTCTGGCTAGCTTCTTATAATATCTTTGAGGTTTGTTGAAAACACTCGCTTCTCTCTCTAAGCTAGCACAGGCACAGCAGTCCTCTGCTGCTGCTGTCTCCAACAAGCTCGAGGCCAAGACAGTCCGGTTCATCTTAAAAATATCCTGTATCAATTTGGTGTCACTGTCTTTCTATACTGTGACTTGAATTTGAAAGATGTAGTAACATACACTTCTTCAGCTAGCCTTTAATTTTAGGAGAATTTTTACCAAGATATTGTAAGCCTCTTTATACAGGAACCTTATAATGAAACATTGCCCATCAGCTATGACAATAATTGATGCATCATTAAATCTGAACTCATCAACTAATAGATGGCGTATGATGTGAGAATAATCTAAATGCACGGCGTAGACTACAAGACACACATAAGGAATGCCAGTGGTTCAATTCCGGACACACCAACTTTCATTTTAACGCCACCACTTCTGTCGAGTCACTGACACTGCCAAAAGAGAATAGCAGGCAAAACTGGCTCTCAACCTCAGCAGATTGGAGGCAGAATCAACCTGAAGGTAAAAAGACGCATCGTTCGATGTCATGCGGACTGTTTAGCTGTTTAAGACAAAGCATCATTGATGCATATAGGGAAGAAGAACGGAGACAAAACGGACCCCTGTGGCACGCAAAATTTATTATATGGCTTTTAAACTTGAAACCATCTACTGCTGTTTTATCGAAAAATCGACTCATCAATACGTAATGCAGGCTTTTTCGAGGTAAGAACTTAACGCTTAACTCAAATCCATTGAATTGTGTAAAAGCTGGTTACATTGATCGGATCACCAGTGGAATCAGTGCTACCTATTCAGTAGAAAGTTAGATCTGTGGAAGCCTTTTGGGTGATTTAGTAGAAGATCTATCAAAACTCTGTTCATTTAAATCAACAGCGGAGTTGTATTTAGTCCCTTCATGCATCGGACCAGCAACCACTGCATTGCGTAAAGAAAACGTCCTTAATCTAGAATAATAATAAATTTCAACTAAACATCAAAATCAATATCACTTTACTCAGAGTGCATCCCCCCCCCCCCCCCGGATAAGCACGAATTTTCATCATCAATCAATTGATGAAGCCTGCACGTCCGCAACGAAGGTTACACAAACTCGTGTGAAACTTCAAAATTATCTGCTGAATTCGATAGTGCAAAAGATTACAAGAATTGTAAGAGAAGAAGAGAAAATCTTAAATGAATCCATCGTAAGATATGATAAATGGTTGATTGTCGTGCGATAGTAGTTCCCAGTCCCTTTGGTTAACCAGCAAAATTTATTGCCAATTGAATTTACGACTTGGTTCCCTCTCACTGGAGCGCACAATGAAGCAATTATTGAAACACTCAAGCAGCAACGCCAAATGAATCGATAAACGTCTCTTTTTTCATTCGGATAAGTGGTTTTCAATTAGACAAGCACAAAAAAAGAAGCGATAACTTTCCCACATTCGTAGTGAATTGAAAACGATTTACCCCAGGAGGCAAATTTCTCTTCGAAATTTGAATTCTTTTACGAGACCAAATGAATGGAATTCAATGCCCGAAGCACCCTGTTATGGCGAAGGCAAACAAAATGTAAAACCTCACTACTTTCTAAGAACACTCACTTGCATAATTCGTCCTATGGTAATGAAGTGGGCGCACTGAGTCCACTCGGAAGAGGTCAACAACTACTCGATTGTACACACACGAGTATTTTGTGAGAATAAATTTTGCCTCGCATTTCCGCTACAGGACACATTAGGTATTCAAAAGGAGGACAGCATATTTATGAAACCAATAAACTTAAGTGTATTTTACAGTTAACGGTAATGTATGGAAATTATTTTCAATGGGGTTATCGAATTGGTTGGTAAAACTGGTGACAGGAGCACACTTTAACCAACTTTATTCGCAAGGATGCTGCTTTCTGAGTAAGACATGGTTCGAGTAGATGAGGTCGAGCATATGGGGAACTAGATGTCGGTGTGTGTCTGTGTTGTCATATTGAAAGACAGTGTACGAGTAAATCATTGAAGTTCGGATAGATCGAAGATGGGCACTTATAAGGCGAATGGATGAGTTGGGTGTGGAGTACGAGAATAAATTTGGGAGTATTGGCAATAAATTAAGCTTGAAGTGATGTTCAAAAATTGCGAAAGACCTTTGCGAATACAGACGTACTTCATTCACAAGTGTATAGCCGGAGCAGAATTAAGGATGAAACTGTCAATAAATTGGGCTGGGAATAGAGTGATCTAAAACCGAATTCGAGTAATATAGTCCATATCGGAATTTCGGCAATGATTGATTAATTATTGCCTCTGTCTGAATGAAGTATGTTAAGTTGACTGGATTTACTTAGACTGGACTTGGTTCGGTGAGGAACCATCTGGAGGTTGTGATGATGCGATATAGGGCTTTAATGGGTGCGTCACTTAAATCGATTAAATCATGGTCGCCTAAGAATATTGTACTTAAAGACATCAGAGCCAGGTGGGTGTGATACACACTTTCCATCTTCGCTTCCTCACTCACGCAACTTCTGCAGAAATCGTTTGTTAGAGGACCTTGTTGTTTCAAAAAAGCATCGTTTAACGTCTGCTTGGAGCATAGCCCAGTCTGAGTCAGATCATCTTGCATCTTGGATGTTCGGCACGTTCGGCACAACCATCTAGTGCTAGACAATTGGGTCGCTGTTCGGAGTAATTAACATTGCAGTTGCCGGGAATGTGTATATGACCCGTGCTGTGTTTTGATTCTGGAGACTTAAGGGTATAAAAACCTTTTGTGCGTGAAAAGTATTTAAAAAAAACAGGCGACTATGTCTATGTATTAAAATTCTCAGTCATCTCACCAAGAGACGAACGAATGTTTGTTGTGAAAATGATAACATCACGTGCGGCTATTGTATGCTGCCTTAGCCACTACTTGTAGTGCAGCCCAGGAATTTCCGCCAGAAGTACGCTACTGGAGGAGTCGTTTAGAAATACTGTACTTTTTACCCCTCAGGAGAGAAAGTGAGGTTTTGTTCAACGTCTTTGGGCACATATGACAAAATTCGAAACAAATTGCCATATTTTCGCCTCAATCCGACCACATGGAAGAGGAAAGTCGATGAAAAGCGGTGACAATTATCTTTTTTGCCCAAGCAGGTCTAAGGGAGTTAGATTGAAGATGGCGCCAAGTGCATGTACGAGGGGCGTTCAATATATTCTCGGTATCGGGGTGAAGCTGTGGTTGTATATATAATTTGACTTATTTATCAAGTAATACTATTATTTTAGTGCATTCATGTAAAATTTCATATAAATGTGATTATTAATTCGCGTTTTATCTCTAGTTAAACAGAATCATAATGGCAACTGAGACGATGATGGTAAAAATTGAGCATCGCGCTGTAATTAAATTTCTCACTAAGCAAGGAAAAAGTCAAAAAACTATTCATGATGGTGGCTGTTTACCAGGGTTAAACACCTTCATTATCAAAATGCAAAAGTGGTCAAGTGATTTCAAGAGAGGCAGAGGGAGCATTGAAGACGACACCCACTCCGGCGTCCCGGCTACTGCTTGTACGGGAGAAAGTATTAAAAAAGTCGAAAAACTTGTTCTTGAGGATGCCCGAATAAAGGTGAAAATGATGGCAGAGATCACCAAACTTTCAATTGGTACCATTCACACCATTCCGCATGACCATCTTAACCTTTCAATGGTCAGTGCAAGGTGGATGCCACGAATGCTCCCAGCGCCTCAGAAAAAAGTGAGAATCGCATGCTGTAAAGAGTTTTTGGAGATGTGTAGTGAGAACGCGGACGGTGTTATGAATCGAATTGTTACTAATGACGAAACAAGGAAAAAAAAAAACAAAAAAACGAAAAAAGGAACAGACTCCCCGAAGAAGTTCAAAGTCACTCCGTCTGCCGGGAAGCTCATGGCCACAGTTTTTTGGGACTCAAAGGGAATCTTGCTCATTGAGTACAAAAAAAATGATGAAACCATCAACGCCACATCCTACGCTTCCACTTTACATAATTTGCGGGAGGAAATTAAAAAGAAAAGACGGTGTAAACTCGCAGCGGGTGCGTTGCTTCTTCATGACAACGCTCCTGTTCACACGGCGCGAGTTTCCAAGGCTGCTGCGCGAGATTGTGGTTTCGAAGAAATCCAACACCCACCCTATAGTCCAGACCTTGCCCCTAGTCATTATTTCCTGTTTCCGGACTTGAAAAAAATGTCTTCGTGGAAAAAGATTTTCGGATGATGAAGAACTCAATAAATGGGTATTATGTCTAACTAGAGATAAAACGCGAATTAAAAATCATATTTATATGAAATTTTACATGAATGCAGTAAAATAATAGTATTACTTGATAAAATAAGTCAATTTATACAACCACAGCACAGTAAGTCCCAATCCATAGACAGCCTTTGCCTTTCAACTTTTCTAAGGCATTTTGTAGTATCTTCCACAAGATTAGATTAGAAAGTTAAAGAACCCTATTTTGGCCACTTAGTGTATGGATGGATTGATTGTCAAGAAATGCTGTAAGGAACTCCATAGTTTCACATTCGAAGAACAAGGATGTTAGGTTAGGTTAGGTAGTTGGACTGCCATCGAAATCGTCAGAACACTTAGACCATGCTGGTCCATTGTGATACCCATAGTCAGACTACTACCTCTGATCGACAACTTCAGTGATAGTGCCGTTAATTTGACCCCAACGGCAAATGGTGACTGGACCAGAATTTGAAAACTCGATAAAAGCGTTTTAACTTTGGTTTCACTGGGATTCGAACCGGGGACCCCTCTAACCAGGGGCAGGCACTCAACCAACTGCGCCATCCAGCTGTATGAAACGACTGTTAAAACTGCTGATCTCGCTGTTGTCTACAAATGCATTTAGAGGAATATTTATTTCAGAAAAACACAAGATGGTCAAAGCGGAGCCCTGGGGCACCCAACATATATTTTGTGAATTACAAATTTGAATCCATGTAGTGCTACTTGAATTCAACAGTTCGGCAGATAATTGTACTGCGCTTCTCGAACAGCATATGCGCGGAGTAAAGGAAAGTGGCTGCCAGAGGGAGTTCTCCGGGGATGAGTGGAGACCTAGAAGAAGAGCTAACTTCGAGTTCTACAAACATTATTACGGACTGGGGATGCTTTTCAGAAATATTAAGGAAAATGTCTTGCGGTTATTCAAATACGTGGAGTTGTGGGTCTGTGTGTCGACAAAAAAAAATGTTCCGTCCCCACCTCTTTCGAGTCACAGACAATGCTGAAGGAGTAAGAAAAGTCTGTCTAGAAAGAGCTTCACAAAATGATCCGTTCGGAGTTGGCATAAACATGTAGGTCCCTTCCACTCGTGTCAGAAAAATATAATGCACAAGCGGAGTGGTTGCTGTAGAAGGCAGACCCTGGCTGTCTAAGGGCTATAGCGTCACCCATGTTATTCAAATTCTTGATTCAAGTGAAATCAATCAAAAGGTACTGTTGAAGTGCAAAACACTGGTGCAAGGTATTCGTAGATGCAAGACAATTTGATAATGACAGTGTTCAACAACGTGGCCAAGTCGTCCAAGATTGAAACCGTCATCGATCCCTGGCTTAACAAGTAAATAAGTAAGTCAGTTCGTTATTAAGCAAAAAAGTTATGCGTAGTTCCGGGTTCAGAAACACAGGTAGGCTTTTCGACTTTTCATGTAAAAGGCTGCTGTTAACAATATGTGTACGTGTACTTGTGAGTGGATACGCAGATAGGGAGCAGTTAAAAGCACCGATATGTATTATAAATTTTATTACGTTTTTAAATCACCTTTTTTACAAGAGAATACAGAACATTCAGAGAGGCAACGTACTATAGAATCACGATATAACCCGTAAGAACTTAAAAGTGTGACTAAAACCGCATACAATCGTTCAACGGAAAAGATATGAAGTCCAAACCTAATTGAAAATCCACAAGTAGTCCCTCAACAATAGCAAATAATCATCATTTACTTTGAAATGCGTTCCTTTAACTCATTAATTGTCAAATAAATTTACCGATTCCATTAAATTCCGAGATGAAACAGACCTGCCAATGAAATTTATGCGGTCCTAAATTTTATTTCCTAAGACAAGATGTACGCATTTGAGCCATTTTTCACCCATTGCCCAGTCTAGTCGTTGATGACAATACGACTGTATGATGCAGATGGGAATTAAATTTGACTTATCACATGGGAATTTGAACTTATACTTGTAGTGTAGCCACTGGGCAATAAACACGAACATTTAATGGCATTTTGGACGCACTTTTATGTGACAAAAATGGGACAAGTAAAGGCAATCAAATGGTTAGCGGTCTATCGATCTTTTGGGAATGAATTGAAAGTAAACCACTGACAGGATTTTAAATCATTTTATGATGCGGCTTGGGACTGACAGAGGGGGGATTTTAAGTGGATTACAGTTTGACCGCAGTTTGGGGGCCCTAGTGCCATGGATGAACATCCAGAAAAGACATAGTCAATCGTTCAGAAAATGTCGTTGTTTCTAGACATTCGTCTTTATGTAAGGACAGGGGTTCAAAGGACACTCCTTACACTTAAGATCTACAAAACTCAAACCCCACCATCGCCCATGCAAAATAAAAAGAATAATGTGCAGAGAGGAAAAGGGAAGCTTTAAAGCCTCACTTCCCTCTGCTATTGCCCTTTTCAAGCCTCTCTGACGTTGGAATAGATTCGAAAACCAGAAGCTTCCTTCCCTCGTTGGATCCTCTCTCCCTTCATCCAATGCACACGAATCCCCCCAGCGAGAGTCATTAACAGTTGAGTAGTTAAGACTCAACGGCCCAAAATGGCAAGCTATCATTCATTCCAGCTCCCGTTACTAATTGCAGGACGACATTTCAATGACACCCAAAATCAGAATTATTGCTCTTTTCCCCCAAAAACTCAGTGCGGCACCAAGAAGCCATATCCAATCTCACACATGCTTGCGCCTATTCAAAGGAGACGCTGTTCCTTCGCTAGGAAAATCATCATCAACCCCGATTGATCGATACACACGTACACACAGTACACAATGAACTGGTTGTCATATCTGAATCACATGCTTAATAATTGAGTAATTGAATTACGAATAATTTATGATGCAGACATCCATAAAATAAATGCGAGTATCTTGAGAATGTTTATCGCTGAAACATGGCACGCATGGGTTATGGGCAAAGGCACACACTTAAGTCATCTGTGCATCTGGAATTAATTAATTGAATCCATAAACCCGTGAATCGTTTCCTCCACAGAATCGTCCATCCTCATTGGCAGTTCTTCAGTTCAATTTCGAACGCGAGCCGAGGGACCATCATGGCAACGAGGTTGAAACGCGAGTAATAGCGCGATCTGCGTCAAGGGAGAACCTTAATAAGCACCGTGGCACCAAAAGTGAAACTTTTCCCGTTAATGAGTGTATCCTTGAAGTCGCACACAATATGTCAGAGTGACAGAGTGCCACGTGACGAGAGGATGTGGCACCACGTGTATGAAATGTAGTTTTCCTCGTTCCCTCCCCCCGTTTTGTAGGGTTCTTGACTACTCTTGCGACGATTTAATGGCGCCCGGGAGGGGCGTTAAGAACCAAGAACCCTTTTCAAGCGAAGGAACCCAGAGCACAACCAAAAAAAAAAAAAAAACGTGAAGAGAAAAACGAAAAAAATACAAGAACACAAACTGTTTTCTAAGAAAGCCGGGTCTTAGGCGCTGTAATGAGGCTTAGGTGGATGTAATTATGAGCGTCTACGACAGGAGGCCCCTTGTGAACGGGTTGGATAGCTCCTCTTTCGGTGAAATGAGGCGATGGGCTTTTCATTTTCATTCTTTTCTAACTGGCTGAGGGAAGGATTTAAACGACGCGAACAAATGGTGTTGGCAGTGCAAATGGAAAGACACCTAGTTAGAGGGTCATTCGGCTTGCTAATAATGGATGAGTGGAATTAAATGGGTGAGCGAGGCGTGTCGCTGCTGCTGGGGCGAAGGCTGAAATGACATTTGAATGAAATAATGGATATGCTGCCTTTGATGAGGGGGGGTAGTTAGGTGGCTGGTGACAGTGCTTGTGGATGATGATTGCTGGCAAAACTGACAATTGATTGGACAAGCTGATGCGATAAATGCTCTCAGTCGAGGATTTTTGACTGCTAAGGGGCTTCCTCAAGTGGACGCGTCTCTTTGAAGGGACAACTTTTTGATTTTATCCGCGAACTAGTCCCCTTAATTGGGGTGGAATATGATGTATGTATCTGCAAGGATGTCCCACTCATTTTCAGATGTTTGATGGAGCACTTGAGCAAATCGGTGGTCTGATAAAAGAATGATGGAATTGATGCCGCGATCTTTGTGTTGCTCTATCTCCAAAGCCGCTGCGGAGATTAAGATACAATTTAGTACATGGTGTACTCATAGTCTAAATTCAGACATAGGCATGAACCATTGAAAAAAACTTCTCAAGCTTGCCAAGAGTGATGATGAGAATATGTAATGTTCATTTTTGACTTTGATTTGACATTCGGCGTCATATAATATTGCCAGCCGAGTGCCACGTCATGAACCTCATTAACGTTGATTATCACTTTATGGTGAGACAAATATCGTGCTGTATCAGCTGAGGGCATGGTTTGGCCTTCTGAAGTGTCCAGAAAAGAATACGAACTCACATAATATGCTGAACGTTGTTTAGGAAACCATCGTCGATGCCGTTTGGGTATCGATATCATTGCGGGCCAATTTTAGTTCATTTTACCCGTTTGGCGAAGCAGGCATAAGTAAGGTCTGTATAATGGTATGATGGTTCAGTGATTGGAGCATCATAAGCTTATAAAATGGCAATTTTCTGTAAATGTATCTTGGTGGGTTGGACAGTTGCAAAGCCGATGAACTCGTCAGATGTAGTATAACCTCTTCTCTAATAACAGGAGGAGTATCTCCTTCCCTGTCGATCACTACAGCCCACCATCTCCTGAAGATACACAATCAATCAAAATTACCAATCACAAATGGCTAGAAGGCATCACCTGCCTTAAAACAAAGCATATATGGCGACCACTTAACCTAAAACCGTCACTTAGTCTACTCAGCCTCAGCAGACCCTCACTAAGGACTCGGAGTCGGAGTCATAACCAGGCATTGCGCTATTGGCATTCACGCTCGCTGGATGTCCAATATAATGATCTCTGCAGAAGCAGCATGTATGAAGAGGAGATAGGAATCACAAATCACCTACTCAGCTCGTGTAACGTCCTGCTAAGTCGTAGGCACTCACACCGAGGAGCCTACTATTTCAATATTCTCAACAGCGCCAGCATAAACCAGGTAAATCGCTTCGTCGTAAACACCAACTGGTTCCAATGTTAGGGAAAGTCAATGCGCGTGGTATCACAGTGGGCTTACTCTGGCCTAAGTGTGACTACTTTCTGTAGTCAGCCATTCTTACCTAACCTAACCTGGACTCTGGGAGCGTCTCACCAGAACTATCAAAGAGGCACTAATGGTTGTAATAGGAAAAGCCAAACTCAGTTCAGAACGACTGATAACTCTTGTGAATGGAACGGAAACGGTGGGCAATTAGAGTCATTGGACGCTAGTTCAATAGAAAAGTACGAGAATATTGTGCCTCTCGACGAACCCGGTGATATAAATGGATTCACCATTAATGGACCCGTTGTTAAAACGACGAAAAAGACTGCCTAATCCTTACAGCTTACTGCTCGTTTTTTGAGTGCTTTTTGCTGTTTCACGAGTCAAGAGAACCTGCAGACTTATGCTGACTCCGAACGAAGGAATTTGAGATTTCTATATAGGAATACTCTCTAATTAAGAGTAAGAGTTGTTTATGTCAGGAATTGAACCGCGAAATCACTTACATCGTAGAAGTAAGCTTTTAATGACTATTGTCAGCATTGCTTCAACTTGTGTTGTGTACCAAAAAATGCGTACCAATTTTACTTAAAATCATACCAGGCACCATGTAGAAGTCGGAAAATTTGTTGATTGGGCTTGGACCCTTAAGGAGCTTGAAGTTGGCATTTACCTTTTGTTAAAAAGGCGTATAAACTAGGAGATTCCTCATTGCCAGAGTGGGATAAATTCACAATAGACTTATACATGCTTCAACAACGTATATTTCGAGAATATGGACAACAGCTTCGAGCTGTGAGTTCATCAGTATCATTTGAGAATGGAATAAACGTTACCAGACGAAAGTTGAATCATCCACTTCGATCCTACAGTGCTACAGTGTCACAAAGAGTATTCAGAGACACCCCACAGGGAGGTGGGCTTTCTCCGCTGCTATTTTGGTGGCGGATTATTTAGTGACATAATTGAGGTGCATTGGATGAAGGCAAATTCTTACAGAAATTCTTACTCATGGATTTATATAGGGGTAATTGCACAGCGGACATAGTAATACACCCCCTTGCCTTAAAAGTCAACACTGATCGACATAAGACAAACGAAGGAAAAGTGAATTTTTGTATTTCTCCTAATGGGAAGCTCCTATGAGCCCCAAACTGCGACCGCGAACTTACAGAAACAATCATTTCACATCCATAAAATATACTCCTTGGTATGCAAACAGATGAAGATTGAATTATCGAGTTCGACAAAAATCTCGACAACAGTTAGTTCAAGTATCGATAACTAACAAATGTAAAGGGTGGTTAAATTTTAAGGGCCGATGTTGAATGTGAACCACACCTAAACGTCAAGTTTTTTTTCTGCATTTCATTTGACATTTCTCAATTTCAGACTAACTGAATTTGAACGATGGAAAGATAAACAATCGAGCAACGCGTTAAAGTTATTCAGGCTTATTATGAAAATGGGCTTTAAAATCAAAATGCATATCGTGCACTTCGTGATTATTTCGGTCAATTTAATCGTCCAAATGAGCGTACAATCGGAAAAATCGTGCAAAAATTTGAGCAAACCGGGTCTGTAGGTGATGTTAAAACACCAGTGCATGCTAGTACAGCTCGTACTGCAGAAAATATTGCTGCTGTTCGCGATAGTGTGGCTGAAGAGCCGTTCACCTCAACTCGTCGTCGTGCCCAACAATTGCACCTCTCACGCTCGTTGTTGATGAACATTATGCATAAAGACTTGCTTTTATACGCTTACAAGGTGCAATTGACTCAAGAACTAAAGCCTCTTGACGATTTCAAGCGTCGTCAATGGTCAGAATGGTGGCAAGAAATGGCAACAGTCGATGATCAATTTTCGAAGAAAATCATCTTCAGTGATGAGGCACTTTTTCACCTCAGTGGATTCGTCAATAAGCAGAATTGCCGCACTTCGGCGAATGATAATCCAAGAGTGATTGTCGAAAAACCAATGCACCCACAAAGAGTGACTGTTTGGCGCGGTTTATGGGCTGGCGGCATCATCGGACAGTATTTTTTCCAAAATGAGTCCGGTCAAGCAGTTACTGTGAATGGTGTTCTACGCTATCGTGAAATGATAACGAACTTTTTATGGCCCGAATTGGAAGATATGAATGTGGACGATATGTGGTTTCAACAGGACGGTGCCACTTGCCACACAGCTAACGAAACAATGGCTTTTTTGCACGACAAATTCAATGGCCGTGTTATCTCACGTGGTGGCGATGTCAATTGGCCGCCAAGATCCTGTGATTTGACACCGTTGGATTTTTTTCTTTGGGGTTATTTGAAAGAAAAGGTGTACGTCGATAAGCCAGCAACAATTCAAGAGCTAAATGATGAGATAATTCGGCACATTAACGGCATAGAGCCTCAATTATGCTTCAGCGTCATCGAAAATTTGGACCATCGGATGGAGGTGTGCCGCCGAGGTCGCGGCGGCCATTTGGCCGATATTTTGTTCCATACATAATTGAACCATACCAATATTATCATAATAAAAAGAAATGACAATAATTTCCTAAATAATTTGTGTTTTATTCAAAATCAACATCGGCCCTTAAAATTGAATCACCCTTTAAATTGTTTCTCTGCAATCATTCGCTTTGCGGACTGTCAAGTTGAGAACGCTATACATAAAGGGACAAACCCGATCCACAAATTTAAGACCAAAAAAAATTCACAATGAAGTGTCAGTTCGCATGAATTCTTCTCTGCGAATAAGAATACTCCATGTGAATGAAATGTCAGAGTTTGCGAAGTTCGCAATTCCCAGTGAGTTCATATGAATGGCTCTTAAGACCTGCCATTTGTCTACTTAACCACTGAAGTGTATTCGAGGCATGAGTCAAGTCAGTTTATAAGACAGTCACATCAATAGCAATGTAACGAATTTGCTAGATTGCGAGCGGGCAGCTACGCCATGCTAAATCCCCGCTTCAAGGACACAACAACTTACTCCTTAATGGAAATAATTGACCGAAAATAACCAAAGCCTTCCAACCGGATAATAGGAAAAGTGTGAATACCGATCGCATTCTAATGACTAATCACTCGAAAAGAATAAGAGTCCCCTGAAGACAAATATCATCCAATACTTTGAAACCTGTCCATCGTTGCCTATGACCAGAAATAAAATTCTAGCCAATTTCACATTCAGTCACTCAAATCCATTGCCGACTGCTAACGTCGAAGTTTGATACATTTTTTTTCAGGCAGTTATGCGCTCCGATCATTGCCTGCGACTCGCGAGAGGTGCAGTCGTTTCCTTGGGAAAAGTTGTTTCTATCGAGATTTAAACCTAAACGCCTAGCGTAGGACTCAACGACGTACATGATTAATAGCTGAATTCAGTGAGCGACGAAGAAGAAACAAAAGAAAAAAACGATTTAAAGTCCATCCAAAGTTAATAAAACCCTAGAGCCTGTTAGAATGAAAAAAATAATCAATTTTCACCCGAGAAATGAACCTAATCCCCTCGAAAGGACAAGAGCAAAGACAACACCTGGGAAAAAATGAAAATACTTCCTGTTCAGTATTTAAGTTCACATCGCAACCATGTCAAGTGGAAGAGCAAAACAAAAGAAAAAAAAAAACTTCATCATCAATCAAGTACGCTCCAGCCTCCAAGCAATCAATTTGACAAGTGTTTACACATTTAAAACCACAAAAGCCGCTTCGTTCTCGTAAAATCCACCACCAACGAACCAATCAGCCAGCCAACACGTTCGGCCAGCACCAGCAGCTCATCATCATTTCTCAACTCTCGACACAGGAATGCCTTCAAATTGAAGCAATGAAAACCGAGTGAATAACTTATCCCGACATTACTTGGCACAATAATCGACGGAACTGCCAAAGTGTCACTTGTCACTTCATAAGTGTGTTTACAAAAACTTTTTCCCCAAACCAAAGCGAAAACGACCAAACGAATGAACATTTTCCAACCGTTTCTCAGCATCAGCGGAAGAAAACAAAAATGAATATTCAACAATTCGAGAAACATCCATAATTGTGATATTTCGAGAGATCGTTAAGACCATGGGCCTGTCATAAATTTTCCCTAATCGTTTGACAGTTGACACTTGAATAGAATTTATTCCCATATAAGTGCTGTAATGGCCAATAAATTATCAATCGGTGGTTTTAAATTAAATTGACAAAAAACATTCGAGTACACACATAAATTCTGACACATGTCACATGTTTCCTTACCCATTTTCGAAACACAAATTTCGACGAGTTTAAGTAAATTCGCAAGCAATTTCGAAACGATGCAAATAGCGACTCGATTAATTTCGCACACACAACCGTTCATGTATTTGCTTGATTTATTTATTCTTTTTTCTTTTTTTTTTTGTTCGTACGCTTTTTTTATTGCTTTTTGAAAAATGTTTTCAATACGATTTCATTAATATTTCACCCAAAACAAACCAATCGGGCGCAGAGTTGCAGAGTTGAAAAGCTGGGCAAACTATAAATAAATGATTTCACTCAAAAACACCGCGCGGCGACGACGTCCAAGAGATGATGTGCTGTGGCCAAACTAATTTGAAAACACACAAGATACCTTGTACTTTCAGAACGCGAAATATGGATATACTCGTGTCCACACACTAGTACGAGCCCGAGATGGGTTTTCCTCATCGGTTTCATTTTATTTGCACGCCCCTTGCGCTGAACACACTCATTGCGCACACAGAGCAAGGGATAACTAGAGAACCATTTGCACTTGTGTCTAGTGTCTAGGGAAAGAATAACAGGGTGCAGCGAAAACAGTGGTTCCATCATTTTCACACTGACGCATGCAAGTGATGTCATCATTTCACTCGGGCACACTCCGCCGGAAGACTTCTGCGCTGGCCTGTGCATTGTGCACCAACCAACCAGGATGCAAGTGGTGATGTGTGTACTGTGTAGCGTGCACCACCATCGCCATCGTCAGATGGATGAGCTATTTTAAGATGCCAGCTTCTTGTGTCTGTCGGTTGAGCGTCTCGCCAAAAATAAACCGATTTCGATATGGACGCGAATTTAAGGTAAAATTTTTATTGGAGTGTCGAAAGTATGTGTACATTTGAAGTAGACTTTTATCTTCACTCGAGCGAGAGATAAACAATTGCGTTGTCGGCGCGGCGTTGCTGTGTGACGTTCGGTTTTATGCCCGCGACGTGACCAACGGAATGCGCATAGTTTTCAGCAGACGCCCAGGATCAACAAACTATTCATTTATCAAATGAATTAATCAACGAGAGTCGAGAGGGAAAGTGTGACTTAGTTGGAAGGTTGTCAATTTAATTTTCTGTTAAGCTGGCGCATGAAATGTGTCTGCTGAATCATCGCGACTGGTCATCGGGCTGCTTTAAAAGTGTAAGTGAACTCAAAAACGTTATCTATGCTGTCACCGGTGCGGCGGCGGTGGCGGCGATGTAAGGAATGTCCCAGCTGAGTTGTCGTGTTGATGCATAATTGCTGGCAGGTATAATTGTCAGTCTAATGAGCGTTCGTAATTGTTTGCCAAAAATTTCGGATATTACTTGCATGTAGAGCGTAAAGAGGCAACCCGAAACTGACGGACGCAGACACAATTTAATTGAAACTGAAAGCAGCTAAATCAGGAGCAACTTTGTTTTCAACTTACAATTTCGGGAAAATGCTGTTAATTAAGAGTGAACTAAGATATTGCATACAGTGTAAGTTTATTTGATTATCCGGGGCTAGACCCGGATTTCGTGTTGTATGGAGTGAATTGTGCAATACCAATTTTTTTTTATTTTTCTTGACGACAAGATGTTTCTGGAGCCGATTAGCTCCAATTCAGGTAAAGAGGAACCACCTTTTGTATTCAGATTTCAGACTTCCTCGAAGTGAAAAGTGCACACTTATGTTCATACACAAAACTGCTTTATTTTCCGAGCATACAACAGATCACGGACTATTCTTACTCTAAACACAGTGTATAGAGGACACCACATTACTAGATTGACTGCAACGAAAAAGAAGAGCATCTTGGGCCCATTAAGCGTCGACTGTCGACAAAGGAAGCTCTTCTAGCTCGTCAACCCGTACCGAGGTGGCGTATAAAAGTTCCAGATCTCCAGATGAGCCATCCAGAGTATCAGGTTCGGTAAGTCTGTACGCCTAAAATACCACTAACTGAAGCTTTAAAAAGGAAATCTGATCATTGATATATGTCACGATGATTGTAGTGGAGAATAAAATGTACATCAGCTCCCTCTCTTGGTGTAAGGCTGACTCAGGGAAGAGCTCATCCACAAAGGACACTGACTGGATCTGTAACTGCATAAACGGCAATGCGAGTGACAGCGATAATGCTTGGCGCTACAGTCCAAGGTGGACCTGAGCCTCAACCAACAAGCATCTCCAACTAGCGCGATCTCTGCCTAGCTGTGTCCAGTTGGTTGAGGTCCTTTTCCACTTGGATGCGCCACCTAAGACGCGGGTGTCCTCTGCTTCGTTTTCTCACAGATTCGGAGTCGAAGACTCTTCGGCCCGGAGCTGAGTTGTACATGGCCCAGCCACCGTAGGCGTTGGATTCGTAGACGTCTGGCTAGGTTCACGTCGCTGTACAGCCCGTACAGTTCATGGTTGAATCCTCTCCTCCAAATACTGTCAACGCAAACAGGACCAAGGATTGCACACAGAACTTTACGCTCGAAGAGACCGAGGACTTCTTCATCTGCTTTTGAGTTTGGCCATGCCTCCGCACCGTACAGCAGGACTGGGATGATCAGTGTCTTATGCAAAGTCAGCTTGGTTCTTCGAGAGACGGCTCAGATAATCCTTCTTAAAAGCAGCGGTTGTCGGCGCGGGAAATGTGTGCTGAAATGTTATAATCCGTATATGGAACCAAGTAAGCCACAAGACATTTGTTTTTTTTTTTCCTTCTCAGGCCGACGACGCATAGAGGATCTCAGTATGAGTTAATGCTGCCTATGATGATACCTGCCAAACTACATACTGTTTAAGAGACCAAGCTGCCTTACATCCGCGGTGACTTGGTCTTTGTTACGGATGATCGGTCTTCATGTTAGTCTGGAACCGGAACGCTCGTATTTTGAGACCATCGTAGCTGAAGTATTGGTTTCCATCCACTGTTTAGTGCCGATTCTCTTTTTCGTACAAATTCTAAAACCGGAGGTACACGACTATTAACTGGATGATTAAAGAATCTGAGCTCCAGAGAGACGCTCCTGTATAGATAATGACTGATCTTAAAGGCGGGCAATACGAAATCAGGTAGTGCCTTAAGACTGTCAAGTATACCTTAAATTGACAGTTTTGGCAAACAGAATGAAAAGCAAGCGATGAACATAAATTTGTCTACCGACACGTCTGTTGTAAATGACGACACTGCGCTGACAGTGATATCGAAGATTCGAACGACACTACAGCCATAAAGAGCCCCAGATTGTATGTTGAAAATAAACCAAATGAATTTCCTCCACAGTAAGATTGCGTTTTCAAACCTTATCCTCCGCATAACCACCACAGGGGAGGATTTAGTTCTCCTGGAGTCGTATATTAAATATATCCATACAGCCGGTCTAAGGACGAATGTTTACGAATTAGTACATGCCTGTGGTTTATCTCTGTTGACAATCGTCCATTAACTGGTGAATAAAAGCCGCAACAAGCACTTGAATTCCGAGATTGGTGACCACAAAAAGGATAGTTTCACTTGAGAAATCTTAATACTAACCGAATTAGTGTGGAAAACCAAAGCACAAATCGGAAAAATCAATTAAACTAAATCATGCCGAGCATTGTTTGCAACAGATGTCTAAAGAATATGTCATATTTATGTCAAAAATCTGATCCACGATGAACATAAGACCTGCTGTACCAGCATTTTGTAGTTCTACTTCGTGGTGATTTAGCAGCTCCGGCAACTATCTCAGGACTTGTGAAGAAGAGCGCCTAATCTAAAGAAGCGTATATTCACAATGTAATATCGCCAACTTGGATTTTTATAGTTCGGCTCAATCTTACTTTCAGACGGTTTCATCCGGACATTTATAGCATGTAGAAGACAGCCGTCGAAGCCGCCGTAGATTAGTGCGTACGTACGTCAACTCCTACGTCCTACGACGACGACACGATTCACTGACATTGCTCTATCAAGAACTTCTTCGTAAGTTGAAACTTGACACCAAGACCGAATAGACTTGGTTCTTAACCAACAAGGCTCTCCAGCTGGCTCACTTACACCTCACAAACGCTCTACATGGTCTAGCCATCTCAAACGTTGAACTCGTAGACGCCTGTTTAGACTCATTTCGCTTGAAAGGCCACTCACCTCGTGATTGAGTTTTCTCCTCCAAATGCCTTCAACGCCTGACCAAAGATTAAGCGCAGAACTTTTCTCTTGGAAAAACCCAGGGCTACAGTTCAATTTCAAATGCAACTGTCTTCATTTAGAGTGACGAAAAAACACAACAAATCAACATATTACACTTGTGCCATACATCAGCACAGTAATGCCCATCTCTATGAACGTCCCTTCCATTCGTTATGATTTAAGATGCTACCCCATTGAATATGAAATGCCCGGTCAAGCAAAACAAAATAAAACACTCACTGTGCGCCTCCACTCCTCTCTTCTGACATCATAACATTTTCACCACATAGACCCGACCATCAGCATAATCATAAAACAACCACCCGAATTCTTGCTAGACCACACACCACCTCAACTCACTTCCTCTTCGTCCGTAGTTCGTCCAACCTCTATCTCTCAAATATTCATCCTGTCATCCCGATAATTACATGATGAAAAATTCATCTCCAGTCTGCCCTCCAGTTATTATCACATTTGTCGTTCTCCTTTACCATGCCGTACCGCCAGTCTCCACACATGGCGGTAGAACTCTGGCGGTTTGTCAAATGGACACCTGTCAACTGCAAGGACTCGGAGACATTCCATAGCAGCCAGATGGGCAGCGCACAATGAGGTTAAAGTGTGTCCCTCTATTTCGTTGAAAGAAACAAACCCGTTTCCGTCGTGTGGTTAGACTTGATGAGAGCATGTTGGCATCTCGTCATCAAAGCACCGACCAGTGTGTCTGTGGTTTTGCAATGAAATACTTTTTCTCCATTTCATATGTCTTTTGGAATTTAAGTATCTGTGAAAAGGGACTACATTCCGTTGGTTTGTGCATTGTAACGGTGTGTCGGCCAGATTTATACAAGTGACGTGATAGTCGTCATAGTGACCTCCTAGATTCCGGCATTCTGGTATGTGGATATTGTACTTGGATTCTTTTCTCTTCAAGGTTGTAGGAAGAAAAAATGGTGAATAATTTGCAGACCATTCTTTGGGGTGGCACACAGCCAAGTCCAACTATAGTGGACTTAAGTAAACTTAAATTTAAGAAAAGAACGAAAAGTAGCCAGAAGCATCATACAAATTGAGTCTGTCCGTAATTGTGAAGTTACTCAAAATATATAGTATAGTTGGTACTTATGTAACGATTGCTTTCGCTACCACTTAAATAAGTAAAAGTGAACGAAACTTAACAAATCTCAGCGATATCCTCAATATTTGGTAGATTCACACATTTTTCAAGCATTCGCTAGATAACTTAAGCTGAATCAAGTCTCATTGCGTCCACTATGATTAAGCTTTTAGCATGTTCAAGTCTATTTTGGTATGGAATGCTCCTCGGGTGAAATGGAAATAATGTGTATTATACGATTACCATGCAAGGAAAGGAAAGCACTACAAAAGCATGACTTTTAAATCATTTGAAAATAGCCTTCTGTTGGGATTTTCGAATTAGGTTTTTAACTAAAGGGTGATTTTTTTAAAAGCTATAGGAAAGTTTTTCAAAAAAAAAACATATAAAATTCAGAAAAATGCATGAAATCTTTATTTGAATCGATAGTACGGTCCATATAATTTAATGTTTGAAGATTATTTCATGCAAATGTTGACCTTGAGTGCGCCTCAAATAGTCCATCCGCTTAGTCCAATTTTGGCATACTCTGTCCAACATTTCGGCCGGTATCTGACGAAAAAATGCTTCAATGTTGTCTTCCAATGCGTCAAAGCGGGCTTGTCTGTATAGACATGAGCTTTAACATCGCCCCACAAAAAATAGTCTAAAGGCGTTAAATCGCACGATCTAGGCGGCCAATTGACCGGTCCTGAACGTGAAATAAAATGTTCACCGAACTCGCCCCTCAATATGTCCATTGTTGCGCGTGCTGTGTGGCATGTGGCATATCATCTCACGGTAGCGCTCACCATTCACAGTTACGTTACAATTCGCATCATCTTTGAAAAGGTACGATCCAACGATGCCACCAGCCCATAAACCGCACCAAACTGTGACTTTTTGTGGATGTATTGGTAGCTCTTGCAATGCTTCTGGCTGATATTCACTCCAAAATCGACAATTCTGCTTATTTACGTACCCATTGAGTCAAAAATGAGCTGACCATAAAATGGAAGAAGCGCGCGATGAACTTTCTTAACAGAGCACGCATTTTGATAATAAAATTCAATAATTTGCAAGCGTTGTTCGTTTGTAAGACGATTCATGGTTAAATTATAGACCAAACTGAAGATGTTTGACAGTGAAACAAAACCCGAAACGTGCGTCAGCTGTTTAAACCAGTGTTGCCAAGAAGATAATAGCTAAAAAATTACCCTTTATTTCAACGTTAGTAGATGGCAATATCATGTGTACTTGTCACTAGGATGCTACTTAAAAATAATAGTTCCAATGATGGAAATGATGTCGTGGAAGCAATGAAAAGACCATTAAAACCAAAAATCGATTCTCTGACGCTTGAATAAAACAGAAGAAAAAGTTTAAATGGCAACGACATAAGCAGATCAAAAAGTTCTGCTGTACTAAAAATAAAAATTTAAGAAAACAGATGAAAGTGAAAATGTTTGCTTCCAAACTGGAGAACTAAACCATCTGAACAGCTTCTGAAGCTTCTTCTGTAACTTCAGATCTACTGGTCTCGGAACAGAATTATTTGAAATTAATGCAAGATTTGTTTTGAAATGGTTTCCTCTCCTTCCGACTTCGCAATTTGGCACATCATCGCGGACGGGTCTTAAGTCGACATGGAGGTATATATATGGAAAATAATAATAACCTAAAGAGACGAAAACAACGCTCAGGGCATGAAGCAGGCAAGGAAACACTTGGGCCAGTGTAACCGAAAGAGTTTTAAGGCATGTAGCAAAATAAGCCAAAAGAACCTAACAGGGCACTGCAGACTTAGGGAGCACTTAATGAGACTAGGTGTATAAAGTAGAAGGTCTCTGAAGATTCTGTTGAGAATCTAATGAAATTCACAATCTCAATCACCTGCACCTATCTCATGCACCTAATGATACTGAAGTAAGATTGCAACACGAAGTGTCATTAAAACTGCAGAAAGCGAATACTGAACTGCGCCACCTTTGCATGGCAGACGAATGCGAAATTCAAATGCATTTCATGACATTTGGCCACTTTTAAGCACAAGCCAAATCGAATTTATACTCAAATGCTTTCAATGAACGCATTCCCCCACATTATTTGACAACCGCAAGACAGATTCCGACCAAGTTGAACACACCACAAAGCAGCAGCATTAAAACTTTAACAAGATCTAGATCTCGACTGCCTCAAGAACATTCATAAATCCTTAATCCTTGATGTAAGCAATCAGCTTATTATGTTCAAGACATCAAGCAGATCGTCGGCAAGCCAAATGAACTCAATTCACTACAAGTGTCCCAAAATGTTATCCCAAGATAACCAAATTGCTCACAAAGTGTGAACAACCCAGAGGACAATGGCTGTGTATGTGCGCCGCTAATCTATTTCCGCCAGAGTCACGCTTGAAAAAACTCACACAAACTACGCCGCCCGGCACTCGGCAGTGCCGTCGAATCACAATGGCAAACAAGTCAAGATATGACCGCTTTCATCAGTCAAACCGCAGACGGTTTTTCGCAATTGTAATCGTCAACTACAAATGCCTTCGACTTGTGCCTCTGGACAGCCGCCCTCATGAAATAAGTTCCGCTATTATCCTCCAGCATCTGCCTGTATTCCCGTGCCTCCCCCCCCCCCCAACCCCCTCCCCTCCCCCCCCAACCACACAAAGGACGTCAACATTTTCGAGAGAGAAAATCAAATTTTCTTCTTTGAACTTTCAATTTGTTTGCAAACAACGACAGCCAGATTCGGAATTGCCATGCTGCCGCTGCTCTCCAAAGTGCTCCGACTATCGCTGCACTCTCCTCTCGTTGTGGGTCCTCAAAGCTAGAGAAGTGATTGAATAATAGAATTGTCAATTTCTGAGACTGAGACTGAGTCCGAAGACCGTCCGCTAGAGATGGCCAAGGCACGTACCCGACCGAACCGAGAGCAGAGTCTCCTTCGATTTGAAACTTTTTTTTTTTTCTTTTATATTTCAGAGGGCTCTTTGGTGTTGTTCATTGTTTTGAATTTCTTTCACCGAGGGGCCATCAAAATTTCCATATTTACCCCTCCCGACACTTCTGCATGCGTAACCATTTTGTAGCCTACAACCATTTGTTTCAATTTGCCTCTCCTATTCCATGGTTGCATGACAAATTTCATAAACTCAACCCGACAAGCTACTGTCTTACATCCCCCGACGCGGAGGCAGATCGATGGTTGGACGACAGCGACAACGACAACGACGACGCACGGAGGGTAGGGTGGTTGTTAGAATAATCCTGTGAAGTGTTCCACTGGGGATGGTTTCATTTCTTCTTCGTTTTTTTTCATCGCCCGTGTTTTTCTGCAGAATCATGGAAAGACCGTCCTTCATGGAGGATGGAGCGTCAAATTTTCACTCAACAATAAATTTTTCATTCAAAAATATATCTGTTCAGCAAAACCGAGTGCGGAGGTGGGTGGTACTTCAGCAGAATTGTCTCCTCTGCTGCAGTGCTTGAACGACTGTCACATGTGCATACGTAATCCCTATTCAAAAGGTCAACCATCAAAAAGGAGGTCGAACTGAAAAGGTTACCCCTTGCACAGCCACTCGTTGACGTTGTCGTTGTCGTTTTCCGTTGTCTTCAAAATGCTGTACGTTCGGGGTGTCATCTATTTCTGTCATTGGAAACCGTTTAAGCCGCAAAGTGACACAAGTGACACATATCCGCGTGTGATACGTGTTGGGGTGTGTGTTGCAATCAATCACCCGGTTGACTGGGAGTCACTTCTTTCGGAGCAAAAAAACAACAAGATTGCTTGTCTTTCCAAAAGTCCTGCTTCGACAGGCAATCACTACAACAGCCGCACACCAATCGCCCATTTCACGTGACCAAACCCCGACTACCGGGATTTGATACGAAAGCAAACGAGGTTGCCAGCCCTATTGTGTACCAAGTGCCCCCTCGTTTGATTCTGCCAAAAATAAGAGAATAAACGAAAGCTTAACGAAACTATTTTTAGACTCCGGACAGGGATAGGTGCCTCCATGGGAACCGAACCGCCCACGAAGTCCGTCGAAGGCACGTGTGAGAATGTTTGCAGATGAGGCAGAGACCGTGTGTCCGTGTGTCAAGAATCGACGTTGTGTCCGAACACATTTTTTTTTTTCACGTCAAGACGGAAACATTAAACCGAATGTAATTGCTTACGTCGTCATCATCGTCATCGTCATCGTCGTCATGGTGGTCCTCTCGAGAAGTTCGGTAATCGTTCTTTTACATGACAAAGACGGTTTTATCCTCAAATGCGCTGCAATAACCGTTCCAGCGGATCTAAGGGAATTTTCACTTTATGGCATTTCATTCGAAGGCCATTCGAAGCTATTACGCTCTAAAACTCTTGTGTATTACAGGCGTGTACTTATTGTTCGAAATCACCCAGGGCTTTCGTGTGGCGGGATTTCGTGTGGCCCATTCATATTCCCAGGCACAGCGCATTCCTGGTCACGTTTCCTCTTTGTATAAACACTTGGAGTTTTCAGTTTCAGTTTCCATCAATTTGATTTGTTAGTTCTGAGAATGACCCAGAAGTTCGATATGTGCTGCGAAAGGGAAACCCTTAAATCTGCCGTACGTGAGCACTGAATCGATTCTATCGGAACCCGTGCAGCGTTTGATGGGCTTTAAAAGTAAATCCATCTCGTCTAGGACTCACATGGTTAACTCTTGAAGGCACTCAGTAAAGTTGTATATTTGCGATGAAATCTTTTACAATATGCTGATATGATTTACGACCCCTTCCAGGCGTTCGCATCCGATAAGGACTGATGTGGGACGAGGGAGAGCACTGGAAGACACTCGACGAGTTGTCTCATTTCGTATGCATCACTACCGTAATATCTTTTGTTCTGAACGTTTCAAAGCCTTCAGCTCTCTTAGCAATCTGCCCTGACGGGGTAGAGTTGGTTCAACTCGATGTCTGGGCAATCTCTCAACTTCGGGTTGGTACCTGAAAGCAACACTCCATTATCAGTTTTCGCAGTCGCATTACAGGGATAATGTTTGACGGTGCATAGTGCAGTTGTACAGACGTCAGATGTTTAATAAATAAACAATTGGCGAAGTGCTGAAAAGATGTGGTGGAGTTTCGATAGCCATGCTCCCACTGAAACATGTTCACGCCCTCATCTGCATAAAATGTCCCGAATCTGGAGAGAGTTCACTTTGCTTACTCTTTACACGAGATTAAGTGCGTGGAACTTTAAAGTACTTCAACTGCCAAGCAGTCTTCAATCACATCAATTTTCATCGAAGCGTCGAGACTTTTTTAACTTAATTCATCTCACTGTTCACACATTCACTCATCTCTGAGTTCTGTAGTAGGTAACACCGCTGCTATGGAGATTCTCAAGAAAACCGAAAAATGGTAAAAAATGGCAGGTAATCACTATTCACACCGTGATTTGAATATGGGTGGAAATTAGGGGCTCACACTTCGAATGAAGTCAAGTGTGATGAGATAACAAAATACTCGAATCTAATTATCCACAAAAATATTCTGAATCGCATTATAACTTACGTATGTTTTCAAATGATTTGATTTTGCACATATTTGAATAGAACCATCGTGAACTGACATAATTAGAATGCCTTTCAGATGGATGACTGCAAACAGAGGTGTTTTTGAAGTCATTCACCTTTAATTTTTGAGTAAAAAACCGTAGTCTACAGCAACTTTATTAGTACGCCGCTATTCTGATTAGTGAAGCGAACAAAAAAGTAGTCGGTTGTAACAATTGAGTTAGCGATGGTTGGGAAATTTTCGACTCAACTTCTGTCTGTAAGGCAAACAAGGTAGATATGCAGATAGCTTATCAAAATAGACTAACTTACTCATTAGGCAAGCGGTCTAAGCCTGAGCTATAGCTGGTGTTCAAAACTCACGGTCTTGCCTTACATCTACGATCACTTGGTCTTTATACTGCAGATTCAGTCTGCCTCTCCTTCTCCATCTAGGCTAGCATTCGAAGTCCCTCGTAGCTGGAGCATTGGTGTCCATGCGTTCGATGTGGCTGTCTCGGACTTTTGCCTTCCGGACTACATCCAAATCTTGGTACAGCTCGTAGAGTTCGTGGTTGTGCCTTCTCCTCCATTCACCTTCCTCGCAGACGAGACCATACAATATTCGACGTAGAATTTTTCTTTCGAATGCACCAAGAATTAGCTCTGCTGTCTTGGTTATCGTCCACGTTTCGACTCCATGTAGCAGGACTGGCAAAATAAGGGTTTTGTAGAGCATGATTTTGGTCCTTCGAGACAGTAGTTGTTTCGACAAATCGAAGCAGCACCGTTGATTCTACGGGTGTTCTACGGGTGATTCTACGTCGGATCTTAGCAATGATGTCGCTTTTGGAGTTCACGTTTGCACCAAGGTAGACAAACTCCTTTACTACCTAAAAATTCTAGCTGTCGATTGTGGTGTTTTTTTTTCCAGCTGGTGTGTGACGTTTTCTGGCACATATTTCCTCTTCTTCCGTCTTTGACCTTAAGACCAGCTCGCCAGTGCATCAATCGTCGTGAAACTGACCTTGGGTACATCCAACGATGTCAATATCATCTGCGTAACCAAACACCTGAACTGATTTGTAGAAGATAGTGCCTTTCGTGCTTACAGCTGCTCGCCGCATCATCTTTTCCAGTAGCAAATTGAAGAAATCACACGGCAGCGCATATGCCTGCCCAAATCCGACGAGTTTTCAATGGGCTCTTTAAGTCCTTGAGCAGAACTGCATTGTGATAGCGTGATGCGACACCATCATATTCCCGGGATCGCGAATTCGGAGCCATTGAATGCTGTCGTATGCGGCTTTAAAATCGATAAAGAGATGATGTTAATCGCCTTCTCCAGGATTCTCCTCGGTGTGAACATTTGTTCCCGAAACCGCACTGGAACGTGCCGATTAGTGCGGCGCAAAACGGCTTTAGACGTTCACACAGTAGGATGGACATGATCTTATAGGTGACGTTGAGCTTGTAAAAGCTGCCATCTATTCATTTTGGTGCATTATTCATATATACATATAATCATATATTCTGCAGTCATGCAGTCAAGTGACAGAAGCAAACGCAGTCGATTGACATTTCGCATTTCGGTGCACTTGATCTGTCTAGCTTACAAGTCATTGCATGATATTTATTTGCAATATAAAGAGTGGTTAAATTTTAAGGGCCGATGTTGCATGTGAACCACACCTAAACGTCAAGTTTTTTTCGGCATTTCATCTGACGTTTCTCAATTTCAGACTAACTCAATTTGAACCATAGAAAGATACACAATGGTCAATGGTCAGAATGGTGGCTAGAAATGGCAACAGTGGATGATCAATTTTCGAAGAAAATCATCTTCAGTGATGAGGCACATTTTCACCTCAGTGGATTCGTCAATAAGCAGAATTGCCGCATTTGGACGAATGATAATCCAAGAGTGATTGTCGAAAAACCAATGCACCCACAAAGAGTGACTGTTTGGTGCGGTTTATGGGCTGGCGGCATCATCGAGCCGTATTTTTTCCAAAATGAGGCCGGTCAGGCAGTTACTGTGAATGGTGTTCGCTGTCGTGGAATGATAACGAACTTTTTATGGCCTGAATTGGAAGATATGAATGTGGACGATATGTGGTTTCAACAGGACGGTGCCACTTTCCACACAGCTAACGAAACAATGGCTCTTTTGCGCGACAAATTCAATGGCCGTTCCATACATAATTGAACCATACCAATATTATCATAATATAAATAAATTACAGTCATTTTTTTAATGTACAATAAAGGACGTTCAGGCACACATAAATGTGAGTCTTGATTCGATTGCATTTGAGGTGCAATGGTAGTAACATTTCTGATGAATGACTTCTTGTTATGATGTTATCTTGATTCTTCGGTTCCACCATGATTTGAAGCGAACAAAGTCCTTAATATTGCAAATAATTGCGAAAACAAATAGAACAACCACAACATGCATGCACAACAAGTTCAGCTTTAATACTTTGTCAGCACTGCTGCTTTAGTCAAATGAAGGTATTCGGTAACCATAATAACATGCAATGAGAGCTTCGACTGGGGATCCGACATGTGCCGAAAGTACAATCAGATCATAACCAGTGTTACGCGAGTTTTGCAAATTTTAATTAGTTGCGCGTAAATGTAACCAATTGAATCAGTTACGTAACTAATCCTAAATTTTGACAATTCGGTTGAGTTCATAGTTGCAAAATTTGCCCATGTCTAAACAAAATATTTTCTCGATGTATGTATGAACACAAATACTGCCTTAAGCTTGCAGCATTTCAGCATTCAAAAAAGGTATTCCCAAATGCAACATAAGTAGGCTATGCAAAAAGTGTTTGAGTGACGTTTGTGAACGTAGCCTTCTTCACAAAAATTTTCACATCAGAATATAATTGGAAGCAATAAAGGCTCAACTATAATGCGCATGAGCGAGAATGAGCTAGTGTCAAATTTCAACGAAATGTTTCCTCATGCTTGCGAAAAAATCATGTCTACCCATAATTCGCATCTGCGCGCATGTCCATATGTCAGAAAATTTTTGGTTTCATTCAGCCGAAAAATGTCGTGTTCAATTATATGTCTATGTATGTATGTACGAATACCAACAGAATATCAGCTGATTTGCTCATTTGCCTGTGTTTTATCTGTCACATTTGCATATGCGCGGTGCGATTCATTTCGCACTAGCTCATGCTTAACGAAACATTTGTGTTTTGCACATGCTTAACGAAATGCTCGCAATCTTTCATGGACGACATTATAGGTTGCCGCATGGGGTTGGGTGTATTTTCTCACTCACTCAGGCGCTCATGCGCTTTTAAAAGTTCTTATTTTCATCATCACCATCATCATCTTCTGACCCGCATGATCCACTAAAGGGGTCGCGGGGGTAAACCACGCACGACAGATCTGCAGGCAACTCGATCCTCTGCCATCGACTCTAACTCATCAGGAGCTATGCCCAAGCGTAACCCGGCGAGTTTTTCGACTTGGTCCAACCACCTCGTCCTGGGTCTGCCAAGCGGTCGCCTACCTGATGGAATCGCATTCAACTCCCGCCTCCGAAGTCGTGATGATGGGGACATTCGTGCCACGTGCCCAAACCACCGAAGCATAGCCCTTTCCTTAGCTGCTCAATGTTGAGCTCCTCACGCACTGCCGTGTTTCTCACCCTATCCTGGCGAGTAATTCCCACAATAGCACGAAGAAATCTCGCGATGCACTCGCGATCTTATTCTTTCGGTCATTATCCAAATTTCATGACCATAGGTGAGAGTTGGAACAAATACTGAGTTGAAAACCGCTAACTTGGCTTTGACACCAAGCACAGCCTTTCTGATTACAGAACTACCAAGCTGTGCCAAAACCAGCTTGACCAATCCTACAGGAAAGCTCAGCATACTACTCCTTTCATCACTCCTGAAAAAGACCCCGAGATACTTAAACTTCTTCCCCTGCTTCAATGGGACTCCTCTAACATGCAGAGTGCATTGAACAGGCGTTCTGGAAATGACCATAACCTCCGATTTATGCACGTTAACCCTCATTCCAGCATCAGCACATACGGCCACAAACCTATCGAGTGCGCGCTGGAGTTCCGTCTGGGAGGATGTGAGGATAACCAAGTCATCTGCAAATAGAAGATGACTTACCCTCAACTCTCCGAATGCGAAACATTCCTCATCTCGGCTGCGCTGCAACATCCAGTCCATATATATTTACAATGAAAAGGAGAGGTGACAAGACACACCCTTGGCGAAGTCCAACGCCCACGGTGAAAGGTGTTGATTTAGCACCGTTTACCCGAACACAGCTGTTACAGTTTGTGTATAGAGACTGAATGGCCCTCAGAAGAGGACCATCAATCCCATACTCCTGCAGGACACTCCAGAGTTTACCTCGAGGGACTCGGTCATATGCCTCTTCCAAATCTACAAAACAACTGTAGATAGGTTTGGCATACTCAAAAGCCTTCTCAAGTAGCATGCTTAGAGTGAAAAGCTGGTCGGTTGTACTTCTGCCTGGACGAAAGCCGCACTGTTCATCCCCCATCCTGGGCTCGACCATAGCCCTAGAACGCGCTTCCAACACCTTAGCTTAGACTTTCAATCTCAATCAAAAAATAAAACAACACGTCTGGAAGGCCTGTTTCCGATTCGTACCAGGATCTTGGATTCACACCGAAAAAGTGCGCTGAAAATTCAAGAGTGGAGGTGCTGTGCTGAATTTGAAAATCACTGCTTTGCAACGGTTGGGTTTTTAAATGAATCAAATTTTGTTTTGGAAGACAGCTGATTTCTATGCTCCCAGTCTTTCAAAAGTTGCACTTAAATTGCTTAAAATTCCCGCTTCATCGGCAGAAATTGAGCGTACTGTTTCGAAATGGCCATTAATTCACATCCCCTTGAAGAATCGGTTGTCTTTCGAACATTCCAAGCAGCATTTTTACAGCATTCAGTACCCGGACTTTCGATGTATCACATATCGCGAGCATTTAATCTTCTATCGTCAGTTTTGAAGGCATTATCAGATTATTTTGTTGAACCAAGTGCTTAATACGAATCATAGCCACTTCTCACAATGAAAACCTGAGTGGGCTACTTAGTACAGAGTAAGCTTTATTTCTTGTGTTTTCAGTGTTTTCGAACGCATTTGCGTGGCCAACTCGATCTACCAAACTTCTTCATTCTCACGTGGAAACGTTTAGACAGTAACCTGAAATGAGTCCTTAACTGATCCATGTGCTTCTGAGTGAACTGAATTAGCTGAGGGAAACTCAATACCACCCACAGTTCTCTCAGTGGTTAATGGGAAAGTCCCTCGCAAGCTACTGCATCCGGCGAAAATCACGAAACATGATCAAACTTGATAGACTTTACAGATTCTCCTCGATGGAAACTCTTCTAAAAAGTGAAGAATAAATTCCAATCTCAATAGACATTTGAAATGCAAAGAAAACTCAAATAAACGTCTAAACGAAATTCCCGTCGTGGGACGACGACTATCACGCGGCTACATCTCTGCCATTCAAGTCTAAAGGCGAAAGGATTCTTGTTGGGGACAAAGTCCAATAAAAACCAGCGAAAACATTAATTCAATTCAATCATTGAAATTGTTTACAAATTAATGGCTTTCTGAGACAAGAGCGGGCCATCCCCTCACAGGGACGGCTGAAGAATGAACAAAATTATTTTTATTTACACAATTTTCCAATTAGCGAGTTATTGAAAATTAGACTGGCGCCTCGCGGCGGTATCAACTGAAGACGATTGTTCTGCTGTGGGAATGTCAATCGTTGACGTCACAGTTGATAGTCGTAAACCGCGGGCATATTGTGAAGTGCTTTGCTTTTATGACGATTGAGAACTGTGTAATAAATCCACTTCAATGGATTCCTTTGGGTTCCCCTTTAAAGTTCAATGGTATCAAATAAACCGCGTAACCTTTTGATGATAATAGCCTGACATTGGCCCTGACTTGGGCTGCTCTTTTGTATTGCATCAAGTTTCGAGTGTGGGAGAGTATGGTGAATTAATCCTTTTCCGGTGACGGCTTTCGCCATGTAAACATGAATTTATATGGATGCTGATGCCGTAGATCATGAACTTTAATGACACTGGGTCAATTGTTAGGTTTTATGACAGATGTCCAGCGAGCTTATTTCGTTGACGTTTTATTGTTTCATTTTAAGTTATTCAATGATAGGCGGCTTCACCATAAATATTGGGTACTCCATAAACTAGGTAAGTTTATTTATGTTTAAGTGGTTTTTTTTTTTTTTCGAATGATCAAACTGCCATGCAACTGTGAATAGTTATGAGGCGACCATCAATGGAATTGTGGATCTCACGATTTGACAATAACGATGGCAATTCAGATGGAATTGAAAGCATTTGAATCAATCACCACACGGAAGTGTTGTTAAACGTGTTGTTAAACGTGACTAACTTAGCTGGGAATTGAGCTGTAGGTTCAGATTTCGATAATACACATCTAAACACATAACCACAGGTGAACACAGGTCGTAGGTACGCCTAGTTGGGCCGCTGTGGCAGTTGGAAGTTGAGTCAGGAAAGTGGTTTTTTTTAGGTTTTTCCGCCTGAAGTCATTCATCAACAACCTGAGGTTTCAGTGTGGCTTCATGTCAGTGAAGTCCACAATAGACAAGACAGCGGCACTGCGGCAGGTCCTGGTTAAGAACCAATAACTCACAGCATACTCGTCGTCGGTTTCAAAATTATATTTCACGGCAGTGTAGTGAGACAAACTGTACACCTCCATGTCTAGTTTTTTAATTCCTGGTCAAGAATTCTCGCTGCTAAATAAAGGTAACGTGCTCACCGTGACATTCAAGAAAGGTGTTGTGCATAGCGACGCGCAGTCATATGACATCTCAATTCTCAATATATATCGTGTAAAGCTAACAAAAAGGACATTAAACAGTTGGGGATCGCTAGGAAATCCTCTTTTCCAAAATCCCTTTTAGCATAAAATACCATGTTTTGTTTTTAGGAACTCGCTTAAAATCGACCGTGTCAAAATCTCCTGCAAAAAAATAGCTTGATCTAAGATCCCTCGGTTTTTAAAAGAAAGGCCTGAGTCGTAGCACTACCCAGAAATAACCTACAGTTTTATGCTGACTCCGAACTGCCAAGTTTGTGATGCTTTTTCTAGACATTGAGCATTGGCAATGACTCAAAAGAGGTGGGGCGGTGAAAATTATTTTGTTGCTCGTATTGGGAATTGAACCCAGACACCGAGGTTCAAATGCGTAGGAGTCCACGCACAGACATACAACGCCTCGGCCACCACAGTGGGATGATGCATGCTTCTATATAAAGTATCCTGGTGCTGGTGTACATGTGACGGTCTCTGTTATAGGTAAGATCGATGCATATTCGGAATATCTTCCTCTCGAAAATCGAAAGCTGGTCTTTGTCTTACGCTATGATTGGCCGAATGAGTTGATACTTCGTCTTCTGGCCTAGTCCGATTTGTTTTCACATGAGCGGGTAGATGCGATGAAAGCTACAGCTGGCCTATTTGAGAGCCAGTTTCGAGTGGTTGTTAAAGGATCACAGGCTGTGCGACCGCCTCGGATTGAGAAGAGGTCATAATTGTTTCATAGTGGGCTAACTTGTTGCATCTACGATCTCTGTGAACAAGCGTCTTAAGCTGCAGCAGATGTTTTGCAACAGCGCTAGGCAATCATATCGTTTGCATAACAGTTCGAATTGGACCGGAGCGCGGCTTCTACTGCAACCACTCGTGTTGTTCGTGATATTTCTCTCACAAGTGGAGGGGACCTATAATTTACTACCACCTTCGAGCGGCGAACTACGAACAGCTTTTTATAGGCAGTATTTGCCCTCTGACTAACCGGAGGAAAACCTACCCATGGGCTTATTTCTTCGATAGTCAGTTTGAGCTGAGCAATACCACCATTAGCTATTTAAATCGTTTCATTTCAAACAGCAAATGGTTTTCTCTCTTCAATTCACGTGGTATCACAACGGTCCCAAGTGTGAATTGAATTAATGGTCCACAATGACCACAGAAGGATGTCGCTCACAACACACCAGGTGCCCGTGATCAAAAGTAGTTGGGATGATATACCTTCATTAAAAAATTACTACACAAATTATAAACGACACCACAAGCTAACGACACACCAATTCTTGCGCAGAACGTGCCAAACAGTTTCAAGTATCCTCCAAAGGTGAGTCAAAATCAGAAAACCGCAAAGAATTACCAAATTCATTATCGTTGGCAGAATTTGATGCCAAACTTTTGCATTCCACAAAAAAGTTGAAATTATTGAGTTCAGCTTTCCTGGAGGCATGCCAAAAAACCACCGAAGAAACTTTTGCCAAAAAAAAAATGTATTGCTAGTCATTCAGCAGGTTTCACGGATGAGGTCTTTATGAAATGTCTATTATGCTTTGTTACAGATTCTGTGAGCCACACAGAGGAGGATTAATTTACATACGTCAATATCTGTGGACAATCAAGGAAGTTTGAGTTGTATTTATGTTTTAGTTCATTCTTGCTAATTCTGGAGTGGAAGTGGAGAGTGAGTTAAAAACGAAAGACAGCACGTTGAAATCATAGCTATGAGCATGGTTAGGGTACAATAGGTTTGAGTGACGACCATATCTTCACAACGTCCATAGCGTCACCACAAACAGTCTTAAAAGCAAGATGCGTTGTTATGGCCACGAGGTGGACATTTGAACATTTTTTTTAGTTTTATTACTCCTTCAGCTGCTTTGAATTATACCCCGTATGGAGTTACATAGCGGCCGTGGCATTATGGGTCTTTGCGTCGATTCCTACGCACTTGAACTTCGGCGTCTAGGTTCGAATTCCAGTACGACAAGAAATAATTTTTACGGCCAGACTTCTCCCGGGTCACTGACAACGCTCAAGGAATACAACTGTCTAGGAAAAGCTTCTCAAACTCGGCCGCACGGAAACGGCATAAGATAATACGACGCACAACACGAATGGTTGCTGAGAAGTTAGGCCTTGCCCTTACCCTACGAGCTGTAGTCTCGACTGAAGTCATCCACCGAAGCCCCACTTCGAGAAGAATTTCTCAGCAAGTATCCCCTCTAGGTCATACTGGCACGCTGTCTTCGCAGATGGATGGGTGAGCGCGCTTTCAGGCCGAAACTATAGCGAGAAAGGAAGCTTTAAATTGGGTGAAAAACAATGCCGCAAAACCAGCCAACTATTAAGGCTCTGGTTGTAATCACATTTAACTCAAAAACTTCCATAAACTGCCATATCTCTCTTAACGAGATGGCCGAGTATTTTAGGATCAAACTTTCCTTAGTGCCACGACATTGTGATATTCCAGAAAATTGAGAAGTATACGAACTCACTAGCAATGTCCCTAGTTCAGTACTCTTTCCGTATAGAGATCCACGCCCATCGCTACTGCAGAATATCTACTGAAGCCTGAAACGCTTGTTCACACAACTCGCAGATGATTGTGCTTACCCTACAACTACTTCTACAAATGCTGCAGAATCGCATGGAACATCTCTGTCATTGCAGTGAGGTCACTTAGTGGCTTACTTCTTCAACAACATAGGCGAACTAAGCAGCAACTTAGTATCAGCTGTCTTCGCCGCTTTATCGAAAGTAACAACCCGTTTGCGGCATAGGTTCGACTTTATAGTACAGACGAAACGGCAACGAGGAGAAAACCAAATATATGCCATTGAATATGAATAGATCCGTCGCTCTCCACATAGGCAAAAGAGTCACAATCGTTAATAGTTAAGGAGCTGTTCTACCTCTGGATTTCTATAAGTTGTATGCCAAGGGTTACGGGTTAATCCCAAGAGCTAAGATATTACCATCATACTGACTCAGGCGCATCGAATAAATTAACACCAATGCTGCAAAGAATAAACACGGCTTGCGAAACCAAGGACCTGGTTCGAGAAGGAGAGAAAGACCGAACTTCTGAGCTAAAGAGTAAGTGATCGAGAACAGAAGACAACTCGATCGTTATGACTGCAAACACAGAACCACCAAGGATAGAATATAGCTTACGCTATGGCAGAGACCGCTTAGGACCATTAGTAAGACTTTTCAATAGGCGGTGAGTCTTCGCTTCCTAGTGGTTTAAGATCTGTGGTTTATCAGCAACTTTTTATATTCACACAAAAAATTGCCAAGAAGTGCGATATGAACTTTGAGACATTTTCTTGAACCCTTTCGCGAGACGCTCCTCTCATCAAATGACTCCTTCCAACTAATTCACTAAAATTCGCATTGAATTGTCTTATTAACACGTGCAATCTGAAGATCTAACAAATGACTTTTTGTGTGAGTATGGGTATTTCCATAAAACATTGGGAATTCCCTTCAGTCAACTGTCTGTTCTTGAAATTAACCATAACTTCCGGTCGAACAGCAGAGCCCACAAACAACAACCAGTTATGAAACCGTCTCTACGAACAGTGCTGCCAAGCAAAGAATCGGCTTAAAGCAGATCACCCAATTTTCGATTAATTAAAATGTGAACTTCACTCCTCTCTGAAGCTTCCAACATGCAATCCCATTCAATCCTCAACTTACGTAATATGTATCAAATTTAAATAAATCACTGCCAGAAATAATAAGAAATAATCGACAACTGTGGTCCCACAAAAAAAGCCAAGTTAATTTGTCACAAACCTCAATTCAAAAGCTGCGGCTATTGGGGTGTGCAATTTCCAATGAACTACCTCACTCTCACCAACTTCCAACCAATTACATACCCAAATGTTCAATATCGCTCATTCGGAGAAAATCATTCGAATCGACCAGCTATTGAACACCATTTCCGAGAATTCAACACCACAGGCCATAATTTCCATCACTTTCATTTCGTCGAATGTGACATATGTATGTATGTATGTACATATCCTGGGATGGGAATGCATATTGCAACTGATGGAGCTTTTTGAATGATTAAAAAATTATTTCAAAAACCGTAATTTCAAGTGACTTTTGAAAATGAGTATTAGTTGATGCACTGTACCGTGTACATATCAATCAACACTAGAATGCACACTCGATGCCTGTTAGATCACATATTGTTACCCACATTTAAGTACAAACCACATCCACTGTTCAAAAGATTACCACACCGGAAAACGAGGGCTGTAACATTTTTCAGACCGAAATCATATAAATAGGCATATCATCATATCTCCGTTGCTGATGTGGACATCAAGTCATAGACTCACAGGAAAGTTTAGAGTATTACTGGATGTAGCAGTCATTAATGTAATCTCTTATCACATGTCTAAACCATCTTATTACGCCTAAATTCGACTGAACTAAAGGGTGGCTAAATTTTAAGGGCCTATGTTGAATGTGAACCACACCTAAACGTCAAGTTTTTTTCTGCATTTCATTTGCCATTTCTCAATTTCAGACTAACTCAATTTGAACCATGGAATGATACCCAATCGAGCAACTCGTTAAAGTTATTCAGGCTTATTATGAAAATGGACGCTCAAATCAAAATGCATATCGTGCACTTCGTGATTTTTTCGGTCAATTTAATCGTCCAAATGTGCGTACAATGGGAAAAATTGTGCAAAAATTTGAAACCGGGTCTGTAGGTGATGTTAAAACACCAGTGCATTCTCGTACAGCTAGTACTGCAGAAAATATTGCTGCTGTTCGCGATAGTGTGGCTGAAGAGCCGTCCACCTCAACTCGTCGTCGTGCCCAACAATTGCACCTCTCACGCTCGTCGTTGATGAACATTATGCATAGAGACTTGCATTTACACGCTTTCAAGGTGCAATTGACTCAAGAACTAAAGCCTCTTGACCATTTCAAGCGTCGTAAATGGTCAGAATAGTGGCAAGAAATAGCAACAGTGGATGATCAATTTTCGAAGAAAATCATCTCCAGTGATGAGGCACATTTTCACCTCAGTGGATTCGTCAATAAGCAGAATTGCCGCATTTGGGCGTATGATAATCCAAGAGTGATTGTCGAAAAACCACTGCACCCACAAAGAGTGATTGTGCGGCATCATCGGGCCGTATTTTTTCCAAAATGAGGCCGGTCAGGCAGTTACTGTGAATGGTGTTCGCTATCGTGAAATGATAACGAACTTTTTATGGCCCGAATTGGAAGATATGAATGTGGACGATATGTGGTTTCAACAGGACGGTGCCACTTGCCACACAGCTAACGAAGCAATGGCTCTTTTGCGCGACAAATTCAATGGCCGTGTTATCTCACGTGGTGGCGATATCAATTGGCCGCCAAGCTCATGTGATTTGACACCGTTGGATTTTTTTCTTTGGGGTAATTTGAAAGAAAACGTGTACGTCGATAAGCCAGTAACAATTCAAGAGCTAAAGGATGAGATAATTCGGCACATTAACGGCATAGAACCTCAATTATGCTTCAGCGTCATCGAAAATTTGTACCATCGGATGGAGGTGGCCGATATTTTGTTCCATGCATAATTGAACCATACCAATATTATCATAATAAAAAGAAATGAAATAATTTCCTAAATAATTTGTGTTTTATTCAAAATTAACATCGGCCCTTAAAATTTAACCACCTTTTATATTGCACATTCCCCTGCTTCAATGAGCTCTAACGATGATATCCCTGTGCCTGTTGCAGTCTTGTCTTATTATTTTGTATTTTTTTGTCTTTATCTCTGAAGAGTTCATGATACAATGATCAATGATTCACAATGGGTTTTTCTAAAACCTGACCGAGCATTCATAGCCATAAAAATATATCCCACGACACTTGCCAGCGAGCATAAATGAAGAACTTTGATGTGTACGTGAGTTAGAACGAAAACCTTCTGCTATGACATTTGGCAAGCGCGTAGCATTCAACTCAACTCATTTAGACGATTGAAGCGAATCAGCCACAATCGAACTGCAACTGATCCACGTAAAGATGAAAAAATCCTGAGTTACCGTGAGTACAAGACTAATATTAAGTATACGCCATACAACTAAATTAATATCATTAATTTCTAATTGAAGTCATTGCATCACGCTTCTGGTGGTGAACACATGTTATTCAAACTGTCGGTGGGTCCGTCTCGAAGTGTCATGACTTTTAAAGTGTAAGCACGTTTGAGGCTAAGTCGACTGCCATCAGATCTGCGAGTGTTTTCAGAGTCAATCGAGTTAGTCACAGCCTAAAGAGCAGACGCGAGAAGTGAATGCGCCGCAGAACTGATGTGTTTTAACGACTTATAATTTCTAGCATGGGTGCATAATTTCGTGTTATTATTGACCTGAAATGTATCTCACGCAATGGTAAGTTTTTACATTTAATTTTTCGAAATATACACTACGAAAACTCGTGAAAACAAAAATTAACACATTCCTCGTCATAAGATGTAATAAAGTGAAATGGTAATAACTGATATCTGTCAACTTCGTACATCGTTAACCAAGCGCATGACGCTGTATTGTCACATATGGGTCAGTTTTCAATTTATAAAAAATTCAACACGATCTGTCAACGATTTAGCATCTAATTGAAAGCGTAGACAATGATCAGACGTTAGTGAATAATTATCATAAATGCTATGTTTTAAATTGAATTTCATGTGTTGACTCGATAATCATTTTATGGCATTCGTTTTGCTAAACTATTGTGGTTCGAGGTTCACACTGAACAAAACTGTAAATTAATAAAGAAATAAAACGTTTTTCAGTCATTCTCGACGCCTAGATACAGTGCAACGGTGCTAATTGCAGTAACCTTAACAAGCAGGGTGTCGAAGAAGTACATATGTATATGAAATATATGAGTGAGTTTAAAGGCCATATCGCAACGGCGTGTTCAGGCGGTTGAAGTTTGACATTTTTAGTAGGATTTACGTAAATCCATTTGGAGAAATCACTATACAGCGATCGCACGTTTAAACTGCACACACTGTAATGTCGTAGGCCAGAGCACAAAGTTCTTGAGCTACTCTCTACTCTCACTTTCGCGTTTTGTGAAACATTAGCTTGTGTCAAACGCGCATGGGTGAGTGAGGGAATACACCCACCCCTAAGAGGCAACCTATAATGTGAAATGAAAGACTGCGAACATTTCGTTAAGCATGTGCAAAACCCAAATGCTTCGTTAAGCATGAGGTAGTGCATACATACACATATAATCGAACTGGAAACATGAGGAATTCATAATAAATCAAAATTAAATAAAAAAATGAGACAAGCAACGGAAGAATTTCTGACAGGAGGCTACATATGCGCGCATGTGTTTATTATAGTTACTCGTGTTTTTTTAGGAAACATGACGAAACAGTTCGTCCAAACTTGACACTAGCTCATGCTCGCTCATGCGCATTATAGTTGAGCCTTTAACGCTTTCAAGCAGATACTAGATATGCACAGGCATAAATATGTCTATGAATAACGAAAAGTTAAAGTCGGCTTTTTGATTTAGAGTCGGCTATAGCTAAAGTCGACTTTAGGCACTATTAATGAGCTGACTATGAATTTGCGCCTTTGTTTATATTAATTTCATATTTTCCCTTTGAAATTGAATTTCAGAATATTTTACATGTCAAACGCGGCCGTTCTATTTCTATTTCTAGTTCTATTTCGATAAGGTTGCCGGGTTCTGACGCAAAATTCTCTTAAACTCGATAAAATGCGTACCAACACCGGCCAAAGACCGAACACAACCCGGTGCGATATAGCCTTAACTCATACGAAGGAAATATACTTGTTTTCACTCGAAAACATGGGGTCCCCTTGTTTAGACATATCAAAGTAAGCAACATGTCAGTATCAAGGGTCTAAGACTGACATCAACAATAAGTGACTCTACGAATCTACACCACAATCGTAAGGCCAATTTTTCTGTGCGTTGTAGTACATGGTCATCCATCTAATGGTTCCGAAACTAAATTTCACTACTAAGTTTCAGATTTCGATCAAATTTTGGACTCTATTCTGGGAAGATAAGTCATACGACTTTTCGACACATATCGGAAAATAACTGCACCATAACTTGACAAATTTCCGTACTGACTTCGTGTGCACAAAAATAATCGTTTGCATAGCTCCATAAACAAATAAAACGGCGACAAATCACACGATCTGAACTAGTGGTCACAGCTGTTAGCCCAGTTTACATCTCCAAAAACACGAAATAACTCATCCAAAATAAAGGGGTGTCCCAAATTTAACGCCAGATTTGAATTTCGTTGATTCAGTTCAGCGCTTAATTTTCTCCTGTAATGCATTTTGGTCAGTAGGCTTCAATTGTTGTTTTAATGGAAATTTGTAAGCATGTAGTATACGCTGTAGAGAGCTTCTTGAAATTTGAAATTCTTGTTCACGACGCCGAATTGATGTTCCGGGATTCTCATCAACACACATTCTCACGGACTACTTCGATATTGATATTTGAACGGCTTGTTTTTGGACGACCAGTATGCTTAGCGTCCCCAAATGATCCAGTCTCCCTGAATTTTTTCAATTAATCTCTTCACAGTTGACGAAATTAAAACAGTATTCCGACCAGCTTTTGTATGAAATTTTCGAACTGAGACGGAACATTCCTTAATTTTGAGATATTGTTAAAAAATAAAAGCACGTTGTTGTATCGGGTGACGCTCTTTTTTACTAAACCTAAACGATCACCTTCGACTCTGAGCCTGTGGGACAACGCAATAGAAGACTTCCACGCACAAGGTAGCACACACAAGTCGAGGAGAACCTTAGCCGGCTTGGTGTGTGAAACTGGGGACACCTGGCCAGAGATCGTGCTGGCTGGAGAGGCATGTTGAGTGAAGCTCAGGTCCACCTCGGGTTGTAGCGCCCTAAGAAAAAATGTTTTTATGTTTAGTGTTGCCAACATTTTAATGAACGAATGGCGCCAAATTCAAGTATTGCGCCAGTTTTGGGACACCCTCTTTTAAAAAATAAATGCATAATGCTCTGGTCCCTGCAAGGAAACGTTGCGTATAGCGGGTGATTTCGTCATACTTGTTCACAGAACTTGCAATACGGCTGCATTACGGTATCTGAGAGGGTACGGAGATCTATGAGAACTAAACGTGACCAATGAAAATGCCAGCCAAAACCAAGGCTAATGCCTCGACGACTTCGTGCTAATACTCGCCTGATCGTCTTGCTGGCACCCTTCTCGCTTGACAACCCTCTCGTGGTGTGCGTTCTCATAATGCATTACGATGGCGGGGTTCAGCTGACACTTCCAAGTACGTCTGCACATCCCCCACCTACTCCAGATTTCCAGCCTAATTTAACGAAACCGGGAACGCAGACCTCTGTGGTTCAAGCACCCAATTCAAATATTTTCCACACACCTGGCTACATTTCTGAGTACCTTATAAGGGCGGTGATGTAAATCCAGTTGCAAATTACGCCCAAAATGTACGGTAAGACAAGCCCAAAAGCTGCAAGCAACATAAAATAGGAACAATTGGAACTTCCTCAACGCTTTCACTAATGACAGTCGTCTTTTTTGTGGAGCGTGCATTCCGATGATTAATATGTCTTAAGATCTCCGTAACAGAACTAGCCTCTCCGAATTTTCGCTCAGATGGACGACTATGTTCGCCATAATCTGCCTGCAATGCATGAAACGTATGTTCTTCAGAAACACTATTTTTGAAGTACATAAGTTTCCACAATTTTAACACGTAAACCATACATACGGTAAATGGCAAAAAAACTAAACTTATAAAGTTCGCAGTTCGGTTTAATTGAAAGGAAAATCTTAAATCTAGACCACGAGTTGGATGACCTTTCATTCCTCTCAATGGTGTCAAAATTAAATAAGGAATGTAATGCCGTCTCCTGGGTAATCGTAATCCACTCTTAGCTCATCTCTCTCTCTCTGCAAACTAGTTACCATACCCATTAGAACCCTATTCATCACTTGATAAAACCCAAATCATCCTGCAATCTCTCCCAGTCCCATAAATTGAATACATTCCTTGTCGTCGACTGAAAAGGTTGGATCACAGTCATAAAAATTACCAAACGAACATTTCCCCGTCATCAATCACATCTGTCAGCCGGTGGAACAGTCGTACAATCTCAGCTTCCGTGATCTAAGTACTTGCACTTGAATGCCGCAGTCCTCGGTACACCCGAAATCGGTTACATTTTGTCTCTTCCTTGGGAAGCCAGTAAACAAAAGGAAAGCCGTCGTAAAACTTTAACAACGTGTCCTTAACTCCGCCCCTTTGAAAAATTCAAATTTGAGAAACGGAAAACTCGTCAAGATGTCATAAAGCGTATTCGCTCAACTCGTTGGCAAGTAGCAAGTATACGCACCGGAATGACATCACCGACATGAAGGCCGAAGGGGGCACTGCCAAAGCTCAGTCTCTATCCAATCGGCAAACAGAGATTACCTTATCTCGTCCGGTTTCCACTTGAATATCCATTCCGAAGCCGAATCTCAGATTACAATTTAATGTTGACTATCATTTCGGTTGGGTAGTGTGCCCAGGACTTGTACGGGTAATGGATTCACTTAATCCCCTTGAATTTGCTATTAATCGATCGTCCTGACAGGACCACCGTGGCATGTGCCATGTGCGGGGGGTGGAGGGCACTCAGCGCTCACTTACCGCTCGCCCAGCGTAGTTTGGCCCTAATTGATATGTCATCAACAGCTGATCTAATTGATTCTCCACGACCGGAACCTTACATTGTTTTTGAATTTTTCAATGGTCCTTGCAGCGTCCTTTGATGTTCCCCAGACTCGATTCATCAAAGTACTTAGCCCGATGAGTTGATAGTGCAGACTCCGTCCCCGTTGGGTGAGCGGAGGCAAAAGTTCCTGCGCTCCGGAGGACTTGCCAGTTGAGCCCAATTTAACGCTGATGTATGTACATACATTGGGGGTAGTTAATAACTGTCGGAGCAGAGCACCCTCTTGCCAGGATTACTGCTCTCCTAAGATCTCCCCGGCTAAGTGGTTGTATCCAGCGGGCGGGAAGTAAAAAATTGTGTGCCACCTCGCATTGAGGGGCGACGCATCGGGCGGCCAGGCCAGGCGTGTATTGTGGTGCGGAGGAAATTGTGAAAAAGAAATAAAGACAGGAAATGATACTTAATTCGATGACACTTCATTTATCAAAAGCGGAACGGTAGGAAATTTGTTGAAAATAGAGAGCGTTGTATTTAAGTGAGAAATTAGATTGACGAAAGAGATTGATTGGTTCCCTGTAAGGTTGTTGATTGCTTGAAATGTTGAAAATCTCTATGTGTGGTAAGTGCCCGTAGGACCGAGAAGATGAAACGGAGTTCAATGGCACACACTTGCTGTCGGCACGAAATGAGATGAATCTCAGTCACCGTTGAGTGTCGATTTTGGACGTCGATAAAAATGTGACAAGGCACAGCCAGAGCACCGGCAATGAGAAGTATGTCTGACGACTGATATTGACATTAACGCTCTTATGTACAGATTCGAGCTGTCAATCAGAGTTGAAGTGGCTGACAGCTGTCCCGTCAAACGTTGCTATGCGTTGCATTGTGATTCTATTCGATGTTCAAATAGTCATTTGACATTGGAGAAGGACGAGAATGTCCTAGGGAGACATTTCTGATCGATTCTTACTAGAATCGATGAATAGAAATTTGCTACAAGACATTTGAGTGAAAGAAATTGAACTGAGTTTAAATTCGTCGCAGTTTTGAAGTACTGTGAAGGTGAACTCTGGGTTGGCTTAGGCTGCATTCTGGTCACGCTGATCAAATAGTGTCTTGGTACTTATTAAGTCACCCGGAATCTACAAGAATTGGGCGGATTAATCCATTAAAGAAATATGCTTTTTGGTCAATCATTTTTTGAAGCGATGGTCACAGATGAAGCAGACAGTCATTGGCAGAACGACCTAATATTCTGAAGTGTTTTCCAATGATGTATTGTCAGGTATATCAGGTCAGAATGGTAAGTGTCACGGACTTACCATTGTGACCTGATATCAACTGTTCTCATTCTGATGAAGAAGAATCCACTTTTATGAATCAGGGAAGGCCAGATTTATTTTGCAACTACTCCTGGAATTTCTGATCATGTCTGATGCAGTCGAGAGCTAATGGATATCAAATTAGATTGCCCCTCAAATTGCCGGAATGACACTGTACCCCCTCGCTCAGTTTAGGTGAATGTTGAAAGCTGCAAGCAGTCGTTGAGTATAGGAGAACACCTATGAATTTAACGAAGTGCCAAAATGAACATGGTGATGTAGTGGATTGGTGCGTCGATTCTCATGCTAGGTGGCGAGAATAAACTCCCTCCACGAAGGATATTCATAATTCCAGACTCCTTCTGCCACTGACAATGCTAAAGGAGTATTCCCGACAAGAAGAAGTTTTGTCAACCTTCTCCGTATTGAGGCGGCATGAGACTGTACCCCCCTCTTCTCATCAGAGAATTATTGCACGCATAACAGCAGTGATTGCTTTGGTACGCAGACCCATGTCTCGAATTGCACTGTCTCTAATTTACCATTGAAGACTAGAAGAAGATCTAGAGGAGAGTACGAGTACTCTACAAAAACTTGAGTCTAGCCAGACGTCTACGGATCCAAAGTTTAAGGATTCATCAGCACCTGCGCAGCCTGTCCGCTAAAATCGTTAATGCAGCTGGGGATGACCTAGTTGGACGCATGCACCCGCTGTAAGATATGGCCATCAATTTGGTGGTTGAGTACTATGTCCAGCCTGGATTGTAGCGCCACATGAAGAGGTAGAAGAAGGTTGTGTCTCAAAGCATACTCCATGAAATAACGTTGCTTTAATTTCGAGTACGGTCGCAGTATTTCGGGCCATGCCTTTGGATTGGTTAGTTTCGAAATAAAATTCCACCCGACACAGCCGAATGCAGAATTGTGTTTCAGGCATAAAGCGTACATAGCCATCATTCAGATTTAGGAGTTTTCCAATGTCTATTTGTACGTTTTTTTTTTGTCGGAAGTTTTTCACACTGCACTGGAGCATTCAGACTCAAAAACACGTTCATTGTACTATCAGGCAGCAACCTACGTTCACTGGAATTTCTTGGTCTTCCAAAGGAATACCAGCGGGCGCTTCTATGATGAGGAGCCTACATCATCAGCTCTACGCTTAACTGCCACCTGATCCAAGCCAAAGGCGTGACAGTGGCAGAGGAAGTGATCTGCAGTGTCGTCATCTTTTCCTCAGGCGTCGCAGAGGATTTCATTGCTTAGACCAAACACGTTTCAGTATTTGGCGAAGGTGTAAGGAAGCCCTTTAATGCGCCGGTAAGTCGTCTGTCGTCTTTTCTGTGTAACAAGAATACCGCGGGTTTCTTACAGACGTAAGGAAGCATGTATTTGGTTTGTCTATATCCACTTCCGCTTGTGATCTCGAGAGGCCCACCCATTTATACAAGCCCTAATCAATGATTCAGGTAGTCCCAACGCAGTTCGTCCCAAGAGTGTTTCATCTGATCCTTGTCTAGCAAGTTCATCGGCGATCTAATGTCCCTTGACCCCGTGGCGGCCCCGCATGTGTTACCTGATTGCTTGGACCAATGCTTCAAACTGTCATATCTCTTAAATATTGGAGTTGAAAAGACGTATCCATTATTTTCGATCAACCTATGCAACATCTACTCATCTGGAAAGGTACTGCAAATGTTTAGGATATGATAATTCTCAGTCCTAAATGGACGTAAATTTTCTGTGTCCGGTTCGTTCATATCCTTGGCACCAACTCCGATAATTAACAGGCACTCTTAAAAATCCCTGTGCAGTTAGAATATATGCCAATAAGATTTCCACCTAAAAGCGAAAGACACTTTCACATATTTTCTGAGGATCCCCAGTCTGGTCTTACCTGAGAAAACATGTGGGAACAGTTTTGTAGAAAACTTAGCAATCTTGGCATAAACTGGATACATTCAACAATATTCATCATCATCATCATCATCATCATCTTCTGACCCGCATGATCTACTAAAGGGGTCGCGGGCGTAAACCACGTACGAGGTATATCCAGGCAACTCGATCCTCCGCCATCGACTCTAACTCATCAGGAGCTATGCCCAAGCGTAACCCGGCGAGTTTTTGGACTTGGTCCAACCACCTCGTCCTGGGTCTGCCAAGCGGTCGCCTACCTGATGGAATCGCATTCAACGCCCGCCTCTTAAACCGTGATGATGGGGACCTTCGTGCCACGTGCCCAAACCACCGAAGCATAGCCCTTTCCTTAGCTGCTCAATGTTGAGCTCCTCGCGCACTGCCGTGTTTCTCAACTTATCCTGGCGAGTAATTCCCACAATAGCACGAAGAAATCTCGCGATGCACTCGCGATCTTATTCTTTCGGTCATTATCCAAATTTCATGACCATAGGTGAGAGTTGGAACAAATACTGAGTTGAAAACCGCTAACTTGGCTTTGACACCAAGCACAGCCTTTCTGATTACAGAACTACCAAGCTTTGCCAAAACCAGCTTGACCAATCCTACAGGAAAGCTCAGCATACTACTCCTTCCATCACTCGTGAAAAATACCCCGACATACTTAAACTTCTCCACTTGCTTCAATGGGACTCCACTAACATGCAGAGTGCATTGAACAGGCGTTCTGGAAATGACCATAACCTCCATATCTAGTGCGCGCTGGAGTTCCGTCTGGGAGGATGTGAGGATAACCAAGTCCTGCAGGAGTATGGGATTGATGGTCCTCTTCTGAGGGCCATTCAGTCTCTATACACAAACTGTAGCAGCTGTGTTCGCGTAAACGGTGCTAAATCAACACCTTTCACCGTGGGAGTTGGACTTCGCCAAGGGTGTGTCTTGTCACCTCTCCTTTTCATTGTATATATGGACTGGATGTTGCAGCGCAGCCGAGGTGAGGAATGTTTCAACAATATTTACAATATTTTATTCACACTCTCATCTTACTCCACATTTTTTATATAATCGTTGTGACTCCTTCCTACGGTTGACTACCCTCATTCAACCCTCACCCCTGTCTGCCACACAATAAACCATCACACAGACACATCCAATAGTTCTCAGCGTAACGACTCAAACCCTTTCTGGTGGCAACACAATCGACCTAATTAACCCATCAGAGCCCTACCAGACACCCAGTCCATCTGCCATAACCTACCCACCTGAATAGTTAGATACACAATTGCCGTACAAAATTTCAATATAGGTCGACAAGGGAAGTTAATATAATTTGGCAAGTACTTAAAGTGGCACTGGTCTGCTTCCCTTCTTGGTTGAGAACATTTATTACTCTTTAACTGCTGGAACACTAAACAGTCGCAAGTTCAGACCGATGTTTAAGTGTGCTAATTGACAAAGACTTTATGAAGTTAGCGGTAATTAAATCCACGCCCAATGGCCAATGAAACGAATGGTCGTTCTGAATGGACTGGAATTCCATCTTAGTCACACACATGTCAATCCCCTCAAATGTTTGTTCGGGTTTTGATTTGATGGCCGTGCTTTATCTGTCCCCGTCCTCAGCCCCATTCCAATACGGGACGAGACTTTATCGTCGACATTTCTCATCAGAATCTCTCACGAAGCCAGCGTTTTGGAATAAGTATCAGAAGTATACTCAAATCGAGATGACAGTCAGAAAGCCTTCTTAAGCGATATTCTTGACCCGCATTTGAAACGGGGAAGAGGAGAATCAAGAACTGATAAGATCGCCATCGTCGCATAAAAAAAGAAAGAGGTTCATGTCTCTTCTGACCTTTTCATCGCACGAGCAAGCTTACAAGGATGATGGCCCGAAGACACCACCACCATCAACTGCCTCGCCTTAAGCCTCGCATCAAGGCAAATCTGGTAAACCCTCATCAACCGATTCATTGAACACGGTTAGCTCCGGAACCGATGCCGAAACGCACCGAATCGTTGTACATTTAACTCAAAAGGAAACGATTAATGGGACACGACAGCAGTTCGCAGCACAGGCATAATTTGTTCTTAATTAGAAATAGTCGATGTAAGAGAGGGAGGGGTGGAGAGAGAGGTTGCCAATAGCCCGAACGACGCTCCGCTCATATCTGGGCCATCTAGCCCCGCTTCGTATTCGCCCCAAATTGACTTGACTTCCGTCCCTCCCTCCAAATCGAAGAGGGTGTCCGAAAGGAAAACCAAAGATAATTACACTCTTTCCTAGGCTCCTGCGGGTCCTTTTAAAGTAACTCTAATTAGCATGGCAGCGAATGTAATTAACGCCGTCAGCACGGAAATAAAAATCGATATACGACCACCATCCTCGCCGCCACCGAACAAATGCCCGCCCATTTACAAGCTATTTCGCACGTGTGCCGTCAGTGATTCATATTGTATCCAACGGATCGTTTTGTTTCTCGTAATTCCGCGCAAAGGCGACAAAAGTGAAAATCCTGAATGCGGGTGTACGGTATACCTGAATGACAGTTCCGACGGTGTTTCGCCTGGAGACATGCAATTCGCCGTGTGTATGCGAAAGGATTTCCAGTTCACATTTGACGTCGGAAGTGACTCATATTTCAACTTGATTTACACCGAGGGCTAGTGGGTGTCTTTGTTGCTGTAATTGACAGGGGTCCAATAAAGTCACTCACCCCCCGCTCTTCCACCCCCGTCGGAGCCATGGAGGGGCATAAAACTACGCCATTGAATTGTCTGTTTCCGTCATCAATATGGCCTAATTGCTGGTTAGCCGACACAAATCGACGTGTTTTCGGTTGACATTAACCCAAGTCGGTCCCTGCAATAAATCAGCGACTCCTCCTTCGCCTCCATTCTTCTGGGGCAATCCTTTATCGAGCAACTATGCCCGCGCTCGTGTGTCCTTGTCGCAGGAAGTGAGAACTTTTCGAAGAGATCGAACGAATACCCAAACGAACTTTCCCCGAAGTTATGAGGAATTTTTGAGAATCCACGAGTGTTCGGAGGCGGAGGACTCCACTCGCACGCGTTTAATTCATTGATTTTTGCCCCAGATAGCAGGCCAGGACTCAAGTGTGAATACCTCGACGAGGATGCATTCACGTGACTCGAGTCCCTCCACCCATGGCCACAAATACTCCGGAGTGCCCAAATCGAGGTTAGAGAAGAATGCCATTAGAATAGCCATCACAAAAGTTCCTACTGCTCCCATTGTTTGGAGGAAAACTATTTTTGGCCCATAGATAGGACACGCTTAGTTTGCCATGCCATCCGCCTCCATTGTGTGCACGCACACGCAACGCTACGCAAGTGTGCTGCTCGGATGGGTGTTTTTAAATACAAATCCGCATCGTGAGCGGTTGTTATGTGGGTCGTGGTTGGGTGATGTTTTCCGTATTTTTTTTTTTTGATAATTCAATTTAATTAAGATAAATATCCCGCATAAAGCGGCCATTTGCTGACTAAAAATATACCAATCCTCAGTGGGCTGTGAAGGATCCAAACGAATATCCCGAGCGAACGCAGAAGAAGATATGAAAAGGACAAAAATAGACGTCTTGAAATGAAACTGATTAGTTTGCCTTTTCCCGCTTCAATCCCCTAATTAATGTATTTTTGTGTTTATGTTTTCAGAAGCAGGAGCGGTGGTCCCAAGTTCATCCCACACATCAATAACGAGTTTAAATTGTTTTTGGCGCTTGAGATCCCCTGCCGAAGCGACTCCCTGTGTGGTCATCAATAATGATGATTGCGTGGAACTGACAGATTTTGTTTACTTTAGACGAATGCCATCAATTATTGACGTGCTGCGGAGGGCAAGGCTGAACGCATGCCTGAACTAGAGAGCTGAAAAATTGTGATAAAATGGGTTTAAGACAAGCAGGAGTGATTTTTCTTTTTTCACAGGACAAGGTGGCAGTGCATAGTCGAGGGTACATAAACAAAATAAAATGCACGTAATGTACATCGAGAATTATTTACCACCGCAGCAAAAGGGTCTTTAACTTCTAAATTTTAAATATCTGCTGTAAACACGCTATACCTCAGTTATTCTCATCAAGGCCAAGGAAACAAGATAATTGATGATATCAAAATTTGAGCCAGAAAAGTACACCCTACCGTCGGTGGCCCGACACGTGCAACTTTCATAATTCACAACTCTATCCCTTCCGAGTCACTGACAGTGTTCCAACCTGTCTAGTAGGTTCCCTCCAAGAGAACACAGTAAAACCAAGTCGTACTACTCTGTCGTCCGACTTTGCTTCTTGAACTGCAAAACTCATTATGCGGTATGTTCATACACATTGCATGTGTACCTGTGGCACTGTGCCCGGTAAAGACTACTATTAGCATACGTCCTTTCTTACGACTAAAGTCGACAAATGATAATGATGATCTCATTTTACTTAGCATCGGCCAAAGAGCCCTTGCTGTTGCCCCAATGCTCAGATTAAGCCATCTAGTTCTGACTCTATCCAGAGCTTCGTCCTTTGTTTTTTTCCTTATAGAGAGTCCAATATAGGATCATCCTTTTCACCAAGAATAGCTCACTGACGCTCTGTCTGGCTAACCTGAGCAGCTTCGATGTTAGAATGTCGGATGATATGAGCTTCATTGATGCCACGGAAGATGCACATAACTGATGGCACAAACTGGCCGACGCGTCCTCATTGCAGCCAAAATAAAGAAAAACCTCCAATTTGTGATTACTGGCACTTGTTACAGTCAAACGAGTTGTACTTACTTCGTTAGTAAATCTAGCGTTTTATTAAGTACATACTCGTAGATATCATGAACTTACTTTAATAGTCTTCAGAACACTACGGCCCTATATCAGGCATGAGGTGCCAGAAGCGTACCAAGTGCTGATAGAGTATCAACAGATTCGCCATTTTTTTTCTTCCCCAAATTGTTTGACATCTGATTTTCGCAGACACTAAAAATACACATCATCATAAACTGAAAATAGACATAAGTATGTACGATAGTACGTTGTATGCAAAAGTTCTGAGCAGACACTTTGCAGAACTCGATGAGCGAAGATTTTGCAAAATCAATTGATCTCCCAAACAAACATCAACACGCCCAATTAAAAACAGAAAATCCTTCATGAGTTACGCGAAACTGATGGAAAACAGTTCGCAAAACTGAATATGTTGTTTCACTAAACAAACAATATTTGCGTCATTTATCTACCACCTCGATATTTCTTTAAAAAACAAAGGTCAAGATGTACTCTCCGCCTCCGTGAAGCGCTCGAATTGCACGTGTTTTCATTCAAAAGAAATCGCAATTTTCAAGCGAAATGGAAAAATGCTAGCTATGTAAACAATTAGTCGCATAGACGCAAGCATTAGGAGGGTAAGGCGATTATAGGCAATCCATTAATATTCATTTGTGGATTATGTTAAGTTGGCTCAGATTATGAGACGCACAGCGCAGAATTAAAAGGGAAAATTACGACATTGCGTGTCCTGGACTATGGAGGTATTCTTTATTTCTCCTTTTCTGTGCGAGTACAACCCCTACACTAATTATGGAAATGAAGATAAGGCGTTGCGTCGTGTGATGGGGGATTCACTATATCCTGCCTTAAATGGAAGCTTTGGGCAAATTTATCTAGAAATTGAAATATTTATTATATTTGGGGCTGCAGAACATTTTAAATAGTTTTTGTTTTCTAAAAAAAAGGTTTGTAGAATAAACTTGTGTTTTTGTATCGTCTTCTCAAGTACTTTGTGAAAAACTAACGCTTTTTCGAGATGTTTACCTTCTTAAGAGCGATGCGTAATTTGTACAAATCATAGCCTAAGGCTTTGTCGCTCTGGCTTATCAGCTAATTCTAATTTTAATAATTATATGTTAGCTTTTTAAATAAATAAATAAATAAATAAATAGTACAAATCAACAAATATTTAAAAAATGAATCGAAATCCGCCTATTTTTTGCCCAAATATTTCTAATATATGACTACGAAAGGGACACTTAAAAGTACCGTTTGGCAAGCCAAGCGCAGGAAGCACATCATTTTGAAGTTTGCAAAAAAATGTGAGTATCCTTGTTATTATTTTTAAAAAAAACTTTAACTATATGTTTATTCCAAGTCAGTCCAACTGTTGGGTAACGCAGATGATATCGACATCGTCGCGGGTTCCGAGTGTGCCGTAGTTTAAGCTTTTACGGCGATTGAAGAAGAGGCAAAACAAGTTTTTCTTAAGGTCGAAATATATGCTGGCAAAAATTTGTAGACTGCACTGGCTCGGCCACATCGAGGGCATGGACACATATGCTCCAGCTAAGAGGGTCTTAGAATCTCAGTCTCCTGGTTCGAGAAACAGAGGAAGACCGGATCTCCAACTAACAAGTCATCGCGGACGTAAGACAGCTTGGCCTTGATGACTGTGACCCAGGACCGTCCTCGATGGAAGGCATCTATTGCTCAGGCTCAGTAGTAATTTTATTCCAAGGAAGACAAAAAATCGAGGCACATTAGACCACGTTAAAATATTAATTTTGACCCGACTGGACATGGAATCATAGAAAAAAGACTAGTAACTTGGAGAAACATTTAGTGGGAGACGATCTGTCGTTATTCGAAATTCTTTGATGAAATAACCTAATACGCGACGCCACGACTCAAGCTGACACAAACTCTGACTGTGTTCTATTTGCAGAGAGGAACCAGCGGAAGATGCGTTCGACTTTTCGCTTTTGACTGCGTTTACGAAAATGGAGATGGCACAAAAATGTGGGCGTTCGAATTTTTTCGAATCTATTTTAACCAAGTCAAAGACTTTGTCTACCTAGAAACAGATATTAAATCAGAACACGACACCAGAGCTGAAATCAAACGAAGATTAACTCTTGCCAATCGATGCTTCTTTGGGCTAAGAAATGCAATTGATAAATAAAGCCCTCTCTCGAACAACCAAAGTAAGCCTCTATAAGACCTTAATCGTCCCAGTCCTGCTATATGGCGCGGAGACATTGACTTTGTCAAAAGCGGATGAAGTTGCTCTTGGTTGCTTTGAGAGGAAAATTCTTTGGGTGATTTTCGGTGCAAGAGAAGATATAACAACGAACTGTGCAGCGACATCGACTTGGTCAGAAGAATGAAGATCCAACGATTGAGATGTAGATCAGATCATGTGGCTCAGATGGAAACCAATGGTCCGGCCCGGAAAGTCTTCAAATCCACCCGCGAGGGATGGCGCAGTAGAGGAAAATCGCGACTCAGATAGCGCACGAAGTGTAAAGGGATCTCAATGCGTGCCAGCTAAAGATCGAGCTAGCTGAAGACGCCTCTTGGTTAAGGCTCAGGTCCACTGCGGACTAGCACCACCTTAACTAAGTTAAGCATTTCAAACACTTTACATTTATAGAACAACACTTGACAGCATGGAAAGCGGATTTGAATCGAACGCAAAAGTGTATCACGATATTTTGTATTCCTTGGTGTCTTGGATAAGTGGCCTAAGTCCTTATCCACAATATAAGCAAAAGCAAATTTAACTGCCAGGATTCCTCTAAATCGAACTTTATTTGGGAAGCAAAGCTAATCAAACGCCCAAACATTCAAATTTATGATACAGTCACCTCTCAAAAATTCGAAACTCAAGGGACTTTACAGAAAATTCGAATTAACGAGAGTTTCAAATATCAAATGGTTCGAAATTGTCGAGAGAAAAAATACGAAAATTCGAATTATTGAGTAATAATCAATTGTTATTTATTAACTGCCAATTTTTTAACAAAATCAAAACGTTGGAGGTACGTATGTGCATGTACATAATGTGAACTAATTATTAGTCTTTTGGAAGAAGTGTTTAATGTTAGTTTGCCGCAAAGCTCTTTGCTGAGACTGATCAATAACTTTTTTATCCCTGAAATGCTGTTTCATTAGTGTTGTTTTGTAGACAGAAGCTTTGTAATGTGTCGAATGAGGCTCTTGCTTCCTTTATTGATATTGATATCCTCTGCCAAAGACTCTGATGTATCATCGCCTATCTTCGTCGTTTTGTTTTGTTTTGTATAGATTTTTTTCGAAATAAAAAGAGATTTTCTGGGGAACTCGTGATATCTTCGAATTATGGAGAGGTTTGAATTATCACAGGTTTGAATTAACGAGAGGCGACTGTATTATTGAATTAGTTAGACAAGTGCTTATAGTGGCGTTCACATTGAACAAATTGTCTGCATAATTTATTTGATGACTTTGTTGGATTGACCAAATATATCACCAGGATGTTCGATGTTTATTTAATAAAGGGTCCTTCATTAAGCACTTCCTATATCATCGCAATTTCGTCAAATTTTCCGTGACTTTGAGGGCCGTTGTGGCTTTATCGCATGGACCTGCGACGACAAAAAACCCACAAGATAAAGTCAAATATATAATAATAGGGGGCTAGCTTCACAGGAACCACTCGTTTGTGCGTGCTATTGTTCTATCACGAGTGGAAGGGACCTACAGTTTTATGCCGACTCCGAAAGGCCAAGTTTGAGAAGCTTTTTCTAGACAGTTATACTCTTTGAGCATTGTCAGTGACTCGAAAGAGGTGGGGCCGTGAAAAGTATTTCTTGTCGTATCAGGAAACGAACCCAGGCAGCTAGGTCCAAGTGCGTAGGAGTCGACGCACATACCCACAACACCACAGGCCACCAAGTGACAAAGTCTAACTAGGTCAAATTTCACGATCTCGGTGCCCAGATCACATCACCTACATGTGAGATAACACTGCCCTCGAATCGTTTGTGCAGTATTTCCAATGTGGCGTGAGCTGTGTGGCAAATAGCGTCGTCCTGTTGAAACCAAATGCCATGTCCACAGTCCACATCATCCAATTATGGCCAGAAGAAGTTGGATATAATCAATCTCTAGCGCTCGCCGCTGACAATGATGACGTTGCCTGGATCTCTGGATCCTGGGTTTTGCTTGCCTCATCTTCAGAACGCCCATTTGAATAAAATAATTTTATCATTCGCACGCGTTGTTGAACGCTTTGTCCATCCACGGTGATTTGGCAAAACAGACTGAATAAATGATAGCCAATTTAACTGATGTAGCCTCAACAATATGGCCGCCATCAACTATCAAATTTCAATCTGTCAAGCATGTGTGAACACCACCATTAATTGCTTTTCAATTACCCGTACTGTCCAATCATTTAGTGTGACTGTCACCCTCACGACAGCCTAAGAAAATTGAATTAATTTATTAACAACATTTTGTGCCAAATGTTTTCTAAATTTCCTGCGATCAATTTTCAGCATGAACTCAACTAAACCATCTCCTGCAGAATACTAATTCTGTCAGGTTCCTTGCTGATACCGAAAATACGCCACAACGACCTGGTTAAGGAGGACAGAAACAAACTTTGTGGGCAGTCACATCGGCCAAGTTCGTTTCGTAAGTTTATTCATTAGCCTCGACACCTTCAAGTCATCTTAACTTTCTCTCTTTCACTTAATTGCTTCCCCCACGATCTGAAGCAAATAAAACAATGAAACTTTACCAATTCGCATCAAGGACCCCAAAAAAACAAGTCACACCATCGAACATATCAACTCAACAATATATAAACCAATTGATTGATCGATTTGATGAGTTCTGTCACTTGGCTGTGTTATGTCAATGTAATTTCTTGGCAATTGCATTTGCCGAAGTTGAATACACTTCTTTGCTTTTCTTTCTTATAATCGGTTTATGTAGTCTCCCTTAAGTAGTTGCTTGACATTGATTACGTCAAACCTTCTTTATATGAACTGGAATGACATTTCAAGAGCTTCATACGCGTGAGGAAATTAAATGGATTTTGAATTATAGAAATTTCACTTAGAGCCGTTGCACACGAGTGGATTGCTTGTTTGTTTTTGTTTCTTTAACGCGGCGCCACCGCTTCGCTGGTACGTTGCAGCAGTTAGTCAGTGTACACATGTGGGATTTTCTCACTTGAAAGAATATGAACATACTCATAATTCTATGTAGAAACGTTTTAATTTTATTTTTTGCACTGGAACGCTGTGCTCAGTATAAAACTCTACAACTCACAAAAGGGCACACTACAGGATTATCTGTGAGATTTGCGTGACAAATAGGAAGCGCTGCAACACCACAAGTACGTGTTTAGAACTCTATCCAGTGTGAGTAATACAGCATGCACTAGAGTCACCGCAGGAGTGCCGTAATTTAAAAAAGAAAACCACTCGTGGGCATCGACTGGTAGTTTTAAATCTGAAAATGGAATAAAATTATTTTATACATTTAACAGAACGGGTTCTGCTCAGAAGAAAGTAGTAGATTATGGCGGCAATACACTACACTGTGGCGACCGTGGCGGTGTGTGCCTGTGCGTCTACTCGGTGTCTGGGTTCGATTGCCAATACTACCAAAGATGATTTTCCCGGCCAAACCTCTTTCGAGTCACTGACAATGCTGAGAGAGTATAACTATCTAGAAAAAGGTTCTCGAACATAGCCGTTCGAAGTCGGCATTAAACTGTAAGTCCCTCCACTCGTGAGCGAACAATAGCACGCACAACACGAGTGGTTGCTGAGCTTGCCCCTGACTCCCTACGGGCTCTACGGCCCAAATGTAATACACTAGATCTACTCATGAGGATTTAAAAATATATGGAGGTAAAATACGCTAAGGTTTTAGATAAAGTATTAAATTATCTCCCTTTTTTTTTATTAAATTTCGCCAAGTGAAGTTTGTGCTGTACATTGACTGCATTCATAATTCATATATGTCAACACTTGTGTGGCATCAAAACACATTCTCAAGCAAGTGCTCATGTGGTGTCGAGAGTTGGTGCATTTGCAATGCCTCACACCTTTTGAGTTCGAATACTTGGAATGATTCAATGTCAACGCCTATGATCCGGAACTATATGTGTTCAAGGTCAGGAGATGCTCAAAACCCGCACAAACAATGCTTCTTTCAGCATTATTCATTCGACATCTTCTAACCATCTGGTAGAGAACACAAAAGTTAAGACAATACTGACTATGTAGCTGATGACAAATGTACTTTACTGGATGAAATAGTTGCAGTGCATCAAAAGAATTGCGACTTTGCAAATGTCATGGAAGTGCATATTTTTTATAAACAATGGTAGATGCTTTCGAAAGACCCATCCTATCATTAGTGTGATGAAGACATACTAAGTGAATGAACTGCGTGTACGTCTTGAGAAGAGCCCATTCACGTATAGTTAATGTATGTAGAGCGACTCGCAAACCGCAATGCTTCTTTGAGAGACCTAATGATGTTTGTCTTAGAACGATAGCACTGGTCAACACAAGTTTTGTTTCCTTTGTTCTTTTTTGTCTGTTATTCGGTATTTCTACGGCCCTGACTATGAAAAAAATGCTGGGAGATTGCTAACAGCTGGAATATACAGTTTTATTATTTTGACAAACAAAAAATTCTATTGAACCCCAGTAAATGATCTATTATAAGATTTCCTTGAATAAACGATTTTAGGTAGATCTCGTTGCAAACTGCAGCAGTAGCCTACCATCATATGTTAGTCCCACCGCCCCTGATAACGCTCCTCCACAGATCCAGATGGAATGTTTCACCCTGCTGCTCACTAAATTCACCAAAATCTGTCCAAATGCGAGTACAGGAAGTGGATTTTTATGCTCATGTTGCACGCTAGCTCTTGCAAATTCGTTAGCATTCCCTCAACAAACGGTCGTCAGAAGTCGTTTGCCTAAGAATTTACTCATAACCAAAGCAAATGTTAGTTAGCTATAACTCAAAGAAAAAGCAAAACAAGAGCTGTAGGAGAAAAACTGTTGCCATACTCAAGAAAAATCAAAGGAAACAAACAATTTCTTTTTTTTGTCGGCCAGTGTAATTATTCAGTTGTCTTCACGTACGTCGTACCATTGCGACTATTTTCTAAGATTAACAACGAAGTCTCCCAGATAGTGCGACTTGGTCGATCATTGTTTCTATTCTACGTCATAGTCTTATAGGTCCCATGCCGCATGGCTATTAATTTGGTCCACCGAACATGTCAGAAGATCAAAGAGATAAATATCATTTTATGTTGACTGTGACTTTGACAATTCAGCTATGAAATCAGCTTTTCAGAACCTTTGGGTGTGGCCTCATAGGATACTAGTATAAACTGACGCAAGTTGTGCGTATTTGACATTCATCAGCGGGAATGATAACTCTAGGAAAGCAGCTCATACATAACACACTTGTTGCACATGAGCCCGTTGGTGGGCTAGTCCGCTGACTGATTTTTCGATGTCCCGCACTGTGTGGTATTGGTGTTTGAAGTAGCATTGTATGATCGATGATGTCCGACAAGTCCTTGAAAAGAACGTTCGACTACAAACCTTTAAAAAATATTCGGTCTTTTTATGTCAATTCGACAATGTCCGGCGAAAGATAAAAGCGACATTGTTTTTTTTAACACATCAGCCAACTTGATGGCAGACTGTACGCTCACGCTGATAACATTCCTTTTTCAGATCGTGGATAGCATTCCGAAGGCAGCTTTAGTCTTCCCGCTTCTGCTGAAGACATCCAGTTCGGCACTACAGCAGTTAACTAAGAGTACACTTCCTAAATCTAGAGAGCTGTGAACTTTCTCGACTTCATGTTCGACTGTCCTGTTCATTTGGGCGTGGTTGTTAGAAATGCTTAGGGTATTAGTTTTGGTTGTATTTATTTCGAGTCTCATTTTGCTTACCTCAGCTTCCAGATTGTATGCCTTTGGTACATTGTTTGATGTGAAATAGACAAACATCGTCAGCGTAATCAAGGTGTTTAAGGTAAGGTCTCATAACTCATAGAATTAAATCATTTTTGTCCGTCAACTCTGCACGGCGTATATCACTTATAACCACCAGAAACAAGAGTGGTGACAACATGCTCCCTTGATGAACTCCACTCTGAACCTCAAACTCCTCTGACAACTTGCCATTGTGTACGATGGCCTTGCGCCTTGTAGCCTTTATTATAGCTAGGAGTTTTTCTGTAATGCCTCTCCTGCGCTAGGCCAACCAGATTGCAACTCGATTCAAGCTAACGTAAGCCTTCTTAAAGTCGATGAAGAACAGGTTTTTCAGTGATGCAGTAAACAGTACGACTGTCGCATTTATTCGACGCGAAGCTTTAACCTAATATGACGATACACTCACGTTTGTCACGTCTTGCAATACCCTGCACTTATTTCTTCTTTTTCCCTTATTAGGTTTCTAGTTGGGTTGTCTTTACTTCTGAGGCTGCTGCAATTCGAGCTTTTAATGCTAAAACTATGCGTCGTCTAAGCCATGCATAAAGGTGTACCCGCCCTTTACCGACATATGTGATTGAAGTGTTTCGATGTTCATCCATGCTCTCCTGTCTTGAGCTGCAATTTTCTTCTGTTTCAAAGCCAAGATGGTCCCTAATCTGTTAGCGTACTTGGGGAACCTTGATCCTGTCGAAATTGTACCTGGTGGAATTAAGCAGGTTACAGGAGCTGTCATAACACGATGATCTCGTTCTAGCCCTATGTCGGCTCCGCATCTATTCCGGACGCCAAAAAGACAGTTTCTAAAGAAGCTGCTTATCGCAATGTGATCGATCTGGTTGGATATTAGCTGCCTATCAGTGGAGACCCAGTTGATCTTGTGACAGGTGCTATGTGTAAGCAACGTACCTCCAATGGCTAGTCGGCTGGTATTGCAGAAGTCCACAAACCGTTCACCGCTGTCATTGCGATGCCCAAGGCCGTGAACTCCCATTACGTGTTGAAGCATAGTGTTGTTGCTACTACCATCTACTCTGGCATTGGAATCCCCCATGACGATATCGCCATCAGGGGTTCGGTTGGAGACTGCACCTAACTGGCTGTAGAAAATGTATTTCTTTGAGGCTTACTACCCCAAATATGATGTGCCATGACTCATGAGAGAGCGTGCCTGAACGTCTTTATTCCTCAATCAGTACTCCCTCATCACCTTAAATCATTCTGTTGCCCATCACATCTAAGCAAATTTGACAACCTATTCGGTATCCCATAATTAACTTAATCGAAGCCCAATTGCATGTATTAAACTACCGACAGCCATTTGGGGATTTCATCCTTGAACTGCTGTGATCCATCAATTGTGGTGGCAACAAATTACTATGAGCTTCCTCTATGATGAAGATACTCTTCGAGAAACGAAATTTAATTTGACGATAAATCAATCAAGTTCAATGCGGCGTTTTATGATCAAAAGCCACGCATGCATTTCAGAGACAGTTGTTTCCACTCAATTATGCATCCATGCCCCCCATAATGCTGGTAGTGGTGTATAATCAGTTTAAGATACTGAATCGGCGAGGCGCAAAACAAAATCACAGTCCAGTACCTCCGAGGTAATTAGATTATGGATGACAGGCAGGAGGTGAATTTGGGAAGCGAAGAAACGCGAGGTCTTGGTGAAAGTCATGCACCAAAACCCACCGAGCACTGAGCACACTTAGAGGGGGGCACGCACAGATGTGCCCACCGCAAGGGGGATGGAGTTCTTCAAACTTATCGGATTCCTCAAGTACACGCACTTATCTATATCCTTGAGTCAAGGTTAAGGTCTTCGTCTTACGGGGAAATTTGAATTGCGTAATAAAATGTTACGAACCATCGGCTCCACTCCATGAAATGGACAGGCTCGATTATTCGGATACGGTTTCGTGGATTTTTGCACTGGAAAGTGGAGAAGTTCAAGCTTTTAAAAGTTGGTTATGAAAATTATCCCGTGGTCGCCGAGGCGTAATGGGTGCATGTATCGACTCCTACGCTGGGTGTGTAAATTGAATTCCCGTACGACGAACAACTTTCATAATTCACGGTTCCGTCACTCTCAGCGTGTCAAACTTCGTCGTTCAAAACTATAGTTTCCCTTCAGTTGGGAGGGAACAATAGCACTTAGCACAACATGAGTAGGTGCTGTAGGAGCGCTAGGCCCATGTTCAGGTCCGGGTTGTGGGGACACCCATATTATCATGCAAATTATTCGTCCTGGAGTGCACTTATTTAGCTTGCCTGTCAACAGAAACACAAACTCAAAGGAAAGTTGCAGAGAACTGGGATGGGACTGATGGCATGGAGAAGTTAGTAACTTAGTTGGTTTATGGTTTATTCTCAAGACTCTCAGGACTCTTATAGTCATGACACCACTAGAACTTCCGCCTATTGATTTGGTATGCCCTATCTACCCTACCCTGACCCCTTTAGAAGCTGTAAAGATGAGGAAGAGGGAGAAATCTTAATTGCAGTGGCCTCTCCTACCGAAGGAACCTCAGACTCTTTGTCTAGAGAACTGAGAGCTGGAACGGAATAGAACATTTTGTGCTGCAGTCTCAACGCTGATTTGCAATGCTGTCAGTTCTTCAGATAGGGAGACTCAGATTTTGCTGGCATCTAAAGACTACCAGATTGAGCGCCAGCTGTCATCGAAACTCGAATCGTTGAAGGATGAGTATAAAGGATCGGGCATAAGTGACCACAGGACCGATACCGTGCACCATTTGGCGTCTGGATATAAAAACGATGATTTCGTACGTTTCTTTTAAGCTCCTTTATGTTGAGCTAGAACCATGATGAATCGGGTTTGAGCTAGAACCATGATGGATCGGGCATAAGTGACCCCAGGACCGATACCGTGCACCATTTGGCGTCTGGATATAAAAACGATGATTTCGTACGTTTCTTTTAAGCTCCTCTACGTCAACTAATTTGAGCTACAGCCATGATGTGTATGCACCCTGCATTTTAGCCTGAATAGGTCCGCGTCGATGCGCTTGGAAGGTCCGTAATATCCGCAAGGAAGTTAAATGGCGGAAGAGATACAACCACGGACTCTGTCTAGTTATATCGAGGTATGGAGGTAGTCCGAAAGACAAAAAGGGACCTGGCTACATCGAAGCTCCTTCTAAGTATGTCTTGGAATCCGAGCCTACTGGTTTTGTTTTGAGAAGGAGGCCGAATCACCGGTATACGGACCAAGTCACTCAGGAAATTAGACTTCTTAGTCTTGATGACTTGACATTCAATGATCGGAGGCAACCACAGCTCATACTCCAACACTCCATCGACCGCATGCGTGACAAGTAAGTCAGTAAGCCTGCGTAACATTTTCACAAATCCGGTGACATTTCCATGCAATATACCAAGAAAACAACAAGAACTCCTATTTTCGGAGTTGACATTACAAAGTGCTAGTTTAATTGTTGTAACTCCAATTTGCACGAATATTGAGCAGAATTTCAACCACGAGCAAACCAACGACCGTACCAGTTCTCGATCTAAGGACAATTGCCTTAGCATCAGAGAGGAAGTAGTAAAGAGATGTCTAACTCGGGTTTGTGTCTTTACTAAAAACCTCCTCACCAATCTCTGATTTGCGCTAAAGTCACGCATACTACTTTATTTTCACTCACACTTCTTAAGGCTCTAGAGCAGCCTGCCGTTGCTCTGCGATCAATCGCATTTACAAACACTGTCTGTAAACATTTTATAAAAAAACGCTGTCAGATGTCTGAAGGTAGAAGTTGACTATCTCTTTACTACTTTATCTCTGCCTGGCATGTCCTCTCTGATTCACACGATCGTTGGCCACTCTCTCCTTCGCTCAACAGGCTAGTTTCTGTTGCTATTTGAGTCGATTGGAGAAAGGAATCACTTTCACACGCAGGACTGCATAATTTTACGTCTGAATTGAATGCTAACTCCAACTCCTCCTCAAGTTCACCAAACACGTGAATCTCTCACTTTGGAATTGGTAAAACGTTCCTCTGTGCATCGGTGATCAGTGGCAGTCACTGAACAGATTGTTACAAAAACCTGTCACAATCCCGTGACTTTTCCACTTGGCAGCTGCCAATTCTCTCGTTCCTCAGTAAACCCTGACATTCAATCCTTCGTGGTCCCAATCCATTTCAAACAGCATGTTTAAATTGAATTTTGTTTTTTGCCTTGCCTTTGTTTTGATTTGGCTTTCGTACGTGTATAATTCCGCGCGACTAGCTAACATTGAACAATGCATTACCGACTGTCAAGCGCGGCACATGCCGGCCAGAAATGTTTAATTCTTTCAAACTTTCACTCAGCACGACGAAGAAAAAAACACCCCCTTAGCTGTCAGGTAAATCAATTAGTGTTTGCGGTTGCGGTTTCGGGAAATTATCTCATTCCAATAAACATCTATGTACACAAGCACTTTGATGTGCCGAAACTAAAGGAAACCAGCAGCCCGGTGTACAGTGGTCGTTCTGTTGAAAATCTAAATCAGATTTCTCTTAATTTGTTTTTTTTTTGTTTCTCCAAATTGGCGGTAATTCCGGGAACAATAATAATCCCTCTAAGCTCCCCTCTCCCTGCCGGAATCACGACCAAACAACGGCTATAAAAGTCGTTACAGTCATGACATGACACCATATGTTCAGGCTGCTTGCTGGCCTCGTCTTTATCATGCCAGCTCATCGCCCGTGTAAGGACTTCTAAATGGGGTTAGGACTGGTTGAAATGAAAACAATAAAAACAGAACAAAATCAAAGAAGAACACAACGAAACACACGAGCAGGAACTTGGAGAACTATTGCAAGCCCATAGGCTCGTAGATGGATGGGATGGGCTTTGTGCTAAGTGTGTGCAAACTATATTTAGACCTCAGGTACCACCAGACTCGAGTACTCCCTTAAAGTTTGTTCTCTTATTAAGTTTATTGAACCACTTTACATGTACCTCTAGATACACTTACATGGTCGCACCGGTTCGTCGTATGTAGACCGGTGCGCAGATGAGAGTTCAAAAATAGAACTTGCACTATAACGGCGGCACATGTGGAATGTATTTTCTGTTGTGATGTTGTGTATTTTTTTTGGATATTTTTAGTGGAATGCTTGCCGCACCGGTGTGCTGACAGTGAGACAGGGGCAGGGGGGCGACAAGTGAAACAGAGGGAGAGAGAAAGAGTTTATTGAAATTGCAAGCATACCCTGTGTGAGGTAAGGGCAAAACAAAACACAAAAACCAAACGATGAGTGGGGTAAGGTTGTGACGTCCTCACGGGATATGGTGTTATCTAAAAATTGTTATGGTTCATCCCCAAAATTGGGAACCTAACCAGGTGGATGAGTGTGGTATTCATGACTTCATCGAGGTGTTTACTTCGTTGATTGGATTTACAGAGCGTTGCCTAGGTCGTGCGGCAAACACTGCTGCCAATAAATTGGGTTACTATGACATGGAGTTTCTTAAATGGAATTAGTTAGACTGACAGACAGACAGGCTTTTTCGGTATTTTTAGAAAAACAATTTTTTTTTTTTTGCTTTTTTTTCGAAATCGTATTAGACTTCGTGGTAGTTAGGCGCATGTGACTGAAAGGATGGTAGGCATCTGGTTTGGATGGGATATTGTCAAATTTTTTTCAAAACTGACACAGCACAGATGTGGACAAGAGGTTGAATTGGATACAGTTTTGAGTTCACGCCACTTGCACACAGCTAACGAAACATTGGCTCTTTTGCCCGACAAATTCAATGGCCGTGTTATCTCACGTGGTGGCGATGTGAATTGGCCGCGAAGATCATTTGATACCGTTGGATTTTTTTCTGGGGTTATTTGAAAGAAAAGGTGAACGTCGATAAGCCAGCAACAATTCAAGAGCTAAAGGATGAGATAATTCGGCACATTAACGGCATAGAACCTCATTTATGCTTCAGTGTCATAAAAAATTTGGACCATCGGATGGAGGTGTGCCGCCGATGTCGCGGCGGCCATTTGGCCGATATTTTGTTACATACATAATTGAACCTTACCAATATTATCACAATAAAAAGAAATGACAATAATTTGTGTTTTATTCAAAATCATCATCGACCCTTAAAATGTAACCACCCTTTATAATAATAACAATATGGGTGGCGCTACAACCCGTAGGGGGCTAGCTTCTCAGCGACTACTAGCGTTGTGCGTGCTATTGTTCTATCACGAGTGGAAGGAACGTACATTAATTAATTGATTAATTTAATTTTTAAAGTGTTAATTGGGCATCATCAAAGCACAAATTTCTCAAATAAACCAACAATTGGCTGCCTGCTTTAGATGTAGTAGAAATGGTGGGCCAAATACAAGTTTCTTTTTAAAAATGCGATAAAATTAACCAAATTAATTTTGTTCCATCTATTATTGCCTTATTAGTAAGAACAAACATTCCCATTAATTATGAAGTACAACGTCGTCCAAGTGACTGCCTCGACTGGCTTCGCAGTAGCGCATTCTGTCACCCAATTTGCCAAGACCTTGTTGATGGTTTCGGGGTGTAGCTCACGGACTGCTTGACTGGTATTGGCCTTAAGTGATTGAACCGTTTCCGGATTGTTGGCATAACATTGGTCCTTCACAGTTCTCTACAAAAAAAAAGTCAAAAGCGGCTAAATCGCAGCTCCGAGGCGGCCAATGACATCGCCATGACGGCTGACAACACGATCTGGGAATTTGGTGCGCAAAAGATCGATTGTGGCATGGGCATGGCGCGTCATCTGCATGAACCAGAGCTTGTTTAAAACCATGTCTTCAATTTCAGTAAAAGAAAAAATCGGTTAACATGGCCATGTAACGCCCACCGTTGACCGAAACGTTGAGATCGATTGTGAGTTGTCTCGGCCACAGCAGCCACATTCTCACGTATGCGCACCGTACGAAGACGGGGGCCATGAGTGTTGTCCAGTAGCATACCATACATACGCACGAACTGTTTACACACACGCATACAGCAGTCGCGGTAAGTGCTTCATTTTGGCCAAAACTTCTACTTTTCAAAAAAAAAACGCACTGTTTGGGCTACACATCACTCACTTTGAAAATATGTTTTGAATATTTCCCAACGTTGTTCAAGGGTAAACGTTTTTTAACAAGGAGGCACAACTGGCAACAATTTCACACTACTCGCATAGTTCAGGCCATAAACAATGCAATTTGCGGAAGGACTTGTTCATTTAAATTAAATAATTCCACTGAGACATTTTTAGAAGACGTTATGAATTCAAATCTGTCGGAAATTAAATATATTCTGAAAACATTTACAAGAATTATTTGGCGTACCACAAATTCACAACGAATTCCCACAGTTTTTTTAGTCCAATACAATGCTTCATTAACCACGAAATCGCTTAAATTTCACACCTGAATATAATTTTTGGGACTTCAATGGAAACTGTCAAGCCCTGCCAACGGAATGTCAAAATATCACGCCATAGTGACAGCTGTCAAACAATATTAGCTACTCAGCCACAACCTTCATCCAGTTAATGACAGCAAATTAAGAAATCTAATGTGAGACCTTCAGAGAAACCAGGCCTGCAAGTCTCCATCAAATACTACCTTGAGAAGTGACATTTTAATTGTTTCCCGCTGAGAAAACGTCACCATTTGTTGACAGCCATCATCATGTTGGCACTAAGACGTATGCTTAGTCTCTGACACTCAGCCGGTCGAATAAACTTTATTCAGATAGTGCTAACAGCCTTTCGAAAGGACATGTATCCTTGTGCAAATTACTTAACCCATGGACATGATACTTGATGCTTGTGTAGCCACCCAAAATGACATTTTTCACACATGCTGTGCACACAAAATTCGTATCAAATGTCACATGAAAAAGCTGTTTCCCACCAAAAAGGGCTCTCATGAGCATGAGCATGAGGCCCTTTCGTCGAGCTGCATTAAGGAGGAATGCATTAACGCCTGATATATCCTTCGAGAGGTTTCCCAGCCATAATCCAGAAAGCACTCATCCATTCATGGAGTACACTCGCTTTAGTGCTTTTCAATGCGCAGTTATTTTAGCACCATTTTGAAGAACATAGAAGCACTGCTGAAGAAAAAAGAAAACAAATAAATGGAAGAAGAAAGCCACCATAGACGTGGTTGTTCGATTTCACTCTTGAACTTTTACCCCTGAGCACGCGAAATTTGGGATGAGATGTTTGCCGAACCCTTAGCGGTGCCTGGTCGACTGGCTCTTCTGCATACAGCCATTGAGGTGTGGCTCAGGGGATCGCGATTCCAAGAGCTATAAATTCTGTTACATTTCTATGGGCTATCCTTTTCGTGGTTCACAACAAGACACCGAATTTGATTTGGGGGCAAAAAAAAAAGGACAATCGGTTGTTTACGAATTGGATGTGTCTTGTGATGAATTAAAGCTCCCGAAGGGGTTGCGAACTGTAAACAAAACTTCAAGAGTTTCTTTCTGCTTCTTTTTTGTCCTGTGATCCCACCGAGGTGGTCACTAAGACTTCGCTCCTATTCAGGGTTAATTAGAGACAAACGTGCACCGAGTATTGATTCGAAGAAGTTGTTTGAACAGCAATCCGCTGGCCGTTCGCTTTGAGAACGTTGAGGTGTTGAAAGCTCAACACTAAGCCTTTTTAATCAGTCGGATGTAATGGAACTTGAAAAGTTTCAAGACCCTCCGCATGGGTGTGGGGACTCATTAAATGAAATGATTTCCGCGGAAGGGTTCGGTTCGTTGGGTCGTGGCAAGGAACGAGGGTGTGTGTAAGTGTAATACGAGCTCTTCAAGAGCACGCTGGCAGCCATGGAATTTAGGTTACGCTCTGCCACCCCGGTTTGTTATGTGATGGGCAAAGTTGCCGTTTGGAAACTATTAAGGGAATATGTGCATAAGTTGGCGGAATTAAATTTGTAAATTTGCAGAAAATTATTCGATGCTGAGGAAAGTTTTGTGAAAATATTTTTCGCGCTTCAGTTATGCTGGTGGTATGCGTGGTGAAGTTTGAAATTATATTTAAGTGACCACACATCTGCTCGGTTCGTTGGGTTCTCTGAAAACTTGCACATGCTACCAAACACAATCAGCCTTTTGATATACTTCAAGGGGGTCGGGTATTATGAAATTGGCCGATCTGGCCAATTTCTTCTCAGATAGAAGCTGCTGAAGAGATTCATCGATAACATAGGGTTGATGGCAAACTCTGCCAAATGTCTTAGAAATATCAAGCACAACGAACTTGTTTTCGCTAGAAAGTTCCACTTTTCGGTGAAATAAGCTATCAAATCAGCAGCCGACCTGTTGCTACGAAAATCGTACTGCCGGTGGTTAAGAAGCTTCCGAGATTCAAAACTCCGACTATTTATCAGCGTTTCCATGAAGGGATTTGAGTGCTATGAGTCGGTACGAGGAGGGTAATGAAGATTCGCTCTTTTTAGGGACGGGTTCACCTCTGATTTCCATATACTTGGAAAGAGACTTGAAGAGTAGGATAGAACAAAAATGTTATGCAGTGGTCTTGACAGCGAAGAAGAACACCACTTCACAAGTACTGGGGGAATACCATCCGGGCCAGTGGATATTTGCACATCTTTAAGTACTCTTGCAACTGTACGTGTACGAAAATGGGTTTGTCCCACTGCTCTCGACTATCGGTGGAGACACATTAGAATCTGGCAGAGTTGAGCTGTCTGCGAAATGCACCGCAAGGCTTTGGCTCTGTCTAAAGATATGGCGACTGGGATGTAATTGTAAGTCAGAGTGAGAATTGAAGACGAAACGAAATCAATTATGTTTTCTTACAAATGACCAAGCAATTCACGAACTTAAACTGTTTCCTAAATTGATTGGTGCACATGGTCTCCCTGGTGTTATCCACCCCCTAATCTACAACAAATCGAATCCTGATTTATCACAAAAGCAACTCTTGCGCCTTTATTAAGAAATTCTTCAGTCATCCACAGGAAAGGCCTTCATTCAAAACGATAAGTCCTAATGCAACCGGAATTGAAAGAAAAACCACTCAGATCCAAATCCACCAGGCTTCCACATCTACTTTCTTCTCCTTTTCTCAAAATAATCAGCCTTATTCCCAAATATCTGTCCACCACAAGATGGAAGAATAAGTGCAACAGGCGGACAATATGTGCCAAGAAATCAAAAATAGAATCACATTACTGAACACATCCCATTATCTCAGCCACACACACAAACACTAACAAGGAAAAAAGCCGAGAATAACAGTAACGGGGAGAAGAGACACACAAGAGGCGAATGTGAGAAAACCTTAAGGATAGGACAAAGGCCCATGGAATGAAATTCTTGGATCGCTTCCAAAAACAATGCAAAGTGTCTTATTTCATTCGAAAGGATAATTCTCGAGAAGATTTATCCCCCCCCCCTCGCATTTCCCATCATATACAGACGCTCGTCGGCGGCATAATGGGAAAGGCAATGACAACCATAAGTTTTATGATTTATGTGTGTAGAGGTGAATCTGCAGAAAGAAATCATTCCGGAGGCACGCTTTTAAAGGTCTCCTATTAACAAGAGGGAATGAAATACATCGTTTCTAGGTTAGCTTTTCACATTAATTAGACATTTAATGAGTGGATGACGGGGGGGTAGAAAAGGGTTAAAGGACTGCGGAGCTAAATTTCTAGCATTGCTTTGTGTCAGAAGTATTTTTGGGCCGTATGTCAGGCGAGACAGTGATGCCACTTAAGTGTGTTTCCTGTCATTCTCTAAAGCGGATATGGGCGAGAAGTGGTGGAGTCTGCTACAAACAATATCAATTCTTAATCGATTTTTTAAAAGTTCTTGTTTCTGACGAAGAGCTGTGGTAAAAGCAGTCTCGACTGGTTAATGAAATCCATTACTTTTTAACAGTCAACTGGCACCCCTCACCTCTCAATTTATGAAGATTATGGTCTCAAATGATAAATATATCGACATTTTCGCATATTTTTCCATGAATTTCTGGTCATGCGAGAGAGACCAACACCCTCGTGTGCTCCATCGAAAGACTAGAATTTAAAATTCCTCTTGCATCTCATTTTGAGCACTCAAAATGTAAATTCCAAGACGGAATGTTCCCCGAAAAACCGACATCCGTAGCCGTCATCCTTCCATCAGAACTTGATCCCATCTGAGAAGTGCGTACATACCTTTGATTTTGGTTACATATTACACGTAACAAATTCAATCTACACGCAGACATGTGAGGAGGAAATGAGGAAATGAAAGGAAATGACTATGACGTCTCTTCATCAACACACGCGCTTCCTTCCACCAGTCATATATGCGACACTCACACAAACATTCATAGTACGAGTCTGTCCCTTGGATCCTGGAATGATATCGTGATAAACTAGCCGGATGCAAGGCTCGGCGACCAAATTATCGTATAGTGTTGAATTGAAACAAGCTAAAGGCAACGAATGGGAATGAACGATTTCCTGATGCTGTTATACTGAGTAATCAAACCCGAGACAGAGTGGACTGGGACTCAGTTCGATTTGTTACTGGAAATTGGAATAGATTTAGCTTAGCTTAGCTTAGCTCAAAATAAGATTCAAGTCTATGTTTAGATCGGTATTACATAAATATTTGTCTTGATAAAGAGGAATGTGTGCTCAGAGTGAACCAAGACCAACAGCGTAATGTAGAAGAAATGAAACGAAGAGTTGAACGAGGCTTAGATGGTGGACAACATCGACGTACATAAGAACATACACGAACGACCAAGTGTACATATACATATTCTTGTTTCTAAATTGATCCGAAAAATGTTCTTGTTGCTATTCTTCAGGAATATCAAAGTTTTTTTGTCAAAAGCTCCTCGAACTGAACTGATATTCGATGTAGAACATGTTGGGGCTTCTCCCAGTCTTGAGAAACAACGTGCGACAACGTCTCCAAGGCTTTTTTTTTGCCGACATGTTCTAGGCCAGATAATGTTCCCTTCCTTTACTTCATTGCTCCATTACTTCATTACTTTAGACTCATCGCCTTTCCCATCTTATCCCTTCATCGAAAATCAAGAGCCTCAAGTTCAGTTTTACGATAGGCCAACAAATGCCTTCTCTAAGTCGGGCTATTTAACTCTTCCCAGTTTTGTAGCTTGATGTTATTCCAGCATATCTCAATTCATCGAATGATCCCTTGTATTATCTATCCTCTACCACCCTGATAACATGGGGTTCTTTCCCGAGACGATGACATCATCATATACATCTCTCCAATAATTTACGTTCTTCGATGCCTCAAATTGAATACCACCCGCTCGATTTGTACAATGGTCTCCCGTTCACAATCGATATGATTAGGAACCTATTTGGGTACAGCGATACTCGTTGGCTCTCTCGAACTGTTTGAGCTTCGAATTGAGTTGTCAAACCGCAGTTTGCTGAGGAAACCGACTGTCGCATCAGTTGAGAGAGTTAAGACTTTATGGCAATTATGGTAGATCTACTTCTATTCTGCGAAATATTCAGTCAATTTGTTTCAAAAAGCTTGTAAAGCTAACTTAAACTATTTTTGTATGGAGTTAAAAAAAAGGGCAGAAGGCACTTTGCAATCTACTTAATTCTCCTTCAACGACTGAAGGGATTTTTGTTCTCCTCAGTAAGAGCAGGCGTTACAGGCGTTATGGCTAGTCTCTTTGCATCTCGTCATGTTCCATACTATCACTACAATTTTAAAAATCGTGCCTTTCACTGTAATAAGCATTCACCTGAATTTCGCAGTTACAACACTGACCTACATCACATTGTCTATATTGGAAAAAATGCCCATATTGAAAAACCACTTTCAATGTCTCATCGATCTCCTTCATCTAGTAAATTGAAACGCGGCCAAAATGCACTTGGCCTCTTACGGTGTTGGCCTTTTCCACGAGAATGGCCATCGTATATGGCTGTTAAGTTCGTTTATCCCCTTTGGGGCTTACTACTCCAGTATATTGTGTATGAGAATATGCGCTTTAATAACTTTATTTCGCCCGAAGTATAACTACACTTCTCCACCATACAGTGTACAGACCAGACCGCCTGTAGAATGTCGCTCTCAGCCACGAGAATCCTCTCCGCACCAGCAGAGCAATCTCTGCACACGATAAGAGGATTGTGCCAAGGAGCGGCTTTTTTTGTACCAGTGTGCACTTAAGCCAGTCTCCGCCACCGCGGGCTTTTGATTTAAACGATTTGGGACCATGGTGGACAAATTGCTTAGATTTTACTATCATTTATAACGTTTTCAAAATAAGACAGAGAAATGTAAACGAAGTATTTGGTTTGGTTTGGCTTTTGGAGAAAAAAAACATTGCGTATACGCCCTGGTACATGTCAGTTATGTAGTTAAGGAAAGGATACATTTTTCAATTTTTAATAATTTGCGAAATCGTTGGGTTGGACCAGGCAACGACTGGTCATCCATTTTTTTTGCTGTAATCTGGCTCCATAGCACAAAAATGAATTGCCTGATGCTGCAATTTTAATGAGTGTGGGAATGCATTTATTCCAATGAGAAATAAATATTGTGTCAACATCTTTTAGCCAAGCTTTGTCGAGTCTAATACAACCTTTCAACAAATCCTTCCATTTCGGATTGGCATCAATTTACTTTCAAACGTAACTACTCTCGTTCAGAACGTTACGTTACGTTGGTTGCACTCCAAACTTAAAGAAAAACAAAGAGCCATCAAATTCACATTCGATGCACTTCAAACTTCATCAGACCTAGAATCAGCGAATACACGTTCCCACAACAACTTATGATTACCAGCAAGATCAGTAGTCATCCTTATGTAATATAGGGCCACGTTTACAGGGGAAAGTTTAACAAAAGAAATTGTTTCTTTAAGTCACTTGTTGTTGGTCAACAATTTACAGACTTCAATTCTTTTGATGAACTTACGTTCCGGTGTTTAGTACTTTTCGCCAACGCTTGTTGACCGCTATTTAGTGTTGGTTGTTTTATTCTCTTATTTTCTTTCGACGTGTATTTAATACGAAATGTAATACTGGTGACGAAAATCATGCAAGGCAACGACAAGGCTATTTTCAACGACAGTGAAGCTGCCATCAAGGATATTGCATCTTCCACCATAAAGTCAAAATTACAGTCCTTGAATGCTGAAATGAGCTTGTTTCAGTAGCTTAAAAGTTCAAAGTTACTCTAATCTGGGTTAGAAACATTTTCGGTAATGAGGCGAACTGGAGAAACAAGGTTGGTTTTTTTGACCTAGTTAAGGCACAATTTATATCACACATATTAAATGTGAACAACCTAGATGGTATCGGTTAATTAACAGTGCAGATATTGCAGGGTTAGTTAACATAGACTATTGAAATTGATAAAGAAAGAGGAAGACATGGCGAAGAGAAGGACATTGCCAATAGGTGGACACGGCCAAGAGAAAGACAAAGCCAAGTTTATCATGTCACGCACTAACGATTTTCTAAAGAAGTCTCGCACTGACCGATAGGAGATCACGCTGTTATATTAGAAGTTCCTCATAATACACACTGCCGCAGCTGCAATGACACGACAGAACCAAAAATCTTGATTCACTTCCTGTGCGCATGTCTAAGAATTGCTAAAGCAAGGCAATGGACTCTAGGTAAACCGAGCCCTAAGGAGCATCCAAGAATTAATGATGCTCCGGAACGACGCATGAAGGTTCTAAGATTACTACAGCACCTTTTTTTGGCAGAACTGTGATATCAGCGCTAATTGGGTTCAGTGAACTGCCATCAAACACACAAGCGAGCCCGACCTTATCTGTGCCCGAACGCAGAATGCGTAACAGTGTATTGGAGTAGTTTTTAGTACAGACCAGGCAACTTTCATTTTCACTAACTGTTCGGGGAGTACAACTGCCAAGGTCAAGCGCACTCCTAACAACAATACGTACGTACAACAAAAGTGGTTGTTCGAAAGGCAAGGACTACCTTCACGTCGAACAAGGAGATCATCATGCGACCGTTAGATCACAAAAAAGTTTAAATTTGAATTTTTAATAATTATGAACTGTTAGTCTTAAAAAGCTTGTACTTGAAAGACGGAAGAGAAATAAATAAATTCTTTTTTTGAAATTATGATGCTAATCCTTGTTTGAAATACGTTTCCGATAGTGTTTCGGCATCTCCTCATATTCTATACATGCACAACGAATTTGAAAATTGTATTGCATGGCCTCATGCGATCGCAACTGCCATAAGTTACATTATTTATTTAGTTCATCAAGACAGTCGTCTTCGATAGGACTGCTATCAATCCGATTAGGTACACTAGAACATTCTACTCACACCAAAATTCCAAATATCTGCTTCCTGCAAAAACACAGCGTGAACAATTTTGTTGAGAAAATGCAGGCCGCATGTCTACGATATCTTTCCAAACGCAGATTAGTTCTTAATTCACCACAAAAGGTGATTTTTACACAGATAAATGTATTTTTATAAACAGACGCCTTTTCTCTGTCTTCAATTGACTCTTTCAATAAGACTCTATAGCGCAGCACCTTATGGTTCCAATATTCAGCAAGGGGGTGTATTGAAGGCAACCAGACAAGCTGCTGCTGGCAGCTGTACCCACAGACTAAATATAACAATCATCATTCTCAGTGCCCAAATAGAAATCAAAAATATCTCGTAAGGATTCCAATCAGAAATAATATTTTGAAAAAGTACAATATTTCAGTCTGGCATAACTCAAATGCCTTCAATCACCCATTCCGTTTCACACTTGGCTCATCCCTCTCCAATTTGAATTGCGGAAAGATAAACGAGAAAGAAAAACATGCAGTGTACTTTGACTCTTGGCACAGCGCTACGGACAGATCTCTTATGCATGCCATTTCGAGAATTCCGCGTTCAGCTGCAGTTGCGGAAGCTCCTCTAAAGACAAATGATTCATTTAAAATGCAACTGAAATTCCAAAAATTGTCTTCCCTCGATGGAGACTAACGACAATAGGAAGCGGTATCCTCAAACCGGAATAAATCTCAAGCTCCCCGCTTGTCTGCATCTCAACACAATCACCCTCCTCCGCTGGTAAGATTTACGGTGGCTAACAGCTTTCAAGATTTATATTCAAAAACGACAATTCTTTTATCCCGTAATCCGATGAAAGGACCCAACCCCCCGCCCCCATTCCCCACTCTAAATGCAATTCCTGTTTAAATATTTAAAAAAAATGATGACAATAACCAGCACAAGGACCAGAAGGAAAACAAAACAGCAAATAAGAAAATGAAACAAAAACAAAACTCTGTCCATTCCTACCACACCCTAATGTCCAACTGGATGGGTGGGATACTTCACGAAAAATCCTCACTGCACTTAACCAAGAGAAATGCATTAAAACCGGGGAGGAAAAAAAAAGGAAGACGACGAGAGACAGCAAACAGCAGAAGGAAAACGTAAAGAAAAGGAAATGCCAAACGATTAAGCCATAATGAAATGTATCCGAATGGCACTTACTTGGCTTCACTTTTATTCCCATACCATCCCTCGGCGCAGCATTGAAACCTACAATCTACACCCCTCGCCTTTATGTATTTAATAATAACATCTCAAAGGACATACTGCAATGGCCACGAAATACGGATAAATGACAAGCATAAAAAATATTACATTATATTTTGGGTATAATTCAGTATTGTTTACGGTTCGGCACAACCCACCCACAAATCCATCCATCCGTCCATCCATCCATCCATTCATCCCCACCCATCCGTTCATTGAGGCTAATGGCGGAACAAAAAATGGCAGAAAATAAATGAAAATTACAAAAGAACCAGAGTAAACTATCGCCAGACTGCACCTGCGAGCCTCCCTAGATACAGAGGTACGTGCGTCGGCAGGTCGATTGGTATCCAAAACAAATAAATTTTTCACTCATTTTGTCAATATTATTGGAAGAGGAAAAGGAAAAAGTTTCCCTTTTTTTCAACGAAAAAAAAAAGAAAAAAAGAATGATAACGTAAACTTGAATGGAGGTACAGCGGGCGCGATATGTACACAAGAAACAGCAGAACAGAAATCTGAGTTATAAAAGTATCCTCGTTTTTTTTTTTCTTTTTTGTGTATCTCTTTGTCCAATAAAAACGTCTACCATATGGTTGGCTCTTTGATAATAAACCGATATGCCGGTATGACGGATACAACAACGTCGTCAACGTCGACATTGTCGACGTAGTCTATATACAATGATTTTGCTTTTTTTTCCGTATGATATAAATGTCATCACCCTACCCTCACACTCGCACCAAAACAAGGGTGAAAGGACGACCGACGAGATATTCGCAGATACCAATCAAAAGTTGCAACAACAAAAAAAAAAGAAAAAACGTATGTAATTTTTTTTGCGCCTGCACTCACTTGATTGTTTAAAAATAGATACGAACAAGGAAGGAAATTGTAGTTTCTCGTTTCTGCTGCTTAAAGGAAACACTGACTTTGTGGCTGTTTTCATTTTAATTGCGCACACTTGAGCACATCCAGCGGGACAATTGATTTTTGAACGAAACCAACAAACACTCGGAAAGTATGCAATTCAATCGTAAACGAGATTTAAAAAAAAATAAGTGAATGTTACGATTTTGGGTTACCTTAGATCTGTTTTCGACGGCGTTTTTCCAAATGAAATTGACTTGAGGTTGTGTCTCTTCAGCGCGGTCCCAAGAGAGAGTTTTGAAGTTTTTCGTTATCCTAGTACCACCGACATGATGTTTTTGTTTTTTTGTTCATTTTCTCTTTTTGTTGTTTATTTTTTCCACGAAAGCACAATTTTTCCTATTTTTCTTTCTGATGATGATTTTTTAGCATTCACATTGGGAAATGCTGCGTTTTAGAGTTGTACGTGCGTTTTTTTGAGGGACGACGATGATGTGCGATGGTGTCGTCGTGGATATACGTTACATACGACACATTTTTTAGAGTATTCCGTGATATGCATATGGGGCGATATTAATTTTTCCTTTCGTTTTTTTTTTTCGGGGTACACACACGTTTCACATGATAAATTATTTCTACTTTTTTTTATTTTAAAGAGACATCGAGAATGAAGAATTAAGACCGCAGATATCACCGACAGTTTTGGAGTAGTGGAAGATGAAGAGGCAATACTGATAGATATGATTTGAAAACACAGTTAATTTTTCGTTTGTTTTGCGGACAACACCAACAACCCCGTCCGACCGTTGTCCACGTCCGCCACCACCACCACTTGATAGAGTTCACCCCTTTAATTGTATCTATTCTTCTTTTGCTTTCTAAATGTTTGTCCGGCAGTTTGTTTAACTTTTACATTTTTGCATCGGTTTCCTTCCTCATAGACCGCACAAAATTTAAATCAAACACCGACAGAGATAGGAAAAGAAAATTGAAATAAATTATTCCCTTAATAGAGACACACGGGGAAATCCATATGAAGAAGAAAAGATGAACAAAAAAAACACGAAAATGCAATGGAAATATAATTGAACGAAAAACGACGATTCTTTAAGGAATCTCAGTGCAAGTGCGGTACGAAAAACTCAAAAAATAAAGTTCCACTTTTCGGTACACGCGTCCAAATATAAACTGTTCCTCGAAATACATAATATATTATCCAGTACCTACACGGGTACCACCTGAAACAAGGAACACAGCACAAGAGAAGAAGCGCAAGAACTTGGTAGAGTAGAGTATCTCGGAAGCACACACAATACAACGTGGAACGAACTGGTCAGGAGGAGAGAACAACACACCAGAGTTTCGTGGACGGTTTCGTTCTCAGTTGATTTTCGTGTGGCACAATACCAATCTGCCACTCTGGCGTGGTAGTGTGGGGGGCGAGGCGGCTGTTTGGGTGTTGGGTGGTTGGGGGGTGCTTGTAAAAAGAACAGAAATATACTCAATCATTGATGGAGCATTCTATAAGGGAGCACAAACCGAACCGAGAAAGAGAGCGAGAGCAAGAGAGAGAGAGAGAGAGAGAGAGAGCAAAAGAGTGTTGTGTGTGGATGCATGTGAGTGTGAGTGTGTTAGGAAAGGCCAGCAGCTGGAAGGGATAAGAACGATTCCTCGGAGAAAAATGCACCTCACCGCTTGACCTGGTTGAATATTCACTTACTAATTCGGATAAGTATTTCAATTCTAGTCTTATGAGTTTGTTTTTTTATGTTTTTCCTAGCACCTGAATGTGAATCGCCTCCACAGCCACCGCCACCACCTTACCACGGAACACCGTGCACTGAGTGACAATGGCAATTTCGGCTGTGATTGTGGATATTGGTGGGAGTGCGCATGTTCCACAAATGAGCCACTGTCGCTCGAAAAAATCAAACCAAAAAAAAAACAGAGTAATAGGAGCGAACACAGGAAAAAAAAAGAATGTATCTCGTATCTTGTAAGTGAAATCTGAATGGTAAATAATTTATTAACCAAATCGTTGGGTAGGACAGTAACAAATGCTACACGAGGAAAGTGAGGCATGGCATTCGCCGGGGGAACACATCTAGCACTTTCGCACATTGAGTGGAATTTGAATCTTCTGGAGGGCCCTCTAGTTCTGCCAGACGGACTGACAATTGAATAGGAATCAGTTAACAATAGACGAAGTTGAGTGACATACGGTGGTGTCCTTCCTCTAGCGGGCTTCCGTCAAGTTTGAGTGTTTTGATTAACAGATGTTAAAGGGGGGCAACAGTTCTAGTACAAGTGAACCTACTCGAGTTGTTCTTGTGTATCGTTACCGATTCTTAGTCGGAAGTGTGTTTGGTGCAGCATTTGATAGCAGAACTAGATTCAAGAAATCTGGCTGCTGGAAAAACCATGTCAAAGAAGAGGAAATATGCTGAATTATTCTCAACTGCTCTTGTACAAGAAGCATTTTATTGCAAACATCGTTGTGGCAAGGAATATGAAGTTGCAACTGGCATGACACCTGTGACAAATATGAGTCTCATGTGTCCGTCTTCTTCCTTTGTACCTTGGCACCACCACCAGAGAGGGACCGACAGGAAATCAGATGCCAAGAGCAGACTATAGAACTGCAACACAACTGCAAGTGAAAGGAACTTGACAGATGTCTTTTGCAAGCAATATACATTTTTTGAGGGTACAGTCTGGAAGTAGAATCTTGAGGGATTTATAAAAGATAACTGAAGCATAATGAGTTGGTTGAAATGACTAAATTCGTTAAAATCGACGAAGTATAAGTAAAAGTGCAACATTTGAGTCTCTAACTAACGCTGATGAAATTTAATTAGGTAATCACAGTGAGTCGCCTATAACGCTAAATTGTATACCAATTAGCGATCATTAAAGGCGACCTTGTTTGACTTTTTCACCATCATTTTTGAGAAGATCGTTGAAAATTCACATCCGAACACTGGAGGCATGATCTTCCAAAACTCCTTTCCACTGTTAGCCCACACGAATGGCAATGACATGATTGGTCGGAGATTCCTACTGCATCGCCTCTGCGGTGAATAGTCCTGTAAAATGCTTTAGCAAAGAGGTTCACTGCTGTTGTCTGTCTTTGTCTATTTTGTACCCCAAACATATGACACTAACTTTGTTACCTCACCACATCATAAATTCAACGAAGTGTGGGATGTGGGAACTCTATTCAGCATTGAACAAAGGCAAAGAGCTCTCTAGAAGAATGATGCTCACTTTATACAAAACATTGATCATGTCGCACTTCTTTGGCTCTGCGAAACATGGGTTTGCACTGAGGATAGGATTCAACCACGAAATACATATGCTCTACAGCAGCCATGTCAAACTCATTTCAGTGTGCGGGCCAAATTCTCACTCAACACCTTTTTTTTTAATAAAACTTCAAATTTTAAATTTAACTTAGCTATGTCTTTTCACACAATTCAGAATTAAGAATTTTTTTGGTTGATTTTAATTTTTTACTTTGATATATTTATTTTTGAACTTTTTTGCAATTTTTAATGAAAACAGTACAGTTGTGAAAAATCATGCAGAGGACCGCATTTGGGCCGCATGAAGCGGGTTTGACATGCTTGCTCTACAGCGACATGAATCTAAGCAGGCATTAAGGGATACCTCGAGTATGGACAACTATGCTCCAGCTTAAAGAGTTACTGATACAAGATGTAGTATAGAGATAGCCGACTTGCCTTTAACATTTTGACATCGTTTTTTTCAAACCCAACTGACTAATCAGAGAGTGCCTTTTTTTGTCAAAAATTCAAATTAGAAAATTATTTATGATCAGGATATATGTACTATCTAGGCAAACTTGACAAACTTGAGATAAATATAAGAAATTTCAAACTACACTGGGACTGGTAATCGGTAATCGATTTCCTGACATAAGTAGGCTGTGGGTTCAGCAAAGCACCCTGTCGGAAACTCTCTGTATAAGCTTTTAAATATTAGGCCGATGTGATCGTATGTTGGAGAGAAGGTAGGTTAAGTTAGGTTAGAGCATGGACGCTGAGTCTCACATAGGCACATTGGTCCATAATGCTACCACTAAACAGTAGCGTTGCCTCATTGTGATCTAATATAACTGGATACGTTTCATTCGTTAAAACATAACGACTGTAGGTCGCCCAAGTTGTAATTGTGGAAATTTTATGACATGTCTCGATGAGATTTATGGATTCCCTTCACTGCAGGCAACACACCAGCGTTCGATTATTAAATAGACAGCTTTGCTAGAAAGCTTATAGGATATCTGGATGCTTGAACAGCATCGCAACAACAAAATGACCAGCACGAAGTAGGAGCTAAGAGGTTATATTCCACCATGGGCATCACAATGGGACCGACAGAACCTAAGTGAGAAGTGGCTTACCCCGTCTAACCTAACCTAGAAAGCTGCAAAATCAGGCTTATAAACATAAGTCTGATAGTCTGCCTTATTCCCCCCAAACATCAAAACATACTACTGGAATGATCTATTACGACATGAAAAATATTGTTTTAAATAAATCGAAATTTATTTTATTCCCAAGAAGAAAGAATGAAATTCATGTCAAACCCCAAGCATAAGGTAGAAGCAAATTGCAAATAATTCATGCGGAGCAACATCTTTCCCGGCTCAACTTTAATTTAACGATAGCAACAGGCTCGCAATGTTTATCCTCACAATATTGTCATTACCTTAAATATGCTCTGTGCATCAAAAGAACCTGACACACGGTCAGCCTCACACCAAGGGTCATCCTCCGTGACAGAGCATGCCCTCACCTCTAGCGCTACAATCAGCCTTGATTACCTTCATAAAAGTTTGGCATTATTTGCAAAAACGATGAAAAAAAAAATACACACAGAAAATCTCCTAAAACGCTGCTAATGTCCCTTTTACGTGCGACCACCAAATTTCATTCCGTGGAAGACCAAATATTTGTTTGACTTCAAAGGACAACGTTGTAAGCTGGCCGCCACTGCCCACCGTTGCCGTCACCGTCAACGTCACCATCGCGCCAGCACAGTCACCGACGCAATGTAACGACATAAATTGTTGTTCCGAGTTTTATGCCGTGCAGTGTCTTAATGTAAACACGGCTGTCGTTTACAACATTGATTGCGTACAGACTACGTACCGACCGCGGATACGTCCTACGACTACGACTGAAAATAGAAGGAAACCTTAAGGCATTTTATGGTTGAATTTAAACTCTTCCGCCGGCAGTGTCCCCCCCACATTCGTCAATCCCCATTCCCAGTGCCATCCGCCGAACCGAACCTTCTGGGGGAAATTGCCAGTCGTTTTAAACTAATCAAGGATTAGGACTTTAACGAAGTTTTGCTTAATTAAACTGTGAAATCTCAGACAGTGATTTGGCCTGACATGCTGACTATAAAGTGTTCCTTGCGAGCTGGGAGCTCTTTTAATTGAATGCATGATTTCCGGGATAAGGAAACGCATTTTACCACCCACTAATGGCGCATCCTTCCTCTCTGAAATCCTTTTATTCTATTTTCTTGGGTATTCTCGGGAATTGTCTTCGGTTCTGTCGTTTTTTTTTTTTTTCTTTTGCTGTTCGATGTGACAAGTGTGGAGGATGGATTTTTTTTGTTCAAGAAATGTGATAGACAGGGTCTTCCGGTCGCCAAGGACCAACTGAATGAATAAAGGATTTACTAGGAATATCTTATACGGATCTGTGATACAATTTTAAAATCTTCACAGGACTTCACTTAAACGGACGGCGGCGGCAGCGGTTCTTGAGGAATTGCAAACGTGTTTTGGGTCAAATTGGGTATGGCCTTCAATAGGATTCAACTTCAAGTGTTGGGCGTGATTTCTGTTGAAACTTTTATTTATTATTCAATTTTCAAGAGGACTGTTTTTGTTACGGATGATATTCCCTAGCATGCTTGGACACATTCGAGACGGTGGAAGATTTTTATGAGTTTCCAAAAAATCCAAAGCGTTTGCCAAAGTTCTGCTAAATTATGGCACGAAACAAAACTTGTTTTTTTGGGGCGAAGAAAAAACTGGGCCACGTTAAATAAATTCGTCTTTCCTCACAGCCGTGAATGAAGAAGTTTGCGAAAGTTCAGATGAGGACAATTTATTTCTTAATTTCGTCTTTATTAAATTGTTATTTTACACTTCCTTGACCGCATCTCCCTTCTGTCGGTTGGAAGAACCTGAAAGGAATTTGTCGGACAGAGATTTCTTCTTTTTGAACACAGCCTCAGTTAGCACAACCTTTTATTATCCTACTCCAGATCTGCATTAGTTGTGATCCCCACCGACATATGTACGCCATCCTCTGTTGTAGAATCTAGTCGTCCTTGGACCCATACTATATCATTTTAATCCTCCTCCGGGTTGGAGATATCCTTCCTTCTGTACGACGCTTCCATATGCTCCACAAGGCATGGCCACGTTGGACAATGAATGAATACACCGTTTGTCAGAACAATGTCGCTACCTGGACAATTCGTTCTTGATTCATTCCATCCAATGGCCATCAACTCCAACATCGAATGCAGAATAATTTTCTCGAAACAACGAAAGAACAACTTTATCCAAGCTTCGTAAGGGAGGGAGTTTAAAGGAGCCTTCCAGAAACAGATTCGACTCCTATTAAGTACCTCTTGTTCACAAAGAAACAACGATTACCTACCAAGAGAATGTCAACAGTTTGTTTTAGCGATTCTCTTGCAAATTTCATTAACTGCCAAGAATTCAATACTTCGAAGTTACAGCTAATCATTGTCATGTTCAATGGAATTTCAAGTGGAGTCATGTCAATATTGTAATGAGATGGAAATCGATATGCTCACATCATGCCACCACCATAGCGCAACAGCATATAAGCATCAACGTGGCGGTTGGTGTACACATTTTTCTACCCCCGAGGGGGAAATAAGAGGGGTTGAATTACGATATCAATACATTTTGATATTATTTGGCCGGGAAAGTGTTCTTGTAAAAAACCCTGCTTGCACGAGCTGTTGATGATGTTGATTGCATTGTCATGTTCTGTGGGGTTAACTTGATCCAGCTAGGACACAAGAAAGTTTTCCAACATTTCCCAATAGTGGTCAGTAGCTGTTACAGCAGTATCTTAAACATAAAGAAAGAAATCATATTCAATGGGTATTAGCAATTAAGCATTCACAGCAGGAGCCTGAGCTAATACGCCGTCCAGTGTTGATGGTTTCCGAGAATGCTGCTTCCATTTATCAAGACCAGATATTTTGTGTCCGTGATCGACTGGGGCTTCGGTCGTTTCCCTTTTCTTTTCGAACCAAGAGACCGATTCGGAGACCATCGAAATCAGATCATTTGTGTTGCGCTTAATATGAGTGATCGAAGCAGTTAAGCCGATGAATCATTGCCCTCCGACCTAATCTTCCATTCATCTTCCTCACCACCAGGACCATCTCTCTCATCTCTCTCCCTGTCGGTATCGGACGCAGCATTTTTGTTACGGAGATACCATGAAGCTTCATTATTTTTGTTAAGCATAATTTTGGTCATTTTAACGAAAGATGCTTGATCATATCTAAGTAGTCTTCTCACTTTTTCAATAGTCCACCATAAGCTTAATCCCTCGCTTTTGGATTGTTTATAGTGAGAGTGACACCACTATAGGTGGTCTTGGAGGCACCAGACTAGGCCTTTCGTAGAGACCTCGAATATGTGATCATTTTGTGCTAGGTGGACAATTTTCCATTTCACTCGACAACATACACACTTTTATATGTTCCCATTCTGCTTGAAATCAGCTGAAACGAACACCTCCATCGCCTCTGTATAAATAAAATGTTTTAATAATTTTTAACACTTTATTGCGACCATTGATGTGACGTTGCATCTCGAAAGGACTGCGAAGACATCCTTGGAGCTTTATCTTCTTATCTTGTCGATGTTCAATAAGACTGCCGCTTGTCAATCTTGCAGACCAGCTAACTCAAACAAAAGTAAAGAACTTTATAACTCTGGACTATTGCGGGTATACTAGAGCCTCAGCCGCGTTACGTACTTTAATTCTCCGAGCTTCCTATTTTCCATTGACGCAATCCACGATTTTTGGCAAACAAACCTCATATTGACCACTTCTTAAACCCTGAAGTTGTTGGTGCAGAGTCCATCACGCTGTTTCGTGATCTCGCTGATGTTTTTGTACGTAAAATAATGCTTATTTAGCATATTTCATTCCCTTTTTTCCCAGTTTCGTTAACATTCCCGATGTGTTTTGCTTCTATCTGACGCAGCTTGTTCCAAACTTCACAGTACTCTATTAATAGCTATCAATTGACAGAGGCAATATTGTACTACGCGAGAGATACAAAAAGTCCCTGACTTATCAAGCGACCCTCGCAGTGCTTCTTAGGAAATCAAGGAAGCTGTAACATAAATGTTCCTAATAAAAATTTCTTAAAAATCATCCATTCAAACAAGAGCGGAATGAAAACAATACCATTCCAGACATGTCGTAAATCGAAAATTCACCTTTTTTTTCTCCATACACACGACTGCATTCGTCATCGGCAGGCAACTCAATAGCCATTTGTCAATTTGTTAGCCGATAGTTTCATGTCGTTGATGTAACTCCTCATTATAAATTCAAATGCCTTACACGCCCCCCAATCGGTCGTCCAAATGCCCCATCATGTCATCCATTATTAAGCCTTGGCTCATTGCCCCGTCCAACTTTTGTAAACCATGCACGACACACGACAGTGAAAATGTTTTTTTCGAAAAAAAAAATCCACCATGTCATTCTGCCTTCACAAACTTAAATACCCTAATGTCGTTTTGAAACGTCTGCCTCATCCAATTGATATCGTCCGACTCGTCGCCGCCCACTACATCGGGCGGGTGTTCCACTGCATTGAAAACCACAGTCCATACAACATTTAAAATTAATTTAAATCGATCGCAGCTGACTGACTGTGCCATCACGGCACGCACCACCGTCAATTCGGACGCCTGATGCAATTGTCCTGCTTCAATCATATTCCATGCTGTCAGTGAAAAGTCAATATTTTGGGGTAATTAACTGGACTGGGGGCGGGAGCTTTGATTCAATCTCAAAACGAATTCGGTTTTGCCACGCTGCACTGGCTTTAGGGCATTGTTTGGGATTTGGTTTGATGTCGCTCGGATTTTGGGACCATTTGCCCGGACAATGGAAAGTACGATAAGTGAACTGGTGGAGTTTCGTTTTTTTTTTCTTTGAAATTGATTAATTGATTTCGTAATTGATATATTCGATCTGAATTGAAATCGAGATTATTGAATCGAAGTGAACCGTTTCCAGGTTCGATTAATTGAAGTAATTATTTGGTTTTGTGTTTGGAATTTGCTGTTGCGGCACGGACTGTCAATTGGTAAGCGCTGCAAATGGGAAGTGAGGAAGTTGTAATGTTCCGCTATGGTGACACCAAACTTATATAAAAGTTGTAACAAAAAAATTCATGAGGAGAGAAGCAACGACTATTTCAGTAGTAAGCACAATTTAGATCACGAATAATTCGGATGAGACGAGTTGAAGAATTGCCCACAGGCGTTGTCACCTACACAGAGAGGTGGGTCCGATGTCCGATGTTCGATGTCCGATGTCCGATGTCCGATGTCCGATGTCCGATGTCCGATGTCCGATGTCCGATGTCCGATGTCCGATGTCCGATGTCCGATGTCCGATGTCCGATGTCCGATGTCCGATGTCCGATGTCCGATGTCCGATCTCCGATCTCCGATGTCCGATGTCCGATGTCCGATGTCCGATGTCCGATGAACACAATGGACCATACAGTTGAGAATGCCAAGTTTGGTAGTGTAGCCAAACACCAGTATGAAGAGCAACTGTGCTTGAAATGCCTTCCACATTCTGGTCCTTGTCATTACAAGTCACTAAAAAGATTATTGTACTCCTTTAACCGGAGACTTGCTACGGACTGTTGCCCAAAATATGTTGTTGAATGTGAACCACACCTAAACGTCAAGGCTTTTTCTGCATTGCATTTGACATTTCTCAATTTCAGACTAACTCAATTTGAACCAATTTGAAACAATCGAGCAACGCGTATAAGTTATTCAGGCTTATTATGAAAATGGGCGTTCAAATCAAAATGCAAATCAAAGAAAATCATCTTCAGTAAGTCAATAAGCAGAATTGCCGCATTTGGGCGAATGATAATCCAAGAGTGATTGTCGAAAGACCAATGCACCGACAAAGAGTGACTGTTTGGGGCGGTTTATGGGCTGGCGACATCATCGGGCCGTATTTTTTCCAAAATGAAGCCGGTCAGGCAGTTACTGTGAATGGTGTTCGCTATCGTGAAATGATAACGAACTTTTTATGGCCCGAATTGGAAGATATGAATGTGGACGATATGTGGTTTCAACAGGACGGTGCCACTTGCCATACAGCTAACGAAACAATGCCTCTTTTGCACGACAAATTCAATGGCCGTGTTATCTCACGTGGTGGCGATGTCAATTGGCCGCCAAGATCCTGTGATTTGACACCGTTGGGTTTTTTTCTTTGGGGTTATTTGAAAGAAAACATGTACGTCGATAAGCCAGTAACAATTCAAGAGCTAAAGGATGAGATAATTCGGCACATTAACGGCATAGAACCTCAATTATGCTTCAGCGTCATCGAAAATTTGGACCACCGGATGGAGGTGTGCCGCCGAGGTCGCGCGGCCATTTGGCCGATATTTTGTCCCATACATAATTGAACCATACCAATATTATCATAATAAAAAGAAATGACAATAATTTCCTAAATAAATTGTGTTTTATTCAAAATCAACATCGGCCATTAAAATTTAACCACCCTTTAGTTTAAAACTGCCATGCCGACATGGAGTAGTGACACAAAAACTTTTATTTTCACGGGACCACTTCTTTCGAGTACAGCACATAGAGGAACAAAAATAATTTCCAAAAATCGTAAAATTTGTTCACCTTTCGAAAAAAATCTGAGTGCAGTCTTGTGAGTGAAGTTGTAGTCCGGAAGGCAGAGATCGACATAAATGTCTCGGCCACATCGAGTGAATGATGTCCAGTGATTCGGCTAAGAGGTCTTCGAATTCGAGTCTTCTTGTTCGAGAAGAAGAGGATGACAGAACCTCATGTATAAAGACCTAGTGATCGTCAGACACCTTCCTCGCTGTCGAGCGAACACAGAGCAATGATGTACCGTGACCAAAACAACCACTTTGCTAAGTTTTGTTAAATAACAGTTGGTGGAATTTTTATTAAGTTCCCTGTGACCATAAAGAACACTTTTCTGAGTTTCGTCAAGTTTCGTTAAATAGTAGTTGGAATGCAATAATGGACGTTGAAACTCAACAATGCTTTTGGTTTCTCCTCGTTTAATTTTGACATAAGCTTAAGTTGAAGTCAGTCTTAACGAAACCACCGGAGAAGTCAGAAGAACAGACTTGTTGATTTGATCACAGAAAGCTCAGGGAAAGTACGATCTAAATATGTCCCCGATTTCGATTCCAAAGTCTAACCTATCCCAGGGAAAATAATTTGAATTAAAACGCCTCAACGAAGGCATATTGGTTAAGATGACTGATGGAATGCACTTAGACCTAAGTGGTCCATTGCCCTGCTGACCGCAACGACAGTGATACACATTTAAGTCGACAAAATAGGAACAGTAAAATGAGTGGTAAATAAATGCCAAATGCTTGTAAAAATGTATCCTGGTTCATCAATCCCGGAAAAATCAGTTTCGTTTTAATTCTACCATTACTCGGACAAACCGAAGCTAACCTAAACTAGATCAAACCTTGTTAGGCAAACTGACCCCAAATCCAATATCGAATTGATTTCATTATCGAGCGAATCAGCCACAAGTGATATCACTTTTCATAACCTCAACCGAATGAAGAAAAACGAGCATGACTAAATATACACATCCATCTGCTCCAGTGGCCACAGCAGCCGGGACCCACCTCCAGTACGTTCTCCAGGATATCCCTGAAAAAGGAATTCACTGCCAAAGGGGCGAGCGAGTGAGTTCTCTGCTGATACCGTGCCGAACGATTCCCTCAATTTCAATGACTACTTTGATTTGGTTAGACAAGTATAAGTGATAAAGGAGGGCATCGGGGCACCAGAGCACTGAAGTGAAATAATGTTGGATCCATAGAATCCGACGGTATAGACTTCATAAAAAAGAATGTGAGCTCGTTTGTGGCATTTCCTCTGAAAGGAGATTTCCTTCCCAAGATGAAGAGTAAACAATGAAATTGAACGAGAAATTGATGTGGTATCCATGTGGTTCATCGGGGAAAAGGGGGAGGACAACCGAGCCGCCTAAGAATACTCATCGATTGTGTTTAGTCGATTGGTTCTATTTCACACATGGCAACCATACGTACCTTCCAAAGGGTTATGTCTACACTTAAGCATTTTATTTCCCATAATCGTTACGTATCTATCGGTGCTGTGGCAACTTATCACTTACTTCACTGACGGTGTCTTTGTGTCTTTCCCATGACCTTGAGGTTCTCCATTGGCCCCCCCCAAACAACGCCAGGCCAGTAAATCTCAACAATTCCTGACGATAATGTCTCCGTTAAGATTTACACTACCGAGCAGCGTAAATCCGGTGAGGATTAACCCAGCCCAGCAACTGCTTAAACTGCTAACCTTTCTGCTAAATGAGACCAACAAAATCGATATTCTCCACCTTTTTATTGATCCCACCGCTCATGTGAATGACGTCTATCTACGCCAAGCGAGTCAGTGTTCCGTGCGCTGTCTACTAAGCATTAGGTCCCGTTTGCATTGCAACAATTTGCCGACGTGGTTGAAGCTTATTCACTATTCCCCAGGGTGTACTGTCCTTTGTTGTTCCTTATAGTCGTATTTTAAGGGTTTTTTTTGTCTTTTTTTCTTTTTTGTGACTTCAATCACGTCGTGAAAGAAAAATAGTTAAATGGGTCAGGTGTCAACACGAAACTCATTTTATAGACCAACTCTGACATCATTAGCGATGTAACACCCTTGACAGTCAGTTACAAAGTTAACGAGGACAAACCTATACACAAATTGCTGCCGCCGATATAGAGAGAGAGACAAAGAAAGAGAGCGAAAAGAAACCAAGAAAGTCCACCTCCTTTGCGAGACGTCACCACTGATGGTTATTGTCTCGCTCGACCAGTGAATTATGGGGTGGTTGGGACAGGCCCATCGTGGTCAACGGGGCACGTCATAATTAAAAGCTTCGACTATCAAGGCAATGAATAAAAAGAACTTGGATTAAGTCTGATGGAAGATAGTGCTATAATTCACATGGCTGACTGTCGGGGTATTTGTATTTTCATGTCACTTGACGTTTATTAGCGAAATCAATCAGTTTTGTTTGACGTCCGTCAGATGTCTTGGCGTGTCTGAGAGGCGAATAGCCGCGTTGGTTGACTGACCCGTTAATTTTTAACAGCTAGACTGTGTGTTTACCCAAAGTGCAATAGCCTATCGAAATAAATGACACTAATTTGAGGGTTTCAGTGTATATTTGTAGGTTATGGACACATTGTTAGTAAATTCAGTTTGGATTTGATTTTTTAAAAAAAACTATTGCTTAAGTCGAGGATTCGTCGTGGATTATGTTTAATACTCTGTCGTACAAGTTCCACTCAGTTTTACTTTTCATTGCTTAACGGAGGTAAATAGGTAGAAGTGACTGTCATCAGCATCGACCTAGTTATAGCCCAGCCATAATGGACGTAAGGAGACCTAAGTCAACTTAAGTAATCGACCAAACAATTAAAAAAGGAACACTGTGAAATATAATGTAATCATAAGACCCTTCACTCAGTTTCGTTAAGATTCGTTAAGTTGTACTTACTTAAGTGAAAATCAGTAGCCGACGTGGCGCAGTGGGTAGGTGCTACGCTGAGGGTTCTGGTGCAATAACAATCATTTTAGAATTCCGGCTCAACCTCTTTCAACTCATAGAGTATATGTGCCTAGAAAAGGCTTTTCAAACATCGCCTATCGGAGGCGGCATAAAACTGTAGTTCCCCGCCACTCGTTAGAGGTCTATAGCATGGACAACATAAGGGACTGTTGTAGAAGCTAGACCTAGGTCCACCGCGGACTGTCATCGTATTATAATATGCGCCCATATATGCTTTTGGTAACACCTTTCAAGGACGCAGTTCACAAGACAATGTGTCACCAAAAGCGTTAGCAGACTCCATCTACCCTTTAGAATAAGGCAACTACTTACTTCCGATTGCAAAAACCCTCTCGCTGTTAAAGGATTACATGATACATCTTAAAAGATCCTTCGACTCTTCGCAGCATTTATCGAGCTTTGTTGGTTTACCCACGATGACCAATTGTAAGCAATTCCTAATGGGGTGTCGGTGCCTCCCTCGAACTCAACTAACTTGCCTAAATTCCCAATCACATCAAACCCAAGATCAAATCCTCTCCCTCTATTAACAGAAGTCCTTAAGTCTCCTCCTCACTGTGCGGCCGGGTGGGGGTAACTCGCAAAGGGTATTGATTGTCCTTTCGTCTGCCAATGTAATTGGTGGGTACACAACCAAAATACCATTCAAAGAACGAATCTAATCTAGTCATGGGCCGGGCCAATTCCCATTCCGTCTGAGCAACGCACTCAGTGAGGATAAGTTATTTGGAAAAATTTACCTAATCGGATCATAATCAATCTAGAGGGTTTTCCACCAAAATCACACAAGTTACGTGGTCGTGGTCTCTCACTGTATGCGCACTTACTTACGCCTAACATACCCTTTAAATATTTCATAGATGCCTGCTTTTCAGTTCGTTCCATGACCATAAATTAATTACGTTACAACTATGGTTCGTCAAAGCCGCCGGGGGACACGAGCGGGAAAAGTCGGGTTGTCGGAGTCGGGCCGATGAGCAAGGACACCAACTGCGGGCGGAGTGGAAGGAGATGCAGACGTCGTTGTACACTAATCGATGTTGTTTCTTCTGTTCACAAACTAACTGCGAACTGCGCAAGATTTCCTTTATCGTGGAATAACCCCCGTTAGAGTTATAATGGAAATATGAAAAGCTATTAAAATATGAGCCAGAATCTAGATAGGGCAAACTCATTAATGTCAGGGTCACTTCTGTTTATAAGATTTCGGCGTTTGTCAATACGAGTGACTATGGCATGTATTGTTTGACACTGGCGCGAGCCTGACTGTGGAGCGACGGAGGAGGGATTAACTTCGGAGCTATTTACTAATCGGCATTCCGACCTGCGACACATGGCAAACAACTTATGTGGTGTTGGCGGCGTATTCGTTGTCTCTTTTTATTTATTTTGTATGCTGGTTCAGAAAGGCAGAGTAAATGAAGTGATTGTTGCGTTGTCAAAGACTGATACGTTTTCTGGAATACAGATCGTGAGGAGGTGTGCAAGACCTTTAATTTGCTTTACTTGTGGTCTGACTTGTGGAAGGAAGAAAGTGGTCCTAAGGGATTGTATCTGAAGGTTACACAATGTTTTGTAGAGGCGCGTGGAGATATTGTTCGGTCGAAGTGACTTTTGTTGTTGAGTGAAGGTAACCAACTATTTTCTAGTATCCATCTAATTGAGGCAGGCGTAGTATGTTGTAGATGGCGGGTTTAAAAATAAACCATTGTTTTTTAGGAATGTGAGAAATTATTTCAGAAGCTTCATAGGCACACCTTTGCAGTTTTTTTTCAGTTGATAACTTGACTGAGCTTTCCTTTGCCAAGATAGCCATATCATTACCAAAAGCAGCCCTTAACGTCAGCCTGCAATTTAAGAAATGTCGCTAGTGAACATCAAAAATATAGTAGGACTAAGGCCACACACCTGAGGGACTCGGCGGACATTTTCGTAAATTAGGTGATCCGCTAAGACAGAAATCTAAATAAAACACCAATGGTGTGAGATATAAAATTAATACCGACATGGCGACCGAGCCTTCGCTGCTATTTCAATCTCTCGGTTCAATACGTCTTGTTTTTTCCGGCAATAGCATGTCCCAAATGTTGGACTCTAGTCCCATGATAGCGGCAGCCAATTGATAAGCGCTCGTCGTGAGATGACCAATCGCCAAATTACTACTTCACAACTTGGAGCTTTGCGTTGCTTGTTTGCCATTGCAACAGCCATTGCGCTGTCCGGTTCTTGTGTCTTTCCCATTTTCGATGAATCGGACCAATACGTCCGAGTTTTTTTTCCAGCACTAGCGTCTCCCATGCTGGTCCCGAGCTCTTCCAAAATGGTTGGTTTGTTAGCGTAGACTAAGGATTTGACGTGACCCATGAAAAAACAATAATCGAGTGGTTGTAAGTCCCATGATCGCGACAGCCAATTGATAAACGCCGGCTGTTTCGCCCTCTTATTCGAATATATCGATATTATCTGACCACAGAAAGTCGGTACATCTGAGGCCATACGGTCACAGTTTCTGCGGGCAAAATCCGGATCTCCTGCCAACGTATCCAGCGTCCAATAAGCGAACTCACGCCGTTGACTATGGTCTTCCGGCTGCAATTCTTGCGTCAGCACAATCTTGTACTGGTGTGAGCAAAATAAGTCGGGTCGACGCTCTGGGGATGCCCAATACAACTGTGATCTGACCGGCGCGGTGCCGAGTTGACATTTCTAGGTCTTCGGCGACTATGTTTTCTTCATTTCGCACCAATATCTATCTGGTTGATGGCTGATGGCACGTTCAAACTCCATGCCACGACGAATTGCCTGCACACCGAAGCTATGATAACGACGGACCTCACGCAGCCGGTTTCGATAATATTTGTTAACAATCTCCGCACTTTCGAAAATTTGAAATAATGCATGATGAAATGACAAATACTAATTAATATCTAAACAGCTGGATGTCATTGGTGACTTTCACAGTTCCTGAAACATAACAATTGCTATCATTGCTATCTGGCACTCATAAGATTGAGAATCGGAAGAAATTTTGAGTCCATAGAATTCGGAAGAAATCGAGTTGCTACGTTTTGAGTTTAATAAACCTCAAAAAGATTTAGTACACCCCAACTGTGAGTAAAGAATGTATGTACGTATGTACGCACAATGAATATGTACAACTTGACATCCAATCATGTTTAACTTACACCGTAGCATCATGTCCCCCCTTGTTTTTCCAACACACCATGTTACTAAGCTCCAAAAATATCCTTCAGATTCATAAATAATTAAATCGTCGTACCTCAGATCATTGAGACTGATCTGTCAAAAATGAAGAAACATCATGGCGGCAACAACAACCGCAATCTGGATTGGTTTCTGATAGTGCGATGACATCAATAATTTAATGGATGTCACTCAATTCGTATGGATACCCTTTCAATTTGCTATTGCCATCTGCTAAATGGGCAACACATGGTATTGTCTATCCCAAAAATGGTTGGCAGGCCCGCAACAAATGTTTGAACATACTCGGATATGGCATGCCTGCAATCGAGATAGTGACAAGTTGATTATTTGTCGGATGTGAACACCGCACGAGTGTGATTGGATGCTGTCGATTGTGATATATGCACATACATGGTATGGAATGCCTAAAGAAGCTGAATTCCGATTTGTGGTACACACTGAATTGATTATAGATTTGAACCATATGTTAAGTCGGTATGTCCTTATTGAGTCAATACGTTATGTGTAATATACAAATATTAGGATTAGATGTGAAACGTTTATAAAGTTAATGTTTTTCTTAACAACTGAACGTTTTTCAATCGGTTTAATGTAGTTTTCTCGGTTTAATGTTGATCTTTGGACTATTGTAATATCCACATTAACTGCTACGGTGGTTTTTTGACGCAGTCTGTGTGGATACACAAGTGTGCCTGGGCACTTTATGTTGAGTTAAACAAATATATTGTCGTTAAATAATATGGCCTTCTCTTCTTCAAACAGTGTTCACACATTTTTTTGAAGTTGTCCTCCCTTTTTTTTGTCTCACACTACTTTATCGACTTTACATACTAACTCTAACCTCTTCTCTCACGCTAAAATGTTCTCTGTACCAACTTCTACTCGAGGGAACGCTTCGTTGATTTGCATATGATACAGCATTCGGCTTCAATAGAACGGGCATAGTAAACACTTATTGGCTATCTGTGCAATCAAGAGTAATAATATTTATTATTTCAACAAAATGAAGAAGCAGTGGTAAAAGAAAAAAATCCCCAACTAGTTCTGTCGGAAAATATAAATGCCGAAGGAACGTTTCGATGATTGGTTGAAGAAAGACGGCATTATGAAGTATGATACGTTTTAAATGGAAGCTGAATTGTCTATATGCAGAAACAGAACTTAATCAGTTCTTAAGCCACAAGATCTAATTTCTAACAGGCTAATCAAATTAAGAGGTAAACTAATTGGCTTGAACCACATTCGCCATCGCTACCTATTTTGTCCAATGTACGTTATCTCAAATAACGAGGAGATGTGCTCCATTTCCTGAAAACTTGCCCAATACCAAAGGAAGTACATAACCTCGTCTTTGGTGTAGAAAAACTAAAATTAGAGGAATCGATAAATATTTTGAATAGAGGGCGAAGTTGGGACCTCCTTTATAAGTTTTGATTGAGCGCTATTCGTTGCTAAGCCCTCATAGTTCAGCAAACTTCATAAAAGTTTCGCTTTGAAAATCTAAATCTACATTTAATTACAACCGATCATCTGCGACCGCTGTTTGCAGTATAGTGAGACCCAGAGGGACGTAGACACATGAGAAGAGTTCGTAGTAAAGAGAATAGCGCATCTATTGAAGAAGTCGATTGCCCAATTTGATATATGGAACATTTTACTTAAGGATCAGGCTTTTAAAAATGAAACACTTCGCTTTTATTTGGTTTAACTTAATTCACTTTTGCTTACTTAAATGGGCGCGAAATCGGCCACACGTTAGTTAGTTCACAGATGCAATTATCGGAGTTTTGGTATTTGACGATTTACTTTACGTTCGCCACTGACAATAGCTGAAGTTTAACTTAAGCCAAGTATGGCTAGGCTTTAATAATGATCAGCTCTTGCAATAATAAAAGCCGAATGCCCATTGCTTGCGTCGACATTTCGTTGAATCATACAGCATTAGCTCTGCTGCTTTATCGAAAAATAGTTTTTACCATTTAAGTTAATTTGTGACTCAAAGGTTATGAGTAAGGAATGTTCCTTTGGAGAGAATATAATGCACATGTCGCCGTTACATCTCGTGCCATGTGGTCTATACATCGAACCATATAGTTTCAAAAATGGGGCTAAACACCGTCCCGCCTGCCGCGCAGTTATGGCCATAAAGACATGATTAATAACTTATTTGTTCTCCGAGTGAGAAGAGATGTGATCCTTTCGTTTAATGGAAATGCAAATTGATCAAAAACATTTCAGTCGATTTTAAGATCTTCCAGTTGAGGACGAATGATATAAAGCGTCTTCCAATAGGGACTTTCGAACTTTGACAGTTGACAGCGGCCATATTGTCGAAGCTACATCTATCAAATTGGCTGTCATTTTTTCAGTCTGTTTTGCAGAAACGTTCAGCGCACTTCGCCCATTTTACGGTCGCCATAAGATGAGGTCCATTTATGGATGAATGGGTACGTCAACAAAACATGTCAAATTTGGGACGATACCAATCCATATGATAACCAAAAGCGTCCAATTCTTCCCGAAAAAACCACTGGTTGGTGTCATTGGTCCATATTTCCTTGAGATCGATGTATAGGTCGATGATTACCAACTTATTTTGGCCTGAATTGTATTATATTGACACCAACGACATGTAGTTTTAACAGGAAGCCGCTGATATGGTCACCAACGACATGTGATTTTAAAAGAACGGCGCTACGTGCCACACAGCTCACTCCACGAGCGATTTGAGGGTATGTTCAACTCATGTGGTAGGATTTGACCTCGTTAGGCTTTTTTTGTGCGGTTTTCTGAAGACGCCGGTCCATTCGAATAAACCATAAGCCACAATGGCCCTCAAAGTGAAAATAATCCTTGACATCGGTCAAATTCAGCCTGATTTATTCAGCCAGAGAAGCCTCGGTGGACGCGGAACGATGTTATATTCCATTTATAATGGCAATGACAGGCTTTTCAAATGAATAAAAAATGTCGATGATATTGCACGCACAATTTGTTTTATTTAAATTTAAAGACAGCCACTTAGTCAAATAACAAAATGTCCAATTCAGACAAAGTAAGCCGATGACACTTGCCCGTAGTCCGTACCATGATTGAAATGATGTCACGGCAACGTAAGTTTTTGCAGAAATCTGGCGCGTATTTTAAAAGTTGTATAACCTAATTACTTGATACATGTAATAATTTTAGCAAATGGCGACGTACGTCAATCATATTTGACAATTGTGAACTAAACAGCTGCAGTATACAAACAGATAAGCGATGGAGCGTTATACTCTGTAAAATGACAAATGAAGATCTATAATCGATGATGAATGACAGTAATGAACACGCACTGAATCAAACCAACCAGAGAGAATGTTGCACTGGGTCAGTTCACAATATGTTTTAAAATCCAAATTTAGCCCGAAATTAAAACTTGACGAAGATGATTTAGACTTGAAAATACACAAATAAGTGCCATGCAATCAATTAAAACGTATTCTTCAATCATTTCGTCCACATGTCCATGAAACAAAATCGAAACTCACCTAATTTTTAAGCCATTTCCAAGCAACTAAATTGTTCACGATCAGCACTCGAAAGTATGGCAAAATAGATTCGAAGCACTTTTCCGACGAATTTACTTAAAAATTAAAACAGAACCGTGAGCAAAAAAGTCCAAACATCCATCAACCGTTCGAAATGCAAGAACGTTTGTGGATGCCTTCCAGCGCGTGTGTATAATCCACCGATTCCAGACCAAAACTGAAAGAAATACATTCAAAAATTGATGGTCACTTCATGTTGACTCCTTCACTCATGTTGTCGCTTTTTTTTTTCAAAATTATCAATCGTAATAATGAATTTATTGTGGGACACCTGACACTGGAGCGATTTTCTTTGTGGCTCAGTTTTGGAGACGTTACCAAGCCAACACCAATCAGCACCAGCAGCGGCAGCACCGTTGCCCTCTGCTCCTGATGCTCCATTGGAAACGTCCTCCGTCCATCGCTCTGTTACTGTATACACTCCACCTCGGGTATGTACGCGCATTTTCTATTTATAACTTTATATGGACTCTTCAAAGTTTCATTGTTTGAAGAAGGTAAGAGAGAGTTGATAAGCATAGCGTCAACCAACCTACTTGAACGTAAAATAACTTTTTGGGATGCAGAGTTAGTATACCCCGCTGTAGCTGCTAGGATGTTATTTCGAAATACATATATATTTTTTTGCATTATTTTGTTTCTTTTTCGGTTCACCGGTTTTGTGTTACTTCTTTCTCTTTGTTTTGAAGTGGATTTTCAGGGAATAACTCTGCTCTCGGGTTACATTATGGATGACAAGGGTTGACGAGAACCGTCATCAACTGTAATTTCATTAATGTTCATTAGTCGCTGTTCCACGTATGAAGATAATTCAGTTAGGAGCATATATAAGTCGGGATAAAAACCTGTATATCCACACCATCCGCACATATCTGTGTGTTCGATGGTAGCTTACATACCTGAAATACCGATACACACGCAATAGATACCAGTGTCGTGACGGAAACTAGCGGTAAGTTGATTTCGAAAGTAAAAACGAACCAGCTAATCGGATATATTTATCTCTTGCTTTGCTTTATCTATTTAAGTGTGTAACGATGTACTCGTGACTTGAAAGGAAATCCATAAAAAATCAATGCAAAGCTCTTTGGTTAAACAAAATTAGGAATAGTTTTGTCGTCCGTTGTTCCCTTTTGGGTGTGGGCGGGTAGGGCCGCTATTGATTTTCATTTGAACTTGTGTCAATAGAGACAGACCGGGGACGCCTTTCGCAACAGTGAGTTTGGGGTTCCGTTTTTTCGTCTTTGAAGTGCTTTAGGGACATTTTTTTGCTCAGTATTCATTGACCTGTGAGGGAGTATTCACAACAAATGACAATGTTTTGCAGTCAACACAACTTACCGAGGAACATTTGTGATAAGAGAGTGTTGGATCCCTCTCGGTTGGATCCCCAAACTGATAATCGCTTTTTACATTTGGTTAACGAGATCGTGTCAGATTGTCCTAGATTATTCCTTTGCGAAAAAGTATTTTTCGTAAGTATTAATTTTTGGAAATATGTACGCATGTTACTTTTTTCAAAAATACTTCCCTTTAGTGAACAAAAAAATGCATTTCACCCTAAGCCACATTTTCAGTTCATTTGCTGAATCGGTAAGGTGGTGACGTCGGTAAGGCCGGTAGCTAGAATACTGAATATTTCAACTGCTTCATTGTAAGATAAATTTTCTGGATCAATTTGCGTGATTAGTCAGAGTTGGATTTTTCCTTGTGGTTCTTATTAAAAGGTAGTCTCCATGCACACATTTTGCAGAACTTTTAATGCCTTGAATACGAATATCCGTCAAGTAATTGCCGAGTTATGTGCCAAATCACTTTTTTGTCCGAATAAAGGTCTCTAAGATATGAATAAATGTTATATTTCCTGCATAATGGCAAGATCCTAACAATATTTACTCTCTTATCAAACTTCCGACTCATGGAGGGTCGAGCCCGAGCTACAGCTGCCTTCCACAGTTAATGGTTCCGCAGACGATGCACCCAGTTATCAAGACCAACCTGTCTTATGTTCGCAGTGACTTGGTCTATATGCCGAAGATTAATCCTCTCCTTCTGGAAACAAGAGGCTCGGGATCGAAGACCCTCTTTGTTGGGGCCGAGTAAGTGCAATCGACGGTTTTTTTCCTTTCGGAGTACATCCACAGCTTGGTACAGCTTGTGAGGTTTGCAGTTATATCAAAATGTTTCTTTCGAAGACACCAAGATTCAAGTCTGCTGATTTGCTTTTCTTCCAGTTTTCGTCTCCATATATGTAGCTAAACTGCCAAAATAAGTGTTGTGTAGAGCATGGTTTTGGTTATTCGAGTCAGGAGTTTTGATCCCAGTTGTTTCGACAAACCGAAGTAGCAGCGGTTGCCAAGGTCGATTCTACGTCGGGCCTCCACTAAAAACTCATTTGTGGAGTTCACGTTTGCCCCGAGGTAGACTGTCGATCGTGATGTTTTGTCACAGAAGGCGTATGAGAGATCGATTCTTGCTGAACTACCACTTTGTTTCGCGGTACCACAATGAAGAAATCACACGACAGCGAATCTCCTTTGCGAAATCTGATGCAAGTTTTGAAATGCTCCGAAGTCATCGAATCGCACTGCATGGGACATCGCGCATCGGTTATCTTTAACCATATATACTCATGTTCACATAAGTACTGTCTATTGAACTTTAAAGAAGAAAAAAACAACAATCATTTCCATTTCCTTGAACCTCATCAAGTGCGCACACATCGAGTACGAGTAAGTTGTTTCTCATCGGGAAACATTTGCCAGACTTTTCAAAGCAAAGAAGCATCTGTTTGCACGAATACTATTTATTTTTCAACGCTTTTAAATGTAATGTGTGGAATATATTTCACTTTGTTCTTATAATCGATTATTGTTTGCTGTTTTAAATATTTAAGACAGAAGCAGGAATATAAAACACACGTGAATGCTTGAAAACCATTTCCTTCAGAATAAAATCTCGTGTGAAAATATGCTCACAGATGTCTTGTGAGCATGCAGTCTGATACTTAAATATTGTTGGTAATCGAAGGGCGTAACTGGATACTCCTAAAAGAATCGCCAGAGCAAAGTTCGCGTTTAGGATGCTATCAAACCAAGATCATAAGGCTGAAAATGTTCCGAACCAATCTATGCTGTTGTGTATAAATGTAGAGTGTGACGAATTGCTGTGAACATAGCTTACGAGTAAAATGTAAGTAAACTGTTGTGAACAGACGTCTACGCAGAATACTGCTGGTTGTCCTTCCCATTCGGAACTCCGGTAATCAACTTACTTGACGGTTATTCACGAAATAATGTAAATCGCATTCTCTGATTGGCCAGAGGGGTTTGAGAGAACACTGATCACAAAATTTAGGGGACAAGAGAAGTAGTCTATACACTACTTTATTTCAGCTGTGAACGGCGAATTTTGAGAAGCTTTTTCTAGAAAAGTCTACTCCTTGCAATTCGACCACTAATAAGTGGCATTAGGAGAAAACACTGATCACAAAATTTAGGGGACAAGAGAGGTAGTCTATACACTACTTTATTTCAGCTGTGAACGGCGAATTTTGAGAAGCTTTTTCTAGAAAAGTCTACTCCTTGCAATTCGACCACTAATTAGTGGCATTAGGAGGTCATACAGAATGAATTAAAGGACAAACAAATCACAAGAAAAACTTGGCTTTTTAAATTCTATCAGTAAATTTAGTTGTGACGTTCGCTCGAAGCGAGGTGAAACGTAAACGTAGAAAGACCGCCTACATACCTGCGAATCTAACATAGATCATGGTCAGTCTGCGTTAAGCCAATTTAAACTTCAGTTCAAGAGTTCATGTCACGTTCAGATTTCGTTCGCGCCTACGAAGACTTTTAAATTCGTTTTAATACTTCTTTTTCGTCTTTTTCATTATGTGGCCCTACAGTCCGGGGTGGACCTCAACCATAACTAAATAGCCTGTCCAACCAGCGCAATCTCTGGCTAGTTGTCTCCAGTAGACGCGGACGTCCTTTGTTGCGTTCTCCCATTCGTTCGAAGTCGAAGAGTCTTCGAGCCGAAGCCGCCTTAGGTGTTGGATCCGTAGACATATGACTACACTCATGTCGGTGTACAGCTAATACAGCTCTCCTGCAGTTGCCACCAACACAAAAAGGACCAAAGATCGCAAGCAGAACTTTTTCCTCGAAGAGACCAAGGACATTTCCATCCCCTTTTGAGATTGTCCATGCCTCTGCGATTGTCCATACCTCTATATGTATGGAATCAACTTGGTCCTTCTAGAAACGGCTCTATTACTAAGTTCCCTCTTGAGCCCATATAAACAACGGTTGGTTGGTTACTGCGGAGTCGAGTTGGATGAAGTCCTCAACTAGGTCGAAGTTATAGCTTAGTTATAGACGTAGATGTTGTATGTCCTTGCTTGAGGACAGCATGTACTTCGTTTTGCCCTCATTCACGGTCAGACCCATATTAGTCGATTCCATTTCAATTCCAGCAAAAGCCTCCTCATTAACGGCTCGCAGTTTTCTGCCAATCACGTCAATGTCATCAGCATATACTAACAGGTGGACGGACTTCTGGAAGGGCGTTCCTTTTGTGTTGGCGTGCGAGTTTGCGCGACCTTCTGTTGAATGCTGTTAAAAAAATCACATGACAGCGCGTCACCTTGTCTAAATCCTTTGCTGACATTGAAGACCTCGGTGAGCTTGTTTCCGGCCTTGATGGAGTAGCGATTCGATTTAATACACATTCCTTAATTTATTTTTTTATATACGAGGGACGTTTGATTAGCCACTGACATTTTAAATTTTCAGCGCAGTAACTTTAAGTGCAACACTTCTCTTGCCATCTGTTAATAAATAGATTGTGGCCAAGTCGGGCAATAGCAGACAACCTCGTGAATTTTAACAAAAATGGAATAAAGTGAATTTCATGTACTATTATAATTAATCACTCTTTCTTACTTGTGTTAGAAGCGAGATGATCACTGAGAGCAAGATACAACTTGGAACAACTTCAGGTCGCCTTAAAAAGCAATAAGACACTTATTTGCCGAAATAAAATAATTTTTTATTCAAAAGGACTTATCAAACGACCCTCGTATGTACATTTACTCTATTGAATTCTGTTGTATTGAAATTACATCTTTTTAAGAAATAAAGCTTTTTTTTTAAATACTCCTCATGCTTCCGGCTCATGCTCTAATTGTCGAATGAACCATTATACGAGCACTTATAACGAACCCAGTCTAATTTAGTAGATAATCGACTATAGCATCGATGGCTCTACTTTTGCTGACCATCTTGTGACGACCGCTGAATTTGGAGAATTGGTCCATGCACAGGGGGCACTCTGGCTGTTTCCACAGCTGCTTGGAGCATAAATTGCACTTGGTTTTCCTCTGATTTTGACGTACATTCTCCATTGGACTAGCGTTGCAGCGTTTTCTCGCCTCCTCACGGTCCTCAAGATCCAGAATGTTAGACAGCACATCACACTCATTGTCGGCTCGTGAATAGTTCGTCTCGAACTTGATAAACATTCGCATGGCACTGAGGTAGGGGTAAATATATTGCAGCTTATCGAAGTTTATCTCCAAATCATATTGCTCAGGATGTGTTGCCGTGCTCCGTGGCTTACTGTAAGCCAGCTGTGTCCCAGGTATTGTAAGCAACATGGTGTAGGTGCATATGCTCGAATTTCCAATAGCGACAATTCCTCGTCGGACACTGTTGCAGAAACTAGGCTTGTGGTTATCCAAAATGAACCAGTAAAGCCCTTCAAATGTACACAAGAGATATATTTGCTCCAGGATATCGTTCGCAGTGAATGTGTAAACATTGTCGTTGCCTATGAACTTGATGTTCTTGTGATGGTAAACTGAACAGTGGTTGTACAGTTGGTTGACTTCTCCGAACCAGCAGCAGTAGGGGAAACGGCACTTGGTCTTCATATTCGAATGCAGGAGCTGAACGATTTAAAGTGTGACTTATTTGGTTGACGTTTGTCAGTTAATTGATCACCAACGACAGTCAACAGTCCTTTTATAGGTGCAGGATTACTGATTTAAACATTGACTTTGAAGATCATTTTAGATGCCTAAGGATAAAAGTTTTGCTAATTTTCCACTAGCCATTTTTCGGGTTCAGGTACAAGGAAGAGTCCTTGATTTTATGACCGACGGAAGCCAACGGAAGCAGTTTATTGTCAACTGTGCGGTGTAGTCTTTATGATTCGACAATTCATAGAATTGCGACTTACTTAATCAATTTCAATTTTTTACCTAGATTTCCCCATTTACTGTGTTTGGAAAGCAGAACAGATTTAATTTTCGGATTAAACTAAACAACGCCCCCTGCAACGAGCGTGTGTCTTCTCAGCTTAAACATAATCTTCGACATTTCGCTTTACCGGGAAAATGTTACAAGAGCTCATGTGATTAATAAAAAGTGATCCGATTGCTTTCAAATTGGTTATGAGTAATTTCGTATACCTGAATACAAAATGAAATCGTGAAACAAACAAATGTGACCTCTTTGGTTGATAGCTTGCGGATTACTAAAGGCAAGGAATTAAGCTTTTATAGATGCCTTGTTTGAACCTTTACCCGCATTTAATTGCCTGGATATGATACAAATTTCCCACCGGTTCCTTTTTCCATAACAGGTTCCAGGAAGGATGTTTGACTTTGTGACATCCGGAAGTAAGCTTGCAATAATTTGTTGTCAACCCCTGCGATGAAAGTTTTATGACTTATGCTTACATATTTCAAACTCAAATCAACTCAAGTCCGTTTTGTTACCTTCATTGTTATAACGAGATTACTTCCCGACTCTGAAGTATTTATAGACTGTAAACCGCTTAGCCGATATAAAATTCGACAAGTATGACCGAATATAAAGTAGTACAGTCCGATGATTCCTAGATCTCAATAATTTATCGGGATAACCGAAAGGTGTGATTATCCGGGTGAGAGTCAAAGCATTCTTAAATCCTGCAACCTATTAAACATTTTTATCAGAATGGTTAGCAAATTATTTGCAGTACGATTATTTTAATCCTTAAAGACGTTATACAAACTGTTTCCATTTAAGCTTACAATCAGTTGACTGTTTTACCAGTTCCCATGAAATGGTACTCGTAAACACTTAGTGTTTAGATTCTTTTCGTCCGACAGCCGGACAGCCGGCCTCATGGTTCCGTGTGGTTCTTGTTCTGTATTGTCAGTTATGTATTGGAAGACGCACACTTCAACAACGTCTCCAAATTACTGAGCTACTTAGGTACTCTATTATTCCAGGCCACAATGGGAAAACGTTAACTCCTACACTGGAAGTTCTGGATTCAAATCCCCTACTCGAGCAACATTCTTAATTCAGGTGTGCGGTTGAGTAAAAATGCTCAAAGACTATTCCTGTCGAGAGAGCACGAGTAGTTTCTGTAGAAGCTAATGCCGAAGACCCCCTTAGTCTGTAGCGCTACCGTTTTGCATTCACCAGTGTTGCATAGAAAACGCTGCAGTGCCTCAATCCCGCGCCTTGCTCTGCAGTTCTTGCATTTACTAGACGAGACACACAGTGTCCAATTAACGCACAAAAAAGTACACAGATTGCACTCCACTCTTGGTAACAACAGAATATAAAATATTTCGTTTTTGCGCTGAAATTTTTGCGGCCGAAATTGCAGAAAGTTGTTCTACAGATATGGTAGTCCCATATAAGATATGCTAACGTGCCCGAAAATTTCAAACCCTTTTTGTTGACTCCTAGTGGGAAAAGACGAATACATTTAAAATCTTTAGTGTTCCCAAAATCGCCAAGAATTTTGAAATGTATTTCCCTTTCTAGACAACTACGGCGTTCTGAGTCTTAAGGGTAGTCTTCAATTTCTCTAGGATTTTCCTGAAATTTGCCTGAAACATTCTAAAAGGTGGGCCGATGTTAAATGTGAACCACACCTAAACGTCAAGTTTTTTTCTGCATTTCATTTGACATTTCTCAATTTCAGACTAACTCAATTTTAACCATGGAAAGATACACAATCGAGAAACGCGTTAAAGTTATTCATCCTTTTTATGAAAATGGGTGTTCAAATTAAAATGCATATCGTGCACTTCGTGATTATTTCGGTCAATTTAATCGTCCAAATGTGCGTACAATGGGAAAAATCGTGCAGAAATTTGAACAAACCGGGTCTGTAGGCGATGTGAAAACACCAATGCATGCTCGTACAGCTCGTACTGCAGAAAATATTGCTGCTGTTCGCGATAGTGTGGCTGAATAGCCGTCCACCTCAACTTGTCGTCGTGCCCGACAATTGCACCTCTCACGCTGGTCGTTGATGAACATTATGCATAGAGACTTCCATTCACACGCTTACAAGGTGCAATTGACTCAAGAACTAAAGCCTCTTGACCATTTCAAGCGTCGTCAATGGTCAGAATGGTGGCAAGAAATGGCAACAGTGGATGATCAATTTTCGAAGAAAATCATGTTCAGTGATGAGGCACATTTTCACCTCAGAGGATTCGTCAATAAGCAGAATTGCCGCATTTGGGCGAATGATAATCCAAGAGTGATTGTCGAAAAACCAATGCACCCACAAAGAGTGACTGTTGGGTTGGCGGCATCATCTGGCCGTATTTTTTCCAAAATGAGGCCGGTCAGGCAGTTACTGTGAATGGTGTTCGCTATCGTGAAATGATAACGAACTTTTTATGGCCCGAATTGGAAGATATGAATGTGGACGATATGTGGTTTCAACAGGACGGTGCCACTTGCCACACAGCTAACGAAACAATGGCTCTTTTGCGCGACAAATTCAATGGCCGTGTTATCTCACGTGGTGGCGATGTCAATTGGCCGCCAAGATCATGTGATTTGACACCGTTGGATTTTTTTCTTTGGGGTTATTTGAAAGAAAAGGTGTACGTCGATAAGCCAGCAACAATTCAAGAGCTAAAGGATGAGATAATTCGGCACATTAAATGCGTAGAACCTCAATTATGCTTCGGCGTTATCGAAAATTTGGACCATCGGATGGAGGTGTGCCGAGGTCGCGGCGGCCATTTGGACGATTTTTTGTTCCATACATAATTGAACTATAGCAATATTATCATAATAAGAAGAAATGACACTAATTTCCTAAATAATTTGTGTTTTATTCAAAATCAACATCGGCCCTTAAAATATAACCACCCTTTACTATACTTCCAAAAAATTCACGTATCACTAACCTCATATCCGCGTACCTTTCATGGCGGAATCAACACTGTGTTGTCACAAAGCCAAGTAAGGTAGGCAACAAATCCAGAAACGAATACGGGGATATATATGCCGAAGTCTGTTTGGTAGCCGTTGAAGGTTTTCAAATTCGCCGAAGTTGTTCAGGATTTCCTAGCACACAAGCGCATAAGGTGGACATTGTCGGTCGAACGAGCGCCACTGTGTTGCGGATGTTGAGGACGTCTCATCGAACAATAAAAAACGTACTGAAGGTGGTGATAGGCAAGAAATAACAACCCTCTTAGCTGAAACCGAAGGAGTCGTCAACGCTTGGCCTTTTAGCTATGTGAGCAGTGATCCATTGGATGCAGACGCTTTAACACCATCTCATTTCTTGGACCAACAATTCCACCTGATTTTGAGGGGGACTAAAATGGAATTCGATCTGTAAGGAGACGTCGCCAAAAAGACTCAATTTAGCTATGGAAGCTGTGGAAGTTAAAGTTGCGTTCGTCTCCGGATAATATAGTTTGTTCTTCGCCTATCTTTAAAAACGTCGATGTCGTTCTGGTGGAGGAAACCTAGGCTGGTCCAACTACTGTACAACTTGGATATTTTGACAGGTGTGGCGCACGGAGGATGTTGAAAAGTATGTGTCATCGTATGTAGATACATAGTTATATAGTTAGTTCAGTTGTAGTTCAGAATTTGTAAGAAACGACGATTTGGCCTTATTAAATGAATGAATGAATCGGGGTTTGATGTAACGAAACATGTTTTTACAAGCAACGCTGGCATACCATTCACTGCTCCAATGTTAGCAATGCATTTTACACGTTGGCCACGCCCACCGTGTGTATGTAAATCTATCTGGATCCCCAAAACTACTCGACACTATCCGACAATAACTGATCTATCTACCGCATAATAATATACATAAATGCAACATAAAAACATTTGACTTATGTAATATGCAATAAAATCGTTGACAGCTATTAATAGAGCATAAAAACAAAAGTTTGAGAACGGCCACTTGTTGTTGGTTGAGGTTATGGGGTACTGTTGGCCATTGGGGACAACAACAAAAAGTCAGATGTCAACAACACGCGGTGTTCCCAAGCGGTCCCCCATCCAAGTACTAACCGCGCCCGATGCTGCTTGATTTCGGTGATCGGACGAGAACCGATTTTTTCAGCATAGTATGGTCGTTGACAAAATTTTACCGTACAGATAACGCACTACCGATACCGATGAGATACATATAAAGGGTGTTTCAACATTAATGCAAGATTTGAATTTAATAGAAAATGCAGATTTTAGTATTTAGATTGCTATTTCTGCAATCTAACATCGGACATGGATGGTCTCCAAGGATTTTTAGGTCAGACAAGAATCACATACGCAATCTTTTGTCGAAATTTTACCTGCCAACCAAAACCAAACATTGGATACATCAATATCATCCATTTCCGACAGAAAGAACTATGTCATCATGTCGCGATATCGAGCACCAGTAACAGTCACTGTTTGAACTGGGGCCGCCAAACATATTATTTTTGAAACATTGATCAATAATGGAAATCACGTTAATGTATCGTGTGACGCTCCATTTTTACTAACCTTAAATTATAAGCTGTCAAATTGTTACATGTCAAATAGTAATTGTGTCAAGTGTTGTTAAACAGTTGCTCAAATGGCGGGGAATTCAAATATTGCGTCAATTTTGGGTCACCCTTCAGTAGTAATTTGCTTTGATTGCTTCCGGAACAGAAACAACCAAACATATTAAGCAGAAATATGAGAGTCTAGTCAACAAACTGAGACAAATTGTTTCTATTTCTGATATCAATGGCGTCTTGGATATCAAGCAATTCCATGGTTGGATCTCAAATACTTCTGGCTATAGCAAACTATTGATAAATTAGGATAAAGTGACAACTTACTTCCATCGCTCGATTTTAAAATACACTGTTAGATGGTACTTACCATCGAGAGATGAGTGATTTACAACCGCATCCACCACAATGTAACCATCCACGTTTAAACTAACGAACGACAGTATGCCGTCAATGAGGCGCTTGGAAGCACTTAAATAGTTGCGGCCAAAATTAACCGTCTCTTGTTCAATAATTATAATCGAAACACAACATCAATGTCTTGGACAAAGCGTCAGAATCGCAGCTTTAACTTCAAGGTCTACATCTACGTCTGCTCCGTGGTTAACAGTACTTGTACCAAGAACAAAAAATAACATTTGCCGACCGATTCTATGGAATCAAGAGGATGTTGAGCAATAGAGCTCTCTCTCAAAAGACCACGCTGACTTTGTACAAGATACCGGCCATCCCACTACCGGTTTACGGCGCAGAGATATGAACAAGTCTTTGGTTTCTTGGAGAGGAAACTTCAGCGTCCTGTTTGTATTTATGGTATCTGGTGGCTATGTAGAACCCATTGATAACTTCGTTCAGGCTCCAAGAATCTTTGATTGTGATGCTGACTAAGATTCGTGTCTGAAGTGAGACACACATGTGGAGAACCAGCTTGCCTTCATACACCAAGGACTATACGTTACACAAAAATGAAAGCTATACCAGATCCTTCAGTACTTTTCCGGGATGACCTCTTGTTTAGGGTATGTTGGGCAAATCCCTCGGACTAATGTGTCCACCTGTAAGTTCAATTTAGCCTTGGGAAATAAAATTTTTAAGTGTATAGTGCTGCAGACCGTCCCACATTTTAATACCAACTGAATTGCTCTGTGTATTGTGTATCACAGAACTTAAAATGATATAAGCCTAGACTCCGGTCTGGCAAACATTCAGTTGAATAGACCAAGACTAGTTCTTGACTCACTCCTTATTAAAGTAGTATCGTTTCTCCACAAAGCCAGGGCACACATCCATCACAAAAATTTCCTATTACTCTTTTAACTCTATCGAATGCAAACACTAGTCATTCCATTTTACGAACAATACAATTTGTTCACTTGCTTCTTTGTTTTGTATTCAGTTTTGTACAATTCAAATTAAATTAATTTTCACACATGTAGTTCTAATCATACATATTTATGGATGTTGTCTTAGTCTCTCATTTCGCCTTCTTCATCGTCATCATCGATACCCTTTATGTAGAGAACATTATTACACCGAATGAGCACTTCTCCCAAGTTACCTGCATTGAAAACTCCACATAAGCCAACCGCGTAGGCACATTTAATCGCAAATAGTTTACCTGTAACTTGGCCATCGATGTGTTCTTCGGTGTTAGCCAGCTGCATGTTCATGTATCCATCAACAGACACCAGGTATCCTTTATATTCGTGTCCCCACTTCAATTTGATGAGAACTGCCTTTCCAGTCAATCCATTGAGGAAAGGTTTTGGATTAATTGGCATTGCCGCAGACATGTTGTGTTATTTTTATGATGTACTTCGTGTCACAAAAAGAATATCAAATACAAATATTGTATTTTAAGAATAGCTCTTAAGTTAACCACTGTGTAAAATAAATGTTAAAAATTTTAAACGTTTTGACGCGGCTTTCAATTTTGATTACAAACTGCAATGAACTGACAGTTCACGATTTTGAGGTTAAGTAACATGCAGGCGCCATTTATATGGGTTCATTCAGCGCGATAAGAGCGTATGGTTGCATTCAGACAATGCGAAATTCGAGTTTTTTTTTAAAAAATTAAATTTTTGTGGTGGTATTCTTTTGACGGCTACGTACTTCATTGGAAAGATACAGGATATATATATATATATATATATATATATATAAGGCGTTCACACTCAACAATTTGTCGATAAGATTCAAAGCGTCAAGGTGATAGGCAGATATGTAGAATGTTGATTTTATTGGAATTTACAGTCAAACTAATCGTATCGAGATATTGTTGAGTGTGAACGCCGCTATTTAAACAAAAGATTGGCAAAATTAATATTTGCTTGAAACAAGTGGAATTAAGGCTTATAAATCTTTAGTAAAGTATTAATTTACCAGAAGCATGATATTCAGTATTTCGGAGGTCAAGTATATCCGTGAATGATAATAACATATGTTATGCACTATATACGTTGTTATTTCTATTTACATTCCGACAACATTTACGCGCCACTGTTGGAAGGATGCGAATGTGGGTCTCACTCAGGTTGCTTGCAAATTGTCAAAGCGAACACATCCACCAGTTGTTGTTCTGTTTTGAATGAGGCCCCGGTCTGGGGTATTTTTTTGAATTTCTTGTTGTGCTACCAATTCCTTATTAAACTACCCAAATAAAGGTGAAGCATCAAATGTAAATCACACAGATTTGACGTGCACACTCATTTCATTCAAGAGAAGACTCGTCGTGTTCTTAAATTGCATCTACTTGAACTGCTATCATGCCTTGTATCCTAAATGAACTTCGCCAAATTTCCGCCGAACTGTGTTCCGAAAAGATTTCAACCCGGAATAAGGCTATCGATAATTTCTATAATTCGCTGAGTAATTCAAAAAATGATATAATTAAACTTTACCGTGAAAGTACGGAGAAAGTTGATCCGTCGTGGGGACAACTATTCAACAATTCCGTAGAGTCTGCGATCTCGGTAAGAACTATAAATGTAAGTCGAAACGAATCACTTGTTTATCCTCTCGTATAGCATTCCATAAAGGTTAATGAGGCAAAGGACACCAAGGGGATTCAGACACTCCGCAATCGCAATCATCTTTACAGTACTATTATCAACAAATTGATTGACTTCAGTTTGGAAGGTGATTGTTTACTCTTGAACCACACACAAAAGTACATAAGCGCACGTCTTCTTTATCATATAGATAACAACAACTTCTTGATGAAATCGCCTGTCCTCAGTGCATTCTTTAATGGATTCGACAATAGGTTTGTTGTTAACAATTTCGGTAGGCTATTTCTTCAGATACTTGAAAGAGGCGTGTACGAGTCTGAGGAGAATTCCAAAGACCTTAAGTTCGATGAGTATAGCAGTAAGTAGTTTCAAGAGAATAGAGTTGAAGAGAATGCATTCCAAATGATTGCAGAAATCCTGTCAGTTTTGTTTGAAGTAAACATCCCAGGTGACCCAAACTTGAAATCATCGGTGATACGTTGCATAAATAAAACACTTGAGCTGTGCCAGAAGAATGTTCAACTCAGTTCGGACTATAAGGATTATTTCGACGACGTGAAAGCGTTTGCCCTCGACGCTCGAGATGAGTCCAGACAAGCGGATATCATCAAAATGTTCTACTTGTTCACATCGGAGGTTTGGAAACTGCATTCTATTGAATATGTGTGATCATCTTTTCTCTATTTAGCTCTCCATAGACTATCATATATCTGTGTGCGGACACATCCAGGAAATCCTACCCATCCTCTGTGGCTTCTACAATTATCGAATGAAAGCGGAATCAAAGGTATACCGTCAAATGTTCCCAATCACATTTACGTATGAAAAACGTACGAGTCGTTGCAGACTTTTCTATTCCGTGGAATATACTGTTCACTGAAAACGATATACCCAAACCTTTCGAAAGGTGACTACAATCCCATTGGAATGACACTTGGTGAAGATTGGTTGAAAACTCTTCGTAAACTCATGGCCGTTGTCGAGATGGAGGCCAAGGAACGAACCATTCAACTGCAGCGACCAACAAACGTGAAAAAACCACCCGACGCAGACATCTTCGTCAAAATATCTGCAATGATCGTTTATCTGGTATGTTTTACACACACAATCACTGACTGCGAACTCTATCCCTCCGTCTGCACTGCTTTCCAGATGAAGTGGAGTAACACTCAAAGTTCACCCGAAGTGGCTGAAACTTCAAGAGCGAAAATCTCCCGAAACTCTGATCAACTTGAAGCCGTCTTAACGTCAACAATGAAGGACAACAAACAAGTCATTCAAGTCTGGTATGCCTTAGACCAGATAATTATCTTCAGTTTGTTGTCATTCCTATTTCAGGTTGGAAATCTTCACGGAACTCATAGAAACCCAGTCGCATCTGGTCAACCCATCGAACTACGTCACGATTTTGGAATCATTCCAGCGCTCGCTCCTTATTTTCAATTCTTGGCAACACTTGCGATGTTTAAGGTTAGGTTTTACGACGCTTCTCAAGCTTGAGGACACGGACTTTCATGCGGTCAACACCAGTGCCGAGAAATGGACAAAGATTGTACAGTTCCTTATCGCCGACACATCAAGCAGCGTTGAGATCATACGAGAGAAGCAGCTGCTCTTGCAGGAGCTCATTCGAGCAAAGAAATTGAACCTCGATGATTGCACTACTCTGTTGAACTTCTTTTTGTCCAACAGTGCAATGCGGCGAAACGATTGCATCTCAACAATTCGTGAGATAATGCGCTGCAATGAATTCTGCGGCTTCGATAAGACGTCCGAAATGACGGGGAAGCTTCTGAATTGGCTGAATCAACTAAACAGCAAACTGGACGGCAAGAGTTTGTTGCTGCACATTGAACCCTTGAACGAGGAACTTATTGCTGACACAAATGCTGTGATGGTGATCAATTTCCTCGACTCGATGTGCCCACTGTCAGACGCAACTGGTTCACAGGTTGACGCTGAATGCGGTATGGAACTTCTCAATTACAAGTACTGTCGCAAGTACATTTGCACTGAGCAGCATGGAAGGGAATTGAAAATGATCAACGGTATGTGTGGAGATAAGAAGCATTCCCGATGCCTTATTCAGAGCAACTACGAACTTCTGATGCGGTTGTTGAATTTCGAGACATCCGAAGAAGCAAAGATGTCGAACATCAACATCGACCTATCAAGGCTCTTGAAAATGGTCTTGCTGTTGAGGAAATTCTTTGATTATGATATCTTCAATGAGAACACCTATCTGCCGTGTCCACTTATAAAGAGAATCGGATTCTTTTTAGATAATATGGATGTAAGTTACCTTGGAACGCGTCAGTGATGTGAACATAATTATCTTTGTCCATTTTTCCCGACCATTTCCACAGTTTCAACTAAAGAGTATTGTTGTAAATCAAGTCTCAAAGTTAGAGCTCTTAGAAGGGATGGAGTTGCTGTTGAAAACATTCACCAACATCTGCTCATGCGAAACTTTCCTTAACTTCCTGACAAAACAAAGCATCGACGGAATAATCGCGTTTGTTGGTTCCACTTTCAAATTCAGCGGTGAGTCAGTACACGAAGGGAAAAGTTTACATTTAATTCAACAACTCAATTTCCTGCAGAGCAAAACAGTGCGCAAGAGTCGAAAGAAATATCACAGATCAGCTTGCAGCTGTTGAGTACAATGTGCGCAAGTCCTGAGCACTCATCCAAAGCGTTTCTCTACATAAAGCAACATCGGTTAAGTACAAAAACGAACACTGCTGGAATACTAACAATCACAAAGGTTAGGAGGATTATTTAAAAATCACAGTCACATCCGTTCTTCTTCCAGATTTTCTGTCAACAACAACAAAACGACAAGATCGCGATTTGGTTCGTCGATAAGCTGAAAACCATTTGTCAACTTTATCACACAAATGTCGAAGTAAGCGAACAACTAGTCGATCTCATTCCGGGTGAGTGCAAACCATCTCTCGCTTGCTTCACAATACACTTCCACTTTCGCCTTTCAGATCTCGTGCGCTATGTGGAGCCGTTTCCGGATGAACTTCGCACAACGTTCGTCATCATATCGTCGTTCCTTAAGATAACCTCAAGGAAGTTCTATTCATGTAGCTTTGCTGCCAAGCTTATCAAGTCCATTCGACAAACCGTCAAATTCTGTCCAAAACTTATTGCTTCCGAGGACTTCACCAGTATTTGTGTGTCGTTGACGAAATTCCTTTTGTCGCAAAACTTGGTCATATCACTATCCGTCGTGAACACAGTGACAGCTCTAATGGACGCGAAATGGGTCCTGGTGCAGCCATCAGATACGGATAAGTATTTTGAGTTCTGTTGTTCATTGTATTCCCAGCTAGACTGGAGTAAGCTCTCGGTAAGGGAAATACACTTCGCCTGTACCAAATGTGACTGGGATTGTTTTCTTTAAGATGGAAACTGATGATGTCAAGACGAACAGCGTTTGTGTAGCAGTGCAGCTGTTAAGTTCGCTGTTTGCGTTTAGTTCATTCCATCGCGAGGTTGCGTTTCAGGAACTTGGAAAGTATTACTCCATCCAAGGTCTTAGTGAGAGTAAGTATATGACGGCATTGGTTGACGAGGCAATTTCATGAAATTCATTTAACGTCTTAGGTAACTTCTGTCAATTTAGTCAAATTGCAGCGTATCACGGTTGCTCACTTTTCGCATTTACGAAACCGTATGCCGATGCACTGCTTTATGCGTGGCTGAAGGAGAAAAATCCCATGGCACAGTGAGTAATATTTGAATTAAATCTTTTGTGTGGCGCTACGGTCCGTGATGCACCTGGTGCCAGCTTCTGCAGCAAAGATTCGTGCTGCACTTGATGTTTCTTTTAGGAGTGGAGTTGCCATGCCATCTGCGAAGGGCAAAGTTTGAGAGGCTTATTCCAGATAGGAAAACAGTCTGAACATTATCAATGGCTCGAGAGAGGCGGACGCAAAAATCAAAAAACCTAGGTTAGAGTTTGTTTTTCTGCAGAAGCATAGATGAAGTGGAGGTAGAAACCGCAGATCTCCTACTCTGCTCGTTCAGCGCTCTGGCTAGTCGTATGTATCTACACCTAGGGGCCTACTATTTCAATAATGTCAACGAGCTAAACAGCCCCAGCATAGGCCAGCTAAATAGCCTCACTACAAGCATCAACTGGTTCCGATTTTAGGATAAGTTAATCCGCGTAGTATCACAATGGGTCTACTCTGGCCTAAGTGTCCTGCAGTCAACCACTCTTAACTAACCTACTTAACCTAAGTTAGAGTGGCTGAATCACGGCTATCGGCGGACAGACTCTTAAGCGCATTGTGTTTCCACGCGGATCTAGTCGATCATAATCCGCATAGTTGATGCTTTTTGATAAAGCGGTGAAGATGGCTCACACTAATGCTGTTTAGTTAGGTCAAGTTCTGGAACAAAAACAAGTAAACAACAAGTGACTTCTCCTTCGTATGGGAGGTCGCTACAATTACAGAAACGGTGCACAATAGTTTTCTCATCCTCCTCATCTCTGCAGCTTCTGCAGAAGTCGTTGTATGGCAGCCCCAGTCGTAAGCCGTGAGTTCCAGATATGCCTAGTTATGACGCCTATTCAATCTGATCAGGCCGTGAAAATGTTTCCGATTGGCATTCGGCCATAATTGTCTCGTAGTGAGGCATCATCATCATTATTTTTTTTGTTTTTTTGTAATTTGAGCGCGCTCAAGGGATTGCTAATACCCTTAAGTGTCCGGGGTCAAGACACAGCACGGGCCGATGGTATAGAGGGAGAAAGTGAGAGGAGGCACCTGTGCACATTGGTCTTAAATATCTGCGGGTTGTAGTCTGTGGGAAATATAGGGCTCGGAAGAGCATTCCAAATTCGCATAGTACGGCTGAAGAACGAGTCTCTAAATTTAACTGTGCGTCCGAAAGTATTCTTAAGGGTAAACTGATGAGCATTCCTGGCGAGACGAGTATTGCGGGTGAATTCATGGAGAGGAGGAATGCAGTTGGCTAGCTCACTTGAGCATCGTTTGTTGAAATAGCGATAAAATACGGACAAAGAAGAAACGGTACGTCGAAGTTCGAGCGAGTCTAATGACTTTGCGACATTGTTGTCTCCTGTAAGTTTTATCGCTCGCTTTTGGATTCTATCTAGTAGGTGCAGGGTGGTCTTTGGGGCACCAGACCAGATATGAGCTTTGTACTCAAGCTTGGGGCGGATATACGCCTTATAAATGAAAGCCAAATCAGAGGGGGTGGAATATTTCTTGCATCGATTAAGGAAACCTAAACATTTCGCAGCATTTTTGGCGACCTCAAATAATGATTATTTGATTATAAATGATTATTGTGCTAGTAGACTATCTACGACTTGTGTGAACAAGCGTTTCAAACTTCAAGAAATTTTGGACGAATTATTTGTTAGATCCTGGCAAGACTTGGAAAGAATGTTCTCCCAGTGTCCCTGTGTCTTAACTGGCAGAGGTAGTGAGGAGTGTCCTCTTTTTCATCTAGATCGTGGCAGCCTCTGCGTATACGTACAGTCGTTGGCTAGTCCCATTTTCATTTCATGGTACTTCAGATGATTATGGCCAGTTAGTGCTCCAACTACCATCGATAATAACTTTTTGTCACATTGAAGTAGTTTGTCGGTTCTGGTACTATTCAACATGGGCCATAGCATCCGAGTGGTCTCACAGACGGCTAGAGAGTTCCACATTTTATTACCTTCCTCTATGATCGTGTCATCAACCTTTTTCTTGACATCAGGATTGCCTGTGATGGGCCGGTTTCGGCCTCTTCTCCTCTTGCAAGTTAATTCTCTGCTTCATTGCCGGTTATGTCTCTGTGAGATGGGACCCAACATAGAGTAATCGAGTGCTGCGTGCAGAGAACCTTGATCACTTCGCGGTAGCTTGCGACCAACTTGGACTTGGTTTCTGTTGCCGAAATTGCTTTAATGGCCGCTTGACTGTCAATTAGAATGCTAATATCAGCTATTGGTACTTCCAACATTGACAACATTTTGACTGCTTCCTTAATTGCCAAGACCTCCGTTTGAAAGCACTGCTGTTTTCAGTGGTTCTGATAGATCAGAGCATGTTTAACAATTCGGAGGCAAAGGCCCACGCCTGTACCTTTTGCACCTTCGATCCATCTGTCTACACATGGATAGTCGAATTATTGATGGTCTCATTTGTGGTCCACTCCTCCCTTGCTGGGAAATAGCACCGAAAGTGAATTTCGAAATCAAAGAACGGAGGAGTATAGCCGCTTTCAACTTGTTCAATTTGCACTCGATTTAGTATACATGCTTGCATGTCCAGTGGAACTTGGGAGCCTGGATTGACTGATCCTTATGGCACTCTTTGCAGCAATCATCTCCATGTACAGGTCAAGAGGTAGTAGGTTTAGTATTGCTTCCAAGTCTTTGAGTTAAATGTGACTCCATCCAGAGATTTAATCGCTTCCTGGGTATCACAACAAATGATGAATATCTGTAATTGATATACCAATGGTTTTTGTTAGCCAAGACAAAGCTTCCTTTGTCGCTACAGTTTCTGCCTGAAAGACGCTACACTGCAATCGGTCATCATCATCTTCTGACCTGTCCTAGGTCTGCCAAGCGGTCGCTGATGGAATTGCATTCAGGGCACGCCTAGGAAGTCGTGATGATGAGGACATTCCTGCCACGTGACCAAAGCATCGAAGCATAGCCCTTTCCGTTCGAAGAAGCAGCTGCTCTACATTGACTTCCTCGGATTCGGTTAAATACATAAGCGCTACAGTGTGCGAATCTAACAAAGCAACATTTTTGCGCGTATAATATGAAACGCTGGAATATGTCTTTGTATCGGGGCAGTTAAGGGAATAGCTATCTTCTCGCAAAAATACCCACAATTATGACTCAACGTGTCATGATCGTTCGAAAATGTAGATAAAACCCCAATTTAATCAAAGTTATAGCATATTTTTTAATATTTGTTTAATACTTAGACATACATGCTTTTAAAGCTTCTACATGAGTATTTACAATTAAGATAAAATGTTTATAGACTACCGCCTTTAATTCAGTAGGTAATCGACTATAGCATCGATGGCTCTACTTTTGCTGACCATCTTGTGACGACCGCTTAATTTGGAGAATTGGTCCATGCACAGGGGGCACTCTGGCTGTTTCCACAGCTGCTTGGAGCATAAATTGCACTTGGTTTTCCTCTGATTTTGACGTACATTCTCCATTGGACTAGCGTTGCAGCGTTTTCTCTCCTCCTCACGGTCCTCAAGATCCAGAATGTTAGACAGCACATCACACTCATTGTCGGCTCGCGAATAGTTCGTCTCGAACTTGATAAACATTCGCATGGCACTGAGGTAGGGGTAAATATATTGCAGCTTATCGAAGTTTATCTCCAAATCATATTGCTCAGGATGTGTTGCCGTGCTCCGTGGCTTACTGTAAGCCAGCTGTGTCCCAGGTATCGTAAGCAACATGGTGTAGGTGCATATGCTCGAATTTCCAATAGCGACAATTCCTCGTCGGACGCTGTTGCAGAAACTAGGCTTGTGGTTATCCAAAATGAACCAGTAAAGCCCTTCAAATGTACACAAGAGATATATTTGCTCCAGGATATCGTTCGCAGTGAATGTGTACACATTGTCGTTGCCTATGAACTTGATGTTCTTGTGATGGTAAACTGAACAGTGGTTGTACAGTTGGTTGACCTCTCCGGACCAGCAGCAGTAGGGGAAACGGCACTTGGTCTTCATATTCGAATGCAGGAGCTGAACGATTTAAAGTGTGACTTATTTGGTTGACGTTTGTCAGTTAATTGATCACCAACGACAGTCAACAGTCCTTTTATAGGTGCAGGCTTACTGCTTTAAACATTGACTTAAATTGAAGGACATTTGCTTAGGTGCCTAAGTAAACTTGTAGTTTTGCTAATTTCCCACTAGGCCTTTTTCGGCTGCAGGTACAAGGATTTTTTATGGCCGACAGGAGCCAACGGAAGCAATTTATTCGTGTGGTGAAGTCTTTTATGACTTGACACTTCCTAGAATTGCTGCTTAATCAATTTCACTTTTTACCTAGATTTCCCTATTTCCTGTGTTTGGAAAGCAGAACCGATTTCTTTTCAACATACCTTCCCTACATATGCTACTATCAACTTCGATTCTCGCCAACCGAAGGATTGGAGGAACTTATAAGACTGAAGTATGGCAGAAACAAGCAGATAGCGGGGGTAAGACGCCACCTTCAAATCCGAAATCCTTAGACGCCTAATTGCAGTCAATTTGTTCTTGCAGAGAGCGCTTCCATTGTGCTACGCGTTTTTACTGAGTCATTTGTCGGGAAACACTCAAACTCCGTCCGCCAGCTATGCAACTGAGGCCAAGAACCTGCTACGCACTTTAAAGAGCCACAATATCGACTTGGTTGCAAACGCTGGTAAGATGTACTGGACAACCATAAGCACTGCGACGAAGCAACTCTGGGATGAATCTCATTTTGCTTCAATTTTTGGTTTCAACTTCTACACAACGCCTCCTGCGATGAGGGTGTCTTTTGTCAGCTTTAAACATAATCTGCAGCATTATCTCGTAAGACAATCGATTCATCTGTCGCTCAGTTGTTTGAATCTCGTTTTACAGGAAAAATGTTACAAGTGCTCCAGTGATTTGCACAGTTGCATTGACATGCTAATACAAAAGGATCCCATGGCTTTGCTGAGTGTTTTGACCGCCTTCAAATTGGGCACGAGTGATTTCGTATTCCTGGGGGACAAAATGAAGTCTTTCTACTGGTTCTGCACTGTTGCCGATATAGTCATCGAGTCGGTGGCCGAACAGGTCGATACACCAACTGAGTTGAGTAGTGCGCAGGGTTTCTTTCTTCGAGACATTCTGTTCTTCATCCTAAACATCATAGACGATCCAAAAACCGACACAGAAGTGCTAAAGGCTGGCCTGCATTTCCTGAACTGGGTGCTTGATAGAAATATTTCCACATTTTCGTCGATCATAAGTAAATACTTGAACGAAATCGCCTGCGTTGTTGTATCGATTGCGCAGAAACACGATCAGTCGAACATTGAAGAGATGGCCATCAACTTTTTGGAACTGATCGTATGTCAGCACAAGTCAGAGTTCTTCGATGCCATCAAGCTTTTAGACAAATTCCCCGACTCCGACGTCTACCAGGGTCTTCGGGATGTTCAACGTTGCATCAATACGTGTAAGGAGAGCGACTTATGCTGGGTTGCCCAGGATTTCATAAATGCCCATACTAAAGGGGCGGCCGGCATTAGGTCGATGAAACAATGTGTAAGTTGCTGAATCTTTTCGATTTATCATAATCTATAGGTTACACTAAACCCCTGCAGATCGAGGAAAGAAAATGTGACATAAGAGATTTATCAAACAAATTTGGAAGCTCTAAGAACTTACTTTACGATCTGCTCAAACGCCTGGTGGACATTGTACGCGCCAATGATCAAGACTTAGCAATTGAGTCGGCAAAGTGCTTAGGGGAGATCGGTTCGGTTAAAATGTGCGAAACTTCGTTCTATTTCGAAGGCGAATCGACCTTTTACGACACGGTGAGTATATCATCCCGCAGTGTTGCCGTCTCGGATGTGAACCTAGTCTTTTCAGGAGTCTGTGTATCAAGATGAGATGGAGTACTTCATTGAAAGTTCATATCGATTGTTGGATAAGCTCTTACTCCGCTTTGAATCGGCCTCATCGTTGGAAACGTACGCTGTGTGTAAGGATCTGGCCAAATCAAAAATTGGCTCAAAAGCTTTAGGTACGTTTATTTTGCGTGCAAAATCTGTGCAGTTAAGATTGTTTCTGTTGCTTTTGCGTACAGGCACATTTCCGATGTTCCGAATATTTGCTGAGCACTATAATTCGAGCGTCTTGGATTTTTACACTTCAATCGGTGCAGCAAATTATGTGGAAATCTTGAAGAAACATGAAAATTCAGCGTACAACGAGTGGATCAAATTATTTTCAGCGGACATCTTTAGACACTGCCAGTGGGAGTCGTTTGCTGAATTGTGTGAACTGAGCGTAAGTACATTTACGAATTTATGTTGAAATCTTGGAAGATGTTTCTGAAATGTGTGGGATTGTGGCAGGAGATCTTGAGACATCGCCGTTTAGTCTATCCTAGCCTCTTTGATTTGCTTCGATTAGTACGTGTATGAAAGACGATTTCCATTGATTCCGTTTGCCACAAACTGTTGACTGACTCGTCAGATATATGGTCCCGTCTGAGATAAAGGTGAATGGAGGAGAAGACACAACCGCGAACTTTACCAGGTGTACATAGACATGGAAGTAGTCCGCAAGGAAAAAATTCGACGACTGCACTGGCTCGGAGAAGACACAACCGCGAACTTTAAGAGGTGTACATAGACATGGAGGTAGTCCGCAAGGCAAAAATTCGACGAATACACTAGCTCGGCCACATCGAGCGCATGAACACCAATGCTCCAGTTAAGAGGATTTTCGAATTCAAACCTCCTGATTCGAGAAGAAGACCGAACCTCCGGTATAGAGACTAAGTAATCGCGGACGCAAGACAGCTTGGTTTTGATGGCTGGAAGCAGCGTGCCCACGACATTTCACTTTAGACACTAAACTGTCGATTATTACACATTATTCGAAGATTAGCACGGGTTACGGCACGGTGATGGCTATAGATTCTAATCAACTGCTCCAATTAGGAGGACCGATAAGTCTCCTAAACATCGCATTTAAGTTCTTCTCTGCTGTTTTGTATGAACGCCTGAACCCATTCGTACTTAATCTGATAGGCTCTTATCAATGTGGTTTTAGGCGGGGGAAGTCCACCAAGTCTTCACACTACGGCACATCCTGGAAAATAACCCAAGAAATGTGGATCGACACTACACTACGACTATTTGTCGGTTCAAGGCTGCGTATGACATGCGTGGAGATGAGCTATTCAACGCCATGCGTAGTCCTAACATTTCTGCCGAACTCGTCAGATTGTACTGGATGACGATGGAGAATTCTCGCTGCTCCATCAAGGTCGGAAATTAACTCGCCAGGAACTGTCAAAAGGATTTAGATAAGGCGACGCGCTGTCATGTGATTTTTTCAACATCATTCTTGAGACGATCGTGCAGAACTCACTCGCCAACACTAGGAGCACGCTCTTCCAGAAGTCCGTTCAGCTGTTAGTATATGCGGATGACATTGAAGTGATTCGTCGAACACGGCGTTGCGTCAATGAGGCGTTTGCTGGCATTGAAGCTGAGGAGGTCAATATCGGTTAAGCGGTTAATGAGGACAAAACGAAGTATATGCTGTCTTCAAGGAAGGACACACATCATCGACGACTTAGCGACATCGCCATAGGCAGATATACTTTCGTGGTAGTTAAGGACTTCGTCTGCCTCGGCTCACAGGTAAATAGTACGACTACCACCAGTACCGAGATTAAACGCAGATTAACCCTTGCCAGCCGCTGTTTCTTCGGTCTCAAGAGGCAATTGAGTAATATGGCGGTTTCTAGAAGGATTAAGTGACTTCATTTATGAAAAAAAAAGTGGCCTTGTACGGCGCAGAGGCATGGACAATCTCAAAAGCGGATGAAGAAGTCCTTGGTCTTTTCGAAAGGAAAGTTCTGCGTTCAATCGTTGGTCCAATTTGCATTGGTGGCATTTGGAGATGAAGATTCAACCACGAAGTGTACGGGCTGTACAGCGACATGAGTCCAGCCAGGCGTCTACACATCAACGCCTAAGATTGCTAGGCCATGTAGGGTTCATGTACAGCACTGCTATACCCCGAAGATTCTTCGGTTCCGCACCAGTAGAACAACCCGATTTAAGACGCCCACTAAACCGATGGTGTACATAAGTGGAGAAGGCCCTCAACCAACATTGCGTGCGAATCTGGAGGCAGCTGGCTAAGGATCGTGCCAGTTGGAGAGCCTTGTTGGTTGAGGCGTCGGACTGTAGTGCCAGTAGTATAAGACGAAGAGTTTAGTTCTATGAAGGGAACATTTTAAAGGATGGGAGGGTGTTTTTGAAACGGTGTGACTTTGGTTTTCTCAGGATAGACTATGAGAGCATTTATTAAGGGTACTTTATTGTCTGCTTAAGGGTAATTGACCACAACTCTCGTTTAATTGAGCAACTGAAACTTCAACCTTAGTATCTAGAGCAGAACACCAGATAAGCATCCCTTTCTAGGCCTTTACCGGCTTCCATCGCGACGGAGTAAATAGTTATATTGTCAAAATGAAACAAAGGTATTTTGGTTCCGTGAACATCATTAAGGATGAATGAAACCAAAGTTTCTGCAATTTGTCTGTGTTTGAGAAAATTAATCCACAACTTGATCGGCTTATTATTTGTCATGTCAATCGGTTGTAAACGGAAATGGACAGGTAAAGTCGCCTGAACGGTAATTATATATATAACAGTCCAATCCGGAAAGGCTTAGCGGATTTGATTGTCCTACAACAGGATGTAGGCGGTATTTATGACCTTCTCAAACAAAAGGGTATCGTTAATCGTCTTTGTCTTGACAACAATTGACAGTCGCTTTATTCATTATTTATGATCCCTCATAAAAACAAACACAAATGTATGAACTGCTTTGCAAAAATTAAACTTTTAACATCCAGGACCCAGGATATTTTGATTAAGTCGACTTCGTCAAACATTTAACTGACGTTTCATTCAATCATCCGATCGCAATAAGCTTGCGCTGAAATGTGTACTTCTGATCTACTGATCATCCCCGTGCTGCTGTATGACGCGCAGGTATGAACAATTTCAAAAGCGGATGAACAAGTCGTTGGTCTCTACGAGGGAAAATTGGTTGCGCTTGGGCATAACTCCTGATGAGTTAAAGTCTATGGCGGAGGACCGAATGGCCTGTCTCGTGCGTGCATTACCCCAGCGACCACTTTAGTGGATCATGCTGGTCAGAAGATGATCATGATTTTCATTATTAGTGATAATAACTGAGTTTATTTTGCAATAGATCACAGATTTTATGCTAACTCGTTCTATAGTTTTGTTTCAGCGAATTTTCAATCGTTCCAATCTTCAAGGTGTTGATGAAAAACGAACAAACGCATTTTGACAATATCGTCGCAATGGTAAGGGCGAACTAATATACCATCTTGTACAGTCCACATTATTTTATACATGATTTATGCATTTTAGTTGGATTTCTTTTTCACAAGAACATTCGAAGCTATCAGCAAGGTAAGTAATATCGAATACATGATTGTTGCAAATGATTGAATTGAATATGTTTTTGCAGGAAGAATGGAAGACAAGCAGGAACATTTACAGCGATAAAAGAGTCATCAAAACGTTTTTGAATATCTGTGAATGCTTGCGTATTCGCAATAATTGGTGAGCTTAAGTACATGTATAAGTATTCACCTTTTGCTTTGCTCTTCTTTTTTTATTATTTGTTTGGTAAACGTAGCTTTGTGGGTCTGTGAATCGACTTCTACGCGCTTGAACTTTGATGTCTGGTTCCATGTCTTTCGAGTCACTGACAATGTACAAAGAGTAATAAGTAATAACTGTCTAGAAAGAGATTCATAAACTTAGCCTTTCGGAGTCGGCATTAAACTGTTGGTCTCTTCCATTCGTGAGAGAACAATAGCACGCACAACACGAGTACATAGCTGCTATAGAAGCTAGGCCTTGACCCTCTACCTCTTTCGCGTGTGTGATCATCTCATAGGTAACATATTTCTGTTGACGTTTGTTGTTCTGCTCCTAAGATCCAGACGATGCACCATGTACTTTATGATTACTTTTGCGGGTCAGTGGTTCGGAAACAACAACACAGAAAATACCATTTTCTTCAATGAATGCAACTAAAGTACTAAATTCTATCTTACCGCTAATATGATTTTATTCTAAAAGGAAAAATCATTATTTTTATAGGTAGATGCGAATGTTAGTCTTTTAATTCTGTTGCGCTTGTTTATGAACGGTTTCTTACAGTCTACTCTTCCATTCTGTGTGCTTCCTTCGATATACAAGTCTTATTGCTATAGGATTAGGCCTCTGGAAGATATACACGATCAGGGTCATTGTAGTCGGCCAGCATCGAATTAGTGAAATGGACTACTGTTTGAGACCTAGGTGTTCATCCGCAGAAAACAAACTTAGTTTTCTTTACCAGGAAGTACACACTGCCTGCATTTGACCCCCAATATATGTGGAATCTCTCTGAAATTGAGTAGCAAAGGAAATTTTCTACGTCTCATTCTGGACACGAAATTAAGCTGGAAACCCAACATCCAGTATCTTGTCAAAAAGACCTACACGGTTCAGAAGGCTATGGAGTGTAAATGGGGACTACAGACTTGCCTGGTCCAGTGGCTATTTGCATCTGTAGTCAGACCCATACTACTGTGTGGCGTCGCGATCTGGCGGACCGCGCTCCGGACACTCTATTATCTTTGGCGGATTCAGATCCATTCCACAAGACACCCAACTATCATGAGGTCCTCTTCGAGAAGAATATCTTAATCAGCATAGCCCCCAGATCATAGTGGATGTCTGAACACTGGCCGCTGGACGGTCCTCTGGAATTTTTGCAGATGGATGTGCTTGGGATCTATGGATCTAAATATACAACTGTCATTCCGACAGTTGTATATTTAGTCTCTGCTTTCAGGCAGAGACTTTACAGATAAAAGAAGCTCTGTTCTGGCTAAAATCAATGTAATATCAGGCACAGAGATCTTGTTGCTTTGTACCGTCTTATTGTTTCGAGAACTGTCTGTTTACCACTGCTGAAATATCGCTGACCGATTTTCGAAAGAGCACTAAAACGGAAGACGCCGTAGTCACATGTGTCGCGGAGTGTCGTTTGAGCAGTGGCAGAAGACAGGCGTGTTTCACTTGGTCTAATCAACGTTTTACTTTTACATAAATATTTTAATGTATTCTTGTATTTCTCATATCTTTGTGTGAATAAAGAACAACATTCATAAAAACGGTTATCCTTCTGACACATGTTTCATAATTTTTTGTCCTTTCAGGAAAGTTCCATTAAATATTTTGAATGTAGCCAAAGCTTGTATCTACTGCCAAGCGTATTTCATGGGAATATTGTATTTGGAAATGTGGGCGTTGGAAGAAAAGGAAACGCAAGATAGCAAACCAGAGGAAATTATCAAAAACACAACTTTCCAACAAATCGCAACTCAAGTAAGGTCAAACACCAATGCACGACAAACCTTCAAAATCTAACACTTTTTGAGTTAGGCCTACACTTCCATAGACTGTTTAGAGGCAATTTCAGGTTTCTTGGATCCCCTGAACTCGAGACTAGAATATCTCAGCTTGAAAGGTGATTGGTCACAGGTTCTGATGGAAATTGATGCATCAAATGAATCCAACAAAGATCTCTATGCGCACAATCTGAAGAGGTACATTCCTTCTCGAATACATTTAAATAATAATACATGTTAGCATTTCTTATACCCAGAAATGGACTGCTTCTACTTTCGAGCTCGGATAGATTAACCAACAAACGTGACTACGAGTGCTGTTGGCGTCTCGGTCAGTGGGATACAGCGGTAGAGAGTAATGCAAATGTGGCCAGTATAAATGATTTGGAGTACGAGTTCGAAAAGAATCACTTCAATGCTCTCAAGTCAATATTCAACAAAGAGGAGGTGAACTGTATGTCTGCAATTGACAAAGCCCGTCAGGCCGTAGTTTCAATTCTAAAGGAAATCAGTACGGAATCCTTGCAGAGCATTTACAAATACTTAACGTGGCTGCATCTGCTTCAGCAGGCTGAAGACTTCTGCAAGGTATGGCAGCTCTACAATCCGTGTTGATGGAATTTGCAGCTCATGTTCGGTATTGCTTTAGATTCAATTTACACCCGGCTCGTTGGTAGAAGACATTCTTCAAAAATGGAAGTTGGAGCAAGATTTGGAGTATGGCAATTTCAATTGCACGGAACTTGTACTCTCGCATCAAGTGACGCTTTATAAAACTGCAGGCATTCGAGCGGGGAGAAAGATTAAGGAGTTCTTTAAGGTGCGTATATCTCACACTCCTGTTGCCTAACCTATTCACTCTCTCTCACCGCATTCTCTTAGGAGAAGAGTGCCGTCGGTGAATGCATTCTCAAGTGCATAGGTGCGTGCAAAAACACTGGCAACATAAATCTCGCAATTCGGAATGTTGCTCTCCTGAAAGACATCGAGACAACGGAAACAACGAAGGTATACAAAAAAATATGCGTGGTCGTGATTTGGTGCAATCTATTTGTCTATCCAGGCTCAAGCTCTCTTGGAAGATGCTGATATATGTCGAAAGACTGGTAAAACTCGAATGGCGAAGGAGATCCTTTACAATCTGATGACGAACAAGAACTTCGTGTACTGCCTCGAACGAATTCAGGCTCACAGGTGATTGCCTCAAGCGTTCTTCATAAGAACCGATTCTAATGTGCTTCCAACTAGAATGTATGGGGAATTGCTGTTGGAAACAAACTCGGATAGCTTCGATGTAGTTCATGAGGAGATTTTCGTTCGTTCTGTGAAGCTGCTGGACAAGTATGCGGAACACAAGGATAAAGTATTAAAATCGAGTTCATTTGATGCGAATGAGTTTGATGCTTTCGATAAGGAGAGTCGCAAAAAGGCATTCGCGACCATCGCTAAATATGCGGACAAAGAGTACATGCAAGTAAGTATGTGGTGCAGTGTGACTGAATATTTTTTCCCACCATCGGACACCTCGTTACAGTTGAACACATATTTGAATTCTGAAACATTCCGAACTAAAGTCGAAATCATGGAGAAGAACAAGGAAGAGGTAAGTACTCTGTCAAAGCAAACCAAGGACAGGGACAAGGCCATAGGCATCAATGTGTTGAAGCTTAATTGTGGCATTGATAGCAAGGAAATCAAAATGCAGGAGACGAAGCGTTCCGACAACTTGTGCATTGCTATGGAGTAAGTAAACGTCGGTAAAGCATGTGTTTTTCTCACGTCTTCCACTTCCCAACTCAGAAACTACATCGCGTTCTGCAAGCTAGACGAAGCTGTGACAAGTATGGCAGTTTACCGTATCATCGCCTTGTGGTTTGCCAACAAGCATGATGCAAAACTGCACGCACAAATAGAGAGCAGCATCCTAGAAATACCCAGTTATAAATTCCTTTGTGTCCTCAATCAAATGAGTGCACGCTTGAGCTCTAAAAATGCAGCATTCCAAGCTTTACTTGCAAAGATCTTAGGTAAGTAAGCTTCTCAGTCGCAGAGGATTCCATTCACTCACTCCGCACGTCCCACTTTAGTCAGATGTATTGAAGATCATCCCCACCATACGTTGTACAAAATCTTAGCCCTCGTATTCGCCCATGCCGACGATTCAAGGTAAGGGAAATCTATTCATTTGAATTATCTGTCTAAGTGCACTGTTTGCAGAAACACCTCAACATCAGACCGAGAAACCATCGCAAAGGATATCATCAACAAAGCACAAAACAAATCGAACGCGACTTGTATCAAACAAATGGAATCTATGTTCACGGGTTTGTTACCATTAAAATTTGGGTTTTGCCAACTCATGAACACGTATCCGCATTTTAGCCCTCATCGACTTTGCCAACAAGGATGCCGGTAAAAACACGTCAATTCCCATAAGTTCCAAGTTAAAATCCTTAAAGAATCTCGACCACGTCCAGTGCCCCACAATTGACTTAGCAGTCGCTCTCAACAAGGACTATAAACTCACATGTATGCAAATGGAAAAGTTCTCCAAAAAACCAGCTAATCGATTCCATTTGTTTAAGATATCCGAAAATGGGAGGAAAAAGTCGGTTTGGTTGGAGGCATCAATGCACCGAAGAAACTCATGTGCATATGCTCGGATGGTATCGCCAGACCTCAGCTTCTCAAAGGGAAAGATGATCTCCGCCAGGATGCAGTTATGCAACAAGTTCTATCGATGGTCAATGAGCTCTTAAAGAGCGATCCAGAGACAAATGAACAGAAATTACTACTCCGCACTTATAAAGTTGTTCCTCTTTCAATGGTACGCTCGTTGATGGTATGTTTTAATTACTAATATGAGAGCATCTTTCTGTTTTGCTTACAGCGAAGTGGCATCTTGGAATGGTGCAATAATACTGTTCCTTTGGGCGTTTATTTATGTAATGACAAGGAGAATGTTGGAGCTCACACAAAGTACAGGCCGAAAGATTATTCTGTCGGTAAATGCAGAAAGCTTGCCTTGGTATGTATAATACGCCATCTTGATAGATATTTCGATTCATCTTTTAAAACTCAAAAATAAATAACATTTCATAAACGATGAGGAGGGGAACACAACGAGATGCAGTCATAAGATTGATTCAATTTAATGGTTATGCCGCTCACTCCCTCTCCGCACAACCATTACTGGTAACCTCTTGTAATCATCTTCTGTTCGAAGAGAAAATGTAGAAGCAAAATTTATAAAAAGGACACAACTGATAGTTATAAAGGGAATGCCTTCGTGAAGCTGCAAGCGGACTTGCCGTCAAACCACAAAAAAAACTGTACCCTTCACTAGAAGATACCAAATCCCCCACTTTGACCCCCCACACTGTCCGACACTGCTTTCCTACTGTGATCAAACGTTTCCACAAACACTGTCTGTGAACATTTTTATAAAAAACGCTGCCAGATGAAATCTATGGGCAAGACAGGTACAAGTTGACTATCTCTTTATTACTTTATCTCTGATCAATAATAAGTCAAGCTGGAAACTAAATATCGAGGATAGGGTTAGGAAGGCCTCTTCTGTCCTATGCAGCTGAATCCAAATGGGGACTACAGCCACGCATCGCTTACTGGATCTTTACCTCGATTGCCAGACCGGGTCTAATATACGGGGTGTCAGTTTGGTGGACAGTACTAAGCAAAGCTGTGTATCAGCGGAGCGTTGAGAAGCACTCCGTCTGATGCACTTAACATACTCCTACACCATTCTCCATTATAACAATTTAGCAAACATATAGCAGCAAGCACAGCCCTGAGACTAAAGCATTCCCACTGTGGTCCGAAGCCACCATCGGTCACTCAACTACCCTTAACGAATTTAACTTTGGTTCCAACGACACCAATCGCCTACAACCTGAAGCTATCTTCGAGAACAAATGTTCCACCAGGATTCCTTCCAGATCGGGTAATGTCATGACAATTCATAAACATTCCTTAATTGCAGTCTGTCTCTTAACGAGATGGCTGAGCATTTCAATATACACTTCATGTGGGTGCCGGGACATTGTGATATACCGGGCAATTGAAATGCCGATTTACTCGCAACCTCTTTCCTATCTCCAGAAGGATACCTAGAAGGCACCATTTGCACGCCATCCGCACACAAAATCTTAAACGATCACTCTGTCTGCTCAAACTAAATCATCACCCAGGACGCTCATCGGCGTCATACCCGGACACTGTGCAATTGGCATAAATGCTCGAAGGATGGGTCCTCATACAGCGATTTCTGCAGAAGATTAATGGATGAAGAAGAGTAGAGACCACACCTCCTCTGCTCATGTATCGCTCTGGCAAGTCGTACATACTCACATCTAGGGTCCTACTATTTCAACAAACTCAGCTAACTAAATAGCGTAAGCATTATCCAGCTAAACCGCTTTATTAAGCACCAACTGGTTCCAATATTAGGAGTAATCAATCCGCGCGGTATCCCAATGTGCCATCTTTGGCCTATGTGTGAATGCCTTTTGACAGTCAGCCACTACAACCTAATCAAAGTAATCCTTTGTACTGAACGTTCCGCCATATGTAGTGAAACTCATCTCCCCTTTCATGATTCTTCCAATATTCTTCTACTATCTCCTTGTAGGATGTCACCCCCTTTGAAACATTTCGGGCTCATCTCACTGAGCTAACTTATGCAATCGCTTCTTTATCTACAGAGACCGCTAAACGCAGACATCAATGCAAAAGCGAGAACAACTACTCCTTCGACCTATACTCCTTATCGTACACAGTTGAAATGTACTTACTTTCTTACTTACCACAGACCAGTTTTATAAGAGCATTTCCCAGCGCTTAATTCATTCACTTCATCTACCTTCTCTGTCAATTATTACTTTAACTTATCCATTTTTATTGGCAATTCATAAATTCACAGGAAGTACACAAGACAACTTTCACCAAACAACTGCAAACTTATCAGCATATCTGCAAAAATATCCAACCTGTCTTTCATTATTTCTTCTTTGAGAAGTTTTTGACTCCTGGCATTTGGTTCGAACGTCGTTTGGCCTACGTTAAAAGGTACATAACTAGAATATTAATTCAGTTGGAATCATTTCAATTCAAATCGATTCCTCCTTTCCTCCTCCATAGCGTTGCAACAACATCGATTGTGGGATTCATTCTTGGCCTGGGCGATCGGCACACGCAGAATATTTTAATCGACACACTAACCGCCGAGGTGATCCACATTGATTTTGGTAAGCGAAATGCCATCAAAAGCTAATGAACTCATTTAAAGGCTTGCAACAATTCGCAGGTATCGCCTTTGAACAGGGTAAGATCATGCCAACCCCGGAAACAGTTCCATTTCGTCTAACACGTGACATTGTCGCTCCTATGGGCGTCTGTAAAACCGACGGTGTATTCACTAAAATCTGCGAGAAGACGATGAAAATCCTACGAAAAAATGATGTGTTCCTAACGACAATATTGGAAGTGCTGCTCTACGATCCCTTATACGTTTGGAAGTGGTCTTCGCAAAAATTCCTCGAAGGAGATTCGGACGGAAACAGTGAGTTATGGATTTGCCTAAATAAATAAAGTATGTACTCAAATGTTGTTCTGTTTCAGATGAGGAGAAAAATTTAACTGCACAACGAGCTCTACTGAGAGTGCAGGACAAACTGGAAGGCAAGCAAGAAGGACAAATTGGAGCGGCGAATGTTGAAGTTCAAGTAGAGAGGTTGATTAATGAGGCAATGAATCCTCATAATTTGTGTCGTCTCTACCCAGGATGGGATCCGTATCTTTAACCTTTGAATATTTCATTGGTGTATGTTATAATTTTATACATTTAATAAACGTGTTTTCCTATAATGTGCTTCTTATTCTTTGTGTGTTGGTCTGGAAAGCTCCTCCTGCTATCGTAATCTCTGGCTAGCTACTTCGAATTACCCACTAGAAGTCTGCAATGAATGTTTTGGAATATAGCTCATGTTCAGAAACCCTTGCGGTGTCGCAGACCCAATCCGCAACTAGTTTCTGGACACTATCCCTTGTCCACAAGCCCCTTGCGGTTTCGCCAACCCAATCCCAAACTAGCAACTAGTTCCTGGACACTAGCCCCTGTCCAGAAACCTCTTGCGGTTTCGCAGACTCAATCCGCAACTAGTTTCTGGACACTATCCATTGTTCAGAAACCTCTTGCAATGTCGCCCACCCTTCTCGACACTAGGCCCTGTCCAGAAACCCCTTGCGGTTTCTCATTTTCAATCCACAACTAGTTCCTAGACACTAGCCCTTGTCCAGAAGCCCCTTGCGGTTTCGGCGACTCAATCCGCAACTAGTTTCTGGACACTGGCCTCTGACCAGAATCCCCTTGGAAGTCTTCTTTGTATATAAGTCGCAGATGCAGTACTGGTAGCCGTGCGAGACCATGGTTAAAGGAAATGCGGTGCTCAAAGCTCCAATGGGAGTTGTACGTTGTACCAAAAACCACTCCCTTTTAAGTGGAAAATGTCCTTGATTGAGCACCCCACGATGTGGATAGTGTACATCAAAGGCATAGCCACGCGTACTAGGGAGGGCCCCTATGCAGTCGAGAGAGACTGTTCTGAATCAGCAGTTACGTATTTACGCGAAAGCTTATTCCACCAAATGACCAATGCATAGGAGAGAAGGGGCCTTATCATAGCCTACTACTTAGTACCTTCTTTGGTTGCTCTTATCTAAGCTATTCTTAAATACAGAATGTCCTTTTCCACTATTCTGCAAAATCAATTGATCTTGATGAAATTTCCGTCGTTCAGGATTAGTGATTTTCTGTTTTATTTTTTCATAAGGAGAATAATCCTAAATTCATGAGTGGTTCAAAAAAACAGAGTCGAGAATGCCTTATGATCTATGATCTTTATGACATCATTCCGAGAGTTCCAGCCTTTGCGATGGTTTAACGGGAGTCGCTTATGATGGAGTCATCAATCTCCATTTCTGCGAAAAAGACGTTAAAATCTCAGCGAAAGCTTACCAAACAGACGTTTTAGAAAACGTTGTCAAGCCTGTTAACACAATACTATTCGAAAACAAACCGTAAACCTTCCAACCGCTCCTAAGGTAAAAATGAGACTAATACGGCACAACCAATAACATAACATTTTTACGGAGTAATGAACATTTGGAATCTCGTACTTTAATCTTTTGAACTACAAATTAACGACAATGACTGTGGCGTCACCCAAATAATTATTTAAACATCTTTCATCTTCACATCCTAGTAAAATGGATCCGAAGTGTCCTAAATGCAGATCAGATGCTTCGCTTCGAGTATTTCAACCAGAAATTATCTACAACGAGATGTTCAACTCGGGCCTTTACTAAAAAAAACCCCTTGCCTATCTCAGATTTTCCTCTAAAATTTCACTTCCTAAGGTTTTAGAGCAGCGCCGTGTTGCCCTTAGGTGACTCATATGCACAAACCCAGTCTGTGCAAATGTTATACAAGCGCTGTCAGATAAAATCAAGGGGTAAGGGAGGTAGAAGTTTAATATTTCTGTTTTCAACTGTCCCCATTTTTTCTCAATAATATTTGCATCACGTTTGCTTTCCATCAACTGTTTTTAATTAATTTAAATTCATGGACATTTCTTAAATTATTCATCGACTTAACGCTAGAAATACATACTTTCGAAGGTTTAGCCTAGACTACATGCATATTAACAACTTTGAATACTGTTTTCAAATCACTGAGTTTCATCATAAAATCTTTATGTAATTATGCTTAAATAATCTTATGGATACAAAATTAAGCGTTACGTCTTAAGGGTATAATATCTACAAGATCATCAAATCAGAGCACTTCTGCAAGATTTGTCAAATCTATTTCCGAAGTCCGAACAGATTGTGGAATTTCTGCCAGAAGTAGCTAAGTTTTGCGCCCTCATTCGTCTTTCTCCTCTTCTCGGCCAGATCCGCCTTGTACAGCAACCAACTGGTCTTAGTCTCTGGATCAAGTGGTCCCCAGTCTTCAGTAGGCCGAGTAATTTTACGCAGAGTCTAAGCAAAGAAAGATGAGATTTGTGCTCTGATCGGGAATGGAATTTATCGTTGTCTTACCTCACAAGGGTTACTCTCGGCATTATGCATCCCAACCCAAATGAACCAAAGCGGAAATTGTACAATGCCAACGATCAGAATTACCCAACCAGCAACTGTAAAAAAAAATTCATTAGTTATCATATTTCAGGAGTTTGCAGGTATGTTCTCCTTACTATTGGCTGATTCTGGATAGTCCCATCCACTGTATTTTACAGGCTCGATCATTATGATTGAGTAGATGAAGATGATGAGCATAAGTCCGGGAGTGAATATGGTCCAACACAAACGCCAGTACAAGGTAACACGTCTGTTTGTCATGAATTCCACATCATCGGCGAAGTTTTGAATGCCTTCAATCGAAAGATATCGTATACGATCTTTTAACTGGACATTTGTGCACAAAACTTACCGTAAATCCAGGCGATTCCAATCATTTCGAAAATGGCCAATGCGAATACTATGAAGGTTCCGCCGAAGAAGTCCACCAAATTAAGGATCCACTGTCCGCCCTTGGAGGAAGAAAATTAATGTCAAGTCTCAAAGAAAGGAGTTTAGTTGTACTTACTGGTGTCACATACACTAGACTGAGTAGGAAACCGATTACACAAGTAGCAAAGGCCACATGTGTGTACTTGAAGGAGGGGAATCTGTCGCAGATGATCGTATTGATGGTGCTTTGGAGGGCCACAATTGAACCCACTCCTAAGACAAACAACATTATGAAGAATAAGACCGCGAATAGCTAGGAAGAAATGAAAAAGTTTATATGTAGAGAACGAGCTTAACTTATTGTATGATTATTATAAGAAAGAGTTCTGTTAATCAAGGATGTTCCAAAATAAACGCAAGATTTAAGTTTACCGCCATATGTGCAGTAAATTGTAGGCAATACTGAAAAACAAATTTGATACCTTAGTTTAGGGTTAGTGAAAATGAAGTGTCACACGATATAACGTGTTTTCATTATCGAACCAATAACTGCCTACAGCCTACCGAATAAGTCTACAGCGTGAACTTTGGTTTATTTTGGTGTACATTTTTATGTAGATGTCAAAACAATTCTGGCAATCGAAGAAATAATATTCTTTCTTTTTTGTTTTGTTCTCCACTTGAAAATTGAGAACTAATCAAATTTGAAAACACTTCAACTTCATCCCACTTCGGTGGGAACATACTACTAGTCAACTGTAAAAAGATTAATTGACAAATTTTAGGGAGACAGTAAACACATTGGTCGTCCAAAAGCAAGCCGTTCAAATGCCCATTTCGAAGCAGTGACTGAGAATAGAGGTACAAATCTAGGAACCTCAATTCGGCGTCGTGGACAAGAATTTAAAATTTCAAGAAACCTCCATATTCCATACTTACAAATTTCAATTAACACATCAACTGAAACCATTCGTGTATTACAAGTGAATAATTGATTAACGTGATCTCGTGTCGATGGGCTATACCACGAGTTCGTTTACTTCTAGGACCATTTTGAAGCGCTGGACTAGACGACTTATGTAAGAATCTCAAGTACCAAGTTTTGAAGTAAGCTTATAGACTTGTTTCTCCACCTTGGTGAAGTGAGAGGCCGATCTAAAACCTCTGCTACTCTTTGGGTCGCAGCACCCGGTTGTTTTTTTGGAACTCCACACAGTTTTGGATTTGCAAGTTTTCACGTCTCATATACCTTTTACGTCTCGGCTTCGCACACGAACACTGAAGTTGAGATTTTTATCCTAAACTCTCAACTCAGGATTTTAGTCGTATCTTGCGACTGGCATGCCTTACTCGGGTATATTTTAACCCCTACTCGAAGCGGGAAACTCGTGCATTACAGGAGTAAATTAAAAAATTAGTCACATCTCTGCAGAATAGACATGCAAAATGAGTACGTATGTGCCAGCAAGACCGTGGCGGCCATTTGTACGATGTTCATTTTACTTTTCTGATAATCCGATATTTTTTGCGTTCCGACCATACGTGACGGTGTGGAGGTATTCTACGGAAATATTATATAATATGGAGGACGCTACATCACGTAATGTATCAAAGTCTAGCGTACTATTTTACAATGAAGGCCACCGCCAGTTTAGTGATGAACTGCGAACGGTGATGTTTAAGAAAAGAAGCTTTTTCCAGACAGGTATACTCTTTAAGCATTGTCAGTGACTCGAAACAGGTGGAGCCGTGAATTATGAAACTTGATCGTATCGAGTTTCGAATCCAGAACCTTCAGTATAGGACCAATTTCGACCCTTTTACCCATTACGTCAAGGCGGCGGCCACATCGCAAATTTCTTATTTATGCGAATCACAAATTATTTGGAACTAGTACAGTGGACTCTCCCTAAGTCGAATTTCTCTCTAAACTGAATTTTTGTGCGCCATATTTTAGCATTCCCCTCAATTTTCAATACAAAAATTTATGCTCTAAGTCGAACTCCCTCTAATTCGAAATAATTTTTAAAAACATTCTGTGAAATTCGACTTAGAGGGAGGCGACTGTACTGTCATTTGTACGGTAGGTACTAAAGTTTTTTTTCCCACTTTTGATATTTTTCGCTTCTCGTATCGCCGTTTCCGAAAATATAAAAGACTGCAAATGCAGTAAAAGCTCTCTTTAATTGAGAAAACTCGTTTATTCGGAATGACCTTCCCCTCTACCATTCCGAATTAACGAATTTTTACTGTAGAAGGTAATTTCATTAGTTTTCATTATTTTGCCTGTTCATGACTATTTCAAAGGTTGGTAAGCTTCATCAATGGTTTCCGCAGCTCACACAAATTTACGATCTATGTTAAGGAGACTTGTCCCTCAAAGGGAGCTATTTGTAGCATGCAATACACAAAACGGCAACTAATAACATTTCATTCGAAGCAGTAACTCAGAAATGTTCAGTAAACAATGACTTAAAGGTGGTATTGATGAAATAAAACAAAAACTCGCTCTAACTCTGACCTTGACCACCTTAAGATTATAAATGATAGAAGACAATTCGTTTTCAGAATCTGACCTGCATCTTCTGTGCATGCCAGGGAAGATGTTGTACGTGTGCACTGTGCACATACCAATGTTACGCCGCAGTCTATTCAAAACAAGTTGATATGATCTTATGACAAACCGACGTGAGTGACATCAAGTAACCTTTAATTTGAAATTGATTTAATTCGCAGTCTGCTGTAACCTAATTTCGAAGAGGTTAATTGGAAAAAAAAGCAAAGTGCTCAACAAACGAGGTACTATTAGTCAATATTCTGGTTGTACACATTTTTGCGAAACCTATTACACAATGGACAAAGCAATTCCCTTTTGCTTTTACAACACTGGGCTATTAATGAATCATTAATTTTAATTGTTTTTTTTCCGCTAGTCAGCTGTAAAGTGTGTATGACTGCTTTCGGTTGGATTGAACTGATAAACCGTCTGTTGTAGCGCACCTGCATCTAAATGAATGTGTTCAATGTCCGGATGACATGCACAACTTCAGTTAATCTTGAACACAAGAGGCTTGTGAAAAGAATGGAATGGCCTTTCTATTTAAACGAACTTATTTGACTCCGTGGAGACTCTGGAGAGTTTACAAATAAATGAAAATATCTTGAGCAAACATGTGTTCTCTAGACGCACGATCTTTCAAAATAACTGGTAGTAAGCGAGGATGACTTTGACGTGATTGGTCGAACACTGCAAATCATCAATGAGGCGTTTAATGGCATTTGAAGGAAAGCTACTGAAATGCGGTAAACAGGGGTAAAACGAGGTACATATGTGATGACCTCAACAAAGAGCACACAACCCGATCTCTTACAGAAAGCGTAACAATGGGCGCTTATTGCCTGTTGGGGCCAGAGAAAGGCGAAAGTCTCGGCACTGACGTTGTCTGGGCAATGGGCAGCTGTAGCTTCAAAATAGTCAGGAAATTGTACTGTTAACTGCGGGGTCAAGAAACATCGATTTGAGCTTAAACAGTACAATTTCCTGACTATTTTGAAGCTACAGCTGCCCATTGCTTTGTTCCGGTCCGAAAAATCCTCGCCCGCACAACGCGCACTAAAGTGACCAGCTTGGTTTGCGATTGATTTGATTTCTGAAGTCATGTGTTGAATGCTGCTTCAATCGCGAACTAAATCAGGGGGAATGCCAATTTGATGATATGCACGGACCGCGGACGCCATTCGAAGTGTGCATCATTTGGGGCCATTCATTAGAAGTCGTTGAACAGGACGACCAAGAATGATATGTTAACAAACAGGAAAATCCACTTTCATGATACAAGTGCTCAAAAGCAACAAAAATTCAAGCAAACAACCAAATGTGTTGTTGGATCTTCAATTCAATGAATAAAATCAATGGCAATTACAATATCTTACCTGTGGCACAGCTTGAAACTTCGCAATAGCATCTGGATAAGAAATAAAAGCCAATCCAGTTCCGCTCCTTACTACCTCGGATATATTTTCAACATTCAGGTTATGGGCAAGATTTCCAAGAATGCCAAATATCGTTACACCAGCCAACATGCTTGTCACAGTGTCCAATGACGTCACGATCATAGCATCTCTACACAGAAGGTAAACAAATAAGTGTTTCAAAATGAGAGCTTATTTTAAGTCATCCCACCTGTATATTCCATAGCTGAACTTGTTGTATGAAGAAAACATGACAATAGGTCCCAATCCAACGGCCAACGAGAAGAAGCACTGAACCACTGCTTCCTTCCAAACCTAGAAAAGAGTTGAATTTTATTATGCGTTGATTAACGTGAAAACAAAATGAGGAACCGACCTTCAGATTAGTCAGCTCACTCCAATTGGGCTTGAGGAAGAAAATGATGCCGTCGGCGGCACCTTCGAGTGTGACGGCACGAATGAGCAGCGCAATTAGAACGACATACGGGAACAGGGCAAGGAAGTAAGCCGCTTTTCCTGAGCTTTTAACGCCCTTGGCTATGACCAGGAAGATGACAACCCACGAGACAAAGAGTGTGATAGTTAACTTCCAATCGGGAGCTCCTACTCCTTCGCTGATGTCATTTGTTTCATGTAACACGTCTTTCCTGGAAGAAAAAGATGTCAAGAAGTACGAACAATTTAACCAATGAATCATTTCAAAAGATGGTCTAGCATGAAGAATGAACTTAAGAGTCACACAGACCATTAGTTTCCATTAATTTAAAATGTAACTTACAAGAAATACAATTCAGAACTTGTCCGCAATTGTCCCACTGGTCGGGTTGAGTTATCCAACGCTCCATTCGATGGCACACACAGAGCGCCCCATTCCTCCTTGCAGTACGTCCAAGGAAGCACCGCCTGACAAGACACTCCGAGGTAGTACAGAGTCAACGCCAACAGTGATGAGTAATATGTTATGATGCAAATCGTGGCAAATGCTTGGCCCCATCCAACGCCTGAAAATTGAACATGACGAATGTGTACATCTGTCCATAAATATTATTGGTGTATAGTGCTTACCTACGAATGATGGACACACTGACCAGATCTTGACTGAACCCTTGCTTGTAAATTGTCCAAGTATCATTTCCAAATAATACATTGGTTTACCTTCAAAGAAATAATTCATTAGACCGCCTCACTTGAAAGTACAATTAAGAGATCGTACCAATTGTGAACAAGACTACCAGGTAAGGTATGAGAAACGCGCCACCTCCATTTTCGTATGCTGTAAATGGAAACCGCCACACGTTTCCCAAGCCGACAGACATTGATATGCAGGACATGAGAAATTCCAATCCATTGGACCAGTTTGGTCTCTCGGCTTCCTCGGCTTTTTTACTTTTTTCCTCGTCGCCTATCTGAAAAGAGATAAGAAAAATTTAAGTATGTAGTTAATATTGATAGCCAAAGACGATCAACAAATGACACAATTGTCAATTGGTGTTTCAAAAACTGGTCTGACAGTTTCCGGATTAGAACATCGAAATTGACTCAGCGTAACTATTCTCTTGCCACTATTCACAATTGCTTTCGCCGTCATATTGTACTCATATTTCTGTTTGATTTAATTAACATTTAACTAGAGTTGGGCTAATCTGCGATTTAATATTCACAGGTACAACTCTGATTGCGATTTCACAGTGACTTTTAGCTGCGATTTTAAGTTGTGAGTGCAAACTTTTTATATTGTTTCGTGATCCCCTCCCAAAAACTCACACCAAATATCGCTCTTTCAGATCAATCATTCTCAATTGTATGAATATGCAGTCATTGTGTACAATATATGAAATCTCAATGAATCAACTACTCCGACTATTTATTTTTCTTTGTTTGCCCTTCTCGGCTACGTTGCGACGTTGTGATTTACAGACCTACGTACCTAAATCATATGTATAATGTTCAAACTTTGACCACAATTATCGTATACAGAAGGTGAAGGACTCTGGCGTGAGTTACACTATTCTTAAATCTGACAAAATTGAGAGACGGCTGTTATAATTTGGAACCGATAATAAACCCATTAATCGGAATTACCTTAATAACCAAAAGTTTATAACGCTGATATCCTGTTAAATGACCAGGTAGCTCTGAAGGACTGTGTTAAGAAGGATGTTTTGTTTCATTTCGGAGTAAGTATTTTGCTTGACGTACAATAAAATCAGAACATGGGAAATCGGAATTAAGATGAAGAAAAATCAGGTGATATTACATGCTTTACGACTTCTGAACATATTTTTTTATTTATTCATCAATGGTTTGACAATCTGCTGACCAGAATAGTGTTTTCTTGAATTCGAAAATAAAATGCACAAAATACATAAAAATACATTTATTTAAGCCATGTCTGATTTCATTTGCATTGATTTCTTGGCATTTTGATTAAAACAGCGACACAGCAGATTGCGATCTCCTGCAGGACTTACGGAGATTCTTCACTAAGCTTTAAATACTTTAGATACTCGTATTTGATGAAATTACTGTGTAAAAATATAAGGCTGCAAAGTGCACACTGTCATAAATTCTATATTAAAAGCAATAAGAAGGAGCGCTCAGGCAAATATGTCCTTATCCGCGATCGGGTCAAGAAAAACTGGCATTTTTACAAGGATCTACAGCTGAAAGTGTTTAAATCTAAGACTCTGTAAGAATGAATTGAGTACCAGCATAAATGTCAGTGAATGACCGCAAATAGATCTACTGCCCGATCAGTATTTAGTAAACAACATATGTCTGAAACACAATCATACGTTGCTGCTTCCGTAGTCTTTCAACACACGCATGTCAATGGCACTTAAAAAAGTACTGCGTCGTGCTAAAAACTGAGAGAAATGAGAGGATCGTAATAAAATGTCCAATAATTTGAAATCAGTGGATGGTAACAAGAACAGCTGTCGACAATGTAAAAACAATGAAAACAGCTGATAAATTGATTTGACATTCGGAGCTTTACGCACGCCCTCCGTAAAATGAAGTCGGCTGCAGCAACTCATGATTGTGTTTCAGCCATTAATCCTTCAACAGACCAATTAGCTCTGTCAAATAATGTAAATTCACTAGAATTGTAAAAAAATTAACGAAGTCTCAGTTAACATTAAGGGACCAACTTGAGCTTATGTCGGAAATGAGCTGTAAGCATGACCATGACCAAATGCCAAAGTGTCCATAGTTGCTTCTGAGAACTTAATCTCGGTTCAGTTCACCAAATTTTGAACATGAAATTGGAGTGCGGAAAAGAAATGAGCTCCGAACATTAAATTATTTAAAATATTCATACAAATGATTCACTGCTTAATGTCAGTACTGTAATATTGAGTTTACTTTTGTAGAATACATGATTTATTTCATTAATGTCTTCAAGACTCAACTAAGAAAATCTCATTTCCCTTGAATCATTTCTTTGTAAGCCTTCGAATGATTCGTATTCTTTTGATTTTGTTTTCCCACATAAGTGATTTGATTGTTTATTTATTTTAAGTAATTAATTGATTTGTTTGTATTTATTTTTATTTATCTGAGATAGGAGGTTAAGTATACGCCCAAGGATAAGCAGATCAGATTGCGGAGAACCGCGGAAGGTGATCACGACAAAAACAAACATCATTAATCTCGTAGAAGTGATATCTATTATCTGCGATATCTGATAGAGACTTATTACTCTTAAGAATTATGTACAAGTGAGTGGTCGGCTAAGTGTGTCGGTAGATCATGAGGCAAATAATCTCTGGGTCATGTGAAGTTCAGACTTCACACAAGTTTTGGACATTTTTTTCAACAGGCTAAGCGTGGCAGATTCACTTTTGAGAATGAGTATGGAGTCACGCTTGCGGTTGCAGGGCTCAGGTCCTCGGACGGGGCGGTTCTCGTTCCATTACTGATACACCGCCAAATGGTTAAAATCACACAATGAGACTTTTTGTGGGTATAAATACATATCGAGGTCATTGATATCCTGATACAGTGTGTCGTCGAAGCGATCCAGCTATGAGATGTCGGAGAATATTCTTCTCAAAACGATTGTTTTTAAGGCATTGACAAATATCAAAAATAATGGGGGGAACTTTCCACATCCAAACGAATGTACGGACGAACGTTCCGAAATTGTAAAGGTTCTATATTTTATGATGGAACCGTAAAAATATGATGACGTAGTTGTATTATTAATCATACATGTAACAGGAGTAATAAATGAATAAGCAATATTTTTATTTCGAAGTTAAGGAAAATTCACAAAATGCCTGTGACTCTATTGCATCTGAAAATATACACTGATTCTGGTATTTAGACTGATGGCATCACCCCTTTGTTATTCATAGTCACAGTCACGCCAATTTTATTAAAAATATTTCCCTATGGTCAACGACACCGTTAAATGAACCAGGAAATCGTTAACCGTCATAGTGATTATTCGTCTGATGGAATTTCCCGTGTCTTCAAAGTCAGAGTAGGATCTTAATTGCTTGAAATTTAGACTTGTACACTGGATCAAAAGTTAAGAGGGCTGTCATAGAAAGTCAAATAATACATTTGGTTCTCCTCGTAATCTGCATTTAAGGTGTACATTTTCCTCAATATATCAAAAATTAAGGCTTGAAGCAAATGATTATTTGCTGAACAGACCTCAACATTTATATGGAGTGGAAAGCTGGGCGATGTGTGTGTAAGCAGGCGAGTTGATTCATCCTTCCTTGGAAAGAAAAATTCTACTTCGGATATATGGTCCTGTCTGCAAGGAAGGCAAATGGAGGAGAAAATATGAAGGTCGAGTTCCTAATTGCAATATTGTTGCCCCTACACTCAGACCCTTCATGCGTCTTCCGATATTTGAACAGATCATGACCATTTCAATGAAAATGACGCATAAGCAAGAACTCTGCTCCAGCCTTATATTAAGAATTGTTCCCATTTACCTGGTGCTGTACATATGAGCTGCAATCTGTGGACATTGCAAATTTTGACAATTCATTCGCCTGGAATTATAGTTGGTCGCAGGGGGCAGCGACTTCTGTTCCGAAGAAAATGCTTGAAAATGTTTCGATAATTCGTTGTTTGAATTCAGTTACAAATTAATGGAACACGATTTCAGTTGACAAGTCCCCAAAGAATCGATTAAGCCACGTCTCGCTAACTGAGAACTTTGCAAACTCGGAAACATCCTTACGTGAGATTTCTGTCGATAAAAAAACTCAATATTTCAATTCTCATCTTTTTGCATGCCACGAAGTATAACTTTTGGCTTGCTGGGGAATCGTTGTTTCTGTTCGCGTTCGAGGGTCGCAAATCGGAATTATACATTTTACTCGAAACATTACTCTACTGACCCGCTGTGCGTATAGCTTTTAAGATATCCTTATATTTTCCTTTGTTTTAAGAACGTTACTAATTGCTTTAGAAGCTTTCTTTTCTTAGAGTCCTATTTGAATTTTATTTTTGTTGAGAACGTTGATACCTTATATGCTCACTTTTGTGGCTGACGGTATATACTTCACCCAATTCACTGCCGCATATCGTGGCCCACGCGTACTTCATCTATTTGTTAATTGCCACAATTAAAACCGTGAACCATTAGAAGCATTTTCTTAAAATCAAGGTTTCATAGTAAGATTTGTTTATTGTACCATAAAGTTACACTTATGTTAACCACGTTCACTTCACCGAAAAAATCGGTTGTAAATATTGACAAAGTAGTGTTAACATAAGTAAGCAAAGTGTCATTATAGAGATTAAGTGAATGACAAGGATCTTTATCTGCTCGGAATCTACTTCCAAACAACAACATGACAGACATCAATTTGTAGAAGATAGCAATCTCAAAGCAAAGATAAGACAAAAAAATCTAAAAAACTTGGAGAGTAATGTGATTTTTTTCCCAATGTGAATGATATCACACAAGCTTTGACTGATTCGCGATGCGATGTTATACCCTTTAATTACGCCACAGCCCCCCACTCTACAGTCAATTATGGCATAGCATGGTATGTATCGAGACAATGCACGACTGTTGAATAACGTGAATTACTCACTGAATGCAATTGAAAAATGTCGTGTTTTTACATATGGACAGGTAGTGGCCGTTCCTAAAGACTCGCTACTGCCCACGGCTGAAGCATTCACCTTGATGCAGTGCCGCCGTTTAGATGCCGTCAGCTTAAGGGTACTTTTTTCAAGCAATTTTCTATTCCTATTTCAGAATAAATAATTAAATTATTTTCCCTAATGAAAATATAAGCGACGATAAACTGCAGATAGATACGGAAAAACTGGTTTGTACTTGTTGTGCATTTCTGGTCTGACAAGGTCTCGATTTGTGGTAAGAGTTTGAAAAGAATCGGAATGCAATCGAAGCGTGATGTTTTTTTTTATATAGAATGATCATATACCGCGACATCATATTTTAATTATGTTCTGCCAGCAGATATGTATTTCTTTTATGCCTCAAGCCGTTCTGATTAAGTGAAAGTTGTCGTATTGAGTCCCCAGATAGTTTTATTTAGGAGGCAATTGATCGTGTAACTTCCTTCCTGTTTTGGAGATATGACCTTTAGTTGTGCTTCCTTCCCATTTTATGCGGCAGCTGTAAGCAATTGAGTATGTTTACAGAGTGTGATGAAAAATAAACACTTTATTGATGTCGATCGTAAATTTTTGAGAAAATCCAGAGCAAAGTGGGGCAGTGTTTGTACATGTTTCAGGAAACAATCAGCAAAGAGCTTTGCATTGCCCTAGAATGTGGAACAATCAGCAAGAACTTAAAAACCATTATATGATTCACGCGTGAAATTATTCAAATACTTTGTATTTAGAATTGGCACTTTGTACGATCTAAGGTTGAATCATACAATTATATAGTTTTTTTACTCTGAAAAAAAGTTCTGAGCAAAGAAAATGCAAAACCAAAAACAGTTCAAGAACGCAACGTAAATACTCGAGTACTAATTTTTCGGTCATTTGGGAATGGCGGAGAGCATAGAATCTGTGTATAAAACCTAAGTTTTCTTCTGTTGTATAATAGTTGGTGGTTTTGTGGAGGCAATTGTGTTCTCCTGGTGAACATTTTATGAACTTATGAATTAAATCAGTTGATTAGAACTGCTCGCCCTTGGGTTACAACTTGGATCGTGAGCAAACATCCATCCATGACTCCAGATATCAATCTGAGACAGTGTTGAATCAGTTTTCAAAAATCAATTAATAAGGTCTTGTGAAGTTGAAATGAAAGGGTCTGGAGAAACAATCAAATTACAGAAAGCTTCCGAAACATTTTTGTTTTATAAAAAATTCTCACTGAAAGAAAGCTAAATCTTCTACTCCTTGAGACTCCATGAATTTTGAAGAATCTTGGTACAGTCACCTCCCTCTATGTCGAATTTTCACGGGACATCAAAATTAGTTCGAGTTAAATTGAGTTCGACTTGGAGGATTTTTTTGGTATTCAAAATTGAGGGGATTGGCAAAATAGGAGGGACATTAGAGAAATTCGACTTGGGGAGAGTCCACTGTGTCTAAATAACTCATTTTCTTTCTTGAAATATTGAGTCAGACTTGGAATCGGAGCACAACAGCACAAAAAGTGTAACAACCGCACATATAAAAAAAAGCAGTTACAAACTAAGTCAAATGTCCATTCCGCGATCCACTGAAACTGCTGACCTGTCACTCTATATTAATTGTTGTTGGCCAGCCATACAAGAGTTGAAATTGTGTGGAAGTCCTCTCTGTCATCTTCGCAAATCCCTTACTTTCTTTTTGTTATTCATATTATATGGGTACAAATGAAATCGAAGTGCCTACAAGTAAACACATGCATTTTTGTGGATGTGTGGAATACATCTGGCTTGTGTTGGCAGTGCAAAGGGGTGATGTGTTGCACCAACGCACCTTTGAGCAACAACCAGAACGTCGCGTCGCATGAAAAATACATCTCTGGGTGGAAGCTCGCGTAGTCAAAGTATTGCAGAAAGCGGTAATTTTCTTTGAATCAAGTTTTGTTTTGTCTATGGTATTAGTAAATTTCAGATCACATTTAAGGAATGAAACATGACGTGGCTAAAGGCCTTCTAAGCTACCAACGCAATTAATTTTCTTACATGAAAAAAATAAATTCATTACTTTCCACCTTCAGTATTTGTTGTGAAAACTACCTGGGATAGTCATTCCACGACTTTACTTCCCAAGAAAACTACTTTCCAACCATGATTACAAGCCAAAGCTAAACATGGAACTAACTTTGTTTTTATAATCGATTAACATAAAATCAACAAGATCAAAATATGTCACATAACTACTTCCCCGTACACTCATCTTCATTAACTTAACTATTAGTATTATTAAAGTACTCGCTTCCTTGAGCTACATGTTGTATTTTAAGCTCGCTTCCGCTTTTGGAATTTCTTCAGTTTCTACCAGAATTTTACTCTCTAGCTGAAATTAGATTTTTGTACTAGGAAAGTCCGCGAACAGACTTAATATGCGTGTAATCGGAGATACGTATTTTTTGGAAGAACTATTTTTTTAGATTGCTAATAGAGGTCCTATAACACTGTCTTTTTTTCAGCATTTGTAATGGAACTTGGCAGAAAAGCTGTCTTTTTTGGATAAAGATAACAAATATTTTGCAAAGGATCAGATGCACTGTCTGTTGCATTATCAGAGTTCCCTTCAGAGTTCAGAGTTCAGTACAGAGCTTTAAAAAACTGTGAAACATCAAGCTGCCAGCGGCTGGAAAATGCATTTTTGTTGATGATTTCACATTCATGAGGCTAGTGTGTATGCACTCACAGTTAATGGCAACTTCAATAGAGAATTGTTCGGACAGCTCTAATTTCGATTGCGAGTCAATTTTATGTTTCTCTTGTTCACAATTTCTCACACATCCGTTATCTCTTTTTCACAGAACGCAAGGACAAAGCAATTCAAGCAAGAACAAATGCTCAAGCAAACCTCGACCCTAGCACGGCTTTACTTCCACCTTCTTTCTCCATCATTCCCAATGTCTCGAGACCAATTTTCCGCCTTTCTGACACCAAGTACCTGAGTACAAGGAAAATGTTCCTTAATTTTAGTTCCATTTACAAATGCTTTCTACTAGGATATGTGCCAATATCACTGGGATACCCGTGAATCCTTCACACAGACACTGACTAACAAGCGAAAAGCAAAAATAAAATCAAATTTTCAAAAATAACTCAAAATGGCAATCGGTCTAATACAGCAGCGGTTCACCTAGAAAGCAGAACCAAAACAGCACATCAAACCACTAATTGCCGAAATGTATCAAGTGTTGTCTAAAAAAAGACTTCCCCTATCAGGCACACCTAGGCGAACACGTTAATAATTTGCCGTCCATTAAAATACCGCAAAAATGTATGTAATTATCTTGTTAGGTACAGTGTCAAATTGATATCTGCATGTTCCGATTCGAGTTCACAGATTGATTATCTTCTCAATTAATTTGAGACATACGATTCTGATTCTGTTATTTACTCGAGTATTATTGATTTTGGCATGAGAATGAATTCCCGCGAAATTACCAAATGTTCCATGACGCATTGCATTAGTAGGTGCGCTGTATGACATCAGTCAGTTCATCGACATTTCTCACACATTTCTTTGTTTACTAGGTTTAATGAAATATTAAATGACGTCCGATCAATACAGGTTTGCTGGGCAATATTAACCAGGATAAATATGAAATTTAATTCAATGATCAATTCATGCTGCCACGAGTATAAACCGGGTTTACGTAAACCAAGATTCGAGCTTTAAAAACGTGCAACAAATAAATGCCAACACTTGATTACCTGCAAACGGACGGTCGAATGGGGAGGTGAGACAAATGAAGCAATAATAAAAACATCCAAATAAAATTGGCTGGCTAAAACGACTCTCAAGTGTTTTGATTCTAACCCTAAGCCAAAGAGCGGGTTTATTTTTAAATGCTTACGTGTGACGAAAAACAAAATGAATGCTGGTGTAGTGGTTTTTCGAACGCAGACCTTTTTGATGGACTCGAAATTGGGCCACAAAAAGAACACACTTCGGTGAATATGCAAATGGAATATATAATAAAATTAAACAAGATAGTTGTCGTTATCGCGGTCAGGTTTGGAAAAACCCCCCCAATGGCATCAGTCAAGAGTAAGACACCAGGTCAAAATGGTGAATCCCAATGACTGTCCAACGCATAGGTATCAATTTAAAATCTGCACACCACAAACTGAATACATCAAGTGCGGAGTCGTAATACCCCACCGCGTATGTAAGTTACCCGGGGATTCCAACGCATTCACTTCGCACGGGCAAACCGATAAATGATCCATGGAAATCACCTCAGCAAAGTCTACACACGTGTAGGTTGAAAGACAAATGAAATGTACTTTACAGCCGTTCCGTCAGTAGAAATTAATTTGCCAGCTAAGACTGCAATTGATGACTGCAATAATTGCTGCTACTCATGTCTCAACACGTCATACAGTCTGCTCTAACCGGTGGGAGTCACGTTGTCGTATTAACACTTACGACTGAATGCATAGATACGAGTATTCAATTATTATTAAATTTATCCGTTGTGGCTAAGTTACCTGATCAATTCCGCGAGGAAGACTAATGTGAGAAGTAAGTTTACATTGAAGTCTCTTCATTCGAGAACTGCTCATAAGCTGAACAGAAATGCCTAATGTACAAAATGTTAAGTTCATTTACTGATTGTGAACCTTCGGTGGTTTTTTCGATGGGTGATGAAAATTGCAATACCAATTGTTTAAAAGACATATTAAAAGATAATAAGATATACCAAAGTATGAGCTTTGAACGATATGTACATATTTCAACCCTGAAACGCTCCACGCTCACACTACTAACTTTTCGTACAGTATGGAATATATCATTATAAACTTCAATTTGGTATAAAATCCTGGGAGGCGCAAACCAAGGGAAAATGCAGCCTTTGGTAAATGTTGAAAAGTGTTATCTGATGAAGACGTGTGCAAAGGTTTGTCTCAAAACATAGCGTCTTTTAGATCCTTTGAAAATTCTGTCAGTTAGACATCTGAACTTTGTCTCAAAGTTATTTTTTACAGAAGATTGTATTTGCAGAATCGGAACTTTAACGTTCGTAGTCTGTGGATATAGATAGAAACGGTTCCACATTCCGCACACTCTGCTTTTTAATTTGCTAACATTTCTTTCTCCGACGGATGATTTGACAGTTCTCAAATTGTTTTGAGGTTAGTTTGATTTGGCAATTCACCGCGAATAGATTCTCACCGAAGCAACGTGTATCTACAAATTAGTTCAAATTTATTTTGAAAAACACGTTCCAATTCAAAAAACTGTTAGAAATGATTATTGACAGAACACCATTACATCTAGAAGAAGTCACCATTGGTACGCTTAATGGACCAGTGGAATCATTGGTTCATATGTCTTCCAAAATAATTATAGTCAAAACGCCACAGAAAACGCTGAGCGGTGTAGAGACATGCTTACTAACTTTTTCTTGGGAGCGAACATTCGGCGAGTTATTGTCGAAATACAGCATGATGTGCCGCAAAGTGTATGTGAAAATTGAATACACTGATGGGATCGTACATGATACATGATCGACGGCATCAGGTTGCTATCTTGAAAAATATGCTAAAACATGGCTCCTCAATATTGATAGTCGAACCAGTAACGAACAATTTACGAAACCCAAAAAAGAAAGAAAAGTGTTTGAAGAAAATAATATAGCACCTTTCTTTTCGTTGACACTCGGCCTTAAGCTCCAAAGCCATTGAAAACATTTGATTATCTCCAAGTTTTGTCACAGCATTTTCTTAAACCGCAAATTATTACATCTAACATCGTAATGACTCTTTCGAGTCACTGACAATGCTCAAAGAGTATGACTGTCTAGAAAAAGGTTCTTAAATTGGCCGTTCGGAGTCGGCATAAAACTGTAGGTCCTTCCCACTCGTGATAGAACAATAGCACGCACAACATGAGTGGTTGCTGAGAAGCTAGGCCCTAGCCCTCTACGGGCTGTAGCGCCACCCATATTATTATTATTACATCGTAATAAATAAATCAGATCTAAGGATATAATCAATAAATATGCCTTAAACTTGATCTGGATAGCCCATAAATTAAATTCAAAAATGTTCTCGACCAACGTAATACAACTCTCAAATCAACAAATGACGTATCCTCTGCATGCACATCTACAGATTATACACATCTTCTTCTATTGTATTTGACTTCGGTTTCCCATTCGCTTCCTATTGTGGGTTGCAAAATATGCGCTTCATAAAGAATATTCAAAGAAAACAAAGATAGTTGAACAGGCTGAAAGGTTCAGAACAAGTTAGCACCAATAAACTTCGCGCTATTGACTGGGAATCAACTGTTGGGTGTGCCCACTCGTTATTACATATGTACTTGTTTCCAAATTAATTTCTATTGATACATCGGTTCTTCGTAAAATTGAACATGAAACAGAAAAATCTGTAAATGCCCCCTTTCTTCTGCCTGATAAATAAATCACACAATTTTGAACAATTACAGCAATTATTGACTTTATTTCTGCAGTTGCAGTCTACGCAATGTCCTGCAATTAAGAAGGAATCTTAAATCGTTTAATTTTCTTTCCACAAAAACTGCCACCAGTGTACAATATTCTCCCTTTCAATTTGAGATATCAATCTGAGCGCCGTGAAATAATAAACAACCCATAATTTTAAAACCGCCATTAACTACATTTAGTAATTAGATAATGGATAATGTAATGAACTGCAAGTTAGTTTCTTCCATGAGGTCTGTGTTCAAACAACAAACAAATGATTGCTGTTGTAATACAACTCAAGCTCATAAACAGGCAAATTTAGACACCTAGTGACGATATTTCGAACAATAAAAATTTCAAACAATAAACTCTCCGCTTAAATTCACAAATTTAAGTGTCTATTCTCGGAGTATATCCCGGAAATAAAACAGGAAAAACTTCTTTATTTCGACAACTGTTCCACAGATCAACACAAATTTTTAAGAAAAAAAAAGACTCCTGGCGTCGCGTCGCTTAAAACTTACTTCAGGACGGGGAGGCGTTGTGTTCGCATTTTGTAATTCCATATTCACTTCACTTTAACTCTCTAGACACCAGCAACTAAGAGTATTTTTCGTAATTATAACTTTTTTTTCAACAATACGCGTCGTCTCTTAGTGCGAACCAATTACTACCGTTACGACGCAATGCTAAATTGTAACTGAACGATAAACGACAAACGCGGTTACGGATCTGTTCGAAGGTCTAGGTGAAACTGCGACCGACCTGCATAAGCGAGCGATCGAAGAAAGAATACATACAGCCAGTGCTCTCTCTTAAGCACCTAACTCACTCAGAAGTCAGAATGACAACAATTTCATATCTCATGAATGAAGTTGAAATCATTTTGTGTGATTTTGTTGCTGTTTTTTTTTATCTTTAAGGCAATTAGTTGCTAATACTAGTCTGGTTGAGTTGCTGTGCAACAACAAAAACCGATGACTGTAAGCCTCCGCACGTATACAGTAACAACTGCCAACCGGTGACATGTGTGCAGTGCTTTGCACTGATTTGTGGGAAAATCTTAACCAATGAATATGATGACAATGTTGGGCGACAAATTTGCTAATATTTTTAAGCATCCATAACTCATGATGATTTGTCAATCTTTCGATTTGATCATTGCATGCTAGGACACGCCGCGATTATTTAAAACTATTTCAAGATCTAAAGAACTTGATGTATGTACAGTATACTTGAATCAAAGAGAAACGTTTTTTTGAAAATTTATTTCTATAAAAGAACAGCTTAATTGGAGTATGGGACGATGTATGGCTTTGACTGAAGGAATTGCTGATTCATCGAAGAGTCACGCACATATCGGGGAATTACTTATGCATCTTATGTGCATTTACATACAGGAAGAAAGAATCAGGGTAGAAAAAATGTAATACTTCGCGAACAGTAGCATCAGGTGTTACTAAAATAAAATTACAACAATTTAAATGGTCGTTAAGCAAATATTGCGTTTGCAAGAATCGTAAAACATCAGCGACTACTAGAATTTCCTTTGATTTTGCGTCAAATTAGCACAGAGAGATGTTCTATAGGTAAATTGGTTAAATTAACTGAACCTTTAAGCACAGATAATACGACACTATCCTTCTTAAGAAAAGGTTTTTTTTCTTATTTATTTATCAAGGCATTAAATCAGCGGGATAGTGCAGTTGGTTGAGTGCCTGCCCTTGGTTAGTGGGGTTAGAATCCCAGTGAAAGTAAAGTTAATATGCTTTATCCGGTTTTCAAATCTGGTCCAGTCACCATTTGCCGTTGGGATCAAATCACTGGAGGTGTCTGACTATGGGTATCACAATGGACCAACATGGTCTGAGTGATACCCACCGAAATCTCTGCATCGAGAGTGACCACCGAATCAACCAACATAATAAGTATTCGGTCATGTTCAGCATAATGACCATTTTTAACCAATTGAGGTTATATAATGAGATGAACTTAAAGGAGGAGTGGAAGTTGTTATGAAGTTGTAGAAGCGGCTCCTTCTTTGGGCTAGTGTACGGAGGGCACCTGGGTCTCAACCAACAAGCCTCTCCAGCTAGCTGCCTTTAAGTGCGCGCACCAAAATGGGTGAGGTCCTCTTCCACCTCTCCAAGACTTGGGCATTCTCTGCTGCGTTGTGCCACTGGTTCGAATCGACCTTCGGGCCGATGTTAAATTGTCCATGCGCTTTACATGGCCATTAGGTGTTGAATCCGTAGACGGCTGACTAGACTCATGTTGCTGTACAGTTTGTAGTTGAATCTCCTCCTCCGGATGCCATCAACGCAAACATGACCAAAGATCGCCCGCAGAACTTTTCTCTCGAAGATATTACCGCTTTTGAGAATTTTCATACCTCTCCGCCGCACAGAAGGACTGGAATGATCAGTGTCTTATACAGTCTAGCTCAGTTGCCTCCTGAGTTCATAAAAACAGCGGTTAGCAAGAGTTACTCTGCTTTTGATCTTGGTACTGATGTTGTTTTTACTATTTACTACGGAGTCGAGTTAGACGAAGTCCTTAACTACCTCGAAGTCCCATTGTGACATTCTGTCCAAGACGTTGATGTTGAATTCTCTCGTTTTGCTCTCATTCACCGCCTCTGGTGTTGGCGTGTGAGTTTTACACGATCTTCTCCAGGATGAACTGAACAACTGACGCCTGCTATCATTTTTTCTTACTGAACACCAGACGCGAAGCAGGGCACACATTAATGGAGCAGAAAGTATGTCAAAAAGTGGAAAATAAAAAAAAAGTTAAGAAACACATTGAAAACAACAATAAGCTGTTGGATGTTATGGATGGAAAGTATGGTATAACAAAGCCATTCATGTCAAGTTAAATTGTATACAAACCAAACCAAACCAAACTTATGTGGACACCAGGACATGTCGGCATTAATGGGAATGAAGCTTCAAACAAGTCTGCAAAATCGACTATAGCTGATTAACCTCCTTCCACAGATCATCCAAGTACCACATCAAAAGGGAAATTACCCATCACTGGAACCAGTTTAAAGACTGCACACAAACACATTATTTATGAATGTAGTCTTATCAAGAATACGTCTAAAATGTGTTCGCAAACTTCAAACTCCATCTATGGTGAATACATACATTGTCTACCAACTTTTCACTGAAATACTTTGTCAAAAACTGCCCAATCCTGAGTCCTGACGGTCCTGGTAGCTAGAGCTTAATGTATTAGCATCGAAATTTATTACATGTTAATAAAATGATACAGGGTGGGTCAAATAAGACCAACCAATCTTAAAGACTAATATGTTTTTGTTTTTCGAAGATTTAACAGAGTTTTGGAAAATTTATAATGGATGCATACAGTACACAATAACGCTTTAACAGTATCGATTTTTTTATATTTTTGTTAACGATCAATTTTCATGGCGATAATATAGCCAAGTATTTTAATGCAGAATCAGTGGGAGCGCTAGGTGCTTGTTCGACAACACCACTCGAAATTGTGGGGCTTCGAAAATCCAAGGACCAACATCAGTTACACCCAACGAAATGCACTGTTTGCTGCGGTGTTATGGCCTTTAATTCTGGTGTGGGGTAATGAAAAACGCGCAAAATGGAGCAAAATGGTGAATATTTGATGTCGAATTTGATGCACCATGGCTTTAAAAAGTGCAAAAATGTATTTAATATATACATAAACAAACTAAATAAATCAAGTGACTATTGCAAGAGTTATACGTGTTTAACATTAGTATATTTTCTTCGGCCCTATACATATATGCACACCACTCATGTCAGATTAAATTGCATCCGAATTTTCGTATGGCCATTGAGCTTTTTCTGAAAAGATAAATGCATCTCGCTGTAAGTGAATGTATACAATCTCTATCTGTCTTATAAAACTTGCATCTGCAGAGTTGTCAAACACATCTAAATCCAGCATGATTTGCCGGGTTCAAGTCTTACATCATCTGTAGTCGATCAACTTCCATATCGGAATAGACTGTAAAAATGCAACCAAATAGAAGCTGTTATCCATGGCCTTCCTTCCACTTACTAACTGAAAATAGTTGTCGCACGTTGGAGAGTACTGACCGCAATGATTCTATGCAATGGCGTGAGGAAAATGACAGGTTAAGTGGTATTAGCCAACTAAGGCGTTCGACTGGGGTTTCCCAACTCGTTTTGTTCACAATGTGCCATTTTAAATCGTGAAAATGTGCTCCAATGCTGGTGGGTTTCCTAGCTCAGAATTGTGGGATCTTTTTTTTTCAGGGAAAATGAATATAAAAATATTTGCATAATCATAGCGACCATAGAAGAATGTTTATTAACACACTTTGGAACGCTTTTTTCATACTTGATGGATGAAGACTTTATTTACATACATATACATTTGAGCTGAGATCAGAATTCAACTATTAGAAAGATATTTGATTTCACAGCTGATTGGTCCCTTGTCCATCAACGAATTTGGAAGAGATACTCCAATTCTAGAATGCGTTTATAAAAAGAGTGTCTTTTTTCAGAGTTACCATTGACATCCACCTGTCAAAACATTCAGTAAGCTTAAGCATTCGTATCGTTTCAAGCTGGCCGAACGAGCGGAAATTAGTAAAAAGTGTTTTCAAAATGGCTGCTCAGTGGCAAATACCCTGTAGGCATCGAAGACTGTGTGATTGGTGATTGGTACGGTTTATGCCATGATGGCATCATCGGACCTTATTTCTTTCGGAATGAGGAAGGATACGCCGTTACCCTTAATGGTGTCAAGTATACACCGATGTTGACCGTGGCCAGAGCTCGACAACATTGGTATACACGAGCTGTGGTTCCAAGATGGTGCTACATGACATTCAAGCGACGCCGCGCTCTAAGTTGAGAATGACACCTGTAGCGACTGGATCTTCTCAAGGCATTCATCAATTGGACGTCGCGATCATGCGACTTGACGCTTTAGTCAAGTCCTTAGTCAACGTTAACAAGTTGTTTTCTTCTTTGTCATATATTTTTGTTTATTTTGTTTGGCGTCCGTCAACGTGTTCAGATTCATTAATTTTATATTTTCTTTTTCGTTTTGGCACAGCCCACTGTTTCAATAATACATTTGATGTGTGTGGCCTGGCGTTGTCCTGATGGAACACAATTCCTCTCCTATGTGCAAAGGCCGGCGACTTCTGAGCAATTGCTGCCTTTAGACGGTCCAATTGTAGGAAATCAGTTGTTAGTAGATAATAATTCCATGCCAATCCCCCCAAACACACAGCAAGACCTTCCCGGCCGTCAATCCTGGCTTGGTCACCGTTTGGGATTCCGGGTTTCGACCGGGTTTCGACCGGAAGTGAATTCGGTCCATGGGATGCTTTGGCGTTAACTGGTGTGATACTATACATCGAGCTTCTTTTTCTATCCATTCTTGTACAAATGGTTCCAAACGGGTTTTTGTGCAATGTTTAGCTGCTGGGCAATCGAAACAGTGCTTAGACTCGACGATTTAACTGATTTCATCCACATTTTCGACAAAACTGTGTCGATAAATCAGTTTTTTTTAGTACGACATCTTATCTTTCTATCGGCATTTAGTTTAGTCCGATGGGACGTATACAACGCGAGATGTAGATTACTAATGCCATCTATTGGAATAAATAATGGATTTATTTTTACTACCTAATATAAAATAATCTATTAAACAAAAATCAGATGTTATTTTAGTATTTTACAAATCGCCAAACATATAACAAAACAAGTTTGTGATTTCTAAACTAATACTTTGGTGACACATTTTTTGTTTCATAAATAAACCGATTATCACAATTGGAAAGTATTGAAATTCCGAGAACCATGTAGTCCCTGAACGTCTAAATACCGTCAACACATCTGTTTCAATATTTACCATGTTCTGATTGTTCGAGTGTCATATGCTAATTTCCTTGAAATACGTCAAAAAGTAAACATTTTGTTGACATTTGCCAGATATATTACTTAAGATATGTTAATGACTTTAGTACATACGTGTACGTATGAAAGTGTGTAGTTGGAATATTTTCCATTTCGTTAAAAACTTAATGGCATTCAACCGGATCATAGGAAACTGAAATGAAGTCGTGCATTTGTAGTTTATTTGAAAGGAACTTTAAAAAATATTAGACTTCACATCTTCACACCCCTAGTATGCTTTTCGAGTAAAGTTCAATAATTTAAATAATTTTACATCAATTTGAAGATCTTAAATTACAGCAAATAGTTTCACTGTTGAATTACAAAGTCAAACCAAAGCCAAAACGATCTACAGCTGTTTTGTAGATTTGGAAAACGCATGCGACCAAGTTCCTGAGTTAAACGCTGGAGGGTTCTGCTGGAGTATGGGATTGAGGGTCCTCTTTTGAGGGCTAATCTGTCTCTATACACAGATTGTATTAGCTGTGTTCGTACACCTTTCCAGTGGGCGTTGGACTTCGCCAAGGGTGCGTTTTGTCACCACTCCTTTTCATTACATATATATGGACTGGATGTTGCAGCGCAGCCGAGGCGAGGAATGCTTCACATTAGGAGAGTTGAGTGTAAGTCATCTTCTTTTAGCAGATGACTTAGTTATCTTCACATCCTCCCACACGTATGTACTGATGCTGGGATCAAGGTTAACGTGGATAAATCAGAGGTTATGGTAATTTCTGCAACGCCTGTTCAATGTACTCTACATGTTAGTGGAGTCCCATTCAAACAATTGGAGAAGATTAAATATCTTCTTCATGAGTGATGGGAGGAGAAATGCTGAGATTTCCTGTGGGATTAACCAGGCTAAGTCAATTTTGAAACAACTTGTAGGATCTGTAATGAGGAAGTTCGAACTTGGTGGTAAAGGCAAATTAGCGGCTTTCAGCTCTCTTTTTATTCCAAGTCTCACCACGATGAACACCAGGACCTAGGTGAAATTGTTTGTACTGTTGTGGGAGTTACTCGCCGTGATAAGCAGAGATACGGCAGTACGCGAGGAACTCAATGTTGAACAGCTCCTTCGACCGGAAAGGGCTCTGATTCGATGGTTTGGTCACGTGGCACGAATGTCCCCTTCATCACAGCTTCCAAGTTGTTTTTGGAATCCGCTCCGTGAGGTAGGCGATTGCTTGGCAGTGCCTGAGATTGGTACTTGGACCATGTTCGAAAAATCGACTGGCTGCGCTATGCCCAAGCTCCTGGTGAGTCGATGGCCGAGGATCGAGTGGCCTGGAGATATCGCGCGTGCCGCCCCTCCGATCCTTTTAGTGGAACAGGCGGGTCACTGAAGATGATTCCTTCTTTCCGTTATTTGTGACCACTTAAAATTTAGAAACAACTTGATCTGATTGGACAGATGAATAGTTGACAGATCGAAGCGATTAGCTTTTCTGTGGTCTTTTGGGAACAAATGTTCCTTCCCTCTTTTTCTGTGCAACCTTGTTTTACTCATTACTACATAAGTGATGAATGAGCCGATGAGGTTCGTCTGATTCCCAAGAATGCTATGATTGGCCATCAAACAGAGCCATGAGTCAAAAACAATTGTTCAACAAGAGCCACACTCTCTGTTCGTTGTTCTTAGACAAATTACGAAAGGCCAGTGACATATTTAGACGGGTACGACTTAGGCTGACCAACTGCTTACATGAATCATGAATCAGGATCGGGGAAATCAAAAATATGCTGACTAACATGTCCATCGAGGAATCCTCTCAAGCTGCGAAAACCTTAACCGCATCATCAAGGTACACGCACAAACGGTGGTTTCATGTGTCATGCATTAAATTGGTGTTCCCCAAAGTACAAATGTATGCATCACAAGACTCACTCAGTTTTTGTATGCCAGATTTGTGTGCTTTCCAAAATACAGTGCACACTTTACAGGAAGTCACATTCAATGTCATTGCTAATCATAAAGATAAATGTGGAAGAGATAGTTAGCAAAGGCGGAGATAAATGATAGTTTCCAGTCGAATACGTGTATCTGCTTAAGAGTCTGTGTTGTTATTTAGCCGAATGACTACGTGGACCTTCAGCCAATTCTTGTGAATTACTTTATCTACCGAATACCCATTGCTCTGCTCATTTTGAATTCCTTCTTATGAATCATGAATAAATTCCAAAGGGGGTACGATATGTGTTTCACATTCCTTGGCAGTGGTGCACTAGATCTGAAGTTCAAACAAGCGTGAGCTAAGAGATCAGATATGCGGAGCCGTTCACTCTCTTAGTTGCACGAATATGTCTCTGCTGTCGCAGATATGTCACAGCAGACACCTTCCCTTATCTGCGATAAACTCAAATAATTATTTACACATTTACTCTACTCAGTTGACATGAACGTGATGGCGGTAAACTAAGAAGTGCTTGAGTGTTTTGTCTTCTTACATTGAGAAATATCGTTGTGGTGACTACGGTGTTTTGAAAATATTTAACATATTTCAGATAAAAATGTGAAAAGTAACTGGATGACTAAACATGCCTTAGCTTGCCTTTTAATGTTAGAGAATTATTTTACCTACTTTGAAGTAGGTAGCAGGAAATTAAGTGAACTATTAATACTAGAAGAGGCAAAGAAGGACTTAGTATGTTACACTTATCATACTCCTCCTATTCGGCAAAAGTAGCCAACATAGCCTTACAACCCAAGAGACTTCGACTGTGGTCGACAACGGTTCTAAACGAATTCAATTTCCCTCCCGACGACGCCGATCGCCTGCTACCCCAAGCCATATTCTCTACCAGCATTACTTCCAGATCGGATTTGGACGATCCTCTGCGAATTTTCACAGACGGATAAAAGGATGTGTGTAGATGCCTGCAGCAACCCCAACCTCTGTAGCGATAAAGGAGAAACTGTCCTTCCGGGCAATTGCAAGGCCAATTAACTCGTTTGGCATGGTATAACATCTCCTGGTGTGATGCCTTTCGCTACAGCTCATCATCCTCTAGTATGAAGAAAAGGAAGATACCACACATCACCTCCTCTTTCACGTTCTGGCTAATCGCAGGAACTCACACTTAGCGTCCTATTTTCAATAACCTGAGCGAACTGAATGACATCACACTAAACCGTTTTGTTACGGTTCCAGGTACGCGAGTAAGTCTATATTGGCCTATATTGCCCACTGCTATCTGCAGCCAGCCACTTTATCCTAGCCTCTACAATAACCAGGTTGATTCGACTCTGCAAAAATCCATCGACTGGACTGGCTGAACCACTTCGAGCGTATGGACACCAATACTCCAACTACAAGGGTCTTCAAATCCGAACTTCTCGTTTCGAGAAGGAGGGGAAGACCCTATACCTGGAATAAAGAGGAAAATCAGCGTGCCCAGGACGGTGATCGATGGAGGGTAGCTGTTGCTCAAACCCTCCATGTAAACTCGCAGTGTCTGGCAAGCCTTAAACGAGAAAACTTACAATTTAACCAAATTGTGCTTTGCTTTGAGCTGCATCTACATATACCAGCAATAAAGCTAGTTAGGTCATAGTTGTGATGAATACAATGATGAAACAAAGTAATGAAACAAAATTCATAAATAATTGTTGTTTATGCGTCTTAATAAAGATCAGTAAATATTTAAAATTATAATTGCCTCTCCTCATCCAGTTTTCTGTTTGTCATTTCGTTTAATCGTTGATGAGTATTTAATGAAATCGAATGTTAGAAGGACGGAAGCATATGTAGATTTATTTCTTGTTGAAGTGCATCACTTGCAAATGTGTGATTATTTCAGATGCCTTGACCAATGAAGCATTTATTATAGTATTAATGAATTCTTAACTCATCGCCCACTACAGAACATATGTACATAGAGAAACAACGCCGAATTTCACCGATTTTTTTAAATTTTGGATATGTATGTACATACATACAAGTATGTACGGTCAATCAATCTCATATTCGTACGGTAGATAAAAAGTACCTTACTTTCGATTTATTCAAGAACCGCAAAATCGTTTAGTGGTATTTGGTTGTGAAATCAAAGATCTAATGAACATATACTGTCAAACACAAAAAAGCACCATCCTTCAACAAAAATAGAACATTTAATCGCAAAAACCAAACAAAAACAATTAACAGGCAACAAATTCGTGTTCGTACATATAACAATAAATGTTTCAAACTTCAATTTAACAAAAAACTTAATATTTTGTGGCATATCCCTTATTTTTAATTTACCATCGGTATGGTACTTAACAATCATTTTTTTAACCTCAATGGACATTTCACATTGTTTCCTTCCCATTTAATAAATTTCTTTTTTTTCCGAATTTAAAACACACAACCAAATAAGCAAACGTTTACAAGACAGAAACACATTTGACATATTTTTTAACAGTCCTTCATTTTGTGAATAAAAAAACACTGTACGAATATGAATTTGACCTGATTTTGTAAATAATTATTTTCATATGAAACATAATGTTTGTAAGACATTACGTAGCTGCATTTGAATGTAATAATTAAATGTAGTTAATAATTAAGAATAATTGGTGATTCAAATTTAACGGAAAAAAAGAGTGTCAAGTTATTATTATTATTATTATAATTTATTAGCATGAAATTAAAATTACATACTAACAATAGAAGAGCCCTGGCTGCCAGTTAGCTACTTGCTTTTTATGAAGTTTGTGCTTCATTAGGCGTAAAATATCCAATTTTGAGCTGGAATTGAATTTGAATATTGGAGCATGGTGGGCAAGACTAGCTTCTAAATCAACTGATTCGTTCCCTTTGATACCAGTATGACTGGAGATCCACATTAACTTAAGTTTGTTGGGAGACTTAATGAAGTGTTTACGAATATCCATTATAATTTCTGTGTCATTACTAGGGTTTCTAACAGAATTAATCACAGATAGACTGTCGGTGCAAATGACATATTTCCCTTTGGACTTGGCAATGTAGTTAACTGCCTTTTGGATCGCCACACCATTTTCTTTGGTAACGGCAAATGATGTACTGTGGTCTATTTTGGATCCGTCCGTGAAGATAAAATTCCATCCTTTGAGTTTGAGATCGGTGGAAATTCTTGTAAAGGATGTGTGAAGGACCTCTTTCAGGGTATTTTTTTTGTCGTACCTGGTCATGCCCAAAATAAATGAATCAGTTTTTATGCTCCACGGAGGAAATTTTGTTGTGAGATGGTGTAGTACAGTTTGCGGTAAACCGAGGTTACTCCCAATGATGCGGGCGTTCGTAATAGCTGACAAGATTGGTTTTGCTGTGTTGATGTTGCATGCTAAATTCTTCGTTATGAGCGAGTTTTTGGAATAGAGCAGCTTTGTGTAAAGTTTGGTGAGAGAGGCTTCAATTCGCTCTTCGATTGATGGTGGACCCGCTTCGGCAAGAACATTTTTTATCGGGCTGGTTCTGAAAGCGTTGATACTCCGACGTGCAGCTTGATGGTACGGTGCTTTTATGGTGTTTAAAGTTGATTTGGGTGAATTACCAAAGATGAATAAACCATAATCCATCTTACTAAGTAATAATGATCTTGTGATTAAACTTAAGCTGTTAGTATGAGCATTAATTTTTTTACTAGAGAGATAATTTACAATATTTGCCCTCTCAGCCAGGTTTTTTTTTAAAGCTCTACAATGACTTTACCAATTATATTTATTGTTAAACACTCAACCAAGAATGCTTAAATAATTTACATTGACAATTCTGACATTATTTATTATAAGACTTAGAATGTCTCTGTTGCATGTCTTTTTCCGACAAATGTGCAGTGTTTTGCATTTGTTGGGAGAAAGACTTGCACCAGATGATTCTGACCAAGTTTGGATATCCTCGACCAAACGCGATAGCAAGTTTTTAGTATGATTAAGATCACTTTGTTTACAGAGGACGAGGGCGTCATCTGCATAGATGATGTGATCCAGGAGTTTGTGGTTTCTGATTATAGTCGAGAGGTCGTTAAAAGCAATAATGAAAAGAATTACAGAGAGGGGCGATCCTTGGGGTATCCCATTGAAAACCGGCAGTGAATTCGTGTAGGTGTTGTTGACCCTTACAAAAATTTTCCTGTGGGTCAAAAAGGAGTGTTAAGTTAATTTTGAATCTACTGTACGAATATGAATTTGATTGACTGTACATACTTTTGTATTTCGCTTAACTTCATTGATATCTTTTTGATGTATTCGAAAGATCTGTCGCATGACGACATCACCTCAATCAGGATTCCCAGATAGCCAGAACTCCCAAGCAACCAATTATCTCAAATCAGGTTTGATTTGTTAAGAATTGAATTGTTAAGAAAATCTGACCGCAAATATGTCTGCGATTGAAATTATGAAGTATAAAATGATGTTTTGACACTTAAAACCTGAATGTTGCAGTAGCTTCGGCAAATCTATTATTTTTGCACAAATAAATTGGCTAACCTTGTTGATGGACGCAATGGCTACACAGGTTAATCATAGACTACGCTTCAAGACTCAAGTGTTAATGACACCCAAATTAGATTCCCATTTGATGTAACAATCTAAGTGGGATAATAACCAGAACAAAAGCTTACTTATAAATACATGATTAGAATGTGATTTGTAATGAAATAATTGTCTACATTGTTAATGGTATCATTTTTATTCGGTAAAGTGACTGAAAATACATACCGTTTGAAATTTATGAATAACTAGCAGTTGTCTCATCTATACCTGTTGCATCAATAAGCGTCTCTATGAGTATGTGTTGTCTCCCGAGAATTATTCAGAAGTGATGGCTTTTTCAATGGATACCACGTGTTTCAAATAGTTACTGTAACTTTCAGGCAAATTACGACCGACGTCTGTCAGCTTGGCACGCTCCCTGATTGATTGAACATTTATGGGTTTACTAAACCATGTTATATTATAGTGTATTGACAAAAATATGAAGGAACTTATGATGCTGACGTAAAAGCACAAATTCGCGTATTTATTCATAAAAGTTGTTTTTTTAGACATACCTACGGGAATGTGGATTAACAAAACACTTAGTTGTAACGATCACGTATACTAGACTTCAAAAATGTTGCGAAATGTCTAGGTTTCCTTAATTGATGATGACTTGGTTTTAATTTATAAGTCTTTTATCCGCCCTAAGCTTGAGTACAGCGTTCTCAGTGCCCTCCAACTGCATACAAAATAAACGAAGGCGAGACGATGGTGATAGTCTTACATGAAGCACGATATCATTGAAGAGAATAGAGTGGGCGATAGATAAACTCATTCACTACCTCAAAGTTGTAGCCGTCGATGGTGATTTTTTGTCCTCATTGATCTTAAGACCAGCTCTTTTTGCCCCTTCTTCAGTCGCCGTAAAAGCCTCTACTACTGTACGTTGGGAACGCTCGAAGACGTCGATGTCATCTGCGTAACCCAACAGTTGGACTGCCCTGTAGAAAATCGTGCCTTCCGTGTTCGCCGCACTATCTTCTCCAGATTGAAGACATAACACGACAGCGCATCTACTTGCCGGAATCCGGAACGGCTCATAGTTCTTGAGCCGAACTGCATGGTGTATCGCGTATGTGTTAGCGTGGTGCGACAGAACCGGATCAATTTTCCGAATTCGTTCATCGCATCGCTGTCGTACGCGGCTTTAAAATCGATGAAGTTTGACAATTTGGTCTATAGTCGATTTGAACACCCTCCGAACAATAAGTACATGTTCGTGGGCAACTTCACGAATTTCCCACAAAATTCATGAATCTGCGGCCATTGTCCCACAAAATTCACGAATCGGCCGACATATTGGGGTGAATTGACGAACGTTGTAAATGTATGCGTGTAATGCAAGGGAATTCCACTACTATTACATGTTTCTCCGGTGTGGACTAGGGGGAAAAAATGGCCGAAGTTGAATATCTCTTTACTCATTTATTTCTGCTTTAGACGTTCACACAGTACCTCTGTAGTTGTTGGAATAGGTAGGATCACCTTTTTTGTGAGTGGGGCATATCAGCTCCACCCCAGTCGTCGGGCATGCTTTCGTCATTTGAAGATGATCTGGTACATGCTCCCTACCAGAACACCGCATTGAGCAACCGCAAAATATATATATAAAAAAAATTTAGTTTGTTAATATGTATATCAGTGCCACGTCATCACTTTGGTCACAAGGGAATTCTCGTTCATGGTGTAGTCCTGACAGCTGAGGAAGAATCATACTCACCGGAGAAGACTAACTCAATTTCATGCAGAAAATACAGACGATAACCAACCAGCATGAAATGCAATTGCGAAAATAAAACATAAAATTTGAATTTTGTAATTTTTTTTTATATATTTATTTAATGTCAAAGTTATCAATTATTTTATCAATTTTGTTTCAATCTTGCCATTCGGCGCAGGATTCACGTGGTGATAATCTTCTAAACGCTAATAAGCAGTCTTCCAGCGTCCGCATCGGCACCCTTCCACGTATCACGCATGTGGCGGCGTGGCGCTGTCTAAATCCGTCTTAAATGTTACGACCATCGTCCGCAAAGCAAATGAAATTAATGCACTGCTCTCACTGCCAAAAGCGATCCGCGGAACCCGCATTTCGTCTGCGAATGGTGATATTACATGGTTTTCTTTTATAATTTTTAACTCTATCCATTAATATTTTCTTTTCCGTTTTTTTTCTTTTTTTTATATTCAATTTTTGTATAACTTAATAAAATATTCTTTATATATTTGTTTTCTTTTATTAATTTCAACTATTCATTATATCAAAATAATCTTTGACAATTAAGGAAAATATAAAGTTTAAACTTGAAAAAAGTTCTTCTCTCAATGTTTGTTTTTTTGTGTTTTTTTTTCGTTTTGTTTTGTTTTTTTCTTTTTCATTTAAATAAATAGTGTAGAATGAAGTTATCTTATACAGAAAGAAAAAAGAAAGAGCTCAATAGGTAAAATAAATGTATACGATACTACGTTATGAAAGTAAACCGACTTACAATACAAAAAAGGCATTTTGATGTTTAATATTACATAAATAATAAGTATATGTATGCTTTCGATAAACAATTAAAGAAGAAAAAAAAAATAATATGAAGATCCTCATTTCTACAAACATTAATAAGGGAGAACGACGAACAACTAAATATAGTCTAAACTACTGATAAATCTATTAGCTACAATTGTTTAAAGCGTGAATAAGAAAACAAAATATTGAAAATATAACAAAAACAAAAAAAAAAGAATATAGATAGATGATTCGAATAGATTGCTCGAAGATGTGTCGTGATTTTATTTTCTAATCCTACGCTTCTCTCATCCAGGTGTCAACATGTCTACTTCTAAACAAACAATTGTCGAGCCGCGTACGTTTTGAATTTTATACTTTCGCAAAAAAAAAAAAAAACAACACATACATTTAGTTCAATTTTCGTTTGCAATTAGTCAGATTCTCAATTCGAAGTCAGCAATTCCGCCGGTAATAGCCATCATTTTGTGCATAACTAACGAGAGAATAAATCGATTACTTCCGCTTTGTTTCGCACGTTTAATTTGTCTGTTTGCTCTTCTAACGCATTTACATTCGATATATGTATATTAATGTAAACTTTTCTAATGATACGACCTAAGTTTAGTTTTTTTTTTTCTTTTTTTGTTCTTTACAAATAAGATCAAGAAGGCAACGGCATTGCTATCGTCGGTTGTTGTGTGTGTGTTTAAACATATTTTGAACTCGCACTATTAATGATGTATGTAACTTACTAAACTAATTCTATTTGTTTCAGTTCAGCATGTAAAATATCAAAATGCCTTTTAGTAATATAATTTATGTATATTATTCTTTTTTATTGCATGATTTTTTTTTTGTTTAATTTTTTTTTGTTTGTTTGTTTTGCTTTAATTTATTTAAAAAATAATAATAATACGTAACTAAATCGCGCAGTGAAATTAAATTGTTACCATATGTACATTTTAATTTTAATTTTAATAAATTCTCATTTTCATTGTTCATTGTATGTGTGTGTGTGTGTCTTCATCATTTTATCATTGTTTTTTTTTTTTTCATTTGCTTTACTCTCATTTCATGGACTGCTTTTGTAATATGTTTTGCGTTGTTGTTTTGTTTAAGCATTTTAACATTCTAAACTATTTACAAGATGCTTAACATATTTTTATCTGGATTTTGTTGTTTTTTTCTCCATTTTTTGTTTTTGTTTTTGTTTTTTTTTGTGAAATATGAAGCAAATTTGCTGCCATTGTATACAATGAACTGCATGAGTACATAATCTTAGTTGGTAAAACTTTAAGTGTTCATAAATATTTCTCTTTTGCTTAATCTTTGTGTTGTTATGGTTTTTGTTTTTCTTTTCTGTTAAGTATGGCTTGCTACGATTGAGCAGTCATGCATTAGAATTTGTTTTTTTTTTTTATTTATTTTTGCTTTAATATGATATCAGTAGGTATGAATAAAATCAGTCGCGTATTTCCACCCATTTTGCCAGATTCCTAGCCACTAGTTCCTTATTTATAAATATTATATTCTGGAAAAGAGAAAATAAAGCATTGTTTAGTAAAACCCATGTTTTTTTATAGGACACCCCATAAGATGGAATGGAAGCAAGCACCAGCCGATATTGAAGCGGCATCGGTGCAATGTTGTCATCAATAACAACGTAATATGAACACCACCCCAAATCGCTCTATTGTCTGCTACTTGTGCTGGCCGTTTTCCAAAACGCATCATTGCTCTAATACTGCAACGGCAACCATTCCAAAATGCAAACAAAAAATGTAATGCCAATGCATACTATTCCATAACGCATTGTTTATTTATTTATTTATTTATTTATTCCATCTACCGAGTTTAACTCTTACAGATTTTGAACAGATCTACTGCGCAAACAAAAGCGAACCGGGCATCGACAAATGTCATGATGCAAAAAGCATCGCTTACTTTGCATCACTACGTTTGCAGTGTGATGCGCAATTATTTGACGTTTTGGAAAACGCGCGCTATTAAAGGTTCGGCTGAGTTCGTAAACGTAGTATTAGCGCTGTACTGCAACGTCAAGCGTTCTTAATTGCAAACATTTGGCAATGATGCAGTGCATCGCGTTCTAAAACGTCATATGAAAGCATCCGCTGCGCGAACAAAAGCAACCACCGCAACACAGATTTCCTGATGCATCGCAACATAAAAAAATCATTGCATAGCATCACAAAGGGAGTTATGCTTACGCGATGCGAATTTTTTTGACGTCGAACTCAGCCTTCAGCATCAGTGAACGGAGAGTAAACATCGGGTGATTTCAGAAATGCATCACTGCGGCATCGATGCTTTGCATCACGTTCATAAACGCAAATATCGACATCACTGCAAACGTCAAACGTTCATTTAATCACAATCGCGCGCATCAGATGCGCAAGCTTTAAACATTTGAACATCGCTGAATTTCCTGATGTGTGGTTTATAGTGGTTGATAGGAAATGCGGAAATTTCAAACAATTTTGCAGAAAGTATTGGATAAGATAAAAGAGCATTCTAAAGTGATGTTGGAAGGCATCATCTGGATATTTTTCAATTGTGGTTATATAACCCTGAATTTCTGTTCTTTTAATTTTCACTATCAATGTCCGCATCCGCCTTAAGAGATTTCTTCTTGTTTCAACATGTTTAACAAAAACCTAGACATTTTTGAATTGTTATTATTGAATTAATAATCTTACTAGAAGAACTTCTACATTGGAAATGTTTAATGTTCTGAAACATCAACGAATCAGCATCAAGTAGGCATCGCAGAAAAGCACCACTGCGCAAATGTTCGAGGTTTCTGAATGCAGCCATCATCACTAGATGTAATGACTGGTAAAACATTACATCCCAAAGATCCAAATTGATCTGACTAGACTAGATCGTTCTGAACTGCTGTTCTCTTGGAGTAAGTCATGTGGCAGGTGTCATTACAGGACAGTCTCTTGGGAGAAGGAGATTATCAGTGGCTGAGTGCCGGCAAGCAGCTGTCTTTATGTTTCAGATTGTGAAACCGGACGAGTTAAACCAAAAATTTGAACTCGGTTCATGGTTCAACTGAACTTAAGATTAAACCTCCGCTGTAAAACTGGGCATTAATGGATTATACCCAAATGATCACAATGGACAAACCGACGAGTGGATTCAGTTTTACTGCAAAACAAGGGAAAGTGGTTAACACGTGAATGCAGTCCATTGCACTTCGTTAATTAAGGCAGTTGATCTACCAACAACCAAGTTTGGGGCACAGAGAATTTAAGTGAATTTGCAGGAGTATTGCGCCTCCCAGCTTAGGATCCAAGCTCCTTGGTCTAATAGCTATTAATCTGCGCCTTGAGCAATTGCTTGTAATTCAGGCATTCGTTTTTTAAAACGCCACTGAGTAATGCGAAAGTTAAAAATGTGTTAATACTTACATTAGGTCCTAAGCAAGCGAATAAATATATCTCTGGTATATTGTGACTATTGTAACCAGCAACTTGTGCTTGTAAGACAATTCCTTTTGTTAAATTACATAAAATTTCTCCCGCCTCCGGTGACCAACAATTGTCTGTAACAAGAAAAAAAAAAGAAAGAATATTTAATTGCGTGTCCTTGTAGAGCATTTAATAGAAAACAATTACCAATTGGTTGAACATTGGACAATATACATTCTGTTGCTTGGAATGGTGTTCCCATGAAGTCTGCTCTAATCTGTCTAAGGTCGTTCAAATGAACATTCATATAGCCTCCAAAGTCCAAGAACTTCACTATACAACGCTGATCGTCCTCGGCATCAACTTCCACTATTTGAACTCGATACCATACGCTGTTTACGGAAATCACACATACTGCATTCAGTTCAATGCCCGGAAGCAGTGGTGTCTCGCAAGCACTGTAGCTGTCGTAGAGACACCTTTGTAACGCGGCTAATGAAGGATGTGAGGGGTGCAACGGTTGTTGCACAAAGAAGTGACCTCCCGAAATCACCACACTCACGACAACATCATTGTTGATACCTTCAATTAGATTCAACTGCAAACAAATCAAAGATTATGATCATGTACGTTCATTGATGGAATAGATTGAAGTTACCTGTAAATTTAACCTAGTTTCTGACGCTAAAGGAACAATAGTCTGTGGTAAGGCAAAGTGAATTCTTTGCATTGTAAAATTTGGATAAAGCTTTGATGGAAACCGATCGCGAATAAGCACCAGCGCGGCATTTATTTCGCTCTCTGTTCCCTCGATAACGCAAATCTTAACTTTTGACGAGAAGGGATTCTTTTGCAACACAACATTGGCAGATGTCTTAGCTTTTAAGTGATTTATGAACGTACGCTTCTTGCCGTACAACAGACCAACTAGACTGGTGGGGAAGAAGAACTCGTATGTGGTCTTTTTGCGATTCGCCTCGGAACGGGGAAGACTTGATCCCTTGCCGGAATCGCCCGATTGCATACTGCAAAGGCTCAATGACGGACTAGACGCATCTACATTCCTCTTCTTATCCAATTTTTCACACTGCAAATCGGTCTTCTCATCGTCGTCGGTCTTCAGTTCTATCGATGCTGTTACCTTTTCCGAGTCTGTTTCTGCTCCTTCCTCATCATTTTGGCTATTCTTAATGTTTTTCACATTATTATTATTGTTGTTGTTGTTGTTCTCCTCACTGCCACTGACTGTGTACTTGCTCTCCAGAAATGAGTTCTCTGGCGAAATTTTCGGACTAGCTGACGCCTTTATGACAACCGGTTCCTCTTTGACTCTCGAATTGCTTCGCATATAGAACGGCTTACGTCTGTGCACTGAATCGGGCAAATCAACTGGCGATGACAAGTTCTCGTAGTCCTCGGTGATCGCCCGTAGTGTTGTATTTTCAGCGTGCTGGATCTTAGTACTCAAAATTTCCGAATCAAGTGGCATTTGCTTACTGGGCGACTGTCTGTTGTTGTTTTGCACGATTTTAATCGGTGCCGATTTCCCGAACAATTTTGTCGCCTGATTATCATCGACTGTATTAATGGTGCCGTTTATGTTCATTGATGCCGACTTCTTTGGGGCACTGTTCACAATGCACTTCTGCTCTTCTACTTCGGATTCAATTTTTTTCTCATCCTTCCCCATATCTCCGCTACGATTTTTATTTCGACGTCGTAGCCAAAAGAGGCCCGTGATAAGTATTGCAATGGGTGATAGGTACAATAATGGGCGACTGGATACCATTTTGTATGAATTTTGAATAAATACTGAAAAGAGAAAGGAAGGCGAATTAGAATTGGTTGTTTGTTTTATGTTAACTTCATCATTTCTCTGATGATAAGATATGTACCTTAAAGGATTGAAATGGAATATCGTGTGTAACTCAGTTGTTTGAGTCGTTCGGGTGGTTTTCAAGTGTTCGTTTTTTTTTTTCTTTGTATCACTATAACAGACCGGATTTTTATATTAGCCTTCAGCGCTTAATGTTAATCGTTTATTGTTGTCGCAACAAATCCTTCGCTTGGAATGACCTATGGGCTACGACGTGAAAGCAACCGAATCAGATTAACTCATTTCTAGATTTTTGTGAATTCTGTTCTCAATATTCAGAACAATTGCGTGGAATTCAGAAGATAATGTAATATAGAGGGAAAGCCAACACCAAACGCACTATCACATCACGATCGAATAACATTTCAAAGCTATCGATTTGACTCCGATATGATAAGCCTCATTACTTGCCAAATTTCGTTTTGGGCGGAGGTGATAGCAGGCAGTTGACTGATTGTCTGACCTACAAACACTTCGCTCTTCAGCATATTGGTTTCATAGTGGGATGATGTTTGGATTGGAGAGAATTTTCTTTTAAACATGTGAACCAACAATAATGCAACTTCTTTCATCTTCCATCCCATGGAGTACAAAATTCATTGAAAGTTAAGTTTGCACGAATATAAGTCTCAGCGATAATGTCACATTTTCGGAGAGGAAAAGCAACGTCTCCACATGCACAGCAAACATATCATATCAACAACACTGCAATGCGGCGACCACTCTAAACCACTTGTATCGTGGAGGAATACATAAATATTTGCATGGTAAAACAAGACCTTAAGCCGTATCGAGAATACCACAAATAATGACGACAAAAATATGCTCTTGAAAAGAATTCGTGTTCGAGAATGGAGAGTGTGAATGGTGATATAAGGAAATTCGAGGATAACGAGTCAACACTTGAAGCGCATCATTTTGTTTAGCCTTTTTTGAACTTATGTAGGCTCTGACATCTTTTACGGTTGGAGGACTTGGAAGCGTTCAATCCTGTGAAATTACTCTCAATCTAGTCACTACCGAATAAAATGAGCAAATACCCAAAAAACATGTTAATTGTGTTTTTTAGACTTAAAAAAGGGCAATTAAGACAATTGCCAAAGATATGCTACTAAAAAAAACTTGAAAATACGGGGTTTAGAGCACGGCATTAAGTTGGTTTGGGTCATACTCGGATAATCGAACGCAGGTGGAAGTGAACGAGGTGTTATCAAGAGTAAAAGAAGTACGGTACGGTGTTCCCCAAGGATCCGTACAGGGAACATTATTATTCTCAGTAAACAGTACAAAACTCGATTTACGCAACTCCTCGATTTTCGCAACACAAAAATCGTCACACGTCTTAAGTCTATAAATGCAACTTTATGAATGCAACGTTACATCGATTAGTGCAACTTCTTGTTTTTGTTCATCTGTTTTTCACTTGCATCTTCGCCGTTTTGTTCATCATACCTGCCGACATTTATCATTTGGATTTCTTGGATCCGGACAAATTGGTTTGTCAAGGCACACACTATTTAAGTGTTTTTCTTCAATTGTCTTCGTTAGTTCAGAAAATCTCGAATGAAGAAATCAATGATTGTCTTTACGAAAACTTTGAGACCTCTGCAAATTGTGGGGATATGACAGAATTTGAGAGCAGAGAACAAATGAATCCCCCGTTTATCAAAAGTTTAAACAGAAGTTGTAGTTCGATCCTTCAACAAATTCATGCAATGGGCGAAAGAGAATAATAGGTACTAGAATACATTTTAACTCTACAAAAACAAAAGAGTTGGCAGTTTTGAAAAATATGGAATCCCAAAAAAAACTTGGCCTAAAATATCCAATTTCTTTAAAAATAAACTACACATTATAATTTTACTGTGTAATGTTAACTATTGTATGATTACGTCATAAACTTTCGTATTCTGATTTAAAACAAAATGTGTTAAACAATAGCGATTTGTTTTCGTTTCAAAAATGTGTTCTCTTATCACATTGCCACTTTCTCTATAGAAACAAAACAACTTTGACTATCATTCTTATTTAAAAAATTGTGGCCCGGTAAATGCAACAACCTCGGTTATTGCAACTGCCTCAATTTCTTATAAATGGTGGTTAAATTTTAAGGGCCGATGTTGAATGTGAACCACACCTAAACGTCAAGTTTTTTTCTGCATTTCATTTGACATCTCTCAATTTCAGACTAATTCAATGTGAATCATGGAAAGATACACAATCGAGCAACGCGTTAAAGTTATTCAGGCTTATTATGAAAATGGGCGTTCAAATCAAAATGCATATCGTGCACATGTGCGTACAATCGGAAAAATCGTGCAAAAATTTGAGCAAATCGGGTCTGTAGGAGATGTGAAAACACCAGTGCATGCTCGTACAGCTCGTACTGCAGAAAATATTGCTGCTGTTCGCGATAGTGTGGCCGAAGAGCCGTCCATTTCAACTCGTCGTTGTGTCCAATCGTTGATGAACATTATGCAGAAAGACTTCCATTCACACGCTTACAAGGTGCAATTGACTCAAGAACTAAAGCCTCTTGACCATTTCAAGCGTCGTCAATGGTCAGAATGGTGGCAAGAAATGGCAACAGTGGATGATCAATTTTCGAAGAAAATCATCTTCAGTGATGAGGCACATTTTCACCTGAGAGGATTCGTCAATAAGCAGAATTGCCGCATTTGGGCGAATTATAATCCCAGAGTGATTGTCGAAAAACCAATGCACCCACAAAGAGTGACTGTTTGGTGCGGTTTATGGGCTGGCGGCATCATCTGGCCGTATTTTTTCCAAAATGAGGCCGGTCAGGCAGTTACTGTGAATGGTGTTCGCTATCGTGAAATGATAAGCTAACGAAACAATGGCTCTTTTGCGCGACAAATTCAATGGCCGTTTTATCTCACGTGGTGGCGATGTCAATTGGCCGCCAAGATCATGTGATTTGACACCGTTGGATTTTTTTCTTTGGGGTTATTTGAAAGAAAATGTGTACGTCGATAAGCCAGCAACAATTCAAGAGCTATAGGATGAGATAATTCAGCACATTAACGTTATAGAACCTCAATTATGCTTCAGCGTCATCGAAAATTTTGGCCATCGGATGGAGGTGTGCCGCCGAGGTCGCGGCGGCCATTTGGCCGATATTTTGTTCCATACATAATTGAACCATACCAGTATTATCATAATAAAAAGAAATGACAATAATTTCCTAAATAATTTGTTTTACTCAAAATCAACATCGGCTCTTAAAATTTAACCACCCTTTAGATGCGTAAATCGAGATTGTACTGTACATTAATGATATGAAAAAACTCGTAAGATGTAAACTAGCGGTCTTCGCTGATGTTGCTGGGATATATGCCATAGGAGACGAGTTTTTAGAAACGGTAGACAAGTGGTTACTACAAAATATACCTCAAATTAATGTTAAGAAAACGCAAAGAATGATATTCAATGAGCGAGAAGAGGTTAATAAGACAGGAAATTGACGGTGTACATATTGAGAAAGTAGTAAAGTAAAATATTTAGGAATACATATTGATGATTCACTAAATTTTAGAAATCACATTGACTATGTGTGTTGTAGAGAGACAAAAAAGTTGTTTTGTTTAAGGAGATTAAGAAACAATGTTCCAATTTTAAGTGCAATAAATATATGCAGTAAAATCTCGTTAATTCGGAATGGTAGGTGGGAAGGTCATTCCGAATAAACGAGTTTTCCGAATTAAAGAGCTTTTACTGTATAACGTAATTATTAAACCACATTTTGAATATTGTTCCACCGTTTTGTTTCTCGGTACTGATACAGTGATTAAAAGTTTGCAATTTTTACAAAAAGAGCAATGCGTTGTGTTGCGACGAAGCTCATTTTTGGCTCAATGGGTACGTAAATAAGCAGAATTGTCGATTTTGGAGTGAATATCAGCCAGAAGCATTGCAAGAGCTACCAATGCATCCAGAAAAAGTCACAGTTTGGTGCGGTTTATGGGCTGGTGGCATCATTGGACCGTACTTCTTCAAAGATGATGCGAATCGTAACGTAACTGTGAATGGTGAGCGCTACCGTGAGATGATATCCAACTTTTTTTTGCCCACAGTGAAAAAGAGCTTGACTTGCATGACATGTGGTTTCAACAAGACGGTGCCACATGCCACACAGCAAGCGCAACAATGGACTTATTGAGGGGCGAGTTCGGTGAACATTTTATTTCACGTTCGGGACCGGTCAATTGGCCGCCTAGATCGTGCGATTTAACGCCTTTAGACTATTTTTTTGTGGGGCTATGTTAAAGCTCATGTCTATACAGACAAGCCCGCTTTAATTGACGCATTGGAAGACAACATTGAAGCATTTATTCGTGAGATACCGCCCGAAATGTTGGAAAGAGTATGCCAAAATTGGACTAAGCGGATAGACCATTTGAGGCGCAGTCAAGGTCAACATTTGCATGAAATAATCTTCAAACATTAAATTATATGGACCGTACTATCGATTCAAATAAAGATTTCATGCATTTCTCTGAATTTTATGTGTATGCACAATTATTTATTATTAGAGATCTGCAGCCATATGCATTCAGAAATTGTAAGGATTTTAGATTACCATATACGTTAAGTGCAAACACACAAAACTCGTTGATATATTTATATTTCTGCTGATGCTTGCCAAAACTCTCTTAATACGCATATTGACCTATGGATTTCACATTTATTGCAACTGCGACCACGCCAGTAAGAAAAAAAACTCAAAAACATCGCTAGATACGTGTATGGCTTAAGGAGTCTCACGATTCTCGATAACTATTTATGGTTTCTCGTCTGACCACCTTACTGGAATTGTAAAAACAAAACAATTTTAAATATTGAATATCAATAGCTCTACCGGGAGCTAGTTACAAATAAATTCAGTTCAATTCAAGAAGAGTACGGTATGTGAAAGTCATAAAAACAAAAAAGATGAAAATAAAGATAGTAATACTGATTATCGCAAGCGATAGATATAAAAACATCCATAAAATGGACCACAGAAAATTAACTAGATTACTCAGCATTCTACAGCAGTTGCAGGAGTCCACTTTTTAAAGGTCGAAAAACTGGATACTTATTTCATTATACTGGACGTGCAGTGTATTTAATTTATTTAACTGTTTGATTTCCCAGAATGGCCAACAGTATTAAAAATACCGTATCTTCGTATCAGTTTTTGAAAACACTGAACGAGGTCATATTTAAGTCAAGTGCCAAAGAGGCGAAACATACTGTGCAGCACACCGTATGCACTAAATCGACCGTTTCACATTCCCGTGTCCCAGTATCGTATACGAATTCACTAATTCCTTCGTCGTAAGTGCACCTTTCTAATTAAAACAACTTAAATCGCACTGATGCCGCATGGCAAATGAAAAAGAAAACAGAAAATAACAAACCAATATCACCAGACAAGAGGATCAGATAACCCACTTCAGATAGATTAATTGCCGCCTTCGTCTACACTGATAACAACATCAACAACAATACCAAAATCCCACTACATACTACTATCCACTGCAAAAAAAATAAAAAATAGTAGTAGAGAGAACACAAAAAAAAGTTCATATGATCCACCGCAGCAGCTCACACACACACTCAATAATCACATCATCATTTGACAAAAAGTAGAAATAAAAACAAAACAAACTCTGAACAGATGGAGAAGACAAAAAATCTAGATAAGCCACTCTACAGCCGAAAATGCCTACGACCCACGTTTGATCATTTGATTACGTTTCACCTTCAAAAATAGAAAGAAAAAAAAAAATAGTGCCACTTAATCACGTGCGGAATCAGTTTTGGCAAACCTGCCCAAAGTACGCATCGCATTTTATTTTAGGTTCTTTCTTCTCTCTAGTTGTCTAGTTGTTGTTTTTTTTTTTGTTTCTCTCGTAATTCTATTTTGCGCATAGTCAAATATATTTAGACTCGTGGTGAGTTCGATTATGAAATCTAGTTCTTTTTCCCTTATTTTTTTTTTTTTTTTGTTCGCCTTTCACGATATCGATGTACATTTTTGGCTGTCTGACTGGCTAAGGGTTATTTTCTTTATTATTTCAATATAAGCACAAACCATACAAATTTGTTAATTCACACGATTTCGATAAGAACACAACAAATGTATGTATTTAAACGCGGTCGGGGCCCGACGTGCGGAGGGTTTGTCGTTATCAGCGTTCGGTTAGGTTAATTCGATAGAAAACTATTTTGACATTCAGAATAGTGCTCACGGCTACGCGATTGCTTATCTACTGAAATAACCGAAAACATTTGACGGCTGTGTGTTCTGCTGTTCCAACCATACACCCCATAGCCCACACAACCTTCCTCTCGTTGGATCATATGCTTTTTTTTTTTTTTTGTTTACCCATCTCGCTTGCTCTGGCCCCATGTTCTCCTTCTCTTGTTAGTGATCGATAAAAATATACAAGATCGTTGTCGAGTGTTTGAGAATGTGTAATTTTAAATTACTTCACACCGACAGCTTTTCGGTACTATTTTCTGCATAGCCTAGAGTAGAGTATGTTCTCGGACATCTGAAGAGGAACGACGATAACGTTTTAAAATACGCATAAAGATTTTACGAAATCGATTTGTTGTTTATTGCTTGGCAAATGGCAAAACTTAAGATATGTATTTGCATCCTAGACAATGGGATGAGTAAACTGTCTGTCTGTACTGAAAATATTGAAAAAGTAAACAAGCAGATAACTTAATCGACAGGTTAATGGTTCAACGAATAATTAAATCGTCTTAATCCAACGAGTCATAAGGTGAGACTGAAGTATATCTTGAAGTACGATAAGGGAATTCGCAAATTCGACCAGTTTTTGCCGGTGTCGAACGGCTAGTGATAACTTGCCAAGATAATCAATGCCGCCGAATATGACCAACATTTGGTCTGACATTCTAACGAGACGAATGTCAGATAACAATCTAATATGTGATCGGAAAATTAAACAAGTTGAGATTTCGCATTCCGGCAAATTAGCAGATCAATAAATGCTCTCTATCAATTGATTTATTTTGCGCAAGAAAAACTCTCTTACATCAACTCAAGGGCGAATGACAGCTGAACATATTCATATGTATGCAAACTACAAGGTTCTTAATGTAGCCACATATGAGAGTCAGCTGTGTAGGCTGCTGGTTCAGAGATGATCACTTCCGATTGAAATTCTTTGGAGTCAAGTTACCAAACCCCACACAACCTCTCTAGCGCAGCTCTGTACAAATCCAAATCGTAAACGTTTGTCTGTTCTTAGACGATGTACGTGCATGTACACACCGAACCATATTGACGATGATCACATGATATGTTTGCGGTTGTTTCTCCTCCGGAAGCAATCAAATCACTCGACCAAACAAAGCGTTCGAAGACAATTACCAAAACTGATCGTTTATTTAAATGAATCCATCTTCTGGACGCTGGGAGCACTACTTGCAACAGTTTATATACCCACTCGCATACGTACTTTTACATGTTCATGTTGTAAGAATATTTTAATGTTGAATTTTGTCAACTCTGAAAAGAGAAAGTACGAATTCAGTTGTGTTTGCACAAACACGTTCATTCGGAGTGTGCCTGTCTGTTGGTGTTTTCTGGCAATGACATTATTCTTATCTTTTGACATTTGATACCTGTCACTTTGAGATTACATTAGAAGTAATATTGTTTACAGTTAAAGCAGTTAATTCAATTTGAAGCTGCACATGGGAAAGATGGAATGATGGAGATAGAAATATTCCCAACACATGAAATTTTCTCTTTCTAGAGCGGGATGCTAAAGTTCAAGACGACGAGTCTGATTAGGCTTTGATTTGCCCGTGTTTATGGTTGTCAAGGGGGTTTCTAGAGTTCAGCTAGATGGGCTTAGCTTGAAGATTCTTCCCGAAATGTTTAGCACGAGGAGGATCACTTAGGGAAGCACTAAAATTGTGGATCTTCAAACTAGCAAGCTGCCATAAGATGGATGGTACAGAGCATACGGAAAAACACACACTCACGTTGATCGTCCATTAATCATAAAGAATTGTAATAAAAAAACGGTCATACGCGTATTATATTGGTTTGAAAGGCCGCTTTTACATTTCCCCACGATCCCACTGTGATCTCTGTTGTCTCGCTTTCCTTGTCTTCAACATTGGCAACAAATTTAGCGTGTGTTCAGGCAGCCAAACTGGCACTAACAATCCTTGCGAAATGCATTTGGACAACCTTGACAGTGCTCAATAAAGACAAACAATGGACATTACTTTTTTACTTATTCCAAGAAAATCGATCACAAACAGCCAAAAAAAATGTAAAACCAAGCTAACACTGAATGCCCACACACAATCGCGTTCATAATCAGAAACGTTCTTATCGTTTGCTGAGAGGAAAATGGAGTTATGTCCAAACAATACAAACTTTTTAGGTTATACAGGACAAAGGAACATGTTTGCGTGTTTTCAAAATGACTTTAATGTTGTTGAGCGTATTCTCTAAGGAAATTAAAGAACATGAGTGCGGTTGAAGGGCAGATTGGTTAACCAAAACCGCATTTTTTAGCCTTCCCTCGCTATAACCACGCTGATTACTTCTTCACAAAAACATCGTGGGTTATCCTATTCTGTACCGACCACATTGTCGCGGCAAATCAAGCATGCAGTTTGTCAAATAAACGATTTAGATGTAATTTCTTGACAATGTCGTGCATTAACATTTGTTAAGATTAGAGAACTAATTGTGACACATATCGAGACACTATATTCACGAATGTGAGCGCAAAACTCGCACCTTCGCCGACCATAAAGAGGCACGTCTCATCATTCGATATTCCCTTCATGTGACTAGAAGTTTTGGAACAAAAGCACGAGGAAATAAAGTAAGTTTATAGCTCGTTCAAGGCTTCATTTAACAATTTATGTTACCATTAACCTTCATTTGTAGAGGAGTGCACACAAATGTGGGCACTCTTAACATCATTAAGAAAATTAAATTCACTTACTAAATCTTCACCGATTTTACTAAACAATGAACAAAAAAAAAAACACCACACACCGGCAATCGATGCACAGCAATTAAATATTTCCGAAAACCGATATTTCACACTGAGACGCTTAGAGAACAAATTTGAGAATTAGCACGTGGTTGAATGGCACAAAAGAAATAAATCTTTGTAGACATGAGCGAATGTCTACTGTCCTTCTAATCCGGAGATTTTCGTCTGTACACTATGTCTGGCATCGAACAGACATCGTCGACTGGATGAAAATACTCGTACAATGGGGCAAGGGTATGAAAATGCACACCTTGCCGTAGGTAAGTGACCACGTTTGCCGAAAATGCGCATAGTATACATAAGTGTAGGCACATTTATATGTGTGTTGATGAGTGGAAAACACATGGTTTTTTTTTTGCTTTTCACTAGATACATACATACAACCCGTGTGTACGGCGATGTGTAGCTGTCTTTTCTATTGTGCAATCGATTTGGGAGAAGGAAATTCAAAAACACTACAAAAATGATGTCGAAGCGGAGAAGTGGTAAGTAAGTCGTCACTTGCTAGGCGCTCACATATCACAACGCACTTTAAGAGCATAAGAACAGCTGCATAGCCATGCTCTCAGCTGTTATAACCAGATTCGGCAATGTCGCAATCCATTCTCCTGCTGCACACACACTCGTAGTTTCGAGTAATGATGAAATTTTAAGTGCATTTTACTCAGGAAAAATGCCTGCAGAAAAACAAATTACCAGTTGAAACTGAGGAAACCGATGTAAACACCTAAACAGAAGCCATGGGCACACAACAAATTGACCGTATCGAAATAAAACACCATCCGGTGGTCTATTGTGAATTATATATATTCTATCTAAGATACACATGTACACGAATTGCATGGAGAATGTGATTAAATTTTCATCGATCGCCGCTGCGTAGTATTCCCGGGGCTTTCATTCATAACTCCTTACTCGTAGGCATACTTTTTCCACTCAAACCTGGGTGATTATCTCATAGGGAGGCGACGTAATAGTTGTGTGCAAAGCGAAATCATCCATTTGCCGACCGAACGATAACATTTTGCTCCACACCCGCGTGTGAAATTTGCGGATATACCCCGATGTTTGCATCAAATAAAGACAATTTTAATTGCGAGACATTTCCCAATAAACAGACGAACTATTTATATGTTCAAGAAAGTATTTTCAATAGAACATCTACGCAATGCGGTCGAATGTTGGCAATTTCACCGAAGGGGGTGGGTGTTGGACATTTGATGATGAATGTACATCACCACGCCAGGGTATATTGCGTCCAACCGATCCTTTCGCATCATTTTAGTTACCTAAATATTAACTATTCGACACTTTTCAACTGCATTTACGACCAATCATGTGAATATAGCGATTTTTTTTATGAAATTTATTCTCAAATTAGTCTGCGTAGCCACTTAAAACACCCGTGGAATAGGTTATGTTGTCCGGATCAAAATATAAATGCTTACCTTTGGAAAGAATCGGTGTTACAAGTGGACGCAATTGCGCAATTGTTATTGACTGGATTTATATGATTCTTTATATTAGTTTTTTGATTTTTTTTATCAATATCTTATACGATTTTCACTAGTTTTTCACACAAGAATTAACGAGTTAAACACGTGTCTAGATATTTGCTGCTTTCTTCTTCACATTAGGCAACACAATAACAACATGGCCGGCGAGCTGTTCGAACGAAAATATCTAAACTTTCGAAAATGAATATTTTCGAATTGTTAGCGTTAAGCGGTTAGCTGTGCTAAAATGTGGATGCAGCATATTTTTCATATCTACAGTGATGGTATATGTACACGTCGGTAGGGTAGTGCAGTGTAGTTTTATTATATATTAATATTATTTTATTTATTTTCGTAAAAGGCAATTCACAGCATATCATGCAATTATTCGGCTTACATTTTGCATGCATATCGTATTTCCTACAACAATAGTGACGTTCACACTCCACAATTTATCGATACAATTTATTGATGACAAATTGGAAAAAATCAAAATCGGTTTTATTATATCAAGTAAATTTCCATCCATACAAAGTTCTGCGTTCCATCTTTGGTCCTGTTTGCGTTGATGGTTTCTGGAGAAGAAGATATAACCATGAACTGTACAGCGACATGAGCTTAGTCAGGCGTCTACGGATTCAGCGCCTAAGATGGCTAGGCCATGTAGAGCGCATGGACAACACTGCTCCAGCCCGGAGAGTCTTCGACTCCGAACCAGTGGGACAACGCAATACAGGACGCCCACGAAAACGATGGCGCCAACAAGTGGAGAAGGACCTCAACCAAATTGGTGCGCGTAATTGGAGACAGCTGGCTAAAGATCGTGCCAGCTGGAGAAGCTTGTTGACTGAGGCCCAGGTCCACCCCGGACTGTAGTGCCACTAGAAGAAGAAGAAATTTCTATATTCTATTCACTTGCTGATGGTATGATGGCAAAATATAGTTAGTTTTGTTGGCATTACTTAGAGTGGGTAACCAGCAACTTATCCTTGAGCTACCAAGAGTCTTAAAATCCCATTTTGTTCGAACTGGACATGAACTAATGAGCCGATGTTCTTGGTTATTTTCTGTGTATTCCCATAATATTACAGAATCTAAACAGGTGCAATTAGTCTCCACCATGTTCGTCCTGAATGAAATGGCTTGCACCATGGCATCATGTTACTGCAAAACCGTTATTTTCTGCAAGCCTTCGTCCCAAATCACTATGCAAAAATTGTCATCCAATTTTGTTTTTGAATTACTTTTTTACTAAATAGAAAAAATATCATATTGAGTGATGGAAGTCTGTGGAAAAGATGATATTCGCCAAGTGGCTGCCAGAGTTGATCCACATTTGTGCCCGTTTTATCGCCGTCAATTTCCGGTGGTAACTGTCGAATATTCTCCTTAGGGTTAGGTAATTGGGCTGCCAGCGAAATCGCCAGCACACTTAACCATGTTGGTCCATTGTGATACCCATAGTCAGACTACTACCACTGATCGACAACTCCAGTGATAGTGCAGTTAATTTGATCCCAACGGACCAGATTTGAAAACCGGATAGAGCGTATTAACTTTACTTTCACTGTGATTCGAACCGGGGACCCCTCTAACCAGGGCAGGCACTCAACCAATGGCTGCGATTGTCTGAGGCTTGCTAGGGCTTAAAGTAGCCCCAAAGAAAGAAGTCTGGGATGGTTAAATCAGTCGATCGTGCTGGCCATGCCAAATCGCCAAAACGGGAGATTACGCGATTAGGAAACGCTTTCTTCACAATTATTCAATGTTCTTCAGGAGTATAGCGCTTCATTGCCTGGCCGTTTGTATACTGCAGCTGTCTATTTCGTAAATGTCAAATATGATTGACGTACGACGCCATTTGCAAAAACTATAACATCTTCCGATGGGATGATTCAATTTACGTCACCTTATATAACTTAATACACAGCTGCAGCTTTTGCAGGAATTGCAACAGAGTTGATTTTTACATGTAAAAGTGGCTTGCTATCACAAAATTTGCAGAATTTCAGAAAATCGTGAGTAAAAAGTTGCATGTGTAAAAGCGGCCTTACAGATCTCTTGTTGGAGAACCTAACCAGTATTGTACAATTAGTAACCTAAAGAGGTCTGTTAAATGAGAATCAGATTCATCTCAGGCTGTATTGATATTAGCTGGGTCCTTATTGAATAATTTTTCCGTTGAATTTGCTGGAAGGGCCGTTTATATGAGCCGCGAACTGCGAACTCGAATTTTCAGAAACAACCATTTCCAGCAAATATTAACAAAAGTTATACTCCTTGGTATGCAAACAGGTGATCATTGAATTATCGAGTTTTTTATGGACAAAAATCTCAACAAAAGATAGTTTAACTATCCTAATTAACGATTTTAAATCGTTTCTCCGCGAATCAATCATTCTACTTGCGAACTGTCCAGCTGAAAGCGCAATACACAAAGAGGCAAGCGCGATCCACAAATTCACGACGAAAAAATTCGCAATGATGTGTCAGTTTCATATATTCATCTCTGCGAATGAAGAACCTCCATATGAATGAAGTGCCAATGTTTGCGCAGTTCACAATAGCTCGTAGTGAGCTCATATGAAAGGCTTGATTCATATCGAGTTTTTTTCAGTCGCAGAAAACTACGGATAGAATTTGGAAAACTGACACTCCATCGCCAATTTCTTGGCCGTGGTCATTGTAGATCGCGTTTGCAAAAAAATATAACTACCTTTTGTTGAGATTTTTGTCAATAAAAAAAACTCGACATCTCATCTTTTTGCATTCCAGCATAAATTTTTGTTTATATCCGTGTTTTTTTTTTGAGATGCTCAGAAAGCTGAGTAAAAAATTTCAACGCAAAGCAACAACAACACCTACTGAAACTTTTACTGAAAGATAATTTTGCCTGCAGCCTTTACTGAAGGAAGAACCTGGTAGCATCGATCATTTGACACAAAATAAAAAGGGAAATAGATAAATAAACAAACATTGCTTTGATGGAGAGCGACAGTAGTATTTTGACATTAAATGTCATTAACGTAATTACATGCACACAATCGTAAAACAAACAAAAAACCTGAGTAAAGAGCGTTTTTTTTCAGATCTCACTTACTGTTCTTTATTAGCTCTGTTTTTTTAAAGTTCACGGCTCATATGTGCGGTTCTCAAAATACATTTATAATGTCATACTAACAAATGTTTCCCTGTCACTTGATCACCACATCAAAAGTTCGTTTTTGTAGCGCTCACACACAGCGAACCCAACCATCTCATTATCATATTCTACGTCAAATTTGACATCTGTTAAATGCATCATTTTCGAACGCACACCTTTATGTCACAAAAAAACTAAACTAAACAAATTGTAGTAAATATGGCCGCCCAGACGTATAGTAAATTTGTGAAAAGATTTCGTACGACCACTTTTGTACAAGAAAACTGAATTTTTTTTACAAACCATCAATTTCAAGTGAACCCAATCGAGAAAATAATGATTTGCCATCAATAAAAGTCATGAATACATAACGCTCGCAGCAAGAAGGAGCTCCCGTATCTTTCTGCTTGTGTTTGGATGAAACATGAATTAACCAATTAGAAAATACAAAAAAAAAAGGTTTGCAAAATTCATTTCACATCCCCCACACACCATGTCCCAACAGTGTAATTTAAAACCATGTGCAATATTAATGGAAAAATGTGTGCAAATACTGTTCATTCATTGCGGAGAGAACTCGCCCAATACAAAAAGCTGCCGTGTGTGATTTAAAGAAATCAATAAATTCAAGATTCACTAGTACTACACTTCTGATCGGGGTTTAATTTGAGGCGAGTGATTGCATTACACACTGTTAGTCAAGTTTAGTCAAGTGATTAAGGTCGACTTGAACGTGATGTCATCTTTGAACTTTAAAAAAGCTGAAGGTTTACAATCGCAGATAGATTTCTGAAAGTATTCCTGTAGTAGCGACGGCTTAAGGTCGCTGCAGTGCGTGTTGTGCAAAAAAAAAAAAAGCGAAGGCAAAAATATTTAGGCGAAAGGACGAAGTACTGCCGGGTAGATGGGACGCTGTGAGATTGTGGTGTTAAAGGTCGCCCGCTAAATGTTAGGCTTTTAAAGTATGTGATCATATTGAGACCTGCTGCGTTGAAGACTGTGTTATCTGCGTAACTGGCATTGAAACCGATCTACATGCTCTTCAGACCCAATCGTGGAGAAATTTTCTATTCCCTGCACATTTGTGGTGATCATTGTAACGGATTTATGCAAAATAGAATGTTTGCGTGCATATATGGTGTCAATTGTTCATATTCATGTGCACATCACCGTGCAAAGAGTGCTAATAACTTTTAAAGAGTTCAGCAATAAAGTGTCTGATGCAAATAGAATACATTTAAGAAACAAATTCCCAAGATGCATGGCAATTTAATGACGCAATGAGAAATGACCATCATCCTGGCCAGCTGACCAAATGCCGCACCCATAAAACAAATCGAAGCATATTCAAAGGAATGGCATAAATGAGTTAATTGTCCCTTGAAGCATATCGGTATTCGTGTGGGTGGGGACTGTTTACTAATAGAAGAGGACACGAAATGTATGCGCCTACGACATAGCTCTCCAAGTTGTAACGTAAGTGCTAGCGTCCAGTGAGGTGTTTTTTTTTTTTTGTAGCTTCAGATTTGCGAACGGGTGAAATGCTCGTCTGCTTATCCTGATGGAAGTGCATTTCACATATGCACGTTTACATGCAATCATTTGTTTTATGCGCTTTCCGATGACCAAGTAAACTACAGCGCCAAGCCAATGATTGCATTGCGGTGATAAATATCACTTAAGATCGATTGTTAACAATGCAAACACGTTCGGATCACTTTATGCGTTAAAACCTCATTATTTCGCAACAACATTGGCATTGATTTTGTTTTGATGATTATATTTACTTCAATATACGCCTCGGACGACTGAGCGATCGACTTTACCTGTATCAGATGCCAATTACGGTCTGCAAATGCGATTGATCGGGTTGGAGTCAAGTGGCTGACCGAATGTGTTTCCACGGCTTATTGTTGCACCAGGCGTGCAGGTGTGACGAATTGTTTATTGTTGATATTGGCCAGCTTGCTCGGGCTATCCAAGATAAGCTTTCATGCAGACGGACTCTTCATGCAGACCACTCTGCATGGAAGGGTGATATTCAACTCTTCTCTAATCGACTCTCTTCGTTTTACCTATTGGAGACACAGACTATTGGTGCAATTTCTTGCTGTTGCATATCGAACTCGTTGTATAGCCCGTGAGATACGAAATCGTCTCTTGCGAGGTATTATTCGTGGACATAAGTAGACTAGTCTAAAAAGCACTTCCATCGAAAAAATGCATTTTGCTTGTACTTCTATTGGCAGCGGTTGGACCAGAAACATAAAACTTTTAAGGTGGTCCCAGGCACCCAATTCGTTTCTCTCTGCCATTTCTTCTCTGAACACATCCTCACTATTTTTTAACTCGCCATACAGAGGGTTAATGAATAAAAAGTATACAGCACCGTTAAAATTCAAATGAAACTCCCCATTCCCCCACAAGTTTGATCACACAAATCCGTTCTATATAAGACTCATTTAATTTTCAGACTGCAACATAACCAAAAACCCCAAAACAATAGAACAAGAGGAAACTAAAGCAACTACAGCGAAATGGAGCCTCAATTAGCAAAAGCTAAAGACCCAAATTGCAATGAGTCTTTAGTTCCATCCGTTATCTTAAATCCAACAGCAGCTATCATTAATCTCTGTAATAGTGATAGCTTTGGCATGCTTCCACCCGGTCATGAGCTAATCAGTGCTAATAGTATAGAATTAAATGCAGCCACCTCGCTCAGTGATGACTCTGGAGTGCCGCTAACCACCAATAGTTCAATATCCAGCGGCGATTCGTACAGATTGGGAATTTGTAAATTTGAAATGGAGGTAAGATCCTCACAGTCTTGAGTGTGATATAGATTTATGAGCCTTGTCTTGTTTCTAGTTGGCGGAGAGCGATGGAGAAGTTTCTCAATTTGATTCACTGGATAACTGCTCGGAGGGAGGAATGAGCGCTGAAAACTTTAACACTTTGAAAAAAGGACCACTTGCCCCTATAGACCCGCCACCAGAATTCCAGGTAAAACTTAACTCGATTTCTTGTTTTCAATTCATCTATTGTTGTTTATCTTTCTGCAAATAGGACTCCCCCCATACGACTCTCATAAGATCTCTTTCGAAAAATATCTTAACCAATATCCCCCGGTGGTCTTCGCAGTCATCGCTTCAAGTCAAGGACATGTCCGAGAAGACTACGCCAAATATTATTATAGAACTCAATCCAACCATTGCGAACGTCGATAGCGCACTAAAAGATTCATACTCTAAGCAACATATCTACTCAAGTGATTCCATTTTGAATACAAGCCATATTGATAATATATACGATGAACCAAACGATATTTTAAGCTCATCCGTAGGCAATAGCATCGATGTGGTGGACCAGCAGAAGCTCACGCTGTGTCCACATTTTCAAGATCATACGCGATACTTTCGAGCAATCCCATCGGAACAGGACGTCGCCACGCACACGCAGCAAATGCAATTGCAAAAATTCAATTTGGCCGGTCTGTCGGAAATCCACGATTATGATCTCTACTACGGTCTGAAGCGTAGTACATTTCAAAACGATAGTAGCTTACAACGAAGACTTTTATACAGTCCCTTGCATCATCATCATTATCAGCATCAATATCATTATCATTCTGGAGGAAGTGGCAATCGGCCAAATTCCCGGAACTCCCTAAATAGTCGCCTGTCGAGCTCGCACAATTCGCTAAGCGTATCGAATGCAAACAAGGCGGACGACTCGATTTTCATAACACAAGCAATGTCTCACGATGCGCTCTTGACTCGTGAGATCTCGGATTTCTACAATGTGCCAATTGACTCTGATATTTATGCGTTTCCCATTGATATGATTAAGCCCGATACCAAAGATACAATTATAAGTAAGTATAAGGATACAATGAAGTCAAACCAAAAGAATCGTTTGAAATACTCTCGAAACAATAAGAGACGAAAACGAAACAACAACAATAACATCAATAACTTAAACAACAACAATACAAGTACTGATGACAACATATCTGGAATTGATAAGCCCGAAATTGACAAAGTCAAAGCAAAAGCAAACAAAACCGAAGATAAGCGTCATAGTGTGCCGGAGAACCCTATTGAACCACTTCACATGACACTGGACGAAGTGAAGCAGTTCTATCATACTTTGTACTCGGATACAAAGGACATGCCGTTGAAGAGCACCGCGAGCTTAGCTCACAAATCAACGGCAACAAATAAAACTCCAACACACACAACAATCAATCGATCATCCAATGGGACATTCGGTGCAATAATTACTCCTCGACCCAAACAATCAACACTGAAACCGCTGTCAATTAATCACTCGAAGAGTATTTCAAATTCGGCCAGTATTAAGAATACCAAATTAGTAATAGGCGACAAGACCAGTGATGTGTCGAACAACAACAACAACAACATTAACAACATCAACAACAATCACATAAGTAAAATGACAGAAAAGAAATCCCAATTCACGCTGAATTTGAAACAGAAATTCTGCAGCATATTTCGCTTTCGAAAGAGCAATAGCAATCGATGTCGGGCAAATTCAACCGATTCGGTGGAGTACATCTCGAGTAAGGAGCAATCGACTACAACGAATCAGCCGGCAGAGTCAGCTGATGACAAACGAAGGAAGTTTCAGTCGAGAGCTTTACCCCCCTTGCCAAAGAAATGTAAGTACCTACACATTACACAAGAATGAGACTTCTCTCGAAATCTAGTTTATTTTGCTTATGGGTGTGGGCGCTCCATGAATGTTGTTTGATTTTCAAATATTTACCTTCTGATGAACGTGGTGATAAACATCATTGTAGTGCGAGTTCATAGAGCATTCGATGGTGATTGACTCATCATTGGCAATTCTCGGGAAACTGTTGAAGCGACAAATTTTCTGGCAGGGGACTAATCTCAGTGAAGAGACATCTGGAATGTATTTTGCACTGTTCTAGGTCTCTATCTGTGCTAATTGTAAAATTCGTGGTTGCCTGCGTCCAAAAAAAAATTCCTCCATCATTCGATTCCAAAAGCGCACCTTCTGCTCAAGCAAATTTATTCAAAAATCTGAATCGATTGATGCTAATATGTACTTTTGAACTGTTCCTCTATTGCAGCTGGTGTAGAAACCAAGGAGAGTCTGTCTGATCTTGAGGATAAGGATCGAAAAAAGACCGAGCTTCGTTCGTTTCACTTCACATCGAGTATAGAAAAAGTTAAAGACGTAAGTAAACCGAACTCCTGCATGGTAACTATTCGAACTGATAAACTAAACCTCACTCTAGTATGGCTGGTATTGGGGCCCTCTATCCAGTGAAGCGGCTGAAAAGGTACTTTCCAACGAACCGGATGGCAGCTTTATTGTACGCGATAGTTCCGATGATCATTACATATTTTCATTAAGTTTCAAGCTGAACAACTGCGTTAGACATGTGAGAATAGAACAGGATCAAGGTAATTTTAAAGAATCCATCCAATAAATGTACCATCTCATTTATGTGATGTGATTTAATGCAGGAACATTTTCATTTGGTTCATATGCAAAATTTAAATCGCAAACAATAACTGAGTTCATCGAGAAGGCAGTAGAACACTCTAGGAGTGGAAGGTATTGAATTATATTCATTTTTCTGTTAAGCACACAGTATACGACTAAGAATGCTGAATTCTTTCAGATACTTGTTCTTCTTGCATAGAAGGCCAGAGCATGGACCAATGCGAGTACAACTTACGAATCCTGTTTCTAGATTTAAACATATTCAAAGTCTACAGCACATGTGCAGGTAAGAAAAACTAAATGAACATATCTCTGAATCAATGCATTTGATTCTGGACTAATATGTTGTGGTTTTTTTTGCTTTTGCAGGTTTGTTATTCTGAAGGCAGTAGTTCGGAAAGATCTAATACAGACGTTGCCATTGCCAAGAAGACTTTTAGATTATCTCAACTACAAGCATTGTTATTCCGAACAGGTTGAAAGTGATAGTTCTCAGTCTCAAGTAAGTTCAATCGAAAGCGTTGCCATTGCACTTTCCCATTCACATACGAGTTAACCATTGCAGATGTCTGGAGACGGCCAGGTTTAAGAGGGAATGTTTAAACGCCATAATAAGGTCAATTTTGCTTTTAGGGCTATAAGCAGTGATTTTATATAATTAATTTTTTAATAATACGATTTAATTTTTTATTAAGAATGCAAACGAAATAAAACCAAGAAACCAAGAATAATTATAAATAAATAAGATAAAATAAAATTAATTAAATACATACTATTATACTTAAATACATTTGTACTCGGTGCTATACTGTAAGTGAATAATGACAAAATAATTTATACCTTAGTAATAACAATAAATGTTGTAAGACTCTGAATCAGTATAAGAAGAACATTGACACGTGAGGAATATCAATAGTATACTTAAAGTATTTTTTTTTGTTTCTATTTTGCTTTACTCGATTAAACACACACATCAATTCACTTTGATTCGTATGGCGGATCATGATGAACAAAAATAAAATAAAACAATACAAACGAACACCGGAAACCGATTAATACATACGAAATAATTTAAGACAGACAAAACGGAAACACAAACAGAATTAAATAAAACAAAAGCATGCTGGATTCGTGTCTATTTTAGAATACCACGTTACGCAATAAACGTCATTGATAAATAAACGATTATATAAAAAATAAAACCGCATTTTATCATTCGTTTGAGGTGTACCTTGAGCCTTCCAATAATAAAATAAGAGGCAGGCGTTGAAGGTTATGTAAAGGGTGTTTTTTTTAGAGGTATAGAACTTTAAAATGGAATAAAACAAAGATGATTTTTTTCAAATTCACATGAAATTTAATTTATTCGAAAGATAATCGTCTAACATTATAATTTAAATGTGATTTCTGGCATATGACCGCCACAGCTGGCTCGGACGTAGTCTAATGTTTAGGTCCAATTTTCGCTGATTTCTTTCTAACATTTGTGGTCGTATATTGGCAATAACGCGGCGAATGTTGTCCTCCAAGTGGTCAATCGTTTCGGGCTTATCGGCGTAGGTCATCGACTTCACATATCCCCACAGAAAATAGTCAAGCGGCGTTAAATCGCACGATCTTGGACGCCAATTCACGTACGTAACGTCCGTAACGTGAAACTATGCGGTTACCAAACGTTTCCTTCAATAAATCACTTATGGCACGAGCTGTGTGACATGTTGCGCCGTCTGGTTGAAACAAGAGCTCCTGTACATCATGGTTGTTCAATTCGTGAACGAAAAAGTCCGTAATCATGGCTCTATAGCGGTTACCATTGCCTGTAACGTTCTGGCCAGCATCGTTTTTAAAGAAGTACTGAGCAATTATTCCACCAACCAATAAAGCACACCAAATAGTCAGTTTTTGTGGATGTGAGGGTGTCTCAACATACACTTGAGGATTATCATCACTCCAAATACGGTACTTTTGTTTATTGACGTATCTATTCAAACAAAAGTGAGCATGGTGAAAATTAACGTAGTGCGCGGTACGTATTTCGAACAGAACCCTGGTTTTCAAAATAAATTTGCATAATTTGAACACCCTTTACTAGGGTTGGTCTATTTTGTAGACAAACGATTATTAATTCAACTGGTAGTTGATGTGCACATATGTATGTACACACATATACATGCATATATGAGCACTAAGTAGGCGATCGATTCGCTTCATATTTCTAAAGTCAAATCACAGAGAGCGTTGGTATCAACGCCTTCCGAACCAGTCAAGTCTATGAGAAATATCCTCGTTGAAGCAGGACTCCCCACGATAGACGAACGAATAGAATCCGTCAAAAAAAAGGCAAACTTTACAACAACTCCAACAAGGGAGGAATGGAACAATAAAGAATCCATCAATAACTCGACGTCCACTCAAGTCTATACGGATGGATCGAAGATGGAAAAAGGCACAGGCACAGGCGCGAGCATTTTCTCCGAAGTATTAAACATGCACTGCTCTATCAGACTACCTGACTAAGGCAGTGTTTTCCAAGCGGAGGTCCTGGCGGTCAAAGAAGCTGCCACAATGATATCATTCTAATCGACAGTCAAGTGGCCATTAAAGCAATTTCGGCTATAGAAATCAAGTTCAAGCTGGTCGTAAGCTGCCGCGAAGAACTTAAGGTTCTCGGTACGCAGTAGTCGATTACTCTATGCTGGGTCCCAGGACATAGGGACATAACCGGCAATGAGGTCGCAGATGAGCTTGCCAGGAAAGAGGCCGAAATCAACCCATGTCAAGCAATGCCATACATTGATCCACCTCTGGCAGACGTCAGCAAGAATGTGGTGGATAAAATCATGGAGCTAGCTAATGCAAGGTAGAACTGGTTAACTACTTGTGAGACTATCCGAATGCTATGGCCGAGGTTTAACAGCGCAAGGACTGACAAACTCCTCCTAGGCGCGCTAACCGGTCACAATCATTTGAGATACCACGAAAACAAAATGGGATTTACCCATGATACTAGACGACACCCTTCACTTCCTTTGTCAATAGGCAGAGGCTGGCCTATTGAGACACAGAACACGCGGAGAATTTTTCTTCAAAGATCTTCAAGTACTTGCAGAAATCCCACTAACATCTCTTTGCAGGTTCGTCAAGATTTCCGGATGGTTAAGATAACTAACACATCAACACCTGAACAGAAAATGCTCCTGCAACCAAGTTTAACTGTCCCACCATGGGCTAATAAGGCAGAGTCACTAATCATATACCTAACCCAACGCGACAAAACCAGCACGCCAAAAGAGACTTATCTTGATTCGTTTCTTCGCATTACCTCATCCCTAATAGCGAAAGGCTTTTAAGTATTCAAGTGCTAGGTGCACCCCTTAATGGTATCCGTAATTGGGGTAAGCCAGATATCAGGTTGTTCGCCGAGAGCAAGGCCCTTGCAACATGTCTACGAATCATCATGATTAGGAAATTGTCCACTCAAGTCCACCATGTTATATAGTATCTCGTTACGATAGAATTGTTTTACTGTGACTCTGGTGTTCTGTAAAGGTGAAGGCAGGTCCTAAGACAAGCCCTCTTAGACACACAAATCTTTTCCATGAGCTTGCTTCACGTTGAACCACAGGGGACAGCCTACCTATGGCTCTTATATCGAGTTGGCTGTCTTTGTAAAAGCACCTCGGGATCTGGCCAGAGCAGCATCTACATGTTTGTTAAAATATACTGATCTAGCCATATCAGCAGGCATCTGGATACACTCGTCCTTTCCAGCAACTGAAAACTTTCTCCAATTCTTTTTAGAAGCCGCATTATATAACGACGTTCTGAACAAGATTGTTTCCAACTTCTCAAGGTTAATGATCAACTTCCCGTTGTCACAAAATCTCTGAATCGTTTCGTAGTCACGTTGCAAGAGTGTTGTCTGGTTCGTATAATCCAATCTATTCCATGACAGCTTCTTCCTTCTCTACTCATCAATTGTCTTTGAGATTAAAGAAACAGAAATTGACTAGAGTTAGTTTGCTTTTAATCTGTGGATATCCATCCATTCTCGAGCTCAAAACCGCATTGATAAGGACTTAACAGATTATTCACGAATGGTTTCAGGCGCTCACAAATACGAGATTATAGGCGATGCTTAGCAGACTTATCCCTCGATATAGGCACAGTCAAATCCTTTCTCCTTTCTTATGGAATGACAACGCTTTAAGATTGCAATTATCAAATAAACTTCCCAAACTTCATCGTTCGAACTCGGCATAAAACTTCGCTTGTGATAGATGACATTAATACGCACAACACAAGTGCCTTCTCGATGAAGAAGAAAAATAGTCCATATCGAAGTTCATGTCCTACCCTGGTCAGTTCATTAAGAAGAAGAAGAGCCTAGAGTTGCTCTTGATTGTTAATATTATGACTAGAGAGTGACATCAACAAAATTGAACGAACTTATATGGTCCATACACCTGCTGCGCAGACCGTCTGTGTCGTATGTATTGTATGTGAACTCAATTCCGTATCTGCGTGAATTCAAAATTTTTTAAACGTCACCACGTCTCACTTAGGATCCCATTGAAAATTTCTCCTCTTAACACTCTTTCACTCTCCTTGTACCCGTCATGTCGTTATGTTGCACAGACACACTGAAATTCTAATAAACCTGGAAATAGATGTTAGATGGATTTTTGGTAGAATTTGCTTAACCAAACGCACCATCCAGCTGTCCTGATATGATTGTGGCATCCACCTTTTCCTTGACACCGGCGACGTACTGATAATTGCCTGTGGTAAATTCCTTCCGACTATCAGTGAGAGCGCAACAAAAACCCTCTTCTGATAGGCGAAATCTTGCGTTCCACAGATTAACCCGCACAAGATAGAGTTGGTCCTTTTCTATAGACTCATTCCGCAAAAGTAAAGCTGGAAAGATTTCAACCAGTGGTGTTGGAGTTGACGAGAAAAAAAATTAAAGCAGATAATGTATCGTTTTTATAATTTTTATTAAGAAATAACGAAATTTCTATTTACATTAAAAACATGTTCTTTTTTTTTTTTGATTCGAATATACACTTTCGCCACATCGTTCAATCATGATGACAAATTCTCTTAAAATGATGTTGTAAAATTAAACTCGTATATTCTCCTCCTAAATGGAATTTCGGAGCCCTTATCGGTTGTTTGTTGTAATCATCCAGTCTTTGAAATTAATCATTAAAATTAATTTACAATACAAATAAAAATATATGCAAATGTATGTATATTGTTTTATCAAAAAAAAAAAATAATAAAAACAACTCAAGAATGTGCCTACATATGTGACGTATTGGTTGACAAAAAAGTTCACATGTAAAATATCAAAAAAAAAAAAAAAGAGTAAAAATAAAAATAAAAACAAATTACATTAGCTAATGAATACGTATGTGTAAAAATAAAAAAAAAAAAAAATAAAACCATAAATATAACCTAAGAACTAAGTAAAGAACCGTTAATTTGATTTCGTGGAAGACATCTATGTATATTAAATGTTACTTATTTAAATATTCAACTGCGTGCACTACAATCCACCCTGTAGACCTGTATAAATTGTTTTGTTCGAAGAGATTCTCAGACAAGCTGCGAGACACACACGCACACACACTTATCGGCAACACGGGACGGAGAAGGCGGCATGGAGTGTATTGATATTGTGACTTACTTAAAATCGATAAACATTCTAAATTGACTATAATGCAACTAGAACTTTATATGGATGTACGATCTTAGGGCTACGTATTAAAACTTATTTAGATTAGATTTAGAATACATGAATATGTACATATATTCGTTGTAGATTCGTATCTTATGGTCTGTTCGATGTACTCTGTAATGACTTTTCTACTTTCTCTAATAACGGTCTAATTCAAATACTCTCTCTGTACACTTGCTTGTCAGTAAGTCAGAAGCAAACTGAAATTGAATGAAATTGAAAATTGCTTCGTTTACAAAAATTTTGATTATGAATGTTTGCTGCTGTCCCACTCAATTGATTGTTACTTTGCTTTCAGTTAAAATTTGCATTGTTTTCAGCCTATTGTAATTTTTTGTTTTTTTCTTTCTTTGTTTAGCTATGTATCATTCCTCGATTGTTTTTAAGTAAAAGTCCAAATAATTAACTCTCTTTAGATGTTTCGATGTGCTTAGTAGTTGTACGGTCCGTATTGTGAGCCATGGTAGTAGGGAGCAGGGTATATTTGAGGCTGTGGGTAGCCGGCGTAGGGAGGATAGGTTGGTTGCTTCTGCGAGTACACTAAAAGAAAAGAAGAAAATGTTATTCAGATTTATATTTTGTTTATTTTATAATCTTATTTAAGATTTTGTAATAAATTGAACACCCGACAACTGAAATGAAGAGGAGCAACTCCATGTGGAAGTCAGTTTAACGTTCGTAAATTACTGCCAATTAAAATACTCCAAAACAGCAGGGTACGTGAGTGACCTGATGACCACCCCTCCGTTTGCCAATATTGATGTCCAATTCGTTGAGTGGTGAAATGAAGCTGACTCACTCACCGGAACAATGTTTATAGAAATAGCGTCCAGTCAATGAAAGACAGAAGACATTGCGATGATATAGGAGGAAGGAGTCGATAGACTTCACTGTGTTCATGCCACTTTTTAGTTTTAACGCTAGTTTTTGGATCCTATCGGGTAGGGTCAAGGTGGTCTTAGGATCATATCGAGTAGGGTCAAGGTAGTCTTAGGTGCGCCTGCATAGATATGTGAGTTATATTCCAGTTCTACTGGTAGACGGCCATAGACCAAGCCAAATAGACTTATTTTAATTAATCTTTGTAAATTATTTATTCGAAATAAAAGCCATTTTAAACTAACTAAACTATTCAGTTCTGGTCGAATATACGCATTATCCAGATCTGAAGGTGGATTTTCGCTCTCAATTCATGCGCAACCCGCAACCAAAATATTGTGTATTTTGATCAACTTTATGAATTGCACTTAATTAGAAAATGTTTATATAAACAAACATAAATGCATTAAATAATTAAGTTAATAAATAAATATATATATATATTTATATTTACACATATTCATCGAAACTTAACGAGTGTTGAGCGATATTGCACGAGGAATACAAGTTATCTCTTCTCAGATCCTCAATCGTCTAAAATAGCAACATAAGCTACCCTAGACAGTGGCCAACGATTGGGTAAATCAGAGGGGACAATACGATTGCCTTATAAACGTTGATGTAAATGTGTTCATTTTTCAAATGTTCGCCAGAGTGCCTTATTAAATGCGTTTTAATCAAATAGTACCATAATGGCTCAATCTTGTCACATCGGCAACACTGCATATTCGCCCTACTCTCAAATCTCTCAAATTTGTTGATGTATGTGTCAATCACCCGTTGACTATCTCTATAGTACCTAATTTCAAGTGAAGACTCTGAGCTGATGCACACTAACATTTTTTAAAGTAAATGCCAGACTTGAAGCCGGTCTACAAAAATAAGAACTCAGCTCCTAGTTGTTTTGTGTATCCATGCATTCTTTCCACCTAGAAATCTCAAACATGTAATCTCTTTGCATCCAAACTTGGATCAAGACCGATAAGAGCGCTCTTTCTATAATCCATTAACGCTCTTAACGAAGTCCTACTTCGATTTGCAAGCCGACCACTTATCTTCGTTACGACATTCCATTTAGACACCTATCGATCATCGTTAATTTAAAGATGTGTGTATGTATATAACGGACATATGTAGGATATTTACCGCAATATTTAGAAAGACATGGCAGGAGTACAACATATCACGAAGTAACGATCTTCGAAAGCGGACTCGCACGGGAATTGCTAAAATTCCAACCATGACCACGGGTCTCTCTAACACACATTGTAGTTGTAATAACACGACAGAACCAAAATCCTTGATTCACTTCCTATGCTCCTGCCAGAAATCATGTACACCGAGATAGTCGTCTTTCCAGTGGAAAACCTCTTGCCCATCGCGTTTCACTCGGCATTTTGCTCTAAAAGCACGCATACTACTTTATTTTCACGCACACTTCTTAAGGCTTTAGAGCAGCCTGCAGCTGCTCTCTGATCAATCGTATTCACAAACACTGTCTGTGAACATTTTATAAAAAACGCTCTCAGATGAAATCAAGGGGCAAGAGAGGTAGAAGTTGACTATCTCTTTAATACATCATCTCTGGCTCCTGCCCAGGAAGACGAATCTCTCGGCTAGATTTCCAGAATGAACATAAGAAGAATTGACAATGTTCCTGAACGCCGCACGATGCTTCTGACCGCACATTTATGCTGACTTAACATCTCACACGTACTGCAACCGATTAAAAAAGCAACCATCTTAATAAATTTATACAAAATAAACAAAAACTCGTTAATTGTGTTTTTACGATTTCACAGAGCAGGAAGTACTTATCTACAAACTTCTATCTAACACCAAGAAGATGGATTGCTCCAAGCTCATCCACTGAACTGAGGCGGAATCTTTTTTTTTTGCCGCATGTGCGAGCATGCCAGCAACGGTGTGAATTCTTTATGATACTTTTTCGCCACAACTTTTCCGTCGTATCTGATCTACATATAAATAAGTGGTATGCGACCACTGTGTGCAGATTTATGCCTGAGCATTTGTTATACTATGTATTTGGGTCACTGAAGCATCTATTCTATTGAATATCGATATCAATGAAACGCCCATAACATGGCAAGTACAAGCCGGTCACACTGTCTTCTGAATTTAAATGCACTCTACATGTAGGACAGCTCAATAGGAATCCTTCAACAAATCGAGTTAGATTTCACTTTAGGAATAACTATCGTGAAGTTAAGCGCCTGAAAGGTGGCAAAATCATTGGCTAAGGAATGAGTAAGGGTATAATAATATTTTATGGGTGGTGCTACATTCCGCGGTGAACGTGATTAATAATTGGAAATTATGAAAGTTGTTTGTGTCGGTATTTGAACCTAGGCAGTAAGTGTAGCCCGAAATGAAAAAGTTCAACGTTTTGCTTACTCTTACTTCTGAGTCAAAGTTTAATTAAAGAATGTCGTCATAATGAATGACTCACGGAGAATCTATAGCAGAAACTACATATTTTTGTGGTTTTCTATTGAATCTTGATTTGTTTAAACTTACTTTTACACGAATATGTGCACGAATGCATAAATTACACCTTTTTTTTCTACACATATCGGATTGTCTCAACAAACATTTAATCATTATATTCTCCTGCTTAATGCCCACACGAGACTCGCAAACGATCGAAGATCATGTGAATAACACCTCAACTCAACGACCTTGGAAAATGTAATTAACAAATTGTTCGCAGTCAATAGGTTCGATCGAATACAAATTCCTCGGAGATTAACACAACGTAGAGAGGCATACATATAAGATGATTATAACAAATCCCGACGGCGAACTAAAAACCCGTTTTGGATTCAAAGGAGACAGCTCTTCTTACCTGGCATCAAATACTGCAGATTAAGTTGTTCTTCCTTCTCGCGTTCGCTCTTCAAGCATACAGCAGCACCGGATAAGAGAATTGCGGCCAGGAGACATGTTCCAACACCAGCCCATGCCACAATGTATGACCAGTCGTATGATACCTTTGTGTTATCCTTTAAAACCTAAAAATAAACACATCATCAGTTGATATCTCATTCATCAATTCAAAATCAAAACTTTCTTACTGTTGTCCATTGTTGGAAGTAATCTTCACCGACCACTTTCTCCTTTTCGAAGAACTCAACCGTATGCCATAGACCCATGGCACCGGCAGCTAAAAGGCATGCCGCCAACAGTAAAATCGCTGTAGCTGTGATCGCACCCGCCGATCGTTTCCAGCACCCGGAAAGACCAGTCCAAAAAGCACAGAATATGGTGACGAAACTGATAAACAAGATTAAAATTGGCCCGCACAGAGGTCATTATAGTGTTCTCTGAAGGAAAGTGAAAGGCCTACATACCTAATTATGAACAGAGCTACACATGACCGTGCCAAATGTAATCTTGATGTCGCATCATCGTTCGGAATCTTCTCCTCATCGCTGCTGGGGAAGTAGTCAACGTTGGAGCAGTGTGTTTCAACGGGCGATAAGTATGTTGGAACTGAAAATAAAATAAAAAAAGAGACAAGATTGGTTACGAAGTGTGTTAACTTGTTCAGTCCGATCATGAATGAGTTCATCAATGGCAGACAAAAAAAATATAATCATCGTTTATTTTCATTGACTTGACTGCGGCAATAACTCGAGGCGAATGGTATACAAGGAGTTCGCAGAAGAAGAAAAAAGGAGATGTAGGCAAAAACAAATCCGACAACAGTCAACACTTGCCGATGATGGGGTGAAGGAAGGCGGAGAAAGGTGGCGCGGATATGAAAATTATCTCGTGTTATTTTTGTTTACACTTGTTAATTATGTCAGCTCTTTTGTTGTTCCGCCTGACTTTCGTGATTTTCATGAAAGCCTAAAGCATGAGAGTTAGACGTTTTGATTGGCCGACTTGTAAATCGTACAGCAAGGGCATTTCTGGGAGTGTTTACCAAACTCTAATCGTCTCAGTCATCATCTGTGCGTTCGATACGCGCCTGTTCAGATTGTAGTCAATTAACCTGCATTTGTTTGATCTATCTACGTTCACAAGATTGCTTTTGCCAACTTCGCATATACACACATTCCTATTTACATTGCTGTTCAAACGATCGTTTTTCTGAAACCCATCCATTATTGCAATTCAAACACGTGCTTTATATACAATGAACTCAGGCCATTTGTGTGTGGTTCATGAAAGTTTCACTTAAACAAACCGGTCAAAGGTTATATTGGCGCCATTAACAAAGTAGGGTCACACAAAGCGGACTTGAAGAATTCGAGTCGTAAAGACAACGAAAAGAATGTGACTTAATTGAAAGTACACACTCGTCCCATTCAATAATGGCCCACGAACATGACTTCGATGCTAATAGAAAGTTCGCATGACATAATAGATATCACTGTCTGTTACTCAAACAGTTAATTACTGATACAAGTAGTTGTCGCGTCTTCTTTTCGTTTGTCTTTCAAGCATACATACAATTTTATGATCACATAAACAATACGTCAAGGTATTCAAAATAGCTCTCAGCATTCATGACACAGAATATAGGACACGCCTTTCCTGTAAAGCTTCAACCAAAGCACAGCTCAACTGAAACTAACACAAAACACACAAGTGTGTTGTATGACTTTCATTGAGTAGTTATTTGAATGAATTTCGCATACGTTAGTTCAGGATAATAAAACAAGGTATCAAAGTCCAGTCCGACCACGTTTTGCAGAGTCGTTAGCGTGGTTAAATTTTATTTGAAGCACGGACACGTTTAACAATAAAAAATAGTTAAATTGCATTGAACGTTTATTAATCGGATTATTGGCAAAAAAATAAAATAAATATTTGCATGCTGTCGCGTGTCGTGTGATTTTGGTATTTGCAAAGACAGAGCTTTTACTTTCAGTGGGTTACAAAAGATACGCATAACCATATCTGGAATATCACACTTCCATGCTGATGTATATAAGTCGAATTAATTAATAGAGAGTGATGCATAAATTTTGCGTGAATAAATCGGATCGAAAGAAAACCAAATCAGGTGAAAAGATTTATACAAAAGAAAGAAAGCATTGCATGTTGTTTGGTTTTCTCGTTTAAGATGATGGGAAGGCGGAATACCCTAAGGAAGCTTATGCTAAATTTTTTGTTCAAATCTTAAACGGATGCGGATGTTTGGTAGCACTTTTTTCCGGACAATTTTAAAAATACCGAGTTCTGTGTTTTTTTCTTACAGCAACAACTCGTGTACGTGTTTTTGTTCTATCCTACAGTTTTATGTCGACTGCGGAATTTGAGAAGCCTTCATTCATTCGAAATAACAATTTCGAGATCAATGTCTCTAATGAAAGCTGAGTTTGTTTTGATAAAAGTCGCCTTTTTAGAGGCACTCACAACACTGAATATTTCTTACCTGCGGAAGTTGGTGGCCTTTCTTTTGGATAACATATCCTAAACAATCCCCTGGTTCTCGTGTAATAAAAATATTTACTGTTCATGCTGCTAAGCAATGACTCTGAGTCCGAATGTTTTGCAGCAAAAGTCTGGAAAAAAATATAGAAAGAAATAAATAAGTAAGTTTGCTCATAAATGTGCATGTAAACATATTAATAAATGCAAAATGTTAATTTAGAGTCCCTATTAGCAATTCAGTTCAGAAAATATGTTTTATCTTCGCAACAACTTTAGTAAGCAAACAACAACGAATGGCAATTCATATAGATTTAAAATAACCATTCGTGACGTATGACACCCAGTTGAGACCCGACCCCTGTTATCAAATACCCCTCAGAGAGAAAGTAGAGCTAACAGAGCAAATAGTTGCATGGTTCATTGTTTCATAACTCTAACCTGGACGTCGAGATTATTTTTTTGTAGAAGGTCATCCATATTTTGGTTCGGAAATTAAATTTAAATTAAGCACATTTATGATTAAGACTTGGATCAAATCATTGTAACATGGAGTTATCTGAGACATTTATGATCAAATGGATGAGTGTAAATGGATGAGTATAATATGACATCTATCAAAGGGTCCTCCTCCACGGGAGGTCTTGCAAGACTCGAATCTGACAAGATACTTTTCGCTCGCTTTTCGATGCTGATCGGGTAATAACTCGACCGGAAAATTCAGTGAATGGTCGTTTTCAAAGCCACAAAGCCACCCAAAAGAATAAGACTCTGAAAGATCACACGATTTTGGTGACAAGTTGTGGCAAGCCGAAATGGCTCTTATGAGTTTTGGCACATTCTTGTTGAAATTACATATCTTCACTATATATTTGGTTGTAGCTATGGGAATTGACGGTATTAATAACTTCTCACTGATTTTCAAAGGTTTATAGAGCAACGGCACAAGCGAAAACCCATAAAGTGACTTTTTGTGGATGCAACGGTCTTCATCCTGCAATCACATGTGGAAATCAATATTTCCTTATTTGACAGTTTTGCGTGTTAACTTATTCACCGATTTTGTCTTATTTTGTCTAGAATCAATCCAAATCCAATCAGTTCTACAGTTCAAAGACCCAATCATGTTCTACGCATCCCGTGGTGTGCTGTCTGCAGAAGAACTTTAGATGGGTGTAAAATTATATGAAAAATAAAGACTAGATATCGTAAGACATCGACACATTGCGCTAGAGCTCGTTTAAAGTGGTTGGCTTGTTAGCTTAAACTAAGGACTCGACGTAGCCCTAGAGATTATTATCGAGTATATACACGCTCGCCGTGAGATGACACAGTCGCCGAATTTCTCACGACGTTGCGTATATACAACTGAGCCGCACGTTCGGCAAGCATTAAACGATGCATGATGATAGGGCAAGCCACTCTGAATAGAGTGAGCTGGATATTATTGGTAACTTTGACTTCTACTGAAACATAACAATTGGAAAATGGATCATTGCGATTTGATCCTTGAGTAAGACGATACATATTGCAAAATGGCAAAGCTATAAACTCCACATATTTAAGTATACAGACTCGGGCCTGCATAACAGGTTTCACCGACGGCAGCACTCGAGGCCATTCTCTTCCTTCCTTCTCTTGACCTATTTTGCAGCAACAGTGCAGACAGAATAAGTCTTCTGTAACTTATTCGATAATTTCGAAATACAAGGCACTAAACAACGATTCCAGCGTCTTTTAAGCTGAAGTGGCTTCGAAACATGAGGCAGCACTAGCATTGAAAAACCACAACGTAACCGATAAATCGGTTAGACTGTGAAGACAGAGCATCAGTGAGATATCCTTGATAAAAGCGGTGACCCTCTGCAGGATGCCGGGGCATACTGGATTCAAAGGAACGCCGGACAGACTCGCGAATAAGGTATCGGGGCTGGCAGAATCTGTAGCCCTGAACAGAGCCAGAGGTCGATGGCTTAGTCTGAGTATTAGAGCAACGTTTAGGGCCTTCCGGCCGATCATGAGTAAAAAGAGGTCAACAGCATTGAAAGGCTTTAGTCAGAAGGACGTGAGACGATTAATAGGAGTCCTTACCGGGTACTGTGCCATATACACACTTGCAAAGCGTTTGAACTTTTCTCAAAATGTCTTGTGGAGATGAGGAATTTATCCGATATCTACTCCATGCCTGCCCAGACCTAGCAAACTCCTAGGAAAGCACTTCTTCGTAAAGCTGTAGGACTTAAGCGGTGTCTAACTGAAAAATCTCCTAAGATTCATATGTGGATCTGGGTGGTTTTAGGACTAAAGTATGTTCCCAAACAAGGGCAAAATGGACTCAACATGTTAGTCAAAGTGATTCCCTGTCGACCCTAAGGCCGCCGTAGATCACCCAATCATCTACATACCCACCTACAAACTCGGATGATCATTTTTGGTGACGTGCTTATATGTTGACGAATCCGTCTTCAATAGCAATTAAAATATTTTACCTTCTAAGTTCTCTCTGATCTCTACATGATTTCGTAGAATGCAACTCTTGGCTTTCCAAAATTTCCTCTGATTAGGTTCCGTTCCATCGATTAGATACCATTCCATGCCTAATTAACAAATCAGAATGCTACCGAACAAGAAATCTGTATCCAGAAGGAAAAACATGCACAGTTATTCCATCATACATGAGGAATTCGTAGAATCTTAGCTACAGATTCTCGTGTTCGGTATTTTACGTTAAATAAAGTAGCAAATTAAAAGACATTCTATGTGTGACCCAGAAACAGGAAATAATGTTTATGAAAAATATTAAATGCTGACTGATGTAATCTCTATATTTGGTTCTACAAAAGCAACCACGTGTATTTAATGCTGACAAGTGTAAATGTAAGAAGAAGAACTTGTCGACCAAGTGTTTTTGAGTTATCTCTTCCGCTCCCAATGCGAGAACCCCTATTCAATTATCACCTAAGAATTCTGTTCAGTTTGATTATTACTAACGTTTCATACCTCCACGAATTGTATTAGCAACAATTTAATTGCATCTAATTAAACACACACTCCTTGATACTTTTCCGCTTGATAGGCATTGTATCGACACACTCGTAACTTAATTACGAGACTGTGTCACCTATAATCGGAGAGAATAACAAAATAAATTGTACCTAAATTGAATAACAACTTTTAAATCATATATAATGGATTTTGTAATATTTTGTCAAGGCCTAGACGAAGGAGAAAGAAGAGAGCAAAATAAAACTTTTATTTTTTGCGGCAAGCAAACAAAAAAAAAGTGAAAAATGCTGTTTGACCATCTTTTGTCAACTTTTTCTTTTTGGCGGAACCTAATAAAACTGCTAATGAATGAGGGATTGTAAATGACTCCTACAATTACCGCTAGCTTCATTCATTCATGTATTTCGATGCCAATTAGATTATTATATTGTGGATGACATAAGAGTGTTTTCTGTGTTTGTTAACTTGTATTTATCTTTTTAAGTCAAATACAGTCGCAGCTTTATTTGGATAAGGTATGCAAACAAGTTGATCTTAAGCATTTCATGTTGCCGACAGATGTGGGATGCTTGTGCTTGGAGGAGATGTCAATACCCTTCTAGTTGCATGTTTGGTGTGTAATGATAAGATAAATGGTTTAATAACCTAAGACTTTGTGTGAGATTATATGGCTTTATTATGGCGCTGCATTTTTAGTTTAAAAAGAGGATTTACAGCAAATATAAAGGTATATAGCGCCAGATGCACAAGTGGAGATAAGGCCATGTGTACATTTTCTAGATAAAGAGCCATTTTAATAAAGCACTTTCCTGTACCGTAATTGTTCTCAACTTCGTGTCGAATGACATTCAATCATTGAACAAGAATTGTATAATATGAGGGCTTTCAAGAGTTCAAGCCTTAGCGCAAGACACTAACGCAAAAAGTGCTAAAAGCAAGAAAGTTGTTTTGTTAATCATCCTCACTGTCTTCTGACCCGTATGATCCATTGATGGAGTCGCTGGGGTAAAGCACGTGTCAGCTGTACATCGCCATCATAATGCATCATGACAGCGCACCCCACGAGAAGCCTGTCAAGCGAGGAGAGTGCCAGAGGGACGGTTAGACGATTACTTCAGTCGGAAGTAATTGTTCGCACAAGGAAGTCGGTCTATTCCTTTAAAGTATGTTTTACTTAATATATAAATGTTATGAAGAACAACGCACACAGTAGAGATCTTCAGGCCACTCGATCTTCCACCATTGACTCTAACTCATCAGAAGTTATGCAGCAACCAGGCGCAACCAGGGTTTTTGGACTTGGTCCAACCACCTTGACCTGGGTCTGCTAAACGGTCGCCTACTTAATGCAATCTTATTTAAGGCACCCCTCGGAAGTCGTGTTTTGTTAATTGAAATTTGAAATGACTTGTATGACGCCGAATAATACGTAATTCTTCAGAAAACTAACAGCCTTTTGACTGTATGAGTATTTGAAAGGAAATCTGCACTCCTTCGTGCCTTCGAAAGAAACATTCTACGTCGGATATACGCTCCCGTCTACGAGAAAGGTGAATGGAGAAAAAGAAATAACTGCGAACTCTACGAACTGTACCACCAGTCGCATCAAATGCATGGGCGCCAATGCTCCAGCTAAAAGAGTCTTCGAATCCGATATGTTCTCAATAAATAAAGACCTAAAGAATGTGTTGTCAGAGCCTCCAAACAATTACAGAGGACTCACCCTATCTCGAACTCTCGCTAAGTTGAATTTCTCTCTAACTCGAATTTTTTGTTCACTATATTTTGACATTCCTCTCAATTGTCCATACAAAAAACCATCATCTAAGTCGAACTCCCTCTATCTCGAACTAATTTTGATATGCCGTGAAAATTTGACTTAGAGGTACAAACTAAAAATTAACAACATTTCCTGTTTTCACACGAACTAAACAGAAAAAAAGCTGAAGCAGACAACCAACAGCTTGCAATGTAGAAATTTAAAATGTAATGGCTTGCATAATTTCATGTCTCTTTCCTACATATTCTCGTCTTGAACACATGCATCTTGGCAAACCCCATGACATTATTTGTCGAGTTACGTCCAGGAAAACCATGTGTGTACGGCAAATGCATGTATATGTACATTTGACCTGCAGAAAGGTTTTGTAAACATATGAAATTAAGAGAACAAAGCCATGCAACGTCATGCCACTTGAGGAATTTAACATTACCCATTCAAAGTATAACCACATGTCGTTCAAATTACAAAGTAGTGACTCCCAAAAAAAAAAATATGAATCACCCTTTCCAGTGCAAAGTCATTCATCCATATGCTGTGTTTATCTGTCGAGAAAGTGCGCGTAAATATGAGGAATGCGTTTTTGCAAACTAAACTAAGACTGGCATTCAATAAATAAAAGTATGAAACTTGATTTGCATATCAATTACTGTGATGTACACGCTTTATTTGGTCGAAAACTTTTACTTTCTCAACTTTTTTTTTTGTGCCTCACTTGCACCCAGCAGATTATCGATACTTGGAATGTAATCACGTAAAATATATGAAAGTATGTTTTTTTTTGAAATTGCATTCCATCGACAAACCCAAATGAATTTCGAACTGGCTAATTAGGTGAAGTAGAACAGATTAGAAAATAATAATTAAATGAGAAATTCGTACAATCTAGTTTGAAAGTGATATTTTTGTTGGGCGGAAAAGAAGAGTTACTCGTGCTTTTTATTCTAAATCCATTCTTATACTACATTACTTCTTGTTCATACAAATTCCAGCTGGTTGTTTAATCTGTAACACACATCTGATTGGAATGGACACAATTATATGCCCCAAAACTGAAGAGAAAGTGACAATCGGTCTTACCAGACATTCTTAAAAGTGGAGATCAACTATTCATTCTACACGGCAAACGTCCTTCTCATGAGAAGTAAATTTTTTTTATTTCCAAAGTATTCCAATTGAAAGCGTTTAGACAAACAAGCGGTGGCAGATTTTTTCTTTTTTTTTTTTCAACAACACATTAAGTGATAATTTAATAGCTGCATCAACAGTTACGGAATAACCACAACCGAAAATTTACTACTTTGACACAGAGTGTCGGGGGATCAAGTTAATAAACTGAATTTGTTTATTTTTCATCTAGATTTGAGCTTTCACTCTCGCATTTATTTACATTATAAATCAAACAGATAAAGTTTGCTCAGTTCGCGTGCGATGTCAAAAGAAACTCTCACTCCGTGGATTCAGACGGTTGTCAGTGCGCATGACAACCCATTGGAATCAGATCGTTGATTTTCAGATGAAATCGATCTAATTTCTCGATTGAACTCTTTCGAATTCACTACTTTAGATTGAATTGATAATTGTTATGTTACGTAAAACAAGGTGTGAGAGATTATTACGAAAATATTGGGACATATTCGGTTACACTCGGTATAAAACGCATATCATTTGCTCCAGATTTATTACGAAGGCCCAACTTGACCTAGAAAGTGTAGGAATAAGATGCAGATATATTCTAAACGTTTTTTTCGAACGCTTCGGAATTCCGAGTGAATGGAACTACTTGTGGTGGAAGAAAACTACGTGCTCTTTTAGGAATGTTAGGAATTTAAATAATTTAATTGCAAGAATATACAACGCAGAAGGTGTAGTTTGTTTGAAAAAATATACTCGACAATCGAAATACTGAGACAATTCATCTCATATAATAATTTGTCCAGCTACGTTTATTCATCTTGAATTAATGTTAATAATGAGTTCCAGTTTTTAGGCCCTTTGACATATATATTTTTTCACATTTACTTACTGTAGCAGGATTAAGTAATCTTATAAAATAATTGCAAGTCTATATTAAGAACTTAGCCGAGTGAAAGGCATTCGTATTTACGGAGTTTTGACTATTAACATTTAAATTGGAAGTTATTATGAACATTAATTAAATTCAGTGGCTAAAAATGGAAATACGTTGTATTTATTTAAATTCGTCCCTATTAACAATCCCTCTCGTGTGTACTGGCAAAGAATTCCACAGCCTAACGACTTGGACAAAAAATTGACGTTCCGACATGAGGCTAAAATCATTAACGATCTGCATGTCTAGCTATGCAACCAATTAGGTAGCATTTATTGTAAACTTTTGATTCAATACATATGACAGTCCAAACTTTTTTTTTTTGCAAGTCACAGAAATAGTTGAAAAAAGATGTTTCATTCATTCAATTGTGAATGAATCTATACTTCAGTTCTCACTGAATCAGTTCAAAGTCATTTCACACCACAAATCAACGCCAATACGTTTATATAAATAAACAATTGCTTGTTTTCCATTAATGCACGTTGCATTCACGACTGACTAGCTTTTAGGCTCTTCTGTGAAAGAAATGATTTACCACATTTCATGAATTATTTATGATTTCCTCCATGGTTGCATTCACCGACACACTGTACAAACGGTATCATTACCTTCAACTCTCTGTGTCACTTCTTATAATCTAGTTAAGAGACTTCATAATTTAGGGTCCAGAGGTGGATTTGCATATTTGATCGCATGTGCGTATTCATGGCCGAATGGGCAATGGCGTTGCTTATAATCATGGACTTGTTCTCTAAGACCAGACCAGCAGAGGTACACATTAAAAATTCAACAAAACAAGTTTGCTGGGAAAACTACATTTTTAACTTAAAACCAGCCAAAGCGCAACAAGAAGTTGAAAGTAGAAATTCATCTGTATGTTGATTTAGTTTTAATTAAGCTGTGCTTTAAGGTGAGACATTCACAAAGCTGCCCAACACTTGAAGAGCTGCCATTTGTTGTTTGTATTTGTTTTGTGTTCGTTTTGACAAATCGCCAGTGGTTCACTTTGTTGTAAAAAAGATAATCAATTTAATTTTGTGTGGCAATGTATGAAATAAGTTTATCTGTGGTAGCGTTTAGTTGAGTTAAGTCTAGTCATGGCTTTGCTATGTTTTCACAGTAATTGACTACTGTAGACGGGTGTTTTAAACGTGCGAAGTGTGACAACAGGTTATGTGGGATAAGATCATGTTTCTCATTCTTCTCCAGAGCTTAGGAATTGCTTGGGTCCGTTTTTACGTGGTGATCATTGTTAACTAGGAATCCTTTTTTATGACTAAACAGATTACCATCTAAGTGTTGTTCGAGGTACCATGTTTTTTTAGGTTTAAAATTGATGATTTATGTATATGAAATACTGTTTGCTTGAACATATGCAAGAAACTAACGCATTTTTTATAAAATAATAAACTCCCATCGAATTCGAGGGGATGAATTTGCTCCGGAAGTAACTAAAAAAATCCAGTGAAATTTAACGAAACTGAACGAAGTGGTTATAAGGCGTGTATTCGGTCGGATTGTTTAAGTTGAATTAAGTCTCCTAACGTTGAAGGACACTTTAAATTGCATGGTGGTAGACTTAACCAAATTAAAAGAAAACAGATAATCAATATTATAAAAATTTACAAGACAACAAATAAGTTATTGATTATTTATTTATGAGAAGCAACGCCAGACATCATAAGAAATTTTGATTTGTGCCAACTTAATTGAATAAACATTCGTAATAGCCTTCAATTGTGGCGACGGTGGATTAGTGTGAAGGTGCGTCGACTCCTACGCTGATGGTTCTAAGTTGAATTCCCAAATTTAACAACTTTCATAATTCATCGCTTCACCTCTTTCGAGTCGTCGTAGATTCTGTAGATTCTATCCACTCGTGATACTTACGGCTTGCCAGAGCGCTACAGCATCAAAAGGAGGTGATTGTGGTTTCTATCTCCTCTTCATCCATGCAGCTTCTGCCGAAATCGTTGTATGGGACAGCCATCCTGCGAGCGTGTATGCTCAGTGCGCAGTGTCCGGATATGACGCCGATGAGTGTCCACCTCGGACTGTCACGCCACCATTATTGTTACTATAATAGCCTTCAGTTACCTTCTGATCAGAAACAAGTTCAACAACAACCTTGATAAGTTCGCAACAAGACTGGATTGTTGTACATTTCTTTTTGTTTACACCGCCTTGACGACCACTCATTAAAACTTAAAATTGATTAGAAATTGAACTACATTCCAAATATGTAACTCATATCATCAAAGAAATGTAATATCAAGCCTAAACTCAGATCTTTTTGATAGTTAGATGGTAATTATAAAAAAAAAAGTATGAATGGATCCATAATCCAAATCAAGCAAACATTTCAACAGAGCTAATTCATATTTCAACTTCAGTGCGTACAAATGCTTACAAAACAACTGCGTCTCGGTGTCAAAAAAAAAAAAAAACCTTAAATTAAATACAATCAAGGCCGTGATGTTAACATCATTTATGGCACAACACATATCACAACAGAAGAGCGTTCAATTACAATACAACCTTCACGACTTGACCGAAAACGTGTTCATAATGCAAGCACGCATTGATATGCTTCAGAAACTTGTCGAGTGCTTTCATTTTGCACACCCTACACAGTAAAAGCGTACCCGGTAAAACTAATTATCGTTCCGTAACGTAATTCTCCGGTCGACAACTTGTTGCATTTCTATCGAATAGCAAATTTATTTTGAAACGAAAATGATTTCTCTTGACTTTTAGCAGCTTGTAAAAATATGTCATTACATCTTTGCATTTGACTTTGATTCGACTTTGACTCTTTTCAAGATCACATCGTGAAGTTCAAAACGATTCTGTGTATCTGGTGTATCCAGTACATTAAGCTTCGAGTTAATGTTTACGTAGTCTCTCATTTAATTTACATGGTAGCTGCGTAGCCAAATCACCAAGGGCCTTCGGATTTAATTATTTTGAATAAGTTTTATGTATCCTTTTGTCTGCGGAATTTTCGATAGCGGCATTCTAATTGTATCAGTACATTTTGGTTAAACAGAGTTTTCACATTAACAATAATTTATAATAACTCTTCAAGTGTAACCAAAAAAAAAACATCACCATGTAACGGCTGTGAATAGACTACACAATGCACTCACTAGGCAAACTCACGGCTAAAATCATCAAACCTAACCTTATCCGCAATTGGAAACCGTATTAGGAAATACCTGCGGTTGTAAACAGAATTTAAATTTAAAAATGTAATTATTTGTAATCTCATCAGAGTGAGAGGGTGACACGAAAGAGGAAGTACAAGAAGATAAAGATGAAACAAAAAAAAAACAAGCCCAAAGAATGCCGACGAAAGTAAAATATAAAACACACAAACACAGGCAAACCTCATTTATCACACTTTCTTTGTTACGGCCATAAGCACCTGCCATGTGAAAATGACGGTACACAACACAGGAAGAAACTGTCAAATACTTGGTGATCGGTGGTGATATTTTTTTTTATTTATTTATTCGAGTCTTAATCCACTTATTTGTGTCAATTGTATTGAGTACATTTGAGAAAACGGTTTCGCAATAAATTCCATTTGTCAAAATGTGATCAAGATAGGTACATGTGATGAGTTTTGACGGTCAATACGCAAAGTCAACGAATTCAATGGATGAGGGAAACGTGCGAATGCGACATATGGTTGCTTTAGCTTCGGAATCAATTAAAGTTAGGTTAGTGATTTGGTTCTAAAGTCGACACGAAATAAAGGCTAAACCATAATGGATGTAGACATACAACTTATGCCACTACACAGAAATGATACATTGTAACCACAATACCTACTTCGCTCAGTTTCGTTAAGTTTCGTTAACCTTTGCTTAATAGGTGTGAATGAAATCAATGGTCCTTAAATGAAAGTCGGTATTGGAATTTTGAACAACTTCTCCAAGGCCATTATGGGTATTTTGAAATTTCTCTTCAGTTCTGGCTACCTTTCGTACTGTTTTGACATAAGCTGATGGTTCTTTTTTATGTGGGAGAAGTTAAATTTAGTCGATTATTCATAGAAGTACTCCCAACAGGAAACGGACATTTAAACCCTAGAAGAAAGGTTAAGGTTCATTGGAACTAGACAGAGGAATGCACAAAAGTTAACTCGAAAGACGAGTTTGTCTAGGTCTTCACTTTTTTTTATGTGGAACTTGCAGTGCAATTTAATGATGTACTTAATATTCAAATGCGCAATGTACAGAACGTGCGTCTACATAACTCAGCAAAACGGTCGTGTTGTGCGTGATAATATTTGTTCACGAGTGGAGGGAGTCAAAAGAGGCAGACTTTTGTGCCGGTTTCGGTTCACAGAATTGTCGCGATAATTAAAGAAACATTATCGCCTCTGTTCTCACGTAAAAATATCTATTTCCTTTAGATGCACAACCCACAACCTGCTTGGCACACAATTGCAAACGCCATACAAAATCTAGTACAAAATTTCTAAATTGTTCTCCACCTCTCTGCCTGAGTTTATTGTATGTAGGTATCATTCATAATTGAACCTGTTCCATAACAAATATCCAAGCGATAATGTTAGGCACAGATTCGATTGAAATAGCTCGTTTCACACCAGTCTTGATGATTACGTACTTAATCATATATTCTCTTCGTTTTCTAACACTAGCTAAGAAACGCCCAATTTGATAGAATCAACAAGGAATAGATGCGAAACAAAAAAAAACCTGATTGTTCTCTGTTCTCGACTATGTATGCACCTTTCAATTGTACTCAATCCATTAAAGAAACGTATAAAAATAAATAACACAAAATTTCAACTTCATACCAAACAAAGATACAGCCACTGATAGATACATATTTGTACTTCCCACACTTTCATTTTTTTTTCCAACGCCATTCCGATGGTATGAAAAGTTTCATTTGTGTCTTTGAAAATAGAGGTCGACGCTCATGTGAGACCATAGGAGTACGGTTTAAATGGAATTACTGTTGACGTTTCGCCTTTTGACAGATTGGAATTTATTGACTCAAAAGGTAGAGAGTCTATCAAATTATGATGTAATTACTTCCAAATCGGTCGTGTTCTATTCAAGAATGTGCCACGTGTGGGCCAGATTGTTGTTTAATTTAAAGCACTTAGACACATCCAATTCATCTTGTCAATAATAACATCATTGAATGCTGCTAGATCCAAGGCAGTTCCACTCTAAATATACATACAATTCGTTAGAATCTTGTAGATGAATTGGCTAATAAAGAAGTCGAGATTGGGTTGAGTGCTATAGACATGTGGGATGTTTGGTTGAAACCGAATGAAAAGCAAACACTCTTGACTGTCTTTTCAAAGGAATTGGCATCTTCGAGACATTTTTCAAAACAACAAAATTTAATTGAGTGTAAAGTGTTTGTGTTCATTCCCATTGAAATTTGGGGTAATATTTCCGTAATGATGGAACCACTCTCTTTTCATCTAGTTGCCAAATCACAGTACTTAGAATAATAAAATCAAGAAACGTTTGCAAATGACATGTAAACAAGGCAACTGTGACTGTGAAATGGTTTTAAGGAAACTTGAATTAAAACATGGTACCCAAAATACGATCAGTCACGGCAGTCTGCATATCTCCTGGGTCAACGTTTCTAAAGAGTGCTTTTTTAGACAAATTGGGATTGGTTTTTTGTGAAATCACCTGATAGACTTGAAAGTTCTCAGTTGTTTTGAGGTTAGTTTGGTTTGAATTCACCATGAATAGACTCACGCCAGTACCAGAAATAAAGTAGTAGAGTACTATCTCTCTTGGCCCCGTAGCATTGTGTGACAACGTTTTTATATCGTTTTCCCAAGCCCAAGCACAATTGATCAATCAGAAATTGAAATTTACACTATTACGTGAATAACAGTCAAAAATTTGTGATTAACTGTTGGACAAGCTGTCAATCAGCTGTGAAGTTTGCTATCCTTATAGTACATGATTTCTGGCCGGAAAAACGTCCACAAATTGTTAACATTTATTTTAAAAAACATGCTTCAATACTCAGACTCGAACTCAAATAGTTATCGAAACACCATTACGTCCAGAAAAAGTCACCGTGTTGTGCGGCCGGTGGAGTCATTGGTCCATATCTAGTTACAGAGACTTGATCACCTATATCGATTACCTTTTTCGTGGAACACTTGGACTTGAAAGACGACATGTGACGCATTATTGCCGAAATACAGTCTGATGTACTGCAAAGAGCATGTGGAAATTGGACCTGCAGATTACGCCATGTACGCGCAAAACTATGTGGCCACATGCCCGAAACATATTCTTTAGCTCCTTATATACAAATTAATTTTTTTAAGACGATTGTGAGTATTCTTCTTCTTTGTGTGGCCCTACAGACCTGGACGTTAATCAACAATCCTCCCAGCGTGATCCTTGGCTAACTGCCAGTTTTGCACACCATGTTTATTGAGGTCCTTCTCCACTTGGGCGCACCACGTTAGTCTTGAGCGTCCTATGTTGTGTTGTTCCAAAGGTTCAGAGTAGAAGGCTCTTTGGACCGAAGGTAAGTTGCTTTACACGGCCTAGCCACCCGTTGGATCCGTAGACGATTGACTAGGCTCATGTCGAGTTGTTGAATCTTTTCCTCCAAATGCCATCACCGCAGAACCTTTCCCGCGATTGGCAAGAGTTATTCAGTCTTTGATCTCGCTACTGATGTTGTTCGTACTGTTTTTGTAATGCATCCAAACAGGATTTAAGTGGGTCACTACTGCTTCTCCTGTTTATCTAACCTAACCTACTGACTTGTTCCTTAGATTTTTGTCGATTGGTACATCGAAGCCAACGCAAAAATCCAATTTTCCCCAACAGCTGGCGGTTTGCGAACCAGCCCCTACACGAGAAAAACATGGCAAACAAGAACAAGTTTGGCGAGAATGTTCGTCGTTTAGGGCTACCTTGAGCAGACAAGCGATCGATTTTTTGAAAAAGATGAACCAAAATCTTGTAATCAACTATCAATTAGGTTAAAGTCCAGGGTGAAACCCTGTCTCCGATATTTTGTTTCAATAATATTTGGAAATCATTTGTGGGTGGAATCAGAATGTCGTGGTCGGTATCCATTTTTGTAATAACCTGGGTAATCCTAGTATTCATTCATCAGATCTAATATTCAAAATGTATCCGTAACTAAATATTATCTTGTCGTTTCCAAATAAATAAATACTTCTAAAATCCAGTACCACATCACTACGGCACACAACCAAAAACAGCATAAAACCCAGCACGTTTCAAAAAACAAATACAGGAGTTCGTCATAACTCATAACTTATTCATAGTGATGGATACCTTTAGCAGTTCGTCATACCTACCAGATGAAATGATGACGACGAAAACACGTGAAGTCATAAAACAAGAAAGCAGAAAAAAATCCCAACCGCACATGTCCAATAAATCTGAGTCTTTCGAAAGCTGTCAATTTGTCTTAGAATTAAGCAGTTTCATTCGAGATCCGTTTCTACAAGCCAACCAATGATTCCGACGTATTCCTTCAGACGTGCTTTAGACGAAGACACGAATAGTTTAGAACGGACTCACTGATAAACTCCCTATAAATATTCACCTCTCCAATGGACACAATTTTGAATAACAATTCACTCCCGAAAACAAAGGCCCTCACTACCATCTGGCTTTTGTTTTCGGGACCACAAATCTGCATATTTTCATAATCACCCTAAGAAAAGACACGGAAAGCGAATCCGCATAAAAATCAAATTTACACACACGACAATTTTGTTTGTGTCCATTGCTTGGGGGTCTTGTTGTCGTCCGTTCCGTTCGGAAACGAGTTCTTCGAAGTTTGCATTGAAATCTCTCGATTTCGTTTTTTTCTCAAATTTTTATTTCTCGTTTTATCGATTTTTGAAATTCCTACGATCATTTTTACGAGATAACTACTCGCACTCGTATCTATGTGACCCGTACGATTGTGTTGGTAATTGCTAATGCGTAAATTTGTTCATTCGAATGGAATGTGGCTCTCTGGGTGGGTATGTGTATGCGAGTGTGCAAATGGAATGCATCGTCAAACAATAAATGTCTGTATAAGAAAGTGCAAGACCTCGGCGATATGAGGCTCGTTTCGTACGGATTCAAACAGCAAAACCAAAACACTTAAAATCAAATTTCATCCGCATCGTATAATTAGGCGCAAAAATCAATTTCAGTTGAGTGTGCAGGGAGGCTTCACTTGCCACTTGCACTGCACGGATCCCTAATGTGTGTTTCGCACATTGACTGTGCACCTAAACAGACAGCAGATAGAGTAGGCAGGCACCAGTAGTACAGCCAGGTACAAGATCCACGGTTGACATGCTCAGGTAGTAAGCAAGAGCGAGATACAGCCACTCATACATTCCATCAGCACGATCGTCGTGTCGTGGTAGCCAGCGTATCGAGGTGTACTCGTATGCGCAGTGTGTGCAGGTGTTTGTGTTAACGTTTCGGATGGTAATGTTGCCTGCTGGTGGCACAAAAAATTTCAAGAAAGAAAAAAAACTGTAGAAAGTTTAATGTTTGGAGAAAACGCTTGACTTTGAGAATTCCAATTCGGACGGGATTTTTTTTTTGTTTTTTACTCGACTTCGTCCGGTCTCACACTCAGACTTAGTACCACCAAGCAAAAAAAAACTGTTAGTTTAACGAGAATTTGCATTAAAAACGAAACGGGGAGAACGCTAAGTACCCTGTACTCAGAAATGAAAAATTTAAGGTCATTGATGATGGACGATAAATAAACTACACTACGCTACGGTACCAGCGGTTTATATCTGTACCAAAAAGAAAGAAAAAAAAACAGACCAAAATGTTACGAATATGATATGTATGTACACACCTGTATATTATTCCGTTTAACATCATAATTTAGCCAATTATCTGTGGAGAATGCGATCGCCAACAGGGCAGTAGCAATGATGGCGGATATCGTTGCTATCGACAGTGTAACTGCGGAGCAAGGCATTTTTCTGTTCCTGTTCTCGTCGACTTATTCGATGTATGTTATTGAAAAAAGAAACTATTCGCTTTGCAGGGGATACAAGAATACTTTTTTTTTTTTTTATTGAATTATCAACTTTACACACTCGATATATTTTTAAGGAATTCGAATCTTATGGGTTAGCTACACATTATTACTCCGAAAATAATTAATAATTTTTTTTTAATATATTTTTTCAAACTTTAACGCCAGACACCACCGCCTTTGGATTAACGAGAGCAGAAATATTTGTATTATAAGATTTCTCCGGAGACTGCTGTTACGATACTAACTTCGAGGCTGCATTGGAGTCGTACTGAAGTCGGTTGAAAATACCTGATCCACAGCAATGGCTGTGAGCTAAATTTTGTTGTTGTTTCGACAAGAAAGTGAGAAGGGTACGGTTGATAGGTTGTATTTGTCTTGCCAGTGTAATGAGGTATTTTGTATTTTTCTTCTTTTTTTTTTGTTTTCTTTATCAAACCTGGGTTAGAAAATGTACGAGAGTAAATATGTCTTGTTTCTTGCCTCTTTCTTGAATTCCGGTTTGGTAAAAGAGAAAAGCTAAAAGTGCAAGACAAAGTCTTCGATGTGTGTTTTTGTGTGTAAGGTTTTTGTTTGGATTGAATTGTTGAGGTTTTTTTTTGTCGATTGAAGAGAAAAACCGAGACTTAAGAGATTGCGGCAAAGGTTGTTTGATGATGACTTGAGACCTTGTGACTTGTGGTGGATTTACGACATTTTTTTCTCGTGGTGGAACCACTGTTGTGTTGATCTACAAGTGATAAGGAAAGTCGTTGATTTTTTTTTCAAAAAATAACAATGGACGATGGTCGTGGTGGGTTTGTTTGCACTAATTTTTGTGCAAAGGAATGTTTGTAGATATACATCTGTGATTCCATAAGCTTACTGGAATAAATAAAGCAGAAATTATAGAAGTCGGCTTTTAAAATGGGATATCTATAGTGTGGGCTAGTCCCTTTCCGTCCCTAAATCTGGAACAACTTTTGAATGAAAGGATAAAAACTAATGAAATAAATTGCAAATAAAAGTTTACTTCATGGACATTTTTTTTCAGATTTATTTTCGAATGTTGAGGTTTAGCTACTCTATAGTGTGTGGTTTGCTAATGTAAACATTTTCCTTAAGGTAAACCCATCAAAAAAAGTTTAGAGCCGACAAATCAGGCGATCGATGTGGCCGTTTTATTTTGAGATAATGTGATTTAATGATTTTTTGACGCAATAAGTCCATTGTCTCAGGATCGGCTCAGGATTGGTAGCTCCGTCTTGCTGAAATCACATGAGCTCAACATTGATGTCTACTTGCATTGTTGAAAAAAAAATAAGTCCTGAAGCATTGTTCTGTAACGATGCCATGAACTGTAATGCTTACACCAGGATCATTTTCAAAGAAATCTACCGTCCATAACGAGGTCTACCGGTACACCTCACATCGCCAACGTTCAAATATTGCTCAAGTTTTGCCATTATTGCAGGAATACGGGAGCAGTTGGAGCATTTCGAAATCCCTAAAATTGCTGGTAGGCGCGTTAAATGTAAATTATTGACCGAATGTTTTCCAAAAAAAATATTGTGACGATTTGTGATCGTTGTGCGATCGTGTAGTTAGGTTAGGTAGGTGTGCTGCCAGCGAAAACGCCAGCACATTTAGACCATGTTGGTCCCTTGTGATACCCATTCTCAGACTACTACCACTGATCGACAATTCCAGTTGTTGGGCCGTTAATTTAATCCCAACGACAAATGGTGACTGGACCAGATTTGAAAACCGGAGAAAACGTACTAACTTTCACTGGGATTCGAACCGGGGACCCCCATAAACAAGGCACTCAACCAACTGCGGCATCCTGCTGTTTTTCGATCGTGTAATGCTCCTGTCAAACCTCCCAAATCGTATGTCTGCAACAACAAAAAATACTCAAAAATATCTATAAATAATTGAGTTATTAATTTCTGGGACGAATGGGACGTTTAGCCCACTCTGTACATGCACCTGTCATTCAGGCTACTCATAAATTCGTGGTAGTTGGTGTCAGATTCAATCACCGAATTCCTGTCTAAAAAAGCTTTTGTCAAGCTTCAACGTTCGGAATCGGTATAAAACTGTAGCTCCATCCAATCGTGATAAACAAATAGCACGCCCAACACCACTGGTTGCTGTAGAAGCTAGCAAATCCAGGCTAGGGCTCTGTTTGGATCGGTGTTCCGTAGTATAATTTACCTTACAAAGTGGAGCTTAACGTAAGTTTGTCAATTACTTACACAACGTGTATTGTGTAACATCCACCAAACAGCCTCGGTAAAGACTGGACAACATTTTCTTTGTTCCTCTGTTCCTCCATTTTCCTGGTCTGAAATCGGTCGACAAGTGTTGAGTTGCCATACGACTGATCTGAAGGACTTGTCGTAAGAGCGTTCACAATGCGTCTTGGCAATGTGACTTTGGCTAATATCGCACATTTTTAGAAACCTTCTTCTACGTCTAGAATCAATGCACTGATTGAGTATTATTTATAATCCATCAATGGAAGGATGGAGGATTTAAAATTGTATCGCTTTTATTTTCAAATCGATCACACGCTGAAGGCACTCATTAAAAACAGCAGAAAACACACTCATTCCAGAATATATTCGTCACTCTTAAATGTGTGTGAGAAAAGTAAACGTCAGACTGACAGCATTTCAATTCCTTGTGTTATTTTCCGGTGATTTGTTGCTAAATTTAGGGAAAGTGTATTCACGTTTTTTTCCCAAAAGAATGTGGTACAAGTTCCATACACTACCGAAATCTAATATTTTATTAACATCTTATTATGGACAATTCTACAAAAACTAAAAAGACCAATAATAAGCCTCATAATAAGCATCGAAAAGGTACTCACGAGCTAAAAAAGCGTCCATCATCTAAGCCTTACCGAAGGGAAAACGATATTTACATTAAAACAAACTCTAGTTTTAAGGTACACATACATCATTTGCACGATGTGTTCGTTGATTAATATGCATTATAATTCCAGGCCCAGTTGAAGCAATGTGAAAATATTCTAAACTCTGGAGTGAAAGATATCTATTTGCATTGTCTGGGTAACGCAATAAGTCGTGGCATCAACTTAGCCTTAACTCTTGTCAATAATTCCAACGGTGTGCTGATATATGAAGCAAACACATCTACAATAGAGCTGATAGGTAAGAATAATCGCAATGTTCTCCCCATCACAGACGATAATAGTATGTATTTCCTTTTAGATGAACTTCACCCTCTCTCCGATCAAGACGATCTGACAATACAGCGCAGACTGAACTCCGCTCTACATATTAAAATCTCAAGGTGTTCGGATTTCGAAGTTGATCTTTAAATAGTTTTACCATTGATTAATAGACGGAAAGTTCTAAAGAAACAATCAAAATGTTTAAGTTATCCGAGCTAGTTCGGTGGTTAGGTTTAACAGAGTTCGAGATATTTGTCAATCTTCTTGCGCTATTCTTATTTTCCTTAACACTTGCGTTCAAAATTGCTGGTACATTTGATGAGATTTTGGTTGATTGGTTCACGGTGTTCATACCATTGTTTTGCGCAGATGTGAGTAATGCCTACTTCTGCTTGATTGTCTTCATCCGAATGTATCTCTTTGTGGATAACAAGAGGAAGGCATTTCATCGTTTCATGTGGAGTACGTACTTTTTAGTTTTGATCACTATTTTCCAATATCTCTTGTGTTTGAAGTTATCCGGTCAGACGGGCCTCGAGTATAGTGAGGTCTTCTCACCCATTTTTGTTCTTCTGCAATTGGTAGCTGTGCGAGCTTGCCAACTGCCCAATTCCACATGATTGCGGGTTTAGATATGGTGTGGTAGTATAAGTTAGAAGCATTAGGATAGGAATTAAATTATACAACATTTTATTACAATCGACGTGTATTCATAGAAGTTAATAAAGATATAATCATATATTTAAAATTCGTTTGAATTTTGTGACGTTTGTTCCTATGGGGAAGGACACTACCCATCCTTAAATGTGTGATGAATGACCGCTCGATCCATGGAAGGTACTTGCTTACATGATACAATCCGTGTTCAATATGTTGCCTAGTTCTTTTGCGCAAAGAAACTGCTCCAAACATAGAATACACACAAATTACAAAATTTGCACGACTTTTTATTTTCAAAAAATGAATCTGGGAATGTATGTGTATGCGTGTTGTAAGCGTAAATGAATTTAATCTAAAATAATTTGAAGCATATTTAGAAACAGACTATCCCTTTAATTGCTGTATAGAGTATGTATAAAAAAAAAATTAAGAGGCCAATAACGTTACACAAGTTTACAAGTCAAAATAAAAAAAGTACTTCATTCAAATGTCAAGCGCTCATGTGGCAATCTTTTCAATATCATCTGAATTCTCCGCGTTTAGGAACTCTATTTTCTTCTGGAAGTGCCCCTCGATCGTGCGACAAATTTGCATACCCTTTTCGCTGTCTACCAGATTGATGGCAATTCCATTTTTACCTTTCAAAGAAAAATACTGGTTAGAGTTGAAACAGTAATTGCGGCCGACCGTTAAGACTTACCAAATCGACCAGTTCTACCGATACGATGCAAATATGTTTCACAGTCTGCATTGCCCTTCTGATCCACGGGTAGATCAAAGTTAACAACAATAGTTACTTGCTCCACATCGATTCCTGTTGAAATGGAAATTACCAATGACATGCGATGAGGAAAGAGGCATTTAATTGTTACCTCTTGACAACACATTGGTTGTGATGAGTACTTTCTGAAGGCCAGCTCGGAATCTATCCAACACAGCCAAGCGCTGATCGACTGTCAGATCACCGGAGAGTACAGCCACTGAATGCCCGTCGTTGGACATTTTACCGGCTAACCAGCCAGCGGCTTTTCTTGTCTGCAATGATATATACACAGAATCAGATCACTTCAGAATATGGCTGGTGAGTGTAGCGTATTTACGTGACAAAATATAATCGCTTGTCCGATGGTGATGCCACCATAAATATTCTGAATCGCTTGGTATTTCTCATCTTCATTTTTGCATCTAACATAATATTGCTTAATGTTATCTAGTGACTCCTGTTCCCTTAGCAATCTATTGGGAAGAAAATCGATCAGTTTATCGCTCTCCTTAGATTACCCTAGATCGCGGCAAACCTTATAATTGTTGGATCCTTAACGATGTGCTGGGCAAAGTCCATTACATCCTTCTCATATGTGGCCGAGAAGAACAGCATTTGACATTTTGGTGACAGTTGCCTTTAAACATGACACAAGAAGCAATCAAAAACTCTTACCACATCAAACATACTTATGAATACGAATACACTGGTCATGATGGCCCTGAGTGGCTATCATTACATCAGCTTCGTCGAGAACGAAGACACGGATTTTCTTTAAATCAAATACTCTATACTTTAGGCCCCAATCGAGGATTTTCCCAGGAGTGCCAATAATGATGTGGTCATTTAATTTTGCATTCTGTGCAACTGGGGAAATAAAAGCAATGTTAGACCATAAATTCAGCCCGATCATCGTTCACTCACCTTCTTCCCCACGAACCGCGAATTTTAGTTTGATTTCTGGACAGTATTGAGCCATCCGAGCGGCTACCTCGCCAGTCTGAATTGCTAACTCGTACGTTGGCGATAGACACAGAACCTTGAAGAAAGCCACTCGTTGCGGATTACATTGATTTGACAAGCGGTGCAGTGTTTACCTGTGGGTACTCAAGTTTCGTGTCGACACGACTTAACATTGCCAAAACAAAAGCCGCAGTTTTGCCAGTTCCAGATTGACTTTGGGCGATCATGTTTTGCGGCGGATCTGCTAATAAGGTTGGTAGGGCAGTCTCCTGAATCTTTGATGGTGCATTGAAGCCCATTGCATAGATTCCCTTCAATAATTCTGGCTTCCTGAAATGAAGTAATAATGCTTAATATAATCCAGAATTGACTCTTGAAGTCTGTCAGTGAAAGTAGAAGGAAAACAAATGACGACGACACCTTTGTAACATATTTCCAAATACTCGATTATCCCTATGAAGGCGTGTAGCTCCTAATGTTTCGACAGTACAGTCATTGTTTGTTGAAGAAGAGTGTGCCATCATTGAATATATTGTTCCGTGATGCAAGAAACTATACTTTCCTCAACGAATCGCGATGGTTTTCTGTCTAGTTGTATGATATCAGTTAGAGAGCAGACATAAGTCAACGGAAGAATAAAGTGGCATAAATCACGTGCCGGAAAGGAGAAATATATTTAATTATTCCGAAGAAGCCCATGACATCATTCTTTCGTGGCTTGTCAAGGGTCAAGCAATTAAGTCTGATTATAAGTGCGAATTTTTGCGTTGCCGGTGAGAAGAAATTTTAACAATTTTTACACCCACTCACTTAAATGTACTTTCGGATTGCAACCTCTTATCCATATTCAAGAAATATGCATGACGTGTTGCTTTGCTCGTCGAAATTATTCCTCTTTTTTCTTGCACAATGGTTTCGGGAAGCTTGTGAAAGAAGAACTAGCAATCACACACTTTCTTCCGACCAATTAGTCACGCAGAAACCTTTGCAAATTGCAGACGCGTTCAGTTGCAAGTTCTCTCTTCTGGTTCGGTAACTAATTGTTATTCTAATCAAGTTCGTTGGTTGTTCATTGTTCTATTTCAACACAATTCGCAGCCATAACACTCGCTGATGTTTAATATCATTAACAAAAAAAAACCGGGAACTATTGCAGCTAGAACTGTTGACATAATACTTACAGATGTAGCGCCTCAAAAGTCTTCACCGAATGCAAAGGTGATGTAGGATCCTTACGTTGCACTTCCAAATCGAGCTTTGATTCAACCAGACCTTTGCGAATAATTTTCAACAAGAGACTAGTCTCAGCAAGACTGTAAATAGATGAAAAAGCGCCATGCATGCATTAATTACTAATCCGAATGGAGAATCCATAAGCAAGTTCACCTGGCTACATCCGGTTGGTCTTCCTGTGGGGCAGGATCATCGCTTTTGTTCTCCGGTGATACATTATCTTTTTTCTTTATGTCCAACTTGTCGACCTTCAACCACATGTTAGCATCAGTTCTTTGAAGGTATTCATTATGAGGATTCACTTACCAAATTCGAGATTTCCTGATCTTCGGCCTTTTTTACCCAATCAGACATTTTTGAATTTAGTTCCTTCACCTGTTCACTTGGGATGTTTTACAAGGGTGATGTACGCAATGTATTGACTGTAAATACAAAGGATTTACCTTTCAAATGTAAAAGGAATGGGATTCTGATATTTGGTGTGCCTTTTAGCTTTTGCGGCAACGGGTAATATAAATTGTTTTTTTGCTTTATTTTGCGAATTGTGGTTAAAGAAATGTCAGCTTATTCAATAATCTACTACATTCGCAGAATGTGGGTGGTGAAAACATACTACTTAGGGTCATGTTACACAGCTTGTTTCTCGGATTTGATATTAATTATTCCTTAAGGCCGTGTGCCAATTACGTTAGATTTATATATCCACAGGATAAATTGATACAGAAGAGTGAATATAAGGGTCAACAATTTAACGTGCCCTGGAGCTGGTGAGGCTATATATTTATTTCATCCATTAACTCAGAAAAATGCTATTTGAATTGCAATTGACACACAATTCAACAATAGATTGATATGTCAACACCGAGCAGATATGAGTGCCATAAGAGAAAAAGTGCTCGTTGTGATTTCAATAAAAAATGTCTTGATCCATAAATAGGTTTAATTACTGTTTACTCTTGTTGCCATAAAAAAACATTTTAACACATCTTGAAACCGTTGCTTCTGCCACCTATCGGTCACTAGTCGAAACTATAATCATTTGCTAAATTACTAACATTTCACGTGCATTCCATGCACGGGAACTTTTTTGACACACAATCTGCCAAGCGCGCCCGTCAAAAGTCTTTTCCACTATACAATTAAGCCAAGATGGTATGTTTCCGAGCCAACTTTAAATAATTCCGAATTTTTTCTTGCCATCCTCCAATAAAACCTAATATTTTTTCCATATCCTTTATTTCCATCATGTTTTTGAAGTGCTTGAACATTTATTTTCCAAAATGCCGTCCTAACAATGTGTTAAATTCCAGGTCAAAGTAAAGTGCTCCGATCTGAGAACCAAATCGAAGGGAGAGCTGACAAAACAGCTCGAAGACCTTAAAAATGAACTTCTCGGTCTGCGTGTAGCTAAGGTTACCGGCGGAGCTCCATCAAAGCTTTCCAAGATGTAAGTTCAATAAATGATTGTTTGAATGAATTTCTTGATTCACATCCGATCTCTTCTCTTTCATTGCAGCCGTGTTGTGCGTAAGGCCATCGCTCGTGTTTACATTGTTATGCACCAAAAGCAAAAGGAGAACTTGCGCAAAGTGTTCCTTAACAAGAAATACAAGCCCCTAGATCTGAGGAAGAAACGTACCCGTGCTATGCGTAAGGCATTGTCCCCCAGAGACGCCAACAGGAAGACTCTTAAGGAAATCCGCAAGAGGTCCATCTATCCTGTGAGGAAGTTTGCTGTCAAGGCGTAGATCGTACAACCAGTTTTTGTAAAATTAACAAAATAAAAAAAGAAAATATCAGTCGATGTGTTTTCTAATGCAGACATAAGATGTGGAATTGAGAAGTGAACTGTGTTAAGAGTGATATCTGTTTAGATGTGGAAGCTGCATTTGTTTCGTTTTGAGGTCCGCTATTGCAACCATTCTAACAACTTGTCAGGAAAACAATCCATCCGTATCCCAGGATGAGTTTGTGAATGAACAACTTTCTGCCAGTCTTCTTCCAATAAGGTGAACGGAAACTACGTTTTACTTCGATTCAATAGTCTTGTGCTTGTTCAATATAATGTAGACAATTTATTCCATGCCGCTCGATCTTTAACTGACTGCCCAGAATATCTACTGTAGAAGCAGAATCGTTTCTCTATAGTTACAATCAACGACACGCCGAATTTGTCTTCATCGTGTGATGCTACTGTGGATGGACGTGATCTTCAATTATCAAGCTTCCCCAGCTAGCAGCCTCCATTTCCACACCAAGTTCTTCTACTTGTATACACCACTTGAGTATTGTACACGCGCTGTAACATGACAGAGCCACTCTAGCCATTAGATCCTTAGATGCCGAATGTCGAATCTTCCCTAGATGTCATTAACACAAATCGCACCCAGAACCAAGGATCCCTTTTGAAGTTGTCCATGCCTCTACGCAATACAGCCGGACAGGGGTATTCAATGATTTGTATAAAGTCAACCTGATCACAGACAGGGGACAAAAAAGCGTATAAAAAACGCTGTCAGATGAAATCAAGGGGCAACAGAGGAAGAAGTTGAATATCTCTTTACTCATTTATTTCTGGAGTTCGGTTCCGATGTTACATTGTTCACTTAACCATCTTGTTTTGTTGACTATTTTCAGCTTTGCACTACTCAATGCCTTATTTGATAATGCTACAAATGCTCAAGTAATGAACTAGAATCGTCTCAAAAATTTAAATATTTGGTCTAAAACGAAGGAACAAGGTCTGGACAGCAAGCTTCTCCCCCAAAAACTCAAACCGCCAGTTAAACAATTATAGTATTGTGCAGATCGTCTGCGGGAACGGGAAATGTTGATTTTATTGACTCTGTAATTATGACTCCTTCGCTGATGACAACACCCTCAAGTTTTCATAATAGGGACGGCAGCGTTTGTTAAGCACGTTTGTTAAGCACATCCGATATAGACAGAATAATTTACCAGGGTAAGAATTATAGAGTCGAATTCAATGCTGTCTACTGTCATTTAAGCTAATAATCAGCCCTGAAATGCGCTTGTGTCGATGAAACCGTAAAGCTTTCCATCAACCAACACTTAGTTGGTATTCGAGATCGCCAAAAATGCTGCGAAATGTCTAGGTTTCCCTAATCGATGCAAGAAATATGTCTACCACTCTGATTTGGCTTTGATTTATAAGGCGTATATCCGCCCCAAACTTGAGTACAACGTTCATACCTGGTCTGGTGCCCTCAAAACCATCCTGCACCCACTAGATAGGATCTAAAATCGAGCGATTAATCTTACAGAAGACAACAATATCACAGAGTCATTAGACTCGCTCGAACCCTGACGTACCGTATCTTATTTGTTTTATCGCTATTTTAGCAAACGATGCTCAAGTGAGCTAGCCAATTACATCCCTCTTCTCCACAAATTCACCCGCAATACTTGTCTCGCCAGGAATGCCCATCAGTTTACCCTTAAGCCTGTTTTCGGATGCGCAGTTAAATTCTGAGACTCGTTGTTAGGCCGCACTGTGTAATGCTATTTCTAGCCCAATATTTTCTAAAGACTACAAACCGCAGATATTTACGAGCAATGGCACACAGGTACCTCATCTCTCTTTCTCACTGTACAGTGTGCAAAAATTATGTTTAACGTCTTCGACGTATGACCAAAAGTACACAGCAAAGAAGGTTAAGGAATAGTTGCTATATCATACCCCATAGCGACATAACCACTCAACTCTCCGGTCCTTAATCCCATTCCACATTAATGGGAAGTTTGCGACAAAAATATCAGAAAAAGTAGCAGTACCTCTTAGGAAGGGTTTCTACCGGCTTAACCCGAAGGTTAGGCCAAAATCTCGACTGTGGTCACAAAAAACCTTGTAAACTCGATGCGTAGAAGACTAGCTGCAGTTGTCAAAGCCACATGAGATCCAAGGAAGTACTAAATTTTAGTTCACTTTTACCTTTTAAGCCTATTTCATTTAGTTCTCATCTGAAGTGTATATCTGGAGTGTATTTCTTAATTATTCGGTAACCGAAAAGTGCCCCCTACACTGAAATAAAGGCTCTACGGTTCACAATGCTGGACAGCGTGCACTGTCCAAAAAGTATGGGATAACTGAGATGAAAATGCCTCGCGTAACAATGCTCGATGGAATAAGAAATTCAAAAAACCGAGGAAGGCTTCGCGTCAAAGACCCCATCTCTAAGTAAGTTTCGCACGACCGGCTCATTTGGTATTGTCATGTTCAAAGGAGAGATCCTTCAACCCCAGTTAAGAAGGCAATGTCAATCAACGTTCCAACGCAAGCGCAAAACAGGCGCAGGCCTTCAAGCACCAGCATTTGACCGGCCTCAGTAATAAAGTGATCCGAGACATGGAGGCCTGCTGATATTTCTTGATGTCGAATCGGCTAACCCCGCAGACTGGCTCTCGCAGGGACCAGTAGGGATGCAGTAAAGTGGGAGAGTTATGATCACCATAGTTAAGATAATAACTTCGTCGAAAAAGAAGAAGATACAATTTTGTATTGAAGTGTAAATTATTTTTCCAGACGCCCGCGACCATGCGCATATTTGCTTCTGCACTAGTTCTGTGTGCTAGTGGGTACACATTAAAATTCGCGCTGCTCTTGTCTATACACGCTCGCGTTGAAACAGTTGCTACCATCTCTAAGAAAATCAACCTAAGAAATCACCCCCACCACACCGCAACCACTTTGGTGACATGTGTGACCATAAAAAATCCATTTTTCTGCAATTCCAATAATTTTTATTGTGAAGTCATTTATATATTTTTTGAACAAAAATTTGCACATTATCAAGATTAAATTCTTATGGAAGACCGCCCACCAAAAATATGGGGCATCAGTTTGTATACTGTTATGTGGAGATTGATTATCTAAGAGTTCACGTTTAAGCAGATGAAGCTACTTTTAAGGCTTGTTGGAGATCTTCAATCAAATCATCGACATCTTCTAGACCAACCGAAATGCGAATAAGACCGTCTGTGATTCCCAATTTTTTCCTATCCTCTGCGGGAACTGAAGCGTGTGTCATCACAGATCTACAAAAACAAAATGATGATAAATACATTTTCTCTAGACGATCGATTGAATAAACTTACGGCAACTCGGCTAAACTCTCGTATCCTCCCAGGCTTTCGGCCAGTGTAAATATTTTAAAGGCTTTTAGTAATTTTTCTGAATGCTGCAGTTGCCCCTTAATGTAGAAAGAGAACACACCGCTGTAACCGTAAGTTTGCTTCAGTGCGATTTTGTGCTGTGGATGGCTGGGCAATCCCGGATGGAGGACTTTCTCTACGAACGGATGCGACTCTAGGAATTTTGCAATTACAATTGCATTCTTCTGATGCTGCTCCATGCGAAGCGCCAAGGTCTTCAAACTGCGGTTCACCTGATAGCAGTCGAACGGGGATGGAATTATTCCAGTCGCTATTTGAACAGATCAATAAAATGATTTAAGTTTTCGAAAAGGAATCAATTTAGTTTCCGTACCATTTTGCAGGAATCGAAGTCGACTCTCTAGTTTGTCGTCATTCAATGTAACAGCACCCATAATAACGTCCCCGTGTCCATTCATGTACTTGGTCAGGGAGTAAGCAACCATGTCGGCACCAAGCTCCAAAGGCCGCTGGAAATACGATGTCAAGAACGTATTGTCGACCACAACGATGACGTTTTCTTGCTGATGAGCCAACTTCGAAACTGCTTCGATGTCTACAACTTTAATCAGCGGGTTAGTGGGCGTTTCGATCCACATGAGGCGAGTGTTGCTTTTCATTGACTTAGCAAGTGCATCTAAATCTGTTGGGTCAACAAAAGTTGCTTCCAATCCAAATCGAAGAGCAACTTGACTTTAATTTGAAAAAAAAAAATGAGGATTCATATAATCATTCATCATTTAATTATGTCTTACCGAATAAGCCGATTGGTGCCCCCGTAGACATCGTCACTGATTATAATGTGGTCTCCACTGCTTAACATTGTTAAGACGGCAGTGGTAGCACCAAGACCGGAGGAGAAAGTTAACCCATGTTTGGCATTATCCAAGGAAGCAAGGCACTTTTCGAGGACATTCCTCGTTGGATTCCCACTACGACCATATTCGAAGCCCTGCAAATAAAAAATGTTGGGTGATGTGAGAAGAATTACGTCAGAAAGTAGGCGAAGAAGAAGTAAACAATCTCTGGTGGAAAATATAACATCTCACAAACAATTAGCTTAGCTCTTAGTTTTCTCCCTGCAGCATATTTTAGGTTTGAACAATTGCTGTATTGGTACTCGCATTTCACCCGGGAAATACGAAATGTTGTGGCTACAAATGCATAACGAAGATTGGCTCAAAAAAAAATCAGTGCGTCTAATATTACCGACAGGATAGTACTGGGTACATATTTACACTTGTTTTTCTCGATAATTTGCAGAGTTTCTGTTTCAGTTTCATTAGCGGCGTTCACACTCAACAATTTGTCGATACGACTTGCTTGACGAAAAATTGGAAAAAAGTCAAAATACTTTGTCTACCGTACTACAAGTCTTACTACAAGTTGGCAGACGAGGGTCCACATTGACAATTTGGCCAATCAAGCACGGTTGTCAGGCAAATCGTATCGTAACCGTTGTCTCAAGTCAAGAAAGCAGCTTGTGCCCTATACCTGAGCAACAGGATATTCGGCAAAAAGTGGTGTCCGAACCCCAAGAAAATTCTGTGGATGTACACAGCGATTGTAAGGCCAATCTTGACATACGGCATGTATGGTGGCAGGCCGCACTGAAATCCACCAAGCTCAGGCTGCTTACTAGAATAGAGAGACTAGCATGTCTTGGAGTTACAGGCGCTATCTCCACTACCCCAACCGCGGGCCTGGAGGTACAACTAAACCTTCTCCCACTTGACCTTTACATGCAAGCTAACGCTGCTAAAAGTGCCATTAGAAGCATTCAATCAAAATGCTGACTGTCAAGTACCATTGGTCATGCTAGTATACTGAAAAGACTACAAATAGAACAGTCCGAAAGTGACTATACACTCCCTTTCCTCGACTTTGAAATACCCTTCAGTTGCTATTTCCCGAAGAGTGGACCACAAAAGAACCCCTCAAAAATTCGAGCATCCAAGTATACACTGTGGGTTGAAGATGGAAACAGGCACAGGTGCGAGCATTTTCTCCGAATTGTTAAACATACACTTCTCTATCAGGATCCCTGATTATGGCAGCGTCTTTCAAGCGGAGGTCCTGGCAGTCAAAGAAGCGGCCAGAATGATAACAATGTTGGAAATACCACCGGCTGATATTACCATTCTAATTGACAGTCAAGCGGCCATCAAAGCAATTTCGGCGAAAGAAATCAAGTCCAAGCTGGTCGCGAGCTGCCGCGAGGAGCTCAAAACTCTAATCGTGCAACACACGATAACTCTATGCTGGGTCCCAGGACACAGGGACATATCCGGCAACGAGGCAGCTGATGAACTTGCCAGAAAAGGGGCCGAAAAAGACCCATCCCAGGCAATCGAATTGATTCAACCACCACTGGCAGATGTCAGGAAGAAGGTGGATGATAAAATTCTAGAAATAGCAAAAAAAAAAAAGGTGGTTCAACCTTACCACCTGTAAGACTACTAAGATGCTATGGCCCGATATTAATAGAACTAAAACCGACAAACTCCTCCAGTGTGGCAAAAGTCTACTGAGGATGGTAGTCGGAGCTCTAACGGGTCATAACCATCCGAAATACCATGAAACAAAAATGGGATTATCCCATGACTACATATGCAGAGGATGCGGCGATGTGGAAGATAGAGATGACACTCCTCACTATCTCTGCTACTGCCCAAGCCTAAGCCTCTGCGTCTTAAACAAAAGCTGATGCAATTCAATGCTTCAAAACGAATCATTAAGGTTTTAGCTTGAACATCAATCAAAAGACTCAATCTTCCATCTGGTGCTTGGATGCTCGTTTTACACAGAATATCTACACGTGGTGGCCCGGGGCGTTGTGGGTTTGTGCGTCGACTCATACGCTCTTGGACCGATCTGTCTAGGTTCGATTTCTGGTACGACAAGCAATACTTTTCACGGCCCCACCTCTTTCGAGTCACTGACAATGCTCAAAGAGTATAACTGTCTAGAAAAAGCTTCTCAAAACTTCGCCGTTCGGAGTCGGCATTAAACTTTAGGTCCCTTCCACTTGTGATAGAACAATAGCACGCACAACACGAGTGGTTGCTGAGAAGCTAGGCCCTGGCCCTGTACGGACTGTAACGCCACCCATACTATTATATTATCTACATCTTAAGGCAAAAAGAAACACAAATAATGCGAGAGCTCACAAGTGTCAACGATTCTCTAAATATTCATGCAAGGAGACATTCCCACAAATTCATTAGAACCTTCTCCAACTCAAGTACTTCAGAATAGTCCATTAAACATGTCTAGTGCTTCATCATAAAATTTTACAATTTTCCATTGTGCGATATGATTAATCCTATTTAAAGTTCGTTATCAAAGCAAACACGCGTATACATGACCAGTTGTCTAAGCTATTGGCTGAGAATGGATTCATTCAATTCAATCAATTCACACAATTCTTTCGCATAATATAAATGATAAAGCTGCGTTTCGGCAATCACGATTCATGATCTATTCAAAAGCAACAGTTTAGGCGGTCTATTTGACATTATTGAACTCACTTTAAAAATGAATTGAAAGATAAGCTCTCTGACCACACATAATAATCAAGAAATGACATTATCAGAATGTACATAATTGTATTTATACACATATTCGACGTCAATCATACGAAATATGGCCTCCAGCAAAGACAACTGCTCAGCTGTGCGCATGTTGAACAATTATTTTTGAATTGAAAAAACAAATTAGCAACGTTTGCCTAAAGTGCGAGATTCTACGAAACGATAGCATTTGATATTTGCTGAGTAATGGGGAACGATTGAGTTGTTAAACAACAATTAAAACGGATAATATAGTTTAATCCATGTTTTGGGATCCACTAGACTTTCTCGTTGACTTAGTCATTGAGTTGGGGGGAAAATCACACAAATCCGTGCTCCTTTTTTATGCAACATTTTTTATTGAGGCAATTCTATTTTTTAACTTGTTGATATCATAATATTGTTACATTTCTCATCCAGTGACGGATCAATTTAAACTTTAAACAAATCTTTTGAGGTTACAGTTCTGTGCGGAAATATGCCTAATCATCAGACACATTCGACACACGATCATGACATTCCAGTATTTTCGTGGTACATACTTGGGATTAATGTAAATCACAATACATTCCCTTCTACTTCCCGTAAAGAGCATTCAAGATTTATTCATATTAATTGTATGACACGAGTTTATTCTGAAAAGTACAAAGATCTGCATACGTATCGTATGTACCTGTATCACAGTATCGATGATTCGCCTGATTCCTGAAAACAATCTAGAAAGTAGATAGAAACTCGTTTTTTCATCCTCAATAACAGATCGTCATTCACTTGTTGATACCTGTAAACAACGAGACGAAACGCAATACGATCTCTTCAAGAAACAATCAAATTAATATCAAACTCAGCAAATTATATGTACACAGAAAGTGATGGCATATGCATCACACATACCCGCGGGGGTTTACTTAGTTCTATCGACGACAGGTGTCTTTCTTGTGTGAACAATTTCAAATCAGTGTCTGCAAAGACTTTCTGATGACATTCAATGAGTACATATGATACTGAAAAATGGCTAAGAATGAATTACTAACGCTTACTAAATGTTCCCATGAGACTAACCTCGCTCTAGTGGTGAAACACGTTGCTTAGAAAAACAGAGCAGTAAACGTGAGAAAAACATCAGCAATCAGATAATTAAAGCAAACAGAATTTTCCCCTTTTTTTTTTTTAGAAAGCTTGATCAAGAGATATCGTAAAATTCGTCCAGCAAAAATGTAATTTTATGTATATCGTCATTAGAAAGAATAGGTACATAAATCCAATTCTGATCGCATGAGTTCTTGATGATGAACATTCATACACTCGTCTCTTTTTTGTTACAATTCGTATATCAGATATCGAGGTATAGGCGGAGGCCTATATCACATTATTCTGATAAAAGCCAACATGGCTAAAATCAAATATCTCGTAAGATTTTTTTTAATTGCATCACACCACGCACAACCTATTATCTACTCTAAGTGAAGGAGGAAAATTTGTTAATTTCACATTATTTACCGGCAAAAATATCGAACAAAGTTACATTTAAATAGATGTGTGTCCAATGCGTATATGGGGAACTTACTCTGTGTTGCGCTGGGCCGTCTTGCTTGAATGTTGTACTTGTCACTATGGGCGGAATCACGCACAAACTGTTCCATTGCTCTGGATCCTGGCCAACGTGAATTGATTTAGTAGCGAAGCCCTTAGGTTGACTTTTGAAAGACATATTTGTGCTGAATATAGTTATGCTCGCGTGCGAGGGAAGACACTCACTGACCAACTGATTACGACAAACTGCCACAGCATTGGCAAGTGAATGAATATATATACCAACGGCAAATACAGATGAATCGTAACTCCATATTATTTTCTATGTGGGTGAATGTTGTGTGCTGTAGAATTTTATAGATTTTGAATCATTTTTTTTCATATAATCAGCACTATATTTAGTATTTCGGAAAGCAAATAAGTTGGGCTTTTTTGTAAATTTTATTTCGTTTTCGATTTTTTGCGAATCCATGGACATAATTTGTTTTGATATCTCTTCTAGCAGAAACCGGCGGCATGTACCACTACATTGATGGCGGTTGCTTATGTTATCTAAAATCGTTAGAATATACACCATGGCTGAGGTTCAATGAATACAATTAGATCAAATGCACTAAGATTACTGAATGACAGAATATTAAGGTTTCACTTTGCAATGTCTGCGTAATTGTAATTATTCAAATAATGTACAATTATTTTTCCTAGTTGACTTTTTGCGTAGCAAGATCTGTCACCGTTTTGGAAAATATTGAAGGCAGAAACTCACCATATCAGAGTTTAAAGCGTTGCCAGATCTGTACTAGAATTGCAAGCTTTTTTGCCTGCATATAATTGGATGAACCGTAAAATCGAATTATTCGCTATGATGACAGCATTTGGAATAATAATTTCGAAATTAAAATCTCCATTTAGGACGTCAATTTTATTATAAGTGTAAACAAACATTTGTTGATTTTTAATAATGTCAGAATGACGTTTAGTTACATGACAATTCGGACTGAACTCAACCGTTCATATCGAACATTTATGGTAGTGTGGGTAAACAACAAAAAGACAATTTGAACAGCTGATCCAAATGACAGACATTGCACTCGTCTATTCTGTGTGTTCCCTAACAATTTTATTTGGTTCCCACGAATAAGGAAGTTCATGAATTCATTTCAGTCAAAAGTTAAAACAAGAAGTTTAGATTCTTAAAATACAGTGTGTAGTCCATTGTACGTAAATATTAAGAACTGAGTAAGTAAATAGCTTGTTATCGTATGATTAACATACTTATGACATTAAATTAATTCGAATCAGTATCAATAAGAGTTGCGCATATTACCTTCCAATATAGTTCTCGAAGGTTTAATCTGTAATGTAAATTTGAATTATTGAACGTAGATATTATTGCATTTGTTCAACGTTGTCAAACGATGCCTAGATGCGCTAAATTGTTTAAGCAACATAAAGAACTCGATGTACAAGAATTCTTAAGACATGTTGACAAATAAAGTTCATTTGGGCGAATACTAATTATTTTTGGTTTCTTTCGCATTCAATGTAATACATATACGTTCATCCACCTATTGAAGAAACTTCCGGATGAATTGAAATTTATTTATGTCTGTTGAGGATTAAAGCAATGCAAGTGTCTGATCGGGATGACGGTTTCTCAATTTTTCATCGCTTGTGCTAAATCTGTTTGCATCAGTATTACATATTTCATAAAATGCATGTTTTCTATTTCACGAATAGACATATTTTCATTAAATACCCTCCTACATGTGTGGATGTGGGCAACGCGTCTATGTCTATTAAATGCACTCTTTCACAGTGCGATTGATATTGCGTTTTGATTGTTTATTCAGTGGATATTGCTTCAATTTTAAACAATAACAGTTTTCGAATCGTGTTCTCCTTCGACGCCCTCACATTACATGGTTGAGTGAATTACAGGTGGCTGTTGGCCAAAATACTCACACATATGTACGTTTGACTCGTATTAAAATTAGTATTCTTTACCATTTTCACGTGAACACTGTGCAAACAATTGATTCATGATTATGTTCAAAACTTGCAAAAAATGTGAAACTGTACTGAAAGGTTATTTATGTCTTTTATTTCGCAGGCGAACTTCCTTAGGACAAGTTTTGTTTTATTTGTTTTTGTTAGCGAAAGGTTCCCCACAGACGGCACCATAACTTTCCAATTTGTTCCGACTTCAAATATGCCCGTTAAAGATGATATAGTACCACCCCCTCCGGCGAATTCAAAGCAAATTGGAGTAACAAAAACACTCCTCTATAATGGATCAAAATTTCAGGGATTTCAGAAATCACAAGGGAACTCATATGACGTTGAAGTTGTGTTACAGGTAAAAGACAAAACATTCACAATCTCTTTAGCCTCGTCCCTGGAGTAGTTGTCTAACTTTAGAAGAGATATCTTATTCTTCTCAAAATCTTTAATAAGCTCTAATGTATTTTATAGCATGTAGATATGGAGAACTCATTTTTGTGTGGTTACCTCAAAATTAATGGTCTTACCTTCGAATTTCCAACTTTGACAACATTTTTTGACGGCGAAATAATTTCAAAAAAATATCCCTTCCTAACAAGAAAATGGGAGGCCAATGCAGATGTTGATAGAGGTCATTGGGTAAGGCTGAATTATTTCATTATTAACTGATTAACATTTCATTTCTAAATTGTATTTATTTTTGCTTTCTAGGGCAAATTCAATGCTTTTGCCGACTACAAGGATACCTTCTATTCGGACAACTTTGATTATGAAAGTTTGGAAAAGAGCGACTACGTGTTTATGAGGTGGAAGGAACACTTTCTGGTAAGCTATCCCAATTGGAAATATCATGTATCGATTGAACTGCGACTCAAATGGGGTCAACAAGCGTTTTAACCGAAAAAGCAGACGATTCGTTATTACTTAGTAATTAATGGTTTACCTGACAACGAATACAATTAAGTCAGTTGACTAATTGGCCACACGCCGCTTTCTTTTTCTATCATGCTCCAAGAGAAATTTGTACAAACATTCAATATGAATTAATTTTGTATTTTTTTTTTCATAGGTACCAGATCATACGATTAAGGACATAAATGGAGCTTCTTTTGCGGGATTTTATTACATATGCTTCACAAAGTCAAAGGGTAAAATGGAAGGCTATTATTACCATAAATCATCAGAGCTATATCAGTCCATCGAATTGAATCATGTGCCCGAGAGCTGTATTGAAATCTACGAGTTTAGATAAACACCATCTCGAAGTTGGCATTGCGTTGTAGCTTAAATTTATCGGTTAATTAGTCATTTAAAATAGGCGATGACGTTATTAACACTCAAGCAAATTTATATTCAGATTTAAAATTTGACTTGTTAAACGCTGTGGGCAAAAGAGAAGCTCCTCGCCAACTGTTTTCTTGTAAATAAGATACCAAAACAATTTATAACAACAATAAAAACAACAAATTTTGCTATTTATATTGTTTTATTATCTTGCAGCTTAGGAGGATCCGGTGGATCGTAACGTAGGTGTTGGAGTTTGAATCTGCCATTTGCGGTTCGAGATATTTACTAAACCAACAAATGAGTTTTTGAAGTCTCACCCAAGCACACATCAAATATAATGAGTTTCAATCTATAAAACAATTGTCTTCGGCGACGCCCATGAACTCGTTTGTTTTTTTTATTTTAGTCGGAGACAGAATATACTCGTAAGTATAACAGTTATTGACTAATTACATGTGTTTTTTAGAAACAGCATGTACAAGTGAGTGGCAAATGGTGCATTGCAAGCAGTGCAACGAGATTGCAATTGTAATGCGCAACCGCATCAATTAGAAGCTGCTGATATTGCTGTCTACTATTCAGCATAAAGAGGTGTGATAGTCTGTTGTTTTTGAATGTACGTTACGAGAAGTAAGGTAGCATATATACTACTTTATTTCTGTACGTTACATACATATCGAACGCTATTACGTCAAAGTTAAAACGCTGTTCTCGTAGAACATACATTGAATGACCCTGATAGCACGAATGCGAGCACAACATTCGGGGTTCGTGGGTACGTACATATCAGTCAATTAGCATTAAATATCTACACAGCAACAATCCATTTTGAATTCAGATAATGGATGAAAACACTTGATTGCGATTTGAACTATCGGCTCTACTAACCGAAAATCACATTAACCCACTGTGTTACACCAATATGAACACAAAATAGGGTGAGAAGCTGTTTCATTTGAATTATGAAAGCTGAATTTGTATTTTCAAAGAAATAAAAATATCATCTACTACATTTTGCAAATATTAAATACCAACCCTGGAATTTGTATTTCCGTAACTGACAGTTGCTTATTTGACGTTAATGTGGCTGTTGTCAAATCTGAAATTTAGCCGGAGAAACTTATTGAATATTATTTTATATACATTTTATTTAATTAACTATTTAAAGAAATGCTTTGCCCTGAAGTTTGGAAATTTCCTAATGATCAAAAGAAAACATTTCATAGATTCGGAAGTTATGACAACAAGGCGAAACAAACATTAGACCGAACAATAAGAAGTTCGCCCTTTAGTAACATGGTATGTAAATATATGTAGATATATGAAACAATTTATTTTTGTTTTTCCATTTTAATTAGCGGCACAGGTGGTTTCTAATTGTTGGCTTATATCTCGTACAAAGACAATAAACGACTGAAGAAGAATTATTCGATGCAATATTCTTAAGTAGAGAATCTTTTGTACATATGCATTCGCATTCTTCCTTCTGTCGACGCTATAAATACTTCCTATGTCGTCAAAATACACTCATAATGCGTCTTTTCTCGAATAATGTATTCGAATGTTTAAGCTTTTTTAGAGTGTAGGATACCTCTCAAAATATAAAGACATGTCGATTTATTCGGACGTGATTTTTTTCTCGACTTCGTTGTATCATAACGTATTTTGTTCTTAGGTTTCGCTTATCTTACCGGGACTTGAAGCAGTACCAGAATCCATAAAGCAGCTGATTGGAGCAAGTGATTATTACTTGATACGGAATCTTAAACTAAGTGAATTAATACGTAGAGACTTTATCGAGGCCTTTGTAAAGCAAGGTATGGTCAAATGCGCCGTAGTTTGCAGCTAGAAAGTGTTCATATTTGTTTATTTTAGGAAAACTGACCGGTACATCGTTGAGCGATAAAAATATAAATAATAATGAGGATATATTTCTAATATCACCAGAGGGAAAACTCACACTTTTGATAAGCATAGATCTCTATCAGACAATTGGATTGGAAGGTCACCCCGTTGAAAATTCGAAACGCAATAAGGATCGCTTTGGTAAGAAAAATGTTTTATTAAATTGATGCGTTATATACTCTGCATTTTCGTTCAACTGTTACTAACTCCATGATCATAAATCATGAACAAACATTTTTTTGTCCGCTGCACGACTTTAATTTCCGTTGGCATTCTTCGGAAATAGTATAAAGAAGCACGCAAAAAAAATGTATATAATTTGTAATTACCGATTTACGTCTCATTTCCTCCATACGTTTGAAATGTGTGCTATTTTTTGTCTGGAACTAGTTATGTACCTAAAATCCGTATGTCCAATTGTTGATATTGTGACTAACATCATCGCGGTAAAACATAAGCCTTAACTGGTAATCTTTTTCAGATTCTATTTGAAGAGAAAAGGCCAACAAATGCCTAAGTTCAAGCAACCACCACCGCTAGAAGAGTTGGCGTTAAAAGCCGCTGTTGCCTGGCTGTGCCAATTTGGGAGAATGTACATGAGAGATCTTCAAATTCTCTCCAAACGGGATGCCACTAAGGCCACCATTGTCTTGAAAGAGTGTCTAGATACAGCACATGATATTTTCCAGTGTACTGTACCGCATTATCTTTACGATCGTCTAGCAAAAGAAATATTCAAGACTTTCCCTAAACTAATTGATGACGTTAAAACTTGCCTACGTACATCATCATCAGTAAGCGAATACCTTAGCCAAGTCAATGTTGCTGTTGGACTTGCGGGGGTAGTCATTGGACCGTATTTACGATATTTAGATTTTCTTCAAGTGCCTAAAATGGTGCGCCATTTATCATATTCGAGATTAAGCACAATGTATGGCTTGGAATATTTAAATTTAAGCTCCTTATCTGGTGGTTGGAAAACATCCGACATGGAACCCCTTGTTATAAATGGATTGATTGGTATGAGGAACTTAAGAATATTAGTATTAAACTACGATTGCACTGATACGATATTGGAGTTCCTTGCACCGGCTTGTCCTCTGTTGCACACACTGGACATATGTTCGTCTAAGTCGATTACGAACAACAGCATTCAGTATCTGCAAAATTTAAAAAACCTGCGTGTTGTGCATCTGTATAGAACGTCGATAACTCTAGAAGGCTACGTTAAACTGCTGGTAAATATGCCGTATTTGATAGATATTGGAAGGTTTGATGACATAGGCACATGTTTGGAATACGTAGACATGACTTTCGAAGGTTACGAACCGCACAACAGACCGAAACTACAATTGAATGTATTCTCAAGTCGCTCTGTAGTTACAAGACACTTGCAACTAGTCGCCAAGTTGTGCCCCGAAGTGACGACAGTTCTCCTCTTCCACAATCCCTTCTTGAACGATCTCATGGCGTTGATCGCAATCAACAAATTATCCGTGCTTAAGCTGCTGTCTTGTGATTTTTTTGGTGACCAAGTTAGAGATGTGTTACAGGTGAAAGGATGTAATCTGACACATTTACATTTCGAACATGTTGATCAATTGGATATGAATGCTCTCATGTATGTAAGTCAATATTGTCCAGATTTAAAGATTTTAACATTTTACAATTGTGAGCTGATTGAAAGCACTTCATTGTACACCAAAAAATTGGCGATACCACCTTTCATCAATTTGGAACAACTGACGATTGCTGCAACTTGTTCCGAACAACATATGGAATTCCTATTGTCGAATTGCTTGAAAATAAAGACGATTCACATTGGAACAATGGCAACGACCAGTGATGGCTTGTTTGATAAAATTCTATCCAGAAATCCAATGCAACATTTGGAATCAATGAATATTGTTTTTTCGAATGCTCTTTCCATAAGCACGGCATACAAGTTAGTGGAGATATGTTCAAATCTCAGCGTTCTTGGTGAACTCGGTAGCTGGTCGCTGGTCAATGAATTTGAACTAGAATGTTTCAAAATGTTTATTTCAACAAAGAACTTGGATTTAGACATACACTCATCTACTCGATTTAATGGAGAGCCACACGATTCTGCAGTGTGATGCTTCCTGTCATTTGATTTGTAATATTTCTGTGTTTTAATTTACGTTAAATAAATGGATAAACTCTCAATATTTGATGAATTTCTTTTAATAGTAACAAGTGGAGTATGAAATTCACAACGAATCTCTAGAAACATTTCGGAAAATGAGTCTTCGAAGTATATAAAGCTTGCATATGTAACACTTTTTTGTCCGCAGCACGACTTCAATTACCGTTGGGAATTTTCGGCAATAAAGTAAAGAAGCAGGCATAAGAAATGCCAAACAAAATTTTGGAAAATTGGAGACCGTACTCATGTCTATGTATATAATTTGTATTTACGTCCAATTTTTCTTGTCATTTCCTCCATACTTGCGTTTGAAATTTGCGCTATTATTTGCCTGAAACCAGTTACATGCTTAAAACTGTTCGTCTATTACCGTCCAATTGTAGATATTGTGACTAATATTCGCGGTAAGATACGAACTGAAACTGGTAATCTTTTTCAGATTACATTTGAAGACAAAGGGCAACACATGCCTAAATTCAAGCAGCCTCCATCGCTGGAAGATTTGGCGCTCAAAGCGGCTGTGGCTTGGCTGTGCCAATTTGGAAGAATATATGTGAGCAATAGTCAAGTTCTTTCCAAACGAGATGCCGCTAAGGCGACCATTGTCTTGAAAGATTGTCTAGATGCAGCACATGATATTTTCCAGTGTACTGTACCGCACTATCTTTACGATCGTCTAGCAAAAGAAGTTTTCAAGACTTTCCCTAAACTAATTGATGACGTTAAAACGTCCATGCATACTTCATCATCAGTAAGTGAATACCTTAGCCATGTCAATGTTGCTGTTGGACTTGCGGCAGTGGTCATTGGACCGTATTTACGATACTTAGACTTTCTTCAAGTGCCGAAAATGGTGCAACATTTGTCATATTCGAAGCTAAGTACAATGTATGGCTTGGAATATTTAAATCTAGGCTCCTTATCTGGTGGATTGAAAACATCCGACATGGAACCCGTTGTTACAAATGGATTGATTGATATGAGAAACTTAAGGATATTAGTATTAAACTACGATTGCACTGATACGATATTGGAGTTCCTTGCACCAGCTTGTCCTCTATTGCACACACTAGACATATGTTCGTCTAAGTCGATTACGAACAACAGCATTCAGTATCTGCAAAATATGAAAAACCTCCGTGTTGTGCATCTGTATAGAACGTCGATAACTCTAGAAGGCTACGTTAAACTGCTGGTAAATATGCCGTATTTGATAGATATTGGAAGGTTTGATGACATAGGCACATGTTTAGAATTCGTTGATAAGACACTTGAAGGTTACGAACCGCACAACAGATCGAAACTACAATTGAAAGTATTCTCAAGTCGCTCTGTAGTTACAAGACACTTGCAACTAGTCGCCAAGTTGTGCCCCGAAGTGACGACAGTTCTCCTCTTCCACAATCCCTTCTTGAACGATCTCATGGCGTTGATCGCAATCAACAAATTATCCGTGCTTAAGCTGCTGTCTTGTGATTTTTTTGGTGACCAAGTTAGAGATGTGTTACAGGTGAAAGGATGTAATCTGACACATTTACATTTCGAACATGTTGATCAATTGGATATGAATGCTCTCATGTATGTAAGTCAATATTGTCCAGATTTAAAGATTTTAACATTTTACAATTGTGAGCTGATTGAAAGCACTTCATTGTACACCAACAAATTGGCGATACCACCTTTCATCAATTTGGAACAACTGACGATTGCTGCAACTTGTTCCGAACAACATATGGAATTCCTATTGTCGAATTGCTTGAAAATAAAGACGATTCACATTGGAACAATGGCAACGACCAGTGATGGCTTGTTTGATAAAATTCTATCCAGAAATCCAATGCAATATTTGGAATCAATGAATATTGTTTTTTCGAATGCTCTTTCCATAAGGACGGCATACAAGTTAGTGGAGATATGTTCAAATCTCAGCGTTCTTGGTGAGCTCGGTAGCTGGTCGCTGGTCAATGAATTTGAACTAGAATGCTTCAAAATGTTTATTTCAACAAAGAACTTGGATTTAGACATACACTCATCTACTCGATTTAATGGAGAGCCACACGATTCTACTGTGTGATGCTTCTTGTCATTTGTTTGTTTGACTTGTAATATTTCTGTGTTTTAATTTTCGTATAATAAATGGATAAACTCTCAATATTTGATGAAATTCTTTTAATATTTATAAGTGGGGCATGAAAACTTAACTCTCCAAGCTAATATATCTATCTGCAAAGTATGTAAATTTGTACACCAAACAGGCATTTACTATTCTTAAATGTATACACATGAACTTGACTCGCCCTAAGTCGAATTTCTCTCTAACTCGCAGTTCATGTTCGCCATATTTTGGTATTTCCTTAAATTTTTCGAACTGATTTTGATATCCCGTGAGAATTCGACTTAGGGGGAGTCCACTGTATAATTAATCTTACAAGAAAAACCTGTCATTCACCCTCATTACGAAAGTCGTTGTCCTTGGCATAAATTGTAACCAATCAAATACGCACAACTACTTCTGTAATTGGATGTGGGTTAAGGAAAACAATTTTTTGATCTTACATCTTTTCTATATCTATTCACTTCTAGAGATTATAATCGACTTAAGGAAAGAGAAAACTTCTGAGGAATCAAAATCGTATAAACGGATAAAAAATGCATTGTCCAGGATAGATATCAAATTTAATTTCCATCTGCACTGGGAGCCTGTCGACCATTCAATATGTACTTCGTCTGTTGCAAAATTCTTCAATGACAATGGTTATGAGGTGGAGCAACATAATCTCCGATCATTGTCAGTTCTAAGAGATGATCTACGGTTACCGAGCGACATATTCTCCCATGACAAAATTGATTTTGATTTAACAAATTCATTGATAGAATATTTAGGCATCCTTATTTTGGGTTGTGATACTCGAAGTGCAGCTGAAGAACTGAATTCATACAACACCGATATGGACTTAAACATCCAAAATCAAAGCGAGACGAAAGCAATTATACTTCACTGTAGAGGTTTGATAACGACGGAATTCATATTGAAACTCATTGATGCAGCAAGGTATACATGCCAGTGTATTTCGAATGCAATTATCGTAATATTTGTTTATTTGCAGGCAATCTGTGGACTCTGAACTATTAATATTATGCGTCAACGAATATGATAAGATATCAAAAACAGGCTCAAATTCTTATATTACTTTATTTAACGATAAAAAATATTTCTTGCTTAAAGCATAACTTATATATAATTTGTTTACGCTTCTTGCCTATAAAGCAATTAGATTTGGATTCGAATGAGCTGATGCAGTAGGTAGAGAATTTTGAATATTTTTAGGAAATGGTTCATCAGGTTTTGTATATTCTTCGTTGAGTGGAGCCTCTCTTGTGGATATTGGCCTAATCGTTGTATTCGATGTTGAAGGGGAGTTATGTTGCCTTGCAGCACCACCGTACGCTAATATAAATTTGAATGTTAACAGAGTGAAAGAATTTACAAGTAAAGCACTCACTTGAGTCAATGAGCTCGTGGTTTCTCTCTAATCTTTTAGTATATCCGTACATTCCCAGGTAGAACATTACCGGTATAGCGCAGAATATTGCACTACCCACCAAGAACAGTGTTATGTTAAAGTCGCGATGGCAGCATTTAAGTTCCTTTGACCATTTTAGACGTGTACGATTCATCTATAAATGGCAATAATAAAGCGAGTGCTCAGTGTTATAATATCAAACGTATTCATACGGCATCTTGCACGTCGAAGCAGACTTTTCCTTTCTTGAGCTTTTCCATTTGCTTGAAGAAGTCATTTAACAGAATGTACTTATCCGTACAGCTTTGACATGGCGCGGCATTTCCTACTAAACAATTCTCGAAAAGGGTATGCAGGTTTATAAAAGCAGTTGTTTCATTACTTTGAGTCTTAGATTCATCAAAACAATCTGTAATAAATATGAGTTAATACATTTACTGGAAATGGCAAGTTAGCAATGAATATGGCATATGTGGATCAAATCTGCACTAATTAAATTATCGAAAAAACCGGAGAATGTATTTACAAATCTATTGGGCGTACCGTTACAAAATCCTTTATTCCAAATTGCATCTAAATAAAGCTCCATGTTGTACACCAGATCCAAACGGTTTTGGCTGATGTATTGATGGATACAGCTTTGATTTTTGTTCAACTCATTATAGTGAGTAATCATATCGCTGTAGAAGACAATGCAGCCAGTACACAGAGTTACTGGCACAGATTTCTTAACAGCACATTCTACAAAGTGAGATTGGGCACCATGAAGTTTCTGGAATGCTTCGGTACAAGCCTATCAAAAAGAAAAACTTGATATAGAAATGAAGTCATTTAAGCTGTAAAGTACATACATCTTTTGCAAAACCCCCGGTGATCCCAAATGTTAATAATATGAGCAATTGTATGTGCTTCTTCATGATTTGTTTCTATAATTTAATCAAAGTAATTACGATAACTGCAAGCTTTATCCAAATGTATTAATTTTTTACCAAATGTACACAATAGCGGCCTTCACATTCAACAATTTGTGAATTTGATTTGCTTGATGTATTTGATTTCGGAAATTCTGACAGTAAGTCAGCTGGAAAAATGCAATCAATCTGATACAAACATTCTTGTCTACGTGAAAGTCGTGCCCAGAAATCATCTACAAAACTACTACATTATTTCTGGTCATCCGTACACTGCTGTCAAGTCTTTCGAAGGTTTATCCCACCCCATCCGACTTCAACTAATGGGAAATCATGCGTTCTTCCTACCCCACTTATATGTGCACACACCTGTGCAATCAAAATCATTCATAAACGCATATTTTGATAAATAAAAATAAAATTTCTAGAAAGTAGGGACTTCCCCTTAGAATATTGCATTTGATATGAAATGACGTTATATTAGGTACTAGATTTTATAGTACTGGATTTCTGCACTGAAAACTAATCCAATGTGAGCATGTTCAAAGAGTGAAATTTACTAATCCCATCATTCATTGTATGTAAGTAAATTGATTACAATTAAACAGAGTAGAGTTTATCTATATGTATGTAGGTAATCCATATTAAAATATTTGTGAGAGAACTTAAGAACTTAAGCCGTGTGTCAATTGAGATAACATTTTTCAGCTTGAACATTTTTCAGAAATGACAGACACCCGTTCATACGATCATACGTCTGCCCAACCACCAACATCAAATTTTTTTAAAAACCATCCGACATGTCGTTCAGTCTTCGTTTCTTGCGTTCACACGATCAAATTTGAGTCAGACCATGTCTGTTTGGCATGTTTGTCCATGTGAACGCCCCTAATAGAATTTCTACATGTGGCAAAACGTAGCCATTTCAAATCTATATGTATTTCCTGAGCGTCAAAAATTATCAAATACAATTTTAACACAAATAACATTCGTGCTAAAAATCTTATTTTTTTTATCTACATTTTGCTATCACCCTATACAATAAAATTAGCAAAAACAGCTGATCAGAGCTAACACTGATTTGACATTCCCATCACAGAGCGACTGAGTAAATTAATCCCCTTATTTCTTCAACAACTTCAAAGCACCGAGTCATTTTTAATCATCTAAGCATTACATTACTAAAGCTTAAGTGTATTAAAAACACTTTAATCGAATTTACAATGTCAACTGAAAAGACAAAGACGAAAGGAGACTTGGGACTTCTAGAAGAAGATGATGAGTTTGAGGAGTTTCCAGCGGAAGGTGTGTAAAAACTTGAATTTATTTACATACATACATACTGTACATCTGTGGGTATAAACATCATTCATCCTTTAAACGATTTTTTCCAGACTTCAACATAGCTGAAGAGGACGATAGTGCGGTAAATGTTTGGGAAGATAACTGGGACGATGATAACATTGAAGATGACTTCAATCAACAACTGAAGGCTCATCTTGAAAAGCAAATGGAAACGTAAACAAGCCATGCCGGAAATTAAATTGTAATTTTCTCGTAGATTTAAGATATTCTTACACACATTTTTTTATGATATGCTTATTAAATTAATTTGCGGCTATTTAATATACAAATGACACATAAGTCAGTCTTAAAGTATTCAATGGAATGTTGATGTGCTTTCGTCGATGGAGAATATGGTCGACAAATTATGTTAAGCCACTATGCATTTCTAATTGATGAGTATTATTGACTTAGTTATTTTTTAGTTGAATCTTACAAATAAATAACATGTAGAACGAAAAATGTGTTGTATTATGAATTGCTCAGGCTTGGATCCTCCATGAGTCGCCGGCCTGATAAGTAAGTATTATGAATTGAATTGCATATTTAACTCGAATAATAGTTTCCAATTTAGGATAAACAATACGAAGTGTTTACTTAGATATCTCAGTTTACAAACGTTAAATACTCTATACTGATACTCTTTCTTCTTTCAGTCATCCCCGGTATGTTAGGTTCGGTTCTAGTTCTACACAAGTCAAATCTAGTTTGCAATCACTTTAAACATGAGAGTAATTAATGTTCTCTCGGGATTTTAGTGCGCCGTCCGTATATGGTGCAGGAGTATGGTGGAATCCTTGCAGTTTAAAGGAAATGAAATTACATGGGAATGCAGCAAGACCATACATTTTTATTCAGAGACAAACAGTACAACTTTGTAATAAACACTTTTCCAGCTCACCGACATTTAAAAGTCGATTGTTGTAATGCCCCGCTTCTGAGCTTCTGCTATAAAACAATGACCATACTCTTCAGCCGCAGCACAGCTATTGAAAAAAAGACATTAATTTATAAGAGATACTTCATGTATGGAACGTGGAAAGCTTACTGATCATTCGAAACGGCTATATTTTTGCAGATTTCAGAAATTTCCTCTGCAATTGCCATTTTTGCCGGATCACCTTTTGTATGAATGTCGGCGATTTTCATAGCGGTATCTTTTACGAATTTGCCGTCAGCATCCATCTAAAATGTGTGCACAAGGTGTATACCATGTGTTAATTCTACATTTTTGATATGTTATTGTACTTACAACTTCAAAGTCCTTCATTAAACAGGATCGCATGCACTTTGCATTGTTTGAAGATGCTGGCTTGTGCAAAATAATACCTTCAACGTCCTCTAAACAGCAAGGATTTTCATTGAACACTTATTTAATCATTTTCATGGATTTATCCTTACCGTCGGTGGCGCCAGCTTCGGCTTTGCACTTTTGTGCAACTACGCGAAATATTTCATGTTTTTCCTGAGCACTAAAAGCCTATAGAGGAAGTTCAGAAAATTATTTCTTAAAGTGAATTGAATGTATATAGCAAACCTTAGCAGAAGCAACGGTCAACACACAGAGGATAACAACACCTAATACTTTCATATTTTATATATTTTTGTTAGTACAAAACTTAGTAAGCTTGATTTCATTGAATGATGTTGGATGATGTGGTTGGATTTCTTTTTATACTTTTGATCCAACCTCAGTAAGAGTTGGATGTACATTGCTTGGATGTCGAAACATCAGCACAACCTTGCACTTGCTGATGTGTAAAATTGTAGGTTGGGAAGTAAAATTAATAATACTCGTAGATCACGACATTTGGAATTCAGTTTCGATTGATAACCTTGAACATACATATATGCCACTGTGTATCATAGTTTGTCGGTTGTAAGTCTTCTATTATTTCGCAACAGATTTGTGACAATTTTTGATTGCTGCTAAGAATGTGATAGAAATTCAATTGTGTTGTACTTCTGCTAATATTCAAGTCGCTTTTGTCGTCTGTTAGAGGGTTTTCTTAAGACGCTGTACGGGATTAAGTCATGTGGTATTCCTAGAGGATAGGAGGCAGTTTATTTCTTTTGCAAGTCCAATTTTGTTTTTTGTGGTAGGGTTGTGAACACTACTCTGGAACACTCAGAATCAAAGACTGGTCCATTGTACTACCAACATTTACTAAAGATTCATGGTATTCCGGAGGAATACCAGCAGCTCTCACCTCATCAGCACCAAATGACTGCCACCTGATCCGAGCAAAGGTGGGACAGTGGCAGACGAAGTGCTCAGCAGTGTCGTCGTCGCTCCACAAGCTCCACAAGAGGGTTTCATCGCTTAGGCCAAGCGCATTTAGGTCTTTAACGAAGGTGTAGTGCCCCGTTAGTACGCCGGTATGTCGTCTGCAGTCTTTTCTGTTAAGAGATAACAAGAATGTCGCGGATTTCTTACAGACATTAGGGACCATGCGCTTGGTTTGTCTACATCCTGAAGAGTCATGGCACCTCCGGTTGTGGTCTCGAGATGTCCAGCCCTAACCGAGGACGCGGGTAGTCCCAGCGCAGGTTCGGGTCCTAAGAGTATCTCCTCTGATCCTTGTCTAGCAAGTTCACGATACCGTGGTGGCCCGCGAATTGAACCTGCCGATCCAATTTATAGAAGTCCCAATACAATACGAAGTGTACTACGGTAATCTAAAGCAAATTTATGGCGATAAGTTTTCGAAGATGAATTTCGTGGTCGATCTGAAGTGAAAATCGCTGCTCTTTTCAGCTGCTGAAAGCTGAATTTCGTGGGTACGCCAGTCTCTGAAAGGAAGCAATTCATTCTCAAGCTACTCATCGAGGAATTAAAGACTCGAACGACACGTCGAACTAAGTTTTGAACTAAGATTTTCGGTTTCGAATTCATGCAAATCGATTCTACGTAGCTAAATCACGGCCTAAACGTTTGCGTATTGTACTTAGTAGTTTCACTCCCCTTATGGATTATTAATGCGCAACCCTCCATCATTGTACATGAGCTTCGCAATTCATTATTTCACCTTTTTATGGAAAGCAACAGGGGTATGTTAACATTTAATATTGAATTGAGAAAAAAAAACACAAAGACGAAATAAGACTTGGGACTCCTAGAAGATGATGATGAGTTTCCAGCGGAAGGCGTGTAAGATATTGAAAATATACATGCGTACATATTTCTTTGAGTTTTCATTCTTAAGGCCGCTTTTATACACGCTAAGTTTGTCTGCAACTTTCCAATCTTGTAGGCAAATGGAGGAGAAACGTGCAAAGGGTAGCCCGAGTTGCGTGTGCTCGAGAATTGCGATTGATCCTTCGTATTCCCTTTTATCTCTTTTCTTGCCTTCTCAGTGATGGGTATTGGAAGCATGCTATGCATATGTAAGAAAGAGATGACACATGTGTGAAAGAGTGTGAAGCGGAAAAATTGAGCAAAGGAATTGTAAAAGCATAGTTCATGACAATTCAATGTGGGACCGTGTCTGATAGTGTTAATCAAACATCGATTGTTTGAGTTTTCGATAGTATTAAAACATCGATAGTGTTATTTCAAATTCTTTCACTTGCATTACGCGTCCACATTAATTAAATATTTGCATCTTGATAGGGCTTCTTCTAATTCAGTTTTTAACTCCTCGTATTGTCAGACAACTCATATTTGTCGTTCAAACTTCGAACTAATAATTTTAACACTATGTGATCCGAAGTCCTGTATGGAAGCATATCAATGGCTATCATATTTGAGTATAAAGCATCAACATCCTTTTTAATTTTTGAATTTTGATCGTATTTGTGACTTCTTTGGAAATAATTTTTGATGGTATACATATGTACGTTTGGATGCCATTGGGACAACTTGATGTTCATCTCCATCTACTTCAAAGGATGAACCACCAGATTCTTTCCCTGTTTCATTGGGGTGTTTTCTTTTTAAGTAGTCACCTAAATTAGTAGTATGAAAACACACACACACACAAATTAGACGCAGTTCTCAGTTCATGAATTAAGGCTCAGTAAAGATCTTTTTTAATTCGAGCAAAATTTTCAATCAAATCCCCAACAACAAAACACATCGACTGGAAATATTATCGATATTTTTTCCTAACTATCCATAGTCACGATAGTTAAATACAATCGATTAAACTATCGATGTTTTATTAACACTAGTGTCTGATTCGATTCACGGTGCTTTTAACCATTGCTGTTGTGCCATTGTGCTTTCTGCATTTACAGGCATCAATAAGACTCCTTTGATAGACCGAGAAACACCTTGCTTCTTTAGAAATGTAAAAAAAAAAAAATAACACAACTGCACATTATATCTCTTAATAATATTTTTATTTCAATATCATTCTTAAATATGTTTAATAAAGTAGTAATAATTATAGTATTAATATTTATGTTCCTTAGTTTTTATTTACTTTCATTTTCTTTTCTTCATTCTTAAAAAATATTTATATTTCTGTTTTATATTTTTCGTTTTTTTTTCTTTTTCTTTATTTTTGTTTTGTCTAAAATTAAATTTGAAAATACAAAAAATATGTTCTAGAGCAAGTGTTGTATGAAACAGAATGATCAAAAGTAAAACGCTACACTAAAAAGAGACACGAAAGAAAAAAACAATACAAACAGAAAAAAACGTTATGGAATACTATGGGTAGACGACTATGAAAAAAAAAAAATAAGAGACTATTATCGAAGTAAAGTAACTTATGTTGGTAGTCTTATAAATTACTCTGTGAAATAGAGAACTTAAAAGCATACGTGAAGTGGACATTAAGAGATGTTCGAAAGGGGTACTCTGGGTGTCCTTTCGTTTTGAATAAAACAAAATTTTGCAGCCATATCGTCGATTGGTTGGTAGGTTGTGTTTGTTATGTTTCACTTTTGCACTTACTGGAGGACTGTAGAATACAATTTGGAGGCGGGCCCAAGGAGAATGAACAAAAAATAACAAATAAACACTACAAGTAAAATCATGGCAGTATTTATAAAAAAAGAAATTATTTATGAGACGTCAAAATTGGTTTCTGTTTCCTTTTTGTTTCTTTCTGTGTTTAATTAATTGAAGTAAAGTGCAAAAGTGATTAACGAAAGTGCGATGGTTTTTCTTTCGACAAAGAGCTCATCGTCTGGCAATTTCAAAAAATGTTGGCAACTTCTTACAAGAAGTAGTCTGCTTGCGGCTTTTTCGATGGTATGCCTCGACTTTCTTGGGGTGCTGCCTCGAATATGATGAAATCTCGGTGGAGGAATTCATTCAGTTCCAGAATAGCTGCTACATTTCCGCATCTAAAAACAATACACATTATTTTCTGGGCATTTACGATAAAAAAAAGTAAAAAAAAAAAATCGAAGATGTTATCGAACTCGAGAAAGTGTGGACAAGATTTGATTGATTACATTAAAAATGTTACAATGCCAAAGCTTTGTAATGTTCGCAGGACTACGGAAGTAGATTGTTCTTCTTTCAAACGAGCATTCGATATATCGACTTCGAAGAAATTAAAATACTCCGTCAATGACGAAATTTACAACACTCACCTGTAACAGTAGTTGGGTGCTGACCAAACTGTTAATACAGTCTCATTGAAATGCCACTTGAATCCCTCCATGACCAGTTGATGGGCTCGACATATCATGTCAATGTCATTGGTACGATTAAACTGAGAGACGACATCCGATCCGAAGAGATAACCAGCACCACGTGGTGATACTCCCCAGCCCGTTTGATCCTCTGGATCGCTCCACAATAAGTCGCACATAGGACCGTCATGTGGAACCTCTTGCTTGCGATCAATTGTGCGGATTTGGTCCAAATACTGAATTGAGGGACTAAGTCCACCATGTACGCAGAAAATTCTTCCATCAATTATCGCCGAGAGACTTAGGTAATCAAAGATTTCTGTACAGTATCGCCAAACAGCAGTCGATCCGTATTTGCGTAAGCATTCATCGTAGAATCCATACACCTGGGTGATTTGTCGAGACTCATGGTTTCCACGAATCAATGTGATCCGATCGGGATAGCGTACTTTTAATGCCAGCAATAGGAGAAACGTTTCCACACTGTAGTAACCGCGATCAACGAAATCTCCCATAAAAAGATAATTTGTCTCTGGTACATCGCCACCAACTTTGAATAGCTCTTTGAGATCATAGAACTGACCGTGAATGTCACCGCACACAGTGACCGGTGAATCCACACGCTGTACATTGCCTTCTTCGACAAGAATTTCTCGTGCCTTTGCACAGAGAGCCTTAACCTCGTTCTCCTTGATGATTTCACATCGTTTAAGTTGTTCGATTTGTCGATCCAAATCGCTATAGTCTGTCATAATGTTTGTACTTTAGTTGGTATATTCGCAAATTGAAATGTGTCTGAATGAAGGAATCGCTCCTTAAGTTTGTCAGAAGTGAGCAAATCCAGATGTTTATATGGAGCTGCAATATATTCCGTCAAGGTTGGAGAGCCCCTTGCCCCGGTCTTTGACTTTATTGCACTCACGATGTTCACGTTGCAATCTGAAAAAGAAAGAAACATTTTAAGTATATGCACTGGGGTTTCAACTAAACCAATATATACAATTGATTGTAAATGTAGATTGGAATTCGCCTTTGGTTGCCGTTGTTGTGTGTGGCTGTTGTTGTTGTTGTTGTATGAGTAAATCCAAATATCCATTTTTCTGCTAACGAATTGCTGCTTTCCTTACATTCTCCTGATGACACCCACCGGGTAACTCCAACGAAACAAACCTTACAAACGTCTAGCTGAAATTACAAGGACGCACCGAACGAAGACAAAGTTTGACGATTCCACAGGGCCTAGGATGCATTGTCATGTTCTTACGCTTCTGAGCTAAGAAATTCAGTGGTGTTCACACATAAATGTATAGGAGCAAGCCGTGTGCACAATGCTCAAGACGCTTCTTATTCACTGAATCATGGGCATGAGCCATTGAAGTGCGGACCACGATCCATCCGCTTGATGGGCATGTCATCTCTCTCGATCAGGCTTGATGATTTTCACTCGCAGAAGAGAGCGAAGAGGAAAAGGGTCTAAAGTTAATTTATGAAAAGCCAATTCCTGAACCTTCGCCGCGTCACACTGCCGCATGTTGAGATATCTTTTAAAAAATGGAAGTGCACACCAAAATGAGTTTCAATTACAAATTCTGTCAAATGGAACAACAGAGTGTACATGAGCTGCTCGTTGTGAGGGGATAAGTACATGTGTACTTAAAATGGTCCCGGAGTCAACAAACTAGTCATTGCAGATGGGGAGAATAGAAAACATGAACGCGAACAAGCAGAAAGTGCTTCTATGTGAACTGAAAAATTGAGAGCGTCAAGGTCGCTGGGTATATTAAGTGAAATAATTGGATAATACCACTTTAGTGCAGAAAACATTTTTGTTGTTCCACCGCAACAGATGCCTGAGTGTGTGAAAGTGAAGTTAGACTTCAGCGGTGTACTTCAGTTGTAAGTACTATGAGATGAACATTAGGTTGATTGCTCTGGAGATAAACGAATGAAAAAGCAACTCTTCTCTGTAATTGTTTCTCCATTGGGTAGGTGAACAAACGTGTTGTGTGCTGGCGTTTGAAGAATCGTTTGTTTTTCTATTTCCTGGCAAATTTGGAAGAACGATCTAGAGCTGTATGTCAATCTCAAGTGATTTTGTATTCGAGAAAACCCTATACACATTCCAGGGGTCAAAAAATGGGGAGGGAAAAAAAAAACAGAAAAATTAAATATATTTAGATCTTATTTTCGTTTTAATTTTTAAGAATCTTTTTTATTGCATATATAATCAATTCTTCTCGGAGTATGTACATGCATATAACTGAAATGAACTTAACACAGTGTTCAAGTTTTCAATGCAAATCATTCAATCACTGATCAACATTTCTTCGTTTTGTTTATCTTCTTAGAGCTTTTTTTTTTGTTTTTCTTTTTCTTTTTTTTTTTTTGTTAACAACTATTCAATTATCGTCGTTTGCTTGGGGGGGGGAGAATTAAAAGTGGCCATGTGACCAAAATGCATACAATTCAAGATATTTATTTAACAAATGCTGATATTAAGTGTAATTCCGCAAGAGAATGATTTCATACTAAATCCTTACTAGGTGATCAAAATGCGTTCATCTCTCGGAACGATTAACACCCTGGCCAATGGACACTTCTAGACTCCCCTGCCTTCGACAAACTGACATACATACATACATGCGTATGCATATGAAAAAATAAATGGTATGATTTTATTATATTTTTCTGCAACTCTGATTTGTTTCCTCGTTAGTTTATGTATTGCTTCTGCACTTGGGTATAATCTTTCGGTTTCATTAGCTTCTATTTATAACATGTTTGTTTGCTTATTTTTTTTTCGTATTTATCTATTACAGCAAAGCATTTTCTTATTTAAATATGTATATTTTTATTTGTATACATTATTTTACGTTTTACTTGACAAATTGTGTGACATTTGTGATCTCTATCGAAGGTTTTTCTCTTCGGATTATTTCTTTTTTTTCGTGTTTTGCTTAAGAGCAGCTTGAGAACTCTCTGTTTTTTGTATCTAAGTTGTTTTAAATAAATATTTTCTTAGTTTTCTTTTTCATCATTGTTCTTTCTTAAGGCTATGGGTGATACTTTTAAGCGAGAGGCGAAGCGATTGAAGCAAACAAGGATGCTACAGAATGACAAAATGATTTCCTTCCCGGAAATGTACAGAGCTTTGACTGTCATCGGAAGTGAATGAATAGTGTGAAGCTTGAAGATGAGAACTAAACTAGGTTGGAATCACAACGCAGGAAGCTTGATGTTTTTGAAATGATAAACAAACGTTCAAGGGATGAAGATACAAAAGTATGAGACTCATCGTCGTGAATTATTATTGCTACATGATACAAAAATTGAACTGGTAACTGCCTGTTTCTTGAGCTCAGAGTTTTGTAGAAACAACACAAAATGATGTCATGTGTAAAGATGGACGAGAGATTATTATTTTTGACTAAGATGATCTTCAACTATTTTAAAAGCAGATGTGTGAATAACGATTAGCATTTCACCAAACTCCGTCTCTGTTTCTGTTGTCAGATGAAGAGAGAGAGAGAGGGAGCCGTGTATGCAAAAGTGACAACGAAGGGAACCAATTGATAGTCATACCATGTTCGAATGGTTAGTATATAGAAAAGAAACTCAATAACTGTACAACAATGTTCGTGATCACTTATAATTTACAGATGCGCACAGCACATGGCCTAACAAATGATACCACTGTGGTTCTGTTTATATGGTGTGAGAAATTCAATCACATGTGTAAATATCTTCAACATCTCATGACGTTAGAAACTATTGTATGTCAAGTGGTTTTACACGATAATAAGAGTCATTATAGGAGTGTGATGTACGAATGGGTGTATAGTCACGTCGAATTCTAATTGGGTTCACATTCTCATCTCATCGCTTTGAGGTTTGTCTAATCTCTAGCAAACTAATAAAAAACGATTGCTACTGATCGTTGGCTGGGTGGTCTCTTCGTGGTCAGTAACACTCTTTATTCATGTTCCATTTTCCTCTTACCAATTCTCAAGAACTTTAAAATGTAGGCATATCGCCACGGAGCGGAACACTTCTCTAAATGTTATGCAAATTATAACAATCATAAAATAATAGCCATAAACAAGCCCAATGACTGCAATTAATCCACATTAGTCTCCCTCCGCCCGCTCATTGGTTTTATGATGAAAATATAAACAAAACACAACAAATAAGTGTGCTCATTCTCATGAACTTGTATTTGCTGAATACGAGTCTGAAAATGTCGAAATTATATCTAATTTTGTGCTCGCAATAAATAGTTGAAGATAATGTGTCTTATGACATGAAATGTGAACGTTTATAACTCTGTGAAGATTTATTTGTGTAATATTGTAGGCGGCTTCTGCGGGCGCCTGATCGTATAATTGTCTTACATATCTTGCACATGCACATGTCTATACTAAAAAGCGAGGTAATCAAAAGAATGGACATTTTGATGAGACTGAAAATGGTGTAGTTTTTCGGATTGCGTCGTGATATTTGCAAACCAAACCAGGAGAAAGTAAAAGCGTATGGCAGTCGAAGCAATAACATGCGTAACTAAGTATGGCAGGGAACAGTGGACAAAAGCATTCAAAAAAGAACACACGCATCTTTATGTATATTTAGTTATGGTGGAAAATTTGCTAGGTTTTATTTATATAAAATGCAATTTAATAAATCTCAAGGTAACACTTGTGACGCAGACGAAAGTATATGACGCACGAATGAATTGGCTTGCGTGAAATGAGGTGGGAAACAAGAAAAACAAAAAACTCAACAAACTCTCACGCAAACCGTGTGCACACTGAAGCGAACAATTGAAATACACTCCTTTTTTTCTTGATAAACTGATAAACTCAAGTCGTTAAAGGACAAAATGACCCAGATTAGACACCTAGGTGGAACATGGAAGTGTAGGTGTTAGCTTGTGTATTCAATTTTTGTTAAAATCGCGGCGCTATTGTCTCTGCTTCAGTTAACAAATGCATATTGTAAGTACTTTAGGCAGTCATAAAAAACAGGGTTTCAAGTGCAGTGCCATGCAGTAAGATTTCGATAACAAAGTTCTATTTGGATTATATAAGTAAATGCTTCCCCCAGACACAAGTGATTGATTTGTTTTGTACTTCACACGTGCAAAAGAGATGGAAATAAAAATGATGAATGATTCACATTAAGCAGAATCACTACTTTAATTGCTAATTCAAATGAACTTCGAACAGAATGATAAATCTAAGAGATATGAGCGCTCGTTGTCGTACATGAATGACAGTACTTACTTTATTTGATTACCTTTGTTAAGCTATCAGGTGGCTGATAAAACAATAAAGCGCTGTTCAATTGGTTTCAATGAAATGAAAATGCCTCAAATCTTTATCTTTTGAGACGAAGTTCAAGCTCAGGAACGTCAATCTTTTGGGAATCGATAGAAATTTAACAGATCGACGCTGTTCATTAGATCATGTCGGTGGCTCATGGCAGAACACGTGTCGCATCATTCGAATGAAACAAAAATACAAAATCAATAATCTTCAATTGAACTCTCAAGATGCTGACTATGATCTTTCGTAAGAACAAGTCAAACTCCACAGGGGGAAAAACACTTCAAAGAAGCCACTGGAGACTAAATTCAACCACTCAATGCATTCGACTTAAGCTTAAAAGCTAAAAAATAAATAAACAAACGTATTTAACCGAGCCGGTTGTGCCATGTACTGATGACAAGCGTATATGCGAAATTTAGAGTTTATTTTTCAAACATCTCAAGTCAAAGTAAACAAATCAATCTACAAACAGACTATAACAAATGCGCATTTCAAATTCCTAACAGTGTTCTTCCGTAACAAAAATAATAAAAAAAAAATGAAACCTTACATTTTTGAAGTCTTCATTAATCCGACTTATAGTCCTGCTAATGAACCCTCGAAGAGTCGATCAGTTTCACTCTTCATTAGACATGTGGTGCTAATGAAGACCACGCATATCGATCGGAGCATGAACTCATTCTTATGTAAATAAATGTTCAAAAGAAAAAAGCACATCAATCCACCACGTCTGATCTCAATCTGTGCACATCGTTAAAAGAAAATATGCAAATTGAAATAAAATCTAACAAGCAACGACAAAAAAAAAAAAAGAAACGAAGCACCACACTCACTGGTTAGTGAACATCAACAAAGCAAAACTCAAAACTTCCATTCCCCTTCCATGGACAAATTGCCAAACTGAACAAGAAAACAATATAAAAGCGGCAGCATTCATTGTTAGAATTAAACTCAAGGCAAGTAAATTTTCAAAATAATTTCTTCTTTTCTTTTAATCAATTTTTTTTTTTGTAATTTCATGATACACATGTGTAAATTTATATCACGTGCTTCGAGCAAAGCCTCTCTTCGCTTGCAGCACCACATTCTTTGACGGCCGTAGCCTTAACAAATGCACAAGATGAATTTATCGAAATATACTGATACTGATGTTTTAAATGTCAATATGATGATGAGGCGAAATGTAAAGATCTTTTTCCTTTCTGAGAATGATGAACGTTAAAGTTTTACATCGTTGGTTGACTTTTTGTTTTTTTTTTTTTTTTTTGTTTGGTTAGAGTAGAGTCGATTTCATGTGTGAATTTCAATAGAAACAAATACAAATTAAAAAAAAAAAATACGGAATTATTCAGTATACACACTAAGACTAGATTTGGAAAAAAAATAAAAAAAATCTTTACTTTCTACAGCATCACAAGGAAAGAATACCTACACAAAAAAGAATGGTTATGTTGTTTTTTTTTTATTACAAAATCAAAAAGAAATCAATAATCCATTCGCCTGTTTGTTGTTTTATCTTTTTTTTACGTTATTTAGTGTTCCTTTCATTTTCACTTTAAACAAGCAGCCAGAAATACATGAAATAAAAAATACATACAAATTATTTTCGGTTTGTTCCAACTGTTTTGGCTTTTTGTTCTCTCTCTCTCTCTCTCTCTTTCTATTCTCATTTTCATTTCTTTTAAGGTCACATTTGTCAAAAACATCCTCTCTATCATTTTGTAAGCAAATCATATAAAATAAGGAGAATGTCATCGTTGCGCTAGCAGTATCTGTAATTGGCTTAAGAGTAAAAATATACACATCTAATAGTTAGCTAGCTGGCTGGCGTGCAGCAGAAGCACGAGTGGCCTAGTTCAGACCGATAATTTAGTCCGCGATTTAAACTACAAACATATTAATACACGATATAGACCTGAATGTCTTGTATGCTGTGTGCAGAGGTGGTGAAATGGATTCTCCCTTTTTGTTTTCGCTCCCCGCACATGCGGACATTGGCACCATCTATTTCTGGGGTCAATACTGCACGAATGAATGTGAAAAAAATGAATTACATACTGCTATGTAAGTGAGAAGGAAACATATCACACCGTAGTTAAACAATAAACATACTAAAAGCATTTACTTGGTTCTAAATCAGCATCAACAGAAACTATCATTACTTAGACTACTAAATTTAGGCACTTCTCACGGGCTGAATTATTGATGTAAATTAGGTCGTGTGTACACTACGCTATGCTTCCTAAGTTGAATATCAGTTAGGAAATATAGGGGGGGCGCGCGCTAATGAACGAGTGAACAGAAAATGAAACAAAATGCGAGAATAAAAAAAAAATATATATAAAGAGCACCTAACAGATACTGCTCACGCAACAATCATCCGATATTTGTCAGTTCGGCGAAATAGGAATTATAACATTAAAAATATATAAAGTGTGTTATATGTACACGATATGATCGAACTTAAAATTAAACATATATAAGTGCAAATTAACTATAGCCAGCCGCCTTTGCGACCGAACAATAACGAGCTAATGGAACCGACAAAAGATTGAGCTGTACTCTGTGATTCAGGCTTCCTTTTCTGATCTGATGTTTGTTGTTCAACCAAGCCAAGGTCGGGGCGGATTGTTGCTCGTGCACCATTGCTGCTGCCACCGATCGTTCCCAAATCGCTTCGTTGAAGCGCAGTACCATTTTTGAGGTTACGTCGCGATTTTTGACGTTGCATTTGTTTTAGTCGACTGTCTGTTGGTGGTGATGTGTTGATCACTTTCGGTGGACTCTTCTCCTTTAACGTTGAAGGTTGACTCCTTGTACCGATGTCGTTGCTGTCGCTGCTGCTGCTGCTGTTGTCGCTACTGCTGGTTGCCTTATTTCTAATAGGATTGCTACCACTTGAAGTCCCTTTGTGCAATGCTCCAAATTTAGCACCATCACGATTAATATCACTGTCCATGCTGTCTGCAGCACTACTTGTTGATGGCAATTTTCTTAAACTTGTTAACTGAGCCATCGGACTGTTCGCACTTCGGCTAGCTGTGCCTCGTGAGAATTGAGGCATTTCGCTCGGTTGCGTTGCTATGATATTTTCTAAGCCTATACTTTCGAGCTTTTCGATTAGTTTTAGTGAACGTAGGGCACGTTTCTCCAACCTGGACAGCATGATCCTCTGCTGCTGTTGTTGCGTTTGGCTGGGTCGATCCATTTCGCCCTTGAATTTTCTCTTTAACATATCGGCACCACTCGAGAATAGGCCGAATCGACGATCTTCTGGTGATAGTGACCGCTCTGGTGAACCCGCTGGACTGTTGCACGGTGTAGTTGTTGGTGAGAAATTCGGACCAGCTGGTGTGTTCAGTGCACTTGGTGTTACCGCACGAATGCCGCGTTCGTTGAGCACTGATGCTAGGCTCATGTTTAACGAAAATGTTGAACACGAATTCCTTCGTGACCGTCCGCATTCAGGAGTTGGTGGGCAACTTGGCTGCCTGGAAGTCGATGCCGAAGCCATTCGTGATGATATTTGTGACTGGGACAAGAAGGATAGATCATTAAGAACGCCATCATCTGGATGCATTACTGTGCTTGTTGTGTAAGTGTATATGCTGCCGCCGGGAGTTTCGAATTGTTTGCCGGGAAGATCATCGATATCTTCTTCAACATCTGACAGGGAGTAAAGTACACCAAGTTCTTCTAAGCCGCGACCGCCTCGTATTGTCACGCCGGGTCGTTCTTCTAACAATCCACTAAAAGTGGGCGTGGCCAGTCTCGACCAGTGATGTAGTGTTTGGGATCCCTCAATTGGTTTGACGATTTGGAGTTTATCCGGAAGACGCCACTGCCGCGTAGTGAAGGACAAATTTGATGATGATCCAGTCGACATAATGCTGTCGGGTGTTCTGATGCCCAATGGTAGGCGGGCCGATGGATTTTCGTCGTACGTATATGTCCCGGGGGGAGCGTGTTGTAGCATTGCGCGACGCGCAAGCACCTCTGCAGGAGTAAGTCTCTTGAGCGCTGCCTCCAGATCTTTTGCACCTGGTGCCCCAGGTACTCCTGACGGTTGACTGGGATATCCTTCATCGCCGGATTGATCAGACATCATACTGTCCATCATTGAAGACGCGCTGTCGAAGTTGGAGAACTGATGCGAACGATAGCCCGGATAGCCGCCAGCTGGATTTGTATAGCCTATCGACGATCCTATGAAGGGGATTGCTGATATTCGTGGTCCTGATGTCGAGCTGACAGACATAGCACCACCGCCCAAATGTGACATGCCACCGGCGTCTGTATAATGGCCGCTCTTTGTAGCGCAACGCACTGTTTCGAATACTTTTTCGTACGGTGGAATCAATCCGCCACCACTCTTAGGAATAAGGCTACCACTGCGATGATCGCCGACGATGCCGGAATCGATGCTGTTCTCCGAATACAAAGACGTATCCATGAGCTCTGACTGCAGCGAATCCGGATGCGGACTAATGCCAGGCAGCCCCGCCAGAAATGAACTACGGCCATGTGAATGCAGTTTCTTCTGATGTTTACGCAGTTGCTGTTGTGCTTCTTCCAGCAGTATAATAACTTCCTGGTATCTCTTCTTAAACTCGATCAGTTCCAGGGCCAAAAGGTTCTGATTCTCTTTGGTGATGTCTAGCAGTGAGAGCTGTTCGCTGTTGTCGTGTGCCATACGGTGCATGTGAATCTCAGCGTCTGCTAGTTTCGCTGTTAGATTTGCTATTTGCTCGCGTTGCAATCGATTCTCCTCTCTGTATCTTTCCACATCCAGACTGAGGTTCTCATACTGATTGTGGGTTTCGTTTAGCTGCGTGGTTATGTCCTCCATCAGTTTGCGTTCACGAGCCTCAACCTCGTCTGTTTCGTCGGCCAGTTGACTTACTTCCAGTTTCAGTGAAGTATTTTGTTCTTGAAGCGTGGCGATCTTCTCTTGAAGCACATCAAGTGAGACGTACGATTGGGAGCTGTTCGCTGGATCATTTCCAGTTTCATCATCTGTTAGGATTGCGATTAGTTCGTTTTTCTTTTGTAGTTCATGTAGCAGTTGCGACCGATGTTCGGTTATGATTTTCAAATCACTTTCCAGCTCGGTGACACGACTTTCTAGGAGATTATTTTGTGTGAGGAGCTCTTTGCCAATTTGTACAGTTAGCTCCAGATCCTTTTCCTTCTCTTCGAGCAGACGTGTTACGGCTTCGATATCATCGTACGATCGGGTCATTTGGCTAACTCGTTTTCCACATAGAAGAAAATAATTTAATGTCTCTCTTGTTTGATCCTTTGTCAGGCCCAGTCCCTCAACGGGCAATTTAAGTGCGGGTGCGGGTATAAACCAGTCTTCGTTTGAATATCCTGTAAAATCAGTTAGCACATCGGATCGTACTTTATATTTAGGAATTTTTTCTTCCAACAGGGAAAATATTTCGACTTCAGGGAGGTTGTCACTGTTGCATATATCAGTTATGCATCCCACGTCAGCTAATGACTTTTCGGGTATGGTTTCTTGGTATTTTTGGAGACGTTTGTTGGATGATAAATTTGGTAAATGTTTATCTAGAGTAGCCAGTGCCAAGGGACTTAAAGGGGGCCTTGCCCTACTACTTGTTGAAGCGCCATGAAGCATCTCTGCACAACGATTAGAGAGAAGAAAGAAAAGTTTTCCACTTAGCGAGATCGGACGAATTTTTTTGTTAATGTTTTTTTTTTTTTAATTTAAATTTAGTTTCTATTTACTTTTATATTTTTTTTAATTTTTTTCTTATTTCTTACTAAATATTTCGAGTGCAAATAATCCATGGGAAGATGCATTATTTGTAATCGAGGACAACAAATTCAATTTGTAGGTATTTAGAATTTAATGGTGTTCAAAAAAAGTATTTATTTAATAAGACAATTAAATAAAAGGAAGAAAGTGCATTAGTGCGTGAGTACACGCCCCTCGGAACATGAAGGCAAAATGATTGTTGTGCTAGAAGGTCCACCAATCAAGCCTTAAGAGCTGAAGATGACTGGAAGAGTTTTGTGTTGTTTAAGATTCGATTAAGCATTTTATGTTGTGTTTCTTTGCTTTCTGTGTGTAAATGCATATCACTTGGCAAATATGTCTTCAGCTGCCATCGAAGAAGGGGATTGCCACGAGAGCGGTGTGTGTGGTACTTGGGCATGGCAACGACAAACTACACATATTTTGAAAAGATCAGTCTATCTAGAACCATACCTCAATGTCCGTAAGGCAATCTGGCAGTCTCTCTGATCAACATGTCGCCCTCAACCAAATTTTGATCATTGATTGCCATCAGCAAAAGTGCATTTTTGGATGACCGAACGTTCCGAGAAGCGACCAACGATTCAGTTATCCAGTGATGAAAAGAGCAGAAACAAGGAAAACTACTGAAACTGAAATATAATACATTCATGGAGGGAAACAAATGAGATTGCAATATTCCAAGAGACTGCTAGAAAATATGCCGTTTTGTTGTTTTTAAGATCACCTTTCGTTAATAATGCCAACTGCTGCGTACAGGTGCTTAAGACCACTGATGGTGAATGCGAATAAGCACAGCTAAGCCAAATAAAAGCCATATAAAGCAGTAACAACGAAAGAAAAAAATCGAAAAATGTAACTGTTCTCAGTCAAACAAAAGTGGAGATGAAAAAAGAGGCAGAAGTGTAACGCGGCAACATGTTTGCACAGAGCACAAAACCCGCTGGTATTTTAAACGGTTTAATGCAACCGTAAAACTTGTTGCTGAACTAAAGGACCAAGCGGTTTGCCCGTCATGTGACTTGTAGTAGGCTTGTTGGCTTTTCTGTTTTATGCGTCACGAGAGGTGAATGGTGTAAAGCTCTTCTAAAGTAAATTAAGGCATCAATTACTGCCAGGTGCATACGTATCTTGATTTTTTTTTTCAAGATCATAAATATGTACGTGTTTGTGCTAAATACGTGTGTAATGTGCTTTTAAGCAGTGACGAGATTGAAAACATACTCAAAAAAAGCTCTTGGTGCATTTGGAATTATGTAACCTTTTTTAAATTCAAATCTGGTTCACACGGGCTCACGTATTACTAGGACTAATACGACGGCAATTACAATGCAGCCTGAATGCGTTTAGCTTGCCCCAAGTGAAAACAACACGGCATTAGTCATCGCTGGTTGCATTTACTTTCACTCAGAATCTTCGTGAATGAACTGTGATTAATGTTTCTCACTCAAACATGTGTAAATGTGCACACAAATGTCTATCAGTTGGATAATTTGCATAAGCCAGATAATTTGTTGGTGATATCCACCTGCCAGCAGTTGCATTTAAAACGTCTCAACACAGATTACTGAACATGAGCCCGGTAAGTATCCTATGAGACTGTTTGGTTGAGTCAAGAGTTGTCCATGCTCATTCCGCAAAATGCCTCTTAATCGATTGATAAGATAAGAATGCGAACAATTGAATTTACCAAAATAAGTGTGTCACAACAAGATATGTCAGCGATAAACTCGAAAACACGGCAATTGATTCGCGAAGAAAATTGCGTATCAAGAAATTCGCAAGTCCTCACATAAAGGACAGACTTCAGTTAATAATCAAAGTGAGGAAAATGATTTGACAGATACTTCTACAAATGCACACACTGTGTTGTTTTTTCATTCCATACGGACATACAATATTCCCTTACTTTGTTCGCTTACACAAGTACACAGGTAATTTTCACTGCTTTCCTTGGTTCTCTCTTTTGGATGACACTGTTCATTATTCTCTTGTTTGCAAAAACAACCTTAAAACTGTGGTGTGGTTTGCCAATTGGCAAACCACCCACTGAAGAAATATGGAAAAAAAATATAAAATCTAAAACACAATGATATGGATTGTAAGATTTGTATAACAAATGGCTTACGGAAATGTTAAAAGTTTACTTACGCTAACAAGCAAATCCTGAGAGCGTCACCAATTAGCATTAACTGCAATTAAACTCTTTCCAGGGCGTGTAGATAACCATTTAAAGGTATCAGACGGACACCGACCGGTAATATATATGTACGTGTCATGGGGTGAAAAAGCCCATATAGAATACGAAAATAAGTTCGGTAGTAGGGTTCTTATAAACAAAAACACAACACTTTTGCAAAATACGGAGAGTAATATTCTTAAAGCTTACGAAAAGCACAACACACGCCGATTCCTCTCCAAGACAAAGAAACCTTCTCCTAGTCACTTTCTTCCAAAGACACGCCGTTCTAATCGCAAAATATACGCAAAAGCTCAAGTCAAGTTAGATGGCTTGGCAGACAGTCTGCGAAAAATCGATACACTCATACAGGCGTTAATACATAAGTTTCTCTAGTAGATACTTGCTGTGTGGCTGCAATCGCACAAAACCACCCCTGTCGTCTTGTCTTCTTGCGTATACTTTGCGACCATAACTGCAGTACAGCAGCGCACTCAATCGCCCAATTCTAATGGGGGAAAAAAAAAACTGAGACCCATCCCTTACATTGCATTACTTACATTACAGATAAAACATAACACAACCAACAACAAACTACGCAATTAATAGCTCTTTTTCTTATTTTCATTTATTTACCAACACGAATTTCTTATATTAGTGTTACTTAATCACCAAATAATTCACTTCATTTCCTATAAATAAATTAACCTGCTTCCACTTTACTTCATGGATGTGTCACGATTACTGAGAGCTGTCATTTCTCCTTTTACAATTTTTTTTTCTCCTTGTGTGTGCTGGCTGTCACATGATTCACGCTTGTGTGTACAGACAGCTTTGTACTGCGTTCAGAAAAATATGAGAGCACAATTCAGCCACCAAAATGACAGTTCGTTCAAGCATAGGGTGTGTCGATTTTTTCTTTCTTTCATTTTTCAATTTCAAAATTCCAGGAATGTCGACCGAAGCAAAATGTGAAGAAAAATTATACAAATGTTAATTTGAATGCAACGGAACAAGGGCAATGAGAAAATTCCAAAATGTTGCCGGAGATAAACCGGTTCTCATGGTACACGAAGGAAAAGTTGAAGCAAAGAGCCACCTATGTGTCGGGTTCAAAATGAAGTGGCTGTAACAACTTTTTACTTTGATTTATGATTATGAATGATGTTACTTTGTACCTTCGTCTCGAATTTCGAAAGGTTAAGCAAAAGATTTGTGTGATCGAAGCTGATGAGTGTTTCTAGTTTGAGACGTGTTTAGAAAGGAAACATAAATCTTGAAGGTTGAAAATGGAATTGGAATTTTTCGTGCATTTTGAATGTAGAGAAGACATCTGGGGGTTTAGAAAACATCTATTAGGATCAGATGAATTTACAAAAAGGAAATTGCACTTGGCACAACGTATGATTCGTTGATCCTATAAAGTAAACAGTTTCAGAGTCAGATTTGAAAAGCTAGCATAGATTAGAGCATCAATGTGGATCAAGACCTCTTGAAAAGATCAGGCTGAATCTGGATCCCTGCATTAAAAATAACAGAATTCGCCTACTTGGACTTATTTCATCGTAAATGCATCCACAACTGCCAGTCTTGTGAGAATCATTTCTATACATAATATAAACACCTACATACGTTGGTATGGATAAAAAAGGTTGTAAAGCGGTCGATCAGACTTTTAAAATAACCTGCAGCTAATCTAACGTAAACAAAGCGCATTTTAAACAACAATGTTGGCTAAAACAAACATTCGTATAGATATCGACGTTCAAGAATAATCTAATCAATAAGAATCCGGCTTTGAAAAGCTCTTAAGGGTTTTGCACAAAGTGAGAACGCGGGAGATGTCACGTAGCCAGTTATTAGTCAACAAAACGAATTTATGTTTATTGGGAATCGTAGGAAGAGAATATCCAAAAGTCATACGTACATACTGAGGTAGACACACAAAGAAGATCAACAAGACACTTGAAGTTCAATGATAAAAAAAAAACTACTATAAGCTGTGACCAACAGGAAATCGTTCCCACTTTTTTTGCTTATGTGTAAAAACTGCTTATACGACTGGTTTCATTACTTTTTTCCTTTTAATTTTAAAATACAGTAAAAGCTCGTAAAATTTATAGAACCCATAGTGGGGGAGAACATGACCAAATTATGTACAAGTATGCAAAATCTTGCCGAAGCATCAGATCATTCAGTTTGCCAAAGAAACTCGTTGTTGAAGCCTGGTGGAAATTAACACGATATTGTAATAATCCAAAGCCGGAATCGAAAAAGCGTCAGTTGCTGACCGCGTAAATATGGACTTTGAAGGAAGGTGTGATATAAGTCGGTGTACATTATAAATTAGTTTTAATTATAAAAAAAATGAATGCGTCAATAAATAGTTGCAAATTGACAATAAATGTCGAGGAGTGATCTCAAGAGCTTGGTTGAAAATAACTTTCACAAGTGCCACCACATTAAAAATTTAATGTTTCATCAATCATTTTGGAGAGTTAATTAAAAACAATGCGCATGTGGTCTTATCATAAAATCCCACAAAATAATCGGTTAAATCGACAATAAAATATTCACGTCTTTCCGCATGAACTGCTTCCAGTTGCTTTGGGCAAACGTATGCAGATTACATTCAATTTAAATATGTTTAAAGTAAAAAAATGATAATCTTTTGATCTTACACTTTTCAAATGAAAACAAATAACAAAAAATGTTCGTCAGAGCACTCAGAATATTGAAGGTTCCTCCATCGCAGTAAACGTATGCCGTCCGTATGCCTTTGCTTCCGATTGAAAGGCACGTTGAAAAGACAATATGAACGATACCGCGGTTATCACTCAGCTGGCTGCGGGTTTTCTATCGCAAAATCAATTCTACACGCACACACAACTTGCAGTTTATTCGCCTTCCAATGATGCAAATGTATTTGTGGCCAGTATATGTCAGGGTGAACAGGTGAGTCCGCGAATTCGTAAAACTTAACGTAACGCGTGTCCGTGCGGTTAACGCAATTTTTCTTTTAGGTAACGAGAAATAAGCTTGTCGATTTGCACATGTGAGCGCGCACTGCTCTATGAAAGCGAATGATAGAGGCTACAGCTGACGTTCGACTGGAAGCTATACGGTTTGACAGTTTGAAGCGGTTATGTGATACAAGAATCTGAGAAGACTGGACTGGAAGTATAATTGAGTGTGCGAACTTACTAGTTTCTTGCCTGAATGGAATGAATAGGTTGTTGCGTTCGCTTGTGTAATTCGAGAGGGTCTAATGAAAGAGGAAATGCTGAAGAAATTAAATATGGTAATGGTGTTTTGAAGATGGTCAGTTGCTACTTTATACGCATAATAATTGGATGGAGCCGTTCGAGGGTAAGACGATGGGATTTATTTAAATATTAATGTTGGTTACAGTATTACTGTTTTTCCTTAATATGGGTGGCGTTACAGTCTGCGGTGGAAACTGGGCAAAGGTTTGACGGCCACAACTCGTGTTGTGAGTGCTATTTTGTGGAGTGGAGTGGAGGAGACAAACAGTTTTAGGTCGACTTCGAACGGTGGTGTTTGAAAAGCTTTTTCTAGACGGGTATACTGTCTGAGTATTGTCAGCCAAAACAGGTGGGGCCGTGATTTATGGATGTTATTTGTGTTTTGAATTAAACCTAACTGGGCACGGCGAGGTACAGAAGGTATTAACATGAAATTTAAGCAGTTAACAGATTCATTATCCCCATGTTATCAGAGATGATGGTGGTGAAATATTTTCTGTTTGATTTTCCAACTAATACAATTATTCCTTTTTAGATTCAATTCCAATATTAAATACGACAACGGATTAACGACTGACTCGGGAAGGAAAGAGTATTTTAAGCCCATGCTCCGTGGATGACACTTTTTAATACGAGTACAATTTTGAAATCGTACGTCGACTTGGGTTGCGTTTAATTGCATGTTTTTTTTTTATTTATAACTGATTTTGAGATTATAATCAAGACTGAGTGCGTGTGACCAGAGTGAAGGAGAAAGGACATCAATATTGGACTATATTCGATTCCCATTGCAATTGCCTTGATTATAGACTGGAGCCGACAATGAGGCAACAGATGAACTTGCCAAGTAAGGAGCCGAAATCGACCTATCCCAGGCAATCGAATGAATTCAACCACTTCTGGTAGATGTCAATAAGAGCAGGTGGATGATACATATAATTCTGGAACTAGCTAACAAGAGGTGGAACACTGCCCAATATCAATATAACTAAAACCGACAAACTCCTTCAATGTGGCAACGAGTTAAAACAGGATGGTAGTCGTAGCTCAAACGGGACATAACCATCTGAAGTATCACAAAGCAAAAATTGGTATATCCCATGGCTACATACATATGCGGTGATGTGGAAGATGCGGGAGGATGCTCCTCACTATCTCTGCTACTGCCCCAGCCTCTGTCAATTGAGATACAAGACCATGGGAGAATTCTTCTTCCAAGACCTGCAAGAGCTAAATGACATCCACTTCTCTTATTTTTTCAGATTCATTAGGATTGCGGGCTGATTGGACGAAGAAAGGACGTCACAAACGGTTTCGCGGATTACGATAAGGACGTAGAGGAAGGAACTCATTCCCCCACTGGGCATCACAATGGGTCCACACGGACCTAAGTGAGACGTGCTCCTGCGCTTCTACCCACTATCCTATCCTCTAGACAGACTGGGGCTGAGTTCGTAAATGTCAAAAAATGCGGATCGCGTAGGCAGCACTGCCATTGTGATGCTATGCAATGATTTTTGACGTTGCGATGCATCACGATAATCTGTGATGCTGTGGTTGCTTTTGTTTGCGCAGTGGCTGCTTTCATATGGCATTTTAGAACGCGATGCATTGCATCATTGTCAAATGTTTGCAATTAAGAACGCTTGACGTTGCAGTACTGCGCTAATACTGCGTTTACGAACTCAGCCTGGATCTGGATCACACAGAAGACATACCACGCAACGTTGTACATATCATATTCTGTGGCATTCGAACATCAGTTCCCCCAAGTGAGGGGATTGTAAAGACTCCTGTCGTGAACCAGTCTCATGACTGGGGGGAAGCGGCTTGTCAAATGTAAAAAATCTATGATATTCACTGTTTAAGACGCCTACTCCACGACGAGTGAGTTACTCAGCAAGCAATCAGATTGCTATCTGAAAGATTAAAAAGTTAAACATGTTGTATATAACACGTCGTATACTAGACACGTGGTGTTTGAAGAATTGTGAATATTGATTTGCAACTTGGACGTTAGCAAATTTTACTCTTTATCTGATGACAAGGTCGACGCGATTGCTAAATAAAGTTTGCACAAAGGAAAGCAGATAATCATTTTATCAGCGGAGGATAATAACGATAAATATGACGCGCACAAGTGATAGGAAACCTTAAACAACATGACGTCCGCCACCAGAATAAGATAACAAGCTGATTTGTGAATTTTGGGTGTTTTCATAAACGTCAGACTAACTGCGATATTCATGCTCATTAATGCAGATATACGATCATACTAACTTAGGTGAACTGCAGTACCTACTGCTCATAAAGGTCAATAGCTCATCGATGTCGAGCAGATGTATATTTTTTGACTGCCAGAAGGGTCGATTGGAAGAGCAAGCCTGCAAACATTCTGCAGCCTGCATGTTCAAAAACGATTGTACTATCGCAGATTTCCGACGTTTATGAAAACACCTTTTGTTCATAACCAGATATATCCTATTCGATTTAAGCCACATATGGCAGACCTGAAATTGATAGTTAAACTCCAACTGAGAGGAGCAAACAATATGGAAATAAAGAAAAAGATGAATGGCCATCTATCCGACCCAAGCAATGAACGCAACGCAACACAACACAGCAATCAAATGTGCCCTTCATAAGTCCATAAAAAAAACTAAAACATAAAAAGTCTGACGACGAAATAAAGTGTCGCATAAAAGAAGGATGCCATCTACTTTCGACCCGCCGCTATTTTTACTCATAGATTTATCAACATAAAACGCCATGACTCACAACGGAAGTAAAGAAACCCCATTCTTGTCTCCTTATGTGGCGGCAAAGCATAAAGAGAACATGTACAGACTATCAAACTGCAGCTGCACAAACAAGAAACAACGAAGGCTCACCTTGAACTTAAACAACACATCTGAAAGGGTTCCACCACTTGCCTCGAATAGACCACAGAAAAGAAACAAACTTGATTAACTTAAGCTAAGACTGGGAGGGGTTTTCCGGATCTTAAAGTGAACGCACTTTCAGTAGTCGGTTTACATGTATTGTCTTTTATTTAACTAAATCTTTACCAAAGCTTATGCAAACAGTTGACTTATAACGAAGTTGATCTTCCTTTTTTGTCGGTTATTGTTAAAACCAAAAACAAACGATATATCATTTAGAAGCCTAAAACGTGGCAAAGTCACTAAAGAACTGCAGCAAACACATTTTATCTGCAAATAGACAGTATTTCTCCGTTCGAATCTGTAATCAACAAATTTAACAACAAGCAATCACATGTCAAAACGATAAAAAACTACTTGTCCACAACAACTAACTACATAAAACACTTGAAAATCTCAACTTTTACAACAGCCATATTCACGTGAAATAAATTTAACTGCCCGCGCAATAATATCAATGACTAAAGCGAAATTTCTGCAATAGCACACTCGACAAAAGTTCTGAAGAACGGCGGCGGTGTGTGACATAACTTCTTGGAAAATACTCTCCGTCAGTCTCTATAATTATAATTACTGTAGAAAGTTCAATTTTTTGCTCTTGTCTGCCCTCTTTTGTTTGCCGTTTTAAAGTCTAATCACTATACTGCCTCTAATCATATCGAGTATCATAATCAATTAATAAATTTAAACAAAAATGGCTGCTACGGATGCGGCGGAATAGATCTGATGTCTAATAAATTGATACATGTGTGCACGACGTAAGCGTATTCCGCCGTACAGAAGATAAATGAATGGTGTTGCTGTGTGCATAATACACATAAGGGCCAGACTGTATACAAGACTATAGCAGAGGCAATTGAAAACCGCGAGGCTATTTCGCTTCCCTACATCATTATGTTTGTATTGTTTATGACAAACGAATGGAATTGGAATATTGCTTGACAATTCAACGAAGAGTAAACTTCTTCTCTTTCAATGTGAATGATGTCAGAGCCTCGATTTTGGCACCATGTATCATCGCAGATTGTTTTTTTGGCTGTGATTTGAAAACATAATGTTTTCTGGGACAAATACTTTTTGTTTGTTGCGCCCAAACGATGTTCAAATCCAGTTCACACACTGAGCCTGAATAGTGCGTCTATGAATAGATGAGATAGCTATGCTTTTGACTAATGTGTCGCAATATACGCGATATTGAAATTTATTAATGCTCCAAAGATATACATGAAGGCAATATGTGTGTCCTAGAATCAAAAACAAAACGTATTCCACTTTCTCGAGTTTTGAGATGTTAAAGAAGACGTTTTTAGAGACGATTCAGTGATTCAAAAAAAGACTAAATAGAAGAAGATAAATAAAAACTAGAATAAACTTCGGGTAGATAAACAAAAATGCGAACCCATTCACTGTGTCTGCAACCTAAGGGACTGGAACGAGACACGTTAGCCTGTAGAAGTTCTTCATGATAGCTCTTTGGTATGCGAGATCAAATGTTTGATACTCTTCCAAAAAAATTAACTGATAGGTTTTGAAAGAAATTCAGCTGGTAAATCTCGGTAAAATGTCTGTGACCAGAGTCTTAACTCAATAAGTGCCTAGGTTAGGTTAGATAGAGTGGGCTGCCAGCGAAATCGCCAGCACACTTAGACTATGTTGGTCCATTGTGATCTCCGTAGTCAGACGAACTATCACTGATCGACAACTCCAGTGATAACGTCGTTAATTTGATGCAGCAAATGATGACTGGACCAGATATGAGCGATTTGACTCGTATGACCCCTCTAACCAGGGGCAGGCACTCAGCCAACGGCGCCATCCAGCTGGTAAAGAGTTCCTAAATCTTGGTACTTTTACTTTACTTCGTCGTCAACATATGTCTGGACAAATCTTTTCTTTAATTAATCGAATGGAATTCCAATGAACGTGAATTTATCTTCATCACTGATGACTTAAATCGGAAAGGAGTTTGATTCTGGAAATGGTTGACACGAGAAACAAGTCCCATTGTGTAGCAACTTCATCCAAAAACGGACAACTATTCAAGAGTAATGAACGGGCGCTAACAATATAAACATTCATATTCGTTAAGAAATACAATTGCTCAGATTTTCTTTGAATTTCGTTACAACAAAAACATCCCATTAATTAAAACAGTTCTTCGAACAAAGCCTAAGATTGCTGTCAGCATCCTGCATACTCCCACCTGCATGAAGTCTTCAATGCACTAGTGAATTGCTCATTCATACTTAATGCTGGCCATCACAACACAACTATTCAGTCGAAATAACCAAATGGATGGTTGTTTTTGTTGAAAATAATTTTTGCAACGAATACTGAGTAGGATCGAAAGCAATCATTTGCAACGAATTGCCTTTTTATGCATTTTTCTAACAAATTGAGCACTATAATGCAGCATTTGATAAAAACCAGCCAACACTTCGTGAAATTGTGTACAAATCCAAAGAAATCCAGCCAATTTGGGGTACTCTCGTGCAAGACCAATTTTAAACGTTCAAACACAATCACCCGGCGAGACCTTGAACAGCTATCTGAATAATTGTTTAACAATGGACAACACTTCTCCATGATCACTTGATGGGACCTTGATGAGCCATCATATTTGTCCGTTGCGTGTTGGCAAAACGAAATAAACTCGCTGAACAGGTTGGCCAATCTTTTGATTAACTGTCTACCAAGCACAGTGCAAACAATGAATCAGGAAAGCATCATGGCATCATCACATGTCACAAACTGGAATCCCAAAAAAAAAAAAGGTTCAAATGTCACGGGAAGCTGATTTCGTCGCCATGTTTATTCTTTAGAATGTGCTAAAATCACACGATCCTCCATCCGATTTAGAAAGTGTAGACAATTTAACACGAAGCATTGCAAGTGAGATAGCGTCGGAGGGAATATCATCGAGCTGCAAGTGCCAAATATTTGAAATTATTCCAATTATCACATGTAAATCAAACATACTCACGACCTGTTAACAAACTGCAGTTGTGCGGACTCTAAAACACTTTCCCTGCACATGACTTGAAGTCGCTTATTGCAAATTACTCGATAAATACACAGAAAAAGAAGATGGGTGAGCACAAAAGATTTTATATAACCATCGCTAATGCGAGAAAAAAAATTCAATTCAATTCAACACAATTCAATTTGCAATCCCTTCCTCATATGTGATTAGTTTTTTTTTACTTATTTAGTACACACTTCCTTGCTCCTTCAGCTCGCTACTTACTCTTCTGTATATCAGGTGGCGCAACCTTCTCAAGACACATCTTTACATTCAAATTAATCTCTCTCTGCTCTGTAGACGTGAGTAATAATTTCACAGTGCTTTAATTTCACTTGGTTTCGCAAAAAAATATTATCTCGTCACTATTTTTGAAGCAGACCAAACCGAACGCTACTTCAGTTAACAAGGTACTGCTGAACTACTTCGGTTCGTGAATTACTCCAATTATCGCTGACGATAACTGAATGTAGTTTGGTATCGGATATTCGTTGTTAAAATTATTTGTATGAAATTGTCACGAGTATTGGTTTCTTTTCATCGAGCTACGTATGTATGGGCATATATGAAGTTAGTTATATGTGTTTTTAGTCGAATTTGTTAGCACCAATGTAGCCAGCGGACGTGATTTCTCACACGAATGCGTTGAACGAATGAAAACTCCAACGACCAGCACGGAAATAAGAAGCTGCGCCGCAACTCCAACCAGCCTAAGGTCACTGACTTATTATTCTGCATTTGCTTTCGCAGTATTCATAACCACCGAGCTGCACACAGTCAATCTTCGGTGAAAAGTATTCAAGATTAAGAAGATCTTATTTAATTATCCGATACAATATTTTTGGGAATTTTTTTTTTGTTTGCTTTGTAAATTTATAAGTCACTCATGTGATCCGTAAAATAAACTCAAAGAAGCCGAAAAAAAATCCGTTCAACCCGGAATCACGTAACGAACAATTCTTGTTATTCCAGATCAGATGCAACTAACATTGAGTCGACTAGTGGTTTGGCTTTATGAAACCACGATCTAAACATCTGCGGCGAATAAGAGAACCTCAGATGTTTACGTACTGACTCACAAATGAATATCACTCATGGAGAGTAAACCGAAGGAAGATGGGAAACTCCAAAGTCCCAATAACACCCTTAACCAAGAAAATGAATGAAAAAAAAATAATGCACAAGCGTATGTCTTAAATGGATTAATTTTAGTGTCAGGATGTTAGCAGTGTTTTAGGCACTTTGCAATTCAGTTTGATAAGCTCTTGCAATTACCGATTAGGGTCTAGTGAATGAGTAGCTGGTTTGGTCGTTGATTGCAAGAAAACAAGATAAGTGAATGAAGATTAATTTGCGGAAACCTTTTGACTTATGAAACAAAATAAAATCAATCAAGCTGATCATGGGATAAGGTAATCGCGTTTGGTTGCAATTACGACTTATAATTGTTTCCGAGGATTCTAGGCGAGGACGAGAAAAGCATGCATCCAACATTTTTATCTCCACCACTCACTATAAAGTGACCCACAAATTTACGTTCCCCAAGGAAACCAGTTTCTTTTGCCCTTAAGGCGTCAAAGAAAGTCCCCCAATTGCGGTTAAAACCACTCTTCTGTGGTTTGAATAATGCCAATGGCACAAACGAGTTGAGTGCGTGTAGGATATTTTGAAATATGTACCAATCAACAAATGTATTCATAAACTCTCGGCGACCACTTGATACTAATGAAGACACAGAAACGAGGGAAAGAAAAAGCGATTGCAAATTTTACGGGGAATAACTTCAGTTGTTGCGAAGTGATTGCAGTAAAATATAGCACACTTTTAGGCACTTGTCCGAGTGCATTTTGTCTCTGAACCGATATAAACACAGATTAATGCACAAAAACAATTGATTTTGTTTGACATGGACCATTTGAGGTTAGCTACTTCAAATAACGCACTTGTCATTGTGGCTTACAAAAGGATGAGTCAGAACATGTACATGTGCGTATGTATGTGCGTATGTTGAAATTCAAGACTTATCGCGACAACAAATGCACAAATCTAATCTCTCGTATCTGAAATCAGTTTCTATTCGCAGGAAACAGATCAGATCTCCAGAACTTTTCCACGCCTTGATGGAATTATCAAGGCAAAATACTTTTTTCCCAGACTTGCACATTGGAATTGTGGATTTCGTGATTCTTGAGAGAAAACGTCATGCCTGCCTAAAAGGCAATGTATGATAAGTGCAAGCACACTTCATGTCGTTAAAGTTATAGAGAGGTCGACACTTGCCAATTGTGTGAAGTGCATTATTGGCAGAAAGACAGTAATGATTTGCTGAAGCGTTAGTGACTGGAATCCCAATGTACGCATAATTTGAAGGAAATTGAGTGGAATAAGGTCCATGACCGGAAAGACTGTTTTGGCAACATCATATATCTGCGGGTCAGAATGCACAAACAATCTTCGCGGTGCCAGAAGTGAGTAGTGCAGGATCTATAGAGATTATACGGAATACACAAAGGCGGTGCATGAAAATGAGGTTAGAATACGGAAGTATCTTCTTTGATAACAAATTATTTTACGCATCGAAATGCCTACATGATGTCTATGCTGTAGAGTACTAAGGGCATTTGACGAAAGTATCCCGAAAGTTTACCGATATCGTGCAAAAAATACAATTATTTAGATGCATATGACGATTTGGGTGTCGACAGTCAAACGATAGTCATAATAGGAGCGTCCAACAGACCGTAGTGGACCTGCACCTTCTTCTACAACAAACACTGGTGTTGTGCGTGACGTTGCTCCCTCACAAATGGAGTTTGACAAGTCTTCCTAGACAGTGCATACTCTTTGTCAGAGAGGTGGAGCCGCGACGAGCATGGAGTTGAACCTAGACAGACAGTTCGACGCACGTGCCCACCACGCAACAACGACCCATAAACAATAACAAGTAATAAATTAGGTCTTATGATATACCGCCTGAAAAGCGATTTCCGAAGGGATATCGTCAGCTGAACAGACTTGTTGGTTGAGTGAACTCGGACACTGATGTGCCACACAAAGAACGTCTGAGGGAACTCCATCAACTGAATGCTGAATGGCAGTCTGTCGTTGTGTTCAACCGCGTCTGACGCCTATTATTAATCAGTATGCAACAGACATCTCGGCTGTCACGAGGTCTAGAGGAAAATGCATGCGTTGAAACACGTGTGAGGCTATGGCTGGTTTCATTTTTGTTCAAACATTTTTTTTTATCAACAAACAGAAGCAGCTTAGGCTGTGAAAAGACAGCTGCCATAGGAGTTCTCCCCCCTTAAGCTCTGAAGATTAATCGATTTGAAATCACGAGCCTCTTTTCGGGTGTGTCTAGCCTCCTTACGCAGCGATAACTTTCCGCTGCTGATAGCAATAGATTGAGACGTTATGAACACGATATCTCTCAGTGAAGCGTGGTCATGGCCGAGTTTTTCAGTCTTTATCACCAGTCTGAGGGTTGATTGATAGCAGTTAGGCGATGATGTGAACATGTTGGTCCATAAGGATGTTGGCCTTGTTTGAAAAATGCTTCCTTTCTGAAACAAAAATCTTCGGATATTCTTTTAGACTTGATTACATCAGCAATAGATCAATTACATACCAGTTAGCACTCATTCTGTGGACTCGTAAAATCGACTCCTAAACGTGACATTATCCTATATCTATGGGTACAACCAAAACAGTAAAGCGGAACAAGGGTGATTGATTTGATTTGATTTAAGGAAATTCGGTGACGTCATTGGGTGATAGGAAAAAGAGCATATGCTTAATATTAGTTTGTTTCACAAATCGTATATATGGGTGTTCAAATGAAGCCTCCACGTTGGTCGTTCGCGTCCATCTGATTAGTGAATCCCATTTTACCTAATGCTTTGCAAATCTCCATGAAGTCAACCGAAAATCAGTAACAATTCCTTATTAGCTTCAATTCCACTATGAATCATAATCCACTCATTGACAAGTATGTATGCATGTATGTTTACAGTCCCCACACGACGTCTCCAAATAGGGGTTATTGACTTTCTGATAGATGTCCAATTGATCATAACTGGTTTCCCATCAAACTTCCGATATTACTTATTTTTCCTCCTGACCTTTTCTATTTCAATGTCGCTCGCTTTCAGCTATCACTTATTTCACCATATACATTGGAAATCCATCAATAAGATAAGCCAACTATGGTCAACTATCTATACCCGGCACAGGTTTCACTTATGATTATGGTTCATCCATTTAACCAGATAACCTATCAGCAGAAAAGAATTAATTCTGTGTCTCTATCTCGATGTGCTTATGTGACTAAGTGCACCTACACGAAATTGAACTTATAACAGAAGATGGAATGGAGCATCATGGAGGCAGTACATTTTGAACACCCGTACACTAAATAAAAACGAACGCACACAGCAACACGGCAAATGTAGCACACACAAGAAATCTCTTACCGTTTCTGAGCAGCATCTTTGCAAATTTGGAATAAACGAAAATCACATTACCCCCACGAATTTTGTGCAGTTAACAAGTGAAACACCCTTCTCTTATTAAATTCAATAATAGCGAAGTTTCGGAACGACCTTGCTATTTGTTTTTATTTTTTCTTCGTTTTCTTTTCTTCCGATAGAAATCAAATGAACGTGTTAATTGGTGGTGTGGCAGTCACTGAATAAAGCCTCTATTTGTTATTATGAGATCACTCGTTGGAACTTTCGCACTCCGCTCACAACAAAACACTGTTCCACCACCAGCCATATATTTATCTTCATTTGATAAATTAGTCAGCTATCAGTTAGAAGATAAGGTTCCCTGTGCGCCAGCTCAATTGCGTCAAATGTACATACACAAAAAATTGTCCCTCCGTCTATAGATAATTTTTGATAAGTTTAACTTTTAATATCGTTGTAGAAACACCGACATCGGCCCGCAAATGACATTCATTCACTGAACGCCTACGTAGAGAGCTCGTATTAATCGATAGGAGAAATCAAAACGATGTGAGACTCTACACAATGAGCGTGTTAACCGAACAAACACCAAGCAATGTAAGTAGCAACAATTGCACAAAGCAAACACAAAAAATAAAAATAAAACCAAATCAACTCATAAAAAAAAAAAAAAAAACAAACTTTCAACACTCACTTGCACCGTTTGTAGGTTGCCAATTTTCACACGGACTATTCCCCACACGCAAAACCTGACCTAATTATGTACCATTCTGAGGACCATAGTTGAATGACATAAAATCGGGAGCATCCTTGAGGGATATTGAAAAAAAGAAGACAGTGTTCGGTTAGATTTTCGATTTGGAATGCCTTGAACCTCTAGCTGTTCTGTTATTCACGGATCACTGCCACACGAAACCTGAATGAATCACTTGATGGACATGTTTAATTCTTCATCTTTTTTTTTTCTTTTTTCTTTCGTATTCTTCTTTCGCTTGCAACGAGTTTCACATCATCTCGGGGAGATTCTCCTCAATACAACACTAAACACACCAGCACGATGCAAAAAGTCAACAAGAAATGAACAAAACTAACTTTTCTCGGATCAACGCCAACCACGCCGGAAGCTCGGGACAGTGGGGGATGGTGAAAATGCAAAAAAAATGTGTTCTTTTGTTTTTTTTTCGGCGCGTCGTTCGTCCGGCACAAAGGAAAACAGCAACGATTTTCAAATTATTAATAAAACAAATAAAAATAAAACCTTACGTGACTAACAACACCTCTACCGCCCCGCTGTACTGGGTGACAGCAGTACCAGCGGCAGAGCGAGTAGCAGCAGCAGCGAGACCATGGATAGTACATCGGCAGCAGCGGCACCACCAGCACCAGCAATAACAATAACAACAACAACAACGACAACGACGATGGGAGAAAGGAAGCCACGAAAGGGTTTCAGTTAAGTAGTATTTTTTTTTCTTTTCTTGGCAAAGACAAAAGGTCCTCCAAAAAAATTGAGATCAATCGGATATTTCTGTTCCTTTGGTGATAAACTGATAAACTTATATACATACTTATGTAGGTCTTTTGGTTTTCCAACAACAATTACCCTTATTTCGCTTCTTTACATCACTGCACCACTGAATCATGAGTGAAATTTTTTTTTTTTTTTTCATTTTGACATTTTCCATCGAAAGGTTTTCCCCATCAATAAATTTTCAATGCGTAACGTTCTCTACATTACATCACAAACTTACCTTTGTAATAAATAAACAAACGTTGTGTTCAGTCGAATAGATTGTGAAGAAAAAAAAAGGGTTTTAGAGAAAAAACTTTCTTAAACGGTGCAACAGAGCACCCGAATTCGTACGTAATTTTGTTTGCGACTGTTTAGAATGAAAATTAAAATGTCGATAGACATCGTAATGATGAAGTTTGCTTTGCGACGGCCATTTTGAAATCTATATGAATTTGCTTCGAATTGTTTCGAAACAAATGGCGTGCTGTCGATATTCGATGGTTTTATGTATGGTATTTTATTTAGCGGGAATGTTATCGATAATGTGCATTCTTTCTGTAGTGATGTGCATTATTTTTAAGGTCAATTTTAATTGTCGACGTTAAGTATGAATAAAACTTACTTCGCATGGAAAAATGATTTTGAAATGTAATATGGACAGGAACGGGGACCCATAGAGGTTTTAATAAAGTTCTTGTCCGTGAGGGTAATAATAGGGGAGTTCACATGGGCAAACATGCCGGACAGGCATGGTCTGGCAGCCTCGGATTTGATCGTGTGAATGCAAGAAACGACGACTGAAGGTTATGCCTGAAACACAGTAGAGCGTTGCTGCATTGCGTTGTCTTTCAACACACACATTTCAATGGCCGTGAACAGAATGTTGCGTCGTGCGTTTTGGCAAAATTTAAGAGAAAATTGAGAGAATTCTAGTAACATGATACATTTTGTATATCATGAGACGACGCACCCAATTTTCGACATGTTCGATATTTTTAAGAGAGACATGCGTTCAACCGGGACTTTACATACAAACTGAATAATTTTCTCTCAAATTGAGAGTCAACTGACGTTTCAGAACTGAAAACAGCTGATTAAAATTAATTTAACGACAAAAGAGACTTCAAATCAGTGGGCAACTGCCGACAATTTAAAAATAATGAAAACAGCTGATGATTGATTTGACATTTCGAATCTCAACGCACTGCGTTTTCTATCACAACGTCGAACGCAATGGTTTCGTTTGGTTTTCAAAAAATGTTGATATTTTGGTTGTTGGACAGACATATGCAATCGTATGGGTGTCAAGGTGTGAGGTTGTTCGCGGAGGAATTAAAATAAGGTTAAAATGAATATTTTTAAGAATATACAATTCTTACAAATGTTTTTTGGAATGCATATGAGTATACCGGAGACATGGAAAGTAATAAGTGAAGAATACATAAACAAAAATTATAAGAATTCTTCGATTTCTTCCTTTTCTAAAATCCTGTCTATTACAAGCGCTGCTACAAGTACGTCCACCATCATTGACATTCACTTGGGCATAGAAGTCTGACGACATGTTTGATCATATGAACGCTAACGACGTCAGACATCCATCTGACTAGTCAAGTTTGTTTGTCCGTGTGAACCTCCCTAAAAATTTAACTACAGCAATCCCTTGTGTTGTGCTATTGTTCCCTTACGGCGGGAAAGGGCCCGCAGTTCTATACCGACTCTTGAACGACGAGATTTTTCTTGATAGGTCGTAAGCCGTCGTAAGCCAATGTTATCAGTTCAATATTCGATACGAGCAATTTTCATAATCCATGGCTTCACCTCATAAGAGTCACTGGCAATTGTCAAAGGTTATACTCCATTCGGAATCGGTATAAAACTGTAGCTCCCTTCTGTAACACTCACGACAAAAGTGGCTGATGTTCTCCTCGGACTGTGGCGCAACTCATACTACTGACACAATTCTAAATTCGGTTTGGTAGGACTAGTTAACCGCAGAAGGCAGTCACACTTAGACCAAAATAGGGCCATTGTGATACCACGCTGATTGACTTCTCCTAACATTGGAGCCAGTTGGTGCTAACGACAAAGCTGGTTGTGGCTTATGCTGGCGCTATTTGGCTCGCTGAGATTATTGAAATAGTAGGCACCTAGGTGTAAGTACGTACGACTTGCCAGAGCGCTACAGGAGCAGAGTAGGTGATTTGACACTATTCTACGTTATTGTCAGAGACTCGAGAAAAATGGAGTCGTGCATTATGAACGTTGTTCGTTAATGTCTTGGACTTAATCACTACACCACGCTTGTCTCACTTTTATATTGTTTTGTTAAGCCAGACAACTAGTAAGCTTATATGAACATATATACATACATATAAGAGTTGCACGTTAACAGATCGTGATATTGTTTCCTATTCCGATTCCTATTAGTAGAAAATGCTTACCATACATTCCGTGAAGTAACCGATACTTCTGCTACTCGCAAAATATGCTCCCGGTCTGCTTTTGTATATAAACATTCGGCATTTTACGACGATTGCTCGATCCCTCAGAATTGACTGTATGTCAATGTAAACAAAGTTCGTATTTCATATGAATGTCTGCGCATTCCAATAGAACCGCTGATTTTGCACTACGATACTAGTATAGGAATATATCGGCGAATGGTTAGGTTGATCTTCGACGGGTATTCTGAAGTTAGTCCCCACCCTGCAGCAGACATCGACGTAACAGTTTATATCCGCTAATTCCTGAAAAAACAAAGTAACGTTGACATCATACTTCAATTGGTGATCTGCCGAAAAGACAAAAGGTTGTTTCTGATATTCTGGACAACGAAGTTAACTACAGAGCTGATTGAGGTCCACTGCTTTAACGACCAATGAGGAAATTACAAGTATTAGCTTCTTACCAGTTTCACTTCACTTCAGAGAGAACTGTCAAAAAATAATCTTGACATTAGAGGCTTTCTGTTCTCGAGTCACTGTTTAGTTGCATAATCCACTCCGACTGGAAAATCAGAATGAAATACTATAAAATAACCTTGACTAAACAATCTTAGCGAAAAATGTAAATTTATTTAAAATTGTTTTTACTATGTAATTGGAATTTCTAGCAATTGTGAACTAGAATTAACGAGGTGCATGTTAAACTTGATAACTAAACACTTAAATCCAATTCAAAGGATTCGCGTACTTCAGAAACGCATCACAAAATGTAAGTCATATCCCATGAAACAAAACGTGACTAGAAACTTAATAAAATCACACGCACATTGCACATCTCTAGATTCTAGCACCTTTTCGATTTTTCCATCAAATCCAATCTTGGACAACAACCGTCAACCACTGATTTGTGTACAGCTCGCGATAATGCGCAGATGCTAAGCAAAGTTGTGCGTATGCAATGACACAATAAAACGCTTCCGTTCTTAAATCTCAACTCCATTGGATAGAATGAGACAGTTCTATGTGCTGGATGTAGAATAATTATCCCGACCTTAAATCGAAAACAACAACAAAACAATTAGAAACATGACGTCAGACTTTATTATTTTGATTCACCCAAATACACCAGCGCTACGGGCAGAATGAACTGTGAGTGTCGTTTGACAAGAGGTGCGGCGATAAATCGGTCGTGAACGTAGAAAAAGAAAAAAATAAGCGAAAAAGAATATAAAAAGTAAGCAAATAACAAGAAGAAAATATATTTAAAAAAAGAATTGTAAGAAAAAGGAAAAATTGATAAGCGACATCGGCAGACGTTTGTGAAAAGCGTGGTGCACTGTACAGTTTGGGATATTAAAGCGGGCTCGAGCTGAAATTAGGCGTGTTCTCCATCCGAAAAGGGTCTACCACGAGATTTCCCAATCAGAACTGTGACTAAATCCATCGGTGACCTTCTGATTCCATTGAAATACCTATTGGAGCCTCATTGGCGCGAGTGAAACTAATTATTTGAGCTTTCCGTTCGCTGTAATTTTGTGTGTGTATTTATTTTTCAATTGTTGTAAGTGCATTTTTCCTGCGGGAATCCCCAGTGGTTGTCGGTCAACAGTTCTGAGTTGTATGTGTCATACTTCTCAAGTCGTGTGCGGATCGCTGAAACGTTAAAATTCAGAGGTTCTCTACAAGCCACTCGTGATTGAGTCTTGATCACAGATTCGGTTTGTCAACATTGTCTCTTGTAAAAGAGAACCCGTCCGCACTGAGAAGCAGCTCAGTCCAAAGTGCTTTTCAGTTTTTAGGCGCTTAGATAAAGTTTCATGTTCGCCCCGTCCGAGTTATTAATAAACTAAATTCTTTATGTTCTCCTGCCGGTTGATTAGGTTATCAACTGAGCTCCATCATTGTGTCTAATTGTTTAAATTATATTGTTGAGAAAATATATTTCTTGTGCAAAGTGGCCGCTTGTTAATTGGATTTTTTTTTCTGTGCATATTTTTAGGTGTCAGTGTAAGTGTCAAAAGTGTTTTCTTGTGCTATAGTTTGTGTTTTGTGTGGAAACCGCAGCCAAGGAAAGGATATCCGACTTATATTTGTAATCATCAAGGAGACGACGATTAGCTAGGAAAAATGGGCAACATCTATACAACTGGACCGAACGAGGCACTTATTGTTTCAGGTAAGTTGAAGGCCATATAAAGTTCATGTCCATTCCTAAATAAGGACATGCTGTATGTTGAGGGAGTTCTTGCAGTCTGCAAGGTTTCTCAATTTCCACCCGTCTCTGGTTACAACCATGATTTCTGTATGTTAGCCACGAGAAGAAAATCGATAAAATGCCAAAAAAAAAAAAATAAAAATAAGCAGTCAGAAGGAAACTTCCCCTAACCATGTGCTTGTGTGTGTATGTATGTATCTGGTGCGGAGAGCATACTCGTTGCTGCTTCCTTGTTTCAATGATTCTCTATAAATGTTGCCGAGGGCTGTGAAACATACACGAGGGTTGAATATAGAATTGCGGGAGAGAGGGCTTTTCATGACGAAGCGGCCGGCAATCGCTCTGTTTTTGCCGGTCTTTTCAGTGTCTGTAGCTGGATGTGTTTTCGGTTTTTCTTTCTCATTCGCAAATGTTTTGGCAGCCGAAAGGGACTCGAATTCGATTTTCATTTTGGGGGGTTTTTGCTTCTCTTTGCTGTTGTGGACATTGGAAGGTTTAATTGTTTGTAATGACTGTGGTAATGTACGCTTTGAATGATTGTGGTGATTTCCTAATCTGATTTGGTTGCATTTTATTGACATATGTACGTTACAATTGCCGGGAACCAAGTGAGGATAGATACAGGGCTCACGTCAAGCGTGACAAGGTTGACTTATGTCATCGTCAACAATGGAATAGAATCACAGAAAGAAGGCGACACAGAAAACATGTGTTTGGACACATTTCGAATTGTTTGTTACTTATCAACCAAACGGGATATATAATATAATATGGGTGGCGCTACAGCCCGTAGAGTGCCAGGGCCTAGCTTCTCAGCAACCACTCGTGTTGTGCATGCTATTGTTCTATCATGAGTGGAAGGGACCTGCAGTTTTATGCCGACTCCGAACGGCCAAGTTTGAGAAGCTTTTTCTAGACAGTTATACTCTTTGAGCATTGTCAGTGACTCGAAAGAGGTGGGGCCGTGAAAAGTATTCTTGTCGTACCAGGAATCGAACCTAGGCACGTAGGCCCAAGTGCGTAGGAGTCGACGCACATACCCACAACGCCACGGGCCACCACAACCAAACGGGATATTTGAATTATATAAACGCCAAACAACATTCCAATGTTCGCCTTACATCTTCGAACAAGTTTTTATCCAGTTCAATAAAAATACGACTTCCGATAAACAATTGATTAGACGCCACAAGTATATACAATCCATGATGGCGTCACTAGTTTTATCTGCTAACTATGTATATTTATTTTGAGGCACGCTAATGAAATGGGATAGTACTTTAATTAAATGGTAGGCTCTGATTTATACATTCGTCAAGTACAAATTTGTTTGTTGATCGTAAAAAACTTGAAAAGACAATATCTTTACTGCAGATTTCAAATGAGTCATATCGGCCGTAATCATGTCTGATAAGCTGTAATTGCTATTGATAACTTAGGATTGTGTATGTTTCTTATTTTTGATAAGGGTTTAATAAATATTGAGTAATTCTAAAAAATAACACTTTCCACGTGTGTCTTTTGTGGTACTCAAACGATTTCAATTGTGCGTTGCGTCCACAAGTGTTCGAACAAACATCACTGCATCCACAAAGATTGAGAGTTTTGTCGCGGTTTGTGGCATGGCGGCATCAGCCAACCATTTTTCTTTCGAAATGAGAATGGAAACGCCTTTGCCGTCAATGGTCCAAGGCATAGTTTGTCAACCTTTGAGCCTGGGCAGATCCCAGCAGAGAATTCATCTCTCGGCGGACCCCTCCCAACAGTGGATACGAAGAAGTGTAGTGGATTTGTAGTCTCTCTCTGCAAAACAAAACTTGGCTCCTTTACTTAGCTAACTGCTTCACTTGGTGAATGAATCCGTCGGCTCCGAACGGCCAATATTGAGAAGCTGTTTCTAGACAGTTATACTCTTTGATCATTGTCAGTGACTCGAAAGAGGTGGGGCCGTGAATATTATATTGCCGTCGTATTAGGAATCGAACCCAGACACCGAAGTTCAAGTGCGCAGGAGTCGACGCACAGACACACAACGCCACGGCCGCTACACTAATTACTAATTACAAATAAATAAATAATAAATGGGTCAATATTGCAAACAGTGCACAATCCACTTGTTACATTCTGTCGATGAACCATACTGCACAGCGGGATCAAGTCGTACAGAATGTCCACCCCAACTGATTATCAAATCAACAATTCGCTATAAAATGTGATAAAGCCTCTGTCAAACAAAAGACGACTTCCAACAACACTCCACACAAGAGGTTTCGTATCAGATATCAATGGAAAATCTTATCACAGGCACGTGAGTCGAAAGGTTCACCGACAAAAATAGAGCTCCTCGATGAAAATTGCGTGCTCATGTGATCCAGTCAATGAATGAATCGAACACAATTACTCATAAGTCATAAGTGTTGCAGGAAAATAACAGAATACAGAAACACTGACAGCAGCCTTTACAAGCAACTCAATTGGGTGGGTGCACGTCTAGGCTGCTGTGTTCCAATTATCAATTTTAATTCGTCACGTCACACTAGTTTGTTATCTCGATGGCATTGAAGCAGGGAGTGTGTTGTTGACTGGTGACATTTCATCGGAATGTGAAATAAATGCCGGACTGACTTTTTCATGCATTTCAACGATACTTAATTGAGTTAAGCGCAATGGAGACATTATTGTTAGGTTCAGTATTAAAACGGAATCATGAATGTGATTGTAATTCAATTGCTTTGATTGCAATTAGAAGAGAATAGTTTTAGTGCCCACTCATCGAAGGAAAATTCCAAGTCAGTGGGATAACACAGCAAAGATGGCACACACAAGTTCAAGATAATCCCAGTTAACTTGACAAGCGACATAGGCTAAGACGCTGATTACACGCATGTGGGCGTAGCATTCGTCGTCGTCAAACCCCTGGATAGAGGGGCCGCTGCGTACATTAGTTCACCACTAGGCGGTTATCGTGGAGGCTATCCAGAGGGAGTCACGAGGAGGCTGTATGTCAACTTGAATTGTGCAATAACAGGGATCATTGCTAACATGTCGCCAAGTTGAGAGCAATCAACAACTTTGCTCCGGATGCATAGGCTGCCATCGGGCAAAAGTATTTATATGCTGTATTCCAGGAAGGAGGTGTGAGTCCTCGATGACTGGGCCGGAACATCGGCCATAGGCAGATATACTTTTGTCCTGCTAAAGGGTGTTATCCTCCAAAAGCATTGTTTTTTTGCGACAGCTGATATGACACTTTTCGTTTGTTTTGAGGTTAGTTTGATTTGGTAAATCATCACGAATAGACCCACTTCGGAGTAACATTTACAGAATAGTTCAAGTTTATTTTGAAAAAGTCAAACTGAAGCCATTATCGAAACATTATTACAACCAGAAAATGTCACTGTTTTGTTCACTTTATGGACGTGGACGGTGAATTCATTGATCAAAAGTGGTGATGAGTCATGTCGTCATCTTCTTGTTCAAACTTTCTTGCAACACTTGGGATTTATTTCAATTGAAAGCTCACCGCCACTAACGAAAGTCCCCTATGGGAATAATTTTACATTCATCGTGTAAAAGTCAGAGTTCAAGTGCATGTGACTTTACGTCAAGTAAAGTTCCAGTGCTTCAATGACACCTGTCGAACTTGAACGTTCATTAACAACATATTTAATACAGTTTACTAACATTATCGTCTTTTTACGACGGCCTTAAAATTCTCCATCAATGCCAACATAAATTCATTACTCACTTACGACCGTTTTGTTATTGTGAACTACCACATTGTCTACATTCGACAGTCATCTGTCAAAACTGAAGCATTATCTCGAATTACAATTTTTATTTTCCATAACAACAGACAGTCGTCTCGCAGACGCATTCTCGTATCGATTTCACCGGGCCCCAATGTATCAAGCTCAATGTTTATCGTGTTCTTTTCATCCCCGAAAACATCGCATACACAAAATGTACACAAACACTATTATTCAGACTGTCTGGAACATCCCTCTGACGCCACCGTCGCCGCCATGGGAGACAAAACAAGCCAAATTCAATGGATAACGTCTCATCAAAAGGATGCCTCCTTGCAGAGTACAGATACAGTTTTGCTATCTTAAAGCTCACAGCACAACCTAACCCACCGCCAATCGAATGATGAGTTCATCATCCCCTCGAAGCAAAAACCAATGCACGGGGATGATCTTCTGCTGCACATCATGCCACGTGTACTGAAGCATAGCCGCTCATATTCTGCGTGGCGTTTCTACTGCGTCCCCTTGTGAAACTCATCAGAAATGTAAATATCCACCATAAGAGGCAATTTCGGCAGAAAGCGTATCCTGAACCGTCAATTGGGGGATGATGCAAGGGAAATTCTATTTAGAGCCTGCTCCGCATCGTCCGTTGCCCCTCGCAAGCGCCATCGATTTCTTTCCTCGCATTTTGTTGTTTGTCAATAAGGACATTTACCCGTAGGACATGGACATTTAGAGCCCCCTAGGGATGCAAAACAGTGAATTTCATCATCAGAGTTGGGGTAGACGAATGGACACTGCCGTCGTCATAAACTCGGGCTCGAGCGTGGCGCAGTTGCGGACTTCAATTTACAGGTTTTAAATTTTTAATCGAAGCTCACCGCTAAGAGAGATGTACTCTGCGGATAGAGTAATGAATATGGTCTGGGATGCCGTGATGGTCGAAGGGGGCGGAACTCTGGACACGTGATTTGCAGCGCTGCGGGCGAGTGGAAAACCCTCAAATTGTATTTCGTTGCGGATGTCATGGCAACGCGTTGTATCCCCCCCAGATGCAGTCTGTTCGCCGTTCCTGGGGGTGTACAATTATATTTCTCGATTGGATACACTTTCGATGATGGTCGCCAATGCGCGGCTAAGGGATGTTTCAATTATTTACAGGGATTAAGAGAGGTTGAAAGCAGAACAGGGGACCGAACGGCCTGCCGTAAAGGTGTGGAATTTGCATTTGCTCAGACTTTCGTCAAGAGAATTGTGAAGTTCACGGTTGGGTGAGGTTGCACATCGATTGTGTGACACTGACGCTTTTCGCAATACAACGCCCAAGAAATATGGACTCAGTCGCTTTTGAATGGGGTTGGAGACTCCAATTAGACGAATTGTGTTTGGTTTTGTTTTTGAAGTTTCGGTCAACCGTTCCAGATGCTTGAGGGCAGTTTTTGCTGTGGAGCCTGACGCTGAGTGTTGCTCTTATATTTCTATGAATCAAATCATCTTCGGTTGGTTGGTTGGGTCTGGTCATCGAAAGGGTTGTCGTTGCTTTTAACGCACTGTTGTCATCCGTCGTGCAAACCTTCTTCCAATTAAAATTAATCAGGTTTGATGAATGCTGACAAAGGGGAGGACTCGAAAAGGGATTTTCTCGAAAACTCTTCTTCAAGCTGAGTGCATCAAAAATATTTGTTGGTAGAAAACTCTATTGTAGACCGTTAAACATCAATGGATAGGTGCATCAACTATGTGGAGGGCCTCTTCCTCAAGTTGGTCAGGCTCGGCACAATCACAGGTATGACAGGTTCGTTGTGGAAAGTGGCATCGTAACTTCTACCACTGGCTTTGAAATGAGAAATGGTCTTGAAACAGGGGCCGTTGGCCGGTGGATCATGTTTGCAATATTCACTCCAGATCTTATAGGTTTCATGACACACTTAATAGCGTACATCGACGATCTAATGGCGTATAGATCAGGTCGGAAGATCTAACAATTCTTGTCCACAAAATCTCTTTCTAAACCACTGCAATAGTTTCAGAATGAAAGGTATTGTCTTCCAAGATTACTTTGGGCGTTGTGACTAATTGTGATCAGATAAAATGTGTACTCTTGTTCGTTTTTAGCTCCTTCATTGGGTAAAGGTATCTACGTCCTAAGGCGCAGTGTATTGCGCCGAAACTGTATATTTTAAAACTCTTTACTTTAATTGATAGAGTACCAAAGTTTGATGGCCGCCTCTATGGTTGGGTAATGCATACGATGCTTCTATTTCTAGCTGAAATTAACAGAAGAGATCTGGAAACCGGTGAAGATTTTATCCACTTTCTGGATATATGCACGCCATAGGTATGATGTAAGTTTTCCTAAGCTTGTGGAAACCACCATAATATTGTAAGAATTAGTAAAAGAAAGGAATATTTAATTCTGTCGGTTGCATTTTTGCTGATCATACTGTAGCTGACTGACCAGTTCAGTTCTTAAAGCGGTAATTGTTTACTTCTCTTCTGCCAACCTGATCATCTGATCTTCTCGAAATTTTGTCAACAACCGTAAGAATATGTTTCGGCCGTCATTTGAGTCAGTACTCCCAAGTTATTGGAAGGTCTCTACTCTCTCAACTGCTTGGCCCGCAATGCATATTTGAGTTGATGAGCTCGGTCGCAGGCTGACCACTTTTGTTTTTGTCGATTTAATTATCGTCCCAACGATCTTAGCCTCACTCTATACATTAGATGTAAGTTGGTGAAGGGTCATTATTCTGTGAGATAATGGGCATATATCCTCAGCGTAGTCGAGATGTTGGAATTCAGATGTAAGAGTCCATCGAATTCCTCCATTTCCTGTGAAAAAAGCAACAATAGGGACATCGTTTATCACCAATAAAAATAATATTGGTGAGAGAATGTAGCCTTGTCGAACCCCATTTTGTACCTTGAATTCTTCAGACAGCCTGCATCTGTGCACTACGTGACATGTGGACTCATCGTACGTAGCCTTGATCATTGATATTAATTTATCTGGAATGCATCCCTGGCGCAAGGCACTCAGTGACAGACGCATTCGTCATTTTCCTGCAATATTTTTGTTCTTTATTAGGATAGGTTGGGTAGACGGGTGTTAGCCACGTGTCACTTAGGTCCTATTGGACACATTTCAATTGGCCCCATATGTACAGTCGTTGGTTAGTCTCATTTTTATTTCATGGTTGTTCAGATGATTATGGCAAGAAAGTGCTCTGTCGACCATGGACAGCAACTTTCTGTCGCGTTGAAAGAGTTTTGTCGGTGTGTGCACTGTTGAACTTGAACCAGAGCATCCGAGTGGACTCGCCGGTGGTTAAAGATTTCCATATTTTCTTTATGATCGCATCGTCCACTTTTTTCATGACATCCGCAAGAGAGGGCTTGATCCATAGGATTGCCCCATTCTTGGCAAGTTCATTCGCTGCTTCATCGTTTATTTACCTGTGGCTTGGCAGTCATCTTCGCGTCAGCATGCGACCAGTTTGGACTTGAATTCTGTTGCTGAAATTGGTTCAATGGCCGTTTAACTGTCCATTAGAATGAAAGATAATATCCGCCGGTGCTATTTTCAACATTCAGATCTTTCTGTCCTCTTCCTTGACTGCCTGAACTACTGGCTTGAACACTGCTATAGACAGACTCGGTCCTGTACCTTTTTGCACCTTCGATCCATCAGTGTATGCATGGATTGTTGAATTGTTGAAGGGCTCATTTGTGGTTACCTCCTTCCTTGTTAGGAAATAGCACCGGAAATCAAGGAATGCTGAAGTACAGTCGCTTTGGTAGAGTGGTCCTTTTTTTAAGACGATGTGCTTAAGGACATTCTGTTTTGATCCATCTCAGATATTTTAACTATATTCGAAGTCGAGTTTCTAAGAAAAAAGGCGACACATCAGACTACGGTATATTATGTGATGGTGTGTGCTGTTAGGAAGACGGAAAATTCGTTTAAATCGGTCTACCTGCTCAAATCGGTGAAAACTCCACTATTTAAGGGTTTCGACTTCGCTGTTGCATTAAATATTCTGTTTGCAAGATGTTTTTTCTTTTGTATTGGCGGCTCACGTATATCAGAGATTTGTTCTGTTTATTTGCGTAGTTCGTGTCGATTCAAAGTCATTGTTATTATTCCCATCCAAAAATTTGTCAAAATGATCTTGTTTCTGTTCAGGTCGAAATTACAAGTCTTCTTTTATTTCCCCAGAAATATACATAGCTCAGGGAATTGTACGTCCTCCAAGATTATATTTTTATCCGAATCGCAACAATTTAGTTCTAATGCTGAGAGTGTATAATTTTAGATAGACTCTCTTGGATACATTTTGAATAGACAAATGAAGAATCAATTGGGAGGGAGAGCGTCAGTCAGTTGAGTCTAAAAGAAAAGTAAATAAAATCAAATGCGAAAGGCGAAATATATTTGCGAGATTTCAAGTAGCCCGAAAATTTGTTGTCTGCTTTCCTTACACATTCTCCCTTCAAGCACGTACCATAGCGTATTAGCCGCTCCCGACCGAGTGGAGGAAAGCATGCTTTTACTTGAGCAACCACATGTTATTAATACTTTCCGAATACACATTCGTATTACGTCACCGTAAGAGAATGAGAGTATTCTTCTGGACAGACATACCGTATGTACATCATTAAGTGTATCAAGAAGCCACCGCCCCTTGTGATGTCTGCTACGTTCATAAATTAATTTTCGAAATCTGAATTGTGAAAGAGGCAGTATGTGTGATGCGAAGGAATGCTTGATCTTTGTCCTTGATCGACATTATTTCTAAAAAAAAAGTTCCACTTTTATGTCGAGTTGGTAGAGAATAAACAACTTGTTTTCATTCGGTTCCAGCAATCATTTTATTTTTAATGCTACGAAGTGACATTTATTGCATTTGAAATAAGATACAGATGCGGGTAACAGGTTTCCTACTGCTTGTGTATTTTCCAGTACTTGCTTACTCTTTCATTCTCCATTATATATTCAAGTTGAGGGTCAATGGTTTCCAAAATGATGATTGCCAGGTAGTCATGACTGGTGTCGCCTTCCCAAAGAACACGTACATGGGATAGGTCAAACTATCTTGAACTTAGGTGCTCAACAATAATCTCGTATATTTTCTGTTTTCTTCGTGGAACATTTTTGAATTGTTGGCCGTGTATGGAGCGAACTTAAAGATGCTCCTACCAAGCAGTATAAAGAGATGAAATAAATACAAAATGCCGTCGAGTCGCATCATTGTTAAGAAACCACGCAAGCAATTGATAAGATTAATTAACCTCGAAATCGAGAGAATGAAAAATGTTGTGCATACTTGTAGCCACTCAATTTAATTCCATCGCTTTAACGGCACAATTCTTTGCATATTGTTCGGAGTTACATAATCTCACATTAACAACCTAAAATTAGATCGTTAAAAGTTCCAGTTTCGGCATACAACGTGAACTGTAATTGGAGGCGAAAAAAAAGAAGAAACTTCGTAATCTAATAAAGTTCATCAAAATCAAACGCCTGCGGGCGAAATACTTGTGAAAGCCTCTGCAACTGCCCTCAAACTGGGAGACTTCTTTTATGAACATCTTGATTCTTGATTGTGTCGCAAGACGAACGTAGTGCCTAGAGATTTGATATTTGATACTGGCGAGCAGTTTACTTGACAGGAGAAGAAGGCACACAAATTAAATTTCATGGGTGAGATTTGTTCAAAGTGGCTGCCGGGATCTTACATTTACTTGTAATGTAATTGCACTGGACTTAGAATTGACACAGAATACAGCTCCAGTTGAGAGGACCAAGTGTCAGTCGTAAAATTCTTCAAATGGACAAGAAGATAGAGTCACCCAATTTGTGGTCCAGATTTGACATCTGTACATCGTACGTCAAATAGAACTGTCATCTAAAATTGCTTATGTTTAGTTTATGGTTTGCCAGATTGCCATATGAATCGTTTAATTATCGCTGCACGTGTTAAAATTATAAAAACTTCTGAGTGTGTACTAGTAAAAATAGTGATTCTGAGGCATATACGTTTCCTGCATTACGATTGGGTTATGATCGACTGATCGATAAAATGGTCCATCTTGGAAATAAATTTGTTATGTTACCGATGCCTTAACCTCTGTTCTTTATTGAAATGAACGTTATACAGAAACTAAGGTTGTCGTTGGTGCCCTTATGAAATCCCGCGTACTCAAGAATTGAAGCCGGCTGATCACAGAATACGTAGAATATACATACGTACGATAGTAGCTTGAACATCAGGGTTTGGATTATCCATTTCGCAGCACACTTTCCTTAGCGACGTGCATTTTTAATTTTAGGTGGATACGTTAACAAACAAAATGGCATAAAACGATAAGTCAAAAATTCGCTCATTCATTGTTGAGGGGTTCTTTTTTACGAGAACAATTTCCTGGAAGAGTTAATTCGCATTATTCCTTTTTTGGCACAAATATCATTTGATTAGTAGCCGTTGGATTTCATTTTGTGTCGCTATGCAGTAACTTTCTTAATATATAAAAAATATCAGCGAAACATCAACGACCACCTATACATTGATCTCCTCAATCTTCCTCGGATAGACATAATAGCAGACAGACAGCGGCTAGCGGTTAGACTAGAAATCACTGCAAATTTCAGATGAACCTCCGTTCTGGACACTCTATCATCCTTGACAGGCTTATATTCGTACCTAAAGACAACTACCTCCTCCTGTCAAAGCTTTTCGTCGTAGAACTCACCTCCTCATCCTACGGCAAGTAAAACTACCAGGGGCCGACTGGTCCTCATTGCATTTTCACAAATGTATCGAAGATTGGCAAAGGCTTGTTTACTCTAAGGATCTAGCAAACTCATTTCGATTGCTGGTCTACTGTCTTTCAGGTAGTCACCGAGACCTGAACTAGATGACCGAATAATTAAGCATTTATCTCATGTTCGATCTAGGGACACTGACATTTCATAACTGACAAACTCGCTAGAGAGGGCACTAGTTCATTGTTCTGGCATTCATGTTCGGTACTGTAAAACATATCTTGATGCTTGAAACAATTCATCAAGATCGAGTATGGTTTGAAGTCACCCCGCGCAGGTTTGGTCTCAGGACGCTTATCGCCGTTATCAACTGGAAATTCCTGACTGCACAGCCGATTGCCCCCTTGTTCAATGACAAAAGCGGTAGATATCAGCTTTCTTTTAGTACTTGCATATAAGTGCATTTAGATTAGGTCACAGGCCACTGCCAGGTTGCACGTAAATTCGACCGGGTGCCGATCGGGACAGGTCCTCCAGCTGGCTTCAAATGGGGTCCTGACACAACAGGGTAGGCGCTATTCGTTATTCCAGGGGGGTTGTGCTTCATTTGCCAGGTCCAGGATGTACGGATTACAAAATTCGCACAACCCAAATATGTTGCTCGTCCACCCACCACGGGGAATTCAGCTTCCTTTCGGGACGATACAATGAATGACCATCTTGTACTTCTACAAGAGCATAACACTTGAATCCACAAAATTAACTTCAGTGCTTGCTATTGGAATTCCCTTTAATGCTACATTCTCGGAAAACAGACGTTGCTTCAGACATGTTGTACCCAAAATGTCATGTGCCAAGATGAATGCACGCCACTGTTCGTATCTCAAAGTGCATGAATAAATTGTAATTTTCCGCTTTTGACATTTGGAAATGACTCCAGACTGGTCCTTTGACGGGTTAACGTTTCCATTAATTTTAAGCAAACTAAATTTGGTAATCTTTTACCCGTTTGCAACCACCCTGTAGTTGTGTGTTGTTGGAATTTCCAATTTGGAACCTACTCACTACTATATGAGCTATCCTATCCGTTGCTAATCCGCCTTGTGTTGGCATATTTTGCCTCCACCCGGGGACGTCAACCTAAGCAGGATAATAGATTTCAGTCAGGCACTGCAAGGATCGAGTGCAGAAAAGGCGAAAGGAGAGAGAGAAAAAAAATCATGTTTCACTCATTCGCACGCGGTGTTGTGAAATTAAAATGTCACAGTGGCAAGAATTATAGTGCACACATTATGACGGCGTCAGGGAGTCACTTCGCATTGCACACAAGTCACAAGTGTGCCAAATCCACAAATACACTCTCTTTGTCGTCAGGGGATGATTTTCCCTTTTGCTTTTGGTCGCCTTTCACACCATCGTGTTAGCAACTATAGATGCGGATGTGGGACATGACACAGCGGCTAGTAAGGGTAGTTTTCCTTTTAATTTCATCATCAAGTCTCATACCTGACGCAAGCATCGCATGGTGTATCGTGCACAGGGAAATCTTATTTTTTCCATTAATCGAGTTGAGAGGAAAACCGAGTGCAATGACCGCATTTCACTTGGGGTGGCTGGGCGGTGGTCTGGCGTGTGCTGAGAGAAAGTGAAGAGGATGGGAAAACGATGAATTATGAAATTAAAATCTCAAAACATTCATTCAACTCGACGATCTGGTTGACTTTTTAAGAGTGCCACGGGGTTATGGGGTGGCTTTCTTTCATTAGTTTGGTTTTATACATCCGTTCACGTATATATACGAGTACTCTTTTCACTCTTTTCCTTAACCAGAGTTACTGGGGTGGTGGAGAGGATGTAATCAAAAAACCGTAAAAATCGATACGAATGACGGGTATTAATTAGGTTGATTCGTATCCCATTGGGTGAGGGGATGTGTGTGGCGGTTTGCGTTCATTCCACCACTAATGAGTAAATTGACAAACGCCATCATGGACATACACACTCGTCCGCGTACATTATTCTAATTGAATCAACACACACAACGAGTTGATTTCGTCATCATTTTGGTAAACTTAAATAAATTGGATTCTATGGAGTTGTTGTGATCACCCTGTTGTGTGAAATTAATGATGTGTGTGTGTGTGAGAGAACTGAACGTATTTAGTGTGTGGACATTTTTGTTCATTTTTTGAATGGTTTCTAGTTTCGTGTCTTGACAACTGAGTATAATCAACATTCGCTCTGAAATTTTCTGACAGATGATTTGACAGATTATATTTCGATGGCTGGCAGCTGGAATCTTGTTTAGGAGAATTGGCTTAAGGCCCTACCATCATTGACATAAATTAACTTAACCTTCTGTCGAAATCGATCAAAAAATCGGCGAATCATCCTCTAATGACGGTTCATATATGCTTTTGGGAAATGAACAGCTGTCATCTGTGTTTTCTGTCAAACTAAAAGCGTGAAAGCTGAAAGCGAAAACGCTTCCACTTAAGTAGCAAAACGTAAACGAAACTTAACGAAGCTGTGCTAACTGGTTATTATGGCCACCGTGGCCTTTTGATGGTAGCTGAAACGAAGGGAAGTTGAATTTAGAAAAACAGTGTTGAGTTTTGTTTTCAGGAGAAAAGAGAAAAATAAGCCCGTGACTGAAAGAGTTCGGACAGAAGTCTATGAAGCAAAAAACACTGGAAGCAATTCGATGAAATCCATTCAGTAAACTGTTAAAAGCGAAGAACCCAAATACTGCTGCTAAGTAGAATGTGACAACCAATCTGAATGATTCATTTCACTAGCACTTAAGCAAAAGTAAACGAAACTTAACGAAACTAAGTTAGTTTTTTTTTTGAGGTGCTTATTCGAATGCGGGACTTAGACAAAAATTGTGCCATTGGGAGGCTGCTGAAACTATGTTTAAGTATAGAAGCTGGGTATGATCTGGTCGGGCGCATGCACAAACTCATCTCTCGATACACAGTATCGGTTCACAAAAAAACGAGACTCCTTTGACAGGGTCTACTATCGAGGAATAAATGAGATCGCATTCTAGATCTTCTCTTCTCTCAGTTTTGTCTCAGGCTAAACATTGCGACAGATCCCGTAATTAACCTAATAAACGCAGATCGGCACAGGCCACGTATTCTTTAATTTCAAGGTCGCACATGGCAGCTTGCACAGAGATGACTGCACGCACCTCAAACCATTCCTACCAAATATCACGTTCAGCAGGATAGCGATATAGAATATTAGCTCTTCAATCAACGTCAGTAACGAACTAACCGAGAGCTTGACAAGGCGACATGTTATGTTCAATATCACTTTTGAGAAGTTCTTGCAGAACTCACAGGCCAACACTAGAGGCACGACTTCTAGAGGTCACTAGAATTGCCAATCTCTGCTGGTGACATTGACATACTGCAGGCAGCAAGCCGTTTGAACGAACACGGCTAACATGTGTCTGGCGGTGAACTAGTTTCGAGGGAGATCGTGCTAGGTGAAGGGGCTTCGCGGCTGAGACTCGGGCTCTCCCAAGGCTGTAGCGGCCCGCAAAGAAGAAGCCTCATATATTTTTCTCTAATTCTGCTCAATGCATCAAATGTTGAAGTCAAACACCAAAATCTACACATAGACAAACATATAAGATTTATCGTCGTTCATACCTCTGAACTCATCGCTTTTAATTTAATAATCTTTCCAACATCGAATTAGTCATTTAATCTATTCAAATCGCATGTTTGACTGCAGCGTCCCGTTTATAAATATTGTGTATGAACTCATAAAACAAGTCGATTGACCTGATTTCGGGAAATCCAATAAAACAAAGTAATGTCTTCCACAAAACACAGACTTTAAGCGATAATCATCAAGTAGCACTGATTCATTACCGATGATGGATAAAACAATAAAAACCACCATGAGCTTCCTGCCACAAGGAAGCACCTGAAGCAAGAGTCGAATTAAATTCCAAAAAAAAGTTAAGAAGAAGATTCCGTGTAAATGATGTATTTATTGCATGAATCTACGAGTACAACAATTTGGAATTCGAAAGCATTTGGTTTATGGCCTCTGTGTGCGGTTCAATGTGCGCGTGGAATGTAACAGTCTCAACTTAACAAGCCCATGCTTGGAACGTCTATGGAATGAGTTATTCATGCATGAACCACGCATTCATTCATTCATTAGCGGTATTGAACAGTTATCTAGTAACATACAAACATTCCTTCAATCGATGTCAACGATAATGTGTGTTATTAGAATAGAACTAGTTCTAAAAGGAATTATATTAATATAATATTAATATTTATGAAATTTTTAAAGTTGATGACAGAGGAAACCGGTTTTAAATCATTTAATGCAAAACAAGCATTAGTGTTGAAGGAGTGTGCGTGTGTTGACAACTTAAATACTAAACAAAGAGAACTTCAAGCAGTGGCAACACTGATCCACACGTCACTCTTTACATCGATCACCAAGTCAACTGTCATCAGATACAGAAGTGTCAGCAAATACCGTGTCTCACATTCGTTACTCTGAACACTCTCGAGGGCTTCATTGCAAACATCATTATATTTTTTGTCTCAAATTTACATAAAATATTGTTTATGAATATGTATACAGCTAATGAACGGATTTGAATGTCCAGTCCGGCAGTGAGTGATCGATTCAAAAATTACGCATTCAAATCGAACAGTACAGACGAGCACAGCCATCTCCCAATAGAGAATCTCACGGATTGCATCTAAGCGTGAGTTCGGTCGGATGATCTATCTGAGCTACATGCAACGTGCTCTGAGGCACAAAATGTGACAATGAGTAGGCAGTGTTTGACTTTATTGAGTAATTCATTTATTATGCTCGTTATCTTTCACTTTCAGTGGAAACCAGTTCGTTTGTTTCGTGTCATGTACCTACTTAGTTATTCCGTTGCTGCATTTAGTGTAACCCCGACATCGCAAATCTGACCGAGGGAGGAGATCTTAGTGGTCGCTGATACATGGAAAATTTAATTCAACCGCAGATTAAAAGATTGTAATCCGTACAATTTGTTAATTTGCCCAAATTCGTGTGTCGACATTCAATTGCAGCAAAGCAACAAATGAAGGTTCAATTTGCGTGAACCATGTGATTTTTGCTTGAAATATTACATATTAACGCGACGATTGCATGATGTACAATTAAAATTAGTTTCGGGATAATTAAACACGGTTTTTGCTTTCGCAGTGTTTGGGACTCAGATGCACGGTGACCTTGATGATGCATTGCAATGGTGAACTTGAGGGTTGACACTTTATAGCCGTCTTTTGAGAAAACTAGCAGGTGGTGACAGGTCAATGTCCCTACCGTTGCTGTGCAAGCACGCTTAAAGAGTGTGGTAAAATTGCCGCAATGAAGTGAATCAAAGAATCATGGTTCAGTTTTGATTTTCAACAACTCTAAACACTTATTTGTAGTTCTATTTGCCTACTACTCTAATATTAGTTGCTTCTTATTTTAGGTTTAGCATGCAGAGTAATGACACAAGTTAACTTCTGCTACGTGAATCACTGCCAGCTCCGATTCTATGTGGACACCGATCCATTGTGCCAAGATTCGTGAAGATTTTCTTGAATAACCTGTGCCTCGTGTCATCAATTAGTAGCCATTGTGTTTTGTTTCAATAGATCAATGGTCCGAAAAGGTGATTCAACAAGCAAAAGTGCAAACAATAAAGCTGACAATAGATTTGCTTGACCTATCAACGTAGTGTCTTGAAAGAATGACTAATCAGCGACAATGACAATCAATATTTTTAAAAAGATACTTTGTATAAAGGCTGACCAGATAGAAATGATAGTTTTTCCATTTGGCATGTTTTAGCAGCTGTCAAAGTTAAAAATGACATTCATCTGTCAAAATGTTCAGTAAAGCTTGCCATTTCATCATGCATCGTTTAGAAATTATTAAATCCCTTAAAAATTATTAAAGTTCAGTTGTAAGTACACAAAGTGAATTTGCTCGTGAGATCGGTCGTCATCATGGATTCAGTCTGCATGCAATTCGTCGCACCGTGGAAAAGTTTGAGCGTGAGTAAACTCTTTTGAACCTTGAGCCATCAACCGGACAGATATTTGTGCGAAATGAAGAAAACATCGTCGCGTAGTGGCCAATGTCCCTATTGAAGTTAGTTTAGTGAGGTTGTGGAGGCCATCATGTTGCCTGCCTGACTAGTTTACCCGATGCACAGTAGCCTGGCTCTGTGACAAAGTAACTTGCAATTATTACTCCGTGTCAATCATATGATTGTTGGAAAGTTAAAGGAAAATGTGTAGTTATTATGAGTCGAGTACTTATAAAGGACGTCAAACAATGCATTTCAATCTGATCATAACCAGAACCATCTGTCTTCAATCTCATTCAAAAAAGTGAGTATAATTACCAACAAAATCAAAGACAAAGCCAAACCGCAACTACTTAAAATATATTTCTCAGAAAGCTGACACAGAAAATGTAAAAACAAACAAACCTTTATAAAGTCACACAACTTTTTGACGGTTGTCATTACAAGAACTTTGCTTGGTTGACAATAAACTACATCTGTACGGTAAAACAAAACTTCAGCATCTACATTTTTTCAAATTGACCTTGCACTCCACAAAAAATGAAAACTGAAAACTCCTAACTGCAACCAGATGTAACTGCGAGCCAAACTTGAAGTTCAACATAACCTGACCTATGGCAACCGCAATTATGGGTACACATCGTTAAAACTTTCATAATATTACCATTCCGCAGGCAAAATCAACGAAACGTAATTAATTGCCCATCCATTCGAGTCGGTACAGTTTCAGCTGAATATCAAAGTTGACCGTTGATGATGGTGCGTCTATAGACCTTTCGCCGGTGTGTTGTCCCTTCCAATGGCCATTGTTTTCTTGTGTAATATTCTACGTTAGGGTTCATTGCCACATGTGACACGGAAACCGATAAAAGAAAAGGTAAATATTGTAACGCCGACTACACTGGAAAAAAATGTTTGATGTTTTTTGTTTTTTTCCTTCGAGAGAGAAGACAAATATGAGTGTGCTTGAAAGATCTTAAGACCTGGTTGAGTGCTTGATTAACAAAAAAGTTGTAGATTTTCAAGGGCCCATAGCCTTGAGAGGTAATAAATTGGTTCGATGTAAGACAGCCACAGTTTAGGTAACAAAACAATCAGTAAATCGATTTCTTTTATGTTTGATTGATTGAGTGGATAAGAAATAATTGAGTTCTCAGTTGTCAGTTGCTCGGGGTCGAATGGCACTCTGCGGCATTGTTCATCCCTTCCAAACTTTAGCAGGCATGATTTCTTGGCAGAATTGACTCAACAAAAAACTGGATTTAAGTGCCAAGCTTCCTTTCAAAACCTTTTAGAGCTGCACGAGAGAAAATAACGACAACTTACCAAAGTGTTTACCTGTAGGTCTATTAACATATCACCAATTCATTCGTCAAACTCTTTGACCATTCTTGTGGTCTGATTTAAGAACTGATATATGTACATAATTAATGTGAATTCTAATGCCATAAGGGCGCAATGACTTAAGGCTGTTTATTCGTCTGTTAACTACTTAAGTCTGTCAAATTTGGGCTTAAAAGAGATCGTTGACATTTTTTTTTAGGAAGTCAGCATTCTTTTATATTTTTTTGGACTTTGCTTGCTCGGTAACTTGAGGCATTATTGCCATATTATCGTTTCGGTTGATGTACTGCAAATCTAACGTGCAGTTGAATAGAAAATTAGGGAAAATATGTTCAATTGAATTCTCTCACTGTTTCTGTGCAGATTCTGTTACAATGATATAGGTTACGTTAGGTTAGGGCTTGATTGGTACATACCTCTTGTTGTTACAGTCCGTGCCACTACAACCACATCATTTAGCGATTTAAAGAAGAAAATCATTTTTGTCCGTTTCTGGCCAAGGCTGGTGTAAAACTGCAGAGTTTTGCCAGCCGCTAATTAGTCAGCGTACTGGCAACCGACTCAATTATACGATAAAGTTGCCTCACGTACAGAGTGACGGGAATATAATCATAAGAAACTAAATTCAAATAAAACAACAACAGTGTGCTATATATATGAATTAACTCTGGCTTTATTTTGAAGCTACATTTTTGTCATTATGCATATGAAATAACACATCATTCAAATGACCGCCTCTGCTTCCCTGGCAGTGTTTCAAACGATCGGTGTAATTTTTGAAGAGTCGGTCCAAAATGTGCGGGGGCCAGGAACTGGTCGAACATAATTGACTTGTGGCCCTTAGACTAGATGTGGCCTCGGAGAAAAAAAAACTCCATTGCATGATTACGACGGCCAATTGATGAACACTCGCCGTGACCCAATCATGAAGATTCTTCTTCACAACTTAAAGCTTGCGTCGTTTGTATGGTTGTAGCGCCGTCGGCTGGGATTTAGATATTACTTTTTAATTATTTCCGGCAGCAAGCGTGAAACGATGTAATATCTTGACTGATGCCTTGGTAATTTTGACAGCTACTGAAACACAATTGGAAAAACTATCGTTGCTATCTGGTCACCCTTCACTGATGTCATAATACGTTTTTTTAGAGAACGGGAAATGACAGGTACACTCTCTGAGCATTGACGTGAAATATGAAAGTTGATCGTGTTGGGAATTGCACCTAGACTGCTAGACAGTCATGTTTAGAAGTCAAACGAATATGTCAAAAAAGTCATCCAAAATTACCGTGTCAGAATAGAGTCCTGGAAAAACTCCTGTGGAGGCCATTTGAATGGTACTAAAAGGTGATTTTTTTAAAAGCTATAGGAAAGTTTTTCAAAAAAAAAACATAAAATTCTTTATTTGAATCGATAGTACGGTCCATATAATTTATTGTTTGAGGATTATTTCATGCAAATGTTGACCTTGACTGCGCCTCAAATGGTCCATCCGCTTAGTCCAATTTTGGCATACTCTTTCCAACATTTCGGCCGGTATCTCACGAAAAATGCTTCAATGTTGTCTTCCAATGCGTCAATTGAAGCGGGCTTGTCTGTATAGGCATGAGTTTTAACATAGCCTCACAAAAAATTAAGTCTAAAGGCGTTAAATCGCACGATCTAGGCGGCCAATTGACCGGTCCCGAACGTGAAATTAAATGTTCACCGAACTCGCCCCTCAATAAGTCCATTGTTGCGCGTGCTGTGTGGCATGTGGCACCGTCTTGTTGAAACCACAAGTCAAGCTCTTGCATTTTGGGCAAAAAAAAGTTGGATATCATCTCACGGTAGCGCTCACCATTCACAGTTACGTTACGATTCGCATCATCTTTGAAGAAGTACGGTCCAATGATGCCACCAGCCCATAAACCGCACCAAACTGTGGCTTTTTCTGGATGCATTGTTAGCTCTTGCAATGCTTCTGGCTGATATTCACTCCAAAATCGACAATTCTGCTTATTTACATACCCATTGAGCCACAAATGAGCTTCTTCGCTGAACACAAGAAGCGCGCGATGAACTTTCTTAACAGAGCACGCATTTTGATAATAAAATTCAATAATTTGCAAGCGTTGTTCGTTTGTAAGACGATTCATGGTTAAATTATAGACCAAACTGAAGATGTTTGACAGTGAAACAAAACACGAAACGTGCGTCAGCTGTTTAAACCAGTGTTGCCAAAAAGATAATAGCTAAAAAATCACCCTTTATATTCAATTTATAATGGCATGATTCGAAAAATGTAACGAAAGCAAAATTGGATTGAAATCTTAACCATATACATGTTTTATTTTAATTCACTTTCGTAACCACAAAATGGATGACCACGTCTTGAAAATATCCGATCAGGTGACAAACTAAAAATGATTATCTCTCATGATCGGGCCGGAACTTGACTTCCAAGTTCTTGCTGCATTCAAGACTCGACTCTATAGAAGTAAACCAAAACGTTTGGACAACTTACACGCTGACATTTATGCTAAATTGGTGCCAAGCTTCGTACCCATATATAAAACGTCATAAGCACAATAACACGTCAAAAATACTGAAAATACAGGAAAAGGCGGAATGTTCCTGTGTGAACAGTTCCTTAAGACTAAATTGTATCAGTTATTCATCTAATTTACGTCCATTCGTTGCGTATCATGTCTGCTGCCTTCTCGCCTATCATGAACGACGCAGCATTTGTGTGCGCCGTCGGCGGCAATGGAATGATACTCGTGTCCACCACTCGCAGTTTCCTGATGCCGTGCACCTGGAGCTGAGGGCTGACCACGGCTGTCGGGTCTGTTGCAGGACCCATCTTGCATGTTCCCACCTGATGATGCAAAGTGTAGGACATCACCCGGATGGAGCACCTCCAGTAGTCGTCGGTGCCGAAAGTGTACTTGTCACAGCCGGGAACCGGTATCGCGTGGATCTTGGTATTGATCCTTTGCATGGCCGGTGTCTCTGAGATCCGTATGGCCTCCTTGATGCCTTGCAGGAGGAACTCAATGTCGTCGCTCTCGATGAAGTACTTGGGATCAATTTTTGGCCAATTGAGGGGATTCCTATCGTGCAGCCACAGTCTTCCCACGGACTTTGGGTGGAAGTGCATGATAAGGTTGGTGTAGTGCTCGGTGTTCTCAAGTGACTTGTAGACGTTGTCGTAGATATCGTCCCGGAAATTGGCCCCTTCCTTAAGACCAGTTCCCAGATCGGAGGCGAGACTGCCGGCGACCGTAATCAGCTCGATGTCAGGGAAATCTGCTGCTTCCTTGGAGTTGGGTGTCTTGATGAAGGTCAATGCTTCCACACCCCCGATGCTGGATAGCATGGTCGATCCATTTCCGAGAATGAAGCTCGTGATATCGAGGGGAGTGATGCGTCGCAGGAAGAGAGTGCCGCCGGTGGCGTTCGTGGTGAAGGTGGGTCCAAAGTGGCACATGTGGTCATAGAGGATCCGGCCCACGGGCAGCTCCTGAATCTGCGGCACGCCAATTGCGCGGAGGTTGTCTGTGGGGCCGACGCCGGACAACATAAGCAGCTGGGGCGAATTGAACGCCCCTGCGGACAGAATCACCTCCTTCCTGGCCTGAATCGTGTAGACCTTTCTTCTGTAGATGAACTCGACACCGGTAGCTGATTTGGTTGTTGGGTCGATGAGGACCTTTGTCACTCTTGCCATCGTCAGGATGTGAAGGTTTTTCCTCTTCAGCCGGATCGGGTCAATATACGACGTGGCCGCGCTCTCGCGCCGTCCTTTGACTGTGGTCGCCTGGACATAGGAGACCCCCAGTTGGGACTCTCCATTGTAATCGTTGTACTTGTGGCCCGCCTCTTGAGCCCCCTTCACGAAAGCGTGCACGGTGGGCGTGCGGTACTTGACATCCTCAACGCTGAGCAGTCCCGAGCGGTTGTGGTATGCAGAGTTCTCCAATCCCTTAAGATTTGCCCTCTCCGAGCGGAGGAAATACGGCAGAACTTCATCGTACGACCAGCCCTTGTTGCCCGCTTCAGCCCAGCGATCGAAATCCCTGCGATTGCCCCGATTGTAGATCATGTAGTTGATGGAACTGGTCCCACCCAAGACCTTCCCCCGCGGCAGAGCACACTCGTTGTTCCGCATGCCGAAGCACGCACGCTTTTGCGGCGTTGACTTGTAGTTCCAATTCGAGTGGGTACCTTGCAGGAATGCCGCCATCGAGGGCATGTAATGCGCGATGTTCTCTGTTCCTCCAGCTTCCAGCAGATACACACTCCAATTCTTGTTCTCAGACAGTCGATTGGCCAGGACACAGCCCGCTGGACCCGCTCCAACTATGATAAAATCGTACACAGCATTTTTGGGCGGCACTGCGGAACGAATAAAAATGAAATTTTGAAACGAGATCCGCACGAGATTGGCGCACGAAATTCAACTCACACTCGACTGGCACTTTCTGCTCCAAAAAGTTATGCAATCCGACGTTTATTATCGTTTCGTAAGGCGACTTGTTTATGTTCACTAATCCTTTCGAAGTGGTGGCCAGCAGGAGAAGTGTCAACAGGCCACAGCTCAGGGGATACCTCAAACTGGTTTGCATAGCGTGCGTTTTTCTGCTGGCGCTTCCGTCTGACACTGAATCCACGTACTGACTGACTGAGACCGACTAAATCTGGGGAACATAGGCGGACTGCTTTAATGAAAATCAAAGCCCATCGTGTCGGTCAGCTGCCGTATGTGTGATTGCTAATTTGCTGCCGAGTCGACCAACACACCAAGCGGGGCATAACAGCACAACACAACACCTCGCTAGACGGGAATTCTTATCTTGAGACAGTGTCTGCTACCAGATCTCGGGCCCACTAAGTCTTGTGGGTTAGCTGGAATGGTGCTCCAGTGTGGAGTGGATGTTTGTGGCTCGAAGCGATGACGAGGAGGATAAGTTTATTGGCTTTGTTTGACTTCTTTTTCTGCTGTGATTTCAAGTTCAGTTACTGAGTGAACATGGTACACGGTAAAAATAAACCGCGAATACATGTGCGTTTGTTGTGACGACAGCCAATTCGATGGTGACTGGTGTTGTTTGTTGGAATTTCTTTTAATTTTGACAAGTGCTGAATTGTGACCGAGGTGATTGAACTCGTTTTTGACACTTGGCACTTCTGGTGGAATTTCAACCAGGAACTGAGAATGAGAATAGCTTTTGATTGTAATGACTTACAATGCGTGCATTGTTTTTGATTTCAATAGATCTGCCAGACCGTGTGCGTTACTGGCTGTGGTAATATTCGCCGACTGGTGGTCAATTCTTGACTGAGATAAGTACTGACTTTCACTTTTCGGCATTACTTCTTAGGAGACGTTGTCTATAATTTGAATGTGTCGTCTTTTGTAAAGCTTCTCAAGTTCATCTTAAGCAGCTATTATACGACTGGGTGGCAGTTGTGGACGATAGTATTAATAATATGGGTGGCGCGACTGTCCGAGGTGTACCTGTGCTCAGCTTCAATAGCCACTTGTGTTGTGCGTGTTATTGTTCTATCAGGAGTGGATGGAAGCTTAAGTTGTATGCCGACTACGAACGGCTTTTTCTAGACACGAATATTCTTTGCAGCTCGATAGAGGTAGAGCCGTGAATTATGAACGTTGGATTGAACACAGAACACCTAGCGTAGCACCTACACATTAAGCTGCGGCCCACACCTTCTTAAAGGCTCTACGTAAAACTGTCAGTGCTAATAAGATAAATGGCAATGCTTTCATGATTTTAATTGATATTACAAAAATTGTAAATTATGGGAAATGGCGTAACTGCCAAACGAACATGTTCTTAAGCTGAACTTAACGAAACTGAACAAAGCAGTGCTTATGTTCCAATGAAATGGTACACAGCATCGTCATTTGTCTTCACGTTTACTGCGAAGTTAATTTAGTTAAAGCATTTGAACGGTTGTTAAGAATTTCTGTTACAAGTTCTGTAACTCGTTTTAGTTTTATAAACTTTCCAATTCAAGCTCTTATGCATTAAGGTGGGGAGTCGACATAAGCTTATAGAGGAGTAGAAGGTTAAAATTGTTTAACTTAAAAATATATTAAAAAATGGCCATACGATCTTCCATCAATTTGAGTGAGCGATATGGGATGAAGTAAGTAACAGTGGATCGATTCCGCTTCAAAAACTCAATCGCAAGCAGAAGAACGCAAGGATAAGATTATTGCTTCACAATTATAACACGAAATCAGACCGTGAAGTTGATGTACTATGGACTCAATAAAGTCACTCCAATATTAGTTTTATCGAAAAAACGACGAATTGGAGAAAAGTGGAATTAAGCGATGTGATGAATGCTTTTATAACATAATAAATTCAATACGATGATTCAGGCGTTTGAGGAGATATTACTGACAAAGGAGGAAGATATCATTTATGAGTTGTCGACTTTCTGTTTAAGGCATAGGCGTTTATGTATCAATTCAACGAACTTATTTGCAAAACCTCACTACTCATAATAAGAATATCGACTCCTTAGGATCGACAGTCCTCGATACGTTCTAATTCCTTAGTGGCAGGCCTTTGACAGATCGCAGGTAACTGGCCTCATGGTGTCATGTTATTCTTATTCAATATTGTTTGTCAAATTATCACAGAAGGACTGACAACTCAACCACGTCTCCACATTAATCAGATATATTACGAAAATCAGCAAAGTAATGACTTGGTTGAGAAATATCTAAATCTCTTGGACAGCTAATTTGACGTATCGGACCTGTCAACTGTCAACTAGACATTTTTTATTTGGAGTTATATGAAATCAACAGTCTCCGCCGATAAGCCAGCTGATTTTCAGAACTTGGGAGCCAACATTACTCGCGTAATTGGGCAAATAATGGTCGAAACGGTGATCTAACATTTAACATTCTGAATGGACCTTGTATGACGTAGTTACAGGCAGCATTTCAATATCAGACACTGTTCTTTTAGCCCATGATACATTCTTCCACGTTTTATTTAATTTTTGTTTTATTTGAAATGTAATGAATCACCCTTTAATTATTTGTCCTTAAGGGGCATCTGCTTTAAGTTTGTAGTAGATTGCGTATTTTTTTTTGTTGTATACACATTTCGTATTTCACTTAGAGACTATCCGTTGAAGGCTGATTGCAAAGCAGGACATATTTTAAACATTTGTAATTGGAGCGTATGATTATAATGGGAAATGAGATTGCCTATGAACTTGTTAGTCAAGGAACAGAGGAGGAACTCTCAGGACCTGAACCTGATCAGGGACTGCCTGCGTCCTTGGTTAGCGCTTCCATCGATGGTTGGACCTCTCGAGAGCACAACCGAAGGTAGAATGACTCTCCAGGATGTAGACATACCAAGCGTATGCTGCTTAACGTCTGTAAGTAATTCGCAACATTCTTCGACTTACCGTGCTAACTAGCCACAACACTTTCGCCAAACACCAAAATATGCTTGGCCTAAGCGATGAAGCCTTTTGCGACGCCTCTGTCCCGCCTTTGCTCAGGTCAGATGGCAGTTAATCTGCGCTGATGAGATGAGGGCTGTTATGTAGACTCTTTATAACAGAAGCGCCTGTTGGGGTTCTGCCGGCAGACTCCAGGAAAAATAGGTTGGTGCATCGTAGTTCAATGGAGATTTAGTTGAGTCTGAGTGCTACAGTGTAATGCTAAAAACATACGACGAAAGAAAATCCAATAATAAAGGGCCTCGACAATGGGAAACAAATAATCGGCGCAAAAGAATAAATAGCCTGTTGGTTCCAAAAGGAAGTTGAGAAGTTAACGACTAGGTTATTTGCTGGGTTAACTCACTGTCACCTGAAGCGATATTCTTTCCTTAAAATCACTCAGATATTGTTTCCCTCCCATCTGCACCGTGGAACAATTCTGAATGTTTTTCATTCCCATGCCTCTCCTATCTAAATCCATCTCATTTGCTTGACCAAACAAGTGGAGATGCTTATCTGCTTCACCAGTGTAAGCATAATCATTTTGTGATAATTGAAAGTTAATCCGTGTGAAACTGAATTGTTAACCATATGCGTTATTCTCATTACTCAGTGTCATGTGCGAAATTACGTGGACTTTACGAAGATTATCCGCACGATAAGCCTTTAAGGTCCACATACTTACCTTAGGATTTATGACAATGATATCGGCTGACAGCACATTGATTTGTTAGAATCTGTTGAATCGCTACTCCAAAGGGTTCTGGGAAATAATAATGAGGGGATGTGTGCGTTGATGTTTGGAGTGAGTATCTGTTCGAAGAGTTGCCATATGTTTGGTGCTAAGTTCAGATAAATAATTACGCAATAATGTTTCTTTTTAAGGACCAAATAAAGACGTTATCTGTCTCGTCAAATGACAGTCAGCTTTAAGGCAAATAACTATGAAATTCAGTTTTTTATCGGCTTGGAGTTTTCGAGGTCTGACACCTTGTGGTGATGATCTGATAGAGAGTAGTGCGTACATAAAACAGCAAGGACGTAAACATTTTGACATGTCAAGGTAACGAATCTGCTTGTGAATTAAAAGTTAACTTTTACCGATGTAATCAAGTAAGTGGTCGCTGTCGTGGCGTTGTGGGTATGTTCGTCGACTCTTGTAAAAAATGGCTGCTTTTAAAAGTAGACCAACTAAAATACACGCTTCACTGAACAACCATGAGCAGTGGAATTGGCTGTACAAAGAGGGTATTAAAAGTTGCGCTTGTTTGATTGTGAGGACGACTCAATCCGCAGACAGGACAATGATGACAAGAGTAATGATTACTTCTGCTATATCGAAAAGGGACGTACAATCAATGCCCCACCTTCGACACAGAAATCGTTCTGGGAAACTTCAATGCAAAGCATCGTCAGAGTCATCGGGAAAAACGAACTTTACGACTTCACAATCGATAACCAGAAAGGCCAACTGCTGGTGCTGAGATCTGCCGAAATCGTTAAAGCAATTAATGAGGACCTTTTTGGGCAGCTCAACTGTAAGATATGATCCAAGGGAAGCGTAACCGACGAGTGCAACCTCAGATCCCGATCCACAAGAGAAAAGGAAGTCCAATTAACTGCCCTTAGTGTCTAGGGATTGCCGTTGCTGTTGTTGCCGCATAATAATATGCTCCATCAACGGCCTTGATGGAAAGAACTCATCGAGAGCTTAATACCAACCATTTTTTGACACCTAGCACTGTGGTGTCTTTTTCAACAACATTCTTGTAAAAATCGTGAAAAAAACTTTCTGGCGAACACGATTTTCCGTGTACACCAGTTAGCAGTTGTGGATGACATTGATGTAATTGGAGGAATGCAGCAAGCAGAAACAAAGGCGCTTGAGTCGGGAGTGGCTAAAATATGTCCGGTGGTGAAATAGAGAAATACGACGTATAAACAAGCCGTGTTCAGGTAGGAGACATACAACATCGCCGTCTTGGACAATGGGTCACTCATTCCATGTTGAGCAATTTATTTGCTATTCCATATATAATGACACGAATGCAGCTTTAATATAAAGCCAGAATCAATTTTATATCTCACACCGTTATTATTTTATTTAAATATCTTTTTCTGTCGTTGTTACCTGGTCACCTGTAGTGCAAACAACATCAGTACCAAGGGCAACTACAGAATAACTCTTGCCAATCGATGTTGGTTTAGCTAAAGGAGTAATTGAGTGATAACGCCTTCTCTTAAAGGATCCATCTGACTTTGTACAAAGCACCGATCTACTAGTGCATAAATGGCATAAATTCAAAAGCGAGCAAGGGAGTTGTTGGTATTCTCGAGAGAAAGGTTCCATGTATGATCTTTGGTCCTGTTTGCGTTGACTGCATCTAGAGGGAATGATTCAATTACGACCTGCACGGGCTGTACTGTGACAGCCACTGCCTAAGGTGGTTGGACCATATAGAGTCTGTTTGCATTGATAGCATCTGGGGGAGAAAATTGAGCCATGAATGGCGCTTGTTATGCAGCGACATTAGTCTAGCTGTATAGATCGCATGGACAATTTGGCTCCTGCTCGAAGAGTATTTCACTCCGAGTCGGTAAAGCTACACGTCTGTGGACGCTCGCGTTTATCAAATCAATTGCATGTACGTAACTGTAGGCAGCTAGCCACAGCTAGAGCTAGTAAGATACGCTTCTTGGTTGAGGTCAGGGTCCATCGGACACGAGAAATAAAACTGGCACTTTGAAGGTCTTCTTTCTTCGCTTCCAAGCTATTGAGTTGAGTTTAAACAAACAAAAACCATAACAACCCACTCATAATGTTGGCTGCAATGTAATTTATGCCAGTGTAGTGAATTTTGGAGTATTTAATACTTTTATTGGTCTTATTTTGTTTAATATCCCATCAAAGAGTGACTCTCGTTCAAACATTAAGTGTACATCAGATAACCGCCCATAAACATTTAACTTTATATTAAATTCTATAATTAATGACCCCCATTTCCTTTCATTTCAGGTAAGCAACTGCGTTTGTAATCGATGAGTCTTTAAAGAGGTAACTTTAATTTTAAAACTGCTGAATGTCACATGAATGAACCCTTTTTATTCAATTCAATTGAATGACTGAAAAAGAACATGAGTTAAAAGGGCATCGCTGGTAGTCGAGAAAAAAAAAACAGTAACATCGGAAGTTACAGATGTCAACACAAATGAGAGAGGACAGCTCAAGTAAACACACACTCTGTTGGATGCAGATGACATGTGCAAATGGAAACAGTGACATGTAGGGATTATTTGGGAATAAAATCAATACAACCGGAAACGTTTTCTGAATACGAATTGAATTGAAAGGTTTTCTGGCTGATTTTATATTTAAATATGGGGGGAAAACGAATGTCTGTCTCGGCGGTTCGTTCACAATTGTAGTTTAAGTTTTGTAAGAGATTTAACTTAAAGCAGAAATGTTTTTATGCGAGTATACCAATTATTAGGACGTCGAAGCAATGATGTAGTCACAAGGAAGGATAATCTAATTCACAGGATGTTAAGAACCGTCGTAATTTAAGTCTATTGTCCTAGAGTGCATCTTCAAATGTCATTTTTCATTTTCAATTCATTTTTATTAATAGAAATTAAAATAACTTAATTACTAGACAAAAATGCTTAGAACTAGTTGAACGAACAGTGTTACTACTTCTAACTTACTGGCCCTAGGCGGGCACTCTAAGCTGAACTTAATCTTAAACTATGTCTTTCGACTTAACCTAACAATGAATCTTTAAATGTATGCTTCTTTAAATGCATTCATAAAGGCTTAACACAATTTCGGGTTTTTAATGTAAGTCTTGAAGTGCCGTTCTTATCTCTCGTCAAATTCATGCGAGAACGTCTTCCCCTTCTTTGCAACCACAAGAATTGCCAACGTTGCCTCTTGACTTCAGCAAAACCTCAGCACTGATTGATACCGCATCACTGAACTGGAAGTCGATCAGTGTACTGTGCGACAAATAAGTCGTAGATGAGTCCCCCGCCCAACCGCAGTTGCGGTTGTGGTTGCATCATTTTGCATTCGTGCATTTGACGCTTGCACTTTTCGATTAGTTGAGAATCATGTCATACTTTTAGGGGCTAAAGGGAAAGAAACCACGAAATCAATTTTGAATTTGTGCGGGAAATGAGTTTTAATCCAACGAGATTTGCAATTCAGCATTTGAAGGGTCGCATAAATCATAATCGTGCTGAGACTAACTTTCTACAGGTGGCACTACAGTTCGGAGTTGAACATCATGTGTTTCCTAGCCGGTCCGAACCCTTGTTACCTGCCCTGTCCCGTCGTTCTCCAGACATAAACTCTATTCAACTTGAAATGCAAACGTGACTCCTTGCCAACTATGTCCTGAGCAAGTTCTCAAATTTCACACATAATCATGTTACGTTTGTCAAGCCTTTTCAATGCTCCACTGTATCCAATCAGAAATCTGTTTCAGCATGGCAGCATGTCCTGCCGTGGTAGAGCTTGCGTGGAAAACAAATTTCATTTATATGAATACACACCCACCAGCGATGACGACATTGTCTGCTGCTGCTCCCCTCACGATTTTATCGTCTGCTTGCCTGGCAACACTCCATTACCATGGTTCAGCGAAACCATACGCCATAAACTACGCTTGTGTGCTGTGTGTATACATCCACGTCCACGTCACAATTATCCTTGTTTTATCTTCAATCTGCTCTAATTTCACTTTGCATTAAGTGAGCGCGCACACATGCCCCGTCGCCAGGCACCGAGACGACGGGAAGCGCCATAATGGCGCTATCGCCGGGAACCTCACATAACGCTGTAATTGTGTCGTTTAGTCAAGGAAGTATCACATCACCATCATCGCCCATTATTGTCTCACACTCAGGCAGTCGCAGCATCCTCAGCTGGGAGAGGGAGAGTCCTTCACGGAAAAGTGCATTTGACACTTTTTTCCGGGCCTCAATTCTGTCGAGGGTGACTGACTCCCTCACGTACTCCGTCGTGCGAGGTGCCTGACCAGATACAAAGCGAAGACGAAGAGGATATCCTTGGTCTCTGATTTGTGCCGTCTTTACGGGAATCTAATAGCCTTGAGTGTGATATCTTTACAGATTTGCTGCAGGAAATCAGTGACTTTGGGCGAAGTCCAGCGGGGCGTACACATGGGTGCATGTTGTGCGCAGTGACATGGCAACGAATGCAGGAAGGATGGACGTGTTTTTCGCTTTGTGTAGGTCCCTTTCACTTTGTGAACGCGTTGTCCTTTTATTTGTGCACTGAATGGAAATGACATCAGATCTATTCATTGCAGAGCACACTCTCGGTTCTGGGGGTTGGCCTGGAAGGGGGGAGGAGAAATTGAATAAAGTTTGATGAATAGAGAGGTATGACGTCAACTCGAGTTCACAATGATGCTGAAGGGTTGGTGAGGATGAGAGAGGGAGGCGGGTAGAGAGAATAATGGGAATCCATAAACTGTGATGACACAGGGCTGGCAGAGCAAATCTAGGTCGATGCTATTCCAAGGGAAATTCTTTGTTGAAAGCTGGGGTAACGAAAAAATCAATAAGGAATGGGATGGTCTGTACTTCGGCTGTGAGGGTTAGATTTGTGGTCGATTTGGAGAAAAGAAAATTGTTCAAACGTTGACGGGATGTGTGCCAAATAGGCGAAGTTTCATGAATTGTCACATGTGGTAGGAGGGTCATGCTTTTGAACGAAGGTCTACCCTATCTTACAATCTAGAGGATTGGGAAACAGAAGTGGTACGGCCGATTCCTAAAAGCAGGAAAGACGCATCCAATCCGGAAAATCTTCTGTCAATAAGTGTTCTTCCGAACATCAGTAAGGTAAATTATATAAAGGGTCATCGATGCAGACCTGTTGGCTAGAGTCCGACAGTGAGCCATTTGTAGACCCTTTTTCAACTCACTTGATGAGATCTTAGCGAAGGGCTTTGTTAGTGCTCGTCCGGCGTGCCCTCGCCTTTATAAGGACGCTGTTTTGCACCAAACAAATCGATGTAAAAGCGAAAGTAATCTGCTACATGCTCCTCTATGGATGTGTGTGTGGTTTAACGTCGGAGAGATGGCTGGTCTTACCTTTACAGAACACAATGTTCACACATGAAGTCACGATTGATTGCCATTACAGAGTCGATCGAAATGATTTCTTTTCTTATTCCGGTTGGCAATCAATGCTAGTTCCACGGCCAATCTCCAGAACAAATGGCTTTCGCAGTCTGGAATCACGAACAGTACCTTCGTCTCAGCTTGTTGGTCGTTCTCGTCTCAAGACCAATTCAACTTTTCTGTTGGTTTCATCTCCCCTAAGAGCACTCACTAATCTGCCTCCCCTCAAATTCGCACAAACTCTTCAGTCAAACTTCCCCGTGACACGTTGCAGTCGCAAAGCCGATCCAATCTAATCCCTCTCCATAAAAAACACCGAACCCTCGATTCGTCATTTGCGTCAATTTGCGAAACAATCAAAAATAATTGAATGCACCCCAGTGGAAGGCACTTGCCGACGCAAAATATTAATTACAAGCCTCTTCATCATCAAATCCCTGCATCGACCGAACTCGCTTCGCAGCCCACAGGAGTGTCACTGGAGTGCTGTAATCTCCTTCGGCAGGAACCCCAACCGCGAGACACAAAAAAAAAGCGGGGACGAAAAAAAACAACACATTTCAAACAAAAACCCATGAATTCTTGATCAAGGGCTGGCTTCCGATTTCATCCCCCATTAGGTACTTGAAGCCAGCAGCGACTGCTGCCATACTGCATCCTAATCGAATGTCAACTGCACTTTGCGAAAGGGTCCAGTTTCCGCCACAATAAAACGAAGAATGTTGACATTTTTAGCGCGCTCCCACTTGGCCCTCTGCTCGAGCGTTGCTCAAGCATCCCATTGGGTTCTGAAAATATTTACCCTCTCTGCGGAGGGTTTGCACAGCGCACTCATACATAATTAGCTTGACTGACCTAACACGAGTTAGCACGTGGGTGGGTGGGTAATTTCCTTTCATTTGCCGAGTGGGTGTAGGTCGGTGGACAGGGAGGCAGAGCAGGGTCAGGCGACGTGTGTTATCGATTTTTCGAACTCCAATCATGCAGGGTGCAGATTGTCGTTTCTCCTGACCAAGCTCTGATGGGGAATGGATATAATCTCATTCGATGGGGGAAATGCAAATGTTGCACGAAGGCAGGGGGTGGTGGGTGAGTGCATGTACTGGTGGTGGAACATACCGCTCGAGTGTGATGACGCTGCTGTCGAATGGATGCGAGATAAGAACGAAGCGTTGGCTGATGGAGAACGAGATGAGAGATGCCTGAATAACCTTCGATAAGTTGATTACTTCGAAGGACAGTTGGGCGGGTAATTGGAACTGGAAAGCAGGGATCTGTAGAGGATTGATTGAGAGTTTTTTTTGTCAAGCATTGTAATTGGAAATTTTCACAGGGTTTCAGATAAATTAGATAAAGTATCTTTCCCTTGGTTTTGTAGAGATGGCGCAAGTGTGGTGAAATCTTGAAGAGGCTTGAATTTGGATCGGAATTGTATCAAAGTTCAGCTTGTCAGTATAACCAGGGCACTGAGGAGCTTCAGGAGGTGCACATTTAGCGACGTGAATGGCTTGGAAATTATTGTTTTGAGAGTATAAACGCAAATAAATCATTTCTTGAGATGCTTTTCGGCGACTTCGAAAAGTTAATGTGATGAATTAGCAAAAAGAAAGCCATTTGAATTTGCTTTGTTTGCCGGGAGAGGTCTCAATTATTCAATGGTCTGTTCAGCCTAAAGGAGCAGCAGTTAAAGAGAGTTATTCAGCGTTTAGTTTCGGTACAGGTATTGTTGTATACAAGTCACAGCGGAGCCGAAGGAGAAGAACACTCTTACTGCATCGAAGTTGTGAAGGGTGACCAGATAAGAACGACAGGAAAAGGAATTTAAAGGAAACAACAACGGTTTGAGATATAGATACCGATTCTGGATTTATTTTGAAGCTGTATGGAATGGCACATCATTCTAGTGGCCAATTTCTCCTTCGAAAGCTCTTCATTTCGCATCAATTTCGGACTTCTGTGTTATCGTGCTCCAAGTTGGAGTGTGAATTTTGCGACAGTTGTTACCGAGAGCAGCGAGAATTGTCCTTCGTCATCCAAATATGACGACGTTGGGTGGAATGTCAAAATTGGACTTGGCAGGGCATATGCCATATTTTGTCTCAAGAGACAATAATCGGTGTCGGTATGTAGATCTTCGGTCTTTGCACGGATCGGTCGCATTTAGACTTCCTTGTCCTGAAACATATCAGCAGCTCGCTTCACTATATCACAGAAAATGGCAGAAAAGACTTTGTGTGCGATGTGAACGAGACATATCCCTCGATAGTTGGCGCAGTCAAAGGGGATCTTCTTTGTAAATCGGGCAAACGCCAAACAGTACTGATATTCCACTCGTCGACTTCGCCTCTATTTCCAACAGTTCAGCTGGTGCACGTGCTCCCAAAAACCTTCCTCCGAAGTTTTGCTTTTACCGGAGAATTTCGAAATTGGTCCTACAAACTACGCCAAGTACGCTCCAGCTGCGGCGGTTATATGTCCGAAATCATATTGCATCACTAATGCCAGAAAATTGTCTGTCAAATACATTGACTTTAATGAATATTTACATAAATCATTTTTCTGTGTTCAATTGCTAAGTTATTCGACTCTAAAAAATCACCCTCTATCAACTATTATGGTCCATATTGAGTGAAGCATTCTGCCTAACATCCGTTTAATAGTCTGCAGAAGTAATTCCTACAGGTTCTCAGTATCGATTGTGACTACTACATACTAGTTTTCCTAGGTGGTGTCGTAAAACTCAGCTCATCAATAGCAGATCATGCTATTCTACTCTTTTATCATCTTTAGATGAAAGTTCACCAAATGATGAGGCAAACAAGGCTGATCTGTTGTAAATTCACCACCTCTTCGTTTAACTAACTCCATTTCGTGCTTTCTTTAGTTGCATCGACTCAATAGGACATCAAATGATGGATCCCCATAAAATACACAAAAACAATGACACACCACACAAGTTCATGTTGCACTGGATGACTTAATTGAGAAGCATTGACGTGAAATAGAAACCACCTCCAGCCACTAACCTTCCTTTCACTGACCATAGCGCTCTTATTTCCATTCGTCGCCCATTCTCTTACACTTCGTTTCATTCATCATCATCGTCGTGCCATCCCTGTTGGGACAAAGAAGACAAAATATAAATCTCTTAAGTCCCATAAACTTTGAGAGCTACTGTTAAATTGCTTGTCAAAATCATTCACTAAAGTCTACTTTCAGGCGCTTTAGCACGAGGTTTACATGTGTGGTGTTTGGGATTATTTTATGACTTCCTTTTTTTGTGTGCTTTTAATTCACTTTTAAAAAATCCAAATTCTTTAGACTTACCGTATCATCATCAATCAAAACGGGCGTTACAAATTTGATACATCATCATTATCGTTTGCGGATGAAAAGATACATTATTGTCATGCCATTGACTTCGCAATTTGAAAAGACGATGCTGGGAGTTTTAAATAATGCATAAAGCAAATAAAGCGATTTGATGTTTGTCCGCTAAGTGATGATTTAATTAACAGCACACTGTCAAGTGGGGTTCAATTGTTTGGGCGGTTCTGATGAAGTTTAGAATTTCTTTGGGAATTCGGAAAGATTTTGTAGTTCAGCGATTTATTGTGTAGGCGGAGTGGCGTCACATTCTGTTTGTTCTTATTGTTATTACTTCGCGGTTTCGCACATGTATCGTGTGCTTCATTAGTCGATTAGAATTGTGTGACCATTTAATCAATCCTGGCATCATGGCCATCAATTGGCACTCTCTCACTGTAGTTACACGACACAGACGGAGACAGGTCCGAAGACATTGTCCCGCAAACAACCAGATGTTACCCATCTGTGAAGGACTCACCGTGCATCAAGCCTCGTCCTAGTATGCAGTTGACTTTATTAGGTTCTTAGTTTAGCCAAAATCCAGATATTTCTTGATCCAGCGAGACGGCCTACTAGAGTTTTGCAAGCATACGTCTATGCCTGTGGGTCAACTATGCCGAACTTGTGACAGTTTCTGCTCGTATCTTTTGAGGAATTGGGCAGTGCAGACCCGAAAAGAGTAATTTCCACACTTCTGGGAGTTGAATACCAAGAATTGGAAATCCATTCTGGAAGTTGGCTGTCGAACAATCATTTAATTTGTCGCTCTGCAACATTATTTATTTCTTCCACCTTCGTTTTACATTACCGCTCCTAAATCGTCGGCGTACGCCGTCATGACACTTATGAGATCTGCAGTGAATTCTGCGAACAGAATCAGCAAGCGAACTACCTCCTGTTGGGGTCCATGTTTAATGTCAAAGACCGTGGTGGACGTTCCTTCTCCATTGTTTGCAACGAACTTCTCCCTGGGATCTTGTTGTAGATCAAGTATACAGTTTCACGATAGCGAACACCATTCACAGTAACTGCCTGACCGGCCTCATTTTGGAAAAAATACGGTCCGATGATGCCGCCAGCCCATAAACCGCACCAAACAGTCACTCTTTGTAGGTGCATTGGTTTTCCGCAATCACTCTTGGATTATCATTCGCCCAAATGCGGCAATTCTGCTTCTTGACGAATCCACTGAGGTGAAAATGTGCCTCATCACGAATCACGAAGTGCACGATATGCATTTTGATTTGAACGCCCATATTCGTAATAAGCCTGAATAACTTTAACGCGTTGCTCGATCTTTCCATGGTTCAAATTGAGTTAGTCTGAAATTGAGAAATGTCAAATGAAATGCAGAAAAAAACTTGGCGTTTAGGTGTGGTTCACATTCAACATCGGCCCTTAAAATTGAACCACCCTTTATATGCTCACTGTTAGCTTGTATTCCGTCTCTAAAAGAATGCTACTAAATGTTGAACAAAGTAGATTTATAATAAATCCGTTTCCCTCTCCATGATTCATTGACTCAATTCGAAAGGACGTCCACATTCAGCCTGCAGTCCTCGAGGATTCCACAACACGTTCGCTCTATAGCCACCAAGGGAGCGACCCCTTCTGGCAGGCAGCATCAAATTTCCGCATTCAAAACAGTCTTGGAGTTACCAAACAAACCACACACCATCCAACAGTCATTCACAACCAGTAGCCTCTAACTTGGCCTAATTGAAGAGAAATAATGTTCTAAGAGCCGGTCTCTGCGTGTTGCGTCAGACCCACATGTCGTAGAACTTGTTGCATAACACGACCGCTGGAGAACGACCGATTGAGAGAAACAAGTTCCGAGCAGTTTTCCCCTCTCCATCGCTCACGCTTCATATCGTATAGTCAAATTCATCGAATCTGCTTAAAACTGAATTTGATACTTGAGACGAGCAACCACCTATTAGAGCGCGATGAACGAAATTGATCGCTTCCGTACCTTGATCTTGTTCCGCCAGTCAGACAGTCATAACGATCGAGCACTGTGATCTTGTATAACCGTTTCGACTTTATCGTCTGATGACAGCTTCGAGAATGACTGCAAACAAGTTTCAACGACGGAGTTCACACCCAGATCTTGACATTTACCCCTTGTCGGAGATGTCAAAGGCCAAAAAACACACACGCGCTACTGTATAAAATTTTATTTGCGTATCTACGACTTAATCTAATTCTTACAACCCTAGTTTCAGTACAATTTCATTTTCACACAAAATGATATAAAAGTATCTCAAGGTGTCTACAGGCATTCGAAAAGTATTTACAATTTTCTATCGCATTCACACATGCACCGGCTTGACGGTGCGGGGCGACAGCGTCGGCAATTTACGGTATGAAGCCGTGATCTTGTTTGATCAGGTCGGCTGCCTTTTCGGCGATCATGAAGACTGGTCCATTGGGATGACCGGCAATGATTTCTGGCATGATTGAGGCGTCCGCAACGCGGAGATTCTTGATTCCGTGCACTCGGAGGCGAGGATCGACGACAGCGGCACGATCGGTGCTCGGTCCCATCTTGGTGGTGCCGGAATAATGGTAGATGGTGAAGGTGAAGTGCTTCACGTAGCACTCCCAGTACTCGTAGGACTTGTAGGTGAAGTCGGAGCAGGTGGGGATTTTCTTGTTCCACAGGCGTCCGTTGATCGCTTTCATGCCCGGCTGGTCCATCAGACTGATCGCCTTGAGGAGTCCTCGGACGGAAATGTCCAAATCGTACGGATGGTGGAAGTAGTTCGAGTAGATGAGTGGGTATTTGGTTGGATCGCTGTTCTTGAGCATGATTCTGCCGCGCGACTTGGGCCGCAGGATCATGGGGAAGATCATGAATGCGTCGAGATTCTTGTCTTCGATTTCTCTGAAGAGCGATTCATAGATGGAGCTCTTGAGACCGAAGGCTCGGGGAATTGCGGGATTCGCTGACATTGATCCGCCGACTAAGAAGAGTTCCATGTCTGGCCAGCCATCTTCGACGCCGGGGTTGTCGAGTTCCCAGAACGCGATCGCTTCGCAGCCACCTGGCGAGCCGTAGGGTCCTGTGTGTTCAACAAATTCGTTCACCAGTAGGGGATTGGCGAAGTCCTCGAAGTGCAGAGACGTCGCGTTGGTTGTGAATGTCACTGCAGGAGCGGTGTGGTCTTGAAGATTGTATCCTACCGCGAGATCGGCTATCGGCTTGATACCGACTTCGCGCAAGTGTTTGGCGGGACCGACGCCGGACAACATGAGCAGCTGCGGGGTGTTGATGGCTCCTGCACTCAAAATCACTTCCTTTCGCGCCAAGATCTTGTGGTAATGTCCGTCGGTTTTCACCACGATGCCATAGGCCTCCTTGGTATCGGGCTTGATGAGGATCTTCGTGACGAGAGCGCGTTTCTTGACGTGAAGGTTTGGCCGCTTTCCCTTGATTGGATACAGGTACGCCCGGTTGGAGCTCCAGCGCGTCGCATTCCTGGTGGTGGTGTGGAGGTACGAGACACCCACTTGAAGTCGTCCGTTATAGTCGCGGTACTTGAGGCCATCCTCCTGAGCAGCTTCGACGAAGGCCTTGGAGATCCTTGAGCGCCAGTCGATATACGACACTTTCACTGGTCCGTCACGTCCGACGTAGTCCTCTTCAGCATCGGGCACACTGCTGCCTTCGTATTTCTTGAAGTACGGCAGTACATCCTTGTAGCTCCATCCCTCATTGCCCAGAGCCGCCCAACGATCGTAGTCGCGACGATTGCCTCTGGTGTACATCATGTAGTTCAAAACACTTGATCCGCCCATCACTTTGCCTCTCGGCCAGTTGCAGCGATTATGGTTCATCGCCAGGCACGCACGATCACTTGGCTGCGTCCGGTACTTCCAGTTCATCTCGCCCAGCTGCAGGAAATGCGCGACGATCGGCACGTCCATGATGAGACTCTCAGGTCCACCTGCCTCCAGGAGCAACACCTTCCACTTTGGATTCTCCGAGAGACGTGCAGCTATGGCACATCCTGCTGTTCCAGCGCCGACCACAATAAAATCGTACTCCGCATCCATTGGCTTGTTATCCATGTTCTCCAGGCGGATGTCCTCATCGCCGCGACGCAAGAACTCCAACGTTGACTTAATCACACTTTGCGACCTGACCGCAACCGCACACAGCGCAACGATCGCCACAAATATTTTCACAGACATGCTCGTGAGCATCTTTCTCGTTTTCTAAATTCTTAACTGAAGATCGGACGAGCGAGTCGTTCTACGTCCAAGATCACTTCTAGTATTTCTAAGCAACCGCGCGATCGGTCTTCACGTTACTGTAACGACACACCGAATGAGTATCGCTTGTTATTTGACGCAAACTTAATATCGATTTTATTCCACTCGCAGCGCGCCGCTAAGCTTTTCAATGAATATTCTCTCTGGCCGCTCGTTCCGCTCATTCCGCTCCACAGACGATCGTTCTTTATCGTTCGCTCCCCCCTCCTAGTTGTTACCTGTGTGCACTGTGTGTCTTTTGTGTGACGTGTGTCCTTAGCAAACGTTACACTCTGTCTGCCGGCAAGCACACGCCACACATAACCCCAAGTGATGCGAGCGTGTGTGTGTGTTCGTGGCTCCCTCTCGAGTCAATTTCAAAGTCAATGTCATTGCTGTTTAAGATTCATCTTTTTCTTCGCGTCTTTCTTTCTCTTCTCTGTGTGTTCATTCCCCGTTTCTTTTATTTTTAGGAAGCAAATTGTGGGGTTTTATTGGTTTTGTTTTGCCTTTGATTCGATTGATGGCGAGCGACGACGTGGGGCGCGTCTGTCTTTGCCTCAGATTTCATGGCTAAGGTACACGGGATGGTAATTAGCAGATTGCGTGCCGGATGATCGAGATGTGTACGATTCTTTGTCAGAATCAGCGCGAAAATCCCACTCTCGCGGTCATAAATGGTAGAGGTCTATTGCAGCCGCTTGGCTGTGCCCTTGACTTGCTTCTCGCTCTCTGCGTACACACGCAGAATAATGTTTGACTTGCCTTCTATTTCTTGGCGTGTAGATCAATGCGTCTAGTTTCATTTGACGGTTGTGTGTGACGGTTGTGTCACTGTTTGTCGAGCTTTTGACCGAAAGCTGGATTTTCTCAAACGCAGGCAAAAGTGACCCAGTGACCAACGATGACTAGTGCAAAATTTGTGTCAAGTAATGCTGATGACAGTTTTCTTTGACATCTGATCATTTTCGTCAACATTGACCTCCCTTCCTCCCTTTATGTCATGGAAACGATCGGAATACTCGACAGGCAGGGCATTTGAATAACCGGTCCCAGAGTTCTGGAGGCGAAGTCGGAAATTGTGAATAACCAGCTTTCTGTCTGACAGCACTTGGCGGCGGCGGCGGCACACCTTGGAAGGGATAGAGTTGTTTTCATTTCGATAATGAACCAGTTGAACCTTTGCGAAGTTTGACAAGGGTTACCACGAGAAATCACATTAAATCACATTCGGTTGTATTTCTTCAAAATCAGACAAGTGTCAAGGTGACACATTCGTGTTGAGGAAGCATCACGTATGCCACTGAAGAACCCTGAAATTTAACAAATTGTTTGGTTGCCTGCTTTTCGCCTATGTCAACCTGATTTACGTCGCTGTTGCGGGGAAGTTCTTCTGAAGGATCGCCGTGCAGATGTCACTTGGCTGTCATTGATGACATGTGTGTGAACTATGTGACGGTTTTTGTTTATTGATAGTTAAAGTTGTGTATCATAAAAAGGTTTCTTGTCTAGGATCTTGAAGGTGTGTCAGCGATTCAATAGAAGCCATATGCATGTGTCATTTATGCCATTTGTGTCGTTGATGACATTAAGTCATCATCTTTTGCGACTTGCTAAAGTTGTCCATTGGAAAAATAGCTTCATTTCGATTGAATCTTTGCGTAAGATATCAATCGCTCTGTAATTTGGAAACATGCAGCTTCCTGGTTGTTAAAAGTTTTAAATTTTATAAATGATGTGTGATTCGAATTTCGATTGAGCTTCTGTCTGATTAGAGATGATAAGGGGAGAAATCAGTCGTGCATCACTGATGAACTTTTGTCATTGTTCAGTGATCTTGCGACTCTGTCTGTCGATGCATTGTCGTTGATATTGTTTTTGTCCTTGACATCGGGGAAATTATAAACCAGGCATTGTTTTGACTGTGATCTCATGTCTTTGAGAGTGTCAATTTGACGTTTCATGACATCTCGCCTTTTTGTAAACTCACTTCGTTCTCCGATAATGTTCTGTCAAGGGCCATGCATTTTTAGTTTAAAATGATATTCAATTTGCTGATCACTTTCGTGCAATAGCTGTCAATGTTTCAGGGTGACATTTATGACAATTGGGTACGTTCGCAAGCTAGGCTTCTAATCCCAACAAGATTTTAGCTATCAATGTTCAACTTTACCTTTCAAAGTGACATTTATGACAGTTGCTTAGGACATTTTAGCTGTCAATGTTCAACTTTCCGTTTCAAGGTGACATTTATGACATTTGGGTACGTTCGCAAATTAGGCTTTTAATCCCAAAAAAGATTTTCGCTATCAATGCTCAACTTTCCATTTCGAAGTGACATTTATGACAGTTTTTTAGGACATTTTAGCTGTCAATGTTCAACTTTCTGTTCCAAAGTGACGTTTATAACATTTTGGTGTGTTCACAAATAATGCTTCCACCACTGAACACTATTTATAGACAATGACTACGGTGTTTTCTTGCCCGTACAATCCTTTCACAGAAGCCGTTCCCATTTCCCTTGTATGTCTCCAATTTTATGCTGTGGTCTACCACTCACGCAATGGAATCCTTTAAATCTCCATCCCTCAACAATGGACTTGCTTTGTAATTACGCTCAGTGCTAAATTTCAAAGAACGTTGCTTTTGCCAATAAAGTCGCAAACCAAGTATGGAAGGAAAACACATAACAATTTTAATGGTTGCCATAAACCGTCTATAACGGTGAATAGGTGTGTTTAAGTTATCCTTAACGAGCGTTTAGCAGGTACACGATTAGGTGGATCATTAAATGGTAAGCTGATGTGACTGTTGTCGTTGGAATTTGACACTGAATTATTTTTGAACAAGATTTGGTGAAAATTTAGACGTTTTGGGGTTCTTATAGGAGTGTTATAGGACACAACACAACTGAAACAATGTGGCACAACATTTTAGGCAATCGAGTCAGCTACATGTGTTGATGCAAATGGGAGTACTTTGTTGCTAAGTCTGAAATTGGAAAGAGTGACCCAAATAAATCAAAGATCGATCGAACTGTGATCAGATTGAAATAGGTAGTGTACGACCGTTATCGGTGATCTAGAGAGTGAAAAGAGGCCGTAATCAGATTGCGTAAACTGGTGTTAATTGAAATGTTCAACTTGTTTGAGGTTTTTGCTTTAGGCCCAGTTGAGTCAACCCGTCTATTAGATGCTCCGTCATCTCGAATGCCAAGAGGAACGTGAAAAATTCCACTGTTTTCGGTGATTTGTTACTCAGAGAAATGTGATGTCAATGTTTGAGCAAGGTCATTCATTTGAACTGGAAGCAGTTTTATCGCTTTATCTATGCGAAAGCGCTTTTTTGACTGATTTTTCGTCAGGACACAATCGATTTTCATATTCAATAGTCTGGAGTGGTCTTAGGACCCAAAAAAAAAAAAAAAAAATAAAGCACTCCACAAAGAAACTGGACCACCTTAATGGACGCTAGAAATCGAGTCTGAATTTTAGAACAACTTCATTTGTCAAGTTCTGCTGACCATTGAAAAGACGGGGATATTCCATGAAGCAACCGAACAAAACCACAACAACTCCACGAACATCCTCCCTCAATCCCCACCCCAAGAACGATTCTTCTATCTCCTCTTGCAACCATTTGAGGTCACATGACACATAGTGCGTTCGTCAGCATGCACAAGGCCATCAAGACGTCTTCTTGAAGGTAATTGATTGCCGATCATCACAGCGCTCCATTTACGTCATATCCTCACGTAGCATCGCAAATCTACACAACAAGAACTTGTCCGCTTAAGCTGACGTCAAGGACAAACTGCTGATGCCCTTCACTCCAGAAAGACTTCCTCGAGCAACGTCATCTCTCTGCCACATCTAGATGCTTCGCAGTGGAAACGAGTTCTATGCAAACCGCCGGTAATTACTGAAAGGGATTTCCCGCAAGAGCTATTAAATAGATTCCCCTGCGAATGCATTGTGAATACGAAATCATGCACGACAGAACCATGTTTATGCTAATTCGGACGGGAAAGGCTAAAACTGGTTTGGGGTCAGACTTGGCTTTTAATATTGCACTCCAACTGAGTCATGATCTGTGGTAGAAGCCGCAAAAAAGCAGCCTTCTGCAGAGTCATCTACAGATACACGCAGCACGTAGCACGTAGCTGTGCCAAATCGCTATCTTCTATCTATAGCCACCAAGAGACGTTAATTTCACAAATAAATACCACTGACAAGTGGAAGAGAGCGAGCTTCTCAAGGACAAGCCAAAGGCCTGCACACAGAGGGGCTATCCGTGCCAAGAGTGGAATACATTGCATGCGCATGATTAGCTGTTGCTTTGGCATTTCACTTGTGAGGCACGGTTATTTACGCTTCTCAAGCTGACAGTTGCTTTACGTTCATGTTTTGCGCCCAACATTGGGGTGCTGTGCTGGTTCTGTGGGGTTAATGTTCGGCGAAAAAGCTTTTGGGCCGTAAGAATGAAAACCACGTTTTTCCGACACCAACGGTGCACGACGTTCGTGTCGGTCGCTTACTACAGTAACAGTTATTAAGCACTTGCCGTGTGTTGCGAGTACCGTGTACCTCTGTAGAAGCTTTCTGCAGGCAAACACTGAACACAGATGGCATCGGGTATCGGGCCCCCGTCCTGGCGGGGAGGAGGGCCGTAGCGCTCACCAAGTTGGAAGTTGGAAGCGGTTGTCTTTGACCGATATTCCGTGATAATGATGTTGAACTGAAGTTTCTCGTCGCGTATCGGTGGTGCTGGTGATGGTTGCAATGGTGGTGGTGGTGCTGCTGCTGTTGGCGATGGTGGTGATGGTGACGGTGTCTTTTTTCGGTTGTGGAGAACTTTTTGCGTGAGACTTGTTTCGTTTTTCGGCTGAATTGAGTTACCTTACAAGGATTGAGTGATTAGAATACCAAATTGATGATGCAATGCAATGTTTCATTTAGCCATGGGCCGCCGACCTGAAATATGAGCTTGTCCGCTTGAGCCATTGTGTTGAGGGCTTCTAGTTGTCTAGCTTCCTGATTGTCTTGGCATGCCGAATGGAAATGCTAGAAAAAATATGTTTTAGAGTGAGTTGGAAGAGTACGGCGGCAGCTCTGATCTTCGAAATAGTTCAATGAAGACGAGGTTGCGCGTATGTCTGAAGCACATTGATAGGAACAGTCCACGAATCGAAGTCGACCAGAACGATTACTATTCGCGGAGTGAAATCAATTTTTTTTAGTTTAATTCGCTTTAAGGATCTTAATCTTAGCAAGAGTACAAAATTAAATGAATTTTAAGGATAAGTTCGCGAGTGGGTTATGGGTGTCTTAATTTTCGCTAAATTTGCAGAGACGCTTAGTTTAACTTAAAGTGTAATTCGACTTGAATCGCCTTTCGTTGGTTTGTCCTTTTTCGAGTGCGTGTCTTCAGAAAATCGTTCGTAGGATTAATGGCAAAGTGAACACGTTAAGAACATAATGCATTCGCAGTTAACTTCCAGCCTTTTAATGTCATTATGCAATTAAGAACTGATTGTAAAATCTATCAATGTGACAAAGATACGGATATAAGGATTCTAATAAATGAAGACAATCTCCGCTTTAACCGGCTTAATCCTTCAAATTCTTTCAGCTGCGCCTCAGTTAATGAAAAGCCTTTGTTTTCCCCCGAAATCCAGTTTGATCTTCCTCTCCATAAGTAAAATATTCTTCTTTCTAAAATAATTCTACTTTCGCTCGATAAAATCTAAAACGGGTGTGATTTTCTTTTTGTGAATGAACTGCTCTATGAATCTGAATTAGTTTTCATTTGAAAAGAGTTCCTTGAAATTGAATATTCCTTTGTGCCGATGTCAGGACTTTTGTTTTTGAAAATTTAATTTAATTCATTGATCCTTGTTTAATGTTACATAAACTACAGAATAGTTATTTTTATTTTTTGACTTTACTTTGACGACTTACGTTTGAAGAATGTTTTCACCATCATTGCTCCTTTTTTTTGATCGTCCTATGTAAATGTAATATTTTCCAAAAAAAAAAACATCCTGACAAGCTTATCTAATTGTCTACGATATAATCATTATATTTTCCTAATGCCGTCTATGGACACATGTTTTTCTTCTTCTGTTAACCTGTTCATTACATCATCAAAAGCAGGATAGCACACAGAAACTACATCTTGTCATGATTTTTACGTAAATTACTAATCTATTCTATTCTTCATTTCATCTTTGTTTTGCTTGTTTACAGAATTTAAATAAATCGTTCATCTTGCATTTTTATTAAATTTTAATTTGTTGTTTCTAATGATTAATTTATTCAAATATAATATATTACAAAGCAAAGCGTACTACTTGTGTATGTAGAAATATCCTAATAAGTAAATAATAAATTCTTGCATGGCCCAAGTTTGTTGGAGAATTGTGAAATAAGCAGCATTATTGCTTAAAACAGGATTACCGACTAGAACTTTACAATTCTCGACTAAAATGACTAAAATTAAATAAGAACAAATTAAATACAATTTTGAGGTTGACTTTTTTCTTTGATAAGATGAATTTATTAACATTTTTTGAAACAGAAATTGCGCTTTCAGTATCGATTGTAGCCATAGTTTAGGATCAAAAAGATTTAAAACTCAATAGTCCACATTTATAGATAATGTGGTTGCTCGTGGCGTTGTCGCTGACAAGATTTGGTCGCTCGGAGTCGTCATAAAACTGTAGCTGCCTTCCATTCGTGAGAGAACAATGGTGATCACGTCAAAAATCGTTCTCCTGGTACCAAGCAGGAATAAGCTTGTTATGATGAATTGGTGACTGAGATCTCCTGCACAGGCAATATTGGATCTGTAAGGACATGTATGAGCATGTTTTTATATAGTGATCACCGGTGATACCTACATTTGTGTTCAAAACATACATTTATCACCAGTGATTACACGACGAAAGAAGTCATTCAGTGTAAAGTCAGAGCTGAGAATGGGCGTGATTTATAATTTTGATATTTGGTTCAAAAAGGCTTCTGGACACGTATTGTTCGCAATGTAGAAAAAAAAATCATTTTTATGCACTCAACAATTTTAAGAAATGCATTAAGTTCTATAAAGTCTGACTTTCAAACCATTTTTATATGATTTTTTTTGTTCAACTATATTTTGTTATTTTATTTCAGCGTTACGTATAAATTGTTTTGTTATTTTATGCGAAGAAATGTATTTACTCTTATATTTAAATTCAAAATTTACATAAACTCTTTTATGTAAAGCTCTTCTGGAGTTCTATGAGTGCATCACTCGTGATACATGTTCCTTAAGGGGGTGAAATTTATTGTGATCACCGGTGATACACAGGTAGCCAACGTGTTAAATATAGATATAATATTTTGTTCAGTTTCAAGATCAATTTGTCGGTTCAATTTGGAAAGGAAACCGTTTTTCGTTTGTTTTTTAATGGTTAAAGACAATTAAATTAAATATTAGTGTTTTTAAGAACTTAAATTTGTTTCTTTTTGTTTCATTTACATTTCAAGGCCGTCTGGCTTAAATGCTAGTAATTTAAATGATTTCAACTTTGAACATTTCAGACTGAAAAAAAGCAAATTGTTACTTTAACACTGGATATTATTTAAATGTGTGTATATGTAGTTCACTTCCCCTTTTATTTTTTTTTACATTTTAAAGTTTCTGTTAAGATTTTAAAGATCTTTTCTTGCACAAGAAAAACATTTATTTAGCAATTTAAATAATATTTAATATACTGGAATTATTTAAATGTGTATATGTAGTTCACTTCCCTTTTATTTTTTTTACATTTTAAAGTTTCTGTTAAGATTTTAAAAATCTTTTCTTGCACAAGAAAAAAATTTATTTAGCAATTTAAATAATATTTAATACCAAGGACAGTGCTTACAAAATGTGTTTTAAATGTGAAGAATATTTCTTTAGATGTTGTATTCATGAAGCCTTGTAAACGTCGGAAATTTGTGTAAAGTTATCAACTTATTTTAAAGAATTTAATTTCACCGCTGTTTATTATAGTTCATCATTTGTGAAATCCTTTGGCAGCCTTTGTTAATCCTTAAGCGCAAACGTAATTTTCGTAAAGCTTAGTACTCGGATTCCAGCAGATTGCTTATAGGACAAGCTCTGACAGTTATTGTGACTACCACTGGATTACGTTGCCTATTCCCTGTTCGATTTTAATAACTCTTATCCAAACTGTATGCGCTAATGGATATTTCTAAAGAATCGTCGTTTTTCGTTTTCATTCTGGCTCTTTTCTCTTCTGAATGACATTGCCAATATTCGCCCAGATCGCCGGATGATAATATCCTACATCATTCAATCGCTTTTATGCGTTAACTATCGACGATCATTTTAGAGAAACACTTAAGTTAAGTTCAATAAAAACCACCTGTATCAATCAGATGTGCATTCGTCATAGCATCAAGTTAAATTAGAGTCAAGTTAACGACCGTCAAACATAGGTCGATCTGTCCTTTTCTTATATTCAGACGAACGAGATACACGCTGATTGTCATGATTTCTAGCATTATTGTTGAACTATTCAACTGCTTGTCATTCCTGGACACTTTAAACCTTTTAAAAGTCCCTTAAAGTCCTACTTACTATTTTAAGTCTTTCTTGTTTACGCGTTTTCAACCCCGGCTCAAACAATGGCTTCTCGTTAACATTCAAGTCTCGACCGATGTGAGGTTGACCCAATTCTTGCAACACTAATGACTGTGTACGTTGTTAGCCATCACTAAGTTTCTGTCCTTTCGCCGTACTTCGAACTTTGCCAAGCGCTTGAACCTTCTCATTTACAGCACGCCGAAGGAATACTGACTTATCTCTGTTTCATCCCCCTTTCCGCGCAGCCAGGCCACAATAAACCACAATTCCTATGTCGAATGTTGTCCGCGCTGTGTGGATCGATTTCCCATTAAAAAGTCACTACCCAGTCACGGCCGATGTTGCCGTCACTGTCAAGGTCAGTATGTGGCTCATAAAAGTTGCGTCAACCTTGACTCGACTTGCCGGACTCTACATCGAGTGCATATAAATGCCTGTCACACGTTGCATCTCAATTGCGAATCGAAATGTGATACCTACGAGTTCAGGATATTGATTGTCGATCCGTCAATTTCTCCATTAGAATCGCCGCACATGACACTCAGACCCATCACGCGAACATGATTTATTCGCCTCAGGCACTGTTGGTCAGAAGGTTGCCATCAGCATATGTCATTGCGTGCATGTGTGTCAAGAATGACACTTTCGCGCGCATGGCATCAGTGATCACTTCCTCGCCATAGGAGACTTCTCAATGCCTTCTGCTTCTGGTGGGGCGCGCGCTGACTTCTTTGCTGCCATCGTGATTTTTTCGTCTGTCTGCGACTCAAAACCTTCGCCTTCAATTGAGACTGTGCTGCCGGTGAATTCTTCCAAGGGCAACGGTCACCGGAATTGAATTCAACCAGATCTCTGCATGTGCCACCATCCGTCATGAGTCAGTGAAGCCGGCCCAAAGTTTACGACTTAATTACAACATTGTTAAACAAATTAAAATCAATCGGCTTATGGTTTAGGCCCTCGGCAACTGCAATTAATGGCAACACCCTGAGGAGGGGGGAAATTCAAATTGTTACTAATTTGTTCAATACTACGGCTGCATGCTAAATGCCATCTGCTGTTCGGCTTTCAAATGTAAATAATTTCGGATGAGCCATCGTTCGTGATAATCATTGACGACGGACGTTGGGTCCATCCCTCCTCCGGATGTTGTGCGCGAACTCATTTGCATCGAAATCGGATTCACCTTGTCGCTGCGGTTATGGTTTTTTTTAAGTACGGCCCGCGGCGGTAGTGGGCATCGCTCTTAATGGCGTTTGATCAATTTGGACGATGACGCGAAGGTGTAAAGTGTGTAAGCGCGCGAATTATTCAAGGCGACCCTTATCCGGAAAAGAAATGCTTAGGAAGCGGTACTGCGGTGACAACGGTGAATATGTAAATGGTCGCCGGATGGGAATGGCCGGAATTGTAAAAAGAAAATGGAAATTCTGATGCTCGGCGAAGGCTGCTGAATGTGAATACTGACTCATTCCGGGTTGTTGTAAAACTGTTGAGGTTACGAGAGCACAAGGCGGTGTTAGTTTGTGATCTGTGATGGTCGATATATGCGCTATTTTTATTGATAGGGATTTGCTTATACTACAAGTTAGACTATGGTGATCTCAGGGAGCTGCGGCAGACAACAAATGGTTTTCATTGTAAAAGCTACGAAGGTCTTGGGCGAGACGTTTGTGACTCCAATCTATGGTAATGCCCCGTCGTCATTTGTAAACGGACGACCGGATGCGTAGAGGGCACTACGTGCCTATGATTGGACATAAATTGTACCCTAAACCCTTCAAAAAGTTGCCAGCCTTAAATGGACCGTGGTTTGTGATTTTCAATGTTAAGATAGAACTAAAATTTGAGAAGCAATTTGCTTATATTATATTATAATTGAGTCAAAACGCAAATTGAGAAACCTTCAGCTCCGGCAGTCCATTCAAATTTGACCTCAATCTAGGGCTTTTTATGCGTTTCTAGTCAAAGGTTGTGTAGAATAGCGTTACAATCGTCCGTTTCCCTTTCTATTTGAAGTTGAAGGTAAACACGATGTTATTTATCGCATTTCAGACCAGAATTAAATGCTCAATTTTAATTCAATTACGTTATTATTATCTTAGAAAAATTATAAAAAAAAACTTGTGGTTTTCGGCGAAGAGGTAGTTGAAAATAGTTATTGGTGCATTTTTGCACGAGAAGGGGAGCCCATCATTTAGTCACTTGGTTCTCCGGGGAGGTAATCGACTTCTTATGACTTCAAGGAACATGCGTTCGCACTAGACTACACTTATTTCTTGAGAACTCTCCTACTGTTGGAGCGATTTCGTTCTAGTTTGATGATGACACATGATTCTTTGTCTTTTGAGTTCTAGAAGAAGACAATTCTCGGAAAATTCGGAGTGAAATGTAACCCATTACTGGACATTATCACCGGACACTGTTTTATAAGGCACCTTGCACGATTCTACACTTGTCAAAAACATTCTCAATATTGATGCAACCTAGTTAATTTAGCAGAGTTTTCTCCTTTCAATCTCCTGTTTGTGGCGGTCCTATGGACATATCTATGTGAGGGTATAATCGTCACTCAAGCCTAACCTTTCTGAAGGACGATTGAAATTCTTGAAATTCTGAATAACTATTCACTAAATCGTAGTGACGGATCCCTAAAAATTGGATGAATAAAGTCAATGTAATTTGTTTATGAAAAGTTTGTGATTTTACAGAATTTTAGAATGATGATCGCATATCGTAGTGACATACAGTGACATACTCTCAGTTGAAGTAAGGGAATCTCGATGAAATCTATCGGGAGAAGCTTAACATAGCTAGCCATAGATAGAGGAATACTTTCTGGGCAAATGCCATGCTTTGGTTGGTAAAAGCATGCATTAGATGTAATTATCAGTGCTTAGTGGACTATAATGGAAACGATCTGAATGAAATGCGTTCAATTAACTTTTTAAACCCTTCTAAATCCCGAATCAAACACTCATTTAAAAAACAAAAAAAACTCCTCGTGAGTTGGCAAAGCTGCATGTCTCTCGAAAACTTTCTACATTTAGAGCACTATCCTTTCTGTTTAAAATTCTGCGACACGGTGTACCACTCGAACACCACGACAAACTTCGATTTCCATCAGACTGGTCGTATCTACATATCTACATAAGTTTACTTGTTTGAACTCAATGTCATTATCGCTACAGTGCGCCTATGGAACTCCCTCCCACTATATTAAGGAGACCGAAGCAGTACTGAAAGTTTTAAAAACGAATTGAAATCCTACTTGTCGAACCAAGATTATTTTTCTATTTATTTTTTTTATGATCGTGTTAAAAATTCGGCTTTATTTCGTTTGGTCTTAATTTAGGACATCGTGTTAGGGTACTCTTTGCGGACGAATTCGTGCGAGGAGTGCTGAAAGTGCAGCCGAAATTAAAAATGCAAGTAAGTGCTGAAATATAAAAGAAGAAGAAGTGAAGCACACTCTCTTACCCACCGTTTCTAGCTGAATTCCATTCTTTGATCATAAAAGCCTCATACCCATGGCTTTGACATTTTAAGTAGGATAAATGTCAATAATTTGATAAGTCGCAAAGGGGCTGTAGCGAGGTGACATTTCACAGGCCGTAATATCGTAAGCCCAAGCACATAGTTCTACATCTCTCTCTTATTTCTATCTGGCGTTTTGACAGTTGTGAAACCAATTTGTTTTCATTTAATTGTGAGTTCTTGCATATTTATAGCATTTGGATTATTTCAGAAAGTGAAAGGCGTTGATCGAGTTCCATTTCGATACTGATAACTGAGGTTACCGCATTTTGACATACATTTCTCGTAAAATAAAGCTAAATTAAATGCGTACCAACGCCCCTAAAAGACAGACGCACTTCTGCAACTTTAGACTAGGAGATACTGAGAAATTGTTCAGTAGTCGAGTCGGTTAATTCTGCGTTCAGAGTTTTATTGAGAATCAAAACGTTAATCACTGCAGATCACATCGACTTTCACTGTTTCAATGCTGCGTCTAGCTTATGTATGCTGAGACATTCTTATTCTACGACAAGTGTGCATCTTTCAAATTGTACAGTCAAGTCCTGCAGTCAGGTGTCACTTATGTCACAGTCTCCCTCCCTGATACAGTCCAGGTAGTTGATCAATTCACTTAGTCCTCATAAATAATCTCCGCGGGATGTACGTAGTCTACATGAAGCATCACTCGACCAAAGATGCTTGTTATTCATACCAAGTACCTAGCGCGCAAGTTGTTTGCCTTCGTATCATCTTATTGGGACACTCCCAAATCCGATAACTCATATGATTCATTCACAGAACTCGCCGTCTCGAAAGAACAATGACTGAGACACTACACCCATCTATTGCCGCATTCCATCGGTCCTAACACCTAGGGGGTGACACAATAGCCATAAACCCGCATCACTTCCTCGATCAAGACCACTTTGCTGGGTTCTATCAAAGATTCGGTCATCGCATTAGATTCGCATACGTCTCCTTCCCCTCGTTCGTTGCTGTACCCACAGCAACGACAAACATGCACTTAACAACTTAAACACAATGGTTTTCTTGTTGTGTAGCGCGGAACTGAGCACACTCGGTACGCACGCACTCGCGCTGGAAATTATGCGAACTCTCAAGGCCACACCGATCCAAGAGGTCTTGCTGCGTCAATCACAAAAGGTTTCCTCCCATGAGTAATGACCACCCGGAGTCACGTTGTGCGAGTTGTTGCCACTTGCCACTCCTAATCAACGGCCGATGGCCATCCGACGAAGGGCTCTGCACTCATCAACAAACCGACGCGACGGGAGCACTGCAAAGTCGCTCTCGAATCCGATGAAAACGAAGTCGAATGGTCGATACTATCGTGTTTGGTGACATGTTACTAGGCCAAGGTGTCGCCCCTCGAAAGCTCTGCAATTAAGCAGCGGTTCTACGCATGGTTGCCAGCTCTCTGGTCGAAGCCGGACTCTAAGCTAGGCGCTGCAAGCGGCACTGACATCCGATGACACTGACGAGCCAATGTGCAAATTTCCTCTAATGACCGCGGCAAATCCAATTACCCACAAGATCAACGTCCGGCTGCTGCTGCGACTGAAAGGTTAACCTGGTCCAGGCTCAGCGGTGGCAAATCAGTTTTTTTTTAATTGGGATCCATGCACAAATTTGCGCTAATTAAGCTGCGATTTTGAGGTGTTTGGCTGAATTGAACGGTTCGTTGTAAGCGTGTGTCGAAATTCGCGGAGTCTAGCTTTGTGGTTAGACGAAGCATAGTGACGTGGTCGCGGGTGTTGACTTAAGCGGAGGAAACCTGTTCAGATTCTGCTGATTGAAGTCGATCTTAATCGTTCGTGTTTTCGGAAACCATTTGCAAAAATCATGGTCACATGGCGAATTGTGAATAATAACCCCCAAGGACGACCGAAACAGTTCCCCCACGACGGGTCGATTAAATAAAAAACGACTCTGTTTACAGAGGCAGTTCGTAGAGAGGCTGCGACCAACAAGAGGGATTGTTGGAAGGATCATTAAGTGCTAATTCTAATTTAAACAGTGACCACAGCCCGCGAGGCAGCTGTTCTGTGGGATTTTGTCTAGATTTGCGACTGGATATCGGGCGCGTTAGGACGATTAACACTTCAAGTGAAACGTGATCTGACTTGCAATCCCGGTTGGCGTTGCTTGACGAATGGATGTTAAACGTTATGTCAAACTGTTGATTGGAAATACCTCGACTCAGGAAGTGATATCATCATAAGAACGACGGGCAACTAATTGATTTGCACGATAATTTGCAGAAAACAGTGTTAAACAGTTGGAGGAATTTAGGCTCAAAACGGGCCATTTGTCACGTTCGAAAATGCATTTTTCCTTCAGTGTTGTCGTATTTAATGGGCGTGGCAATGTAAACAGATATTAGGCAACTAGGACGGAACTTCATCTTTCAATCCTTATACTTAGTCAGTCAGTGTCGAAAAGAAGGTCCTTTAACCTGCAAAGGAAGTTCGATTATTTGCGCGGGTTTCCTGTGCATGAATTGCAGAATATGGCGGACATGTGTCCGCTTGTTGTATACTGATCCATCCTCACTGTGAGCTAAGTCCCCATAAGTTACTAACTTACTTACTTAAGGTGGCGCTACAGCCCGAGGTGGACCTGGGCCTCAACCAACAAGCGTCACCAGCCAGGTCGATGTTTAGCTAGCTGTCTCCAGTTTCGGACGCATAGTTGGTTGAGGTCTGAGTCGCGGTCTTCCTCTACTGCGCCGTCCCTCGGGTGTGGATTCGAAGACTAACCATTTCGGGCCGGAGCATTGGTTTCCATCCACTCTACATGACCTAGCCATCTCAATCGTTGGATCTTCACTCTTCTGGCTAAGTCGATGTCGCTAAACAGCCCGTATAGTTCGTCATTATATCTCCCCCTCCACTCACCATCTATGGAGACGGGACCGAAAATCACACGAAGAATTTTCCTCTCGAAGCAACCAAGAGCAGTTTCATCCGCTTTTGACAAAGTCCATGCCTCCGCGCCATATAGCAGGACTGGGACGATTAAGGTTTTGTAAAGCGTTACCTTGGTTGTTCGAGAGAGGGCTTTGTTTACCAATTGCTTTCTTAGCCCAAAGAAGCAGCGATTGGCAAGAGTTATTCTTCGTTTGATTTTAGCGCTAGTGTGGTAAGATGTAAGGTCCCCATAAGTTAGGACCGAAATTAAGCCGTAACATAAACAGACCACGTGCCGTTGGTTCAAATGAAGCTCTTCAATAGAATGTTTATCAGAATGGAATTGAAAATTTTAAAACAAAAGCACATTGCTGGTGATTCTTTCTGAAACGTATGTGATGGTCAGCAGAATACTGCAAAATGTGAGGACTAGAACGAAAACTGCTTTGCTCTGAGAATGCGCTGCAGTTGAACTTGTGCCAAAAATGCCAGAGCGTGTCTTATTCCGGAGATTGAAGGCAACTTTTTGGAATAAAATGTTAGGCAGCTGTCCAAAATTGTACGCATGTATCTTGTGCTAACAATTTGACTCACAGTGTGTTCCATCAGAGTTATAATAATAAGAATATGAGCGGCTCTATAGGCCAAGGCGGAACTGCGATCAGCTTCTGCGACGCCACGGTCGCCATTCTAGCACGCAAAGACGAACGCAATATTCTTCGACACATCGAGTTAAAAAAGCAACTTGTGTTGTACCAAGAAATGTACGCACGTCCCTTGTCCCAGCACTTCGATGAAACATGTCGAAAATTTAACTCGTCTTGTACCAAAAATTTACCTCAACTTGTCTCGTATTCAAAGTTGACCGTATTATTGCTTTGATGCATCATCAAAGAAGCTTGTCTTGTACCAACAACTTAATCCATAATGCACTGTAATAAAAATTTAAGACGGTATCGCTTGTACCAGAACTTCGAAGCACCATGTGGAACAAGTTGGTCGACTTGTACGATTTCGCAGTAACGGATCTGACACATAGAATACTTTACTTGCGCAGCGTCAAAGCATCCGTTGACGACGAAGTTCCTGACACAAGGGAGGATACAATGAATAATTCAACGCAGTGATGGTTTCCTTTGACAGTCTCTCATCTACGCATAAAAATGCACGATTGATATTTGTAGTTTATTATAAATATGCAATTGCATTGCGTTTACTTATATTTCTATGTACTTTAAAATCAGCTTCGACAAGAACCAGCCCTCAGATGTTAATATAAAATTCAAATTCTATTGAAATGTCACAATGTGACGACAGTCAATGCTGAATGAGAGAGAAAAGTTGAAAGTTGATCAACTACGTTGCGTCGACTTCAGCGCTGATCTATCTGTCAGCTCCCATAAGAACGTATGTATTTTATGTTTCTGTCAAAGTACCACTGACCCTGACGTACGTAAAGTACTTTATGTGCCGGAGACTTAATTTTCCGACGGATTATGTAGAAAAAGCAACTTGTCTTGTTGTACAAATACACATACCAGAATTTGAACCCAGTATTTTTCATGCCAAGAATTCCACGCATCACGTCGAAAAAGCAGCACATTTTGTAACAATTAATGGTTACGTTTAAAAAGATTTTAGAGAAATTATTTCATTTTGTTGAGTACGTTCAGCATTCTGTTTCAAACCCAAAAAAAAAACTTAAAAAATCACTTGTCATTTGAACAAAGTTAGAAAATCGTTTTTGTCCGGTCGTGTCCGAAAACTTGTAATAAAACTATTTGCCGAGAATTTGTCAATGTTGTCAATAGTTCACTAATGAAAAAGAAGATTCGTGACAGTTTTGAATGACACATAAACATTCAACGGACATGTGGATCGAAACATTCTCCATCTCCATGTGGGATATGTTCATCAATACATTCTTATTATTTTAACTCTAACCATTATTAATACCCGTCTGGCAAAACCGGCTGTCAAATTGTCACTCATCCGCCTTCCATTGAACACAAACTCCTGTCAAAACATCGTTTTTGACAAGTGATTACCAATGACAGACGCAGCCGACAAAAGCCATCATAAACTGTCACCACTCAAGCTACCGATCAGTACCGATCAAGTGTCATTTAAGTAACTTATCCCACAGCAAGTACTGCCTAAGCTGCATAAGCTCTCGACAAACATTTACTCACACACTTAGCAAGCTATTGATTGCTTTTTAAATATTTACTCCTCCAATTCGTAAGACTATCTTGATTGTTTACAAATGTCAGATAAAGTATATATTTGCATTCTCACGTCGATAAGCGGATAGATTTCAATAATAGCGAAAAATTGCACACCCGTGCCGCTGTGCCACCGTGCCCGTACAATATCCGTCAAATCACGTAAATACGATACCGGCTAAGGGAGCGTTCGACGACGGAGGGAGGGGATAATTTATGGTCATCCAACTCCAATTAGTTTTCCGCATGCTAATTAGGCACTCCTCCTGTCATTCGATGTTCTTAGAGGAAAATTTCCAACTTTGTAGACAGGCTTATATATAATTTAACCGCTATATGAATTTTGATTGCACGTTGTTTGACCAAAACGTGATAAAAGAGAGAGAGACGGCGACTGTGACATTATTAAAATCATCACGAATGCCAATTTTAAGACGTATGCTACAATTGGACGTTTTTCGTTTGAAATGTCACTGACGTCAATGTGATTGCAGTGACACATCGCTTCGCCCCAATCCAGTGTGAACCTATCATTCCCTGATGGTTGGCGTAACGCTTGAAGTTTTATTGGCCATTATTTCAATAAGTGGATGTTATTAATGATTAAATGCTGTAAGGAAGGTGAGAAGGGTTATTTGGATGCAAATCGAATAATTCAGGTTTACTACAGTAGGGGATGGACATGTGAGCAATTAACAAATCAAAGTAGTTGCGGTCAGGTATTTTCTTCATCTTTGATTAAATCCGTAAATTAATGCAATTCTCTTCTGTGTTGTGGCTACGTTTTTAACATTTTTTCTTGGCACATTGATGGGGAATGTCGGCGAACTGTCATTCGTTTATCTCTTTGAGGATCTGATATGTCTGGGTTATGTGTTTGTCTTCTGTCGATGACCATCGCTTTCACTCTAAGCTGAAGTTGCTTTCCATCCTGGACAACTGCACGATGCTTCCAGTCATTAAGGCCGAATTGGTTTGCATCCGCGATCACCTGGTTTTTAAACCGGAGGTTCGATCTTCCTCTCATTCCCGAATCGGGAGGATTGGTTTCGTCGACATTCATTGCTGGGCAATTAGTGTTCATTCGCTTGATGTGGACCGTTTTTTTTGCCTCTCGTTGACTATGCCCACATCTTTGAGTGGCTCGTGAAAAACGCGGTTGTGGTAAGTCGTCTGCAGTCTTTACTGTCAAGAGATAAAAATAATGCCACGGATTTCTTACAAACGGGAGCCTGCTCTTGGTTTGTCTACATCCTGGTGAGTTATTCTCATTCCACCTGTTGTGCTCTCCAGAAGGAACCAACGCAAATTTACCTAAGGAGATCATCATCTTCGAACCACATGATCCACTACAGGGGTCGCGGGTGTAATGCACGCACGAGAGATCTCCAGACCAAACGATCCTCCGCCATCGACTCTAACTCATCAGGAGTTATGCCCTAGTGCAACCAGGCGAGTTTTTGGACTTGGCCCAACCACCTCGTCCTGGGTCTGCCAGGCGGTCGCCTAACTGATGGACGTGCAGTTTAATGTTGTTGCTCTACATGAAGGCGCCATTCGACTACAGTCCTTTCCTGGCTTAGCGTCTGGCCAGAGCCAGTTTTGTCTGCAGGGAATGTCCACTATGTATGTACGTCGCACGTGGACTACTAGTGTCCACGCGTCAGACGGCAGATCCAAGACTAATGAGACTTGGACCAAAGGAAATACGGTGCTCAAGGTCATCGAAGCTCCAGTGCGAGTTGTACCAAAGACCACTACTTTTAAGCAGAAAATGGCCTTGATAGTGATCCCCATGATGTGGATATCAAGGGGAAAGATTCAGAAGTTCATCAAGAGAAGAGCCAGCCGGACTAGGGAAGGCCCCTATGCAGCCGAGACAGAACGTTCTTTGAAGCTTAGTGAAAGCAGCAGTTTCGTGTTTACGGGAAAGCTAATTCCACCAAACGGCCGATGCATAGGAAGGAAGAGACCTTTTCGTAGGCTTATCGTGTAGGTCCAAAACGGATCCCAAGACTTGCAGAAATTTCACTTACACTGCCAGGAACCTGACAGCGCCTTGGTAGTTTTCGATTCAACGTGTTTTTTTTATCTTAGAGAAGTTTTGTCTCCAAGACAACGCCCAGATATTCAGCTGAATCGGAAGGCGGACGGAGACACCTTTTAGTACTAGTTGAGTCAGACCAGTCAATTTCCTCCTCAGGTGTGTCAACAAACGATGCTACAAGGTGATGCAAAATTAATCAATCTATCGGAAGATGCTATAATTTTGCAAATGGCGTCTTACGTCAAACATATTTGACATGAACTAGACAGCTGCAGTAAACAAACAGATAAGCAATGGAGCGCTACACTCCGCAAGAACGTGGAATAACTGTGTGATTGACGTACGACGCTATTTGAAAAAAAGTTTGGGTGATTAATGTATTGGTGGTGGAGGAGAGATTGATTTCCTTCATGTTGACAGGTGCCCACAGTACTATCATTCCCAGTAACACATTGAAGAAATCACACTCCAAAATCTGGTGCAGACTTCGAAGAGTTCAGTGATCCCTGAATTGAAGTGACTAACGAACATCATGTACGTTGATGTGTAATGCGACACACCCGAACTAATTCTCATATGATCCCCAATTCAGTCATCGCATGGAACGTCCCTAGCTATGAATGTTGACAAATGTTAAACTTTGGCTTTGCGTCAATTTCGATATGCACCACTCCCGCAATTTGCAAGACTAGATCGTACGAGGCACATTACGCAAACACTTATTTGTAAATTTGAAGCTGATATTCCAGTCGTTGGACATGGTTTCTTCCCCTATTCTTTGCATTCTTAACTTCGATCTGCAGTACCCCTTAAAAAGACTAATAACCCCAAGTTATGCAGAGTGACATCCTCCTCCTCACACAACTCCGTCCAACATAGTGCCACGAGTTCCTCTTCTGATGATCATATTTGCAATCATTCCCTTGGCTGCTTTTCTATAAATCAGTCTCTTCTGAATATGAATCACTTTAAAGTGACTTCTATCAAGTTTATTCTTCATTGACAAAAACTTAATTATGTCAACAAACTTCGTTGCTTAGTTGCTTAACTTTGTTTGCCTGAGCAACAACTTCAATATGAATAATTCTTTCGTTAATTTATTCCTCCATACATAGCTGAAGGGGTTTGAACGAACTTCGTGTTTACCGTAATTTTAGGCTTAAGCGCCAGACAGCGTGACAACGTTGATTAGTGGTATTTGTTTAACTTAATTCTTAGTTGAGACGTACTGCTATTTGCTCCGTCAAGGTCGGTAATGGTCTGACATTTGATGAAAGAAAAGTAAGCAAAATGCAACGCATGCGATTTATCCTGTACCTAATTCAAGCATCGAAAGGTTCATCAGAGGTGCAGTCAGTAGAGACCAGTTGGGAATGATAATGATGCAAACAAGTACAAGTTGAAGCTATTAGAAAAAAAAAAAAACAACAGCGGTTTGAGATAGAAATTTGATTCTTTCTTTATTTTTAAGTTACATTCATGGCATTATGTATGGAACAGCACATCATTCAATTGACCGCATCGGCTTCGTTGTCAGTGCTTGGCAGTCAAGCGGTCGGTCCAAATTTTGATTACTCGGTCAAATGTCTGCGGCGATATTCCGGTCATCTTTTGTAATGTTGCCTCGAAAACACACCCACAGCCTCTAAAATTGTATCCAAGCAGTGTTGATAAATCCTTGGCATGTCTTTACTGCTTTCGATCGTTGTCAGCTAAAGTTCTACCTATATCTTTCACTAGTTTATGACTTAAACGATTATGTCATGTCATACATAGAATTCATCATTCACTCTTACCTTGCAAAGTGCTAATCAATGATTGACTATTTTGGCAACAACTTCGCGTCAACATTTTTACTATCGCTGACATTGGAAAATTTTGTTTCAGTGATTAATACCTCGGATACTGAAGGTCAGACAAAAGTTTCACACAATTATATTAGGTGTAGTGAAAACTAGATGGCTTTAGGATACGATAGATACAATTGTTGGTAGACGAGTGAGAGCACGTCTCACTTAGGTCCGTATGGACCCATTGTGATGCCCAGAGGGGGAAATGTTCCTCCGTATTTTCGTTGAATTCACAGTTTGTGAAGACCTTTCTTCGTCCAGCCAGCCCAACATCCTAACGAACATGAAAAAGTGACATAATTGGATGTTATTGAGTTTTTGCTCCTGGTCCTGGAAGAAGTATATAAAGGGTGATTTTTTAGCTATTATTTTTTTGGCAACACTGGTTTAAACAGCTGACGCACGTTTCGTGTTTTGTTTCACCGTCAAACATCTTCAGTTTGGTCTATAATTTAACCATGCATCGTCTTACAAACGAACAACGCTACCTACCGCAACGTAAAATTTTTGGTGAATGGGCTCTTGGAAAGTTGGGCGAAGATCCACTTTTTTACCGAAAAATTGTGTTCAGCGACGAAGCTCATTTTTGGCTCAATGGGTACGTAAATAAGCAGAATTGTCGATTTTGGAGTGAATATCAGCCAGAAGCATTGCAAGAGCTACCAATGCACCCAGAAAAAGTCACAGTTTGGTGCGGTTTATGGGCTGGTGGCATCATTGGACCGTACTTCTTCAAAGATGATGCGAATCGTATCGTTACTGTGAATGGTGAGCGCTACCGTGAGATGATATCCAACTTTTTTTTGCCAAAAATGCAAGAGCTTGACTTGAATGACATGACAATGGACTTATTGAGGGGCGAGTTCGGTGAACATTTTATTTCACGTTCGGGACCGGTCAATTGGCCGCCTAGATCGTGCGATTAAACGCCTTTAGACTTAATTTTTTGTGAGGCTATGTTAAAGCTCATGCCTATACAGACAAGCCCGCTTCAATTGACGCATTGGAAGACAACATTGAAGCATTTATTCGTGAGATACCGGCCGAAATGTTGGAAAGAGTATGCCAAAATTGGACTAAGCGGATGGACCATTTGAGGCGCAGTCAAGGTCAACATTTGCATGAAATAATCTTCAAACATTAAATTATATGGACCGTACTATCGATTCAAATAAAGATTTCATGCATTTTTCTGAATTTTATGTGCTTTTTTTTTTAAACACTTTCCTATACCCTTTATAAGTACCTTAGTCGGCTGAGACTAGGGCAGTAGCAGAGATATTGAGGAGTGTCCTCTATTTCTTCCACATCGCCGCATCCTCTGCATATGTAGTCATGGGATAGTCCCATTTTTGTTTCATGATATTTCACATGGTTATGTCCCGTGAGAACTCCGACTTAGTACTAGACCTTAGTAGGCTTAGACTTAGAGTACCATCCTTAGTAGGCTTTTGCCACACTGAAGGAGTATATGTGCATCGCAGTAGCCTTTCAGGTGGTTATTGTACTCCAACTCTTGCTCGCTAGTTTTAGAATCTTATCATCCATCTTTTTCCTGACATCTGTCAGTGGTGGTTGTGTCCAATCTACTGCCTGGGATGGGTCGCTTAAGGCCCCTTTCTAGCAAGTTCATCTACTGCCTCATTATCCATGTGACTTGGGACCCAGCATAACATACAGCCTTAGTAATTTATATCTCGCGTTGTATACGTCCGCTGGGACCAAGCTGAATGCGATTAGAAAGATAAGACATTTTACGTTTACGGTTTTTGATTGGTTGACACAGTTGTGTTTGCGCGCGTCAAAGATGGAAACGTCAATTGTGGTTTAGCCACCGTTTGCGTCGACTAACCGCTATTCGTCCACGACCGATTTCGATTAATCTTGTCGTGAGTGATCTACTTTTCGTCACCAGTCACCATCCGCTTCAAAAATGGGTCGATCTTGTTGCGATTCAACAGTGATTCGCTGATTCAAATTCGGTCCATGAGGTTCGTGTGGTATCCATACATCAAGCTTCTTTTTGTATTCAGCTTCCTTTGTCAGACTCGACGATTTCCATGATTTTATCAACAATTGGTCTCCCAGAGCGTGGTTCATATTTGACATCGAAATCACCGAAACAGAACCACAACTGCGTATGATTTACTGTTACAGTGTCAGGATCATCAACTCTATTCACATTTTCAAACGCCTGGCTTGCGTTTTTACCTTTATCGAAAGAAAACTGTAAAATATTGCGTATTTTCACTTTCCTGGAGTCAGTCTTTGACGCGCGCTCAAACCAAACTGAGTCATAAATCAATCACAAAACCTTCCTTAACGTATTTTTTTCGTTAAGTTTCGCTCACTTACGAAATTCCAATCGTTTTTTATGATTGTGCTTGACTTGACAGATGGCTTCGAAATTGTTGTCAAATTCATTTGGACATTGACATACAAGACGTCGATAGGACTCTTGTCATTTTGACGGTACAGTTTCGTTTAGTTTCGACATAAATTGGCACTCAATTAATTGTGTCTACGCAGTCACTGCTTCATACCACATCATCTAAAATTTGTTATTTGACATTTCAAACGTCACAATGCTAAACAAAAAAAAAAAAAAACTCAACGAAAGAAAATCATCTTCAATATTTTATTTTAATTTATTTCGTAAAACTAGTAGAACGTAACTCTCGCCGCTATTTACATTGATTACTGTTAACGCATTAATTTAACTCTAGATAAAAATTAACTGTACAGTTATTTAGAAATAAATAAACATATAAACCTATATTTACGTTTTGTAAACTTGTTTTTTTTTTCTTAATTTAAAACTAATCAACAACTAATGACTGTTTCGGAGGATCATACCGCATCCGCCCGCAGAGGTCTCATTTATTCAATCGAGGAACGTTTTCCCTCACCCATGCGCTCCCCTTCCTTGTTGTCGGCCTCCGTCTGACCGTCAACTATCTGTGGCCGTCGGCGTTCTTGTATTCGGGATTTGAGAGCCAATCCTCCTTAATGAGGTCGGCGCCCTTTTCGCCGATCATGATTACGGGGGCGTTGGTGTTGCCACTGCTGATCGTTGGCATGATGCTGGCGTCGATCACGCGGAGACCTCTGACGCCGTAGACTCGGAGGCGGGGATCGACCACCGCCTCGGGATCCCAGGCAGGGCCCATCTTCGTGGTTCCGCACGGATGGTAGATGGTCATCGAAATCGTTCGGATGTGACACTCGAGGTACTCGTCGGAAAGGAACTCTAAATGCTTGCAATTGGGCAGTGGGATTCGGTGGATGCGCGACCCGAACTGCTTGAAGACCTTGGCCTCGGCCACTCGGATGGCGATTTTGGCGCCCTCCACGAGGGTTTTCACGTCGAATTGATCGTCGAAGTAGTTGGCATTGATGAGTGGGTAGTGGAAGGGGTTGCTGGTGCGAAGGCGAACCCAACCGCGGGAACGGGGTCTCAGAAGGAGCGGCATGATGGTCCACGTGTCCTTGTTGGCTATGGGATGGTAGACCTCCTGATAGAGGGACTCCTTGAGGCCGAGAACCTTCTTGACTCTGGCGCCGTTGTCAGAGTTTACTGATGCTGGGGCCATATGGAACTGAATGTCGGGCCAGTCGATGGACCGGTTGGAGTAGATCGTGTGCACGAAGGCCAGTCCTTCGACGCCGCCCAAAGTGGTCATGGGACCACGCTCTCTCAGCACGTACTGGAAGGTGACGGATGTCGGGTTGAAGCGGTCTTGAACTATGGCCACTGGTTTGTCCACCAAGAAGGACATGCCACCCATGCCGACGTGGTCCTGCATGTTCTCGCCGACGGGCAGGTCTTTCAGCACTGGGATTCCCACGTCTTCGAGGTGCTCCTTTGGTCCGATTCCAGATAGCATAAGGATCTGTGGTGTGTTAATGGCTCCCGCTGAGAGGATTATGTCCTTCCTGGCCTTGATGCGGTAGACTTTTCCGTTCTTGGTGAACTCCACGGTGGACGCCCGCATGGTGACTGGGTCGATGTGGATCTTGGTCACGTGCGAGTTCATCGAAAGGTGGAAGTTCTTCCTCAGTCTGATGGGACGCAAGAAGGCTTTGGCTGTGCTGCATCGACTGCCTCGGCGGATGGTTCCTTGTGCTATCATGAATCCCGTCTGCTTCTCGCCGTTGATGTCTCGGTTTTCGTAGCCCAGCTCAGCTCCGGCTTCGACAAATGCAGCCACAAGAGGTGAGTGCCACGGGGACTCTTGGATTGTCAGGAGACCTCCCTTTCCGTGGTAGGGGTTGTTGGCCAGGTAAGGATTGCGGTTGTCCTCGGATTTCTTGAAGTAGTGCAGGACGTTGTCGTATCCCCAGCCAGGATTGCCGAGCGACTCCCAGTGTTCGTAGTCGTGGCGATTGCCTCGGACATAGAGCATGTAGTTCAGTACACTGGACCCACCCAAGACTTTCCCTCTCGGCCAGTTGCAGCGGTTGTCATTCATGCCCAGACACGCCTTATTGCTCGGCTCTGTCTTGTACTGCCAGTCGAGCTTGCTCAGCTGCAGGTAGGCTGCCAGCGAGGGCACGTCAGATATATCGTTCTCGTCGGGTCCAGCTTCGATCAGCAAGACCTTCCACGACGAGATCTCTGACAGGCGGTTGGCAACCACGGCCCCTGCGGATCCGGCGCCTATCACGATGAAGTCATATTCCATGTACAGTCGAGCGCTGTCTATCGGCCGAGACTCCGGGTCCAAATTGTCGTACCGGAAGTAGGTGATGGCGGCCAGCATCAGCGGTATCAGCCACAGGCCGGTCGTGACCACGCCAAACGTGGACTTTATCACAGTGGTTATGAAGAGTAGGTTGAGAACCATTTTTGGTTTTTTTCTAGATTAGGGTGTATAGTACACAATTTCTTGTCAAGTTTGATTTTTCAAAAGCTTTTGGGTGGGTTTAGTGATTTTTCTCGCTCTGGAGGGTGGTTCGAAGACGCATTATAAGCCGATGGTGCAGTCAATGTGCATCGCTTTCTGGGCCCGGCTTTGAGATCGAGTACCGCGGTGGAACTGCAAGAAGAAAGAATATGTTTTTTCAGGTTATTTTTGCACTTGTGCGATTTGATTAAAATGTGTCAATTTTGTTTGTTTCTTTTCAGGTAATTGAATGTGAATGAGCTGCAAATGCGATTGTGATTTATGACAGCACCGAGGAAGGTAATTATTTACAGGTTACACAAATCGATTGTGCCGCGAGGGCATGGGTCAGTTACAATAGCAGTTAGAGGTGATTGATTACGGTCGCTGAAGTCGTTTAAGCTTTGCTTTCTGTGCTAATGGCGCTAAGGAGCTGGTGATCGAGATGTCAGGCAGTTTTTTGTAAACATGGGTGACATTTGAACTGACAGCTCGATTTCACAACGATCGGCCAACAGTATGACGCAGGATTGATGTCAAAGAATTGTGAACATGTGTTGTTTCGATGCATGGAATATTTTTACTCACATCTTTGACATGTGAGTGAGTGCGCTCGAGGTGAACACCAGACAGACTTTGGAATGACATTTGTCAACTTGCTGTGGTGCCGAGTGTTAATTACACTATTTGATCTCGTTTGATGTGATGTTGATTGCATAGATTGATGGGCTTATCGTTTCTTCGAAACGGAAGGTGACATAGTTGCCTTATGTTGTCGCTGACGATGTATGGCTACTTTCGAAACTTTCGAATTTCGAACTCGCAACAAAGGTGAGGAGTTAACTGAAAATAAACGCCAAAAAAGCAAAAATCATCTGCCTTGCGTTCGACCTCAAATGCCCGCATAAACGTTACTGTCTAATCGGTTATAAGGGCAGATCAAATCCTGTACATTGAAAGTACTGTTTCAATTGATGACAGAATCGAATGAACATTAACAAAATGATCACCAGAGTAGACATAAGGAAAATTGAGTCAACTTAGGGAAATGAGCGCATACACTGGAATGATACTGACACCATTTTGTTCAGTTTCGTTAAGTTTCGTTCAATGTTACTTACTTAGATCGAATTAATTTCAATCTGTCACTACGTATGTAAATCGAGTGAAACGGTACGTTGAAACCATAATAACCATTTTGATGAGTTTCGTTCACTGTTGCTCAATGATGGTCAGACCTAATATGCAATATCGCGCAGTACGCAAAACGACAGAGTACTTGGCGACAGTGAAGAAAAATTGAGAGCAGTGGGCTTGTTTAGTTGACAGCAGTTTAAACGAAAGCTTAGAAGAACTGAAGCCCATTGCTATGAATCGAATACGATGGGGCACGAAGTTCGAATTTGGGTCATAAAGATGAAGACAGTCAGGGCACGGAGTTCGAATTTGGGTCATAAAGATGAAGACAGTCAGCACACGAAGCCAATTATCCGGGACGGGATTCCAGAAAAGTTTATTGTTTGCCGTTTGCATACGCAGTCGAAAACCGAGTGAAAAGTCCCATCCAGTGTGTCCACTCATTCTTGCGCTGGTGGAAGTGGAAAAGAACCGAAATCATCCCTAGTTCGACAAGTCCTGGGCAGGGTGTCCAGGCTCCGGTCGGTGCCCTCCAGCATTATCCCAATTTAAACTCTTGCCATTCAATCTGATGGTACTTATGCGGAAACAGCTGTAGGTGTGCCTTGAGCACCCATACACGTGGTAGGTATCGTTGCGCACATCTTGATTCCTGATCCTAATCGGCATCTGTTCTCTCAGAATTAAAATTGTATGTCGATTGCCGTTGCTGGCGTTGTCAAGTTTTGTGTTTTGATTGTTTTCCTTCTTGTCAGCAATTAAGCGACTCGTGTTCGAGTGGTAAAGTAAAGCATTTAAGAGTGAGTGAGTATGAACTTGTAGTATACATGTTTTGGCCATAACTTGAAAATGTCAAAGGTCCAGTAGGCCCCGCACAGGCATGAAAGAAAATGTTTTAAAGTTCAGTACAACTGTGAACCATCATGTAAACAAATGTATGAGCGTTTCTGGTGGATAACGCATGTTGACACGTTTTTTGTTACGTTTGTTGTGAAATATGTGATCTACGTCACGGAGTTGTGGGTATGTCTGTCGACTACAACTCTGGCTTTAATTCCCGACGCAATTTTCATAATTTACAGCTCTACCTCTCTCGAGGCACTAATAAAGTTCAGGGTGTATAACTGGGTGGCTGCTGTAGAAGTGTGAAGAGCCACCTACACTGATCTGTCATTCGTCATTTTCACACATGACAGTTGTCAAATATGTCAATTTAGTCGCATTTTCCATTGCAGTGTGTAAGGCTATACAATTAATGTGCTTAGAAAAGAAAAGTATATAGAAAGACAACATGTCAAAACCCGCACAAAATACTCTCGAATTTCATACGAAATTGAGAGAATATAGTGGGCCTAAAAGTCACCTACTGCCCTAAAAATGTTTGCCAAAAATGGCACAAAACCTCCGCCAACCAAGTTAAAAAATAAACAAACAACTCGTCAACCAAATGAATTTAGCTCTGGCAATGCCATCATCTTCGAAGGCAGCTGCTGTCATTAACCGCCGTCAATGATGGGTAATTTCTCATCGAATTCATTACACGTTGGCCTTAAATTAAATTTTTGCCAATTAAACGAATGAAATTTTGCGATTTATGCGGACGCGTGACTTTGGATTTGTGTCGGACAGAACGTATATGGGAGGCTCTTAATGTTTCTGCTTGATAAACTCTCAAAGCGGAACCTCATCCGGTGGAGATGGCTGAGATCCTTCACCCACATTAAGAATTCACCGACCCAGTGCGAAGCAACGATTGAACAGATGCGACAAAAAAAAGATAAAACTGCTCTTCGCTCGCATCTGTCATCAGCAGCAACTTCCGCTTCCGTCTAATAATAATTATCATCTGCTGCTGCAAGGCCACGGCGAAAGGAACACACATGCACACACAATCGCGTGGTTTTGAGGTGAATCTCGAGCAATTTATTCGCCAGTAAAGATTCACCGATCGATGGCACCGATGGTGGTGGCGATGGCTGTGCGCCGCTGATGGCATTGACATTGGCCGCGCAGTGGCTGTCGATTTGGGTGAGCAGGCTACCTGGGCGGTGGGATAAATTATTCATACACACACGGACGGTGGTTGGATTGAATAATTTCTGTTTTTTACTTTATTTGTGTTTAAAGGCTTTATCAGGGATTTTCGAGTGAGTACGTGACGTTGGACGTGTGACATCACGTACTCGAATTTATGTGTATCTTGGAGGTTGAATCACGCGAGGCAGGCTCATTCGCAATTGTAGCGTTAGATCGCCTCAGTGTCCCCTCCGAGCAGCGTGACGAACCAGAATGTGGGTCATGGGATCGCGGAAATGAAAAGTTCGCGTCGCCATTGCTCTGGCATTGACCAAATCGGCGACGGGAGCAATTTGCCGCAAAACAGTTGACATAACTACGGCTGGTGGTGATCGATGAAGAGGTTAACAAACTTGCAAACAATGGAAGTGGATAATTGCTTTAGTTGTTGTTGTCATTTGAACCTGCTCAAATTGACGAAGTTCAACCTGAAACCGAGAGTTAATTAGATATTCGATTGCAAGATCGCGCAAAAATTTGTTCCAATCAAGGCGTCTCGTGGTCGACTGTTGATTGCGCTGGCGGGAATGGTGTGTGTGCGTGTTGACTAGCATTTAAATGTTTTTTCTATGTATCTGAAGTGTTGTACTTGAGCTTTTGCTCTTGATCGGACTGGAGTGTGAGTAGCTTGAAGAGGCAATTACTCAGAAGTGGTTTACGATGAAAACATTTTGATTAAGGAAATGTTGAGAAACGCGTTGTGGCGTGGGGTGGGGAAGTGGTGTGGAGTGGGAGGAAGACGAGAATGAGATCAGGTGGTAGTTGCACAATGGGTGGGTCACGCACAATGAATTTCTTCCCCTCGTTGAACATATTCGAGGCTTGACGACAAACAGATGTGCAGGCGGCATAAATTAAATAGAGGGTTAAAGGGGTTTTTTTTTTGTATTCATTTTGACCTAAGCTCTTGAGTAATTGCCTACGTTGGTCAGTTTTGTTGGGTTTCTGTGAGAGGGGAAGGGTCTAAATTGATGGCTATGACTGGAGTTTAACATAAGTATGAGGCTAACCACTTGATCTTTGGAAGGTTTAGTTGTGATTTGTGCTCTTTCTGTGTGCGGCTAAGGGTAAGAGCTTTTCAGATGCACTTAGTTCGGGCTCATAAATACTAAATGGGCTTCCAATGGCGAGTTATGATTTAGCCCCTTCATCTCACCTTCCTATGACTGGCGGATCACTAAATTTGATGTGAAATGTGTGCCTTGGTAACTTAAGGCAATGGTTCTGAATGCAAGGGAACTGAACAAAATGATTTTTTGCTTAATCTGATAGCAGATTATTTTGGTTTAGGGTTTGACTTCTTTGTGCCATCAGCCTTCGAATTGGCTTTCCAATAGAAGCCTTGCCAGGATGCTTTCCAGAGACTTGCAGAGTTGGCATGGCCTTAGATGTCGACCTCAGATTTGTTTGAGTTATTATAAGTTTACATATTATTCCTTTTAATCAAAAACATTTTGAGTAAGACATCCGAAAAAGTATAGTAGCGAAAAAGTAGAACGGATGATACGAAGCGATGAGTGGAAGCCGACTGTGGCTGCTCATAGAGGCCGGACAAAGTCAACGTTGGAGTTATTTGTGAGAAGAACACCTACAGTTTGTGACAAGATCAGTGACAATCCTTGACTTAGCGGTAATTGCAAGTAAGAAGGAAGAAATACGGGGGTCTAGTCAAACGTAGCACAGTCCATTGCAAAAACTCTTCACATGTAGATACCTCACCGTAACTTTAAAGTTACTGCTGGAACTAAGGTTTCTACAGAAGCGGCAGTCTCCGTATATAAGGAAGGGCATTTGCAGTGATGCAACAAAAAGGGAGATCTACGTCATCTTTTAAGCGTGATGTACTCTGTTTCTTAGACACCGTGCAGCTTAAGCGTTTTGCGGCGTCAAGTACCGAGCTCTAGAGTTTTTGTTCAACTCACACGATTCAACGATCGCACTATAAAGACCACACACTCTTCCATACAATTTGCTTCCGAGCTCGCAATAAAAATCTTTCTGTCTCATCAAGATCATTTGTTAAACAAACAAATACATTAACAAGAGGTTTACAACGCACGTAGAGCATGAAATAACAAACAAATGTTTGTATTAGACTATGAGTGAAGCTCAAGCTCCTCTACAGATATGTGGACGGGTAAGAATAAATACTTGTTATCCAATATGTCTTGCAGACCACCTAACGCACGCTTAGCAAGAATAAAATGAGACAAGCTTCTACAATCTTTGACCAAGCTAATCTCACGGAGCAACAAAAGCCTTTAAAACAACAGTCAACTATGAATTCAAGTTCAAGCCTATTGCCAGTGACGCACCTCATTAATCTTGTTTCATTAGCACGACGCACTTGTTTCTGTTCGAGGAAGTGGTGAAATTATTTCATTTAATCAAAGTTAATGGTTCCAGGGTTGCTTAATCATTCCAAATTCGAACTTTCCTTATTTGACTCAAAGTTCGACGTTTTTGTTTTGGTCATTCCAAGCATAGTGTCAGTGGGTGAGGAGACAGCCTTCGATTGTCTCATAAAATGTTCCTCAACCGATCGTACAATCGTATAAAACTGATAAAAAAAGACCTCGAATGCATTCAATCAAGGAACAGCCTCAATCAACTTTATAGACATTCCACTGCTCCACTGACTGCTCCATTTTGAAGAACTGATCACACTCAGTTTGTCGTAAAACCAAAACAGATGTTATCTTCTCCGTAATTGTATCATTGTAACAATATACTGGAATGCCATATCATTTAGCGCATAACTAGTTACTGTCGTTGAATGAACTTGAATCCGATTAATTCGATGGGTATCTGATCGAAAAGACAATTTCCTCAAAGATACCATCTCAGACATGAACCACCTTGCACGGACAACTGAAAGTAGGCAATATTTTTGCACTGTTCCACAAAAAATCGATGAATAATGTTCAACTTCGAAAATTCGAATATCAACTAAATCCCTGCATACTCTTAGGCATACATGTTTGCAAAATAATCACGTAATTTTCAATGTCAAACTTAAAGATACCAATTTTTCGTGCTCACACGCCTCCTCATTACATCATCTCCACCGAAAGCCACTTTACCTGTCAGCCATATCACCGAAGCGAACATATTCACGAACAATTGCTTTTCATTAGGCTAACGACAAAATGACAGTTATTTCGCATATGTGTGTGTGTGCATGTGTATGGGAGCGAGAACCACTGTGACAAACTCATAGATAAATTCACTTAAGTAAATGAAACGGAAACCTGCTTACTCGGATGAATGTTCATCGGTATAAATGACGCCTTCACCCACACGACTGATTCTAGGGCGTATACGTAACATTTTTCTTGTGTTTCATTTTGCTTTCCCCTCGCGACTGTCGCTCACATAGAACTTCGGGATGACCTCATTTAACGCCGTCATAATGGCCTGACGGAGTTCAGAAGGCGCCACAAATCGATAAGTGTCGGCTTCGGGCAGGGCGAGCCTTGCGAACTTTACCGACAGGTCTGAGGCGGGGAAGAACTTGGCAAACAACCGAGGCGGTGAAGATAAGAATTCGCAGAGAAAGAGTTTTCCCGATGGAAAGTCGCTGTGAAAAGAGATAAAACCGCGTCGTAGGTTGTTGATGACGACAGGCAGCGACTAAGACGATGCAGATGCAGACATTCGTGGTGGCTTTTGTGTTTCTTTAGGAATGCATGCTGTGGTGGATGCCGCGCTGTGTGCGTCTGCGTCTGCCCGCGGTGCGGACCTGTTTCGTGGCATCCACCGGCAAAGCGTCTATTTCTGGAATAGCGAACTGGTTTCACCAAGTTGTGAGGAATGTAATTTACTTTCATCTGACTGAGTGCATGAATTAACCTAGTTTTTGTTATAATTTCTGTCCCATTGTGTTGCCAGTGGCGCAGCACGCGGGTGCGGCTCATCGTGGGTTCTTCTTCTTTTCATTCGGGAAATGATGCAAAATGCTTGAGGGAGTTGCTAAACTTAAGGACAGAATGAAATAACGAGAGAATGGATGACGATCAACTTGAGGGGGAAGTATCTAATGCATGAGTATGACGTTGTATGGGAGAAGGGAAATAAGAGAATCAAGCTCTTGCATCGCGGTCGTTGCGATGCGACCGAAGGTTCTTGACCTTTCGCAGAGAATGGAAATGGAAGTAATGACGTAAATCCTGCGGGCGTTGACGGCACGGAGTGCGTCTTATGCAGTGGGAGACAATAAGAATGTGGTGGATGGACGTGGGCTGTTGTGGTGGACAAAGGATGATTCTTTGCTTTTGTTGTGGGGTGCTGCCTTTGGTGGTGTAGAGAAGAGTAGATTTCCGGATGGGATTTGTTGATTCTTTTATGCGATTCAGTTCTGCTTGAATGCTTTAATCGTGTCTGAGCAGAACACGCTTTTGGCTTTTTCCTTGTGCAGGGCGATAAGCTATTTCCTCTTGTTGGACTTAGATCCTACAGTAAATGCTGGTGCGTTCTATTGTCCTTTCACTAGTGGGGGGGGGGGGGTCTGAAGATTAATGCTGACTTCGAACGGTATTGAGGAAATAATGGAACACGTCTATACAAATTCTCAGTGCCTTAGCGACAACGTCTTGTCTAGTGAGTGCAGGCACCTTTTTATTGACACATTTTTTCCGATTCTTCCTTGCTTACTTCTCAGGCCAGTGACAGAAGGAGAGTTTTTTTTCCTGAGCTAAAGCAGCCTCCAATCGTAGACGACTAAGATGAGCCGAATGATGTCTTGTCGTAGTAATCACTTGGTGGAACTTCGGTCTTCTTCTCTTCCTCGAACCAGGAGGTTCAGATTCGAAGACACACAATGCATGTTCGGAAATCCTTGCATCGAACTGCACATTGCATTGCGTCTGTTTTAGCATGCAAATGCTCAATCGAACCAATGAATATGATGAATTGTGTGTGGAACTTGTAGTCATACATACGTACTATGACTACAAGTGTCTCTTCGCAGGCTCTGCCAATCCACGGTGTGCTCAGGTGTCCAACTCGACCAATCCCGGCTTCTAAATCTGACTTCTATGAGGAAATTATTGCCGACATTTTCCCCTCTAAATGGCACACCTACGGAATTTGACGGTTGTCTTGCGTCAATGAGCACTTAGTCGATTTGGGTGCGCGTTAACCGGGTTCTCCGGTTATGGTCAGGTTTCTGTGCAGTGTTTTCAATTTAGATTTAGCCAATCACCCCAATTACGCTTGTCGTTAAAATTCGAGTTCCCATTTACTACTGTGTGGTATACATTCCACAACAACAGCTGATTGTCAATTTTGAATTGTTTGTTTGTGTAGTTTTCATGTTTTCTTCTCGGCTTAAAATCATTAAGCGTTGTTAATTAAATGCTTAAAATTTTAATACAGCAATGAAGTATACATTTTGAAGTTATGTTCAACTTTGAGTCTATCCGAAGCTGAAGTAATACGACTGTCCTTTCGGCGAAGTAAATGTGGAAGTCATCTGTGCAATCAACACAAAGATCCTTATCGTCCATAGCAATCAAAGCGAAAATCAAAAGCGATATCCGCACAGCCTTGTTCTTTCACCGATTCAAATTGTGAAAGGCTGCCATGAATGCATCCAGTATTCCCCCGACAGTTCACACTGAAGCGCGTAACCATCCCGTCGCCGGTCTCATAACTTGTTAGTCTCACATTGCCACCTGCACACCTCGGTGAGCGTGCTCACCATTAGATTTACTCACAGCAAACACCTCAGACAATGTGTCCATCCACTCGTCACCCACCTCCAGCAGTCGACAATGGGTGCCATTAAGGTGTGCTGAGCCCCGTCAACTCGTGGAAGCACAAAGAAACACTCACAGGAAAAAAAACCCTCTTCCATTGACCTCAGGCTGCAGCTGCAGAGCGACGCCAAGAGCCGAAGACCTTGGAGTGGTCCCAACGCCAGGGGGTTACCCAACTCACCACATAATTGTCCAATCTTCACAAAATGAACACTCCATTACTCGCAGGCCGAGTCTAAATGCTGAGGGCCACCCGAAAATGCGTGCAGCTCGGCGGAAAATTGCAGCAAATTGTCACGGGGGCACCGTCGCTCCGCGCCGTTTCCACAGCCACTCGGGAGCACTGAACTATCATTTGTTTTCTTAATTGAATCGAAGACAAAAGACATGAAAGTGCCTGGTAATACGGCAATTCGTAGACCAAGGTGAGGTCGGTTGCAGCCACCTCTGAAGGCTGGTTGTTGACACTGTGGCACAGTAAAGCACCAATGTGCCTACGTGCGCGGCACAGCCTCCGCTTGACATTGAAACCAGGCCTAAATAGCCGCCATGGAGATCGTCTCTTCGTCGGATGAATATTTACAACCGTCCATTTATGGATCTATGTAAATGCCATCATGAAAGAAGGCCGGTCGATCAATCATCTGCGTGCCTAGCCTCGGGGCGGTTTCGCCGCAAGTCGTTCCGCGTCCGCGAGTCGAGTCGTGAAGTCGATCACTTTCTTCAGCTTTAATTTGCCTTCGAGATTTGCATTTGACAGGCTGACGGGGGGCGCGAGTTGTTCCGATGTGATGCAACGACGACGCCAGCCTGAATGTGGAACGTGTTTATCGCTTTCCAGCGCCATTAATCCATAAGTGGATCAAAAGATTTGAATAACCGATCGATTGGAGGTTGATGGGAGTTTTGACGTTTCATAAAAGCGAAGTCAACGAACGGCGCAGTGGACGTGGCTCGAAGGTGCGGCAGTGGCTGCGGGTGACTCAAGACAGATAACGATTCGGCTGGTCTGAGATAGCGATCGTTTGTAGGTTAATAGGGCCTCGATTTGTGTATTTTATCGCCCAGCAGATGTGTGTCCAAAGCCGAAGACGGCGGAGGTTAATGATTTGCTGCATTTAATGACTGGAGAGGCAACCTCGAGATGGAGCCGTTAAAATCGACTTAAATCTGCCGAAAACGAAGGTTATTGATTATTTTGAGTTGAACAAAAGTTCGAGGGCTCTTCTCCGGAATTCGCTGACTCTGATGGTGTCAACGAACCGCCATCGTTTATGCTAACAAATGCTCTGTTCACTGGGTGCCGAGTGCTGTTATTCAAGGGCTACGTTCGCACGGTTATGCAACGTCGATCTCGTCGATAGTTTTCGAGAGATCGGCATCATTTACTCGTTGATTGGCCTGATCGAAAGCAGACGACCGACGTTGTCAGAGTGAAAGTTGTGAGGTGAGCTCACTCTTTTCGATCCGGGATCGATTTCGGACACAGCGTGAGTTTTTGTTAAGCATAACTTGGATTTGTTGTATTTTGAAAGTCAGTTGAGTGCTTTTTGTTTGCGAACATGAAACGATATGGTTTGACGTCGCCAGTAGTAGGTCATCTGGTCAACACTGGTGGCGAAGTGTTGACAAGATGTGAACCGATGGTCGGGCGCCAGTGCTGATCGAATCGAATAAGCTCTTAACCTCAAGTAAACTCGAGATGCTGTGAATTCAACGGCCTCTGTATAAGTGGACGAACGTTCAATTTGTAAGCGCTACGATGCTCCATGACCTGTTATTCGAATTGGTTGCCTTGAGGTGGAGAAGTTCAAGCAGCGTTGAGTTGGCACTTAAAATAAGTAAAGCGTACCGATGAAGTTTACTCTACAGCAAAATTCAGAATAAGCTGACGGATATATGAGGTACGGATGTCAGGAAAATCAGTGAAAATCATTGTTAGTGCAGAACTACCAAATTCGCGTCTTCTAGATTAATCGCTCGCTTTTGGATTCTATGTAGAAGGTGCAGGGTAATCTTCGGGGCACCAGGAGAGACATGAGCGTTGTACTCGAACTTAGGACGGATTAAGCCTTATAAATTAAATCCAAATCCAAGGGGGTAAAATATCTCTCGAATCGATTAAGGAAACCTGGCCATTTCCCAGCACTTTTGGCGACTTCAAATGTGTGATCGTTGCAACTAAGTGTTGTGTTAACACTTCAAAGGAAGGAACGTTTCCGGGTTCATCGACAATAGCGACATTCTTGGGTAATGACTGATTATTAGATTTTCGCTTAAGTGACAGCATTGAGTTTTTGAAGCATTCAATTCCATTCTATTGTTCTTACTCTGGCTAATTATGTCATGATTCGAATTCAATGTGCTTAATATACGCTGCCGTTTCAATTCTGCGACCGAAGGGCGGAGTCGTGAGTCTAGGAATGAAAAGCTGATTGTCCTGTCATCAGCGAAGGAGTAAATTGGTTTAGAACTAGCAGACAGGAGATAATTTATAAAAATGAGAAAGAGTGTCGGAGACAGAACAGAGCCTTGGGGGACACCATCATTTATTTGGTGGATATAAGACTTGAACCCATCCAAATTTTGGAAATGAAGATTCAACCACGGGCGACATGATTCCAGACAGACGCTTATGGATGCAACGTCAAGGGTTGGTTGGTCATATAGATATATTGGGTTGGTTGGTTGGTCATATAGATATATTTCGATATTGACTTAAATTGATCGCACATTCTTCAAAAGACGTGGAACCTTTTAGGTAGTTGTAATTATAGTCCCAGATTTTGAGACTAATTCAAATTGCATGTGATCACGTTTGGTGTAGTTTGACCAAATTGAGGTGATCACGTGAAAGTCCTGTATTCACGTGAAGAACAACGCAATTTGTTTCTTTTCTTGTATGCTTTACAAAATAGAGTTTCGAAGTGTTCAGAAGTGCAAGAAGATAATAAACTTTTAGCTGACTTTTAAATCATACTGTTTACACGCATGCAATTCAGACACGGATAATTTGAAACCTTGTCACAAACGGAATGGTTATTTCACGTGTAACAAGATCCACGTGAAACTGAGACATGGCAAAGAATTTTAAACCTTGTAACAAATGGTCAATTCACGTGAAATTAAGCACGTACTCTACATACTATTTCACGCAAATGTTAATTTCATATACATAGTAGTACCACGTGCTGATACCACTCTCCTCATTTCGTTGCACTTTTTGCAGTCCTGACTCAAGTTGTTAAGTTATTTCGCCAAGTTCAACTTGATGTTGCTTTCGATTGAACTTGACCTACTTAAGGTGGTCGCATGTTTTCAGCGATGACATACTTCCACAAAAACCATCTTAAGCACTCAACTACAACACTTTCAACGAAAAGGAAACTAAAAACATATGCGAAAAAGGAAAGGAACAACTTCGAACTCATGAAGGAGGGAGTGTCAACTAAGAAGCCATCCAACAGTGGCTCAACGAATATCGGCGAAAAAAGGTCCAAAAGATGAAGATCTGGTAACAATGCATAAATCAGCAAGCTGTCGTAGATGCTGTGTGCATTTTAGAGCACTCTTTCATTCTCTGGGGATACTTTAATCGCTCTACAAAAAAACGATGCAAATTGATGCGCATTTCCACAAAAAAAAAAAAAGAAAAAAAAAACGCCCAACACGCTGAAAGTGCTTCTGTTTCAAAAAAAACACACTCTCGATAATCTGCATTTCCATATCTTATACCGAAATGTAAACACAATCTCTTGTCGCGGAGACCTCAAAATTGGATTACAAATGAAGGTGACAAGCAAACCAGTTTTGTAGCGCGACCCTCTTGTTTATTTGTGGGCCCTGCACCAAAGCCGTAGCATCGTCATCACCGCCACAACAAATCAATCCCGACATGCGACCTTGCAGAATGACGAGATCTCGTTAAGTGTGTTGTAACACCAAAATCCACCGGATTGCCACACAAACAAAATCAAGCCGAATTATCACCGGACATCCACTGCACGACTTTATGCGTGCGGCCACATCTGATCGTGGCGACGCGTCGCTCGTGAAAGGTCGCTCCATTAACAAGTAAAAGTCGTTAACTACCCGAGTGAGTTCAATGATATGTCTAGTTTCAGGTTGATCGGAAAGTGGGTCAACAAGCCGGTTGCAGTTTGATCCGAGTTTATAGCCCTTTTGCAAAAAAAAAACCCCGCACTCACACAGGCTAAGGCCGCCACTCTAATCTGCATCTCACTGGCAGTCAGTGAAGTGAATATTTGCCCCGATTTCTGTGTACACGACTTCGGAATTTTTTTTTATTGTTTTCACTCATTTCTTCGGTCCTGCGGTACGTTACGCTGCTGGTGGTTTTATGCAATCAGGCCCAAAGAACGCGGCGGCGGTTATGAGTGGCGGTCGTCTGTGGCGTTGTGGCACGCAAACCCCGAGAGTAGACTCCATCAAAAATGTGTGGATTTATAATTTACAACGCTGAGCGGCTTATGTAACGCCACAGAAGACACAAGTACGAGTGCAAGGCTATTTCTGTGGCGGTGGGTAGCTGCAGCCAAGTGGACGCGATTTGTCATTGTCTGCGGGGGATACGCGCGCATCTGTGGGGCAACCCGAAGCGCATTCATCAAAGATAGACGTGCGCGAGATACTAAGACGGCACCAAAGCGCTGTGACATTTGCTTGTTATTATTGTTTGAGTGGTGGCTGCTGATGCCGCTGAAGTGGCTGACTGACTCGCTGGCTGGCTGGTGTGCATATGATGGCCTACTCTCCTTCGCTTGTTACCGAATTATTGTTGCAAACTTTTTTTATTTGTTTCTCTCTGCGTCTCCTTTCTGCTTTTATCTGCTCGCTGATTACTTAACTTTACTTCTTTCTGTTTTTTTTTTTTTAGCCACAATTGAGAGTTGTGGTGGTGGTTTTTGTGCTGGCGGTGGTTTTGCAGACCTGATTTCAAGATACACACTCAGGGTCTGTGAATAGCGGTGTGTTGATCTATTTGGCCTATGCTAGGTGGTTTTAGATATTTCTGCGAACTTTCTGGATACAACTATGAAACCGGTTTGTGGTAGTGACGCGTTCATAAACGTTTGTTGACACTTAAGTCGGTTGGCACAGATTTTACTGCTCCGCATTTGGGTGGGCAGTTGTAAAAATCGATGGATGGACACGCTATGAATACCATAATTTGATGTTATCGCCATTTATTGTCATGATGTGATACATATGTTAACTTGGATAATGGCTGAATATCATTATGCAAAAGAAAAAAGGTTAGGCCATAAAGAAATCGTGTTGGCATTGAGACTTGAGTTTTTGAGTTAACTGAACTTTTGGTCATGTCTTTGACTCGCCGCCTCAGTCTGATTGTTTGAAGATAATCTCTTCCATTGCGTCAGGTCTAGCGACTGGGATGGCTTTGGAAGTCTACATCTGTTTCTACAGTAGCTATTGAAAGCGCAAAGAAAGACAAGATGACCACATAGCGCAGAGAACAGAGGCCAGGAAAGGCCGAAAAATTGTGTACACAAATAAACGAATGCGTTCTGATTTCAGGAGCACGGGAATGAGTACACATGGTTGATGGAATTTATTCATTCTGCCGTCGACTGTGAGGTATGCCTCTAAGCCCGTGGAATTTGGCTCCAGTTCTTTAAAGATCAAGAGTGCATTTGTGTTCCAAAAAATTCTGTTAGTCCCTCTCGGTGGCGATTAAATGATCTAATTTTATACTAGGTTAGCATCTTTGGAAGCTTATTGAATAGAGCAGTTTACCTATGCGTCAGTACTTATTCTTTAGTTCATTTCCTTAATTGTTTTAACACTTTTTCTTAAGGAACATAACACAAAAACTCGTCATGAGACGGCAAGCAGCAGCCGACAATTTGTTGTACATGTCCCTCACATCCACTTTGATCGTTTGTAAGTTGGCACTTATTGCATCGTTATTGTTTGCCGCATGCATTCGCCATCCAATTATCTGCGCCTAATCAGACGCAATCAATAAATCGCTGCAATTGGCTTCTTTGGTGTTTCTTTCCCTCGGGTGTTTGTAGACGAAAATTCTACGCCATCCTGAGTACGACAATCGCCTTCAACAACACTCTATCTAATTACCTATCCTGAACAATTTGCAGCTTAGTTTCAATAGGGTATCATGGCATACAGGGTAATACGCTGACGATCGAGGTTCAAGACACAAGCCCTGTTGAGAATAGATGCCTTCTTTTGCAGTCGTCATGATGATCCTAGCAGTAATTAAATGCGCACACTTTCACAGAAGTAAGAAAAGTATTTTCCTATTACAGCAAAAGAACATGATCACGTCCTAGTCCTTGCTGTAGGTCCAAGTTCACCCTGAACTGTAGCAAAAGCTGGCCTAGGCCTAGTCCGCCGAAAACTTACAGTCACAGACTTTGGAAACAATGTTAACAAGTTAGACAAGTTTATTCACAAACTGCTTGCCTTTAAGCCTGATTCAGTGAATGAAACTTTAGCAATATCATCTTATTTGTAACAACATGTTCTCTAGCAGCCAGTCCAGTCAGCAGCTGTCAAAGTTACCAATGACGTTCCGCTGTCAAAAAATATTCAGTAAAGTTTGTTATTTCACCATGTATCGTTTCACGCTTTCGGAACGTGCGGTAATTATTAAAAAATGTTATCGAAATTCCGGCTCAGTTGTAAATACGCAACGTGGTTGTCGTCTTGAGGTCGGTCGTCATTTTTCAGGCTTCAGTGTACAGTCGCGCCGTGAAATGGTTTGAGCATGAATACTCTCTTTTCGACTTTAAGCCTTCAACCAGACAGGGATCCGTGCGAAATGAAGAAAGCATGAATTACTTACTTAAGGTGGCGCTACAGGCCGAGGTGGACCTGGGCCTGAAGAAAACATGAATGTGTCCACGAAATTAAGCCAGAATCAATTTCGCATCAAACCGTTGTTGTTTCTTTGCTAGGGTGATCAGATAAAAATAACTGGCCACCCTGTGGCTAGATGAAGAACTCGCAGCAGCAGCCACGACGTAATGGTTTCGGAGAACTTGGGTCTTTCTAACCCCCTTGTTTTCGGGGCACCACAATGAGGGCAAAGCCACTAAAGTGAAACATTTCCTCGGTCTCTCTGTGTACTAAACCAATCTAACGTAACCTCTTGGTCTTGATGGCTTGGGTTTCACTGAAATATTTCCAAGAAGGCAGAGCGAAGGGTATCGCTTGACAAATTGTAAGGTCAACGTTACATGCGATATGCTGATCCATAAAACCGATTAACACGTTGGGGTTCGTCACTTTCTTTATTTGGTGATGCACCATCTTTGCGGCTTGCTGGGTTAATTCCACATCTACAGAACAATCAGAGCAACCATCTTAGGTGGTCTGAAGGGTCACTCTAAAGCGAATTATGCGGACATTCAACTTTAAACGCTGACTCTGTGTAATCAGACTGAACATGCCAGCATTCGGGATATTCATCGAAATCAGGACGGAACTCTATGCCATTGGCTTGGAAGCCTGTAGAATTTCTGCCTGGCCCTGTCTCGCCCTTGCTATTAGTGAGACGACCCAATTGGTACGTACGTTACTTGTATGCCGTATTGAGCTCACAAAAATGACAATAGCGTAAGCTTACTTCTGAGCCTCCTGATTCGAGAGAGGAAGACCGAACTTTCGGTATAAAGACCAAGTCATCGCGGACGTAAGTCTGCTTGGTCTTGATGAGTTGACGCAGCGTGCCCAGGATCAATGATAGAAAGCAGCGATATCTCAGGCTCGGGCTGGTTCGTCTATGGGCATATATTGGCTAGTTTAACTGCCTTCTGCAGCCAGAAACTAGAATTTAACCTAGTAGTCTACACAATTCCCGGATTTTTTTTTCCGTTACTTCGGCTTCCAATTATTACCGTTAGATCGGAACACGTTCCTATCTCTGCATAAATGTTTCAAACGGAATTCCCATATGAGTCACAGTCACATTAGTCCTTCTTGGTGGTCCTTTCTATTGTTTGACAAAATTGTTTCGAAGACCGTCAAGAAACATGTGTGCCAGTCTGCATCTTCATTTAGGTCATCCGCCAAGCTCCAAACAAATGTGACAGAATACCACAGACAACCTTTCGTAAGACCCAACCATCGACCTCATATATTTGACATTTCATAGGAAAACCAAACCAGCACATCCGCCTTTCTTTGCCCACATCTGCTCAGTCGCCATTAAGCTTAATCTCCATATCAATAGCCTTTAGCAGCGGATTAACATAAGACGACGCGTCACCCAGACACGTCTCAGAAAGGAATAGCTCGTCGATGTAATACATTTCACCAGAGCGCGGGGGGGGGAAGCGCTCATCGAAATTGAAAATAAACAAATAACGCAAAAATATTGCGTATCTTATGAATTCGATTTGATTATGAATTATTTCTGCCAGTACGTCATGGAGTGGAGTGCGCAAATCTACGCCAGCGAAAATGGAGATCAGTCGCGCGTAACGTGTCGGCGACGAATCGTGGCCCGGTGACACTTTGGAATCTGGCCAGTTTCACTGAAACCCATCAATTCGAAGTTGACTTGGGATGGACACTGTTGGCGGCAGTTGTAACGTGAGGTAAGAAAAATCCGCTTCAGTTTTATTTGGAAGAATGAAGTGGGAAACGTTGCGTAAGTTATAAAGTTGTTTGCGATTTGTCGTATCAATTTCAGGTGACGCACAAATACACATGTCCAGTTTCAATTGATTGATGAGTGTCTCTGTGGTGTGATGGTTTGGAAGTGATCCCTCCTGGAAAGATTGATTAGGCACAAGTTTTGGGGGACTTCTGAACAGAAGTCACTTGAAACTGTCAAGAGTCGGCGTAGACATTTGGCCACAAAGTGAGCAATCTACACCGTTGCCCTCTAAACACACCTCGCGTTAATGGATAACGAATTGTATGGCAACCTCCATTTTCGTCTCAATCATCAGACCGACGAAGGCTAGTGGTGGGCTAATTTCGGAAAGAGACTGAAACAGAAATACGTCTTATTCGGTATTCGATAATAAGATGTGAAGGCTTAAATTTGAAGTTTACCGAGTGACGAATGAAGATGAGATTTCAAGGTGAGAGTGAATAATGCGACACCACGGTCATGGGCGATTTACACTCGGTGTATGGCAATTAACTAGTAAGTCGGATTTGATGGAATGTGATAATGGACAGGTGGTGTTGGGATACTCTTGAAATGTGTGACATTTAGCGAACTAGAAGTATTCTATCAAGAAGCATCCATTGAAGGGTTGTTCGACAAAACAATTTGAAGGTAGATTCAAACCTTTCCGGTTCCTATTTCTATGAGAACTTAACGCCTAGTGTGTACGAATGGCTTCTGAGGGAGATAATGTTCGGAACGGGAGCTATACCTAGCCCGAGTGTGGTCCATTTTTACACACGTCAATCATGCTTTCTCCTACTAATGAAAAATAAAACGCGTTTCGTGTTTTAATAAAGCACCACCTATTGCGTGGTGAAGTCAGTAAAGAGGGCTGTCGTCAAAAATAGTATGAACTCTGAGCCCTCTCATGGAATGGTGCACAAGTGGTTCAATGAGGTTGCACTACCACAAAAGATGCTAAGCGCCCAAGACGTCACAACGAAAGAAATAGTAAACAAATTCAAAATATTGTGATGGTCGCCGGGTCAAAGTTAGTGAAAAGCTATGATTTTAGCATATTTTACATAATATTGTCTTTTGAATCTTGCAATGTTGCAAATGATCGTGAGCCGCATTTGCTGGCGGTGGACCATAACCGGATTCGAGTGAAGATTTCAAAGGCGAATTTGGAACTCATCAAGCGTTATTCAACTGAATTTTTATCGCGTTTCGTAAAAAAAGGAGCAAAGATGAAGGAAAATTGTGGGCTTCTGCAAGCGAACGTGCTTCAAAAACAAAAACTGCCTAATTTGCAGAATTTAATAAATCACTTTTTATGGTATGGTTAAGAGTGTTAATTTCATTGACTTGCTGAACAGATCGTTATTAAGTCAGTCAATGAATGTAGCAAAGAGAAAGAATTATCGGAACCCATGCAGTGCTAGGTTGGATTAGTTTATGTTGGAGTGGCTGACTGCAGAAGACAGTCACATTTAGGCTAGAGTAGGACCATTGTGATACCACTCGGATTGACTACTCCTAAACTTGAAACCAGTTGATGCTTATGACAAAGTGGTTTAGCTGGCTAATGTTGACGCTATTTAGTTCACTGACATTATTGAAATGGTATATTCCTAGGAGTGAGTACCTACGACTTGCCAGAGCGCTACATGAGCAGAGGAGGTGATTTGTGGTCTCTACCTCCTCTTTCTCCATGCAGCTTCTGCTTCCATGGCGTGTATACTAATTGTGCAGTGTCCGCTTATGACGCCGATGAGCAACCCGAGTGAAGGTGTGCTTAGACTGAGCCGACAGAGTGATCGTTTAACATTTAATGCTTTCCTTTATTTTAAGGCAGGTGGGCAGGGGTTAAGTTCTACATGTTTCTTTTCATTTTATTACGCGGCTTTTGTGCGTGGTAGCTTACCAACACAGCTTTGAGCTATGCAATGACTCTTCAACAGTTATAATGGCCTCGAACTTTATTGAACGCAGACTTCACTTTACTTCTTAATTTCTAAACACCATTGTCATTTGAATTTTTACACTTTCAACGCGTATTATTATTTTACACTGGCAATTTAGAAATTCTCTTTTGTTTTGATGCTTCTACGTGTTAAAATCACGCAATTTTGACTGCGGCTTCATTTTCCTGTAGCTCACCATTTCTCACACATGCATCACCCCTTTTTCTCGTTTGTATAGCATAACACTGATAATACAGGAGTAAAGCCCTTTAAATCGTTTCACCACCCTTGCTAAATCATTACCAATGTCTCGCGATTGATTTACCGCGTGTAGAAGCCGTCTTACAATTGAATTTGAAACAACAATAAATAAAGGAACTGTCAATAAAGACTGGAGAATTTTTTTTAAAAAGAATTAACGTAAATAGAGGTAGTGGAGAAGCGTTTCATTTCATTTATGACAGAAATTAAATCGCTAAAACAATAGTAACCGATTGACCACTTTCTTCTGAGTCCTACCAAACATTTATCCTAACACCGCACTCTTGGCTCATCCATCTGCTCCGTAATTGTAGATAATTTCACGTTGCCTACGTATCAAGAACATTTTGAACAGAAATAGTTGTTCCTTCAGGCTCTATAAATGATGTTTTTGTCGACATTCAAATTCTTAGTTTAGGAGATTCAAAAGATGTTCCTTTTGTTCACCATAGCGCAGTGGATATTTGTGCCTTTGTTAATTGTCACGGAGTAACCAAAAATATAACTCTGCCACAAAGGATCTCTCTTTCTATTGATCCCGTCCGAATCGGCATAAACACAAACTTCACAATAGCTCTTACAGAAACCGCCAAACTAGTATAGCAGGTCTGAATGATTCCGTAAACAACAACGTTCATATTCCACGGCACCACTTCTCTTGAATCACTAACAATGTCCACTTGAGGTTGTGCCTAAGTTAGGTTCAAGTCCACCCGGCATACAGTGCGACTCGAAGAAGAGCAAGGGAACTCATGGCGAATGCTAAAACTTGTTTATGTTTGCTTTCATTCTTCTACAACTTCTCAACACAACCAGAATGAGGGTTTATTGTTTTTTCTGACCAAACGGATTAATCAAAAAATGACATTCACATGATGTAGTGATTAACTGCCAAATATTCGCGATTAACTGGCAAAGGTCCCTCAAATTCGTCGATGGACAAGGTGACAATCAGCTGTGAAGTCTGATATGTCTCCTCTACCGTAGATGTGTAAAATTAACAAGTCCAAGAAGTCCTCCTTAGAGAGTCCAGCAACAGTGGCAATAACATTTTTGCCTATCAAAAGAAACTATCCATCAAAGAGATCAACATATGTGGGCAACACAAAATGTTCATTTGCGAAAATCAGTCCGCCTGCAAGTACAGTCCGCGCAAAGAAGCTGTCACAAATAGGAGGTTTCGCTGTATTTGGTAACTAGTAGCAATAATTGTTATCGACAGACGTCAGTAAAGCAATAAGGTTACTGGGCGCTACCTTCTGAACAATGAAGCAAGAAGAAGAATCGGCGAATATGCAAAGCCGGGACCTTATGATGTTCAAAAGAACACACAGAGAGTGCAGAATAGCATTCAGTTAGACTTCTAACGTGATACAGAGTAGACAACTGGTTGGAGACAACTAAGCTAGTGGCTAGTTGACAGTGGACCGAGACTATTGTCTATGTGGCAGACACTCTAACCTAACTTATTTCGTTCTCGTGATGAACACAGCCACTGCGAATGCTTCAAAAGTTTCAAGGCATACAATCATAAGATCCTTTCAGTTATGCGAAGGATGAATAATTGCTGGAGTTCCACAGCCAGTACAGAATCTGCACATTCTACCGATTGGTATGAAATGTTTGATTCCCTGAATAATCTCCGGCATATAAGTAAACGACAGGGTGGATCTCGTCATGCCTACAGAGCATCGTGAATGAGACATTTTAGCGTGCAGAAATTTTGTCGGCAAAACCAAAGAAAGCTACCTCCATGAGGTTCACAGGTTGGCAGTTACACAAGGTCTACCTGCAGAGCAACGATGACTAACAGACAGCGCGCGAAAATTGGACGAACGATTGTTGCACGGGAATGATGTCATCCACATGGGAGTTCCAACTAAGGTTTGGAGGAAAGTGATGAAATTGAGATCCGCCTTTGAGTCAGTTTGACTTAAGTACGAGGACTTTGAATTAATGAACAATCCGAAATTCTCCAAACTAGAACTGTGTCAGAGAAAGAAAACTAAAATTTTCCTTTTGACATTAAAATTTATGAACACTGTCCCTTAATGCTCTTTCGTTGACGCTTCTTTTGTGCCGATATCCATACAATTTAAGAGTGCTGCATCATCATCTCTTGCCAATGCCCCAAACGTTCGTGGCCTCCCGTGAGTGACAAGCACCAGCATATTATGGAAAAACACTGAGATCAACACGATCTGAAACGATTTTCGTTTTCAGAACTCAATCAAATATGCACAAGAATGAGAATTGGACATAAAAAATGCAGCCGAAGTTTTATGAAAACTTCTGATCGCTTTCTTCAACTCGATTCCAATCGACAGCAGATGGTTGTGATATGAGTGCCGCCCGAATCCGAACAACTTAGAACTTGCCCGTCACCTAATGGACCAGCATAACGATAATGACAGCATGGATCTGGGTCAAGCACACATCTCACTTTCCCCATAAACGATAGAAACTCCCAGCGTAACTAAGAAGAACTCGACCGCGGAACATCGTACACCGTACAGCGTACGCCTACGTCGAATGGTTGTGATCATCCCATAAGTATAATCGAATCCAGTTCGACGACATTGCGAATTCTCCCACCCGCTTGAGCTTCACATGGCATTGAACTCAATTCGGCTGCCACTAGTGCAATCGCATTGGAATACCAACACAAAAAGAAAAGCAAAAGTTGCATCAATCGTTGGCCAGAGATGTGCCCATAAGCAGCCACATGTCATCCTCACTTGGGCAATTGCGCGCGTTTCTACCCAACCACACTTGCGGTGGCTTCCTCCGACCCACAAAGACCACTCGCACAACGAGCTTTCGCACTTGGACTCGAATGAAAAGCGAACAGTCTCCTCGACGCGGATGGAGCATGAATCTATTCCCTCACTTCTGCGCACAAGGAACTTACTCTTGAACTCGTACTCCTTCGGATTGCTGCAAGATCGCCCCGAGTAGCTGCAACAACACCAGTCAGATGATAAATTAAGTTATTTTCACTGTTATCTGTTCCCCGCTGGAAGCGCACTCAAATTCAAATTCACTGATTTTCTTTCACGGCGCTGCGATATTTTCTAAATGCAAATTGATCGAATATTCAAAACAACCGAATTATGAGGGAAAAACGAAAAACGAAAAACGCCTCTAGCATTCACTACCGTTAGCTAATGAGTATCTGTCTCTTTGTGATCTCTCAACGAATTCAGTCCACCGCCGAGCCGGGTTCGATTCAAACTGAAGTGAACGCCGCCAGAAGATGAGGTTGCATGCAGCAAAACTCCACCGCCGCTTACCACGCATACACTGACAGTCGCACAGCCCAAAACCAGTCGTCAGTCGATGCTCGATGCGAAAATGTGTGTCGTCATAGGCAACGAGTGCTCGAGCTCTTGAAATGTAAACACTGACTGTGGCTTGGACGCTGCCGTGTGGTGGATACACGCCAGAGGTGAGATCGGACACCAGCACAAGCGCATGAGGTTTGCGCAAATTCACACCGTTCAACGGTCAAAGTAGAGAGATAATCCGAGCGTTGTCGTCATGGATTTGTGCGAGTTTTCGCATTGAGCCGAGGTTATCGGGTCTCTTCGGATTGCCTATTGTCGGTGTTTAGGATTCCATGGCTAATTGGTTGTATTTCAGTTTTTCTTTTGCCGAAGAACTCGTGCGATATTTCACGTACGTTGCTGTGGATGCAGCTCGGCGCGGCGACCTGGCCAATCACAACGGATCGGTGGGTAATGATTATTTTCTTCGGTTTGTGAAATTCTCCGGTACGGTGGTGTTGCGCTTATGTTTGCATTCATTGTTGGATTACTGGATGAATGTTTATTATTTTGACATCTGGTTACGTGAAGCGCTGTCAGTCAGTCGGTCAGGCGGTTGATGATGGTTTCGCGGTTGAGAGAGGCGGCTTAAAGGGCGATTCGGGTGTTTTGTTTTGTTTTGTTTGTGAGGCAGTGCAGTGCTTTTGGCTTCCAGATTGAGGAAGGGAAAGGGAAATTTATTCAAATGAAATGCAAATGAGTTGTAGCGGTAATTTTATGGCGTTTAGTGGCACTTAAGTGCACTGTCGATTGTGTTGATGGGCCTGTTGAGTTTGGATACATTTCACAATGCGCCTCTTGATTGAGGGAAATTAAATGTTTGCCTTGCAAGTGCTAATGTTCGACAGCATGACTGTTGGATGGAGGAGGTGATTAATTGTTCGTTTTGACTGAATTTGATGCGATAATAAGCCTGGTGTTCAAATCGACAGTTTGTGTCTAACGGTTTTTCTAATCTTGAGACCCGGAACGTATTTAGAGATCGCCCATGCCATCTGGTGATTTGTATTTTCGTTATCTTCTGTCTTCTGATAAGTAATGACTGGGATAATATGCTGGCTCAAGTCACTCGGTGCTCTCGCTTGTTATGCTGATTACTATTTAGTTACAGTGATATATTAGGCAGTCAGAAAATGTACATATACTCTCGAACTCCTATAGTTCGAAGAGATTATTTGGCGTCACCTTCGATGAATCGAATTCCGAAGAGGAATTCTTACATTCTGCATAGTTTCTCAAGTTCGTTTTATAATGGTTCGCTTCCGGGGACACAGTCTTTGTATGTTCCTCTGACCGAGTACATATACGTGTAGAAAATCGAAAAAGAAAGATGTTGCTGTGAACTATGGTGTGCAGGCAAGTACAGTGTTATTTTTCACTGCAATCGAAAATGATGGTGTAACTGGAAGTTCCAAGGGAGAACTAAAAAACCATCGAAGGAAAATGTGGACAAAGCCGTTTTTGAATGGTTTTAATTGACATAATTTACCTATATCCGGAGGATTAATTAAAAAAACAGGCGCAGTCAAAAACTTGATAACTCGAAGTCTTGATAACTCGATTTTTTTCGTGGCAAGTGAGTTCGAGTTGAGTTGTCGAAGTTCGACTGTAAATTCCTAGGAACGAGAAGTGGTGGGGTTCTCATTTCATTGTAATAATTTTACTTCCAAAGGTTTAATATCCTTAAAACATGGAACATCACATGGACTAGACAACAATATGTGAAACATATTAAAAACTTCTGTAATTTATAACAACCACCTTTTTAAAAAATCGATGGAGTAATGTTGGAGCAACACATCTCTACCAAATATATCCAAACCACAACATCTACTTAACGTTCTAGACGGGATCTCGGCTCTGGACTGACTGATTCCTATGACATATTTTATTCCCCACCCCCTGTTGAGCTGACCATTGGGAACATCTTTCGGTATACATATGTATGGTATTTCTGAATGTAGCTCAGATGGACTGCTAGTATCCACTTGCCCAGTATGATTTCTGGGATTATTTTTTCTCTTTTTTTTGTTACTTTTTAAGAGAAGAGAATGCAGTTCCTTGTCACTGCTTCGTCTTGGGTGGACGTGGCACCCAAGTCTCTGCATTCGGCTGCGTGCTTAAGCGTGTTCCACTACGTAAGAAAACAGTCTTACACATTTTTACCACTCTTGGCATGTCGTTTATGTATAATAACTAAACTAACTAATTCATTTAGAATATTCTTCCATCATTTGGGATTCCCCATATGATACATAAGAACTCAGATTCGAAAGGGTACACAAAAATTTCACGAGATATGCTGTCCGTAAATTGTATTCCTTCGAAGAACTCCCTAAATATGACGATAGATGTAAAATAATAGGCTTGCAAACCTTAAGTTTCAGGCGTGTAAATGCCGTGTAAATTCACCAGACTTACTTTTTCTCATGAATATATATGCTCCCCAAAGATCTCTTCGGATGAGAAATTTACTATATGATAAGAGGCATAGAACCAACTATGGTTGTAATGAACCTATTACAAGGTGTATAAACACTTTTAATGAACTTTGCAACGAAATTGATTTTAGCTTGCCTCGATTGGAGTTTAAAAAATTGATCCATGCACTATGCTATAATTAATAGTGTTTATTTGATGTAATCTGTGAGATGCGAAATCGGTAGATCCTTAGTCGCGCAGCAATATCTGCTGTGTAAAGCGATACTGAGAGTTAACACTTAGAGAACGTAGTGTTTTGTGTACTCTGTGATGAAAAAAAAAAAAAAAAAAAGAAACTACTAAAAATAACTGGCTCTAAAATGGAATACTGTGGAGCTTCATGGCTCACTGAGAGTGCATCTGAATCTGTATAATTTACAGTCGTTCTTAGATATATCGCTAGTTTCAGAGGTTAAGTTGGAATAATGTCCTCGTCAACTATTGGGCACTTCAACAGAATGTTCTGCCAGATGATGGTCTATGAGCTCCCGTTCAGATATTCTCCTTCTTTTTGGTATATTCCTCAAATACTTCTGAAGAGCTGTTTTCCACTGACATAACTGCTGCATAAGCCTTGCCCCACTCTAGTCCACAAGTATGTCCTGCGAGTTCCTAAAATTGGCAAATCAGCGTCACCCTCCTCATAGTGAAGATAGACTGTAAGTTTTCCAACATAAACTTACTGAAATAAACACATTTTTTGTTTGTCACTGGTCTGATGACTATGGATAGTAGGTATATGTATAGGTGGCGTGACTTACTTAGCCCAACATGTTGAGACCACTGTGCTCTTATTAAAGCATATATGAACATTTGCAGGTTTTTTAGTTCTACACCGGTCAAGTCCCACGAGGCAGTGCTTTCTCAGGAACTGCTTTCATTTCTTTGCTAGGACTGAGCACTCGCAGAACAGATGTTAAATATATGTTAATCCTAAAGTCATTTTGTGGTATGTTCAGTCGAAATACGTGCTTGCCTATAGCACAGTGCCCGGTAAGAACTCCTATTAACATTTTTGCGACTAAAGCTGATCGGTGATGTTGATCTCTTTTTGGTCAGTGTCGGCCATAGGCTCCAATTGCTCCAATTGCTCCAATTCCCATACCAAGCCATCGACTCAGATCAGATAAATTTTTCGGAAAACTGTCCGCCCTTCCACTTACTTGGATAACTCACTGACGCTTTACCTCCCTAAACTGACCAGTTTCGATGTCAAAATGTCCGATGCTATGGACTTTATTCCCTATTGCCTATCAGAAGAAATTGAGATCGATTTGTTGGTTATGTTGTGTTCTCTCAGCGCAAGTGCTGTCGTCTGTATCGCGGCCACTTCAACTTGAAAAACGCTACAATCGTCGCTTAGTGTCAGCTATTTTTCAAAGCGACGAGCCGCGAACAAAAAATTGCTGCTCAGGCGCAATTAAGCGACGACAAGCTTAACGATTGAACCACACGCTGTCGATGAACGAGGCAGGAAAATAAAAACATGTAGCTGTAATAATTGGAAATACCATTTTCGATGTCTTTTTTAACAACTGCACAAATTGCAAAAAAAATAATAATTAATAATTACATCAACACACGGTATTGCCTGGAACTTAGAAACAGAAGAAGTGTCTTTGGAAACATGCGTGTTACTTATGAGGTGATCATCGCTGATCTACGCTGCATTATGCCGTTTACATTTGAATTCTGCAAATGCAATTTCGAGAACTATTAGAAGTGGAACTCAATCGATGACTCCCAGTAAAAGGTCTCCCATGGCTGACGCTCATTGCTTACTTCGTGAATTCCACGGCGGCAACCTTAAGCAGCAGCAGGGCCACTTTGATTGCTATCTATGATGGCAAGACATGTTACTGCTCCTGTTTGAAGCCTTAATGGTATAATGATGTTGCCAAGACAAAGCCATCTCATTATTAAAGACTTCCGCATAGAACCATAAATATTGCCCTTTTGGCGACAGATATCTCATTCCACTGACAAACCCAAACCGCAGTTGCCTTTTCTATTTACTGAGTAAAATCGTCCAAGGAAACAAAAGGTTTGATTTAATTTTGACAACCCCATTCAACTTATCTCGCCTTTAAATTGTATGCCAAGCGATCACACTTCAAAGCCCCATGAATATCCCCAAAATACCTGTAATCCTTACGAAATCCCCCCCAAATCCCTCAAAGGCAAAAATGTATATTCATTTGACACAAACCAACACGTCGTATCTCCAAGAAGTTAATTATCCGCCGTTAAAGTCAACTGGGCGTGTACGACTTACCGACTTACAAAAGACCCACCAGGTACGCCGATAAAAAAGCACTCAAGTGAAAGAATATAGATACAAAGATGCCAAGACGTGCGATGTGACGATGGGATGTTAAATAACCGTCGCTCGAGTGTGTGATGTTGTGCAGGCAGTAGAGTGAAAAAGGGTGCGCGCAGAAGGGGGGAGGGGGGAAAACTCATGAAAATCATTTTGTATTCATTTTCCTTTTCCTTACATAATCTCCCCATGTAACGGCGAGTATCTTGAAAGTTTGCAAATATACTACACATTACTTTGATGAACTAGGTAAAGTATCTGATGCCGGATAAGTGTTGCAGATTTCATCAACAGTGCGCGGCGTGTATGAAAAGCCGGCATGGGAAGGTGTGAAAAGTGTCGGTGACTTCTCAAAACAGGGTGCGCCCTCGAAGAAAATTTCGCATGAAATGCGTCGTCGGTGTCAAGCCGACACTTCGCTTTGATACTGCTGACTACTGACTGCTGACTGATACTCAAATGATCTCCATTCTGCTCAGTCGAATGAAAGTTGTGTAGTAAGCCAACCATTCACCAAATTAACGAATTCGCCACTTCTGTTCGTACGTATTGATGTCGCCTATCAACGACTATTTGGGCTAAGTGAAAGGTTAAACGTAAATCCAGTCACTTCTGGACCAGATCATTTGGGTCAAGATAGATGAAAGCCACTTGGGCGCATCTTCGTGTTGTTAACCGGTCCCATTGGCCTCAAAACGTGTTCCTGAGTCTGATTTATGAGAAAATCATTTGCTAGTCGGTTATTTTTGCAGACGAATTTGAGAATTCTGTGTTCGCTATGGATTGAGGCATTATACATTCGATTTCTTCCCATCAAGCTGGAGCCATGTGAGAGTCTAATTTGGCTGAATTCAAATAGGCTGGTTTTTGCAACCTACTTCCTTCTTTTCTTCCTCAAGTACATAAAGTGCCGAGGAAGACGAACTTCAGTACAAATATTTATTTCAGAGCCCACTTGTCCCCTCAATTGAATCACATATAGTTGACAAGACTCACTAGCTCTCAAGCCAGTTGCGTTAGATCGACATAACTAAACATCATTCAGTCAAATCTTTTCTTAGTTGCCATGATAAGAAGAATTAGCTTTGGAAATCAGTTAAGTTCTCCTATTGCATTCATTCTTCAGTCAGATTTATGAGGGTATTATTTCCCATGAATAGATTTCACACTTTTTTTTTCATCATCTTCTCGAGCTACAATTAATTTGACAGCTGTCAGCTTCGTTTACGTTCGCTTTGGCCTTGTCATGTCACACAATTTAGAGTGCCTTCATCATTGTCTGCAGGGCGCGTTGTCCAATGAGTTGGACAAAACCGATTTGTTGTTTATTCATATTTTCAGCACAATATTTAGTTCGACCTTTGACCTACGGCAAAATGTATATGTTTTCCTCTACCGGCCATCATATTGAACCAATTTAGTTTTTTTTTTAAATGTAGATAATTGAGGTACAAAGGTGATAGACAGAAAATTAGTTGTGGACCCGATAGGTGGCGCTGTTCAAATTTTGTATTAGTATTCGATTTTTCCCCAATTTTTGGTGATTTATCTCAATTTTTCAGCCCACTTTATTTACGGGTGATAATCAACAAAAGCGAAGAATGTTGTTTACCAAAAAAGCATTGCAATACATTTTTGAATTTTACCCAAATTGTTAAAACAAACTTTTTTAAGAGCATGGTGAAGTAGGCTGTGTTTGTAAAAGCCGAACGAGAGAAAATAAAAGAACGATAAAAAATATGCCAAGGTCAGCGATCAGTTCGAGTGTCTGACAAATGTATGTTATTTACATGTTATATACAGATTTGATGACATTTCGGGTAAATCATGCGATCAGATGAGCATGTGTGGTGTATTTCAAAAGAGCGAACAATTGCAGTCTCGCAAAGAAGTGTGTACACCACATTTAAGCGTAACACTCTGCTTTTTGGTCAAGCGTAACACTGTTCTGACTGGTTACAAATGGTGGCATGGTTAGGGAACTGGAAAAGTATAGCTCAGGCTATATTCTAGCTTCTATAGCAACCATTATTGTTGTGCTATCTATCACGAGTGGAAGGGATCTACAATTTTATGCTGACTCCGAACGGCCAATTTTTTTTTCGAAATAATTATACTCTTTGAGCGTTGTCAGTGACTCGAGAAAATTATTTTTGTCATATAGGGAATCCAATTCCTAGAAGAGAAATTAAGCGAGAGACTCTCCGGTATGCCTACGTCAAACACCAACCCCAACGAGATGTGGTTGCATTGCCGCTCGGCCATCAAAGAGGTAGCGGAAAACACCTTAGGCTACCTACCGCCCCCGACAAGAAACAAAGTCAGCAATTGCTCAGGCTCGGACCCTTCATGGGTCGCCTGCCTGATAAGTAGGTAAGTAAGGGAATCGAAGTCAGACACCAAGGTTCAAGTGTGAAGGAGTCGTCGCACAGGGTCACAACGCCACGGCCGCTACAGAGCTTAGGCTAGGAGAAGGTATGTTTCTTAGAGGAGGTCCCCAAACTGTCCAAGTACAAGTTACTTCTTGCCTCTTGTCATCTCCTCGTAGCACACATAGTATTGGTCCATCGAATGCATAGTTTGAGAAATTACGAGTGGGTTGAGACGAGCAAGAGGCCAGTCTAAGTATGCGAGAGTTGTACAATGATAAAATAGCCTATAGTTTAGATGTAAGATCATCATCAGGAGCTCGGTCGCTAATGATATAGCCACAACCAAACAATCGCTTGAAGACTATTTTTTCGAGTCACTAAATGATGTGGATGTCATGAAGTCACGTCCACACATTAATCCTCTTGAAGAGATCTATTGTATCGAAGGGTTGGATTTAATCCAAAAGACTTACTGCTTCCCTTATAAAAGAGTGGATATTTTTAGTTCCACTGCAGTGAGTATTTCCTTATTGGGAATACGTTTCCTTAACCATAAAATGCCGGACATGCATATTGACTTCCCGGATGTCTCATCCTCCTCCAGGCATAGCCGACATACCTTGTCCTGGCACAGGCTCATTTTATTAAGGTGATATTTCAGGCCTCAGTGGCCAATAAGAAAGCTCGTTAGCATTTTTATTCTTCTTATCTATTTATACCTTTGTTGAGGCAAAGGATTGTGTTATAGGAATAAGGCTTGATTAATCGTTTGGATTGTCTAAGACCAATCTCATTGGTATAGGCGAAGCTTGTTTACCCGTTCGTTAATCAGCGTTGTCAAGTTGACATTGTACGTTTCACGATCTATTATTTCTACACAGATTCCGAGCCAGATCGAGCGAGTTCATCCGAGGATTCGTTGCATGCTATACCCTTGGTCCACGGACCCAGCTTCACTTTGTTGTGTCTAGCAACGGATTGTAGTGCGTCGTAGCAACATTTGACTGTTTTGGAATCCATTAGACTGGACGAACGTGCATTATTTGGATTCTAGCGCAGATCTCAATGACGTGGATTTCGGCTTGGAACACGGTAGGCGTCGGGACTTACTTCTCTGGTTTCTAAAGGGTGTTCATTTTTAGAGGCGCTGAACTTTAAATTACCACGAAATTGAATTTATTTAAAAAATAATTTTATGGCATTAATGTTTGAATACGATTTCTTCTGGTGCATACATGGTGTAAAACACCCTTTACTGCTGTATGCCCCAAACTGTTCATTCGTTTATCTCCCACAACAAAAGCTAGACACTGAACTCTATTCTAGTTGGGGGCCATTTCCTCGAATTGATTAATGACCAGCAGCTGACAACATTGTTGCTTCAATCGCATTAGTGGAAGACTTTTCAAAGTCAGTCGTCGACCTGTTACAATCACTTCCACTTAACTACAACTCAAACACGCTCTGTCTCCCGCTCACAAATTACCTTTCAAAAGTGAACAAATACTTTTGAACTCATCAGCCATCCGTCGCGGACACCAAATGCATTCGCTACCTCATCACCCTGAGTCATTACAGTCTTCGCCTCCCAGCAGCGTGTCGGCCCATTATCCGAACAGTAACCGACAGAATTTCAATTTGAATAGCAACGACGAAACAATAGACTTCCTTATAACTTCCTTCCATCTGCTCCCTTCAGCCGGCCACTGCCAAACCCGAGTGCTCTGGGATTTCCATGCTTCAACAGAGCACTCCAGCAAGATGCACCACGATAGCGCAACGTTCATTATGTTTTGCCTTTCGACGGCCAAAGTGGAGTACTGGCTCGAATATTTGTAACCATCAGGTGAGGCCTCCGACGACGGTAATCCATTTAATTTTATGGCTCAGTGGAACCTTTTCAGTGCAGGTTAACTGCAGTTTAATCACAGCAGCTCGTGGGATATAATGGAGTAATTCCATCGTTTGGCACGTCTATTGTTGCGGTGGCGGCGCGTCCGAGGGGGAGGCGACTGCTGTGGTTTCCTCGAGATTTCTTTCTTTTCTTCATAAATCTGATACGATGCTGAGGTGCACTCGGCGTGGGGATGAAGGACCGAGTTTCCGGAAGATAGTGTCACGTCGACACTCGCCAATTTTGCAAAAATGGCTCCGTGCACTCTGAACACAGAGTTCACGAAATTCAGCCACTTTGATCCGGTCTTTTCCGGGTGAGCTGTGACCGCGAGACTCGTGTGTGCTCGTGAATATTTAGTGTCCTCTATTTCTGCGTAACAATGACTGATTGGATTCGCACTTAATTTTGGCAATTCACTTCCCATCCGATCAGAAGTCGGACACCACCCAACACACGTAGTCACGTCTCGGCATTCGGCATATCTTCGCGGATTTTCGCACCATTTACGCTCAACCACACAAATGCGATATTTAATTGTGCTTCTTACCGAAGAGCTTTAAATTACGTGAATTGCCAGCACCTCCCCGCACCAATGCGCGAAACCCATGAAAAACCTTAAGTACTTCGGAATGCGCAATCACAAGTAATAAAATATTTACGACCGTTCAAGTGTGGACGCCAAGTAAAACACTTCCCGGTGTAAAACGATGAAATTCAACAATTTAACGCTGTAAACAGTGTGCAGTGTATCTGTCTATCAATCCGCTTCAGTGGATTGCCAATATCACGTTCGCCAAATTGCCAAACTGTACGCGTTTCATTTCTGTCATAAGAAAGGCCCACCACTACAACCAACACACACAGAGTCTTTGCAGGCGGCTAACGCTTAGCACAAGTTAGCCACAAGCCCAAAAAGCGGCCGCTCATTTGGAAATTAATTAATTCAAGCCGCTAAAGCGTCGAAAATATTTTAGAAATGTATCTAATTCGCGTATCTTTGAGACCGCATCAATCAGCCCGGCTGATGTGGGTCGAAGACCGAAAGTGGTCCAAAGAGCTCAGTTCTGCTCAGCTCAGCTCAGCTCAGCTCAATGACAGTGCGAATCCCTAGCGGATTTTGGGGGATTTTCGTCGGTTATTGGACCGCAAACAGAGCCACTATTCGCTGGGGTGATGTAACGCAGCTCGCTGACGGCGCGTCGCTGCGGTGACGACGGTGAGTACGCCAGTACAGCAGTATTGGTGCGGTTAGTATCCATCGCGCGTCTTGTGTTCGCTGCGCAGATTATGTAATCGGATTTCGGACGAAGATACGAAGACCGGCGCGCGGTCGTACGAGTGGCTTTGGGTGTGCGTGCGTCAGCTGGGAGACGAAAAGTGGGTCAAATCTTAGGCATTTCTGCCGCTCGTCCCTTCCGCAACAATGTCCGGCAGCAGGAAGCACCGCCGAACCGTGATCAATTTCCATATGTATGCTTCGCGCATCGGCTAAGTGGTATTGCTCCCACCCTGTACTTGCTGCTGGCATAGCGTCAAACCGCATCCGAAACAGAAAGTGGCGGCTATCGGAGATCTCATGGCGGGGAATTAGAAATTCAGTAGGCGGCTCTTAAGTGGCACCTTTTGGTGATCAATAATAAATCGACTTGCGATCGGTGTTGTTTTGACCAGAAACTGTGTCGCAACGTGTTGATGAACGAGTGCGTATCCGCACAGCAGATGCGTGAGTGGTTTGCCTTGCCAAGGGCGGGGTTTTTATCGAGGCAAGGCCGGTTTCATTTCGGTGCAGCGTAATCGATTGCATGGCTTCGCAGACTGAGACGATGATGCTGGCGATGATGAGCATCTTTCGGCCGGTTGTCTGGGGTTTTCAATGTCACTCGCCTCGTTAATATTTGACCCTTCTTGAAGATGGTGTCTGGCGTTTTGAGGGACTGCCGTGTCTTAAGCGGGATTGGTGCGATTCGATGCAAATCACTTGGAGAAGGGCAAGGTTAGATATCGATCATGACAAGTTGGCGTTGTGCAACAAGTCGCTAGTCGGATAAAGACGCTGAACAAGGCGCAGCAGTTAGAGTTGATGGTTGTATTTTATTGCGCGCCATCGGGCTACTGGTACAGATGCAGTATCAGCAAAGCAAGGCCGGTGGGACTTAAGTGGATGCGATTTGGCAGCGCTATCAGATGGACAGTGGCTAATTTGTTGTACAACTGGGCGATCGGAAGATATTTTACACAGTTTTTGGAATTTGTTTATACAATCTCGTGACTGGAATGTCTGTGGTAGTTTTTGGTAAGCGAATAAATTGTGCTTTAGGCGAGAGAGGGACGCCGAAGTCGGTATTGTCCGAAGGCATACCAATTTAGTTCGAACTAAAGGTTTTCAATTGACGCTTTTGGAACAAACTTAACAAATTTGGATCAACAGCGGGCATGCTTGAAGGGTTGATAGACTTAAGCGTAACTTGACTTCTGTCCGTGACCTCAGGAAAATAATATTTCAATAGCTCTTGACGTGTTATGTACATAAGTAGGGGGTGCCTTAAAGACATTGTGGCCGGTGGCTCACTAAGCCAAACGTGTTGGGTCCATTGTGCCTTTGATATGCACATAATTTGTGATGAAATTAAGGCAATTTGCGTCGGTAAGAGGCGTGCTCCACATTTTTGATTTTGTTCCGCTTCATTGCCAATGTTAAGCTGAAGTTAGCATTTTGATCAAATCTCGAAAGCGTGCAAATGTAGCTCTGCTTTGAGTTGTCAATAAGCATTAGCTTCAATGAAATGAAGCCGCATGCGCATTACAATGCAAGAGCTTCGTTAGCAAGTATCACCTCATCACCAACGCGATTCCTTCACGTCAAGTGTGTCCCTCATCAAGCTCATCCTTCCATGACTAGATTCAGCAGCTGCGTCTTCCTTCCACGTGTTTGTCAACACATCCCCCAGGCTACTGGAAAAAATAACAAAGACAATCTGATGACATATACCGGTAGCATCAAATGGCATCGCTTACCGTCGTACGTGCCTCACAGCTGTGTCTTACGTGGATAAACGTGATTGATGGCGGTTAATAAATTTCCATCAATTCGCGGTTTCATTTGAAAGTCCAATTTGATGCACTTTTTTTTGCAAATTAACTTTCGTCCGTGTAGCCATCAATTACCCCCCGGCACACGTGAGTGTAGAGCCAATTACCTTTGCCCTTTCCACGGGTCTGCGCTGAGCGCTGAGCTGCCATCTCATCGTGTGGGCATGCGCAGTGAACATGAAGCGAAAAAAACAAAAATCAATTTGTTGCGACAATAAAACAACTGACTTCCTGGAGTTGGTTCTCCCCCTCTCGCTCTCTCATTCGCTGAGCTCCTCACACCGCTGTATCTTGCAACATCCGCCTACGTACATGCCGATGGCTGTGCGCCGCCGGCAGCGACGGAGGAGGACCCACCAGCATGTCGACTGCAAACTTTTGACATTTTGTCGACCGACCCGCTTAAGCGCTGATTAATCTCAACTCAGGCAAAGCCAACTTCCTAGGCTCACCTCACCGATCCGCCGGCTGAAGTCAGGTTCACCGCCAGATGGAAGTGACGGTCGCCAACACAATGATGGTCCAATAAATCGACGCGGCTCGGCGCACTCGACTTGGTCGTTTCGGGGACCAAGTGCCAATGCTGCTGTTGTCCGACCATGGAGTTAACAAGCCTTGACAGTGCATTCCCGTCGCCACTCTGCGTGGTGCGAGCAAGAGAAACTGGTGCAGCGAGTGTCGCAATGAAGTGGCGACGAGAATGGAGACATTTATCGCAACAATGGTGACAGATTGACGTGTAATTCTCTCAACTTAGGATTCGGATGGCTGTCGATTAGAAATGATTGTCAAGGAAAGGCCTGTCCCATCGGGGACATCACTCGCGACGCAGGAAGACTGTGTTGGCAGACGAGGAAAGTTGCTTGCTGCGGCCGTAGAATGGATGATTTGTTAACTCTCATTTTAGTACTTTCCAGTTCAGTTGGGTGTTTCCTTTGCTAGGCTATCCAATTATCGCCACACTCTCTAATCGTGTCGAGTTGACCAACCACACGCAAACAATGTCTCAATTTTCGACACATGACGTCCACCGCTGATGGGGTCATACATAGTCTGCCCGATAATTTGATGGTGAAAACATATTTTGAGATAAATGGGAATAACCCTCCCCACCACGACCGGGCCACTTCGCACGCAACCGCTACGAGTTCAACAGAAGCAGCCACACAGCTTCTAACCTTGTCGAGTGAGGAGAAATAAAAGGCAAATGTTATCCACAAACCACCTGTGTAACACTTTGTCCCAGGGTGGGCCAACACTTATCACTGCCAATTATCACGTCCAATTAGCGACTTTTTAGATTGGCCTTCAAAATGTGGCGTAGTTCAGATTGCCACTGCCTCCACATTTGGTAATTATTATTTAATGCTTGGCATTGCGGAGGGGCTTTGAAAACGCCTTTGCACTCGGCGGTGCTTTTGGTATTGGGAAAAAATGTCACGTTAATTTGATCGATGCGGGTCGGTATGATGGGCAGTCTTTTTGACAAATTACCCGATGTGGAACGTGAGCGAAACGAGATGTGCGGTTGCCGGGGTTTTGAAGGGTTTCCTGCTGTTTGACTGAAATTGTTAGGTCGAGACATTTTGACATTTTACCGGCTTTTGTTGCAAATTTCGAGCTACGTGTGGACAGATTATATCCATTTAGTAGGTATGGCCATTAGGCGTGCGTAAGCTTGTCAGTCGCTGTTTCATTGGGCTTAATGCGAGAAATACAATGTTGCGTTGATGCTACCATTTTAGCGTTACGTAGATAGTCCGTCAAGGCACACATTGAAATGACAATCCGAGGCATCTATTAACTATTCGAAACTACATTTTTTCAACAATAGTGAGCACGTTAGCACGACGCCGTTGGTGCTTGCCTTTGTATTGTTTGTATTGCAAGACGATAGGAAATTGTTGCGTGCAATCCGTGGCTGATCGCGACCGCACGGGGAAATTCGATAACAGATTGGGTGTTCTTTATATGAGTGTGACAGGGAAAGGGACAAGTGTCTACCTATTCCACGCATAATAAAGGGTGGTTAAATTTATAGGCCGATGTTGATTTTGAATAAAACACAAATTATTTAGGAAATTATTATCATTTCTTTTTATTATGATAATATTGGTATGGTTCAATTATGTATGGAACAAACTATTGGCCAAATGACCGGCGCGACCTCGGTGGCACACCTCCATCCGATGGTCCAAATTTTTAATGACGCCGAAGCATAATTCAGGTTCTATGCCGTTAATGTGCCGAATTATCTCATCCTTTAGCTCTTGAATGGTTGCTGGCTTATCGATGTACACCTTTTCTTTCAAATAACCCCAAAGAAAAAAATCCAACGCTGTCAAATCACATGATCTTGGCGGCCAATTAACATCGCCACAACATGAGATAGCACAAAAGACGCAAAAGAGTCATTGTTTAGTTGGCAGTGTGGCAAGTGGAACCATCCTGTCGGAAGCACATATCGTCCAGATCCATATCCTCAATTTCTAGCCACAAGAAGCACATTATCATGTCGCTATAGCGAACACCATTCACCGTAACTGCCTGGCCGACCTCATTTTCGAAGAAGTACAGCCCGATGACGCCCCCAGCCTATAAGCTGCAGGACGAACTGGGTGAGCATGCACAGGTGTTTTCACATTTCGTACAGACCCAGTTTGTTGAAATTTGCGCACAATTCTACTGATTGTGGACACAAATTGGTCGATTATGCTGACCGAAAAAATCACGATGTGCACGATATGCATTTTGATTTGAACGCCCATTTTCATAATAAGCCTGAATAACTGTAACGCGTTGCTCGATTGTGTATCTTTCCATGGTTTAAATTGAGTTAGTCTGAAATTGAGAAATGTCAAATAAAATGCCAAACAAAACTTGACGTTTAGGTGTGGTTCACATTCAACATCGGCCCTTAAAATTTAACAACCCTTTATAATTGCTACGGCTCAAAAAAGTGATTCCGAGTCTGTTAGACAACACAACAAAGATGAACAAGAAAGCCAAAGTCCACATCTGTCTATAGCTCAAACAACCACCACATTTCTGAAATCATTTCATGTAGACTCCATGAAAGCACTTGATCACAGGTTTTTTTTGAAAAAGCAATTTTTGGGAATCGACTTCCTTTAGTTTCCTTAGGATCTTAGACTTCTTCTTCAGACCAGCTATCGAAGCCGCTATACGGAATGCTTTATCTGTGATTGATGCCATCATCATGTTCAAAGTGTAGATTCAGTAGTTCTCAAAACTTGGGCGCCTTACTGATTATTAAGCATTGCTGTCAAAACGCTTGATGTGACACATCTTGGCACAGCTCGTAGAGCTCGCGATTATGTTACGGTTATTATTTATATCTAGAGGATTCCACTGCTAGCAGAATGAGAATATTTGGGACTTTTTTGTTGGTACTAATGTTCTCAGGGACCAGGAACAGATAAATCAACCAAAAGTTAAACTTCAGCTGAATGGCGCCGTTGGTTGAGTGCTTGCCCCTGGTTAGAGGGGTCCCCGGTTCGAATACCGGTGAAAGCAAAGTTAATACGCTTTTATCCGGTTTTCATATCTGGTCCAGTCAACATTAGACGTTGGGATCAAATTCACGGGGCACTATCACTGGAATTGTCGATCAGTGATAGTAGTCTGACTATGAGTATCACAATGGACCAACATAAAGTCAAAATGTTCTGGTGATTTCGCTGACAGCCCACTCCACCCAACCTAACCTAATCTTCTCCAGAAGTCGGTCGCTTGGTATTCCGTTTTTTTCCATCAACTTCTATCCAACAAAAAGATGTTCTCTCTTCTCGCATCGGCGAGTTATTTTCATTCCTGTCCCTAGTCGAGTTTACAAATCGGATTCCTCTTAGCAGATCTCCTCCTCTTCGGAGCGTCTTATATGGAAACGATAAATATTGCTTACACCGAGTAGATTTTTTCTTTCGAATTCATCAAGAATCAGCTGTACGCTTTTGGCCTTTCGAGTCAGGAGTTAGTTGTTTTCAAAACCGATAACAGAATCGGTAGTCAATGGCCGGAGGTAGACAAACCCTTTAGTCTTTAAAGCGTGATGTTTTGTCCCAGATGGTGTGAGACGGAGCGATTCTTGCTCAACAACAAAGCTGTGTTACCGCATTAATTTTTTAATCAAAGAAGTACTTATTTCCATTAAGATCTTTAAGATTAGTTTTATTCGATCATTGGCATTTGAATCCGAATCGAGACTTCATCTTGCTCATAGCACGAACGAAGGTAGTATTTTCTGTATTAGGAGCTATACTAATCATAAAATGCCGTAAAATGTACTTTCATTTTGTTGTTTTTTGAGAAAAGTGAAGTAAAGTGATGTCCATATTTCTCTTGTACCCTATGTTGTAACCCAGAACAGTCGTTTAAGTGCTAGTTCTCCACAAACATCCAAACTTTGCAATTAAGTGCGAAATTACGACTCGCATTAACCTACATTTAAATATTACTGATTCGATAATCTTGCTAAGTGGAACTTGTTGACTTTTTGTTTTCTAATTTCTTACTGTACTTCGTCTCCACTGCTAACATGAACTCTATGTATGCCCGGGCTATTCTACAAGCCACGTCTAACAATAATTACGTAAGTTGAGCTCAACATTTGTGTGAATATTTCCACGTTAGTTAATTCTTAAACAAACTCTATAACCTTAAAGCTGTCACTTACGACCTACATATTTGATTTCTTCTCCAGTTTTAGCCCATTCTTCATTTGTTGTTTTGTTCTTAAAGCGACATGTTCGAGATGACTTCTTAAAAAACGCTGTTGCTCAAGATGTGCAGTGTGTTATGGATAATTGTCTTTCGGATACAATTAATTCAGACAGTATATAAAGTGCGATTTTTTAAAAGCTATAGGAAAGTTTTTCAAAAAAAAAACCCATCAAATTCAGAAAAATGCATGAAATCTTTATTTGAATCGATAGCACGGTCCATATAATTTAATGTTTGCAGTTTATTTTATGCAAATGTTGACCTTGACTACGCCTCAACTGGTCCATCCGCTTAGTCCAATTTTGGCATACTCTTTCCAACATTTCGGCCGGTATCTCACGAATAAATGCTTCAATGTTGTCTTCCAATGCGTCAATTGAAGCGGGCTTGTCTGTGTAGACATCAGCTTTAACATAGCCCCACAACAAATAGTCTAAAGGCGTTAAATCGCACGATCTAGGCGGCCAATTGACCGGTCCCGAACGTGAAGTAAAATGTTCACCGAACGCGCCCCTCAATAAGTCCATTGTTGCGCGTGCTGTCTGGCATGTGGCACCGTCTTGTTGAAACCACATGTCATGCAAGTCAAGCTCTTGCATTTTGGGCAAAAAAAAGTTGGATATCATCTCACGGTCGCGCTCACCATTCACAGTTACGTTACGATTCGCATCATCTTTGAAGAAGTACGGTCCAATGATGCCACCAGCCCATAAACCGCACCAAACTGTGACTTTTTCTGGATGCATTGGTAGCTCTTGCTTCTGGCTGATATTCACTCCAAAATCGACAATTCTGCTTATTTACGTACCCATTGCGCCAAAAATGAGGGTCGATTAAACTGACCATAAAATGGAAGAAGCGCGCGATGAATTTTCTTAACAGTGCACTCATTTTGATAATAAAATTCAATAATTTGCAAGCGTTGTTCGTTTGTAAGACGATTCATGGTTAAATTATAGACAAAACTGAAGATGTTTGACAGTGAAACAAAACACGAAACGTGCATCAGCTGTTTAAACCAGTGTTGCCATAAGGATAATAGCTAAAAAATCACCCTTTACAATAAGTCGACAGTCGCTTGATTGTTCATCGACAAGTTTCTGTTAACATGCCTACATAGATATCAAACCGCACCTTTATTACCTCATTCGTTTCGATATAAAACTTGGGATGTGACAGTTAGGCAACACACCCTGTGTATGAACTCATCGAAGTCACATATCCTGCCACTGGAACAATTCGAGAATGGGCTATTTAGGACACATTAATGTTCTTTTCACATGCCATTAAATGCATACGAGTATTGAGAGTGATAAGGACAGAAGATTAGTTGCTTACTGTCTAAACACCCCTCGGTTGTGAAACATTCAAGAAACCTACCACGTTCATGATTAATGTTGTTTTGTTTGTGGAAGTACTTCACAAGCCGGTAATTTTCAACACTTCAACTACAATTGACGGTTCACGAACTGTTCGTCATTTAGCGTGAACACCTTGAACTCTCATCGCTAAAAGTGACATTGGAAGTTTGATTCAAAGAAATTGAAATAAGTGCGGATTGGGCAAACGACTGAAAACAGTCTGTTTACCTACATTTGCTCGAATCATTCAATTTGTTGGTTGACCTTCATGTAAACAAAGTCCATGTGTAAATTGCAATGACCATCGTGGTGTTACTCTTTGGCAACACAGCTAAATTTATGCTCAACAGCGAACACTTCCGAAATCAATTTTTAGTTAACCTTCTGTTGAATTGGAACAACTTTGTGAGATCCTTTCTAAATCAGAAAATGATTCCTTGTTCCTCTTCCGTCTACAGGATACCTTCCTCAGTTACATATTTTTTACCAAATATTCGTGACATCATCTGAGTTACCAACTAACCTACTTATCGTTTTTCTTCTTCTTCCAGGTACGTGACAAACCACTTGAAGAGCACGTGTGATTACCAGTCCATCGCGGCACCTACGTGACTAATGAACTCAAAAGCTGATAAGCACTGTCCCCATTTCCATCGCAAACTTCCTCCCAATCGTGCACCAGTTTCCACACAACTTTCCCGCCATAATCCACTGATTCCATCGCTTCCGTCGATGTTGCCGATTATCGCTCAATCATTACGCGAGCCCCATACAGCCGAGCCGAATATGTGCTGTCTGTCACAATGACAACGCCCTAAACATACCGAACGAAAATTGATTTACCCAAACGCTGGCCCGCATGTTCATATGGGCAAATGGCTGTGCGTACGCTTTAGAGCCACGTAATTACCATAAGTCAAGGTGGCCACAAAAGTCACCGCAATTAGGACTGTGTTTACCCCCCAAATCATGACATTCCGCCCACCGCGTCCGCGCCGACATCGAAGACAGCGACGACGACGGCCGGACAACAAACAGACAAGTGCACCCCAGAAAGGAGGCACAAACAAAAACTTAATGAAATTATCTAACACTTTCACTAGGCCGTGAGGGTACGCGCCTTCCATTCCAATGGAGTGCCTACGAGTGCGTCCAAGTCGGCCAACGAGCGCACTGTCAACCAGCGCCCGCAAGTACGCCAATTCGTTGAGCAAATCATAACTGAAAGAAAACGAACAAAAAACTTTCGTAACATGCGGCCGATGGATTTCATCGCAGTGCTGTGGGTGACTAACTGACTGCCAGAGTCAACCTCCCGAAGGGTCTTCGTCAGATTCTTATGTCATCGTGTGACATTTGTGCGTGTATCTGACGTTGACAGGTGGTCACGTCGTGTGTGCTGTGTGCTCAGTGTGTGTAAGACGTGTCATTCGGAGATTGATGGGAGGCACTTGAGCAGTGAGCAGTGAACGAATAAAATGCCGATAATGACTTCCGAGTGAAATGATAACAACCGGAGCAGCAACTGCAACAGCGAAATGGGACACTTGTGTGGGATTGCGTCATAAACTCTGACGGGTAATGGATATGGGCACTCACGAGAGGGAGCGAAATGTGACAGGCAGAAAACGACCTCGTGACTGTTTCTGATGGCAGGCATCTGTTAATTGGAAACGCGTGTGTGTGCGGTGGAGAGGCCTTTCGGTTGTCCTTCGGTTGGATGGTGCTGTCAGAAAGAAATAGATTGGCTTTGAGTCATGATTTTAGGAGTTTTTTGTATTTCTGGCATCGAAAAGTATGCAATGAATGTGAGTGAGTGTGTGGGAAATTGACCCGATTTCGGTTTCGGGTTGATGAAAAATTGTAGTCTGCATTTGGGAGACTTGCTGACTGCTTGGTTGTTTTTTTGATTGCGTTAGGCGACCTTAAGGAGCTGTGGGTAGCTGGTTCTTTAATTCCTGATCAGAGTCAATCGAGACTCTTCACCAAATTTGCTCTTCGAAAGAAGACCTTAAATGATAAGCTGATGAGGAGGGATCGAATGACATAGCAGTTAGTAAGCGACTTTCTTTTCGTTTGACTGGATAGTCATTGCAGCCAGACCTGATAGCAACGCAATGTAAGTCTCAAAACTTCAGCCCACGAAATCCATGTCGTTGTAATCACACTCTGTACACATGGTCCAGTCAAATGTCTGACCTTAATCGCATAACAAACCTCTGTTTAATCTGAATTGAGGCCACGTTAAGGTTTCGTATCGACAATGTCGAAGGATTGCCGTGAACCATTCCCCTCCGTTGTCAACAAATTCCGGAAAACACATCGAACTCATGTCGTACCTGTTAACAACTTTCAGGCCACTTACACGCCACTTATGTGTCAAACCGCTGCCGAGCCGCAAGCCGGCTGAACCGTCGTCGGACTACCCGCCAGATGATCAACTTCAGCCACACCCGTACGGTGAATCAATTTGCAATTGTCTGCCTGACTGGCAGCGATATGTGCGGTTTGGTACTCCACCACCAGGTTCCGGCTTCAGTGGCTGAGATCATGTCAGATGTGAACTGAGCTGAATACGCGATTGCGTAACGCTTAAGCTGTAATCAAGATCGCATCAACGGCGTTACACTATACACCTGAGAGTAGAATCACTTGCGGTGTGGTATATGAAAACATGGTTTCGGTAGGAGAGATGACAGTGGCATGACCAAAAGCTCAACACGCGATAATTTGAGCTAATCACAAATGAACATAAATCAGAGGAGCTAATGCGCGTACTTTCCATTTCATCGGATTTCTATGAGAAGGAAAGTGAGTTTTGGGGAGAATCTTCGTTTTGGGTTTTACGAATTTGTGCGGCGATCAACATCGTGTTCTGTCACTTTCCCTGACGTGATGCAAGCGCCGCCCTTCAATCAGTTGCTCACGATGTGTGCAGAGGAGTTTTGATTAAGATGTTCAAAGCATACTTTGCGGCAGCTTCGAGGCAAGGTCGTGTTCGGCAATGCGACAAGAGAGTTGACAGTCATTTTGGGGAATTTCCTCAAAGACGAATGAATGAATGATGAGAGTTATTTGACAGGTTGATCAGAAAATCGTAATTTATTCATATTGGCGATTGGTTGACTGACCGTGAGCGGCAAGGTCATTATTCACTGAATTATACGATGTCTAGTAATCTGTTCTTGCGAAATATCGCGTGTTTTTTCTGTAGCTGTCATCGGACTAAATTGAATGAGGTTATGTTAGTGGCTAGACAAGAAAAGGACGCGTCTCACTTAGGACATCTTGAATTGCTTGTGATGATCGTTGGGGAAAAGTGTCGCCGTCGAGTTGAGTTTATCCATCCAGAGCTTCCTAGAAACCTTGAAAGGCAGAGTGAACGTTTATCTATCTTATGTCCTGACTACATATTCCAGTGTTATATTTTTCAAATAACATTAACTAAGGCCATGGCAGAGAAAATGAGGATTATCCTCTTGTTAAACTTTGAGTTCTTCGCGATATCACGAGACTATTTTGACGAAATTATTTATCGACCACTTTACTGTCCATGAGAAGAGTAATACCAGCTCGTGGTATTGCCAACACTGACATCATTTATTGTAGTAGCAGCTGAAAGGTCTTAGGAGAAAACGAAGTTCGTAGTCACTTTCCACCTGATTTGCTGATAGTTTGCTTAGCATAAGTGTTTGGTTAGGTACGCGAATTGCAACCACCAGATTGACTGATTGCAGTGAACACCTGCACTTCAAAATCGGCCGCCGTTGGAGTTGACTCACAGGCTTTCAAGTCGTTGCATATTCGCCAATGCCTGTGAGTTGGAACTCGTAATTTTCAGACTATGTTGCCATACGTAAGTTTGATAATTGATGTGAACATGAATAAGATTGTCCTGTGGTTTGTCTTATTTTTTCCCCTCTTAGCTGCGGCATTGTTCTTCTCACGTTTAATGTGACCGAGACTGTATAGTCGATGGTGCCTTCTGGACTAGATCTACATCTTTGCATAGCTTATAGAGTTCGCAGCAAGTATAGTGCATAGGAATCTGACGTCTTCGGAAACATTGAGTTTCCAATTTAACTTCTTGTAGTTGTACGATACTTCGATTATCTGGTTTACAAAATTACTGACGCGCCCTGAACTGTGGAATAACTCTCTCATTGGGAATCATTTATTGTACAGTAGCATAACATTAGCAGTCGAGTTGGCTGTTAATCTAGGCTAGAGCAGCCTTGTTGTTCTTAGAAAGTCTCGTACAAGAACATCCGACGATTATTCTAGGCCATGAAACGAAAAATTGACCTTAGTTTTCTTTCCGCCCACCGGAACTGTTGTACAGGTGCTGAGGTAATTATGCTTGTCTTCTTTTTCTCCTAAACCCTACAACTCCTGCAAAAGTTGTTATAGAACGCATCAGTTCCCGCCTATCGCTTTAACGATGTTCTCTGTAATACAGCCTTATTTTGTTTTAGTACCACATAAGTGTTGATGTTCTGCAGGCATCAAGATAATATAATAATATAACATGGGTGGCGCTGCAACCCGTAGAGGGCCAGGGCCTAGCTTCTCAGCAACCACTCGTGTTGTGCGTGCTATTGTTCTATGACGAGTGGAAGGGACTTACAGTTTTATGCCGACTCCGAACGGCCAAGTTTGAGAAGCTTTTTCTAGACAGTTAAACTCTTTGAGCATTGTCAGTGACTCGAAAGAGGTGGGGCCGTGAAAAGTATTGCTTGTCGTACCAGGAATCGAACCTATACAGGTAGGTCCAAGTGCGTAGGAGTCGACGCACGTACCCACAACGCCACGGGCCACCACACAGGCAGGCATTAAGATACCTCTGCCATTAATGTCTTTGATTCCACTGACATACTCGTCCCATTTAAGCTAATTCGACGGCTCTTTCATTACTCTCCAACATACCACTAGTACTTGTGTCTAAACGTTGCATCTCCTTCAGATGATGCCGTGGCAAAGGCCTTCATGGCCGCTTGGTTGTTTATGCACACAACGATGTATTTTACGTCTATCGCGAGCTGCTGGTGTGCCTGGTCTTGAATAATTTTTTACTTCTGCTTGGAGTACAGTGCAGTCATTTGGTAAATGGAGGACCAGATACATTTTTAGCGAAGACTCCAAAGCATGTACTCAGTTCCGCGACAATAGTCATTTCATGTATTGGTTATTTAATGTCGCTGTAAATTAAGGCCTCCATTTTTTAGAAGTATAAGGCTTACACCAAAATGTTGGACGACATTTGAGCTTAATTCTATAAAGGGGACATTTCAGGGTTGGTGTTTTGAAAATGGGAAATGACTTTGATTCTTGTCAGGACGGAGCATTTTGCGTTTGGCAAGATAATCAATGACGATTGAGAATAGCAGCTGATCGAGAATGGAACCGAGGGGTACATCATTGCGATCAAATCAGTATAGTTATAGAGAAAATTCACTTATTATTGTTGAATACAAACGAGGGGCGTTCAATATATTCTCGGTATCGGGGTGAAGCTGTGGTTGTATATATAAATTTACTTATTTATCAAGTAATGCTATTATTTTAGTGCATTCATGCAAAATTTCATATAATGTGATTATTAATTCGCCATTTATTGTCGACTTGAGCTAATCATCATCCGAAAATCTTTTTCCACGAAGACATTTTTTCAAATCCGGAAACAGGAAATAATCACTAGGGGCAAGGTATGGACTATAGGGTGGGTGTTGGATTTCTTCGAAACCACAATCTCGCGCAGCAGCCTTGGAAACTCGCGCCGTGTGAACAGGAGCGTTGTCATGAAGAAGCAACACACCCGCTGCGAGTTTACCCCGTCTTTTCTTTTTAATTTCCTCCCGCAAATTATGCAAAATGGAAGTGAGCAAGATCCCGGCAGACGGAGTGCCTTTGAACTCCTTCGGGGGGTCTGTTCCTTTTTTATGCCACTGCATGGACTCTTGTTTGCTTTCATAGTGGTCATAGTGGTGGACCCATGTTTCGTCACCAGTAACAATTCGATCCATAACACCGTCCGCGTTCTCACTACACATCTCCAAAAGCTCTCTACAGCATGCGATTCTCACTTTTTCCTGCGGCGCCGTGAGCATTCGTGGCACCCACCTTGCACTGACCTTTAAAAGGTTAAGATGGTCATGATGAATGTTGTGGTGGATCTCTGCCATCATTTTCACCTTTATTCGGGCATCCTCAAGAACAAGTTTTTCGACTTCTTTGATACTTTCTCCCGTACAAGCAGTAGCCAGGGCGCCGGAGCGGGGGTCGTCATCAATGCTCTCTCTGTCTCTCTTGAACTCACTTGACCACTTTTGCACAGTTGATAATGAAGGTGCGGAACCCTGGTAAACAGCCACCATCTCTTCATGAATAGTTTTTTTGATTTTTTCCTTGCTTAGTGAGAAATTTAATTACAGCGCGATGCTCAATTTTCACCATCGTCGTCTCAGTTGATTCTGTTTAACTAGAGATAAAACGCGAATTAATAATCACATTTATTTGAAATCTTACATGAATGCACTAAAATAATAGTATTACTTGATACATAAGTCAATTTATATATACAACCACAGCTTCACCCCGATACCGAGAATATATTGAACGCCCCTCGTAGAAGTTGAATTGGAAGGACAGTTCGTGGCAAAATATTAACGGGCTATCAATATATCTGCCAAATGCTCCCAAGAAGTACTAATGTTGTTTTATCTTCGTCAAAATGTCTTCGTTTGTGGTCTGTTAAATGTAACCAGGCTTAACACAGCTATGATCTTTCGACTAACAATAGATGCAAAAACTTTGGATAACAAAATTTTGCACGCAGCCAGTCATTTTAAAAAGTAAAAATTAAGCAACGTTCATGTCGCAAAGGAAAGTCGACGAAGACATGTAAATCACGCAGAGAGATCTGCTATCATATGGGGACTTATGGTAGAATCTAGCTTTATTAACTTAGTGTCCACTGACCAAATAAATTAATGGGTTCGGTGTCTTGACCAATCTCAAGAGCAATCTGCGTCAAAAGCATTCGCAAGCAAAGCTTAGAAGGGTAGTTTGCTTGTGATGTCAATTTCGTCACAGTTTTGGTTTATCAACTAATTAATTACAGAAATCTGAATTCAGGATTTTTTTCCCAGAAGTCTCGTTTAAATTTAATGTTTGCTCAGAACACAGAGAATTTTATGTTGCACACTTACTTTTGAGATTGACTGTGTATCATTCAATGGGACGGGTATACGTTTATATGGGAGCCGTGAAATGTTATGGCCAACTGACGTTTCAGCTTTCTGTTTTTCTAAGCATTCCTTATGCAAATTCAAATGTCCTTGATGGTTATTCCTCTCTTCTACGTCCCGGCTACATGCACCATGTTCCCTACTCATGGGTTCAAGGACATTTTCTTGAGTGCTTTATGCTACAATAAATGGAGATATGCTCCCAACTATCATTTGACCTCCCTTAGCCAGTGTAGGCAAGAGTTGTCAGAAATAAGTCGTTTTTTTCAGTTCATCTTCCACCTGCCACAGCGGCCCAACTAGACGTACTTACGACTTCTGTACATCTGTGGTTATGTGTTCCTACGTGTATTAATCAAATCATGGTGCGACTGTCTTAAGGTCTACTGATTTAATGACCTATCCCCACGCGGGTCTCAAACAGATGTCCTCCGACATAATTCACATCTCACCGATCCTTGCTACAGTGCGCAATTCCCCAATCAAGTACACCGTCAGTTATTTTTTTCCTTTATTTAATAAATACAACTTACATGCAAGGCTCCTTAATGATATGTACACGATCGTGGATTCTTAGCATAGGCAGATCACTAAATCTCTAAGCGAACTTAATTTCATTAAAAACCGGAAAAAGTTAAGGGCTAATTACAAAACAAAAAAGGACACGAAATCTTACAAAAGTATCTAAAAAATAGTTCCTGACTAGCGAAAGTGATGAAATTCCGTTGTGGGCAACCGCAGCGGCTATCCGTTTTGAATGGGAATGCCCCAGTCCTCCTTGATCATGTCGGAGGCCTTCTCGCCGATCATGATGACGGGCGCATTTGGATTTCCATTGACAATGGTTGGCATAATACTCGCATCGACCACGCGAAGGCCCTGCACTCCGTTGACCCTCAGCCGTGGGTCGACCACTGCGGTGACGTCCCAGCTGGGTCCCATCTTGCAGGTGCCCGACGGATGGTAGATGGTGAAGGTGAACTGTTTGAGGCAGCAGGCCCAGTACTCGTCGGACATGAACTCGAAGTGCTTGCAGCCGGGCAGCGGTATGTGATGGGGTCGGGAACCGAATCTCTGGAAGGCTTGGGTGCCCGAGACGTTGACAGCGATCTTGATGCCCTCAACGAGGACGTCGATATCCTCCTGGTGGGCGAAGTAGTTCGGGATGAGCTTGGGCTGCTGGAAGGGGCTTTTGCTGTTCAGACGCACCCACCCGGTGCTCTTGGGGCGCAATAGGAGCGGAAGGATGGTCCATGTCTCGGCGTTGAGGAGCGGTTTATAGACCGTGTTGAAGAATCCGTCGCGGAGGTTGAGGATCTTGCGGATTTGTTCGCCGCCGTCGGAGTTGATTGAACTTGGTGCGAAGTGGAACTGCATGTCGGGCCAGTCCACGGCTGGATCCTGGTACTTTGTGTTCACGAAGGCAACTCCTTCGACGCCCGAGAACGTCATGGGCCCGCGCTCGCGGAGGATGTACTCCATCGAAACGGGGATGTTCTGGAAGCGTGCTCGAGTGACGGTTACGGGCGCATCGACCACGAATGTCAAACCACCCAACCCGACGTGGTCTTGAAGGTTGTCACCTACTGGCAGGTCGACTACGACGGGAATGCCGAGATCTTCCAGATGGTCGGCCGGTCCTATGCCGGACAGCATCAGCAGCTGCGGGCTGTTGAGAGAGCCCGCCGACGAGATGACCTCGCGCCTCACGAAGACGACGTTCTTCTTTCCGTTCTTGAGGAACTCCACTCCGATGGCACGCTTGTCCTTGTTGAGAAGGATTTTGGTGGCCTGCGCGTTGAGCAGCACGTCCAGATTCTTCCTGGTCCTCACGGGCCTGATGAATGCCTTCGCTGTGCTGCAGCGCGACCCTCGACGTATGGTGGACTGCGTTATCATGAACCCCGTCTGTTTCTCGCCGTTTATGTCCCTCACCTCGTAGCCCAACTCCATGCCGGCCTGAAGGAACGCGATGGAGAGCGGACTGCGCCACGGTGCCTCTTGGACTGTGAGGTAGCCGCCGGTGTCGTGGTACGCCGTTCGTGCGAGGTACGGGTTGCGGACATCCTCCGACTTGAGGAAGTACTTCAGGACGTCCTCGTATCCCCAGCCGGGGTTGCCAAGCGACTCCCAGTGATTGTAGTCGTTCTTGCTGCCGCGCACGTAGACCATGGCGTTGAGCACACTCGAGCCGCCCAGCACCTTTCCCCTGGGCCAGTTGCAGCGGTCGCCCTTCATCGCCTGGCAGTATTGGCCGTTCGCCGACGGCGTTGTCTGATACTTCCAATCCAAGTCCGACAGCTGGAGGTAGCCCGCCAGAGCGGGCACATCCGAGATCTCGGTCTCATCGCCGCCAGCTTCGAGCAGCAGCACGGTCCAGTTTCTTATTTCGCTCAATCGATTTGCGACCACGGCTCCCGCCGAGCCCCCTCCAATCACAATGAAGTCGTATTGTCGTCGTATCTGAAAGGAAAAAAGCTTTAATCAGGACGCACTCGCACCAGGATGCAGGGGAATACTCACTGCTGCCGCCTCCGTCACCCTCGTCTCCGGGTCCACGTTCTGGTAGCGATAGAAGTTGATGCCAATCGCTAGGAGCGGGATCATCCCCAGCAGCGAGGTCATTGCGGAAAATGCCATCTTTCAGTAATTGTCAAATCCAGATCTCGTCCTTCTTCGCGTTGGTGGGACGCTTCTTGTCTGCCAAAATCTTCGGTGTGTAGTTGCGAATGCCCGGCCTGGCCGGCTTGAAGTTCTCCCTCGCCTTTTCGTCCTCCTCGACGATGTCCAGGTACGACTTGATGTACAAATGATGGTTCAGATAGTTCTTCTGTTTGTCCAACGATTTGCTCGAGAGCTTGCTGGATGATGCTGTCGATGCGGCTGATGAGGAGACAATCGACGCTGACGAACGTGACGATTGTGAACAGTAGTAGGACGAGTAGTAGAGACCACTGTCGGTGCTTTGCGAACCCGCCGACGACTGGGGGGACACTTGGTCGTAGACGTGTATGGGTTTGATTTTACCCGAAGTTGTTGATGTCGATTGATAGCCAGACGAGGAATCCGTTGACGAACTGTGGGTACTTGGGGTCTTGCAGACCTTTTGCTTGGGATAGTTATGCTTGCAACTTTTGACGTTCAGTAATTTTGTGCAGTGTTGTCGTTGATTCTGTTGCGATATCTCCTGGCCCATATTTTTTACGAAATATGTTGGTGCAGGAATCTGTAAAGAAATGGAGAAGGGTTGGGGGGTTAGTAAAGCGACTTAACGGGGGAAAGAAGGAGTAAACGTGCTTGATCGCCCAGTCAACCACCCTAGATACCTATAAACTGTCACGTAAAAGTCACCACAGCTCAGTGATTTATGTCGGAGACAAGCAAACCAATTGTCCGACATCACTTAAGTTTTTTATCACAAGGAAATCGGGAAACCCCCACCACACTGTCCACTAAGCTAAGCCCCCATAACAAACGCCATCAGCAAGAAAATCCATCGCTTGCGGCCACAACAATAAATGTCGACACCAAGCCAAGTAGTGTATCTAATTATGATCAATTTGTGAAGTCTCATATACTCGTGCCATATTTTATGGACAGCTGCCGCAACCTTTCAAAACGAATCCCCGTTAATTTTCGCAGCTAATCCGCTTTAACAAACAAACACCGTTCGCCGCGATGATTTGTCACGACAATTAAGTCAGTCGGTTGTTAAAAATTTCAAATCATCTCGAATTTATGCGGTCCACAACAACAGTCTGCATTTGAAGGGTTTTTTTTTCGTTTTTACGAAAGACTTGCTTCGATTTGATTCACAAATTCATTTCGATTCGATGATGACATCTCGGCAAATATACGAGCTACACGACAGAGGCAACAATGAAGCGGTGATCATGGGCGCTAATGCGGCTGCCATACGATAGAGTTGAGCAACGAACTTTGTTGATGTTGTTTCGACACTCAATTGGTTTTTTTTTTTTTTATTTTGTGTGAAGACGAGACGAAAACTTGTTGTGGCTGCTATTGGGGGCATGATGACTGAAAAGCATCTTCGGAATGACATAAGTCTTGTGTGCAGGGATGGGGGGGTGTTCGAGCTCCCACTCGTCAATAAAATCGCGGCGCCAAGTTCAATGCCAGCACTGAACAAGACCACAATCACGTCGACAGCCGTCGCGGGCGAAGACGAAGGAGAACCGAAGCAATGATTGATCGACATACAAGATGCGAGATACTCGCTCCACAAGCACGCTATAATTACGATTTCTGGCCGACACATCGAGTGGCGAGTGGTCGAGAAGCTAATGAGTGTGGCCTATTGTATCGGTATCTATTACCGCTGATTGTACACGATTGAGATTCTATACGCTGCACAATACAGTGTTCAATGCGCATTCGACACACAAATGTACCATCGGCACGCTCGGTCGTTGGCATTGTTCTCCGACGGATATCTCTGCAATCCGCAATCAGATAGGCGCTTTGATATTTTTCCGATTAATCTTCAGATTTCCCTCTCGACAGTGGCGCAGCGGTAGCCCACTAGAAAACATCGTCCGATATGGATCGGCTTGTTTTGTTTGTAAAATTATGCAATTCGTGCAGTAATTGCTTGTTAAAACGTTTGACTAACAAGTGAAACGGACCGCTGGCCTGGTGGGATGTGAAAAATTCAGTGTTAACATGCTCGACACGCGACGGAGCGCGGGGGGCGGCTGAGACAATTCATGCGAAGAAAGCACGGAATATGGGCGCCAAATGAATTTTAATTAAGAGCCACACGAGTTTCGGCAAAGTTAGTGTGTGCCTCTATTTCTGGTTTATTTGCAGAATATTTTTTTTCCTGATTGTTGTTGTTGTTGCGTAAGACGTGCGTAGAGGTATGCATGAGTGGCGCTTTCTTCGTGAAACGAAGGCAAGAACCAAGAGGAAGTGACGGTGAAATGTACACGAGGTGGTTGCGTCCGCTCGACAAGGTGCTGGTTTCCATGGTAAATGCATCTGATCACTGCACCACCTGTTCAGTGGGTAATTGAGAGTCTATCCACTGAGAGGTAGACACCATCAGTAGCAGTAAGTCGTTTTCGTGGTAACCAGACTGAAAGCATTTACATGTCGGACGTATGTAAGTAAGCAAGTGCATTGAATGTGAATGGTGAATTTGGAAAGTAGTCATTGCCGGGTGAAGATGATGCATCATTTGGTGCATGTCGGTTGAACTCTCTTCGGTTTGATGGTTGAGTGATGCTTGTCAGCGTGGTCTTGTGCGTAGTCCTCGATCTTGCACTTGGCCGTGGTGGTTGAATTGATCGCGGCGATGACAGTGGTGGTGTCTAGTTCGTTTTTCAATGTCAAGTTATGAGTGGTGGTGAAGACTGGTCGGTGTGGTGTTGCTTTTAAATGTGAGGGTACACTCAGAGAAAGATGGATGAATGACAAGGTAATTCATCGAACATAAGTATCGCCTCTTTCACACGCCCATGTGATGATGGACGGACGATAATGAGCGCACTGATGAAAAGTGAGATGTTATTAAAATGAGAAATGGAGTCAGTAGCCGCCGTGGTGTTGTAGATAGGTGGGTTGAATCCGGCGCTGAGGGTTCTAGGTTCAATCGTGGTGCTCCCATACATCACGGCTCCACCTCTTTCGAGTCCCTGATGGCATGTATAAATGAAGATTTATGTGTCAAAATGTATTCTAAAATATTTCACATACGCCTCAGTGATCCGTTCTAAGATCCCTGAATTCATGGGACTTTTGCATTGATTTGCGCTGGAGCTTGTGATGCGTGGGACCAATAGCTATACGTCAAATGTTCTATGCTCTGTTCATAGCTCTGAGCTCATGTCGCTTTACAATCCGTACTTGCTCGAGCTAGAGCCAATGATTTAGGAAACATGCCTTGTACAATGCTCAATTCTTTGACTGTCCACATGCTAGGGCCGCTATCGATGCTGTCACATGCGGTCTTGGAATTGATGGATGGGTTTGTATCTGCTCTTGGCGTGTTTTCTGTGTTTTTGTACTTAGAGAACTTGCCCTTTTTGGACCACAGATTGGCTCCGTATAAAAAATCAAACCACGAAAGAATAGAGAAAGTCCTCCATTCGAAATGAACCACAACCGAGGTCAATATCCTTCCACATCAGCCAACAAACCGTCTCCTATATTTTTCCTTTCAACCTTTCTCCACGCATCGAAGCACATGCACTAGCAATAACCGGCGCTTTATCATATTTTCTGATTCACAGCCAACCTCTAATCGGCTGTAATTTTGCCATGTTCCAAGCCCGCCTTCAGTTCAAACATGATCCATAAATCAATTCGGTTGGCGGGTCTATTATGCATTTCCTCAGGTTCGGCGATGGGAAGTCTTCTGAAGAAGAAACAAATTTCCAAGAGACAAGAGGGTATCCCCGAAGTGATGAAATTTGATTGAAGACTCTTTGTCGAGTGTGTTGCATAAGTTCGAACAATGCACCGATGGGAGGTGGACTGTACGATGATTTATCTCTTGCGCATACAAATGTATCTGCTGCAGTTGAGAGACACTGAATTAGGAATACAAAGGGGACTTGCTTCATAAACATATAATTCAATGGCGTTATTTAACTGACAAATGCGTGATAAGGAAATGATTTAATGGGCTTAGCGTTGGTCAATATCCGGAAGCAAACAGACTATATCGTCTGGTGTTTGGAAAGGTCGATGGGACTAGAAAATCGATGGTAAATTATCGGTACGAATCGATTTTTAAAAATAAAGTATTTGGGCATTTCTTTGATATTAAAAATGTGTATTGAGACAAAGTCACACAAATACAATTGTATCATCGGCTCACAAATAGATACACCAGTTTGATCTGTAAGTCAAGAGTTGGAGGTTTTCTGTATTTTTTTTCTGAACTGTTTGGGCTAATTCAAGTCATTGAATATCGAGTTAAAGTTCCTTAATTTATGGCCAAACGGCTGGCGTGGCAACTCGCCTTGATCGCTGACGACGCAAAGCACTTGGGAGTCAAATCCAATTAGATAAACAAACATGCAATGACTCCATCAAACAGCGTTCAAATTTGAGGCTCAGTTTTTAAGCATTCACGTGAACATTTATTACACGGTTGCATTCAATAAGCATATGTGTATTTAGTCAATGGCGGATACGCGGGTACACGTGCACATGCACGTTCTGCATACACGGCCGGCCGTCTCTTGACTAGTTACATGCGAATTTAAGCGACAGTGGAAATATAATGGTACCGTGTAACACAAATTCGCGCATGTACGTGAAATCGTCAGCTCTGATTCAAATCACAATAAAATAAAAAGTTTTAAAAATTCTTGTCAATACAGAAAAAACGGTGATTTGCGAGACACTTGTGATTTTGAGTGATATTTTCGAGCCCATTAGCTCGTATCTCCCTAATAACACGTGTAATATTATCTTCCAAGGCCGCAATTGTCTTTGCTGACTATCTGGACGCCCAATTTCACCGGTCCCTGACGAGAGTTAAACCCTTGCCGAACTCATTTCTCAATATCTCCATTGATTCGCTTGCTATGTGTTATGTAGTTCCGTTTGGCGGCCACCACATGTCGACCAGACTCGTATATTTGGGGCAGAGGAAGTTCTAAACCATTGAACTACAGCGGGAGTCATTGACGTCAACGTTGTTCTCACGGTCAGCCTTGAAAAAATACCGGCCAATGATATCGCAGTCTGTGGCACAACGCAAGAGAGGATACCCGTGTCTAGGGTGGAGCAGCAACCTGGCGTGTGAAACTGTACCAAGCTACTCAGAGATCGGGCTAAAGGGAGAAGGTTGTTGGTTGATGCGCAGCTCCACCTCGCATTGAAGTGCCACACAAATAAGAAGAAAAAATATAACGTCTAACTATAAACCATTTTTACGTATAAGGCAGGTGGCTTGAAATTGGTACGAAATTTGGTCATTATGGCTTGAATTGCTTGTTCACTAGGAAATACACGAAAGACATTTCAGATTTTCAATAATTTTGTAATATTTGCTCTGGTGCAAATCTTTCCGTGATAAAATGGGCATGTAAACTGAACATGTTTCTCTTTGACACATGTCACAAATCAAATGTAAAATTCGGCTGAAAATGTGAACGCTTGTTAATACAAAGTTGGCAGACTTGTAGAAGCATTTTGACTTTTTTCCAACTTGTCGTCAAGCAAATCGCATCGACAAATTGTTGAGTGTGGACGCAGCTAATCACTTATTATTGGCACACACACCCTGTCTGTGCGAAGGTTGAAATCTTCGCCTATGCCCTCTTAAAGACGTGGTTGTAAACGTCGTTCGGGGTTTTTGAAACAAAATGATTAAAAAAACGCCTGCTAAGTCAATGACACTGTGAATATAATCTCAATGACTGCCGAGATGTATTGTAGTTAATTAATAATACGTATCCATCGCAATAAGTCCAGGATCAGGTCTAATCCACATAAACTAAGTGACAACGATTTACGAAGATTGCATATGAATTTCATTTGAATACTAAATCTATCTAAATCTTTAATAAATCTCGAGCATTGAGCAAGATAAACAGCAAATTACACTGAATTCCACCACAACCGCAAATCAAGGCAACATTTTCGAGTGTGAACAAATATGTTTTCGTTTGCTTACAGATAAAATCCAAACAAAATTCTCAAAAACCGTTTAAAACTTCTAATAAATTATAAGAAAACTGTAGCAACTTTTTTTTGGGTAGAAGTGTGTATTAATTTGGTGCAACTGAATTTGCGTTATCCATTTGCTTTTCTTCAAGGTTGCTTCGCTTTGACTCCGAAGTGGAACAGAACCGGAGAGAGTCAAACCGCAGAACATGATCCAGACAAAAAAAAAAAAAAACCCAAAATATCACTGTTTTTTAAATGACTACACAATACACATTTCTCTTGTGCACACAAACAGGTCTTCCTGCAGACAGATATCCGTGAATTCTCCAGTCACCTTGGTTTACGATCCGACGCTCGGTTTTATGTTCATGTAGCTTTGCAAGGCATTTTGGAATCAATTTTCCCCTCGATCAACAAGTTCAAGTTTTACGACACGCCATTTAACAGATTGTCCATATTTCTCAATTAAACAAACCGATGTGTAAACAACATCAGCTTGGTGCGGCCGTGGTAACATCTGCATGTCCGGTTTGAGACTCATGTCGCAGAGAGCAAAAATGTTTATGGGCTGCCATGCAATTGCCTCCAAAGTCCATCCGTGTGTCTATCCTTGGACACATTCAATCTTTCAGTAGACACGCGTGGCGTAGTTTTTATCCTTTTTGTCGCGTCGAACCATTTGCAGAGAAATTCCATTTATGATTATCAGACGGGAAAAAAAATGTGAACAAAATTAGCATGAATTGAATAAAAAGAAAGTCCCACACGACGTAACACAGACTCAATCATGCATAAACGAAGACAATATTCAAAATGGAAAAATATAGCAACCCATCCTTTGCGGATAACTTCAACAGCAAACTTCACAAACACAGTCAATCTCATCTAACCTCAGTGTTCACAGCATCACTCGCTGGTGGATCCATTGGGCTGTGATTCATTTCACTTTCACTCCTCTGGAGCACATCCTTTGAATCAGACAAAACGATAACCATTCACTTTGATCACACACAACCGATAGGGACTGCCGCATCCCCTTCCGCTGAACAAACGCTCGCCGATACACGATCTCACAAACTGACCATCGTCAGCTCGCCCGACTAATGCTTGAGCAGGCACAAAAGATGAGGAAAATCGTTTAATTTAATCAAATTTGCAAATGGCATGTCATTTGAATGTTTTAACCAAAAACCAGCTAACGATCGAACGAAGGCTGCATTGGCTACAGAAATCGACAAAAACTGAAGCCAGTAGCGGCGTAAGTGTTTAATTATTCCCTCGGCACTGCATGCGTTATTGGCTTGCATAATCGCAGCGAGAAGAGTCTGTCCAAACACCGATCGCAGAGGAGGCCCCCGTCAGAGGTTTCTCTATTGGCGATCATGAATATATGCAGACGTGAACGGCGGGTACACGCGGACACTTGTGGGGCTCTTTAAATTGGTCTTTCGCTTCACTTTAATTTGGGTTATTACCATCGTGGGCTAGATGTTCGAGTTGGTGTGTCAGTTTGTTCTTCAGTCGTTCATCCGTCGAATGATGGGTTTTGATTTATTGAGTGAGAGTAGCAGCTCTTCTGCTCGCAATTCGTATTCACCGTGCGAACGGGGACCGGTGATCGTGCGATTTACATGGAGAAACTGATACGTGATTCTTGGGTTTATTGCCTTTCTCACTCTCGTACTTCGGCGTGAAGTGCTCTAGTTGGTTTATGACGGGCCGGTGCTGTTGATCGGACTGCGCACCGACTGTGCGTCGTCCACATCGTTGGGGTTTCATGCCACGGGCCCGCAGAATGGATTGACATGGCTGCGGTTTGTGTTGATTGAAATTTTATTGCTAACTGCAGTGAGTCGCAGTGAAAGATGCATAAAGCGGCGATTCGATTGGATGACGGACGACTCAATTGGTTGTCATTGATTTATTGGCGACCGTTCGAGAATGTTGCCGTAATGATGAACGATGGGAGCAAAATGTGCCGTGCCGTGCCCCTATCGGTGGTTGGGTTTATGGTGCCGTTTTAAGGCATGTCCACCGGTGTCTGACTCATTTATGGCCGCGCATTACATTGGTTAGGATGGCATAAACATTTTAATTGTGTCTTTTTAGTGCACCTCGGGGAGGGACTGTGTTCAAGCAGAAGCTGCACCCAGGTCTGAAGAAAATTAAGTCAGTCACGCCATTGAGGGAGTCGTTTTCACTGGAATATCTTTCCGGTTCAGCCTTGTCACGGGAGGACTTTCAGTCTTTCTGGGTGCATCCTTGTCTCCTAATAAAGCACTTCAATTCTTTGTCTAAAAGGGTGACTGCTCTTGATGGTGGCCGGTTGGCGGTTTGGTGGACTTCTGTCGTCATTGGCGGTGTACATTTCAAAATACTGGCATCTACTCTTTTTTTTTTAAACAGAAGAAACCGTAAATTGGACAGTTGCCACACTTTCGAATCGATCATCTGTGATCGTTGACAGCTATCACTTGTCAGTTTGATCAGGACAAGGTCTGTGGGATTTTGTAACCAACATTTTATTGCAATGAAATGCTAGATGAGTTGTGAACCAACATAAATTCAGTGCCAGAAATGTTAAGCAATGATCTGAGTCTTGCCGCATTGCTGATGACAGCAGTCGAACGTCAAAAATTGCCCACTTTGAAAATGTAGTAATGATGAGGTTATGACAGGACGCAAATGACATCATGTGCTGAATGCTTGAATGCGGTCTAACTTATAAAAAATGTTGTCAAGACTTTAATCTGAGGTTTGTCCAGCTTTTAGAGCAACCGCACATATTGTGGATCTTCTTGTACTATCACGAGTGAAGGCCACACGACTTCGTGTTTTGAGAAGGTGGCAGTATCATTATCTGAGTTATCAACGACTTGAGAAAGTCAGAGCCTTTCAAATAAAAGTTGTTATGTTCTTGTTGATTATTTCTACGCATTTACTCACTACGCCCATTTCTGGCAAGACTTCAGTAGATTAAGAAACTGTATCTTGAGCGTTACGAACTGTATGACTCAAATTCAGATGGAAAGGTATATCCTGATTAAGTGATATTCGAAGCGTCAGATTACTAACATTTTATGGTAAAAAATAGAAGATCCCAGAACGCGAATAACTGTGGTTTTCGATTCGAAACCTTATTGTCGGTGAAAATGAACTACACCATGGCGTAAGCAGCACACGGCATTTAAATTACTTAGGTTCTCCAATCAATTTGAAATGCCAGGGGCATTGGTTTCCTTTAGTCTTTTAAAACTTTTAAATTACAGGATGCACCATTCAGCTCTGAAGAGAGTAGAGACATTATTCCCATTCGAAAAGGACTGACGATTCTCAGATTATGTGATTTTCTTTTAGTCACAGAACTTAATTACTTCCTAAGTCAGCCAAATCCATGAAGGCTTTCTGTTCTCAACAGTCTAAGGTACAATTCTTCAAGCCATGAAGGCCAAATTTTATTGTATTCATTACTTTCTTTACTCCGAACTTTCGGTCTTCGCTTACTCCAACACGAAGGGTCGAGTGCTAAGACTTTCGTTAGTTATTATATTTTGTATTTTTCGTGTTAAAACATCAACCAAAAGAGTTGCTTTCAGGTCGCCTCCTACGAAGCATTAGCTCTGCCGTCCTGATTGTCGTTCAGCAATCGGTTGTTTGATGCATTTTGGTCCTTCGAGCCGGAAATTTGAAGTCAATATAAGTGGATAAACTCAAGTAGCAATGATCTAAGGTGTCCGCAACAATGTCGTTTTTTGTATTCGCTCCTGGACAGTATCTCACCGAAACGACTTAAAATACTTTTATTTCAGTTTCAGTAGTGCCGTGTCAGTGACTCAAATTTGTTATCCAATTCGTGATTCTTTTGTATTTCATTTAAAGATGGTATGCAACTGAACATTGCTTTATTCATGCTGTGTGATAAATATACAAGTGTGATTAATACAACGCATCCGTTTACTGGATACTTTTTTTTCCCGCCGACCATCATCAGTTCACATTTGACAGCCGTGGCGAAGTCAATTTATCATAGACCAACTAACGCTGCAACATCGAGTCTAAAAGGGGGACAAACAACTTTTAACAACGCAAAAGATGTTGCTGAGAAACGTGATCAATGAACACTACAACCCAATGGAGAGACTACATCTTGACATGGTTGCGCCTGTGGTAATATTGAGTCATATTTCTTTGAGGATGTTTGGACGAGATGGATCGAGGAGCCCCTTGGCTAGAGAGTGCCACTTGACCAACATCACATTTGTTGCATAAATCCACATATAATGTGATCAACATTATAAGTTCGCAATATGGTTTGGTTAGGCTTGGGAGTTGATAGGCATAAGCTGCGTTCACGGTATCATCTTAGTGTTTTCGCAATGTTGGGTCATAACTAATGGCAAAATAGTGTGTAAGTACGTTAAGCATTTAAGAGCTTTATTTTCGGGAATGTTGAAAGCCAAATCATTGTCTGTGAACATAAATAGGAACTAAGTAATGGCACGTAATACAGCAACGTCATTCACAAGGGTAGTAAGGATGAAACCAGATTCGAGAATGTTTGTTGTCTGTGAAATCGGTGTTCTTCAATATATCAAGCTGCAGCCGATGACATTATGCCAATATTGTACAATTTATATAATGTTTGAATTTCTGAGTGCAACCTCGGTTACTTAGTTTGATTAATTGAATGTGCAGTTGCTTAACAAAATACAAAGTAGGGAAACAACTTAATTATAGTGATTCTACATCTAGGTTTATAGCTTTAAAGTAAAACAAACAATAATGCTTGATCAACGCAATGTTGTCTTTAAACGTTAAAATGCCATGCCAGCCATCGGCAACTGACAAGTTTATCTGGTTTTGTCTCTGCCTTGTTGCTGCGGTGTTGTGTATCGAATGTGTTGTATTTGTGCCATAAGCTCAATTATGCGAGACACAATTGTGTAAGCGAAATCATGCATTTTCGGTAACGAGACAAGAAACTGGAAGTTTTGTCCTGTTGCATCAGCTGTGATGTTTATTGAATTAATGATGAAATGTTCCAAGAACTAAACGTTAGTAAATGCCATTCCATTACTTTGTCAATCACACGCCTACCTCCACCTCCCTACCTACTACCTTCACAACGAGCCTGTGCCCATGCTGTCTTTTATACGGGACCTAGGGATCACTTGTGATAGGGAGCTAAATTTCCAATCCCACATTCACCAAATGATTCAAAGAGCCAATTCTTCATTTGGCTTCATAAAACGCAGGTCCGAAGAATTCTCGAACCCTTACGTTACTAAACGCTTCTACATCACTTACGTTAGACCTCTCATCGCATATGCCAGTCAAGTTTGGTCGCCATATTACATCGGCCACTCATTTCGTATTGAAGCTTTTCAGCGTAGATTCCTACGTTTTGATTTACGGAGCCTCCCATAGTCTGGCAGCCTTTCCACTCTATGAGGACCGACTGCAGCTTATCGGTCTGCAAATCGAACATACTCTTCGTTTAATAATAATAATATGGGTGGCGCTACAGCTCGTAGAGGGCCAGGACCTAGCTTCTCAGCAACCACTCGTGTTGTGCGTGCTATTGTTCTATCACGAGTGGAAGGGACCTATAGTTTTATGCCGACTCCGAACGGCCAAGTTTGAGAAGCTTTTTCTAGACAGTTAAACTCTTTGAGCATTGTCAGTGACTCGAAAGAGGTGGGGCCGTGAAAAATTATTTCTTGTCGTACCAGGAATCGAACCTAGACAGGTGGGTCCAAGTACGTAGGAGACGACGCACATACCCACAACGCCACGGGCCACCACTCTTCGTTTACCAACTCTTAATTGGAACAATCGAAACTCCAATCCCTGTCGCCTTGGGTATGAACCTCTTTTTTTAACCTTTTGCTGAAATAGACATTTTTGGTCCTCTCTTGATCCTTGGCATTTCTGTAACATACATGAAGTGACCAAATTATTCCATAGGATATTCATTCAGCTAACCAAACAGAACAAAAACTAACTAGCTAACTAGTTGGTGAAAATGTCCAACCAAAGACAGCCTTTGAGAAATTGTCTTATTGTTCATCGAGGACCTCGAGGACCTCGTTCACGTTCGTTTCTATTCTAAGTACTCTTCAGTGACTGTTCCGCTACCATCTTAGCATACACTTAAGGCAAGACAATCCTCCTATCAACACTCCAATCTGCCAACCAGGACTCCAGTAGGAAGAGTGAAATATACTTTATCACTCTTCCTACTGCAGTCCTGGATGCATCTAAGCAATTTAAAATCATCTACAAAAGTACATCAGACGCACGAAATTGGCATTGAGGCAACTAATAGAAAGCATGGACCTTCGGATCGCAGTTTGCAGCGATCAAATCAGTCCTGTGCACTCTAAAATCGTAACAGCTCAGCATTCCAAGAAAAATGACCATTCTATGCCCGAAGCGAAGACATTGCCAAGCAACTGGGGCTGCTTCTGCATTAGGATTGTGTCACTGTTCTGTTTTGCACGAATGCCTAAAGCAGTGCTAGAACTTCAACCCTCTATGAAGACACGACAATCATTAAGAGAGCTCTGGCACTAGCTGCATGCCGCCATGAATCAAATCCAGTAAGTTATTGCGCCAAAAAGTTGCAGAGCCAGTCTTCAAATCTATGTTTTTTCCCATGGCTCAAATCTGATGCACTCAACGATAGCGATCAGTGACCTCCACTCACCCACCGAATGCAAATCCGATGACCTTTCATGGAATTTCATCACTCGTGGACATCAAATCTGTCGTTGCAGTCGCTGCTCTCATTCCATCATCGCATCTTGTCCCATATCCCTTCATTTCGGCATGACTCACGAGCTTCGTGTTATCGCATCGCCAAAAAGGAGGTTAACAAATTCATCTTACACATTTGCTGGGCGTTGTGTGCGGTGCTTTCGCCCCTTTCGACACATCCATCCGAATGCATATCAATCCATCATCAGACTTGTTAATGCGTGCCACTTCTGAACATTTGTAACCGCATGCAAATCAGTTGGCATACCTCAACACGTTCGTGTGTATGTATCTCCTACCTGGTGAGCAGTGCTGACGTCTGCACGTTTTTTTTCTTTTCTGTTCAGCTTCCAAAAGCAGACATTGCATAAGTCTAAGCGCAATTATAACGCACCGCTTGACATGAAAACCAAATTCAAATCAAAACTATCGAGTCGGCCGCCGCCAAGTCAACAGGTGCTCTTGGCTCTGGTTGGGAGAGAAAATTGGTAAATGGATCCGAAAAAAGGTATGATTTCAGCCCGGAAAGTGGTGTGTTGTGTGTCTATTGCTCAATTTAATTACTCGCTCATTGATAGCTCGGGCGAAACTGACGAGGAACAAGTGAGACAAAGACGTGGATGATGAGATACTTAATGGATGGCATGCGGAAAATATGTATTTGCCGCTCGGCAGCCTCAAGTAGCAGGCGATCGGGGGCAGTTGACGGTATCTGTTGTGTGTCTCAGGTCGAGGGAAACACACTCACCAGATAACTGAGCCAGAAATCAAAAGGTATCGCGGCGTTATGTAAGTTGATTGTGTTCGACTTTGATTCGAACTTAATCGCTTGGAATGGAATGTAAGCGTTGATTTGTTGCGTCAACACGTGGTTATGTGAAGTTTGTTTTTCGGTGAATTAATTAGAGACTGGTTGGGACGTAATGGCTTGACATTGAACTAAAGTGACGAATTATGAATTGATTCCTGGCGGGAGGTGGTGGTGTTAATTAGTTGCTGCCTACGTAAGGATTCACGTCAGCGTAAACTAAAGGACACTTGTGGAACAGAACTGGTTGATGAAGATGACGGACATTGGACATGTGCATTTTTGTTGTCTCGATTGCTATTTATTTTGAGAATGTTGTCCATAAGCATGATGGTAGCCAAAGACACAGGGCAAACGTACGCGTTTATTATTTAACGATGACTGACAAATTTTGACAGTTGATATGCGCATTCATGCTGGAGGAACTGAATGTCCGACTCGAAGAAGAAAGAAAAAAAGTGCAAGTCATTACAGTGACATGATTCTAGCCATGCTTCGGGTCGAAAGTTTAAGGTGGTTGGGCCACGTGAAGCGCATGGACGGTTAGGTTCTGGGCACGAGTATGGCTACAAGCCATTGGGACAACGCGCCAGAGAATTCTTGTCTTCAATGTATCCACACATGTGAAAAATCTAAGTGTTTGGTGGATGAAGCCGAGCTTTATACCGTTCGCCATCCGAAGAAAAAAAATATCTGAAGAAAAACACGTGTTTTTTGCAATGCCCACCGATTGGTATAGTCTCAGATTTCTAAACTCATTCTAAAAAGACAATTGAAGTCCTCCTGAATTCATTTATTGATCGAAAATATTTAATTTAGCATCTCAACATGTGGTCAAAGTAACACACTGAAGTTTTTTGGTGAATTTGTCAGAACTTTGTCCGGGCGCTATTTCAAACACGTGTTTATTTCGCTCGTCAAATGTGGCAAATTTGTTACCAGAATTATATATTATATTCAATTTTATTGTTCTAGGGTCAACTCTCGACGAGAGCAACTTTCATATTTCACGGCTCCACCCCTGCGAGTTGAAAGGGCTTCTCAAGCGTCGGCGTTCGGAGTTGGTATACAATTGTAGGTCCCCTCCACTTGTCAGAGGACAATTGCACGCATAACGTGAGTGGTTGCTGTAGAATCTAGGCCCAGGTGCACCTTGAACTGCAGCATCACCCATCATAAATGAATTCATTAAAGCACCGCAAATTTTGACTTTATTCACTCTTCTGGAAGAATTTCATACATATTTACAATTTGTGTACGTACATGTATTTACACTCAATTCGATTGTGACTATGACGCACGAGAAAATAAAAAAAAAAATGGAAAACATTTCAGCCATCCTTGAGTGTGATAAAAACCGTTCGAAAACTTTCTTGAGTACGGTCGAACATTAATAAACCCATTTTGAATATAAGGGGAAACGAAAATCAGTCGGTTGGTATATTGGGGTGGTTTAAAATGGCACATGATGCGGCCGACGTTTCAATCACAAATCGATTAAACTACTCGACGGATTTATCATTCATTTTGTCGAGAGGGTATACAAGTTCCTTTTACCTGAAACTTTGAAGGACATAAATAAGACATTTGAGTTGTGTGTGATATTTGTTTGTCAGAATCAATCGATCAATAATCGTCGCTGAGAGACTTCACTGTTGTCTGATTTGTTTTCATTCGTACCAAAGAAGCTTGTGAGGGACCGAGGCGGAGTTGTAAAACGTAAGCATAGTGCATCGAAGCAATGCAATTAACTGCGAATGCAAAATTTCATGACAACACTGAGGTATGGCATCGAAGCCCTCCCTTTACTTTACGGTTCTGATCTAGTTTCAAATGCTTTCGCCTTTCGAATCTTTGAAACTAATTGTCAGTCAATGATATAGTATCGGGTCGGAACATTCGGAACATATGTATTATTTGTATTGCTAGGCTTGCACGTCGAAATTCGACGTGTTTGTGCACATTTACGCGAAATTATGGTGCAAGTATCTTTCCTATGGTGTAAGTATCATGCCATTTGGTTTAGCAGAACGGCGTATAAGCGTACCACAAAAATCGGCAGCACGTATTTATATATAGACTTAGAGCAGTCTCGAATCTCTCGACCTGTTCTCCAAGAAATGCGGATACATTCAACTGACTGCCAAATGAAAACGTCATAAATTCAGATCATATACTACATATACGAGTATGTATGTACATAATAAGAAGAATATTTGTAGCGCTCGAAGACTGAACTGCCGCCTATCTCTTAACGAGATGGCCGAGTATTTTAGCCTCAATCTCGTGTGGCTGCCGGGATATTGTAACATTTGAGAAAATGTCGAAATTGTTTAGCTATCGAACTCTTCTAGGCAGACCAGTAGCCCTTCTGGATGTCATGTGCCACCCACGTCTGTCGATACTGTTGTACAAAACACCTAGTAATGCCTGAATCGATTAATTCTACTATTTGTAGATGGTTGGTTTGTGGTCTACTCTAAACGATCACAAAGTTGGATCGGAAAGAGTAGGCCAGCTTTCAGGATTGTCATCGACATTATCAACGACCATTGTGACATTGGAACACACGCCTGTCCCCTAATGCCTTCTGCGGAAGTTGCAGAAATGCAGAAACATTACCCAGAGGCTTATTCCTTCTGACTGAACTAAGCTGCATTTGCATTTGTGTCAACCATCTTCACCGCTTTGTAAAAAGCATTTTCTGGTTTCCGAAATAGGATCCAAAGCTTCTTGTGGTAAAACAATGCGCCTTAAATGTGACTGTTGCAGTCAGTCTCTTGAATCTAATCATATCTCTCTTTTTTTTTTGTTTTTATCGCAATAAACTTACTTATGAAGTTTATTTATTTTCTCTTTCCAGGTACGTCATACATGCTTCAGATTCTTCTAATGGGAGTGGTAAATAATTTAAGCATTTTTCGTTATTGTCCTAAAATTAAACAAAATTGGTCTTAATGTACGAGTCTTTGATTTTTCGAACCAAGATGTATTTGACATAGTTGACGGTGGCACGTTGGAACAGGCAAAAGGAAGAAGCATTCACTGTGCCACTAATCTTGCGAACATAACAAATTCTAAACGTCTGTTTTACTTCACCTGCAAGCCCCTGGTCAAATAGAAATTCTTGACTGTTCCCAAAAGTGGCATCCAATGTCTAAACACACCTCTATTCTGAAGATTGGCGATGATGGCGATTCTAATCAATCTAGTTTGTCTTGGCGATCAACGAAGATACCTAGTAAAGGAATGTACTAGTCAGAGGGAATGCCTATATGCTTGATGATTGAGGATTAACGTGTAGCCCCGACTGTCTAAAAATGACGACTAGCCGTATGTAGTTTGTTCGTGGCATCAACATACAACAAAACATGGACATGTGACAGTTCCCTTCAAATTCTTCAATTGCCATCGATTACGTCTCACAAACAAATAAACGGCCACGCAATGAGCCACGAACGGCCCAGCCCCGATGTGTAGTCCTTGAGCGTCATCGTTGAAAATGTAATTTTCGAAACTAACTCAGCTCAACGGTCGGAATGCGACTGATACTTGTATGAAAATGCGTGCACTAGCCCACACAGGATAACCTTCACTACACCGATACAAGTGTGCTTTGTTACACGTGCCGCTTTACAAGTAGAATTGAGAAGCGTAGACAGAAAAGCATCGTTCAGTGGTGAGCTAAAAACTTAAATCGAGTGAGCTCTCTCTCAAGCGCTTATCGCTCATTGACTCCCATGATTTTGTGTCTTTTCTTTTCCCGGTCATCGTCCTATTCATTTGTCGCACGCGACCTTGCCTTAGCCTTACTCTAACAAGTTCATGGCGCTATTTATAGCTCCATAAACATTTCTCAAAACAAATTCTCCACAACTTATCCACACAATTAAAAAGTTTGTCTCTCCCAAGTCCATTGCTCCTGCACACTCGGCAAAAGGTTTTTCCCTTTCTATTCCACCGTTGCGCTCATTTTTCAGTTTCCTCCCACTTGGTTGGCCCACGGACTTTCCCGCTCACTCGTCTCGTGCCTTCGAGTTCGCAACATTTCAACGCAAACAGACGGCATGGCAAAGTCGGCGACTTTATCATTGCACCGTGCGAGCGTGCCGCGGCGGTGCCGGTGAGGGGGTGAATATTATCATTTGATTGTATGCATGTCTATTGCACTTATACGCTGCCTGCAGGCCACCGCACTCTGCTCCCCTGCCTATCATGTGCTGGCAATGCCAGTGAAAGTGGCAATCTAAGAAGTTACCTAATCCAAATTGACATGGTGGATAGTTTTTTTTTGCTGAAAACGAAGGAAAAACGCGACGCGAGATGAGTGCGTCATCCGGGAGGGGATAAAACGCGCGCACACACATCCCAGGTCACTGCGCGTCTTGACAGATCTTGGAAACGTTTTGGTCGTCTCGTTTTCTTTTGGCGGAGATCATGTCCGGTTGCGCGACGTGATTTGAATGTCCTTTGACAGGCACTAACTTCGTTCAGTTTGGAATTGCAAATGAGTATTCGATTCCACTGGGACTAATTGAAGAACTCTTCGGTTACGCTGACCGCTGTGCTGGATAAGGCTTTCGAATTCCCACGTGATGCAATCAATTAAATCATCATCGTCGCGGTGTACCGTCTTTCAATTGGTCTCATGGGAGATTCTTTTGTGTAAACAATTGTGGGGCAATATTTGCCGGCACACCCACAAGCCTCATGGGATGGTGGCATCGTTGGTAGTGTCTTCAAATGCAAATAAAATTCAAACGATATTTCTCAAGAGCATAGAGAGAGAGAGATAAAGTGACGGTTTTATTGCGTGAAAGCTGGTTGCATGATGTCGGGGAGGAATTCTCCTTGCGTGATTGGCGCACAGATTGTATGGTCTACGCAGTGATTTGTATTTGATACGAGCAGTTGTTGGGGAATTGCGTTGAGAAGAGAAGAGAGGTGTGCCTTCCGGTTGGCATATGGGGTTCAAGGTGACTTTTGTTTATATTCTGCGAGATTGAAGCAAGTTCTGATATTAACATCAAAAACAGCAAGGAGACCATCAGTGGCAAGTTTTTGTCACCTCTCTGTGTGGCTCTGGGGTTACTTTAGAATACCGTGCATGTTAAAGAATGTAATTGGATGGGATATTGGTGCATTCGACTAGTCTTAGATGACTCGAGAAATGGAAACGAATCAAACTTTGCTTCACTTATGACAGAGACTGCAGTTGGAGTTCTACCAGCTAACTGAGGTGTTCGAACGAATGCTTCAAATGACTGTCATTAGACGCTCGCAACTAAAATGGCTTTCAAATGGAGTACAAGACAGGGATTAGAGGCTTACAACTTGCCCTCGTACATAAATTGATGAAAAGGAAGAACATCTTAATATCCTAATGGTTGAAGATGTCCTCTTTGTTTTAATGATAAGCATTCACTTCTCGCCTAATCATGATGCCAATGTTTATACGGTCTGTTACGCATCCGTTTTAACTCATGGTAATAATGGGCGATGTATGGCTTTCTCGCAACCACTGTATTGACCACAAACAAACACAAGGTTCATCTGGGAGGTCGTTATGCCGCTGACATCCATAACCGGTGACTATACAAACATTTCTCCTAGAGTAGCTTTTGAATAAGACAGTATAGGAAGCGACGTCAGAAGTTATTCCTTCTGAATGTTTAGAGCACCGGCACCGACACGAGAGCTTCTTTTCTTTTTGTTGAATTTGCCGCTTGTGCAGGTTAGACTCCTTGGATTTCTATTAAGTTGTTGACAGTGTACGTCGTGCCGCAGCTTTCCCGCGTCTTATTTGTTCTGCAAACCACTTCGGGAACGGAAGAAACCCGGCACCGAATGTCTTTAGATCAGCAAGAGATGATGTTGACAACATTAACGCAAAAATAAGATTCATACACTTGCAGCTAGTTCGTCTTTGATGCTATCAAAAATATCCTCAATTGGAGTGACAATACGTGTGCATGCACGTACCTTTAATTGGTTCACAATGAAATAAATATTGCGAAATTGTAATCAAAATTGTTTGTTATTTTTATTTTTGTTTTTTCAACGTCAACCCTCCCTCTTGCTAATTGGTGCTAAAATGTGGTCTAGACCGCGGCCAACTCTCACTTGCCTGTTCTCCCGTACTTTCTTCTGCGGCGTTCGCAATGAAAAGTTAACGTTTTTTTGACTTTCCTGCGTTACATGTAAATTTCTCCCAGACGTGTGGTAAAAACAAAAAATTGGAATGCATATCAGAAAAATGGATACACATGCTAAATGGATTTTTGTTTTTGTGTTAAATTATGCCATCATGTGCAAAAATAATCGTATTTTTTTGCTGCTAAAGTTGATAGTGAACTTGTAGAGCAGCTGCTTCTTCGAACGGAGAGGCTATGCTTCGATGGTTTGGTCATGTGACCCGAATGTCCTCATCATCACGACTTCCGAGGCGTGCCTGGAATGCGATTCCATCAGGTAGTCGACCGCTTGACAAACCCAGGATGAGATGGTTGGACTAAGTCCAAGAACTCGCCTGGTTACGCTTGGGCATAACGCCTGATGAATCAGAGTCGTTTGGCGGAGGATCGACTGGCCTGGAGATCTCTCGTGCGTGCATTACCCTCGCGACCCCTTTGGAGCATGCGGGTCGAAAGATGATGATGAAAGTTGATAGTGATAGTATTGAGTTGTAAACTCCTGCAAAAGCGAATACCAAACGGACTACGTCGCAGCGTTACTGCGCTCTCCGTCTTCGTGTCTTAACTAGTGAGACAAAGCAGCAGAGAACTACCGCCCGAATATGGCGAACACAAGTGGAGAAGGACCTGAACCATCCCGGATTTTAGCGCCACATAAATAATAAATAATAACAAGCGCCGTCCCCTTAGTGTCACATACCCTCAGATCACCGCTGTTTCCTGCGGTTTCGGTTTTTCTAAACTCAAGCATTTCTTTCTTTCCAAAAACAAATTATGACACGAAATAATAATGTATACAAAGCGGTGCCGTGGCGGTACATCTCGTTGAAAAAACCTGCTTAAATTAGCAACAGAAAATTATAAGACGCATCGGAATGCATAAGACCGACCTAAGGACTACCTATAGTATAAAGGAGTGACCTGGAGTTGGGAAGCTCTGCGGCTATGCCGCAAAAAACACTAGATGGTACTTTTTAAAAGACCCTGCCGCATGTTGTTACATAACAAAAATAAAATACAAAATTAATAAATAACAGAGAATCCGCCTTAGGAAGCCTGTACAGAAATGTCCTGCCGTAGTTTTAAGTAATGCAAGGAGTTGAAAATAAACTGATGATTCTGACTAGAAATCAAGTACTAGAGAGATATTCGACGTCACAGCTGATTGTCCCCTTGTCCAACGACAAGTTTTACGAATCGTCAGACATTTTTTGGCGGTAATTCACAAATTGTTGGACAGTTAATCTCAAATAGAAATGTGTCGTCCAGTCGTGTTGAGTTCCAGAACTATACCCACTGTCGGAGCTAATTACACGTCCAGAAATGAATCATATGCAGATATCCAACACCAATTTCTCTTGTTTGAAATTTGTTAACAGCATGGTTAGTAATATCTTTGCAGACCAATAGGAGAATACTAACTTCATGGTGCAAAATTTAAACGAGTAATTATTCAAATTTGCCCCAGGAAAGTCCGGTAGCTCACTGCAGCAGATGTCTGCTAAATGGCTTCCATACGCATGGTTCTAAAAACAAAAAAGCAGCCTTTCCTTCAAAACGAAAATATCAGTGGAACAGTGGAAGCATAAATTGTAACTAAAATTGTAAGGGCGAAGACAGGTAGAAGTTGGCTGATACTTGATTTTTAATTCTGACGGTAACCTCTAAACAAGGCGGAATGAAAAGTCACTTAAAACTTTCAGGTTCTTCATGAAGTCCTTGAGAAGAGGTTCAATTTTGTTCAGTTTGGACCTGTTCAACGAGCAAACAATCCTTTGCTACTCTTTTTTCTCCTGTGTGCTATTTTATTTTGATTGAAGAGGACTGTAAATGTTCAATTTGCGATGCAAGTTACCTCCTTCATTGCAACAAAATTTGTCTGTGCTGACGATTGTAACAGCAGCACTCGCTTGTCATAAGGGTCTGATGCACAATGTCATGCAAATGGGACTGAACAATGGCAGCATATATGACGATAGAGAAGAAAAAGAGGACACTGAACAGCCTTTGTCATTGCCCGAGGGTATATAAGGAACAGGGAGATAATTTCTGAAGTCATAAGAAATAACGCTCAAAATCATCCCTGCAGGTTTATAAGAACAACGGAGTGGCCATAGAAACATTAAAGTTTGACGTGTGAAATAGGAGAAAACGGTTGACCCATACGTCGGTCATCACAGTGCATCAACTAGGCCCTATGTAGGACATGTGCTCTTGTCCGTCTATTCACTTTTACTTATCATAAAGCAAGTAACACGGCGAATCGACAAGTGTGTTAGTCACCTTTGGATAATTTATTGATGAATTCTAAAGCTCTTCGAAGGCACGAGATATCCCTTAGCGTGTGTCGTTGAAGTGAGCATTCCATATTTAGTCATTGAGATATCCATTGTAAGGACACATCTTCGCCACCATTAACTCCTACTGGTATAAACAATTAGTTAAGTCCTGGCTGTCGAGAAAACTTGGCATTTCTTAGAGGATGTTCTAACTTTCCGAAAGGCAGTGACAGTTGTGGCCTTACTTCTGTCCATATATTTGCAAGTTTTCGACTTAACGGTATTTCATTTCCTGTTTTGGAAATTAGTAGATATTCTTGGGACCAATGCCAAATTAAGCCTTTCAAGAACACAAACTGATCTCTTGATCTAGGAACCTCATTTTTACCCACGTATCATTGGATTGGAATGCATTTGGGTCTAGAAATGGTGTCTTTGGCAACTGCCTTCGCTTATTTTGACATTTTGACTACTTAGCTGTGCTCCTGAACAATTGAAGGTCCCTACTGATTCAGGATTCACGTGTGTTGGAAAGTGAAGCTGCTTCTTGTAGACTTCTTGTGAAAGGAGAACACTGCGAATGTGATTTATGATCAGGTTAATCGAGGAACTAGACACCTCTTAGGACAAAAATGTCTTATAAATGTCTGCATTATTCCAACATCGCGATATTTCGTGCAGAAAAAGTTATCCGAACAAGTCCAACGTCCCCCTACACAATCTGCAATTCGTCCAACCGAAACACTCGCTCGCCTCATCATTCCCTTCACTTCACCCAGCACTCTGATTAACGCCGAAGAAAATGCAGCCACTTCCTTACTCAAGGCCACAGTCCCTGACTTTGCCTTCACTTGCGCCATTATTTGCTTTGAATTTCTCTCGCGCCACTGAACACTAGCGAATGCGGAAAAAACATGCGAAACATGTCACAGCTCCACATGAACGGAGTCTCAAAGTACACAGGAACAACAACAAGATCATTAATCAATCCGTATCTGATTTCAGTTCAGTCCACCCTTGTTGGAACCACGAACACGATCTGGGTACCAGCGCTGAAAACAAATGCGTCCTTCAGATGCAATTACCTTTGACTTTAAGTGCGGCTTGCCCGGCGGGTGTGCGTGAGGTAAGCTCGGCTTGAAAATGATGAAATCCTCAGGACTTAATGGGTTATCCTCAGTACTCTCCAGTCGATGAACGACGCGTTGAGAAACATTTTCGAATATTTCACCAATTTTTTTCACGAAATTTGTTCACTTGAAATCCACAGGCGCTCTTCGGGCACTTTAGGCACTTTGTGGTATTTGCTTCTTAATTGCACAACTTTGTATCTTGTATCTTTTGTCTTATATCTTGTAACTTGTTTCCACGGTTAACTAATCGAGTTCACTTTCAACCGCCGATTCACTCCGATCCACATAATATCGAGTACTGAACTTTCGATTCGTTGGGACGCCTCGGACAGGCCAAAACTCACTCGGAGCGGCACGGCCAACTTTGGAAATACCACCGCGCATCGACGTCGTGGTCTTCGCGACGAGAGTGTTCGCGTGTGTGTGTGATCGAGTGGAGAGGGAACGTGGTCTGCCTTTCTTTGCTGTTGGTGGAAAAAGCTTTCTTCGGCTCTTGGTTTACCACTCTTTCGCTTGCAGACACGTCAGTCTGCAAACCTCATGATGACGACGACGACGATGGAAATGATGATGATCATGATGATGATGGCATCCTGTTACAACACGATCGTCGTCGGCGGACAGGTGCTTTCGACTTGACGCTGTTATCGGTCTGCTGAGGGCGTGATGCAGTTTAAGTACCCAAGTGGGCAATTTGCCGCTCTTTGTTGCCGCGAGGGGAAAGAAAAGACGCGTGCTTTTGCACGGATTCCGTGTGGCTTCTGTCCGACTGGCGATTGGTGGGCATGTATACATGCTGGTGGGCACGTCGATCCATTGGCGAGACCTTGTGAAACTCGTGTCGTATTTGATGAGTGCGATTAGTTTTTGGATCCGTTATGAAGTGTGATATGCGAATTAGGTGTAACCTTGGGGATGGATGTGTGGAAATAATCTCGTTTTCACCGACGCCTCGGAGAGTTGCAGACTTCGTTTCGTTTGTTGCGGACTTCTTGGACACACACCGAGTGTGGCAATGGATGGCAAATTTCTTCACGTTCGTAATTCGGATACATTTGGGCGATTGCATTGACGGCGTACCAAATGACTGACTTTGTCTGTTCCGTGGGCCCATTCATGAACGTGGTGAAGGCGGCAATTAGGTAAATCCTTAACAAAAATGCGTTGTGGCGTGGCTTTGATGTGTAAAGACGGTTTCGGTTAAATAGCTCTACTCCCTCATTGCGTGGAGGTAATGTGATTTAATTCACTAGCGGGAAATGATGTTAAGGTTGTTCGGTTTGAACAACGGCAGGATTTGAGGAGAAATTTTGTAATGATCGTAGTGCCCACTCCACCAAGCAATTGAACACAAACCCCACCAGTCCTACACACACAAGGTACGTGATGCCTACGCAAATGGTCTAGTAAATCGTGCTTAAGTGCTCCATAAAATAATGCATGCTACCGCTGTAAATAAACATCAGCATGTCAGACATTCGTGAGCTCTCAGCCTTTCCACGTCAAAGAATTGTAACACATTTCCGAGAGCACCCTCCTCCTCCACCCCACCCAACCATGACGAATCGATCTCAACCGCAGTCAAACCCCTAATTCAGTTCATTGAAGCCACCTGCAGCAGCAGAAATGGAAAACAAAAGAGAATAAGGTTCAATAACCAAGTTTCATCCCATATCTCCGACCGAGATTCATGTCAGCCGCATACACTCACCCTAAGTAGGTCTAAATTTGCCTCTATTTCCCTTCCTTTGAAAGCGAGCAAAAGAGGTCACAATTGCAAATAATGCAAGCACATGGTACACTCTCCTCGTCGGTATCTGCACGTCGATACAAGCCTCTACATGTGGCCGTCACTTAAGCACGTTATCCTCAGGACTCTCCTCCCCCGTTCGCCCACGTCACCCCTGCACATGCCGAGCCATTGTTTTCGTTCGTAGCGTTTCGTTTCCCATCGCTTTTGCCTTCGTCCTTAATGGAAATTCATTGTTAAACGTCAACACACAAAAAGAAACAAAAAAATAGAAATAGGAAAAAAAGCGCGGAAACAGACACCAGGCGTTTGGGGATACAGGCTGCCGTAAATAGAAACGAAAACAGCTCGAGGAGTGACGGCAAATATAGAAATCACAAGCACACGCAAACACTTTCACGAGGACGTTATTCTCCCTTCTTCCAGGGGAGCAAAAAAAAAATGTCAGAAATTGGTTTCACTTTGTCTGTTGGGTTTGTTTTTCATCCGTTTTCCACCTTTCCTCTGCTTCGTCTAGCATTCATCAAGTGTCATCGGTGAATTGTTTCATTGGACGGCACACCTCTATTCGTACGTTTGTGTGTGCCTGTCGGGTGGGGGGAGGGGGGGTTTGAATGGAACTATTAATGGGAAACGAATTCGCTGGGGGTGAGATGTTGTGCTCTGACTGACGGTGATAGCTGTGTGTCTTTCGAAAGAGCAATGTGACAGGAAACCAGTTGATGATCAATCAGAGTTTGTTCGTGATGGGGTGGGGGAGGAAAGTGCAATCTGGAAATAGACTGTTTCCGACGAGATTTGCCGAGGTGTACATGACTTAAAGTGCATTACAGATTAAATAAAAGTGGCATGAACCCTCTACCAGGGAGTGGAACTAAATCATGCTTACAAATATGGATCAATTGTTGGTCACGACTGTAAGATGATTCATTCTGATGGCGAAGCATCTAAATCGAAGGAAGCTTTAGAATGCAAATAGGGTCTACAGCCTCGCTTGGTCCACTGGCCATTTATATCAGTAGTCAGACCAAAACTTCACGATCGACAGCTACAATGGAGTTTGTCTACCTCGGGCAAACGTGAACTCTACAAAAGTCATCACGTGAAGCTCCCTTCTAGAATCGGCTTTGGCAACAGGTGCTACTTCGGTTGGTCGAAACAACTGGGCTCTGGTCTCCTGCCTCGAAGGACCAAAAACATTGCTCAGGCTCGGACCCTCCATGGGTCACCCGCTCAGTCCCATACTGCTGCTTTGATGGACTGCGCTCGGTAAGAGCACCAACGGTAAACCGCTCGAAAGGGTGCAGTGGATGGCATGCGTATGCATCAGCGGAGCGTCAATCTTCCGTCGGCAGACATCCAGACTCCGTTCTGGATATTCCACTATCGTAGGCTCACATAAAGGGTCTTGCAATAGGGACTTCCGAACTTTGACAGTTGATTGCGGGCATATTTTCGGCATCTGATAGTCTCAAAAATTAGCTGTCATTTTTTCAGTCTGTTTTGCCAAATCTTCATGGCCGGACAACGTTCCGCTTGCTTTTCTTCAAAAGATCATCTTCAGCGATGAGGCTCATTTCTGAATGAATAAACGAAATTGTCGAATTTTCGAGAACACCAATTCGCATGAGACTTAAGAGAGTCCACTGCATCCCGAAAATGTCATTGTTTGATATGAATTTTGAGTTGGCGACGTCATCGGTCCATATTTCTTTGAGAACGACGTTTGCCAGTGCATCATCGTCACCAGCGAGCGCTATGGGTCGATGATTACCAACTTTTTTTTGGCCTGAATCTAACTAAAAAACCAACTAAAGGGTGATTTTTTTAGCTATTATCTTTTTGGCAACATTGGTTTAAACAGCTGACGCACGTTTCGTGTTTTGTTTCACTGTCAAACATCTTCAGTTTTTTCTATAATTTAACCATGAATCGTTTTACAAACGAACAACGCTTGTAAATTATGGAATTTTATTATCAAAATGAGTGCACTGTTAAGAAAATTCATCGCGCACTTCTTCCATTTTATGGTCAGTTTAATCGACCCTCATTTTTGGCTCAATGGGTACGTAAATAAGCAGAATTGTCGATTTTGGAGTGAATATCAGCCAGAAGCAAGAGCTACCAATGCATCCAGAAAAAGTCACAGTTTGGTGCAGTTTATGGGCTGATGGCATCATTGGACCGTACTTCTTCAAAGATGATGCGAATCATAACGTAACTGTGAATGGTGAGCGCTACCGTGAGATGATATCCAACTTTTTTTTGCCCAAAATGCAAGAGCTTGACTTGCATGACATGTGGTTTCAACAAGACGGTGCCACATGCCACACAGCACGCGCAACAATGGACTTATTGAGGGGCGAGTTCGGTGAACATTTTATTTCACGTTCGGGACCGGTCAATTGACCGCCTAGATTGTGCGATTTAACGCCTTTAGACTACTTTTTGTGGGGCTATGTTAAAGCTCATGTCCATACAGCAAGCCCGCTTCAATTGAGGCATTGGAAGACAACATTGAAGCATTTATTCGTGAGGTACCGGCCGAAATGTGGGAAAGAGTATGCCAAAATTGGACTAAGCGGATGGACCATTTGAGGCGTAGTCAAGGTCAACATTTGCATAAAATAAACTGCAAACATTAAATTATATGGACCGTACTATCGATTCAAATAAAGATTTCATGCATTTTTCTGAATTTTATGTGCTTATTTTTTAAACACTTTCCTATAGCTTTTAAAAAATCATCCTTTACAAGTGATTTCAACAGGACGACGCTACTTGCCACACAGTTCACGTCACATTGAAATTTTTCGCAATCGATTTGATGGTATGGTCATGGAGGTTATGTGAACTGGCCACCGAGATCGTGCGATGTGACCAGGTCTCTACGAATAAGTCACAAACCACAGCAGTCCTCAAAGCCAACACAATGTGGTTGCAATCGGTCAACTTCAGCCTGAGTTATGTTCCAAAGTCATGGAAAATTGGACATTTCCGATGAGCGCCACCCAGAGAAACCGCGGCGGACTTTTGAACGATGTTATATTCCATATATAATGGCATCGATCGACATTTCAAACGATTACAAAATGTCGATGATTTCTCACACACACTTTATTTTATTTAAAGAAATAGGAGCGCTTAATAAGTACCCTTTAGATCTATACCCGAAGAAACCCAAACACCTCTTCGAGAAGGATTTCTGAAGCAACATCCTCCCCAGATCAAACTGGAAGTCTTAACACCAGGCTCTGGATGGTCCCCTGTGAATTTTCACAGATGGATCGAAAATGGGTGAATGTGTTGTTTACTCTAAAGATTTAAATATTCATTTTTCACTCCGGTTACCAAACCAGTGCAGCGCCTTTCAGGCAGAAACTATAGCGATGAAGAATGGCTAAAAATAACAACGTAATATCAAATCTTTGAGTTCAGTCACATTTGACTCACAAACCACAGGGAATTGCCGCCAGTCTCTTAACAAGATGGTCAAGTATTTTAGCATCCAACTTACGATTTGGGTGTCGGAACACTGACATTTCCAGTGTCGGGGGACTGTGTAGCGGACGAACTCGCTAGAAGGGCACATGCTCTGTACTCTTTCCCGATGGAAATCTGCTATCCAAGCCAATCGTCATCGCCAAACATCTACTTCAAACTTCAAACGCTTTCTCGCATCTGCAAACCGTAGATGGTCTAATGGCACTGGATGCGTCATCATTATGCAACTATGGCCTACTCTCGATCCAAAACGCTCACTCAGCCTGATCCGGATGTGTGGGCCGAATCTCAAAATTGTCAGCGTTATAACAGCGAATTGACCCATTGGAACTCATGCCACGATTAAGCCTTCCGTTCAAGGAATTTTGCAGATATTCGAGACGAGGAGGCAGAAACCTTTGCACATCTTCTTTGCAACTGCAGTGCAAGAAGTCACCTAGACTCCTTCTATTTTAACAATCTGACCGAACTAGGTAACAACTGCCAGTCATCTCCAATGCTTTATCAAAGCAACTAACTGGTTTGCAGAACTGTCAATTACCAATTGTCTCCGCGTGGTAACACGGTTGTCTACCAGCAGCCAGCCACTACAACCCAACCTTACCTTAATCGATAGATGCGAATACTTTCAAAGGTCCCTTAAAAGCGATTCACATAAAAGGCCATCAAATCCCGAATCGTAACAATTTGCGAAATGTTGGGAAGTGATCAAATTTGGTGATGGCGTCTGAGTATAAGTTTACGATGTCATTAGTGTAATTCAACTGGTTTTCAATTCGAATCATCAAATCCGAATAAGCCTAATTTTTATTGACAGCATTTCGCCATTATTTGGACGTTTTCACGGTGGCAGCGGTGAAGAAACTGCAAAGTTTGTGTATGTTTGGGAAATTGAATAAAGTGGGAAACCTCTTTGGAAGCCTCCTCAATTCTATCGAAGGTGCACTGCAAGGATCGGTGAAAGAATTATTCAGTGTGTGCGATTTCCCTCCATGAGAATATTCCAATAAATAATTGTGTTTGTTCTTTAGGAAGATGGCACATTTTGTTAATTTATTCCGTTTTCACTTCAACTTGTTGGGAATCCCGTAAAGTCATCTCTCCTGATTAATTCAGCTTCTCTTACCGTTAGCCTGGCACGTCATATGTAGAACCTGAAAAAGTGTTTAGTAAATAGTAATTCATGATTTGCAAACTAAAGAAACCTCATCAGTCTTTGCTTGTAATCCTTTATAATTTTGTTTGTTGAACACGGCACATTTTTCATCATCGACCTAAAAATTCAGAAATGCCTTGATTGGATCCTTCTTCTTTGTGTGGCGTTACAGTCTGGGATGAATCTGGGGCGCGCGGGCCTCAATCAACACTTCTCTCGTGCTAGTGCGATTTCTGGTTAGCTGCCTCCAGAAACGTGGCCTGGTTGATGTTTTCAACACGCGCGTTCTCTATTCCGTTGTCCCCCGAGCTTAAAATCGAAAACTCTTCGAGCCGGAACTAAGTTGTTCATGCGCTCTACGTGGTCCAGCCACCTTAGACGCTGGATCTGTAGGCACCTGACCAGACTCATATCGATGTGAATTCATGGGGTTGAATCTTCTCCTCCAGATGGCATCAAAGCAAAGAGGATCAAGGACTTCCTCAGTCCCTTTTGAGATTGTCCAAGCCTCTGTGCCATACAGAAACACTGCTAAATTGCCATATACTTCGCCATACAGGTGGACTATTACAATCCGTGTCTTGAATTCAGCTTGATCCTTCGAGAGACGGCTCTAATATTCAATTGCCTCTTGAGCCCAAAGAAACAGTGGTTGGTAAGAGTTATTCTGCGTTTGATCTCGATACTGCGTACCCGAGGTAAACGAAGTCTCTGGCTACATCGAAGTTAAAGCTGTCCATTGCGACGCTGTGTCAAGGACGTCGATGTTGTATATTCGTCATTGAGGGTAGCATACACTTCGTGACCGATTTCGTCTCAATGCCAGCAACTCGCTGCGTTCCGTCAATCACGTCAATGTCATGAGTCATCCGCGTATGCTCACGGACTTCCTGAAGATCGTACACTTAAGGGTAGATATGCGAGTTTCGCTCTTCTTTTTCAGTCGACCTTGATGAAGTCACATGATAGCACGTACATAGCCTCGTCTAAGTCCTTTTTTATCATAGATTTAGTGAGTTTGTTACTGACTTCGATAGAGCAGCGATAAATCGCCATCTTAATTTTGCACAGTCTGACGAGTTTCACAGGAATGTTAAAACTATACGTGGAGGTGTATAGCCCGTCTCTGTGCACACTGTCATATGCGTCCTTGAAATCGACGGTGCTGGATGGCATGCGGCAACAACAATAGGTAAGGTCCGACTTAAGAAATGTCTTATAGTAAAGTGGGACTTAAAATGGAGTAGTGTACATATTTCCCATTAACTGGCAGCTCTGATAGAGTGCTTCTCTTCGTTCACGCCGATTTTTATTGGGCGCCATTTCCGTTTAGATGACATTGCTCAGTTGGTCTCTGTCACTCGTAGAAAGTGGTTGATAACAATAAAAAAACGTCCTGCCTCCTAATTAGATCAATCACATCACGTGGTTTCATCAGGAAGGTGCAGCATGGTATGAACTTTGTCCCGACAAAATAATGTCAAAAAGTGGTTAGACCGACTAGATGGGGGTTTTTTTATCTCTCCCGAGAGAGTGGATTGATGTTCTCAAATCAAGTGCACAACCACCACAAAGCAATTATTCTTATATATCAAAGTTCCCTTCCACATTCGATTCTCATTGCAGTCTCATGCCATTCGAGCCTCATTTCCCCATCAACTTTGACATTCCCCCTCATCCATACTGCTTTCAACTGCAAGAGCAAAGTCATCGACTTCACACACGAGCAATGTGTCCTGGCAAATGACAGAGCAAAAAATTCCATTGATCGTCATATGAGATTGCAACGACAGCGCACACACGAGACACCTTTGAACCGAGTCTATGCCGTCATCAACTGTTTTTTGAACTATCTGCAAACTCAATCGCAATTAGAGAAACGAACATGACTCGGCATCGCATCCACACAGAGGCCGACAACAGCACCGACTGTGTGTACGATGGGCGAGTAATGAGTTATCGATTATTTGCTTGTTGCATGCTTCAGCTGCAATTACTTGGTCCCTTTGTGGACGCGGAGGCAGTTCAAGGTGAGGCAACACATTGTATGCAAATGACAGTGGATGAGTAGGCGGCGGCGGCTTTTTTGCAGAAGTTCATTGCTTTGCAGTCCCCCCTTGATGAGCCCATTATTTTGCGATTTTTATCTTGCTCCTGAGAGTGAGCCACACTTACAACACCATCGCCGGCATAACGCCTTGAATGACTTGTTTCAAATGACGTCAACATTTAATTGTCGACTTTCTACAAGTGTAAATGCTTTATTGCCTCATACCATTCGGTGATCAGACTAAATTCATTCAGATCCTACACGCTCAGTGCGCATAAGCACGTGTGGCACTCTGAGCAGGCGCAGCATCGCAATAACAAAATGGTTACCTACGAGCGATTATGCTTAGACCTGATGTGCAACAAGGCGCACAAAACCGGCGAGAGAGTTTACAAAAATCAGATGCGATCAGTCGAACCGGACTGGTTACTTTCGATTTCATCCACTGGCCGTGGGTCTTAATTTAGTTTCTTGTGATCTTGGGGTTCGGGCTTGAAGTAGCGCCATTGCCATCGTTTTGTCGGTTCACTATGGCCGAAAGGAAAAGCAGCCTGCGAAGGAAATGGTGCTGTTCGAGTGCAGATAGACAAACGAAATGATCTGTAATGTGTTTGTTTAATGCGATTAGTGTGTTGCTGGAAGTAGTGGATGACGATGTTGGTGCTCGGGAAATTGATCGATGGCCATTTGAGTGGACAGTACGCATCTGTACGAGCATGTTCGGCTAATTTATTGTCTAAACCCGATTTAATAAGATTTGTGAGTCGATGTTTAGTGGCAGCTGTCAAGATATAAACGACAGTCATTTGCATGAGGAGAGCGAGAGTCAGTCATAACAAGCGGGCGACTTGTTGCGTGACGAAAATTGAATTCGCAAGCTTCGTTGGGATTAAGCCAAGCGTTTTGAATAGAAGATCATGAACTTGTTGCGATTATCCAGTGTCTGGTGACATCGGGGACATTCTTCAAACCGAGACGTAATCAGATTCAGTTGATGTCTTTTTGAAAGCCCATCAACTGTGGCTTAAATAGATTTGAAATTGCTTCTGCAATTGTCCATGTTTCGCAAAGAATCTCCGTGCGTGCGTTACTGCAGCAGGAATCGTCTATAAAATGCAAGCCATTGTTTCAGATTATCGGAGAGTTGGAAGGAATTGGCTGCACAACTAAAACATGGAAAGTAAATGAAGATGACTACAGAAATAGTCCTGTGAAGGGTTGTCGACAGAACTAATACTAAAATTGGAGTGATAATCAGAAGAATGGCACGGCCTGTGGGTATGCGGCAACTGATTCGACTGCTAATACTCCACCAGAAATTAACCGCTGCGCTTATCGTGGCCGACGTCTAACTCACAATTGCCTCAGCTGACATGAATGGGACCTGAATGATGGTGATGGTAAAAGAAGCAGTCATTTGCTGAAATTTATTCAAATCACAATCGACGTCAGACCTGGCAGATAATTGACTTATCCCAAACCGACATGAACAACATTTCATGCACTTCGCATGACGCTTTGCTACAATTCCGGAAAATGAATTCGTGACCAGAATGTTGTCAAACTTATTCGGTTTGGAGCGTGGAGAGCACCTCCTCATTCTCCATTCAATTTGAAGTTGCGCCCCGACACACAACAGCACGAGAGGACTCACACGACTTCAAGTCCCCGGACTGCATTGGTGCGAGGCAGTTTCCCACCGAAAATGTCAGTTAATTTGGCGGGCAAAACTTTCACCATGAACAATTTCACAGCAATTGGTCGTAAAAAATCACCGATCGCCGCCCCCTTTCGTGAGTAGAAAAATCAATGCATTTGCAGAACCGGGACAGGCCAAGTAGTAAGGGTTGCTGTGAAAGGCTGGTTGCCTTTGGTGGTTAATGGCCGTGTGCACAGACGAGGCACCGCAAAATTCAGTGGCATATTAATTTTACTACGAACTCATTGTATCTGTGCATCGAAACAGAGGCAGAAGCGGTGTTCACAGCGAACACAATGGCTTCGATAAATAATTCATAATTCACTGAATCGAATGGCAATGATAATTAGAAGTTTTATTGCAGCGTGCTTAGGAGATACTCACCTCACCCACGGTAGCTGAGATACAATCAAAGACTCCGACGAAGGCGGCGGCGCGGCTTGTCGACTGCTCAAGTGGCACTTGATGGACTCGATCACGAGATTGAATAAAATCCCTATTAAGCGGTAGTTCTTCAGGTGGAATGAAGTTTTGTTTTTTATTTATATGCCTGCGTGAGCGCAAATGAAGGTGAACACTTCCTGAGGAAGCACCGCTTGTGATTAATTTGGCTTTATGGACGAATTCACGAACCGTTTCTCTTCCCGTCAATTCCCGAGTCCGGGTGGATATAAAAGCGCATTTGACTCATGGTGTTCACCAATAGGAACAAAATTAAATCATATACGTGTAGCCCTGCCTCGGTATCATGATCCGACTTCACTGAAATCGGATCCACTCCCCAGGCTATTGGTGCTGGTCACTTGGAGATCCTAATATCGAAGCAATCTGGCTAAAAAAATGTTCAATGCCTGCCTTCTATTTCTTGTCAATTTATTGTTCAAGCCGCCGTGCCGGATGTCTTTCTTTTTTTTTTTTTTTTTTCAAAACAGCTCGTCATACCAATCGATTTGTCCACATGGTTGCTGACTACGCTTGATGACACCAAATTGATGTTGCATACTCTTAGGCTGGTAAAAACAAACCAGATCTGAAAAGAAGAGGACAGAGCACACTGCTTTGATTTCCATGAGTTCGAGGTAAATTTAGGAGGCTTGTCGAGAATTCAAGATAATAGGGTGTCTTTTGTAAAATCGCAAGGACTCCACATACTTCTTTAATCCAGGACAGCTAAGGATGTCGCATTTAGTAATTTCAGTCCGTTTATTGCTTGGTTGCTCCATTGTCTCTTTAATTTGTCCACACTAAAATTGCTTTTTTTCTGGAGGTCTTTAAGGTTAACTCGTTGAACCATTTGACAGACCAACTCTTCACCTGGTTGCATGAGCGTCTGCTTTTTCGTTGTCCTCGTCGTTTTCGTGTCTTGGTACACTGAGTAACTTCTTCGTGGTGTCTTAACGAAGGTGGGTTATGAACCAACTCCCATCTATTGCATTCAGTTCCCACCTGGACGTGGAAAAACAAGAAGAATCAAAGAAAACATCAATTGTTGGGACAACGTTTTTGCCTTTATTGAACAGTTTATTCCTCTACAGAACCCATTTCTTCTTCAACATGCTGGCCAGCCTCTCGCTGATCATCACTTCCGTGTCCGTGCCTGGAATCGGGCTTGGGTACACACTGCTACCAATGATTCTCAGGTTTTTTACTCCGTTAACTTTCAGTTCCAAATCGGCCACCGCATCTGCATCGCCACCCATTCTCGTGGTACCGCTGGGTGCCATCATCGTCTGACTCATGTGCTTCATGTAGCAGCGCCAATAGGGATCACTCTGGAAGCCATACATGCCACACTCGGGAATGTCCAGCTTTAAGATTTGAGCCTTTAATTTCCTGTAGGCCCTGGTGCGCTCCAGTTCCATCTGGAATTTGATTCCCTGCTGCAGTTTCACTTTATCGGTCTCCGCACTCAGATAATTGGGGCGAAGTATCATCTTGTCACTGGCCATATCACCACCTAACTCGACAGAGCCCGTGGACTCTGGGTCGTGTAATGTCACTAGGGTGAGCAACAGATGGGCGTCCTTATTCTCTTCTTCAACTGATGCTGCGATTTCGTCGTTCAGCCCCATGGCTGTATACAACAATTTGAGAGCACCGCTGTTGCGCTGTGAAAAGATGTGATTCAGGCTAAGGTCGGGGCTACGACAATTTTTGAACGCACAGGACTTATCCCCGTTGATGAAGCCGTTCAGTGATGTAAGTCCGATTGTGGCCAGTGGCCCGTAGCGGTTGTTAAGATAGTAGAAGGTGTCAATCTGGATGTCATTGGCGGTCTTTGGTTTGGCAGTCGATTCCTGAAGCTTGAAGATCACAGGTACTCCAATTACATCTTGAAGGTTCTGTCCCACTTCGGGACTGTCGACTATCTCTGGGATCAGGAACCTACTCAGCTCAGCACTCGGACCAATTCCACTGAGCATCAGGAGTTTGGGGTTACCGATCACTCCTGCACTCAAGACGGCCTCTTTTTTGACTGCGACCGTGAATGCACGCGAGTTATAATTGAAGGACACAGACTGAACCGACTTGTCACTGGCGAAATTGATTTTGGTGACCTCGGCATTCTTGATGACCTGGAGATTCTTGCGCGTCCTCGCCGAGGATAGGTAAGACTTTCCCGCACCCATTCGGCGACCTCTTTCGACGTGACCCCTCAAAAGGCCGTATCCAACTTTGGAGTTACTATGAGGAAAAGCCAGCCGTTCGAGGCCGAGCTCCCTACCCCCGGAGAAGATCATTTCAGCGATATGAAAGTCGTCATATTGTTCATATTCGTTGATGACCAAACGACCGTTGGGAGCCGATGAATGGCTCTCGTAAGTTTGCGCAAGATCGTAGAATCGGGTGACATTCTGCAAACTCCAGTTGTCAAGGCCCCAGTTCTCGAACGTTACCCGACTCCCCCGGAAGCTGAGTGTGTGATCCGTGGAAGATGCTCCTCCCATCAGTTTGGGTATTGGCCAGTAGCATTGTCCCGTCTTTGTTCCTTGGCATGCTTGTGTTTCCCCAGTACTATAGTACTCTTCGATGTGTGGTCCACGGTACGTGGCAGGGAATAGTGCTGGAATCTGTGAAATGAGAAGCCATTAAAATTTGCTGGTCACAAGCAGAACAACCACTCACCTCAGACTCGGACGGCGGATCGGCACCGGCTTCGAGTAGCAGCACCTTCCAGTTGGGATTCTCCGAGAGGCGACTGGCTAGAACTGATCCTGATGGCCCCGCGCCGATGATGACGAAGTCGTACGCATCCACTCCCCCATTTGTGACTATAGTCGGCCCGTAATCCTCTGGCCACACTGACGGTATAGTCAGAGCACAATGGGCTGCCAAAAGGCCCTGAACGAGCGTAGAGACCATGGAACTGACGGGTCCCCCCACAATGGGAGACGTGCACAGCTGAAAACCTCCTGTTGACATCCCGACTGATATCCAAAAATTAACTGAATACGCATCCACTCAGGAAACCCCTTAAATACGAAAACAGTCGAAGTAAAATGACGTTACCTTTTTGCCAGCGTGACCTAGTTCCATCGATCATATTGACGAATCTCTTCAGTTCTATGTCTGACATGCTTATTTCCATTTCTTGGCTGGAGCTTCATTAATTCGAGATGGAAATGGTGGCACTTTTTGTGGCCGCGGATTCTTTAACTGCCTTAACTGATTTAAATCAAGTTTATTGTTTTTGGAGACTTTTTTCTACTCCATTTGGACGTGCTTGTATTTGTGTGAGTAATGCAGAGATTTGAGTGGCGGGCGTGCCCTTAGAGCGATTTATGATTTCGGCGAGGATGTGGTCCATATGGAATGACAGACGGTCTAAAGTCTCCAATGACTTGATGAATTTTGCTTGTGTTGTGTCCAATTTGGTATGCAAATGTCAGAATCTATCTGGTAGGTAATATAAGCATTCTCTTCAGTTGCTTAGAAGATTTATTAGACACAAGTCGAGTAGAAGTTTTCAGATATGCATCGTTGTTATACTTACACACTTTTGCAACGCTTTCACTTTTGAAGCAGAAAACACAATCAAATGTCAACTCTATCTGAGTGGACTAGTGGGTCGACGCTTATGTACTTGAAACTGTCGTGTCTATGATTCACTACCCGCCTCTTTCGAGTCACTAATAATGTTCAATGGGTATACCAGTATAGAAAGTAGAATTGAACTAAGTTGCGATATATTCATAGGTACAACTGCGATTGCGGTCACAGTGACTTTTAACTGCCATTTTAAGCCGTGAATTCACATGAAAGATGCATAAACACTCACACCAAATATCGCTATTTTAAGCCAATCATTCTGAATAGTCCTAGTGCACAGTATATGAAATCTCCATAAATCGTAAAACGTTCTGATTTACAAACCTACCTCAATCACATGAATGAAGTTCAAACCTTTACCACTATTGCCCCGGAAAACGACCAGAGTTGCCTCTAAAGGTTGGTACCGTAATGGATAGAAAAGTAATATTGCATTAAAAAATATGAATGACAATTCTATGCATAGCATCCTCAGATTTTGTACACACACACACACCATTTTACTCGCATTTGCCACACTTCATGACGTTAAACATGGCAACGAATTGTGTGAATCAATTGTGAAAAAGAGCAACTAAGGTGTATTTATGTTTTCAAAACAGTGGTTGTGATTGTGAAAAAATAGCAACTGGTGTCACTCAAGCGAACCCTTGTTAATCAGCCATTATCCATGAATGGCGCTTGTGTTGATGAAACCGGAAAGCTTTCCATCCTTGGTGTGTGTATCAATACAACACTTAGTTGGAACGATCACATATTTGAGGTCGCCAAAAATGCTGCGAAATGTTTAGGTTTCCTTAATCGATGCAGGAAATATTTCATCCCCTCTGATTTGGCATTCATTTATAAGGCGTATATCCGCCCCAAGCTTGAGTACAACGCTCATATCTGGTCTGGTGCCCCAAAGACCACCCTGCAGCTACTAGATCGAATCCAAAAGCGAGCGATAAAACTTATAGGAGACAACAATGTCGCAAAGTCATTAGACTCGCTCGAACATCGACGTACCGTTTCTTCTTTGTCCGTATTTTATCGCTAATTCAACAAACGATGCTCAAGTGAGCTAGCCAACTGCATTTCTCCTCTCCATGAATTCACCCGCAATATTCGTCTCGCCAGGAATGCTCATCACCCTTAAGCCTACTTTCGGGCGCACTGTTAAATTTAGAGGCTCGTTCTCCAGCCGTACTACGCGAAGTTGGAATGCTCTTCCCAGCCCTATATTTCCCACAGACTACAACCCGCAGATATTAAAGACCAATGTGCACATGTACCTCCTCTTCCTTTCTCCCTCTATACCTTCGGCCCGTGCTGTGTCTTGACCCCGGACGCCCTTGAGCGCGCGGAAATTATAAAAAAAACCAAAAAAAACTTAACCGTAAGTGTGATTTTAAACTGCGATTACGATTGGGAAAAAATAGCAACTCAATCGCAATCGCAGCTTGACTCACAATCGCAATTTAAATCACAATCGATCGCAGATTGCGATTGCGATTTTTCAGTTTGTGTGAAAAAATCGCAGTTCTTTGCAGTAGCTTTTTGCTACCACGCACAGCACGAGTGATTATTGTAGATGTTAGGCCCAGTTTCACTACTGGCTGTGACGCCACCTACATATGTTATAATTATAATTTGGTTGAAATGACGCAAAGGAGTCTATAGGTTTGGTCCTAAAATCTCTCAGATTTGCGAAGAATTGTAGGATCGTACGATCGTAACTCTGAAGTTGATGTATACTACTTGTGTCCAACAGCTCCTAAGTTATAAACGCCAGGTTGTTGGAGTTACATGGAATTTAATTTTGTTTTTGTTTTAAAAAGTTTAGAAAAGTAGTTCTGATTACGCAACGACTTCAAACATTTTCAGTTTCAGTACTAACCAAACCTGTACAAAACGAGTCCCGTGTGAACGCTAATTCTTTGCGCTCAAGAGGCAAGAGAGGACAGAGGCTCTCGAAAGACCAAGCCGTCTTTATATAACACCTTCAGCATCGCTGTCCTGCTCAATGGCGCAGAGACACGGGCAATCTCAAGAGCAGACGAAGAAGCTCTAAGAGACGAAAAGTTCTACGTTCAATCTCTGGTGCTGTTTGCGTTGATGTAATTTTGATTACAGGCTGTACAGCCTCGTAAGTATAGCTTGGCGTCTACAGACCCATCGCCTAAGATGGCTCGATCATGCACAGCGCATGGACAACTGTGCTCCAGCTCGAAGAGTCTTCGACTTCGCGTCAGTGGAACAACACAACAGAGGACGCCCACGAAACCGAAAGCGCACACAAGTGGCAATTAGAGATACTTGCTTACAGATCGTGCCAGCTAAAGAAGCTTGATGGTTGAGATCCCGGTCCATCCAACGGAAGACGAAGAATGCACGACCCATTCCTGAGAATTGCCGGTACAGGTTTTTTTTTACTATTTATTCTACTTATCGCTCACTAGGGTGTGACAAGCTTAGTAGTATCTTGGCCATTTCCCAGAGCTATAGGAAGACCAGCTGCTGTTAGAACGACGAAGTCCAAACACAAAAATCGACGACAATTTTCTGTAACTCGCCGTTAAGAACCTGATGCTTGAAACTTCCCTTGATGAGTCCGCTTGATGCAACTAAAATGATGTTGCCTACAAAACAGTCTGAATTATACGAAATGGTCTGAATGGGTTCGAGCAAAAACAAGCACCAGTGCGGCAGTCGTCCCTTGCTGAGGGAACTAGCGAGCGAATCAATTCAGACGGCCAGGGCGGCTAACTTTTCTAACCGTTCAGCTCAACGCGAGCAAGAGATCACTGAGGAGCTCTGATTTTCTGATAAAGTGTGCCCAGTGACTTTGGGAAGCCATATCAGGCCATCTTAGGATAATGAAATAAAAAATCTGAAAGCACTCCGTGTTTTTGGACAAAGTAAAATTGTTTATTTTCGCCTATTTAGCCCATTCCTTCTTCAAAATGCTCGCCAACTTCTCGCTAATCATCACTCCCGTGTCCGAGCCTGGAATGGGGCTCGGGTACACGCTGCTACCAACCACTCTCAGTTTCTTGACACCTTTAACTTTCAGTTCCAAATCAGCCACAGCACTTTGATCATCACCCATCCTCGTTGTACCGCTGGGCGCCATCAATGTCTGGCTCATGTACTTGATGTAGCAGCGCCAGTAATGCTGGCTCTTGAAGGTGTGCTCGTCACACTCGGGAATGTCCAGCTTCACGATTTGAGCCCTCAACCTCCTGTAGGCCCTGGTGCGCTCCAGTTCCATCTGGAATTTGATTCCCTGCAGAAGTTTGTCTTCGTCGGTCTCCGCACTCAGATAATTCGGTCGAAGTATCATCTTGTCACTGGGTTTGTCGCCTCCTAACTCCACAAAGCCTCTAGACTCTGGGTCATTTAACGTCACGAAGGTGAGCAGCAGATGAGCCTCCTTATTCTCCTGCTCCAAGGATTCCACAATTTCGTTATTGAGCCCTATGGCTGTGTACCAAAGTCGCAGAGCACCACTGTTGCGCTGTGAAAAGATGTGATTCAGGCTTACGTCGGGGTTGCGACATTTTTTGAACGCACAGGCCCTAGCGCCGTTGATGAACCCATTCAGTGCGGTGAGTCCGATTGTAGCCAATGGCCCGTAGTGGTTGTTGAGATAGTAGAAGGCGTCAATCTGGTAGTCACTGGCCGTCTTTGGCTTGGCAGTCGATTCCTGTATCTTAAAGAGCACAGGAACTGCTATCAAATCCTGAAGGTTATGTCCAACTTCGGGACTGTCGACTATCTTTGGAATGTGGAACCTGTTCAGCTCAGAACTAGGGCCAATTCCACTGAGCATCAGGAGCTTCGGGTTGCCGATCACTCCGCCAGCCAGGATGGCCTCCTTTTTCACTGCAACCGTGAAGGCATGCGAGCCGTATTTGACGGACACAGACTGCACTGACTTGTTATTGGCGAAATTGATCTTTGAAATCTTGGCATTCTTAATGACATGGAGGTTACTGCGAGACTTCACTTGTGACAGGTAAGACTTTCCCGCACCCATTCGGCGTCCATTTTGGATGTGACCTCTCACGAATCCGTATCCAACTCTGGAGTTGCAATTAGGATTAGCTAATCGTTCGAGACCGAGCTCTCTACCTCCAGAGAGGATCATATCAATGATATGAAAGTCGTCGTATTGTTCGTATTCGTTGATGATCAGCCGACAGTTGGGAGCCGACGAAGGGTTCTCGTAAGTCTGCGCGAGATCGTAGAATCTGGTGACATTCTGCAAACTCCAGTTCCTAAGGTCCCAGTTCTGGAACGTTTCCCTGTTTCCCCGGAAGCTGATTGTGTGATCAGTGGATGATGCTCCTCCCATCAGCTTGGGTATTGGCCAGTAGCATTGTTTCGTCTTTGTTCCCTGACATGCTCGTATTTCGTCAGAGCTGTAATACTCGTCAATGTGTGGTCCACGATTCATTGCGCTGTATAGTGCTGGAATCTGTGGGATGAGATGCCATGAGAATTCACTTGTCACAAGCAGATCAATTACTCACCTCAGACTCGGACGGCGGATCGACACCGGCTTCGAGTAGCAGCACCTTCCAGTTGGGATTCTCCGAGAGGCGACTGGCTAGAACTGATCCTGATGGCCCCGCGCCGATGATGACGAAGTCGTACGGTTCAACCGCTCCCTTTTTGACTATGGTCGGGCCGTAGTCCTCTGGCCACACTGACGGTATAGTCAGAGCACAATGAGCGGCCAAAAGGCCGTGCACGAGCGTAGATACCATCGAACTGACGGGTCCCCCCACAATGGGAGACGTGCACATCTGAAAACCTCCTGTTGACATCGCGACTGATATCCAAAAATCAACTGAAGACGCATCCACTCAGGAAACCCCTTAAATACGATGGGGCTCACCCAGATCCGAGGCGATTGATCTTTAATTGATCATATTTACGATTTGGATAAGGCATGCTCATTTCCATTTCTTGTCTCCGGAAATGGTATCACTTTTAGTGACAACGGTCGGGTTTATAGTTCTCGGATCTTGGACGTGCATCTATTCTCTCGGGTAATGCAACGTCTTGAGTGGAGGTGACAATAACTTGACTAATTTGATGAATTTGTTTGCATTATCTTGATTAAGTCAGAATTTTACTAGCGACGTTCTGTCGTCGTCTTTAAGCTTTAACAGGGTGCAGGAGGTAATCAACCACGACGAGCCCTTTTTCAACACTAAAGAAGTGATAAAAAAAAACAAATGCGGGAACTAAACCATGAAAGTTTTGTTTTGAAAGATTGATCGTTCTCAATGGCATAGTTGGCGAAGAATCGTTCTTCGATTTAATTTACGATCGTGAAGTATGCAGCGATGACAAGAGATTCCCTTCGATATTCTGCCATTAAACCACGCCTTGGATTAGTCTGGGGGAAGTGGTGATCACGGATAAGATTGAATAGATCGCACGATCACTTGAACTTCACTCTCACTGAAAGCTCTCTGCGACTGTTATGGTGGACGTACTACTCATGACTACATGTTGGTTCAGCGTGACGTACATCTGTGTGTAACAAGAACACACAAGGAAGAACCCCAGTAAATGTCAACTGTCACTCATTAAACGGAGAGGTCTTCAAGCTTTTTTGAAGCCGAGTCCAGATCACGTAAGTCAGAATGTTGCTGGTGGGTGGATGCTCACATGAGTCAGATCAAACACCACAGACTGGTAAGCGTCTGCTCTGGACTTTGAAGGCTGACTAGGAGCTTCATTGAATTCGAAACATGACACCGAAGTGGGACTTGAACACACCAAGAAACTCATATGTGAATCCCTTTTGCTGGGAAGTGAAATAATCTACACCTTTTGGGGCCTTTACTCAGGGAGTGAATGAATTGGAGAACCGGGTGTTGTTTTATCGTATCAATGCACACAGCTGATGATGGAGTCGTCCGTGAAGCCAAACTAATCACAAGCGGTGCTTTCTCAGGAGGTGTTCACCTTCATTTGTGCTCACGCAGACATATAAATCAAAAAATCTCCATTCCACCTGAAGAACTACCACTTAATAGGGATTTTATTCAATCTCGTGATCGAGTCCATCAAGTGCCACTTGAGCAGTCGACAAGCCGCGCCGCCGCCTTCGTCGGAGTCTTTGATTGTATCTCAGCTACCGTGGGTGAGGTGAGTATCTCCTAAGCACGCTGCAATAAAACTTCTAATTATCATTGCCATTCGATTCAGTGAATTATGAATTATTTATCGAAGCCATTGTGTTCGCTGTGAACACCGCTTCTGCCTCTGTTTCGGTGCACAGATACAATGGGTTCGTAGTAAAATTAGTATGCCACTGAATTTTGCGGTGCCTCGTCTGTGCACACGGCCATTAACCACCAAAGGCAACCAGCTTCTCACAGCAACCCTTGCTGCTTTGCCTGTCCCGGTTCCACTCACGAAAGGAGGCTAGTTTTTACACGACCAATTGCCTGCTCATGGAGAAAGTTTTGCCCGCCAAATTAACTGACATTTTCGATGGAAAACTACTTCGCATCAGTTCAGTTCGGGGCCTTGAAGTCGTGTGAGTCCTCTCGCGCCGTTTGTGTTTCGGTGCGTACATTCAAAATGAATGGATAATGAGGAGGTGGTCCATGTTCGAAATGGCGACATTCTGGTCACGAATTCGTTTTCATTTATTTTTTCGGAATTTTAGCATAACTCGTGTGAAGCTTATGAAAGTTTGCTATTGGTTTGGGGTAAGTCAATTATCTGCCAAGTCTGACGTCGATTGTGATTTGAATAAACTGCGGAAATGATTGCTTCATATACCTACAACATCAATCAGTTCCCATTCATGTCAGCAAATGAGGGTTCTGTTGATGAAGGTATTGTACGTTTGAGTGAATTTGAATATTGAATGTGTAGATAAGTTGTTCTGATGTATCCTTCAACCGATTGTTAAGAGTCTGAGAACTTTGTTGTAAATCTCGTTTTGAGTAGAAGAGGATGCCTAAATCAGACAGAACTCACTTTTGGCATGTTCAGATGTACATCGACAGCTTATTGTAGCGGGAAGAAACTCAACGGTCAGCTGATAATCGCAAAAGCAACTACAAGTATTGAAACCAGTTACAGGACAGGACAACAGAATATGACAACAAAGTTGAAGAAACTAGGACCAGCGCCACTACGGGCTGTAACCGCACCCATATCATTATTCTAAGCTTATCACTGAAGATTGAAGCAATTAAATTGAAGAAACTAAAATAAGTCACGTGTGCGAGTGATTTGCAGTTGAAGCACAAGCCACTGCAGATGATGCGACACAACAAAAACTGCCAAATTACAAAACTCGTTCAGATTCTGCTTGAACATGCCTGTGTTTGCTCAAACTAAGAATTGACTCTTTGTAGGGCATGTTGACGCCACTGATTTCGACGTCAACTTGGCCAATGCATGCCCTCTATTCGGGTGTCGGTATCACATTTCATGAGCATCCACTCATCGAGCAGTAGTGCTGATCCGGACTTCTTTATTCCGCATGGTTGCTGGTCGGCAACTGTTAGTTGCATACTCTTAGGCTGTTAAAAACAAATCGAAACATTGAACAACCTCGATGAGTTTAAATTGAATTCGGGAGCCCTCGCTAAGCTAAATAAAATCAATAGATACGAAAGATCAAACATCACTTGCTTGAAGAATGTGAAGAACTTTATTGAAACATTTATTCTCCTAGCTAACCCATGACTTCTTCAAGATGCTCGCCAACTTCTCGCTTACCATCACTTCCGTGTCTGAGCCTGGAATCGGGCTCGGGTACACACTCCTGCCAACGACTCTCAGTTTCTTGACACCGTTCACTTTCAGCTCCAGATCAGCCACAGCATCTGCATCGTCACCCATTCTCGTGGTACCGCTGGGCGCCATCAGTGTCTGACTCATGCACTTGATGTAGCAGCGCCAATAGGGCTCACTCTTGAAGGTATACACGTCACACTCGGGAATGTCCAGCTTCACGAGTTGTGCCCTTAACTTCCTATAGGCCCTGGTGCGTTCTAGTTCCATTTGAAATTTGATTCCCTGCAGGAGTTTCTCCTTATCGCCTGCAGCACTCAGATAATTCGGGCGTAGTATCATCTTGTCACTGGGGTTGCCGCTGCCTAACTGCACATAGCCAGTGGAGTCAGGGTCGTGCAGTGTCACGAAGGTGAGCAGCAGATGGGCGTCTTTATTCTCCTCTTCCAAGGATGCCACAATTGAATCCTTAAGATCTATGGCTGTGTACCACGATTTAAAGGAACCGCTGCTGCGCTGAGAGAATAAGTGATTCAGTGTAATGTCGGGATTGGGACAGTTTTTAAATGAGCATGACTTATCGCTATTGATGAAGCCGTTCAGTGCGGTTAGTCCGATTGTAGCCAATGGCCCGTAGCGGTTGTTGAGATAGTAGAATGTGTCAATCTGGTAGTCACTGGCCGTTTTTGGCTTGGCAGTTGATTCCTGAATCTTAAAGAGCACTGGCACTGCTATTATGTCTTGAAGGTTCAATCCAACTTCAGGACTGTTAACTATCTGCGGAATCTGGAACCTGTTTAGCTCAGAAGTAGGACCAATTCCACTGAGCATCAAGAGCTTCGGATTGCCCATCACTCCGCTAGCCAGGATTGCCTCTTTTTTAACTGCAACAGTGAATGCACGCGAGCCGTAATTGAAGGACACAGACTGAACAGACTTGTCACTGGAGAAATTGATTTTGGTGATCTCGGCATTCTTAATAACTTTGAGGTTATTGCGGGACCTCACCGGTGACAAGTAAGACTTCCCCGCACCCATTCGTTGTCCCTTTTGGATGTGACCTCTCATGAAACCGTAGCCGGCTTTGAAGTTACCCTTAGGATGAGGCAGCCATTCAAGACCTAGCTCACTAGCTCCGTATAAGAGCATTTCAGCGATATGAAAGTCGTCGTATTGTTCGTATTCGTTGATGATCAGGCGACCGTTGGGAGCCGACGGAGGGTTCTCATAAGTCTGCGCGAGATCGTAGAATCTGGTGATATTTTGCAAACTCCAGTTGTCAAGATTCCAGTTCTGGAACTTTCCTCTGTTCCCCCGGAAGCTGATTGTGAGATCGGTGGATGATGCTCCTCCCATCAACTTAGCTATTGGCCAGAAGCATTGTTTCGTCTTTGTTCCCTGGCAAGCTTGCGTCTCTCCGGTACTAAAATATTCATCCATGTGTGGTCCACGATCCGTGGCACTAAATAGTGCTGGAATCTGTGGGATAAGAAGCCATTCGAATTTGTTTCTCACAAGCAGTCCAAACACTTACCTCAGCTTCGGTTGGCGGATCGACACCGGCCTCCAGCAGCAACACCTTCCAGTTGGGATTTTCCGACAGGCGACTGGCTAGTACTGATCCTGATGCGCCCGCACCGATAATGACGAAGTCGTACGGATCTACCCCTCCATTTGCGACAATGGTCGGCCCGTAATCCTCTGGCCACACTGACGGTATAGTCAGAGCACAATGAGCGGCCAAAAGGCCCTGCACGAGCGTAGAGACCAGCGTGCTGGCCGGTCCCCCCACAATGGGAGACGTGCACAGCTGAAAACCTCCAGTTGACATTCCGAAATAAGACGTTCTTTCTCGATCGATATCCAAAACCCAACTGAAGATGTCACCGCCGAGATTACCCCTTAAATATGAGACTATTTACTCGGCTTAACCTAGATTCAAGATGATGATAATCGATTAAACTAGCGCATCATACATATGAGTTCTACGGCTGAGATGCTCATTTGCATTTTTCGGTTGTGGTATAACTAGTTCGTGATGGAAATGGTATCACTTTTGGGTCAACGGACTCGTTAACTTTCTTAAATTTTCTTTATAGCCTTGTGTGAAGGTACCCTTGGAAAAGTTAATGTTTGCTACATAAATGCGATCCATGTCGAATGAGAGAGAGCTCATTGTATGCAGCGACTTAATGAGTCCATAAACAGTCAAGAAGTGTAATTCTGTATGGATTGTGTATGTTGACTACTTGATCGGAGGGAACAATGGCGAATCTACGAACCTAGATAGTTGCTCTTTGTAGACATTTCAACAATCGCAGGGATATTCAACCATCTAGTTAGTAGGAAAAGAAATGAAATGGCTTGCATGGATCAGGGTAATTGTCTAATTGAAAAAATAGATGGCGCCACCCATTTTTTCCCATTCCAGTTAGACCCAACTTCACTCTTTTCAACTTGTGTACTTGTGTTCTCCGCCTGTGTTCAAAGGCCTACCCTCCCCAACGTCTGTGGGTTCGAATACTGAACAAACGACGAAAATCTTCATCTTCTAAGAACAGGCTACTTTCGAGATTTTGTTTACTAAGCCCACGATGGATCAACGCCTCTATTTCATCCAAGTAACGACCTAATTAATTTGAATCTTGTTTTTTTCTGTAGAACGGAATTTCATCGGGAATCTGGGACAAACGCAATCCTCAACTGCCGACACACATAAACACCAAGCTTGTTTATCGTTGTCGCCGCCGTTTGCATTGCGCCGACTTGTGAAGTCATAAAGTCCCAATGACCATAGTTCAGAATCAGAATTTACGATCTGCATAGGTTTTCGTTGACGTTAAAAATACATTTTCTTCGGATTCGAAGTCAATACTGATGACAAATTGGCGAATATGCAAATATACAGCTGAATAAATTACTGCCGACATATTTACAGCAGCGTTTGACTTTCAGTTTCATTTGATTACATTAATGTGAACATAATTTGAAAGCCGTTTAGTCAGACAACGAAGACAATTTAAACGTGATGAAGTCGTGATGAAGGGGACATTCGTGGCACGTGACTAAACCATCGAAGAATAACGCTGTCCGTTCGAAGAAGCAGTTGCTAGAGTACTGTTGTATTTATCACCCTATCACGGCGAGTCACTCCCACAAAAGGACAAAGAAATCTCATCGAGGCTGTCGTTGCATTCGCGATCTTATTCTTTCGGTCATTACACAATTTGCATGACTATTGGTGAGAGTTGGAACAAATACTGAGTTAAAACCCCCAACATGGCTTCAACACCAAGCTCGGCCTTTCTGATTGCAGACCTTCCAAGCTGTTTCAAAGTCGATCCAGATTGGCCAATTCTATAGGAAAGATCAGCCTTACTCCTCCCAGCACTCGTGAAAAAGACCCCGAGATACTTAAACTCCTCCACCTGCTTCAATGGGACTCCACTAACATGTAGAGTGCATTGAATAGAAAATTACTACAACCTCTACTTTGTGCACGTTAGCCTTCGTTTCGGCATCAGCACATACGGCCACAAACCTACATAGTTGGCGCCATTCTTCCTCTACATGCGATGCAACAGTTGAAATTCGCTCAAACCTGTCAGCTATGTGCCGTGTATAATTGATCCCCACCTCACTGCACTGTAGTGTCTACCACCGTATGCATGTAACCATTCTTGGTTTTCGTCTTGGAGACCTCCAGAAGTGGTCATTTATCAGTGAGGTACAGCGTAAACAATTTCGATTAATACCTACCTACATATATTTGAGTTATATTTTCTTTTTTGTATTTTGTGATGTCAAACATCTTCTCGTATGATTTTTCTTGTGAGACACTGTAATAGTTTCGTATTGAGCCGCTCTGTTGCATTTCACCACTGACATATGTACGTAGTGAACCAAAGATAAAAATATCCCTTGCCTACTCTTAGGAGTAATTTTCACTGAGTGATGTTCATATTTAATGCACTTCAATGTCTGTCATTTTTTTTCTGATGAAGGAAGAATTTCCAAAGCGGGAAGGCCGCCCAGCATGACTAGGAGAAACTCGAGAAATCGACCAAAAACAAAGCAATTATACACTTTGACTACAATGGTCACTGCGTTCAATTTCGTTCGTTTTGTTCACTTGTGCTTACTTCAGTGGGAGCGATTTGAATTTCGCTTAAGTTTACCAGAAGCAATTGTGTGTGCTTTGAAAGTTTTTAATGTTACTATTCGTTCGATTTTGACATACCTTTAAGTATCCGTCGGTCCATTATGGTTGTTCCGTAATTACACGCTGGCATGTATCATGACATATCAATCCTTACTTACTTTGGAACAAATTTAGTCTTCTGCAAAAGTAGCAAGCGCTGCGACTCCAGGATGGTGACGAGAGCTGATCTTTGTAATTCTTAAACTCCAGTAAAACCATAAATCCAAGCTTTATTTTTTATTCAATTTCATTGAGAACAAAAACATTGTTTGTTTTTTGTATTTAGCTTTTTTAAATTCCTAAACATATCTGTCATCAGCTAATGGATTTAATGATTTATTTCTTTTTCAGGTAAGAACATCACCCAATATCGATGCAGTTGATACCTTCACAATTTGCATTCTTGTTGACAAGGTAAATCATATTTTTCTATACTCCTGTTATGATGAATGCACATATCCTTTACGAATTTTAAGGAAATAACAAACGTGCTGAATGTACACATTTGTGTTGACAATATCACTCGTAGAGGTATTTGATGCTTGATAAATAAATGAGTAAATACAGTCCAACAGATGGAACAAATTTTGTGTATTGTACATGAATGCTCTATGTTCTCAAAATCGCAAAATACACATAACACTACTTTCCGACTGTAAAGGGTGATTTTCTAAAAGCTATAGGAAAGTTTTTAAAAAAAAAACACATAAAATTCAGAAGAATGCATGAAATCTTTATATGAATCGATAGTACGGTCCATATAATTTAATGTTTGAAGATTATTTCATGCAAATGTTGACCATGACTGCGCCTCAAATGGTCCGTCCGCTTAGTCCAATTTTGGCATACTCTTTCCAACATTTCGGCCGGTATCTCACGAATAAATGCTTCAATGTTGTCTTCCAATGCGTCAATTGAAGCGGGCTTGTCTGTATGGACATGATCTTTAACATAGCCCCACCAAAAGTAGTCTAAAGGCGTTAAATCGCACGATCTAGGCGGCCAATTGACCGGTCCCGAACTTGCAATAAAATGTTCACCGAACTCGCCCCTCAATAAGTCCATTGTTGCGCGTGCTGTGTGGCATGTGACACCGTCTTGTTGAAACCACATGTCATGCAAGTCAAGCTCTTGCACTTTGGGCAAAAAAAAGTTGGATATCATCTCACGGTAGCGCACACCATTCACAGTTACGTTACGATCCGCATCATCTTTGAAGAAGTACGGTCCAATGATGCCATCAGCCCATAAACCGCACCAAACTGTGACTTTTTCTGGATGCATTGGTAGCTCTTGCAATGCTTCTGGCTGATATTCACTCCAAAATCGACAATTCTGCTTATTTACGTACCCATTGAGCCAAAAATGAGGGTCGATTAAACTGACCATAAAATGGAAGAAGCGCGCGATGAATTTTCTTAACAGAGCACTCATTTTGATAATAAAAAACTGAAGATGTTTGACGGTGAAACAAAACACGAAACGTGCGTCAGCTGTTTAAAAGAGTGTTGCCAAAAAGATAATAGCTAAAAAGTCACCCTTTATATTCTGTGTTGCCTTGTACAACAAATCCTTGCAACTTCGAATAAATATTATGACAAATAATATGATCTTATTATTTCGGTCATTATCAAAATTTCATGACACTAGGTGAGAGTTGGAACAAATACTGAATTGAAAATCGCTAACTTGGCTTTTACACCAAGCTCGGCCTTTCTGATTACAGATCTTTCAAGCTGTTTAAAAATTGAGACAGCTTGGCCTGTCCTACAGGAAAGTTCAGCATTACTCCTCCCATAACTTGTGAAAAAGACCCCCGAGATGTAATTCAGTTCTTCAAACTTTGAGTGTCCAAAATGACCCCGAAATACTTCATTTCGTGGCGAATAACATATAGATCCTTGCCAAAATAATCATAAATAATAGGCATTCAATTACGATGTGCTGTTAAACTATTTATTTACTTTTATATTAACATCATTCAGTCGGTTAAACTATTTATTTCTGAATATACTTTTAAGTCGTCCGGGAAACATCATAGAAATTAAATATTCCGTCATCGGTTATATATATGTATCTATATTTTGTTGTCGCTACAGCCCGGGATTAGCTTCTCAGCAACCATTCGTGTTGTGCGTTCTATTGTTCTCTCACGATTAGAAGGTACCTGCAATTGTATGCCGACTCCGACGGCCACGTTTTGAGAAGCTTTTTCTAGACACTTATAGTCTTTGAGCATTGTCAGTGACTCGAAGGAGATGGGGTCATGCAAATTATTTATCATCATCAATTAAAATTTAAAAATAAATAGCAACGGACTCAGTTGACAAGCTTGTGGGATGGCAGATGCATATAAGTACTCTATCAACAGCTTTCGTAAAATCAGTGTAGAGTATATCATCTTATAAACGATTATATAAGCTGTGAAATATATAATTAGTTTAATCCGTTCCGGCTTACTTAGCCACATGCTGGAAATATATGATTTTACCAGAACAACCTATAAATGAGTCGGATTTAAAGAATTCCCATCTGTAGAAGGTACTTATGCCAGCATTTGGTTCGGCATATCACACGTCGTCATAAATCCTTTATAAAGTCAACTATTGTTAATCCGATAACTTACAAAAGGTTACTTTATTCAGTTCATTGAAGCGAACAATCAGTGACAGTTGCGTCCCAAAGAATAACAAGAAATATTCTGGGGTTGATCTCGTCTTCTGTTGCATAATGTTTCACACGAACTCCAAGTAAATCAGCAATGTACACCCGTATAATCCCATAACATTCAGAAATAATTAACTCTCAACGGGTGGTGTGAATAAAAATTCGGTGTGAGTGTTCCCTCAGCATTTTAGAGGGAACACTCCATGTGGTGTGAATAAAAATAATTTTCGTTAGTTTAACGAAAACCCTCCACTTACATGTTTTGCCAGATGAGCGTATTATGGGTGTTCCCTCCATTTTGGTGTGAATAAAGATGAATTGTCTTGAGTAAGCCCTTGGAGAAGTTGAGTGTGCTTTGCAGGACACTAAAATTTAAAAAACATTTACAAAAAGTTTAAAAAATGAAACATACTGTTTCGGAAGAGGAATACTTTGATGTATGGGGTACAAAATTCCTCAAAAAAAAAAAGGAAATCTGTAATGGAAGCTGAGCTTTTCATACATTTTTTACAATTTTAGCCAAGCTTGCTTGAAAAAAGCCAAACAAAGACATTAAAATTAGAAAGCAAGCTGCGTTGGAAGTTCATTCATACATTCCATGTGTTGTTGATTATCTTAAAAAAATATTGACAGCTCTCCACTCCAGTTTTCAAACTTCAACTTGAGGGAAAGGACCTGCTTTGTGGAAATTTTGTATTCAGGCCAAATAGAGTGATCTATTTAACGAAAGCACTGTACTCATGAGTGTTCACTCGGATTGTTCCCTCACTTTCTATTCACACCACACAATTACGTCAAAAGATTTTCGGAGTTATTCGCGTCGACCCTGCCATCTTAAAGTCGATCCATTGCCCCATTTCCAGCCGAATCACCCACATTTCGACAAGTTCGGATCATCTTCAACACAAAAAAAAAATCCAATCAATATGTCATTTTCTTAAAAAACGCTTTATTTATCTTAAGAACAAGTGCACTCTCAATTTAAGGAATCAAAAGCAAGGAAACTGCACAGAACCTAACGTTCATTCATAAATTAACTTACAGACTCAGTATCGCACAAGAAGTTTCGCGGAACTTAACGGTCCTATCGACAGCAACACTTAACCAATATCATCATCGTTATCATCTACATAACATCAACAACAAAATAAATATCTTTATACTCAACAAGCAATGTAAAACAAAAAAAAAACAGACAAAAACAAAAAAAAAACAATTGACTAACTCCTAGATGCTTCAGCCAGTCGTGGGCTACGTCCCGAACCGCCTTTGGGGCAGTTCATACTGCTCGATCGGAGCTGTGGTGTTGTCCACGGTTATGGACCTCTTCTTCCGGCCGTAGGACTCTTGCAGCCAGAGTTCCTTGATCAGGTCGGCTCCCTTCTCGGCGATCATCACCACGGGCGCATGGATGTTGCCGTTCGTGATGGTCGGCATAATACTGGCGTCGATGACTCGCAGTCCTGGCACTCCGTAGACCCGCAGATCGGGGTCGACAACGGCCTCGGGATCTGAGGGCAGGCCCATCTTGGCAGTGCCCGACATGTGGTAGATGGTCATGGTGTACTGACGGATGGCGCAGTTCCAGTACTCGTCTGTGAAGTGAGGTAGATGCTTGCAGTTGGGCAGCTGCTTGCTCCAGAAGCGCGCCCCGAAGCGCTTCATCGATTGGGTCTCCCCGACACTGAGGGCAGTCTTTACGCCCTCCCGCAGGACGTTCACGTCGTCGGGGTGGGTGAGGTAGTTGTGGTACATGAGGGGATATCGCAGGGGATTCTTGGACGCCAGTTTGATGTAGCCGCGGCTTTTGGGCCGCAGCAGCATGGGGAATATGCCAAAGACGTCCTTGTTGGTGACCTCTCCGTAGACCTCGTCGTAGAACTCGTCCGTGAGGCCGTGGGCAGTCTTCACCTGGGTGCCGCCGTCGGACATGACCGAGGCGCTGGTCATCATGAAGTTGATGTCCGGCCAGTCGTCGGAGGAGTTGGCGTACTTGGTGTTGATGAAGGCCACGGCTTCCAGGCCCACGCTGGACGTCAGCGGACCGTCCTCTGTTATGGCGTACCGCAGGGCGGTGTTTACGTTGACCATCCGCTTCATGACGATCGAGATGGGGTAGTCAATGAGGAAGGCTATCCCCCCAACGGCTATGTGGTCCTGAAGATTCTGCCCCACTCCAGGCAGGTGATGCACCATGGGGATGCCCACTCGTGTCAGATCGTCGGCGTGGCCGATGCCAGAGAGCATCATGATGTGTGGCGAGCCGATGGCGCCGCCCGACAGGATCACCTCCCGCATTGCGTAGGCATTCTGGAGCTGACCGTTTCGAATGAATTGCACACCAGTCGCCCGCTTAGTCACTGGGTCTGTAAGGACCTTGGTCACGTGGGAGAACAGAGCGACGTGCAGGTTCTTCCTCAGTCGTGCTGGTCGCAGGAAAGACTTGGACGTGGACGCCCTCGAACCCCGTCGCATGTTGAACTGATAGAAGGCGAATCCGGTCTGCTGTGCCCCGTTGACATCGACTATGTCGTAACCCATCTCTTCACCGGCTTGCAGAAAAGCCGGTCCGATAGGCGTGTTATAGGGCGAATCCTGAACAGTCCAAAGGCCGCCTGAAATAAGAGAGGATGTGTCAATTTGGGTGTCAAAATGTGTGATTAATGTACTCACCAGTTCCATGGTAGCGATTATTCCGTGCCAAATAGGGATTCCTTTGGTCTTCCGACTTCCTGAAGTACGGCAGGATGTCCTCGTATCCCCAGCCTTCGTTGCCCAACTCCGCCCACTGGTCAAAGTCTCGGCGGTTGCCTCGAATGTACAGCATTGTGTTGAGAACCGAACTTCCACCGATCACCTTTCCGCGAGTCCAGCAGCAGCGCTTGTCCTTCATCGCTTGACACGCCGTCGGTTGAGGTTGTGTTCTGAAAAATATTTAAAATAAATCAAATCAGTGAGATCTTCGCAGCAACTAAACGCCCAGCCAGCCCACAAAGTTAACCTCGATTGCGCACCACCCAACCGTAACGCAACCAAAGTAACTGCACCATTTTGCTCGCAAGGTCACTTACAACCAGCGTCCAACAGACCCAACGTGGGACCTCAAAAGCAAATGAGCCGCGAAATGAAGCAAACAACCCAAAGAAACACGCAAAACTGTGCAAAAACGTAATCAGAAGTCGTTGCAAAAGCATCACAACATGAGAGTTCCCCCGGGTAGTTACCTCATGTTTCACTTTTCGCAATTCGCCTTCTCACCATCATCGCTCACCATTTCATCTGGCCCCATGACTGGCTGACTTGTGTGTCAGAGTTCACTGGAAATCACTTCATCATTTGCCCATGCCCCTGGTTACAACTGGCCTAACCATTGTTTATGGGTGTCAACAAATCTTTGGATGATTTGCTGAATGATCTTAACGTACCCTAATCATCATTATGGCTCACACCCATCGCTGCCGCAGGGGCACGCGACGCTGGCGACAACAGTTCGAGTCAACAAAACGAAGACGAAAGTCGGTGAAAAGATGCGAAATAGTCACGGCGCTTTGTGTGTCAACCACAGAGCACACAAGCCGATCACCGCTCAGTGGCGGCATTTCTCTCGGCCTAGTGTTCAGCTCACATAATTTATGTCAAATGTTAACCTTGCCAATTCGAAAACAGAAGAAACAGTTTCTGTCTTGTAGTAGCCATCTGGCCATCAAAGGTGACTAATGGGCCATAAGATGACACTTTCTGTCTTCCTCTTGGATTTCGTATGCTCGTTTGGTTCGTGTCGGAAGTCATTATCTATGATCGCGCCATGTCATAACAGCTGACAAGACGTGGCAATAAATTGCTTTGGCCCGGCGGTTATTCAATTCAATTTCGGAAACTGGCTGCCGGCTCCGTCAAATGAGCGAGCACCTAAGTAGTTTAATGAACTTAAGATGACATGGAGATAATGAATAAGTTAAGCGAATTAATGAAATTGAAGCGGTTAGCTCGGAATTGTTGTGAATTAGTTGAAAATTCAAAGAATGCCATGAGTAGGGGGAGAAATTGCTAAACAAGTTCGCACGCCAACTCTTTTGTTATTGCAGTCGTTTTTGATGGGATCGTTAATTGCTGTTGAAATACATGTGTGATGCCGGAAAATGCTTGTTTTGAGATCGAGAAAAGTGAATGTATGAAATTGCGTCCCTCGGAGGAACCCAGGGAACAAGGATCAGGAAATGTTGACGGAAACACTGACCGATCGTGAGTAAGTCATAGTCTCCGTTTGAAACGAGTTAGACAGAAAATTCCGACTTGTTTCAATTCTCAGTAGACTAAGAGTCAGTTCAATCAACAACTCTCCCAATCTCACACTCAAGCAAGACCCAAACGATCTTACACTCCTTCCAGAACCAGGGGGCCTCGAATGTCTCCATATCCTGCCACAGGAGACTGTTGACCTACTCAGCATAAACGGCAGTTTAATACAAGTTTTGAGTTTAGGGATACTGCTTCATGTGCCTTCGTGGCTTCCAGACTATCTGACGATGCTGGTATCGTGCGGGGACATTATGTTCTATTTAAGCCATGACAGTGCTTCGAGAATCGTCATAATCTCCGCTTGAAAAAAGCCGCCCTGACTTTCCTCCGCAGCTGTGAACGCAAATACTGCCTAATAATTGGTGGTGGCCTGTGGTGTTGTGGATATGTGTGTCGACTCCCACGCACTTGGACCTAAAAACTTGGAAATAAAAAATATTTAATTTTCACGGTCCCGCCTCTTTCGACTCACTTATTATAATCTTCCGCTGATACATCTAATCGACAGACAAATAGTTGCCAGCGCCGCTGCTCTATCATCTTCGACAGATGTTGATCCATACCTACACCGATCTGCTAGCAGATTTCCTTTCGAGAAGAATTTATCAGCCACCACCCGCTCCAGATCCTACGGGAAATCTGACTATCACACGGTAATCTTCTAAATGGACGATGGACGATGAACGATGACGTGATTGTGGGCGTCTGCTCTAAGTATGGTCGAGTATTTTAGCAGCCAACTCAAGTGGTTGCCAGGGCACTGAAACATGCCAGAAATTTGGGAAGCTGACGAGTACAAGTTCAGTGTTATTTCCTAGAGGAGGCTTACCATCCATGCCTCTGGCTACAGAAAAACATCTGTTGATGCTTGAACCAGTTGATCACACCAATCGTAGATGGTCCGATGAACGGGTCTACGAGATGATCACACAGCGTTATCAGACTGAGCGTGCCGACTTTCAGTATGCTTAGCGTGTGTGCAGTGCGCCTTTGGAACTCGCACAATGAAGTTGCAGAGACAAGGAAGTGGAGGAACCCATGCACTTGCAACACCCTCTGCTCTTGAATGAATGATTGTTTGAAGTGAAGCGTGGAGTTGTGCTTTCACAGTTGCTGCATACGTTGCACGTTGTGTGGGCGTTGAAAACATCCCACGTCAATGAAAAGTGAAGTCGAAGCCATTTGTCCTCCAAGTAGGTGTGAAAGTGAAGATGACTTCAAGCGCATCTGAAGGGGGTTGTTTTGAGTGCCACTGCCAATACAATGACAGGCTTGTCGTTTAACTTTTCTGAGAGTATTGTCGCTGCAACATTTGAAAAGTCGCAAACTACAGACGTCACTGCGCGGTTGAAGTGGAGTCTCTTGCACATGCAAATGCGTTAGTCACGAAAGCAGATGAAAAGTGCAAACACTCTTGGCCTCTTTCAACAGCAACCTCATCTTCTTCTGCTGTCTCGGATAGGCTTGGGCCGAAACCAACAGGCCTCTACAGCTGCCACGATCTCGAGCCGAAGGCAACGAGCACATAATAACACACCGTCGTCGAAATTCGACGATTGTGTGTGTTATTCTGCACATGTGTTTACCAAAGTTCTACTCGACCGTTTGGTAAAAAGGACTGTGCGCATCTACCCGAAACTACGTTTCCAATGGTGTAAGTATCATGCCATTCGGTTGAGTAGAACGGCGTATAAGCGTACCACAAAAATCGGCAGCACGTATTTATACATATGTAGATAACATGGGTGACGCTACAGTCCAAGATGGACTTGGGCCTACTACTTTTGGAGCATTTGTTGTGATGTGACTAGAAAGAGGTGGACCCGCGAAATTTGCTCAATTCGGTGAGCCTCCAGAGTAGGAGTCGACGCACTACCTACTACGAGAGTCCACGGCGGCCACATCAAGCGTGTGACCTTCCACAATTGACAAACGTTGAGCGAGTAACTTCAACAGAATTGATATCATTTTGGCCAGTAATTCGTCCGCACCTGTGCATGGCATGTGTGTCAAGGTCTCATAATATGATTTACTTTCGCTCTTTGTTGATAACCATTGTCATGCTCAAGGCGAAGCTGAAAGACGGGGTAATTTGGATATGAAATGAAAGACAAGGGCGTCGTAGAATAAGATGCAGATGTAGACTTCACTTAAGGGCTAATCGACTATTCAATTATTGAGAGATGAACTGAAAGATCTGCTTCATTTGTTGAGATTGCGCTGGTGATATTTAGTGGTCGTGCCTTATACCCAAACTGATCCACTTTAGTTTTGGTTAGTCCATCGAACACCGACTGGGTCTCAGCACCTTCTTCCTGAATCCCCGAGAGATCATTGATCGTGTGCTAACTCCGCCCAGACTTTCCTCAAGCTCATCGAACTGCAAATTGTATTGTGGCTTGATGTATTTTTTTGCAGTCAAATGACACTTCTTTTCTCCACGAAGAGTCTAATTATTTCCCGCATTCACGCCCGAGCTAATCACAAATCTGAGAAATCAGCGATCGAAACGATCGACGATAATGCTTTGTCTCCACCGAACCAGGAATTCACTGACAGACATGGTTTTTTTTTCTCTTAGTTTTCTGCTGCCAATACCAACCACTCCTTACATAACCAGCAGGCTTGCCAGGAAAGTTGCACGACCGATCCGAGTATCCGTTTGCATCGCCGCTGCAGATACACTTGCCGCTTGTTGCTTGGCATTTGCTCCGTCAGTCTGCATGCAGCTGCTCACGCTTCATCTCTGATTTTGTCAGAGGGACGTGCTCAGACCAGAAAGGAGTCGTCTTGCATGCGGTATTACAAAATGACTCAGATACCAGTTTGACGGGATTTTACAGCACAGAATTGTGGGTCAGTCCTCTCTCCGAAGTGGGTCACTAGGCGGGGGACAGCATATCCAGTTTCCAGTTGCATTTGACAACTGCATAAGAAAGAGAATGTCGATCCGGCAGGCTAATCATGTTTCCATCGATGTACACTGTTGAGCAACCGTCGGTGGCGTTGAATTACACGTGTGATGATTTATCGGTGAAATGTCTTCTCGATGGGCCTCGAATATAAACGTAAACAAATTACGGATACACGCCCGAGGCGGTTACGCAACCTTTCAATTTCAATTTCTAACGCTAATGCGAACAAATGTATCCAAAGCGCATCCACACCAGCGGCGGCAGCAGGCACACCCGGTACGCTGGGAAGAGCCCCACTTGACATTGTTCGGAGTACAATGTGACGGTTGGATTAGGTAATTCTGTGTGTTGATTATACCCGGAGGCAGGTAGGCGAAGGTAACAGTCCTCACATGCTGTCTGTCTGATTGTTGATATTACATGCTGCGGTGAAGTGAATTTGCGTGAGAGGGACGCACTTGCGACTTCAATTTGTTGGCAGCGTAAATACGTACATATCGAGTCTATTAGAGTAGAATGGGACTTTTGAAAGGGCCTTTAGAGTGACAATAGGGCTGTTTCTTTCAATTGAAGCACTTCTGGCAGAAAAGACCGGAGGCTGTGGTCGAAGAAAAACCACACGAATTTCACACGCTGGCACTTGGATCAACTGGAGGAGCGGGAAACAAATTGATCACTCGGCAGACGTGTGCTGTAACAAGCGTGACTGGAATTATGTCGGGCTTGAGGGGATCTCTGAATAACACAGCGTGTGTGGTATTTTATCGAGATAAGCTTGTAAACACACTTGTAGACCTTCGAATGTGAAATGAAATGACTTTAAGTGAAATTGAACTAAAGACGTTCGTGTGCTTGAAGCGTAAACGACTTCTGTGCAACAATGTGGTTTGGAGGGAATTTTTGATGAAGAGTTTGTCAGTTGACGTTCAAGGCAGGAAAGATGTTGTAGAAGGTCTCAGATGGCACATGTCATGCCACTACGTACAGACGTTGTTTGATGAAGTAGTTTCTCGTCTAACAGAGAGACAAGGCAATTTTTATCCTGGAACCCATTCAATTACTTAAAGCAGCAGAGTACGATATGAAGCGTGGGTTGGTAGGTAGATAATTGAGTGCCCTAACGGCCTTGGCTCACTTAGGCCAACGTGTTGGTTTTGGTGCCCGAACTAGGGAGTGTTAAAACTACCGTGAGACCTACTGTAGTCCTAGAACCACTCAGATTCATACATGAACATTGGGAGGTTTTTTTCATTTCAGCACCTCTTAAGTCCTCTAGTTCTATGAAAAAGTTCTTTCCTAGCGGCTGCCTTCTTTTGGTTGCTAGGTCTGTGCATTCTCAGAGCAGATTTTGGATAGATTCTGTTTCCTGCTCATTCATGCAGCTTCTGCAAAAGTCGTTTTGTTGTATGTTCATTCGCATTGCATGTGTACCTATGGCACAGTGGTGCGTACATCCTTGCGACTGAAGCCGATTGATAATGGCTTTATTTTGAAGCTACACTCACGCCATTATGTATGGAATAGCACATCATTCAAAGACTTTGTACTTGACGTAGCCACAGACAAAATAATTGAGTGCTGTCAAGACGCAGGATCGCGAAGTCAAATTGATGAAAACTCGTCGTGAGATGAGTCCCAGTCAACATAATTTGTCCTTAACAACCTCGAGCGCCCTGTGTATGGCAACTATTATCGTCTTTTTGCCATACACCAACCGCAGCTCGGATATATCGATGTTGTGGCTGTCAATCAGGCAACAGAGTCTTTCTAATTTCGAAAGAAATAAGGTCTAATGATGTCGCCATGCCATAAACAGCATCAACCATTGTTTGACCAAATTCTGGATCTTCCGCCAACATTTTTTAGTGCTCAGTTAACAAAATCACGCCACTGTCCGAGGTCGTGTGGCTTCAATTGCGTTATCACAATCCTGTACACATGTAGGCCCAAATCCAACCTAATGAAACCGTGTTGACTCCTTGATGGTGCCTTAATCTGGCTACTACGGCTGCCCCATTTTCTTCATTACGCACCAATCTCTGCCTGGTTGATGGCTTAAGATCCAAACGAGTGTATTATATAGCGACTAATTGCCTGCAAACTGAAGCCATGATGACGACCGACCAACGAAATTTCGATAGTATTTTTTTTTTAATAATTTCCACACGTTCAGCCATCGTTCAGCCATGAAACGATGCATGATGAAATGGCAAAGCTTACTGAATATTTTGACAGCTGGATACCATATGTACGATATCGAACACCATTCATTGTTTCTGCCTGACCAGCCGCATTTTTGAAGAATGGTCCGAAATGGTGCAGATGGCCCCAGCCTAAAATCCGCACCAAACAGTCACGCATTGTGAATGCATTTGTTTCTCCACAATTACTCATGGGTTCTCTGAACACAAAATGCTACAATTTTGACAATTAACAAAGATTAACAAATCAGGATGAAAATGAGCTTCATAACGGAAGATGATTTTGCACGAAAATTGCGAACAGTAGCCTTCATTATTTTTAAAATAAATAAATAAAAAAATAACTAAATAAATATTTTTAAAATATTGCTCTACAATGAATGTTATTCTTTCCGTATAGCGCTCCATTTTTACTAACCCCGAAATGTCAGCTGTCATTGCTTTCTTTCCGTTCACATCACTGTACAATTAAATAGCGCAAGATTCATATTTTGCGTGAATTATGTGACACCCTTTTATAACTGCCATTAATGATTATAGTATTTAGTTCTTTGTCCAAAATCCTTTACACACCCTTAATTCTTTTTGCCATACTCCAGCAGTTTTTGTTTATGATTTCGGGGACTGATACTCTTTGCATTCTTTCCCAGAGTTCTTCAATGGTTTTCGTTGGATTTTCATACGCACCCAGTCTCCTGCTAATTTTAACAGACTCGGATTCACCATCACTAAAAGTGATAATTTTGGTACGACAGCACAGGCCTTATTGGTATATCAATCCAAACCAATTGACGTACATTCCGGACTGCCGCAGGGTTGACATTTGGGACCACTTATATTTAACTTGTTTCTAATCTACCGTATATTCTCAAATTTCGCGGTACCTAATGCTTGCAGGCGACGTATGTTAAGGTCGTCGTGCAGGCAAATGTTAAGATGGTGGGAAGGCATGCCAATATTTTCATCGAAATGTGCATTAATTGGTCTAAAAACCTTGGAAAGTCGGAGACAAATCAAAGGAGAACTTTGCCTGAAAGTAGCTTAAGAAACATAGTCGACATAAACTTAGGCAACAATTCGTTCCTATTTACTTTACAATTCTATGAACGATGAAGTCGACCAACCAATGAGTAGGGACAGAAAAACAGACATCCCATCAGTTTTGCTTCCCACTGTAGGCCATTGTCACATTCTCAGCGGCACAGTATACAGAAACTGCAGTACTGACTTGTTTAGAACCACTTCCCCTTCCAACATTCATTCACAACAAACACTTTTCCCACAATTCTTGCGACAACCGATGTGCAATGTTCCCTCTGCCAACATCCCATGGCAACCAAGACCAAAAAAGTGCTCGAAAAACTCATAAAATCCATTGTAAATGGATTAATAACTCAATTAAACCACAAATGCAGTTGCAATACCACGTGAAACGGATGAAAAGAAACCAAACCACCACTAACCAACTCTGAAGAGAGTTGCTGCACGAAGTCGAGTCCATTTTTGTTTATTTTTTTTGTTTTCATTCTCCTCAAGCTTCCGCAGTGCTTTCATGGTTTTAATTGAAATTAAACGCATACACACTTCATAATCACCGCCCATAAGCTAGTGAAACTTTCACCGCACAAAAACAGAATCGATTCTGTTCGAATTGTAATTTGATGTCGCCAGCGACTAAATGGGCCTATTTTCGGTTTGGGTGATTCAAAAATTTTGCGTCACCTTCCCGTGGCGTGTTCGGTGATTAAAATCACTTTCAATTTGATATGTAAATGAAGACAGCTGACGCGTGTTGTAATGCAGAGAATTTCTCAAATGACCTAGAAGCAATAGAGTAGCAGTGTTTCTTTTTGTTTTACATCGAGAGCCTTGTGGTTGGAGTTTTGATGGTAAAACTCGTTTTTTGTCACATTTGATTTCATTCATCAGTGTAGAGATCAGTGCCGGTCGGTATTAGGCTGATTGAATTTGTTGATACGTGATCAATGGACACGAGTGACCCTTTATTTATTAGACTACGATGATTAGTCCTTATCTTGGCGTTGTTTAATGGAACGACTTATTGCTACGGAGAGGGTTTTTAGTTCTCGATGTTGTGGGGGCTCTAGAATGTTACACTTTTTCACTTTCACATCCTTCGGTTTCCATCCAAATGATGCACCTGCTTGCCAGAACATGCGCCGTCCGAGATGCGATCACTTCCTCTTGGGGAATCAGGGGATTGGATTTGAAATTACGTGGAATAATAGGTGTGCTGTGCATGACCTATCCATGTTATGTTTGAATGTCGCGTCGGTGGGATGTCTACGACATTATTCAGTGATCAAGCCAAAAAGCTTAACAACGAGATCGCTTGCAGAGAACTTCCTAAATGAGCGTTATTTAACGTTGCAAAAAGTTGAACATTCCTTGACATGTAACTAAATTAGTGAATAGACTTTCAAGAGCAGGAGCAATGATCACCAAGAAGCCAGAGTCCAGTTGAAAGTTGGCCGAGCGTCAATTGAACTCAGAAGTGGATACGATTTTTCAGCGAATACGGATGAGAGGGAAGTATTGTCTCATGTATCTGCAGTAGAAACTGGTGATGCGGTACTGATCTTTTGCAGAATTGGGGAATTTGGAACATTACAGAGTTTAGCCTATGTCACGTTTAAACAATGACCATTCCGTCGGGTGGTCATTGAGGCTTTTCATTCTCTCAGCTCTTTTTGTTTGCTGCATGATGTAATATCGCCAGTCCTTTACAATGGAGTACCCTTTATCATCGAAAACTATGGCGGTTGATCACTGAATAAAGGTACAAGGTACTCAGAAGGGAGTGCCTGCTAATGGCTCAATACAAGTACCCAAGGCACACCGAGTCGCGCTCCAGAAATCAGCCGGAATCGTCCGGAAATGCCAACAGTCATTAACTGGAATAAAATTGAATAGGTGCCTCAAATAAAGCCATCATTCAAACAGAAGTTAGTTGATCGAGAGAGACGAGGCTTAGATGGGACATTAACAAAAATCTCATGATGATCATGACTAAGTTGCGACCTCTTATTGGCTTACACTCTTGTCTGCAGAAATCTCACTTCTTTAACGACTTTAATGTCCGAAGTTAATGACCGAGAAAGAGGAAGCTGTTCATCTGATACACCGATCGATAAACGATCAACGACGGCGTTAGTCAGAGAAATTGCGTCATTTTATAAAGACTTGTATGAAATCCAGACAGAGCTCACTCGCCGACCTAAGACGCATGATCGTCCAAAAATCCGTACAACTGCTAGCACACGTCAGATGACATTGACGTGATTCGTCGCTTTCAGTGAGCAGCCAATGAGGCGTTTGCCTGGCATTGAGGATGCAGCGAAAATGGGTTTAGAGGTAAATGGTTGCAAAATGTATATGCTGCCATCAAGGAAGGACACATGCCATAGACGACTTGGCCACAATGTCGACATAACTAGTTTCTCAAGGAAACAGTGCCAATAGCATCAGTACTGGGCATAAACACCGGACCACTCTTGCCAATCTCTGTTTCTTTGGGATCAAGAGGCAATTAAGTAGTAGATCCCTCTCTCGAAGGACCAGGCTGACTTTATATAACACCTTCATCATGCATGGCCTGTTCTATGGCGCGTAGACATCGACAATCTCAATAACGGATGAAGAAGCCCTATTTCAGAGACAACAATTCAGCGTTCAATCGTTGGCTCTGTTTGCATTGACGGCATTTAAGAAGATTCAGTCACGATATGTATGGACTAACTACGGATTCAACGCGTGAATTGGTTGTGGCATGTAGAGCGCATGGATATCACTGCTCCAGCCCAAATGGTCTTCGATTCGATGGACATCAGCCAACTCGACGTGCGTAATTTGAGGCAACTGGCTAAATATCGTGCCCGCTAGAGAGGTTAGTTGGTTGAAGTCGAGTTCCCTCTCGGAATGTAAGACCATCAGAAGAAGTATGAAATCCAAAAGGATACCACTGTCTTCTTAACGAACAGTAGAGTAGCTCTTCTGGCACACAAAGCCAATGAAATTGAGATTGTATAAAATCTTGTGCGATATTGCCAAGGCAGCACAGGACTAGAAGCAAACAGAATCCATTTCACTTGGATACATCGCCTCCGTGGACATAATGGCAAATTATGTACAAATGTACTTGAAGCAATGTGATCAAGGATTAAGGTTCGTTGGGAACTCAACTAGGACTATGTGTCATTTGGATACTAGAGCTGGTCGAGAGATTCAAGAAAGATCTTTGTCATGTTGTCTGGGGTTAGTAAATTCAAAGTGTCTATTGCACCGATTGCAGAACAGTCGCGATCATTGCATTGAGGATCACACTGCCTCATTGCGACATTATTGGGTTTGGTTGGTGGTGATGCCTTCGCTGTCAATGTCGTGTGCAGATCATCAAGAATTTGTTCTTGATCGAGATGAACGATAAGACATGACGAGGTTATACGATTTCAAGAACAAATGATCGTAGAGAGTGTGCTCTAACTCCTCCACAGTCTAGCAGTGAAAGGCGGAGCTTTGCCTGTCAAGTGCGTCAGCTTTCTCGTTACTGACATAGGTTGACGAAGGTTTCGGTGGCCCACTGCCAGCGTGCAGCAGTCACACTTGTACCAGCTTAAGCACTTGGGCCGATCCTACCTCGCAGCTGCTGCTTTTGACAAAATAATGGTTGGCACTTATTTTGCTTCGTTTGGCTAAGTTGCTGATAACCTTGATGGGAGATGTACTGCCAACAAATGCACCAAAGCTCTTCATTGGTTTCGTGGTAGGATGTGATCTAATATGATGAAGAATTTTCACTTAGACAATGCTAGTCTGAAGGTTGATGTGTGTTACATTCAATGCTTTTCAGTAGACGCTTGTGTATCAACTCCGCGTCTCGTCTTTGAACCGAAACCGTACTGCAGTGAATGCAGATCACTTCATCAGAAGGAAGGATGTTGTAGTCGTTCTCAGCAATTATCTGGAACAAGAGTGCAATCGTGCAGATGGAAATCGCAAGTCTAATGAGACATTTTTTCCAATTCCAAGCATGATTGGTCATCATCTTGTATTCAGTCCGTTCCCGCTAGGACCTCAAAACACTAAAAAAATGTAAGTTTCGGCACATGTGACCATGGGACAACCAGCACGCTTCTTCTATCAATACGATCTTTTTCCAGCTATCTCCAGTTTAGACTTCGCGGTCGTAACAAGATTTGATCCTTTGAATGTTTCTAGTTCCCACAATTCCTGGGGACAATTTTTCTGAGACAAGAATCCTCTTAAAGTCTCCTCACCAGTGGATCGACACACCGTCCAATCACATACCAAATACATCATCAAACACTACCAACTTACCGGTATTTCCAATCCATCTTGCTCTTGTGCAAGTACAACGACAGCAATGGCACATCCGATATCTCCGTTTCGTGGCCGCCCGCCTCCAGCAGCAGGATCTTCCAGTGCGGCACCTCCGACAGTCTCGACGCCAGGACAGTTCCCGCTGATCCACCGCCAATGATTATAAAATCGTACGCCTTATCCACCGTTTCGACGTTAAACGGTCGATTTTCCGGATCAAACAGATCGTAGTTGTAGTACGCAATGGACGCGATTAAGAACGGCAGAATGGTTAGTTTTCCCAGGCCTATCACAGCGGTGGCAGTCTTAATGGCCGCCGCTATGGCCAGACTTATTTTCGTTGCACCCGCCGCAACGCCAACCGTTGCGACAGCCTTTGAGGCCGCACTCGCCTTAAAGATCGCCCCGCCAACGGCGGCTGGCACAAATTTCAACGCCGCCCCAAACAGTGGCACCAGCACCATGATTTCGAATTTTCAATTAGAGTTCAAATTTGCGGTAAAATATCAGAAATTTCACTTCACTTCCACACTAAATGGCTTGAGTGCTCACTTTTCTCACATAATTGCACCTCAAACACTCCAGCAGATACTTTCTTCTTCAATTTAGTATCTTTCAACGCGAGGCAACACAGCGGCGCGCACTTAGCACGTACACACATGAACTTCTGTTGCAACAACCATCGCCATCACCGTCGTTCGATTGAATGCGCGCAAGAAAATCGTTCGCAGCCGTGGTATGCTCAAGACATCGGCGGGTGGGGATCGATCGGGACAAGGGGAGGGAGCGTGTTTAATCTTCGAAATTGCACACAACGCGACGAGTATCGGGGCTCGATTTCGAGAATTCAGAGAGCATGTGACAGCGCAATTGCGGCCGTCTAGTAGGCACAGCGAAACAAAACTGAAGCAGGCACTCGCGTGGCCCAACCGAAGGAGTCTTCGAGGTAAGGTTGCCACCACAACACCACCACCACCAGCAGCGACGGAGCTAGTGTATTTGTAAGATGTGTGGAAGTCGTGAATTGGGGAAAACTCTTTCCCCGTTCACGTGGGCATGCAAACAAAAGCGGATAAGTGAATATCGGCGACAGCTTCGTTTCGTGCGGCACGTTAGCGCTGTGTGCGTGAGGTATGACGTTTTAGACCGTACCTGTGACGTCGTCGCAATTATGTAACCGCCTTAAGAGAAGAAGCCAAAGAAGTGCTCTTGCGATTCGTCTCTCTCTCTCTCTCTCTCTCTTTGGTGACACATGGGCATTGAGCCGTATTTTTCATCGCCCGTCGAGAACTTGTCCAACTGGTAGCAGCGCACCAGACGAGGGTGATTCTTAAGAGAGAAAGTTCGGGTTTCACTTGATCTTGTGTAACCATAGAACCTGCTGTTCCAGTGTGCATTCCTGGCTGTGCGTATGGAAATGAGCGAAAGGTTTGTTTTGATAACTGCTCGGCGAGGCTTCCAATTAAGAGCGGTGGTGCGGCGGTGGACTTGTTGACGGAAATGAAGTGACCTAGGGTACAGTGGTGTTTCGTGTGATGAAAGATGTTGAAACGCCGCTCATTTTCATGCTCTTTAGTCGTGACTTAATCAATGTGTGATTGTGACTGAGCATGGCGGAGGGGGATATGACAAAGGAAATGATTTATCAGATTGGCATCGACATGGGCTGTAGGACAGATGCGGTTGTGGCGTTCGTGGAAGAATATCTGTGTGGAAATTGGAAAATCAAAACAAAAACCAGTTTCTTGGTCTTATGTAACAGTGATGCGTGAGAACTCAACGGAGTTGGGAAGATGAGCCGAAATAATTCGAAGGAATGGCGTTATGATGATGTCAAGGAAAGAGTGAAATCGTTTGTAAGTGGCAACTTGTAATAAAAATGTCTCTTTTAAGAGCAATGACATAGAGAACAACAGGCAATCTTTGCTGGAACACACAATTTTATTCCGACGTTGTCGTTTGTCTTTTTATGTTTAGATTAGTCTTCATTCCGAGAAGATTGTTTTGGTGGACATATGACTTTAAAATGAACTACATACCTTGATCTTTGCTGCTTCCGATTCAGTACTATATTCATTTGCATTTGTAGAACGGATTTGTTGTATTGTAAGCGGTCCTAATATGATTTGTTTCGAAAGTTTAGGTTAGGTTAGGTAGTTGGCCTGCCAGCGAAATCGCCAGCTCACTTAGACATGTTGGTCCATTGTGAGACTACTACCACTGATCGACAACTCCAGTGCTAGTACCGTTAATTTGATCCCAACGGCAAATGGTAACTGGACCAGATTTGAAAACCGGATAAAAGCGTATTTACTTTGCTTTCACTGGGATTCAAACCGGGGATCCCTCTAACCAGGGGCAGGCACTCACCCAACGGCGCCATCTAGCTGTGGTGCTCGAAAGTTTAACTATTGTCTCCTTGCAGAAGCTCAAGAACCTAGAACGTAGTCCACAAATTGCTTTGCTCTCTAGGCGTTTGAACATCTGTGAATAGTGTTGCAATACTCTGTGAATGGCGATGACCAAGACGATGTTGTAACAGCGTTGGTCGCTAGAACCTTGCAAATTCACGAAAAGTTGGCTCCAATTGTTTTCACATTTGATGTCTCCGATGTATCAACACTCTCAACATTGTATACGTACAGTGCACTTCAGTTCGAGAACTTTGAAGCCGTTGAAAACCTGCATTGGATTTTAGTAAGCAGATCTGTTGTGTGATTTCTTCAATATGGCACTGGAGAAGATAGTGCGAGGGGAAGCTTTAAACACGGGAGACTGTTGGGTTAAGCAGATGACATCGATATCGTCGCTTGTTTCTAAGTGCAGTGGCGGAAGCTCTCATTGCGATTGAAGAACAGGCAAAACAAGCTGGTCTTTGATGACAAAACAAAGGATTTATATGCTGTCAAAGAAGAGTTGTTCCGTCACAGACTATATGGGACAAAACATCACGATCGCGGTAGTAAAGGAATCCGTGGCCGTCGCAGTGGTGTAGTGGGATGGTGAGTCGACTCCCACGCCGGCTCCATCGCCGAATTTAATAACGGCTCCACCTCTTTCCATTGTCAAAGACTATCACTGTCTAGAAAAAGGTTCCCAAACATCATATTCGGAGTGAGCATAAAACGGCAGGCCCCCCTCCACTCGTGGGCGAACAATAGCAGAGACAATACGAGTCATTTCTGTAGAAGCTAAAACCACGTCCACCTCCAACCGTGCATTTCCACCCGTTTTATTATGTGTGAATGCTTCTAAAATACAATGATTAGTTTCAGAAGATGTTGTATTGTAATCATCATAATCTTCTGACCCGCATGATCTACTACAAGGGTCGCGGGGGTAATGCACTCACGAGAGATCTCCGGGCTACTCGATCCTCCGCCGTCAACTCAAACTCATCAGGAGTTATGCCCAAGCGCAACCAGGCGAGTTTTTAGACTTGCTCCAGCCAGCTCGTTATGGGTCTGCCAAGCGGTCGCCTACCTGATGGAATCGCAATCCACGTGACCAAACCATCAAAGTATAGCCCTTTCCGTTCGAAGAAGCAGCTGCTCTACATTGCCTTCTTCGTGTACCGCCGTGTTTCTTACCCTTTGCCGCCGAATAACTCCCACAACAGCATGAAGAAATCCCGTTTCGGCAGCTTGTATTCGCGATCTTATTCTTTCGGTCATTATCCAAAATTTAAAAACCGCTAACTTGGCTTTGATACCAAGCCAGGCCTTAATGATTACAGGTATTCCAAGCTGTTTCAAAATTGAGCCAGTAATTTTAAATTTCTTATTAAATTAAAAGCGGTTCGTTCGTAGCCCAGAGAAGCCCAAAGACTCTTTGGGCTGACTCTCCATGCGCTCTACATGGCCTAGCCACTTTTAGCATGAGACCCGTAGGCTTCTTGTTAGACGCATGATGCATTACAGTCCATAAAGGTCGTGGTTGAATATTCTCCTGTGGATGCTATCAACGCTAACGCGACCAAAAATTGCACACAGAACTCTCGACAAGACCAAGGAAGTTCTTCCCGCAGTATTTATAGACTGAGATTAGATGGAATCGTTACTACCTCGAGGGTTATAGCTGCCAATTGTGACATTCTGGACAAGAAGTGGATTTTTTTTCTTTCACCGCCAGCCACATTGTGCCCGTTCCCTATCAGTGCCATTAAACGGCTGTGTGTTCGACCAATTACATCAATGTTATCCGCGTATACTAGCAGTTTTACGTACTATTGGAAGATCCTGCGTCTAGTGCTGGCCGCATGTCCCCTTTCATAACACATTTTTCTATGATTGAAAGATTTGAGTTTGCTAACTCCTTGAAGATAACACACACTTGAGCGTATGTGAACTATAGCTGCAACCTTAATGTCCTAATATTGATGCAAATGTGGATACCTACAACATCAGTCACTCAAGCTTTTCTCCCTCATCGTCCAATAATATTCCGTTGATCTTGGAATACGAGCGCTGGTACGAGCGCAAAGGAACTCAGTGATGACCATAGGAAATGATGGTCCAGAGTCCCCATTGCATTTATCAAGCTTTTCCTTGTTTTCGGTGATGGAAAAAGAATACTTATCAGCACACGAAAGGTTGTCGGTCATTCAATGACAGTGGAACACAGACGAATTGACACAGCTTGCTCAAAATCTAGTCACTTAATCGCTGGCAATTGATGGGAGAAGTGCTCCATTTAAAGTTACAGCGCGGGAAACTCAAAAAAGTCTTATCAAACGACGCTCGTAATCGAACAAAAGGTACTGGTCCCAGCACACCACATTGAGGAACCCCATCAAAACCCATAATCACATTCCTACTTCTACACCAATAATTACCGTGTCTCTGCAAAATCCCCAGTTTTGGCATCAAACTTAATCGCTTCGCGTCGTATGTGCAAGTAAATCCACAGAAACTTGCAAAATGCTAATAAAAAATTATGAAAACCCGCATACACTTGTCAGTCAAAAGTCACTTACGATTTTGAAACTTCCTCCTAGACTCGGGGAGCCACTCCGTCCAAAGGCAATATCACTTTTAATTGTTCACCAGCGCGCGCAATGGCTCCCTCATTATCTTCGTGAACCAGAAAAGCCGGTATGAGTTTTGAATTGCATGCGCCTACGTGCAAAATACAAATGTGTAGTGGTCGCGTTTCAGCAACAAATCGAACAAGGTCGACCAAGGCAGACTGGTGGATGTGTGGATCGCGTGAAGCGTAAACGATACAAGATTCAGCTGCCGTTTCGAGTCTCGCCAATTAGAGACGAGGAGAGAATTACACGTCTTTACGTCATGAATCCCATCAGCGATTCAATGAATTACAGTAAATGAGTGACTAAATGACTGGTGAATGTGACGAGCATATGAGTGTACGTTGGTTTGCGACATAAAGCGATTAATTTTGTGGTTTTCCCTTCATTTAGCGGTAAGCTGATAGGGATCTAGATGGAGGGATTGATTAGTCAGTGGTTGAGTTGTGTCAGAGAACGTCCAAGCGGTGGCAGGGACGGTGGACTGTCTTGGGCTTGGTTCGGACAAGATTCTGGATTTAACGATTGAGGTAAGACGGCTTCAGAAGCTGTTTGATTCGACAACCATCTGCGACTTAATTAAGCAGCCCTTTATGACGTGTTTGATGTGAATAGGAAGTTCGGTGTAACGAAATGAAAACTAGAGCCTATGGCTTTCACTAGTTTCGGGCATCCCCCCAGCTCCACCATCCCTTAGATAACCAATGACACAACTTCGCCTGATGTCTTAAGCCACGAAGGCGACGATAGCGCTCAGCGATTCATGTCATAATTTTCTAGGCCAAAGTTAATTTCTTCTCTTTTTTTTTTGCTCATTTCCCGAGCCGCGCTCATTGCTTGTCTTTCACTTTTAATTGCTGCGCCGCGTTGAACGAGATGAAGTAACGTGGATACACTCTGATGTCGAATAGATAGTCATTGTGTGGACAATAGGTCAACAATAGATTAAAAGGAAAGTCGAAGTTGAAGGCGGCTTATGGTATGACTGGCAGACAATGTGTTCACATGACGGTGTGACGCAATGTTTGGCATGCGCTGAAGTGAGATACATGCGATATGATGTGTGTTACATGAATGTGAACCAGCATGAAGTGTGACAAATCGTTTAATGGGTGTGTAAGTGCGGAAAGAAGGCTTGGTCGCTTCAATGATGATTGCGGGTGTTGGCCAAAAGCCGTTAAGTACGCCGAGACTGGGCATCTCTTTGACAAATTAATTAGACGCAATTAGCAAGGTAATGAGGATATTCTTATGTTTGCCGGTTGTTGCCTTGTGCAATTCGTGTGCGGAAACGTGCGGAGTTGATGACATTCGCGGAAGATGTTTGCAATGATTGCTTCTGGCCAATGCGTCGAGTCGATGGAGTCGCCGGAGGCTAAATGGGAATGCAGTCAAATGTCCAGAGCCACGGCGGCCAGTTGACGAGTTATTGCGTCCCGGATCGAACCAGAACCTTAAAGGACCTTAAAGGGACCCATCGAACCATTGAGTTTATGCGTCGAGTTGCCCGAGGCGCTGCAGTTACCCAAAAGCTCTTGTTGCACCTCTCGACCATTTAGCGAGTTGCTGACTACGTGATCGAACGATTGTCCTTCCATGTCGAGTCGTTGAAGACGCCCAGAACCTACCTTCTTCTCCGAGTCCCTGGAGACGACGCAGTTCTCCAGAAGACCAGTTTAAGGAGCTGGTAACTCCAGGGTCGAAGCATGGACCTTCTTCGCCGAGTCCCTCGAGACGACGCAGTTCAGCAGAAGCTACTTGGCGGGTTATTCGACACCAGCATCAATCCATGGATCTTCTGTGTCGAGTCGCTAAAGACGCCAATTAGCGAGTTGTTAAGTCCGTGTTTGAGACAAGGGGCAATGGTATTGAGTCGTCGAAGAGAAGGCTCTTATGCATAACCCACCGCAGTCAAGTGGAATCTTAAGCACAAGGATGGCCAGTTCGTAAATTGTTGAATGTGGGATCGAACCAGTGTTATTGAGCGCAGAGTTGTTATGCTCGGGATCGTCCCTCAACGTCGACATTTTCAGTCTTAACTCTTCAAGACCGAATGACAAACCGCGAATGTTCACCACGAAAGTTGCGCCACGAAGTTACTGCAAACAACTCAAACCCCCCCCCCCCAAATCAACGTAACGGATGAAGACACGGTACTCAATTACCTCCATCGCTTATCGCCATAATCCGCGTATCTCATCAAAAATAAAATTCGCTACGCTTTATTCGATAGAAACCGATTAACACTCATTCGAACCATCATCTCGAACCCCGTAATTAATTTCGCACCTATTCGTACACACTCGCACCCGATCGTTGGCAAACATTCGAACAATACGCGATCGAATTGCATCACGCACGTACGTACCACGCCGCCGCACTTCTTGCGCGTACACACACGTAATCTCGGCTAAATTGAATCCCATCAGCGGATCGTTAAGTCACTCCACCACTTCACCTATTTCCTTCAATCAATATCAAATTTTCACTTTTATCTTCTTCTCCTCTACTTGCAGGTGAGCAACGCGAAAAATTTGGTAACACCAGCCCGGGGTAAGCCGAACGGGTGCGAATTGGCGATAAGAAGGAGAGCATCGACGGTCAGTGATGAAGTGAAATTCAATTCAGAAAGACAAATATTAGCGCAGCGCACGAAATAGACACGCATCAAGTGGCAGCGGTACCGAAATTCAGTCGATGCGCTCGGTAGGGGTGAAAGTCCGTTCGGCGGTGTCGAGGAGCGAGTAAGTCAAGACCTCGCGCATAACACGCTTTCAATGTTAATGTTGTTGCAACCAATTATGGCAACACGGTGCGGGCCAATCGAGTATTCGGGCTTTCTGCCTTCGACGGAGTGCAATTAAAGATTCGGGTCTATGTGCAAATAGCAGCGGCAGTCTTGGACGGTCCTAAAGAGGGCAGCTTTCCTTGATTTGTTTGCGCCGCTCGTCCGGCTCGGTTGAGACGATGGCGAAGTCAATGTGTACAATTTCATGGCAATTATGAGGTTTACATCGTCAAATGGAGATTATTTGACCAATTTTTGGGTAATTTTTAATTTTTTTTGCCAAATGTTGGTTAACGAGTGATTATTCAATTTTGACTAATTACTGATTGCCATGTGAATTGGTAAAGGGGGCAGAGAGGTTTAAAGGCGTAAATGGTGTGGTTGACGATTTTTTGTTTGGATCTGTGGACAGTTTATGGTGGTTTTGGAGGGTGTGCTTGTATTTGCCTTCAATAACATTGCTTGGGTGGAGGGTGGAGCTGGAGTTGGAGAGTGTCCTTCATCCAATCGGAATGACCTAGATCCATAGATTTCATATCATCGTCCAGCTCCAAACGAAGTGTAAACAAACATCGCACCAGGGACGTTTCTTGTAAATCTATGATGATGTTGCCGCAGCGTAAGACTTGACTGGAGTGACATTTCTTTAAAAATCGTTTTGATTCCTGAGAGCGTTTCATTAGCGGAACACTACCTTCAAGCAGTAACATAAATATCATCCGCTTGCTCTGCTTGATGTAAGAACGAAGATCATGCTTCTGATATGGGATCCGTCTTGTTTTCTATGGAAAACTTTAGGGTTGATGTGTGCAATGTTCGTGGGCTAAGAGTGAATCTCTTCGCTGTGTATGTCCACTTGTTTTTATATAAACCAGCTGTCTTGGCACTAAGCGAAACACAGGTAGGTGAGAATACCGAATTATCGGATTTGACCCTGCCCGGATATAGCTTGGTGCCTCTTTTCTTTTTTCACCGCGGTCTCGCCATCTACGTGCGTAGTGATGTAGCTTACCAAATTCAACCACAATATGGCCACTGCTCCAATCCGGGATTTAATTTTCTGTGGTTAAAAATCCATGTCCGTAAGCATTTAATCCACTACTGTTTTATTTACAGAAGTCCAAACTTGGATAGCAATTCAACTTTTAACGAATTTGATGCGCTATCCGATTCTATCTCAAGAATTGTATCCCTGTATCCTCGCACTGAAATTGCCATTGCGGGCGATTTCAATGTACACAATTCTAATTGGCTTCGACATTCAGGCCAGACAACACCCGAAGGAAGGTATGTCGAAATCTTTGCTGAGCTAAACAATCTGACTCAGCTAGTAAATGAGCCCACACGAATACCTGACATCGCAGATCATTCCGCCAACACCCTGGACCTGTTTCTCACCTCTCACCCTGATAAATATTCTGTTGACATACTGTCGCCTCTAGGCTCGTCTGACCATTGTGTCATATCAGCTAATTTCTCGTTATCACCACACACAGTTAGAGAACAAATTCCCAAAAGAACAGTATGGCTGTACGAGAAAGCCGATTGGAGCGGACTCAACAATTTCTTTCGGAATTTTAACTGGTCATTATGCTTCCTCGATAGTGACGTGGATGCCGCTGTTGATATGATCACAAACATTCTTCTGCTGGGCATGAGATCCTTCATTCCGCATAGAGTGAAAAGTATCAAGCCCAAAGAAAATGCATGGTATGACTCGAGCTGTAAAGAGGCTATCAGGTTGAGAGAGTTGAATTTCCGGGCATACAAAGCCAACCCTACTGAGGAAAACCGGAATAAGTTTAAACGGGCCAGAAATGACTGCAATGCAACTATCAGACGTGTGAAATTCTCCTATGATCAAAAGTTGAGGCAAAAAGTGCTTCAATGTCCCAAAGGTAGCAAAAACTTTTGGTCATTTGTAAAAAACATAAAGAATTCCACCTCGTCTTCAATTCCCACGCTCATTTACAATGACATTCCAGCTGTCAGCTCTTTAGACAAAGCCAATCTGCTTGCGGCGCATTTTGCAGCCAGCTCAACATTGCCAGATTCCAATATGTCTCCACCTGTACTTGAGAGCGTTGATTTCACCATGGGAAAAATCCATTTCCGCACTCGTACAGTTGCAAGAGTACTTAAAGATCTCGACGTGCACAAATCCGCTGGCCCGGATGGTATTCCCCCTATACTTCTGAAGAGGTGTTCTTCTGCGCTGGCAAAACCATTGCGTAAGCTTTTTCATCTATCCTACTCTTTAGGTCTCTTTCCGAGCAGATGGAAAACAGCATTTGTCCAGCCCGTCCCTAAAAAGGGCGAATCTTCGTCACCCACCTCGTACCGACCCATAGCACTTACGTCCCTTCTTTCTAAGGTCATGGAAACGCTGATAAATCGTCAGCTTATGAAATATCTTGAATCGCGGAAGCTTCTTAATGACCGGCAGTACGGTTTCCGTAGTAACAGGTCCACTGGTGATTTGATAGCTTATCTCACCGAAAAGTGGAACACATCTTTGCATAATGCAGGTGAAAACAAGATCGTTGCACTTGATATTTCTAAGGCATTTGACAGAGTTTGGCATCAAGCTCTTTTGTCGAAAATGCGTGCATATGGTATCGATGAATCTCTTCTTCTATGGATTAGAAATTACCTTTCGAACCGTTCAATTCAAGTTGTTTTGGATGGGTTCAAGTCTGATATCCACCAAATAAATGCTGGTGTACCCCAAGGCTCTGTTCTGTCTCCGACACTCTTTCTCATTTTTATTAATGATCTCTTGTCTGCTACTTCTAATCCAATCCATTCCTTCGCTGATGACAGCACCCTCAGCTTTTCATATTCGTTCCGAGACTCACGACCCTGCCCTTCGGCCGTAGAATTGGAACGGCAGCGTATGTTAAGCTCATTGAATTCCGATCTTGACAGCATAATTAACTGGGGAAACAACAACAGAGTGGAATTCAATGCTTCTAAAACTCAATGCTGTCTGCTGTCACTCAAGCGAACCCTTGTTAATCAGCCATTATCCATGAATGGTGCTTGTGTCGATGAAACCGGAAAGCTTTCCATCCTTGGTATGTGTATCAACAGAACACTTAGTTGGAACGATCACATATTTGAGGTCGCCAAAAATGCTGCGAAATGTTTAGGTTTCCTTAATCGATGCAAGAAATATTTCACCCCCTCTGATTTGGCTTTCATTTATAAGGCGTATATCCGCCCCAAGCTTGAGTACAACGCTCATATCTGGTCTGGTGCCCCAAAGACCACCCTGCACCTACTAGATAGAATCCAAAAGCGAGCGTTAAAACTTATAGGAGACAACAATGTCGCAAAGTCATTAGACTCGCTCGAACATCGACGTACCGTTTCTTCTTTGTCAGTATTTTATCGCTATTTCAACAAACGATGCTCAAGTGAGCTAGCCAACTGCATTCCTCCTCTCCATGAATTCACCCGCAATACTCGTCTCGCCAGGAATGCTCATCAGTTTACCCTTAAGCCTACTTTCGGACGCACAGTTAAATTTAGAGACTCGTTCTTCAGCCGTACTACGCGAATTTGGAATACTCTTCCCAACCCTATATTTCCCACAGACTACAATCCGCAGATATTTAAGACCAATGTGCACAGGTACCTCCTCTCCCTTTCTCCCTCTATACCTTCGGCCCGTGCTGTGTCTTGACCCCGGACACTTAAGGGTATTAGCAATCCCTTGAGCGCGCGCAAATTATAAAAAAAAAAAAAAAAAATGTGGGATCTGCTGAGAATTCTAGAACTGTCTAGACCACTTCGTATCCAAGTCTGTTGCGCTCGGAACATAAGACGGCCAGTTTCGCGCACAAATGAACAATTGGCCTCAACCTGCTCCCGCGATATCTGGGGATGCTTCTTGCCTGAAGCCTAGGTCCACTATCTACTGTAGGTCCATGCGAAGATGAAGACAAGTCTGTCTGATCTTCCTTCAGCTTTTCAAAGGCCTACGGACAACAAATTTGATGCTCTGACAATTCCAATGGACGAATTCTCATGGGATATAAAAATCAATTCGAATTAGAGGAAGTTCGACTTAGGGCGAGTACACTGTGGTTCGGTATAAGTCTTTCCAGACACCTACTAGTCTTTAGATCGCCTACTTTTTTTTATAACTTGACAGAACTACAAACTCCTGCTTCATCAAAAGTGCTAATTGGTTTGCGGAATAGGATTCCAGATCGGTTTGATAATACAACGGGCCTATTCTGGCCGAAGTATGACTGCTAACTAACGTAAATCTGATGAAATGGAATCACTAACTGAGCGCGTTTTACTTCTGAATCATGTCAAAAATCACGAGCTATCAAGAATAGAACACTGAACACTCAAACAGCAAACATATCACTCACTTCATCGTCTCTGTACTTGGCCGGCTCTACAGTCGCTTAGGCGCATGCATTCAATCGTTGACAACACTGTGACATTGGTGGAATACTCATCAGCAGTCCACTGCGAGGTTTCCACCACGTACTACCCATCACCAGTGAGTCCATTTGACACCACAGTAGACAGCTTTTTTGGCAACTGCTCTGACAGGAGCTGTCATAGTTTGAAGAAACACGTGTGCGTACTTTCTCGAAGACAACACATAAAGGGTGACCACATATCGATGATATCTACTTCCAGTCGCTCCGTGGAAACGTTTGAGCGTGAGTACACTCTTTTAGTCAGACAGCCAGACTAGATTTGTGCGAAATTAAGAAAAAACCACCGTAGGGGCCAATAGTAAACATAGACCCGATTCGGTGTAGATCAGCTAAATTGGGCATCGTCAGAGTCTTATTTTGTTGTCGGATTTGAGCCGTATTCATGCTTACGCAAGAATTGAAGCCGAACGTCCAAAGACATGATCGGGAGTTGTGTGCTAGAAGTGCTTATTAGAGATCTTCATGTTGGCGAGGCCCTTTAATGCCAACTACCCCTGTTTACTATCAGGACCATGTTCGTCGTTTCCAATGAAAAATCAAAACCGCCAATGTCATCCCATGCTTTTGGAAGATGGTGCCTCTTTTTGCTAAGTTTTACTAAACGATTGGTTCTAGTGGTCCTAGTACTCCCTCTTGGCGTGACCATTTGGTAGGTCGTATACTTGTGATCAGCTTTGTCACTGCAAACAAACCTGACATACGGATTGAATAAGATTTTCTTTAGATCAAGGATCATGTCGCTACTTTCTGCGATCCGAGAAGACATAGGTCTTATTTTGACCTAGGTTAGGTTAGATACCTGTGTAGACGTGGTGGGGCCACGCCTCACTTAGGTCCAATTGCACCCATTGTGATGCCCAGTGGGTACAAAGATGTAAACATGTGGACCGGAAGTAATAGATTTAGGCTTGCCAACAAGTCTGCGGCACGAATGTCTTAGATCCTGGCTTAAGAAAGAGTGGAAAACCAGTCTCCGGTGGAAACTCTGATTGCGGGTGCTGGTCACTTTAGACGTAAAAGCTGAGAGCAACATTCCCGGTGGAACGCATGTTCTGATCCTCTATGGAGCACTGACTTGATTCATAAGGCGCGTTGCTAGCTCATACTGGCTTACTTAACGAACCTTGGAGATTAGCAATAGCTGCCTTCCATTGCTGAGGGACCTGGGCACGCTGCTTCGAGTCATTCGGACCAATCCGTATTACGTCCGGGGTAACCCGGTCTTTGTACCAGAGGTTCGGCCTTCCTCTTCTTCTCGAACCAAGAGGCAGGGATTCGAAGACCCTCTTAGCTGAAGCACTGTTGTCCATGCACTCTATGTGGCCGAGCCAGTGTAGCCGATGGATTTTTGCCTTTCGAACTACATCCTCATCTTGGTACAGTCGCGTGTTTTCTCCTCCATTCACCTTCCTCGCAGACGGAACCATATTCCCGATTTTTCATTCGAAGGCACCAAGAATCAGCTCTGCTGTTTTGCCTATCATCCAGCTTACGGCTCCATATAGCAGGACCAGCAAAATAAGAGTTTTGTAGAGCATGCTCTTAGTGCATTCTACGTTGGATGTCGTTTGTGGAGTTCACGTTTGCCCCGAGATAGACAAACTCCTTCACTACCTTAAAATTGTAGCTGTCGATCGTGATGTTTTGTCCCAGGTGGTGTGTGACATGACAGTTGGTGTCCTCATTCATCTTAAGAGCAGTTTGTTTCGTCTTTTCCTTAATTGCCGTAAAGCCTTCCACTACGGCACGTTGGGAACGTGCGACGATGTCTATGTCATCTGCGTAACTGAACAGTTGGACTGAGACTTCTAAAAGTCAGTCCCTTCCGTGTTTACAGCTGCCTGCTGCACTATCTTCGCCAGTACCAGATTGACGACATCACACGACAGCGCATGTCCTTGGCGAAATACGCTGCAGGTTTCAAACGGCTCAGATGTCCTTGAACCGAACTGCACGGTGCATGTGTTAGCGTGGTGCGACCGGATCAGTATTCCCGGGATCCCGAATTCGTCCAACGCATCAAATAGCTGCTTGCGATGAATGCTGTCGTATGAGACTTTAAACATAGATGAATAAATCGCTGATCTTCTCCAGGATGAAGCCGCACTGGTACGCGCCGATTAGTGCGGTGCAGAACGGCTTTAGAGTTTAGACGTTCACACAGTACGCTGGACAGGATGTTGTAGGGGACTTTTATCAGGGATATACTCTGTAGTTATTGCACGATGTAGGCTCGCCTTTTTTGTGGATGGGGCATATTAAGCTGATATTCCAGTCGAGATCATATTTCCACTAATTTCTGACTACCTTTTCAGGCAATCGATCGAATCGAACATCTAATGGTTCCCTCGCCCTGTCATAACTAAATGCCCCCACTCCTTTCATGTGCTTCTTTGAACTCATGTGCTTTCATTCCCTTCTGACGTCATTCATTATTCACTTTGGGATTTGTCTTGGCTCTCATTCTTCCCCGGAGGCTACTGATTTGTGTCAACTGATGTGACATCCATCCGCAGTTGACCTGCATCGTTGCGCCCTTTCTCAGTTGCACCATCATGTCACATCACACACGACTCAACCGACCAACCATCAAACACGAGAGCTTTTGAAACAGTTTGAAAGTCATTTGTTCCCCCCCATCAAAAACGTGGTTCGTGCCTCAGCTAAACTGACAAAAGCACCCAACGCTCCCATCCAAATGCAACCACACGACCAAAAAAGCAACACTTACGTCACCGTCCCTTATCGCATCACCGCCCCTGCACGTGGTGACATACCATTGAATCGAGGTCAATGTTAATCGGTTTCATGTCTGAAATCATCGCCGAATGATCAGCAACGCAAATGAAAACAGCAGTCGTATGTACAAAAATCTTTATTTAAACTTATCTCGCCGCGATTTCACAACTCATCCCTTCCGGCGCCCATCCAATCCTCCTTAATCATGTCCGCTGCCTTCTCGCCGATCATAATGACCGCCGCATTGGTGTTGGCCGCAACGATGTCCGGCATCACACTGGCGTCAGCCACTCGCAGGCCCTGGACACCACGCACCCTGAGGCGCCAGTCAACCACCGCCGACTTGTCAGTGTCCGGGCCCATCTTGGCCGTGCTCACCGGATGGTAGACGGTCTTGGTCATGTAGGACGCGTAGCACTTCCAGTAGTCGTCGGACTTGTAGGCCAAGCCGTTGCAACGCGGCAAGTCGAGCTGGTGCAGCTCGGCTTCGCGATTCTTGAACGCCTTGGTGTCCACCAACTTAGAGTAAATGTTCAGCGCCCGGACGTATGTCTGAAGGTCCTCTTCGGCGTCGTTGTAGTTCGGCTGGATTTTCGGAGCGTCGAGGTAGTTGTCGCTGGACAGCTTTACCGACCCCATCGACTTGGGCTTCAGCTGGAGGAGGTAGATGATGAGAGTATTCGAGTTCTCGTTCGCCTGGAGAATAGACTTCGCGACGCCCTCGTTGAAGCCGGTCGCCTTGACGTAGTGCTTCAGCTCAGGGCTGTTCATCAGACTGAAGAAGTGCGTGGTCTGGATGTCGGGGTACGGGCCCTGCAGACTGGTCGTGTTGATGAAGCCCGTAAACGAGGTGGCCTCGTGATGCATCAGGCCGCTGTAGCGCCCCATCAAGAGGTTGTACATGGCATCGATTAGATCCTTTTCCTTCGGTGGCCGGGCTGTGGACTTGTCGATCCTGAATATCAGCGGAAGACTGGCGTGGTCCTTGAGGTTGCTTCCGACTGGCGCATCCGCGATCACTGGTATGCCGTGAGTCTTCAACTGATCTGCCGGCCCCACACCCGACAGCATGAGGATCTGCGGCGTTCCAAGTGCCCCCGCTGACATGACAACCTCCTTGCGCACGTTCACCGTGTACTCCTGCGTGCCCTGGTGGACAAACGTGACGCCGGTCACTCGCTTCTCGTTGTCAAAGTTCAGCTTTTTGACTTGGGCGTGCTTGATGACGTGCAAATTGGGCCGCTCCTTCACGGGGTTCACATGCGAGTGCACAGTTGTTATGCGATGCCCATTGTCAGTCGTGCCCAGCACGTCCATGTACCCAATGAAGTGATCCTCGTTGAAGTCCGCCACTGTAGGGTACCCCATCTCTTCGAAGCCCGAACGAAGCGTCGATCGGAACTCGTTGTCACTGAGGAAGTTGTTCAGCCCCATCGGACCTCCCTTGCCATGATCGCCGCGCTTGAAGCCGGTCCTCGGTGATCGCAGGTCCTCGACCTTCCTGAAGTACTTCAAGACGTCGTCGTAGCCCCATGTCGGATTGCCCCAAGCGGCCCAGTCATCGAAGTCCTTTCGCGTTCCGCGTGCGTAGATCATCGCATTCATGCAGTTGGTGCCGCCCAACATCTTACCCCTGGGCCAGTGGCAGCGTTTGCCCTTCATCGCCATGCAGGCCTTGCCATTCGGTTCCGTCTGATACTGCCAGTCCCATGCCGAGTGCTGCGTCTGAATGTGCCAACCGACGTACTGTGAAAAGTGAGAAGTGATTTTAGAAGAATTTAGTCGATGTCTGCTCAATGCTTTAAAGGGGAGAGAGGGACATGGTGACATGAATGCGTCGTCGTTGCACCGCATTGCTGCTTCTGTCAAGCACACAACAGGTTCTTCCACTCGCACTGCGCACAAGTTCTATGCCCGATTTGCATCCACAAATCATGGTGTACACGCGAGTCGTGTACTTATTTACTTGAGCTATCTTATGCAAACAAACATTGTGTCTGTTGCCTGTTGTTTACGAATTCGAATTCAGTTGACGTGCGAGTTGTTTACCAGGCGAGCATGTTTTCCTCCGTTTAATTGATATTAATGGGCTTGAATTATATAAAAACCTTTTGCTGGAATGTGTTATAAGTCTAACGGGCTTTTTAGAATAATCCAAGCAATAAAGTGTGTACATTGTTCGCTAAGTGTGATTGTGAGAGTTGTCCAGACTGTCGTTAAAATGTTGTAGAATTCTCTAGAACTCGTAGAAAAACTGACTAGTGATGAACAGTCACATAAACTGATCAAATGTGAGTTGTTCTCGAACGGCGAAAGGGACGGAATGAATTTCTTGTTGAGCTGCTGTACCGCCAGTACTAAAATGAGCCAGGACCGTGATTTGTTCATTCTTTGCCGTTAGCAGCAATTTGGATTACGTTGCTCGACGATGAGAAAGGGGGTTGGTTTATAATGAGGGCGGCGCAAGGTCCGAAGTGGACCTGTGCCTAGTTTCTACAGCAACCACTCGTGTTGTGCGTGCTACTGTTCTACCACGAAGGGAGAAGTTTCAGAAGCTTTTTTTGGACAGGAACACTAATTGAGCATTTTCAGTGATCGGAAGAGGTGGAGTCGTGAATTATGCAAGTTGGCAAATTTGGGGATTGAATCTGGTGCAAGAGTCGATGCACGTACGACGGCGGCCTGAGCCTGAGGTCCTGCATGTCTACAGCCTTACAAAAAACAATTCGCTACTGGCGGTTCCAGCAATGCAGCGCTTTATGCTACACAGCACGCCAATCGATGAAAGAATTGATAAATGGTATCTGTGAGCAATTTATCTTTCGTTTTGGACCGATTATCCGGCTAGATGGTGCGATGTGAGACCATTAGATACTCTTTTGTGGAGATACGTCAAATTACTCGCCTATTAGTGGCTCTTTGGATCTTATGTCTAAGATTGATGCGAAATAAAGAAAATGTAACCGCCGTGGGTCCCAATATCGAAGAAGACCCAACAATGTTAATTGAGCTCCCGATCAGTTAAATGGAACATCGCCAGACAGTCAACCGTCTTATTTTGCGGCTGTTTTGGGACCGATGCCTGTACCAGACTGTGCTGAAGCAAGAATTTAAGCCGGGCCTGAGGTATTGTGTGATATTAACCGACTTTCTGTGGCCAGAGAGTACGACAACAGCGATATGTCCGAGCTGTGGTTCAAACACAAAAGGCGTTAAATGCTATACAAGCGACAAAACTGTTGAAGTTGTGAAATCGAGTGTTAATTAATTGGGCGCAGCGATAATGCGACACCATTCGATTATTTTCTACGTCAAGACCTTAGTCTACGCTAACTCGTCACCCTCCTTGAACAAGCTCGAGGCCAAAATTCGAGACGATATTGCCGGAATAACGGCCCACACATTGGACCGGGTCACCAAAAATTGGAACGACCACTGGAAGCACTGCCAACGAAGCCGAGGCGGCCATTTGAATGATATATGCTTTGAATTCCAAAATTGTATGTACATCAGTCCAGAACGACATCCAAAGTTCTTGGGAAAGTCCACTTATTTAGGTTCCGCAGAGTGTTCGAAATCAACTCAAAAAAGCAACAGACAGAGACTGCCTCGTAAAATAGCACACAAGTGTAACCTCAGTCAGCAGGCTCATTCTCCAAAGATTGACTTCGCAAAGTTAACACTTCAAGCAACGCAAAAATGCTAATCTCCCGTGGTTACCCGGAAAACCCTGTCCAAGTCTCATTTTAATTCAGACCAACGACACAAACTAGCCAGCGTCATACCGAATCAGCTCAAAATATTATCAAAACCGGCACTACTTGCTAGATCACCGATAACGTTGTCGAATCCCTCCACGATCCTTTTTGAAATTGACTTGTTTTCACAGCAAATCACGGAAAAAGGAACACTTCTCGTCAGTAAAACGACTGGCACTTTGCAACTTCCGATGGAAATCGCCTCTCCCCTGCAACTGCAATTAACCCACCTCAGATTCAATGGGAGGATCACCACCGGCTTCCAACAGCAAAACCTTCCAGTCCGGATTCTCGCTCAAACGCCCCGCGACGACAGCTCCCGCCGAACCAGCTCCAACCACCACAAAGTCATAGGTGTCCAGACCTTCGTTAAAATCATGAAAATCACCAAATCCGCATCACTGTTCACACACCGCACTCACCCTTTGTCGCCAGTGTCGCTCCGTGGTCGACTGGCCACATAGACGGCTCCGAAATCGAGCAATACGACGTGATCAACGTCTGCAGCAGCAAGGACATCAGCCTATTGGCCGGTCCTGCAGACCGAGCCGCGCACTCAGTCGGGAGGTATTCCATCTCGGCGAAAACTACAACCGCACAGATCGATGCGATCTGACAAACTATCCCGGCTTTGCATTGCTCGCACAGCACTTGCCATGCAAATGCGGCGCCGTTAAGTGCCTGGTGTCACCTCTAGTTGTTTGCCCACCTAGTGACATGTGCTTTAAGGGTCCTCTGTCGCTGTGCGCCGGTGCATTTGAAAATTCCAATCTATTTTTAAATACGTGCGCCGTCGGGTTGTTTACCACGAAGCACAGCGTTCGATGTGGTGGCCAGACGCGCCGGTGGGTGGGGCTGCTGCCGGTGTGGCGATAAAGTCGTTTATTTTCATTCAGATTAGACATGGAGTTTATTTCGACTTGCTTATCGCCGTTTCATGTTTGCGCAGTGAACTGATCTCTACACGCGATGCGTGGCTGTTTGGTTGCTGTAGGAAAATACAACAACTGTCGCCTGTTGTTCACAAGTACTTTGTTTGTTCACCAACAACCACTCACCTAATCTCTTCACCTTTCCCTACGAACCTCCATGACGATGCCAGACGTCCGCTCGGCAAAACACGATCGTAGGAGCCATGTTTCTCCTCGTAATGTCCAGCATTGGTTCTTCAACGCCCTTTACTTGCAGACTCTAATTAAAGACCGTACATGAATCCGTGTCAGGTCCTATCTTGACTGTGCCGGTCATATGATAGAGTCTGCTCTTAAACACGCACTTGTCACTCTCGGGCAGATCGATTTGGACGATATCAGCTCCCCGTACCTTGTAGGGTACCACCCTCACACCAACCCCACAACATGCTGGTCCATGCACCAACCATCGTCTCTCTGATGAACGTCTCGGCTAAGTCGCGTCGTGGGGCTACAGTTCAGGCTGAGAAATCGCGCACTGAGCTGCCAGAAGCGACTGAAATAACAACGAGAACATGCTGGTGTCCGCTCGCACGCTTTGAGCTGTTGTCGCCTAATCCGTTTTCCATAGAGACTCACTGCAGTTCGCATACATTTGACGTCTATGGTATAACTGAAGGGAAAGTCGGATAGCTTCTATGCATCTTAAATCAAAAAAGGGGTGGCAGAGTTGGATGCGGCGCGTTTGCATGTCAGTGGCTCGTCAACGTAGTGATATAACGACACTAGCTGTCACTAGCTGTTACCAAAGTGATTCGAAGCAACCTAGATTCCCAGCCAGAATGCGCATCAATGCCGAGTTCACAGGAATGCAGGAGAGACGACGTTGAATAGCTAAGATCTTCTCCTTGGCCCCCTTGCTTGAGAGGGGCTGCACAAATTTGTGAATATGAAACAGCAGTCGACACATGCAACGAAGGAGATCTATATTTCGCACGGTTCTATAAAATCGAACAACGCTTCAAATTGCAACATTCAGTTGAGTCACACCCAAGTCGCGCCCCCCGACTATAGCGACGCCACCAGCCGAAAGAAGAAAAAAAGAGCTGAATCACACTTGATTTTTATTCTCTTTTCAAATCTCTCTTAAAACAATAAACTTTTCTTAAAAAAACACACCCCATTCCGTGTTCTCTTCCTTCACAACTCGGTGTGCGCACCGTCGCTCCAATCCTGTTTGACGAACTCAGCCGCCCGCTCGGCGATCATAATGGTTGGCGAGTTGGTGTTGCCACTGATGACGTCGGGCATGATGCTGGCATCGGCAACTCGCAACCCACGGACACCCTTCAGCCGCAGACGCCAGTCCACCACCGCGGTGGGATCGGAATCCGGTCCCATCTTGACCGTGCCCGCCATGTGGTACAGCGTGGTGGACATGTACTTCATGTAGCACCTCCAATACTCGTCGGACCTGTAGACGAATCGGTCGCACTCGGGCAGATCGAGCTTGGTGATCTCCACGCCGAGGTCGCGGAATGCGGCTGTGTTCTCGACTCGCTCCTGGTAGCGTATTCCCCGGAGGAGAGTGTCCCCGTCGTAGGGGTGGTCCAGGTAGTTGGCGAACAGCTTCGGGTGGTCGTTGACGTTGGCGCTTCGCAGGCGCATGTTGCCAATGGATTTGGGTCGCAGCAATACAACGTACACGAGAAGGAAGTGATTGTTTTTGTGCACCTCTCGTAGGCCCTGGGTGATGCTGTCCGATAGGCCTACGGCACGTGCCCAGACTTCAACACTGGGCGTGCCGATCTGGGCGAACAGGTGATGGAAGAGCAGGTCAGGGTAGGGGCTGTCGGATGTTTCGTCGGAGTTGATGAATGCGGTCATGCAGGTTGTGCCGTGACCCGCCAGAGGGCCGGTCTGATTGAGGAGGTAGTTGTAGATGGCATCGAGTTGGTCCTTCGGGGTTTCCGGCTTGTACCGGTTCACATTCATTTTAAAGATCAACGGGATTATGATGTGGTCCTGGAGATTGTCTCCGACTTGGAGGTTTCTCACCACAGGGATGCCCAAATTGTTGAGATGCTTCTTTGGACCGATGCCTGAGAGCATCAACAACTTCGGGGAGTCCAGTGCACCAGCGGAGAGGATCAGTTCCTTGCCAATGTTCACCTTCAGCTCATGCTGACCATTGTAGGTGAACGAGACGCCTGTCACCTGCTTCCCTGTGCTGTCGAAATTTATCTTGGTCGCCACAGCATCCTTGATCACGTGGAGATTGGGTCTCTCCTTGACTTTGGCCAGAAAGCCCTTTCCCGTGCTTCTGCGACGGCCATCGCGCACGCTTCCCAGCAGAGCAGTGTAGCCAATGTCAACTCCCGCCATGGCAGCGTCCACCCGCCCAAAGCCAAGTTCCTCGGCACTCTTGAAGATCATCTCTCGGACTTCGGGGTACTGCTCGATGAATGGACTCGGCGAGGAACTTCCCAGAGACTCAGATGTTGGTTTCGCCTCGAAGAACGGTTTCACGTCCTTCCAGCCCCATTGCGGATTCCCCTTTCGCTCCCAGGCGTCGTAGTCCTCCTGGTTGCCGATGACGTGCAGCATCGCATTGATGCCCCCAGACCCGCCGATCATCTTGCCCCTCGGCCAGTAGCACACCTTGTTCTGGTAGCCCTGACAACTCTTGCCGTCGGGTTCGGTGAAGTAATTCCAGTTGTAGTCCGTGTGCTGCACCATTAGAAACGCCGCTGGCATCTGAAAGAAATGCATGTGAACCACTTGCTCGCCACCATTGACCACCGCTCGGACTCACCTCGGATTCGATGGGCGGATCGCCCCCGGCCTCCAGCACCAGCACCCTCCACTCGGGATTCTCGCTCAGCCGGCTGGCCATCACCGAACCGGCTGTGCCCGCCCCGATCACCACAAAGTCGTACGTATCCAAACCGCGCTCCAAATACGTCGGTCCATAGTCCTTTGGCCAGAGTTCAGGCGGAGAGATCGCGCACTGTGCCGCCAACAGCGTCGAGATCAGCGTCGAAAACAATGTGTTGCCTACCCCAACGCTCTGCTGCAAACACTCTGCTGCTGTAACTGCTGACATGATGTCTTACGCGGCCCGCGATGTATCTCAGACTGAAGTCTGTGCTGCTCACAATGAAAACGAAATTCTCCGAAATCCGCCTTATCTTCGGTGGGGTACACCGCACCACCGCGTGCCTTGTTTGTTTTTCCATTCACTCAAGCACCGTTTGGAACGGGTTATTGCGTCATATGACGGATAACTGCTTCACAATCAGAGACGCAAGATAACTGGCTACAAATTCTCGCTATTGTTGTTGCCGCCGGCACTGACACACTTGCGCTCGGTGGCCGCTTCTTCGGAATGATAGTGGAAACGCATTTATAATCGTCATTTTATTTCAGTTCTCTCCTCTTCTTTTCGTGCGCTTGCTCACCCCTTCCAATGGGGTGTCGTGTTGTAGACGCTTTCCATGTGGTCGACGTTTTTGGAACAGGTTCAGCGGAAGAGGTCAATGGCCTAGACTGGTTTGAGGCATAGTGCGGAGAAGTTACGTCATCTTGACTTGCATTTTGCTTATTGTTTGCGGCCAATTGAGTTGGCTTTTGATGCGTTCTGTGACAGGCTTGGTGAAAACAGCTGACGTATGACATGTAGGTCACGCTTAGGAACTCTGAAATGACGTTGCTGAGCAATAATTGAGTGATGCGCTGAAGCGATTGGAATCTGCGAGTCTGCTGGATTTTGCGATGGAGCTGTCATCTTATCAGAATGTACTATTCCCAAGGTGTCAGTGTCATTTGACGTTGATTCCTTTTTAAATAATAAGTCGAATCAATTGAATTGTCAGAGCTTCAGAGTGCACGCCAACTCTAAACCGTGAGACGTCGCAGCGAAAAATAACATGGCACTTATTTGAAAGATATGGCAGACTTAAAGAGGGTGGATTGGCAGCAGGTGTACAAGATAAGAGTGAGCGCTGAAGTTGGTTGGTTATACACAACAAACTTGAACACATCCGCTTGATCGACTGTTGTGTGTATCGTCAATACTCTGTACAGTCATTGCTTTTCAATTGATAAACCATTTCAGTCGCTTGCAAGCTGACCTTCAGTGTGTATCAATTTTGCGGTTTCAAAGATAACTTGAGAAGAGTGTCAATGCTGGTCTATTTTAAGCTGATAAAAAATTGCTGCTTTAACTGTGGGCAATTATATTGTTGTCGCTTCAGCGATATGTCACATATTTGCCCACATTTTGAATGATAAAAATTGATTAAACCAGTCCCAGTGGGAATAATCGAGAAAGCGGCAAGAAAAGTGAAATTCTGAACTAGTGAACAATTTCTATCTTATCGGCTGTCGATAAAGTTTTAGAAGGGGTTCTAGCAAGATGACTATCCGAATTCGCCGAAAAGTACAATCTACTGAATAAACATCAATTTGGCTTGCGCAACGGCAATGATATTCTGTCCTAGCGAGGTAACTGTTTGGAACGGAAACTTTTCCGATTTCATACGGAACATTTTTCAGACAAAATGTAACGCAATCCTACATGCTGGGTTGCTAGCGTTCAATGGCATTTTTTGACAAACATTCGTGTCAGCCAAATGTCAAATTTGTCCGATGTCATCTGCAAAGAATTTATCGTGCCGTAACCAGATTTGAAAACCGAATAAAAACGAATTAACATTGATTCCACTGGGATTCTAACTGGGAACCCTTCTAACCAAGGGCAGGCATTCAACCAACGGCGCCATCCAGCTGTTTTAACAAAAGCACTAAATAATTAAATTAATAAATAAATAAATCACCATTTACACATACGAGGGGCGTTCAATATATTCTCGGTATCGATATAAAGGAAAATGCGAATTCAATTTAAATTGTTTTTATTTTTCAATATAATCTCCCCTAACATCAATGCATTTCTTACATCTTGAGATAAGCTTTTTTAAACCCTCAAAAAATAAATTTAGTCTTTCTCTGCAAAATACCCATTTATTCATCATCATCCGAAAATCTTTTTCCACGAAGACATTTTTTCAAATCCGGAAACAGGAAATAATTACTAGGGGCAAGGTCTGGACTATAGGGTGGGTGCTGGATTTCTTCGAAACCACAATCTCGCGCAGCAGCCTTGGCAGCTCGCGCCGTGTGAACAGGAGCGTTGTCATGAAGAAGCAACACATCCGCTGCGAGTTTACCCCGTCTTTTCTTTTTAATTTCCTCCCGCAAATTATGCAAAATGGAAGCGTCGGATGTGGCGTTGATGGTTTCATCTTTTTTTTTTTGTACTCAATGAGCAAGATCCCTTTTGAGTCCCAAAAAACTGTGTCCATGAGCCTCCCGGCAGACGGAGAGACGTTGAACTTCTTCGGGGGGTCTGTTCCTTTTTTATGCCACTGCATGGACTCTTGTTTGCTTTCAGGGTCGTAGTGGTGGACACATGTTTCGTCACCAGTAACAATTCGATCCATAACACCGTCCGCGTTCTCACTACACATCTCCAAAAGCTCTCTACAGCATGCGATTCTCACTTTTTTCTGAGGCGCTGTGAGCATTCGTGGCACCCACCTTGCACCCACCTGACCTTTGAAAGGTTAAGATGCTCATGAAGAATGGTGTGAATGGTACCAATTGAAAGCTTGGTGATCTCTACCATCATTTTCACCTTTATTCGGGCATCCTCAAGAACAAGTTTTTCGACTTCTTTGATGCTTTCTCCCGTGCAAGCAGTAGCCGGGGCGCCGGAGCGGGAGTCGTCTTCAATGCTCTCTCCGAGTCTCTTAAACTCACCTGACCACTTTTGCACAGTTGATAATGAAGGTGCGGAACTCTGGTAAACAGCCACCATCTCTTCATGAATAGCTTTTTGAGTTTTTCCTAGCTTAGTGAGAAATTTAATTACAGCGCGATGCTCAATTTTCACCATCATCGTCTCAGTTGACATTATGATTCTGTTTAACTAGAGATAAAACGCGAATTAATAATTACATTAATGCACTAAAATAATAGTATTACTTGATAAATAAGTCAATTTATATATACAACCACAGCTTCACCCCGATACCGAGAATATATTGAACGCCCCTCGTACTCATCGAAATTTAACGGGCGTTCAATTCATTCGGAAGACAGGTGGCAGCAATGCAGTGATTGTTTTATAAACGTGGATGTAAATATGTTTATTTTTCAAAACAAAAAGTGCCACAATAACAGAATCATGCCACATTGGCAACGCTAGTACTTAGTCACATTTTAGCATAGTTTGGCAATAATCTAAGTAACAGATCATTTCGATCAAATATTGGAGAAGATGTCAGTGACGGAGTTAAGGTCCAGTACTGTGTACCGCAGGGCTCAAAATTAGGTCCACTTCTTTTTATTACATCAACGATTTTCTGTCAGTGCTAAAGTCTAGTAAGGGCTATGCGTATGTGGATGACACGGCGATCGTAGGAGCGTTGAAGAAGCGGCAAAACTTACGCAATTAGACTACAATAGACTCGCAGCTTGGCATTACGATCATAGATTAATTATCAGCGCAAATTAGGCTAGATGCACATCTCCAGAACAAAACTTAGGATCAGAGCTAGACGTATGTGGATTGCTGGCGCAAAAATGGCTGTAACGGAATAAAAGAAGATGGTGACTGCTGCGGAATCATCGCAACTGTGTTGTTGACACGCTGTATAAGTACCTGGTACCAACGGTTTACTACAAATTTAAACGGAGTTATCATATAATAATAATAACGTATGTAGGTGGCGCTACAGCTCGTAGAGGGCTGGTGCGTAGCTTCTACAAGAACCACTCCTGTTGTGTGTCCTACTGTTCTCTCACGAGTGGGGGGACCTGCTGTTTTATGCGTGGAACACTATCATGCGTTGCTACTGGCAACTTTGTTAGGGAGGGGGTGTAGTCAGCTGTTTTCATTGTTTTTAAATTGCAGGAATGTTGAATGCATGTCTTTCTTAAAAATATCGAACCTGTTCGAAATTGAGTGCGTTGGTCTCATGGTACACAAAATGTATCATGTTATTTTTTACCAAAAGTGGCACGACGCAGTAATTTGTTAATGGTCATTGAAGCGTTTAAAGACGACGCAAGGCAGCAACGCATGATTGTGATTCAGCTATTGTGACGACGCCGTACGGCTAAGTTTGTGAAGCTTTTTCTAGACAGACAGTTTGTACTATCTGAGCATTGTCAGTGACCCCAATTGCGGGTGCCGATTGTCCATTAAATCGATAGTCCACAAAATTGTGAACTGGAATCTACTTTGGTATTGTATAAGTCGACTGCGAATCGTATTATTGTGCATTAAAACGAGCATATTACGAATTTTTATATGTCTGTCATAGACATGAGAAGCACACGTATAGTAGAGAGAAACAGAGTGTGATGTCCCATAAGTTAGAAGGAGATACGAAGCTGTGGGCTTTTCCTGTACAATGTAAACGTTTACTTGTGTACCAAATCGAGTATATTTCTGGACATATTTTAAACTTTGTTTTGCTTGTTTTTTTTTTGTATATGACGCTCCCATTGTTCGAAGTTGAAGTTAGAATAAAACTGTTTAAAAGATAAAACAATATAAATTAAATTACATTCGCATCATAAAAACAATGTCTATTTTACGATTTTCTCCGGCGCGAAAACCGTCAACAACAAATTTTATGAACGACAAAATGTGAAGAGAAAGTCCACACGAAGTGCGCGATATGCATTTTGATTTGAACGCCCCTTTTCATAATAAGCCTGAATAACTTTAACGAGTTGCTCGATTGTGTATCTTTCCATGGCTCAAATTGAGTTAGTCTCAAATTGAGAAATGTCAAATGAAATGCAAAAAAAAACTTGACCTTTAGGTGTGGTTCACATTCAACATCGGCCCGTAAAATGTAACCACCCTTTAGTATCGATCACAATCGACAATCGCAATACCAAAACAACCAATCGACTGTCGCTAATCGTTGTGGATCGATTATCGACTGGTAATCGACACTCGCAATCGGGGCTAATGACTCGAAAGAGGTGGGGCCGTCAAAATTACTTCTGTCATACTGGGAATCGAACCTAGACATCGTAGGTTCAAGTACGAAGGAGTCGACGCACAGGCCCACAACGTCACGGCCGCCTATCGGCGTACGCACTTTTTCACCTGAGTAACCCTTGCCCAACCGAGCTAACCTCAAAACAACCGTTCTCCACTTTATCTCCGTCTCAGAACAAGAGGAATAAAATTCCCATAAATTCGTCCTTCCTTCATGGTTACACATGACAGAATACATATAAAAACAAATTGTGTTGTTTAGCTTTTGGGCATGGCTTTATTATTCATTAAACGTCCACTTATGCCCACACACAGTAACACCTCACTATTGTGCCCAATCCTCGACGATAAACTCAGAAGCCCGCTCAGCAACCATGATCGTCGGCACGTTCGTGTTTGCACTAGGAACGTCCGGCATGATGCTGGCATCGGCGACGCGCAGTCCTTTAACGCCCTTCACTCGCAGACGCCAATCCAATACCGCACCGGAATCCGTGTCAGGTCCCATCTTGACTGTGCCGGTCATGTGATAGAGCGTGCTGGCCATGTACTTTATGTAGCACTTCCAGTACTCCCTGCTCTTGAACGTGCATTTGTCGCACTCGGGCAGCTCGATGTGGGCGATCTCGGTTCCCAACTTTTTAAAAGCGTTGGTCTCTTCGAGTCGCGTTAGGAACTCAATTCCTCGCAGAAGTGTTTCCACATCCTCTTCCTTGTCCAAGTAGTTGGGGAACAGTTTCGGGGGATCTCTGGGGTCGGCGCTTCGCAAACGCAACGTTCCAACGGATTTTGGTCGCAGGAGGGCGATGGATATCGCCAAAAAGTGATGGTCTTCGAATTGTTCGCGGATATTCTTCGCAATTGGTTCATTGAAGTCGGTTATTTTTAGCCAGGTATCCAGGTTATTGGATCCTCTTTGCAAAAACTGAAAGTAGACACCAATGTCCGGGTATGGACTGGACGAGTTTGGGTCGGAGTTGACGAAGTTGACTATGTTAAAGGGGGAAACGCCAGATAAGCTTCCGGTTTTGCTAATAAGGTAATTGAAGGCGTCCTCGAGGTCATCCTGTGAAGTCCACTTTCTTAAGGCGCTATCGTTCATCTTGAATAGAATACGCAATTGTACATGGTCCTGGAGATTGTCGCCCACTCTGAGATTCTTCAGCACGGGAATGCCAAGGCTCGCGAGGTGTTTTTTTGGGCCGATTCCCGAAAGCAAGAGGATCTTCGGTGAGTCTACAGTTCCGGCGGAAACAATTATCTCCTTGCTGACGTGGGCTGTCATTTCATCCTTGTCCATGTGCAAGATGGTGACTCCAGTCGCCTTCTTTCCATCGCTGTCGAAATTGATTTTAGTCACCACGGCGTTCTTGAGTACGTGCAGGTTCGGTCTGTCTTTGGCTGCAGCCAGATAGGACTTTCCCGTGCCGCTACGGCGACCATTCTCGTAGGTGCCCGGCACCGAAGTGATGCCTATGTCCGCTCCCTCACGGAACCCAGACAACTGAGGGACTCCCAACTCCTCGGCGCTTTCAAAAAACATACCCTCAATGTCCGGAAAGATAACTGGGAATGAATTCACCTTAAGTCCCTTCCTCGAGTCGGAGTCGGAGTCTGTGCTCATGCCCAATTGAATGGACTTCTCAAAAGTCGGGAGGACGTGGTCCCATCCCCAAGTGGGGTTGCCCTTCCTCTCCCAGGCATCGTAGTCCTCGCGATTGCCGCGCACATACAACATTGCGTTAATGGCACCAGATCCGCCTATCATTTTGCCCCTCGGCCAGTAGCATCTGCTTTCTTTGTTCGCCTTACAAGTTCTGCCGTCCGGTTCGCTGAAATAGTTCCAGGTATAGTTCGTACGTAGGATTGTGAGGAACAATTTTGGAATCTAGGAGAAGGTTTGTAATAAAAACAAAAGTGCATGACGGATTGGAGGTTGCATTACCTCTGATTCGATGGGAGGATCACCTCCACCCTCTATGACCAAAACCTTCCAGTCTGGATTCTCGCTGAGGCGGCTGGCAACCACAGATCCTGCCGTTCCTGCGCCAACCACAATAAAGTCGTAAGTACCCAGATCGTTGCTGGTGAGCGTATCGGCTAAGTCGTGCGGCCAAAGACCGGGCGGAGCAATAGCGCACTCAGCTACCAGAAGGGTCTGAAATAGCGCCGCGAACATGCTGTTGCCTGCTCCCACGCTTTGCTGTTGGCATACCGAGGTGACGCCTAATCCGTTTTCCATAGTTGACTGGGGACTACACTGCAGTTCGGGTCAATTTAACGTCTATGATATGACTGAAGAGAAAACCCGTCGAACTGCAGGCTTAAATAAAAAAATTATTGCGTCGGAATAGCTGGAAGCGGGGCGCAACTAAAATGGAAGTCGTGACGGTCGATAAGACTGCCGCGCATCACGTTTTCAAATGTCACTGATTCGGCATGGCAGTGGTCTACAAATTAAAAACACCGGCGTTGGAATGAGTTCCAACAATCTTTCGACACAGATCAGAGTCTAAGTCAGAAGATGAGTCATTCTGCTGCACGGAGTTGTGGTATGGTGGAAAGGCCTAAACAAAAATTCACTCAGGTACAGCTTGAAATGCTCTAACGCCTCATGTGCATTGGAATAATGTGCAAATACTTTGAATACAACTTCAACAGCGTCACTAAACATATCTTACAGCTACACCCCATGACCTATTTGCGACCTATTTGCTGTCTCCCAGAGAGTCTGGCCAGTCGGAGTTGTGCCCCTCCTTCTGTCTTTTGTCGTTTGGGAACATTCTTTCAGTAGACCTCGGTATTTTACCTACGACGTGCTTTCGCTTCTTCTGGCATCCGCATCGGAAATCCTTACATAAAGGGCTGCTTTTCCTATAGCACTTTGCCATGTGGAGCGTAGCACTTGTTGGTTTTTGCGGATTACTCTGCCAACCTCCCCGTAGCTTGCTCAGAGCCCGTCTTAGTATCGGCATTCCTTTTTGGGGCTTTGGCTTGACTCCAAATTGATGGCCCTCATTCGCTATGACCTCCGTTGTCTATGCTACTGGCTTTCTGAAATCTTTTTCCTCCGTTTGGGCTCTTATTAAGTGCTCCCAACTGGGTCAGCTAATAATTGCACCTTCATTTCCATAGAGACTTCCTCATCGGCGTTTTTAGCAATCAGAGCTTCTTTTGTTACCGTCGAGTCAATTGCAATGTCATCCACTAGCATTGTGATATGGTTTCTGTGATTGTCTCCTCGTTTTTGGGTGTGTGGCACGACATTTTCACACTCAAACATATGTACTCTAAGCAGTTGAGTGCTTTAAGCTCTTGACTAGTCTAAACAAGTGGCAAATGCGACATAGAACGAAAGGCTTGCTGTGCTTTGCAGTCATAACTACTTGATATTATAACAAAAAAATAAATAGTTTTATCAGTTCATTTTATTTTTCAACAAGTCACGATCAGTTGTTTGCTTTCGATAGGTGGGTGCAATAACCCAACACCTCAGAGCTCTTTTTGAGCTCATGTACAGTTATATCTGGAATACAGAGTACAGACGACCGTGAAACGGACGTGGCTGTCGACTGAGTATAAGTAGAAGATAAGACGCTCTCTGATTGGAAGTACAAAGCCAGTAGAACCGCTCTTGTCGGTGGTCAGATCACAACTCCTCTCAACACGATTGGACATGCACACAAAGCAACAAAGAGAGGAGCTAAGATGCATGTCATGACTCATGAGTATTGTGACATATCGAAGAGCACCTCCCATGCTCCCATGCCCTACCGTGGTGTTGCCAATACACTACGCTGACGGTATTAGAGGAAGTTTGCTGCTCAAATCAATAACAGCACTCAACTTCGCAGTTCACGGCAGGATTGGGAAAGGGACGTATCAACGGCAGGTGGAACCCACTGTAACTTCCGCCCTGTCTCATAAGATCCCCAAAAAAAGGCAGATCACGCTGTTTATTCCAAGAACTGATTGAAAAAATCTTGAGAACGAGTGTTGCAGGGAGGCGTGCTCAAGTTAAATTTCTATGGGAAAACACCAAGCCACAACCACTGTTGAAGGGAAACTGTAATGTTCCAGAAAGAGAAGAGGTGTTAATCATGTTTTACACCACAAAATAAACAGCTAAGACAGACTGATCAAATTCCCAAAACACATAGAATCTCCCATATCTATTATCGGAGCTTCAGAACCCTTAACCGCAGCCATCTAGTTCCACACATCACAACAATCGTTCTTAAATGTCACTCTCCTCAGTTATGTCACCAGTCCTAGTGGACGAACTCGGCGGCCCTCTCAGCAATCATGATCGTCGGAGCGTTGGGGTTCCCACTAGGAATGTCCGGTATAATGCTCGCATCAGCCACACGCAGTCCTTTGAAGCCCTTGACCCGTAGACGTTAGTCCAAGACCGCCCCAGGGTCGGTGTCAGGTCCCATCTTGACAGTGCCACACATGTGATGAGCCGTGGCGCCCATGTACTTCATGTAGCACTTCCAGTACGGCCTGGACTTGAATGCAAGGTGGTTGCACTCGGGCAGATCGATTTGCATGATCTCAGCTCCCTGGTCCCGATAAGCTTGCGTCTCTTCGAGTTGCATTTCGAAGCCGATGCCTCGCAGGATTGTTGCCACATCCTCCTCCTTGTCCCGGTAGTTAGGGCAGAGTTTGGGGGGATCTCTGGGATCGGCGCTTCGTAAGCGCAACGTTCCACGTGATTTTGGCTGCAGAAGGGTAACGATGACTGCCAAGACGTGATCGTTTGCAGATTTTTCGCGGATGCTGTTCTTGATTGATTCAGTGAATCCGTACGCGGTTAAGATAGTATCGAGTTCAGTTGTGCCAAGTTGCAACAGAGCGTGGTAGAAGGCGACATCTGGGTACGGACTGCCGGACTGCGTGTCGGAATTGATGAAGCCAGTAACTCGAGAAATGCCATTTCCAGCTAAGGCCCCGGTCCGGTTGACGAGGTACCTGTAGCCGTCATCGAGTTGATCAAGCACAGTCTTCTCCTTGAGCCTGCTCTCGTTGATCTTGAAGAACAGGGGCACTTGCACGTGGTCCTGGAGGTTGTCGCCCACTCTGAGATTCCTCCGGACTGGAATGCCGAGGCTTTGAAGGTGGTTCCTCGGTCCAATTCCCGAGAGCATGAGCAGTTTTGGTGACTCTATAGCTCCGGCGGAAACAATAACTTCGCGGTTGACTTTGGCCGTGAGCTGGAGCTTGTCTTGGTAGGTGAACGTGACGCCAGTCACCTGCTGACCCGTGTTGTCGAAGTTAATCTCAGTTGCCACCGCGTTCTTGATAATGTGCAGGTTCGGTCTGTCCTTGGCTGCAGCCAGGTAACTCTTTCCAGTGCTGGAACGGCGGCCATTATCGTAAGGGCCCGGAACTGCAGTGAAACCAATGTTGGCTCCGTCACGGAATGCTGCCAGTAGAGGGACTCCCAGTTCTGCAGCGCCTACAAAAAGCATATCTTCAGTCTGTGGATGGGTCACAGGTATTGTGCTCAGCACAAGTCCCGCTCTCGAATCGGAGTTGTTAAGTTGGCCCAGAAGGAGGGACTTCTCAAAGGCCGGGAGGACATGGTCCCATCCCCAAGTGGGGTTGCCATTCCGTTCCCAATTGTCGTAGTTCTGCCTATTGCCACGGACATACAGCATCACTTCGATGGCACCCGACCCGCCGATCATCTTCCCCCTCGGCCAGTAGCAGGCCTCGTTTTCGTAGCCCAAGCAGCTCTTGCCGTCCGGCTCGGTAAAATAGTTCCAAGTGTAGGGCGTCCGTTGCATTGTAAAGAGCAATGCTGGAATCTGGAAGAGGATTCACATGAGATCGAGTTGATGGACAGTTGATAGATGCATTACCTCCGACTCGATGGGAGGGTCCCCGCCAGCCTCCAAAACCAAGACCTTCTAATGTGGATTCTCGCTCAAGCGGCTTGCCATCACCGATCCTGCTGTTCCAGCACCGATCACAATGAAGTCATACGATCCTACATATGGAAGCGTCTGTCCAGCGTCAGTGGGCCATACATCGGGCGGAGAAATCGCACACTGGGCTGCCAGAAGAGTTTGAATGAACGTCGAGAACAAGTAGTTGCCTGCTCCTGTGCTGGCTGCGCAGGTTAGCCTGTAACTCATGGCTGGCTTGAGTTCATCTCACGGTAATGTGATGTGAGACCTGAAATGTATAGGGAGATAATGAATATGAAGTATATTTGCGCGCGCAACAGGAACTTCGAATATTCTTAAGAGTCCGTAGACAAGTCACAGCACTGCCGAAGCTATATAAAGAGAAAGCGAATTGCAGTGATGAATGTTCAATATTCCTGCGGTATGGCAAAAATGTGTCTGAACTTAATTGTTTGTCCGAACGCAGGTATTAAGTTAATTTGCTGGATATTTGCCTGGAAGCCATCAACACAAATTGAACGTTTCGAAAAAGTAATTTTTGATCAATAGCATTGACGTCAAACTTTGTCAAAATCCTTAGAAATTTGAAGCTCAGCCATGTTTGGCAGCTTGGTTTCGTCTTTTTCGGTGACATCTTCAAGTACTCTTGTACGAGTGCGAGAGTGGACCGGTCCCGTGGTAGAATCAAACTCTCAAAATGCAGACTGAGACACAGTGGATCCTTGCAGCGTTGAACTGCTTGCGAAATGCGCAAATTGGTGTTGTCTCGCAGCGATTGGCTATGACAGATAAAAAGTCAGTTCTGCGCCGATTATTAAGTGAACGCAATGAGGTTTGTTTTTTGGCACAGAAAAGAGTCGAAGAGAAACGAAGTGTAAAACTCTTCAAAAAAGGTCTTCCAAAAAGGGTGAATATCATGCTTAGATTCTACGATTTCACGTGCATACGTAATCAAGTGATATGTGTGAATTAGTATGTGACACTTAAACCGTGGTGGCTCGCGGCTTTGCAGGTATGTGCATCGACTCCTACGCACTTGGACCTACTCGTCTAGGTTCGATTCCTGGGACGACAAGAAATACTTTTCACGGCCCTACCTCTTTCGAGTCACTGACAATGCTCAAAGAGTATAACTGTCTCGAAAAAGCTTCTCAAACTTGGTCGTTCGGAGTCAGCATAAAACTGTGGCACGCACAACACGAGTGGTGGGGCTCTACGGGCTGTAGCGCCACCCATATTATATTATTATAATATTACTTTAATCGTGACTTTATTTCACGTGAATTGACCATTCTTACCTTGTTCATTAATTTCACGTGTATAAAATTACACGTGAATTTACAATTCAGAAAGGTTATGGAGTGAAGTTTGGTTTGAACAATTAGGCCGCGGCTTACTGCACTGAACAGTTGGTAGATCGTCGTACCTTCTGTACATTTGATCTGGATTCCTTGTGTGGTGGTTGGATCGAGACTGCCGTTGAGAAGCACAACGTCGAACCTGTCGGTAATAAACCAGTCGCATAGCCCCCACCGTTCGTCTATTGGGTGTCATGAAGGGAGCTGTTGACGAATACTCCTCGCTCCATCCACCGATGAGCTTTAACATTTTCGGACATGACCTTACCGATCACATGCACACAATCGGAGGAAGAAGTGGATAAAGACGGATTCAAGCTTCCGGTTCAGCAGCATTTTCTCTAACCCCATTATTAAGAGGGGTATGAAAAGAGGAAAAAACTCAACAACGAGCAACGCAGACACAAGATCGTCGAATACAATGCTACGTCCTCATGTACGCCTGCGTATCCAAATGCGTCGACACCTTACAACACACAAGAATAAAAGCAGAAAAGCGAAAAAACGGATTATATTTAAGAATAATCTTAAGAAAAGTCTGCGGCCAATAGACAAGTTCGCGACATTGTCCTTGGATTGGCAGAAGTTTAAAATTTCCTACACAAATGAATGCACAATTAACTTCCTTCAAATCACACCCCCATTGAATTGTTCCACTGCAATGTAGGCCTTCCGCAAGACCATTCACAAAATGACCACCAAATGCAATAGAATTCGCGAATAGCCAAAACTAAAGTTTGGTTTGCCTCCCGTCAGTGAGACTCGTTATAACCGACTTCTACCGCAATCCCATTGTCTCTCACAAATTCGTCTTTCAAAACACAATTCTACACAAATGAACCACAAAATTAAGTCGTTTATCTTCAAATATTGTACAGAATTCGCAAACTCTTAAGGCCGTGTTCACTACTCACCGGTTAGCAAATCGATACTGACAGTTGTCCCGCTGGAGCAGTTGCCACTTACATCTTAAATAATTAACCTACTTACCCAGTCAAACAGACCCCCATCCCAACTCAGGAGAGCCGAAATTTGGAACCAGTCCGAGTGTGGGGATAATCGAGTTAATTTTTGCAAGCTTTTAACTCATCTCCTCCCATTTTCGACCAACACCGAACAACCGGATTGATAAATGAGACAATTCATGCGACATTGATGCGCACTGTGTCACTGAGTTAATCACCGCTGGCGGTAGTAAGTTATCCTGATGATTTATTTCTGATTGGCTGATAGCTTACATTATGTTTCCTCATGTACCATACTGACAGACTGCTTCCAGTCCTCAAGATCATCTTGCCTTTTGTCCACAGTCACTGTACTCACTGCCTTGAAGTATTATGCTCAGATTCATCAAGTCTTGCCCATAATTCTTTCTTCTCAAAGGCATATGGTGCCTTCCAGGCTTTTGCGATTGGTTATTTTGATTGCATGCATCTTTAAAATATGGTAGGCTATGACGAGGGGCATAGAGGGTGACTCTTTCCTTGGTGACCACCCACTGCTCCATCCGTCCTTGCAGAGGATCGTCGAGCGTCTGATTTGCCAGACTCTCATTCAATCTTAAAAAGCTCACTATTCGAATTCGTTATGAATAGTGATTGAATAGAATTGAGTGACCGGTGCTTCTTGTACCTGTGCTTCCTGCTACCGGACTTCCGTAAGTGTATGTCCCACAAGCTTGTAGAATTCGTAGAGTTCCCATTCCTCCGAGACAGTGTATCTTTTTGTCGACGTTTGAAGTAGAATAGACTCTCCCATGGAAGTCCCCCAAATCGTACGAAGATCATAAAACTCCCATCGTGGCAGACCAACGAATGTGAACAGTTTCGACTTGAAAGTTCTTGGAACAATTCAAATTCTTTAACAATCCACTCTTCATACGACTTTACTCACTTCGTGGTATCTACCGTCGTCGGAGCTGATCAGACAATTAGTTGTCGCTCCGTGCTTCTTGATACAAGCCAGGCTTAAACTACTTCCAATAATTATTAATTCCAGCTGTTTCCAATTTTTTAAACGAATAAAAATGCAGGCAATCTGTCGCTGAAGGCAGGCACTGAAGTGAATGACATTTGAATCCAAATCGTTGTTGATGCAAGCCGCAGTTATGCATAATTCGTTCTATATTTGGAAACACAACAAACTCGTTGAAGAATGCGAGACTATTCATGGCAGCTTGACATCTGACATGTGACAGCGTGGCAGTTCAGATTCCATTGTTAAAACGCAGCATGTGGGTGCAGATTTCTCAAACGAAGGCTCGTCATTTACCTTGTTATCTCGGGTTATCTGATCATTCGACCATCAGTGCTTCCACGATTAAGAACAAATGATGAACAAGAAAATAAACGATATCGGACGAAACAGACGTGGTGTCAGATGGTCCACTTCGATTTGGACTTTCTGTCGCTGTGATAGCCATTCCATGTCAATTTAAGTGCGGTCCTAATTAATCTCAAAAATCGTCGAATTCGTGTTTCAAAAACCCACGAGTGATTCCTGGGACAAAAAGATATCCACAGTGGTGAAGCTAGGGGCTGGGCATTTTGGACATGGCCTCGAAAATATTGTGCAGGGTTGGCATATTCGACAGATGGTGTCGTACCACGGCACCGCTGTTGACTTCCATTCGTGTTATCACAACCAGGGTGCATGCGTTTATGTTATGCATTTGCAATAAATGAAAGGCTTTGTAACTGACGTCAGTTATCAACGATGTTCTGACCCTGTTGCGGACCAGTTCAGATTAAATTGATAATTTCGTGGTTGATTGGAGATAATTTTGACGTTTTGCGGTAAAGTCAATCAGGGGGTTAAGTGATGAAATAGGTATCAGTTGCAGGCAGTACTGATTGATGGACGTCATGACGGTTATTGCCAGTTAATACAAAAGATTCTATTTGCGTACATCGTACTTTTAATATGATTTCCCTTTGATGTTTACTATTTCGCCGTTCCCGGTTGTAATGTGTACTGCCTTTGACACGTGATTGAATAATAATGACTAAGGTGGACCTGTGTTTATCTTAAAGACGACTACCGTGTTCTGCGGTCCATTGTTCTCTCACGGTTCGAGTGATCCTTGAGCTTCTATGCTGACTCCGTACGTACAAGGATCGTTTGGTAATTTCGTGACTTTTTGAATTCCTCTCTCAATAACTTCAAATGCAACTCTGCTCCCGTCAACTGTCATCAATTAATTGACTACCGTACCTATATTTGTCCATTTTGCGCCCTGATGACTAATTCAGGTTCGCAATTAGCTATGTTATGTACCATGCAAATATTAATTCTTTATTGCCGCCTGTTAGGTGTTACATTTTAAGCAGAGCTGACGTTTGGGGTTTTGTGACAGTTTGCCGTGCTCGCCTAGTCTGCTCATACCTTTAATTCCGTCCAACACCGGTGCAGTTCAAATGTGTCATCTTGTCCAGAGTTGTCGTCTTGGCTTCATTGAAAAAGTGTTCAGTCTGAATACTATTTTGAAACAACAACGCCATAGAAAAATGTTTGATATTTGCAATGACATTTGATCTCAAAAAACGTAACGCGATTATTCTATGATATTTGAGTTTAAAAAAAAATGTCGATGTTTCTTCGCTTACAACGGCGTAAACAATCGTAATTTATTCGAAACGGATCATTATCGCCTGTTTTCGAAATACATTTAACCTACATTCAAGAACATTAAAGCAATGACCTATGACATTGTCGCCCAATGTACATTGCTGAAACTATTTCCAATGCAAATGAGGTGTACCCTGGTCAGCGGTAAATGCTGCCATTAATGAACATCAAATAAAACGCATGAGAAGCTTGCTTGTTGAGCAAAGTCCGAAGAAATACGCCGACTACACTGCGTGACGCAATTTGCAGGTCACTTTGAAAAAAATTAAAATTGCCATTTTTTCGTTTCATTTGACTCCTTGTCCAGAGACCAATGCTCCCGGTTTGAAAAATGATGCGAATGAGAGCGAAATGAAAAACAAATTTCCCAAAACATATAGAATTTCCCACATTTATTATACGAACTTCATAACCCTTCACCGCAGCCATATACTTTCAGCCATCACAACACCGTGTCACCAAGCACTCTCCTCAGTTAAATCCCCAGTCCTCGTTGACGAACTCGGCGGCCTTCTCAGCAATCATGATCGTCGGAGCGTTGGGGTTCCCACTAGGAATGTCCGGCATAATGCTCGCATCAGCCACACGCAGTCCTTTGAAGCCCTTGACCCGTAGACGCCAGTCCAAGACCGCTCCAGGGTCGGTATCAGGTCCCATCTTGACAGTGCCACATATGTTATAAGCCGTGGAGCCCATGTACTTCATGTAGCACTTCCAGTACGGCCTGGACTTGAATGCAAGGTGGTTGCACTCGGGCACATCGATTTGCATGATCTTAGCTCCCTGGTCCCGATAAGCTTGCGTCTCTTCGAGTTGCATTTCGAAGCCGATGCCTCGCAGGATTGTTGTCACATCCTCCTCCTTGTCCATGTAGTTGGGGCAGAGTTTCGGGGGATCTCTGGGATCGGCGCTTCGTAAGCGCAACGTTCCACGTGATTTTGGCTGCAGAAGGGTAACGATGACTGCCAAGACGTGATCGTTTGCAGATTTTTCGCGGATACTGTTCTTGATCCATTCAGTGAACCCGTACGCGGTTAAGATAGTATCGAGTTCAGTTGTGCCAAGTTGCAACAGAGCGTGGTAGAAGGCGACATCTGGGTACGGACTGCCGGACTGCGCGTCGGAATTGATGAAGCCAGTAACTCGGGAAATGCCATTTCCAGCTAAGGCCCCGGTCCGGTTGACGAGGTACCTGTAGCCGTCATCGAGTTGATCAAGCACAGTCTTCTCCTTGAGCCTGCTCTCGTTGATCTTGAAGAACAGGGGCACTTGCACGTGGTCCTGGAGGTTGTCGCCCACTCTGAGATTCCTCCGGACTGGAATGCCGAGGCTTTGAAGGTGGTTCCTCGGTCCAATTCCCGAGAGCATGAGCAGTTTTGGTGACTCTATAGCTCCGGCGGAAACAATAACTTCGCGGTTGACTTTGGCCGTGAGCTGGAGCTTGTCTTGGTAGGTGAACGTGACGCCAGTCACCTGCTGACCCGTGTTGTCGAAGTTAATCTCAGTTGCCACCGCGTTCTTGATAATGTGCAGGTTCGGTCTGTCCTTGGCTGCAGCCAGGTAACTCTTTCCAGTGCTGGAACGGCGGCCATTATCGTAAGGGCCCGGAACTGCAGTGAAACCAATGTTGGCTCCGTCACGGAATGCTGCCAGTAGAGGGACTCCCAGTTCTGCAGCGCCTACAAAAAGCATATCTTCAGTCTGTGGATGGGTCGCAGGTATTGTGCTCAGCACAAGTCCCGCTCTCGAATCGGAGTTGTTAAGTTTGCCCAGAAGGAGGGACTTCTCAAAGGCCGGGAGGACATGGTCCCATCCCCAAGTGGGGTTGCCATTCCGTTCCCAATTGTCGTAGTTCTGCCTATTGCCGCGGACATACAGCATCACTTCGATGGCACCAGACCCGCCGATCATCTTCCCCCTCGGCCAGTAGCAGGCCTCGTTTTCGTAGCCCAAGCAGCTCTTGCCGTCCGGCTCGGTGAAGTAGTTCCAAGTGTAGGGCGTCCGTTGCATTGTAAAGAGCAATGCTGGAATCTGGAAGAGGATTCACATAAGATTGAGTTGATGGACAGTTGATAGATGCATTACCTCCGACTCGATGGGAGGGTCCCCGCCAGCCTCCAAAACCAAGACCTTCCAATGTGGATTCTCGCTCAAGCGGCTTGCCATCACCGATCCTGCTGTTCCAGCACCGATCACAATGAAGTCATACGATCCTACATATGGAAGCGTCTGTCCAGCGTCAGTGGGCCATACATCGGGCGGAGAAATCGCACACTGGGCTGCCAAAAGAGTTTGAATGAACGTCGAGAACAAGTAGTTGCCTGCTCCTGTGCTGGCTGCGCAGGTTAGCCTGTAACTCATGGCTGGCTGAGTTTATCTCACGGTAATGTGATGTGAGACTTGAAATGTAGATGAAGATGAAGGAACGAGTACTGTCATCAGCGAGGGAATGAATTAGATCAGAAATAGCTAAAATCATTTATAAAAAAAGAAAGTGTCGGATTTTCGAATGAAGACCATGACGTCAAACTTTGTCAAATACCTTAAGACGCCGGCACATAGAATGCTTTACATACGTCAGCGAAGCTTTGAGAGGTACATAAAATGCATACCTTATTATGGGAGCATGGACTGAAGTCGACGCGACGGATGTAATTGTTCAACTTTTAACATTTCTCTTGAATTTTGAATAAACGCCCGAAAGTTGGTTCTCTTCGAAGCTAGTTTCAAGATACATAAATAAAGGCTTGAAATTGTATATCTACATATAAAGGGTGATTCATCCTGAGGTTTATCATTTTTGTTCAGTATCATTTGGCAAATGATCATGGACTCATTCCACAACAGCGTCTCCAAATTGTTCAGCTATATTACGAAAATCAGATGCGCATAATCGACCTACTGAAACCGCCATTGCCAATACCATTGGCAAATTTTAGTCGCAATTTACATTAGTGGTACATTAGTGCCGAAATGCGTACAAAATTCATCAAGACGGCGCTACAAGCCATACATCGTGGGAAATTTGTTGAGAAATTTCACGTTTTGCTACGGTAAATTGGCCCCCTAGATCGTGCGATATCACACCTTTGGACTATTTTCTCTGTGGCTATGTAAAATCTCAGGTCTTCAGGAATAAGCCAGCTACGATTGATGCTTTGGAAGCCAACATTACTCGTGTCATCCGCGAGATACCCGTCGCTATGCTCGAACGAGTCGCCCACCTCAGACGTAGGCCCATGATATCATTTACAAAAGCTAAATGCCATGAATTGTTCTTTTAACCGATAATACAAATTTCAAGTTCACTGTCAAATTTATGTGTTTTATTTTACATTATAAATCAAACCTCACAATGAATCACCCTTTACTAATATCTAAAGCTGTAGAGTTTGTTTCCCTTTTTCTCAGAAACTAGCGGCTCGATTTGAAAAATTCTCTTTGCGTTGGATAGGTCGTTGATTAAGGACATTTTTATGAATTTATTGTGCGTTTAAAATTACAATTTCTATTTTAACTAAAATAATTCCCACATGCATGCCATATTTCGATTATTAAGCAAAGCAGCGCTGCGATCAAAACTTTTAAGAATGCGACACAAACCGGAACAGAAAAAGAATAGGCGCAAGAGAGCCAGAGCATTAGAGTACACATCTACAGCGTGACGATGACTACGTCTCGCATATGTTTCGCTGTGTGCTGTTGGCAGGGTTGTGACTTTACGGAAATTGCACTAGATCTACTACATTTTTTTCGAAAAATCAATCTGAATCAATCAAAATGATTCAATATGTTTTTTTTAATTCTATCACAGAATGTTGTGAAGAAGACGCTTTTGGAGAAAAAAAACATTGAATAATTTATATACAGGGTGGGCCGTCTAGAGTTGTTTTTTTTTCTAATCATAGGTATTTTGACACTGACAGCTGTTTCCCGCTCGAAATCTCCCGCAGAAAGTCAGTATCATAACTCCGCGGAACGAAATGAGACCCTTTACATTTGAAAACTTATTTCCATAGTGAGTGCTATATAGCCCAAACAGTGGGTTGTTGCAAAACATGAAACTTTGGCCGACAGTAAATTCAAATAACGTCGTCTCACAAATTACACATCTCTACACAAATGAACCACAAAATTAAATCGCTTACCTTCAAATGTTGTACAGAATTCGCAAGAGTTAAGACCGTGTTCACGCCTACTAACTAGAGAGCAAATCGAGACTAACTGTTTTCCCGCTGGAGCAGTGTCCATTTAGATATTAAATAATGAACCTAATTCCCCAGTTAAACAAACCCCCAATCCATACTCAGGAGAACAGTTTTGAATCCAGTCCGAGTGTGGGGATAATAGAGTTCATTTTTGCAAGCATTTATCTTGCTTTCCCTTCCTATTTTTGGCCAATTCCGAACAACCGGATTGATAAATGCATCAATTCGCGCGACATTGACGCGCACAGTCATTGAGTTAATCGCCGCCGACGATATGTATGCTATCATGATGATTTATCTCTTCTGCAAGTCGTTATCCACTGTTATGCATGACCATGAACTTAATCCATTTCGGCGGCGGATCTAAGATGTCGTTTCTAGAGTTCACGTTTGCTCCTTCTCATTATGTACCCCATGGTTGCTTTTAACTGCTGTGTGTCAAATTTCATTCAGTTCGTTTCAGTTATTAAAAAAGTAGTCCCATAGATGTGAGTTCCTACTGTTAGCTTGTCAGGCTTTCAGTCCTATCTGCAAGGCATGCTAGTAGAGAATTTTTTTCCAAATATCAATTGAATTCGTTAAGAATAGTGATTGAATAGAATTGAGTGACTGTTTGTTCTGTTCGCAGTCGAGGTGCCTTGCATTTTGTACCTGTAGTGGCTGTTACCGGACTTCCGTAGGTGTATGCCCCACAAGTCTAACCCAGCTTGTAGAATTCGTAGAGTTCCCCTTCCTTCGAGACAGTGTCACATGTGCAGTTTATTTTGTTCACTTTGTTCACGTTTGAAGTAGGCCTCATTCATTTTCATTTTCATTTTCTTTATTGAGACATGGCTTCATTGAAAAAGTGGTCAAACGACAGTGCCACAGAAAATTGGTTGAAGTTTGCAATGACATTTGATCTCAAACAACGTAACGAGATTATTTTAAGGTATTTGAGTTTTAATAAAATATTCATCGTCCTTTATTAAACTAATTTTTCTTTTTCTTTTCAGGTAATTGTCAACTTCTTCTTTAACCAAAACACAGGGAGACAATGCCAAGTTATGACAAGGAACATTTTTTTATTGCTTTCAAGTTTTAAAACAAGTTCGATGGTAAGTTGTCTGGTTTAAGATGTAGAAAGATGTTCTAACTTCGCTTACATGAGCATGAACAATCGTAATTTATTCGAAATGGCTCAAAATCGCCTGTTTTCAAAATACATTTAACCTACATTTAATAATTTTAAAACAATGACCTTTGACATTGTCGTCCACTGTACATTGCTGTAAACTATTTCCAATGCAAATGAGGTACACCCTGGTCAGCGATAAATGCTGTCATTAATGGACGTCAAACAAAACGCATGAAGAAGCTTGTCTGCCCCGCAAAGTCCTGATAACTACGCCGATTACACTGCGCGACACAATATGCAGGACACTGCGAAAAAATAAAAATTGCTAATTGTCACTGCTTTCCACCAATCAAAGCAAATCCCATCCTCTGCCACAAAAATAAACCACAACACTGAACAAAATCCACACTTCTTTTTCCTTCAATTTATTCACTAGCCCACAACTTAAAGTACACGCACTCTTAGTGCGAACCACCGTAGTGGAGGTGTTCCTCCTTAATCATGTCGGCTGCCTTTTCGGCAATCATCATTGTCGGGGCGTTCGTGTTCCCCGATACGATCCGCGGCATGATACTCGCGTCCACCACTCTCAGTCCCTTGACTCCATAGACCCGCAGTCTAGGATCGACAACCGCATACGGATCATTTCTCGGGCCCATCTTGCATGTGCCCACGGGATGATAGATCGTCTGCGAATAGTGCCGCGACATGCAAGCCCAGAACGCGTCGCTTAGGTAGTCATCGTCGGGACAGTTGCGCCACGAGTACTTGTTGAGCGTGGCGTTGAGGTAGCGCAGTATTCGCGTGTGTGACATCCGGTGTACAAACTTGGCCGCATCAACCTATAAAGAAGCCATTACAAATCAGAGACACAACACAGGACAACTTGAATCACTTACCATTCTGGCCAAGTCCTCGGGATGTTCGAAGTAGTTCGCGTAGATCTTTGGGTGGATGCGAGCGTCACTGGACTGAATCAGGAGTTGGCCCCGGCTGCGTGGTCTCATGAGCAGCGGAATGATCATGTAAGAGTCCTCGTAGAGGATTGGTTCGAACACCTCCGCGTAGTTTTCGAAAGTCACGCCAGAGCCAAGTCTGCCAATGAGCCCTCCGTCGGTGGAGTATCCGAAAGAGCCCAGAAACAACTGAATGTCGGGCCAGTCTTTGCGGGGGTCCTGGAACTTGGTGTTGATGTAGCCCATGATCTCACAGATAGGCGAAGCGTAAAAGAATCCATCGTGTCTCTCGATGAATGTTTCCACATTCCTCGCCGTCATGAGCTGCGGTACGATGAAGGATAGCGTTTGGTCGGTGACCCTGTTGTTGATGAGATACGACGCGCCGGTCATCGACACATGATCCTGCAGATTCAATCCAACCCCCGGGGAGTGGTAGATGACGTCTATGTCGTTCTGCTCCAGCTGGTCAGCTGGTCCAACCCCAGACAACATCAGCAACTGCGGGCTGGCAATAGCCCCTGCCGACAAGATCACTTCCTTCCGGGCTGAGACCATCCGCTTAAAGCCGCTGTCGTCATGCTCAAAGATCACACCCTCGGCTACCTTTGTGTCTGGGTTTATGACGATCCGATGGACAAAGGTGTTCAGGAGCACGTGCAGGTTGCTCCGTTGCCACACTGGTCGGATGTAGCCCTTGTTGGCGCTGCATCTCAAGCCATCACGCAGAGTGCCGTGTGGGCGTGCGAACCCCGTCTGACTCTTTCCGTTTACGTCCCCATACGGATTGACTAAGTTCATCTCTTGGACAGCGTTCATGAATATGTCCCCCAGAGGCGACTGAAAGCGGTAGTGTTCCACGGTTATAGGTCCACCAACGCCGTGCAGCGGATCCCCTTTCAAGTTGGGATCCCGCATGTCCTCCATTTTCTTGAAGTAATGCAGGATGTTGTCGAAATTCCACCCGGGATTGCCGAAGCTCGCCCACTGATCGTAGTCTTTTCGGTTGCCGCGCACGTACATCATGGCGTTGATGACACTGGAACCTCCCAGCGCCCGTCCGCGAGGCCAGCGACATCGCTGGTTCATCATTGCGAGGCAGTAGTCATCCGACGGCTCTGTCGTGTACGACCAATCGAAGGGACCGCGTTGAAACACCGGATACAGCTGAGGGAGGTCTGTCAGAAGCGGCTCGTCTGGTCCAGCTTCCAGAAGCAGCACACTGAACGCCGGATTCTCAGATAGCCTAGAGGCCAACACACATCCGGCGGATCCACCGCCGGCGATGACGAAGTCGTATTGCTCTCTTAAATCGTGGATGCCTATCCCCTGCACGCGATTTTCCACGTCGAGAATATCCGGGCGATGCTGCAGAATGCTCTGGCGGAGGAGCAGCAAAATGGTCAGGCTTGGCGCAGCGGTCAGAGCCATCCGCATGATGGTGGTCATGCCGTCAAGGCTCGCCATTGTTGTTGTGATTCAAAAGTTCGCGGGGCGCTTTTCGGGAATTCCGAATCCGAGCACGGTTAGAGTAGAACTAATTGTGAATTGCGGTGGTTTCATTGCAACGCCGCTCCAACGACTGTGCTTTCGATGCAATTTGGCGTGGTTCAATGCGCCCTGACGTACAGCTCGACATGTGCACTTGAGTGGACAGTTTTTGGTGTGGTCCGAGGGTTTTCTTTTTACGTCGAACTGAGTAAATATTTTGATTGAAAGAAGACACTGGCGAGGGTCGTTAAAACAGCATTATTTTCGCGGAGTGAATCGTCCCGCTTTGAATTTCTGGTTTAATAACCTAAAAGCTGTATTTTCTACGCCGTCAGACTTTTAGTCACATTGCCTCTCAATCGTAACAGCCGTTGAACTATATCGCGACACAACCTTGAGACGTGCGATATTGCTTGCCTTTGCGTTAAACGTCATTCACCGTCATTTAGAGCTAGCATTCCCACGGTTTTGTGCGCCAGTCATTATTGTCTCCGTGGTTTGTCGAAGCAAATGAGACTTAAATTGATTCTTAAGGAAGTAGCTCATATTGCTAGCAATTTCCTCTATCTCAGCTCAAATCTTGCGACTACGCAAGATGTTCCACTTCAAGGTCTACACCCCTTGTCATAAAAACCACAAAAGTGTACAACTTTCTAAGGCTTCCCTGACATAATTCCCATCACAAATATCGCGCCGAACTGTCCAAATGATCCAAACAAAGTGCAGACACACGGAAAATAATAATTGTTCCAAATTTCGAGCGTCACTCCCAGAAATCTGACCAAGTTGATTTCAAATTCCTTCCGTGGGTGTCAACCAGATCACAAAAAAAAACTGAAAAGTTGCTTAGGTAGGTTAGGACACATGAAGTAATCGGGGACAGTGTCAGGTGTCAAGTGTAAACAAAGCAGCAAAATACAATTGACTCTAAAATGTATTGGGTACAGTTGCACAAATGCGAACAAAAGTGAACTGGAGCTTAAATAATTTTGCATTACGATTAGGAGGCGACTAGATTGTACGAAGGCGTTGTCATAATTCGTACAAAATCATTGTTAGAAATCTAAATCGACAAAGGGCGTTTTTTAGACGCGAAATAAAACACAGGAAAATGATTTGAATGTCCTTGAAATTGAATTCGTTTGACAGACAATTTGATGACATGAATTTTTGAATATGATTTCGGGCATGTGACTGGCGTATATATGGTGTAATCTAGCAGTACAACTGACTGTATTTCTGCAGTAACGCGTCGAATGTTGATTCCAAGTACAATTGTTGCACGAAAAAGTACAAAGTGCTCACTGTTGCACGAAGAAGTTAGTATACATGTCACTGTAATGGCCACTGTTGACAGTAACGTTTTTATCATCATCATTTATTAATAGTCCATTATTCCACCAGCCCATAAAGCGCATACGCGTCTTAGGCATTTGACAGAGTTTGGCATCAAAGTCTTTTGTCAAAAATGCGTGCCTATGGTATCGATGAGTTTCCTGAGAAACTACCTTTCGAACAGTTCAATTCAAGTTTTGTCTTGAATAAGTTCAAGTCTGATATCCACCTAATAAACTCTGGTATCCCCCAAAGCTCTGTTCTGTCTCCGACACTATTTTTCATTTTTATAAATGATCGCCTCGATGATGCTTCTAATCCAATTCACTCGGAGACTCACGACCCCGCCCTTCGCCCGTAGAATTGGAACGGCAGCGTTTTGACAGCATAATTAATCAATGCTCCAAAAACGCAATGATGTCGGCTGTCACTTAAGCAAACCCTAATAATTAATTAGCCACTATCCATGAATGGCGCCTGTGTCGGAAAACTGTTCATCCTTGGTGTGTGTATCAACACAACACTTAGTTGGAACGATCACATATTCCAGACCGCCAGAAATGCTGCGAAATGTCTAGGTTTTCTCAATCGATGCAAGAAATATTTGATACCCTCTGATTTGGTTTTAATTTGTAAGGCTTCTATCCGCCCTAAGCATGAGTACAGCGCTCATATCGGGTCTGGCGCCCGCAAGGCCACCCTGCACCTACTAGTTAGAATCCAATCACGCAATATCACAGAGTCATTAGACTCGCTCGAACACCGACGTACCGTGTCTTCTTTGTCTCTGTTTTATCGCTATTTTAACAAACGATGCTCAAGTCTGAGTCTAGTGCAAGTGCATTCCTCCTCTTCATCGATTGACCCCCAATACACGTCTCGCGAGGAATACTTATCAGTTTACCCTTAAGCCTGTTAAATTTAGAGACTCGTTTTTCAGCCGCACTACACGAATATTCCCAGCTAAACATTTCCCACACACTACAAGCCGCAAATATTTAAGACCAATGTGCACCACCAGTATCGAGATCAAGCGCAGAATTACTCTTGCCATTCGATGTTTCTTATGCTCAAGAGGAAATTGAGTAACAGAGCCATCTCTCGAAGCACCAAGCTGACTTTATAAAGCACCCTGATCATCCCTGTCCTGTTCTATGGCGCATAGACATGGTCGCTATTGAAAGAGGATGAAGAAGCTCTTGGTAATTTTCAAAGAATAATTCTACGTGCGATCTTTGGTCCTGTTTGTGTTGATGGTGTCTGGAGGAGGAGATTCAACCACTCACTGTACGGGCTGTACAGCGACATGTACCTAATTAATCGTCTTCGGATGCAATGCTTAAGACAGCTAGGTCATGTAGAGCGGTTGGACACCACATCACTCCGGCTAGAAGAGTTTTCGATTCCGAGCCATTGGGACAACTTAACAGAGGACGTCCTCGAACGAGATGGCGCACACAAGTGCAGAAGGACCTCAACCAACTTGGTGTGCGCAATTGTAGGCAGCTGGCGAAAGATCGTGCTGGCTGGGGAGGCTTGATGGTTGAGGCCTAGGTCCACCCGGACTGTAGCGCCAAACAAAGAAGAAGTGCACCGGTACCTCCCCTCCCTCTCTCCCAACCGCCCTCTCTCCCAACCTCCCTCTCTCCCAACCTCCCTCTCTCTCTATACGTTCGTCCGTCCTGTGTTTTGACCACGGCCACTTAAAGGTTTTAGTAATCACTTGGGTACGCTCAAAATGTACAAAAATGTCACTTCGCATCGGTTTTAGTTTGAATTTCTCGAAGTGAAGCATGTTTTTCGAAATAAGTTTGTACAATTTGCAAATGTTGCCCCGGTGTGAGTCTATGGATCATGAATTGTCAAGCCAAAGTAAAGGTTGATTTTTTGCAAAAATGCATGAAATCTTTATTTGAATCGATAGTACGGTCCATATAATTTAATGTTTGAAGATTATTTCATGCAAATGTTGACCATGACTGCGCCTCAAATGGTCCGTCCGCTTAATCCAATTTTGGCATACTCTTTCCAACATTTCGGCCGGTATCTCACGAATAAATGCTTCAATGTTGTCTTCCAATGCGTCAATTGAGGCGGGCTTGTCTGTATAGACATGAGCTTTAACATAGCCCCACAAAAAGTAGTCTAAAGGCGTTAAATCGCACGATCCAGGCGGCCAATTGACCGGTCCCGAACGTGAAATAAAGTGTTCACCGAACACGCACCTCAATAAGTCCATTGTTGCGTGTGCTGTGTGGCACGTGGCACCGTCTTGTTGAAACCACATGTCATGCAAGTCAATTTTACGTTGCGGTAGATCGTTCGGCTTCAATTCTTGCACCAGCTGTATTTTGAAGGCATCACACCTAAATCCTTCCGCAAAATTTTCCACGTTGTTGAGTAACAGAGGCCCAATTGCTGCGAACGGCGACGAATCGATAATTGATGGTCATCATTAACACTGGCCGTTACAGCTGCGATATTTTCTTCAGTTCGCACTCTACGTAAGCGTGTTGGTGGTTTAATGTCCAACAGTGTAAATTTGGTGTGAAATTTAGTCACAATAGCCCGAATAGCCGCTTCAATAGGCCTATTAAACTGACCATAAAATGGAAGAAGCGCGCGATGAACTTTCTTAACAGAGCACGCATTTTGATAATAAAATTCAATAATTTACAAGCGTTGTTCGTTTGCAAGACGATTCATGGTTAAATTAGAGACCAAACTGAAGATGTTTGACTGTGAAACAAAAGACAAAACGTGTGTCAGCTGTTTAAACCAGTGTTGCCAAAAAGATAATAGCTAAAAAATCATCCTTTACATTCAAAATAACCAAGAAATGTGAAGTCAACTGTCAAATGAAACCATGTTGTCAACTTAAAGTTTTCGGCCTCTAAAAAAACACTATAAGTACGTGTTAAACTGTAAAGCGATGGGCATTAGGTGTGTTCTCTTTTTGTTCATCTTTGGATCCACTGACTGAACAAACAGTCTAAACTCCTTAACACTCTTCGTCTGGTGGACGAGTACCATCGCCAGTAACAAGATAATATAGTCTCTGTTGGAAACCATTCCTCTTAGAACTACGTACGTCCCCACGATCGCAGTCAATTCCTCAACTTCTTCTACGTATGGCGCTTCATGTGGTGTACTTCAAGCAATAACGCCAGGAAGAGGGTATGGCACCAAGATATCCCATTCCATGTTGCTCGTTCATCTAAGAGCTATATTCATTTTATTGTGTGATGTTACAGTCCGGGGTGGACGGTGGACCTGGGCATCAACCAACAAGCCTCTTCAACTAGCACGATCTTGGGTTAGCTGTCTCCAGTTTCGCAAGCCAAGTTGGTTGAGGTCCTTTCCCCTTGAGTGCGCCAACTTAGACGCGGGGGTTCCCTGTTGCGTTGTTCCACAGATTCGGAGTCGACGACTCTTCAAGACCCAACACATGAGCTACCAATTTTGCTTAAATTACTATATCTCTTCCCAGATGATGCACAGCGGAATGAAGAAACGCGTCGCCTCCATGAACATTTGCAAATCTCTTTTTCTATTATTGAGAGGAATATAGTCCGATCACGGTTACCAGTTGAGAAGACTGATTAATCCATTCAGTTAGCAGTTTAAAGCCTGACGCTCTGCTGATCGACGAATTGGTCAGGCAGGGATACCTTACCAGGCATTATGTGCCTTCACTTACTCGGAACACTCTACAAACAAGAACAAAGACAAAACACGGACGGCTTCCTTGGACTCAACTTGAGATTGAGTGTACAAATTGTCTCTCGTCAGATCAAGTTTATTTCCTATACCAACCTACTCCTCCTCATTCATGGTACATGACTTATAAGACAAATTCGCCATAAACTCCTCCGGTGACACGGTCTGTATGACAGCAAGTTTGTACCAATCTCGAATATGTGCTGCTTAAACCGCACCTCCACTCTGGACCGTCGTTTTCGTTTGATTATCGTCCCATTTTGAAGACAATGCAGGTTGGACGAGTTGTAAGGACTTTCTAGATAAGCTAATAGGTCTGTCCATCAGTCGCTTGATTGACCTAACCTGACACCGCCGAGCATTGATGGACACTATCTACAGTTCTTTCAAAACCCAAATTGCTCTCCCAATTCCACTAGTCTCTTGTTACACGCAGAGATAGAAGGCAGCTTCACCAACGTCATCGGACCTGCACCAGTTCCCAACTATCTCCTGTTCTAGAACCCCAGCCTCCGTCGTAGCTCAGAAAAACCTTCGACTTCACACTCATTCCCAAGTTGAACGCTTCACATCCAAGGCATCGACCAGCACCCACTTCCCAAAAAAATAAAACAAATCAAAGCAAATCATTGTTTGAAGATCTTTATGTCGCTACATGTCGTCTCTACATCTATAATCTCTCTTAAATGCTGAACTAAATCTAGGCTTACGTCTAAAGCAGGCACTCACTAACAGAATCTCAGACTCGTCCTTCTTCAAGGCTCAATTCTCAATCACTCGCACTCAAGGGTCACTCACTTGGCCACGGAGTTCTTGATCCAGAACTCCTTGATCATGTCGGAGCCCTTCTCGGCGATCATGATGACCGGGGCGTTGGTGTTCGCGCTCACCAGCTTTGGCATCACACTGGCGTCGATGACGCGCAGACCTCTGATGCCGTAGACCCTCAGCTGGGGATCGACAACGGCGTCGGGATCCCAGTAGGGCCCCATTTTGCACGTCCCCACGGGATGGTAGATCGTCACCGTGTAGTGGCGGATCATGCACTCCCAGTACTCGTCGGTGAACATCTGGATGTGCAAGCAGCCGGGCCATTTGATGGCCGACAAGCGGGAGCCGAACCGCTGCATAGCCTTCGTCCGCGAGAGCGCCACGGCGATCTTGACGCCCTCGATCAGCGTCTTTGTATCGAAGTCATCGGAGAGGTAGTTCGGGTAGATGTAGGGGTAGTCGAAGGGGTTGCTGCTTCGGAGCTTGATGGAGCCCACGCTGCGAGGGCGCAGTAGCATCGGAATGATGCTCCACGCGTCCATGTTGTTGATCTTCTCGAAGACCGCTCGGTAGAAGTTGTCGGTAAGGCCGTGCGCCTTTCGCAGCTGCGAACCGCCGTCGGAATTGGTGGAGCCCGAGACAAAGTGGAACTCGATGTCGGGCCAGTCGTGGGTCGTGTTGGCGTACTTTGTGTTGACGAACGCCAAGCCCTCCACTCCGCCGAGGATCGTGAGGGGCCCCTGACCGAAGACAGCGTACTGAAGCACCGTGGACATCGAGTGGAAGCGGCTCTCCACGATGGAGACGGGCTGGTTGACCAGGAACGTAAGCCCTCCCAGTCCGATGTGGTCCTGCATGTTCTCGCCAACGCTGAGCTCCTTGATCACGGGAATGCGGTGCTTCGTCAGCTCCTTCCGCTGCCCAATGCCGGACAGCATAAGGACCTGCGGCGAGTTGATGGATCCTCCGGAAACGATGACCTCCTTGGTCGCCCTCACGTGGTAGATCTTGCGGTCCCGCACGAACTCCACCCCAAAGGCGACCTTCGTCACGGGGTCTATCATCACGCGGGTGACGTGTGAGAACATCGAGATGTGAAGGTTCGGCCGCAGCCTGGCTGGTCTCAGGAACGCCTTCGCCGTGCTGCACCGGCTGCCGCGGCGCGTCGTCCCCTGAGCGATCATAAAGCCGGCCTGCTTCTCGCCGTTCAAGTCGCGGTTCTCGTAGCCCATTTCAACGCCAGCCTCGACAAAGGCTGCCGCCAAGGGTGTGTGGAAGGGCGCCTCACCAACGGTCATGTAGCCTCCCTTGGAGTGATACGGCGTGGTGGACAAGTAGGGATTCGTATTGTCCTCCGACTTCTTGAAGTAGTACAGTGCGTCCCGGTAGCCCCATCCGGGGTTGCCCAGCGTCTCCCAGTTGTCGTAGTCGATCTTGCTGCCCCTGAGGTAGAGCATGTAGTTGAGGACGCTCGACCCGCCGAGGACTTTGCCTCGCGGCCAGTTGCAGCGACCTCCATTCATAGCTAAAGTGGGGGAGGAAGTTGTTGTCATTCAGAGCGTCTGTGTCGTTCTTCAGAATTCTTACCTAAGCACGTAGTTCCAGAAGGCTCCGTCTTGTACTTCCAGTCCATTTTGCTCAGCTGCAGGTACCCCGCCATCAGGGGCACATCAGATATCTCCGTCTCGTCGCCTCCAGCCTCGATGAGCAGCACGTTCCAGTTCTCCACCTCCGTCAGTCGGTTCGCCACGACGGCTCCCGCGGAGCCCGCCCCAATCACTATGAAGTCGTAGTGGTCCATGATGTCATCCGACGGGACGATTTTCGACTCGGGATCCATGATTTCTTCATACTGAAAGTATGCAATGGCAGCCACCAGCATGGGCACGAACCAGCCAACACTGGTCGCCGCGCTCACTGCGCCGCCTATTGCATTTGCTGCGCCAACTATTGCGCTACTCATTGTGGGTGCTCTCTGTGTCGGTTGCGATATTCGATTGGGTCTTGCTGTGGATGGTGTGTTCCCTTACTCGTTTACTGCTTGGTGTTTGCCTGTGCTGAAGTTTATTTTCCTCTCGATACAAATGTTGCTTGGACTGTGTTTCGAGTTGTAAACATGTTGCCGTGTGGGATCTGAAATGAGACGCAAAAGGAAAGTGATGAGCTACGGCCTGTGAGTGCCAACGAATTGAGGTCTTTGAAGTCAAGCGGCAAGCGACTAATTCTCACTGAAATTGGCCCGCCGAAGATGTGATGTGTGGAGGGAGTGTGTGTGTGTGTGTCACCTATCGGAGTTGTGCTTTATTGTGCGGTTTTATGGGACTTTTTCTTCTGTGCTTGTTCATATGCTCGGTCACAGGCGCTATACGAGTATGTTGCCATTCGAAATGGAATGGTGATTTGAAATTAATTATTAATTATGTTGGGGTGTTTAGAGAGTTTGGTAGTGAATACGGGTCTCGAATGTAAATAAAAAGGATTTTTAGCAAAAAATAAAATGTCGTGAACTTTTGGAGACTGAATCTGGACAAGCCAGCAATCCACGATGTCTGCAAGAGATCTGCGCTTAAAGCACGTTTCTTAATCATCTTCTGTCCACGAAGCCACTCTAGAGAAGCGACAACACAAAGCATTTGCTTTTGATTGCTCAACATTTGATTGTTCATCAGATTTCGTTAAACAGGTTGAAGAATAGCGGTATTACCATTCGGCGTTCTTGTTTCAGATGAATAAAAGATTACTGTTGACCTAGTCCGGTAGAAGGCGGTAATCTTTGGGAAATCGACGTCGTTGACATTGACTTTTGAGTTCATGCAACCAAACTGGTGTGATGTGGAATTGGCAAAATTTATTATTCGAGACAAATTAACATCTTTCAGTTACAAATGAACGTATGTGCAACTGTCAAAAAAAGATAGCTGAACTTCGTCTTTATGCGATGAAATGGAAAAGAGTGGTACCCATGTCTCGGTGGCATTGCAAGTTGACTTCTTGTTCTCGGGGATTTAATTTCGTGTTATTTCTACACACATGGGAAGTTTCTCAGGAACAATGGGGAACCAGCATGAAATTGTAATTTTCCCTTAATGTGAGAAACGAAGAACCCACATGATGCCATCCATCAACGTGTCGTACACAACAGCAGAGGCAGGAAGCATGCACAACATGCAGAGCCATTAAAGTTTTTTAAATGGGCGCAGCAGCAATCCCGGTTGCCAACGCCTTTATTTAACACTTTGGGTTGAAGAAAGTAAATTTCTGGAGACAGAATGTATGCTAATCTTGGAATGACTAAACTACCAATGTTGTTTTTTATAATTGTCGTTTGGATCTATGAGGATAAACCTGTGTTCAGCTTCTCCTTCAATCACCCGCCTGCAAATGCAATCAAAATGCAGAAGATGGCGAAACGGAGAATTTCAAGGACGGTGCAAGACGAAGTTGTGAGCTTATGTGTTTTTATGGCGTCATTAAGCTTTCAAAAATAATGTCCATCCATACATAAACAGTGGTGGTCCAGATATATAGCGAATGTTCGATATAACGTAACAAGTGTACGTCAAATGCATTAGTGTCTCTAAATAACGTACGAAAAAAAGAGTTTACCCTCGATATAACGAATTTGTTTTTTGCCTTAGAGAAGAAGGACACAAAGCAACACCATTGACTGTGGATGTATGCATGTTTATGGGTCTGTTGTAAAACTGGTAGATACTTCAACTTATTGTTACTGTGCACAAACGAAAAAAGGAAAATCTGCTCGATATTACAAATTTTTCGTTTTTCGATTTAATGAATACGCCCGGCCATTTTATCATTCGTCATACTGGACCACCACTGTATTTAAGACAATTTCGATTTAATGCGATAATAAGCAGTCCTTTAAAAGAGTAAAAGAAGTAAGACAGGAAGGATACATTTACGATTTCTAATAATTTAATTAAGTAGCAATTTCTAATGTCTCAAAACTGTTTTTCTCACTCGATCTTTATGAATGAATGAATGTAAAACACTTTTGGTTTATTTTAATAACGTGTTTCTGAAAAAAAATCAGCCATCATTTATGTATGTATGTAACATAGGAGTATGTAACATAGGAGTGCTCTATTTATGTGAACACCACTGTGTTTATTAAAAAAAAGAACAAAAATTGCATATTCTCTCAACCGTTCAACTCTTAATGCGTGAAACAAAATAGGGAGGGGTGAGAATTTGCTACACACGTAGTAGATCACTTCATTAATTAATGTTCAACCGTCTGCTACGAAGCAACTTATTTCTACTTCGTTTAAGATATCTCCTTCATTCAATTTAAGATGCATTATATTGATTTATTTTTGCAAATCGAAAAGGTGCGCGAGGTAGGTGAGGATTTTTTGATCTAAATTTTGAACATTTGGTGGTCAGATGAGCACACCTGCGGTAGTTGGCGTGGAATTTTTAAATAAAGGCTATATCGCAACTGGGCGTTCTGGCGATCCAACTTTGACATTTTAAGAAGGATACATGCAAATCATTTGTATCAGTCGAAATGTGGCCGTCTCGTATTGAAGCTTCACATACCGTAATATCGTAAGCCAGAGCACAAAGTTCTAGGTGGAGCTAGTCTCTACTCAGATAGGCGTTTTGCTGATTGTGAAACATTTTTTTTAAATTTATTTCTCAGTTTGATTTGAGCAAGTAATTAATTTTTGATAGAGATTTTGTTTAAATTAATTTATATTTTTTCCTTAAAAACTGTATATCAGAGCATTTGACTTGTCAAACACGCGCGTTCTATTTCGATATGGAAAACTTAGGTTACTGGGTTTTGACACAAACGAACGCGCCGTTACGATATAGCCTTTATACTTTTTTTTTTATATCCGCCACACTTTTTTTGGGATCTCTGCTTCACTTTCTGGGCATTCTCATCCCATTAGGGCGTTGCTGCTAGCCTTTTTAACGTTACGAGAGTAGAGCTTCAAACGAGATTCGAAATGACAACACAATTTATCAGATATCACAAATTCCACATGAAAAATATTGTGTCATTACTACATCACTAAATTCAAATCATTTTTGTCGTTAAATTAACTTCAGTCAGCTGTTTTCATTTCTCAAACGTCAATTGTCATACAAATCTCTCAATTTGAGAGAAAATCCCTCAATTTGGCGGTCAGTTGTCAAAGTGTCAGTTGAAAGCGCCTCTCGCACTGATTTTTTCGAACACGTCGGGAAATTCTTGAGTGAAACTGCCAGAGAGCGAGCCCTCACATTTTATGAAATTCGCTCAAAATAGCACGAGGCATTATTTTATGCATAGAATTTGAATTGGCAGTGTTGAAAGACAACACTAGAAGCAACGCTCTCTTGTGTTTCGCGCATAAAGTGGCCCGTATTCGTTAATATTCTGTCAAATTCAAAGTAAATTCCAAAAACTCGCTTTAAGCTTGACCTTACATTCGTATCAAGCAAGCGTCTGTTATTCTAAAGTGTCTGCTGAGAAACCAGCAACATTTAGCCTAAAGGGCTCAGCGCACTTACCAGGAGTTTGGTAACCGTGGTGTGTTAAATATGCACGTTAACGCTTACATCAAAGGTGCATTGTGCGGCACAAAACCAACGCATTGTCTGCTATTATTATTTTACATCACATCTCTTAAGTCACTGACAATGCTCCGGCTATTCAAAATTAGCATACAAATGTAGGTCTCCTAAATGACAGCACGCACAACATGCGTACCTGCTGTATAAGGTTATCCCTAATTCACATCGAATTAAAAAGACGAATTAGGTCTTAAGAATGTGACGAACTTTTTATGACAAAATGTCTGCCCATGACAAGAAAGCAAAGATAAAGTAATTCGTGGAAATATTCAGATTAGTATCAAACCCATTGTGGGAACTAAGATTAGAACGAAGTCGAGACGATTTTTGATGAAAGATTGAGACTATTTTGATGAAAGATTGAGACTATTTCGATGCGCATGACATGGTTAACCTAAATGGTAACAGCATGTCAGGTTCGCATATTTTCACTTGATGGTAGCCGAGCTATTACGGTATTGTAAATCAGTCAACAAAATCTATCCTTTCAACAGAACACTGGCTTCTGCTTCATTTGTCAAGACAACACAGGCAGAACATTTCAACGGTTGTTTATGTAAAACAGTGGTGTTCATATGTTCTGTCGCTTTATGAAGAGTTTTGGCGATCAGAAGTCGAAGTGAAAGTAGTGCTACACTCTAGGCTTGTGCATTTTAGTTCAGTTCGGAGAGTGCACAATTTAGTTCATATCTATTTATTTAACTAGTTCGTTATTATAGTTAATTTAGTTCAATGTACTTCTGCTTGTGCTGCGGTAGTTAAACAAAACCAATGCCCATCCAAGCACAAAACACTCAATTTAGTTCGATTCAGTTCAGTTGTTCTTACTGAATTGAACTACTGTAGCCATACATTGCAAAATTCAAGTAAAACCATATATTCTAAGAAACAAGTGCCGGCACGATACACTCATAGTGAGCACAATATTGTAAACCATGCATTCGCAAAGTAGACAGCGGTGAGTGCGGACGTAAACGTAGAATATAATAATAAAGTTAGAAAAAATAATAAAGTGGTGCGGTATTTTATTTAAAAGGACTGTTTAATGACTTTGCTACACTACTGAACTAAATTAACTAAAATAAAATGAAAATGTGAACTAGTTAACTTAGTTCACTTGTTAGAGCTTTTTTGAATTGGTTCGTTCGTGTACTAGGGAAGCCTACTACATTCCCACTACAGGTTCCCAATTCCTGAATGTGAATGCGATTGCATTTGCGGACATGTCAAATGGAAAAGACGATACCAGGAACTCCAGGTGTTGTTGAAAGTTAGAAACAATATCGTTTGATGGTTTTTTTAAAAAGAGGACAGAAAGAGAGAATGATGCTGATTGGGTGGATAATTTGTATTGTTCGTGTCCATTGCAGCAAAGAAAGCAATGAGTTTGTCTTTTAACTTTCCACAACCCTTCGTTTAAGGCATTATGCAAGCACCAGTGCAACAGCGTGAATAATTTAAAGTCATAAGCCCCTGAGTGTGTAGCGAAGCTGCACGCAACTGCACAAAACAGCGTCTGAATTCTTTATGACCAATTTGCTGCTATAAGGAAAGAAGTGAATCCTGCTCACTTCGATTAAATAACCCCCTGTCCTAAAGCCAAATCGCTACACATAACTTCAAAATAAACACAGTCTCCCTCAAAAGTCCTCAATTCATCTCGCCCTACATCGTATCGGACGCACTCCAGCTGTCCGCCAATAATGGTATAATAATATTTAAAAATTCTCCGACCGTCCTCGGTGGCCACAGTCCAAAAGTGTCGTAACTTGCATTTGTTTCCAAGACAAAATGGCGATCCTCGTCGCATATCAAACAGTCTCCCTCTCTCTCGTTACATATCCTCATGTCAGATGGCAGTCACTTCCGTCACCGTTTTGGCCACGATTTGTGAATAAAAATAAAAAAACGATATCGCGAGACCGTGATCAGTTGGTCGTTGTAAGTCATTTCTTTCCCTCCGGCTGCCTTTGATTGATCGGAAAGGAGAAAGAGAAAAAAACAAAGCAAAAGCGAAGAAAAGAGTTTCTTTTCGATTGTCATTCATTGCGACTGGTGGTGAATCAAATTTGAACTGCGTGCGACGGTGACGGTTCTTTGGCGAATGCAGGGTGTGTGCTGGATAGAAAATGATTCGGCGCTTTGACTGAGAATGAACGTCATGCGTTACGCACTTGGTAATGACCTGAATGGCGGGGACAACGTTTGAGAACTTTGAACGGAAATGTGTTCGGGGAACAGTTACCAACGAGTGACCTTAATCGTGTTGAATCATTTGGCGAGGGGTTCTGGAATTGGCATGGAAAAGTCGGCACATTTTAGGGTTTTTTGTTTGTTTCCAAATGCCCTTCAGTCACAGCAGAGAATTAATAGACCTCAATTGCTCTGAAGGTAAAAGTATTTAATTAAAATTCATGCCAAATTTATTGCCCTTTTCTTGAATGACCAATTCTGAAGAACCAAGAGTCTACTGACTGACGGTTACACACTTTCGCTACAAAGTACCACGCCACATTTTGCACGTACCTTTCTGAAGGGAAAGTCAAAAAGTCCACAATCAAATCTAGTTTCAAATATTTGAACAATACAAAATAAACAATGTTTGCCGATTGAGAGATGAGAGATCGTTTGGAGCACGCATAGAAATGTAACAAGTGACTGACTGAAGAGACTTAACAGACACAATTGACATTACACAAGGCAAACATTGAAGAAAGAGGGGCAGGAAGCGATGCAATAATGACACATTTGACCGGAGTTACGTTTGCTGCGGCAAACCATCAACAAGTGTCCACGAAAATTCACAGAGAAACGAGGAAGAACATGCCAAGTACTTCACATCTATTTGTGATGATAACAGCTCAAAGTCGATCATGCCAATTGGAATGAAGAAAGGGAAACCTATTGCAATACTTATGTGTCAGCGTTGACAAGCAAAATAAATCAAATGGAGATGAATTACAGTCAGTCACGAAAGTAAATAAGCAGCTTCCGTACGCACTTATTTTTTAATTGATAACAAAACCAACTGTATGCTGCTAAGGTACTTACATTGTTTCCTTTAAGCAAATGCAATCATTGTTGGTCTCGGGAACAGGCGGATAACTTTCGGATAGAATAAAATTGGCCAAAAGGACTTCGAAAACTTTATTAATCCGTCAGGTTTCGTTACCATGCTCTAATCTCAGTCAGTTAGGAATGGTCAGCTGACAACGTGCCAAATAATTATTTCAAGAATTCAATTAAAAGATTGCAAAGAATGCTAGAGTATAGAATGTGTTCCCAAATGATTGCGTTCAATCAGCTGCTGCAAAATGTTCTTGGATGTTTGCAATGATGAAAGTAAAATGGATTTTAATTTTTATTTAATGCCTCTAGCCCAGCAAACCAACCATTGCACTTTTGTCCAGGCAGACGTTGTAGGAGTTAAAGCTGTTCAAGTGGCTGCTGGCTTGTTGTCAATATTAAATCTATCGTTGCATATCGTCGACTGAATATTGACTACACCATCAATAAAAGCCAAGATAGTAAATCTTTGTCTATCTCTCTCATTTTCAATAATCTGACAGTGGCAGAATGTGTCTCATTCTATATTTTACTTAGATTATGTAGCATTCTTGTGGCCGCCACTCACGGGTGTTTTCACTGGAACACTCGTCAACACACGTCAACTCACATAAGTAATTATAATATTGCAGCGTATTTACTGCGGAGCCGATGTCCCCTAACCACCTCGAAGGTACAGCTTCCCATTGTAACTCACTGCCCATGACTTCGATGTTGTATGTCCCTCCTTCACCTAAAGACCCACTTTAGCTGCTTCTATCTTCTGAAAATCAGCAAACACCTCTTTGACGTCTCGTGCGTGCTGCCAATCACGTCAATGTCATCTGCACAGTTGAATGGACTTATGGCAGATCGTGCGCCTAGTGTTAGCGCAGAATAAGTCGTGCCAATTGTTTTTTTTGGGGTCAAGAGGCAATTAAATTCGAACCGTCTCTCGAAGAATTAAGCTGGCTTTATAAAAGACCTTGTACGGCGCCATGGCATGGACAATCTTAAGAGCGAAGGATTAAGACATTGGTCGTTTCGACAGAAAAGCTCTGTGTACATCAACATCTTTGGTCCTGTTTGCCTTGATGGCATATCGAGGAGAAGATTCACTGTACAGCCTATACAACTCGTGGAATGATCTTCTCCAAATGGAGAGAAGGAAATCCTTACACGATCACCTCGTGCATCTCTGTCGACGTATGTAGTTCGAAAAACAGCTGGATGGCGCAGTTGATTGAGTGCCTGCTCCTGGTTCGAATGGTACCCGGTCGGAATTCCAGTCAAAGCAAATAAATAACAGTTTGCCGTTGGGATCAAAATAGCACTGTCACTAGATTTGTCGATCAGTGGTGGTAGTCTGACTATGGGTATCACACAGGACCATCATGGTCTAAGCGTGCGGGCGAATTCGCTGGCAACCCACTCACCCAACCTAACCTAATCTAACCTATGTAGTGCAGTTCGGTAAATGTTTAACTTCTAAGCTACTTGGCCGACTCTTCCGCAATTTTAACACTTTGTTAGAGTCAGTAGTCTAGTCGATCCTACTCCGCAAACCAATTGGTGCCTTTGACAAACAAATGAAAATGGCTGACTCTTATGTTGCTTAGTCCTGATAGTATATTGAAGAGTGAAGCTTCTAGGTGGCGCTGCTGAGTGAAGAGAAGATGCACAATGGGTTGGTCTTCTTCCTCGTCTCTGCAACGTCTGCGAAAGGCATGGTAGAGGGACCTAATCTGCAGGCGTGAGTTCCAATGGCGCAGTGCCCAGTAACGACGCCGATAAGAGTCCTGAGAGTCGACCTTCTCAGTCTGATCGGGCTGTGTGATCATATCGGATTGAGAGTAGGCCATAATTGCTTCCTCGTGGAGTCCCCTATGCCTTTAGCCCAAATACGTTGTTTTTTTAGTAGCAAGTGGCATGGGTGGCAAATCTCCCCCCGCAGAGAACGCCAAATTAGTGTACTTTCCAGCAAAATCGTCAGCTTTCAAAATTTCAAGTCTGACATTAAAATAAATCGAGCTCTTAAGTCCTCGAACGTGCGCGGCCTCACCTCCTTTCCAAAAGCAGCAGTTTCTCCATCACTTGGGCAAAACTATTTTCCCATAGATTCAAGTGCAACTACCTTCTGTGCATAATCAACTTTCCAAGAAATGCACTCAACTGTCCACCCCGAGCTTGTAATTCCAGCCAAACAGAGTTCGTTCAACCAAGACACCACATGACACACCTGCACTGCCAGTCTCGGACTGCTCCCGATCGGCTTTCAATTGTCTAAACTTTCCCAAAGCAAAACGCTTCGGCTAATCAATTCAAAAATACACACGAATCAAAAGTATCTCAAAGAAAACTCGAAGCAAAACATTTTCAAACCCAACATACGTTGCATACAATGAGAAAATTTAGCGAACCTACGTCTACTACACAGACCGCGTCTCCGGTAAGGTTTCACTTTCTACTTTTTGTTGTACCGTGATGCACTTGGCCTATTCACAAGGCGATGAAAAAAAAAATGACCATATGGCAGCTGCCAAACAAGGCATAACCTCCTACTTCTCCACCTCCTCGACGCCAGCGGCTGCGTGGCCGTTTAACAAAAGGGAAGCGAAAGTGATTCCACTTCTCGTTTTCATCTAATTTGTTATTAATTGCTATGTAATCCACCTCCAACGCGCCACCTCACTAAATATTTTCCTAATTGCCTCGAACGCTGAACGACCGTCCGCCGTCGTCCGGAAGCATCGACATGACTCACGAGCCACAACACTCGACGTACAGTGGTGGAAATAAACAATTAACACCAAAAAGTGAAATTCACCCAGTCCGTCCGGACCCTGACTCTGGTGGCGGCGTCATACAAACCGTTTGTTACATAAAAAAAGTGCAATCTAATGTGTATCTTCTAGTTCTGTGCTGCGGGAATTTTGTAACAGACCCTGACTGGTGTATGTATAATTAATCCGTCAGGTTTCTTCGCTAAATACGCGACTGTGGCCAGACACAATCGACGACAATGGGCACACACGATGGCTTCTGCTGTTACGGGCTACGACGTCACAGTGTCACCGTTGTTTGTCACACTTTTGTGGGAAACCAGTAAAACCGTTATAACACATGTGATAAGAACCAATGTGATCGCTCAAATGTGGTAACAAGCACGAATACCACAATTAACCATAAAAAATAAACAAACAACAAATATACATTCGAAAATATTTTTCATCCGAATCTGGGACACGACACTTTCAAAAAAACACCCGGTCATCCACACACTCCCTCTCTCATCCCACTCGCCCGTGGTTTTTTTTGTATTTGCTTTTCGCTTTTGTTCTTCCCGTTTGCATTATGAATTCTTTTGCCAATTCAAATGGAGAGTTCTAGATATGCGATCGGCTTGGATTGGATCTTTAACCTCCACCCAAATGGCCTCGAAGAAGAGATGAAATATAAAACTCATTACCACTGCATTGCTGTGTGTGAGTTTTCACAAGAACCGATGAATTTTTTGTTCGATTTTTCGCGTATCTTTTTCCGTTCCGAAAGTCAGTTGAAAATATGAAAATTTTGGGGGCAATTAGAGAAATTTCTTTGGTCGCGTCGCGGCGCACACAACACTTGGCCACTTGATCACTTGATTACACTGAAGAAGTCGTTTGTGAGGGATTGAGTTTCTATTCGAGTTGACGACTGCAATTGAACTGATCACCGCGATGGGTTGTGGTAAAATTTTAAAAGAAGTTGATGAACGAAGTTGTACGTTTGAAAGAACCCAGTGAATGGTGAGAACGAGAGAGTGAGAGAAAGAGCTTTCTTCTTTGTCTTCGTGTTCGTTGTGGTCTTTGGCCGATGATGGGTTTCTTCTTTGCATTCACTTCTGACCCGTTGTCGCGACGGCCAGGTGTGGTGGCTGAAAAAGGTTTTTCTTTCGTTTTCTGATTGAATTTTCTTGTTCGCTCGGAAATGACATCTGGAACGTGTCGTAAAAGAAGATGTTTATCTCGGTTTAATTCAATTGGTGGTTGGTAGAGGATGTGGGGTATATAATACGCCAAGATTGAATGGTGTCATTCAACTTTGGAATGTTCAACAGTCGAACAGCTAATTGAGAAGATCTGAAATGTTGATTCAATCCTGGCAACAACTTTCAAACTCGTGGCTTAATCATTTGATACCGTTGTCTGAAGATATTTGACATTTAGACCAAAAGTCATCAATTGAGTTTTCCACTTCGGTCCTTGAAAATGAAAGGGATTCCGTAAGAGAACGATTCCACTTCAATTTTGTTGTAGTTCATACAACAAAGGCTAATTTGACTGCCGTCCTTTTGACAGATGTCCATTTGACAGAGGAACATTTGATTATTGTCCATTTGACAGATCTCCACTTGATACATAGATGTCCATTTGACATTTGACTGATGTCCATTTGATCTCCAATTTATACATATGTAGATGTCCATTTGACAGCTCTCTAGTTGATAGATCTCCACTTGAGAGATGACCATTTTTCCTTGTGACATTTCTCTCCATATGTCCATTTGACAGAAGTCAATACGACAAATATCTAATTGTCAAATTCACATGCACTTAATCATTCTATTACATTAACTGTCACTTCCGAGTGTCACACTCATATCGCTTCATGATTCTGAAACTCTCGTTAATGATTTCAATTAGTCACGCTAATTAACGCCATACAGCAGACATTGGCATTGGAACTAATAAAAAAACTGCCACGCTTTATCAAGCATTAATTGGCTTTAATTCGTCCGACTGCCTAGCTGTCAACATTTTCTCCACCTCAAGATGGTTGTAATAAAACGAGGAACAGCGGCTCCATAAAAGTCACTCGTTGCATCAGACCGACGCAAAAACAGATTGAGGTTAAGATAGTTCTCTAACGAAATGACACCTGTCAAATGTCATGCTTCTGGGCACGCACTAATTCTTCAGAATAATGATATAGAAGGAAATCACTATCCACACAAAACGGGCATTGGGGTAATGCGTATGGTAGTTGTGTCTAACCACCTGGACAGGGTCACGTATTTCTTTTTCATTTCTTCTTTAACTAGTATCAATCATTTCGCTCATTGTTTGCCATATTTTCTCTTTCTTGCGAATTCACTGACTCACGATGAAGAAGTGGACGACGCAGAAAAACAAACGAGAAATGGTGAAAGCTTTCTCCGAGAGCGAGCGAGAATTTTATTTTCCATTGGTGAATGGAGAGCGACCAGACTGACAAGCGGAGTTTGAGACCGGTTGTCGGAAGCTTTTTTTTGCTGCAGTTGTCAAGATCAATGTCAGTGTCATGTTGGTCATGGTGTATTGCGGCTTTGAATCGACGATAACTGTCAGTGCTGTGGTGAGTGAAGCTTGACGACTGAGTGTGGTGAAGAATAATTTGTTGTCTCTTGGCGATGTCGTGTATGAATGACAGTTGTGGAACTGAATGGAAATGATATGGTAATAAGTTGTCAACTGAATTTCTTTAGGGTGGAGATTGACAGAAATAGATTGTTTTGAATATTCTAGCGTGGCAGCGGTAAGCAGGTGAACTGCCATCGAAATAATAAGGACAACTTCAACATTACAAATGTCAAATATTTACACTCATTTATATTTCTTTACATATACTCGGTACTAACTCCTTTTTTTAATAATTCTCCCCCAGGTGGTTGCTGTGGATCAACAAAGAAACGTACCATCGTCGGTGGATGGGCATGGGCATGGTGGCTAGTCACAGATGTTCAGCGTCTCTCCCTCGAAGTGATGACACTGAATCCAATGTGTGAGAATGTCGAGACCGCACAAGGTGTCCCCCTAACCGTCACCGGTGTGGCACAGTGTAAAATCATGAAGGTATATTCTTACAAAAATAAACCACTCAAGCTGAAATTTTTCAAATAACATTTTCTTTAACATAAATATTGATTTATCAATTATTTTATTTTTCTAACAAACCAAAAAAAAAAAAAAGATTTCTGCATTTTTTTTAGTATTTAGTTTGCATAGGAAATCAAGGAAATCATCAATCGATTTTGTTAATTTCTTTGAATTCGACCTCGTCTAGATGTTGTAGAGTTCTTCTTTTTTTTCGTTCAAATGTATTGGGAACATTTTTGTTAAATTGAGAAGAAAGAAAAAAACAAACATAAATCGAATGGTTGATTTTTTGTGTTTCAAATTCCATTTTTAGGTAGATTTGACAAAGAGGATGGCATGAGTTTTGATAAAAAATAAAATTTCTCGAAATATGTAATATCTAATCATTTTTAAGGCGCATGCATTTTATATCAATCATAATATGTAGTAGTTATTTATAATTTGTATCACATTTAGATGGCACAGGGTGGCGTGAAATATTTTATTTAATTGATGAATTTAAAGTGTTAGTAATTGTCTCGGTTTTGTCGATAAAGGAAGGATGACGTCTGCTTAACATTATTTGTTACATTTATGTTATGACACATGGTTACATTGTTCTGCACTGATATATTCACTCAAGCGTGCGAAAACATGAAACAATATTCAATGTTCAATAAAAAAAGTGATTATCCATGAAATTCGTCGATTGACAAGGGGAGCAATCAGCTGTGAAGTCGGATATCTCATTACTACGTGGTTCACAATATAAAACAAATGTCAAACGTGACATGTAATGCCGAAAACACAATGCGTTGCTTGTTATCGTCGGGTGACGTTTTACTTTCAACAACGAAATACTGTGTTGTTCTACCATTCTAGCTGCCTTCAGTTGCAAGCACCAAGTTGGTCAATGTCCTTCTGCACGTTGGTGCCTTCATTTGCGTTGTGCCACAGGTTTGAAGTCGAAGTTTGTGTTTGGTGATGAACTTAAATCCAAATATACGAACGTGGATTTTGAGAAATAACCTATTTTCAGCATAAATAAATGAAAATTTAGATGTTGCGCATTTAATTATCGAGTTTTCTTTTTGTGGACAAAAATCTGCACAAAAGTTATCTTAAATATCCTCATTAAAGATTTCATACGTTGTCTCGGCAAATTAATCAGTCTGAAACTGGGAAAGCTACAATTCACGAGTTCTACTCGAAGCTATGTGCGAGTAGAGACAATTCCCTGTGAATGTAATGTCAAAGTTTGCCTGAGAACGATCAAGTGAGATTTGTAATTGCGACTGGTTTAGGCATTGACCTCGAATTTTCAGCAGCAAAACGAAGAATCTAATTTTGTGATGAAATATGTTGCATGAAATTCAATGCCAAGTTACAACAAGTGTAGTATCTTGTCGCTTCGACACATTTCGCTGCCATTGGTTTTGACTTTGTAAGGTGGACCACTCGTATTATGAGTGCTATTATTCTATCACTAGTGGATGGGATCATGATGCAGACCAGAAATGAGTAAAGAGATACTCAACTTCGGCCTTTTTTATCCCTAGTCCATGGCGGCTTTTTGGAAGTGTAGGCCGTAAAGCTTTAGTGTGTAGTGGATGTCCCTTGGATTTTACGCATACTTTTTCAAGATTCCCGGATTGACCGAGAAAATGGTGGAAAATTCGCGGATTTTTTTTAGCAACATGGCGGCTGGTTCATGAATTCACCCGGAAAATGGCAGCAGATTCGTCAATTTGCCCACAATCATGTATAATTGTTCGGAGGCTGTTCAAAAGATAATTCATATTTTTAACACATATGTTGTGTGAAAAAAAATGTAATGTAATGTATTGCTGAACTCTATTTACAGGAATTCTTTGCATCAATTTAACCGGCAAATGAATTCAGTTTTATATCCTTCATTCATAAATTGTGAAAACTTATGAATTTTAATTACCTAATTTGTAAGGAAAAATGGCTAGATATTGCAACTCTGCCTAACTGATGCCAATGGTGGTTAAAATTTGCAATTAATGTTCATGTCTATTTTTGTAAAAAAGTAAAATGAGCAAAGAAGCTAGTTTATTTAAATTATTCAAGCTAATGTTTGACTAATATTGTTTTTATTAGTTAACTGTACACATGTTTCGTGTGAATGCATTTTGTATGCATATGCAATGTTGAAATGTGTGAAAATGTTGAATGTTGAAAATTTAACAACGAAATTTGAAAGAAAGGTCTAGCAAATTTTCAAAGAATTCACTTCATTACTACTATTGGGGAAGGATATCAGCTGTTGGCCAGTTATTCGCTAGATCTCACACGTATTCACAGACAGGGGACGAAAAATCCTAAAAAAAAACACTGTCAGATGAAATGAAGGGGCAAGAGAGGAAGAAGTTGAATATATCTTTACTCACTTATTTCTGCTGCAGATTACCGGCACCCCAAGCGTATGAGGCGATGTACAAAATGACTACGCCACGGTGGAGTTTAAATTAATCTCACGAATTGATTCAAACAGATTCGGAATATCCATTTTATACTGTCGTTCCGACGAATACCCGCCAATCAAACCTTTAGCTTTGAAAGTTGCCGTAAATAATAATAATAATATGGGTGGCGATACAGCCCGTAGAGGACCAGGACCTATGCCGACTCCGATCGGACAAGTTTTGAGAAGCTTTTTCTAGACAGTTATACTCTTTGAGCATTGTCAGTGACTCGAAAGAGGTGGGGTCGTGAAAAGTATTTCTTGTCGTACCAGGAAACGAACCTAGACAGATTGGTCCAAGAGCGTAGGAGTCGACGCACATACCCACAACGCCACGGACCACCACAAGTTGCCATAAAATGGCCACTAAAAAAATTCGAGCCGAGCCTAAGAAGCATTCAGACATTGAAGCCAAATTTCAATGTTAAATAAATGAATGATTATCTAAGCCTTTAAGAAATCGCCAGATGCATGCTTGAATCTGAAGCTTTTTGGACAACCAATCCTTAAGGGTAAAGTTATACTAAATAATGAAAATGGATTCAAAATTTGAGAAGATCGCCTTCCCTCACGTCGACAAAAGAAAATAAAAAAACAATTTTGTAGAAACATTTACTTATATTTCACGCCACCCAGTAAGCTATTAGATTCCAACATTAATTTCAAATATATATTAATATTCTTTCTCTTAATTTATTTATGTTATTTAACCAAAAATAACTAACCCAAAATCCATCAGTAGATTAAACAAAATGTAAGTTTATAAAATAATTTATTTATTTTAATTTTCCTCTTATTTCGAAAACAAATCAATTAAAGAAAAAAAAAATAGTAAAACAATCCGTTACTCTTCTTTAGTTCAGTTTTGTTTCCTTTGTACTTTGTTCTGTGAGGTTAAACTATGCACGTTTGATAAAGTTTTGTTCCTTAATCGCACAGACGTTCATTGCTTTGTAAAGATTTTACGTATTTCGTTCGTTACAAGAGTGTGCATGTTTGCTGATTACGTTCAATTGAGTTTCGTTTTGTTTTTTTGTTTTCTTCTCCTTCTTCTTGCGTTATCGTTGTCATTCAATTATTTTTGCTCTGTTCCTCTTTCTCTCTCTCTCTCTTTTACAAACTTCACATTGATCCTCGAATTTTTTTTTTACACTCATATAATGTTCATTCATGGCTGTAAATATTTAAAAAAAAAATACATATATAAACTTGTAAACGCTTTTTTTGCAAAAACTGTTGTTTGTTGAATTGTTCTTTTCTGAAAAAAAATGTACAAGTTTTTTGGACACATTTTTTTCCTATAAAATTAATCGTATTTATTTTGCGTTACTTTTATTAAATTAACTTCTTTTGCGAAAAAAAAGACAAAATAATTTATAAAAAGTTAAGAAAAGTTTAAAGAAATGCAACTAAACTTGTTGGGGGACATTTTTAAACAGTAATCATCATCCTTTGGTAAAACAAAACAACAACAAATGAAAAGTACATAATATACAACTTGTAAATAATTTGAAAAAAAAAAAAATTAGAGGATCAATCGATACATGAGATAGAAGAGTACAACCTACACGATGACTAGGATTGTCAGTCAATGTTCTTATATTTCCTTTTTCTTTTTTATTTAATCCGCATTTTATTTTTTGTTTCTTTTACAACTTGTATAATTTGTGTCTAGGGTAACGTAGTGAAAGTAAAGTAGTAGCAATCCAGTGAACCAAAACCTTACTTTGGACGTACAACAATTTCGGAGAATCTCTATTTCAATCCAAACAACGACTTTTTGTCCACAGCCTATTGGCAAGGAGGCGTGAAAACGCCATCGGAAGTCCATAACGGCCTGACTGGTTTCCTCAGTCTCTGAGCAACAGTGTCTGACATCTTTCTTTCACTAGGCTCTACGCACAAAGCGTCATGAATCTATCAGAAAGAATGTCATCTCGAGACAATTGTGTCACTAAACACTCTTATCTCTAGGCACTTCTAGCATGGTTCTTACCTAGGTCGTGAGCTCGCGAATCAATGCCATTTTTTCTAAATTCAATCCGAAGCGTTGAGAAACAGAAGCAGATGCCGACGTAAACCAAAGTAACAACGAGCAAGAAGTTACATATGAATGTACACAGTGACCAGATAAGAATGATAGAAGATGGAATGTAAATTAAATCAAAACGGTGTTAGCTATAAAATAGATTCCGACTTCAATTTGAAGCTACATTCATGCCATTTCGAATGGAATAGCACACCATTCAATTGGCCCACTCAGCTTCGCTGGCAGTGCGTCCAGTATGTGCTGCGTTACACACGCAATAGCGTATCGAATGTTGACTTCGAGCTCGTCCAAAGTGATTGTCTTGTTAGCGTAAACTAATAACTTGATGTAGCCCCAGTGAAAATAATCGATTGGCGTGAAGGCCCATGATCGCGGCGGCCAATTGATGAACGCTCTCCGTGAGATGACCCAGTCGCAAAATCTCTCCTTCACAACTTCAAGCGTTGTGTCGCTTGTATGGCATGTAGCGCCGTCTTGTTGGAACCACAACTCGGATTTATTGACGTTGTCGAACTCTGCCCACATAAACTCGGATAACATTACCCGGTGGCAATGGTTCCATTAGATATGATTTCTTGGTCAAATTCCAAAATTCCGGCCCACATTTTCTGCGTCCAGTTACCAAATTTACGGCACTGTCTCAATTTTATACGGCCCAAATTTAGGCCCAAATCCGACCGCAAAGTAAGCAGGGTTGACCCTCTGACGCTACCCAATTCAGTTCATCGCGCCGAATCGATGTTTTTGGGTTTTCTTCGATGCTGGCCACTCGGCGGCCATGTCTTCTTCATGTTGCACGAATCTCTGCATGGTTCCTGTCTTAAGACCCAAATAAGTGTACTCACGCTTAAAGTTTTCCACGGTGCAAGGAATTGCGTCCACACGTAAGCCACGATTATGACAGGTGCAGATTCGATAGAATTTCTTAATAATTTTGGCAAGTAATTTCGGCAAACCTAAAACGAGGTATGATGAAATGGCAAACCTTACTTAATAATTTTGACAGCTGGATGTCTGCTGATACTTAACCAAACACAAGACTACCATTGCTAGCTGGTCACCCTTTACGTTCCTGGCCGCTAATCTTACGACTCTCAGGTTCGAGTTAAAGCTCCTTCATACTAATATATATAGCATATATAGAAGTATACTTATTATTGAATGCTAACTTAATTAATAGCCTCTATCCACTTTTGTGCACCTATTTAGTATTGGACTTGATTCTTGATATTGAGCTCGACTCAGTTAATAAAAGTAAAACAGATTCGCTTTGTCAGATCTTCTCACAAGCTCTATCTACACCCAAGTGCTAAACACAAAGGTAAGCCCAATTAGGAAGCACATCAACTCCCAGACTCGGATGCCGGCTAGAGCTCATGCATCTCCATAAATGTATCTATCGTCAAGTTTATTTATTGATTTTATTTCATTTCTATTCACTCTTATAAGTTTATTTTACAATTGTTTTTCTTTTACTTTTTTTTCCATATTTCAACTATAATTTTATTTCGTAAACATCTTATGTCCATGTCCGAGTGATTGACGTCACAAGAATAACTTATCGATATAGATACAAACACTATTTATTTTCTAAAGGTACGTTTATTTATTTGTTATGTGTTTGAGTTTAAATTTTTGTGTTTTATGTTTGTCATTTTTTTTTGTTTTCTATGTGGTTATTTATTTTTGGTTTTTGGATATTCCCATCTTCCTTCAGAGTCTTTACTTTAGCCTTAGTTAAATGTTTTCTGTTTGTCAAAATTACGATGTGGATTTGTTTAATTTTATTTTTTGTTTGTCTCTATTTAATTTATCTGTAAAAGGGGACTGGAATGAATTTGTGTGTGTGTATTTTTTATTTGTTTTTTTTATTAAATTTCATCTAGTGCACATTGAGAAATTAAAAAAAAAATGTTATAACTTGGCCTAATTTCCTATTTCTCCCCATTCCTTGTACAGTAGTCTTAAGCAAACTAGATGTTATCCCAAACAGGAACTGAATTGTACTTTCGAATACGTCAGACTTGTAAGAATTTGGGAATTTGGGTTATTTGTGGCACCATGAAGTTACAACGGAAGTCGACGTCAAATTTCACCTTCTCTGGCTATTAGTCGAAGTTAGAAATATATTCTCTTCATTGTAGGCTTAACTGATGTGCGATGATTCGCATTTGGATCGAATTTTGAACTGCAACTCCAAAAGCTCGTAGGTCTTACGCATTTACATGGTGGGCCATATACAAATTTCAAAATTGAAATGAACAAAATTAAATCTTTTCCATGTATTGTGGATACATTAGTAAGAACAAGCATTCCCATCAATTCAGCAATACAACGTCGTTCAAGTGGCTGCATTTGCTGTCTTCGCAGTAGTGCATTCTGTCACCCCAATTTTTCAAGACCTTGTTGATGGTTTCGGGCTGTGCTTGAATGGTTTTAGAATTTTTGGCATAACATCGGTCCTTTATGCTTCCCCACAAAAAAAAACCCAAGGGGATCAAATCGCTGATCCGGCGGACAATTGACATCGCCAAGACGGCTGATAACACGAGTTGGGAATTTGGTGCGCAAAAGATCGATTGTGGCATGAATTGTGTGGCAAATTGTGCCATCCTGCATTAACCAGATGTCGTCGAAGTCCATGTCGTCAAGTTCAGTAAAAAAAAGTCGTTTAACATTGCCCTGTAATGCCCACCATTGACCGAAACATTGTTCCCAGCCTCGTTTTCAAAGAATGCCACAACAGGCATATTCTCATCTGCCCGTACGGCAACGGGGACCGTGAGTGTTGTCCGCTTCCATACCAGTCTCACGAACTTTTTGCCCAAACTTGTATACAGCTGTCGCAGTGTGTGCTTAATTTCGGTCAACACTTCTTCTTTTCAAAAAAACGCACTTTTTGGACTACAGCGCACTCACTTTGGAAATAAGTTGTTCAAACGTAAAGTGACTCATTTCGTTACGCGGAGGTATGATACTGACTTTCTGTCACGATTTTGAGCTGGAAACAGCTGCCAGTGTCAAAATAACCTATGATTAAAAAGAAACCACTAAATGGCCCACATAATTTCTCATTCAATGTTTCCACTCTTCGATTATTTTTCTTTCAGTTATATCGAGTAGACCTGTTGCCTTGATCGTAACTTAATTTCACATGAATTTACCCTTCATATGGATTATTATCAAGCCATGGCTGTGGTCGTTGTTTCTATTAGCATCCAATAAGAAATCGCACATGGCGACAATAGATATACACATAAACAAATCACTTATGGCTATGTCACGCCCTTTAAGAGCATTTTGCACAAACACACCTCTTGATATTCATGCACTAGTTACATATAATCTTGAGCTCTAATATAAACCTCGTATTCTAGTGCTTTAGTGCTCTAGTGCTCACAACACAAAAAAGTCATTGATGTGTAAATTGTGACCCTATTGGTTGTTGGGCATTCTCTAGGAAAACGTTAGAATAATTACCTCGGTGTGCTGAATCCATTCTGACGCATTTTTTGTTCAACATTGTTTGTTAGTGCTTTGTCAAATATGCGATTCAATTAAAACAAGATGTCTGTACCAAGATACACATTTATTAATACCAAAAAATGTTGTAGAATACTCAATTGAATATCAACGATAATCTCAAGAACAATTGGATGATAGTCTCCATTTTCTATTAAAGAACTCGGATTATGTCCCAAATTTCTCCAAAACACACTTCGCTTCATCCTGGTAGTTTCCGACCAGTGTTCATGGTGCATTCCATCAGCTACCTCAACCTCCTACCTGCATACCATTTCTAATTGCAACAAATTCTATCTTGGAAACAGTTTTGTGTTTTTCATTTTATAGTTTGAAGAATGTTTTCCTTGTGCCCTGCTCAACCGATAATCGCTCATTTTGGCAGTTCTTGCGAAGTTCAATATGAATACGAAAACATCCCAGTTTATCATCAAACGGGGTCGTCGTGGCTTGTGAAAATTAACAGTTATGCCAAAATAAGCGTATTAAGGGCCAACCACAATCACCATAGCTAAACATTAAGTTATGTCAGAACACAATGAAACGTGGCCTTTATTTTTTCTCTAGCAACTGACTTAAAATTCGGACACCAACTATCATTTCCGTATGTAGAGATTGATTTCGCTCCCACTTAAGGCCCAACTATAATAGGGCCTAATGCCAAACGCTCATCGATACGTAAGCGAATACAAGCTAGTGAGCTAGTGCGATCCGAATCGCTGCACGCATGTAAGAATTCGGCAGATGACAGTTGTAAATTTAACAAACAATTCACACACACACACAACAATTTGACATCAGCTCATTTGCCCGCATGTACATTACAGTTGGGCCTTGAGGGAGCAAAAGTGAACGAGACTTAACGAAACTCAACGCATTGGTTATTCTCCGTGCGTCCACAATCTATTTTTGGCATTTCTGTTTATCACAGTATTAGTTTCGTTGATGACCACGAAGAGAGCACACTTGTGTTTTGCGTACCTATTGTGTTTTTTCTGTCATGAGTTTTTCAGGAGTATGCAATTTTATGCTGACTCCGAATCAAAGCTGCCAGTTTGTGATCCATTTAAGGAACCATTTTATTGATCTTGTTAAAAGTTTGATAAATTATACTTACCCTCCCTTTGTTCGTACATAAAAATGGTTCAATGAAAGCCTATAATTATTAGTTTGATTAATACTAGAACTTTCCCTTGGAATGAGTTTTACTTCAAAAATCTAAAGTCACGGATATACAGAAGTTGTACTCCCTGAACACTGTCAGAGAGGTGGCGACATGAAAAATTGTTAAAAGCTAAACTTTCGGCATAAGAGCCGATGCACTTATGTATTTAATTGCTGCGGCACATGAAGTGCAAAAATATTTGTCTCGTCTGTGACGTTAGTTTTCGGTACTGCCTACTGGATGTTGCTGTGTTCACAAAACAGATATCTACTCTGCCAATTTCCATTCCATGAGCTCAAGAATGAGTGCACACTGTGAATTTGGCTTTGTGTCAAGCGTGTATATGGGCTAAATTCACGCTTGAGTAGAGGTTTGCCATCCTTGATTCTTTACTTTTGTCCTTACTTTCTTATCAAGTCTGCGACCCCTGGATGGTCTGAGGCTGAGCAACGGCGGTCTTTCATCATTAATGGTCCTAGACACTCTGCTTCTTTCATTTGTGGTCCCACTTAATGCTCCTCCAAATCAATGCCTGCTAAAAATCAAACAGGATTTTTTTTCGTTCGTTCCGGGACATCAGTTCCAAATCATTGAGAAAAGTTCAAAAGTTCACATCTTCTGGATGAAAGTTGTCCAATCAACATCCTGCCACATTCCAAGGAAGAAAGTTAATGTGTTCAAAAATCGACTTCAAGCTGTGTACGGTTTAAACACACTTTTCAGGAAAATCTCTTTCAAATTCGATTAAGTACTTTGCACACTTTAAACTCAAATTCAGAAGATTTCGCTTACGTGTCCACGATGGTTACTGCTGCACATCCTTCCGGAAATGTCCCTAGCACATATAATCTGCTGCTGAAGAAAACGGAGATGTGAACATAAAAATTCAATTTCTGTGTCCTCACGACGCCAGGGGATTTTTCTGTTCATGGTTGCAAAAAGGCAACGCAAACTTTTGCAAGGATTCGGCAGTCGTTTGGATGCATGCAGGGGAAAGTTTATTACAACGGAAAGAAAGATTTGTCGTTTACCACAGAAGGCGGCAAAAGTCGTTAAATTGATTATATACACACAACGCATCTTACTTATTCGCACTAAATTGAGTTTGATAACGCGATCATTGCATCTGGAAAGGAAAGCACTTAGTTTTGAATTAACGTCAATGGACTAGTCAGCTTCAGGACGGCGAGGTTCGGGAGACCTACCAGTTCATCTCTAACCGCTGTAGCTGCTGCTTTTATTCGACGTAAGTCGAGGACGAAATCCTTGTATTTTCTGCAACATTCTGATTCATTATGCGTTATTCTCCGAATAAAAACACATCGTTCCTGGTGTGAACCATAACTTTGAATGTAAATGAACAAACAAAAACCGGGCTATCAACAAAGAGTTATGATCAACCACAAACGTAGTAATTATGAGGTCAGTCTAAATAATGATCGTTCAAGTCATTGATCAGGAATGAGAGCTACGTGGCCGATCTGATGCAGGTGCATTGCATAACAGAGTCTATTTTGTCTTACTTGGAGAAAGAACGAAATATGCTCCACCAAAGCACCCTAACGACTTTTTTCAGAGAGTTAATATTTTCTTCGTTGATTAAGATCACTTTGAATTAGAAGGCTTTGGATCAATAGTATATTTGAGATGGCGTAGAGTACATAAAGGCTTTTATTTGGGGACCTTCTTTTCTTCTCTTTGGTCTAGCCTACTGTCAAATGGCGTTTTTACTCAACCATAAAATAAGTAAGTAAACTTCAGCAATCAAGCGAATGCACAATAATGATGTACTGTCACCATAATAGCACTTCGTTCAGTTTCGTTCACATTTGCTTGTTCAACCATAACACAAGCAACTTAAATTCAGCAATCGAGTGCATACACAGAAATGATACACTGTGGCCACTCAATTAATTTTAAGTTTCGTTAAGTTTCGTTAACTTCTGCTTGCTTAAGTGGTAGCGAAGTAAATCAGTAAATGTGGACATTTTTCTTAAGTTCCCAAAAACAATAATGAGCACTTAAATCTTACGATTATTGTGGCTTCTTTTTATTCAGTAGCGACCCAAGTAAAAGTTCAATTGTGTCGCTTCACCAAAGCAACATCGCAATATCTCAGTTCTCCCTGCTCCAATTTGTGAACTTCCCAAGCCCATCTCAACGTCTCCCTTTCTTCTGGTACAAGTCTTTTAACTTCTCTTCGACATATGGTCGATTATTGTTAACGTTAGTCCGTCTGCCATGCATTCAAAGTGTGCTCTAAAATGTCCTGTATCCAGATGCTGTCATAAAGAGGGTCGTTTAATAAAGAAAAACCCTCATCCCCCTCCAATAGGTTTTCTCTCACAAACAATTAGCCAAGCAAATACGGGTAACCTTCCCTTCCCTTAACACCTCGCATACACCTTTACCGACCTATCCGAGCAAAATCAAATGGCCAAGTTTATAACGTATCCTTTTGGTTTATCGAAATTAGCATAAAGTGTGTGTTCAAAGCTTTACCGTGTGTGTGTTTGTTCCTTCATTTAATTTTTAGTACATACATACTTCCAACTAGACAGCATAATGTGTTATGTCCTCTACCGTTTACCACAAACGTACACACGAACAAATGTATACATATGTATCTACTTTCTCTATCTCTCTCTCTGTATCTGTCTTTATCGAATTTCAATGAAAACTTCGTGAACGATTTAAACAAAAACAAAAACATAAACAAAACAAATAATTAAAATACACCACACACACACAAACAGACAGAAACAAATTAAAAAAAAAAACAATAAAACAAAAAACAAAAAAGTAACGAAAATTTGACACAGGACCAACAGGATGTTGATTTCTGACCCCTTGCTTTGTTTTTTCCATTCTTTTCTCTCTTTTTATAGATGATGAACGTGTATTATTTTCACCATCAGGCTGACGAATTATTGGGCACCGCCAGTGAGCAGTTCCTCGGTAAGAGCGTGAAGGAAGTCAAACAAACGATCCTGCAAACGTTGGAGGGACACTTGCGTGCAATTCTCGGTAAGTGGATATAGAATCGATTTTCACCTTTTATCCCTTAAATGGTACAATAATCCTATCAAGCGTTTTATACCATTCAATTTGAGTATCCTTGAGGGAAAGCTGGTGGGTGTCACTTTGAAATGTGATTTATGGATTTGTCAAGGATGTTTGTGTGAAGAAGGACATCGCAATTCCACAATTGATGGTCTCTTGTTGGATTTGATTGATTTTGCTGATGGCTCCCCCACCAATGAGGGTCAATTCACAGTTTGTCGAAGGTGTCCTTGACGCCAACCACGATACAATCGAAACACAATCACTGCCGTTCAATTCACTGTTTGTTTTGTTTGTTCGTATAAATGCCAATTAAGAGTAATGACCCGACGGGAGAGGTTGGTATCCCATCAAGACAGTGGCCATTTGAAGTCACGTGTAGTGCCTTGAAAAGTGAGTGCTGTGAGCATGTCACCTCGAATTACCGTCATTCATCAACGATGAACGGAATGGAAAAGGACATGCTTGTGATTGCGTGTCTTGCCGCCTCCCCCTGAAGGACGTTTCGTATGAAGTGGGCTGTCGATTGGTCATAACGTGTACTTATCGGTATTTTTAGGCGTTCATTAGCATTGACATTGAGCGGGTAAAGGAACTGCTTTGAAGGGCAAGGCTGGGTTTGAGGAAGGCATTGTATTCTATATAATTGATCGGGCACGTGGAGGTATTTTTTTGGAATTAATTAGAAAGAGTACTCGTTTTGCGTGTCATGGGGAAACGACACTTTTGTGAGTAAAAGAGGAGTCTCAGGTGACTTTCTTTGTCATATTGTAAGATTTTGTCTTGACTTTGTCGTCAGATTGGGGTCATCTTACATTTGTCGTAGTCTATTTGCAAATCCTTATGAGGAACTACATAACTCTTCGAAGTATTTTTTTTCTATGAGACGATGGCCCATGCATGAGTTTGTCTATGGGCTGTGGGTAATAAATCGATTTGTGGTGTTCGAGGCTCTTGAAACACGAATTCATACCGAGAATGGGGATATACTTTGCTTCGCCAACTCAACTGCATCGATAAACAATTTGTAAGCACAATAACTAAGAGGAACAGGAGAACTTCCACCTAGTTCCACCTTCATTAAACAATGACATTGACAGCTGTCGTGGTGGCGGTGGCGTAATAGAATCCACTTAAACTTGTCCATCCATTGTGCCGCCATGCAGTATCACTGAGTTAATCCTGGAAGCTACTGATAATAAACCAGATCGTGTTGGTGATGTAAGGATGCAGTCCTCCATAAGGATGTTCCTTAAGTCACTGAAGTGGACTTCTAGCGTTCCGTACCTGAGCGCCGACAAAACGGATCACTTCGACTTCTCCCTTATCCACTCAACTTCCTTATCCACTCAACTTCTGCAGAGAACTTCATTCATTAGAAGTCCTAACCTTCTAACATGTCCCAGCAAACAGTGTTCAGTAATGACACCGGCATGATGCCTATATTGGGTCCAACCATCATGTGTTGGTAATACGGGTTTATGTCTCCTGTAGAAAAACGTTTTACAGGTGGTAAGAGGAATCCAAATGCACATTATGTGGCGCGTCTTGTGAACTTCTTCTAGTTTGTGGCCTGGTACCCAACACAGGCGTATTTAAAACTAAAGGGCCGTCTTGTCGAGATATGATCAACTGAGTAATTGATTTACGTGATCACCTGCCAATTAGGCATAAATCACGAGTTCATTTACTCCTACGACCACCATTTGTCAACGCCGGACCAGACGGCTTCCGTAAGAATCTAAAGTTCCAACTTTTGAATTAAGCTTGCGGACATATTTCTCCACCTTGGTGAAAAGGTGCGGCCGAACTCTAACCTCTGCTACTCGTGTCTCGTGTTCAACACGGTTGGTCTTATTTGGCCCACCCTGTACTTACTTTCTTATCGGGCCTGTGAGAGTCCGATCGCCAGTTGCCCTCTATTGTTAACGATCCTGAGCACGCTGCTTCCAGTCATCAAGACCAAGCTGTCTTGCGTCCTATGAATTGGTTTTACCGGAAATACGGTCTTCATCTCCTTCTCAAACCAAGAGGCTCGGATTCGACAAGACCCTCTTAGCTGGAGCATTGGTGTCCTTGCGTTCGATGTTTCCAAGGCAGTGCAATCGATGATGGCTTTTTGTACTACACTCATATCTTGATTCTGCTCGCCGGTTATGTCTTCTATTTCACGCCTGAAAAACGTGATCTGTTGAAGCTTTGGATCTGGAGGCTTCTTCATTATACTTAGATTCTTAGTCGTTAGAGTATACACCGCAGTTCGCTCCTTCCTTTATGAAATCATGAAGCTGCCCGCATAAAAGTGTATAGATGGCGAAGCGTGACGTATTGTTATTTATGTACGTTTACCTAAGGCGTCCCGCCATTCATTCTGCCTGCGTAAGCGGATTCCACTGTATTGCTGTACTTCGCAATGGAGTTGCCCTCTCGCCCTAGGACGTGCCCAATCTTCGTTCTCGGAGTGATTACCAGCCCAAAGTCCCTGTCGGTGTACAAGGTTCTGAAACGCCTATTGGGAAAGCATGGTCAAAACGAACTTACCTGATGTAATGGAGTTCCCATAATTGCTGTGTTATCTCACTGTGGTCATCCGCCAATAATCAAGGGCAAGCTTTGTGGTAGATACGAATTATGTCACATTTCCTAACATTATATGCGCGGTTTCAAATCACTTGCTCCTTACTGTCCATTCATCAAGAATTGATGAACATACTTCTAAATGTATTGCAGTCCTCTTTAAGCACATTCTTCAAACGAATTTATTATGAATTACTTTGAAGGACACACAGTCTAAGCATCGTCCGATAGACCAGATTATATTTTCCTCTTCCAAATACATAAAATCGAATTCGTCCATTCATCATTTTCAAGAACATGTATGTATCTCCTTCTGTTGAACAGAGCCCTTGACATGTGACACTGTTCCCAATTCCATTGGCATTTCTTTTATGTCCCACCACAAGGATTATCGCACACTCCCCCACATTACATAAGACACGCTCTATCGTTTTGGAATTGAAGTCCTGCCACAGTGCCACCCACTTCGAGACAATTTCCATTAACTATTCCTTCCAGATTTATTTGCCATTCATTCAAGTGATATATATGATTTTGTGGGTGCGAATAATGGATTCAAATGACAATCGAATTGGAGTGTCATTATGACAATTGACACATTATGCGGTTAAGGAAGGCCAAAGCCTCAAGGAATTGATTGAATTGTACTCTGTACTCTTGTCTTCCGAATGACGTATCCGATTGTTTTGGGGGCGCTTTCTAGGTTTGCTTTTGGGGTTAAACATTTCACCACTTTTACCATACCAGAACTTATGTTGATTGTTATAAATCACAATGTTGCAATTTTGGATGTGTTATTGGTAAAGGAATCACACATGACCATATCTGTACATAAGTTGCGATACAGACTGTGCATTAATTCACTTTGCATCTGCTACTTCTAAGTTTTCCGTCTGCCTAAAGTTAATTGCGACAAGGTTTTATAGTGAACATAAAAGATTTTCAAAAATATCTGATTATCATTTATCCGCAAGTAAATTGTGTTAGAAAGAGCACATATTGTGCCTACAAGAGCCTAGAGTCACTTTAAGATTTGTAGTCTCCAACTTGCGCTGGGACCGCCTGCGTCCTTGGTTAAGGCTTCCATCGATGTTTGGACCACTCGCGAGCACAACCGGCTGTGGCATGATTCTCCATGATGTAGATAGACCAAGCGCATGCTTCCTAACGTATGTAAGAAATCCGCGGCATTCTTGTTATCTCTTGACAAAAAAGACTCCAAACGACTTACCAGCCACTACACTTTCGCCAAACACCTAAATATGCTTGTTCTAAGCGGTGAAGCCACGCCTTTGGAGAAGACAACGACACTCCCCATCGACCTCTGCTACTGTTTCGCGTTTGCTCGGATCAGATGGCAGTTATTCGGTGGTGATGAGGTGAGAGCGATTACAGAAGCGCCTGCTCGAAGAAATTCTAAATTTTTCAAAAGACAATGGAGCAGTTTTTTTTTTTGTTTTTAGTCTGAATCTGAGTTTTCAAACAATGAGTACGCATTAAATTTACTCCAATAATTCACTTTCCCTTCCTGATGATGTGAGAAAAAATAATCGTTAGAGTTTCGTTCATCTAAAGTCGTTAGACATTGTATTCACGAACCGGAGTAGCGCTTTCGCGTATTCAAAGTTTCCACGCAAGAACTGAAAAACGTCAAGAGTAGTGATGGTAAAAACGATCGAGTTATTCTATACTTGTATAACTGGTTGGACTCAGCGTTGCCGGAATTTTTTTTTGAATGGTGCCACCACTGCCGCAAAAGTGTACCATTTTAAGACAAACGGAAATGTGCCAAAACATAATGGGTTTTTGTCAATTTCAATTATCAAATCAAACTCAAACAATAAAAAAGTTCACATTTCAATGTATGCTGTTTAGATTTAAAATTTTCAAAGCGCAGAAATTGTGACGATAACGTGCTTTATTAAACATTGTTCAGAATAAAAGCATTCAATTCTTTCGGTGGTTGTAGCTGATACAGCGGATGTTTTGAATACGTTCAACTCTTTCGGCAAATGAAAGTGATGCAGTGGATGTTTTATAGTGTATCATAGTAATGAACTTGATATAGATGCTAATTTTGGTTTGCCAGCGTGCCATAATCAAACTTTATGTGTCACAGTGTCATTTAAATAAAAAAAACGTGCCACATCGGCAACGCTGTTGGACTACCGAGTCAAATGGTTTTTGCAGCTGCTCTGAGAGAGAATTTTGTGTATGCATACACACATTGCAAAAATAAAGGGTGGTTAAATTTTAAGGGCCGATGTTGATTTTGAATAAAACACAAATTATTTAAGAAATTATTGTCATTTCTTTTTATTATGATAATATTGGTATGGTTCAATTATGTATGGAACAAAATATCGGCCAAATGACATCGCCACCACGTGAGATAACACGGCCATTGAATTTGTCGCGCGAAAGAGCCATTGTTTCGTTAGCTGTGTGGCAAGTGGCACCGTCCTGTTGAAACCACATATCGTTCACATTCATATCTTCCAATTCGGGCCATAAAAAGTTCGTTATCATTTCACGATAGCCAACACCATTCAAAGTAAATGCCTGACCGGCCTCATTTTGGAAAAAATACGGCCCGATGATGCCGCCAGCCCATAAACCCGCACCAAACAGTCACTCTTTGTGGGTGCATTGGTTTTTCGACAATCAGTCTTGGATTATCATTAGCCCAAATGCGGTAATTCTGCTTATTGACGAATCCACTGAAGTGAAAGTGTGTCTCATCGATGAAGATGATTTTCTTCGAAAATTGATCATCCACTGTTGCCATTTCTTGCCACCATTCCGACCATTGACGACGCTTGAAACGGTCAAGAGGCTTTAGTTCTTGAGTCAATTGCACCTTGTAAGCGTGTGAATGCAAGTCTTTATGCATAATGTTCATCAACGACGAGCTTGAGAGGTGCAATTGTTGGGCACGACGACGAGCTGAGGTGGACTGCTCTTCAGCCACACTATCGCGAACAGCAGCAATATTTTCTGCAGTACGAGCTGTACGAGCATGCACTGGTGTTTTCACATCTTCTACAGACCCGGTTTGCTCAATTTTGATTTTTCCGATTGTACGCACATTTGGACGATTAATTTAATCGACCGAAAAAATCACGAAGTGCACGATACGTATTTTTATTTGAACGCCCATTTTCGCCCATAATAAGCCTGAATAACCTTAACGCGTTGCTCGATTGTGTATCTTTCCATGGTTCATATTGAGTTAGTCTGAAATTGAGAAATTTCAAATGAAATGCTGAAAAAAACTTGACGTTTAGGTGTGGTTCACATTGAACATCGGCCCTTAAAATAACCACTTTATATTTGCATGGAAAATTGTTCACGTGTATGGTTTGGTTTGGATCGACTCAGTTGGAAAAAATATTCGAATGGCTTCTGCTTTGAATGAATGAGTTTTTCTCTTCTAGGGACTTGGGCTATAGAGTCGGTTGGGTGGCATTGTACCTCCTACCTCAAAAAATAGGTGATGTGGAAAGCAGAGATGACCCCTCTTTTTAAAGAATGAATGAATGAAACTATTCGATAGTTGAAATCGTTCAGTTACTAACTATCGACAGTGCAATTCATTCGATAGTTCCCATCGCTAGTTAAGAGTTATTATTGCTTTTTTTGTTTGAGTAGTAAATTCTGGTAAATTCAAATTTATACCAACTAAAACCTGATGTGAGAACGCGACGTTCAAGTTTGGTGATTATGTCTCGTAGTGACTCGACGCAAATGATGCCGATGAATGGTAGAAGAATAATAACCAAAATTGTACTGCCCACCTAGCCACAATGTGTCGCCTCTGGCTCTGAGAGACGATTGTAGGGTTTTTCAGCCCGAAGTGGCTGTGACACACGAATCCATCGCCATATTTTCCGATAGCCAAGCGCAAACAAGACGGTACATCAGACATTCCAACATCGAAACTTGTCCGGTTATGTAGATTGTAGACGAAGCGCCAGTGACATATCCTTGACACAATCGGCGACACTCTGCTGGGCACTGAAAGTCTTGTGAAAGAGGGATCTGAACTTGGGGCATCTCTAGCAATCGCTTATGTATGTATACACGCCGCTAAGTTCCATAAGGAGAAAGCTAGACGTTGTAGAAGCTGTTGATAGAACCATAAATCGATGGTTGCGTCTGATATATGCTATGTGCTCAAAGTTCAGCTAGGAGAGATCATCATCAATTGTCAGTTTTAGTCGCAAGAAAGTGCTTAGACCAGTAAGAGTCCTAACTGGACACTGTGCATTGGATCTGAACATACCGCTTCAGAGACGAGGATGAAAAGGAATCTCTTCAACACCTTCTCTGTGAATGCCCAGACTTAGAAAAAAGATGGCAGTTGCTGGAAAACCCGTTCTTTGGAGAGTTGGGAGACTTAAATAGGTACTGGAATTCCTATGTGGTTCTTCGGTAAACAAATCTTTCATTACGGGCGCCAACACATTGGTCTAACTGAGCCGTAGCTGTAAGGTCGTCAAAGCACCCATACACTGCCTACGCACCTACACTGTGGCATAAAAACGTTGTGTCACACAATCAATTAAACAAAAGTATTATGGACAGATGTCCGTTTATGTTTACAGACGTTATATACATTTTGTTTAGGTCAAAGATGTGTCGAACTTAAACAAAACTTCAATCGAAACAGACATTTTAATTCAATTGTTGTATATACACACATGTAAACAATCTCAGCTCTGATCAACTGAACTCAATGAACAAGATCTTTAGTTTGTCTATAATTTTCAAAAAGTCTAACAATAACAAAGCATGTATTATACACCACACACAGCAAGCCGAATCTTTTCCTTCGTGGCTGTCAATCACCAGTTACATAAGATTTTTCCCTTCAGAGAAAAAAACACACTCAAAACAATTCACACTCAGTCGCGTGTCTGGTAAAGTGCCTTGCTCATTAAAGATACTTCATTAGTTCAGTTAGAAGTTGCCTGCTTTTAATGAGCTAAACATTTCATAACCTAGCCCCTAGGTCTCCATGCACTGAAGCACTTGGCATGAATGGATGTCGTAAAATCTTTCGGTTTAACCTTGTCTAAGGTAAATTTCCGGATTGTTGAAGGAACATAAAGATGACAATCACTGGGTTTTATAGAGTGTCTCGCTTTGAAATAATTGACGTCTGAAAGGGAAAAGATAACTCGTTTTGATACATATCTAGTCCTTAAAGTTGCTCGTCTACCTTTGTTTGGCTTTTGAATTTGTCATGTTCGTGTTGCTGCTGACAAGCGAACACTGAGTTTGTTTGGTAACAACAGTGATCCGGTTGGAATTTTGCTTTTCGAACGTGAATTTTTGAAGGCTGTTGAAATTAAAAAGAAATAAATTGTTCTTGTTTGATGCTGTTGGTAGCAGAAAATTACCCAATTTCATACTCTGCGAAGGTCCGGTTGTTGCTCAAGGCGCGATGGCAGAACGCATCACTCTTTTCACTGCCAACCAAGGTGTATTCAACATATCCACACAAAACCATTTGTTTACTTGGTAGCTACTGACACCCGGAAGACGCCGCCTTTAGGCAAGGGTTGCTTCCATTTCATTTGTACCCATATATGTAAGAATAACATAAAATTCATTGTAGGGTCACCCCCAACCTACAAAAACTGAAAAAGCCAGACTTAAGGTGCAGTTACTGGCCACTTCTCATGCAACTGTCACCTGCACAAAATACGACACAACAGCTCAGAAACTTGTAGACACCTCGGACAATCAAAGGAAACTATGGAACACCTACTTGTCGAGTGTTCAAATCTGACAGTGAGCAAATATAATAAAGGGGGGTCCAATGAAAACGCTCGACGAGAATTGTAAATAAAACAAAAAGTTTTCAGAGAATTATCTTAAATTTTTTTATTATGACAGAAAGGTCTACGACAATTGTGTGTGAAACAAAATATCGGCCAAATGCTCGCCACGGCTTCGGTGGCATACCTCTATCCGATGGTCTATATTTTCATAACTCTGAGCCATAATTGAAGTTCGATTTCATTAATGTCCTGAATTATCTCATCCTTTAGCTCTTGAATTGTTCTTGGATTATTGACGTACACCTTTTCTTATAAATATCGCCACGACGTGAGATAACACGGCCATTGAATTTCTCGCACAAAAGAGTCATTGTTTCGTTGGCTGTGTGGCAACATCCTGTTGGAAGCACATATCGTCCTATTTCTGGTCAGAAGAAGTCCGTTATCATCTCGCGATAGCGAACACCATTCACGGTAACTGCTTCGCCTTCTTCTGCCACACTATAGCGAACAACGGCAATGTTTTCCGCAGAACGAACTGGGCGAGCATGCACAGGTGTTTTCACATTTCCTACAGACCCGGTTTGCTGAAATTTGAGCACAATTCTACCGATTTCTTGTTCTACCAACAAAATCTCAAAGTGCACCAAATGCATTTTGATTTGAACGCCCAGTTTCATAAAAGGCTTCTTAACCTCTCCATGGTTTAAATGTCAAATTAAGTCAGGCAAAAAAACTTGACGTTAAGGCGTGACTCACATTTAACATCGTGCATTATGGTTGGACCACCCTTTATAACGAACAGAGCCACCCCAACAGGAATAGACTATAAGCATATTCCATTTAGAGAGATTATTAACCTTCTGAAGATAGCTCTAAAGCCCTAGATCAAGAAAGGGGGGCTCAAACGAACTGCAGCAGCTTCTCCTTAAATTGGTGGAAGTCACTTCGGCCTCTTCTTGTGGTGTGTTTGTCGTACTAGATGTCGTTGGTAATGCAGCAGAGGTTGATGAGTGACTAATCATTATCCGCCACTTCCCTCATTTCATGGCTGAGAGTTTAGTTCTCACGAGCGAAATAAATCCCAATGTCCCGATTTATAAACATAAGAAAACTTCACCAAAGGTCACATCACAGAGGTCAGAGATTCTATATGGGCTGCTGTAAGAGTTGAAAGACGATGTAAAAGAAGGCTAAACAATTATTTGGAGTATCATAGCTGGGCCACAAAATACGGGGAGATCCCTGATGCGGCTTTGAACATGCGGGGGTGCCTTCATATGCGCAAATCACAGTGATGATAAATCACATGAATTAGTGGAATGTCCCTGAATTGTCGTGGGAGACGAGTTCTCCCGGACAGTTGCTTGAATCATCTGCCAACCTGCCTTGATGCTTATTGTTGAAATTAAATGAATCACAAGCTTTTTGTGCAGCACTTTACGGGAATACTTTGATGCAACTTAATTACGAATTATTACGTAGGGAGTGTTTATATTTTTTGAAGACGGTGAACTTTAAATTAATGTAAAACACAGGAAATGCTTTAAAGATAATTTGATGACATTAATGTTTGAATATGATTTGGGGAATGTGACCACCGCGACTGACGCGTACATGGCGTAGGTCTGTATGTCCAATTTTGACGCAATAATGCGTCGAATGTTGGCTTCCAAGTCCAACGTTAGTAAACTTATCTCTGTACCTTGACTGGAATGTTTTGACGATCATCATTTTGGAAGACATATGAACCAATGATTCAACTGGCGTATGAAGCACACAAAACGATGACGTTTTGTGTATGAGAATCATGTTTTTTAAAATAAATTTGAACAATTTGTAAACGTTGCTCCGGCGTGAGTATTTTCATGATGAATTGGCACTTCAAACTACTCTAAAAACAACTGAGAACTGTCAAGTAATTCAAAGTTATCCACCTTTAAAAAAAACACCCTTTATAAAGATGTATTACCCACAGTCAATGGCGCCTAGAAGTAAGTCTTTGTATTTTTCTATAATTGCAGCAGCTTCTTCTTATGAAAGGAACGGCTGCTCGAAATCACATCTCCGTTATCTACCCGACCAAGATCTACCGATTCTTTGCGATGACAGTAGCTGACTTGCAGACGTTATCAAAAGGTTTCCCATGAATTTGGTGCTCTCGCTATCCCTTCTAACGATACAAGCCATCAACGTCAAAGACATCAGCAGCACATTTTCCTCAATTGAACCTCTAAACATAGAATTTAATTACCGCAGTCAACAAATCAATTAAATTTGGACACTACAATCTCAAATCACTCACCAAGGTCTTGCGCGATCGCACACCGTCCGTCTGTCGACATTAGCTCTCCATCAAGCGATTTCTAAGAGTACTTCTAAAACCTGACGAATGCATACATGCTAGGCGTCTGATCTTGGGGATTGTGCCTGAGACACGGTCCCCCGCATCGGAGATTTGTCTCCCTCCCATCAAGAACAGGTCACACAGCGACCGTTCTTAATTGGTTTAACATTGTGACTCGTGGTTGATTGTCGGCTGGCGGGCGATGCCAATTTAAGATTTCTCGATATGTTGACCTCAGCAGTCGTTCGTATTTGTCATTTATCAGTCCCAAGTGGGCAAATGTTTTGATTAGCAAAGAGCTTGTTGATGTTGTTAGAGTTTATGAATAAATATTCCGCAGTTGCTATTTCTAGACAAACACACGTCTGTTGGCTAGATGTCAACTGTGAACGACATTGAACTTCATGTGACAGTTCACTTGATGTTCGCAATAATTCTTCAAGGTTAAAGATGGCATTTATCTCTTCAACTGCATGTTGTACAGGGTGACCAGATAAGGACGATAGAAAAAGAAACACAATACGATATGTTCGGCGTTATTCTGGCAATAGCGTCTGTGAATAAAAAGTTTGTCCTCGAACTCGTCCAAAGTGGTTAGCTCGATAGCGTAGACTAAGGACTTGATGTATCCCCAGAGAAAATAGTCGAGTGGTGTCAAGTGGCATGATTGTTGTACGACAATGAAGACCCACCTCACGACAAAATTCACGTTATGTCCTTACGACTGAGATGGAATTTCGATTATATTGTTTTTGGTAAAACCCGATGCATGATGAAATGGCAAGCCTTCCTGGATAGTGCGACAGCTAGATGTCATTGGCGACTTTTGACAGCTGCTGAAATGTAAGAACTGCAAAAACGTGCATTGCTGTCTGGTCTCCAGTAGTCTTCTCACCGTTAATTTCAAAACGCGTCAGAAACACTGCCATTTGCGTTGTGTCGCCTTCAATTTATTCATGACCTCAAACTAATTGAAGCCAAAGTAATGCTTTCTCATTCCATCCATTTCTTCTGCCATTTCCATGATTTTAATGCATTTTTTCTCAATTATGAAGTTCTGTACATCGCCTCATCAAAAAGACGTTTCTGCCACTTTCTATCAGCATAAAAAGTAGTTTATGTTGCCTAGGCCAGCTCCGTGCACTCACAGAAATGATGGATCTCCGCCAACGCTGCACACACAGTGCATCCTCATTTTCATTCATTCACTTCTTCATTCTTCTTACTCAAAATGCATCCACTTATCAAGCTCAGCAAAAAGCCTTTAAATTACACAGCACTCCTCACCGAGCAGCGCAATCTGAATCCATAACTTGTTCTCTTTCCTTTCAAACAACAGACAATGCCCTTCAATACGCGCCTCCCGCCACCCGCCATTCGCCATTCAGAATTTTAAAAAGCTCCCAACCCAACCTCCTTGGTCTGTCGTCGTCGTCGTCGTCGTTGTAGTCTGGACTGGTTACCCCCCAGAGTCAGCTGTAACACAACTCTCGACCGAAAGTACGCACAAGCAAGCACAATTGGGGTTGTTCTCAGCTTTCGAAGTTTTTCCCTTTACACGCAATCAGTGGTGGTGAAGTGTATCTCGTTAGTATCGTGTGAGCAGTCTTCGTGTCGAGTCGTAACGTTCTCGCATTCGCTGTACCGTTTTGAGTGTCGAAATAATTGTCGTGAATTATTTTAAAGACTTTTTTTTTTTGGAAAGTACCTCGGTTAAGTAGCAGGCAGCAGAGAGTGTTGGTATTTTCCATCCCCACCCCCAGCCCCTAGTGGGTAATTACAGAAAAGTGTTGATTAATCCGATGACAGCTTCAGTGCTCGGGTAGTAATGTCACGCCTGGCAGAGTTTAATTGAAGCGTCTAGCTGCTCGTAGTGAGATGATTTGTGAAAGGACCACCGAACGAGCGACGTTCGCACTGGGAAAGACACGTGACACGAATCGGTGATTGCGGCTGATTTATGGTCGATTGGGTGTAATAGGCCACAGAGATTTGTTCGTTTGTGTAGGAGGCTGCAGTTGATTTGGTTCTGTTGGTTTATTTCGAAATGCAGTGAACTAAAAAAAGGATTGTGACTTTTTGAATTCTGTGCTCATGATAAGAAGGGTTTGTTTTATATTAGCTTTATCTTTTCATTATTATTCCGGGGATGAGGCTATCTGTTTACCATCTTAATCAGAAACGCGAAAACAATTCTCACACTCAAGTTCTGTGATGTGATGAGCTGACCTAACTCCACTAAAACGACGTCGTGATTGAAAATAAAATGTGACCTAAGGCAAAATCACTTGATATGGGGTAGACACTTTATCTTCCCTCAATCCTTCACTAGATTTCTTCGATCCAAAAAGATCCACTAAAATTGGAATAATAATGCACTTCTGTACCATTCACAGGCGAACCATCTTCGAAGTTGAATCCATCGGACTACATCTTTCAGTTCGATATTCCGTCTTCACGTACATACACCAAGCATTCTACATGAGATGCGTTTTATTCGCAAGTGTGTAGCTAGTTCTGTACATTTTTGAACAAAATAGCAAATTTTTAACGACTTTTTTAAGACTGCTTAAAAGTGCGAAGATCAGACAGCGCGACGTCTTGTGTAATATTACTCGTAAGTCGTTTCGCTAGGGTCGACTACTATCACAGTCGTTGTGATCTCATCTCATCGCATCTTCAATGGCCCGCATGATCCACCAAAGGGTCGCAGCCGCAAAGCACGCACGATATATCCACAGGCTACTCGATATTCCGCCGCCAACAAAAATTACACATTTACTTTCCTTTTGATAACAATTTCATGACGTAAAGTATTCTAATTCACAATAACAAAACCTTCCTCCGCCTCTCACATAGTGATTTGTACAATATATGCACTGGAAGGGAAATCGTTTGGAAATGCAGAAAAACGCACGACATTGCTCCACTTATACGTCTCGTTCTTGGGTATATGTCACAAAAAGGTTTTGGTTATTGTACCATCGATTAAGATGAACTTTTAGCTTTCAGAAAAAGTTTGTCTCAATTTTTACTACAGCCCATCAAACATTTAAAAACCTCCTCAAAATGTAGCATTTATTAAAAGCCTGGTCTGAAAAATTTATAAGAAAAATTAAATAACTGGAGATTAAAGGTCAAATGTAACTAAAGTCTCAAATTTTTTTTATAAATTTCAAAGTCCCAACTTTGAGCTAACGGTACAACGAAACCGCTCATTAAAAGTCAACAATATTTCGGCCTTCTAGTTTCTCATATCTGTAGAATCGAAACACGTATTACCATTTGGCCGAGGAAAATACGCCAATTTGGACATTTAATTCCAGTGCAGGACCACTGTGCGCCGTCGACTCATAAGGAGCTCAAATGCAATCAGGCTAGTTTTTGCACTTGGTTCAACCACCTCTTTCTAGGTCTGCCAAGCGGTCACCTACCTGATGGAATCGCATTCAAGGCACGTCTCGAAACACGTGATGGTGGAGACATTCGTGCCACCTGACCATACCATCGAGATCGAAGTATAGCCTTTCCGTTCGAAGAAGCTCAACATTGAGTTCCTCGGGCACTGCGGTGGGCAAGTAACTCCCAAAACAGCGCAAAGAAATTTCATCTCGGCAGCTTATACTCCCGATTTCATACGCATTGTGATGATTTTTTAAAATGTTCTCATTCTTAGTTAGTCGCCACAGTCCAAGGTGGAGCTGAGCCTCAACCACGAAGCTTCTCCAGTTAGCCCTGTATCCGCCTAGCCAGCTCAAGTTGCACTTTCTTCGCTGAAATCCTTCTCTATTTGTGCGTCCTCTGCTGCATTGTCTGACTGGATCGGGGTCAACAAGTTTTTAGAAACTGTAAATGGAGTTAACTTAATATTCATACCTCTTTAAGTTTGACTAATATTCATGAATTTTTAAAAGTTATTGACAAAATCGTGTAAATTGCATTCGCTGGTTGGTCCGTTTGGTCCCAGAAAATGTTATAAAAACGGAGTCAAAAATGTTTAAGGACCAAGAGAGGTTGAAGTCGACTTTCTCTCTTATAGTTGATTTCTAATCGAAAGCATATAACTATCTAACATTATCTAACAACCTTCGAAGCAAAGTGAGCCCAACCGTTTTATTGGAATTGATTATTCTGCTGACTATGTTTATTCCCCGCAAGTATTTCCATCCACAATCATCAGACATAACATTCGTGACAATAAGCTCTACTCAGAACTATTTCCGGAGTAGGGATTTGCCTCTTTAATAATAAAAGTTTTGTCTCACATTCATTTCCACACCAAAGGAGTGTACAAAAAACGCAACGCCGAAAGGGATTTTCATTTTGGATGTATTAAAATGGACTCGTAAGCAATGATGGTTTTTCTTCTGTTATCACACTATATTCTCGTCTGTTGAGTATGATGTTTATATTTGTCCAACAAATGGTTTTTGTGCATACATTTCACCATTGGGAATGAACTTATTCTTCTCCCTCTTGTCCTCAGTATTTAATGCACGATTTTATTAGCTGCACTGTATGAACGCGAAGCACTTCACATTAGAAACGTGAATAGCAATTTTGAGTATTATGTGTGCCTTGAAAACAGATTGCCTCTAATTTTTGGCTCGCGCAAGAATTCAATTTTCTTTCTGAATTCACCTCGAAGAAGCACGGAATAATTACAGCGTGTATGTCTATGACTCTTGAGACAATATGGTGGAATATTTGGTTATCGATGTCACCATCTGGCGTATCTTTCTTTGGGTAGGACTTTGAGAAATAAGTATACTTTTTTTTACATAGACAACATTTTAATTAATATTCTAAAAGATATATTAGCTATCGTTCTTTAGTTTATAAGAAAATAGAATAGAGGTAGGTGATTTATCCTTCAGTTAATTTTAAATAACTTCAAGAAATGAAATGTACCTAATGTGTAGTAAAATCAATAATAAAAATAAAGCAAATTTTGTCAACAAATAATAACAACAATTAATGAGATTGTGACACAAAATGCCTGCAAATTTAGCAAATAATATTTAATGCGGTTTTTATTAGATAGTATATGTCATTGATAGTTTGCGCAAGAGTATGGATTTTGTCCATGTTTACTTTACTTCGGATTTTCTTTTTTTTTTTCTTTTTCTAGCATTCATTGACTCTCATTAATCTGGAAGCGAATAAATAAAACTAAGCACATTTCAGAAGATTGTAGGATGGCTATCATCTAGTCGATTCAATGACTATCCCATATTTTATATTTCTATACAGATTGATTGCTGAGAACATTATCTCTCACGTAAAAATAATACCTGTTCATTCATTTCTTTCAAATTTCACTAACCCATTCTCAGTTCAGTTGTAACGGCCGTGGCGTTGTGGGTCTGTGCATCGGCTCATATGCAATTAAACTTACGGTGTCTAGGTTCCATTCCCGGTTTTCACGGTTTCACCCCTTTCGAGTTACCGACAATGCTCAAAGAATAATAACAGTGACTATTTCGAAAAAATGCTCAAACCTTGCCGTTCGTACTCGGCATCAAATTGTAATTCCCTTCCACTCGTGAGAGAACAATAGTACGCACAACATAAGTGGTAGCTGTAGGAGCTAGGCCCTGGCCCTCTACGGGCTGTAGCGCCAGCCGTATTATTATTCTCAGTTCAGCGAACGCCCAAAGATAATACGAATGCGCTCTATCACTCTGAAATCATCACAAATGTGTAGAACAACGTATGTTGTTATAACTTTCACTACCATTTTGAATTAAAGATACATTTCAGTTCTTTTTGATACACATAAATAGGATACGACACTGAAATGTGTAGTTATCGTCAAAAATCAGTCGACGGAGGATAATTATTAATAGTTTTTAGGTTACTTGAAGCAGGCAGAACGATATCTTTCAGTCGCTATCGTTTGTTCATGCTTATATGATTGGAAACTGTCGTCCATGGACCATCGTGTCCACTGTCCACACTGGATAGATATATTGCTTAAGGTTTCATCACAATTCAATTTTGTGTTTAAAAAACAGGAGTGAAAAACTGGAGTTTAGTTTCAAATGTTTTGATGTAAGATAAAAGAAATTAATTCAATTATAATGGTGTTATATAGGAAAATGCAACAATGTGCAGTAAAAGGTTGCAGAAACTATTATGAGTTGAAAAAAAATGTTTATCATGTTTAAGTGTGAAGAAAATGTTTATTTGTTTCCGCCTTTAAGTTACTGTTGACATACAAATTCTCGCGACCGTAACGCAGTGCTTCAATAGAACCGTCCAGCACATGTTATTTTCCTTATACCATGACTATCGTCCAAACGCTAACATTAGACGATTGCTGTCATACGTGTAGAAGACATTTTTTTGTCCTAAATGTCTTGCAACCAAATTTTGCACAAACCACTTGGCACCCGGCAAGTATCTGGCATGAACAAACTATTATATCATTTTCTCACTCATTTGCTGCTCTTATGATGTCTGACAATTTCTTCATTCAAAGGAGCAAGACGAAGTAGCTGCTATTTTTGTTACCATACAATAGCTTTTCTTCCAATATGAGTTTGAAAGCAGGAATTTGGTAGATTTCTTGTGAAACTCATCAAAAATTTTTATTTACTCGTTGTTCTTCTTGATGATTTCTTCTTCGAGGTTTATGAGGGAATGTTTCGTCTACACTCTCACACAGCGAGGTTTGACTTTACACAATTGAGGTGTCTTCAATGCCGCTAAAGTGGTAACACACACCAAAACCCCACATGAAATTACTGTTTGTAAAAAAAAATTACAGACCAGGACAGACAGAACATTCAAGGACTTCTGCGTACCACGAATGTTTTTGCTTTATGAAAGCTGATCATCCCATTTGCTGATATTCTAGTGGTGATGTTGCAGCTTATCCAAATTTCTGAGTAATAATAATTCAATGTCTCAAATGATTCAATGATTGCTTTCGATTTCTTTACTGTGACTCCTGCTGGGTTGTTTCATTCAAATGAAAGTTACTGGATCTTGTATATTTTTCATTTTCCGCTCTACTTTTCATCGCTCAGAAACTTGTCAATTAAGTCGTTGAATCCTTATTCCCACTCACATCTACATAGTTGATACAGTTTTTCTGAATGTACATGTTAATTTTTTTAACCATCAGTCGAACAAATGTATTTAAAATCTCGTTCTCAGAGAACTGTGGAGAACCATCTTTGAGATAATTCTCTTGTAGATACTCAAACCTTTCATCTCTTTGATTCTTCAGTTGGGTCAGGCAGAAGATTAAAGTGGAATTTGAATAAAAAACATTTTTTCATGTAGTGTTTGCTGCGAATCACGTCTTCGAATTTGTATGTGCCATCGTCTTCTATTGCCTTATCACACCAGCTAACAGTCACAAATACATCATGTCGAAGCTGCGTTATTCCCAGTGGATGTTCAAATCTTAAGGTCTGAAGGCTCCTAGACACTTGAGTTGATTTATTCGTCCTTGGACTCCTCTTTCAGTTGTCGAAAAAACCAAACCTGATAGAAAACCGAAAACTGCAGCCAATTTGTCTCCCGAATCCAGCAAGGAATTTGACTTAAAAAACAAAAAATAGTAGTGGTAAAACAAGTTCCAAATTTGAGCAGTCAGAATTTAATGTCTCTGAATTTTGAACTTTAAGGTTACTAAGCAGAACCTAGCCTATATCCGCATCCTGCTGTTACAAGTTTCAGTTGATTGTAGCAAAACTTGAAACTGCTTAATTTTAAGAGACGAATATTTACTTGGGCCGTGGCTTTATGGGTAGATGCTTCGACTTTCACGCGGTTCAATTCCCTGTATGGAATAGCTTTCATAATTCATTCATAATGGTCACAGAGTAAACCTGTCCAACTTCTCAAAACGCCAAGATTCGGCGTTAACATGAAACCGCAGGTCCGCAGGTCCACTCGAGGCGGAACAACAAGTGCTTGCTGTAAGCACTACGTCCCAGGTCCACTTCCGACAGTAGCGCCACCCATGTTTTTATACCAAAAATAAAAGTTGAATGTCAACACTTTCTTCCAGCATCGAGTTAACAACTTACTCACCGCACTCAGCGATAAAATTTAGCTGCAATCTCCAATTTAAATCACATTTTCCTCCCTTAAAGCTTCATAATCTGTCATCGTGACATTTTAAAGAGGATTTATGATGACCACCACATTACTCTGGGACATCTTGGAGATACCGTTGACGGGCACTTTTATGGTTGGTTCCATAAAGACATAAATTTGATTCAATTTCCCACCTTGTGGGGTCTTCCCCATAAATTTCAAAACAAAAAAAGCCCCTCATTTGACTACTAAGCAACTGCCAAGCGACCATCGCAAGCATGGAGTTAACGACCCTTGTGTCACATCACCTGGGAAGTTGCCTCTTCGCCCAAACTGATGGCAATAACTTATAATCTTTATGCAGTTCACCCTCGGAGTTTACCTTCCAAGGGAGGGTCCTGCGTCCAGAAATAATTCAACTCTCAGAAATTTCGTCTTCTTCGAATCCCTCCGGCAGTTTCGCTTCGATAATATTAAATCTCTACGATGACTTTAATTAAATTCCTTGAAAATATCCTCAAAAAAGGACATAAACAATAAATCAAACGTTCATATTCCGAAAAAGCCGATTCCATGCCATGAACACTTGTTCCCAGTTAATGCCACAAGTTGGGCCAGAGTGTGATGAGCGGAAGCAGAAGGGCGAAGTGCGCATTTGAATATTTTTAGGGTACCAAAAATAAATCACATTTGACAAACAATAAATTCGATTAATCGTGTTTCGTGTAGGACTAGCGGTTATTTTTACAGTGGGGTGTGTTCAGGTAGAAACATTTTGAATGCAATCGTGGGAGCAGACTCAATTAGGCACCGCCGGTGTGGGGTGAAAATTAATTCTATTTCATGTAACAGAGTTGAAATAATATGGTTCGTGGATCGTGAAATTAATTTAATTTGTTATTTCCGTCAGGGATGTGTGTATTTGGACCAAGAAGAGGGGAGGAATCTGAGGGTATTGATGCTTTTAACGTGGATTGCAGGTGTTACGAAATTTGGCAAATTTATGTTAAAGGCTTTTTAAAGGTTTGACGTTGGGGAGCATTGGATTGTGTTTGAATTTACGCTGAATGAGGGGAGAGCGAGAACGTGGATTCTTGTTGTGAAATAAGTCGAGAAATGATTTGTGGAAGTCTGGAGTCATTCTGAGATATTGTTTTGGTTGAAAGTGGTGCAAAATGTCTGAAGAGCGAAGAAATGCTGAGTAAATTTCAAGCCACATTTTTGAAAAGCCGCTAACGGCAAGAGGCGTTATTTGTGGTCCATCAAGATTACCCATTTTTGATTAAAGGTCTGTTTAATATTAATAATAATAATAATAATATGGATGGCGCTACAACCCGTAAAGGGCCAGGGCCTAGCTTCTCTGCAACTACTCGTGTTGTGGGTGCTATTGTTCTATCACGTGTGGAACGGACCTACAGTTTTATGCCGACTCCGAACGGCCAAATTTGAGAAGCTTTATGTAGACAGTTATACTCTTTGAGCATTGTAAGTGACTTGAAAGAGGTGGGGCCGTGAAAAGTATTTCTTGTCGTACCAGGAATCGAACCTAGACAGGTAGGTTCAAGTGCGTAGGAGTCGACGCACAGTTCCGTACGAAACTAAAGCACCTCCCTGAAGCAAACTGAGTACTCTTGGAGTATGTTACGAACACTTTCGCCTTAATCCCAACCATGAATCTTTTTGGCATAAACATAATTAGGTTGTCAACTATGTTCATAGGCTCACCATTCAATGCATCTGCCACTGGCTGGTAGAGCCGATCAAAATTACTGCATTGGTCCCGGTTTATACGTCTGTCCACTATTTCCTCCAACTTCTATCCGAAGGCGAACCCCGATTTTGTCGGTATCAATCCAGTTGTTAACAACCTTGCTTATGTGTTTTGGATCTTGTCGAAACCTCCATATCAATGACATCTGCTCTTCAGCATATCCGAAGTTAGTATCTCTAAATACTTAAACCGTTCCATAATACCAACAATTCCAAAGACTGGCCCTATTCCCCAACCAGTGGAGCAACCCCAGACGAGTACATTTCCACCACCAAATTTGAATGTTGAGATGCAGTATCTTGTATCCATTCTTTTACCTACTGCTCTCATTATTCAGATGATGCGACATAAATCTTTGGTTTTTTTATGTGCTATTTGGTCGAGCTATGACACAGTCTGTCCAGGATGGTTCAAAACGGAAACATGGGTTTCTTCTCAAAACAATGCACATTTTGATGACTCGATGACTGTTCCGGCAATAGCGTCTCGCACATTATCCTCGAGCTCGCCCATAGTGGTTGGCTTGTTAGTAGACTAAGATAAAATGGGGATGAATTTTTGGCCAAAATCTGGATCTCCATCCAATTCCATTTCAATTCACGGCATTGTCCATGGTCGCTCGCCTTCAATTCTTCCGCATAAATAATCTTATACGAATCCCAACCACAAAATAAGACCAGTTCAGCTATTCAACGCCGAAGTCATTTCTCAGCCTTCTTCGATGCTGTTCGCTAGGGCAGCTGTGGTTTCTTTATTTCGCACCAATCTTTGTCTAGTTGTGGAAGCTTAAGGTCATGCGCTGACTTTTTCACAGTCCAACGAATTGCCAGCACACTACTGAAGCCATGATTACCCACTTACCTCACCCCGAAATTCAGGTTGCGTATTTTACAATAATTGACCCGAATCTTCAATATCATTTTTTAATTAATTTTTCCACGATCGGCAAGTTTGAAAACCGTGATGAAATTGCAAATCTTGCTGAATCTTTTGACAGGTAGATGTCATTGATAACGTTGACAGCTGTCGAAACATAACATTTTTAAAAACTATCATTGTTATCTAGTCAATCTTTATAATAATATGGGTGGCGCTGTAGTATTGTACCAGGGTCTAGCTTCTGAACAACTACTTGTGTTGTGCGTGTTATTGTTGAGTGGTCCCCTCTCTATAGTTTTATGCCTACAGTATTATTCCGATCTTTAACAGTCTCCACTCTGTGAGCATCATCAGTGTATCGAGAGACGTGAAGCCGCGAATTATGAAAGGTGGTCTTGTCGAGGACGCTCTGTTAAGACAAGTGCCCGCCAGTTTAATAGCTGTGTCAAGGGCTGTCCGCTACACTGAGAGGGCCTACATTAGTGTCGGTCTGATAACTGTTGCATTGTCGGTCATTAGTGGGCTTCTTGTGGAAAGTCAAGGAAATAAGCCAGTCAGTCAATGCAGATAATATTGTCGCTTACGATGTTGTACCAACATATTTGAAAGTCCCAGCTCTGTTCCGAAGATTAATTAAATTAAAAACATAGCTGTGGCTCAAAGAATGCTTCCTTTCACTTCACAGTGTCCTTCAAAGTCGTTGCGAAAATCCCCCTCAAATCCATCACAAGATTAATATACCACCAGCACTACAGCCCAAAGCTGTATTCAAAATTAATGATGATGACATTCTTTTCCACTTTAGCGGCACTTCCTCCGGGCACATGTAATCCTAAATTCCTTCAGTTCAGTCATCTGAACATCTGTGCCATCATGTTCTTGATTCCCTACAAATCCATAGGATCCCCTCGAATAGCTCCTCGAACACAAACCCATTAGTGAGTGCGGCTGCTCATCTTTCCCATGAATCAGTGCAAAATGAGAACTGAATTAGCCACGTTCCCCCCCTCACAAGTGAATTCATTTCGATATCTCTCGCTCTCAATCACATCTTCTCACATTCGGTCGGAACATTGGTGGCTTATAGCTTCAAGAATAGCTACAAATTGCTTTCCATTCAATTTGGTCCCAGCAAATGAGTTCCCTTAGTTGAATGGCCCCAAGCGAGGCAAATAATATGGCAAAGTAGCCCCCCTTCAATGTGGAGGTTTCCTTTTGCTCCTTCTCCTCCTCTCTTCTCTGCTCCCTCCCTCCCGTCTGTTATGAATGTTGTGCCCTTGTTGGCACTCGAGGCGAGAGTTTTCGCCCTTTTCGAAATGGAGGTCGAGGGGATCTTTTTTGTGTTAATTATTTGAATTCCAATTCGATTTCAGTGCTGGTCAAGTGGGGTAAATTTTTTTTTTGTGAGTGTTCCTTTAAAGCGCTTTCAATATTGCTCCGGAATTCAGGGTGCGTGGTGTGGTTTTGACGCGCGGACTAATGGTTATTTTCGAACTTGCTGTCAAGCAAAAACTTCTACAAAGGACCTTTGTGTGGAATTAAGGTCGACCACGGGAGGTTGGCTTTTGAGAGGTAACTTAGAAATACCACGTCTACGTACAAACAATGCTGCGTGTTTCTTCTAGCGGAATCAAAAATAGCTTTTGAGTACTCTGTGGGTCTGCAATAAAATCTGAATTAGTGTATGGATGATTCTTCAAAAAAAAAACAATCGTTTCTATTTGTTTATTGCACCACTTACCACTTAGTGTAATTTGTTTACCAGCACTCCTCGAATCATACGGAGCTGTGGACGTTGGCTCACTTGGGTACTTAATCAAAGAAAAACCGAGATTAAACAGAGCAGAGAAAATAAAAGTTTAATAAAATGCTCCTTCCCGGGTGTAGCCACCCATTTGTTTCGAATTTAACGGCGTAGTGGATAAATGCATCAACTCTTACAATGTGTGTCTAGGTGTCCTATCAAGAAGGAAGCTTCTTAATCTACACCGTTCGTAGTGGACTTAAAACTCTAGGCCCCTCCAACCGTGTGAGAACAGTAGCGTGCACGACAGGGAAATGTAGAAGCTACAAAAAAGAGAAAGAATTGACGATAGGCGAATGAGTCACTTTAATGTCGAACGAAGCTCTCGCTTCTTTTGTGTAAAAGTGGTCAAGTATCTGAGTATTATGGTAGATACGTCAGTTATCTACTGTAGACGGACATTGTGTCAATTCTGGAACTGCATAGGCAGCAGAATGCACTTAGGGTTTTGCCTAACTTCGAGGACCTAATAAAGCGCAGGATAACGGTAAAGAATCAACGCTACTTCATGAAGGTTGGCAATGTAGGCACCACTCTTTTCGTTGTTTCATGCCACCAGTAGAGATATCCTTGTCCAAAGTTTCACACCACTTTACCACTTTCTAAAACGTGTGGTTCAATTCTTCCAGCATTCTCCATGTGACTGCGATTTGAAGACTACAGTGTAGGGAGCGAGAAAACCTCCATAATTCGTTGCTAATATGAACAACCGCTCTCTGTTTGTTGACACCAAGGATTCATTTTACCAAATCTGTTAGTAGCTTCACATGCCTTCGTCTTGTAAACTGACCGTCATTTGACGATTCAGGTGCACAAACGTTTCGTACCGTGTAACCAATGCACTGCTAAAGATCTCTCAGTTCAATGCAGTTCAGTGTGACCAGACAAGAGCGATAGTAAAAGAAATTTAAATAAAACAACAGCGGTGTGAGATGTATAAATTGATTCTGGCTTTATTTTGAAGCTACATTCATGTCATTCTGCATGGAATAGCACATCATTTACATAATTGGCCGCCTTGGTTAGTGTATTTTGTGATTATACGAAGAATGATATTTTTCTCCCCCCCTGTGAATCTGTACAATTTTGTGCCAGACAAAGACTATTTCCGGGCAGTCTTATGTGTTTTCAAAGCCGACAGGGATTGTAATTTAGTGGAACTATTTCAGAAAGGCTGACGAATCAATTATTCAGTTAAGGGTTGATAGACGAAGGGGATGTCTGTTACTTCGCGGCGTAGCAGGGTGGTAAAGCAAGGCTGTCAGACCATAGGAAACCCTGCATTTCCCTGCAAAACGCAGGAATCGTTGAACAGCTTCAATACGAATTGAGTGACTGACATAGTATGGAGACCAAACAGGACTGGCATATTCGGGGAGAGGTCTGACGTGATGTAGAGGGATTTAGTAACTTATTGATTCGAGAATTCGTTGGACCAGAGTTTTATGGAGCCAAGGGAATAATTAGCTCCTTGAATCATACGGAATCATTGAGACCTGTTTAAACGATTGAATCGTGCATTAGGACCAGAACGTGGTCGTTTTATAAATTTCCATCATAACACTTGGCTTTTACTCGTAAATTAAAAAGAAAAAACTTGTTGACTAATATTAACTGAGATCCTCTTACCCAACCGCCGTATCAGACTTTGCCAATTTCGATTATTACCGATTGATAGAACATGTCACGTTCATTCTTACGGAAATTTTGACTTGATGTTCGCCTCAAAAGACAGTGAGTAGTGATATTGGCGCGTAACACATCAATCGCAAGAAAAACTTGACGGACGATACGTTGAATTTTTGAAATATTGATTGAATTAATCCATTTTATGTTGCATCAATAATTGAGAATTTTGTGACTAAGATATTTTATAATCACACGTCCAGAAGCAGTGACTATCAAAGTTACTTCACAAAAATTAGTGACGTTCGCAAAGCTGTATTTGTTTGACATTCATTTCTCAAACGGAACTTCTCGAATTCATTGTGGATCTTTACACACATTTAGCATGAATGCATGACATGAGTATGTTTGAAGACTCATCATTATATTACTAAAGGCATCGCGGGGGCAACGCACGGACGAGAGATCTGCAGGCCACTCGATTATCCGCCGTCGACAGTAACTCATCAGGAGTGATTTGGATGAATTATTACTGAAACCTCAATAAGCCTCTCCCACAGAGTTGATGTGATTTCAAATGTCATTAGCTATCAATTTTGAAGTGGCGAGCAAATCAGCTGTTTGTTGACAGGAACTAATACTTAGAAATATTTCTATATATTGAAAAAAGTACCTCTATCCTATTGCCACAACTGCTTGACATTGACAGAAGTTAACATCAAAATTTACTGAAATTCACGTTGTAGGCTTGTTCGGTTTGACAACCTCCTACGGCCGGATGAATTCGAGGCAGTTTCAACAAATTTGAACGAAATCGGTAGATTTCGAAACATCGATAATATATGGCGAAATGTAGTAGATTTGGAGAAATTGGATGAAATCTGGCAATTTCGCACGGTGGGAACAAGGTACTATGCCCAAGTGGAACCAGACGAGTTTTTGGACCTGATCCAACCAGCTCGTTCTGGATCTGCCAATCGGTCGCCTACCTGATGGAGTTGCATTTAAGGCATATCTTGCAATTCGATGTGATGAAGTGATGAAGGGGTCATTCTTGCCATGTGACCAAGCCATCAAAGCGTAACCAAATATACAAAACAGTTGTAGATCGCCTTGGCATATTCCCAAGCCTTCTCGAGTACCATTCTTAGACTGAAAATCTGTTCGGTTGCACTTCTACCGGGACGAAAGTTTATCCCTCCATCCTGGACTCGACCTTAGCTCTAGAACGCTCCAACACCTTAGTGTAGGCTTTCATAGGAAGACTTAAAGGAGACATGCCCCTGTAATTGCAGCAATATCTTTTGTTCTCCCCCCCCCCCCCCTTTTGGAAAGAGGGACAATCACCCCAGTTTGCCAATCGCCAGGACTTTCAGCCCGTTCACAGACCACATTAATGACACAGAGCCATAAAACTTCCTACTTTCCCATTGCCTAAAGCATTTCTAGTCGGATTTCATCCACACCGGCGGATTTGCTAACTTTTAGCATTTCAATCGCCAAAATGACTTGCTCGACCCTTGCACTATTGTCCGTCCTACTCGAGACTATGGGTCTGCCATGCTCAGTGCCCCGTTCGAGATTGAACAGCTCGGAAAAGTGCTCGCTCCGTCTGCGCAAAATGTCCGCATAATTGAAAAGCAACACATCATCTTTGGATTTGACTACTTCGATGTCGTTGAATATCAAACGGCGAAAGGTTTGCCAAAACACCCTTTTGTGGAGATATGTTTTCCTTTCTTGACAGAAAACCAGTAAGAGTAGGCGGTTAATGTATACCGGTACTGCATACCGTATAACCGTCAAAATTCTGAATATTGACCAGAAACCTTGGTTTTCAACCAAAACCCTCGTTTGTGGAAAAAACCTCAAAATGTAATTCCAGAAGCATGGTTCTTTATTTCTTCGCTGGTACTGTAAGTTCCTAGAAATAAAATCGAGGCATCGAAGAGAGCTTAGAAGTCTCATAGGAAACAGTTGCCTACCGAATTAAAGTAGGAGTACAACTAATTGTCATAAATCTCGTAGTGTCTCTTTAATGTCATTTATTTAAATCGCAATCTGGTTTCGCAAGTACAACCTCAAGGAAATAAATTGTTTTTCGTTTAAAATCTCTTCGAACTTGTTCATCCTCATTCCGCTCAATAAATCTCCACGTAAATCCAGTATAATCAGTTCTGCGAAAAATGTATCAAGTCATTGGCAGATGTCAACAAACTTTAATGGAATGAAATACTTTTTGAAATCCCCCTCTATATGTGCACTCATCCCATAAAGTTCCTTACACCCTCATCGAAAAAAGCTTCAGAAGCAAACAGGAGAGAAAAAACAGCCCCGAAATAACTTCTGTCACTACAGGAGAATTTCGAGCATTCGAAAGCAGTAATCTTTTTTATGACAACGAGTGATATTTTCATTTCCGCAACCTTAGTCCCCTCAATTAAATTACATTTTATGTCGGCATCAAGTTAAACTGTATCGCATTTAAGCTGAATTGGAGAATTGGATTTTGAACGAGTGGTATTTTCGAGTGGTCCCAAAATGTTTCAAACACATCTTCGCTTTGGAGACGTCAGAGTCCTTTCAACGATAGTTCAATTTCATGTACAACGGTCTCCAAGTGACAGACCCTCGTCAGACGTCAAATATGGGACATTAATCATTCAGCGGAAAAAAACTGCTAACTCATCTTTAGTACAACTCAACAGTGATTGGTTCCGTATAGGCAAACAGTCAGCCAGAACGACCGGGGAGGGGTTGAGCAGCAAACCTAGGCTTGTCACACAGAGTACACAGTGTAGCGGTATTTTCTTTTCATTTTATTCTGCATTAAGGGTTGAATGTGAATAAGTTTGTAATTTGGCATTTTTTTTCAAATTGAATACGTGAAGGTATGGTATTCAAGCACTTGTTTGCTGTGGATAATGCTGACATTGGCGTTTTTCTTTTTTAATCAATGTTTGCAGAGTTCAGGGATTTCATTTTTATAGCCTTGTCATTTCGTTTCGTCATGAATGACGTTCAGATTGACGTTATGACACAAGTCATTGCACAAAATGAATCGCTGCTCATACTGACAACAAATAAGGACGTTATTTTCGTTGACGTTCATTACACACGACGCTATCAGCTTGTGACGCATGAGTGCGTTCAAAGATTGACTTGACATGGGGGCGTTGGTTTATGAGATGTGAGATTAATTCGTTGTGATGAATGGAGATGTAAATATGAGCGATGTATGTTGGGGTTAAAGAACGGGGGTTTTGATAAAGATTTTTTTTGGCAACATTTACTTTTGCATTCAATAAGAAGTTTGATTAAGTTGTGCACGTAGGTTAAGTGTTTTCTGTTCGGAATGCATTTTTAACTGGCACTTAGATTAAAAAAAGCAACGTAGCGTCTTGTCAAATAAAGGGTGTCCCAAAAAGTCTAGTTTTTAATCTAGATTGTTATTTTTTTCTTGAATCATATGTATGTACATAGGATAGGGCTATTTATGGGATAACACATCTTTGCTGGCACATATTCACTCTTTTGTCCAAGTCTTGCATGACCATTTTGCATAAACTCAGCTCAATCTCGTTGATACAGCGTTTAATTTAATCCTGTGATGTAAGGGTGATTCTGGGCTTGTTGAGATTGACTTTAAATTCTCCATCGAAACTTGGGAATACATGACCAGGAAGTTTTTCCAGCCAAAATTATCACCAATTTTGGCTGGAAAAACTGTGTTATCATGTGGCGCTATCGAGCACCAGTAACAGTAACTATTTCGACCATATTTTGCATGAAATTTTCGAACTGTGGCCGCCAGCCTTTCCTTATATTTGAGATATTGAAACGTTGTTGTATCGTCAGACACTCCATTTTATCCAACCTAATTTAGGGTTGCTATCAGCTGTCAAATTGTTTATTTTTTTGTTCAGTTTGTCAACAATTTACAGCACAAATGGCGGCAAATTCAAATCTTGCGTTGGTTTTCGAACATCCTTTGCTTTTATTTCTTATCATGCTTTGGAACACCCTCTAGAATATGGCTTCCGTGACAGAGCACTAAGAGACTTAAGTCAATTTAAGCTATCGATCGAATATACGGAAATGTAAATTCAACACTTTGTGTGACTTCCGGACTCTTCTAGAACACTGTTACATCAAGTGGTCAAGTTCAATGATGTACGTGTGAGTGTTTGCGGAAAGAAAACCCCGATCAGTGTTCCTCGTTTCTTAGTTTAAGGTCACGGTAACGTACAAATTGATTCGCAAGTATCTAATGGTTACTTGAAGTTATTAGTAGAGCACTTTTCAATAGGAAGGGTAATCAATCTGATTCATAAATGAAACTCTTTTCAGTTCGATCATATTTAATTCATCTAGCTCTACTAAGAAGGGTTTACCTAGAAACTATCCTCCTTTTTGACTTGCTTGGGTAATCGCAGAGAAGACTTCGAACAGATTACATTCCTCCTTTATCTTGCTTGCTCTTAACTTACTAAAAAAATCACTGTGACCCAGTACCCAATAAGGAGTCCAATTAGCTTGGGCACATCCTTGCCGCAAAAACTGATGACTGGTGATGACTTATTCTTTCTCAGCGTCGTCCACAGGCCCCTCGCCGTTGATCCGGTGTGCAACCTCAGCCATAGATGTCTGGCTTTGTCCAAAGCTCTATTTTTTCCTCATTGATATGTGTGGAAGAGATTTAATCAGTTCAGAGCCTTCTTTCACCAGACTATCCCCTTTTGAAAGGCCTGTCGATGACATTATATGGAGCATGACATATTCCAAATGGCGGCCAAGACTTCACGGGGTTACGCGCATGCGTAAATTTGAGCAATGGTGCTAGATGCTGACTCTGAGGACACCTGCGACTTGAGAAAACCACACACACAACAGGGTCTAATAATAATATCTCCGTGACTAGTTCAGATCACATAACCACGGCCTTAATTCGCTAGTGTCACTCATGTCCATTGTGGCATGAGCTCCGTGGCTCTCCCATACCGTGATACTGTTGGAATCGCACCACAATTCGCATCCAATTTAAGCCAAGAGAAATTGCATCAGCGATCGTTAACGCTCTTCATTGATATTGATGGCAAGGTCACTGTCATTTCAAAGTTTTGAGAATCGATCATGCCGCCTAACCATTATTCACACTAAATAGTGACTGTGTGTGGATGCCTTGCCACATAGTCGTGCACCACAAGTGGAATAAGTACATCGTCCAAATCCCGGTAATATTCCTTGTCGACGCACTTGATTAATTAAAAAATTAACTTCGTCGCTTTTCACTGAGTTCGGGGTCCGCTTCCACCTGCTCCAAATGCCAGTCAGCAATCACTCGGCATTGTCTACTATCGTTTCCTTCAGGCACTTCTTCAATTGGATGTGTGCTTGGATGAGCCTAAGTTCAAACAGGAAAGTCGCAAAGATGCAACTGCAAAAGGCCACTGTCGTACGCGCTGCATTGAATACTACGGGATCGCCTGCACAAAGAAAGTGGCGATGTTTTTGTCGACTCTTGTTCAGTGGACAAGTCTGTCCACCAAGCCTAGTAGTCGACTGGGACGAATTCATGCAACGCGTCATAAGAGCACGCCCATTTCGGTGATAAACTTTTGTCAATTGCATGCGTTGCTCGAAGCTTGTCACGGTGGCGCACCCAGCATCTTGGCATTCATGCTTATCCCAATATACTAAAATCAGGAATAAATTTGTATATAGCTCGACTTTCCCGCCACTGTCCGCATTTTCGAAATCATTCCGTAGCGCTGTTAAATAAAATTGATTGATAAAAGTAAGTAATTGGGAAAACCCTACCCTTCAGCCATAACACTGAAATCAAATGATTGCTGGAAGATTATTTGATTTCCATCGCCCGCACTTGCTGCCACACAAAAATCCTTCATATCGTTACCATTTATCATTTTAAAATGTTCTCCCGAAAAAGCTAAAACTCTTTCACATTCTAAACCCATCAACTCGCAATGTGCCAAGATTTTATTCGAGACCCCTGCTGTTTAATACCCTCTAACCCATTTCTTGCAACAGCAACTACTGGGATTACTGTCATAAAACATTTCAAAACTGTTCAGCGCGCGTTTCTCCTTCGCTCTCTCTCCCTCCCACCCACTGCCACCGCAAACTGCTCATTTCCATTGCCAATGTAATGTGCGCTCGGATTGTATTGTTTTAAGACGTCTTCCGCAGCTTTTAGCTGGAAAGGGGAAATGCCACAGAAAAGGAAACAATACAAAGTGCTTGCGCTCCATGAAAGCCATACGATTTGATTACCCTTGCAGTGGCTCACTTCAACAGAGAATTGCATGTCCCTCTGTCATCGCACACACAGCATTGGTGTTATGCTAATTTATGTCCACCACGCCATCCCCCGCAAATCGACGTCAACAGATGTTTATGCTCGACTCCTTTATGTGGTTTCATAATTAAACTAAGCGTTTAATGTGAAACCGGATGAATGGGGAATGGTGGTTGTTGGAAATGAAAATCATAAAACTAATGGCTGTGGTTACATTTGAACCAAGCGGAAGGTGCTCCCTTTTATGGCTCTTCTAGGGCAGGCGTTTGGAACTTTATGTGCCTCCAGCTGAATGAATAATCCTCTTCTCCTACTTTTGCCACTTTCTGCATTTTTTTTGTCTTGTGTAATTAAAAGTCCCCTTAAACTAATATGCACTTTGAATAAGAAGTTTTTACGAAAGTTTTTAATTTTACTCTGGGCACCTTGGGCATTATAAGCACTGCAATCAGGATCTTTAGAAGAACTATTTTAATTGGTTTCAAATTGCTAAGATTTCCTGCCAACTTAAGACAACAGTTCATTAAAACTACTCGGGATTTGTGAACTTGATTATAAGCAGTGAAGCGAAAGTAATATCCCGGTGAAGATGTCCTCGATGATTGCATAGACAAAATTGGAAGCCAATTACATTTTTCACGAACTTGACAAAGATTCCTAGAAGGACTTACCAGTCTTGCCAGTTTCCCTTCTCATCGGATCGGATCATTTAATGGATCTATTCTACTAATTCTCGTCTGCTCAGCATCCCAGCTTAGGTGGCTGGCTGTTTATACTATCCTTGGAACCAGATGATGCTTGTGACGCCATTCCGATGGCTGGGGTTATGCAAAAGTGGGCCCGAAATTGTGTGTGAACCTACGACTGCCAGAGCACTGCACGAGCAGAGAAGGTGATGTAATGTTTGAACCTCCTCTTCATCCATGCAGCGTCTGCAAAAATCATTATATGGGACATCCATCCTGCTGGCGTCTGCAGAGTCCATTTGTGATGTGGTTGCTGGATTGCTTAGTCTAAGCAGACATAATGATCGTTTGAAATTGGCCATAAATTTTTGTTTTTAAGACAGGTGGTGTCTTCTAGTACTTGCGATTGATGGTTTCAATTGCACGAATCCTGATGAGATGATACAGTCTATCATCAGGCGGCATGGATGGTGGATCTTCGCCTAGTGTGAGAGAGGTGGTTGTACCAGACCAAGCTAGTTCATCGCCTTTGCAATATCATGGTATGTCACTGTGTCTTGGCTCCTACGTGAGGTGCATATTGAAATGCTCAACCATCTCGTTAAGGGTTTGAGTTTTTGAGTTGATTATATGAACAGATAGTGATATCCCTTTTGGATATTACGTTTTTTATCAACCAGCACCGTGCCTCGATTATCGCAATGGTTCCTGCTTAAAAAACGCTACAGTGGTCAGAGAGTTTCAATGAGAGGGCAATATTGAGGTCTCTGGAGTAGACGCATACAGCCATGCCGTCGTCCGTTCGATCGGTGTCATTGAGAGGGAAGTTGGACTCAAAAGAATAGTCGAGTGACCGATTGTGAGTTCAGACCACAGTCAAGGTGTCTTGAGTCTTAGGGCTATACTGACTGTTATTTGTTTGCCGAAAAGGTCCAGCGGAGTATTGTGGAGGAGTATGTACAGTGCATCCGACGGAGTACAGTTGACAAATTAGTTTAGCCATGTCCACCAACCTGAGACTCCGTACATTAGTGTCTGTCTGACAATAGAGGTAAATATCCAGTGAGCAATGACTGTCCCCATTTCCATCCAATGGCAAAATTTTACAGCAGTATTGGGTAGAAGAAGTCTTCCTGACCCTTTCTTGGATATTGGGTTTCCAGTTTAGTTTGCTGTCGATCATAAGAACTAGAAGTTTTGCACTGGCGGTTATTTGTAGACTGGTGCCGTACAGTATAGGCTGGTCAAATTGCGGGATCTTCGGGTAAAGAGTACCAGTTCCCTAAATATATATCATCTCATTCTATGGATTATAGTAGTAACTATAATAATAATAATATGGGTGGCGCTGCAGCCCGTAGAGGGCCAGGGCCTAGCTTCTCAGCAACCACTCGTGTTGTGTGTGCTATTGTTCTATCACAGAGTGGAAAAGTAGTAACTAGACTTCTATTAATATTAGAAGAAGCTGGATGGAAGGTTCAGATAGCACGATCTGTTACTAGCTTTCTCTAATTTTGCAAAACAACCTCGTCGAGGTGCTTTTGTGCATCACTGGCTCGGTTAGATTAGAGTGGCTGACTGCTCATTGGCAGCAGTACATACGTCATGCACGCCACCTCTATCATAAAAGCACAGTACATATCCAGTGAAACATAGCCAAACTCATAACAATACAGTTCATAGTTGAATTCTTCCTTGAATTCTTATCTACGAACACAGGAGAGAAAGTTTTCCCTCGAAAAGACCAAGTTTTACCTCATCCACTTCTCACTTTGTCTCTGTACAGTTCAACAGGACTGGTATGAGAACAAGGTTCTGTACAATGTCAATGCGAACATTCGAAAGAGGTTTCTGGCAACCAAAATACCCCAAAAAAATATGCATTTGGTCATTGTAACTGAAAACGGAAACCTTTTCTTTCCATTTACTTTATTTTTAATCACAAAACAAAGACCACTAAAATAGAACACTACGTTCTCTCAATGTACTCTCTTAGTATCGCGTTGCACAACAGATGTTTGATGCGGGACTTAGGATCATCTACCGACCGACCCATTTGAGCTGCTTCTATTTCAATGCCAATAAGAGCCTCATTAGTATTTCAGCTTGTTCGACAAATCATTCCAATGTCATCCCCGTATGCTAGCAATTCCAAGCTTATTCATTCCCGCCAACAACAGCTTTGATTCTTACGGGATCAGTTCTCTTAAGACCCAAACAATCCCGGTAACGACCATCTATTAATAAACTGCGGTCAAGTTTTCAGTAAGCTACGTCGTTTAGTTTGTGTTTGACAGGCATTGAAAGCAAACAACGTCGTGAACTTTATGAAAAATGGAATAAAGTGAATTCCAAGTTTCATGACCAGGACCAAGGAAAAGCTAGCCTAAGTCTGTTCATCAATTTCAATTATTAAGAAGTGATTCGCTGAGCTGCTTGTGGGCGTTCTAGTACAAGTGATGCCGAACGTTTAGTACATTTAGCACCTACGACAATTTCCCATTTATCCGCCTGTCGTCGCTAAGACACACTCTATTTTTCTGGCTACCTCTGGCGTTTCCCCATATACTCCTAAGCCAGGTGTCGTCACAAGTAACCCTCATTACGTACGGCTTCTCCCCAACGATGGTGCAAAGACATCAGAAATCTCTGAACTTGTAACAGAGTACTTGACAACGACTCAATCTAAGCCGTATACAAAATTCAATGCCAAGCAAAAGAGAGACCAACACAAACTATTAACCACCTTCCATTCTAATCTCAAGTGTCCGACAACGTTTTCCTACAAAACGTCCTTGAACTCACTCTACCTCAATTAATCATGTGTAGAGCTCAAACTATGTTAACCACACAAAACATTGACGTCACCTCAGCCAATGACGTCTGCACGTCGAGCTACTTGCTCAGCCCTCCAAAAATAGCTATCTTCCACAATGTCTTTCATTATCTTTAGTACATGTAAGCCAGTAGACTGCGGAATTGTTATCTAATCAACGTCGTTCTTAACACAAATCAAATCAGGCCGACGCGCTATAAGTACGTTGAATGAGCACTGCGCAAACCACTGTCAGCTCTTACCGCTAGTGATCGCTTACACACTCGAACTAAAGTCGTCTTGGATTAATTAATAACTTTCTGAGCTCTGTTAATTGCCAATTGCACTCCATAGAGCATTTCGTTCTTCACACATCACAAGTATGACGTTCATTTGGATGGGACTCATTCAAATAACAGCAACAATTGGAATGACTTGCTTCGTAGTGAAAAGGTATTCAATTGGTGAACTCTTTCAATTTCATTTAAAATCCCTGTGAACTGTTTGAAATCAAATTTAACATCTTTTGTGCTTCCCTTTGTGTCTTACAGGAACTCTTACAGTCGAAGAAGTGTACAAAGATCGCGACCAATTCGCTGCCTTGGTGAGAGAAGTAGCCGCACCTGATGTAGGGCGTATGGGCATTGAGATCCTCTCCTTCACCATCAAGGATGTCTACGATGATGTGCAGTATTTAGCATCATTGGGTAAAGCACAAACGGCTAGTGTTAAACGTGACGCCGACGCTGGTGTAGCAGAGGCAAATCGTGACGCTGGCATTCGTGAAGCTGAATGCGAGAAGAGTGCCATGGACGTCAAGTATTCCACAGATACAAAAATCGAAGATAACGCTCGTATGTTTAAGTTGCAGAAGGCCAATTTCGATCAAGAAATTAACACAGCGGTATGTATTTTGCAAAAAAAGCCACTTCCCCTCACATTCTGATGCAAAAATATTTCTCTTGCAGAAAGCTCAATCTCAACTTGCCTACGAACTGCAAGCTGCTAAGATCCGACAGAGAATTCGTAATGAGGAAATCCAGATAGACGTTGTCGAACGAAAGAAGCAAATCGAAATCGAATCTCAAGAGGTAGAGCGTAAGGACCGTGAATTGATTTCAACCGTTAAGCTGCCAGCCGAAGCCGAAAGTTATCGTGTGCAGACCATTGCACAGGGTAAGAGGTAAGGATTCACGCCCAGTGTACACATCTTGAATTCGTGCTAATGAGCGCACTTTCTTCTTGCCAGGGAACAAACAATCGAATGTGCCCGAGCTGAAGCCGAGAGAATCCGTAAGATCGGTCAGGCTGAGGCCCATGCTATCGAGTTGGTTGGCAAGGCCGATGCCGAGAGGATGAAGATGAAGGCTGCTGTCTACAAGCAATACGGAGATGCCGCCATCATGAGTATTGTTCTCGAAGCGCTGCCTAAGGTATGTTCGAATGTCATTTGTTGAGAACTTCACAATCCACAATAGGTGGTGAAGGTCTTTTTTTGAAATCCCACTTACTCGGTGACTGTCAGTTGGCAGCACCTTATAGTAGAGAGCTGGTGGATTATGTGGAATTTTGCACAAAAAAAATGCGACTATGTGTCATGCTGTATTCTGCACGAACAGTCTGTTCAAAAACGACAGAAAGAAAAGCGTGTTTTCATACACAGAAACTATAAATGTAATTGACACAACTTCCTTGAAATTTTCGCATCGACGTGTGTAATTCGAAAACGAATACATCTTGCCCTTCTTGCTCAAGGCCACAACACTAAAACGAGACCAATTACAGTCAGTCATTATCAACCTGCAATAAACACGAACCACAATTTGTTGTGGCTTTCCAAGTTTAATTGCCTGCAATGCACTTGACAACAAACCACACAACACGAACCTGTACACGAATTCCTCAACCGTAACTCTTTTGCCATTGAATTGTGAAATAATCGTCATCATTCAATGGCCATGCTTCCTTGATGTACTCTGCAAGATTAACGTACAATCAATGTTTGACCATAACCAGTGGACGCCTATCTTATCATTACGATACAGTTGTACACGTACTGAAAATATGCCCCCAGAAATAATTTATGAGGAAATAGCTGATAGCATCACACTTCGCAACGACTTGGAGAGATTTTGTTTAACGTTCGTCTCCACGACACTTTGTTGATAGATTTGTCGTCCTTATCGCGATTTGTTTATCTTCAGAATGAATAATGTAACAGCATCTGCCCGAAAGGTGCACTTGCATTGTCTATCCACAACCTGAATAATTCATGACTCGGGGAGAATCTCAAACCTGATCTTTGGTTTCATAAATATTAAGAGCATCTTTGAAGTCATTCATCGCTCTTCCTTTTGTAAACATGGTGAATATGAATACATTATACAGGCGAAATCTGTTTAGGGAGTTTTTAAAGACTGCTTAATCAGCTCATAAAGAAGTTGATATTTTTCGTAGACTTTTTCTGTCTTCGTTACGGTTTCAGAGTCCTTGATTTAAGCCTACATTCATGGCACGGGATAAGTCTCCTTAACATCGCGTACAGAATAGACTCTGTCTGACAGTCTGATAAGTCCAGTGCGACTTCTTGCTACGGAAGTCCATAATATACCAGTTCGAGAAGTGCTGGACTCATCAACAATTCTGAGATTTAAGGCTGCGTATGACAGCGTTTCTAGAGTCGTTTTGGATTCGATTGATGGCTTGTGCAGTGCATTAAGGACCGCTTAACTTCTATGTACATATATGGCGACAGATTACCCGTCAGAGTCATTGGCACTCAACAGTACACTCTTGAATACATCTTACTTCTGCTTGGAAATTGTGTCATAGTGCCATGGGAGGCTAAGAGCCAGACAAATATCTGTCGATGTAGCAAAGACTAATGCGCCTGTTCCGTCATCCGCCTTCGAGACGTCTGCATTTAAATCCAATTCCATTGTGAATTGATTCCAATGTCTAGTTTGGACACCGCTGCCAAAACTTGTTCAAGATTAGAATGGAGAATTCTCGTTACTCCATCACAGGTGGTAACGAGCGTGAGACAAGGCAACGTGCGTTTTTATGTGGTTTCTTCAACATACTTCCGGAAGTCCGTTCCAGCTGTCAGCACGCGGATGACATTCATGTGATCACCCGACCGCAGCGAGACAAAAGCTACCGTTGAGACAGAAATGGCTAAAATGAGTCTGGTACCGAACTAGGGAGAAACGAAGTATATGCTGTCTTGGACAGACCGTTACAATGGACCGCTGTAAGTTCTGGAGGTAGTCCGGAATTTCGTCCAGCACGGCGCCAACATCATAAATAACTACATCAACCGCACAATGACTTTCAAGAGGCTCATGAGGCGATTGATGAATGAGGTCCCTCTCTCGAAGAATTATGCTCACATTAATTATCCCAGTTCTGCTCTACGCCGCAGACATTGAAATAATGTTTTGATTTACCTGCGCATTGTACTAAACACACGCACTAAACATACTACAAAATATTGCTTAAAACTAATCTTGCCCTACTCCCTTTATTGTCGGACAATGCAACTCGCAGACGACTCAAATTTCAAGTCGAAAGTATCCCATAACAACGGATGAACATGATATCACGAACGTTCGTCGCCACGCATTCGGCTTTTGGCACGGGAGTGATGTATGGAACACCTGAATTGTTTGCCAACCGATGACTTTATTTCTCAGGCACTGCTGAATAGGTGCACAGTGTTCATTGGCGGCAATTCCGATGGCGCCATCAAGCGGTAATGTTAGATCTGAACCAACTTGTTGGCAGGAGTTATTCGAAGATCTCGCAAGTTGGAGATGCTTGTTCGTTGAGGGCATCGTACTCTAGAACCCTGCGAAGAATATAAAGAAGGGCATTGTAATCAATTTAATTAGGCTTGTGCATTTTAGTTCAGTCCAGAGAGCGCTCAGTTTAGTTCAATCTGTTTACTAGATTAGTTCGTTCTTCTAGTTCATTTAGTTCACGTCATATAAGGTATACGTACATACATACATTTGTGCATATACAAAATTCCCTTTACAAATGGACACCACCAACGCAACGATTTGCTTGTGCTGCATAGGCCACTTTAACACATGCAACTTTTTGCTCACGATTTTCTGCAATTCCCTTTTGTGATCGCAAGCCACTTTTACACATCGAAATCTAAAATCTAAAAATCTGATAAATTTGTCCGCTTCCTACCCTTTGACACATGTGTCATCTCTTTCTCACATATTTGTAGTATGCTTCCAAGTTCCAATACCGAACACTGGGAAGAGAGATAAAAGGGAATAGAAGAATCAATCGCAATCCTCCAGCACACGCAACTCGGGCTACCCCTTGCCAATAAGATTAAAGAATCGTCGAAGAATTTAGCGTGTGTAAAAGCGGCCAAATCAAACCCCTCAATTAAGTTAAATTTAGTTCAGTTATTCTTACTGAAATACATGTATGCAGTAAGCCATTCCTGAGTTTGTTGAACTTGAACTACGTAAATGAACTAAAATCAATTGGCATTGTGAACTAGTTCACTTATTAGGGCTCTTTTTGAACTGGTTCGTTCGTGAACTACAGAAGGCTACAGAATTTTAAATATCCTATGAATACTTAATCGAATTTCATTTTTTAGTTAAGAAGTATACACGCATGAGTGAACTCGTTACCCAACTGCTTAATAGATCATATTTAGCAATTGTTTACATGCTGATCCACTTGGGGAAGAGACCCTCTAGCCACACAGTGTCGAATGCCTTCCCCTACTCAATCAGACAGTCACCCGTGTATTGTTTATTCAATTTACTGTCGGGCAGAACATTATGCCCCCATAGGAGGGGCTTTCATGTCTGCTTCCATTTAAAATATGCGTGATCATTTCAATCATCTCCATATATGTACTCCCAAATTTGACAAAAACAAAACATTTATTTTACTCTCTTCCAGATCGCTGCTGAAATTGCTGCTCCATTGGCCAAGACCGAAGAGATCGTCTTAATTGGCGGCAATGATAATATCTCCAACGATGTAGCACGTTTAGTTGCACAACTGCCACCAACAATCAATGCACTCACCGGTGTCGATCTATCAAAGGTACTCTCGAAAATTCCCGGAGCGAAAGCGTGAAGTTTACAAAACTCTGTAGAAAATAATAGTGCTGCCGATCTATCGATGTCAATGATGATGAGTATGTAGTAGATGAAAAACTTAAATGCAATATCGAATGATATAGAAAATAAAACAAACAAAAAAAAAAAAAATGATTAACAAACACGAAAATAAGAACTAAGCAAGAAAAAAAAATAATTAAAAAGAAAATGAAAAAAAAAAAAATAATGCTGAAAACAATCCTTTCAAAAACAATATTTTTGCAAACAAATATATATACATACATATATATACAAATATTTAAACGTAACATACATATAAATAATAAATATATAAACAGTTTGAAAGCCGTCAGTTTACATTTAACAAACAAAAAAATAATAATAAAATCAAGTGTATATTCAAAATAGAAAAAAAGAAGAAAAGTAAATGTATACTTCATAAGTTCATATTTCTTGTTTATCGCTAATTCTTCCTTACAAAGTAACATAAGTAACAGGGTGACGTAGAACTTGGTTGTTGATGTCATTTGTTTACATTTTGCTTTCTTTTTGCATGGCTTGAGATGTCTATGGCAAGTAAACTGAAAACGGTGCCTGTTTTCTGAAAGATTTAATGCCTTTTTCCTTTTTTAATCAATGACTGTTGGTGCCTTCTTTGCGATGATTATTGAAACAAGTCCATTGATTGATCACTTCTTCTGCCATTTGTCTGAGTTTATCAGACTTTCTCTTCACTACTTCTAATTCCAAAAGTTTCACTGTAACCTTACCACTGCCTCGCCCACTACATCGCAAGAATACTGTACATCAACTCTAGTACACGACCCCAAACACGTACTTCTCAATGAAGCTGACTTTGACTCTCATTCGTGACAATCTAAATGAAAATTTATTGACTTTGATCATACCATCTGACTTCATTTGGGGACCCAATTAAAGGCGAACTAAATCATCTAGGCCACCTTGTAAACAATTCTGCACTCTTCTAGTGCAACATTCCCAACCCCGCACACGATCTATTGCAATAACAGACACAATGGCTATTTACACCGCATTCTGGAGAAGTACACCAGATGTCACTGCACTGCAAGATATGTGCTTCTCCAAGTCTTATCGACAGCGCCGGCTAATGATTGCTACATGTATCTAGAAGTATTGTCCATTCAAGGCATACTACACCATCGCTTGTCACGATTCGATTCGGACAACATCCCTCAATAACAATGAAAACAAAAACGAGACCTCGCTCTACGACTTCCAGTCCACGTTCCAGCAACCATCTTCTCCGTCAACCCACTGAGATAAAAGTTTCATGTAGCACAAATAACATACATATGCATTTTCTTTTCTCGTGTGAACCAATATTTCAAATTTAATCACAACTCATTTCCTGCTGTAACTTTTGACAAATACTTACTGATGCAACTGTACTGAAGATGTTATTAAATACAATACAAAAAAAAGCGTCATTATAAATGTATAACTCATCGCCGATAAACAATCTATGAAAATGCATTTATTTAAACGTAAAAAAAGATCAAACATTTAAAACCAACAAGCAAATAAACAAACCAAAAATTAAGAGAAAAAAACCACAACTAATTAAATGGATGAATGTTAAAAAAAAAGAAAAACTATATATTTCGACCAATATATGTAAATTGTGCCACCATTTTGGTTCAAAAACATTTTGAGTAGTTCAAATTTAGTGAAGAAGAAAAACGTAAATGAAATTAAATTTTAAATTTAAAGAAAGAAAAAAAAAAACAACAAAACTTTATTAAAAATGTCGCCGTTATTTTCTCACTCATTTTGCGAAACCTATTACCAGCCTAGAGATTCTCTTAAGTTAAACTAAGTGATCGTTAATCGAACAATGTTAACTCAACCACACACACCCACACAGACTTCTGTTTTATTTTTTGTATTAGCAAATGTTTAACTGATTGTTTTTTAATTTTGTTACAAACTAGTTTTTTTTTTACAAACCCCCTATACAATCCAGCACATACCTCTATTATGTTCATCAATCGAACGATTGACAATTATTATTATTTTGCTATAACCCCTTAAATGTAGTTCAACATATTTTTCTTGATATTATAATACAAATAACAATTAATGTAATAAATGTTTTCTTATTTTTATCCAAACTTAAAGAAATTAATTGAATCGTAAATATTAAAGTAAATGAATATAAAAATGTACTAATATATATTTTGTAATGTATAAAGGAAACAAAAAATTATAAAAAAAAGAACAAAATTTAACAGAACATAAATAAAATGATTGTGTAATGTCAGAAAGTGGTTTCTTTTTAGTTCGGTACTAAGTCTTATTAGTAACGAGTCACGCGGAGGGATTTCTACTTTTTATTTTATTACAGGTGCGATGCAACGAAATTTGTGCCGCACGGCTCTTAAAACAGATGCTAAACACACATTTACTTCTGGACGTGTGCTACTACTGCCACGTTCTGCGATACGTTCAGTTTAAAAACTCTAAAGACCGCTGTTACATGGTAAAATTTCGTCAGATTCCGTTACAACGATTGTGAGGTAAGTAGGCAAGGTGTTCCTTTCGTCTGATCTGGCAGCTTTTACGTGTGATATTTTTTTACTCATGACTTTTCAAATTCCCTTTTGTGATCCCAAGTCTTTTCAACACGTTATCTCCAGGGTATCAGCCAGTTTCGATTTCAGATTGCGGCTCAATTTTTCTGTTTCCCACCCTTTCACACACATGCGTCATCTATTTCTTTCATATGTGTAGATGCTTCCAATACCCAACACGGAACAAAAGAATAAAGCAATTCGCGGCAAAAAGAAGAGTGTTAGAAGACGAGAACCACACGAGACAACCTCCACCCCTATGCCTATTAGGTCTCACCTCTCTTACCAACACATTGAAGCCGGATACCAAATTTTGAAAGCACAATACGATTACTTCCGATAAATGGCGATATTTAATGCGACGAAATTTGACCGCCTGAAAGCCGAATGAAGCTCGCAAATAACGACAGAAAAGATCTTATACGCAATGTTAAAGAGATGTCCCCAGTCAGCTGCAGACCGGAGTCCCATGTCCATACGCACTTCGTGATTGAATATTCTCCTCTAGATGCCCTCAATGCAAACACGATTAAAGATCACATGCAGAACTTTTCTGTCGAAGACTCCTTCATCATTGTTGATATCCGAATTGTTTTACCTACAAATTCTCAAATTCGAATTTTAGCTACATTTGTTGATCGAGAAAAAGGATCACCATTTTAATGTGGATTTGAACCTATATCTTCTTGTCGTATACCTTAAAAGTTACCACACATCTGCGGCGTAGGGCAGGACTGGGATAATCAAAGTCTTCTATAAAGTAAGCTTAGTTGTTATTTAGCTCAAAGAAACAGTTGAATCTTTATGCAATGCACTATATATAGTACATACCTTCATTCTTTAACTTTCACAATATCAAAACGCAAGCATTTGCAGAAAAGTCTGACACGCCATATTTCCTGCACACGTTTAGAGCATGTGTGTACACCGACGGCGATATTTGGAAAGCTTTTAGGTTAGTTCAAGTATGTGGGCTACCTGCGAAATTGCCAGCACACTTCAACCATGTTGGTCCATTGTATTACCTATAGTCAGACTATTACCACTGATCGACAACTCCAGTGATAGTGCAGTTAGTTTGATCCCAACTGCAAATAGTGGTCTTGAATTTTGGTATTATGTAACTCAATCGACTTATATTACCATGTATGAAGAACCATGTATTGTGAATACTTTACAGTTTTGAAAGTTTCAATAACTAACGTCGATTATCGATCAACAATCGACACTCGCAATAGGTAGGGAACATACTCTCTGAGTATTATCATTGGCGAGAGAATAAATCCGTGAATTAGAAAGATGATGGTGTGGGGTAGCGAACTTAGCTGCGTTTGATAGCTGTTGGTAAGGTTAGGGAAGGTGACTGAACCTCACATGGACCATCTCGATCCATAGTGATATGCAAAAAAAGGCATCAGTGCCTTTATTGAGGAAGAATGATTTAAGGACATTTCATTTTCATTTTTCATTTCATTTATTGTTTAGGTAGTATCGCTGTACATTAAGGACATCTACTAACTTTATTGATAAATTTCGTTTCATAACCACATCGTTTAGTAACACAAAGAAAAGGTTAACGTTGTTTCGTGTCTAGTTCGGCAAAAACAATCATGTGTTCCAGTGAGCTTCGCATTCTTATGCGGAGTGTCCAAAAAGCCATAGTTCGAACTTTGTTGCGGTAGTGCATTATGTCGGACTATGTGCGGTGGCAACATCAAGCAGTTTTGTTTAATTCCTTAGACGAAGATCGGCAGGAAATGATAAATATTGATGCAGTCAGAAGCAAAAAAAAAAGCCATAAAACAAACATGAAAAAGTAGAGCTGCAGGTAATGTAGGTAAGATTGCTTCTCTTCGTAATCGCAGTCATAATTCCGTCCGCATGGCTTTGCCGGAGTTTCAATATGAATTTTTCCGGATTCACCTTTTTCATCTTCAATCCCGAAATAATCAAGCCTTATGAAAGTTAATTTATCCGTTACTTGCTTTGGGTGAGCTGGGCAGTTATCGATGACGAACAATATCTTGTGATTTGATCTTCCAAATTTGGCATCAAGCTTCGAAAGCTTACTCGTAAAGAGATCTACCATCACCCGAGAAGCAACGAACATCTCCGATGGGAACCCAACAAACAATACAATTAATAAGTAACGCACGTCTTCATACAGAGGCTCACGGTGGTGTACGCGATGGGAATGAAACAGTCAGACCATACGATTGTAGAGGCTTAGATCATAGGTTCCCAATTTTTTTCGGCCACGAAACCCTAAATAATCAAGCTTTTGTTGGCGGACCCCCATATTGATATTAAAGAAAAACATCGTTCCTTGGAGTGCGGTTTGGATATTTTTATGTTTAACAAGAAAAGAAAGAATTAATGATATAAAAATAATTATTTTAAGTTTTATAAAACATTTCTTGTACAACAAAAAATACGTTGTAACTTTTGAATGTGAAGAATGGAATGTTTTCAAATATTTACTTAAAATATCCTTAAAATTGGGCTTAATGTCCGAAAACCGCGTCTGTTTCTGTATCTGTTTTTGTGTGTCTGTTTTTAAGTAAGTGTTAAGTGTATACCCAGCCTCGCATCGGTACCATGTTGGAAGGAGAACCGTAATAGATTTTTCTGCAACTGCTGGGTATTGATCTTGCAGTGCAATCCAAAATAATCAAATTAGAATCTTCTGATTTAAAATTTGTTTTATGAAGAGATGAACATTTGATGTCGATCAAATTTTCATACTCAGTTACAGTTACCATCGATGGTTTGCTATAATTTGCAAATGGCGAAAGGGATTCTGTACCCAGTCAATGTCGTCCAATTTCTCCGGGCTTCAAGCGCACTTACGGATGAAATGGGCTGTTTGGCGAAGGATATCTTGAGCTCCTTGCGCAATTCAAATACTCTGGATAAAACTTTGGAGGGGTAGAAGACTTCAGTGATGTAGACCTCCTGCATTTCACACCTTTTTTTAAAGAAAGGCGATTTGACGTAATTAACTATTACATGGAGGAGGTCGATTTTAATTTGTTTTTCTCGCATTTTAATAAAGAACTTCACTTCTGATCATATTGTGTCATATGTGTTTATTGAAGCTGCAGAAATAAGGTCATCTACAAGATCAGCGATGCAGAAACAAGGTACAATATCCCAACAAGATTTAATACGAACATTACGTTACAGTTAAGTCTGGCTAAACACTTTATTCAGAGAATTTCTACACATACAAAAAAATTCAAACACAATGGCGCCCAGCAGCCGACTATGTTGCTGCACAACTTCCGCAAGTTATTTAAACGTCACCATAACAAAGTACTGCTTTATCCATGTTCATAAATGTCAATAGCTCATCGATGTCGGGCAGATTGTGCAGTCATTATTTTTTGACTGCAAAAAGGGTCGATTGGAAGAAAAATATTTTGCAAGCCTGTAGATATTCTGCACCGTGTGTGTGTTCAAAAACGCATGAGGAAAGAAGGTCGACTTCATAATTGCAACATTGTTGCCCCTGCACTGCACAAAATATTCTCTCTATGCATTTATGAAAAGAAATGCTGCCGCAGGTTTGCAGCAGGCGAGTATTATCAAAAACGTATTCATAAATGCAACATAGGTAGGCGATACGAAAAGTTTTGTGACGTTTCATTCTATCGCTATCCGAAATACTATTCACAACGTTACTCATGTGTTTTCGTTAGCCATATTTCCCTGCAATCCTGCAACAAAATAAAAATTACTGCGAAGTTGATCGCAGTTTGACGATCACATTGCTTTTATGAACGCAGTTACTGACTGCTGTCATGCAAAGGTAATGCAGCTTATTTACATTTATGAACGCAAATCTTGCAGGGCTGCCGCAGTGTGACGTTTATGAACTCAGCCGAAATGCGGTTGCAGTACCGTAGATTTCCGACGTTTATGAAAACACCATATATCTAAATGTGCGGCCAAGTTCCAATATAGACAGGTGGCCAACATACAGAGGTATTTGGAGGAACATTTGCATGGAATTTTCTTGGTGCTACTATATACTAGCCAACTTTACAGATTTTTTACAGAACCTTTAGTGGGAGCCGACAATATAACTAAAATTCAATGAGTTTGTAATTTAAAATTAATATTTATTCATTTTGTTAAATTTATTACATCATATTAGTTATTTTACTTGCATCTAAAAAGTTTTGTATTTTTTTTCGGTTTTTGGTTTTTTATTTCCTCTGTTATCAATAATTTCATCATTTTCAAAAAAATCCTTTTATATCTTACGAGTAATAACTTCATATTCCTTTTGTTTTTGTCACATTTTGTATTTTAATAAGTCATTTATTATTTCTCTGTTTAATTTTTACATAGAAAATTTGTCATTATATGTATTCTGTAGTCCTGTAAAATATTCTTATACCTTTCGTATAGTTTATAGATAAATACACATTATTCTTTTTTTTGGGATTTTTTTGAGTGGTTTTTTTTATATTTTTTTTGTGGTTTTTTTTTCAATTTTTCTTGCAATTAACTATTTAAAATTGCTATATATGTATGCATGTATGTTTGTATGTTTTATTTATATCCATTCCTATATTAAGAATATCTTCTTCACTATATTTCTTTTTTGAATATAAACAAATCAGAAGATTAGTAATAATTGAGAGAGAGAAAACGAATTGAACAAAAATCAAACTACAAATTTATTATATGTATAGTATATTGTATTTTTATTTTTTTTTTTGTTTACTTTTGTTAATCATTTAATATTTTATTTAGTAGCACCAAATGTATACATACTTTTAAATATTTCAAAACTGTGTAAAAATTGCATTTAAGAATTCAAAATTAAAATGTAAATGTTTCAAAAATCTACCATCATTTCACTGTAAAAATAAAAATTATTGTAGATTAATTCTTTGTTTTCTTCATCATTTTATTTATGTTTAGTATGTTTCTTTTTTTTTATTTTCCTTTAAATTTATAAGCTCAATAAATTTCATCTAATCTTTTTTGTTTTGTTTTCTTGTTTGTTTTCATTTAAATTTGTATTATGAAGTTGTCGTCTTGTTTGTATGAGTCAGCCTTAGCGTTTGATTTGTTATTGTTGCTAAAATTATAATAATAAATAACTGAATACAAACTATGCGATAAGTAACTAAGTTCTAGATAAAGGTTACTGCTTGATTTATCATTACGTTGATTATTTCCTCATTTTCTTTTGGACTGCAAGAAGCCACATTTATTCAGTTTGTCAATATTTTCTTAAATGCTTTTTTTCTGAACATTTTCTGACTCACTACCTGACCTGACTCGAAGGACATAAAAAGGACAAAAAAAAACATGGAAAAATTGTCTAAGCAAATAATTATTAAACATGGCCTAAACCAATCATAGGTTTACACATACATTGGGTAGTCTGAAACCTTCAGAACATCTTACTCACGAATGCAGTTCAAACGAACTGAACTAGATTCTAGCAATTAAATTATCAATCGGATTATCATTTATTTTTCTTCGTATTTGTTTTTGAATTGAAAATGTTTTTTATTTGATTCATTAGTAACTTACACAACTCCTCACTGAGGGTAACGGTCTGTTGGAAGGAATTCATCGTCATCGTGAAGTCACTTGTGGTGAGAAACGGAGGAGGAGCGTTTATCGAACTATCAGGCGACGACATATTAAAAGAAAGGATTTTTTTAAACAATACAGACACGGCACTGCTTATGCGACATCTTGGATTAAAACATGTGAAATCATTCAATCAATAGGTATGCAACAATTGCGGCGAACAGGTAGACTTTGAGGACATTACCAATATTTGAGAAAGTGTAAAAATCACTCATCCAAAACTAATTAAGGGCCTTCACATCATTTCACGGTGATTAAAAACCCACGTCTGGCAAGAACAACTGGATCAAGAGGAAGAATGTACGTTTGAAATACTCTATGTGACTTCTGATTGCTCATCAACAGCACATCTAATCGACGGAACACTCAGACTGATGTAAAAAAGAGTTGAAAAGTGTACTTAAATGTATCACAATGAAGAGAGAGGCATCTAGTCTCAATTACTGCAAATGAGAGAAGTCAAAAAAACGACATGGCTCAGAAATGCATCATTCTTTCAAAGAATGCAAAGCCATTTATTCCCGACCAAACTAACAAAAATTTCATACGCATTTCAAATTCGGTGCCTACGTCAAGCAGAAGTAAGAAAAATAACTTACTTCAAGAATTTGAACAAGCAACTGAAGCTAACACAACTAAAAGAAAACTCGAAGCAGAGCCAAATACAGAATTTAATGATTTCAAAGGCAACAGCATTTGAAAGCTCGATCAAAGACAGATCTTCTTCTGAAAGTTATCAGAAATCTTTTCAATTTCAAGCGGATTCCGGCTCCACGCCTCTCCAAGATTCAATTCATCAGTCGTTACGTTTCGGAGGCCCTTTAGTTAGCACTTTATTTGAACGACAGATCAGATCTCCATTTTCTGATCAAATGAAGGATGAGAGATGGAAAATCACGACGAAAACCAAAAAAAAAAAACATAGAATAAAAAAATTAATAAAACAAACTGAATAAATGTGGCTTCTTGCTATCGTACATCGATAAACGAATACATAACAACTTTAGTTTATGTATATATTTAACTGTTACAATATAAAAACAAAGCTTAAATACCGTAACGACTTTATACAAGAAACTCTACATAAAAACTACAAACAAAATAAAAAACAAAACTCGTAACAGAAACACGAAATAAAAATAAAAATGATTATGAAAACTATCAATGCGCAACACAGTCAAAGATATATGTATATATAGAGAGAGAAAGAGGGAGAGAAAGAGAGATGGAAAACAAAAGAGAATATTCTAGATGTAAGTAAACACTAGCAATGGTAATCAAAATAAAGTGCAACTATGAGTCAATTTTATTTTCTCTGTGTTTTTTATTATTTTTTTATGATTTTTATTTATTTGTATTTTTCTACGAAAAACAATCATTTACACGTGTAAAATTAAAAAAAAAATATATATATATATTTATATATTGATTAAGAAAAAAAAATAATTTTTTAATTATAATAGAATATGACGCTAAGACCAGCAGTAACACAATACAACTCCTGATACATTTGTTGTTATACAGATTTTATTTAGAATTTTTTTCTTTCTTTCTTGTTTTTTTTGTATTCAATTTTCAGTGTTTTGGTTTTACTTCAAAATAATCAAATTTACGTTCTGAATCGGGAGGAGGGGAAAGAAACTATATTAGTTGTGTAGAATTATGTATATAAGTATATGCTACTACTTCTATTATACGAGCGCAGAATAATAAATTCAAATAAAAAACAACAAACAATTGTTTTATTATAATAAATAAAAGGTGTGTATGCGTGAGACCGAGGGAGAGATATATAGTTAGAGATCTTCCCCCGACAGATGGTGTATCTATTAATATTACTCAATTAAAATTAATTAATGATAAGCAGGTGAAATCAGTTTAAAACAAAAAAAAAGAAATAAATTTACTGTAGAATAGATAAGGAGGAAAAGAAATGCTGCGACAAACGACAAACAAAGAAAAAACCTATCCGCGTATGCTCGCGCTTGCCTGTGTAGTGTTGTGTGGTATATTTGTTTTCTTTACTCTTTATTCACTTTTGTCCTTAATAAAATCGTCAGCTTATTTAAATTTACTTTATACTTGCTTCCTTTTTTCTTTTTCTTTTCTCTCTTTTACAAATACTACTATGTACTAGATATATTTGCATATAAATATATCAAAGTGTATGTAAGTGTATGTGATTAATATTTTAAAAAGTTGGATTTAATTTTTTTTTTTACAATTTAATATATTCATATATATTTATTTATATATTATTAGTAATTGTTTTTGTTTTTTTTTATATTGGTATTCAATATCCACTTAATATTTAATTTTAAATACAAATATCTTTATTTTTAATATATTTTTTGTTTTGTTTTGTTTTTTTTTGTTTTATTGATTTTTTAGAAGAAAAAAAAGAAGAAACTAGCTCCACTCTTTTTTTTTTGTTTTTTTTGAATTGAATCCTTGTTCCTTGCTTTGCTTTGCTTTTTCTAATTACTTTCCTTTCCCTTCGTTTGTATTTTCATAGATAGGTTTCATATAATTGTGTTTTTTTTCTCATTTGTGAAATAATTCGCGCATTTGTTATTTTTTTTTCTCTTCCCTCATGTATAATTTTTAATCGCTTACTTTGCAGCTCAGTGGCTGTGAAATAATTACTACTTTATGTATTCTTTTTTTTTTATTTTTTGTTTTAATAAATTGTAGTAATTTATTTTCTCTGGTTGTTTATGAACTTCTGTTTTATTTTTAAGAGCTTATGTAGTCTACATCTTCACCATCCTTGCCTAGTTCTTTAAGTTTCTCTTCGCGTGGTTTGGCATTGCCAAATATCCGAGCTGCTTGGCTTGTCTCCGCTAGAGCGTTTATGGGTGCTTTTATAGTTCGGGGTTTTAAATTAAGTCGTGGTCTTTCACTGTCGTCGGCTGAAAGAAATATCCAATTAATATTCGCTTTTCATATTTGCACAAAGCACTTATTAGTACACAAAGCAGAGGCGGGTGGGGGTTATATTTTTCGATGAGTCATGTTTGAGGGATACTACATTTTTATGAAAAAAAACTAAATCCGCAGTCGCATCACCAGACGTCCGCAGAAACGTTTTCATTAACAATTTATTTGCCATATTTGTCGGAGGAATATGTAGTCAGTTCCCCAGTTTAGACACCAACTGGGCAAATATTTACAAGTTCAACCAGAAAATGACAACAGTACGCGATAAAACGCAAATGTGTATTGAAAATTCATATTCCTCGTACATGTCAATTCGTTTGTGTTATACACAGCCAACAACGTCCTTACGTGAAGGCTATGATGGGGTGCTCATTTCAAGGTGTAGAACACAAACAATTGGTAAGACTGACACATCCATTCGTTGAGAAACTGTTTTGTCTTGGGGATCATCGCTCATGTGTAAATGGTGATTACATAAGCGCTCTGAATCATAGTCAGTCATATCGTTGATTAGTTGACAGAATGGAATACACATCGGAATAATTTTCACCCATAATTGAGTCTACTTCTGAATCATATCTTACACAAGGTGTCACAAGTGGGGTCACTGATTTCAGATGATTCAAGGTGGCGTTAGTAAAGCCAAACTGATGATCTCTCATTTTGCCTTGCAACGACCAAATTGAGAAATCAAACATTCCTTCTTATGGAGTCTATGAGTAACATCAGCGGTTGCAAAAAGCGGGGATACACAAAATTCATTTAAAATGATGATGCGCATGCTGCATGACCGCTGTTGATGACATCACCTTTTTTTTGTGAGAGTCAAAATTTGTGAGGTGAAAGCTGCACCTGCACAACAGAGCTGATTCTCGGTGCGAAACGAAAAATTCTCCGTCAGATATATGGTTCAGTCTGCGACGAAACCATACAACCACAAACTTTATGAGCTTTTCAGTGATATGGATGTAGTGTGAAAGGAAAACATCTGCTAACTACATTGACTCGTCCATATGGAGCACATACATACATAAATACCAATGGTCATGCTTCTCGGGGAGCCAAAGTGACCAAATTTCCAGTATGTATATCGACCCCGGATGTAGTTAGGTTAGGTCCGGGGATAGATGCGAAAGCCATATGCCACTTAGGTCCTGGTCAACCCATTGTCATGCCCGCGGATGTGAGCTTGGCATGAAAAGAAGCACCAATGGTGGAAAACTACTATTGCTCAGGCTTAATCAGTAGGTACTAGATTGTTCGTATTTTCAACGAAAATGTACTACGTTCATCGTGTCTAAGCAATTTCAACCGAAATTGGAAATCATTCAGGCATTTATTTTAAGGATCTTCCGATAAAACTCAATATTGTGAGTCCTTAAAGCCATTTGAAAGAAATCTCTTAGTTTCTAAAATGTAATAGAAGACAAGCGGGAGAGCTAGTACAGGCAGTTTATGTTTTGTCCATTAAAAAAATCCCGGAAAAACACAAAGATAGCTATGCGGCCCTGACCGTGAGCAGACAACTTGAGGGAGTTTCGCCTGAAAATCTGACCGCTAGTCTTTACGGAAGACGGAAGCCATTGAAGCACTCGCTTTCAGATCTTAAGTCTTCATCGCGCTTCCGCAAATGAGTAACCGCATGCATGTACAACCTTAATCTTCGAAATAATCAGGCATTTCGAAACAATTTGTGGGAAAATTGAACACAGTTTTAATGGCTTCTTGTTTAGGTAAGCATACGTAAGACAGACGTTTTGTTTGCCCACGCTAGAGATGGAAATCACCTAGAGACTCAACGATGAATGAAAGACATTACCCGACGATGAGTATGCATTCCCTCACTAAAGTCTGTTCTATTGCGGCAGTTATGCATAAATAGGGGACTCTTCGTTACATTTTTAGTCAAATAAGAAACGTGACTACCTAAATATACAATGACTAAGAAAAGTGTACTAAATTTGTGTGTGAACTTACAAATTATACAACCAACATAACCTTAACATTATCCCATCGTCATTGCAAAAGAAAGAAACGTAAAATCCACTTACCCAAGGATGATGGTGGTCTATCATTTGAAGAATTCTGACTAAAATTCCGATCACGTTCGCCACCGGGACCGCCACGTGGTCGACTGAAATTGTTATAACGATCTCCGCCATCTCGACTGCTGCCGCCGAAGCTGCCTTCTCTGGTATTACGATCCATATTACGATCGAAATTACGATCATCAATGAAAGTGCCGTATTTTCCTCGATTCGCAGGGCGATCTATTTATATATATGCATACAAAACATAACCAAAAAAGGAATAGAAAAAAAAACAAAGAAATATTCGTATTCTTCATTAGTTTAGCCCAAAAAAGAGAAAATACAATGGTATCAATTACCATTATATCCTCTATTCATTCCACCACCACCTCCACCACCGCCGACACGATTCCTATCATTGTGTCCATAATTATCATTGTACGCACCTCTGTTATCGTTGCGGTTACCTCCGTTGCCGCCGCCGTTACCGCCGCTACCACTACCGCCGCCGCCGCCGCCGCCTACACTACCACCACCGGTATTGCGGCCAAACTGTTGATGATTGCCACCGCCTTGTCGTGGTGGTCCACGTTTTTGGAAACCGCCTCCTCTGTTGATAGGGAAAGAAATGATTAACATTTTGATGCAAGCGTTTTTAAATAGAGATCCTGCAGAAGTTGGAGCACAAAATGTTACTCAATTCTGAACTGATGGAAATGGAAGTTAACATTAGGTACTTTCTTTATATCCCATGATCTTGACTATTGACCAAAAAATTGGCTACGTCGTCGTCGATCATCAAAATGGTCATAATCAAGCTATCGAGACGCTCAACATCCGTTGAATTTGCATGAAAAATGTACATTGTTCGACTGTCGAGATCGTGATCAAACAAATAATTCATTAAACTTTACCACCACGAGACGCATAAGTTGTACATAAGTCGATTACTTGGCAATGATACCCTCAAAGTACCCACTTCCGTAAGAGGTTTGACGTAAAAAGGTACTAAGACGTCTGCTTCGAAGATTGATAAGAAAATCATCAACTTTCGAAAAAAGATATCAAATTATCAGAGCACAATATCAGCAACATTGTATTTGAGGTTATATTAGACTCTGTCAATATTTTTTTTATAATCTTCAATCTCTTGTTTTCCATCGGAACTATCTTCGTAGATATGATATTAATTGAATTGTATTTGCGAAGTTGACGTGGAAGAAAATATATGGGGAACACATTCTGCCTTGTTGCCCACTTTTTCAATCGCAGAACCAAACTTGTTTACGAGTCGGCATCAGATTCGTCTCTTGTTTCTTCATTTCACCGAGTTTAAAGCCACTGAAAGCCTAAATGATGACAATGAAAGTGTTTATGGAAGAACTGCAACAATCCTATGGAGGCGAACTTCTTTAAGAAGTGACTTTAAATGTGCCCCGGTCGGCGAGCTTGATTGTTTTGTATCGATTTCCATATCGATCTATCAGACATTCATTCAGTTCGGAACAGCATTTCATTGTTTATTAAAGTTCTCAAGTCAAATCAAAAGACAAACAATCGAACTGAAGGGACTGCAAACTGTTTACTTGTGATTGATATTGATTCCATCGAAGACTTATGTCAATTCAGAGAAACATTTAAGCAAATTCTAAAAAAAATAAACAAAAACTGCTTGCAAAGATAAGGTTGGTCTCTACTTTGATGCCAGGGGACAGCATTTTCAAAACCGCTTTACCACACCCTTCGATGAGCATTATTGCTAACTTGGGACAGATGTAAAATGATCCGTTTATTCAATGGCACGCGAGAATTGAAGTCACTGGCGAGATGACGCTTGTTCCCGTCCCGACTCATAACCAAACAATTGTATATGAATGTAAATGTAGCGAATTGAAGGCGTATATGTTCTTCCATCGAAGGAATCTTCACTACAATCCCAAGATCCACAAAACGAATTTGAGCGCTTAGCACCCAACTAAACAATTTCACAGTTGAATGTGGTGGAAGGCTAACTTTGAAGATTCTACTTGTGTATCAGCCTCAATTGTTTACCACAATTTGTTGTACTTTAGAAGTGTTTCTTAGAATCAAGCGCCAATTTAATTATTTTACGTAAAAACATTCTAATGTGGAAAAACTCTGAACAGCTTTTCCACACTGATTTACATATCCTGTTTCTTTGAAGCGCAATTCCTAGTCAATTTCAGCCAAATTTATGTATTTAAATCTAATGCCAGCATTTTAAAAGTATTCTCCTTTCTTAATTGTTATTATCAACAAAAAAAAAACCAAAATCTTTGGACGCTTATCTCGCTTGCACAAATTTGTAGAAGAAAAAAAAACACGTGTTCTCTGCACGAAAGAGTTGACATATTTCAGCAAATGGTCAAAAAAAAACCCGTCTATTTCCCTCGCGGTGTGAAAAAATAACAAAAGAACATTTATTTAAACCAAGCCGATGTCGATTTAACTCCACCATGTCCCAAAGCAACACACATTTTAACGCAACACAAAACACTTACCGGTCATTTTTCCTTTGCTCAGCAATATCAATCCGAAGCGGGGCCGACAGATCATCCAGTTTAATTCGTCCATCGCGTTCTAGCGCCTTTTCCAGATCCTCAAGAGTTTCAAACTCTACATAACAGAATCCTTTGAATTGATCTGTCTCACGATCCTTTACCAAACGGACATTCTTCACATCGAAGTCCTGGAAAATTTTCATGACATCACCCTGCACCAGGCCTTGTGGTAAATTGCCAACATAAGCAATGAATGGTGGTTCCGTTGGAAGTTGTTTCTTAGGACGATCGCCTCCATATCCACCTCTATGGAATTTTTTTTTTGGGAAAAAATAGAGATAAAAATACAAACAATGAACAAAATTAGAGGAAAAAAATGATCAACAAAATTTTGTAGTGTTATATAAACAAATTAATTGCCAACTAATTATGAATTCCTCACGCTGCCACATAAGTCGATAACACTCGAACCAAACTTCTCTAGCCATATCATTTTACCACGCGAAAGAAACGCAGTGACGACAGAATAACCGATGATTTTCATTTTGAGATGAAATACCAACGAAAAATGCTCTTCTTTTTGGATAAAACTTTTTTCCTCGGTTGCCTTTTTAGAGCGCAAACCGCACATATCGCCTGCGAGGGAGAGTAAGAACACATTTTTTCACTCAGCCGCCCTAGTGCCCAAAAAAAAGATTTTTTTATTGTTACATTGCCCGGGAAATTAACGACGTCCAACCGAGGCTACATCAAATATTTCACACAAATTCGATTCACACACAATATCAAGGGGAATTGAATGGTTTTTTAACACTTTTCAATTCGTTTAACAATAGTTTTTAATTAATATTTACCTAGCGTGATCAAAACCACCTCTTCCAGCCATGTTTTATTTTTTCAAAATGGTATAAAAAATCTCCTTTGCAGCACGAAGATGGGCGAGAAGTGCTTCAATGCCAGACGCGTTGTCTCTTTTCCGTGCAGATAGGTTTACCGCCTTCGCGGCCGTATAGTCTATTCCGTTGAGCTGATGACCAATGATTCTGATACCTTCGGATCCGCGGCGAATTCTCAGCTGGCAAATGGGATAAAAATGGCGATGGCCTGGGTTGAGTTTCTGCTTCGAGCTAGAATACTTTCCCTGTCTAGCGCACGCTAAAGACCTATCAATGCACTTGAATAGGCCGGATGGCGGATAAAGTGTGACTGTTTTGTGTGTAAAAGGCAACCGGCCGCGAACGAATGAAAGGAATGAATGAAAATAATGCAAAAGCGCTTTTTTGATGTTAAAAATTGTACGGCGTCAATGAATTACATGCGCTGAGCACTGCTCCGGATCTATTAATATGATCGAAGTGACATGCGGCTTGAAGGGATTTGCAGAAAATCCTCTTTAATTTCGCACTTTTTTTGAAATTTTCAGATTTGTTTGGTACTAAAAGGTGCTTCGGCGAGAATTACCGCGCATAATCGCAGTTATTGTCAATCACTTAGACGAATTAAATTGTACCAATTACGCTGTCCTTGGCAACACAGGGATAACTATGAATTTTAAATATATTTTTTAGTTTTCTTTTATACAATATTCTCCTTGTATTTGGCTTGCTTCAATTTGATTTTCTGATATATCGGAGTAATTAGTGATTACGAAAGTAATTAGGAGGGAAAAGCGTGTTTAGTACAGGGATGTTACACCTGGTGTTTCATACGAAAACAGCAATATTATGCATAAATTTATGAAATCTATTAGTGCTTGTCTAACGATTGCATGTTCTGACCGGAATGCAGATAATTTATGTTTACTAATCATATATGTTTCAAAAATCAGTCGAAGGAAGCACCTTGTATAACAGAGAAAGCAAAACTGTGCAACAAAAAACCCACCGCTTCTGCAGTGCTGAATGCTTCCATTATAATGCCTTCAAATGGACGAAATTATCAATATTCGAGTCAGGGATACCAACTGTGCAATTGTCAGCAAATTATTTCACAGTGAATTCACACAAAAGCCCAAGAAATTTATAAGTTATCTGCAAGAAACTAATATAGTTATTTATATAACGAATAAATTATTAGTAACAAGTGTCCACACTGGTTATAAAAATTCAATTTTTAACTTGCAACTAACTTCACCCACCCACTCATCACTGACAGCAGCTGTCATTAATCCTTTTCGCTACATCAATCTGCAGAAGTGTACACGTTTTTGTGAGTTTCTACAAAAGATTTCATCAGTTTTTCATTAAAAAAATATACATAAATTGCTTACAGAAACGTAATAAATTCTCCACATAATGGTCCTTACAAGTCGTTTTTACAAGGAAAAATATCCGGAAATCGAAGATGTCGTCATGGTTAATGTGCGGTCAATCGCCGAAATGGGTGCATACGTTCATCTATTGGAGTACAACAACATCGAGGGCATGATTCTGCTTTCAGAATTGTCCCGTCGTCGTATACGTTCCATAAACAAACTGATTCGAGTTGGTAAAACAGAGCCAGTTGTGGTCATTCGTGTTGACAAAGAGAAGGGTTACATAGATTTGTCCAAGCGTCGTGTATCTGGTGAAGATGTTGAGAAATGTACTGAACGTTTCGCCAAAGCGAAAGCAGTTAGTTCAATCTTGAGACATGTTGCCGATATTCTGGAATATAATTCAAATGAGAAATTTGAAGAGCTTTATCAGAAGACTGCGTGGTATTTCGAGGAGAAATACAATAACAAGGCGGCGGCGTATGACATCTTCAAACAGTCCGTTCAGGATCCCTCGATTTTGGACGAATGCGGTCTGGATGCTAGCACCAAGGAAGTGCTTTTGCAAAACATCCAACGAAAGTTGACCTCACAAGCAGTTAAGATTAGGGCCGACATCGAATGCTCTTGCTACGGTTACAAAGGTATTGAAGCAGTAAAGTCTGCACTCAAGTCTGGACTGGATGTTTCGACAGAAGATATGCCAATTCGTATCAATCTCATTGCGCCACCACTTTATGTGATGACAACTTCGACGACAGAGAAAACCGATGGTCTCAAGGCCCTGGAGCTGGCCATTGTGAACATTCGCAAGAATATCAAGCTGAACGAGGGTGAGCTGAAGGTGATCATGCCACCGAAAGTCGTCACAGCCATGGATGAGGCCGACTTGCAGCGGCGCATGGAACGTGCTGAGGCTGAAAATGCTGAAGTTGATGGCGATGAAGAACAGGAAGGCGACCAGGAAGGAATGCAATTCGAGGGTGGTGAAAATGACGAGGACGAAGAAGGCGCCAACGACGAGGAGGACGAAAACGAGAACTAGATCGTCGGGGCCTGTTTTGTATTTAAAATTAAAATTTATTTGTGTTCCCCATTGATTTTTAGCTAATAACCACTCGGAGCAAGAGTGGCGTAAATAAAGCTGAACAAATGAGAACGTTAAGTAATTTTATATGCAATTGTGTGGTTGTTTAATTTTGCAAGAGGTGGTTGATGAAGTGATGTTGTTTGTTGTTCCATAGCCTTTTGGTCTGTGTTCACTTAGCTGTAAGTTCAATGCGTGGACGTGCAACACTGCGAAAGGTTTTTAATCAAATACCGAGATGTGGAGTTTCTGTTCACCTAAGGGACGTGAGATGTTTAAGGCATAAAATTCTGTCAAGGAATTGGCGACTTGGCACATCTCAAGGCACGGCCTTGCAACCTTTGCGCTTTCATCAAAAACTGGTAGTCGGAGATGATCGGTTGTGCTTCATTCAAAAATTTACTGACTACTCGTAACTACTTCTCAAGTTATTCCTGCTATTTTAGGACACAGCGGTCGTGTGGAATACAGGGTCTATTGTGCAAGCTGAATGAGGAGTACCTAGAATGTTGTCGAAAAAACGATTCAGAGGATTTGGGAACAGCTCTTTCGAAAACTGGCAGGTTGAGGTGGCTGATGTATAGCTTCTTCATTGTATTGTTAGTGGGACCACTTGGGTGTGGCTTGGTCAATTAAGAGATAGAACCGGGAAGGAGAAGAGCAGCTTCTATATAACTCGTTTGTGGTGATGCATAGTCTCACGGCGCGATCAGCGAAGCTGTAGTGTTCTGCAATAGTACCACCACATGACTTATGTATGTAACCTGTTCAAGGAAAGCAGCTTGTATAGAGCGGTCTGGACCAGATCAATTTGGATGCTTGGCATGTAATGTTTGCCGGTCATTTCGTGTTTATTTGTGGAATCACTGCCGCTCGTAGGTTGCATGGGGCCAGGGGTATCGTTGTTAAGACTAGTTCAGTGGAGTGCGAGACGCAGATTTGTTGCTGGCTGACTCATTAGTTGTGCGGAATGTTTCTATAAACTAGCACTCAGTACAAGCTAATGCGCTTGGAGGTGAACGACAGTTCCCCCGTTATTTGCATCAGCAACCTAAAAACTGGGCCTTAGTAAAGTACAAGCGACACACCTAAATAAAATGAAATGTTTGGCGCTACAGTCCACTCCACTCGTAGCTTAGGTGCAATTGTTCTTTCACGAGTGGAGATGACTCAATTTAAAGTCGACACCGAATGGCGAAGTATGAGAAAATCGTTTCCTGAGCAAGTGTGCTCTTTGAGCATTGTCACTTGTCAGTGGCTCGAGGTGGCGTCGCGGAATAAGAAAGTTTCAAGAATTTAACCAAGTGTCAAGTCACCTATTCACTAGCCGGCGAAGAACACCACGAAAGTGGATGTTGGGACAGAACCACCATGTTGCATTCGATTTTAACAAGAACTTTATCACTGGGAAGTAACCTACTCGTCCAACGTCGCAAACATTTAACTACATCCCCACTCGAGCGGATTTTCAAGTGAAAATGCAGCCTTGCTTGTCGGCCAACAGATATAGTAAGACTTCTCAATGCTATTCGTCTTCTCTGAAGTGGCCTCACCCGATGCTCTCCCCCTTCTTCTTCTACGTAGGCAGCCACAGTCCGAGGTGGACCTGACCCTCACACGAAGCACTCCAGAAACCCCAGAAACCACGAAAAATACCGTGAAAACGCATCAAAAAATGATCGAGACGAGGTGTAATCGATTGAGAATAGCAAACATTACTTTATTACTTACATCTGCCTTTAATTAAATTCTCCTAATTAAAACTACTTATTACAAGTTCAAAGAACAGTTAAAAATGTTTATTTAATCAGAATCACTTTCAGAACTGCTTTCATCTTCATTTGGTGAACCATCGGACATAACAACATCGGCCGCCGTACTGTCGTCGAACGTGAAGCCGCCATTCAGACCCTCGGAGAAGGCTTTCATTCGTTCCATCTTCTTCTGTTTCTTCTCCTTCTTCAGTTCCAGGGCATTTGTGGCTTTCCGTTTCTTACCATTTTGTTGAGCCTTCTCCTCGTCCTCCTCTTCGTCCGAGACGTGGCCGTTTTGCTTGCCGTTCGCTTCCTTTGGCGCTGTGTTCTTTATCGGCTTTACGCCGTACGCGTTGCAGAATCGATGGTAGCTCTGCGCAGATTCCAGCTTCACTCTGCTTCGGATTTCTTGGATTTGTTCGGTGCAAGTGCTCAACACGCTGTTCGCCAGTGTGAACTTTTTGTGACAACGATTGGCAACGAAGAACAACTCGAGGAGTTTATTGAATTCCTTAACAGATATTGAAGCAGCTTTCACTGTCGCGCCTATGTGCTGGGCGATGATGGTTTCAATGCGTTTGAATTTCTTCTTTGACGCCGCCTCGTCCTGCTTGATTAGCTCGTGGTTTTGGTACACCGAAGTGAGCAGTTCGATTACTTGGATGCGTCTGAACGTACGAGTCGACTCGGATATACCTTTTTCCGTCAAGGTAGTCGCCAGACTCCACACGCCGTGCCAACGCAGCTTGAAAATGTCACTGAGAAGGGTGATGTTCACAGCGGGGTTTCTCGACTTGATGAAATCCTCCAGGTACTCGGTTATTAGAGACAATACCTGGTCATTGGTGCCACCTGCACTCATTAGTTTTGCGTTCGCAATGAGGAACATGCAGCACTTGTTCTTCAATCGGTTCTGAACATCGAACACTATCGGTCTGGACTTCTTCTCGATGATCATTCGGATGAAATCGACGAGATTGGCTTCGGTCACGTCTTGAACAGAGCCGAACTGCCTTAGCGCGGTCAGCTTGTTGAGGATCTTCTCGACCTTCACCAGCAGCGGCTTCAGTTCGTCATCGACACAGAACTCCAGCATGTTGAAGAGGGCTAACATTACCTCGATGGTTATCAGTAGGCTCGGCTCCTGCTGAATGTAGATTTCAATGAGGTCAAGTACTCGAATTCGGAAATGCATGACTGTGGTCATCTGCACACGATGGCTCTTCGATTTCTTGTTTGTTCCTCCGGATTTCTTCAATGCCTTGAACGCATTCGCGAGGGCCTCATCCAATTTCTTGCCCTCCTCTTCTGTCATGTCGTTCAGATCGATCGAGTCTTGATCGTCGTCCTTTGGCAATGCGGCGCCAAGCGCAAGAGAGACGGCATTACGAAGCTTATCGGTTTCAGTGACATCGTCTTCGTCGGCATCTTCTTCGTTTTCAGCATCGTCGTCGTCCTCTTCTTCGTCATCGGAGCCGCTCTCTCCGTCATCGGCCTCGTCTTCATCATTACTTGCATCTCCAGCATTTTCAGCTTCATCCTCGTCATCATCGTCGTCCTCACCTTTAGCGCTCAATGGATTTTGTCCGTCTTTCATGTCCAGCATTGACAAAATCTGATGCATGGCCGTCAGGGTCAAACTGCCGCACAGATGAGGGAACACAGTGCTGACAATGTTCCTCAGTGCGCTGGCGTTTTGCGACAGCAAATGCAGGAACAAATCAATGACCACTTCAATCCATTCCGGTTCGGATTCCGCCGCATTTCCATTCACTTTCTTCTTCCCCTTCGTCATATCCATACACTTCTCCAGATCTACAATAGCTGTCTCTGCCATTTCTTGTTCCCTAAACAACTGGAAGCCCATGTGCCCCAGGAGGATGTGAAACACCAGTTGCAGCTTCTTTTCGTTGCCATGCAGCTTCTTTTTGCAGTGCAGTTCTGTGTACATGTCATTCCAAGCCTTCAGGATCTTCTCGTTGATCTTTTGACTGAAGTACTTTGACGGGTTCTTCTTTTGCACGTACTCATTGCACGTGTCGGCCAGAGAGACCAGAATGGACTTCTCGTTGGTCAATGCAGACACTTTCGACTGCAGACTCGCATAGAAAATGTTCTTCATGTGCACGCCAAAATGCTTCTGCAGATCGCTGGCCTCTTTGCGGGTGCAAATCTCCCCCGAATTGTCGACGTTGAACAGCCCGATGGTCATGAAGAATTGCAGCTGCTCCTGCCGCCAAGCGAACGAGTTCTGCACCGCCTTGTGGGACAGCAGCCCTTGGAGTATATAAGCAGCGTTTTGCCGCTCAAAATTCAGCCAAGTTTCCGATGCGTTTTCTGGATTTTTGGGCAAGCGATTCAAGAAAACTTCCTTGTATGTCTTGAAGATCTCTTGGACACCGGCTTCGCCGAGGAATCCAATCAACTGATGGACCACGCGTGTTTTGGTGAACTTTTCAATGTTGAACGTTCCCGGGTGGAAAATCAACCGATGGATCACCTTGACCCGCTGCTCATCGCTCGCTTTGGAGCACGCGGTACACAAGCTCTCAAAGAATTCATCGTAGAACGCCGTGAGTGTTTCGTCCTTCTTGGTTTTGGCATTTTTAAGGCTTCCAACGATCATCTTCATCAAATTCGGCGAGAGCAACTGCGAAACGGGCGTCTTATCGTTGTCCAAGTTAGCCAGCACATCGGCGCTGATTTTCAGCGATATAATCTGCTGCAGCTTGGTGGGATTTGCAAGACCCTCGTCAACATGATTCGACCAGAAATCACCCAATCCGACGCACGTAGCCACGTACACGCCGAATGCCTCCAAGGCCGGGTGAGTCAGGATATCCGAGCTGTTGCTTCCCCAGAAAAGACGAACAAGATGCTCTTGACTTTCGCCGTTCAAAAGGTGCGAGCCCCCAAAGTGAGACTTCATAAACTTGCCACTGAGAATTGTTGGGAACTTGCGCTGCACAACAATAAGGCAATGGACACTTTGGACTGTCTGCTTTGCCCATGGTTTTGTTAGCTCCTTGATGAGCAGCGGCCAGACAGACTGTTCAAATTGACTTTCAGTGATCTGCAAAGAAAGCCAACACGGATTAGAGAAGTGGATCATTTTGGGCCGACGGATAGTTACCTGTTCGATCAGATCAATGAGGAAATTGTACGCCAACGAGCAGTGATATGTTCGATGTTTGGTCGCTTGAATGAGAATGTTTGCGATTTGCTCCAAGTGTTCGGCGTTGACTTCCTTTAACTTTCCCGAACGCAGTAATGCTGCGCTGACTAAAATTTTGCCAACAACTGCGTTTGCATCTTCCTGCGGGGTGGATAAATAAAAGTGAGGTTAGCTTTTTTTGGGGATTACATATTTGAAGGTGTTCACATGTTACAGACGAAGTGTGGTCGAACTGAGTTATTGTAGCATGAGTTCGTGGAGTGATGTGGAATAGGTGGTCTTTCGAATGACACGGAAAACATGCGGTGTTCCTATGTCGCTTGCGTCTTTCTGCCATCTTCTCTTTTTCGATGGGTGGCCACATGAGAATTTCGTCGCCTCCATGTCGAATGACATGCCACGCCTTGTGGTATATGTGAGAACCAAGCTTAGATATAATCTAAATCGGAACAACAACCGCAAAAGGACCGAACATTCTAGGTTAGGACGTGGCAACAGTCGCATACTGTGGGCAACTCGGCAGAGGACGTTGACATGGAACACACAAGTGGTGACCCGAAACCAACTGGCCATGTGCAATTATACAGGGCTAGCTAGACTAACTTGGCGTGTGCAATTATAAAGAGGTTGCTGCAAATCGCGCTGGCTCACGTGGTTTGTTAGTTAAGACCCATGTTCCTCGATTTGATACGAATTTCTTACACTCTCGCATGCAAGGGTGAACCAGCTGATAACCCACTGACCTTAATTGCAAGAACAAAGAACTTTCCCTGAATTAGCACACAGGTGTTGTTAATGGCTCCACACTTCTTACACTTCAAACAACTCCGTTTTTTTTCAGACACGCTCGCTCTGCCATCCTTGCGTGCTCACCTTAAATCAGATTACTCAGTCGTAGTGCGACGCTACACTGTGACAACGACTGCAAATCACAAGGTGTCAGTGACTCCAAGTTAAAACCCAGTGTTCGCCTTCACAACTTTCTAGGTTGCTCCAAGGCATTCTTAAACATTCTTACCCCTGAATCTCATTTGAATATTACCTCGAAATGCCAGTGAAACTAACCAATCCCTGACCACACTCATGTCACACCACTCAGGCTCCTCAGCTGACCTAGACAAACTGCAAAAGCCTTCTTCAGTTTAAAACTATTGAGACTGGTACCAATTATTACCTGGCATTGACCTCAAACATAAACTAATCCCACAAACTAATCGCTTCCACATTAGCATACTTTCACTCTGATAATCACCAATTTGTATCCATATATTCATGAGAGGGTAACCAGTAAGCACCACCCCAAAACTAAACAGCTTGCCACGTCTGCCCCAACGTCGCCGCCCTTGCCTTGCGTTTGAAAATTCCTTTCGTCTATCCATCGGGTAGACACGGACACGGACACGCTCAGCTTGTTTGTTTATTGAGATTCCACCAAACATTCCGATCGATTTAGCATGTTTATAACCGACTTCTGATTGTGCTGATGGCAAAAATAGATCAAGTTCCAATAAGTTATATCGATAATTCGAATGTTGCCACGACTACCGGACCCCAATTCGGTGGATGGGGGTTTGTTATTTTGCAAAAGCTCCACCACGAGCACACGAACGCAAATTCGATGTGGAGAATGTAGGCTTTTTTTCGTGCCCAAAAACCAAACTATGTCACATTATCGTTTTGGTTGTCGAAGGTGCGTGAATCTTTGCGGCGGTACAACGTCAAATCAAGTGAGTCAGTGAAGAACGTGCAAGGGGATACAAAGTGCATCATTCATTCATAGAACAGTGACCTTTCAACGAAGACGTAAGTTACTCCCGCTTAGGAACGCATTAACGTTATTTTGAGCATTTTTTTTTTGTTTTTATCCTTTTCTATACATTTTTTCAAAAGATGCCACATCACTGTTTGTTAACGTCCTGTACGAGCCACTATAAGTGCGTTCACGATATTCACATTTGCTATCACAAATACAAGTACTGCAGCAGCCATGTGTGCTGTAATTGCAGCTGCTACCATCGTCATCGATGCTGTTACTGCTGGTGAAGACGACGCGGCACCAGGTTGGACCATGAATTGTGTTCGTTTTAGAAGATAAAAGGAAACAAATTATTACCCCCAATGTTATATAAATAGAAAATTCGAAATAATCAAATCAGCACACGCGACACGCAGTTGAGGCCAGCACCACATCACGATTTATATCCTTTCTGAAGGCAAACGTTCACATCATCCGACCATTCGTAAATCAAAGTACAAAGCACCTCCCCCCCCCGTAGTCATGTGTGTCATTCTTCTTTGCAACGAATAAAGTGTGAATCGATTTCAAACACAACACCACCATCACCAAGAGTTAACAACGAAACAGCTACTTCTTCAGACAATTTCCGCTGTTGGGAAATTCGACCAGAAGAGGTCTAGTATACGATCGAACATTCACCTGTCTGTGAAACAAGAATTTTGGAGAGGATCCTCTTTGAATCCGTTTGTGATGCACACATCTCTTGATCACCGTTAGTTAAAGGTAGTTGATAGATGTTTTCTTTTTGTCAAATGGCGCGGCGCCGACTTTGTTAAACACAATATAAATAAATAAATAACTTATATTAAGAAGGTTTACATTTCAATCAAGGGGAGGATGATGTTATTTGTCCTCGCAAAACTTGTGATTATCCTGCATCGACTGAGGGTAGGTGTTGGGTCAGTACAATAAATAGTTTGATGAATAAAAATTCACATTGGGAGAGTTGAAGGTAAGTCACCTTCTTTTTGCAGATGACTTAATTATCCTTACATCCTCCCAGACGGAACTCCAGCGCGCACTCGATAGGTTTGTTGCCGAAAGTGCAGATGCTGGGATGAAGATTGACGTGGCCAAATCAGAGGTTATGGTAATTTCCGGAACGCCTGTTCAATGCGCTCTGCTTGTTAGTGGAGTCCCATTGAAACAGGGGGAGAAGTTCAAGTATCTCGGGGGGATTTACACGAGTGATGGGAGGAGTAATGCTGCCAAGCTGGCTTAATTTTGAAACAGCTTAGAAGATTTGTAATCAGAAAGAGCGAGCTTGGTGTCAAAGCCAAGTTAGGGGTTTTCAATTCAGTATTTGTTCCAACTCTCACCTATGGTCATGAAATTTGGGTAATGACCGAAAGAAATAAGACCGCGAATACAAGCTGCCGAAATGAGATTTCTTCGTGCTGTTGTGGGAGTTACTTGGCGGAATAGGGTGAGAAACACGCACTGCCGCGAGGAACTCTGCTTCTTCACATTTGGTCAAGTGGCACGAATGTCCTCATCATCACGACTTCCAAGACGTGCCTCAATGCGACCGCTTGGCAGACGCACGACTAGTTGGTTTGGTCACGTCCAAAAAAACTCGCCTGGTTGCGCTTGGGCTCCTGATGAGTTAGAGTCGATGGCGGAGGATCGAGTGGCCTGGAAATCTCTCGTGCGTGCATTACCCCCGCGACCCCTGTAGTGGATCAAGCGCGTCAGAAGATGATGATGATGATTAGGAAGTCTAGTTTGGACAGACGTAGCGAGTGGGAGAGTTGCTCACTAACTTCTAGAATCGCTTGTTTATATATGTTTACTGATAAAATGGCTAGTTTATATATTTTTACTGATAAAATGGGTAAGAGCTTATCGAAGCACGCCTTTTGTGTTTGCGGACATAATTTGAATACTTCTAGGAAGAGTACCGAGATCAAATGCAGAATAACTTTTATCAACAGCTGCTTCTCAACCATTTAAGGCAAGTAATTGAGTCCTCTCGAAGAAGAACTTAGCGAACTTTGTATAAGGCTTTGACTGTCCTGCTCTAGAAGAAGATTCAGCCACGAACTATACGGAAGTAATGATCTGTAGTCTGCAGTTTGTTAATATCGTTCCGAAGCGTTTAATTAAATGACGTGCTGAATATGGAAAGATTTCTGTTCGATTTGACAAACTTGCAAATGCAGCGAGAAAATTGAACATTTCGCTGAAATCCAACAATTCGAAATGCTGGAATATTTCTGGCAAACTGCTGAACATTTGGGCTGAAATGTTGAAACTAACCGAAATGTTGGATTTAGGTGCGATGTGAATGTACTATAAGTGTTCTCTCTACAATCTATCCAACACCCAAGTGGCAATTTCGCATGCGACAAAGTGTTGGATGTCACAATTCTTCTGGTCATGCTGCGATATTACTTTATGTGAAGAACAGAGTCCATGGCAGAGGATAGGGAAACTTAGATTAGGTTAGGTTCAAGTGGCTAACTGCTGTCGGGAAGTCACAGTTAGGCCACAAGTTGGCTCATAACCCGCGGATAGGAGAATTCGTACTACTGTAACCATTTTCATTGCTTAGCTGGTTTAGACTATCGAAGGAATTATTTCTTTGATGATGGATTATCTTCCGGGGGGCAGGGGGCCATGCTCCAGAAGAGGAATTTGTGTACGGTCTTCTCCTTTTCGGCTTCGGAATTAGCTGGTTTATCAGTGTCCCAGTACCCAAAGCAATCAAACCTTCAATGTTTGATCGAAAGGTGACGTGTTCCAGTGATTTTACGCCACCTGTCTGTCGGAAAATATTGTGACACGTCTTTTGGATACTAAATTGTTGCTTTGCCTCTTTTATCGGCATAATCTCTGTGGACGATCCTGTGCCCACTGCGATCTGGACGAAATGTTGGTTGAGAAATTCTTCTCGAAGACAGTTTGTGGAAGTGTGCCATCACAGTAACGCTCGGAAGGAAACTGAACTTGATGAGAATCGTGGAGTGACCAGTGTGAAGTTCGGTAGATATGTAGATCAGGACACTTAAGGAGCTCTCAAATATATTGATGAGCGATGAAGATATCATCGTATCGTAGTCGCCTAGCTAAATTTAAGTTATTCTTTTGGATTATCTGTGATTTCATCACAAGTTCGGCAAAGACAGCAGGTCTATAGCATACAAATCCATGCATATTTGTACAAATTTGCGTTGGTAGGCATAAATATCAGAAATACCCTGACGAACCCACGAATCTTCGACGTGCTTTATTCAACGTAGCAACCAAATAAAGACATAATAGAATACCCCACCAATTCCATGAGAATTTGTTTACAAACCTTGTTTGCCACACTTGCGCCAACATTCAGCTCATTCTTCATCGTGTCCAGGATCTGTTCGACCGTCACATCATCGTTGGTTGTTTGCAGAAAGGCAACAAGTGCAGTGAAGAAACCAGTTCGAGAAGCGGTCGTGGACGCTCCAGTTCCTCGAATCAGTCTCTTCAATGTGTATGCATGTTCTTTTGTCCTCTGTAAAATAAAAAAAAAATGAATTTGTAGCAATTGTATTCGAAAATCCAGAAAAGTTAAACTTACTTTATCCTTATCCTGTGCCCTGGCCAAATATTGTAGTAAATTAACACTGGCATTGAGGCGAACGCTTTCATTATCATTCGTTAATTCAGTGAAATACTGAAAGATTGATGCATCTACACTTTTCACAGGCTTTGCCGGTAATTTCTCATCACCTTTAGTAGCGTTGGCTGCTTGAGGCTTTTCCTCGTTTTTAGTTTTATCCTTTTTAACTTTCATATTTCAAATAAATCTTCGGAAAACAGGCACAACGCGGACTACAAGCACATGTGAGTTTGAAATGAGTTGGTTGTCAAAGTGTTGACAGATGCATTGGGGGATGTGTTCGTAAGGTTGCCTTTTTTACTCATCGTTGTGGAAACGTTAAAAAATGCATATATCATGAATTGAAAATATTTTTTTATGATAGAAGCATTCGAAAAATGTGGAATTGTAGAATAAAACAAATAGATGAGTAAATCGTAAGCATAAATTAATTTCTTTGTAGAAAACAAAATCCTCTTTCAACAAGCAAACAATTTGATTTTGGCTGAGTTAACAGCTTTGTTTGTTTTGTTTGCCAAATAAGGATGACCAGCACACATTTTGATAACGAGGTACTATCAAACGACTGTTTGTCAAATACTCACAGAAGAAAATTCCATCTTATCAAGTGCCTGGCATGCATTCTATTTACGTGTCCATATAATCCGAGGTTGGTGTAACTTTTGTTCAGGTCTCGCCTGTATCGTTGTTGCTTGTGTCAACTGTCAAACGAGAAATAAGACAAATCCCACCAGCGCGCATTTTCCGTCCCATAACTTGTGGTTTCCAATTCATTCGATAATAACACTGCCAGTCGTTTTCATCTCTCGTTGCGATGGTTATTTTAACACGATTGCAACGATTCTCATCCATAGCGGTTGGTGCCGGAGCAGGCCTTGCCGTTTACTATTACCACAAGTTAAAGGACAATGATAAATTAGTCCAAAACTCTTGGACCAATATCAGTCATGAAAATGTGAATCCGTGCTCCCTATGGAACAGGGATTGGGATTTCCGTGACCCAAAGAGCTTAGTGCGTCCGCCGAAGGATGATTCACCAGCCGAGCAGAATCGTTATAATGCTGCCATCGAAGCGCACCGTCCCAAGGCAACACGTCATATCATCTTAGTCCGTCACGGGGAATACTTGGATGTGGGAGAGAAGGACGATACACACCATCTCACAGCCAGAGGCAGAAAACAAGCAACATACACAGGGAGACGATTGAATGAGCTGGACATAGTTTGGAATGATGTTATAGCCTCGACCATGGTTCGTGCTCAAGAAACTGCCGGTCTCGTTCTGAACGAGATCAAATACGACGAGAAGAAAATGCTGAGCTGTCCGTATCTCCGTGAAGGAGCTCCGATTCCGCCACAGCCACCGGTTGGCCACTGGAAACCGGAGGCATCTGTGCGTACTTTGAGAGCATTGCGAGCGTTTTATTTAATAATGAGTCTGTATTATCTTTCAGAAGTTCTTCCGCGATGGGGCAAGGATTGAGGCGGCTTTCCGTAAATACTTTCATCGTGCAAAACCAAGCCAACAGCACGACTCGTACACTCTGATTGTGGGCCATGGCAATGTTATTCGCTATTTCGTTTGCAGGGCACTGCAATTCCCGGCAGAAGCTTGGCTACGAATGAACATTAATCATGCCTCAATCACTTGGCTGTCAATCGGGCCATCGGGACGGGTTTCCATTAAAACTCTCGGAGACTCTGGGCATATTCCGGCGGGGATCTTGACAAACCGCATTCCCAGGGACACTGGCAATGTTGTCTAAAGCATCGAGGAAGAAAAGTTATCAATTTTGTATGTGTGTGAAAGCAGAAAGTTACCCTATTTTTAAAATGAAATTTCTGAAATACAGAAGGTCAATACTCTGGTGTGAATGTCTCATTCATCGTTATAATTTTGTTTAGTTTTTGTTTGTGAACCACTTGTGGTCAAAGTGGTATGAGGTTATGAAATTCTGAGGGAGCTTAAATCACCAAGTTGATTGTTGAAGAGATTTTTATTGATGCGGGTCCTCACTTGTGTGTTTTCTCTAAATTGCCAACTGCTGGTCAATATATGTAATTGAGCTCTAAATCAGATCATTGTTACAAGTCAGTACGGTGGACCTGCTCTTGCTCGACTAGCTGTGTGGAAGGTAGCCCGCATTTATTTCATCTAGAATGGAAACTCGGCGCTAATGCATTCACTTAGACGTAAGTTATGTCGTCAATGGCAGACATGGGGTGTTAAAATGGTGTTTAATTTTGGATATTGGAGCTGTTGGTGTCAGTTGTCAGTCGTATTGGTTGGGGGTTTGTGCTGTCAATTGGATATTCTTGGGCTTCTCCATTAAAGTAGATAAGACGCTTACATCTTATCAGAATAGTTGCAATTATTTGACTTATCTTATCTCATCAAACGAATTATCGTCGCAAACACAGAAATTGCTGCACAGATAAGGTGCTACAAACATCACGTAATTAATACATTTCACTGCTTGTTTGTAGGTATTTTTGTGCATTTTCGTTGTTCTTGTTGCTTACAGATTCAAACGAGGAGTATTTGCCTTGCATTTGTGCTCTTTTGACACCAATGTACATAGATGTATGCATATATAGTTGTACTGACAGATTCATTTATACAAAAGTGTTTAAACACGTACCAGAATAAAGCTAGAAAGCTACTAAAACAAGAGTTATTCCAAACAGAATCAATTTCAGTGAAGAATTCAAAAACACCCAACTGCCGAAAACGGGCTGCCATCTATTGTTGAAGAAAATTAAAAAAAACTGGGAATTTTTCCTTTCATCCCTTAGTTCTCAGAACCGCCACTCATCCCCACCTCATTTCGACACAGAGACACTTGTCACGAAGGCATAAGCCACAAACTGTTGGATTTTTAGAGCAGTGCAGCGACATATAATTATGCAATGAACAGGGATGAAAGTAGACATTTTGAAATGTAACGATTCCAGATTTGTCAGTGCTTCAGTTAAACGGTTTGAAGTCACCCCAATCAACCAGAAGTGATTCTAAACGTCATTATTTGGGAGGAGGGCTATAGTGAAGTAGTGGGATACGGACAACTTTTATATTTCTCGGCTAAGACTCTCTTCATTCTCCCAAAATTCGACACTTCTTGCCGCGAATACTCAATTCATTGGAATATCTCTCAACAATGTTGAGTTCTGCAACAACTCCTTATGGTCTGGTCTCCTTCCAAGAAGGTCAGAACTAGGTATTTGGTGACGAAGCACCTTGTGTCTCATGCCCACCTACAGTTTATAGAGTTTGTAGAAGTTATTGGAAGTCATTAGCGGGTTCACCATATTGGATTGAAAACTTGTGAGAGATTGAAAACTGTTTCGAGTTCATGAGTTTCGTAAATAAGGTCAGTGTTCATCATCCTCATCATCATCTTCTGACCCGCATGATCCACTAAAGGGGTCCGGAGGGGTAAGCCACGAACGAGAGATCTCCAGGCAACTCGATCCGCCGCCATCGACTCTAATTCATCAGGAGCAATGCCCAAGCGTAACCCGGCGAGTTTTTGGACTTGGTCCAACCACCTCGTCCTGGGTCTGCCAAGCGGTCGCCTACCCGATAGAATCGCATTCAACGCCCGCCTCGGAAGTCGTGATGATGGTGACATTCGTGCCACGTGACCAAACCACCGAAGCATAGCCTTTTCTGTTCGAAGAAGCAGCTGCTCAATGTTGAGTTCCTCGCGCACTGCCGTGTTTCTCACCCTATCCCGTCGAGTAATTCCCACAACAGCACGAAGAAATCTCATCTCAGCAGTTTGCACTCGCGATCTCGCGATCTTATTCTTTCGGTCATTACCCAAATTTCATGACCATAGGTGAGAGTTGGAACAAATACTGAGTTGAAAACCGCTAACTTGGCTTTGACACCAAGCTCGGCCTTTCTGATTACAGAACTACCAAGCTGTGTCAAAACTGACCCAGCTTGACCAACCCTGCCGGAAAGCTCAGCATTACTCCTTCCATCACTCGTGAAAAAGACCCGAGATACTTAAACTTCTCCACCTGCTTCAATGGGACTCCACTAACATGCAGAGTGCATTGAACAGGCGTTCTAGAAATTACCATAACGTCCGATTTGTCCACGTTAACCCTCATTCCAGCATCAGCACATAAGGCCACAAACCTATCGAGTGCGAAAATCATCAGTCATCTGCAAAAAGAAGATGACTTACCCTCAACTCTCCCAATGTGAAACATTCCTCACCACGGCTGCGCTGCAACATCCAGTCCATATATACAATGAAAAGGAGAGGTGACAAGACACACCCTTGGCGAAGTCCAACGCCCACGGTGAAAGGTGTTGATTTAGCACCGTTTACCCAGAAGTTTACTCAGAAGAGGACCATCAATCCCATACTCCTGCAGGACACTCCAGAGTTTACCTCGAGGGACTCGGTCATATGCCTTTTCCAAATCTACAAAACAACTGCAGATGGGTTTGGCATACTCCCAAGCCTTCGCAAGTACCATGCTTAGAGTGAAAAGCTGGTCGGTTGTGCTTCTGCCGGGACGAGAGCCGCACTGTTCATCCCCCATCCTGGCTCGACCAGTGTTAAGGAACTTATTTATTTCGGAATATTAGAAACAAAGGATGACCAGATAGCAATGATAGCATGTCCAATTGTTATGTTGCAGGAGTTGTGAAAGTTAATAATGATATCCGGCTGTAAAAATATTCAGAAAAGTTTACCATTTTATCATACATCGCTTCATGCTTGCTGAACGTTTGCTTGCTGAATTTCCGGCTAAGTTGATGTACGCAACGTGGAAAAATTTGAGCGTGCATACATTTTTTTGGACCTCAAGTCACCAAGCAGACAGAGACTGGTGTGAAATGAAAAACAAAAACAGCCGCCAGTATCGAAGAAGACCTATAAATGTCGATTCGGTGCCGATCAGCTGAATTCGATATCGACAGGGAGTCAGTCAACCTGGCTTATTTAAATAAATTGTGTTGACGCAAGAATTGAATTCGTAGCGAGTTCGTTAATTGGGAGCTGGAAATGTTGGACTCAGCGGATATGGCAACAAGCAAAATTACCATAAGTGAACACAATCCACAAGTGTTCGACCAAGTAGCAACGCATCCACAAGGATTGACAGTTTTCTTTTTTTTTTTAAATTTGCGCGCGCTCAAGTAATTGCTAATACCCTTAAGTGTCCGGGGTCAAGACACAGCACGGGCCGAAGGTATAGAGGGAGAAAGGGAGAGAAGGGTACCTGTGCACATTGGTCTTAAATATCTGCAGGTTGTAGTCGGTGGGAAATATAGGGCTGGGAAGAGCATTCCAAATTCGTATAGTACGGCTGAAGAACGAGTCTCTAAATTTAACTGTGCGCCCGAAAGTAGGCTTAAAGGTAAACTGATGAGCATTCCTGGCGAGACGAGTAGTGCGGGTGAATTCATGGAGAGGAGGAATGCAGTTGGCTAGCTCACTTGAACATCATTTGTTGAAATACGGACAAAGAAGAAACGGTACGTCGATGTTCGAGCGAGTCCAATGACTTTGCGACATTGTTGTCTCCTATAAGTTTTATCGCTCGCTTTTGGATTCTATCTAGTAGGTGCAGGGTAGTCTTTGGGGCACCAGACCAGATATGAGCGTTGTACTCAAGCTTGGGGCGGATATACGCCTTATAAATGAAAGCCAAATCAGAGGGGGCGAAATATTTCTTGCATCGATTAAGGAAACCTAAACATTTCGCAGCATTTTTGGCGAATTAATAATCACATTTATATGAAATTTTACATGAATGCACTAAAATAATAGTATTACTTGATCAATTTATATATTCACCCCGATACCGAGAATATATTGAACGCCCCTCGTATGTAGATTTAATGTAAAGTAGGCATCAACTTTGTATCTGACACCGTTGTTTTTTCTTGTCCTATCCTCCTTACGTCGTCACTCTCTATTGTGGTTTGCTCTATCTGCTATCAACTCAAGAGGAGCCGATAATCTTCGAAACGGTTTTTCTGACATGGCTCAAGCTAATTTATACGACGCTGATACTTTTTAACCATACCCGCGATCGACGTGTGTCCCTTTGACATCTCTTTAATCATAATCAGTTCATCGCGAGGTTCTAATCGCATGAAAAAAACTCCATTCTCTATTTAGATATATTTTCCATTTTAAAATTTTAATTTATTTTCCAAAAAAATTGCTTTAGATATTCTCCTTCTTCCTCCGAGACCCCATGACCAGAAGGATTCACAATAAATTGAAGTTTTTTTTCTTGAAATGTCTTGAGTTAATGATTAAATTACAATAATCTTTATCTTTTTTTATTTAGCAAATGTCGTATGTTTTAAATGTACAATCGTAAGGCTTTAAAAAAGATAGATAACGAATGGAAATTGGTTGTCAGTTTTACACTTTAAATTACAAGTTGCATGATATGTTTAAGTTTTTTGTTTTCTTTAATCTGAATTAATTTTAATTAAATTTAATTTGTTTAATTGATTAAAAAATAAAACAGTTTGACTAGATTCGATTACAATAATTTATTTATCTAAAAAAGAGAGAGTGTGTGTGTGTGAGAGAGAGAGATACAGCAGGTTGCAAGATTTAAATTTACAATGTGCGCCTGTTTGGGTTTCAGGGATTTTGATTTAATTTATTTTTAAGCATTAAATATTAATGTTAGTGTTAATTATAATTAATTTCATATTTATATTTTTTCATATTTTAAATGACCTTAGCTGAGATAAAGAGAGAGAGAGATAGATACGTCTAAAAATTACGTAAGAGAACTAGGCGTACAATTTGATTTGATTTCAAGTAGATTTGTATCAGAGGTATGTTTATTTAATTACACAAAAAACGTTTTTGATTTGATGAGTTTGGATTTTGTTTTTATTTAGAAAAAAAAAGAATGCATTTATCTAATCTTGACTGGTTGAGGAGATTGTTGACTTTGGCGTTTGTGATGGCGATGTACTTTCGTCCTCGTCCTCGCAGTCCTGCGACTCTTCGGGCTCCCCAAGGGCACGCACAAATTCATAGAAATCAATTCGTCCGTCACCGTCCACATCGACTTCCTTGATCATATCTTCAACTGCAAAGAAAAAAAAAATGTTCACGATCCATGAATGAGGAACATTCGAACTCACTTTCATCCTCGCCCATATTCTCGCCCAGACACTGCAGGACAGCCCTCAGATCGGATGCAGTGATGTAGCCGCGATTGTGCTTGTCGAATATGCGAAATGCGTCGCGAAGCTCTCGTTCCTCTTGCTCGGATGGATTAATGCCGGATTTCTCCTCGTCGACCATTTTCGAGAGTATCTCGACGAACTCGTCGAAGCTAACGTTGCCATCGCCTGCAAAATAAATCGATTTTAGTTTCGCTGGCCACAACCCCACAGGGAAAGGGAAAGTCGTATGCTTTCCCCGTGGCGAGTGCCCTTTTGTGTTGTGCAAAGCGTGTGAGGATGCGATGACACCAGGAAAATACAAAAAAAAAAAAGAGGAAAAGGATTCGGGTCGGAGGAAGAAAATAGTGCTTGTAATTACAGATTTTGTGGCAAGGGAAACGGCAATGCGGGTGGCTTAACCACGAGAAAGTTCAGTGAAAGGACGCTGAAACTATTTTGCTTCGAAATGGGTTTCCGTGGCTTTCTCTGTGTATGCGACATGTCCCCTTTGTGGGGGTATCTAATGTCATAAAATTATCCTTCATTGTTCGGCGAAGCTTTGCTGGTGGACTTTTGACTTTGTTTACGAACGCAGTGCGGTAGAGTGGGAGTGTTCGTGACGTTTGTCCGGCAGGAAGTGCTCGTATTCGTGGAGGGGAAGCAATTATTTTGCATTGGTCGGCCTCTTGTGGTGGATTAGCAGATTTTCTTCTCTTCAGAAACGACCTTCAGTAGGTGTGTGCCAGGCGGAAGGATGGGCTCTTCTAAGTGGTATCCATCGATTTTATCAAAGTTGTGTCTTTTCCATTCAAAAGTTGGCCGTTCATTGTTTGAGCTGTTCTAAAATTAGATGACCAATGCGATGGTCTTAATCGCATCGTCTGACTGTCAGATGTTTTCCTTGGTATTTTTAGAAGGTGGATGAAAGGATTGGAAGGGATTATACACAAACTATTTACTAGTCTTTAGATTGTGGACTTGTCACTATGGAACTCTTAATCCCGTGTATTACGTGTATCTGGCTGCATTTATGAGCAGTTGCTCAAGGATTGTAAAATTATGCTTACTCAAGATGAAGTTTAAAAATGTATATGAATGAATGTAGGACCAGCTTCAGGGCAGTTCGTTGTCGGCCTTCGATGTCCAGAAGTCTTATTTATCTCTATTGTATTATTTTCCAATGAATACATTCTTTTGAGTGATGGGCCAACCGAGATGAACCGAGTTAAATGCATGCCAAACCGAGTTGCTCGAACTAAAACGAATAATTCGAATAGTTGAGCCGGTGAAGTGAACCCACAATTCGCTTTCGGTTGGTTAAGACCGAAAAAAGTGATTGCATATGCACGTGAACATTGTTTTTGTTCAAACTGAGTTGTAGTGCCATGTTCTGTACCTAGTTGGAGTTCGGTATTGGTTCTGTTTCTCATGAGACGGTCATGGTGGCATGTGATCTACTTGTTCTTCTCGTTGCACATATCGTCGACTCGCGGTCGTCCGGACCCTGTCTTAAGCGGCACCCCCTTTAATCCGACAAGCCTTAAACTCATAACGTGACTAGGATGTACATACGTACAATTTATTCCGGAATATACTTTGTGTCTTAACAAGTTGTTACTAATTCGCGCCACAATAAATTTCGCCCTCTATTCTGTTGTCTCTGTTATTCTGTTGATTTGTAATTTGTCATGAACTCTGTTTCAAAAAGTGCCGAACTACAGGAAGTCTGACGCAGTACTCTATAGTCCGACAAATTCGATAAACCGACACTGCCTTGCAAAACGTTTGTCGGATTACCGTGGGCCCAATGTAATGTTGTTTGAAACCGAGTTAACCGACATGAGTCGAGCAACTCGGTCTGCTTAAATTCCAATTCGGGTGTACTCGGTTTAAGAAAGTTTCAGTTTGGCACATTACTTTTACATTTTCAAAGTAAGATTCGTGTTGAACTGATTTTGACTCCTAATAAAGGTTAAATTTGAAGGGCCGATGTTGAATGTGAACCACACCTACACGTCAAGTTTTTTTCTGCATTTCATTTGACTGACATTTCTCAATTTCAGACTCAAGTTAGACCATGGAAAGATAGAATCGAGCAATGCGTTGAAGTTATTCAGGCTTATGATGAAAATGGGCGTTCAAATCAAAATGCATATCGTGCACTTTCGAAGAAAATCATCTTCAGTGATGAGTCACATTTTCACCTCAGTGGATTCGTCAATAAGGAGAATTGCCGCATTTGGACGAATGACAATCCAAGAGTGATTGTCGAAAAACCAATGCACCCACAAAGAGTGACTGTTTGGTGCGGTTTATGGGCTGGCGGCATCATCAGGCCGTATTTTCTCCAAAATGAGGCCGGTCAGGCAGTTACTGTGAATGGTGTTCGCTATCGTGAAATGAACTTTTTATGGCCCGAATTGGAAGATATGAATGTGGACGATATGTGGTTTCAACAGGACGCCACACAGCTAACGAAACAATGGCTCTTTTGCGCGACAAATTCAATGGCCGTGTTATCTCACGTGGTGGCGATGTCAATTGGCCGCCAAGATCGATGTGATTTGACAGCGTTGGATTTTTTTCTTTGGGGTTATTTGAAAGAAAAGGTGCACGTCGATAAGCCAGCAACAATTCAAGAACTAAAGGATGAGATAATTCGGCACATTAACAGCATAGAACCTCAATTATTCTTCAGCGGCATCGAAAATTTGGACCATGGGATGGAGGTGTGCCGCCGAAGTCGCGGCGGCCATTTGACCGATATTTTGTTTCATACATAATTGAACTATACCAATATTATCATAATAAAAAGAAATGACAATAATTTCCTAAATAATTTGTGTTTTATTCAAAATCAACATCGGCCCTTAAAATTTAACCACCCTTTAGTTTGTCCTCTTCAAAGCAAATGTATTGATCTTCGTCTTACTAGTTCTTGGACTTGGTTTAACTACCTCGTCCTAGGTCTGCTAAGCGCTACGTGATGGAGTCGCATTTCAGGCACATCATTGCAGTCGTAATGAAGAGGAAATTCAAGCAGCTGCTCAACGTTGAGTCACTCGCGCACTGTCGTGTTTCTCACCCTATCACGGCGAGCAACTCCCACAACAACAGCACGAAGAAATTTCATCTCGGCAGGTTTTATTCGCGAATCTTTTCTTTTGGCGGCCAATATAGGACATTGCCACAGCATGTGTGTTTCTTCTTCCTCTGGGCACAGTCAGCAATATCACAAGTATCACATCTCAGATGTTGCGCTTGCAAAAGAGGCGCATACCACAGTCTGACAAGGAGCAGATTTCTGCAAGGTTCAAGGCAAAGGTTTAACCCTAATTGACTTATGTTAACTCAAGCTTATGGCAGTACTGAATGAAAAGTTGTGGCATTGTCAAATTACCAAAAGGCAATAATATGCTTCTGAGAATTTATCTAACACTAGAGCGATTCAATTTAATCCCACTTAAGTAAGCAAAAGTGAACGAAACTTAACGAAATTGCATGGCTTGACTTAAGTCATCTTTCGTCTATTGTGGTTGCCATAACTGAGGGAAGTCATAATATCGAGATATATAATACATCTTTTACAGTCGGGATGTATCAGTAAATCAAGGCAATTGAAACTTGATCTCTTTACGCAGGTCAGGTAAGCATTGATCCCTCTTACTTACGAGGAAAGGTTCATGAACTCAACACTTATCGTTATATTTAAACCTGTTGCAAATAGTTGTGGCTAGAAAGCAACAGCGTCAAAAATGGTTGTTTCTAAACCAACAATATCACGACAAACTAAATGCCATTACTTCAATAAAATATGCCACAAAACATCCCAAACAAAATAAGACAAACAAACTAGATCCAATTAATAAAGCATCTCATGCCGCCTTCTCTCTCCACCTCGACGAACAGTTCCTGTTGCTTTCCGCACGACAGCACAATTGCTAGCAGAAACTTGATATTTCAATTCGAAAGCACTTATCCCATCGGCATGAAATTATTTCCTGTTTGGGATAATTTCTGTCATTATTCTCTGGTCGGCGTTAACCCAGCCGCCTTCTCCGGCGAGGATACCATAGCAATCAATTAATCAAATTTGACGACACTGTTTGCTGTCTAATTGGCAACCACCATCGTCGCCACCAAGAGGCCACCCTTATGCCCCAGACACCTAATTGTGGTCGTCTGCCCTGTGGTGAGGACAACCAAAAGAAGGTGGTGAACCTGACCGGAGTTGCTCCCATTTAATGACTTTCCAACAGATTTAATAAACATAATGGAACGCCTTTGCAGTACTGCTCTGTGGGCGATTGGTTGCAACTTGCAATCCTTTTTGGGGAGCTCGTCCAGCGGCGGAAGTTTATAATTAAAATTCTTTGAGAATATTTTAATTGGGACCGAAACTCGGAGCTTCATCTTTGCAGATTTGTACGGAGTAATTCAGTACGAATGCATCACGAAATTGTGGCTTGTTTGCACTCATCTGGTATCGATTGGGTGCCGATGGGAATTACGGTTTTAATTGCATTGGAATGACGATTTTCAAAGACTCGTTTTCGGGGGCTTACCGTCCACGTCGATCTCCTGCAGCATCTCCTTCAGCTCCTCCATTCGGGCGAACTGTCCCAGGGATCGCATGAACGTGCCGAGCTCCTCCTTCGTTATGCATCCATCACCGTCCTTGTCGAACAGGCGGAATGCCTCCCGGAACTCTGAAATGGACAAAAGATTGACAACTCGCGCTGGAGAGGACTCCTTCGATCACATTACCTCTTATTCTGGCTCTGGACAGGTATGGCCTGCCGCCACCGGTGGCAGAGTGTGCAGATTCGTCGTCGCCATCGGTGAGCTTCTTAGACTTTTTGCGCGAGGACTTGCTGCTGAAGAATATCTCGTCTGTTGTTGGGGTGGCGCTGCCCGGCTGGTTGGGGGAGTCGGTGTAGCTGGCTGTCTCCTCGGCAGCTGTTGCCGGTATTCGCCCCATGTCCTTGTCATCGAAGTGATGACACTCTGGGCAATATGTAAATGGAACATCTTTGTAGGGATCCTCCTCTGTGTGCTGTTCCTGGGCTTGCTTGTGAACGCATTCGTCCTCCTCGCAGTCACACGCCTCATCGTCCTCCTCACCATTGGCGTCGTCATTTCGCTTGTCATCGTTGTCGCCGTCATCCTCATCACTGTCAAGCTCCTGTTGCTTGGCATGTGGCTCCCCATGTTTGCTTGTGTCGTTTTTGCAGCGCAGACTTCGGCTACAACAGGGCCCTCCCTCATCATCGTCGGCAACTATCGATTCGGATGCGTGGTATGGGGTCGGTGGTCGGCTTGTTTCGCATTTCTCGACTGGGGCTGCCTTGGATGAGCGCGACGATGTGACTGGGGGCGACGCTGACTGCTGCTGAACCACCGGACATTTCGCATCGGCATCGTACGGTTCGGATGGTGTCGGTGATCCTGGTAGTGCGGGTGGTGGAGTAACGTTTGTGCTTCTTGTCTGAAATGAAAAACAAACAAAAAAAAAAAGCCCAAATGATGAGATTTGAGAAATTTGAAGGAGACTGCTGGAGGGTACCATTAATTGACGGACTTCCTTGGCAAACGATGAAGAAGAAGTGAAAAAAGTATTCACAGCTGAGAGGATTTTCTTCTTTCCTTCCAACGTGGCGGTGGTGTTAATTGAGTTTGTTCGGTAATTTTGTTCGATTAGTCTGATGGTGGCGGTGGTGGGCTTGATTAAATTGACTCCTGCTACGTTTGGGCTGTCATGTGAATTGTTTATCTGAAATTAAAGGGAATGGAAGACATTTTAGTTTAGATTGGAAAAGAGCAGCCTCAAATTGACTTCACAGTTGATTGAAAAGACGACGGCAAGACGATAAATGGGAAGCACCATTATTTATGAAGCCAACTACGACGACGTCAAGAGATGTTCGACTTTGAAGAATTAATGTTATTTAAAGAGGAGGGCTATCTGCATACTTGTGCTTAAGTTCTGTGAAAATAATAAGCATTTACACGGTCTGTGGCGCCCGATAAAGGGACATGGTGGCCGCTTTTGCTTTTAAAAGTTTGTGAGCACAGTCTGGAAGGTTTGTTCGATTATAGAATGAAAAATGTGAGTTGGCCATCAAAACTGTACTATTGGTGAATGGAGCTGACAGTGAACAGACAAACAAAAAATGGAGAAAATGCGTTTAAAGGACAGGTTAACGTTGAAACTGCAGTTGTATCAATGGTTCATCAAAACCTACGTAAGCTGACGCTGAGTAACATACTTACATACTTGTCAGGTCTGCAACCCATGGAGGGTCTTAGTCTGTGCAATAGCTGCCTTCCTTCGTTGATGGGCTTGATTATCCAATCCCTTTCGAACCAGAAGGTTGGGATTCGAAGAATCTTTTCGCATTTCGCATCCATGTTGCCAAGGCAGTGCTCGATGGATTTTTAACTTCCGGACTACATCCACATCTTCCTACAGCTCGTAGAGTTCGGGGTTATGGCTTCTTCTCTATTTACCTTCCTCACAGACAGAACCACGCACTCTACCCGGAATTTTTCTTTGCTCTGCTGTTTTGCTTATCGTCCAGCTTTTGGTCCTTCGAGCCAAAGTTGCAACAGTTGCCAAGTGGTGTTCACGTTTGCTTCGAGGTAGACAAACTCCTCTACTACTCTAAACTCCTTGTCTCAAGTGGTGTGTGACGGAGTGATTCTAGACCGAAATTGTGTGACTTTGTCGACTTTGACTGTTCTTCAACCGCCGTGAAAGCTTCCACTAGGGTACGTTAAAGACGCACAATTACGTCGATGTTATTTGCGTAACCCAAAAGTTGAATTGAATTGTAGAAGATAGTGCCTTCCGTCTTTACTCCACCACCTCGATAATAACACGACACGACCGTTGCAGGTTTCAAACGGCTTCGAAGTCCTCGAGTCTTACAGTGGTGCAATACAACCGAATCAATTTTACAGAGTGTAATAAATGGTGTATATTTGAAATTCGCTAGTCATCTCCAGGATTTGTCTAAGTGTCTTGTAGGCATGTTAACATTCCTCGGGGTTTCTCGTTAAAAAGGTAACTCTGGGACCAAAAGTTGCAGGTTTAGACCCAAGTTAAGAGTGAATCAGACGAATAGATGCATGTATCATCTGCAAAAGTTGCAGAAAGACAGCTTAGCGGTGTAGGAAAATTGGATGTATAAATATTGTAAAGGACAGGGCCCAATCCCGATCCCTGGAGAATACCGGCAGGGATCCATTGGATATCGGATGGAGTTCGATTCGCAAATACCTTAAAACTTTTTGTCGCTAAGAAAGATTGGATAATATTAATGAGGTACATATAATATTATTAAATATGCAACAGTAACTATTGCAAGCACTTATTAGTACAACTGTGCTAACTGATGAATGGACTTCTGGAAGATCATGTCTCTTGTGTTGTCCTGTGAATTTCGCACGATCTTCTCAATAATGACATTGAAGAAGTCACTTGACAGTGCGTCTGAATCTTTTTTGACACTTCTGACAAGTCTCGGTGAGCTCGTTATCAACCATGATGGAGCAGCGGTAATCTTCCATGGTCTTCATGCATAACCTGACGAGTTTGACAGGAATGCCAAAACTAGACATGGGGGTAATAGCTCGTCTATATGTACGATTCTATATGCGGCCATGAAATCGACGAAAAAGTGACGAATTGGACTTCTTGAGCCTTTTTCCATTTCCGTGGTGGATTTTCAGGGCTTGAACTCGCTGAAGTCACACTGATAATGAACTGTAAGATTACACTTACCCGCGATAGCAGGCGTAGACAAAGGGTTCCATTTTCTGTGTATTTTGCATGCATTTAAAATGTATGGATTCAGTGACCAATGTCCACATGCTATTCTAAAATCCTAATTAATACCAATGAATTCCGAATGACACCTGTGACATCAATTGAAACGCACTGACAATAACTGAAATCAAACAAAACTAAACTTCTAATCAGCCATTCAATATGTCAGTCCGACCAAAGCAATCCACCTCGATTAAGGGCGTCCTTCAGGTGAAATTTTGAATGCAATCAGAATCATCAAATCATAACGGTATGATAGATATATTGAATCCATTCAGTGAAAGCCCCATCATCAGGTCATTTGCAATGCATTGCGGATTAGATTCATCGGAACATGACCACCTACTGATTCATTAGATTGATTCAAATTCGCTCAGCCGGGGTCTGGATTACTCCGTCCATGAGGACTGGTAATTGGTTGGGACATCAATTGGTGATTGATGATATTTGATACCGGCTGCCGGCTAGGATGTGGATGTGGATGTGGATTACATGACAGCAAATCAATGAATCAAATGATCGGAAGTAATTTGTCCATTCAAGCGATTTCATTACCGATTCACATGTCTGCCATAAATATATTGAAATCATTAAATGTCGGAGTGCTTGTGCCTGCAGGGGAGGGTGACCTTTTGGAGTAGTCTCTATGGATTTAGGGAATTTATTGTTTCAATTCCTAAGAGGGGATAGCACGGTCGGACAAAAAAGATGTGAGATTTATTCTCATGCCATGCCAACAGAAGGGTCCAGTTGTTTAGATGTGCACCATCCCCACAACAATGAGCAGGCTAACATATTGATGTAGTCATGAACACCGCCTACCTTGTACTAGCAACATCAGTACAGAGATCAAACGCTCTTGTCAACCGCTGTTAATTTGCGCTCCAGAGACAATTGAGGCATAGGCCCTATCTCGATTAATTATCCCAGTCCTGCTCTACAGCGCAGAGTAATGGACAATTTTAAAAGCGGATGAAGATATCATTGGGCTCTTCGAGTGAAAAGTTCTAAGCTCAATTTTTAGTTTAGCTTGCGTTGATGGCATCTGGAAGAGAAGATTCAATCAATAACTCAGTCTTCCACAAATCCAACGTTTAAGGTGGCTGTACATTACTTGGTTCGAAGAACGTCAACCAGCATGGCGTGTGCAACTGAGAATTTATTTTCGTTTCGTATTTGATTATACTTGAGAAATGATTAATCAAATAAGGAAAGGTAGTGCAGGAAATAGTAAATTCCCATCTGTTTCCAGTTGTGCATAAAGTGTATTTAACTTCTTCTTTGAATTTGTTTGTGTCCCACAGGCCCGGAAACGGATTTTAGAATCGTAGCTGAGACGTAACTATTGGATGTGTAGAGGCCTGGTTACACTCATGCCCTTAAATGCATTATACCATTACTGATTTTTGAGTACACTTAAGCATATTCAAATTTGAAGGTGTCCATAATTGCTTCTACAAATTTCCGCCAAAGTCCAACAACAACAGGCATTTACCCACTTGAAAAGCAAAAGTGAACGGAACTTAACGAAACTGAACGAAGTGGTTATTATGGACACAGTGCATCATTTCTATGTATTCCCTCGATTGCGAAGTCGACCCGCGGGTCATTATGGCCATTAGGACTGAGAATTTAGGGTGAAGTTTAGGTAAAGCCCATGCGACGTGACACAATGTCTGGTTGTCGGAAGTAAATTGACGAAATTTCCCACGAAATTCAGGCTATTACAGATCAAGATTCCTACTCATGCTTCACAACATGCGAATCGATGGACCAATTGAGAAATGAGTTCCACCAGCAAATTTCCTCTAGTTTTCGATCGACCATTGATTTGACTATTTCCTTCAGATTTGGCCAACATTTAATGTTGGTCCTTGGACTATTTAGAGATACCAGCCAATATGCATATAAGTGACTCAATTTAAATTGCGCTCCAGGTATGGTATGGCACAATTCAAACGAATAAGATGTTAAGATTTACATGAAGTAATCTTTAAAAAGTAAATGGCAAGCAATGCTTTATCGACTTAAACACAAATTGCAGACACTTACATGCTTACAACACTGTCCTGTATCGAATTATGTCTTAAACACGCATCGTTGTTGCAAATAGGCATACGGCGCCGTATACACTGCAATCGATACAAAGGGACATAGACAATACATACAAAATTGTCACTTGTCAAAGGATGGTGTTTTGTCTTTCAGAGGCGAAACAACCGCCATCATCATCGTTGGTAGTGTATATTTATATTGAATGCTTTCTTTGAAACTTGAGAAGTGTCTGCTTTCAATTAAGGAAAAATCCAAGCTCAAAGAAATGAAATGCTACACCATTTCACGAGTTGTAATGAATACAACTATGGACATTTACTTGGATCAGGTTAAATAACAAATAAATCTGTGGGAGTAGTACTCGCATTTCGAAGTTTCCGTACGGTACTCATTTTTTAAAAGAAGTACTTCTAAATATTAAACAGCGGCTTCAGCAAACTTTGCTGAATTTACTACTAACTTCATCTCCAATCAACATGCGAAACTATTTACATCCATGCTCACAATTCATCAGTAGGAGCTGTGAACGTGTGACATACAGACGCATGGATGAACGGACACACCGAAATTGTAAAGGTTATGTTTTGATGACGGTACCTTAATAAATCTATGGAACTCAATTTGAATCAGATTAAATCGCCAGTCGTGGACGTTCTCTTCGGCACCGTCTGTGCTATCCGTCGTCTATACCTTGTTCATCGCCTTGGTGTCTTTTTTCACAACGTGTAGTTTGTTTTAGGGTTACTCCACCACACAATCTCACTATCACCATGGTCCTCGTTCAGCTCGTTCAAGAGCAGGAAAATACAATTATTATCGATCAGCTGTGGGTAGAAATAACTTGAAGTAGTTTTCTATCATCTGTATATCATGTTGGTTGAAGGAATCCACGACTTTCTGTGTTGGCACAATCTTCAGTAGACTTAAATGATTTGATATTGAAGAAGACTTAAAATAAATCACGGTCTCCAGTGTTGTCTTTTCTTAACTCTCCAACAAAATGTCCTGTTCTGTTGAATTGTGCCTCAGATGGCGTGTTTGGAAATCACACATGATTTTTTTTTGTCGTATTCGGTGAAGAGGTCTGAAACGATATACTTCAACTATTCTTACAACGCATGTATACTCGTTATTTCTACTAATTCGGTGTCGCATTGGCTGACGTATGGTTCTACATTCATGAGGTCATACCAGACCAGTAAAATTATTTCCTTAAATCACAATGAAGGGTGATCGCAATGCCGAGCGACTCTAAAGCTGTGCAGCAGTGGTTCGCGGTGGTTCGTGGCTTACACTCAAGTATTTATTACGCTTTTGAGTTGCTGCCTCATTTACCAAGTCAAGTCGTTGAATCAAATCCGTTAAGTAGTCGTTGAGCGACATGAGCACACTAAAATGCTGAAGGGTTTCGTCATGCGCCTTCAACAATGTCTCTTCAAACCTTAGCAGGAACTAGATAACTTGATCTTTGCATAAAGGACTCCACTACTTATCTCCACTCGCTAGAGTTCTTCTATTTTAGCCACTCGCTAGAGTCTGTGAGAAGAACTTCTCAAGCAGTCTTACTTCGAGATTGGTCTTAAAGTCTCACAATCAGACGTTAAGTGTTTCGCAGTGAATCTTCACAGATGGATCGAAGGCGGACGAGTAAGTGGGAACCATAAGCATTATAGGTTTTTTTTTCAGGCAGAGGCTATGGTGACAAACAGACGTCCTGACCTAGTTCTAGAGCCTTGTGATATCGAAGGTGGATTTCATTATTTTCCTGGACAACTGGTTTCGACAATGACACTTCCTAGACTTTATTGTATTTTATGTCTTGATGAGATGACTGATCATTTTGATAAACCTCATGTCCCGGAACAATGTGACACGCCAAGTAATTGCACAGCAGATGAACCGCTAGTCGTGGTATGAGCGGTACCTGACATCTATTCTCTTCACTAAAGATAATCCGCATGAGACCTATATAGATCTACACAGATGTGAATGCTTCCTGCATTCTGTCAGTAGAGCTTACCCAAGTGTTGGTTTTTGCGGTGCCGAAGCAAGTGTAGTCAAGTGATGTGCGTCTCTTTTGGAAGAAACCACTAGGGAGCTTCCGTTTCAATGCCAGCATAAAATGCATATGTTTTCTGTTCCACCATCAACTGAAATCGATTTCGGAATACCCGTCCAATTGCATTTTTACACCAGAGACCCCAGCTCAACTCCAAAAAAACTACTACATCACATCCTTGCGCCGATTATTTGTGTAAGGTTCACTGAATATCAACTGCGCCCAGAGCTATGCAATGACAAGACAATCACGTACAGAACATGAACAGCAGAAGACATTCATGGCTCATTGGAGCTGCCGCTTTGGGATACACTCATAATAATGAGACTAGGATTCAACAAAAAGATCCTTTGAGCCTGTCTGAATCAGAATCCACCCCCCCCCCCCCCCCCCCCCTCAGTTCTTGAAGGCATCCACCAAGGATTGACACCTTCATCTGCGAAGACTTTAATCCCCATTAAAGACCAGTCCCACTCCAATCACTCAAAGGCTGACACAAATTAAATAAACACCTTGAGTTCGAAATGTCGGAAGTATTCATGGGATGAAACATCAACAATGCCTGTGTCCTTAAATAAAGCCATCTCAAGAAATGGCATCCTATTTGTGAGGAAGCGAAATGTTCGCCTCTTGGAACAGTACACCCGGCGAACGCCTCACTCTGTCTCCATCCCCCTTGCTTTGGGCCTCTGCTACAAGGAGGAGAACAAGGAAAAAAAAAGACGATGACATGGTATCATAATTTTCCACTCGAAGCCGGTGCGGGGAAAGGATGACTCTCCGCAAAGATAAACATCAACAATGGGACAACTTTAAACACGAAAAAACAGAGAAAAGAAAAACGAACGAAATTCAGCTCAACTCACGATGCCTACCTACATCGCATGGTTCGGCGAAATTCTTTGTCATTACGAGCTGAGAGTGCACACACCAGGAACTGAGGTCCTTTTCCTTTACATTGACAAGGAATCTGTTTCGCATTTTGGCTTTGAAGGACTGGAAAGTTGAAAAGGGATGGAAATGTGAAAACCCGAGAGAGGAATGCCCAACCTACACACACCCACCCAAGAGAGCTCGGTTGGGATAAGGGTCCTCGAATTCTCATCGTGGTATGGAATATGTTGTCAGCACATTACAGGTGGGCGACTCCATTGTGGCATCGGGCGGCGTAGACAATCTTCATTTGTAATTCTATGAGCCTCGGAGGGTATTATCCTTAAATGATTTCAAGGCACCTTCTTATTGGCATTAGGCTCATACATATATTGTTTGTTGAGAGTAGTAAAAAAATTGGGACACATGATGGGCTGATTGAATGGATTTACTCGCATCGGGTCAGTGGCTGGAAGCTGGGTGTGGGTAGTGATTTCGGAGTTGCCCGATCAAAGGGGCTTTCATAAATAATTGAAATTGATGCTGATTAAGTGGGATGTTTCCGATTATGGAACTTTTTTTTTTCAATTTCGAGCCTATTTTGTTACGTTTGGTTAAATATTAACGTGGTTCGGGTTCAGTTCAATTCAAGCAAGGCCACTAGGCAAGACAAGAAGACATTGTGCAAAACATAACTTAATGCTGACTGTAAGTGTGTTTTATTTCCAAGTATGCTGTCCTGGGTCAAGCTTCGACTCTTGGAGGATGAAGCCGCTAAGACGAACCCCACCTAACCCTGGTGTCTAAAGATCGGGAAATAAATCCCGGAAATCAGACAATTCGTTGGGGCATTGCTCATTGCTCTTGCAGTGCTCATTTTAATCAGGAAATTATCCACTTTTATCACTCAAGTCCTAGTGCATAGCACCGCATTGGAGTAGAATTTGTTGTACTCGTCTTAAGACGCTCACTCTTGAACGCCCGCATCATTTCCACTAAGCTGGCTCCAACGTTGAACTACACGGGACAACTATAGGCAATCTTTGGCCAGATGAGGGCATTTAGGAGATAACCTTCACTTTCGCATCAAGTTTGCTGCTGTAAAACCTTCTCTTTGTAAAACCAAATGCACCTCGTTCTCTGGTCAGACCAGTATCATGTTATAATGCGCATTATTCATTTAAGGTGCCGGAGCGAGACGTCGCACAATGTTCGATATACCGTCAATTCCCACTAATTTCTTCTTTTCCAGTGATGCGATTGTTTACGATTCCACCTTCAGGGGAGGAGGTACTTTATTGGCGACAATTTCATTTCCAGATTCGTCATTGATCTGAGTGAAACCCATGATCTGCGAACGCCAGCGATCTGGCACTTCGAAGGTAGAAGTTGTGCACAATGACTCCATTTACAGTCGTCGCTATCTTTTAGTGGATAAATTCCCGCCGATGTACGTAGTAGTTCATTTTTCGCAGGCCGTGAGAACTTCAGAAAACATAAAGATGATGAGGATGATCGTTGGTATCGTTCCTCCGAAATATTTTAATAATTTGGGCAATATATTCGCTTTAAAGTAAACGACGTGAATGACTCAACGTGCATCCCAACAAATCTGTGGCCATGACCTTGTTGTCGAACGGACTCACTTCGACCTCCCTTTACACGTTCAATCGGAATAACCTACTGTCTTGATTGCTCCTTAGACACTGGGATGTTGTGATGAATCCATTTTTCGTCCACGGTTGCGAAATGGCTTAAAAACTTGATTGGATTGCTGCCGAACATCGCCGAACAGTGGTCATGCTGTTACGTTTGTAGTCGAGTTTGGCAAATCACAGTGATGTACCCGCTCCGTTGAGATGCTTCCAGCCCCAGCCACTGCACGCGCTTTAATACTTCGATCAATATTATTCCCTGAATTTGATCGACCATTTCTGAGGCGACATCTCCTTTCGGGCGACCTGAACGTAGTCAGTTAAAAGGTGACAGTTGACGGAAGATACGCAAAAACGGTGCAACAGCTCGTAGAGGACCAGGGCCCAGCTTCTCGGCAACCACTCGTGTTATGCGTGTTATTGTTCTCTCTCACAAGTGAAAGCGACCTTATGCCGACTCCAAGTTTGAGAAACTTTTTCTACACAATTATACTCTTTGAGCATTGGCAGTGACTCGAAAGAGGTAGGGCCGTGAAAAATTATATGTCTTACTGGGACTCGAACCTAGACGCCGAGGATCAAGTGCGTAGCAGTCGACGTACATACCCACAACGCCACGGCCGCAACTCAATGGTACTAAAATATGCAAAAGGGAATGCAAAAAATAAAAGAAATGCTGACCTTCGTTTGTGATCACATTTATTTCAATATTGTGGGCCTTATTTTCAGCCTTCTTGTTAGGCATTGATTGAAGGGCAGTTTCTTTGCGCAGCAGCTCCTTGATCTGCTCGGTATTGTGAAATATTGATCGCCGGAGGATAAGAGTTCTTCCATTGACTTCCTTGAAATATATTTCCAAATATCGTCTTATTTTGACTTAGATCCATTATAATCATATCTTCATCGCAAGACGTAGTGAATGCAGTAAATAAACTCTGCCTTCATTCTTATTATAAGTTTGCCTCACACATTGTGCCAAATTTGTGCCCGCCATTTGATCCCAGACATATGCTCGTACACACTTCCAAACTTTAGATGAGCATAAGAAGTCATCTACAGAAAGTCATTAAAAGTCAACACAAAGATAGGAGAATACTTACCACACTAGTTGCAGATGTACATTTGGGAGCAATCTGCACCAGTGGAAAATATTTGCATCGGAAAATATTTGTATTAGAATGTTTTTCAGCAAGTTTCAAGCAAATGTGTCGACTTACTCCCCCCGGGAGGAATTAATATGAATGACAAGTTATTTCAACCTACGTAATGATATTTCCCACCCGAAGCCAACTGCATTCGTTTCACCGCACGTCCAGCGAACTCCTTCGATTGCAACTGCACTCGTTATTTACCTCTCAACTCATGCATCTAATTACCACACGCTCATCGGGGCTTAATAGCGCTTCGAGAGCGTTTCTCTGCAAAACAAAATATGCGAAAATGTTTCCAATGAAAACTTTAAAGACTCGCAAAGTGCATGTATTCTCTTCGACGGTAAGTAACTTCATTTTGAAGCAGATGCTGTACACACTTTCGGATTTGTTTGTCAGAAATGAGTTCACATCCTCGCGCTGCACCTCCGCCGCGCCGACGGGAAAGGTGCACTTTCACGATTGCGAGCGATGTCTATGTGAATGCTTAAGTTGGGTTTGTTTTTTTTGTTTACCGCTGAGCGGAGGAGGAGCGGGCGATGGCATTTATAATTGCAGGAAATTAAAAAGGCACTTGAATTTTATGTATTCCCCGACGTTGTCAACTTTGTGCAGTGCCACGAGTTTTGCTGAGAGTTTGAATGTTGTTTTAGAAATCGCGTAAAGGAACATAAACCGCTCTTTATGGGTGCATTCAGTCGTGGAAGTGTACGGTTTTAATATGCGAGAAATGCGTACTAAAACGAAGGACGTTCAGAAAGTGTGTTTGATAGCCTCCAAGAGGACTGGGCTGCTGAAAAGCTTTGAACCGGGGAAGGACTTGTGGTCTGTATTGGGGTCTGACCAAGTGTGAGGAATAGTTGCTAACAAGCGTGTTGTGTGAAATGTCATCGAACATTTGATTCGTTTGAAAGGCATATCGATGCCATATGGAATATAACATCGTTCTAATCCGTCGCGACTTCTCTGGGTGGCGCGCATCCGAAATGTCTATATTTTTCGTGAGACTCGCGCATAAATCAGGCTGAATTTGACCGGTGGCATGGGTTTTGTTGGCCTTGAGGGGCATTGTGGCCACCGCACAAGAAAAAGTCGAACGGGGTCACATCGCAGGATCTCGGCGGCCAGTTCACAACACCTCCACGTAAGATGACCATGTCATCGAATCGCTCGTGCAGAATTTTAAATGTGGCGTGAGCTATGTGGCTCTTAGCGCACCAACGACATGTACTTCCTGTTGAAAGTACATGTCATTGGTGTCCACATCATCCAATTCAGGCCAAAGGAAGTTGTTATTCATCGATCTCTAGTGCTCGCCGTTGATGGTGATGGACCGATGACGCTGACAGCCCAAAGTACACGTCAAGTAGCGACTTTTTCGGTATGCATTGTAGCTTCAACAATATGGCCGCTATCAACTGTCAAATTCCGGAAGTCCCTATTGACTCCTTACATAGATTTTAAATATTTTATACATATTTTCTTTTCCTTGAAGACCATTTCTCATGGAGTCTCACGGAATATTCACATGCTCAACTAGATCAACTATCACAAATTGAAGAACATCTTAAGAACACCAGTCTGAAGAATACCCCCAACGACCACTCTCTTCTTGTCCGGATACAATTTCCCAACCACTTGCTTACTTGGCCCTGTCACTGTGGATGAATGAAAGGTCAAAACATGTCCACGTAGCCGGACTAAATTATCCAATTTGTTTGTCCCCATGACGGTGACAGTTGTCACACTTCATAAATTCGCTCCCACGCAGCAACTTGTGACTTATTCGTGACAAAACAAAAAGCAATCGACGGGACACTTCCTGTGCGAGAGAACAAGCATCGCACCGTGGCCACCATCAGGCGTTTCAGGCTATAAGCACGTAATAAATGTTCATTACGGTAACATGTTGGAAATTATGCTCGCTTGTTATTCGTGAGCTCTCTGGCGTATGAGTGCTTCGCTTTTTTTTGGGTGTACACCAGGAGATACATGTCACACGGAAACTGCGGCAAATGGGGTCGATGAATTGTGGGATGGACGTCCAGTTTTTGATGTTTTGGGGTTCATATTTAATGCAACGTGGAAGGTTTATGGGAAGTTCCACCTTAGTGGTGGGGAATTTAAGTACTCTTGGATTAATTTGGGGATGTTTTTTTTTTTGTTACCTCATTTGATGTTTGAACGGCTAATGAGATGTGGAGTTTTTTTGTGGCCCATATCCATACGGATACACATCCATACTAGCAGGATGAACAGCAGCACAACAGACAGACAGACTATCTACCACAACCGGATCCATCCACGATTTCCGGACTGATCAGTCGAAGGGGAGATGCTGACGGCTTAAAAACTAGAGTAAAAGTGCGAGGGTCTTCTGTAGGTCTGTTCAGTTCACGAAGGAACTAGTTCAAAAAAGAGCTCTATGAAGTGAACAATTTCATTTTATTTTAGTTCATTTAGTAGAAAAAAGCAAGAATAACTGAACTAAACTGATTTAAATTGAGTGCTCTGCGGGCACTATGCACATCAGGGCTGATTTTGTTTAACTAGCGCAGCACAAGCACACCGGGCATCGTTGCATTGTCGATGTTGTATGAGAAAGAAATATGATGACGAGCCGGTGAAAATAGCACAAGACTCAATTTCCTGAGTAGTGACCTACAACTACTGGTTCTAAACTAAACTGAGCGCTCTCTGGAATTAATTAAAATGCACAAGCCTAGTCTTCTGGGATCTATTCGGAAAATCATTGCCACTAAGAGAGGACTGACGTGTTGAGTTAGCACTTACGCTGAGAGACCACAATATAACCGATATATTTTCCGATACCCAAGCGACAATCACAGCTGTAGCATCAGACATTTTGACATCGAAACTTGGCAGGTCAGTCAGGTATCCTTGTGGAACACCGGCGCATACTGGCATCGAAGGAAACGAAAAAGCAGACAGTCTTGCTAAAGTGGGATCTGAACTGCGGGAATCTCCGTCGCCAAGTTCCATAAGGGAAAAAAAACTGAGAGACTAAGTTCTGGATAGAGCCATTAGATAAACAGCGAGCCCGATATTCAGTTTTAGTCACAAGGGAAGGGCTCATAGCAATCCTTACCGGTAACTATGTCCTAGGTACATATGCATTGCGTTCGAACATACCACATAGCGACTTCTGCAGGAGCTGCCGAGACGAGAAAGAAAGAAAGTCTGTTCAACGTCTGCTCTGCGAATACCCAGCCATAGGAAGGAAAAGAGGGCAGTTCCTGGGAGACCTGGCTTGAACTAGATAATCTAATGAGATTCACGCAACGTGCATGCGGTCTAAACGTGGAATCCAGCCGTTCATTAACGAAAGGGAATTACCGAGAACCCACCTCTGTCAGGTCAATGGTCAGCGTTAGTGGAACCACTTTGTGCCGCATTTTGAAGCACAATTGCATGTGTTTTCATATAAAGTGCTATTGTCTCAAAGAATGGAGTACGGCTAAACAGTCGCATGATTTTGACACTGATATTTTGAATATATGTATATTTGATGACCGACGCCCATTTCACACTTGGTGACGGCTTTAAAAATCGAACTTGCTGCATTTGGAGAACGGAGAATCCACACAAGATCCGTGGGCAAACAGCGACTGCTTGGATCGGCATTTTTGCCAAAAACCACTATTAGGCCATTTTTCTTCAGAAACAGCGAAACGATGGGAAATATGTCTGGATGGGAACTGTTTTAACATGACGGAGCGACATGACACACTGCAAATCAAACAATGCAGTCTCTGCAACAACAAATTGACCACTCCTTTTTGTAAAGCGAAGTGTATGCCTGCAAGCCTCGGACCATACACGAGCTCAAGGCAATCGATTCGGGCCAAAATAATCGCTATACCGCCAGAAAAGCTCGAAGAAATGATGGAGACGCAATAAAAAGAGATCATTGTACTTTGGTCAACAGAGGTGGCCACTTGGTCGATGTTGTATTAAAAAAATGTGTGTTCCCACTCAGTGAACGCGGCAAAGGACAGCTACTTGTAAGTTGCAACACAAAAGTCGAATAGAAATGTAAACAACTTGTGTCTTTTCTTTCTGTCGCTACAGATTGTGGTGGACCAAGTCCTCAACCTAGAAGCATGTGTACGTAGCCCGGTCCCTGACTAGCTTCTTCCAATTCCGCACTCCAAGTCGATTGTGTGGACTAGCATCAGCATCCGCGGATATACGTAAGGTTTGCAGTTTTTGTTGGTCTGAGAGTGTCTTGTCTGAGAGTACTCAGGAAGTTATATTCATCGACTCGCTAAACGATGGGATCTGGAAATTTATAATCGTCTGGATGGCAGTACGATATTTGCAGAGCTACCAAAACAGCTTTATTCTCTGAAAGTAGAAACACTCGCCCATGAAGAGTAATTTATTAAACATTTCTGTCTTATTCCAACAATTTGTGTGTGTTCCTCTACCTTCACGCATTTCAAAGAAAACCTTTCAACGGAAAAATCAAAATCAATTCATTTCTTTATTTCCACAAACTTGTGAGCCAAATAAATTGCACTTCAAATTAATATCGATTGGAACTGGTCCATGGTCTGCCAACAAGTAAAAAACAATCATATATCCTTGGCAACAGAATCAACCAGCAAAACAGTCGACTGTGTCAGCTCAATTCATCCGAGAACTATCCCAGGAGAAACTTGGCTCCAAAAAACTATGGCAGGTCCACAAAATGGTTTTCATCGAGAAATGACCACCGTCAGGAATGCACCCCGCCCTCCCTCCGATCCAAGATCGAAATCATACATCAAGCAGACACATCTGTGTCCTCTGTCCTGTATCCACTTGCCGTAGCGAGCCAAATACTTTTCATCTGGTGAATTTTCATTGAAAACCTTCCAACAGTTCCAAGCCGACAGACGCGACGTACGGACAAAACCTGAACTGTGCGTTCACGTGGTGACACTCCAAGCCCACACATCCTGTCCTCCTGGCAATCAAATACTCAAACACAAACGCTGATCGGTGGATGGCCACAGTGTGTCGTGGCCAAATAGAAAACCCCCGTCCACTCGTTCCAAGTGGAACAATTCATTTGGAACTCCTGTGGGTCGTTGAATACTGTGCCCACGACCGGAGGAAGGTGGGGAAACAATTTCTCTTCCTCTTTTTTCGTGTGGTCATAACCGGAAAATGAAGCGGCTGAATATATGTATCTCCCACTGGTCAGCTCAGACCACTTGTTGCGTTCGGTGAATGGAATTGAAATCTGTGGAACCTATTGTACAGGCGAACGGAAATGAAGTACTGCCCCTGATACCGCAATTTATTGTATAATTTCTACCTTCATGTGCTATAGCTATGCTGAGTAGTCCCTTACTGTGGTGGCTTGTGGTTTGGGAATTTCTCCTTGGGTAGGATGAAAGTTCTGCGTGTACGGTTATCACAGCGGAACTGAAGAGGTTTGTCATTACAATGGGGTTGTTCACGGTTTGGTTTTTTTCAAGTATGTACATTGACGTACACACCTCCATTCAAAGCCGTGGTGTATTCTCATTAAAGTGTTCTTAACTACTTTGAATTAAGAGCGACATTTCGCTTAGGATGTGGTGTGGTGCACTTAAGACGGTTGATTAGGGGTTAAACTAATTATAGAAGCCTCTTGCAACAAGAACAGAAATAGGGAATCGATTGTTGATCTATAGGACTTGAATTCAACAAATAGGAATAGTCAGATACCTGGTTTGAGATGATTGCGCATCTCTGCATACAATTGTTGAATTATCATGACAGAAAAAGGATGCATTTAAGTATTCACATGTGAACGTAAACATGAATCCTTTAAGTCCTTCCTTTGAGTCAATCAATAGAGATCGGGACAAGTCAGAAGATTTAGCTCCAGGATGTCTTCCATTATAATTTAAGGAAGTCAACATTTGACCCTAAGTTTGAGACAGTATTTATGAAAGTTAAATGCTTTTTTTTTTGTCACAAATCTAGATCTTTTGAGATGTTTGTTAGGATGCTTTTTTGTTGCCATTTTGATGGTAACGCCGGCATTCCCCTTTCGTAAAAGTCATCGCCCCTACTGAGAGATTCTTGCTTCACTTGAGCAGAACCTTTCATCAGTAAAATCTTTCGCCATGTGCAGGAACATGTGGAATATAAGGTGGATGCATAAGGACCTCCCAGCCAAGCTCCGCCAAGGTTTGGGTGGCCTGTCGTTCTAAGTGATTGCTTTCTTTACACGGTCTAGTTGTTCACAATAAAGTTAAGAGTTTTGCCGTAGGAGATCTTATCATAGTAACTGATTCCCTGCCAATCCAACGAAACAACCTGGAACACTTTCCTGGCTTTGCCGACTCACCACGCTTCGACTACGACAGTCATTACTTGACATTGTCGTAAATGATTTATATGTAATGAGCAATTTCTTTGCTGTTTCGGTTTTTTGTGTTATATTTTACGACTTAAACGTGATTCGTGACATGTGTTCAAAATCAAAGTTGCTCAGTCGGCATCGCCATTTTATCATGAAAAGACACCCGAACAAGGCTGCCAAATTATTGAAATCAAAATAAAATGTATTCAGCGACTGTTTGTTTACGCAGATCACATTTACATCTTCATGCGTCCCAATGCTCCGTAGTGGAAGCTTTTACGGCAATTGAAAAACAGGAGAAACAAGCTGCTTTTAAGGTTAATGAGGAAAGGACGGATTACATGCGGTCGGGCAAGAATCGATCGGTCACACACCACCTGGGACAAAAGATTATTTTGCCAGTAATGCTACATAGAACCGAAAACTGGGCGATGACCAAAACAGTAGAGACGTTTCTTGGTGCCTTCGAAAGAAAAAATCTGCATCGAGTGCACAGTTCTGTCTGTGAGGAAGGTGAATAGAGGGAAGACATAACCGCAAACTCTACGAGCTGTACCAGGTTGTGGATGTAGTCCGGGTGGCAAATATCCGTAGACTACACTGACTTGGCTACATTGAGCTCGTGAACCAATGCTCCGGCAAAGAGGGTCTGTGAATCCGAGCGTGCTGGTTCGAAAAGGAGACGAAGACTGAATCTCCGGTATAAAGACAATTCATCAAGGACGCAAGACAGCTTAGTCTTGAAGCAGAGTGCCAGGACTGTCAGCGATGGAATGCAGCGATTGCTGATAATTAAGTACGTAAGTATTCAGCGACGAAGCTATGACAAATTGTCTTCAACGAAGAAACACATTTCAGGTTGAATGTGCTGATGACCAACCTCAGCTATTACAAGAATTGTCAAGTAATTTTTAGCGTGTGTAATTTCTGTTACAACTCCAACCATTTTTGGAATCTCTTTAATATCTTTGCTTACCAGATCATTGACATTATCGGTGAGGCGTCATCTTGACATCTACATATCCTTTGTTTCTCCTTTTTTGTACAAAATGTCATTACACACGTTTCCGAATTGTAATATTACTTTCTCTTTACTCAATTCATTCGCTTTTGTCTTAAATTCACATCAGGCTACGCCTTGACCCACGCATTGATAGAGAGCCCCGTTTAATACACTCATTTTTGCAAACAAACCGCATTAACTTTTGTCCCACGAGATTGTCCAAAGGGACTGTGTTCCGAAAAGCGTACTCCAGAGGGCTTTTAAGCAATTTTTGTGAATGTCCTAGAATCGTTCTTTTTTCGCAATTTAATTTTATGAAGTCCATTAAAAAAAAATACTGAAATACGAGGAAGCCTTAAGCTTCACATATGCACGAGGCCGACCATTCGGGGTGGATTTCATGGGTACACATTGTAATTGGATGGAAAGCCCGTCGTATGCATGGAATCGAACCGATGAATCTTGCCCATACGGAGCATTCATGGACTCATTTCTGTGTCACTGTGTGATTTCAATTTGGGATGAGAATATCCACTCGTAAGGAGTTTGTTAGGAGACGTGGAGCCCCCATCAAATTGGCAGTTAGGGCGAAAGTGCTAAATTTCAAACTTTACAAAATCAAGGAGATTACATGTGGTATACATCCTCTGCCCTTGCTACTCGCGTCCGAAGTGCTTTATCCTTACATTGAAAAGCAGAGGATAGCAAGAAAGAGTAATAGATTTCCTACAAGCCTCTGCGAGTGAACCGAACTCTACCCTCATGCTTCAGCTGGAGAAGACCCCAACTAACAAGCTTACTTCTCTAAATTTCCATATTAAGTTTGTTGAACAGTAGGAATCATTTCAGACTTTTGAATTAGCAAGCCGCAGTGGCCAGGAATTGAATAATCTAAAGGGTGTTTTTTTAGAGGTATAGAACTTTGAAATGGAATAAGACAAATGGAAAAGACATGAAAGTTACTTTATTCGAAAGATAAGCTTCTGCAATAACGCGGCGAATGTTGTCCTCCAAGTGGTCAATCGTTTCGGGCTTATCGGCGTAGACTAGCGACTTCACATATCCCCACAGAAAATAGCCAAACGGCGTTAAATCGCATGATCTTGGAGGCAAATTCACTAGTCCGCAACGTGAAACTATGAGGTTACCAAACGTTCCCTTCAATAAATCAATTGTGGCACGAGCTGTGTGACATGTTACGCCGTCTTGTTGAAATCACAGCTCATGCACATCATGGTTGTTCAATTGATGAACGAAAAAGTCATAAATCATGACTCTATAGCGTTTACAATTGACTGTAACGTTCTGGCCAGCATCGTTTTTAAAGAAGTACGGACCAATTATTCCATCAACCTATCAAGCACACCAAACAGTCAGTTTTTGTGGATGTAGCGGTGTCTCAACATACACTTGAGGATTATCATCACTCCAAATACGACAGTTTTGTTTATTGACGTATTCATTCAACCAAAAGTGAGCATGGTTCGAACAGAATCATGATTTTCAAAATAAATTTGCACAATTTGGAAGCGTTGTTCAGGCGTCAGTCTATTCATGTGGAAATGCCAACCAAACTGAAAATAAATCACTTGACTGTTGACAAAATGGCCGCCAGTTAAATTAGTGTTGCCAGCTTAAAGTTATATATCTCTAAAAAAACACCCTTTGTAAGGAACTTGCAGCGGTGGCGGCTATGCTAAAGACAAGTGAGAAAAACAAAGCATAAGCTCATTGTTATGCTGCCCAATCACCGGTAGTCTCGACATGAAAGTCTTCAAGTTCTAAAAATCAGCAGAAAAGAAGTGAGAGTGAGTGAATCAAAAGCGCCCCGTCCAATGATCTAGAACCAGCAATGCACTTAGCTTTGCAGGATATTCCACAATTTTAAAATTGCTTCACTACCCCCTCTGAATACTTAACGCATTCTAAAGAGTTCACCAGCAACACTCTCTCAGCAGTTGCTTAATAAATTATGAAAAATTAAGAAGGCAAGACCGCACCCCAACATTCCCAATTTCATTGATTGAATTCCGCATGTACATATAATCTTATCGCGCGGATTCTCCACTTTACAGCCTTTTTCCACTTGTGACTGGGAAACATACGTTTCATAACGACTCCTAATGAGATTCACCCCGCCCCCAAACAACGCCCACCCCATTCCTCATTGAGAACAAATAAAAAGCCAGCAGATCATGCCCTCACGTCGACCTGCCAAGCACGCATTCATCGAGTCATAAATACACCACCAAGAGAGCCTCTTAAAAATGAGAAGAACATCGAATTAAAATTTTATTCAAGCACACGTCGTAAACGCTGATGAAGAAATGAAAATTCAATTCGATTTTCCCCGTTTTATGAGTCAAGGTTATTGTGTCTTGTCTGAACTCTGAACGACTTCTGACTTTTGCAGGAAAACATAAACCAACCAACACGTCGGCGGTGCTCGTCAAGACCACAAGGGCACAGGTGGGGGCAAATCAACTCCCGTCCAGCCGTGTTAAGGTGGTTAAATTGCGGAGTTGACAAAAAACAAAAATAAACACTGCTTGCACCTTAAACCCGCTGAGCCGGCAGGACTTTGCCGCTCCGCATCGCACCAGACAATCTGATTTGAGCGGCAAACTTTGTTTGACCACTCCAGCTGGCATGTTTCCGTTTTCTGATTGCAAACGAAGATCCGACGACGCCACGATGTGCTGAACATCCGGTACCGGTATTGAATGAGGTTGGCTGGACTGCGGTTGTCTGTGGTGGCAGAGAACACATGAGAAACACCGTTAAGAGGCCATGAGTGGAGGAATTCGCCAACTCTGAGGTGCACTGGGAGCGTGGGAATTTAGCTCGTTTCTGAAGGCACCTGCAACGGTGTTGAAATGAAAAGACCAGTAATCCGGAGCAGCGATGGTGCGGATTAGTTTGTTTGGAAATATTAACTCAATCGAAGTTCAATTTGAATTTCGAGGGAGGATGCAAGCCGCTCACTGTCGAACAACCTTTAAAGGGATTCACCGCAGTGAGCGGCTTTTCACCGTACCATCAAATGATTGTGTAACCAACGACAGAGAGCTGATTCTGTGGTTGCAACGGCTTACTGTTCATGGTCTATGCTAATTCGAGTTAACGCCCAAAAATCTTTGTCAGTTTTCCATGTGAATAGGCGGAAAGAGGATTGCTGTGAACTGATTCTGTTCGGGGTTCTGTAAACGTGAACGAAAAGGCACTGTCGGAGGCCTGTGTGAGGCGAACGCTATCCGAAACCTCTCAACAATGTGGTGCAATGCAATTAGAATGAGCACATTGGTGGGATCAATTTAGTGTATCTACTCGTACTTGGTTGGCTGTATGTTCAGTGAATACAGTTCTAGGTCCATTTTGTTTGATCCCTATTGTGGGTTGGATGACAAATGTCAGTTTCTATTTGACAGTTGTAAAGACCGGTAGCTAACGTCGCAATAGGCATTGAAGTGTATACAGAGTGTGCCACCTAGTGTTTTTTTTTAAATCATTGGATATTTTGACACTTACAGCTGTTTCCCTCTCGAGATAGTCGTCACCAATTGTGTTTAGTAAGGTTCCCTTGTCTTCTATCACATGCACAACCAATTTAAAGTAGAGGTCCAATAACACTTCCTTGCTGTAATCCAGCTGCAGTGGATTTTAACGCTTTTACAAAATTCTACAAAAGTTTACTTGGAAGAAATTGGCAAATTTTGCTGCCGGCCTCCATGCCAAGGTTGTCAATGTCTGCGTCAATTTGCTTAGTCGCATTTTTTTCCTCAAAGGCTTTTTGTATGACTTAAACAAGCACACGTGATTAAGTTGAGCGTCTAGTTAATTCTACTCGCTGTTCCGCGTACTTCTTCTATTGTGACTTATAGACGTAGTGACGTTACAGAAGAATTCACAATGAATTTGACAGATGTCTCCTTGACAATGTGGCCACTAAAAAATGCTGTCCGTATTGCGGAATAATTACTGAACATTCTGCCAATGAATGGAAAGGAACAAATTTGTGGCGACATTTCCCACGTCACGCAACCACTTCACTCCAAAATGAATATTACTTCTGTAAACGTCACGTAACGACTGAAGTTTGCTCTTAACATTTAGCAGACGTCTCAAATCAAAGGGATCATGTACACATAACCTCGTTTCATTTCAAGCCAGTATCCCCTTTTCCTCAAAGAAGAGGAAAAAAAGATGTGTTCAATGAATCATAAGCCGTTTCGAAGGAACATATTCCAACGCCCATCCAATCCAATGACGTGTGATAGTCGACCAACTTAAGATGAACGTGCCCCCAAACAACCACAATAAATACGCTTAAACTGTATTTTTAAGGACCCAGCGCCCACAGACACTTCCAGCAGAGCCCACTCAAGCTTGACAGAAAGTTATGAGAGCTTATTGCGAACCGCGTGGCTCGTAAAGACAGCGTCTTGGCAAACTTTTGAGCACGTCAAGTGGAACATATGTCAAGTTAAGAGTAAATAACTTTGATTAGAGTACATCAATCCATAATGTATGTGTCCTTCGGGAGGGTGTGCGTTGCCTGCGTGTCGGCAAACATATTTCCACATGATGGCCCGTTGAATTATACATGGGTCTGGTAATATTTTGACAGCCCATAAGGAGGCCGACGCGTCGCTCCGAGGATGTGCGTCAGAGGAACGCCCAAGGCGTCCGTAAGTGATGAAACTCGGGATAATTTATTTATGAATCCGTTGTGTATCGTGTGTCATTAGTTTGCAATTATATGCGAAATGCACGAGCACAAGTTGCTGCTTGTTTGTCAAGACGTCGTGATGTCGGTTGTACGAAAGACAGACAAGTGTTCGGGTCGTGAAGTGATCCGATGGGCGGGGTGGACTAAGGACTAATTGGTGTGGGAATGACCATCATGGACGGGCTTAAACCTCAATTAAAGAAAAAATCAGAATTCATAAGCAAATCGATTCAATCGACAGCAATTACCGATCCAATCCTAAAAGTACAGCCTAACGCTGTCGGTGAGTTATGACCAGTTTGAGAGAATTCAGCATGAACAATTTTGCGATGTTGGCCACACATTTGCGGTTAATCTCCCTCTATTTCCGGCATCCTTGGGCAGATGGGCTTGCCATCACTGGGACAGTATTTCATTGCATTTGATGTACACATTCAGGCATTAGCTCTTAATTGACTTTTGTATTTGTGGTCCCTTGTCGGTCGGCAATTTTCTGTCTATTCCAATTTATTTCAATGATTGTGGAAATTAACAAATAATTAACATTCATGAGGTTTTTATATGTTTTTCGCTGAATGGTATGTTTGGTCATGTGCGGAAATAGCGTCAAAACATTGGATGGTCTGTGGTTGGAGTTATTGGTGCGGTGAACTGTTCAAATACTTGGGAGCACTTCCGATAGTTATTGCTGTGCTGACCGGGAAGGAAAAGAAGACGACATAGTTCTTCGAAACAGTTCCTTAATTTTATTACATTTTTAGGCGACATGCCTTTTTGATGCTCGGGTTAGACCGTCAAGCTCGGTGTTCCAAATGCCTCCTCATGTCTTGTGCATTTGTCATTTTCTAACGCGACTATGGGTCAACAAGGTAACGCAATCGATGACATGTATTGTCCTCGCTTATATGTATGGTTGCAAGAATACGTATAGTTTCGTTCCACTCTGTGACCATCTTCGCTCGTTTCTGCTGGGGAACACTGCAGTGGGTCATTGACGACAAATGAATCGATCGATGCAATGGGTCAGTGTTGCTTGTTTGCACATATACTGTAATAGGAACACAAGGCAAATGTCACCTTATGTGCGGCACAACATAATGCGCTAGTTGTGACAAGCATGATAAGCAGAGGAAGTTACGACTTTTTAAACATCAATAAACAACTTCGAAGGAATCAGGTCCGAAGTAAACAGCCTATCTGCAACATTGGGTCGCGTTGCCGTCAGTTGATTGTGGTCCTGGTTAGCGGTCGTGTATGGCTGATGTGTTAAATAAAATGTATATAACTGGCATTAATGCGAATTGAAAGAAGACGATGAGTATTGTTCATTAAACAAATTAACCAATCTTGGAACACCCAGGAATGGAACAAAACTACAATTCAAAAGGAATCAAAGAAGCTATAGAACTTAGCTGACCTAGGAGTACTATGTGGAGCACTAACAGGACACGGGCCATGTAATAAGCACTTTTATAAAATGGAATTTACCAGTACAGAAATCTGTCGGCACTGCGGTCAGGTGAAAAACAAACTATGGGGTACATACTCATTGAGTGTCCACGACTTGCTCCCGAGGAAGATTCAAAATGATAAATCGAACATCTATAACAGGGAAAGACTTCCAAGAAATCTAGAAGAGTTGTCAAATTTCGGAAGGCAGCACTAAAATCCTAGATCAAAAGAAGGCGGGTACAATGGATCCTCATGGTCTTGCTATGACACACCCCAAGTTCTTCAATTCAATTCAACCCTTCATGTCACAGCTTATCACATGGGGGTCTCTTATTCAATGAAGGAAGGAATTGCTTGGAAAAGCATGATGTACCAAAAGCGGACGAAGTAATAGCAGCTCTTTGAAAAGCGGTGTATTTTGTGTGTCTTTTCTCGAAAACCGTATGCCCTTCGTTTTCTTTGGATCATCCTCAGATTCACTCTAGCGTTTCATTGAAAGCTCGCCGTGTCCCAGTTATGTATGTGCGTGTGTGTTGATGTCATATTGAATGCGCTAACAGCTGAAGAGACTTCTGGCCTCTAGCGTTGGCCTGTGTGTTCTGTACGATTTTCTAAAGGAGAAGGCTGAATAAGCCACTGCTCCTTGTCTAAAATCTTTTTTTGAAATTGAAGGTTTCAGTGAGTTCGTGTCCGTTTTTGATGGAGAGCAGAGAGTATTCTCCTTCGTTATCCTCTACTACCCGATATGCTTGACAGGAATGCCAATACTGGCGGTGTATAGCTCGTGTACATACGTGCCTAGTGGCGGCCGTGGCTTTGTGGGTCTGTGCATCGACTCCTACGCACTTGAACCCCAGCGTCTAGGATCGAATCCCAGTACGAAAAAAATTATTTTCACGGCTCCACCTCTTTCGAGTTACTGACAATGTCTAAAAAAAAGCTTCTCAAATTGGTCGGTCGTAGTCGGCATAAAATTGTAGGTCAGTGTGATGATGGGCGTCGATTCGCAATTTTTGGGTGATTTCTAGAATCTACAGCAGTGTGAAACTTCCCTGGACCACAGCAACACTGAGAAGGATCCATCATACTGTTGAGTGTTGATAAACCACGAGCATAGGAAACGCCAGAGATGGTCTTTTTCGCGATGTTAAGACGACTTATCCCTCGATAGTTGGAGTAGTTAAAGAAGTATCTTCTCTTGTGGATCGGACAAACTATACTGCTATGAGGTTCTACTCATCGGACGCGCATTCCTCCGACCGCCAGATGAACTGGTACATGCGAATGATTTCATCAGTCCCATCCCACATCAGGAGTTTTGGTAGAACGCAGTCCCGATATTTCTGTCCATCATCCTTTTTCTGAATTCATTATATTGACTGCGACTCTACGAACATTTTTGTTCAGTCTTCTGACTGAATTTCCATTGGATCACAGTTTCAGCATCTGGTAAAACATTCGGAAATCATTCCTGCCTTATGCTCCATTGCAAATTTCTCCTGTTCTTCATTTTTCCTCTTAAGAAGTCGGGTTTCTTTTCTTCTATTGTGTCTCACGCATAGTTCCCCCGGTTCATTGGCTTCTAAGCGTCCATCTTGACTGCGTGTTCCTGCCTGCACTCACTGCCAAACCTCGTTAGTATCGTAAAACTGGCAGCTTTTTTGATGGCTTCTTGATAACGTTTTAAAAACTCCTTCGAATGCTTGCGCAGGCGGGTGCGAACATACCGAGTGTTATAACTTTCGGACGTCGATTCATGGTGTGCCTTGCCGACTCCAAAATGTTCATCAATCAACAGTCATCTTTTTCAAAAGTTAACCAAGATTTTGTAAGATACCTAAGACAAATTTCACAAAGTTCAAGAAAGTTCAATATGTCATCTGTCAGGTCAGATCTCCTTGTAATGCCGGAAGAACTATCATCATCGAGTCCCATGGGATTAAAAACACGCCAAATAATCCCCAAGGACCCCCCCCCCCCCTCCCTCATCGACCATTATCAAAAGATGATTTATTCAGAGTGAACCATAAAAGGGTTGCTATGAGTCAATTCATCAAAAAGAAAGTCCGCTCCACCACCATCCGCCGTCGCAGCGATTCTGAATCATTTATGTGCTCAAAGAGCTCCCATCAGAAGAACTAAATCCCCCAAGGGATTCGTTTCGTGGACCGATAGAGTCCACTCCCTTTAGCTTGCTTTTAATTGATCGTTTGCTTGTAACAACCAGCGATGGCCAGCCACCCCTTCCATAAGCCGGAACCCAAAAGTTTCCCAATCTGCATCTGTGACTGATTAGCTACATATGTTCCCGAAACTTTCCCCACCTACCACAGGCCGCAGCGTAATCTTCGTGAGCCGCTACAAAAGGTTGCAATAAATTTGACACTGTTGCCCCATTACAGCAGTAAATCAGTTTGTCAAAAATGTGAACATGTCCCCTCATCCGGTTCTGCAGGATGCCCTATCGGTGGCATGGAAAATCAGGAAGACTGCTGTCGGACCGAGGATCCTGATTGAACATGGGAACATGTGTTTTTTTCCCAAAAAATCTTTTCCTTCGTTTTCGTGAACCCCAAAGTGTGTGATTTGTAACAAAATTGGCAGGTGGGCGGTGGGCGGATGACGTGTCGTATCGTGGGACTGTGATATGCGTTGACGCCCTGAGGTGAAGTCATCCTGGGAAATGGTATATTTGCTTTTCGTTTCCCATTGTTATGTTCTTTAGTAGATGTGCGAGCATTCAATGTGGTCGTTCGGCTCGTGTTGGCCGGGTGGTTTCGGCGGGTGTAGAGGTGTGTAGACGATGGTGTCTTACGTAGACTTTTATTTGTAATTCATTGGCAATTCAATTACCGCTCGTTGGCGCTTGCTGTGTATTTAGGAAGTGGCTGGTGGAAGTATTTGAATATTTAATGGACATCACGATGTTCGGAACTGCAGTTTGTGCTACAGATGTGATAATGATAAGAAATTTGTGCGTGACTTGCACAAGCAATTTGTCGCCTTGACAGTTCAGCAATGCATCAGAGTTAAAGTGCGAGCCTGCTTGATTAGTGGTCTTTATTTTTTTGTTTATTGCTTCCGGAATCCAAACAACGAAACCATCTCTAAATAGGCTCAAGTCGAGTTAACAAAAGGAATCTCGCGGTGGCGCTCTATACATAGGTAGCTGAAAGGCCCGTTGTGATAGCACACGGATTAAATAACTTCTATTCTTCGAAATATTTAGGGCTCGCAACGAACGACTCTATGGGAGTGTCGAAGAAATAAGCTCCCAAATGGAGTTTCTTGCAGGAGGTGGGAGTACTACACAAGTAGAGGAGGTGTGACTAAGGGATACGCATCGTGGAGGCATGTGTTTCATGGTACTGTGGCCAGTTATAACGTTAATGAGTTCACATGTTGGGGGGACCTTTTTATTTGAGAGAGTAGATAACAAGTTTTTGGGGATTTTAGTGTCTGTTTAAGGGAAGTAATTAGCCACCAGCACACGCAACGTCAGTCTTTAAACCCGAACCTCATCATTACCATCATCATCTTTATTGACCCATGATCCACTAAACGCGGCGTAGGCAAAGCACGCACAAGAGATCCTCCGTCATAGACTCTAACTCACCAGGAGCTATGCGTAAGCAAAATCAGGTCAGGTTTTGGACTTACTGTGAGAGTTGGAATAAAAATTGAGTTGAAAGCTGTTAATTTAGCTTTGACACCGGCCTTCCTTAACCCAGATCTTCCAAGCTGTTTCCAAATTAACCCAGCTTGGCCAATCCGGAAAGCTCAGTTTAATCCTCCCATCAGACCTGGAGATATAAAAACTCTTCCACCAGCTTCAATGGGTCTCCACTAACAGTGTAGCGTGCAGTTGACCAGAAGTTCGGGAAATTACCTCTTATTTGTCCATGGGATGCTGGATGGCGCAGTTGGTTGAATGCCTGCCTTTAGTTAGAGGGGTTCCCGGTCCCCAGTCCGAATCCTAGTGAAAGCAAAGTTAATACAATTTATCCGGGTTTCAAATCGGGTCCAGTTACCATTTACCGTTGGGATCAAATTAAATGCATCTCTGGAGTTGTCGATCAGTGGTGGTAGTCTGACTATGGGAATCACAATGGACCAACATTGTCTAAGTGTGCTGGCGAATTCGCTGGCATCCCACTTACCTACCTGTCCACGTTAACCTTCACTCCATCATCAGAACTTACGGCCAAAAACCTACCGAGTGCGCGCTATAGTTCCGTCTCGAAGGAAGTGAGGATAACTAAGTCATCTGCAAAAGGACTCATCTCTCCCAACGTAAAACATTCCTAGCCTTGGCTGAGCTGTATATAATTAAAAGGAGAAGCGACAACACGCACCCTTGGCAAAGTCCAATGCCCGCGGTGAAAGGTGCTGATTTAGCATAGTTAGCCCGAACACAGTTGCCACAGTTTGGTGTGTAGAGACTAATTGGCCGTCAAAAGAGAACAATCCCACACTCCTGCAGAGGAGCTCACCTCGACGGACTCGGTCGTACACCTTCTACAAACCAGCTGTACTCCCAAGCCTTCTCGAGTACCTTTCTTAGAGTGACTCTGTTTGAAAAGAAGGACAATTACCCAAGTTTGCCAATTGCCAGGTGTCAAATTCGAGCCTTCTGTTTCAAAATGGATAAAAGAGGACTGATCCTCCGAAGAAAATCGTGAACACTTGAGTCTTGATCAGCGTGCCCCGATTGGACATCAAGTATGTAGGGCATCATTAGCTTAGGTTCAGACCCTGCTTGGGTAGCTAAGTTGAGTGAGGTGAGGTTTTCTGATACTGCTTCTGACGCCGCATTTAATATGGATGTCAATGTCAAACGAGTTTATGCATCCTCGACTTAAAGTTTTGTTTTCAATATCAGCTGCATTTATGGCTAAAGAAAATGCTGAATTTACATCCAAAGTTGTACTCAACTTCTTCGTCTTCAGCTCTTCTATTTCTCACTCTCTCTCTCTCTTTCTTTCTCTCTTTCTCTCTCTCTTTCTCTCTCTCTCTCTCTCTATCTCTTTCTTTCCCATCCTCCCTCTCTGTCTCTCTTATCAATTTCTTAGACAAGATCACGGTCATTGCGTCTCCAACCACAGTTCGGTCTTGAACCTCACATGAAACCGCCTTAACCATCAACCGCCAAGTCCATCATTACGCCATGAGAAATGTGTAGTCCTTTTGAATTTGAATAAAGTCCAGTCCAGGTTCGGGAACCTTCCCACACCACGCCCCTTTACCCACTCCCATCTTAGACGACACACACTTGTCCATTCAAATGTGAATATTCAAAAACTACCCATTCCGCCTTCCTGGCGAGTACATCTCTCTCTCCGCAGCCAGATGTCGTTTGCATGAATTTCATTTGAATACATTTCCGTTTCGTTTCTGACATTTCAAAGCCTCACGTGACGACGATGTGGTGACAATTTAATTAAGCTTTGAATAATTTCATTCCACTTCATTACATTCGCTTCCCTCAACCACAACGGACAGCAGACCCGACACAGCTCATTCCCGGATCCCGTGCAAGCTGGTCGGTGCGGTGTGGCGACAACTTAAATCCAATAATCCCGGAATACAGCGAAATTAACCGATTTAAACTCTCAATTACCGCTACATGCATGCGGGGAGAGGTGTGGAAAGTATGGGTGAAAGTAAATTAACCGTGACCGCTGATCGGATATCCAGTGCGCCCGCCAGCGGTGGCCCTTAATCGAATCCACCTCTCATCTGTTGACATTTGCACGCTGCCGCAAGCACCTCCCTCGGGAGCGACGCGAGCGACAAAAGCGATTTAGGAAATCCAAAATTAAGCACGTTCGCCCATTGCGGGATCAAAAGCAAAAATGTATCAAAACTCATTGATTTCGGGTTGCGATCACGCAAAGTCTGCCGCAACTTGATGGGGTTCTAATTAAATTTGGACGCAGGTGGTGGTGTGTGTGTGTGTGTGAGTGCTGCGGAGGAGGTTCTCTGCTTAATTGGGACTCGGGCAGGATTAATTAACGTGAAGGGGAATAGAACGACATTTCGGCACGCACAGATGAGCTAGTTGAAGGGCCCCACTAACATGTGTTATCGGGTCGAAGTGAAGGGCTCTAATTAGTACATTACCTGCGATAGTCGTGCTAATGTTCAAGAAGCACACAAGTGGAACTCGGGACAATCGCGTTCCGTCTTCAGTAAGCGGAAAACGTGTAGTTCACTTGAAATTGAAATGTACTTGGCGTCCTTTGGTGGATGAAGGAGTATCTGGCAGAGATCTGCGAATGCTTCATGCCCCATTAAGGATATCACATATTAAGTGGAATTGAGGACGAGTGGTTTTGCCGCATGAATATGTAACCACTTCTCGAGGGCTTTCAATGCTGCTGTTCAGTTCACAGGAAGCTGAGTGTTTGCTATTTTGAGTTTGCTTTTTGAAATGGAAACGATATCCTTTCATAGGACACACGCTTTTGCAATGAATAATTGATCAGTGGGATGAGGGTTTACTTTGGCCGGGTCGTTGGGTGGAAGTTTGCAAGAAATTTGAGACAGAATCGACGCAACAGATATTCCTTAAGAAGTCTGAAGATTCTAAGAGAATTGCATTTGATATTTAAAGTAAAAACGGCACGAGTACATGAAATTATAATTTATCCGCTCAGCCTCAGGTTATGCAACATGTGATCCACTTATGTTCAGACTAGTATTTCGCATATTCCAAGCGAGAAGTCAAAGCTGCCTTCAGCTTGTCATCATTCTCAAGGCACAAGGCATCAAGACTAGTCATTGTTTCTACGCACTTCTACAGATATTTTGGGACGTATTAGCCTATGTCATCGGTGTAACCAAGACTTGCCTTCTTCCAAGGGTGACCATCGCATCGCCAGAGAGTCTTAAGATTGCGTTGACGCAAGAATGAAGTCGAACGGACATAGACAACGGTGTTGGCTAATTTTTGGCTCAGCGGCTATGTCAGCAAGCAACATTGCGAACACAATCCACAAAAGTTCGACCAAGCAAAGCATCACAAAGATTGACTGTTTGGTGCGGTTTATGGCATGGCCCATCGGACCGAAATGAGGAAGGGGACACCATTAACGTCAAGGGACAAAACGCTGGAAGGATAAATTTGACGACTGGGTCATCTCACGGCAAGCGTTCATCAATTGGCCGCCGCGATCATGCGACACCACTCCATTATTTGCAACCTTAGTCTACGCTAACCAGCTACCCACTTTGAAAGAGGTCGAGGCCCAAAATCGAAATGCTACTGCCGCAATAACGCCGGTCGTTTTAGACCGAGTCTTCAAACATTTTACCGACTGATTGAAGAATTGCCAGCTAAGCTAAGGCGACCATTTGAATGTAGTGCTATATGCTATGTAAATAATGGCATGAATGTAGCTTCAAAATATACCTAGAATCAATTTTATATTTCACACCGTTGTTGTTTTATTTAAACTTCTTTTCCCATCGTTCTTATCTGGTCATGCTTCACAAGCTAATTTCAAATAAGTCATCATTCCAGAATCAAACCAATTGTCCCCGTTCACAACAGCTTCGTGGCTATCATATAACGTCAGCCGTTGACTAGAATTTTGGATTTAGTTGCCGCATTAAAAGAGAAATGCTAGACAATGAAACGCAGTGACCCCGCTGCATATTGCTCTGTTGTCAGTGTTCTCTTTAGTGTTTCTCGTTGCTTTAAGAAAATAACACCAACTTTCTTGTCGCAGTCATAACCAAGACCAAAAATCAGTTCTGCCGTTCCACCGTCCTACTCATTGTCCAGTCACATGTAGCAAGACTGCCAGGATATGTGTCGTTTCTGGAATCTTGACTGTAGTTGATGCAACAGACCGAAGTAGCAGCGTATGTCTAGAACTATTCTACGTTGACTCTCCAATATGGCGATGTTCGTGTGCATGTTTGCCATTTAAGTATACCCGGCGTTTGTCCCAGTTGGTGAGTGATGGATAAAATGTTATCCGACTCCATGTGCTCCAAATTAGTTCTTCCCTTCCCTTCCAAATCAATCTAGGTCGATGGACAAAAAAAGGGGACCAAAAAAAAGCATTTCCCACAAAATCCAACTCATTGATCCATCCACCCACCTACGACCGCACAACTCTTTGCTTTGATATTAAGTCCTTTACCATGGCCAACAACAGGCAACAAAAGTTGTGATCCTGACATTGATGTGATTTCAAATTCGCACATGAATGCATACAATATGTGGCCACACAGAAGAAAATTGAATTGATTTCAATGAAGGGGGGACGGAGGACGCCTGACGAGTGAACCTATCAATTGATGGATTGAATGGAATTTGGTTAGTGTATAGAATTATTTTCTGAATGCAATGAATGGCGGATTGAGTGGGTTAGCGGCGGATTTAGAAGATTATAATCCACTGAAAGTATGCATGCATTTTTTTTGATGATGGAGGTATGTGGATTTTTTTGTTTGTATGATATTAAATGTTCACAGATATCATTCAACGATTCCTCTGATTTTTCTAGGGAATACAGGTGTTTATTTTAAATATTTAATAGTGTATGGATGTTCGGAAACATTGGTCAATTTGAAACAATTTTACAGTCGTCGAGTGAGGGGGAATTTGTGCAGCTAATTATTTAAGGAATTCAAATAATGTCACTACAATTGTGTAAACGTTTATTGTTTTCCCACTACGCGCATCGAATTAAAACTAACCTTTTAAAGATAGTTCAGTTAATTTAAAGGTTCCGTCTTTCAAGCGGAACTAAAGGGTGGTTAAATTTTAAAGGCCGATGTTGAATGTGAACCACCTAAACGTCAAGTTTTTTTCTGCATTTCATTTCTCATCATTTCTCAATTTCAGACTAATTCAATTTGAACCATGGAAAGATACTCAATCGAGCAACGCGTTAATGTTATTCAGGCTTATTATGAAAATGGGCGTTCATATCAAAATGCATATCGTGCACTTGGTGATTTTTTCGGTCAATTTAATAGTCCAAATGTGAGTAAAATCGGAAAAATCGTGCAAAAATTTGAGCAAACCGGGTCTGTAGGAGATGTGAAAACACCAGTGCATGCTCGTACTGCTCGTACTGCAAAAAATATTGCTGTTCGCAATAGTGTGGCTGAAGAGCCGTCCACCTCAACTCGTCGTCGTACCCAACAATTGCACCTCTCACGCTCGTCGTTGATGAACATTATGCATAAAGACTTGCATTTACACGCTTAAAAATTGCAATTGACTCAAGAACTAAAGCCTCTTGACCATTTCAAGCGTCGTCAATGGTCAGAATGGTGGCAAGAAATGGCAACAGAGGATGACATCTTCAGTGATGAGGAACATTTCGTCAATAAGCAGCATTGCCGCATTTGAGCGAATGATAATCCAAGAGTGATTGTCGAAAAACCAATGCACCCACAAAGAGTGACTGTTTGGTGCGGTTTATGGGCTGGCGGCATCATAAACCACAATGGCTCTTTTGCGCGACAAATTCAATGGCCGTGTTATCTCACGTGGTGGCGATGTCAATTGGCCACCAAGATCATGTGATTTGACAGCGTTGGATTTTTTTCTTTGGGGTTATTTGAAAGAAAAGGTGCACGTCAATAAGCCAGCAACAATTGAAGAACTAAAGGATGAGATAATTCGGCACATTAACGGCATAGAACCTCAATTATGCTTCAGCGTCATCGATAATTTGGACCATCGGATGGAGGTGCGCCGCCGAGGTCGCGGCGGCCATTTGGCCGATATTTTGTTCCATACATAATTGAACCATACCAATATTATCATAATAAAAAGAAATGACAATAATTTCTTAAATAATTTGTGTTTTATTCAAAATCAACATCGGCCCGTAAAATTTAACCACCCTTTACATATTCCAAATATTCGTCTATGAAACGGATTTGAAAATTAAAAATTAAAAATTAATTAATAAATAATATCTTATATATAGTTGTGGGTTCGCCAATATTTTAAAAATCAAATCAATGTTGCAAGTATGGAAACTAGCCCCTCCTTGAAATGTTTGTGCCGATAATTTGATGTCGAAGCCTAAACTATGTACATATCTAATTCATAAATGTAGTAGGTACGAAGGGGGCGCTGGAGCTATCGTGGAGAGCGACAACATTAGACTGCACACCTCGTTAGGTAGATTTGCGTGGGTCTTCCAAGCGAAAATCTATGCGATCCTAATGGCCACGAACTGTATTTGTGTCTGTAGCGACAGCCAAGCTGTGCTTAAGGCCCTACTCAACCCTTTAATCACTTCCAGGATAGTCCAAGAATGCTAGTCTTCTCTAAATTGGATCGGCAGCTTCAATTCGCAAAGACTTGTCACGGGATCACGGAAAATGAGATCGCCGATGAACTTGCTAGACTACCCGCGTCCTCGGTTAGGGCTTCCATCGATGGCTGGGCTTCTCGAGAGCCCAACCGGTGGCATGACTCTCCAGGATGTAGACAAACCCTAATGTCTGTAAGAAATCTGCGGCATTCTTGTTATCTCTTAACAGAAAAGACTGCAGACTATTTACCGGCGTACTAACGGGCTACTACACCTTCGCCGAACACCTAAATGTGCTCGGCCTAAGCGATGACACCTACTGCTATGCCTGTGGAGAATACGACGACACTGCATAGCACTTCCTCTGCAACTGTCCCGCACGGATCTGGTGGCACTTATTTGATGCTGATGAGGTAAGAGACGATGATGTAGGCTGCTCATCACAGAAGCGCCTGCTGAAATTTCATTAAATGTAGGTTGCTACCCGGTAGTACAATGGACCAGTTTTTGAGTCTGAGTGCTCCAGTGTAGAGTTCAAAAACCTCCGACAAAAAAAAAGTAATTATATGGACATTTTGGCGACATACAGTGTGCTCGTATAGTATTGTATACCATTTCACATATTAATTCAAAATTTAGTGCAAAGTATCAGTTACACCAACCGAATCGAGAGAGAGAGTGTACTCCAGACCTGAAAGACTGCCCCGAATCAACTGTCATCTCCTGCGATAAAATAGCCTCATATTGGCATCCTCCTCTCATCATAAAAACACTTGGATGAGCACTTCGCAAATGAGATCACCAAGCAGCAAACCGATTATCACCTCAAATGTTTATTTAATCGACCCTGCCACACCACAGACTGCAAGCAGTTTTTCAGCTTCCGGGCCAGTAGGTGGAACATCAACAACGCCAATCATCTTCTGCAAATTACATGAGAGGAACACCGTTCTGAGGTCTGCAGCGAATTTTCTACCGAATTGCTCCTCAACGACCTGGACACTGAATCGAATTATAGCTGTTCAATGAGAGTTTATCGAATCAATCTCGACATTTTCTGAACTGTGCGGCAGATCACGCTTGAAAACCGATAGCATCAAACATTGGGTCGACTGAAAAGCACACGCGAAATATTCCTGCTTTCTGATACCCTTCCAAATAAGTTTCACCTTGAACAGACCCCCTCAACAGGGACTAATTTCAAGAATCATGGCAACCAACTCCTTTTCAAGGACAACAAAATGTGCAAATGACATTTAATGACGACACTTTTCCAGCAGCATTCCCCGTCGTAAATGCATTCATCTCATCTTCGTTTCAAATCGACAATTGATGCAGAAAAGAAAAGGGGGAATAGGGATAAATGCACACGACGACGCTGTACGTTGTAACACCTCGCCCAGCTGAATTAAAATATTTTAATGGAAAAAGTTTTCACTTACTTGCCGCCATCTCAGCCATCTCATCTCATTATTATCGCATCTGCTTACACTGGGGCCGTGCCGACAATTTAAAACACAAGTCGGTGTGAATAGCAAACGAATGCCTGAATGCTAATAAGGATCGATCACAGTTTGCTGTGAAAACGATGCAAAAATCTGAGTCCTCTGAGTTATTCAAATGGGATAACTTGCATTTGGTGGTTTTTTTTTTCACCTTCCTTGCTCGCTAAGGTACTTCTTAATGGTAATTGGGGAGCCTTCGAGAGGGGAACGCGATGGAATCGTTGGAGGAATGGTAATTGACTTTTTTCAGAATTGTCGACATTCAATTTTTCATTAACTGCTTTGGCAGTTGTTGGCTTCATTCGGTGTCGGGAATCGCAAGCTATTTGTGTGACAATAATTGTTGATGTGACGATGTTTTCCAGGAGAATACCTGCTGATCCTTACATCAACAGATTCCGCCAGTGTGAGATTTTCGTCGGGTGACAGGAGAAAAATCAGAGTCAATAAACCCCATCAAATGGCTCATTTTTGCACTTGTGGCAGTCACGCTTGTGGATTCGGGCCACAGGACACATATTCCTGGGACCCAGCGTGGCCTCATCTCGAAAACCAGTGTGTACAATGAGCGGTAGCGACCCTTGTCGAAATTTTGACATGAAAATACGTTTTAAAGGTTCTTGGGAAGACATGAGTGTACGGCCCAAGTGAAGTGTTCCCCACGCCCACGAAGGCGACGTAAGTCTGGCATTACACAGTGCCGTCATTACGTTGACTGAACCATATTCTTGCACGGTCTTTGGAGAAAGAGTTGTTCGCTTATTAAGTCCTTAACATCTGGCACAACTGATGGACGACTCCAAATGAGCGATGGAGTGATGGAGGAACATGTCCATCTCCCTCCTATCCTCACAAATGCTTAAGCACTCAGAGAACACGAACGTCAAGGCCTGCAAATGTGATTCTCCCAAAAATAACTTCCCTTCTAGGGGCACCCATACAAGTGAGTGAGCCGCACAATGCCTGGCGGCGAATTTGATTTCACATCCTTCCTTCTTCGATTGTCTAAAAATAACCCTCCTCATAGAGTTAAGTAGACAAAATGTCAAGGATTAACTCAACGTCATGCACAGTACTCACAAGCACATAACCTAAATAATCACCATCAGACGGTTCATCTTTGTTCGCCGCTCCACAGCGCCTCACCGACGGGGCAACGGAATTCCGGGGTGAAACGATGACAACGCGCCGTTGTTTGAGAGCAACGATGAACAGCACATTCCAGTGAACCGCTGGGAATAAGCCACTTTGCGGCAACATTCCCGGTGAGCCTATCTAAATGATCAAGTGGTGGCCGTGGTAGATATTTTTCTTTCTTTACGTTTCGGTATTGTTTCGAAAAGGAGATTTTCTTAAGAGTGGAATTTGCAAACCCATGGAAGCGCAGGATGTGTCTGACTTTAGACGGCTTGAACGGAAGACGTTTTATATTCTTTGTCTGAAAATGGGTTGCGAATTGTAACCCCCTTTCGTTGCTCAATTTTGTTGATGACATCTGTTGGGCGTGTACCTTAGTTTATGAGAACTTGAGCTTTTAAATTCTTCGATTGAAGTATGCAAATCGGTGAGAGATTAATTGAACAATAATAGAAATAAACATGGCGAAGTGGTAACAATGGATGCAGTAGAGAATAATGAAATCGATTGAATTTTGAACAGATACAACTCAAATTACTCTTCATTTGAACTTAGCACATCGTTAGCCCATTTATTTAAATTTGAATATTTCAAAGATCTTGGACACATCACTTCTCACCCACCCCCATCTTCGGCTGTTTAAACACAATTCCAAAATATTTGCACTCATTCAAATCACGCTTTAAAAGTCGTTAGGTCCTCCCTTCGATTGATTTGCATATCCCATAACTAACATCCCCACACAAGACTATCAAAACGTAATCAAGCCTAACTGCTTTCCGAGAAAAGGCCGAGAGAGAATATAAATTCATAATTCAACCGAGATGCTGTAGCATTTCATTCGAATGTGACCAGGACGTGCAGACCTGCAAACAGGGCCAGGTTGAGGCATGAAAATATGCTAATCATCCTTGGAAGTTGTTGTTCGATGCTGCTGTTGATCCCATCACGGGTTAAGCTTCGGTTAGGAGTGAGGCGACGAAAAGCCACACGAACAGTCGATGACTTGTGAATTTGCAAACAAAAAAGGCGAAAACTACAACTAATCAGCAGAATGTCCTTGATCCTTTTTTGTAAACTTTCTCGCCACATCATTCGAGAACAAAAAAATGCTCCTGTTGTTAGAAGTGGTTTTTAAAACTCGAGTTTGGAACTCTGCCAGTTTTTTTTTTTTTTTTTGCTTTGTGGATAATGTACATGGTTCCCGGCACAAGGACGACGCTTAAACAGAACTCGCCAAACATGACGGAGGGTAAAGTTCAGTTTAAAGAGGGAATATTGCAAGCACTTTGGAAACTTCACTTTATTTTTCATACGAGCCGCGGCTTCATTCGAAGAAAAAGTGTCCACTCAGTTAATTCATAGAGTGACTGTGATGTTGAGGATGAAAGTTTCTTGTTTGTGGAAGTGCACAGCGGCGAGTGATAAGTTCTTCTAAGCCACTTAATGATTTAATTGTTTCACAAAATGTTTGGGTGTCAGTTGTCAAGTGTCTGAGTGGGCAGTGGAAGTACTTAAAAGTGTAATGTAATGGGTTGAGTACGAACTTGAGAGAGCAAGCACTTGGCCTGTGTCCATCGCTTTGGTGGAGGTTGCAAAAATTCCAACTTTTACAAGTTTTTTTTTACGTAAAATTAGTTTCAATAATGATGACTACTGCTGTCTCAATGGTCTTGAAGCTAAAAGGTTTTGAACTCGTGGAATAATACCGACAGGTACAAAATCGGGCGCCACTTAGTGAAATTTCGAATTTCATCGTTGAAGGAACATGATTTGACGTTGGATTCGAAAATGAAGAAAACTAAATTCTCATCGAATAGCTCATCGCTTTGAACGAGTTATGTAGTTTCTAAATGTACGAGGACTTATCTGCAGGATCTAAGATTGGGGCAGTAATGTGAGTAATGTAATGTGTGTGATTAAGTGGAACTGTCGACTGCAAAAACAGCTGGGCCACTTCTGATTCCGAAGATGGTGACATAGAAATGATGGTGATCTGCTAGCAGATTGATCTAGCATGGCACTACAGTGGACCATAGCGGGTCTAAGTGGATCCGGTAAGCCATGGCGGTTGCCAGTGAGTTTCTCATCGTATTGTTTTTCGAGTAGTGCAATTTTTCGGGTACTCTCACACTCTAAGTTGAGATGACGCCATCCGGCTGTCTGGTCCTCCAGATGTCAGTGCTATCAGCGTCTTCAGACCATTTTTGGAAGGTTGTACAAGGGTATGCTCGCAAATAAGAATGGTGTATGCTAAAAGAAAATTTAAGAGGAGCCAAAAAAAGGACAGAGGAACTCACAAGATATTTGAACATTCGATGATCTACCATTCATCTAAGAGAAATTTGCCAAGAAATGTTGTTACAATGCTTTGCTTTTTCTGTCCAGGAGTGCCCAAGTGCGGATGAGGATGCAGGGAGTGACCAAAACAACTGCTTAGCAGAACACTTGGGGATCCTATCACAAACAAACAATTCAGTTTGTGTTACGACGGATTTGAACGCAAGCTAGATGTATATCTGGCTTTTTTAGCTGGAAAAAAAGCTATTGGATGCAAATGGGGACTACAAGCACGCATCGCTCGCTGGATTTGTATCTTGAATGTCAGATCGACACTTATGTATGGGGTCTCAGTATGGTGGACAGCAATAAACAAACCTATCAACTGCAAGGCACTCAACCGAGTGCAAAGACTGGACTGCATGTGCATCAGCGGAGCGCTGAGTACCACTCCGTCAGAAGCACTGAATATTCTCCTCTACCTTCCACCACTGGAATTATTCGGCAAACAAATCGCAGTACAGCCGTGAGACTCACAAACTGTTGTCCGAACTCAACATCGGCCACTCAACCATTCTTAAAGAATTCAAGTTTCTTCCTAACGCCACCGACCGCCTACCACCTATCTTCGAGAAGGACTTCTCTACAGCATTCCTTCCATATCGGATTGGATGTCTGACAAGCAGACGTTGGAAGACTCCCTGCGTATTTTCACAGACGGATCGAAGACCGACGAAGGAGTGCGTGCAGGTTTCTATTCCGAAGACCTCAATATTGCTATCTCTTTGAAGCTCCCTGATCACTGTAGCGTCTTTCAGGCTGAAACCTTCCATGCCGATCGCTACAGCCTACCATCTCTTGCAGATGCACACGTTTAAAACCACCAATACCAAATGGCTAGAAGGTACCACCTGCCTTTAAACAAAAGAAATCTGGTCATCACTTAACCTCAAACGGTCACTCAATCTGCTACTCAGCAGACCCCCATTATCGACTCTCATCGGCGTCATAACCGGGCACTGTGCAATTGGCATTCGCGCTCGTAGGATGGGTGTTCATATAATGATTTCTGCAGGAGCTGCATGTATGAAGAGGAGGTAGAAACCACGGATCACCTACTGTGCTCGTGCAGCGCTCTGATTAGTCGTAGGTTCCTACACTTAGGGGCCTACTATTTCAATAATATCAATGAGCTAAACAGCGCCAGTGTAGGCCAGCTATATCGCTTCACTACGAACACCAACTGGTTCCGATGATAGGAGAACTCCATTTATGTTGAAGAGATTACCGAAGAAATGGTACTTAGGGTCTTAAGAAAACTAAAGACAAGCGAAGGCCCTTGGATTGGATGGTATCAGAGACCTACAACTAATTGCTAATGTTTTTCCCCCGCTATTAACAAATCTTATTCACCTGTGTCCTTAGCAAGGAACAATACAAGCATTCAAAAACGGCAGTGGACCGATATATAAATCCAGCAAAAAAAAAACTGTCTTGAAAGATAAACTGTGATACCTCTGAATGGAAAAACGTGTGCTAACGCAACCTCTTTGTAAATATTTTATGTGCAACACTAAAACTGTCTATCTAACAGAACATTTTAAAATGGCTTGACAGTCGTGGTGTTCAACAGTTTCACGATTCAACATCCTCCACTGGAACATAGACGAAATACTAAACCAATAAGGTGTACCCCACTTAGTCCTTCAAAAACATCGTATCTTGAAAATCCCCATCTGCATAAACTGTACAAAGATGCGTTCAAAAGCTGCTCAAGACTACAGTGGCGAATTTACGTCATCTCCCCCTGAGATCAATGAATACGAGAAGTTTCCAACAAAATCCTTTGACTGTCTTTCAAATGTCCTGCGAAACAGAATATGTAATAAAGTGAGTGTCACCAACGGGAATTATTTCCCTGCAGTCGTAAGTAAGCGCACAGTTTATGCGCTCGCTCCGCTCAGCGAAACATGTTGTCTGCATAAATTCTTATTTCGTCTTAATGTCTTGGATTTGTTACACTGTTTTGACATCCGAATTGAATCGCCGTCGAGTTGAGTCCGGAAATGCTTTGGTCGTGGGTTATTTTCAATAAAAAATAAGAATTCGCTGAAGTGGTTAAATTGAAAAGGGACATCTTTTGATTGAAAATCGGTGGACACTCTTGTTTATGGGATTCAGACTTCGTTGTACAGTTCGATGCTGGAATTGGAGGACGGGGTATTTATGGTCATGGTTAAGCCATTTGTCAAGTAAACGGTTTAGTGCTGGACATTTACGAGCACTTTGAGGTATTTGCAATAAACTTAGACGATGATATGTACATTTCTCAGGGAGCACACGAATGTATTGCTGTGCCCTGGTCAACCGGTTGGTAAACCAAAAAATGTCAGTATACCCTTAATGTGGAAACTACGAGCATGTAGGCTGTAATTGCTGTATGAACTGGACTTGGAGGGAAGCTCGATGTAATTGAAGGAATTTTCAGGCAATAAACCTGAAAGAGGCTTTGTGTGGAACCGATTGGTCAGAAAATTATCGTGATGTTGAAGAGAATTTAACCGACGTCAGGATGGCAGCGACGACATAAAATCATACTTCGAAGAAATCGTTTTCATGGTAATTTGTTATTTGATCATTGATCCAACAAACACATGTGTTCCAAAATAAAGAAACTTTACATGCATATGTAACTGTCAACAAAAAGAAGTTAGAGCAACGCAGGAGTTAAAATGCACTGAACTAAACAACAAACTACGCAAGCAGGCAAAATCTCTTTTTAGTGTACATACTGCAATGGCATTGAGTGGACTAAATCCTACTTAAATTCTGTGAATGGATTGTAATGTCAAGAGACGAAGTAAATCTAGAATAGACAATAGAGCGAGGTGGCCTCAGACCATGGGTGACAGGTAAGTAAGAGAAGGTGCTGCACAAACAGGGAAACTGTGTAAAAACGCTAAAGATCGTCAATAAAATCTGTGGCGTTAAGTAAATGTGTCAAGTTGAGTGCGAATGCACTTCCTCAATGGAGATGTCCACCCGGAAGTAGCCGTCTCGAGGTTTATGTGTGAAAATAGTGCAGTTGCAATAGACACCTTTCTACGATCCGCTCACAGAACTAGCTCGGGTGCATCAAATAACAGTCTGGAGGTGAATACAGGAGGAATTGCATAATCTCGTCGTGAGAACGTGCGTCGTTACAGACAACTGCCAAAAACAAGCTTAATTAGTTTGTGTTTTGACAGCCATTGAAAGCAATAAACGAAAAGGGGAAAAGTGTGAACTTCGTGTGCCATAATCGAAATCAAAAAGAGGCCTGATAAATCCTATGGAGACACTAAAACATCAATTTGAATGATTAAGAAGTGGGTTTTTTGAGTTCCGTTGGCAGCACAAGTGACGCCGAACGTTCAATCGTCAAAGGAAGTCGATAAGATTGATATTGAACGATCGGTGAATTAAAATGGGTGGCATGAGATCTTTGGTCCTATTAGCGTTGATGGTACCTGAAGGAGAAGATTCAAACACGAACTCTATGGGCTGTACAGTCACACGAGGCTAGTTAGGCGTTTACGGATCCAACGTCTAAGGTGGCTGTTCCATGTACAGTTCATGGACAACTAAGCTCCGGCCCCAAGAGTCATCGACTCCAAACGGAATAGAGGACGCAGTGGCACAGTGGCGTAGCCAAAAGGACTTCATCATGTTTCCAAACCTTAAGATTGAAGTAACCTGAAGAATTTGCTTGTAAGAGATTTGGGTCACTGAAACAAATGATTTTGAGAACACCTAATACGGTAGAATTCGGTCATAACGACCACTGACGGGAGAAAAATTTGTCGTAGTTATAAACGATTGTCGCTTTATCCGAACGATTTTTGTTTACTAATTGTTGCATTGCAAACCAAAATTTAGGTTTTCACTTCGTCGTTGTAACCGAAATGACGTTAGAAACGAGGTAGCAAATAGGAAATGCAAAAATTGGAAAAAATGCTGGTTTCACAGTGGAAGCTTAAACTCCACATTCGACTAAATTTCAATTCTACGTCCTTTTCGGACTTTTAACACTTTCGTTTAAACCTTGAAGCAGGTTAAATTTACAATAAACATTTTAGTTAAGCGAGTATAGTAATAATGATAATAATAGTATGGGTGGGGCTACAACCCGTAAAGGGCCAGGCCTAGCTTCTCAGCAACCACACGTTTTGTGCGTGCTATTGTTCTATCACGAGTGGAAGGGACCTACAGTTTTATGCCGACTCCGAACGGCCAAGTTTGAGAAGCTTTTTCTAGACAGGTATACTCTTTGAGCATTGTCAGTGACTCGAAAGAGGTGGGGCCGTGAAAAGTATTTCTTGTCGTACCAGAAACCGAACCTAGACAGGTAGGTCCAAATGCGTAGGAGTCGACGCACATACTCACAAAGTCACGGGCCACCACTAAGCGAGTGTAGACTGCCGTTTAAATTTCAGTTCCGCACCTCAGCTCCATTATGAATTGCTATCTTTTTAAGGTTTTCGTATTTTATTGTCACGGCAGCTGGTGGTCGGTAATGATATCCTTTCCTTTACAATTAAAATCACTTGCAGTGGATTCCCATACAGCATCTTTTTCCTTTCATTGCACTTTTACAATTCACGACATCTGTTGAAAAGTTATTTGCTCTTATTTTTCTTATTTTTCTTTCACTGGCCAAATTTAGGGGTCGAATTGTATAAAATGATTTCTTGACTGATGATCAAAGTCTTCGTTTTCCGATAGCAGCAAAGACAAAAGTTCCAAAGGACTGTACGAAAGGCATTTTAAAGCTACTAATGAAAGCAAAAAATCTCTTTCGAGTCACTGACAATGCTCAAAGGATTTAAGTATATTGAAAAAGCTTCTCACGTGGTCACGGACAACACGAATGGTTGATGAGGAACTAGGCCTTGGCCCTCTACGTGTTGTAGCGCCACCCATATTATTATTATAATGAAAGCAAATACATCCAAAATCTTTACTGTGAAAGTGGGTGTTTATGTGTCGAGCGAAAATGGAACTAGTTTGAGAGACTCACTCACTTATGAAACTCTTTTCTGTTTTGCTTCGTGTAGCTGATGCTTACAGGGAATCGTCTTTTGTTGACTTACCCACGACCACTTACATGGATTACGGAGGTGATTTGAAAAGGTATCATTGACTGAATATGAAAGAAAAGTAAGTTTAATTAAAATAAATTATGAATAAATGCTTTTTCAAAGCGTATAGCAATGCAAAAAAATTACCGAAAATGTTAAAACTTTTATAACAATTTGATAAAACCGAATATGAATTCTGTGGTTGGAAGGAAAAATATTTTTTGTTACTGAGCATCTGCACAAGGAAAGCATATTCAAACTATGTTTCAAATAAAACGAGTTTAAATTGTGAACGATTTTTGAGATTCAGGAATGAAAATGAGTTCTTGAATAGATTTTTATATAAACAATACATTTTGTCTGTAGAAACTTCGGTAAGGAGCAATGGTGCATCATTTTGGAAATACGTTAATTCAAAAAGAAATTCCTTGAGCTTGCCCAAGATATTGGTAACGTAACTTCAACAAACTTGGATGAAACCTGTGACTTATTTGCCAACTGTTTTGAGTCTGTCTATAATGGGTCTCCGGTCCAGACAACGATGAACCATTACTCTAATATACCCGATGTTCTGGATTTAGATGTATTGGAATTTACGGATCAGGGTGTAATAAATGCCTTAACTAATCTTAAAGTAAATTACAGTCCAGGCCCCGATGGGGTGCCGGCTGGTATTTTAAAAAAAAGTTGGAATTCGCTTTATCGTCCACTAAGAATTATCTTTAATCAATCCCTAAAAATAGGGGAATTTTTAAATGAATGGAAGTATTCTTTTCTGACGCCTATATATAAAAGCAGTTGAAGGCAAAAAGTAGAAAACTATCGACCAATATCCAAGCTTTCATCGATACCAAAGTTATTTGAAAGAATTGTAAAAGAAAAATTATATTTCATGGTAAAAGAAATTATTTCTAATAACCAGCATGGCTTTATGCAGGGCAGGTCATGTACAACTAATTTATCATTATTTTCAAATTACATTTATACAAATTTAGAAAATCAATTACAAGTTGATGTACCTTACACCGATTTCTCGAAAGCCTTCGATAAAGTATATCACATTTTGCTTTTAAACAAGCTAAAATCTTTGGGATTCCATTCGTCAATGTTAGAGTGTTTTTCCAATTACTTAAAGGACAGGAAGCAATTGGTAATGATTGACAGTTTTAGATCTCAAGTAATAAAAGTTACATCGGGCGTTCCACAAGGTAGCCATATGGGGCCATTGCTCTTTCTTTTGTTTATAAATGATGTTCACGAAATTTTTAAATATTGTAAAATTCTAACATTCGCAGACGACTTTAATTTGCGTTTATCTATAAATAGTTTAACTGATTGTAATAATTTCCAAGTCACATATGCAGGCACTAGTGGAATGGTGCAAGCACAATGGACTAGAGCTGAATATTCAAAAATTTAATATCTTTACGGCATATCGAATTACATCCCCGATTGTCTATGATAATTTCACAAATCATCATAGACTTAGTCGCCTAGAAGAGTTTAAAGATCTGGGTGTAATTTTTGATACTAAATTAAATTTTGCATTACATTATGATTATACAATTGCGAAGACTAATGCTATGTTAGGTTTTCTGAAAAGAAATAGTAGAGATTTTCGGGATATAACTTGTCTTAAGTCCATCTATTGTTCGTTAGTCAGACCGTATTTAGAATATTCTTCCATCATTTGAGATTCCCCATATGATACACAAGAACTCAGATTCGACAGAGTACGAAAAAATTTCACGAGATATGCTGTCCGTAAATTGTATTCCTTCGAAGAACTCCCTAAATATGACGATAGATGTAAAATAATAGGCTTGCAAGCCTTAAGTTTCAGGCGTAAGGCAGCGTCAGCCATGTTCATCCGCGAGAGATGCAAAATCGGTAGATGATCCTTAGTCGAGCAGCAAAATCTGCTGTGTAAAGCGATACTGAGAGTTAACACTTAGAGAACGGAGTGTTTTGTGTACTCTGTGATGGAAAAAAAAAGAAGTCATCTTTAGATGCATTCAAGAACTCAGAAGTCATCTTATCATCAAGAAGAGTAAAATTGAACTAACTTTCTTCACTTTGTCGACTTTGTCCAAGACGGTGTCGTGAATTAAAGCAGAGCGAAAAACGGTCGAAATCCCAAGGCTAAAGAATACCAATAGGATTTATTTATCTCCTTGCAGTCTTCTGTTTAAATTTGTTTTCTTGTCATGTCATCAAGAAGCTGTTGGACATATCTCCTGTGTATACACCTCACCCGGCTCTGGAATTTCATTGTTCTCCAAACCCAACCCGTTGACCTCATTGTGGGCTTCTGTTTTAACATGCAATTATGATTACCAAGTTCTTAAGTTATATCACTCAGTTCCATATGCAGTAATGGCAATTCCAGCGGAGATTTATATTTGAAGTAAGTATTTGCAGCACATAAAGAAAATGCCAGTTTGTACAAGTTTAACCAAAAAACCAAGGATTTTGTTAACGGTATCCAACTGACAGCTTATTTTAGAGTGTATGAGGGATGTTCTTGCATATAAATGCGAACTCAAATTCATCAGGACCGATATTTGTACATGTACGACGTCTCTTAGTTCCACAGCAATTTCCTTAACCCGCCCTTAACCATGGATGCATTAAGTGTGCTGCTATTTATTTTCTCTGAAAACTATTCCCCGTGAGGGAACATCATTCTGCTTCCTTGGATGATTTACGCTCCAATGAGGTAAAGATCTCTTCGTTGGAAATCCATCAATGTTCCTACTGCCCAAATACAATTTTGTGGTCCCACCGATATGCCATCGAGTGTAGAACAGCTTGAAACACCAACATTAGTGAGACAGGATGGAGTGCCGGTTTGGGGAAACGATCGTCAGAGGTGTAAGTTCCCATCATGCGAATTGAAATCAAGCAAGAGCATCCGTGACAGTCACAAATATTAAACATTCTTGTCTATCATCCACAATTCTGATTTTCTATAAAAACCCTCCTCTCCTGCTTGAAGAAGAAAAAGTTTGAGCAAAACGATCGAGCTATTGCGAACAACCACATTCACTGACCTCAAACTTGAGATTACAAGTAGACACCTCTTCGATACCCATTGTCCTCGAATCTAAAAAAACAAATCTCAAGCAACACAAATCGAAAAGGTTAACTAGATTTTAAATCTGTTTTAACAGCCACCAAGAACCCAAATCAACGCCCATCACTGTGCCCAAATTTTAATCGAAATCTACGTTATCACCTGACTCATAAAACACCTTGCAATCGTCCAAGGAAAAAAAGCAACCCCCATCCTGTCGCAACCAATTTCCCGACACAACACCCATCTTCGGCTCGGCGACTGATCACCCTCAAGATGCATCGCTTAGATACGCACACATATGTTCACGATGTTTGGCACAAAACAATTTCTCTTCCTGCCTCCGTGTGACAGGTCAATCTCGCCGAGAACAAATTCAGTGAACACGAGATCTCCTCCGAATCGAGCCATTCCGGCAGAGAATTTGTGAATCTCCACCAGACTCGTTATCCCCCCAAATTGAAATGTGTCACCGTGTGTCTGCCAAGCAAATACCCATCCTTGCGAAGACAAATCGTTCCCTATCACGGATGCATTTCCCGGAATTGCTTCTTCCAGATATTGCATCTCGTCCCCCGCGATGGAGGGCGAGTGTGTGGGTCGTCTTAAAAGTAGAAAAGGATTCATTCATCACTTACACAGGTTCCTGGTGGTTTCGGGTGCGTCCAGTCCAATCCGTCTCTCGTCTCGTGATGGCTCAGTGTCTGCGTCTTTCGGACTCAAACTAATCGCTCATATCGGAATGTTTCGTGATTTTATCCAAACGACTGATGCCGGATGCTTGGTGTGGGGACAAATGGCAAATCGTCGATCACTGCACTAGCCACGCTCATTTAAAATTCAATCGACTGCCAGCACTCTAGGCACACACAAACCGCGCGAGATTCAAAGTGAATGCAGAACACCAAAGGACCCAACGACCAAAGGACAAAAGGATCAAAAGATCCAACGACCGAGTGCGACCAAAAGACCGAAGGACCAAAAGACCAAAAGACCAAAAGACCGAAAGACCGTTTCTTAAGTGCTTCGCTATGCACACTTAATTAGCACTCTCACTGGCGGCACTCAAAAAATTACAAGCACCAATTAGCACACGCTTGGCGGCAGGCGCGATTCATTACTCAACACGTGTTGGTCGGTTCCCTGCGGGAGCTTTGCCGGAGTCCTTGAACGAATTTCGATGCAGCGGAACACGCGAGATTCGAGAACCAGCCTCGAAGAGGATATTGCGCGAGATGAAAGGTAATTTTTCGGCTGAAAGTGCACGGAAGGCGATCTGATGACTTCGTCGTCTGAAGGATACGAAGGGATGCTGTGTACTGAGGCCGATTCTGCAGAGGGAATTGTTATTATTCGCAAGAAGACTGTTCTTTTGTGGTTGGCGGATGGAGAGTGGTGGCTGTTGTTGCATGTTGCCATGGGCTGGCGCCGTGGGAGGGAGGGAGGCCGCAACTTGTATGATTCGATGTGGGGAATTCGGTGTGGAGACTGCGTACATGTGGAATGGCTGGGGAAACGATTGAAACCGGTTGAAGACGATTGAATGTGGATGCTGTGTGTGCCACCTGTTTCTGTGGATGTTAACCGGTCTGTTGTGTTTCACTCGAATTTGGAGGGAGATTCAGTGCAAGTGCACTTGTGTGGAATGTAAGGTCGTGCGGTCGAATTTGATGCGTGAGGAATTTACCATTTGATTTTTTGGAATTTCCTGTGAACATCCAACAGTAACGGAACACTCTTCGAGAGCGGGTTTGCTCTGAATTGCTTGAATTGAATTGGAACGAAACACATGCGTTAAAGTATGATAAATAAGCCGGTTTGACAAACAAAGCGAACATTAAGACGACGAAGATTCGCCGTAACGTCGTCTGAACAAATATATTTCGTGTCGATTACCCCATCTCCATGTTGGTCTCGAGTGTTGGGATAGCGGATATCTCGTGAGTAGATGTACCGCATTCCTTACAAGTTGTTAAGCACAAATATTATCATTAAATACAATTTTAGTCTGGTTAATAAACAGGTCGAAATCTGAAGTAAACGGCATTATTACTGGCTCGTGTTAGCGCCAGTGTTGCCGAAGTTGTTTCTCGGATTTCTCATTCGTCAAAAATGAATACACAATTTTGGCGATGTTTCTTGTGGATACCATTAGCTGATTATGCAGTGCAATTTCGCTTGGGTTGACGGCTTGATGTATTGCAACAAATGCCTAAGTGCTGTTAGATGTTTCGGGTGATGCTTCACGTTGCACTGAGAGAGTTTGCAGCTTGAGCGGCATATGCCTAGTTTCGTACTAATTCCTTGGTCAAGTGGTTTATGGCTTACATTGCATGTATTCATACGGTAACTATTAACCTGTTACTGAATGCACACTCTTTGGCTTTGAATTGGTGGCAATGCCTCCATTGAGTTAACAGCTTCAACCAAGTTGTTTTGCTTTCCGGTCTGCCAGGTTTGCTTCTTCTTATTATTCTCTGTCGTTCAGGGCCGATAACCAACGGTTTGCTAATTGAGTTAACGTGTGTATTGCCTTTTGATTGGTGGCAATGAACAGTCAGTTGGATTCTGTAAACAAAATGTTGGCGCTGCTAATGTTTACGTTAAAAAATGATATTCCATTAAATTGCCATTGATGCTGAGTAACAGAAATGAAGAAAGCGGAAAAAATGTGGAACATATCGATATATTCGCCAGAATTAGTCCTCAATGAGGTTTACGGGCAGAAGGAAATGCTGATGGCTGGCTATGGAGAACAGCGAAATTCCCATTAAAAAGCAGGTAGAGGGGTATTTTCAGGAAGACTTTTGATGGCATGATGTGGAAAATAAATAAACCCCATCTTAGGATTGATGGGGAAAATTTGAATCTTGCGTCATTTAAAAGTACAGTGATGCCAACGTTAAAAAACGATAACAATGTGACAGCTGAAATTTCTGGATTAGTAAAAATGGTGCGCTGTTCGAATGAACAGAGCAGATTTTTAATCTATTAATTTTCAAAGTCATTTAAAAATAATGGTTGTTTGAATGCGATTCCATCAGGTAGGCGACCACTTGGCAGACCCAGTATGAGGTGGTTGGACCAAGTCCAAAAACTCGCCTGGTTGCGCTTGGGCATAACTCCTGATGAGCCAGAGTCGATGGGGAAGGATTGAGTGGCCTGGAGATCTCTCGTGCGTGGTTTACCCCCGCGACCCTCGGCGGTCTCTCGGTCAGAAGATTAAGATGATGCAGGTTTGTCAGCTACAGTTCGCAGTCTTCGTATAAAATCATCTTCAGTGATGAAGCTAATTTCCATCTTGATGGCTTCGTTGATCGTCAAAATTGTCGCATTTGGGGTTCAGAAAACCCACGAGTAGTTGTTTAGAAACAAATGCATGCACAACGCGTGACTGTTTGGTGCGGATTTTGGGCTGGAGGTATTATCGGACTATTCTTCTTTGAAAATGCGACTTGTCAAGCAGTTCGTTATCGTAACATTTTAGTGTCTAAATTACAAGATATGGATGTGACAAACATGTGGTTTCAACAAGACGGTGCCACATGCCATCCAGCAGAGAAACTGTTCAATTCCTGCATAAGGTATTCCCTAATCGTGTAATCGGTCATTTTTGCCATCCAAATCGTTCGGTTTTTGGAAGTCAAATGTCTATGCAAACAAGCCCACGGCCACCAACCCCACCAACCCCTTGAAAGATTACATTGGGAGGTGAATTAACTAAATTCAGCCGCATTTATGCCAAACGGTCATAGAAAATTGAAATAAAAGAGTACCGCCATTTATCCGATGTGCTATCACATACATAACCCAAATCTGTATAATCAGTAAAAAATGCAAACTTTCTAATTAAAAATCTGTATTTTCTATCAAAGAGATTGCCAGAGCCTACGAAGAGCAATTAAGCGAGAGACTCTCCGGTATGCCTACGTCAAACACCAACGAGAACGAGATGTGGTTGCATTGCCGCTCGGCCATCAAAGAGGTAGCGGAAAGCACCTTAGGCTACGAAACCCGTGGTATGATGGCGAGTGTGAGCAGAAAAAACGTGCAACCGACGAGGCATACCAAAAAGCGCTGCACCGGAAAACTAGAGCAGCGCAAGAGGGCTAGAAGACGGGAGGAGAAAAAGCTTCTACGCCCGAAGAAAAGGTCTCCCGCAACCTCCCAGCTGAAGGACATCGAAGAGCCTAGGGATAGACAAAAAATACGGGCCTTTTATAAAAAAGCCAACAGCCTGGCTTCAGGCCTTAGGAAAGGCACCCAGGCTCTTCGAAATCGCGAGGGTAGCCTTGTTACTGACCCGCAGGGAATAGTGGATGTGTTTAAGCAGCACTTCCAAAGCCGTTTTGCACCGCACTAATCGGCACGTACCAGTGCGGCTTCCGGCCCGGCAAATCGACTATAGACCAAATCTCAAGAATAAGACAGCGATCGATAGATTTCGAGGTAGTAAAGGAGTTTGTCTACCTCGGGGCAAACGTGAACTCCACAAACGACATCACAGTGGAGATCCGTCGTAGAATCGCCCTTGGCCGGTGCCCGGTGCTACCGGTACCACCAAAATCATGCTCTACAAAACTCTTATTTTGCCAGTCCTGCTCTATGGAGCCGAAAGCTGGACGCTAAGCAAAACTGCAGAGCTGATTCTTGGTACCTTCGAAAGAAAAGTTCTACGGTCTACGAGATATATGGTCACGTCTGCGAGGAAGGCGAGATGAGGAGAAGACATAACCACGAACTCTGCGAGATGTACCAGGATGTGGATGTAGTCCGGAAGGCAAAAATCTGTCGACAGCACTGACTCGGCCGTATCGAGCGCATGGACAACAATGCTCCAGCAAAGAGGGTCTTTGAATCCGAGCCTACTGGTTCGAGAAGGAGAGGAAGACCGAATCTCCGGTATAAAGACCAAGTAATCGCGGCTGCAAGACAGCTTGGTCTTGATGACTGGAAGCAGCGTGCCCAGGACCGTCAACGATGGAAGACAGCAATTGCTCAGGCTCGGACCCGCCATGGGTCGCCGGCCTGATAAGTAAGTAAGTAAGTATTTTCTATCAAAATTACATTTTGCGTGAATTATGGAACACCCTTTATTACACACGATTTTTTTAAATGGAATCAGTGAAAATGTCTCTCGATCATAGACGACCACCTTCTAATCCGTCTAGACAATCAACATGTCTTTAATAAATTCATTGAACACAAATTACAACGGCAAGGGTAGAAGCTGAAGCGTTATTTCATTCCGTACACCTCCATTTCCAAACTCTTCAACTGTATGTGCGAAAAGATGTGTCTTTTCACAAAAAAAGTTCTAACTCTCCGTCAAAGGAACGAACCGAAGTCACAAGTTTTTCACCGCCGCCGTCGTCGTTGAATGGCAGTTTATTTTTGTTTATTTTCATACATCTAAATTCGAAAGTCATTGTGGCATAGGGGGTGGGATATAGGTTGTCATAATTGTCTGATCTGACGGAGGTATAAGTTTTCGAATTTCAAGAAAATTTAGAGAGTGGGAAATTTTTGTGGCTTTTTGTTGTGGCTGGCGGATAGAGATGTAAGGGAGGAGTTTTTCAAACTAGAAGTTTTAAAGACTACGTTGGCAGTCTTGTCACAATTTGCTTAAATTGCTTTCGTCGATGTCTAATAAATAATGAATCTAGATTTAATTCGAATCATGTATCTAGTGCTGGCCATATCACTTGTGCCCTTGCTTAGAAATAGAAGAATTATTTGTAAGAAATGCTATTTTAGGAAAAAAGTAATAAACGAGCCGAGGGTTTACAATGAAAAGCAGAACATACATATATGTATGTATGCCCAAGTGTCGAAACTGTTATTGGGTAACAGAAATAAGATTTATTTAGCTGACACGATGTCACAAATTATTCATCTTTTTATCGAGGATCTTCAGTTCGAGGTTGCCATGCCATTCTTGCCCCCAATTAGAAGCTACATTGAAGTTCTGCCCATTATCATACTTATTATTTATAGTATTTTCTTGGAGAGAGCAACATTAAAGGCAAAATAAGTACTGAAAAATTCGTTTAATATCCATAGAATTTTTTGACATATATACTTTCATCTCGTGCCTGCGATCCATGGATGGTCTTAACCTGACCTGCAGCTCCCTGACGGTCCTGGGCACATCTGGTCTTCAAGATCTGAAGCTGTCTTGCCTCTGCGATGACTTTGTTTTTATAACGGAGGCTCGGTTTTCCTCTCCTTCTCGAACGAGGATGCCCGGATTCGATGACCTTCTGTTCTTGCGCTCGATGGGGCCGAACCTGTACAGTCGACGGGCTTGTTCCCGGGTATGCCTTCTCTCTACTCACCATCGGCGCTAACTCGCATTCCTCTTACTCAACGTACAAATTTTCTTTCGAAGGCACCAAGAATCAGCTCTGTTGTCTTGCATGTCGTCCATATTTCAGCTCCACATAGAAGATAGTACCTTGTTTACAGCTGCACACTGACAGCTCACAAAACAGTGTGTCTCCTTGCCGAACTCCAGTGCAGGTTTCAAACGGCTGGGACCGAACTGCACGGTACATCGCGTATGTATTAGAGTAGTGCTACACAACCTACATCCCTAATTTGGCCATCGTATCAAATAGCTGTCGCATTCGGCTTTAAATTCGGAAAAAAGGTGGTGCATATCGATTTGAAACTCGATAGTGTTCTCCAGCATTTATCTTATTCTGATTGGCCTTAAATGGCATTAATGTCTGAAAATGATCTTGGGCATGTAATTACCGTACTTGGCACAATCGTCTTTCGGTCAAAGTCCAAGTGTTGCACGAAAAAGTTAGTAATCATGTCTCGGTACCGCTCACCGCCCACCGCTCACATATGGGTCAATGCTTTAGTTCGAGTTCCTGGAATTGGACCCATGTTTTTCAAAAGAAATTTTAATAATATGTGTAGCTCTTGCGTGGGTCTGAAATAAGAGAGCAAGCTGATATCCAAATTTTACCTCCCTTCGCCTCGATTTCGTCTGACAGCGTTTTTTATACGATTTTCGTCCTGTGTCAGTGAATATGTGTGAGCTCTTGCGAACAACTGACGAACAGCTGATACCCTTACCCGCCCGTAGTAATATTTTTCAAATTTTGCTGTAAAAATTTCAACACAGTAAGGAGGGTAAACAAACGAACGAAACGTATGTTCATGAAGCAGATTCATTAAACTCTCATTTGTGGGAATTACTGTCTGAAGCACTAGGGTGCAATTAATGAATTGTATTGTATTGTACACGTATGAATAATACATACCTATAAAATGCATTCACACGAAACTTGTGTACAGGTACTAATAATAAAGTATTATTGAAAAATTGGCATGAATCAAAAAAACACAGCTGCTTTGCTCATTTTATTTTTTGACAGAAGTATGATGGAACTTAATTTCAAATTTTGACAACCATTCCTATGAGTTAGTTGCATTATTTAGGCATTGTTCTAAACAATTATGAAATTTAATTTCATGAGCTTTTACAATTCATGAATGAAAGCTATAAAACTGAGTTAATTTTCCAGTTATTACATGTAAATGGGCTATATACTACTTTGAAGAATTAAATATTCCTGTAAATAGAGCGAAGCATTACATTTTTATTCTCCCGAGCATATATGTGCTCTTAAAATTATGAGTAAACTTTTGAACACCCTCCGAACAATAGTAAAGGGTGATTTTTTAGCTATTATCTTTTTGGCAACACTGGTCTAAACAGCTGACTCACGTTTCGTGTTTTGTTTCACTATCAAACATCTTCAGTTTGGTCTATAATTTAACCAGGAATCGTCTTACAAACGAACAACGCTTGCAAATTATTCAATTTTATTATCAAAATGCGTGCTCTGTTAAGAAAGTTCATCGCGCTTTTTTACCGAAAAATTGTGTTCAGCGACGAGCTCATTTTTGGCTCAATGGGTACGTAAATAATCAGAATTGTCCATTTTGGAGTGAATATCAGCCAGAAGCATTGCAAGAGCTACCAATTCATCCAGAAAAAGTCACAGTTTGGTGCGGTTTATGGGCTGGTGGCATCATTGGACCGTACTTCTTCAAAGATGATGCGAATCGTAACGTAACTGTGAATGGTGAGCGCTACCGTGAGAGCTTGACTTGCATGACATGTGGTTTCAACAAGACGGTGCCACATGCCACACAGCACGCGCAACAATGGACTTATTGAGGGGCGAGTTCGGTGAACATTTAATTTCACGTACGGGACCGGTCAATTGGCAGCCTAGATCGTGCGATTTAACGCCTTTAGACTATTTTTTGTGGGGCTATGTTAAAGCTCATGCCTATACAGACAAGCCCGCTTCAATTGACGCATTGGAAGACAACATTGAAGCATTTATTCGTGAGATACCGGCCGAAATGTTGGAAAGAGTATGTCAACATTGGACTAAGCATTTGATGCGCAGTCAAGGTCAACATTTGCATGAAATAATCTTCAAACTTTAAATTATATGGACCTTACTATCGATTCAAATAAAGATTTCATGCATTTTTCTGAATTTTATGTGTTTTTTTTTGGAAAACTTTCCTATAGCTTTTAAAAAATCACCCTATACATGATCGTGGGTTATTTTCTGCAAACTGCCGCCATTTTTCTACGAATCGGCCGCCATATTGCGTCCACTACTCTCACATATTTCTCCGTTATGGACTAGGGGTAATTTTGGTCAAAGTTGGATATCGCCTTGCTCTCTTATTTCTGGCGTGAACACATTCATGATCAATTGTCAAACCAAACTAACCTCAAAACAACGGAGAACTATCAAATCAGCTGTCGCTGAAAACAATGGTGACAAGTTAAAACTCTCCCCTCTAATAAAATACACTAAAATAGGTCAGGTGGCTATTTTAGATGTCTTATTGACTGCTGCATGCTGACTGTGTTCGATCGACCATATCGATGCCACGCTCTAATAAATGTCTTGACTTTGGGAAGAGTCTGTTTTTAGTAAGTTTTTTTTCAAGAATGATGTTGAAAAGTTCACCTGACAGCACATCGCCTTGCCAATTCCTTTCGAAATTGAGGATTGGTGTGAATTCATTACCGACTTTAATTGAGCGGCGAGAAGTCTCCTTCATTATAAGGTACAACCTGAGAGATTTCAGCAGGAACGTAAAAACTTGACGAGACATGGCGATGTATGGCGTCTCCAGGCACACTGAAGACGTGGCTTTGACGAATATGACAAATCGGAGGTAGCTTCTTCTTCTTTGTTTGGCGTTACGGTCCGGGGTGGACCTGGGCCTCAACCAACAAGCATCTCCAGCCAGTGCGATCTTTCGCCAGCTGCCTCCAGTTGCTCCCACCAAGTTGATTGGGGTCCTTCTCCACTTGTGTGCACCATCTCGTTCGTCCTCTGTTGCGTTGTCCCAGTGATTCGGAATCGAAATAGGTGGTAGCTGTCGATCTGCATTTTTTCGCTCGTTCCTAGAATCTTCCAAAGTGTTTGTTTTGGAGTTCTGCGTTCGGAAAGAACCCTAGGAAGGAGGTTGTAAGCGTTCCCCCAAAACTGCAGACAAGCTCATATGTCCGATGTTATGGATTCTTATCCCTCGGCATAGCTTTGTGTCGTAAACGTTAAGCAGCTGTCATTACTCGGATGTGCACACCACACCAACAGACGGCAGCTAGTTCAACAGAATGCAAGTTGCCACTTATTTTCCTTATCAAACGTAAACTATAACCACGTAGCGAATGGTTCGGAAACAAGAGTAACGTGCGTGGAAGGATGTGACATCTGAGGCTTGAGGTAATTTAATTTCTCCAGAATTGGGAGTTCCTGGCTGCATAAGTTTGATTCAATAAATTTCCAACACTTCGTGACTTGCTTGGTGATCATAATGAGAGTCCATTCGGTTAACCAACAATTAAGCTCCACACCACGCCTGCACCAGATTCCCCAGATTCCAATGAATTCTGCATGCTATCTGATTTCTGAAGCATCCCATCTCATCGCACAGACTGCAACAAATAGTTTCATTTCAGGTCATCAGGACCCTCTGGTCAAAAATTTGTTGAAGGACTCACGGATATAAGCATCCCCCCCTTGATGGCAATCATGATTGATCACTTCTCGTGTCAACGCAGAGCTCTACATCAGTCGTAAATACAGTTGTAAGCACACACACACACACACACCAACCTCCATCCGTCAGGTCCTCCTAAACACTTCAGATATGAGCACATGACGTGGATGGCATGCACGATGATGAACTAGCAGTTCACAGGTCATGAATGCCGGTCCAGCACTCCCAGAGTTGGCGAGCGGGGGAGCCGTTGCTTACCTCTTTGTTGGTGAAATATTGAAATTCATGTGGGAAGCTGTGCCATTGGAATGGATTTATGAGGTATGCATGCCAGCGAGGTACGAACGGATCAGAGGTCCTCTCAATCATGACAAATTATGAGTGTTGCTCTAGCACTGACTGGGACAAGTGATATTTTCAAAATGAAACATGAGCTGTTTGCCTGTCGGTTGTAGCGCTTTTCTTGAATCGAATGTGCATGCAGATGTCAATTCGCTTACAGGGAGGTTGAATGCGACATCTGTTGAAATCCAATCCAATGCTTTTTTGTTGAACACGACGTCCACGTCCGGCAACTTCTTTTCGTCGAAAATCACTTTCGTGGGTGTCGATGTACGTCAATTGTACCCTGGAATGCACTCCGGGTGCAGATCCATTAACATCAGCGCAAACAAACAGCCTGCCGACTGCCAAGTCCTTTCATTCCGAAACGGCGCTTTCACATCCTTCCCGCAGCCGCGCCTCACCGCGCCGCGCCGAATAGGAGCTATTTCGAAAATCAGTTGCAACCTCAAAGCCGGAATTCACTAATTAAAAAAGTTTCCTTGCAGCCAGGCATTCGCGTTCGCATTCGCCATCTCGACAGTGTTGCCATTCCATTTGGCAGTTCGACAGCAATGCGCCCCGATGAACTGGAAGTTGATCCCGAAAATGCAAATCTCAGCCGAGGCGGAGGGGGATTATGGTAGCTGCAGCTGTCGATGTCATGTGCGTTGCAGTCGCATACAAATTGGATCCCGAACAGGGCTTAACACGTGGGTGGCGAGTGACGTGTGCCGTGCACTGCATGTCAACGCGATGCGACAGGCGCTGTGGTTGCCAAGGGCAATGTGCAAATCTGTCATAATGATGTCTGATGGATTCACCTTCCTCGAGGATGCAATTGATTCAACTGCAGACACTACAGCAGAGAAGACAGGTCCCCTTACGTAACCGTCTTGAGTTCGCGAACGAGGGCGGAAGTTTTGCCGCTCGTTCGCTAATTAAATTCCCCGGTGATTCGTTTTTATTTTTCGGAGATTCATGCAAATTTATACAAGGACCCGACGAGGGAGGGGACGTTGCGAGTCAATGCAAATGGGCCACGAAAAAGGAATAAAAGGGGAAAGTGCCTGCATAATTAAGGCTGCGAAATTAATAAGCGCGAAGGCGAAGGGAACTCTGAAGTGTTGTGACTGTTAAGCGATGTTGCAAGGGGGCCTTGGGGGGACTTCCGCGCAGGGTGAAATGTATCAGATTGCGGAAAACAAATGGACTTTATAGAAGGGTGGGTGTTCTTGTGAAGGCTTCGTTTTTTTGACTTAAGTGCCCGCGGTATCTTTCCGACGTTTGAAGGACGTGTTTATGGAAATTCAGGTAAGATGTTGTTGCTGAAGGAAACAACGATGAACATGAGTGAAACAAGAAGGACAAAACGGTGCGAACGTGGCATATGCTCGCACGGACTCGGCAACCAAGATATCAAAGGAATGCTTGTATAGTTGGCAGGTTTTGGTGGGCGGTTGTCAATTCTTATCTAAGTAACAAACGTGTTATTACTGGATTGCAACTAAAGGAAGAGGATTGGTGCATGCAGCAGTAGAAATGGCGCGATGGAACTTTTGAGTCTTCATAGATTGTAGACGTGTCAGTGAGTGGTCTTGTATTCCTCAAATTCCCGGAAGAAAGATATGCCACCATTGAGGAGTGGGGCACTTATGAACCCAGTGCAGTGCATATCGAACGCTATGCCACCACTCGATTTTGGTACTCTCCTCTATCGATATCCTAGCTTTAGAAGCTAGGCGACAACATGACAGTGGCGTGCAAATCGCGACAACCATAAATCAAGTGAAGAAACTCGAAAGAAGCCGCAGTATAGAAGCGTGGCAACAACGATGGACGTACCGACTAAACCCAAGGATGGGAAATTGGGTAAATTAAAAACACGGCGAACTAAATTATTATCTTACACAGTTCTTGACTGGTCACGGTTGTTTCCGGGAATATCTTTACAAGCGAAACCGTGATTCAAGTCCGTCATGTCCTCACTGCTTAAGTGCGGTAGAGAGAAAGTGAAGCATACTTTCTTCGAATGCGCTCGGCATGCAAACGAAAGGGCTATTGGACGAAGAATTTGGTGAAAGGCCAACAACAGAAAACATAGTTGAGTATATGTTGAAATCCGAAGAACTTTCGCCTGTTGTGAACGATGCAGCAATTCGAATAATGTTCGATTTAAGAACTTTAGAACGGCAGCGGAACGCGAGTTCGCCACACACCCTGTGACGAAGCAAAAAGCTCGAATCCGTCCGTCGCGAAGTAATACTTAGCGGTAGTTCGGTGGGGGAATAAACGGCAAGATTCGGGAGGTGGTTGTAGTCAGTAGGAATCTGACACTACCAATGGACGGCGGACCATTGGTGTCTATGCAAGATTTGCAACCAGCCACGCAAAAACCATAAATAGACAGATGGATCGAAGACAAATGGTATAGGCGCGGGTATTTTCTCAATATTGTTGCACTGCTCCATCAGAATCCCCGACTATATCAATGTTTTCCAAGTAGATGTCCTAGCAGTCAGAGAAGCGGTCAGAATGATGTCAATGTTGGAAATGCCACCGGTTGATATCACCATTCTTATTGACAGTCAAGCAGTCAGTCAAGCATTTTCGGCGATAGAAATCAAGTCAAAGCTGGTCACATCCACACGCAGCACTCGATATATCAACGAGCAGCAGATGATCTTGCCAGAAAAAGGGTCGGAACTGACCCATTCCAGGCTATCCTACGGAAGAAAAGTGGACGAGACGATCATAAAGATAGCAAATAAAAGGTGAAACTCCCTTACCACATGTGAGACCACTTGGATGCTTTGGTCCAAGTTTAGCCGTACAAAAGCCGACAGGCTCCTTCAATGTAACAAAAAGTTGCTAACGATGGTAGCCGTAACATTGACTATCCTTAATCATCTGAAGTACCATGGAATGAAAATCGGACTAGCCAACGACTTTATATGCAGAGGCTACGGCGACGAAGAGGAAAAAGAGGGCACTCCTCACTACCATTGTCATTGCTCCAGTCCTGCCAGTTGAGATATAGAACACTGGGCGAATTCCTCCAGGATATAACAGACATACCAGTAAAATCTGTTTTTCAGAATCATATGGATATCAGGATGGCTGTAGCAACATGACGAGTACGAAGTGGTAGCTAAGACGTTACATCCCCTAGTGGGCATCACAATGGGTCCAACTTGACCTGTGAGTCCACCCGCATTCCTAACCTAACCCAAGACCATTGCGATGCCACGCGGATTGAATAAGTCCTGATCCCTTATCCAGTTATTGGTAGCTACACACCGATTTAATTTGTTAATGCTGATATTGCTTAGATCGCTTAGAATATCGAATAAGTAATCGCCCAGAATGAATGGTCTTCTCCACTTCGTACTTGCAACTGCTGTAGAAAGACGTTTGTGCCTACGGCCCTGTTTTCGGGCGAGTCCTGAGTTCATCGGTAGTTAGTCTGAGCAGACTGAGGAGATCGTTGCCTTCTGACTAATCATGATTGGCTAACCTGATCCTGAGTGAGGAGATTTTCTGTAGTGAGTGCCACCTCTGGAAGGTTGTCATCAGAAAAGAGAAAGGGGTTGCACTCCGCTTGTCGAGCTTATCGACTTCATCGACATCGACTGAGTGATTGGGACAATTAGTGCCGATCAAATTTGCTTTGTAATGCAGCACTAAGTGCCTTGTTAATGTTAAAATGATCCGTCATCTCGTCAAGAGGTAGTCGGCAATTAAGGAAATTCTTTGGTTGAAAGCTGACTCTGTTCATGTGTCGTTTGAATACCATATTATTCCTAATTCCTTTGACCTCTGCCTGAAATGTGTAACAATGTGTTAGGTTGACTAAGTATGTACTTGTTTTCAGCTACTTGGAGTAGGCAAGAATACCTTCTCTGTCTTCCATCTTCGATTCATCCGTGAACATATACAGACCACCGTCCAGATTCTGAATATCAGATTTCCACTCCGATCTAGAGGGAATGTTGGTTGAGAAGTTCTTCTCGAAAATCAATCAGTGTCGCTGGGAAGAAATCGAACTTGGATCGAATCGAAAAACGTGTCTTGATTATGATAGCAGTACTAGCCAAGCAACCAACCAAATGTGCATTCCGAATGTACTGATCGCCTCCTGGTGTTCTTGGGACGGCCTCTGGCTCTTTTTCCATGAGAGTTATACTCTAACGCCATTCTAGTAATGCTGTCGACTTTTTTCCCATTTGCGTCTCTTAATCTGTATCACAATTGGTTCCCCTCTTGTCATTTCTAACAGATTCACGTTCCTGATGGTGATTGACCAGAATATTCGGCATATGCTGCTGAGACATTTGCTGATGAATACCAGTAATTTCTGTGTGATGCTGTTCGAAATTAACCAGATTTCGCTACCATATATCAGTATTGAGTTAACACGTGAGTTGAATATTCTGGGTTTCGTGTTTCTGGAAATCTGGGAACTCCTCCATATAGGTCGTAGTTGTCCGAATGCTGCTCTTGCTTTTCGAAGTCTGTTATCAACATCTGCTTCTGCGTCACCGTCTGTTGTTATTATACTACCTAGAGAGCAGAAGCTATCTACATATTCGACGGGGTTTCCTTCGATGGTAAGATCTCCTCTGTTGAAAGTGTTGATTCTCATGACCTTAGTCTTTTGGATATTCATCTCCAATCCGGCGCATCGTGCTAATCTTGCGAGGTGTTCTAATTTAGCTTGAATGGCGCTGAGCTTGTGTGAGCTCTGCATAGTCTAAGTCCTCGAGTTGTTGTGTGAGACTCCAAGTTATTCCAAGTCTCTGCACGCAGATTTCTCTCATAATTTCATCAAGAACAATTGTGAACAGTTGACGTGAGAGTGGTCATCCTTGCTTTACTTCTGTATTTGTAGTGAAAGAGTCACTGATGTGTTCCGTTGTGCGGATCCGAATCTACGTACACCTTTCTTCTTACTTAATGCTCTCCATATTGTAAATCTCTTGCTGGTGTTAAAGACTTTCTGCAAATCGCTGAGCAGCAGGCTTGAGTACGCCATTCTATAAGTTCCTCAACTAAAGGGTGTTTGTTTAGCTATTATCTTTTTAGCAACACTGGTTTAAACAGCTGACGCACGTTTCGTGTTTTGTTTCACTGTCAAACATCTTCAGTTTGGTCTATAATTTAACCATGAATCGTCTTGCAAACGAACAACGCTTGTAAATTATTGAATTTTATTATCAAAATGCGTGCTCTGTTAAGAAAGTTCATCGCGCGCTTCTTCCATTTTATGATCAGTTTAATCGAAGCTCATTTTTGGCTCAATGGGTACGTAAATAAGCAGAATTGTCGATTTTGGAGTGAATATCAGCCAGAAGCATTGCAAGAGCTACCAATGCATCCAGAAAAAGTCACAGTTTGGTGCGGTTTATGGGCCGGTGGCATCATTGGACAGTACTTCTTCAAAGATGATGCGAATCGTAACGTAAATGTGAATGGTGAGCCCTACCGTGAGATGATATCCAACTTTTTTTTGCCCAAAATGCAAGAGCTTGACTTGCATGACATGTGGTTTCAACAAGACGGTGCCACATGCCACACAGCACGCGCAACAATGGACTTATTGAGGGGCGAGTCGAGTTCGGTGAACATTTTATTTCACGTACGGGACCGGTCAATTGGCCGCCTAGATCGTGCGATTTAACGCCTTTAGACTATTTTTTGTGGGACTATGTTAAATCTCATGTCTATACAGACAAGCCCGCTTAAATTGACGCATTGGAAGACACCATTGAAGCATTTATTCGTGAGATACCGGCCGAAATGTTGGAAAGAGTATGCCAACATTGGACTAAGCATTTGATGCGCAGTCAAGGTCAACATTTGCATGAAATAATCTTCAAACTTTAAATTATATGGACCTTACTATCGATTCAAATAAAGATTTCATACTTTTTTCTGAATATTATGTGTTTTTTTTGAAAAACTTTCCTATAACTTTTAAAAAATCACTCCTTATTATGCGCACAGTATTGGCTTGGTCTACGCAGTTTCTATGTGGGCGGAAGTAAGCCTTTGCTTTTAAGTCTCCCTTGTACAATTGTTGCAAGTATCTTGTATATGAAGTTAAGTAGAGTTATTCCTCTCCAGTTGCTGCATTCTTTTAAGTCATCCCTCTTTGGTATCTTCACGACTACGCCTTTCTTCCAAGATGTGGGTAGCCTTTCTTCTTCCCATGTTCAGCTGATGTTCTGCCTCAGAGCATAGCAGTTCGGCTGGGATACCATCCTCGCCTGCTGCTTTGTTACACTTCATCTTCATTGTAACCCCTTTTATATCACTGACACTGGGTGGTTCATACGATATTCTTAAGTTATCGTTTGTGTGGCTATTTATTTCACACCATGTTTCGGGCGGTCGCATTTAAGTCTCTTTAAAGTCAGATGTTGGAATATTTCAAAATTCTCTTTTGCCATTTTACACTATTAGCGCTAGTCCTTCAACAACAGTCGGCATGTGACTCATAGTTTGTATGAAATTGGGCGGACTAGCCCACACACAATCCACTTTCAGAAACATCGACACAAACAATTCACGGATACTAAAATCATCTTTCTGTGTTTTATTCTAATTTAAAGTTCTCCGCCTCCGATTTCACTCACACAGTGTATGGGCCACCTCAGCCACCCACACAATTCTGCTGCCTCTTCTGTGTCTGTGACCTCAGCGAGGTATCCATTCAGTATCCAAGTCTGTTTTCCCGTGGTCCCCCATGATTAGATAGGATTAATTATTTAGTGATCAACGGGAAAGCACAACGAGCCCAATTGCGTCAACAAGCGACCACAAATTTTGCATTCATATTGAATTTTCAAAAATACACTCCATTTACTCACAAAAGAATTGATAAGTATATTTATGAAAAGTATTTGACAAACCAGTTGCCAAGTGTCAGGATGGCCGAGCGGTCTAAGGCGCCAGACTCAAGAGCAATCTTGCCTATCGATAATGGGCGACTGAGCGTTCTGGTCCTCTCTGAGGGCGTGGGTTCAAATCCCACTTCTGACAAACACTTTTTTTTTCTGCTTTAATGTACAAATAGCTCCGCGTGGGCTTTAGCATATTTTTTTTAGTAAGTTGAATAAGAACTCACAATTTGACGGCTTTGCCTTCAAAATGCGGCACATGCGGTTCAGTAGTTTCATTTTTCATCGTACTTGTGATCCATTCGGTGTTTCAATGCTTTGCCGCAAGATGTGTGTGATGTTGACACCCAATGAGGCTCTTTAAGTAGTTAAGTACTAAAGCAAGGCTTCGGCACATAGAATAAATTACTTGAGTAGCGTCCGTTGACGGTGAAGTACCTGACGCAAGGGATGGCACAATGAAAACTTCAACCCACAGTATTCTATGTGCCGAAGCCTTTAGTGGTGGACATCCGGGATTTGGCCAAGAAATCGGACATTAATTCGAAATGTGGAAAGAGACACGGTTACCGTCAATGGTCGCAGGTATAGAGCGATTTTACTGGCTTTCTGTGGCCAGAGCTTAACAACGTCGATATATCCGAGATATATTTCCAACAAGATGGCGCTACTTTCCATAAAAGAGACGCAACGCTGCTCGAAGTTGTGAATGAAAAATGTTCGACTGGGTTTTCACACGGTGAGCATTCTTTAATTGGCCGCAGAGACCATGCGGCTTGACACCACTTGATTAACTTCTCTGGGGTTACGTCAAGCATTGGGCTAAGCTAACAAGAAAACCACTTTGGACGAGCACAAGGCCAACATTCGAGACGCTATTGTCGGAACAACGCGCCACATGCTGGACCAAGTAATTAAATGTTTTGCAGAGTCATTCATAATTTTATCGACCGCTTGAGCCACTGCCAGTGAAGCCGATGCGGCCATTGGAAAGAGGTACCATTCCATACATAATGACACGAGTGTAGCTTCAAAATAAAACCAGAAACACTTTAATATCGCACAATGTTGTTCTTTTATTTAAACTTCTTTTAATACTGTTCTTCTCTAGTGACCCAAGGTAGCTTAGGACAAAGATTTCTATTTGTTTTGTAACTAGTGCCACGTTGGAAGGAGTTCTGAGATCTGAGTTACTATATTCTGCTGTAGAAGTTTAACCGTTGAGAAAGGTATTCCTTTGTATTCTTCGTTACACGAGCTTGGCCGCTGCACAGTTTGCTGGGACGTCTCAATGGCTCGATATCTGACCCCTCACTGGCTTATTTAAAAGTGACCGGGCATCTCTTGGCGAGATGAGCGACAGCTAATGACCATCTTAGACTTTAGAGACATCATCTACAGGGCCTTGATCGCGCCTTGATGACCATCACTTGGTGACAGCCATGTTAGAGCTTCTCGTATTGCCATGATCTCTGCCTGAAAAATACTGAATAACCTAGCCCAGAACAGAAGCCATATATCTATATCTACCAAGTATCAGCGTTGAAGAGGTAGAGATCCACAAACCTTCAAATATTCAACCATTCTAATTTACTATTGTAGTAAGACGTTTCATTGAACAAACATCTTGTAGATTTCTTCAAATGACACCACTCCAACTGCACATCTCTATTTAACTTGATAACCTATACGTCGAGTGACGAATTTCCATCACTAGTTGAAGAAAAATCGCTCAATTCGATACACAAACTAACTCCATTCTTGCCACTTTATGTCCACTGTTAATGTCTGTTAAAAATTACACAATTCCCTCTCCGATCCAGACCATTGCCACTGCCATTGAATCACTTTAACTCACAACATAACGTCGTCGTTGCAACGTGTGTTCTTGCAGCATTTCTTTTGGCGAAAGCACCCAATTTATATGCAAAGTCTGTTATAAATTCAAGACTCCACTCGAATGTGAGTACACTTGTGTACGCAGGGAACGAAAAACATTTTTTTTACCTGCTCAGCAGTTTCCCATCCAAATCAGTGAAAAGGAACGGAAGCAATTGGAGGAGGTTAGGTGTAGTTAGGTGGAGTAAATATTGACGCTGAAACAAGAGTCTTAGGGATGTGAAATAAGAAATGCAATCATTAATCATGCCAAGTGTGTGCAGGTTGTTCCTGTGCACTTTATGGTTTGCAATGAATGTGAAAGGAAAGGATGAATCCGTAGTGAACTTGTGGATTCGAGATGAGAGTCAAACTATTGAAAACTGATTTGATTAAATCTTCGTTATGTCGGAGATTGATACGTTTTTGGCTGGTATCCAATCAAAGACACGACTAAGCGATTTTGCAACATGATAACGGTCGGACACATGTTGCGGAGTAGCCCAAAACATACATTGAAACGCCGGAAAATGACCAAATTTGAATGGGTTCCTTGATCGTATCCAAATAACCATAGTTTTTGGAGGAGATGTACAATACTTAGACATATTATTTTGTAACAATTTGTTCATAATAAAGCGTGAATCCTTAAAAAACTTATTTTTACAGTAAAGAGAATATTTAGAAAATGTCTAGTCTCTCGTTTGTTAACACTTCACTCCTAAATGTATACCACAATTCTTCTTCTTTGCATCGCGCTCTGCCCATGTATGTGTACTACGATCTCTTCCCAGTTGTTTTCAACAACGCACGTCATTATTTACGTTGCCTAGCTCGCTTTCGGTCTACCGCACAGATTTTTGGACTATCGTGTTTTGAGCCTTGACCAATGAGTTTTACATAGTCTTCTCAGGGATGATGTTGAAGATTTCGTCTGAAACTCACATTTTATGTCTCGTTGAGTTATCAACCTCGTTGGAGCAATGAGAGTTATCCACCGTTAACCGGCAGAGTAGGGTACCCTGAAATGGCGCAATTTAGGGCTAGCATGGCCCAACATGCCAGCCCTAAATAATCCAAGGGAAAACAAAAGTGTACGCTGTGAAGAAAAATGATCTTTGATTATAGTTTCCACGTCGTGGCCAATGTTTTATATTTAGTAGCATTGCAGAGGTAGTGAAACAGAGGTATTACAAGAATTCATAGAAATGTGGTTGCTGTCAATCTTAAGCGTCGACAGATCATTCTACAGGTTCTTTGTTGGAGTGCAGCCAAGGGACTGAATAATTCACAAATATCCGCCCAGCGATTTCTCTGAATTTCAGCTTGTTCTCAAAATTAGGTTGGCTTTAAATGCAATATAATTATTAGTTGTATTGACTGGAGAGCGTCATGAGACTAGCCAGGAGTCTACGAATTCAACGCCTACGGCGGCTAGAGCTGGTAGAGCGTAAAACTTAGATTCGGCCTGAAGAGTCTTCAATTCCACGTCTGTGGGACAATGCAACAGATGACGCCCGCTTCAAAGGCGATGTAAATTAAACAACAACAGAAACAGAATAGACTCCAACGGAACCACCACCTACACTGGAGCATCTGGGAAATCTGTGCTCGATCCGGATCGTGCGGTTGTCTTGGCAAACACACATGCAGTCTAGCACCTTATCGATAATGAGGGAACGCTGGCTACAGTCGGAACATGCATGGAGGCAGCGATCGCTTTAATTGGAGAGCAGAGGGCAACAAGGTTGAGGCCCTGGCTTACCACGGACTGTAGTGCCACAGAAAGAAGATGAATAAATATTTGTTGTAAATTTGATTTACAGTGGGATGTGAATAGAGACTGGTGGTCTTGAGAGCAATTGTGATGTAAAAATGAGAAAAATGTACGCAAAACCATCAAGATTGGTTTTTCCTTGGCGGCTATGTTCGATTGCAAACGAATGAGCAAACATTCGAATATAGAGATTGACACAGTATCAGTTTTGAAAAGCCATTAGAGCAGTGTAGTGATAAAATACATCGTTCAACGTTCATGATTGATGCACTGCACTGTTCTGTATTCCATATCCGTACAGACGCTTGCCAAAAGTTAAGGCAAGCATAACCAGAAACTCTTGAGAACGTCTGATGAGATTGATTCCCAAACGACTAGACAGTGTGGCTTAGATTACGACTGGACATCTTGTGTCCTATGACGCATATCAGCCTTACTCCAGTAGCACAATAATCACGATGTATCATCAAAAGCCACTCATTCGATTTCCATAATGAAGCAGAGGAATGAGAACACAACCAATCCCCTAATCACTTCAGGCAACAGCATCTCTTGATAGATGCAAAGTGAATAAAATCTATTTGCAGATTCGTCAGAAGAACCGACGATGTCGGCGTGGCGTCTAAAACATCTTGACCCAGGTGCAGTATTTAATAAAACAATAATTTATGAATCTGTCAGCAAGCCGCAAGGCACTATTATCTCCAGAACACACCTCTCGGACGAACCTGTTCGTCCAGTTTAGCGCCGCTCATTAGGTAATCAATTTGTCAGTAATTTGTTGGCATGTTAATGGACCGACGGTAATTTGGAACAACAGCAACGACATCAAGAAGAGATAAGACAATAGAATGGCACACAAATCTCAAGTGCAGCTGCTGTATATCACAGACATTGAGAGCAAGTAAATATTAATAAATTATCCCAAAAGATATGGAAATGCAAAATTGATACTGGTTTCAATGATCCGTTGTCTTGTGATCTGGAACTGGTACTGGGGACCAAAGGTATTTTATGCTAACCCTCCGATGGGACATAAGTCAGTCTCAATTGGAGTTCGGCAGAGTTGTGAACGGTTTTGAATTGTGGTGACGATCCAGTAGCTGAAAGTTTGAAGTGATTTTTTTTGACATTTTCGAGGTAAAACGTTATAATTTTAAGTTGTAGTCAAGTGGTGCTCTGTGGATTCTTCGGAAAGGCGTATTATTCGAATAAGGTCGACTGAGACAATTTAGGGGTGGTGGTTCGCTGAGAGTTGTAAGTGACAGGCAAAAAGGATAAATTTAGAACAGGACACTAGTTCAAGTAATACGACAAGTGGTGTAAGGAACTGACCAGACTCTTGTATACGGTTGGTGAGCGTCCTAATTTCCAGGAGATCGCTGTTTATAGAGTACTTTCTTAAAAGAAAGGCTTTATACAAGCCGTTAACCATCAGAGTCCTTGTATACGGTGTACTGCTATATCGAAAGGGAATGAAAATGTTGAGAGACACGTTTTACGTGCAACCTTTGACTCAATTTGCGTTGATGACACTTGGAGGAAAAAATTCACTACTTAAAAATGACGTGCATATAACCAGGCGCATGGAGTTTCAAGAACTAAGCCACTGTCGAACAATTCCGATCCTGTTCGACAAGGCAACAGAAGACGTCCGTGTTTAAGGTGGCGTGCTCAAGTGGAGAGTGATATCAAACAACTTGACGTGAGTAAGTAGAGACCTAGCAAGCGACCTTGGTAGCCAGCCAGTCGTACAGTGGAATTCAGTCCACTGCTGGCTGTTGGACAGGGTTGGTTACAAGTTCACACCAAAAGACTCGACTGTTATATTTAAGTGAGGTGAATCAAGCCCAGAACAGCTTAGGTCTGGTATTCAGATCACTTATGGCAGTTCTGTTCACATGCTAATTTCAATAAGCATCCGTTCATAAGAAGCAGCGAAATATTCTGAGCGGAGTCGTCGCTTTTACTAATTGCAAGCAGTCTGGGAAGATGCCTACAATTGCGATAAACCGAATATTTTCCAACGAAAAGTGTACTGAGTTGAGGGTGTACACGGTGGAAAACCTACTCACTCATTCACCATTATCTCCTGTATGCGAAGAATCCTCGATTAATAATAATAATCTGAGTGATCCTACAGTCGAAGTGGATCAGCGTCTAGTAAGCACTGGTGTTGTCCTGTGCCTTTGTTCTCTCATTGGTGAAAGTGACCTACAGTTTTGTGGAATTGCGAAAATCTACGTTTTGGCCCTCGCTGCCAGTGATACAAGTGAGGTGGTACAGTATGTTACTCATTCGATTTACACTCGACCTTACTAACCCTTCGCGAGTGCTCTAAGCGAACTTAATTTCGATTATATTTTGACTTTAGGCTCAGTTAACGCATCTATCCACTACACTCTTGTTGAATACTTGTGCACGATTTAAAGTGCGATTTACTACTTCGCCTCCCCATTACATCATTCTGGTTAAGTCGTCGATACTGAGAGGCATTTTTCAAATGCAACTTACATACTGCGTTACTCTCATATTCAGTTCATTGCTTAGTCTAATGATACTGTTTTTGATTTACCAAGGGTGATTCCCCTCATCTTTGCATTTTTAAGAAAAAGACATAAGACTTCACTGACTACTAAGACGGGTCCTACATGTGGAGCTATCCTGAGACTGTACAAATTCGCTGTTATCAAATCACATGATACTTTTACACGTTAAAATCATAAAATTTTGTTTGCAAAAGCAATTGGAAGAAAAATCGCGAAAGAAAATACGCAGAACCTCAAGTACACCGCCTATACTCAGCACGTCTCATCTAAGTTGCGTATTACCAATTGCTTGCCAGCATATCCAACATCTAACTCAGTTGCCTTTTGATTTCATCTGGCAGCGTTCTTTATACGATTGATGGCGAACGGGTGATACCCTTCCTTGCTCCTTTGTTTCTGGTTTAAAGTCTTTCAATTTCTGCGTTCATTGCATGGTCAGGTATGATACATGACACTGAGAAAAGATAATGTGTGCGCTGTAGTATGTAGTTTGCTGAGTGATCAGAGGAGATGTAAAACTTACTTGTTCATATGTACATTCTATACTATCCACACCACATTCCCAGCGAAGCAAGTACCGAAACCGAAGATCCACAGTCCACACACAAAGCATATCAGACTCTTGTTGAAAGTCCGTTATCAACTAACATTCACACTGTTGGGGAATTGATTAATGGTTTGAAGTTTGATCCGCAATATTGAGTGTAATAGTGATTGCAGCGGTTCAACTTTTGTTTTTGGGTCTACGACTTTTAAAAGTTGCTGTAAAAATGTTCATGACACTGCTTCACTGCCTAACTTTAGGTGTCGGTATGTATCAACATCAATCAACATCAAGTCATCAAGTCAGGAGATGTCAGCAAGTATACGTGTCAAAAGTGCAACATTTGGGGGAGGTCTTGCTTTTATTTTCCAATTCGCCGCTGAAAGTCGTGGATTGTTGTACGAAGTTTACGCTAAACAGCCGCTCCCGTAAAAAAAACATATAAGTTCTAGTTTCGAACACAAGGAACGGTCTGGTCAAGCTGACAAGAACTACATACGACAAAGATTTAGAGGCATACCTTAGTAAAGGCGCATGCTCAAGAAGAAGAGTACAGGCAGCAATTCCAAAGCAGCTGAAACCCCTGAAACCACTGAAATATGCGTCTAGACACGAGTGCTTAATTTCCCATCAACAAAAAGATCATAGATTCGCAACACCAGCACCTTCAACTTCGATGAATGTTATTTTCGGGAAAAGAGCAGGACAGGAAAATGAAAAAATGTAGTAAATCATCGTTATATTTCTTAGTTCTCTGGGCTAGTTTTTAGTACAAAAAATGTTCTACCCAACTTTCAGTTCGGTTTTCAAAGTGGTCACAGTGGTCAAGTGGTCACATAGAAAAGGGGTTTCCGTGGTTAATGACAGCCAGCGGGTTTTCTCAACAAATTTAACTAGCGCTGGTTGACTGGTGTTTTGCTGAAGTCGCTTAGACTGTTGAAGAAGTAGGAGCCTATGGTGGCTTTCCTGATTGTGGTAAGAGCAGGACAATTGTAAAGGAGGTGTTGGGTATTTGCCTCTTCTTCTTCGTCTAGGCAGCTTCTGCAAACGTCGTTGGAGAATAGGCCTAGTCTTTTTGCGTGAAGACCGTGTAATTCTACCCACTGCAGTGCTAATTTTGGATCTCTTTAGGGAGACGAGATCGCTTGATCCTTTAGGAACAAGATTAGACCAGAATTGTTTTGAGATTCGACAAGCAATACCTTATTGAGCTCTAAGTGTCTATGTTATAAATAAAGCTATCAACTGGCAGTTTAGCGACGCGTTGAGATGTTTCTATGGCCTGGCACCCAGCGTAGCAGTCGATTACTAATTTAGAGTTTATAGAGAACGATGCTAGGTATTTAATTATATCACGTTCCATCTTAGCCAGGACAGGGCTTCGCTAATTGCCATTACTTCCGCTTGAAAGATGCTACAGTGAATGGGTAGACGAACATATTTGTTCAGGTTTGGACCATCCGAGAAAGCGCCGTGTGTTATCACAGTACAATCCATGAATTCCTAAAAGTAACAACGTTTAAAAAAAAAAAAACATTGGTAAAAGCAAATCCTCTGAATACCAAATCGATTATAGTGTACCTCAATGATCGGCCCTGGGACCGACATTATGTAGCCATGTTTGCCGACGACACAGTCGTTCATAGGTTGCCATATTTATGATATGCTGTTAGATTTCTCAGGCTTCACCCAATAATTTTTTCAGTCTATTTCAGATCTCGCATCACGTCACCGTGAGATAAACCCAACGCAATTATGAGTCGCGGCGATAAATTCAACCCGCAATGCCGCCAGCTTAGCTCGGATGCGACCAACTACAGATTCACGAATATGTTCCAAACTCTTCTGCTAGGTTTGTGTTCGATCTCTCCACCCGGACAGTGGCCCAGGGACTTTGGAGAGACGCTCTCCTATCAACACATAGGAAGTTACGACTTCGTTGTGGTTGGCGGTGGATCGGCAGCGTCTGTAGTTGCAAGCCGGTTGAGCGAGAATCCGCACTGGAAAGTACTGGTCTTGGAGTTTGGTAACAATCCTCCCATAGAGTCAGAGGTAATGCACCCAACAACTGCAAGAAGTCTAACTCACGGAAATTATCTTCCAGATACCGAGCAAGTCATTCACAATGCATAATACGAGCTACACCTGGAACTACTACACTGAGCGGGACAACCAGAGCTGTCTGGGCTACAAGAACGAAGTCTGCTACTGGCCGAGGGGCAAGATGATCGGCGGAACTGGCGCAATCGACCTCATGTTGCATATCCTTGGCAACCGCGAGGACTACGACAACTGGGAGCGAAAAGGCAACCCCACGTGGGGATGGAATGAAGTTTCCGCAACCTATGATAAGTTGATATCCTTGGGCAAGTCTAACGTTTCTGACTGCAGGGCGGGTCTTAAGGTGAATTCAATCCCGGTGACCCATTCCGCTATCAAAGAGATGCTCCTTGAGGCACCTGCAGAGCTGGGAGTCCCTCGAACGAACGGTTTCAGTGAGGGAGCTGACATTGGCTACACTTGCGTTCCAGGCACTTATGAGAACGGCCGCCGCAGCAGTACCGGCAAGAGTTATCTGGGCGAGGGAAAGAATAGACTGAACCTCCACGTTATCAAGAACGCGTTGGTAACGAAGATTGACTTCGACAGCACTGGTCAGAAGGTGGTTGGTGCCACCTTCACTTACCTAAATAAGCATGTGATGAAAGTCCACGTCACCAAGGAGGTTGTGGTGTCCGCCGGGGCGGTGGGTTCCCCGCAGCTGCTTATGCTGTCGGGAATCGGTCCACGGGAGCATCTCGAAAGTCTTGGCATTCCAGTGGTGCAGGACCTCAGCGTTGGCAACAACCTACAGAATCAAATGATTCTGCCCGTGTTTCTCAGAATCAAGCAGAACATTCTTAAGAGCAAGACACCTTTCGAGGAGCTCGATGTCACCTACAGATACCTCGTCAACCGCACGGGAGACCTGGCTGGTAATGGAGTCGCGCCCGTGGTTGGCTTAATCAATTCCAAGCCACAGTCCTGCAGCCCGTACCCAGACGTTGGCGTCTTCCACTTATTCGCGCAACATGGCACAAATGACCTCGAGTACTACATTAAAGCATTCGGCTTTAAGGAACACATCGCGAACAGCATCCGCGCAAAGTCTGCTAACGAACATGTTTTGATAGTGCTGCTTACGATTCTGCAACCAAAGTCAATCGGGAAGTTGCGCTTACGTAGCACGGACCCCAGCGATCCCCCGAAAATTTACCCCAACTACTTCGAACAGAAGGAGGATATTGATACCATTATGCGAGCTATCAACTACATAATGCAACTCGAAAAGACCCAGGCTTATATGAATCAGGGAGCTGAGATCATGGATATTTATTTTCCCATGTGCAAAAAGTCTACGTTTAAGTGTGTTGACTACTGGCTGTGCTACATACACAACTTGGCCACGTCACTCTATCGCATATCCGGCACGGTGAAGATGGGACCTGATACGGATCCCGAAGCGGTCGTGGATTCCCGTCTGTGTGTGAAGGGTGTGAAAGGACTGCGCGTTGTCGATTCTAGCGTCATGCCGAACATTACCAGTGCAAACAGCAATCTTCCGACCATCATGATTGCAGAGAAGGCTTCTGAGTTCATAAACGATTATTGGGGACGTTTTGAACCGGTTGTTGATGGAATCAATGTTGAATAAATTGTTTTTTTTTTGTGAAAAAAAGGAGTCGAAAATTAAGACGATTGAATTATGGTAATAAATTTTATGTAATTGGCAACTCGATGTTTTTCTTTTTTGGGGAACAAATTTTTGTACAGAACTCTCTAAGTTTCAATTCTACCTTGAGCTGTTCAGCTATGAGCCAACGGCTTCTGTCTCCACGCAGCTTATTCCTCTCTCAGTCAATGGGGTACTCTACTCATTTGAGTGCTCAAACGTGTTCATTGCCTTTCATTCGTTGGTATCGGTATCGTTGGGTCTGGTATGGAGATCTATCCTCTTGCTATTTAGAAGTGAACACACGGAAGTTGTTGAAAGTCGAGATCTAAGCTTAAACGGCGAGGTGTGCACTTTTTTTTTGCCACGATTCCATTGAAATAGAATTTAACGTCCAACTGATTACGTTTAAATGCTTGCGCAGCGTCTTGCGATCTGCGAACTAAAGGGTGATTTTTTAACTATTATCTTTTTGGCAACACTGGTTTAAACAGCTGACGCACGTTTCGTGTTTTGTTTCACTGTCAAACATCTTCAGTTTGGTCTATAATTTAACCATGAATCGTCTTACAAACGAACAACTCTTGCAAATTATTGAATTTTATTATCAAAATGCGTGCTCTGTTAAGAAAGTTCATCGCGCGCTTCTTCCATTTTATGGTCAGTTTAATCGACCCACTGAGGCGGCTATTCGGGCTATTGTGACTAAATTTCGCACCAAATTTACATTGTTGGACATAAAACCACCAACACGCTTACGTAGAGTGCGAACTGAAGAAAATATCGCAGCTGTATCGGCCAGTGTTAATGATGACCATCAATTATCGATTCGTCGCGGTTCGCAGCAATTGAGCCTCTGTTGCTCAATTGGCCGCCTAGATCGTGCGATTTAACGCCTTTAGACTATTTTTCGTGGGGCTATGTTAAAGCTCATGTCTATACAGACAAGCCCGCTTCAATTGACGCATTGGAAGACAACATTGAAGCATTTATTCGTGAGATACCGGCCGAAATGTTGGAAAGAGTATGCCAAAATTGGACTAAGCGGATGGACCATTTGAGGCGCAGTCAGGGTCAACATTTGCATGAAATAGTCTTCAAACATTAAATTATATGGACCGTACTATCGATTCAAATAAAGATTTCATGCATTTTTCTGAATTTTATGCGTTTTTTTTTTGAAAAACTTTCCTATAGCTTTTAAAAAATCACCCTTTACTAACGGAATTTTAACGAGCTCGACATTCCTGTACTTGTTTTTGACATGAAGCCTTAAGGTGTTAATAACCATATTATTAAGTGCACAAGCCTAGGTCCACCAAGAAATACATATTTTCGTTTCCATATCCTGAAATGTAACATGATTATAGGGCATCTCCTCCGTTGTTCCAAGAACTGTTTGCCTTCTTCTTTGTAATTGTTTGAGTGGCCCTACAGTCCGGGTGCGTATCCTGAGTGGTATATGCCTCTCCAGTCTCCATTTCACGGTCACAGAATACAGATTTCAAGTTTAAAATAACGAATAGCTGTAGTACTTAGCAAAATGTTGAATTGGGTGTACCTCAAGGGTCTATTCTGCGACCTCTCCTCTTTATCATATATGTAAATGATATGCTGTCTGTGTTGATAAATAGCGTCGGTTGTCAATATGCTGATGATACGGCCAATATAGTGAGCAACAAAGTTATTAACATTGCCACTCAAACAATGCAATCAGAGTTCGATAATATTCTGAGATGTTGTCACGATAATGGTCTCATTGAAAATTCACAGAAAACCAAGTAAATATAGAGTTTTGAGTGCCTGCACAAGTCGCATCATACCACTGAGACAGATGACTGCGTGTATCGATATCTCGGCGTGGCAATAAAACGCAATTTTAAGTGGGACTACCACATAAAAAATCTGTGCAAGCGACTTCGGCAAACGACATACGCTCTTTACCATCTGAACAACCACACGTCGTTTGAAGTATACTACTCTTTGGTGGAGTCAGTACTTCAATACGGAATAACCGCGTGGGGTAATGCAGCCCATTGCAGATATATGGAACTCCAAAGAGCTCAAAATTTGTTTAGTCCTAGTGAAGATTTAATTAATGTAACGTACAAAGACCAGCGCTTTAAACAACCAATTGATCACGGTGTCAACACAGAGCAAATGGCCTTCTGAAAATACCAAAAATACACAACTCGTAGGGAAGAAAGCAACTTTCACTTACGGTACCAACAAAATACAATGAACTTCCACGCTCTCTGTGGAGTGTCTCTGTGACAGTCCGTGCCCATAAGAAAATAATAAATATCGGGTGTTTTCTTAAACGTCAGATTAACAAAGGACTGCGTTATCCATGTTCACTAGCCACCTCTAAGAAATACTGCCGCAGGTTTGCAGCAGGTGAGTATTATCAAAAACGTATTCATAAATGTAACATAAGTAGGCGATACAAAAAGTTTCATTCTTTCGCTATCCGAAATACTATTCACAATGTTACTCATGTGTTTTCGTTTGCCATATTTCCCTGCAAACCTGCAACAAAATAAAAATCACTGCGATGTTGATCGCAGTTTGACGGTCACATTGCTTTTATGAACGCAGTTACTGACTTAGCTTATTTACATTTATGGACGCAAATCTTGCAGGGCTGCTGCAGTGTGACGTTTATGAACTCAGCCATAATCTGCCCTAGCGAGCTAACCGTTCGCAACGCATAGCCTATCGGAAAGATTAGCCTGAAACCGGATTTCCCTCCAGCTTACTCGGGTAACAGAATACTACAAACGTCAACCTTCATACCTTCCAAAATCAAATCGTTGTTTCCAGTATGCCATGACTAAGACCTTACTGGACTCGGCCTTAATGCCTAGGGCGTTGATGCCTAAGGCGGGATCATGTGTTCGGGGCTACGGCTTTTACCTCTGAACTTTTAGTGCGGGCGTACTGGGGGTTATACCGTCCCTACTCGGTCACCAGGGCCACGTTAGTCTAGTCTAGAGCAGGGTACAAAACGTGCAGGTGAGCACGGTATTTTGTAGGTCGAATTGCGCTTTGTACCCTCATGCATCTAAGATGTTATCTTTGTTTTTATAATTTGCGCTCGCTCAAGGGATTGCTAATACCCTTAAGTGTCCGGGGTCAAGACACAGCACGGTCCGAAGGTATAGAGGGAGAAAGGGAGAGGAGGTACCTCTGCACATTGGTCTTAAATATTTGCGGGTTGTAGTCTGTGGGAAATATAGGGCTGGGAAGAGCATTCCAAACTCGCATAGTACGGCTGAAGAACGAGTCTCTAAATTTAACTGTGCGCCCGAAAGTAGGCTTAAGGGTAAACTGATGAGCATTCCTGGTGAGACGAGTATTGCGGGTGAAATCATGGAGAAGAGGAATGCAGTTGGCTAGCTCACTTGAGCATCGTTTGTTGAAATAGCGATAAAATACGGACAAAGAAGAAACGGTACGTCGATGTTCGAGCGAGTCTAATGACTATGCGACATTGTTGTCTCGTATAAGTTTTATCGCTCGCTTTTGGATTCTATCTAGTAGGTGCAGGGTGGTCTTTGGGGCACCAGACCAGATATGAGCGTTGTACTCAAGCTTGGGGCGGATATACGCCTTATAAGTGAAAGCCAAATCAGAGGGGGTGAAATATTTCTTGCATCGATTAAGGAAACCTAAACATTTCGCAGCATTTTTGGCGACCTCAAATATGTGATCGTTGCAACTAAGTCTTGTGTTGATACACATACCAAGGATGGAAAGCTTTCCGGTTTCATTGACACAAGCGCCATTCATGGATAATGGCTGATTAACAAGGGTTCGCTTGAGTGACAGCAGACAGCATTGAGTTTTTGAAGCATTGAATTCCACTCTGTTGTTGTTTCCCCAGTTAATTACGCTGTCAAGATCGGAATTCAATGTGCTTAACATACGCTGCCGTTCCAATTCTACGGCCGAAGGGCAGGGTCGTGAGTCTCGGAACGAATATGAAAAGCTGAGGGTGCTGTCATCAGCGAAGGAATGGATTGGATTAGAAGTAGCAGACAAGAGATCATTAATAAAAATGAGAAAGAGTGTCGGAGACAGAACAGAGCCTTGGGGTACACCAGCATTTATTTGGTGGATATCAGACTTGAACCCATCCAAAACAACTTGAATTGAACGGTTCGAAAGGTAATTTCTAATCCATAGAAGAAGAGATTCATCGATACCATATGCACGCATTTTCGACAAAAGAGCTTGATGCCAAACTCTGTCAAATGCCTTAGAAATATCAAGTGCAACGATCTTGTTTTCGCCTGCATTATGCAAAGATTTGTTCCACTTTTCGGTGAGATAAGCCATCAGATCACCAGTGGATCTGTTGCTACGGAAACTGTACTGCCGGTCATTAAGAAGCTTCCGCGATTCAAGAAATTTCATAAGCTGACGATTCATCAGCGTTTCCATGACCTTAGAAAGAAGGGACGTAAGTGCTATGGGTTAGTACGAGGTGGGTGGCGAAGATTCGCCCTTTTTAGGGACGGACTGGACAAATGCTGTTTTCCATCTGCTCGGAAAGAGACCTAAAGCGTAGGATAGATGAAAAAGCTTACGCAATGGTTTTGCCAGCGAAGAAGAACACCTCTTCAGAAGAATGTAGGGGAAAAAAAAAAATCCGGGCCAGCGGATTTGTGCACGTCGAGATCTTTAAGTACTCTTGCAACTGTACGAGTGCGGAAGTGGTTTTGTCCCACGGTGAAATCAACGCTGTCAAGTACAGGTGGAGACATATTGGAATCTGGCAGTGTTGAGCTGGCTGCAAAATGCGCCGCAAGCAGATTGGCTTTGTCTAAAGAGCTGATAGCTGGAATGTCACTGTAAATGAGCGAATTGAGTTGAAGACGATACGGAATTCCTTACCTTTGCTGTTTTTTACAAATGACCAAACGATTTTGCTACCTTTGGTACATTGTAGCACTTTTTGCCTCAACTTTTGATCATAAGAGAATTTTACATTGCATTGCAGTCATTTCTGGCCCGTTTAAACATATTCCGGTTTTCCTGAGTAGGGTTGGCTTTGTATGCCCTGAATGTCCAATCTTGTTCAGAGGTCTTGTTATCTGACCACTGACAAGAGCGAATGTGCTGGCGAGACCGATACTACACAATTAATGGTTGGACACACTTTGGTTGAGTATCATGCGGTGATGCTCGCCGTAAGGTTTGTTGGCACTACCGACTGGCGCAGTGAATGATTCAAAGACTTCGACCATTGCGCGACACTTCGAGGACCTGCCCCGACAGTCCCTTGTCTGTATCCACATTCAGAAAAGACTGCAAACGACACCATCTACCACGAAATGTCTAAAGAAGGTCACATCTGAGCACCAATCGTGTTTAAGATGCCTCATCAAAATGCAAATACAATCCAACATATGACGCGGCATCAATTTGACTTCAATCCCCTTGAATCTCGACAGACAAATGCCACCTCCCAAAGGATCGCACACAACTAGGACACACCACCAGACGCCGCGGCGGCAGTGTGCCAAGCTCTCATGGCAAATGACACACAAACCTATCTCCCTCCACGATGAGGAACGGAAAGGATACATTTTAAATGGGAAGAGATACAATTTGCTCAGACTCCGTTGATTTTATCAAATGATGACATCTGTCTCGTCGGAAGTCGATAAACATTTGACGATGGAAAACTGTTTACCCACTAAGTGGAGTGGAATTGTTGAGAGGGATGTCGCCGGAGCGAAACTTTCTCGTTTAATGGTTTGTTTTTGGCATTGGAAACATGGGTGAATTTTGGCATGGAAGTAATGAAGTATCAATTGTTCGTTAGCGGAGGACACTTCTGCTAAAACACTCAGCCACTTGTACTCCACGCAGACGTCTCCAAGACAATTAAAGGCACATTAATCTTCTTCGTCGAACAGTTTTACTCATTCAATGGATTCGCGTCGCTTAAATATATTCAAACGCGAAGACTGCTCGACCTCCTGTTGGCTGTGCACAACTTTAACACTTCGCTCAGTACAATGATCTCGTCCCGAATGATGTCCATCAGTTGCGCCATCGTGTACTGTCGAGGCACACATTCGATGCCTGAAACGCAGGGAAATTACATCTGATGGCCACCGCAAAAGTATACGCACCCCTCCACTTGCATATCATACGATACATCAGCACTATTTCTTCGTGCATTCGGACCGTGTACAAGTTGTTAGCGTTGATGGCGCTCTTGACATTCGCGAAGATCTTCTCCCAGTGCAGGCAATCGTGGCAGGCTATGCCGTAGGCCCGATCCAATTGCGCGAGCTCGTTGTTCAGACCCAGCAGCGTCGCCGCTGCGTCGGTGGTCAGCTTGATCATGTGCAGACGCAGATTTTCGATCTCAACGAACTTTTGGTGCTTCGTCTCTACCAGCTCCACCTGAGTTAGCACTGAAATGATTACTTGGTGATGAGCAGCCTTTTCAGCTCTCGGTTGATTGCACTCACTCAGAGCATCGCAGCTGTCCGTGCAATCCTTGACCGACTTCCATATGTCACTTTCGGCCACCACCTCGTTGATCACCCTCTCATACGGCTCGAGCTCGGCGACGGTTCCCCCGAGAACTGATCGAAAGCTCCGCAGTTGCTGCACACTGTCCTTCGCAATTCTGATCTCCTGACGCAGCTTCTCGTGCAGCAGCTTTTCCTGCTTCACAATCTCGTCGGCTCCCCGCCTCTTGTCGTCACACTCCTTGAAGAAGTTGTTGGCGTCAATGAAGCGCTTTCGCAGATTCCTCTGCACCCGGGTGATCTCTTCGATGCGCCCCTTGTTGATCACGCTCTGACGTTGGGCATTCTCCCGCATCTCCGACTGGGTGTTGAGCATGTCGCGGAGCTCTCGTTCGTTTTGCAACACTAGCAATTCGATGCCGTCTCCGGGTGAGTCCCAGTTCGGGGCTTTTCTGTTTGTGAGTGAAAGGAGGTCTTTGATGCTGGGTTGGAGGGGGGAGGCATAGTTACTTACACGAAAAATTTATCTTGTTGCTTCGATTCAACATAAGTCGCTATCACCTTCTCGGGCATTCCGTCCAGCGTTCCCACGACATCGAGATTTTCAATTGGCGACGCACGCGGCATTCTTGTAAAACGATGTAGAAAAAGAAACTCCTATGGGCTACCGATTCGATTGAATTAGGCGGATGATTGTAAAACGAACGAGTGCTACATTTAGTTTTTTTCTCTTTTTGTTCAGGATTCAGGAGAAATCGGGTGTCGTTGAGTGATTTGACAGCGGTCTCGCGTGAGATCGAGGGTGATTAGTGGGTCAGCAGGCCCTTTCACCAGCCACTGGCCACCAAGACAAGCAGATGGAGGGTTTCAGGTTGACGCCTTTGATTATACTTTCCCAATTGGATTCCAGAACAGAACAGACAATTTGATGATGAACACACATCGTTTCGGCAAACCTAATTTTGAAGATCTCCTAACCCCCTCGAGCAATAATTTGCGTCAACTTCAATCCTCACCGTCACACTTGTGAAGCAACTCACGATTTTTCGTTTATCCAAAACTTTTCATATTTAAAAACCATCCACGACTTAAACACATCCACGCGTATTCCGCAGCCAGCACGCAGAAGACAAATAGCAGCTCGCTGCTTTGAGGAGATGAGTGTCACAAAATACATTCGCAGCAGTGTTCTGACAAAATTACTAAATTGCACTTTCACTGTCACTTATCACAGATTCGCAGCGCATTAATCATAACTTTTCCCTGCGACGCAACTCCGTCGGGCTGCGTCTACTGTCTAGTGCTGCTGCACGACGTGATGCCATTTATCTCGAGAACTGCGTAGTTTTTGAGAATGAAAGGCGAAAGATGTTGGGATTTCTTTTTCGTTTTGCTGTACTCCCTGAGAGGGTTATTAATGCTAAAAAGTTTCTCTTTACAAAATTCATGACGAACAGGGTGTTTTGGGATGGCGAGTGTTCCTGGATGGAGTAAAATTACAATCATTACGAGGCAATTTCGAACTTTAAACATGCCAGTTGAAAGGAATGTGAAACTAGTCTGAGATCACCAGAGTTTTACTTGAGTTTCAGTTTGCCTCGACAAGTACAATTTGGAATTAGCCTGGCGCAGGACTCCGCACGCATGTGTCTTCTTCTTTTTCTAATGGCGCTGCAGTCTCAGTTGTGAACACGGACCCAAATTAGGATTCTAATCGAACGAGGACTTTCCACCAGCAGCAAGTATCCAATTTTTGTATTTTTCTGACAGTGGCTAGGAAATTTACCAAAAACTTGTTAAAAGTCGTCGGGTATACCTTGCAGCCGTCGCGTTGTGCCGCATTGGGGTAGTGGGTCGACTTAAAACGTATCCTAAGAGAGAGTGTCTTCAAATTTCATGCAGCTTCCACTGGAAGTGATATCGTTTGCTGTTTTGGGAGAATAGCTTCGTGGCCCAAAATTGATGGCAGTAGGATATTCGTCCGTTGGACGCTGTACAAGTTAACACGAGTGCCCCAAATACGTTCGGTTCTGTGGGAACTAAATGATCTCACAGTAGCGCACCGACATAGCGTCAGCGGAATGCAGTCAACACCGGTGTGCGAACCGAACGTGGAAGTAATGCTGATGCAGCGTCTGGGCAGCACATAGGGTTAAGTTACATTTAAAGTAATTGAATGGTAGATGTAAGGTAGAAATATATTTTCAATATTTTCACGGAGCTTCACTTGTTGTTTAGCCTCCAAAAGAAGAGGTCGTGTTTAAATAATTAACTTACAGTCAGTAACACTATTCACATTCTAGCCAGATGTCAAAAATTTAATTGACACCTAGAAGTAGGCAATCAGACAGGCTGGAGCTGTGATGTCAATCCGCTCTACATGACCCAGCTATCTTAAGCGTTGAATCCGAAGACGCTTAACTAGGTGCATGCCGCTGAACAGCCGGTACAATTCGTTGTTGAATTGCCTCCTCCAGACGCCATCAACGCAAACAGGCCCAAAGTACTTTTCTCTTAAAACTACCAAAAGCTTCTTCATCCGCTTTCAATAGCGTCCATGTCTCTGTGCCACACAGCAGGACTTGGATGATCAGAGTGTTATATAAAGTCAGCTTGGTGCTTCGAGAGATGGCTCTGTTACTCAATTGCCTCTTGAGCCCAAAGAAAAAGCGATTGGCAAGAGTAATTCTGCGCTTGATCTCGGTACTGGTGGTATTGTCCCAGTTTACTGCAGAGCCGAGGTAGACGAATCCTTGACTAGCTCAAAGCTTCTGCTGCTCATTATGACGCTTTACCGAGACGTCGAAGTTGTGCATCCTTCTGTGATGACAGCATTCACTTTGTTTTGTCCTGCTTCACTGCTAGACTCATTTTAGCCGCTTCAGATTCAATGTCTCATTGACGCCTCGCTGTGTTCGTCCAATCACGTCAATGTCGTCCGCGTAAGCAAGCAGTTGAACGGACTTTTTGAAGATCGTGAGTCTGGTTTTGACGTTTGAGTGTCGCACGATCTTCTCAAATACGATGTTGAAGAAATCACAAGACACGGTCAAATGGGTTTCCTTTCTTGTGGCCCGGACAAACGACGCTGATATTCCACTCATCGGGCATGCTTTCCTCAGACCATATCTTCCAGATGAGCTGGTGCATGAGCCCAACCAGCTCTTTTTGTATCACATTCACTTCCTTTACAATCAAGATCAAGATCGTACATGGTCTCTACTTAACCGGCCGTCCTGCCTTCATTTGCAATCTCTTGTTATGCTCACTAAGTGTTCTGCCGCAGCAAACGTCATCAACAAACCTCCCTTTCAAGTTCATTATCACAACTCCTCAAAGTTCTTGATTCAATCTGTATTTCAAGCAAGCATTTGGCATACAGTCTAAACTCAAAACCAAGGAATCAGGCGTGTTCACGAAAATCAACTCAACAAGTGCCTCAACAGAGACTTACTTGCATTCTTCACGACTTCACATGAACACGTGCCTTGTACCCTTAAAACAACTGCAGACTGCAGAGCCAATGAATAGAATTTGTTTCGTTTTACTTCTGCCAAAAAGCCAGTCAATTCAAGTGCAATTTAGGGCAGTTCAACAGAAGCGGCACGAAGAAGGAACTAAACAGACGGAAAGCCACACAGAGCTCAGCAAAGAGAGAATCGAACAAGAATTGTTTGATTTTCACTGCAACGGGATTTCAACGAAACGTGACTGGGTCCAGGACGTTGGCACATTCAAATCGAATTTGTCTAACCACAGCGCGTCATGGGGTTTGGGTAATTCGATTGTAATCGAAACAGTGAGTGATTAATCGATTTAATAAATCGGGCTCGCATTGAAAAGGGTTCACAGGTCAACGACTTCTGATGAGCGTTTTGTGGGAGCAATGATTGGTGTTCTGGCACGCCATTTGCGTTAATTTAATTATTTGATTGATTGATTAGAGTTGTAGTGCCCAACTTAATTCAAATGCAGCGCAGATTTGTTGGAGCTTTGAAACATTGCTGGCTGTGTTCAAGGGAACCAATTTGTGGACAGCTACCAGTGTCCAGAAACTACTTCAGCGAAGCAATTTGTGGACAGCGGCTGGTGTCCAGAAACTACTTCGCCGAGGCAATTTGTGGAAAGCAGCCAGTGTCCAGAAACTACTTCGGCGAAGCAATTTGTGGACAGGGGCTGGTGTACAGAAACTACTTCGGCGAAGCAATTTGTGGACAGCGGCCAGTGTCCAGAAACTACTTCTACGAAGCAATTTGTGGACAGCGGCCAGTGTCCAGAAACTACTTCGGCGAAGCAATTTGTGGACAGCGGCCAGTGTCCAGAAACTACTTCGGCGAAGCAATTTGTGGACAGCGGCTGGTGTCCAGAAACTACTTCGGCGAAGCAATTTGTGTACAGCGGCTGGTGTCCAGAAACTATTGCGGGCGAAGCAATTTGCGGACAGCGGCCAGTGTCCAGAAACTATAGCGGGCGAAGCAATTTGCGGACAGCGGCCAGTGTCCAGAAACTATTGCGGGTGAAGCAATTTGCGGACAACGGCCAGTGTCAAGAAACTACTTCGGCGAACCAATTTGTGGACAGCGGCCAGTGTCCAGAAACTACTTCGGCGAAGCAATTTGTGGACAGAGGCCACACTAGATTTACAATAGATAGGAGATGACCTGGGCCACAATCACCTCAGTAGCACAGACTACTCCAAACTGACTCTTCATTAATTGCCTTCAATTGCATGAGATAAATCATAGACGTCACTGAAGGCACATGCTCCGCCTGATTGAGCACATTTTGTCTCAGTGACCACGATGGAATACTATAAATACGAAAACTTTTTCTTCTCGAGCATTGATGGAAACTGGTATGACACAACTTATTCATGTCAGACTGAAACTTCTTTGATATACTTTGATCAAATTGTGTTGACACATCAGCAGAAGTGCATGTTCACACATATTTCCCAGCACAAATGAAGGGAGTTCTAATGAAAAAGAAATGCAAACAAATATGCTCTCATTCATAGCTTTCCGTCCCACAACTGAAATCCCTGAAATCGAATTTCCGTCGCCTTTGTTGTGCACTTAACTTGAGCTACTCCACTTAACAGGCAAATCCGAAACACCATTTATCTTTAAATTGTTTATTCCATTCCCAAATGAAGTTCATTTGCATTCAATTCCGCTCGTAGTTGCAACATGTTTTATTGTGAACTTAAAATTGAATTTTGTAACTTTTAGTTTCAACTCCGAGGACCTCCCGAATTCATTAAAATCATGACATCTATTTGAAGTCGTTTTCGGTTTGTTGACAGCATTTTAAATGCATCGCAATGGAAAGTGAATCGAAGCACTTTGGTTTGCAGTTCAGCTGCCAATAAAAATCAGTTTTTGTCGGAATTGACTTGAAAGGATTATAGAAGTTTGGGTGAGGGGGTGTGGATATTATTTTGGGTTGAAATAAACGAGTAGACAGACATTTGACATTTAGTGATATTGAGTTGGAACGATTTTAATTTACAGGATGTGTAATGGGTGCCGTTTTAGCATGGCTTTGGTTAGCCATTTCGAGTACTCCAAAAGCAGCAATTCAGTAGGTCGTGTATGCAATACAAAGATTTTGTAGTTTCTAACAAGCCCGAGTGTTCACGAGTACAGTCAGCCTCAAAAGTAAGTGTATAGCATAAAGTTGTCTGAGTTCTCAACAAAAATCAAATTCAAAAGGGAGACCCATGGACTATATGCACAGTGGGTGACAAGAAATTTTCATCAGCGATAAATTGCCATTACAAGTTTCGCTTGCAAAATGCTGTTGCCGCAGTTTGTTCTTCAGATGGTTCAAGTAACCAAACCTATTAATTTTTTGATCAGTGGACACTAAATTGACCCAACTAGATGCTATCATAAGTCCGCAAGCTGTGACTGATCTCTCTACGTGATTTACATGCTCATGTACTTACTTTTGTGATGTGATTTTTGCTTAATTATTGGTTTATGTTGCCCTCTGGTTATAGTTGTCGGGCTATCCTTATATGTTTTCCTGATTTAAGTACACTACCGTTTAGTAAAAATAAATTCAAGTTTCTTCATGGAGTCTCGTCTGAAGTCATTTTTTGTTGAGAACTCAGGCAACTTTATGCTGTAAACTTACTTTTGAGGCTTCAACAATTGGTCAAAAATCCATGACTCAGAACTATCTATTCTGTTTATGGTAAGTTTTCGTCATGATTTATAAATCTTATTTTATCGATTTTGTAAAAAGAGAATTCATACGTTGACTGATGAGTCGCAACTTGTCTGAGTGCAATCGCGAAGAGAGAGTTGGATAAAACGGCAACAACTCGCTGAGATGTCGTCGTGCTGTTGTAGAAACTAGCCTGCGTGATAGGATAAGAAACACGACAGTAAGCGAGGAACTCAATGTTGCGTAGCTGCTTCTCGAACGGAAAGGTATATGCTTCGATGGTTTGGTCACGCGGCACTAATGTCCCTATCATCACCACTTCCAAATCGTGCCTTGACTGCGATTCCATCAGGTAGGCGACCGCTTACCAGTCCCATGATGAGGTGGTTGGACCAAATCCAAAATCTCGCCTGTTTGTTCATGGGCAAAACTCCTGGTGGAATGATTGAAAACTAAACAGCGAAAAACATCGATATGTTATTATGGATGTTACTGTTGACATATATTCGCCTAGAAGTATGCTATCTAAATGCAAATACAAGCTTAGTTTATGTTTTTGGATGCAAATTGAGTGTACTTACTTCTGCAGATCGCTGTTTAAATACTCATACAGATACCGTCACGCTGCTCGTTTTCTGAAAACTTATTTTCCGGTTGATCAAGGTTTGAGGCAGACCTGAATCACAATCATGCGCTGCTGCGGCATGACCGCGTTTAACGGTGAGATTGATGAATGACAACCCTGCACTCTGAGTCACTTAGCTTAAGGATCGAATTTCAGCCATACCAAACATATTGCCACTGCTGCACTTCATTATTGATTTGCGTGCATTATGAGCATTATGAGAAGGTGAACTTTATTTTGGTAAACATATGTTTGCCATAGCTGGCATTCTTCTCGTGCGAATTAACGTATCTGTTCCTGAACAAATTTTATTTAGTTGTTTTCATTTCTCATATGTCAGTTGACACAGAATACTCTCAATTTGGAGGAAAATCTCTCAATTTGAAAGGGCCCAGCAGCTATGGACTTTAGTCGCAGTTTGAGCTTTTTCGGAAGTTTGGAAGCCCAGAGACGGTAACACGACTTTTTTTATAAAAAAACCTTGCTTTTGAAACTTTTTGTAAAGGTTACATTTTAAGGGCCGCTGTTGAATGTGAACCACACCTAAACGTCAAGTTCTTTTTTGCATTTCATTTGACATTTCTCAATTTCAGACTAACTCAATTTGAACCATGGAAAGGTACACAATCGAGCAACGCGTTAAAATCTTTCAGGCTTATTATGAAAATGGGCGTTCAAATCAAAATGCATATCGTGCACTTCGTGATTCGTGATGAGGCACATTTTCACCTCAGTGGATTCGTCAATAAGCAGAATTTCCGCATTTGGACGAATGATAATCCAAGAGTGATTGTCGAAAAACCAATGCACCCACAAAGAGTGACTGTTTGGTGCGGTTTATGGGCTGGCGGCATCATCGGGCCGTATTTTTTCCAAAATGAGGCCGGTCAGGCAGGTACTGTGAATGGTGTTCGCTATCGTGAAATGATAACGAACTTTTTATGGCCCGAATTGGAAGATATGAATGTGGACGATATGTGGTTTCAACAGGACGGTGCCACTTGCCACACAGCTAACGAAACAATGGCTCTTTTGCGCGACAAGTTCAATGGCCGTGTTATCTCACGTGGTGGCGATGTCAATTGGCCGCCAAGATCATGTGATTTGACATCGTTGGATTTTTTCCTTGGCGTTATTTGAAAGAAAAGGTGTACGTCGATAAGCCAGCAACAATTCAAGAGCTAAAGGATGAGATAATTCGGTACATTAACGGCATAGAACCTCAATGATGCTTCAGCGTCGTCGAAAATTTGGACCATCGGATGGAGGTGTGCCGCCGAGGTCGCGGCGACCATTTGGCCGATATTGTTGTTCCATACATAATTGAACCATACCAATATTATCATAATAAAAAGAAATGACAATAATTTCCTAAATAATTTGTGTTTTATTCAAAATCAACATCGGCCTTTAAAATGTAACCACCCTTTAATATTATAGAAATCCCTATGTTCGCAGCGTTTTTAATTTGTTGTTTTATTTGCTCCGCGACACTTTGTTTGCGACTTTCTCAAATTTTGCAGCGTCAGCTCAAAGCCGCTCTTGCTCGAATATTTCGGAAAATCCTTACGATAAACTGCTAGAGAGCAAGCTCTTACATTTTATGAATATCATATGAATAGCTTATGGTGAAAGACTACGCTGGAAGCAACGCTTCATTGCGTTTGAGTTTGATTGCGTTTTCAATATTAGTTTCAATTTAGCGCAGCCTGCTTCTCAGAAACTCATGCGAAGGCCACTTCGAAAAAATTTGCTCCTAAGTTCTTAGAAGCAGTTGTGTACATTTTGAGATTGGATGATCTGTGGCTGTTTTTCGTTAAATTTTTCTTTAGTTCGTTAAATTCGTAAAATGCAATTATGGTTGGGCCTTTACAGGCACTCATTCACGACAATTTCAATCCAAGTGTATTTAAACCCGGTCTCTGACCTGAACTGTCATTGTAGCATTTATTTCCCATTTCACCAATGGTTAACTGTAAATGAATCCATTAAGCTGTAACCACGGAATGACATTAAAAATTAAGGTTCTCGATTATTTGTGGTATCTGCGGATTACGTTGCATGAATATGGTAAATTATTTCGAATAAATTACCCACTTCAGTACCATCAACCGGGGAAGCCCAGACGGCATTGCGTGTGCTTACATTGTTGGCAATTTTCCAATTTTAACGCTTCTGTTTATCGACTACAAACAGGTGTATCTCTTGCAGTTGTTTTATTTTGTTTTTCGATGAAATTTAAAGGTGCACGTGTATTCTGCGCTATTTGGAATATCAGTGAGGGGCGGAAAAGATTTTAGATATATTGCATTGAATGTGGACATGTCATTCAACAGATTTGTCTTTATCGTATCGGTCTTCAACTTCGCATTCCGGGGAGGATTAGCCGTGACAGTGGTATCAGATCCTGCAAGACTAATCCGGGGCTCGCAAGGTCAGTATCGAGAAAATTCTTAATAATTCTGACAGCCAGTACATCCCATTTTGAACTACATTTCAGAAACTGGATAGATGTACTCTTCCCAACAGTTAGTTTATGGAAAACCTTGGTATGCGATTCATCTCTGACGTAAGGGAATATATCGACGGTTCTGAGATGAACTTCGAAGTCGGTACTCAGAAACCTGAAATATCGCTCGGATTCTATCGACGTGCGCCCTTATTTTTTGTGGGCTGGATGTTGTGCTCATGAAATCGGCCTCATTAATGGTCATTATGGCAACGCTTTTACTGAACTGTCCGAACGCTTTTACTAAACTGTCAAATGTGTATACTTCTTGCCAAGTCTCAGCCACTCAACCGCACTGACAACGACCCGTCAGATTATTCACGAATGATTTCAGGCGCTCACACAATACCAAAAGAGAAGGTTTATAAAGGAGACTTAACCCTCGATAACTAGCCCAGTCGAAGTTGCATCTTCTTCTCATGGATATGTAGCTCCTCCGCTCCTTTATATTACGGAACTGTACACCATCGTCTTCATAAATAGTTAATTTTCTCTTAAATGAATCGAAATGAATTGCCACCCGAGCACTTTCTCGAAAGCTCATGCGGACACCTCCACACATCGTTGCCATTGTAGGCCATTATCTCAGTCACCAGAACCCTCGTCGTGTCATTCTCACAGCCCCACCTCCTCTCATCACTCTTCCTTCCTTCCAATTCCATTCACTTCGGTCTCCCCTCATGTAGGACACTTGTCATTTGTCCATGCTTGCAACGACATCACGTGTCAACACTCGCACACCTTTCACAGGATATCTTCATTCGCCAGCAAATAATATTTCATTGTTTCATTGCTCCGTGTGCTCGGCAACTTCTAAATTAACTCTTGATGACATGCGAAGGAAAAACTTTGCCGGAAATTGTTCCTTGAAGCGAAAAATTGATTGAACCTGGACGCAGCTTCGTGTTGTGTGCCGTGTTTTTCTATCCCCACCGACACCGACCACACCGCCGCATCCTGAAGGATTCTCAGCCGGAGTACAAAGGCGGTACACTAGCATTGTTCTGCGAAATTTAATTTTTTGCCACAGCACACGTTAGATAACGAAACGAAAATATTACTTTAATCAAATTGTACGTGTGTGTGAATGCACGTGAGCGCGAGTGTGTGTGAATATGAATTTGATTAAGCGGGGAGCTGCGGGGCACGGAATGGAATTACTTTTGATTGAAAAAGTTTTCAGTTCCTCCTCATCGCACAGCTTACCGGGACGTCTTTATTCACTGTCAACGCAGAGCAAGTTTCGTCTGGCGGACGTGGTCCTGCAGGTTGTACAGACCAATTCATTGTCCGGCATTGCTCTTGTCTCGCCCGAATTTCAGGTGTGACGGCGTCTTGGAGCAGCACTTGCGCTCGGCTGGTAGGTCGTTCCGAGTGAATTTAATTTATCCGGTCTGTTGTTGCTTCAGATGGCTCTATTCATTAACTAAGGACGCTGTTGGACAACAAGACGGGCGGTGATGGGTTAACTTTGTTTGAGCAAGTAATTCTCGATTGCATTGATTGTGTATGAAAGTCTGAGTGGGCTCAGTTGAGATGAGGGGATTATCTGTTAGGAAAGAAAGGAAAATATATATCTTATAAAGAAAATGTTATTTTTTTCTAGCAGGACTTAAATTGTTATTCTGTTGTCGAATTATGGCGAAGATCGTAGGTTTCATAGAGACTAGAGTTTTAGCTGAAACTTAATAATTTCGACGCCTTGATAAATATTTAAAAAGAGCTGATAAACGAAGGGCTGCTGAATGGGCTTAGGCCACATTGCACACTTGAGCCTCAAGAGACGGAAATTCTAATTTAGACTTTTATGTCCATGATATGTGTGCGTCATAAGTGACGTCTTCATAAGAAATTCCAAATTGAAACAATGCGGCAGGATACCTCAGCTCTGATAAGGTGTTATACTGTCAAGACTGATAGAATTTTTGCTTTGAGTTTTGCTCCATAAAGGTCCTCTCAGAAAACTCAGAGGGTCGATTATGAGTTTTTCCTGCTACCTTGCTCCAGGTGTGGCAGAAAACTTCATCGGTAAGGTCCAGTCTTGAATCTTGATCCTCCGTCGGCCAGTGCCTCGTAATGTTGGCTGTTATTGTTGCAATATCTGACCAAGTTCAAGCTTGTGATCGGCTTTATTTGATTACCATGTCGAAGAAGCCAGTGCTGATAAGGAGGAAGAAGTGGTGATCGAAAGGTACCAACGACTTGGTCGTCTGTATGAGGAGCAGAGCAGGAACTATTATAACTGGACAATGAATGCAGAAAGAAAAGCTAACAAGAAATATTCACTGACTGACTCTATCTAGAAAAAGCAACACTAGTAGTCTAGTAGCCTAGTGTAGAATCTAGGCTCTGGCACTTTAAGGGCTGTAGCGCCACACATAAATAAAAAAAAACAGAACAAATTGGACATGAGTTGTGTTCTGCCGCCGCTGGCACACATGTTGAGGGTTTTTCTGAGTTGAAGTCAAATTTCAGCTGTTCCAGAATATCTATCCATTACGATTAATTCAAATCGGATAAGCTTTTTAGCAACAAGAGTCCCAGTTTACATTAATGGATGATCCTCGACCGGTTAGACCACATCCAGCACGTAGTGAAGAGACTATAGCAGCTGTAGCTGAGAGTGTACGCAAAGACCGCGACGAATCGATTCATCGTCGTCCTCAGCAGCTTGGCTTGGCGTAGGTGCTCTGTGCTTCGTGAAATTCAAGACAAGACGGCGCTACGAGCCATACAGCGCGTGAAACAATGAACTTGTTCAGAAATCATTTTGGTGAGCACTTAATTTCACGTTTGGAGCATTTTCTCTGGGTATATGTAAGGTTTCAGGTCTTCAGGAATAAGCCAGCTATGATTGACGCTTTGGAAGTCAACATTACTCGTGTTATCCGCGAGATAGCAATCGCTATGCTCGAACGAGTCGCCCAAAATTGGACCTTCTGAATTGACCACCTCGCAGTCGATACTGAGAATCTGGAAAGATCTCATCTGTAGACTGTTAAACAGCGAGGAAGAGACCAATACCGCTGTCAGGCAGAATGTTCCACTCCACAGAATGGACGATGATGGAAGAGAATTCCGTCCCCCCGACCTAGACGAAGTCAAGATAGCTATATCGAGACTAAAGTCGAACAAACCTACTGGTGCAGACGGACTGCCTGCAGAACTCTTTAAAGCAGCTGGAGATGCGTTGGCAGGGTACATGCACCAACTCATCTGTAAGATATCATCGGAGGAAAGCATGTCTGATGGGTGGAATCCTAGTATCGTTTAGCGATCCACAAAAGGGAGACCCCTTCAACTGCGCCAACTACCGAGGGATAAGTCTCCTAAACATCGCCTACAAGATCTTCTCTGTCGTTTTGTGCGAGCGCCTAAAACCATTCGTGAATAACCTGATATGTCCTTATCAGTGCGGTTTCAGGCCGGGGAATTCCACCATCGACCAAATTTTCACACTACTGCAGACACCCACCACCTATTCGTCGATTTCAAGGCCGCATATGACAGCGTGCATAGAGACGAGCTATACAACGCCATTTCTAGTTTTGCCAAACTCGTCAGGTTGTGCATAGATTTGGATGGCGATGGAGAACTCTCGCTGCTCCATCAAGGTCGGTAACGAACTCACCGAGACCTTCAATGTCAAAAAAGGTTTTAGACAAGGCGACGCGCTGTCATGTGACTTCTTTAACATCATCCTGGAGAAAATCGTGCGAAACTCAAACGCCAACACTAGAGGCACGATCTTCCAGAAGTCCGCACAATTGCTAGCATACGCGGACGACATTGACGTGATTGGTCGACCACAGCGAGCCGTCAATGAAGCGCTATTGGTATTGAAACGGAGGCTGAACGGATTTAACAGTGAATGAGGGCAAGACAAAGCACATGCTGTCATCGAGAAAGGACGCACAACATCGACCAGAACGTCACCGTAGGCTTCGAGGTAGTTAAGGACTTCGTCTACCTCGGCTCCCAGGTAAACAGTACAAACAACATCAGTACCGAGATTAAACGCAGAATAACTCCTGCCAATCGCTGTTTCTTTGGGCTCAAGAGGCAATTGTGTAAAACAGCCCTCTCTCGAAGGACCAGGCTAACATTATATGAGACCCGCATGATGCCTGTCCTGCTCTACGGCGCAGAAGTCTGGACAGTCTCAAGAGCAGATGAAGAAGTTCTTGGTCTTTTCGAGAGAAAAGTTCTGTGTTCCATCTTTGGTCTAGTTTGCGTTGATGGTTTTTTGATAAGAAGATACAACCATGAACTGTACGGGCTGTACAGCGACATGAGCCTAGTCAGGCGTCTATGGATTCAGCGCTTAAGATGGATAGGCCATGTAGAGCGTATGGACAACACTGCTCCAGCCTGAAGAGTCTTCGACTCCGAACCAGTGGGGTAACGTAATGGAGGACGTCCACGGAACCCATGGCGCCAACCTAGTGGAGAAGGACCTTAACCAAATTGGTGCGCGAAATTGGAGAGAGCTGGCTGAAGATCGTGCGAGCTTGAGAAGCTTATTGACTGAGGCCCAGATCCACCCCGGGCTGTAGTGCCACTAGAAGAAGAAGAAGAATTGACCACCTCAGACGTAGTCGTGGCCAACGTTAACATGATATCATTTACAAAAGCTAAATGCCATGAATTATTCTTTTATCCGATAGTAAAAATGTTAAGTTCACTCTCAAATTTATGTGTATTATTTTACATTATAAATCAAACCTCACGATGAATCACCCTTTATAAGTAGAAAGGCACAATAACATTAAGATTATAATAGCTTAGATTACCCGTATATAGTCAGTAGATCAGTTAAAAAGGTTTGTTGAGGTAGTTAGATCGTTTTAAGTTTTTTTTGTCTAGCCTGTAAGTTACGAGGGGCGTTCAATATATTATCGGTATCGGGGTGAAGCAGTGGTTGTATATATAAATTGACTTATTTATCGAGTAATACTATTACAACTGAGACGATGATGGTGAAAATTGAGCATCGCGCTGTAATTAAATTTCTCACTAAGCAAGGAAAAAATCAAAAAACTATTCATGAAGAGATGGTGGCTGTTTACCAGGGTTCCGCACCTTCATTATCAACTGTGAAAAAGTGGTCAAGTGAGTTCAAGAGAGAGAGAGAGAGCATTGAAGACGATCCCCGCTCCGGTGCCCCGGCTACTGCTTGTACGGGAGAAAGCATCAAAGAAGTCGAAAGACTTGTTCTTGAGATGCCCGAATAAAGGTGAAAATGATGGCAGAGATCACCAAGCTTTCAATTGGTACCATTCAAACCATTCTTCATGACCATATTAACCTTTCAAAGGTCAGTGGGTGCAACGAATGCTCACAGCGCCTCAGAAAGAAGTGAGAATCGCATGCTGTAGAGAGCTTTTGGAGATGTGTAGTGAGAACGCGGACTGTGTTATGGATCGAATTGTTACTGGTGACGAAACATGGGTTCACCACTATGACCCTGAAAGCAAACAAGAGTCCATGCAGTGCCATAAAAAAGGAACAGACCCCCCGAAGAAGTTCAAATTCACTCCGTCTGCGGGAAGCTCATGGCCACAGTTTTTTGGGACTCAAAGCGATTCTTGCTCATTGAGTACAAAAAAAAAGGTGAAACCATCAACGCCACATCCTACGCTCGTAAATGAGTTAAAAAATAAATAAAAAAAGGATGTCATTTGAGTAGTTCATGTTTGCATACCTTAACTGCCTCCAAATTGTAGATGTCAATCTTCACAATATGTCTCTCAACTGTATCTCGAGAGCGTGAAGTGTAAATACAAAATTTTGCCAGCGACCAGACTATGCTGAAAAAATCGGTTCTCGTCCGATCACCGTAGCACCGGGCGCGGTTTGCACTTGGATGGGGACCGCTTGGGAACACTGCGTGTTTTTGACATCTTCCGGCTTTTTGATACACAATACCCCTCCTTCCTCCAATTTCCAGACTCTCCGTTATATGAAATCTACATTGGGACCTAGCATCAGTCTACTCTGCACATTTTCTTTATCTCCGAATTATGAGTTATGTTCCTTAGTAGACAACGCACATATCTTCATCTCGAGAGCAGCTCGTCACTTTAGTCCGTCGGTCATAGTGTTCGCCAATCAATATAAACGATGTCGACAGAATATTACATTTACTGCCCTCAAATGCACCCTTGAAGGTAGTCCCCTTCCTGAATGAATGAATATTTATCCTCTTCATCACAAGACTCCTGCAGCCTTTCCCAAATTAACACGCCAAAGAACAACTGTTGTTCCTCTAATCTTCCTAATCCCCACACCAGTTGCGTCGCATTAGATTACCTATTCCACCCGCCTGGCGACACAATTTTCAAATTACCCAAAACAAGTACAATTTCCCGAATTTACATAACAACTCTCCCGCCAGCCGGGCTTAAGTACTCTCTGTTTCCTGCCGCAGTGCTTGCCGCCTCATTCAGACGGATGACAGAGACTAACCGCTCTTGAAACCGACACCAACGCGTTCAGTTAATTTAGAAGCCCGAAAGCGTGTTGATTGCGTTGGATTATGCCGAAATGGAATCTGCGAAGTTTTGCACCCCCCCCCCCCCCCCAGCGGTGAAGAGCGCGAGCCGGAAAACGAAGGAGATGCAATTTAATTCCCGTCTCATTGTTGCTTAATCTGAAGCTCATTAGGGGTTAACCACCCCCCTGAAGAGGGATGATTCTATTTGCTAAATGCAATTGTCCTTCTCAGGGCTTGCTCTTCTGCTCTTTGCTTGAGTGTTGCGCATACGAAACAGGAGATGGAGGAGAAAGTGAGCTGTGCCTGTTGGTGTTCTGTCCGCTTGGCGTTAAATAAACTGGATTGTCTCCTTCGGCACAGTGATTTGCAGGATTTGTGAGTTCAAATACTGAGGAACTTGTCTACTTTTGTGGTAATCCACTTCAAAGACATCTCCAACATTTTCGTTGCTTCCTTTTTCAGATCCAAACACCTCTTAAATCACCTCTCAAAGATAATAAAGGCCTGCAAGGCTCTTGGTCATATTTGAATTCGAGAAAGCATTTTCCAAGGTTCGTCGATTCTCTTTGCTGCAACTTCGTGTGGAGTGAAATATGCTTTTCCGCTTCGTGATATATTGCTTCTGCTGTGTCCCAGGCTCTTCGAAGATACCGAATGGACCTCGATTCGTAGTCCTTGGAGAGAAGGCCATAAACGGAAGGCAATATTGCGTGGTGAGTCCTTCCTGCTTTTCCACCTCTCTGCTTTAATCGGTTTTCATTTCATTGCTTTTTTGATTGGTGGGAGTTTATTCATAGTCTGTGTGGTTGTTACGACACATTCAAGTGGACAATCTTACGGACCGCTAGTATAGTGGGTAAGTGCATGCGAAACGAGCTCTTCGGGGATTAAAATGATATATAGGCGAAGAGACTCTTGTCGCGTCTCATGGGCTAATTAAACTGTTGTCTTCACTTGTCATGTCATTGACTTTCTATCGTTTACTTGACGGGGCCTTGTCGTCAGGTTGAATCACTCTGGACGAAGTCTCATTTTCATCATCGTCGTCTTGTCTTCCTATTGACGCTTTTTTGAGGCTTCACGTCGTTTTGCCGTCTTCTTGTCGTCGTATTGTTACCGTCGTCGTCTTGTCCCAAGCCAAAATATTTCGTCTTGACGCTGACTTATTGTGGTTTTGTTCGTCTTTCAGTTTTCTTGACGCAATCTTGTGCCGTTTAGCCATCGATATGGTGTTTTTATTATCGTCACATCGCTGCCGTCGTCTTAATGCAGCTTGGCGCTTTTTTTTAGTCGTCCTGCCGCTTTCTTGTCGTCGAATTGTCACCGTCGTCGTCACCATCTTGTCATCCTGACGCAGCCTTATCGACGTCATAACGCCTTCTTGTTATAGCCTTGACCCTGTCTTGTCGTTATCTTGTCCTTATCCTGAAGACTTATCCTCCCTGTCTTCGTCTTTTCGTCGTCCATTTAACGCCTTAACAGTGTTTTGCCATTATGCTTGAAGCTATCTTGCTAACTTTCTTTTGGCGAGTTTTCATCACCATGCTGATGTGCAGACTTGGAGCAACCTAGCCGTCTCCTTGTAGCCGTGTTGACGACGTTTTGTCGTAATCTCTTCCTTACGCCGGATTTTTGTCGCCTTGCTGTCGTATTGCCACCGTCTTGCCGTCGTTCTGATTCCGCGCCGTCTTAGCGTAGCATTCACTCCGTTGTATCGTCTTATTGCTGCCGTCATTCAGGCGTCTTCACACCGTTTTGTTGTTTTCTTGAAGCCATTATACGAGCTTCCTTTCGTCGTCTTGCTGTCGTATGACGTATTGTCATCGTCTCGTCGTCGTTCTGACACAGCCTTGAAGCAACCTCGTCGCCGCCTTGAAGCTACCTCGTCGCCGCCTTGAAACAACCTCGTCGCCACAATGTCGTCGTGTTGACGCCGCTTTGCCTTCATATTGCCACAGTCTGGCCATTCCTTCTAATTCCATTTTACCGCAGCCTTAAAGGAGTTTTTATAAGCATCAGATCGCCTTATTGTCATCATAGTCTTGTCCACGCCATCTTGTTTAGGTACTTACTCCGTATTGCCACCGTCTTGTCGTTCTGTTGTCATGGCCTTGTAGCAGTCTTGCCAACTTCCTGTTCGTGTCATCGTCTTGATTCGTTCTTGTTTCCAGCTTCTAGTTGTTCTGTCCTAATCTTCCGTGTCTTCAATGACGTCTAGATGCGGTCTAGTTAGGCGTCTTCAAACCCATCTACATGTAAAGGGGCGTGTAGAATACATCCCCAACTCCATTAATCTTCCTACAAATCTTGAAGTCCTACCCTTCTATCGCCTGTCAGATTCCCCCTAAATCAGCAAAATTGCTCACACCGCCAGAGGCCGTACCGCTTCTATTCGTTAAATATTCAAATCAGATTCAGAATTCTCAAACAGATTGTCAAACTGAAAATCAACCACCTCACAGAAACCACTTTCGAATCAGCACGTCAGGACACGAATCCTCTTCCAATTCATTTCCTTTATCCTTTCCCTGTGAGTGGCTGTGTCAGTGTCACCACGTACCGTAGTCCTTTTTACAACTCTTCGAACACATCCCTCTCAAAGCACGTCACATTTCTCAAATTTCACTTCGACTCTTTGTCACATCCCCTCAATTGAACGAATCTGTTCGCAATTTCGACTTGAAAGGAAATCCTCACACGTCACAAATTTCTCAATTCCGACGCTCCTTCCTTGTGACAGAGCCCATCGAGTGAGACTTTTAGAAATGATTCCTGTCGCATTCATTTCTCTGTCATCCCGACAAGCAGCCAAGCCACATTCACCTACTAGAAGCACGCCCCATGACCACCCAGCATCGTTCGGCGAAAAGTTTTAATGAAACCTGTAGCATCCCTTCTGCAGCAATTTTTGAAATTCAAAAACCAATAACCCGGTGGTGAGCACAGAACCATGCGCCGAGGAATAACAATCGTCCTTCTTAAAAAGTTTTAATCACAAAATAAATAAAGTACCCCGCCGCGCCGCAGAGACACCACAGAAGGCACCCACATCTGGATGCCTGGTGGCTTCGAACTTCTAATTCCAGCTGAAGTCGGCAACCCAAGCAAATACCATCATAAATTAGGCAGGATAACTACTTAAACTACTCGCATCGACCTTGTCTCGATCTCTGCAAAAGTTTACCTCGAACGACAGCAGCACCTTCGGGTCCAAGTGCATGGAGGTGGGTGGGCGGTGGAACAAAACTGCTGTGGCCCGAGAAATGGGACCGCAACCTCACCGTTGCGGGTGGCTAGTAATAAGCATCATTGTACTCCTGTCCAAGCAGGTTTACAACTTCTGCTCCGAGGGACGTCTTTGGGTCGCTTTTGTTGTTCGTTGGCGTGTGTCCTGGCATTTCTTTGCCTCCCCATTGTCTGCTTGAAATTGTGAAATAAAGTTTTTTTTTTTTTCGGACTTAAACACGGGATAGGTGAGTGGGGATGCGGAGGCTGTGTTGCTGCGGGGCTGGTTGTTCTACGATTCTGCACAAGGACCTACACATGTAATCTGGAAGTTGATGGTGAGATAAGGGGACAATGGCTAGGAAATGACTTAATTGGGAAATACGTTCGTGTGGCCTGTAAAACATGCCCTTTGTCGTGTTGACCAGTGACGGGCATATGCCTCTGTCCCGTAGACAAGTGAGGACATGTTGTAGGGATGTTGCTACAGTTGACTGGTTACACTGGATGGAGGAGTGGTGACAATTTAAATCTCTTATCTCTTGGAAGGTGTGTTGCCAGAAGCTGTTGCTTCTCATTTAAGAAGAGGCAGTGAAGAAAATTGGAGACACTGGGGAGGTCTAAAATTTATAAAAAATTAAGATGCTGATTGTTGTTGGCTACAAGAAGCTTATTTATGGGCAATTAAGGGGCGCACTGAACATGGCGCTGACATGGTCCTAATCTCCTAAAACATGTTCGCTGTAAAATGTGGGTAAATGAATTCCACTCCAATTAAGTTCTTTTTTAATTAAAAGAAAGGATTGAATAAAGCTTTCACTTAAGCTTAGTTACTCCACATCAGTTAGCTGTTTCACCTGTACTGACGCCTCTTGCACTTCAAAGCGTTTACTTGTCTGTTTAAATTGGTCGATCCATCTCCGTGGTCGAACACAGCGAGCCGTCAACGAAGAGTTTGCTGGTATTGAAACGAAGGCGGCGAAAATGGGTCTACCAGTGAATGAGGGCAAAACGAAGTACAAGCTGTCATGGAGAAAGGACGCACAACATTGACGACTCTGCCACAAAGTCACCGTAGGCAGCTATAACTTCGGGGTAGTTAAGGACATCGTCCACCTCGGGTAACATGTAAACAGTACAAACAACATCAGTACCGATATTAAACACAGAATAACTCCTGCCAATCGCTGTTTCTTTGGGCTCAAGAGGCAATTGAGTAGTAGAGCACTCTCTCGAAGGACCAGGTTAACATTATATGAGACCCGAATGATCCCTGTCCTGCTCTATGGCGTTCTGCTTTCAATCTTTGGTCCTGTTTGCGTTGATAGTTTTTTGGAGAAAAAGATTCAAGCACGAACTGCACGGGCTGTACAGCGGCATGCACCTACTTAAGCGTCTTCGGATCGAACGCTTAAGGTGGCTAGGTTATGTAGAGCGAATAGCTTTCGATTCCGAGCCATTGGGACAACGCAACAGAGGACATCCTCTATCGAGATGGCGCACAAAAGTGGAGAAGGACCTCAACCAACTTGGTGTGCGCAACTGAGGCAGCTGGCGAAAGATAGTACTGGCTGGAGAGGCTTGTTGGTTGAGCTACAGGTCCACCCTGGACTGTAGTGCCATTAGAAGTAGAAAGAAGAAGAATGACAAAAGTAATAACAATCGAATGTTTCAAACAGAAGCACTCGGGGACAGTCGTAGTAGTACAGTCGCAATTTGTACTGAGAATCTAAATGAATCACTTCTGTCGGCTGTTAAATGGGAATAAATAACCACGTACGGCTGTCAGTCACAATGTTCCACTCAATCTGAAAGATGAGATTCCGCTTTCATGGATCTGTAGACTGTAGTCCATAGCTGTAGTCATACCTCCAGGTGCAGTTGAACTTTCCGCTGAAATCTTCAAAGCAAGCTGCCGAAATGAGGTTTCCTTGTGCTGTTGTTGGAGTAACTCTTCGGGATAGGGTGCGAAACACGGCAGTACGCGAGGAACTCGATGTAGAGCAGCTGCTTCTTCGAACGGAAAGGGCTATACTTCGATGGTTTGGTCATGTGGCTCGAATATCCTCATCATCACGACTTTCCAGGCGTGCCTTGAATGCGATTCCATCAGGTAGGCCACCGCTTGCCAGACCCAGGACGAGGTGGTTGGACCAAGTCCAAAATCGCGCCTGGTTACGCTTGGGATGAGGATGATCTGGTTGGCGACATGCATCAGCTGATTTGAATGAATTGGTCGGAGGGAAACATGCCCCACGAGTGGAATATCAGCACCGTTTGTGCGAATCGTGAACAAATGATAATGCTTTGGCAGCCGCAATTATTGATCTTCTTTGTGTCAACGCCTGAAGTCAACAACTTTATAGGTCGCATTTCAGGCAAGGGAACTCCACCACAGACCACATTGTCGCACTTCGACAGATTCCTTATAAGTCCCAAGAAGTGCAGATAGACATCCATACCTTGCCAAGTCTAGCATCTCAAGCATTTGTAGTGTTTAAAAATAGAAATGAAATCAAATTAATACCGAGCGCGGTAGCTGTTTCAGAGATGCTTTCGCAACACCCACTTCGATACCAAACTCTGGACGAAATTTAAAAATGTTCAGTGAAACTTGTAGACAATCATGTCTTGGGCCACAAAGGGATTCCTTTCATTCACAAAGTTCCCAAGCAACTTTGTTCTCCAAGAAGAAAAGGATACACCTTCACTTTGAGTGACAACAAAATTTGATCAGTTTCATATTTAATGAACGCATTCTTTGTCCGCAAGAAAGGCTGCACACTGCCCAGGACATCCTATTTTTTCCCGTGATGCGACATCGTAGACCGTCCTCGTCATTCAACGCAGCTCCGTCTTCACAATTTTAATTGCTCCCAAACTTCGAATATTCAGTAGGAATCAATGTCAATAAGTGGGAAATTTACCAGGAGTCTGCCAGTGACATTAATTGGGCTTCTCGGTCTTGACAATCACAAGATGCTTTAAAGTCGGTACATCACCCTCGTGCACAGATATCAGATTCAAGATGACAGTGAAAGCATTCCCTTTTGAAGACATTCAATGTGTGTGACCCCAAAACCGACACGATTTCAGTTCGCACAGAAATCCTTTCACTTTTATTACTTCACATCCACTCACGACCACGGAGAGGCAAGCAAAACAAAAGAACCTAATCGATAGCATCAAACCAAAGGCTGGTGGGTGTAGACACATCCATTATCGGCTCGTTATACCCTTTGGCAGGATACCATTTGTCTACGTGGGCTCATCGAAGTGAATCATTTCCTCTCCGACGTCTGCCACTGCTGCCGGATCATTATCTGCGAAACCTGATATTTGTTCGCCGACAGAAGGAGATTATCCCGGCTGACAATCAGTTTGACACGTTGTCTTCTCGGATATTGAGTGGCAATTGAAGGGATTACCATGAAATGCTGTGTAACGTGGTGCGTGAAGCTTGAAGCGTGGCATATCAACTTTTTGCCTCAGGGCAATCCTCTTGGGAAATTCCCTAGCAGGGGGAGGCTAACGAAGGGGCGGAGGATTTGCTAATTAGAGGCTGAGTCGATGCGATGGGTGGAGCTTTGGTTTTTCTTTGAAATCGGATGGTACGCCGCCTGGAAGGGGGCGTCATCCACTGTCTCGTCATGCGTGTGACACGTTAATTGATGATATCAAATCCTCGCGAAATAGGTTCTGATTTTGGCGGTAAAAATAGGAGCTGGCTGGAATGTGGGAAAATCGTGCTGATTAAAAATGAGAAACTGTCAATATGGGAAGAATGGTGACAGCAGGTATGGTGACGTATACTTACTTTTTTCTTTTTAGCCAAACTATACAAAATTGTGGTGGTCCGTGGCATTGTGGGTATGTGCGTCGACTCCTACGCACTTGGACCTACCTGTCCAGGTTCGATTCCCGGTACGACAAGAAATACTCTTCACGGCCCCACCTCTTTCGAGTCACTGACAATGCCCAATGAGTATAACTGTCTAGAAAAAGCTTCTCAAACTTGGCCGTTTGGAGTCGGCATAAAACTGTAGGTCCCTTCCACTCGTGATAGAACAATAGCGCGCACTGGTTGCTGAGAAGCTAGGCCCTGACCCTCTACGGGCTGTAGCGCCACCCATATTATTATTATTATACAATTTTGTTGGCGTCGGTGGCGTATGTGGAACACAATGTTGATACAGAGAGTTTGAGGAGGAAACATGGATGCGTGAAGTCGAAATGGCATTGCTTCCGGGAGCGCATACACGCACCGTAGTATCGTAAGTACGAACACAAATTTCAAGGTAGAATTGCTCGTACTCTCCACAGGGTGTGCAGTTAGCAATGATAGTGTTCTTCCAATTTGCTATGCGTCCGCAGCTGTCAGAGTTACCTTGACATCCAGTAAGGTTTGCCATTTCATCGTGGATAGTGTTACACAGAGAAAGTGAGAGGATCATAGAAAAATGTTCGAAATTCTGGTTAAGTTGAAAATACGCAACCAATTTCGTCTTGAGGTAAGTCGTCATCATGGCATGAGTTTGCAGGCAATTCGTCGCACTGAGGACAAGTTTGAGTGTAATCCTTGTATCATACCAGGGTGTGTGTTTTCATTTGCAAATTGGTAAAGGGTGGTTAAATTTTAAGGGCCGATGTTGATTTTGAATAAAACAAATTATTTAAGTAATTATTGTGATTTCTTTTTACTATGATAATATTGGTATGGTTCAATTATGTATGGAACAAAATATCGGCCAAATGGCCGCAGCGACCTCGGCGGCACACCTCCATCCGATGGTCCAAATTTTCGATGACGCTGAAGCATAATTGAGGTTCTATGCCGTTAATGTGCCGAATTATCTCATCCTTTAGCTCTGGAATTGTTGCTGGCTTATCGACGTACACCTTTTCTTTCAAATAACCCCAAAGAAAAAAAACCAACGGTGTCCAATCACATGATCTTGGCGGCCAATTGACATCGCCACCACGTGAGATAACACGGCCAATTTGTCGCGCAAAAGAGCCATTGTTTCGTTAGTTGTGTGGCAAGTGGCACCGTCCTGTTGAAACCACATATCGTCAACATTCATATCTTCGAATTCGGGCCATAAAAACGTTCGTTATCATTTCACGATAGCGAACACCATTCACAGTAACTGCCTGACCGGCCTCATTTTGGTAAGCCCATAAACCGCACCAAACAGTCACTCTTTGTGGGTGCATTGGTTTTTCGACAATCACACTTGGATTATCATTCGCCCGAATGCGGCAATTCCGCTTATTGACGAATCCACTGACGGAAAATGTGCCTCATCACTGAAGATGATTTTCTTCGAAAATTAATCATGCACTGTTGCCATTTCTTGCCACCATTCTGACCATTGACGACGCTTGAAATGGTCAAGAGGCTTTAGTTCTTAAGTCAATTGCACCTTGTAAGCGTGTGAATGCAAGTCTTTATGCATAATGTTCATCAACGACGAGCGTGAGAGGTGCAATTGTTGGGCACGACGACGAGTTGAGGCGGACGGCTCTTCAGCCACACTATCGCGAACAGCAGCAATATTTTCTGCAGTACGAGTGTTGTCACATCTCCTACAGACCCGGTTTGCTCAAATTTTTGCACGAATTTACCGATTGTACGCACATTTGGACGATTAAATTGACCGAAAAACTCACGAAGTGCACGTTTTCATAATAAGCCTGAATAACTTTAACGCGTTGCTCGATTGTGTGTCTTTCCATAGTTCAAATTGAATTAGTCTGAAATTGAGAAATGTCAAATGAAATTCAGAAAAATACTTGACGTTTAGGTGTGGTTCACATTCAACATCGGCCCTTAAAATTTAACCACCATTTATATTTTGAGTTCTAAGCGCCGTATCCACTTGAGACTTTGAATAGCCTCCTAAAACATTGCAACATTTTTTAGAAATGCAGAAAAGCACTTTTGTTTCATTATAAATTCATATTTTATAAAAAAAAGTGTTATTTTTAGGATGGACGTCTATCAATTTTTTCACACAAACGGGCTTTTTGCGTTCTTCGCAGACTTCTGGGACATAGGAAACAATATCCTGTGTGGATTATTTTCCACGTAAAGGGTGTTTTTATTAGAGGTTGTTCAGTTGAATCACCGATGAAGCAATGCAAACATCAAGGAAGTCAAATTCATTGAAACACTAACCCTCTGCACTGATGCAGCGAATATGAAAATAATAAATATCAGAATGCATTATTTCGCACTGGGTCAAGCCAACGATCTACTATGCTGATCGTGCATTGCCGGCATTCCCGGCAGTAATTCAGGTTAAGATGAAATTTTATTTGTAGTGTAAGCTAAATTTATGTATAAAAGATGTAAACAATTATGAATAAAATGTCAGTCAGTTAATCGAACTCGCTGGACTCTTTCTTCTTACTTCTTTCTTACACAATTTGCTCCAAGTTCAAGTGCTTGATGCATCATCAATAACTCACACCAAGTTTAAGTGCTTGGTGTCTTCATTCACGACCTGCTCCAAGTTTATGTGGTTAGTGCAACGATTCAGGAAAACGCTCGTGAACAGAGGTTTATAGCTTTGAAATAGAATAAAACAAAGCCGTTTTTTTTAAATTGACTTCAAATTTACTTTGTTGGAAAGATAATCTTCTAGCATTATAACTTAAGTATGATTTCCGGCATATGACCACCACGGCTGGCTCGGACGTAGTCTAATTTCGAGGTATAATTTTCGATGACTTTTTCCAACATTGGTCATGTGGTCTTATATAAGCAATAACGCGGCGAATGTTGTCCTCCAAGTGGTCAATCGTTGCCGGGCTTATCGGCGTAGACTAGCGACTTCACATATCCCCACAGTTTCGTTAATTCACATCAATTAGCTGTTCCACCTTTGGTCGATCCATCTCCGTGGTCGAACACGATGAGTTTGCTGGTATTGAAACGGCGGCGGCGAAAATGGGTCTACCAGTGAATGAGGGCAAAACTAAGTACAAGTTGTCATGGAGAAAGGACGCACAACATCGACGACTCTGCCACAACGTCACCGTAGGCAGCTATAACTTCGGGGTAGTTAAGGACATCGTCCACCTCGGGTAACATGTAAACAGTACAAACAACATCAGTACCGAGGTTAGACGCAGAATAACTCCTGCTAATCGCTGTTTCTTTGCGCTCAAGAGGCAATTGTGTAACAGAGCCCTCTCTCGAAGGACCAGGCTAACATTATATGAGACCCGGATGAGCCCTTGTCCTGCTCTATGGCGCAGAAGCCTGGACAATCTCAAGAGCAGATGAAGAAGCTTTTGGTCTTTTCGAGAGAAAAGTTCTGCGTTCAAACTTTGGTCCTGCTTGCGTTGATAGTTTTTTGGAGAAGAAGATTCAAGCACGAACTACACGGGCTGTACAGCGGCATGCACCTAGTTAATCGTCTTCGGATACAACACTTAAGATGGCTAGGGCATGCCACCACAGCTTCGGCTCGATTCCGAGCCATTGGGACAACGCAACAGAGTATGTCCTCGAACGAGATGGCGCACACAAGTGGAGAACGACCACAACCAACTTGGTGTGCGCAACTGGAGGCAGCTGGCGAAAGATCATTCTGCCTGGAGAAGCTTGTTGGTTGAGCCCTAGGTCCCTCTAGACTGTAGCGCCATTAGAAGATGAAAGAAGAAGAATGGCAAAATGTGTCGAAAGTTTGAACAGGTACAGACGTACTGTGGTACAGACGCATTCGGCACTGAGAATCTGGATGAATCACTTCTGTCGACTGTTAAATGGGAATAAAGAAAAATGTACGGCTGTCAGTCATAATGTTCCACTCAATCTAGGCGGTGAGAGACGAGATTTTCCCGTCATCGATCTAGAGCAGGTCAGGGCAATATCGAGACTTTAATCCATAGCTGTAGTCATAGTATATCGGCAATAACGCGGCGAATGTTGTCTTCCAAGTGGTCAATCGTTTCTTATCGGCTTAGACTCGCACGATCTTGGAGGCCACGTGATAACTATGCGGTTACCAAAAGTTTCCTTCAATTAATCAATTGTGGCATGAGCTGTGTGACATGTTGCGCCATCTTGTTGAAACCACAGCCGCTGCACATCATGGTTGTTCAATTGATGAACGAAAAAGTGAGTAATCATGGCTCTAAAGCGGTTGACCAGTGAATGTAACCTTCTGGCCAGACTCGTTTTGAAAGATGTAGGGACCAATTATTCCACCAACAGTCAATTTTGATGGATGTAACGGTGTCTCAACATACACTTGAGGGTTATCATCAATCCAAATATGGAAGCTTTGTTTAGTGACGTATCCATTCAACCAAAAGCTGGGATAGTGAAAATGGACGTAGTGTACGTATTTCGAACAGATGATTTTCTAAATAAACTTGCACAATTTGAAAGCGTTGTTCAGGCGTCAGTCGACTCATGTTGAAAGCCCAACCAAACTAAAAATAAATCACTTGACAGCTGAAAAGATAGTGTTGCCAACTTAAAGTTGGAAAGTGCCCTTTCCATAGGCATCGCTTATAATGTGGTGTGTAGACTATCCTATGCTTGGTGGTCAAGTGTCCTAGAATAGCCATGTTTGGCTGGTGACCAGTGATTAAAGTCATCCTTGCTGTTGTCATTTCCCTGTGTAGGGAGCGCAAATCAGGAAGCTGCCGATGCTTGCTTATGTGGCCATCGTATTCATGTCATAAGTAACATGCATTCATGGAGCTTCAACAAAATCAAATTGAACACATTTGCATCAAATTAGCTTAAAAGGTACACTTCCATCTTCTCTTCAAACTCGCACTCTTCCTTGGCCATCATGTTTTCCACACCCACGCCACGATGTGTCTAATCAGAGCATCCATCTGTTTACGAGTGAAGCAAGAACAACCGTCCACGTCATCACAGCCAACAGTTGCTCACATCCGCGAATCAATATCCGTCACAGCAAACTTCTGGCGCGCTTCCAAGTAGAAAACTACACGCCTGGACAAATTTTATCAAACACCACGGCAGTCTCACGCGTGGTTAACGTGTGCCGAGCTCGCGAAAGCCGCCCCGCGCGTACCCCTTCATGCCGGTGGCGGTGTACAAATTGCATCCCTCACCAAACCCCATCCACCTCAGACGAGGCCGACTGTGCGGAAGGGAAGTTGTGATAAATGCGTTGGCAATCTGGCGGGCTTCAAAGCGGTGAAAGCGCAATTTAGCAAATTGCGTTAGTGTACGGCAAGGGCGGCTGCATTGACGGCGCGTGGTGGCCAAGTGGGCGGTTGATAAATGCATTTGCTTCAGCTGGGGGCGCGGCGCCCCGCTTGTTTTGGGGCTCGTTTTCACTTTGCTCATTCTAATGTAATGAATATGCGAGAGTTGGGAACGCGCTAATGAGATATGTAAAGGGAAGAGTGAAAAACACGCACGCGGGCTTTGCAAGGAGCCAAGTGAGGCAGTGTGCGAGCGGTGAACTCATTAGTTGATGCTGGCAAACTGGACTGTTTCTGTTGAGAATTAGAATAGTTCTGTTAGAAGAGTGGACAATGATTCATGCTGCGGTTTGGGCCATACTCTTGTGCGTGAAGGGAAGGATACAGGAATGTTTATGTTTATGTTCCCAAGTGAATTGTTAATTAAGTCGCTTGAATAGCGCCTAGAGAGAGATATTGTATTGTGTTGGGAATTCCTATGAAACCGTGGTGCATGTATCATTCTCTAGGATCATTAGGAAGGTTTCACAAATAAGAATGTCTGAGCTTTGAAGCCACCGTTGATTGGACGCACCAAGGCAGTCACGTTTAGCTGTGGAGGGAATTGAAGCTAATTTTAAAATTGGACAATTGGTGTCCGATGTATACTAGGGCTTCGGAAGGAAGTCAGCTTCATGGTCAAATCAGAAAACTCGCCCGACATCCTAATGAACCTGAAAAAGTTAGATAGTCAGATGTTATGGATTTCTTGCATTTCATGGAAGAAGAATTCTCCCATGGTCCTGTATCGCAGTTGGCTGAGGCTTGGGCAGTAGCAGAGATAGTGCGGAGTGTCCTCTCTTTCTTCCACATCGCCGCATCCTCTGCATATGTAGTCATGGGATAGTCACATTTTTGTTTCATGGTATTTCAGATGATTATGTCCCGTTAGAGCTCCGACCACCATCCTCAGTAGGCTTTTGCCACTGGTCGGTCTTAGTTCTATTAATATCGGGCCATAGCATCTTAGTAGTCTTACAGATGGTAAGGTTGAACCACCTTTTTCTTGCTATTTCTAGAATTTTATCATCCACCTTCTTCCTGACATCTGCCAGTGGTGGTTGAATCAATGGATTTGCTGGGATGGGTCTTTTTCGGCCACTTTTTTGGCAAGTTCGTCAGCTGCCTCGTTGCCGGATATGTCCCTGTGTCCTGGGATCCAGCATATAGTTATCGTGTGTTGCACGCTTAGAGTTTTGAGCTCCTCGCGGCAGCTCGCGACCGCCTTGGACTTGATTTATTTCGCCGAAATTGCTTTGATGGCCGCTTGACTGTCAATTAGAATGGTAAAATCAGCCGGTGGTATTTCCAACATTGTTATCATTCTGGCCGCCAGGACATCCGCTTGAAAGACGCTGCCAAAATCAGGGATCCTGACAGAGCAGTGTAACAATTCGGAGAAAATGCCCGCACTTGTGCCTGTTTCCATCTTCGATCCTTCAGTGTATACTTGGATGCTCGAATTATTCATGGGTTCTTTTGTGGTCCACTCTTGCCTCGTCGGGAAATAGCATCTGAAGGGTATTTCAAAGTCGAGGAAAGGGATTGTATAGTCACTTTCGGATTGTTCTATTTGTAGTCTTTTCAGTATACTAGCATGACCAATGGTACTTGACAGCCAGCATTTAGATTGAATGCTTCTAATGACACTTTTAGCAGCGTTAGCTTGCATGTAAAGGTCAAGTGGGAGAAGGTTTAGTAGTACCACCAGGCCCGGGGTTGGGGTAGTGGCGATAGCGCCTGCAACTCCAAGACATGCTAGTCTCTGTATTCTAGTAAGCCACCTGAGGTTGGTGGATTTCAGTGCGGCCTACATTGAGCCGTTTACTTACTTAACATGCCTGCGATTCATGGAGGGTATGATCCTGATGAATAGCAGCCATAAGGACGATAGTTCTGATCATGCTGCCTCCAGTCAACAAAACCAAGCTGTCTTGAATTGGTCTTAGTACCCGCGATGCGATCATCCTCTCCATCTCGAACTATGAACCTGGGATTCGAAGACTCTCTTAGCCAAAGCATTGATATCAATACGATCGATGTGGCCAAGCCTGTACAGTCGGCAGATATTTCCCTGCCGGACTACATCGACATCTTAGTACAGCTCGTAGAGTTCGCGGTTATGTCTTCTCCTCCATTCACCTTCCTCGCAGGCTGGACCATATACCCGACGTAGAAGTTTTCTTTCGAAGGCATCAAGAATCAGATTTGTTGTTTTACTTAATGTCAAGCTTTTTGTTTCAATATAGCAGGATTGGCAAAAAAAGAGTTGCATGATTTGGTCCTTCATGTCAAGAGTTTGGCAATCGCATCAAATAGTGCCTGGCGTTGAATGTTGTCGTATGCGGCTTTAAGTCGACAAAAAGGTGGTGCGTATCGATCTGGCACTCGGTCTATATTCAAAATGCAGGCCTAGAAGAAGCGTTAGTACGTGTGCTTAATTTTTCATTGGGGACCGAAGTTGCACAAAGAAAAAAATAGCTCTACTCTCGATGAGTATGCTTCGAATGGAATGCTCCTATGTTCGGTCCCTAAGGTATTCAGAAGACCATCCAAGTCACGCTCACGCCTCAAAACCACTAAATTCTTTCATAAACTGTCCCCCCAGCGGCAGAGCAACTTTTACAGGTCAACGAACCCAGTTTCTCGGTAACGACCAATTCAACGAAAATATTTCATTCAGATTCCTTTCCCTCATCAAACGACATTCAATTGGCCTCGATTTGCAATTCAAAGGACCCGCATCGAATTTCCCTTTTCACGCAAAGTTTAAGCCTTAAACACATTACCCGCCCGTTACTTGTTACTCCGCAGTTCCGATCGGAAACCTGTACATCCCCCGTTACACCAAATCGCATGGTAAACTTTTAAGTAGGCTACTGGGAACTGTTCGGCAGCAGGAAGGAAAACTTTCTCGAGAAACACCGGTGTGTGTGGTAACCTTTCTGGTTAAGGACGCAAGTTGTAACTGCTCACGGGTTTCCGTGTTCCTGGCGCACAATTGAAGCTTATTATAGTGCTCCCCTGCGTGCGGCGGGAGTGGATGTAGTTGTTGCCTTGCGGTCAAATCAAGAGTTTTTCTTCCAGTTTCTCGGTGGTACGTCGTAGGGGACTCATCTCACTTATGTATGAGTGGCGTTGTTGAATGTTGGCCCGGTCCCAGATCAGACGCTCGTTAGAGCAACATTCAGATGTTTTGGGATAGCATTGGAGACTCCGAAATTGGCATACTTGTTCGCCTGAGACTCTCACGAAGAAGCATGTCAACCCTCCCTGCAACATGTTCATCATCCATTTCGATTATGCAAGGCTTCAAGCTTGACAGTGCTCCCAAATCATCCGAAGATTCCATTTCGAGCTCTGACAGGCTATCACCCACTCACCGCTCATCCAAAATTCGACACATAATCTGTGGCGGATTGGATTCAATGGGAATCGTGTCACCGCCGGTATGTCGATTGTGAGTGCAAGTCGGCCCGGTGATGGCTGCTGATTGCTTTTTTTTATGAACGCGCCTACGCGCCTCCATCGCACGTGGTCTTCATTTCGATTCCGCGGCACGATTCCACTGCGGTTCAATGGATGGGGTGCAATTTTAAATTCAATTTAAGTCATCTCGGTGTTTCCGATCGGAATCCGTGGGTGCACAGCCTGTTCGACGAGCTGTCAGGCTTCTTGCGAATTTGGGGGACGTTTTTTTGCTGCAGATGGAATCCACTGCAGCCAGCACCTGTGCTGATGCGTCCTTGCAGCCGACAAACAAAACCCCATTTCCATGCGACGAATAATGCTGCGTCAGCTAAAATCTTTTCCCTCATTCTTGCAGCGCCCGCACAGGACAAGGATTTGCCCTTTTCTTTGTCGGTTTCTTGTGGCAAATCACTCAATGTTTACCCAGCGCATCGCTTCCTCCAAACACACTTGTGGGACTCACAAATGGGCTTCCCGCGTGGCCCCTGTGCACATTTCCCTTTCGCCAGTGAAAGGAGCAACATTTTCCCTCAGCTTTTCAGGAAAACTGCTTGACAACCAATCTGTTCAAAGAGCGCCGCCGCTCGCATTGTGTGTTGGTCGGATCGATTTGAGGCGATTGAGGGCGGCTGTGTTTGTACGGGGGGAGGGAGACGGCGGAGGCAGACACAATTGCAAGGACAGCAATGGAGCCGAACATGTGTCCTTATTGGCTTTTTTGTAACCTTTTGCTTGCCCCGGAGGCAGGCAGCAGGTGGTGGTGGGTGTTCTAAGACTCTGCTCGCTCCATGGAGAGATGCGATTTGCATGGCGATAGGTCTGGATCACGGAAGGGACCAAGCAACTTTGACGGGATAAGCGGGAAACATATCAAGGATCATTGTTGTGCCATGAATAATTTAATGATATTGTACTGCTACCCTTTGCGGATGTAGGACGTGAGTAATGGCATTATTGAGGAAAGAAGGCATTTGCAAAATGTTATTCATTTGGTGGAGAGGTGCTCTTAGAGGTGGGCTCATCTGGGGTGTGGAAGTAGGTGGAAAGGTCTGCTCGAGTATGCTGTTGTCGTGTCTTTACAAGCGATTGGTTAGTATCGCAGACACGTGGCAGCATTTGTTTGTCAAGGATGACGTAGAATAGACATGAAAAGTGGGTCACGATGGACATCAAATTCAGCAAAAGGCTGTTTGTTTAACTCAATGTCCGGAGTTTGAAGAAAAAGGGTTGAACTTTGAACAATGAACAATGCATGAACATTTTTGGTAAGTACCCCAATTGATTGCAGCAAGTTCCAGGGAATTCAAAACATCGGTCAGTTTTCCGTCAACAGAGACGATGTGCATATCCGTTCGCCCGTCGGACATGTACTTTCAAACCAAATGCAAGCACTACTCATGGTGAATAGTTAAAAATTCGTACGTCAATGTTTTGATATGCAAATGGGAAGAAGGGACCCGTAAATGTCCACTTTGGATGTAACTCCAACCAGACTCTACTTTAAATGCAAATAAAGTGCGTCCCATAATTCACGCAAAATTTGTCATCATTTCATGAATTAGAAAATAAAAAACAGGTTGATACAATTTATACGGATTTCAGTAAGACATTTGATTCGGTCAACCACTTACTATTGATAAACAAAATGAATGCCTTTGGGTTCCATTCCCATTTCCTAAGTGAAGATGATTTTGAACGAAAATTCTGGACTGTAGCTTACAAACCTTCATTATTCTTAAAATACTGCGCTGCAATGAAAATGCTCTTTCGTATAGAGCTCAATTCATACTACCTTCGAAATGTCAGCTGTCACATTGTTCTTTTTTTTTGTGGGCATCACTGTAAACTAGAATGGCGCAAAATTGAAATTTTGAGTGAATTATGGGACACCCTTTATAACCTCCACTCTATCTCCATGGGATATGAAATGTTCATCAAGACAGTTTCATTAATGAAGACGGTTTGGATGCTGTGACAGACAATCGTATGGTGGGCATGAGCATGAGCCTGTACATCCAGAACAAAGTTGTTAATCGTTCTCATCTCGGCGAGATGCCAGCAACGATCCCTGTAAATACACGGGTTAACATAGTCACCTCGTAGCGCCCTCTGGATAGCATCTACGGCAGCCGTCTAAAAGTGAACTAATGTACGCAGCGGTTCCTCTGTCCAAGCGTTTAAATGAGGACGCGGCCCCTTCATTTTCGGGGGTTTCGAGCGGTGTAACTCCGCCGTGTAAAAAGCGAATAGTTCAAAGACAACTGACGGCCATGGACAACAAAATAAGGACAACGATTTTTGAGTCTGCAGGTGCAATGTAAAGCCTCTTAACAAATCACGTGCAGCCTATGAACTTGCGGAGACCGTAGAAACCTTCAAGTGTTATGTTCGTGCAGCGAATAGTGAATATTGCAAGTGAAACAAATAGGTGTTGAATCTATCTTGGCTTACCGCAGACTGCCTCAACCGCTCATTCTGTATGCCCTCGTAACCTCCGATCGTACTTCCTTATCCAGGTGAACCTCGTAATTCCATCGTTAAGCTGGATCGTTTGTGCAGCACGTGTGGTATTCTTGTATTTGCTCAAGGAGCTCATTTAACGCAGCAGAGTTCTATTTGACCTGTATTCTTGCATTCGTTTAGTGATTGCAAGATTTGGCACTAGTGACCTACTTGTATGTTATGTCATATGTTTCGGCACTTGTGGCCTACTTGTGCGTTTTGCAAGAATCTCATGTGTGGTCTTAGGCTGGTGCAAAGTTGGCAGATATAAGGCAGACAGCATTTGCCATCCAGGTGCCATTGGATGGGTCGGACAGAAAGATGATGAAAAACTGTGACATTTACTACGGCGATTGCTACAGAGAGCGAAGGCAGCGATTGTTCGAATGCGTGTTTGTTGTTAGAGGCAGAAATAGGAGTGAAGTCTTGAGTTGTCAATACATAAGCGAGACCCTCACTACAATCCGCAAGGCAAAATTCGCAACTTCAGCCTAATCTGGGCCCACACTATGACGGAGGATAAATATGACGATAGCAAGGATGACTTGTGATCAATGCCCTAACTATGACACTAAGATCGTTCCAGGAAATTTCAACACCAAGCTGGGAAAGGGGGACATCTTAGCTAGAGTCATCAGAGAGCACAGTCTGCATGAAAACGGACTGAGGCTGTTGGATTTCCTGAGCTCTGAGCATATTTCGCCTAAATTTCAACTCATATTCTTCTACAACCACCGTATTCTATCTCAAGGGACAGCTCCGTGGACACCGATTCGACACGATTGAGGAGATGAGAACCAAATTTCTGCGGGCCTTAGAGTTCATTTAACAGTAGAAGGGCTATCCATGAGGAACAGGAAGAAATGCTCTCGCAATTTCATATAGGTCCTCCATACTATCTATCCTCCATAGTTTCTCGCAAATTACTGTCTCGATGCCAAATTCGTCCATTCATCAAAACTGATATCCCGCATACTACATCCCTTGCAAAAGGATTCTCCTCAGATAGGGGATGCATGAAACGACCTGCTTTATTAGTTTAACACAAGCAATCAATAACCACATAACACCGATAAGTACCTTAATTGAGATTTAAGATCCTGCACAACTTTGGGCCGATGGAGTGATTCTGGTGGCTGGAGGTAGTCGCCAACATTTCAGCCAGAGATCAAGTGTAATTAACACTCACTGCACTCCTTAATCTCGTGTCGTTAAGTGGGGTTAATGTGCTTTTATTGGCTGAATGGGAAAGAGAAGTAACCGAATGGAGAGAATCGTAATCGCGTTGATTATGTACAAAGTGTCTGGAAGTGGGTGGGTAGCTGCTCACAACTCCCATGTATCAATTAACGTTATTAAAAATTCCTACGCCTTGGTAGACAACCTTTCGTTTGATGATCATATTTCACTTTTCTCTGCGACACAAATAAAGGGTGATTTTTGAAAAGCTATAGGAAAGTTTTTCAAAAAAAACACATAAAATTCAGAAAAATGCATGAAATCTTTATTTGAATCGATGGTACTGTCCATATAATTTCATGTTTGAAGATTATTTCACGCAAATGTTGACCTTGACTGGGCCTCAAATGGTCTATCCGCTTAGTCCAATTTTGGCATACTCTTTCCAACATTTCGGCCGGTATCTCACGAATAAATGCTTCAATGTTGTCTTCCAATGCGTCAATTGAAGCGGGCTTGTCTGTATAGACATGAGCTGTAACATAGCCCCACAAAAAATTGCCTAAAGGCGTTAAATCGCACGATCTAATCGGCCAATTGACCGGTCCCGAACTCGCCCCTCAATAACTCCATTGTTGCGCGTGCTGTGTGGCCTGTGGCACCGTCTTGTTGAAACCACATGTCATGCAAGTCAAGCTCTTGCATTTTGGGCAAAAAAAAGTTGGATATCATCTCACGGTAGCGCTCACCGTTCACAGTTACGTTACGATTCGCATCATCTTTGGAGAAGTACGGTCCAATGATGCCACCAGCCCATAAACCGCACCAAACTGTGACTTTTTCTGGATGCATTGGTAGCTCTTGCAATGCTTCTGGCTGATATACACTCCAAAATGGACAATTCTGCTTACTTACGTACCCATTGCGCCAAAAATGAGCTTTGTCGCTGAACACAATTTTTCGGGGAACTTCGGTGGACTTTCTTAACAGAGCACGCATTTTGATAATAAAATTCAATAATTTGCAAGCGTTGTTCGTTTGTAAGACGATTCATGGTTAAATTATAGACCAAACTGAAGATGTTTGACAGTGAAACAAAACACGAAACGTGCGTCAGCTGTTTAAACCAGTGTTGCTAAAAAGATAATAGCTGAAAAACCACCCTTTAGCTGCCACGGGGCCAGAACCTCACCTTAAACTTCAGCAAGAAAGTGATGAATGGAAGATTTGAATAAGAAATGATGCTGAATTGATTGTTCCTCCAACCTCAGGTGCTCTTGAACTCCGTCAGAACTTTTTTTCCCAGGAAATAGTCAAGTCTTGACGTAGCCCTTACTTCCAAGTCCACAACCATCTACATTCCACCTTTAACTCCCAAGTTTTTTGTAATTCTCGCCGCATGATGCCGGAATTATTTCAATAAGAAGTCAGCATCACAGCCCAACACATCGCCAACCGTCATTTCCGCCATCCCATGTCCAATTGTCCTTGGTTGCCTGCCTCCCCCCTTGCGCCACTAATTATTCCAGCCCAGAACAATGCTTCAGAGAACTCATTTCAAGTGCCTGTCCGCCCACAAAACTGAAGCGATGCCCGATCACACACACAGCGCCCAAAAATGAAACTCACTCCCTCGCCCGGGGCTTATGAGCAGTTAAGTCCGCCTCACCCCCTGGCTTTTAATTACGGTTGCCGAAATAACAGAAATGAAATTGAAATGAAAACGATTGCGGTAGACCTTCGAAATTAGGTGATTACCGATGAAAACTATTCCAACACCCCCCATGCAGCCCTTAAAGAGCAGAACCGGCCTCTTTAAGCCGGCGCTGGTGGAAAAATCAATTTTCTCGGTCAACTGAAAAATCCCATTAAATGCGAGTGTCGATGCGAATGTGATGTGGAGGCGGGTGAAGTTCGTCAGCTGGATGTATCGACTGATTGGCTTGACACTTGTAACCCAATAAGCAATCCTCTGCCAGCCACAATGCCCAGTTGCACACGCCTCCCTGGCTGTGGTGGATGGGGGACGGGTGATGTGTGCGGCTGGGACTTATTGGATTTACCATGCCCCGGTGAACGGCCGAGGTAGGGTTTGCTTGTTTACAGAGAAATGAAGGGATGTAAAAAATTGAAGCGATGACAGTCGGCTGTCGGTGGTCTACAGGTCTTCATATGCCTCTTAAATCGATAGGAATGCAGTCAAACGTCATGGAAAATGGTCAGATGTGTCAAAAGAAACGCAAAGGACGTCTCCTGACCTACATAGCCCCCCGAAGATCGTACATTGTACCTTCAGAGAACAGATATCATCATTTTCGAAAAAAAAAGAATAATCAAAACAAGCTTGAGGACCTCAACAAAGGCATTCATTCATCGTCATAAAATCAAGTTGACTGAAGGCGATCCAATGACAAAAGAGAAAGTTTTAAAAAAACGAAGCAGGATACCTCGTGACTTTCATGCAACTATCACAACTCATGACAGAACGAGTATTTAATTGAAAACAAAAAAAGAAGAAGAAGAAAACAAAACCGAATGTATCTGAGAGATAAAGGGAATCACTGCAGACAGAGTGTATTGTGTGTCTGGTTGAATGGCGGCTCAGATGCTCACTGTGCCATTTCGAAGGACATATTTGAAGAACTTTCCATGCTTCGTCAGGGGAGGACTCTGCGTGAAGATATTAGTTCGGAGTGAGGAGGAAGTAGTGCACTTATTCAATCATTTTGCTTCGGAGGGGAAAAAAAAAGTTGATTGCATTTTTCGTGATGCAAACAATAGGTGAACGCGTGGACCCATGTGGAGATTCCTTTGAAAGTATGTCTGTAAGAAAAGCCTTTTCGCTTTTACGTGTCCTTTGAAAATGCAGACAATCAATACTCATTACAATTCGCGTGAAGAGGGGAAGATATTTATATGTGGAAAGTGGGAATTTTCGTGGAATTCGCTAATGTCAATACAGAAATGAAAGAAGTAAGCCCCTCTCCATTTTATACTGTCGCACAAGGTCTAAAAAACATAAAGAGATACTCACACTCCGAGGGTCCCTTACTCTATTTCTCAATTCACTTAATTTTCATTAAACGCAATCTTTATTCATGTGCACCGTTCGTGAAAAATGCGTTTAAAATATCGTCGAACGAAGGAGGTTAATCCAAGCTAAGTGCACATAAAAAAAAGGTCTTATGTTAAAAAGTGTATGTGGTCACAGTGGTGGATTAAGTGGATTAAGTGGTATTAAAGTTGCTGCAATTGTAACTTAAAAATTATAAATTTGCAATTTAAAAACGAATGCGCACGCAATTTTTTGAATTATTTCAGTTCGAGCAGTGGAAACAGGAGAAAGAAGCGAAATTCTCTGTACTCGTTTCATTCTTTCTAACCATTCTGTGCTGTAGGAGATCATGTCCTCAGAGAAGAATTCAGGGAGCAGACAGAAGGAACCTATTAGAAACCTGGAACAACGCTTATGGCAGGCCAAGAAACTCTTAGATCAGTCAGGTTTGAAGCATGTATCAAAATGAGTAAAAACAACCTCCGTATCCTAACAGGCTTCTTAACAGGGCTCTGCAGACTCAGGGAGCACTCCAGGACACTAGAATCTCATGAAATTCCGGAACACATTCTTGTTGCCAATAAAGTAAAGGCCTATATAAATTAAAAGCTTGGAGCAATTTAACCTGCCTAAAATCACCTTGATGCAATAAGCTGCACAGACAAAGATTCCAGTGGAAGATGTGGTGTACACTGAATTGGTTAGAGAGCCAGAGATTATGAGTTTTTTAGGTTTCAGCTTTTTCCCTGGTCCATATTTAAAACAGGTTGGATCATAATGGTTTTAAGTGTTAAATTGAGTATGTTTTATTTTTTAAGCATGTACTTTTTGGCAGGCCATTCGTGGTGGCCCGTGGCGTGGTTGGTATGTGCGTCGACTCCTACGCACTTGGACCTACCTGTCTAGGTTCGATTCCTGGTACGACAAGAAATACTTTTCACGGCCCCACCTCTTTCGAGTCACTGACAATGCTCAAAGAGTATAACTGTCCAGAAAAAGCTTCTCAAACTTGGCCGTTCGGGGTCGGCATAAAACTGTAGGCCCCTTCCACTCGTGATAGAACAATATCGCGCACAACACGAGTTGTTGCTGAGAAGCTAGGCCCTGGCCCTCTACGGGCTGTAGCGCCACCCATATTATTATTATTATACAATTTTGTTGGCGTCGGTGGCGTATGTGGAACACAATGTTGATACAGAGAGTTTGAGGAGGAAACATGAATGCGTGAAGTCGAAATGGCATTGCTTCCGGTAGCGCATACACGCACAGTAGTATCGTAAGTGCGAACACAAATTTCAAGGTAGAATTGCTCGTACTCTCCACAGGGTGTGCAGTTAGCAATGATAGTGTTCTTCCAATTGTTATGTGTCCGCAGCTGTCAGAGTTACCTTGACATCCAGTAAGGTTTGCAATTTAATCGTGGATAGTGTTACACAGAGAAAGTGAGAGGATCATAGAAAAATGTTCGAAATTCTGGTTAAGTTGAAAATACGCAACCAATTTCGTCTTGAGGTAAGTCGTCATCATGGCATGAGTTTGCAGGCAATTCGTCGCACTGAGGACAAGTTTGAGTGTAATCCTTGTATCATACCAGGGTGTGTGTTTTCATTTGCAAATTGATAAAGGGTGGTTACATTTTAAGGGCCGTTGTTGATTTTGAATAAAACAAATTATTTAAGTAATTATTGTGATTTCTTTTTATTATGATAATATTGGTATGGTTCAATTATGTATGGAACAAAATATCGGCCAAATGGCAGCCGCAACTTCGGCGGCACACCTCCATCCGATGATCAACATTTTCGATGACGCTGAAGCATAATTGAGGTTCTATGCCGTTAATGTGCCGAATTATCTCATCCTTTAGTTCTTCAATTGTTGCTGGCTTATCGACGTACACCCTTTCTTTCAACGGTGTCAAATCACATAATCTTGGTGGCCAATTGACATCGCCACCACGTGAGATAACACGGCCATTGAATTTGTCGCGCAAAAGAGCCATTGTTTCGTTAGCTGTGTGGCAAGTGGCACCGTCCTGTTGAAACCACATATCGTCCACATTCATATCTTCCAATTCGGGCCATAAAAAGTTCGTTATCATTTCACGATAGCGAACACCATTCACAGTAACTGCCTGACCGGCCTCATTTTGGAAAAAATACGGCTCGATGATGCCGCCAGCCGATAAACCGCACCAAACAGCCACTCTTTGGGGGTGCATTGGTTTTTCGACAATCACTCTTGGATAACCATTCGCCCAAATGCGGCAATTCTGTTTATTGACGAATCCACTGAGGTGAAAATGTGCCTCATCACTGAAGATGATTTTCTTCGAAATTGATCATCCACTGTTGCCATTTCTTGCCACCATTCCGACCATTGACGACGCTTGAAATGGTCAAGAGGCTTTAGTTCTTGAGTCAATTGCACCTTGTAAGCGTGTAAATGCAAGTCTTTATGCATAATATTCATCAACGACGAGCGTGAGAGGTGCAATTGTTGGGCACGACGACGAGTTGAGGTGGACGGCTCTTCAGCCACACTATCGCAAACAGCAGCAATATTTTCTGCAGTACGAGTGTTGTCACATCTCCTACAGACCCGGTTTGCTCAAATTTTTGCACGATTTTTCCGATTGTACGCACATTTGGACGATTAAATTGACCAAAAAATGACGAATAACCCTGAATAACTTTAACGCGTTGCTCGGTTGTGTATCTTTCCACGGTTCAAATTGAGTTAGTCTGAAATTGATAAATGTCAAATGGAATGCAGAAAGAAACTTGACGTTTAGGTGTGGTTCACATTCAACATCGGCCCTTAAAATTTAACCACCCTTTACAGGTGTCAAAAGCAAAGCAAAGTACGTAGAGAGAGGTAAAACCAGGTCCGCCTGATCCATGCAAGACAGAGCAACACTTTTCATATAGTTAACATTTTGACAATTCGTATTAATTCACAATAGCTCAGATAGGTTAATTCACAATAGACTATGTAGGTGAATTCAAGTACTTATAGTTTTTGAAATAAAGGGTGATTTTTTAGCTATTATCTTTTTGGCAACACTGGTTTAAGCAGCTGACGCACGTTTCGTGTTTTGTTTCACTGTCAAACATCTTCAGTTTGGTCTATAATTTAACCATGAATCGTCTTACAAACGAACAACTCTTGCAAATTATTGAATTTTATTATCAAAATGCGGGCTCTTGGAAAATTGGCCGAAGATCCACTTTTTTACCGAAAAATTGTGTTCAGCGACGAAGCTCATTTTTGGCTCAATGGGTACGTAAATAAGTAGAATTGTCGTTTTTGAAGTAAATATCAGCCAGAAGCATTGCAAGAGCTACCAATGCATCCAGAAAAAGTCACAGTTTGGTGCGGTTTATGGGCTGGTGGCATCATTGGACCGTACTTCTTCAAAGATGATGCGAATCGTAACGTAACTGTGAATGGTGAGCGCTACCGTGAGATGATATCCAACTTTTTTTGCCCAAAATGCAAGAGCTTGACTTGCATGACATGTAGTTTCAACAAGACGGTGCCACAGGCCACACAGCACGCGCAACAATGGACTTATTGAGGGGCGAGTCGAGTGGTTTTTTGAAAAACTTTCCTACAGATTTTAAAAAATCACATTTTATATTGAACTGTATAAAGATTAAAAAGATTTTTTTTCCGTTGGAATCTAATTTTTGAACGCAGACACCTTCATGCTTTATACTCACTTTTGCGACTGAATGTGCAGACTTCGATACTATGCTATCAATGATCATTTCACGTCAGCTCACTTTTTCACTATTGTTCACAAAATTCGTTGGAAAGGCAGGCAGGTGCTTCGAGAACAGGAAAACTTTGATCTGGTCAGGATTACGCATAAGATCATTGGGAAGAAATCCCCAAATCCACGTTTATTTTAGCAGTTAAATATCGAGGAAAACTCGAGTAGATTTGAATATCGTCTGCATAGATATCACGATATCACAGTTTGAAGGCCATAAGGAAGGAACGAGAACGAAAACGAGAACTAGAATCGTTCCATGCCATTGTGTATGTCACAAATAGAAGATGACAGTCACGACTTATGGAAAACAACTTGGACTTGGTTAGTAAGATAGAAGAAAATGAATTCATTCGTGCGATTACCAAAGTTGCATTTGGGAGGACAGGTTATGACAAAGCTTTAAGAGCCTCGCTTGCCCGCACCACAAGTTACATCAGAATGATTTAATGCATCTGATGAAAACTTCTGAATAACAGTCGAACTTAGTTGCAGGCATTAAATAGAGGGTGCCCCAAAATACACTTAATACTTGATTTTGGAGATAGTTGCCAGTGAAGAAATAATACTAAATGTTAAATGATTGGTGTAAGACTGATTACATTTTGCGTGGTTTAAAGTCTAGTGTTGTGTGACGATATCTCTGGCATCGTCGTCTACTACTAGGTGTCTTTGATAATTTGTGTAATGGTTTCTTAGATACAGCATGAAAATGAAATGCAGCCATCAGTGAATGGTCACTTACTAACACTTACTATTTGCAAGCAATGCAGTGAACAAAGCGTATAAGTTATAAGCACAGTAGTAGTTTAACTGACTCAGCAATACATCAATTCGTTCGAATCAGTTTACCTTTCATGCACAGCAGCTATTTTCATCACCTCGCATTAACCATATCATTTAACCTTAAACGCCCACAAATCGCCTGGGTTGCCTCTTCGGCACACCTACCGGATCAACATACCTTCCACGTGCACCCTCGGCTTTGTCACCACTTCTACCAAGAACCACTTCGTCCATTGTTAGGCTCGAAATGTTAAGTTTAGTTTCAAATTGAGATCTGTGGAATAATGACTGCACGCAATTGATTTTGAAATTTTGAGGATAAGAACGCAATCTGAAATCGAAAAACAATCTCTGCAAAATCCCCCACTATTGACATCTCTATGTTGTCTTTAGAATCGGGTTTCGATATTCCTTGCGCTCTGTCATCCTCCTTTGGCAGTGACTTTAACCGAGAAATTCACTCCGCACGTCATCCGACAGCTCTACGCTTCAACCTCTTTCCTTTCGCAGTGCAAACGTTTCAAACTCTGACACATGTGTCTCGGCTCAGTCAATAAATCAAATCAACTTGTTGCCGCAGACAATTTGATTACCCTCTCCTGTCGGATTTGTCTATCGAATCCACGATGACATCGAACTATGATAGGCGATTATGCTTCTCCCCCCCATCGCAGTCACAGAGGTCTGTTTTGAATGTACTTCCCACCACCCCACCGCCTGAACATGGATTCTTTAATCCTCCTCCCCGAGGATGGTAGATGGAGTGCTCCTTGTATCGGGCAGACGGCAAACTGTCAATAAACGTGTCATAGATAAATAGGTTAATTGCGGTGTAAGATTCATCGCTGATCGATGACAGATGGTTGTGGGCTATTTGGCACGTCTGCTGGCGCTGGGGTTAAATGAAATGAAATTAACACCCGATGCATCATTTAATCGGGTGTCGTTAAGTGTGGATGTGGATGTGCTTCTGCTGATGTTGTGGTTGATTGGAGAGGGAAATGGGTAAATTGCTGTGGAAATTATCGCGGAAAGGCTTGACAAGTGATTGGGACTGGAATGAGCTGCAGGGTTGTTCTTTACAAGATAATGACTGCGTTTATTCATCAGAACTGCGGGGATCAAGGGGTACTTAAGTAATAGGATCTTCTATCGAAGGAGCAAGCTGACTATAAAATACCATGATCATCCTTGTGGCGCGGAGACTTGAACAATCTCAACAGCAGATGAAGAAGCTCCTTGTCCTTCTAGAAAAAATATCCGTCCTTGATCCTGTTTAAGTTGATGACATTTGGAGAATTATGGGCTGTACAGCCCCTGAGTGTACCCAGGCGTCCACACACTTAAAGCTTAAAGTGACTAGCCGTGTAGAGTATACATTAGTTCGGCTATAGGCGGTTGCCGTAGAGCCTGTCCAGAGGGCGCCACGTCAACTTGACCCGTGCATTTGTAGGCATCTTTGCGATAGGCATCGTGTAGAGCGATCAACAACTTTGCCCTGGATGGTCTATATTAACAAACTGGGAGGCGTAATTATTGGATCCTGCATCACGGGCAATCAGGAAAGAAGAGTAGGACCATCTTCCAACGCATTCTATGGAAACTGAAGTGATGCAGTAAGAAGGAGAAGACTGTTCTCCGGTCCATCCATACGTTAATTAGCATCTAGGTATCAACGCTATATAGTGACACCACAATGGTCTCAAATTTGGGTCTAAGTGGAGACCAGATAAATATAAGAATATGTTGATGTTGATAAGAAGAAAGGAAAGATTATTGGAGGATTATACTCTTCTTGACTCGTTGCATAGTCTAATCCACGCAGTTGTGAAGTAACTCATTTTGCACATACAAGCTCTGTAGGTACTGTAAAAATGTTTTCTTCCATTTTTTTTTTATCAATTTGAGTAGTGCTCGATGGACCCAATTCGAAGGTTTACGTGGATCGTGGCTTTAACCATCAACTGCACCAGAATTCCTATCAAAATGTCGCAACTAAACATCATGGAGTGCCACTTTTATGCTACCACCTAGACTAGGTTCCAAAGGCATTATTCACCACAGATGTAGCCCATTTTACTCATATATGAATGCCCAGTTCAACGCTCCAACCACCCCACCCCCACAAACATCTCGACACCTTTTTTATTGTCAACCCTTCCCCGCAAAACCACCCATAAAAACTATCCGCAAAAATGCGCAAACTAAAGACGACAAATCGAAACTAATTCACCTGTGGCTTGAGAACCTGCTAAGCTCGCATAATCACCATCCTTGCCGCCAACAATCATATCCGCAGAAGGATCAACAGCTTTAACCGTCATCACAATGAACCCTTTGGCCCCCCCCCAAACACACAAGGGTCATAAGCAACCATCACACCCGATTTGGGACAATGTTCCTCTCGGCTACCGCAGTCGACGCAACAGTGAGGTCATAACGTTTTACGACCAAGTTACGGGCGAACCGAGCAAAATGTTATCAATTCCACAGGGCCAAGCGGTGAAGAGCGAACCTGCGAAGTGGGGCGAACTGAGACCTGAGAAAATCGATTCCGACGAGAGGCTGCGACATCATCACCATCATCGAAGCCATCGTCGGGACGATGTCGTTTCGTGTATGAAATGACATCCTTCGATTCGATTAAGTAATATGCAGCAGAGGTTATCACAAAAATGCATCGACGGAAGGACAGTATTGGTTGCCAGTGCAGGAAGTCACACTTGCTGGTTACAGTCGTGTAGCCGCTGAGTTTGGGATGTTTCGCAATTATCTATGGGAGATACATTTAGTATTTAAAGTGAACTTAAATCAAATTGATCCAGGCCAAATGTCAAGGAAGGACGTCAGTATAAGTAGTTAGTTAGACACAGTGGGGCAAAAATAGTGGTTTTGTGCGATACATTATTTTGAAAAGTCTAAAGTGACTTTTTGTGTCTTAAAGCCAAATAAGTTAAAATTTAACTTTCACCAAGAAAAGACAAATTGGGAGGGTAGTTTCAATATAAACTTACGGAAAAAATCTTTGTTTTTCATTTTGCTTCCAAATGTTATGTTAACAATAAGTATACGATAAATTTAATAAAAATTAAAACTTTTTGTTTTTCAATCTTATCATTTGTATTTAAAATTTAACACAAATTAGTTTATTAATTTTTGAACAAAAGTCTTTTTTTTACTAACAAAGCCTTGATAACAAAGGATCTGACGAAATCATCATTCTATTGAAAATATCAGTTAACCTGTAGATTCTTGATGTTTTTTCGGCTCCCTTAACATTTTGAGATCTTTGATTCTTGATTCCAAGGCTTCTTCACTGAACTGACCATCGGCAAAAGACAAGAAGAAGCAATTAAATGGCCATAACAAACAAAAAAAAGGTCTCTTGAAAATTGCTACCACTATTTTTCAAAAATAAAAAAAAAATATTTCCGGCAAAAGTTTAGCACTTCTGCTTTCACATTTATATTAAGCTCATATGTTGTAATTATCGTCCATTAATATATCTGATAAACTTTCGCCGGAACAGAAGATATTATGCAAAAATTAAAATAAAATAAAAAAAACACTCGCACTTCAAACCCCTTAACTAGTTATACATTTTTTTTTCATTTCTTAAGTAAACAAGTGAAATCTACACATCCTTACCTTCTCCGGCCATACGATCGTATCTTATATTTTTACTCGAACGCTTAACAATAAAGATATTAAAAAAACAATTAACAAATTTTTTCACGTTCTCCCAAATGCAATTTTCAAACCAAACTTGTCAAATTTGATAGCTTAGTGCAAAACATAAAAACAAACAAAAATGCATTTTTCTTATCACAAATACCGTATACTTTGTGAACTGAAACGGTTTTTTCTTGTTTACCAAACATTTGAAAATTACCTTTTGCGCACTGATCTCTATGGAGCTGCCCCAGTGTGCGTCAGTATAAGTAGTTAGTTGTTCACTTGCAAGACGAACCTCACGTGCAGTTACTCAAAGCAAATTGATCTACTATTTCTGTACTCCAATTCTACAAACCGAGGAAGTAAATATCGGCCACAGGCTGTGAGGTGTGGTTTATTTGTTTGTTAGCCAGTTCGGCGAAGGATCCTTCAAAATAGGTACATTTTTGAGATAGCTTTTATTTCCCATTCCCATCCCTACTGTTCATACTTTGAGATAGTTGGTAGCTTCTGTACAATTTATGGTCTCTTTCATTGCAATTCACTTGTTCCCAACAAAATAAATCAACAGGATGTAAAGGATCCTTCATTAAGCGCCTTCAATCTTGAAATTTAAATAAAGCAAAGTGTGTGTGAGATGTCATCAAAATGTCGTATTTGTTTGGAATCTCTATCGATGCCGTTATGTATGGAATATAAAACCGTTCAGATGTCCGTTGCGTCTTCTCTGGCTGGCATGTATCCGAAATGTGCAATTTTTCACGACTCTGGCGCATAAACAGGCTGAATTTTACCGATGGCATGGGTTATGTTGGCTGTGATCTGTGACTTATTCGCAAAAATCTGCGACTTCAGAAAACTCCACAAGAAAAAGTATAACGAAATCACAGGATCTCCGTGGCCAGTTCAAATCACCAGAATTTCGAATCTGACGTGAGCTGCGTTGCCCTTAGTGCCGTCTTGTTGAAACCACACGCCGTTGCCAAGAGAAGTTGATAATCATAGCGCTCGCTGTTGACGGTGATGGCCAACGTCGTTCTCAAAGAAATGCCGCCAGCCAAAAATGCACACAAAACATTGACTTTTCGGGATGCATTCGACGCTCTTGGATCGCATGTGGAATGGTGTCGTCCCAAATTCGACAATTTTGTTTGTTGACGTACGCATAAAATGGGCCAATCGGGCGGAATAAATGACAACAAATTTGACAATACGCTAATAATTATTAAAGTTCGGAAGTTCCTAATGGAAGACATTTTTTATGCCATTGACATTGATAGGCGTCCTTTGCCCCGTAAGCTGTAGACAACCGAGTCTTGAAGAACTTAGTTTCAGAAAAAAACTACAAGAATGCAGCTCAGTGGATCAGGGCTTGTAGTGGTACCCACAGTGCGGTCGAATAGATTATAAGTAAGAGAGAGAAAAATCGTCTTCAAGCATAAACTGTCAGTTAATTTTGTCAACATTTGGACAATTTCTTTAACCACCGCAAATTGACAATGGACTAAATCTATTAACCTATTATTTTACATCTATCGTCATATTTAGGGAGTTCTTCGAAGGAATACAATTTACGGACAGCATATCTCGTGAAATTTTGTTGTACTCTGTCGAATCTGAGTTCTTGTGTATCATATGGGGAATCCCAAATGATGGAAGAATATTCTAAATACGGTCTGACTAACGAACAATAGATGGACTTAAGACTAGTTATATCCCGAAAATCTCTACTATTTCTTTTCAGAAAACCTAACATAGCATTAGACTTCGCAATTGTATAATCATAATGTGATGCAAAATTTAAGTTAGTATCAAAAATTACACCCAGATCTTTAACCTCTTCTAGGCGACTAAGTCTATGATCATTTATGAAATAATCATAGACAATCGGGGATGTAATTCGATATGCCGTAAAGATATTACATTTCTGAATATTCAGCTCTAGTCCATTGTGCTTGCACCATTCCACTAGTGCTTGCATATGCACTTGGAAATTATTACAATCAGTTAAACTATTTATAGATAAACGCAAATTAAAGTCGTCTGCGAATGTTAGAATTTTACAATATTTGAAAATTTCGTGAACATCATTTATAAACAAAAGAAAGAGTAATGGCCTCATATGGCTACCTTGTGGAACGCCCGATGTAACTTTTATTACTTGAGATCTAAAACTATCAATCATTACCAATTGCTTCCTGTCCTTTAAGTAATTGGAAAACCACTCTAACATTGACGAATGGAATCCCAAAGACTTTAGTTTGTTTAAAAGCAAAGTGTGATGCACTTTATCGAAGGCTTTTGAGAAATCGGTGTAAAGTACATCAACTTGTAATTGATTTTCTAAATTTGTATAATTTGTATAAAAGAGTTGGAACAAATACTGAGTTGAAAACCGCTAACTTGGCTTTGACACCAAGCTCGGCCTTTCTGATTACAGAACAACCAAGCTGTGTCAAAACTGACCCAGATTGACCAATCCTACAGGAAAGCTCAGCATTACTCCTTCCATCACTCGTGAAAAAGACTCCGAGATTCTTAAACTTCTCCACCTGCTTCAATGGGACTCCACTAACATGCAGAGTGCATTGAACAGGCGTTCTGGAAATGACAATAACCTCCGATTTGTCCACGTTAACTCTCATTCCAGCATCAGCCCATACAGCCACAAACCTATCGAGTGCGCGTTGGCGTTCCGTCTGGGAGGATGTGAGGATAACCAAGTCATCTGCAAAAAGAAGAGGACTTACCCTCAACTCTCCCAATGTGAAACATTTCTCACCTCGGCTGCGCTGCAACATCCAGTCCATATATACAATGAAAAGGAGAGGTGACAAGACACACCCTTGGCGAAGTCCAACGCCCACGGTGAAAGGTGTTGATTTAGCACCGTTTACGCGAACACAGCTGCTACAGTTTGTGTAGAGATACTGAATGGCCCTCAGAAGAAGACCATCAATCCCATACTCCTGCAGGACACTCCAGAGCTTACCTCGAGCGACTCGGTCATATGCCTTTTCCAAATCTACAAAACAACTGTAGATGGGTTTGGCATACTCCCAAGCCTTCTCAAGTACCATTCTTAGAGTGAAAAGCTGGTCGGTTGTACTTCTGCCGTCTTGGCTCGATCATAGCTCTAGAACGCGCTTCCAACACCTTAGCATAGCCTTTCCCGGGGATACTTAAAAGAGATCATTTATTTATGTACTGCTAAAACTTCACTCCGAACAGTTTTTATTTACCACTTTTACTCTCACTATTACTATTACTTTATTTACAATAAACACACGGTTGCCCTTTAGGCAATCTCATTCAATGCGTTTATGTTTTAAGTTCTGATTCACAGTTCTGCTATACGGTGGGTGGGCTGGGATTACCCATTTCAGCGCTTCAATTTATGTTTTGACCGGCTACGCAACATGCGGTCGAACGTTGTCATGTGCGAAACGCAAAATCTATTTGTGGTGTCTTTGCTCTTATTGTGGTCGCATCAGTTGAGTTCGGTAGATCTGTCTGTGACGATTTCACCCGGTTTAGCAGCTCATGTCATCGCGAACCTAAGGCAACTTAGATTTGATGGATGAAAGTGGCGTGCTTGGCATTGTCAAGTATGGCAACAATACCTCAAAGTAATCAAGTAAGTCTGTCGATCCGGCTCGAGGGACCAAAAAATGTTCTGTATATTAAAGCACATGCGTAATATTAATGGTCCGCAGAACATCTTTGTATAGCTTCCACATCAACCACGGCTGTTGTCAGTCCTCTGTTCCTTCAGAAGTGGTCCCATCCAAAGTTTTATACCAGCTCCTAGGCTAAGTTTTCTTTTAACACTTATGCTCTCCAAACATTGCCAGTAAATCGAAAGATAATGATGAGCCGTGAATTTTTTAAAGTATTCGAGGCAGGAATTGAACTTAGATTCATAGCATAGAAGACGAGAACGTGTCCCAGCGAATAAAGAAGTTTGACCAACGAAGCGGATTTGTAATTAATCCTTACTACAACATCAGATGTGGGGTACACATACTGGGAAAATTCAACGTAGTGTGAAGAACCCTCGAAATTTCAGAGCTGCGCACAAGTGAGCACCAGGAGGATCGTAGTGACTCCGAAGATTTCGACCACGCTTTGCCTTTAGCACTTCCGGCGACTTCAGTGATTATTGCAGATATTCCTGCCACTACTTTAGTTAGGACCCGTGAGCACCACTACTGGGACTTCAGCGGCACTTACTGCCGGAACCTCCATCACTTCAGTTATGCCGATGCTGTTCCACAGTGCCACAACTTCTGGTGGGACTTTCAACAGCGCCGCTACGCCTTCAGATGTGGGGGAAGAACGTGAGTTGGCCCGTCTCGAAAGGCGTAAACGAATATCAGACTTACGACTAGAACTTGAAGAAACGGAACCAACATCATCGACTAGACGAGTGGACTTCCGCGATATAGAGGACGCAGTCCCTCTCTTCTTTGGTGACGATTCGTACGGTATCAACAAGTGGATTGCCGAGTTTAAGGATGTGGCTCTGTCAGTGGGCTGCGACGACAGAAGTAAGTACGTCTGTGCAAGGAGACTGATGAGAGGTACTGCAAAGATGGTGTTGCGAACGGTACGAGTGGATGACTGGGACTGCCTACAAAAACCACTGATCAAGGAATTCCGACAGCTGAGCCGCCGAGTGCGTGCCCGTGATGAGACCTTGCTGCATTACTTCCTCTCCATGCAAGAAATCGCCCCCTATTCGGATGTGGATGAATCTGACCTCATCGAGCATATCATCGACGGGCTGGCAGACACATCATCAACTGTCTCCATCTTTTACGCCGCCAAGTCGATTGCGGAACTTGAGTGCTTGCTGCCACGCTACGAGAAGAGGTGTGCAGTCAAGCCAATTACGACGGCTCGAACTAGTACAAGACGATTTCTCGTAGAATATAAGCTAAGTTAAGTTAAGTTATAAGTCTAGTCGAGTCGTCCACCCGTTTTAGGGCTAAGTTAAGTTAAGTTTGATTGATGTTATGTTTATTTATTTAGTTGATCGAGGCCGATCAATCTGTCAGATTGGCCGAGATGTAGTAGATTAAATAATTATGTCATTTTGACCGAACCTGTACTCGATGACAGCTGCGCGGTGTTATCGATTATTACGAACCGCAGCCAACTTCGAGTCGGAATCGGCCATTAAAAAAAGGAAGAGATCGCCGCTTACTTACTACAATATCTTAGATTTATTGTGACTCATTCGTCGGCCACATTTTGTCGCTAAACCTCCAAAGATCATAAAATCCTCCCATACGACAAAGGAAGAGAAAGCCCATCCATTTTCCAAGCAAAGACCCCCCATCGAATGGCTATGAGTACCCACCATGTTCTGTAAACTTTCCATTCAAAGGCTTCTCCTCCCTTAATCGAATATCCAAAACAGCGCGGCTTGCAAATCCCCGTGCATAACCATAAGACAAACTTCGCAATAACACGTCTCCGCTCGCGGTAAACTTTAGCGGATGAACGGCGAACAAATTGGAGATTACCCCGGCAAGTTGGTCGCCTTTAGTGAAACTTAAAGCAGTTCGCAAGACTTCCAATATTTACTCGCTCAATGAACTTTCTCCTTCATTATCCTGATCCATATGCAGCCGGTCCTTGACTGTCGGTAAACTTTCGTCAGCTACACCGGAAGAGCCCTTCAAAGTTCAATTGTTTTGCAAGAGTTCACCGAGTCCTTGGCACACTCAATAACACGTGTAAGGCAATCCGATTAAATTCGGCCACAAGTTCAAGTGGATTGAGTTGATCCATGGATGAGTTGTCGATGAATGCTTTTAATCGTTGTTGCAGTCTTCTCAAACTTATCCTCGGGCGAATTAAAATCCAATCTTGTGCCAAATACCCTCAGATAATGCTGGTCCGGTGCATCCGAAGCATCATTCACTCGGGCGATTGTACTGCAGATGCACCATCTCGGTTAGGACTGGGTTCAATCGGGTTGAGTTGGAAGGTGGTTCGGCTTGGACGTGCCATTATTTGATTTATTTTGTGCAGAATCCCTCCTAGTCCGAGGGGGCTACATGCTTTTGATAGAAATTAATGGCTCCGACCACCTGAATCCCTGAATCGATTGTCGATAAATGGATTGGCAAACGGAGCGGGTGTGTCTTTAAATTCTCATTTTCCTGACCCCATTCCATTTGTACGGAATCAACATGAATCTGAAGGAAATCCCTTAAGGCCCTCGTGGGGTCAGCTGCCGTGTGTGAAGAGGGTTGACAAGCCCTCGGGATTATGGTGTTTGTGCCACACAAACAAGTGTTTACACAGCAATTTTCGGGTGCGGATATGGGGTGTATGAACCCCATTCCACGCGACAGGTTGATTTAAATTTAAAGCACACCCATGAGGTGATGTCCGCCCGCCGCCATTCACCTCTCAGCAAAGACCAGCAAGGAGTTAACGATTTCTGTTGAGCTTATCCCTCGCGAGATCCTCTCTCCATCCTCGCCAGCAACTTCAAAAGGTCCAATCTCAGCTCAACCGTCGCTAGACTGAGTGATGGCAATCAATTTCCATCCAAACAATGTCGCCGTTGAATAATTAAAGAAGCTGAATCCCTGTAATTAGCAAAAAAAGGACATTCCCCGTCCTTGTCCACGTGGGTGTTGAACTCATTTAAATCCATGAGAACCTCTCCCATGCCGCAGTTGGGACGCAAATTGAAATGGAACCTTTGTTCTTCCCCTCGATAGACTCGAGATTACATTCTGCTCCAAACTGATCCACTTAAGGACCTTTTCTTTAAAGACGTCTGCTTGTGATGGGAATTAGCCCGAGCAATGTATCTTTGTGTCACTCAGCTTGTCGTGGATTACATTGATGCCGACACTGGAGAGCGGCAGGGAGAACGGTGGAACATCTGTGCCCCATGCATTTGGGACTCGTTTCCTGTGCTTGCTCATCTGGAAGTCAGCTCCTTGGGAGTGATTTCAAAGTGATTAGTTAAGCAGGAGAATGTGTACTGTTCTGTACGAAAGGTGTCCTCTGCAGAAGGCGCTGGGAGCTGGCAGATGTCTTGGATTGCAGATGATTTCGATGGGAATTGCAATCGTTGGATTAGTGGTTTTCCAAATGGCTATTCGAAGGGAAAATGCTTCTCTTTGGCTTTCACACTGAATTCCATTGATAGGAAGGCGATTTGGGAATCTGATGATGTCAGACTGAAATGTCGCACTCTGATCATTTAATTCAAGGATTTGACTGTGGCTTCGAACCTTCTCTATCATTTTTCCAAATCTCTACAAAAAACCGTGCTTGTAATAATAGAAGCAGAGGACTGCGTTTGAGGCACAAGCACAGCTTTGGAAATGTTCACCTAATGTACCATGGCTGTCATCCTAAACAAGGAGAATTAGACATGACGCCACGAAGATGTGCTCACAGCTCAGCTGTCGACATTAGATTTAGGAACAGGCCAAATGGGCAAAACGTCATACATATGCTGTCACTCGAAGGAATAGAGTTATGCTCGAGAAACCCTTATATTTTCCAGTCCTGCTATATGGAGCTTTAAGCTGTACGATAAGCTCCTGATCTTTGGTGGATTTTAAAGAAAAATTCTGCATCAGATATGGAGGAGGAGACGCGAACTCTACGAGCTGGACCAAGATGTGAAATCGGTCCGGAAGACAAAAATAAGTTGACTTTAGCGGACGAGAACATCTTCGATTCTAACGCTCCTGCTTCGAGAAGAAGAAAACCGATTCAGATATACAGACCAAGTCATCGCGGATCCAAATCAACTTGGTCTTCTCGACTGAAAGCAGCGGGTCCTAGAGTCTCATATTGCTCAGGTCAGATCGTTCATGAGTGGCAGCCCTCAAAAGTATGTAATTAAGTAAGTAAGTCATGCTTGAATTAAATTGACGAACAATGGTCTTAGGCGAGCTATCACAGAAACGGTAAGAAGAGAACTTGCCCAGATCGTCACAACGTGAAGGTTAAAAATTCGATGAGGCAAAGCGGTTCACTCATTACCGAGTCATTATCAGCTTTTGTAGACAGTATCAGTCTTCTAGTCTCCATAGCGTAGTGGGTTGGTCCCCCTCTAAGTCCACCTCGGATTAACGCCCCACAGATAGTATTATCGTATTAACAGGAATTTTTGTTGGTATTTTCTCGATTTAATGCATTCCTTCCCTCAATCGTCTCAAATAGCAACAGACACTACACCCTCTTGAGCAAAAGAAAGAGTGGCCAACTCCCGCGCGAATCAGAGAGGACGTGCCACGCCAATCGTCTTTTTATCGCAAAAAGGTTGTTGAATGAAAATGAATGTAACAGCTGATGTGGGTTCATTCAGCTTAGCTGCCGCTTTACAACTCCAACTTCCAAGGGCAATGATTGATGATCGGCTCTGAATTTGATTCTCATTCCATATCGGGTGCTTCTTGCTAGTTCATCTTAATCTTAACAAATTATCAACAATTGTGAAACAATAACGTCCTTGATTTTCGATGGTGGCAGTGGTTACTTACTTACTTACTTATCAGCCCGGCAACCCATGGAGGGTCCGAGCCCGTGCTAGTCGTCGATGTTGTGATTCCTTCTGTAGATCCGAGGCAGTTTGATCTGTATGTTAGGTCTATGTGGGCGGGATGTTAGCCCTCCGCACAACCACATATGAATAGTTCACTAGTTCACCTCACAACGGGTGTTGCTGAAGGCTATCCAGGGGACGCCGCGTAGCTAGAAGGCTGTATGTCAACTTGATATGCATCGACAAGGATCGTTGCTAGCATCCCGCCAAGTTGGGAGCGATCAACAACTTTGCCCTATTTGCACAGACTCTGCCCCCCCAAAAAAGGGACATTAATGTGTTTAAATCGTTGATCTAATGTTCTGACTGACTGAAAAATTTGTTTAAAATTGGCGCCTCAACAAATAGGCCGTATAGTCAAACGAACAAGGACAACACTTTTGATTTTGATGATGCCAGCAATAGTCCTCTCCATTATTGACTGATCTGCACCCGCGATTGGCGTTTCGAATTAACGTGAACGGCTGCAACACGTAGCTGAATGCAGACAAGTAGCATTATAACTCCTGTACATGTTGGGTGAAAGCCTACAGCATTACCAGAGTGGCCTCAGAGCGAAACACTCAAGGCATAATAGTCAGAGGCCGTCCCATGAACACCTGGAGACGGTCGGTACTCCTGGAACTAGGGAAATGCAACCTCACTTGGAATAGTGTAAGAACAGCTGCAACTAACCGAGTGGTTGATGCCAAGTAGAAGCCCTATGCTTCCAAGAGGAGTGACAAAAAAACATGTTGAATAAGCTGACAGACTTGATTCCGAGGTAGATGATGATTTCCTTGGATTGCGGCTGTGGTGTATCGTTCACCTTATCGACCCGTTCTGTTAAACGAAGCAGCTTCTCTCTGGTAATTCTGAAAATGGAGTCCTTTCCTAGACCGTACCGTTCGAAGAAGCAGCTGCTCAACGTTGAGTTCCTCGCGCACTGCAGTGTTTCTCACCTTATCGCGGTAAGTAGCTCCAACAAGAAATCTCATCTCAGCAGCTTGTAAAGGGTGATTTTTGAAAAGCTATAGGAAAGTTTTTCAAATAAAAACACATAAAATTCAGAAAAATGCATGAAATCTTTATTTGAATCGATAGTACGGTCCATATAATTTTATGTTTGAAGATTATTTCATGCAAATGTTGACCTTGACTGCGCCTCAAATGGTCCATCCGCTTAGTCCAATTTTGGCATACTCTTTCCAACATTTCGGCCGGTATCTCACGAATAAATGCTTCAATGCGTCAATTGAAGTGGGCTTGTCTGTATAGACATGAGCTTTAACATAGCCCCACGGAAAATAGTCTAAAGGCGTTAAATCGCACGATCTAGGCGGCCAATTGAGCGGTCCCGAACGTGAAATAAAATGTTCACCGAACTCGCCCCTCAATAAGTCCATTGTTGCGCGTGCTGTGTGGCATGTGGCACCGTCTTGTTGAAACCACATGTCATGCAAGTCAAGCTCTTGCATTTTGGGCAAAAAAAAGTTGGATATCATCTCACGGTAGCGCTCACCATTCACAGTTACGTTACAATTCGCATCATCTTTGAAGAAGTACGGTCCAATGATGCCACCAGCCCATAAACCGCACCAAACTGTGACTTTTTCTGGATGCATTGGTAGCTCTTGCAATGCTTCTGGCTGATATTCACTCCAAAATCGACAATTCTGCTTATTTACGTACCCATTGAGCCAAAAATGAGCTTCTGACCATAAAATGGACACGAAACGTGCGTCAGCTGCTTAAACCAGTGTTGCCAAAAAGATAATAGCTAAATAATCACCCTTTATATAAAAGAAGGAGAGGTGAAAAGACGCACCCTTGGCGAATTAAAACGCCCACGGTAAATGATGTTGATTTAGAACCAATAAGCAGAACACAGCTGCTACAGTGGAGACTAATTGGCCCTCTAAAGAGAACCATCTATCCCATACTCCTGCAGAACACTCCAGAGTGTACCTCGGGGAACTCGGTCGTATGCACATCTGTAAATCGGTTTGTCGTACCCCCAGTACCATTCTTAGATTGAAAAACTGGTCGTTTTCCTTCCGCCGGGGCGAATGCCGCACTGTTCATCCGCCATCCTGGACCTTACCATAGCTCCAGAACGCGCCTCCCACACCTTAGCGCAGACTTGCCCGGGGAGACTTAAAAGCGATGTGCTCTTGTAGTCGGCGCACAAACTAAACTAAAAATTTGACCCAATTCCGTCTTGAAAACAAAACCATGCCAACTGTTCGAAATTCGGCCACATTTCAGGTCATCTATAATTCCTTGACCTCATTCATAAAATAGTCAAGAAATCAGCCATCCACAGCCATTTAAAACGATTGCCAAACTTCAACGCTATAGTTTCGCAGCCAATATCAAAGCGAACGCACGCAACACATTTTCATTAGGCAATCCACGGAACGTAAACGCTCGCACAACAACAGCCACCAGATGCGACCACTTTAATAATTACAGAGTCCTTCAAACTTCGAGCTAACGAGCGTTAATAATCTCACTCAGTGCGAAAACTTTGGCCGGCATATTTGGGGACAAGTTTTGCGCGGCAACGACATCCTCAAAGCTATCAAATGACCGGGGATTACCCACGAAACTTAACGCGCAGACGGCGACGACGGAGCCTCTCCAAGGCGTAACAATAAATCAGATCCACACCCAGCAGGAAGGATGAAGGATAATTGCCCAGCGAGGAGATTGTTGCTGTTTTGTGAACGTCATCGCGGAAAATGGTCAACGTTAATGAAGAAATATTGTAGATGTTATTATGAGCAGTAGGCCGTCTTTGGGGATTTGGATAACGCTTGGGGAGTGGCGGCATGGCACTAGTAGATAATTGCCAGTTCGGGTGATTCCCAAGGGTGTCTTTCAAAACGTTCCTGGTGTCGGGATGAGACTCTTCTCTGACTGATGCTGCTGAGCGATTTTTTTGATAGTTTCTAAGGCTATTCCCTGCCATCCAACAAACATCGTTTCGGTCTGAGCTCTTCGTGAAATTTGCAACATTATTCCCTGGTGGCTTTCATCTACATCAACATCCCCTGCATCCCGCTGTAACCTAAGACTGTAACATCGCGTGAGCTCAGGCAGCGAATGACTCCAGTGAGCTCACCGCGCTTAATGTCCCATCATAGGTGACTTTAACAGCCGCACACCTTTCGCCGCCCCATCCCACAATTCCGCACTCCGTCATCTTCATAAAGTTGTTCAAGTACTCCTCAGCCATTTGAGTCCCACCGGAAGTACCCACGTACGTGTCACGTAATCCCCGCCCCACCCCAGCCGAGAATCACGTTGAAAAACAGACACCGAGCGGAAGTCTAATGTTGATTGTATTGTTGTACGACTTTTGAGAGTTAGTGGTAATTAACTCTCATCAAGGACTAAATACTTGAATCCCACACGTGATCCTTCGAGCACATTCCCATTCCGGCGACTTTACGAGCAGACGTTTCCAGAGGCTCATTTGTAGTTCCTAATGAAGTTCGGTCTTGATGGGAAAATCAAATTGCTTGCACGCAGAACTGTTTTTCATGTGAAGCCCCTCACCGACCGGCTGCCAGCCGGTTGACATTGGCGTGTGTGTGTGTGCGGGTCGATGGGTGGTGGTATCCCGGCGAGGATATACAAGAAAATTTGCATATGCACGAGGACATTGTTTCCTGGTGAATGCTCGGCGAGGGTGAACTCATATTGTCTCGTAAGATCGTAAAGTGGAAACAATGAGCAGAGGGCGCATGGGATCGGGTGGATGGACCGGCCAAGCTGTTGTATCCCTTCGAGGGGCGGCAGAGTTTCCAATGAAATTTGATTGGATTGTGAGACAAAAGGACTCTGATAAGTGCCGCATGCCAGTGGTACCTGTTGTCGATGTAATTTAAAGTAAACGTGTGCAGAGGTAAATGACCCGACAGGACACACTGGTAGGACTAAATTAAAGCATTGCGACATTCAGTCCGAAGCTCTTCCTCACAAGAGTTGTTGTCTGTTGTTACACTCGGTAACGGCTGTGAAGGACACAGGAGACCATGGCTAATAGCATGTGTTCCATAATTTAATAGTTTTCATTAAAAAAAACAACAGAAAGTAAGGCTCAAAGTGATGACGTCCAATACGAGACAAAAGGGTGAATCAGGGTGCTGGTTGCAAGACCTTGACGAATCTCAAGACCAAGGCCGGTGTTTCGTATGGTTTCAATTAAATTTCTCCTGCGTCAATGCCAAGGGCAGTCATTACAAGATTGGGGGCGTAACTGACGGTTCAAATGGAAATGAATCTATTTCGGGTGCTCATTGTTACCTCTGGACGGATGCGGAATGAGAGAAACAGGGGGAGACTTGCGAGGAACCGCATAATATGTTGTCGTATAATGATTTGATGACTTTTCGCCCAAGGGACGATTTTTACGACATTCAATCATACTCCTTTTGTAAATTAATTAAACAACTTAGGGTGAAATTACTCGTTAGGTTTTGATTGTTTTTTTGTTTACCTAGGGCGATTTAAGGCGAGTGCCTGAGGTTGGTGTATTTAAAGTAACTTCCTTCTGCCATCCATTGTTTACTGCAATCAAGTACGAGCGTCGTTTGATAAGTCAGTGACTTTTTGCATTTACGGCGCAGCAACTGAAACTGAGCTCACGTCGACTGGCATCACTTAATCGTCTACTAGAAAAGCTGCTTCACTTAGTTTAAGCCATTAAAAGCAGGCAACATCTTGCATTTTAACAAAAATGGGAAAACAGTGAGTTTTGTTAAGCATTCTGTTTTGCGTAAAAAAAAAGACATCACCAAAATCAGGAAAAAGTTTGATAAATACCAAGAAGCACCGGACCATTGATTTCAATGTTGGATTTCAACGTACCATCAATAAAGAGTGTAATGAGCTCCACTGTGGTCGTACAAGCATAAGTGGCGTTCATGTCGTCCAAATGAAGACGTCACGCCACAAACCGTCGACATAATCCACGAAAGATATATTTAATGATCTAAGAATCAAAGTGCAATATTGGGGCTCGGTTCTGTCATCTCCACAGAGTGGGTAGATCACATTTTAGACGTATATTTGGACATGAAAAAGCTATCCGCGCGATGATTGCAGCTATTTTTCATACTCGACCAGGAGCCCAAGCCGAACCGTGCCATCTCTTCAAGGGAGTGCCAACAGTCCTTTAATAGGCCGTATTCCTTTCTGTAGAAAAAAGGTCTTCATTATGGATATGCCAGCAACAGTCCAATAACTTCTCTCCGTTCGCGTTCCCAATCAAACTCTAACATGTCGTTACATCCACACCCACGTGAGCATTGAAGTCACCCATCAGGGTATAGGAATCCGTCTCCGCTATGCTATCAAGGGCAGCATCAACTTCATTCAGGAAACCCGCGTACTGTGCGTCTAGATTTGGTGCATATACCTGAACTAGAGCAAAAGTTGCTCTTTGCAGCTTGAGCTTTAAGATCCCTACTCTCCCTCCCAATGGTATCCACTCCAATATCCTGTCTGCCAGCCTGGGACATGTGAGTATCCCCGCTCCCGCCTATGCAGACAGTTTCCACCCGTCCATAAGGTACACAGTTCTAGATAGTCTTTGGTTCCTTGAAGAGCTATCCGCGATATTTAAACGATACCTGGCAGCTTCCCCAACTAGCTCGAGATCCTTTTCTGTGAACGATAAAACGTTCCATGCGCCTATCCTAAATCGATGCCGTTGCCGTTTGATCCCCGAACGCACTGGTTACCCCACATCCCCATAACGGCTCACGAGGCCATTGATGTGTTTCTCGTAATTCTTTCTGGCCATGCCCAACCGGCTGCCGAGCGGGACAGGCCGGTCACCAGACGCTCACAGCAATGTTCGGCCCGGCGGCTACATGAGTTGCGAGTAAACTTGATACGGGTACCAGATCGGAGTTCATTTCCCACGTCTGCGGGGTTTGTCAGACTAATCAAAAATACTACGTGTCCATGTCTCACAATCAAACTATGCCTTATTCGAACCAGTCTTGATGCAAGTATGGTCGGAGTCACACTGAATGAATAGTAGAGTAGAAGCCATTTGAATTTCTGTTCAACAACCCTCGTGACACTTTAATTTTATATCAACTGGCTGTATGTGGAATATTCAATGCCTCTGTAAAACAAAATTTATTTACGCTCGGTGGCGTATGTGGAACTTAAAAATGATAAAATATAAAATAAAAAAATAACAAAATAAAAATAATTCAAACTAATGAAGCAATTTTCGTAAAGCGGCATTCTAATGAATAAAGACAATTCAACCTTAAGAAGAGAGGTACTTTGTGTCACCATCGAGATATATATCTTAAAATAATTCCAAGACTGATCACATGACCCTTCTAGCCCCTAAGCCGGAAATCGGACATCCAACAACATATCAGTGAATCCTCCACGGCTTTGTATTGTACTCTTGCAATCTAAACAATTGTACGGATGACCTGCGTATTGAGGATAATCCCTCCGCGTCTTTGAGGTTTGAACATACTCCTAAATCTCCCCAGACTGACTTCGGTAGACAATTACGACGGCTATCACCGCGTATAGAGAATTACCTCAATTCTAGGCACTACATCATCCTCGACAGTTTTAAGTCCATACTTAGAGACGGTCTCCTGCTACCGAAACCCTTTTTCAAGAAGAACATCTTAACCAGCATCCCTCCAGATCCTACATGAGGTCACCAAACTGCGAAACGAAGGAGCACTTGTACTCTTGCCATCCATGTCCCTTGTTACTGCAACACATCATTTCATACTTGAAACGATTAATCACACTAATCGTAGATGGCCTGACGGTACATGGTGATTCATAACAATCCGATGAGACAGAGCAAGCCGACTTTGAGGACTCTTAAATGCATCATCACTGGGCTCAGTGGCATTGGAACAAATGCCTTCAGCTTGGCCCAGCTCCACAATGAATTCTGTAGAAGTTGAAGCGACGAGGAAGAGGAGGAAACCATTGTGCACCTTCTTTGCACTTGGAACGCCGCTCCGGAAGCGAAAGTCATCTAGGGGCTTACTTCATAAATAACCTGGCCAACATTAGTGTCAGCCATCTTCATCGCTTTGTCAAAAGGACCAAATGGTAAGCGGAGTAGGTTTGACTAGATCGCTTGGTAAGACAATGGGCATACGATGGCCTAAGTCAACTTAGCATTCTCTTCAAACGATTTGCAAAACTCCATCACACATCATCTCATACGTCTCCACTTCTCACTTCCTTCGTAAATCTGTCGGCGAAACACCACTGGCCATTGGTCTTCGTAAAGTGCAACGTCATCACTGAGTAGCTGGAGCAATGCCGCTGGCCAGCAAAAGTTCAAATAATTAAATACCCCCCAACGAAGTTTAACTTCCTACGAAACATTGCGTCGGCAAAATATACAACACAGCTTCCGGCGCGAGGATATACTCGTAATCTGCATTCAGTGTCAAGATATCTCAGAGGTTGGAATAAATTTGAACAAAAAATAAAACAAAAAAATTGCTCTCAGCGAGTGTGTCATTAGGACATGATTTAATGAAGAGACAATGGCACCCACGGACACCGCACACACGGAACGTAGAGCATTCAAGAGTTTCATTTGCAATTCAAACAAATTTCTAAAGCTACGCCCAGTGGGGGCAGCCGAAGGACATGGACATCCTCCATAAAGTATGTGTGCGGTGTTTGGCAATTTATGAAACGCTGCTCGTAGTTTTAAGCGGATGTGTCCGACATGGTGGTGGTGAACTTTTCACTCTTTTTCGGAATGACAGCACTGACATGAGTTGGACAAATGAAAAGTTTCTGCTAACAAATGAAGTTGTAAATTTGAATATTGCTAGATACGGACAGTTGGGCGACAGCCATGAAACTTGCATGACTTCAATTTAACATCTGTTTCTGGGCGGGCATGGAATTTGCCGAAATTGTTTTGGAATCAATTGCCTGTGTGGTGGTTGGGGGGTCTAAAATAGACTTTATATTCGTTTATGGTCGAGTTTAGAGTGACGAGCAGAGAGATGTGTAGGCGATGCATTTATTGCTTATCCAACATTTTGAAACATCTGATGTGTCCGAGGAAGTCCACCATCGGCCAGATCTTTACACTTCGGTTGGATCCTGAAAAAAATGGCGGCACTCATTACCTGTTTGACGGAACCAAGGCTGCATATGACAGCATGAATAGGGACGAGCTGTACAGTGCCATCTAGTGTCTAGTTTTGGCATTCCTGCCAAATTCGTCAGGTTGTGCACAATCGTGTAGTATGCCGATCAATGCGGCCAAACGAACAATAGGCTGTCTTTAAGGAACAACATCACACCATCGACGATTTGGACACAACGCCATCATAAGCTGACTTTAGACACGATAGGAATTACTCTTAAGACAGGATAGCCACGAACGGCTGTACAGCGACATGAGTAGAGCCAGCCGTCTACATAGTCAAAGCCTAAGATCGGTAGGCAATGTAGACTGCATGGAGAAGAACCTACAGCCTTCAACTCCGCGGCAGTTCGACAACGCAAAAGAAGACGCGTACGAAATCGATGGAGCAGACCAGTGAAGATAAATCGGTGGCAGCTGGTCATCGTGCCTTACCAGGCTTGTTGGTTGATACCCAAGTCCACCCCGGACTGTAGCCCCTCACACAATTGTTCAGAAGTCAATGGCTTTCTAATCCTGATTCCTCCTCTCTGTCAAAATGACATCAAATAAGGCGAAAAATCTCCACAAAGTTCCCTCCGCATCGCACACCCTAGTCACGAACCACAATCTATGGCCTATTACACCCATTTATCTAAGCCAATAGGCGTAACCATTTTTTTGCAAAAGAAAACTCCCATCTAATCGCCTAATCCATCGGATATAAAACTAAATCACTTCATCAGCTCAATTTCCCTCCACTGAGGGTCCACATTTCGACACAATTCGAGGACCTTCAACGCTGCCAAATCGTGACGGGGAAATGTTTCTTTCAAAACCGAACAGATTCCACCTCGCCGAAGGACTGATTGAAATTCTAATCAGGCACGGGCCCCGAAACAAGTGGAATTGAATTTGAAATTCCATCCCCACATCAAGGAGGCATACCCTTTCATTGTCTTCCCCGGGGTTGAGGTGCTGCCATTATGGTCGTTCGTTCCGTAAAACCACACCAGAAACATAATTTTGTTTGTTTTTTTTTTCCTTGCAAGCTGTTTGTGGGAGTCGGTTTCTTTGTGTGTGTGTATGTGTAAGGATATGTAAAAATAAACAGGAGAAAATAAATTTGAAATTAAGTTCATTTATGGCGGGGTTTCTCAGGTGTTTTGCCTGAAAGATGGCTTTTGTGTAAAGCTTTTGACGGTTGCGTGCCGTTTTGGTTGCTTTGTCCGGAAAATGCGCAGGCAAACATGAAGATGTGGAAAAAACGAGTGTATTCAAAGGCAGCGGTGGAAGAGAGATATTTCTGAAAGAGGTCGAGGTTCTTAAGGTTAAGTCTTAAAGTGAAATCATTTTGCTCAAGTTCAAAATTTGACTGCCCATGAACAAGTTTAAACAAACATCTGAAGGTGCATGGGTGCCCTGACGACCTTACGATCGTGGCTTCTTAAGCAAAAAATAGACAAACCTCAAGTCTTTGCTGCACAGTCAAACAGAATGCCCTTAAAAGAGGATTTAAATTAACCAGGATTAGCTTTCCTGGTTCCGCCATGAAATTTGGCGTAATTATTCTTGGTACTGTGGGGAGTTGTGGGAGAGAAAAAGAAACTAACCGCTCTATGCTTATCAGACGACTTTATTCACAAGAACTGAAGACTCTTTATGTTACAGTCAAGGAGTATTTATATGTCAATACTCATTGAAACTTTACCGTTTCGAGTGGATCACACGATCGGATGGGGCTAACCTTATGTACAAGTGCATTTAAGAGATACGTAAGACATGGTATAAACACTGGCGTAAGAAAAACACTCAACACTTTGAAATAAATGCCTACAGTACCATTGCAAAAATGCATTGTCAAAGTTATTTATGACCACGCCCATTAAACGCTCATCTTTTTAAACAAAGTTTGTTACGTATCCCATACGCATATGCATCAGTTACAAATGTCTTAATTAAATGAAATTAAGTCAATCTTGTCCTGGTACGACAAGAAATACTCTTCACGGCCCCATCTCTTTCGAGTCACTGACAATGCTCAAAGAGTATAACTCTGTCTAGAAAAAGCTTCTCAAACTTGGCCGTTCGGAGTCGGCATAAAACTATAGATCCTTTCCCCACGTGATAGAACAATAGCAAGCACATCACGAGTGGTTGCTGAGAAGCTAGGCCCTGACCCTCTACGGGCTGTAGCGCCACCCATATTATATTATTATTTTTAAATCAATCTAACAAATTAGACAGCAGTTTATGTTATTCTTAATATACTTAATTTTAATCACAAAATGTGCACATTTAATTTAATAGAACGGCTTTCAATTTTTCATCACTCTCAGTGATGTCACATTCCCAACCACTTTGGTTTGGTTGGACTTGAGTAAATCTATATTTGCTATTCTCTCTCTATCCCATTAAAATCGTGTTCAAAATGGCTACTGCACTCAGCCAGCTCAGCTATCCAATCCTCGGTAATCCGAATCCGCCATCATAATGAAGCTCTTGCCATGCTTACTCAAGGTTTCGGAAGTTGTTCGACCTAAAAAGTTATTTTTGTGGTACACTTCAACGCCGTTCAACTTAACCGAATAGCGTGATACTTACACCATTGGAAAAGTCATTTTGCGTAGATGTGCACAATGTACAGATTTATGTTATAATAATGCCAGAAAATATCGTAGAACGCATTTAAACACATAATCGTCGAATTTCGACGACGGGCGAGCCTGGTTTTAATAAAAATAAAGAAAAAAAATATAAATTTTTGTGAGTGCCGTCGCTAACAAAAATGGATACTACACGAAGGGATTTGCAGGATCGTACATATTCTGAAAATAGAAAAAAAAGACGGAATTCTGTTAATTGCAAAATGTACACATTTTTGTTACACTTCTTCTATATTCAATCACAAATTAGAAGAACAAAAAATAATTTGTTTGTTAACTGAAAAAAAACAGACAGCTTGCTCATTCCATTACAAAAAATTTAATTTCGTAGTAACGGGTTCAAAATAATACACAACTTCAAGTCAAAACACAAAAAACACGTTTGTACCCGATGCGTCGACAGATGCTCCACTTGTGTTGATCTGGTGGAGCTCACGTGATCCTAATGACTTTTCGCTTTTTGAATTATAATTCTCTATCATATTTAAAAGAGAAATAAAACTACCAGCGAAAGTGGTATTTTCCCTCATTCTGCGCCGCGACGAAGTTCCGCTGAAGATCCAAGTTCGATTCCGGCCACAAAAACTTTCACATTGACAACACCTCCCGCTTTACTGTGCTGCAGAGAGTATAACAGAAATATAATATCAACGAGTATAACAGTCATCAGAGTTCAAAGCCGTCATTCACTCTTGATGGACTAACCCCCATAGCACGGGTGGTTACTGTAGAAGCTAGAAGCTACGCCTTGAGTTGTAGCTCCACCCGCAGAAAACGAAGGAAAAAGGCTCCAACAACTACGTGCCTGCCTCCAGCAACAACTGAAAAGAGACCAGCTATGTTAAACACAAATGAATGAATAATTGTTGCCCCCCTTCTCAGTCAAGACCCGTCACAAAATGTCAAACACCGCCGTAATCTCCCACAAGACAGTATCCGCAGGAAATGCAGACACTAACGATTTCGCTTCAACATCTCGAAAGCAATTTGCAAATGCATCTCACAGACGTTCCTGTCCGTCGGCGATTTCCTACGTGACGAATTGAAACCCGTCCACCGCCAGTGCATCAGTGAGATTATTTGGTTAAAAAATACTCCTCTTTGCGGTGCCGTCGAATGTTGGTTATTCGACGCACGTCCTTCCGGCGAGTCGTGGCATCGATAATGGAAGGGACGCGAAACCGGAATCCTACTTCCGTAATTCTTTTGTGCGGCGCCTTTCGCTTATCCCATCATTTGTGGCAAGGGAGCACAATCCCGATTGCGACTACATCTCTCCCGCAACACGTTCCATCGGTCATAATTTGTAATGACCCTTTCGGTCTTCGGTTGGTGGGGGATAGTTCTTTTCGACGAACGATGTAACCATTGACTTGTGTGTGATGGGAGATGATGGCAAAGGTTATTGAATTCACATAAACGTGTCTCTTGCCTGCGAGAGGACTGAGGCCAGATTGGCGGGGAAATGTGTTAATTTGATGGTGTTGCTTTGAGTGAATATTTGAGATGGACATCCGGGGAAGAGCGTTGAATGGATTTAAGGTGGCCTCGGATCATATCACAAGTCCCTAGTGGTGCGCTCGTCAAACGAAGGACACGGTTGAGGATGCTGAGAAGGCTTTTTGTTGTTAATGGAAACTCAGAAGTTATCCGAATCCAATAGCCATAAATGAACATAAGCAAAATTGTGCCACATATCGTGCTTCTCGAGGTGAATAGGTTGATAGACGATATTGTGTGCGTTTCGAGGTGAGCCTAGAGGTGTTGATTAACCCTTTTCGAAACGTCGACTTTTCTTACATTTGTCTGGGAGTGCTACTTCGTCAAGTTTTTAGTCGAATTCCATTACAAAGATGGCTAGACAATATAGAGTGTATGGACAGCACTGCTCCAGCCTGAAGAGCATTCCACTCCACGCCAGTAGGGCAACGCAGAGGAGTCCCACGAAACCAAGGGAGCAAGCAAATGGAGAAGGACCTCTGCCAACTTGGCGTGTTTAATTGGAGAGAGCTGGGTAAAGCTTGTAGGTGCGTTGGTTAAAGTCCATCCCGGACTGTAGCGCTATCAGAAGAAGAAGAAAACTATCTTCCGTCAACAGGATGTGGTCAAGTTTCGCTATATTCAGATCTCAACATGTCTCACAACAGAATCGTTGACCAAAAAGTTGGAAGTTGCCCGGCAAGAAGACAAGCCATGTCATATCCGTGGAAAATCGGGTGCAAAACTATTGTAAACCCCACTTCTCTGGGGGCTAAGGCGCACGCTCAGGCGCATATCAGCCAAGTACCAACCTGCAACAATCTTCAGAAACACCTATCATCGAGAATTTCTTTGGAACTGGGGTTAGTAAGGGTTGACCAGATAGCACCATTTACTGTCCAGCAGTCAAAATTTGCAGTAAGATTAGCCATTTCATTATGCATCGTGTCACGCTTGCCGAGCGTGTGGAAATGCTTTCGAAATTATGGCTCAGTTGTAAATACGTAACGTGATCCGGAGGTCGGTCGTCATCATGACTTCAGTGTGAAGACAATTCCTCCCATCGTGGAAGGTCTGAAGCCACCAACCAGACAGATTTGTGTGCGAGATGAAGAAAACTTAGACGAAATAGCGGCCAGAATCAGCTGAATTGCGCATCGTCAGAGAGTCAACCTGGCTTAATTTGGGGTTCATTTTAGGCCTGTACATGATTGTGCTGATGCATGAGTTGAAGCTGCACGACCACAGACAATACCTTGAGTTCGCTAATTGGACGCTGGAGAGCTGGACCGGAGATCGGACGTGGTCCAGTGACTAGGTTCGACTGCGCATCAATGCAGAATGGACCCAACATGTTGGTCTAAGTGAGCCACTACCCGCAAAGTTGTAAATGCAGCCATCCACCTACGACATCCATGCATCCTCAAAGATTGACTCTTTGGTGCATCATCGAACCTTATTTCTTTCCAAATAAGGAAGCAGACACCGTTGCTGTCAATGGTTCAGGTACAGACCCAGTTTTTGTGGCCAGAGCTCGACAACATCAATATACCAGAGCTGTGGTTACAACAAGACGGTACTGCATGTCATAAGAGACATGCCACAGCGACGCAACGCCCGAACTTGTGAAGGAGACATTTTGGCGTCTGGTCATCAAACGGCAAACGCCACTGGCTGCCGTCAACGTGCGATTTGACATCACTCGATTTTTTTCTCTGGGGCTACTTATCCTTAGTCTACGTCTACAAGCCCACCACATTGGACGAGCCCGAGGCCAACAATCGAGGCACTACTGCAGGAATAACACCGTGCCGCACACATTGGAGAGAGTCATCATAAATTGGAACCACCGCTTGAAGCAATGCCACCGAAGCCGAAGGGACTATTAAACTGATGTGCTCTTCAAGAATGTAGCTTCGACATAAAACCAGAATCAATTCTATATTTCCCACCGTTTGTTTAAATTTCTTTCTCTACCATCGACATCGGACCCCCTTTCAAATGGCTGTCACTGTTTATGAGCGTTTCCTGAATTAGTATCGACTACCAACCACAGAAGCTTGATGATGTTGTGTTCGTGGGAAGCAAGCACTTTCACTTGTTCACGTTGGTGAAAGTTTGTTATTCTGAAATAAGACGATCAGTTGTGAATGTCTGACATTTATTGTTCGTTATTCTTCGTCTTTTATACTTAAAAGTAGCTTTTTCAACAAAATACTGGCAAAATACTTGTAAACGCACTATTAGCGCAGTACACGTCAAGCGTTCTTAATTGCAAACATTTGTTAATGATGCAATGCATCACATTCTAAAACTTTATAAAGGGTGGTTAAATCTTAAGGGCCGATGTTGATTTTGAATAAAACACAAATTACTTAAATTGAAATTATTGTCATTTCTTTTTATTATGGTAATATTGGTATGGTTCAATTATGTATGGAACAAAATATCGGCCAAATGACCGCAGCGACCTCGGCGGCACACCTCCATCTGATGGTCCAAATTTTCGATGACGCTGAAGCATAATTGAGGTTCTATGCCGTTAATGTGCCGAATTATCTCCTCCTTTAGCTCTAGAATTGTTGCTGGCTTATCGACGTACACCTTTTCTTTCAAATAACCCCAAGGAAAAAGTCCAACGGTGTCAAATCACATGATCTTGGCGGTCAATTGACATCGCCACCACGTGAGATAAAACGGCCATTGAATTTGTCGCGCAAAAGAGCCATTGTTTCGTTAGCTGTGTGGCAAGTGGCACCATCCTGTTGAAACCACATATCGTCCACATTCATATCTTCCAATTCGGGCCATAAAAAGTCCGTTATCATTTCGCGATAGCGAACACCATTCACAGTAACTGCCTGACCGGCCTCATTTTGGCCACATGATGTCGCCAGCCCATAAACCGCACCAAACAGTCACTCTTTGTGGGTGCATTGGTGTTTCGACAATCACTCTTGGATAACCATTCGCCCAAATGCGGCAATTCTGTTTATTGACGAATCCACTGAGGTGAAAATGTGCCTCATCACTGAAGATGATTTTCTTCGAAATTGATCATCCACTGTTGCCATTTCTTGCCACCATTCTGACCATTGACGACGCTTGAAATGGTCAATAGGCTTTAGTTCTTGAGTCAATTGGGCCTTGTAAGCGTGTAAATGCAAGTCTTTATGCATAATGTTCATCAACGACGAGCGTGAGAGGTGCAATTGTTGGGCACGACGACGAGTTGAGGTGGACGGCACTTTAGCCACACTATCGCGAACAGCAGCAATATTTTCTGCAGTACGAGCTGTACGAGCATGCACTGGTGTTTTCGCATCTCCTACAGACCGGTTTGCTCAAATTTTTGCACGATTTTTCCGATTGCAGGCACATTTGGACGATTAAATTGACCGAAAAAATCACGGATAAGCCTGAATAACTTTAACGCGTTGTCAAATGAAATGCAGAAAAAAACTTGATTCACATTCAACATCGGACCTTAAAATTGTTTCAACTAAATGCTGGCTGAGTTCGTTAACGCAATATTAGCGCCGTACACGTCAAGCGTTCGTCAAACATTTGGCAATGATGCAATGCATCACATTCTAAAACGTCATATGAAAGCAGGCGATGCGCAAACAAAAGCAACCGGCGCATCGCAGATTAGAGTAATGCCTCACAACCCCAAAAAGTGATTGCATACCATGACAAAGGCAGTGATGCTTAGCGATGCGCATTTTTTTGACGTTTACCAATTTAGCCTTGGTGGAATGGTGCCTTACCGCCAGAATAACAGGCGTTGGCTTGACCCGGAATTGCATTCGCTGGTGTTGTTGTCCAATTCGCCCTGCTTTAGGACAAGAGTGGTTGTTTACGTTGGATAGTCTTGGGTAATGCCGTGACATACTGTGGCAAATATTCCAATCTTGGTAGAACTTTACATCGTCCAAACTCTAGCCTTTAAATACAATCGTGTCTCAGTAGCGTTCTCCATTTTCAGTCAATTTGTCGAACTGCTCAACCAAGGAACAACTGACTATATGGGTGGCTCTACAGCCTGTAGAGAGCCGGGCCTAGCTTCTCAGGAACCAGTCGTGTTGTGCGTACTATTGTTCTCTCACGAGTTGAAGGGACCTATAGTTTTATGCCGACTCCGAACGGCCAAGTTTGAGAAGCTTTTTCTAAACAGGAACAGTCTTTAAGCATTGTCAGTGACTCGCAAGAGGTGGGGCCGTGAAAAGTATTTCTTTCCGTACCAGGAGTCAAACCTAGAGAGGGGTTCAATTGCGTAGGAGTCGACGCACATACCCACAACGCCACGGGCCACTTTGATCTACATAATAGCTGAGTCAATTGGATCTTTTCCTCTTGCACGAAGCTTGCCAGCGAATAATCCATTTCAAAGACATTTGGCGATAGACTTTGTCTGGAGACGAACTTCTCGTCTTTAATCATTTAAATTGATTGAGCAGTTTGAATGGAACCCATTGTGTGACTCGCCCTTTGAAAGGCCATAGAATCCACAGCAAATTGCAACGCCACACAGAGAAGAAATACGTTTTTCAAAGTTTTCAGTATCAAAAATGTTTCCCATCAATTATCTTCGTCGTTGTTTCATGTTTCGAACATTCTTCCAACCATTGTGTGGATGTGGACGTTATTGATTTAATTCTGAGAACATTCACCTTGTCTGGTTGCTCAACTAATCGAAACTCAATCAACAAGTTCCCTTGGGTGGTCTGTTTTCAATTAAATCTGTGAAGTACGGGTGGATTCGTACACACACTTTGCACATGAATGAGAAACTCACTTGGTCTTGCCTTTTAATCTTCAGAATTCCTCCCTTTCCTTACTCACGAGCAACAACGTAACCACTCGTTGTTGAGGGACTTCATTTTGGCAAGTGTCCTTGGCCTATAATTGTAATCGATTTTGCACGATGGGCTTTTGCTGGTGAAGAATGATATGAGTGACTTCCCCTCATCTCAAGCACAAGGTGGTTGTGTGGAACATTGATGTCTATCACCCTGCATAGGCATGAGATAACATTTGTGTTGTATTGTTCATAAGAGTGGCTCCAAAAGAGAGTTTAAAGCGCTTCAGACTTCTGTCTGAAGTAGTGCTGTGTGAGCTGTGTGAAGTAGGGTGATTTTGTGGGCTAAGCATAGCAGTGAGAGGGGAAATCTGATGTAAGGGACTTTGCTGAGGCTAAAGGCAGAAAGACACTGTTTCAAGAACTCCGATTATTGCTCAGTTAAATTTGAAATAGTTCTTTTTTAAAGCTCTTCTTTGTCATCATCATCTTGTCCTAGGGATCCTAAGGCCTCTTCAACGGCAACTCGCCATAGTGTGCGGTTTCTGGAAATGTGCCTCAGTTCACCCTGACCCTTTCCCAGTTGCCGTGCTTCCTTCCCAACTGTTCTTCGTCGTATTTCGAGGACCGCCGCGTATCCTTTCATCCTCCGTAAGCAGGTTCCATTCCATGGCGTGATTTGCTACGGAGCTTTCACTTTTTCGGAGAGTGTAACCAATCCGCTGCTCAACAAGTCGTAACATGGCGTTTAGCTTTTGCATTACTTCGCCAAATCGAGGATAGCATCCTAAACGCCGACTTAGCTTTGCTTATTCAGCTTGCTACATCCAGTTCTGTTCCGCCGTCAGTTGAGACAACACTGCAAAGGCATTGGAAACTCTCTACTCTTTCAACCGTTTGTGCAATGCAATGCATACTTGAGTTGATGAGTTCGGTCGCAGGCTGATCTGTTTTTGTCGAATTACTTTTGAGGCCAAAGACGTCACCCACTCTCTCCACATTTGCTGTCATTTGGACATTAAGCACCATTAGTCTGTTAGATGGTAGGCATATAACGTCATCGTAGTGGGGATGTTTTCATATGCAAGATTCCATCGAATTCCTACATTTCCTATCGTATAGCACATCGGTTACCGCCGAACCCCACTTTGTACTTCGAATTCCTTAGACAGCCTTCTTCTGTGCAATACGTGACCTGTGGACCCATCGTAGGTAGACTTGACAATTGCTATTAATTTATCTGGAATGCCTCTCCTGCGTAAAGCACACCAAATATTCGCTGTTAATAGTATCGAACGCTTTTCGAAATTGATAAACAGCAGGTGAAGTACCGATCGATATTCAACCCGCTGTTCGATGATGATCCGCAAGGTGTTGATGTGGTCGACATAAAGGGTGATTTTTTAGCTATTATCTTTTTGGCAACACTGGTTTAAACAACTGACGCACGTTTCGTGTTTTGTTTCACTGTCAAACATCTTCAGTTTGGTCTATAATTTAACCATGAATCGTCTTACAAGCGAACAACGCTTGCAAATTATTGAATTTCAAAATGCGGGCTCTTGGAAAATTGGCCGAAGATCCACTTTTTTACCGAAAAATTGTGTTCAGCGACGAAGCTCATTTTTGGCTCAATGTGTACGTAAATAAGCAGAATTGTCGATTTTGGACTGAATATCAGCCAGAAGCATTGCAAGAGCTACCAATGCATCCAGAAAAAGTCAGTTTGGTGCGGTTTATGGGCTGGTGGCATCATTGGACCGTACTTCTTCAAAAATGATGCGAATCGTAACGTAACTGTGAATGGTGAGCGCTACCGTGAGATGATATCCAACTTTTTTTTGCCCAAAATGCAAGAGCTTGACTTGCATGACATGTGGTTTCAACAAGACGGTGCCCCATGCCACACAGCACGCGCAACAATGGACTTATTGAGGGGCGAGGCGAGTTCGGTGAACATTTTATTTCACATTCGGGACCGGTCAATTGGCCGCCTAGATCGTGCGATTTAACGCCTTTAGACTATTTTCCGTGGGGCTATGTTAAAGCTCATGTCTATACAGACAAGCCCACTTCAATTGACGCATTGAAGCATTTATTCGTGAGATACCGGCCGAAATGTTGGAAAGAGTATGCCAAAATTGGACTAAGCGGATGGACCATTTGAGGCGCAGTCAAGGTCAACATTTGCATGAAATAATCTTCAAACATTATATTATATTGACCGTACTATCGATTCAAATAAAGATTTCATGCATTTTTCTGAATTTTATGTGTTTTCTTTTTGAAAACTTTCCTATAGCTTTTCAAAAATCACCCTGTTGAAGGATTCAGATCGGAAACCTGCTTGGTCGGAGTCGAATGTGTTATCAGAATGTTCTTTGATTTTTTTTTTTTATCTTAGCCACAGCTGGCAGCGCGCATATGCCTCTCAAGTGTTCCCACTGCATTAGGCTGCCTCTTTTTGCGAGCTTGACGGTCATCCCCTTTTTTCACTCACCCAAGCTTCCAGGTTCTTTCCACAAGTGGAAGCAGTAGTTGCGCGTTCTGTGGGTAATCCATCATAGTCCTATCGCCTAATTGGTTTTCAGTGCTTTGATGACGGTAATGATCTCTCCCTTACTGGGTGTTCTAACAGCTCGATGCAGCACTTGGTTGAGTGCCTGCTCTTTGTTAGAGGGGTCCCCGGTTCGAATCCCAGTGAGAGTCACCATTTGCCGTTAGGATCAAATTAACGGCATGATCACTGGAGTTATCGATCAGTGGTAGTAGTCCGAGTATGGCTATCGCAATGGACCAAAAATGGTCCAAGTGTGCTGGCGGTTTCGCTGGCAGCCCACCTACCTACCCAACTACTTGTGGTACGCCTTCGGGCATTTATCTCCACTGGCGTCTCAGACTGACTTGAGTCCACATTGCTGGCGAGTACTCGGTTCAAAACCGAAGCAAAATGCTTCATTCATAGTTTGAGCTGATCCTCATTCGATATGAGCAACGAACCGTCTAGACCTTTCACTGGCTATTGAGTAAAGCTGTGGTCAACTATTAGCTCTTTAGTGCAGCTAGAAATATCAATAGATTCTGCTGTTGTACCTAGCTGCTTCTTTTTTCGTAGCAAACGCATTGATATAATTGCTCTTTTCACGCTGCATGCTACGCCTCAACTTCATGGGATATAGGGAATCTAGGAGTCGCTGCAAATCGAGCTCTGAGTTGTTTTCGTTCGTCAATGTTTCTCCAAGTGTCCTCGGAAAGCCACGCCTTACGCCTTGTATCTTCCCTGCGTTCAACCAACAAACCTTTGAGCACCGATGTAAAAACCTTTTTCACAGCATTCCAATGGTCTTGTATGAAGTTGGGGAATGAGCTGCTGATTGTTAATACACCACATGAGAGATGTTCCCTTAGATCTTGGCCCACATCGGGTTCTAAGATCTTCGAAGGAACATCATTCGTTTGAAAAGTGGTGCTAAGACGGAGTGATGGTGTCACATAGACCAACGTGGGTGCATAGTATTTCCACACATTCTGTGCAAAATAGATCCAATTACGGAATTAAATTAGGGTAACCACCAAGACGAAGAACTGGGCTCTAATCACATACGACGAGAATCGTCTGATGCTAGCGTTTCGACAATAGTTTCGCTTATTGAACTACTACTGCCACAGCAAGACATGTTCCAACATTGCAGCACCTTTCTTTTCCGGAGAACACCATTTGAATTGAATTGAAGATATCCGGGTGTATCGCAGAAGATACTAGTACTGCGACCATAAAGATCTATTGTACCCCCTCAGTTTGGTCTATGGTTTAAGTGCTGCCTTCACAAATCTTACATCTTTCCTGTATGGGATTTCTTGAGAGTGAGTTTCCCTGAGTCTTTCTCTGGCAAGGCTTGGGCAGTCACTTGGTTTGTGAATCATAGTTTCCTTAACCTGGCCACAGTGCCTACAGATTTCTGATTGATACCCATTTTATGGAGGTGATTTTACGTTACATACTGCGTGCATTCGTGCAGTGCTTTTACGTTTCAGAGCTTCTTTGGGTCCTTCCTTTGGCTTCGTCAGCGGTGCGGTGATTTTCAGCCACTCCACCATACTGTCTTTCATGCAATTCATGAATAAGAGACCTGCTTTCAGTGTGCAGCCTAAGAATTAAGGCTTAATGCAACTATCTGTTTTGTCCTAGGACTTTTCCTAGTAGTACCTCTTGGAGCGTTGTCATCTGCGTAGTTGTCAGGGCGGCATTAAGGCAGTCTTTGGCTAGAACATCCATTTTTACCCCAATGCACGCCTTTTTGTATGTTGGGTCAAGGTTTGGTTTCTAGACCCACAAGCAATACATCCTTCGGCATATGCTGTACCACCATTGATTAGGCGGCTTTTTAATGAGTTATTCATCTCCACGCCCAACTAGACTTGAGCAACCATCCAGATGAGACATGACCGTACTGAAATGGTTGTTACCGGCGACCACCATACGGAGATGCTAGTTTCACTACCATGATTTTCCGCCATGTAGAGAGAGGAGAACACCGTGCAGAATTCGTCATTCCTCAGTAGTACCACAAAATCATTGCCTTTCCAAGCCCCAAATGAATTCGTAGTCTTCCCAAATGCAAAGAGTTTAATGCAATTTAAACGATTTAATGTTAATTAATGGAGACTCGACAAGGGCCCTCTGACAATTCCTGAACAAATTTCAGCCTTCACTTGTGAGACCATTAAAGTTTATTATCCTCTCATCGTCCCAACATTCATGTGACAGCAAGACCTGAAAACTACCAAGCGAAGTAACCGCCTCAATAATGCATGCCACAGGACCAAGTGAATGTTAACATGGCCATATAAACCCAGCTCACAGCACACCGCTGACCTCAATTAATTACCGTAAATGGAACAATTAAAATTCACTTCACTCTTCCTCCTCCTCCTCCTCCTCCTCACAAGCTCCTGTAAATTGGTTTCAAATAAAAGAAAAAGCCCCACCTCGGCAACCGATTGAACTGAGTCCCACCACTTTAATCACCGAATCCAGTCGAATTAATGACCAACGAAATGGAGTGGAACCTGAACTTTTGTAAAATGTTTTTTCCCGAAAATGGCAGTGGCCAAGGTGCTGGGTAATACCTTCGAACAGTTGAGACATTCGTCTGTCTGGGGGGGCTTGTGTAATTAAACTGAAGCCAGATGGTTAAGTGAATGCCTCAATTGGGCTTATTGACTTGGGATCATTATCCTTTTGGGAGTGAGACTGCCATCAACTGTTGCCCTGCGTTGAGGTGCGTAGTTAATTTGAGTCAATTTTATGTCGAGACGAGTTAATGGGCCATCAGCTGCTTCGGGGACTCTGAGTGTAATGGAATTTAGGATGATGTGGATCGTTAAATTTATGAGGCGTTATCACGCTAGCTTCGTTTGAGTCATTCTTGGTGATTGTTGGTGTGTGTCTTTTGAGGACTCTGGCAGAAGAGTGATGAATGATTTTTGATTGATATGCATTTGACAGCTTGGACATCTTGTGATCGCGTGGATCTTGTCGTCTTATGGGCGAATTTCAATCTGACAAAAAAATTAATATGTGACTGGACGATGAGACATCCGAGCAGATTTTATGTGCATTTCCGGCACTACTCTGGTTAAGGAAACGTATTTTCCATAGGGAGACGCTTACTTCAGTGGAGTTCCAGAAATCCACTACAAATGACATGCTGTCTTTGATAGGGGATGTAGTACGTCTTTGGATTAACTGCAACCCTTAGATACAATATTAACTTATCCGGCCGGCGACCCATGGAGGGTCCGAGCCTGAGCAATTGCTGCCTTCAAGACCAAGCTGTCTTACATCCGCGACTGCATGGTCTTTATACCAGAGATTCGGTCTTCCTCTGCTTCTCGAACCAGTAGGCTCGGATTCAAAGACCCTCTTTGCTGCAGCATTGTTGTGCATGCGCTCGATGTGGCCGAGCCAGTGCAGTCGACGGTTTTTTGCCTTTCGGACTACATTCACATTCGGTACAGCTCGTAGAGTTCGCGGTTATGTGTTCTCCTCCATTCTCCTTCCTCGCAGACCATATATCCGTCGTAGAACTTTTCTTTCGAAGGTACCAAGAATCAGCTCTGCAGTTTTGCTTAGCGTCCAGCTTTCGGCTCCATAGAGCAGGACTGGCAAAATAAGAGTTTTGTAGAGCATGATTTTGGTCCTTCGAGTCAGGAGTTTTGAGCCCAGTTGTTTTGACAAACCGAAGTAGCACCGGGCACCGGCCAAGGGCGATTCTACGACGGATCCCCACTGTGATGTCGTTTGTGAAATTCACGTTTGCCCCGAGACAAACTCCTTTACTACCTCGAAATTAGATACAATAGATCTCTTTATGTCGCGGTGTTGTTGCCTTTGCGGCATGGATCTTACAAAATGTCCAACTACTTAAATACTTTGACCCTTTTTTGGTCGTTGACCTGATCTAAAGCTGCCTTCTATCCTTGATGGTCTGAGGTACTTTGCTTTCACTCACTAAAACCAACGACTGTTTGCCGAAACGAGTGATTGCTACAGAAGCTAGACCACACGACAACCAGTTTTAAAGGGTCTCCGAAGAAGGAGTGGCCATAACCAACACGATTTTTCATGCATTTCATCGACAACATTAATACTCGACTATGATACATCATAGTCTGGTGCTGGAGCCTTCGTGGAGCGCGACAACACTAGACCGCACACCTCATTAGGTAAATTTGCGCCGGTCTTCCAAGCGAAAGCCTATGCGATCCTAATGGCCACAAACTTTATTGTGAAGAACAGGTAGGAATTTGTGTCCGCAGTGACAGCCAAGCCAAGGCCCTACTCAACCCTTTAACCACTTCCAGGGTAAACTAAGAATGCAAGTCTTTTCTGAATTGGATCGGCAGTCCACGGCAGAGCCACTACGGGAACTCAGGAAATGGGATAGCCGCTGAGCTTGTTAGACAAGGATCAGAGGAGATACTCTTGGAACCCGAACCTGCGTTGGGACTACCCGCATCCTCGGTTAGGGCTTCCATCGATGGCTGGCCTTCTCGAGAGCCCAACCGGAGGTGGCATGACTCTCCAGGATGAAGACAAGCCAAGCGCATGCTCCCAAACGTCTGTATGGAATCCTCGGCATCCTTGTTACTTCTTAACAGAAAAGACTCCAGACGACTTACCAGCGTAGTAACGGGCCACAACACCTTCGCCAAACACCTTTCTTTTTTATAATTTGCGCGCGCTCAAGGGATTGCTAATACCCTTAAGTGTCCGGGGTCAAGACACAGCACGGGCCGAAGGTATAGAGGAGGGAGAGGAGGTACCTGTGTACATTGGTCTTAAATATTTGCGGGTTGTAGACTGTGGGAAATATATGGCTGGGAAGAGCATTCCAAATTCGCGTAGTACGGCTGAAGAACGAGTCTCTAAATTTAACTGTTCGCCTGAAAGTAGGCTTAATGGTAAACTGATGAGCATTCCTGGTGTGACGAGTATTGCGGGTGAAATCATGGAGAAGAGGAATGCAGTTGGCTAGCTCACTTGAGCGTCTTTTGTTGAAATAGCGATAAAATACGGACGTTCGATCGAGTCTAATGACTTTGCGACATTGTTGTCTCCTATAAGTTTTATCGCTCGCTTTTGGATTCTATCTAGTAGGTGCAGGCTGGTCTTTGGGGCACCAGACCAGATATGAGCGTTGTACTCAAGCTTGGGGCGGATATACGCCTTATAAATGAAAGCCAAATCAGATGGGGTGAAATATTTCTTGCATCGATTAAGGAAACCTAAACATTTCGCAGCATTTTTGACGACCTCAAATATGTGATCGTTGCAACTAAGTCTTGTGTTGGTACACATACCAAGGATGGAAAGCTTTCCGGTTTCATCGACACAAGCGCCATTCATGGATAATGTCTGATTAACAAGCGTTCGCTTGAGTGACAGCAGACAGCATTGAGTTTTTGAAGCATTGAATTCCACTCTGTTGTTGTTTCCCCAGTTAATTATGCTGTCAAGATCGGAATTCAAGGAGCTTAACATACGCTGCCGTTCCAATTCTACGGCCGAAGGGCAGGGTCGCGAGTCTCGGAACGAATATGAAAAGCTGAGGGTGCTGTCATCAGCGAAGGAATGGATTTGATTAGAAGTAGCAGACAAGAGATTATTAATAAAAATTAGAAAGAGTGTTGGAGACAGAACAGAGCCTTGGGGTACACCAGCATTTATTTGGTGGATATCAGACTTGAACCCATCCAAAACAACTTGAATTGAACGGTTCGAAAGGTAATTTCTAATCCATAGAAGAAGAGATTCATCGATACCATATGCACGCATTTTCGACAAAAGAGCTTGATGCCAAACTCTGTCAAATGCCTTAGAAATATCAAGTGCAACGATCTTGTTTTCGCCAGCATTATGCAAAGATTTGTTCCACTTTTCGGTGAGATAAGCCATCAGATCACCAGTGGACCTGTTGCTACGGAAACTGTACTGCCGGTCATTAAGAAGCTTCCGCGATTCAAGAAATTTCATAAGCTGACGATTCATCGGCGTTTCCATGACCTTAGAAAGAAGGGACGTAAGTGCTATGGGTCGGTACGAGGTGGGTGACGAAGATTCGCCCTTTTTAGAGACGGGCTGGACAAATGCTGTTTTCCATCTGCTCGGAAAGAGACCTAAAGAGTAGGATAGATGAAAAAGCTTACGCAATGGTTTTGCCTAAATGTGCTTGGCCTAAGCTATGAAACCCTCTGCGACGCCTGTGGAGAAGACGACGACACTGCAGAGAACTCCTCTGCAACTGTCCCGCCTTTGCTTGGATCAGTTGGCAGTTTTTTGGTGCTGATGAGGTGAGAGCTGATGATGTATGATCCTCATCACAGAATCGCCAGCGAAATTCCATTAAATGTAGGCTGCTGCCTGATAGTACAATGGACCAGTTTTTGATTCTGAGTGATCCAGCGCAGCGTTCAAAAACCTCTAACAAAAAAAAAATTATACATCAATTGTCAGCAAGTGACCTGTTGAGTCAAGGACATGTTGCAGCAGGCTTAGCGGGTAGCTTCTGTGTCGAGGAGAAGGATGGTGGCATGCCTGTAGCTGACTGACTGCTTGTATGGAATGCAATGACAAGCATGGGACTGTGAACTCTTCCCTGAGGTACGCCAACTCCAGTCCAGCCAAGACTTCTTTCCATTACTTAAACACCCTTTTATCCACAAGCCCTCATTCGTTTTCCACCTTAATTGCGATTCCCCGTCTTTGACTTCAAAACAATTCTCGCCGTTTCAGCAATCTAATGTTCCGCATAATTAAAATGTTCCCCAAAGCAGAGTCGCACACCCAAGGACTGTTGAAACCCCAAAAAAAGCTCCCCTCACAACTACCTCAAGCAAAATCTGGATAAAGACCGCTCCCCCTGAGCCACATTCTCACCTACCAACCTCCCAAATGACAGTGTTCGCGATTTCCTTGTTGACACAATTAGACTGCACGAAGGCTTGGCTGGGGTAAAGTACTCCGACCGTGAAAGTGAAATGCCAGCCAAACAAAAGTGTTGCCAAAGTCGAAAGCGGGGGCAATTGACATGAGCTGGGGTTTGGGCGTGCAAAATTAAATTTCCCAAAGGAACAAAGCTCTCAAAGGAGCTCACACTGATATGACTGCGAAAACTCTCCCCCTTGCCGCTTGGAATTGGCGCTTTATCAGGGGGTTGGGGGCTTCCCCGAGTGCCCTTCGCAAAGTTTGTCTAATAGAATTTCGCCTGCGGTATCTGGAGAAACTGTCACCTGGTTTTGAAGCAAATAACAAACGTTCATAGGTGGCACGGGTGTGTTGGTCGTGATATGGGGATTATGGATGCGAGGCGCGCATGAGATGCGAGAGCAAAGATAAAGATACGTGAGACTGCTGGAATTGGCATGAGGGTCGTTGTTCGTTAATTAGAGTGAAGCCATGTGAACCTGATGGCTAATGGCTGCGTCGCGAATCATTGAATATGTTTGTGGCCTTGGTGAAATTAAACGTGATGGGATGCTGTCAATCGATGTTTGCGGTTCAATGGCAATGGAACGGGAATGGTGAATGCATGGAGTCTCATTTTGGGCCATTTTTCAATTAAGAATGGGATTCGGTTAGCAAATAAATGAGTATTTGTCAAGAAAGTGTCTGAGCAGGAGAAGATAAGGAAGCGGGCTATAGCACTGAACATTCTGCGGAATTGAAGCCTCCGTCAGTTGCCTTCTAGAAATTAGAGAGCTTCTTCTCTGAAGTGGATTGATATAAGCCTAATCTCAGAAAGACCTTCATTATGTCGACAATCGATAGCCATCCGCTTCGACTTCGAAATAATTGTGGATTCCAACAGAGACTTAGGACTGAAACTGTCTTTCGGAGCGTCAACCCATTAGAAACAAACATGAGTTCCACTTGTCCACAGCGAGTAGCAGATCAGTCTGGCCCCCACTTCGATTAGCCGAGTCGTTTAGTTTCTTGTACAAAGTGACTCTACCTATTTTTGTGAATTCATAGTAACTGATACACATTCTCCACAGGAAGATGAAGAAACTTCAAAACTTTGTCAACCACTTCCAACTTCTCCGAGGAACTAGTTCCGCAACTTAAATTCCCCAACACCCACACAAACACATAAGACACACTTCTCCGAAAACTAAAGTCTTAAAGGGTCCCCTCCGTCCGTTCCCCATCATCCATCTGACAGACACTCTTAACTAACTGACGAAGGGAACAAAAGGAAATTCCAATCTGCACCCGAAGACAGCACCTTTTTGCACCATGAAACGACATCATTGCGACAGTTTTCCAAGTTTACTCAAAAACCCAATGACCTCTCCAGACCCCCCGCGCATGCTAATCAATTCGAGGTGATGGTGTGTACAGGATACCTGCAGGCGGCAGAATCCTTTTCCAAAATCAATTCTAATAAATATTAAACGACGCCAATTGTGATTATTCGATTTGACAAAAAGGAACGACACGATGGAACGACGAAATGAGTTCTGGAATTCGTAACAAATTGGGGTTTCCTGTACAAATTGACATTTTATTCGCAGCGGGCGCAGATGGATCGATTCAGCACAAAGCACGACAGTGTCTTGGATTGATTCACGAATTCGTAGGGGCACTTTGCAGTTTGATTTTGGTATTTTGTGGGCGGATGATAGAAATTGACGATACAAGGGAGCCACTCTCATAGGGTAGTCAAGTGAAATAAAGGTTTGTTAGCATCAATGGGAAATGTGTTGGAATGGGCGGAGGATGTCTCCGTGTGGAACCAGTTGCAAGGGAAGCTTCTTAAGGAATATTGAAAGATTGTTCAGCGTGGAATTTTATTCATCGTCAAGTTAATAGGAGCAGCATCCCCAATTTATTGAGCTTAATGCTAGCAACGAACTTAAATAATCTAAACTTGAAAACTAATGCTTAACCTCGTTGCTAGGGAGAGTGCCCAGGCAGACAGAACTAGTGTAGGAGCGAATGGAACTTAAGAATGTTGCCAGGTTCTGGTGAGATGGAAGTCGAAAGAGTATTCAATAGTCTTAGCCAAGAGTGACATTCTGGACAAAGGTGTGCTAAAGCCGCAATTAGTACGATGTGATCTAATACGGAAGAGGCAGACGAATTTGAGGAGCACGGGACGGTCTGTATTGCCAGTAATTAGTTGGTGGAGGAAGAGCAGATTGGCGGTTGTGAGGCGATTTTCGGGGGACACAAGGCGAATAAGATTAAGGCGTACGGAGCATGGGGGCAAGTTGTGTCTATCAATCCAGGCAAGATCACGAAGAGGAGACAGTTTCAATACGACGAACGTGGACCTCGAAGTGAAGTGATCATACTTGGCAGGCATATTCGACTAAGGACTTTATGGACAGTGCTTAGAGTCCATAAAGTATTGCTGCGAAGGACTTAATGGACAATGTCCAGTGTCCATAAAGTATTACAGCGAATAACTTTGTGGACAGTGTCTATTGTATAGTGTCTAGTGTCCAGTGTGCAGTGTCTAGTGTCCAGTGTCCACACAGTATTGCGGCGAAGAACTATATGGAGAGTGTCGAATGTCCAGAAAGTATTGCGTGCATTGTGTGAATTGGAGGGAGGGGTGATGAATGAATAGAGCCCATGTGTGGAGGTGACTGCTTTGTGGACTGTGGTAAGCCCAATGTGGCTTTGATGGCTTTGGAGACAAAAGATCTGATGGTATCTTCGTATTGTCTGCTTTCCAAATATGATTTGATCCATTTGAAGAAGCAGGGTTGGAAACCTATTGATGTCAATTTAAATATAATGACTTGCTGTGAAATTTGTTCAGACTTACTTACTTACTTATCAGGCCACAAATGGGGATCAGAGCTAGGGGAACACTTATCGGCTTAAAGTCGACGACATTCGATTTTAATAGTTTTGCTACAACGAAACCGCATCCCAATATGTGCAACCATTAGTGACAACTGTCGTATATGTCGCACTCTTTGTTTTTCATTACTTGACCAGTAATATCCGCCTTGTACTGCGTGAAAAAAATTAGACTTCCTAGTTTTGAGGTAAGCTTTCCAGAATTAGTTGCTTTTGTTACGAAGCGATCGCAATTGTTTAATATACGAAGGTGGGGATGTGGAACAATTTGTATGGTAAAGGGTTTTCTAATAACTAACTAACAACTTTTTTTTTAAATAAAACGCAAACCATTTGAGATATTTCAAAAACTTTGTTATCGGCTTAAAGTAAAGGGTTAAATTTTAAGGGCCGATGTTGAATGTGAACCACACCTAAACGTCAAGATTTTTTGTGCATTTCATTTGACGTTTCTTAATTTCAGACCAACTCAATTTGAACCATGGAAAGATACACAATCGAGCAACGCGTTAAAGTTATTCAGGCTTATTATGAAAATGGGCGTTCAAATCGAAATTCGTGATTTTTTGGTCAATTTAATCGTCCAAATGTGAGTACAATCGGAAAAATAGTGCAAAAATTTGAACAAACCTGGTCTGTAGGAGATGTGAAAACACCAGTGCATGCTCGTACAGCTCGTACTGCAGAAAATACGGCTGCTGTTGGCAATAGTGTGGCTGAAGAGCCGTCCACCTCAACTCGTCGTCGTGCCCAACAATTGCACCTCGCACGTTCGTCGTTGATGAACATTGTGCATAAAGACTTGCATTTACACGAACGAACTTTTTATGGCCCGAATTGGAAGATATGAATGTGAACGATATGTGGTTTCAACAGGACGGTGCCACTTGCCACACAGCTAACGAAACAATGGCCCTTTTGCGCGACAAATTCAATGGCCGTGTTATCTCACGTGGTGGCGATGTCAATTGGGCGCCAAGATCATGTGATTTGACACCGTTGGATTTTTTCTTTGGGGTTATTTGAAAGAAAAGGTGTCCGTCCATAAGCCAGCAACAATTCAAGAGCTAAAGGATGAGATAATTCGGCACATTAACGGCATAGAACCTCAATTATGCTTCAGCGTCATCGAAAATTTGGACCATCGGATGGAGGTGTGCCGCCGAGGTCGCGGCGGCTATTTGGCCGATATTTTGTTCTATACATAATTGACACATACCAATATTATCATAATAAAAAGAAATGACAATAATTTCCTAAATAATTTGTGTTTTATTCAAAATCAACATCGGCCCTTAAAATTTAACCACCCTTTACAATCAAAATGTTTATGAATGGAACTCGATTTCGTTCATATGGCCACCGCGGGCACATTTGCAGTCCACGATTCGTTGGACGCAATTTTCAACAACTCGGCCGCACATTTCGGCCGAAACGACCGCTATATAGCTTTCAATTTTGGCTCTGAGCTCTTCCAACGTCGTTGGCTTGTTAGCATAAACCAATGACTTAACGTAGCCCCACAAAAAATAGCCAAGCGGCGTTAAATCGCACGAACGAGGAGGCCAATCGACTGGCCCATTTTTTGAGATAACACGCTCACCACACTTACTCTTCAATAAATCGATTGCAACGTGTGCTGTGTGGCTTGTTGCAGCATCCTGTTGAAACTACATATCGTCTAAGTCCATATCTTCCAAGTTTATTTATATGGAATGTGCAGATGTATGTGGCGGCAGCAGTCAAACGGTGATATTTAAAAGGACAAGGCTCATGTCTGTTGGCATAGAATGTACATTAGGCCGAACGCACGCATCGCACCTATGCCATGAAGCATAGACCAACGAATGTAAGAACAAAATGACAAGACAATAATAAAACAAAAGAACGACTTAAAAAAAACGCGCCACCGAGCGGCTAAAGAAAGGACTCGTGCTCATCTGAAGGTTTTCAACGAAGTCTGGACTGACTCAAATTTACACAAGAACTCGTCCCCATCATCCTCACCAAAATTCGTTAATTAAAGTGACAATGTTAATGCCAACGACTAACATCATGAACAACATCCCGTACTAGCACCGCTTTGGCAAATTTCCCAAAAACCTGTTGCAATCGACTGGTGATTGACAATTTCGAGCCGAATAATGTTTCCATGTCATCAACCCGAGGACACACTTTCCCATTTACTGCAACTCTCGGCCAACCTTTAAACGTGACCGCAACCAAGCGATGATCAACCGCAGGATTCATCCGAAATCGATTGGCCGGTTGAGTTGTTTCGATTGTAAACTGCAATTTCAATGCTCCCCGAGGCACGCATTCAGCCAGGATATGTGCACATGTAGCAGTGGGGTTTGACTTGTCGAAAATTGCGCCAAATTTTGCGCTCATTTCGAGGGTGCCGAACAACGTGAGCGAGGCTTACCAACGTTACCCCGTTAAGCGGAGTAAATTCGCTGGTCATCCTGTCAGGAAGTTTACTGAAGTAATAATAATGCTGTCGGTGGTGCAATCTGTCGGGTGGGCTATTATAAGTGTGGCCGGAAATAAATTCCTGGCCGTGAGGTGAATTCATTCGCGGAATAGACAAATGAATTGAACAAATACCATTACCCACACCCACTCCGGAGGGACAGCTGATGAGGCCTGTTTATGCATGTTTTTAAATTTACTCCAAACACACTGTACACATAATTAACCACAGTAATTGCAAAACTCACACGGAATGAGTGCTTGCTCGTGGTAAGTACCCTAAGCGTCCGCTAAGGGTGCTTATGCTGTCAAAACCAAGTCCGTTGTGCCATGTCTCACTTGAAATAACGAACGTTCGGTACGTGATCCCCAATGGGTGAGGGGGACCACCCCTCGAAGGTGTGTGAAATGAATGTAATGCCGGGATGAAGTATCCGGGAAATTGCTTCCTGTGGCGTGGAAAAAAGATGAAGTGACGTACGTGTTGCGGTGCCCAGTTTACCGCACATGCCGAAGTCTTATTTATTTTAAAGGTGTTGTGGGTAAACAATGGATTTGGATTGCAGCGTGATGGCTTCTGGGGAAAGTTATGCCCTCAACGTAGGAGGATTGCAATTCCCGCACGTCTGCTGGCGAGGTGTTTCCATTTATTTCTTTGCTTAGGTCGGCATCAGTCGAGTCGGGATGATGTACGGAGGATGTGCGGGAAGGTGCTTGTCGGTTATCAACATCGATTTACACTGCGGAAGTGGTCGGTATAGACGTGAGATCCGGTCTTTTATTCGCCCAAAATGGGAAGGATTTTGGGTGGTATGTTAGGTGAACGTCATACGCGGGCGATTTCTGTTGATGTTGTGAGAGGAGGTTGATTTTTCAAGAAGACGATGTTTGAGTACCACAACATGTGCAGGAGAGAATAGGGAACAAAGCGAAGACACTAGGTGGCGACAGGATCATGCCAAGTTGACCACAAAATGCGGACATTAATGAAGACGAGGGAACAACAAGACGACAACGTAAATAGAAGATAGACGGACGCTAAAACCAATCACTCGGATACCATTTGTCCGCCAAACCGACCGCGACGATAGGAGAACAAAATATCTGCAACACGGCAAATCATCCATAAGACGATGCCAACAAGGGAACAACTTAAGAACTATAGATGAGACGACAACAGGACGCCAAGAAGATAACAGCGAAACAACAAAACGACCAGCTATGGCAAGACAAGGGCACGACCACACTAATCCAGTGACTAGCGGCCGATGCGATGACAGACCAAGGACGTAAATAAGATCAGTATGACGGCTAAGCAACAATGAGGTGTCAGTAAAATCCCAATCATGGTCCGACGAAGAACTTGAAATTATCTCAGAACCGAATGAAACTAGCCAAAAGTATATTTCAAAGTACTTCTAGGAGCTTACGCTAAATTCTACCTCCAACTGTCATTTATTTACACAGAGAGTGATTAATATCACTCCCAGTTAAGTAAGGACAAGTTAACGAAACTTAACGAAGCTCGACTAAATTTAACGAAAGTCAACAAAAGTAAGCAAAGTGTTTATTATGTTCACAGAGAATTATTTATTACATTTTATTATTTATGTACATTCCCTCGATTACTTAAGTTGACCTATGTCTCCTCACGTCCATTATATTTGGGCCTTCAGACGACGAAAAAAATAACGCCTTAACAAGGCGGTGATAGCACGAAGAAAAATCCACTAAAGACCAGGACAAAAAGGCGATGGCAGTAGTGATCCAAACGAGGTTGAAGCGGTGATTCGGCGAATTGAAACGACGACAACGCGGTAGAAGCGACTGTAAACAAAAGCAAATAACATAATAACCCGCCTGCATAGTAGTCACATAACCATCATCAAACTCGAGACAAAGTCGGAGGGGCAGTGCTGCCGAATTGATTAACATCCCATCTGATCACAAGAAAATCGTTAAAATATTCAAGGACCATATCCGCTGAGGAATATGACCATCTCAGTGTACGTTTCAAAGCACCCTCTGTCCATCGAAGGACATCCGAATCGAAGCAATTAAAAACCCGTTCAACCATTTAAGTTGAATCGGAAATCTTGCAATTTCCCCGAGACGAGTAGCAATTGGGCATCATAAATGAATTTTATCGTTCAGCTATCCCTCGCAGAGGATAACATTTCAAGTGTCCTTTAATTGAAATATCCGCCAAGAATTTTAATTAGAAATAGCTATCATTGGGAATTCGAAGGCGTATGCTTTAAGGAGACGCTCGTCCTCGTACGCAAGAGAGCGAAATATTGTCACGAACGCCTCGTGTATATTTAATCCGCTGCAGGACGATTAAATGAGGTCGTTGTGTGTGCCGAGAAAGCACAAACGCTGCTGTCTGTGTCTGGTTTCGGCCGCTGTCTCTCTTTTCCATTCTCTGTGGAATGGTTCACCACAAAGTGACCGTAATTAGAAGGATGAGAGGTGGTCGGATGACGATTTCAATTAGTCGCTACATGATCGACTAATTGAATGTTGAAGTATGGCCCGAGGAATACGGTTATTATTCTTGAGTTTGAGGTATTGTGAGTGACAATTGCTTGGCTGGTGCTTTTTGTGGTTTAAGGTGGATGTTGCAAGTCGGTTGGGGAAGTAGTTGAATGATGAGTCCATCAGTTTAGCCGAAGAATTGGTTCCATAGGACTGAATCAGGGCTTGTTTTTGAGAATCAGAGCTTGTAAATGAGACAATTGTGTCCTTGTGGCTGTGAGCAGAGTGCCCGAGAGGAGCATGTGCCATGGTTCACTGGATTGAAACAGAATTTGAAGATAAATGCCATTGTTTATTCTATCTTTCTCTGTTGTGCACCAAATGAGGCCCGACAATATGCGATACGTTGGCATTGCCATCACCATCAAAGGAGAGCGTTATCGATCGATGATACCCAATTCTAGCTATGCAACACCAGCCGATTTGTGAACACGGTTACATCAAGCAGAGGGGTATGAACTATGTTCTGGGCACCGAGATTGTCCGATTCCATAAATTCTGTATCAGATGCTACGTCGTCTGCAAGAACAGTTGTTAAAAAGTTGGTTAAAAAGAGAGTTAATATAAATAAGAAACAATACTGGGCCTAGAAGAGAACCTTGTGGTACACCATTCTTTAAAAATAGGGTGCCACTGTAAAATGCCTTGAGACATTTCACTTTTGCAGTTTTCTGATACTCGGCAATTAGACAATTAGTGCTACGTAGTCGATCACAAATAACATTCACAATAACAAAACCGGAAAGTCACAATCGACTGTCGCCCATTGACGTCTACCCATCGAGTAAATGCTGGAATATTGCTTGATGACACCTCCGAGCTGATAACAAAACTGTTGTCTCTGAAACTAATCTGTCACCTAAAAAGCTGTTGCACCTCCTAATGACAAGGAACACTTGTTCTCGGTTTCAATTCTATCCCCAACGTCATAAGTAGTCCTCCTGTCATTACCCACAGACTAATCTTATCAGTCAAGTGACCACAGAGGCGCCTCAACCCCACACCCTTCCAACAAAAACATTGTCGTTCCAAATAAGACCATGAACTGACCAAGAAGTCATCCCCATCATTATCCTGTCAAACCAAGACGGAAACACTAACGACACCATTTAAATCCCCATCAAGCCCCCCAGTGCCAACCCGAACAGACCAGAAGTTTATTCAAAGTTATGACCCGAAAACAGATTGCCCATCGGGGGGCGGGGGGACAAAGTTATTTAAAGACCGAGGAAAAGGTGAACCGAGAAAGGACATGTGAAACAGCAGCCGTCACCGCTTACAGGCACAAATGCCATCATTTGCGTTATCCTTTCGAACGTACGTGAGTGGAATCACCAAGCACGACTGTGAGGGAGGCTGTGCATATGTAGTTACAGGAAACTGCTCAGTGAGCGCTCCCCTCCAGGTGAACACTGCCTGTCTGCCAACCAATGTGAAGGCGGAACAATAATTAACAACAATCAGCCGACTGATCCGATTATGCTGTTGGAACACGTGTAATTCGATTCGTATTGATTCTGAGGCGATTATTTGAGCACGGAAGGCGAATTTGATTAACATGCGAGGGGGAAGGCATTCGCCGGCGAAGGATGGGAAATCATGAACTAAATGGGGAGCATAAGTGTGTGGAGATGCATTTGTGAAGCAATTCTTAAAGAGCCCCGTGCAGACAATTGGATAAAGACTGCTCTGCCGAACAAACCGAATAATGCAGCTTCAAAGTGCTCACCTCGCCAACGCGTAAACTACTTGCTGTGCAACGGTGTTTTTTCGCCGTGGCAAAGATTCCCCCGAAGAAGAGATGCTTCAATAGAACACCGAAAGTAGTTGCATGAAACTACAAGCACTCATCCGAGCCTCGAGGACTTCTGCTGTGCCGGAGCACAACTACTTCAGAGATAAAAATCCGCTCGAGGAAATCCTTCCAAACATTAATCTCACCTCGGAGCATTGCTTGATGGAGTGAGTTGAAGGGGGTTTCGTTTACGTTTGTGTTCTTCACCTTCTCTTTCTGTGGAACGTAACAGCAGCACTTGTGCGGAGTGGCGAGGAAGGCTGGCGGCTCCATCTTTCGCACTTCAATCTTCAAAAACTGAGTAAGCCTCTTCCAGCTGTGAGTTCAAAGTGAGTTACCAGATGTTTGGTGGATTATTCCAGCAGGAGGCGACTTTGTGGACTCACACGGTCTGAAGGAGTTGATCAAGTGTATCGTGGTCGTTAGGAAGGGAATTTCAACCTGGACCCCGAGAAAGTTTAATCCACTCCAATCGCCTGACTGTTTTCCACATCACTCCAGTGAGAGGCGGCCATGATTAGTGTGTTATTTTCACACGAAGGAGCATGAACAAGCCCCAGGAGACCTCAGCCAAAAGCAACCACCACTCCTAAACAATTCAAACCGCAAATACCTCAATTTACACAAGTATTTAAATGTGATGATTGCTCTTAAATTGGACTAACAAACACCGAAGTCCTACGCTCCCCCTCGTGCAAATATAACTTCAAACCGAACACTCAGAGGCATGGCCACGGTGCCGGGGGCACATGAGATGAAATAAAATAACATTGAACACTCCATTCGCTCATTGAAGGCGAATAAAACGAACTCCCGTTGGCAATAAAAAAAGCTAAAACCTAACAACCAAAGTTTTCATTACCTCCCCGGCCACGGGGGCATATCGACATTTTGAGACGATGTTTCGGCACTTTTTTCGGCTCCTCTTTCCGCTTCCGCTGTGTTGTTCTTGTAGCACTGGAAGCATGTTGAGTGCTGAATGTGAGGCAAATCACACGTCAAACTTGAGAGGCTTTGTGAGACTTTGTATCGTATTTCCCGAAAAAATGAAATGTAACGGTATTGATTTTCTAATTAAATGAGTGCCGATAAGTAAATGACATTCAAGAGGGTTTTTGTAACGCAATAACGGCAGAATTGGTTGAACGGTTTGATGTATTTTCGTATGCAAGGGAGAGAGGCGTCTGCATGGAGAAGCGCAACAAGTTGATGGGATTCAGGTTGGCAAAACTCAAGAAACTCGGCAGTTGAGTTATTTCCGCAAATTGAATGTACTTAACCGTACTTTTGATGTTGTTCCACGAACGACACACGAGCCTCAGATGAATTAAGCGTTTCTATTCTCGGCAAAGCGGGGATACGCTTCAGTTTTTGAAATTCAAAATGAATGCAGTTGGGTTTGGGATGTATTTGATCTAGTTGTCAACGAGTTGGCCAATTCATTTTCTTGGAGTGCAATATGCGCAATATATTGCGAGTTTATTTTAGGAAAATCCTCTGGATTGTGTTCCAGAAACACCTCTCTGCGCCTTCAACAAACTTCTCAAAATACCGCGATTTCAAGCTACATGCTTTATTTTGCGTACACCGACTAGATTGAGGTACTTCTTCACTTGTATGCAATGCAAACTTGTATTCAAATGTGGGCATTCTCTGCTGCATTCTCCCAAAGACAGAGACTAGATATTTCGAGCCGGAGCCTGGTTGTTCATTCACTCTATTACACATGGACTCCACTAGAGATCGACGAGGGGCGTTCAATATATTCTCGGTAACGAGGTGAAGCTGTGGTTGTATACATAAATTGACTTATTTATCAAGTAATACTATGTTGGATAAATAAGTAAATTTATATATACAACCACAGCTTCAACCCGATACCGAGAATATATTGAACGCCCCTCGTATCTCTAATTGCAAACATGTTACATTTCATTTCTTATCCCAAAAGCATGGGAGCTTGTTGGTGACGCTTTGTGTGGAATCCATTATTTTGGTGGATGTCTAAGGATCTCCAAACCCACCGGAGCTTCTGGCGAGTTTCTGGCGAATTAAGAGTTTTACGGAGATCACCTCATAGTCCCTGTCACCATACACTCAGCAAGACCTTCCTGGCCGTCAGTCCTGGCTTGGCTACCGTTTGCGCCGACTCACCGCAATTCGCCTAGAACCATTTTCGCTTGACGTTATCGTAAGTGATCCATTTTTTGTCACCATGTTGTTGCAATTCTGGAGTGCGTTGCGTTTTTTTGTTGGTTCCAAACGTTTTTTTGTGCAATGTTTAGCTCCTTGGCAATCGAAGCAGTGCTTATATGACAGTCCGACTGGATGATTTCCTACATTTTCGACAATTGGTCTTCCAGAGCGTGGTGCATGTTTGACATCGAAATAACCAGAATTGAATCGATAGAACCAAAACCGCGCATGATTTACTATTGCAGTGTCAGGACCACAAGCATTATTCACATTTCCTGCCGCCAGGCTTGTGTTATCGCCTTTATCGAAAAAAAAAACTGTAAAATGTGGCGTATTTTCTCTTGGCTCACTCAAGAAACTAGCCTTTTTTAGTACGAAATCGCATCTTTCTAATCGCGTTTATTTTGCTCTGACAACGCGAGATACAAATACTAACGTCGTTTTTGGTAATATAATGGAATTCCTTATTTTTCAAACTTCGCCGTTCGGAGTCGGCATACAACTCTCAGCAACTTATTTACTTATATACTTATCAGCCCGGCGACCCACGGAGGGTCGGAGAATGAGCAATTGCTGCCTTCGGTCCTGGGCACGCTGCTTCCAGTCATCAAGACCAAGCTGTCTTGCATCCGCGATTACTTAGTCTTCATACCGGAGATTTGGTCTTCCTCTCCTTCTCGAACCAGTAGGCTCGGATTCAAAGACCCTCTTTGCTGGAGCATTGTTGTCCATGCGCTCGATGTGGCCGAGCCAGTGCAGTCGACGGATTTTTGCCTTCCGGACTACATTCACATCCTGGTACAGCTCGTAGAGTTCGCGGTTATGTCTTCTCCTCCATTCGCCTTCCTCGCAGACGGGACCATATATCCGTCGTAGAACTTTTCTTTCGAAGAATCAGTCACTAGTGATTTCTGCAAAAGCTAGGTCAAGGTGGACAATGTCTCCTTCGTTGCTGTTAAGTCGATATCCCCTACAGGCTGTGCTGAAATGATGGAGCATTGTGCCAATTGGGTGGGATCTTCTGGCGTAAACTACATCGCCTTAGTCATTGCCGTAAAATCAGCTGTCTGTAAGTCCTCCAGTATGCCATAGGTCCTCCGTTTGGTACATCATCGCTGAGAAGTACCCCGTCATTTTTTTGATTGCTTACCTTATGTGCTGTCTATCATTTTGAGAAGTTTTTGCAATTTGTTCCCATTTGGCTCATTGGCCTAGTCACTCGATGGACATGTGAATGCAAAATCCTAACAAAAGACATCTCACGGAAGTGAGATGCTAGCTTACCAGGTATCGAAGAACACTGTCACTTGAGCACACTCCGCTTTACATTCTGATTTTAACACGATATCTGATACTGGCTGGGAAGCATGAAGGATGAGCTGGTCCACGCCAGATCAGTGTTGTAAAAAACGTTTATCTCTTCACAGATCCAAACTCAATAGCAGTCACCACGAGACACCACTGCACACTATCTTATTGGAGAGCAAGAAGGCACGAAACAGTGAAACGACTGCCGTCCGAGTCGAGAACATGCAACATCTTCTATGTACCTGTCCCCGCTCTAGCGATCGTGGCACATGAAAGCCTTCTTGTCTGACTTTAACAACTTACGAGACACAGAGTCCATTACAAGGAAACTCAAATTGATGTTCCTGGATTATCCTCTCGATACACCAAGTGGTACATTACACCAAGGTGCTCTCAACCAACGTTACTGCCATGAAATCCTTGCTTTTGCTCAGCTGCCAGCTTATTCGATTTAAGTGGATGAAATAAAGTGTTTTTGACTGAAATCGTTTATAATTCCCATGTAACTGCCCATCGGCTTCAACGACCATACTCCGAATGAAAATTAACTGACGTCCTTTGTATGCAGATCAACTCATTCATTTCAAAAGCCATCTCTCGATGTAATCTGAGCACATAACTCATAATGAAGCCGGGGATATGTTCATTCCTAACATAAATTAAAAACAAGTGGCGACTGCTTGATTTTCATTGACGTCGATTGGCCTTAAATTCCAACGCATTCGTCGGAGTCCCCCTTTTCACTGACTGAGTGGTGTGATTTAAACGAAAGCCATCGCGATTTATGGACCACGGTGGGTTGTTGTTAAAACCGAACACATTATGGTACGTAACGATGCCATCGTGTGGTCCCCCCATCGGCCCATGACTGTTTTGATTTGCAGTTGGGTCGGTTTTTCGGATGACTAATGGCGGTGGGAAAGCTCAAAAATTTGCATTTTGTTTATGGTGGTTGTTGGATTTTATTATTTTATGTTTATTGTTGACATGACGCGCTGGCGGTCGCGGGAGCGTCAGCAGCTGAACTATCACGTGAGGGACGTGTGTGCTGGTAGTGGGGAATCCTTTCTTTTTTTTTTGGTTTGATGAGGAAGGGTTAAATTAAATGCCGAGCGACTTAAATTGGACATCACTTAATGAATGATATTAAATTTAAATTTATTTCAGTTGCTACACATCTTGGGATCTCGAATCCGAAGTTATAAGCCGTTTCCTATTCTCTCCTCGTTCGATTTGTGAAAAGTTGTTTTTTTAATGCTCACTTCCTGTGCGTGGTCATAATTTCATATTTCCATAATTCCATATCCAGGTTTTTGTTAAGTAGATGGTTCCTTATGATTGTACTTTATGATTGTACCACAGTTGTTGAAAAGTTTCGCACTTGTTGGGGGACATAAGCACACCAGAGGCGAATGTTGACTAGATGCCGTCCAGCCTTAACAGCGACGCGGCGTCTCTCAAAACGATGAGTTGGGTTCATTGGGAGACCTTCCTTTTCTTAAAACAGGCACATCTATCAGCAGGCCTTGTACATATCTCAATCTTTCTGATCTTCAAAGAAGTGCTTATCCACAACTGCATCGTCTTCCTTGCTGCAGCAAGACACTGTCGTAGAAATGTGGAACAGATTGGTTACATTTTCACATTTTCGCCTCAGTGGATTCGTCAATAAGCAGAATTGCCGCATTTGGGCGAATGATAATCCAAGAGTAATTGTCGAAACACCAATGCACCCACAAAGAGTGACTGTTTGGTGCGGTTTATGGGCTGGCGGCATCATGTGGCCAAAATGAGGCCGGTCAGGCAGTTACTGTGAATGGTGTTCGCTATCGTGAAATGATAACGAACGTTTTTATGGCCCGAATTCGAAGATATGAATGTTGACGATATGTGGTTTCAACAGGACGGTGCCACTTGCCACACAGCTAACGAAACAATGGCCCTTTTGCGCGACAAATTCAATGGCCGTGTTATCTCACGTGGTGGCGATGTCAATTGGCCGCCAAGATCATGTGATTTGACACCGTTGGCTTTTTTTCTTTGGGGTTATTTGAAAGAAAAGGTGTACGTCGATAAGCCAGCAACAATTCAAGAGCTAAAGGATGAGATAATTCGGCACATTAACAGCATAGAACCTCAATTATGCTTCAGCGTCATCCAAAATTTGGGCCATCGGATGGAGGTGTGCCGCCGAGGTCGAGGCTGCCATTTGGCCGATATTAATTGAACAATACCAATATTATCATAATAAAAAGAAATGACAATAATTTCCTAAATAATTTGTGTTTTATTCAAAATCAACATCGGCCCTTAAAATTTAACCACCCTTTATAAGGCACAGATCACTCCCACTCCTGCTGTACCGGGTGCAGGCATGAACAATCTCAAAAGCAGATGATGGTCTGGTCTCTGCGAGAGAAAAGTATTGCGTGTGCTCTTTGGTCCTTCCCGTTGATAGCAATGGTAGGAGAAGATTCAGCCACCAATTGCTGGGCCATGTAGAGCGTATGGACAATATAGAACATGAAGAAGAAGAAGTCAACCATCCTTAGCTAGTCCAAAACCGCTGCATTCTGTTGTGAATGCACAAGAAATCTGTCACTCATCTTTAGATCATCTCTAGATGCTGAATGCAGCTACATTCCAACATTGCTCTTATGCAAAGGGGCCTATACAGACATTCCCCTAAAATGTTAAACTAATGCTGCGCTTGTAAACAATGGCTGAAGTGATTAACGCTAGCTGGAAGAGGGAACTACACGTCTATCGATCAGGATTGTCGGAATTGAGCTGAATATTATCGTAGTAGATATAAACAATGTAGTTGAAGAATCAATTTCAGGCATCCTTACCGGAGCTAAGATCTGTGAGTAACCATCTTATGCTTAGGACTAGAAACATACAGGCCATGCTGGGAAATTGTGATTTTTCCAAATTTGCCAGTAGAGGAACACCCCAGGGTGATGAGTAAGACACTCGTAGAACTAGAAAGTATGTAAGTAGTTGTGTATGCGCATGACCTGGTGATACTAATCAGTGCAGCCATGGCACTAGTTTTGAAAAAGAAAATAATCTATTCATCCTGGCAAAACGGAAATTATACCGTTCACCGTGAAATATTGTACAAAATACCCACCTTTCAACTCACATGGCCAACAGGTCAAAGAGTCGGCGCGGCTATTTACTCAGATACTGTGGTCATCTCTGCAGCCTACAGGCTCCCAAATTACGCCAGCATCTTCCAAGCGAAAATCCTCGCCATGAGGCAACGCCAATGCAAAGAATAGCTTATTCAACTTTAGATGTTTGTAGTTACACACACAAACTGGATATTAGTACAGCAATTGTAATGCAATGCAACTTTGCGCTTTCAGGGATTACTTCCGTAGGGATTGTATGGAGGTAGAGAATATCTCAGAATTTCTTCGCCGCCTACTTCTTCAACGATCGCCATTCAAAATCTCCCCCGCTTGGTCGTAAGTTCTAAGTGTTTTCAAACTTTTCACAGACTGACTGTTTGACTGTACAAAAGTGGATAGACGGGCAATGTCTACGTCTGACTATAGTCCTAGTGCACCCAGTCTGATGACTTAAAGTGATACAAATTTGTGCCTTATTAACAGAAATTTAAAATGTAGTCATTTGGTTGCGTATCCCTATTTTTACAAGAAGTGAAAACGTTCAATTTGTTATGAAGTCAAGTCTAGATCTACTCAGATGTAGACTATTGTTCTTCAAAGCGAACATGCTTTCGTCCGTACAGTTACCTCCGCGGACTGTGACTTCCTGTAGCAACGGTTGACATTCTTTCACGTGATGTACTCATTTAAGGCCGTCACAGAGAACGAGTTTAACTTCGTTGGTTCCTGATTACGGCCCAAGTGAAGGTTTTAGCAGTCAAGGAAGCGGTAAAAATGATGTTGGAAATACCACTGATTAAAATTACCATACTAATTGACAGTAAATCGGCCATTAAAGTAATTTCCGAAATATAAATCAATTCCAAGCTGGTCAAATGTCGCCGGTGGACTCAAGGTTCTCAGCATGCAGGACTCGATTACTCTGTGCAATGCCAGGAAAGGGTCGGAAACCGACTCATACCAAGCAATCATATGTATTCGACATAATAAAAGGTGGAACTCTCTAGATTCACTCACAGATGTTATGGCCCAAGATCAATAGTGCGAGAACCGACAAACTGCTACAGTGGGACAGAAACATTCTTCGGATGGTAGTTGGAACTCTAACTGGCTATAAATCATCTGAAGTACCATGAAACCAAAATGGGACTGTAGTTAGTGTAGAGCAGGTGGACTGCCAGCGAAATCGCCAGCACACTTAGACGCATGTTGGCCCATTGTGATACCCACAGAGAATACTACCACTGATCGACAACTCCAGTGATAGTACCAATAATTTGATCCCAACGGAACAAAGCAAAACCGGCCAAGGCGTATTAACTTTGCTTTGACTGGGATTCGAACCGGAGATCCCTCTAATCAAGGGCAGGCACGTAACCAACTGCGCCATCCAGCTATGAAATTTGACTTAATCATGACTTTATATGTAGAGACTGTGCTGACGAAGAAGAAAGAGGGGATACTCCTCACTACCTCTGCCACTGTCCCAGCCTCTGTCAGTTGAGGCAGAGAACACTGAGAGATCATTTCCTCCAGGACCTACAAGAAGTAACTAAAATCACGTTGACCTCTATTTTCAGATTCACACAGAGTTCAGGTTGGTTGGGCTACATGCAGACGTAATGGGTACGAGGAAGGCGAAAAGTAATTTCCCTCCCTTTGGGTGTCGCATTGGGTCCATCAGGACCACGGACCCAACCTAGCCAATCCTAACTTCGATGATTGTCTATACCGCTTCTGATTTGTCAGTCCTTTCATCTTCAACAAGTTGTCTTGGATTGAGATCACGCAGAGCAGGCTTGTTGTTTGTGAAAGTTAGTGCCTATGCAGTGGTAGCAGCTTCCAACTTCGGAACTATATACACTGTCAAACTGAACTGCATTCATCCACAATTAAATCGTTGATCGCTTATGAACCCCTCCACCATGACGACACTTTCCAAAACTTTCAAGTCCTCGACCCATTCAGTTCTCTTTCCAATTTACTGACCAAAAAAAACCAAATCAAATTACTCTTTCCCATGCATCGACTTGATCCTTAGACACAGTCGAAGTTGCACGACAAAGGTGTGAAGGCCCAACCAAATGTATCACACACACACGAATCATATTTCAAGGAGAGTGTGTGAATCAAATCACATGCACGCACAGGGACAGAATCACAGAATAAAAGCGCAAAAAGAAAAACGGCAAAGATTAGAAAAAAGGGATTCCATGTAATTTAGTGCCACCTGAGAGAATGTTGTACCGTTGCACTGTTCCATTAACGAAACTGTGCCCTCCTCGTGAAGTCCTCCACGTTTCGTTGTTCGGCATAATTCATTTTCTCGTTGAGACAGCTCCAGGTCGGCAACTGCAGGGCAACAAAGGAAGATTGAGTTTTAGTCCTTTTTGCATCATTTTGTACTTTGTTCGTTGTACGGCATTCCCACATTCGACTGCATCTCCTGGACGGCAATCTATTCGCATAGAAAACCAATTATCTTGCCGTACATCCTTGGGGATTGTGTTTTGTGTTTAAAGTTTTACACGGCGCGGTGGATGGGGATGTTGTTTTGGGACGACGACCTTTGGGGATTGCGCCTTGACGGGGCCCTGATGGCGAAGGCTGTTTGTGAGGTGATGCAATTGGGAATTAATTATCTCATGCATTGTAATCAATTGGTTGAGAGAAGGTTGGCAGTGGAGTGTTTATAGCTTCTGTGTTTGTTTCAAGTTTTGTATGAAGTTGAATGGAGATTGTTTCACATATATTGAGGATGAATCGGACCATAAACCGCACCAAACAGTTCATTTATCCATTGAAGATGTGAACGCAATTAGTTGTAAAATGTACCAACCAAGGAAACTAAGAAAACTAACAATATTCAAGGCCTAGTGTGAACTAAGCCATTTACTGATACATTCAAGACGATTCTCAGAGCTACAAGATTTTAAACAGGATTGTTAAGAATTATCATTGTAAAGAGTGTTTCATTACGAGCTTCCTATCAGCGAAATTTTGTATTCGTTTGAGAGGCCTACCGATGCCATTATATATATATGGAATGTTACATCATTCAAATGTCCACCGCGACTGCTCTAGGCTGCTCGCATTCTATGTTCCATGAATCTGGCGCATAAATCAGGCTGAATTTGACCTATGGCATATGTTATAAATAATTCCGGAGTTCTGTTTGGTGATTAAATGATTCGCATTTATTTCGTCTTCTTTTTCTTTTAAACGACGGAGGTATGATCCGAATTTTGGGGATCATAACCCTCCCACTTTACTGCATCCCTACTGGTGCGCCTGTGGGGTTCGCCGATACGACCTCAAGAAATATCGACAGGCCTCTCTATCTCGGATCACTTCATCACTGAGGTCGATCAAATGCTGGTATTTTTGCATTTGTGTGATCCAGGAGTTTTTAGGCCTGTCTTTCTTTCGCGCTTGCGTTGGAATGCTTATTGATATTGCCTTTTTAACGGGGTGCGAGGGATCTCTCCTTTGAACATGGCAATACCAACTGAGGCGGTCGTGCTCAACTTTCTTAGCGATGGGTTCTTTGACGTGAAGACTTCCTCGGATCCTTGAACTTCTTATTCTATCGAGCTTTGTTACTCCCGCTGTCATGCGCAGCATCTTCATCTCAGTTGCCCTTAATTTGCTCTCATACTTTTTGTACGCTTTTCAACATTGTGAACCGTATGTGAGCGCCGGACATACAACTGTGGTGTAGAGCCTTCCTTTCGGCTTAGGGGCCATTTTTCGGTCACAGAAGATGGCTGAGTTTTCCCGCCAATTCATCCACCCTACGCTTACGCGATGCTTGATATCGTCATCACAGGTTCCTTCGCTATTGATCATTGATCCCAAATATTTGAACTTTTCGCACTTGGGAAGCACTTTTCCATGTAAATAAATATCAGGAACAGGCCTGAGTGTATCGGAGAAAGGGCAGCACAGGTACGCGGTCTTTTTCTGGCTAATGCGGTGACCATTCCCCTCCAGAACTCACACATCAATTGCTCGCTACAGGGAAGTTTGATCATCACTTATGATGGCTCCATCGTCAGCAAAGAATAACTGATGCACTTTTGGGTCCGTCACTTTTCCTTCAAGCAGAAAATCAAGGACAACAATAAACAGCAAAGGACTTAAGACGCTCCCCTGGTGTACACCGACTTTGATTGGAAACTTCTCGGTGACTCCGGCAGGACATCTTACTCTTGTCTTTGCTCCCTCGTACATGTCCATAATAATTTGTACGTAGGTTTCTTTTTCTTAGCGCCACCCAGATTAGATCTCTTGGTTGTCTATCAAACGCTTTTTCAAATTCAACCAACACCATATGTAAATCCTTTAAGGAATCACGATGTTTTATGATCCTCATACTTTGGATTGCATCTGTTGTTGATTTGCGTGCGACAAACCTGCGATAACCGTATTATTTTTCGCAATCGGCCATCTAAAACCAACCGCCCAATGATCTTCATGGTGTGTGACATCAGCTTGATAGAACGGTAATTGTCACAGTTTCGCGTATCGCCTTTTCCTTTATACAAAGGAAGAAGACAACATTCCCTCCACTGATCAGGCATTGAATCGCCTCTCATGAGTTTGGAAATGAAAATCACGAGCCATTTGAACCCGATGTCTCCCATCTTTTTTCCAGAACTCAGAGGGTATCTCGTCCGGCCCAACCGCTCTTCGTTTTTTGGAGGCTTTGACCGCCTTTCCAACCACTTCGAGAGTAACGTCGGGGACGGCTATTGGAAAGCATAGCCGAGGAATTTGTTCATTCAAAAGCCTTTCACAGTACTGTCGCCACCTGGGTGGTATTTTTGCGTCTTCCACAAGAAGCTGACCTTGCGCACCGTTAATGAACTTTGGTGAACGAATTTCCTGGGCATTCCTCCTTCTTTGGGCTGCTATTTTGAAGATAGTTGTGCCCTTGTTCGAGTTGTCTTGCCGCAGTTCATGGTTTGCCTTATTTCCTATCCGCAGCCGAAGAAGATATTTCCTCCAACTCCCGATACAGGTCCTCCATACTCTTAGCTTGAATTTGGGCGCACTTCTTCTTCGCTACACATTTGCAAGCGTCTGTAGTCCATTTCAAGGCGAGCTTTTTCGTCTCCATTGCTAGAGGAGCACTTTGACCAAGCTTTGAAGGCCGCTTTCTTTTCTCTCATCACTGCTTTCGCTTCATCTGTCCACCACCATGTCTCTTTCCCATGTTGGCAGTGGCCTTTTGATATGCCGAGCAGTGATTTAGCTGCGTCTAAGCAAGGTCATTATAGTGAATTCCACGTGTATTGTGCTCTGCACTCGTCAACTGTTGCAATGGAGACAGCGCTTCATCTTGTCAATAAAAGCTTGGCCTTTCTCTTTATCCAGGTTGTATCATTTGATTTTCGCAGACGCTCTTGTCTGCTTATTTTTGTTCGCCTCCATAAAAATTTCTGTCAGGAGGAGGCGGTGTTGTTGGGTGGTGTCATTTATCAATCAAAAAAAACATGTGTATCTATGTACGTACATATTAATATAATAAGCTTAGCAGAGGAAAACGTGACCAAAACTTTGAAAATTATTAACCATACTCAAGTTGTCTGTAGCCGGTTCAATTTCACCTTCAATCTTTTGACAGCTTTGTGTTCCTCACTAGATGTTGTTGGAGGCATTAACTATGGGGCCGGACAGTGGTGCCTGATCAACACTATGTCACCAACCCGTAGGTTCTCCTCTCGTCGTGCCACAGCCACGGATTTGTAGAGTGTGTAAGTTTTCATCACCACACCGCTGCCAAAATCGGTGATGGACTTTTTGTAACCACTGCCAGAGCTTTAGTCAATACCTGGGAACTTCAGTCAGACCCTGTTCCGGAACTGTGATGATCGGGGCCCCGATGAGGAAATGTCCTACTTTCAAAGCCAATATGCCATCTGGGTCAGCATGGTTTATGATAACTTTGAGGGCCCCTGTGGCTTATTCGCATAGACCTGCGATTTCAAAAAATCCTACATGAAAAAGTCTAACGGAGTCGATCTCGGTGTCCAGTTCCCATCACATCCACGTGATGACCATCCACTCGAATCGCTCGTGCTGAGGTTCTAATATGGCTTGACACGTGTGGCACGTAGCGCCGTCCTGTTGAAGCCACATGTCGTTGATGTCCATATCATCGAAAATTAGTTGGCCTGGCCAACGTCGTTCAGGAAAGAAATATGGACCGATGACACCACCAGCCCAAAATCCAAACCATTCGACGCTCATGGATCTCATATGGATTGGTGTCGTCCTAAACGTTCCCAATTATTCAGAAATGGACGTCCTCACTGAAGATGATTTTTCGATGCGCACCTTGCACGAACAGAACATCAACAGAATATACAACAATTTCATCATTTGCACGTGTTGTTGAACGCTTGCCCGTGCATGGTGATTTGGCAAAATATACTGAATAAACGACAGTTCAACAATACGGCCGCTATCAACTGTCAAAGACCGGAAGTCCCTATTGGAAGACCGTTTATGTTCAACATATTTTCTTGGCGAAGCTATAGTCGGTTGTCCTCTTGAGTTTCCGATCAAAGTCACAGTAACCAATGTTATTTTCGTCTGATAACTAATATCGCAGTTTGTTGTAGATACTGCAGGTACCTCATTAATCTTCAAACAGTTTTAATTCGTCCGCAAATGTTAATATCTTGCAAAAACTAAAAATATCATGAAAATCAGTAAAAAAAAATAACAGCAGCAGGCCCAAATGACTGCCTTGGGTAACACCAGAAATAATTTATATTGCACATGCCTTATTTAAAATACGCCCTCAGGAGTGGGCGAAGCCGTGACAACTGCCTTTGCTTGCTGAAAAGAACCGGGAAACAGAGTGTCATTGGAGAGGGCAAATAAATGGGCTTACAAGTGTACTGAGTGCTACTGGGCTGGCTTCGCGACAGCAGAAGCTTACTAGTTGCATCTCTAATAAATTCATCCTTTGATATGATACTTCTAGGAATACCGCAGTAAAACTCAAAGAGTTATAGATTTGTACTCAAAGAACTAATATCCATTTCCGAGCAACATCATGCCAGACAACTGATAATTATAATGAATCAACAGAAAACGAGAGCTCAATGTACAGCTTCGGCACATTCGAGAATATGCTTTCTACTCACGCCACGACGGCACCAGACAACTCAATTCAGTGTGGCCTTCGACACGCACAACAAAGCACTCACCACTCACCACCCAAAGCAGGACTTAGCCAAAAACTACTTGTAAACAGAACGAATTAAATAGTTGCGTGTTATGTGAAAATTAATTAGCCGATGTAGTCCAGCCCACACACTGAATTACCAGAGCTCATCACGAAATTGATCCGCATTTTCCAAAAAAAAAAAAAATTATTAATTAATGATTACCAATTCGGACACATTGCAATTGGAGTCCTTTTGTGGCCCGGCAGCGGAAGTGGGTGTGAAAACGGATGTCAGGGCATGTTTTCGGTTGGATCCCATTGTGGACATCGATTCGGAATAGTAAATTGGAAGCGTTTATTGAATCTGATTAAATTTGCATAATTCACGAGGACAGCGGATGTGGCTGCAAAGGATGCAAAGGACCGCTCCGATATTAACCCATCGCCGATTGTGCCGCAGCGACATAAGGTGCGAGTTCAACTAATTAGCTGAAATATCTGCCAGCTGATTGGATTCAACCATGTTAATCTGATTTTTAGGCACGCCGAGGATGTGTGTGAACATTTCGTAGCCTCGTATCGATGTGAACACAACACACAACTTCTAACTCGGATAAGTTCAATTAACTCACACCCACCAAACAATAGACATTCACAGCTTTCTCCGTCACCTCGGATGGATGTGGCTGTGGATATACACCTCGCATCATGCATTACAGGCCGCGATGAAGGCCATTCAATCGCCCCCAGCCGGACGTGCCGAATAGAACTTTGGAAATATGGAAATCTCTTCCGACCGTAAATCACATCAGAAAAGTTCGTCGGTGAATGTTGTTACTTCTTGCTTGTTTCGCCTAACTTCCACTACGTGACTAGCTCTGAACAAAAAAAAATCAGAACTCTCTGCGGGCGAAAAACAGCACTGATTTACATAAAATCTTTCGATGAAGCAGTCCTTCTACCTTGGAGTCATATTTCGGCAGTAAATTGCCTATTTTTGCCATATTATTAATCATCGGCGGACTTGAACTGTCAGACGGTGAAGCCGGTCGGTTTGCTTCACCTGATTTTACACGTTTAAATTCAAGAAGAACTGCTCTGTTTCGCACACAGCTTACTTACTCACAGTTCGGGGTGGACCTGTGTCTCAACCTACAAGCGTCTCCAGCCAGCTATGTAGCTGCCTTCGGCTTAGCGCTCATAGTTGGTTGAAGTACCTTTCCACTTGCGTGCGTTGTGGAAGAGTCACGATCTTCCTCTACTGCGCCGTCATTCGGGGCGGATCCGAAGATTATCCTGGCCGTAGCATTGCTTTCCTTTCGCTCTATATGACCTAGCCATCTCAATCGTTGGACCTTCACTCTTCTGGCTAAGTCGATGTCACTGATCATCTCGTGCAGTTCGTTGTCACATCATCTCCTTTCGTCATCATTTATGCAGACGGGACCGGAAATCACCCGATTTCCCACAAGGTCCGTGCCTCTATACATATAGCAGGCGGTTAAGGTCTTATAGAGGATCACTTTGATCGTTCGAATGAGGTCTTTGCTTATCAAGTGCTTTCTTAGCCTAAAGAAGCAGCGATTGGCAAGAGTTATTCTTCGTTTCATTTCATCGCTTGTTAGGCCCAAATGCTGAGATAAGAATGAGTGGCCATTTATGTGTAGAATATAGTGGGGGACGTAGTGTTACGTTTGTGACTAGTTTTGGATTAGTTTGATGATAGCGGTGGTCTTAAATCGAACCACAGATCTAGCGCTAGCTCGGATTCAAATCCTTTGTGGCAGTGCTTCCTGTCTTTTTTTCGATTTGTTCCAAGTTCCTCCATTTATGGTTCCATTACCTTGAATTGGATGAAGTGGTATATTAGGAATTAGCGGCTTTTCAGATGGTGTGGAGGCCCAACTGGAAAAAAACAGCCGATGCTGAGGACGGCTAGACCCACCCACTTCAGTCCCATTCTGACTACGTGGATGATACTTAGTGCATCGAAGAGAAAAGAGAAGAAGTGGAGTGACCGTTTGTGATTTTTTTTGTACAACAGTGACACCATCTAAGGTTTAAAACAAGCGAAAAAAGGTAAAAAGCTTGCATCGTTTGCGGGGACAGTGTATTTAAATGTGTTGGCTTACTTTTCTTTCCCACGTATTTTGAATGAAACGGCAGTTGAACGTTGAGAAGTATTTGTGCTCTATCTGCACACTAAGATGGCATCCCGAAGGAGCATTTCCAGGGAGGAGAAAACGAGCTGCAAACGGGTAAGAACAAGTAAGGTATCTTTAGCATTTATGTGCCCGATGCGGACACCAAGGCTAAAGAAATCCAGGAATTTGGTGTGCGTTGAAAGAACTACGATAAGTTCAGACGATGGCGGTGTGCGTACGAGCTTGCAGAATTTTTGTATTCGATTGGTGGGAACACGGTTCGAATCGCAGATAGGAGTACCATTGGTGCTTTTTTTTCTTGCCTTATTTATGTTTCCTTTGAAGAACTGCCATTGACACGCTGCGTTCTTCCGATTATGTCAATATGGTCAACATATGCGAGTAGTTGGACGCATTCTGAAATATTGTATCTCTGGCGAGTTTTGAACAATTCTTTCAAGTGTGGTGTTACAGATGTTGCGTGACAGCCTTGACTGAATCCATTTTTGATATCAAAGGTATCGGTTAAGTCTTTACCAAACTTGATGCGGCAGCGTTTCGCACTCGCCAGGATCATCATAATCGACTGAATCCACTCCCCGAAATTTGCATTTCCTTTTTTCTACTGTTGTAAACACTTCTGTGAGACCAAAGTGAGACTCAAAGCGAGTCACAATATGTGATGCTTTCGTATCGTGTGAATATACCCTCAAGAAGTCAAAATACAGCCCGTTATGTCCTTTCGATGATGTGAATGTAGTTGACATATTAAGGGTGGTTAAAGTTTAAGGGCCGATGTTGATTTTGAATAAAACACAAATTATTTAGGAAATTATTGTCATTTCTTTTTATTATGATAATATTGGTATGGTTCAATTATGTATGGAATAAAATATCGGCCAAATGGCCGCCGCGACCTCGGCGGCACACCTCCATTCGATGGTCCAAATTTTCGATGACGCTGTAGCATAATTGAGGTTATATGCCGTTAATGTGCCGAATTATCTCAATGAATTGCTCTTGAATTGTTGCTGGCTTATCGACGTACACCTTTTCTTTCAAATAACCCCAAAGAAAAAAAGCCAACGGTGTCAAATCACATGATCTTGGCGGCCAATTGACATCGCCACCACGTGAGATAACACGGCCATTGAATTTGTCGCGCAAAAGAGCCACTGTTTCGTTAGCTGTGTGGCAAGTGGCACCGTCCTGTTGAAACCACATTTCGTCCACATTCACATCTTCCAATTCGGGCCATAAAAAGTTCGTTATCATTTCACGATAGCGAACACCATTCACAGTAACTGCCTGACCGGCCTCATTTTGGAAAAAATACGGCCCGATGATGCCGCCAGCCCATAAACCGCACCAAACAGTCACTCTTTGTGGGTGCATTGGTTTTTCGACAATCACTCTTGGATTATCATTCCTTATTGACGAATCCACTGAGGTGAAAATGTGCCTCCTCACTGAAGATGATTTTCTTCGAAAAGTGCACGATATGCATTTTGATTTGAACGCCCATTTTCATAATGAGCCTGAATAACTTTAACGCGTTGCTCGATTGTTTCCACGGTTCAAATTGAATTAGTCTGGAATTGAGAAATGTGAAATGAAATGCAGAAAAAAACTTGACGTTTAGGTGTGGTTCACATTCAACATCGGCCCTTCAAGTTTTTTACCACCCTTTACAAGCAATTGCACAGTTCCAAATGGTGACTTTAGTGTTGGCGTCTGAGTTACAAGCGACATTCTCGAGATTGATATTAATAAAAGTCGCAAGACAGTGCTTCGCCTTGTCTAAATCAAATGTCTCGGTGAAATGTTATCCGACCTTACGGAGCAACAGGCATTCATTTCCAGGATCTGCCACAATGTGTATATCGGATCAATAGTGCACTTCGCTGGCCAGAACCTGCATTGATATTGACCAACCAGTTGCTTACAGAAACCTAAACAATATTTAGGAGACTTCTTCTTCTGAAGTTGGCGTAGTTGAGAGGGTCGCCCTGCTTTAGGACCGGACAAACGATACTGAGATTCCATTTCCACTCATCCGATCAGAACTTACAGACCTTCACAGAGATAGTGTATGCACTTTACCAAAGCATAAGTTCGACAGGCAGTCCATCGGTACCAGCAGCATTATTGGCAGAGTCTTACTACGGCGATTGTTGCCGTAACTTCACTGAGGTTGGGGATCGGATTCTTGCCTGTGTTGAGTGGATTATTCTGGCTGACAACGAAATTTGGAGCGTCTCACCGTTAAACCGTCTGCACAAGTGATCTTTACATGTTATCAGCGCTGACTGTGATCCCACCAGATTCGCATCCCTATCCTCATAGGCTTCATTCATTCATCCAGTGACGCATCTCTATTTCCTCGTTAGCGAGTTTGTCATGCTCGATCGTTTTCTTCCTTCTTTTCTGCTCGTAGAGATGGCGAACAGACCTCTTTCTTCTCAACAGCGCCGCTTTGTACATATCGTGCTTAGATGCATGCACTTGCCGATATTCATCATCGAACCTGGGTTTCTTTGTGTTGGAATGAAACCTAGCACACTAACTGCGACTTTTCTGACGGGGCTTTTGTGCCCCAGATCTTCTGCGCCCTTCTTGTGCAGTGTTCTTTTCAATTTTATTGCAATTTGAAGCTCCACTTTAAATGTGGGTTATAATTGTGAAACGCAGTGTTTTTTTTTCTCGAAGCTGTGGCAGTGTAAACATTGCTTTAGGGAAATTGTGCCGTGCCCCAGTAACGAACATTCAGTTAAACCCGACAAGCTATCATTCACGTTCTTTCAATCAGAAGTCCAAAAGGATGTTAATGTCGAACCTCGTATTTCGACCACAGGCAACGTCCGTCCATCCATCATCGTCAGGCATCAACTCGGCAAGCACTCGATTCGTGCATAAAAATGACCATATATGTATGTTCACTATAGTCGTTTAAGATAATTGAATCAGATATCCGTAGCTCCCGCGGGCAAATGAGATATAGCTTCTTTCCCCAATTACATCGTACGTCCATGTTCACAAACATAAAACACCCACCGACTTTAAATCACAAACAGTGCACTCGACTAAAGCCTCTGCAACTCCTCCAGAGCAACCACTGAGAGTGGAAAAATTGCTTTCGATTAAGTTTCAGAATCATCCAAGGGCACATTCTGCATCACCACCAAACCGCACGCCTGCCGCCCTCACGGTCAACCAAAATAAAATAAAACAAAATTGAATTGGAATTCAATTGGAATTCATTGCCAAAATCGATTCTGACCTGTGTCAGGCCGAGCGTCGATCTGGAATTACCATCCATCAGTTACGGATAATTTATTTAACGTAATTGCTTGCCACCGGTCGGACGCAATCGGTGGCCGCTGGTCACTGATGCGTTTGCGGGGTTCTTGAAAAGAAATTCAATTTTCAATCGAACCGATGGACCGTGATACGATTTACGCATGCAATGGCATCCATCGCAATCAGTTCTTAAAATGTTCATCTGTTCGTGTTCGTCCACGAGGACTGCTTCTGGATTGCTTCTGTATTCGCTAAGTAATGTGAGAAGATGCAAGAGGGGCGGTGTATATGATTGACCGAGCAAACATGCAGAGGACGTCATTTTCTTCCTCATTCAAAGGAAGCCCGTGAGGAGATACAACTTTAAAGACAACTCCCACTCAACGCAGTTAAATGATGACTTTAAATTGAATGAACCCGTCAGCCTTGTTGGTCGGTCGGGAGGTCCTTGAAGTGGGCGAGTTATGTTTCTTGAATCACCTTTAGGACTGATTTATTCAGAAACGGTTGAGCCGCCATTCACCGCGGTTGACTGGAGAAAGACCCGAGATTTGCATATCATTCGTACTGAACCTCACTAAGGGCGTTTGTCTTGCAGATAAAACGGTGACGCACCGACGAAATGAAGGAAACAGCTCAGGAAAGTGATTTCGCGTTTAACGACCTTCGTTATGCGTCCCGTTTCAATATCCATTTCGAACGTCCCACTCGTTCGCCGGTTTCTAGGTTTATAACTCTTTTCTAAAGACATTTCACAACGTGCGACACACAATCCGAACTTATTGCCACTTAAACACTAAGCCGCCATTAATCTTAAACTACCCGCTGAACATGCATTCATTGTTCAATCACCACCAGCGTGGTCTCTTTAGTTCGTGAGAATGCACTTAATCATGTCCAGTCGATGACTCAATAGTGAATTTTCAATTACCGCCCTAGTCGCCTTGTCCCATTAATTTTTAATGGCGCTCTATCGATGGACTTGTACCATCCGTTGCTCCGGCTGAGGTGCCCTCATGCGAATAATAGTTCTCAGCTCACTAAGCGATGTCCAATAAACTGCAATTATTGCCGTATCTCTTATAACTTGACACTCACCGGATGCTGTTGGGGTCGCGTGAATAGCTTTCAATTGAGAGCGGTAATTGGAGCACGTGGAATCTATTGCATCGTTTAAGCTTCCGCTTATGAATTATCTTTGCCTCGTCGAAGTGGGTAGTAGAGTTAACGTGAAGAAAGGACTTGTAGTTGCGTTTGGACATATTATTTGAGATCATGAGAGCAGTTTTCACTCACTCACCGTAAGTGACTTTTTTGATTGATTTATGAAATGTTTTTGATATCGTCCATTCTTTTTGGCATATGTTCTTTTTAAGGATATGACGCGTGCTATAATTAGTTCTGAGCAAATGGTTTAAATTCATATGTACAGGGTGGGCCATCTAGTGGTTTTTTTTTAAGCATAGACAGCTGTTTCCCGCTCGAAATCTTGACAGAAAGTCAGTATCATAAAGGGTTGGTTAAATTTAAGGGCCGATGTTGAATGTGAACCACACCTAAACGTCAAGATTTTTTGTGCATTTCATTTGACTTTTCTTAATTTCAGACCAACTCAATTTGAACCATGGAAAGATACACAATCGAGCAACGCGTTAAAGTTATTCAGGCTTATTATGAAAATGGGCGTTCAAATCAAAATTCGTGATTTTTTGGTCAATTTAATCGTCCAAATGTGAGTACAATCGGAAAAATAGTGCAAAAATTTGAACAAACCGGGTCTGTAGGAGATGTGAAAACACCAGTGCATGCTCGTACAGCTCGTACTGCAGAAAATACGGCTGCTGTTGGCAATAGTGTGGCTGAAGAGCCGTCAACTCGTCGTCGTGCCCAACAATCGCACCTCGCACGTTCGTCGTTGATGAACATTGTGCATAAAGACTTGCATTTACACGCTTACAAGGTGCAATTGACTCAAGAACTAAAGCCTCTTGACCATTTCAAGCGTCGTCAATGGTCAGAATGATCAATTTTCGAAGAAAATCATCTTGAGTGCTGTGGCACATTTTCACCTCAGTGGATTCGTCAATAAGCAGACTTGCCGCATTTGGGCGAATGATAATCCAAGAGTGATTGTCGAAACACCAATGCACCCACAAAGAGTGACTGTTTGGTGCGGTTTATGGGCTGGCCAAAATGAGGCCGGTCAGGCAGTTACTGTTAATGGTGTTCGCTATCGTGAAATGATAACGAACGTTTTTATGGCCCGAATTGGAAGATATGAATGTGGACGATATGTGGTTTCAACAGGACGGTGCCACTTGCCACACTGCTAACGAAACAATGGCTTTTTTGCGCGACAAATTCAATGGCCGTGTCATCTCACGTGGTGGCGATGTCAATTGGCCGCCAAGATCATGTGATTTGACACCGTTGGCTTTTTTTCTTTGGGGTTATTTGAAAGAAAAGATGTACGTCGATAAGCCAGCAACAATTCAAGAGCTAAAGGATGAGATAATTCGGCACATTAAAGGCATAGAACCTCAATTATGCTTCAGCGTCATCGAAAATTTGGACCATCGAATGGAGGTTTGCCGCCGAGATCGCAGCGGCCATCTGGCCGATATTTTGTTCCATACGTAATTGAACCATACCAATATTATCATAATAAGAAGAAATGACAATAATTTCCTAAATAATTTGTGTTTTATTCAAAATCAACGTCGGCCCTTAAAATTTAACCACCCTTACCTTTGCGGAACGAAATGAGTCACTTTATACTTGAAAAACGTTGGGAAATATTGAAAAATTATTTGGAATGTGAGTGCTGTGTAGCTCATACAGTGAATTTTTTTGGAAAGAAGAAGTTGTGGCTGAAATGAAGCATCCACCACGACTGCTGTACGCAAGTTTGTGCAAAAAGTTCCTGAGACTGGTATGCTAGTGGACAACACTCATGGTCCCCTCGTCGTACGGTGCGCACAGATGAGAATGTGGCTGAGAGTTTGCGACTCAATTCACTCAACATCAACATCAACACGTCATCGATCTCAACAGCTCAACATTTCGCGTGAGGTTCTCCTCTTCTGCACAAAGATCTACGATTATTCGCTTACAAGGTCCATATGACTCAGCAATTGAAAGCTCGCGACCATCCGCTTCGTTATCACTTCGTTTGGGCTTGAATTGGACAACGATTTTTGGCGAAAAGTCATCTTTTCTGACGAGGCGAATTTTCATCTCGGCGGCTACGTTAACAAACAAAATTGCCGCATCAGGGGCTCGAAAAACCCGCACGTTATTGTCAAGAAGCCAATGCATCCACAAACCACAGAGAGTGGTGCGGAATTTGATGCCGGTTGTGGAGTGGTGGCATAATTGGGCCATTTTTCTTCGAAAATAAGGGTAGGAACAACGTTTCAGTCAATGGTGGGTGTTACAGACTCATGTCAACCGACTTTTATTTTTACTGAAATTGAAGACATGGATTTGGACGACTTTTGCAGGATGGTGCCGCAATCAATCTTTTGCGCAGCAAATCCCTCGAAGCAGCGATTTGACCCCTTTGGCCTTTTTTTGTGGGGAACCGTGAAGGACCGATGTGTTATGCCAACAATCCGGAAACGCTTCAAGCACTTAAGGCCAATATCATCCAAGCACTCCGTGAGCCACAGTCCGAAACCATCAACAAGGTCTTGGAAAATTGGGGTGACAGAATGCGCAACTGCGAAGCCTGCCAACAGCGCCACTTGAATAACGTTGTATTTCATAATTATTGGGAATGTTTATTCTTAGTAATAAAGTCATAATAGATGGAAAAAATGCAATCAGTCACACAAACCTTTAAGTCCAATTAATAGGCGTCCCTCAAGGTTCTGTCCTTGGTCTGTATTTTAATTGCAGTGCCGGTTGTGCCTGTCCAGCAACGTCTCCGAAAGTGTTGTTTTTGTTCTTGTGGTTGCTTGAGGAGGTCTTAAAATGTACGCCAATTGACATAACTGCCAAACTTTGGAAGTTTTCAACGCCAGTGCTGCTTAATGTTTTGCAGCCACTTCGACTTGAAAGGCGCTGCAGTCGTTCTTTAGTACCAGCGATTCTTCGAGCAGGTCACAGAAGATCCCCGCGTTTTTACCCGCCCTCGTTAGTGTATAAGGTGGGTTGGTGGTAGATAGTCTGTGTGTCCTATATTTTGTGCTGCTGCCAAACTTGGTCGAGCTTTTGATTCTGTTTAGCTGTGTGAGAATATACTTCTTCTCCAGTACTTTCCACCACACTAAAGAACCGTAAGTCAAGATGGGTCTTACTATTATGGTGTTTAATGATTATACCACCCGTAGTTTGAGAACCCAATTTTACCGAAGGCCCTCTTGCAGGTGTAGAACGCGACATTCGCCATATTTACGCAGTCCTCCGTGCTTTCCTTCCAAATGAGTTTGGAATCGAATTGAAACTGGTGAAACGCGATGTAAATCAAAACCAATCCGCAGTCCATCGTTGCTTAATTGCTCTCGAAAAACAAATTGGAACCTGCCTCGTATGTTTGAATAAGTTTGACATCGAAACCACTACAAGTGCAGTCAATTCAACGAAGAAACTTTGAGACTATACAAATCGGGACGACTATACATATATGTGTACATATGTGTAGCTTTGGCGATGCGTAAGAATCGCAATTCGCAAATGAGCCACAAAGAGAATTGCTCTATTACTGTGTCTCCCGCAACCCAAAACTGTCTCCTCCAGAAAAGACTTCAATTTGAATTCCTCCTCCTCCGTTTCTTCTTTGCGACGAAATGCTCATCCCCCTCTCAGCATTTAACCAAGAAAAATGATTCTCTTTCCGAACTTGTCCCATTTAAACGCCACTTGGTCCGTCCCACATACGCGAAGGAATTTAACAGTAAATCCTTTTCAAGACAAATGAAGTCAAGCCACCGAATTCGCCCCACACGCCGCACAACTGAGTCAAGTTGTGGAAAAGGGAAACTTTAAATGACTTCGATAGACTTTCAAAACAGCCATCGATGTGCCATCAATCCTGCTCAACTCCTTCCTTGCTCAACACATGCTCGACGAATCAATGCAGCCAATGATTCATCTTTGATCTCCTTAAATAGTTGAAACTCCAAGGAGTCTTCCGCACACGCCGCACTTGATGAGTTGGCCTCAAGTTTGAGAGCACATTACTCCTCCCACCACGTCGATGGATTCGAAGTCCTTGGGGAAGACTGTTCAGCATTCTTGGGAATTCCATTCGTGCAGTGAAGAGGCGTCGCTTAACAATTCATGAGGATCAATTTTCCCTTTGAACGGAGGCAAATGTTGAAAAATAAATAAACGCCACAGCGAGGAGATTAGGGAAAAATCCCATCTCATGGACTTTCGGTTTGCAATTAACTCTTGATGGGTGGTTGGGGTGAAGCAATGAGGCATCGGAAGGGTTACTTTAACAGAGAATGGATGCCGCGAGGCTTGGGAGTTGCAAATGTGATGTGCATCAAGTCGATAGAATGCCACAGAAAGGGGGGAATTTGAACACTAGCCCTCAACGAGTGTCTGTGGCGGATACCGACCTTGATTTCCAGAGAACCAGTAGGACAGTCTATAGCTGTTCCGGACGACAAATGGGAGATTTTTAAAACAATGGTCGGTCCAATTTGAATGAACTCCGATGTAAGACCTTCCCCAAGCAAGTATTATCTGAGACGGATGGTCTTAAAGTGATACAGTCCCACTTCTGCTTGCTTAGCTTCCGCACTCCAAGTAAAACCTACAACGTCGCCTCTTTTAACTAACTGCCACTCTGGACTGGACGAAAACCACACAAAAAAAGCGTTGAAATTGGAGTCAAATGAGGGAACGAATCTTGTGCTAAACTCAGGCCCTGAATAGTGAACATTATCCAAATGAGATGTCATTCATCACCTCACGAAGCTAGACAATTTCCCAGATATCCCGCAATGAATTGTCTTCTCCACGATCTCATATCCTTGTCGTCCTTTAATAAGACACCGACATGACTCCGAAAGACGTAAAGCGATTGTGAGATATGCATTTTCGCATTTTTCGTTGAAATCGTTCCATTTGCATGCAGAATAACATTCTTACGACGGGGAGCAGAATGTGTCTCAATGTGTCGTGCTTTTGTTCATGCTCCTGCACAGTCTGCCTCATGCACGGCGGAGGATGGATCGAGGTGGGTTCACACCCCGCATGGCGGTTTCCGTGCGATGCTGAAAACTGTGAGTGTCGTATAAATCTTCCACGCAAATTTGTGTTTACCTGTTTCTCGCAAAGAGGCAATTTGTATTTAAAGCACGGTGATGTGTCTCCTTCCGATGTGAGAAGGTAAATATTGTGCTTCCATCTAATCAACTGTGTATGCTTGAGCGAGATTTAGGAATAGTTTGGGAAATGAATTGTTCAAACAGGGAAGCGGGAAGGACAACCTTGATAAGCTGGTTGCAGGTAATGCTTGGCCTTTATCGTCGTATCCTTCGAGGGCCTGTGGATTTATAGTCAGAGTCATCTCCGTGAATAGGCTGCAGACGATATCCCATGCTTAGGAAACCTTAATGATTAATACCAAATGATCAAACCACTTATAGTAAAACGTGAACGCAACACCGAGCGAAATACAGATTGTTGCGTATACGCCGTAGTGCCTTGGTACAAATTTAAATACATTAGTTGTACACCCGCACTAATAAAAATAATGGTCACAGTGACACATGTCACTCGGTATAATTTCGTTCAAATTGTACCGTAGGAACTAGGGCGTATACGCAACAATAAGTCTGAGCAGTAATTGGTGGTGGATTTTGAACAACAAAGTGAACGCTTTGAATTTTTGCTGTTGGGCATTTAACATCGTAGAAGCGGTCGTAGCGTAGAAATGTCCTCACTAACAGATTCTAACCCCGAGATAATTGCACACATGCTTCCAGTTCGTTAAATTCGCCAATATTTGACATTCCGCGTTGTTCCAACACCAACTTACGTAAAAATACACACGAACACTTTTAAAAATGTTTCGAAGAAGTGTTTTGTTTGTTTATCCGGCCAACGGCTCTTGGTCTGAGTTTGAGCAAATTCTATCGATGACGGTCTGGGCATGCTATTTCCAGTTATCAAGGCCAAGCTGGTTGGATCTTCCACTCCTTCTCGAACCAGGAGGATCGGAGAGACAGTGGTGGTGTGAATAAAAATGTAGTGTGAGTGTTCCCTCAGCATTTTGGAGGGGACACACCGTCTGGTGTGGGTACAAATAATTTTCGTTAAGTTTAACGAAAACCCTCCACTCACATGTTTTGACAGTTGAGTGTATCATGACTGTTCCCTCCATTTTGGTACGAATAAAGATCAATAGTATTGAGCAAGCCCTTGAAGGGCTTGAGTGTGCATTGGAGGACACTATGATTTAAAAATGTAAATACTGTTTCGGAAGAGCAATAATTCGTTGTATTATGTGCAGAACCCTAAAAAAAGGAAATCAGGAATGGAAGATGAGGATTTCATAAACTGTTTGCAATTTTATCCGTGCTTCAAAAAAGCCAAACTCCAGCCATGAAAATTAGTAAGCAAGCCTCGTTGGAAGCTTTGGAGGAAGAAACAAAAAAAAATTCATGGCGGGACCATCAAGGACCATTCCACAAATCCGGCAAGTTCCAACGCCTAAAAGAAGCAGTCAAAATAGTTTGATAACTAACCTTCAGAAGGAAGGACTCTTAGGGCAAAAGGAGTTGAATGAAACATAACGAGAAATATTTGTGTGTGCACACAGCGTTTGTATGTTTAAAAACAATTTTGAAAATTAATATGGCGTGCTGTTGATTATCTTAAAAAAAAAATGTTGACAACTAAATTTGACAGCTCTCGGCTCCAGTTTTCAAACTTCAACTTGTGGGGAAGAACCTACTTTGAGGAGATTTTTTAATTTACACCAAATTGAGTGTTCCCCCTAACGAAATCACTTTAATCATGAGTGTTAACTCGAAGTGTTCCCTTACTCACACCACCCAGTCTTTTGCTTGAGAGTTGTTGTTCATGCGCTGGATGTGGTTGAGCCAGTGGAGTCGATGGATTTTTACCTTCCGGACTACATCCACATCTTTGAAGAGCACGTTGTGCCTTCTCCTGCATTCACATGTTAGTACTTGGATGGGGATCGTTGGGGAACACCGCGTGCTGTTGACATCTAAATACCCACACTCCGCAGTACTTCAAATCTGCGGACGGATCTCCCATCACACTTAATAATAAGGGACCTTAATTAGCAATTTGTGTGGTGTGGTGGCCCGTGGCGTTGAGGGTATGTGCGTCGACTCCTACGCACTTGGACCTACCTGTTTAGGTTCGATTCCTGGTACGACAAGAAATACTTTTCACGGCCCCACCTCTTTCGAGTCACTGACATGTTGCTCAAAGAGTATACCTGTCTAGAAAAAGCTTCTCAAAATTGGACGTTCGGAGTCGGCATAAAACTGTAGGACCCTTCCACTCGTGATAGAACAATAGCACGCACAACTCGAGTGGTTGCTGAGAAGCTAGGCCCTGGCCCACTACGGGCTGTAGCGCCACCAATATATATATTAATTTGCAATTTAAAGAATTGGGTAGTGAGTTTCCAGGTGTCCATTCAATCGAGGAAATGATGTTTCGAACGATATTTTTGACAACGTTCTCTAAAATATCCACGTATGTACATCATTCCCGAATAAATGGAATCCATCATAAACGACTCCCGCAAAACCATCACAGAAGCTGGATGGTGTCCACGATGAACTCTCGGAATGAGCTCTGACGCTTGTCGTGATGACCGAGCATAAATTCTATCATTCTGCTTGTTGAACGACTAACCAATGTTGAATATTTTCTCGGGTTCTTTTATCAAGTCACGAACAACAACATTCTTCGCAGTCGCAAGTTATGAGCTAAACCACCATTTAAGTACTAAAATTTAGACCATCAGCTTCAACATTTTTGACCTTCCACAAGATAAACGAGACTAATTCCACTTAATGTTATTTGGTTTGTTTCTTCTGAAGCTAATCCATTTGACAGGATGTCTCTCTGGAAACTTCATTCTCCAGATTCCCATCGACCAGCGCCTGCTTGGTTAAACTTATTATAATCGAGATCTAAAAGCATTCTATTTCATCCCACGGTGAATGTCGTGCTCGCATTATATCTCTCCTCCTTTTGTCTCCATCGGAAGCGTCCTTCACCGGCAACGCAAACAAATTGCCATCATATTTGCTCTTCACAAAACAAAAGGACATTGTACCTGCCCCAACGCACGCACACACATGTATCATGGCCGAGTGTTATCCAATGAAAGGATAATTGTGCTATTTATCTTATAGATACACCTCTCTTGCCTTTGTCTCCGAATCAGTTTCTCCCCTGATTTATGGGCTTTGCAAACTCAATTCTGATTTGAAATGCTTCTTCGAAATGGAACTCTCAATCTTCTTAAGGACGGAGGATATTTCAAGAGCGTGTGATCCTTTGAAACCAGATGGACGCAGAGTCCTTACCATCGACCTTTCTCATGCAGAAGCATACTCTGCACTGAGTGGCCTGTCGAACGTCAGGAATGATTTTGTCTAATGGTTGGTCGGAGTTGCGCCGTAGATGTTGTGCCCCATTCGGTTTGACGTGGTGAAAAGGATACGAGTTGAGTTGGGGAAATCACTTGGGGATTGGTGAGAAGGTGAAAAGCAGCTCCAGACTGAACGTTGAATTGAATTGAACTCATTTGAACGTGGTAGGCAGTAGTGGGAAGCGTTATTTTGAATTGAAATGGGTGGACTTTCTTTTCGCTTTCCTAATGAACGTTGCTACTGTGTACATTTTCTTCAATTTTGCTTCAAATCATACTCATTTTAAAACTATTGGCTTTATCCGCTTTGCGTATGCTGTTTCATGACTTCAAGTTATTGGTTTTTTCCAGCTCATTGATTGACTTACAAGTAGATAGGAAGCTTCTCTATTTTGCTGCCAAAATCGAAATGCTGCGTTGTGGATAAAGATGGTTCTTCGTATGCAAAAAAATAAGCATTGAATTATCGAGTTTTTTTTTATAGACAAAAATCTAGCAAGAGGTAACCGCGATCCACAGAATCATTACAAAAAAATTCGCAATGAAGTGCCAGTTTCCATAAATTCTTTTTTGCGAATGAAAGAACTGTATATGAGTGAAGTGTCAGTGTTTGCGAAGTTCGCAATTCGCAGTGAGCTCATATGAATGGCCTTTAAGGAGGTATACAAATGACAGACATGACAGACGGTCCGAATCTAGTACAATGAAAAACGAAAACATCCTTCAAGATCTCGGAGTTACGACAGTCCAGTGCAATTTTCGTAATTGAAAAAATACCATTTTGCAACAAATGTGTGGAAGAATAGAATTGGGGGTAATTTAGGGACGTTTGCAGATACTCATCTTAGCGATTTAAGTTTCATTTAACAAGTTAAGATGGACTTACCGATTTTCACAATGCAAAAGGTAGATCTTTAAGTCGGCTAAGTATTACTGAAGCTTAGTTGAAGAAATCGTGGATCATAAGATTTTGAAATAAAATTTGTGAATAAATATTCAGCAGTATGATATAAAAGTGATACAAATTTAAGAAGTTAGAGTTCATCGTCTCGTCTGCAAAAGAAATGAAAATTTGTATACATAGCTTTCGACAAACCAAGGACATAACCATGATTGTTGGTTACGAAGTTAGAAACAAAATCAACAACATCATCAACATCAACATCTCAACAGGTTTTCCTTTATTCATTCGCTAATGAACATTTTGAATGATCATAAATTTGCAAAAACATAAATTGATAGCAGCTATCGATCAACTACTTGTCACATCAAGGTTTTACGTGACTGGAACTTATTTACAGAGCATTGCTGATTTCGGAGGAATTCATTTTGTACGAGTGTATCCCAACTATCGAAATTGCAATTGCAAAGAAACATTTCTTTCGAATAGCTTTGTTTCCATGTGTGATTGAGGCCATCTATGGAACCCACATTCAAATTCCCATTCACACAATCAAAATAACGAATGTGACATTTGAAATCGAATTGGTTTTGGTTGCATATTTACGAGCAAAGAAGAATAGATAAAGTTTAACATGAGGTTTACTTAAGTGAATCTTGGCTATAAAATAGATTTAACCCTTCCATGCTCAATGGTCCATTTTGGGCACGCACTCTTGTTGAAAGTTTGTCCAACAAAAATAGTCCAAGCTGCGTGCGAGTGGTTACATTACAGTATGCATCGGGTGCCGCTTGACTCCAACTGCATTTGAATGTCTGGATTGCAGTTGAGTCTGCGCTGGACGACGATACGCATTTTGTGTATATTTGCGATTTTCGCAAATGAATATTGCTGTTCCAAATCGCTCGAATCCGACTCCGAAAAAAATTATTTATTAGAAAGTGAAGCAAGCGTTCAAAATCAATTTTTTTTTGGATTTTTAGTTCGTGCCCATACTGGCCCTTACTCCATCAAATATGTTGTCGGTGAGATAACGTAAGGACAGCGTATCTATGGTCAGATCTTCAATGAGCAATAATAATACAATACAAACACACAACGCTGCACTCTTCACAAAGATGTAGCATGGATTATCTGTAAGTTAGACAGAGTCAATAATCTAGTTTTGAGTTGTCCGTCGACTATGACAAATCGCATTGCAAGTCCAAACTTCCTCAAAAGTTCGACAATCGTGGTGACAGCATTGAATACGTGACTTCGTACTACGGCATTGATTTTTTCACAGTCGCATGAAACGACAACAAAGTTGTGAATATGGCATATTTATCATCTGATGAAACAGCAGCCACAACAGTTCCAGCTGTTCAGCGTTTAACCAAAATGTCTAATTCGGTGGAATCAGTTCAGTGCCCCAATCTCATACACGAATACAATAAATATATGGGCGGTGTCGATCAAATTATCCACATCAAATCACTCAAATGGACACAACGCCTTTCCTATCTATGTGCGATATGGCCATCATCAGCGCTTGGATGTTATATCGACGCCACTTCAATTGTATATACAGTACAAACTTCCAAGCCAATAAAATTGTACGAATTTATAAAAGAAGTGGCCACAGACTTACAAAATCCGGCACACTGTTGGCACGAAAATCTGGTCGCCCATCGAATTTTGAATCGGAGATCGCAGCCAAGCGGGGTCGAGTGAACTTTGCTCATTTACCACCGAAGGATGTACGGCTAGACACAATCGGTCACTTCCCGGAGCGCGATATAACTCGACATCACTGCAAAAAACTTGGTTGCGACTGACGAACTCGATTTGCTTGCCGGAAATGTCAAGTTCATCTGTGCCTCACCAGTGAAAGGAACTGTTTCATGGCATTTCACACAAACTGACATACAACACACTATTTTTTTTTCATACAAACACAACATTTCAATTTTTTTTTTTGTCCGTAATGCCCAGGGTGCCCAGTTGGGCACGCACTGTCTGACGTCACCTGAATACACATTAAGATTTTAGTGTATTCCAGTATTTTTCGATCGATGATTTCTGGTTAAAAAAATACATACGTACTCACGTGTTTTTCCCCCAACGTCCGACTTCTCCATTTAAAAATGTGACTAGTTGTTGGTTCAAAAAAGAAGGTAAGCGAGCAGTTCTAATACATCCAAAGCAGCCTCACCTTCGAGTACTGCGTCTAATAATATCACCACCATTTTCAGGAATTGGTAATCCGTGAACAGACTCCAATTTAAAAGCACCCCAGTGCTAGTGTCTCCTTCTGAACCAAGGTATGTCTGCAGACAGATCCACTGAGCCAGTTTCTGTTTCATTTTCATCCCATTTGAGCACCATTCGCACATTCGTTGTGTTTTTTTTCCTCGACAGACTCATAAACGTTAAATCTTTTATTCAATTTAGCACTTCGTCGCCAGCATTTCAACACTCCTCATAAAACGCCATGAATTCTCACACGAAAAACTTCTTAATATCCTTCTCGGCGAGGATGTGAGACTCCATATCCCCCGTTCACGGATGCCATTTGCCGTAACATTCACTGCTCCTCTCCTACATAGGAAGTGCAATTTGAAAGCAGACAACTCCAACACCCACACGGCACCCCCCACAACAGATGACGTGTAGAGAAAAGGGAAGTTTTGATTAATGCACCGGCATCCCCATAACTGACGCTTAAAGTGCAATTTCATCGAGCCACCACTGCAACGACAGACTTAAGCCATCCAACGGCACGGGGAGCGTAGACCCACTTGATGTCTGTTGTATTTGCTGTTATCCTTTCCGACTAATTTGACACAACAAAAGGAGGGCACTCGTGTGAAGTCTCCTGTGTGATGCTAGCTCCGGTTGTTTGGCTTCGCCAGTGGACTCTGGCAGCACTTGTCGGAGCAGTTTCCCGCACGTGACTGAAATATGGATGCCCAGGAAAACTGTTCGAGTCACTCGACCGGAAAATGAAAAACTATCAACGTGAGTGGGTAGAGACCACCACGGCGATGGTAGAGGGTGGCCAGACCTCGCTGTGGTGACTCTTTGGCTATTGACGTTTCAAACGAACGCAACAGGCGGCCGGGAGGACATCCGCATCGTGGGAAGTTCATGGAAATCTCTTGAAATTGATAAGGACTGCATTGAGGTCGACACAACGAGGGAATAAATCAACAAAATTTAGGCCATTGAACAAGATGGGATGTTAACTGTCGCATCTTAAATGATTCAATGAAACTCGTCACCAACACCATCAATCCGCAAACTTGCCGCTTCATCAGCGCATCACTCCTCGTTGGCAAGAACTGCAGAGCCCCCGTGGAATACGAAATGCATCTCTCTCAGCAAAGAACTCTTCCGAAGCCTCCCTAATTGCTTAATTAACTTACAACGAATTTAATAAGCCAAATGAATAACCCCAAGGCGATGGAGTGAAACTCGGAGCGGCGCTCCCATCCGCCACTAGCGGAAGCGAATTTTGAAACTTTATACACTCGTCGTGGCCCTCCATCTCGGTCGTAGTCGCTTCTTCCAAGTCAGCGGCAAAGTTTCACCAAAAATCTTAAGGAATTCTCTAATTAAAATTCCGGCAAAGTGAAATGCGATGCAGCGAGTTTTGAGGGTTCTATTCGCTCGGCCTGGCGGGTGGGTGACTCAGTCACTGGTTGGGTGCCATGATGAAATATTCATTTGCGAATGCGAAAGCAGGGACACGCTTTGAATTTCATACCCAATCAGATTTGACATGCTTTCGACGTCTTCTTTTTTTCTCCCAGCCGGCATGATGACCGTGAATTCAATTACCGACGGTGATCAAGTTTTTTTCTTGAAAAAGTTCGGAATTGGATTTGGACGAGACAAAGTGTAGAGCTTAGACCCTGAAACTTAGTAAACTCTACCCGCTTCAGAAAATCACAAAGAGCGCCTGAAGACGGCAAATCGTCAAGTCACTTGCTCGTCATTACCAAATCCCACATTCTAGAGCACTCCCACATTAACACACACTGTGTGCCATTTCTAAGTCCAAACAGAATACCGAATCATCTTCATCACCTCTCAGCAATTTGATGCCTTCACCCACCCACCGCCAGCGCCCATGTAAGTCTAATGAATTTCTCACGAAAATAAACGATCTCGGATTGATGAATTTTTCATGCCGAACATCCTTAAGTTCATCCACCGCACTCGCGCTGGAATCCATATCCATTTTCGAGCCCACGAAACAAACGACTAACAAGGATAAGCATCCGGCATCGGGAAAGAATGAAAAAGTAATGATACGGTTCGATAAGCGGATGAAATAAATTGTATCCTGCCGACAACAGGATACACCGTTAGCATGCTGATAATGCGTTCAGTTTCACAGTCATCGTCGAGTAATGAGCCGGCTTCGGCTCGGTGTTGCTGCTGAGTGATGGAGGCAATCTTGTGGCTGTGAATGATGACACCCTTCCTCACAACAGATGACTGAATCGACGAACTCCTGACCTATCTCCGAGGATTTGGTGGGCGTGGATTATTTGCTGAATGATTGCGGGACTTGAACACGTTGTTGCGCGTTCCATCGAATGAGGGGGTAAAGGTCGCAGTCGATGGACTTTGTGTAGGGGAGAGCATGTGTATAAGCAGAAGAGAGTAGACTCGTGTCACCCTCTGAACCAGAAATCCCTTCAAACTGCGGCAGGCAACTTCTGGGTGTCAAGTGGTTTCAGATGGCAACAAAGTGAGGGTGTCACTTTCACTAATCTCTTGTGTCTCCTGCCATTTAGTGGTCACCTGTGATGTTGCTGAGTTGCCATGCAATGGAGGAACATCATTGGGTGTGAAATAAATTTATGATGTGATGCTGTGGGACTAGAGGAAAGGATTTGGTTCACGATATATGGCACGAGTGAGTTGAGGGAATTTCCTGAGGCGTCACTCAGATTAAACAATTTGGTACACATCTTATGCGAATCCGTAAAAGGAATTGCTAGAGTTCCTCAAATCTTTCTCAGTGATAACTTAAGTATTTGTGAAACTGTCCACAAATTTCTTCGCCGCAAATGTTTCTGGACACTGGCTGCTGTCCACAAATTGCTTCGCCACAAAACGCCAGCCGGTGTATAGAAACGGTTTCCCAGACTCCATCCGACACTAGCCGGTGTCCAGTAATTAAATGCGGTTACCCAGACCCGATCCGCATTTAGTTTCTGGACACTAGCAGGTGTCCAGAAACTAAATGCGGTTTCCCAGACCCGATCCGCATTTAGTTTCTGGACACCAGCCGGTGTCACTAGCCGGTGTCCAGAAACTAAATGCGGTTTCCCAGGACCAATCCGCATTTAGTTTCTGGACACTAGCCGGTGTCCAGAAACTAAATGCGGTTCCCAAGACCCAATCCGCACTTAGTTTCTGGACACTAGTCGGTGTCCAGAAACTAAATGCGGTTCAATAGACCCAATCCGCATTTAGTTTCTGGACACTAGCCGACCTAGCTCATCCTCTTGTGCTTCTGCTACCCTATCGAGCTCGTAAAGACAAAGAGTGGCAGCTTTAAGATCATCTATATGTTCACAGGTATATGTAGTCTTGAGCATTTTGAATCACAGGATGGCACAGATTCCAAAACAAACGTGTTCAAGCTCTATGTCTGACAAGAGAAGTACATGCCGTTGAGCTAAATCTAGACTCTCTAGAAATGATGATTCAACATCCCTCCACACCCGTTGCCTTTATTTCAACTCGGGTCCTCCCAAAATACGCCCTTCCCCTAAACGAAACACAAATCCGTCTCAAAACGACTTCCAGGAATCAACCATGCCCTTTCTTTTTCACCCAAGTCCACTCAGCTACCTCCAATTCCATTTATTTGTTTCCCAAATCGACATCAATTGACTTTAAAGTCCAACTCCTAGCCGCTCATGGTCACAAAAGACAAACGCCCAGAGCCAGACCAGAACACGATCCCACTCTAATCCGCCTTCCTTTGTCGTAGTCCCCTCAAATAACCTAAAGCTAAAATGAGTTCTTATTGACGTTGCAATTCACAGAAACGATTACATTTGAAGAGACTGCCCGATGATGAAAAACGTCCTTGAGCGCGGTGCTCATTCAGGGATTGAGCTTGACAGTCGACAAGGACATTCAACACGCAGCTAATGTCTTTTAGATTGAATCAATGTGCCGTCAATTGGACTCAGGTAACTGCCTACTCGGAGGCATTTATTTTTCCATTTCCCCGTCCTTCGTGCTGTACTGGGACGCCATTCAATGGGCTGCAAACGCAGACGGCTGACAGGACACTCTGTTCGCAATTGTTGAACCGGCAAATCGAATTGGACAAGTGTGATATTATGTCAAGAGAATGGGAGCTTCTGGCGTTGAATGTGAAGAAAAGAACGACAGTGGTTGGGGGAAAGTATTTTCAGAAGACACCTACTCCTCAGCTTGTGGCAATTCATTAACTTGGTTTCTGTGGAATGACACGTGGCTTGAGAGGAATCTACGAGGTGGCGGAAAGTGATTCTCCGAACGAGCAGCAGCTAATTGTTGCGTTTATTCTGTCATTGCCCTCCCTTGCGGTCTACAAAGGCTGATGTCCCACGAAGTCTCGTCTTCAACATGCAATGCTACCCCATTAAAGCCTCTTCATCCTGATAAAAAAAACCTTAAACCATGAGCCGTCGTGAATCTCTTTGATTTTCCTTTCGCCACCCTCGAGAGTTTCGCTCACAATCGCAGTCCCTCGGATAATTTGAAGACCAAACAATGGTCTCTGTCCCTGACGTTGCTTGGGTATCAGAAGGCACCACGGCATGCATCCCTGGCCGCATAGAAAGTGAAATACCATGAAACGAACAGAAAATATAAGCAAAAAGGAAGCGGACATCCTTTTGCTGGTTGTGGGGGGAAAAAAATGCACAACCAACCCCAGCAAGGGGCAAGAAATTGTTCTCCCCCCTCCCCCATCGGCGTCACTCTTGCCCGGCTCCCGGTCTCAATGCAAAACGATGAGAGGCGGTAGCTCATGCACACGGGGATGTATCCTTGCAAGCGATATGAATTTTAAGCATACTCCCGTACCCGAAGTCCTCTATCCGATTGCGGAAATTTCCGGCACACAGACGGGTCTAGGTGCACTTCGTTTGGCCGGAGGATCCCTGACTGTTTCATGAATCTCATTCCTGCTCGATATGTGAACCATTTCGCCGGGATGAACTGTTGACCTCGAATGGAATTAAAGGCAGTTTCGAGTTTGGTAAGCGATTTCTGTTTTGAGGCAAATTTAAGAATGCTTGGACTGTGTTGTGAAAGATGTGTGGTGGGTGCTTCTGGAGTGGGAGTGGAGGTGTTGCTATGAAGGTCTATCTATAAGACGTTCGTTTGAAGACAAATGTGTTGCGAGAAACCATTTGTCTTGATTCAAGGTAAAAAAAAATACAAGAGATGTTCCACAGGCATCTATTCTAGCACCCGTTCTTTTTTCACTATCTGATTCGTAGTCAGAATTTGGCACCAGCAAGCTTAAGATTTGCCATTTTGCAATATATTGATCGTAGAAGGTAAGTTTTACGCATTTTGAGCAGATATTGATCGATGAAAACGGAATTAACCCAGCGGATGATCCGGTAGGCAACGAAGAGCTCACAACGGCCGAAGAAATCACAGAAATTGTTCAACGTAGCACAACCAGGAAGACAGCCGGAGCCGATAAAATCTCGAATTTCGTTCTGAAGCGAATGCCACAAACGGTGATGATACATCTTACCATCATCACGCTCTTGAGCAATATAAGCAAGATCCTGGATTGCACCTGGTACCGCAGAAACTAAAGCAATGGTCCACCGACCTAAACATCATCCCGAATACGCAGTATGGATTCCGGAAAATACATTCGACACTGCGGCCTCTAATGAACTTCCACCACGACGTTGTAGCAGCCCTGAACAAACACGAAGTCAGCAGTGCCTGCTTCCTGGAAGTGGAAAAGGCCTCGACTGGATAGAGGGACTCATCGACAAGCTGAATAAGATGGGGTTCCGCTCCAACCTCATCAAAATAGCCTATAGCATTCTGCATTCCAGAAGATTCTACGTTGAAGTGGAAAGCAGCCAATCAACTGAGCGTCGCACCAAGGAGGGAGCTGCGCAAGGGTCGAAGCTGGGACCGATGCTCTTTAACATCTACAAGGCAGATCAGCCGCCTCCAACCAACAGAGTCAGCTTTTTCTTTTTTTTTATAATTTACGTTCAAGGGATTGCTAATACCCTTAAGTGTCCGGGGTCAAGACACAGCACGGGCCGAAGGTATAGAGGGAGAAAGGGATGGGAGGTACCTGTGCACATAGTCTGTGGGAAATATAGGGCTGGGAAGAGCATTCCAAATTCGCGTAGTACGGCTGAAGAACGAGTCTCTAAATTTAACTGTGCGTCCGAAAGTAGGCTTAAGGGTAAACTGATGAGCATTCCTGGCGAGACGAGTATTGCGGGTGAATTCATGGAGAGGAGGAATGCAGTTGGCTAGCTCACTTGAGCATCGTTTGTTGAAATAGCGATAAAATACGGACGTTCGATCGAGTCTAATGACTTTGCGACATTGTTGTCTCCTATAAGTTTTATCGCTCGCTTTTGAATTCTATCTAGTAGGTGCAGTGTGGTCTTTGGGGCACCAGACCAAATATGAGCGTTGTACTCAAGCTTGGGGCGAATATACGCCTTATAAATGAAAGCCAAATCAGAGGGGGTGAAATATATCTTGCATCGATTAAGGAAACCTAAACTTTTCGCAGCATTTTTGGCGACCTCAAATATGTGATCGTTCCAACTAAGTGTTGTGTTGATACACATACCAAGGATGGACGGCTTTCCGGTTTCATCGACACAAGCGCCATTCATGGATAATGGCTGATTAACAAGTGTTCGCTTGAGTGACAGCAGACAGCATTGCGTTTTTGAAGCATTGCATTCCACTCTGTTGTTGTTTCCCTAGTTAATTATGCTGTCAAGATCGGAATTCAATGTGCTTAACATATGCTGCCGTTCCAATTCTACGGCCAGGGCAGGGCAGGGTCGTGAGTCTCGCAACGAATATGAAAAGCTGATTGTGCTGTCATCAGCAGAGGAATGGATTGCATTAGAAGTAGCAGACAAGAGATCATTAATAAAAATGAGAAAGAGTGTCGGAGACATAACAGACCCTTGGGGTACACCAGCATTTCTTTGGTGGATATCAGACTTGAATCCATCCAAAACAAAAAAAAACAAAGCTGTAGTCTATTCGCAGATGACGCACTGACTTATGCCAGCTCGAAGTCTCCACTGATCGCCAGGCGAAGGATTCCAGACCGAACAGGCTACTACACCACATGGGGTATTCGTATCAATGCTAGAAAATCGATACTTATGTGCTTAAGGAGACAATCCCGAGTTGGATGTAGATTACGAACAAAATGTTGGAGCATAACGATTTTGCTCCCTAACGGTACGGGAATAACAATAGACAAAGAGGCCAAGTATCTTGGCGTTAACTTCACGGAAAGGTTGAAGTTCAACTGCCACTTAAGAAGGCCAACCTTCCATCGCATCTCATCCTTTGATGCGTAAACAAAATGGATTAAGGCAGAGGACAAGGCGGCTACTCTACAAGCAGCTAATACGGCCGATCTTAGCGTACAGCTTCCCACTATGTCACAGCATTTCTAAGACCAACATGGAGAAGCTCGCAATTTTCGAAAGGAAAATACTGCGAATATGTACAGGTCTCACCTTGGACAGGCACCAACGAAAACACCGCAGCAACAAGAAGCTTTACGACTAAGCACGCATCATCCCCTTACAACAGTACATGGTGACACTGTTCAGAAAGCAGCTTCTTAACATCAACAATCATCCTAACTAGACAATCAGGAACCTGAGAAACACCATCCGCGGACAACTCTACATCCACGCGCTAAATCTATTAAGCGAGCAGAACTTCCCAACGACATCTAAAAACGAACTGCATGACATCTACCAGGGCAGCGATAGCAGTCATCATCGAGGCTAAATAGGCTACCACACCACCACCCCATCCCAAATGACCGACGGTAAAAAAATCGACGAGTTGGTTATGTGACTTCTTCGACATCGTCATAGACACCCCAACACTAGAGGCACGATCTTCCAGAAGTCCAGACAGCTGTCAGCGTTTGAAGATGACATTGACGTGATTGGCAGAACACAGCGAGCCGTCAATGAGGAATTTGCTGCCATTGAGGCGGAAGCGTCGAAAATGGGCCTTGTGGTTAAGGAATAGAAACGAGTATATGATGTCCTCAAGAAAGGACATATAACAGACAGAGCCTTACAATAGGCCGATAGATTCGAGGACGTCAGATATTTCATCTGCCTTGGACTCTTGGGCAAAAAAGTTCTGCGTGCGGTCTTCTGTAGAAGAAGATTGAAATACAAGCTGTACCCTAAAAGTTGTTTCCTTGCGGAAGACGGTAACCACTCAGCTTCGCAAATCCAAGGAAACCACACGAAATCCAATCAGATATGAACACCTCACTCGCTTCAGTCATTCGTATTTTTTGTTTTATCGATTCGCTTGAATCAGTGTTCAATTAGCTTCCAAAACCATTCTTCTTCTGTTACATCCATGCCACGTCGAAGGCCCACAACTCGGCTTGATGAGACTGGCCCGCTGGACTTGAGCCCCGAGCAGGTTCCGGCCGAGTACATTGTTTCAGTTCTCCAGAACAAAAACCTTGTGTATGCCCAAGCAATCATCACGTAAAGCCATCGTCTCCTTTAACGTGATCTCATTCTTTGCAGGAAGCCGCCCAGTTGGAATGCAAAGCAGGACTCAATCGAATTATTTGCGATTGATAACAGTCGCGAACACGAGGCATCCATGCGACAGCAAGAGTTGTTAATGCAACAGATCAGCCGTCAGAATGCCGTAAACGAACATCGCATTGAGGACTTGTTCAAGTTGCAGGACGACTTGAAAAAACGTTTCATCGACGTTAACAACTTCATTAAGGACTGCGACGACAAGAGAACTCAAGCCCAGCACACTGTCACCGAGGAGAAGAAACTTCACACGCAGCTCAGAGAATTCATCCAGGACACCAAACAAAGAGTCGACGGCCTCCTGCAGTTTCGTGAGCGTCTTCTGAAGACAGTCAAAGATCTGGAACCATACGAATGTGTCATACACGAGGCAGTCGCGAAGCACAACATTTGGACTTCAGTCCAAGACTGCACCGACCGGTGCGATGCGCTAAGTACCCGCCCATGTAGTTGCCTTTTGTCTCCAACCTTCTGTAACTCTCTTTGAAGTGATGACGCAGGTGGAATTGATGCAATCCAACAACGAAGCCCTGACAAAGATTGAGGACATACGCTTGAAGTTCCGCAAGCTGTCGCAAGAGGCCGCTTTGGCGACACTGGCCCTCAACACCACGCTGGGCGTGTGGGAGAGGGAATACATGCAAGTTAAGTGTGAGGTCCTTGAATTGGAGAGGTGCATTGTGAGAATAAAGGATCAAGTCAACGAAGTGCATCTGACCTCTGAACGTATGGCAGACGAGATCTTCCGCATGTACTCCTTGCTGTGCAAGCGAAGAGGTATGGGCATGCTCATACTTCAGATCATTGATTTCTCTGACTTACTGGTATTCGTAGGCTTAGAAGCAAGCTTTAAGAAGGAATCTGTAGTCCAGCAAATGGACTTCATTCGGGAGGAAATAAAAATTTTGCAGGAAGTTGCTCGATTGTGCGAAGAAGAAGGGTGACATTCTGCTCTGTTATTGTGTCTTATTGAAAATCATCTGCGGATTAATAAAATTCTTAGCATTTCGATATTACTCACTTCCTTCTCAAGACAGGGAGCCGTGGAGGGACTGAGTTATAGCTGCCTTCTATGTTAATGGTATCGGGTTGGTTGCATCAAGATCGTGTTGTCTTGTGCTCGTGATCATTTGGAAGAGGGGGAAGAACTAGACAAGTCAAATTCAAAGTCGCTCTTATTCATCGCACTGGGGCCCATGGGCTCGATGTGGCCAAACCAGCACAGTTGACAGATCTTTGATTAGCAGTTTAGTCCATTAGGTTGGACGATAATGCCTAAAATGCTGCCTGACTGTCTGAAAATATTTGAATTCTAACGCCCTTGAGGAGATTGTGTCTAGCGCAGATCTCAATGACGTCTATTTATGCTTGAAAGACGGTAGGAGTCGAACTTGAATATCGCAAACAGAGATAACGAACATTATGAACAAGATGAACGCAAATAAGTCTCCCGGCGTAGATAATATCAGGGTTAAGGACTTGCAACACAACTCGAGTGTCTTAGCATCCACAGTCACGCAATTGGTGAATAAGTCTTTGGAGGAAAGTCAATTTCCAAAGAAACTTAAAACCGCCATTTACGACCTATTTATAAGTCCGGCACAAAATCCGATATCTCGAACTACCATCCTATCTCAATACTACCAGCGTTTGCGAGTTATCTTCGGAATAGAGATTTCAGAGTTAAAATATCGAACAGCTATAGTAATTTGCGAAATGTTGAATTTGGTGTACCTCAAGGGTCGATTCTAGGACCTCTCCTATTCATCATATATGTAAACGATATGCTGCCTGTGTTGAAAAAGAGCGTCGGTTTTCAATATGCTGATGATACGGCCATAATTGTGAGCCACAAAGATATTGATATTGCCACTCAAACAATGCAATCAGAGTTCAATAAGCACCTAAGACAAATGACTGAGCAGAATATATTGATGCAGTTCACGTGCATCGATATCTCGGCGTGGAAGTAGACTGCAACTTTACGAGTAAGAGGGACTACCACATAAGGTACTTATGCAGGCGACTTCGGCAGTCGACATATGCTCTTTACCACCTGAGCAACTACACGTCGCTTGAAGTACTGAAGCAAGTATACTACTCTCTGGTGGAGTCGATACTTCAGTACGGAATAACGGCGTGGGATAATGCAGCGCAACATAGAATAATGGAACTTCAACTGGCGAGCAAAGAATTGTACTTGTTGTGTCGAAAATATGTGTAATCTAAGCGAGAACTTAAATATATGAACTGTAAAAAAACTTTTTCTTTTCAATGTAATAAACGAGACGTACAAAAAGGGCAAATGGACTCTTAAAGATCCCGAGGATCCACAACTCATATGGAAGACGACAACTTTCCTTTGTGGTTCCAACCATATAAATGGTGATTTTTTAAAAGCTATCGGAAAGTTTTTCAAAAAAAACACATAAAATTCAGAAAAATGCATGAAATCTCTATTTGAATCGATAGTACGGTCCACATAATTTAATGTTTGAAGATTATTTCATGCAAATGTTGACCTTGACTGCGCCTCAAATGGTCCATCCGCTTAGTCCAATTTTGGCATACTCTTTCCAACATTTCGGCCGGTATCTCACGAATAAATGCTTCAATGTTGTCTTCCAATGCGTCAATTGAAGCGGGCTTGTCTGTATACACATGAGCTTTAACATAGCCCCACAAAAAATTGTCTAAAGGCGTTAAATCGCACGATCTAGGCGGCCAATTGACCGGTCCCGAACTCGCCCCTCAATAAGTCCATCGTTGCGCGTGCTGTGTGGCATGTGGCACCGTCTTGTTGAAATCACATGTCATGCAAGTCAAGCTCTTGAATTTTGGGCAAAAAAAAAGTTGGATATCATCTCACGGTAGCGCTCACCATTCACAGTTACGTTACGATTCGCATCATTTTTGAAGAAGTACGGTCCAATGATGCCACCAGCTCATAAACCGCACCAAACTGTGATTTTTCTGGATGCATTGGTAGCTCTTGCATGACTTCTGGCTGATATTCACTCCAAAATCGACAATTCTGCTTATTTACGTACCCATTGAGCCAAAAATGAGGGTCGATTAAGCTGACTGAATGGAAGAAGCACGCGATGAACTGTCTTAACAGAGCACGCATTTTGATAATAAAATTCAATAATTTGCAAGCGTTGTTCGTTTGTAAGACGATTCATGGTTAAATTATAGACCAAACTGAAGATGTTTGACAGTGAAACAAAACACGAAACGTGCGTCAGCTGTTTAAACCAGTGTTGCCAAAAAGATAATAGCTAAAAAATCACCATTTATTTGGCCCACTCTGTATAGAGCAAACCTTAAACTAAACATCTGCAGTTCAAAATTACGCTTCAGTTTGACATATGTGATTGAAACAGAGTCGTCCAGACGCAAATTGAACTGGTTTTGACTTCGGCGAGGAAAATATTCTACGAAGGATTTTCCACGTTAGATATCGCCTTCCTTTTGGGAATACGAATTAAAATTTACCTCATGCGATGCAAATTTCAAACATTTTCCTGGAATCATACGCCACCATCAGTGGGTTCAATTTAGTCGATACGCCCCTGGCAAGACATGCTATTACTATTGCTAGCAATTCCCGATATTTTCCCCGGCTTTGTTTGTTGGCATTAAAGTTCGTGCTGCAACCTGAGAAAGGATTATGATTCAATAGAAAGAATGCACGAGGTATTCCCTGGAGCGGGAGCGAACCGCTTTGCGGACTGATTGTGTGCAGGTGGTAACACATCGTGTACCTAAGCCTCTATACTCGTTGCCATTGGAAGGAAGAAAGCTCTAAACTCGAACGAGCTGATTAAAGCCATTTCAGAACACTTCAAATAAAATCAGCAAAACCTCATGTTTGTCAACACAGCAGACGTCTGTCTGTCTGCACCTTCGTCACATTCCCGAAAATCTCATCAAGAGAATTGAATAAATTTTCAAGGACTAGTCTAAGGGCCACCTCCCCGAGATCGGTTAAAACATGCAGACCCATTTTCCCTTTAAACTGACAGTTTTCCATCTTGTTGAACACTGATTTATTTCCAAGGCAAACCACAACATCTTGCTGAAGAGAGGAAGGACATGGATACACACAAGGGATGGCAGGCGCAATACATATGAAGCGAATTAAATTCAGAATTCGGAGCAAATTGCGGTCTTTCACGGGCGGGAAATTAGGAGAGGACGCAATAACCTATTGGCGATGATTGCCAAACGAGGCTACGACTGATGAGATTCAATTGATTCGGACGTTGGGACGATTGCGGTTCGTTTGACACACCGCTGCTGATTGGTTGCGGGTGAATCGCTGAAAGGTTTGTGGAAATTCAGAGAAATGCACAGGTGAGTAGATTCATCAAAGAATCAGGCCCAAGATCAAGACGGGGGATTTTCGGTGGGCTTGGTTGAACATTGGGGTGCGGTGTGTAAGTGTAACCCTAAATGCGGCATATTTGGTGTGGATGACACCAAATGATGGTTAATTAGTGACCAAGGAATGGTAAAAGTGTGTGAGTGTCAGAGCAGAGGTGCCAAGTGACAAGGCTTTTGTTGCCAAAGATGCAGGAGATGCGAATTAATAACCCATCGTACAGGGTGACCACATAAGGATGATAGGAAAAGAAATTTAAATAAAACAGCAACGGTGTGAGGTATAAAAGTGATTCTGGCTGTATTTTGAAGCTACCGTCATGTCGTTATGTATGGAATAGCACATCATTCAAAGTTTGCTAGCGGTGCTTCAAGTGGTCGGTCCATTTTTGAATAATTCGGTCCAATATGTCTGCTTCACAGCTTCGAGCGTTGTGTCAGCATGTGGTGCCGTATCGCATTGCCCTGTTGAAACCACAGCTCGGATATATCGATGTTGTCGAGCCCTGGGCACAGAAAGTCGTTCAACATCAATCTATGCATGAGAACTTTTGAAACAACGGTGTGTCATTTCCCATTTCGAAAGGAATAAGGTCCAACAACGCCGTCATGCCGTCAACCGCATCAAAGAGTCAAGCTTTGTGGACGCTGGGTTGAATATTTGTGGATTTTGTTCGATCCAATGACAGCAATTTGGCGCTCATGCAAGCGCGAAACAATGCCTGATGAAATGCCAAACATTCCTCAATATTTTGACAGCTGGATGTCATAGCAAACTTTGACAACTGCTGAATTAATATTACAACGGCCTGCCTATTCCGAAAGCCACACGAAGAGTTACAACACAAATGCTGAGCTATGTTATATCCAAATGGCACAACGTTATAATTGTAAATTGTTTTATAGAATTTCGCCAATGACAGCTAGAATTATTGACGTAAACTCTTCTCCTGGAAGTCTGAATGACTTTGTTATTGGAGGAACTCTGCCGCTTTGGTGTTACAGAGTTATTCCCTCTCCAAACAATTACTCGACAGGACTCATTTCAAAATCAGCCATTTTCAGAGCTTTGAATATTTCAGAAAAGTGTCAACAGAATATCGCAAATGTCAAACATTTCCATCTTCAAGTTTCAATCAAATTCTCCACTCAAGTACAAGCTTGGCACGAACAAATCGAATAACAATCCATAAGCAATGTAATTCAGATAATTTATTTAACCTCTCTCTTCCCAAGGTCCTATCACTGAACGCATCCCCTGTCACGTACTTGTCATTGCTCTAATGGATTTTAAACCCACTGGCACTGAAATTGATTGCACAAACAAACTTCTTGTGTTTGCTTTGCTGTGGTTTTTCACATGTTTTTACTGGAAGCGTGTTCCAAATAAATAAACGTGGCCATTGTGGGCAACCCCCCCTGTCTGAAGGGAAAGAAAAAGTTTAACAGAAACGAGATTTGGGGCATGTTCACATATGGGAACACGATTTTGTTTCTTTATGAACCCAGAAATCCGTGGGCGAAGTTAAGCGGTTAGTTGGTGAGGCTTGGGAGAGTTTTGTGTTGGATTCCCATAAATGACTGTGTCACCTTTCTGATGGGGCGATGTTCATGAGGTCAAAACTCAAACTCTTGTGTGGAGGCAGTGGTTCGATAAACTGTTATCTACTGGCAGATTGACAACTGGTAAGTTGAAGGAAATCGAAAAAATAGACGACCATGTGCGGGGTACACACGTGCCCCTGCGGGTCTTGTCAGTTTTAAAAGAAGCACGGTTAGTTGAGCAACAACTATTTTCATTTGATTCTCGACTAACTTCGTGGTTAGCTTCTAACGAGAGGATGTTCAAGAGGATGATACACTTTTGGGGAGGTAGGCACAGTCGCCTCCTTCTTAGTCGAATTTTCACGGGATATCAAAATTAGTTCGAGTTAGAGAGAGTTCGACTTAGGGGATGGTTTTTTTGTATGGAAAATTGAGGCTACTGCCAAAATATGGCGAACAAAGTTAGAGAGAAATTCGACTTAGGCAGAGTCCACTGTACGTAAATAGATTGGAAACAACAATCACGCCGAAATTGTGGTACATTGTAATAAACGAATTATTTTTACTAGAAATCAATTACAACGGAATGCTTCAATTGCCAGCACACAATTCGCCCACTGACGAATTTGCTACTTCTTCTTAGTTACTTCAGGTCCGTGAACGAGAGCCTCACGACAATTCGCATCCAGGCTAAATTTGCCAACATAAGCCTTATATGCGCACATGCCCCCACAGAGGAGAAAGATGATGACACCTAAGACAGGTTCTATGAGTTCCTGAACAAAACGTATGAGCAATGCCCTAGCTACGACTTTAAAATTGTCCTTGGCGATTTTAACGCAAAGCTAGGAAGAGAGAACATCTTTAGTAGTACGGTCGGGAAGCAAAGCCTACACGACACCACATCCGATAACGGATTTAGGCTGATCGATTTTGCTGCGGGGCGAAATGTTGTAGTAGCCAGTACAAGATTCCCACATCTCGATATTCACAAAGGAACATGGCGATCTCCTGATCAATCAACCGTCAATCAGATTTACCATATTGCGATAGACGCAAGGCACTCCTCCAGTATCATAGATGTCCGAACGTTCCGAGGCGCCAACATTGATTCGGACCACCACCTTGTTGTAGCCAAGGTAAGGCTGCGGATATACCGAACACCGCCAAGACAAAGAAATACTGTGAGGAAGTTCAACGTCAGCCGGCTACAATCGCAAGAGATTGCCAAATCCTTTTCCGATCGTGTCTCCCTTAACCTCTTAAGAAATCCTACGCCGCCAACATCAAGTATTGAAGACCAGTGGCAGCATTGCCAAAAAGCCATCAGATATGCCGCCTCTGATGTGCGGGTTCCAATCCGCCACCACAACGAAACTCCTGGTTTGACAACGAGTGTCGGCAGGCGAATGCAGCCAAGCAAGAAGCATACAAAGCGGCACTGCAAAGAAGGACAAGAGCTGCTCGGGAGCTCTACGAGCAGAAGAGGAGAGACGAACACCGGCTTCTCAGGAGAAAAAAGAAGGAGCATGAGAAGCGCGCGATCGGCAGAATAGAGGGATATTACTGCAGGAATGAGGTGAGGAAGTTTTACCAAAGGGTAAAGTTAACCAGTCAAGGTTATAAAGTCCGAACCGAAGCCTGTAAGGATGATCAAGGGAACATCGTAGTAGAGTCACAGTCGATGCTGAGGATATGGAAAAACCATTTCTGCAGACTGTATAACGGCGACGAAGAACCAAATCCCGCTGTCAGGCAGAACGAACCATTCAACCCCAATGAAAGGGACGACGAAGATCAACAATTCCGTCCACCCGACCCTGATGAAGTGAGGATTGCCATATCTAAACTGAAATCCAACAAGGCTGCGGGAGCTGACGGCCTACCCGCCGAGCTTTTTAAAGCCGCAGGCGATGATTTGGTAAGGAGCATGCACCAACTCATCTGTAAAATATGGTCGGGGGAAAACATGCCCGATGAATGGAACCCCAGCATTGTTTGCCCGATCCATAAAAAAGGAGACCCTTTGAACTGCGCCAACTACAGAGGCATCAGTCTCCTAAGTATCGCATATAAAATCTTATCTGCCATACTGTGTGAACGCCTAAAGCCATTCGTCAATAACCTGGTCGGTCCATACCAGTGTGGCTTTAGGACAGGAAAATCCACCATCGACCAAATATTCACACTACGGCAGATTTTGGAGAAAACCCAGGAGCAACAAATCGATACCCACCACCTTTTCATCGATTTTAAGGCCGCCTATGATAGCATCTATAGAGACGAGCTATACAGAGCAATGTCTAGTTTTGGCATCCCTACCAAACTCGTCCGTTTGTGTAGGATGACGATGGAGAATGCACGCTGCTCCATCAAGGTCGGTAAAGACCTAACCGAGACCTTTGATGTCAAAAAAGGATTCAGACAAGGCGACCCGCTGCCATGCGACTTTTCAACATCGTTCTTGAACGAATTGTTCAAAACTCGAACGCCAACACCAGAGGAATAATCTTTCAGAAGTCCGTCCAACTACTCGCATATGCCGACGATATTGACATTATTGGAAGAACGCAGCGTGATGTCAATGGCGCTTTTGTGGGTATTGCAACGGAGGCCGCGAAGATGGGTTTAGCGGTAAACGAGGGTAAGACCAAGTATATGCTGTCAACGAGAAAGGGCACCCAACACCGACGTCTCGGTCAGAACTTCACAGCAGACAGATATAACTTTGAGGTAGTAAAAAACTTTGTCTACCTAGGCACCGCTATAAACTCAGACAATGACACCAGCGCTGAAATCAAACGAAGAATAACCCTTGCCAATCGCTGCTTCTTTGGGCTAAGAAAGTAACTGGTAAACAAAACCCTCTCTCGAACAACCAAGATAACGCTCTACAAGACCTTAATCGTTCCAGTCCTGCTATATGGCGCGGAGGCATGGTCTTTGTCAAAAGCGGATGAAGCTGCCCTTGGTTGCTTCGAAAGGAAAATTCTTCTTGTGATTTTCGGTCCCGTCTGCATAGACGGTGAGTGGAGGAGGAGATATAATGACGAACTATACGGGCTGTTCAGCGACATCGACTTAGCCAGAAGAGTGAAGATCCAAAGACTGAGATGGCTAGGTCATGTAGAGCGGATGGAAACCAATACTCCGGCCCGAAAAGTCTTCGAATCCACCCCCGAGGGACGGCGCAGTAGAGGAAGACCGCGACTCAGGTGGCGCACGCAAGTGTAAAGGGACCTCAACCAACTATGCGTGCGAAACTGGAGACAGCTAGCTAAAGATCGAGCTGGCTGGAGACGCTTGTTGGTTGAGGCCCAGGTCCACCCCGGACTGTAACGCCACCTTAAGTAAGTAAGTAAGTTCTTAGGGCGCTACAGTCCGTGATGGACCTTAGCCTCACCCAAACGAATTTGCCACACATTCCCTTATTTTTTACAAAACACTTGTTTGAATTCGTCATCGCACCTTGAAAATGGTATTATCCTTGTACGTGCCAATTAGTGCGGTGCTTTAGACGTTCACAGAGTACGCTGGACAGGATCTTATACGCGAAGTTGAACAGGGATATACCTCTATAGTTGTTGCAAGAGGTAGGAACGCCTTTTGTGTGGATAGGGCATATACAGCTGATATTCCAGTCGTCGTACATGCTTTCATCTTCCCAAATTCTGCAGATGCTCTGGTGCATGCATCCAACCAGAACATCGCCACCGGCCGCGAAGAGCTCTGATGGTAAACCATCTGAGTCTGGGGCTTTACTGTTCTTCAGCTTTTAATGTCCGACTTCTCCAAAGCTGGCTTCGTCGACTCGAGTTGGGATTTTTTGATTCCCGATCACTCTCTCCTGGTCAGGCTCGTTAAGCAGCCGTTGGAAGTGGTGCTCAAATACATCCATTATTCCGTGCGGGTCAGTAACAAGATTAGCCTCACAATTTCGAAGAGCCTGTCGTTCGTAAAAACTGTGGGCAGGCCCATATTTGTTGTTTGTCTCTACATTCTTCGGAAAAGGCTGGGAGGTTGTGAGACACCTTTCCTTCAGGCGTAGAAGCTTCTTCTCCTGCCGTCTTCTAGCCCGGTACATCTCTTGCTCTGCTCTTGTTTTCCGTTTCAGTGAGTATTAATATGCCTCGTCGATTACACGTTTCTTGTGGGTTTCTTATCGGGGGTGGTAGTTAGCCTAAAGCTGTTCACGTTACATCTTTAATGGCCCAACGGCAATGCAATCACATCTCGTTGACATTGGTTTTCGACGTGTGCATACCAGAGAGACTCTCACTTAGTTCCTTTTCGTAGGCTCTGGCAATTTCGGTTGTGCCCACGCGTCCAATATCAAAACTCCTCTTTGTCGGCCATTACCCAGAAAAGTGAAAGGCGGCTGATACTAACTCAGTTCCAGTTCAAACACAAGAGAATATTTGAGGAAACTCGGTGTTTTTCTAACGACTGTACATAGAAGACTGAACCTTTAAAAATTCACTTTCATTTTGGCTTAACGGCCTGACCACATTCCTCTGCCTCTACTTCTGAATTGAACTAAGTGCTGATATGCACGCTGATAGCAATGCTGGCCTCTCTGTTTGTCTTGTCGATCGCTTGTCGACTGTTATGCCACTGGTTTCACACATTCCTACATTCATTTGAAGGTTCAACGAGGAGAGAGGGACCTAAGGTTTTGTCAGAAGTCACAGAAAACATGAATCTTGAGAACATCCACTGACTCCACTTATGCCCATGTCCATTTCACATATGTATACTCTAAAGTTTGAAAAGCAGGCACACGTCTTCTACAGTTGAGAGTGTACAAATATTCCACATACGCCCAGTAATTTGTTTCCATTGGCCGATTACATTCGTTTTATCAATTACTGATTTAACTGTCATACAACCTACATGCCTGTACAAAGTAACAAAAATTTACCAGTGGACACCGCAACCAAATGACTCCCTCTGACGTCATACGTCCGGTTATTCGTATCCCGTCACTCCCATTTCGTGCCCAAATTTGTATATTTCTTTCCTTCCCTTATGACGCAAGGATGCAATGAAAAATGTAATCAAATCATTAATCGAAATCCTTTAATGATGGCATAATTCTTCATCGATTTTCACTTCAGTTTGTCGCCCAGGAAGAGGAAATAGGCAAGGCGTGAAGGAATTATGATGCCATTGACATGGCCCGCCTCATGGTCACAGGACCAATAAAAACGACACATGTGGAACGCGGTTTCATGAAACGGAACATTAAGCATGACACACTGATCTTTAAGTGTTCACTAAATTAAAGGGAAATAAATATGTTTCGAGATGTTTGACCATCAGAAAAGTTGATTTGAAGTATGAAGTATGACTTAATGTCTTTGAAAATTGAAACAAAATTCTCTGTGTTCTCGAGGACCATTTTCAACATCGTCGCCCGCTTCCACGTATATTCTTTGTTCTTGTATGGGGCTTCCATTATTCTTATTGATTATTACCCATGACACAATCATCGCTAAGTAAACCTTTAATATACAATTCCCCACTAGTAGTAAATTAATGGATTTGATTACTTTCTCCAAAATCAAGTTGATGCCAAAAAGAAGCCGTCTTTCGATGCCCGGGATGTTTGTCCAAGGACCAAGCAAACGATTCGTTGACCGCTATATTCTTACTTACTTACTTCTCAGGCCTGCGACTCATCGAGGGTCTGAGCCTGAGCAATAGCTGCCTTCCATCGATGACGGTCCAGGACACGCTGCTTCCGGTCATCCAGACCAATTTTTCATTCGAAGGCATCAAGAATCTGCTCCAATTTTCGGCTCCTCACCGCAATCTTCTGTTTTCTTCTGTTCTTCTGTTTTTATAAATAACGATCCATTCCCGTATATCGAATTCATTAGCAAAAGACTGGCCACGTCTTGCTTTGAGTCCACTGACAGGCAGAGAAATCTCTGGTAATGTGGTAAAGACTGTTCGAGTTCAGGTTCGGCCGCCCATATGTGCAGGATGTGCAAATTCTCAGGGAGTGCAGTGCTTAGGGGAGCATTGTGAAGTCTAAATAAAGTCTCCTGTGACTTGTGCCTGAAAAACAATGCAATCTTCGAGCTACCGTCGTGCTTTTTCTTGTGTTTCATTTAACAAATTATTAATACTTCAAAACGGCAGTAACAACTCTCCTCCTGACAAGGATACCATGTCAATAATGGTCTCACAATTCCAGTGTGCATCTAATATTCTAATCTATCATTATCGCTTGGATAGCCCTTGCATGTGTATAAGGCGACAGCAACTTCCGTGAGGCAGCGTCACAGCGTTGTTATGACTTTGACTTCAACCAAGAAGTCTCTGCTGGTTGCACGATTCTTTTGTCTGTCTTAAAGATAATAAAGGTTCACGTTGTTACGTAATCTTAAACGTGGCCATCCTCTAACATATAGACCCAAAGTAGAATATTTTAGGGATTACAAAATTTCGGTTAAGGTCCGATGTTGAATGTGAACCCACCTAAACGTCAAGTGTTTTTCTGCATATCGTGCACTTCGTGATTTTTTCGGTCAATTTAATCGTCCAAATGTGCGCACAAAAATTTGAGCAAACCGGGTCTGTGGGAGATGTGAAAACACCAGTGCATGCTCGTACAGCTCGTACTGCAGAAATATTGCTGTCAAGAGCTAAAGGATGAGATAATTCGGCACATTAACGGCATAGAACCTCAATTATGCTTCAGCGTCATCGAAAATTTGGACCATCGGATGGAGGTGTGCCGCCGAGGTCGCGGCGGCCATTTGGCCGATATTTTGTTCCATACATAATTGAACCATACCAATATTATCATTATAAAAAGAAATGACAATAATTTCCTAAATTATTAGTGTTTTATTCAAAATTAACATCGGCCCATAAAATTTAACCACCCTTCATAACAGATGAAAACGCATAATTGAAAATGAACACAACACGTGGGCTGGAGAAACTTTTCGGTGATAAAATAAAAATGGTAACTTCCTTCCTAGTCGAATTCAAACTAATGCAAAGATCATTCTCCATTTTCACCTCTGAATTCCTTCCAATCACAACTCCAGCCAGTCCTCATTTCTGCTTTAAGACCCAAACCATGGAATGATTGCCCGGAATGATCCAATAAATCCGTCATTTTTCGGGCCGACTTCTTGTCTTTGGTCGACTACTCTGTACGGACGCATTTGTTTACATTATTCAGATTACACTCGCATACGTTGGTTTTAATCCTTAAGCCCACGCATCGGGCATGATGTGATTGAATTTTGAGTCATTCAATTCACAACATTCACATTCAATGCCATCTAAGGCTATCTTAAGCTAAGAAAACTCATTTCTTTTAATTTGGAGGAGTAATGCTGAACTTTCCTGTTGGATTGGCCAAACTGGCTCAATTTTGAAACATGCATGGAACATGCCGAGCTTGGTGTCAAAGCCTAGTTAGCGGTTTTCAATCCAGTATTTGTTCCAACTCTCACCTATGGTCATGGAATTTGGGTAATGACTGGCGAAATGAGGTTTCTTCGTGCTGTTGTAGGAGTTACTCGGCAGGATAGGGTGAGAAACACGGTAGTACGCGAGGAAATCAATGTAGAGCAGCTGCTTCTTCGAACGGTCTATTCTTCGATGGTTTGGTCATGTGGCACGAATTCATTCATTATCACGACTTTCGAGGCATACCTTAAATGAGATTCCATTAGGTACGCGACCGCTTGACAGGCAGAGGATGAGGTGGTTGCACCAAGTCCAAAAACTCACCTGGTTGCGCTTGGGCATAACTCCAGATCAGTTAGAGTCGATAGCGAAGGAAAAAAAATAAATTCGTAGTTAATTTCGTATATTCCCTGCTTTCCATCGTAGGTCGATTGACCTACAATATGTACGGCTTAAAGGAAGACTCAAATGCGCCTCTTCTGAATTTTCTGACTTCTTTGTGTGGCGCTACAGTCCGAAGTGGACCTGTGCCTCAACTAACAAGCCTCTCCAGCCATAAGTCACGGAAGTCATCTGCTGCTCTCAAAGACTCGTTGGACCGGAGCAACGTTTTCCAGGCATTCTACTTGAATCAGCCACCACAGCCGTTGGTTCAACAGACACCTGATTAGACTTATGTATGTCGCTGTACGAGTATTTCCAGACAAAGACGGAAGGAGTTGCCACATCGAAAAAAAACACTTGCCAGATTTCTCAAAGGCGTATCGGAAACATTTATTTCAAAATATTGTACATCAAAAAACATTTTAGCTTTTTTTTATAAGTGTAATACGTACGAGCAATATATTGGGACAACATTTACATGATTCAAAAATGTACATACGACTACAATAATAAATAGTATTGTCAAACATTAAATATTTATTTTTCTTTTCTTTACTTTTGATTTCGGAATCACAAAAATACGTCTCAGAGCGTATGTAATATATTATTTTCTAAAAAAAAGAAGCAATTTACGAAGCGTATATACTGCAAGCGAAGCTCTATAAATATAATTTCAACTCAAAAAACACCTATCCACCTGCATCTCGATTGCGTTCTAAATCTAAATTTGTTTGATTTTCTTGGAAGAACTTAATGTACATTTCAGACTTTTGAAACCGAACATGTTTTCTTTTTTCTCGTTCCTTTTGTGAAAATGGATCTTATTATGCACGAAAGAAAGCCTCTTGACATCGACGAAAAACTTAATCTAGTCTCGAGAAATATAAGAATCTCTTGCCCTTAATGTTAAATTGAATGAACTATCTAGCTTGCTATGCCTAACGAGTATAAGAACGTTGAATTTTATACAACACATAATCTGTGGACAGAAATTTACCCTGTACGATATTCTAGCTGGAATTTTGTTCAAGTTCTTCTATTCTATGTTCTACTGCGAATGACATATTGAATGGTGCCAAGAATCCCTCACTGTTTTTTCGCGCCGACAAGGACCCACCAGAAACCTTGCAAAATGTTAACTAGAAGGACACCAAGTCACATATTTTCACCATATAGGCTGTAAGTAGGTGGGTAAGAATGCATTTAGACAAGGTAAGGTCTATTGTCTCGATCCACAAAATAGGAAACCCCTTAAACTGCGCCAACTACCGAGGGATAAGTCTTCTAAACAGCGCTTATATATTCTCTGCCGCGATTAACACCATTCGCCAATAACCTGATAGGTCCTTATCAGTGTGGTTTCGGGCCGGGAAAGTCCATCATCGACCAATTCTTCACATTACGGCAGATCCTGGAAAAACCCCAAGAGTTGCAATTCGACAAGTCGAAGCGCAGAGTTACTCTTGCCAATCGCTGTTTCTTTGGGCTCAAGAGGCAGTTGAGTAACTGAGCTATCTCTCGAAACACCAAGTTGACTTAATATAACACTCTAATCATCCCTGTCCTGCTCTATGGCGCAGAGACATGGACGCTATTGAAAACGAATGAAGAAGGTCTTGGTCGTTTTGAGAGAAAACTACTTTGGTCCTGTCTGCGTTGATGGCGTCTGGAGGAGGCGATTCAACAACGAATTGTACCGGCTGTACAGCGGCATGCACCTAATTAAGCGTCTCCGGATCCAACGCTTAAGATAGCTAGGTCGGATTGACACCACAGCTCCGGCCCGAAGAGTCTTCGATTCCGAGCCATTGGGACTACGCAACAGAGGGCGTCCTAGAACGAGATGGCGCATACAAGTGCAGAAGGACCTCAACCGACTTGGTGTGCACAACTAGAGGCAACTGGCGAAGGATCGTGCTGGCTGGAGAGGCTTGTTGGTTGAGTCCCAGGTCCACCCCGGACTTAAGCGCCAAACAAAGAAGAAGAAGATGCAATTCGACACCCAACACCTATTCGTCGATTTGAAGGCCGCATATGACATCGTGCACAGATACGAGTTATACAACGCCGTGTCTAGTTTTGACATTACTGCCAAACTCGTCAGGTTGTGCAGGATGACGATGGGAAATTCTCGCTGCTCCATCAAGGTCGGTAACGAACACACCGAGACCTTCAATTTCAAAATTGGTTTTAGGCAAGGCGACGCGCTGTCATGTGACTATTTTAACATGATACTTTAGAAGGTCGTGCAAAACTCAGTCGCCAACACAAAAGGCACGATCTTCCAAAAGTTCGTTAATTGCTAGACATTGACATTATTGGTCGAACACAGCAAGCCGTCAATGAAGCGTCTGCTGGTATTGAAACGGGGGCGGCGTAAATGGGTTTAGCAGTATTTGAGGACAAAACGAAGTGCATGCTGTCATCGAGAAAGGAGGCACTACATCGACTACTCGGCCAGGACTTCGTCTACCTCGGCTCCCAAGTAAACAGTGCGAACACCATCAGCACCGAGATGAGACGCAGAATAGCTTTTGCCAGTCGCTGTTTTTTTGGGCTCATGTTTAGAGCCCTCTCTCGAAGGACCAAGCTAACATTATATAAGACCCTGATCATCCCTGTCCTGCTCTATGGCACGGAAGCTTGGACAATCTCAAGAGCTGATGATGAAGTCTTTGGTATTTTCAAGAGAAAAAACTTCTCCTTTCCATCTTTGGTCCTGTTTGCGTTGATGGTTGGAGTTGGCGTTGATGGTTGGCGTTGGCGTTGATGGTTGGAGATTCGAGCATGAACTGTACGGACTGTACAGCGGTATGAGCCTAGTCTAGATAGGCGTCTAGTCATGGATACAACGCCTACTAATCAGTGCTATCGCTGTAGCGAATGAGACAATCTATAGACATCGTTTAGGTTATCATTAATTTGCGGAGTTTAGATCTGTGAAGAGATGAGGGTTTTATGGGACATTTAAGATCTAGCTTGGTCCAAATATGACGCTCCATTTGAGCCCGGAGAACGCGAATCCAATAATTTTAGCCTGAACCACCTTGCAACGATTAGGGAGTCAGAATGTAGTTTCAACTTTAATCAATAATGGGAGAAAAACACGCCCGTCGAGTACTGTTTAACAGACTCACAAGAACGAATACTCCTTTGACTGGGCCAACAATAGACGAAAGATATAGAGGAGCCATATGCGAGTCCTTAACATTGCGTACAAGACCAGAGACAGTCATTTCGCATTGACCAAAATTCAAATGCAAACACTGGAGACATGCAAACCTCGTACAACTGCTAGCATACGTGGGTGAAATAGACGTCATTTTGTGTATCTAGACGCCCGAGAGACTGTTGCCGTTCCATTACGACGAAAGTTCATAAATGCATCGGGCGATGGACGAGGACGCGAATGGCGTCAACCTCCTGAAGGTGTTTGTGCAAATGGCACCGTTTCTCGTTATTGCGCCATTAAGAGTCTTAAGTACTGCCCTGTGCAGCTTAATTACGCTATGTGAGCATTTAGAGGTTAGGTAGGTATTTAGGTAGAAGTGGTGATTCAATGAGAGAACCTTAATAGCACTATGTGCCATTTTGATGTCACAGCTCTGATCCAGAAAGTGGTGTGCGAGATATTTCTAAATCCCACCTGAGGGACATTAGTTCCTTAATATCCTTTGCATAAATCTCATCAAGTGAGTTGAAGAAGGGTCTAACAAGCGTTTGTTGAATGACTCTAGCAAGGGCCGGCATTCCTGTACAAGTTTAGAGTGTGTAGTGGAGGAGTCAATAGCTTTGATGGCTGCTTGGCTATCAATACATATGGCAAGCTTCTGTCTTGGCAGGATGTTTAGGTGAGTTTTGACGTTTGGGTGTAACTCCCGGATTGCTAATAGTTTCGCTTGGAACACACTGAAATTGTCCGGCAGTCTATAGGCTTTTGAAATGTTCAGGAACTCTGAAAACAAGCTCCGCCGCCCATTTTGGAGCCGCCAGTGTAGATGTTAGAGAAGGTGATCCGGTGACATCTGGCTTAAAATTATGGTAACAATGAAGTAACGATGTGACGAGAGTAGAAGCATTCCTGGTCATTCGATACAAATCAGTCAGTCACTGACTCGCTGTGTGTAGCAATTGTATAAGAAATTGAGACTACAAGGCAAGATTTAAAATTGTTTCTTGTTCTGCTATAACCCGAAAAAAACATGTTGCTTAAGCTATTTAATTAGTCTGGGGGTTTGCTCAAACTACAGGAGCATACGTCTTTTAAATTAAGCCCGGGAAAGTGTAGGTTAGGTGTTGGAGCCGCGCTCATGACTTCTGATTGAGTCTAGGGTGGGAGATAAACAGTGCGGCTTTCTTCCCGGCAGAAGCACAACAGACCAGCTTTTCACTCTAAGAATGGTACTCGAGAAAGCTTGAGAGTATGCCAAACCGATCGACAGATTACTCTTTTGTCGATTTAGAAAAGACATACGACCGAGTTCTGCAGGAGTATGCGACTGATGGTTCTCTGCTGACTCACCTATGGTTTTGAAATTTGGGTAATGACCGAAAGAATAAGATCCGAGAGGAGATATTTTCGTGCTGTTGTGGGTATTACTCGCCGGGATAGGGTGAGAAACAAGACATTACGCGAGGAAGTCAATGTTCAGCAGCTGATTCTTCGAACGGAAAGGGCTATGCTTCGATGGCTTGGGTCACGTGGCACGAATGTCCTCATCATCACGACTTCCGAAGGGTGCCTCAAATGCGATTCCATCAGGTAGATGCTTGGCAGACAGCGAACGAAGTGAGGAAAACGTGCTACGAACTCCGAAAAAGCGATGACAGAATTCATTCGTAGAGGAATCGTAGTGAATCTGCTACGAATATCGAAAGTCGGGAAAATTGGTATCTCTAAATACGAATAAAATGGAAATTTGTTATCTTTTTCTACGACAGGTTATGTACATATGCACGTCGGAGTTTGTGACTCCGTTCGGATTGTGTGACATTTTTTTCGTAGTTTGTATCGTAACTCTGATTCGTAGATTTGCTACGAATGGATTCTAGGGCTGAGTAGTTGAAAAGGGATGATGATGGACATAATTTTCGTGGCAACGAACTACTTCCTGGTAACGAACTACTTCAAAAAAGAGTTCAAACGTCTAATTTTATTTCATTTAGTTTATTAGTTCAACAACTCGTCACTGGTATGTAATTCAGTAAGAATACGTGAACTAAATCGAACGAAACTGTACTGAATTCAGTGATTTTTCTATGTATGTGCATGGGCATTATGCACCTCACGGTTGCTTTTATTTAACTACCGCAGCACAAGCACATCGAGATAGAGCACCGTTGCGTTGCCGCTGGTGTATGTGAAGGGAATTTTAAAAATGCTCAATTTCCTGATCATTGAGCTACATTGAACTAGAAGACTGAACTAGTTCAATCAACAGAATTGGAACTACACTAAGCGCTCTCTGGAGTGAACTAAAATGCATCTACCTATTCCTGGTGGAGCAAAACGGTTTGAGGAACGATAAACTTCAAGTATTGGCTGATGAAAGCACTTCTTAAATTCAAGAAGAAATTGCTGAATAGTTGGGCATCACTCAGAGACACACTAATTGCTGGATGGAATGGAAAGAGGGGTAAATTCAGAAGGAAAGCTAATCGGTTTTTATGCACTAATCGAAGTACAACGAACAGCTATCTGCGTCAATTTGATCAATCGGTGGAAAATAACGAATTAATTGTTCATTATTGTCGCGGGTAATGAAAACGACATTTTGTACGTCAAATCTAAACGCAAGAAAGCCAAGTTTTACTATACGTGGATTGGAAAAAATTTACCTATAAGCATCTGAAATTAGTGAATAATGCTCTGGAGGAAAGAAGCACCATTTATGGCCCAAGGGGTCGCATAGTTCGTTGCTACCACCGGTATATTTGATATATAATAATATGGGTGGCGCTACAGCCCAGGGCCTAGCTTCTCAGCAACCACTCGTGTTGTGCATGCTATTGTTCTGTCAAGAGTGGAAGGGACCTACAGTTTTATGCCGACTCCGAACGGCCAAGTTTGAGAAGCTTTTTCTAGACAGAGTTATACTCTTTGAGCATTGTCAGCGACTCGAAAGAGGTGGGGCCGTGAAAAGTATTTCTTGTCGTACCAGGAATCGAACCTAGACAAATTGGTCCAAGAGCGTAGGAGTCGACGCACATACCCACAACGCCACGGGCCACCGAGCTTGATATTAGCAGCTTAATACTGAAGACAAAAGTTACTGCGGTTTAAGCTGTGGGCAACCAATACTAAGAGTTTTAAAAGACCTATTTGTGCGATAACCCCCGCTTTCATGTCGAGTAAGTTCTGCTGTGGGCAATAACTTTGGGAATTAACCCGAGTTAGTGACCTGATGTCCTCAGAATTAAACTTAAAAAAATGTTTTGAAATAGAGAGGAATGGAACTGGAACCCCTTGGATGAAAGATGATGCCCAAAAATGGTATAAAAGGGGTTGGAGTGATAGGATGCGCCACTTCAGGTCAATTTGTTCAACATTTTTTCCCTACTTTCTACTGGTCCTATCGACATGGTTCCATGCTGAATCCAACGCAACCAACCGCGTCCAAAACAACCGAACCGTCTCCGAGATATGATCGATTTAGCAGCATAAACTACTTCAGGTGACCTTTTCCGAAGCTTTTGTCGACCTTTATTTCTACTAACTTCTGACCTACTGGTCGTAGCGGCATGGTTGATGATTCTAAAAAAGCGTATTTTCATCCTGCGCAAAGTCACAAGAAACCTTGACCAAATAAGCCAAAATCGCCGAAAAAATGCATAGTTTCCGAGATACGGACCATTTTGTAAAATTCAGCATTTCAGGTCACTTTCCTCTCTGCAGGGAATCAACAACATTCAAAGCTGAATTGTTTGCAATTACCGAAGCTACACACCGTATTAGTGATAAAAAAACCCATTAACACCAAACATCCGTAACAGGGAAAGACTTCAAAGAAATCCCATCGAGGGAAATTGCACTATTTTTGAAGACAGCACTTAAATACTAGACCAAACTAAGGGGGTATAATAGATCTTTATGATCGCAGTACTAGTGACTTCGTGACTTCTATGAAACACCCCGAGATCTTCAATTCAAGTTTTACTGTACGTGCGAAGTAATTAAAATCTATTCACAAGCAATCACAAGGAATCCACACCTCTTCGTTCACCATCAAATGATGTGTGCATTTCATTTTGGGAATCTCGAATGCAGAGCACTTCATTACAACAAGACAGTCGCGCATAGGCATTGCTTTGTAAAAGACCAAATGGCAGTGGCAAATGACAAACAACGAAGAAGGGAACTTCAAATCCTACTCGCTATTCAAGTAATTCATCTGAGTCACAACAAAGAGCTCTCTACGAGTACTTCTCCTACCTCCTACTCTTAACTCTCATCACTGACGCACTAATGCCAATGTGAACTCATGTACACCTCTCCCCGCCATTCGCAGTAGAAAAAGAACAGCCAACAAAAAAAAAAATGAGAATATATTGCTTATTGCTTAGCGAATACACTAACTACAACGGAAGCTCCTTCGAACGTTCAAAAATACCGGAAATCCTATGTAAAAACATCTCTAAACAGTTAGTAGCATTATTTTCCTAGTAAAAATGGAAGCATCTGTAAAATTATCGTTATTTTAAATTTATTGTTTTTTTTTTTTTTCCTAGGACTGTGGGAATTTGTATACTTTTCAAGGGCGGTCATGAAAGGATTTGATGTGAGTCATAAATCGATTTTGCGTGAATGAAGTGGTCGTTTATGAGCCACCCCCCCGTTAAAGCGACGTCATTCGTCAAATCTTTTCATTCTACCCCAACTTTAACGACTTCTTGACATGTCCATCTGATGGTTCATAAAATCGAAACCATTCCAAGTCTTTGTCAACTCACTCGTATGTTCGTCCCCTCCTCAATCGAAACGAGATAAAAAAGCAGCAAACGCAGCTTAAACGGTGGTCTGTACATTTTGTACAGCTTTTGAGAGTTCCACTCGCGATGCAATCAAGTAGAACGCTGGAGACATCTCTTCCCCACACGGACACTGACAGCCTAGCAAAGAACAAAGCAGTTTGATCATCACCGTCATTCAATGGCATCAATCAGCATTACTCACCATTTATCCAGCTAAAGTTGCCCAACTTCTGCTCGCATTTGGGGCAGTTAAGTCGACCCTGGGTGTTGTTCGAAATGTTCTTCATCCAAGCTATGGGCTCGAGAAACAGAATGCTCCTGCATTTAGCATCAGCATCCGATGGTTGCCTATCAAACACGGATACTCGTCGGATTTGCTCGGCAATCTGATCGATCAGTCTTGCCGGCGGTGCATTTGGTGTCTCTACACTTGCCACTGTTGTCGAACCGGACGCAGTCGGCTGTGAGCCGCTCTTCGGGGAATGAACGATAACGTTTGACTTCGAGGCGACTACACGACGACACTTGCGACAACGATAGACGATGGGTTCGGGATTCTCCTGTGTAATCGCTGGATCGGGTTTGATCAGATTTGTGAAGTTTTGGGGGAGAATTTTGGCTGCAAGAAGGGAATAAATCTGTTGGTCACTCGAATCGAGGGGAGATGTTAACTGGGTGTTACCTTTTCGCACTTGCTCCCCGGCCAAGCGGAGACGATACGCCTTGTACTTGTCAAATTGTGGATCAATTGTGCATCCCATGCGACGATAGAGCTTCAGCTGATTCACAAATCCGGAATTTGGTTGCACGTACTTACGTTTGGCCTTGACTATGTCGAACGCCGGTTGGTACTCCATGTCGTGCCTCTTCATAATGTATGCTATAACTGCCGTTGAGCTTCGACTTACTCCAAAGTAACTGAAAGGACACAAGTGGGAAAAGCATTGAAAATGATGGCTAAGATGTGTGAATCCAAGTGCGGCTGGAAGGTTCTCATCAATTGTGAAGAGAGGAGTCTGATAAGGGAGAACCTAGCATCATCACTGGGATTATGTATCTCTGGACAAGATCATGTAGTCTCCAAGGAAGAAAGACGACACAGCAGCCGACTAACGTCTAAGATTGCAGTTTCTAGTAGGAACTGAGAATAGAAAGAGAAACGCCGCCTTCGTGCAAATAACGCAGAAGCAATTCAGGCAGCAGGAATTAAGAACACATCTCAGAACTAGATCATGTAGATTGTAGAGCATGCGGAGAGATAAAGCAGCAGACGATGAGCGTCTAAGAATCAGGCACTAGTGGGTACCTACACATCGAATCGGACGAAGGCGTCAGCTAGAACGCGAAAAACCTCTCCCGATTGAACAGACTCAGTGCCATAAACTTACTCTGGAAACCGAGTGTAATTATGTACCAGTTCCTCTGCCAAGGCTAAAGTAATAAAGGACACTCCACAGTCTCGGAGCCATAATCTCCCACTCTCAAGGCTGGGGAGGAGACGACACTTCACATGATTGATTGGCAGCCCGAAGATGTACATGTATACAAACAGAAATTGCGTAAGCCAAAGCCCCACTGGCATTGACAAAGGCCATCAACAAACTTTTTGCGAAAGAATCAAAAAAAAGGAAAAATACGTTCTTCCTCTCTTCCGGATCAGAAAAACAATAAACACTACCCACATTCAGAGCATGAACCGCACATGCGACTTCTCGCTCTTTGCCCAGCACACAGCCACTGCAAAAGCTAATAACCGGAAAAAAATCATGTAAACATCCGCACAAACATCGTGCAGTCCGATTTCGTGGAAATTAAACTTCAGAACTGGGTCACAGAGCCAAAATAAAAGATTTTGTTTTCGTTTTTTTCCCCCCATTTTCACTTAACCATCAAATCGGCTTTCGCCCGCTCCCACGTCGGCGTCGCCCCGTTGCACTTACCAATGCACCAATATGTTTTCCCCTCTATCCAGAGCCGAACTAATGAACTCTGTGCACTGATCCAAGTGATGTAAAATATCCTCCTTGGGCATATCGGAAACTAGAAAACAAGTGAGAAGAAAAAAACATCCAATAAGAATCCTTTTGAAAGGACACGATGATTACGATGACGATACTTCTCAGTTCTCAGTTCTCAGTTCTCAGTTCTCACCCCCATTCATGGTGTCCTCATGAATAGAGGCAATCGTTGAGAAGATTAATGCCAAGCTATACACCGTCACCGACCTATCTATCTACAGACAACTATAGCAACTCACTTTGCACATATTTGGTTGTTAAAAATGGAACTTGCACTATGTGCGACGGCAGCGGCACCGAGTCCAGGGTGAGGATGTGGGTGATTTTGTACGCCTTCAGCGTCTCCATATGTGTTGCTGCTGTAAGATTGCCTAAGGATGACAGAGAGGGGGATGGAAGTAATAACATTTGCTTACGAATGCAAAGATTTACTTTACCTAGATAGAGACCCTTTTCAATTTCGTCCATGCTGACGGGCCCGCCATCAAAGTCGTCGCGGTAGAGCACCGTGTCCGGTCGGGATCGCCTTGATGTGCTGGAAACGACAGTGGCGATGTCCATTTTCGTTTTCTATATATCCTGCGTCTAGCAGCGAAGTTGAATGAAAACTATTTCATGCGGACCAGCCCAGAAAATGTGAATATTTTTTTCCATCGACTCAGCGACTCAGCAGCTACCGCGCACGATTCGAGATTTGTGTACATCGGAATGTCAAGAACAGCTGTTCTCTAATGGTTTGTTGTTTTCTCGCGACATTCGTTCGGAATTGATCCCACAACAACGGGGATATTGTGCAACAAATGGGAAATATCCCATGCGGCGTGCACGTGTTGAGTTGAGGAAATTTGAATTTCTTGTGGGGTATTTCTTTGGAGAGGGAAATTTGGTTCTGTTTGCTTAGATGTCGGATGGGAACAGTGCTGGTCAGGGATATTTGGTTTTGGACTGTGGTGGACTTTTGAAATTAGTTTAATTTTTGACAAAATGGAGATTATTTGTGTTTGCATTGAAATCTGGGAAATAACTGAATAATTGGAACAATGTTTTCCGAGAAGAAGTAAACAATTGAATGCGGACAAGTAAAAATCTGTGTTAGCTCCAGGATAGACTCGTACCGTTGTAATGTGTCTCGAATATGTGTACAATAATTAGGGAGTAGCATAGCTCTCTGTCTTCCGAATATATCCAACCCACATGCAGGTCAATCGTTGCACTCGGTTTAGAGTGGTCCAGTCAAAAACCTTTGCTTTAACTGTCTCCACCAGCCCTATTTCTAGGACATGGCTGGAATGTAAAACTAGACATGGCGCTATTTAGCTCGACTCTATATTGTTTTTGCATTAAAACTGCCTTAGATCTACGTAAGTTGGCCACCATGGTCAGCTGCTGTAAAACAACCCTCTTACCACAGCAAAGTCGTCAGAGCAATATCTATATGTTTGTCAAAATGTAGACTACACTTTTCTGCGTCTAACAGCAACTATTCCGAACTTACGCCATTTTGTGCGCGTATCCCATGCTGCCATGTACAGTGGGGTCCTGAAAAGGATAATTTCGCACTTCAGGAAGTTGATAATCAACTTCCTGTCGTCGCAAAATCGCTGAATTTGTTCGAAGTCAAGTTGTAGCAATTTACTTATTACTTCGACCTTCGGACCTGATCTGTACGCTACTAGATCGTTGGCGTATGCAATTAAGTGCGGCATGAAACCTATAAGATCTGCAGTAAATATTGAGAACAAAATCGGCAAACCAACCGCTCCATGTTGCAGACCATTTTTGACGTCAAAGACCTTGGTAGAAGTTAGGTCACCACTTTTCACAACGAACTTCCTACCTGTAGATCATGTATAGCAATGGTTTACTTATCCCGAGCCTGACCAGATTGAGGAAAAGGGCCTCCAACCAGACTGTGTCGAACGCCTTCTCCAAGCCAATCAGACAGGCAATCGTGTACTGTTTTTTGTCTTTGTTCCACTGAATGTCGGACACCAGTTTGGACGCGGCATGTATGGTTTCATGCACCGCTCTGACAGCTAGCTCGTCCCTATTCAATGTGTCTTATGCGGCTTTGAAATCGACGAATACATATTCGTCTAGCTGTTGAGTGATCTGCTTTAGTGTAAAGATGTGGTCGATGGTCGACTTCCCCGCATTGCTTAGGACCTACAAAATTCTTCAGGATCTCGCAAAAAACGACAGAGAAGATCTTACAGGCCATGTTAAGGAGACTTGTCCCTCGACAATTGGCGTGATTGGTAGTATCTACACACCTAACCGTCAATGAAATGCCTCATGCCACTAGCATTGACACGGACACGGACACGGTCTGGTGGTGAACGAAGAGAAAATTAAGCATCACAATTGGCAGCTAAAACTTCGAGGTAGTCGGGGACAGAAATAAATGATTAAAGAGATATTCAACTTCTTCCTCTCTTGCCCCTTGAATTCATCTGACTCCGTTTCTGTGAATACAGGCCCAAGCCCATAGAATCCATGCGTGCGTTACGTAATGCCAAAAAATGTACAACTCATAAGCCCTAATGAGAGAGAGGGATAGCCAACTCGGCCCACAAGTCGATGAAATTGCGTTCCAGCTGTCGGTCTTTGACATTTTTAGTAGGATACGTAAATTCTGCGGACAAATCACAATACATTGGTCGCGCGTTGGAACTTCACACACCGTAATATCGTAAGCCAGGGCTCAAAGTTCTAGCTGGAGCTACTTTCTACTCACCCGAGTGATTTTTTTTTATTCAGGTTGACCATGGTGTAAGGAATATAAGGTGTGCTGGACAACTTGTCAAAACCGCCATCTTTTTGTTTTGTGACGTCACTCAGGGTTCGTTTTTGATACTGGACAGCTTGCATCACAATTTAAATATCGTATATTACAAAATTAAGAATGAAAAACAGGAATTGATGTAAAATGAATGGATTTACTTCATTTATAATTGGTATTATGTAGGAAAATGCAACAGTGTGCCTTAAAAGGTTGCAGAAACCGTACTCAGTACGAAACGTTGAAAAGAAACCCTTTTTTTGTTTTTTAGTGTGTGAAAAATGTGATTTTGTTTCCGCCTTTGAGTTTCTGTTGGTCTCAATAGAACTGTCCAGCACACCTTATATTCCTTACACCATCGGGTTGACTAACTATTTGTGTACATACTTGATAACTATTTGAGTAAGCAATTAATTTTTTGTACATTTGGGCCATTTTATTTGTCAAACGCGCGCGTTCTATTTCGATACGGACAACTGAGTATACCGCGTTTTGACCAGAAATCATCTATGTATTTACAACGAAATGTGCAACTCGGGTTTGGGTTGGGTCTTTACTAAAAAACCCCTCGCCTATCTCTGATTTGCTCTAAAGGCACGCAAACTACTTTTTGTACACGCACAATTCTTAAGGCGTCAGAGCAACCTGCAGTTACTGGGGAGAAGGTCATTCCGAATAAACGAATTTTCCGAATTCATGAGATTTGCACTAAAACGCGTTCCTATTTGTAGAAAAGCCAAGGACTTAAAACGAAAAATTATACGATACCGGGATTTCCCCAATACAATTTTCCTTTTCCCTACTTCTAAATGTGAATTGCCGGGACTCTTCCACAAATTTTGATGATTTCTTCCGACTTCTTGTACATATTTGAGATCTATTTGCTACCTATACACACATTATACACACACACAGGTCACCTACGACGACGAGTACGGGCTGTAGCGCCGTTGCGTTGCGTTTAATAATATAATATATTATTAAACGCAACGCACAAAACAGATTCTATGGTTTTGGCCTCGCAGTAATCGGAGACTTCGTTTACCTCGGATCCGCAGGAAACAGTACAAACGACATTAGTTCTACGATCAAATGCAGAATAACTATTCCACAGAAGCGCAATGCAACATAAGAAAGTCATTCACTCCAGCAAAGTTAATGTTGTCCGCCAATGCCACTTTTATTGGATGACAAATGAAAAATACACAAAGTCTTCTCCTCTAGTAGTTTATTGTGACAATCAGTAAAATTGGAAAAAAGTCTGTAAAATTGGAAAAAAGTCTGTAAATTAGGAGCACAACATTTATTGGGTTGCATTGAGTGCAATTGGTTGCAGGACCCTTGTTGCAATGTTCTTCTGCTCGCTCATGTGGAATTGAATCAAAATGACGAGATACGTTGTAGTTGCTCCAACAATCTAAAAGAAAAAATAAGAAGTCATGTGTTACACGATTTGGATCAGTCAATAAACTGAGCCTGAGCCTGAGCCTGAGCCTGAGCCTGAGCCTGAGCCTGAGCCTGAGCCTGAGCCTGAGCCTGAGCCTGAGCCTGAGCCTGAGCCTGAGCCTGAGCCTGAGCCTGAGCCTGAGCCTGAGCCTGAGCCTGAGCCTGAGCCTGAGCCTGAGCCTGAGCCTGAGCCTGAGCCTGAGCCTGAGCCTGAGCCTGAGCCTGAGCCTGAGCCTGAGCCTGAGCCTGAACCTGAGCCTGAGCCTGAGCCTGAGCCTGAGCCTGAGCCTGAGCCTGAGCCTGAGCCTGAGCCTGAGCCTGAGCCTGAGCCTGAGCCTGAGCCTGAGCCTGAGCCTGAGCCTGAGCCTGAGCCTGAGCCTGAGCCTGAGCCTGAGCCTGAGCCTGAGCCTGAGCCTGAGCCTGAGCCTGAGCCTGAGCCTGAGCCTGAGCCTGTGCCTGAGCCTGAGCCTGAGCCTGAGCCTGAGCCTGAGCCTGAGCCTGAGCCTGAGCCTGAGCCTGAGCCTGATTCTGATTCTGATTCTGAGACATACCGTGTACAGCAACGTGCAGTCGATGGTGAAGAATCCAAAGGCCGTGAACTGTATCTTCTGGTGCAGCAGTTGCAGAGAAAACTGTTCGATCTGCAAGAAAGTCTCGCATTTGTATCCAAAAAGTCGTTTCACAAGTTAAGCAACACTCACCAACGAATTGTGATTGTCATTCATGACATCGATTTGAATCCTGTGAACTCCCAAAGCAATGTCTGACGTCTGAAGGAATGAAATCGAGTTATAATCAATTAATGAGAGAACCCTTCGTCAGAACTTACACTCTCCACAGTCTTGTGACAGAGCATGGCCAGTGTGATCATGTTGAACAGATGCGGAACAGACCACACGGCACTGCCGGCAATGCGAAAGAGATCCGCGTACGACGACGAGTAGGACTGGAAGTTGAGGAACATCCAGTAGCAGTTTGAGGTTACGGCCAAGAAGTCGTTGCCCACATTAACCAGAATCGACAGGCCGAAGCACTGATTCCCAAGAATGGTCAGCTCCCAGAGTCGGTTGTAGAGATCACGGATGATGAGAAGGTTCGTCAAATCGATGCCCTCTCCATTCGGCGGTTTGCCTCCGTAACCAATGGCTGGACGAAGCTTGATTGTTGCTGGTCCCTTCCACTGGGACTTCTCCTTTTCTGACTTCTTGCCCTGCAGGAGATTGACGTCGCCAAGGATCTCCACCAGTTTGTCGAAGCGTACTTTGATTATCGCTACAGCCATGAAGTACTGGAAGTATCTCAAGCCACAAGCTATCAGTGGAATCAGATACAGCACCCAGTAGACGATTGTGTCTGAGTTCGGACCCAGGACGGTGGTGACGAGGATGGCGAGCTCAGAACCCACATATATGCCGAGCATCGCCAGACCGCAGTTGATGGTCCTCGAGCGCAACTTGGTGTTGTCGATGTCCGTATTCAGAGATACCTCGAAGATTCTGTCGACCTCCTGCAGCTTGTGCAACATCGCCTGCATGACATCCCGGCGGAGGATGGCCTCTACAATCGACACAATGTGGGCAACTCGAATGCCGATCAGCTGAATGAAGTCCACTGCATCGCCAATGTCGCCGGAATAAGGTTCCTGATACGTGGGGGCGAATATGCCCAAAAGCAAGATGCCAAAGGACAGCAGAACCACGCAAATGGTGTAGATCTCCAGCAGTTTGCTCCTTGATGTCATCCATGTCTTCCGCTCCACGTTGAACTGGACCAAGTTGAAGACTTGGAACAGACGGTGGTAGACGAGAGCTGCTGCAAGGATGTTCATTGCTGCAGCGCCCGGCGTCGTTGAATATTGATGAAGGGTGTCAAGATTTGCATGGGAATGGCAGAATGGTCGTGTAAGTCTGAAATGGAATTAAAATTAAGACTTGACGTGGAGAGGCATTATGTCATTGCACTCGTTGCGTGTGCAAGTGCGAGGAGCGTGCACATTTGAATTCATGAATGAATGAATGATGTGACATGAGCTGTTAAATGTCATGTCGTGAGGATGGAGATGGGTGTGGTCCTCCTGGCGGAGAGGTGCCCTGGCATTGGGGACGTTCATCGATCGAAGGAATGCACAGGTTAAGGCAGAGATAGGGGCAAGGTTAAAAGAGGGACAGGACAAGAAAGGGAGTGAATGAATAGTTCGTGAGGGATCCAGGGGAATTGTTTAAGAAATTGTAGAGGAGCATGTGGGTCTCACTACGGTCTTCGACACTCTGTCCTGTCCTGGTCCCTGGTTAGAGTTGGGTACCACTGTACTCCTCAATATCAGTGCGGCTTCAGGCCAGCGAAATCCACTATTCACCAAATATTCACATTACGACAGATTATATAAAATACTCCGGAGATTCAAGTCGATACCCGCCACGTTTGCATCGACTTTAAGGCCGCGTATGTCAACATATATAGAGACAAGCTTTACAGAGCAATGTCTAGTTTTGGCATCCTTACCAAACTTGTCCGTTTGTAGTCAGTCTTTGCAGAATGACGATGGAGAATACACTCTGTTCCATCAAGGTCGGTAAAGAGCCGAGACATTTCCAGCCAATGAATGATTTAGACAAGGAGACGCACTGTCATACGAATTCTTTTACATCATTCTCGAGTAGATCGAGCACAACTCAAACGTCAGAAACAGTGGCACGATGTCTGGGGACATTGACATCATCGGAAGGACACAATGGGCTGTCCGTAAGCATCCAGAAGAACGCGGTTAAGATGGGTGTTGAGGTCAATGAGGGCAAGACAAAGTATATACTGTCTACGAAAAAGATTCACCAACACCGACGTCTTGCACATAATGTTACTATAGTGAAGTAGAAGTAGTAAAAGAACTTTGTCGACCTAAAATCTGAAATTAACGCAAGCTATGACACCGCCGCTAAGATAAAACGAAGATTCACCCTTGTAATCGCTGTGTTTTTGAACTTGAAAGGCAATTGGGGAATAAAACCCTCTCTCGAAGAACCAAGATAGTCCTTGATAGACCTTGATCGTCAAAACCCTGCTGTATGGTGCAGAAGCATGGACACTAACGAAAGCGGACGAGGAGATTCTGGTTGCCAGTTGAGGGCCAGCGTCTAGCTTCTCAGCAGCCACTCCTGTTGGGCGTTCTATTGTTTTCTCACGAGTGGAAGGGACCTTCAGTTTTATACCGAATCCGAACGGCCAGTGATAAGCTTTTTCTAGACAGTTATACTAAGGGGTGGTTAAATTTTAAGGGCCGATGTTGAATGTGAACCACACCTAAACGTCAAGTTTTTTTCTGCATTTCATTTGACATTTCTCAATTTCAGACTAATTCAATTTGAACCATGCACCCACAAAGAGTGACTGTTTGGTGCGGTTTATGGGCTGCGGTTTATGGGTCGTATTTTTTCCCAAAATGAGGCCGGTCAGGCAGTTACTGTGAATGGTGTTCGCTATCGTGAAATGATAACGAACTTTTTATGGCCCGAATTGGAAGGTATGAATGTGTACGATATGTGGTTTCAACAGGACGGTTTACTCGACAAATTCAATGGCCGTGTTATCTCACGTAGTGGCGATGTCAATTGGCCGCCAAGATCATGTGATTTGAGACCGTTGGATTTTTTTCTTTGGGGTTATTTGAAAGAAAAGGCGTACGTCGATAAGCCAGCAACAATTCAAGAGCTAAAGGATGAGATAATTCGGCACATTAACGGCATAGAACCTCAATTATGCTTCAGCGTCATCGAAAATTTGGATCATCGGATGGGGTGTGCTGCCGAGGTCGCGGCTGCCATTTGGCCGATATTTTGTTCCATACATAATTGAACCATACCAATATTATCATAATAAAAAGAAATGACAATAATTTCCTAAATGATTTGTGTTTTATTCAGAGTCAACATCGGCCCTTAAAATTTAACCACCCTTTATTTGAGCATTGTCAGTTACTCGAAAGGGCCGCAAAAATTATTTTTGGTGGTATTGGGAATTGAACACAACACCACACCCACAACACAACACAACACCACACCCCCCACTCCGCTTTGAGCCACTTCGGTAGAAAAGTATTTCGAATTAACTTTAGTCCCGTATGTACTGAGTACATGGATGTGGTCAAACTAGTTCGAGTCTATCGTCTCGGAAGATGGCTAGATCATGTGCTCCGGCCCGGAAAGTCTTCGACTGCAACCCTAAGGCACAACAAGACCACGCCTCCGCTGGCAGTCGTAGCTGTCAAAGGCACCTCAATCAACTGAACGTCCGTAGCTGGGAGTAACCAGCATAAGATAGTGCTAGAAGGAGAGGCAAGTTGGCTAAGGCCCAGAACCACCCCGTACAGTAGCGACTGCCAAAAGAAAGAAGAACATTTTCTCAACTTCGAATCCAAATCATATAGCGATCCCAAGCAGAAGCAAAAGGTTGAGGGTTGCTTTTGTTAATTTGCAACAACTTGGGGCGTGTTCATTAACCCAGCTAAGGGTATCTCAGTAGCCGAACATCAGAATTCGGCCTTAATTCCACTTCGAAAATGGAAATTAAGCTGGAATTTCAAGATTTGATGTTATTTCATGCGTCAATCACATGTCAGTTAAAAATGTTCGTGACAGATTCAGTTTTTGAGAATTTATACACGATTGGTGAGGACCTGCATACAGTGGACGCTCGATACAGTGAACAAGCCACAATTGTAAAGGGTGATTTTTTAGCTATTATCTTTTTGGCAACACTGGTTTAAACAACTGACGCACGTTTTGTGGTTTGTTTCACTGTCACACATCTTCAGTTTGGTCTATAATTTTACCATGAATCGTCTTACAAACGAACAACTCTTGCAAATTATTGAATTTTACTATCAAAATGCGTGCTCTGTTAAGAAAGTTCATCGCGCGCTTCTTCCATTTTATAGTCAGCTCATTTTTGGCTCAGTGGGTACGTAAATAAGCAGAATTCTCGATTTTAGAGTGAATATCAGCCAGAAGCATTGCAAGAGCTGCCAATGCATCCAGAAAAAGTCACAGTTTGGTGCGGTTTATGGGCTGGTGGCATCATTGGACCGTACTTCTTCAAAGATGATGCGAATCGTAACGTAACTGTGAATGGTGAGAGCTACCGTGAGATGATATCCAACTTTTTTTTGCCCAAAATGCAAGAGCTTGACTTGCATGACATGCGGTTTCAACAAGACGGTGCCACATGCCACACAGCACGCGCAACAATTGACTTATTGAGGGGCGAGTTCGGTGAACATTTTATTTCACGTTCGGGACCGGTCAATTGGCCGCCAAGATCGTGCGATTTAACGCCTTTAGACTATTTTTTGTGGGGCTATGTTAAAGCTCATGTCTATACAAACAAGCCCGCTTCAACTGACGCATTAGAAGACAACATTGAAGTATTTATTCGTGAGATACCGGCCAAAATGTTGGAAAGAGTATGCCAAAATTGGACTAAGCGGATGGACCATTTGAGGCTCAGTCAAGGTCAACATTTGCATGAAATAATCTTCAAACATTAAACTATATGGACCGTACTATCGATTCAAATAAAAATTTCATGCATTTTTCTGAATTTTATGTTTTTTTTTTTGAAAAACTTTCCTATAGCTTTTAAAAAATCACCCTTTATTTAATTAGTTGATTCAAGTGCTGTTCATACGAGCCACGAACACCAGAAAGTAGAAACACAACAAATTAGAGTGATTACTAATCAGAGACAGTTTTTGCACAGCTTGGGCATGGTTTGATTCCAGATGGAAAATAATGGGAATCCTTTCAATAGAAGATGAACTAGCACGCTACGCTAAAGTTGTGTCGACAAACTTAAGACGTCTTTTTTCCAAATTATATGAGCTGTGGATAACAATTTGTTCCATTTCGTCTTAATCCACTTCACGATTTATGTTTTGAGTCAAGCAGATGTATTTGAAGTTAATTCACAGTTGATTTGGAAACTAATCTGAATTTCAAAACTTACCCGCGGTTGTTAATAAATTTCTTGCAATATTTAAACAACACCGAAACACTGAACTTTGACCGACTAGAGTTCAATTCAAACACTCTCAACGCCTTCGTAGTGCGGACGCCTTTGAATTTGAAAACTTCTTCAATTGATTCAAGCACTTTCAGTTTCTCCTTCGTCCCATTAATGTTTAATTTCAATTAATCAATCAATGTCTTCGTCCTAATCAAGATATTACAGTCCAAGCATTTGGACAGGAGTACGAGGCACTAATTAAGTCCTTTTTCGGAGTCACCTGGAGACAACTGATTCCGAAATGCACTCTGTTGGTTTATCAGCGAGCAAAATTAGTTAATTATCGGAAATTGGGAAAACTCACAGAAGTAATTAATTTTTATGGCAAATTGATAAGGACTGTGCAAAAATGTTTATCTCATTCTGATAGTGCAGTGCTGTAGCACTAGCAACCGATGACTAAATGTTCCTTATCCACTGGTGAGGCTACGCGAAGGAAAAGCGCAATAATACGGTTTTTGATTAGAGAAAGAAGGCTTGCCGGCTGTGTCTTGCGCAGGACCTGTTGATTTGGGTATTATGTACAGGAATGCGGCGAATTAATATTTAACTAAGAAGACATTGAGGAGTGCGAGAGATGGAGGAAGACTGTTGCATTGGTACGTGTGAAAGCATTAGAATGCTTTGGAAAGTGAAAGTCCACCTCTGTTGGTGTCTACAAGATTCATTCCTCACCACTACAGGGACTTTAGTTATATTTGTGTCATGTAGAATATGCAAAGAACATTACTTGAATATCGTTCTAGCCCTATACTGATGGACGATGATGTTCTCGGGTCGGATTTGAGCACAAAGTTTGATAAGACGTGCTGCTACATTTTCTAATTTCTACGTTAAGAATGCCAATGTCAACAGATTTACGTGGCAGCCATCAACTCTGGTGAATGACAATACACGGTATTAAGGGCTGGTAAATGACAATGAGCTTTACACAGTCCATGAAAGTATGGTTTGGTCTTTAAAAAGATGGAGTGGAAGTCTTTGATGCAGACAGTGCATGGACGGGCTGAATTCAATCTAATTTCACATGTCTCTGTTGAGGGGTACTTTTTACCAGCAAAATCGTTCGCGTAAGCATGCAGGTGGCAATCACTTGGTATTAACTGCTAGGCCCGGACTATAAGGTGGATGCATAAGGACCTTTCAACCAAGTTCCCAGAGCTTCTGACGAGTCGCTATTAATGTGTGTGGCCTGGCGTTGTCCTGATGGCAGACAATTACTCCCTATGTTCCGAAGCTAGCCGCTTCTGAGCGATTGCTTTCTTCAGACGGTCCAATTGTTGAAAATACAGGTCCGTATTAAGAGTATTGCCGTAGGAGATCATCTCATAGTAGATGATTTCCTTTCAATCCCACCAAACATACCTGGCCGTCATTTTTGGTTTGGACTTGCCGCGATTCGACTAAGACAGCTTTCACTGGACGTTGTCGTAAGTGATCCACTTTTCGTCACAATCGCCTTTTTCGCAGATTCACAGATGAAAATTCGGTCCATGAGGTTCTTTGGCGTTAACTCATGTGGTACCCAATACCCATACATCGAGCTTCTTTTTGTAGCTAGCCTTGTTCAAATGGTCCCGAATGGTTTTTTGTATAATGTTTAGTTCCTGGGCAATCGAAACAGTGCTTACATGACTGTCAGACTACATAATATCCATGATTTTATCGACATTTTCCACAATTGGCGTTCCAGAGCGTGGTACATCTTTGACATGGACATTTACGCATTTAGCTTGGTCCGATGTGACGTATACAACGCGATACACAGATTGCTGATGCCATATGTTCCAAAAATAATGTATCTCTTCTTCCTACACCATATATTTTAAGCCATTCGACGTTCGAAATCTACCGACAGTGGAATTATCGGTCGATTTGGGTAGTTTCTTAAAAAGGCATGCAAGTGAAATAAGCTTACGCGTAAGAATAGTACGGGACACGTACTGTATGCATGTATTTAACCTTCACATAAAGCTTATAGTTGGCTGTAGGCATTAGTGTGATTAGTATCAGGTATTCTGTAATCTGATCTCTGATCACATGACAAATAGAATGCGGCCGCACCTTCTAATTTTTCAACTCAAGCCTCTACAACGACTAACCGCCATAGTGTGCGGTTTCTGGCAAAGCGCCTCAGTTTCTCTTCAATTCTTTCCCAGTTGCCGTGCTTCCCTCTTGACTGATTTTCGAAATGTATTTCTAGGGCCGCCGCGTATTCTCCATACTGTGTAAGTGGTCTCATTCATCGCTAGTGTGGCCAATCCACGATAACTTTCGTCGTTGTGCGTATAAGTTCATGGTCCATTCTCTGACAAAGTTCACCGTTCGATTTACGATTCGACCAGAAAATCCTTGTCACATTATGTAAGCATCTACTGACGAACAATTGCGGCTTTCTCGTGATAATGGTGGCAACTCCCCAAGTACCACATTCATATAGCAGCACGGACACAGCATTGGAACAGAACAGTCGTAGCTTGTTGTTTAAGCGTGTTGCATTACTTCGTTGCCACAATCATCACATTATTCCACTCATCCGGGAAGCAATCCGCCCAGGTTCTGTCAACAGGTGGAAGCAGTAGTTCCGCTGAGCGAATTGGCACTGAGAGAGCACTAAGAGTTCTGCGGGTATTCCATCTAGTCCTACCGCCTTATTGATTGTCAGTGCTATGATCACCGGTACGTCTTCGAGCATTTATCGCCACGGACTTGTCATTCTGACTGCGTTAGGATTGATGGCGAATACTCGGTTCAGAACCGAAGCAAAATGCTCTTTCCATCGTTCATGATGGTCCGCATACGATATGAGAAACGAACGGTCACTAGGAGTTGGGTAAAGCTGCGGCCACCTACCAGCTCTTAAGTGATTCTATAGACGGTTTTGCTATAGCACCTATCTGCTGGTTCTTCTACTTTTGTAGCCAACGCATTGATTGCACTTGTCACGCTCCATGTTATGCTGTGTTTCCCCCATTTTGATGCGATATAGAGACTCTAGCTCGATTCTAAATCAGCGACTGATGGTAAAATGGTCAATTTGATTGGAAGTTGCTTGCCTCAGTTGAGACCCAGCTGACTTTATGGCAGGCTTTGTGCTCAGACATGGTCACACCTATGACAAGACGATTCATGTTGCAGAAATCAACGAAGCTTTCACCGTTGTCATTTCGGTTGCCTAATCCGTGCCGTGCCGTCCCTTTCGCTGTTACGGCCCACCTTGGCATTCAAGTCTCCCGTCGCGATGAATATGTCGCCGTTGGGAGCCGTATTGAAAACATCTCCCAAATGATTGTAGAAGGTCTCCATACGTAGAGGCGTAACACGCGCTGCGGCGTACTCTTGTAAGGAATCTGGCTATCGTCATCGTCATGAGATGCGGATGAACACCGAATCCGCATCTAACCATCTTATCTCGCTTACTCCCAATATGTCCACCTTGCATCGCATGAACTCGTCTTCCAGTTGAAGGAATCTGGAGCTCTGAGGCCCTTCACTCTGCATGTCAATGGCGTCTTCACGTCCCAGAAAGCAATATTTGGAAACGAAAAGCCGGACAGCCTCGCGAAAAAAGGTTCGTAGTTGGCGGTAGCAAGCGGATTTCGGTAACGCGGGTTGCTTGCCCAGGTTACCTACTCCAGAATTAATACTCTGGACAATCTCGCACTTGCAATTTTGGCCTACAGGCATATGTGTATTTACTTGTAATTGCCCGGGCCATCACGACGAGGTAAAGCAAGCACTTCATTACGAACTTGAATGTTGCGCTACTGGCCCAATCCATATTGTGGGCGGTCAGTAGTTTCCCGATCAATCGCAATGCAAACCCCCAAACGAAAAATACTATATTGCCGCTTGTCCCTTGTTGCGATATCTGAAGATTTCAATTTCGAAGTTTAGTAAAACTTTCCGATGTCCGAAGTCCTCCTAAACTGCTTCAAAAGATAAGTAACCTCAGTTCAGACTAATGTCTGAATCCAATCCATCATATTTTCTTCCACGCGAACGCAACCCACAGAATGACTACGAAATCAATTTCATCGACTAGTCCAATTAAGTAATTTTCCCGTCCACCGCATGACACCACGGAGTTGCTTTCACGTTTCCGTCCACCGCCTTAGGTCTCACCTTCAGTTGCCCGTAGCTCAGAGACAAGTTCGCATCATGTCCTTTCGTCAGTATCAAAGTGTTGGACTCATATTCGGAATCCTGGCAGGCTGCACACAGTTTTTTGGATTTACTGCTTACTCAACGAAGCCTTACCGCCATCTCGTCCAAGCACTGCTTTGGCTCGGTCTCCTCGTCGTGTTCGCCTACAGAATCATGTTCTGGTACCACAGGACCGACGACAATCCAATAAGGAATCTGGTCGAGGTGACCTTCTATATGATGCAACTGATGACCAACATAAGCATCGTCATTGAGTCGTACGTCAATCGCCGGGGCTATCAAACGGTGGAGACAATGTACGGCGAGATCTTAACCAAAATGCACAGCGATCCTGATCCGGATGTCGAGAGGGGCCGCATGTTCAAGAGAATTGGCAGGAAACTGAGTCTGATTTATGTCGTCTCCATCGCCAGCTTCTGGCCGCAGTTTTGGACTTCCCGCAACCAACCGCCAATCTTTTGGTACTCCTTCGTCTCGGAGCAGGCGCTGCGAGTGCGTTTGTTGCAGTTGATCAGCAGTCTGATGATTGTCAGCGAGCGCTTGGATGTTCTGCGTGATGTCCTGGAGCAGGCTGCGGAGCGGATTAGGAAGCAGGCGTTGTGCGCAGCCTGGATGCCGAGCAGTGATGCAGAGTGCAAGCTGGTGGTGTCTCTGCGGTCTGCCTACGATCAGTTCTATGATTTGTCACTACTGATCAACGATTACTACGGATGGTCCATTCTGACGATTGCTGGAACGTACTGCTTTGAGTTCGTCTACAAGGCTTATCGAATATTCACCGTGCTGCAGGGGGACGTGCAACATGTGAGGCTCGCAGCGTACTCGGCCACAACGATTGGCTTGGCGATGTTTATTACAACGATATGCTGGCTTGGACAGGATTGCTTTGAGAAGGTGAGTCAAGTGGTGGATGAGTGAATGCTTGTAGTTGCGTGAAGGTGGACAGATATTTAGCACGCAGCGATCTCTCACTGGATCGGCGGGATCTTGGTGGCAATTGACGTCCTCACCATGACCTTGAAGATGTATTCAAAAACGGAGTCTTTAGGAATTGACACTGGAGGCTATGGACATGCGTTGCTCCAGGTTTGAGGGTAATGGGGAGTTTATATGTGTTTGGCACAGTGTGTGTGTGAGATATCCGATTATGGTCGGCCGCGGCTTCTCTGGGCGGCGTGCATCCGAAATATCCAATTTCCATTTCTGGCCCATAAATTACGCTGAATTTGACCGATGCATGAGTTATGTTGACTTTGAGGGCCGCTGTGGCTTGTGGGGTCTTCTTCCGCACGATCTCGGTCAGTTCGGATCAGCTCCACGTGAGATGACCCTCGAATCGCAAAATGCAGAATTTCCAAGGTCGCGCGAGCTGCGCGTCACGAAGCGCCGTCCTTTTGAAATCACACGTCATTGGTCTCCATATGATGCAATTCAGAAGTTGGTAATCATCGATCTACACCTCTTGCCGTTGACGCACAGTGGGGCAAGCCCGGGAACAAATCAACATTTTTTTCTTATTTTGACTGTGTTCCATGGCCTATTGTTTTCACAACTTGTTGAAGAAATCAGTTATGGTTCGTTTTTTTTTTTCATTTAATGTTCGTTAATGGCACTGGGAGGCTCAGGAAGTTGGAACTTTGGGGTTCTCTTAAAAAAAACGTCCGTTTTGGTACATGAAAGTTATTGTTTGTTTGCTCCTTTGTTTTTGAGAATAGAGCAATGAAACATCACAAGTATTTACTTCACATATTAAGGAAAAGGGTAAAAATAAAACATCCCCAAAGTTGTCTAAAATGTGACCGTAAAGATGTATTGTTGAGAGAGAGGGAATAATAATTATACTAACTGACTTTCGCTTGTCCTAAAAAAAACTCCGATGAAGCCCAGTCAAAGCTTGACATTTTCTAAAAGCTTATATCACTAGCAAACATTCCTATAAATTTTGTTAACAACTGTAGGCAACAGTGGAAATAATAAAAAAAACATAAAGCAACCAAGGTCCTCATGCATAAAAATAGAGACTGCAATGACGCAATCTAATCACCCAAGCAATGAACAAAATGGATGCCGGTGGAAGTGGAAATGATATGGAGGACACTTCAAACAAACCTTCCTCGCCTCGGCTGCTCTTCAATATCCAGTCCCTTAAATTTTAAGGCCCGATGTTGATTTTGAATAAAACTCAAATTATTTAGGAAATTATTGTCATTTCTTTTTATTATGATAATATTGGTATGGTTCAATTATGTATGGAATAAAATATCGGCCAAATGACCGCCGCGATTTTCGATGACGCTGAAGCATAATTGAGGTTCTATGCCGTTAATGTGCCGAATTATCTCATCCTTTAGCTCTTGAATTGTTGCTGGCTTATCGACGTACACCTTTTCTTTCAAATAACCCCAAAGAAAAAAAGCCAACGGTGTCAAATCACATGATCTTGGCGGCCAATTGACATCGCCACCACGTGAGATAACACGGCCATTGAATTTGTCGATTAAACCGTCCTGTTGAAACCACATATCGTCCACATTCATATCTTCCAATTCGGGCCATAAAAAGTTCGTTATCATTTCACGATAGCGAACACCATTCACAGTAACTGCCTGACCGGCCTCATTTTGGCCAGCCCATAAACCGCACCAAACAGTCACTCTTTGTGGGTGCATTGGTGTTTCGACAATCACTCTTAGATTATCATTCGCCCAAATGCGGCAAGACTGAGGTGAAAATGTGCCTCATCACTGAAGATGTCATCCTCTGTTGCCATTTCTTGCCACCATTCTGACCATTGACGACGCTTGAAATGGTCAAGAGGCTTTAGTTCTTGAGTCAATTGCACCTTGTAAGCGTGTAAATGCAAGTCTTTATGCATAATGTTCATCAACGACGAGAGTGAGAGGTGCAATTGTTGGGCACGACGACGAGTTGAGGTGGACGGCTCTTGAGACAGACTATCGCGAACAGCAGCAATATGTTCTGCAGTACGAGCTGTGCGAGCATGCACTGGTGTTTTCTGTTATCGTACAGACCCAGTTTGCTCAAATTTTTTCATGATTTTTCCGATTGTACGCACATTTAGACGATTAACTTGACCGAAAAAATCTCGAAGTGCACGATATGCATTGTGATTTGAACGCCCATTTGCATAATAAGCCTGAATAACTTTAACGCGTTGCTCGATTGTGTACCTTTACATGGTTCAAATTGACTTAGTCTGAAATTGAGAAATGTCAAATGATATGCAGAAAAAAACTTGACGTTTAGGTGTGGTTCACCGTCAACATCGGCCCTTAAAATTTAACCACCCTTTATAATGAAAAGAAGAAGTGACAAGACGCATCCTTAGCGAAATCCAACGCTCATGGTGAAAGGTGTTGATTTAGCAGGCAATGGTTTGTTGATGCTTTTAAAAGAAAAAATCCCTGCTAATCCCTGCCTCTTGGTTCAAAAATTAGACGGAATCTAGTATACAGGCCAGAGATGAAGTATTAAAGAGATAGTCAACTTCTACCTCTCTTGTCAATTGATTTCATCTGGCAGCGTTTTTTATAAAATGTTCACAGACAGTGTTTGTGAATACGATTGATCAGAATGCAACTGCAGGCTGCTCTAAAGCCTTAAGAAGTGTGCGTGAAAATAAAGTAGTATGCGTGCGTTTAGAGCAAAATTCCGGGTGAAACGCGATGGGCAAGGGGTTTTCCACTGGAAAGACGGCTATCTCGGTGTACATGATTTCTGAAACAGACCACTCATCGCCAACGTAAGACAGCTTGATCTTGAAGACTGGATCAACAGTCAGCTGTACCTCCTGCTCACACAGACATTGAATGGATCGCAGGCCATTTCGCAGGGAGACAAAGCTTTCTGGAAAGCACACATTAGCAGTCATTTATGTACCTTGATCCAAAACATGTTAGAAAATCCCATTCATTCACGGTGTTCCAAACCAGCCCAATCGCCCAGACTGTCAAGAAACTTCCACAAACGATGAACTTGAACTTGTCACATTGATTCTGACACATCGAGCGACAATAAACACGAATCTGTTCAAAGGTCTGTCCAGGGAAATTAATTCAAGTTCAGTCCTCAAAATTGGCCCATTTTCCGTTGACACCATTTAATCAGATTTTCGATAACGTGCTCCGACCCTTCAACGTCTCACCCTCCAGTCCACTTGTACCTTCTTAACTGGTTTCCACCGCTCTGCTGACATGTGAAATGTCAATCAATTGGGATTGATTTGACTAATTACAATAAACGATGATGGATTGTGTCTCGGCTGCCGCAGTGACTGCCTGAGCCACTTTCCGCGTGACCACAGACCAGTCACTTACCGTGCGTTCACAGACATAATGGCGTGCCTTCTGAATAGGCAAGTCACAGATTTCGTCTTATTCTTGGTGGACATGGGTCTTCGACTCTTCGCCCTGGTTCCGTTCACAACCATTTCGATGATTTTCGAACTATTCATCCTCTGTTGGATCGCAGCCCTGCTCACCATCCTTGCGCTGATGTTCATCAATAACGAAATGCGCGACGACTACACCATTGGCAGCTTGGTCAGCGCTGTCCTCTTCATCACCCAGATACTCAGCCACATCATTGCCATGGGGGAGTCGTACTTCACAAGCTCCAAGACCAGGCAGCTCAAGGAGGGATTCGAGCACATTGACAGGATTTTCAAATTGAAGTTCCACTACACACTCGACGAAGGATGTGTCCGCAAGGTGATAGCCCAGGAAATGCTCTGGATGCACGCGATCCTATTGGTGGACACCCTTGTAATGACGTACACCCACGAGGCCACCAAAAAGTACACAGTCCTCTACTGGTACTCGTTTTTGTCGTGCCAGGGGCTCAAGCTGCGCTGCACACAACTCATCATGCACATCATCTGTGTGAATGTGAGGTTGGACGTGATTCGGAAAATTATCCTTGAGATGGTGCGGGTGAACTCAACGCATTGCCATTCGAAATGGCACGACATGGTGGCTCTGGCCACCGAGGACAACGCCGAACGAGTGGCTTCCCTCAAAATGGCATACAGCCAGCTCAGCAAGATGGTGAACCTCCTCAATGACTCGTTCGGCTGGTCTCTGGTCTCGATGTGCACGTCCTACTTCATTGACTTCATCACCAACTGCTATTGGATCTTCATGGCGAAATTCACAAAAGACTCGGCGGCGGTTTACATCTTGAACGGGGGACTTGTCTTGTCGTTGGCGCTGCAGTTGACCGTCATGTGCTGGCATTGCCAGAAGTGTGAGACTTATGTAAAACGGAATACGTTTAGTTGACTTCCATTGGTGATCCATTTGTTTTTTTTGTTTATTGCAGAGTCGATGCATTGGCTGTTCAATATGCAAGCTGTCCAAACCGCTGGGCAACAAACGATACAATGACCTGGTGAGCGAGTTCGCTTTGCAGGCACTTCATCAGTCGTTCGCTGTGACCGCAAAGGACTTCTTTGTTTTGAATTTGGATTTGCTGAGAGGGGTGAGTATGCCATTGCATTTATGTGTGTAATTTGGTAAAGCTACAATCAACTGATCGAGTCCATCTCTCCATAACTTGGAAACAAAATTTGTGACCTCGGAGTGGGTGGTCTCAGTTTTCTAAGACATTTGGTGAACTACTTCCTTGAAGGCTGCACGTTTTAATGCAAGTACTAGACCCGAACTCCTGAGCTTATCCGCTTTACATGACAAAACCGATCCATCATTGCTTGTCGTCAAATATTTTCATCCAAAACCCTCGAGGCAACCTTGACCAAAGATCGCATTCTCGACTCATCCAAGTTATTCTTTGTTCAGTATTGTAGCGTCTGCCTCTAAATTGGTAAGATTGCTCTTTCTCACTAGAGACTTCCAGAGGAACTAGAAACAAGCAAGCAGATAGGTGGGAGGTGAGAGTGACTAGCCTGGCTACTAAACTATGCTCTTCTTATACCCCATTTAGGTCCATTGTCCTGTCACTTTCCAGCTTTATATCCTGCCTCTTCGTTGATCTTATTGCAGTTCTCCCTGTCTTAAAGTTATTGTCATATTCGCTGTCTATTTCGACTATATTTTTTAGCTGTTTTGTGGTTGTAAGGTACAATATTTTAGGAAATCATTCATATTAACGTTTGTCAATTCCTCGAGATCGGTAAATGAATAACTATGTACCTATCAATGTTCTTCTTATGTCTGCAAAGGCGGGGCAAGTACCGATGTAGTTTGGTACTGCTTTATCTTCCTATTTATTCCTACAGCTTCTGAAGTCAAGAAGTCATTGTGGGTCGCTCCAAGTCCAGAATGTAACTAAGTTAAGACAGAATCTGCGCTCGATCTTCCTGCTGTTGTGGTTTGGCTATTAACTGGACGAAGACAAAGTCCTTTACAACATCTAGGTTATAGTCCTTATTCGGTGACAATTTTTGTTGTTTGCCCTTGTTTTCCCACTACGTCAACATAGTCAAAGATCATCATCATCATCATCATCATCATCTTCTGACCCGCATGATCCACTAAAGGGGTCGCGGGGGTAAACCACGCACGAGAGATCTCCAGGCAACTCGATCCTCCGCCATCGACTCTAATCCATCAGGAGCAACGCCCAAGCGTACCCCGGCGAGTTTTTGGACTTGGTCCAACCACCTCGTCCTGGGTCTGCCCGGCGGTCGCCTACCTGATGGAATCGCATTCAACGCCCGCCTCGGAAGTCGTGATGATGGGGACATTCACGCCACGTGACCAAACCACCGCAGCATAGCCCTTGCCGTTCGAAGAAGCAGCTGCTCAATGTTGAGTTCCTCGCGCACTGCCGTGTTTCTCACCCTATCCCGGCGAGTAATTCCCACAACAGCACGAAGAAATCTCATCTCAGCAGCTTGCACTCGCGATCTTATTGTTTCGGTCATTACCCAAATTTCATGACCATAGGTGAGAGTTGGAACAAATACTGAGTTGAAAACCGCTAACTTGGCTTTGACACCAAGCTCGGCCTTTCTGATTAGAGAACTACCAAGCTGTGTCAAAACTGACCCAGCTTGACCAATCCTACCGGAAAGCTCAGCATTACTCCTTCCATCACTCGTGAAAAAGGATCCGAGATACTTAAACTTCTCCACCTGCTTCAATGGGACTCCACTAACATGCAGAGTGCATTGAACAGGCGTTCTGAAAATGACCACAACCTCCGATTTGTCCACGTTAACCCTTATTCCAGCATCAGCACATACGGCCACAAACCTATCGAGTGCGCGTTGGAGTTCCGTCTGGGAGGATGTGAGGATAACTAAGTCATGTGCAAAAAGAAGATGACTTACCCTCAACTCTCCCAATGTGAAACATCTCTCACCTCGGCTACGCTGCAACATCCAGTCCATATATACAATGAAAAGGAGAGGTGACAAGACACGGATACGTATTCCAAAGTGATTAAGGAATGGCTCTAACTTCCTTTTCGACTATCATTTCGTAGCTCAATTGAAAGATTGAACTATCTCTGTATTTATAATAATCTCTTTTCTATTTCCAGATGGCTGGAGCAATAGTCACGTACCTAGTGATTCTCATTCAATTTATGTTCACCGAGAGAAGTGGCTCGAAGATCACTGTACCCAACAGTTCCTCAGCTGGCGCAGTTGCCGATGTCATGCTCAAGAACCAGACAAGCAAATTAAACTAACCTGATTGTGATGATTAATAAAAGAATTGCTTAGCTAATTAAAAGTAGTGGTTTTCTTTCAAATGAAACGCGAAAGTTCTGAACTTGTGATTTCAACGTAAGCTGAAACTCGAAGTGTGGCTGACTGCACATATTTAGGTCAATGTAAACACGAATCCCAGTGAAAGCAACACTTTTATCCGGTTTTCAAATATGGTCCAGTCACCATTTGCCGTTGAGATCAAATGGTAGTAGTCTGACTATAGGTATCACAAGTGTGCTGGCGATTTCGCTGAGAGTCCATTTATCTGCTAGTGGTAGTAGAATGGACCAGTTTTTAGTCTGAGTGCTCCAGTCTAGAGTTAAAAAAAACCTACACATCGGATCTTCAACTAAACCAATAGGTCTAGATGGGTATAACTAAACATCATCAGCATAGACATGGAGGGCAACATTTTTGCAAACTGTGGAAAAGTCGTTAATAATCAAACAGAAAAAGATAGGACCCAAGATAGACCCTTGAGGAATACCCATGTGTACGTTCTTCGACTGACAGACACTTTCTCCAAACGTGGCCATTTGGCTTCTGTTACTCAAATAACTCCTCATCAGACAGGCCGTCGAAACCCCTAAACCAAAGTATAATATGAGTTTCCTGCACAAGATATCGAGGATTACACTGTAAAAGTTAATAAAACTGTAGGTCCTTTCAACTCGTGAAAGAATAATAGTACGCACAACAGGAGTGGCTGCATTAGGCCCTGACCTTCTATAGGCTGTAGCGCCATCTATATTATTATGAAAAATTATTATTATGTGTAGAGTTCTGGCAATGAGTCTCTAATATGCTGAATTTTGCCACACAATCAAGGAAAACGCATGGTTTGACAACGACTGCAGACAGAACAAGCCAAACAAGATGCTTTCAAGGCAACGACGCATCTAAGGAAGGAGCTGTTGGCTAGCTTTACAAACAGAAAAGAGGAACTGTAGCGCCACACGAAGTAGAATATTCCTCCTGTACATGTTTTCTAACAGCCACTCTAACAGCAACACAATCAAAAAAAAAATCCTAAATCTAGCAGCGTTGCAATTTCCCTCCAATTTTATTACAGAAATTGTTCTCATCACATTCTTATAAAGTGTGATTTTTTAGCTATTATCTTTTTGGCAACACTGGTTTAAACAGCTGACGCACGTTTCGTGTTTTGTTTCACTGTCAAACATCTTCAGTTTGGTCTATAATTTACCTATGAATCGTCTTACAAACGAACAACGCTTGCAAATTATTGAATTTTATTATCAAAATGCGGGCTCTTGGAAAGTTGGCCGCTATGTTCAGCGACGAAGCTCATTTTTGGCTCAATGGGTACGTAAATAAGCAGAATTGTCGATTTTGGAGTGAGTATCAGCCAGAAGCATTGCAAGAGCTACCAATGCATCCAGAAAAAGTCACAGTTTGGTGCGGTTTGTGGGCTGGTGGCATCATTGGACCGTACTTCTTCAAAGATGATGCGAATCGTAACGTAACTGTGAATGGTGAGCGCTACCGTGAGATGATATCCAACTTTTTTTTACCCAAAATGCAAGAGCTTGACTTGCATGACATGTGGTTTCAACAATACGGTGCCACATGCCACACAGCACGCGCAACAATGGACTTATTGAGGGGCGAGTTCGGTGAACATTTTATTTCACGTTCGGGACCAGTCAATTGGCCGCCAAGATCGTGCGATTTAACGCCTTTAGACTATTTTTTGTGGGGCTATGTTAAAGCTCATGTCTATACAGACAAGCCCGCTTCAACTGACGCATTAGAAGACAACATTGAAGTATTTATTCGTGAGATACCGGCCGAAATGTTGGAAAGAGTATGCCAAAATTGGACTAAGCGGATGGACCATTTGAGGCGCAGTTAAGGTCAACATTTGCATGAAATAATCTTCAAACATTAAATTATATGGATCGTACTATCGATTCAAATAAAGATTTCATGCAATTTTCATTGCATTAGCTAGTGTCAAACGCGCATGAGTGAGTGAGCGAATACTCCCACCCCTATGAGGCAACCTATAATGTCGTCCATGAAAGATTGCGAACATTTCGTTAAGCATGTGCAAAACACAAATGTTTCGTTAAGCATGAGCTAGAGCGAATGACACAGCCAAGAAAAGAAGCTGATATTGTGTTGGTATTCGTACATACATACACATATTATCGAACTGGAAACATGAGGAATTCATAATAAATCATAATTAAATAAAAAAAAAGCAAGCAACGGAATAATTTCTGACAGGAGGCTATGCGCGCATGTGTTTATTTTATTTAGCACTTCGTCCAAACTTGACCCTAGCTCATGCTTGCTCATGCGCATTATAGTTGAACCTTCACTGTTTACTTCTTTCATTCGTTATGTTTTTCAAATTGCGAGTATAGTAATAAGTGTACTCGAAATAAAACGAATGTTTTGAAATTGATTTCACAATCGATTGAAACAATTGAAATGGAGCAAACACAATACAGTGATATGGTTTAGGCCATACTAGACCCTAGATGACATATCTAGAAACTTAGCCATTGCAGTTGAGCAACTGTGAGTTGCACGGAATCCAGACTGCATTGGGTACAATATGGCATTATTATCATGGTAGTCAACGGTTTGTTTAGCAATTTATTTTCAAAAACTTTAAATTGGCAAGTTACCCCTACTTATTAGAGGAAAGTATCCTGCTGGACTAGGATTAACTAACGCTTGCATCCAGCTACATGGAAAGGTACTACAATATATACAAATATGTATGATATGTGTGAATGGAGAAAGAATACAGCACACAACTATTTTATGAATCAAAGAGGAATCCCATCTGCGCCGACAGCATCCGCCCGCGTCCTTTAAAAGATAGTTAGTTGTAGCAAGAAGTGTAGAAGATGGATTTCCTCTCAGTGACATGATAGACGTTAAAGCCTGTCTAGCGAGGCCTTGTCACAATGTCCCGCCACCCACATGTATTGATTATTGAAATGTTCAGCCGTCTTGACAGTTAAGCGAAGTCTTTGAATTTAATGCGAAATTAGGCAGAACTGCACATTTGATTATTTGTGCACTCGAAAAATGAAAACATTCGTAATCCTTAAATAGTAATAAAAATACGAACGCAAAAAAAAAATACCTCCAAAAATTCAAGATATTCTGTATGGCTTGGCTTAAGGGTGGGCATCTACTGTTTTTTTTCTAAATCATAGGTTATTTCGACACTGACGGTTGTTTCCTCGAAATCTTGGCAGAAGGTCAGTATCATATCTCCGCGGAACGACATGAGTCGCTTTCCGCTTGTACAACTTTCGGAAATATTGAAAACTTATTCCAAAGTGAGTGCTATGTAGCCCAAACAGTGTGTTTTCTTTAAAAGAAGAAGTTTTGGTCGAAATGAAGCACCCACCGCGACTGCTCTATGCAAGTTTGTGCAAAGAGTTCGTGAGACTGATATGGTTGTGGGCAACACTCATGGTCCTCATCGTCGTACGATGCGCCCAGATGAGAATGTGGCTGCTGTGGCAGAGAGTGTGAGACTCAATTCATGAACACCAACTCGCCAACGATCTCAACCACTCAATATTTCATGCACTAGCATGAGAAGAATTCTGCACAAAGATCTCGGATTATTCGCTTACAAGCTCCAAATGATTCCGCAATAGAAGCCGCGCGACTTTTCGCTTCGCAGTTTGTGCCTCAGAGCAGCTTGAATTGGACAACGATTTTTGGCGAAAAATCATAATTAGACTTTTATTTTCACTGAAATTGAAGACACGGATGTACATGGATTTGGACGACCTCTGGTCCATGCAGGATGGCCTGCCATGCCACAAAGCCCATGCCACAATCGACTTTTGCGCACCAAATTCCCAAATCGTGCTATTAGCCGTCTTGGCGATGTCAATTTGCCGCCTTAGAGCTGCGACAAGACCTCTTTGGACTGGTTTTTTTGTGGTGTACCGTGAATGCTAACAATCCGAAAACGATTCAAACACTTAAGGCCTGTATCATCCAAACAATTCGTGAGCTACAGCCTGAAATCATCAACAAGGCCTTGGAAAATTGGGGTGACAGAATGTGCCACTGCGAAGCCAGCCGAGACAGCCACTTGACCGACATTGTATTTCATAATTATTGGGAATGTTTGTTCTTACTAATGTTAACTTAAACACGAATATAATTGTAGACAAGAAACTTCTATCAACTGGCACTCTTTATTCAAATCCTTTTGTTATCGTTTCACAATGCGTCAATCTCCTATGTGACTACTACTGCGACTGCGACTACTGCTCGATCTCTCTCGTCGATATTCATCCCTCACCCAGTAGACATCGTGCTGTTGTACCCGTGCCGGTGTATATGTGCTGTTGTATTTGGGCCGTGTTGTTGTCATCCGATTACGGCAACTATCGATACGGCGGCAACAGAGCCCACATGTTTACACTAATAAAGCATGAAAAAATATACAGAAAATATTTTATCGTCGTTCTGTTTTGAAATCATCCGGTGCACTATATTGTCCTTCTTTTGACGACAGTGCAGTTCGTAGTAGACCCCCAACATTCTGTATGGCTTTCAATATCCTCTACGACTTCACACAATTTACACACGCCCCTAAGTAATGACACCACCTATATTTCACACCGAATCTGTCGATCTACGCTGCTTAATCGTCACCCATCATCGCCGTCCGAATGACTTGTCGAGAACGATATCTCGATGACTTTTAATTCAATTAAAATGCATGCTGACGGTGCACACGCCAGCTCAGTCTACAAGCGACACTCGTGAGCTATGGACAACAACCGATTACTAGGACTCTACGTGCTATTCATCGCCTTCGGTATCTCCACCTGCGGCAGCAGCAACAAATACAAAAAAATCTCTATTTATATTGTATATGTCTACCTTGTCGCAGAGCACATTGAATTTGTTATATACGTGTATTCTCAAAACTACTCGAACTTGCTGTACCTGACGGTTGTCAATCAAATGCTGATTATCTGCATCAAAATCACCCACATGGTAATTGCATGGCAGACGCTCCTCTGTCGAAAAGGCGAGTGGCAGATTTTCACCGAGCTCACGCGCATCGATGACCTGGTTGTGTCAGGACTATTTCACTGGATGGACTTTAGGCAGACCCGGCGGGTGATACTCTACATCACCCTTCCGTTGGGCTTCATCAGCTTCGTCTTCTTCTTCCTGTACATAGTGATGTCCGTGCAAGCAACGCACAGCACTGCAGTCCCGTTCATGTCGCTCGCCACCAGTTTAGTCATTCGAATGCGCTACATTCAGTACGTGTATATGCTGGTTTTGGTCCGCGACAAGTTGAAGGCCTTGAAGTGCGTCATCTTGGAGAATTGTGGTCGCGAGCTAAGAATCGCTCAGATATACAAAATGAAAGACGTTTTCCATCGGATCACCGATGTCTGCGGCCTCATCAACGATGTCTATGGGCTGTCTATGCTCTTCATGGTAATAGCATCTGTCACTCAATTTGTCTGGATTCTCAATTGGCTTGTGTTAACTCTGGAGAATTCAAGAGATGTCGCAAGTATAGTAAGGACTTCGATTGTGATCATTTCCGAGTGCTTGGGAATCTCGATGGCTTGTAAAATTGGTCAGGACTGCGAGAGTTTGGTAAGTGAGTGATGATAATAAGCAATCATCATTTGTGCATTCCCTTCTTAGGGCAAGGAGCTGTCAACAATTCTCGCTAGAGTGGACAGTCAGAACATTGAAATTACGTATGGCCTTGAGGATTTCGCCCTCCAAGTGATGCACGACCCAGTGCGGTTTACGGCGAAAGGATTCTTCAGTTTGAACTTTCAAACTTTTGCCGGAGTAAGTGGGCACTTCCTCTTATTGTGTGTAAGTTTGTCACTTGAGTTTACGCTCTTTTCAGATGATAGTGATGGCCATCACCCAGCTGTTTGTTTTGATGCAATTCTCGAAAATAGGCACACCCATTTCGGAGGAAGTTCATACTTAATCTTCTGCTCTCTTTTTTACTCGTGCAATTGGACTTGAGTTTGCCCATCACTCGTTAGTCCTCAGAGACTTCATGGATGCCACAAGTGTGCAGAAATGGCTTGAAATCGCACAGATTCCACTCATCATGCGTACAGGCTTTAACCCCCTCTCAATTGGACTTTGTAGTCGCATTAATAAATGTGACGTTTTACTGCACTTGAATATTTTTTACTTGAAACTGCTGCGGAAACTTCCTCCACAGCACGACAGTAGTTGTCTCAGAGACCTGTTCCACTGGATCGACTTCAAGCAGTCCCGACTATTGTAAAAGGTGTCCCATAATTCACGCAAAATATAATTTTGGTTGATAATACTGATCTTTAATTAGAAAGCTTACATTTTTTATTGAGTCATCTACATTAAAAATTTACATTCTGTGTGTAATAAGTGTACTCGAAAACGGTTCATTCTTTGCAAAATTTTTTTTTTTTTTTGATAGAAAAGTGTGGTTAAATTTTAAGGGCCGATGTTGATTTTGAATAAAACACAAATTATTTAGGAAATTATTGTCATTTCTTTTTATTATGATAATATTGGTATGGTTCAATTATGTATGGAATAAAATATCGGCCAAATGACCGCCGCGACCTCGGTGGCACACTTCCATCCGATGGTCCAAATTTTCGATGACGCTGAAGCATAATTGAGGTTCTATGCCGTTAATGTGCCGAATTATCTCATCCTCTCAGCTCTTGAATTGTTGCTGGCTTATCGACGTACACCTTTTCTTTCAAATAACCCTAAAGAAAAAAAGCCAACGGTGTCAAATCACATGATCTTGGCGGCCAATTGACATCGCCACCACGTGAGATGACACGGCCATTGAATTTGTCGCGCAAAAGAGCCATTGTTTCGTTAGCTGTGTGGCAAGTGGCACCGTGAAACCACATATCGTCCACATTCATATCTTCCAATTTGGGCCACAAAAAGTTCGTTATCATTTCACTATAGCCTGACCGGCCTCATTTTGGAAAAAATACGGCCCGATGATGCCGCCAGCCCATAAACCGCACCAAACAGTCACTCTTTGTGGGTGCATTGGTGTTTCGACAATCACTCTTGGATTATCATTCGTCCAAATGCGGCAATGCTGCTTATTGACGAATCCACTGAGGTGAAAATGTGCCTCATCACTGAAGATGTCGTCCTCTGTTGCCATTTCTTGCCACCATTCTGACCATTGACGACGCTTGAAATGGTCAAGAGGCTTTAGTTCTTGAGTCAATTGCACCTTGTAAGCGTGTAAATGCAAGTCTTTATGCATAATGTTCATCAACGACGAGCGTGAGAGGTGCAATTGTTGGGCACGACGACGAGTTGAGGTGGACGGCTCTTCAGCCAGACTATCGCGAACAGCAGCAATATTTTCTGCAGTACGAGCTGTACGAGCATGCACTGGTGTTCTCACATCTCCCACAGACCCGGTTTGCTCAAATTTTTGTGCACATTTGGACGATTGAATTGACCGACAAAATCACGAAGTGCACGATATGCATTTTGATATGAACGCCCATTTGCATAATAAACCCGAATAACTTTAACGCGTTGCTCGATTGTGTATCTTTCCATGGTTCAAATTGAGTTAGTCTGAAATTGAGAAATGTCAAATGATATGCTGAAAAAAACTTGACGTTTAGGTGAGGTTCACATTCAACATCGGCCCTTTATATGAAACCGCTCTCTTTATTTACGCTCCTGCTGCTGCTGTTACCGTTGCTGACAGTGCTGACAAGATGATCATCGGTGCCAGTCGCATGTTTGGTGAGAGTACTTTTACATTTTCTCTTGGCGGACATTATTCGCTGTCTTAGCAGTTGATGAGGCTTTTGTTTGGACTTTCTTCAAAAAGCATGACTCTATTTCAGTGTCGGGCAGGTCGATGGGCAGCGATTTGGAGTAGATCTGTTTTGCCGTCTTCAGCGCATTTGCATAGTTGACGTTAGACACACCCACAATTTCAAGAGAGTTGCTGAGCAAATGTTGTTTTTGCCAGTTTAGCTTACTCTCCAGAATAAAATATAGAATAGCACAACGGATAAATGGCCGCCACGCCGTTGCTGGCAAGTATTGTAAGTAATCTTTTATTGAAATGACCGTTTCGCATAAATGTGGCTGAATTTTATTGATAACCCCTACCAATGTCCTCTTTCAAGGCGTTGGTGGTCGTGTGCGTGGTTCGCAGATACTTCAGTGGCATTAAATCGGAAGATCTGGATGGCCAATTCTGATTGCAAAAATGGCCGATTACACAATTAGGAAATGACTCATGCTGTAACTGAATTGTTTGTCTGGCTGTATGGCATGCGGCACCGTCTTGTTGAAATCACATGTTGGTCACGTCCCCATCTTTAATTTAGGTAACAAACGCTGCGTTATCATGTCATGAGAACACCATTAACTGTTACTGGCTGACCAGCCTATTTTGAAGAAGAATGGTATCGAATTCGAAGAAGAATGGTATCGAATTCGAAGAAGAATGGTATCGAATTGATGTTACCAAACTGTCAGCAATAATCTCATGAGCTGCTTCGATGTTTTCTATTGAACGACTTGTGACAGGACACCCAGAGTGTATAAGCTCAGTAATTGATCCAGTCTCTGTACATTTTTCAAGTACTCGTCTCACAGTTGGTGGTCTTAAATCACTATGACGGCCGCGGACTGCAGCTGACAAACCTTCATTATTTTGACATATTGCTCTACATTGAAAATGCGTTGTTCTTTAGTATAGCGCTCCATTTTTGCTAACCCCGAAATGTCTACTGTCACATTGTTAGTTTTGCAGTAGCCACCCACTCACTGTACTATTAAATGGCGCAGATTTCAAATTATGCGTGAATTATGGAACACCCTTTGCAAGACCCTTCCGACGGCTTCTACTGCATACTTTCCTCCGAAGCAGAGTCCAATGAATTCATATATACTCTTGACTACGAATCAACGAAAATAAAATGAAAAAAACAAACAACAACTGAAATAAATGTAGTTTCCTAATCTTTATTTAGCTTCTTATGGATATTTTGACTGTTCGCATCTTCCGAGTAATCGCATATGTTCCTCTTTCTGATGCTGCGCACATTTCCTGCCAGCGATTCGGAGCTCCCAATTAGAGCATGGCACAATTCACAGTCACCCTTTTCCAAAGGCACACCTGAATAAGTGTGTGCGTCTTCATGCACACTCAGGTGCCTCTTTGTGACGAACTTCATGTCGCAATGCTTGCACTTGAACCTCGGCTCCTCGTGGACGAGACGATGAGTGGTCAGACGATTCTGGTATTTGAACCCCAGCCCACAGACCTCACAAGTAATTGGCTTCTCGTTGCTATGCACGACTGCGTGAGACTTCATTTCAGTCGACGTCACAAATCCCTTCTGGCAAACGTCACAAACGTAGTTCTTTATGTTGCTGTGGCGTCGTATGTGGTTGAGCAGATTATGACGTTCTTCAAATTTTGCTCCGCAAATTTCACACACTTGCTCGTCCAATTTATTGGGCAGGTGATCGAAGAGATGTGTCTCAAGATCACTTGAATTCGGATAATCCGCAGGACAGAGGGGACAGTTGTGTGTCGTGCCATCGCCTCTATTGTGACTGCTCCGATGGGAATCTAGTCTCGCCTCAGAGCCGAAAGCCATCGGGCATTTGTCACATTTAAATGCTGAATCTTTGTGTTGCCTCTTGAAATGTTCGTGGATGAGAGCCTTCCTCCTGAACGTTTTCCCACACAGGTCACAGGTGTACGTTTCTTTGGAATGTATGTGCTTAGGCAAGTACACGTTTTTAAGAAAGAGAAGTTCTTCGTAGACTCTGTAGTTCTCAACAGTCTCAGTGTTCTCGGTTCTGTCCAACAGATTGGACACTTGATACTTTTTGTCAACGCGGCGGTAGTAGTCGCGTAGTTGCTTGATTGTGTCCTTGACTGAGTCCCGATTTTTCAAGACGTTCGGGCGGACTTTGTTGAATTTGTCTACGATCCTCTGATACGATTTGTCCTTGAGTGAGCGGTTATGATATTGGCGACACTTGATATTCCACAGGCTTTCTTCTTCTCGGTAGATGCGGATGAATTGCAGTATGTGCTCTGTTGGCCATTTCAGGGGTATAATATTTGTCTGAAAAGTGAGAATGAGGATTAGATTGTTTTATTTATGGTCATCAATTCTTAATGGACAGAGTTCGGTTGCTCATAACCAGTCGCAAAAGTATGAAATATGCTAACTTCCAGGTTGGGTATCAGTCGATCAAGTTCAAGCAGTCGCTGAAGTATCTCGGCGTGATGCTAGACAACGGGTTGTTCTTTAAAGTACATATAAGGTATGCCAGTGAGAAGGCATCACGCTCGCAAGAAGCACTCTCCCGAATGCTCCCGAACATCGGTGGGTACGAGAGCAGGATCCTACTCTCAAGAGCAGTCAATTCTGTCCTCTTATAGGTTGCACCTATTTGGTCAGGGGCACTAGCAATAAAACAATCGAGACTGATGCTGACGTCGGTCTACAGAATATGTGCAACCAAGGCAATCAGTGGTTTTAGGAACAATTGAAATTCCGTGGGGCGGAAACAATGAAAAAGGCGCAGGAGGCCGCCACCCATAATTCAGCATAATTTGCTAACCAGCCACTAACGGCAGAAGAGTGCAGGGTGTGGGCGTATTCCCGAAATCGGGTTTGGGCATCGTACATGCTGATAGCACGGGTTATCAGCATCTTTAGAATATTGTCGCAAAAAAAAAGTGTACGTTTGCTGATAAATGTTATGAGTGCTAACAAATTGCAGTCTCACACCAACATCATGACTTCACTAAAACTGGCGCTCGTCCATTGATTAGAAAGAGATACGAGGGGCGTTCAATATATTCTCGGTATCGGGGTGAGGCTGTGGTTGTATATATAAATTGACTTATTTATCAAGTAATACTATTATTTTAGTGCATTCATGTAAAATTTCATATAAATGTGATTATTAATTCGCGTTTTATCTCTAGTTAAACAGGTGAAAATTGAGCATAGCGCTGTAATTAAATTTCTCACTAAGCAATGAAAAAGTCAAAAAACTATTCATGAAGAGATGGTGGCTGTTTACCAGGGTTCCGCAACTTCATTATCAACTGTGCAAAAGTGGTCAAGTGAGTTCAAGAGAGGCAGAGCGAGCATTGAACCCCGATACCGAGAATATATTGAACGCCCCGCGTAATTATGTGTGATATGGCAAATTTCTGTCTTTTACCGTGTTTATTTGGATTGTTATAGAGCCAAAGCCACAAACGAAATTTCTAGCACGAGAAGATGCAAATAATATTATGGGTAGAGCTATAGACAAAATAAAGATAAAGACATTGCACTTCGGACAATGAAAATTACACGATTTCTGCGATACCTCGGCTCAGCGCTGCCTGCGATTCATACGAAGCGACGCACGGTCTTGTTATTGCTCAAAGGCGCGTTAGCGCAACGCATCACTTTCAAACCCATCAAACAATTTGCTTACTTGGTAGGCACTGAAACCCAGACGAGGCGACGCAACTGTTGGACAAGGGTTGCTTCCCGAGTTGCGTGTGTTCTAGGATTGCGATTGATTCTTGTATTCTCCTTTATCTCTCTTCTCAGTCTTGGGTAGTGGAAGCATGAAAGGGTAGTAAGCGGAAGAATTTAGCACGATTTGCAACTGGGTTGATTTCTACGTGTAAAAGTGGCTTCCGGTCGCAAAAGGGAATTGCAGATAATCGTGAGTAAATAGTACGTGTAAAAGCGGTCTTTATACCCATATATGAAAATGACAAAATATATGATTTGTGAAGATAACATAGAGGACTTCCACACAATGTCAACTCTACTGTGGCTGGACAGCAAGAATTTACAGAGAACAACAGATCAGCGATTTCAATGGATCGCAGAATGGGTATTTGGTTCTTTTTGTACCAGCGATTTTGATATGTGCGGTTATTTCACTTGTTGTGCTCTTCGACTTGAAGTCAAATTCAATACTTCGAGAAGGAAAATAGCTTATGAATGATTCAGAAGCTTTCTGTTATTTTATTGTTTCTCCAGATTCGAACTCAAAATCATTACCAGTTTCAAAAGTTTTCATTTGTTTGATTTTCAATGGGAGCTTGATTTTGTCGTTGGTCGTGTTGAAGAAAATCTAAATACGATGTCTCAGACCTCAATACAGACGTGAATAATGATGTATGTGTAGGCATATTCGTCCATAAGCCAAAGGGTTCCCAAAGTGTGCGCTGTAGAAAGTAAAGAGGGGCGCCGCAAACTGAATTTTAAAACATACCTCACTTTGCACTTCCTTAATTCATTTGGCGCGTTGTAACAATTAACTGCAATTGCACTACCTTTTTGCCACAAGGGGTCGACTGCGCATTTTTTGAAGTGGCACTTTTTTTGACGCGTCAGTCTCTTCAGCAAAAAACGAGTTAAATAAAAACATTACCGATCTACCGACATAATTGAGATATAATAATATAATATTGGTGGCGCTACAGCCCGTGGTGGGCCAGGGCCTAGCTTCTCAGCAACCACTCGTGTTGTGCGTGCTATTGTTCTATCACGAGTGGAAGGGACCTACAGTTTTATGCCGACTCCGAACGGCCAATTTTGAGAAGCTTTTTCTAGACAGTTATACTCTTTGAGCATTGTCAGTGACTCGAAAGAGGTGGGGCCGTGAAAAGTATTTCTTGTCGTACCAGGAATCGAACCTAGACAGGCAGGTCCAAGTGCGTAGGAGTCGACGCACATACCCACAACGCCACGGGCCGCCACACATAATTGAGATACTTATTGGTATTTATCTTTTCAAGGCAAAAACAGGAACATCCTGAAACTATTGGAGAAGATTGCGGCGTAACATTGCGGCAGTTGTGGTTAAAAAAAAAAGAGATGAATGAAGGCGGCGGTAAAGATTCCTTCCCGCAATTGTATAAATATGCGACATCTAATGAAATGGTTGTCTCACACGATCTGGTGGCTCTTTTTCCCGAGACACCTTTCGAAACTCATCGAATGGTTTTCAAAATACAGTGCAGGTGATGGTGGGGAAAAGTTTGCGTGGATCCAAGGTCAATTTTACACAAGCTCCACTAGAATTCGTATCACAAGAGGAAGAGAGTGTTATCGAACTCTTAAAACTATGTTCATCAGTTCCGGCTTGTTGGAGTTTTGGTTATCGATTCAAAATGAATATCCAAATTTAGCTTCAAAAGCTTTAAGAATTTTCATTCCGTTTGCAGCATCATATTTGTGTGAAGCTGGATTTTCAGCTTTAATCAAGAGCAAATGTCGCTTGGAAAAAAAATCACTATGTCGAGGGATCACAGAAATCTGGTAATTTTCGTTATACGAAGCGCCAATAGTTCAAAGTAAACTTGGGACTAGATTCTACAACAACCAGTCGTGTTGTGCGTGATATTGTTCTGTCACAAGTGGAGCGGACCTACAATTGTATGTCGAGTGCGATCGGGCAAAGTTTAAAAGGACATGAGCTTTGTCAGTGACTCGAGAGAGACGAAGCATTTGTTCGTGGCGAAGGAGTTAAAGCACATACTCCTCCTACGACGGCAATTGCTATTCGCCACGAATAGTTGCACAGCCGAAAATAGAAGATTGACCTCGGTTTTGGAGATTTCCTGCAGTGGCGACACGCCAGTACAACCGCTCTTGTCGGTGGTCAGATCTCAACGACTCTGCACAAGATTGGACATGCACACAAAACAACAAGGATAAGAGCTAAGATACATGTCATGAGTATTATGACATATCGAAGAGCACCTCCCACGCTCGATCAAGACACTACAGTCCCAACCACATGCTAGTTACATTCTTGAAGAAAACGTAGAAGTAGACTGCAAGAATCTTCTAAATTTGACGAAAACAGTCTGATTTTAAGAGCCTAAGTCAGAAACATTCCCTTACCCCTGAATCAACTATACAGTCCGATTTTGTATGGCACTCAATTATATGTTTCCAAAGTTCCATTGAGCCGGATGCATCTATCTCGTCCTGCGCACAAAATGGACACTGAAAGTCGGCAAATTCCTAAAAGTGAACAAGAATCGAATCAGCATAAATAAAATTGAATCAAAAAAAGAATGTCCAACATACTGTCTCTGGGATCACCGCAAGATCGGCGAACTTCAGGAACTCCATGCTGTCGTAATACCATGGCCTGTAATCACTCTCAGCATTTGTCTTCCATGCTGCATTGAAACACATCGTCATGCGCTTCAACAACCTTTGCATTTCAAGCACCGACGAGCGGGTTTTATATTTCCTAACCAAAAGCTTGAACGTAGCAGTCTTCAGTAAATTTGAGATGTTGCTTGCTGTTTTTGTATGCCACAGGCCGATACATTTGCGATAAATTGCAAGCAGTTCAATAATATGCTGGCGGTTGGGTGTGTCTCCCTCTTTAGACTACGAATTATAAAAATGCAAGCGTGCGGGTTGAACCCCTATGGAAATCAGAAAACCAATTATTTACATACCCGCTTGCGATGGTCGTGATTCTTATTCGGAGAAACGCGTTGGGTGAATGTTACAGTATCTCTTTGACTGACTACACTCGCAACTTCTTCTGCATTGTAAAAAGTAACTTTAGGAGGGTACTGAAAGAGAGTACAATTATGGATGCTGCTTATTTGAATTTTTATTTTAATATCTTACATAGGCTTCTGCCGGATTTATGCTCCTTTCATCACATTCATCTTCACTACTTATTCTCTCTTCATCACCAACAGACACCTATAGAGAAGAAAAATTCAAATTATTTCAGCACAAGTCACTTGGTAAACAATTTCAAAAGAAAAACCTCATTTGCTAGGGGATCCTCTGTCACCTCACTAATTTCTGAATCTCCATCATCGGGGCACACGGTGTGCTCTTGTGTTACATGGTCAAACAAATCGGAAAACGATAAATATCTGCACTGATCATTGCAAAGGATACAAATAAACTCGAAGGTAAACGTTCTAAACGAAACCAATATTTCACCACATTTAGTTTTATTGCCGTCCATTGAGGTAGTTGAGGAGGTCGAGCATTCAACTCTATGCGCAGTCTTTGAATATTCAATTAAACTCATCTCCTCTGCACTTAATTGATTCAATTAAAGTGGCAGTTATCCCTCTTCACTGGGTTGATTGTAAACATTCGTTCTCCAACGACTTCCGATTCCAACTGCTGACCAGACAATACATTAAAGTGAACGAGCTCACCACCGGCAAAATGTCCCGGCATTGCCACACAAACAAAATGAATTAGATGGGTGTGTGTGCGGTATTCTACAACATGACGACGTTGGTGAATTGAAATCTTGTTCAGGTTGTGGTCTAGGCTGGACGATGATCAAGCTTAGGGCAGGTATGTAGATATGCAGATATCTCAAAATTGTTTGTCGAAATATATTTGATTTTTGATGAGCTGTATAATTGTTGGTGTTTTTCCCAAAGCATTTGCATAGTCATTGCATACTCTTAGGCATTTAATTGTAACATTGGATGACTATACTTAGCTTTACCACGCGAAGACAACTCCATTGCGAAGTACATCATGTAGTGGAATCGGCTTACCCAAGCAGACAGAAAAGCAGGATGCTCTAGGCAAACGTAGCTCAGAGCAGTTGAAGAGGAATCGAGTTCTATAGGAATGAGTTGGAGAGTTCAAACGTATTGCAGAACGTGGTGTTTTTCCCAAAGCATTTGCATAGTCATTGCATACTCTTAGGCATTTAATTGTAACATTGGATGACTATACTTAGCTTTACCACGCGAAGACAACTCCATTGCGAAGTACATCGTGTAGTGGAATCGGCTTACCCAAGCAGACAGAAAAGCAGGATGCCCTAGGCAAACGTAGCTCAGAGCAGTTGAAGAGGAATCGAGTTCTATAGGAATGAGTTGGAGAGTTCAAACGTATTGCAGAACTCCGAAGGAGACGGCACGTAGCTGTGGCTGACGCCATTTGCCCGATAGCGGTTCAAGGATAGTAAGTTTACTTAGCTTTGTTCAATGATAGATGCCAAGCGAAAGCAATTAAGGGCAACAGGTTCTCCTCACACCATGATTTCCTACGACACTTATTTGTGAAAGCGTGTACATTCGAAAAGGAACGCCTGGGTGATAATAGATTGGGAACCAGACCCCGTTGCGGAACAATGAAGAAGCTGTGTTTACTTATTGATACCAAATATTTCGCTTTTAGGAATTTCCAATTTGTGTAATCGACCTTGCAGGAGCTATCTAGAGAATATGTAGAACTATCCGAACATATCTTCGACCTGGTTAGCAACGCATAAGACACGTTTTATCAATCAACGAATTCTCCGATAAATCGATCCTGTAAGTTCTTACTATTACGAAACAAATGCTAATGTCGATTTCAACAATGCTCTTCAATATTTACACGGCAGATCAACCGCCTCCAACTAACACAGCGAGCTGTTGTCTATTCGCAGATGACTCACTGATTTATGCCAGCTCAAAGTCACTACTGATCGCCAAGCGAAGGGTCGGAATCCAGACATCGAACAAAATTGTCTACTACATCAAATGGGGTATTCGTGTCAAAGCCAGAAAATCGATACTGGTGTGCTTAAGGAGACCATCCCGAGGTGAATGTAGATCAGCAGCCAACTGTCGGAGCATAAAGATAGTGCTCACTAACGGTACGGAAATATCAACCGACAAAAATGTCAAGTATCTTGGCTTTAAGTGTACCTACGGAAAGATTGAAGTTCAAGTGTCTCGAAACTGACATTTATGAAGGTCAACCTAGACTTCCATCCCGTCTATCCCTTGATGCTTAAGCAAAATGGATTAAGCCAGAGGACAAGGCTGTTTCTCTTCAAGTAGCTAATGCGATCGATATTAACGTAGGGCACACCATTTCTAGGACCAGCAGGGAAAAGCTAGCAATTTTCGAAAGGAAAATACTGCGAATATGTACGAAGCACGTATCATCCCCTTGTCACAGTACATGGTGACACTGTTGAGAATGCAGCTTCTAGACATCAGCAACCAACCTAACGAGGCAATCAGGAACCTGAGAAACCAAACCGCCGGGCAACGCTACCTCCTCGTCGCGCTAAATCTGCTAAGGCCGCTTTTACTCACGCTAAATGTTGTTCGAGAGAAAAAATCTGCGTTCCATCTTTGGTCCTGTTTGCGTTGATGGTGTTTGGAGAAGATTCAACCATGAACCATGTACAGCGACATGAGCCTAGTCAGGCGTCTACGGATTCAACGCCTAAGATGGTTTGGACATGTAGAGCGCATGGACAACACTGCTCCAACCCGAAGAGTTTCCGACTCTAAACCAGAGAGACAACGCAATAGAGGATGCCCACGGAACCGATGGTGCACACAAGTGGAGAAGGACCTCGACCAAATTGGTGCGCGAAATTGGAAGATCGTGCTAGCTGGAGAAGCTTGTTGACTGAGGCCCAGGTCCACCCCGGACTGTAACGCCACTAGATGAAGACGAACATATTTGTCGCCGATTTTTGTATGAAGTGGACAAGAGAGGTGAGACAGAAAGGGTCACGCAAAGGAAATAACACACACTGAAAAAATCGACGACGAATTTAGCGTCTGTAAAAGTGGCCTAAGCGAGCAGAACTTCCTAACGGCATCTAACAACGAGCTTCTACCAAAGCAGAGGTAAAGTAGTAAAGGTGTTCATGATTTCTATACCAAAGCAGCGATAGCAGTCATCATCGAGGCTAAATCGACTACACCATACCACCACCCCATCCCAAAAGGACCGACATGGACACACGGATTTGTACAACTCGATGTAAACAATGGACGTTGTAGGATATAAAAAATAAACACTAAACCGATATAAAAATCCCAAATGTTGAATTAAACAATGTACATCATTTGGGCCCCTGTTGTTGAGCCAACAGCCTAACCCTTAGTATTAAGCCTAGTTGTAGTAGGGTGTTTTCATAAACGTCAGACTAACAAGGGACTGCGTTATCCATGTTCATTAATGCAGATTTACGATCGTACTAACTTAGGTGAAGTGCAGTTCCTACTGCTCATAAACGTCAATAGCTCATCGATGTCGGGCAGATTGTGCAGTCATTATTTTTTGACTGCAAACAGGGTCGATTGGAAGACAAATATTTTGTACTAAGTCAAGGCTGCAGACATTCTGCACCGTGTGTGTTCAAAAACGCAAACAAAAGATATGCAATTGTACCAGCGCAGATTTTCGGCGTAAAAAATTATTTTTTTAATCGGTAATGTCGAATACTGATGGATTGACAGCGCCATCAAACGGAAGACTCACAAGTTCCTCTATCAAAAAAAAAAACCCATAAATTTAAATAATTTTTATCCGACTTTATTTGAAATCTTTTGCAACGCGTGACTATTTTCCCAATTTTACTTTATCGCAGACGTTTCTCTTCCTGAGCTTGTGCACTTTTCGCTTGTGCCGCTGCAAAGAGTGAGTGTTTCCAAATAGTTTATGACACAGTTCACAGACAATCTTTTCCAAGGGCACATCTGGATATGCGTGTGATTTTTCATGCTCAATCAAGTAAATCTTTGTCGAGCACTTCAGACCGCAATGCTTGCACTTGAATCTCGGCTCTGTGTGAATGAGATTGTGATGAGTTAGATGGTGGCGATACTTGAACCCAACACCACAAAACGAACATATGAACGGCTTCCCGTCGCTATGCATGCCCAAATGTAACCTCTTTTCACTCGACGTAACAAATCGCTTTTGGCAAATTTCACATACGTAGTTCTTTATGTCGCAGTGGCGTCGTAGATGTATGAGAAGATTGCCACGATCTTTGATTGTGGATCCGCAGATTTCACAAATTTGTTCGTCCGTCTTTTTGGGCAGATGGTCGGAGAGATGTGTATCCAAGTCGTTCGAATTCGAATAGTTCATTTTGCAGATTGGACAAGTGTACGATTTACCATCGCCTTCATCGTGGGTGCTCTGATGGGATTTGAGTTTCTCTTCTGAGCCGAAAACCATCGGGCATACGCCGCATTTAAATGGTGAATCCTTGTGCTGCATTCTGTAGTGTTCGATAATGATACTCTTCTTTTTGAAAGTTCTCTCGCACACATCGCATGTGTAGGTTTCCGTAAAATGGGCTTGTTGAGTAAGTGAAACGTCTTTGAGGAATAGAAGTTCTTCGTAGACGCCATAGTTCTCAATCTCTTCAGTGGTCTCGGGTTTTTCCAACAAATTGTTCACTTGGTACTTTTTGTCAACGCGTCGAAAGAACATCCGAAGGACTCTGACTGTTTCAACGACAGACTGTCGATTTTTCAACGCGTTCGGGCGGATCTTGTTGAACTTGTCTATGATAATCTGATACGCTTTGACCTTGTGCGGGCGGTTGTAATATTCTGGGGACTTATTGTTCCATATGCTTTCTTCTTCTCGGTAGATGCGGATGAACTGAAGTATGTGCTCTGTTGGCCATAGCATAATATACGAATTTGACTGAAAAGACAAGCCAGATAAGATTGCAGAATAGGTTGGACACTAAGCACAATTCAAGTAAGGCTATTTTACACTCCACTTGTGGTAAAAATTGATCAAGAATTCACAGCTTCTTTGTCTTACCTCTGATTCCATTAAATTTCCAACATTTTTGTGATATTCAATGATATGGTTCCAAAGCTCCATGGATCCGGAATGATTCACTTCATCACTCGCACAAAATGGACACTGAAAGTCGTCGAATTCCTAAAACCAACAAGTCCAAAGGATAAGCAATCAACATAAGAGGAATAGAATGTCCCACATACTTCATCCGGAATCACATCGACATCAGCAAACCTTAGGAAGCTCATGTTGTTGAAATACCATGGTTTAGAATTGCTCCTGTTACTGCATTCCCATTCTTTATTGAAACGTAGCAGCAAAACTCGCATTTTATGCACCGGGAGGTTGATGTCGTATTTTAGTGTCAATAGTCTGCGAGCGGCAGTCTTCAACGTAACAGAGGTACGGTTCGCTGTTTTTGTATGCCACAACCCAATGCATTTGCGATACATTTCAATCAGTTCAACAAGACTCTGCTGGCTGGCAATGTCATCTTGTTTACACTACAAAATATAGGAATAAGAATATGGAGCACATGAGCAAAGAGTCAATTGAATTACCTTCTTGGCGCTACTTGCGATTAATGTTTCATCTCTGGTGCTGTCATCGTCAGGGGGTTCCTAAGAAGGGGAAACGTTTATCATGCATACAAGGTTGTTATCTTCAATCGCTTACATCACTTTCTATCGGACTGAAGTTAAGGTCCACATCTTCATCTTGTTCAATTTTAATTCCTTCTTCATCTTCATACAGGTCAGACATCTTAAAGAAAAGAATGCATTTATTTCAGCAGGAAGTCTCCCAAAGGAAAGGAAAAGCAACCTTCTCTGCCAGAGGGTCTTCGATCTCCGTGCCATAGTCGCCTATTAGCTTTATTGCGGGATCTCCTTTCTCCGAGTAGAAGTTGTGTTCCTTTGTCACGTGATTCAATAACTCGTAGAATGATAAATACGTGCACCCTTCATCGCAAAGAGTGCAAGCAAACTCGAACTTGAATGTTTTAAACGATATCAATATATCGCCGCATTTGGTTTTAACGTCGTACGCACTCGCAGGTTTAACTCTATTATTAAACTTTGAAGCTGAATCCATCTCTTCTAATAGACATATATTCGATCTTTTCAAATATTTGATATCCAAATCTGAACAGAAATGCAATCGACACAATATTAATGTAAATACGAATGGCACACCACAACAAATCAGACACTTCACTTCATAACACGACCGTGATTACATTGACGTGGGAACGTCATTTTGTGCACACCGGAGTGTCGGGGCAAGAGCGCATGATTTCCCATTAGTTGAAGGGAGACGGATGGGCTACAACAGGCCACCCATCGCTCCCGTACGTGTAATCAGCGTCTGTGACTGTGACTGATTGTGCTCAGCATTGCCATACCAGAAAAAATACGCAAGATTTAAAATGTGTGAAAAAGAAAATTCAGTTATAAGCGGCACACTCAACAATTTGTCGAAACGATTTGCTTGACAACGTCAATGTGAATGCATGCAGATTTGTAGTACAGTAGACAAAGCATTATGACTTTTTTAAACTTGACACCAAGCTAATCGTATCGACAAATTGTTGACTGTGAACGCCGCTATAAGCCTAGTAAAATCAAAACACGAACGGTAAAATGTAACGAACCATTTTATATAAATCTAGAGAAATGGACGAATGGCGATTGCTTGTGATCAACATCCTTTCATCAACTGAGCCATGAAACATCTAAAAGCAAGTGAGTGGAAGTGTGAAGTCGGACGTCTCTCTAACATTTAATTTCTGCAATAAAGTAGATAACCATGTGAGCCATGACGATATTATCCCAAAGCTTACCACATTTGACCGTTTTTTTCCCTACAACCGATAGTGTTCCTTTTTGCAAGGAGACTTTTTGAATAAATGGCTTTGAACCTTTACACCATAGCAACGTTACTCTCTTAACTCTTTTCCCAAACTTAAGCCTAACCTAGCGTATGCCTACAGATGAGGTTTTAAGCTTAGACAGGTTGCGGTCGACTAGGAATGCACTTATAGGGCCCATACACGACACAGACACCTCGCTGCAGACCAATATATTTTGTTGTTGTGCACATGACTGCACAGACCGTCTGTGCCGTGTGTATTCATATCAGCTGCAAAGATATGTCTGGCTAGGTCTGTGACGCCATGACTGCGTCGTGTATTAAGGGCTTAAGACCTTAAACCGGCCTATTCTGCTACTATGCATGATTATATAGTAACCCATGAAGATACAGGTGGGAAACCAGCTCGTCTTAATTATGTAGCGATTTTGCTTTAGACGTGAAGATCATTAAAGAAGTAGCCTCCTAACTTGGTGTATCTGGGTGCCGACATTGACAAGCAATAGCAAAGAAAATGTGAAAGGCACGATAAGTAAGAGTACATAGAGTTCTATGTTGTAAGGAAGACAGTCGCACGTCACTTCAGCCAAGTTATCAAGCACACCTATTTTTTCTTACACCACGATTTAGTTCAACACTCATTCTCGTGAAACCAATTGCATTGCAAAAACAAATGTAAACACAAGCTTTCTCATGGGGTATTAGGATTGATGCCCAAAACTTCGGCAATTGAAAGAGAAATTTATTGAAATAATACCCGTTTTAACAAAATTTCATTAATCTTTGCAAGATAGGAGTCTCAACAGATTTGATTATTGAACAGGAACATTTATCAAGGCTTCAATCTCTATGTATCGTTTATTGTGTGCCGATATGATTGATAGGGATGGACAGTAGGTTCTACATCTAAAATCCAGTGACGTGCCGTGGTGCTTCCAGTAAGGTATTCACTAACCGCTATTTCAAATTTTGTCTTTTAGTTACGATCTATGATCACCAAGGACGAGAAATGAATATATAAGCTATCTTGCTCTCTTGCTTTGCGTATGTCTGTATCCGCATCGTGATATGTATGTGATACAGACAGTGAGTCCGCACTTCAACAAGCAAAATGAAAGTGAACAAAAATTCTCAACGTTCTGCTTCTGCCTTGTATAGAAGGCAGAAGAACCTACAACCGAGTGTGCAATGAAGAACGGCTTGCTGAGTGTTGATGAACAGCTAACCATTCAGATTTCTCCTCACCAATTTTGTCTTTCTGTTTGAATTTTTTTGATATGTGGATTTGCTTTTCTTCTGTTCGGTGATGTGAAGCGAACTTAGAACACCCAAATGTATTCAATTTTGTTGTTGATTGAGAATGAAGTCTCTTAATATTCGAAAGAAGCAAAGGAGGATCGTTTATTAGTGCGTTTGATAAAGGTGAACACCATGTGCTATAGATTATTTATCAGAAAGTAACGTGTTTTTTTAACGTACGTGAATTCGGTGCGCTAAAGTAACGAGAACACCTTTCATTGATAGATAGGCAATTGCGAAATAAATACAAATGATGAAGAGAAGATTAGGTATTTTGGTAACATGTGCAGAATAAAGATTTTGGTAGGGAGTGCGGTGAACACCCTCGCACCTTAGAATAAACGTCACTTGGAAATATATGGGGCGACATGGTCAGAGTAGTCTCACTGCCATGGCCAGATGAATATTTAATGATTCGAGGTGTCAGACTTTAAAGTTTAAGTATATGCAGATATTTGGAAATCCTTTCGGACAGACCTTTCTTCTGTTTACATGGTCAGCATGGAGTTCACCCCAAGTTTTTTTGACTTATCTCCATTTCCCATTCAAAATCCCTTTACCTTTACGAAAAAAAACATGGCTGATGGGTTTCTAAACTTTATTTAAAACCTTCTGCAACGCGGGATTTTTCAATTTCACTTTATCGCAGACGTTTCTTTTTTTAAGGTTGTGCACTTTTCTCTTGTGCCGCTGCAGATAGCGAGTGTTTGAAAATAATTTCCGGCATATTTCGCAGATGATCTTTTCTAAGGGCACATCTGGATATGCGTGTGATTTTTCGTGCTCAATCAAGTAAATCTTTGTTAAACACTTCAGACCACACTGCTTGCACTTGAATCTCGGCTCTATGTGAATGAGGTTATGGTGAGTGAGATGATGCCGATACTTGAACCCAATACCACAAAACGAACAGATATATGGCTTTTCCTTGCTATGCGTGATTAAATGTAACCTCCTATCAGTGGACGTAACGAACCGCTTTTGGCAAATTCCACAAACATAGTTCTTTATGTCGCAGTGGCGTCGAAGGTGAATGAGAAGGTTGCCGCGATCTTTGATTTTGGATCCGCAGATTTCACAAATGTGTACATCCGATCTTTTCGGAAGGTGGTCGGAGAGATGTGTATCCAAATCGTTTGAATTCGAATAACTCATATTGCAGATTGGACAAGTGTATGCTTTGCCATCACCTTCTTCGTGGGTGCTCTGATGGGATTTGAGTTTCTCTTCTGAGCCGAAAGCAATCGGGCATACGCTGCATTTAAATGGCGAATCTTTGTGCTGCATTTTGTAATGTTCGATGATGATACTCTTATTTTTGAAAGTTCTCTCGCACACATCGCATGTGTATGTTTCCGTAAAATGCGCTTGTTTATTAATTAAAACGTCTTTGAGAAATAGAAGTTCTTCGTACACTTTATAATTCTCGACCTCTTCAGTGGTCTCGGGCTTTTCCAGCAGATTGTTCACTTGGTACTTTTTGTCAACACGTCGAAAGAACACTCGTAGAATTCTAATACTTTCAACGACAGACTCTCGTTTTTTTAACGCGTTCGGGCGGATCTTGTTGAACTTCTCTATGATCGTCTCATACGCTTTGACCTTGTGTGGGCGGTTGTAATATTCTGGAGATTTGTTGTTCCACAAGCTTTCTTGTTCCCGATAGATGCGGATGAACTGAAGTATGTCCTCTGTTGGCCACAGCATAATGTACGAAGTTGACTGAAAAGACAAGGCAGATAGGTTAACATATGGTTGAACATTGGACAATAAAAGTAAATCTTGCGAAATCACAAATAGGAATTCCTTACAGGACTTCTATTCCACATTGTACACGTTCACTGTGTACTTATGTTATTCCTATAGTTAGTCATTAAGTTCTGTCAAATACAGAATAAATCACCTTACCTCCGACTTCACTAAATGGGCTAGGCTTTTGTGGTATTCAGTTATATGTTTCCAAAGCTCCATTGAGCCGGAATGATTCATCTCGTCATTCGCACAAAATGGACACTGAAAGTCGTCGAATTCCTAAAACCAACAAGTCCAAAGGATAAACAATCAGCAAAAGAGGAATAGAATGTCCCACATACTTCATCCGGAATCACATCGACATCGGCAAGCCTCAGGAAACTCATGTTATTGAAATACCATGGCCTAGAGTTGCTCCTGGAATTGCTCTTCCACTCTTTATTGAAACAGTTCGTCATGCGTAACAGCAAAACTCGCATTTTATGCACCGGGAGGCTGGTGTCGTACTTTTGTGTCAAAAGCCTACGAGCGGCAGTCTTCAACGTAACAGAGGTACGGTTCGCTGTTTTTGTATGCCATAGCCCAAGGCATTTGCGATACATTTCAATCAGTTTAATGATACGCCGTCGCCTGGTTGGGTCCTCTTCCTTACACTGGAATAGATTGGAATAAATTGTGTCAAGAAACAGGCGAGTTCAATTACCTCTTTGGTACTGCATTGATGGAGGCTATTGTCCCAACTTTCGGTGAATGTTTCGTCTTTTGTGCTGACATCTGTTGCACTGTCGAACTCGTCAGGCGGTTCCTAAGAAGGGGAAACGTTTATCATGTTTACACGGTTGTTATCTTCAATCGCTTACATCAGTTTCTATGGGACTGAGATTAAGGTTCACATCTCCTTCGCCTCCATCTTCGTATTCAATTTCAATTTCGTATTCTTCTTCATCCAGATCAGACATCTTAAATGGAAGCATTCATTTAACATTTAATTCAGCCGGGTGGATTCAATGGAAAGGAAAAGTAACCTTCTCTGCCAGAGGGTCCTCGATCTCCGTGCCATAGTTGCCTATTAGCTTTATTGCGGGATCTCCTTTCTCCGAGTAGAAGTTGTGCTCCTTTGTCACGTGATCATATAACTCGTAGAATGATAAATACGTGCACCCTTCATCGCAAAGAGTGCAAGCAAACTCGAACTTGAATGTTTTAAACGATATCAATATGTCGCCGCATTTGGTTTTAATGTCGTAAGCGCTCTCAGGTTTAACTCTATTATTAAATTTTGAAATTGAATCCATATCTTGCAATAGACACTTATCGTTCGACGCTTGATGTTTTCAAATATTTGATATCCAATTCGGAACAGAAATGCAATTGACACAGAAATGTAAACACGAATAACGCATGGGTATCACACAAATCAGTCACTTTACTTCACTTTGTAAGTGAGAACCCCTTTTTGTGTGCTTTGAGCAGTTTTAAATGGAATTGGGGCGATAGTTGAATACCTCCATTAATTGATTTCTGCCCGTTTATTTCTGAATCAAACACAAATGAAGTGAAATGCAACTTCTATGTACACCCTTGATATTATTTGACAGCATATTTTTATAACATTTTCACAGACAGGGCGTTATTGTGAATTGTGTCAGCTGTTCCGAACAGCTGAAGGCATTCTACTCCAAAACAACTGAGGTGGGTTCAAGAATAATAGAAAATGATATCCTACCACTCTCATTTGAAACATTGCTCGTTATTTAGACGTTATTCGGTTTGTATCCAGAGGCTTCATTGATATTGACTATTCAGAATTTAGCTCAGTATTAAAAAAGTGCAGACGATTTGTTCTAAATTCTAATTCTCTCTATCTTGTCGTTCCCACACATACAGTCACTCACAAAAGTAAGTAAGCAGCCTAAGGTTGCCTGTGTTCTCAACAAGAATTAAATTCAAGTACGACAAAAATCTTGAATTTAGTTTTTTTTTTACATTAATTAGTAATGTACTTGCAACAGGAAATATGTAAGGATATCCCAACAACTATATCCACAGGGATTCACATCCAAAAGTAAGCAAACACTCATGTAAGTCACGTACATAGATGGATCTGCCATAATACGGTACTTATGACAGCATCTATCGTGGTCAATTTAGTTCCTGCTGATCAATAAATGAATGGGTTTGGCTAATTGAACAATCTAAAAATAACCTGCGTCAAATGCATTTCCAAGCAAAGCTTAAAATCGCCATTTGTTGGTAAGTTTGGTTAAATGTTTGGTTTATGACCCACAATACCTATAGTTTTTGGGATATACTCATTTTATTTTTTGTTTGACGTACATTGCTAATAACTATAGAAAACTGCATTTAAGATATTTTTCTTTGGAATCCCGCATGAACTTTTTTCTTGTTGAGAACACAGAGAACTTAATGCTGCTTACTTACTTTTGTGATTGACTACATATGTACGTTGGCTCTACCTGTCACAAAATAGGCGGTTTCTGAAAGCGATAAAATAGTCGCGAGACTTTGGGTATGAGTAGTCAAGGAATGTAATTCATTTATCAATTTTTTTTTACAAATGTCAAAAATCGTGTTATTAGCGGCGTTGACACTGTACCACATGTGGTTCAACCTGGTCGTACTACCGCGTCGGATGGACCAATAAAGCGGTTCACTCTGTAATACAAGTGGTACGACCCGGTCGAACGACCAAAAACTGCTTTGCGTTCACATTGTACTACGCGGTTGACAGACTTCATGAGTAAGGTTTTTTTCGTGTCATCAACATGACAGCGCTTGATTATTGACAACATATTAGAAAGCAAAGAAAATGAGAGAAACTGCGGTCGTACGACCAGTATTCACACTATACCATATGTGGTAGGACGAAGTTGAAGTTGAAGTCTATATGACCGTTGTACAGACTGTTAACACTTGTGCGACCTAGTACAAATTGGTCCATCCGACGCGGTTGAACCACATGTGGTACAGTGTGAACGCCGCTATTGAGGCATAATTCGACTTTATATGTTTCTTGTTTCTTTTCATCGTTTCGCTGACCGCATGACGCGTCACTCTCTTGGCCACATCCAGAAATAAGAGAGCAAGGAGATATCCAACTTCTACCTCTCTTGCCCCTTGATTTCATCTGACAGCGTTTTTTATACGCTTTTTCTCCCCTGTCTGTGAATACATGTGAGCTCTTACGAACAGCTGGTAAACAGCTGACACTCTTCCCCAACCGTAGTATTAGGGTGAATTAGAGTTCTTATTTAAAAATTCGCTCGTTTAACTAAAATTACTTTTTTGGTCATTTTAGTTTTTTAAAGAAATGTGATGGAAGTTTATTCCAAATTTTAACAACCATTTTCATGAGTTAGTTTTAGTTGCATTATTTAGACATTTTTCTGAACTATTATGAAATTTAAATTCATGAGTTTTCACAATTCATGAATGATATACAACTGCAAACTGATCGCCTATATATTACTTTGAAGAATTAAATTGATTCAAAATATTCCTGTAAATAGATTTACATGTATTATTTAAATAGCATTACATTTTAATTCACCCAAGTATTATATGTGCTCTTAAAAATATGAGTCACCTTTTGAACACCCCCCGAACAAAAGTACATGAGATTGGGCAAATCCATGAATCTGCCGACGATTTCCCACAAAATAAACGAATCTGCCGCCATTATCCCACAAAATCCCGCCATATTGTGGTGGATCCATGGTTTTTGTAAGAGTATGTGTGATATACAAGGGAGTTCCACTACTCTCACATTTCTCTCCGGTGTGGACTAGGGGAAATTCTCGCCGAAGTTGGATATCTCCTTGCTCTCTTATTTCTGGTACCTGCCTAGTAGTAGTTTACTCATTCATTTCTGGTTACAATACATCGCTGATAAGCTTTGCAACAGTCTTTTAATCCTTTTATCCTCAAAATCGTTAATTTTTTACTATAAGCGATATCATGCTTTATTGTCTCATTTGCAGAATTTAAAACGCATTGAAGATGCTCTTCAATTTCCTTATCTGCTTATCGTCTTGAACATACATCCCCACAAACATAAGTAAGCACAAAAATGCGCGCACAGTCTAAATTCTAAGCCATAAATCGTTGACAAGTATTAAAAAAGAAAACAAAAGATTATTTAGAGAATCTGTGAGAAAGAGTGTGAGAGAGAATCTGCCACTGTGTTGTTGAGGAGCAAAAAGGTTCAACAGATGTCAACAACACGCGGTGTTCCCAAGCGGTCCCCCATCCAAGTACTAACCGCGCCCGATGCTGCTTGATTTCGGTGATCGGACGAGAACCGATTTTTTTTTTTTTTTTTTTTTCAATGTAATTTTGTTTTATTTGAATTTTGTGGACTTACTTGCTAGACAAAAGTACTTAAAACTAGCTTAACTAACTTAAGAATATACAAATGTTCTTAATACTAACCTACTGACCCTATGCGGGTACTCTAAGCTAATCTAATCTACATTATAAATGTGCCTTTCGGCTTAATCTATGTTTTTTTTTTTTTTTATAGTCTTTAAGACAATCTTTTTATCAAATTTTTTATTTGCCAAGAAAATTTTCAAAAAACTTGGCTAAACTAAACTTACTTAACTACTTAAACTACCTTATACTAACTTACCCTAACATAAAACTTAAGACTATCTTAACTATGTCCGTAACAGTACGGACACGTGCACCAGGGCGTATATTTTATGTATATGCCTAACATATATATTTTATATGCCGTGGTGCACCTTTTTTTTTCTTTTCTTATTAGTTTTATAATTTTTTTTTTTTGGATTTTTTGTTTTTATTAATTTTTTTTTTTGGATTTTTTTTTTTTTTTTTTTTTTTTTTAATGTTTTTTTTTTTTTTTTTTTTTTTTTTTTTTTTTTTTTTTTTTTTTTTTTTTTCTTTCTACTTTCTACCTTAAACCTATGTAAGTTGGCCACCATGGTCAACTATCTGGTCATCTAGAAAAGCCAGCGGTGTCGGAGACTGGTTTTGGTGTAACCACCAGTAAAATTGCCGTTCTTTGGCAGACTCTTTCCTGTCACGAGCGGGGATCGCTCTACTGAACCGAAGAAGATCCTCGTGGGTGCGAGCGACATCCGGTTCGTATTGGAGTCGCCTGTCCACTGTTCGGCGTACGACATGGAAGATAACAGGGCATCCGTCTGTATCCTGTATTAGGCCAATCGTGTCTAAATAAAGGAATGCCTCGGGAGGAATAAAGCCGTTAAGGCGCACCCTTTCATGGTACATGATATTGGGGTAATAAGCCCCAAAGATCAGACTGTTGGAAGAAGTCATAGCCCGTGCAATGTGCCTTCTGATCAGCTTAATAATAAAATTATCTATCCTGTTCAAGTTTGCCTCGTTGTACAGGACCTCGTTAGGATAGTACTTCTTGTACTCAGACTCGGGTGTGCGATACAAACGGAGACAGCTCCGGAGACACTGTCTCTCGAACAACCTCATCTTTTCCATCTGGGAAGGACTCACGTTGAACCACAGGGGACAACCGTACGCCATAATTGGCCGTACTAGGGCCATGTAGCAGATTACCTTCACCCTGGTATCAAGTTGGCTGCTGAAAAACAACCTCCTTGCCGCAGCAAAGGCTTTTCTGGCTTTCGTCAGAGCAATATCTATATGTTTGTCAAAATACAGATATTGATCCAGCCAAATGCCAAGATATCTAACTACACTTTTCACAGCTAACGGCCGTCCTTGCGGGTCAACTATGCCGAACTTGCGCCAGTTTGTGCGCGTATCCCGCGATGCCGTGTACAACGGGGTCCTGAAAAGGGTAGTTTCACACTTCAGGAAGTTGATAATCAACTTCCAGTCGTCGCAAAATCGCTGAATTTTTTCGAAGTCACGCTGCAACAGGATATTTATTACTTCGACCTTCGGACCTGATCTGTACGCTACTAGATCGTCGGCGTACGCAATTAAATGCGGCATGGAACCTATAAGATCCGCAGTGAATATTGAGAACAAGATCGGCGAACCAACAGCCCCTTGTTGAAGACCATTTTTAATGTCAAAGACCGTGGTAGAAGTTACGCCGTTACTTTTCACGACGAACTTTCTACCTGTTATCATGGCATAGATCGTATATAGCAATGGTTTACTTATGCCGAGCCTGACCAGCTTGAGGAAGAGACCCTCCAACCAAACGGTGTCGAACGCCTTCTCCAAGTCAATCAGACAGGCACCCGTGCACTGATTTTTGCTTTTATTCCATTGAATGTCGGATACCAGCTTTGACGCGGCATGTATGGTTTCATGCCCCGCCCTAAATCCGAACTGGTTGTCCGGTATTATTTTATTTTCATCAGCCCATTGTTTCAGAACTCCTATGACTATCTTTTCAAAAACCTTGCTTATGCAGGGAAGAAGACTGATCGACCGGAGATTTGTCGGGATGGATTTGTCTTTGTCCCGTTTAGGGATCGGTTGCACTATAGCTGTTTTCCAATGCGTCGGGTAATGTGCATTACTCAGCGCGTTGTTGAACAATGTTGTGTAAATTTGGACCGCTTCGGGGGGAAGATGGCGAAGCACAATATTCGGTATTCCATCGATTCCCACTGACTTTTTCTTTTTCAGCGAGTTGAAGATACCCTGAAGATCTTCTTGGGAAATCACGATGTGATTTACATCGTAGGCGACGGCACTATGTGCCATATTATCGTCACTGAACCTGGTGAAACCTGGATTCTCGGATCGCCATTGACTTATCTCGTTGCGGAGATAGAAGTGGTTTAGCAAGGCTCTGTTCTCCAGATCGTGATTCGGCCTACTAACCTCGTTGACCGTATACACTCGCTGGAACACAGCACCAATAGCTTTAACCTTCTCCTGGGGATCCTCAACCACGAAGAAGTCATTGTCTAGCACTGCCTCACCTGGATTGATGCCAATTGAAGTCAGTAATTGTTCGTTGGGTGTCGTCCTGGGAAGTCTAACGACCTGAATGTCATTTTGATCTTTCCTCCGAAATATTTTATTTACTTGCGGGAACATACCTGGGTTGTTGGATTGTACAGCCCTGATTTTATTGCCCCAGTGCAAGCTTATAGCCAAACTGTAATTTATTCGAATTAACTGTTGGAGGTTCTTGATCTCAGACTTCAGTGCCCTGACTTCCGCGTTTTGTGGATCTGTAAACCGTCTGTGCAAGAGTTTGAGTCTTGACAGCAGTCTACTTTTGTGCACGTGAAGTGCATCGATGGTAGCATTTCGATAAACATCGCTGTCATCGATTTGTACTACCTTCGGAATGGTTTTCTCCATGGTTCGTTTTATTACGTCGTCCATTTGTATGAGGTACCTGTCAACCTCTTCGTTCGTCAGGTTTCTGTTTGTCGGAGGATTGATCCCACTCGAACGTAGTTCTGTGGATAAAGTCCTGGAGAAACGTGGCCAGCGGACCTTATTGTAATTATAAGGGTGCCTCTGGACATATTCCTCCAGTTCTTCCACCTCGTTCGGGAGCTGAATAGCCGCGAAGAGTCCGCAGTGGTCACTCTCGTACTCAACCGCAGTTAAACAGTTCCGTGTGCGTCTTTCCACGTCCAGTATAGTCAGTCGTTTGTCTATCAGCATCAGATCCAGATAGGACCCGCTTCTGGGAAAGGATGGCCTATCGGTTGCAAGCAAATCTAGCTTGAACTCAATATTGTGCTCTACCAACCAGTTATACAATGAGGTCCCCCTGGCGTTATGCACCACGTTGCCCCAATCCATATGCCTCGAGTTCAAATCCCCGGCTATGACATAGTAGTTCTCTTCCGAGCTCAGTCGAAGGCTAGTAAATAGAGTATCGAGCTCTGAAATGAAATGGGGATTGATATGTGCCTTGTCAGACGCATAGATCGCGATCACATATAGCCGCTTACCACCCCGAAGGGGGATGCGTGCGATACACGCTTCTATCGCCTGGAATTTTCGCACTTCACCGCTATACACGACCTTATGACAAAGGCCTTTTTTGATTAAGAGAGCGACCCCACCAGCTAGGTAGGCTCGGTCTCTTCGAATGATATGGTAATTCTTGTACCTGAGGGTATGCGTCTGGTTTAGCCTAGTTTCGCTAACCATCAACACGTCAGGATTATGGATTTGCAACAAGTTACCGAAGTTTAGTTGACGTTCAGGCCTGATCAGTGAATTCACATTCACTGCTAGGATTTTAAGGTTACGGGCTGCCTGCGCAGCCATTAAACCGATGTTGCGTTTGGCTCTCCGAACAGCGTCGAGTAGATGAGGTCTACTCGCGCTGCTTGCTCAAGGAACTGCTTTTGAAGCTGAGCGATCTGCCCCTGGATGGAGAGCAGGACCGTCTTCAGATCCAGATCGGCTTCAGGTTGCCTGGCCACTGGGACCGGGGCCACCTTCGGCACTGTCTGTTGAACCGGTCGCCTACCCGATGCCATTTGGGCATAGGAGACTGCCGGAGTAACAGTGGTAGCTGGAACACGGGGCACTGGCCTCGCTTCTACCATTTTTCCTTTCCTTTTGGCCTCTATTATTTTCCTGATCTCTTGGACCTTAGGGCATCCCCGATAATTGGCAGGGTGCCCGCTGGTCTTACAGAGTACACATTTCAGTTTGCTCCTATCCTCGACTTTCTCCGTCCCTAAGGGACATTCCCCTCGATTGTGGGTTCCTGCGCATTTGACGCAGCGAGACTGCATGTTGCAATTCGCCGCGGCATGCCCAAACCTCTGACAACGAGCACACTGGAGTGTGTGCTTTGTCTTGTTTAGTGTATCCCATTTGACATCAATAGAGCCTAGACGATGTATTCGTTTTAGACTATCTAATTTGCTGTCTGGGGTGACCTGGACTAGGAAGAACGGAAGTTTTCTGTTCTCCCTTTTCGAAACCGCAGTGATGAAGGGCTTAACCCCAACGAACTGGACATCGGCGCTCTGCGCTTGGCGCAGCTTAGCGAGGATCTCCTCCGGATCAGTGTCAGGATCCACGTCCTTAAGGAGCATGGTCTGCACTTTTTCCCCTTTTGGGGTATAAGAAAAAAACTCGGCCTCCGACACCGCTAGCCTGTCTTTAACAACTTGATAGTCTGCCATTGATAAGCAATGGACAGATACTCGCAATGGACCCTTATACTTAATATGATAAGAATCTTTGGTGGCCAACTTACATAAGGTGTCGACGTCCTTCGTCTCCAGTCCGAAGACGTTGATTGGAGGGCATCTCTCCTTTTTGGCTGGCTGCTGCTGTTGTTGCTTCCGCTGTTGTTGTTGTTGCTGCTTCTTCTGCTGCTGCTGTTTCTGTTGTTGTTGTTGTTGTTGTTGTTGTTGCTGCTGCTTTGGCTGATGTAGTTGTTGTTGCTGCTGCTTTGGCTGATGTAGTTGTTGTTGCTGCTGCTGTTGCTTCTTGGCAGCTGTTGATCGTTGTCCCTTTGGCAACTGATGGGACTGTTCTTGTTGTTGCTGCTCTTTTGGCTGCTGTTTTTGTTGTGCAGCCTCTTTGGCCGCTCTCCTGGCCCGTAATTTGATTTGGAGGGCTTGGATGTGGGCATCCAGCTCCTCCCTCTCCCTCTGGATCTTTTTTAGCTGCTCCCGGTCCTCTTCCTCTTCGTCCTCGGACTCGGACGACGTTAGAGCATTGAAGGGGTTCTCCCTACCGCTGTAGGAGAATCTCCCCTCGCCTTCTGTCGACTCGTATTCTACGTCGTCGACCAACGTTTGCTGCCTTCTGGCTGCTGCTGCTGTAGTTGTGGCTACAGTTGTTGTTGTTGATGCTGCTGCTGTTGTAATTGCGGCTGTTGCCGCAATTTTCGTATCGGCTGCTCCAAGGCTGGAACGGCGCTTCACCAGGTTTGGCTGTGGCTGAAGCTTCTTCCTCCTCTTCTTCCTCGCCTCATCATGTGTTGACTGGTGGTCTGATGTCCCAGCCACCGGTATAACATCACCCGATTTTCGGAGCTCGGGTCGCTCAACTGGCTTCATTTCACTGTTTCACACTTGTCTTTCTTTATTTTAATTTAAAAAAAAAGATTTCAATTTTTTTTTCGGGATTCGAACCCGGCACCACGACGTCACCGGCGATCGCTCTACCGTGAAGCTACCGATTCTTATTTTACTTCGGCGATATTTTGCGCACTTGATAATATAATACTTCCGCACTAAGTCGAAACACGTCTGCACTGGGTGGAGGTCTGTGAACGACTCTACACGACGACGAGAACCGATTTTTTCAGCATAGTATGGTCGTTGACAAAATTTTAAAGTGCACACCACGTTCTCCGGGTACAGTTGAGATAAATTTTGTGAACCGATACAGGTCTCCCAGAGGCGATAACTTAGTCAACTGAGGGAAATAACTTCACGGGAATTCACAATTTTAGTATAACACAAATAAAAGACATTGAATAAGATATACTGTGCCAAGTCACATCACCCAAAAACGATTCTTCGCATTTTCCTCCAAGAGCTTGGTCGTAACAATTCAGTAACTGTGTCCATGGCACCAGGCTATTGAAGATGAATTAAATACTTTCGAGCAAGCTATGTGCATCTAGTGACAGAGTCTGAAAGCACCCCACAACATATTAAGCATCATTCCTCTGAAATCGGTGCTAAACTACTTAAATCAGCTAATAATAGCTGCGACAAGACTACTTCCTGCTATTTGGCCTATAAACCCGGCACGAAAACGAAATCTATTCTCTCGTTATCCAGAACGGGGTGCAGTCTATTAAGTACACGGCGTTTTAATTGGTCACTGGCTTATTGGCTAGCATGACCACAGACTAGGGCTGGCCTCGTCTAATGCAGGAACTGAAAATCATCGGATGAGATCGAAACTCTGGAGCATTTTCTACGCAACTGACCAGTACTCGCGAGCACAAGATAGCATAATCATAGTATGGACGGTGCTATAGCTACTGTGTATCCGTCGATACTCACACTTGTTGTGGATAGTGTCTGTAGTTGTATTTAATTCCGAGCCATACACTTTGACCGTTGACAAGGCGATGCATCCACTTGGTGGTGTATGCATTTAAAAGCACTTTCTTTTTCACTTGTTTATTTATGCTCACTGGCTGATATCATGGCAACATAATAATCAACATCCAGCAAGCGACGCTCTTCGCTTGCCTTGCGCTTTGCTTCGTGTTTCATTGCTCTAGGGGATTATGTGGAATAGTTGCGTAAGTCTTGCATAAACGTACAAAGCATTCGGATAAAATCAAGAAGACATCCGGCTTTGTTTGAAGTACTTTATTACCACAAATATTCTCTCTAACCTATTAATAAAACATTAGGACAAAGAACAGTGTGCACACAAATGACTGTACGACCTTACAGTTGACATAATGATGTGCAAACAAATATAGAAAAGCATTCATTGCCAACCAATTTGTTCCAAGGCACTCGGCTTATGTCTTTTTTCTGGACAAACGTTGCACAGTTCGCCTCAAGTCGGCCAGCTCCTGCTGAAGCTTATCAATTTCGGCAGTACTGAATAGAAGAAAAAGATGTTAACAGGCCGGAGAGAAAACGAAAATAATCAACTCTTACCTCTGCTCACTGGCGGCTGCCGTCGTGGTCGTGGCCGTGGTCGTGGTTTTATTCGTTGCCGCTGCCACTGCAGAACCCCCGCTGATTACGGATGCAATTTTGAGATTCGGATGCGGTGAACGAACTGGAATCGTCATGATGCCGCTTTTAAGGGCCGGCAGCACTACTCTCAGTGATCGTATTGGCGGTACGGATGGTGTAGTAGACACGTTACCAGCTTTCGCATTCGGTGCAGCGGTCGTTGCGGCTGTTGCTCTGGTTTTCATGGATGTGGGAGCATGCGACTTCGGTGATGGTTTAGCATCGGGCACTGTTGGCAGTGTCTTTTCACTCGCTGAGTCGGGCTCGGCTGCAGGTTTGAGCGATTTGCCCAATCTGGTTACTGGTGCCGTATCAGGCTTGGAACTCGACGGCGCCGGATTGGATGTTATAAGGGTGTTATTTTCGATGTCATCAAACGCCAGAGGATCTCTGTCCGGAGAACTTGTTCGCCGAGGCGATTTCATGGGTTCCAAATTGGTTTTTGTTTGAGCAATTACTTTGGGACCTGAAGACGTCTGCTTAGAAGCCCCTGTCAAGACAGTGGTGGATGGCGACGCTGCAGCGAGCTTGGAAGTCGTAGCAGCCGGTTTGGAAGTCGTAGCAGCCTTCAAAGCAGCCTCTTTTTGCAGGAATTCATTTATCTTCGTGGAGAGGTGAGACGAGTCTGCTTTAGCCACTGAAACCGAACAAGGTTTTGTTTGTGGTACTGAGAGCTTTTCTTCAGTGACCTTCGAAGTGGGTGTAATAAAAGTTTCGCCGATCCTCGTGACACCAGACTTGGCAGCTAGGGCCGCACTTAGTTTAGCGGCCATGGTGGACTTGAGACCTGGTGTTGCCGCCAAAGGTTTAACCTTAGTCGGCAAATCTTCTAATGAACTTGATTTTTCCGTATCCGCTAAACAGGACGCAAAAGCCTTTGCGATTGCACTTGATCGTCCCGCTGGAGAATCCTTTGCTTTGGAGATAGGCACTTTCTCTACCACAGACCTGGAGCCAAATTGGGAATTTGTTGCTTTGGTCGAAGAGTGAATCGGCTGAGCTGGGGAATTAACTCCTCCCGGAGGTTTGGTTGGTAGCTTTGGCAGCATTGGTAATTTCCGTGTAGGCTCAGGAAATGTTGAAGCAGGCTCGAGGCCAACAGCCATTGGGGCTTTCTGCTTCGGCGACCGTGAACGCAGCCTTTTCATCGTTTCAGGCGTAATGACGGGCGCTTGCCTTCGCTTCAATATATTCGGCCTTGTCAATCCTGCTTTGGGGGAAATTGTCGGCAACGACGATTTTGCAGCGGGTTCTGATGTTGCCGTCTGTGTAGCTATTGGTGAAGGCAATATTGGCGATGGTGTGGTTGTTGTTGAAGACAATGCCGTTGCTGCTCTTGAAGTCGGCGTTGAAGAAGCCAGTGTTGACGCTGGTGTACTACTAGAAGCCACAGATCTCGTTAGTAGTTTCGGCGCAGTTGTTGTTGTTGATTTCGTTGATGGCGTATTTATTGCCGAAGTCATATTCGGTGTAGTAGCCTTAGAGGCGCTTTCTCTCGAAGCAGCATCCTTGGGAGCTGTCTTAGTATAACCTTTGTTATATTTTGTTGCGCTCTCATTGCGCATGCCCTTCCCGGTGCCAACGATAGATTTTGACGTCTGGCCAACAATCATTTTGGGAGGCACTTCCTTTGGACTTATGTCAATGACAAGCGGCGAAATTGGCGGCAATTCAGGTTCAAGCGGTGTTATTGTAATCCCTTGGGGCACTGGTGGAAGTGGGCCGGTATCTGCACCAGATTGCGTAGAATGTTGTGATGGGAGTCCTAGATGTGTGTAGCCTGGCACTTTGCTTGGAATCGGTAGCGGCATGAAAGGATCCGGCTTTCGAGAGGAAGTCTTGAAAGCCTTGCTGATCAGCTTCTTCAACATTTGCTCGGCACTTAATCGTTGAGAATCCAGTAGCTTCTGCATGGTGTCCGGATCGTTTGATTTGATCTTCCGCAGGGTGTCCCCAGCACCGTCCACAACAACATAGTTCACAATGTGAGCATGGGTATTTGGCACAATACGAAACACTGTCTTCGGTTTGGATTGATCGCCAAATCCATCCGACGTTGTGGGTCCATTAAAGTTTCCATTCATGATGTCGTTCATTTTCGCAGCCAGTCCATCGACTTGGAACACCGTCGTGAAGCCATTGACCAGGGTTGGCTGATTCATAACCGTCGGCTCGGTAATGAACTCGGCCGTCTCTCGCTTGGGAACAAGTGAGATGAGTTTCGGTGCCGAACACTCGGGATTGTCGCACGACCTCTCGAATGGTGAATCGTCTGAGGTTTTTGGAAGGGAATTTGCCGCTGTTATGGCGCCGATGTTGTCATTGTCGCCAGATAGATCCACAATCATGGAGCTAGTCGCGGTACACGCCATATTCGTATCCATCCCAGTAGGATGTGAAGTCCAACAGTTTGAAGGAGACTGTCTGTGGCTGAGGAAAAATGGAGGGAAGTCTAGTTGATGATTGTTTTGATGCAGATTTTGGATGTAGAATGTGTTGGAAATTGATTTACACCATTAGATGAGTGCGATAGAAAATATTAAATGTACTTACCCGGAACTCAAAGAACGCTGTGCGGCTTTTGGTGGCGACTGTTGGTAGGAAACAGAAGTTATTCTTTGTAAGTGATGCTTCCTCTCCTCGTGTTTCAGTTCTACAGCACATTTGCACGCGCGAATGCCTTAAATGTGTACTCTTTCGTCAGTAGAGATATTTTTCAAACGCGTAAGAAACTTTTCCACTACAAGTTTGTGTAATGACAACTAATTTAACTGACAATTGGAAGGAAGAAGCGTGTGAAGAGAGGAGCATGTTTGATTGGAAGGGGATGAATAGATTCTGGCTGTCTGTCAGGGGTGTGTTCAAGAGAAATGGACACTTCACAAAAAAAATAATGGCCGCTAAATTCTTTTAACATGGGCGAAAGCAACTAGTGACAGGTAAAACTATAAAATGTTTGGGAAAGGAGGTCTCACTGGTAAAAAGTTATATCCTGTTACATTCCTAATGAAACAATTCTCATTTAGAGCATGATCGCATCACGAAACCCTTCTATTTAAATATCTAATTGCTGCCGCCATCGGGCATCCGTCCGTAAACATGTTCGCGTTCAACACGCAAGAACACCCAATCGCACACGAACGCCATTTATGCGTCTTCTCCTACGCGACCCACAAAAGTTCATATCTCCATGAAATGTCTTGTGATCTCCTGTACCCAAGTACCGGCATTGTATTGTTTACAAATCAATCCGTAGTCAGGCTGTCTCTTTCTCTCTCACACCCATCATGCTTATCAGCTGCGAACGTACCGATTTGTCAACAAACACAACGTGCTCCGCCGATGACATTTCTTCGATAGACGTCAAAATTCCACCAAACCCTCCCACCTCACAGCGCCAATAAATTTTCTTTCTGTTTTTTTTTTTACTCCTGTCGTTTGTCCACTCAGCACAAAGGAAACAAGGTGTTAATCCCTCCTACGCTTATTCGTTTAATTAATTGAGAAGAGGAAAAAACAGATTCAGGGTTTAATGAAAACTATTAATTGAAGAATTCAGTAATAATGAACGCCTTAAATCTCCGCATATCATCGGCAAAGACCAGCGACAGTACGAGGAGATATGCAGAAATGCGTACCGCACTTTTATCGCTGCCAAAACACTACGAAGCAAGTAGGTTTGATTTGTTTTTGCCTTTCTAACAACAATTATTGTTTACTCATGTGAATATCGAATTGTAGGCGAGGAGAGCTACTGTTTGCAGTTGAAAAACTCGACCAGCATTCCAGAACAAGTGGCAGTGGTGAAAAACGTACGCAATGACTAATTCCAAGTAACCCCATTCGAAGGGCCAAACCCAGTTTTGATTTTGGTTTCTTTGTAGATTTTCAAAAATCTCGGCAGTGATCCTGCGGTTCTGCAATTCCTCACGGACCTCTATTTCTACTCGCCTCCCAAGCACCCCGTGAGAAATCAAATATTAAAGTGAGTTAATTTCTGTGTTTAGTCTTTTATTGATTTTTTGGGCATTGTTTTACCTTTGTTTTCTTTCTTTTTTTTGCGGCCTTATGTTGACTTGAGATTGAGTGGGTTTTTGCTTTGAATTTCACCAGGTTGTTAATAACAGCGGCACGTCTGGAAACTGGTGGCATTGAGGAGGCGACAATTGTTGAGTCACTGGCCGACACGCTCTGTCGACTGTTGGACGACGCGAAGGCCTCAACGGAGAGTTCTACATGGAATCTAACAATTACATCAATTATTGGGTGCTTTGAAAACTTTAGCTGTGGCCTTAAGGCATTGGAATCCAGGATACAGTTTGTCTTTCCATTTCTTTGCAATTCTGTGCAGCGGTACCTGACTGAATTGAGGTAAGTCATAAATGTTGTGCGAAGTAATTTTTGTTGTTGAATTTTGGATTGTCTGCGAGTGTTCTTTTTGCTATGCTCTAAATGAGGGCATAAGCTCCAGGAACACAACTTACTCCGAGATTGTGGAGTGAATTGGACAATTGTTTTCTTTCGTATAGATGGCCATTATATGTGTTCATGAAATTGAATTAGATTCGGAATAGGATTGTGCCTTTTTCCATTTGTTAGTCTTTACTGATAAGTTCATTAGGATGTCAGGCTATCTGGACGAAAAAATGATGACACAAACGGTTTCGCCAAGTACGATTAGGGTTAAAGGAGGAACTCAAATTGGTTCACACAGGCCTATCCACGATCCTATCCTATCTTAAACTGTTCGATTATTGTTATGATGTCATGTTCATCCTTTGAGGCTAGCGAGCAACGTCTTATGATTGTGCCAAATGGACATCGGCGCACACTAAGGTATTCAAGGGAAAAAAATTACTGATGAGGGGCTAAACAACGAGTACAATTAACGATAGAACCTGACAACATCCCACAACCGATTAAGCGCTGTTTCTTTGAAGTCGATTCACAGATACAGACGGACAGACAGCCAGCAAAATATAGCGCAACTTCCTGCAAAATAACTAGGCTATACTGGCCTAACCTACTCAGAGCTGAACGTCACCTATTAAACGGCGTCATAACTAGACATAATATCTTACCACATGTTGCACCTGGTCTCCTCTAGCACATGCAGGAACTGCAAAGCATCGGCAACTGCCCACCGGTGGCTATTGAATTGAATTGAAGATATTGGGGTGTGTCACAAAGACAGTAGTACTGCGACCATAATAATATATTGCACCCTTCGTTAGGTCTAGGATTTTAAAAGACCTAGGAAAGTGTCCATGAAGTGGCTAACACAACAAAAAAGGATATGGTTAACCTACGTAATCTAATCAGATTCGCGGTCTCCTCAAAGTCATTCTGTGTACAGTTGTGGTGTAATAGTTAAGCAACCTAATCATCCCCAGTTGATTTTTCTGCATTCAGAGAGTCGGTGGTGATATAGATGGCCAGGCTATGCCAGGCTGCCACTTTAACGTAACCTAACCTATTTGCATCCCAATTACATTGCCAAAAATGTACAAATTCAAGCAACAAAGTCTTTGTAAATTCCTTCAGAATATTGTCCATTGATTGGCAACTGTTGACCAGTCGCGATGCGGGTTCTCTAAACAGGAGGTTTTGTTATAAAACTTGTCTGTTTAATCAAATGTGTCAACGCATTTGTTGACCCGTTTATTATTAAATCGGGTACACACACAATGTAAGTGTCACTCTTCAGGCTATGTAACTTTAAGTCTTAGAAAAAACGTTCACTTGGAGGAAAAGATGAGCTTACTGAATAAATACAACTTCTTGAACATGAAATATGGTTAATTGCTTTTAAAGGGGTTAAGAATCCTGTAAGAGAAACTTAGTCTCGAATACTGGTATACAAGGGATAAGTCAGTAGTCTCCCGGAAGAGCGCCCTGAATCGGGGGAATCTCGAGTATTCCTTTGTGGGCATACACTTCAAGCCAAACTCAGCCACCAACTTCTTCCTTACAGAGGTAAGGAAGAAATTGGTGGCTGAGTTTGGACGTCCGATTAATGACGAGTGTCCTATGGTCGGCGCTGAGCAAGAGGAGATCATCGTCAATGTTCAGTTTTTGTCACAAAAATATGCGCATAATAGCGGACACTGTGTCATTGGTATACATGCATTGCGTCTTGGGAGAGACAGACAATCCGAATCTGCTCTGTGAATGTCCAGATTTAAATAATATGGAATTAGAAATCTTCTTAAGATTCATCCATTAAGGGTACATAGATTTAACTCGATGGCCTAAGTGAGTGAGGTTAGGTTAGGTACGTGGCTAGATGGGGGTAAGCCACGTCTCACTTAGATCTTGTTGGAATACTTGTTAGATCCTAGAGCTCTTGGAAGAAATGTTCTACCAGTGTGCTATGTCAGTTGACAACGAGGAGTGTTCTTTTTCCTCTAGGTGGCCGCAGCCTCATATATAGTCGGTGGCTAGTCTCATTTTAATTTCATTATAAAGGGTGATTAAATTTTGAATAAATGTTGTTTTTGAATAAAACACAAATTATTTAGGAAATTATTGTCATTTATTTTTATTATGATAATATTGGTATGGTTCAATTATGTATGGAAGAAAATATCGGCCAAATGGCCGCCGTGACATCGGCGGCACACCTCCATCCGATGGTTCAAATTTCCGATGACGCTGAAGCATAATTGAGGTTCTATGCCGTTAATGTGCCGAATTATCTCATTCTTTATCTCTTGAATTGTTGCTGGCTTATCGACGTACACTTTTTCTTTCAAATAACCCCAAAGAAAAAAAGGCAACGTTGTCAAAGCACATGATCATGGCGGCCAATTGACATCGCAACCACGTGAGATAACACGGCCATTGAATTTGTCGCGCAAAAGAGTCATTGTTTCGTTAGCTGTGTGGCAGATGGCACCCTCCTGTTGAAACCACATTCATATCTTCCAATTAGGGCCATAAAAAGTTCGTTATCATTTCACGATAGCGAACACCATTCACAGCAACTGCCTGACCGGCCTCATTTTGGAAAAAATACGGCACGATGATGCCGCCAGCCCATAAACCGCACCAAACAGTCACTCTTTGTGGGTGCATTAGTTTTTCGACAATCACTCTTGGATTAACATTCGCCCAAATGCGGCAATTCTGCTTATTGACGAATCTACTGAAGTGAAAATGAAAATCACGAATCACGAAGTGCACGAAATACATTTTGATTTGAACGCCCATTTTCATAATAAGCCTGAATAACTTTAACGCGTTGCTCGATTGTGTATCTTTCCATGGTTCAAATTGAGTTAGTCTGAAGTTGAGAAATGTCAAATGAAATGCAGAAAAAAACTTGACGTTTAGGTGTGGTTCACATTCAACATCGGCCCTTAATTTAACCACCCTTTACTTCAGATGATTATTGCAAGTTAGTGGTCCATCTACCATCGATAACAGCTTTTTGTCACATTTAAACGAGTTTGTTTGTGGTTCATGGTCTCAGGTTTCCCCATTTATTAGCTTCCTTATTGATAGTGTCATGCACCTTTTTCTTGACATTCGCAAGAGATGGTTTGATACATACGATTGCCTGAAATTAGTCGGTTTCAGTCCCTTTTCTGATAAGCCGACTGCCTCATTGCTATGTCCCTATGATCCGGGGCCAGGAATAGAGTGATCGAGTGCTGCGTGCTAAGAACCTTAGGCTCTTCGAGGCCAGCTTGGACTTGATTTCTATTGCTGGCATTGCTTTAATGGCCGCTTGACTGTCAATTGGGATATCAGCCGGTGGTATTTCCAAATTTGCCGCTGATTTAAATACCAGGGCCCAGGACTTCCGCTTAAAAAACACTCCTATAGTCAGGGATTTTGATAAAGCAGTTTAACAGCTTGTAGAAAATGCCCCCGCACCTTCGATCCATCTGTGTATACATGGATAGTGGAATTATCGATGGGCACATTTGTGGTTTACCCTTCCATGTGGGAAAATAGCGCCAGAAGCGAATTTCGAAATCACGGAACGGTGGAGTATAGTCGCTTTCGACTTGTTCAATTTGTACTATACAAGTCCAGTTCCAGTATACTTGCATGCCCAGTGGAACTTGGGAACTAGCCACTGAATGGCGCTCTTTGCAGCAATCATCTGCATGTAGGGGGCAGGAGGTAGCAGTTCGAATACTGCATCCAAGCCAACCGCAGGAATACTGCTAATTGCCCCTATGACGCCTGACCATGCAAGTCTCTGGATCCTGGTTAATATCTTTAAGTTGGTGATTTTCAGAGAAGCCTGCCACCAGATTAAGCTGCCATAAATGAGGATATGTAGATCTGACGATTGCATTGTTTTGGGGTTTGAGGGTTTGGGGCCGGTACTGGTGCTCAGGTACAGAGCACATGACGATGCCCAAGTGAGTCACTAAAACAATCGTATACCTACCCACCTACCTTCCGTCTTCAATGAATTACTATCAAGTACGCACAAAGTAGTTCGCCAAACCTCCTACTATAATTCAAAACTACATGCCATCCAGTCTGATGTTTAAATCAAAATGCCATCCTTGAGTGAGGCAGTTTGAGGGTTAGGAAAACACGCGTGAGTAATCAAAGTATTTTTTTGCGTTTGAATCGGCAGTGGGTGAATTAAAAATTCTATCAACGGCGCCTATTAAATTTTTCAGTCTGCCATTTATACGACCTTTTCATTGCCACAACAACGCCGAAGCTCTATTTACACATGGAGTTGGAAACGTTACTCGTTCTCTAACAACGAATATTAACGCATAAAGCTTCTGCGGTTAGTCGCTGACTAGTACCGGCTGACCATGACGCCATGCTGTGTACTCATAGGCATAGAGCGCTTATTTTTGAGGAATAAAACAAAATCTATCCGTCGCAGGATCGATATTAACTCATCCATGAAGTGAAGAAGTGCGTAGAATCGTAGTTCTCGCACACGAGTGCACAGCATCGGTCTTCTCGCACAGACAAAGTTGAAATTGTTTGTATATTCGTTTGCTTTATATTTCAGTTTCAAGGTGGCTCCTCTTGAAATCAGATACCTGACAGTCCCCATTTTTCTGTTTCAATTTTAGTGTCCTCAGTTCGCCGTCAGTGCGCAATGAATACTACTTATACGTTCACAACTCAATCAGGCTCATTCTGTCGTGTGTTCAAGAGTTTCCCGAGCACCTGAAGCGGAATCACACAGAGCAGCTGAAGAATCTGAACACGATATGCAAGCAGATCATCAACGACGATGAGATACCAATGGATCCACGCACAAATTGCGGCATCCTAATGGCATACATCGCGAAGATCTCCACCACATACGAGAACTTCATTCACGAGGTGAAACAGGCGAAGCATTGCAATGAGATCGCCCTCTGCGTTGGAATTGTGAACACCTTCGACTACCATGACTTCACTCAGCTGTCGAAGGACATTCGCGATATCTGCACGAAAATCGATGACATCGCTAATGCGCACTCCACCGTGCCGACCATCTTACTGTGTGCGGCTCGCTCGCTCTATCAGATATCGAAGATCCTGCTCAACTTCGATTTGCGGAACAGCGAAATGAGCGAGGACACCAAGCTGATTCTCAGAAAACTGCTGATTTTTGCATTTTGCTACTTGGAGCACCACATGGACAGTGTGCGGCACCTGTGCAAGGATCTGCTGAGGAATGTGATTGCACTCAGCAAGAAGATATCCTTCGCGTATCTTCTGCAGAAGATCTTCGAGGCGTGCAACTCCGAAAGGCTGTCGCTGTCAATGAAGTGCGTGGTATTGCTGCAGGCGGTGCCTATCGTCGGAAGCCAGGACATCATCAAGAACTGCGAGGGTCTATTCAGCGTTCTGTTTGCTGAGAACCTTGGCAGAGACTTCATTGTGAACAACCTCTATGAGGGTTTGATGGCTTCCAGTCACAAAGAAATCGATTTCGAGTCCTGGAGAGATCTGTGGATCACTTACCTGTTGGACATTGCAGCTAAGGACGATTCCCGCCTGCCCGACATAGAGATCTTGATGGTGAAGGCTGTCAAGTGCGAGCCGCGGATTGTCCAACACATAATTGAGCACACGAACGAGATTCCGATAAGCACAAAGCTCTCGGCGTTGTGGGCCGTGCGCAAGAGCGGAATCAAAATGGAAAACTTCAACGAGATCCTGAAGAATTTCTCGAAAAATCTCCTCCTCTCGATTCTCTCGAATTGTGATGAGACGCGCATAATGGCACTGAGGCTTCTCGTTGAAACGCACAAAACTACAGAGCTCCTCACAGACCTCGAATGTGAACATATCCTACTGTTCCTGGAGTACAACTCCAATTGCCAGAGTCCAGCAACCAGGCAGAAGACACTCTCCTTGCTGGGCAAAGCACTGATCCGCTGCGAACTGAATTTGGTCAAAGTCCTGAAGGACAATTCCAGTCCGGAGAAACCGATGTACATAAAATTCATGATGGACTTCATAAAGATCCTCGTGGATAACCTCTTTCAGGGAGCGAATTTCAGTCGCCGCTCTATATCGCTGCAACTGTTGGAAATCTGTGTTCGCATCCTGATCAACTGCGACCTCAACTTAGACGATTTTCTTCCGAAGAACACTGTTCCAACGTTGACCGATGCTATCGGTGACTCCTATGAGGCGAACAAAGAGCTGTCTGTGTCCATTCTGAAGCTGATCGAGGACAAAAAGGGTTTCGGCGTCTTCGAGTCGGAGTCGATAGACGAAATCAAGGAGCTCCTGGTGAGTGTGCGCCCAACGGATTCGGTTACAGGTGCCTACCGGCTGGAGTACTTCTGCAACAAAGGAAGCCATGATGCTTTCGGTTCGTTTGAGGTGACCAGTTACTGCCCAGTCTACTACGCCGCGCTTCGATGGTCTCTGAATATCCTCAAGGATGGCCTGCGCATGGGAAAGGAGTCCATCTTGCTGGTAGCTAAGTCGAATCCATTGTATGGAGTGCTCTTCGCGGTCAAGCACCTCCTCAAGCGCTTGGATTTCCAAGGATTTTCGAAGGACATTGCGTGGAGGATCCTAGTTGCAGAGGTCATTGTGATCTGCAAGGAACTAACCACAATTGTGGGACCAGTCGTAAACAATTCATCCCCAGAGGGTCACCTACCAAATGACTTCAGTGAACTGCCGGAGGGCCTTAAAAGCTCCACAGAGAAAGGCAGCACCCCAAGGAAGGTGCTTTCCTCGAAAAACAAACTCAACCAGGAGTGCCTTAAGACGACTCCGCAAATGGTGCTTCTTTGCGCATGGCGTACGGTGAAGGAGGTCTCCTTAATCCTTGGCGAAATTGTCCTACGATCCCCCATTCAGTACAGCAAAGTCACGGAGAACTTTCTTGTCACAAAAGAACAGATTTTGGAAATCGGTGAACACTTCAAGTTGCTGCTGTCCGAGACCAAACATCGTGGCGCGTTCGAACAGGCATATGTGGGGTTCTCCAAACTCTGCGCCAGGCTGTGGCGTGTTGAGAGCCACGACTTGAATATCTTACCCATGACATGGCTGCGGGAATTGCTCTCGATCATCTCCAAGGATGAGCAGATAAATGAGAAGATTTGTGCTACCCGTCGCAGTGCTGGTGTTCCGTTTATGGTGCAGGCGCTGATCACTGCCGAGCTGCAGGTAGGGACCACGAAATCACTTTACTTCTGCATGCAACAGCTGATGCAACTGTGTGACAATCCGGACAAGAGCACAGAGGCTAGGAGTCACGCTTTGAATATTTTGCGCGCGCTGTTCCGGTGCACCGACTTGAATGAGGCCATTGGAGAGTTTGCGAGCGATGGGGTTATGTGCGCCATACGCGGTTACGAGGCGTCCACGTGGGCTGAGAAGAACTCAGCGACCTTGTTGTTTTCAGCGCTGATTACACGGATTTTTGGTGTACAAAGAACGAGGGACTCGGACAATCTGAGTATACGGAATAAGATGACGGGCAGGATATTCTTCTTGCGCTATCCCAAGCTGTACGACTTCTTTTTGGATGAGCTGAAGAAGGCCAGTGCACTGATACTGCGCCATGAAAAGGCGAATAAACTGCACCCACTCTTGCTTATGTTGAGCAGGCTTTATCCCTCGGCTCTGGAGGGAACTGAGTCCAATCTGAAGGTAAGAGATTTTCGCTGACTCTGTGTGGTCAAGTCTGAATTTTGAGGGGTTCTTCTACTAGCTCTCCGAGTTTATTCCGTACATTTCCAATTGTTCGGGATGTCCTGAGATGCAGACGCGCTACTTGGCAGCAAAAGCAATTGTCGCATTGATCTCCGTTGACTCCCTGCCCGTAGCCATCTTGAGAAAATGCGCGGAAGTCTTGGTGAGTCTCTTGAAAGGAGGAAGGATTTGGAATCAATTTAATGAATTTTTTAGGTTTCAGCCGATGACCCTAAGACGATAAACTTGAATGTTCTTCACGGTCATCTATTGCAGGTAAGGACGGTCGATTGGTAAAGTCTGAGCGTTCATTCATGCACTTGTCTCCTCAGATTCTCTTCCTCATCAAAGCCCACAAGACGCCCGATGCGGAATTGATTGGCGACATATGTTCAACGATAGTCACGTTCCACTTGAAGTCCAAAGTCAACAACGCTGTCATTTTGAAAGTGATGCTGGACATTTATATCGTGATCCTTAGTGGGTAAGGAGAAATGTTGCCCCATGTCCGATGCAGTCATCTGCTCATGTTTGCTCTCATTACAGCACCAAAAATGTTATCTTTCCGCAAGAGACCATACAGAATCTGCTTCATTTCTCGCAGCAGAAGCACTTGTATGCCCGTGAACTCTCCTACTACTATCCGGTCTTTCGTAAATCCCTGTTCATCTATAACTTACACATGCTACGACTGACTTTACCATTTGGAGCCTTATCCGATTTTTTACTCTCACCTCCAATAACACACGAAAGCGTCTACCTCGAACAGGCAGAGACATGCCTTAATATCATTATACTAGTATTAAATAAGAAACGTTCCTTATCGGAAGAGCTGGACGAATACGAGATAACTGACGCAGAGATCGCCTTTATGAAGGTGCTACCCGACGATATGCTCGATCAGTTGCACGACGAATTGAAGTGCAGCAAGCAACTGCATTCCACACTGAAAGAGGTCACGCAAAATCCAAAATTCTATCCAGAATGTGCTATGAAAGCGTACGCGGCCTTAAGTCAGTTGGACAACTTCGATTACACGCTGACGCAATTGATCAAGGAATCAAAGCGACATCCTGGAGATGTTAAGAGCCCGATGACACTGTGTGTTGAAAGGCTGGTGCTTAAGAAAGGCATTGAATTCAAGACGTCACAGCTGTGCTTGGAGTATTTGATTGAAATATCACAACCGTGGCATCCGGATTGTTTGAGGTATGCTTCGCGATGGAAGTGGAAAAGAAAAATCGTGTCATTTCTAAATTACAGACTGAAGGCGTCGAAGATTCTGGCACATATTGCCGTGCATTTCCCCACAGCGCTTGAGAAGAAGAAACTCAAGTTTGTGCGAGAGTTCATTAGCTTGATGCTGGCCCTTCTAATGGACGATGACTTCGATGTCAGGGATAATACTGCGAAAATTGTGTTGGGCATGCCGAAAGATGACCTGGGAATAGGTAAGCTGTTGTTGAAATTATACGCTTGCGATTCGCGCTGTCTTCGAAGGTAGGTCAATAGGTGCATGCAGAGAGATATGAGGGTGTACAGCAGTTTGGTGATCCTTGCAAAGAAGGGAGATGTGCACGACGAGGTCTGTTTTTTGAACAAATTGTAACTTAAACACATCATCTTCGAGAAGAAATTCTCCACCGGCATTCCTTCCAGATCGGATTGGACGTCTGATAATCTTACGCGGGATGATCCCCTGCGTATCCACACAGACGGATCGAAGACGGACGAGAGACTGGGTGTGGGTTATGTTAGGTTAGGTTTCGGGAGCGGCTGTGATGGTTGAACATCAGTTACACTCGGAGGCCTTGGGGCCCATTGTGATTGAGATTCTGGAGAGCTGGTCAGTGACACAGCAGATGTTGGATCGGTCTCTTCTTCGTCGCAGCTCCGGCAGAGATCGCTGGATTCCGCGTTCCATTTCCGGAGCATTGTTCCGATGGTGCAGTGTCCTGTAATCACTGCGACGAGTGCACGGATCGAGTTGCGGTCTAACGCCAGGAGCTTCTTTGTCTGTTTAGCTCTGGCCACGTTGATCTTGTCGTGTGACAGTCATTTCTTGTGAGCCAGGGCGAGTTGGCTAATTTTTGTATTATGTCGCTTATAGTCCCGTATAATGGACTGATCGGTGGTCGCAGTGATGTGTTCGCTCCGCTAATGTCCGGCAGTTCATAACAGCCTTTGATCTCATTGAACAGGATAATATTGACTTCAGTACAGCCTGACAGTCAACAAAGATAATGATATCTGATTGTGTGATATCTGTTGTTTGTTTGTGTTTGGCTGCTTTCTCAATTGAATCTCTGCTTGGAAGACCTTACATGTGTCAGGGAGTCCAAAAGAAGATCAGGACTGGGTGTAGGTGTCTACCCCAATGACCTCAATATTGCTCTCTCATTGAAGCTCCCTAACCACTGTAGCCCATTTCAGGCAGAACCCATTGCGATAAAGAAGGCACTGTTCTGGCTAAAGAGCAATGTAATATCCAAAAGGGATGTAATGACGAACAGATGATGTTCGGACAGCCAGGCCCCGATAAAGTCACTGGACAATTTTTTTCAAAAACATAGCTTAATTGAAAGTTTCTCTTAACGAGATGTCTGGGTATTTTAATATACTCGTCATGGGGTTGCCGGGTGACATACCGGGCAATTGCAAAGTCGATGAACTGGCAAGGTGTGGTACAACCTCATCCCTAGCACCAGGAGGAGATCCACCTTCTATGCCGATTTCTACAGCCTACCATCTTCTTAAGATATACACGATTAAGACAACCAATCACAAATGGAAAGCGGCGCCACCTGCCTTACAACAAAGGAAATATGGCCAACATAAAATTATAAACGTTCGTTCACTCTATCAGCTCAGACTAAGCAGACCATCTCATCGGCGTCATAACCGGCCACTGCGCAATTGGCACTCATGCTCGCAGAGTGGGTGTCCCGTGCGATTTCCGCAGAAGCTACATGGATGAAGAGGAGATAGAAACTACAAATCACCTCCTTTGCTCTGACAAGCCGTTTGTACGCACATCTAGGCGCTGACTATTTCAACAACCTCAGCGTAAGCATTAGCCTTTATCACAAGCACCAACCGGTTCCAAGTTTATCGAAGTGTAGTCGCGATCCTTATGCTCGCGCAAGGTGCAGCATTGGCAGACCAACTTCTTGCAGTATTCGCAAACGTAGCGATAGACTTCATTGTACAAGTCGCACATCAGAACTGGACCCCGTATGAGGCCGGTGTACTGGCAGTCGGTGAAGACCCAATTGTGACGGCAAGGAGATCACCGAATGATGAGTGGCCAACGGGCTGTTGCGATGTTCACGCAGGCAACTGCTGCACATAAACTCGTTACAATCAAGGCAACGAGTCGATGCATTGCTGTCGCATCCCCCGCTGCAATTGATGCTGGAATTGCTTGAAGCTGGAGACATGCGCGAATTCCGAGCATACTGTGTGGATGGCGTAGACCTGTACATGTTGTTTACGCTGTTCATCATGAAATCAGTACTTCCTGGTGGGGATATCTGACCATTTGGAATAATGCAATTATTCATGAATCCAATATGCCGGCTAGTAGTGTTTCCGTGCTCGAGCAATTATTGCTAGACTGTGATGGTGGTTGTTTGCGACTAATTCCATTTTAAGTTAGTTGTATAGTCAAAAGTGTATTCGATATCAAATCAATTGATTTACAGTTGCGTTAACAAAACCACGAACGAACATACGAAAGAAACCCCGAAGCCTAACTTAGGGGGCAGATATCCGCGGTGTATCACAATGGGCCTACTCTGGTCTAAGTGTGACTGCCCTTTAACCGTCCACAACCACAACCTACCAATCCTGTTGTGCATCGGTGAAAGAGATTTGTTCTAGACTACTCTCTCTGATCCAGTTTCCTTCAGCAATCTGGCGAGATGGTTCTAGTGATCTCATCTCTTCCTCTGATAATAGGTGCTTGCCCAAATATCTTCTTCTTTTATGTGCCAATGTCACAGAAACCCGGTACAGGCTCTGGGATTACTAGATTCTCCACAGAATCTGTAGAGATCTTCCTCTGATATCCTTAGTATGCTTAGGTGCTCTCTGAGTCTGCAGTGGCCTGTTAGGATGCGGATGTTGCTCATTTTTATACATGTCACAAACCTCTTCCGGTTGTATTAGCCTGTTTCATGTCGTGACTATTGTTCCATCTTTCTGTCCGGTGCCCTTTTTCTAGTTCCCTGAATTCTTCTCTGAGGAGGTGGTCTCCTACTGCCCAGAATAGTTCAGGGCCTATGAAAGGTGTCGATGCTCACTTTCTGGCTAGGCAGTCGGCCATTTCATTGCCTTCTATCCCTGTATGGCCAGGTATCCAGCAGAGTGTTACTCAATTTCTCCTGCTCAATTCTTTGAGCTTCTCTAGGCAGCTCAAGCTCAGATTTCGATTTGATGATGTAGGCGTCTAGTGCCAAGATGGCAGCACGACTGTCCGACAGTATTGTTATGTCGCAGTTGGTGTAGCTTCTATCAGGATTGATTTGAACGCACCTGTCTACGGCCTGGAAGATGCTGGTGCGTTTGCCCGTGTTTTCGAAGTATTGTCCGTGGTTGCAAATACTCCTGCTCCTGTTCCTTCATCAGTTCTGGACGCATCTGTGTACCATATGTAGGCTATGGATTCATTGCTCCAGTCCTTTTTGGTGTTGAGCTTGATGGTGAACTTCTTTTCGAAATTCGATTTCCTAATAACGTCATCCTTCGGAGTGGCCAGGAGGGGTGACCTTTTTGATTAGTGCATCGAATTGTTTCGGTGTAATGCGATAAATTCCTATCCCTTTTGCCATTTGCATGATTGTTTTGTTTGCACATTCTGCAACCACCAGATGCTATGGAGTCAGCTCCAATAGCACCTAACCTAACTTAAACACATGAACTGCGGGTGTATGCTTTTCAATTGGCTTTGAGTAAATGTCCAACCATATTGAACGTGGGTCACGTATGAGCATGGTCAACGTTTAAAGTGTGCACAGCTACTTCGGAGCATTCAAGCATTGTCTCAATGCCAACTGACATTTGCGAGTGTAAAGAGCGCTTCATTTGACTCCCACTTAAGTAAGCAAGAGTGGACAAACATCACCAAAGTGAGCTGAGCGCGTCAATCGGATCATTTCTATGCATTTGCTCGATTGCTTATGTTGATATTAGTCGATGTACATCCATTGTGGTGAGGTCTTTACCAGCTCCTCTTGTCATTTTCAGTTCATTTCGTTTGACGCAAAACTCTCCTCTTAAATTCCTAATCTGTTAGATGAAACATACTCATCTGCACTAGAGAGCCAGTGCGTTAGACTGTAACCATAACTCTGCAAAGCAGTGGCTTCCTTGGGCATTTTCTGAGGGTGCTAATTACCCTGCTATTTTCCTCTAAGCCGCAGTGCACACATAATTCCAGTAGAGCCAGTTTCCCACCCAAATCGATTCAAAGGTTTCCTTGATGGCAGTACCTTCAAGGCGAGGTTTCTCTAATTGCCCTCAAAGATTTATATGCTCGTAAAAAATTCTACAGAAAAATCACATGGAAGTCTCCATTCTTTGCTGGATATTAAGAGCGTCTTGATATCGTTCGGTGACCAAAAGGATCAAGAAGACAGATTTTTGTTAATGCCCAACTGTAAGTAAACTTCCGTATTCTCGAAAGAATTCCACTAAACCCGACTAACTAGCATTCACGTGAGACAAGCATGCACATGCTTATTAAAACTAAATTTTCTTCTTTTTTTTTCTAGATAATGTACTCTCGACAATGGCACAACGGCTCTTTCTGCAATACACAGCTGATCTGCTCAGCCTGATGAAGGCCGACGATGACTATTTGATAGCGATATTCAAGGCAATTGCAGAAACACAATCAGCATCGGCAAATATTGATCCAACCGATGGGACTGCGAGCATCAATAGCAATGGCACCACTAGCGGCGACTTAGAAATATTCGATAAGAACGAATCGAACGTCTTTGCTGAACCACTCAAGGCTATTTCGGACAATATTGTGATATACAAAAGTACGTTTAGCAGCCGACACAAAGTGATGAACGTAGTCAATACGTATAAAGTTTATTAGAAATTAGTTAGTGTAATCATTTTTCTGCTTCATTTAGTGCAGTCAGTATATATATTTTTTTAAAATGTGTCCTTTAAATGTGTAAGCACGTCTTTTAAACTGAGTAACGAACAATTAATCAATTCAAACTGAGAACAGAACGCAAGTGCAACTGTGTACTGTGTAGTAGTTATTTTAGCAATGCAAATGATTCAGATGCAGATCCACATTTATAGATGTCCGCTGTAAATCCAGATAATATCTAGTAACAAATCAAGTGTTAACCTTATGTACTCATCATTTTCGAATTTATTTTTGAGAAGAATAAACATATTTCGCCGAACATCAACTGAGGTGGTAACATACTTTACTTTTTATGTATTGGCTTTTTCTTGAAAGATCGAAACTGTTGCTGGACGCCGCAGGCGTTACTTTGACTGTTCACGCTACCTTCTTCCGATTTCTCAACTGCGAGCATTTTTTTTTTCACTCCGCTTTCGTTTTGTGTCGTTCCACAAGATCTACAACCCAATTTAAAACCATCTCCAGCTGGCGCGGTCTGTAGCTAGCTGCGTCCACTTGCGCAAGCCAACTTTGGTTGAAGTTCTTCTCCATTTGCATGCTCAATCAAAATGCAACAGTCTTCTGTTGCTTTGTCCAGGCTAAGCGAAGCTGCCCATGCCTTGCCAACTTGGTTTTGCGAGAAAGAGCTCTTGTAGGCCCATTTTTGTCACTTCCACTTCCATGCTGGCAAACATCCCATTTACACATCACTGTGTTCTGCCAACAATGTCAATGCCATCCGCTGATGCTAGTACGATGTTGAGGAAGTCACAAGACAGCGCGTCGCAACACGCTTGTTGATTGCGGCGCGTTGTGTAGTTTGTTTTCTTTATAGGTACAAACATTTTTGACTCGAAGCTGAGCAGACGACTTAAAAGCAGAAAAGCTAAGAGGACATTAAACAATTTGACTTATAAATAAAAGCATGGAGAGTTATGTTAGTCATTTTCTCAAACAATACATGCCAGATAAGCTATAAGCTCTTCCTACTGTTTTCTTATTGTTTTGAGATGACGACCAGCGTCGTAATGCTAAACCCAATTTAGGGTGTCTAATCGGCTGTGTAAATCGGTGGAATCAGTTCGAGTGCCCCAACGTTGGGTCGATGTCGATCTCGCATTCGCATCAAATCACGCAAATCGACACAGCACCTTTTCTACTACATGTGCGATATGGCCATCATCAACGCTTGGATGTTATATATCGACACCACTTCGATTGTACAGTACAAACTCCGAAGCCACACAAATTGTCTTATAAAATTCGGCATACTGTTGGCACGAAAATCTCGAATTTGTAATCGGAGATCGCAGCTAAGGTCAAATGAAGGTTGCTCATTTGCCACCGAAGGATGTACGGCTAGACACAATCGGTCAGTTGCCGGAGCACTCGACATCGATACAAGAAACCTGGATGCGGAAAATGTCAAGTTCATCTGTGCCTCAGCAGTGAAAGGAACTGTTTTATGGAAGCTTTTTGATCCATATTTCGTTTTTTTTAAATCATTTTCAACACCACATCATCGATTATTCTCAATAAAAGCCATACAAACACCAATAACCCGGTTTGCGTCGTTCCGGTTTGCGTAGTTTCGACTTGCGTCGTGTTTTAAAAATGCTCCGTAACTGTTGCGGTTTGCGACGATGGCTTCGATTTGCGTCGATAACAAGAAAATGTTTGTAAATATAACGCATAAGTGCGTGTCTTGCTGTAGGATTGCCAATTTCTGGGGAATTCCCTAAACTGCGGGAAACCTCAACTTGGTTGTGAAGGGTGTCTGCTCCTCAGTTTCATTGATGCGTTTGCTCAGGTCGGGTTGCTAGTCAAGTCAAAAGAAAATATTTTTCAATAATGAGTCAAAAAAGAAACCAAATAAGTTTAGAACGAAAGTTGGATATTTTGCAGCGGTTTAAATCGGGTGAAAAGGCTGTTGAGATTGGAAGATACCTTGGAATAGCCCTATCTACAGTAAAATCTATTTGTTCCACAGACGCTGATAATTCGTGTTTCGGTTTGCGTCGCAACTTTCCGGTCGCAATTAGCGACGCAAACCGGGGCATTGGTGTACATCTTTTAAATTTGTTTGTACCTAATGCCCAGAGTGCCCAATTAGGCACGCACTACTGAAATCACCTGTCACATACCCAGGTGTGTCCTATATAAGTCGTAGAACAAAAGTTGTTCAGAATTTACTCCTTTGGCTAGCAAGGAATCGGTGTATTAATCGTCGAACAGTGATGGCACAATGGATGCAAGCAGGATCTAATTGGGTCACAGGTGATTCAGTCAGTCACTCTAACCTAACCTAAGCGTCATCGAAACTCAAATGTTATGGTCACACTACCTGCAGTCCGAAGTCGAATTTAGGTAACACACTCAATAACAGACGATAGTCGTACGCCAGCGAAGGCTCATTAGCTCTCTAAACAGCATACAAACCAAATATTCATTCGAACACAAGCAAGAATGCAAACAATTTGACAAAATGAAGTGGAAACTGTCATTTATTGACGTGCCTTTATCGTAAATAAAGAAAAAAATAAAAATGTATCGTATTTAGAAAATTTGCACACACGGCGAAAGTGGTTTTATTTTATTTTTCACATTTTTTGAACTAATAATTTAACTCCTCCCGCGCATTTATCTGAATACCTAACCTTTGTTGCCTAAAAAAAAATTGTTTTACTGTTTGCATCGCTCCTTTGTCATTCATCAGCGGCGTCGGATCGTTTTCGGGGACAATTTGTGTTGTGTTTGTTTTTGTTCATCAATATCACATTTCAGTATACTTTTTTTTTCTTCATTAAAAACAAATGAGAGTGTTCTTAAGAATACAGTGAAACGTAAACAATTTTCACAATAATTGGATTAATACAAACAAACAAAAAATTGAGGGAAAAAAAAACAAGAAAACAAAAACATAACACACATCATAAAACAAACGACCATAAAATATCTCTTAACAGGATAAATGCTGATTTAATTCCTAATCAAACTTTGTCTTTTCCATACACGAACATGCATCACAGACTCGAACGTCAGATGTCCATCCCCGTTCGGGAACTGGTCGACGTGTTGTTGCACAATTCTCACATACCGCCTGGCCGCACGCTCTGCAATGATGTCGCCGACAATCGCCGCTGTGCTTAGGAATGCGTCCTCTATCTAAATTGCCCTGGGCTTTGGCATTCTCTAGTTCTTCAGCGGTGCCAAATGGTATCTTGCATATCGAACAATTTGGCGATTCTGAATCAGGTACCCAGTAGGAAGGGCGTGCGCTATCTTTTATTAAATCTATCAAAAAATATTGATTAGTCTGTGTGAGGAGGGAAGGGTGACGGCGTGTTCACTTACCTTTAGGATATTCTAAAACCGATGTCACACTACTTAACGTATTATAGATGGTTTCACTATATTTTCTCACTAATATGTCCCCTTCTTCGTTGGGCGGCCCTGTATTGGTATTAGTAGTATAACATAAGTGATCTGATGAATTTTCTGAATATATTGAATGAAAATTTCTGCGATGAAACACCATTACACACATTTATTGCCACAAAGCGTTACTCACCTCGTACTGAGTCTTGGTCTTTATTCAGTTCCCTCTGACAATCATTGCACACTCGTACTGGCTGTGTCCAACCACGGCCGGGTACTGGCATTTTGTGTTGGCTGCACGCATTGCAGAAGCCTTCGCCACATCCGCGGCAATGATGTTTGCGAAGTCCAGTCTTTTCAAAGTTTTTCTTACAATTGTGACAATGCTTGATGAATTGGAAGAAGAAATTTTTCGGGGTTATGATATTTGTTGTGTGAAGATGGTGCAGAATATTGTTAAGTGGTTGTGGGTATTTTTTGAACAAAGTCAGCAAATCTTTTGATATATAGATTTCTTAAGTCAAGAGACAATCATCATCATCACCATCATCTTCCGAGCCGCATGATCCAGTACAGGGGTCGCGGGATGGTTAATGCGTAGCGTGACTCCCCCACACCCCCATCACGGCTCACGAGGCCATTGATGGGTTGCTCGGGCTAAGACCGCCTGCCGAGCGGCCAGGTCGGTCACCAGACGCACCAGAGACAAGGTTTGTCAGAAAATCAGTTTTTTTTTTAGAGCAACATGGAAATATGGGCGTTATGTAAATGTTACATCCACTGTGAAGAATTAGTCCAAATTGTCAGTAAATTAGGTGCCCACGTATGTCTGGAATTAGACCCAAAAGCTTTACTTTATGACAACTGTCGACAGAATACCGAAAATGTTAGCGGCATTTCATGGCGCCTTTCTTCCTTTGAGTAGCGCTACAGTGTGTGGTGGACCTGGGTTCAATCAGCAAACCCCTCTAGCTGGCACGATCTCTGGCTAATTACGTCCACGAAACTCATTCAGGTCTTTATCTATATTTGGGAATGGACCCAGTCGCAGTGGAAAACTGTTTTCCATGCGATCCACATGTCCCATCCACCTCAGACATTGTATCCGTAGGCTCCTGGTTAGAATCATATCCATTTACTGCTCATTCAGTTCGTGATTGAATCTTCTCTTCCACGTGTCAACGCGAACAGGATCAGAGATCGCACGTAGACGGTGTCGAAGAGAACACCGTCTGCTTTTGAAATTGTCGCCGCACAGGAGGGTTGAGATGATCAATGTCTGGAATAAGTTTAGCTGGATTCATGAGACAATATTGACAAATTGCTGATTGTTACATTTCTCCACGATAATCAAAGTTATCACATTGCACACGACGACAACCTGTGGAAATAGGACCCACCAACCTCGACTGCGGATTTCATCAGCCAATGCATGGGAACCAATGCTGATGCGGCAAACGCACGCGCGTCATATTACATTCACCGGATACGCAGCAGGTGTCGAATTTGTCGGAAATACCCTTTGTCACCCTGGGAATCTGGGCAGGTGGAATGGGGATGGCAGGCTGTCGGTAGACTTAGTTCTGACTAGAGGTTGATCGAGTTCGGACGGATTAAAATCTTTATTATACGGAACACTGTTGTTTTTTCTTGAAGTGTCATCGTAAGTCGGACCGTTGGCTCCGCCTCCCCGTTTTCGATTAACAGCGGTTTCAAACAAAAAATCCAGCTTTTCGTACAAAATAATACGCCATGAAATTCATTTGCGTGTGCATCCTATTATTCTCTGACGAGTGAACGGAACCTACAATTTTTATTATAAAGAGTGGTTAAACTTTAAGGGCCGATGTTGAATGTGAACCACACCTAACCGTCAAGTTTTTTTCTGCATTTCATTTGACATTCCTCAATTTCAGACTAACTCAATTTGAACCATGGAAAGATACGCAATCGAGCAATGCGTTAAAGTTATTCAGGCTTATTATGAAAATGGGCGTTCAAATCAATCGTTCATATCGTGCACTTCGTGATTTTTTCGGTCAATTTAATCGTCCGAATGTGCGTGCAATCGGAAAAATCGTGCAAAAATTTGAGCAAAACTTGTAGGAGGTGTGAAAACACCAGTGCATGCTTGTACAGCTCGTACTGCAGAAAATATTGCAGCTGTTCGCGATAGTGTGGCTGAAGAGCCGTCCACCTCAACTCGTCGTCGTGCCCAACAATTGCACCTCTCACGCTCGTCGTTGATGAACATTAGACTTGCATAAAGACTTGCATTTACACGCTTACAAGGTGCAATTGACCCAAGAACTAAAGCCTCTTGACCATTTCAAGCGTCGCCAATGGTCGGAATGGTGGCAAAAAATGGCAACAGTGGATGATCAATTTTCGAAGAAAATCATCTTCAGTGATGAGGCACTTTTTCACGGCAGTGGATTCGTCAATAAGCAGAATTGCCGCATTTGGGCGAATGATAATCCAAGAGTGATTGTCGAAAAACCAATGCACCAGAAATCAACTAATAGAGATATCCAACTTCCTCGTCTCTTGCCCCTGAAATTCGTTTGACAGCTTGTTCTAGTTGTACCATCTGTGAATACGTGAGAGGCAGCTGAAAGTCTTCCCCTTCGAAATAATGATCCATATGTTTCACCCCAAAAACGAGGAGGAGCTTAAAACACAGATCGTGTTCAGAAGGTACATTCATATACTTGGAAGTATATTGGAATGCGCTGATCACTGACACGTTACATTTGAATTCAAATATTTTGCCTTTGAAATATTAGAAAATAGGTAAAGGAAAAGGGTTTTAATATGATTTTGTGGTTGAATTCAATTTTTAAATGAATTCATAATTATATTCCCAATTCATAATAATACAATGATAATGAAATAGAAATTCTGCAAATTCACACATGTATGTATCTCTGTCTGTTCTTTGGTTTATTTCGTATTGTCACTTTAACATTGTATACCTATCGATTACTCAAACACTTCATTTTGCTAATTAATTCGAATTAATGGTGTTGGAGCAGAAGTCACTACTTGAAGCATTTTAGATTTTAACTGATATCACAAATAAACTGTGCAGCAAAATTTGAAAATTTGTTCTACATATCCATTATACGCAGTTCGTAAAGATTTGCTTTAATTTTAAAATGCAACTTGTGAAATAAACTTCTTTTTCGCATGTTATAATACTATTTAATTTGCTAAACTTGACGAACATCACTCATGGAATGTTTCCAGATCGTGGGCAAGTTAAACAAATTGGAAATGCATTTGACACTCTTACGGGCAAAATATGATTTGGAGGGGTAAACAGCTGATCAAAAGACACCACTTGTGAAAGTATGCGTAAAATATAGCTTCCAAATAAAGAAGTATGCGTGTTTTGCGGTAGGTCATGGAATTTTTGGCTGGAAAGTTGAATATCTCTATTAGTTGATTTCTGCAATGCACCCACAAAGCACAAAGAGTGACTGTTTGGTGCGGTTTATGGGCTGGCCAAAGTGAGGCCGGTCAGGCAGTTACTGTGAATGGTGTTCGCTATCGTGAAATGATAACGAACGTTTTTATGGCCAGAATTGGAAGATATGAATGTGGACGATATGTGGTTTCAACAGGACGGTGCCACTTGCCACACAGCTAACGAAACAATGGCTCTTTTGCGCGACAAATTCAATGGCCGTGTTATCTCACGTGGTGGCGATGTCAATTGGCCGCCAAGATCATGTGATTTGAAACATTTGAAAGAAAAGGTGTACGTCGATAAGCCAGCAACAATTCAAGAGCTAAAGGATGAGATAATTCGCCACATTAAAGGCATATAACCTCAATTATGCTTCAGCGTCATCGAAAATTTGGACCATCGGATGGAGGTGTGCCCCGAGGTCGCGGCCATATATAATTGAACCACACCAATATTATCATAATAAAAAGAAATGACAATCATTTCCTAAATAATTTGTGTTTTATTCAAAATCATCATCGGCCCTTAAAATTATTTATGCTGACTCTGAACGAAGGAATTTGAGAAGTTCCATTGTTGTGAATGTTGATAGTGTCGAAAATATAACCCAAACATTGAGCGTAGGTCGGCCTTTCCTCTACCGTCACTGCTTGGCGGCCTCAGAATGACAACTTCAGACTAAATAAAACGAATAATCTAAGACAACAAACAGCCTTTTGTTAAATAATTTCACGGTGGAAGGGAGCAGTTCTGATAAATATCAACGATACCATATTATGCGTTGAGTAGCGATGTGCTAAACCACAACCTTCTTAAACGGAGTTAACCCGAGTTGGAATTGAAGCAAGCCCAGTTGCAACCCGAGTCGGCTAACTCGATTCCAAACAATTATACAGTGGATCCGCGGTAATCCGACAAACATTTTCCAAGGACACTGCATTTTTTTATCAAATTTGTCGGACTATAAGAGTACTGCCTCAGACTCCCTGTAGTTTGGAACCTTTTCGGATCATAATCCGACAAATTACAAAGCAAAGTGTAATATAAACCATAATTTGTACATATGCGGAATTTAATAAAGCTAAACAACAGAATAGAGATCAATACACGTCAAGCAAAATTCGTGGTGTAGCGAATTAGTTACAACCTGTTGAAACACACAGAAGACTTTCCGAAATAAATTTTGCGTACACTCGAGTCAAGTATAAATTTAAGACTTGTCGGATTAAAGGTGAAGCCGGTTAAGACATGAACCGGAATACCGATGGTCCCCGAGCATGTAGAACACGTGCCACCATGACCGTCTCCTGACATGAGAAACAGAATCAATACCGATCTCCAACTAGGTATTGAACCGGATATGACAACTCGGTTCAACTAAAACAATTTTCACATGTATGTGCAATGCGCTCACTTTTTCTTAACCAACCGAAAGTGAATTGTGTGTTAACTTCACCTGTTCAATTATTCGATTCAATTTAGTTTCGGCAACTTGGTTTGGCAACAGTCTTATTTTGCCAGTCCTACTTTATGGAGACGAAAGCTGGACGCTAAGCTAAACTGCAGCTCTGATTCTTCGTGCCTTCGAATGAAAAATGCTACGTCTGATATATGGTCCCGTTTGCGAGAGAAGGAGAAGACATAACCGCGAACTCTACGAGCTGTACCAGGATGTGGATGTAGTCCGTAAGGAAAAAATCCGTCGACGGCACTGGCTCGGCCACAAGCGCGTGGACAACAAAGCTCCAGCAAAGAGGGTCTTCGAATCCCAGTCTCTTCGTTCGAGAAGGATAGGACCCGAAACCGAACCTCCGGTATAAGGATCAAGGCATCGTGGACGCAAGGCAGCTTGGTCATGACTTGATTGGATACCGTCAACGATGGAATGCAGCGATATCTCAGGCTCGGGCAGTCCATGGGTCGTATGGCTGCTAAGTAACTCGTTTTGACATAAATTTAACTCGGTTCAACTCGCTTACAACGCTTTAGATGTCACTCCGGTTTGACCCGGCCTAACAACTCGAGTTGACCCATCACTAATTAAGGCAACGAATCTCTGTGAGCAGTCGACTAGTCCCCGACAACATCCCTCTTCATCACAATGACCGAAATTGATCTTAATTAGTTACCGTTTAACTTACTGTTATTTCTGTATTTGGTTTCCAATAACTGGGCGCAACAGTATCAGCCAGCCAGTCACTTAAGACTTTCGTAGGTTGAGATCCTATGCTGCTGATCGCCTCAGTTATATACGAGACTCCATCAAGTACCATCTGCGCCGAATGCACTGGTCCCTTAGCTGGAACATTGCCTCCTTTCCACACGTGCACAATCTCCGATCTGCAAAACAAAACACATGCAAATGTTAATAGAATGGCAAACACACATATGGAAGCTTGTCGTCAACGCACCTCACAGCAATGGCTTCTGGTGGCTTATTTCCGTACCAATATTGCCGCTCCCGGTATATTTCCCCGCAATTCGGGCACTCTATAACAGATCCTTTCCATGCGTACTTCGCGAAACCCAGCAATGAGTTTCCGGTTTGTGTCTGAGTGCCCATTGTGACGACGACCTGCTAAACCAATAGTAAACAAAAAAAAAATTAGAAGATCCTTGCAACTGATGCAAATCATTGAGATTAACTTGCCTCCCGTCCATTTGTGTAGCATTGCTGGCAAAGTAGAACTTTATTCTCAAACTGGTGCTGATAATTACACGGTAAATTGTTCTGATGATTCTCACCATCGATCACATGACCCATGGAGCGTTGGCAACGTCTGCTGCAAGACTCACAGTGGACAGTGCAAGTGAAATACTGTTCGGGAAATGGATTGATCGCCTTCTCAACAATTTCGCCAGAGAATTTCAAATTGAGCGCCTTCATCGCTTTGAAGACCACACCAGGTTGACGTGGCGAGCGTACGGCAGTGTTTTCAATTTCCATCTGTATGGCAGCGATGATTTTTGAAAAGTCCGTCGACCGATCGTCAGCGGTTTTGATGCCAACGTATCGCAGTGAACTAAACGCATTTGTATCGATGTTCTGACGAGCAAAACCATCTCGGAGTTTATCTTCGGCACTTTCTTCAACAGCTACAGAGAGAAAGAGACACAAAGGAAAAAAATGTATTATACTTTTTTCGTTAGGCGAAGGTTGGACGATGATCGGTAAACAGACAATCAGACAGAATCTCTCCACATGTACAGAACAGAACGAAATGTGATGAGATCACGAGAGCTATTCGGGTATCTTTGTGTGAATGCTTCGAGATGAAAGGTTGAAAGTGAAATGCAGAGACAAAGGAACATTTAAAATCGCCGTCGATGTTGTTGACCTACGGCGGATCAAACAGGTGAAGATGTATGACATTGACAAGAAGGATGGAACATTGAAAGCGCTGGCAACGTTATGAAAAGCACGAGGGAATAATTGCATGTGAAGAATCGAAGAAGAATCTACATTTGTACATACATCTGTGTATCTCTGCATCAGTGTTCTCTGAAATACATTTTGTGTTCCTAAAGCAATAATTATGCCGATGACTTTGTGAATTTAATAGAAAATATGAGAGGAAAATACAAATATGAAGACCAGCCCATCTGAATCGACAAGAAGAATTTACTGCATAAACATTAATTTTGAAATGAGAGAGCGCTGCAAGTTAATTTCGAATGTGCTTAAATAAACAATCGAACTGATTCCAATGAAATACACTGTGACAGTCTGTTGACGAGGAAAATGTTCGGGAATATCGAGAATATATTTAAGTTGAAGTCCATAGATACGACACATGACTCGATTGACACTTTAATAACGTGGGTTTCGCTTATGGTGTCTACATCAGATTCTTGAAAAGCAGTTGTCATCTGATCTGAGTTTATAATTTTCACTCCATTTACAATCGATTAAATGATCATCCTGTTAGTCATGTCGTCTGTCTTCTTAAACATTGTCGTAAAATGAAGTCATCGCTAAACGATCATATTTATAAGTCGCGACGAGTCTTCAGGATGACCACTGTTTTCACCTGCGTCCCATAATCTTTGTGATGAAATGTGTATCGCGAGCAAATCATATCGAATTGCAAAGTTATTGGATTTCATGTCAGATGGGAATTGCCCAGTTATTCAATCAAACAGATGCTGTCGTTTACTTAACGTTTTAGAGGCTGTCCCAGCAAAAAAGTTGACATCCTTATAACGAATAGGATTCGCTGTGATATCAACCACATATCGTCCATGAACTTTACTACTACTTGGATTGTTTGAAAACGGAAACAGGAGTTGGAATTGTTTTTTTTTCTCTAAGCAGCTCGCCATTCGTCTTCTCAAAATAGCCCCGAAACACTGTAGCATTCTTCAGGTCGGGATCATGACGATTCGCCAAGTATTTAAATAAATTGCAGTGCTTAAATGGAATGTTATATTCACTCGCCATATTAGCTTCTTCGCGGACAGCCAGACAGCCATTGGGAACAGTTTCTTCCAACTCAAAACTTTTATCAAAGCGTCGCAGATATTTGGAAGAAATGGCTGGCATGCTCATCCTAGGTGTTTGGGTGCCTGACCACACCGATAAATACTTAGCCACAGACGCAACAATTCTCCTTTCCCCTCACCGTCTTTCTTTCACTCTCTCTTTCTATTGAATTAACATAATCAGGGATTACCATCGCCACCTGCGAACTCTTGCTACGAAGGACAGTAACCGACCTGGCTAACACATACCTATCACAGCTACCTGTCAAACCTCCGAAATGATCTGCTAAAGACCGAACCGCGATAGCTTCAAACTTGCTTCCTTTGAGCAGATTAAATATCAGTTAGGTGGTTGAACTCATTCAAAGACAGCTTCCCACGGATAGAGATTGGGAGTCATCAGCAACAACTTTTCCAGAAGCTGCATGGTTGAAGAAACTACAAAAAGCGTTCCACACCTCTTCTGTTTCTGCTCGGATCTAGGATCATCATCATCTGAGTCGATCCACTAACTGGGTTGCGGGGGCAAAACGAAAGCTCTGCAGGCCACTCGATCCTCCATCCAGCCATTGACTCTAACTTACCAAGAGCTATGCCTAAGCGCAACCACTCGAGTTTTCCTAGGTCCTGGGTATGCGAAGCGATCGCCTACCTGTTGGAGACGCATTCAAGGCACACCTTGGAACTCGTGATAATGGGGACATTCGCGCCAAACGATAAAGCCATCGAAGCTTAACCCTTCCGTCCAAAGAAGCAGCTGCGCAATGTTTATCTAGGATACCGATCGAAAACTTATTTCGTACCATCCTTAGCTCCAGTTAGTTCCTGAACACAGAGGAGCTCAACTCCAAGTCATCAGTCAGCTAAAGCACCTCAATCTACCCACCTACTAAAAGTTTGCAACTTAATCTAGTTAAAGTTTACAAAAGACATTATTAATGCTTGGCGACCAATCTTAGTCATCTAAATTACAGTCAGAGATGGATCATGGCCCAGCTTCTACTGACTATCTGCTCTGCTCTACTCTGGACTCAGCTCTAAGATATTTTCTAAGAATTAGTTTGATGCGTCGTTTTTAGGTCGGCATGACTCCCTCAACGCAAGCTCATTAATCATTCATTAAAATGTATTGACGACGATTGCATGAAAGAATTTACAATACACGTTGCAGAGTAAAATAAGCGGAGCGCTTTGATCCTTTTTTTAACTATGTATTCGGATACTAACTTTCAAAAAGTAAAGTAGCAAAAGTATATAAGTCTACGCAAAGCTTGAATGTGATTCCAGACAGCTCGGCATATCTTCCAAAGACCACATCAATGAAGTGTACTAACTTAATTTACCCAAACTGATATACTCATCAGAATGCTACGCAAAAACAAAAAAAAACCTACAACAAAGTACACAAAAACACAGCAAACACGATCTGGATTTACCTTCCATATCAATTTGCTCAATAATCTTCGTACTATACTCACAGCTCTCTAGTGGTTTTGTGTGACGTGTCTCATGGAAAACAATAACGGCTGGTCCAAGGGCCTGCGCAGTCCCGGGGATGGCGAGCGATTGTAAAGCTTGTGCGAAATGCGAACAAAACGCCTTCGAAGCTGTGCCCAAGAAATCAAACATGTCGCTGTGCAGCCGTTCTGAACGCGTTCGATAGATCACAATATCCGATATGGCCAATATCTGCAAATAAAACGAGGTTAATACGGCAGCTTCGATTAGCTAGGAGCACTTGCAAACCTTCAATAACATTCTCATGCGTCGGTTGCTCTTCGCCGAGGTGCCCAGCAGTCCCTCGGTGTCCAAACAGAGAACACCAAGTTGATGCTGCATCGCTGCGTTCACTCCAATTGTGCAGGAATTCTGTTCCGATGACGTCTTGAACACTTCCTCGCCGCGAAAGAATGCATTGTTCATTGTGTGGGATTTGCCATCGCCCGTATTGCCAAAAATTGAAACCACTTTGATCTTGTCATTGTCGGAACAGTGAAGTTTTTTACAAAATATTTCCGATGTTGCAACATGCAGATTCTCGTTCTCGTCCATTAACAGGAACGAACGGCGCGTGTTGCTGTCTGATGAATCGTATGGTTCTTCGGAGACTGTATGGATGAATGGTATCGACTTGAAGTCGGTGCTGGTGACGAGATCTGGTCTCATGGCTTCGTCCTGAAAACGAAAAACAAAAGGATTTTATCGATTTTTCAAATTGATTCTAAAGAAGGTTTTATGGGTTTTATTTGTGGATTTATTCGTGCAAAGAAGCAACAAAAATTGAAGAAGACCTTGATTGTCTGTCCTGCGTTCCATCCATTCTAGAAAGTAATTCATGACTCCAGGATTTAGAAAAAAAGGAGTATTGTCATCGAACCCATTGTCACTAATAAACTAAAACAGAATTCGTATTTTTCGAATCCAAATCCGTACCAACACAACACAACTGCACACGGATTTTCCAGACAGTTGTGAAGTGGAAAACCTGGCGTTTCTTAAAGACGTATAAGACGCTACACATTTCTTACTCACCAGTCCACAGCAGATGTTCTCTGAAATTGAAATGTTTGGTTATGAGTCGGTTTTCCAAATATTACATAAACCTTTCTTCCACTTGCTTATTGTTTGTGACAAAAGGCAGACGGTAGCTGAGTAGACTTTGACTAAGTTGCTCAATTGGGCAGACCAAGATGGGGAGCATAGGGGCCTTCCCTCTCTGAATTGGGTCTGCAGGTTCAATTCGCTAAGACTTATCTGTGTCCTGGGCCACCACGGGATCACGGGCAATGAGATCGCCGATGAACTTGCTATACAAGGATCAGAGGAGATGCTCTTTGGACCTGAACCTGCCTTGGGACTACCCGCGTCCTCGGTTAGGGATTATCATCGATGGCTGGGCTTCTCGAAAGCACAACCGGAGGTGGCATGACTCTTCAATATGTAGACAAACAAAACAAAAGCGCATGTCTGTAAGAAATTCGCGGCATTCCTGTTTTCTCTTAACAGAAAAATTATTTATGAAATAAAACGTCGTTCAAGTGGCTGCCTTCGCAGTTGACTTCGCAGTAGCTCATTGTCACCCCAAAGACCTTGTTGATGGTTTAGGGCTGTAGCTCACGGATTGCTCGGATGATATTGGCCTTAAGTGCTTGAATCATTTCAAAATTGTTGGCATAACATCGGTCCTTCACGGTTTCCTCACAAAAAATAAGTCCAAAGGGGTCAAACCGCAGCTCCGAAGCGGCCAATTGACATCGCCAAGACGGTTGATACCACGATTTGGGAATTTAGTGCGCAAAATATCGATTGTGGCATGGCGCGCCATTTTGCATGAACCAGAGATCGTCGTAATCCATGTCTTCATGAAACGTTGTTCCCAACCTCACTTTCGAAGAAGGCCACAACAGCCACATTCTCGTACGACGACGGAGACCATGAGTGTTGTCCACTAGCTTACCAGTCTCACGAACTTTTTGCACAAACTTGTGTACAGCAACCACGGTGGGTGCTCTATTTCGGCCAAAACTTCTTCTTTTCAAAAATAACGCAATGTTTGGGCTATACAGTACTCACTTTGTAAGTAAATTTTCAATATTTCCCAACGTTGTTCATGTGTAAAGTGCCTCATATCGTTCCGCGGAGGTGTGATACTGGCTTTCTGTCAAGATTTCAAGCGAGAAACAGCAGTCAGAGTCAAAACAACATATGATTTAAAAAAAAACTACTAGACGGCCCACTCATATAGCTGCCTTCTGACAGTCCTAGGCACCCTGCTTTCAATCATCAAGAACTAACTCTGTTGCGTCCGCGATAATTTGGTCTTTATACTGCAGATTCGGTCTTCGATTCCTTCTCGAACCAAGAGGATTGTATTCGAGACACTCTTAGTTGAAGCATTGTTGTCCATCCGATCGATGTGGCTGATCCAGTGCAGTCGACGAGCTTTTGACTTTCAGACTAGATTCACATTTTGGTACACCTCGTAGAGCTCACGGTTGTTTATTTCCTTCCATTTACCTTCCTCGCAGACAGGACCATTTATCCGACGTAGACTAGACCAAGAATGTTTAGCTCATCGTCCAGATGCCGGCACCAGCCTCGACTGGCAAAATGCATGCTTTTTGGTGCTTCGAGTCCAAAATTTTGAGTCCAGTTGTTTCGACAAACGGAAGTAGCATCGATTGCCAAGGGTTCGTTCGCTCTCCACTAGGGTGTCTTTTGTGGAATTCACGCTTTCCCCGAAATAGACAAAATTAGTAAAGGATTCAAAACTCTGAATCTGTCTTTAGTAATGTTTTGTCCCAGATGGAGTATGACGGAACGATTCCGGCTCGACAGCATATATTTTGCTTCCTCCTCATTCACCTTAAGATCAACTCGTTCCGCATGTTCTTCAATAGCCGTGGAAGACAGTGCAATAGACCATTTTGATTCAAGGTCCATTCAAGTCGAATATTAACCAAATAATCGCTGTTTTACCACAAGGCTCAGGTTTTACACCGTAACTTTGTCTCATTTGTCTATTGTTTCAATCCACTTTACTCATTCGCTGCTGATCACTTTCTCTTAGCTTCTCATATTCGTGCCACAACTCATGTTCCCGTTCTTCGTCTTAGAACAGTAATCTCCAAGACATCTGTGCAGCTGCTACATTGATTGCAATAGTTTCGTCTAAGATTCACGGTAATTCCGGAAAGCCAATCCAATTCCTCCTTATCAGTATTTCACACACGATCAGCAATGGTTGGCCATGATTTCCCAGTTTCTAGATGCACATTAAAGATTAGAAGCTCTCTGCATCTCGCTACAATCAGACTGCTGTGCATCTCTTTTCCCTCCGCCGCTGCTTTATCAAGAATCTAGTGATTCCCGCCTTTGTCGTTTGCACTTGTCAATCAGCGCACGTTTGTTTGCTGATGAATAACTGACTTCCTTGTGGATTATGCAAGACTATTTCCTTTTCAATTTCTCAATACCTCACGGCATCAATAATGCATCTGAACTGAACCCGCACTCTGTTAAATGTTTATGGGGTAAACATAACGAGAACCAATTTGCACCCGGTTCATGAGCACCGCCCCTAACATTTGCTAAGCTGTAAAGATGAGGCCGAGCCATAAACCACCCACTTTGTGAATTATGGGCAAATAAATAGACAATGACTCCCAAGGGGCATGAATACAAATCAAGATCCATATTAAATCTGTTCGAAGTGAATTTAATGCTTTTTGGTCGTCTCCCAGGAACAGTGTGATTTGGAATGCGTCGTCATTTCCCGGCACCGACATGTAAAATTGGGTAATTTATAGAAATCTCACCGTCACTGAGATCGGAGACAAATAATCGCAGAGAGACAATCAATCGAAGAGCATGTTGCCAAAAGTTGAATTGCAAATACTACATTTCCACGAGACATCTTAAAATAGCCAACTGTCACTACGAATGTTAAAACATCAATTAAGCGACTAAAATACCATGACGCTAAGTAAAATTGCAATTTAGTGAGAGAATGAATGAGAACATCGACAAATAACCGGTTCCTATCTTTGTGGCCGCACGCCATAAGCGTAAGTTGGAGTTATGACGAATTGGAGCTTTTGTTAAGCATTCTAGCCCACGTTTGTTTTTTTTCATGTTTGATTGTAACACGGAAGTTATTAGCGAACAAATCGTATAACTTTCAGAACGAATTTGAAGAAGCTGCTGAATTTAAAACTGGTTCAAAAATACATATACAAACATCTTCAGTAACCCGAATGTTCCACGAAGGGGGGTAGCGGAAGCAAAGCATGCATGAGAGATCTCCAGGCCACTCGATCCACAGCCATCGACTCTAAACATCAGAAGTTATGCCCAAGCGAGTTTTTGGACTTGGTCCAACCATCTCATCCTGGGTCTGCCAAGCGGTCGCCCACCTGTTGGAGTCGCATTCAAGGCACACATCGGAACTCGTGATGTGGGGACATTCGTGCCAAGTGACTAAGCCATCGAAAAATAGCCGTTTCCGTTCGGAGAAGCAGCTGCTACCTATCACGGCGAGTAACTCCTAAAACAGCACGACGAAATCTCATCTCGGCAGCTTTTATTCGCGTTCTTATTCTTTCGGTTATTACCCAAAGGATTTATTGAAAAAGTAAACAATTAATGTGTCCAGATGTTTTCAAGAGCCGAACAAGACCTGAGCTGTAGCTCTGGACACACACATGGAAGCACTGCATTACAATAATGTCTGTATTTTGGCCCAGATCTGTGACCATTTACAACTAACATCAACTTCACAAGAGCGTGATGAGTCATACATTGTGCATTTTAAGTATTTTAACTAAAACCTCACAACCAGTGTTGTTGAGCGTAACAAGCACTGTCATTGTGAAGTTCGACGCAGCAAGTCACAAGGGAAAATGGATGAGAACAGTCTGCTGTTGTTGCAAAAAAAATAACGGTAACGACTGTAAATAGGACTAGGATCATTTTTGGCCTCACTTGCATGCCCATAATTCCAAGCGGATATCTCTCGCCACTTGTCTATTGCCAGACAGTAACCCCAAGGAGGGAAGGAGGACCCCGAGCGTTCCTAGCGGTGCTACTACATGACACTGCATTTTAGGAGAATATACAAGATGAGACCAACGCATAATTTCACAACGCAGGAGTATTGATTTGTGCCAATGCTTTTGAGAAATTTTAGTACACTACATATTATTGACTTTTGCCCAGATTCACGGTAGATGATGAAGCATCACCTTTGGTTTAAGCTTCAGTTCAACGATCGCATCGGTTTCACAATTTCCACTGAACCTTGAACCGAGTTTAATTTGTAGTTTAAGTTGAACGAGAGCATACTGCCGTTTAAATCTCAACTGAACGCTTTTTTTCAAGTGGTCGTATTTTGTTCTCAAGACATCTGTTGGTCGATAATGGGATACACTTCTTGAATTGAAATCATTTGCACAATCCACTGCACTTTTTAATGTTTTTTTTTTCGACATCCGATGACAAGTTATTTCTTTGTTTTTTTTTTTTTGTACAGCGGAGTAGTCGCTCTAAGATTTACTTCCATTTTTATTTTCATTATTTTTCTTTCCCAAGAACGCACGAAATGGATTTTAATACAGCATAGGACAGCGTATACATCGAGAAACCATACTCGCACCAAATGCAAAGTCATATGCCCAATTTTTGAACTGAACTGAACTGAAGCTCAGATTTCAATACGACGAATAAAACCGAACAAACATTCAAATCGGTTTAAGGTTATGTTGAACTTATGTAGGTAGATAGTAGAGATGTGCCAAACCGAAACTTCCTTAAACCGAGTCAACCCGAGTTGAAATTGAAGCAACCCGAGTTGTAACTCTATTTGATTTATTGATGGTACTCAATTCAAAATACAGCTTTACCGGATATAAATACAGTCAAAACCGGATATAACGACCTTGAAGGCACTGACGAATTTGGTCGTTCTAATCGATATCAAGTGAAGAAATCTGTTTTCAATTAGACATCCTGTTTCGACTTGTTACACAAGTATGTGCAAAAAGAAATAAGAGCAGGTAGACCATGTGTGACGTGATTCGTGACCCAGAACATTATCCGTACCGTATCATAAGAATAGGAACCAACCAATATGGGTGCACTTGCGACCTTCGTGGCCGTGGATCGCTTAGAACAACAGTTGGATCCATTGTATCCCTAATAGGTGATGATTATTTACCTTGAGGCATACTTTTGCTTTTAAAACCATACCGATTCGTTAATGAATCATCTTAGCAGGTTTTTCTGTTCTATACTGCTCAAGTCCTCCAGCTATACGAAGAAGAACTTTCCCAGGAATATTGCTAGGGCTGGGCATTCGCTCTATCAGACTACATTTCTTTCTTTCGACTTTGCAGCGCTTGCAGAAGTCGATATGTTCAATCGCAATGCGTCTATTGCACAGTGCCCGATAAGGACAACTATTAGCATGCCCAGAAATAACGTACTAAAGAGGTAGTCAACTCCTACCTCTCTTGCCCCTCTTGATTTTATCTGACAGCATTTCTTATAAAATGTTCACACTTGTGAATACGAGTGACCTAAATATAACATGGCGTGTTAAGAAGTTTGAGGGAAAATAAAGTAGGATGCGTGAAATCTGTGATATGATGATTTCTGATGCGCATTTCCTTGAGACTAAAGCTGATTAGTCATGTCATGCTACACGTAAACCCAAAGCGTGTATTTTATAAAATAAATGTGATGCATAGCAAAACTTAAACAACCCTATTTCCGAAACACAATTGTAGTACTTCTGGCGTGTTGCGAATTTTTTTTCCCTTTTTTTTTGACAAATCGTCAAGGAATTATATTAAAATTTACGTGCGTAGTGTCAAATCATCCATTGACGGCGAAGTACCTGACGCAAGGGAGGACACAAAGAATGCTTCAACGCACAGTTGATTTCCTTTGACATGCACAATTGAAAGTTGAGCAACTACATCCGTTGAGTTGACTTTAGCATTGGCCTACGTGGCCGCTCCCATAAGAAGGTATGTATTTCATTTAGCTGTCAAAGTATCACTGACGCACGTAAAGTATTCTGTGTGTCGGAGCCTTAAGGAATTAATTCGCAGAGAAAAAAGAATTATCGATTTAAAATCAATAACAGGAATTATCTAAATTCCCTGCTAAAGTTATTTATAATTCAGACAAAGGTAATCGATTGGAAGCGATGGAATTTGACGATATTTTCCATTCGGGCAATGTCTACGTCAGTCTTTGAGAGGTAGTACATTGTGGCCCTTGGCTTTAGTCACCCTTTGTGCAGAGAAACCAATCCAAACTACATTTTCCCTAAAATTGATGATTGGTATTGAATTTGATGAAATTCTACGCTATTTCACAGCAACGTTCCTATAATCGTGTTGCCTCGTTGTCGGTTTTTGACGTAACTTCAGTAGACGTTATTTCTGAATCACCAGGTAAATGTTTCCCAGTTTTCTCCTTGTCGTATTTCCCTCTTATAACATCGGCCAGCGATGTGTCTTGACATAGGACACTTCTCGGGTACAAGGAGAAAGAGAAAATACACAAGTTGACATTGAATTCAATTTTGCCAGATGTCATCAAAGTAAATTGGCTTCAATTTCAACTTGTTTGCGGAGAAGACAACTTTGTCTCGGACACCGACGATTAGATTAGTGACTGCTATAACCTTAAAGTGCTCTCAGATGAGTCAAAATGATGACATTTCATTCAGATTGAATTTTGGTGGTCACTGGATTTGATTCTGGTCACAGGTAGCCGCAATTTTTGTACCGTCCAAGTCACTGACATTTCAATTGTGCGTGGGCAAGACATTGCATTTATTTTTAATTGCAAGTGTGTGGATCGTGACTGTGCTTTGTATATCGTCATTTCAGTTTTGACAAGTCGCTAAAGTAAATGTCTCGATAAAACGATGAATAAATCGAAGCTTATCTTTTGGAATATCAAACATTTTAAGTTGTTGTTTATATTTACTGAAAAGCGTTTACTGCACACAAATCGAGGTCACAGGTCTAGGCTCACGTGTACAGACCACGACACTTACGTCGACCACTGCGCTGATTGTTCATAGTTTGGTTCCAGCCACAATCACATTTTTCTCGTCACCACCTCTTTCGAGTCACAATCCATGCTCACTGAGTGCAATTGTGAAGAAAATCCCTCTTTCTTGCTGGAAATTTCGATGTAAACAAATCAGACGGCAACAACTTCCTCACGATTTAGCACGTAATCCATGTAAACTAGCACGAGAACTTAGTCATTCTAGAGCACAGTGTCGGGGAAGCCCCGCTGCGATTGAAATTACTGTCGATTCCAGCGTAGATTGAAAGCTTTCGCCGAGAATTTACTTTAGAACTCACTCACATTTGCTCGAAGCAATTAGATATTCGATATGGTCACGTTGTCACAAGTGGTTGGAATGCACATGCATGCAAACTTTGATTAAATATTCAACAAGCAGTTCCTAAAGATTCTTAAAATTCATGCACTCTGTGCACTGAACACATCCCAGACTCCAGAGAACCACAAACACACTCATCCACGAGTCGACAAACCCACCATCCACTGGCTGTATTATTAGCAAATGCCCACGAGCACTTGCGAAATTGAAGATCACTCGAAGTGGTAACCGAATCAGCTGATCTCGCTTGATTAGAAACACACGAACACATTCCAGAGTTGGTTTTGTCTCACTTTCAAAAATGTCACACACACACACAAAGAGAGCGAAGCGAAGCAAGACACCACAATAACCAGCAGAAAGCTTCTTTTGCGCGTTACTTCCAGCTACAAAGACGACACCATCACTGGGTCAACGTTCGTGCACGTGTAAACATTTCACAGTTACAAGAAATTGATGATTAAATAAACCGGGTCCTACCTCCGTGATGGGAACGAGGAATGCCATTGCGGAGGCTGTATCGTCGACTTCCTTATTACGAATGGAACGCACTCGCTTGACCACTCAGTCCGCGTCGCACTGAAAATAATCTCTGCTGGAACAACGAAGGCCAGTGCGAACAATTTGTGGGATGGACAAGTGATACAAAGACGATTGGAAGCGTCGCACGTACGTTCACACATGTCCAATTCTAAGGGAAACTTAGAACCGATATTAGTCGGCGTAGACAATGCGTCACCAGTGCACGGTGTCAAGAAACTAACCAATAAATTGCCTTAGACGTGTTCTGGAAAACACTTTTGACTGCTGCTCAGTGCACAGCTTTCAGTGACGCAGATCGGTACTTCAAATTGGCAACAACAACAAGAACAAAACAAAGACGAATATAGACGATATTTGTCCGAACAATATGTTGTATCGCGTGGTATAAGCTTTTTTTTTGTTTGTTCATTTTTGATTTGGCGCGGAGCGTGGAAAGAGAAATTGCATTTGTAGGGTGTCAAGGTTAGTCATACGCTGAATTCAAGATAAGGTTACTCCGCTCAGTGAGCTTGCTGAGTTCTGTACTCTGCGGGGATTGGGAGTGGCAACACAATTATTGATTGACTTTGACGCGTTTTGTTTTGAAAACGAACGTAAGTGGAGTTACATGTTTATCAGCGAATTCGATGCGATAAATTATTGAATTGAAAGTGCCTGCTGTGAGGCAGGTGTGATGAGATATAGAAACCGGATTGATATGAGATTGTTATCTAGTTAGGCGTTGTGCAGTCAGATTTCAAAAGGCACTTTCTATAGTCTGCAGATCGGTCAGAGTACGCGACCAAACACAATTGCTGAGTACTTGCTGAATAAGTGGGAAAAGTAATTGACACTGAATCGGTCTGACTGACATTTTATTTGTTTCTGGTCTTATCGCAGGGCAATTACGAATGCGTTTATCGAAAAGGAGGTAAATAGGGAAAGTATGTTACTCAACAGTCAATGTTTTCGGCAGAGGTAAGGTGAGAGCTTGTAGTATAGTCAGAGATGGTGAAGGTGTCTTCCAACAGGACAGTCATATTTAAGGTGTTTCCGATTCTAAAAGTACTGGAGGAGAGAGAGAGAGTAAAGAATCTTGTGGTTTTCAAGGTCTAACCTCAGCTAGTTTTTAAGGAGATATGTTTGACACTCCGATTGTGATCAATGTTGCTCTTAAGACCAAGGCACGATGATTCATTAGCTTACGTGCACCATCAAATCATCTTCATTCTTTTACTTACCGCAAATTGGAATAAAAATCGCACACCATTTGGGTCAACTATGAGCTTATTATATCATTCTATGAGTGGTCATGGTTCCATCAACCGATGTAGGCTCAATACCGTATATAAACATACGAGAGTGGATCACTAAGTACCGGCGATTTTAAACAGATGGCGTTTGTGTGGAAGTTGGCATTATCGTGCACAGCCATCTGTGAATACTACTGAGTCATAGGTTAGGTTTTATTTAGAAGCCGATTCCGTCAGACGTGACTTTCGTGTTTATCGATAAAATGGAAGCAAAATGTCGATCCGTAATTCGCTTCTTTTTTTTTTATGGAAAAAGATGAGCGAAGTTAATTGCTGTCAATTGAGGCCTTTTCAACGAATTTAAAAGTGGTTGTAGTTCAGTTCTTTAAAAGTAGAGGCCAGTGCTATAAAACTGGCTTCCAAACGAAAGCTGACCCATCAATAAGTCTAAAACTTTGTATATTTTTTGCCATAAATGCACTTGAAATGCTATTGTCAAGCTTATACAGGAACATGATGTATTGTTCATGTTGCTGTTGTTTAATGAGTGTAGCTACAAATTTGTTTCCAAGCATTGTCTGATTAAAGTTCCTGTTGTTGATCCGATGTGGATAAGAGTGAGCACAAAGTCACCCCTCTTTGGCGAACCTTTGATCATTTGATTTTAGACGAGAAGTGTGTTAGATTTTGTTTACATATTTAACAGAAACTTAATTTAGCAAAGGTCTAATTCCTCCTGTAATGTACGTTTAATGGGTTGCATGGCATGTGGACCCGTCTTGTTGAAACTACATACTGATCAGAACAGAAATGTGTTGCCGTGTCCCGATATCGAGTACTAGTAATATCCACTGTGCAATGACACGTTGTTGTACCGTGTTACGCTCCATTTTTTTACCAGAAATAAGAAAGCACGGAGACATCCAACTTCGGCTAGAATTACCCCTAGTCGACACCAGAGAAAAATGTGAGAGTAGTGGAACTCCCTTGTATATCACACATACTCTTACAAAAACCATGGATCCACCACAATATGGCGGCCGATTCGTGGATTTTGTGGGATAATGGCGGTAGATTCGTGGATTTACCCACTATCATGTACTATTGTTCGGAGGGTATTCAAAAGTTGACTCATATTTTTAAGAGCACATATAATGCTTGGGTGAATAAAAATTTAATGCTATGATCTATTTACAGGAATATTTTGGAATATAAGTCTAGTGTTTCAGTCAGTAATTCCCACAAATGGGAGTTTAATAAATCTGCTTCATGAACACACGCTTTGTTCGTTTGTTTACCCGTCTTTTCTGTGTTGAAAATTTAACACCGAAATTCGAAAAAAAGTTCAAGTAACGAGCGAATTTTCAAATAAGAACTTTAATTCACCCCACTACTACGGTTGGGAAAGGGTATCAGCTGTTCGTCAGCTGCTCGCAAGAGCTCACACGTATTCACAGCCACGGGATAGAAAGTGGATAGAAAACGCTGTCAGATGAAATCAAGGGGCAAGGCAGGTAGAAGTTGGATATCTCCTTGCTCTCTTATTTCTGATTTTTACTAGGCCTGCGGTCATTTTTTTTTCCTTTTCAGTGTTGCCAACCAAAGGCAAATACTACCGAAATGCCCAAGACAAACTCAAAACGTACTTTTTATTTAAGACATACTTAATGGAAAGATTAAATTTCGGGATTTACTTGGTCTTATATCTTTTTACATTCCTGAGAGAAACCGCAGAAATAGGGACGTTCTCCTATTTATTCCTCATCACAAGACGAATTATGGTTAACCTGTTCTTTAATATTATTTAATGTAATTTATTAAGAAGACGACTTTCAAATGAAAAGAGACATGTTTAAACCAATTGTTTTGTTACATAAGTGAAGACCACCCCTAGAGGTGTAACCCTGATACTCGACCCCACCGATAAAAGTGTGAGTCATTGTGCTTTCGCGACGCTCGATGTTTGATCGATGCAAACATGGAGTTGTGTTTGCGCTCTCTTAGCACAATACCGCTCTCCCACATCGTATGTCTGAGAAGATGTTGTACGCATCGATGCCAGTTGTATTGTTGTCTCCCGAGAAGCCAGACGAATAAAGAATAATTATTAACAAAAGTGTAAAACGTGTTTTTTTCTTTTAAATACATAGATCTAATAATATAATATGGGTGGCGCTACAGCCCGTAGAGGGCCAGGGCCTAGCTACTCAGCAACCACTCGTGTTGTGCGTGCTATAGTTCTATCACGAGGGGAAGGGACCCACAGTTTTATGCCGACTCCGAACGGCCAATTTGAGAAGCTTTTCCTAGACAGTTATACTCTTTGAGCATTGTCAGTGACTCGAAAGAGGTGAAAAAGTATTTCTTGTCGTACCAGGAATCGAACCCAGGTGGGTCCAAATGCGTAGGAGTCGACGCACATACCCACAACGCCACGGGCCACCACACATACATACATAGATCTACCTAATTATATATTTATTAATATGAATAATAATGAACTGTAGTCAAAACATTGAACAGTTGACTCTCCCTAAGTCGAATTTCTCTCTAACTCGAAGATTTTGTTCGCCATATTTTGGCATTTCCCTCAAGCTTCCATACAAAAAATCATCCTGTAACTCGAACTGATCCACTGTAAATGAGCGATGGGAACTACCGAATAAAAACTATCGAGTTATTCGATAGTTGCAAACTATTCATTCATTTGATAGTCGAAAATCGTTCATTCATCCAATCGAATGATAAAAACCATTCAAATGTTTTTTTCTTGTATGGCTGGTTGGACTATCGACTCTGTTGGAAATATGTTTGAATGGTTTTTGCATTGAATGAATGAATTTTTCACTTGTATAAACTTTGGACTATCGAGTCCAATGAATGATTTTTTCGCTTGTATGAACTAAACGGATTTATTCGATAGTTCCAAAACTCCCAACACTGTTCTAGGCCTTCTTTTAGAAGAGTTTCGTTGAGACTTTGTTGTACAAGAAGAAGTACAATGATTCTTTTGTACGTATGGACATGGTCAGAACAAGTGTTACTGAGACACCTTCATACGATTTTAAATATGTCATGATCTTGTTTTGAACTTCCAACTTCACTTCCTCAGTTCCCCAGTTATACCGACTACTCACAACTATCTTGAACAAGAGTGGCAGACTGTGTAAGTCCCCACGAATCTGGGCGAATGCATATAATTTCGTATTAACTGCACGGATATGGGTGGGATGCGTCGAAAGTTCAACTTGAAGTTGTGAAGAACGCCTGTTTTATACCACATCCTTTCATTTACGACATTTATCCTTTGCTGGTGATAATCAAAGTAACGACAACAACGATTACAATTTCAATATTTTTCTCATTGTAACAATATAGGAGAAGAAACAGGCATTGTCATTTATGAGCATATCCATTAGAACATTGCTGAGAAGAGCAGCTGCAAAAGGTTTAATTCAGGTATTGGATACGCCACTATGTTCAATCTTGCCAAGAACACAGAATGACATAAGTACTCGAACCCATTCGAACAGGCTCTTAGACAGTGAATCTGGCGGTAGAATGGTGGTGCAGGCATTTTGGTTATATCGCAAAGGTATTCCCTAATAAAATAACAATTTCCATTGTTTAATCTCCACACGTTGTCTTCCCGGAGACAGTGACGACGATAGAACCATGAATCAGTCATGTCATGGACGTGCTTATGTATGTTCACTAGTGATTATTATGACTGAATGACTGAAATAGTGTTAGTTCCTTCGAGTAGTATTTCCAGTCTTCGGAGAATTTCTTTTAATTCACCGCAACGACCTCCGCTAAACTATGAAATTATTCTAAGCTATGGAAAATTAGTTGGTCCTTTTTTAAAAATCCTTCACCAGTTTTTTCTAACTTCTTCAACCACTTGTCGTCACAAGACGTCACGTATTTAAATTTCGTTCGCAACACATTGTTTAATCTCTTAAGTTGCTCTGCCAATCTCTTCTCAATCTCTTGCCTCTGATGATCAACCGTCACCAAAATATAGTCTGCATCATCGAGTCTAGATTCAACTGTAGTGCTTCACACATTTGACCTTGACGCTATCGCCTAAGTGTGTACTTTGTGTTTCATTTGTGTGATTCTCTTGCTTATCTGTTTATGCTCATTTAAATATTTTTAGAAGAAAGTGAATTTGTGTTTTGCTCATGCGATAGGAAACCAATCGTTTCATCTGACCTGGACCGATAGCATTTCGGTGAGGTCTGAGAATCTATGACGGTGGTGACATGTGCCTTTTTGCGCACCTTTTGGATCATGAGGTTTTTCTTCTGTCACTCACCTAATCTGAGCAGTCGAATCGGATCCCAAAATCTTATCAAAATTCATCGGAGATAAGTAGCGTAATCTCCGGACGCGTTTACTTGGTGTCTGGTCGATAGCCTCACAAGAGACAAGATCAAACGATGTCCACAGTCACAGACTCCATTTCTCCGTCAGAACAAAGATCTGAGTCAAGAGTGGTTATTCAACTCTGAAAACAAATGAACCGGCAATAGCTTACTCATCAACCGGAGAGCAATTATATGCACATTTCACACTTCACACAGGTGACCATGTTGGGGTGACAACGTGACACAAGAAAGCTAATGTTTCTAAGCGAGGCGGATTAGATCATCAATCGTTTGGTTACTCATTTGGCGAGTGAGCCGAGTAGCCTCGGAGACGGACATCATAAGCTGCTCGTGCTGAAGCTATTTTGAGCATACTTAGTGGCTAAGAATTGCGTGAAGTGCACTTTTGGGGGTCGTGACTAGAGTAGAACTCGTTTTGAGCTTACTCCACTGAAGGGGATGTATGTTTTGTTTGTTTCGAGGTTTCAAAGACACAATGGCTTTGATTTGCTAAACGAAATCAGTTTAAGCTATAAAATTGCTGAACGCTATATAATTGTACGACAGCTGTTTCAATGGATGCCAGTTAAGAAGTTCTTGCTTTTATTGGAAAGGGGACACATTTTGCCAAAGCAACAGTTAGCTTCGGAACATGCTTTGCTAACAAAAACAGTTTAGAACGTGTTATTAAGTGGGAATCACATACTCAGGGCATCACAATCAGACGCGACTAAAGGTTATGTGATCAATTGTTTAAAGCAGGCATCAACAGTTGTCTTGCAGTAGCGAGCGGCATGGATGGCAAATCTCTGCACGAAAAGAGCGTTCAACTGATGCCCTTACTAGCGAGTTTCTTTCTTCACTGTTTTCTTGAATGTCACAGAGTCCGTCACCCTTATAAGACGGATTCTCAAAAACCCGAGCATCTCAGTAAGATAGAGGAGAGAGTTCAGGGAATTCGACTTGATCGCCGCCTGGATATCAGAACAAATGCTGATATCTGTCACATTGTTCTTTAGTCAAGACAAGGATGATTCTTAAAGTAGACGTCCGCTTCCACTCATTCGACTATCTTCGATCCAGCTGTGATCGCTGTATTATAACCCGTGTGTTAATTATAATTTAAAGAATGCAACAATGATCACAAAAGCTCATAAAGGGCTGTTGTCTAGCTAGTTGGCAGCCACAACTCGCATGCTATTGTTCGTTTACGAGTGGAGTGCGCTACAATTCGATGCCAAGCATTGTCTGTAAACCGGGGAGAGATGGCCTTGAAAGCGAAAGTTCCTACTGCTGTTGGGAAATAGAAAAGTCGCAACGAATGGTTTTAGCATTATCTTTGGTTGGACTCAGTTGTAAAATGTACACGTTTTCAGCTGTAGAACTTGCAATAAATGAGAGAAATGCCATAAAATCCTGTCGCATCTTGCTATGTCTAACTCTGATGAGGTGGAGATTGGAGACACTTGGCAAAAATGACTTGGCGAAATTGAAAATATTTCCAAATTTTAGCTGAAACGCTTCCTAATCTCAATCTCGAAAGTAATTATGTCGTGGGAAAAGGATTTCTTCAATGCATACCTATGCTACGCAAAACATTGCCTGCTCAGACGCTTTCACAGATTCTTCAGACTGTTGCCAGACAAACGCACTGTCTGGGGGGAGACTTGCCTGTCCAGCCTCAGGTCCGCCGGCTCTGTAAGGTAAGGTGACCTAGAAAACGAGCTCACTGTGACATGTTATAAGTATTTCAATAGATTAAGTTCGTGCGTTGGCCACATTCAGCTAATCATTATCTCATGGAGCAACGCGCCTTGCTGGTGAGGTTGGACCCAGAGAATAATATGTAATGCATACATGGTTTGGTTAGGTTGGAGTGGCTGACTGCAGAGGGCAGTCGCACTTAAGGATCAGCTGAGCCTAAGCTGACTGAGTAACCGTTTTAGGTTAAGGTTAAGAGGTATGTCTGGTATGTCACAATGTGCCGGCACCCACATGAGGTGTATGTTTAAATTCTCAACCATCTCGTCAAGAGACAGCCTGCAATTAAGGGATGTTTTTGAGGTAAACACGACATTGTCTACGGATTTAATTGCGGCCTGACTGCACGAACAGATGGTGATATCCCTTTTAGATATCACGTAGTTTTTGAGCGAAATGCAAACATACGCAATATCCATTTTACTAAAGATGACCATTTTTTTAAGTGAAAACTAGACAGAGACCCCACAGACTTACGAGGATAAGTAATATCATTAGAAGCAGGCGATCGGGGGTTAGAGAATTGCTATGACAGGAATGATGTTCGAAAGTTTGACGAGGTTATCACGAAGTTCGATCAGAAGCTTGCCAGGACGAAGGTGATCAACTTGCAGGAGAGTCCCCCTCGAAGCTGACGGATCAATTCTGCAGACCGTCAAACAGCGGTATTCAAGCAGAATACTCCACTCAGTCTGAACGACGACAAACGAGAATTCCATTCTCCCCGATCTCAAACTACAATATCGAGACGGAGTTATAAAAAAGTAGTCGGTGCGGGGGCGTCCGCTCAAATTTGTTGAGGATTAAGGGATGATTTTGATGGATGAATGCACCCGCTGATAAGGGAATCACACCTCATCTGTGGAATCTGAGTATCAATTGACTGATACACAAGAGTGGAGATTTCATTGACTGCGCCAACTATAGAGGAATAAGCTAAAGGGTGATTTTTTAGCTATTACCTTTTTGGCACCACCGGTTTAAACAGCTGACGCACGTTTCGTGTTTTGTTTCGCTGTCAAACATCTTCAGTTTGGTCTGTAATTTAACCATGAATCGTCTTACAAACGAACAACGCTTGCAAATTATTGAATTTTATTATCAAAATGCGTGCTCTGTTAAGAAAGTTCATCGCGCGCTTCTTCCATTTTATGGTCAGCTCATTTTTGGCTCAATGGGTACGTAAATAAGCAGAATTGTCGATTTTGGAGTGAATATCAGCCAGAAGCAATGCAAGAGCTACCAATGCATCCAGAAAAAGTCACAGTTTGGTGCGGTTTATGCGCTGGTGGCATCAGTGGACTGTACTTCTTCAAAGATGATGCGAATCGTAACGTAACTGTGAATGGTGAGCGCTACCGTGAGATGATATCCAACTTTTTTTTGCCCAAAATGCAAGAGCTTGACTTGCATGACGTGTGGTTTCAACAAGACGGTGCCACATGCCACACAGCACGCGCAACAATGGACTTATTGAGGGGCGAGTTCGGTGAACATTTAATTTCACTTTCGGGACCGGTCAATTGGCCGCATAGATCGTGGCGATTTAACGCCTTTAGACTATTTCTTGTGGGGCTATGTTAAAGCTCATGTCTATACAGACAAGCCCGCTTCAATTGACGCATTGGAAGACAACATTGAAGCATTTATTCGTGAGATACTGGCCGAAATGTTGGAAAGAGTATGCCAAAATTGGACTAAGCGGATGGACCATTTGAGGCGCAGTCAAGGTCAACATTTGCATGAAATAATCTTCAAACATTAAATTATATGGACCGTACTATCGATTCAAAAAAAGATTTCATGCATTTAAAAAATCACCCTTTAGATTTGGGTTACGTTGCGATTTGATAACCACAGAAACAACTGTGATTGCGATCTTCTGATCACAGTAATTTTAAATTGCGATTTCGAGTTGTGAATTCAAACTTATGACATTGTACTATGAATCTACGAATGGGGTGGGAAATGCCCAAAAGCTCACAACAAATATCTGCCTTTTAAGCCAACCATTCTCCATTTCAATTAATCTGCCACGTGGCAGGGTACCCATCATGACATTGAACATAAAATTGTTTGTGTGAATCAATATGCAAATGCGGTTGTGAAAAAGAGCAGTTAAGGCGAATGTATGATTTTAAACCGAGCTTGTGATTGTGAAAAAATAGCAACTTAGCCTTAACTGTGATTTTTAACAAATAACGAACGCTGTTTAAATCACAATCTCACTTTAAATTGCAATCGCAGTTTAAATACAGTCGATTGCAGACTGCGATTGTGATTTTTCAATCACTGTGAGAAAAATCGGAGTTAGTGATCACATGGCGGTATATACACATAGCTCGTGTGTCTGCACGCTGTTGCAGCACCAGTCTACCATAGAATAAGCTGCTTAAGATCTTCTCTGCCCCTGTGTACGAACGATAGGTGCTTACCAGTGTGACTTCAGGCCAGGCAATTCCATACAGCGCATATTCTAGAAAGCACCCGAAAAATGCAGATGAACACTCACCATATGTTCGCCGATTTAAAGGCCGCTACAACGTGCAGACAGGCGAGCTATATACCGCCATGTGTAAGTTCATTCCTCCCGAACTCGTCACGTTGTGCAGGATAACGACGGAGTATTCTTGGTGCTCCAAAAATCTCGGTAATGAACTCATTGAGGCCGTCAATGATTTTAAGTTTTTGGACAAATCGACGCGCTGTTGTGTGATTTCTTCAACATCACCCTGGAGAAGACTCACATGCCAACATTAGAGGCACGATCTTTCAGAAGATCATACAAGCGATGACTTTGAGGTGTTTGGCACAACACAGGGTACCGTCAATGAGGCGGCTGGCATTGATACCGAAGCGGCTAAAATGGGTCCAGCGGTAAATGAGGACCAAACGAAGTGTAAGCTATCCTCAAGAGTGGACATACAGCATTATAACTTCAATGTAGGACTGCGTCTACCTCGGCTCCACGGGAAACAGCACAACAAACATTAGTACCGAGATCAAACACAGAGAGAAGATTGCCTACCGCTATTTCTACGGGGTCTAGAGGCAAAGCCTTCTCCCGAAGGACCAAGCTGACTTTACATAATACAATGATCGTCCCTGCCCTGCTGTACGGCATAGAGACATAAACCATCTCAAAAGCGGATGAAGTTCATGGTCTCTTCGAGAGAAAAATTCTGCTTGTGATATTGGCTCATGCTTGCGTTGACGACGTTTGGAGAGGAAGATTCAACCACGAAGTGGAACTATAGAGCGCATGGAGAGTTCAGCTCCGGCAAGAAGTTTTTCACTTCGAACATGTGCAACAAAGAAACAAAGGACGCCCGAGTCTAATGTGGACACACAGGCGCCAGGTGGAAGACCTCAACCACCTTGGCGGAAACTGGAGACAACTACCCAGAGATCGCGCAGTTGGGCCGCTTTTGCACGCGCTAAATTCGTCGCCGATGCTTTCAATGTGTGTGTTATTTCCTTTGTGTGATCCCTTCTGTCTCACCTCCCTTGTCCACTTCGTACAAAAATCGGCGACGAATTTAGCTTGTGTAAACGGGCCCTTAAAGAGACTTGTTGGTTGAGGCGAAGGTCCACCCCGGACTGTAGCGCCAAATAGGGAAGAAGGGTAGCAGTTGCTGTTGTAGGTACCTGCATTTTGTCACTCTTACGAGCGATAAAGGTAATATCTTTGTATTTGAGCAACGAGCGACCGAAGTACAGTCTGACTGCACATGGCACCGGATGTCTTTTTGAACACACACAAAATAATCTCCCTCTCATGCGCACATTCATACATTTTCCCCTGAGCAACGTAGGACGGCTGCAGAGACTCATTGTTCTCGAGCTTGTGTGTTTTGGCAAAAACCTCCCATTCTGTCCAACGGATCAGAACAAGAATAAAAGGAAAGAGGGTTGTTGAACGAACCCTGTAGAGGTTCGACGATGAAATCAATATAGTAGGACGCGTTTGCTTTGAAAATCTGGGTCACGCAAACAAATCTGACAAAACGCAATTAACGACAATGAATCACGGATGAATCAAACACGCAACTCACAATGTTCTGTACCTAAGTGGCGTATAATCCACTAACGCAGATTGACTACTGCGTCTCAAGCAGAACGAGGATTGGAAATTTAAACAACCACGCTATTGGACTTATTTTTTTTTTGTAGCAAAGCAACTCACTTGAAAGATCTAGCAATTTAAGTCCTCACACGATTCTGGGTTCAACACTTGGCAGTTGATAACGAATGCCCAAGGTCTGATAACAATCCACTGAACCACACAAAGCGCTCGAAAATCTCCAGTGAATGTGTTTGGTCTTGGCGATCTTTTTTGTTTTATTGAACAGCACTTTAACAACCAGTGGCTGTGGTCTAATAAACAATTAACCAGTGAGAGAATAACATAAACACTGGCCCGCCAAACACAATCACAACCACTGACCCCCCATACACAGTGCGAACTAGAATGCGCGTCACAAACTAATCGCCGTGTTGACTCTCTTTGACGAGGCAGCATTCAACGAAGGCAAACACTATGCGAACGCTTAGATAATCGTATTCGCTTGATGTTAGCCCTGCGTATGCGTTTATGGAAAGCAACAAACAAAAACTGAAAGGAAAACATATTGCGCATCTGATTCGAACAAATTGAATTAATAATTGTTATGGATACCACGCTTCACGTTTGTGCATACACAACGAGTCGACGAGTTCCGTAATCATCATGTGAACACATGCGATTTGTTGCTGTCCAAGTGCAATAAAGTACAGCAGCAACAAAAAGCAAAAAAACCAAAACCAAAATTACGTTCTCGGTGTTAAATTGTGGAACACTTCCAAGTTATTTTCGAGACAAACCGACTGTGAGTTCAGTTGCCTTTCTTCGATTTGTCTGTCGTCAACGACGACGATCTGACTGTCACGATGTTTATTCGCTTCGTATGCAGCGCGGAACAAATACGCTGAAGGTAACATGAAAACAAAGATCCAATGCCCTCCCAAGTCTCAACCGATGTGTAAATGGAGGGGGGGGAAAGGGGGTTGTTGGGGAGACTTGATACTAGCAGCTTACCTTGACAAAAGCTAGAGAATCCATTGACTCCATGATCGAGGAGTTCTTTCCATCGTGGTTCGAATCAATTTTCAACATTTTCCACTTATTGCCTCTGCACTGGTGTATCGGAAAACGTTCAACGCTAATGTACGGTACGATTTTATGAAGAAAATCGTGAAAATGCCGACAGTTGCATGGGAAAAATCACGTTTAAATTCTCTGAACTGATTGGCACACCCCACTGCTGTAAACATGCACACTCTCACTTTACACTTTACACTAGCCAACTCGGTGATGGCTTAACGTTTTTCTTTTTTTGGTGATAACCAATTGCCAGGTGCGATTGGCAAACGCTTCTACCAGGCGAATATAAACAATTCAGAAAGAGATTTTGATGAATTTGTAAATATCCGCGAAGAAACGTGATACTGACTTTGGAAAATCTTTTTTTCTTTTGTTTGACAAGTGACAGCGGTAGGACGAGGTAAGCTTGGTTGTCAAATGTCAAATGTGCTGTGGTACAGTAGAGGCGTGAAATTGTGTGCTGAGGTGAATGCGATGCAACTGTTACCAATCAACTAATTGGGAAATATTTTTGGCGTCTTTCTTGAGACGAAAGTGATTTTTAATCACTGTCTACTACAGCCAGGGTCTATTATGAAGTAACGTGTCCCTGTCTGTGCATTGTAACAGTTTAAAGGGCCGACTTCTGGTCTCGTTCATAGGTCATGCACAAAAGCGGCGTTCACACTCAACGATTTGTCGATACGATTTGCTTCAAAACCGTGCTTAAAGGGCCAAGTCCTCAATATGAACGCTTGTTACTTCAAAGTTGGCACACTTGTAGTACGGTAGACAAAGCATTTCGACTTTATACCAATTTGTCGTCAAGCAAATCGTATCGACAAATTGTTCAGTGTAAACGCGGCTAAAGGACCGCATAGCAGAGAATGTCTGGGTTAAATTTTTGCGGCCTTGTATACGTAAATTAAATATGTCGCGTCAATAATTGCGATAATCGTTGTATTTACCACACAATTTATTGCACCACATCCCCCGCCCGGCAACGATGCACTCTTCTCCACAATCACCAACAATTTCAACACTGCAACTTCGCGTGCCATGGCAACACTACTCATCCATTAGTCATCCATCTGTCGTTAGTAATCCGTCAAAATTTTTTCTCAACAATTCGTCTCTGCAGTTTCCATTGCCATCAGGGGTCATTTTCAAACGATTTTATGCGCAAATTCCTCTTAAGCCGTGAAAAATGTTCATACGTTTTGTACTAAACTAATAAAATAACTTATTCCGTTCAACTCCACCAAAAATATACCGTCATCGGTTTGTCGATGAAAATCGCAAAGTAAAAAAAAAATCGAATAAAAATCTGCACATCTCCTTGAGCGAAGAGAGATTCTTCTTCACTCAGGATAGGAGCAAGGAAGAACAAAAAAAAAAGGGAAAGAAAGTATTGTGCAGAAGAAAAAAAAGACGAAGCACCATTAAGTGCGTGTCCTCATCCTCGGCCCCCTAAGGATAAGTGAAGAAGTTGAGCAAAATTCTATCCAATCGGTGGAAACCAACTCTGATGCCGGGATTTCATCTCAATGAAATGGGTGAAATGGTTCTGGAAGCAGTCGACGACATCGGTGTCGTCGATGTCTATGATTTAGCCTCGGACATCGGTAAGGAATATGAGAAAATTATCGATCAATTTGGTCCAGATGCTGTTACGGGACTGATGCCAAAGATCATCAACACCCTGGAGCTGCTGGAGGCGCTGGCGACAAAGAACGAGCGCGAGAATGCCACTATTCAGGAGTTGACGGATAAAATCGCCCAACTGGAGAGTGAAAAATTGGAAAAGGCTGAGTTTCGGAAAAGATTTGAGAAGGTATGTGTGTGGGTAATCGTAATCCGAGGGTGATGTGACTGATTTGATTTGTTTCACGATCCAGGAACTTGAGGTAATCGAGGAACAATGGCGCGCCGAGACTGGGGAACTGGTTGAGTTGGTGAGCAGCCTACAGGACGAAAACAAACGTCTGGTCAAGCAAACACAAGATCTGCAGTCGGCATCAGCACAATCATCTGGCCTGGGTGCCAGTCTAACTGAGAGCTTCATTTCGGTTACAAACAATGAGCTATCCACTGCCTTGTCGGACACACAAGTCTTGCAGCGCCTCAAGGAGCAGATTTACAAGCAGCGAGACGAGCTGAAGAAGCGGGATCGAGAGCTGCAAGAGAAGTACTCGGACATTGAGAACGTAAGTGGTTACATCATAGTATCGTAGGGGAAAAACTCGTTACGCATTGTTAGGTTGATGCGGATGGAGCGGGAGCCAGTGGTACCGAGTTGAGATGAATCACGGGGAGAATTTAATCAAATGAGTGGAGTTGTTTGAACTGTGGAAGTAAATAGTTTGTGCGACGTTTTTAATTAGACTAATTGATTGGGCGCAGGCTTATTGTGTTGCTCTAGTTTGCTTATCAAATGGGCAAACAAATTTGTGACCCTCTTCAAGCGAGATGCGAGATGCGGCATTGTCAGCAGTTGAGTTCACTAACCCATGCATCGGGGAGAGGATGAGTTTGATTTGTGTCACCTGAGTCCGTGCGGGGCTTGGTGCTGGGCTAAGTAGTAGCCGTGTGGCAGTTTGTCTCTGTCAAGCGATGTGGATTTTTTTCAAAAGGAAACTTTTAAAATTTCGATGTGTCCATATGTCTGTAACGATTTCATAGCTCAAACATTTGTTCTTATTTGTGGACACCCAAAAATGTGGTTGAGTTACTGGCAAGGAACGTCAGTGACGTGAGTTTTTTACAGCCCTCCTAACAGAGTGTGTTCTTTACGAACTCCTCTGACTGACGGATAGGAACATCATCTATTCGATGTTTAATTAAAGTACAACTTGATGTATTTAGCTGGTGCTTGATTGCTGACAGGGGCTGATTGGAATTCTGTTTAGGAATCTGAACATCAAGGAATGGATCACATGCTCTTATGTTTGTTAAGGCACATTCTATCTAACTATTATAGCAAATGCAAACTAAGCTATGGTCTAAGCTCAGATGAGTTAATAATAATAATATGGGTGGCGCTACAGCCCGTAGAGGGCTAGGGCCTAGCTTCTCAGCAACCACTCGTGTTGTGCGTGCTATTGTTCTCTCACGAGTGGAAGGGACCTACAGTGTTATGTCGATTCCGAACGACCAAGTTTGAGAAGCATTTTCTAGACATTCGTACTCTGAGCATCGGCATTGACTCGACAGAGGTGGAGCCGTGAAAATTTTTTTTGGTCGTATTCTGAATTGAACCCAGACAGCCGCTGAGTTAATGCTGTCTTCCAATGTTGACTGCCCTGGAACCGCTGCTCAGTCTGTAGAGCTTGCGGTTGAGTGTTCTCTTCTATTTACCTTCAACGCAGACGGGACAATATGTATATCCGATGCAACATTTTTCTTTCGAAGGCTCTAAGACTCAGTTTTGCTTCCTGCAGGACTTACTCCCTGCAGAACTGGCAAAATTAGGGTTTCATTGAGCATGATTGGCCTTGATTGGTCCATCGAATCAATATTTTTGAGCCAACTTGCTCCGACAAACTGAAGTAGGACCGGTGGCCAAGTGCGATTTTCCGTCGAAACCTCCACTAAGTTGTCATTTGTGGAGTTCACACTTGTCCAGAGGAAGACAGCCCTTAAGTTCCTCAAAATAGTAGCGATCGATCGTGTCGTGGTGAGTCGTGAATGACACATCAATGTTTGTTTGAAAGTCAAGATCCACATTAGCTTTAAGACCATGTCGCTTCGACCTCGTGACACGGTGAAAGCTCCCACCAGATAATGATAAGACCGGCCAACCATGTCAATTCCATCTGGGGAGTCCAACTGGTGGACTGATTTGCAGAAGGTATTTCCTTTCATATTTCCAGCTGCCCGCCGCTCTGATCGAGTATTGTGCAGTACCAGATTGAAGATATCACACAACTGCGCATCTCTTTGCCGAAATCCGGTGCAAGTTTCAAAAGGAAGCATACCGGAAGTCGTGTATAGAGCATCCCTTATGTGTCAGCATGGTGCGACACAACTAGATCAATTTGCCGAAATTCGGCCCTCCCATGGAATAGTTCCTTGCTTGCTTTAAAATCGATGTAAAGCTCTCTAGCCTTTTTCGGGATTGGATGTCGTATGAAAATTTGGTCTATGGTCGATTTGTTGAGCTTGAAGTTGGACTGGTAAGTGCCGACTGGTGCACTGCGAAGTGGCCTAGACGTCCACAGAGTCTGGTGAAACGATTGCATGTCGCCTACAACTCTTTGATTTGTCATAGTTTATTCTTTTCGTTTTCTGTTTGGCTCCAGGGTGGAGCTTGGCCTCAACCAACAAACCTCTCACAGTCTTTAGCCAGCTGCCTCCAATTGCGCACACCACCAAGTTGTTTGAGGTCCTTCTCCACTTGTGTGCGCCATCTCGTTCGAGGTCGTCCTCTGTTGCGTTCTCCTAATGGCTCGGTATGGAAGACTCTTCGGACCGGAGCTTTGGTGTCCATACGCTCTACATGACCTAGCCATCTTTAGCATTGGATCCGAAGACGCTTAACTAGGTGCATGCCGCTGTACAACCCGTACAGTTTGTGGTTGAATCGCCTGCTCCAGACGCCATCAACGCAAACAGAACCAAAGATCGCACGTAGAGCGTTTCTCTCAAAACGACCAAGAGCTTCTTCATCCGCTTTCAATAGCGGCCATGTCTCTGCGCATGGATGATCAGAATGTTATATAAAGTCAGCTTGGTGCTTCGAGAGATGACCCTGTTACTCAATTGCCTCTTGAGCCCAAAGAAACATCGATTGGCAAGAGTAATTCTGCACTTGATCTCGGTACTGGTGTTATTGTCCCTGTTTACTGCAGAGCCGAGGTAAACGAAGTCCTTGACTACGTCAAAATTTCTGCTGCCCATTATGACGCTCTGTCCGAGATGCCGAAGTTGTGCGTCCTTCCGTGATGACAGCATGTAAAGGGTGGTTAAATTTTAAGGGCCGATGTTGATTTTGAATAAAACACAAATTATTTAGGAAATTATTGTCATTTCTTTTTATTATGCTAATGTTGGTATGGCTCAATTATGTATGGAATAAAATATCGACCAAATGGCCGCCGCGATCTCGGCGGCACAGCTCCATCCGATGGTCCACATTTTCGCTGACGCTGAAGCATAATTGAGGTTCTATGCCGTTAATGTGCCGAATTATCTCATCCTTTAGCTCTTGAATTGTTGCTGGCTTATCGACGTACACCTTTCCTTTCAAATAACCCCAAAGAAAGAAATCCAACGGTGTCAAATCACATGATCTTGGCGGCCAATTGACATCGCCACCACTTGAGATAACACGGCCATTGAATTTGTCGCGCAAAAAAGCCATTGTTTCGTTAGCTGTGTGGCAAGTGGCACCGTCCTGTTGAAACCACACATCGTCCACATTCATATCTTCCAATTCGGGCCATAAAAAGTTCGTTATCATTTCACGATAGCGAACACCATTCACAGTAACTGCCTGACCGGCCTCATTTTGGAAAAAATACGGCTCGATGATGCCGCCAGCCCATAAACCGCACCAAACAGTCACTCTTTGGGTGCATTTGGGTGCATTGGATTTTCGACAATCACTCTTGGATTATCATTCGTCCAAATGCGGCAATTCTGCTTATTGACGAATCCACTGAGGTGAAAATGTGCCTCATCACTGAAGATGATTTTTTCCGAAAATTGATCATCCACTGTTGCCATTTCTTGCCACCATTCTGACCATTGACGACGCTTGAAATGGTCAAGAGGCTTTAGTTCTTGAGTCAATTGCACCTTGTAAGCGTGTAAATGCAAGTCTTTATGCATAATGTTCATCAACAACGAGCGTGAGAGGTGCAATTGTTGGGCACGACGACGAGTTGAGGTGGACGGCTCTCCAGCCACACTATCGCGAACAGCAGCAATATTTTCTGCAGTACGAGCTGTACGAGCATGCACTGGTGTTTTCACATCTCCTACAGACCCGGTTTGCTCAAATTTGTGTACGATTTTTCCGATTGTACGCACATTTGGACGATTAAATTGACCGAAAAAAGCACGAAGTGCACGATATTGCATGCATTTTGATTTGAACGCCCATTTTCATAATAAGCCTGAATAACTTTAACGCATTGCTCGATTGTGTATCTTTTTGAGTTAGTCTGAAATTGAGAAATGTCAAATGAAATGCAGACAAAAACTTGACGTTTAGGTGTGGTTCACATTCAACATCGGCCCTTAAAATGTAACCCTACTTAAAATGTAACTGCTACTATGCTAATTTGCTTTGCCCTGGTTTACTGCCAGATCCATTTTAGCCGCTTCCACTTCAATGTCAGCAAACGCCTCATTGCCGGCTAGCTGTGTTCGTCCAATTTCGTTAATGTCGTCCGCGTGGGCAACGGCCTTTTGGAAGATCGTGCCTCTGGTGTTGACGTTTGAGTTCCGCACGATCTTCTCATAGTTTATTTATAGATCATAGCTTATTCCACTGATTCAATTAATGGGAACTACATGTCGTCCACTCTGTAACTGCAGCAGAACTACATCCTGTCTACACATTGACACAATCTCCTTGAAGAATTCATGTGGAGTTTTGGAAGCAATTCGCTGATTTCGTGATTATTAGTTAATTTCCACATAATTGCGAAGTCTTGGTGAGTGCCCCTAAGACTGCTGCGTAATATTTGGAGCTCTTGGCCCTGTTCATCATTAAAAACGAGCTAAATTCGAATGCACGACCTTTCTGCTCTCAGGCGGCACCTCAACATTTACCATTTAGTTGACTTCAGTTCATTGGGCTTGTTGAGGTGAAGGCCTTCTTTCATTTGTTTGCTGGCCTATTTTGTATGTGGAACTCGAATTTCAGACGAAACTTTTAAATCTAGCCTGTCTTAGGTGGGCCGCGTCGCACTTCTACAGGAACCTGTCCTGTTTTACGTCATATTGTTCTCTCACGAGTGGAGGGAGCCTACAGTTTTACGCCGACCCCGGATAGCGAAGTCTAAGAAGCTTTAGTTAAGTGTGTGCACTCCAAGCGCCATGTCTTGAGCCATGACTTGGGTGGGGTGAAGCCATGAATTATGGAAATTGTTCGTCGTGTCAGTAATAGGCACTCAGTCGACGCAGATCTCCACGGCGGGAACAGTCACCAATTAACACACAACATTTTTACATTCTTGTGAAGAATTCATTCATCATGTACAGCATTATGCTTACATCTTCATTACATCAACCAATTATCCATCAATCCAGCAGGAGGAGAGGACCTGTGGGCATTATTTCCCAAGGTCTTCATAAGCCTCACCTGGCATGCTGATGGTTTAAATTTATGGGTGATGTCAATGAGGCTGTTCTGTCCCAGAGGCATATTCACAGGCTTCCCAAATCGTTAAAAATACATCCCACATCCATCATCTTTCAGGCAGCTTAAGAAATTAATTTTCCTGTCGTCTTTTTTCAGTTTTTTGTTTTGACAAAATCCAGTAATTTCAATGAAAGCATTTTTTTCCGCTGAACTGTCATTTTTTATTCGTTTTTGCCCACAACCCTTCAATGAACTTTTTCCTAACGATTCCAAGCGCACTCCAGTTCATCGCATAGTTCAGTAACCTTCCGTCAATCTCACTTCGTTAGCTGGAAACAAATGCATTCAGTTGCTCTTGACTGAATTCGTTTCCCTTGAATTTATTCACTTTTCGAGCTCTTCAAACCTCAGGCTACTTGGGAACAATGTGTACATTCATTGCTTGCACATGCCAAAAAACAATCGTTAACGTGAAGAAGGTCGTCGTCGGGTATAGTCGTGACTCATGACATCTGCAACTATCAACAGAAATACGCCACTTCCGCCAACAGAAACAAGTGCACAGGCCAAATTGAAAGGAACGGGTGAAAGTTTTAAGAGCAGACTACGCTTCCGAGTGTACTTCAGTTTCCTGGAGAGAATTGTGTTCTTTTTTGTTTTCTCAAAGAACAATTGTTGGTTTGCTCGTTTTTTTCTGTGTGGGTGCAACGTTGTTAATCCAGAGGGCCGTACGATAAATGGTTGAAGGCCATGTGGTGTTTGTGTTAACTGCATTGGGACTTGAATGTTTGTGGTGTAACGAGTTGGGAAAATAATACTTTTAAAGGGGTAACAAATTGAGACAAAGCTGGACGAACACGAGGGCTGATTCATGGTGCTTTCGAAATGAGGATCGCACGTCGGATATATGGTCCCGGATATATGGTCGATGTCGTACGAAAGGGTAAAAGCCGTTCATTGCATTGGCTCGCCCACGGTGCATGTACACCAATGCTCTACCTAAGAGAGTCTTCGAAACGGAGGCTCCCGGTTCGCGAAGGAGAGAAAGACCGAATCTACGTGCCGAACGCAGAACACCTTGGTCTTGATGACTGAATGTGCAGAAGGAAGGAATGAAGCTCTAGCTCAGCCTCAGATCCTCCATGGGCCGCAGGCCTAATAAGTAAGCCAATTGGGTGAGATTGTGTTGTCAGATTCAGCTGTGGTCGATTATCAGGACAAAACAACAGAAGACGCTTGTTGGTCCACTGAGTTAGGTTAGGTTCTCGTGGTGTAAAGGATGGGGCCGCATTGTGATCACGTGGATGTGGTAACTCGTACTCGAAAACTATAACTAAGTGATTAAAATGGCGGACGCTAGCATTGCTAAACTAAGCTTTCGAAGAAGTAAGTTCTATCTACGAGGTATCGTGGCTTACACATCGTCTCTGCAACTTTAGCAGAAGTCGTATTGAAGACCCTTCCTGTTACAAATCGCAAGTAGCTTCGACTGAAACCATGTGCTGCTGTTCTAAGCTCTAGGCTCTAGGCTCTAGGATCTAGGATATAGGCTCTAGGATCTAGGCTCTAGGATCTAGGTTCTAGGATCTAGGATCTAGGCTCTAGGATCTAGAATCTAGGATCTAGGCTCTAGGATCTAGGCTCTAGGCTCCAGGCTCTCGGCTCTAGGCTCTAGGCTCTAGGCTCTAGGCTCTAGGCTCTAGGCTCTAGGCTCTAGGCTCTAGGCTCTAGGCTCTAGGCTCTAGGCTCTAGGCTCTAGGCTCTAGGCTCTGGGCTCTAGGATCTAGGATCTAGGCTCTAGGCTCTGGGCTCTAGGCTATAGCTTAAATTAAGAAAGATTTTAAGCTCACGCAAGTTATGTATATGAGCAGAACAACTGGAAATGCTGACTCGAACCTAGTCAACGAACTTAGCATTGCACACCAAAGAGCGGATATTATGGTCGCAGGCAACACTGTTCGGTAGGCTTTTTCGAAGTTGAAATATTGGGACGCGCGAGCTGGTCTAATGGTGGCTCAGCACAAGACCCTAAAAGTCTGGTTTGGTACACAGACGGATCAAAGACGAAATCTGGAGTGGGAGCAGTAGTCTTTAAAACCAAACACAAGGATTTCCATACCGACGGGGTCGAATCCTACAGTGTTCCAAGCCACCGTCGAGATTTGCGCCACACAAAACCTCCATAAAGGCATTAAGGGCGCCAATATACTGATATTTTCAGACAGTCAAGCAGCACTAGTGGCACTCCCGTGTAACCTTTTCGACTCCAAAACAGTTGCTATGTTGCTATGACGCTCTACAATCCCTTGCCAGAGACAACAAAGTGAAGCTTGGCTGGTTCCCTGGACACAGGGGGATTGCAGGAAATGAATCAGCAGATGAGCTCGCGAGGACTGGCTCGGAATCTGCATTCATCGGTCCTGAACCGTACTGTAATGTCAATTGGACAGCAGCCACAACTCTGATTAACGAATGGGAAAACAAACTTCGGCTAGACCAGTGGAACCATGGTCATGGTCTTAGGAAATCCAAACGTTTAATCAGGCCTTATTCAGCTTTCCTACCGGCCATTGTGGTCTGAATTATCACCTCACAAATTAAACCTTTGCCAAGACATAGTCTGTCGGCTCTGTGCGAATGTCCGGCACTAATATGGTTAAGGAAACGTATCTTCCGTAGGGATATACTCACTTCAGTTGCTTTAAAGAACTACGAAAGACTTAACTACAAAAGACTTACTATCTTTCATTAGGGAAGTAGTACGTCTTCTGAGCTAACTCCAATCGTCCGATACAATAGATCTATCCTGGTCTTGGTGTCATTGCCATCACGGCCTGTGTTGTAAAGGGTGTTTTTTTAGAGGTATAACTAACTTTGAAATGGAATAAAACAAAGATGATTTTTTTAAATTGCTATGAAATTTACTTTATTTGAAAGATAATCTTCTGGCATTATAATTTAAGTATGATTTCTGTCATATGACCGCCACGGCTGACTCGGACGTAGTTTAATCTGGAGGTCCAATTTTTGATGACTCTTTCCAACATTTGTGGGCGTATATCGGCAATAAGGCGGCGAATGTTGTCCTCCAAGGTGTCAATCGTTACGGACTTATCGGCGTACACTAACGACTTCACATATCTCCACAGAAAACAGCCAAGCGGCGTTAAATCGCACAATCTTGGAGGCCAATTCACGGGTCCGTATCGTGCGGTTATCAAACATTTCCTTCAATAAATCAATTGTGGCACGAGCTGTGTGACTTGTGGCGCCGTCTTGTTGGAACCATAGCTCCTGCACATCATAGTTGTTCAATTGATGAACGAAAATGTTAGTAATCATGGCTCTATAGCGGTTACCATTGAACGTAACGTTCTGGCCAGCATCGTTTTTAAAGAAGTACGGACCAATTGTTCCACCGGCCCATAAAGCACACGAAACAGTCAGTTTTTGTGGATATAACGGTGTCTCAACATACACTTGAGGATTATCATCACTCCAAATACTGCAGTTTTGTTTATTGACCATTCGTCCAAAAGTGAGCTTCATCGCTAAACAAAATTCGCCTATAAAAATTGGGATCAACGGCAATCTTGTTTTGGGCCTATTCACCAAATCTACGACTTTCTATGCCAACTATGCTATGCTAACCAACAAATGTCAAACCAAACTAAAGATAAATCACTTGACAGCTGACAAAATGGCCGTCAGTTAAAATAGTGTTGCCAACTTAAAGTTTTATACCTCTAAAAAAAACACCCTTTACAAGAGGGAAAAAAACCTCACGTGTAAACCTACGATGTTTACAGGTCTTCATAAACATTTGTGACCAACCGAGTAGCCGAGCTAGTTGAAGGACAATGTCCACGAATCCACATGAGGTGCAACTAAAATACTTGTCCATCTCATCAAGAAGAGGGTGGCTGTTTAGAGAAGCCTCGCTGCCTGTATATGTAAGGAATCCCTTTTGCTGATCACTTACTTACTTATGTCCTTAAACCCCACGGGGGGCATAGGGTGTCAACCACGCCAGCGCGTCATCTCGTTCAGCAACGCGTTTGAGTTCCCTCCAACTCATTCCTAAAGAGCTCGATTTCTCTTCAACTGTTTTTGCGCCACGTTTGGCAAGGGCATCCCGCTATTCTGCCTGCCTGTGTAAGCGGATTCCACTGCATGGCGAACTGCTACTGTGTGTCCAATCCACTGCCACTTTCTCCTTCGTATTGTGATGTTTATAGGTCCCTGGCCTGTTCTCAGGTGGGGATACGATTCGTCCAAGAAATCCTATGGATGTTTCTTAAACATCTGTTTACGAAAGATTGCAGCTTTCTTGTAATGGTGTCCACTTCCCATGTACTGCATCCATAAAGCTGCACCGACTCCAGCGGAACAGTCGCAGCTTTGGCTGAAAACATTGTTTTTCCAGATCGTGGATAGCATTTCGAGCGCAGTTTTAGCCTTTGCGATGCTACTGAGCAGTAGTTCCAGTTCGGTGCCACCGCGATTATCCGAGATATAGAAAGCTAAATATAGAAAGCTGTTAACTTTCTCGACTTTCTGACCGGCAAATGTTCATTTGGGTACGGTCCCCAAAAATGCTTAGTTTTTGCTGTATTTATTTTAAGCCTTACTTTGTTTGTTTGTTTGGGCGATCCATTATCCGATGCGAAGGTAGACAAACATCGTCAGCGTAGTCTAGGTGTTTAAGGTAAGATGTCAGTCCATCGAATGCCATAATTTCCGTTCGTCAATGCAGCACGGAGTACATTGCTGAAACCACCAGAAACAACAGTGGTGACAGTATGCACCCTTGACGAACTCCAGTTTGGACATCAAACTCCTCTGACAACTTACCATTGTGCAAGACGTGACACCGCCTTCATAAGTAGCCTTTAGTTTTTCCTTTGGTTTCTCCGTTGATGCCTCCACAAGGCCGACAGGATTGCATCTCGATTCAAGCTATCGAAAGCCTTCTCGAAGTCGTTGAACAATAGATGTAGCGGAGACCTAGGGTGTTTTCATAAACGTCAGACTAACAAAGGACTGCGTTATCTATGTTCATTAATGCAGATATACGATCATACTAACTTAGATGAACTGCAGTACCTTCTGTTCATAAACGTCAATAGCTCATGGATGTCGGGCAGATTGTGCACTCACGTTTATGAAAACACCACTATACTCAACGCATTGCTCAAAGATGATCCGTAAGGTGTTTAGGTGATCGATGCAGGAGGATCCAACTCGAAAACCCGCCTGTTCGACATCGAGAGTCGAATTTAAATGCTTTTTGATCCGTTCCAGAACTATTCGAACTAATATTTTGAATACTGCGGTAAGAACGCAAAAACCTCTCCAGTTTCCGCATTCCATCAGGTTTCCCTTTTTCGGAAGCTTGTGATCGCTCGAGAATTAAGTGGAACAAACATTTTGCTGAGTTCATTATGTTTTCTTTTAGTTTGAGTAGAATTCGAATGGTTTTCCAGTGTTTTACAAAGACCGTGTAAATTCGAATGGTGACACAGAGAAAAGTGTGTTAGTCGATCTCAAAGTGTACACCACGTCGCTTACACGTAATTGACGCAGTTTTACTTACTTAGTTGCTCTTTTTTTTCACGTGTCCGGCTTGTTAAACCTCTGTACAATCGGAAGACTGGACGGGCTACTTCCACTCCTTCTCATAATTTTCCAACCCTCGTAACGCAATTCCCTTCAATTTTCCATTACAGTTAAATATTCAAATAGATCGTTTGAAGAGTTCCGGTCGTGAGACCCGTCGTCGTCAGAAACTCTTGCAGGTTCAAGTGAAAACACTCTGCGAAGAACGGGCCGATTTCCTGGCTCAACTACAAGATCAACATCGGGAAATTCTTCAACTGTGCAAGCGCCTCGGTATCGCCGAAAAGGAGAACGAAGATCTGGTGAAATCTCAAGATGACAACGATCCCAATCGACCGCGATACACAACACTGGAGCTGAAAGAATTGATCAATGAACGCGATGAGCTGCTAACAACGATTGATAACCTCAATGAAGAGCTGAAGACCCTGAAGCCAATCGAGATCGAGAAAGATGAGGAGGACGACGACAAGAAATCCGAAGCTGACCTTTGTGGATCGTAAGTGGAATGCCAGCGCTCTGGTGAAAAATTACTTCATCTTTGGACTTTTTCTTAGACCACCTGATCCTGATGCACCGGTACAAGGCCCCTTGCCGTACGAACCCGATGATGCCCCGTGGAAAAAGTCATCCGAATCTGGAATCAGGAAATTGTAAGCATACATTTGAGATTCAGATCCGTTTCTGCTACATGGTTTCCCTTTTTTTTGCATTGCAGCTTCCGCAAACTATTTTATGAACCTGATGGCAACACATTCCCGAAACGTTCCTTGGCCACACTCTCAAAGATGGCACTGTCAGCGACTCCCAACAACAATGTGCAGATCTAAGCGAGCCCAAGTGAATGCCAAGCAACAAACTCAATTAATAATGTGGATCAATGTGACCGTTATGCAGCACGGTAGGATTTTTTAGCCCTTTTCCGTTTTCGTTTTTTTTTTTTTTTTTTTTTTTTCGTTCATTTATACACAGTATTTACGTATAAACTTTTGTCGTCGTACTCCGAGGAACCAAACTACAGCACTTACTTTCCAGAACAATACTTTACTCAAACCTCAGAATATATTTGTAGGAATTTATTGGAACACCAATAGAGAAACAAAAAGAAGATACAAAACACAAAAAAGCATACAATATAAAAAAAACTTAAACTCTTATCGTATTTACAACTAGTCTGAGAGGTTTTTAAACTCAAACACAACTTTTGGATAGAACTTACTTAGCGTTAAACAGAATTAGAATGAACTTTAGGACATAAAGTGTAGAGGAGATGTTGAATTAACGATATTTGATAGGATACCGTAGTTAGTTGAGGTGGAATGGTGGATTGGTAGCGGGTTTGTTTAGCTCTAGGAATGTATTCGTTCTTTTTTCCGTTGGCTTATGAGTATGTGGTGTTAATTCAATCAGTGGAATGGACATATCTCGTAGATTTAAATAATGCTATGTGTGGATGTCTGTGAGGCATTTTGTAGCTCTTTTCAAGTAGTTTTCGTCAGCCTTGATGGCGTTTTTTGGTTGTTTTATTTACATAATGTCAAAGTTGGTGAGAGGACTTGCCGACGAAATTGAATTGAAGGACGTTTTCCAAAACTCATCATTGCTCTAATACTGCAATGGTAACCATTCGAAAACTTAAACAACAAAGGTAATGCCAATGCATACTATTCCCAAGTGCAGCATTGTGAACAGATAAACTGCGCAAACAAAAGCAATTCATTTTGTTTGGAGTGTGATGCGCAATTATGACGTTTTGGAAAACGCCCGAAATCTTTTTCGTAGATCGAGTCATTAGGGAGGTCTTTTTTGAGTTTTGTCTTTTGTTTGACCGTTGCCATGCGGTTAAAGTTTGTGAAATGGTTGCTTAATTTAAGGTAGCCCTAAACGAAGAGCATGCTCGCCAAACTTGTTCGTGGTCTGTGGATGTTTTTCTCCTGTAGGGGCTGGTTCGCGAATCGTTCGCCTTTGGCGAAAAACTTCGATTAGTTCGTGTTCGTTTCTTCGGTTTCGATGTACATATATGTATGTAAGGGTGGCGAGCGAGTCGGCTAACATGTTCTTCGTTTAGGGCTACCTTTATGCATTCGTTTGAGTTCGAGGAAATGTTTCCGCTGCTTTTAAAGACATTTAGGGCTACCTTTATGCATTCCTTTGAGTTCGAGGAAATGTTTCCACTGCTTTTGAAGACATCAACATGTGTTATTATTGGTTTTTTTTACGCTATTGGTCGACCTCCGAACGTGGTTTGATCTTGAATGCTTTTCGAATATGGCGTCTTTGAAGATGGACTTTTTTTAATCCCAGTTCCCACCGGTTTTTCTCCTCTTTCTGGGTCTTTTACACTTTCTTTGGATTGGTCTGAGTCTTTAAGTCGCAATTAATGCTTGAAATTTGTGTCGCAGTGTAGAATTGCTATATATTATCGTTAGCTTAAGACTACATACACTGGAGGAAATTATTATAGAGGCATAATATATAATTAAGTAAGATCCGAATAAAATCTTTTGTTATACTTTAATGTCTGCCCAACGAGTGACTAAAAGTACGGAAGAAAAATAAATTTGATCAAATACGTTCCGTAAAAACGACCATTTTAAAGAAATTTGTGCGAAATTAAAATAGAGGCACAGTTGTTCTGATGGTTTTTGTTAATTTTATTTTTAAATTTGTTTCACAAATGTTGTATGTTAATAATGGGGACTTCCCCCCTTGTTGCTGATGACCTCAAAAATTCTGCTAGGCATTGAATATATAAGAGAATTAAGGTATTCAGCATCCAAGTTCCTCCAAACATCTTGAATGGATTGTTTTAGTTCGTGGACTGTGTTGTACTGCCTCCCATTCATATAAACTTTTTTTGCCATTATTCCCCATAAATTTTCGATTGGATTCAAATCGGGGCCACTCTAAAACAGGTGGATTTTGTCTTAAGAAAATACTCCTTTACCACTTTGGCAGAATGAACCGCAGCATTATCTTGTTGAAAGATGAAATTCTCGCCTCCAATTTCATCCGCAAATTCATCTAAGACATATTCCAACATTTCTAAATATTTCATAGAGTTAATTTTTGGAGGAACGTAGAGGATAGGCATTTTTCCGTTGTAGCTGAAAGCTCCCTATATCATCACACTGCCTCCTCCAAAGTTGCTGCTCGTTCTCACTTCCGGTTTATCCCGCAAATCATGCCAATAGCTATGAAAACCGTCTGATCCATCCAAATTGAACTTCTTTTCGTCACTAAAAATCACTTGTCTCCATTCTGTGGTCCATGACATGTGATTTCTAGCGAACAAGAGTCGATTTTCCTTGTGCCCGGGAGTAAGTGCAGGTTTTTTTCAGTTTTTTGGTGAAAATCAATGTTGGAGTTGCTTGCAATAGCTGTTGGACACTTCGTACACCAATTTTAAGGTCTAATTTCGCCTTTATTTGGGAAGCATAGAGTTTGTTCTTGCGTGCTTCTTGAACAATTTGGTTTTCTTGGCGGTTTGTCACCTTTTTTGGAGCTCCTTTTGCCTTTTTTGTTCCATAGCTCTCACCCAAATTTCTACAACGTTAGGGGATCTTCCTATTTTAACAGCAATTTGCCGGTTGGAGTAGTCATTTTTTTTTAGGAGTCGGATTTCTTCTTGGGTGAGCTTTTTTCCACGTCCCATTATTTTAAAATAGTTATTGAGCTCGGTACTGTAAAATTCAATAACTCTAAATAACTCTGAATACCTATTCTGCTAAACTGTGACCGAAACACTTACCCAAAAATTGATATTTTTCGAAAAATTGTAGTCGCCTCTATTAATTTCGCAGTAACTGCATTCGCGAAACTGCATATCCCAGATTATCCCTCTTTTAGCATACAAATACAGTGGAGTCTCACTTATACGAATATTAGTGTGAAAAGAGAATGTTCTATTTGAAGTAAAAACTTCTTATAAGAGGGTTAATTGGAGTATCGCCGGGGAACGAGAAATTGTTCGCATAGCTGAATATTATGTGTAAGAGAACTTCGTATAAGTGAGACTCCACTGTATCTGGAGTTAAATATAAAGTCTGTATAAAACCCACCTTCACGATGATACCCTCTTATTGTTGGTTGACTTCCTAACACGAATTCCCATTATGTAATGGATAATGTATTATTTTGGATGTTCACGTCTCATTGAAGTATAGCGCCATCAATGATGTTTTTGTACGTAAACAGTTTGTAGGTTTCATGCTGCCTCATTCGTTAGAAGGCATTTATTTTCATTTGGCTGTTGAGAAGGATTAGGTTCCAAAGTGATTTTTTTCATGCCTCTTAGTCAGTAGTAGTTTGTACGTTTACTCCTCCCTTTTTTTGAGACTTTTAAGAAATATATTTTCTAATTCCTGTAAACCCTCTGTTTTGCATTTGATTGTTAAGAAGGCTGCTTACAAGATTCATCTTTAGTCACTTAGTTGAAGGGAATGCAACTCACAATAAAAACAGAAATCTCATTTGCTGTTCTATAAGCTTGATGAATGAAGTGCAATAACAGCATGACTATTCTGTACTTCGTCCGTAATCATTCAGCCCACAAAAAACACTAATTTTCAAGTGCTCCGATGGGCATAATTTTCCAATTAAGTCAGACATTGTGATGTCTAGATAATCCACGATTATTATTTCTTGCCTATTTACATCTAATTTGAGTATTGGATCATCCCTCAATTATAATCACGGTTCCAATGTACCTCACTTTAAACAACAAAATTAAGTAGGTATCATTAAACGCAGTTCACCCTATAGACTGTTGGAAAACATTTGAGTTTGAAATATTTTCAATTATAAACGGTAATTCAACAGCGGATCGTCTTAAGTGATGTAGACATTAGTCGCGACTTTCGCGAATTAATTAATTGTAGGCAAATATAAACCAAACATATTAAATTTTTGGTATGAGTTGCCCATTTGATTCTCAAATTGTTTTTTTTTTTTTTAGAAAATTCTTTACAAAAACCTGTTTTTTCCGCGATTAAGTAATTTTCTTAGCGATCTGTCCAAACTGAAATCGTGATCCACAAAGTGGTGATCAATATCCATTCAAAAATTAAGTGTCAGAGTTCTATTCAGTGCAGAATAAAATGTCAAAGTTTGCAAAGTTACCAGATCACTGGTAGTAACTCGCGTCTCATGTGTACGAGGGGCGTTCAATATATTCTCGGTATCGGAGTGAATCTGTGGTTGTATATATAAATTGACTTATATACAACATTTATATGTCTTCGTGGAAAAAGATTTTCGGATGATGAAGAACTCAAGTCGGCAATAAATGGGTATTCTGTTTAACTAGAGATAAAACGCGAATTAATAATCACATTTATATGAAATTTTACATGAATGCACTAAAATAATAGTATTACTTGATAAATAAGTCAATTTATATATACAACCACAGCTTCACGCGGATACCGAGAATATATTGAACGCCCCTCGTACATCACTTAACACGATCCGCTGTTGCATATGTTTACTGGCGGTCAATGTCTGCTGTGCATACAAATTTATGAACTAATATGCGTGGTCAGGGAGTTATAGGGTGATCAGTGTTTCACGGATTATGCTTATATTTTGAGTATTCAGTCAGAAACTGGTCAGAAAGGCTTCAAGGAACTCAAGACGGTATTAACAAACCAAATAAGCATTTCTCTGACTTATTGCAAAATGTATTATACATATTATACAAAATGTTCGACAATCTGATACAATCGTCTCACTGAGTTTAGAAGGCCTTAAGAATTTCAGCTACATAACCTAAGAAAGTTTGAGAAAATTGAGCCCGAGTTCGTAAACGCAGTATTATCGCAGTACGTCAAGCGTTTTAATTGCAATCGCGTTCATAAACGTCATATGAAAGCAGCAGCTGCGCAAACAAAAGCAACCAGCGCAGGTTATCGTGATGCATCGCAACATCAAACAATCATTGCATAGCATCACTGCCTTTGCGCATGCGCATTTTTTTGACGTTTACAAACTCAATCTGAGTTAGAGGCAGACGTAACAAGCTTTCAAACTAATGCGTACACATTTTTCTTCTCAAACATGCTCCCGTCTTTCAGATATGTTTACAAAAAAATCCATAAACTCCTTGAATCCTTTTATTTCACTTACAACTGATTTCTTCCCAAGCTTCTTTGAGGGTACACAATGCTAACGTGTTATTCTTTCATTTCATTCTCGATAATATTGCATGGAAAACCTATACATATGATTTCACGTGAATCCACGTTCATCAGGCACACGCTGTCGCCTAAAATTAAACAAAATTAACAACATCGAAAATAAAACATTTATTTAGTCAGTCACAGCTCCAAGTATATAGAGAAGGTACATGTGTACCTGCGTAGCCATCTCCAATTAATTACACGTGTATTTGGGGTGACAAAGTATAGCAGCAGAGACAGCGCCGTGGATACAAGACAATTATGTTTAGATCTGCTTGTTTATTTGTATCGTCAATCCAGTCACTTTATCAGAATTGACCTGAAGTATGAATTATCCTCTGAACAAAATGGATACACAAGGAAGTCAACTGGCTATTTATTTAGTTTCTGAGGTCGTTTTTATTGCTAAACTTGCTGTGTGTTAAAACTTGTTAAGTGTGTTCAGTTTTTAAGGATATCTCGTTAGAATTATTAGAGTCCTCCACATTTTACGCAGAGTGTTTTTAAGAAATCAGGTGTCTACGCTGCTTTGCCGACCTGTCAAACAACGTTTATTCGGTTTAACATATTTTTACTTGCGCAGACCGACTTGTAGTCCTGCTGTATCTGTCCGAATTTTCAAACGGAGGTCCGGACTGAAATGTGAATATTTTAACAGTCATAAAAGCAGAGTCAGCGCAGCCGTCTGTATCAGAGAAAACACCCATAGACTGTACTTACTTCATATCAGAGACACAGTAGAGTGCGACTGAATCTTAGCTTCGACTGCTCCGGTTCAGACCTCTAAGATCTCGTCAGGCTTCACACATTCAACGTAAATTCTGATACCGAGCTCTTTGTGGTACTGGCCCTCTTTTTGTTCCTTCTGTGGTTAACTTTTCCTGTTCAGTGTAGGTTCCGACACTTCTTTCTGCACGCTACCATTCCCATTCCATCTCACGTGTTTTTTTTTTTCTCTAAAAATTCCAAGTTCTACTTTTGATATAAACTTTTAGAAATACAAACAAATAAAGAAATTAAAACTTACCGTATGGTTGTACAAAGAAAAATAAAACGAAATTTGTTGATGCACTCAGAAGTGTGTGTGTGCACCAAGGAAGCCTTTTTTGTGAGTCAATAGTAGGATTTCTAATATTTTCATAGTGGTTTTGTTTTTCTGTTCCGTGACCTTAGGAAAAAAATGAAAAAAAGGGGGCTTCCAAGATTTTGACTAGATTTTTTCTCCTTCAAAATAAAACGGTTTGATATAGAAATTTACGAAAAAATAAAAATACAAAAATAAATTTAAGAAAAGAAAATAAAACGAGAGTTAATGAGTTTCAAACGATATTCATCAATAAAATAATAACACATACAGTAATCAATCTTAGTGAATTGTTAATTCGGTTTTAATTGTCAATTTGCATGAAAATAAAAAAAGATAATGAATTTATTTTACAAAAAAAAAAAAAAAAGGACACCAAATGCTCTCTACAAGCTGAGGCAGGCAGTATAAACGAAAACTAAAAAAAAAAATAAAACTTAGAATACATATCGGCTAAGGTCTATTTCGAGCAAAGTGAACGCCATCAGACGAATTTTTGAAAAAGAAAACAAAAACAAAAAATTGTACGCATTTCATTGAGATCATTAGGTGTAAGAGTGAAAATTGCATTCCAAGAGGAGGAGAGTATTGAGAATCTTATACAGTATACAGGTGCCAAAGATGTAACCGATATTATTGCTAATTATGATGTATTTCTATTTTGTGCTAATTCTTTTGTTTGTGATGCTTTTTATTTAATTTATTTATTGTGTAAGAACTTTTGTACACTTAGTTTGTAAGTTATATTTCATTTTTTCATTCACTTTGTCAGTTAGTTTAATGACTAGTGCTTAAGCTTTTCCAATCCGGCGCGAGAGACTGAGAAGTGATTTGCTTTACAGCGGATTGGGATTGTGATTCGAATTGGGGTTTCAATAAAACACAAACAAATTAAATGTTTTCTCCTTTTCAATTCATTTTTGATTGATTTGCTTTGAAAAAAGGCTGATTCATCGTGAGGTTTGATTTATGATGTAAAATAAAACACATCAATTTGAAAGTGAACTTAACATTTTTATCATCAGTTAAAACAACAATTCATGGCATTTACTTTTTGAAAATGATATCATGTAAATGTTGGCCACGACTACGTCTGAGATGGTCCATTCGGAAGGTCCAACTTTGGGCGACTCGTTCGAGCATAGCGACTGGTATCTCGCGGATAACACGTATAATGTTGACTTCCACAGCGCCAATCGTAGCTGGCTTATTCCTGAAGACCTGAGGATTTACATATCCCCAGAGAAAGTAGTCAAAATGTGGGATATCGCAGGATCTAGGCAGCATTTTTAACGTAGTGAAATTATGTGCTCACCATAATGATTTCTCAACAAGTCCATTGTTTTACGCACTCTATCGTTCGTCTTGTTAAAACCAGAGCTCACCGATACCATGTGCTTGTTAAAACCAGAGCTCACCGATAACATGTGCTTGAATTTCAGGAAGAAGAACGGTTACCATTGACGGTAACATTCCGATTTGCCTCATTTTTGAAGAAATATGGACCAATGATGCCACCAGCCCATAAACCACACCGTACCGTCGTTTTTAATGGATGTAATGGTAGCTCTTCGTGCTCTTCGGGTAGCTCATCAGCCCAAATGCGGCAATTTGGTTTAATAACGTATCAATTCAGCCAGAAATGAGCTTCATCACTCAACAAAATTTCACGATAAAACACCTGACTTGCATTGAGTTTTTCCAGAGCCCATTCGCTGAAAATCTGACGCAAATTCAAGTCGCCTGGCTTCAATTCGTGCACAAGTTGAATTTTGTGCGCTTTACGGCCGAGCTCCTCACGTAAAATACGCTAAGTTGTCGAATATGCTAAGCCAAGCTGCTAAGAACGACGGCGAATCGATTCGTCACGGTTTTTGCGTATACTCAGCTACAGCTGCTATAGTTTCTCCATCTGCTCAGGACAAGTCTAACCGTTCGAGTATCATCCATTAATGTAAACTGGGACTCAAATTTGCGACTGTTATTGACATTAGTGGTTTCAGTTGGTCGATTATGCGCACAGTAAGTTCCTCGAATCGCACGAAAAACATTTCTCACTGAACGCTGATTTTCGTAATACAGCGGAACAATTTGGAGACGCTGTTGGGGAGTGAGACTTTCGTTTACTGAACAAAAATGACAAAGCAGTTTGATAGGAGTCACCCGTGATCGGTCAAAAAACTTACTTACTTATCAGGCCGGCGACTCATGGAGGGTCCGAGCCTAAGCAATTGCTGCCTTCCATCGTTGACGGTCCTGGGCAGGCTGCTTCCAGTCATCAAAGCCAAGCTGTCTTGCATCCGCGATTGCTTGGTCTTTATACCGGAGATTCCGTCTTCCTCACCTTCTCGAACCAGGAAGCTCGGATTCGAAGACCCTCTTTGCTGGAGCATTGTTGTCCATGCGTTCGATGTGATTCCCAACTACGCCCACATCCTGGTACACCTCGTAGAGTTCTTGGTTATGTCCTCTCCTCCAATCGCCTTCCTCACAGACAGGATCGTATATCCGACGTAGAATTTTTCTTTCGAAGGTATCAGCTCTGCAGTTTTGATTAGCGTCCAGTTTTCGGCTCCATAGAGCAGGACTGGCAAAATAAGAGTTTTGTAGAGCATGATTTTGGTCCTTCGAGTAAGGAGTTTTTTTCTGTCAAAAAAAGCCTATTGAAAGTCATACCTCACGATGAATCAGTCTTTATTTAGAATGTAGATCTTGTCTGTCATTTGTGAAAATTCATACATAAGTTTATTTACAGAGATCATCTAGGATGGAGGGAGTACTCTTTTTTTTTTCATTTTAAATGACAAAAAACTGTCCATGCTCACTCTTGAATGTCATTCTCGACACACCACAGGGGCGGACCACTGTCATGCATGAAAGATTATCTTACGTTTCCATGCTACAGGCGATGATTCTTCGGACGAACTGCATTTCTGTGCGCAAAGTGAAAAAAAGCCTGGAAATTAATTGCCAGTCCACATAAATATTGGACAAAGCATTGGTTATATCCAAGTCAAATGCTTACTCTTTAAAAAACTTTTTAAAGAAGGTCGAAGTAACCCCCGCAATGGAGTAGGTCTTTATTTTAATTACACAACAATGTCTACATAATTAATTGTATTGCCCATCGGAGTCTATAACTTTTTGCCATCTCTCTGCGAATTTATGGACACCTTGTCAATTGTTGATACATTCAGTTGATGGTGAACCGTATCCTTGAAAGAGCATTCTGCATGAACAGAAATAAGTGAAAATAAGAAAAGGTCACTTAAGACTTCACATCCACAGGTTTTCAAAGAGTTTCTAATCGGTGTAGCAACTCGAAGAGGAACATAGCCACGATAGAACATTACTCATTTGTGTTTAGACCCAGTTTTCTTGTTTCATGCAAATGATCTCAACGCTTTTAGGCGCTTAGAAATTGCAACTTATGTTAATCCCAACGATTGTAGGAATCCCAAGCTTTCACAAGCTTGCGAATTGCTAGTTGTGTCGCTCTTGCGTTTGCCATGAGTCTTCACTGAGTAATGCCACCAAATATTCGTCGTCGGACTTCTTCACTTGGCCAAGACGTTCCATTTCTTTGGTCTTGAAATCGGAGCTCACATGTTTTCAACGAGGGAGTATATAAAGCTCCCACAACATTCGATGACTTTCAGTTTTTGTTCTTTTTGGCTTGGCCAGGAGTGCTGATATTTTTAAAAGCGATTTACATTAAAACGTTTGTACTTCGACGAATTGATAACGATTTATTATTTATTTATGTCCTCTCGGGGCACATGGCACCAACCACGCCTGCGCGACATCTCGCTCGGAGATCCTTCGACGCGTTTGAGCTCCCTTCGCCTCATTCCTAAAGATCTCGCTTCATCTTCGTCTGTTCTGTGCCTCGTTTGCATGGGCCCTTCCCTATTCTGTTGGTCTGCGTAAGCAGATTCCACTGCATGTCGTACTTTCCAGTCGAGTTGTCTTCACCTTAGGGGCTTTGTGAGATCCACTGTCTTTCTCCTTCGTACGGTCATTCCAATGTCGATACATACCCACAATTAAAGTCATATAATATTTAGCCGTGCAATGAAAATATTGGCAGTATTGGTCCGTGGTGTGAAGCCATCATGCGCCATCTTTTGTAGACCACCACATTCATATGATCAAGCCATTAGCCATTACGAAGATCCCACAAGGTGTGTAAACCGCACGGCAATGCTAAAACCAAGATTCAGAGACCCCTGACCACTCGTGGTATAAGAATATATCGTCCGTGCGAGCTTCGCTATTGAAAGATTACTATCAGTTGGTCTCATGAATTGTTGGCCCAACGATCTACTCTACGCACACTTGTATCTCACACCTGGCTAGAAAACCACATTCTGACGTCAAGCAAAAACTTGTCCCAGTAGGTAGCAGGGTGTCATCACGGCTTTGGGCCGTGGCCAACTTGTTGGGTCCACTGTGCCCGAATAATTGCCTAGGAAATACGTGCTTTGGAACTTACCTTTGATTGGAGAATCTGTCTAATGCCGTACGACCCTTTCGATGTCCATCGATGTGATGTCTCTTATGCCAGAGTACAGTGGCCACACAAGGCATGTTTCCAATCCTCTAAGCTAAAGGCAATTACAGAATTTTTCATCGGCTAAAGATCTTATGTATAGCAATGCGATACCCCTGTCCCACCATCCAAATATCTGAGAATCTTGAAGAGCTTTAAGTTGCGTCTAGCTTCTGCATAACATAACCGTCAACGGGCCAATTCAAAGTGAGATTCAAGGAAAGAAATCATCACCATCCCCTACTATTCAGGACTGTGCGATTTAAATGCGCAATCAAGAAACAGTTTTTGAAATAAATTATCTGGAGTTAATGTTTGGTTTTTCCAGCTTGTAACACACTGCAGTTGTCCGATAAGCGGAGAGCAAGAGACACCTTTTAAAGTGACCAAAAGTCGGTTCAAAAGATCTTGATGAGTGGGATGAGAAATGATTTAGTCTTAAAGTGTTGGTTTCTTAATTGTAACGCTTTGATTTCAACCGGTTTGTAGAAGATCAAGAAAAGTAAAGGGTGGTTAAATTTTAAGGGCCGATGTTGATTTTGAATAAAATACAAATTATTTAGGAAATTATTGTGATTTATTTTTATTATGATAGTAATCGTATGGCTCAATTATGTATGGATCAAAATATCGGCCAAATGGCCGCCGCGATCTCGGCAGCACAGCTCCATCCGATGGTCCACATTTTCGCTGACGCTGAAGCATAATTGAGGTTCTATCCCGTAATGTGCCGAATTATCTCATCCTTTAGCTCTTGAATTGTTGCTGGCTTATCGACGTGCACCATTCCTTTCAAATAACCCCAAAGAAAAAAATCCAACGGTGTCAAATCACATGATCTTGGCGGCCAATTGACATCGCCACCACGTGAGATAATACGGCCATTGAATTTGTCGCGCAAAAGAGCCATTGTTTCGTTAGCTGTGTGGCAAGTGGCACCGTCCTGTTGAAACCACATAACGTCCACATTCATATCTTCCAATTCGGGCCATAAAAAGTTCGTTATCATTTCACGATAGCGAACACCATTCACAGTAACTGCCTGAGCGGCCTCATTTTGGAAAAAATACGGCCCGATGATGCCGCCAGCCCATAAACCGTTTGGTGAACAGTCACTCTTTGTGGGTGCATTGGATTTTCGACAATCACTCTTGGATTATTATTCGTCCAAATGCGGCAATTCTGCTTATTGACGAATCCACTGCCGTGAATTCGTCAATAAGCATGAAGATGATTTTCTTCGAAAATTGATCATCCACTGTTGCCATTTCTTGCCACCATTCTGACCATTGACGACGCTTGAAATGGTCAAGAGGCTTTAGTTCTTGAGTCAATTGCACCTTGTAAGCGTGTAAATGCAAGTCTTTATGCATAATGTTCATCAACAACGAGCGTGAGAGGTGCAATTGTTGGGCACGACGACGAGTTGATCGCCACACTATCGCGAACAGCAGCAATATTTTCTGCAGTACGAGCTGTACGAGCATGCACTAGTGTTTTCACATCTCCTACAGACCCGGTTTGCTCAAATTTGTGCACGATTTTTCCGATTGTACGCACATTTGGACGATTAAATTGACCGAAAAAATCACGAAGTGCACGATATTGCACGCATTTTGATTTGAACGCCCATTTTCATAATAAGCCTGAATCATTTTAACGCGTTGCACGATTGTGTACCTTTCCATGGTTCAAATTGAATTAGTCTGAAATTGAGAAAAATGGCAGAAAAAGACTTGACGTTTAGGTGTGGTTCACATTCAACATCGGCCCTTAAAATTTAACCACCCTTCACAAAATAAAGAAATCCCTGGCGACGAAACATTGATAAATGCTGTGCAACCTTGCATTGTCACCTGCGATCAGTACTTTTTTTTTGTCTTACCTTGCCTTGCATCACGCTTGGTCTCCTATAACCTCCTTGTCTCTTGCATCGCAATGACTCTTAAGCAACCTGTAAAGCTAAAGACTTCTCACTCTCTCTCAGTCGACACGACACATTCTACAGCACCAGCGCTTGCCTGTGAGCCCGGTGAACACAAACTAAGCTACAACGTATAATTTTATTTATTTATTATTCAACGATATCTATGCAATGAACAAAAACAATTGAACAAAAAAAATGCTAGACTTTTGGCAGCCCACACATATTCATATGTAATTGTAGCACTTAACCCAATTATTGTTGAAGTTTTTTGTGTTAACAAGTAGCAAGGATAATGATAAATTAAATAAATAAATTTTAAAAAAATAAAATGATATGACTATTGTGAAACAAAAAAAAAAGAAATAAATTTATTGTAGAACATACAAATTGTTAAATTGATATTGATAAACAAAAGTTACATATTATATACAAGGTAGTAGTAACAATTCAAATCCTAAATACTTAGACAATTGAATTTAAAAACAATGGTACCAATTAACTTAAACTAACGCCAAAACTGAACTAATTCTGTACATAGAGGAGCATGATGATTTTTGACCATGACTAAACAAATCCAACCAGGCAACCAACCATTTTCTGACAGAAAAAAAGAGCCACAACACACGGTCATGGCCGAAGCGTATCCGCGGCGGATAAGCGGTCCGGCCGCAGTGTGTTGTGCTTTGGATTTTATTTTTTTGTGAAATTTTCTAATTCTAAAATAGATGAGAACAAAATTGCATGGACATGTAACATGTAACACAATTACAGTGAACAAATGACTTAAAAACAATTGTATTTCTAACTAGAGAATGAGGATGAGAAAAAAAAGAAAGAAAGAAAGAAATTAAGAAGAAAAAAGTGAACATATTTCCATTGTGAACTTAAAGTACTGTTTATTGTTTTATTGTGTCCTTCGTCCCTACGAGGAGGGGCTATTACTGATATTGAAGAAGTCTATACATTCATATACATTATACATATATAAATATATACATTATTGAGGAAAAAAACAAATTATATTGTATTGAATAGCTTTATGTTGAATATAAAATGAATAAAATATATTATATTAAAATAAACTATTAAATTTTTCCTGAAATCGTTTTGTTTATTTTCACGTCCAAGGAAGTGGTTGGGCAGAGTTTTTGGTTCACGAATGCTCTATTCCGCCTGAAGACGTGTGCTGTGTCTTCAAAAAATCAAAGCGTGCAATGTTTTGGAGCCAAACTCTGCCAATTTTATATGATTTTCTTCGAATTACTACAAAACTTTACACGTTCATGGTTGCAACCAGAGTGACGAAGTTAAGTCAAGAAGAAAAATGTTGCGAATCACACGCTTGTATTGGAGTCGTGTTTTTGTTCACTTATTTTCAACAATGACCCCAACAACGACAACACATCGTACCCGGAAGCTAATGAGGATGCGTGTGATAAGCTATAACATAACAATTGATTTGTGAAATAGCCGACTGACTGATCTAGCTGACGCAGTCATTTAGGACAGTGTAGAGCCAATATATTACTCGGGAACTCAATCTGTTCCACTGGCCCAACCACAACGCTGAGTACCATCTCGGAGACTAGGCGCAATAATTGTTTCGTAGTGTGGCATCAAGGGATGGTTGTGGGGTGCCTAAATGTTTTAAAAGTACGGTCGGCAAAATAGTAATGACAGTGATTTAAGCGGTCGGTACAATTTTTGATGAGTCGGTCTTATATATGTCGCGTTATGCCAGATATAGCGTTTTGAATGTTGGCCCCGAGCTCGTCCGAAGCGGTTGGCCTGTTCGCGAACACTAATGACTTGACGTAGCCCCAGAGAAAGTCGCATGATCACCATGCACAATTTCCATTGAAAAGGAATAATTTGTAAGATTTGAATAGATATAGAAAATGTGTTCAAATTCAATGTTTTAAAACGAGCCTCTTGTATTGGGTTGTGAGTTCTGCACAAGCCTCTCAAGAATGATGTTGAAAAAATCACATGACAGCTGCTTGACAGTCTGCTTGTCTAAATTTTGTTTAGACATTGGATGCCTCGGTGAGTTGGTTTCCGAATATGAATTCTCCATCCTCACCCTGCATCTGAGTTTGACAGGAATGTCAAGACTAGACATAGCCTACATAGAGACGAGCTGAACAACGCCGTCATATGCGGCCTTAAATTCTGCAGTAGTTTGAGGTTTTTGTCGTAGTGAACTTCCCCATGTCGAAACCACACTGATAAGGACCTACATAATTGCCAAATTCGTCAGGTTGTGCATTATGACGATGGAGAATTCTCACGGAAAATGGCAGAGAATCTGCCCTAGCCAGGTAAATACCTGTTCGGAAAGGAAACTTTTCCGAGTTGATACGAATCGGGGGATTTTTGCTTCGAAGTAACATTCCGAACATTTGATCGGAACATTTTTCCGACAAAATGTAACGCACTCTGCATGCTGCGTTGCTACGCGTTCAATCTCGTTTTTTTGACAAGCATTCGTGTCAGCCAAAATTCAAACCGCGAAGTATTTATCGTGGAGCATTGTACGACTATAAATTTCTTTCCGAAAACAGATATCTAGTACATAATTTATATTTCCGATAGAGTGTGCGTTGCAGAGAAGTTTCCGTTCTGAACGGTCAGCTCGCTAGGGCAGAATATCTTATAGGCGATGTTTAGGAAACTTATACCTCTGTAATTGGCGCAGTTGAAGGGGTCTCCCTTTTTTTGTGGATGGGGCAAATGTTACTGATTTTCCACTCATCAGACATGCTTACTTCGACCATATCTTACAGATAATTTGGTGTATGAGCGCTATCAGCAGAAAGAAGGGAGCAAGGAGGTATTAAACTTCAGCCAGAATTACTCCTTGCCCACGACCACAAAAAATTAGAGAGCAGTGCAAGTGGAATTCCCTTATAATTCACAGAATCCGCGGATCTACTTCCCCTGTTGGAGAAGTGTTTCAGCAGTTCATAACACTCACACGTATTCACGTCGGTATAAGTTGGATATCGCCTTGCTCTCTTATTTCTGACTACCATCTCATCCCTAGCTGCTAAATAGTAGACAGTCTGCCTGCACCAGCAGCTTTATTCGACCTTAGTCCCGATATCGCAGACGAAGTCAAGTCTTGGTCGGAGTAACAAAATTATCTTCTATCATAGTCCATTGTGTGGAGTGGAACTTTAACCTAAACAACTTTATGTTGTTATTATTAGTCTCAGCAGCGTCGCCCACTATTTCGTTTGCTGTTTGGAAGGCATATTTCGCAAAGTCTACACTATTTATGTAGCCACATGCCACAGTTCTCAGATCTACAGAACATCTTTCAATTACGTGAGATAACGTAGTCGCTAAATAACTCGCGTGGTGCGTCGCCTGTATGACATCTAATTGAGTCTTGCTGGAATCACAGCTCGTGTATACCGATGTCGTCCAACCAGTCCAGCCACAGGAATCACACAGTAACTGAGACACGGTGTCACGAATTGCCCCGAAATTGTTTCCGACTCCTGTCACCTAATTTCAGACATGGGTTGGGCTTATTTATTTACACATAATATTTATGGAGGGTCTTTATAAACGCAGCTTCCGCAGCGGATCGAACACACACTGAACACAGACTGCAGGCGGCAGTCATTTGGTAAGAGTCTACTACAATTTTCATATTCGTCAAGGCAAAGGAGATTTTTTGTGGACGTTAGACGACGAACAGAAATTCTGCGAAATTAAGGAAATGAATCTTGCAAAATTGACATTCACCGCCAATCTATTGCTTTGCCCGCCTGTTGCTGCACATTTCGTTACATTTACGAACAAAGTAGAATGAAGGTGGACCTGCGTGGATCCAATTTGAATTTTAATTTATGAACACAAGTAACTTAGTTAGGCTGTCGATTACGAAGACTCCATCTAGACAATTCCTAGATGCATTACGAAGATATTCCAATCCAAAGACTAGACCACTTACGCATTTTTCCTTGACATATCCTTCCATGAAATCCGTGCCATAAATACTGACTGATTAGGACATTCCTAATCTGTGCGTGCATCGTCGTCCCTGAAAATTACATGAAACATGTGAACAAATTCACATTCAATTGCATGACAAACAATGTCGAATCGTGTCAAACCGTAGACCATTACACTCGTCCACATTCATCAATTGAGCAAGCAGTAACTGACAGGTAATCGTAAACGTAAACGTTACATTTGATTTGGCTTGACATATAATTGGTGTTCGTGCTGCGAGAACATTCACCCTTTAAATTGCAGCCGTTTCAAAATGACCGCTTTTCTGCTAATGCTTCGCTGTAATTTAACAGTCTCATGAGTTCGTTTCGTAACAGCGAAGTCGCAATTTGCCGCAGTTGTGACATTTGTACGAGAAATATGCAACTTGTCAAGGCCACATCGATTTGTGAAACGCTGATCGAAAGGAAATCGATATGAATCTGAATAAAGGGTAAGTGCTTGGAATAATTTGAAGAGCACTACGTGATGTGGCAAAATGTCTTTGAAACCAATCGAGTTCATTGAGCTGCCACGGGAATGGACTAGATTTTAGTAAAATGTGCAGTCTTCGATGACACCAGAGTGGACTAGATTTTAGTCGGCCTTGTGGCCTTCGAAGACCCAGCAATCAATTTCCGCTGTAAGTGTCTGCTCCATTAGATGACTGAATATCGCCATCCTCCACGAATCACAAAAAAAAAAACAACACAAAGCTGAACAAAAAACCTTGACGTGCTGTGACAGCTCAGCCCAAAAGCCACTTTCACGGTGCTTTAGTGTCTCTCCAAGGACAACGATAATGGAATTTGCATAAGTCATTGTCCATTAAACCACTAATGTCCGCGGGCCTCTTGCGCGCGAACCTCTACTCCTCGTTGAGATCCCCTTATTCGTTTATCGCGTGTCACTGTGCAATCACTCACCCGCCAGCGCGTCGAGCACTCAAATGCCTTGACATCTTGCCATAAACACCTTCTGCCGCATCTCCCGGCCCGGACTGTGTCTCTCGGTCTCGGACCGGGGGGAGAAGTAAAAAAAGCACCAAAATGCCACTCTTTCAACGGTAATTGCGTAATAAATACCGTAATAGCGGAATATCAATAAATGTCTTACAAGGGCATGCTTTTCACGATTTTTGATTTTTATCCTCAAACATTGTCTCAACTGTACTCCAGTGAGTCGAACGACTCCGTCGAATGATGGTCATAAAGCTTCAGGATGCTATTAGTACCAACACAGATCATTAATCCTTCGATGTGAACAGGAAAATCCGGCTTCTGAGTGGATAGAGAATGCCTCTTCACAGTTGTACGTGCGCGCGTGTGTGTAGTGCGGCTGGCATGGATGGAGGACATATTTTTGATAATCTGTCGGTCAGACCGTAAATATGGCCATAAAATTTGATAAATGGCTCACTTGACTGATGGCGGGTGTGTCGGCGGCCTCCTCATCGTCATCGTGGTCGTTGGGGAAGTGTGCTTTTGAAGAACTCTTGTCACTGTTGGTGCGGAGTGGGCGACGAAGTGGTAATGCGGTGGGATAGAAAACGTGTTAACGGAAATTGATTATGATGATTCCGTGGCAAGGATGTGCGAAGAAATGAATTTTAGTTGCCAGCGTCAAGGGGGATGTTCATGGGTAACCAACGAGCCAGACTGACGACGCCTTTGAGAAAGTGGAAGAGTGAGGTGGGAACACGTTTTCGTTGGAGACTTAAAGAGCTTTAAGATGTTCGCTTAAAGCTTACGTAAGAGATGAATAGGATTGTTGTGGACGGAATAAACTTGAGTTTTTTTTTTGTTGGGGGTTGGATGTATACACTGGATCACTTAGACTCGAAAAAATACTGTTCCAACCTACTTTTGCTGGAATTTCTTGGTCTTTTCTGGACCAGACCTAGACTAGAAGGCTCTTCTGTGATGAGGAGCCTACATCATCAGCTCTCACCTCATCAGCACCGAATAACTGCCACCTAATCCTAGCAAAGACGGTACAGTGGCAGAGGAAGTGGGGGTTTCATCGCGTTGGCCAAGCATATTTGGGTCTTTTGCGAAAGTGAAGTGGCCCGTTAGTACGCCGGTAAGTCGTCTGCAGTCTTTCCTGTCAACAGATAACAAGAATGCCGCAGATTTCAGACTTTCGGGAGCATGCACTTAGTTTGTCTATATGCTGGAGAGCCATGCCACCTCCGGTTGTGCTCTCGAGAGGTCCAACCATCGATGGAAGCCCTAACCAAGGACTCAGGCACTCCTAACGCAGGTTCAGGTCCTGAGACTACATAGGTAGTACCAGCGCAGGTTCAGGTTCTAAGAGTACCTCCTTGGTAAAGAAAGATCCTTGTCCAGCAAGTTCATCGGCGATCTTATTTCCCGTGATCACGTGGTGGTTCCCCTCTCTCAAATTCAGAGAAGACTTGCGTTCAGGATGTGCTTAAAAGGTTGAGCAAGGCCTTAAGCACAGCTTGGCTGTCGCTACAGACACAATAACTTCGCTCCTTTCACCCGCTCTTCACAATATGGTTCGTGGCCATTAGGATCGCATAGGTTTCCGCTTGGAAAACTGACGCAAATTTACCTAACGAGGTGCGGAGTAAAATGTTGTCGCTCTCCACAAAGACGCCAGTGCCAGATCCTTAATTGGTCTTGGAGTCATCCGTGAAGATTCGACTACAGTTCTTGCCCGGCTCAGATTCTGGCCAAAGTCGACTTTGTATTTACGTCGCAGCTGGAGTACTGGCGTCTGTGCGTCAGACTAGGGTCAAAGGAAATGCGGTGCTCAAGGTACTCAAAGCTCCAGTCGAGTTGGACCGAAGACCACCACTTTTCGAGCATAAGACGGCCATAAGAGTGCAACCCAAGATGTGGATATCAAGGCGGGAAAGATTCAGAAGTGCATCAAGAGCAGAGCCAGGCACATTAGGGAAGGCCCCTATGCAGCTGAGATAGACCGTCACTTAGTGAAATCAGCAGTTACTCACGCAAAAGCTTATTCCACCAAACGACCAATGTGTAGGAGACAAGGGGCCTTACGTTGCAGTGTCGATCCAAATCGGATCTCTTTGATGATAGACTCCAAGATTTGCTGAAAGTTCCCTAAAACTGCTAGAAAAGTAACAGCACCTTGGCAATTTTCGATTTGATGTGTTAAACCTGAAATTCCTAGCGAAAGTCGAAAGAAATACAGTAGAGTCTCACTTATACGAATATGAGGGGGAACAGAAAGGATAATTGTCCGTATAAGTGAATACTTCTTATAACTGAATAGTAGCAGGGTGAAGCAGGGAGTATCGCTGGGGAATGAGACATTTTTCGTATAGTTGAATATTACGCGTAAGTGAGCTTCGTAAAAGTGAGACTCCACTGTATATCACAAGGATAAAACCAGGAACTGACCGATTGGGAACCACGCAATCAGATTGACAGTGTGACCATGCAGTAGAAAGAGAAATTCCAATTTTTTGCGAGTTTGGCAGGGCTTGCTGGAGTCTGAGAAGACTTCCATCCAGGAAGTAGTACGATTCCTGCGATTTCACGCTATGATTTTAATGGTCTCCACAACACACCATCATAACCACTTACCAGAGCAGTGGATTCAAAACAGCAAATAGTGCTTAGTGCGCTCTTATAGAAAAGCCACCAAACCCACATCTTTTCAGTCGCATCTACCCTTTCACTGCAAAAAGACATGCTTTCGGAATGGCATCCCCCTGCCCTGTTGCTGATAGTATCATGTTGCGCAACTGACGGAGATTTCCGAAATGTTTGCATTGTATCTGAGCGAAATTGGAGTTTCACTCCAAAACTCCGAAACAAGTTGGGCAACATCCGAAGCAACAAGCGCGTGTATCTGCACGCTGTACAGTGTACAGTGGCCACCGGTTGAGACAGACTGGTTCAACTCTACTCACGTCATTTGGTTGATTTGAACTCTGTTTGTGTGTAAGTTAGTTAGGAGGATGAGAATAGAAGATGTTATAAAATTCAAAGTCAAACCACTCAAGCGATACCGTCGATAGTTCAAGGAAATGAAACTTCCTCTAATTAGCGTAATCATTCGAACCATTGCTGTAGGCTCAATGTTGACCTTGTCAGCTGAAGACTACCACTTTCCGGAGCACACGCAGAACCAAGGGGAATATTAATAATTGAAAGGTGTTGCAGGAAAAGTTTTGATGGGAAAGAGTGAAGTGTGAGCCGGTGGAGTACAGTCGCTTGTCCTTTGAAAAGTATTTGATGTGGGGAAAAAAAACTGGTAATGGAAGCTCTAAATTCTAACCTTAGTCGGATGCAATATTTTCTATCCGAAGGATATTTACTGAATAAAATTAGCATGCTCTTCCATTGCATTGTGCTTCCATTCTACGTGGCGTATGAGTGACATTTATAAGCAATATGGCTTCGGAAGTCAGTTGGAATCGCCGGCATCTCCAACATTGTGCAAAGCATGGGCACAGAGCAAGAGCATGCATTAAGAAGAGTATCATCTGGTTCAGTACTGCCGGCGAAGCAATTTGTGGACAGTCTCCAAAATCTATTGCGGGCGAAACAATTTGTGGACAGCGGCCGATATCCATGAACTATTGAGAGCGAAGCAATTTGTGGACAGCGGCCAGTAAATGTGTTCCAGAAAACTGTCTCGAAGTAGTTAAACCTCGAAAAAAGGCAACACAATTCAAGATAATACGAATGAGTGCAAGTGATTTTTTCTTTTCCACATCGTTGGAAAAAAATATAACCAGCAGAAAAATGTGTTGAAAGTTCAGTGGATAAGATTCCATAAAACGCACCAATTTTAAATTTTAAGTAAAGGGTGGTTAAATTTTAAGGGCCGATGTTGAATGTGAACCACACTAAAACGTCAAGTTTTTTTCTGCATTTCATTTGACATTTCTCAATTCCAGACTAACTCAATTTGAACCATGGAATCACAATCGAGCAACGCGTTAAAGTTATTCAGGCTTATTATGAAAATTTGCGTTCAAATCAAAATGCATATCGTGCATTTCGTGATTTTTTCGGTCAATTTAATCGTCCAAATGTGCGTACAATCGGAAAAATCGTGCACAAATTTGAGCAAACCGGGTCTGTAGGAGATGTGAAAACACCAGTGCATGCTTGTACAGCTCGTACTGCAGAAAATATTGCTGCTGTTCGCGATAGTGTGGCTGAAGAGCCGTCCACCTCAACTCGTCGTCGTGCCCAACAATTGCACCTCTCACGCTCGTCGTTGATGAACATTATGCATAAAGACTTGCATTTACACGCTTACAAGGTGCAATTGACTCAAGAACTAAAGCCTCTTGACCATTTCAAGCGTCGTCAATGGTCAGAATGGTGGCAAGAAATGGCAACAGTGGATGATCAATTTTCGGAAAAAATCATCTTCAGTGATGAGGCACATTTTCACGTCAGTGGATTCGTCAATAAGCAGAATTGCCGCATTTGGACGAATGATAATCCAAGAGTGATTGTCGAAAATCCAATGCACCCACAAAGAGTGACTGTTCACCAAACGGTTTATGGGCTGGCGGCATCATCGGGCCGTATTTTTTCCAAAATGAGCCCGGTCAGGCAGTTACTGTGAATGGTGTTCGCTATCGTGAAATGATAACGAACTTTTTATGGCCCGAATTGGAAGATATGAATGTGGACGATATGTGGTTTCAACAGGACGGTGCCACTTGCCACACAGCTAACGAAACAATGGCTCTTTTGCGCGACAAATTCAATGGCCGTGATATCTCACGTGGTGGCGATGTCAATTGGCCGCCAAGATCATGTGATTTGACACCGTTGGATATTTTTCTTTGGGGTTATTTGAAGGAAAAGGTGTACGTCGATAAGCCAGCAACAATTCAAGAGCTAAAGGAATAGATAATTCGGCACATTAAGGGCACAGAACCTCAATTATGCTTCAGCGTCATCGAAAATTTGGGCCATCGGATGGAGGTGTGCCGCCGAGGTCGTGGCGGCCATTTGACCGATATTTTGTTCCATACATAATTGAACCGTACCAGTATTATCATAATAAAAAGAAATGACAATAATTTCCTAAATAATTTGTGTTTTATTGAAAATCAATATCCGCCCTTAAAATTTAACCACCCTTTATATGAAATTTGCAATATGATAACACTTTAGGAAGATCATTAATGAACATTGAGAATAATAACGGACCGAGAATAGAACCTTGTGGTACTCCATTGTGAACATCACGGAAAGACGACAGCTTAGAGTTATATATTTATTTATATATTTCACTCTTTCAAATTCATTTCTTTGAGGGTATCCTAGTCTAGGCTTTCAAACCAAAAATCGACGCATTGGAAGTCAATGCTATTTCTGTTATTTGAGCACATACAAATGTATCATTCGAGGTGCGCTTTGTGTGGTTTGTTCAAAATCAAAGTTGGTACACCCTTTGTTAGTTATCCAAACTCATGTTCTCCTTACTGCCTGTGGAAGGTCTGCCACGCGGAATTCAGCCTCAAGAGCCTCACAAAAGCACATTATCGCATTAAAGAAAAACTCCGTCCCTTAATTTCCGCCCTTTCTCAACTTCAACGGCGTTAAACTGCAAAAGGAAGTGCTCTTAGCTTTACGTTCAATAATTCTGCGACGCACAAGTCTCCATCCCCATCAATCGCCCTCCTCGACTGATGCAATAAACAACCCCCGACCCGCTTAATGATTCTTGAAATTATGCACTCTGCACTCCACGCAGATAACCATCACGAAGGCAGTAATTTAATCCACCAGTAAGCCGCAGCAATCTTAAATCGAGTGCATTTGTTGCCCGCAGCACTGGACACGCCCGTCTCATATGCATAACCGCTCAAGGACGACTCGGTGCAGTGTGGTGTGCACATTCGAGAGCAATTCGTCATCGCCTTTGACCATTAATCCGTCCGAAGTATAATTGCAGCAAGTGGCGCGCAGCAGCTTGTTTGCGAAATCTCACCCTCACCTCGTCCTTGCAGCCAATTTCACCATTTTTTGCTTTAATTAAAATTCATACGGGAAGCATGCGTGGTCTCTGTCGTCGTCGCCGTCGTGGAGGACTGTTTCGCCCCCAGGAAGTCGTTGGTATGTGACGACTGGCCGCAGAGGCACCATCTGTCGACCGTTGGAGCTCCGGCTGCAGTGGAAGAACCAGAAATAGGTCCTGGCCCACTGGTTGTGTGTGCTTAACTCACCGCACGTTTGTCGAGCAACTTGGTGTTGCGGTCACCGTTGTATTGGTGTAATTAGAAACCACGAACTTCATTTTGCCGGCTCCCTCACGCTACCCGGCGCAGTCTCTTCTTTTGCCGTCGCTTCTACCCTCGTTTGCGGTCATGTATGATGTCCCACATCTAGTCCCGCTGGCTGTGGATTAAGGTCAGAACTTTGCATATTGTGCCACGAACACGAGAGAGTAGTTTTGACACGAGGTAGGTGTGCGCGCAGTACTCCTCTCAGCTATAGCCGGAGTTTGATGGGATTTTGCGTTTTCATTTTTGCGGGAAATTGCTGCACTGACCTGCAAGCGATATTCTTCGTCGAAGAGTCTGCTGCCGAGAATTCTGGCGATGCGGTGGTGGAAAGTTTTTAATGCGCGTACTTTCGGAAGAATATGACGGTTTTTAAGGCGTTGCTAGAGCTAATTGAATTAGTTTTTGCTGAAGTTTTACGTCTTCTTAGTTAATTCGAACGTCGGTAAGGTAGTGGTCGTTTCGTTGAGCAGCAGACAACAGCGTGGCTCGTTAAACATACTTGTGCCGTCTCTTGCTGTCTCTTCAACATTGTGCACAGTGCTAATATGGATTTTAGTTGCAGTCTAAGAAGCCCTTAAGTGATGCACTTCGGATAACGTCACGAAAGTGATTTGTTGCTGTCACGGTTTTGATTATTTCCACATTTCAAGGAAGTTTTTGAGGCCGGATGTCCTTGTAGGCATCCGCCTATTCAGCACACTTCATGACGGAAAGGAGTCTATTGGAGAACATCTGTCAGGTCTCACAGAATTAATTAAGCGAAGCAAACGGAGAGATACCAGATAGATCCAACAAAGTCACTGCCTTCCGTCCACATGGATACAATGACAGAATGCAAAGTGTACTGATGTACAGATTAACTCTCCAAAGAATCGGATGGCAGCTAAGATGCAAATGTGCGCTTGGGATTTATTTCGAAAACTACGCCATTGTACGTACCGTTAACACTTCCGAGAACCACCTAAATTCAATGGAGGAGTATCTTTGATCTTACCCGCGTATCATCCTACAGACGTTCATCAAAGCAATGTTGATTTTGAAATCGTTTCCCAGGACAACATTTGTTCAGCTTCTGCTGAATTGAAGTGGTTCACCGGGGAGCTCACAGTGAGAAATGATTCCACACAGCCAGGTGATTCGGAAAAGTAGAATCTCTCCCTTCTTCATCCGATGCCATTCTGTATTCGATTTCAAAACATGCGAACAGCAGTCGTTCTGCTTTCCCAGGAAAAGCCCCCGCTGAATAGGAGATTACCGATTAAATGAGGCCAAAAATCAATGCCTCGGAATCACAACAATAAATTACGTCTATTTCGGAGAACAAAAGGATGACGGTGATTGCTTCTGCGAGGCGCCATCCCTTGCTGAGGTCAACGTTGTTGACTATCGATGGTCGATTTTGCATGTTTTATCGCAAAGTCATTATTCAGCACTCTCGCTAAACGAATGAGCAAACAATTCGCCTGATTGCTGCTGTCACATTTTGCCCAGTTGTCACCCCAACCAAACCGCTCCTAATGCTCAACGACAATTCTCCAAATTTGTGTAGCTCCCCACCCCGGAGGGGAGGGGTGGCACATCCTCGCTTGGGAAATTCTCTGAATTATTGAAATCGGTTCACGGAAGCGACAGGAGAGTAAACAAACTGAATGTCAGCTATTCCCCGATGGAACGTGACCCTCGGCTATTGCCCCGTGGAAGGTATTCACATAAATATTCGATTAGGAGAAGCGTTCACCTAATCGATTATGCAGCTCTCTGTACAATTAATTGCCCCAAGAATACGAAGAGCAGCAGCCTCTTTGACAGAACATAGGATTGCTGCAATGAAAGAAACCATTAGTTCGTGTCCTAAGGACCAATGAAGTCCTAAATTATTTGCTTTTCGTCTATTACGCTTCTCAAAGGATTGAATGCAAAAGGAGCACAATTCATTCATAATTCAATACCCGCTCTGTAGCTGGATTTAATTAAACTCTGCTGAGAGAGGACAATTTTCGGCCACTGCTGTGGACTGCACTTTTGCGTCGAGATGATTCGTGTTCGGACCAGAGGACGGAAGCAAACAACTGTCGGCAAACTGCTTTGTGTAGTGCTGCAAATCTCGAGATTAATTACATTTAAATTTAGTCAAGCAGCAGAAATGACAGAAATTTGTTTTTCCTGACAGAGTTATTAAAACAATTTTAATGAATATGATGAAACTTGGCAGCACTGGTGGCGTTTTAGTGTGAAGTTCGGGGTTTTCCTGCGGTCGGTTGCTATTATTTCATTTATTGATTGTTATCGCTGTACATTTAGAATATATTATTCTTTTACTAGTACAGGAATGTTATGAATATGGACATTGAACAAGTCAAAAGTCCCCCATTTCTTGACTTCTTGAAATGTACCCATCAACAATTCGACCATCCACGTCTCCAAGGATGAATCGAAGATGATAGCGCAGTCATTTTAACTGAATTATTAAGCATTCAGTGCTCTATCATAAACCAGCGGAGGTCCTGGCAGATAAGGAACCGTCCAAAATGATACCAATGTTGGTAATACCAAGCGGCCATTAAAGCATTTTTGGTAACTGAGATCAAGTTCAAGCTAGTTACATACTGCGCGAAGAGAATAAGGTTCTTAGTACGCCACACTCGATTACTCTATGCTGGGTCCCAGGTAATAGGGACATATCCGGGAATGTGGCAGCGGATGAACTTGCCAGGAAAGGGTCTGAAACCGAACCATCCCAGGCGTTCATATGTATGTTTTAAGCCACCTCTTGCTGACGTCAAGATGAAAGTGGATAATATTCTCTAACCGCCTGTGAGACTCTCGGATGTTATGGCCCAGGTTTAATAGTGCAACAACCAGCAGACTCCTTAAATGCGATAAAAGTAGCAACGAATGGTAGTTGGAGCGGTGACAGGCCATAATCAGCTGAATCCAAATGCAGAGGCTGTGGTGATGAAGATGAAAAAGAGGGTACTCCTCACTATCTATGCCATTGCCCCAGTCTCTGCCAGTTGAGATACAGAACACTGGGAGAATACATCTTCCAGGAGCTCCAGGATTTTATAAAAATCCCTCTAATCTCTATTTTCCGGTTTATTAGAATTTCAGGATGGCTGGACAACACATTGACATGACGGATACGAGGAAGGTGTGAAGAGTAGAAATTCCCGTATAGACACCACAAACAGCTGGATAGCGCAGTTGGTTGAGTGCCTGCCCCGGTTTAGAGGAGTCCTCGGTTCGAATCGCAGTGAAAGCAAAGTTAATGCGTTTTATCCGGCTTTCAAATCTGATCCAGTCACCATTTGCGTTTGGAATCAAATTAAGCGCCCTATAACTGGGGTTTTCGACCAGTCTGACAATGGGTATCACAAGTGTGCTAGTGATTTCCCTGGCCGCCCACTTACCTGCATACCTAGTACCTAGGGTGCTGCCTGGTAGAACAATAGACCAGTTTTGATTCTGAATGGAAACACAGTGTAATGTTAATAATCCTTCGACAAAAAAAAATGGACATCACAATCGACATCCCCGCCAGGACTTAAGTGAGACGTGATTTGCGCATCTACCCACTAATCTAACCTAACCTACCGGAGATTCGGTCTTTCTCTCATTCCCGAAGCAGCATTCTACGTCGGATGTCGTTTGTGGACCGTGACAGTATTTCGTCTTGAGTATGCTATGAGTCTGTAAACCTGGCAAACATTTAAAGGATTGGATTAGAATAACCATCATCAAGTTTTCGAAAGAAAATAACCATGCCTTCTGTGAATCTTAGTGCGCTAATAAAGGGTTCTCCAATTGGGACTTGTTATTTCACTATAAACGCACCCTTGAACCAATGACCAAACTCTCAATGTTAAAACATTCAGTTAAAGCAACATATTCATCGTGGTGCAGTACACTAACGACCGATTACAACTAATTCAAATTTATTACGAAAATTCCGAGTCGGTGACTGCAACTTTAGGGGCTCAGAATTTTTGGTCATAATTCTCGTCCCAGTAGACAAGCAATTCATAGGCTAGTGAATAAATTTGGAAATAGATTTTCGCTGCTGGAAGTACCGGTGCCAGTAAGACAACGGGTGTCGAGAATATTGTTTTCGTTGAAGCGCCCGTAAGGATCTTGGCATGCACCCTTATGACCGTTTTCGCAGTGGACGTTTGATATTGACTTTTGGTTTAAGCTTCAGTTCAACGATTTATTCAGTTTCACAGTTTCGTTTAAACTTCGAACTGAGTTCAATTTGCACTTGAAGTTAAAAGAGAGTACACTCACTTGTAAACCTTAGTTTCATCATCATCATCATCTTCTGACCCGCATGATCCACTATAGGGGTCGCGGGGATAAACCACGCACGAGAGATCTCCAGGCAACTCGATCCTCCGCCATCGACTCTAACTCATCAGGAGCAATGCCCAAGCGTAACCCGGCGAGTTTTTCGACTTGGTCCAACCACCTCGTCCTGGGTCTGCAAAGCGGTCGCCTACCTGTTGGAATTGCATTCAACGCCCGCCTCGGAAATCGTGATGATGGGGACATTCGTGCCACGTCACCAAACCACCGAAGTATAGCCCTTGCCGTTCGAAGAAGCAGCTGCTCAATGTTGAGATCCTCGCGCACTGTAGTGTTTCTCACCCTATCCTGGCGAGTAATTCCCACAACAGCCCGAAGAAATCTCATATCAGCAGCTTGCACTCGCGATCTTATTCCGGTCATTACCCAAATTTCATGACCATAGGTGAGAGTTGGAACAAATACTGAGTTGAAAACCGCTAACTTGGCTTTGACACCAAGCTCGGCCTTTCTGATTGCAGAACCAATCCTACAGGAAAGCTCAGCATTACTCCTTCCATCACTCGTGAAAAAGGCCCCGAGATACTTAAACTTCTCCACCTGCTTCAATGGGACTCCACTAACATGCAGAGTGCATTGAACAGGCGTTCTGGAAATGACCATAACCTCCGATTTGTCCACGTTAATCCTCATTCCAGCATCAGCACATACGGCCACAAACCTATGGAGTGCGCGTTGGAGTTCCGTCTAGGAGGATGTGAGGATAACTAAGTCATCTGCAAAAAGAAGATGACTTACCCTCAACTCTCCCAATGTGAAAAATTCATCACCTCGGCTGCGCTGCAACATCCAGTCCATATATACAATGAAAAGGATAGGTGACAAGACACACGCTTGGCGAAGTCCAACGCAAACGGTGAAAGGTGTTGATTTACCCGAACACAGCTGCTACAGTTTGAATGGCCCTCAGAAGAGGAGCATCAATCCCATACTGCTGCAGGACACTCCAGAGTTTACCTCGAGGGACTCGGTCATATGCCTTTTCCAAATCTACAAAACAACTGTAGATGGGTTTGGCATACTCCCAAGCCTTCTCAAGTACCATTCTTAGAGTGAAAAGCTGGTCGGTTGTACTTCTGCCGGGACGAAAGCCGCACTGTTCATCTCCCATCCTGGGCTCGACCATAGCTCTAGAACGCGCTTCCAACACCTTAGCATAGACTTTCCCGATGATACTTAAAAGAGATATGCCTCTGTAGTTGGAGCAATCTCTTTTGTCCCCCTTCTTGAAAAGTGGGACAATCACCCCAGTTTGCCAATCGCCTTAGTTTACCATTTTGTTTCTCTCGCTCTATTTTTCAAACTTTCGTATTTTATTCTCTCTGACGTCTGATGTTCTGTAATGAGATCCATTCCTCGTATTGGAACCATTTGCAGTGTATTCCCATACCGCAGCTTTTTCCTTCCTCGGCGCTACAAAAATTCAAAAGGAATGCACCAAAATCGTTTTAAGAACTAAAAAGCACAGGAAATATATCGAAAGCTTAATTCAATGATATTAATAACTCAAGAACTATAGTCACTCGATCATATGAAAGGACATCATGCATGCCGGGGGGGGGTGTCATTGGACCGTTTTGTTTCATTAGCAGCGTTCACACTCAACAATTTGTCGATACGATTTGCTTGACAACCGTCCTTGATGGGCCAAATGGTCAATGTGAACGCTAACAAGTTGGCAGACTTGTAGTACGGTAGACAAAGCATTTTAAGTTTTTTTCTAATTTGTCGTCAAGCTAATCGTTTATTTCGAACACCGCTATTGATAAAAATTACCGTCAAGTTGCAGTCAGTGCAGATCGCTACAGACACATGTTGCAACGCAATTTCTTTTGCCAATTCCATGAACTAGACGTTAATGATATGTGGTTTCAAGAGGACGTTGCAACAAGTCATGCAGCGGGCGTAACAATCGACTTATTTCGATCAACGTCCGATATCGAGAAATAGTCCTGTCACTTGGCTGGCGTCTTTCATCAACTTTATTCGAATTCGAATTCAATGTTTCTGCCTTGCAAACACCATAACGTGGTCTGAGACTTATTTCAATACCACATCGTTTCTGATATTCCTCAGAACTTGGCCAAATTAATGAAGCATTTTCTACTGGATTCAGCATTCTAGTACATCTAGTACGTTCTAGTGAAACTAGAAGAGCTTCACTGAAAAACTTCAAATGTTAACATTTTTCAAACTTGATTTGGCTTCAATGCCAAAGCACAGAATTTGAATAATTTACTATCCCAGTTTTCACCGAAAATTTGGAGCCCGACTTTTAAGTTCACTCTGAAAGAGGAAAACAAAATTCGCCAGCAACGTGGTTATGACTTGAAATGCTTCCCATTACGACCGCTATCCAACCATCCGTCTCCACCAACCGGACGAATTATTTTATGGCCCTCCCAGGAGCCAGAGTGTGCTTACGAGAGACCATGGAGTCCCAGAGAATCAAAGCAATTTCAAAATAAAATATGTTCCTGCTCTTGACCAGAGTGAACCATTCGCCGCCGTCCATAAGTGGAAATGTTTCATTTAAATACGTGTGAACAAAACGATTGCACGGACACACGGACGGTTGCTGGCAGTAAGAGGTCCACGGTACGGACACATCCTGCGCATACAGTTATTAATAATTGCAAAATCTCCCGCGTGCACAAGTTGGTCGAGATATGGAAATTTTATGCATTCATTCCAGTCCTTACTGCCAGCCCTGACGACAGCCAGTTTGCTTGCCAAATCCACTCCCTGTTTGCCAGGAAGCACAACACAAGCAGTGTTTGAGCCAACTTTTGTGCAATTCACGCCGGTCCCTCGGTCTGGACACTCTGACGTTTTGTGGAAGCGCTTAATGATGACGGTCCGGGGGACGTCATCTCTAATGCATAACGCGTCGTTGATATCGTCGCTGCAAGGGATATGTGCTTAGACATGTGCTGAAACTGTTAATAGTTCCTCTAGTCGGGAGCTGTTTCTCATTTCAGGGCGTCGTGCTGAATCACATTAGTGGTGGTGGCTGAAGCACGGGCACTCACTAGAGACGCAGCGTGTTTCTGGGAAAACATGGGAATTCTTGTCCGCCTGGCGTGTTTCATGTGAATTCGGGAAGACTGTCAAAGGAAAGCGCACATGTTGTACACTAATTGGGTTCGCCTGTATTCGCCCAAAGACAAGCGATGGAAGTTTCTGGAGCAGTGGCAAGAATTTGAAATTCGCGGTGAAACATCACACAGGCTCCTCTTTTCATCTCTGTGCTGTGGATAATTGTTTTTCATTGGCCACGGCAAAATAAAGTGTGGTGAGACTTGAGTTTAAACATGTGCACTTCGCTGCTCAATTGGAACTATCTCAATTGAAATAATGAAAAAGCAACGGTCCGAATTGACTTCGTTGCTGTACACCAGACTGCAGAGGTACGTGAGTTTTGTGGAACTCATGGGCAACAAATGGCTGCGGAATTCTATGAACTGGAAAATACTTGACTTCGGTTTTGCTGTTTATTGTTCTTTATCCCATCGATGTTCTACAGGGTGACTGGATAAAAAAGAAAAAAGGAGCAGATGCATACATACGAGGGGCGTTCAATATATTCTCGGTATCGGGGTGAAGCTGTGGTTGTATATATAAATTGACTTATTTATCAAGTAATACTATTACTCGTAAAACCACAACGGTGTGAAATTTACACATAATTTTTGGAGCTGTATACATGCTATATTTCCAGCTGTTGGAGGCGCGTTCTAGAGCTATGGTTGAGTCCACGATAGGCTATGAACAGTGCGGCTTTCGTCTTAGCAGAAGTACCAGATTTGTAATCATTGAGGCCGAGCTTTGTCTCAAAGCCAGGTTAGAGGTTTTCAACTCAGGATTTATTCCAACTCTCACTTATGGTCATGAAATTTGGGTAATGACAGTACGAACTCCTACATCACCAAATCCAAGCTTGAGTGCGAATACCTACAAAAGCTCAAAGAACTGACTAGGAGAAACACAGTAAAACTTTGCTGGATACCTGGCCACACGAGGATAGAAGGCATTGGAAGGGCCGACTCCCTAGCCGGGAAGGGAGCATCGGGACCCTGTGCTGTAGGAGATCATATCCTCAGAGAAGAATTTAAGAATCTAGAAAGAAGGAACCAATTAGAGACCTGGAACAACGCTCACAGCATGAAGCAGGTCAAGCAAGTCGTGGGCCAGTATAAACGAAAGAGGTTTGTATCAAAATGTAAAGAGGCGTGTATCAAAATGAGCATAAACAGCTTCTGTATCTTAAGAGGCTTCCTAACAGGGCACTGCAGACTTAGGAAATACTTAGTAAAACTAGGGGTATCAGAAGAAGGTCTCTGCAGATACTGTGGAGAATCTATTGAAATTCCAGAACACATTCTGAGATTTTGTGAGGCACCAGGCCACAAAAGACAAATATAGCTGGGCAGGCATCTACTATCGAAGGAAGAAATGAATCACTAGAATCATCTCTCATTCCCAAGGGAACCCTACTAACCAAGGGCTGGCACTCAACCAACAGTGGTATCCAGCTTTTATTTGTCTTAGAGAGAATATTCTAGAATATATCTCCACATTTGCACAAGAAGAGTCCATATCCTTCAATACGTCTGTAAAGAAATGTACGTGCGGAGAACTCGTAAGAGAGAAGGGATATCACAATAGGTCTATAGGCTCAACAATAATAATAATGTAAAGGGTTAAATTTTAAGGGCCGATGTTGATTTTGAATAAAACACAAATTATTTGGGAAATGATTGTCATTTCTTTTTATTATGATAATATTGGTATGGTTCAATTATGTATGGATCAAAATATCGGCCAAATGGCCGCCGCGACCTCCACGGCACACCTCCATCCGATGGCCCAAATTTTCGATGACGCTGAAGCATAATTGAGGTTCTATGCCGTTAATGTGCCGAATTATCTCATCCTTTAGCTCTTGAATTGTTGCTGGCTTATCGACGTACACCTTTTCTTTCATACAACCCCAAAGAAAAATATCCAACGGTGTCAAATCACATGATCTTGGCGGCCAATTGACATCGCCACCACGTGAGATAACACGGCCATTGAATTTGTCGCGCAAAAGAGCCATTGTTTCGTTAGCTGTGTGGCAGGTGGCACCCTCCTGTTGAAACCACATATCGTCCACATTCATATCTTCCAATTCGGGCGATAAAAAGTTCGTTATCATTTCACGATAGCGAACACCATTCACAGTAACTGCCTGACCGGCCTCATTTTGGAAAAAATTCGGCTCGATGATGCCGCCAGCCCATAAACCGCACAAAACAGTCACTCTTCGTTGGTGCATTGGTTTTTCGACAATCACTTTTGGATTATCATTGCTTATTGATGAATCCACTGAGGTGAAAATGTGCCTCATCACTGAAGATGATTTTCTCCGAAAATTGATCATCCACTGTTGCCATTTCTTGCCACCATTCTGACCATTGACGACGCTTGAAATGGTCAAGAGGCTTTAGTTCTTGAGTCAATTGCACCTTGTAAGCGTGTAAATGCAAGTCTTTATGCATAATGTTCATCAACAACGAGCGTGAGAGGTGCAATTGTTGGGCACGACGACGAGTTGAGGTGAACGGCTCTTCAGCCACACTATCGCGAACAGCAGCAATATTTTCTGCAGTACGAGCTGTACGAGCATGCACTGGTGTTTTCACATCTCCTACAGACCCGGTTTGCTCAAATTTGTGCACGATTTTTAAGATGGTACGCACATTTGGACGATGAAATTGACCAAAAAAAATCACTAAGTGCACGATATGCATTTTGATTTGAACGCCCATTTTCATAATAAGCCTGAATAACTTTAACGCGTTGCTCGATTGTGTATCTTTCCATGGTTCAAATTGAGTTAGTCTGAAATTGAGAAATGTCAAATGAAATGCAGAAAAAAACTTGACGGTTAGGTGTGGTTCACATTCAACATCGGCCCTTAAAATTTAACCACCCTTTACTTGCATGATCAGTAGAGCTTAGGAGCCAGCCCTTGCATTGGATGATAGTAGTCTAGTAAAACTTCTAAGCCTCCTGTGATACCTAGACTTGCAAGTCTCTGTATTCTTGTTAATAACTTCACGTTCTCTCTTTAGGAATGTCCCGTAGTAAGCTTGGACATTGTCTGGACGACTGAAAGCAGCGTGCTTGGCACCGCCAGAGAAGTAAGAAAATGGGACGCTTTCGGCAGACCTGCCAGGGCGCATCACAGAATTCAGCTATCAATACAAATTTTTCAACGATTCCTTGCAATGGACACATTCTCAAATCTAAAATACGACAAGACCAGTTCAGTTGCCATTCATCCTCATGCAATTGTTCACAGCGTTGCTCATACAACTGGGGTCTCCTTTGACAACAGGCTCAACGTCTATTCATTCTTCTGTCCTTTGTTTCCTTCGCCTCAGATGGAAAATTGTTTTGATGCCGGGATTGTTGAACTTATCCTGTTTCCTTCGCCCGCAGCAGAATAGGACAGCCAGGCGCTCGCTATGTACACACCGTGTTGTCCTCAGCGTAGCCATCGCCTGCTCTGTGGTGGACCCATGTTGGTTATGTTTTCGGCAGCGAAGGTGCCTCAAACTTCTTCCGCAGCTTAAGCTGATGATGATGGAAACTTTTTCAATTTCGTAAAAGCACAAAGTGGATTGTTATTGTTTGCTGCTCCTGTTTGCCGAGTCCTGGTGGTCCTTCAGGTCCTCCTCCTGTTCGGCTGTAATTATGTCCGTATTCACCTCGACGTCGACAAGAGACGGGAACGCCAGCGACCGGCGATATTAAAATCACATTAACCCTTGAGATGCGGTGCCAGGGGAGGTGGGCTCCGGCATCGATTCCTGACGAAAAGCGTGTCCGACGGAATGAGGATACGGTTGAAAGTTTTGGCCCCGGGGTTGGCTAATGGACGCGGTGGGTGTTCCGACGAGAATGTGTTTAATAAGCGTCCTGTCGATGGGTGGCTGATTCCGCGGAGGAAGTGTAACTAATTTAAAGTTCAATGTGGAGGCGATGACGGGGAATCTGCTGCTGAATTTGAATTAAATTTATGCTGCAACTAGTTGTTGGCCCGGGTCAAGGCGCAGTGCTGTGGCAGAGGAAGACCGTTCAATCAGGGAGTGTGCTGGCGAGTGGAGCACAAGAGGCTTCTCGTTCAGCTCGGTAAGCGCTCCCGTGGGGATCAGACGGGGGCTTATGCAGTGCGTCCTCGTTTGATTAGGAGGAAATGAGTTTAGGGATGGAGCTTGTTATCCGGCAATTAAGGTATTAGGGGAGTCCTGCGAACGTGAACTTGTCGGTCGGGATGGGGTGAGGGCATGATGACTCAGGGGCAGGACTTTGCGTAGCCTGTTGCTGGAGGAATTGCGAAGGAAGGCTCGAGAAATTCGCTAATGACTGGTTGATGTTGGATGGTGAAATGGTGTGGTTTTAGATTGAAGCACAAGCGAGGAAGTATTCTTAGTTTTCTGATGTGATTCTATAGTAGAAATCTCAGATTGATGTTTGCGACGCTTCAGTACGTGGTTGTTACATCAAAAGGTAACGAGCCCTATCGCATAACTGGCGTCCAAATGTGTATCTTCGCCTTTTTTTAAGCTCTAGTCTCTGAGAACTCTCCTTTCAGGTTCAGTCCTTCCACGGGCCGCAGGCCTACTAAGAAGTCTTTACGAACACATCCTTCCAACAAGTAATGCACAACATATTTCAAAACATTCCACAGCGCCAAGTCTCCTTCTTCGCACGCCACCCCAGTTGACAGCTCGCCGAATCCCGGTTGATGTGCGGCGTGTGATCTCTGAACGACAAGCCTCTCCGTAAATGCTTATGTCACCGTGACAAAGAAATCGAAAAGCAAATGAACAGAGATCCCACTTAACCCAGTTCCGATTGTGCCGATGAGTGGTTGCCGCGTATTCCAATGCGACAGGTTGTCATCATCATCGAATCCAAGAGCATGTCATCTCCGCGATTTCGGAACCCACGGGGGATAACGACAGATGATGAGCGATTGTTCAACGATACAAAAGCAAAAACCGCCCTCGGTAGAGTGCGGCCAAAAACACCGCCAAGAGCTGATGGCAAAAACAAAAAAGAGGTCAGCGGTAACGGTGAAGTGGGGGGCCGTCACTGGATCTGGATTAATGTTGCTCGCCTGGTTCTGGCGGCTTAGTTGTGACAGAGCCGCAGACAGTCACGCCGCAAGAAGAAGAACGAACAACGTTATCCTGTGAAAGGTGTCCTTATGAGGGACTTAATGGGGATTTCCATTTGAACGGATTTAATGGTGGCGAAGGTGTCACCTTTGTGGCAAGGTAGTGTCGCAGAAAGGTGCCTCAAAGACGAAGCAATGAGGCGTGATGCAGCGAAAGGTTTGGAATGGGATGAAGTGCCCTGATTTAGTGAAAATTAAGGAGTCTTGGATGGGGCACGAATGATTACGCAAAATTAAAAAAAGAGCAATTACATCAAAAGAAATTTAAGAAGCACCCTGTGCAGAACTAAAGCTTTTGACTATTCAGTCAACGACATCTGTTAACAAAACTAATAATGTTCGGACAATCTGATCAGGTTATTGACCCGAATCTCGCTTTGCTATAAATACAAGCAGAATGCAGTTTTAGCCCTCTTCTCTTCGTTGCGAAATAAAGATAACACCGCCTGTCAAACAAGTGTTTTATTTTTTTGCGCCCACATCCACCCGCTCCCTACATACTTGAAATCGATAAACATTCGTTTCTTTAGATAATCTCTGCATTTGCTAAGAGCTCAGTCACGATACCTGCCCTGCACGCTAGTTGCAGATGAGCAGTTCTTCAGCCATTTGTCAGCTGACTCTGTCATATGCCTCACTAGGAGCTCGGGAGTTGGTAGACGTGTTCCCGCTACCGCAAAGCGCCTTCAATGAAAAATGGCGTGCTCTGCATCTTCCTTTTCTTCCGCGCATTCTGCACAGAAGGCTGAGCTATCGTGGCCAAATTTGTGGAGGTATTTCCGTTAACCTCCATGGCAATAGAAGAACTGCGTTAGATGGTAGTTGCAGTTCCCATGAGCTCTCGATGTCCAGGCTACTACTGCGGCTATCAGTTTATGAGCCCATCTGCCACTGGCTTGCCACAGATGTTGCCCTTTCTTCTGTCTTCAGGCGTCTTGTGCTAGTCTCCGAGTGATTTGCCGTTCGCCTAGATTCGTTCGCTAGACCCTTTGCATCTCGTTGAAGTCGTCAGATGTCGCCCAATCCGATAACCTTGATTCCTTGTAGTAGCGGCTCCTCCATCGGAGCACTCCGTCGTACATTAACTTCTACAGGAGGGGTCCAAGTACTGACTCCTGGGGGTCTCCAGTTGAAACTGCGTAGTACATCGGTCCTTTGTCCGTCTGGTACTGAGTTTCCGGTTAGTGAAATAGCTGGCGATTATTCTTTTCGGGTATTGTGAAGTGCCCATTCTGGTCAAGGCTCTCACGATGCAGAGTTAAAGGCATTCTTAACGTCCAGCGTTACTACGGCACAGTACTTTTTGTTGGAGTACATCTCCATCTTTTTCCCTGTATCGCTTCGGCCGCTGCGTCTACCACCACTTTGAGAGCGTCGATGGTAGAACACGATTTTCTATAGCCGTGCATACCGACCGGTACGACAAGTATTCTCCAGGTGGCTTGTTGCCTTTGGGTAGTATCACCAGACGTTGCAGTGGGCCATATCCACGAACCGCTCGTGCAGAGTGTCCATATCATCCAATTCCGGCCAACAGAAATTGGCAATCATCCACCTACAGCACTCGCAGTTGACGGTGATGGCGTGGCCAACGTTGTTCTTAAAGAAATTTGGACCGATGACACCGCCAGCCCAAAATCCACACCAAACAGTGACTTTGCCGGGATGCATCGGACGGTCTTCGATCTCATGTAGATTGGTATGGTGATAATTATTGTTTGTTTACGTAACCATTCATCCAGAAATGGGCCTCGTGTTATAGCGTCCGTTAAAATGGGTGAAGCGCGAGGAACGTTGACCGAACAGCACACCCATTTTGACAATTGCAAGTGTTGTTCAAAGCTATGTCCGTCCATAGTGAATGTACAGGGTGGGCCAAACACAAATTTCTTTTTAAAATTGCAATAAAATGAACAAAATTAATTTTTTGATGGCTTTATTTGTAAGAACAAACATTCCCATTAATTAAGAAATACAACGTCATTCAAGTGACTGCTGGCTAGGCAGTAGCACATTCTTTCACCCCAATTGTTGAAGACCTTGCTGATGGTTTCGGGCTGTAGCTCATGGATTGGTTACATGATATTGGCACTTAAGAGTGCTTGAATCGTTTCCGGATTGTTGGCATAACATCGGTCATTTACCGTTCCCAAAAAAAGGTCGCAGCTCCGAGGCAGCCAATTGACAGCGAAGGCGGCGATTGTAGCATGGGCTGTGTGAACCAGAAGTCGTCCAAAACAAGTCGGTTAACATGGCTCTGTAACGCCCAACGTTGCGATCAACTGTCACAGCCACAGCAGACACATTCTGTAAGACGACGGGGACAATACGTGTTGTCCACTAGCATACCAGTCTCACGAACTGTCGCGGTGGGTGCGTCAATTCGGCCAAAACGTCTGCTTTTCAAAAAACGCACTGCTAGGGCTACACAGCACTCACTTTGGAAATAAGTTTTCAATATTTCCCGACGCTGTTCAAGCGTAATCGACTCATTTCGTGCCGTGGAGCTGACTTTCTGTCAAGATTTCCAGCGGGAAACAGCTGTCAGTGTCAACAAAAATCCACTAGATCGCGCACCTTGTGAATAATGCATTGGAATTGGACTTACAGGCAAAACTGGCTGAATAAATGACAACCCATTTGACAGATGTAACTTCAAAAATATGACCGCTATCAACTGTCAAAAAATCGAAAGTCTAACCCTTAAAATATATATGAGCTATGCAATGATGAACGAATATAATTAATGATGAATGCGACTTGGCAGTTCCTTCGTGTCTTTCTTGACTGAAAAATCAATTGACTTAGGGCTTCATGATCCCCAACCACAAACAACAGCCATTTGTCGTAGACAATTTTAAGTATTTTGACAGCTAAATTGGTCGCGCATAATTTCTCAGTCAATGGTCATTTCTTGGGCAAGTGACAGGTGCTTTGCGAACAGTCCATAAGCCAATTCGCAGTGATTGGCTGACTGTTTGTTTATTCGTCGCTTCTTAACGGTGAGTGGTTTTACTGATTCAGTGGAAATGCTTCTTTTTTTTTTCTTGAATTCCTGTCGAAGAATGTATTCTCAAAGTTATTCATTGACGTCGTGAGCTTAGACGAAATGGGGATGAGAATGAAGCATTTTCGTACCAGAGCGGTGATCTCTTACCCCTCAGGGTTTGACAGGAGTTAATAAAGTCGCCGTAACATATTTCAGTTTTGAAGTGTATGGTAAAGGGCTTGTGAACTCAGATGGCGCTACTAAAGGCTGATTTTAAAACTCTTAAAAACACATAAAATTCCGAAAAATGCATGAAATCTTTATTTGATACGATAGTACGGTCCATATAATTTAATGTTGAAGAATATTTCATGCAAATGTTGACCTTGACTGCGCCTCAAATGGTCCATCCGCTTAGTCCAATTTTGGCATACTCTTTCCAACATTTCGGCCGGTATCTCACGAATAAATGCTTCAATGTTGTCTTCCAATGCGTCAATTGAAGCGGGCTTGTCTGTATAGACATGAGCTTTAACAAAGCTCCACAAAAAATAGTCTAAAGGCGTTAAATCGCACGATCAAGGCGGCCAATTGACTTGTCCCGAACGTGAAATAAAATGTTCACCGAACTCGCCTCTTCAATAAGAACATTGTTGGGCATGCTGTGTGGCATGTAGCACCGTCTTGTTGAAACCACATGTCATGTAAGTCAAGATCTTGCATTTTGGGCAAAAACAAGTTGGATATCATCTCACGGTAGCGCTCACCATTCACAGTTACGTTACGATTCGCATCATCTTTGAAGAAGTACGTACAAACTGACTTTTTCTGGATGCATTGGTAGCTCTTACAATGCTTCTGGCTGATATTCACTCCAAAATCGATAATTCTGCTTATTTACGTACCCATTGAGCCAAAAATGAGCTTTGTCGCTTAAACTGACCATAAAATGGAATGAAAGAAGCGCGCGATGAACTTTCTTAACAGAGCACGCATTTTGATAATAAAATTCAATAATTTACAAGCGTTGTTCGTTTGTAAGACGATTCATGGTTAAATTATAGACCAAACTGAAGATGTTTGACAGTGAAACAAAACACGAAACGTGCGTCAGCTGTTTAAACCAGTGTGTTGCCAAAAAGATAATAGCTTAAAAATCATCCTTTAGTAGAGCAACAAGCGAAAGGTTTTTTTTTGATTTTTACTGAAGACTAACGCAACGCAAAAGTGTTAAGCGGTAGGTCCAGCAGGGCTTACTTATGAGTTTGAGCAATGGATGGTCTGAGCCTAAGATATAGCTGCCATCCATCGATGATGGTCCTGGGCATGCTACTGCCAGTCATTAAGACTAATTTGTCTTGCATCCGCGAAGAATTGGTATTTTTAAGGAGATTCCAAGAGTTATTCCACATCAACCTCGACTCGAAGATCTGTAGCCAGACTCGACCATAGTACGGCGTCGCGATTTGGTGCACCGCGCTATATAAAGGCGTTAATTGGAAATTGTATTAGCGGAACGTTAAGATCAATCCCCTCCGCAGTCTTGAATGCACTCCATAATCTTCCGTCGATAGACCGTTTCGACAGACTGACCACGACCAGCACGACGATAAGGTTGAAATCACTGCATGTGTGGAAGAGTCTCCGCTTCGGACACTCTACTATCATTGACTCTACTAACTCCCTCCCCTGAGCCATTCTGGAAGTCGCGACACCAGACGATGGACGGTTCCCTGCGAATTTTCACAAATGCATCGAAGATGGACGAGGGCACGGGCACGAGTGTTTATTATAAAGATCAAAATACTCAACTGCCATTCCGACTATCAAATAACTGTGGCGTCCTTCAAGCAAAGACTATAGCTATAAAGGAACTCTGTCCTGGCTAAAAAAAAAACGATCTAATATCAGACACAGACATCGTCATCTGTTCGGGCAGCCGGGCAGCAATCAAATCTCTGAGCGCAGTTACTTTTAACTCTAAGACTTCTCATAGAGAGATGGCCAATTATTTTAGGATCAAACTGCTGTGGGTTCCGGGACACAGAATTATGAAGCGGATGAACTCTCCAGAAAGAGGGCTAGTTCCGCATACTTTCCGGCTGTAGATCTGCCATGCATGACTATCGCTTCTGCAAAGCATCTACTGAAGCTTGAAACGTTTACTGATACAAATCGTGGATGGTCTACCGACACTGGGTTCCTCATCACAAAAGAATTGGGATCCACTCTCGATCCAAAACGCTCACGAAACCCGATCAGTATGAGCATGCTGAAACACAGAACTCTCATCGGGCTTATAAACGGGCACTGCGCTATCGGTACTCACGCCTCCAGATTAGGTATCCCCTACAATGACTTCTGCAGAAGTTGCAGAGATGAGAAGGAGGAAGCAGGTATCGAATATCTTCTATGCAACTGCAGTGCTTTCTCCTCTCGTAGAAGTAGTCACATTTTTTTTTTTAAATTAATTTTTGTTTTATTTTTAATTCATTTATTTACGTGCTAGACAAAAATATTTAAATCTAGCTTAACTATCTTAACAATTGTTCTTACATCTAACCTGCAGACCCTATACGGATACTCCAAGCTATTCTGATATAAATTTAAGTTTGCCTTTCGGCTTGTTTTTTTTTTTCAGTCTGTTTTTGTTTTTTTTTAAGAAAACTGGTAAAAAACTTGGCTTAAGAAGTCACAGATGCCAAATATAATGGGTACCTCCATAGCAGACGAGCTATGGTGCGCGAATCCTTGTTTAGCCAATTCGTTTGCTTTCACTTTCACGAAAATTGCCGTTCTTAGAATTGCCTTTGTTATTGAGAATGATTTGATTTGACGTCACGCTTCCCTAATGGCAAGAATTTCAGCTGACAATATGCTGGCGTGGCTTGGAAGTCTAAAGACTGCAGAGATGTTTAGAGTATCAGACTTAATACCCGCGCTGACTCCGAAATTCATCTTTGAACCGTCCGTGTGTACGCTCACGTCAGAGGGAAAACAGATACGCTTGTTTGTTACGCTCTTGAACGCAGACGTGCGTGGGCGTATTTTTTCATCTAGTTTAGGTGGAATATAGTCTTCTCGAATCTGTATGACCTCAGTATCTCAGTCTTAGTCCGGTAGAACCTTTTATCCAGCATCTTTCGGCCGTCACGACGTTCGGCATCCTTCTTCAACTCTGCAAAATCGTATCACATCGAACATCGAAAAACCTCAGAGCTCTGATACCTAACAGAGAGAACTGTACAAGAAACTCCACTCAGTCGGCGCCAGTAATCTTTATCAAAAGTCAGCTCCCACGAACCTACAATGTTGCATCGACCGCACATCGCCCAGTCGACGCTTATCGGGTCTCAACCTCCGCACATGCATAGTCGCCGCGCTTGTGTCGCATCCACGATCGGTTCAATGAACGGAGCTGCGGTTCATTCCATGCACGTGGCTCGCTTCACAAGCCCTCAACCCTTTCCCAGAACTACTTCTGCGGTCAGCAGCAGTGCCCAGCGGAGTATATAACGAGCTCTACCGTCCACCGTCAAATCAGTTTGAATTCCTGTTTGGAACTTAATAGTGCCTGCAACTTCGACAAACACCCTTTCGCGTTCGCATTCAAAATGTCTTACCTGAAGAAAAACCTGGAAATGCTGTTCCAGCGCCCACTGGAACCGATCTTCACCCCCCGAGACCATGGAAAGGCCATCTTTGATCTGCCGGACAGCTTCTATTCCGAGCGGTACTTCGGACAAGGCGCAGAGATCCAGGCACGTTTCTCCCAGGCCGTCGAACGCAAGGTAAGAGCTCCCACACTCAGCTTCAGGGACTGGCAGTGGCACGATATCCTCCTTTCGATTGCAGATCTCCTTGGTGGACATTGAGAAGCCCAACTTGGACTTCGCCGCTCACTCGTTCAAGAACGGCAGCTTCTCCTTGTTCAACTCCAGCGACAAGCAAGTGGCAGCGCGTCTGATCAAGATGCTGATGGACGTCGAGGACACTCAGAAGTTCCTCGCTCTGGCTGTGTACATCAAGTAGGAACCGTGAGACTCTCAGGCAGTTCTTCCACTGACGTTATTTCGTTTCAGGGACCGCCTGCATCCGTACCTGTTCCAGTACGCCTTCGGAGTGGCTGTGTTGCATCGCAAGGACACCGCCAACGTGATTGTCCCTCCCCATGTCGAGCAGTTTCCGGGCAACTTCATCGAGCCAAGAACCCTGCGAGAGGCTCAGAACGATGCCAGCCTCGTTCCCCACGCCGGAAATAGGGTAAGTGTGCTGACTCACTCGGAGTCCACTCTGAATGGCATCGTTCTAGGATCCCATGGAGACTCCCATGAACTACACCGCGTCGGACCGAGAGGAGGAGCAGCGCATGGCCTACTTCCGAGAGGACATCGGCGTCAATCTTCACCACTGGCACTGGCACATGGTCTATCCCACCGATGGGCCGCGTGAAATTGTGGATAAGGACCGTCGCGGCGAGCTGTTCTGGTACATGCATCACCAGATCCTCGCCCGGTACAACGTCGACCGGTTTTGCAATCTTCTAGGGTCCACCAAGCCGCTCAGCAACCTCCGGGCGCCAATGAAGGAAGCCTACTTCCCCAAGCTGATCAACACCATCAGTAACCGGAGCTACGCCGCCAGAATGCCCAACATGACGCTGCGCGACGCCAACAGGAGCGATTTCAGCGCCGAGGTGGCTGACCTGGAGCGGTGGATCAACCGCATCCAAGATGCCATCGACTTGGGATACGCCATGGACGTGAGTGCAATCAACTTCTCCCCTCTGTCTTCCATGACCTCACTTCCATTATTGCAGCCCTCTGGAAACCGTGTTCCTCTGGACGAAACGCGGGGCATTGACATCCTCTTCAACATCGTTGAGTCGTCAGCACTCTCGGTGAATCGACGGCTGTACGGAGACCTTCACAACATGGGCCACTACATGCTGGCCATTGTCCACGACCCCGATGCGAGGTTTCTGGAGAACCCCAGCATAATGGGGAGCGTTGCAACGGCCATGAGAGACCCCATCTTTTACAGGTGGCACGCCTTCATCGACAACTTGGGCGTCAAGCACAAGGCTCTGCTGCCGCCCTACACAAGAGCGCAGGTAAGTCGATGTTAGCACTCGCCTCGGGGCACAGACTCTAACATCTTTCGATTCCAGTTGCAGTACGAAGGCGTAGTCATCGATGAGATCAAGGTTGCCGCCCGCAGGAAGGACTCGAAGCCGAACATCCTCACGACCTTCTGGCGGAAGAGTGAAATCGACCTGGGCACCGGCATGGACTTCGCCGGGCCCGATGCTGACTCCTTCGTGAGGTTCACTCATCTGGAGCACGACCCCTTCGACTACACCATTACCGTGACCAACAAGTCCTCGGCAGTGCGTCAAGGAACCTGCCGCATCTTCCTGCTTCCCAAGATGGACGATCGTTCGACGGAACTGTCGTTGCAGGAGCAGCGCCTGCTGGCCATTGAACTGGACAAGTTCGTTGTGAACAGTGAGTAGCGGCTCGTTGGTGGGTTTCTCTGAGGCTGGCTGACTGGTGTCTTTTTTTCAGTGACTCCGGGCCAGAATCGCATCCGCCGACGCTCGGAGGCGTCCAGCGTGACCATCCCCTTCGAGAAGACCTTCCGCCGCATCGACACCCGAAACAGGTCGACCAATCCCGAGGAGGCAGCCGAGTCCAGATTCTGCGGTTGTGGATGGCCAGAGCACATGCTTTTGCCAAAGGGAACCGCCGACGGAACCAAATTCGATCTTTTTGTCATGATCTCCAACTACCAGGACGATGAGGTGGTCCAGACAAACAATGTGTGAGTATAATCTTTCTGTGAGCAAGGCTAGGCAGTGATTGGACGTCTCCTTCTAGCCGAGACATCTGCGATGACGCCTCTTCCTTCTGTGGGCTGAAGGACAAACTGTTCCCGGACAAGCGAGCGATGGGCTATCCCTTTGACAGGACGATACCGGTGCAGGACTTCGACGGGTTGGTCTCGGAGTTCGCCAACATGCGCGTGAGGGACGTGACCATTGTCTTTAAGAACAACATCAACGAATTGTAAGGAGTGCATGGAATTCTGAATAAATCCCCTTTTGAACCCCGTTTCCTGAACATGTCATGAAAATAATGGCGAAAATATTGCGTTTTAGTTGCTTTTTTGGAGGCTATTGAATGGGTTTTGGGAGCCCTTTTCCTTGACCAGCGTGCGAAGGTTCCTGTTGCATCGGGGGTCTGTCTAAGCGCCGCCGTTGACTCTGAGTCCCGTCCGCCGCCCACTCTACTCCTGGCCATCGCTATATCTTAAAGGGGAGGCGCACAAGGTAGCTCCGCTCTCTGGAATCCAATATCGTTACTTCTGCCCGCATTAAGGCGATTGAAATGAGTGAAGAAACAGGCGCTTAAGTCGGAGTTGGGAACAATTTCCGATGGCGCCCAACGTGAGTCTCACATTATCTGTGAGTTTAGATTTACCAGCTCATGGCCATCAAGCCCTGAAGCTTATCCCAGTTCTTAGGGCAAGTGGAAGAAGACAAGGCACACGCCGTTCAGTCGAATTAGCTGACAAAGTCAACGCGCATATGGCGCCCAACGCGAGATTTTACCTCTAATGCAGATTTACGAAGCAATGTCTATCAATCCCTGTAACTGAAGTCGGTTTTTTAGGCAATTGAAATGAGACAAGGCCCTCACGTCAGAGTTGCAATTAAAATCAATTAATAGATGGCGCCCAACACGAGTCATATTTCCTCAACCATCCCAGATGTCCCAAGATTGATTTAAATGCCTCATCATCTTTAGAACTAGTCCCATGGCCCCTACTTTAACAACCTCATCTAACTAATGGTCTCCCCATCCACGCCGACCGCGTTCATCTAGGGCACCACCAAATGACTGATGTTGCACTAAAGAGCCGCTCATGGCTGTCGTCGTTTGCCGAATTTATTTCGACGATAACCTCCTCCAATTCACCCCCAAACTGTTCCGTATATTAGATGGATAAGCCTCCACAGCCCTCATAAGCAATCTGTCTTCGCTGACGGCGCAAATGATGGCCGGTGTCTCGCAGCAAGCCGCGCCCGGTCTTCAGCCTTGATGGATGAGTTTCTTCCCGTTACGAGTCGCGTGCGTTCGTCACACCTTGCCGGTGTCATGTTATTCCGGAAATTGTGAATTCTTTTCTCGACAAATTTGGGTTTGCAAACAAGTACACCCCACAGAATGCCACATCAGAAGCGGACGCCATTCCATAAAGCCACTCATAATGACCGACGGGATGTTAACATTTCCTCGCATTACCACGTCGAGGATGTGCACCACGACGATGGTCCCTTCTGGGTGGCCAGCGGCGCGGCGGCTTCGATCGACTGAAGCGCTCTGTGCTTGCGGTTTCCGTTACAGCCTCAGCTCATTATCTTTAGTGGGTGCTGCGAGGTTCGGGTCGTGTGAAACATAAAAACGAACCGACCACACAGCACATTTCCGCCATTACAGCGACGGCGGCGTCAGCAATGCAATGACCATCAAGTCGGTGGGAAGCGCCCGATGTCTGGCCGAGCTGATGGCCAGTTCGGTTGCGGACGACAGTTAATGGATTTAAATTCACCGAACACAAGCCAGGACGTGATGGACGTCTTAATGACGTCCACGGCAAGGTCCTCCAAGTTGACCGTGAACGAGGCGGTTGTTAATTAAATTAATGAACGTGAACCATTTCAGCGGAAATCATTTGCAATTTGGCGCTGATGGCGATGGCCTTGTGCTGTGTGGTCTAGGCTTTAATGATCCAAATGAATACGGGTGACCTTCGTGTCTGCGTTTCAAAAACCAAGCAAATCATGTGCGGAGGGTTAAAGCTCACTGCACTGCGTTAGCAAAAATGTGCATTTAATCACGCCGCTGAGTCTGTGAAATTCCAATTCAAATTCCATTCTAATCCCAAAAACGCATTTGTGGATTGCAAATGCATGCACGCACGGAATTCGCGTTATGACCAAGTAATTGCACAGGAATTTCACGCCACGACTGTTTTAAAAGGCCATGCGAGTGCCAAGCGAATGCCAAGCGAATGCCATGCGAATGTGTGTGGCTAATTAATCGTACTCGACTTGCTTGTCAGATCCAATTAATTGCACTTCGGTGAGATACAGGCGGGGGCTCCTCCTCCGACTGCACCCTTTTTCAGTTGAAATTGTTTCAATTCACCACACGCGCCGGATGAGTGCAAGAGTTCCAGGACTGAATTCCCTCTCTCAGTTCTTTCGTCGAAGGATCATTTTTAAAGGAAATTTATATTAAGCTCACTTCAATTTCTGGTGAATCCTTCAAAGTTCCCACGGACGCACACGCTGCCGTCATTCAAATGAACTTTATTATTTTTCACGTGAAAAGTACTCCATGATTCCGGAAAACCGCGGTACTACTCACAAACAGTTATTAGGGCGAATTTCAACCGCGAGCAAACCAACGACCGTGTTGCCCTTTCGCGATCCAAAGACTCGTCACGTGGCCCGTCCTCTCTGGTTCATCCGATTGTTGGCCAACCCCTCTTTCGCTCAAGAGGGTGGTTTCTGCTGCCATTTGAGTCGAGTGATGAAAGGGATCACATTTATTCCTCGTAATGACAATTTGTGTACGTGAAAGAAAATGCCAAAATGTACGTAAGGTCGTCCACAGCATCGTGTGGTGGGTTCGACTTGTGTCCTAATATCCACTATGTTGCAACAGCCGTCTAGAGGATCTTGTCCGAACCAAGCCCCAGGCCATTCGACCGTCCCTGCCCACCACATGGAAGTCTTCTGACACAACTCAACCACTGACTAATTAATCCCTTCATCTAGATCCATATCAGCCAGACTCGCTTACCGCTAAATGAAGGGAAAACCACAAAAAGAATCGCTTTATGTCGCAAACCAACGTACACTTATGCGCTCGTCACATTCACCAGTCATTTAGTCACTCATCTAGTGTAATTCATTGAATCGTTGATTGGATTCTTCACGTAAAGATGTAATTCTCTGATCGACTCGAAATGGCAGCCGAATCGTGTACCGTTTACGCTTAACGCGATCCACACATCCACCAGCCTGCATCGGGCGACTTTAATCGATTTATTGTTGAAACGCGACCACTTCATATTTCTGTTTCGCACGTGGGCGCATGCAATTCAAAACTCATTCCAGCTGTTCTGGTTCACGAAGATAATGAGAGAGTCATAATTTCATAATTCATGCAGTTTGATGCCCAGTTACTTCATAAAGAACTGGGTAAATGATTTTGGGTTTTGATGGGGTTCCTCAATGCGGTGTTCTCGGACCAGTACCCTCTGTTCGATTACTAGGGTCGTTCGATATGACTTTTTGAATTTTCCGCGCTGAAACTTTATGTGGGACACTGCTCCCGTCATTTGTCATCAAATTAATTGTCTTTAGGTAGGTAATACTAATGGAGTGCCCTATCCGCCTTATGGCCGTAGCTCACTTAGACCAACATGTTGTGTCGATGGGTGGGTAAACCACAGTGAGACCTACGATTAATAATCACATTTATATGAAATTTTACATGAATGCACTAAAATAATAGTATTACTTGATAAATAAGTCAATTTATATATACAACTACCGCTTCACCCCGATACCGAGAATATATTGAACGCCCCTCGTACTTTAGTCCAAAAGCCACCCAGTCTACATGTGAATCTTAGGGGCTTTTTCAGTTCAAGACCGCTCGATTTGTCCTCGACAGCATATTTCGTCAAGTGAGTTCAGTCAGTGAAGGGTTGTACCGCACGGCATGTACAAGTGAAATGTGTTAAGGTCTCCTTTTCAGCTGTGTAGGATACCTAGTTTGACGGCATGATCTCCTATCAGCGAGTGTGCAGTATAGACTGCCACCAATTTAGTGATATCATGACAAGTTCGCCGAAAGAGCTCTGTTATTTTGGATTGGTTGTACTGAACAGCTTGTCAGTCTGGGCCATCTGAGGTTTGGTCTTGGAGGGAAATGCGTAGAGATATTGGCACCGAAAGGCAGAGTCGTGTATAGCCTGGGATGACCCTGTGACTGGATATATGGTAGATATAAGACATTATGAACATATGGCCAACTTCTGGCTTGCTTTTGGTTTGACGACACGCTTCCCGAATTGCAAGTTGTTCCGCCTGGAACACACTAGAATTGTTGGCTTTGGAGATGTTCAGGGAATTCCGAGAATACCCCTCCACCGACTCCGCCGCCCATCTTAGAGCCGTCAATGTTGATTGTCCATTTGAATTCCCGTCACATCTGCCCGTCATGCCATTCGATTGTTTCGGGGACTAGAGTGTCAAAGCCGCTTGATAGAAACCTTGGGACCGTATAGTCTGTTGAAGTTGATACGAGATTTCTCGGTATCAGACCTAGGATGGTGCTATGACCCAACCCTATGGTCTGTATGCTGTCCACTCTCTGAGCCTGATGGTATTGTGCGCTGTAATGGTTCTTCATGTGTATGTCCAAAGGGAGAAGATGTAGCATTACCGTCAGAGCGTCCGATGGAATACCGTCAGAGCGTATGTGGCGCCTTTGTACCTTGTTGAGTTTTGTGATTTTTTCCCAAGGGCCACCCGTTGGAGACCCTATTTACTGCAGAAGGTTTTACTGCGGGCGTATAAAGCTATGCATGCTTTCTTAACTCGTTGGTCTGCGTTTAGCTTCTAGTTGAGTTTGGGTGATCCCTAGGTTCTTAGCACTCGTTGATAGAGTGAGTGAGAGGGAGAGAGAGAGAGAGAGATAGAGAGAGATAGAGAGATAGAGAGATAGAGCGAGATAGAGAGAGATAGAGAGAGATAGAGAGATAGAGAGAGATAGAAAGATAGAGAGAGATAGACAGATATAGAGAGAGATATATATAGAGAAAGAGATACAGAACTAGATAGAGAAAGAGATTGAGGGAGAGAGAGAGAGGGAGAGAGAGCGGTCGTTAAGACGGGTAAGGATGAAGTTGGGTATTTGGTTTTTTATGAGTGATGAAGAGAATCAGTTCCATATTGCTTGAGCAGCTACCTTCTTCTTCTTTGTTTGGCGCTACAGTCCGGGCTGGACCTGATCTTCAACCAACAAGCCTTTCCACTGAGCACGATTTTTCGCCACCTGCCTCCAGTTGCACACATCCAGTTAATTGAGGTCCTTCTCCACTTGTGTGCGCAATCTTGTTAGAGAACGTCCTCTGTTGCGTTGTCTCCCAATGGCTCGGAAGCGAAGACAAGTTGCTATTTAGGCCGCATATTTACTTGCTACTCAATGCGCCCTCCATTATCTTACTGATCACAACCGGAAACTTACCTGACTACCTACCCTCTTAATGGCATGTTGTTCATGACAATTTGCCAACTAGCGTGGAGCGACACAATTCGAATTTCTTGCGATGAATGTTGTCGTATGCGGCTTAAATCTGCAGGGAATAGTGAATGTATTTAAGCAGCAGTACCAACAGCTGCTTAACTGGCATGACCAGAAGAAATGTAACCAAAAAATCCTAACTTCAGTCGATAAAGTAGTCCTCCCTCCTAGCATTTTAGAAGCCGGTAATGCTCCATCGAATGCGGCAGCTATTAAAAATTGAACAAAGCTGCTGGCTCGGTTTGCTGGAGACGGTTTTCCATATCCATCCATAGTGGGTATGTGGGTCCTACGGAGTTGGCATACAGCTGTAGGGCTCATCCACTCATGACCTCGCACAGCACTAGTGGTTTGCTGCCGAAGCTAGGCTCAGGTCCACCTCGGACTGTCGCGCAACCCGGATTATTATTGCATTACTCTCAGAGTTCGGTTCCTAAGTGAGGATAGTGCCGGGCAGTTGTAAGGACTGTAGGAGGCGGATTTCTTCTCATTCAAGCATCATCTGCGGCATTCTTTGAAAGAGTAGACTAGTCCTGTGACTTGTACTCGTTGCAAATCAAAGTCTTACAAACCTTTAGCCTGCCCGGCAGACTCACTGACACACGCTAAGTGAATTCTTTAAAAAAATTTATGATTTTCTAGAAAAAAACGCTTTTTTCCATTCAGAGTTGACGTATTGACTGGTATGCCTTTCACCGCTTTCCACGTAACACACACTCCGGTTGAGTCCAAAACAAGGCCTTACACTCACCCCAATTAGTCAGATATTTGCCCACGCACAAAACAAGTCCCATAATCAATGTTAACTCCCATGAGTGCCGTGATCAAATTAAAATTCAGAACCACACAAATTTGTTACTTGTTGCAGGAGCGTACAATGACTAATCAATTCTCCTTCGCCAGGCACAAATTAGATGGAAGCTGGACAATGCTCCATCGGACGCTGCACTGCATTCGATCTCCACCTGCACAGTGGTCAGCAAATTTATTCGTATGCATTTAATTGGATTTGCTGCCTCCGGATGATCCATGGAAGGGCTTCCACAGACAGCTGAAGTCGATGTGGGACGGCCCGATGGCCCAGTCGAAATGTTTAATATTTTGGTCAAATTTGATTTTGGCCCCATGGTCGGGAGTGGAATTCGCAAATTTCTGTCGAATTTAATTTGCAAGTCGTCGATGCAATAACAAACCGTGACCGTGTCCTTTCATTGGGCAGAGTCGTATTTTGCCGTTTTCAGAAGCAGAGCTCAATCGGGTGACCTTTACTCCTCTTCAAGGACTTTATGAGGTTCTGGAGTGGATTTGGAGTTCGAAACTTCATCTAGGACCGTTGTTGATGTTCTCCAGGGACACGGCAAAATTATGCACGACCCATATTTGAAAGCTTTGAGCGAATTCCAACTGTTCCATTGCATGTAGAGGGAGAAGGGCGACTGTTTTCTAGCTGCTGACGTTGCCGCTGCACGGGATGTTTGTGGAGTTCAGCCGCTCGGAGTGGCGGCTGATGGTAAGTAAAGAACTGAGTGGTTAGAAACACAAGGAGTTCAAGAAGCCATTAGAGAGAAAAAGAAGACCTACAGGAGCTGCTTTCACTTGGGGATCTCTGCTTTTCGTGACTGGGCGAGGCGCGAAGAACAAATTGGCAGTCATGGCAAGAGTTCGGCGAGAAGGTGGAAAGTGACCAGATGCGAGAAAGGTGTTCTGCCCATGGACTGGTTGTTGCTGCGGTTAGAGAGGGTTAGTCAAGTAATCTTTCTTTTGCAGATGACTTTGGCATCCTCACATATTCCCAGACGGAATTCAAGCGCTCACTGGATAGGATTTTGACCGTATGTGCTGATGCTGAACAAATTAGAGGTCATGGTAATTTCCAATGTCCATCTACGAGTAGCGATGTGGGGATAAAGTAGACCCAGAGAAGCACATCTACACATCACATATGAGGACCGAACACTAAGAGGTGGTCAAACCTACTCTCAGTGGTGCAGCGAACAGATAGTAAACCTCGTACATGTTAGTGCTGTTCCATAGGACATTGTTCGAAGAGCCCTTTAGCTGGAGAATTGCTGTCCATGCGCTCAATGTGGCTGATTACGGACTACATACACATCTTCGGGACCTTATATCCGACGCAGAACTTTACTTTCGAAAGCACCAAGAATCTGTGTGTGTTTTGTTGAGCTGATGCTGGTCGAGTCAGGAATTTTGACCACAGTTGCCAAAATCGACTCACACTACACTTCTACTTGGGATCTCCATTAGGATGTTGTTAGTAGAGTTCACGTTTGTTCAGAGATAGGCCAACTCTTTTTCTAACTCACAAGTTTGAATTGGGTAGTCAGTCAACCAGTCAAGTTACGCACTCGTTTTTGTTCAAACTTTAGGTAAATGATTTATTCGGTTTTTTGAGGAATAAAAGTGATCCCATTCCTCATTCGACTCAAATAGCAACAGAAGCTACCCTATTCAACAAGAGAGAGAGTGGCCAACGATCGAGTGAATCAGAGAGGACATGCACAGGCAATCGTCTTTGGATCGCGAAAGGGTACAGTCGTTGGTTTAATCGGGGTATAGATCCACTTGAACTGGTTTCACAGTTTCGTTTAAACCTTAAACTGACTTCAAATTGTAGGTCAAGTTAAACGAGTGTACACTGCCGTTTAAACATCAGGGGTGGAATCGGCTAAGGCGATTTACGATAGTTGATTGTCGTCAATTTAAGAGTCGCACATTTGCGACCGATTTCATGTGACAGCTAAATAGGTGTCGTTTTCATGTATTTTTGTTCTATATTTGTATTTGGGACAAATGCAATGCACTTATCAATGCATACAAGACCAAAAAAGTAGATATTGTTAACAATGGTATGCAACAACACTTAATTATTATAATTTTATTCACATTTTTCAGAATACGAATCAAAGGAAAACTCAATAAAAAAAAAGTATAGTCAAGGCGTGCACCCATAGCCAAGGTACGCAACAATATTAGAAAACTAATCAAAAAAACCGCAAATCCTTGCAATAAGAATCGAAACTTGTTTATAATATGTAGCAAATAAATCCACCAAGTGGGAGTGATGCCACTTTGAGGCATATTTTTTGCGATAGCATTACTCAGAGCGGGGTATAGTTCATAGTCGAATGTGACTATTAGAAATACGACAGTCAACTATCGCCTTAGCCGATTCCACCACAGTACTGCACATCAGCCATTTTGTTTCACGCTTTTTTTCAAGTATTTTCAAATAATATTAAAAACTGATTATACAAAAGGCTATACACAATCAAAATTCTAGTCGAACTCTGCATAGACTTTGAAATAAAACCTGCAACTAAGTAGCTCGGCCTTTTTATTTTATATTTTGCCTTAAATCCATAAATTAAAATGCCCCTGTGGTGGCCCGTGGCGTTGTTTATGTGCGTCGACTCCTACGCATTTTGACCTACCTGTTTAGGTTTGATTCCTGGTGCGACAGGAAATACTTTTCACGGCCACACCTCTTTCGAGTCACTGACAATGCTCAAAGAGTATAACTGTCCAGAAAAAGCTTCGCAACTTTGGCCGTTCGGAGTCGGCATAAAACTGTAGGTCCCTTCCCCTCGTGATAGAACAATAGCATGCACAACACGAGTGAGAAGCTAGGACCTGGCCCTCTACGGGCTGTAGCGCCACCCATATTATATTATTATTGTCCACTCAACAATTCAGAGTTGGGTGAGATTTTGGTTTTAAAGGAAACAAATTATTCAAAATGTATATCTGTGTACAATGTTTTCGTTTCTCATAAGCGCTCACTCATACAAGCGGTGGTGCCGGATAAAATGTCTCGAAAGCGTAACACACTGGGGCGTATTTCATAGATCATACATCTCATACATCATTCACATCATAGAATTTTCTGTTTCTCAGATTCCACTGGAAGTGTTGTATTATTTCTTGCTTGTTGTATGATTTGTATTATTTTGACGTTTCATTCTGAAAAACAATGAAATGAAGAATTGTCCTGGGAAACTAGTGGCTTACAAAACATAATTTGCAATGAAAATTCTTAATGACTATTGTTAAATATTCCCACTACTGAATTTTTAAATACAAACGCAACTCTTCTATTAAATATATCGCTTTATTCAAATTTCTCGATCCTCTCGATTCTACTTTTCGACTGCGACTGCCCTTTTCTTTTTACTCATGCACGCGCAGTCCTCACCAACACCACTGTCCGTGGCAAGCACGGTGCTGTCCCAACCCTTGGTTTGCTTGTCGACATCAATGGACCCGTCATCTTGTCGCCTATTGCCTAGGGACCGTGGCAAATAACGTCGGCGTCAGACAATACTGTTACACTATGAAGATGTTTTGGAAATGATTGAAATTAATTTAGCTGTCACAAGACGGCCCAACAAATTTTTGTATGATGTGAAGACAAAATCTTACCACATTCCCATATTTCCAGTGTAATCTATAAGTGATACATGTGATATTACAGCGGCTCATACAACAAATCTGAGAAACAGAAATAGTACAGCAGAACTGTCAGAGTCATACAATGTATGTGATGTAAAGGGTGGTTTGGGTGGTTTTTTTCTGCATTTCATTTGACATTTCTCAATTTCAGACTAACTCAATTTGAACCATGGAAAGATACACAATCGAGCAACGCATTAAAGTTATTCAGGCTTATTATGAAAATGGGCGTTCAAATCAAAATGCACTTCGTGATTTTTTCTGTCAATTTAATCGTCCAAATGTGCGTACAATCGGAAAATGTGAATGTGATGTGAAAACACCAGTGCATGCTCGTACACCTTGTACTGCAGAAAATATTGCTGCTGTTCGCGATAGTGTGGCTGAAGAGCCGTCCACCTTAACTCGTCGTCGTGCCCAACAATTGCACCTCTCACGCTAGTCGTTGATGAACATTACGCATAAAGACTTGCATTTACACGCTTACAAGGTGCAATTGACTCAAGAACTAAAGCCTCTTGACCATTTGAAGCGTCGTCAATGGTCAGAATGGTGGCAAGAAATGTCAACAGTGGATGATCAATTTTCGGAGAAAATCATCTTCAGTGATGAGGCACATTTTCACCTCAGTGGATTCGTCAATAAGCAATGCTAATGCGTGAATGATTGTCGAAAAACCGATGAACCCACAAGGAGTGACTGTTTGGTGCGGTTTATGGGCTGGCGGCATCATCGGGCCGTATTTTTTCCAAAATGAGGCCGGTCAGGCAGTTACTGTGAATGGTGTTCGCTATCGTGAAATGATAACGAACTTTTTATGGCCCGAATTGGAAGATATGAATGTGGACGATATGTGGTTTCAGCAGGATGGTGCCACTTGCCACAGCTAACGAAACAATGGCTCTTTTGAGCGACAAATTCAATGGCCGTGATATCTCACGTGGTGGCGATGTCAATTGGCCGCCAAGATCATGTGATTTGACACCGTTGGATTTTTTTCTTTGGTGTTATTTGAAAGAAAAGGTGTACGTCGATAAGCCAGCAACAATTCAAGAGCTAAAGGATGAGATAATTCGGCACATTAACGGCATAGAATCTCAATTATGCTTCAGCGTCATCGAACATTTGGACTATCGGATGGAGGTGTGCCGCCGAGGTCGTGGCGGCCATTTGGCCGATATTTTGTTCTATACATGATTGAACCATACCAATATTATCATAATAAGAAGAAATGACAATAATTTCCTAAATAATTTGTGTTTTATTCAAAATCAAGATCGGCCCTTAAAATTTAACCACCCTTTATAATCTGTGAAATAGGTCCCTTGGTGTACGATACGAATCCCTATTATTCAACGAAAACAGTATCCTAACAACGCATAGTACCGGTATGGCCTTTATGGTGGCCGCATAGCTTCAAATATAGCGTTGTACGTATAGTTGAAGTACTTCGCCGCAGATCTCTGATACACGCGGTAACATTTTATTTGAAAACATCTCTCAACAAAGAGGATAAGTGGTCATTCCACCAGATGCACCACTCTCCGCTTTCCACGTATCCATCACAACCAAATCGAAGCAGATTCCAAAGAATGCATGTGGCCCATAAAACAGCCATCTTCTCGAGAAACTCAAATTCAAGTCAACCTGCACGCATGCTACTTCATTCGTTGTACAATTGAACCTCACATGCACATCATGAAATATGCATTTCTGAGAGTGCCTCTCACCTTTGCATCCATCTGCGACCTCGCCTCCCCCGCCATTCGCACAACTTCAAAGGAACAATGATTGCATGTCTGCCGAGCATGAATATCACATGTCTGCACTCGCCAAAGAATTCCAGCCTTTTTCTGTTCAAAAAAGCAATTTATTCAAATTCCGATATATTTCAACTCGAGCAGAGAGCACACCCGTCGCATTCGATGGAATGCCCTCCTTTTCCTTGTCCAAACAATTGAGCGTCACGCCCGTGTCGGCAGAAATGTGGAATTCCACTTCGCCTCGATGAGCAGTTGGCTCTGATCTTGTGTTCGTCTGTCGGGTCAAGTGAATCTCGCATGCATTCTCGAGATTCCGAACGATAAGGGACTCAATTAGTCCTTGTTCGGGACTTGTTCGGGGTGCACATGAAAAAGGCGGACGGCCTCTCCTCCTCAATCGCACTCGTCAATCCTTTGGCGAGTCCTCGGTCGGTTAAACGGCTATTGGAGGGGATGTGTCCAGTTGAGGAGCCTCCGGAGATTTACGATTTCTTGTGCTTGTCACGGGGCTTCCTTTGGCTTTTCTTTTATGGCTGCACATCGCTGGCATTGTGTGACGCTTGCGCTGCATTAACCGCTGTATCCGGACGGTTAACACTTCGGGAGGGTGATTTTATGGCCGCTTACAGGGCTCCGGACTTTTATTGCCGCCGCCCAGTGGCACTGCCGAAGACGGCAGCTGCTGGCCGATGGAAGACGGATCGGACCGGCGGCTTATTGTTTTATGGGCAATTTTGATGGATCGATGGGAGTGATTATCCCGGCGACTGTCCTAATTCCATTAATGCCTTATGGGGGGCCATAAAATTCCGGTTAGGCCCCGCAAAAGGTGGATATGACCAGGTGTGGAGGAGACGCTGGCGGAGTCATTAAAATATACAATTTGAGGCTGCGAAGCATCTGTGGTTGAATTAATGGGCACGAAGGCACCAGGAAACCTCCGAAAGGGAATGTAACAATAAACAGCGGAGAACAGATGCTAGACACGCCTGAGCGGAGACTCGAGTCTTCTAAGCGGGACAGCGTGTGTCGGGAATCATCATAACTTCCGCGGCATTTCACTGGAGCACCATCATGAAATGAACACGTGAAAAGTGTGAAGGTAACAAAACCGTGACTGCGAAGGGCGTGCGGTTGTTGATGTGTTTGGAAGGAGGGTTACGGCTGTAACGGATTGATCGTAAAAGCACGAGGAACTCTGGCGTTTGCTGAGATGAAGGAAGGATTGTGTGCATAGGAGGTTGCTGGGAATCGATGTAGAGACGTCAAATTAGCTTCAAGTGTCACCAATTGTCACGCGTCACAGAAATCTCGTTACACGTCACGATTTCACAGGTTACTCTTCCATCGTAATATTTTAACCCTCGTACTTCAGGCATCACATTTCATGCAGAAAAAAGCGTCACTAAGCCATAAAGAACTTGCTAAAAATCACGAAAAACTCGTCACGCATTATGAAAAATTCATCATTCTACCTCTCTAGTGTCAGTATTTAAGAGTCACACTTCAATGAGACACGTTGTCAGACGTGGCTACAGTCTTCAAACTCGTTACACGTCACGGAAAATTCATAACACGTCACAGAAATTTCTTCGTAACAAATTTGAGCATCCTGGAGTGATCACCGGATGTCCCCTCAGAGTCCTTACACGTCAAGAGCAATTTGTCACACGTAACTTCACGCCTCACCCTTCAAGTGTCTCTCTTCAAGAGTCATACTTCAAGCGTCAAACTGTCAAAAGCCACGGAAAATTCATAATACGTCCCAAAAATGTCCTCGTTCCAATTTTGAACATTAAGCAGTGATCATCATATGCCATCATCTGGATGTGGTCAACCGTCATGAAAGATTACTTTGAAAGTCACGGTGAAATCGTCACACGTCACGAGATATTCGTCACACGTCAAGCCTCACTTTTCAAGGCTCTTTCTTCAAGTGTCACTCCTTAAGCGTCAAACCTTAAGTGTCATACTTCAGCGTCACACTTCAAACAGTGAAGTTCGCTACACTTCACGAAAAACTCGTCACACGTCACGGAAAATTCATAACTCGTTACAAAAATCTCTTCGCTCCGATTTTGAGCATTCTGCAGTGTTCATCGAATGTCCACAGCAATTGAATGCCGTCAATTGTCATGAATGATACCTATTACGTCACGATGCAATCGTCACACGTCACGAATAATTCGCCACGCGTAACTTGAAGCCTCACTTTTCAAGTCTCTCTCTCCAAGTGTCACTGTTTGAACGTATTAATTGAAGCCTAATGCATAAAGCGCTCCTCTTCAAACAGAGAAGTTCGCCACACTTTACGTAAAGTTCGTCACACGTCACGGAAAATTCATAATTGTTCACAAAAAAGCTCTTTATCCCAATTTCGAGTATTCTCCAGTCCACATCCATCATCAGATGCCTTGATCAACGATTGAATGACAATACAACTCACAAAACGATGCAAGGCTACAGGGCCAATGTTCCCGTCACGTGACGCACAACGAAGCCCTGTTTCGAGACCTTCGTTCGTCCTCTGATTGCTTCCAATTTCTAAAATATTCCACTTATCCCTGCCAAAATGTTGTCCTTGTCAATTCAACGGCACTCACGTCCTCCAACCCGATTGGTTACCTTTGCAACGAGCTACGCTCCCACTCCCCCTCCCCGCACACACACACACGCCTCCTTTATATTACCATCACCGGGAGGAAGAAAATATCCACACAACAAGATTTCATTCCTTCAAACATGATTAACGGCGTCACAATTCCCAGAATTCCCCATTAGGCCTGCTGGAGCACCTCATCCGGCAGCAGGCCTCGCACAGCAACGGGTGGTCGTCTAGTTAGCTGCGCAGAGGGGATGGCATAAAATTGAAAATAAAAAAAAAATAACAGATTCTGATGTCAAATAACAAATTATAGCACGTGGAATACAGGTTATTGGATAGCTGACGCGTGTGGTGTATGCTTGACTCGCAGACCGAAAATCTAATTAAATCCGACACAAATATTTGACCCAATAACAACGCACTCATGTGCAAACAGGCATTCCCCCGTTTAGGGTGAATTTAATTGACAAATATTGTTCCCTTGTCGGCGGAGAGGAGGGTGTTTACGGGGGCCTACACACGACCATTGTGGCTCCGACAGCAGTCAGGTCTGGGAAGCACGTGGATTGTTGTTACCTGTCGCGCAGAAGGAGTTCGACGTTTCGCCCGTACGTCACATAATATGTGTTTTGTCGCGTGTTAAGGAGTTTTTCGTGGATGGCATTGGGAGGGGGTGTGTCATGTGCTTATGCGGGATAGGAAACTCGTGTACATTCTAAGAATTTCCGGCGGCAGTTCTTGAGGCAGTGGCGTTGATAAAGCTTTTCCCCTAGTCGGAACATAGTGGAAAGGTTTGCTTTGCTACTGATGCCGTATTTGATTATCATTAAACCTCATTCCTTGCAGTTTTGATGCATAAATCCCATCATCTTTACATGGGTCACACCATTTCTATCGATGTCCATCGGCAAAAATTGTACAGCCATGTCGCGTGTTCCGAAACAGTCATCGTTCATGTCAACGTCGTTTATTACGTATCTAGTGAGCTCAGAGTCATACACACATTCTATCATGGAAGACCCCATCCCTCTTGCAGCGACTCATTAACCTTTGTTCCCTAAAACACTATCGCGAACTCATTTTTATTTTTTTATGCACACGGAAAGTTTTGTCGCTGCTGGGCAGTCTTCTTTAGTCACCTCGACAACACCATTGCGTGTAAAACGTGGCCACCCCATGGGCGTGCGACGCATTTGGAATCCTTTTAAGCCTCCCCGCCTGGATCACTTAGTGAATCCCGTCCACGTGCAGCTTGAGAATCCTCAGGGAAATTGATCCCTTTTTGTTCACATAATTGCTCATGATAATTGCGTTATCCTTGCGGGAAGGATTTCGCCCCACCTCGACACGACGAACCGAGGAATCTCCGCCCACGGAGTGAACAAAAAGTACAAATGTCTTAAAAGCCCCAAAAGTGCCCATCAAGTACAAGGATGTGCAAACAAATTCCAAAGAATCATCTTGATTTGCAACTTTTTAACGTTGGACTTTCGGGAATGCGTGCTCCGCCTGCGGTCGCTCGCCTCGGGACAATCACCACCAAAGTGAAGAGAGCATTCCGACAAGACCGACGAATGTCCTTGTGATTCTATCTTTTCACTTGATTGCGGGCGGGCGGAGTGCCTTTTGCTCGAATTTGATTAGTCCTTCAAGTTGAAGTTAATTGAATTCGTACCCGCCGGGGACGCGGTGTTTCTTTCTTTTTTGATATTCCCTCTGAATGCGGAGGTATGGCGAGTGTCTGAAGAGTCGCCTCTGCGGCTTACCTGGACCGTGGAATGCCATCTCACGAGGTAGGGCTGAGCTCAGGGTGCAACTTCTCGAAGAATTTGCTAAGAATCGGTTTGTTTTTAAGGGCTGTGCGATGAGATGATGGCGGTAATGGATACTGGTCAGGACTGTGTATGACCTGAGGACTCTGGAAAAGAATTGGTGTAAAAATATGCCCTAAGATCTATGAGATGAGTGACTTCGTGGGGACTTCGATTTGTGAAAGTAGCTGAGAGATCAAGATGTCCTTCGCAGAAGCACATTTGTTTCAGGAATGGTATGCGCATTAATGTCTGGAGGTCAATTGCAAAAAATAAAGTCGAAGGACCTTCAATATCACCACCTTTCTCCAGAAACCCCCGGAGAAATTGTAAGACGAATATATCAGGCAAATTATTCCACAGATTGCCTGCAATGAGGGTAAATCCGCAGACACAGCCCCCCACTCTCTGATAGGAGCCAGTGAAAAATGCATGAATTCATCCTTGCGTCATTTCTTGCCATAGAAGGTTCATTCAATAACATTGAACCAAGGGCAATCTCACTCGCTTAACAACCTCAGGATCGAAAAGTCCTTGGTGGCTTCCACCCATCAACTACTCAGCAGAAGGGTAATTCAGTCTTGTCTGGGAGGTGCTGCGATCTGCTGACGAGTCAATAGAGGAATACCACAAGGAAGAGTACTCTCACCCCTTCTTTGAAACGTATCAGTCAATGAACTGCGATTAAAACTGGAAGAGGCTGGATACAAAATCATTGCTTGTACGGGCAATGCCTATATTCGTCTCCACTCTAAGAGAAATAGAATGAATTCGATAAGCTGCAAGCATGGACAAAAACATGCGGACTTGGCGTCGACCCACAAGAAACGGAACTTGTACTCTTCAGGAGGATATGCTTTTTTCCTTGTCCCATCACCCATTACTCTGCCAGTGCGAAACTTCTGGGTCCCATTCTCGATAGTAAGCTACGCTGGAAACTGAATATCCAGGATAGGATTAGGAAGGCCTCCTCTACCATATAGAGCTCTAAAAAGCTGCAATGATGGCTGTGACCATTCATCACTTGCTGGATCTTTACCTCGATTGTCTGACCGACAGTAATGTACGGGGTTTAGTGGACAGCACTAAGCAAAGCTATTGACTGTAAGGCATTCAACCGGGGATGTGGCACCGCGACCTTACGATCTACTGTGCACCCTTACTACCTTGCTCTCACTCGAGTTTCCTCATATATACTTCTTTTCAGATTTATATTGAGAGCTTTGGACTTCTGTTGTGCATTGGTAAAAGAGATTGGTTCTACAGATTTGTCTCTGATATCTTTAGTTTCCTTAGGTGCTCTCTGAGTCTGCAATGTCCTATTACGATGCGGAAGTTATTCTTGCTCATTTTTATACATGTCTCAAGCCTCTTTCGGTTGTATTGACTGTTTTTTGCCCTGTTTCATGCCGTGACTAATGTTCCATGTTTCTGTCCGGTACCTTTTTTCTAGTTCCCTGAATTCCTCTCGCAGAACGTGCTCCTCTACTACACAGAATGATTCAGGGCCTATGAAAGGTTCCGATGCTCCCTTTTCGGCTAGAGAGTCGGCCATTTCCCTGCCTTCTATCCCTGTGTGGCCAGGTATCCAGCAGAGTTTTACTCCATTTCTCCTGCTCAATTCTTGGAACTTCTGTAGGCATTGCCACACAAGCTTAGATTTGATGATTTTTTTTTTTTTTTATATTTTGCGCGCGCTCAATGGATTGCTAATACCCTTAAGTGTCCGGGGTCAAGGCACAGCACGGGCCGAAGGTATAGAGGGAGAAAGGGAGAGGAGGTACCTGTGCACATTGGTCTTAAATATCTGCGGGTTGTAGTCTGTGGGAAATATAAGGCAAGGAAGAGCTTTCCAAATTCGCGTAGTACGGCTGGAGAACGAGTCTCTAAATTTAACTGTGCGTCCGAAAGTAGGCTTAAGGGTAAACTGATGAGCATTCCTGCCGAGACGAGTATTGCGGGTGAATTCATTGGGAGGAGGAATGCAGTTGGCTCACTTGAGCAGCGTTTGTTGAAATAACGATAAAATACGGACAAAGAAGTAACGGTACGTCGATGTTCGAGCGAGTCTAATGACTTTGCCACATTGTTGTCTCCTATAAGTTTTATCGCTCGCTTTTGGATTCTGTCTAGTAGGTGCAGAGTGGTCTTTGGGGCACCAGACCAGATATGAGCGTTGTACGTGAAATAATTCTTGCATCGATTAAGGAAACCTAAACATTTCGCAGCATTTTTGGCGACCTCAAATATGTGATCGTTCCAACTAAGTGTTGTGTTGATACACATACCAAGGATGGAAAGCTTTCCGGTTTCATCGACACAAGCACCATTCATGGATAATGGCTGATTAACAAGGGTTCGCTTGAGTGACAGCATTGAGTTTTTGAAGCATTGAATTCCACTCTGTTGTTGTTTCCCCGGTTAATTATGCTGTCAAGATCGGAATTCAATGTGCTTAACATACGTTGCCGTTCCAATTCTACGGCCGAAGAGCAGGGTCGCGAGTCTAGGAACGAATATGAATAGCTGAGTGTGCTATCATCAGCGAAGGAATGGATTGGATTAGAAGTAGCAGACAAGAGATCATTAATAAAAATGAGAAAGATTGTCGGAGACAGAACAGAGCCTTGGGGTACACCAGCATTTAGTTGGAGGATATCAGACTTGAACCCATCCAAAACAACTTGAATTGAGCGGTTCGAAAGGTAATTTCTAATCCATAGAAGAAGAGATTCATCGATACCATATGCACGCATTTTCGACACAAGAGCTTGATGCCAAACTCTGTGAAATGCCTTAGAAATATCAAGTGCAACGATCTTGTTTTCGCCTGCATTACGCAAAGATGTGTTCCACTTTTCGGTGAGATAAGCTATCAAATCACCAGTGGACCTGTTGCTACGGAAACCGTACTGCCGGTCATTAAGAAGCTGCCGCGATTCAAGAAATTTCATAAGCTGACAATTTATCAGCGTTTCCATGACCTTAGAAAGAAGGGACGCAAGTGCTATGGGTCGGTACGAGGTGGGTGACGAAGATTCGCCCTTTTGAGGGACGGACTGGACAAATGCTGTTTTCCATCTGCTCGGAAAGAGACCTAAAGCGTAGGATAGATGAAAAAGCTTACGCAATGGTTTTGTCAGCGCAGAAGAACACCTCTTCAGAAGTATAGAGGGAATACCATCCGGGCCAGCGGATTTGTGCACGTCGAGATCTTTAAGTACTCTTGCAACTGTACGAGTGCGGAAGTGGATTTGTCCATGGTGAAATCAACGCTCTCAAGTAGAGGTGGAGACATATTGGTTGGGCTGGCTGCAAAATGCGCCGCAAGCAGATTGGCTTTGTCTAAAGAGCTGAGAGCTGGAATGTCATTGTAAATGAGCGTGGGAATTGAAGACGAGGCGGAATTCCTTATGTTTTTTTACAACTGACCAAAAGTTTTTGCTACCTTTGGGACATTGTAGCACTTTTTCCCTCAACTTTTGATCATTAGAGAATGTCACACGTCTGATAGTTGCATTGCAGTCATTTCTGGGCCATTTAAACTTATTCCGGTTTTCCTCAGTAGGGTTGGCTTTGTATGGCCGGAAATTCAACTCTCTCAACCTGATAGCCTCTTTGCAGCTCGAGTCATATCATGCATTTCCTTTGGGCTCTTTTGACTCTTCACTCTATGCGGAATGAAGGATCTCATGCCCAGCAGACGAATGTTTGTGATCATATCAGCAGCGGCATCCACGTCACTATCGAGGAAGCATAGTGACCAGTTAAAATTCCTAAAGAAATTGTTGAGTCCGCTCCAATCGGCATTCTCGTACAGCCATACTGTTCTTTTAGGAATTTGTTCTCTAACTGTGTGTGGTGATAACGAGAAATTAGCTGATATGACACAATGGTCAGACGAGCCTAGAGGCGACAGTATGTCAACAGAATATTTATCAGGGTGAGAGGTGAAAAACAGGTCCAGGGTGTTGGCGGAATGATCTGCGATGTCAGGTATTCGTGTGGGCTCATTTACTAGCTGAGTCAGATTGTTTAGCTCAGCAAAGATTTCGACATACCTTCCTTCGGGTGTTGTCTGGCCTGTATGTCGAAGCCAATTAGAATTGTGTGCATTGAAATCGCCCGCAATGGCAATTTCAGTGCGAGGATACAGGGATACAATTCTTGAGATGGAATCGGATAGCGCATCAAATTCGTTAAAAGTTGAATTGCTATCCAAGTTTGGACTTCTGTAAATAAAGCAGTAGTGAATTAAATGCTTACGGACACGAATTTTTAACCACAGAAAATTAAGTTCCGGATTGGAACAGTGGCCATATTGTGGTTGAAGTTGGTAAGCGATGAAAAAAGAAAAGCGGCACCAAGCTATATCCGGGCAGGGTCAAATCCGATAATTCGGTATTCTCAGTGCCAAGACAGCTGGTTTATATAAAAACAAGTGGACATACACAGCGAAGTGATTCGCTCTTAGTCCACGAACATTGTACACATCAATCCCAAAGTTTTCCATAGAAAACAAGACGGAGGTATAAAATTACCAAACTCCGACTGCGTGTGGTAAAGCAGAATTAAGAAGTGTAAATTCCGTAATAGCTTCCCAACAACAATCGATGTAGGTGTTATGCCCATACATCGATTGGAGTTGGTCCACCAACAAATTCACACTTCTAAAATCCGCTACGTCAGATGCTACGCACTCACAGTCATTGCATCAAACGGGAGTTGCGACCGAGAATGCGCAGAGCTTCTTGCTCTAGACTCTGGACGTCCTTGGGCTTGATGTCGTCTGCTGAAGTCAGCCAACATACACTTCCTTCCGATAGTTCCCCATTTATGGGGTCGCTAGTCAAAGGAGAGTATATCGCCAGCTCTCTTTAAAAGACCGCCCATAGAATGACGTCCTTCTCTTTCTTCTCGTGAAAGAACTATGTTCATTTGTTGGCTTAGGTGTAACTAGTCTCCACAGATAACTAACCAAATTTAACCCACATGATATAAGAATATTTCATTGGTTAAACTGGCGCATTTTGACTACAAAAAGTCGTACAATTCATCAGATGTTAATGTCTTCGGAAAGATATCTTTTAAATAGTGGCATGTGGTCGTCAAATCTGTTTATCCCCGGTCCACGTGAATACTTCACGAACACTTCCCGATCATAAAGCTCAATTGAACATTTACCACACGCCATGCATGAGAAAGAAACTGAAAAATACTTGAGCAAATAAAATCGAGTGGATACCCACAGCCGAAGTGGATAGTTAAGCAAAATTATCCCCCCGAATAAAATCCTCTCAATTGCTTTCAAAAATACGATGAAAGTCCGTAGATTATGACCCGTTTTTATCGCAATATTTGACTTCACATTTCTGCCGCCGTTGTCGATAAACTCTTTACGAACTTTACCAAGCCGCAGCAGTTTTCTCATATTCACAGCAAATCAAACTTTTACGAACTGCCAGTGTCCATTGGCAAGCATCGGAGCTGATATTCAATCAATCTTGAAAACAAAAAAAAAATGCCATTTCGCTCCACTGGCTCTGGTCTCTGTTTTGTGGTTTCTGGTTTTCCAGTGAATCCTTCCGGCAGATTCATATTTCTCCGAGTTCACTTACGCAAAGTCAATAAAATATCCATTTGAAGCGAAATGACTTCCGTGACTATGGCAACAGCCGCAAATGAAAATATTTACGAACCATCTCTTGTGGTGCATCAGCCCATCGCTCAATGATTTCCATCTCCTGTGCACCTCTGACTCATCCACACCTCAGTGCATAACCAACGAGCAGCAACCACCCATCGTCGAAGCAGTGGATGTGTAGGCGTGTCACAGTGTGTCACATTGTCATCATCATCTCCGTCGTACACACACAAGGGTGGCTTCCATGAAAACCAAGACAATGGCTGGGTACGGAGAGCCGAGTTCGTGCCCCACGAGGTCGAGGATGTCATTTCATTTCGTGGGAATCAGTCACTGAATGCAGACTATTCAAAGTATGGGCTGACCTTCAAGGGCACAACACACTGTAAGTGCGCTCTCATTCGTGCTGGTGCTTCGCGGGGGGAAGGGCATCATTCATCGTGCCAGCCACTCGCCCAGTTCCTCGCACGGGTACCTAGCGGTAATTAATCGTGTCAGGATTGCGCTAAGTGGACATGTGGTGGGTGAAGCAACCCAAAGTTGTGTACCCAGCACACTTGAGTGATTAAGATACATCTGTATCCTTGCTGCGGGCCCGTGTGGGCTACTTGGAGCGAAAAGTTTTCCGGAACGAGTGTGGGCGTTGCTGGCACATGCTGGCTTCACTGTACTGGAAGCCTGTTTTCGGTCTGATGGAGGTAATCCGGGGGAGCGTAGGTGATGTGAAATACTTCGTACTTTCAGAACTGAGAGTTTCTTCTCGGAAGAATCCGACAAATGGATGTGGACACTGTCTAGACGGCTGCTCGTTGGCCTCTTCGGTGCAGAAGGTGAGACTTTCTGTAGTTTTGCTTTAAGGTGCATCCTGTGGTTCAAAATGGAAGAGGACTTCGCACTGGAATGGTACTTCGTTAGTATTATTAAATAAGAACAAATAAACAGATAAATTAAAAATATAAAAATATAAAAAAATAAAAATATAAAAATAGATAAATACAAAAAGAAGAAATAAGTAAATAAATGTCGGTTATATATAATTACTATTTAGATATAAAAAAAAAAATCTGACCATAAGCCTTTCCTGGGTACGTCGCGGGTGGAGTGAGAGTGCCACCATTGCATCAACATCCAGCCAGTCTGAACCATTTTGCTCAAATTCTCTGTTGCCAAGGACTGTTATTTTTATTCGTGCAGCCCTACAAACAGGAGTAGATCTGGTGGTCAACCTACAAGTCTCTTGGACTGGGATGGTCACTGACTGCCTGTTTCCAATTTTCACGCATCAAGTAGGTGGAGCACCTTCTACGCCACCTTCTCTGGGCTCACTCTGTTGCTTTGTCCCACCAGTTCACAGTCGAACATTTTGCAGGCCAGGGGCACGTTATCCATTCACTCCACAAGAGTCAGCCTCATTAGGCGTAGACATCTGTAGACATCGGTAGACTAAAGTCGCTGTAGAGCCCATGTAGCTCGTTGTTGAGTTTTATTGATAGGGACCAAAGGATAGAGCGCATCTTCTCTCTCAGGAACCTGGATACTTCGTATCAAAGACTCTCTATGTCGAACATTGTTGATCGTACTTAAGACTGCGTCTGCGCAGCGGTTAGCCAAAGTTATTCTGCGTTTGATCTCGGTGCTGATGTTGTTGGTTATGTTGATGAAGCTATAACTGCTTCTTGTTTCCGTCTCCCTAGAGTCGTCCCTATTGTGCGTCGTTTCTCGAAGACGTTCCGCATGTAATTAACCCCAGACCCAGTGTGACACGTCTCAATCACAGCTCTCAGTGGTCGATCAAATATCGTCGATATCGTCTGGGTATGCTAAAGTTGTTTGGGCTTCTTGCCGATCTTATATCTAGTGTTTGTGAGTTTAGCACGATCCTCTCAAGACCGATGTGAAGTCATAAGACAACGAATCGCCTCTTTTGGGATAAATGCTCTCTGGGAGCATGTTGAAGTGTGAAGCTTGAAGTGGCAGCGAGATTCCTTCGCGGTCTTTCTTAACGCCCTTTTAAGTTTCGCAAGTAATGCAAGCCCCTTCCGTGGACCTAGGTCTAGGTGCTACAGCAGCCACTAATGTTGCGCGTGCTTTTGTCCAATCACGAGTTAATGGGAGATTTGCGTCCGAGTAGAACGTCTGCGGCAGGTTGAAGATCCTCTGCGCAACTGGGGTTTTGATGGGAACTGGGGAAAGGACCTGCGTTTGGATCTGTACGAGCAGCGCCGGCGGCGTAGGCTGCTCTTCCTTCTTAACCTCCTCTGCGCGAGATTCAGAATCTGCGGCGACAACTTTGGAGGGTTCGTCCGCTTTGCGGCTGACTTCAGGTGCATGCTTACCTTCCGCCGGACTGGACACATCTTGGAGGTCCTCCTCGTCTTCGATTATCAACCTCTGCTCAGAGTCGGTGCTGTCCGAAGAGTCGTCGGCAAACTGCTCGACGTTCCCGATAGGCACACTCCAGCTTCTTGATGGTTTCGCTCAGAACATTGTCCTTCACCGTGATCGACTCGAGGATGCCCATCTTCGGCTCAGAGCTGACGAGAATCGGCCGCTTGATCGGATTTTCGAACTCCTTCTTGATAAGGGTGCTCGTGATGTCAGAGATCTTGGGTGGCCCACTGATGAACGGCGAAGTGCTGCTCGCAATGTTGCTGCTGTTGCTACTGTTGCAAGTTGTCATCGTCGATTTTGAGTTCTTCCGGCTTCGCGGGCACTTCGAGCTTGACGTCCTACATCATTGTGACCCTTGTTCTTTTCCTCCTCCTCCTTTTTCTGGCGGTTCGCCTTCAGTACCTTGTCCGCGTTGGATGAAGGCTTCTTCTCGATTTTCATGGGCTCGAGGTCGAAGGTTGAATCACAGAGCAGGATCTTCACGTTTTCCAGTTCGAATTTCATGTCTTTGGCGTCGTCGCTGCTAGTTCGGGTCACAGCGTTCAGCTCGAAGACGTTTGACAGGTCCCGCGTGGTCTCGATGAATGGGCTTCCTATCACGCATCCACCTTCGGCTGACTCGCCGCATTTGGTGGGCGTTAGGTGCTCCAGAACTGGAAGGACGTCGGTGACGGCGCGTATTGTCTCTTGAACTGTAGTTGCCACTGTAGTTGGGACGTGCAGTTATAGGCCGACTCCAAAGGGCGTAGAAGACAGAAATACTCTTTGAGGATTGTCAGTGACTCGAGAGAGGTGGAGTTGGTAAATTCGGGGATTCAACCTAGAGAACCCCCTGCATAGGAGTTAACGCACCTTTTTCCGTTTTTATTTAATTTCATTTCACTTAAATGCTAAGCAAAAGTACTTCGAACTAACTTAACCATCTTAAGAATGGTTCTGAAATCGAATCTACAGACCCTATGCGGGTGCTCTAAGCAATTCTGATCTTAATTAATTTGCGCCTTTTTTAAATGTCGTTGCATGAATTTTTGTTTGTGTGTAGAACTCACGAACAGCCCTCGTTATTCGGTGCAGCGCTGTCTTGTAGTGTTCCAGCTTCTGCACGTGCAGCAGATCAGTGGCATAATAACAAGAGCAAGCTATTTCTCCACGGTCCACCTCCAAGTTAAGCGTGGACGATCCCGACTTGGGCCTAGTAAAGGCAATCCTTGCAATATCCGTTTCCGGTTTACGGAGAGTGTGGCCTATCCAGCTCCACTTTCGGTGTTGAATCTCTGCTGCGGTGGGTTACTGTGAAGCTCTCAGCTCTTCGCTCGTGATCCAGTAGACTTTCAGGATTTGCCTCAAACATTTGTTGAGGAAAACCTCAACCTTGTGAACATGATGATGGTGATTGTCTCCCAAGTCTCGCATCCGTATAGCAGTGTGGACTTCACGTGGGAATTGAATATCCTATTCTTGAGTGAGGTGAAGAACTTGTTGGACCTTCAGATGTTGCCAAGTGAGTAGTAGGCGTTGTCTATAAGAGACGGGACGTCAGTTTCTTCATCTACATCTTTAGATAGCAGAATTTGTTGACATACTCCATTGGTTTCTCCCGTCTAGCAGAAGAGGTGCCTCGCGTCTTGAGTCGATTCTCATCAGCTTTGTCTAGGCTACGTTGATTTTCAGTCCAGCTCTTCTGGCGTTGAGGTCAAACGCGTAGATCGTCCTCACCACCGGAAATAAAATCCTTCTTTGTCAATCTGAGCGAGCTGATTTTGAGTGTGTACTGAGAACTAGCCAACTTTACGGAGTTTTTACGGTCTAGCATTTATGACTGTGCAGGTAAGTCTGTCTTCGAGCCAAGTTGCCAGAAGTTTGAAAAAGACTAGTCCCACCGAAACCATATGGCCTTATTTTTCACCCCCAATCATAACAACCCAACACACCAACCACGACCGACTCACAAATAGTCAATAATTTCCCGCCATTTGCATGGAACACCGCAAATTAATTGTCTAATCAGCGTCCACCTTTATTGTGGCCTCAACGCCAACCGCCATCGGCAACCGCTTGCGGCTTGTCCCATCGACCCCACGTCAAAGGGCTTACTCGTCATCCCCGATTAGGAACGTCTTCCCTTGCAAATGCGTACCATAAGCCAGCGCGCGCCTCCATAAGGAACTGCAAAATCAATTGAAGAGTTCAAATTACTTTCACTTTATGAAGGACATAAAAAAACACCACCCGTCCATCTTGCGCCCATTCAAATGCTTAGTGCTAATAAATTTTAATTGGCGCCCATAAAGCCGTCAGTCGTCCGTGGGTGGCGGTGGAAGGGCGTCGGTGGTCCTCGGCAACTGGGCCTCGTTTTATTGTCTGAAAATTTATTGGCAACGCTCCACACACACACACATGCAGTCGAACACGAATCTCTCCTTTATTGGTGGCCATTATGTTCGTCCAATATTTACTGACTATTGTTCGGGACAATTTGAAGTTGGACACAAAATTTTATAGTGATCTTCGGCTGCCACCTACAGCTTGATGATGGCCCGCTGAATGATTCACTTCGGCAGTGACGCCCTGAGAAAGGTGTGGGGGGAGGGGAGAAGAGGCAGGCAACTACATAGAACAGTTAAATGGGAGGACACACAAAACGAATTGGATTCCTTAAAAAGTTTCAGAGTGCGGGTGTCTAGACGACGCTGGAAAGGATTTAATCGGATTTTATTTGTTGGGACAAGCAGGACTCGAGTCATCCCTCGGAGGGACACAGGGACGCCAGTGTTCTCGGATTGCAACTGGGGTTAATGGTGATAAAGATGAGGTATCCCTCTGTGGTCCCCCGACGAGAGCAAGCGGCCCTGAATCATCTGTGGCCCCCAAGCATTTAGATGATGAAATGGGTGGTCATGGGGTGTGGTGTCGTGCTTTTGTATCGGTGATGACGACAGATTGCAGCTGTAAATCATGGAGACTTTGGGACTATGGTGAGGGAGAGGGACTTGCGGTGCCAATGCCAAGGGAGATGGCCCTTAAGATGCAATCTCGGTGGAAGTTCGGTATCCATTCGTGGAATCTGTTTGCGGGGATTATTCATTTAAACGGATGCCAGTCGCGGGGGTCGGACGGTGGAAAGGGAGTCATGTAAAACTGAGATTTCAGCTGGAGCCGGGGTCTTGTCACAAAAAGCTTTGACATCGGTCGGTGGACATTTGTCCGCAGTAAACATGCGTCTGGCGGGGATTTTATTGAAAAGGGACCACCGATGGAGGACTGAATGAAAGTGTGGTTGTCAAGGGATTAGACGACGCAATTGTTTGGAAAGACACTCGCCAGACTTGATTTTATTTAACCTTAACCATATCCTGGAGCACGGAGTTGACGGAGTTGACGGAGTCTTGTAAAAAGAGAGAAGAATGTACATAAACCAAATACATGGAATCTACTGAAAAGGGAGTGGATGTAATAAATCTGAGTGTCTCCCTTCACCTCCATGACCATTGTGGTGTGTTTCCAACAGAAATTGAATGAAATACAAACACAGTCGAACTATGTAAGGCTTCTTGATAAACTCTGAAAACTATTTTTTGTCTTGTTTGCGGTGCGTGGATACACAATGGTGATGACCTTCAGACACGTGAATATGCGACATATAAAGGGTGGTTCAATTTTAAGGGCCGATGTTGATTTTGAATAAAACACAAATTAATTAGAAAATTATTGTCATTTATTTTTATTATGACAATATTGGTATGGTTCAATTATGTATGGAACAAAATATCGGCCAAATGGCCGCTGCGACCTTGGCGGCACACCTCCATCCGATGGTCCAAATGTTCGATGACGCTGAAGCATAATTGAGGTTCTATGCCGTCAATGTGCCGAGTTATCTCTTCCTAGAGCTCTTGAATTGTTGCTGGCTTATCGACGTACACCTTTTCTTTCAAATAATCCCAAAGAAAAAATCCAACGGTGTCAAATCACATGATCTTGGCGGCCAATTGACATCGCCACCACGTGAGAAAAGACCGCCATTGAATTTGTCGCGCAAAAGAGCCATTGTTTCGTTAGCTGTGTGGCAAGTGGCACCGTCCTGGTGAAACCACATATCGTCCACATTCATATCTTCCAATTCGGGCCATAAAAAGTTCGTTATCATTTCACGATAGCGAACACCATTCACTGTAACTTCCTGACCGGCCTCATTTTGGAAAAATACGGCCCGATGATGCCGCCAGCCCATAAACCGCACCAAACAGTCACTCTTTGTGGGTGCATTGGTTTTTCGACAATCACTCTTGGATTATCATTGCTTATTGACAATTCAACTGAGTTGAAAATGTGCCTCATCACTGAAGATGATTTTCTCCGAAAATTGATCATCCACTGTTGCCATTTCTTGCCACCATTCTGACCATTGACGACGCCTGAAATGGTCAAGAGGCTTTAGTTCTTGAGTCAACTGCACCTTGTAAGCGTGTAAATGCAAGTCTTTATGCATAATTTTCATCAACGACGAGCGAGAGGTGCAATTGTTGGGCACGACGACGAGTTGAAGTAGACGGCTCTTCAGCCACACTATCGCGAACAGCAGCAATATTTTCTGCAGTACGAGCTGTACGAGCATGCACTAGTGCTTTCACATCTCCTACAGACCCGGTTTGTTCAAATTTTTGCACGATTCTTCCGATTGTACGCACATTTGAACGATTAAATTGACCGAAAAAATCACGAAGTGCACGATATGCATTTTGATTTGAACGCCCATTTTCATAATAAGCCTGAATAAGTTAAATGCATTGCTCGATTCCATGGTTCGAATTGAGTTAGTCTGAAATTGAGAAATATCAAATGAAATGCAGAAAAAAACTTGGCGCTTAGGTGTGGTTCACATTCAACATCGGCCCTTAAAGTTTAACCACCCTTCAGTTGCCCATGCGCGGCACAGGGAAGCTCCAAGTTAATTTCGCAAACTTCCAATGACTGGCCTTGGAGTTTATTTATGGTTATTCCAAAGACCAGACTCACGAGAAATTGTAGTTCTTTATAATCGAATGGTAAAGGCCGTTGGAATCATCGGTATACGCGGAATTAAGACATCCTTTCTATTTTACATTAACGATCGTTGAATCGTGTCGAAGCCAAGTTAGCGGTTTTCCACTCAGTACTTGTTCCAACTCTCACCTATGGTCATGAAATTTGGGTAATGACCGAAAGAATAAGATCGCGAGATCGCAAGCTGCTGAGATGAGATTTCTTCGTGCTGTTGTGAGAATTACTCGCCGGGATAGGGTGAGAAACACGGCAGTGCGCGAGGAACTCAACATTGAGCAGCTGCTTCTTGGAACGGAAAGGGTAATGCTTCGGTGGTTTGGTCACGTGGCTCGAATGTCCCAATCATCACGACTTCCGAGGAGGGCGTTGAATGCGATTCCATCAGGTAGGCGACCGCTTGGCAGAAGCAGGACGAGATGGTTGGACCAAGTCCAAAAATTCGCCGAGTTACGCTTGGGCATTGCTTCTGATGAGTTAGAGTCGATGGCGGAGGATCGAGTTGCCTCAAGATCGCTCGTGCGTGGTTTACCTCCGCGACCCCTTTTTTGTGGATCATGCGGGTCAGAAGATGATGATGATGATGATCGTTGCCTCGATTCCAATGGAACGAGTCTGGTTGCCTTCGCAACCAGACTCGTTCCATTGTCAAGGTTAATGTCAAGGAACATGATGACAACTGAACCTTCTTTTAATTGCAAGTTGTGAGGTGGTATTGCAAGCACTAAGTCATCCTAATTGATAACCTTGTCGACTGATTTGAAGAAAGACAGCTGTCCCGGAAGAAAATGCTTAATGTTCTTTGAGATCATCGACATCAGCAATTAGAAACCAGATTCGCGAGCAATTATGGCTTTTTTTTCTCAAAAGCTGATGAAGAAGTGCTTTGTGTCTGGGAGGGAAAGGTTCTGTTGGCAATATTTGGTCCTGGTTGCGTTGATGGGACATCTGGAGGAGAAGATTCAACCATGAACTATACGGGCTATGCAATAACATGAGCCTGTCCATGTGTTTACGGATCCAGCGCCTAAGTTGACTGGGTCATGTAGAGCGCGTGGACAACTCAGCTCCAGCCAGAAGAGTCTTCGATCGGGCTAGTTGGTTAAGACCCAGCTCCACCTCGAACTGTAGCGCTATATTTTTTTTCGTCTGAGATGTTTTTGACGGTGGACATGGATCACTCAGACTCAAATAAGTAGGTATGTGGGCTGTCAGCTAAATCGCCAGCACACTTGTGATACCTATAGTCAGACTACTACCACTGATCGACAAATCAATTGATTTTTTTCTCCAGTGCCGTTAATTTGATCCCAACGGCAAAAATAGTGACTGGACCAGATTTGAAAACCGGATTGTTTTAACTGGAATTCGAACCGATGACCCCTCTAACCAACTGCGCCATCCAGTACGCCACATAACGCAGAAATAGAAATTCGAGAACCGCATCTAGTACCCCCAGAACCTGAAGTACCGGTACACATTCCAAGTAATTATGGAAGTCCCTATGCTTTAGGATGTCTACATTATTAAGCAAAAAAACGACGACTATGAAGATGATATCAATCCTGGTGATTTAAACATTCGCATAGCTCAGCTGCCTCCACAATCGACCTCAATGTGTATTCAGCAGTTTTAAATAACACTCGAGAGCATGCCTTTGAATTAGGTAGAGTCGATGCTTATTCAGTCGGATGTACAATCCATAAGTCCAAGTCTGTTGGTCTCGATAATATTCACATTGTCACATTAATGTTCTACATCCTATTTTACTTCCTTCTGTAAGCCATATTTTGAATGCTATTATCATGACTGTAGTGTCTACTTACTGATCGCCAGTACACCCGCTCTTGTCGGTGGTCAGATCATAACAACCCTGCACAAGATGGGACATGCACACAAGACAACCAAATCTGCACTCATACATAAATTCGGGCTCTTGTTGGGCGCCATATACTCGTTGACTGTGTCTGCTAATTCGACTGAACTGCGTGTGCCTTGTCTTCTTTCACTTGCCCTAAGAACTGGGATAAGCTTCAGTGCTTGATGTCCATGAGCTGGTAAATCTAAACTCACGGAGAATGTGGGACTCACGTTGGGCGCCATCTGAAATCTCATCTGAAGTTCGGTTTAAAACTCCGAGTTAACGGCGTGTTTCTTTACTCCTTTCAATAGTCTTAATGCGAGCAGAGGTAACGCTATTGGATTTCAGAGAGTGGAGCTACCTTGTGCGCCTCCCCTTTAAGATGTAGTCAGACAGGTCATGTCGGGAACTTGGTATATATTTGGCGGCGGACGAGGCTCAGAGTCACCGACGGCGCTTAGACCGACACCCTATGCATCCGGACCCTTCGCCCAATGTTCAAAGAAAAGGGCTCCCAGAACCCATTCAAAAGCCTCCAACAAACCAATCAAAACGCAATATTTTCGCCATTTTCTTCATGACATGTTCAGGAAACGGGGTTCAAAAGGGGATTTATTCAGTATTTCATGCACTTCTTACAATTCGTTGATGTTGTTCTTAAAGACAATGGTCACGTCCCTCACGCGCATGTTGGCGAACTCCGAGACCAACCCGTCGAAGTCCTGCACCGGTATCGTCCTGTCAAAGGGATAGCCCATCGCTCGCTTGTCCGGGAACAGTTTGTCCTTCAGCCCACAGAAGGAAGAGGCGTCATCGCAGATGTCTCGGCTAGAAGGAGACGTCCAATCACTGCCGAACCACGCTCACAGAAAGACGATACTCACACATTGTTGGTCTGGACCACCTCATCGTCCTGGTAGTTGGAGATCATGACAAAAAGATCGAATTTAGTTCCGTCGGCGGTTCCCTTTGGCAGAAGCATGTGCTCTGGCCATCCACAGCCGCAGAATCTGGACTCGGCTGCCTCCTCGGAATTGGTCGACCTGTTTCGGGTGTCGATGCGGCGGAAGGTCTTCTCGAAGGGGATGGTCACGCTGGACGCCTCCGAGCGTCGGCGGATGCGATTCTGGCCCGGAGTCACTGAAAAAAAGGCACCAGTTCGCTTGAGAGAACCCTACCATCGAGCCGCTACTCACTGTTCACAACGAACTTGTCCATTTCAATGGCCAGCAGGCGCTGCTCCTGCAACGACAGTTCCGTCGAACGATCGTCCATCTTGGGAAGCAGGAAGATGCGGCAGGTTCCTTGACGCACTGCCGAGGACTTGTTGGTCACGGTAATGGTGTAGTCGAAGGGGTCGTGCTCCAGATGAGTGAACCTCACGAAGGAGTCAGCATCGGGCCCGGCGAAGTCCATGCCGGTGCCCAGGTCGATTTCACTCTTCCGCCAGAAGGTCGTGAGGATGTTCGGCTTCGATTCCTTCCTGCGGGCGGCAACCTTGATCTCATCGATGACTACGCCTTCGTACTGCAACTGGAATCGAAAGATGTTAGAGTCTGTGCCCCGAGGTGAGTGCTGCCACCGACTTACCTGCGCTCTTGTGTAGGGCGGCAGCAGAGCCTTGTGCTTGGAGCCCAAGTTGTTGAGGAAGGCGTGCCATCTGTAAAAGATGGGGTCTCTCATCGACGTTGCAACACTGCCCATTATGCTGGGGTTCTCCAGAAACCTCGCATCGGGGTCGTGAACAATGGCCAGCATGTAGTGGCCCATGTTGTGAAGGTCTCCGTACAGCCGTCGGTTCACCGAGAGGGCTGACGACTCAACGATGTTGAAGAGGATGTCAATGCCCCGCGTTTCGTCCAGAGGAACACGATTTCCAGAGGGCTGCAATAATGGAAGTGTGGTCACGGAAGACGGACAGAGGGGAGAAGGCGATCGTACTCACGTCCATGGCGTATCCCAAGTCGATGGCATCTTGGATGCGGTTGATCCACCGCTCCAGGTCAGCCACCTCCGCACTGAAATCGCTCCTGTTGGCGTCGCGCAGCGTCATGTCCGGCATTCTGGCGGCATAACTCCGGTTCGTGATGGTGTTGATCAGCTTGGGGAAGTAGGCCTCCTTCATTGGCGCCCGGAGGTTGCTGAGCGGCTTGGTGGACCCTAGAAGATTACAAAACCGGTCGACGTTGTACCGGGCGAGCATTTGGTGATGCATGTAATAGAACAGCTCGCCGCGACGGTCCTTATCCACAATTTCACGCGGCCCGTCGGTGGGATAGACCATGTGCCAGTGCCAGTGGTGAAGATTGACGCCGATGTCCTCTCGGAAGTAGGCCATGCGCTGCTCCTCCTCTCGGTCCGACGCGGTGTAGTTCATGGGAGTCTCCGTGGGATTCTAGAAAGATGCCATTCAGAGTGGATTGCGAGTGAATCAGCAGCCAGGACACTTACCCTATTTCCAGCGTGGGGAACAAGGCTGGCATCGTTCTGAGCCTCTCGCAGGGTTCTTGGTTCGATGAAGTTGCCCGGAAACTGCTCGACATGGGGAGGGACAATCACGTTGGTGGTGTCCTTGCGATGCAACACAGCCACTCCGAAGGCGTACTGGAACAGGTACGGATGCAGGCGGTCCCTGAAACGAAACAATGTGAGTAGGAGGACTGCCTGAGAGTCTCACGGTTCCTACCTGATGTAGACAGCCAGAGCGAGGAACTTCTGAGTGTCCTCGACGTCCATCAGCATCTTGATCAGACGCGCTGCCACTTGCTTGTCACCGGAGTTAAACAAGGAGAAGCTGCCATCCTTGAGCGACCGAGCGGCGAAGTCCAAGTTGGGCTTCTCAATGTCCACCAAGGAGATCTGCAATCGAAAGGAGGATATCGTGCCAGTGCCAGTCCCTGAAGCTGAGTGTGGGAGCTCTTACCTTGCGTTCGACGGCCTGGGAGAAACGTGCCTGGATCTCAGCGGCTTGTCCGATGTATCGCTCGGAATAGAAGCTGTCAGGCAGATCAAAGATGGCCTTTCCATGGTCTCGGGGGGTGAAGATGGGTTCCAGTGGGCGCTGGAACAGCATTTCCAGGTTTTTCTTCAGGTAAGACATTTTGAATGCGAACGCGAAAGGGTGTTTGTCGAAGTTGCAGGCACTATTAAGTTCCAAACAGGAATTCAAACTGATTTGACGGTGGACAGTGAAGCTCGTTATATACTCCGGAGGGCACTGCTGTTGACCGCAGAAGTAGTTATTTGAAAGGGTTGAGGTGTTGTGAAGCAATCCACGTGCATGGAATGAACCGCAGCCCCGTTCATTGAACCGATCGCGGATGTGACACAAGCGTGGTGACTTTGCATGTTCGGAGGTTGAGGCCCGATAAGCGTCGACTGGGCGATGTGCGGTCGATGCAACATTGTAGGTTCGTGGGAGCTGACTTTTGATAAACATTACTGGCGTCGACTGATGGATATGGTTTTTTTTACAATCAAGTGGAATTTTGATTGTCATTCTGATCGCGTCAATTTGTATCCATTCCCCTCAACCCAGCTCATCTGGCGTCGATAACGTTATCAAATTTTGATAAATTGTTGATTCCGTCGGATCTGTCAACGTTAATTAATCCTCCTTCAGCTAACTTACATCTTGGTGCTCCTTGGAGTTCCGGTTAGAGTGCTTGTTTGAGTCCAATTCGACTATCATCAGATCACTGTGAGTATTGTTAGAGTTAGTCGAGTGAGTCGAAACTTAGAAGCTAGACGCAAGGAGTGAATGTGCGTCGAAGTTTGTGTTTTTTATTGAGTCCGACGATTCATTTCTAGCATGCATCATCAGCGATGGTCTGAAGTCGGACAATTGTCTGCTGAATGTTCGTGAGCGCCTGTCCCCAAGAAAAGGCATGCAACATCACACTGGCCAGCTATGACTTCCAGGTAGTCAGAGACATGTTCAACTCTCTACATTAGCAGATCAGTGCCGAGATCAATTGCAGAAAGGCTCTTGTTGACCACTGCTTCTTTCGAAAAGTTACTAGATTTGGCGAGAGGTGTTGGAGAGTTTGGTTCTTAAAAAAAAGGAGTATTGGGACCAGTTCGCTACAACCCTCTACTCACTTGGGCCACCTAGCCGTGGTGGAAAAGATTGACACAAGGTAATTTGGATATTTGAATTAAGGAAAACAAAATTATAATTTTGAAACAAAACTTTTATATATTCAACAGGCTTGGGGCTGGATTATAAGCTGAAAACTAAAAGAAAAATTTCGATGAATAAAGCCGAAATGGTGGCAACTGGTGGTGGTAATTACTCTCAAGTTGCGTTAACTCCTTTGGAACAAGCTGTCGATGAACTGCTCGGACTTCAGCAAGCTGTAAGGCCCGAAGGTATGTTCTTTGGTTCATCTAGCCAAATTACTGAGGATCTATCAGCCAGTACAAGCACACAAGCACCAGTGGAACTTGTAATGCTGCCTCAAGAAGACTTTGCGGAAGCCGCTGAACAGCCACCACCACCACCACCACCAGTGAAAAGAACAACAAAGTATGGTAGTAGTGAAAATGAACGCCTTCGGTTGCTACAGGGACAAACTGCAACACAGGCAGAGTTGGTCAAAATTGAAAAAGTGAAGATACAAAAAGAGAAGCAAAAAGATTTATTAAAACCAGTTGAAAAAAGAAAAGAAAAAGAAAATATTGAGAAGAACCGTCTGCATGTCGAATGTTTGGAAATGGAAAAGAAAAAGTTTGATTTGGAAATGCTGAAATTCAATTTAAGAAGTTAATGAATTTTTTGTTATGAGTGTGTGTTTCCTTTTATGTTTTTCTTATTGTTATCAATGAATTACTTTATTTACTTATTTTTTTTTCTTCTGAAGAGCCAAGACTTACGTTTTTTAAATGAAATATATTATTTATTTTTTCTATTGTAGCAGCCCTTATAACGAATTCCGGCACTCTTCTAAGAAAAAGAGATAAACATGTAAAAGGGACTACCGGTGTGAGAGCAGTGAACATGAATAAAGATTTACTCTTGTGTAGTTTGCGAAGCGATACGGACGTACCTTCAATAAAGTGGGACAAATATATTCAAGTGTTTTATTATTGCTATTTCTATCGGTTGCAATTTCAGAAGTGGGATTAACTCGTAATAATGGATCTTGAACAATATAAATATACGGCGGTTCAGCTAAAACAGTGGGTCGCGAAATTAAAGAAAAAAAACCACGGGCAGTAAGTGAGTGAGTTGATTTTGCGTCTGTTGTCGATTCCGGAAAGCGAACGAGTTTCCGCCGAAATGTGTAGGGATGGCGTTCAAGAAGAAGACGAGTGTGAAGAAGAGAGCAGCAGTAATGAAGAAGATGAGGAACAGCAGATCGAAAATGAGCGAAGCAGTGCAATGAACGAAGAGAGCAGATCAATGACGAGTGACAAGATGAGTGCCGGGGATAAAGAGAAAAGTAAGAAGAGAGCGATGATGAGTGGTAAGGATAATGAGTGGGAACTTATGAAGAGAGAGGTGGAAGTACTGCGTTAGGAAATAACTTTGCATAAACGCGAAAATGTTCTCCTAAGAAGAGAGAACGAGTTGCTGCTGAAACAAAGTCAAGGACAGGACAACACACGTAATGACAGCAGTAGCAGGTTGATCGAAAACTTCACCAATATCAAGAATTATGAAAGCCGAAAAGGTACGTGTAAGAAGGTTATTCCTCGATTTAAGGGTCCGTATAGGATATCAAAGATTCTACCAAATGACAGATATTTGTTGACAGAAGTTAAGGGTTTCCAACTAGGACAGATACCTTATGAAGGGATATGGGAAGTAGCGAACATAAAACCGTGGGTTATTGATAAAAAATGTAATTTACAAAGGAATCGGGACGATTTGGAGTCAAGAAGGCCGAGTTGTAGCAGCCCTTATAACTCAAGTGTTTTATTATTGCTATTTCTATCAGTTACACTATGTACATATTTGAAAGCTGAATAAGCATAAAATTGAATTCAATGTTGTTTTTATAATCTACAGCGATTCCATGATTTAATTCCATCTTTTGGCAATGTTATTTCTGCTTCTACAATCTCCGGATCTGCAATTCGGTAATTCAGGCAAATGTTGTTCAAGGCAAAGCACGCATTCACAATTTGTTTTGCCTTTGAAGAAGCGAAATGCATTTTCCTTTCATTTAAAAGACAGCGAAATCTACTTTTACTTTGCTTGCTCTCGAGATTAAAGAGGACAAAGTGAGTGGTTAAGTTTTTCTCAGAACAAAACATTCGAGTGGTAGTGAAGATTGAGACGATGCACATTTTTTCTACGTTTTTTGTAATTAAACAAAACGGCCCGAGTGCCTTCAAGAATTTAGCCGACTAGGCAGGCTCTGCAGTTGACTGTTCAAATCAGATATCGGGTACAGTCCGGCACAGTTGATTGCCAACTTCTCTAGGACGAATTTGATAGTTATTCGCGTATTTTTGAAATCGTTTACAAAATAATGTAAATGACGTTCTCTGATTGATCGGCTTGGTCCCAGAAAACGATTTAAGAAACGCTAAGAAAAAGGTCATAGGGCCGAGAGAGGTGGCAGTCGAGGCACTGAATCTGTATAGTACTTGGTATCTGGTAATATTTAAATGTGAAAAATGCTTGCAAAGGTCTGCTGCTGAGGATTCAATGCATTCTTGTACGCGGCGTGCTTTTTTTCTGACCAATCTTGAAAACGGTAGTGATTGAGCATTTATACGATAGCGTTCGCCATATTGATATGCCTTCAATATTGTATCAAATATGTGGAATTATAAGCATAGCATCTGTTAACAGTCGAGTGATTACGTTTCTCGTATTTCTTAATTCACATGAAATGCACTATTGCCACAATAACGATAAAAAAAACGCGTTCTTCGACGTTGATATTGTATTAAATTAAGTGTTGTGTTAAATTTTTATTGTGTAATATGTTTATTCGCTAATTAAGATTCTAAGTGTGGTCCTATTTTTTTTGATTAATCTATTAATCGAAAAAATCAGGGCAGATTCGGGGCCGAACTTCTTACTCTAACTCAATAATAAGAAGTTCATATTGCCGTGAATTATGCAAGTTGTTAAATTGATGGATTTAACCTACCAACCCGGCGCACGCATTAACCTGCACCTGTCCACTACCTTCCTGCGGCAAAATTATTCAGTTGCTTGTGTTAAATTGGAGAAGGAATAGTCAAAACGGAGAAATAACATGAGTTCCCTAAGTTGAACTCTCACTAAGTCGAATTTCGTGTTGCGTATTAAATAAAGACTGTCTTGAAGCAGAACTCGCATTTCTGAAAGGTGTAAGCAAATAAGGCAATTGTGGATAACCGGCGTCTCCTAAAATAAAGCAAAAGAATTATTGAATGAATTAAATCTACCAAGGAACATTGAACGTTCGCCTCTTTGATACCATCTTTCAAGAACTGTCTTAAAATGGCTGCAGTTCCACACAAAGGAATCATGAGTTGATCCAAGATATCTTGCGTCAACATAACGTATCCGCATATTATGGTCAAACGCCTGAACATATTGCGTTAAAAACCAAAAGCAATTTTCATGGCGTTTAAACTGTAATATCCTTTTCTGTTAAGATATTGATGACGCAACTCAACTGGAGCAACGATTCCTATATGAGTTCCATCAACAACCTGGACGTTGAAAAAAAGAAGTTTCGCGCACTTTGTTTTTCCTCTGGTGACATGTCTAAACTAATCCATGTTGGACATAATTTGTCTTCAATTGCACACAAAAATTTTTATTCAGCACTAAGGAAGCCGAGGATTGTGACAGGCCTAAGTCAAAGTCATTTCCAACACTGCTCTGATAACTCCCACAAGCAACAAATCTGAGGGCACAAGCTAGAGGTGATTGAATTTTGAAATTGACTTTCCAATAAGTTGAAGACAAAGAGAAACGCTTCCTCATTCAGTCGGAAATATGACCTGAAACTTAAAAAATTAAGCTTTGAAATAATTTTCAGAAGAACTTATTGTTTCTACTTACAGATGATCAGGGAGTTCCAAGACATTGGAGTTGTCTCGAATACACTTCCGCAGTCGAAGCATTCTTACTTTTTTGCTTAACATTTTTGTCGATTTTATGACTTTATTAAAAAAGCAAAATATCTATCAATGAACACAATTCAAAATAAAACTCAAATGTTCATGATTTAACGTTTATTTATTCCTTTTTTTTTATTGTTTTCATGGCAGAACTGATTTTCGAACTCACATTGTTAAGTTCGCCAAATGTAGTTTGTCGAAATCGTTAGTTCGCCAATGAGAACAACTCACATCGAACGTTCGAATCAGTTTTTGGTTGACTCTACTCGGCTGTGGAATTCATTTCTCGTTCCCATGAACATAAGACAAATTAGAAGCACCAATAGTTTTAAATATACAAATACACTCTCAAAAGCCGATGAAAATGTCGTTGGTCTCTTCGAGTGGAAAGTTCTGCGTCCGCTCATTGATGCCATCTCTTGGGGAGCATTCAACCACGAACAGTGCGGGCTGTACATCGACATGGGTCTAACCAGGCGTCTACGGATCCAATGCCTAAGGTGGCTACGCCATACAGGGTGCATGGACAACTTTTCTAGTTACTGCAAGAGCAGGGTGGTGCAGAGAGTGTCGTCTCTGCAACTCTTACGGCTTCCTCTAGATTCCTCAATAGTGATTGCCCATCAGGCTGTGCACAGTAACCAAACCTACCAGACTGCTTATGAGCTTCCTGCTTTGGTTTTGTTTTGATCTAATGCATGTCACACGGTGTTTATTTTTAGGGAGGGAGTCCTGAATTTGGACCGATGTGGAAAGCTGCCTCTTCTTCTCTAATTTATCGGCTCTTTCGTAGCCCGGATCACGCTTGCATTGTTATTTGCCAAACCTCTTACTTGATCTGAGATCATTGTTAGATGAGACGTCATACGGTCCAACGCGAAGACCATGCTTAAGCCCAGGAGTAGCCGAGGGGCACCTAGGTGCTGGCACCTAGCTGGTGATTAGTAGCTGGGGTGGTAGGCAGCAGAGAGAGATTTCTGTTCAGCCATAGTTCGGGATATAGTTCAGGATCCTTATCCAGGACGACTACTATTTCTGTAATTCCAAGTAATGCGAGTAATGCGTTAGCTTAATTTGTCACCCATTCATTTTCTGATTAGGAAATTGTAGCTCAATCGACGTTGAAACCCAATGAACCCCTGTCGATGCTCTGTTTACAGGTTTCCTGCCTCAATGTGAACAGCCACTTGTAGATCGCTGCCGAAGGTACTTAACGCTGTCTCCTCTTCCCTCTGACACACCGAGAGACTTCCCAAATTCACCTCCGTCGTCATGCAACTCGCATTACTTGTGCTTACACCAGTCCTCCAATTGAGGTGCAGTATAGTTCTTACCTCCATTCCTCCGCCCCTCCCCACACTGCATTCAACACGAAGCCTGAAATTCCAAAGAAAGACGCCCACTAAGCGAAAGGCTTCTCCACAAATAGACGAGCGCCAGGAACAGGAACATGTAATGCAGCAGCAGCAAGCGTTTCGACACCAATAGAAACTTTTCCAATTTACAAAGTTTCGTCAAAAAGGCTGCTCTGCAGCACCACACTCACTGCACGCGCTGTGCTCCTGCGGAGGCGGCACAAGTTGATAGGTCCCTTTGTTACCGCCAGAACGGGCTGCACCTCCTCCGTGTGGTAATGAGTGCGAGCGGAATGTGCTCACGTTTGCAATCGTGTTAATGTGCTAATGAGATGCGCTCTTGACGGAGTGCAGTTTTTGTGTGCAATTTTTCTCGAGGAATTCCGCGACAATGCTCGAGATTTCGAATTAAGAAGCGAACTTCTGGTGTTGCCCCCCGAAACGAGTGAAGTTTCGGCAGTGTTCAGAGGCGCGGAACTGATTGCGAAGCACTGGGGAGTAAACGGAACTATTTTCGTTGCGAGAACAATGGCTGGGAAGTTACTGAAATGTGGAAGGATTATCGACGTGCTTCGGAATCTTTCGAAGCACCTCACTGGTTTCTGCACAAGTGAAGGAACGGGTGCGTGGCATGCTTCAGATGGTGAGGAGGAAGCGAACTGGAACGAAAGAAGTTTACTCTTGTTTAGCACTCGTGGTTGTTTGCAGCTTAAAACCAGCTCAGCCTTCTCTAGGAAGAGTTCTTTGCTGGAAAAGAAGATTAAGAATGGAAATCAGCAGCTAATGTATACTTTATTATCAAGAATGCTAGAGTAGAAGAGTGCTTCGTTTTATGCAGAAAAAATGCAAGCGATGGCAAGAAGTTTTCCTTTAAAATAGTTCGTTGATGATGTAGTTGGGGGTGTAGGAATTCTTCCAAACCTCCCGATTGTTTATATAAACATACAGAGGTATGTTTGTATAAACAATCGGGAGTTTGTTCAACATATCTGACGTTGACCGTGGTTAGAAGGCAGGGAAAGTTCTCTATGGAAAGAGCGCTGCAAAGTCTCTGAAGAGGTCTGATTCCACAAGTGTGAGCTTATCATTGTGTACAGACCTTTAAGAGCACCAGGAAAGCGTGAAGAATGGGTACAGCTAATCTCAAACTTGTGGAATTCGGCATCTGTACCGATATTGCACTACATTTCGGACCAATTAAGTGGATATTTTCGAAATGGTCACACAATGTACCGGCAATATTTCTATAGGACCCTGTTTGATGAACGTTGGTGTCGTCACATCACACATCTCACCGAGAAGTTTCTTATAAGTTTGTGAGAAGACGTTCGGTGATGCCACCATAAAGCAGTATGTAGTGAATTTATCCATTGCAGCAAGGTGTGAGTTTCAAAGAAAGTTTTGCTATGTCGCGGAATATAAAGTGACACCTCTTGTTGGTTGATTAGTTGAAAATGCTCATCTTGCAGCTCAGTGTGTGAAAATATTCCATATACGCCCGAGAGGCTCCAAATGTTCCAAAAACATCCCAGAGACTGAAAGTGTTCCACGGACGTACCGAAGTTTGAAAATGTTCCACATACGACCCAGTTACCGAAAATATTCCACATACACCCTCGACTGGAAATATATTACATAAGCCGCAGACGAGCTGTTGTGATGCTGCGTTCCATCTCATTTCTGACGTTAACCAAAATCCTGACTAAAGCCAACCGATGCATATGAACGTATTGTGGATGTTAGCTTTTTATTATTGCTTCTGTCCACTCGCAGACTCTGTGTGCACAACCATACAACTACTCGGCATTAAGACCCCACAAAAAATGCATTTTTAACACCACTCTGGAATGGCTCAATGGTAGTAAGCATTCTCCTAAACACTGCATATGTGTACATTGCAACGCCACTTTAAGCAAGCCTCCATTTATATACTCCCGATAGGTGGGTGAATTAAGCAATCAACCATCTGTGTAAAGATGATGTACGAACCAAGCCGATATCACCTGGATCCCAATAACTCTTACACGCCTGCGATCCACTGAAATCGTGGCCCTGCGGCACCGATTATGCGTGCTCTAGTGCGTCGTTGGATTTTTACAAACTTATTTCCATCGCATCCATACAAAGGAATCACTGTGCGATGTTACCAAGCTTTATAAAGGGTTTTCCAATAGGGACTTGACAACTTGAAATTAGTGAACGCACTCTTTCACTGTCCCTGTCAATGTATTCAGTAAACTCACACACATTTTCATCATGGTAAAGTACAGAAACGAGCACCTTCTTCAAATTATAAAATTTCCCTACCGAAATTCGGAGTCGTTGACCGCAATCGTCACGTTATTGTGAATGACCATGATTACCGATTGTTTTTGGCCCGAATTGGAAGATATGAACTTGGACGACATGTGGTTTGAACAGGATGGTTCCACAAGCCACACAGCACACGTAACAGTCGATTTATTGAAGAGTAAGTATGATAAGCGTGTTATCACAAGAAATGGGTCAGTCGATTGGCCGCCTAGTTCGTGCGATTTAACGCCGCTTGAAGATTTTTTGCGAGGCTACGTTAAGTCATTGGTTTATGCCAACAAACCGACGACGCTGGAAGAGCTCAGAGCCAACATTGAATGCGAAATAGCTCACGTTTCGGCTGAAATGTGTGACCGAGTCGTTGAAAATTCGGTACAACGAATCGACCGCTGCAAACGTGCGGTGGTGGCCATACGAACGAAGTCGAGTTCCATTCATAAATGTTTTGATTGCACTTCAAGACGATACTAAAGTGTTTGGAAATATCTCAAATGGTTTGCGTTTTATTTAAAAAAAAAGTTGTCAACTCCTTATTGGAAAACCCTTCATTTATTCAACAAATCTATCATATTTCTTCTTTAAGTGACGCTACCTCAACAAAACAAGCTTCTGCAGTTAGCTGAATTACTAGATAGCTGTGTCTAATTGTGCACACTAAGACAATTCCTCTCAAATTGCTTGGGCCACTTTAAATGCGGGCGTCCTCAGTTGCGCAACTCGGACTGAATGGATTTTCGGAGCAAACATGACTTACCCACCTTAGGCATCGAATCCATAGATGCCTGGCTAGACTTATGTCGCACAGTTCGTGGCTGTCATCACCGCGAATAGGATCTCTGTGGTCGCAAGCAGAACATTTCAAGGATAATCGAATTTTTCATTCACTTTCGACATTGCCTATATGGATGTACGAGCAGGACTAAGTCATTTGTGATAGATGTCTATCTTCAATTGAATCACTCAGTCGTTAGCAACAGACCTTGGTACGCATGTTATTCTTACAGCTAGAGTACATATTTTAACTATTGATGCTGTGCGATGCTGGTAAGGTATACAAGTACTACTTACATAATTACTTATCAGGCCGCCGACCCATGGAGGATCCTAGCCTGAGCAATTGCTGCCTTCCACCGTTGACGGTCCTGGGCACGCTGCTTCCAGTCATCAAGACCAAGCTGTCTTGCATCCGCGATTACTTGGTCTTTATACCGGAGATTCGGTCTTCCTCTCCTTCTCGAACCATTAGGCTCGGATTCAAAGACCCTCTTTGCTGGAGCGTCGTTGTCCATGCGCTCGATGTGGCCGAGCCATTTTTTCCGCACTACACCCACATCCTGGTACAGCTCGTAGAGTTGCGGTTATGTCTTCTCCTCCATTCGCCTTCCTAGCAAACGGGACCATATATCCGTCGCAGAACTTTTCTTTCGAGGGTACCAAGAATCAGCTCTGCCAGCTGTATTGCCAGCTTTTGGCTCCATAGAGCAGGACTGGCAAAATAAGAGTTTTGTAGAGCATGATTTTGGTCCTTCGAGTCAGGAGTTTTGAGCCCAGTTGTTTTGGCAAACCGAAGTAGCACCGTTTGCCAAGGGCGATTCTACGACGGATCTCACCTGTGATGTCGTTTGTGGAGTTCACGTTTGCCCCGACCTAGACAAACTCCTTTACTACCTCGAAATTGCAGCTGTCGATCGTGAAATTTTGTCCAAGGTGGTGTGTGACGGAACGTTTTTTGGTCGACAGCATATATTTTGTTTTGTCCTCATTGACCTTTAGACCAGTTCGTTTCGCCTGTTCTTCAATCGCCGTAAAAGCCTCCACTACGGCACGTTGAGAACGCGCGACGATGTCGATGTCATCTGCGTACCCCAACAGTTGGACCGACTTGTAGAAGATAGTGCCTTCCGTGTTTCCAGCTGGCCTCCGCACTATCTTTTCCAGTACCAGATTGAAGAAGTCACACGACAGCACATCTCCTTGCCGAAATCCAGTGCAAGTTTCAAACGGCTCAGAAATCCTTGAGCCGAACTGCACGGTGCATTGCGTGTGTGTTAGCGTGGGCGACACAACCGGATCAGATTTCCCGGAATCCCGAATTCGGCCATCGCATCGAATAGCTCCTCGATGAAAAGGTGGTGCGTATGGATTTGAAACTCACTGGTCTTCTCCAGGATTTGTCTTACTGTGAAGATTTGGTCTATAGTCGATTTGCCGGGCCGGAAACCGCAGTGGTACGTGCCGATAAGTGCGGTGCAAAACGCCTTTTGTCGTTCAGACAGTACGCTGGACAGGATCTTGTAGGCCACGTTGAGCAGGGATATACATCTATAGTTGTTGCAAGAGGCAAGATCGGCTTTTTTGTGGATGGGGCATATGGAGCAGGCAAGCTTTCGTCTTCCCAAATCTTACAGATGATCTGGTGCATGCTCCCCACCAGAACATCGCCACCAGCCTTGAAGAGCTTTGATGGTAGTCCATCGGAGCCTAGGTAGGTATACAAGTATCAGAACATATTCATCGAGGAACGCCACAATTTGCAGGGACTCTTGAGAGGCCGACAGGACAGACAACTGTTACATAAATGCTTTGGGATTCCATTAGATATACTTTCATAAAAAAGTCCATGACTCAAGACGAAAGCTTTTTAACATCGAACAGCGTTTTATTTTTAACAATACCGCTTACTCTGGCGACTTAATGAATTGTGCTGTGGTGACGCCTAAGCCCGAATCGATATTCGTAACAATCGATTAATGACTTCAGAACTGAAAAATAGATGAAAACATTCACCTTGTAGTCTTATGGAAACTCATAAACGGTGTAGGATAATGTTGCTCATCAGAGGACTAACAAATCTATTTACACCAAATGCAAACGATGTTATACTAAGCTGTGTGACTAAGAAGTGTTTGCATACAACTTGGGTGTATAACATTCGTTCCAGAGTCTAAAAGAGCCACATATACCCCCATAACCTGAACTTGTTCCACTTCCGAAAATATCCCACAAATGTACGCCCCAGTGACAGAATCTTGTTTTCAATATGCGACGCCCGAGATTAGTAATGACATTCTAGATGCCGCAATAACTGATCAAGATCTTATGACTAGGCTTCTTTCCTAGAAATACAAATAAGCAGTGCAGACAGTTGGTAGACCAATCAAGTTTTATAAATACTATACCAGTTGTCTGAAAGAAAGCCTTATTGACTCGTTATTAGAATTTTAATCGCGGGATAGTGCCTCGCCGGTTTGGCGAAACTCCGATTTTCCCTATCCATAAAAAGGCTATGCGTCTGATCTAGCTAACTATCAAGGCATTTGGTTTTTGTATGTGTCCTGAACATTTTCTGCAGACATATGCTGGAAGCAAGCTTAACTCCACTGTATATAAAATCATTTAATATCCAAATAAAGTACACACTACGGGCTGACAACTGATTTCCGAAACATGTTGATCTACAACCAATCCGTTGTAGACTGTGGGGTTCAAAGAGTTGACTCGAGGGTGTGGTGTAATACTGAGTGCGGATGGTAGTAACTTTAAGGGCCGATATTGAATGTGAACCACACATAAACGTCAAGTTTTTTTTCTGCATTTCATTTGACATTTCTCAATTTCAGACTAATTCAATTGGAACCATGGAAAGATACACAATCGAGCAACGCGTTAAAGTTATTCAGGCTTATTATGAAAATGGGCGTTCAAATCAAAATGCATATCGTGCACTTCGTGGTTTTTTCGGTCAATTTAATCGTCCAAATGTGCTTACAATCGGAACAATCGTGCAAAAATTTGAGCAAACCGGGTCTGTAGGAGATGTGAAAACACCAGTGCATGCTCGTACAGCTCGTACTGCAGAAAATATTGCTGCTGTTCGCGATAGTGTGGCTGAAGAGCCGTCCACCTCAACTCGTCGTCGTGCCCAACAATTGCACCTCTCACGCTCGTCGTTGATGAACATTATGCATAAAGACTTGCATTTACACGCTTACAAGGTGCAATTGACTGAAGAACTAAAGCCTCTTGACCATTTCAAGCGTCGTCAATGGTCAGAATGGTGGCAAGAAATGGCAACAGTGGATGATCAATTTTCGGAGAAAGTCATCTTCAGTGATGAGGCACATTCTCACCTCAGTGGACTCGTCAATAAGCAATGATAATGCGTGAGTGATTGTCGAAAAACCAATGAACCCACAAGGAGTGACTGTTTGGTGCGGTTTGTGGGCTGGCGGCATCATCGGGCCGTATTTTTTCCAAAATGAGGCCGGTCAGGCAGTTACTGTGAATGGTGTTCGCTATCGTGAAATGATAACGAACTTTTTATGGTCCGAATTGGAAGATATGAATGTGGACGATATGTGGTTTCAACAGGACGGTGCCACTTGCCACACAGCTAACGAAACAATGGCTCTTTTGCGCGACAAATTCAATGGCCGTGTTATCTCACGTGGTGGCGATGCCAATTGGCTGCCAAGATCGTGTGATTTGACACCGTTGGATTTTTTTCTTTGGGGTTATTTGAAAGAAAAGGTGAACGTCGATAAGCCAGCAGCAATTCAAGAGCTAAAGGATGAGATAATTCGGCACATTAACGGCATAGAATCTCAATTATGCTTCAGCGTCATCGAACATTTGGACTATCGGATGGAGGTGTGCCGCCGAGGTCGCAATTTATCAGGCAGTAAAATAAGCTGATGATCAAACCAAAGATGCACGTTTTAGAAGAAGCGCCGAGCTTAATATACAACCGCGCTACCACAACCTGGAGGGTAGAAATTACTTTAAAGACATCTGCAGCACCCAGAGGAAAATCTAAACCTACATTTGTTTTTGCTTTAAAGGTGCGACGACCCCGTGTGCCAACATTAGCGTTAAGTCCATCAGAGAACAAATGTTCGCCTTCCCTGAATAATTCTGTGTTATTTTTCAAACAAATTTCAGCATTTTTACGTATTTCACAACAAGGCCGAAATTCGAAACTCGCGGCTTCTAAATATATAAAATAATCTCCACACCAGATGCCAGTCGGAATCAGCCTGCGACTTGTTTAAGAGTTCACTGCAGGACTTTTTCAAAAGAACGAGTTCATGAGACTGTTGAAGTCAAACAAAAAGATAAATTCCGCTTTTGTCTTTTAAAATTCAAAACTCTCCGTCGCCATTGCTGCTATCGTTCCCCACAGCCACACGTTCCTACAGTCTATCCTTTCACACTCCCCCTCACCCCTGGCGTGCGTGTCCCTATCCCAAATTGCTGATGCGATAAAAAATGACTTGATATTGATTTATGAGTCCCCCGCTCGCTACAAAATTGCTGCCGATTTATGCATGTCCTTGGTTCATAGCACATTGCTCCAACCACCCTTCCAGTGGCTGCCATAATTCATGTCTTCTCGGGCACGGCTTCCTTCTCAAAGTTGCTGGCAAAACAAACTCCTTACGTAGCATGTACACATTTTAATGTCATCCAACTTTGATGCCGACTCACCAATGAACCGTCAAAACTCGCTTATCGCTGCAAGAACTATGCCCATCGTCGGAGGAGCCTTCAAGAGATGATTGACTAAATTACGTCCATTGTCAAGGACTATGGGTTTCATTGAGAGACCGATCGTAACAACCGGAATCGAAATTTACGGTCAATAAAGCGAACAAATTATCTGTCGTCATGAAGGCGAAGCGCCTTCGAATAATGAAGCCCATCGATTGATGGGCGTAACTGACTTCATTTATTTTTAATGCCCACCCCGGCCGAGTTTATAGCGCGGAACATCATAAGTCAGCGCAGTCCCAGCTCCCCTCACTGCTAGCTGACGCTTGACTCTGAAGCACCACTGTAGCAACCACAGGGGGCTGAAAAAGTTAGTAGCCTTTCGCCGAGTGCTCTTTCTTGCAGATGGGATGCAAAGAGCAAAACTCATTTGAAAAGTTCACACAGTCGCGTTGCCGCGGAGGCAAAGGTCTTCCATCATTTGTCAGGACTTCATGCGAAAGTTAATTAATTTCAGTTCAGACGCCAGCGACCGACATTCGCCGAGATTCACCGAAAAAGCCACACGCAACGAGATAACTTTTTGAAAAGCGGTTTCCATTAATTTTACCAAAATTTAATCGTTTAATTCAATTTTAATAAACCCACACCTCGTGAAACAGCGGCAGGCGTAGAGACAATGATGTACGCTGGCTGCAAAGCAGGATTCCAATTAAAAATTATCTCCCCCAACCCCCCGGGGAGTTTAGTTTATTTTTTGGCTAACTTCATCGGAAAAGTGGATTTGGTGTGTGCAATAAATTTCCAGCGACAACGGTGGCGACGGGCTAATGCCGGATGGAAGCGGATTGCGGGACTTCTTTTAATTTGTTTGGAGCGCAGTAAGCCGATTTAGAATTAGGCTTTGAGTAGATAACTCATGTCTACATGGTAACTGATGGTTGGGCCTGGTGTGGGTGAACAATGAAGTGATGGGCATCGGGTTGGAAGGCAATTTGTTGATACTGCGATTTATGCTGCGCTGGGAATGTGATAAATCAACTGAGTCGGAATGTGGTTGGAGGATGTGAAAGCTGTCGGCAGTGGGTCGGGGCCAATTTGATGCGTAATTGTTTTGAAAAATATGCCACATACGCCTGAAAATGTTCCACATACGCCCTAGAGACTGAAAATGTTCCACATACGCCCCAGAGTCTGAAAATGTTCCACATCCGCCCCAGAGACTGAAAATGTTCCACATACGCCCTAGAGACTGAAAATGTTCCACATACGCCCCAGAGTCTGAAAATGTTCCACATCCGCCCCAGAGTCTGAAAATGTTCCACATCCGCCCAGAGTCTGAAAACGTTCCACATCCGCCCCAGAGTCTGAAAATGTTCCACATTCGCCCCAGAGTCTGAAAATGTTCCACATCCGCTCCAAAGTCTGAAAATGTTCCACATCCGCTCCAGAGTCTGAAAATGTTCCACATCCGCCCCAGAGTCTAAAAATGTTCCACATCCGCCCCAGAGTCTGAAAATGTTCCACATGCGCCCTAGAACCTGAAAATGTTCCACGTAATCCGCAAGGACTGCAAATGTTCCACATACGCCATAGAGTCTGAAAATGTTCCATATACAAACCAAAGACTGAAGGCTTTCCACTTACGCTGCAGACGCATGACGTTGTCAACTCACTCGAAAATGTTGGCCATAACCGGGTGGCCTAAAAGATGCTTGAAATGAGAATAAATTGGAATTCGACGGGAAGGCGTGTTTAGTCCTACTGTATGACGTTGCTAACCCCTCCACTGTGAATGGTCATTCTTGGCGAACTAGTCGGTATAAAATTCGCAGCTCATGTGAATGCAGCGGAGGTCCACAGGAGCGAATGCTTAGTCCATTGGTTCGCCGTCAGATTGGTCACATCTTCGAGGGCAGCAAACTCTGTGTTCATTGAAGCGGCAGAGGCTGTACCTTTCTCCGGGCTTCACAAGTGGAACATGTTCCAGCTGACTTTAATATCGAACTAATTCGAACGACCGCAATACTCCACCAATCCTCACTAGTTCGAGCAACCGCATGTTACATTAATTGTCGGCCCGAAATTTGAAATTCCACAGCGCAAACCACCAATTAATGCACCGCAACCGATCGCACCGGATCCGAATCCCATTAAATCCACTCTCGGCCAATTGCAGTAATTAAAATCCCACATTAAATGCTAGTAAAATTGAATTATCCGACCAGGCACCGGCCTCACCGGGACCACAACTCCGACCGAATCTGCTCCGCGCCCATTGTGTCCCAATCCGCCTTCGGCCATCGCAAGCCCCATGTTTAGCCATCCGACCCACAAACAAACACGCACACACACCTGCCCGGCCTTAAATTTAAAGCCATTTGCCGTCCACACATCGGCCACTCACAAACAGCTTAGCCGCCGGTCCCGTCCCTGGTCCCGGGTCAGTTGGCTGCTGAATAATTACTAAAAACTATCGGACATGTGTATCTGTCTGTGAATCTGTTTATCGGTGTATCTATTACATCCGGTTGACACGCAAGGGGAGGTGACTGGCCACCGGCGCAGTGCCACAGCAGTGGCTTGTCAATTGGTCATGTCCGCTTGTCGGACTTGAGGCGACTCTAATTTGTGGGACTTCACAGCTACGGGTGATTTGCCAAATCGGTCATCCGTCCTGAGAAACTGGCCCCCGCCAACCCCCCCCAGTCCGGAAAAGGGTCTGTAATGGGAGTCGCTCGACCATTAAAATGGGACAACTAATTGACTTATCCGTCTGGGGGATGTAATTGATTTCGATTGTGGGCTGGGACATTTGCTAATAGGCCTTGGTGGAGTGGGGTGAACTTGGTTGGGTGGAGTGAACGGACATTAGATGGATCTCTTGGAGATTGGAGGGTTGTCTTGGTTGACTCGAAAGTGGAAACCGTTGATTCCTTTTCGAAATCCATCTTCATTTGGTAGCAGGAGACAGCGTTTAAACCTCGTGTCTGACAAATTGGGAGTCAGTAAGTCAATCGATGGCCAGTAAGGCTGTCGAATGCCTTATCTCTGCCAGGGGTGTGATGATGTAGATTGTAGAGGCTCTGAGCAGTATGCTGAAATAGTCTTTTGAAGCGCGTCCGGTCCAGTAGGCAGCCTGAGCAGGAAAATACCGATTACCATGGCGGAACGTTAAAAGAATGGAAATCAAACGCAGCCCTTGAGTCATCAAGGCATTTTGTTGGATAGAGATGCTTCATAGAGGAGTATTTACTTGCCACCACTCCCTTAACAAAACGTGCAGGATCAGCAATGCCCGGCGATTACATCTTTGTCCCCAAACAACCCACCGAGACTGGCCAACACACGCTTAATTATGTTGCCAATGTAAGTGGAACGAATTGCCCCTTAACTTGACAGTGTCTCCAAATGATGCTGAACAAATGGGATTCGTTCTCGTTGTTGGCGAGCGGTCTGCCTGATGGTACTACCAAAAGCGGGTGAGGCAAGACACACCGCCGACAAGGACTATAGACCTTGGCTCTAGACCAGCCTTTCCTCGTTAATATTAACATCGAGGCGCCTATGTTGATGGTGTGAACTGGCATTAGCAGGAATCTCTTTCTTTTTTTTTTGTCCGTGGTTTTTAACAGTGTACTGGGGCACTCAGACACAAAAACTGGTCCATAGGCACCAACCAAGTTTTGCTGGAATCTCTTGGTCTCCCGGAGAAAGACCAGCACGCACTTCTGTGATGATGATTATCAGGAGCAAAGGCGAGACAGTAGCAGAGGAAGTGCTCTGCAAGGTCGTCGTCTTCTCCACTGGAGCGGCAGAGGGTTTCATGGCTTAGACCAACACACACTAAGGTGTTAAGTGTAGTGGCCCATACGCCGGTAAGTCGTCTGCAGTCTCTTGTGTCAAGAGATAACAAGAATGCGCAGATTTCAATCAGGCTTTAGGGACCATGCGCTTGGTTTGCCTACATCATGGGGAGTCATGCTACATCCGGTTGTGCTATCGAGAAGCCCAACCATCGATGGAAGCCCTAACCAAGGACGCAGGCGGTCCCAGTGTGTGTGCAGATCCTGAAAGTACCTCCTTTGATCGAACAAGTTCATCGTCGATCTCATTTCCCGTGATCCCGCGGTAGCCTGGGAAGCAGACATGTTGTAGTGAATTTAAACTGCCGATCAAATTCAGAGAAGGACTGGACTGTCCTGGAAGTTGGTGAAGGGTTGAGTAAGGTCTTAAGCACAGCTTGGCTGTCGTGACAGGCACTAATAGTCCACCCCTTCCACCCGTTCTTCACAATAAAGCTCGTGGCACAATAAGGATCGCATAGGTTTCCACTTGGACGACAGCCGCTAATTTACCTAACGAGGTGTGCAGTCTAATGTCGTCGCCCTCCACGAAGGCGCCAACGTCAGGCCCTTGACCCCATCCATGAAGAGTCGACAACACTCCTTTCCTTGCTCAGATTCTGGCCAGAGCCAGTCCTATGCTTTTGCATGTGCGTCGCAGCTCGATTACTGGTATCCATACGTCAGATGGCATAAGTATGAGACTAGGGCCAAAGGACATGCGGTGGGCAAGGTTATCGCAGCTCCAGTGCGAGTTGTACCAAAGAATCTCTTGGCAGTTATAGAAAGAGCACCAATGAACCGAAGATGCTATTCAGACAAGCCATCTGAAAGCAGGAGTCGGTGGTTGGGAAGCCGGGCAGAGTGCACTAGGAGGTGGTGGATCCTGGTGGTTGACGAGTTCTTCAAAACGCTGGTCACATGGACGACGTGGCAATTCTCGGCGCTATGCGACCATCTCAGTCGCGGACTAATTCTCCATTTCGACATAAAATTCGAGTCGAGAATGTCAACTAATGGAAAAGACTGAAATGCTGGCTTTGACTAGGAACGGACATTTTCCAGCACACTTCTTGACCAAAGCTCATGATCGGGCCAACTTTCAAACACCCTCAACCTAATTTAAATGCACAACTGAGGCGGAAATGCTCCAAACTCGTTACCGTCAAATTGGTTGGCTTCTGCAAAGGACGCCATTGAAGGTACAATAAAGCCAACTCGTTTAGCCGCACCTATAGACCACTAGAGCGCGATTTGACCAGTCAACCGAGGAATTCCCGAGAATCTTCCACCTCATTGCACTGCAGTGGCTTTCGCTCTATCGCCTTCAGTCGGTGACCTCAAAGCCTCGACCTGCTCTCAATTATCGGCGTTCTTTTCCAGAACCTTTCTCGCTTTCGTCAAATCAACTGTCCTCGGGAGTCAGCGAAATCCACTCTTGTGCTTTGATTATGCAGATGACCGCATTCCCCATCAGGCGCCCCGATTGGGACGCCAAAGCATTCTCGGAACTGCTCCTCCATCATAGGAGAGAATTTAGATTCTTTTTTTTTTTTTTCGTTCAGAGGCACGAGCTTGGAAAATTCTTTTCGACGCTACATGCACAACATCAATCCAATCGAAGCACCAAAAGCCACCAATGGATTACGATATCCGGTAGCTTCGTTTGTTCTTTGCCTGATTTTCATTTCGTCGATTCGTGGGGTGTATCGGAGATCTCCCGCCCATCCATCCCTTTGACTCTTGAAAGGGAATTTGATGTTGTAACAATAATAAATCGAAAAGGAACATAATTTCACGCACGTGCTCACTTTACGAGACACACACACGTACGCGCACGTACTCTGCAACTCACCCCCCACACACCGTTGTTGTTCATCTCCACTTCAGCGTCCTTGTGATTTGTTTGCTCGGAGAACAAGAGCTAAGGATATACACTTTAACTTTCGTCTGCGATTGTGTGTAGCAAATCCAACTGACAACAGACTGGATGTGGGGGTGTGAGGAGGAGGGGGAGGGGGTGGTGGAGGGGGCGAGTGGTGACTTCGAAGGAAGGGGCATAAATGTTTATCGTGTCATGCTTGCAGAAGTCTTTAAAGTGGCCTGACTGCTAAGTACTTTCAAGGACTTGACGTCATAAACACGCCCGAAGAGCCGTAATTAATTCCATCATTAAAATGAGAAATAGTCTCTCTTGCTAGAGCTCATGGTGACTCCATAAAATTTGCAAACGCACTCCATTTCGGAGCAATAAACACGAATTACCACCCACTGGGGGAGATAAGCTAAAGACTCCAAAAGGATCCTCTCCTAATCGTTATCGAGTCCAGGCGGATGCTGGAGAATGCACTTCATGAAATTAAAGGAGAGCACATAACACTGCTTCACGGAGAGTGTGCCAAGAGTGCACTCGGGAGAAGATGGGCGGGAGCAAATGTTATTGTTTACCATGCATGTGGATGCATGCGAAGGAGGAAGCGCCTCGAGTGTGTGTTTTCCCTTTTCAAAGTTTCCTGCAAGTGGCTGTCGAGGCAAATGGAATTTTTGTTGAAATTCTTTTCCCGAAAAGAAGAAAATTCAAAATCGAATTACCGACAGGAGATGTCTTGCGAACATGAGTGTGCCGAGTGGAGTGCCATGTGCTCTGATGGCTGAGATAAGAGCTGCGGCTGGGATTCAGTTTTCGTTACACGGTCCATTGGATGCATGCATGAAAGAGGTTCCGGAATGCTGCCAAAAGACGTCACAAAGCCGTTGATGTCGTGGCCTTTTCCGGCGAAATCCCCAAAGAGACAGCTCGCTTCCCAAAAAGCTTCTACATTACAAGGGACGAGAATTCCAGGGATGCGAGTTAATTTATTTCCAATTACATTTCCTTCTCGGAAGTTTTCCGTTTGCAAGTTTTTGTTGATTCACAGAATTGTGAATGTTGCCGAATTTTGAGGGAGACCCCCCCCCCCTTCCGGTTATGATGTCTAATTCAAATCCGAATAAATGTTTATGGAAATTCAATTCACAACTCAAATAGTTTCGGCAAATAATGGCAGCAATCCCTTGTTTGTGAGAAAATGCTAAGTGCCACAGGATGTGGGACTGGTCCTCGCCATCGGAGACCGAGGAGAACTTCAATATTTACCCAATTCATATTCGAAATGTTTACTCAAACAGTTCGAGATTGGCAATCGCTTAAATTCACACAAAATTTCAACTGAAAGTTCAGCCAACCAGAAGCGAAGTTATGTCGACTTAGTGTAACAGCCCGCAGCACATTTTGGGTGTGATGCTGTAACCAGAATACATGCTGCACTACGTGATGTTTAAATGGAAAGACGGAAATCATTGGCAAGACACAATTCCGCAAGGAAAATACTGCAGAAAATTCCCTTCGAATTTAAGGCTCACTGAATACATCATTTTAAGATCCAAAGATGTGGCATTAAAATAGTAGCTCATATTCGGTTGCATATATCTCGACATTTTGACTCTACAATATTTGTCCATTTATACAAGTTCTCCGAGAGAATTGATAGAAATCATCCAAGCAAAGTTTATACCCGAGTAAATCCCAGTCACAGAGGGAGATAGGTAAATGGGTGCCCTTACGGCCTTACCAACATGTTGAGTCCATTGTGCCCTTGATGGCCATGAGACCTTCTTTTCCTACGAAAACCATCCAGATTCACCTAGAAACTAGGAGACGGTATTTCAGTTCAACACCGCACAAGTCCTCCAGCTCTGCAAAGAAGTGCTTTCCCAGGGACTGTTTTCTTATCCTTGCTACAGCTGGGCATTCCCAAAGCAGATGTTGGATAGATTATAAAGGGTGGTCCAATTTTAAGGGCCGATGTTGATTTTGAATAAAACACAAATTATTTAGGAAATTATTGTCATTTCTTTTCATTATGATAATATTGATATGGCCAATTATGTATGAAACAAAATATCGGCCAAATGGCCGGCGGCGCACCTCCATCCGATGGTCCAAATTTTCGATGACGCTGAAGCATAATTGAGGTTCTATGCCGCTAATGTGCCGAATTATCTCATCCTTTAGCTCTTGAATTGTTGCTGGCTTATCGACGTACACCTTTTCTTTCAAATAACCCCAAAGAAAAAATCCAACGGTGTCAAAGCACATGATCTTGGCGGCCAATTAACATCGCCACCACGTGAGATTACGCGGCCATTGAATTTGTCGCGCAAAAGAGCCATTGTTTCGTTAGCTGTGTGGCAAGTGGCACCGTCCTGTTGAAACCACATATCGTTCACATTCATATCTTCCAATTCGGGCCATAAAAAGTTCGTTATCATTTCACGATAGCGAACACCATTCACAGTAACTACCTGACCGGGCTCATTTTGGAAAAAATACGGCCCGATGATGCCGCCAGCCCGTAAACCGCACCAAACAGTCACTCTTTGTGGGTGCATTGGTTTTTCGACCATCACTCTTGGGTTATCATTGCTTATTGACAATTCCACTGAGTTGAAAATGTGCCTCATCACTGAAGATGATTTTCTTCGAAAATTGATCATCCACTGTTGCCATTTCTTGCCACCATTCTGACCATTGACGACGCTTGAAATGGTCAAGAGGCTTTAGTTCTTGAGTCAATTGCACCTTGTAAGCGTGTAAATGCAACTCTTTATGCATAATGTTCATCAACGACGAGCGTGAGAGGTGCAATTGTTGGGCACGACGACGAGTTGAGGTGGACGGCTCTTCAGCCACACTATCGCGAACAGCAGCAATGTTTTCTGCAGTTCGAGCTGTACGAGCATGAACTGGTGTTTTCACATCCCCTGCAGACCCGGTTTGCTCAAATTTTTGCACGATTTTTCCGATTGTACGCACATTTGAACGATTAAATTGACCGAAAAAATCACGAAGTGCACGATATGCATTTTGATTTGAACGCCCATTTTCATAATAAGCCTGAATAACTTTAACGCGTTGCTCGATTGTGTATCTTTCCATGGTTCCAATTGAGTTAGCCTGAAATTGAGAAATATCAAATGAAATGCAGAAAAAAACTTGACGTTTAGGTGTGGTTCACATTCAACATTGGCCCTTAAAATTTAACCACCCTTTACTTTGACGTCAAAAATGGCACGGCCTCACTCGTGACAGCACTTATTTTACGTCAAATAGGTAAGTCACTGATCTGTATCCACAAGTCAATGACGACCACCGCTTTATAGCAAAAAAAAAAGTGCGAATAAACTGTTGCCAGACGAATGAGAAGCAGTCACAGTTTATGTGAAGAATTTGACTCAAACCGACGTCCATCCGACAAAGTGAATCGCATTAAATCATTTCAACCAAAGACAATGGCTCAACGGTAAGGAATAAGACATTTCGACGAGAACATCCACCCACCCGACTGCATTATCCTGATGGAAAGTGTCCTCTCTTAACATTGCAGACAGTCTTTATGCGATGGCTCTTTAAATTTTAGACTCTCCTCAACCAAATCACTCCAAAGTAATCCCTCAATCAGAAGACAAAGACCAGCCGAAGTCAGCAGACACAAGCGAAAAAGGAGAAAAATTAAAATACAAAACAACCCACTTCCAAGCGTTTAATCCATCACATTTGTCCAGGAGCCCGCCTGAGTCCAACTCCCCGCAGACCTTCAAAGGGAATCCCCGGGGCACAGGGAGAGCAAGTTTAATTTAAAAACGAGCATCGAGCGGAATAAATGGATGGAACAACCAGTTTGGACAGCGCACTCCCTCGCCCAGGATACACTTTCAGTTTTGGCCACCAGGCCGATCCCATCCCTTCGAGACGCCATAAACCGGGTCCCATTCATACATGAAAGGACATTCGGCTTAGGGATAATAATTTGTGTTCTGATCCGGCATCCCATCACCCCCCAACCGGTTTTCGGTCGGCGCCCCTAATGCCTTTCAATTCCCGGCAAAATGGACGGCTTAATGTTAATTTGAAACGGTTCCCCCTTCTATTTTGGATTCGATGGGTTTTGTTGTGTTTTTTTTTGTTTGCTGCCTCCCTTGATGAGGAGGAGGTGGAAGAGGGGGGGAGGGGGAAGGACGCTGATCGCGGAGTAATTATTGATGGCTGAATGGCTCGTTGGCCACATTGCTCGGGTGTAGCCCCAATTGTGTTGCCTGCGCTATAGTGTGGCTACGGGGTGTGTTCAATAAGTGCGCTGAATTTTGACATTTTGAAGTGTCATCGGCACGAGCGTTGCTCTTTTGACAGGTGATTCAGAGTAACTTGTGACTGCAGGCGCTGTGAAATGGGTTTTCATTGTTATCGGACACAAGACCGAGGTTTACGGGCGATTGAATGAGAATTGAATCCGACGAACTGGTTGCCGTCGTCGCGGGTGTGTTTAATGGCTGGGTTGTGTTCATTGCTCATTGCTCATTGCACTCCAGTTCTGCGGTCTTTGTGGAGATTTGCTGATTAAGTGCTTAAATCAGCATGAGGTCCATTTGATACTCTTGCGTTCGCATCACGTGCTGGCCATTTGGCTGAATGACTGCGGTTGTTGTCGATTGCTTGACATTTTTGGGGGAATGGTGCTCCAGACTGAATATATTTTATTGCATGGCCTTCGTTCGGTTGCTGATAGGTCTAGCTTTTATGACCCTGGTTGCTAATGCCGTCATTTAGAAGAAATACAATTCGTAATTTCACTCCAAAATGTGTTCCGTGGAGCAGCAGTGTCGCTTGGGAGAGCGTTGCCTGTTATGAATTGGACATCAAACACACACTTGTATTTTTAGATGAAGCTAATGCCACCGATTTCAATCACAACGCGTGCTTGTTGTGAGATTATCCACCTGCCTTCACTCTGCAGCATTCGCTTCTGCTTTTTCGTTACCCCTCAGCCCAGACTATTCCCTTTCCCTTTTGCAGTGGGTACTCATTGAAGTGGTCTCACGATCCGTCAAAATAGTGAGTCAATTATGATCTGAGATTATTGCTCATCTCGCAAATGAACCTCATGTGCAATTCTCTACCCAGAAATCAACTTTATGGCCCCTTGTCAATGAAACGACGCTCAATAGTAAAAATAACAAAAAAGGGAAACTTTAGCGTTCGCTTCTTGGAAAGATTGGAAAGATTGTGGTGGCCCTTGGCGTTGTGGGTACGTGCGGCGACTCCTACGCACTTGGACCTACCTGTCTAGGTTCGATTCCTGGTACGACAAGAAATTCTTTCCACGGCCCCACCCCTTTCGAGTCACTGACAATGCTCAAAGTGTATAACTGTCTATAAAAAGCTTCTCAAACTTAGCCGATTTTCAAATCACAAGAGCGCTTCAGGGCCTAGCTTCTCAGCGACCACTCGTACAGTTCGGTCTCTCATGAGTGTAAGGGACTTACACCTTTGTACCGACTCCGAACGGTCAAGTTTGAGAAGCTTTGCACTGTCAGTGACTCGAAAAAGGAAATTATTTTGGTCATACTGGGATTCGAACCTAGACGCCGAGGTTCAAGTTCATAGGAGTCGACGCACAAGGCCACAAATCCACGGCCGCCACTATTATAATATTCCTAAATTGCTTATGATAAAGTTGTTCTTCTTACAAGTCAATAGTCCGTTTTACTTGCAATGTCTGACTTTGCGACAGGACGTAATATGGTCATAAGTAGCACAAGATTCCCTCGCAAAAGAATCCACACAGCAATCTGGCGATCGCCGGACGGTCGAACCGCCAACCAAATTGACCATGTGCTCATTGACGCAAGACATGCGTCAAATATCCTGGATGTGAGAACATTCAGAGGGGCAAACGTCGACTCTGACCATTTCCTCGTGGCAGCACGATTCAGAGCCCGACTGTCCAATGTCAGAAAGCTGCACCAGCCAACAAAGAGGAGTTTTGACATTGGACGCCTGAGCACAACGGAGATTGCCAGAGCCTACGAAGAGCAATTAAGCGAGAGACTCTCCGGTATGCCTACGTCAAACACCAACGCCAACGAGATGTGGTTGCATTGCCGCACGGCCATCAAAGAGGTAGCGGAAAACACCTTAGGCTACCTACCGCCCCCGACAAGAAACCCGTGGTATGATGGCGAGTTTGAGCAGAAGAAACGTGCAACCGACGAGGCATACCAAAAAGCGCTGCAACGAAAAACTAGAGCAGCGCAATGGGAGTACCGGGCTAGAAGACGGGAGGAAAGGAAGCTTCTACGCCTGAAGAAAAGGTCTCTCGCAAGCTCCCAGCTCGAAGAGTCTAGGGACGGACAAAAAAAATGGGCCTTTTATAAAAAAGCCAAAAGCCAAAGGCTTCAGGCTTCAGGAAAGGCACCCAGGCTCTTCGAAATCGTGAGGGTAGCCTTATTGCTGACCCGCAGGGAATAGTGGATGTGTTTAAGCAGCACTTCCAACAACTGCTTAAAGAGCCTGACCAGGAGAGAGTGATAGGGAATCAGGAAATTCCAATTCCAACTCCAACTCCAAAAATCCCACCGGAACAGCCATTAAAAGGCTGAAGAACAACAAAGCCGCAGGCTCCGATGGCCTACCATCAGAGCTCTTCAAGGCCGGTGGCGATGTTCTGGTGGGGAGCATGCACCAGATCATCTGTAAAATTTGGGAAGACGAAAGCATGCCAGCTCCATATGCCCCATCCACAAAAAAGGCGATCTTGCCTCTTGCAACAACTATAGAGGTATATCCCTGCTCAACGTCGCCTACAAGATCCTGTCCAGCGTACTGTGTGAACGACAAAAGGCGTTTTGCACCACACTTATCGGCACGTACCACTGCGGCTTCCGGCCCGGCAAATCGACTATAGACCAAATCTTCACAGTAAGGCAAATCCTGGAGAAGACCAGTGAGTTTCAAATCGATACGCACAACCTGTTCATCGATTTCAAAGCCGCATACGACAGCCGCATACGATCGCAATGAGCTATTCGATGCGATGGCTGAATTCGGGATCCTGGGAAAACTGATCCGGTTGTGTCGCACACTAACACACACGCAATGCACCGTGCAGTTCGGCTCAAGGATTTCTGAGCCGTTTGAAACTTGCACTGGATTTCCGCAAGGAGATGCGGTGTCGTGTGACTTCTTCAATCTGGTACTGGAGAAGATAGTGCGGAGGCCAGCTGGAAACACGGAAGGCACTATCTTCTACAAGTCGGTCCAAGTGTTGGGGTACGCAGATGACATCGACAGCGTCGCGCGTCCTCAACGTGCCGTAGTGGAGGCTTTTACGGCGATGGAAGAACAGGCGAAACGAACTGGTCTCAGGGTCAATGAGGACAAAACAAAATATATGCTGTCGACCAAAAAACGTTCCGTCACACACCACCTTGGACAAAATTTCACGATCGACAGCTGCAATTTCGAGGTAGTAAAGGAATTCGTCTAGGTCGGGGCAAACGTGAACTCCACAAACGACATCACAGTGGAGATCCGTCGTAGAATCGCCCTTGGCAACCGGTGCTACTGTCAAAACAACTGGGCTCAAAACTCCTGACTCGAAGGACCAAAAAATCATACTCTACAAAACTCTTATTTTGCCAGTCCTGCTCTATGGAGCCGAAAGCTGGACAGAGACAGCTGGCAGAGCTGATTCTTGGTACCTTCGAAAGAAAAGTTCTGCGACGGGTATATGGTCTGGTCTGCGAAGAAGGCGAATGGAGGAGAAGACATAACCGCGAACTCTACGAGCTGTACCAGGATGTGGATGTAGTCGGGAGGCAAAAATCCGTCGACTGCACTGGCTCGGCCACATCGAGCGCATGGACAACGATGCTCCGTGCCTACTGATTCGAGAAGGAGAGGAAGACTGAATCTCCGGTATAAAGACCAAGCAATCGCGGATGCAAGACAGCTTGGTCTTGATGACTGGAAGCAGCGTGCCCAGGACCGTCAACGATGGAAGGCAGCAATTGCTCAGGCTCGGACCCTTCATGGGTCGTCGGCCTGATAAGTAAGTAAGTGCTTGCAACGTCCAAGTATTCAGACACTTTCTTAATCTCAGCACAATTATCACAGGGACCTCTTTTAGGACCTATTGTCTTCCATTAAAGGCTGCGAAAGAGTTGAAGAAATTTGAAAAAAGAATATTAAGATTCAATGGTAGGAAATACAGAATATTTAACAAATATTTATTTTCGAAATCAACTTTTCCCAAGAAGCAAACCAGGCTTTTAAACAATGGTTGTATCAATTTTCAACCCCTTTAGCGCAACTTAATAAAAAATCAGAACTTAAGCCCGAGTCTTTAAAATTCACCGTGAAGCCACTCGAACTTACTTTTGAAAACTCCAACAGGCTTTACTTAACAGGGAATGCGAAAGTCATTGCGTAAGGAAACTTGATTTTCTGTATTTCTGTATATCTTTATCTTGTGACCTCTGTCGGGCATTGGTTTTGACACTGGATATTCAATACATATGTGTTTCTAAAGACCACATCCTAATTGCATTTCGTAAATGAAAAAGTTAAACATTTAAAAAAAAGTCATTCATTAATTTTTGTATGTACGAAAATGCTCCAATGTGCTGTGGATGGTGGGAAAGGGTATAAAGACCCTACGATCGTTGCATGCAGAATAAAAAAGGTAACCAAATGATCGTCGTAGTGCGGTTAGATGGATTTCGGCTGCAACGTACGTAATCATCGGGAACAACTTTGCAATCGGGCAACGGATTCAATGGGTTCCTTTGATCCCGTTCATTCTCTTCATCCGTCGTGATGCATTCCACTTGTGCACCGCATTTGCAGTCCCTCTCCCTCTCGTAATAGCTTATGAGCTGTCATTATGTTGACAACATCCAGCAGATTCTATGGGCTGTGGCGAAATGAGCAGGAACATTTTGGAAAACACTGCTGTCACCTTTAACCTTCCAAAGCGCGCATACAGAAAAATAAAATAACACGTATACGATATCCGATTATGGTCTCTGGTACGGACATAAGCCAGTAGACTGATATGTTGCTAAGAAAAATGTTAATATGAAGCAGATGACGATGCTACTATAAATCACATAGTGCTACACTGCGCCACTATTGGAGTACTTGCGAATTTCACGCATTTTCACGGTTTCACAGACCAGTGCGCGGGTACCTATAGCAGGTCAAGTATGCAATAAATATTCATTTGAATCGTGAAATGGCCATGCGCACTGAAATCTCTACGTTTCCCAGAAGGGAAAGAATGGCAAGATCAATCGGGAGCAGAAAAAGGTGAATTTTCGTTGCACACTGACAAGCGCGAGGATCTTCTGTAACCTATTCGAGAAGTCTCTGGCACTAACAGACGAATACAGCGTCTTCCTAGCTTAAGTGGTTGCGATCCACGAAGCAGCACACGCGCTGAGAGAACTCAACATAGCCAACTAATAGTTTTCCGACAGCCAAGCGGCAAAAAAGCCATAGCATCGGGCTAGTCAGGTTATGTAGACAGAGCGTCAGTTAAGTAAGTAAGTACCAGTACCAGGGTACACAGGCAACGAAGGAAATCAAAAAGCGGACAGCATTGCGAAAAATGAATACAAGCTTCGTGAATCCATTACAATCCATCAGGCACTCACACCCCTTGGCTCCATAAGAAGAAAAGTGGCAGACGAAGATAGAAGCCAGAGCAGGTTGGCCGACGCTGAGACCAACATTCAACATCACTGATTAGCTCTAGTCACTGTGCCATAAGCACCCATGTATCGCAACTGAACATACCACACAGCGACTTCTGCAGAAGCTGCAGAGTTGAGGAAGAAATAAAGGGTGGTTAAATTTTAAGGGCCGATGTTGAATGTGAACCACACCTAAGCGTCAAGTTTTTTTCTGCATTTCATTTGACATTTCTCAATTTCAGACTAACTCAATTTGAACCATGGAAAGATACACAATCGAGCAACGCGTTAAAGTTATTCAGGCTTATAATGAAAATGGGCGTTCAATTCAAAATGCATATCGTGCACTTCGTCATTTTTTCGGTCAATTTAATCGTCCAAATGTGCGTACAATCGGAAAAATCGTGCAAAAATTTGAGCAAACCGGGTCTGTAGGAGATGTGAAAACACCAGTTCATGCTCGTACAGCTCGTACTGCAGAAAATATTGCTGCTGTTCGCGATAGTGTGGCTGAAGAACCGTCCACCTCAACTCGTCGTCGTGCCCAACAATTGCACCTCTCACGCTCGTCGTTGATGAACATTATGCATAAAGAGTTGCATTTACACGCTTACAAGGTGCAATTGACTCAAGAACTAAAGCCTCTTGACCATTTCAAGCGTCGTCAATGGTCAGAATGGTGGCAAGAAATGGCAACAGTGGATGATCAATTTTCGGAGAAAATCATCTTCAGTGATGAGGTACATTTTCACCTCAGTGGATTCGTCAATAAGCAATGCTAATGCGTGAATGATTGTCGAAAAACCGATGAACCCACAAGGAGTGACTGTTTGGTGGTCGATAAGCCAGCAGCAATTCAAGAGCTAAAGGATGAGATAATTCGGCACATTAACGGCATAGAACCTCAATTATGCTTCAGCGTCATCGAAAATTTGGACCATCGGATGGAGGTGTGCCGCCGAGGTCGTGGCGGCCATTTGGCCGATATTTTGTTCCATACATAATTGAACCATACCAATATTATCATAATAAAAAGAAATGACAATAATTTCCCAAATAATTTGTGTTTTATTTAAAATCAACATCAGCCCATATTTTTAAATCGCGTGCGGTGATGCAACCGCAGTGCCGAAAATGTAGGCACCTTGAAAAATGTCTCCCCCAAGTGGAACAAAGGCTCACTCCTTATCAAGATTCGAACACGACTTCTGATCTTATTTACACCTAACTTAACCTAGGTCTATAAACGATCGAGAGCCGTGTCTGATGTACATTCTAGGTTAGGTTAGGTAAGAGTGGTCCAATGTGGAACTATGCGGATTGACTTCCTCCTAAACCTGTAACGATTTGGTGCTTGTGAGTTTGTTAAGGTTTTGTGTTTCTTCTGCGGTCAACTGTTGCTTGGCGCTAAACAAAATGATCAATGCGATGCCGAGGATGTCGTCATGTGATCTGACTCTTCTCCTTCGGCGATTGTTTCTGCGAACGTCCGTTGAATCGATTTTTTTTTAAATTTTCTAAGACGAAATGATGATTTGCTGGCATTTAGACGTAAGCGACTAAGATGGGTCTGGTGGCGAATTTACGCAATACGAGGTATATGCTGTCCTCAAGAAAGGACATTCAACATCGACTTCTTGGATAGAGCATCACAATGGGCAGCAATAACTTCGAGATAGTTAAGGATTTCGTCTACCTCGACTCCGCAGTAAACAGTACGAACAACATCAATGCCGAGATCAAAACGCAGAATAATTATTGCCAATCACTGGGGGCGCAAGAGTAATGGCTCCGTTTCTCGAAGGACCAAGCCGACTTTATATAAGACACTGATCATTCCAGTCCTGCTGCACGGCGCGGAGTCATGGAGAGTCTTAAAAGCGGATGAAGAAGTCTTAATATCGTCGAGGGAAGTTCTGTGTGCAATCTATGGTCCTGTTTGCGTTGACGGCATTTGGAGGAGAAAATTCAACCACGAACTGTACAGGCTTTGCAGCGACATGAGCCCAACCAGGCGTCTACGGTTCCAACGCCTAAGGCGGCTGGGTTAAGTAGAGCCGAGAGCGTATGGTACTCAGCGGCGGACAACGCAACAGAGGACGTCGGAGTCTATGGTGGTGCACAGAAGAGCCTCAACAAACTTGGCGTGCACAACTGGAGACAGCTTGCAGTTGGGCTAGTTGGGGAGGCTTGTTGGTTGAAGCCCAGGTCCACCCCGAATGATGCAAAAATGTGTGCAGCCAGACAGTTCATGGAAAACGATATGATATGAACGATAACGATATGCAGGGATTGTGTGAGCTTGAGTTGCTAATGTTTTTGTGTTCGTAAACTTTATAAACTAGGGACCAATGAATATATGAAAAACTTCTCAGGCCTACGACTCATGGAGGCTCTGAGACTGAGCCGCCTTCCATCGATGATAGTGATCAGCTCGTTGCTGCTAGTCATCACGACCAAGCATCAGCGATGACTTGGTCTTTATAGCGGAGCTTCAGTCTTCCTTTCGTTCTAGAACCTGGAGCCTCGGTTTCGAAGACCCGCATTGGTGTCCATGGGCTCTCTGTGGCTGAGTGTGTGGAGCGGATTTTTGACTTCCGGACTACATCAACATGTTGGTAGAGCTCATAGAGTTTGCGGTTGTGTCTTCTACTCCATTTACTTTCCTCGCAGATGCGGCCATATATCCTACATGTAAAAGGGATTGTCGAGAATTGTGAATAAAATAAAACGCGAATTAAGACACAAAAATTGAGTTTATTTTACACATCTGCTTCGCACGTTGTCTCGATCGCAATGGATTGAGTGTTTTCTTCGTCCATACCTGCAGGACATCTTTCTTAGTCCTCTCTCTATATTTCGGACTGCCACAGACGCAACATTTTTCTTTAAGAGACGCGAAGAATCAGCTCTGTTTTTGCGTCTGTTTTGTTTATAGTCCAGCTTTCGGCTCCAGTCCTGCTTTAGACTGGCAAAATACGCAGATGCAGATGGTAAACCTTCTGAGCCTGCGACTTTGTTGTTCTTCAGCTAATTAATGGCTGTGCCGAGTTATTAAAAACTAGGTGGGAGGACTAATTCGTCGACTGGAGTAGGGATTTCACCTGCTGGCAGTGGATTAAATACATCCACTATTCCTCCCGGGTCAGTAACAAGGTTACCTTTGCAATTTCGAAAATCCTGGGTGCCGTACCTAATGCCTGAGGACAGGCTTTTGGCTTTATTTTATAAAAGTCACTTATTTCGTATCGTCCTTAGACTCATCGATATTCATGAGCTGAGAGGTTGCGAGAGGCATTTTCTTTGGGCGTAGAAGCTTCTTCTCGTTCCGCCTTCTGGCCCGGTACTCCCTATTGTTTTCCATTGCAGAACCTTTTGGTATGCTTAGTCGGTTGCACGTTTCTTCTGCTTACACTCGCCGTCTTACCACGGGCTCTTTATCGGTGGTGGTAAGTAGCCTAAGGAACGCGCACAAGTGGTCCCAATTTTCCAAAGATGCTCTTGCATTTCAAGTCAGACGACATATGATGTCAATTTGAATTCATTACGTTTATCATCTCGTGAAGAAACATGCCGCCCTTATACGACGTATTGATCATTCTGCTGCACGGCGCAGAGGCATGGCAGATGAAGAAGTGATTGGTCTCTTCAAGAAGAAAGTCCTGCGTCCGATCTTTGCTGAATTGATGGCATTTGGAGGAGAAGATTAAGCCACGAACATGAGTATTGCAAGGCGTCTACGCATCCAACACCTACGATGCCTGGGCTATGGAGTACGTGTAAAATTTGACCCTGGTACGGGTAGTATTCGAGTCCGATCCTGTCGAACTACACTACAAAAAGACGCCTTCACAGAAGTAGAAAAGGACTACAAACAGCTTGTTGTGGAGGTAACTAGTTAGAGGTCGGAGAGGTTTGTTGGTTGAATCCGGATCCCAGATCCATTCCGAAATGTGGGGCCACACAAAAGAGAAGAAGGAGAAGAGTTTTACCCCATGCCTCTTATTGGTTAAACTTTCTTCCCTTCTACGTCTGACATTCATCATAAAACGCTCTTGTGTTGACATTGACATTGCCATTGAGTTTTCTTTCTGTTTCTCGTAATCCAATTCGCATCTTCGTTGATGAAAAGCAGACATTTGTCTCTGCCGTGGAACTGGAATGGCCACATATGTTGATCACGTTAAATGTTGACCTCGACAGGATAATCATGAAAAAAATTATTGCTTCCAAGTTCGAAGATCCTGTCAGTCTGTCATTAAAACAAAAATTCGATAAAAAGCCATTATTCAGAATTGACTTTCCATCCACGTTGAGTGTGCTAATAAGTCCCTTCCGCATATCACCCTTCCTCATTTGGATCCAATTTGTCGTACACCCCCTCTCCAAGCTTGGGCTAATCCATGTCTGGTGTGGTGCCTCCAAGACATCGTCTCATGTGTAAGTAGGATCCGAAAGAGGGCGATAAAATTTATGTGCGACATTAAACCGCGGAGTCGCCTGACTGAACTTAAATTGTTTATAGACGCATAAAATTGCTAATCATGTCTTTACTCATTTCCTTCATTTCTTCGATTTCTTTGGAAAGGTTTTCTGTTTGCTGCGTGGTCATCAAGTGCCATTAGATAGGTGCTGCGAGGAATGTATCATCAGAGGTGAAGTAACTTTAAAAAATAACATTTTCTCACCTTCGTATGAATCGTATGAGTGTTAGCATTGGAAGGCATAGCACTGGAAAAAAGGGGATAGTTTACATTCAAAACTCTGTCGGGAACCCTCCAATATGATGATTCGATCCAGCCGGAAAGTTTTCGACAAAATGTCGGTCTTGCAAGTGACCCATGGGATAGATCTGTAGATGTTCGTGACGCATTACCTTATACAGAGAGATTTCTTAAGTGTTTGGTTCTTTATTGCCATAAAAAAACACCGGAAACTGGCAATTATTCCATCAGGTAGGCGACCGCTTTGCAGGCCCAGGACGAGATCGTTGGACCAAGTCGTCCCAAGACCCGCCTGGTTGCGCTTGGCCATAACGCCTGATGAGTTAAAGTCGATGGCGGAGGATCGAGTGGCCTGGAGATCTCTCGTGCGTGCATTTGATGATAATGATGTTGATGAACTTCCAACAATTAGTTCAAAAATGGTATATGGTTGACCAGATAAGAGAAACAGGACAATCAAATTAAATAAAAGAGCAACAAGATGAGGTCTATTGATTGATTCTGAATTCATGCCAACATGAAATAGGCCATGGTCATAAATGGCCTCTTTGGCTTCGCTGGCAGTCTTTTGTTAATGACTCTGTCTACCTTGAGAGACATGTTCCGTCAAAAGCGTCTCGAATGTTGCACTCGAGCTCTTCGAAAGTGGTTGACTTGTTAGCGTAGAGTAAGAACTTGACGTAGCTCCAGAGTAATTAATCGAGTGGGGTCAAGCCGCATGGTCGCGGCGGCCAATAATTGAACGCTAGCCGTGGGATGAGCTAGTCACCAGGTTTCCCCTTCACAACTTCGAGCGTTTCGTCGCTCGTACGACATGGCGCGCGGTCCAGTTTGGTACCACAGCTCGGTCAATTATTGAACGCTAGCCGTGGGATGAGCTAGTCACCAGGTTTCCCCTTCACAACTTCGAGCGTTTCGTCGCTCGTATGACATATATATTGATGTTGTAATATTAAAGGACGATGTATTTTTAATGTACAGCGATAAAAATCAATAAATAAAAATTAAATGAAATGTTGTCAAAGTCGGGCCACGGAAAGTCGGTTAACATCGCTCTATATGGACCACTGACGGTAAGGGTGTTTCCTTCATCAAAAGAAACAACGTCCGATGATGCCGCCATCCCATACACCGCACCAAACAGTAAATTCTTGTGAATGCATTGATGCTCGGCCGAACACTGGTGGATTGTGTGTTCGTTGACATAGCCGCTGAGTCAAATATGGTCCTCTTTCGAGAAGATTTTTTCGCAAGAGTCCGGATCTCCTGCCAATCTTTTGCCCATTCAGTGATCTGACGCCAGAACTCTCTTATACGCCGGGTTGTCACTCTTCCGATGATCAATTCAGGTGATCCGCTCTGAATACTTACTATGCCTTCTTTATTTCTAACCTATGTCAGTATTGTTGGTGGCTTAAGCTCCGAAAGAGTGAACTCACGCTCAGTCTTTCCCACGGCTCACAGTGGTTTGAGAGACGAAACAAATTTTACATTGTGTGATACACTTAGGGGCTTTGCATTACAAGTATATAAGTGGGATAACATATTTCGATTAAATGGAGGAGTATTTAAACAGCTTAAAGTCGTTCCCATCATATTTAGCGCATATAGCGAAGGGCTTTGTATTCTAGTCAATAGCAATGTCACTACATGATGGGCCGTTTTAAAATTTGTAATACGTTTTACAGCATGTCCAAAGAAAACGTAAGCGTTTTCCTAATTTTGATCTTCTTATTCGTATAGCAGCTATGAATTTTTAAAATAAATCGTCTAAAAATTAATATTTGCGAAACTTCAGTAGATCCAAATCGATCCAAATTAATTCTTTTTAAAATATTTTTTTAGAGTCTTACTTAAACAACTGTACAAGTTTCAGCTGCTTCAAAATACGACGAAGAGGTTCTCAGGCTGTAACTAATACAACATCCAAGGCAATGTCTCCCATATGCAAGGCGAAACCTTCACAAATGAATGATTATGAAGTGTTGCGAAATCTCCCCGAATCTGACGAAGCACTACAACTTGGTTTGTCCCCTGTGCTGCTGTAGATCCAGTGAAATTCGGGAAGTACTGTGAAGAAACTTGTGCCTTATATTTCAAACTACCTTTACAATTTCTGAGACATGGAACGAGCTCATACCATTTGTACTATGTTCCAGATTTCATTAAGATCGGTACACTAGTTTATATTTTACAGAATTTTTTTCATCGCTCCAATAAAATCGGACCATTGTGCGGCGCGACATGTTAGCTACGCACTGTAGTCATGATGACGTCCGACCTCACCTCACGATGAAATTTACGACGCGTGTTTACAACTGAGCCGCAATTTCGATATTATTGCTTTTGATAATTTCCGTACACTCGGCAAGCGCGCATGATGAAATGGAACACCTTACCCAATATTTTGTAAGCTGGATGTCATTAGTTGCTTTGAAAAAACATCATTGCTATCTTTACAAACCCTTTACAAACCGATACCTGGACGATCAGCAAAACAGCATAATTTATATTTTATGGCTTCGAAAGAAAAGTTCTGCATCGGATATATAGTCCTGTCTGTGAATGTTTCAAGACTCAGTTCAACTAGCGCGTTCAAAGGCAAACACTAACAGACTTTGACAGTATGTTTAGAGCTACTAAGTAATCTAGAGCATGAGCGATCAGATGTCCGCACCGTAGTTCAACAAATCAGACAGAAAGAGGTGGTAATCACTTACTGCTATGCCCGGACTATAATGTGGATGTATATAAGGACTTTCTAACCAAGCTCCCGGAGCTTCTGGCGAGTCGCTATCGATGTGATAAATCTTTAAAAATTAGAATTTACCTCTTCTGACCCAAAAACAGTGAAAAAACCAATTTAAATTAATTAGAAATAATTTATTTCAATTTCAATTATTCACAAAAAATCAGACAAAACCAATGAATCTTAAACTGAATACATTCACAATCGCACCAATGAAACCCAAAATGAATATTTCAACTTGCCAAACATGTTATTTTGTTGTATCATTATTTGTTTATATGAGTAAGTGTGCATGCGTATCATAAATTTTCTTCACAAAATCACTTTAAGCTGATTTATGCAAAAGAAAAATAATAAAAATAAAATAAAATGCTGGTTTCAACCAACAAGGCAATGGTCCTTAAATTGTATTTGCCTTCTTGATAAACAGACGCTTAGTTCGATTGATTATTAAATCTGTCTCCTTAACTAGATGGTGTCCACCGTGTTTTCTTTTATTTTCTTGGAACAATTTTTTTTCTTTTATTTTTTTTTAATTTGTAACATCTGAATGAATAGCTGATGATTTATTTATTTTTTTTTGTTTATCTACACCCTGTATTATACAATGCGAAGGACTCTGCTTCAAAACTATTTATTATCGCTTAACAAATTACCCTAGGATATATATTATATGTATGTATATAGTATTTCAATTTTTCAAAGTCAAAGGATTCTTTCTCTTTTTGTGTTTGTTGCATGGCTACATTTACAATTCGTTTGTTTCGTTAAGTTTTTATATATTTTTTTTTTATCTTTATTTCTAATTTAACTTTTAACTGTTTCTCATCTAGGTTATAGGAATTACATTTCACTTAACTAGTACTTAGCATTCTCATAAATTACTCTAGATTTAATTTCATTTGCTTCTGTAGTTAACATTTAGGTTAAATTGAATTTAATTTATTTTCCTTTTATTTAATAATAACATCTATGAGTTACAAAAATATTTGTTTGTTTTTTTTTTCTTGGTTTTGTGTACACATTAACTATACTGTATGCTAGATATCACTTAATTAATGTTTACCTCAATGAAGACAAAACGAATAAGCAACCTCATCGCTCTTGGGGCTCTGTAGAGTGAAGGAGGTTACCAACTGAAGAAAGAAAAAAATAAAAAATGAAACAAAAAAAGTACACCTACTAGTCTAGTTAGTTGTTAATCAAAGAAAATATCAAACTTAGACATTAAATGAAGAAAAAAATCATCAAGAATCGTGTAAAAGCCACTACGTTTTAATTTATCTAGTTTCTTGTATGAATCTTAAAATTTCCTTGAAAGAGAGATATATGTATATTTTGTTTATATGAGATAAATATTTAATTTTCATTTATTGATTTACGTGTATAAAACTCTGATCATTAACATTTATTTGCAACATTCTGAAACATTCTCAATAAAACCGTCAACAGATCTCGTTCATTTTTATTTACAACTTAATTTTGAAATAGTTTTTTTTTTTTTTCTTGTATCTTATGAATTTTTGATAAGCTATCATATAGGTTGTTTTGATATATTTTTTTACAAAATGTACAAAAAGGAACTAAAGTGTGAAAGAGTCGTGTTGTGTGGTGTGTTAAAAGCTGAAATAAAAGTGCAGTTTTTTTTGGTATGAATTAAAGAAATTTTGAATTTGTAAAATTAAATAAATGAATAAATGTATTTGGGTATGTGCATATGTACACAAGGGCACATAGGAGTTTGGTGAATAGGATGATGAGTGGGGAGGGGACGGAACATTTGGGAACGTCAGAGGGTTTGACCATGCGGCAGTTCAAGTGGAAGCGGCTGCACCTAGATGGATTTAAGTGCACTCTCTGGACATTTTATCTTGTCTATGAAAATAGTATTGTAAATCACGTCGAGTTCAGACAAGTTGTGTACGAAATGGGAAGAAGATGTGGTTTTGCTTGAAATAAGGGGGAACGCTGGGTGTTGCCCTGGAGCCACTGGACTTGAGTTTGACTTTTAAAATTCTGCCACAAAATATTGAAAAGGAGGAAAACAGGATCCACCCAGGAAGATCTAGATGAAGAATCGATTTTTGTCGGAGGATCTTACCCTGGAGCACTTAGACTTAAAAATTGGTCCACTGTACTACCAAGCAGCAACCTTGAATTTCCTGAAATTTCACGGTCTTCCGGAGTTATGCCAGCAGGCGCTTCTGTGATAAGGAACCTACATTATCAGAGATCAAAGAGTACATCGTCTGATCTTTGTCTACCAAATTCAAAGGCGATCTCATTTCCCGTGATCCCGTCGTGGCCCGGGACCCAGACAAGACTTAGCGCTTTTAAACTGCTGCTGGTGGATCAGTTCACCAATTGTTTTCTTAGAGACTTCATTCAAGTCGTCCACAATATTTTGTCAAAACAAGCACATCACTCTGGTTGCGATTCATACAGCATGTACAGCGATGGAGCACATATATGTTAGCCTAAGTGACTGTCAAGTTCGACCAGTGATTCATACTGAGAGTCGCAGTGTTTCCCTATTTCCTCTTATTTTGCCCGCGCAAAAGTGAGTTTCGAATATCCTTAAAACTTTCTGCATTCAATATGCTCCATGGATCGATGCTATTTAGGAAGAAAGTAAGAAGGTCTTATATCCCTATGGAGCCGAGTGAGTGCGAAATATTGGCTAGCGATGGGCGAAAAGGTGTCACTGAAACTAACTCTTCGCCCGACAGCGGACTTGAAAGGGTACTAATGAGCATTCCTGGCTAGACGAGTATTGCGGGTGAATTTATGAAGAGAAGGATTGCGAATAGTACATAAAGTCTTATTAATTGAAGTCAATTTAAATAAGGTCAAATATTTCTGGCATGGTTTGGGGATACCACAAATATGGGGGATCAGCCAACTGAGTGTTTTATTGATGCAAATACCTAGGATGGAGTGTCTTTCCTTTTTTCGACATAATTCATGGATAAATACCGATGTTGAGGGATTTGCTTAGAAGTATGCATTGCGTTTCAGAAAACTTAAATTCCCCAATGAATATGGATTCAAATTAGTCTTTACATCTACGATGCCTTGCCATTCCTACCACCAATGCGCATGATCGTGAGGTTGTACACGATTGCCTTTTACAATCTTGTATCGCGAGAAATCATCATCATCTTCTGACCCGCATGATCCGCTACAGGGTTCGCGGGAGTAATGCATACACGAGAGATCTCGACTGAGACTCACCAGGAGCTATGCTCAACCGCAACCAGGCGAGGTTTTGGACTTGGTCCAACCACCTCGTCTTGGATGTGCCAAGCGGTCGCCTACCTGATGGAGTCGCATTCAAGGCACGCCTCGGAAGTCCTGATGACGGGGACATTCGTGCCACGCGACCAATCCATCGAAGCCCTTTCCGTTCGAAGAAGCAGCTGCTCTACATTGAATTGCTGGCGTACTGCCGTGAATCACAGCGAAAAAGGCCAAACTGAGTTAAATTGAGCTTGTGGGTTTTTAACATACTGATTCTCTGTACTTCAATTATTTACACTGTCACGTGAAGTGCAATAATTCGCTTATTCGCAATTGACCGGATTTGCCTTCGCTCGGTGTCTGCAAGAGCTTACTCTTACATATGGTTACATATAGTCCTTCCACACTGGTCTGGAGTCAACTTGTAGAGTGATGATGAACTCAACGAAGTGGATCCTTCTTACGCCATATTTTTGGTGTTGTCCAGATCAATGCGCCCACTCCCTCAAACGTCTAGTGGGCCTATATGGTACATTTTTCCTTGTACCAACATAACTCTACATGGTTGTTGTCGCTGTTGTGAATAGGACAACGGAGTGAAGCGGATAGAATTTCCTCTGGACCTCCAAGGACGACATGTTTTCCTAGATATAACCAAAGCACCTTCAGAGAATATATCTACTGATTTTCTTTGTCTGTGCTATTCTATTGGTTTTTATTCCTATCTGCAGCCTGTTTCCTTCTAATGACTCTGACTGTAAACTTTTTCCAGGAATTAACTTGAATACGATGCAAGAATATGAATTGTCGCGGACAATAGGGAATGCCATAACAATTGGAAAAAGCAGACAAGATCTCCCCACTCCTTACCGTAATATATATAATTGGTGTACCACAGGGAACCAGTATATGCCCTTTACTTTATTATTTCTGAGAAGGATGCGAATTGTTTGGTTCTATTATTGGATACATGTGGTTGGTAACGGTTTGTAAAATTAGTACAAAAAAACTAGAGTCTTCGCATTGCGCTCAGGAATCTTACTAGTTCCACGATGTGCCCCTCGCAGATTTCGTTAAGGGAATCGAAGAAGGAATGACTTAGCGGTCGTTGTCTAGTCGTAGGCAGGCTGGCACAAGTAAAGTGTTTAAAAGTTTGTTTTTTTGTTGTTTCGTTGCAGCTGTGGCAGAAAGCATTCTGGAGAATGCACAGACTTGTCGCATTAATCTCTATATATATATCTCTATATATATATCTCTATATATATATATTCCTTTAACGTCTGATCAAGATTTTTGATGAAAGGGTGTGTTTGTAAATGGCGTCCCGACATAACATGTCACTCGCACAGTCAGTCACAAATGCCAAAATCTAGGTAAGAAGGCAGAGTCTGCTACTGAGGGGGCCATTGAGAAAATAAAGGATTGGTTAGAGTTTTCCGGTCTGGAACTAGCTGCCCACAAGACTGAGGCTGTCTGAATAACCAGCCGCAAGAAGGTGGAGTACGCCAACTTCCGGATCGGAAATCAGACAATTAGATGAAAGGAATCATTGAAGTATCTCGGTGTCATGATCGACAATAGACTTCGCTTCAAACCCCACATTGAGTAAGCAAGCAAGAAGGCATCGACGATGCAAGCGGCACTCTCCCAAATGCTCCCAAATATCGGCGGTCCTGGATACGCTCGTAGGATCCTGTTGTCCAGAGTGGTCAGCTCAGTCCTGCTGTACGCCGCCCCGATATGATTACTGAGTGCAGGAGGAAGTTGTCGGCGCAGAACAGGCTCTGCGCAATCAGAGCCATCAGCCGCTTCCGAACCATCTCTGACGATGTAGCATGTGTTCTACCCTGAATGATCCCCATTGACATACTCGTAAGCGAGAGCCAAGCTCATTCCCACCATTGAATCATGGACGCAAAGAAAAATAGGGAACTGAAATTTTCATCTTACACAGTGCCTGTCGGGGCATGGTGGCTATCGGAAATACCTCCACAGGTTTGGACACGATAACTCACCTATGTATGTGCCCCGAATGTCCAGACGTGAATGAAGACTCGGAGCATGCAGTGTTCTACTGCACACGCTTCGCCGAAGACAGCGCGAACTTGCCAACCCCGGAGGAAGTCGTACGCTACATGACGAGATCTGAGGGCGACTGGACAGAGGTCTGCTCTTTCGTAGCAAACATGCAGATTGCACTACGAAGAGCTGAAGCTCTAAGAAGAGCCCAAGAGGCGGCCTTGCAGAATAGAGCATAATTGCTAACCAGCCCAGCGAAGTAATACCTACCGGCAGCTCCGTGGGGAGAGTGTTTGAAGTGTGCAGAGGTGTGGTTTAAGACGTAGGCGCGAGGACAAAGGAGAATAATATCCCGTGAATCGTTCATGCTGGTAGCACGGGTTACCAGTATCTTGAAGAAGATCCCACATACATTGGCGCAAACCATAAAAAAAAAGGTAGAAGGCACGATTGTCAGCGATAGCGTTTGAAGATTGGAATGGAGGCTTCTTTGGGTGCATTTTGACAGGATCAAGGGTCTGCAGTTTGGGGATTCACTCCCATAAATACTGAAAATCGGTTTCAGGACACAAGGCAAGAGATGATGATCTCATCTCAAATGGTTTCTAGTTAGATGACTTAGAATGACCAGCTAAACGTCTCCCAACCTTAATCGATGTACCTGGACATTTCCTTAGACTCAAAGTGATGAAATAACTAGCTGAGAACACTCTTTTCGAGATAAGCTAAGAATTGGCTCAATTTGTGACAAATGAGAACGATTGTCACACCAATTGACGATATTGTGGCGTGAACACTCAATGAAAGACCCTCCACCTGCAGCTGAAGAGAATAACAAAACTGTCTAGTTACAACACCAACCAACCGCTGAGGATCGGAGTGCCATCTAAAGTTCAACTCTTAAAGTCAAGGCGATATTCTTTTTGGATCGAACTCGAATGCCTCCAAGCAGACTGATGGTTGAGACCACACAAGGTATGACCTCAAGTTCTTCTCACAAGCCTTAAATTGAGGCACAAAGCTAGGAACAGAGCTGCTTAGAGAATAAGTGTTTGTGTTAGTTGAAAGGCGGGCATTAAGTTTAAGAGAACTTTTAAGAATCTTTCGCCTTCTGAAACTGTGAACTGACTCTTTCCGAGGATCACCAAGTATGTCATTTTTAGACTTCCAGAAAAGGAAAGGCGGCGTTTTTGAGCCTTCAAAGTCTCGACGGATCTTCTGCAGCATTTGGGCGATCCACTAGAAAGGAGGTCGCTTTGACAGCCTAGGCATGCGTTGGCGGATTACGAAGCCAGACCAAGTGGATGCGTCGAACAAGGATCTTCGAAGATCGTCTTGGAATCGGAGTCCTTGGAAGAAAAAAAAGAGGACGCCCGCATAGTTTGGACTCAAAAGTGAAAAAGGACATCAATCAACTGGAGGCAGATAGCCAGAAATCGAGCTGGCTGGAGATTGAGGCCCAAATCCGTTTGGCCTGAAGCGCCACACAAAGAAGGAAAACAATTCCCTACGGCTAATAGTATTGGATAGGAAACCCCACCAAGAAACCCACATCTCCCCCAATTGCAATGAAGTCCCTTCCTTCAGCACAAAACATCTTCAGTCCACAGAGAGACTTCCCCAAATTCAATGAATGTCCTTAGGAATCAGAGCATATCCTCCATGAGTAGTAGTTAAGGCAAAGCATCAACTCACAGATGCAACAGAATTCACAAATCTGTTGCCTTCCCCACAAGCATTATGATTCGCAAAAAGCCTCGCAACAAATCTCCCAGTTTAGGCTCCACAGCTCACAGAGTCCTTAAGAGCGAACCCCAATCTTCCGCAGAACGACCCCTTTCAGAGCTTATGCTGTTATATCGAGCACACATCTGTTCCCATCTCACATCGCCCACACTTCACTGAAAGACTGCATACAAGGGTCTTACCCAGTTTGCCAACCCCATAAACAACAATCGACTCAAGTAACACAGGCTTCATCCCCAATCAGGCGTCCGTAATTGGATTTTCCCTCGGGCAAAAGTTACATCCGCTCCACCGGCTGCTCGGTATCAGACCGACTTAATGGATATGAATGAAGGCGCCCATCTCCACCGCCACCTATGCAATTAGGAGATACCCATTTATCATCGTCTTGCGGCACAGGAGTCAGTGTGCCCACCCAAGGACCGACTGTCACCGCAGGAATTACATTCAAATTAGCACTCAGCCCGGGATATTGGCACACGATTGTCGCACTCTGGTCGTTAGAGTTGAGCTCCTCTCAAGACATTGATTCAAATCCTATTACCTAAGCAAATTCCACATGTGCTCCGGCGCTCATCATCACATGCTGTCGAGCAGACAGAACACATCCTTGTGGGAGCACGCTGCGCTGCAGTGTGGCGGCGTGCGGTGCAAGGGAACAGAGTTGTTCAGTTTCCGGTTAACCGGAGTTTCCATTTCGTATTCCATGCAAAGGGGACGCTTCTGGGAATCAAATAAAAATCAAAGTAATTCGGATTACGGGCGCCGGGTGGTGGGTGGGTGGTATGGATGGGGTCGGGAATTGGATGGGACGAGAAAGAGACTCTCAAGTGTGGTCTGGTGATGTATAAAATAAATGTTTTGGACATTTACAACATATCGATGTTGGAGGTGCCATTGCCAGTGGTTCTTGTTGTTTTTGTGACCTGGTTGCCGGGCATCAGTGGTGGAGGACTGCCGCACCAGACGATCTGAAACGAAACAAAAGAAGAGAGTGAGTGTGAGTTAGAGAGAGTCGTTGTGAGTGCGGGTGCAATGAGAGGGAGGATAATCCGTGTTGTGGCAGCTACTTCAACTTGGGCGGAGGAACTGAGGAAATGCTTCCCTAAAACAGAGGAGGATGACCCTTCAACAAATCGCTACATTTCAAAAGTGTGTGCAACTACATTGTGTGAACTTCGATGCAAAGAGTGTTTAATTGTTCGTGGAGACGACTACAACGACGAGCAAACTACTGAAAGACGTGCACACTACTTCTTCTTTGTACCTACTTTGAGTGCACACACAGCAGTTGCCTGATGCTCCCCGGCGGCACATTCGCATTAGAAGGGATCAACGGACGATTGGGTGGTGGTTTCGGTTTTGTCCTGCAATCGAATGAGTTTCGTGGTGATTGGGGGCCGTTTCTTGCCGGTGAGGGATCCGGGAATTCGGTTCTTAAATGGTGACGACATGTTCATCAGCGTCTGGCCGTCGGACTTCTCAATGTCCTCAACTGGAAACCACTGAAACGGAGGAAAGTTTGATGGTGAAAAGGTGGGAAGGACAAGTGAGGCTTCTTTTTTTCATTCTTTTGGCCTTTTAGACCACTCCCTAGAGAACGGATCCTGTTCGGCTGATGTTGGCCAAGGCGCGGGTGTACTCAGGCATCGGTCGCTTGCAACTGACCTGAAAGTTGCGACCAATTTGAGCCTTTTTCCGCAAACTGCGTCACGCAACTTGCATACTTCTGCAACCGTTGACGGTGACACAAACAAGAACCTCGCCAGCAATTGACTTGCGAATAAAAGAATACAGACAAAGGCTATGCACACAGGCACAAGGAATGCGAACGTTAGACCGGCAGAAAGTGACTCAACTGATGATTCCTCGCTGCTTGCTTGACTTCTCTGAGACGGTTAAGGCTGCAGTGGTAAGGCACTAAGGGGTAAAAACACGGATGAAGTAATGGACAATCGAAGCTTTGCAACAACTTCAACAATATCCAGTCACTTCTGTGCGGTGTTTAGGAATTCGATGACACTGGACGGCAAATCGTTCGATCCTCACATTGGATATCAGTCTGGCGACCATCAGGGCTCTGCCGACATCATTGATCAGCTTAAGGATGGTAAGACGTTGACGAGGGATAGGCCAGATGCAAATTAAACCTGTGCTGGGCATGAAGTAACCGGTGGAACCGATGAATTAGCTAGACTGGACTTTAACAAAAGAAGAGAGAATAGAGAGAAAACAAATACTAATAGGAATGAAAGCTGAGACGTTCTTTCAACCAATAAGAACAAGCAAACGCAAGAAGGTTTAATGCGGCAACTTCCGGGTAAGGAACCAGGCAATTAAATCCAAGGAATCAGTGAAATACCTTGTAGTTGTGCTTGGAAACAGGGTTTCATTCAGATTCACATGTAGGGCAGCAAGAAGGCATTGTTGATGCAAGGTGGACTCTTTCAAATGCCTTCGATCATGGGTCATCCAAGATATCGGCGCAGGGCGAGTAGTTAGTGCAGACCTTCAAGTTCGGCAGGAGCACTTGCAGGAGAAGAAAACAAAAGGATGCTGGTGGTGTACAAGATCCTGTCAATCTCTGTTTCTTTGGGCCCATTGGAGGCAATTGAGTAGTAAGGCCCTCTCATGAAGGACCAAGCTAATTCCTTGATCATCCCTGTCCTGATCTATGTCGTGGAGATATTTAAAATCGCAAGAGCAGATGATAAAGAAGCCCTTGGTTTTTTCGAGAGGAAAGTTCTGCGTTGATGGTATTTGGAGAAGGTGTACAGTCACTTGAGTCTACCCACGCCTCTACGGATTCACACTGCTCCAGCTCGAGGAGTATTTGACTTCGCGCGAGTGGGACAAAAAGTGAGACAACAATAAAGGACGCCCACGAAACCGATGGGGCACAGAAGCGGAAAAAGACCTCAACTTAGTGAGCGTAATTGGAGGCAGCTGGATAAAGATCGTGCCAGCCGTGAGAGGCTTGTTAGATGTCCATTCCAGCCTCATCATTCCAAAGTGGTGAAATTAAATTGGAAGGATGTACACCTAAATTGCTTGGACTTGCACCACTTCATGCGACGGCGACTTGCCGAGCACTAACTGGCAATGTTACGGATCATATATTTTACCAGTAAAACATAAAATATGAAGTTGCATCTAATTTGAAAGTTATTTGCAAAAATCATTGACCAGGAACATAAAAAGCACCCGTCGACGAATAAGTGTCTTCTTTTAATCGAAAGACGATGGAGATGGCTGTCCTGTCTGCATCCGATCTTTAGCCATTCTCTCCTTTGCGCAGGAGAGTAGTTTCTGTTGCTCATCGAGATCATTTTTATTCCTCGTGCAATATGGCTCAATTAGAGGAATCGTTACGGTTCGTGTATTTGATGTGGCTCGACTGTAGTGCCATCAAAAGAATTCGCTAAATTCACCATTCGTCAGATTGATTAACTAATTTGCGCCCTTGCCCTTACAGAGGACAAGGATGACTTCTGTGATCTTCCAGAAAGGACAAATGATTGACAAGAGGGAGTTCAAGGGAAAATCAACGCTGAGTTGGACAAGGATGTCATATTTTCTGCAATCATCGAAAACCACAAAAAAGAATTCTGTCTCTTGGGAGTATCCCTATGTTTCAAGAACCATGATCATCCTCGGATCATCGAGTCTATTGATGACATTGCAAAAGTCTTCCAAAATCCCCGATATCAGAGCCAACATGATAATTGGTGCGCCCTGTTGATTGAGTCACAATCAATGCAGGACACACAAACCAGATAAATCACAAGAATCAACTTTGGAAACACAGCAGGATGTCATCAAAAATACGACGAAACTGAACGAAATGATGTGTCAACCTGAAATCACGATTTACAAAGAAGTGAAGGCGATTCACAAACATCGTCGTTTTGGTTGAGACAGGTTCTGCAGGATACACTATGCGGAAGAATACCCCAGAAGCAAATTTGGAAACAACTATACAAAATACAACGAAACTGAACGAAATGATGCGTCAATCAAATCGTCAAATCAATGAAGTGATCCAGCGATCCAGAAACTTGTGTACAAATATGTCGTTTTCTACAGATGTTGTGAATTCGTCAAGGATTGCAATACGTCCCCGACACACTGCCCACAACATTATCCACACCTAGCTAGCCACACACACATCGGATGAAGACGAAACTTACCTTTCTGAAGGCCTTGCGGAAGTTGTCGGACAAGAAGGCATACAGGATCGGATTTATACAGGAATTCGTGTAGGCAAGGACATGCGAGACGATCTGCAGGATCACGGTCACATGGGAGTTCCCGTACAAGTTCAGCGCCTTCAGAACCAGTATCACCTGAAAAGAAACAAAAAAAAAACGACACAAAATTAATCCTCGTCACACTTCACAAGCAAGAACAGTTAACGACACAATCGCAACAATGACATGGCTGCTGCCTTCTTGGGGCGTTCGCCTGACTGTAGATTGAGTTTTGAAAAGTTGCAGATGCTGCTGCCTTAACGCTTGTCCGTGACAATTAATCGACCGTTGCCGGGGGCAGATGGAGTTGAGGGCAAAGTTTTTCGGCTGCATGATGGAAAGTTGGTAATTGTTTGTCGGCAAAGGGTGTGTGTGCTTCACATTGTGGCCAGTAATTACTAGCTTAGGAGGCGAACATGGGTTGGGTGGTGCGGTGGTGTCATGTCACGATACCAGGCGACGCACACATTTTGTTGTTTTCTTGATGCCATCCAGTTGGGTAAACTAAACGACGCTTGTTGACGTTGTGCTGTTGTGCTTTTCAACTCGTATGAATGCTAGCCCTTGTGGGATTCAGTTCGAATGAGGAGACATTTCGTTGATGAAGATTGAATGGAACTGTGGCGGTCCTTGTTGCTCATTCATGTTCATGGTACATGCTTTATTCTTGCGGCATGAATTTGAAACTGCTGCTGTCCTCTAGGGTAATTAATAATAAGGACCTCGGCGCAAATAAACTTTGAACTGTCGTCTTATTGATTGGGCTCCAATGGCCCTTTCTGGCGACTCAATTGCAACTTTGAGAAGAGCGGAAGCCGCCTCCATGAACCTCATATTGACCCTCTTCACTCTCAAAATCAGAATATAGAGAATATAGAGGCTATAATGATTTCAAGCCTGTGTCCGCATTTCCATCATTTACACTCATTTCCAACGAATACTGTTCATGAATTCGAATTCGAATTGTTTTTTAAATAATAAAGCATATTTTCATAAATAATTCACATCATTCATTGAATACCGGCCCGAATGAGATCATCAAACATGCATTGCAAAGCTTTATTGCACTCCGCGTTGATTGTTGAAGTGCACCCTCGAGAGCAGCACGTATTTCGAATTTTCATTGCATTCGAATTCGTTAGCGACACGAGTCGAGTTAGTCGGAATTTTATTTTTCTGCAAAATGGATGATGGATTTATTTGAAGCGCATTGCCACTCAAAGGATTTTTTTTTCGCTGAAAAAATGTCGAGTATGTGGATAAATATGTGACGCAGCGGTACACGAAACTCCATCCACGTGCGGCCGAGGACTAGAATTATTTAGCGATAAGTCGAAAATCTTAAATTTCTTAAAAATGCATTAAAATCTCTGTAAAGTTAGTTTTGATTTACATTTAAAGGCAAGATACCGCGTGACAGATTATTGGCGTTGATCGAAGAAAGGAGTTTTTTTAGGATTTTCATTCGAGTACATTTCATCCTGTTTTTTCCTAACAAGAATAGTGCCACCGGTTAGCAGTTTTAAAGCATTGCTGTTAAATTTGGCCACCAAACAGCAAAGTTTCATTTCCGTACTCACTCGTGTACCCTTTACCAAATTCATCTCCAACTCATCCCCCTACACAGCAAATGGTAGACGCTGACATTAAATCATTGAAGGAACGCGGTGTATCGTCGTTATTGGCAATCAAGAAGTACATCGCGGTCACATATAAGGTTGATGTACAAAAGCTTGCTCGATTTATTAAGAAATATTTAAAAGGAGCTGTGACTAGTGGTAACTTAGTGTAAACAAAAGAAAAACATTAAGAGCAAAGTGTTCAAAAGTCCCAACCCATGGACCATGGCAATCATGAATATCTTGGGCGAACTGCACCAGGAGCCGGAGCTGAAGCTCAATCTAAAACTCGAAATCGAGGTGCTCTGCAAGACCTTGAACATCGAACTGTCACCGTTGAAACCAATCATATGATTGAAGGATCCTGCTTGCTCAATGAACATTGAGCACCAGATGGCGCAGACTATGACCACAGCAATCGATGTGGTCAACCTGTCACAGCAGCAGTAGCAACAACAGCAGCATCAGCCAACACGAACTCGATTAAGAGCCTCATTACCGTTAAGCACTTGTTTCGAAATGCTTTTTGGCAGAAGATGACATTTTATGCTGAGATAAAGGTGGACGTGGACATATGTGTCAGAGGTTATTGTAATTTCCAGAACGCCTGTTCAATGCAAACTACATGTTAGTGGATTCCCATTGAATCAGGTGGAGACGTTCAAGTATTTCGGGTTGTCTCTTATTCACAAGTGATGGGATGAGTAATGCGTTGGCTGACCAGACGTCCCCTTCCAAGAGGGCATGTCCTCTGTTTGTCTCTTCAAAAAATGTTCGGTATCTTTTTGGAAAAACATGCAATTTGCCCTCTTTCTGGGTTTTCTTACTTAATCAAATTGTTCAACATCATAAAACTACAACAAAACTTTTTTCTTGCAACACTAATTCAAAAATTGTCTGCATCTTTCTGGTGCAGACACGACCTAAAATATATTTGAACACACCCACTCAATTGACAGCTCCAATTTTTTTCTCCACATTCGCGTGTGCTTTTTTAATGTAAACAAAAGTGAATTAAGAAACAAAATGTACATTTAACGAAGATCTGTAGAAAAATGACCCATTGTTTTCAACAAAAATATGTAAATGAACGGCATATTGTCTCTTGCCCGCATTGTAATTCATCATCATGGAAAACAAAGGAAAACGGATCTAGACCGGCATTTACAAACGGGTAAGCGGGTAGCTTCAGTACCGAGGTGGACGGCGACACGTTTGTGTTTGCACGACTCAGCTCGTCGGTCGGAGTGGTTCTTGTCCCCTCTCTCGTACACCACACATTTGCAAACAAAAAATTTCGTGCCTATAGCTAGCTAAAGATAGGAGCGAGATGGAAATATAAAAAGAGAAAGAAAACTTAATACCCTAATGGAGACAACGGACGGGCAACTAACGATATGACAGAGAAGAGGAGAAAAGACAGAATAAATGAACAGAAAAGGTGTTCAAACATATGCCTTTATCACCAAAAGAGACCGGCAGATGGCTCGCCGAGCTAAGCTACCTAACCTAAGCTAAGCCTAAACTAGCTTACCTAACTTATAGCTTTCCCTACTCTAAGTCTTAGCTAACTTAAAACTACCTTGCTGAGCCCTAAACCGAGGCCAACGCCCTTGCAGCGTTGTTTGGCGATCGAGGTTCATAAAGCTCCCGAGGGTGCCTGATGTTACTGACACAAGTCCGCCAGTTCAACCCGCCCCTCATATCAACCGATATACAATCTGGAAGTACCGCTAAAAAAGTTACATAATTTCTTACTCCAATTTAAATTTCTTATTCCATTCTAAATCGGAGGATCAGCTGTCTTTTTCATTGTTTATTACGTTTATTTGAGGCTATTGAAGTTGTCCTCTTTTGCATGCTCATGTACTGGTCACCCTAGTAATGCTGAGCCTTCCTGTAGGTTTGACCAAGCTGGGTCGATTTTGAAACAGCTTGGAAGATTTATTATCAGGAAGGACGAGCTTAGTGTCAAAGTCAAGGTAGCGGTTTTCAACTCAGTTTTTATTCCAACTCTCACCTATGGTCATGCAATTTGGGAGTCCAAACAATTCATGCGCAATATAAGGTGCTGGTTATTCTACATCTACTTCAAGGAAAAAACAAAATTTGTTAACAGCTATGGGTCGAAAATGCCATAGTACTTCTGCGGAGGGAGCACAGATCTTGGTATTGCGAAATCTAGGCAAATAGCTGAAATTATCGAAGAGGTCAATGAAGTTGGTGGAAAATGTGTTTAAAAAAATGAGAATGTAGAAAATCGAGGTGCAAAGCGGAAAACCAGAATTCAAGTCGATCGAAGAATTGTTCGTGTCGCAAAGGCAGGCCTCTTAAAGTCTTCGCACAATATTAAAACAGAACTCCATCATCAATCAGCAAAAAAACAATTCGACGAAGACTGCAAGAGTCTAATCTTCATCCTAGAGTAACGAGAAAAGTTCGACTCCTATTTAAAGGACACGTCAAGGTTTACAATTTGCATATTTTCACATCCAATGGACAGGTGCAGCAGCTATTAAAAAGTGGAGAAATAATTAATGGGGTGAGGAAAAGAGATACATCAATTTAATCGGATCTGTTGGCAGAAAAGGCCAGAAACGCCCTCCAAATCAAGCATTTTTACTCAAATACACACAAAAATGTGTGAAACATGGAGTTGGAAACATCAATGTAATCGGTAACACAGAATGGCACTATTTTAATGACCACCACTACTGGTATGTGCGTCGTTATAATACCGCACTTCACATGTCCCATGTCCTGGTTGAGAGGCGAGGCCTATTGATATTTCGATATTTTTTACTTATTTTTATTTTCTTTTTCTTATTAATTTGCCTCTCATTGTATTAAAACAATAGGGGAGGACTGTCTTTGATTGGATTTCGTCTTGTCAGCTGACATAGAATGACTGGCTTCCCAGCTGACAGGAAAAAAATATCCATTTTCTCAAAAGTCATTGAAATAGCTGTTTTGAGTTTAAAATCCATGAAAAGGTGATGCGTATCGATTTGAAACGCGCCGGTTAGCTTGATTTAATGTGAAAATGTGGCCGCATTGGTATGTATATACGTGCCTCTTAGTGAGGCACAAAACGGCTTTAAAAGCTGGACATGGCATGTTGTAGGCGACGCTTATCAGGGATGGATATACCAGATCCCAAATTTCACCTGAGGAAGGCTTGTACTTCCTATACTTCCTATTGCTAGAAAGAAATTTGAATACAACCACTACGGTATGAGATATAGAATTGATTCTGGCATCATTTTAAAGCCACTTTAATGACATTATGCAGGGAATAGCACATCATCAGCCGGCTTCACTGGCAGTGCATCAAACGGTTGATTTTTTAATGACTCGGTTCAACAAAAAATTGACTTTATTACGGCAAAAGCATTTCGAATGTTGGCCTCAAAAGCGGTTGACTTGTTAGCGCAGACTAAGGACTTGAGGTGGCCTCATAACTTGTGAGAGTTACACTCCGTGAAAGGGTGAGAAACACGGCAGTGCGTGAGGAACTCAACACTGAGCAGCTGCTTCTTCACGAAATAGGGTATGCTCCGATGGTTTGGTCGCATGCACGAATCACTATCACCATCAACACGACTCCCGAAGCGTGTTGGACTAAGTCGAAAAAGTCGCTTGGTGCAGCTTTTCCTGATGAGATCGAGTAGATGGCGATGTATAAAGTGGCCCATAGATTTCTCGTGCGTGTTCTCCTCCCGAGACCCCTTTAGAGGAACATGCGAGTCACTGAAGATGTATGAGTGACGTTTGAACAATAAATGAGTTGCGAATTGGCATAAAGACGCCAGATGGATGGCGCAGTTGGTTGAGTGCCTGCCCTTGGTTAGAGGCGTCCCCGGTTTGAATCTCAGTGAAAGTTAATAAATCTTGTCCATTCATCATTTAGCGTTGTGATCAATTTAACGGCACTATCAATGGAGTTGTAGATCAGTGGTAGTAGTCCGACTATGAGTATCACAATGGACCAACATGGTATAAGTGTCATGGCGATTTCGGTGGCAGCCCACTTACATACCTACCATGCGTAAAGTAAGAGTGGACCTTAAGCCAGCAACCAGACAAAGATTAGTGCGAAATGAGCAAAACATAGCGCGTCGTAGCGACTATTATCGATGAAGATCCAGAAATTCCGATTCAGCGCCGATCACCTAAATTGATCCTCGGAAGAGTGACAACCCGGCTTATTTTGCGGTTTTATTTGGGCCTATCAACATGCGGAAATCATTTACATGAGCTACTGCGGAAACTGTTAGGAAAACAGACAATGTAAGTAAACACATGTTTGGGGACATATCCGCGAGGTTAACTAAATGTTGCCGATCTAAACTGCATGACCCGAGTCGAGGTGTAAGTTTTTTAACCAAACAATTCGACCGTGACAATCGTACGCCGAATGGATCGAGAACCTTTTTTTTTTCCGGCCTTCGTGAGCTCATCTGCGGATTCCCAAGCTTCACTTCACTGTTGTGTCCGGTAAGGGATTTGTAGAGCGTCGTAGCAACATTTGACTGTTTTGCCTTTAGTGCTTCTTGACTGTCTGGAAATATCAGTATATCAGCGCCCTTAATGCCTTTGTAGAGGTTTTGTCTAGAGCAGATCTCGATGGCGTGAATTTCGGCTTGGAACACTGTAGGATTCGACCCCATTGGTACGGCAATCCTGGTGGTGGGTCCAAAGACTCCTGCTCCCACTCCAGATTCCATCTTTGATTCGTCCATCGTGTACCATACCACACTCCTAGGGTCTTCTGCTGGGACATTATTAGACCTGCATGCGCGGTCCAATATTTCAACTTCGAAAAGCATACCGAAACAGTGTTGCCTCACCATAATATTCGGCATTGTACAAAACATGCATCTGTTGGAGATTGAGTTGAGTATGCTGAGGTGTGAGTAAGTTACCTGGCTTCCTCAAGCTGCATTTTGATGGCATATCTAGTAGCTATCTTCCTAACGAAAACTAGTAAGGGAGTTAGCCCAACTATAGCTTCACGAGCTGTTGTGCGGAGGGTGCGCATGGCACCTGTTATTCCAAGATCACGAAGCTTAAAGGCCTGTTTATTGACTGTGCGTTCTGATTGTCTTCCCGAGGCACAGCGATTCGAAACCTTTTTGAAGCAAGCATCGCGCCGTAGGCGGACAAAATCTGTCCACTCGATCAGTCTGATTGTTGAGGAACCATTTTTCGAACAACTTTCATCGCCAGAATTGGTTACTGACGGAAAGTCAAACAAAATGTTTGTGTTGCTTAACGAAAACCAGCGCCTCATGAAGTTTCAATTGGACACCGCGCCGGTGCCACATGTTCCCTAGATACCGCATATTAGGTAGCCCCGTATGTAATCCAGTAGCACGTTGCATTAATGCTTTGCACCCGGAATGCAGGCAGTGAACAGTACCAACATTTTGATATAAGGGCTGTGCGAACATTGAAAGGGACGTATGTGTCCCACCGAGGGCGAAAGGGCTAAATCTTATGTGGGAGTAAGCGTGCCGGTTAAGGGGACATAAGTTGTCAATCTACAGTGGAAAACAATAACTCGAATGTTATCTCTTATCGTTTCTAATTTAGCTCAAGGTGCCAACATAATGGATGCAGACTGGCTCTAGTGTTTGATTTCCTGCTACAGTTTGCGAAAGAGGCGATGACTCTCCAAATTATGTCCGAGACGAGACAGCAACTGGCTTTCGAAGCTCAACAGGTCTTGAAGAAGCATGAGATAGTCTTCAGATCAGAACTGGGTTGTAGCAAACATTTTTTGGGTCATCTCACGTTAAAGCCAAATCATCAGCCAAAATATTTTAAGCAGCGTCCCTTGCAGCTTGCACAAAAGGAGGAAGTACGCACATAATGCTCGATTAAGTCCACGACTGGAGGAACTTAATATTTTCTTGGAGACTTGGCAGAATGTTGGAGAATGTGAGGTGGTGAGCCCGTGAGTTTGTCATCTTAAGCACGGTCCTGAATTTGAGTTGTATGCTCATGAAATTGAATCCAAGCCCATTGTTTTGGATGTGAGAAGTGTGACTATAAATAAATCTACTGGTCAACCGTTGATTTTAGTGCCGCCATAATCGCCACAATGCAATCGATACGCATTCAGTTCCAAGAAAACAAAACAACAACAAATGAACCAATCTCCTCGACATCCATCACATGTCGTGTCATGTCAATTTCAATCACCCCAAATGCCCTGTCAACATAATTGACCATTTAATCGTAATCGTTAAGCGATCTCATTCCACAGCCAGCAGCATTCCGTGTTAGAACCTAATTATCGCCAGGAAATACAACTTCCGTCGTGAACAATAGCCTGGTGTTATCGACTAATTACAAGGTGTCAGCAGGCATCCTAATCCAAACGAGGTATTGCGGCCGCAAGACCATAGGTCATGTCGTTACCAACGGGCGCGGCCCACTGACCATCGCGGTGGCGGTTAAATTTCCGCCTGCTGTCGTACCTACCGCGATGCAGTGCCTGGTGTGTCAATTATCTATTATCACGATATTTAATAATTAGAACCGAAAGCAAAGTGGTTTCGCGTCAGGGGCGCCACGACACTGGACTCGGCCGGAAATTGGAATTTCTGTGGGGGATCGTCATTGTCCATCCTAGGGCATGCGATGGATTAGCAATTTTCGAGCTCAAGGACACGTCGCACTTTTCACATCGCGAGCACTTGCCGTAGCAAGCTCCCTGACACAATTCTTCAAATTCAATATCATGAACAAACAAGTGAAGCTCTAGGCACCGACGAAAGGTGATACCTTCAAGGACTCATCACTCTCGCCTCTCGACTACCTCACGCAATCGACCATGTCTCCATTATCCCGCAAGCAGGACGTGACAAAAACAAAGCCGCCGCCTCAGTCGCACACCTAATGATGACATTGCAATCCACTTTCGTTGCCCCGCCATCCACGCCTGTCAGTGGCATCGCAGATGGAACACCATCCACTCCCACAGGGGCTGGGGCCCCCTAATCAGACCCAATATCCATCCGATCCAAATCAGGATGAACTATTGCGATAGCTTACCGGAATGTGGCGTGCTCGCTGAAGCGAAAGAGATTGCGGCAACAATCAAGTCCATCGAAGCACATCGTCATAGTCCCCGCGTCACTGCAGGCAGCAGCTCCTTTCCATCGCAATTTCACAGGCCGCCGAGCAAGGAATATTTGTCGGATTTGAAGTTTTATACTCCGACAACATTGGATGCATTCCCCGCGCTTGTCAATCGGAAGTTATGACATCAGTTTTGATTGTCGAACTTTGTGTCGTTGCCTGCAAGTGATGCGCGTCCCATTGACGATGGGAAAGGATTGTGGGGCGGTTGTTTACGCTGGTTTACGAGCGAAAGGGGAGTGGCGAGTCTTAAACGCGGCACACTGGGGGCTCATCAATTTTAGAACTTTTATGGCTGATTGCTGCACGCCCTATTTTTCTGGCGATAAACGTTTATTGGCTTCTGGGGGGATAAAGTCGTCGCAGTCGTTTGATTTCGCAGATTGATTGCGCTAGTCCATGGCCGGCAGGGATCCAGATCCAAGCTTGTGTTGTTTATACGACTAGTTAGTGTAATTCCCCCTCAGTCACGTCGGACGGATCTGGTGGCAGTTGGGTGGAAGTGATTTACGAAGCACTGGGAGGCGGGGCGGTGGTGCTATGGGGAGTGAACAAGGTGAAGGGTTGCCATAAATATTTAAGCGCCGGTACGGGAAGTTACGTTTTCAATCACTGCCTTATATCCGGGCAATCACTTAAATAGAGCAAGAATGTTGTAATCAAAGTGTTGTCCGGATTTTAGGCTTTTATGTGAACGCTGGGCAAAATAAGCTCAAGTCCTGCAGTAGACAAAGGAAAAGTGAAGCATGTGTACTCGAAGTCTTGTGTTGTGCACATACGATATATTCTCGGTATCGGGGTGAAGCTGTGGTTGTATATATAAATTGAATGATATGTATGTCATTTCGTGCGGATTAACTGAACAAAAATTAAATACGTTACCATGTCCAGTTGCATGCTTTAAAGTCCAGCAACGGAGGACATAATAAATACATGATCCGAATTAAAATGATGTACTATGTGTCAAATCCGGATTAATCCGGATATCCGGATATCAAAAGTCAAAAGTCAAGAATATGTTTTCCAGGATCTACTCCGCATATCCGAACTATAATTAGTAGGTGAAGAAATCCGAACTATCTTAGCCAATTTATACTGAATCCAAAATCCAAAAATGGGAGGAGAACAATATGGCACATGATGCCCCATTGACAAACATTTCTGGCCTACGCTCGACCCTAAACGATCACTTAGCCCATGATCAAAACAGGGCATTGCGCCATTGGAACGCAGGTTATGTCGGAGTTGGAGACCACCAGCAGAGGAAACGACATACACTCATTCATCCAAGGAGACGAGTCAGCAATAATAAACACCAAACGCTCATCCGTCAAAGATGACAACTCAGCAGTAATACTCGTAGATACTACACACTCATTCCCCAACAGAGATAAGTCACCGCAGACGATCATGCTACTGTTGCCGAAACAATAACAAATCAGTTAGGAACACAATGAGTATCGAGGCGAGAAAAGTAGATAGTCTTAAGACACGACTCAATCAATAAAGTTCGTTTGCTTTTTAAAAACTCAATCCGCTTCAATCCTCATTTAACTCGCACGCCTCTGGACCAAGCCTGACCTAGAACGACTTCTGTAGAAATTGCATATGCAACTGCAGTAAGCTCTTCAGCTTGGAGGTATAGACTTCTGGAAGGCTACTACTTTGATAACCTGGCTGAACTAAGTAACACAAAAGTCAGCCATCTTCTTTGGTTTATCAAAAGCACTAACTGATTTGCGGAATTGATAGATACTCGAGGTAGCACAATGGGCCTAGGCTGGCCTAAGAGTGGCTGCTGTCTTCCCTTACATCAGTCAGCCACTTCAACCAAATCTTACTTAGGAGATAAAATGCCGAAAAGACAAAATTAGATTTGTTAAAAGAATACGGAGCAAATAAGTCTCCGAACATTTTTTTAAAGAACAGTATATTCACCCAAAAATTGCAAAATGCTGAAGGATGGTGCTGTTCCAACAGAACACTTTCCTTTTCCCAGTGCCCACAAGTCGCTGACTTTGCTTTTTGAATGTTGGAAAGACAAGTTTGAAGGGGAGTATATCCTCACCATGAACATCCAAGCTCACTGGAGTTCAAAACCGATGCTGTTTAGTGGGTAGGGATAAAGGAATAACATACACTGGGACAAACGTGGAATCATTTGTTGAACGAGAACGAAGATGTGGTAAGTACGGAAAGTAGATTAATGACTTCAGATATTTTATCCCATTCAGTTGCTGCTGATGGCCTTATGCAAGGTGAACCGAACCAGCGCTGTATTAGTGGACGTGGACGACATAAAGTACGACACTCTGGCATATCTTGGTAGGTACCTCCTCAGTCGCTATGTGGCAAAAGTGTATATTCCTTTGGGTACCTACACACTAAAGACGGATAAGAAAGCTACTTGCCTAGCATGGACGGACGTATTAACTGAAGAGGGTCTCCATAAACCGAATGTTTAATTTGTGAGTGAGTTAGTAAAGTTAGCTTTCTATCTTTAAACTTAAATAAAACAAAGTGCGTGTAAGGTTGACTCACGATCTCGGCCGTCCTGTTGAAACCACATGCAGTTGGTTTCCATATCATCCAATTCAGGCCAAAAAAAAGTTGGTAAGCATTGACCTGTAGCGCTCGCTGTTGACGGCAATGTCCTGGCCAAAATCCATACCAAAACCACAATTTGGACGCTCTTGGATCTCATGTCGATTTGTTGTCTTTCCAAATGCGACAATTTTAATTGTTGTTGAACTCAATTGGAACCATGGAAAGATACACAATCGAGCAACGCGTTAAAGTTATTCAGGCTTATTATGAAAATGGGCGTTCAAATCAAAATGCATATCGTGCACTTCGTCATTTTTTCGGTCAATTTAATCGTCCAAACGTGCAAAAATTTGAGCAAACCGGGTCTGTAGGAGATGTGAAAACACTAGTTCATGCGCAGTCGCTCTAGTTTGTTGCGACCACAAATAAGGATGTTGCTCCGCTGTTAGCCGCAAAAGCTTGTGGATTATTGTTCTGCAAGAACATCCGGGAAACGTTTATATTTCTCATTCTCGAAGAAATATAGGTCGATGAGTATTTCGGCCATAACACCGCACCAAAAAGTGCACCTTATTGAGTGCAACTGATACTGATTGAGATACAATATACAGTTTTGATTCCTGACTTAGCCGCTTATGTGTATGGAAATTCGAAAAAATCTTAAATTCTGTTCGATCGTCTGAATCTGGACAATTGGTTCCTTCTATTTCTGCTGGTCCTGTACATGCAGCTTCCAGTTAGCAAGACCGAGCTGTGTTTTGTCCGCGATAGCTTGGCAGTTTTAAAGACCCTCTAAGCTGGACTTTCTTCTCTGAACTTGTTTTGCACTTGATGTGGCCGAGTCAGGGCAGTCGACGGATTTTTGCTTTCCGGACTAAATCCACATCTTGACACAGCTTAAATATTCTCCCCCATTTAACAAAATCCTCTTGTAAAGGATGATTTTTTAGCTATTATCTTTTTGGCAACACTGGTTTAAACAGCTGACGCACGTTTCGTGTTTTGTTTCACTGTCAAACATCTTCAGTTTGGTCTATAATTTAACCATGAATCGTCTTACAAACGAACAACGCTTGCAAATTATTGAATTTTATTATCAAAGTCTGTGCTCTGTTAAGAAAGTTCATCGCGCGCTTCTTCCATTTTATGGTCAGTTTAAGCGACAAAGCTCATTTTTGGCTCAATGGGTACGTAAATAAGCAGAATTGTCGATTTTGGAGTGAGTATCAGCCAGAAGCATTGCAAGAGCTACCAATGCATCCAGAAAAAGGCCCAGTTTGGTGCGGTTTATGGGCTGGTGGCATCAGTGGACCGTACTTCTTCAAAGATGATGCGAATCGTAACGTAACTGTGAATGGTGAGTAACTGTGAATGGTGAGTGAGATGATATCCAACTTTTTTTTGCCCAAAATGCAAGAGCTTGACTTGCATGACATGTGGTTGCAACAAGACGGTGCCACATGCCACGCAGCACGCGCAAAAATGGACTTATTGAGGGGCGAGTTCGGTGGACCGGTCAATTGGCCGCCTAGATCGTGCGATTTAACGCCTTTAGACTATTTTTTGTGGGGCTATGTTAAAGCTCATGTCTATACAGACAAGCCCGCTTCAATTGACGCATTGGATGACAACATTGAAGCATTTATTCGTGAGATACCGGCCGAAATGTTGGAAAGAGTATGCCAAAATTGAACTAAGCGGGTGGACCATTTGAGGCGCAGTCAAGGTCAACATTTGCATGAAATAATCTTCAAACATTAAATTATATGGACCGTACTATCGATTCAAATAAAGATTTCATGCATTTCATTTGAAAAACTTTCCTATAGCTTTTAAAAAATCACCCTTTACAAAGCCTTCCGCCATGACAAATGTTAGCTTGTCCTGAAGAGATCTATTCGTTTAAAGGGTTGGAGTTAAACCAAATAACGTAGTGCTTCTCTTATGATGGTGGCCCGTGGCGTTGTGGGTATGTGCGTCGACTCCTACACACTTGGACCTACCTGTCTAGGTTCGATTCCTAGTACGACTAGAAATACTCTTCACGGCCCCACCTCTTTCGAGTCACTGACAATGCTCAAAGAGTATAACTGTCTAGAAAAAGCTTCTTAAACTGTTCTGAGTCGGCATAAAATTGTAGGTCCCTTCCACGTGTGATAGAACAATTGCACGCACAAGACGAGTGGTTGCTGGGAAGCTAGGCCCTGGCCCTCTACGGGCTGTAGCGCCACCCATATTATTATTGTCATTATTCACATCAATGCAAATCCTGGTGAAGTCTAGCAAGTTTCTGTGTGTTTCGACTCTACTACTTGTTGATTTTAAAGCTGCATGCGTAAGCATTTTTCCGGGGATCCCAAATTCAGTCATCGCAACGAATAGCTCCTTGCGATGACTGAATTTGCGAACCACCCTAGCATAAGCAGTTTGAAACTTGTGTGATTTTTTCAACGTCTACCAGGAAAGACTATCCGGCGGGCGGACGCTCAATGTCGGTTTGTCGAAACAACTGGGGCAAAAAATCCTGATTCGAAGGATCAAAGGCATGTTCTACAAATCGATAATTTTGCTAGTCCTGCTATATGGACCCGAGAGCAGGACGATAAGCAGGAGAGCCGAGCTGCCTTTGAAAGAAATACAAAAGTGGCGTCGGATACACGGTTTTGTTCTGGCAGACAAACCCGTGTATCCGACGCTACTTTTGAATTTCTTTCAAGGGTGAATGAAGGAGAAGACAAGCAGACTCTGTCGAACGCATTGGCCCATCGAGCACATCGACGTCAACGCTCCAGCTATGAAGGTCTTCGAGTCCAAATCGAGGGTTATCCGAATCTAGGGTATACCAAGTGATCGTAGATGCAAGTCTTAATGACTAAAAGTGGCGTGCTCAGTAGTAGCCCTTTTAAATTTTCCCCCGAACGCTGCACAACAGGTTTAGTAGCCTCGCAAGCAATACTTTACCTCAGTTGGCACATTCAATAGGAATATCACGGAACAATTACCTTGATGAAGATTACTGTGACAGCTTTGATGTCGAGTATACAACGACGGGACACTCGTGTTTGCAACTGGCTTTTTCTTTTCACACGAGGACAAGAAAAGGATGTTTCGACCTCGCATAGGAACAAAATACAAGGCAGGTGCAGAAAAGTTCTTCCAACCCCATTTGTATACCCAAATGAGCCGGGATGGTCGTGGTGTTGGGATACTTAGCCAGAGCTGAACCGTAACTTCTTCAAAATTTGTTAATAAGTGTAATAAGCAACCACTAAGCGCGGAAAGGCACTTCCTCACAATGCTTCCATCACGGTTTACTTATTCTTTCAGTCGTGGGGCGTTTGGAATGTAACGCTTCTTAAATAACCACATTCACCAACAAATGTCTGAGTGGCTTGTCTATGGACTTGGATACACTTCGGCCCTCGTCCAACGACTGACTCGAAAGGACTGCCCTCGTTGCAACCTCTGAACATGAGACTCGACAACGCGAGAATTTTTTCACAAATTAAATGCGACCGGATGTCATTCGTTTCTGTGGGAAATTCCGGAAAGTACTTCGTTTCTTTTCAGCCAAAATTACATCAACCGAGGCCGTCACGAAGTTAAGTTAATTTCCGGTCAATTATCCAGTGCCTTTTCAGCGTTTCTCGTTTCGTTTCGTTTCGTTTCGTGCATACTCATCGCAGTCGCCTTTGAATTCAGCTCTCGGCAGCATGAAATTTCATCTTCTCCTCGTCGTTGAAATATATCATTCTGCACTTCATTTGAGTTGGATGACACCTCTGTGGAGCACAGGAACCATTCCCCCGCCGTGCGCAATTAACACAAAACCGTGGTGAACACAAATGTTCACGTGGCGAGACGCCGCTGATGACAGGTAATTTCATGGTCTTCTGCATGTCTGTCTGGCATTTTCTTTCCCACCGGAGTCATCCTGGTGATGTTTGCATTGGCTTTTTGGTTTTAATTACATTTAATTAGGGAGCGCTGCTGAGAGTGAAAAGTGAAGGGAAACAATTGAAGATGGCAAGGATGGTGGGAATGGAGATTATTTTTGTTTGGTCTAAGAATCCATTGCGGTCGCCCTCTGTCAAATGAGAGAACATCCATTTTAGACGGTGGGCAGGGTGACAGGCTTTTAAAGGATGGCCAGAGAGCAAGTGCTTGAAGCGCTGCGAACAATTTGCTATTTCATATATAATGACTTGAAAGTAGCTTCCAAATAAAGCCATAATCAATTTCCTGTCTCACACCGTTGATATTTTATTTGAATTTCTTTTCCTATCGACCTTATCTGGTCAACCCTTCCACTCTTGGTTCGACTGACAGGTTTAACTGCCCAAGCAACTTAAAGGCCACTTGACGTTCCATTCAACTGCAACCAAGACACGTTCAACTCCAGACAATCCCACATTCACAGTGAATCACAATTACTCCCTTCGACGCCAGCAGTCGCCATTTGTTTCACTTAAGGCGTCTGCCGTCGCACGACAAAAAAAAACGATTTTCCCCAGTCTGACGGCTGGATTCACAATAAAGCATGCTCACCCTTTCAAAAAACCTTCAATTTTTCACCGTTATTTTTAATAAATTAACGCGTTCTGAGGCTGTGCTTTTAGTTGATTGCGTTTCCCCGGCGCATTTGAAAAAAATCGTGGGCGTTTTTGTGTCGATTTGTTTTTCCAATTTTCGTGCAACTATGTCGCCCATCGCATTCCACTGCAGGCTCGCACAAAATAAATATTTAATCACAATTTTTTGTGCGGGGTTTTGCAGGCGCGTGGGCTTGCCAGGTGGCAGCCGAGTTACAATGAATTAAACAGTGCCTGCTGGGTGTGCCGGCAGGAAGCAACAAACGGAAAAGCGCAACAAAACGACTCCTTTGTTGGCTGTGACTGTGTGTGGGCGTGGGCGGGGGTCGGTGATTGGCGAATCTGTGTGTGAATAATCCATAATCGGAGGGAGATCTCATTTCAGATTGCCCCTGTTGCGGGTGAATACAATTTTCCATGAATTGTGAGTTGAAATTCAAACAAATTCGTTGGGTCCTTAACAGGGACAACCTCATTAGTCTGAGGGGCGGCAACGTGCCGGGACGTGGGCTGTAATGTTATTGGAATTTTATTTATTTATGGAGTTAAGTGTTAATGAAATGCGGGTTTTTTTTTGTGGAAGGCGACGGGAATTAAGCTTAATTAAACGATTGGCGGTGTGGTTTCGATCGCGAGGTTGGAAATGGAGATGGATTCTGTTTATGTTAACATTAAATATTTGCGCTGGGCGCTATCAATAAGTTAGTCGAAGGGACGACGGATTTCCTGGTTAGGGCATGTGTTCACTGCTGAACTAGTCACTGTCGCTGTAAAATGCCAAGTGTGAGGCGATCAGTGGCATTTGTTCTCAGACTCGATGGGAACGCAGGGGTGACGGAGGTATTTTTTGTTAGTTTTATGGTTTTGTATGGTAGTTGTTGCCTGCTATTTATTATATTCTCCTTCCATTCAACGACGTTCGAGTTGAACTCTGGCACGTCACTTTAATAATCCTTTTTTGTTGCGAAGTTCTACAAGCTTTTTAAAGACTGGGGAGACGTGGGGTGTTATTCCAACTAAAAAGCTCATGTTTTACAGCTGAACTCAAGAATGTATCAAAATGCGTGTATTTTCCTGCGCTTGCCTGGAGACAGATATAAAGGCTTCACAAGATGCAACGCCGGATTCAGCAAGATTGAATTAGGAGTCGTGTAATTTAAGTCGTAGCGGTGGAGTATAAAATGGCAGCAAACTCTCCCCCCCTCTTGGGAGACTGCTTCTCGTGACAGGTACACTGGGGCGCGAAGAACTTGCAAATTGGCTGTGCAGGTAAGGAGTTCGTCGAGAAGTTTGAAAGCGACCATAGATCTGCGAAAAAGATGTTCTGACAAACCATTCCCCGACATCATCGAAGGATTCAAATGCAAGGACTGTGTTTGCTTCCCAATGAGGTAGACAGATGGAGCGAGCACTTTCCAGAGCTGCTCAATCCCGAACAGGGCACTGAGGATGGCGGTTTTGACGTAGTCTTGAGCGGGGCGGAGAAGAGTCCAACGGTGGAGGAAGTCATTTTGGCGATAAAATCGCTAACAGTTGTCAAATCCGCCGGTGTGGATGAATTTCGGCGATAAATGCCAAAGACCATGGGTTTTATGGCTCTTCCGCGTCATTAAGGTGGGCTGGGAACGCGGTGAGACACCTGGCGACTGGCACACTGTGGTGATTGTTCCTCTTTTCAAAAAGGAGAACAAAAGATATTGATCCATCTACAGGGACATATCTCTTTAAAGTCTCCATGGGAGAGCCTACGCTAAGGTGTTGGATGTGCATTCTAGAGCTACGGTCTAGTCCAGAATGGGGGATGAACAGTGCGGCTGTCGTCCCGACAGAAGTACAAGCGACCAGCTTTTCACTCTAAGAATGGTACTCGAGAAGGCTTGGGAGTATGCCAAGCCGATCTACAGCTGTTTTGTTGATGCGGAGAAGGCATACGATCGAGTTTCTTAGAGGTGAGCTCTTGGGTATTTTGGACCCAGGACCATGGGATTGAGTGGCCTTTTTTGAGGGCCATTCAGTCTCTGTACACAAACTTTAGCAGCTGTGTTCGCGTTAACGGTGCAAAATCAACACATTTCACCGTGGGTGTTGGACTTCGCCAAGGGTGCGTCTTGTCACCTCTCTTTTTCATTGTATATATTGACTGGATGTTGCAGCGCAACCGAGGAATGCAAGGAATGTTTCACATTGGAAGAGTTGAGGGTAAGTCATCTTCTCGATGACTTAGTTATTCTCCCTAAAAAAGCTTCAGGCTTTAGGAAAGGTACCCAGGCTCTTCGAAATCGTGAGGGTAGCCTTGATGCTGACCCGCAGGTAATAGTGTTAGATGTGTTTAAGCAGCACTTCCAACAACTGCTTAATGGGCCTGACCAGGAGAGAATGATAGGGAATCAGGAAATTCCAACTCCAGTCGATGAAGTAGTCCTCCCACCTGGCTTTGAAGAAGTCGGCACAGCCATTAAAAGGCTGAAGAACAACAAAGCCGCAGGCTCCGATGGCCTACCATCAGAGATCTTCAAGGCCGGTGGCGATGTTCTGGTGGGGAGCATGCACCAGATCATCTGTAAAATTTGGGAAGACGAAAGCATGCCAGCTCCATATGCCCCACCCACAAAAAAGCCGATCTTGCCTCCTGCAACAACTATAGAGGTATATCCCTGCTCAACGTCGCCTACAAGATCCTGTCCAGCGTACTGTGTGAACGACAAAAGGCGTCTTGCACCGCACTTATCGGAACGTACCACTGCGGCTTCCGGCACGGCAAATCGACTATAGACCAAATCTTCAAGCTAAGACAAATCCTGGAGAAGACCAGTGAGTTTCAAATCGATACGCACAAACTTTTCATCGAGGAGCTATTCGATGCGATGGCCGAATTCGGGATCCCGGGAAAACTGATCCGGTTGTGTCGCCCACGCTAACACACGCAATGCACCGTGCAGTTCGGCTTAAGGATTTCTGAGCCGTTTGAAACTGATTGAAATGGATTTCGGCAAGGAGATGCGCTGTCGTGTGACTTCTTCAATCTGGTACTGGAGAAGATAGTGCGGAGGGCAGCTGGAAACACGGAAGGCACTATCTTCTACAAGTCGGTCCAAGTGTTGGGGTACGCAGATGACATCGACAGCGTCGCGCGTCCTCAACGTGCCGTAGTGGAGGCTTTTACGGCGATTGAAGAACAGGCGAAACGAACTGGTCTCAGGGTCAATGAGGACAAAACAAAATATATGCTGTCGACCAAAAAACGTTCCGTCACACACCACCTTGGACAAAATTTCACGATCGACAGCTGCAATTTCGAGGTAGTAAAGGAGTTCGTCTAGGTCGGGGCAAACGTGAACTCCACAAACGACATCACAGTGGAGATCCGTCGTAGAATCGCCCTTGGCAACCGGTGCTACTTCGGTTTGTCAAAACAACTGGGCTCAAAACTCCTGACTCGAAGGACCAAAATCATGCTCTACAAAACTCTTATTTTGCCAGTCCTGCTCTATAGAGCCGAAAGCTGGACAGAGACAGCTGGCAGAGCTGATTCTTGGTACCTTCGAAAGAAAAGTTCTTCGACGGATATATGGTCCCGTCTGCGAGGAAGGCGATTGGAGGAGAAGACATAACCGCGAACTCTCCGAGCTGTACCAGGATGTGGATGTAGTCCGGAAGGCGAAAATCCGTCGACTGCACTGGCTTGGCCACATCGAACGCATGGACAACAATGCTCCAGCAAAGAGGGTCTTCGAATCCGAGCCTACTGGTGCGAGAAGGAGAGGAAGACCGAATCTCCGGTATAAAGACCAAGTAATCGCGGATGCAAGACAGCTTGGTCTTAATGAGTGGAAGCAGCGTGCCCAGGACCGTCAACGGTGGAAGGCAGCAATTGCTCAACCGGTCTGATAAGTACGTATGTTTGTTGCCGTATGGTGCTGAGATTTTCTGTAGGGGTGGCCAAGCTGGCTCAATTTTGAAACCACTTGGAAGATCTGTAATCAGGAAGGCCGAGCTTGGTGTCACAGCCAAGTTAGTGGTTTTCAATTCAGTATTTGTTCCAAATCTCACGTATGGTTATGCAATTTGGGTAATGAAGTCTTGTTTCAGAAGCCTCTTTTAAGGTGAACATTTCACTAGCAAAATCGTTCGTGTTGCCATGGACAGAAAGAGGCGCTAATCACTTGCTGCTAGGTCCGGACTAAAGGAGGGATCTATAAGGACGTCCCAACCAAGTTCCCGATGTTTCCAGCGAGTCGCTATCGAGTGGCCTGGGGTTGTGCTGATGGAGCATATAGGCCAAAGCTGACCGCTTCTGTGTGATTTCTTCCTTCAGCCGGTTGAATTGTTGACAAAACAGGTCACACAAAAGTCGTGATGATGGGCACATTCATGCCAGGTGACCAAACCATGGGGATCTCCCGTGCTCTGTTTGCCCCTGATGAAATAAATAAAATAAATAAATGTGTTCACAATTCATTGTCCGTGCTGTCCCCTGCTTTTTGGACTATGGATTGTCTAATAAAATAATTTCGTGTGCACCAAGGCAAACAGATATTCTGACTAACAGATAACTGACAAGTTAAAGACGGAATTAGCGAGAATATCAATTTTCCACGAAATGATTCGCATTCATGCTTTGGTCTCAGTTCGCTCCTGCCCTAGAATGTTCCAAACTCCATAAGGATTCGCAAATGCCCTCCTCCTCCCAGTTTCATAGCTCCCCGCCATTAGCCGAAGCCTTATGTTTTTCAATGGAATCACAAGAATACCTCACGGATGCTTCTTGATAAACTCATTTAATGAGCAACAGACGATTCTTGAAAATCCCCCATCCTCTCACACCGACAAGCCTAAAAATAACTCATTTCTCTAGCGACCTGTTCTCCTCCTAGGATAAGCACCCTCCCACTCGCCACCACCAGCCACCACTCAGCGGCTCTTTGACCCACGATTCCGTGAAGAATCCTGTCAATTATGCCGGTAATCCGCCTCGCCATGGCAATCCGGCTTAGAATGTATTTCAGTCACTGTGCCCCATTGTCAGTCGCCCGTCAAATGACAAAGAATCAAGGATTTACACGTGCACCTGCCCGAAGAGCCGAGCTAGAAACAAATTGAGGACAAAAATACACCGTTAGCGCAATCAAGCCATGATAATGAAGTTATAAATAGTTTAGTGCCGCAAATCGGGGACAAACATCGGCATCGGTCGGAATTGCAAACACACATACACGCGCATGCACACGCCCACCCGTGCCGGATATGAGCTTTGTTCGGGTGTAAGCACTGTTTACTGACTCGGTGGCTGGCAGTGGAGCACAACAGCGGAGGAAATGATGTCGAGGCGACCGTCGAATACTTCGGGATATTGGATTGTTCTGCAAACAGTCATCAGGAGACAACGATGGCTGCGATGTTGAAAAGCAATTAAACTGCCGAACGAATGGGCGAGGCGTACGAGTGCGGTGGTGGCTTCGGGGAAATCTTCCAGAGAGGTTTATTATTTTTAGAAATTCTTCCGGATTGAGACTGAATTGCGGAGACTTGCCCAAACCCTTAGAACGCCCTTTGGTGCAGTCCTGTGGGTGTAGTTGAGGACGTGCGATTGAAGCAGGTCGAGTGGCAAGTTGTCATGATGCTTAAGAGGGACGTTCACGAACTGATGGTGGGCCTAAACATGCAACGAACCGAAACCATTGATGGGGAGCATCCACCGTCGCTCCATAAACTTTTGCTAATCCGCCTACAATTCGATGTGGGAAGACTTTCAAGCAGCCCACCCGCGTTTCACACCGACGCCGGTGAATCGCTGGCAACGATTAGCCCATGAAATCGACTCATTTTCAGTCGATTCACACGTGGGCCAAAAGTAAACGCCGCCAACACGCACCGCCAACATCCCACACCCGTTGGCCCCAGGCCTACGGCATGACAACCAACACTAGGCGCACCCAGAAGCACTCGCGGCCGCCACAGCCTCGCATCAATTAGCGAGCGAATGTGCAAGGATAAGTGTCTCATAAACGAGCGGCCCGCCAGAGATTGAGCTCCACACCGCCTCCAGCGGCTCATCGGCGAAAGGGCGGAGCATTAGCCGACAAGTGCGGCAGCAGAGCACGTGTGCGCGTTCCAATCACCTCGCCAGAGCCTGTCGTCGCCCGTTAATCGTTGCCTTACACGAGAGGGAGTGTGTAATCCAATCTTTTGCAATCACCGATAGCATCAGGCAAGACGCTCCCTTGAATCGTAATGAATTTAAATGTCTCCTACGTGATGCTCGTGTCGTTTCGCCAGCCACAACGGGTTGGGGTGCCTTTGCTCCGGCCGCAGGGCTTGTTGATTGGTATACGATGCCATTTTGGTGTCTGTGTGTGCGTATGGCGTGGATAATGGACTCCGTTGTGCGGGTGGAAGCGAAGATTAGCAATCAACTTTGAATGAATTAATGCCAAAGCCCTGAGGTCAGTGGGGGTGCACTGTTTGTGGCTAACTCATTATGCGGCATTGGCCTTTTATTGTCAACTAATTTTGGATTGAGTTTTGCGGTTGAGGCTCACATCGTTGCGGTGGGGGACATTTGAGATTCTGAAGACTGCGTCGTTTGTTGGTGGGTGCTGGCCGTTGGGTGGATGGCCAAGGAAATTTAGTGGTTTATGCCGATTGGGAGGACATTCTGTGGCGAAATTTGGCCTGAGGAAGGAATGCGATGGCAAATTAACGACGTGACGGGACTGAGGTCATAAAAGGGGAGATGGGCTTGAAAGGGATGAAGAATGTCGTGTCTGTGCTTCGGGGTCTGAAGCGGGGTATTTCGTCAGAGAATGTCTACATCGCGTGACGGATCATAGGAAAGACCACAGAGGTCACTCGATCGATTTTTTGTGAGCTAAGGGTTCCTGGCAGTCTCCTGAAGAACCATGGCTCTCTCTGTTCCATTTGCAGTGGTAACGATCTCTCGTTCATGGAACTTTGATGTCGAATAAGTGAAATTTTGCAGGACAAGTGACTAGTCGGCGTCACAAAGCACTGTGGTCTTGGCTAGCATGCCTTCAAGGCGGGTCTTCCACGCACTTCTTTCTGTAAAAGTCTCAGAAACGAGGAGAGTATACATGGGCTTCACTGCTCATGCAATGCCCTCGCTACTGGAAGCAAAACCTATCTGCTGTGTACTTCTACGACAATGTGAGGGAGTTGAGTAGGAGGAGCGTCACCCAACTAAATTGCTCTATAGCACAAACTCACTTGAAGAGTAGAAGACATCCGCGTAAATGGTGTCCGCAGTCTGCCACTTGAACCTAATCTAATCGCAAACTAGATACGCATCTAGAGGCTGGAGACGCATCCAAATACACCATCCCGAGTCGAAGACAGTTCATTGACGCACGAGTGAGTCTTGTATCCGAAATGTGTCCACTTTTCTTCTTCTGTCTGTGCTTCAGTTCGGACCTGGGCATCAACTAACAAGCCTCTCCAGTTGCCACAATTACGCACCCCAAGTTGACTGAAGTGAAACAGAGCCATCTCTCGAAAAACCATGTTGACTTTGTATAACACTCTAATCATCCCTGTCCTGCTCTATGGCGTAGAGACATGGACGCTATTGAAAGCGGATGAAGAAGCTCTTGGTCGTTTTGAGAGAAATGTTTTGCGTGCGATCTTTGGTCCTGCTTGTAGTGATGGCGTCTGGAGGAGGAGATTCAACCACGAACTTTACGGGCTGTACAGCGGCATGCACCTAATTAGGCGTCTTCGGATCGAACGCTTAAGATGGTTAGGTTACGTAGAGCGGATTGACACCACAGCTCCCGGCCGGAAGAGTCTTCGATTTCGAGCCATTGGGACAACGCAACAGAGGGCGTCCTAGAACGAGATGGCGCACACAAATGGAGAAGGACCTCAACCAACTTGGTGTGCACAAATGGAGGCAGCTGGCGAACGATCGTTCTTACTGAAGAGGCTTGTTAGTTGAAGCTCAGGTCCACCCCGGATTGGAGCGCCAAGCAAAGAAGAAGAAGAAGTTGACTGAAGTCCTTCTCGACCATCTTAAATGCGGCCATCCTCTGTTGTGTTGTCCCACTGGACCGGAGTCGGGCTGAAGCAGGCTTGTACATGCGCTCTACATGGCTTAATCATCTTTGTCGTTGAATCTCTTTACACTTGGTACGACTCATGGCAGTGTGTTGGTTGAATCGTTTTGTCCAAATGCCACCAAAATTTAACGAAGAAAGGATCAGGGACCTCTTCATCTATTTTTGAGATTGTCCATGTCAACGCAATGGAGCAGGACAGGGATGATCAAGGTTTCAGCTTGGTCTTCCGAGAGAGGGGTCTGTTATCCAATTCCCCCTTGAATCCATAGAAACACCGATTTGCAAGCGTTATTTTGCGATTAATCTCGGCACTGCCCGTAGAGACGAAGTCCTTAACTACCTTGGAAGTGGCATAAGTCGACATTGTGGGCAAGTCGTCAATGGTGTTGGACCTTCCTGAAGGACATCATATACTTCGTTCTACCCTCATTAGCCGTAAAAGCAATTGTAATAGCCTTTAATTAAATGCCAGAAAACGTTTCAATGAAGACTCTCTGCTGTTCTGCTGGTCACATCAACGTCATCGTGCCTCTTATTTTGGCCAATTTGTTTTGCATGACCTTCTCAAGAGGGATCTTTACGGAGCCACATGACAGCATTACACCATGTCTAAGTCCTTTGTGGCGTTGAAAGTCTCGGTCAGATCAGAACAGTTGAAGAGCAGTTCTTTAGGAATGAGAGGGAGAGAGTTCAAACGCGTTGCAGAATTTCTAACGAGAGCGCGCAGGCATGTTTGACGCCCTATGCCCCCCGAGGGGTTAAAAGACATAACCAACCAACCATTGAAAATCTCGGTGAGCTCGTTACCGCCTTTGAAGGAGTTACGACTAGTTGCCCTGACTAATTCAAAAGGCAAATGTCGTACTGGGACCACCTCCACTGCAGTTTCTCATCAATACTCATTTTCGAGTTAGCTGCGACAGATCTCAATAACTCTGAGATCAACTCCTACTGTGCAGCCATGCAGCTTACCTAGGGTGACGACCAACATTGCTATCATATGAACCTTAAACGCTTTCAAACCATATAAAATGGCTGCACTGGATGGCATTTATCCTGTGGAGCTACAACAGTTCGCAGACCTTATCTCTCCCTGGCTGGTCAACATCTTTTAGAGCTGCTTAGATCTAGGCCCTGGAGAATGTGATCAGTTTATACAAAAGTCATTCTGTCAACCAGCAGGCAGTCACTGCAATCTAACCTAACCTGATGAGTTTGGTAGGAATGTCATCGCGTCGAATAGCTCGTCTATGTAGACGCTAACTCCATTTTGCTGGGGCGAAATGACCTACTATCTAACGGTGGCGACTGTTTCAATAATTTTTGTCGATGATGAAGACGGGCCAGGAACTCAACTTGCCACTGTTCCCAGAAGGACTGTAAGAGCGCTGGCAACGTGTTCCACCGATCTATGTCGGACGGTTTGTGTGTGCTTGAATCTGGCTCGAAGGACCAAAATGTTGCCTTATTTCACATGTGTGATGACGCAAAAAGCAAAAAAATCCTCTGCTTCACTAAAATGTTGTAAATGTTGTTGTTTCCCATGAAATTGTTTCTGAAATGAAGCAGATTACCCGTTGACCAGAAAGTAACAAGCTTTCAGCACACAGAATTAAACAAGTTTACATCCCACGAACCAAGTTCAGTCGTCGATCAACAGAATTAGCCACTCCCTGTCATTGTTTAATTTTAAACTCATCCCACAAAGACCCTTGTCCGTCTCGTAGCCCACAAGCGAGGACATCCACTTGCACGTCTAACAAGCTTCAATTAACGTCGTCCACGGCGAAGTGCTCGTTAAAACCGATTAAAACTGAACTCAACTCGAATTAATCGGATTATCCCTGTTCGCATTCCAACTGCCACGTATCTGCAAGGTGAAATCACATTAGCAGCACAAGTTCAGCTGCCCTGATGCACTTACAAACGCCCCCAGCTGGGCGGCCACCGTCCCTCGGTCGCGCCACCTTGCCGCCGGTGCAAGCAATAACCGAACAATGAGTGAAATTACAATGAATCGCTGATTGTCGGTCCGATGTACCGCCCGAGGACCGGCGAACGTGATTATCCCCGCTCAACAGCGACGTCCTTGAGAGATCCATTCCGGTGGTCCCGTTGACAATTTCGATCTAAAATAAATTCACTCGACTGGTCAACACTACGAATTGAGGTATCTCCCACTTAAGTCCACATCTCAAATTGCATTCCTCAAACGCGGGGAGGAGACCGGGGAGACCGGGGAGCTCCCCCGGCCAAGGACATGCAGAGCGTAACGATGTTTGCCATTCCATTTCGAGTTCGCTTCACATTTAGTCCGTGTGTCCATTGAGCGGGCGTTCACTCGTGATGGCAATCGCCCTCTTGTTGGACCGGTTTCATTGGCACTCCCCTTCTGGCACTCGCGCCATTTAGGGCTGAGGACTTTAATTTGTTGTCGGGACATAAAATTACCATTTTTCGAGGTAAATCTAGTGGAAATCGCTTCAGCTATTTGCTTCAATCGTTCGGAGCGCATTTTTTTGTTTCGTCGATTTTTGGGAGCGCCCCTAATGAGGTGATTCGAGTCAGCCACTGAAGTGGGCACTCAGTGGACCCTAAGTTTCAGTCAGTTCGGATTCCGCGAGTGTAATGGCTTAATGTGGCGACAATGTGCGATAATTGCATTCACTTAGGGAATGATTTCTGTAATGGCAGAGTGAGGGGCTTTATTTGAGATGGCGATGAGCTCATTTGAGGGGAATGATGGCCGGATTAGAGGACGAGGACTTTGCCAGGAAGATGAAAGAGAGTCTTTGGATTTAGTTTGAAGATTGAATTCCTTGAGGAGATGGTAGTGCTGCGGTTGATGACTGGTGGCTGGTAGTAAGCGACCGAAGAAGAGGTCTTTGTTGGCCAACGTTTTGACCTTTAATGAGATCGTTTCTGGGGATCTCAAACAGGAAGGGGCGAGAGGAAAGTGTGCTAGTGAATTATTCGAAGGAACAATTTTACTTAAAGCCATCCGGTGGGGAGCTTTCAAATCCGTGTTAGGACGGAGATTTTCTCATACTATGAAGCATGAGCATCCATATGAGCATCCCTATAATGTGAAAAGCGCCACAGTCCGAGGTGGACCTGGGCCTGGCCTCCTCAGCAGACAGTTGTGCTCTGCGCGCTATTGTTCCTTCACAAGTCGGCGTACAGGTTCATGCTGACAACCATACTCTTGAATTGGAAGAGGTGGAGCTGCGAAATATGAAAGTATTTTGATTCGGGGATTGAACCCATCATCATTAAGGGCTTTCGCTTCATTAATCTATTACCTCTAAAGCCTTATGTGGCTGCTTTTCGGGTGGTTAATGAGGATGAAGTGGCTTCTTACGTAATGAGTGATTGCTTTATGAGAATGATACTACCCAACATTCTGAGGCATCTTACCCATGTCACAAATCATTGGATTACGACGTCGACTTTTCCACATTCGCGGAAATGTGCAAACGTAATTCCTGTTAAACACTACTTCCCCAAATGATTGGCGTCCAATCTGCATCCTGCCATGTCTTTCGAACGTTTTTGAGAGAGTGTCGGCTGAACAAGTTCAGAGACACCTTTCCACCAACTCACTGCTGAATCCTTGTCAATCCGGTGATTCGGGCTTAGGTCAAAACATAGATGCGCTTTTGCTGTGGTGAAAGTTCAGGGTGATATCAGACAAAGTCAGACAAAGTGTTGGCAACTATTCCTTATCTTTTCGATTTTCCCAAGGCTTTTGACAAAGTCAACCACGACGTCTTGTGTCGGATGTCACGACATGACTTTGGCTTCAGAAATACTTCCACAAAAATAGTAAAAAGGTTTTTATGTGACAGATCTCAAACAGGTGACTGTTTGAAATTTTGAAATTCAAGACATGAGGCAGGAGGCTATTAGACATGGTGTTTCTGTGTTCAACGTGATGATGTTCAACGTGCAATTGTTTGAAGAATTCAATATGCTTACCCGTTGCCTTAATGTAAATCCTTGGCGTTAAATAAATGGGCCTCAGAGATGGCGTTTCGTTTGGGGTTTCCATCGCTAACAGGTACTTTGTGTTTGAACTTATTTTTAATATCAATATTACGTGGCAATATGCGGTCTTGCCTATAAGCTTGACATTGAAGGTCGTGATAGCGTTGGAGGGCATTGCCTTAGTGAGTTTGCGGGACAAACTGGGGACCAATCCTTAAAACAACCCTGTGGATGTACACTTGTACGATTGTCAGCCGAAAGATATTTACTAGAATCCACAGTCTTGGATGTCTGTGCCACATGAGTTTTTAGCACAACTCCAACAGCGACCTTGCTTACATACAGATGAGTGCTAAGGATGCAACTCTCTAATCACCTGCGAGACCACTCGGATGTCATTGGTTGAGCACTGCAATAACCGACAGACACAATCAATGCAGCAAAAAGTTACTCAGGATGGTAGTTGACGCACTAATTGGCCATAATCATCTGAAGTATCACGAACAAATGAACTGTCCACCCAATTCAATTTCTGTAATTCCACTAATAAATAAATTCTCTCGTATCTTAATAATCGAGTCCAAGTTGTTTTCAATAATTCAAAGCTGTCATCTTTTTGTGATGTACGCTGTGGTGTTCCTCAAGGTTCCATTCTCGGTCCGTTATTATTTTCAATGTTTATAAATAACCTTCCAGCGGTGTTGTGCTATTGCAAATTTCATATTTCTGCAGACGATGTTTATATCTACTTAAGCTTTCCTCTTGGTATGTTTGAAGACTCAATTGCTAAACTAATCGAGGATTTATGCTCTATTGCCAATTGGGCTGCCGAAAATTGTATAATGCTCAATCCTGACAAAACCAAATCTATTCCGTTCTTTAAGCAACCGCCTTCCTTATCCAATTTCCCGCCAATAGAACTTAACTCAACCGCAATTGAATATTCAAATATCAAACATATTCTCTCAAATAAAATTAAAACTAAAACTAAATCTTGCCAGAGCACTCATAGAGCCAATCTTGACATATGGATCTGATTCTTTCGCTGACTGCGATTATTCTTAGTCGCAAAAATTGACGGAGGTATGTTTTTAACCTCCGCAGATTTGAACGAGTCTCGAAACAATGTCGCATTCTCCTAGAATGTAAATTGGAGGAATTCATGAGCTACTGCTCGTGCATATTACTCTTCAAAATGATTCAGGAGAAACAGCCAAATTATATTTATGAAAATATGAAACCTTCCATTCATACATGTTTAATGTCACGCAGGTACTTCTTGATTCCTGCTGTCGATCTTTGGAATCACAGGTACGGTCTAAGACCGCGTACAGGCAATTTTGTATCGTAAATTTGTAATTCCTACAAAATGGGCGCAATTGTTGGAAAATCTTCTTAATTGAATAAATTTGATATCAATTAATTTCAAGCATGTCACTGAAAATCTTGTATTATATTCATAATGTTCCTGTACTAGTAAAAGAACAATATATTTTTAATGTACAGGGAAGAAAATCAATAAATAAAATGAAATGACATAAAAATCATACTAACCAACGACGAGGACACGAGGAAGAAAAGCGGGATACTCATCACTACCTCAGCGACTACCCTAGTCTCTGCCCGTTGACACATGGAACACTGAGAGAATATTTCTTCCAAGACCTCTGGGATCTAACGAAAATTCCAATCAAATATTTGTTCTGATCTATAGGCAATTCGGGATGGCTGAACAACATATGGAGATAACTGGTGTGGAAGGTACTAACGGGCATCACAATAGGTCCAGCAGGACGTACGTGGGCTTACACCATCTACCCATCAACCTAACCTAAGTACAGAATGTGTCCCATCACCATCACACGCAACGATCTACGCTTCATTACAACATCTACTCTGAATCTAGTCTAAACACGTTGGCCTGTGGATAAACAGTCTTCCGCATTCCCATAAGATGACATAAAATACTTTCCACACGAATACCTTCCACTTGTCGTCGCCAGCTTTGTTTGCCTCGACCTCCTCTTGCTTGAGCGGATGGACAGGTAGCGTAACTCGGGCGTCCATAAGATCTGACCATTCTTGACTGAACAACCAAAGAGTCAATATGATTGTAGAAAACAGTCCGTAAAATAAAACGTAAGTTCGTTACCATTAAGGACTCTCTAACCCTTTCCAATTGCCCACCATCACTAGTTCGAAAAAATATCATCTCTAGAGGAAGATGGACGTTCTTATGGTTTATGTGTGTCCTTTAGTTTCATCCGTTGGCAGTCTTTTGGGCATAATCTTCAGGAGACGTCTCTTTTCAGATCTGCCGGCCGTTAAATTGATTGACAACTCGCAAGTTGATCTATTGCATTCCTTGTTTCTTAATATTGACTTGAAGTTGTCTTAAGTTCACATCTAAACAGTGGCACAACCTACGTCTTGGGACCCATAAGCCCTCCATCGTGTCCCGTGTGTACTTACAGACGCATTAGTCGCTGATGTGGGTCAAAAGAAAACACAAATCCCATCAAAACCCCGAAGATACGCCCACCAGTACCCATTTGAAAAAGGGATTTAGGGCCAAAGTCGTATTCTTTTTTACGCCGATTGACACATGTCTGCGATTTGATGTCGCTCTCAAAAAACCCCTTTTGCACTTGATGTGCGTCTCTGCGCTGAATCATCTCACAGATTGTGCAGCCCATTAACTTCCTTAACAGTTTCTCTCGTGAAACAGACACCGGTCGGGGGGAGGACTTCAGTCAGTCAATCCTAGTGATGCCCATCAATCACTTGATGTATCGCCTGAAGTTCAATATTTGCTTGGACACTTCGACACCAAGCGTCTGCCTGTGTGGGCGTGTGAATGTCTGCTCGCAGAGGCAGTCAACCGAAAACTGGATCTGCTTACACAGGAATCCTCCTCGTTTGCTGGAAGCGATGTAATTAACACGGCTGACCGTTAATTCGGGTGTGCTGAAGAGGTGGCCAACGGAGTTCTGTTTCCCACCTCGTCGAGGATTGGCGTTAAAAATAGGATTTGCCCTCTGCCGAGGCCGGGTATTTTTTCAATCGAGTGAATGTGTATTTTTGGTCGGCATATGAGTAGACTTGGGCTGCACGGTGGCTGGGGGCGGACTGTGGTGTCCTTGCGACGTAATTGGGACTTATGCTGGATTTTTGACTCATTTTATGGATCAGCTGGCTGAGTGAAGGCAAACGAAAGTGAAGTGCTTTGGTTCGTCGGTTCAATATTCGCACAAGGATCTGGCCAGGTGGAGTCGATCTGAGTCCCTGTTGACATTAAGCGAACGCAAACAGATGTCAGAATGGTGAGCAGGTGATTTGGTAGTCGTGTAGGTGGCGTGGGTTTCACGAGAATTCGACGTGACCTTTCACTACCATGACCAACTTATAGATGAGTTCCTTGTACCGTGACTCAATTGAATTGGGAATTAATGGGTATCCACGCGCTGAACGATGGAAGTGGTATTTGCTTTTAGACAAGTTTGTGGAATGTTGGAAATTACATAGAATTAGAGCAACTTTCAACCACGAGCAACCGACGATTGCCGTGGCCTGACCTCTCTGATTCACCCGATCTACGGCCACTCTCTCTTCGCTTAAGTGGGTAGTTTCTTTTGGCGTTTGAGCCGATTGAAGAGACGCATCAATTTTCGCTACATAATAGTCGCTTGATGGCAAATGGAAGCGGGATAGTTGACTTGTCTTCGGCCAGACACGCCATTATACAGACTGGTGCTCAGCTCCTCGGAGTGAAAGAGTGCCGAAGTAAAAAATTGAAATACAATTTTATGGTTGAAACACTTCTTAAAGGCTTTGTAAGGTTTGACAACTAAGAATGAGACCAACCATACAGAAAAAAAAAACATTTTGAGAAGCGTTCATATGTAAGTCTAAGTCGAGGAGGCATGCAACCAAAATCAATATCAGGCGCGAGGAAAATTAGAAGACAAAGATAAGCCACAGACTCATAGTTAGTAGGGAAGGATGAAAGCGAAGATTCAGCTGAGATCTGTGCCAAAATTATGCACCAAATTAGACACTGAGCCAGATGTCAACTAGCACACAGCAGTCAGCTAAAGTCACTTCCCTCTTGCAACGGGTCAACGGACTCTGGCTTTCCCTAACAAGCACTGGTTTTTATCTTACGTGTGGCCTTAACTGACTTCAACACGTCGGGACAGATTCTGAATGGGCATTAGCTGGGCCCTGAGACAACACCTGTTTGCATCAGAATTTGAGACAAACTCAAAGCCACAAATTAGGCATGTCCCAGCATTCTCAATCAAAATCAGACTTGCGACGTCGTGAACAGACACTTCGACAAACGTTTCAATTACACGTTTACGTGGTCACCTGCCGATTAGGCTTACACCACGAGTTCTTTTCCTCCTAGCACCATTTTTCCACGTTGGACCAGACGCCTTCAGTAGGAATCTCAAGTACATACCAAGTACTTATTTCTCTACGTTGGTGAAGTGGTGAGGCCGATCTAAATCCTCCGCTACTCTTTGGGTCGTTGTGTTGTGTTTTGCAAACTCCACACAGATTTGGATTATAAAGGGTGATTTTTTAGCTATTATCTTTTTGGCAACACTGGTTTAAACAGCTGACGCACGTTTCGTGTTTTGTTTCACTGTCAAACATCTTCAGTTTGGTCTATAATTTAACCATGAATCGTCTTACAAACGAACAACGCTTGCAAATTATTGAATTTTATTATCATGAGTGCTCTGTTAAGAAAGTTCATCGCGCGCTTCTTCCATTTTATGGTCAGCTCATGTTTTTCTCAATGGGTACGTAAATAAGCAGAGTTGTCGATTTTGGAGTGAATATCAGCCAGAAGCTTTGCAAGAGCTACTGCTAGCAATGCATCCAGAAAAAGTCACAGTTTGGTGCGGTTTATGGGCTGGTGGCATCATTGGACCGTACTTCTTCAAAGATGATGCGAATCGTAACGCAACTGTGAATGGTGAGCGGTACAATGAGATGATATCCAACTTTTTTTTGCCCAAAATGCAAGAGCTTGACTTGCATGACATGTGGTTTCAACAAGACGGTGCCACATGCCGCACAGCACGCGCAATAATGGTCTTATTGAGGGGCGAGTTCGGTGAACATTTTATTTCACGTTCGGGACCGGTCAATTGGCCGCCTAGATCGTGCGAATTAACGCCTTTAGACTATTTGTTGTGGAGCTATGTTAAATCTCATGTCTATACAGACAAGCCCGCTTCAATTGACGCATTGGAAGACAACATTGAAGCATTTATTCGTGAGATACCGGCCGAAATGTTGGAAAGAGTATGCCAAAATTGGACTAAGCGGATGGACCATTTGAGGCGCAGTCAGTGTCAACATTTGCATGAAATAATCTTCAAACATTAAATTATATGAACCGTACTATCGATTCAAATAAAGATTTCATGCATTTTTCTGAATTGTATGTGTTTTTTTTTGAAAAACTTTCCTATAGCTTTTAAAAAATCACCCTTTATTACTAAGTTAACTCTCAGACATCCAGGTATAATCTCCATCTCTCCCCGTGACTTTGGGTTTATACCACAGCCACTACGATACTCCCACTTGGAGGCCAACCTCAAGCGCTCATGCTGAAACCTATGCTGGTCTCAGGGGCTTTCGTGATCTGCCGTGGCACCAGACTATAGCTTCTGGTCAAGCCACCAGTAGGATGCCATAAAATCCTCAGACTGGCCACTAATGTTCTTTCTACCAATCTATGATTGAGATATAGCACTGTCCATCTTTTCCTTTATTATAATCCAGAATATAGACACTTGGACAGTCGTTTGGCCTACGATGGACATGGCGAAGAGACTACGTAGAAAGAGAAAGCTAAGACAATGCAAAATCATAGCCGACAGGATGAATCATTTCATTATACACGACTTCCCCTCTCTCTCTTTCTCTCTCTCGACTTACTGACAATGCTGTCTCTATGACTATTAAGGAAAAATAGACCCGCACGATGTCTTGTTTAAATGAGTGCTATGATATTTTCCCGTTATAATACAAGCAAACATCTTTCTGTACATGTGTTAACCAAAGTTCTACTCAAGCCGTTTGGCCAAAAAGCACATTGTGCACATGTACGCGAAATTATCTTTCCAATGGTGTATGTATCACACCATTCGGTTGAGTAGAACGGCGTATAAACGTACCACAAAAATCGACAGCACGTATTTATATATAGATAATTCAAAATATTGAATATATCCCTCGACTGATGAGAGAACAATGGCACTTCCAACATGAGCGGTTGCTGCAGAAGCTAGCTTCAGATCATCTTTGGTAAAGACGGTATCAGCATCAGGTAGAGGCAAACTCAAACTCAAAAGAACCAAGGATCAGTGTAGACGTTAAAGTAAGACTCAAAGCAAGAGCTGACCCCAGAGACAAGAGAACAAAACTTTAGACCTAAATCCAGATTCTGACTTGAAATAGCCACGTCCAAAGCCAGATCAGGAGACACAGCCAAAGCTAGTGACGTAAGGTCAGAATAGGAGCCCGAAACGGAACTAGACCCATCGCCAATCAATCACCGATGATCAACGCCTAGTTGGGCCGCTATGGCAGTTGGAAGATGAGCCCCGAAAAGGCTAAGAATTCTTACTATACACTGTGGATTTTTTTAGGTGAAAAATTCGATGTCGTCGGATGCACTCCAGTCTTTGGATTTCGATAATACACATCTAAACATATAACCACAGGTGTACACAGGTCATAGATACGCCTAGTTGGGCCGCTGTGGCAGTTGGAAGATGAGCCACCAAAAAGGATACATAGAAGTGTATAATGGTTCCGTTATTGTTGACCTAAAGCTTAAGACAGAGCAAAGCTTTGAGTCAAATTCAGAGCCAGATCATAGCTAGACAGACGTAGAAGCAGTCTCAAACTAAAATCAATGTCAGAACCTGAGAATTACACAAATTCAAGCATAATCTCGAGTCAAACTTAATGAAAATAGCAAACAAGAGGAAGCGTCGTCTCAGAGCCCGAATCCAGTCCGAAGTTGTGACGCCAGTTAAGGTTGCACCCAAACTAAAAACCAGCTGTAATTAGGCCAAGTCAGAGTCGAAGTTGCGAACTAAGTCAGAACAGAAGCTAAGATACCTAAATTAAATTGGAGGAGAGACTGGTACAAGAGCTGGTATTCGTCACGACGTTCAACTAGATGATTAAACAGAACCTAGTGAAAGTCCATAGCCAGAAACAGAGACACAGACAAGCCGCCCATAGAGCCGAACTAGAACAAAGCTACATGCTAAGTTCAAATCCGGAATGAAGCCGATGTCTGATTCAGAGTAAATGTTAAAATAAAAATCTGTACCGAGAGGCGGAATCAGACGTAGAACCGGATACACAGCCACGTCCTATGATGAATTCAAGTCAGAATCACAATTTTGGCAGTGATAAGCCAAAGTGTCGCCTTATCACGGATCAATGCTGAAGTTAAAGCTGGGGCCAGAGCACAGCTTAGACTCCACAAGCCCGGAATGACAGACATTTGATGGAATTACTCCGTGCTTCGCTGAGTCAGACGTGTGTTCGCGGAATCCGACTGTTGAACCAGCTTGCAAAGATCCAGACTCCAGAATCCGGACTGTTGGGCTAGCAAAATGTACCACAAAAAGAGCTTTGTAAGCTATGACTGTCACAACAAAAGTCAAGGGCAAAAGGAAGCTGGCACATAAACTTGTGGCTCTTGTCCTTGAAGAGTCACAAAACTTCGAGGACAGCCCTCCAATGGGGGTAAGTTGGTGTTGCATTAAGCTAAGCTGGTAGCTTTAGTGCCGAGGGGCCGAAGGTGGCATGCTTGGCCTTTCGCCTCGAAATGGCGCCCAACGTGGGTCGATTTATGAGATTCATGCTGTGTGTCTTCCTTTGCCTTAGGCCAGCGTTAGGTTCTTTCTTTTAACGCAGAAGGCCAAGGCCAAGGTAACCACTCAGCCTTCTCAAGAAGAAAATGGCGCCCATGTTGGTAGAAAAACGCAATTCCGTTCAGAAGAACCAATTTTCAACGTCTTAGCCATGTTTCACGAGTTGAAGACCTTGACCGTTGGATGCTTCTTGAATTGGATGGGTGCTTAGAAAGCGCGATTGCCCTTAATGCTTATTTTCCGTCGAATTACCAGCAAAACCGTGTCCGCTCCGCCATGAATTCCCGCTAACTCGCTTACAAATTCATTAAACTTGTAGCAACCCTGGAAAAAAAAACCCACTCAAGGACACTCCACAAAAGAGAACGAAATTGCTTCTAGTCGGCGAACAAAAAAAAAATGTTAATAAAATATGCGAGCGCAACTAATTTCATGCGATTTCCAAGAACATGACGAATGCCACTTGTGCCCGAGCACGTCGGCGAAGGTAACAAGCCCGCCCAACATCCGGGTCCTGACCGTCAAGAGATACAAATCTTTTCCCTCGTTAGCAAAACATTTACGTCGAAAGTAAATCAAATAAAAATGATATCCTTCACAAGCAGTTTACTTGAATCGAAAAAAACAACGCCGAGCAACATCAGACGAGCGACTACGAGCTACGAGCTACGAGCTAGGAGCTACCAGCTACCCGTGCATCTGGCTACTCGGCATGAATTTTAAACAGTCTCGGGACCGTCTCGCACATGAATATGCAAATCAGACTAGTTGCGTTCGGAGAATTTGAAATAAACGCCATTTTTATCTCGTAATATAAATATTTAACGACGAACGAATTCGTACGTTTTTAGGCGTTCCATTTGCACCGCCCCGATGCGAGATAAAATATGTACATGCGTTCGACACAGCCGCTGCCGCAGTGGGATGATGGCGCATACCCGAGGTATTGGCCACAAATTGTTGGACGGCAGGGATGGCACGAGTATTCAAATGTTTCCTCTGCACATCCTGTCGGATGGGTTGCGTGTGGGCGGGGAGTTGGCCGCCCACGATTGTTTATCTTCAAGAGTGGTTTTTTGAGTATTTATTGCTCGCATATGGAACACAAAAAAGGATAGAAGGACGAGGTGGTTGGAAGGGGGCGCCAGGGATCCTTTGTTTTGCCGACAGATAGCAGCCAGGAAATAGGAAACACCATCGCCGAGGACATGTTTTATGGCTGGACGAAGGGGCCTTATCTGGCGGCTTTGTTGGGGGCTGAAACTGAATTTTGTCGTGTGGATTTAGCATGACAAAGAGCCCAGATGGTACTGGCTTATTAAAAGCGCAGAGCTACGGCCGTTTGGTTTGGAGGCACACCCTTCTGGTGGAGTATTGAAATGTGAACATCTGAGAGAATGGAGGGCTCTCAAGGGGATGTAATGGGCACTCATCCGTTTTCAAGGTGAAAGTTGAATTAAAGAGCTGAAATAAGAACGATACGAAAACGCACTCATTCATGAAATCAGACTGGATTAGACGCAATATTTGAAAGTAACTGTGCATCGTACTAAGAGTTTCAAAACTTGTACCTAATCCGGAAACGGGTTCCGCATAGAGTTAAATATTGGAGATGGTGCGACTATCCCTTGCGATGGACAAAACCTCTGATACAACGTTCAAGGCTGTCACAAGATTCTGTGATCATAAATGAAAGCAAAATTAAGACCGAATCATCCAATATAAGACTCATACTTTGGATCCGAAGCAGCAAGCCACAGGAAAGACATTGAAAGTAAAAGCGATTTGATCAGAGGCTGTTTTAATCCCAGTCAGAGGCTTAAAATGGAACGAAAACCTGAGGTGAAGCCATGATGCAATGAGCATGATGATGATGCCAGAAGCAGTGTCAAAATGTGACAGATTTAAAAGTAAATAAACTCGGACATAACAACGAACTAAGAAGGAGCTAAGTCAAACAAATATCTTGTCGCACTGGAGTCAGTCCAATTGAGGTCTCAATTCACAGTCCAAATCTTACCCGGACAAAATTATGGGCTTACACAATGCTGCAGTTGATGCAGAGAATTGAGGCCGGAACCAATATCTACCTCAGAGCTATGGGACCTAGACTCTGGAAGTAGGACTAAAGCCGAACAAAGAGCCATTTTTTCAGCAACAAGATCACAGTTAGAACTTCTGCTAGAGCCAAAGCAAACCATGGTATGATTTAGTACCAATGATGGCCATTGTAACCATGGCCAGGATCATACACACAGCTGGAGACGATTTTTGAACCAGGCCGATGATCACAACCAAAGCTAGAGTCAGGACCAGATACTAAGCTTGCCCGTGACAAAGCTAGTTTGAACCAGGATCTGGGGCAAAACTACAGCTAGAGTCGATGTCAGATACAAACCTGTAGCAGGTCTAGAGACAAAGCTGTCCAGACCAAGAGAAGACCCACAGCCAGAGTTACATCCTGCGCACAAATGATTCAATCCTGAATAAGTGCACGATAGGGGGACCTAGTAGGAGTCAAAATACGGGAACTGAATTGAGCCGTAGATCAAAATTTAGGTCCAAACTTAGAGCGCTGAATCAGGCCACAGCAAGGCAAAGGATTCAAACGGCGCTACAGATAGATCGAGCATTTCAGCTAGTCCCTAAATTAAGGTCAGAGGTATTCTGAGACACAGAGACAGCTCTTAGTCTGACTTGCACAAGACTTAGAACCAAGACTAGGACTCGATACTTGAGATTCGGGGTCTAAATTACATCCAGACCCAGAGAAATGTTCAAAGGAAGATGCGGAGCTGAGGCATGTTTGGAGTCAACTGGAACCAAGGTAATAGAGAGAGTTAGCTTCACAACCAAATCTGCAGCAATTTTCAAGGCTATCTAAGACCATTCTTCAAACAAGGACCAGTGAGATGAGGGTCTTAGTTCGGATCTGTAGGCAATAACAAAAGTTGATAGTGTAGTTTTAATCAGATCGATTTTCTAAGGTGTCACCCTTTACCCACCACGTACGCACACATAATCATGTTCTTGTTTTCAATTGTATCTTATGTACAAGATCGAACGACGTACAGTTGAGTTAAGCTAACATTATTCCAGGATCATGCTATGTACACTCTTTGTTATGCTAAGTATGTTAAGCATTGTCGTCAACACTTGTTCCGTGTCTTTTTTTTTTTGTGGCAAACCTTACAATAGTTCAGGGCCAGCGACAATCATAACAAAATTAAGGCCGCGTATGATAGCATCTATAGAGACGAGCTATACAGAGCAATGTCTACTTTTGGCATCCCTACCAAACTCGTCTGTTTGTGTAGGATGACGATGGAGCATGCACGCTGCTCCATCAAGGTCGGTAAAGACCTAACCGAGACCTTTGATGTCAGACAAGGCGACGCGCTGTCATGCGACTTTTTCAACATTGTTCTTGAAAGAATTGTTCAAAATTCGAACGCCAACACCAGAGGAACAATCTTTCAGAAGTCCGTCCAACTACTCGCATATGCCGACGATACATTGACATTATCGGAAGAACGCAGCGTGATGTCAATGGCGCTTTTGTTTGTATTGCAACGGAGGCCGCGAAGATGGGTTTAGCGGTAAACGAGCGTAAGACCAAGTATATGCTGTCAACGAGAAAGGACACCCAACACCGACGTCTCGGTCAGAAGGTCACAGTAGACAGATATAACTTTGAGGTAGTCAAAAACTTTGTCTACCTAGGCTCCGCTATAAACTCAGACAATGACACCAGCGCTGAAATCAAACGAAGAATAACCCTTGCCAATCGCTGCTTCTTTGGGCTAAGAAAGCAATTGGTAAACAAAGCCCTCTCTCGAACAACCAAGGTAACGCTTTACAAGACCTTAATCGTCCCAGTCCAATCTTATATGGCGCGGAGGTATGGACTTTGTCAAAAGCGGATGAAGCTGCTCTTGGTTGCTTCGAGAGGAAAATATATATATATAGATGGTGAGTGGAGGAGGAGATATAATGACAGATTAGCGACATCGACTTGGCCAGAAGAGTGAAGACCCAACGATTGAGATGGCTAGGTCATGTAGAGCGGATGGAAACCAATGCTCCGGCCCGAAAAGTCTTCGAATCCACCCTCGAGGGACGGCGAGGAAGACCGCGACTCAGGTGGCGCACGCAAGTGGAAAGGGACCTCAACCAACTATGCGTGCGAAACTGGAGACAGCTAGCTAAAGATCGAGCTGGCTGGAGACGCTTGTTGGTTGAGGTCCAGGTCCACGTCGGACTGTAGCGCCACCTTAAGTAAGTAAGTACTCATAACAAAATGAAATAACAGACAGGTACAGTGGGACAGCGCAGCTGAGGACTTCCGTGCTTAGAGTGTCTCTAAAAAGTTGAGAAGAACCTCACTCACCCTGGCATCAGAACTGGATGCAGACGGAGACAGATATTGCGCCAGCCCTAGATTCTTGTTGGTTAAGAGGAACTGTAGCGCCACACAAAGAACACTGCTGCGATAAAGCCACCATTTCTGATTCAATTTATTCTTAAACTTTACGAAGATGAAGCTGGAATCGGAGCCAGAACTGTGTCTGATGACAATGGCAAACTAAAGGCAAAATTCAAATGGGACTCAGACCAAATTGTATTGTCTTTCGGTCTCTAAACTAATAATAATAATAATATGGGTGGCGCTACAGCCCGTAGAGGGCCAGGGCCTAGCTTCTCAGCAACCACTCGTGTTGTGAGTGCTATTGTTTTATCACGAGTGGAAGGGACCTACATTTTTATGCCGACTCCGTACGGCCAAGTTTGAGAAAATTTTTCTAGACAGTTATACTCTTTGAGCATTGTCAGTGACTCGAAAGAGGTGGGGCCGTGAAAAGTATTTCTTGTCGTCCCAGGAACCGAACCTAGACAGGTAGGTCCAAGTGCGTAGGAGGCGACGCACATACCCACAACGCCACGGGCCACCACGGTCTCTAAACTGCCGGATATTAATTGTAACGAATGTTAAAATTGTGCAAGGCGATTGAAGCCAGATGAAGGCTGGTGGAAAAATTGGCATTTCGGACACAAAGAGCATTTGGTAAGGTTGAGAAAAGGGTCAGACAAATGTTCGGCTTGACACTGAGTTCCATTTCCAAAAATGGATATAAATAATTACTTAAAGCCAACCAAACCGGTGTCAAAACAAGGGTCCTGACAAAATGAGACCTCACACTGGAACTATGTAGAGCTAGACTCAGGTTCAGATGAAGGATCAGGACAGGCTAAGAACCAAACCTGGATCCAAATAAGGGCTGAAGTGAGGCATCGCTTAAATCTAAAATCTGGGATCTTAGAAAACAAGAGGAAGATACAATGACAGACCCAGAGATACCGTCATTTCAGAGCCAGGGACAACATCAGTTTTAGAACTGGAATCAAAGACCAAGTGAAAGCTAATGGATAGCAAAATTTAAAAATCATTTTAGAAAGCAGCCCATGGCCAAGATAAAGGGTGCTTAAATTTTAAGGGCCGATGTTGATTTTGAATAAAACACAAATCATTTAGGAAATTATTGTTATTTCTTTTTATTATGATAATATTGGTATGGTTCAATTATGTATGGAACAAAATATTGGCCAAATGGCCGCTGCGACCTCGTCGGCTTACCTCCATCCGATGGTCCAAATGTTCGATGAGGCTCAAGCATAATTGAGGTTCTATGCCGTTAATGTGCCGAATTGTCTCATCCTTTAGCTCTTGCATTGTTGCTGGCTTATCGACGTACACCTTTTCTTTCAAATAACCCCAAAGAAAAAAATCCAACGGTGTTAAATCACATGATCTTGGCGAGGAATTGACATCGCCACCACGTGAGATAACACGGCCATTGAATTTGTCGCGCAAAAGAGCCATTGTTTCGTTAGCTGTGTGGCAAGTGGCACCGTCCTGTTGAAACCACACATCGTCCACATTCATATCTTCCAATTCGGGCCATAAAAAGTTCGTTATCATTTCACGATAGGCAACACCATTCACAGTAACTGCCTGACCGGCCTCATTTTGGAAAAAATACGGCCCGATGATGCCGCCAGCCCATTAACCGCACCAAACAGTCACTCTTTGTGGGTGCATTGGTTTTTCGACAATCACTTTTGGATTATCATTCGTCCAAATGCGGCAATTCTGCTTATTGACGAATCCACTGAGGTGAAAATGTGCCTCCTCACTGAGATGATTTTCTTCGAAAATTGATCATCCACTGTTGCCATTTCTTGCCACCATTCTGACCATTGACGACGCTTGAAATGGTCAAGAGGCTTTAGTTCTTGAGTCAATTGCACCTTGTAAGCGTGTAAATGCAAGTCTTTATGCATAATGTTCATCAACGACGAGCGAGGGAGGTGCAATTGTTGGGCACGACGACGAGTTGAGATGGACGGCTCTTCAGCCACACTGTCGTGAACAGCAGCAATATTTTGTGCAGTACGAGCTGTACGAGCATGCGGTGGTGTTTTCACATCCCCTGCAGACCCGGTTTGCTCAAATTTTTGCACAATTTTTCCGATTGTACGGACGATTAAATTGACCGAAAAAATCACGAAGTGCACGATATGCATTTTGATTTGAACGCCCATTTTCATAATAAGCCTGAGTAACTTTAACGCGTTGCTCGATTGTGTATCTTTCCATGGTTCAAATTGAGTTAGTCTGAAATTGAGAAATGTCAAGTGAAATGCAGAAAAAAGCTTGACGTTTAGGTGTGGTTCACATTCAACATCGGCCATTCAAATTTAACCACCCTTTATAAGCAAAATATAAGCAGAGGGTCACATGAGGAGAATCACAGTGGTGTCTCGTGTTTCCTTTGAAATCGTGTCAAATATTAGTGCTGGGCCTTAAATAGCAAGACCAATACTAAGTTGGGATCGAAAATAGAATTTCGATGGTGCTCAATTCATGTGTGTCTCCTTCTTCATCAAGGATCAGTGATTTCTTCCGATGACTTATTAAGTTCCTAACTGGAGCCGGGTGAGGGCCAGTGGCAAGGTTGGTGCTTAGGATCAGGCCTTTTTGGAGTGGTTGATGGAACTATGGAAAGAAAATAAAACAAAAATTAAGATCTTATCAGAGGACTTCGAAAGGTGTAAACTTTAGATGCACACAAATTCGATGCAAGACTGTCAGAGTCAAAATTAAGGCCAACAATGGATTTGTATTTTGTATACGAGGAGGATGACTTGCAACTGTCACCGAAGCTTGAAGATAGCCTTCATCACCATCTTCGATTTCAGTGACCCGCATGATCCACTAAAGGGCTCGTGGGGGCAAAGCAAAGATGTTCAAAATGGTTTTCCCACTCCAATGGCGTTCAAAAACGTCAAAATGACTCGTCTTTAAGACACCTTCACATTTACGCCATTTTCATCAAGGCCTCGTGTTCCAAAAATTAAAAAAAAAAAAATTCGGAAATTAAGCAAATTTAAACAATGATGAATTCCTGCCCCCAATTCAAGTCGACTTCGACCTCCGCCACCATTCCCGTGACGCTCCCACTACACCATCCGTTTCAACTCCAAAACGAGAAGATTTTGTTTCCAAGTCAAAACCGCCCGAATTCGCACGCACCCTCTGATCCCAATTTAATTCAAAATCGAACTGGCAACCATTCGAAGTTCCTGCATAAATTAATGCCACCGCCCTCGCTCATCAGTTCCCAGGAACATGCCGAAATTGATTCAATCCCCATGCCGCGTGTCGCATGTCGCCCCAAACCCTCGGCGGACCTTTGTCAAATAGAAAATCCTACTCTGCTTTGCTGAACAAAATTTAATTCCACCGAACAGAGACGCCCCAGCGACGTGACAAGGATGCGAACCATCATGCCCTTGAAAGCGCGATACAACAACAACAGCGGCAAGGAAAAAGGACCACGATGAAGATGAATTGCCGGGTTCATACTTGTGTCCCGGATCGGGTTGCAACAGACCCTCCATCAGCTACAAAGCAACCAATTGAAATTTAAGACCGTGCTTAGTCCAAGAACTGAACACTCTAGTTCCTCTTCAAGTTTCGACGACCGACGATGGCGGCGGTCAAGCATACTAGAGACGCTCCCACTCTCTCCCACTTGCACACACATTCAATTAGGCGCTCTGTCGCGCCGTCGGCCGTGAAGCGAAGAGGGTCCCAACATTTTTCCTGGATCCGGTGCGTGTCTGCGGAATTCGATGATGAGTGGTAAATTGGTTTCGAATTCTGTCCGTCTCGCCGCTCTGCTGGTCGGTGCGAGTTGGTATGTACTTTGGACTGTTAATGGATGGATGCCTGGGAATGGGGTGACTTAATTTGCATTTAAGAGGACGATCCTTCGGTGAATGAATTCTGTTTTTCCGCTTCGCTTCGCATTCCTGCGAACGGAAGGATGGACTGTTTGATTGGAGAGGAGGAGAGTTCTTGTCGGCATTTCTGTGGTCGATGGAGTTCGGCGAAGGAAATTCTGTTGTTGGGGGTGCCTTTAGTCGGGTTTCTCGGGTGTCCTTTAAGTTGTAAGGAGCAAAGATGTCTCCACATGGCCCAGCCACCTTAGGCGTTGGGTCTGTAGACGCCGTGCAATTCGTGGTTGAAAACAAAACTGCTTTCCATTCTGTCACCGGTGGCACCGCAGCTTCTCCAATTCACCATGAAGACGTCCATTTGCGCTCCATATCAAAGATTCATCCGTTCCCTGACGGACATCCCGGGCCCGTATGCCATGCCCTGAGACGCAATTAACTCAATCTCATTGAATATTCGACCCCATGACTCGGGATCAAGTCTTCACGGTCTTCACGTCCCAGCCCAGTTCGTTCCGACGGCCGGAAAGCTGGCCAATAACCGCCTGACCAACAGCCCCGTCTGAGCCATAAAGCCGTGTACATAAGCAATAATGCGGAATGACTCATCAAAAGGCCTTAAGCACCCACGGGATTATACCCAGCTCAATTGTCGTCCGGCCCCCATTCCGGCAGGGGAACTCATTTCCTCCCGGAACCGGGCTCATATTTAAGTCATAATCATCGGCGCTACCCTTTTTTTTTTTTTGGGCGGATGGGGGGGTAAGTGAACATTTCTTTTCCATTGTAATCATCCCTCATTGGCCACATGTGTTCTGTCTTAAATTTATTCACCAAAGATGCCTCCTCCATCGCACAAGGACTCGTCCACAGCGTTGACTGAAGGAGAGGTACACTCGCTGGACATGAACCATGTATGTGCACCGTGCGGCATATAATTATCCCCTCTAGTCGAACTTTGCATATTCATGATGCGGTGCCCCCTACAATCGAGGACAACGACGTCCTTTCAAGGACCCAGCAAATAAGAGAGAAAAACACACGAAAAAACGAATAATTCCCCGTAATTACCACGCATACTCACATGTATTGGAAGCCAGCATATGGCGAAGGCCAGGACGACGACCACCACCATCCGTGTAACCCGTCGCTTGCCTTTTCTGAAAGAGAAGAGAGAAATATGATAGAGTGTGTGAAAGAGGACGAGACGAAGGATGAAATGGATTAAGGGACAAAATTATAAGGTAATTCCTCGTAAGTGGAAAAGGGACTTTTTTTGTACGCTGCAGACAAAACGGTTAATAACAAAGGAGTTAGGAGACTTTATGGCGGCGGCGCTTAGGCGGCTACTCGAGTAACTTTTGAGAGGACTTTTTCCTTTTTTTGGTAATTATCCCCTCCGTGGTCGTTGGTCGTTCTTTCGCGGTGATGGAGTTGGAATAAGTTTTCCACGAGTTTGAAAGTGAAAAGAAAAATCACAAGTTTGGCGGATTCTTTTTTGTGTGAACGCGAGAGTGAACGCGCAGGAAATTAAGCAGCACTAATGAATTTAGGATGAGGACTCAATTACGTTCTCTGGCTTCCCTTTGGATTTGGATGGAAGGAAGGAAGGAATTTTCGGGGAGAAGTGGTTGGAATGGATGCAGGAAAAGTGAGTGCGTTGAAAGGGATTTAGGGAATAGTTGGACGAATGAATTTTGAGTTAGAAAAGCTTTCATCTCGTCTTCGTGCGGGGACGACCTTGGTTTGGGCGTTATTTTTGTGGTTGAAACGAAACGATGGGCATCCGCACTTTCGAGGTTGTAGTTAAGGAGTTTGTCTACCTCGGGCCAAATGCCCTTGGCCCCCGTTGTCACTTGGGATTTTCGAAACAACTACGGCTTACGGCTTCTGTCTGCAAAGACCAAAATCATTCTCTACCCAACTTTAACTGAATTTGTGCCAGTCCTGCTCTCCAGAGACGAGAACGGGGTGATAACGAAACAGCAGATCTAATTCTTGGTGCTTTCGAAGGAACAAATCTGAACTCTACGAGCTGTAGACGTTAAGATGTGAGTTCGGAAGGCAAAAAAAAACGGCGTCTACATTGGCTCGGCCTCATCGAACGCTTGGTTACGAACTATACAGCCAAGATAGTCATAGAACTCCCGAATCTCCGATATAGAGAACAAGTCATCACGGGCGTAGGACTGGGCACAGCTGGAAGAAACCGCGTCCGTTAAAAGTGGAAGGCATCTATATCTCAGGCTTTTGGCCTCCACGGGTCCCATGGCTGATCATTTCTTTTTTATAATGAAAAGAGTTGGGACCATATTTTCGCCATTTTGATGGACGAGTGGAACTTCCAGGAATATTCCTCAAAGTTCTTTAGTTCGTTGACGACGTTGTTCTAGTGTGTTTGACGCGCTGTCGTGTGACTTTTTTTTAACGTCATACTTGAGAAGATCGTGCAAAACTCACTCGTCAACACAAGACGCACGATCTTCAAAAGTCCCTTCAATTGCTAGCATACGCGAACGACAAAATTGGAGGCACCTGGCTAAAAATGGTGCCAGCTGGAGAGGATTGTTGGCGCCATTCAAAGAAATAGAAAAATTTAGAGCATCCAGTAACAAGACATGTGGCATCTGCGCAACGAACCATTGGAAGAGATTTCCGAATCAGCGACCGCAGGAAGTCTCGAGGACGAGTCTTAAGCCAGGATGGACGAGCTGTAACGTCCTGTCGAAAGCGCCTCGGCACTTTGTGTGTCATAGACCGCTCATGCCGGTGCCCTTGAAACTCGCACACTCGAAGTTGTGGGTAACCGTTTTATCGGGAGTGTTCGGACAGGAGGCGAACGAGGGGGGAGCAGCTTGTGAAGACCGAGGAATGGATTTTTTGAGGCAGATTGTGAAATAAAGAAGAGATTACTGAAGTGGCCTGCGGTTTTTCATTTTTTTGCTCTACACATATTTTGAGCCGGTTTCCAACCAAGCACCCTCAGAGATAGAGTTAACGCTCATATCCATCAGGAAACAATTTGTCTGTCAACCAATATTCTTCAGAGCCTGTCTTTAAACTATGCCATGGGTTCTAGGTTCAATCCCCGGCAAGACCAACTTTCAATATTTTAATTTTCCACCTCTCTGTGATTACTGACAATTCCCTGTCAAGAAAAAGCTTTTCAAACTTGTAACACTGCGTGAACGCGCACTACAGGTGGTTGGTGCGGAGGCGGAGGGGAGGGCACCATTGCAGCGTCACCCATATGTGCTAACTAACTTGACATGATCGTCTCTCTAATTGCCAAGCAGTTTCGGAAGAACAACAATTCATTCAATTAAGATAGCTCCCGGGTCGAATTTTACATCAGAGAAATATTACGGTCTACACTGCGAACTGATCCCTTCTCACAAAGGGACTCCCACAAACTGCCTCTTCAGCAATTAAACACTTAACGTCTTTATTGGCCATCCTTTATTTGATGACGGTATACGTCATAACGGTCACGATAAATTAAGGAAACATTTGGGTACTTTCCCAGTTTGTGCTAGGGTTCGACGCACCTGAGGCCACCTACCCGAACTAAGTCAACAAATCCAGGAAAATGTAAAATGTCCAGCCATACCCCCTGCAAAACCGAAGTAACTGCTCCAAGCACCTGGCAACCCTACCTACCCCCGTCGGAGGGACTTGTGACAAAATAATTCTCTCCTCATTCCTACGACACCTCACTTCAACGGCAGCAACCGAGCGACAGTAAACACGGAGAAAAGTACACCAAAGTAGAAGGACTGTGCCTAGGAATGCGGCCGTCCGGTGTCCTTAGGCAGTTCCATCCACATTCCGTGGCACAGTGACGAGGTTGAAATGTCAACGAATTGCGAGCGAGACGCAAGTAATTTGTCAGGCTTGAGATATTAAGTTGTCTCCCAGCACCGAACCCGTGCGCATTCGTTCGCCAGAAGGACTCCGCGTCTGCATTGTCCTCCTTGCGTGCTCGTTCTTGCGGCGGCAGTGGTTTGCGGTGATTTACCGAGGTAGTTTGTCTAAAATGTACACATGTAGACGGCTTGGAATGCGATTTAGTGGCTTCAAGGTGGCCACACGTGCTCGGCATTCCTGAGCGCGTTTCTATTTCGTTTTTGCCGATGCAAGGGATCACGAGGGAGCACACACAGAATAAACAGCTTACCCTTCTCAACTGAGATTTGTCACGTACTCCCATCAGGGGGGGGGGCACCTCAACTGCTGGCCACTTTTGAAATCAGCTCCGCTGTGGAGTGGGGGCGAATGGCTGAATGGCGGCCTTTTCAATTTCGAAATCCCATTGATATGGACGATGAATGCGAATGGAAATAAGCCGGCGAAAGGATGAAAGGAGTGTAAAAGTTGCTACAACGTCGTTTAATGGAAAAAGTTGCTCCTCAGCGAGGACGAATGCCACAAAGGCGACATGTGCGGCGCGGCGAGTGGCGCACGAGGAGCGACGTATTTTAAATGGCCGAATGAAAGGAAAAACTTGCGTGAGCTGGGCTCTCGAGAAAGGATTGCATTTTATTTATTCTGAGCTCCTTTTTCATTAAGTTCTGACATCGTTGCACTCTGGCGGATGGTCACAAGAGCCCGGCACTCGCAGATAGTGGTGTTCACATCCGACGAGAGTTTAATCCGCTTTCAAGTTTCTGCATAAAAGGACACACACAAGTTTGAATGGCAAAAAGCGAACAAAGGCCGGGAGGTGCTGCTGTTCGAGTTGATCATGTGAATCTCAGCGTGGATGGGGAAAAAGTTTGCGGACATCTTATTTAGCTGCTCAGGGATGCACTTTGGAAAGTGGACATTTTTCTTTTGGCATAGAAAATATGACTTTGATTTTAGCACATTTCAAAGTGCACTGAAGTGGAGGGAGATTTTGAACACACCATTGAAGGACCATTCTGTGGGCACGCAGAGCTGGATGTGGCGCAGTTGGTTGTCTGGAAGTTCGGGAGAGCGTTGAAATGGGGCGAGAACTTTTGGACATCACGTTTCGAAATCAATTTTGGAATCAAACAAAGGTTATAGACCCTCATCGACAAGGAATGGGATATTCAAACAGAACGTGCCTCGGAATTATGGAATAAGAATTGAGGACGTGATTGTTTTCAACTTCAAGTCTGTGGCCGCTGTGGGACGATGCTGTAATGGATGCCAGCATTTAAGGTGGTGAGGACGCACGTGGAGAAGACTCTCAAGCAACTTGGTGTGTGGCAAGAGGGGCTTGGGTGAAGGCACAACTCCACTCCGGATTGTGTTGCCGCACAAAAATAAGGAGAGAAGACGTAGTCAATACGAATCAGTACGTCATTGTTTTTTGAGGTAAACTACGGCTCGGCTCTGTGATACGCGTTCCTAATGCAGCTTCTGTGTATTAGGTGCGCGTCTGTGGTCTGACTTCATTGTGCTCTCATCTATTCCCAGAAGACCACTGAAGATTGAGGTGTCCTGGTTTGCGGTGTGCAGTCAGTTTCACCACACAGACGGCGTATATCTTCGTGGTTATTCTTTGAGGAGGAGATAAGACTACTGTGATGTGACGTTAAACACGAGTTCAGAAAAGTCAAGTCTGCACGGTATTCTACGAGGCAAACTAGCTGATCGTGCGGCCTTAGAGTTTGTTGGCGGAAAAAAAACTCTTTGAAGTCGTTTTGTACATCGGACAGAACTGGCCATCGTCATGCGGAGCAGTAAAATGCTTCGCAGACCTTTCATTCGTCCATGAAAAGGTACAACCGAATTGTGGATAGCATTTTGGCGCCCAACGTGCAACCTATCAAATGTCTACCATCGCATTTTTGTTGTGTTGTCCTAATTTTAGGTTAAAGTTAAAGTTATTTTGTTCTAATCTTATCCGGATCGAACGGGCACCCTTTCGGTTAGTATCGAGTAATGAGGGAGAAACGGCAGTAACACTTTTGATAGCCGTAGCCAAGAAACTTGTGGCCATCGCAGCTCATGTAAGTGAGTCAGCTCAAAGAACGAAGGTCAATGGAACATGGCACAAAGAATTTGCAAATTTCATGGCTACACCTCGCACGAGTCACTTAAACCATATCGTTCGGAGTTCGCACAAAGGGATGACGAGTGGTTGTTGTTGAGCTTGAGTCAAGTTATTATGTGTTCCCTACAACTAGGGACTGTATCTCTAGTCAACGATAATAATAGCCTGTATGGCCAATACTCGGATTGCAGTTGCCAGGGTTTGACTACCAGAGGCCAAAGGTGATCGGCCAAATGATTCGGTATCTCGTCATGACAAAAATCTTGTTCATAAGACCGATGTGTGACACCCTCTAGCTCAATGCCCAGTGATCATTGCCAGTCTCTAGGGCGCATGTGGAACATATCAGACAATGCCACCGTGCCACTTCTTCGATCTGTAAATGTTTACTATCGCTGTTGTCTTTTTTATTAAATTCAAATGTGTGACTTTATTTTACGAAGCTTATAATGTCGGCTACCAGGAAAAGGTCTGTAGTATGGGGAATTTTCAGACGAAGGTACATTTATCTGCAAAAACATGTTCTTCATCACTCAAGTATTCGGGGAACGCGAATACCATTGAATAAGCTAGCACGTAAATACCCGCTACGCCCGGTTCATCTGAAGAGTTAATCTCCAAAATAAACTTGACCAAAGCATGCTACCCAACGGTTCTAAGAAATTGAGCTGATTGATCGTTTCACTTATTTTTGTGCACTGTTCAGCTTTATCACACATGATTGAACATGAAATGCCAAGTCTCTGAGATCAGCGTTATTTTAAAGTTTCGGTCCTCGCGTCCCTGATATAGGTTACACTTCCACAGCTTCCTAAATTTATGAAGCGATTTACAAGACATCTTGGAATATGAAACTTTGGGCTTTAGATATAAAATAAAATGCATGAATATTTGAAATAGGCGGGTATTCGAGGGTGGGTTTGCTTCAAATATCGACTCTATATTTGATGAGTCGGTCCAATGTGTGCGGCGCTATTCTGCCAAAGGCTACCGAATGTTGGCCTCGAGATAATCCAAAGTGCTTGCCTTGTTAGCGTAGACTAAGGTCTTCACGTGAACGTGTACTGACAATGCTCAAAGAGTATAACTGTCTAGAACAAGCTTCTAAAACTCGGCCGTTCGGAGTCGGCGTAATACTGTAGGTCACTTCCGCTCGTGAGAGAACAATATCATGCACAAAACGAGAGGTTGCTGAGGAGCTAGGCCCTGACCTCTATTATTATTATATTAATAAGGACGAAGCCGCCCAATAATCGAGTGAAAACAAAAATATGGATGAAGACGTATGACGTTTTGCCTCTTATCGAATCGGCAGGTTTTTGAGTTAGACTCCTCCATCTGCTCTGTGATACGCGTTCCTAATGAAGCCTCTGTGTATTAGGTGCACGTCTGCGGTCTGACTTCATTGTGCTCTATTCTCAGAAGACCGCTTGAGGATCCCTCCATTACGAAACCAATAACCCATAAAACCATGAGGTATCGTGGTTTTTGTGGAACAACTTAAAAGTTTCACCACACAGAGGGCAGTTACAACCTGCGTCGTCTATTTGAGGAGGAGATATAATAACTGTGATATGAAGTTGAAAACGAGTTCAGGACAGCCGAGTCCGTACGTTGTTCGACAAGGCAAACTAGTTGAACCTATTGAAATTTTGCAGGTTGTTGGCAGTTTTAGTTCAGAGAAATTACTCTTTGAAGTCGTTTTGTACATCGGACAGAAGTGGCCATCGTCATGCGGAGCAGTAAAATACTTCGCAGACCTTTCATTCGTCCATGAAAAGGTACAACCGAATTGTGGATAGCATTTTGGCGCCCAATGTGCGGCCTATCAATTGTCTACCAACTTATTTTTGTTGTGTTGTCCTAATTGTAGGTTAAAATTACATAGTCTTAAGTTAAATAATTCCAATTTTTAGTATTTTTTTTTTTTGTTGCTTTGGAGTAGTTCTAATCTAATGAGGATCGAACGGGCACCCTTCCGGTTAGTATCGTGCGGTGAGGGAGAAACGGCAGTAACACTTTTGTTAGCCGTAGCCAAGAATCTTGTGGCCATCGTAGTGCAGTAGAAAAGCGCGTCTTCCCCTATAGAGCGAAGGTAAATGGAACAAATCACGGGACAAATTTGCATATTTCACGTCTACACCTCGCTCGAGTTATCAAACTATATCGTTCACAGTTTGCATAAAGGGAAGTCGAGGTTGTTGTATGAGCTTGAGTCAAGTTCTATTGTCCTGTCGCAAGTGTAGGCGACCTACAATAGGAACTGTAACGCTGGGAGTCAAGGCAGGGTTTGACTAGGAGGAGAACTAGGAGAAATGTGATCGGCTAAGGGATGACCTATCTCGTCATGTCATGAATCTTGTCCATAAGACCGATGTGTGACACACTTTGGCTGAGGGATCCTTCCCAGACTCCAGGTCGTATGTGGAGCATATGATACGATGCCACCGTGGCACTTGTGTGACATGCAAATGTATTTTTTTTTTAAAATATGTAAGTTCATTTTGCGAAGTCTATAATGTCGGCTTCCAGAAAAGGGCCTTAGAGTGGAAAGTTTTCCAGTAACCAGAGGAAGGAACAATTGTCCTTTCATCACACAAATATTCTGGGAATACGAGTACCATTGAATATGCTGGCACATAAATACCCCACACGTGTGATCCATCAGTTTGTTTCTCAACGGTTTTCTTTCAATTTGTACTATTCAGCTTTATCACACATGAATAAACATGAAGTGCCATGTCGCTGAGTTCAGCGTTGTTTTAAAGTTGCGGTCCTCATATCCGTCATATCGTTCACACTTTCACAGCTGAATGGCGCCGTTGGTTGAGTGCATGCCCCTGGTTAGAGGAGTCCCCGGTTCGAATCCCGGCGAAAGTAAAGCAAAGTCTTTATCCGGGTTCAAATCTGGTGCAGTCACCATTTGTCGTTGGGATTAATACAACGGCACTATCACTAGAGCTCTCAGTCAGTGATAGTAGTCTGACTATGGGTATCAAAATGGACCAACATGTGGTCTAAGTCTAGCAAGAGACTTTGGGCCTGTATATCAAATAATATGCATGATATACAAATAGGCGGATATTTGGAGGTGGCGTCCATATACTCCCTGTATGTAGATCAGGTAAGAGCGCCGCTTCGCATGTAGTGCGATATCGATTCTATATTTGATAACTCGTTTCTATGTGTGCAGCGTTATCCCGGCTATAGCGTCTTGAGTGTACATCGAGCTCCTCCAATGTAGTTGGATTGTTAGCTTAGACTAAGGTCTTCACGTAATCCCAGATAAAATAATCGAGTTGTGTCAAGTGGCATGAACTGATGAATGCCCGCTCTCACCAAATGTTTCCTTCACAATTTGGAGCGTTGTTCGGATATATGGATGTTGTCGAGCTCTAGGCTCAGACTATCGGTCAACATCACTAATCGCAATGTACCTGAGACCACTTACTCCCTCTTCATTTTGAAAGAAATAATGTCCGATGATGACGCCATATCATAAATCACACCAAATAGTCAATCTTTGTTGATGCATTGATGCTTGGTCGAACACTTGTGGATTGTGTTCGGTGATCATCGCCCGTGGATCTCGGACCAACAATTCGCTCAATTAGAGATCTCACGGCGTTGTCAACTTGTCAACTGAGTTCAAGAGAGGCAGAGAGAGCATTGAAGACGACCCCCGCTCCGGCGCCCCGGCTACTGCTTGTACGGGAGAAAGCATCAAAGAAGTCGAAAAACTTGTTCTTGAGGATGACCAAACAAAGGTGAAAATGATGGCAGAGATCACCAAGCTTTCAATGGTACCATTCACACCATCTTAACCTTTCAAAGGTCAGTGCAAGGTGGGTGCCACGAATGCTCACAGCGCCTCAGAAAAAAGTGAGAATCGCATGCTGTAGAGAGCCTTTGGAGATGTATAGTGAGAACGCGGACGGTGTTATGGATCGCATTGTTACTGGTGACGAAACATGGGTCCACCACTATGACCCTGAAAGCAAACAAGACTCCATGCAGTGGCATAAAAAAGGAACAGACCTCCCGAAGAAGTTCAAAGTCACTCCGTCTGTCGGGAAGCTCATGGCACAGTACAAAAAAAAAGGTGAAACCATCAACGCCACATCCTACGCTTCCACTTTGCATAATTTGCGGGAGGAATTTAAAAAGAAAAAACGGGGTAAACTCGCAGCGGGTGTGTTGCTTCTTCATGACAACGCTCCTGTTCACACGGCGCGAGTTTCCAAGGCTGCTGCGCGAGATTGTGGTTTCGAAGAAATCCAACACCCACCCTATAGTCCAGACCTTGCCCCTAGTGATTATTTCCTGTTTCCGGATTTGAAAAAATGTCTTCGTGGAAAAAGATTTTCGGATGATGAAGAACTCAAGTCGGCAGTAAATGGGTTTTTTGCAGAGAAAGAGGAAATTTATTTTTTTGAGGGTTTAAAAAAGCTTATCTCCAGATGTAACAAATGCATTGATGTTAGGAGAGATTATATTGAAAAATATAAACAATTTAAATTGAATTCGCATTTTCCTTCATATCGATACCGAGAATATATTGAACGCCCCTCGTATCATATATCGCACCAAAAAGTTAATCTTTGTGAATGCATTGATGCATGGAACGAACGCTTGTGGACACTGTGGATTGTGTTCGTTGGGTCTCGTCCGAGGAAATGATTTTTTTGGCCAAAATTTCGATCTCCGGACAACAATTCCCCCATTTAGCGATCTCACAGCGTTGTCTACGGTTGGCCGGCTTCAAGTCTTGCGTCAGTAAAGTTCTTGTTGCCTCTCTGCCGATGTCCACTTCAGGTGAAGCGACATTTCTGGTTCATGCACACAACACAACTGTTTCTACAAAATGACCGCCTCATTGAAGCCAAGATGACGAGCAACCTCACAACAAAATTCCAGTTTCGTATTGAAAACTGAGATGGAATCTACTGAAGTGTGAAACTATGTATGATGAAATGAAGAACCTTTCTAAGTATTTTGGCAGATGGATTTTCTTGGTAACTTGCACAACTGCCACTTTTTTTTAGGTTGTGGTGAAACTATGCCGCATCCCATTGAATTGAATCTTGGTTCCATTTACCACTTTTTGATTCAGAGTTCCACTTTGGAGATGTGAAGCTCAAAAATTTGCAAAAGTGCGACACTGTGGGCAGGTGGCCCTATTAGCAAGTGGAAATCGACTTTTGGGTAATTCATGTAATTTGAAGAGTGCAATACCTTGACTTTCGAGCGGATAATGGAACACTGGAAGACAGGCATCGACAAAATCATTGTGATGAGTTAGAAATTCAACGACCATCTAGAGATTGCAGTAAGCTGTGCGTCATTATGTGATCTGCACGACAAGTGAACGTCGATCATTTGAACGCATCACGGTCGAATCCTTCTTCTGCCTTCTGCACCCAAATTGTGCGTTTATTTTCCAATAGCGTAACAATATCTGCGGACTACACAAACCCCCAACACACAATCTTTAAAGGATTCCATAGTCTCCAGCAACAACTACACGATATGAAAAAGAAAATCAATTCCTTTGCTGTCCTAGTCTATCCCCCTTTAACATCACGAAAGTCCGATTCAATCCTTCGCCGGTCATCGCATGCCTTCCCATTTTATGTCTCACGAGACCTTAAGTTCCCCGGACGTCTGCACGAAAGTGTTTCACTCTCCCATCGTCACCCGTCCGGCCGGGATCTATTAAAGACTCTTGTTCATTGTTCGTCATTTGGCAACCCTGACAACTTGTTACACCCCAAGTGTGTGTCCCTGCAAATAGACATGGAATCGCTTTTAAAGCGACAAAAGGGCCGCGCCGCCCTTACCGTCCCTTGAGCAGAGAACCACCGAGATGGCAGAGGAAACTGAATAAAATAGAACAACATCCTGCAAGGGGATGAAATCTATTTCCTCTGCTAGAACACTTCTCCCGGTTCCGGGACACACACACGGAAAATTTATTACCGGCCAAGTAGAACGGCAGCGGCACGGCGCGGCGCGGCGTAGGGAATGTAATAAATTCCGTTTCTCGCCGAGGACTAGTCCTCTGTTCACCTTTCTGTCGTGGCCCCCGCATCCGTCGCTCCGGCACTCGGCTGAGCTGCAGAGGCGGCGCTATTCGGGTGGTAAGTCGTTGGCGTAATCCTTTTCTTGTAGCAAACTCCAGTGAACTGTTTTACTCTCGATTTACCACCGTCTGCCGGAGTCCATTATTGCAGCAGCCTCGCTTCGTCCTCTGCTTCTGTGGCAACGGAGCGGCGGATGAAATGCGATGAGACGTGGTGTGGTGAGAGGAAGGACGAATCGCTTTGTGACATTTGTTTGTTTGCTGCCATGGGATGGGGATTGGTTGGTAGTTTTGAATTTGCTCGGGGATAAGTGGATTTCGTTTTGTACTAACCTTGATTCAGCTGATGGCTTACATCCAGGAGCGCTCTTCCAAAGACGTGCCAGCATGCCCATGTACAGGAAGCAGATCAGCGTCAGTGGCACGACGTACGACGATAGGAAAAAGGATACCTGTTGGATGAGAAAGAAAAGAAAGACGCCTTTGTGAGTGATGTTCATTAAATTGTGTCTTGTAATGGTTGACAGTGAGGCGATGTGTTGTGGTTGGCGGGTAAATGATGGGGGAACAAAAATCAATACTCGTAGTTGAGCTCATTACGTGGTAAAGTACAAAGTAAAAGACAACGACACCCACACCAAGCCCACACGCGGAAGCCGGAAGAGTGCGACGTGACCAGCCGAACCCTCGAGGGGGTTCAGCTCGGCACGACGTGACTGAATAAGGAGAAGGTTATGATTGATGTGAATTATTTGTTTACCCCATTAGTCACGGTCGTCGAATCGGCGCGGCGTAGGCGAGCGTACGCGTGAAATGGATACAACACCCACGCGAGTGCCTGCGTCGGACGCCACTGCCTGAGTGCTTGCCCTCGGGGGAGACCTCTGCCTTTGTTGCCGCCGCGCACTCGACCTCTTTGTTTCACTTCATTATTTCCTGTTTTTTTTCTCCCCCTGCCACCGGCTACACTCACACACTGAATGGGTGCGGATGGGCCGGACGCACCTGTAGGTCGTGTGGTTGGCATGGGAATTAATGCATGCGCCCTCGTATTTTATTGAAACTTAATGGCTCTTGTAATCTTATTAAGTGGACGCAAGAGTGAATTCGATTGGAGGTTGTTCTTGTCATGTAACGAATACTTACTCACCGGATGGCGTTTAGAGTGAGCTACGGAAATAGCCTCGACGAGGCGAGCGATAATGGAGCAGTCCTGTGCGGCTGGCGCCATATGCGGGGGGAGAGAATAATGGAAGATGATACCACTTTAGTGCGAGTGCAAATGGAGCTGTTCTTGGTAGGCTCTGGGGAGTGGGAGAATTGAGTGAAAGTTGAGGACCTCCGAAGAGAGATATAAAATGATTCGACAGTGAATTCGGCAGGCATGATGTCCGGTACGACTTTGGATGAAGTTGTGCTGTACAAGTTCTGACAAAAGGATTATAAATGTGGAAGGAAACGCGGAAATTGCTCAAATAAAGAGAATTTCTATATTCGGCGTTATTTTGTTTGCAAATGAGGAATACTTCGAGTTATCTTCGAATCGTTAGAACCGCCTGCAGAAATCATTTTGTGCGAAAAAAAAGCAGTACAATTCAATAGTCCGTTTTGTAAGTCTTCAATCCAATCGTCTTCCAAGCGGAAATAATGGCTACTAGCGAAGCCCTGCCCTGGTTGAGGTGGAACGTGGTGTCCGCCCACGATATCTGCATCTTTACGGATAGCAAGTCCCTGACATCCCTCCCCATAAACTCTAAAGTAGTCATAAACAGTCGCGCATCTCTTGACGAGAGACCCGAACAGTTTCACATTCGCCTTTGCTAGGTACCAGGCTATAGAGGCCTTTGGGGAAACTGCGAAGCTGATGAACTTGAAAAAATCACCACAAAACTGCCAAATATTGGAACCTCTTGTAACATAGGTGCTCCTTTAGCCGCCTTCAAGTTACAGCAAAATATTCTCAGTAAACAAAAACTCAATGCCAGATGGAAGACAGGCACTACATGCCAAATATACAAGCAAATCTGGCCCCGTATCGATCCAAAAATATCATCTCCTTAAAGAAATCCAAAACTGGCGCGGCAGTATGATTAATTACCGGACACTGCCAATTAGTGACTAGACTTAGATGCGATATCATGTGACTTTTTCAGCATCATTCCGGAGCAGATCTACAAAAAAAACTCTCACGTCATCACCAGAGGCACGATCTGCTAGAAGTCCGTTCTGGCTGCCATCACAGCGGTGAACGAGAGTAAACCGAAGTATATGCCGTCCTCAAGAGAGGACATACAACATCTACGTCTTGGGCAGGGCGTCACAATAGGCTGCTATAACATCAAGGTGGCTTGGTACTTTTTTTTACCTGAGCTCCGAAGTGAACAGTGTCAACAAACATTCCCGAGATCAAACGCGGAATGATCCATGCCAACCAAGTAACCATTAAGGTAACACAGTCTCTATTGCACAGAGGCATGGGCGATTGAAGAAGGCCTTGGTCACTTAGAGAGGAAATTTCTGCGTGCGATCTTTAGTCGTATTTGTTCATCTAATCGAGAAGATTCAATAACGAACTGCGCTAACTGTGCATCGTGCATGAGCCTAGTCAGGCGTATCCAGGATCCAACGATTCCAACTAACGTGGTAGACTACGTTTAGCCGAAAGCCTGAAGAGTCTTCCACTCTGAAACAGTGATAAAACGCAAGAGACCTTCTTGAATGGTCTTGGCGCCTGTTGTCTTTGAATCACTTATATAGGTCTCGTTTCAGCGTTCTAGTGATGTGGTTCAGGGACTAGTGTTAAATGATTTCGCTATAGAGCAGGTAGGTTCTTTCGCATACTGCGATGGGTGTCAGGGTTTTCAGTTCCCTCCCAGAATACGTCAGGCCTTCAAAAAGACTCTCATCACAGCCCATGCATATGTTTATAGTTTTTGCTATCTGATCCTTTTGTCTAAGCTAGTTCATCTGCTGCAGGGTATTGGAAATTCTTCGCACATAAACGGAGGTGCCGTTCCGTATCCGGAAGCTACATCTAGTGACATTGTCACTGACTTGCGAACTAAAACTTTAAGGGCCGATGTTGAATGTGAACCACACCTAAACGTCAAGCTTTTTTCTGCATTTCATTTGACATTTTTCAATTTCAGACTAACTCAATTTGAACCATGGAAAGATACAATGGTCAGAATGGTGGCAAGAAATGGCAACAGTGGATGATCGTCTTCAGTGAAGAGGCACATTTTCACCTCAGTGGATTCGTCAATAAGCAATGATAATCCAAGAGTGATTGTCGAAAAACTAATGCACCCACAAAGAGTGACTGTTTGGTGCGGTTTATGGGCTGGCGGCATCATCGGGCCGTATTTTTTCCAAAATGAGGCCGGTCAGGCAGTTACTGTGAATGGTGTTCGCTGTCGTGAAATGATAACGAACTTTTTATGGCCCGAATTGGAAGATATGATGGTGGACGATATGTGCTTTCAACAGGACGGTGCCACTTGCCACACAGCTAACGAAACAATGGCTCTTTTGCGCGACAAATTCAATGGCCGTGTTATCTCACGTGGTGGCGATGTCAATTGGCCGCCAAGATCATGTGATTTAACACCGTTGGATTTTTTTCTTTGGGGTTATTTGAAAGAAAAGGTGTACGTCGATGAGTCAGCAACAATTCAAGAGCTAAAGGATGAGATAATTCGGCACATTAACGACAAAGAACCTCAATTATGCTTCAGCGTCATCGAACATTTGGACCATCGTATGGAGGTGTGCCGACGAGGTCGCAGCGGCCATTTGGCCAATATTTTGTTCCATACGTAATTGAACCATACCAATATTAGCATAATAAGAAGAAATGCCAATAATTTCCTAAATAATTTGTGTTTTATTCAAAATCAATATCGGCCCTTAAAATTTAACCACAGAACATTGTCACTAATTTTCAAGCTACATTTGTTTATTACAACGAAAGTTCGCATTCCTCCCCGTCAGGAAACGAACATACTACGGCTTGCATAGTTGTCTCAGCACAGTTGTCACATTTTACAAGAATATTTGGATTTGAAATACGAGTTTTTGTGCCGAAATTATAACTTTTCAGAGCTCCTGTACACATTTGGTAATGATATGTAGCAGAATTGAATTAAAAAATATTCCAGCAAAATGCATAAATTGGGTTGTGAACTGGTACCCCTTCCAACATTTTCTTTAGAATCAGCCAACGTTTCCAAACCATAAGAAACGTCGGTTAGGAGACTTGGGGGCAGGTGGAAGGGATGAAGTTTTTGTTTCTGTAACGACAGCCGAGCTGTGTTTAACCGTTTAACCACTTCCAGGATAGTCCAGGAATGCAAGTCTTTTCTGAATTTTATCGGCAGTTTAAATTGGTCCGGGCACCACAAGAAATGAGATTGCCGATAAACTGGCTGGATAAACAAGGATCAGAGGACTGTCATAAGCTAAACCCGCGCTGGCACTACCTGCGTCCTTGGGTAGGGTTTTAATCAATAGTTGGACCTCTCGAGAGTACAACCGAAGGTGGCATGACTCTCCAGGATGTAGACAAACTAAGCGCAGGGTCCCTAACTCCTGTAAGAAATCCGCATCATTCTTGCTATCTCTTAACAGAAAAGACTTCAGATGACTTACCGGGCCACTACATTTTCGCAAAACACCTAAATGTGCTTGACCTGAGCGATGAAACCCTCTGTGATGGCTTTGGAGAAGACCACGACACTGCAGAGCACTTCCTCTGCCACTGTCCCACCTTTGCTCGAATCAAATGGCAGTTATTTGCTGCTGATGAGGTGAGAGCTGTCGATGTAGGTTAGTCATCACAGAGGCGCCTGCAATTACAGTAAGTTTAGATTGCTTCTTGGTAGTGATATGGACCAGTTGAGTCTGAGTAATCCTGTGTAGTGATTAAACGGCCAAAACTCCAAGTAATAGGAGAAAATAAAAAAATTAAAAATGGCCATGTAGACCGCATGGACAAGTTGGCGCCGTCACGAAGATTTCGAGTCTGTCAGAAAATCCGTCTGAGAACGGCTGCGTTTCACATGAGTCTTGAACTTTGGGTGTGCTATACCAGGTATCTCGCGCTACCTCATTTTTGCGGTCCACCCCAGGCTGTAGCGCTACACAATGAAGAAGGAGAAGAAGTGTACGTAAGACACACTCGCCAAAAAGATGCCCCCACGTGATTTTGCAAACTCTCCAAACCCTGTCCGCTGTAGTCAATTGCAAGAGCACCTAATCTTCAACAAAATCAAAGGCAAACTGCTAGAACTCTGCTATGTCATGGCCTCTGCGAACGTAATCCCTGGTTCCGACTGTCTGTAAGTCCCAATTTCGAGTCTAGTCAAACTGTTGACAGTCTTTTGTTAAGTCCTTGCCAAAGATTTGTGTGCAAGACATTCATTACTGCTTGTCTACAAATTTGTCCTTTCGTTTTTTTTTTCTTTTGCTTTTCCTTTGGTTCATGACATCTCCTGAATTTGTCATTTTTCATGCAGACAGTCTACGCCTTGCTCTGCCACAGAAGTTCCCCGCGGCGGTTCGGCTGATGGTGTAGCTCTTTGCATTTGCCTTTCAAAGGAATGATTGCCAAAACTCTGACCTTGCCCAAGAACGTGCATGAATGCGAAGAAAAAACGCTGAACAAAAAGAATCGTCCCCCAAATCTCATTCCGAAACGACAGCCAGTTAATTTGGAATATAGCATCTCGACTGGAAATCATTTCTTTTCCATCTTCTTCGCTTCCCCCGCCCCATCTGCAGGCAGGCAGTTTGACAGAAACCACTAGCATGACCTCGGTTCCCGTCAACGGAAGTGCATCATATCTCCCCGCACAAAGGACTCCGCCTAGTGGCTTCTTCGATGCCCCCACTGATACAATCCTCACTCGCCATGGTGGCATTAAGGACCCAAAATCCGATCCTTTTTTTCCCGTGACTGTGCGCGGTGCTCTTTCTCATTTGGCGTATCATTGCCCTTGGCGTGGATGCGATGCCATTACTCACTCCATTCTGACACAATTCCATTTCATAAGCTTCCGCTCAAGAGTCTCCGAGGCTCGCATCATTTTTCCGTTTAACTGGCGACAGGCGGAAGGGGGCGAACCGACTTGAAAACCGAAAAAGAAAAACATCCGCCATCCGCATTGTCAACATCAAGCAGACAAAATGAAAAAGTATCGCACCCAGGGACATCATTCTTTCGCATTCCATTGCATTCTAAAAAAAAAAAAACATTCACTTTATATATTTGGTCCTGACAAACAGTTATTTATGGGGTGGCATACAGGCGCGGTGCTGGGGACCAACTCATGCTTGTACTTCAGAGATAAGTTTCGCTTTCACTCGGCAGCACTTTGCTGAGCTGGAGTTGGAGTGAGGCCGTCTCCTCCTCGCTGCCTCTGGTTGATATCACATAAATCGCCATCATTGCTGTCCTGTCGTGTACCGTTATTGGATAGAAGAGCTGAGTAGGCAAAAAAATGTGTGCCGAGGGACTGTGGGGTACTGACACAGGCACTGGCACCGGCAGCTTTTGGTGACTTCATCGGATTTGGTGGGACAACTCTGTGAAGTGGAAAGTCGGTGCAAGGGTGTTCTTGCGATAGGAAGTGTCCTTAAAATTGACATGGATGGCTAAAGGGCAGAATGAGTGTCATCAGCTGGTTGGTGCCTTTGGCCATAACTTTCGACTGCCCTTCGTGCGGTTCTCCGATGAGGGACACGGGGAGAATGATGTCTGGCTGACTAGAGCTCAGTTGCAATGGCATGCTCCCTCTATTCATGGAGAAGAGACGACGATGCCCCAAAAAGGGGAGGAGAAAGGAACTTGTGTGGAAGGTGGATAAGTCAGGCAGTAGTGGCTTCAGAATGCACTTAGACGAGACGAGAGGTTCATTGTGCCGCCTGAGGCTGCTGATTGATTTCGTTGTGAAACCAACTATTTAGTCTTGAGACCCCTTGGAGCAATGTCATCGAATTCGCAGACGATATACCCCTTGTCACCGTAGCCAAGCGGATCCACGAAGTGAAGTGTCCGACAAACAAAACTGAGGCTCTTCTCATAACCAGTCGCAAGAATGTGGAATACAGGAGCTTCTGGGTTGGAAACCAAACCATCAATTCCAAGGCATCGCTAAAATAACTTGGGGTACCGACAGGCTTATCCTTTAGGCCGATGCCAAGTATGACAGCAAGTAGGCAAGGCGTTGTTGCAAGCAGCGCTCTCACAGAAGCTCTCCAAACGTCGCGTCGGTGGGCCTGGATATAATAAAACACGAAGTTGCCGGTTGGTTGTTGCACGTCGACTGAGACGAGATTCTGGCACAGGAAAACGCAGTGCGATCGCACGCTGTTGTAGATGTGCAGAGTGGCACTATGATTTTCCTGGCAGCGATAAGCAACCAACGGACGCGCAAAAACAGACGACGCTACAAAAGTGTCAACAAAGCAAGAAGCATACAACGCTGATCTTATGATCGATGGAATGCTTGCCGTATCATGTTCTCTATGATAGACACTCGCTCACACAAGCCGTCTACTTCAGCGGGCTGTGTGTCACTATATGCCCGTAGGCTTCTGCTATCCACAGTCGTTACCTCGGCCATACTTTACGCTGCCGCCATTTGGGCGGGGTACTTGCAGTGGAACAATGACAATGGAAAGTGTCGTGGGTGCACAGTTTCTGCGCGGCTTGCGAACTATCTGAGACGAAGCAGCTTGCGTGCTAGTCGGTATGGTCCCTATAGACATTTTCAAAAGCGAGATACAAAGGGTTTACCTATGGCAACTGCAAACCGTCAAGAGAAAAAGTTCATACAAGCCCAGGAGAGGGCTAGATCAGAAGCGGTGTGACAAGACCGGTGGAACAACTCCGCGAACGGGTGATGCATCAACGAGCTTATACCGATCATTGAACCTTGTACATCATGGCAGACAGGGGACGGCAACTACCACCTTACGTGTCTGGGCAGCTGGGCGGCTACAGCAAGTATTTATTCAAATGCGGAGACGACAGCCCGCCTTACTGGCCGGAATATCCAATGATGCAGAGCACGTGATGTTCCACTGGAGATGCTTTGCGGAGGACAGGATGGCAGTTGTTAAAGAGTTATGGTCCGATGGTAGGAAAGGCGCAAAAAAACTCTCTGCAGCTGCTATAGGGAGCGCTATAGGTGCATCCTTCGAATCGTTTATGTCATCATAAGAATTAGAGAGGCTACCAGGCAGCGCTCCCTATAGTAGCTCCAGAGGCAGCTCCATTGCACCCTTCACTTTCCCAGAGCCAAACTGGTGTTCAGGACATGTCCTCGAGTCATTAAAGGTCTTCTTCCACGTCCATCCATTAGGCAGTGTCCAGTCAAGACGCCCCATTATTCTATGTGGCTGTTGCCTTGTGGGTATGTGCGTCAACTCCTACGCCCTTGAACCTCGATGTCTAGATTCGAATCCCAGTACGACAAAAATAATTTTCACGGTCCCACCTCTTTCGAGTCACTGACAATGCTCAAGGAGTGCAACTGACTAGAAAAAGCTTCTCAAACTTGGCCGTTCGGAGTCGGCATGAAACTGCAGGTCCGTTCCACTCGTGAGAGAACAAAACAAGCAAGCGGTTGCTAAGGTGCTAGGCCCTGACACTCTACGGGCTGTAGCGCCATCCATATTATATTATTATATTAGATCTGTGAAGAGGTGAGTTCGTGACTGGAGTTGGACATGTAGCAAGGGGTGTACTTATGTCAGAGTGTTCAAATTCAAGTGGCATGGCTTTTGCTAGCCCGGAAAGTTCCTCCCGCTTCACACTTTTAAGTAGGGTCCCGATGAGCTATGTCCAACACAGGCGATGATTAAACTGTGATCCACCATCACCACTAGACATAAGGACACAACTTTAGGGCTTATCGGGATAAAGTCCGTGAAAATGATCAAGGACGGAAATTAAGCTCAATTTGAGCCAGAAAAGTACTCTTCGGATGGCCATAATTTCAGCCTGCGAAATGCTGTGCATCTCACGGAGTCGTTTGGACCTTCTCAAAGTATAAACGACTCCGTGAGATGCACAACCTTTCACAACACTGCCAAAGTGCCAACTCCGTCCAATGTTTTAGGAAAAAATCCGTAGTGATTAAATAGGGCTCTACCTCTGCATTGTCTTGATGGAAAACTTAAATGATGAGTGAGAGAAGAGAGTACAGGACATAAGAAGAGACCCTTCGTGATCTTCTCTTTTCTGTTCAATCAAACAAATCCAACAATTTTTTAGAAAAGTAAAGCGCCTTGTTTTTTCATGCATTTCAGTTCTTTTTAATTTTCAATTCCAAAAACAGAATCACTAAAAAATCGATTGAAAAAAAACTCTTCAACAAAGTGCCGCAAAACCTTTCGACCACACTGTCACCCATCGGTATCCTTCAGCACACGGTTCCATTACCCATTTCACTTGGCATAACAACCAACAACTGTCATCCTCTTCACCGTTCAGCAAAGCGTTTCTGTAATTTCAGTTAATTTCGCAGCAACTCATGGCCGTGCCCACGTGCTTGCGACCACACTCTCCGCCAAGAAGTCACCGACACCTGGCCCCGACACCGGTCCACTGTGCAGCCGATTTCCATGACCGATTTGAGTTACGGCAAAGTGGTTTTGCCGGATTTTTATGGAATTATTGCCGAGCTAATCACTTCATTAAATCGCACTTTTATTTACTGAATCCACCAGGCGGCAGCGGAGCGAGATCGTAATCGTTTCTGGTTTACGGCTGAGCGCCCATGGCGACGAGTGCCTTCTCGCCTAGTCCTACTCCTCTGTCGCAGTGAGGTGTGAATGCTTGAGTTTTAGCGCGCGCTTGTGTGTGTGTGAATGAAAGAAAACATTGGAAGTGACTTATGGGAGCGTGAGGAGCTGCAGACGTATCCCAAGATTTATGACCATCTTTTGGAATCACATTAGTCAGTGGTGCGGGGCGACAGAAGTGATGTCGTAAGTGTGTGTGGGACGAGGTGGATGCGGATTAATGGTTAATTTGGTGTCAGGAGCTGTGAAATTTACGTGAAATGTCAATTTGTGAAGTTTATTGCAGCGAGCGTGTATGAGCCGCGCGTGGTGAAGAGGGAAATGATGTTGTCTTTAGAGGTTCGGATGAGCTTGTAGGCAATTTTAGAGCTGAAACTAACATCGACGGAGGATGTTGAGTGGAATCCTTGGAGACAGAGTGGGGCGTGAAATTGATGACTTGGGAGCTCACAAATCTCATATCGGTGAAGGAGTTGTGCTACACGTGTTGGATCAGATATTTTATTCGATTCCATAAAGACGAGATGTTCCCGATTTTTTAAGGAGATGTCCTTTAGGAAGTTGAGGAATGTTTTTTAGGAGGTTTCGACGCTTCGTCGTCTCTTGAAATAACCGTTCTTAGTCATTGCGTCAATGAAAGAAGCCCCTACTACGATTGAGCGAATGCAACCGGGTAAAACAGATACAGACGGATAAAGGTGCAATTAAGAAGAAGAAGATGGCGACTCTTAGGAGCGCCTAAGATGAGTCTTCGACTCCGAACAAGTGGGACAACGTACAAGAGGATGCCTGCGTCTAATGTGGCGCTGCCAAGTAGAGAGGGACGTCAACCAACTTGGTTCGCATAACTAGAGGCAGCTAGCCAGAGGTCGCGTTAGCTGGAGAAGATTGTTGGCTGAGGCTCTCGTGCATCCCGGACTGTAGCGTGGGACAATGGAGAAGAAGAAATCTTGGCATTTTCGTAGATCAGCATCTGTGCATCGTGGTTGGAATGATCATAGGAATTAAATAGTTCGCAAGATTAATTGTATCCGATGTGGCCTTAGCCCACCACAGAATTATACACCAGCCATTTGTTCTTCCTCGCATTGAGTCGGCTATACAATGTTGGCAAGGACGGACTCCAAAGGTTCGCACGTAGCTTTTAACACTTGCACATGATTTGATTTTTTCCCAGAATTTGCTAAGGGGGCCACTGGATGCACACAATATTAAGGTTTGTGCAATCTTTAAGAACTTTTTTGAATACCAGAAGGCAACATTCTGTGAACACACTGCCACACACTCCTACACCTATATAGATTAAAAGCGCAGATGCAAAAAATTGTAATAAAAGTAAAGGGTGGTTCAATTTTAAGGGCCGATGTTGAATGTGAACCACACCTAAACGTCAAGTTTTTTTTCAGCATTTCATTTGACATTTCTCAATTTCAGACTAACTCAATTTGAACCATGGAAAGATACACAATCGAGCAATGCGTTAAAGTTACTCAGGCTCATTATAAAAATGGGCGTTGAAATCAAAATGCATATCGTGCACTTCGTGATTTTTTCGGTCAATTTAATCGTCCAAATGTGCGTACAATCGGAAAAATCGTGCAAAAATTTTAGCAAACCGGGTCTGTAGGAGATGTGAAAACACCAGTGCATGCTCGTACAGCTTGTACTGCAGAAAATATTGCTGCTGTTCACGACAGTGTGGCTGAAGAGCCGTCCACCTCAACTCGTCGTCGTGCCCAACAATTGCACCTCTCACGCTCGTCGTTGATGAACATTATGCATAAAGACTTGCATTTACACGCTTACAAGGTGCAATTGGCTCAAGAACTAAAGCCTCTTGACCATTTCAAGCGTCGTTAATGGTCAGAATGGTGGCAAGAAATGGCAACAGTGGATGATCAATTTTCGAAGAAAATCATCTTCAGTGATGAGGCACATTTTCAACTCAGTTGAATTGTCAATAAGCAATGATAACCCAAGAGTGATGGTCGAAAAACCAATGCACCCACAAAGATTTTCTGTTTGGTGCGGTTTATGGGCTGGTGGCATCATCGGGCCGCATTTTTTCCAAAATGAGACCGTTCAGGCTGTTACTGTGAATGGTGTTCGCTGTCGTGAAATGATAACGAACTTTTTATGGCCCAAATTGGAAGATATGAATGTGGACGAAATGTGCTTACAACAGGACGGTGCCACTTGCCACACAGCTAACGAAACAATGGCTCTTTTGCACGACAAATTCAATGGCCGTGTTATCTCACGTGGTGGCGATGTCAATTGGCCGCCAAGATCATGTGATTTGACACCGTTGGATTTTTTTCTTTGTGGTTATTTGAAAGAAAAGGTGTACGTCGATAAGCCAGCAACAATTCAAGAGCTCAAGGAAGAGATAATTCGGCACATTGACGGCATAGAACCTCAATTATGCTTCAGCTTCATCGAAAATTTGGACCATCGGATGGAGGTGTGCCCCCGAGGTCTCGGCTGCCATTTGGCCGATATTTTATTCTATGCATAATTGAACCATAAAAATATAAACATAATAACAAGAAATGAAATTAAATAATTTGTGTTTTATTCAAAATCAACATCGGCCCTTAAAATTTAACCACCCTTTATAACTTGGGGGGCCGGACAGTCCGGACCTGGACCTGGCTTCTACAGCAATCACTCGTGTCGTGCGTGCTATTGACCTATCATAAAAGGATAGGATCTACAGTTGTATACCAACTCAGAACGAACCCTTTTCGTTCATGTCACAGGTCTATGGATCTCTTTGCCCATAGATCTGCGAAGAATCAGAAACACACAATTTTTAAAACAGGACTTCTTTCGTCTTATAAATTCGGGAATTGAAATTGGAATCCCCTAGGCATATGAGTCGACGCACCAACCCACTAAGTCACGACGACCACGATGCAGGAAATTAGTTATCTAATGTTAGTAGTGAGAAATCGAACAGTTGTTCGTTCATTTAGTTGGGTCTTGTATTGTGGAACTCAGTTTTCTTTGCTCCAGTCCGGGGTGAACATGGGCCTTAACCAACAAGCCTCTCCAGTCAGCACGATATTTTGCCAGCTGCCTCCAATTGTGCACACCAAGTTGGTTGAGTTGCTTCACGACTTGTGTGCGCCATCTCGTTCGAGGACATCCTCTGTTGCGTTCTCCCAATGGCTCGGAATCGAAAACTCTTCCGGCCAGAGCTGTGCTCTACATGACCTAGCCATCTTAAGCGTTGGATACGAAGACGCTTAACTAGCATGCCGCTGTACAGCCCTTACCAAACAGGGCCAACGATCGCACGTATAACATTTCTCTCAAAATAACCAAGAGCTCCTACATCCGCTTTCAAAAGCGTCCATGTCTCTGCGTCATAGAGTAGGACAGGGATGATCAGGGGTTATACAAAGCCAGCTTGGTGCTTCGAGAGATGGCTCTCTAATTCAATTGCGTCTTGAGCCCAAAGAAACAGCGATTGGCAAGAGTAATTCTGAACTTGATCTCGGTTTCGGTACTGATGTTATTTTCCCTGTGCCGAGGTAGACGAAGTCCTTGATCACATCAAAGTTCCTGCTGCCCATTATGACACTCTGTCCGAGACGTTGATGTTGTGAGTCCTTCCATGATGGCAGCATGTTCTTTGTTTTGTCCTGATTCACTGCCAGACCCATTTTAGCCGCTTCCGCTTCAATGGCAGCAAAAGCCTCATTGACGGGTCGCTGTGTTGGTTCAATCACTTCAGTGCCTAAATAATGTAACTTCCTCACCACTAAAAAAAATGTCAGAGTTCCGGAACAACAACCTGCCTCGGCACTCATTTTTATGTACACTATTTAAATTGCTGGCATGAATAGAGTACAACTGAACTACAGTAGACAAATAAATACAAAACAAATAAATAATTGCAAGAGCTACCAATGCAACAAGAAAAAGTCATCGTTTGGTGCGGTTTATGGGCTGGTGGTATCATTGGACCGTGCTTCTTCAAAGATGATGCGAATCGTAACGTAATTGTGAATGGTGAGCGCTACCGTGAGATGATATCCAACTTTTTTTTTTGCCCAAAATGCAAGAGCTTGACTTGCATGACATGTGGTTTCAACAAGACGGTGCCACATGCCACACAGCACGCGCAACAATGGTCTTATTGAGGGGCGAGTTCGGTGAACATTTTATTTCACGTTCGGGACCGGTCAATTGGCCGCCTAGATCGTGCGACTTAACGCCTTTAGACTATTTTTTGTGGGGCTATGTTAAAGCTCATGTCTATACAGACAAGCCCGCTTCAATTGACGCATTGGAAGACGACATTGAAGCATTTATTCGTGAGATACCGGCCGAAATGTTGGAAAGAGTATGCCAAAATTGGACTAAGCGGATGGACCATTTGAGGCGCAGTCATGGTCAACATTTGCATGAAATAATCTTCAAACATTAAATTATATGGACGTACTATCGATTCAAATAAAGATTTCATGCATTTTTCTGAATTTTATGTGTTTTTTCTTTTGAAAAACTTTCCTATAGTTTTTTAAAAATCACCCTTTAGTTCTGTTCGTTGTTCCATCAACTTCAACTCTTCCTTTCTCTAACTATACTCACTCTTAAGACATGAGCGATATTACACGAGGAATAATAATGATCCCTTTCCTTCTGAACTGAACCGCCTGAACAAAAGAGAGAGAGTGGCCAACAACAAGGTGAATCATAGGCAATCGCCTTTGGACCTCGAAAGGGTAAGGTTGTTGGCTTGTTAGGGGTTGAAATTCGCTTCAACAGTACAATATCATTCATGCACATTCATGTTCCGTTTAATCTTATGTATGCAGCCTAATTGTGCAGTGGTATCTAAATCAAAGAAATGAAATAGCCTAAGTCAGACATGGCTAATGTTTGTTAATAAAATGTGGCTTTGAATAAGACAGGCCTTGAAGGAAATTCCAAAATCTACTTCACACAAAAGTTTCCTTATCTTATCGCATCACCCCTCTCGTGTCACTCGACTCAAACCTGGCGACATAAAACTATAAAATTCCACCGCTCGAGAGATACAACATCACGTCGACCTCGAATAGTGGCAGCACAACGTTCTTCTAAAGTCAAACAAAACCACTGGCTCGGACTGTGCACTGAAATCTTCAAAGCAGCTCGAGAAGATCTAGATGGCGCTCAGCCATCATGTTGGCATGCATGTCTGATTAATGAAATGTCTGCAGCTGTTTCTTATCAATCTGATAGATCCTCATCAAAATGCCTTCACCCCAGAGAAGTCAACAGTAAATCACATTTTCCAGCTACGACAGAAGAGATCAAGATTAAGGAAGCCCCCGAGGTACCGACAAAAAAACATTTTTTCCTTCATGATTTCCTTTCATTTCCGAGCACAACATCCTCCATTCATTTGACATTCAAAGACAAATTCACTTCCGGTTAACATTTCGTCGCCACTGTAGACTTCGCAGTTATTTCCCGTCACTCCATCGTCTTCTTTTGACAATGTTGCCTGGCTTTTTATTCCTCCTGGCGAGGACGGGAGAAGCATCATCTGAGAGTCGAGATTCTTCACACCGACAAGAGGAAGATTTTTGAAATTTTAGCCCCCACCTACGCTGTCCTCGCCCACCATCCCCTCGAGCGTAGTTCATCCCGTAGGCGAAACCGAATCATCTCCCCTGATGAAGACAATTAACAGAACACCGTGACAGCCGCAAATGTTCGTGTGGGCCGAACACTCTGACGGGAGGTCATTCCGTGGGCCTTTGTGTTCGTCGAGCATTTTATCTCTCACCGGTTGATGGTCCAATTCACTTTTCGAACTAATTACATTTAATCAAAGGACACTCCTCCCCAGAGCGGGCGAGGTGAACAGGCACACAAGCCGGAGCGCAAAGATTTCAATTTCTTGAAGTTTGTCTTATCCGTCCTCGGCCATGAATATAATAACCTGTCGAGAGGCCACTCGAGCGGCAAGCGAATGCCTGGACGAGGGTGTGGCAAGTAATTTGCTTCGGCCTTTTGTTTCAATGATGTGACTTCTCGCTTGGAGTGTGTCCTCTGGTGATGATTTCATTTAATAACAAAAGACTTCGAGTTGAAACATCACCCGAAGTGAAGGCGGCCAAGTTGCTCGGTCAGTCAAAGAGCTTTATCTTCACAAATCGAGTTTGCAAAGGTCGCACAAGGGAAAGGATACATATTTGGACGTCAGGTTGATTATTTCCTATCGTGGAATGTTGTTTCTCGAGGGTGCTGATGCGGGGGAATTTGAATGGCATCCCGAGATTTGGGGGGGAGCTCGATGAAAAGATGTGCGAGTTGTGATTGTTCTGGCGAAACAATGGAAAGGATACAACAATCAGGAGCACTTCAACTGAATTCGCATTCACTTTTGTTCTGACGTTGGGGGGAACGACCACGTCTATCGGCTTGAATGAGCCAAAACAATGAACTTATCCGAAAACAGATCGACAAGGGATTTGGCCTTTTATCGGGATGAAATGGACTAAGACATGGGGTAAGGGATGCCACTTAAGGGCGAACGGTTGTTGTGGGGATGAGCTTATGGCGTTGTGGTGCACTTTGGTGGGGAGTTCCGTGGATGCGTGAACATTATCACCAGTTTCAAGGTATTGGCATAATCTTACTCTGGTGTGTCATTTGATCAAAGTAGGGGCGGTAGGATCTTTATTGACAACCTTCTGACAAGATGACACAGAAATCGAAAAGGTCATATCTTCGTCAACACTCGCCTAAATGGATACAATACTTTCTTCAGTACGAACTCAGTAGGACTACTGACTAACAATGACGTCGACAATTGCAATGAATACTGTCTGAAGTTAGAACTGGCTTAGTCGGGTAAGGCAGAACTGCTACCCTTTACCAGAAGGGAAGAGGAACAGAAGAGGAACAGAAGAGGAACAGAAGAGGAACAGAAGAGGAACAGAAGAGGAACAGGAGAGGAACAGAAGGGGAACAGAAGAGGAACAGAAGAGGAACAGAAGAGGAGCAGAAAAGGAACAGGAGAGGAACACAAGAGGAACAGAAGAGGAACAGAAGAGGAGCAGAAAAGGAACAGGAGAGGAACAGAAGAGGAACAGAAGAGGAACACAAGAGGAACAGAGGAGGAACAGAGGAGGAACAGAAGAGGAACAGAAGAGGGACAGAAGAGGAACAGAAGAGGAACAGAAGAGGAACAGAAGAGGAACAGAAGAGGAACAAAAGAGGAATAGAAGAGGAACAGAAGAGAAACAGAAGGGGAACAGAAGAGGAACAGAGGAGGAACAGAAGAGGAACAGAAGAGGAACAGAAGAGGAACAGAAGAGGAACAGAAGAGGACCAGAAGAGGAACAGAAGAGAAACAGAAGAGGAACAGAAGAGGAACAGAGGAGGAACAGAAGAGGAACAGAAGAGGAACAGAAGAGGAACAGAAGAGGAACAGAAGAGGAACAGAAGAGGACCAGAAGAGGAACAGAAGAGGAACAGAAGAGGAACAGAAGAGGAACAGAAGAGGAACAGAAGAGGACCAGAAGAGGAACAGAAGAGGACCAGAAGAGGACCAGAAGAGAAACATTCTTGAGTTAAACTAAAAATGGAGTTGAACTCACACTCTCAAAGACGGCAGAATACCTTCGCGTCATACTTGATTCCAAACTCATTTGGAAGGAAAACACGACGACACGTGTAAATAAGACGTATGTGGAGTTATACACGTGCAAACGTGGCTTCGGTAAAACATGGGGTCTCAAACCACGGGTGTTACGCCGGCTATACATACCGATAGTAAGAACCATCTTGACGTACGGTTCTCTACTAAGGTGGAAAGCATTGGAGAAGAAATATAATCTCAGTTAACCAGATAACCAGAGAGTCCAAAGACTGGCCTGCCTAAGAATAGGAGGTTGTCTTAGAACAACGGCGATGTCAGCACTAGAAGCCATCATGTACCTCCCTCCGCTCGACCTATTCTGAAGCAACAGTGCAGCCTCATCGGCCCCAATGATCGGAGAATCGGGATTTTGGAGGGAAAAACCATACGGTCACTCTGTCATAGTAACAAAATGGAAAGCAGTACAAAATATAGGTCTAAATCAGACTATTTGCCTCCAACCCTGGCCCCGAAAAAGGGCTTCAGTCAGTGGTTTCCGGGCCGGATACAATAGCAGAAACATATGGTAATAGCAGAGGAGAGGAGGAGGAGGAACTATGAGCGGCTCAAAGGCGAGCGAGTGTAAAGATGCGGGGCTCTTCTCTGGCCTCTTCGAAAAGTCTCTGGCACTAAGGGGCGAGTGCAGCTTCCTTCAAGCCAAAGCGACTGCTATACATGAGGCAACGGAGTGGAGAGGTCAGAACGTAACCGACAAATCGGTCATCATTTTCTCTGATACCTAAGCGGCAATAACGGCCATAGCATCTGGCATTCTGACACTGAAGATTGATCGGTTAAGCTTGGTAAACGCGATGAACCTCTGCTGGGTATCGGGGCATACTGGAATCCAAAGACCGGAAAAGGCGGACAGCCTCGCAAAAATGGGATCGGAGCTGGAGGAATCTTCATCAATCCAGTATGTGCATACGCCGCTCAGCTGCATAAGGAAGAATCTAGGGAACGAACCCGTAGATAGAGCTGGAGCTCGATGGCTTGGCCTGAATATTGCATCAACGGCGAGGACTCTATGGCCGACGCTGAGTAAAAAGATATCAAAATCATTGATTGGTTTTAGTCACATAGCCTTGCGCTTGCTAATAGGTGTCTTTACTGGGCACTCCACCATAGGTAACCAACGACGATATCACACCGATGAACGACGAAAAGAACCAACGAAACAAAATGAAGCGAAAATGTGTAATATCAAGTTATGTTTTATTTGTACAAAATAAATCAATTTGGTACTTATCTGGGTGACGAGTGGAATCCAAGTGATCGAGAGACCCTGAGATCGAAAGCTCGACACCGCCGCTCACCCAGAATTCGAACAGTTAATACAATTGGGTAAGATTACATAGAGAGAGTGTATAACAATTAAATAATATGGCTTGAATATGAGAGCAAGAGATGAAATGAGAGCAAAATTAAATGAGAGCAAAATTAAATGAAACCAAATATAAGAGAAATGAACGAAAAGCAAATATAACACAAATCACTGAATGTAACATCGATGATCTCCAAGAGAATACTACGTCTAATCCGAAACATCCCGGCCCCCCTGAAACGAGTTTCAGGACGATGGGAGGTGTACTAGTTTAGAAATCGGACGGACGAAGGTTCCACCGATCGTTCTAACGTTGGCAACTCGCACATGACCATCTGAGCCCGGGCTAACATCTTCAATTTTACCCAGTACCCATTTGGTGGGCGGAAGATTTGGCTCCTTTAGAACCACTATGTCCCCAGGTTTAAAGCTTGTTGTCGGTGTTCGCCATTTCGGTCTTTCTTGAAGAGTTGTGAGATATTCGTTGTGCCATCTCTTCCAGAACCCCTGTACCATGTTCTGAAGATGATTCCAATGTCTCAAGCGGTGCGGGGGAGTGTCCAACAGGTTTGGCTCAGGAACTGCTGTGAGAGGTTCACCTACGAGAAAGTGAGCTGGGGTTAATGGGTTTAAATCACAGTCGGACATAGAACATAAAGGACGTGAGTTAAGTACGGCCTCAATTTGACATAACACTGTGTGCAAGTCCTCGAATGTTAGCAACGACTTCCCAATAACGCGACGCAAATGCATCTTTACTGCCTTGACTCCAGCCTCCCACAACCCACCAAAATGTGGGGCGGCGGGAGGGATGAAATGCCAAGTTATGCCGTCTCTTGCTAATGTAGAAGCGATGAGGTCATTGTGAGCTTGCTCCATAACCAACTTATGCATCTCGTTCAAACACCTACGCGCTCCTTGAAAATTTGTGCCGTTGTCGCTGTATATGTTCGAGCATTTGCCACGACGAGACACAAATCGACGTAATGCTGCGATGAAAGCTTCAGTGGTCAGATCGCTTACTACCTCCAGATGTATCGCCTTGGTTGACATGCATATGAAGAGGGCTATGTAAGCTTTCGATAGAATGGGCTTTCGAGTGCGAGATAATTTAATGGTCAGTGGCCCAGCGTAGTCACAACCTGTGTTTGTGAAAGGGCGACTAGGTTGTATGCGGTATGCAGGTAATTCACCCATGAGTTGTTCGCTTGTCGATTTCCGTTGCATGAAACATGGTTTGCACGAGTGTATGATAGAACGGATAAGGTTGCGACTCCCCAGGATCCAGTATTGTTGTCGAACGAAGGCGAATGTCTCGGACACTCCAGCATGCATATAACGTTGATGGATATCTGAAACGATTAGGGCTGAAACCGGATTAGCTTTTGGCAAGATAATAGGGTGTTTGATGTTGAACGATACGCTCGCGTGCTTAATACGTCCGCCTATACGGAGTAGTCCATCAATGTCCAAGAAGGCTGAGTATCTCAACAGCTTGGATTTGGGAGGAAGTTGGTGTTTAGTACGCAGATGTTTAATATCGTCTTCAAATGATTCGGCTTGCACATATTTTAGGATGATGGCCCAAGACGTTCGGATTTCGGCATACCTCAACCCGTGAGTTGTTCGATCGACCGCTCTGCATCGACAGTTAGACAGAAAGCGAAGACAGTAAGCAACTACTCTCTGCAACCGATACCACGACGAAATCTTGTGGACTAATTCATAAAGAACATGAACACTAACCGACGCGGTGAATACGTGTTTATTAATTGGTCTCTCCTCCAGTTGAAACAATCTATTAGAGAGACGCGGTTTTGGCCAATGTTCTTCTGATAACGTCAACCAGGGCGGACCGGTCCACCACAGCGCGTGTTTGTGAAGATTCGAAGGAGGCACTCCGCGTGACGCGCAATCAGCAGGGTTACTTTCGGTCGGAATATAGCGCCAGCAATGTCCGGGTAAAGTCTCTAAAATTAGTGCAGTACGATTGGCGATAAAGGTTGTCCAGCGACGTGGTGGTGACGAAAGCCAATGGAGTACAATTTCGGAGTCACACCACGCGAAAGTCTTTAAGTTTATGTTAATGACCGACGACTTAATGAGATTTATCAACCGGGTCAATAATAATGCACCACAGAGTTCAAGCCGGGGAATGGAGATCGGTTTCAATGGGGCGACTTTGGTTTTTGCCGCTACTATAGTGACAACTGTTTCACCTGTAACCGATTTCGAGCGCGCATAAACAACGGCTGCATACGCTACGGAGGAAGCATCCGAAAAGCCGTGAAGCTCTATATTTTCCTCGGACGAGAACACATTTCGCGATACCTGGATCTTTTCAAACGATGGGAGTTGTTGGCGATAACTTATCCATTTTTCAGCGAACTCAGATGGTAAGGCATCATCCCATCCCAATTTCACCTGATATGACCAGAGCTGCTGAAACATTATTTTAAATAAAATTACTGATGGAGATAGTAGACCGAGTGGATCGAAAATTCGAGCAATTTCCGAAAGCAAAGTTCTTCTGGTTAAAGCAGGACAGGATTCAGGGAGATTAATTCGAAATGAATACACATCCTTGGCAGGATTCCAATACATGCCCAATACCCTAATAAACGATTGGGAGCGTTCGGGATCAACAAAAGAGTACTCACAATCTTCCGGACGTTGTTTCGTTAGAAGAGTCCAGCAATTAGAACTCCATTTCCGCAACTGTAGCTTGGCTTCTGAAAGTAACAACACTAATTCCGTTTGTAGACTCAGAAGCACTTCAACCGAATTTGCACCAGTCATAATATCGTCAACGTATACGTCGTTGAGCAATATTTTAGCAGCGTTTGGGTACTTTTCATGGTAGTCGTTTGCGATCTGCTGCAATACGCGAACCGAGAGAAATGGTGCCGATGCAGTTCCATACGTCACGGTACGTAAACGAAAGTGTTGTAGTTCTTCACCAGGGTTTGAACGCCACACGATGCGTTGGTAGTCTGTATCTTCTGCACGAACCCATATCTGTCGAAACATTTTGACAATGTCGGCAGTGAACACGAACCGATGTTGACGAAACCTTAAGCATACCCCTAGCAAATTACGCTGAATGGATGGTCCGATTAGAAGTTGACTATTCAATGATTGCCCGTTTCTATCCTTTACGGAACCATCAAACACGACGCGTAGTTTTGTCGACGTTCGTTCTGATCTTAACACCGCGTGATGAGGTAGATAAAATTGTTGCGAAGAGTCCGTATGTAGATCACCACTGGGTATCGGCTCCATATGACCGAGCTGAATGTATTCTGTCATAAATTGTGTATAGAGTTTGCTTAATTCCGGATTATTTCGAAACCGACGTTCCATTGAATACAATCGCGAGACCGCGGCGTGCATCGTATCTCTAAACTGCGGTGACGGGGTTTTGAATGGAAGAGCAACGACGTACTTCCCGTCAGGAGCGCGAGTGAATGTCTTCTGAAAGTGATCTTCAGCTGGGTCATGTACACTATCATGGGCCGTGAGAGGAGGAACATATTCTAACTCCCAGAACCGCTGCAACAGACCATCTACATCTAGAGTCGAATGGAACGAAGAAATATTTGGAGGATCACAATCCGCATCAACTAACTCCCCTGAAATTACCCATCCGAATGAAGTGTTTTGAGCGATAGGTTCTCCTTGTTTTCCAAAGACTTGTTCAGGACGCAAAATTGACCAGACCTTGTCAGCTCCCAACAGGACGTTGATTGAATTAGATGCATTGAAATGTGGATCTGCCAATCCCAAATTACGAATATGCTCCCATCTCGAAATGTCAAAACTTTGGGATGGTAATTTGGTGGTTAATTTACTTAGCACGAATACATCGACCGATAAGTGTGTTGAGTTGCATCGCGAAAAAAGTTGAATCGACATACATCCCTTGGTATATCCAGCTTCGGTATTGGATAGACCCATTACGGGAATACGAGAATGAATTCGGGGTAACCCAAGTCGTTGTGCGAATGATTCCGTAATGAAAGACGACTGGGAGCCCGTATCTAATAGAACACGACACTCAATAAACCGCCCCCGATTGTCTTGAAGTTTAGCTAGGATTGTTGGCAAGATTGTTTGTTTGCGAATGCTAAACTCAAGCGAATGGTTGCTAACCAATGGGGTGGTCAAACTGGATTTGAGATTTCGATTAACTGGAACGAGAGATGGTAATGATACGGATGGTGTGGAGGATGACGAAGGCTGGCAATTTGTTGATGTTAATCCCGACGACAAGCGGTTTCGAAAATCCTCATGATGGACAAGAGTGTGATGACGCGATTTACACACACGACAGCGAAACGAAGATCTACACTTAACAGAGGCATGTCCAACACGAAGACAATTAAAGCACAAAGACTGAGTTTTCACAAAATTCCGACGCGATACTATGTCTAGAGACAGAAATTGAGAACACTGGGAAAGAGTATGATCGCTTTTGCACATTGGACACCGGGTATTGTTTTCAGAGGCCTTCACTAAATGTGCTCGAATATGACCCGAATGGTTTGAACGCGATGCAGTCGAACGATGAAGAGATTGGCAAGTTTCTAATGCGTCACACCTGATTTCAAGAAATTGAACGAGGTCGAGTACGGAACTATCATCTCGAGAGCCCACCTCCTCCGCCCACGCTTGTTTTGTTTCACTGTCTAACTTGGTAAGCAATAGGTAGATGAGCCATGGATCTCGACTATTTTTCCCGAGCGCGTTCAGACCACGAATGACTTCATCTGCTCCGTCCGTAATTTTGCGAAGTGTTTGCACATTGGAGGTACTAAGAGTCGGTAAGGAAAGAAAGCTCTGTATAAATGACTGTACGATTAAATTTGTCCGATCATATCGTTTTTCCAATCTGTCCCAAGCTTCAAGATAATTTGCATCTGAAATTGGAATGTGTTTTATCACATTGGCCGCTTCGTCGCGCAAAAACGATTTTAAATAGTGAAATTTCTGTGTAGCTGTTAAGTTCTTGTTGTCGATTGAACCCATGAACAGATCTCGAAATGACGGCCAGTCTTTGTAGTTGCCCGAGAAGGGCGGCATTACAATCTGAGGTAACTTAACTTCCGAACACGTGGTAGTTGAGGAATCTAATTTGTTCATCAGGGCGGTGTGTTGATCTGCGAGCCGATCAAGGGCTGGATTACCGGAATTCGTTTCCTCCTGGTTTTGTCGTTCACGTATGGCCTTTTTCAGACCCGAATGTGCTTCGAAATACTTAGCTTCGTAAGTAGCAAAATCGTGTTCGTATTCCTGGATTTCGTGGTCCTCCACGTGCTGCAAGCATTCAAAATGCAACTGCGAAAATTCGGACCATGTTTCTACCACTCTGCATAATCGAATTTCAAGCATCTCCAGACTTGTAGACCCATCTATGGTTGCCAGAAAATCCACCGCACGCGTTAAGCCTCCCTTTGCCGTGCCGCGCTTTTGCTTCAACGCCTTCATACCTCGTCCGAAGCAAACAAAAAAATAACCCGAGTGTGCCTAACGCTTAACGAAAATTAGATAACTTTCTAGAGTTCGAAAGAGGATGGCACTACGGAACCGATATTTAAATAATTTTTCGTATTAAACTTGAAAGTTCTAGAAAATAGTCTACAGCACTCGAATAGGAAAGTTCACTCACGTGGTTTTGTTTCACCAGTCAAAATAGTTACCATTTACATGCACTTATTATATTTGAAACATACATTCATACATAATACGTAAAGGTCTTTTAAATTCTTTATTTATCCGGCTAACGAAGGACCAAAATGTTTTTGAATGTGACGTAACCAACGACGATATCACACCGATGAACGACGAAAAGAACCAACGAAACAAAATGAAGCGAAAATGTGTAATATCAAGTTATGTTTTATTTGTACAAAATAAATCAATTTGGTACTTATCTGGGTGACGAGTGGAATCCAAGTGATCGAGAGACCCTGAGATCGAAAGCTCGACACCGCCGCTCACCCAGAATTCGAACAGTTAATACAATTGGGTAAGATTACATAGAGAGAGTGTATAACAATTAAATAATATGGCTTGAATATGAGAGCAAGAGATGAAATGAGAGCAAAATTAAATGAGAGCAAAATTAAATGAAACCAAATATAAGAGAAATGAACGAAAAGCAAATATAACACAAATCACTGAATGTAACATCGATGATCTCCAAGAGAATACTACGTCTAATCCGAAACACAGACAATGCGTCCGACTTTTGCAGAAGCTGCTGAGACAATGAGGAAATATAATCTATCCAACACCTGTTCTGTGTTTGCTTAGCCCTAGCAAAGGAAAGGAGACGGTTCCTAAAAAAGGACTTCTTCGTAGAGTTGGGGGACTTGACCGGTGTTGAACTTAAAAATCTTCTAAGATTCATATGTGGATCATGGTCTCATGGTGGTAAGCCATCCCAAACAAGGGCCTCAGCCAAAAGGCCGAGATCATCTACCTCCCTACTTAGTTCTGGCTTACAAATTACCCCTATCTTGTGTTCGGATTGAACCCATGGCCTTGCAGCGTAAAATTGAGCTAAATTATGCACATACGAGGGGCGTTCAATATATTCTCGGTATCGGGGTGAAGCTGTGGTTGCATATATAAATTGACTTATTTATCAAGTAATACTATTATTTTAGTGCATTCATGTACAATTTATAAATGTGATTATTAATTCGCGTTTTATCTCTAGTTAAACAGAATCATAATGGCAACTGAGACGATGATGGTGAAAATTGAGCATCGCGCTGTTATTAAATTTCTCACTAAGCAAGGAAAAAGTCAAAAAACTATTCACGAAGAGATGGTGGCTGTTTACCAGGGTTCCGCACCTTCATTATCAATGGTGCAAAAGTGGTCAAGTGAGTTCAAGAGAGGCAGAGAGAGCATTGAAGACGACCCCCGCTCCGGCGCCCCGGCTACTGCTTGTACGGGAGAAAGCATCAAAGAAGTCGAAAAACTTGTTCTTGAGGATGCCCGAATAAAGGTGAAAATGATGGCTGAGATCACCAAGCTTTCAATTGGTACCATTCACACCATTCTTCATGACCATCTTAACCTTTCAAAGGTCAGTGCAAGGTGGGTGCCACGAATGCTCACAGCGCCTCAGAAAAAAGTGAGAATCGCATGCTGTAGAGAGCTTTTGGAGATGTATAGTGAGTACGCGGACGGTGTTATGGATCGAATTTTTACTGGTGACGAAACATGGTACACCACCGCTATGACCCTGAAAGCAAACAAGAGTCCATGCAGTGGCATACAAAAGGAACTCGTAGATAAACATTTGGTGTGTAGTTCTGGTTTGTATCGGAAGTGTACCAAGTTAAAATGAATGGCACACCAATTTAGTTACGTGCGCTGAATTTGAATGATAATTGGATGAATTTTGTGAACATTTGTGATGTGAGAGTGCGCTACTCAATCTCGAGGTATGCTCGATATTCTGAGTTGAAAATCATAATTAGGAGATGAGCATCAACTAAATTGTTGTTTCGATCAAAAAGTCTCGTTTGTTTTTGCTGCTGAGGAACGGATTATGCAATCTACGAGTTAGGCAAGGTGGTGCCCGAAATTACAATTTATCGCCAGTCACGCTTCGTATTTTTTCCTTCAGAATTTTACACATACGCCACGTAGTCGAACAATGCTCCATAGTCTATACTATCCTCCCACAGAAAGATTATAGAGGAGCAAAAAAATTGCCACAATGGAAGCAAATATGCGTGCAAATTTCAACAAATGAGAGGAACTCTTATTTCATCATGCACCCATTCACCGTGACGCGAGTTGTTTTCAAAAGTCAGTGACTTTTCGAATTTTACTCGCAGTAAATTTACATGAAAAACCGCACGCGTCAGATATGATCTATTAATTGACTGCTGTCAAGTTTTGAACGAGTTGCGTCATCTAGTTTGCGCTTGACAGCCATTGAAAGCAGACAACTTCATGAATTTGAATTCCTGAGCTGATTAAGCATTATTTTTTGCGCAACAAGAACATCACCGAACCCAAGGAAAAGCTTATACACTTCACTTCACTTCACTACATTAAGGTGTTATGGCCCGAGAACAATAGTGCAGAAACCGACAAACTCCTGCAATGCGACAGAAAGTTGCTACGGGTTGTAGTTGGAGCGCTAACTGGCCATAATTATCTGAAGTACCATGAAACCAAAACGCGACTTAGCCATGACTCCATATGTAGAGGGTATGGTGACGAAGAAGCAAAAGAGGATATTCCGCGCTCCTCTCTGCCACTGCCCCAGCATCTGTCAGTTGAGGCACAGAACACTGGGAGAACACTTCCTTCAGGACCTGCAGGAACTAGCACACATTGCCTTGATGTCTATTTTCAGGTTCATTCAAATTTCCATATGGTGGGACAGCGTGCAGACGTGATACGTATGAGAAAGGTGATTCCCTTTGGGCATCACAATGGGTCCACCAGGACATAAGTGGGACGTGGCTCTCGCGTCTAACCCGGATCTAAACTAACCTTGAAAAACACTAAAGGAACTCTGCTCCCTCAATTTCAAGAAGTGGTTCCAGTGTGATCATGCCAGCTCAATGACGTGACACCGGAAGCTAAGGCCATCGAAAAGAGATCGTCACGTCAAAAAAATCCATTGGACCATATTGGACGATCAAAGAATTTGTGGCGTAGTGGCAGCGACTCATACGCTGGAGGGGCTTAGTTCAATCCCCGAATTCAGCAACTTTCATAACTCACGACTCCAACTCTCTCGGGTGACTAACAAGACCTGCAGAGTGGGTGTGTCACGAAACAACTTCGTCTTTCACAGTCTCTATAAACTGAAGTCCGTCCTTGCTGTAGCAGGTAGGCCCTGGTCCACCCCGGCCTGTTGCGCCAGCCTATTATTATTATTAGAAAAGCTTAGTGTCATTACGAGGCACCCTACCTTTATCAATGGTACCAAAATGATTCTCTTAATTTAAAATTTTAAAATTTTCTCTTCGCAAATATCACAATTATCAAATACAAGCTAAATCATTTCACGAAAAAAACTTCTTTTCTGCCCCGCATCGGTCTAAATGTGTTAAGAAATACAGAACTTTTCCATTCTAGAACCAGCATTGGACCCAAGCCATACTCCTGGGGCATCCCTAAATGTATGCTCCTAAAACAACTAAGACAATTTCATTGACATGAACCTTTCACCTTCTCACCTTTATAGACGCTCTCTCATCTTTTGATAGTTCTTTAGATAACCATGACTCACTTGTGCACTCTTCAGTTGGTCATAAAATGCATTCCACCCAAGCGATGCATATGCAATTCTGAATTTAAATTCCACCAACGTATCGACGAGCTCATCGTAGCTCATTGCACGAGTAAATGTTTCGTCATTTCCCCCCCCCCCAATTCAGCAATTTATTGCCGATTTAATTAATTTTGTTTATTTGTTACCCAATGAGAATGAAATAACCACTTGCGTCCGTTCACAAAGGACTGACTTTTGTTTGAATAATTTGTTCGAGCATACGTACGCCAGCATATGTCAGGAGTCCTGCAGCAACTGCAAGGGGTATAATCAATCGGGCAACGGTTGCTCTGATGTTGATTTTAATAACAATCGATGCTTTAATGAAAAAGGTTCCACCATCACCCAACTGTGCCCGGCAGAGTCCCACATACGCAGGGACGGGGACGGATGCATTGAGGACAGATATATTTGACTGAATGTAGGTGAGTCATATGCAAATGAAGGACGCACAATGCTTTAAGTTCCGCCGAGAACAATCGATTGTGATTTAATGCTCGTCCATTGGACGGTTCGCAGCGTTGTTTGTGTGGCCTTGTGATACTTTTGATTGCAATAATTGATTTATGGCACGTATCGCTGCGGGGACAGGCCGTTTAATTGGCTTTTAAAGCGTCCTTTCGTGGCGCGGTGATGATGGGGGTTGTAATATGACGGGAAAGTGCTGCCCTTTGAGAGGTGCATTGGCGAGTGCGTTTGAAGTCAGAAATTTAATTATATCGCCGCTCTTTGGTCTCAGATAGTGTTTGCAACGTAATTTGCGTGAAAATCTAACTCAAGAACGATTCGATTTAAGTCGGTGCCTTCACTAAAAGTCATCAAAACGAAGCCGTTCAGGCATGGCAGTTCAATATTCCGTCCACTTTGGGCAACTGTCAGTGAAGAGGATACTTGCGAGTGAGGAAGGGCCGCAGGAACATCCCACGGACGTGAGTTAATGTGACGATGCGGGGTGCACTTGTGATTACACGCCTAAGTTTCGGCTGAAGAGTGTTGGTCGGCGGTTTACTTGGGTGCACTCAGGTAACAATCAACAGCATCTAACAGAAGCATAGGTCACTGTGGACCCCACTGTTCTGTTTATGCCTTTTTAAAGCCGACTGTTCCAGCATTTGACTAATTAACAAACGACACTTCAAAAGCGTATGGCTTTAAATTCCTTTAATTCAACACCACCACGTGAGCACATGTGTCACAGGCATCGGCAGCCAAATGGGCCAAGTGAAGCGTGCCTAATTCCCGCAGTTTTTGCTCTCGTTTGGTTCAACAATTAGCACAATTTGCAACAGAAACTCGTTCGAATTAGCCGAACGCAATAATCGAATGCACTCATTAGCGACAGTCGCAGTGGGCACACGTAGCAGATTACTGGTGTGGAATAAATATCATAAAGCTGGACTTTGAACAAATGAAATGCACGCGTCGGCGTTTAATTTGAATTCAGTTTCTATCGATGCAAAAATTAGCACAATCATTGATTTGGAACGGAAAGGTCAGTGGTTACGCTGCATTCATTTGGATGACAACATTCCGCAGCTGAATCATTCTCTCGGACACATTTCGTCACTGTGGCATTTTGGATGCACAATGAGTTTAGGCAGATTGTAGTCCTTCCTTAATTGGTTTACGTGTCCATCGACTCTTCCTAATTCCTTAGCTTTCATGCCAGCGCCCACATCAATTTTGTTTTGCCATTTGCTTGCGTTTTTGTCGTAAATTACCCGGACGCAGGGCATTGGGTGGATGATAGAAAGAAATCGCACGGATATTTTATTTACTACCAATGTCTCAGATGCGAACATCTTGGGATCCTGATCTCCTTCTCAGTGGTCACTTGCTGTGTAAAAGGTCCTTTCGCTCAAAATCGTGTGTGATATACACATATCGTGTGTATATCGTTTTTCTGTTGGTTTGAGACCCTGGGCCACATCGGACAAGGCCGTCGTAACTGAATATTCCCACTAACCATTGAAATTAGACAGTTTCGGTGTTTGCGGAGCTCTGTCTTCTAAACAATTGTAAGGACTTGCATGGAACTCGGCTGATAAATAGCTTATAGTCTGTCTTGGGATATAGGCTAATCATGTAGCTCTACTTTCCTGGATTCATGAAGCTTGACTTCAAATCGGAAAAAAATTCAAACGAAAAATTCCGAATAATTGGGATGTATTCAAATCAGTCGAGGCTTGGTGATTTTCTTTTGGTTGGCATTCCCAAAACGCTACTCGAGCGATATAATCATCAATCCAATCAACGAGTGTAAGCTTTTGTTAGGATCTGGTAATTTAGCAACAAATCAAGCGACGTTAGCCTTATATTGGTTATGAAGTTAAAATTAATGATTTCTGCTCCACACGGTTGGGGCAGCTATAAATACGGAAAGCACTGTTTTCAAGAAATGAGTCCAAATGTAGGGTTACATCACGCAGTACCGCGTTCTGAACGTGCATTGGCAGAAGCTTTCACGGCGATCGAACAACAGACGAAACGAGCTAGTCTTAAGTTCAATGAGAAGATAGTGATTTAGTACAGATAGTGATTGTGAAAAAATAGCAAATCCATCGAAATCGCAGTTTAAATCACAGCCTATTGCAAATTGTGATTGCGATCACTGTGAAAAAATCGCAGTTAGTGATTTTTTTTGCTCAAGTCTAATCGACACTACAAACCTGATGTAGTGAAGGGGATGGCCAAATTTAGGGCAAACATGAACTGCACAAATGACATCGGATTGCCGATCCGGCATAGAATCACATGACATTCAGTGCTACTTCAGTTTATCGAATCAATTTGGGTCAGAAATCATCACTCGAAGGACCAGAATCGGGTTCTACAAAACTCCCATTTTACTATGTGAAGGCGGAAGCTGGATGATAAGCAAGACAGCGCAGCTTATTCGCGCAGCAGTCGAAAATCTGCGAGGAAGATGAGTGAAGAAAAAGACACAACCAGAAACTCCACGAATTGTATCAAAATTTGGATCTAGTCCAGCAGGCATCACATCAGCACTCTAGCTAGGTACGTCTTAGGTAGGTAATTATGTGTCCTGTCCACCTTACTGTGGTTTGCTTAGACCAACTTGTTAGGGAAGGCATAAGACAGTGAGACTTGCTTTAGTCCTAAAACAACCAAGATTGTTGTCGAGTGTTCGTCAATTTCAGACTCATCACACGACTCGTGACAATTCGGTATATCCGTTCCTTGTTAATACTTGGCATGTTCAAGGTTTCCGTCACCAGCGAAGTAATCGGCATCAGTTTGTTCATAGTTGGATATATTTTGAGGATTACCAAGACTTACTATTTCGGCGATTTTTTTTGCTGCCAACATGGCACGAGTGATCGGAGTACGTCTCAATTAATTTCAGAACTGCAAATAGTAACATGATACAAGAGTAACTAGACTTTTTGGAATTGTTTCGTCATTGTTTCCACAAACTTGGGATCTGTTTTGGATTTTTCGGAGCAGTTTCTGATGAAAACGTAAACGTAAGAAGAGCGAAATAAGGTCCATGCTACAACTAAAGGGTCTTTGAGTCCGAAACTCCTTGTTCAAGAAGGAATACCGAACCTACGAGTAAAATAATCAAGTGATGAGATGTTGGAAGTAGGGTACCCATCAGTCAAGAATATTCTGTTAGCTCAGACTATACATCAGTCGCTGGCCAGAGGAAGTCTCATTGCTCATCTCATCTTCAGTGACCACTTTCATTTCAGTTTTGGATATAAATGGTTAAATGTTAAGGGCCGATGTTGAATGTGAACCACACCTAAACGTCACTGTTTTTTCTGCATTTCATTTGACATTTCTCAATTTCAGACTAATTCAATTTGAACCATGGAAAGATACACAATCGAGCAACGCGTTAAAGTTATTCAGGCTTATTATGAAAATGGGCGTTCGAATCAAAATGCATATCGTGCACTTCGTGTTTTTTTCGGTCAATTTAATCGTCCAAATGTGCGTACAATCGGAAAAGTCGTGCAAAAATTTGAGCAAACCGGGTCTGCAGGGGATGTGAAAACACCAGTGCATGCTCGTACAGCTCGTACTGCAGAAAATATTGCTGCTGATCGCGATAGTGTGGCTGAAGAGCCGTCCACCTCAACTCGTCGTCGTGCCCATCAATTGCACCTGTCACGCTCGTCGTTGATGAACATTATGCATAAAGACTTGCATTTACACGCTTACAAGTTGCAATTGACTCAAGAACTAAAGCCTCTTGACCATTTCAAGCGTCGTCAATGGTCAGAATGGTGGCAAGAAATGGCAACAGTGGATGGATGATCAATTTTCGAAGAAAATCATCCTCAGTGAGGAGGCACATTTTCACCTCAGTGGGTTCGTCAATAAGAATAATAATCCAAGAGTGATTGTCGAAAAACCAATGCACCCCCAAAGAGTGACTGTTTGGTGCGGTTTATGGGCTGGCGGCATAATCGGGCCGTATTTTTTCCAAAATGAGGCCGGTCAGGCAGTTCCTGTGGATGGTGTTCGCTATCGTGAAATGATAACGAACTTTTTATGGCCCGAATTGGAAGATATGAATGTGGACGATATGTGCTTTCAACAGGACGGTGCCACTTGCCACACAGCTAACGAAACAATGGCTCCTTTGCGCGACAAATTCAATGGCCGTGTTATCTCACGTGGTGGCGATGTCAATTGGCCGCCAAGATCATGTGATTTGACACCGTTGGATTTTTTTCTTTGGGGTTATTTGAAAGAAAAGGTGTACGTCGATAAGCCAGCAACAATTCAAGAGCTAAAGGATAAGATAATTCGGCACATGAAGGGCATAGAACCTCAATTATGCTTCAGCGTCATCGAAAATTTGGACCATCGGATGGAGGTGTGCCGTAGAGGTCGCGGCGGCCATTTGGCCCATATTTTGTTCCGCACATAATTGAACCATACCAATATTATCATAATAGAAAGAAATGACAATAATTTCCTAAATAATTTGTGTTTTATTCAGAATCAACATCGGCCCTGTAAGTTTAACCACCCTTTACATTGCGTTGCCTTGGAAATCTACACAGACTGATCCAAATCTCTAAAGATAATAGCGGACAGATGCAATCTTACCCTGTGGTGGGTCCCTGGGCACAAGGGTTTGCCAGGCAATAGAAGAACCGATGAATTGGTAATGAAAGGAGTGGGTTTCCCAAAGGCAATGAAGGTAATAAAATCGCTACTAATGACGAACTCTATAAACGACACCAATCATAAGTGGGCGGAAATGGATACATGTAGATCATTGAAAACGGTGTACACCAAGTTAAAAGAAGAAGAATATGTAATAACTGGCAAGTGCTTCCTAGGCAACTGGTCGAGAAGGCTTGGAGCGCCCCACAATGACTTCTGTAGCCTACTTCTGCAGGCACTACCTCGGCACATGCTCCATCCTTGCAGAAACAAGAAGAAGACTTCTAGACAGCTACTAATTTAACTTCCTGGAAGATTTGTCTAATAGAAGTATAGGAGATATCTAAAAGCTATCAAATGGCTTTGAAATGGTCGAAATAGACACCTACGAGGGGCGTTCAATATATTCTCGGTATCGGGGTGAAGCTGTGGTTGTATATATAAATTGACGTATTTATCAAGTAATACTATTATATTTAGTGCATTCTTGTAAAATTTGATATAAATGTGATTATTAATTCGCCCCTCGTAAAATGACGAATCGATCTAGAACAGGCAGCACAGTAAGGTCAAATGGACCGGGCTTACAAAGCCGGTTAGTGAGAACGCAATGGACTATAATGGTCTAAGAGTGTATAAACAAGATGCAATCAGTCACCTTCCCTGCCTACCTACCAACCTTGCGTTACCTTTGTGAATTTCTGGGTCGTTCTTCAGAGTCCTTTATTGTTTGCCTTAAAATTTGCTTCTTACAATTTTCACCTCATGGACGTTCCGCTGAAGACACAAGCAATTCAGACACATTTGCTCTAACTTTAATATCAAGTTCGGAACGTGAGGCATAAGTCATTGATTTCGAGTTCAAAGGCGTTTTGATCTCCTTTAAGATCCATAAGTAATTCATCAACAATAAGCGGATGACAGACGAGTGTTTCTTTCAAGACGTCCCATTGACGCCAGACACCAATCAATTAAAACAGTTCAGTCATGTCAATAAGCCATCCCATCATTCCCAGGTTCTATCAAAAGGAACTTAAGACTGAAGACATTTAAGGATCAAAGCAAAAAAAACGACTTTACAAATCTTTACAAAACTCCACCTACAGCAACCAGAACAAAAGAGGCAACCATCCTCCGGTCTGTGTTCATAATTGTCACAACAAAAATCAGCTAAATGGCCATCAGCGGCTTTTCTCTTATCACCCACACGGAATTTGAATGAATTCGACGTGAAACCTTCAAAACCGCCCTGTGCCCTGGTCTGTCTAATTGACAGACGTGTGATTGTATTCCTCTTAGGGCAAGAAGATTGCAAACATGTCACCCCCACGAGGGCGTGGAATACGCTCCTCTTAGGCCACACATGGCTTCCCACACCTCTGCCGCTCCACGACAACGTCGTCAGTGTCTTGCAAATAAGATCAATCAGCGTGGAAGCTCGATAACAGCTTCGTGTATAAAAATAGATCCTCTCTGTCACCTTTCAACGCCCCAGCCATGGGCGTCGTTAAAAAATAAACATATCACCTTCGAGAGGAGGACGCACGTCTCTGCCGCTCCTCGTAGCCGTCTCATTACATTCCGAACTAATCAGCTTGAAATGTGGGAGTTGGCACTCGCATTGATTGAATCTCCACATGAATTTGAGTCCCGCCCACCGCCTCGACGCCCGTGTGAGTGCCTCTCCGAGAATTAAAATCCCAACAAAGACCGACTGCCTCTTGGAACAATGGTCCCGTCTCGGAGCGGCGCAGATTAACGTCTACATAATTCATCAATCGAATCCGTCTGCAAAGTGACAAATACCTCGCCTTCCCGGCGTGCCCCGTCACGCCGCATCAGGCTTATGAATTGTTCCCGAAATAGCGTCTAACAACGTGGAAAATGCCGGAGATTGGGGGGCCGGTAGGCCCCGTCGAAGATGGGATTTATTCAATTTGAAGCAATCGAATTGGATGGCTGTGAGCTTCGGAGATCTTAAGCGGAGTTGAGTGCTGGGAAAAAATTGCCTTCAATCAAATTGTTTTGAAAAACGCTTAAAACGAACGAGGAATGGGGGCCATAATTCGTCGTTGACGAGGAGCCGCCCTATTGCACGGGTAGTTGCGGGTGTGGTTTGAGTAGGCGAATCAACAGACACCTGGAAGCAGATTATTCTGATGGAACAGCTTGAGCGGCATTAAAGGCTTACGGCCCATTAAGCAATGAGTGCATGACTGAACGGAGAATCGGTATATTTTTTGACACGCATGTATTCATGTGGTGAACGCCTGATTTCTGGGTTCAGCTGTTGACTCTGGCGTGATGGATTAATCGCGCAAGAGTCAGTGGAAACTTCAGTAGACAAATGCCATTTGGTGTGGGAACTCAAAAGGTTCTGTACTCCAATTCGGGCGGAATAAATATAGAACACCGAAGCAGACAGTTCTGCAAAAGCGTTGATTGAGTCCGCCTAAAATGTACTGGATGGCGCAGTTGGTTGAGTGTCTGCCTTTGAAATCAGAAAAATTATAGAGGCCAAAAGGAAAGGAAAAATGGTAGAAGCGAGGCCAGTGCCCCGTGCTCCAGCTACCACTGTTACTCCGGCAGTCTCCTATGCCCAAATGGCATCGGGTAGGCGACCGGTTCAACAGACAGTGCCGAAGGTGGCCCCGGTCTCAGTGGCCAGGCAACCTGAAGCCGATCTGGATCTGAAGACGGTCCTGCTCTCCATCCAGGGGCAGATCGCTCAGCTTCAAAAGCAGTTCCTTGAGCAAGCAGCGCGAGTAGACCTCATCTACTCGACGCTGTTCGGAGAGCCAAACGCAACATCGGTTTAATGGCTGCGCAGGCAGCCCGTAACCTTAAAATCCTAGCAGTGAATGTGAATTCACTGATCAGGCCTGAACGTAAACTAAACTTCGGTAACTTGTTGCAAATCCATAATCCTGACGTGTTGATGGTTAGCGAAACTAGGCTAAACCAGACGCATACCCTCAGGTACAAGAATTATCATATCATTCGAAGAGACCGAGCCTACCTAGCTGGTAGGGTCGCTCTTTTAATCAAAAAAAGGCCTTTGTCATAAGGTCGTGTATAGCGGTGAAGTGCGAAAATTCCAGGCGATAGAAGCGTGTATCGCACGCATCCCCCTTCGGGGTGGTAAGCGGCTATATGTGATCGCGATCTATGCGTCTGACAAGGCACATATCAATCCCCATTTCATTTCAGAGCTCGATACTCTATTTACTAGCCTTCGACTGAGCTCGGAAGAGAACTACTATGTCATAGCCGGGGATTTGAACTCGAGGCATATGGATTGGGGCAACGTGGTGCATAATGCCAGGGGGACCTCATTGTATAACTGGTTGGTAGAGCACAATAGTGAGTTCAAGCTAGATTTGCTTGCAACCGATAGGCCATCCTTTCCCAGAAGCGGGTCCTATCTGGATCTGATGCTGATAGACAGACGACTGACTATACTGGACGTGGATAGACGCACACGGAACTGTTTAACTGCGGTTGAGTACGAGAGTGACCACTGCGGACTCTTCGCGGCTATTCAGCTCCCGAACGAGGTGGAAGAACTGGAGGAATATGTCCAGAGGCACCCTTATAATTACAATAAGGTCCGCTGGCCACGTTTCTCCAGGGCTTTAACCACAGAACTACGTTCGAGTGGGATCAATCCTCCGACAAACAGAAACCTGACGAACGAAGAGGTTGACAGGTACCTCATACAAATGGACGACGTAATAAAACGAACCATGGAGAAAACCATTCCGAAGGTAGTACAAATCGATGACAGCGATGTTTATCGAAATGCTACCATCGATGCACTTCACGTGCACAAAAGTAGACTGTTGTCAAGACTCAAACTCTTGCACAGACGGTTTACAGATCCACAAAACGCGGAAGTCAGGGCACTGAAGTCTGAGATCAAGAACCTCCAACAGTTAATTCGAATAAATTACAGTTTGGCTATAAGCTTGCACTGGGGCAATAAAATCCGGGCTGTACAATCCAACAACCCGGGTATGTTCCCGCAAGTAAATAAAATATTTCGGAGGAAAGATCAAAATGACATTCAGGTCGTTAGACTTCCCAGGACGACACCCAACGAACAATTACTGACTTCAATTGGCATCGATCCAGGTGAGGCAGTGCTAGACAATGACTTCTTCGTGGTTGAAGATCCCCAGGAGAAGGTTAAAGCTATTGGTGCTGTGTTCCAGCGAGTGTATACGGTCAACGAGGTTAGTAGGCCGAATCACGATCTGGAGAACAGAGCCTTGTTAAACCACTTCTATCTCCGCAACGAGATTAGTCAATGGCGATCCGAGAATCCAGGTTTCACCAGGTTCAGTGACGATAATATGGCACATAGTGCCGTCGCCTACGATGTAAATCACATCTTGATTTCCCAAGAAGATCTTCAGGGTATCTTCAACTCGCTGAAAAAGAAAAAGTCAGTGGGAATCGATGGAATACCGAATATTGTGCTTCGCCATCTTCCCCCCGAAGCGGTCCAAATTTACACAACATTGTTCAACAACGCGCTGAGTAATGCACATTACCCGGCGCATTGGAAAACAGCTGTAGTGCAACCGATCCCTAAACGGGACAAAGACAAATCCATCCCGACAAATCTCCGGTCGATCAGTCTTCTTCCCTGCATAAGCAAGGTTTTTGAAAAGATAGTCATAGGAGTTCTGAAACAATGGGCTGATGAAAATAAAATAATACCGGACAACCAGTTCGGATTTAGGGCGGGGCATGATACCATACATGCCGCGTCAAAGCTGGTATCCGACATTCAATGGAATAAAAGCAAAAATCAGTGCACGGGTGCCTGTCTGATTGACTTGGAGAAGGCGTTCGACACCGTTTGGTTGGAGGGTCTCTTCCTCAAGCTGGTCAGGCTCGGCATAAGTAAACCATTGCTATATACGATTTATGCCATGATAACAGGTAGAAAGTTCGTCGTGAAAAGTAACGGCGTAACTTCTACCACGGTCTTTGACATTAAAAATGGTCTTCAACAAGGGGCTGTTGGTTCGCCGATCTTGTTCTCAATATTCACTGCGGATCTTATAGGTTCCATGCCGCACTTAATTGCGTACGCCGACGATCTAGTAGCGTACAGATCAGGTCCGAAGGTCGAAGTAATAAATATCTTGCTGCAGCGTGACTTCGAAAAAATTCAGCGATTTTGCGACGACTGGAAGTTGATTATCAACTTCCTGAAGTGCGAAACTATCCTTTTCAGGACCCCGTTGTACACGGCACCGCGGGATACGCGCACAAACTGGCGCAAGTTCGGCATAGTTGACCCGCAAGGACGGCCGTTAGCTGTGAAAAGTGTAGTTAGATATCTTGGCATTTGGCTGGATCAATATCTGTATTTTGACAAACATATAGATATTGCTCTGACGAAAGCCAGAAAAGCCTTTGCTGCGGCAAGGAGGTTGTTTTTCAGCAGCCAACTTGATACCAGGGTGAAGGTAATCTGCTACATGGCCCTAGTACGGCCAATTATGGCGTACGGTTGTCCCCTGTGGTTCAACGTGAGTCCTTCCCAGATGGAAAAGATGAGGCTGTTCGAGAGACAGTGTCTCCGGAGCTGTCTCCGTTTGTATCGCACATCCGAGTCTGAGTACAAGAAGTACTATCCTAACGAGGTCCTGTACAACGAGGCAAACTTGAACAGGATAGATAATTTTATTATTAAGCTGATCAGAAGGCACATTGCACGGGCTATGACTTCTTCCAACAGTCTGATCTTTGGGGCTTATTACCCCAATATCATGTACCATGAAAGGGTGCGCCTTAACGGCTTTATTCCTCCCGAGGCATTCCTTTATTTAGACACGATTGGCCTAATACAGGATACAGACGGATGCCCTGTTATCTTCCATGTCGTACGCCGAACAGTGGACAGGCGACTCCAATACGAACCGGATGTCGCTCGCACCCACGAGGATCTTCTTCGGTTCAGTAGAGCGATCCCCGCTCGTGACAGGAAAGAGTCTGCCAAAGAACGGCTATTTTACTGGTGGTTACACCAAAACCAGTCTCCGCCACCGCTGGCTTTTCTAGAGGACCAGATAGTTGACCATGGTGGCCAACTTACATAGGTTTAAGGCAGCTATTAAGAAGAAAAAAAAAAAAAAAAAAAAAAAAAAAAAAAAAAAATCCAAAAACATTAAAAAACAAAAAATCAAAAAAAAAAAAAAAAAATTCCACCAAAAAAAGAAAAAAATTAAAAAACTATTAAGAAAAGAAAAAAAAAAGGTGCACCACGGCGTATAAAATATATATGTTAGGCATATACTTAAAATATACGCCCTGGTGCACGTGTCCGTACTGTTACGGACATAGTTAAGATAGTCTTAAGTTTTATGTTAGGGTAAGTTAGTATAAGGTAGTTTAAGTAGTTAAGTAAGTAAGTAGTTTAGCCAAGTTTTTAAAAAATTTTCTTGGCAAATAAAAATTTTTATAAAAGATTGTCGTAAAGACTAAAAAAAAAAAAAAAAAAACATAGATTAAGCCGAAAGGCACATTCATAACGTAGATTAGATTAGCTTAGAGTACCCGCATAGGGTCAGTAGGTTAGTATTAAGAACATTTTGTAAATTCTTAAGTTAGTTAAGCTAGTTTTAAGTACTTTTGTCTAGCAAGTAAGTCCACATGAACTAAATTAAATAAAATTACACGAAAAAAAAAAAAAAAAAAAAAAAAAAAAAAGTGTCTGCCTTTGGTTAGAGGGGTCCCCGGTTCGAATCCCAGTGAAAGCAACGCTTTTTTCGGGTTTTCAAATCTGGTCTGCCGTTGAGATCCAATTAACGGGCCACTATCACTGAAGTTGTCGATCAACGGTTGTAGTCTGACTATAGGTATCACAAGTGTGCTGGCGATTTCTGCTAATGCTCACTTACGTACCTACCGAGGTTGCTGCTGGCAGTACAATGGACCAGTTTTGAGTCTGAGTGCTCCAGTCTAGCGTTACAAAAACTTCAGATAAAAAAAAAATGTCCGCCTAAACGACAACAGTGAGTTCTGCAAGTTATTTACTGCAGGATTAAGCTACAAAAGTGGTGAATGAAAAGTGTGGTGAAACTTTTTGGGAGTAACTAACATTCAATGTTGAGCAGTTGCTTCTTTAAACGGAAAGGGCTATGTTTAAATTTTGAACGCATGAATATCCCCATCATCACGACTTCCGAAGCGTGCCTTTAATGCAATCAGGTAGCCCACCACTTGGCGGATCCAGGACGTGTTGGGCAAGTTGACCAAGTCCCAAAACTCGCCTGGTTGCGCCTGGTCATTATCCAGATGAGTTAGAGTCGATGGCAGTGAATCGAGCGGCCTGGAGATCTATCGTGCGTGCTTTATACCCGCTCTCCCTCTTGTGTATCGTGCGGGTCAGAAGATGATGAAAGTTGGCTGACTTAGTACTGCGTTTTATTGTGTCTTAGAATCCAGTGAGCGAACCCAAATTAATCACAAGTGCAACAAAATTCGTTAATTTCGGCGTCTGACTTTAATCCCGTTTGTGACTAGAACCTCAGAATCTGAGGGTACATGTGAACACGAGGCATGTAGTACGTACGTTCCAAACTACGCACAAATCGAGCGATCACGTGTGCGTCCAAGATCTACGTCGAGTTAATTAACGTGATCACTTCTGTCCTAAAAACACGTGAAATTAATTGACGTGAACGGCCGAAAAATACATACACAGGTACGTGGTCAAGTAAGTGCTCGAAAAGAGGAGAGTGTGTCTTAAATACACGTGAAATTAATTCACTTGATCACGTGAACGTCCAAAAAGTACATGAAGACGTACGTGGTCACGTAAGCACTCGAAAAGAGGACGTCTGATATCAAACAAATGAATGTCTACTTACTTATGTAATCGGCACTCACCTTAGCGTCTTAAGAATGGTAGAAAAGCAAGCCTGCATCTGTATAAGTGGAGCCTTGAGAACTACTCCCACTGATGCACTCGAAATCCTTTTTAACCTTACCCCCTTGGGCATGTTTGGTAAACAAATAGCAACCAACTGTGCAACTCGACTGAAGGCATGCTCTCAATGCAGAAAGAACAGCACTTACCTCCACCAACCTTGACTACACGTCACCTAGATACTTCCAAGAGAAAAACTTCGAAACCCTTATACCGGAATAGAATCTGTGGTGTGTCGGCAATATATGATGACAGATGGAGTAGGAAGTGATGTATTCTCTGAGCATCTTAGTCTAAATAGATCAGTTCGTCTACTTAATCACTGCACTGTCGTTCAAGCGGAAATAATGGCGATTAGCGAAGCCTTGTCCGCGACACCTTAAGTAGATCATGCGGGTCAGAAGATGATGATGATGATGATGAACAAGAAGTCAATGCCAGATGGAAGAGGCAAGACAGGCACTGCATGCCAACTCTCCAAGATCCAAAAAGATCAGATATCTTGATCGCCCAAAATTAGCACTGCAGTGGGAATAACTACCGAATACTGCCTATTTGGTATACATCCAAAAAGACTAGACTATTCTCAAATAATTTCTGCAGCAGCCTTCTATGTAGCTGCCCTGCACTCGCCCCGATCAGGAGGGCAACATTGGGCCCTTACATCTTCGATAATCTGGGTGACATCAGTGAAACATCAGTCAAATCAAAACTAAAATTCCGACTGACTGTCCCTATTCCTGTTTGCCAACCCAATCCCCTGTTTTGCTAGCCCACGTGGCAGTACAGCGGGTCTACCTTGGCCTAAGTGGATCTAAAGCCACCTACAACATAACCTTTTATAACCTGTGTAAAATAGAGTTTAGAAGCGAACTGCTCAGAAATTCTAGATGCACGTGTAATTATATTCACGTGTAATAATATTCGCGTGTAATTATATTCACGTGAAATTAGTATATGGAGTTTAGGTGAAGGAGTACGTAGCATGTCGCCTACAATACATGAACACGCACGAACGTGAAATAAGAAGCTCCACTTGCGACCCCGTCCTCCAACACGTTTCGAATTCCAAAGCTCCCGCTTAAGGGTTCAACTCCATCTCCGTGTAGTCCATCATATCCTTACGTGTTAAATTCATTTCCTTTCAATAGGTGAACACCCGCTGAAAGTGTCTACCGCCAAGAGCTCATAAATTAACAGATCATACCGGGTAATGCGTGGCGATTAATTTAACGTGAACGTGCAATCAATAACCCCGAAGCACACACAGTCGACGTGTGCGCTCGCTCATCTGCCAAACAATCGAGTTTACGAAGACACAATCATTCGCCAGAAGGCTCTTTATTGCCTCCGCCATTCATCGGCACTCCAGCTGCCACCGCGTGGACTCGAGTCACGCTGTGTTCACGGCGCGGCGGCCAAAAATAGAAAAGAAAATTCAATAAAAAACGAAATTATCGATACCGTCGGCCATAAACCCAACAATGTCCCTTTCACATATCGCAGGTATCTCCGCCGCCCCCAAGGACATGACCGCGCTCGCCAGTCTGCCGCAGCGGAAGAGTATCTTCGATGTTTCACCCACACGCGCCTGTCAATAGGCAAGGAGACCTAACCACAGGGGCTCGCATAATGGCTATTTCGCCTGTCGAAATCTATTATTTACGGCCATTCGCTGGCATCTTTCCACCCACACCGACCCCGCACTCACCTGAAAACCGAGCAGACTCCAAACGTCCTCCTCCGACGAGAATACACAGGCCGTGTAGTTGTGTCCTCGGAATTTGTATATCCTAACGGCGTGCGCCAAGGCCACTGGTATCGCTGTTGTAACGATTAATATCCATGCCAAACAAATCGCTCTGCAAGGACACACACACAAAAAAAAAACAAAAGGACACACAGTTACAACACAGGTGACGTGGGATGAATGCGCGCATAAATCTCAATTAAGTTTTGACACTTGACAGAGACGCATGCACGGATGTGAATACTTACAGCATTGCGTTACGTTCCGTGCGCAAGGACATACTGGTCACTGGATGAACGACGGCGAGGAAGCGATCGAAGGACATCAGCACAAGCGTATAGACACTGCAATGACACGTCACCACAATCATGTACTGGACAAATTTACACCATAAATTGCCGAATGGCCATTCGGGCAGAACGTAATCCGTGGCCGTGAAGGGAACGCAAAATATCACAAAAAGGATATCCGACACCGCTAGGTTTATGATCAATAAATTCGTGGTTGATCGCATTTGTTGATTCGCAACGACCACTGAAATGAAACGGAAAACAAAAAGAGAGAAAAAATTGTCAAATCATCATCAAATAGCGAGCATCAGCAATGGTGGGGTGTTCAGCGCGTGAATGGATGACTGGGAGGCTGTTTGATGGCCTCTTTTGTGGCGGTAATGTAACTTGCCATGCTGGGTGGCATCATTTGATGTCGGCCATGATGGCGGACTTTATGGAAATCATTTCGTCGGGGGTGAGAGGGGGGGGGAGGGGTGTGGGAGGGAGGGATGCGTTTTTGGAGGGAGTTGTGACAGCTAATCTGGTCGGTCAGAGGGAATGTCAGTGTGGTTCAATAGGAGGTGTAAATTTGTATTAACAACGAAATGAAGCAGATTTTAATGATCGACAGGTGTGCTGACTTTTTGTGAAAGCGGCAGTTGGACATAATTTTGTGACTTAAAATATATAAAACTCCTTTTTTAATTTGCTGGCCTTAGACGCCGATCTTTCAGGCGCTGTTGTGGTCATGGTCACTGATCTCTATCAGCCACCAACTAGGTTAGGTTAGGTTGGAGTGGCTGACTGCAGAGGGCAGTCACACTTAGGCCAAAGTAGGCCCATTTTGACCCCACGCGGAATAACTTCTCCTATCATCGGAATCAGATGGTGCAAGTAAAGGGTGGTAAAGGATTTTAAGGGCCGATGTTGAATGTGAACCACACCTAAACGTCAAGTATTTTTCTGCATTTCATTTGATATTTCTCAATTTCGGACTAACTCAATTTGAACCATGGAAAGATACACAATCGAGCGACGCGTTAAAGTTATTCAGGCTTTTTATGAAAATGGGCGTTCAAATCAAAATGCATTTCGAACATTTCGTGATTTTTTTGGTCAATTTATTCGTCCAAATGTGCGTACAATCGGAAAAATCGTGCACAAATTTGAGCAAACCGGGTCTGTAGGAGATGTGAAAACACCAGTGCATGCTCGTACAGCTCGTACTGCAGAAAATATTGCTGCTGTTCGCGATAGTGTGGCTGAAGAGCCGTCCACCTCAACTCGTCGTCGTGCCCAACAATTGCACCTCTCACGCTCGTCGTTGATGAACATTATGCATAAAGACTTGTATTTACACGCTTACAAGGTGCAGTTGACTCAAGAACTAAAGCCTCTTGACGATTGCAAGCGTCGTCAATGGTCAGAATGGTGGCAAGAAATGGCAACAGTGGATGATCATCTTCAGTGATGAGGCACATTTTCACCTCAGTGGGTTCGTCAATAAGCCGAACTGCCGCATTTGGGTGACGATAATCCAAGAGTGATTGTCGAAAAACCAATGCACCTCCAAAGAGTGACTCTTTGGTGCGGTTTATGGGCTGGCGGAATCATCGGGCCGTATTTTTTCCAAAGTGAGGCCGGTCAGGAAGTTACAGTGAATGGTGTTCGCTATCGTGAAATGATAACGAACTTTTTATGGCCCGAATTGGAAGATATGAATGTGGACGATATGTGGTTTCAACAGGACGGTGCCACTTGACACACAGCTAACGAAACAATGGCTCTTTTGCGCTACAAATTCAATGGCCGTGTAATCTCACGTAGTGGCGATGTCAATTGGGCGCCAAGATCATGTGATTTGACACCGTTGGATTTTTTTCTTTGGGGTTATTTGAAAGAAAAGGTGTACGTCGATAAGCCAGCAACAATTCAAGAGCTAAATGATAAGATAATTCGGCACATTAACGGCATAGAACCTCAATTATGCTTCAGCGTCATCGAAAATTTGGACCGTCGGATGGAGGTGTGCCGTGGAGGTGGCGGCGGCCATTTGGCCGATATTTTGTTCCATGCATAATTGAACCATACCAATATTAGCATAATAAGAAGAAATGACAATAATTTCTTAAATAATTTGTGTTTTATTCAAAATCAACATCGGCCCTTTAAATTTAACCACCCTTTAAGTGATTTAGCTGGCGCAGTTTAGCTCATTGAAATTGAGTACTGCACGAGCAGAGTACGCGATCTGTGGTTTATACCTCCTCTTCATCCAAGCAGCTTCTGCAGAAATCATTACATGGAACATCCATCCTACGAGCATGAATGTCAATTGCACACAGCCCGTAATGCTCAGCCCTGTCGTTAAGAGACAGCCAGCAATTAAGGGATGTTTTTGAGTTGAACATGACATTGGCCACGGATTTGATTGGGGACTGACTGTCAGAAGAGATGGTGATATCTAAAAGATCACGTTGTTTTTGAGCCGTGACAACGCCTCTTTCTGCCTGAAAGACGCTACAGTGATCACGCAGCTTCAAAGGGATAGGAAAATTGAGTTTTTCGGAATAGACACCTGCGACCACCCCTTCATCGGTCTTCGATCCGTCTGTGAAAATACACAGAGGATCATCCAACGTCTGTCTGTCAGACATCCAATCCGATCTAAAAGGAATGCTGGAAGAGAATTTCATCTCGAAGATAGCTTGGGGTAGTAGGTGGTAAGTGCCGTTAGGAAGGAAGCTGCATTCTTTAAGAATGTTTGAGTAGCCGATGTAGTGTTCGGACCACAGTCGGAGCGTTTTGAGTCTCATGGCTGTGCTGGCTGCTATTTGTTTGTATTGCAGGTGATAGATTTATTTAGTGCTGTCCAGCAAACTGAGACTCCATACAGAAGTATCGTTCTGACAATCGAGATAAAAAAAAATCCCATTTGCATCCAATGGCATTTTTGCAGCTAAAAAGGGGGCAGAGGAGGCCTTCCTGTATTGTCCTTATTGTCAAGCGTGAGGACCCAGACATTTCATACAGGCGGTTAGCTGTAAGGTAGTGTTGCACAGCAAAGAGGGGTCAAACTGGGGGATTTCGAATCTTCTGGTGAAGATTGGGTTAAGTCCGACTACGCTTGTTTGTGTCCATGCTTCCAGCTTGTCGAAGGCATTCTGCATTATGTCTCTTAGAGCGGAGACGAATATGCCAGATGCCGCATAGGCAATGACTTTGCATCCAGTCTCTTCCAGTATAAATAGTAGCTAATTTACTGCTAAGAAGGGGAGAGAGTACACCTGCTCTATTAACTCCTCTATGGATCGTAGCGTCTTCCAGGTTAGAGTGGATTATCCTGTTGGTGAGTAGCTGATGAATGAAAGCCACTAAGGACTTTCCGATCCCGAGGTTGTTAAGAGCACAAGTGAAATAGCCTTTGGATCGATATTGTTGCATGCACCTTCGATGTGCAGATGTGGCAGATGAGAGTCTGAGCAGTAGTTTAGTTTCTCCAAGGTTTTCAGCAGAAAGAAGGAGAAACTGATGGGCCTAAGGTCATTCGTTGAATACTACTTTCACCCTTTTCCATCACCTTTTTCCAGATCACCACCCAGATTATGACCTCGTTCAGCTCATCGTGGGCATCTCTCATCATGTCTATAGAGCCTGAAGAAAACCTTAGAGGGGCACCTTAGCAAGCTTATCCAGTAGCTTAGTAGGCGGAGGGACTTTATATTCTGTTTCCAGTGTCTCATAGATCCTCCTTGGGATCATCGACGGTTTCTTGAGACCAATCTTGTTCTTTGATTTCTAACTTGATGGCCAACAGCTCTTGTCGCAAGAGCACATGACGGGAAGCAGTCTCAACGTAGTCTTTGCATGGATCACCAGAGTGGACCATCGAATTATCGCCGAACTCCGTTGACTTGGCATGCAGGCCAATCAATCACCCCTTGCTGGCACTGGTGACAGGAACCAGGAACCATTCCATCGGCTCTCACCCACAAACCCTGCGAAAGACCTCGGGAAGTGCAGAGGATGATGGGGGAAGTATGCAAATTGTCAAGATAAAATCGTTTCCATCCCGTAGACGTCATAACATCGAGAAAATTAACAAATTGACACGACGTCATAATCTTTATCAAACATCTCAGCGGCTTAATGGACCGAATGACATCCAACATCCCTCCATCCCCCATTCAACCTCTGTTCAATAACCCCACGATGAGAGACACCTCTCGCCTAAACAACGTCACACCTTGATTGTCTCAAATTCTTCACCGGCAGCACCGCGTTAGATAAATCCTCTAAAATTAGCTGCAAAAGCCCAGCCATGCCTTACCCACGACACCTTCTTGCCAGCACCTGCACTTGAACCACACGCCCGCACGCCCTATCCCAGCACAGCACAAAAGGCACACACTAACAAGATCCTTTGTTTTAATTATCCCTTCAATCAAAATTAAAGCAAAACCGTTTCCCCTCCACAGACATTCGCCGCTGGCGCGGCAGTCCGCCGTGGAAGGACGATTATTCACCTCATCACAATGACGCTCTGTTGACAATGCTTTTAATTACGCTTAGCAGACATAATGAAGTGCTTGTTCGAGTCCTGACAGTGACGACTTATCTCTCCCGCGCCATCTGGCCATCTCTCTCCCGTCTACCCTGGGTCCTGGCTTGCTTGGCTTGTTGTCGGTCGTCCCGCAAGTGGTGTCTCGGATTGCGAGTGAGAATATAACAAACGAGGTGGAAATTTTTTTAAAAGCGGAATGCACTTCCACCTCGCCCCTCTCGTAGCATGGCAGCTGTCAGTTGCGTCCCATGACCGAGTCCTATTTGCTTTGAAATGGCAATAACTGCAGCGGCGGCGGACACGTTTACGCTTATTCCGTAGACATGGTTGTGCGCACATATTGACACGCGACCTCTTATCCGCTCTATCATTTCAACCACCCCCACACGGCCCTCTGTGTGGGCGCCGGGGCTGACAAGCACTTGCCGGCAAGAGCATGTGACAATGTGGATTTTGTTCTTCGTTCGGATAAAATTGCATCCGACAGACGAGAACACACTCTGGCCGGTGGTGCTGCACTGGGGATGGGGGGCAAATTGAATTCGCCAGTCGATCGTGGGATGGTCAAGGAAGGGCGGAATGAAATCATTCGCTGGGGAATAATGAGAATTCACAGACGAATCAACAAGTTGAAAGAACCCACCGTCTGTGTGGGCCGACGCTGGTGGGGTGCACTGACAGGACTTCAATTATTCTCATTTGGTGGCTGAATGGAATTTGAATTGCGTGATCTCGTCATTCACTTGCGCTGAATTGTTCGATGAGATTCATCTAAGATGGCTGGACGGTGGGACGGACGAAGTCCTTAATGAGAGAGATTGAGAGTGATGACGAGCGAGGTCGTCTGGTGATGGGACGGAGGGCTTCGATTCTGCAAATGAGTGTCTGCCGCTTCGTGTACTCAATCAACGCGAAATTGTCGTCAAATTCAATGCTGAACGCATTTTTTGTGTAAGAAAACTTGAGAATTGATCTAAACGATTGGGCAGAGAGTTGGGTTGAAGGCAGCCTTGTTAAGGAGCGGTCCTCTGTAACTCCAGCAGGTATGGGGGGCTGATTGAAGGAAGAGTACATGAGGCTACATGTCTATTCTTAAGACATCACTGCGCACTGTCGCTATCTGACAAATCATCTGGTATTTGACATTCTCTTCAACTCTACTATAGCCCACCAGATGCCATCAGAGCTCTTCAGTGCCGGTTGTAATATTCTCGTGGAGAGCATGCACCAGATCGGCTGTAGAATATCGACTAGAATATCAGCTCCATATGCCCCACCACCACTCTTGGAACAACTTCAGAGGGATATCCCTGCTAAACGTCGCCTATATGATTCTGTCCAGCGTACTGTGTCAACGTCTAAAGCCACGCTCGAATTGACACGAATCAGTACTGCGTCCGGCTTGGAAAATCGACTCTAGACTAAATATTCACATCAAGGGAAATCGCAGAGAAGACTAGTGGGTTTCAGATCAATACACACCACATTTGCATTGATTTTAAACCCGCCTACGACAGCATTCATCGTGAGGGGACTATTCGCTTGGATGGCAAAATTTTGAAAACCAGAAAAATGCGTCCTTTTGTGTTCCATGACGCTAACACATACTCAATGCACGTGCAGTTCGGTGCACGGATCTTCAAAACACTCGCAACGTTCACCGGAATTCGTCAAGGAGATGCACTGTCATGTGACTTCTTCAATCTGGTACTGGAGAAGATAGTGCTGCGGGCACCTGTAAACCCGTAAGGCTATGTTCTCTACAAGTCAGTTCAACTGTTTGGATGAAATTGACATCGTTGCACGTCCCCAACGTGTCGTAGTGGAAGCATTCACTGCCATTGAAGAACAGGCAAAATGAGCTGTCGCTATCGAGCAAATATCGTTCCGTCATACAACATCTGGAAGAAAACATCACGATCGACAGGTACAATGTTGAGGTAGTAAATGGGTTTACGTAGAAACGCCCTCGGTGGTACTTAGGTTTGTCAAAGCACGAAGCTCCTGACTCATTGGACTAAAATCATGCTCTACAAAGCATAGTTCAAAGGGGGACTGAAACCGAATGGTCCTGTCTGCGATGAAGGCGATTGCAGAGGATGTATACCGTCATTTAGATAGACTCAGATACGGCCACATGGACACCAATGCTTCAGCTAAGAGGGTCTTCGAATCGGAGCTTTTTATCTGAATAAGAAGAGGAATACCGAATCGCCCATAAAAAGCCCAAGTCATCACGGAGGTAGGACTGGAAATAGCAGCCGTCAACAATGAAAAGCACCGCGACTCCAGTCTGGACTCACGACAGCTCTGTCGTAGAGTTAGAGACGTACGCAATGTATATATGTATATAGCGCCATGTCGAGTTTTGCCATTTCCTCAAACTCGCCAGGTTGTGCAGAACGAAAATGGAAAATTCTCGCTACTCCAGCAGATGCGGTGATAAAGTTTTCAAACCAGATGTCAGGCAAACCGGTGCGATGTTATGTGACTTTACATCGTTTTCGACAAGATGGTACGAGGGGCGTTCAATATATTCTCGGTATCGGGGTGAAGCTGTGGTTCTATATATAAATTGACTTATTTATCAAGTAATACTATTATTGTAGTGCATTTATGCAAATTTCATATAAATGTGATTATACAACCACAGCTTCACCCCGATACCGAGAAGATATTGAACGTCCCTCGTACATGGCACACAAGCCAACAGTAGAGATATAATCTCTCAGAAGTCCGTTCAGTAGTTGCGGACGTTGTTGATATTGACGTGATTGGACAACCACCGAGAGCCTATAATGGCAGCGGCTGAAATTTCTAAAATTGGTGCGCGGAATATATCAGACACAGGACACACGGCAGCACATGGACACAAGACCGCCGTATAAGAGCAGCTTTAGGGAATGAATTGTATGTGCGCGACACCACTGAAACTTGTGCGAAGATGTCGATGTCTGCGGACACTTGTCTGTGGAAAATAAATTCTCTGTCGTCGAAATCTCGTCAACATAGTTATGACGCTTGTTCATCTGAAAAAAAGGTCGTTTCTAGATTTTCAAAATACGCAAGTCGATGTTTTCCCGACATATTCTTGGCCAATAATGTTCATATTAGGCCATGAACGCTTTAAATGAAAGTACTCTCTGAACCCGACTTTGTAAGCTTCTTTGATATTGAGAGGCTGGGATTTTTAACCCACTTTGGAGCTTAATTGCTCTGACGTGGCGCTCTGTATCAAAAAGTGATGAATCAAACCTTTGCTTCATTTGAAAAGACAAATAGTTTCAAACATCATTTAATGGGGCACGACAAGATTCACGAAAATGGAAGCGATCCCAAACAATCCCCCATTTGAAATACGAACGCTCATAAATTGATACCTTGGACCGAGGTTTCTTACTTCAAAATGTCACGTAAATCGCTTCACAAACTTATGAGCTGTGAAAGAGGCGGACGGCCGGACGATATCAAGGGTCTGCCTGGAAGAAGGAACGTGATTCTAAATCATTTCTGGCGACTTCGAATAGAATGGAACGACTTGTCTGCTGCCCAGAATACGACTGTGCATAACATTTGGGTTCCCTTGAGTATTGCAGCTTCTATTCCCCCAAGCGACAGAGTGACTCCTTTCGTCCGGCGCGTAGAATGCAATTTCCGTATCACAAGATTTCATATTTGTCACTACATTGGTGTGGCTCACCTGGCAACCACTTGCCCAGTCTCTAGACGAGATCATATTGCACACTTCTGTCCTGGCCAAGGAATATTTTCCACTTCAACCGCAGGCATAATCAAGTTACCAGCACTCTGCGGTTGCCTTTGCACGAAAAAGGGGACATTTCATGCCTTCACCGGCACACATGCTCTGGCCAGGCGAACGTGGCGAACTCAATCAAATTCAAATTAGTTTATAATCACATTCAACCGGCTGGCAGATTCATTTCCTCCCCGCCTCCTCCTCGTGGCTTTGGCCGAAAACGAATGTGCCCTCATTCGTCATTGACGACGAGGGCCGGCTGCGGTTGAGAGGGACCGGAGGAAATTCTTTTGCTTCCAACCGCCACTACCCGAGAGAACATAATTTATGTCCTTCTTGTGAATTTCAATTTGCCCATCCGCCCGACCACGGACCATGACAGATGGACCAGGCGACGAAGGCGAGTGTGCGAGTGCTTGTGTGACGAGGACGGGTGTGGGTGCGGCCGTTGGAAGCATACCACTTGTCGACCCACTTGTGTATGGATACATGCACAGGACACAGTGAGCCATAAAAAGGACGCAATTAGTTGTTCAAATGACTTTTCGCATTGTCGCCTCTGATAGCATCGTGGTCTTGGCTCTTGTTCCACTTTTGTGCGAAGGATTCCTTTTGAAATGGTGACGCGCTGGGGGGTGAGGGGGAAGCGAAACAGTGAGCAGAATGCAATATGTATGCAAAGTGGTGGAAGCAATTCTTTCTCTCTCTCCAATCTTCGTCCAATTCATGCACAAGTCGCCCGCATTTTCTTTCCTCCAACGACTTCGTGAGTGGGCAGCGAAGAGGTTGTTGTTGCCGCTTGGCATAATAACGATGCTGCACGTGGACGATACTGATGCAACAACGGTGTGTTAAGCTTTCCTATCCGCACACAGAGTGTGGTGCAAATTGCGTTTTGATTCGCGAACAATGGCCGACGTAGGTGGAGAGGAACTGAAAGATTTTGAAGAAGATTTGAAGCAAAGGGGACTACGTTTTAATTGCAAATGAACAGGAACAGAGTTGGCGAATATGGGGCAGTCAGAAATCTGATGGAATTTGCACTGAATCCTTGGCCAACCACCATTTTGTGTTGATTTTCGGAAATCTTCCGAGGCATCTGCATACTTTTTTGAAGCTGATCGCTCCGTGGGACTGGATGATTGGACGATGTAGCCCAGGTATTGTGTAGGAAGGAGTAACTTTGTGGCATGCTGTGGGAACTGAATTTAAGCCAGCTTTCATTTGGGATATGTAGTTTGTTTTTAGTTCACTATTGAGGAACAGCAACTTGCACTGATGCCTTTAGATGTGGGGAACGTGTGCATTTAAAGTCATACAATCTCGAACTAGGCGATCGTGTGTTTAGAGTCCTTGATGACCTGAACCTCAACCAACAAGCTTCTCCAGCCTGCCATCTTTATGTTCTACAAGCGTTTTCTACTTGTGTGGGCTATAGGTGTGATCGAGATCGAGACCATTTCGGGGATCAACATCTACAAAAGGTTCAAAAGGGAAGCTTCGAGGAGCACTCTTTAGCGACGAACGTGGCATTATTTGAGTGTTGTATATCCCTTCTTTTGAATGTCATAGAAGCGCTGATAAATCGTGAGTTTATAAAATATCTTGAATTGCGGAAGGTCCTTAGTGATCGAAAAAGGTTCCAGAAAAATGTTCACTGGTGATTGCATGGCATATCTCACCAAAAAGTGGCATAAATCTTTGCACAATACAGGCGAATGCAATATCCTGTCGCTTGATATTTCTGCGGAATCTGATAAAGTTTGTCGTCAATGCATGCCCATGGTATCATACTTTGGTCTTCTTCTATTGACTAGAAGACAACTTTCGAACATCTCGCTTCGGTTTTTGTCTCAGATGGGTTCAAGAGTCATATCCATCAAGTCAATGCTGGTGTTCCCCAAGGTTCCGTTCCGTCTCCGACACTGTTTCTCATTTTTATAAATTATCTCCTGTCCGCCAATCTGCCAATCCACCTCTTTACTCCTTCCCTAATGTCATATTCATTCCAAGACTCAAGCTCATTTACTTCCGATAGTGACAGCATAGTCAACTCGGGTAAGGACTAAGGACGATAGAGTGGAATTCAATGCTTGTTGGATCATTCGATGGTCGATGATGGAAGAATCTCACCTCCACCACCCCAAGATTGAGTACAACGCTCAAATCTGGGTTGGTGCAGGACCAGGACCACGCACCTAATAAATATAATCCACAAGCAGTTTCACTCGAAGCCCGACGCACTGTGCCTTTTTTGCCCTCTTTTATCGCTATTTTAACAAACGATGTGTTCAGTGAGCTTTCCAACTAGATTCCTCCTCTGCAGGAATTCATCCGCAATGCCCATCAGCTCGTTTTCGGACACACAGCTGAATTGAGAGACCTTTTCAGTAGCTGCTCAAGCTGGCTCAAGTGCACAGCATTCAAATGTCTTGATAAGATATGCGAATTCGGCTCGAAGGACCGAAATCATGGTTTGTGATGTCCCTCTGACTACGTGAAACTTCAAGCAGAGCTATATGTGGAAGAAAAATCCCTGATTCTTGGTGTCTTCGAACGAAGGGTTCGACGCACGATGTCTTAACATGTTTGCATGGAATGCAAATGGAAGGAAGACAGAAAGGCGAACTATTGTTAGCTTCATCTGCCTTTCTGATTCGGTCTTATTTGTTCTGCAATCTCTTCAGTTGAAGCTAGGCTTAATATTGTTGTCTTCATTAAATTGATCTTAACTCCATTCTTAATTGAGTGCACAAAGATGGAGAGTGGATACACTGAGCGCCGATTTAACCAGTGGAGATGGTCGTGGGATTATTGAATATTTGGGGCCCACGCTTCGCCGCTCGGCCGCTGAATATACAACGTTTACTGTGGCCTGTCTGTATCCCAACCTATTTTAGTACCTTCGATCAGTTTCTGGTAGAGATCAAGAAACGACCACACGACAATGGACTCCATTACTCAGACACTGACTCCTTTTGATTTTTGATGATACACAGAAAACTTAAGAACTGCCTTTAAGCTGATAGTCCCTGCTTTCCAGCCCAGTTTCATCAAAAAGATCAAATCCTATTTAGAGGGCGAATGCATTGTGTCCAACTTCATTAAAGACAGATCGGGGTACCACAAGGTAGCCACCTTGGTCCATTATTTTGTGTACTTATTGCAAACGATGTTGACCACATTTCCATAGACTTTCATCCCTCTGTATACGAAATGTAGGATCATTTCACTTCACTGCTCACACATTCGTTGTATTTGAAGGTATCCAGCGTGTTTTCTATGGTTTAATGTTCGCAGTCTCACCCTGATTGATAGACATATTTAGACCCCATTATCTGAACGCCTTTAACTTTGTCGCCTTAAGTTCATCGAACACCACTACCGATCTGCTCCACTTTCACTGGCTCGAGCTTGTTAAATTGGTCGCCCTTAGCGGCATTCCCCAAAATCGTATTAATTATGGCTTCACATTGTCCTAGTCAAGAACGTTTCGCTTTCTATTCGCCTGGATCTGCCTTCTCCACCAAGTCTCATCTGCGAGGCCGACTATATGACTCAGTTAAATGCCCTGTTTCGTTGGAAACAAAAATGTCTCGGTCCCATCCAACCCTCTCCTTTAATTTGCTTTGCTTTTGAGACGGAATATAAAGTAAGGGGAGCCACACATAAGAACATTTCTTCTCAATCACTCCCTGAATGCGTGTTAGTGTCCTGCATGCCATTCCTCTTGACACTGTAGCGTCATCACTCAGAACACCACCCACGTCTGACTTCGACTGCAGAGACCACGGTGAATTCCGATGACTGATTCCTTTGTCTTGTGTACATCGCAGCGCCTTAAACACGAACTGATAGCACAGCCAGCGGTTGTTGTTTAAAATTTCCTTTGACTTCGACCTCCCGACATGACTGCTGATTCAATTTGTGTCCAACCCTAATGGAGCCATGTTCCGCAGTCCCCGACGCCCCTCAGCAGCATGCACATCTCATTGTCTTTGACTGACTTGATTGATTGTTTTAATTAAATGTGTCAATCTGCCGGTGCCTCTGGAGTCTGGATGTTCTCTTAGTCTCGTCACTGGCGCAGGCACTTGCCGTCAGACCTGATCCATCCGATTTGACACACATCAGCCCGCACTCACAGTCTGCCGTGGAAGAAGTGTAAACTGATGCCACTCCTCCGTCGAGGTCTTATTTTAAAATCCCAATGGACACCTGTGCGTGGGAGTGACGGCCGGCTGTAGGATGCCTGTCCATCGACGTGCTGGAACGTATTTAGTTAAAAGCCTTTGTGTGTGGTGTGCGTTCATCTCGATGCTGTCAGGTGGGCGAGTGAAAGATGAGAACGAAAGGAATGACGTCACTCGGTGGAGGAGCCTTTTGTTCTAAGGATCAATTTCAGGAAAAACTCTTGTAAAGTTGTCCGGGGGGTGGTAGGGGGGAGGGTAATTTTGTGAATATTGAACGAGTTTGGTGTTATCTTCGTTTCTGAGCTGCTTGCCTCAAACATGTTCAAAGGGAAACATTCTCACTAGAGGGCGGTGATTCAATTTGAGGTTACAATTTAAGGATGCAAAAAAGTGCTTTCAAACTGCATGCATCGGGCTCAATTCTATACCAAAATGATTGGCAAACAATGCCATTTGGTTATTGAGTACTATGTTTTCGAACTTTAGTGGACAATTTTTCGTTGTTTTGTCTCAATTCGGATGTATTGGTTTTTAGGAATGGTAACCAATTAAATGACCGCACCGATTGAATATTTGAAGTGATAGCCAATTGTGAGTGCACCTTAAATTCTTGAATTGAATTCATATCATCTAACACGATGTAAATTTAATTGAATTTCTTCATTTTTAGACATAAACCGGACATTTTTTAACATTTTTGTATTCGCAAGTCACGGTCGTTGGGCAACTTCAATACAATCGGTTTTTATATAGTTTTGGAAAGTCTCCTTCAAAATGCTTTTATCACACACAAAATGTCGTCTTGTCTTCTTTGCGAAACAGTCACCAAAAATGACGTCCTCTGATGGAGACAAAATTTGTGCTAAATTCAAAGTGAAACCTTCGTTTGAATCACACACCAAATTCCCTTTTAATTCGAAATAAATCACATTCCGATTGCCCTTGCTGCCACCTTTCGCGTTTTAAACATTGTATACTTTAAGTTTTTACCTCATAAATATCCCTATCTAACTCCGGATAATTAAAACGATGTCAAAAGCATCCACTTCAAGCCACATCAACGTCTGCCTGGCACCGCAAACTTTTCTCCTCTAATCGAGTTCAGAACTCTTTTTCTCTCGAACCTCCATTCAACATCATTCACAGATATCTACCCCATTCTACCCCCACCCCCCACGAAAGAACGGTCACACTTGTTTATCACTTAGTACAGAATGTCAAAACGTGTCCTTGGTTGACTGTAAACTTTCACATAAAACGAAGTTTAACTGCAAAACTGTTAAAATATTTACTCCATGCCGAGTGTTAGGCACGCTTTTCAGTCTGTCCTCCTCGGACCGCCCACCAGTCCAGGGAGACAAACCAACCAACAGATCCTGTCCTGTCAAAATGTTTTCCCCAAAACATACGTTATGTCAATTTCAGTTTACTTTACAAGCTGCAAACGCTGAACTCTGGTTGTGTATCCGGCGTCCTGTTCCCCTGTTCCCCTGTGTGATGAGAATTTCTTTCAAGTTTTCAATGCCAACAGAGGACGTACACATCCTCGCCGAAAAGTTGTGCCCCTCTTGCGGTTGGGGTGCGCGGTGTGTGTGTGAAAATTCGTGAAAGGATATGCACGCGAATATTTGTTGACGACCTTATGGGACCTCACGATTCTCATTCCAGTTTGAAATCATAAATATTAAACCAATTCCCTTCGAGTGGGTGGCCGATGTGTGGCGCCACGACACCAAAACAAATTGACAACTGAAAACTTTCGGTTTTTTATTGGTTTTCAGGATCAAACAGTACGGCGACACCAAAAGTGAAACCGCTGAGCAATAAAAAAAAAAAAACAAGTTCCTTTCAACGGATGTTGATGGTTGTACGTGGAGGGGGGTTGGGGGGAAAGGGAAATATTTGGTGAATGCGCCTTTTCAATTCGGTCCGACCTTTTTCATCTTTTCGCATGTGATTCCGTATTATTCAGCAATTCTGTCTCGTGCTGTGCGACCTGTCAACTTGGGGTGGGGTGGAACGGGGGGGACAAGAGGACAAGAGGACATTTGGTGACAATCTATATTCGGGAACTTGCTGTATATCAAAAATAGCTCCGTTGACGGGTGCAAATTTATGGAAGCGATAATGTTTTGTAAATGAATACATCGATGTGCCTCAAGGGGGTATCCTGTCGCCTGTAGTGTTGTGCTTCGAGGCGAGTGAAAGGTGAGGTGTTTGGTGATGTTGTGGTTTTTGGAAAAAGTGCCGGCGAAGAGGAAATCAGATTGGTGTGAAAAAAGGCACGCGCCGATAATCGCCGATGGACTGGTGAAGAAATTATGGAGATTCATGGCTTAAGGGTTAGAAAGCTTTCATTGAGGCGTTTGACATTGTGTCTCGGGTAAATTGAATGCAGAACGTCTTCGAAAAAGAACGCACATCGAAGACGACGTAGTCAGAAGGCAATAAGAAGCAGCTATAACCACATCTACTTTGGCTCTGCGGTGAACAATGCGAACAACATCAGTTCCGAGGTCAAAGGCAGAATAACTCTGGCCGCTAGCTAGACCGCTAGACTGAGACACAGTCTATGGCGACTAAGCTGTTTCTGGAACATTGGGTTCTTGATCAACAGTGTTTCGACCCACAGAATCTCTGAATTAATCTCAAGCCTCCAGGTACCGAAGTTCCAGGTTCCTTCGTTCTTTTCGAGAGAAGATCCGCGCTATCTTTGGTCTCCTTCAGTAAAAGTCACCAACGAACTACATGGGCTATACCTTCAGCGAAATTAGTCTACACAGATGTCTAGACTGGGGAATGTAGAGTGCATGGATAACGTGGTGCCGGTCTAAACAGTCTCCGACTGTGAACCTGTGGGACAAAGAAACAGAGGATAGAAGGTGCTCCGCCTACTTGATGCGTGGAAATTGAAACAGGCAGTTAGTGACCATGCCAGTCCAAAAGACTTGTAGGTTGAGCGCCAATTCTTCCCCGGTTTGTGGCGCCACAAGAATAAGAACTGTTCTTGGAAACTGAGTATGCCATTTCCACTCGTTTGAGCGGCTGCAATAGTGGAACCAAGAAGGAATCCCAGGGAATCCTTACTAAATGACCAAGGCCAGTCGGGGTATGGCCTCCCACAAGTCGGATAAGTTCACTAACAGTGTTGAAGAGCATCCCTTATGCCGTTGAAGTCCCTCAGGATACGGTTCCAAGGGCCAGCACAACATAAAGGGAACTATGTTCACCATTAGCATTAGAGCCAAGTGCGCAGAAACGACCCAATTTAAAGAGTTTAAATTTCCGCCCAAAATGTTCATGCAGTCCACAATCCTCAACCCAGATGTTCAAGCTCTGTACACACCTTACACATGCTTCCATCCACATCTACCCACACAACGAGAGCACATGCTCCCACAAGTCTGAGGTTCACCATAAGGCCACAGCATCCAGGTGAATGTTCACTTGTGGTCGCAAAATCGTACCCAATATGAATACGAAAACCCTTTCAGCTCGTCGGATAGCATCTCTCAATTGAACCCCTGCTCGATGTATATCGCCTCGTCCCGGGCCACCGTGCGTCGTCGTCGTCGTCGCACTCGAACAATGGGATATAGGATGTGATCCCTTTCGGTCTGAATGTCGGATAAGTGCCTTCGTATTCAGTTCAGTTTTGTGTTGTTTTGTTTTGTTTTTTTCTCTCTCTCCCTTATCATGCCCTCATGCACATCGTTTCCCCTGGGGCAAGTCTGCGTAGGCTAGGTGGGGGAAATGGATATGCCCTGTTTGAGCATCACACCCATTCATTGAAGAGCGTAATACAAGACTCGCAAGGACACCCGACCATGGAACAATGTAGGCGTGAAATAACTCATAACAATATGTCCTCTTAAGGTGGAGCACCAGCTTCACCTCACTCCACCAACGCCATCCCCATCCTCATCCACCACAAGCCGAGAGCTGAGGTTAGGGTTGATGATTGTCCTTGTTTACTTGGTCTTTTCATAGCGTCGCCTTGTATCAAACAATATGTCCTTTTGTGTGTCCTAACGCAATCGGAAGAGGACCAGATGCGGCAGCCATGGAACTCTGTTAATTATGGGACATCTCACATCTCACATCTCATCTCTGAGCAAAATGATTTATCTGTTATTTGTTTTCCACTGGCTCGGGGCCTGGCGAGAGGTGGGCTGGGAGAGTATTGATTTCTCCGCCGGGTCCTTGATTGGCTTGGTGAGAATTAAGGATATCCGATACGATAGGCCGGAGCTTAATTTCATCGCATTTCATTTGTATTCCATGTCTGGGGGGCATTCGGGGAGGCGGAAGCAATTCTCTCTCGCCCGGCCGGTGGAGCAGATCGATTTTCGGGTGAACTGTGAAAACAAGTTGCGGATGAATGTGGCTTTGAATGGCCTTGGGGATCATCAGGAGCGAGGCCGGAACTGTGCTTGTGTTTGCATTTCAAAGAGCTTTGTGAACCTGTTCATGCAGATGTCTTGCAGACACTCAAGAGTCAATCAGACCTTGAACCAGTGACGGGTAATGGAGATGAGGAAGTGTGCTTGCCAAATGTTCGTCTAGGCAATCCACTCAAACACCAGCACAAACGTCATAATTACCGTGTCTCACAACAAAGACGTGCCAGCATCTCGGACCGACATTCGTTGCCTGTCAGCCTTCTCACGTGTGCGTGTCTACTCTCCCGGGGCTGCCCACAACTGATCTACGTCCCCTTTCCTCATATTCATCACCATACACCATCGATGACCTTCCGACACATGCCACAACACACACACACACACACAGAGCCACAGGTGATCTCCTGTTTCAATTTTCTGCAATCTTTTAGCAGTTAGCACCTCTGGGGACGCATGTCCGACCGAGGTTGAGCTCAAATTAAAGACCAACATCGGCGGCTCTCGTGCACCATTGATAACCGAAAATTAATTAAAATCAAGGGTATTAGGCATTATTCTGTGTCCCCTGTGGGGCTCGTCAGTGGCCAAGGCCTTATCTCTAATTACTTCCAATTGAGTTGGCAGCCCAGAGCCAGCCATCGTCATCGTTGTCGTCGTCGCTCTTCCAGCGCCACTCCCTGTCCCCTGGCTGAGAGGAGTTCATTTAATATTCAGAAAACAAAGTTGAATTACAAACAAGAACTTCCTGTTCTCCTCTGGGGGGGCTGACAGAAACGAGAGTAATTTCTAATGTCTGCCATTCCCTGGAGCAGGCTGCAGTGGCAAGACATCCTACCGATGTCGGCCGCCCGGCCAGTGTGCGCAGTGGGGGGGGGGGTATTCACCCGATGCTACATCCTGCTGATGGATGTGCGGATGGGCGGATTTGTATCTGGGTGAGGTCATGAGCATGTGAGTGGGTGGGTTGGAACTTTCCCCGGAGTGTAAGAGGACATGGAGTGTGCTTGGAAAATCTGAATTTTCGAGGCAACATGTCCCACATGGCTTTGATTATTTTTGGGTCTGGAAAGTTGCAGGGACGCGAGTAACGAGTTTAAGGGATCATGAGGACACTCTCATCGGCATTCGTCAGTCATCAGTCACCAGTCAGCTCAGTCGTCAATCAACTCAGTCGTCAATCAACTCTGTCATCAGGCAGCTCAGTCATCAGTCAACTCTGTCGTCAGGGAACTCAATCGTCAGTCAATTCAGTCGTCAATCAACTCAGTCGTCAGTCAAATCAATCGTCAGTCAACTCAGTCGTCAGTCAACTCAGTCGTCGATCAACTAAGTTTTCAGTCAACTCAGTCGTCAGTCAACTCAGTTGTCAATCAACTCAGTCGTCAGTCGACTCAGTCGTCAGTCAATTCAGTCGTCAATCAACTCAGTCGTCAGTCAACTAAGTTTTCAGTCAACTCAGTCGTCAATCAACTCTGTCATCAGGCAACTCAGTCATCAGTCAACTCTGTCGTCAGGGAACTCAATCGTCAGTCAATTCAGTCGTCAATCAACTCAGTCGTCAGTCAATTCAATCGTCAGTCGTCGATCAACTCAGACATCAGCCAACTCAGTCGTCAGTCAACTCAGTTGTCAGTCAACTCAGTCGTCAGTCGACTCAGTCGTCGATCAACTCAGTCATCAGCCAACTCAGTCGTCAGTCAAATCAGTTGTCAGTCAACTCAGTCGTCGATCAACTCAGTCGTCGATCAACTCAGTCATCAGTCAACTCAATCGTCGATCAACTCAGACATCAGCCAACTCAGTCGTCAGTCAACTCAGTTGTCAGTCAACTCAGTCGTCAGTCGACTCAGTCGTCGATCAACTCAGTCATCAGCCAACTCAGTCATCAGCCAACTCAGTTGTCAGTCAACTCAGTTGTCAGTCAACTCAGTCGTCAGTCAACTCACTCGTCAGTCAACTCAGTCGTCAATCAATTCAGTCATCATTCAACTCAGTCGTCAGTCGACTCAGTCGTCAGTCGACTCAGTCGTCAATCAACTCAGTCGTCAGTCAACTCACTCGTCAGTCAACTCGGTCATCATTCAACTAAGTCATCATTCAATTCAGTCGTCAGTCAACTCAGTTTTCAGTCAACTCCGTCATCAGTCAACACAGTCATCAGTCAACTCAGTCATCAGTCAACTCTATCGTCAGGGAACTCAATCGTCAGTCAATTCAGTCGTCAATCAACTCAGTCGTCAGTCAATTCAATTGTCAGTCAACTCAGTCGTCAGTCAATCAGTCGTCGATCAACTCAGTCGTCAGTCAGTGCAGACGTCATTCAATTCAGTCGTCAGTCAATTCAGTCGTCAATCAACTCAGTCATCAGTCAACTCAGTCGTCAGTCAACTAAGTTGTCAGTCAACTCAGACGCCAATCAACTCAGTCGTCAGTCAACTCACTCGTCAGTCAACTCAGTCATCAATCAACTCTGTCATCAGTCAACACAGTCATCAGTCAACTCAGTCGTCAGTCAATTCAGTCGTCAATCAACTCAGTCGTCAGTCAACTAAGTTTTCAGTCAACTCAGTCGTCAGTCAGCTCAGTCGTCAGTCAACTCAGTGTCTCAGTCGTCGATCGTCAGTCTTCATTCTCAGACCTCGTCAATCGGCTAATATTCAAATCGCCCCTAGTACCTTACGTTTCTCACCTCCTCTCGTCCAATCCGCTGGTCTTCCCCAAGCTGGCTCCACTCACAGCCAATCTCCAAGTACAATTGCGCGCCAACCCAATAACATGCAAAATTGCTTAGCGCTGCAATCCTCAGCCGCGTACCTTCGCCCCAGGAGCCACTTCCACATTCCGTCACCGTCCTTCCTCTTCAAGAATTCAATATCGGCTAAATTGGAAAAAAAAAAAAAAACTGAAAGCAATCCCCTCTCAGAGCCGCGTTCCGAGGGACCGGCGAAGAATCCCATCCACCCTCGCCACAGCTCACGTTTCAATTATCCTTGAAGCCTAATGTGTTTGCCTTTTAATATTTCGCTCGACATCTGTAAACATCCTCCAGGCAGCGGCACTTCACACGTCCCTTCCGAGGCTGAAAACGGCCTCTTTCGAAGGGGGGAGCGGGGACTCGCTTGAGTGGCTCGCACAGATCCCGAACCAAACCGAGTCAAACACTTCGTCGACTATGTCATCGCGTGCAGCACACGTACACCCGTCCGCAGAGCTGCGGCGAGCTTGAAGGAGCCCAGATTTATTGGCGAAAATCCCTCCTCTAGGCGCAGACATATTTCTCACGGCCCATGACAATGATTGCGCATTCCCACAGCGTGGGCCAAATGAATTTGAATATTTTCACACGATGCGTGTGCCGTGATCGATTCCGTGTGTGTCCCCCATTTGAGCGGGATGCGAACCAAATCCAATTTCGGCCATTCGATTGGTTTTTGCCCACAAAAAGAGGTCCGTTATTGGATTTGTTCGTCAATCGCCTGGTTTTGTCTGTCAAAATTGGCTTGTTTTCCCGGCTGTGTTCAATGGGTGCGTCAATTAGGCCGCGCAATGATTAGGTATGCCGACGGCAGATGGCGGACGGCCAAGGCCGTGGCGATGGCTGCAGATGATGCGAGTGTGAATTAAATGGATTCACTTGAGCTTGATTCGTTGTATGGATGGAATAAATTATATGGAATTCTCCCCTTTGGCAGGTGGACGATGGGCGTGTGGGGAGGGGTGGAGTAATTTGCTTTGAGGGGATTAACGATGTGAATGGATAGGAATTCGATTCTATGGGATAATGATGGGGCCGTGGATTGTCTTCAGCCGACCGATGGCCAGTTGAATTAAATAGTCGCCACTTTGATGGGATTTAGAGGGGATTTGGTAAAGTAGTCAATCAATAATGCAGCTCGACGAGGGCGGGGGGTGATGGCCATCAATATTGCTGCTTAATTCGATTTAAGGACCGTTCAAACGACCATTTAACGCAACCCTTCGGCAACCACATTCACCACGGGCCTAAGTGGACCGCATTCCCCATCGCGACCGTCACTACAATAAAACCACACCCAAGGCCCGCAATGCGTTTCCAATTACGTCGCTTCGCAGGCAAATTCCCCCACGAAGTCCTCCATAAATCATCCTCACCCGCCGGATGTGTCGCATTAACTCCAAGGACTCCATGGACTCCATGTACCCCTAAGGACCACAATAAACAATACTTATCATGGATGCAAAACTCACCCAATATTACTAGGGCATTTCCCAGCAGTCCGGCCAATCCAATTATGCCGAAGAACACCGGCACCACCATCGACACGACACGCTCCAGCGGCCAGTCGGCAGTGTCATTGGGTCGCAGGTCCAAATCGATGTCCACCAGGTTATCCTTGAACAGCGTTAGATTGCCGCCGCTCTTGCAGTCGGTGAAGTTTGGCCACTGGCACGAACGGTTGTACATTGTGTCGCATCAGTGTGTTGCCAGTGGATGCCGCACGGCGAAAAGGATCAACGCCTCCCTGAATGCCTTTGCATTCACCTCCTCCCTCGCTCACTCGCACAGGATCTGTTCTGTCGCTGGTCGTCTGTGTGCGCGTGTGTCCTTAGGTGGCGGCACTAATTTATTACATCGGCGAGAGTTTATTTACGACGCACGTGTCCACTATCACAGATGCATACGGCCCAGCGGCGGCTGATGAGCTGGCAATTTCCTACTCCCGGTTTAATTATCCTGCAATGAAAAGAGAAGGCGGTTATGATGAATTTTGGCGGCAATAATGAAATACTTTTATTAATAAAAACGATTCCCCCGCCGTTCCACGGTCCTGGCGGACGGGGCAGCCGACGCGGCGTGGCTTAATTCGGGTCAATTTCCAATTAAAAGTCCATCAAGGGTACGAGGGACAAGGCCACAGCCGGCGGGCCCTGGCAACCGGGGGAATCACGTTTCGGTCGTAAAGATTTGCGCGGCAGTTTTCGTTTTGTGGCCGCAATAGGTCATAATGTCAGTTTTCGGCGATGGCATGCCTAGTTGTTGTCGCATGTGTCTGGTGTGACGGAACGACGCGCGGAGCACGATTAACGACGACGAATATCGATAATTGAATCCGGCAGCAGCGAGGGAACGACAAAGTGATGTCTATCAACGGCTGAGCGAATGCGAAATTCATTTACTGTCAAGGCAACGACATCCGGAGACCATCGAGTGGAGGCGGTTGCTGAGTGGGCGGCTCATTGTATGTGACAGAATGAGAGGGCCACTTGCTGGGGGTTGAACGAATCGATTTGGTTATGCACGCCACACCGCGGGAAGTGTTATCCGGATGCAATGGAATGGACGTTTCCTGGAATACCCTTTGCCCGGGGAATCGTTTTGCAATTCAGTCGTGAGAGGCACTCAGAAAGAGATCGGATTTAATGAAATTCTAGTGAACGACGCCCATTGGTGTCTTTTCAAGTGAAAAGGTCTGCGTATATTCTTTGGTCCTTGTCCTTTGTTGATGCTTGCTGGTAGGGGAGATTAAACGAAGTGTACATCGACATGAATCGTGTCAAGCGTTCTCGGATCCCATGACAGATCCAATGCGCTGCGGCCTGGTGAAGTCTTTGACTCCGTGCCAGAAGACGAACGCAACAGAAGACGCCCGTCTTGAAGCTGGCGCACGTGGAGAGGCAGTCAGAAGATGCTCTACTTTAAAAAACTTGTTTTTTTTTTGTTGAATCTGGCCACAGCTAGCTGAAGAAGAAGAAATCAAATCGGTCATGCCATTGTGACGAATCTCTCACGAGCACGAGCTCGATCAAGAAACAAGACAAATTCGGGATCCAGAAGAAGAATGGCGAAAGTAGCCGTTTCACTGAAAGAATGGTGAAGTGATTGACCTCAGGGCTCAGGACGGTTAAGTTGTAGTATATACTCACAATCACATGCAGTGCCTTATACTGCGTCCATCATTTCTCAAGGCCAAGTTATCGCCGTCAAAAGCAACTCAAAAAGGCTTATAGGCCGCATTCAACCTGCGTTCAAGACTTTTCAAAGCCATATTGTCCTACTAATGACATAAATTCATGGTGTATGGCGATCCAGATCTTAAACGGCTGTTGCAATTTTGTTGCAACTTGGACCATAGATTGTTTATGTTGTGGTTTATGGTAAAGGCTGGTTGAAGTTTGTTTCAACTTGGGCACGCAGCAACACGAATAATCCTAAAAACAGGTGATATTTTGTTCCTTTTGTTTTTAATTGTCAAAGATTGACACAAGAAAATTGCAAGAAAATAAACTAAACTGCCGTATTTGGAGTGATGATAAGCATCAAGTATGTGTTGAGACACCGTTACATCCACAAAATTGACTGTTTGGTATGCTTTATGGTTTGGTGGAATAATTGGTCCGTACTTCTTTAAAAACAATGATGGCCAGGACGTTACAGTCAATGGCAACCGCTATAGAGCCATGATTACTGACTTTTTCGTCCATTAATTGAACAGCCATGATGTGCAGGAGCTGTGGTTTCAACAAGACGGCACATGTCACACAGCTCGTGCCAGAATTGATTTATTGAAGGAAACGTTTGGTAACCGCATAGTTTCACGTTACGGACCCATGTATTGGCCTCCAAAACCGTGCGATTCAATGCCGCTTGACTATTTTCTGTATGGATATGTGAAGTCGCTAGTCTACACCGATAAGACCGGAACGATTGACCACTTGGAGGACAACATTCGTCGCGTTATTGCCGATATACGAATTATGTGCGTTTACGTATAACTCGCGTAATTTCCAACCAATTTACTTGGTTATTCTTTTAAACTATTCAGAAAAACAATGATCCTTTTTTCAAGTTTTCAAGTGCAAAAAGGCGTATGTTTCCATTTGCAATCATTTTGATATACAAATTATGTTTGTACGTTTTCTTTGACAAAAGTTACAATATAAAACAGACATTATTTGCATTCTATTGCGAACACGATCAGTGAAGAGACCATTGCCACTATCGGTACTCCAGTAGATATTTTGTGTACCCTTTTCGCTGAAACATACAGCTGAGTACCTATAACAAAAAATTGATTCGACGCGTTGTGTGTGAGTCGCGCCTCTGTTGCCGCCAAATGATGGCGGGAAGGATGAGGGTTGACATTTTTCGAGGTTTTCTAGGAAGCCTGCCGAAGCGGGGTTTCATATAAACGTTGGCTATAACATTAAATGTACAGGTAGAGTCCAATATTGCGCCAGTTTCACCTTTCACGAGCATATCAACAAGTATTTCGTTAATGACGTGTCTAATGTTGTCCTTCAAAGTGATTTGATGTAGTCTCCTAAGAAGTTCTTGTAAGAACGCGTCAAATTGCACGATCTAGGCGGATTATTCACTGGTTCACAATCGAGAGATAAATTGTTCACCGAACTCATTTCTCAATTCGCCCATCGATTCGAATGCTACGTGCCATGTAGCCCCATTCTGCTGGATCTACATGTCGTTCAGGTAGTGCATTTCGGGCAAGAAAAAGTTCGAAATCACTGAACGATAGCAGGCGCCATTGACGGCAACGCTATTCTCACTATCATCTTTGAAAAAATACGGACCAATGATTCGTCAGGGAGCATTGGCAGCTCTTGATGCAGCCTGAGGTTGCTCATCGAACCATCTATTCAAAAATTTGTAAGCACACTTATTCAACAAGAAATGAGATTCCCCTCCGAAGACAATATTCGATCACTTTTCCAATCGTCCACCAGCTTTTATTCGCCTAAAATTAGATGCAATCGGAGGTCCCTCGAGCACAATTCTTGAGCGAGCTGTGTTTTTTTAGGTTTCTGACCAAGATTCGTATGTATAATCTTCCACTTGTCGAGTAATACATTTCCAATCGCTGCGAACGGCTACTAAAGGACAAATTGTCGGCTTCATTAACGCTGGCGGATACAGCAACAATATTTTCCTCTGTGCGCATTCTAGGCATACGCCTACTCGTGTTGATGTCAAATAGCGTGAAGTTGGTCTGAAATTTGGTTACCGCGACATGCTGGCATGGTACGTCGATTATGACAAACGACTTACCCACTTTTTTACAAAGCACAATTCAATGATTTTGTTCAATAGCTCAAGAGTTAGAAATGAACACACAAAATTGAACAAAGAAATTTTTATCATTAGACGCACTGGGAAATAAGCTCCGTTCCTCCCAGCGGACTGTGAAGAAGTGAAGTAAACGAGATCTCATGTCTGGCATGCCCATCGACACGGCATCTCGATCGCAACTACCACTATCCAACGCACTATGGAATGGGGTGCAGCGTTTCCGATGTTGTGCGATCGTGACATGATGGCACGTTTTGATTGAAGTGACATAGTGATATGGCACTGTGGTAAACATTTTAAAAACGAACATAATTACATCATCGTTTATAACACAATCGCTGTATCGTTTCCAGCTGCCATCCGAAAGAGTTAAGCGCTCGTTAAGTTTCGATGAATATTTGCAAATGGTGCTTCTTTTATTTATTAATTTAATGCATTTATTTTTGTTCTCTGACATGATAATTAAAGTAATCTAATTAAAAATGATTAAAATACACAAAAACTTATATTTTGGTACATTCCCGTTTGTGGCACCCATGGCCTTAAAATGGCATCTTTTTGCAGCACTGGTGGGACTTTGAAAAATATTATTGCCGCAACGCTGATGGGGTGTGGTTTCCGGATGTGTCATCAGAGCACTCTCATCAGAGTTTCTGGCGATTTCCACTTCTCGGTTGAAACTTGCAACCACCGCTTTTCTTTCCGATAATTGCTCCGCGATAGTTGCTGTGCACATTGGTCTGGTTGGCGTCGCTCCTAGTTCGAACGTGTTTTGAACCGCTGCAGAATGGTGATGGTCGACGATTGCTCGCTCCTTTCTACACCCCATGATAAACCAATTCTTCACAAATTTAGAAGCAACAGAGCATCTTTGTCTTTGAAGCATGTCAAGACTCACACACTGTCAAAAGTAGACCACAAAAAGTTCACATATCACAGTATGTGCCAAAGACTTCCATCTAGGACCAATGGTCACTGTCAAGGACAGTAATCGTTCCTAGGACACCCAAAACGATCAAACTAAGTCACTGCCATAATCACTTCAACGAAAAGAAGTGTTTAAGACACCATCTGGGGTCATCAGCCTCCATTAAGCTACTCCACCCCAGAACACCTTCATCAACAAGTCGCCCAAAAACAAAAAAACGAACAAAAATCGATTAAACTCCTTCCGTGGGCAACCTCTGCGAAGCCCAATAAAACAAAATTTATGCCAACACCTTTGAGAAGCCAGGCACATCGTCCGCTCCCTGCCTCTCCATCTGCCAGCAGGCTCATTTGAATAACATTGACTTTCCAATTTCGAGGAAACGCTTCAAGTGCGACCGGTCCCTCAGCCACTGTGCCACAAACCCAAGCATCAGACCCACATCAGCGGAGATTTTCTGCATGAGAACGTCGGCGATGGCGAGCCACAGGCGCGGCGGTTCTTTCAATTCCACGGAGGTGCATAAATGGTTTTCGGTTAGAAAAAGGCAGCCTTTGTGAGTCGCGCCACCGCCCACCTGCGGTCAGGCGGACGGGACTTAACGAGAAAAATAATTCCAAGTCCTTAACTCCAATGGGACTCCAAAGGATGGAGGAGGGGACGGGTAGAGTTTCTCGTTTTGCATTCAGGAGCGCACAAATATTTCTGTGGTTCTGGAGGTAAAACCGAAATATTTACCGTTCGCCTTTGAGGGCTTTCACAGTCCCGAAAGGATTCCGTTTCCGAATGATGTTCTTCTGGTCGTGCTCTGCGGTGGTGGTTGAAGCGGAAAACCGGCTGCTGTTGATGTTGAATGGCTTCGTATTTTTTTCTTCGCCGTTTACAGATCGACCCTGAGTCAGTTTTCCATTTAGCCAGCCAAGTCGAATCGATCAGTTCGGAGCACAGAGTGGAGCACTTTCTCTGGGCACTGGCCGTCAGTTTGAAATGCGAGCTTGGGTGTGGAAAGGATTAAGACGATTGAGAAGAACACTTCAAACTGAGAGTGATTGTTGAACGGAGTGAGGAAACCAATTACCGGTGGAGTGAGAAAATCGCTCCAATGAAAGCTGTGAAAGGGTGAAAGAAAAGTGAAATCGGGAGTCATGTGCTCGGGGTAGATTTCAAACCCACACGATGAAGTCTACATATAACTGTCTGCTGCTGGCTGTGGAGAATTTTTTGCAGTCCGATGGGTGGAGACCCTTTGCAGGCTACAACCGGAAGATTTAGCAAGCATTCGTGTTCGAGATGCATATTTCTTCTACGATCTAAAAACCGGATAAATCCAAAAAAAAACTTGCCGAAATAGGCATCTGAACTACTCTATTTAATTAGCGCAACCATAGACTCAAGGGTTCCATCAATTATATTTCTTTAGGAGTCGCATGGTGTACTGCCAGCAACAATTCAAGAGCTAAAGGATGAGATAATTCGGCACATTAACGGCATAGGACCTCAATTATGCTTCAGCGTCATCGAAAATTCTGGACCATCGGATGGAGGTGTGCCGCCGAGGTCGCGGTGGCCATTTGGCCGATATATGGAAGAAATTCCATACATAATTGAACCGTACCAATATTATCATAATAAAAAGAAATGACAATAATTTCCTAAAAAATTTGTGTTTTATTCAAAATCAACATCGGTCCTTAAAATGTAACCGCCCTTTACAAAGAGACCTAGGGATTACTACCGTCGACGAAGAAATAACAAACATCGTTCGGAAGCTAAGTATACGACTTCATGGTCATTGTAATCGTGCCATTCACCGAACTTTGAGCATGAGACGTTTAGTGCGCTGATTCCAACGAACGAAACCGTTCGATTCAGCGCAATATCAACAAACCAACTTAACGATAATTATGGCGGGTGTTTTTGCAGAAAATCTACCCGGAACACGCGAAGACATCTTAAAAAGGAAACTACTAGATATCTGAGGATACTTAGTTATGGCAAAGACATACCAAAAAGAAAAGGGACAACATTTCTTCTAAGTAGCAGCTTTGACTTGATTCTGTTTGAAAACTGACACTGCTGGGAGGTGGTCAAGGTCAAGTTGGTTTATAAATGGCGTAAAACTGGCTCATTTCCGATATCACTCGAAGTGTTCATTTGATTAAGGAATCCGAAGCGGAATTCATCACTCGTTTAGACTAGTTGAGGTGGTTGTCGACAGGCCACAGTCAAACATAGACCAGCGTCAATTGTGTTACCTCGAGGATCTACTCAACTCGAGGTTCAGTTGATGCCTTTATGAAACCGATTACGATAGCTGACAGACAAATGTGGTTCAGGTCGCACAGTTTATCGACACGCTAAATTCGTCGCCGATGTACGAGTATCAACGGTATTGGCAAGGGAAGACTGTGCAGACTGTGCCGCTTGTGCTCGAGGATTGCTTGGGTTTTTCCGTATCCTCTTTAAAAAAGCGGCCTAAAGGACGAACATGATCGCCAAACTTGTCCGTGTTCGCTATGTTTTTCTCCCTGTCGTTCCCTGTCGGCGAAAAATATCGATTTATTTTTCGTGGTCGTTGGCTTCGATGTACAAGTTCGGCGAGCATGTTCGTCGTTTAGGGCTACATTAAGCAAGCACTCCTTCGTGGGAAACGGGCGTTGCAATTACAGGGAAGTTAGCCACTCCCAAAGTCATTGTAGAGCAGACCCATTCTGAAGGCGTGAGACAAATGACGAATTTTTTTAATTCGTGTCATTTAAGCTTTCCAGAGGCATATGGCGTCTATCAGGGCTGGACGTGCGGTTACCACACTTCCTGGATATCCATAGAAAGCTGTCAACTTTCTCGACTTCCTGTCCGTCCTTGTTCAGTCTGGCTTTAGTTTAAGTTTCGTTTATTTTGAGCCCCGCCTTCTTAAGCCAATCAAGACTAAGATGCAGTCTAAGCTTAAGCAAATACTTTTGATGAGTCGTTGGCTAAGCGAACACGGGCGTTCATTATCATCAAGGACGATTAGCTGTGATCGCTGCCGCCAAGCACGTTCTCATGCGGTCACAAAGTCGGCAAAAATGTGCTACGTGCCGATTTGCATCTTCGGTGGTCTTTACTAGGATTATCTGCAGAGTTGCATCATTGCTTGTTATCTACACATTATGTCCCCCACAACTTGACAGATGATATAATTTAATCGAGGATGCATGAAGATTTCCTTCTGCTCAAGGTTAGTGATTTTAAGACTCACTTGGCATTGCCATCGTAAGTGTCACTTCGAATTCGCTACAGAAACTCACCCCGTTTCCTACTAGTGCCCAACGTCAGGTGTAGTCAAAACTAAGAGGAAACCTCGTGCAATGTCAGTTTCACGAACCGACTTTGTGGAAAAAGCATTGGCAGCAAAGCCCACCTCAGGGGACACAGATCTCAAGGAGACGGCATGACAAGCAGTTGCAGCCTAATGAATCCTAATCGAATCCACAGAATAAAATTATCAATTCTCGGAAGCAGTCTTGAAGAGGAAATCAGAAAAAAAAATCGATACCCGTTCCAAATCGAATTTCTGATTGGATTGACGAGCGACATTCATTAACCTCCCCTGACTCGCGTCCATTAGCAAATTACCATCGTAGTCCAACGGCAGTTGCCGTCAGTTTGTCCACCCTCACCGCCACCTCACCGGTTGACACCGGAAGCCATTCGAAGCCAGCACCTAGTTGAAAACAAATAAATTTCTTTAATCGCAGCAAAGTGGATTTGATTCAGGATAAGCACTCGTGTGCAACTCGAGATTGCCGGCGCGCACTCGTGCTGCTTGTGCACGGATAATGGAAATCCACCGAACGGAGGCGCCTAAGTCCAACGATTTATGGCCACACAGCCGCATGACAAACGACCGCCACTCATTGGCTGCGCATACACAAATCATAGACACTGAGTGGTGTGTGTTCGGCAAGGATATGCGAACTTCAAAAAGGCACTCGCACTGCAGACGAACGATTGCGAGAAAGGAAATATAAATCACTTCCAGGAGCTGGTCCTGAAAATTGTTTCGAAATCAGCAGCACCCGCCTCGGTGCAGTACAGAGGCGGCACAGCGCGACGCGACGTTCCACTGCTGCCGGCATACAAGCGGTGACTGCGAAATGAAATGAATGGCCACAAGGACAATTGAAATGGATTTCAGAAACCTTAACAAAGGTGTTGCTGGTACTCCTGCAGCGGCTTTTGTTGGACGGGTGTGAATGGGTGTAGGGGCTGCTGGCGGTGGTGGTGGCTGGAGTGTTGTTGGCATTGTTGGGGGCAATCAATTTGTTCCTGGCTGGAGTTCGTTTGATGGCTGAAGGATGTTTTCACACGGATGGGGTATGGAGTGAGAGAGAGAGTGCACCGAACGTGGTCCATTGTTAGCTGGGACCCATTGTGCTCACTCGACTTTACTAGATTTTGTTCAAGGCCGGATAATGAAGGCGACACTTGTGGTGGTCCGGTTGATCGTAGGGTGTGGAGACATTCGTATGAGCTTGTGGTTGTGATGGTTGAGAGATGGGCGTCACGTTAATCAAATATTTTCTGCATTCAAGATTCAGATCTTTTGTTTACTCGGGAAAGAGGGAAATAATTGCTTGGGCTTGCTTTTGTCTTTCCTCTTTCGTCCTGAAGGTCGTAGTCATTTTGAGGATTAATGTGGTCGGTAATGCATTTCACGTTGCACGAGGGAGACGTTGGGTACGATCACATTTTTGGGTCTAGATCGGTGTCAATGATTTGCTGTTAGTTGTGAACGTGATCATAACCCCGTTAGAGGATGGTGGTTGATGCAGTTGAGGTTGGGGATTTATCGTAAAGACAGATTTCGCACGTTGGAGGCGGTGGCATAGCAAAAGCAGTTTAAACGAGTCGCTGGTAACCAGGTACTCATGTATAAGGAACTCAGCACGCTTCGGACACAGGTCGAAACATGTTTAAACTCGATATTTTGGCATCCAATGCCGAATGTTCGGGGTACTATATGGTGACCCGTAACGAGCTCCAGGATGTGCTGAAGGAGCCCGGGATGCCGACGTCTGGGACGAAGGAAGAGTTGCTGGCCAAGCTGCAAGATCCGACGACGAGCGAAAAGGCCTGAGCGGAAGCTGAAGGAGCACTTCTGCCGCGCCTGCAGCTGCACCCCGCGTCCGGCTCGAAGGAGAAATCTGTGGGTTATCCGGCAAACGTCTGAAAAGCCTGCTGGTGAAAACTGGTGAGTGCGACGGATGTGGCCGAACAGAAAGAACTCGCCCTACTGCGCCCCGAATTGCAACGACGGACGGAGAAGGTAGTCGAAATCACGACAGCACAGACAGAGGTGACTGCAAATGGTGCGGCTAGACACGGGCAATGCAGCCGGGCTGGGTTGGCAGACACGCCGGAATATTTCTGGTGATTCAATGCGGTAGGAAGTGAGAGGGAAAGGTTCTGCCCCCGTACAGTCCGGGCAGTAGGACGTAGCCTCTGTTCGACCCCAAAGTGTACGACGGACTTTCCTCCGAGGGCTGGAAGAATAATGTCCTAGACAAACAAATAATCTACGAGCCCGAAAGGTTGGTGCTCATGGTCGCGAGTACCAGACTAGTGGGAGCAGAGCATTTGTGGAGCCGCAGCGAGACCGCAGAATTTTCGCGGGATTGTGCTACAACTTCCCGGAGGCGGACGACGATGCCGACAACCACGATAGGCTGTGGGAAAGAAGCCAACGCCCCAGCAAGGTCACGGAAGAATATATCTTCGCGATGCAAATGATAGCGTCTCGGGAACACGTTCAGGAGAGCACCCTGGTTAAGTGATGGAAGGGAGTTCAGGCACTGGTGCAAACGTTTTGGAGGAGATGGAGTAACGAATACCTCACGAGGTCATTACAACGGCTGAAATGGACTAGGATCGAAAGGCAAGGAGTCAAGGAAGGAGATCGTGACTAGAGACTGCCACCACAAGCAAAATGAAAATTAGCTCAGATCACCAAATTATACCAAGGTACCCACAACTTAACGAGAGTAGTAGACACAGGAAGTAGACACGGGAAGTCAAACACGAAAAAAAAGGTATAAACTTACAGAAACTTACTTAACTCACCAAAAGTCTTCCCACACTAGAAGCTAATATTTAATTGCATCCCACACTACACAAGCATGCCTCAAGCAAATTGGAGAGTTCTGAATAAGTGAGCGAATCTTATTTTGGCAAATAGAAGAGATTTGTGACACCCCGATAACCTATTTAACCCGCAACTCAAACAACTTTAACAAATGAGTTTAATACAAAACTACGAAAAATACGGACAGCCTTGGCACGATCGAAATTGACGCCGAAGTACGACACAAACAAAATGATTTAGACAACTAATTGATAAGAATCATGCCGCTAATATTCACGAAAAAATATCTAATCTCTCTCACAGTAGTTGCGTGCGAAGCAGCCGAGAATTGCGAAGACGATGAAGATGAACAAAGGAAAGTCCGGCGGCAGAGATGCTACTGAGGCTTAATTGAATCTGCAACCGTCGGTGACAGCCGGGAGGCACGTTGCAGCAGTCAATTAATAATTGAGCTTAATTGCCACTGCATAAATTACTACCTGTTCCTATACAAGGTGAGCCAAATGCAAGTTGCTTTTAAAAAATGCAATAAAACGAACAAAAGTGCAGTCGACGGATTTTTGCCTCCCGACTACATCCACATCCTGGTACAGCTCATAGAGTTCGCGGTTATGTCTTCTCCTCCATTCGACTTCCTCGCAGACGGGATCATATATCTGTCGTAAAACCTTTCTTTCGAAGGTACCAAAAATCAGCTCTGCAGTTTTGCTTAGTGTCCAGCTTTCGGCTCCATAGAGCAGGACTGGCAAAATAAGAGCTTCGTAGAGCATGATTTTGGCCCTTCGAGTCAGGAGTTTTGAGCCCAGTTGTTTTGACAAACCGAAGTAGCACCGTTTGCCAAGAGCGATTCTACGACGGATCTCCACTGTGATGTCGTTTGTGGAGTTCACGTTTGCCCCGAGGTAGACAAACTCCTTCACTACCTCGAAATTGTAGCTGTCGTGAAATTTTGTCCAAGGTGGTGTGTGACGGAACGTTTTTTGGTCGACAGCAGATATTTCGATTTGTCCTCATTGACCTTGAGACCAGTTCGTTTCGCCTGTTCTTCAATCGCCGTAAAAGCCTCCACTACGGCACGTTAAGAACGCGCGGCGATGTCGATGTCATTTGCATAACCCAACAGTTGGACCGATTTGTAGAAGATAGTGACTTCATGCTCTTCGTAGGCTCTGGCAAACTCCGTTGTGCTCAGGCGTCCAATGTCAAAACTCCTCTTTGTTGGCGGGTGCATCTTTCTGACATTAGACAGTCGGGCTCTGAATCGTGCTGCCACGAGCGTCAATGAGCACATGGTAAATTTGGTTGGCGGTTCGACCGTCCGGAGATCGCCAGGTTGCTGTGTGGATTCTTTTGCGAGGGAATCTTGTGCTACTTATGACCATATTACGTCCTGTCACAAAGTCAGTGAGTCGTGCTTTCCGATCACTCCGCCAAAGATGTTTTCCTTACCGATTTTGGCATTTAAGTCTCCGATCACGATATTGACATCGTACTCCGGACAGGCTCCGTAGGCACCGTCCAAGAGGTCGTAGTAGTGTGCACATAAAAGGCTGATGTTGTAGAATCTGCGGCTTTGCAGTAGCGCATACTGTCAGTCCAATTTTCTGATGATGGCTTCGGGCAGTAGCTCACAGATTGCTTGGATGATATTGGCTTAAGTGCTTGAATCGTTTCCGGATTGTTGGCATAACATCGGTCACTGACGGTTCCCCACAAAAAAAAGCCCAAAAGGGGTCAAATGGCAGCTTGATTCACATCGCCACTACGGCTGATACCACGATTTGGAAATTTGCATGGGCTGTGTGACATGGCGTGTCATCCTGGTCGTCCAAATCCATGTCTTTAATGTGAGGAGAGAAAAAGTCGTTTAAAATGGCTCTTTAACGCCCACCATTGATCGAAACATTGTTCTCAGCCTCATTTCCAAGAAGGCTACAGCAGACACATTCCGTACGACGACGGGCACAATAAGTGTTGTCCACTAGCATAAGTCGCACGAGCTTTTTGCACAAACTTGCGTACAGCTGTCGCGGTGGGTGCTTCATTTCGGCCAAATCTTCTCTTCAAAAAACGCACTGTTTGGGCAAGAGATACACTCACTTTGGAAATGCCTTTTCGAAATGTTCCAATGTGGTTCAAGCGTAAAGCGACAAAATTCATTCCGCGGAGGTAAGATACAGATTTTCTGCCAAGATTTCGAGCGGAGAACAGCTGTCAGTGTCAAAATAACCCATGATTTAAGAAAAAAACCACTAGATGGTCCATCCTGTATTTGTAAAATGAATTGTAGTTGTTGTTGTTATCTGCTTATCCATGCCATGTAGTCCATACGCTCTACATGGCCTAGCCATCTTAGGCCTTGGAGACCAATTCATAAAATTTCATCTGTGTATGCCAGCAATTGCACGGACTTTTGGAAGGACATGTCTCTTGTGTTGGCAACAGAGTTTAGCACGACCTTCTCCTGGATGACATTAAAGAAGTGGAATGACAGCGCGCCGCCTTGTCAAAAACTTTTTTTGACATTGTGTTCATTACCGACCATGATCGAGCAGCGAGAGTTCTCCATCGTCATTCTGCTGCAGTCGGACGAGTTTGGCAGGAATGCCAAAATTAAACATGGCGCTGCACAGCTCGTCTCTATGCACATTGTCATCTGCGGCCTTGAAATGGACGTGAGTCTCAATCTGCATCACTTGAGTTTTTTCCCAGGATCTGCCGTAATGTGAAGATTTGGTCAATGGTGGACCGGAAACCGCACTCATAAGGCTACTTGGGCTCACACAAAACGAAGAACGAGAAGGTCTTGTAAGCGATGCTTAGGAGACTATTCCTCTGTACTTGGTGCAGTTGAAGGGGTCTCATTTGTGGACCGGGCAAGCGATACTCAGGTTCCACTCGTCAGCCATGCCTTCCTCCGACCATACCTTACAGATGAGTTAGTGCATTTACTTTACCATTAAATCTCCAGCTGCTTTAAGACGTCCCTTTAGTCCGTCTGCACCAGCAGCGTTGTTCGACTATAGTCTCGAGATCGCTATTTTGGGGGGACGGAATTATCTTCTATCATCGTCCATCACGTGGAGTGGAACATTCTGCCTAACAACGGTACTGGTGTCCTCATCACCATTTAACAGTCAGCAGAAATGATTTTTCCAAATTCTCAGTTTCGACAGTGACTCTACTACTAGTGGTCCCTTCTTGTCCCAGCAGGCTTCCTTGCCCCATTCCGAACCCTATCTGCATTGGATAGCTGTCTCACCATAGCAGCACCTCTCCAACTCCTCGACTGCGAGCTTCTCGTTCTCTTTTTCTTCCTGAGAAGCCGGGTCACTTCCCTTCCTTTCTGTTCGTAGAGCTCACGAACAGCTCTCGTAGTTCGATGCAGCGTTGCTTGGTAGGCTTCTTGCTTTGCTCCATGTGCCTGCTTGGGCTCGTTGTCAAACCAGCGGTTTTTCCTAGGTGGTGTCGTCAGACTCATTAGTAGACTGGATATTTAGTCCGGTGAGCAACCTCAAGCTGCTTGCATGCGCAATGCACTCATTTAAACGTAGCCCAATCTAAGCTACGTCACAATGTCACAAAATCTCTATCAGGGTGGACATTGAAGTACTCAGCCATGTCAAGAATTAAAGGGAGCAGCGCATCCGCCGGAAATTCATCCACTAATCGTATAAGTGCTTCAAAGAGCCAATGCTTGGATGTCTCCCAGCACAAGCCTTTGTCCCCAAAACTGACCACAATTTGTAGTCCAAAGGATTCTTCAGGATGGCCATTCATTCGTGGAAATGAAGTTTGGAGCGTTTTTTTCTGCCATGTTTGCACGGTCTTGAACGGGAGAGGAGTCTTGTTGGGAGGTCCATTAAAATAGATGCCACTCATTGTAAAGAACTCTGACCCTGTGCATCAAGTACTCTCTCCTTGGCTCTGGGATGGGTCCTTACATGCCGCTGGATCGTTGAAAGGCACGCCATACCTGATGAGATGAAAAAAGAGCAGCCAATCCACCACCAGCACACACACACACCGCATCTCACTTTTCAACTCCACACCGAACTTCATTACATTGTGAAAATATTTTTGCCAAAAAATGAAATTCCCCTTCATTTGGGAAAATTCAAAAATATTTTCACATCCCCTCCCCGGCCTGGAGTGACACACGCCACGGCCAACACGTCCATCGGAGGGACAAGCGGAAACGATACAATTCCATTGTGTGCCATCGGCTGAGCACACATTTCACTGATGGAACTCCCGAAATTCCTGACAATTGTTTGCTCACTAAAGCACACTTTGTCACAACAATTTGAGCGATTTGTAAATATTCCACGGCGCCTCAGCATACAATGGGTGCGGTCCCGAGAGTGTCAATATTGTGTAACCTATCCTCGGTCGGTTTCACTGACGAAATAATTTCGTTAAAAATGCTGCCCATGTCAACAGTGGCGCCCGGCCGTAGCTCGGATATGTTTACCCACCGAGGGGGGCATTTTGTGCGTGTGTGTGTGTGTCATGGGTCAGTGTTGACACAGGATGTGAAGATATGCCGCATTTTTTAAAGTTACTTGCGGTTGTCACAACTTCTAAATCAGTTTCACCCGACACGAAACTTAAGTGGGTTCAAGAGCTGCCGCCCACGCCCGTCCGTGCGTCAAGTCAACTGAAGGCGATGAGCAGCGGTGGCGACAGTCCTTGCCCGTGAAACTTTAACTGTCGCCGAGGGGGTGAGGGTGGAAAGTTTTACACGCTTCGACAAGCAGATAAAAAGCTTTTGCCTCCAATCCAGCGGCAGTGCAGCACATCATTTTTAATCACCATCGACATGAGTGGAGGCGCGCAGCCATGGAACCGCTCCGCCCGGTGGCTCAGCCTTCAGGTTCGTAGATCCTTCCACTTCAAAGAGTCACACGCTAAGCCCCATTCCCTCCGAAACTTGGTTAACGGCTGCCGCTGGTTCTGTAACTTTTGACATTGAGCTGCGGCGACACCGATCGAACGACGCACAATGCTCTTAGGCGGAAGGGCGGCCTTCAAATGCCACCGCAGTGGGTGTCGTCATGAATAATTTTCGGGATATCTTGTGCGCGGGCAGGGGGCTGGAAATACGACCAACTTCATCGAGTACAACTTCATCGGAGGACTCCGCCTAAGCAAAGGTGTAGCAGCGCAAGCGAGGGCAGATGGAAAACTTTGTTGATGCCCATTTCCCGGCATTGGGTGGCGGGTGGCTGCCGGAAGTATATTAGCTTGTGGCGGCTGGAGGATTAGTGTGGCCTCGCATTCCCGCATTCCTGCGAACATATTCCACCCCCCACCATGGCACCCAACGAGTGCGCCATGAAACAAGGACGTGCGCTGCTCGACGATGCCGTGTGGGTGGGACACGCGTTGTTGCCGCTTCCCGGCGAGTATGTGCAAATGATGTGCTTCGCATTATCTGCCAACGGGAACATAAATTAGGAGCATTTACCGTTTTGCGATTTGATTACATGGAACAGATGGGCTTATGGCGATGCGTGGGTGGGTGGATGCTAGGGGGGAGGAGTTGCGAAGAGTGCTGTGGGTCGGGGCGCTAATTTATGAAGTTTTGATATAATTTCGTTGATGTTGTTGGCTGCGCTTGTTGATGTGAGGGAATGTTCGAAACATTCAACAGCTGGCATCGTCTTGGAAGTTAGGAGTCAGGATGCACAACACGAGTGGTTGCTGAGAAGCCAGGCTTTGGCCCTCTACGGGCTGTAGCGGCACCCATACTATTGTCAACGATTCCGATGATAGAGACCGTCATCCTCAGCCTCAACATCGACCCATCCTCGAACTTGTCCTCCAAAATTCCGACCTTGTTATCATTGCTATGGCAACATCATCCCTGTATTCATTTCATTTACGAAAATTCAGCATTTCCGGGAAATCATGGGCTTCGATTGTCTCCATTGGCCGCAGGCAGCACTCAGGTAATTTAAGCCTAATTCATATTTCTTCGAAAAGCTGACGAACCAATTCCCCAAAATCCCCTGCCACTCTGTACAGCCTGCAACGTAACATATTCAAGTTGATGCCTGCTCCGTTTTTCAGTTTATTCCCGGAAATTACGTGCTCAAAGACAACGCCTGAAAATCCTCTCCACTGACCTTGATGGGCTCTGTTTCAATTCGAACTAACCCCCGGTGCTGCGCCTTTGGGAAATCTACCCCAAAAACCGTACCGGGTCCCATCAGGAACTGCATGCATCTGGTCGTGGTCCTGGTCCTTCAGACGTTCTCGAAATCTTATTAACCCAGATCCAAGTTGCCAGACGAGAGGCAACTGCCATCACATCACTCGTCAAAGGATATTGTAGCGAAGTTTAAGTGCGCAAAATTGCTTCAAAACTTTTTCGGACATTCTCAGTTTTAAAGGGGATTCCGATGGAGGATGGGGACTTTCCTGATTTTCTCATACATGCTCGCAGAGAATTATCCCTTTTTTGAGGGGGAACACTGAGGGAGAGGGACATCAAAGCACTTGTTCTGCTACACGACTTCACGGCATTTTCAATTGAAGTGATGTCAAACGGAAGGTGATGTGAATTCAAGGACTTCTTCGAAGGAAATGGTTTCAGTGTCTCTTCAAGGGGGATGGCTGCAGGAGGATGCTTTGATCGCACACCCAACCAAGTCTTGAAACAGTTTACGGCGTGGGGTGGCCTCGTCAAGCTGCCACTGGCGTGTAATCGAAGAGAGGGGACACCATCCCACTGAACAGAACATGAGATCTGCATCAGACTCGTCCGACATGCTCGTCCTCTAAGTGCAATCAGATGTAGCCATCTCCGAATGCTTCACAAACATGGAAGTGTGTCGAAAACGCAACCAGTCTCACAACAGGAACAAAGCCTGCGTTGAAAGCAACGTAATCCTCTGTCCATCGACACAAAACAGCAAACAAACGAGTGTCTCATGCAGAAGACTGCGGGTTTTCGGCAACCAAACGATTTACTGACCATCCAGCCACAACGTCAGAATCGCACGCCCACTCCCGCATTTCAACCGAGAGATGCTGCCGACCTAATCCTTCCCCCTGTTCGAACAGAATGCGCCGCACCCGCACATAATTCACTGCAGTTGCCTGCACTCGAGCGGGAATGAATTATTCACTCGCAGCATCTGGCAAACTTCACTATTTCCATGAAAATCCGCTCGAGTCGATGAGCCAGTGAAGCGCCACCGCAAACAAAGCGACGGCGAATTCGATTTCAGTAAACAATGCGCGCCCGGCTTATGGACGACAATCCAAAAACGCACACACACAACCGGCTGCCATGCCAAATGAAGCCGATTTTCGGCCCGTGCGGCGCGGCGCGGCCTCACCGACCGATGGTCCGCGTCGGCGGGTTCTGTTCGACTCAGTGCGCACTCATCTGCGATTCATCGAAGCATCGCCTAATGAATTCGGGTCGGCCGATGATGGAAAGGTTTTGCATTTGATTAGTTCGGGCAGGGAGCCTGTCTCATTTCCATTTTGCTTGTCGCTTTGTGCTGGCCACAGGTTGGGCGCCATTCTCGAAGGTGGGCGAGTGAAATTTAGTTTTTCGGGGAAATTTCCGCGTCAGCACGCCCGGAATTGCGGTGCGTATGGCCTTGAAGGTTGGTATTGCGCCTAAAATGACGGTGACGCGAATTTAGGTCGGAATCTAATTGCTGGCCCGGTTGGACGGTTGGCCAGTGTCTGTGTGGCAGCTACTGAGTGGTAAATAGCAATTTGTTGCCAATGAGACACGAATTGGTTTTCCATTTAAAGGGAAAAATTCGAGTTTGGTTTGGAATGGGCAGTCGATGGTGTGGGGTGGGCGGTCTTATCGATTGACTGGGGAGTGGGGTGGTTGAGTTCTTGACGTTCATCGAGGTGGATGGTGTTGGGAAGCCTGTGAGCGGAGAGTGGGAGAAGAATTTGTGTAAATGCGGTCGCCTCGTTAAGGAAATTTCGAGGATTTTGTGTGGTGAGGTATTTGCTGGAACGCTGGAAGATGCAAATGAATTCCAGTAAAGATCGGTGTCATTGTGGTTGTCATCATGGCTTCAGTGTGTCGACGATTCATCGTCGCAAGTGAGTACACTCATTTAGACGTTGAACCACCAACCTGACAGGGATTGTTGCGAAATGAGAAAATAGCCGCCGATCGCCAGAGAGTCAACGCGACTTATTTTGGGCCTAAAAAGTGTTTTTTTCTTCCTTTTTATTTCGAAAATTCATAAGAGACTTATACATTGGACTAGTTGGACGAACCGTGACACTATTCCTAATTAACTGCCCCTCGGCGGGCACTCTAAACTTTGTAAATCAGCCATAAGTTGCAGTTTACAGATTTGCATTTGATCCGTTGCAAGACAGTGAGCGACTACTGCCCATGAGGGGATCTGTATCAGCCTTTCTACCCCGAGTCTAAAGGATTCGATGAGTGAGCATTTTCGATGTTGCATGGCACTATCATACTGAACCGCAGGAGACCTTCCTCAGCTCGTTGTGCGACGGAGCGGTCGTGGTTGAGTGGCCCATTCACAGTTGAACGGGCGATGTGAAAGAGGATCAAACCGGGCTTATCCAAATTGAGGAATGCTTCTGGGGGGTTGAAGCCGTTATGACGGACCTTCTTGTGATATTCAGGATTGGGGTAGTAAGCCCCAGAGATCAGGTTATTGACCGAGTCCATCGCTGTGGCTCGAATCATCCTCACCAGCAAATTATCCACTAGTATAAAGTTCGTCCTGTTATAAGACATCATTGGAGTAGAATTTTCTGTATATTGACTCTGGTGTTCTATTAAGGCGAAGGCAAGCCCTAAGACAAGCCCTCTTAAACACCCGATTTTTTTTCCATCAAGCTTGCACTCACGTTAAACCACACGGGACAGCCATAGGTGAGCATTAGTTGGATGAGGGCCGTGCAGCAGATTACCTTCACTCTCACATCGAGTTGGCTGCTGTAAAGCAGTCTATTTGTAAGAGCGAAAGCCTCTCGTGCTCTGCACAGAGCAGCATCTATATGTTGATATTGATTCAGCCAGATCTGCATGTATCTGACTAAAGTCCTTTGTGCCAGTGATTGCCCGTGTCGCCCAACAACTGAGGCCTTATAAAGGGTGGTTAAATTTTAAGGACCGATGTTGATTTTGAATAAAACACAAATTATTTAGGAAATTATTGTCATTTCTTTTCATTATGATAATATTGATATGGCCAATTATGTATGAAACAAAATATCGGCCAAATGGCCGGCGGCGCACCTCCATCCGATGGTCCAAATTTTCGATGACGCTGAAGCATAATTGAGGTTCTATGCCGTTAATGTGCCGAATTATCTCATCCTTTAGCTCTTGAATTGTTGCTGACTTATCGACGTACACCTTTTCTTTCAAATAACCCCAAAGAAAAATATTCAACGGTGTCAAATCACATGATCTCGGCGGCCAATTGACATCGCTACCACGTGAGATAACACGGCCATTGAATTTGTCGCGCAAAAGAGCCATTGTTTTGTTAGCTGTGTGGCAAGGGGCCACTTGTCCTGTTGAAACCACATATCGTCCACATTCATATCTTCCAATTCGGGCCATAAAAAGTTCGTTATCATTTCACGATAGCGAACACCATTCACAGTAACTGCCTGACCGGCCTCATTTTGGAAAAAATACTGCCCGATGATGCCGCCAGCCCATAAACCGCACCAAACAGTCACTCTTTGTGGGTGCATTGGTTTTTCGACAATCACTCTTGTATTATCATTGCTTATTGACGAATCCACTGAGGTGAAAATGTGCCTCATCACTGAAAATGATTTTCTTCTAAAATTGATCATCCACTGTTGCCATTTCTTGCAACCATTCTGACCATTGACGACGCTTGAAATGGTCAAGAGGCTTTAGTTCTTGAGTCAATTGCACCTTGTAAGCGTGTAAATGCAAGTCTTTATGCATAATGTTCATCAACGACGGGCGTGAGAGGTGCAATTGTTGGGCACGACGACGGGTTGAGGTGGACGGCTCTTCAGCCACACTGTCGTGAACAGCAGCAATATTTTCTGCAGCACGAGCTGTACGAGCATGCACTGGTGTTTTCTCATCTCCTACAGACCCGGTTTGCTAAAATTTTTGCACGATTTTTTCCGATTGTATGCACATTTGGACGATTAAATTGACCGAAAAAATCGCGAAATGTACGATATGCATTTTGATTTGAACGCCCATTTTCATAAAAAGCCTGAATAACTTTAACGCGTCGCTCGATTGTGTATCTTTCCATGGTTCAAATTGAGTTAGTCCGAAATTGAGAAATCTCGAATGAAATGCAGAAAAAGACTTGACGTTTAGGTGTGGTTCACATTCAACATCGGCCCTTAAACCACCCTTTACAACGGCGACCAGAACAGAATGTTTTCCGACTTCTTGAAATTGATATTCAACTTTCAGTCATCGCAACTGCTCATGAAGAAGTCACCCTGTGCGATAGTAGTGATGTTCTCGATCTTTGGGCCTAATATGTACACGACCAAGTCGTGTTCGTTCGCAATTGCATGAGGAAGAGAACTTATCGCTCAAGAAAATGTTGAACAGGCGCACTTAAGTATTTTTAACTTCGAATATACTCGTAGACATCGCGTTGCCATTCTTGGCGATGAACCTTCTACCGGTAAGCTTGTTACACAGTAAGTACAGTAGTGGTCTTTGGCCTACGTCGGTATATGATTGTGCTGACGCAAGAATCAAACCCAAATGACCATAGACACCGCCGAAGATTGGCCAAAAAATCAACTTCTCGGACGAGGTCCGTTCACGGGTCATCTGTTCACCAAGCTCAATGCATCCACAAATATTGAGTGTTTGGTGCAGTCTATGACATGGCTGCATAACCGGCACAAATTTCTTTCGAAATGAAGAGGAAGACACCTTCGCCGTCAATGATCTCAGCTGTAGGGCGATGTTAAGCCCCTTTTTGTGGCCGGAGCTCGATAAAATCGTTCGAATCGGCACAACATGCCATACAAGCGACCCAACGCTCGAAGTTCGTGCAACCTGACACCTACTTTGCCTACTTACTTACAGGCCTATGACCCATGGAAGGTCCGAGGCTGAGATATCGGTTTTAAGCATTCACACAATACGCTGGACAGGATCTAGTAGGCGACGTTGAGCATGGATATACGTCTACAGTTGTTGCAAGAGGTAGGATCGCCTTTTTTTGTGGAGGGGGCATATGCAGCTGATATTCCAATCGTCGGGCATGCTTTCGTCGTACAAAATTCTGGAGACGATCTGGTGCATGCTCTCTAGCAGCACATCACTACCGGCCTTGAATAGCTCTGCTGGTAGGCCATCTGAGCCTGCGGCTTTGTTGTTATTCAGCCTTTTAATGGCTGTATCGACTTTTTCAAAACTAGGCGAGATGACTACTTCATGGACTGTAGTTGAGATTTCATGATTCCCTATCTAAGCAGCTGTTGGAAGTGCTGCATCCACTATACCCTGAGTGTCAGTAACAAGGTTACCCTCGCAAATTTGCGGAGCCTGGGTACCTTTCATACAGTCTGAGACCAGGCGTTTGTCCCTAGACTCTTCGATATCCTTGAACGAGCCCGAAGTCAACACTCGCTTCGTGAACATCATCATTGGATGGATCGCTTAATGCAATGTCAACGAAGACGAGGCGTCCATTTTAATGTGCTTTCGATACATAATGGCGTGAATGTAGCTTCAAAATAAAGCTAGAATTGTATATCTCACAGCGTTCCTTTTCCTGTTATTCGTATCTGCCTTGCCGCAGTGGCATAGTGGCTTAGAGGTATGTTGACTCCTTTGCTGGCGGTGCCAGGTTCTATCCCCGAACAAAGTAACTTTTATTATTCACTGCTCCACCTCTTTCGATCCTCTGACAATACTCAAAGAGTGTCCAGTGTTCTTTGAGAATGTTTGACAATGCTTGAGGCATGCTTACAAACTTACAGAGGCTACAGAGGGTTGATGGCCTAGTGATGGAATTGGTGGTTTATTAACTTTTTGGAGATCGTTTCCTAGAAAGTCAGAGGAACGGTGGTAGTTGATATTTGCCTTGCAACAGCTGAGCTGAACCACTCGACTTGATTACTAGAATTCGACAAATTGTACCTTCGTCAAGTATTTCCTGTGATTTCTAGAACCTCCATCTTTCTGATCGCAAACAGATCCACATCAAATCTCCATCAAGACCTTGGCTAAAGCTGAAATTCAACCACCATCACAGAATCGCCAAAAATAACTTCACGTGACATAACATCGCACACAAACCCGTCCACCCACAGCGGATAACAAAATACTCCGCCTCCACGCGATACCATTTCTCATCGGTCCCAACCACAGCCACAGGACCTTATCCCCGCCAACGGTCCTCCGGGGATTTCACGATAAATTACCCACAGCATCCTTGATTCCGCCGCAAATATTTTCAGCGTAAACTGTTCGATGCTCAGCGCAGATAATCACCGAATTCGTTTACATGAACACTGTTTACATAATGCGCCATTCAGACACTCGGCACTCATGCGAGGCCAGTTGCGAGGCGGTTCCATTTAAGTCGACATTAACGCAGACCCACCGAGAAGAGTGCTTCAGCTGACGGCTTGCATACATAAATTAAATGCGACCAGAAATGTGAGTCGCCGACCAGCGCGGGGGTGGCCAAAGCGAAGATTACATGCGGGACACGTAATTTAACTTATTAACGCATGTTCGAGCAATCGCCGCGTCCGGGCGCCAGGGACTTTGGGCCGTGTTTATCTTGGCTTTTTGTATCGCGCTCGTTATTTGCTTTTAAACGCGATATCGCGTCAGTGAACGCGCTCCACTTAACTGATGCAATGTGGACACGACGGAGTAATTGCATGTCGGACTATTAATTGAGATACCCTGGAGCGTGTGTATCTCCTCGGCGGAGTGGCTCTCGGTGAGTAAATCGACGTAACTACAAGGGTTATTGATTGCTTTAATTAAATTTTGAGTGGTCATTTGCAGTCGCTCGAGAGGGCAATGGACGTGCTTTCCGCGAAGTCGTGTCGAACCAGGATGTGGCTTTAATGGTTGGGAGGTCGGAAATCCATCCGAGAGGGAGGGGGGAGTTATTGAAGTTATTCGCTTAAATGAGGACACCATCGAGGAGGTTCTGATTCACTGGGAAGAGTTCAATTGGACTTGGAAGGTCTTATAGATAAACGATGCCAGTTTGCGAAACCCTTGACGACTCCGTAGCATCGTAGTCGAGGCACACATTTCGTGACGTTGCTGGTGGATCTCAAGCAAAGTACACTACTCTCGAACGTCAGAAACTGAAGCAAACACCTAGAAGGATTCAAACAGCTGGGTACCTTCAATACGCAGAGCCTCCCTTAGCTTAATCAACGCAGTCATTCCACTGACGACATGCTGGCAGCACTCACTCCCGACGTTCTACTCTGCCATCCGGTAATGCATGACGCTGAGGAGGTTCGTCCTTGTCTATCAGGCACATGTTCGCCATTCGTCCCATTTTGTGTGTCCGCTTGACTTGCAAATTGAGGAGAAAATTGACATGTGCACGAGGAAATTTGCATAGATCCGCATCGGGTTCCCCCTTTATTGATGCCATGGCCTGGGAGCCACAATTTGAATTTGGTTTTGATTATGTGCGGCATTTCAAGTAGTTCATGTGTATTGGTTAACTTTGTCGAAGAGCCTGGTGTGCTTGCTGGGATGCCAGCACCAGAAGAAGATACAGAAGTCACCGTGCAAGGGGACACCAATATCCAAACCCACAGTGGCTTTGAAGATTTTACTCAATCGGCCCAAAATCCGGTGAAAACCCACGGCTACAATTGCGGCTGTGCAATCGGCAGTGGCTGGTGCAATTCACTGCATAAAGGCCACAGACTATATTACGGCTTGTGAGGATTTCGAAATCATTTACAGCTACTCGATCCCATGCAAGGACGAATGGATAGCTGACACCGTCAGAAACTGCGGCAGTTCACGCTGACGGATCTAAAACGAAGGACGGAGCTAGGGTTGGAATCTTGACAACCTCACCCTCACCAAACTCACATCTCGACGTCCAAATCGCTGCAGCATGTTCAAAGCAGGCGTTACAGCCATTCAGGCTTTTCCATCAATAAGTCCGATAGTTGGACAAATTATAAATCTTTACATTGACTGTCAGCAGGCGCTCCATAAAAGCTCTGGCGAAACCGTCCACGAACTCCAGGACCGTCGAACAAAGCCATATGTGTCTAATGGAGATTTCGGTGAGATGTCTCTCTCCTACCCAGTGCAAGGCGTACTAGTATCCCAGGCCACAATAGAGCTGACGAACCAGCCAAACAGGGATCGTGCCTACCACTGGCACCGAAGCAGAAGACTATTTAAAAGCTTGTTACTACCACATGCCATCATGAACACCAATAGAAGATGGAATCAAATGGAAACCTGGTAAACGGGAAGTATAATCTGGCCCTCGCTGAACCCAAAATCGACCATAATCCCTCTTTCAACAAACAGGAGAGACATTTATTCCCGACACTGTCTTATAGGAATCCACTCGAGGCGTCCAACAATGACTTCCCCAGAGTCTGTAGGGACGAGGAGGAAGAAGAAAAGGTCGCCCACCACCTCAGCGCATATTCAGCGCTGTCTAAAACTAGAAAAAAGTTACTTGGCGAATATAACTTCGACAGTCTAAGAGCCACAACTAATTTACAATTAGAACTTCTGCCGAAACGGGAATGGCTCTAAGCCGTAGTGCATGTTCACATTTTCAGAAATACCAAAACTAGCCCACCTCGTCTGCTCGTCCAGTGCTCTGGCTAACCGTAGGAGCTCACACCTAGTGGCCTACTTTTTCCATAATTCGAGTGAACTTCACGATATCCTCATCAGTCCATCCACAGTGTCATCCTCAGTGGCTCGTATGATCCCTCACGAGAGAACTTCAGGCCCCTTTATGCTTCGCCATCGTCTCTCACTCACCAGAAGCTATGCCCAACCGCAATCAGGCTAGATTCAGGACCTGATTCAATCCCCTCTTCCTGAGTACCTCAAGCGCTCGCCTCACTGATGGGATCGCATTCAGGACACGCCTCGGAAGTCGTGATGATGAGGACATTCGTACAAAGTGCCCAAACCATCAAAGTATAGCCATTTCCATTCAAAGAAGCAGCTGCTCAACGTTGAGTTCTTCGCGCACTGCCGTGTTCTTCACCACATCACAACGAGCCACAGCACGAAGAAATCTCATTTCGACAGCTTGTGCTCGTGATCTTATTCAATCGATCATTATCCAAATTTCGTGATCCTAGGTGAGAGTTGGGACACATACTGAGTTGAAAACCACTAACTTGGCTTTGACGCAAGCTCGGCCGTAATGATGACAGATCTTTCAAGGTCTTTCAAAACAGACCCAGCTTGGCCAAGCCTACAGAAAAACTCCTCCCATCAATTAATACTTAAACTTTAATGGGATGTAGATCTAGTCTCGACTTAGGGAGACTCAACTCTACTTACTTACTTAGCAGGCCTACGACCCATGGAGGGTGCTATTCCGCGATATCGCTGCCTTCAATCGTTGATGGTCCTGGGCACGCTGCTTCTAGTCACCAAGACCAAGCTGTCTTGCGTTCGCCATGACTTGGTCTTCATACCGGAGGTTCGATCTTCCTCTCCTTCTCGAACCAGGAGGCACAGATTCAAAATTCTCTTTGCTGGAACGTTATTATCCATGTGCTCGATGTGGCCGAGCCAGTGCAGGCGACGGATTTTTGCCTTCCGGACTACATCCACATCCTGGTACAGGTCGTAGAGCTCGCGGTGTCTTCTTCTCCACTCGCATCCCTCGCAGATACTCGACGCAGAAACTTTTCTTTCAAAAGCTCCAAGAATTGGCTCTGCAGTCTTTCTTATCGTCGATAAGCTTGTTACTACCACATGCCATCATGAACACCAATAGAAGACAGGTCGTAGAGCTCGCGGTGTCTTCTTCTCCACTCGCATCCCTCGCAGATACTCGACGCAGAAACTTTTCTTTCAAAGGCTCCAAGAATTGGCTCTGCAGTCTTTCTTATCGTCGATAAGCTTGTTACTACCACATGCCATCATGAACACCAATAGAAGACAGGTCGTAGAGCTCGCGGTGTCTTCTTCTCCACTCGCATCCCTCGCAGATACTCGACGCAGAAACTTTTCTTTCAAAGGCTCCAAGAATTGGCTCTGCAGTCTTTCTTATCGTCGATAAGCTTGTTACTACCACATGCCATCATGAACACCAATAGAAGACAGGTCGTAGAGCTCGCGGTGTCTTCTTCTCCACTCGCATCCCTCGCAGATACTCGACGTAGAAACTTTTCTTTCAAAGGCTCCAAGAATTGGCTCTGCAGTCTTTCTTATCGTCGAGCTTTCGGCTCCATAGAGCAGGACTAGCAAAATTAGAGCTTTGTAGAGCATGATTTTGGTCCTTCCACTCAGGAGTTGTGAGCACAGTTGTTTTGACAAACCGAAGTAGCATCGGTTGCCAAGGGCGATTCTAGCTAGACAAGGATCAGAGGAGATAGTCTTAGAACCCGAACTTGCATTGGGGCAACCTGAGTTCTCGGTTGGGGCTTCAATCGATGGCTGGGCTTCTCGAGAGCACAACCGCGAGTGGCCAACTCTCCAGGATGTAGACAAACCGAGCGCATAGTCCCCAACGTCTGTAAGAAATCCGCGGCATTCTTGTTATCTCTTGGCAGAAAAGACTGCAAACGACTTACCGGCGTACTAACGGGCCACTAAACCTTCGCCACACCTAAGCTAAATGTGCTTGGCCTAAGCGATGAAGCTCTCTGCGATGCCCGTGAATAAGATAACGACACTGCAGAGCGTTTCCTCTGCCATTGTCCCGACTTTGCTCGGATGATGAGGTGAGAGCTGATGGTGAATGCGTCTCATCACCGAAGCGCCTGCTGGTATTCCTCTGGCAGACAATGAAAAGCAAGAGGGCTTGGTGTGGCTATCATGCCGAGACATGTTGCAACCTTATTTCTTTAGTCAATGGTATGGTTGCGTGGATTAAACATTAATGACATATGGTTTCAAAAAGACGGCACCACAGGCACAAGCTACCACCATTCAATTCGATAAACGTGTTGTGTCGAGAAATTGTCTTGTTCATTGACAGCTCTAGACATTTTTTCTACCTCAAATCATTGCTCTATTCCAACAAGCCGGCGTAGTGAAGGGGGGTCAACACAAAGATACTGGCCGTTTCCGTCGAAATGTGCGGCCGAGTATTCGGAAATAGGGTTGAACGTAACCGCTGTGGTGGACATATGAACGACGTCAAATTCCACACATAAATGTTTTGGTAGTACTTCAAGTCAGTAACAGCATTTTCGAGATATCTCAAATGGTCAAATGTGAAATACATCATTAACGACTCCAATTGTTAAGCCGATAGATTCAAATGCCTTTTCATCGAACGACTCTCCATCTCCATCATGGCCCACAGAGCTGAATGGACAACCCTGTGGTAGCCCACAAGAGGCGAATGCCTCCTTAAAGTGTCATGACCATGACCAGACATCGTCTCTTCCAGAAAACCCACTCAAAGGCCGAACGTGTTTAAGGTCATCCAACGCCCACCATCCAAGCATATGTACGTGGTGTCAATCATGTTTACGTTGCCATTCGAAATCCAATTCTGTAGCAACATAAACCCCCCCGAGGACGACCGTAAAAAAAAATAAACAACAACACCGTCATCACTCCACCTCACAAACAACCGGAATTGAAAAAAACAAATCCTTAATCTCCAGTTCGTCTTTCGGATAGACATGTTATACACCACCTCGGCCCAGCACCCTGCCCCCTTGTTTGTCAGTCCAAACGTGCATTTGATGGCATTTCAAATTTACAATTGCCAACACAACGAAGTCGTCCTTTATCCAATTGTCCCGTGCTTCCTTTAAGCATCATCATCATAATTCTGCACAAAGATACACACTGCCGGGGAAATTCGTATTTTCATCTCCGTCCGCTGCCGGTGCGGCGGATGGTCCTCTCGTAAAACGTAAAACGTAAAACGGGCAAAGCCAAGGGAACAGGACAACTCCGGACCGAGCAGATAAATTAGATCTCTTCGCGGTGTCACAGCGGCTTCGCACAACGGGGATGTGTGCACGACCGAATGGCGGGGACCACCTCCTTCGAATGTAATGAATAAATTACCGTTTATCAAAAAGTCTAGTCGTAAAGCCATTCAAAATAGGGCCATAACTTTTATTGGCCCCACACTTAATGAAATGAATTTGCAGCCAAATGTCCTCAATAAAGGACTCCCGGGGCATTGAGAGGGGCTCCCACGGACACTCACACCATGTGCGTAATCCTCGGCTGAGAAATGCCAGTCCGTCGAGGGTGGCAGAACGTCTTAGGCCGCCTTAATCGGCTCATGTCACAGGCTGGCACGTCTGCCGGTCACAGCTTGACCGATGGTGTTGGCTGAGATGCCCCCGAAACTGCTTCGGTGTTCAAGTGACATCCAAATGAGATGGTAATCGCCTCACGCCCTCCGTTCTGGGTAATCTGTCGCACAAACTGTCACTCAGGCGGGCAGGGCTGTCCCATCCGGGAGGCAGCAATGCAGCACGCCCTCGAAAAGGATGATATATTGACATTATTCGAATTCAACGATTCGGAATAGTTTCCTGGAAGCGACCGCCACACGGTCCCTTGTGGGCGTGGGGATTAGGCGTTGAGGCAGAATGCGGCAGATACTGGAGACCAGAAGGACATGCTGTTTGCATGACTGGCGGATGTTTGGGGCTGTTTCGTTGACAATGCGATGCGACTGATGTTTGCCCCGGAAATCTAATTGTGAAGGTATTCGCCTCGGTTAAGCAAGCTTTTGACAGAGATAAGGCAAACGCTGATGTGGGGGGGGACAGTGATTTATTCTCCGCAATTGAGGTACTGTGCCGCCAAAGGCAAACAGGAGGAAATTGAAGCAAAGGACGCTTGCCTGTGGAATTGTGAATGGACTTCGAAGGAGTTCTGGATAACCAGAGATTCGTGAATGTGGACACGAGCAACTTAATTTATGGGACTGAATGTGACTTCGAAATGAAAGGAAGGCAACTTCCCAAGAGGTTGTGTCGCAGCACCTGTCACAGTTGCATCGTGTGTCTTCTGTGTGGCCTGCTGGTGGTGAAAGACTGTCACGATATTACATTGTGTCAGATGTGACTGTAATTAACTCAAAACACAATGGTATCCAAAGGCGAACAAAGCGGCAATGGCAGAGAGGATCCGGCATGCGGTGGTAGACTGGCCACAGAGCGTGCACTTCTCACATGAAGGAAACGCCTAAAATCACACACAATGGATCATTTTCGGGGCGCACGTTTTTCAAAACATCAGACTTGCCACTCGGCACATCCTTGTCGCTTTTAGGGCGTCATACTACGATCCTTCTTGATGTTGACAGGTCAGTGACCATCCTACTAATCCAATGAAACAGCAGGTGTGACACCTTGGATGTTTGCGGAGTTCTACGTCCTTAACGGCTGCACGGACTTGCCTTGAACTCGGTGAGTAGATTGCTTCTGAGACGAAACACTCTTTCTTTCCCCCTCCTCCTCGACCCGCAAAAAACCAAAAAATCCTTTTACAATACAGCGTAACTCAATCCAAACGGGGACATTTTCAAGAACAAAAATTAATTGTCCCCCGCCCACTTCCACCCACACATTGATCATTGTCAACATCTGTTGCTCGTGGCGGATACACAATGATGGAGATGCTGCAATGGCAGTAACATTTCGTGAAAAACTTTTTCCACTGGCTGGGGGTAAAAAGAAACACGACACCGCCCCCTGGCACACCTTCCCCACAGGATGGCCTTGAACTTTTTTCATAAATTGAGCAACCTGTCGATTGTGATTGCGTGTGTGTTTCGTTTGTTTTGTCGAACATTTTGCGAGAGCAACAACGTGGCGCACTGGTTAAAAGTTTGCCTTCACAATCCCAACCAACTGCGTTGATTTACATTCCTCGGAAATCCTCAGCTGCTATGAACGAGTGGGTGGATGAGTGATTCGTCTCTCACAACGCCACGAGGCGGGCGCCCCGAACAGGTCGTGTGGGAAGGCTACATGAATTTTTAAAGTGGTATAACAATGGACTCACATTTACCTAAGTGTGGCCTATAAGTTAGTGTGGTTGCAGCTAGGCACTTATCTTTCACCTAAATTGAGGCCGACTAAACGGAAAATGTCAGGAGTGTACTAAAAATGAGTACTAAATTGTTCAAAAATGCACAAAGATCATCACTTAGATGATTTTAAATCAAATGTGCATTAAATTGGCAACAAATTGATGTCACCTTAAGGCCACTTGACAACTCGTGTCGATAAAGACTATTATTTCGTTCTAACCAACTTGATCTAAATTATATGAACCAAACTTGTACAATGCCGAATATTAATGGCAGACAACATTGTTTCGGTTGGCTTAAGTATGTTGAACTATTGGATAGCGAAAGCTGGTCTAATGGTGTGCCAGCACTTGACCCTAGAAGTCTAGTATGCTACACGGACCGATCAAAGATGAACTCTGGAGTGGCGGCAGGAGTCTTTGGGTGCAACACAGGGATTTTCGTATCAATGGGGTTGTGTCCTACAGTGTACCAAGCCGAAATCAACATCATCGAGATTTGCGCCAGACAAAACCTCCACAAAGGCAAGGCGCTAGTGTACTCATATTTTCAGACAGTCAACCTAGTGGACTCCAAAACAGTCAAATGTTGCTATGTACGCTCTACAATCCCGTACCAGACACAACAAAGCAAAGCTTGGCTGCGTTCCTGGACACAGGGGGATTGGATGCAATGAATCCGCAGATGAGCTCGCGAAGGCTGGTACGATTGTCCCAGTCGAATTGTTTGGTTAAAAAACGTACACCTCGACGCGAGTATTCGGTACTTGATTTGAAGATCTCTTCCATCCAAACCTCTTGTTTATTAATCTTATTTTGCACTGCCTCGTTGCCACATGTTCCGAATTTTGCTTCTATTGGTTTTCTAGTCTTCACTGACTCACAAACGTGTATTTCAAGTAAAAAAGGGACGTTATCTATGGGCGTTCGGCTCTTTTACGGACGAAGGACTAAATCAAAGCGCAAAATAAGCCGGGTTGTCACTCTTCCAATGACTAATTCAGGTGATCGGCGCTGAATCGGCGTTTCTGGGTCTTCATCGATAATAGTCGCTACGCTAAATGGTGAATGGACCAGATTACTAACTTTCACTGGGATTCAAACCTTCTAACCAAGGGCAGGCACTCAACCAACTGCGATATACAGCTGGCGTCTTTATGATCATTTGCTACTCATTTATTCTTCAAACGTCACTCACACATCTTCAGTGACCCGCATGTTCCTCTAAAGGGGCCTCGGGAGCAAAACACGCACGAGAAATCTCTGGGCCACTTTATCCATCTAGATGCCGATGGAACTTATCAGGAATTATGCCCAAGCGGAACCAAGCGACTTTTTGGACTTGTCCAATACGCCTTGGGAGTCGTGATGATGGTGATAGTGATTCGTGCACGCGACCAAACCATCGAAGAATACCCCATTTCGTGCGAAGAAGCAGATGCTCAGCGTTGAATTCCGCACAAAATGCCGTGTTTCTCACACTTCCACGGAGTGTATCTACCACAAGTTCTGAGGCCACCTCCAGTCCTTAGTCTGCGCTAACAAGTCAACCGCTTTTGAGACCAACATTCGAAATGCTTTTGCCGTAATAAAGTCAATTTTTTGTTGAACCGAGTCATTAAAAAATCAACCGTTTGATGCACTGCCAGTGAAGCCGGCTGATGATGTGCTATTATTCCCTGCATAATGTCATTAAAGTGGCTTTAAAATGATGCCAGAATCAATTCGATATATCATACCGTAGTGGTTGTATTCAAATTTCTTTCCCCATCGTTCTTATTTGGTCAGCGTAGCAGGAAAAGAAAGATAAGCTCTACTAGCAATGGGAAGTACAAGCCTTTCTCAGGTGAAATTTGGAATCTGGTATATCCATCCCTGATCAACGTTGCCGACAATAGTGTGTCCAGCGTTTAAAGCCGTTTTGTGTCTCACTAAGAGGCACGTGCATACATACCAGTGCGATGAAATTTCCACATTAAGTCAAGCCATACAAAACACCTGCGCGTTTCAAATCGATACGCATCACATTTTCATGGATTTTAAACTCAAAACAGCTATTTGAATGATTTTTGAGAAAATGGATATTTTTTTTCCTGTCAGCTGGGAAGCCAGTCATTCTATGTCAGCTGACAAGACGAAATCCAATCAAAGACAGTCCTCCCCCATTGTTTTAAAAGAGTGAGAGGAAAATGAATAAGAAAAAGAAAATAAAAATAAATAAAAAAAATCGAAATATCAATAGGCCTCGCCTCTCAACCAGCCCCTGTTTCGCACAGGTGCAATGTAAATAGATTGAACTTGAGAACTTTTGAGAGAGGACATGTGAAGTCCGGTATTATAACGACGCACATACCAGTAGTGGTGGTCATTAAAATAGTGCTATTCTGTGTTACCGATTACATTGATGTTTCCAACTCCATGTTTCACACATTTTTGTGTGTATTTGGGTAAAAATGCTTGATTTGGAGGGCGTTTCTGGCCTTTTCTGCCAACAGATCCGATTTAATTGATGTATTTTTTTCCCTCACTTTATTAATTTTATTCTCCACTTTTTAATAGCTGCTGCACCAGTCCATTGGATGTGATAATATGCAAATTGTAAACCTTGACGTGTCCTTTAAATAGGAGTGGAACTTTTCTCGTTACTCTAGGATGGAGGTTAGACTCCTACAGTCTACGTCGAATTTTTCTTTCGCTGATTGGAAGATGATGGAGTTTTGTTTTAATATTGTGCGAAGACTTTAAGGGGCCTGTCTTTGCGACACGAACAATTCTTCGATCGACTTGAATCGTGGTTTTCCGCTTTGCACCTCGATTTTCTATATTCTCCTTTTCTTTAAACACATAGTCCACCAACTTCATCGACCTCTTCGATAATTTCAGCTATTTGCCGTTGCGATTTGCCTAGATTTCGCAATACCAAGACATGTGCTCCCTCCGTAGAAGTACTATGGCAATTTCGACTCTTTGTAGTTCTATTTCAATGACCACCACTTTTTATTGCGCATGAATTTTTTGGACTCCCAAATTGCATGACCATAGGTGAGAGTCAGACAAGAGCCAAATGCGTTGCTGGAACTAAGACAGTGCAGGTATCCGATGCATCTATCCATAGACAACACCCAGCCAATAATTTGTTGGGTGCCCCAGGACCACCACCTTTAATTAAGCTAGGCAATGAAAACCTAACAGTGGCCGCCTGTTCAGCTGATTGGTGTACTTCGTGTCTACTTTCCTTCATTGTTGGACAAATTTCGCCAGACATACAGCGTACCCTCACAAAAATTGCCCGGTCACTCCCAGTCCTTGAGTCGTCCTTGAAGCGAGCTAGAAATGAGTAAAAGTCAATCGAAGGCAGAATATTGTGCGAATGGCAAGCAAAATGTGAAATGGAAGTGTCATTGACCACATCGAACTCGTCAAAGGACACCCCGACTAGCCATCGACCCTTCATGGCCAACGATTGTCAAACCCTCTCCACCACAAAAAAATATGACAAATCGCCTTATTCTCAATCAAATTCCATCAAATCAAACAATCAAACTCCCCGGAGCAAGGACCTCCTCCATTCATTAGCCTCGCTTACCCTACCTCAACAATGCGACAGCGACAAGAACTTTTCATCGTGATTCCGAAGTGCTTCATTCACGTGACAACATTCCTTCGACCGAAAATCCTCCCCACCTTTGACTAATGGCCACCACCTCCCACATCCTGGTCAAGACGTTCGTCGTTCGGTTTCTCCTCTCCATTTCGCCCCCCAGAAAGTCATAAATAACGCACAACACAGCGGCAAGATTAACGACGTCTCCGCTTAAAGGATCCTTGCCTACACATTCGTCCTTTATTTTGTCTCCTCCGTTGCCCACTCCTGCTTTGCCCGCCAGCAAGGACGACTGCCGAATGGAATGTCAACGCTTAAACCATGGCAATTCATTAATTCCGACGCGGATATGATGCTTTACGCACACATGCACGCGTTTACAACCAGAATCCGCCACTTTGTGGCCAGAAAAAATAAACGATAAACTGTGCGAAGGACGAAAATCACAATCCACGTCCTGAATAATTCGAAATGACAAGGACTTTTATCAAATTATTCATCCACTGCTGACGCGCACAATTCACGCAATTCACGCGAGTCGGCACGCGACGTGCGTACTTACGTGGTACGTCGAACCGTTTTTTCGACGTTTCATTGTGTCGTCGAGGCACAATGACTTCTTCCGCCCGCGGCTTGGCTGAGGTTTCGCCGGGTTAAGTGCTTAATTGAAATGCGGTCGGGTGTGCGGCAGCGGGAAGATTAATATTCAGATGACACACGGCAAAGGCGGCCGGGGGAGGTGCTGGCTGGCAGAGTGGATGCCGATGCACACAAAGACGCACTGAATCACGGTAAATTAATTATTAATATTTAATTACACTAAAAGGATGTTAGTGGCGGCGGCGGCGGCGGGAGACGGTGCTCAACAAAGTAACATGGTCGTCGACGCCTGCAAGTGGAGGCTGCTTCCTGGGCTGGAAACTACCCCCCGTGGCGAGGGAAATCCTGTAAGCGGACGATTAAGTTCGCAACCGTCGGCAGCTGATCACATGCTCGTCCGGTGGCGGGGGCTATGGGGCTGGCCACGGGATGAGTTTTAATTAAATGGAAGCAGATTATAAGTTGATTAATATTTGTTGGTTTTTCTTTGTTGTTGTATCCACTTTAATGACAGTCGGGAGTGTTGACAGAGCGCTGAACTTTACGATGGACACTGCTGACGCATCATGGTAATTTTATTTTCACTTCTTTGATTGGACACAAGGATATTTTGCAATTAACCGCGGTCATTGTGTCCACTGCAGTGCCGCCAGGGTGTGGAATATTCGGATAAGCGGGCGAATACTTGCGTTGGCCGATGATTAATGCAAACGTGCGGTGCGCCCAGGAGTGACTCAGTGGAGACTTTATGACATTATGATGAGGTATTGTAAGCGAATTAGCAGCGACTTAATGCTGCATACAACATGAAGGACTTTATGGTCGTGTAATTAAAAAAATTTTATCCACGCCCAACGTTAGATTAATACAGATAAGCTGTAATTAGGGGCATTAAGTAGGTCTGCATCACCTCAAAGTTGCCCAGGGGGTGTGGGAATGAACTGCTTTCGTTGAAGGAACAGTGCAGCGTCAGCTTGGTTTGGGTTGCAGGACCTTGCAACATTCTAGGGAATGAGGCGACTGATGCACTCGGAAGACTAAGATCCGCATTTATCCTTGGTCAAAGCAAGATTATCAGAATCACAGATGTCCTTAACAGAAATCGGGTCGATGTCGCAAGAATTGTAGGGATCATCACGGGTTACTGCCCATTGGGCAAAGGTGACACCTGTGCACCTTATTTGGCGATTCGCGAGTTCTTGCAACTAGCGGAATATGAAGCTGCAAACTTTCCGCTGGCACATCCAATCATCAACGAAGAGACATATGTCGACGATGCCATAAGCGGCAGTGACTCTATAGATGATGTGCTACAGCTGGCTTTCAGTTGCGGAGACACATGAGCAACGCCGCAGAAATTCTGCAGAAGGTGACCCAGGAACATCGGGAAGGAAAAATTTATGCTGTACAATCAAATGGGATTTATATTGAGAAGGTCATCAGGTTCATCAGGTTTTCCTAGAGAATTTATACTTGGATGACCTAGTCCACCTTCTACTAGCTAAGGACAGGAAGATGATGTATGTGGTTGATTGGGGGGCCTACCAACTCAGTGGGGCCGTTTTCCAGAAGCTCCTTGCTTGGCCAGTTTGTCGGCAATCTCATTTCCGTCTATGTTACTGTGGCCTGGTACCTGCAACTGGCCTGTTGAGTTCCTCCTTACACTGTTGCACCAATTTAGAGGAAGTGTTTACTAAGGAAATTGCTCTATAAATGGATCTACCACGAGGCATGTACCTCGAAGATACTCGACTGATCTGGGAAGCGGTAAGAATTGGAGATATTGGCATCCGCCGAGAAGACGTCACGATTCTGAGACGAGTGATTGGGCTTTCCAGTCCTCTCTGGATGGAAATCGGCATTCTGCCGTGTTGCAGAAATCTATGATGGGAGTAAGGTAGTCCGTGGGACCTGGGGTTAGGTGCTCAGGCAGGAGTTGCAGATCTCTGCTATAGCCATACGGTATCGCTGACCAATCAACTGCGTCTCTGAGTCTGATGGCGCTGCAGTGGTAGTTTACGCAAGGGTGATAGAGGTCAACCGTAATGCTAGCAAGCACCTACGAGGGGCGTTCAATATATTCTCGGTATCGATATGAAGGAAAATGCTAATTCAATTTAAATTGTTTTTATTTTTCAATATATCGTCCTATGCGCAAAAACCAGTTACTCTCTAAACACAGATACTATGACTTACGGACAGCTCATTTTGGAGGCACGTCCCATTGGGTCTTGGGATCCATAAAAAAGGAGACCCTTTGATCTGCGCCAACTACAGAGGCGTCAGTCTCCTAAGTATCGCATATAAAATTTTATCCATCGACCAAATATTCACACTGCGGCAGATTTTGGAGAAAACCCAGGAGCAACAAATCGATTCCCATCACCTTTTCATCGATTTTAAGGTCGCGTATGATAGCATCTATAGAGACGAGCTATACAGAGCAATGTCTAGTTTTGGCATCCTACCAAATTCGTCCATTTGTGTAGGATGACGATGGAGAATGCACGCTTCTCCATCAAGATTGGTAAAGACCTAACCGAGACCTTTGATGTCAAAAAAGGATTCAGGCAAGGCGACGCTCTGTCATGCGACTTTTTCAACATCGTTCTTGAAAGAATTGTTCAAAACTCGAACGCCAACACCAGAGGAACAATCTTTCAGAAGTCCGTGCAACTACTCGCATATGCCGACGATATTGACATTATCGGAAGAACGCAGCGTGATGTCAATGGCGCTTTTGTGGGTATTGCAACGGAGGCCGCGAAGATGGGTTTAGCGGTAAACGAGGGTAAGACCAAGTATATGCTGTCAACGAGAAAGGACACCCTACACCGACGTCTCGGTCAGAACGTCACAGAAGACAGATATGACTTTGAGGTAGTCAAAAACTTTGTCTACCTAGGCAGCGCTATCAATTCAGACAATGACACCAGCGCTGAAATCAAACGAAGAATAACTCTTGCCAATCGCTGCTTCTTTGGGCTAAGAAAACAATTGGTAAACAAAGCCCTCTCCCGAACAACCAAGGTAACGCTTTACAAGACCTTAATCGTCCCAGTCCCATCCTATATGGCGCGGAGGCATGGACTTTGTCAAAAGCGAATGAAGCTGCTCTTGGTTGCTTCGAGAGGAAAACATATATATATAGATGGTGAGTGGAGGAGGAGATATAATGACAGATTAGCGACATCGACTTGGCCAGAAGAGTGAAGACCCAACGATTGAGATGGCTAGGTCATGTAGAGCGGATGGAAACCAATGCTCCGGCCCGAAAGTCTTCGAATCCACCCTCGATGGACGGCGCAGTAGAGGAAGACCGCGTCTCAGGTGGCGCACGCAAGTGGAAAGGGACCTCAACCAACTGTGCGTGCGAAACTGGAGACAGCTAGCTAAAGATCGAGCTGGCTGGAGACGCTTGTTGGTTGAGGCCCAGGTCCACCTCGGACTGTAGCGCCACCTTAAGTAAGTAAGTAAGTAGGTCCCATTGGGCCTTAGTGCTGCTGATTTGGCTGATTTGGCACCCGTGGCTTCACTCCATCGTTGATAGCGAACAACCAACCAAAAACGCATTTGTTGGAATGTCGTGGAGCTCCATCATTCACATCAAAATCAAAAGTGCTTATTTTCTGGAAAGGAATAGGCCACATGACCAGAGCTGAAAAATAAAAGTAAGGTGGTCATAGGATGCAGAAGGTCAAAATCCATCGAATAAATCATCATCGAGCGAATGGGCAGCAATTCTCCAGCTAAAATGGTATTCTTCTTTTCTCTTCGTACCTCCTAGTTTAAAAGTAAGTGGAAGACCGAATCTCTGGTACAAGGACCGTAAGACAGCTTTGATCAAAGCAAAGAGCGCGTGTTCACCGGATCGTCAGGAACACAGCACAGGCCGAATGCATGGACGGAGAGGAGGTACCTGCGCACATTAGTCTTAAATATCTGCACGTTTGTAGTCGGAAAGGATTCCATATTCGAGTAGTGCGGCTGAAAAAAGAGTCTCTGAATTTAATTGTGCATCCGAAAGTAGGCTTAAGGGTAAACTGATGAGCATTCCTGGCGAGAGGAGTATTGCGGGTGAATTCATGGAGAGCAGGAATGCAGTTGGCTAGCTCACTTGGCAACGCTCGTTAAAATAGTCATAAAACAGGGACAAAAAAGACGCAGTTGACAGTACTTTCATGATGGAGGCAGTCTATTGATTCTGTGGTATTTTTATCCTTAATAGGTGCAGGATGGTCTTGGGGGCACCGGACCAGACATACTCAAGCTTAGGCCGTATAAATGGTTTATAAATTGTTTCCTATAAGTTTTATCGCTCGCTTTTGGATTCTATCTATTAATGCAGGTATATCTTGGAGAAACCAGACCAGATATGAGCGTTGTACTCAGGCTTGGGGCGGCCAAATCAGAGGGGGTGAAATATTTCTTGTATCGATTAAGGAAGCCTAAACATTTCGCAGCATTTTTGGCGACCTCAAATATATGATCCTATGGAAAGCCTCCCGGTTTTATTGACACATTCCAATCTGTTGTTCTTTCCCCAGTTAATTCTGCATTCAATGTGCTTAGCACACGCTGCCGTTCCAATTCTACTGCCGAAGGGCGCTGTCGTGAGTCTTGGCACGAATATCAAAAGCTGAGTGTGTAGATTAGAAGTAGCAGACAAGAGATCATTTATAAAAGTGAGAAAGAGTATCGATGACAGAGCGGAGCCTTGGGGTACACCAGTATTTATTTGGTGAATATCAGACTTGAATCCATTCAAAACAACTTCAATTGAACGGATCGAAATGTAATTTCTGATCCATAGAAGAAGAGATTCATCGATATTATAGGGAAAAGAGCTTGATGCCAAACTCTATTAAATGTCTTAGAAATATCAAGGGCAACGATCTTGCTTTCGCCTGCATTGTGCAAAGGTTCGTTCCACTTTTAGCTGATATAAGCTATCAGATCACCAGTGGACCTGTTGCAGGCAGAAGAAGTAAGCAGGTACGGGCCAGGTCGTCATTTCATTTCTAGCTTGAGTCCTTAACTGGTGGACTATTTCTGGCAAAGTGAAGCTGAGAGGATGAGCATCACAATGGAAAGTATTTATGGAGATACAAGATACTTGTGCACATACATAGTCGAGCGTCCAAGGCATTTTGTAACCCACTGGACCACATCATTTCAGAAATATTTGTGTTGGACTTAAGAGCGGTTTGCGCTGCAATTTCCTTGCTCGTCAAAAAATCCATGGGTGGGACCTTCACTCCGCGGCATCTTCATAAAATGAGTCACTTTATGTTCGTCGATTACTACTAGTGCTGCTACTCATGTCATGTCATCTCAATCATTGCTCGAAGGTGAAAACGTAGGTAATTACCTCTTTCCTCTTTTCTCAAGCCCACGCCAAGCCTAAGTGAGACGTAACCAGAGCCTAGCTGTCCTCCAGCTCTCTGATTAACCTTTCATACATTAAACGGATCTCCGAAAAAAACAATGGATCCCTTAGATAAAAAAATAAAGATCGTTCTAAAATGTACTTCACTTTGACAGAACCAGCAGCAGTTAAAACCCCCATCGCACTAAGCACATCCACTCTGCCGCTAACAAGAAACAGATTGATGGGCCTCCTGCGTGCCATCTCGTTAACTTGGCCGCCAGCGCGATAAACAGAACACAGCCCTTCCCCATCGTTTGCCCCTGAAAAGCAACTAATTCACAAACAATGACCTTGCACGGTGATGATGTGTTAACACCATCATCCGTGCCATGGCCAACAAAGACCGTAAACTGCCTTCCATTCTCATTCCTCGAACAAGCTGTTTTACCGCTCCATTTGCTGACACAACACCGTGTTCCCGTTGCTCCACACCTCATCACGCCGCCACAATCCACATCATCATGCGCGCCATATACCCTCAAAACTGCACCCACCTTGATTACCGAAACAGCCATTACCATCATCCACGTCAATTATAAACTTTTCATGAGCACATCTTCCGCATTCGAGGCTTAGGCAGCTCATCAGTCCACCACCCACCGCCGCAGCAGCGAAACTTTGTGACAGGGATGGCAACACTGACTACGCTTAAACCGACCAATTAACTTTATTACACGCAGTGGATGCCCCAGATCCAGCTCCGTCTCGAGGATTGTGCACGAACTACTTTCGAATTAACACCTAAACCTCCGCATGCACACACACACACACACACTCACCACCCACATCCAGCGCGGTTGACAGGGAGAGTTCATATCCTGATTTGACTGCGGCTCGCTGGGCTCAGTGGCTCAATTTAATTCGAAATTAAATTCTCAACTTTTCGGAAGAAGAGGGCGCGCGTGTGTGTGTGTGTTTCAGCGTCGCACACACAACGTCAGACCCCATCAGCCCGCAAACCGCTAACGGCACGAGTGAGAAATCCAATTACATTATTTTTGCTTCTTCTCCTTCTTCCAGGGGCTGTCGGCACTGAACTGGCTGGCGTGTCCTCGTCCAAAGGGTTAATCCTTCAGAGAGTGTCGTCCTGGCTGTGCCACAATGTGTGTAAACACCATCAACACAAGTTAGCGGACAGACAATCGGAATCCCGAACATACGGCGAGGTGGACGTCGAACGTGCAGCTCGAGCATGGTCTGCGAAGAAGTTTAGGGCGAGGCTAGTCAGCCCAGGAGCGCATTCGTCTGAAATGCGACAAAATGTTTACCCTCGACGTCGATGGGAGGGGGAACTGGGGAAGGGGTGTGGTTAAGTACCGCTGGCGAGTGTGTGTTTGGTCGTGTTGTTTGCGCTCCGGATGGGCTCATCCGGGCGGACAAATTGAGTCTATTAGGGCGTGAGTTGTTTCAGTGGATTGCAGGCTTGTGGAAATTGCGTATCGGGATGCAGGTGATACGTCCTGGGTGCGGGCGTCGGCTCCGCACAGGTGGTTGGGATAGTTTAATCCGCATGTCTATCAGGAGTGCTTAAATGGGGGTCGTGCTTAAAGTGGCAGCTCAATTGAGTGAAATGCAATGGCGAAGGCTTTGCGCGACAGGGGATCAACCTCTGGCACTGCTTGTTGTCCTGTTCAATGGGAACTCGAATGTGTCCGATGTTAAACATCCTCTTTGCGGTGTCGTGAGCATGCACGTCGTTATAACTGGGCGGAGTGGGAGTGGGACGCAATGACAGGAAGCTGTACCATGGATTGGGTGACATCCGAATTCATCTGGAAGGGCACTGAAGCGAAAAAGACGCAATAAGCCTCGAGAACCATCAACATCCAGACTCTGGGGCGTATGTGGGACATTTTCAGTATCTGGAGCGTATGTGGAACATTTTCAGTATCTGGGGCGTATGTGGAACATTTTCAGATTCTGGGGCATATGTGGAACATTTTCAGTTTCTGGGGCGTGTGTGGAACATTTTCAGACTCTGGGGATTATGTGGATCATTTTCAGGCTCTGGGGCGTATGTGGATCATTTTCAGACTCAGGGGCGTATGTGGAACATTTCAGACTCTGGGGTGGATGTGGAACATTTCAGACTCTAGGGCGTATGTGGAACATTTTCAGGTTCTGAGGCGTATGTGGAAAATGTTCAGACTCTGCGGCGTGTGTGGAACCTTTTCAGGTTCTTGGGCGTCTGTGCAACATTTTCAGTTTCTGGGGCGTGTGTGGGATCTTTTCAGGTTCTGGGGCGTCTGTGGAACCTTTTCAGGTTCTGGGGCGTATGTGGAACATTTTCAGACTCTGGGGCGTCTGTGCAACCTTTTCAGGTTCTGGGGCGTATGTGGAACATTTTCAGTTTCTGTTGATGGGATCATTAGAAGTATAAGCATCTGTACTTGCGTGTACAGTGGAAATCCGCTGGATTGGCTGATGCTTATGGCGCTCCTTGCAGCAGTCAACTGCATGTGGCGATCAAGTGGTAATAAGTTTAATATTACCTCCAAGCCCCGCACAGTCTCTGAATTCTGGTTAATGCCTTTAAGTTGGTGGCTTGTATACTGGCCACTTTAATCAGACCGAACCTAACCTATGGTGATCGTAGAATTCCGTCACAATGCATGTCAATGTGCGCCAAGCTCAATTTGCTGGCTGCAGTATTTCAGTAAGCACCTACCACGTTCCTTAAGAACATCACTTGGGAGAAGTTGTCCGATTTAAGAACTCCTCTCCGGAGCCATATTGCATCAGGCACTCCTGCAGATTTTCTCGTCGGCACTTTATGACAGACGTTCGGACTTTTTAACTCCAGCTTTGTTCTTCCTCATATACGTGGTGTACACTTAACTTTCCCTTCGCGCGATCCTTAAGTCCGCGACTGATTTCCATACCTCACAGGTGGGGATTTCTTTATGAGCGTTTTTATGAGAGACACTATCTCTCCTCGCATCGTGGACCATTTATGGAATTCATTTCAACCACAAGCAGACATCTGGTCCTTTATGTCTCATTCTTTACAAATGAAGGCTTCCCCACTCCACTGCGCCAGCATTTCTGCTCACACTGCAGCAGAATATCATGTAGTTTCGAAAGAGTTATGCGAACATTAATTCAAAGCCCCCCGAACATAAATCCAGAGCCCACTGCAAAGCACACCCCTGGGACATGGCTCTCCATCAAATCCCCAGTGCAACCCCTTCTGGTGTCGCTGCTGCAATAAAAGGCGGAAAAAAGAAATAAACCTGCTCCTTAATGCCCACAACGGTACACTCCTAAACATTTGCCAGTGCAAGCAGCTCTCCTCATCAAGGGAGATGCCTCGTTACCACCGGCACCGCCTGCTTCAGCCGCCGCATCAAAGAAGCGTGTGTCAATGAAACTGCTTCTTTTCGGAGGCAAATTATTCAGTTTACAGTTCATTTGATTGCTGCGCAAGAAGTGCCAAGAGGGGCGAAATATTCCGAAAAGAAACCGAATGAGCAGTGAAAAGTAGGTCAGGCCGTGTTCATTACCAACAGCAATCGGGCCGAAGGGTCGATTCCGAAGAGCCCCGGAAATGAATAAATCTCTCCATTGCTTTGTGAAGAAAGTTTTATGAGTCATTCAAGCATAACACTCGGTTCCTCTCGATGGGGCAACAAAAGCGAGGCCCTGGTGAGTGGTGAGGAAATTTTTTTCGGATGGTTGTGGTTGAGATGGAAAGCAGTTTATACCTCCTTTTGGATCGCAGAATGATGACTCCAGTCTTTGGCTAAGATTCAAGATTGAGGAGGCGGATGAGGGATGTGTATTTCGTGTCAATCATTTGCTGCCAGAGAGAGTGGCAAGGGGTAGCTGGCTCCATCATCTATTGCTCATCCGTCATCGGGCTCTTTGGATAAGACCCTGAAGACTGTCGTCATTTAGCACTTCCTGATGGCGACGACAGAGGCAGACTGTATGACGCCTTGGGCGAATTGGGTGTTTCGTGGAAGTCAACACATTTGATTTCAGATAACTGGCGTGTGTTTCAAAATTTGATGTTAATGGTGATTCAGATGATATCCTCGGAAGATTAGACTGAAAGAACTGGGCGGCTGTTCGGGATGACTACCCAGATGAACGAGTAAACAAGCGAATATAACGCAACGCACAGATTGTGGCGGAAGCTGTGAATGGAAATCTGGGATTATTGGTTTCCTCAAGAGCGAAAATATGTGTACCCATTTGATGGAATATCTTCACACTGTTCTCGGAAGTGTAAAATTATGCTCACATGTTTCATCATGTTCCCCCGAATACAGAATTGGCAAGACAAGAAAGATTGGATTGAATATTGTTCCCTTTCGACGAGTCAATAACCGAATTCATCTTTCATTCTTGTAAAATGTCATGTCATCTGAATGAGTAAATGGCTGGATAGGAAACTACATCCTTGCACATATTTTTCCTGAATAATTTCAGGTTCTGGGGCGTATGTGGAACCTTTTCAGACTGGGGGCCGTATGTGGAACATTTTCAGATTCTGGGGCGTATGTGGAACATTTTCGAAGTCAGGGGCGTATGTGGAACATTTTTAGACTCTGCCGCGTGTGTGGAACCTTTTCAGACTCTGGGGCGTATGTGGAACATTTTCGGTCTCAGGGGCGTATGTGGAACATTTTTGGACTCTGGAGCATATGTGGAATATTTTCAGACTCTGGGGCGTATGTGGAACCCTTTCAGACACTATCCTAACACCCATCATTCTTGATATTCAGACGGACGGATGAAATGGCTGTAACGTGCCGCAAGCGCAGACAATCGCAACAACATTTCAGAAAATGCAAAAGCTCAATATTTCAGGCCTTCATTAGCTTATGCCTTAAAAATAATTTTAATCCCTAGCGCAACGCCGTCATTGATTGATGGAATGATGTAAAACGGTCAACATTCTGAACCAAAAGCAGGTACTTTACAGACGATTGAATGACTTCGCTTCTTGTTAATAACATCAGGCTTAAGTGCGCAGTTTTTGGAACTCAAGGCATACTTGGACCCAACTTTTCTTAAGAGTCTAAGTCTTATGTGCAAGCGATATAGGAATGACCGATATGTGCAAGCGATATAGGAATGACCGATACTTTCACTTTCATTCAAATTCTGTGTCAGGAACTGAAACAAGCACCAATCCACGCACTTATGGGCCTTTCCTTGTCTGACAGCGTGGCGGATTGAAATGTCAATAGCAACGCATTGAGCGTAGTGAAGTAACTATTTCAAACGGAAAACGAGAAGTTTCGGCATTATACGCCTGAGTACATCGAGGATGATTACGAAAGTCTTTCCGGATACCAAACCATAAAAATAACGAAAAGCCTAGCTAATGCAACATTTTCGGTGGGTTGGAGAAAATAAGCGCAGGCAATGGCGGAATTACATGTTTGAGCAGCACTAAAAAACTGTTCGAAGAACATGACCAGGAGAGAGTGATAGGAAACCAAGAAATCACAACTCCAGACGATGAAATAGTGCCTCCACGCAGCATTGCTAAAGTCGGCGCAGCTATCAAAACAGAAGAAGAACAACAGAGACGCTTGCTCTGATGGGTTGCTCTTCAGTGTTGGTGTTCCTGTTGGAACCAGATCATCTCCAGAATCTATACAATGACGACATCATGCCCTGGGAGTGAGATGTTAGCCTCGTCCACACAAAAAGCGATCCTACATCTTGCAAGGAGTATAGAGGTGTAACCCAGCTCAATGTCTCTTAAAAGATCCTATCAACAAGAACAAGTCCAGAAAGCTGGAGTAAAAATGAGTCGGAGGCGAGCAAGAATCAGCACGTCACACACCACCTGGGACCACACATCACGAACGCCAGTTAAAATGATAGTAAAGGAGTTTGCCTAGCTCCGCGAAAACGTGAACTCCGCAACTTTGTGGAGATCTGACGTAGTATCGATCTTGTCAACAGGTGCTACATCGGTTTGTCGGTTTCCCTGAATCAAATCATGCTCCACAAAACTCATATTCTACCAGTCGTGCTAAATGATGCCGAAAACTGGAGGATAAGCAAAACTAAGGATATAAAAATGAGAATGATATGTGGGAGGAAGGCAAATGGTAAAAGAATGGCGGTAGAATTCAAATATTTTTTGACAGTGAGGCAGCACTTGAGGAATTACCGTCCAACCTAAGGGGCTCCATTCCCTTTCCTTGCCAAATGCAACAATTGGCTCGTCTGGGTGCCCGGATACAAAGGCAAGTCAATTGGACAGCAGCTAAAACGCTGATTAACGAGACAACTGCACCATTGGGAATGGTCTTAGGCAATCCAAGCGATTAATCAGGACTATAAGAAAAGCCTCTGCCCAGATATTGTAAGTATAATAATGCTAACGAGCCTTCTTACTGGCCACTGTGGCCACCACCACCCGAAGTACCACCTTAATAAAACGAACCTGTGTCTGGAGAAGGAGCACGTTTTATGGAAATGTCCGGCACTAATCTGGTTAAAAAAATATATTTTCCATAGAGAGATACTCACTTCAGTGGAACTAAATAGGTCCACCACAAAAAAAAGATTTTCATAAGGGAATATAATAATAATATGGGTGGCGCTACAGCCCGTAGAGGGCCAGGGCCTAACTTCTCAGCAACCACTCGTGTTGTGCGTGCTATTGTTCTATCACGAGTGGAAGGGACCAGCAGATTTATGCCGACTCCGAACGGCCAATTTTGGGAAGCTTCTTTCTAAACAGTTATACTCTTTGATTGACATTGTCAGTGACTCGAATGAGGTGGGGCCGTGAAAAGTATTTCTTGTCGTACTAGGAATCGAACCTAGACAGGTAGGTCCAAGTGCGTAGGAGTCGACGCACATACCCACAACGCCACGGGCCACCATCATCAGGGAAGCACTACGTTATTTGGTTTAACTTCAACCCTTTAAACCAATAGATCTCTTCAGGACGCGCTAACATTTGTCATGGCGGAATGCTTTGAAAAGGGTGATTTTTTAAAAGCTATAGGAAAGTTTTTCAAAAAAAAAAACACATCAAATTCAGAAAAATGTATGAAATCTTTATTTGAATCGATAGTACGGTCCATATAATTTAATGTTTGAAGATTATTTCATGCAAATGTTGACCTTGACTGCGCCTCAAATGGTCCATCCGCTTAGTCCAATTTTGGCATACTCTTTCCAACATTTCGGCCGGTATCTGACGAATAAATGCTTCAATCTTGTCTTCAAATGCGTCAGTTGAAGCGGGCTTATCTGTATAGACATGGGCTTTGACATAGCCCCACAAAAAATAGTCTAAAGGCGTTAAATCGCACGATCTAGGCGGCCAATTGACCGGTCCCGAACGTGAAATAAAATGTTCACCGAACTCGCCCCTCAATAAGTCTATTGTTGGGCGTGCTGTGTGGCACGTGGTACCATCTTGTTGAAACCACATGTCATGCAAGTCAAGCTCTTGCATTTTGGGCAAAAAAAGTTGGATATCATCTCACGGTAGCGCTCACCATTCACAATTACGTTACGATTCGCATCATCTTTGAAGAAGTACGGTCTAATGATGCCACCAGCCCATAAACCGCACCAAACTGTGACTTTTTCTGGATGCATTGGTGGCTCTTGCAATGCTTCTGGCTGATATTCACTCCAAAATCGACAATTCTGCTTATTTACGTACCCATTGAGCCAAAAATGAGCTGACCATAAAATGGAAGAAGCGCGCGATGAACTTTCTTAACAGAGCACGTATTTTGATAATAAAATTGAATAATTTGCAAGCGTTGTTCGTTTGTAAGACGATTCATGGTTAAATTATAGACCAAACTGAAGATGTTTGACAGTGAAACAAAACACGAAACGTGCGTCAGCTGTTTAAACCAGTTTTGCCAAAAAGATAATAGCTAAAAAATCACCCTTTACAAGAGGATTTTGTTAAATGGGGGAGAATATTTAAGCTGTGTCAGGAAGTGGATTTAGTCCGGAAAGCAAAAATCCGTCGACTGCCCTGGCTCGGCCACATCAAGTGCAAAACAAGTTCAGAGAAGAAAGTCCAGCTTAGAGGGTCTTTAAATCTGCCAAGCTATCGCGGACAAAACACAGCTCGGTCTTGATAACTGGAAGCTGCATGTACAGGACCAGCAGAAATAGAAGGAACCAATTGTCCAGATTCAGACGATCGAACAGAATTTAAGATTTTTTCGAATTTCCATGCACATAAGCGGCTAAGTCAGCAATCAAAACTGTATATTGTATCTCAATCAGTATCAGTTGCACCCAATAAGGTGCACTTTTTGGTGCGGTGTTATGCCCGAAATACTCATCGACCTATATTTCTTCGAGAATGAGAAATATAAACGTTTCCCGGAGGTTCTTGCAGAACAATAATCCACAACCTTTTGCGGCTATCAGCGGAGCAACATCCTTATTTGTGGTCGCAACAAACTAGAGCGACTGCGCATACTCCCCAGCAATGTAAGGGCGTGCTATGTGCCAAAAACTTCACTGAAAAAGAAATTGCCGCTGTTCATAGGGACCTTGCCCTTTCATTTGACATATTACTGAGATAGAAAATAGCAGTTAAAAGTAGTAATCTCGATGAGCCGAAATTAATAGATATAACTTGTGTGTTCAGCTCCAAACTTTCCTCAAACTTTAGTTATTTTTGGAAAAGATTAATGTTAAAGATTGTCACAAGCACGTACAATCCCTGCCAATTGGGCAACTTAAGACACTGGCAGGATCCCCAACCAAATCACTGTACAGACACAACCCCATGACGATGGCCATGAAGTGATTTTTAAACCACAAGACTATTCTGTCTGGGGTTGCAATTACTTCTTGTCAATCCCGTCCGTCTCGTCAGTCAACCGGAAACTCCTTTCCGGACCCAGAATAACTCGAAGACACACACACACCCGCCCACTACCACCGTTCGCCTTCGTAATCTCTGATTGATTACACAAGTTTCTCGCTCTCTAGCAAAATCCATCCGACAACACCGAGGGTGGAAAGTTTAAATTTCCTCCGCCGCAAGGATCCGCTGGCAGAAATGATTGATTTCAACTTTATCCATCCGACATTCAAGGATGTGCGCCACCACACCCCCGTCCGTCGCGCAAGGAAAAGTTTAAGAGATTCTATCGACACTTGTGTCATCGGAAATGAAACCTCTTTAAGGACACTCTCTGCATCTCCGAGACCGAGTAGTTTAACTACTGGCTGGACATATATTTACACACTCGGAGGAGACTGGTATAAAAATCACCTCAATAACTATCCGTGTGCGCTCCAGAAGGGGGGGGGACGTAGCGGCAGAATTGTGGGGTAATGGACACAAAAGGACAAAAGTCAAACAGAGCAAGTGGAACTAATGAAATCTCTGCGAGTCCTTTTTCGGGCAACGCAACCCCAGCGTTTGTGTGTGGTGTGCTCTGCCTGCTCGTGGAACACTTTGGAAAACTCTTGAATAACATCCTTTTCGGTCGATAGAACGAGCACATGATTGTGATGATAGACGCAATTACAACTACAACGAGCACACATCCACAGGCTGCGGCACAAGTATGCCACGTGATAAGGACACATCCGCAGGAAGGGCGCCGAGCGGAGTGGGGAGGCAGATAATAACGTATTACGAAAGCTGAAACAACGGATATATGAGTTGTGTTCAAGGACGGTCGGACGTCGTCGTCGTCGTCTTCGTCGAAGGAATGAACTCTGTGCCACTCCCACTCTTGTGCAATTCCAGCGAGTGCGAGACGAACGAAAAGAAGGATACCGAACATAGACTTACCATTTCCGGTTAACATGATGTGGAGGAAATTAAAATTTACTTCCAATTCTTGCTAGACCGTTGCTCATTCGGGGTCACCCGCTGTGTGTGGGTGTGTGAGTGAGCCCGAGTGGATGTGGAATTCAATTTACCAGTCAATTTTGATGTCCCCGCAATGGGACGAAGGATGAACGAGTGATTTATGTGCAGACACTGTCGCTCATTGTGGTTCTTCCTTCGAGCGATTCGTGTAGGCGAAAAAAATGAGGTCACGGCGTGGTCACGTTTTCGCTTTGAAAAGGGTTCCTGTGGACAAATAGCAGTCAATGGCATGTGCCCCGGCATGGAAAAGGTCAAACACACCCTCTTTGGGGAGCTTGCTGCCAGACGTGTGCGTGACTGTGCTTCGGAGTGCAGCAGCGTTCATGTGGTTGCTGAAGTAGGAGATAAAAAGAAGACGTCGGCGCCTTTTTTCTTCCCTTCAGAGTTCAAGGATAATTAGTTCGGGAGTTCACATGAACGTGAGTTGCTGTTGAAATGGTCCATGTTCCACACATGCAATGCGTTCGGGGGCGATGGGCACTTCTTTAAAGTGATGGTGGAATTCCTTGGATTCTGCACGGACGTAGACTGGAATGAAGAATGGCGGCGAGTGTGTTAAGTTGAAGGGATGCTGAAGACACGTGCGGACATGGCATTTCAAGAATGTGTCATGAGGCCTTACGACGAAAAAACTAAATTTTCCCTGTTCTACAGAAAGTGGCAAATTTGGAAAGGTGGCACGGAGTCCTTTTGATGGTTTGACCTTAAATTCTAGTTATTTTGAAGCACTTACCTTATTTTTAATTTACCGCCAAAAAGTATGCAATTTTGATGGTATATTCCGATTGAGAACACTGTCTAACAAAATCGCTTGAATAATTTTGTGCATCTGCATTACCCCAATTCACCCAAATTCACACCACTTCCTTCATCATCAAGAATCGAGCACGAAAACTCCCAGCAACTGTCAATCTCAAAGTGATGCAAATGCAATCTGTAATCAGCACGAATTACTCAAGAACCGCGAGCTAATCGCGAAAGCACTCGAATCGCATCACAAGCACTGGTGAACTGAAGCGCAGTTATCAGCGAGAAAATTGATCTCAGTCCCAGCACACTCTTGCTTGGGAACTGCAACAAAGTGGAAAAGGGAAGACGTTTGTTTGAGCTCGAACGGGTGTGTGACTGGCGGCCGCGATAAGAAGAGTTCAATTGGAAGGGCGATGATGACAAGCGTTTGTTTTTGTTTCGTTTTTAGATGGAGTGGCGGGCAAATTTGATAAGGATCCGATGAGGGCGTCAACTGATGATTTCCGGAAACTCAAAGTGTTGCCAGACTGCAGGAGCGAAGAATTGTCAACGAAGGAGGCAGTGACAGTACAAGTAACTTGGCGTTGGCTATGTTCAGTGGGCAACTAGGGAAGTGTTTACTTCATATTTTTGTCATTAAACAAGTGTCATGCCTTTCAAGATTTTTTCTCTGATTGGTTCAAGTGACGGTTTAGATTAAGGTGATCTGCTTCATGAAGGATTATATCATAAGGTTCATCCACCGCCGAGCCATCCCACTCATGCACTAAGTGAGTTCATAAGATACGAAGATACGTCATGAAGATACGAAGTATAATACCCCGGTTGTGGTGCGACTCAACACCGATTTACCTTTCACATCAAAGTGTCTCATACGGCTACGGTAGCCATGATGAACTTCATTTCTTCCCGCTATTTTTGAGTTGAATCCGACGCTTTCACAAGGAGGCCAGCCACTGTGTTCAGTCTGAGACAGCTGTTATATTCAGCGGTTCCTAACCACCCATTGTGCCAGAATAAAGCCTCTGGCGAAGCTTTAGACAGCTGGAACCCATAATCCGAGACCAGTGGATTTTTTATTGTAATTTGCATTCAATGAGAAGTTAGGGCATAGTTAATGGAAATGCGAGCTTTTTTCTGTCAAGTAACTGAGCGTTGGAGTACGGACGTTTCGGGACCAGCAGTGATAAGGTTCAGTCGTTTTCGATGGCCCATTTAGAGCCGTGTCTCCTCGCTCGATATAGTTACTCAGCCATTGCTATAATGGAATATCTCTACAATTCCTGCATGAGTCGTTTCGAGACCTCAACTAACAAGCTCCAACTGGCACGCTCTTTAAGCGGCTGCCCCAAACTATGGTCTCCAAGTTGGCTGAGATCTTTCTCCACTTGTGTGCTCTGGACATCCTCTATTGTGTTGTACCACTAGTGTGGAGTGTCAAAACTAGACATGGAGCTACATAGCTTGTTCATATTAACGCTGTAATATGTGCCATTTATCAATCTGTAAATTGATGGTGAGTGTCTTGCAATCCTTGGGTTTTTGTTTTCTGTGATAAAATTTGGTTGATGGTGGAAACCACGCTGATAAGGAGACACTTGCCGCAGTCAAAGGGATCTCTTTTCTTGTGGATCGGACAACGACGAGTTGGTGCATGAGTCTTGCCGACTCATCTTGCTGCTTTAAAGAGTTCTAGGGGCGTTCAATATATTCTCGGTATCGGTAGGTCGGGGGGATGGAATTCTCTTATATCATCGCTCGAGTGGTTCTCATTAAACGTATCTCATCACCAATTTTGACTTTTTGTGATCTATTAGACAGATATGGTCGAATACTCGAATCTTTTATTAGGTTCCTATTACAAATCCTATTTCATAATAAAATGTTTTCTTTTCGAGCACTTTAATGTCATGGGTTTCACCCTTAGGGTAGGGGCTTAAGAGCTACCGGTTTAAGATAAATCCTTACTCCAGTGCTCGTTAATATGACGGTTACAAGCTCAAAAATAAAGGACTGTGTCCTATCTTAGTCATGAACGACACTTAACAAAATAGGCGGCAAATCCTGGATTTTATGGCATTTTACTGGTAGTAACCATTCGGCTGCGAGAACTTGAGCAGAGGCCATAGCATGGTGCCACGGGTGGTCAGGATAGCCCCTGAGACGCGCATAGGTTTCAGTCTGATCGGATGAGGTTAACCCTTATTGGGAGGGTCGTGGTGGCTGTCGTTTTCTACCCAAAGTCAAGAAAGAGATGGATGTACCTACATGTCTGATAGTTTATCACGACAAAGGTTGGTAGCATATGATACTCCGAGACGTGGAAGGTATATAATCCAAATTTTTTATAGAGTTGCAAGAAAACATCCAGGCGCTGTAATCCAAAGAGCAGCAGAGGTTTTTGACTTCACCAAGGTGGAGAAAAATGTCCATAAACATTAACTCAAAGTTGGTACTTCAGATTTCTACTTAAGGCGTCTGGTTCAGTCTAGTAAACCGGTCCCAGGAGTAAAATAATTCATGCGATATAAGCTTATCGGCAGAAGATCACATTAATAAATTACTCACTCACTCACAGTCACGCTATGAGGACTCTCTTCTGTCTTCCATAGTTCTTCTTCTTTGGCTGGCGCTACAGTCCGGGGTGGACCTGGGGCTCAGCCAACATGCCTTTCCATCCAACACGGTCTTGCGCTAGTTGGTTCCAACTATGCACGTTCAGCTGGATAAAGTCCCTTACCAGCTGTGTACGCCACCGGACGCGTGTGTGCCTTCACCGCGATGTCCCTCGCGGTTGGATTCGAAGACCCGAAACATTGGTGTCCATTGACACAAACCCGTTTGACCGCTGACCAAATCCATGTCGCTGCAGAGCTCATACAGTTCGTCGTTCAGTCTCCTCCTCCAAACACCATTAGTACGAAGGATCTCCTGAAGCGACCAAGAATCTCTTCGTCCGCTTTAGTCATTATCCATGCTTCAGGATGCAAATGATATTTAAGTGTTTTATGAAGACACAACTTCTACTCCACGAGGGGAATCATGGCTACCTAGTACCTTGATTGTGAAATGGGGACTTATTCCGGGACGATCTTCGTGGCTCCCGGCGAAGAAGAAGGGGAACATGTGTGTCCACTAAGTGCAGCCCCTTATAGAGCTGCTGTGGCTTATTCAAAGCGCAGGTTTATAAGGGTCCGGAGGCCGACCGTTTTGTAAAAGGGGACCAATATAGAGCCTGGCACTCCAAGTTGGTGGTTACACATAGGGCTCGGTAGGTGGTTGATGGGGGTAAATTGGCTACCAGCGAAATTCCCAGCAAACTTAGACTCATAGTCTGACTACTACCACTGATCGACAACTCAAGTCATAATACCGTTATTTTTAATCCCAAAGGCAAATGGTTACTGAACCAAATATGAAAACCGGATAAAGCATATTAACTTTGCTTTCACTGAGATTCGAACCGGGGATTCCTCTTACCAGGAACAGACACCCAACCAGCAGCGTCATCCACCTGTTTTCACAAGTCGGGATAACTGCCCTACCGTGGAAAAAATCATAGTCACGAAGCAGAACCGAGCCTCGGATATGGATCTTTAATAGTTATTGGCCTTAATTTCTTTATTCTACAAACATAGCTCATAGTACATTTAAATTACATTCGTTTGCTTACATCATTTAGCAGAAATTGTGTCAAAAACTAGTATCGGGCAACTTGGTACTCAGATTTATATAGAAATGTCCACACTTTTCATTAAACTATGGTAAATGTGAGTCGATTTTTAATTGCAATTCTTGTGGACTCTCCAAATAAAGTATATCTCCTTCAAATTCACACAAGCTTGCAATGTTCAGCTCAACGCCCATCTGTCACCATACATGACCATAACTGGGTAGGACTCAATTTCGTTCTCCGAGCCGAATCCCTGTCGAATTCAAGTGCTATCTACCTCAACTCCTCTCCACGCACTCACTCCATAACTTGTCAACTAAACATGTCAACAAAAGTGTTTCTTTGGCTGTCAAAATGTTACGATACAACATTTCCATTTACGAACTTGTTAAAGCATGCACCCGTCAATTAATTGGCAAAACGAACTCAGTACACTCTACAACCGATTAGGAGCCAGTTCGAATCTGACAGCGATGAGTGACATTTCTACACACATTCCATGACAGCAGTTAAATCAATACATTCAAGTCAAGCAGCCACTCACAAACTTATTTAATTAAAAACTCCGCCCACAGTTTGTGGGGAGGGTTGCTGTAACAAAAAAACATGTGAAATCGAGAAAATAATTAATAGTCCTTACCCGTTATTCAATTGTTATCCAACTCGGGCATCCTGCAAAAGAGAGACGTAGAAATTGAGTGACCACTAAACTGGTTGAAATAGTAAAAAAATAATTGGATTAAATTGTTAACGCGAGTTAATTGGAGAGAATCGACCGCAATAACAGAGTTTGACGGATGTGAAGTGTCAGCCACTGTTGTGGATGTGGTAGGACTGCGTAGCCATTGACTGTGGATGGTTGATGGACAGTCAAATGGTGTTGCGGTTGAACGCCCCCGTATGAATACCGACAGAGCAGGGATCAAATTGAATGAGTGCTGCTTTGTGATGAGAGGACGAATTGAAATGGAATTTTAAACGGACCACTTCTAGATTAAATGGTATGATTTAAATTGGTGTCACAGCTGATGAAACGTGAGTGCTTCGCTGGCATGAACTCTGCAGAGATTAAATAATCGATTTGACTTGCTTTAAATATTGACCCATAGGAGGGGCATTGCTGCTGCATATGAGCATGACTGTCCCACCTCACGTTGCTGGGGTCAACGGTTACTCGTTGTCGTGTGAAAGCGATCTGCACCACGCATGTGAATGTAGTTCGTTGCGGGTCTCTACTTACTATTTTCAGAGCTCCATTTGAAATTATAGGGTCTTCGAGGGTCTTCGAGGGGTCTTCGAATCCGAGCTTCCTGGTTCGATAAGGAGAGGGAGACCGCCCTTGTAAATTGTTTAAAATAGCCGGACGACACCCAAAGACACTACCTTATTGGACTTAACGCGACTCTAGAAATCGATGGGATACATCGAAAGGATACGCTTTATTCTTAATAACCACTTCCACTTGTTTGCTTACTTAAGTGGAAGTGAAATATACAGCTCTCTACGTACCTAAATGACAGCTGGTGTTGAATTTACGATATTTCTTGCTATTTTCCGTTTGATTCTGACAAAACCTCAATAATGGCCGGGCGGACAAAATAAGTGTATTCATTTAGGTCGACCTTCTCACTGTCAAGAACTCTAATTGGGTGGCCTGTATTTACTGAGCTCTCCAGACATATGCGCATAAGTAATCAATTGACAACTATATCGTTGCAACGATCTGGCATAAGATTCAGTAAGAAAGACACAGTACAGCACTAACTACAGTTTTAAACTAGAAGAGTTGCAAATCATAAATAACAGAGCAGGGCCTTGTGTTATACAAGCCTTCACTCGATTCATAACTTTTTAAAGCAATCGGTGTTACAATTGAGTTTCCAGTGAGTCGCATAGACGAGTCTCTGCAGAAGATGTACCAGCTTAGACGCGATATTGTTCCACAGCAGGACATGGGGGCGTATGTGGATAATTTCTTTATGAGCTTTATCTAATTCGGAAGCCTGGCGAACTTAGCGCGCTTTTTAAGAGATCTTGTGCCTATTCTCAATGTCTATTCACCAAATGACACTAAAAAACTAGAAGTCTTTGGCATGACGTGTCTTGACGTTTTTCGCATATGTCCACCTAGAGATACTTAAATTTGGTTAAGGTAGCAAATTCGTAACGAAACGAGGCTCATGAGCGACGGAATGTCGACCCGAATGAATCCATAAACCTTGAAGCGATCACCGCGTACAATGTACATGAATGCAATAATCCCTCCATCAAAGGTGGCAAGCTCTCTGATTTCATAAAAATCTAAGCACCCATGGGATATGAAGACGTGCCTTCAAACAAATCTCCGTTGAAGAAAAAGAAAGGATTCCACGTTCCCTTTGTCTCATGCACCTCTCTTCAAATCCCACGAACTGCACACCCACGTCTGAGTGTCGCCCTTTTCTTCAGAAAATACCCTTGAACCCATCCATTTGAGCCATTAAACACCTCTCTGCCGTTCTGTAAATGTTCAAATTCCCCTGCTACCACTTCATCGCGGAACAGCCATCGGAACGTGACACTTTCATCCAGCCAGAAATCACAGAATCAACTTGAAACTATTCAAACCCCTCACGTCCGCGACAAAATCCCAGCACTCACTGCGCCGTATCACGCACAAGTTCAAGAGCAAGACACCCGAGATGTCGAAATCTATTTGACGATGGCTTTTAAAAAAAAGATCCCCTCCCCCCACCCCACGCCGTGGACATCCACAATCACAATCACCATCAAATCGAATGCCACCACGTTTTCGAAAAAGCACTTGATGCCATCCACTCTCGGGCGGTGATGAATCGAGTTATTCACTCCAGTCGGGCACCCCCTTCCGTCGGACTGGACCATCGCAGGAAAGCCTCGAATGTCAAACATGGACACGATTGCGCGTTTTATTTGCAAAGGTAGCGTAAAACGCAAAAATAAATGAAAACACTTGCACCTGCACGACACTATCGACTGCAAGGCCATCAGATATCGGGCCGTGTGCGTCCATAAAAGCTAACAAATTGCCACACAAAAAGCACGGTCGCCTGTTTTTTTTTCTCCATCAAACCGTGTCCAGCTCGCTGCACCTACGCCCCTCAGTCGGATGGCTTTTAGTAGTCCACTCGGCTCCTTTATGGATTGGCAATGACTGCTGGAATTTGTTTAACCCCGAATCCATCACCTGGGGTTCGGAGTGACGGTCCACTTCGTTTTCCACTGCCACAGGCGATCAATCACCGACGGAAGAGGCATGACAATCAGCGTCCCTCGCAGTGGCCATCAGAACTTTTATTAGTTTCGCTGGGATGTTAAATAAAAGTTCTGCAATTTATCCCTTTTTTTTCCTGCTCTCCCTCGGCGGGACCTTTTCGCTTTATGCGTTGCGGAAATGACGAATTAGGCTGTTAGGTGCTCACTAATGGCCTAAACCGATGTGAGTCCTTGTTTGCTTTGGCAGCGTCCTGGAGTCATTAATTCTGTGACCGTGCCACCGTGGCGAGGGAGGAAGTGTCAATGTGGCGACTTTTTGTTTACACTTCGGTTGGGAATCATTTTTCTGCCGCCAGACTGATGACGGCTCGAGAGGATTTTGTGGTCTCAAGGTTGAACGTCTTTTTGACTTCTCGGGGTTGCTTATGGATTGAGTTACTCAAAATGAATCACCCTCTGGTAGTTCATGGAAATTGCAACCCAACCCTCAAACCATGCCATTTCAATCACCCAACCGACAGGATTGGAATCCCATTCCATTAGGCCTCAATCGACTGTTAGGACTTGATTGAAGGCAAAGATTGCCGATGCGATAGGAAAGTGCCAGTAAACCAACTCCACTAGGTCCTCTGGCAGTATGACGAATCGAACTGACTGCAATTTTTATCCTAATCCGAAAGGAAGAAGGACCAAAACGACACACACACGCAAACACATCCCCCAGTCAGTGGGTTTATCTTCGATCCCCCCATCCTTGCCCTGCATAAAGTTGAAAAAGGCACCATGTCCCACTTGCCGCCCGCACCTCCTGCAGTCTCGCATGAATAATGCAAAAGGTCTGTCGGGCGGGCCTTGGATGGAGCATAATGGCACCCTATTAGGGGGGGATCTGTTATCGGTGCTTTATAGGTTCGGTTAATACCTCATTCGTCTTCTTAAAGTAAATAAGGAGTTGGAACCCTTTTATAGTAGCGTGTAGTCCTTCCAGTCTCTGAGCAGCGGCACCTCTGAGTGGGTCTTGGGATTCAATGAACGAAGGCGATTGGGTGTGGCTCTTAATCAATATCCTCTTGGGTTGGAATTCGAATTCCAAATCGCTTGGTGGATCCACAACTGACCATTCATTTGTCATAAGGCTTGATATTTACGTAAGCTAGTCATGCGGCTCTCTGGAGTGGATTAAAGGACATTTTCTTCTTCTGATGGCGCATCAGCTCGGGGTGGACCTGGGTCTCAACAAACAAGCATCTTCACGATATTTACCTAGGCGACTGCAGTTTCTCACACCAACGTGGTCGATGTGCACTCTAAATACGGACGCTGTCGATTTCGTTGTCAGAGTCGAAGATTTCCGGTTTTTCTTGCTCTCCGACTGTCCGATTTTCTATCGAAACGATTAGCTTTCTCATGAATCAACCAAGAAACCTCTTGGCAGGTTGCCTACGAAAAGCGAATGCTAAGGTGAGGAAGGACACATGCCATTCTTTGTCAGTCTCGATGACGATAGACAGGAAATCCCTCTCCCCAATCTAGAACAGGTTCCACCCGTGGCTTAGGTCAAACAAGCAGCTGATGCCGACTGACTTGTGCTAAAACCTTTGAAATGGTTGTGGAAGATATGGTTGTTCCCACCCGTCAGCCCCCGACGGCTGCAGTCTCAGTATCGTTTGCCCGATCTACAGAACCGCGAAAAAGGGGACACCATCTGAATGCCCCAACTATCGAGTCTCTTTAGAATCGCTTCCCGTATTTTCTCTGCCGTTTCGTGTGGTATGTAGGTGCTCCTATTAGTGCGTCCTTGCCACTAAAGCCGGTCAATGCTGTTGATCTCTTCTTGCTTCTTGCTCAGTATAGGCCATAGAGCCCTTGCTGTAGCTTCAATACTTACCCCAAGCCTGCAAGTTCTAGCTTTATCTAGGACTACGTCCTCTAGTTTTTTTTTTTCTTTATGGAGCTAAGCTGCATGTTGCTAAAAATTCTCAGAGCGCCTAACTCTTCCTCGCGAAAAAGTTAGCCTTTTCATCTCCTTACCGTTTCGTGTGCCTTGCTTTCACTTTTCAACATTCTGGATCGAGAAACGCGGGTCCTTGTGGCATCGGGTGAGTCCAGAGGTCCTACCAGGTCTTCTCACTACAACAGATCCTGTATGACTCCCAGGAGGCGCAGATTGACATCGAGATGCTGGTCACCGGTTCAGTCGTAGAAAAGATCCTTGCTCCACCATTTCTAGTTTTCACATTCCTCTCAAAATCGTTCAGGATTACTTTGGGAAATTCTTGCAGTTAAATCGACGTCGTTACTGAACTCACCTAGTTCTTCAATGCCGAAAATAGGTTTTATTCAAGCAAGGCGTCGTCCGTCTTCTTCAAACGTAATACTTGCGAGCATCGTGTAAGGCTCAGCGCCCACTAGCCCACTAGTACTACTATTAGAATACAAGGATAACCCAGCGAGTCGTCACTGAGTTGTTTTGCTGGATTTAAGGCAGGAGCAGCTAGATGGGTCTGGTTTAGAACACACAACATTGACAACGTGGCCGCAACGCCACAAGTGAAGAAGTCCGCAAGGTTATCTTCGGCGATTGAAGAAGAAGATTCATCCATGAGCTATTTAATTACATTTGCATTTAATTACAAGTGCACGTGCAGTCTTCTCCAAGGACAGGCGAAGAGTCAATGGGACTACGCTACATTAGACGCCCGACTTCTAGCAAACTAAGTTTGACGAAGCACGTCTTCTTCGAATGCGGACCTTTGAAAAGGTAACAGGTACCAGTATCTAGTAAGTGAGCTGTCCCGTCGGACGTTAGAGGAATCCGGAGACTTCTTCTAGACTCCTGCTGTTGAGTAGTTGGCACCATTAATAACATGACGACTGGAATCCCAGAAAATGATTGCCAAGGTCTGAATTCATGTTTGCCTATGACAGGCTTCAGTGCATCGCTTTCGTTGCCTACCTTGGCCATCAAATGCCCTTCTTCAACTGTGGCGGTTGGTGCTGATTTGGGGACGGACGGAAGAACAAGAACGAATTGGACGACGAGTTGTCTAGGCGTTTCAGATCCCAACATGGTGTCTGCGTTTACTTTAAAGTGTTTAAGGCTCGTTATCCCATTCAACTAGGAAAAGGGGCTTTTTGACACCTTTCACAAACATTGTCTGATACCTCCTCCATTCACACAAGAGTTTCCTCGTTGCATCAAAAGAGCCGTCATTGCAGATCCCTAGTGCAGAGTGACTCCCATTCTACTCATGTTTTGTAGTTTATATTAAAGCATCGTCATATATATAATGCGTCTATGCAATGCATCCAATAAAGAATCCAATCCAAGTGTGAGATTGACGTTAGGAACCTTGACGTAATCCAACACTCAGGGGCAAACTTGTTGATTTAAATCCATTTTCTCGAACACAGCTTCTACAGTTCGTGCTTAGTGAATGAGGACCATCAACATGGTACTCTCGTAAGACACTCCAGAGTTTATATTGAGGTCAAAACTGATATGGGTGCCAGGACATGAAAACTATCAAGGCAATGAAAAGCAGACAAACAAGAGGAGAAGAACTCCTTTTATTGGGTATGTCCCTATTTATGGATTCAATTCTGGAACACCCCGGAGTGACTTACACACTTCAAAATATTCAAGAGGCTATATCCCAGAAACTTAACAAGTCTGATCTAAGGATATTAGCGGCGCACGGACGTAAGAAAATAGGGCGCAACAGCTCAAAAACATTAGACACTGCGGATAACCAAAGGAAACTATGTAACCTAACCTACTGACTCATTGAGTGTCCAAATCTGACATTAAGCAGATCTAATAAAGGGTGGTTAAATTTTAAGGGCTGATGCTGAATGTGAACCACATTTAAACGTCAAGTATTTTTCTGCATTTTATTTGACATTTCTCAATTTCAGACTAACTCAATTTGAACCATGGAAAGATACACAATCGAGCAACGCGTTAAAGTTATTCAGGCTTATTATGAAAATGGGCGTTCAAATCAAAATGCACTTCGTGATTTTTTCGATCAATTTAATCGTTCAAATGTGCGTACAATAGGAAAAATCGTTCAAAAATTTGAGCAAACCGGGTCTGTAGGAGATGTGAAAACACCAGTGCATGCTCGTACAGCTCGTACTGCAGAAAATATTGCTGCTGTTCGCGATAGTGTGGCTGAAGAGCCGTCCACCTCAACTCGTCGTCGTGCCCAACAATTGCACCTCTCACGCTCGTCGTTGATGAACATTATGCATAAAGACTTGCATTTTGACGCTTACAAGGTGCAATTGACTCAAGAACTAAAGCCTCTTGACCATTTCAAGCGTCGTCAATGGTGAGAATGGTGGCAAGAAATGGCAACAGTGGATGATCAATTTTCGAAGAGAATCATCTTCAGTGATGAGGCACATTTTCACCTCAGTGGATTCGTCAATAAGCAGAATTGCCGCATTTGGGCGAATGATAATCCAAGAGTGATTGTGAAAAACAAATGCACCCACAAAGAGTGACTGTTTGGTGCGATTTATGGCGGCATCATCGGGCCGTATTTTTTTCCAAAATGAGGCCGGTCAGGCAGTTACTGTGAATGGTGTTCGCTATCGTGAAATGATAACGAACTTTTTATGGCCCGCATTGGAAGATATGAATGTGGACGATATGTGGTTTCAACAGGACGGTGCCACTTGCCACACAGCTAACGAAACAATGGCTCTTTTGCGCTACAAATTCAATGGCCGTGTATCTCACGTGGTGGCGATGTCAATTGGTCGCCAAGATCATGTGATTTGACACCGTTGGATTTTTTTCTTTGGTGTAATTTGAAAGAAAAGGTGTACGTCGATAAGCCAGCAACAATTCAAGAGCTAAAGATATATTTAATAATTCGGCACATTAATGGCATAGAACCTCAATTATGCGGCATCGAAAATTTGGGCCATCGGATGGAGGTGTGCCGTCGAGGTCGCGGCGGCCATTTGGCCGATATTTTGTTCTACACATAATTAAACCGGACCAATATTATCATAATAAAAAGAAATGAGAATAATTTCTTAAAAAATGTATGTTTTATTCAAAATCGGCCCTTAAAATTTTACCACTCTTTATAAACCAACGAATAGAACCACCTTGTTAGGAATAGACTGTCAGGACATGCCATCTAGAAAAATTGTCCAATTTCTCAAGATAGTTCTAAGGTCATAGATCAAGAAAGGGGCACTTAGATCAATCGTGGTCGCAGTGCAATGTGGTCAAAAGCGACTCTAAGAGCAGAACAACTTTGGAGTTGTTTTTTGAAGTGAATTGAAGAACATGACTAGTGAATATAGCACTAGTCATGTTCTTCAATTCACTGCTCTTAGAGTCGCTTAAAGAAGCCCAAGCTTGCTGTGTTCTTTTCTGTTCATTCTAAACACCAGCAAGGACTCTGAATCGGATTTAAATGAATGCGCTTCTAAGATGTCTCGAAACAGCTGGATGGCGTCGTTGGTTGAGTGCCTGCCCTTGGTTAGAGGGGTCCCCGAATGCCGGTGATAGCAAAGTCTGGTTTTCAAATCTGGTCCAGTCACCATTTGCCGTTGGGATCAAATTAACGGCGCTATCACTGGAGTTGTCGATCAGTGGTCAGTAGTCTGACTATGGGTATCACAATGGACCAACATGGTCTAAGTGTGCTGGCGATTTCGGTGGAAGTCCAACTACCTGACTACCTAACCTAAGATGTCATGAACTGTCAGAATCATAAACGCAGTAGGACTCATACTTCTGCGACTCTCTGAGAGGCGTTCGACTTCAAAGGTAGTCAGTGTGATCTTCCGAAAGAAGAAGTATTTAGATTTTGCCGCCAAGATAGACAAAGTCTTTAACGACTTCAAGGGGTTTCTAGCCAGCACAACATACTTTGCTTTCCGCCAGCCCATCATCTCAGTATCGTCGTGGTTTACACAGAATTCAGTTAGGAACAGAGAGACGTCCGAAGCCCGAGCAGAAGCCCATCACCTCCTTTAAATTGAATGATTTTCAAAAGTCCCCAGCCAACTGATAGCCTCCTTCCTACGCCCTAACACCCCCAACTCGACCATAAATCTTGCATACATTTTCACAAAACCGTCCACACATGAAAAACTTTCGAATCCACTTTGTGTACCAAGCTAAATTTATGGAAAACATTTCCAGCCCATCCTGTCAGAGCGCAACTGACAACAGCTCCTCATCGTGTCGGCGTGAAATGAAAAAAAAAAAAATATTAATTACACCCCAAAGGCATTCAAAAGGGATCACTGCACGCCACTCAAACGTATCACTCTCGGCCGAGCGAACGCCGAGCAAAGTTTCACAATTTATTTCGAAGGCCTCCGCCGTCGCTAAACAAACATCCACCGAGAGACTGATGAAGATGCCTTTAAAGTTTCTAAAAAAAGAAGTCCACAGTCTCGAACCGTGAACTCGGTCTCCCATTCCCGTCGTCACACAGTCACACATGGGTGGGTGCGCGTCCCCACCTCGCCTGCCCCCGAATCGACGTCGAAAACAAAGCAAAAAAATGTAATTAAGGACTCATGGCTGGCTGGTGAATGTACGGCGCCAATACAGCAGCCAGCACTGGATCATTGTTCAATGATGTGATTAGGTACCTCCCACTGGACTCGAATCGCCCCCGACCAACTGGCGGTTCTATGAATTTAATGAAATTGGATCTTTATTTTCGACAAGGAGAAAATCAATCCCCTCGACTAGGCATGCCCTCAAGTCCGACGCACCGCCACAGCGACGAGCACCGGTCTCAAGCTGTGACTGACTGACCGACGACCGTCAGTGGCCTTATGCTACGTTCAGCCCCCCGCACAGCGCACCATGACTAACTTTGACGTTAAAGGTCCTTCATTATATTTTTCCTTCTTTTTTTTTTTGTATATTTTTCCATTGCCACTGGAGATTGAATGGGAGGGAGGGACCTTTCGATGGGGATCGGGGGTCGATTTGGCAGACATCATAGAGCTCCTGCCAGTGCCGGCACCACACTCAGTTGAGCAATCATTTGCAAACACACTCCGAACAAGGGGTTTCCAGCTGACTGATGTGGAAGTCAATTTTAACGCTCAATTTGACCGTTTAAACGAAATTGCTGCGTTCTGCTTGGAACAGGAGCCGCACGAGAGTTATGCTCTCAATAACATTAAATCCTCGTGTGCTAGGATACGTATGTACTTGCACTCGTACTCGTCCGTAGTTTTTTCCATCGTGTTTCTTTTACATGGCTCTCCAGGCGAGCGAGCGTTCGTTTTACGGTCGCCGATGATGATGAGCTATGTAGTGACCATCCGGCGGATGGGAGTGCTGTGTGCGCTTCGCTTCGATTTCAGGGCGCCTCTGGTGGGCGGTGTTGTATGAACATTGTCGCAATTAGGTTAAACATTGTGCGACGAGGGGAGACTCACAGAGCAGTGGCTGTGAATGAAGTACGGGCCTGCTTAAGGAACTCTTCCTCGTTCAACTGGAAGAGCAATGGAGTGAGCTGTTACGTGGTGTTGTCGTGTAGGGAGGTTTAGAGGCGTTGGGTTTCTTTCGACCTCACGAGATGCCTGAACTGATACTGATGAAATGAAGAAGAAAGTTCCACACTCGAATTGAATTCCTTATCTTTCTGCCTGTCCCCTAGTGGTCACCTTTTGATAAATGCCCCAACACGCCTCCCCCATAGCATATGCTTCACTGCACATCTAGAGCAAACATAAGCCGCTCATGATTCGGAGCCGGAGACTTCCCCATCGATATGTCCCGCATTTTATTGAAGTTCTTGTTTACAAAACATAAACCTCAGAGAATCCTTTGAAATCCCACAAAGGCTTCAGTCCCCATCCTGTGCAGTGATTAAAATGAATTCTCTCTCGAAATACCTTTCGCTTTCACGTTTTCTTTTTTCCTTTATTTTTATTCCATTCGCCCAATGCTCAAAGGATTCCGAACTGACGCATCAAAACAGTTAAAGGACAATAGGTCCTCCATACATACGGTCCGTTATTAGATAAATGATTGCGAAGTGAAAAGATACCTCTCAAAGACGGGACAGCCACTTAAAATTCGAAACTGACCCTTATAATGCGGGATTTCCATTTTTTTTTTTCATTGGAATACGGGTCGAAACCAGACCATGGATGATTTTATGTGCGGGCCAGTCTCACACTCAGGCGAAGAATAATTAATTAGGAAGAGCACTAAGCCCGGAGGCGATTGTAGGGGGGAAAAAAAAGGAAACGAGCGAGCGGTGCACGAGCGTATAATCCTTGTTTTGAATTGGGTGATGTCGTTTTTTTTCCTCGTCTCTTTGAGGAATAAGCTTGATTGTGTTGAAGTGGAAGTTATAATGGTCAAAGTAAAGTGCTGCTAATGAGTGCTAACCGGGGGGAAGACATAGATTACATAAGCTAACGTCGTCAATGTGGAACTCAGCTTCAATATGGGTGCTCTTAGTGGGGAGCCGTCCTGCATGATATTCTATTCTCTTTTAGTCTTCGGTAACATTTTGACGCAGAATATCAACTCTAACTGCACCCACAACAGCGTTACGCAATTACGTGACGTTGCGTACCACAACTTCAGTCGGATCTTACATAGGCGGATTAAAGAAATAAAGGATGGCTCCTTGACTTAGACTTGATCCGCATATCGAATTGAACTTTTCTAGGATCCGGTCAAAAATCGGCGTCACAATATTTCTGTGACGATACATAATTCTAATCATTTTAGGGCTGGCGCTACAGACCAGGGCTTTGTTTCTACAGCAATAGTGCCTAATTCAATTTTAGTTAAAAAGATGATGAGTGTACAGAAAGGTTAATTTTTAAAAGCTTTGCCTGCATCAACAATCTTATAATGTAGTAGCCACCGTCACGCTAGGGTCACACGGATTCCCGGCTGTGACTTATGTTGCGTTGTATAAAATAATTGCTACACAATGTATGAACAAAGAATCTATCAAAAATGTATCACCTTACAAGTCAGTAGAAAACATTTAAGACCCAGCGTCACATAAATTACGTGACGTGAAGTTACAAAAATAAGTTATAATCAGAAAAAAAAAAAACAATAGGAAACGGGTCCTATACAAAGTCTTTATAAACTACAATAATCTTCAGGGAGTAACTAAGAGCAGCAAGCAGCAAGTTAAATCAAAATACTAATGATTGAACTGTGCTTTATTTATTCAATAATTAGTCATCGGACATAGCAAATACAGAAACTGAGACAGTCCAATAGCAGTACCTACAAGCTACTCTCAACCTCGGGAGCAGCTACTGTATCACCATTCTGTCCAGCAGCTGATGTCGACTATGCTTGATCCCATCAGGTAGACGACCGCTTGGCAAATCCAAAATTCACTTAATCATTTCGTGAATTTGTATGGGCTAGCAAGTACCAATGGCCGTCACAGATTTTTCGTCACGTCAAAGATTATACATGTCAAATATGTTTTGTGGCGCCTTATCCCAATTGAGGAAGTTATTCACTGCACTGCGTCTCCTGAATTTATTATAAATGACAAATGCCGTCAACCATGACAGATTTAACGTGACGTTCAAAATAATATGATGTTCACATATTTTCGTGACGAAAAGTTCGTGACGCTTCCTTAAAAGATAATCCAAACGATTTCGTCTCATGAATTGTTAACAAAAAATGACTGGACCATCTTGTCAGTTTGCTCGAAATCACAATAACCAATATCCGTCACAGATTGTAGAGAATCACATTAAATACGCGTATGTCCAAAGCATCGCCATTCCAAAACAAATTCGTCCCCCGCTGAGGTACCCAACCCCCACCAAAGCGCACACATTAAGCCTTCAACAACCATAACCCCATTCACTTTATGGCCTGCCAACTTAAAATTTAAGTGAATTGCCGAACCCATTGCTCGGATTGTACAACTACGCATCAACAATTCCGATATCCATTTCCGCCAAAGCATGAAATGAGACGCACCCTTCGCAACCTTTGCGTAACGAAATTGAAAAGGATCACCGCCCCAATCTTAAATAATCACCAAGAGCAACGCACCGAGGCTAAACAAATCTCACCTCAGCAGTTGGTCATAAAATCGTAACAAATTCAATGGCCCCCCAAAAAAAAAGGGTCACACCTTTTCAATAACACAAAGTCCTGGCGAACAAAAAAAAACCTGTGCAGGATTACGCCCATCTCGCAGTAATTTAATAGGAGCCCCATCCGCTGAGGACCCCATGAATTTACCATTAGTATTTGTTAGCCCTTCGATAGCACTTCAACAAGCCATCACGATCTCGTCCTGGCGATTGGGATGAGCCTGAAAAAGGGAAGGCAGGAAGGAGCGAGTCGTCTCCGCCGAGATGGACTTTACAGAAGGCCCTGCCGAATGTTGCAAACCCTGGCCATGATTTGAGTACATCACGTGCAGTCATTGCGCACGGTGGAGCGGGTGATTCGAGGTCACTTACGATGGAGCTGTGTAATTGAAAAAAAAGAAAAGAAAACAGAGACGCCCAGGATGCCACAGAACAGCCCGCTTTCGGTGTGGAATTGCGAGGACAACCGCTGCTGCTGCTGCATTTCGTCGTTTAGTATTTGATTTTATTCTGACGGCCTTGCAACGACTGATGAGACTACAGTCTACAAGCAAGGATACCGCTCGTTGTAGCATGAATACATTGAACCGTTTTAATAATGACGTCTCTTCGACGATTATTCGTCTCCGGGGTGTGCGTTCTCACAGCAAAAGAGGGGCAAAAGCGGGTCAACAGGAGACAACACGAATCAGGATTATGGCACAATTTCGCACTCGTTCACAATTTCTTGCGAGTCCTTGCTCCCCACTCATCAGGTGAAGGATTGCGATGTTTCACATTCGAATTTGTATCTGATGTCACCGAAAACACCCCCGAGTTCCTTCAGATTCCCAGGGATTATCGGCTGCAATGCTTACATTTGATGGGGTTCTCAAATACACACTCAGACGCATACGAGCATAGTAATCCGACCAGGACTGGGATATTTCGAACGGTTCAATGGTCCCGGCGATTGTGCTCTTACCGAGCAATGATCAGGCATCGAGTGTGCGCTTTTAGGAGATTAATCTAAAAACTCGTTCGAGTTTTGCATTGAAATTCGAATAAACGACTGGTAAGAGTGGAAAATTGGATTCACACTGATTCGGGGTGTGACTGGCAGCAGGTGGTGGAAATGCTCTTTGCATTCAAATCACCAAATCACGATTGAATTTTTTGTTTTGCGAAATAACATGAGTGAGGGGAGAACGAAGCGATGGAGAGGGAGTTGAGTCAATGTTTGGGGCAAAAGTAACGAAAACGTCACAAAATTTCTGTGACAATCAATGATTTGTTTGAAGATGATTCTTGTGTGTGGGATTGATACAGACTTTGGACAGATCTTCACTGATGAACGCGAGCCTTCTTCTCCTTTCCCTTCTGTAAAGTTTTGTGACGCCGTCACGCAGACATGTGACGAAAAACTGTTTTTTCAACAAAATTAGTTTTTTGTTAGTTTGGCAAAGGAAAGGGGTATTAAGTCCTTGTCTACACGATATCTGAAATTTGTAACAAACGTGACGGACAACGAAAGCGTCATACAAATTTCGTGACTAATGTGCGGATTCTGATTGGGAAATAAATAAGCATCACTGAAGAACTCGAGAATCTTATTAGGTCTTCACCATTCTTCTCAGTAAAGTGTGATGCCGTCACGCAAAAATGTGACGAAAAACTGGTTGTTTCCACAAAATGTTGAAATGTTTTACTACGCCAAGTCGCAGTAAGTTAGTCAACAGAAGTGGGTATTAAGTCCTTGTACGCACGATATCTGCAATTTGCAACAAACGTGACGGGGTAAAAGCAACGAAAACGTCACCGAAATTGCGTGAATTTTGTGTGGATTCTGATTGGAAAGTAATCATCACTGACGAATCTAGAATCTTACTCGGTCTTCACCATTCTTCTCAGTAAAGTTTTGTGACGCCATCACGCAAAGAATGTGACGAATAATTGGTACTTCTACAAAATTATGTAATTTTGTATCCCAAGTCGGAAATGGGTAATATGTCATAATCTAGACGATATCTGGAATTTGTAACAAACGTGACGGGCGTCACAAAAACTTCACATAATGATTTGTTTAAGAGGATTCTTGTGTGTGGATTCTGACTGGGAAATAAGCGTCACTGATGAAGTTTACAATATTAGTCGGTATCTTTACTCTTTACTTCTTCTAAAAGTTTTGTGACGCAATCGCGCAAAAATGTGACGAAAGAATGGTTTTTCTACAAAATGATGTAGTTTGGTCCCCAAGTCCCAGTCAGTTTGGCAACGGAAATGGGTATTTAATCCTAATCTACACGATATCTGCAATGTGTAAAAACGTGACGCAGTGATGATGCAAAGTTTTAAATGCGACCGTTGTGGTCTAGTAGATAAATGTACTAACTCCGACGGTCAACACAAAAATTAATGACTGAGGCCTACCCCAGACTGAAATGACACACAGAGAGAGAGCATGAATAGTCAGCCTTATGAGGCTACAAATGGCATTCATTCCTTTCTGTCCTTCGACTGAACTAACTGCTCCCTAAAGTCACATTCTCTTGTGTCTGCGGCGACTGTGATGAATGTGAATGATGAAAAGACCTCATTCATCATCGCCATCTATCGCCATTGGCGTTTCGTTTGACTGCTTTCGAAACTGCTTCATTAGCTGCTCGTCTGCACAGGGGACACGCCGACTAATGATAACGAAACAACTAACTCAACCGTGCCCCACTACATCATACATTTTTAACTACTCCATCATAAACATAATTAAGACGCAGACAGCCGAGCGTGCACCTCTGCAAGCGACGAGAGTGAACAAATTAACATTCAAACGAGTGCCCGTCAAATGGTCTATTTCACTCGGCAAACACGGTGAACGGCCACAAAAGAGCTCACCAAAGGCAAATTATATCCCGAACAGCAATTACAGTCCACCTTCATGAGACTACGCCTGTCCGCCTGCCACCCACCACCCGTCACTCGCCGCCTCTGGAGGCCATATTCGGCGACTTAATTAAATTTTCACCTCAAACTGTGGCGCAGCATTTCAAATGCACACGGCTTACGATGCCCGCAGGGTTCAGTGGGGAATCATAATAAATAAGCAAACAAGAAGCGCAAGGATAATTTATCCTGCCCCACCGCCGCCGTTATTATTTGGCGGTGCCTGTGACTGCAGCCACAATAGTGCCTCAAATTTGTTTCATTCGTTTGATGTTTGCCCGATCAGATGGGCCCACGCACACGGCAAGCTTATCTGGGCGCCTTTATGAATATTTGTGCTCATGTGCTGGGAGCCCTGGTGGACATCTGATTGGACAAGGACACGGGGGCTAAGTGGTTTCCGATAAGTTTTCGATTGTTATGAGTTGCCGTGATTAAATTTAATTAAGGTCGCCGGACCCTCGTGTGCAGTGTGAGAGAGCGTAATCGCTTTTGATTGTCCTTTGTCTTGGATCTGGATCCCGGATTTCGGGATGGTCCTCTTTGTTGCGTATTTCGCTTGCCGGGTCCAATTTCGCAGTCGAACTCCTATTTGTATTCAGATCACGTATTGTGTTGTTTGCACAAAGTTGGGTTTATTGAAAGAGATTGAGTGGAAATGTGTGTGTGTGTGTGCGTGTGGGTGGAGGCTGGGGTGGGCGCAATCAAAGTCTATGGCCTTTGATAACATCTGGTTGCTATCTGAGGGGATTTTTGTGCGTCGTTGTTGAGAATGTTTGATGCTTCACATATCCGGGATGAGCTTGGTAAATACGTGAAACGTGCCGGAAAAAAAAAGGTGAAAACCAGATGGCAAATGATAATTGGTAGCAGAGAGAGAGAGAGAGGGAGCGAGAGAGTGATGGACGAGGGGGTGGTACAGACTACACAGCGAGGTGCATTGTTTCACAATTTGTCGGATAATTGTCTGCGTTTGTCGTATTTGATGAAGGTTGCTGATACTTTGTCGGATCTCAGGCACGCTCCTATTAGGCTTTATGATTTATTTGACTGGAGGCAGTCTAGATGATGTGGTGTCGGAAATTTGTTTGCAAATTTGCTGCGGGATTTTAGCGTTTATTGCGGGGGAAGCGAATCATGTGTGCACGAAGGGATTTGACAGCAATTTCATAATGATTTGCTAGATGCAGGATTTAATGGTTGGATAGTGAGTTCTTACATAGACTCCTGAACCAGAGGTCAGTGGAGGCAATCCTGATCAGCTTTCGGTTATGCGGCACCTTGGAATGATCGAGATCACGGACTATGTCCCGAAAGTACGACTGCATTGATTAAAGCAAAGTCTGTGTATCCTCCTCTCATGAAAGATCATATGATCACACGAGTGGTTATTTTGAAGTCAGGCCCATCTGCTGAGGATTTAAGTGCCAGCCCAGGAAGCAGTTGTTCGTAATATAATATAATAATATGGCTAGCGCTATAGCCCGTAGAAGGCCAGGCCCTAGCTTCTCAGCAACCACTCGTGTTGTGCGTGCTATTGCTATCACACGAGTGGAAGGGACCTACAGTTTTATGCCTACTCCGAACGGCCAACTTGAGAAGCTTTTTCTAGCCAGTTATACTCCTTGAGTAATATCAGTGCCTCCAAAGAAGTGGGGCCGTGAAAATTATTTTTGTCGTACTGGGAATCGAACCAAACCCCGAGTTTCAAGTGCGTAGGAGTCGACGCACAGACTCGCGACGACACTACCGCTATTGTGTTTAGGGCCCTTAGATTTTAGTTCAATCCAAATAAGAACAACAACTCACTAATACAGTGATGGCATGGTACACAGAAGCAATCTATAGGACGTCTGGATCTATCATTTGATTTCGTAGTTCCCATTTTCACTTGCCGTAATATTGTAGCTTATATCCTAATCGAGATCATAAGCAGTGTATACACAAAGTTTAATCTAAACCATTGAAGAGATATATTTCCACAAACACCCAAATTTCCAAAATGTCTTTTTTGTAATAATACATGGTAAGGAGGTATGAGGTCACATAAGGTGTCCGTTTTTCAGTTATTACTCATATTTTCAGATGACTGGAAGATGAAAATGATTGAACAAAAGTGATAAGAGCAAAGGTTTACTGGTATCATTGTCTTCGTCCTGGCAATGCTCAGATGTGTTTCCTTGGAGTTATTTGGTCTAACCTATACAGCTGAGGAGCTGGAGGGATGACGATGATGTGCAATCTTCCAAGTGTCGACCTTAATGATGGGCTATGTATATGATACTACCTGCTGTTGTAGATGCTTCCATCGCAATTGAAGAACACCCAAAATTAGTTGGTTTCATTTAACTTGAGAGCTAAAGACATGCTGTCGAGTTGTTCGTCACCTGGAACCTAATTGACCAATTTACTTACGACGGGGCATACTACCGCATGTATAGGGTGGACCAAATAAGACCAACCAAAGCTAAACACGAATGAAAACTAACTAGCATCAGTTACACACAATAGGACGCCTGTTTGGTGTAGTCAGCGGTGTTATGACCGAAAAAGTAATGGTCCCCAGTAACGATTTCAGAGACTTCTTAAAGAAGACTGAAATGTCGGACAATTGCGAAGCAGAATCATAATTTGAGGTTCCAGCGACTGCAAACACTGCTACACAAACAATGGTATCTTATTTTAACATTAGTAGTTCTTTTCCTTGTACAGCCGCTTTTTTAATTCAGTTCTCTGAAGAGCTTGATTCGAGGAAACGTAAGCCCTCGGTAAGAAGGAGGGTGTACTCTAGAGACAACTGCATGCGTTCGGGAGAGTTCTTAAGGACATACTCAACAGCTTACTTACTTATCAGGCCGGCGACCCATGGAGGGTCCGAGACTGAGCAATTGCTGCCTTCCATCGTTGAAGGTCCTGGGCACGCTGCTTCCAGTCATCTAGAACTTGGTCTTTATACCGGAGATTCGGTCTTCCTCTCCTTCTCGCACCAGTAGCCTCGGATTCAAAGACCCTCTTTACTGGAGCATTGTTGTCCATGCGCTCGATGTGCCCGAGCCAGTGCAATCGACGAATTTTTGCCTTCCGGACTACATCCACATCCTGGTACAGCTCGTAGAGTTCGCGGTTATGTCTCCTTCTCCATTCGCCTTCCTCGCAGACGGGATCATATATCCGTCGTAAAACAGTTTTGCTTAGCGTCCAGCTTTCGGCTCCATAGAGCAGGACAGGCGAAATAAGAGCTTTGTAGAGCATGATTTTGGTCCTTCGAGTCAGGAGTTTTGAGACCAGTTGTTTTGACAAACCGAAGTAGCACCGGTTGCCAAGGGCGATTCTACGACGGATCTCCACTGTGATGTCGTTTGTGGAGTTCACGTTTGCCCCGAGGTAGACAAACTCCTTCACTACCTCGAAATTGTAGCTGTCGATCGTGAAATTATGTTCAAGGTGGTATGCGACGGAACGTTTTTTGGTCGACAGCAGATATTTCGTTTTGTCCTCATTGACCTTGAGACCAGTTCGTTTCGCCTGTTCTTCAATCGCCGTTAAAGCCTCCACTACGGCGCGTTAAGAACGCGCAACGATGTCGATGTCATTGCATAACCCAACAGTTGGACCGATTTGTAGAAGATAGGGCCTTACGTGTTTACAGTTGCCCTCCGCACTATCTTCTCCAGTACCAGATTGAAGAAGTCACACGACAGCGCATCTCTTTGCCGAAATCCAGTTCAATCAGTTTCAAACGGCTCAGAAATCCTTGAGCCGAACTGCACGGTGCATCGCGTATGTGTTAGCGTGGTGCGACACAACCCGATCAGTTTGCCCGGAATCCCGAATTCGGCCATCGCATCGAACAGCTCCTTGCGATGAATGCTGTCGTATGCGGCTTTTAAATCGATGAACAGGTGGTGCGTATAGATATAAACTCACTGGTCTTCTCCAGGATTTGTCTTAGCGTGAAGATTTGGTCTATAGCCGATTTGCCGGCCGGTAGCCGCACTGGTACGTGCCGATTAGTGCGGTGCAAAACGGCTTTAGACATTCACACACCACGCTGGACAGGATCTTGTCGGCGACGTTGAGCAGTTGTTGCAAGAGGTAAGATCGACTTTTTTGTACAGCTTAGTCATCGCCTAATGTCCTTCAACGCCACCTCCACAAAAGAGGCTGTGTTTAAGCAAGATGTATACAGAAATGTCATTCAGATAAGCACTCACTTGTTGCTCTTCGAGTTGAAGATACACAGAAGGCATTCTTATTTTCTATTGAAAAGTTGACGATAGTTACTCTGAAATTTTGAAGGATTGACAATTTTACAAAACGCTGTCAGCCATAGGATACACAGGATCTACGAGTCACGGTCCACGTATGGTAACTTAGTGGAGATCCGAAGTAGAATCGTCCCTGTGTTACATCGATTTGTCGAAGCAACGGCAGAAGGCTCATGACATGAAGGACCAAAATCAAGTTATACAAAACATTTATTTTGCCAGTCGTGCTACATGAAGCCAAAAGGTAGTCGATAAGCAGACGACCAGAGCTGATTCTAGGTGCTCTTGAAAGGAAATTTGTATGTCGGTTATATGGTCCCGTCTGCGAGGAAGGTGAATGCAGAAGAAGACACAACGGCAAGGTCTACAAGCTGTGTCAAGATGGATTAAGTTCGGAAGCCAGAAATCCATCGAACGCACTAATTCGGCAACATCGAGCGCATGGACACCAATGCACCAGATAACATAGTTTTCGAGTCCGAGCCTTCTGGTTGGAGAAGGAGAGGAAGGCCGAAACTCTCGTATAAACACCAAGTCATCGCGGACAAATGACAGCTCGGTCGTGACGATTGTAAGCACCCTGCCCAGGAACACCAACGATGGAAGGCAGCTATAGCGCAAGATCAGACATTGATATCGTGGTCGCAGCACTGATAAGTAAGTAAACGCTTGTTTGTCTCAATTTTTTAGTTTCAACTTTTGCCAAAGAAATTACTGTTTCTTGTTGAAAGCATATGCCATGGACTTATGCTTAAAGAGGTGCCCCCTGACAAAGGAGGGTTATATTACAAACTTACAGGGTGTCACTGGACGAGCTACAAAACGCAACAATTCCCTCGTGAGTTAGGTTAAGATTTGTCTGTAGTACATGTCGAATCTCAAAACAAATCTAGCCTAATCTTGATCCTAAAGTAACAAGCGATCCCTATCCAAAATTACCACTGCAGTGGGAATAATTACTGGACATTCTCTACTAAGCCGTCACGCGAAGAGACTGGGTATATTTTCCAACGAATTTTGCAGCAGCTGCCTAGGCAAAGAAGAGGAGAAAAACACCCAACACGTCCTTCGCAATTGTCCTACTTTTGCATCAATCAGGAAAGCCACCATAGGCTCCTACTGCTTCGACAGTCTGAATGACCTCAGCAAAATATCAGTTAAAGCGCTAGTTAAATTTGCTGAGAAAATCGACTGGCTGTCATAAATCAATGGACTTGCTTTGGCCTAAGTGCATTAATGCCATTGCCTACCTACCTAGTTAGGTTAAGATTTGGCAGACATTTGGCACTAGACACCTCCCGAAATATTCTTAGAGTCTTGCCAGATTCCGTCACGTCTTGAGAGGAGTAACCAAATCGATTCCAACTCCACTGACTGCCTGACGAACACTTCTTGATTGAGCCAGCTGCCACCATTTACTTAATGTTCCGCAGCATGGTTCGTAAACCGAACCATCGACTTTTATCACCCGCTGGCCTCGATTGAGAAACACCCGTTAACTAGATAACGACGGACTTTAAAAAAAAGGCACTAACCCCATGTGGTTACTCCCGCTCAGTGAGTAAACCCAAACATTTGTCTGAAAAACCAGCGTCTACTTTATCTTTCGCCTTAAACCATGTTAATAGTCCTGCAGTCGAGATTCAGTGGGTATCTTCATGTTCAGAGAGACGCTCCATCCGTCTCGACAAAGTGGCACACTTTGTCACGGCAATCCGTATCTCCTTCAACTTCTTCATTAACCACCGAAAACTCCGTTCTTCAAAACTCGTTCCGACCCATCACCGTCGTACACTCCGCACGGCTATAAATAGATCCACCACCCAGCGCCAGCGGTGCAGTTGCACGTTTATTTATCACTCTCGTCCCGCTGATGACACGGGAAATGCATTTTTAAAGATACCCCTTCAGGAAGAAAGAGCCACTCAGTTTGGTGCTCCTTTGTCATACTCGGACGTTCGCTGCAACTTCCATCACGTTTCACGTACATTATGATGTGCACTCTATTCTTCGCAGTTAGCACCTGGAGTCGTCAGCAGGTACAGTGAGGTGCATATTACTACCACCCCCTCTCTGATGGAACTCTGGGGGAGGCGGATATAATTAGAGGCACTCCAACCACTGCGATGCTGTGATGCTGGATCTACCTACAAATTCCGATAAATTATTTTGCAATTTGCGTGCAACAAACTTAAGTCGCTCCCTCTGGCGAACATTGCTTGGGCGACAACAGGGTGTATCAGTAGATTCCAGGGTTATGCACAGGAATACTAATGAAGGCGAAGGAGGGCGGCTGTCTGCTAATGGGATGGAAGAGAAAATGGAATCTGGAGTATCCTTTGAGGGGTGATTAGTTCTTGAAACGAGGCACTCTGGCTGTGCAGATACCTGAGCGAAGTGTTTAACTATGCAAGCTTAACTGAGACGAAAGTGGTCAGCCCTGAGGGAGCTGCTTGGTCTTAGAGCAAATTTGTTACATATTCCATCTTGTCCTTAAGTTCCGGCGACCGTGTGGAAGTTTTGAACAGGACCGTGGGTGGCATCACTCACTTGTGGTTGACGAGATGCCATCGGCTCAGAAGAGTCCCTTCAGGGAGTGGGAAGCCTTGCATTTTCAAGGAAAACTTTGCGATATTCACAAAGGGACAGAAACTAGTTCCATCGTCAGCTCAATGCTTCTTGTTGATGAACTTCAGAAGATTTTGAACGTGAAAGTAGACAGATCCCAGATGACACTCCTCCTCGAATCAAATCTGTCACAATGGTTCTCACTCTGCTGCGGTAACCCCTTACTTTACTAACACCACTCCTTTTTGGGGCATCGAGCTAGAGTTTTAATGAACACGATCCACAATATCGAGAGTTTGATGGTATTTTCTCACACTCTTCTTGGCTGAGTAACGAGTGTGTTCACGGTCAATTTACACTTGGGACATCAGAAAATTAATTCCTGCAAAACACGAAAAGACTCTTGGATTAGGTCCAACGCTGGCCATCCAATCGAAAAAGTATGTTTTTGGGAATCCAGCCAGGAGACAAAATGCGAAATGATATTGTCCACATGACGACCGCAGCGTTCGACAAGCCAACTGGCACAAGTCCGACAGTGTCCTCATGCACTAGCGGAGTGCCAGTTAATTGAGGAGATCGTATTTCAGTGGAACTCGCACTCGTTGGAAGATTGACTGAAAAAGTAATTAATGGACTGGACTGGAACTGAAGAATATGGGTAGCGCGACAGTTCGAAGTAGATGTGGACCTTACTTCTACAGCATCTGCGAAGTAACTCTACTTCCTTATACAAAATTCAGTGGAGGCATAGTGATGGCCTCCTTCAGTCAAGAATAAGTTGATATTCTATTAGAAACCCACTTCCAGAGCAGCGCAATGGGTCATGAAAAACGTCAAACCATTCCAACAATTTCTAAAGCTACAGGTGACATTCAGCTGGCAAAATATTCAGTAGAGCTTGTCACGTTATTGTGCACCGTAACACACTTGCAGAATGTGCGGAAATTGTTTAAAAAAATATGGAGTTTCCGGTTCATTTCCAAAGTGAACTTCCTAATAATTGGAGGGCTGTTGCCAAACGCTCGTGACTCACCCTGTAAACTTCGGGTCTAGTGTCCGTAAAAAAAATTGTTGTCGCCAGAGGGCTCTGAAAGCCTGTAGAAGGGTTACTACATATCTGATGTTTGGTGTCAATTTGACACAATGTGTTTAAACCATCAAATAAGGTTCTTCGGGCCAGTGTTGGGAACAACGGTGCAGTCGAAACTTTTCGTAAGGCAGGTAGAGCGTCAGTCATCGACATTACGTTCATGAGCAGCTCTCTACTACCGAATACCAAATGGCGGGTTAGCGAGGATTACACGCACAGTGATCACCAAGCGATAATTTTCAGCGTCGGGAAAAAAGAAACAGAAGCTGCAACCCGTCTTAACAGGGCCAAAATGGAAGGATACGCTCTTTGACAGAGAAATGTTCAATGAGACGATGAATACCAGCATCGTATTGAACAATGGCTCAGCTGAGGCCCTTGCACGACAGCTGACACAGGTCATAACGACAGCGTGCGATGCAGCAATGCCCCGAAGGACCACGAGTAAAAGAGGCGCGCCCTGCTACTGGTGGACCGAGGAGATTAAGAGGCTGAGAGCGCAATGCCTAAGAGCGCGACGCAGATCCCAAAGATCCAGAGGCAGACCTGGTTTCCAGGAACGGCTTAACACCTTTAAAGTGGTGAGACGGGAACTGGAACGGGCCATTAAGGACAGCAAGTCAAAGTGCTTTAAACAGCTCTGCGACGAAGCTGACTCAGACCCCTGGGGCATGGCTTATAGAGTGGTGATGAAGAAGATCAAAGGCAGCAGGTCCCCACAACTAACCTGCCCAAGAATTCTGAGGAGCATAGTAGAGCACCTATTCCCTCACTGGCCAACTACTAGCGTTCCCATAATGAGGGAGACAACCATGCAGAACACCTTAGCATATAGCATATATCATATAGCATAATAACCACCATAGCAAAGCACCTGGGCCGGATGGCATCCCGAATAGGGCAGTTAAGGCAGCAGTGAAGTCGAGGCCAGACATTTTCATAACGGCAATGCAAATATGTCTGGAGGAGGGGGTGTTCCCGACATCATGGAAACTGCAACACCTGGTGCTGCTCCCAAAGGGAAATAAGCCACCTGGAAAACCATCATCATATCGCCCAATATGCCTGCTCGACACGCTAGGAAAGATTCTAGAGCGCATCATACACGGTAGCGGTAGCTGAACAAAACGGATCCCTGTCAGAACCAATACGGCTTCAGAAAATCGCTTTCTACCGTCGATGCCATAAAGGCGGTAGTAGATACAGCAGCTGAAGCAATACAGGGAGAAAGATGAAGATGGGGGCCGAAGAAATATTGCGCAGTGGTGACGCTTGATGTCAAAAACGCATTAAACTCGGCGAACTGGTCATCTATTAGGAGAGCCCTGGTCAGAATGGAAACACCGTACTACCTGCGGCGGATAGTCTCTGAATACCTCAGGAACAGCAATCTAAGGTACCACTCTGATGGGGGCGCTAATTACTACAACGTTTCCGCAGGAGTCCCGCAAGGATCGGTCCTTGGACCCCTCCTATGGAATATTATGTATGACGGGATTTTACGTCTACCAGATGGTGTGAAAGTAATAGGCTTCGCTGATGACATCGCAGTAGCCGCAGTGGAGTCTGCTACTGACGAGGCGATTGAGAAAATAAAGGACTGGTTGGAGTCTGCCGGTCTGGAACTAGCTGCCCACAAGACTGAGGCTGGTTTTAGAAAAGTTGGTGGAAACAGTCCACAGGTGTTCGATTGACTGTTTGCTGCAGGCTATGGTATCGGACCTTATTTCTTTCGAAATGAGGAAGCCGACGCCGAGGCGCTACGTCACCGTCAGTAGCCTGAGGTATACAGCGATGTTAACCGCCTTTGTTGGAAGGATCTCTGTGGTGTAAGCTGTCGACGCATTTCGATACGCAGACAGATGCATCGTTTGCATTTTGTCATCGTTAGAACTTCGTAAGTCACACCGAACGTGTGATAATAAAATAAACATGTGACACATGAACCCATTTTAGCCCTTCTTTGAGTGAGTGAGTCATGTTGACTTTCTACTAGAGAACAGTCGTGTTTCATTTTCGAGCTCGGGACTCGCGACTTTATTCAAAATTACACAACTGCCCGATAACTTCGATATATCCGAGCTGTGGTTCCAATAAGATGGCGCTAAATGCGATACAAGCGACGCAACGCTCGAGGTTGTGAAGGCGACGATGAGTGTTCATCAATTCAAGCGACTAGACACCAATTTTTCCTGGAATTACGTTAAGTCCTTTTTTTTCCTTGTAGGAAGATTTTAGCGCTACATTCAGACAAAAAAACTGGGGCATTTTACTACCAGGCAGCAGCCTACATTTACTGAAATTTCTTGGTCTTCCGGAAGAATAGGCGCTTTTGAGGAGCCTACATCATCAGCTCTCACCTCATCGGCACCGAATAACTGCCACCTGATCCGAGCAACATCTGGACAGTAGCAGAGGATCTGCAGTGGCGTCGAAGATTCACATCAAGGAAGCAAATAACAAATCAAATGTACACCAGATTCATTCCCTGCACATGAATGCAGCTAATTGCATCGAAGAGCATGTAATTAACTAGGCAGGAACTTACCACGTTGGCAAGGGGTAGTCTTGAAGAAGTGACAATGATTCAAAATACGTCATAAGATCCAAAAAGCCTAGATGACAACAGGCAACGATGCAACAACATGATTGGCCAGCATTACATAAACATGACAAGACGAACTAATCGCATTTCCTCTTCGGCATGGTCACACCAAAGTCATGTGATCCGAACATAATGCAATTTCTGAAAATCCGAAATTATACTGCCCTCAATTCCGTTTTGTTTCCATCCAAAACAGCCTTCAAATTACTTTAAATTCCATCTAAGAACACCACACCTTCTCTCTGATCGAATTCCCAACCCCAGGTGCAGCCTAAACTACACTCAAATCATGCAGCACACCTTGTTTATGCAACTCATCTTCAAAGCCTCATCTTTACGGTTGCACAACTCAATTAGCTGTGAAACACACTCGGTCGCTTCGAGTGCACCCTGTACATTGGCAAACGCATACAATTTGTCGGTGGGCTGGTGTGCGAAGAACTCAATTATCATGGCAAAGTGTAACGTCATTAAGATGCAACCCAAAGACTGTAATTGCATTTGCAGTCGTTCCGGGGGGTTGGTGGGATGGGGGTTGCAGTTATTTTTACCATTCCAGGGCTGTGACAACAAACTGTCTTGTCTTGAATGGCAATTACAAAACTACATCACCGGAATGATGAGCATGCGGGGCACATTGTGACACAATGTATCGCATTCGTTTGCCTTCGGGCTGTGTTCACTCTTCGAATGTGCATCCCTTCTTGGAGCTGCTTTCGATTGAAGGCCCGGGGAATGGGACGAGGGCACTGTTCAGTGCCACAAGGCACATGATGCGTTTATTGCAAAATGCTCGTATCTCATTGTACTTGAACGGATTGTGACAGCAGAGATTGGGATTGGGGTGGTTCGGGATCATCCCTAATTTGAAGGACACTGCCTGAGCAAACTTGAATGGTTGTGTTTTGGGGTTTGTGTACGAGCACCACAAGCCAGGACAAGAGATGCCGTAGAAAGTGTCTGGGGCACAGATTTCCTGTAACGAGGCGGTCGGTGGTTATGTTCTCATTAAAAATGCAAACAAAGGATAACCGCAAGACAGACAGGCTTTTGATCCTTTGCATTAAGGGATGAGTGAAATCACATTTGGCTTGACAAGCAACTGATTGCTGGAAGGTGATGATGGGAGGGACACGGGATGCTGGGAATGTTCTCAAGTTGGACGGGCTCATCGACTTGGCGTGAGAAAAACGACTCGATGTGGGAGTCTTGTCTAAATATCAACGGTGACTGGAATTAATCGGGTGCCTTACAGGTGGCGCCAGTTATCATAGAACTCTGCTAAGCCCTTTTGCAGATTGGAAGGTCTGGCAGAAATCTCGAACGGGTGTTGATTCGGTGCAGTCGTTACGGCATTATGGTGGAGAGTGCTCGAAAAGGATTTCAATTGCAACCTCCTTGATGGAAGTTACATACTGGAGTGATTGCTTACTTTGCATACAGCCTTCTGAACAAAAATACAACCATTCGTCGCTCATTGCAAACAACTTGGACAAGAGGGAGCCTTAAATTAGCTTCTGACAGAATCGAACAAAGCTGACGACGATGAGGAGGAGTGCTATTACTGCCCAAAGTTGTACACCGAGAGGAACTGATTCTGGCCAGCCGGCCACTCTTCCAACACCACCGCTGGCAGAGGCGATGAAATATGCCAAAAAGTCACTCTCCTAAATAAAGCAACCGCATCGATTGAAGCTGAAATTAGTTAAGGCCTTGGTACATCGTTACATAAAAGTACTCTCAGGTCACCCAAAAGAGGCTGTCATGCACGAGATTGGTAGATCAGAGAATTCAAGTGAGCGTGAGGTGTCTAAAGTTGTAAGTGTGGAGTGTTTGGCGATGTTAAGGACAGTGACAGCACAGTGGATCCAAGGTGAATCTAAGTGAGTCACAGCTGATCGGTTGTGACAGTCACTATAACCTGATCAAACCTTGGCGGCGTTGTTCAGCCGAAATCCGAACGTGTTTTGGCTTAGCTTCCTTACCGTGCACGAAGCATAGATCCACTACAATACACTAGACCCCAAAGATCAATCGAGATAGCGGATTTCTCAGGATGTAAAGGATCTTTCATTAAGCACTTCATATCTTTAAACTTAAATAAAACAAGTAGGCCGTCCTGTTGAAACCACATGTCGTTGGTGTCAATTACATCCAATTCAGGTAAAAATAAGTTGGTATTCATCTATATATTGCGCTCGCAGTCGATGGTGATGCCCTGGCTAACGTCGTGCTCAAAGAAATATAAAGACGATGACTCCGCCAGCCCAAAATCCACACCAAATATTGACTTTTTCCGGATCCAGTGGACGAACACATGTCGTTGTCTATCAGCTCTTGGGACAGTTCAATTTGCAGGCCCAAGTCACGGAGCAAAATTCACCAAGTTGTCGTCTGCGAATGGCCGAGTTCTTGTGAGCGACGCGAATTCGCTTGCCTCGGATTCTCCTGCACACTCTCAGGAACAGTGGCGGTGTTTTCGGCAGATCTTGCGTTTGGTCGACGTACGGGTGTTTGTTAATCGTTTTTTGAACCAGTGGACTCAAATTTGTCCGAACAGAACACCCATATTTATAAAAACAATTTTACGAAGGGCGTTCAATATATTATCGGTATCGGGGTGAAACTGTGGTTGTATATATAAATTGACTTATTTATTAAGTAATGCTATTATTTTAGTGCATTCGTGTAAAATTTCATATAAATGTGATTATTAATTCGCGTTTTATCTCTAGTTAAACAGAATCATAATGGCAACTGAGACGATGATGGTGAAAATTGAGCATCGCGCTGTAATTAAATTTCTCACTAAGCTAGGAAAAAGTCAAAAAACTATTCATGAAGAGATGGTGGCGGTTTACCAGGGTTCCGCACCTTCATTATCAACTGTGCAAAAGTGGTCAAGTGAGTTCAACCGAGGCAGAGAGAGCATTGAAGACGACTCCCGTTCCGGCGCCCTGGCTACTGCTTGTACGGGAGAAAGCATCAAAGATGTCGAAAAACTTGTTCTTGAGGATGCCCGAATAAAGGTGAAAATGATGGCAGAGATCACCAAGCTTTCAATTGGTAGCATTCACACCACAACTTCATGACCATCTTAACCTTTCAAAGGTCAGTGGAAGGTGGGTGCCACGAATGCTCACAGCGCCTCAGAAAAAAGTGAGAATCGTAGAGAGCTGTAGAGAGCTTTTGGAGATGATGTTACAAATTTACAAATTTGTTACAAATTTTACATGAATGCACTAAAATAATAGTATTAATTGATAAATAAGTAAATTTATATATACAACCATAGCTTCACCCCGATATCGAGAATATATTGAACGCCCCTCTTAAGTCCACCACGGATGCTTATGCAAAATACTGAAACTAAATTTACGACACATTAAATGTCAGCATTTTGGCCTCACTTCGGTTAGAAGCAATCAAGGATTTCAAGGAAAATAACTCGACTTTATTCAAAGCCACTCTTTTTTATCGCAATGTTCTGTCGAAAATCTGAAATCAAACAAAGCTAATTTTTAATCAAAAACTAGATGGATGACAGCGTCCTTTCACATCGTTTTAATCCCAAACTAATCCTCCCTCCATCATCCATCAGAGAATCGATCCGATTTCAAAGGCATCGCAAAAAAAAGGACCTCGCCCAAGCCCAACAATACTTTCATTAACTGAATTTAATCAGAAATTGCATTCCCTCTAAAAGGCTGTCCCTTTGGTACTAAATCAATGAAAATGAAAATTCATTTCTGACCCATGGCTGCAGCTCCCGCACGCACTAAATGCATTTCCTTTAATAGACGGGGAGGGGAGGCAAACAAAAATGGAAAACGTCGCCGTTATAAAAGCAAACACAAAATGAAAAAGTCCCGCGATTATTTGCAGTCACGTAGTGCGGGTGTACTAACTTCACCTTCACGTCCTGCCAAAAGGTAATAGCATTAAATCCTCTTTCGCTCTATATGTGTGTGTGTGTGTGTGAGAGAGTGTGGGTGTGGTCGCTTTCCGACGTCCTTTGTAGAGTGGAATATTTTATTCTCATTTTGCGGTGAACTGTTCTTGGATACATGGCGAAACCTGATGAATGCAGATATTCAGCTGGCAGGTCGTTGCTTAAATTATTCAAAGAATCCTTTAACGGTATGCACGTGTAAGACTTCAGTTTGATTCTTTTTTTTTTCTTCTCCCCACCTCCGCCCCTCGGACGGGAAACGTGCATGAAGTGCAGTGAATGTGGGGGTAAGCTAGGAATTAAGCGGTTGTTTGATATATTTTTTCAAGGAGAAGGGTCCTGCTCGTCGTTATCTGCAGGTCTGAAGGTGAATGTGACAAGGAGCACAGCACAGGCATGGCGATGCACTCTGAACTTACTGAATTGAATGAAAGGATTTCTTGGAGAGGCACGCTACGGTCCTCAAAAGAAGATCCTTAATCTCCGGAAGAAGGATGCCACAAATTGAAAGGAATGATGCCCATTCAGAGTCAATTTTACGAAATTTCATGAGTTTACCTCTAACAGCGGAGCCACGATGGATGAGCGCTCCCCAGCAGATAATTCGCCAACCCGACACTGCCACATTGCGTAAAGCTTCCTCAGTCAAAGCCAACCGCTGCGAGGGAACAGTACACATCCCGTCCCTAAAAAAAAAACCTCACGTTTTTCGCGGGCACAAGCACATCCCCGTGATAGTAGTTCACCGCCGCCCCACCGATGTTTGCAAAAATTCAAATTCATTCCTTCTCACGCCCCCCGAAGGAGTCCTTCCTGTTCACAGTTCCCCCAGCATCCCATTGACACACAATCATATTTACCCAGGACCTTATCCAGGATCCAGGGGAGTCTGGTGTTCACTGCCTGCAGCCACCGGGGACTTGGCATTGTCGTGTTCTATCATCGTCGTCCGTCGAGTCCCCATTCAATCAGTGCTCGTTGACGGAAGATCCCGACAAAGAACAATGCGCATTTGTTTGCCCTCGAGGTTTGCCACGAGAACACAGCAAAAAAAGAGAGAGGAACGCAACCCAATACCCCAGCATTGTGTGTTGTCCTCGTTCGTCTCCTCGCCGAGCCTGTCACAGCTATGACACGGGGAGCAGTTCAAGAACTCTTTCAGAGTGGGTCGCTCGCTCCTCGTCAGGACACATGTCATCGTTGTAATTTAACAGATCCTTCCCTCACTCTGAGCACGAAATTACTTCTTCCACCGGCACCGGCACCCGAATCGGATGTGACATCGTCTCTGAAGTTTCCACATCCCCGGAAGTCCCCGTCGTCTCACGTGCAGCCTCTTGTCAGAACTAATGACGTGACGAAGGGAAATGTCTGACACGCGTAAATGCGAAAATCAATTTCATCCCGATAAGGATAAGCATCCCACAAAATGTGTCGGGCACAGGGACGTGTGCGGGTCATGATAGTCTCGTATCTCATCGCCATCATCGTCGTTGCGATAGTTTCCAAAAACAGCTTAACTAGGATACACAACCTGACAGCGCCAATGACGGGGTTCACCATGTCAACGATGGGAATGGCGACAAGGACGAGGACTAGGACGACGACGATGATGACGACAAGAATGTCGGCATCAAACGACATCGACATCAGCATCGTTGACGGCTCCCGCTCCGACACTGATAGTGAAATTGCGAAGACTGAGGGAGTTATTATCCTTCAGCGGCGAAGGCTCAGATTCGCTTCGAGTGGGTGCGACAAACTTTCCAACCGAGTTGCCAATGGAATTCAGTTGACGATGCCTTGAAAGTTTGCACAGTTTAAAGGCAAAAAAACGAACAACGAACACAGCAGTCGGCAGTCCGGCAAAACGAGATTAAGTTTTATGGGTTTTTCAGATAATCAAGGACGAAAGGGGACGGATGGGCGGCTGGGCGGCTGGGCGGAGGAGCTGATTGAGTTAGCACTTGCGTGAGTGGAAGTGCGGCCCGAATGGGATCCCAAATCGACCGCGGAGGGCGAGGAATTGCTTTTCGGAGTACTTTCCAAACGAGGATTGGCGGTGATAGCGATTACATTCATTGTGTAGTTGCCTCTTCCTGGAAGTGGTCGAGTTAGTTTGGGCGACGTTTGCTGAATGAAATCATAAAACCGACGAGTAGTTTTCACGGTTTATGGCATTTGTGGTGGAGAGTGTGGAGGGGGAGAGGGATTCCCCCACCTAATGATGTCAGAGGGAGGGCGTGTTCGTAATTTTTATGACTTTGCGATGAAGTTTACTTAAGCAAGGTTATGGTTGAGGGTGGGTCTTTGAAGTGGAATTATTGTTGGAAGTTGCCGCAAATGGAATGCTTACATTAACTCATTTACTCGAATGGAAGGGGGGTGTTTAGTGAGTCGTTATGACAGCATGGAGGCTCCTTCGGAGTTATGGGTATGTTCGTCGAGTCTTGCGCTGGGAGTCTAGGTGAAGGTTTCCGATACGAATTCCCAACAGAGCTCTATCTCGGACTGTGTTGCAACCCATCATATTATTATGACGACACAAAATACAAGTAGTTTATCTTTACGTGGAGAAGACAGAGAAAAACCGGAACCGCGCTAGAAGCTCCCCTCACCAAGAGGGCGCAGAAGGTGGACTCATGAGTATTGGTTGAGTTTATGCAATATTCGCTGTTTATTCTGAACTGTGGAGGTCAAGAAAGTTAACTCTCTTTATATCATCCAGTTGCAGAATGAATTAAAGCCATACACAGAATTCAGACGTAAACATATACGTACACGAAAAACGAGGTATGGCTTCCTGGAGATACAAAATAACGGACATTTTGGCGCCTCTTTTGAAACCGCACCACTACGCGATTGGTGTTTTATTTCTGGTCGTCAGACAGTTGCCACGTCCGACTAGAAAAAACTCGAACAATAGCCTCAGAAAGTACTCCTAATGTGAATTAACAAAAGAAACTAGTTAGAACAAGGAATACTGACAACCAGCCAACGAGTGCGAGAAGAAGAATAATGCCAGCGATGATGCCCTCTGTGCATTTCTTAACATCGATAATACTGGCTACGACTCGACCACAAGAGGTATCGAAGAATCGACCGATCGATCCAGATCAGAGCCATGCTAGAAAGTCGTTCTACAACTTCCTCTTCTGGAGGATTGTCGGTGTCTGTAATCGCGTTTAAGGGGTTCCCAGTGCCCCTTGTTATAGTTACTAGTTGTCAACAAACTGTTGGCAGATTGTTAAAAGATCTGGCTACACGCCATAGGCTATGCTGATGACCTGGCGATTATCAAGAGTAAGCGACTCGACAGTACCTAGTATCATGCAAAGTGCACTACTACAAGTTGTGTCTACACGGCAGGACAGTTAGGTGATTATACATGGATTATACACAATGATCGCGAGACTCATAATCACATCGTTTGAATGCCAAAAACCAGACAACAGACAACAGCCATACAGTTGCAGAAGTGGCAAAGCATTACATGGCTTGATATAACAGGACAGCCATGCGTACCTGCTCCACACCAGCTCTAGAAGCTACCTCCCTTAACATTTCTAATTACCTGTTAGGTAGCCTGGCCAGATCTTAAGATCAAGCCAGGCTACCTAACACCTTAGGATACCCAACTCAATCCTTAAAAGAGACATGTTTTGTACAGTGCCGGACATTATGGTCAAGCAGAATTGTTTCGGCAGATTATTTAAGTTTCAAATATGGACCGTGAGAATTTGACGAATGGTGTTATAACACTAGACCCCAGAAGTCTGGTATGGTTCATAGACGGATCAAAAATTAACTCTGTAGTCGGAGCTGGAGTCATTAAACCCAACACAAGGATCTATGTACCTATGTGTCCGGGTCCTAACGTGTTTCAAGCTGAAATCCAGGCCATTCAGATATGCATCAGACACAATCTTCGGTGTTAAGAGCGCTAGAATTCAGACAGCCAGGCTGATGAGCTAGTTAGGGCGCTCGAAAACTGTGTTCATAGATGCTGAATCGTTTTGTAGTGTCAATTGGACAGCAGCTAAAACGCTGATAAACAAGACCACTGGACTAATGGGGTGGTCTCAGGCAATCCAAACAATTAATCAGGCCTTATTCCTATAAGAAATTCTCACGGAAATCACATGAATTATGGATCTGTGTAGGATGTGTCAATAAGCGGGGAAGACTGTACGTGAACTGTTTGTTTTGTCATAATTTGTATGTGATATTAAGCGGGTTGTGCCATTGTGCTATTATCCGGGTTCGACTGTACTCACTTCAGTGGAAATAAAGATATCCACAACAAAAGACACTATCATTCGATACAATAGATCTTTTCAGGTCGCTGTGTCGTTTTCGATGACGTTTACACGAAAATGCGTTGCAACTCAAAACTAGGAGTATTAGGTAACAAGAAGAGAGGATAATAACATCTACTGGAGGAAAGGTCTCTCGCAACCTTCCAGCTCAAATATACCGTGGAGTCCAGGGACGAACAAAAAAATAAAAGCCAGTTTAAAAATCACTGTACCTGGTACCAGTTGGTGGTTGTGACGAAGTGCGCTGAGATTGTTGTGAAAATAGACCCCAAGGTGTAAGTGCCTACGAATAGGAGGTGATGTGTGATCTGCTCCACCGATGAGGGTCCTGAATGCAGGCATGTTTAGTTTGAGCAGACAGAGCGATTGCTTGAGATTAAGCTGGCCATATTTACTTTGTTCTAAGGGAGGTGGTGCCTTCTAGCCACTTACGTAGTAGCGTAGCGAGCGGCATGTAGCTGGATCTCCTTCCAGTGATTTTACCACAGCCTTGAGGTCCTCCCACCTACCATTGAAAAAGTCGACACAGCCAATAAAAAGCAGAAAAACAACAAGGCCGTTGTCGTTCTAAGTAATTCATGCTTTCAATTAGCTTTACTATCATGTAGTCAATATGAAGCAAAAATGAAAATTTCATGTCCCAAAAATAGAAGGACATAGGTCCCCATGCTGGACTGGTCTTCAATCTCAAGCTATCAGTTTAAATTTTATACCAAGAGCTATTGTTAGTCTTATTTTAACAACTTTCACCACATTGTTGTGTGGTAGTCCACCATCGCCTTGAATTTGAATTTTCACTCAAATCGCATTTGTTTGGCTTTCAAATTTAGTGGCAGCCGCCTCCCTTCCACTTGTCATTTGTGAAGCATAATAAATCATCAAGCCACATTACCAAATACCATCACAGCTCTTAAAAATAATGAATGTCCAAGCAAATATAAGGAAACGCATTGACAAAAGCCACATCATTTGTCACCAGCTCAACGACAGCACAGCATTCAGCGGCCCGCATCGCACAGCAGATGTCATCCTCACATAGCCAAAATGAGTGAGCGATCCAACGGCCTACATATCTGCACAAAACCCCGCCCGACTACAATCCCAAATCAGACAATTTGTCTAGATTGCATCGCCGTGATTAGCCGAAGCAGCCTCAGTTCTCCTAATTCTGCAGCAATAACTCAACGCCACCCTCCATGTGGGTACGGAAATTAATCAATCCCACCGCCGTGCCGCCGCACATCTGCCTCACCGCCAAGAGCACCACCATGCACACAGCAGCCGCTTTGAAATTAGCTTGCGGACAGATAGAACCGCTCGCATCCCGGTCACTCGGCCAACCACTGCCGCCATGGCAAACAGTTTTGCGTTGTGTCAAAATTAATAACGGTACCCGATATTGATTTCTGTCAAAATGACTGCAACCAAACCACATAGCAGCACATTGCCCGTTGCTTTAAATTTAATAAAATCGTGGAAGCGTATGATGCACGTAGTCGCGGTCCGTGTCTGTGCATCATTTCGAAGGTCGAACTGGAGTATAAATAATTATCAATCAGACGCGTGTGGGAGGTGAGGTATGCCAGCACGTGTGCGGTAGCCCGAGTGGTTACGATGCGGACCGCACAGACAGAAAACTGCACAATTGTCGGTGCTTGTGTGCATCCAGTGTTCCGGAAATAGGGTTGTGCTAATTTAATTCAAGACTGACGAATGAGAAGTTATTCCTTTCTTCGAACGAACGACCAAACGATACAGAGAGGAACAGGACCAGGGCGCAAATGGATGCCAGCCGTTGCGGAACGATATTGGATTCTTCGCCATTGTTTCGAATTCTATTTGCTTTGCGGAAGCTCGTAATCATTTCGAATTGAAAATAATGGTGTCTGTCGAACTGGGACATGGGATTTGCTTTTTCGGGGGGGAATTTTTGCAGACGCTCGTTGTTTTGGTGTTTGGTTTGGGGAGATAGTCAATAACTGCTTGGCTAGGCTGGTCCATCTGTTCTGGTCGTTGAATTTAATTAGCTTTGCTCCTAGAAATATGCACTGGAACATGGAATAAACAGAGAGAAAGCTGGGAGTTGGAATTATTAGGCGAATATATGGCGTTGTCTTGTAGTCCAAGGATTTTGTAGCGAGAAACAATTGTTTTTGGAACAGCGATGACAATGTCCACATCTCAGTTGCCTGAGAATCTAAAAATTATGTAAATGGTCAAATGGTTCCTCGGCGAATTCATAATTTAAATTGTGCCCTCTTAGTGAATCAGAGGGCAATTTCAGTTGTAGGCGGTTGTCAAGGCCGTCGTAGGGCGTGGGACCGTGCCGGGACCTTGGTGGAAAGTAAAAATAATAATGCGGGGCTGCCGTTGCCTTGGCCGAGCGCCAAAGTCGAGCGAATGGCCGAATTCGAATTACACAGGAAAGCGAAGTTGAAGTAAAGATAGCGAGCGAAGTGTGCCTGCAGCCTGCCGGTCAAATGTCGCTTAAGTCTCTGGAAGAACTGATTGTTTTGTCGCCTATCTAAAAGTACCTGTTCTCTCGTAGACAAGAATTGGAAGCCAATTATGACCGAAGTCGGTCGCCGTGTCGTAGTGAGTTGGTGCGTCGAGTGCTGAGCGAGGGGTCCCAGGATCGATCCTCGAATTTACCAACATTTATAATTCAGTGGTTCACGTCTTTCTAATCACTGACAATGTTCAAAGAGAGTTCCCGTCTAGAAAAGACTACTCAAACTTTGCCGTTCGAAGTCGGCATAAAAGTGCACGTCCCATCCACTCGTGATTGCACAATACGGGTGTCTGCTGTGGAGGCCTGGGCCTGGACCTCGGAGTGTCGCGCCACCCATATTATAATTGTTATTAATTAGTATGACCGAACACTATACTTTTTGCAACGCACCGATCAGACGGCTGTCTACCACACTGTACCGCTATGCGGCCAAGATCCAATCAAAACCCTGCTCAGATGGACGGAGTCGTTTGGTTTAATAATCCTATACTAGTCATTGAGAGCACATCTATTGATGGACAGTGGGACAATAGCTCAAAGTCAACGAAAGAGTCAATAAAGCGTCATTTTCGCTATACATCAAACCAAATCCAACCCCAGGACACTTCTATGGAAGTACCCAGCTATTGTCACACATATTTCGACTTCTTGCATCATTATCTGGTGACAGTCTGCCCTAAAAACACAAATAATGGCATTGATCAGGACTTAGAGACTTGAGAACAACGGGTGCAATTAGCACCACCACAATATCTGATACTACCATTCATGTGGCCATTAAAGCAATTTCGGTAACAGTAATAGAGTTCAAGCTGATCGCATGCTGTGCGAAGAGCTCAAGGTTATTAGTACCCACCACTCGATTATACTATACTGGGTCACAGGGACATACCAGGTACCGATATTGACCCGTCTCAGGAAAGCCTATGGATCAAACCAATTGTGGCTTTCAAGAAAAATGTGGACGAAACTATGAAGGCGGCAAAAAACAGAAGGTGGTCCGTTCTAAAAAACTCTAACCCCACTCGGATGCTTTGGCCCAAATTTGAAAGTGCAACAACCAAGTATTCTTTAACTACAATATCCTACGGCATCCTATTTCCTTAGAGATTCTTAGATGACAAAGTACGTCGTGTTGTTTCACATCGCGTTTTATAAGATCGATCAATCATGCGTCTTGGACTTCTTTGAGTCACTTGGCTACAGTCTGAGTGTACTTGGGTCTGGTTTTTACAGTGGACACGTGTGTTGTTCTTTCACAGGCTTGAGACGCTGTTTATAACAGACTTCACTAAAGACTCGAGGCGGGTGGTATCATGAGAGTGAAAGTTGGTGTCTGCGGGGTCGAGCCATGAACCTTTCATGCCACTATGGTTGCCAAGCTACTCGTGATTTCTCGTTCGAGAGAGACTCTTCAGAAGTGGTGTTGTAAAACGCCGACTTTTTAACGACGGTTTAATGGCTATGAAAACACCAAGCAGAAATATGATAATGGGACCACCTCCGCGCGACATAGACGAGCTCAAGACAGCGACATCGAGACTAATGTCGAATAAAGCTGGTGGTTCAACCGGACTGTCTTCAGAACTCTTTAAAGAAGCTGGATATGATCTGATAGATCACGTGCAGCAACCCATCTGTATGGATGAGTCCCAGGTCCATCCTGGACTGTAGCACCATCAGAAGAAGAAAATTAAGCATCCTCCTGACTGACCCAACTGATTGCTTCAATTCACTAAAGACAACTTGTTGTTCTGCTTTCTTTCCTTAATAATACTCGTTTTATTGGCTGCGCTACAGTCCGAAGTGGACCTGGCACTAGCTACTAAGCAACTACCCGTAATGTGCATGTTGTACACAGTGTTCGACGTGTGCCGGTATACAACGAGGTCATGAAAAGGATAGGATCTCACTTCCAGTCGTCTGAAAATAGCAGACTTTCATCAGTCTCGCTGCCAGAAGATATTTGTTACTTCGGCCTTTCCATATGCTCTTTAGGCTGCGACATCGACGTACGATACCAAATTCAGAATGAAACCTATGCGATCTGCAGTGAACAAGATCACAGGAAGGGGTGTCGAACACTATCTCCAACTCAATCAGCTAAACACCCGTCCACAGTCGTCCAGTGACTGCAAACATAGCTCTAAAGAAAGTCGTTCTACAAATCTGTCACATCTCAACACCCACACATGCCGCCGACCCGACTTGACACTGCGTCTAATTAAGTGCCGTCTCAATTCATATCCTCTCACAGCCGCCCACATCCTTCCTCGTTTCCTCTCAAATCACTTCCATTACATTGCCTCCGCAACGGGGACGAATGAAAACGAAAAACAAATGAAAATAACACAAGAAAATACGATGAAATCTAAATTTATACGCAACGTGATCCACTTCAGCGTGTAATCGATGTAAATTATGTGAGCTTTTCAGTTCAAGGATATTTTCGCACCCTCAACCCGGGCCACGGCATTCCTCAGTCCTAAACAAACAGAACTACAAATACCCAATCGAACCGAACTACAAAGGAGCATTTCCCTCTCGCAGCGGGCCAGCCTCTGGATGCCGTCGAGTGTAAATAATCATCCATGCGGATGATCCTTGAAATAACTCACTCGGCTATTGTACGATTCGAGGGTAGCCCCTTTCTTGGCCACTACCCGGGGGCACTCCCGATTCGCACTTGTTTTTCATTCATTTCGCCGTTTGCATTTTCAGCAAATGAGCGGTAGCAGAGTTAATTGCAATCACTTGCCGGTGGGGCTGGGTATCGATTCGAGCGACCGTTGATCCGTGGCTCTTGCTCTTTGTTAACACATCCCGTGAGTCAAGCATGGGTGACGAGTGGAGCCCACACAAGTAGCCGAAGACACGCTTTTGGGACTCCCTGCTGCTCGCCTTGCGTGCGCTGAGAGCTTGTTTATGACTCGGGATTAAGGGGGCCTTCGCAAGTAATCGATTGATTTGAACTGGCCATCGCTGAGGGCTCTCCATCTCCATCGCCATACACAAGCTTGGAATTGTATCCTTGTCGGAGATTGCCCTTCGAGTCGATTTAATGGGGGCAATTAGGCACAAGCAAATCGTTATAAATCAGCTTGCGCGTGCATGGAGATGATGGTTCACTGCCAGTCTGGCCTCCTTCTCGGACATCGGTCAAATGTCGTGGCACGGCTGCAAGAGACGGGAGGTGATGTGCGGCGGCTCAAATGGACACCAATCTTCGGCACAAGCGGCGTGTTGCTCTGAATCCATCAACAGAATGGTTCATTGTTCTTGAATGGCCTTTCAGATGGATGGACGTCGGCCGGGCAGAAAACACTCGATATTGATGATGTTGCGTCTGCTTTGCTTCCGATGGGGGTGCCATTTATCTTCTTATGGAGATGACATCGATATCGCGTGACAAAGGGCGCTTGCCTGGAAGGGGTGTCGTGGAGCGTGGCTTGTCTCAAGCAGACTTTGGCCAGCAAATTTCAAGTGGAGGTCAGAATTTGAATAGAAAATACGCTATTTCAGATGGTTTGGGCAGAGAAACAGGCTGAATGACGCCATGTCTAGTTTTGACATTCGTGCGATGGTACAGGATGACTATGGAGAATTCAAGCTTTTCTATCAACGCTGGGAACGAATTGCTCGCTTTAATAGGTGCTAAGTACTACACGGCGTACAGTCAATCGGTTTTCACTCGATTCCTCGTCACTCAATTTCTCGTCGTTAAATCGCTCGCCGCTCGTCATTCATGCGCTCAGTCGCCAAGGAGACTTTCAAGGCGCTCTTAAAGAAAAGTGCTAAAATGGGTCTGGTGGCAAATGAGAATAATGCGCAATATACGCTATCGTTGAGAAAAGGCCGGCGAACTCGACAGAGCTTCAACATGGTCAGCTATCAAGCTTAAAGTCGAGTCTAGGTACACGGACGGAAGGGTTGTACATTGACGACGAGGCTTGTGCGCCGAGAGCAGACCTACAGGCATGGACGTGGTCAGCAGGAGATGAGAAATGCCTTGATGCGGGAAGTGCAGGGAGATACTGGATATTTGTTGAGTCTTTTTCGATTGAGAGTTAACGAAGAAAGAATTTAGACCACCACCGACAGCTCCAGACGTCTCCCGGTCTAGCGCTAAGCAATTGAACTACGAGCTGTTGAGTGCAGAATGGTTGAGCGGCGAATGAATGATGAGCGATTTAGTGACGAGCGATTTAGTGATAAGCTATAGAATGATTCAACGAATGACGCGTAAAGCGATGGTCGGTTGAGTAACCACCGTTTGAGTTTGACGATGAGAGATTAACGATGCACTATTGAGAAGCCATCTCAAAGAGCCACGACCTGTACTACCATTGAAGCCACTCCACATCTATTCTACTCGACAGCTATGGAGATGTCTGTAATGACTGTCCTGAAATCTCGAGTACACTTCATTATTGTACTGAACATAGCTGAATTAACTCATATTTGATTATTGATTGACAATTTCACCCACTCATTGAAAAACATTTTGCGAGCGCTCGTAAAAATAGTGTTCAGTACACCGAGTCACTGAAAGTTTATAGTACAAGCTAAAGGCTCAATTATAATGCCCATGGAGTGAATATCAGCCAGATGCATTGCAAGAGCTACCAATGCATCCAGAAAAAGTCATAGTTTGGTGCGGTTTATGGGCTGGTGGCATCATTGGACCGTACTTCTTCAAAGATGATGCAAATCGTAACGTAACTGTGAATGGTGAGCGCTACCGTGAGATGATATCCAATTTTTTTTTGCCCAAAATGCAAGAGCTTGGCTTGCATGACATGTGGTTTCAACAAGACGGTGCCACATGCCACACAGCACGCGCAACAATGGACTTATTGAGGGTCGAGTTCGGTGAACATTTTATTTCACGTTCTGGACCGGTCAATTGGCCGCCTAGATCGTGCGATTTAACGCCTTTAGACTATTTTTTGTGGAGCTATGTTAAAGCCCATGTCTATACAGACAAGCCCGCTTCAATTGACGCATTGGAAGACAACATTGAAGCATTTATTCGTGAGATACCGGCCGAAATGTTGGAAAGAGTATGCCAAAATTGGACTAAGCGGATGGACCATTTGAGGCGCAGTCATGGTCAACATTTGCATGAAATAATCTTCAAACATTAAATTATATGGACCGTACTATCGATTCAAATAAAGATTTCATGCATTTTTCTGAATTTTATGTGTTTTTTTTTTTGAAAAACTTTCCTATAGCTTTTAAAAAATCACCCTTTATATGCGAGTTCATTTTTCAAATTTGTTTTCTTGTCTGTGTTCTATCTGTCACATTCGCATATGTGCTGTGCGATTCATTTCACACTAGCTCATGCTTAACGAAACATTTGTGTTTTGTACATGCTTAACGAAATGTTTTGGTAATCTTTCATGGACGACATTATAGGTTGCCTCATGTATTCGCTCACTCACCCATGCGCGTTTGACACTTGCTAATGCTCGCTCATGCGCATTATAGTTGAGCCTTAATGCGATTCACTGAGAACCTTACGTACGTAAGTAACTCCTCTAAGTTACCTCTAAAAAGTAAGTAACCTCCTCTTCATATTCAATTAAATCGTGCAATCGTGCAGAACAACGCTTCCCACCGTGTCTTTGGTCTCCAGAGTTGATAGATTAGTAGAGCCCTCCTTCGAATGACAAAGCTGACATATAACACCTTAGTCCTGCTAGATGGCATGGAGGGGGTCATGGGTCATTTCAAAAGCAGATAAAAAAGTCCTCGGTTTTCTTCTACGTTCAATCTTTAGTCCTGTTTGCATTTTTGAGATTCAAGTACCAACTAACTAGGTCAACCAGTCATCTACGGATTCAACGCCTAAGCTGACAGGGCCATGTAGAGTGCATGTACAAATCTGCTCCAGCCCAAGCTGTCTTTGACCCCGCACTTGTGAGACAACGCAGTAGAGGAGATCCACGAAACCGATGGCGCACAGAAGTGAAAAAGGACCTCAGCCAACTTGCAATGCGTAATTGGATGAACCTGGGTTTAGATTGAGCCAGCTGCCGATGAAAACCTCTCATTGCTGAGCATCATCGGTTTCGTGAGCGCCCACTATTGCGTTGTCCCACCAGCGTGGACCACAATGTTTATCGCATAACGATGCCGCTCCACTCCTAGCAATATCATTCATCGATCAATTATCAGATGAATTCCATACGTTCAGCCAATCGTCGCTTGCAGTACGATTTTGGCCCAAGGTGCCTGGTGTGCGAAGACAATCACATTTGAATGGAAAGTCAATCAACTTGGAGTGAGGTCCTAGGAAGTTGGGTCCTGAAAAGTACCAAAGTACGGCGCAAGCTAGTAATTCTTTATGTAGCAAATATTGAACTTAGGTAGGTAGGTATGGTGACTCCTCGCTTTATACGTTAAGCAAGCTCCGCTTCCACTCGTGATAGAACAATAGCACGCACAACACGAGTGGTTGCTGAGAAGATAGGCCCTGGCCTTCTACGGGCTGTAGCGCCACCAATATTATATATATTATATTAAGCTCCACTTAAACCGATTTGGTCCACTGTGCTGTTACTTCCTGGCTTTGTTCCAACCTGGTTCTCCCGTTGAACCTATTTTGTATCCTATTGTGGATTTGGTGGTCTTCTTTTGACTATTTTATAGCCACCCTGTGGCTTTTAGATATTGTAGGATACCTTTTATGCTCGTGTCAGATAGATCTTCGAGGCCGTCGAAGAAAGATCTGCCTAGCAGTTTCCTTCTTGTATCTGCAAGCGCTGGACATGTTCCGAGGCAGTGTCGCATTGTCTCATCTTCCTCTGCATCCCAACAAATTCTACAGAAGTCGTTGTAGAGCGCTATAAGTCTTCTGGCCTGGGTGTGTGAGTCTGCCCCCATATTGCGTCTACAATTTTACTAGTGTGTTTCCTGTTTAATTCAGCGAGTCGTCAATCAGAAGCGTTTTGCTGGCGTTGAATCGAAGGCGACCAAAATGGGTTTTAGGGGTGAATGAGGGCAAACCGATACATGTATGGGTGGTGCATAAAAAAATGTTAAGGTCCGATTTTGAATGTGAACCACACCTAAACGTCAAGTTTTTTTCTGCATTTCATTTGACATTTCTCTATTTTAGACTAACTCACTTTGAACCATGAAAAGATACACAATCGAGCAACGCGTTAAAGTTATTCAGGCTTATTATGAAAATGGGCGTTCAAATCAAAATGCATATCGTTCACTTCGTGATTTTTTCGGTCAATTTAATCGTCCAAATGTGCGTACAATCGGAAAAATTTGCAAAAATTTTAGCAAACCGGGTCTGGAGGAGGTGTGAAAACACCAGTGCATGCTCGTACAGCTCGTACTGCAGAAAATATTGTTGCTGTTCGCGATAGTGTGGCTGAAGAGCCGTCCACCTCAACTCGTCGTCGTGCCCAACAATTGCACCATTTCACGCTCGTCGTTGATGAACATTATGCATAAAGGCTTGCATTTACACGCTTACAAGGTGCAATTGACTCAAGAACTAACAAGGTGCAATTGACTCAAGAACTAAAGCCTCTTGACCATTTCAAGCGTCGTCAATGGTGAGAATGGTGGCAAGAAATGGCAACAGTGGATGATCAATTTTCGAAGAAAATCATCTTCAGTGATGAGGCACATTTTCACCTCAGTGGATTCGTCAAAAAGCAGAATTGCCGCATTTGGGCGAATGATAATCCAAGACTGTCGAAAAACCAATGCACCCACAAATAGTGACTGTTCACCAAACGTTTTATGGGTTGGCGGCATCATCGGGCCGTATTTTTTTCCAAAATGAGGCCGGTCAGGCAGTTACTGTGAATGGTGTTCGCTATAGTGAAATGATAACGAACTTTTATGGCCCGAATTGGAAGATATGAATGTGGATGATATGTGGTTTCCACAGGACGGTGCCACTTGCCACACAGCTAACGAAACAATGGCTCTTTTGCGTGACAAATTCAATGTCATCGAAAATTTGGACCATCGGATGGAGTTGTGCCGCCGAGATCGCGGCGGCCATTTGGCCGATATTTAGTTCCATACATAATTGAACCATACCAATATTATCATAATAAAAAGAAATGACTATAATTTCCTATATAAATAAAGCATTATTCAAAATCAACATCGGCCCTTAAAATGTAACCACCCTTTACATGCTTTACATGCTGTCATCAAGGATGAACGGACACCTTCGACGACACCAACTTTGGCTCAAATGCTTGTTTTTTTATATCGAAGTCCCTAAAGGCCGTCATTCAAAGATTGAACTTAGTGAAGCGGCGTTTTGATTGAAGCTCAAGTGCATCTCCGATTGCAGAGCTACTTGGTAAAGAAGTGAATCTCCGATACGAGCAACATTCATACATACTTCACGGCTCCACCTCTCACTCGAGTCACTGCCACTCATCAGGGAGTGTACTTGTGTACAAAAATCGTCACAAATTTCGTCTTTTGTGCGCGTCCTAAGAATGTAGATCCCCCTCCACTCGTAGGAGAACAATAGCACAAGCAGCAAAAGTTGTTGTTTTAAAAACCAAGACCAGACTAGACCACCAATCCAGAGGACCACAAACAGAGTTTGGTAAAAGATAATACCGTTTGAGTGACCTCCATAGACAATCACAAGCACACTCTAATTATGTGCGAAAACAAAGGACAGCCAAGGTTGATGTGCACACATCCCTGAAGTGCTACTTGGACATTGCCCCTTTTCTTGTCCCGAAAGAGGGATTAGGACAGCCACACTCGTCTGCCCCAATCAAGTGGTTAGCTCAAGAATGCTCAAGTAGCTCTCATTTTAATTGGCAAACCCCAGCCCGCACGGAGTTTCTCTTTGATACCTCAAAAGTATCATTATTCCTCGTTCTTGGGGGCACTTCATTGCACTCACTCCACCAAGGCGGCATTCGACGGCAACCCAAAAGTCTCGAATTTCACCTGCAATCAAATTGACACAGCCAGACATTGCCTCGAGTGGTGCTCGTGCATAAATTCTCTAAGACACAGGTAATCTCCTCCCGCACACACACACAAACTCGGATCAAATATGCTGATCCAGACAACTCAAGGTTCGCCTGCCAATGACCCATAATCCAGGCGCACGACTTCGCCCACAATGACCACCGAATCCGATTGAAATTCAAATGCGTCTGTGCTCAGTCAACTCACGACAATGGCGAGACAATTGCCAAGACTACAAATTAAATCTGAAAAACTAAAGGCTCTGCACTTTGCCCACTTCGTCCACAGACCATTTAATCGGCGGCGGCGGCGGCGGCGTTGGCCTCTCCCCCGCTCCGTCCTGTGGTTCCAATCAACGTTCGCTTCTTTGGTCCCCCATAATGAATTTCATTGTTCAGTCTTGGGCTGTCCCCAGCTCCAAGATCCGCCGGAATTTAGGTGTTCACTTCGGTGGGGCGGGAGGGTGTCAATCTCTCGAACATCCGATTGATTAAATTTTCATTTCCCTCTCCGTGGATGGGCGGCGTACTTTCGATTGAAAAGTAAACTTTTTTACCCGTCGTCGGCCCAGCCCAAACGTCTATGGAGGATAATGGAGCGACTGGAGTCGTAGGAGCGAAAAACCCTGCCACGACCATTCAGTCAAGTGGCGCCAGCGTGGCGATGTTCAATTTTTTTGGTTCTCCGTCCTCCCGTCTCCACGTCATCTCAGCAGATGTCGCTGTTAATTATTTCTCCCCACACACACACGCCATGGCGCAGGCTCTGCGGAAGGTGAGTGAAGGCAGTTCATAGGATTTGACACACTGTCAGCCGCTGGCTAAAGAACTGTTTAATTAAAATCGACGAGATGTGCTTTGCAAGTTGCTTGTCAGGCAGCAGCAGCAACATTAGCAGTTTAGCAGTTCCAGCGTCCAATGCCATTTGAAACTGTTGACAACTTGGATATGGAAGAAGTTAGCGTCGACTGCTGCAGTTCGCCCCAAGGCAAGTCTGACTGAGCGGTCGTACGACAGCTCAAGCGGAGCTTCTGCAGCTAATTGCAATCCTGCAGATAAACTTTTGTTCAATTACAAATGTACACATGTGCGAAGTGTAGCCTGACGGCATGACAATCTCAGTTTGGAGTTTGTTCAGAGTTTGTCAGGACGAAAGTCCTTTATCTGGAGGGAAGAGAAAAAAAAACAGCTGAACAGTGGTGTGTCGACAAGTCTCTGTTGTCAACATTGTAGCTTCTGGACTTGTAAACTGTCACGAAAATGAGTGTACTTCTATGTTCGGGGCTCCATTTTGAACAGAGGCTGGCTTGGAGTAACAACGGACAAGGACACAGTTGTGATGGCCACGCACACCCCACACAAATGGGATCTTAATTGGATGCTGAGTGTTGCGAACTGAAGACAGAATCTGGAAGCTCTGCAGCGCGACAAACCAATGGAAATCCCACCACAACTTCCGTCACACTGCACATTACCGAAAACCACTCGGAGATGTGCAAAGGAAACCGCAAATAAACAGACTAACGTCAGCTTTAATTGGACAAAGTAACTCATTCTCAAGAAAATTGCCATTGTTCCTCAGTCGACGGAGTTTCTGTGAACAGGCAATTAGTGATTCTCATTTCGACAAAGCAGCAAGTCTCGAAACATGTCGGTTCTTCGCCCGAAAAAAAAACACATCTAATGCCTGCGGCTGCACAGTCCCTCTCCACAATCCCACATCGATTCGAAGAACCTTGAAAACTTTCATTTAACCTCCCACTCCACCCACACGTGCGTTTGTCTCAATCAGAGAAGTTCGCCGCCTTTTTGGGTGGTTCCCCCGTTAATCCGCCTTGCGAATCCCATGCCTCCCCGGTGTCCCAGAGAATGGCTCGATCTGCTCCTCTTGAATCATTCCGACGCGCAGCAAACCGGCCTCCTACCGCAAGGGCTGCGTCTGATGTGTGCACACTGCGACGTGTACGCTGCGTGACATTTTCCTTAAATACTTCAAGGATTTCATCTATTCGCCGCACTTGCGTGTGAGGGGGCGGTGTGTTGACGATTTATGAGCACCAGTCGGCAGCGAGATTGAGAGAGAGTCCTTCTTCCCTTTGTGTGACGTGCATTGCTTTGTTTTAAGTTACAAGTGTAATGTGAAAGGAACTGACATGAGGGATGGAGGATATTCTATTTTTATGGCCACTTGAAGTCACTCGGCGATGTCCTTTGTCGTTGAATTGAACATTTCTCTTCTTGTATTCTCTTCTCCGGTTGCAGGCACACATCGGACACACATGTGAAGTGGACTTTTTTTTTTCCGTCTCGGCGCGTCATTAATTTTCAGATACTTTGTTTGTGCGCTCAAAACAAGAAAAAATGCTCATAAATTTACTGGATGGAGCAACTCTCCAAAAGTCCTTTGACAGGGGATAAATCCTTAGGGTTTTCGACTGTTTCACTTTACGGTTTTCTTATTCTCATCATTTGTCGCATCAATCAGAGGATTTGTTTTATTTAACATCCGTTTAGTCGGTGCCGTTGTCCTTCAAATAGCTGTAAACATAAGATCCACGCCCTGACCATTTTGTCTGTCTTCGTCTTGAGCTCATCTTTATTCAGTCGGGCAGAAGTTTATTGTCCTTCTTTACCGTCGAACTCCAGTCAACTGGTCGAATGTCACACGACCCATAAAATAGACAACTGATGTCGAAATGACATCAAGAACTATGCACATACGTCCACAAAAGTTTATTCATTTCTTAATCAAAAACTTTGGATCTCTGAAAACCACGAGAAAAAAAAGACATTTCGAATATGTGTGGACATGGTTTTCAAGGGCCATTGGACAGTTCCATCGGACAGTTTATTTGACGCGTCTTGGGCTCTGGCAGAGGATTGAACTTTATTTATGGTCTCCGACGTAGGATGGTGTACGGAAACTATTTCTATGGCAATCATTGAAAAATGATACGCAACAAGAGCGCAACGGGGGTCTCATTCTGACGTATGCGGTGAACTCTGTAATCGATAATGGTAGCGCAGAGTTGGCACTACTCACGATCAGTGCTGCCATTTTGAGGTACTGGTTGCCTGACAAACGTGACCTGAACGACATCATAGTGGAGGTCTGACGTAGAATCGCTCATGGCAACCGATGCTACTTCGATTTGTTGAATCAACTGGGATGAAAGCTCCTGACTCGAAGGACCAACATCATGCTCTAAAAAACGCTTATTTTGGCAGGACTGGCAAATTAAGGGCTATATGGAGCTGAAAGCTGGACGTTCAGCAAGGTGCCTTCGAAAGAAAAATTCCACATCGGATATATGGTTCCGTTTGCGAAGGGAACAACAGCGAACTCTACGAGCTGCACAAAGATGGATGTAGCGCGGAGTGTAAAAATTCGTCGACTCCACTTGCTCGGCCACATCGAGCGCATGGACAACAACGCTCCAAAGAGGGTCTTCTTGTTTCGAGGAAGGGAGGAAGACCGAAACTCCTGTATAAAGACCAAGTCATCGCGGAAGCAAGACACTTTTGTCTTGATGACTGGAAGCAGCAAGACCGTTATCGGTGGAAGGCAGCTATTGCTGAGGCTCAGACTCTGCGTGGGTCACCGGCCTGAAAAGTAAACAAGTTGTCGATATGGAGTCTCGTACACCATCGCCAAAATTCGACGGTAGGGTCACGTTTTTCTCACTTGAAATTCGAAAGCTGTCAGACGAATGTGTTTGTTTTAAACATTAAAAAAAAATGTGAAACAATTATTCTTCTGTGATGGGTTAACGCGACTACTGCTGCACTGGGTGTCTAGGTTCAATCCCCGAATTAAGCAAATTTCACAATTCACCGCTCCACCTCTCAAATAGTATTTCTGTCTAGAAAAAAGAAAGACGCTTCTCAAACACCGCCATTCGGATTCGACGTGAAACCGTAGAGAAGTACGAATAGAGAACAAAATTGGACGCACAACACAAGTGGTCACTTTACTTTTGATCTGCCGGGGTCCCGTCCTTGAACAGCAGGACATTTATTTTTGCAAAGACATGTAAAGTAATTGTTTCATTTTAAATTGCTTCAAAAAGTCACCGCTGACGAACAAATGATGGGAATTTTCCAAATCAATATTTCTGAGTGAACAATCAATATCCGCCTTATGTTTAAATGCCAAAGACCGCTTGTTAACTGTTGTCGACTTAAGAAGTAAATGAGTTGTAGAGCAATGCAGAGAATTACTTCGCCTTGTGCATCTCATAGAGATCACTGTAACTTTTGAGACAACATCCACGAACCATGACAGGGCACACAAGTTTAGATGAAAACCAATTATATGGGCGTACAAAGCTAGTGACGGCTAGCCAGACATTTCCCAAGCTTATTGGCCATGTTCGCATGAAGCCCACGCTTACTATGGTCTAGAGCGTCACCCTGACACCCAATTCAAAATCGAATATGAATATGAATCAAACCTCAAAAAAGCCGTGTGCGTGGCCTGTACTTTTAATGTCCAACAATGCGATAAAAGCCTTAATTCTTACGACACAGACAAAGTACCACAGAGTACGTGATGGGCCCCTAGTCTAAATTACATTAAATCACTTTTACCTCCCTAGCCTAGCTGCACAGACGTACAACAGCCCTAATTTGGTTTTCTTCAGGAACTAACTGGCACATTGTCTCAGATCATAGGTTAGCTTAGGTTAGAGTAACTGGCTACAGCAGTCACACTTAGGCCAGAGTAGGCCCATTTATGTTACCCCGCGCAAACCTGTAGACCGGTAGATTTTATAAAGCTGTAAAGATGACTGACACTCGGCCCACTTATTCCGTTCGAGCTGAGTCAGCGTTTTGGTTCGAGAGTAGTCCGTGATGAGGAATCCTGTGCCACAAGACCATTCATGATTTGTTTGATCAAGCAGTTGTTTTGCACTGGAATTGGCATGGATGGCATGTCTCCAACGGGAAAGTGTACGGCGCCTGTGTCCTTTCTAGCGCGCTCAGCCGCTTCACAAATCTCTGGAATTTCACTGTGTCTCGGCACCCACATAAGGTAAATGCTAAAATACTTAGCCATCTCGTTGAGAGATAAGCGGCAATTGTGGAAAGTCTTTGAGTCTAATGTAACTGCTTCACATTGTTTTTAGCCCAGATGCTTCCTTTATCGCTATAGTTTCTGCCTGAAAGAGAGAATACAGTGATTTTGTTGTCGGAATGACAGATTAGGTCCTCAGAGTAAAAACCCGCCCCCACGCCTTCACCCATCTTTCGTTTTAGCTGTCAAGATTCGCGGAGGACCATCCAGCCAGTCTGGTGTTTAGACTTACTGTATGATCTGGGTGGATGCTGGTTGAGGAATCCTTCTCGGCCCTCCTTAGGCGTCATGACATCAGCTACGGAAGTACATCATTCTCAGATCCACATATGCAGCGATTTCAATCTGGTCGCCACACCATCCACCAATTAAGTCTATCGGCGTCCATCATCTTAGGTTGATCGATGGATCAAAGGATAAGTGACTGAACATGTATTTCTGTACGCAAGGTAGCTTAAGTCGACTTAAGCAATTGAGCGAATACATCGAATTAATACACTGTGATCATAACTAACCATTTCGCATAGTTTCGTTAAGTTTCGTTAAGTTTCGTTAAGTGTCGTTCAGTCTTTGTGGCTTGAGTGAGAACGATTTGGCTGTATGCCACTCACTAAGTGACAGCTAATATGGAATTTAGCTTAAATTCCCAGAAGCAATTGTGGTACTTTGACGTTTTTGACGATGTTTGACGTTCAGTTATGACATATGCTTTCAAATCTGATTGGATATTTTCTTCTATCACTATATCCACTTGAAAGTTGACCACGAAACGCGTAGGACATTCGAAACCGAACTTAACTTATTGCAAATTTTGATGATTTTCTGTGATTTATGTACATTCAAGTGCCCAAACGGTTGCGCCTGAATGTCTCCTCGTGTCACAGGTTACGACAAAATAATGTCTATGCGTATGCCGGAATGAACTTTACGAAGTATGCATAAAAGCAGCGTTGATTTGCAACAGACAACGCGCATTGAACAATGACCCTCTAACAGTGACAAATGCAACGACTTGGAACGTACAACTCAACCTCTAGCATAGAGCCAAGCGGACTATTGTCAATTCCATTTCGGAGGAAGTTCCACGAAAATAGAATCATGGGTAAATTACCTTGACCGGAGTTCACGTAGAATATTGAAATTGCCGGAGCGAAACTAACCTGCCAACCTGTTAATTAGGACACTCGGCCTTCCATCGAGCAAATCAATTATTCAAGCAGTCTTCGTCTCTTCGAAATTCAAAAGAAAACAGTCGATAGAATGCGCAATGATTACACACCGTCCCCTTCCCCGCACCATCATCTTCCTCTCAAGGACTTTACATCGCTCTCGAGACTGTATTCGTGCATAAATTTCCAGCTCCAAGCTGCTGCATAATCAATCCTAAACAAACACTGCGACCAAAAGTTCAGAATCCTTTCGTTCACCCACCCGTCCCACAACAATTCCACTCCCCTCCACCCGCAAGACTTACAATTTGCTGGTTCAGATATCCGCGCTTTCTTCGTCGTCGCTGTTCACTTCGGTGTCTTACCTGAAAAGAGAGATAGATACAATTTCATAATTAGTCACGGAATAATTTTAATTGAAAAGTTCGCGCGTTGTTGTTCGGAAAAACTCTACGTCCTCTATCGCTTGCCTCGGGGCGAGGCCAACACTCGATGAACACATCCTCGCGTCAAGGACGTGTTCCAGCGACGAAAAAAAAAAAGAAAACAAGTCCACCAACCCCCATATGGCGCGAACAAGACAACCACTTGCCTGAAGCGAAGGATTAACGCCTAAAGAGTGGTGTTCCATGCAATAAATTACAAGGGATCCCCGGCGGGCGGCCATTAAATTCATAAGAAAACGATTCGATGTTTAAGCGATTAATTCGTGACTTTCGTCTGTTCCCCGCCGCATCGTCATTCCACTCCGAAGTTCGCTTGAAGGACTCTCGACCCTCTATGGGATCTTATTCGATTTCTGATATCAACCCACGAACGGATTTATTCATTTCGGGGCACGCAACCGGAGCGGAATCGAGTGTGTGTGTGCAGGGAATGCATCGCAAATGTCAAGGACATCGTGGAGAAGGTGTTTGCGCCTTAACACGCGATCCGGTGAAGGGTTTTTGCAGGTTTCATTCATAAACATGGTCGCTTAATAAATGGGGAAGGGAAGTGCACTTGGCTGTGAGTAGTGAATAGTGAGTAGTTTTGGCGTAGCTTAGGTTAAGCCTTAAGGCAAGTTGTTGCAAGAAGAAGAACCGACGGAGAGCAGGGCTCCGTTTGTGCAACTATCTGCATCCTACGATGTAACTTGAGAAGAAGACGCAGTGAACCAAGGCTGCAGCTGGGAATAGCCTACAAATGGGATGAATTACTGGAAAGCTGTTACTGATGTTGAAGTAGACCTCTTCATTTGAGGCAGGCGCAGAGCTCATCCATCAATCTTCTCCCTCCGCAGCCACAGTTCGTCTCTGCAGGCACCTCTCGGTAGCCCCTCAAAGCCCCACATTGGACGTCGAAGGCTGTTCCAGCGAATTGACACTCTCCATCAAAATGTAAGAACTTCCTTTCATTCCTGGCAACCCTCCAAACTTCTTCTTAACTTTCGCAAACCTCCCAACAATTTTTACACCGCCTCCCACCCACCAACCCACACCATCCCAAGTGAGTGTAACGAATTCCGACAACCGTTCGCATAATCGAAAATTAATCCGAAAAAGTCAAATATTTACACGTCCCTGCCAGTTGGGGGGGGAGGCGACTGAGAGCGGTTTGCAGCAAGTGAAAAGGAGGAGAATCAAATTCATGCCATGCCCGGCCGCATGACGCGTGTGCGAGTTGCTGGGGACGGAAAACTTTATCCTTCCAATTAATGGCGCATAATCACCGCCACCCACTGCCACGCTAATTTAATTAAAGCCGCCGTCGCCGCTACCGCCGTACCAGGAGCCACACAAGCAACAACGCCAGCGCAGCAATATGAAGCCCTCCTTGGCGGTTGCCAAAAGGGAGCATAGTTTCGCTGGTCGACGGCTGACTTTGAAAAAAGCCGCCACCTTCGAGCTTCGTAGGACCTCATAATCACTAATTAAAATTGCTTTCATTCCACTGTGTCCCGTTCGGCAGTACTGGCCTGTAATTAGCGTCATAACATCCTCCCTCGTCGGCTTCGAGTTGGGCCACAGGCGGGTCCCGCTCGACATCAAAGCGCGACGCTCGACTCGGCTGGTGATGGAGGCTCATCTGGACCGAAGAGTGCGAGTCGTCTGGGATACGTCGGACGTCATCATATACAGTCATTATTTCGTGTGCCGGTAATTCGCAATTAATTACTGGAAATGGGTCCTTTGAAGAGACGCTACGAGCTCTCCGGCCCGCGGCGGGCCGGTCTAATTGCCTAATTAGTTCAACTTGAGGGCGCCTTGCGAGGACTGCGCACTGCTGACGAACAACGCAGCGGCTTGAGAGCGAATAAATTGAATCGAAACGCTCGAGATTAGTAGAGAGAGAGCATGCAATCGATTACCCACGACGGCCATTTGCAGCACAAGCGCCCGTCAAAGGGTGCAATTAGCCAAAACCAGGATAAGTGAGCCTCAGTCGGGTTCTTTTTCCGCTCGTGTCGGTTTTCCAAAAGGCTACAGCTGCCAGATCGAATGCAAATAAGTGGATACATCCGGTCGGCCATTTGACGTGATTAATCCGGTTAACTGCTGACGGGCGCAAGTTTACTCAGCCGAGACGGATGGATTGACGTGGACCCCGCTGGAGTCCGGCTACGGCCCTGCTGGCCAGCAAACATAACCTTCTGGTGCGTGCTCATGTGACTGTGAAATCCAGTGGGCCCCGGCAAAGGATTCAGTTTGTCCGAAAGGATGTGTGTTGGGGGATTAGGTTTGCGCTGTGCCATCTGCTCTTAGTTTGCACATAGAGGACTGACGTCGACACTGTACACATGTGGAGGAGAACTCTGACGTGCGAGGGATGTGTGATAAGTCAGTCTGTTTGGGGAACGGACGACATTCGAACTTAATCAGGTGGAGAAAACGCCTGCGTCATGCGGGTGTGAGCTTGGAGGTGTGGGTAAAGGTTTCAGCTCATGTGGTGCATGTCACACTCGCTCACGTCTTGCAGGGTGTCCATTGAATGTCAACGCTTGGTCTGATGTGAATGTGTTTAAACTGCCTTCTGGGCGAAAGGCAAATTTTCAAAGTGGGCGATGATTCCGAGGGAAAAGAAGAATGGAGACGATGATGCGTGAACACTGTCCTTGGGTTAAATTACTCAACCATGCGGGACATGAGTTTGCCCAAATTATACAAATTTAGTGCTAGGATTAAGTTTCTGTTTCTTTAGAAAATAGTTTCAAAATTCGGAATTAAATCCTAAATCAATTTTGGGAACTTCTACGAGTGGAGCCATTTGATTTAGGAACCAATACTCACAAACTTTTCTGATTCATTGAATGGAAATCACATTAAAAAATACCCAACTGGTAGTGTCCATAAGTTTGCTTGCTTTTCTTCGCCAGAGGCTATATTTTGTCACCACGGGTGCTCTGGAGTACCTGAATCGCAGCACGCAAGGAGCAACGAGCACGGAGGGAACATCGTGGTGATCGTTTAAACCCAAATCACGGACAAAGTTGAGGTTAATGTCAGGATGTCGTCCAATTTATCACGAGTTAGTGTCCCTGGAGAATCACACACGAGATTCTGAGACGAGAATGGTATTTCACCGAAAAGCATAACCATACTTTGCACAATACAGTCGAAAGCAATATCGTTATTTCATGAGGCGGGCATGTTCGAATAGCTTTTACACTCTTCGAGCACAACGAGTCACAATTAAGCCAAGTTTTTTTACCAGTTTTCTTGGCTAAGTGAAAAACAAATACAGACTGAAAAAAAAAAATAAAAAACATAGACTAAGCCGAAAGGCAATATTAAATGTATATCAGAATAGCTTAGAGTACCCGTATAGGGTCAGTAGGTTAGATGTAAGAACAATTGTTAAGATAGTTATAAAGATAGTTAAAAAGCAATATCGTTGCGATTATATTTCAAAGGCATTTGACACTGTTTGGCATCAAGGTATTTTGTAAAAAAAATGCGCGCCTCTGGTATCGATGAATCCCTTCTTATACGATTTAGAAACTACCTTTCGAACCCTTCAGACCGATATCAACCAAATAAACGCTGGTGTACCCGAAGGCTCTTTTCTGTCTCCGACACTCGTCCACATTTGTCACTTCGAATCTTATTCACACCTTCGCTGATGACAGTACTTACTGCATTTCAATACTCGTTCCAAGACTCACGACCCCGCCCTTTGTTCGTAGAATCGAAACGCCAGAGTATGCTAGGCACATTGAATTCCGGTCTTAAATGCATACTCGATTAGGTTCGGAACAATAGAGTCGCTTTCGTTATTAACACTCACTGCTGCTGAAACTGCACCAACAAATGATGAAACCGGAAAACAGCACTTCTGTTGAGAAATGGCTAGGTTTCCTCAGTCGATGGAAGGAATATTTCACCCCCTTTGACTTCCATAGCTTCAATTTATAAACCATTTATCCGGCCTAAGCTTGAGTGTGTCTGGTCCCGTGCCCCCAAGACCATCCTGCACCTACTAAAGACAAATATACCACAGAATCAATAAACTGCCTCTATCATCAAAGTACTGTAAACTGCGTATTTTTTGTCCGTTTTATGGCTATTTCAACGAGCGTTGCCAAGTGAACTAGCCAATTGCATTCCTCCTCTCCATGAATTCGCCAGGGATGCCTATTAGTTCACTCTCAATCCTCAAGTCCGACAAACAGCTCATTTACAAGAATATGGAATGCCTTTCCCAGCCCAGAGATGACACTTAAGGATTTTTTGAATCGCCTTATAAAATCTGTGTGCAAAATATGAAATAAAGCATGAATCACATCAGTTTGCTGCGATCCAAAGAACCGTCCCAAGTAGAAATATGAGTATTTTGTTCATATCATGCAAATCATCCTTTCGAAAGATCCTCTCTATTTATCAAAGGTTGCACCAAATATTCCATAAACAAAACGACAATACTCGACGCAATCCAAGCAACTTCGGTTCAAGTTAAACGTAAAACATCAAGACAAGAAGCGTAAATTTACTGTCCCCCATGACATGCAACGTTTTTGTACGTCTTATCTGTGGTGACTTCAGTCCTAAACACGCCTTTTGGGTTTCGAGAACGAATTCGAAGTTGTAGCATAACTATTTGACTAGTAAGACTGCTTTAATACAAAAGGGGTGTCTATCTAAAGGGCGTCATTAAGCGATTCCTATTTTTAATTTTACAACAACGGCGCAACGGAGATTGCCGGAGCCTACGAATAGCAATTAAGCGAGAGACTCTCCGATATGCCTGCGTCGAACACCAACGCCAACGAGATGTTGTTGCTTTGCCGCTCGGCCATCAAAGAGGTAGCGAAGACCACCTTAGGCTACCTACCACCCCCGACAAGAAGCCCGTGGTATGATGGCGAGTGTGAGCAGAAGAAACGTGCAACCGACGAGGCATACCAAAAAGCGCTGCAACGGAAAACTAGAGCAGCTCAAGAGGAATACCGGGCTAGAAGACGGGAGGAAAAAAAGCCCCAGCTGAAGGACATCGAACAGCCTAGGGATAGACAAAAAATAGGAGCATTTTATAAAAAAGCCAAAAGCCTGGCTTCAGGCTTTAGAAAAGGCACCCAGGCTCTTCGAAATCGTGAGGGTAGCCTTGTTACTGACCCGCAGGGAATAGTGGATATGTTTAAGCAGCACTTCCAACAACTGCTTAATGGGCCTGACCAGGAGAGAGTGATAGGGAATCAGGAAATCCCAACTCCAGTCGATGAAGCAGTCCTCCCACCTAGCTTTGAAGAAGTCGGAACAGCCATTAAAAGGCTGAAGAACAACAAAGCCGCAGGCTCCGATGGCCTACCATCAGAGCTCTTCAAGGTCGGTGGCGATGTTCTGGTGGGCACCATGCACCGGATCATCTATAGAATTTGGGAAGACGAAAGCATGCCCGACGACTGGAATATCAGCTCCAAATGCCCCATCCACAAAAAAGCCGCTCTTACCTCTTGCAACAACTATAGAGGTATATCCCTGCTCAACGTCGCCTACGGCGATTGAAGAACAGGTGAAAGGAACTGGTCTCAAGGTCAATGAGGACAAAACGAAATATCTGCTGTCTATCAAAAGACCGTCACACACCACCTTGGACAAAATTTCACGATCGACAGCTACAATTTCGAGGTAGTGAAGGAGTTGTCTATCTCGGGGAAAACGTGAACTCCACAAACGGCATCACAGTGGAGATCCGTCGTAGAATCGCCCTTGGCAACCGGTACTACTTCGGTTTGCCAAAACAACTGGGCTCAAAACTCCTGACTCGAAGGACCAAAATCATGGTCTACAAAACTCTTATTTTGCCAGTCCTGCTCTATGGAGCCGAAAGCTGGACGCTAAGTAAACCTTCGAAAGAAAAGTTCTGCGTCGGATATACATATGTTCCCGTCTGCGAGGAAGGCGAATGGAGAAGAAGACATAACCGCGAACTCTACGAGCTGTACCAGGATGTGGATGTAGTCCGGAAGGCAAAAATCCGTCGATTGCACTGGCTCGGGCACATCGAGCGCATGGACAACAATACTCCAGTAAAGAGGGTCTTTGAATCCGAGCTGACTGGTTCGAGAAGGAGAGGAAGGCCGAATCTCCGGTATAAAGACCAAGTAATCGCGGATGCAAGACAGCTTGGTCTTGATGACTGGAATCAGCGTGACCAGGACCCTCAACGATGGAAGGCAGCAAGTAAGTAGGTATTTTTAAATTTAAATAAAACAATATGCGTGTGAGACATCATAGACATTTTTAATTCATTTGTAAGGTCTATCGATGGCATTATGTATGGAATATTACATCATTCAAATGTCTGCCGCGCCTTCTCTGTCACTGCGGCGTCTCTGACGTATAAATCTGGCTGAATTCAACCAATGACAGGGTTATGTTGGCTTTGAGGGCCGCTGTGGTTTACGGCTTAATCCCATAGACCGGCGACTTTAAAAACACCACAAGAAAAAGTCAAATCACACGATCACAGTGGTTCATATCACCTTCACGTGAGATGACCATGCCCTCGAATCGCGTGAGCTGTGTGACACGTAGCGCCGTCCTGTCGAAGCCTTATGTCGTTGGTGTCCATATGATAAAATTCAGGCCAAAAGAAGTTGGTAATAATCGACCTCGCCGACGACGTTCTCAATGGACCGATGACGTGGCTAGCCCAAAAGCCACAGGATACATTGGACGCACTTGGATCTCATGTGGATTGATATCTCATCTCTATCTCGTCCCATATTCGCAAATTTTCCTTGTTGACATAGCAATGCATCCAGAAAATGGACCTCATCGCTGAAAATGTTTTTTCAATGAAAATTTAAAAAAAATTAAATTTGCAAATACTTCTTTATCTTTGTTTGGCGCTACAGTCCGAGGTGGACCTGGGCCTCAACCAACAAGCCTCTCCAGCCAGCACGATCTTTCGCCAGCTGCCTCCAGTTGTTTGAGGTCCTTCTCCACTTGTGTGAGCCATCTCGTTCTAGGACGCCCTCTGTTGCGTTGTCCCAATGCATCGGAATCGAAGAGTCTTTTCGGGCCGGAGCTGTGGTGTCAATCCGCTCTACATGACCTAGCCAGCTTAAGCGTTCGATCCGTAGACGCTTAACTAGGTGCATGCCGCTGTACAGCCCGCTGTACAGTTCATGGTTGAATCTCCTCCTCCAGACGCCATCAATACAAACAGGACCACAGATCGCACGCAAAACTTTTCTCTCAAAACGTTCTTCATCCGCTTTCAATAGCGTCCATGTCTCCATGTCTCTCGCCATAGAGCAGGACAGGGATGATTAGAGTGTTAAATAAAGTCAACTTGGTGTTTCGAGAGATGGCTCTGTTACTCAACTGCCTCTTGAGCCCAAAGAAACAGCGATTGGCAAGAGTAATTCTGCACTTGATCTCGGTACTGGTGTTATTGTCCCAGTTTACTGCAGAGCCGAGGTAGAGGAAGTCCTTGACTACCTCAAAGTTTATGCTGCCCATTATGACGCTCTGTGATGACAGCATGCACTTGGTTTTGCCCTGATTCACTGCCAAACCCATTTTAGCCGCTTCCGCAAATTTGCAAATACAACACCCTCAATTTGATAAAACAATGTTATCATTGGCACGTGTTGTAAAGGGGGATTTTTTAGCTATTATCTTTTTGGCAACACTGGTTTAAACAGCTGACGCACGTTTCGTGTTTTGTTTCACTGTCAAACCTCTTCAGTTTGGTCTATAATTTAACCATGAATCGTCTAGAATTGAAGTCGATTTTTGGTGAATGGCCTCTTGGAAAGTTGGCCGAAGGTCCAATGGGTACGTAAATAAGCAGAATTGTCGATTTTGGAGTGAATATCAGCCAGAAGCATTGCAAGAGCTACCAATGCATTCAGAAAAAGTCACAGTTTGGTGCGGTTTATGGGCTGGTGGCATCATTGGACCGTACTTCTTCAAAGATGATGCAAATCGTAACGTAACTGTGAATGGTGAGCGCTACCGTGAGATGATATCCAACTTTTTTTTACCCAAAATGCAAGAGCTTGACTTGTACGACATGTGGTTTCAACAAGACGGTGCCACATGCCACACAGCACGCGCAACAATGGACTTATTGAGGGGCGAGTTCGGTGAACATTTTATTTCACGTTCGGGACAAGTCAATTCGCCGCCTAGATCGTGCGATTTAACGCCTTTAGACTATTTTTTGTGGGGCTTTGTTAAAGCTCATGTCTATACAGACAAGCCCGCATCAATTGACGCATTGGAAGACAACATTGAAGCATTTATTCGTGAGATACCGGCCGAAATGTTGGAAAGAGTATGCCAAAATTGGACTAAGCGGATGGACCATTTGAGGCGCAGTCATGGTCAACATTTGCATGAAATAATCTTCAAACATTAAATTATATGGATCGTACTATCGATTCAAATAAAGATTTCATACATTTTTCTGAATTTTATGTGTTTTCTTTTAAAAACTTTCCTATAGCTTTTAAAAAATTACCCTTTATCTAGCGTTCACTATGTCCATCCAGACTGAATAAATGACAGTCAATTTGACTGATATACATTCAACAATATAGCCGCTGTATCAAAATTCGTAAGAACCTTTTATTTGTCAAACTTGCATAGAAAAATTGGCAATCTGCGCCGGAAATGAGAACATGCAGGATATGGCAACCATCCCGCTCCCCACAACATAAGACGTATTCAAACTATCTGTGCAATAAACTCCATAAGGCGACACAGGACTTAAGAATCAAGGGACATTGACTTGAAGACTTAACCCCTCAATATGGAAAGTCATGAAAAGTGTCAAGAAGCACTAAATGCAATCGGCACGTAGGAGGAAAACCAATGAAGAATATTACACTGCTCCTTGCCGAGCCTTTGGCAGAAACTTATAAGCCCTTTTATGAGCAAGCAGCTGACAACTTGAGAATGAAACGAGCATAAAACCCTTTTTGCAATTAAACAACGTCAAAAAAAAAACTTGCGAACAGCTCTGTAAATGTCTTTAAGCGCAAATTAGTCATCCCATAAAAATATCTAATAAACAAAAGTACGCAACTTCTTCAAGCATCGAGGCTTAATTGTCCAAAATTGGCTAACAACTTGAAAAACATCGACATCCACTCCCCTTCCACGGACAGAATCTCCAACAAGTGCTAGAAAATCCCACGCCGTCCTTTTCCCCCATTGTCATCCCCAATTCGTCCTCGGGAAACACAAAAACCCTCTCTCCGCCGCGCCATTGTTACAAGCTCCAACTCGCAAACAACTTGCAACGACTTTGATTCTTCTCACTAAGCGGATTGCTCGTGAATTCCTTGCCCGGCCTCAAATCCACTCCTCTTTACGCACACCATCTGTGCTTGGAGAACTACTTTGAATAAGTACTCCGCGCCCCCAATCCTTCCGTGTGCAGGCAATTTTCGCAATTTTTCGCGTTGTCAACGTCCCTCGAAAGGGAAACAAAATCGCCGTTTCCCGATGTTTTCACAATTTCCCCACTGATCCGCGCTCATTTACAGAAGAATGAGCATACAAAATGCAGCAGCCGCCGTTCCCAAGACCGTAAACCCTCGCGCTATCCATTAGCGAAGCGATGCTACCGCCCGTCCGCACAATGGGAACTCGTTAATTCAGCTGCCTCAACCCAAATATTTGCACACAAACGGAACTGTGGCACAACAGCGAAAGGCAGGCCTTTGTGTGCAGACGTCCCTCCAATTCGAGTTGTGTCCTCCATTCGAGAATGGTCCTTCTTTTGTGTCTCCATCTCGTCCCTTTTGAGGACATTCGATGACGTGCTTAATGAATACCTTTTGCCAATGGGACACCGCTAACATTGGGGCGAGAACAACGAAGGACAGCAATGACGACGACGACGAAGGCGGTATTGAATGAAGAAATCTAATTAAAAACTACCCTTTAGCAGCACCGCCATCTGGTGCTTCCGGTGTCCATCTTCGGCATCGTACGTCGCCGTCGCTTTCGCGGCACCTTCTGCACGACGCTGGCGCTCTGTTCAGGAAATTAACTGACTGGAATAATTAAGGTTATGGAACTTGTTAAGCTGATTCATATTTCTTTTTCTGCAGCATCCTCCGTCATCCTTGGCTCGTCCTCAGCTCAGTCGGGTCCGCAGAACCTTGAGGCGCTACCGGTACCGGTGGCCTGTGGATGGTTTCATTTCGAGACGAGACGACTCGAACGTAAAACATCTTGAGATGTTCTAGTGGAGGAAATGACTTGTAGTTGGAAATTCCTCGGAGGATATTAAATTTAAGGCTTCCCAAGAATTCCCAGAGGACGCGCCACGGTGATTGCTGGGGTCTGTCGATCCGGCTCTGTTCAGTGAGATGTTTCAGGATGGGAAGCGTCTAATTACGGATGATGTTGATTCAAGACGAATTGTGTACGCTACGACTTGTGAACGAGTGTCCTTGACCCTGGCAACATTTTCACAATGCAGCGGAACCAACGTATGTAAATAGGCGCGAGAGTGAGTGTCTGTTGGTTTAGGCTCGCAGGACAATGGATGCCAGGTGGCTGCTGCTGGTGCTAGAGATGTGTTCAAATTTGCTGAGTCCTTCAATTTACATATCAAACGATGGACCTTTCGGTGTGACTACGGCTGTTGTTCGCTGAAGTCGCTTTTGATCTCATGCCAGAACCTTCAAGAACCCCCTTCAATTCATTTGGCCAACATTTCGAATGCTGCCGCCGTCAGAACAAAGAAATTGCCTTGTGCACACACGCCTCCCTTAAATCTCATTATGGATGATCCATCAATTCCTTCGGAACGCATTTGTCCTTCCAAATCGCCTCCGCTGCGTATCGGAAAGTGTGATTAAACATTCTGCCAGTTCGCAGTAGTTTCGTTTTGTTTGCCACTCATTTGTATTCGCGTGCTGTGCCCAGTTTCCTAGGTTCACTCCCCTTGGTCCTTTGTGCATGCCCGTCTAAAGACTTTGTGTACATGTGTCGACCCCAGATGGACACGCCGCGATGAGAATACACATTCCTAGCCAATTAAGTTGTTTCCCCGAAGCCCGACTCGTCGCACACACAGCTGATACACGAGTAAACAAGGCAGAGCGTGTGGCGTGTTGGAAACTGCACGAAGGAGTAACAAGGAACGCCACTGTAATGTAATCATGATTGTGTTAACTACGGAAAGTTTGTGTTCATCAATAAATGAGTGGAGCTACTATTGTGATGGCGATAGCTGACGGAGGAGGAAGGGGTGGGGAGGGCAGTTGAAATGGACGGAAATCGATTTGGCATGTCTACAAGTTTGTCCTTGAATTAATGATGAAACTGAAACTCAGCGAAATATCTTGCGTCGAATCGTTTATGAGATCCCGTTTCAATAAGAAGTTTCGGCCGGGAACATACCGCAATGCTTAACGAATCGAATACTTTTTTTTGGATAACGACGTCCTACAAAGTTGGAAAGGACTTCAGATTCTTTGGTCTTCTCTGGATTCTCTGGTGTACCAAATTTTTTCCACTTATCAAAGGAGAACTCCTAATTATCACTTATCTGGAGAGAATTTTCGTAACTTTATGCGTAGAAACTTTGACGCAAATAATAGACGGCGCCACTTTCGGTGGACCACTTAATCCTGAACTGAGAGTACTCAGCTTGACCCGTTATAGATGGCGCCACATGCACTTGCTTAACCGACAAGTCTCTGCTCGTCTCTTCAAAATGAATATATTCACTACACTGATTTGGCGCTTTGATACACATTATAGATGGCGCCACAATCAGTAGTCACTTTGCTCCAAGGCATCAACCCTCTCCAGCTAAGACCGTCTCGTGTTAGTTGCTGGTTGGTTTCAGTCTCAAGCAGTAGAACTCTCCACATAGCGACTCCCTTCTTCTTTCTTTTCATAATACAAATGGCGTCAAGGCCTGCAGTCGGCAGGGCACAACGACTTCTCCAGCTGGCATGAGCTCTAGCCCATTGTTTCCAATGTCTCACAATCACTTAAGTCTTTAGCAAGTGGTCAACCGAAGGATAGTGAATCTAGACTCAAGAAGAAGGAGACAGCGTCACAATCAATAATCGTGCAACGCACTGACCACAAGTAGCCGACAACACAGTTCGCAGTTCCTAACATATGCATCTTTGAGCATCCGTCAGCTTAGCAAGCGCAAGCGCACCTGTCACACTATAACCAATAGTAACGACGCACACACTACTGCCCTAGCAGGCGGTAAAGTTATCCTGCGAGTAGCTGCTGCTATTGATCACACATCGGCACCAAACAATCCACCAAATCCACCTTTGACAACATTTTAAAACGCACATAACCGGCATATGTTTTTATGCTCCATCGTCAATTTGCAGACGACAGGATATACGATGACTAGCACAAGGCTACGATCGATCGAGGCTCAAAAATTCACACGATCTTTCAGTTGCCTCACAACAAGTGTCACTAAGATTTCTAAAAAGTGGTCAGCCAGAGGTGCGTTTATTTTAAAGCTGCATTTGATAGATTTGGGCCAGACTTCGCCTCCCCGCCGAGCATGGGTTCTAGTCAGTTGCATGGTGTCTAAGTAATAGTCAACCACAGGGTAGGATATCAAGACCGCTTCTTTGTTACGTCGTGCATAGGCTCAAGTTCGTCAGGGAAATAAATAACGTGAATACCTCTGCTGAGGATATTCACAATTCCCAACTGTCATCATTTTACAGATGCTGCTACAATCGGTTTGGCACTCAAACATTAGGCTTCCAAGCTATTTAGCACGATCTCTAGTCAGTTGTCCCCCGTTTGAAATAAAAAAAATAATGGTCAACCGCAGGGGACTGCTTAAAGGCCTCTTCTATTATACTGTGTGAATGTTTTGCTGAACACGTCTTCAGTAGGTGTTCTTCGGCAGAAATTGCAGAGATCATAGACTATGACATATCTCTCTTGCTCCTGCAGCGCCATTTAGTAGCCTACATCGATCACATGCACACTGCAGTTGATGTTTGATGCCCGAAGCGCTTCATTTTTATTCTACTTCTTAGGGCGCTACAGTCCGAGGTGGACCTGGGCCTAGCCCAACATGCCTCTCCAGCCAGCACGATCTCTCGCCAGCTGTCTCCAGTTTCGGTAACCAAACTGGCAGAGGTCCTCCTCGACTTGTGTTCCTTTGTGCGTGGACGTCCTTTTGTTGCTTTGTGCCACAGGCTCAGAGGAAAAGATTATTCGGGCAGGACCTAAGTTGTCCATAAGCTCTACATGGCCTAGGTGTCTCTGGCTAGACTCGTGTCGCTGTACACTGTACAGCCCATACCGTCTATATAGCCATCCACGAAAACAGGACCAAAAAGCGTTTCATTACCGCTCCAAAATACGTAAAATCTTCCAAGGCTCTTGTTCAGACTGCAAGTCCAAAATCGACCAGTTTCATCATTCTCCCTCAAACAACCCACGTGGACACGTATTCACCACAAATCTACTTCCACATCTATCACTCCCTCAAACTCGATTCTCAGGTGAGGCCCTTTGATGCATCACACAAGTCAGGCTCCAAGAAAACACAAGAATTGCCTTAAGTTGCTCAACTCCGCCCCCCGTTACCATGGCCCCATCGTACGACCACCGAACAAGAAATCTCATATAAATTTCGCAATAAAAAAGTAAAAATAAATAAAAATGAAAATAAAACTTTCCATGTCCTTACATCGCCCTTTCCAGGTACTGCAGTTGCTCCTCGCAAAACTTCGCAGAAAAACTTTAAAGGGACTAAAGTTCGGTTCACTGTTTCTGTTTCTTTTCTTGTTTGTTGTTCGCCAAGGAAGTTTGGAAGCAGCACATGAGGTCTCGTTTTGGCTGTCGTTTAAAATGAAACGCCTTTGAAAAGTTTTATCCACCTCATCGCTGTCCTTGAGGGGAATTTTATGTGTGTCATGTGTGAGTGGGTAGCACTTTGTCTGATCCGAGTGCACGCTTGATGACTTTATTGGCTGTGAACTATGTCTGCTAGGCGATGGCAGATTGGAACATTTTTTTGATGACCACACATGAAAGCGTGGCTGGAATCGTTGCAAAAGATGATGACACATCATCGATTGTTTGAATTCGATGACTTTCATAAGGTCGTCCACCATAGAACATCTGAGAGGGAACTATGGGACATCGATCAACACGGGATGTCGGATCATAAGAAAACTCTGAAGCCGCAGAATATCTCAAGTCTATAGACGAATTCATATTGGTTAACGACGACTGCAGATTTTATCTGCTACACAGAGAAAGAAGTCGAGATCGAAAGTGGAATAAGTCAAGGAGGCAACAGGTCGCCAGTTTTCTTTCTTTTAGTGGGAATCGATGTTCGAGCCTGTCGTTGAGAAATAGAGGAATACAATGGGATCCATGAGGACTTCAAAGCAATCAATTCGGTCATATCTCCATAATAGCATTGGACTTGTGTACCCGGAGTAGCTTGAGATTTGAGGGAATAACCGGAACTCACAGTGCTAAATCAAAGGAATATCTTGATGTTGTGATATTAAAAGGAGAGTGAGATGGTGCAAGACCGTGGCCAACTTCGTCTTACTGTCACTTACCCCAAGACCCATCTTAACAGCTTACTTCTCTAAGCTCACCAACGACCTACTAAGAGACCATTGTGTTCGCCCGATGATGTCTCTGGTGTTGACTTCTAAGTCACGTACAATGTTCTCAAGAATGGTATTAAAGAAGTCGGGTCCTTATCTAAATCTTTTTTTGACACCAAATCGATGAAGACTTTACATATTTGACGAAGCAACAAACATTGCCATAGTCCCTTACAGGGTTTAAAAAAGGTTTAAAAAGAACAGAAGGTGCGTTTCGATTTAAAACGATCAATAGTGGTGTTCGCTAGCATGAACCCACTCTGACATTGGCCGCAGGCGCTTACTCAAACTGCCACAGAATATCTTATATGCAGTCGAAGAGCCCGATTACTTTAAAATTAAAATTTTAATGTTTGATCACAGATTACGCCATATTTCCTCAATGCACATCCACGCCGACAGCTTCAGAATTCAAAGAAAATAAACCGCATTACAGCTGAGCCATAGCTATATGCTAGCCGTTAAACGTTGGCGGTAGTATCAGGAGACTCGACACCGACAATCCACAACTAGCAGCAGCACTCATAGTAAGTACAGCCAACCCAGGTAACATTTGGTTTTTTTCTTGTTCGCCCGACTAAATGACATCAAAGATGCAGAGAAAGCTATATGTCGTTGGACCGAAAAGTAATGTGATCGAAGTGAAAATCATCAGCAAACGGTTGAAAGAGTAAAAGAGTTCTGTTATGAATGTTGTACTTCAACCACTGATGAGTTTAAGTTGTGAATTCATACTTTTCACGTTGTGCTTAATAATCTATGAATGCCTAAATTCACGATGATGTGATTCTCTCCTGTCCAAAAGTGCACACCAAATATCGCTCCTTTAAGTCAATCATTTTGAATTTTATGAATATAAAGGGTGCTTTAAGGGCCGATGTTAAATGTGAACCACACCATAAGTCAAGTTTTTTTTCTGCATTTTATTTGACATTTCTCAATTTCAGACTCAATTTGAACCATGGAAAGATACACAATCGTGCAACGCGTTAAAGTTATTCAATTTTATTATGAAAATGGGCGTTCAAATCAAAATGCATATCGTGCACTTCGTGATTTTTTTGGTCAATTTAATCGTACAAATGTGCGTACAATCGGAAAAATCGTGACAAAATTTGAGCAAACCCGGTCTGTAGGAGATGTGAAAACACCAGTGCATGCTCGTACAGCTCGTACTGCAGAAAATATTGCTGCTGTTCGCGATAGTGTGGCTGAAGAGCTGTCCACCTCAACTCGTCGTCGTGCCCAACAATTGCACCTCTCACGCTCGTCGTTGATGAACATTATGCATAAAGACTTGCATTTACACGCTTACAAGGTGCAATTGACTCAAGAACTAAAGCCTCTTGACCATTTCAAGCGTCGTCAATGGTCGAAATGGTGGCAAGAAATGGCAACAGTGGATGATCAATTTTCGAAGAGAATCATCTTCAGTGATGAGGCACATTTTCACCTCAGTGGATTCGTCAAAAAGCAGAATTGCCGCATTTGGGCGAATGATAATCCAAGAAAGATTGTCGAAAAACAAGTGCACCCACAAAGACTGACTGTTCACCAAACGGTTTATGAGCTGGCGTCATCATCGGGCCGTATTTTTTTCCAAAATGAGGCCGGTCAGGCAGTTACTGTGAACGAACTTTTTATGGCCCGAATTGGAAGATATGAATGTGGACAATATGTGGTTTCAACAGGACGGTGCCACTTGCCACACAGATAACGAAACAATGGCTCTTTTGCGCGACAAATTCAATGGCCGTGTTATCTCACGTGGTGGCGATGTCAATTGGCCGCCAAGATCATGTGATTTAACATCGTTGGATATTTTTCTTTGGGGTTATTTGAAAGAAAAGGTGTACGTCGATAAGCCAGCAACAATTCAAGAGCTAAAGGATGGGATAATTCGGCACATTAACGGCATAGAATCTCAATTATGCTTCAGCGTCATCGAAAATTTGGACCATCGGATGGAGGCGTGCCGCCGGGGTCGCGGCGTATTTTTGGCCGATATTTTGTTCCATACATAATTAACCCATACCAATATTATCATACTAAAAAGAAATGACAATAATTTCCTCAATAATTTATGTTTTATTCAAAATCAACATCGGCCCTTAAAATTTAACCACCCGCTACATGAACAGGCTCAGAATATGTATGAAATCTCAATAAATCCCCTACTCCGAGTACTTATTCTTTGCTGTTTGCAGCCCCGTGATTTATGATTTGTTTTTATTTACAGAACGTCCTCAATCACACGTACCAAGTTCAAACATTTACCACTATTATCCTACACAGAAGGCGACCGGGGTTGCCGTTGAATTGTTTAAAGTGTTTGCAAAAAATGGAACAACTCTAGGCATAGACACGTACTCAAATTTTGTATACACGCAATCCATTTCATTCGCATCTGACACGCTTCATGACGTTAAGCATGAAATCGTTTGTGTGAATCAAATTGCGGTTGGGATTGCGAAAATATAGCAACTGAATTGCAATCGCAGTGCACATCGCCATCAAAGGCAGACTGGAATTGTGATTTTTCAATCACTGTGAAAAAATCGCAGTTTATGGTTTCTGCCCAACTGTAGTGCATTCTACTAATATTACAAATTAGAAAGTTTGGATGTTGGTGAAGGTCCTGCTCGAGCATTAAGGCCTAGAATTTATTAGGTACTCGCTTTGTCAAAAACCCTAATCTGTAGAGAATTCTGCCTTGAATTGGATTTTATGAACTCATCAAAACTCTGGTCAGGACATAAAGGCAGTTGCGCAACAAAGTACTGGTCTGACCTGGACGTGCATGCGTAACAGATTCCGGGCTGTTATTGGTGGCGTATACGCAACGAAATTCTGGTTTGGACTTTGTGGCGGATACGCAATATAATTCTAGTCAACAAAATGTTGGCTTAGGCGCCCCGAAAAATCACCTCCAACGTGTTTGGTAAGTTAAGCATGTCACTGGCTACAACGTCCACTAAAAATGTTCGCCTCGATACCTCCTTCAATCTGAAACTCCTACGACCGCCCATTTCTTCAATTCTGTTACAATTTTGTACACATTTTATTCACCACTCGACATTAAAGTCACATCGACACTATCAACGGACGCCAGTGACGGAAACGGTCCCCCATCCATCCTGTTAAACACCATTGCCTCGCACAAGTGCTCAATCAACTTGGTTACCACTTGGTTACCAACAAATTACAATGTTTATTTACGAACCAACGAGGACAGCAAATTGCATCAAAGGGAGGCAATTTTGAACATACACACAACGTCAACATCACTCCAGGAGCTTCCGTCGACATCACAGCATCATAGTGCCCGTTGGCACTTCAAAGCATCACAGCAACCACTTCCCCGTTGACCGCAAAAGAGGCAACATTGACGATGAACTCCTGCCCTGAAGTGTCATCGAAACGTTCGTCTGCTTCTCCCCAAAAAGCAGAAGCAGGGCCACCCAGTATTTCAACCAAGTATTCATCAAATTTGAAGAGCAGCCACACACAATGGAGGACCCATCTGCCATGGTATCGTTCTTCCTCGGGCAACAGTTTATCTAATCCGCCATCAAGCATTCCGCTCACAGGCACCCAGATGAAAAATGCATTCAATCCACTTTATGGCTGCTCGAGCACATCACCTGAATGCATGCGTCTTCGAATGCATCCCCGTGCACTCGATTGCAGGTGAACAATGTTGACGTCGACTTTGAATATTTCACGAAACACGAGGATACTCAGCACTCTGTGCGCCAACACCTGCCATCAGCTGCCACCGCCGTACAGCAATCGGTATTCCATTCGATTTCGCCTGTAAATTGAAATAGTTTTGCAATCGACTCGCTGTAGTTGCAATTTTTCCGCTTCCCTATTCCGTGACACACATGTGCAGCTCTCTGCTTGCTACGCCGGCAAACCAAGTTGGTGCTGACTCGATTGAATTATGCATTTTTTGTGTACTTCACATCCCTGCAGGACGAGTGGTTCACGGGAAAATCAAATGGCCTGGTGTATCCCGCCAATGGTTCACACGGATGATCGAGGAAGTTTTCACTTCTTTTCAGGAACAAGGGATTCCTTTCTGTGTGCAGCACTTGCCCGCAGTCAAAGGACGAGCGCAGGAGGCGACGACGACGTGGCAAAGTGAAGGAATAGCCGGGCAAAAAATTGTGCAACAAACTTTTCAAAGAAACCCCAGTACTTCGAAGGGAGCTACTTTTTGCAAGGATGCCTGAACGAGATGGAAGCTCGCCTGTCGGCGGGAATCAAACCTGAGCTGGACACAAGGGCAAAGCCGCATGCTTTGAGGGAAACCAGTCAAGAACATCATGTTTCCGCGTACTCATCTCGTAGAAACTCAACGGTTGTTGGGAAAATTCCGATTAACCCTTCGCTCGATAGCCATTCGCCGCCACAACATGCCAAGTAGTAACGTTTGCTTCATAATTGCATTCCATCGCACCTGCGTGACTAATGAAAACGTCAATTTACCGCCAACCATTCCATCAGCAACAGGAGCTGCCCATTTGCAGTCACACACATCAGGTAACCGGAGCTGACTTCTGCTGCAACCGTTAACCCGAAATCAGTGCGATACCCACCGAAAGACGGGGGAAAATTCATCAGGACCGCAGCAACAACACACCATCCACCGTCCAACCCCGAGGGCTTGCACCGCGGCCGCCGCAACGACTGACGCTGAACTGAAATTAATTAGATCTGCAGTGCAACTTTTCGGTGAAACGCCATGAAGACAAAGTGCCTTGGCGCAACGATCCCCTGTCAGGACCATCTCCAGCTGCAGGGAATTCCACACGGAGCCACCCGGAGCCACCCGGCGCCAACCGGAACCACACGGAACCACACCGAGTTTCCACGGCGGGATGCCACGGCGCACGATTCAATTAAGGATGCGAGAGTCTGTGTTTTAATTTCGCTGCACAATTAAAATTAATGGTGCAACCAATCTGACTTCCGACGCGCGGCGACGTAAACTTCGACATGTTGCTAAATTCCAAGCTCACCTCGCCCTCCTGCGGGCCGGTGCGGCGTCCTGGGCTTTGTTTTATCGCACTGAATCAAAACAATATTTATGAGCCTGCGTCCTTCGTCCGCGCTTTCAGCGACTTTCTGCGGTCTCTTTGGTCGCAACTTTGGCGCACTCCCACGCCGGAGTCGGGCGGCGAGTGTCATTAGTCTTGTTTTTTCTCCACTGTTGTTTCGTTGCCATTGTCCTCGCTGTTGAGTGCAATTATGGTTTTAATTGGATTCGGTCGGTTGCTGGGTGGCTGCGTGGTGCAGGGAGCGAGAGGGAGAGGGAGTGAAATGTCAGAAGCAATTACTCCGATGGCGCTGCGAAGCGGAAATAATCTGATCAAGACTTGAGATGCTCTCTCCGACGTCGAACCGATCAAAATCAATTTTACAAAGTGGCCGTGTGACATTGCGGTGTTGCGGAGAGGGAATGGGGGAGAGTTTAAGTCTTGTGAAGGTTTTGACAGTGACTTCCTTACTGTTGCTTCCAATGATGACGTTTCTGTCAGAACAAAAAAGCGTATTTTTAAGACGGAATGGGGGAGCAGAAGTCATCTGGTATGGCAGACCAAAGATGTTAACGAAGAGGGACGTGAGAGAAAAATTAATTTCTATTGAAAATCGCGACAATAAAAGGATATCCGGTCGCAAGGAGTAATAGAAAATAGTTTCTCGTAAAGAAATTTTTCAAAGATCAGCTGTCTGTCTGTAGCCAACAGTCTACAAAGCTGCGGTCGAAGATGGTGAGGCTGTGTGGAGCATAGGCAAACATCTTTCCAACACAGGCCGACTTAAGATCCAACCATGATTGACTTAGGCAAATTAAAGCTTATACCAAAACTGAACGAATCTCAAAGTACCCACAATTTGAACGGAACTCAACGACACTGGGCGAATTGGTTATTATAGACTACATTCTACCTGTGATTTCACTCGATTGTTGATGTTAATGTCAGTCTCTAGTTGATTTCGGTCCAACTTAAAAAAATTAACTTAAAAATTAACGAAACTCAACGAAACTAAGGAAACTGGTCATTATGGTCCCAATGTATTCCTTCTATGAATTGACTCGATTGCTAACACTGGCTAAAGTCAACTAGCTTTCATTATGGTTAGGCCTTAATGTGCTGTTTACAGGGAACATCAATCAACTTGGACAGCGACACTGAGAATCGATTCAAGGATGAGACCAATCTAATTATCATAGTCTTCAGCTAGTTAAGTGTCTTCCGGGCTTGTCTTTCATAAAGTTGGTAGGCCATCAAAGAGGAGTCAATTTGTTGATGGATTTCAGGGTAACATGAATTGAATCGGACACTTTTCGAGGTTTATTGAGATCAAGCAGCAATTGGTCTCTTCGGAGTGGTTTAAAAAAATTGATTTCTGATTATACTTTGTTTAGTGTTAAGAGCTTTTATCATCAGCAAAATGCATTTCAGCATGCTTTCAATTCATTGGCGACCGATTGTGAGAAACCAACGTGAAATCTCCTCATAGAGTCTCAAGTGGAGTCACTTCAAAAAGTGGTCCAAAATGTTTTAAGTCTTGGTTTGAGTTGTGTGACTCCACGCGAAAATAAATGTACGTGGTACATCTTTTACACAATCAGTTCGAACTACTTAAGAGGATACTGAATCTTTGAGAAGATGATTCCACTCTTCTCTGTTGCTGAGGAAGAAACTTTTAAACACCTACTCTGCCATGATCAGAAGAATGTTTCACCAAATTGACCAGCGACAATCTACCCAAAATTAGAATTCTTGATGTGACAAGGGAAAATACTCCACTTGTTCGTAACAGAGACGTTATCTTTCCCAACTTGCGCACCAACATCGTGGAATTGTTCTTTCAAATGGCTTCAAAACAACTTGCATAAAATATAACTAAAAGCAAGGGTGCTTGAATACTTCCCTGAGGCACACCATTTCGAATACAAAATTATTAAAATACAGCGCGCGGTGGAATGTTTTGTTCCTGTCCTTTGAAAACATATCCGTCATCATCGTGAGAGGTCTCCAACCGTAGGCAATCTTGATAGAGTGGCGTGCATCAAGTCCGTTTGAGAACAAGCCAAGGGTGCGTCAAAGCAGGTCGTTGATAATTGTGGACCAGACCAGAACCAAAACAAACCGTCGGCAAATGGTCACGATCTTCGAGCACCAAGTTTCAGACTCAAGTAGTATCCCCAAAGGGATCTAAATCACAAATCACCCAAATACAAAATGCGAAAGGTGAGTTAACTCTTTACCAAAAATCATCTTTCTTTAAGCTTCTACATCTTCAGCGAAAGTTGTGCTATTTGCCAGATTTGATACAGAGTGAGAAAAAAATCCGAACTATGGCAAAATGACGAGCATTACCCCTTGAAAAGAAGATTGGTAACGCTCATGGCCTAAGTAGGGCAACTGAGACTGGATTTTCGAGGACCCTTTTGGCTGTAGGTCTCAGTAGTCTTAGAATAAGTTTTGACTACAGGCACGGGCTGTACAGCTGACCAGGTATCTTTGAATTCAACGTCAGAAATACGAACGTAGTCACCAATCAATTTTGGCCATGTCACAGACATTGGTGCATTGGCTCGTATATGCCGATGACATAGCCATCATTGCGAGAGCACAACGAGCTGTCTGTGAAGGATTTTGTGAGAATTCAGGAGGAAGCAAGTGGTGTGGCTTTGGCGGCGAATTGGGGTAAGATAAAGTACATGCTGTCCACAACGTCCAAACAGTGTCCAAACCCACACCGACGACTTGGACAAAACGTCATAATATACAATTATAACTTTGAGCGAATAAAGGACACCCGGGCAGAATAAAATGAAGGATTTTGTAGTCAATTGCTGTGTCTTCGAGCTTAGAGCTTTGACAAACGAAGAATAACGTCCATTATCGAACGCATAGCAGCTGTTGTACGGCGGCGTAGAACCATGATTATTATGGTAGACACAGGCGACGACTAATCGTCAACCATTCTTAGTTTCTTAAAGCTTCTCTACTTTTCAAATGTATACCAAGAAATAATTATCCTGCTGGCACCACAAGGCTTCGCATCTACAGAAGAAAAGGAAGACTCTCATTTTTTTTCTATTTTTCGAAGCAATTTCCAGAAGTAAATACGAAAGTAATCAATTATCCTTTTGAGACCAATACATTTTACCTTCTTCGCAAGCACACTCATCGATTAGTGGAATGTGGACTGTCCACATCGTCAAAGGTGAATTCGCTTCGACTCCCATCGCGTAATACCTAATTGAAATTGGCTCTGGCTGGTATGCAATAACTTGTGGGTTGGGAAAATTAACCATTTAATCACCCACGCAACGGACCGAAATGCAATTATGCAAGCCATTCATATGAATACTGTTTCTGCGAATCCCGTGGCATTGAATAGCTTCAGGCGACAAGTTAATCGAAATGCGGACATTTCTCGGAACTCGATCTGGAATTCCAATAATTGAACAATATTTAACGATGTTCTGAATCGAGGATTCAGATGCCGATGGGACAGTGAAGTTATGGAATCCCGTTGCGTATGCAATCAAAAAAAAAAATGGCGAATATGTCATGTGTGATTTACGTCGCACGCATTTTTTTTCTTCTGAAGTTCATTACCACCTAACGTAGTTAAACCGAAATGGTTGAAATGTTCAGTTCAAAATTCCAGACTGGAATGTCAGTCTGTATTATTTTCACCGAAATTTATCTCCGATTCAGAACCGCTTTTCTGGTTTTGGTGGCGTATACGCAACGAAATTCCACTCGGTATCCAGTGGAAAATATCGAACTAGCTTCTGGTCTAGACTCCCTGACAAAATTGACTTCTGAACTTGGGCAAGGATGTTCAACAAAATGCTACGCCATTCCTTCTGCCGGATGTTCAACCAAACGCTGTCACGGACTCAATGGCGAATACGGATCTAAACCTTGATGTTCGGTACGTATCTGAATTCTCTCTCGGTGGTGAAATTCTTCTCGAAACTCTGCCATTCGTGCTTAGTCGACTTTCGACTACCGTTCCAACTCCTGCTCTAAGCTTAGAGGAGGATTTTGAATGCAGAGTGTACAGGATTTGCTTGAAACAAATGCTTATGCGGTAAAATTAATCAACTTTATTGAATTAACACGCAGATCCACGTCGAGACATGTCGACGACAGCTTCAAACCAGTCAACTCCTTGCTACCGTGCTGCTGTTGTATTTTATTATGGAAAGGGAAACTGTTTGGTTCGTTCATTCACATATGTTCGTGGAATTAGTCTCGTCGTCTGTTCGTGGCGTGATAGTTTGCTGTTGCGTGTATCGTTCGCCTGGACAAGACCAATGACTCCATAGTACACAGACTGAGCAGCAATACGCTAAAATGGTGTTCAGACGTATCATGAACTGATGAAGGAACTGGGCGAGGGTATTTTGCATCCAGGACTAAGTTCATTCTTCGAACCCCTAGGCCAAACGCACCAGCATCTTTGAAGCGGAAATCTATCTCATGCGTTCAAATCAACTCTTGATAGGAAATATACCAACTGCGACATAGCAAGCAGCTATCATGTCCCTGGACTCCCACATCATCAAATCCAAGCTCATGTGGGCATGCCTACAGAAGCTTAAAGATCTGAGTAGGAGAAACAAAGTAAGATTCTGCTGGATACTTGGCCATACGGGGATAGAAAGCAATGAAATGGCCGACTCCATGCCAAGGAATGAAGCGTCAGAACCCCGTCACAGACTCGGAACTTTTCTGCGCTATAGGAGATCATGTCCTCAGATAGAAATTCAGGGAACTAGAGAGAAGGAACCGAACAGAAACTTGGAACAAAGCTCATGGCATCAAGCAGGTCAAGAAACTCTTAGGCCAATACAACTGAAAGAGGTTTGAAGTTTGTATCAACACAGCCTCCGTATCCTAACCAGCTTCCTAACAGGGCACTGAAGGCTCAGGGATCACCGAAGAAAACTAATGTCATCAAAAGGAGGTCTCTGGACTGGGAACTCGAAAGAGAGCAAAAAGTTGGGTAAGCGGTGCAATACCCTCAACAACAATAATAAGCGTTCGTCTTATTTTGTTGTGTACTTCGGGCGCTTTTGGCATGGAATCCATGATGTATTAATTCTGCTAAATTTAAACTGAGCAAAATTTGAAAAAGATGTCCTTTTAGTTGTTGGAATGCATACAAATTCTACACTTGGTCATACATTACCTAGAGTCTTTTTACAGACGTAAAGGGCCAGTATCATCTTTTCAGTTCTTTACACCAAGTTTCCGTGGCCGCTGTGAGTAGCTGTGTCGACTCCCATGCTCGCGGTACATTCATAATTCCCATCCACGAGTGTTAGCACGCACAACACGAGTAGTTGCTGTAGATGGCCCAGGTCCACTTCCGACTGTAAAGTTACCCATATCATAGTGTACATTATTACTAAGCCTCCATCGCCAACAAGCTCTTCTCTGCGTTTTGTGAGAGCGCATGCAAACATCCTGATAGGTATCGGTTTCAAGCCGAGGAAGTCCATCGTCAATCAACTCTTTGCACTACCTGGCTAAACAAGCCCAAGAAATGCAAATGGACACTCACCACCTTTTCGGCGATTTCATGACTACATTAGACACTATGACTAGAGACGAGCTATACACCGTCATGTCTACATTTGATATTCCTGCCAAACTCGTCAGGTTGTGAAGGATGATGATGATTTAGAATTCTCGCTGTTCCTACAAGATAGCTAACGAACCCACCGACCGTGACCTTCAATGTGATAAAAGGACTTAGACCGGGTGACGCGTTGTTATGCGAATTTGCAACATCGTTCTTGAGCAACACTCCCTCGTCAACACAAGTGACACGATCTTCCAAAAGTCCGCCAGGCGTTGGTATACGCGAATGACATTGACGCGATTTGCAGAACACAGCTTTCGTCAATCAGGTGTTTGCTGGTATTGAATCGAATGCGGTGGAAATGAGTTTAGCAGTTAAAAAAATACCGGGCTGATAAGAACAATAGGAAGAGAAATCTATATATAAATATGTGCTGCCGATTTTTGTGGTACGCTTATACGCCGTTTTACTCAACCGAATGGCATGATACTTACACCATTGGAGAGGTAATTTTGCGTAGATGTGCACAATGCCTGTTGAATAGAACTTTGCCAAGCAAAGGTACAGAATTGTGCTACATTATTACTAGAAAATATCATAGCACGCATTTAAACACATAATCGTCGAATTTTGACGACGGGTGAGCCTAGTTTAAATAAAACAACAACGCTACGCTGATTATAATTTCAATTTGAACCTTCATTCATGACATTATGCGTGGAATCGCACATCGCTCGAATGTCCGCTACAGCTTCTCTGGCAGTTCTTCAAGCGCTTGGTCCAATTTTTGATTACTAGGTCCATTATGTGCGCCGTTATTCCGCATGCTGGTCTCGAGCTCATTCAAAGTGGTTGGTTGTAGACTAATGACATGACGTAGCATCAGAGAAAATAATTCAATGGTGTCAAGTCGCATGATCGTGGCGCTCAGCTGATGATCGCTCGCCATGTTCGCAATTTTTCCTTCATAACACCGTGCGTTGCGTGACATGTAGCGCCGTCTTGTTGGAACTATAGCTTGGATATATCGATGTTGTTGAAGTCTTGCTTGCTCTCGTTGGTGGGTTATGTAATGTCCTAAAGAAGGGGACTTACGATCAAACTTTTTCCAAGGTGCTACGGATTGCCTGCACACTGAATTCTAAAGATACACAGTCTTGCATGACAGTGCGATCTGACGTAGGTGACTGCAAAGTCATGTCAAATCCAGACAACGATTTGACCGTTAAAACCCACTAAACATGTTCAATACCACGCCTCGCTTAGGAATCCAAAAGGCACTGAAAAGCAAATCAATTCGTTTTCCATATTTCCCATAAAATCTAAGAGTCGCATATCTCAAAGACGATCCCTCGCATCGATGCTCCAAATGAGGCAATTTGAAGAAATGCAATCTTCAAAGATCCCATTTCGTATCTCAGAAATTCATGGGCCACGGTGCAGATAATGAGCTCTTCATCGTTCCCCATCCTCAGTGCATCCACCAACTGTAGCCAAGCCAACTAGAACCTCGTACACATCCCATTCGGATTCCAAAACAACAAGCTTTGCAAAATCACGAGCACACTCCGCCGCCACGCCGCCCGTTATGCATCTATGAGTTCAAGATTCAAAGCCGTTTCCGATGCCAGATACGAGTCGACGTGACTCGCCGTTCAATCCCCCATCAAGACATTACACCGAATCGAAACGACGAGTTGGCAGTGAATACCAAAGAGTCTCCCGCACAGACACACCCCCACTGACCAACGCGCGATGCTCGCAATCATTGCATGCCGTATTGGCCCCGAAAGTGCTCTTGGGAAAATCATATTCACTTTGTCAGGTTCACCTTGAGGCTGCATGCGATCTGGAAATTGAGTTGGAAACTTAAAGAACTGCGTCTTCTTCTTCTGCACACGAGAACCGCCTCTGTGCGATTGCACTTCAGTCCTGCCATGGGTTGGGAGCTCTATAGAGCTCTAGACCATCGAACATATATCCGATTACCCCTGTCGATTAGTTTCAGAACGGCTCCGTGCCCGCCCCTCTTGAAGTTCCATTAGCAGGAGCGATTACATTACCAGCAACCAGAGCAGTCGTGTCCAGGCATGCAACTACCAATGGTGAGGTATTTGCCGAGCACAACTTGTCCAGAGTTAATAAACGAGAAACAAAGGGTTCAAGGATCCAATTGAAACTGAAAACTTTGGCCACCTCGAACGTGGGCGTGGGTGCATCCACTGGCGGACGGCAAAACGATTTATGGCATCGTTCTCGGCGCGTGGATACGCCGTATTCATTGCTCTGCTCGCATGCATGGTCAAGTAGTGTGCACAGATCTCTGGCGAAGCCATTGTATCCTTTGATGGCATCCCTTTGCTGCTTAATGGGTCTCCATTTCTCTGAATCTTCAGCATTAATATCTCGTGCATGCTTTGCTGGTGAGTGTGGCAGGGGCGGACGGGGGCGGCGAATGTATGTGCTTAAGGGTCTGGTCATGTGCGGGGATCAATAGATTTCGATTCGTCCGGCGACCGGGATGAGCGGTGCTTAGAGGATGACCATGGGAAATTCAAAAGAACTCCTGTTAGGTATTCATTGTTTGGACAAAGGATGTTCTGGTTGCCCGGCAGACTTGAAATTGGAAAACGTGCGGCGAAGTCAGCGTTTATTCATGGTTGCCTCCATGCGGCGGCGGCTTTTGTTCCCTCGGCCAGGCAATGAATTTTAAAATGTGTCGACAGTCTGCTGAGGCAGCTTGGGAGGGATACCTTTTCGGGCATGGCACCCACTAGTGGTTTCGGGGGAGTAAGCTGATTCGACCAAAATTCGGGTGGTTGCAAATTAACGTCAGCAACTTGTGGGAAATTGATTGTTTGACTGGGACAAGGATGCAGTTTGTGGTCGTACGATGCCTATAAGTATGCAATCTGATTTCACTAAAACTACCACCACTTGTGTCGAGTGGTGAGTGGACAATGATCCAGGGGAGGAGGTCAGCAAATCCAGACAAAGAGCATTTCTAAGCCCCATTTACCAAATCCTCGGACTCCTCGGACACTCCATTCAATTCGAGGCAGAGTAGGTGGAATCCCCTTGCACACTTATAGGCGTCGCATCACCGCAAACAGATTCCTGACGATGAGATTAGGCCAGCGGTGACCAAAATCGTCAACCAAGCGTAGCAGCCCATCCACAAACGGATAAACTGTATCCCATTTCAAGCCCATTCAAGGAAGTAAATATGTCTCATGGTTTAAATACCATTTAGGCGGATTAGCCCGTAAAGCGCCCGGCATTCATTCCTCCCCCATTCAACCGACTGCATCATGGTCCTTGTCGTCAACTGATGTCGATCAGAGCCATTAACCCACACAGAGCGGGTCAGATAATCGGATTACACCAAGTTTAGTCGTCGTCGACCACAGCATTCTCCAGCCTAACGATTGTCAAGCATCTGTGGCATCTGGACGCACAACACACACCACGCTCCGACCATGTGACTGATACGCAGTTGTGTGTGCGAATTGCATCAGAAACTACACATCCGTCGTCACCCGGCATCTGTTTACCAATCGCGCCTCCAGCTGTTTAAGTGCAGCCGGCCAGCGCTGGGCAGAAGTCTTGACTGATTTATGAACGATTCGATTCTTATTACACACAGACGTACATGGCCGCCATAAGTCATCCCGCAGTGCGCGCCCTCTTTTGGAGGGGTGGCCCGAGTGGCTCATGGATATTTTTAGACGCCAACACCTTCCGTCGAAGATCAGGGACGCACCTGCTGACGATTTGCTTGCCACCCAACGGAGAATGTAAATCGCACTTCGAACGGACGCTTCGCTGTTCCGTGTAAACAAGTAACCACCGCGGAAAGTGCGAGTGACATTGAATCCACAGACGCGGTGTGAGCGGATAGAATATTGCCACGGCCACGGGGCGTATGAGCAACCGCCGTGTAACGCAATTGATGGTAAGCCATCGATGCACAATGGGAAGCGTTCGGTTTTATGCCTTTCATCTGGCAATAGGCATTGCAGTGCTGTTCCTGCGTTCGGTTTTGTTTCGTTCGAATTGCCCGGGGTTCATGGTTTCCAGTGGCAGCGTGGTTTGTGGTGGAAATCGGCTTGTGATTTGTTGGATGTTGGCTTTTAATGAACAAAAATCGAATTACGCAGTCTGGGCGGAGGGATCGACGGAGGATTTGCTTTTGCGTTTGGCTTGATGAGTCGACATTGGGATTTCTGACAGAGCTCAGTGGGCTTTGCGGAGCAGATCAATCTGATGGCTGTCAGCCGTCGATGTGGTTAATTGCTTGTGGGGAGAAAGGTTAGTGAGTTGGCGAACTATGACTCGGCTTTTCAGTTGGCACTGGCAAGTCATTACTTGGAGAGCGGATGCGTTGTGAATGGATTGATTTAAATTGAAGAAGCAAATGTAGCGTAGGATTGGTGCACTCTTCAACTCTCAAGGATGTGGTTACTGTCACGTCCAAGAAGCAAATTTCAACCCTACTATACACATAACAACATTCTGCAGTTTTCGAAACGAAAACAAACCGTTATTGTTGAACACATTTTGTTAAAATCAGAATACGAAAGTTTGGAATAGAGTATTATTTTGTCGGGCTCTTTGTAATCAATTGATCGAATCGTTGAAGGATCGAACTACAACTTCGACTTTCACTTTTGATACAGGGGGGACAGCTTTATCTTCATTTTCATTCGTGCTCTCAATTTCTGTCAGGACCTCACAATTGGCAGTTGTATCAAGGTTTTCGTGAAGCCGATCATTGATTTCTTCATTCAAGATTTTCAGAACAAACGAAGACACAATTGAAGAAAGTTACTTAAGTAGTGTGTTCGTTGAAAAACCAACTTGTCCGGATCCAAAAAATCCAACTGTAAAACAGCGACAGAAATGACAAACAAAATAAAGAAGACGCAAATGAAAAACAGATGAATATAAACAAGAAGTTGCACTAATCGAAGAAACTATTTTGAAAAGATGCACTTATGTCTATAGACAAGACATGTGACGATTTTGGTGTTGCGTGAATCGAGTATGTGAAGTGTCAAAAGCGGAACCTGAGTTGACAAGCTGTCCCCTTAATTCAGAATATAGTATAATAGAATGGTTGTAAATATAAACGGCTTGAACCACAATACGTTGCTGCTGTACATCAAAGCTTTGAAATGTCAACTCAGTGTATGAGTTTATTTTTGTTTACTTTAAATTAGGTCTGTTCCCGTACCCAAAATAAACAACACAAAACAGTACAAAACAGCACAAATCTACGAAAGTCTGTTCCCGTACGCCAAAAATTTGTGTTTTATGTCAAATGAGCGCTCTCTCGAGAGAGTAAAAAATTTCCCCACCCTGCAAATTTAAACACAAGAAATTTCTGTGGGCAGTTTGTTGGTCTTCTGTCAAATAGTTGGTGTGTGAAATAATTAGATTTGTTAATAATAATAAATTACAAATAAATATAAATAAATCTATGTGCGTTTCACCTATTACTTTGGAAAATCCTTTTTTATTTTGGAAAAATTTACTTGTCTCCTGTTTTTGCTCATCATTGGGCCACGTTATAATGCTTGGGCTGAGACCGCTTAAGAACATTGTATACCGGTCGATGATACGTGAAACAGTCGGCTAAATCTCTAAAACTACATGCTTCATGACCAGCAAACCATAGGAAAACTGCAGTGTGCTTATGAGCCCTGCATCTTTTATCGGGCCGTAGATCAGCATAAAAGTGCGATGTTTCAAACTTTTCCGAAAGGCTTTCAAATAAAGATCTTTTAATACGGAAATGTGTTATGAATTCCTTTTCAGAGTAGAGTGGAACAGTCGTTTCTAAATAATCCCTCACACACGTTATTTTTGACTTAGATGAAGACACAACCGCTAGCAACAATTCTTTTTCAATGTACGGTCCAATAATAATTAGTTCCATCACATCGTCGTCGTCAGTTATCATGTCCAAAATAAATTTTTAGCAGAATTCTTTAAAGTTTCCATTTTTTACACAGCACTTTAATTCAAACCAGTATGTGCCATTTCTTATTTGACATTTCACAAATGACATAATTTACACATTTGGTAAAACTGCGTTCCCGTACTTTCCTGAGATTTTGCTTCTCTCTGAGAGATTTTTCCCCCACTCCTTAAAAAATGACAGTCTTCACAATTTTGTGCAGAAAGTACGGGAACAGACCTATTGTCGGCAATTGTTCTTCAGCAGTTGTCAGTTCTCAAATGTCAGTTGACACAAAAAGCTTTCAATTTGGAACAATATCTCTCCATTTTGTAAGAGAAGTCCTGGTTGAACGCATCCCGAAATCAGGTACTATAGAGATAGACGATGTCACAGCTGATTAGCCCCTTGTCCATCGACGAATTTGAGAGACTTTCTGACAGTTATTCACTCTTTTTCTACGCTTATTCAAGGAATAATGAAAATGCCGTTCTCTGAATGATCAGTTGGGTTTCAGAAAATGATTTAAGAAACGCTGTCAAAAAATGCAAGGCATTAAAATGTCTATCCGGTAGACGGACCTCAGGGAAAACATTTGAACCGACAAAGGGTAAGTACTTTATTCTATGTATAGAAAACAGCTAAGATATGCCCAAAAAGTAAATAGTGGATCATCTCGACGAAGAGTTTACACGTGCACACGCCCGCACAACGCTTTGTGAGATGCCCTTCAAACCTAAGTTGGGTTGATTTGTGAAGGAATTGGGAAAAATGATCTTCTTAATTGATAATTTTTTTCAATTTCCTTTCCTATATAAAGTCTAAGTGTTAAACTAAAAGTTGGGACTACCACATTGATTCTGACATTACAAGGCAGTATCCTTTAGAAAATCTATAGAAAAAGGTAGACACTAAATCTGAACCATTGAAAAAAAAGGTGGATGGACTAGAAGTCTAGTTGTCGAAGGGCAAGAATTGAAAGTACCTCAAAAAAATCAAGTTGAAACACGCATTTGTAAAAATGTTTTGGAATATTTAAATGAAATAAGATAAGCCTCTCAAAACTCGGATGGTCTTACAGTAACTAACTTGTCGGCTATGAAATCCCAAAGACAGAGAAAGCAACAAACATTTCAGGATCTGGTGACAGCACAAGAGGCATAATCAGCTCAATTAGTGTTTCAACTCTGCTTCCTTATGCTGAAGAAAATCATGTTCCTTTTGGACAATATTCAATCTTTCCTCAGGCTGACTTAAATTCTTTACCAATAAAGCGAATCAATATCTGTCATCGGCAAAGGATTATAGACGAACGGAATGCTATAACTCATTCAAGCCAACTTGTCAACTGATTTAACTTTTCTAACATACAGTGAAGTCTCACTTATATGAACCCTCAGTATGAATTATTCCAACCTATGTACCGCCAAATGTTTGTACTGGAATTCATTCATACATATGAACTGATACTCTAATAAATGACTGCGCGAGTCATATAAGTGCATTTCTATTTGAAAAAAAAAAATAACTTCCTTACGAAGAACTGCTGATGCTGAGACAAGTATGTGAAGGAGTTATCGAACTTGGACTTACGACAGCTGGTCGAACAAAAATATTTAACTTTTCCAACCGATTTTAACTCAACAAATTTCAAATAAATGGCTCAACAATATTTAGTTCATAGAAGCGAGACTTCACTGTATTTGTCATTTTCTAAATATTGGTTGCCCAAAAATTGACGCAAGATTTAATTAAAAATTGAAAACACTTTCACGTTTTTTTTTGATGTTTTGATAATGAAAACACTTTGTTGTATCGTGAGAGGCTCCATTTTTACTAACCCTGAACGATCAGGTATCAAGCTGTTGTTTTCCAGTAATGCCAGAATTTGTCTGTCCAAATGGTTGCAAATTAAAATCTTGCGATAACTTTTGGGCACCCTTTTATAATTAAACTACTTTGCAACAATGTCTTTTTTCTCAATTTTTCTTTTTGTGGTGGCCCGTGGCGTTGTGGGTATGTGCGTCGACTCCTACGCATTTGGACCTACCTGTCTAGGTTCGATTCCTGGTGCTACCAGAAAAACTTTTCACGGGCCCAACTCTTTCGAGTCACTGACAATGCTCAAAGAATATAACTGTCCAGAAAATGCTTCTCAATTTTGGCCGTTTGGAGTCGGCATAAAAGTGTACTTCCTTTCCCCTCGTGATGGAACAATAGCACGCACAACACGAGTGGTTGCTGAGAATCTAGGCCCTGGCCCTCTACAGGCTGTATAGCGCAACCCATGTTATTACCTTTTTTCTCAATTATTCATTCGTCGTTAAGTTAGAACTCATTTAACGATACTTAACGACACCAAGGATTAGTATCACTTTACATGGTACATGACATTGGGAACAACTTGGAAGTGACGACATAATAACTGTCAAAAGGAGAAGGTTTGAGAAGTGTCGCAATGCCACCGAGACTGTGAAGAATTCACCTGCAGCAGCTTAGAATAAAAAGTACAGTCATATTGCAAAATCAGGCGACAACACCACTTACAACTAGATGATCCGCATATCCAAATCATCTCGTCAGTATCCAGTTCATCGACAACAACATCCAATCTCGCCATCATCTGCTGTGTCGAAATTCTACTTTGATTGGCACTTATCCCTATTCAGCGTTTTACAACTAATCTCTGATCTCGAAGTCATTCGTTAAACGTTGAAAAGCGCCCAACTGAAGCTGTTCCTCCTGACTCAGAAAATCATTGTGAAATTGTTCCGAAATCACTCTTTTTCTGATGAACAGTAAGAAGTTTTATATCATAATGCATCAAAGTATCCCAAAATGAATCCATGGATTTATGGGATTATGTAAGGGTCCTGCCGCCTGTGTCAGTGCTAAGACTCAACACATTTTGTATTTTGTAGGACCGGTACTTAAAGCAGAATCCTTCGAACACGTCCCTTTACTTGGACTTCTTTGAATTCCAGCCTTCATAATTTTGCTGCCGTCAAAATTGTATGTCTGCCGGTATGGCCATGTCAAATTCATCAACTATCTGCCTTATTAACTCGTCTCTGATATGCCCACATTCCCCGGCATGAAAGGAAAAATGTCTCGGTCGACCGTCTTTTCTCGGAAACCCTTTGACTGAACACACCCTCGGCTCTCTGCCGGCATGGCCATTGCTACGGCACGAAGAACTCTGACATCTCACCAAATTAAGGACATGCCATGCCCCGTCAGAAATTCATGCATCCACTTTATTCACTCCAAGCGGCTCTTAATCAAATTTCTTTTGAAGTTGTTGATTGCACAGCAACCAGCTCGCCGAATATGCAATCCCTTTTCGGCAAAAATTCCACCGAAAACTCATTTCATCGCGCTCATCACTCCCTCGCCCCTCTCCCGTGCACAAACAATAACACTCGTGTGCGTCTAAATGAAAAAAAAAGTCCGCTGCACTCCAAATCAACAAGAGCTCATAACTTTGCACTCAATTTCACAGCGCCATTGTATTCATTGAAATCAACTTGTTATCCTTGTTTGACATTTTAACAAAAGCCGACCAAAAAAAAAAGACCGCAAATATTCAATCTCGCAGTCCTCATCGCTTACACATCACACTCAAGTGATTTTACACACTAAGTTGAGCCGCCGCCGCCGTCGTCGCGCCTTTGTGCCACGCGAGCGAGCATGTGGGTATTTTTAACCGGGCACCCCTCCCCCTGCCCCCGCTTCAGATTTTCCCATTCAATTTTGTTTTTCTTCATCCTTGTAATTCAGTTAAAAAAATTCTTCAAATTGAATACGCGAACACCCCCTTGTCGGAGAACAACAACAGCCACCCACAGTCTGGCGGCAGAAAATGCGAGTGGAGCAAATAATTATGACACGGCGGACGGGTACCCTGCGACGGGGATATCGCAACAATACCCAGAATGGTTGCGGGAAACAAGAGACTGAGGATGGATGACGACGACGACGCGCCGAGAAGTGCAACTTGAAACTTTTTCGGTTGACAAGCCAAAGAACGGGCACCAGGGCGCGGGGACACACAGAGAACAACAAACACAGCGCCCCCGCCGCATCCGATTCCCCTTCAAACTCTTGGATCTGTTTTAATGTGATGAAATTCTTTATTAATAATTCAGCACAAGGACTTGTTTCCTTTTCGTTCGTGGATCTCGACGGTGCTCCGTCGCTCGTTGCTTCGGTGTTGGCTTGGTGTAGACTCCTTCAGTGTTGTCATGCCCCGCATAGCGATGACGCCGGGTGCCCTCCCCCGTCACTATGACGCCTCGGGAACGACGGACGACATTTATGAGTTTCCATGAGTAATTACACGAGAGGGCTGCCTAAATCAAACGCCGGTTTACACACCGAATCGCATTTAATTTATTTTTAATCAAGCCGCAGGCAACGCATATTCGGCATATTTGATATGTGAGCATCAACTGCTTTTGATTAACGCCGTCGGCGAGGGTGAGGTGAGCACGCATTTGTAACCGAAAACGAAGGTATTACGCGGGATTTAGTCTTCTGGGTAAACGATGACGGCTTGGGACGCAGAAGGGCTGACAACCGACTGTATAAAGAGCCTGCCGGCGACAAGACAAGTGGCGGTAAGGAATTTTAATCCAGAATTTAAGATAAGGGTGGTGGCGGTTCGTCACACTAAATTCATGAGGGAATCCTGGTCTACAACTTCCAAAATCCACTTCATTCCTTGAAAAGGAAGGGCCTAGAATTTCTGAAAGATGACGGAACTACAGAGAACTGACATCTATAATTTGAACAAAGAATCTATGAGCAACTGAACCACATTGTGGCTGTCATCTTCACATGCCTTGCCACACTCAGACGCTAAGCAAATGATGATGTTTCCATGAAATCTGTTCAAGTCAAGGTGGCTGGCTGCAGTAGGCACTAGGAAGTTATACTGTAGTCGCCACAAACTTATCGTTTCGTACTTGCTACGAAGCAATTTACTTGTCTGGTGACGATAGTGTTCAGATCGCTTGGAATTGATACTGATACGGTATGGATTTTCCTCCAGGGCATTGCGCGGATATTGTTGTATTTAAACAAAATGTCGTGTGCTTTTTTTAAGCTGCGATAGTGATTGTGAAAATGAAGCAACTCAATCGCAATCGCAGTTTAAACAGTTGATCGCAGACTGAGATTGCGATTTTTCAATCACTGTGAAAAAATCGCAGTTTGTGATTTTTCGTTCAACTCTAGTGCAGCGTAGGTACTTGCTATGTAAAGAAATGCGTTGGTCACACAAAAGCACTCAGCGAGTATTTTCTTTCCTGAAATTGCCACCCTGAAATTACCTGCAGACGTCTGTTTTTAAACTCTTTTCTCGGCACATTACAAAACCCTTGTCATGCACCTTGATCAGAATTAATGCCAACAATTTATGACAATTGGGAATTCGAAGAAAATACCTGTCTAGCAATTTTTAAGGTTTCTCCTTCCAAACTTTTATAGTTTCTGTCCGCCTGTCAGTCATGTCTGTCACAGTTTAATACTCGCAGCCCCTACACTTATTAGTTATGAGCATTTACGTGGAATTTCGGAGTCTGGATACCAATTTATTTGCATTTACAGTGATCTCCGCTTTCCCATTTAATTGAACGAAAAAAGTGAGCTCGAATATTTCCTATATAAGCTATACACGTATTTGCACGGTTAATTGAATCCCGCATAATTGATTTACCCGCTTAATTGATCTTACAATTATGTACCAAACAAGCTGAATACATCCAAAGTGTTCGGTTAATTGATCAACGCTTTTCGAATAGCGCGGTCTTTTTGACAAAAACAGAAATAGTTCAACAAAGAGATATTCAACTTCTACCTCCATTGCCCCTTGATTTCAGCAATTCAGCGATCTAAGAGCAACTTGGAGCTGCTCTATAGCCTTAAGAAGTATGCGTGAAAATAAAGCAGAATGCGTGACTTTAAAGCAAAATCTGATATAAGCTTCTAGACAAAATCGAAGGTGAGTGGCAACAAAAAATAAAATCCACAAGTTTGCCCATCAAACAGAAATTAAAAATAATAGACGCTTCCAAACAATAGAGTAAAATCGAGGCAGAAATGTGTGCAAAATATAAATGCTCTCACAGTACGATGAATAGGGTTTTACGGGATGTGAAACAAATAGAAAAAAAATCTCAAAATTGTGAACTATCTCGCAAGCGGGGAGGGACCTGGTTGTGCAAAGAGTTGGACCAAACGCCTTTAACATGGTTCGCTCAAATGGGATCCTTAGGAATAAAGTACCTTTAAGTACTACTATTGTCTAGCATGTTTCTTATTCTCGTCACAGTTTTTTTAAACAAGATTGTTTAATTGACTTACTGGCTCAATACAGCGAATATCGTTTAATTGCACTAGAGACACAATTAAGCGAGTTTTCGTTAATTGAATAATTGATCGCGAAAATCGGACAAAATGGTCGATTCAATTAAGCGGAGATTAACAACCGGGGGACTATTTAAAAATAATAAAAAATGTTCAAAATGATGGTTCCATTTATTACATTCTGGTTCGGTAGAACTAGTTTTGTTGTCAAATATTTATACAGCAATTAACCTTCGAAATTTGCCATTCATGATGAAACAATTTCCGGATTTCTTATTTTTCCAGATTAATACACAAGTGCGTCTATGCAGACGATCCCACATACAAATTAAAATCGATTCGATGAGGCAAGTAGCATCTTTTCATTTCCATGGCAGAAAAGATAGCGAATGATTGAATATTCAGTATTCTAAACTATTTAAAACTTCACTATTTTTGGATGCAAAGCGATCATGTGATGATAAGGATATTGTAGGAGTTTTAATAAGATCGAGTCATATATATGAGAATATAGTTCCTAAGGTGTCACCCTTTACCCACCACGTACGCACACATAATCATGTTCCAGTTTTCAATTGTTCCTTATGTACAAGATCGAGCGACGTACAGTTGAAGTATGCTAAGCATTGTCGTCAGCCAGTTGCAATAAAGCGATCGTCCGATAAACACTTTTTCCGTGTCTTCTTTTTGGGTGGCAAATCTTACAATATTACTTTGGATTGGATATGTGGTGTGGAGTGTTAATAACGGTGCCCCCGCAAGCGCATGTGCTTGTGCCACCGCATTTGTCTAATTATGATACGCTCAGAAGGATTATTATGAATGGATGGTGTTAACTTGCATTTAACAGTCTGTGTAAGTGGTTTCTGCAGGAGACGGAAAGAAACGGCGCCAGGTCACCTCTATTAAGAAAATTGAACTACAGTTCTTAAAGATTTAGCTGCGCTTCACTGACTTAGGTCTTATTTTGCTGCTACGTGGACAATTTGAATTAATCCATTAACCACTTGTAGGATATCTTCTGGAGGTTAAGATGACGCACTAGAGCCAAACTCCAAAAACTAAGGTCGTAAGGTGACACAGTCAATCGTTAAAACCAGTATAACGCAAAGGATTTATGAAATGGATTCCAGCTCCTCCTCATCTATGCAAGGAAGTGCAAGGTTGTTGCATGCCAGGCTAGCACATAGCTATGACCACACAGGCGACCTACTACAGAGATGAACAAGTTCAGAGAGACATGCCGATTCCAATGTCTTAATGGTCGACCGAATGTGTACAAGCGTATATCGTGATTACATTCCAACTCCATGACAGTGGCCCGCGAATCGGCACGATCTCCGCCTCGAAGCCGCTGCAATGTTCAGCGAGACTCTTGCAAAGGAGGTTGTTTTGATGAAACGCCACTTCCAACAACCGAAACATCTGCATTCGATGTTCAGTGGTCGATGTTCTTGGGCATTCTGCCAAAATACCGTAATACTTACATATGACCGCTGGAAACGAAAATCCCAAAAAGACCAATATGGACACACGGATTTGAACAAGCCAATGTAGGCACTAGGCATTGTAGGATATACAAAAAGGCAAAAAACGAGTCACTGAAAGGAGGAGCAAACACGTAAAGTGGAACTAGCAGCCATTTGCCGGACAAACCGGATACGCCAATAACATAAGCATTCGAAATCATAAAAACTGACTTAAGAAGAAAAACAAACCGTCCACATCGGATTGTAGCACCATTCAATATGCATGACGTACATACATAAAATGGATGCCTTTAATAACCAACAAAAATCGTGGACAAATAGCCACCAGAACATCCCTTTTATTTTCATTATTTTGCGTGAAACGATTCTGTGAAACGATCTTCGAGCTTATTCAGAGGATTCATCATAAGTGACCGCCTGACATTTTCCGAAGTTTGAATAATCTGGTTCTCATCGCAAACAGGTGCACGAAGCATATTGTTTCCTCGAAACCCAGCGAAATTTTGACACACAATTTTGGTTGAATTAAAAAGATATTCAAAGGGAATTGTTGTGATTATTATAAAATGTTCGTCAAAAATGTGTCCAAAAGATTCCACGATGCTTGCAGGCGCTTTTCACATCGAAGGAAAATAAATCGATTCTTCAAACAAAAACCCGAAGGACGAGTCAACTTCGAAATATCGGCTGATTTGTCTGCATACAAATCGATTCAAGGTCCTTTCCGGCAGTTCTCTTCCAAAAACCGGGCAGATGTTTGTGAAGACAAACAAAAAGGAAGTCATATCGACGAGTAGGCACAGATAATTAGCCGCTAAAGGGGATGAATCCTCTTCCATCGTCATGATTGACTGTGTCCTGAAGGGCTTCATCCTTTCTCCTCTCCATCTCTCGGGGATTTTGGAAAATTGCCGACGGTCGTCATCCAATTACAAAACCACTTACAAAATTCCCGCGTCTAATGACGCCGAGATGAGGTGGCTTTGCCAAAACGAGCTGCTGCCACCAGTCCAACGACAAGATTGATGATGGCCCAGGACCAGGTGTCGTACTTCATCATTTCCCCCAAAATGTAGGGGTTATCCATGATCCATGAGAAGGATTCATGGCAACAGCGGCATGAGTGCCCCCCCCCCTCCCCTTCCAAAACATCATCCCAAAGTAGCGCAGCAACTTGTGATGACGTGAATTATGTTCTTATCCGTTAATTATCCGGACTAAGCACTCACGGGCACACACAGAAGTCAGCGTAAGCGGACATCATCACCATAACCATCATCGTCATCGTCATCGTCCGCCACTCGACAACAAAACACGAATCAATCAAACCATTCAGCTGAATAATGGATATGCTCAAGTGGAATCATAATCAAATCGAATAATTAATAACACAATTCATCAAGGATAATTGATTCGTTCACTTTATTCGGAAACAAAAATTCTGTTTTGCTCCTTTTGGCCGAAGACAACACAACGCAACTGTGCTCCGTCATGCGCGGATGAATCATTAACGATGATGCTCCGTCCTAATTGTCGTGTATTCTTGGAGAGTAGCAACAGTACGAATTTGGATATTCCGTCAAATTAGATGCTAATTGAAAGCAAGTGGGCGGCTGAAACTCTCTAACTTCTGCCCACTTTTGGCTCTGTATCGCATAACAAGAGAGGATGAGTATGACTCGAGGAGGATTTTATGAGAATCGTTGCGTTCCTTTTCGCTGGAAGGACTTTTATTTATTCATTCAATTATTGAGCTGTGCTTTCTTGACGTATGCATCTATGCCGATTCGATGAAGTGGAAAGGATGTGGGTGGCTGAATATCTGAGGCGAAGAGGTAAGGCACACAGAAAAGCAATTAAACTTCTGGCTTTTGTGGACATTTTTGAGAACTTCAGTTGCCGTGAACTGTAAAGCAATACAGAGTTCCGAGAAATCCGAGGACTACACAACATAACCGTTTTGTAATTCATGAAGAAGACCAAATCAGAGTTTTTACACAGCAAATGTCAAGGAGAATGTTCTAAAGTTTGTGCAAGAATTCCGGCCGAGTGCTTTGTTTCAGGGTGACTTTGAAAAGTTTTTTCGGGAAAATATTTTGCGGTTTAAGACTGGGGTTGAGTGAAACGTGAGGAGTTGTTTAAGTGAATCATCACAATCATTTAAAAAAAAAAAATAGGTTTATCCTTTTTGACCCAACATATGTCTACAAACTGTGACTTAAGTGAAATAAGTACATCGCAAGAGGTGTATCGGGCTATTAGACGGGAGGAGAAGGTGCTACTACGCCCAAGCAAATGCCCTCCCAATACCTTTCAGTTCAAGGACGGCGAAGAGTCTAGCGGGAGAGAAAAAAGAACAAGTATTCTAAAGGGTGGTTAAATTTTAAGGGCCGATGTTGATTTTGAATAAAACAAATTATTAAGGAAATTATTGTCATTTCTTTTTATTATGATAATATTGGTGTGGTTCAATTATGAGTGGAACAAAATATCGTCCAAATGGCCGCCGCGACCTCGGCGGCACACCTCCATCCGATGGTCCAAATTTTCGATGACGCTGAAGCATAATTGAGGTTCTATGCCGTTAATGTGCCGAATTATCTCATCCTTTAGCTCTTGAATTGTTGCTGGCTTATCGACGTACACATTTTCTTTCAAATAACCCTAAAGAAAAAATTACAACGGTGTCAAATCACATGATCTTGGCGGCCAATTGACATCGCCACCACGTGAGATAACACGGCCATTGAATTTGTCGCGCAAAAGAGCCATTGTTTCGTTAGCTGTGTGGGAAGTGGCACCGTCCTGGTGAAACCACATATCGTCCACATGCATATCTTCCAATTCGGGCCATACAAAATTCGTTATCATTTCACGATAGCGAACACCATTCACAGTAACTGCCTGACCGGCCTCATTTTGGGAAAAAATACGGCCCGATGATGCCGCCAGCCCATAAACCGTTTAGTGAACAGTCACTCTTTGTGGGTGCATTGGTTTTTCGACAATAACTCTTGGATTATCATTCGCCCAAATGCGGCAATTCTGCTTATTGACGAATCCACTGAGGTGAAAATGTGCCTCATCACTGAAGATGATTTTCTTCGAAAATTGCCATTTCTTGCCACCATTCTCACTATTGACGACGCTTGAAATGGCCAAGAGGCTTGAGTTCTTGAGTTCAATTGCTTGAGTTCAATTGCACCTTGTAAGCGTGTAAATACAAGTCTTTATGCATAATGTTCATCAGCGACGAGCGTGAGAAGTGCAATTGTTGGGCACGGCGACGAGTTGAGGTGGACGGCTCTTCAGCCACACTATCGCGAACAGCAGCAATATTTTCTGCAGTACGAGCTGTACGAGCATGCACTGGTGTTTTCACATGTCCTACAGAACCGGTTTGCTCAAATTTTTGCACGATCGCGGCCACGTTCACGAATTCTTGAAATTATCGTGGGAGAATCAATGAATTCGCCGCCATTGTCGTTGTTGACTTGTGAAATTCAAGGGAATTCCATTAGTCTCTTATGTTCCAAGGCACAAGCATTAAAAGTGTCGCCATGGACAAGCGGTAGTTCTGACCGAAGTTGGATATCTCTTTGTTCATTAATTTCAATTTGCAACGAGCAGCGAGGTCGAGCTCTTCGTCTTGTGAAAAAATAACGTCTGGAATCAGATCATGTTTTATTTAATTTCAACAGAAATATGGACGGCTTTAAAAGTCCCCAACTTTGGCGTAATTTCTCGACATTCTCAGTGCCTTGTCTATATGAAAGTTGTTTGTGCTCTGGACCTTCGACTCACTTATTCACTCCGCCATACATAAAAAATCGGGTGCATCTTCGGCTTCTGGGAATCCATTTAATTGCGTGCTTCGCCCTATGGAGTTGTAGTAGATTAATAAAGCGGACCCCATCAACAACTCTCCCGATTCGATGAAAAACGCTGCGAAAGCGGAGATAATGAATTCAGTTTCCGTGGTATTCCCCATGTAACAACTTTTTAGAGGCAACTATGGACGCAAGGATAAACGTGAATTTCCATCCAAACAACTTCTGCAAAATGTTAGTCCAAACTTTGTCACGAACACGTAAAATAATTCCACGAACGAAAGCCTTCTCACTCCTGACCTTTGAAACTTGAATCAGGAAGCAAGGCAACCCAAACACTCTTAAGCCTCTACGCCACTTATCGCCTCGCATCCCCAACTTCTCTCCATTTCACAGCCTAGCAATGAGCACAAGCAACAAACTCGCGAATAGCACAAGCCTCTGCCTGTCACCATTTATCTCCGCAGTCGCACCTTGGCACAACTTCGTGCGCTTCACGAAGGGATTCCCGCACAATCGATGGCATATCAAAGATAAAGCGAACAGCAATTCTAAGTGAATCCTCATTTATCCCTTCAGCCAACACGATGAACTTCATAGGAAATCACTCTTCTGCTTGAAGAGCCCCTCAAATCCCATGTATCACAGGGCGGACATTTCGCAAGTGAATTTGGAGCGAGACTTAACAACGAGTCGTCGGCTTAGCAAAGGTATCCTAATCATCGCAAATGAGCAAGCAACCCTCGGGTGAGCGTGATAAGCGACACCGTCATGACACTAATGTCACCATCCCACCGAGTTCATCATCGGCATCTCGCCTTGCCCTTGAATGCCAACCCCTGGCAGCGCAAATCGGTTCCCCTTCGCACGTAATTCATGTTCACATCCGTCCCGTCGTCCCATCATCTAAATCCGTCCGTCATTTCGATGGCGGAAAAACAGGAACAAAGCATCGGAAATAGATACGCGCAAGGTGGCGGAAGCAACGAGGAGCTTCAGCCCACGCCGGTAAGGAACCCTTCCTTGGCAACGGGGCGGGAAACGGCAACACTCAAGGCCTGAGGGGTGATCAATTTAAAATTGAATTCAATTTGGATTATTGCGTGAATTCGCTTCGATCCCGCTCGCTGTCATCCGGTGATGAGTAATGCCTTACGCCCGAGTGGTATGCCGGAGCATGGTCTCCGATGACCCCTCCATGGCACGCCTGCAACCCTGACTGCGTTGAGTAATTGACTGTAAAACGTAGACTGACAGTGTAAACAGGGCCCTAACTGAAATCAAGGATTACATCGACGAGGCCTATCAATCGGAACGAGACGGACGAGCTCGCATTCGCACTCGCACACATCAATCGGTTCCCTTCGACTTGCTCCTGCGGAACATCGTGCCATGAGCTGTTGTCACGTTGCTGGTGGAAATTTATTTTATCGTCTCCCAAAATGGGTGCGTTTGTATCGTTTGTGACGTGGTTGCCTCTGTTTTCGGGGACCGAAGAGAGATGTGTCCTTCTTGATGGTAAATTGAATTTCACAGGCGTGGTTGGATACGCTCTCGCTTGCTGCCAGAGACCGAAAAGATTTCAATAAATTTTCTTAAAGCATTTCACTTGAAATTGAATCGAAGGACAGTCACGTAGACAACCTCTTAACGATGCAGGTTGATCACGCTAGTGGCGCTAATTCAATTGGGACTACTCCTAGACGGCTGCGTGATGTTTTTAAATAGAGAAGGACGGCAAATAGAATGCCGTCCTTTTTCTGTTTCTCGGGGAACGTGTGGCAGCTGACGATTTAATATTTTTTTTACACAAATTCCGCAAAAAGCAGGCGGTTATATACGTCCTTTAAGCGTTGTCTTGAAGCAGGCGGGAAAAAGAATCGGTACCAGTGCCCAAACTTCACGAACGCCATCTTCAGTTGTCTCAAACGAACCCCAATCGCTCAGGTAAATGCTCTCAAGCCCCACGGGCACACAGTTCTCAGCTCAATTTCACTTCACCTCGCCTATTCCCATCCAACCGAAGAACTCCATCACAAAGAACAACTTTCGAGGGCGTCAATTGCCGTTTAGCCTTTTGATCCCCTCGCGATGTGTGTTGCACAGCCTCCCACGCACACAAATCACGCGTTCTCTCCCCCAGCTGCAACGACAGCATCCCCCGATTCCAATGAGTGCCTCCTTCCCAGCAGAAAGAACAGGCAACGAGCCCCCCTCCCACATTGTTGCTGCTGGCAACCACTTTAGCTTCTGTTTATGAGCTGGAGAAGCAATATTTTTGTTTGTCCTTAACTTCTTCGGCATAATGCTGCTCGACTAATGGGGATATCCTCGGCAAACAGGCGCAACAAAGTTCGCTTCCATCGCTTGGTGCTGCCAAACGTGTTTGCTCGGCACATCCTCCTCGCTTCCGCTTGCGCTTCATTCGGCCAAAGCAACCAGCAACCAGTTAGTCCTGTGAAATAATATTTTCTTCGACATTTGCCACCGGATACACCGCCCGACCACCCGACCGCCGCCCTCAGACCACAGGCACATAGAAACTGCAACGCAAATCCTCGCGGCATACAAAGAGACGAAAGGATTTGCGCTACTCTGCTTCCAAGGATACAGTCGTCCCCTTGGTTCGATGACGATGGGCTGCCGGGGGGCAGGGGCTCGGTGTTCTCAGGATGAAATTGGGAAAGCTTCGTGGATACAACTCGTAACATGATCTGTTTGTTATTCCCCCCCGAAGGCGAGGTTATGACAAGAGCGACGAAGGGAGGGGGCAGCCACCACCACTACTGCCACCATCACCAATCTGTGCTCTCAGCACAGGGCGAGCAATCGTGTCTGTGGCGGCGGTGGCGGTGGCGGCAAGGAGTGAAATTGAAATAAATGGTTTCGTATGGCTGTCAAGGATACTCACGTTAGCGCGAGTAAACCGAAAATAGTTTGGGCTTGTTTATTTGAGCATCGTCACAGTGGCGGGGGAGTGCAAACTGCTGCAAGACGTTGTCGTGATGACAAATTATGAGCACGACGGAGAGTCGTCTTCCTTGTGGATAGTGGATATTCGCTGTTCATTCCCAGAGAGCATCACGGTTGAGGATGCGGATGTGTGGCTGAGGATGCCTTCGGATAAGGGCGAACAAATGGACTTCAGTTATTCATCGTGATGGCATCCATTACCTAGACCGATGGCTATTCAAGATTTGTGCATATATTCCATTGGGAGGAAGCGAGAGCCAGACGGCAGTGGCTACATGTGATCAATTCGAAGACTGGCATAAGTCCGACGTGGTGGAATATGATGTCTGCGAAGCTAATGACTATGATATCGCTCTGCTGAGGGGGAGTGATGATGTGATGTAGTTTGAAGGGTTTGAAAAGATTATTGGTTGCGGGAATTTCACTAGGAATGACAGGGCTTTCACAAAAGTCGTTAAGTTTACGCACGCAGCAGCTTTAAGTTTTAAATTTTCCCTACATCTTGCGTCTGTTACAGAAGACTCTTCGAAGGCTTATAAATGCCTTTGACATTGTCAAGCATAACATTCTGATGAACAAGCTCTATAAAGCTGAATTTAAGTGTTCAATCTATGACTGGAGTACCTCATATCTAAAGAAATGAAAACATTCACCGGTGTACCACAAGGTTCAGCATCAGGACCAATACTATTTGATTGATGATTTATGTAAGCTCAATACTCGGACAAAATTTGAGTTGTAGTATTAATGGGCTTTTTTGAGGGTGCGTTTAACAACGTTTTAAAAATGAAGCGATTCAGACAAGTCGTCTTATAGCAGGAGTCGACACAGGGCTCTGCGATTGGATCGGATTGATGTTGCGATCAAGATTGATCAAGTCATCCCTAGGTGACCTATGCTCAACAAGTATGGTAAACAAAGGGACTCCCTAAGGAGGTCATGAGAACATGCTACAATGCAGCCTCATCGGCTTTGAGGCTTGTTAAGGCGAGTTTCTGTAGGAATAACCCATACGGTTAGGAATCCATTTTTTTGTCGAATGTTTTTGAACTGGAGCACTCAGGCTCAAAAACTGGTCCATTATACTACCCAGCAACTTACATATACTGAAATTCCTAGGTCTTCCGGAAGAATACCGCGACTGCTGGTGATGAGGAACCTACTTCTCACGGTAGTTAAACATCACATATTAAAGGCCCAATCGAATTTTAGAACATTTAAAAAGTCTTAATTTTATATTAGGACTATTGAGTCTAGTCTAGATCCAGACAGCTCAGGGCATGCGCCGAGGTAGTAGTTGACCATTTCTTCTTGTTCCTTGTCGCCACAGCTCATACAGAAGTCATTTTAGGGGGTTCTCAAACGCTTCGCTTGGTTACCCACATATAATACAGTGCCCGGTACCAGTACAAATACCCAGAAGTTTGCTCATGTCTCTCCTGATTATTGAACGACCATAACTCATCTTTTTCGGGTTTTTTAGCCTTGCCGTGTTACAGCTCACACATTTTTTTCCTTTTGCGAGCCGAATAACACCAGCGTATCCCAGCTAGCAAGCACCAATTTGTTCCGGAGACAATGTAGAATCTGGTGTCATCGAATTGAACGCGCAATGCGCAGAAAGTAAACGGAAATATGTTAATGTAAATTGTTTTCCAATGCGGACTTCCGAACATTGACAGTTGATAGTGGCCATATTGTTGAAGCTGCATCTTCGTCATTTATTGTCTGTTTTGACAAATCACCATGGATGGACACAGCGTTCAACACACGTGCAATTGTTTATCAAATTGGGGGTGTTGTGTTCGGAAAAAAAGTTCCGCTCGCTTCGTCTTAACTTTCATTGAAAAATCATCTTCTGCGATGGGTCGCATTTCTGGATGAATGGGGACAATACCAATTCACATGATTCTGCAGGAGTGTGGGATTTTAGTTGAATCTTATATTGGAAGAGTTGAGGGTAAATCATCTTCTTTTTGCAGATGCCTTAGTTATACTCACATCCTCCCAGACGGAACTCCATCGCGAACTCAATAGGTTTGTGGCCGTATGTGCTAATGCGAGGATGAAGATTAGCGTGGACAAATCAGAGGTTATGGTTATTTCCAGAAAGCCTGTTCAATGCACTCTACATGTTGTAGAGTGGAGAAGTGCAAGTATCTCGAGGTCTTTTTCACGAGGGATGGGAGGAGTAAAGCTGGTTCAATTTTGAAACAAATTGGGAAATCTGTAATCAGGCAGGCCAAGCTTGGTGCCAAAGCAAATTTAGCGGTTTTTAACTCAATATTTGTTCCAACTCTCACCTGTGCAATGCCGAAATGAGATTTTTTTGTGCTGTTGTGGGAGTTACTCGGCGGGATAGGGTAAGAAACACGAGAGTACGCGAGGAACTGAATGTAGAGCAGCTGCTTCTTCGAACGGAAAGGGCTGTGCTTAGGTGGTTTGGTCACGTGGCACGAATGTTCCTTGTCATCACGACTGCCGAGGCGTGCCTTGAATGCGATTCCATCAGGTATGCGACCGCTTGGCAGACCCAGAACGCGATGATTGGATCAAGTCCAAGAACTCAGGCATAGCGATTGATGAGTTAGAGTCGATGGTGGAGGATCGAAAGGCCTGGAGTCTCTCGTGCGTTCATTACTCCGCGACCCCTGTAGTGGATAATGCGGGTCAGAAGATGATGATGATGATGATGATGATGATGAACATTCCTAATCTTCACGCATATCAAAATATAAAATTAAATGTATGTGTGTATGTATGTCTTAATGTGAAACGTTGAGAAAATGAAATAAAATAAATCAGTTGTGTTTGAATCGTTGAGTTGTGTAATCATATCCTCTTGATAAATCTTGATAAATCTATGCGCCAGAGAAGAAGAAATTGGGACATTTCGGATGCGAGCTGTATTATTCGATAGACCTTTTAAACGAATGAAAAATATCGACGAACATCACACAGACTTTGTTTTATTTAAATTTAAAGATATGAGGCGCTTAATGAAACACCCTTTAGTTTAGGCAATTTTGCAGTACACCCTCACCCTGCTGCTCAATCTGCCAACGTTGCAAACTTTCCGAAACATCAATTCCAATTTCTTCAGAAAGTGCGTATGCTCTACATTGTAAATAGCATTTTCAGCTGTGAATATCCCTTGTAGTAAAAAGGTGAGCGAATCGTTATTATTGCCAATTGCCCAATAAAACGTAAATATCCTTCAAATTAAATATGCAGAGTACCTTGAAAATCACGGCATGACGGACAGACTACCTTGCTGCCACACCAGGAGTCTACAGCCAACAGCACAGGCCCTCCCCTTCATAAAAATACTGATCCCATGATGAATTCGCCTCGCAAATCATAGTTTCACACCCCCAAAAATAGATCCTTACTAAGCATAGTCTCGAAAACGTACGATCAGTTGAAACATTTATGCTTTCGTCTAAACAAACACGCTTTTACGACCGCAGCAAGATGCCGCACAGATTCAGACAGAGCGATTCGCTCGAGTGCCTGGTTTGGGAACGCTCTTCATAAATTCATTTGATTGCGAGATATCACTCATGCCCGCCGATAGGTGTGCGCCATAAACACCAATTCAATGGACATTCGAGTGCCGATGCGAAATCGAATTCAATGTAGATACGTGTGTTAACTTAACCGAGCATCTGTGTAATTGTTTCCGAAAATAGATAGATAGTGGGCGGCCGGCCTGTGAGAGTCATAATTTAATTAGATCCAAATTACGTGCGTCCTTCGATTGTTACTTCGAGAGTGGGCTTGTAACAATGGCCGTGCACTGTGCTGAGGGCGGACATCAATTCAAGTCAGGTTTCGTGACACAATGTGTGCGGTAAATTGAATTCCAAAGTGGCTGGGTGATGCAGCGTGCCGTGGCACTTTGGGTGGGACGGCTTGCAACTAGCTGATGTGTTGGGAAACTCAATTGACTGCGTTTTCGTGTGACACAATGTAATTGTGGCGATGAATGAGGGCGAATAGGCGGCGAAACAGACAGAATCAAGTTGTTTTTAGAGGACTATCTTGAGGACAGCGTAGTTCAGAGTGAATACAGAGGAACTGAGATCGAATGACAGCACTCCTTCAAGCAATCACGACGACCAATTCCCTTGAAGTTGCAGTGCGAACACACATCATTACCATTTGCATTGCCGTGGTGTCTGCGCACGCCAATCACTGCCTACGCCTCCGATCTTTAACGCTTCATATTGCCTTACGTGACTGTCACATTTTTCATCAGCGGTTACGAGCACTTTACGAAAGTACACGATTTTATTACATTCCACCAACATTGCAGATGCGAACTAATTTCATCAGAAACGCAGTCTCTTTTGTATTCACACTTGTGTCTATCGTTCGAGGAGATTTTTCGTTGCGATTATCTGCCTGGCTTGATTTTTTAACTGGAAAATTCCATCGAATATTTTTTTGTAAGTGAACGACAAGAACGTGACGTTCGTTGACATTAAAGTGTCGGAATAATATCGTCCTCAAAGGATACAATTTTTTCAGATAAATTCATGGAAAATGTTGGAGATAAGCGGAGTCTTCTGTAGTTACAATGTTCTTCTCTATTCTTAAATGATAAATCGAGTGGACTATCAGAATGTGTGTTGAAACCATTTTAATCTCAACACTCGAAACTTTCTAACGCGTGTCAATTTTCCTTAAGATACGGCCGCTTTACGGCGAATAACTACAATTGATTGGAAGTGCTGAGGGTCGACATGAACATATGGAGACTTAATTCAACTCAATCAGATTTCAATCTGATCAGAAATAAAACTCTGTAACCGTAGAACCACTTCGATTAGATTCGTTAAGTTTCGTTAACTTTTGTTTACTTGAGTTGGTGCGAAATCAGAGGCGAAATGAAATGAATGGCAGGTGGCATTGGAATTTGTATATCAAGTATGGGCGATTTGGAAGTTTGACTGTGCTTCAGACTATTTTTCGCTCGGTTTTTCTTCTTCATTAATTACGCTAATTTTGGTTGGGCACGTTCAAGATACGAGGGGCGTTCAATATATTCTCGGTATCGGGGTGAAGCTGTGGTTGTATATATAAATTTAATCACATTTATATGAAATTTTACATGAATGCACTAAAATAATAGCATTACTTGATAAATAAATCAATTTATATATACAACCACAGTTTCAATCACATCCTGAAGCGAAGCTGTTTACTGATTGTTTGTCGAAGGCATTCTCCTCGTTATGTCCTTCTGCCGACTTATCTTTTCGCGTAGTCCGCATGAGCAGATATGTGAAAGGGAAATTCTAGCTATGTACATATATCCCAGTCTGATTTAGATAGAAATAGGATTGGGCAAGAGAGTACCCCATTTTCTTCAGTTTCCTTAAGAAGTCTGAATTGTTCTTTACGCAGGCTTCAAACGAAAAAGTCCAGCAACAGCAGACAGAAATGTATCCCAATGTCCTGCTTATTCACGCACTTCATTCGTCATATTTGTGAAGAGATCTTTGTGTTCCTCCTTTGTCATTGTAATATAGTATATGGCATATTAGAACACCTTGTCAGTTAGAGAAGCAATTTTTCATAAGTTCATAAGTTTCCTGATGGGGACATTAGAAGGAGAAAGTAGGCGAACAATGAGAATGACATGTGATTAGGTTGCATTCTCGCATTCAACCAATGCCTCCAGTGCCCTGACTTACTTTGGTTTATTATTTTAGACAGACACAGAATGAACTCATGCAGCGAACAACAAGGATAAGACTCACAACCAGTTGACCAGATCAGAGTCTCATCACTGATCTTTGCGAGATTTGGTCAAGATTCCATCAAGCTTAATTGGTACAGTCTGACTGACATCCAGCGCATTGTCCTGGCCTAACCGTAATAATATCTTAATTAAATTGAGTAAACTTGTGCTTATGTCAAAACCTAACGAAAATTCTGGGAACTTACCTAAAATTCCAATGTACGTCGTTGATTTCCCTCGCACTGAAAGAGATATCAGTTTATATGCAGATTTTCCCCTTATCAACAACCAAACTTGAGAGATTTTTTGTCAGTTAATCACGAAATGCTTAGTGGCGTTTGGTCCGAAGCAATGTTTTAAAACACGGTAGTCAAATGATTTGAAAGGCCAGGATAGATAGAAGTATCGGCTTTTTATAATAGTTGTTTTATGAATTGAAGTAAGCAAAAGTGAACGAAACTTAACGAAACTGAGAGAAGTGGTTGTCACGGTCACAGTTCATCATTTGTGTGTAATCGGACAATTGGTGAAGTTATTTAAGTCTCCTTAAGGTTGCAGTGACCTATTGCGCCACTAACTTCGCTACAGGTCTATAATATGATCTCGGATATAACACTTTTACGACATCATCTTTCTAGAATCCTTGACAATGGTCACAGTTCACAAACTCAACCGTTCGGTGTTCCCATAAAACCGTAGAATGCCTGCACTCGTGATGTGATACACTGTATTACCGACACAGCGCTGGACTGGGCCGAAAAGCAATCATTTCTCGAAAATCTTGTTGTTTCGTTTAATGGTGGGAAATACCAAATCTCGAAGTATTGATCCGGTAACTTATACGTGGACGTCCTTTGCTGCATTATCCCACATGCCCGAACTAGAAGACTGTTGATGTCAAGCTGTCATAGCGCTCTACTTGGCGCAGGACTTTAGCCGTTGGATCCGTAGACGCCTACCTAGACTTTTTTCGGTATCATAATGCCCGTACAGTACGTTCTCATCCAGCTATCTTTAACGTAAATAAAACCAAAGATCGCAAGCAGAACCAAGAGTCCAACGACTTCTTCATTTGCTCTAGAAATGATTCATAACTTGGCGCCTCCTTCGAGAGCATTGGAGACTAACCAATGCCTTGTATTGTTCAAAATCAATTTGATCCATCAAGAGGGAATAGTTGAGACTCTAGTAGACATAGAAACAACGGTTAACAAGAGTTATTCTGTAGACACAGCACCACCGACGAGCTGGGCCAGGCCCGTGACTGCCCCAAAGTTATACCTGCCCATTGTGGGGCCTAATACACGACGTTGACGAGTTGAGCTTTTGAGATAATCATTAGACAATGTTACTTTTAGAACTTTCATGGCATTGGCCACGATTGAAGCTTATGCTTTAATACCTGCCGTTCTTCGTTCTGAGTTAAATTTTGTATCGTTTTCTGGAGGATGTGGTTCAGCGATGATTCCAAGGCACCTAGACACCACATTTTCAGTTCAAAAATCACACTAAGTTTTAAGACAACAACGGTGACACCCCAAAATGTCGTATCATTAAAAGTTTGTTGATTGGAGACCACGCTCAGGACAACGAACAAAGCTCCATGAAAAAGAAATTATTCACATTTAACGATTAAGCGCCCAAGCATGAAGCCCCTTGACGATTTGAAAGACTTCAAAGCCCACAACCGAGTGCAGTTGTTAAAGAGGGTCATATCCTCATAAACATCCGTTTAAAGCCCACTTTTCAAAGCAGTTTCACTTAGTTTCTCCATCACACCATTCGTCATCCAAAAGCATCACGAAATCGGCTTCATTCAGCATTCCTCACCCCATCCGTGCAGCCATTTGAAAGAAGTGCAAAAAATTACAGATTCATGACGAAACTCATGAATGGCAGATCTACAGCATTTAACACATGCCCGTACTGGCAAGTGAGTCTGCTTATGATTACTTCAGTAACCTTGTGGCCCATTGCCAACCCTCTCACGCTCCCTCGCTCTCTCTCTTCTTCCGTCACACACAAGGCTGGCTCAAGTGCATGTGAAAAGGTCGTTGCAATTAAAAAGCGTGCACTGACTGAAGTAAGGGAAATCTTGAAGTGTCCAGGTCTACTGCTTGCGAATGCAAGAGACGACTTAAATATGAACGCCTGGTGACTTAAGTGCGAAGAGTCATTCAGGACGTGGCCCAGGGCTGTGAGTGTTTGTCTTTATTACGAAATGGCTAAACTGACTGATGTCTTTGTATGTGGGTGGAATTAATCCTTTTTTTTCGTTTTTCTAAGAATTCAAGGCTAGCCAGCGGACAGAAATGTGGTGTGAACTGGAATGACTGTCTGCCCTGGATTCTTGGGAAAAGCTCCTTGAGGGGCTCGTGCAGTTGACGGTCATAATTTGCGGTTCATGTTGGTCGAGAGGTAAGTTGTTATTCTGGGAAATCCTCAATTGTGAGAACTGCAAAAATAGTGCCAGCCGCAATTTTCACCCATCGAAAGCTTATTTTGGTCGATTTAATCTGAGTGAAAGGACTGGCTCTGTTAATGACGTCTAAGGACATATCCATCATCGGCGGTATAAAGCGTTTCAGTTGGTGTAAGTGTTAAAAAAGATTCAAATCGGTTGATTTCACTGCGAACCCAGCGTCATCACGTTTGTCTTAGTCAGTGATATTGATGTGGCGGTTTCGACAATACACTGGCACACAGCGGACCCTTTTATTGCTGCATTGCATTTTCTGAATGATTTTTCCCGATTGATTTCCATTCAGCTTCGTTTGCAAAAGTTAACGAAACTTAACGATACTTAACGAAACTGATCAAAGTTCTTGTTGTGGTCACAGTGTGTCATATCTGTCGATTGCTTGAATTGATTTCAATCTCCTTACGTCCATTACGGTTACACGTTAAAGATGAAGTTCCAATCCGCACCCAACAGCAGCGCAGGAACAGAAGGATTCAGGATTCCCTAAACCTCGAACTACTAATCAAGTCGACGAATACCCCAGGTGACCTTCCCTCCCACAAGAAGGACAATCAATAAATGCAGGCCATCCATTGTTGGCCTCACGAGAAAAATCTTTCTTGCGACATCGTGCCACGCCCCATCCTCCACTCTGTGAGCTCTTTTTTTTTGTTTTTGGTAACGCCCCACCCCCTGTTGCTATACGCAATCTCGTTTTTTTATTAAATCAAGCATCGCCCTCCAGGCATTCATTCGGTTTCAGATTTCACAAAAGCATCCGCCCCCAACCAGCCCAGCGTGCATTTCAAAGTCCATCCAAACAAAGCACAACAAAAAAAACGCCATAACAGACCTGTTAAATTTTTCATCCAGCTCCGAGATGTGCTCACGCTCTGCGCCTCATACTCACCTGAAAATGTCAGGCAATCAAGTATTTAAATTGGTTTACCTTCAACGGCAAACGATTGAATTCCGTTGCGCACACGTGCTAGATCCTCCTGGGTCGTATCTAAATTTTTTATAATCATCCCCGTCTGCAAGGCGGGATGAGCGCCGCGCCCGTGGAATGGGGCATAAACGCATGCATGTGATCTCATTTAACGTTTTCGTTTCTATGTCGCGCCTGGATGGCTCGCATATCCCCGCAGGACTGATGAACACATCCCGCGTGCGGAAATTATTGCTCTGACTGTGCTTTGTGCGCAGCGAGTGTGACTTTAAAGGACGGTGTGTCGTGCGTGGCTTGTGATTTAAGTTAAATCGAATGAACCGCCATGCTCGTACATCTAAGGCTTGGATCTGCAATACATTCACATTCCAGGACAGTCGGAGGGGGGGAATGGATATGCTTAGGCGAAACTTAAGTCGAAAATAGAAATTAAGTTGATTAACTTTCCGCCATTTGTGTCCAAAAATTTTAAGCAGTTTACTGTTTTTTTTTTGGCTCTAATTCGATTCGGGACACGAGTCCTTGTTGGCGGTGGTCCGTTGCTCCGGTGGGAGATGTACAACAGTCCCTGGGGCCTGGGTGTGGATTGTAGTTATCGTCTATCGATTGATTTTGTGGACAAGGTTTTCATTTTTCACTTCCCTCCTGAGCACTTAGGGGTTGATGAATAGGTTTTCATTATGAGCCCCTAGGGTGCTGAAAGGTGTTGGCGATGCATTGAAGAACTTCCCATCTATTCGATGGCTTGGGGTGATTAACAAATACTGCGTAATTCGGTTGAAATTAAAGTCCGCAGATGAGGTGGATAGGGAATTTCATTTATCTCAAGGCGGAGTGAAAGCGTGAAGCATAAAAACGATATGGGGTTTGCAACGTTTATGTGAGTCAGAGAGTTGACTCATTTGTAAAGCCATGTCACCTGTGTGACTGAATTAAGTACATTTGCTCCCGAATCTGTTTCAATCAATCCACACACAGTTGTAAACAAGCATTTTCAAATTCAAGAAAAGAGTTTTCCTCGAGTTTTAACCTTCGAAACTATTGTGTACATCTGTGTGCCTGCGGAAGCGTGTACCAAAGCCATTATCAGAGCTATGAAGTGTGACATTGACAACACGAATTGGAACAGTTGGACAGTAAAACGTTTACAACTCTGTTAAATCGAGTTTCTGGCAAATGACTGGGAAATCTTTACGTGCGCCGCGATAAAATTCACAGTCAACGTAACTTCCAACCGCAGGCTCGAGTACATTTATCGCCTAATTCGATTACAGTTGTTGACAGAGAATCGAGTGGAGCTTTACGAACACATCCCTCTAATGGAGAGAAACGCAGGAAAATGGTGAGCATTATAGTGACAAACAAGGCGAGTGGTATCTAGATGTCACAAGATATTGATTTTGAAGGGATCTGGGCAGACATCTGGTCTCCAGACTAGGGGACTAATGTACGATCTTCGCCGAAGGTTAAAGAACCTATGTGTCATATCATGGTTTGTATGATGTTTCGTGCGGATAGACTGTCTCGAATAGGGGACGGTGTCGCTGCCATAGCAACATAGCAACAATCCCCATGATTTGTGGACGTCAGTGAAAGAACTTGAATCATTAGAGAGCTGGTTAACGTCAACTCTGATCTTCTTAACCAATCATTTCCTTAGCTTTCAGAAGCTAACAGTTCGCAACGTCATGCTTCCAACTCTCCAGTTACAATTTTTGAATAACTTCGAGAGTAGACAGTGTTAGTGTTTTTGCTGTTTGGCTTTTCAGTGTTATATTTTTGGCAGGCCACGCCTGATTCATCACATGTGCCAAATCAAACATGCTCAGTTAGCTGAAAGCATAGAACAAAGCTTACAAATACCTGAATTTCGAGATCAAAATTCATCCTCTGTGTTCGCTGACCATTCTACTTACTTACTTACTTCTCCGGCCAACTACCCAGGGAGGATCTGAGACCGAGTAAGGGCTGCCTTCCATCGATCACAGTCGTGGTCACACTGCTTCCGGTCATCAGACTAAGCCGGCTTGCATCCGCGATGACTTTTTCTTTATACTGGAGATTAGATCTGCCTCTCCGCAGGTTCAATTTCGAAGACCTTCTTTGCCGGAGCGTTTTTATCCATGCGCTCGATGTTACCAAGCCAGTCGATGGACTTCCGGACTACAAGTACGCGAACTTGACCTGTACTTGAACAGGAATCGATGTTGGCATCCTGCGAAGTTAGGAGCGATCAACAACCTTGCCCTATCTGCATACCGACTTTTGCAGAAGCAGAGATGAGGAAAAAACAGAATATATCCAACATCTGCTCTGCTAGTGCACAGCCCTATTACTGTTCTAGCCCTAGTAAATAAAGTTTCTACGAACTGGATTACTTAAGTAGTGTTGAAGTGAGAATCCTCCTAAGAATCATATACGAATCTGAATGGACTAGTTCTTACGGTAGTTTAACACTCCTTAGCACGGGCACAATGGACCGAATACGTTGGCTTAAGTGATACACGACCACAAGGCCGTTAGGACACCCAATTACCTACCTACCTACCTTGCCCTAGCTGCACAGGATCGTCCTGTCATATTGCAAGTTTTAGCTGTTCAAAAATGCGTATTTAGGTATAATTCTTAATTACTTACGAAGTCGAAAGGCATAGTTAATGTCAAAGTGCAACTTACAGTGGCCGCAGAGAGCAAGCTTCAATAAGTTCGTTAAGTTATTTTTAGTCGTTTGTCACAAAAGGTTCGTTAAATGCAAGCTATTCAAGGCACAGTGACCAAATTGCGCACCAATTTCACGCTATTTGACATCAAGCCAGCTACTCGTTGGTGGTGACACTATTTAGTGCGTTTTATGGTCCGACAGAATCATTAGACAGTATTTTTTCAACGATGACGCTGACAATAATGTTACTTTTGTCAATTAGCGGACGCCATAGTTCAATGATTTCAAACTTGCTAAACCTGGTCGTTTTGTCGGTATAACCTGGTGATTCTATCAACGTGTCACACCACACGGCACACAGCACTCGAATTTATGGGCCAACTGAGAAATGAGTTCGGTTAGCAATTTATCTCTTGTTTTAACTAGATCATGTCACTTGGCGGTTTTAGACTATTCTTATTTGGTATACGTCAAATCACTCGTCTATGCAGATAAACGAGAGTAATTTGCACCATTGGAAGACAACATTATACGTGCAGTTGCAGAGACAGCCGTACCAACCCACACGCTAGAAAAAGTGATACGAAACAAGTGCAATAACACGAGATACCCGTACCAGCCTACACGCTCGAAAAATTGAACCAAATATGTAGTTATGGTCGATATTTACATAAAATAATTCCTAAAATGTAAATAACAAGCATTGATTTAGCAACTCAAATAAATATTTTACATTTTTGTTGTTTGCCAATTAAAAAGCAAACGCTTAAAAAATTACACTGTTTTTCTACAGTGAAAAGCATTGAAATTGTGTTTACATATTTAAATTGTCTGCGTGTTTAATTGCATTTATAATATCCTGCGAGAGGTTTTACTGCCTCAAAGATAATTAGCAAATAATGCCACAAAATGAACGGAAACTAGTGCGGGTTGCCCGATAATCTTCGAATTGGACTTTCGGCTTTTGATAATTCCATGTAGCCACTCCCCTGTAAACAGGCACAATGCATGGAACAATCGAATAGGTTTGAGGTTTATTCGAGGCTATGATGTCACTCATAATTAAACGTAGGTCCATTGTGTTACCACGAACTCTCCAAAAAACAGAATAATAGCGTTTCTTGACCACAGTAGAATAAGGTGTGCTGGACAGCTTTGTAGGGACAGTGTCTGACGTCAGCGCCAGAATTTTCATGTCAACATATATATAAAGGCGGAAACGAATAAATATTTTTTAAACACTTAAAAGGTACAACTAATTGTTTAGCTACTCATTATTGCTTCAACAATGGTATATCAATAAATCACTTAAATCCATTGACTTTACATCGAATTCGTGTTTTTTAGAAATTGATTTGTGATGTAACCTTAAGAAAAAATAGCTGGAGCTGGTCAAAGGGGTCCCCGGTTCGAAACCCAGTGAAAGCAAAGTTAAAACGCTTTTATCGGGTTTTCAAATCTGGTCCAGTCACCATTTGCCGTTGGGATCAAATTAAAGACACTATTACTGGAGTTTTCGATCGGTGGCAGTAGTCTGACTATGGGTATCACAATGGACCAGTGTGCTGGCGATTTCGATGGCAGCCCAACTTCCTAACCAAACCTAACCTTAAGAAATACAACAAAACCTAGGTGATGGCGGTTTTGATAAGCTGCCCCGCGTGATGGTTTTCCATCATCATGGTTCCCATGTTTGTCACATACTTGATGCCGTCAAAAAATGTCTACCAAGTGTCTTCATTCTTTTGCTGGCCAATCGTGGGCAGTTACATAAAAGTTGCCCCAGAGTGTATATCTCCTCCGACGCCTTGCAGTTCCTGCATGTATTACACGAGAACAGTCATAGTCTGTGAACATGGTAGCCGATGAGATTGTGTCCTGTGATAATGCCGAGTAATAAATGTCCGTCCACATGTCATGTCATAGCAACGCCCATCGATTGTGGACATTTTTTCTGTTTAAAATTTAATAATAATAATGTGAGTAGCGCTACGGTCAGAGGTAGACCTGGTTCGAACCTCCACAGTAACCACTCGTGTTGTGCGTGCTATTGTTCTCTTACGAGTGGAAGGGACTTGCAGTTTTATGCCGTCTCCGAACGACCAAGTTTGTGAAGCTTTTTTTTAGACAGAGTCCCTGACAATGACTCTTCGAGCATTGTCAAGGACTCGAAAGACGTGGGGCCATTAATTATGAAAGCTGAATTGGGGAATGAACCTAGAAGTGGACGCACCTTTCTCTGCATTTTTATTTTTTTAGTAATAACTCATTTTTTCACATTAAAACTTAGCTGTCTTGATAATTGCCAATTGTTCTTAATCATAACCTACTGACACAATGCGGGTACTCTGACCTATTGCGGATGTAAATAATTTCGGGCACTTTGGCTTACACAACTTTTATTATTTATGGAATACCAAGGAAACTTGAGAAAAACTGACACCAAGAGTCGACGCAACTATGAACTAAGCCACGGTGACCGCACATGTTTAATACTAAATTCAGGGAAATTATGCTTAATCGTTAAAAGGGCGGGTGACATACTCACTCCAACTTGACCTACTCGTCAGCTATTACCTTAGTCTCAAATGACAAGCAAACTGTGTTATTAGGGCTGACGTCATGAATGAATGGAAATGAGCATAGAATGGTTTTAAATTTTATATCATGACTCTACAAAACACTGAGCGCAGCTTTTAGTCTAAACTGAAGGAACTGACTGAATTAAGCGACATACATATAGAGCAATTAATTCTCCCGTCCTTGAAAAAGTGAAGACTCTAATAACTATTAACTGACGAAAGGTATTTGAAACCCGATGAACGATGGTATGCCAACAAAAGCGGACAGTAGTCTCCTCACAAAGTGTAAGCCCTCATTTTGCTGAAGATTCACAGCATGGAAGTCTTAGAAAAAGGCACAGCTTCACTTAACTGGCTTAGAAGTATTTTCATGTTGAATGAACTTACTCGTAAGTGCGACACTGGAGGGAGATAGAGAGAAAATTGGCTAGTTACATATAGTCGCTTTAGCGGTGTAACATCGCCTAAAAAATTAAGAATGTGCTTAGAATTAGTCAAAAAATTTAGTATGTTCATGTATAATATATGTGGGCGATGATAAGGAAAATTGGTCATATTCGTGAAATAGTTCATGAGAGGACCAAACCCCTTCAGATGCCTAATGTTGGTTCTCATCCAAACTTCCGAAAAATTGTGTGTGACCTCAGGGGTTCCTCAAGGTAGCCACATTGGCCCCCTTATTTGTCACTGACGTTGTGGAATTGTAACATTTTATTGTTTGCTGAGGGATGATGTGATGTGATGGGAAGATGTTCATTATCTCCAATATCTGACTATGCACCTGGAAAGCTTATATTTCGGGTGCACATAATAACTATTATTATCTGAATGTTTGTCAGAGTTCCTATTCTCGTCGTAAGTCTGCTTTTTTGCATTCCTACTCTACGGTAAAGCCGTTTCTCGTGATTCTTTAATAAAAGTGAATAAATTACACTGCGTTACATGATAGATTAACAGATAGCTGGAATGAATAGGTAATGAGCCATAGATTAAAAGTTCCAAGCATATGTGGTATCCATCATGTCTAGTTTGCGAGGTACATAGGGTTACATTATTTCACTCTAGGTGTTTAATGGGAAGCTTACGTTATCGATGTATTATACCTTTTTATTGTTATGTTTTATTTAGAAATCGTGGATTTACAAAATACTGCTGTTTCATTTGTATGTGGGACAGCAGAGCCACCGAAAAGCACTATACTACAAAATTATGTCCTGAAAGGTCAGAGTTTGTTTGCAGAAATTCTAAACTGAAACATGTACCCTTAGTAGATCCTGAAAATGGCATTTTACCACCACTCCACATAAAACTTGGTTTGATGAACATTTTTGTCAAAGCTATGAATAAGGAGGGTGATGGTTTTTTTATATTTTTATTAGTATTTCCTTAGTTAAGTGACGCAAAATTGAATTAAGGTAAATTTGTAAGACACCAAATACGCACGTTGATGAAAGACCAAAATTTCGATAAACAACTGATTGACATGGAACTTGGTGCCTGTTCATCACTAAAAGCAGCTATTAAAGGACTTTTAGGGAGCCACAGAGCCGATAATGCAGAGCAGCTAGCTAACGAATGTTAAAAGCATACGAAACGTTGGATTGTAGAATGACATTAAAAATTCACTTTCTGCGCTCGCATTTTTCTTTCCATCTCATCTTGGTGCGGTCAGTGATGAGCAAGGTGAGAGGTTTCACAAGGATATGAAGAACGATTTCAAGACCATTGGGACACAACTGTGCTGGACGATTAATGTTGGCGTTGAAAACGAGAGAAAATAAAAAAGTGTATTGTATTGTAAAGCTCATTTTTGGCTCAATGGGTACGTAAATAAGCAGAATTGTCGATTTTGGAGTGAATATCAGCCAGAAGCATTGCAAGAGCTACCAATGCATCCAGAAAAAGGTCACAGTTTGGTGCGGTTTATGGACTGGTGGCATCATTGGACCGTACTTCTTCAAAGATGATGCGAATCACGTAACTGTGAATGGTGAGCGCTACCGTAAGATGATATCTTGACTTGCATGACATTTGGTTTCAACAAGACATGTCACACAGCACTCGCAACAATGGACTTATTGAGGGGCAAGTTCGGTGAACATTTTATTTCACGTTCGGGACCGGTCAATTGGCCACCTAGATTTTGCGATTTAACGCCTTTAGACTATTTTTTGTGGGGCTATGTTAAAGCTCATGTCTATACAGACAAGCCCGCTTCAATTGACGCATTGGAAGACAACATTGAAGCATTTATTCGTGAGATACCGGCCGAAATGTTGGAAAGAGTATGCCAAAATTGGGCTAAGCGGATGGACCATTTGAGGCGCAGTCAAGGTCAAGATTTGCATGAAATAATCTTCAAACATTAAATTATATGGACCGTACTATCGATTCAAATTAAGATTTCATGCATTTTTCTGAATTTTATGTGTTTTTTTTTTTTGAAAAACTTTCATATAGCTTTTAAAGAATCACCCTTTATATATTTCTACTAAACGAATGGAATAAGAAAACATGACATTTCAAAGTCGGTACCTAATTTTTTTTTTAGCGCTGTGTTATCATTCGACATTCACGCCATGGAAAATGCTAAGGCGCTGTACTTGTGAGTTCTCTTTAAGACACTTTCATTTAGGCACCTTAAATGCTGCTTTAAGCTACATTTATTTGAATTTTGCGCCATTTAACAGTATAATGATGCCAACGTAAAGATAACAATATGACAGCTGACATTTCGTGGTTAGTTAAAATGGAGCGCTATATGAAAGAACAACGCATTTTCATTGTAGAGCAATATTTTAAACATAATGAAGGTTTGTCAGCAACGTACAGTCCACAATTTTAGTACAAAATCGTCAGTGATGAAGCTCGTTTTCATCTTGATGGCTTCATTAATCGTCGAAAATTGTCGCATTTGGAGTTCAGAAAACCCACGAGTGATTGTTGGGAAACAAATGCATTCACAACGCGTGACTGATTGGTGCGGGCATTATCGGACAATTCTTCTTCGAAAATGCGGCTGGCCAGGCAGTAACAATTGATGGTGTTCGGTACATGATAACTCAGCTAAATTAGAAGATATGGAGGTGACCAGCAGGTGGATTCAACAAGACGGTGCCACACAGCCAGAGAAACAATTCAATTTAAGCATTAGTCATGTCCTAATCGTCTAATCGGCCGTTTTTACAATCAGAATTGAACATTCAACTCTTGCAGTTTACCGCCATTGGACTACTTGGGGTTTTTTGCAGTCAAAAGTCTAGAAGAAATTGGGAGGCGTATAACAATCTTCACATCACTAGAATTGCATCACTTCAAAAAGAGTGTCATTGTCCTTTGGTGATTAAAACTACCTAAATAAACAGAACATGGTTGAAGCTGATGTTGAACTTAAGTGCCTTCAGCTTAACTGGGTAATCATGGGATAAAGTAAGTTCGACGAGGACGAACAATTTCAAAGACAACCCTGTTAGCGCAGCAATCATGGCCATCGTATTTTATGCTGAAATTGCCATAAGCACTTGGATAGAACTGTGGTGTGAGTTTTCAAATCACAACTTCATGTGATACATAGTCGGGAAGCACTTTTTGGCACCAATTGTGTCTTAGAACATCACTCCAATGACACTGTTGGGCAACGTAATGGAACGACTCGCAAACCGTCAAAAATAAAAAAGGAGTCCAATCTGTGCAAAGGGCGATTAGAAACTGAAGACGTCTGAGGGAATTACGTAGCCATGAACTGAAGAAACCAAATCTGAGTTTTATTTCCTTGTCAGAATGGTAGCTTTGGCAATCATCAGCCTCATGGAATCAGTGGGTACAACGTATCTCCTGGTAACGCGAGTGACTTGTGGATTTGGCATAAGCTGGGGATTATGAACAAGAACCCTTTTGTGATTTAGGGCAGCTTTGCTATGACATTTTTAAAAATAAGATGAGAAGCAACAACCAGGGGTTGGCTACAAGGAAGGACAAGCTAGTTGACTCTGAGCGAGTCTGAGCCTGTAGGACAGGTGAGTAGACAGCGTCTACGATTGAGTGAGTGTAGAACAGGAGTGGCGATTGATCTCAGACCTCAGCCAACGTGTTGTGCAAAACTGAAGACAGCCAGCAAGAGGTCGGTGTTGTTGAAGTCCCAGATGCAGCCAGGACTGTGGCGCCGTGCAAGAAATGAGGAAACTAATCAATCGTGGGCTGACTGCCAAGATGTGATAAGAATGGCAAAGCTTGTGTGACATCAAATGCATGGAAATGCACGAGAATCCACCACAATAGTGACTTATTGTCCATGGACACAAGCATTCAAGTCCCTACACAGATTCGCTCCTTTTGCTTTATAGGGCTTAACTCGTCAGCTAGGTAGTTTCTTGAATTTTCATTAGGCGGGATATGGATCACCACACTGTTTTAGTTTTAATGTCTCATGTTGACGCTTGATACAGTTATTTGGCCTTAAAACTGACTACATCATGGACAGGCTATAGTCTATGCCCCGCAGAGCGATGGTATAAAACACAAGTAACCAGCTTCGTCCCTTTTCGTTCCAAATTTGGCAATCGAAGACATCAACTCTTTTACTGAAACGGATGCAATGGAAACCTTAAAAAGCAACCCGCAATTCGTAAAAAGAATTGGAATACAAAGGACTTTCTGACTTTGACGGATTTCAGAAAGAGCCACGTGACCTGTGATATCAGCGGCTTGCCTCAAAGTAAATGCGTTTCCTGCCTAAACTCTGTAAAGACAGACTTCCACATAAGGTACTACAAAGCACACTGCATGGGAGGCCTGCTGAGCACCAAATGATGTCTTTTTTTTTCCAAATCCGTTTGCTGTCACCAGCACACAACTCCAAAGATAATATTTCCAGCCACAAAGGGGAGATGTCATCTACAAGCACTCACCTTTGACAGCTGAATGACTCGCAAATGGGTTGCTCCTCGAACAGCGGGAACGAATCAATCTAAATCCTTGTACATTTACCGTAACTCCTTACACACTCATCACTATCATTCACCGATCACGCGAAGCCGCCCCCAAACTGCACGACGCACAGTGAAATTCTCCCAATTAATTGATATTATTTTCTTATTTTTTACCCCGTGAAACAAACAAAACCCGAGTGGAAAATATTTATTTCCCCAAAGACAACGGTGCACACACCTCAAGCAATTCCTCCTATATTTTATTTCACTTTTTTTCTGTATTTTTTCCAGCAAGCACAGGTGTTCTTATTTTTCACATTCGCATCACTTCGACGAGTGAGAATCTTTAAAGCACAAGCTCATGTGGGAAAAGAAAACACTACGGGACCGAGGTGTTTTTTCCTGTTTTCGCTTTAAACTGTACACACCCCCATACGCACATATACACGACCGTTCGAGGAATACCGTAAAGAAACGATTGCTAGCGGTTAGCAGAGCATCAGCGAAACAACCGAACTTGTTGCCACATCGACGAAAACTGAGTTCGCTCCACGATGGAAATTGCCTATAAGGTTGACGCGAGAGGAACTGTGGAGACTTTCCGTTGCCAGAATATCCTTTCGGCGGTTGAGAAGCTTGTGCTGAAGTCTCCACTGGAGCGGGGAGGCGCCGGGCGATTGAGTTTGTACTCAATTTTCAACTGTTGCTGCGGATGGATACATGTTGTTACGCTTTGAGCGAATATTAAATGTTGCCCATACGCTAGAGTGTCCGGTTGTGTGTTATTGTAGTGCATCGAAAGTCATAATAATTGGTTAGTGGGAGTAAGAAGTAAACGTGGAGAATCGCATTAATAAGCTCGTGGCTTGTCTAAGAAGACTCGTTGATCAGGTACATTTATTTCTTCAGACAGAGTGGCCAGATAAAAACGATATGAAAATAAAATTGAATCAATTCACAACGGCGTGAGATATAGAATTGATCATGGCCTTATATTGGAGCCTCATTCATGCCATTATGTATGGAGAACCACATTTATCAAATGGCTACTTCGGCTTTGTGGCAGTGCTTCAAGCGGCCCGTCCAAATTTTGATCGCTCAGTCCAATATGTGCGGCGCCATTCCGGCAATAGCGTGCCACATGCTGTCCCCGAGCTCGTTCAAAATAGTTTGCTCGTTAGCGTAGAATAAGGATTTGATGTAGGGAAAATATTCGAGTGATCGCGGCTGTCAATTGCTGACCGCTCCCGTGAGATGAACCTGTGTCATGCAGTGTCAAGCTGTGTTTCCAAAAATTAGATTTTGCATGGGTACACCTTAAGATCCAACTTTAAAATGTTGCTCTGCGGAATTGGCTGGAACGACGACGAGTTGAGACAGATTTCCGATTGCACGTTGTCTTCCGTGGATGAGTACCTCTCTCAAGACATTCGGTCACTTAACATCCGGAGCTATGAGAGCTGATCTTAAATTAAAGCATTGGCTTGGCCAAGGAAAATGGCAAGAATATTCATCTTAAGTTATTGTCCAGGCTGACGCATAAAAAGGTATTTCACATGACCTTTGAAGTTAAATTATCTATTTTTATTTAGCTTCAGTGGGATTATAAAGGGTGATTAAATTTTAAGGGCCGATGTTGAATGTGACCCACACCTAAACGTCAAGTATTTTTCCGCATTTCATTTGACATTTCTCAATTTCAGACTAACTCAATTTGAACCATGGAAAGATACACAATCGAGCAATACGTTAAAGTTATTCAATCTTATTATGAAAATGGGTGTTCAAATCAAAATGCATATCGTGCACTTCGTGATTTTTTCGGTCAATTTAATCGTCCAAATGTGCGTACAATCGGAAAAATCGTGCAAAAATTTGAGGAGACCGGGTCTGTAGGAGATATGAAAACACCAGTGCATGCTCGTACAGCTCGTACTGCAGAAAATATTGTTGCTGTTCGCGATAGTGTGGCTGAAGAGCCGTCTACCTCAACTCGTCGTCGTGCCCAACAATTGCACCTCTCACGCTCGTCGTTGATGAACATTATGCATAAAGACTTGCATTTACACGCTTACAAGGTGCAATTGACTCAAGAACTCAAGCCTCTTGACCATTTCAAGCGTCGTCAATGGTCAGAATGGTGGCAAGACATGGCAACAGAGGATGGTCAATTTTCGAAGAAAATCATCTTCAGTGATGAGGCACATTTTCACCTCAGTGGATTCGTCAATAAGCAGAATTGCCGCATTTGGGCGAATGATAATCCAAGAGTGATTGTCGAAAAACCAATGCACCCACAAAGAGTGACTGTTTGGTGCGGTTTATGGGCTGGCGGCATCATCGGGCAGTATTTTTTCCAAAATGAGGCCGGTCAGGCAGTTACTGTGAATTGTGTTCGCTATCGTGAAATGATAACGAACTTTTTATGGCCCGAATTGGAAGATATGAATGTGGACGATATGTGGTTTCAACAGGACGGTGCCACTTGCCACACAGCTAACGAAACAATGGCTCTTCTGCGCGACAAATTCAATGGCCGTGTTACCTCGCGTGTTGGCGATGTCAATTGGCCGCCAAGATCGTGTGATTTGACACCGTTGGATTTTTTCTTTTGGGGTTATTTGAAAGAAAAGCTGTAGGTCGAGAAGCCAGCAACAAACCAAGAACTAAGGATGAGATAATTCGGCACATTAACGGCATGGAACCTCAATTATGCTTCAGCGTCATCGAAAATTTGGATCATCGGATGGAGGTGTGCCGCCGAGGTCGCGGCGGCCATTTGGCCGATATTATGTTTCATACATAATATAACCGTACCAATATTATCATAATAAAAAAAATGACAATAATTTCCTATATAAATTGTATTTTATTCAAAATCAACATCGGCCCTTAAAATTTAACCATGATGGATATTGATTCTCCAGGAAAGATCACAAGTTTTGTCTTGGATATCTTGAATTGCAAATCGAGCGACGTCTTTCCACTTTACTGGCCATTTCAGAGTTTACTCTATGACTTTATTGCTGGTCCGGAGGACTTGCTTGCTTGCCACTCGTGGTCTGGGGAACTTGTTTGCTTGCTTCTCGTGGGATACCGCGGCCGTGAGAGAGAGTGTAGTTCTGAGTGATCGATTCTATTGGATAGGACAGGACGTCCCTTATACATTTGTTAGTTTAAGTAGATGGGTTGAGGGATGTGAGCCACGTCCCGCTAAGCACCTATTGTGATGCCCGTTGCCTTAGTGTGTTGCTTACCTATCCTGAAATCTAAAAAGATATTTTAGTCGTATTTTTATTAGATGCTGGGGATCTTAGAAGAAATGTTCTCCCATTTTTATTTCGTGGGACTTCAGATGATAATGGCCAGTTTGTGCTCCAACTACCATCTACAGCATTGAAGGAGTTTGTTTGTTTTTGCACTATTCAACTTTGGCCAGAGTATCCGAGTGGTCTCGTTCGGATTCTCCATGATCGTCCACTTATTTCTTGACAACCGTAGGAGGTGGTTTTATCGATGGAATGCCATGCCATGTGTCGGTTTCGGCCCTTTCGTATCAAGTTCACCGGCTGCTTCATTGCCGACTATGTCCCGGTGACATGGGACTCAGCGTACGAGGGGCGTTCAATATATTCTCGGTATCGGGGTGAAGCTATGGTTGTATATATATAATTGACTTATTTATCAAGTAATACTATTATTTTAGAGCATTCAAAGTAAAATTTCATATAAATGTAATTATTAATTCGCGTTTTATCTCTATTGGCAACTGTGACGATGATGGTGAAAATTGAGCATCGCGCTGTAATTTAATTTCTCACTAAGCAAGGAAAAAGTCAAAAAACAATTCATGAAGAGTAGGTGGCTGTTTACCGGGGTTCCGCACCTTCAGTATCAACTGTGCAAAAGTGGTCAAGTGATTTCAAGAGAGGCAGAGAGAGCATTGAAGACGACCCCCGCTCCGGCGCCTGCTTGTACAAGAGAAAGCGTCAAAGAAGTCGAAAAACTTGTTCTTGAGGATGCCCGAATAAAGGTGAAAATGATGGCAGAGATCACCAAGCTTTCAATTGGTACCATTCACACCATTCTTCATGACCATCTTAACCTTTCAAAGGTCAGTGCAAGGTGAGTGCCACGAATGCTCACAGCGCCTCAGAAAAAAGTGAGAATCGCATGCTGTAGAGAGCTTTTGGAGATGTGTAGTGAGAACGCGGACGGTGTTATGGATCGAATTGTTACTGGTGACGAAACATGGGTCCACCACTATGACCCTGAAAGCAAACAAGACTTCATGCAGTGGCATAAAAAGCGGGTGTGTTGCTTCTTCATGACAACGCTCCTGTTCACACGGCGCGAGTTTCCAAGGCTGCTGCGCCAGATTGTGGTTTCGAAGAGATCCAACACCCACCCTATAGTCCAGACCTTGCCCCTAGTGATTATTTCCTGTTTCGTGGAAAAAGATTTTCAGATGATGAAGAACTCAAGTCGGCAATAAATGGGTATTTTGCAGAGATAGATGAAATTTATTTTTTTGAGGGTTTAAAAAAGCGTATCTCAAGATGTAACAAATACATTGATGTTAGGGGATATTATATTGCAAAATAAAAACAATTTAAATTGAATTCGCATTTTTCTTCATATCGATACCGAGAATATATTGAACGCCCCTCGTAGAGTAATAGAGTGCTGTGTGCTGCGAGCACGGATTTGATTTCTATTGCCATTTTTGTTTTGATCTGTCAATAAGAATGGTAATATCTGCTGGTAGCATTTCTAACATTAATATCATTCTGGCCTTTTTCTGGACATTCTTTGACTGCCAGGACCTGCGCTTGAAAAATACTGCCATAGTCAGGGATTCCGATGAAAAGTGCATGTTTATCAATTCTGGCGCTTGTGCCTTTTATGATATTCGATCCATCTGTGTAAACGTGGATGGAAGACCGAACTTCCGAAATAAAAATGAAATTATCGTGGATCCCTTTGATCTTTTCGGAAGAAAAGTTCTCCGCGGAATCTTTGGTTCTAAGCTAGACCATGAGAGCTCATTGACTCCGGCCTGAAAAATGTTCGATTCGTAGGAAGTGGAACATGTTAGTTTGTGGAACAACGCACGATTGAATTGACTGATACAAGCGCAAAAGAAATTCAACCAACTCGGTACTCGAGGCTGGAGACAGGGTGATTGGTTGAGGTCCACCCTATCAGTACCGCCAAATAAAAAGATCGCATGTGCAAGATGTCTTAAATTTAACAACTTGAAGCGGTGGTTCTAGCATGGTCAAGGATATAGGCGGCTGTAGCTCAGGCTCAGACTCTGCACACGAGTTCCTTAGATCGTTCGCCTTCTTTACTACTCACTCCTGGAAGTGCGACAAAAACGTTATCAGGACTTCCGCGTGGTCAGTAGAATGATGCAGTTTCATGTGTCCAGTTCGCAGAAGTTGGTCCAAATGGTATCTTCTTCGAGGAGGCCTAGAAAATATGATTTCTTTTTAAACTGAAGGTTGCCGACGAACGAATCAAGGCTTGTCTTCGAGTAAATTGAAGTCTACATATCACCATCATCAGTAGGAAAACAAACCACACTCTCACATCAAGTCCCCTCAAGTCATTTGGCATTCAAACCCTTCTCCACAAGATCGATCATTCGCAATGCGCAATCCCTCGGCGTTACTTAAGCTAATAGCCTCCACTTCCCCAGCAATTACTTTCAAATGATGTATAGTCTTAGCCCTAGTCCTTGAGGAATCATATTCCATTCACTCTCTCACTCCATTCAGCTCCCGTAAGACCTCGGCCATCACGTCAGATCGGCTGAACTTACGAGAACTGCATTCGCAGTAGTGCATCACTTTCCCATGAGAAATCACTGCCACACAACAGCGTTAACTGAATGGATACTAATCCATTTGTGAAATGAATTATTGTAAGTTTCCAGATGACGTACATCAGTTGTGCCACGTCTTGTCTTTCGCGTGGCATTCAATTTTCTCAAATCCATTTGAGGAGCAGGAAAGCCATCGGCTCTACACCGCGCCACCTTCCCCCCAAAATGATGTCGCCCGAAAAACAGACGAAAGGACATCCATCCATTTGACGTGTTCGCTCGTATTCAACCGGGAATAGGAGCGCTCGGCGGCAGGGTTCGGGAAATGCTTTCAATTTGTACCCGCAAGCACAAACCTGTTTCAGGGTTCCGTCTTAAAGAGCTGCGCCCTCTCACACCCTCCCACTCTCTCACTGATTCTCTCACTCTTCCCCCTCCCTCTTAATCAAACTCGCCGCCGTGTTTCTGTGAAGGGAATCCTCACAGGACAGCCCTACAAATGTACAAACAATAACGGTTTTGTTTCGTTTATTTGTATTTGATTTCTATTTTCATTGGCATCGGTGCGATGGCGGGGGGAATCCGCTCTTAAAGGAGACTCCCTGCCGGCCCAAGTGCGGACTTTGGAGAGGCCTTGGATAGCAGCGACGAGGAGTGCGGCAGCTGGCAACTGTTTATTCAGAAATAATCGATTGTGTGCTCTTGTTGTTTTGTTGGATGTGACAGAGCGGCAACAACAGAAGCGGCAGCAGCAGGAGTCCCATTCGGGGGCGCATTGGGCGTGGAATTTGTGTATCCTTTTCGAAATGGATACAGACGATGATGAGTTGGGAGAAAGGGAGAAATGTTGCCAGTGGCGGTTCTCACGTGGTAATCCATTCATGATAAGATGACGGGCGTGCGCATTTCGGACGTCACTCAAAATGTTGCTGCTTTCCTTTCGGCGATGCTGGTGGGTTTGAGAATGGTGCAGAGACATGCTGTTTGGTTGAGGAATGTTCTGAAGCGGTGATGTGTCCGGATTTAAGCCGAATTTGTGAAACATTTGCATCTGTGGCCGTGTGGATTGTTGAGATATTCATCTCTTGGTCCTCTTGATCCTGGAGTTTTCACAGTGGACTTAACTCAATCATGTGTGCTTTTCATTTAATAAAATGCAATAGATCTACTTTCCGATTTGCGTCCATTCGTTATTTGACTATCCGCAGGGTTTAGTCTTGAGGCCCATATTTTATTCTCACTTTGTCAATTCTGTGTAGCAAAAGAGCACGTACTGCATAGTGAACGGTCTTCAGCTTCTTACAGCGTGTTGATCTTTCGTGCACACACATATTTTTTTTTGTTACTTTTTGTCAACCTTTGGTGCATATACGTGTTGCTCCAGGCCAGATGAGACCACCCCGGACCAGATCTCCACACTGAGGCTGCTCCTGTAAAAGACCAAAGATGTGCAGATCGACACTCACCAACTACTCGTCCATCAACGGCAGAACTCAACGAACTGTCAGTGAGGCGATTGCTAGCATTTCGAGCATTAAGCCGCTGAAATGAAACTTGAATGAACGCACAACATTCCCTATGTCTAGGGCACACAATGGGGACCAGAAACTTCAATAGACAAAGATTTCGGCTAGGCAGTGGATAGTAAAAGAAACATCAGTGCGAGGTCCAACGCAGAACGGCCAGACTCAATAGGTAGGAGGATCAGATTGAAGGATCAAGCTTAGGTTATGATCGTTTTATCATCATCATCTATCATCATCGATCATGGTATTGATCGTTCTAGTCCGACTTTCCGTAGCCGAGACATGGACCATTTTAAATGCAGTTCAAGAAGTGTCCTGTCATGTCTCTTCGAGAGAAAAGTTCTGCGTGCGGTCATTGGTCATATTTGCTTTGATGGCGTCTGGAGAAGAAGATTATTCAGGTGTCTACGGATCCAAAGCCTAAGGTGGCTGGGTCATGCAGAGTGTATGAATAGCTTAACTCCGGCCCGAAGAATCTTCTGCTGCGCACCTGTGCAAAGCACAATAGATGACGCCCGCGTCTAAAATGGCGTACATAAGTGGAGAAGGACCTCAATCGACTGGAAGCCACTAGCAATAGATCACGTTTGGGGTCCAAATTGTCCTCAACGATCACTGTTATTGCTCATGTCAACTTGACATACACTCTCCTCGTAGCGCGGTATTCACTAGATACAGGATACACTAGATACACTGTTGTGAAGTGAACCAATGTATGCATGGAAGGCCCTAGGCAACAGGGCGCATATCCACCCCTCTGCGATTGACAGCTGTCAACACCACTCAAGCTCTTAGCTTTTACAAATCAGACCAACTGTAGGGTTACACAGATGACATCGAATTGGTCTCGCGCGTTCCAAATGTTCCGTGGCGGAAGCTCTTACGGCGAAGGACAAGCAAACGATCTGGTCTTCGGAACAAACCAAAATATATGCTGTCGAGCAAAAATCATTCCATCACACAACAACAAAACATTACCATGAACATATTCAATTTTGAGGTATAGTTAAAGAACTTGTCTAACTCGGTACCGACTTAGAATACCCCTGGCAACAGTTGCTACTTCGGTTGTTCCCACTTTGTCTGCCATATAGCCAGTCCTGCTACATATATGGAACCGAAAGCTAGACGATAAGCAAAACAGCAGAGCTGATACTTGCTGGCTTCAAAAGAAAGAATCCTGCGTCGGATATGGTCCCGTCTGCCAGGAAGGTGAATAGCGAGCTGTACCAACATGGAACGTGGGTGTAGCACTGCGTCGTCCACATCGACGATATAGAGAGCAATGCTACTACTAAGAGACTGGTCGGATCAAAGCCTCTTGGTTCGAAAAGGAGAGATAGACCGAATCTGCTGGTCTTGGCCTACTCAGAAACCCTTCAACGTATACAAATGAATAATTGATTAACGTGATCACCTGCCTTTTAAGCTTTTATCACGAGGTCTTTTACTCTTAGGACCAGTTTCCTACACTGGACCACACGCCTTAAGTTGGACTCTCCAGTGCCAATCCTGAGTTACAGTTTATGGACTTTTTCTCCACATTAGTGAAGTGTGAGGCCTGATCTAAAACCTCTGCTTTTCTTTGGGTCGCAGCACCCGGGTATTTTTTGCAATTCCACACAGATTTAGATCATATTTCTTTCACGTCTCGGAGTCGTGATTAACTCTCAGACATGTATGTATAATCTACACCTCTCCCGGCGACTTTGGATATTGAACCACAGCCACCACGAGACTCCCATTTTAGGGCTAACCTCTGGTGATCAGGCTGAAACATATGCGGGTCTCAGAGGCTTTCCTGATCTCCCCTGGCAGACCAGACTACAGGCTCTAGTCAAGCTACCAGTAGGATGCCATAACATCCTTGGACTGACCGCCATTGTGTCGAACGTCATTCTATGTGTCTCAGGCTATGGTTAAGGTCGACGTAATCCTTTATTTGCGAGCTTAAACCGAGCTTGAACCGTCATAACGAGCACTGAGTAGGTATGCATCCTAAACCAGTAGATCTTAGCTCAGAATTTTAGTCGCCCCTTACGAAAGGCATGTCTTACCTCGGAAAAAATACTAACCCCTACCCGAAGAGGGAAATCTGGAACGTATACAGCATTTCAAACATCTCAATGGACTTTGCAAATAGATATTTATTGAAGTCCGGATCAGTAATTTATGTCGTTTATTACCAAACATGAAACAAAGCCACACTCAGACCCTTCCAGAAGTAGGCAGGGCCTTGGCAATGCCTTCCAGTCTTACATAGCTTCTTGCAATAGATCATCAAGCAGCGTCCTTTGTTTATAAGATGAAGGATGTCAGTTGGTAGAAATAGCCATTAGTAGCGGAGGTGATCATGCTAATCAATTTCGCACATCATCCTCTTTTCTGCCAAAGACGCTCCAGTTCTTGGCTTCATTTCCAGATTTGAAACACGAAATTTTACCGAGCCTTAGTTTTTTTTTGTACAGTAGCTAAAGTCCACGGAGAGTGAACCCTTCAACGGACTCAACGACCATGCTCTCAAACATGTTCCAATCGAAAGACAACACTTCCCACCAACATACCCTCCCAAACATGTTTCAGGGAGACAATGCTGCATCAACACATTGAGTGAAACTCGCCGAGCGCATGACACAACTCTTATCATGAATGAACACTTGACAGCCACGTGAGGAGTGCTTTGTGAACAAAAATCTCCAAAAAAAATCACAGAGCACAGCGTATCCCAAGATGCTTCCCACGTCCACGAGCCATCCCATCCACACCCCCATTCAACCGGTCCCTCCCCCGAAAAACCCCCAGAAAGCAGCACTCAGATGCAATCGATTATTTCTGAATAATTTCACCCTGTCGCCACACACCGCTGGCCGGCCGAGGGACCCCAGACGTGGTTACATTCGCCCATTCCTCGCCGCACGTGGATGTCAATGGAAATGGGAATTCCACAGCGAAACAAATCCCCCATATCCATTGTTTTGTAATTCGCAATGCCTCCTTCTGTGTGTGGCTACCCTTCGCCAACCAGGACAGGAACAATACGACTGGCAGTCAGGCAGGCGGCTGCTTCCTCCAGCATATCGCTTCGAACCGCAAAAAAAATTACAACAGCAGCATAAATCCCTCGCTCTGCCATTTCTTGTTCATCCTCTTTTTCTGGCCCGAACAGCAGGAACGACCACGTAAAATGGATGACTTCCTCTCCCTGCCATTCGGCGATCCCAAGCTTCAAGGTAACACTAGCTCGTGGTGTTGCCGCTGGTGGATCAGGTTACCGAGGAGAGGGGACGAGTGGCGTATCCTTGCAGGGGATACACACACCCGGCGGATTTAAAGTTGTAAAAGTTTGATAGTGCAATGCGATTACACTGGATAATCCCTGGAATTGCGGTTGCTCCGCGGTGGACAGGAGTTAAGTTTCGAAAAGTTATGATGCAGTGTTATCTACCTTGTCTTATCCGGGCTATCCCGTGGACAGGGGAGGGGGTAATTTAAAAGGTTTTCCGACATCTATTTGAAATTGATATGACAGTTGTTTCTGTGTGGAGCTGGGGGGGGGGGAGGGGGGAAAGGGGAGGAATGCTCATTTGATAAGACTTTCACGGTGAGTTTGACTTGGAAAGCTGCAGATGTTTCGGCAGTAATGAAGAATGTAGCCAGTCCACAGGAGGCGAATTGAGGCGTACAAAAGCCAATTTGATGGAAGTGGATGCCAACAGGAGATGTTTCAGCTACCATTGGTCATGTGGAACAGGAGAGTTCACAACTCAGTTCGTAAGAAACTGCGTTCTTTATTCAAACAAATATTTTCAGAGTCTGTAATTGACGCAGTTGAGGGGGTCTCATTTTCTGTACGTCGGGCAAACGATGCTGAGATTCCACTCATCGGGTATGCTTTCCTCCGACTATATCCGACAGATGAGTTTTATGCATGAACCGTACCAACTCATCTCCAGCTGCCTTAAAGAGTTCTGCAGACAGTCTTGCATGCAGCAGCTTTATTCGACTTAAGTCTTGATATCGCTGTCTTGACATCGTCTAGGTCGGGGGGATTTTTATTCTGTTATCGTCCATTGTAAAACATTGGAGTAAAACATGCTGCCTGATAGCGGTGTAATGTCTTCATCGCCGTTTAACAGCCTAACGATGTGATCTCTCCAGATTCTCAGTGTTTACTGCAACTCTACTTCGAGTTCTCCGCCCTCCACATGACATGCTGAAGTTTAAACACATTGGAGAGTTGTTGTATCCGATGGTAGATCTTTCGCACATCATTCCTGCCGTAACACCTTTCCATTGCCCTGATCGCTCGAGTTACAAGTACACACTCATATCACCTACCTCCCTAGTCAACAACCACCCTCCACACATCACAGCTGATTGCGACTCAATCTTGTTAGTTGGCATGAGCCATGCTTGGGCTAGGCTTTAGGCGAGCTTGTCTCTTTGTAACTCGTAAAAAAGTTAATAGATGTGTGGGAGAAGATGTTTGTGAATAAGAAGATTTAGTCTCAAACGAACTCTATACTGATGTTGACGAGCTTTATAAAGAATCAAATATTAAAATACCATGTGTTTCATTTAAATACTCACTCGCGCTGTTTCTTTTTCCTTTTGAGAAGTCGGTGAGCTTTCCTTCTTTTAAGTTCGTAGACCTCACGAACCGCTCTTGTTTTTCTATACAGCGTCTTGATACGCTGATTACTTCGCTGAATCTGCCTGCACTCGCTGCCAAGGCGGGGATTACTTCCGGTTGGCGTTTTAAAATCCTGCGAAAACCACCTTAGGCTACCTACCACCCCCGACAAGAAACCCGTGGTATGATGGCGAGTGTGAGCAGAAGAAACGTGCAACCGACGAGGCATACCAAAAAGCGCTGCAACGGAAAACTAGAGCAGCGCAAGGGGAGTACCGGGCTGGAAGACGGGAGGAGAAGAGCTTCTACGCCTGAAGAAAAGGTCTCTCGCAACATCCCAGCTCAAGGATATCGAAGAGTCTAGGGATGGACAAAAAAAAAGCCTGGCTTCAGGCTTTAGGAAAGGCACCCAGGCTCTTCGAAATCGTGAGGGTGGCCTTGTTACTCACCCGCAGGGAATAGTGGATGTGTTTAAGCAGCACTTCCAACAACTGCTTAATGGGCCTGACCAGGAGAGAGTGATAGGGAATCAGGAAATCCCAACTCCAGTCGATGAAGCAGTCCTCCCACCTAGCTTTGAAGAAGTCGGAACAACCATTAAAAGGCTGAGGAACAACAAAGCCGCACTAACTCGAGGCAAACGTGAACTCCACAAACGACATCACAGTGGAGATCCATCGTAGAATCGCCCTTGGCAACCGATGCACTTCGGTTTGTCAAAACAACTGGGCTCAAAACTCCTGACTCGAAGGACTAAAATCATGCTCTACAAAACTCTTATTTTGCCAGCCCTGCTCTATGGAGCCGAAAGCCAAACGCAAAACTGCAGATCTGATTCTTGGTACCTTCGAAAGAAAAAATTCTACGACGGATATATGGTCCCGTCTGCGAGGAAGGCGATTGGAGGAGAAAACATAACCGCGAACTCTACGAGCTGTACCAGGATGTGGATGTAGTCCGGAAGGCAAAAATCCGTCGACTGCACTGGCTCGGCCACATCGAGCGCATGGACAACAATGCTCCAGCAAAGAGGGTCTTTGAATCCGAGCCTACTGCTTCGAGAAGGAGAGGAAGACCGAATCTCCGATATAAAGACCAAGTAATCGCGGATGCAAGACAGCTTGGTCTTGATGACTGGAAGCAGCGTGCCCAGGACCGTCAACGATGGAAGGCAGCAAATGCTCAGGCTCGGATCCTCCATGGGTCGCCGGCCTGATAAAGAAGTAAAAAGTCGGCAAGTCGGCAAGTCCTATCGGTCTATTTCACTACTCCGTCGTCCTATCGAGATCTACGTTTATAGAATATTTTTTCTTACGAAAAGCTGATTTGAAATACAGATTTTAAGTACAGATATTTAATGGATAAAAGTAATTAGTTTATTAACTTGAAGAGTTTAAAATGAAGCAATGAACAAATGTACGCATGTATGAATTGAAACTGAATGAATTAACTATAAGGATGAATAAGCTAGATGAACTTTAACAAATTATGTTTGCTTGATCCTCTATTCATAACTGCTCACGTTGAACTGCCTAGGGATCAAGAGCAGTTGTAGTCAGTCATTATTTCTGACAGGGGTATTGCCAGCATTTTCAGAGTCGCTACACAGTATTCTTACCTTGGCTACAACGAGAAAATGATCTGAGTCAGTGTTGTCTCCTCGGAATGTTCGGACATCGACATAGAGTGTCTGACGTCGATCGCAATATGATCAAACTGGCTGACAGTCGATTGATCTGGACACCGCCAGATCCCTTTATGGATGTTGGGTTGAGGGAACCTCGTACTGGCTAAAGAGAGATTTCGTCACGTCACTAATTCAATGAACTTGAGCCCGTCATTGGGCGTGTTGTCATGTAGTTTATGTTTTCCGATGGCTGCAGCAAAGATATATTCCTTATCCAGATTGGCGTTGAAATTTCCTAAGACAATCTTGGCGTCTTAACTGGGGCATTGATTATAAGTTTTTTTCTTGGAGATCACAGAAGTCATCCTTGCGTCATCCATCCATCGTCATCTTTTTGTCCTCCATTGGGGCGTGTGCCCAGACTAGGCTGTTATGAGGCGCTCGCATATGTATTTAAAGTTTAATACTTCTTGCCAAGTCTGCCTAGCACATGAAACCCGTATCCAAACAAGCACTGCCTTCGTTCTCTGTAGCAATGGGAAGCTCTTAATCCTCCTTTTGCACGGCCCATCCCGTTGCACTTCCAGGATTAAGACGGCCTCCGCAAGTTCATCTGTTGTATGTGCTCTGTTAAGGGTCCTCACATTCCAAAACCAAAAAAAATGTTGTCCATGTTCGTCAACGGTAGAGTCATCCGTAGCCGAGGCTTGAAGGCTTTTTTTTTGTGTTCGATTGCTTCCAAGGATGTGGCAGTCTTCTAAAGCCCGTGCCATTAGCATGCACGATTCGCAAACCTCGATTTTGGAAATACGCCTACGTACTAACCCACACCCTGCACTCTTCTACCACTCTTCCCGCGGAATTGCCGTATTACATATGCTACATATGTATGTTCTCCATATTTGCCGATTCGGCTTCCCTTTCTCTTTCGGGCTTTCTTAGCTCAATCTGCACGCTCGTTAAAAAAAGGAAATCTCCAACCATTTTTCGACTGACTCTGTCATAGCTCGGGGGTTGGTAGACGTGAAGGGCTCGACTTGAGGCTAGAAGATACCTCCGCGTGAAACCCCGAAACTGGAGGACCGGTTCTTATTAAAAAATCTGTACAGAGGAGTCGCTGCACAGACTAGTCAGTTTGCCCTAAAGGCTATATAAAGGGTGCCACGAGAAGTCTGTGTGGCAACTTGACAGCGATCGTTGCAGGCATTTTACCAAGTTGGGAGCACTCAACAACTTTGTAGATGGTATAGCAAACAAAATGATCGCTTAGCTTGTAAAGGGTGATTTTTTTAGCTGTTATCTTTTTGGCAAACTTGTTTAAACAGCTGACGCACGTTACGTGTTTTGTTTCACTGTCAAACATCTTCAGTTTGGTCTATAATTTAACCATGAATTGCGTGCTCTGTTAAGAAAGTTCATCGCGCGCTTCTTCCATTCAGCGACGAAGCTCATTTTTGGCTCAATGGGTACGTAAATAAGCAGAATTGTCGATTTTGGAGTGAATATCAGCCAGAAGCATTGCAAGAGCTACCAATGCATCCAGAAAAAGTCACAGTTTGGTGCGGTTTATGAGCTGGTGGCATCATTAGACCGTAACTGTGAATGGTGAGCGCTACCGTGAGATGATATCCAACTTTTTTTTGCCCAAAATGCAAGAGCTTGACTTGCACGACATGTGGTTTCAACAAGACGGTGCCACATGCCACACAGCACGCGCAACAATGGACTTATTGAGGAACGAGTTCGGTGAACACTTTATTTCACGTTCGGGACCGGTCAATTGGCCGCCTAGATCGTGCGATTTAACGCCTTTAGACTATTTTTTGTGGGGCTATGTTAAAGCTCATGTCTATACAGACAAGCCCGCTTCAATTGACGCATTGGAAGACAACATTGAAGCATTTATTCGTGAGATACCGGCCGAAATGTTGGAAAGAGTATGCCAAAATTAGACTAAGCGGGTGGACCATTTGAGGCGCAGTCAAGGTCAACATTTGCCTGAAATAATCTTCAAACATTAAATTATATGGACCGTACTATCGATTCAAATTAAGATTTCATGCATTTTTCTGAATTTTATGTGTTTTTTTGAAAAACTTTCCTACAGCTTTTAAAAAATCACCCTTTACAAACTTGCACCTCTTATGTGGCAGTCTGTTTTAAAGTGACAGGAATATGATCACGTGCCAATCTCTGGTCCATCTAAAGACAACCATTTAGAACGAAACTGAATCGATTTGGTATCATTTCCCAGAAACAATGCATTTCTGTTTGTCTTTGGCCAACAGGTTATAGGTTGTACCTGAAACTCGGTTTAGTTTCTGAATAATTTGAGCTCTTTACGCAACGATGATTGCATGAAGACCACATTTGTCGTGAAGAACTTTCACAATTCCAATAGAAAATAGATTTCAGAGGAATTTGTGGTATTTCTCAAATGCACACACCTGACTAACAGTATTTCTAATTCATTTTGTTTTTAGATCGACTGTGCTAAGAAGACTGAAGTGACTAGGAGTGTCAATTGCACAATGGTCCAGCATGGATGACGGCCACTTCCACAAAAGCAGGATGTTGTATCGTTCCATAGTTAAAGTACGTCTTTAAGATAATTCCACAGAAATGAGGATGAGGAAGTTGAATAAACGGAGTATTGCATAGCTAAAGCCATCCAGTTCCTTGCATTCACAAAAATGCAAATCAAACCCCCAGAAATTGGTAGCCAATTGTCTTAACTATACGCCACAATTAATCAAATGCAATTCGAATTCACAAACAAGCACTCGCCCAGGCCGGCGAAGATACACAAACATTCGCACAGGCAAGCACACTTGACTAGATTCAAACACATTTCTCGCTTACAATTGAGTAATTCCATGGCAAATTCAATTCAATCGAAGATGTCATTCATTCAATGTCAGGCCAATCAATTCCGCCAGAGAGTAGAGACACCATAGCCCACCATAGCCACTGGATGGCGTCAGCAGCAGGTTCGTCGTTGAATCCATGAACAATAATCACATGTCATTCAGAAGGCAAATATGAGTCCATGGAGCCGGCAGATGCTTCCTGCCCGGTTCAACACTTTCCCCAGCCGAGACGGAAATGCGTCGTCGTCCTCACACTAAATCACATTATAACTGTGTCGGCCTCAGTCTATCCGAACACTTGTCACCACCACCCAGATGCGAACAGCACACACCCGAACAGAGAGCGTCCATTCCATGCCAGCGAGGACAAGGCCTAACAGAATTTCGCAAATCAATGCTATCCTTGTTCTGCACTTTTATCCTTCCCATCCCTTTCGGCTGCCCCCGCCCGACTGAGTGGCACGACTTATGACAGACCTGTATGATTAGTTTTTGTGGCACCGTCAGTGCTGGTGGGGGGTGGCGCGTCGAACGCCTGGTTATGGTTAGAATAAATTATTTCCTGCTGTCCGAGTCCACGAGACGGAATGGGGCCCGTTAGCCGCCCACCTCACTGATGTATTATTCCAGAGGTGAACTGTTGCACTGACAGAGTGACGGAGTGAATGTGTTGTGTTCACACTTGCGAATTTGATTGACGTTACATTTGATATGATAATTCGATTACAGTTGTGACATATCAAATGTGCTCGAGCTTGCGAACGCAGTCCGGTGTAGTGTGCATTTGCATTTGACGATCATTTGCAGCTGTCAGACGTCGCTAATGGATAGAGGAAGAGTGTTGCTGACTTAAATTATCGTGTTTATTTTCGAAATCAAATGAAAACCGATACAGAGTGGGGTATGCAATTTGAAATTGTGTTTGAAGGAAGTCTTGCGGTGTAAATACTGGAGAAATTTGTGGGAAAAAAGGTGATGATGTGACAGGATAAGAATTGGGCACCGTTCGTTTGCTCTAAACACGTCACTAAGGACCAATATGCGCGCAATTTGAAACACGTATTGCTAAATTATTGTCCTAAAAGTTCAAGAATTTTGGAGAATGAAAGAAAAGCCGCTTTTGAAATAGAATTTGATGTCCATACCAGGATTATAGAGGATATGCATTGTGGTTTGTCAGCAAAACTAACTTGCTTCCATTTCAGACAGTCATTTTGATAAGTATCACTAACTTTGCTTACCTAATAGTACGTTTACCCCGCACCCAAATTTAACATTTCGGGAAAAAAAATTTCGAAATCCAATTTGGCGTTCCCACTCGAATTTTAATATTTCAAATGACATCTAGTGTCGGAATTGATTACTGATATTTCCATTCTTATTGGAATTATCACTTGAAATAAATGATTGTTTTGCTGACAGCTGTTTTTTGTTTATATCAGCGGGCTGAAAAGTCATTAAATGACATGCTGAATTTGGAAAGAGGTTGGTTCGATTTGACAAACTTGCAAATGCAGCATTTCGCTGAAATCCAACAATTCGAAAACCGCTAAATATTTGGGCTGAAATATTGAAACTAGCTAGAGAAAACTTTGGAGCTGAAAATATCCTTACCTACCGAGTGAATGAGGATATATTGGAGTTGTTCTTTGGTGTAATACGTGCCAAAGGCGGGTTATATGACCAACCGAGCTCACTTGAGTTCAGATACCTATTACGTTCCTATTTAGTCGGTATGAATGAAGGATTACCATCTGCTGGTGGAAACATCGAATCGGAATCGGAAAGAGAAGCCGAAAGGAAGGTTCAGGCCGAACATGAGCCGGTGGGTATTGAAAGTAATTTTTGTTTTGTAGTTTATATTCAGTAAAAAATTATTCAGTACAATTTCTTTTTGGATTTCGATACATTTTCAAAAGTTTCTTTTTCATCCCCGATGCCCCCTTCTTGTTTGTCATTTCGACCGGGATGCTAGCTGTAAGGCCGCAGTTTACATCTTCTTCTGACATCACGTTGTTTGAGATTAACAGCCTAATCATATTGAATGTAAGTAGGTAGAGTGACTGCTTGCTTGGTCCATTCTGTTGTCACTATACGGTTCAGCAAGCCTGGCTCTCTAATGTTGGTCTACAGCGTTGGCTTTCCTGGATCAATTGAAATGAATGAAGGATTACCATCTGATGCCAATTTGGTGGCTTTCAGATATTTTGGGACGTCCCTTATCAAATCTTCTAGGCAGTTAAGGTAATAGCGGCGTAGCAGTCTTCCTCTTGTTTCTGCAAGGGACATGCTCCGATGTGGTGCAGTACAGTTTGCTCCTCCACCCCATCCCTGCAGTTTCTACAGAAGTCATTGTAGGACGCTCCAAGACTTCTGGCTTGATTACCAATGTTGCAATGGCCCGTTATTACGCTTATTAGTTTACTAATGTTTGTCCTGTTTAACTCCAGAAGAGCTATAGCCCTCTTTTGATTTAGCGCAGGCCACATCACATCGGGAAGTTCTGCTCACTTAGCAGATTTAGCGCGTTGATGTAGCGATTTCCTTGGATTGTGTTTCTCAGGTTCCTGATTGCCTCGTTAGGATGATTGTTGATGTCTAGAAGCTGCTTTCTGAACAGTGTCAACAAATCTTCTTGTTGTTTTGATGTTTTTGTCGGTCCCTGTCGAATTTGAGACATGTACATTTTAGGTCTATAGTGTGCCATATTGGCAAGCCGTGCGTGAAGATCGGCTTTATTAGCTGCTTGTAGAGTACCAGCTTTGTCATCTGGCTTAACCATTTGGCTTACGCTTCAAAAGATAGATGCGATGGAAGCCTAGATTGGCCATCTTAAGGGTCAGTTTCGAATGACTGTTGAACTTCAATAGGTTTCTTCTCATCTCTCCAGCTTGTGCAATAGTCATTATGCGGTATATTTGTACGCAATGCATGTTTACCTATAGCAGAGTGCCCGTTAAGGACTCATATCAGCATGCACACTTCCATGATTGGAGCAACACTGTGTGGCAGATATATTTTTGCTCAGCGTGCGTAGCGGTGGGCCATAGAGCCCTTCTTGTTCCCACAATACTCAGCACAAGCTATCGACTTCTGGCTCTATCCAGAGCTTCGTCTTCCAGTTTGTTTCCCTTATGCAGCTATGCGGCGCTTACAGCACAAGTAACATACAGGCTACGCTACAAACTTGCTGATGACGACTTATCCAGATTTGCCAGGAAGATGCTATTTCACTGGGAATTTAATCTAAACACCGTGGCTTAGTAACAGTGACTTAATGACTTTCTGTGGGGATGAGGGTGTCTGTGAGGATTAGGGTGTCCTGATTTTGTGCAAATGACAAACCCGTCCTCTTTTTTGCTATTTTATCGACTCTTTATTTGCCGCAATGCCCTTGTATCAAGAATCTTCTTTGGTGCAACCCGCACTGGACTTACGATGACCTTGGGCACCGTATTTCCTTTGACCACAGTCACATGGATATGCCATCTGACGCAAGGACACCAGCAATCCAGCTGCGACGCACATACAAAGTCGACTTTCCCTGCACTCAGGACTGACTCTGGCCAGAATCTGAGCCATTAAAAGAATGTAGTCGAATCTTCACGAATGGCTCCTAGACCAATGAAGGGTCTGGCGCTGGCGCCTTCGTTGAGAGCGACTACATTAGACTGCACACCACGTTAGGTAAATTTGCGTCGGTCTTCCAAGCGGAAACCTATGCGACCCTAATGTCCACGAACTATATTGTGAAGAACAGGTGGAAGGGGCGAAGCTTTTGTGTCTGTAGCGACAGCCAAGCTGTGCTTACGGCCCTACTCAATGCTTTAACCACTTCGAAGATAGTCCAAGAATGCAAGTCTTCTCTGAATTCGATCGGCAGGTTAATTCGCTAAGACTTTTCTGGGTCCCGGGCCACCATGGGATCACGGGAAATGAGATCGCCGATGAACTTGCTAGACAAGGATCAGAGGAGTTACTCACAGAACCTGAACCTGCACTGGCACTACCTGCTTACTCTCAGGACCTGAACCTGCGTTGGGACAGCCTGCGTCCTTGGTTAGGGCTTCCATCGATGACTGGACTTCTCGAGATCACAACCGGAGGTGGCATGACTCCCCAGGATGTAGGATGTAGACAAACCAAGCGCGTTCTCCCTAACGTCTGTAAGAAATCCGCGGCATTCTTGTAATCTCTTAACAGAAAAGATTGCAGACGGCATACTAACGGGCCACTACACCTTCGCCAAACACCTAAATGAGCTTGACCTTAGCGATGAAACCCTCAGCGACGCCCATAGAGCAGGCGACGATACTGTAGAGCACTACCCTTGCCACTGTTCCGCCTTTGTTCGGATCAGGTGGCAGTTATTCGGTGCTTCAGAGATGAGAGCTGATGATGTAGGCTTCCTCCGGAATACCATGAAATTTCAGTAAATGTAGTCTGCTGCCTGGTAGTACAATGGACCAGTTTTTGAGTCTGAGTGCTCCAGTGAAGAAAAACACAAAAAAACACAAGAACCCTGCAGAGGGCATGGTTGGATCTCAATTGATGGCGTTTCCAGAGCCTTTGCGTTTCCACCTTACCATCAAAGCCTCGCCTCTTGAATCCCTTTAACTTCTGCTTGGAATACACTGCAGGGGGCTCGATAGAAAGAGACCCAAAGCCATCCAATCTTTAACCGATTTGGACCCGTCAGTGTAGTTTGCCAAGGCATTAGGGTGCTATACGTTGTTTTCGTCACATTCTTTTCCTTTTTCTTGTAACAAATGACGACTCCCTCAAATGAATCTGCTTTCCTTCTTAATCATCTATTCAGAATTCTTTCGAACAACCTAGACATTACATATTACGACAATCATGCCATATTCTAGTTCACCTCACCCGAAGTGATGAGCAATTGAAGTGGTAACCGACCCTTGCCACGACGTTGCTATAATCAATGAGCCTTCTTATTCAAAATCCATTTCCCCCCGCCTTAGGCCCCACCTTTGGCAATAACAATTTCTAACCAATCATCGGCAGTCTGCCATGAGACACATTTCACCCTCACGCAGCAGCCACACATTCTTCTTTCATTAGAATATTAAAATATTCCCAAAATATCGTCATTAACATCGAATGCCCTTCCACTTCGCTACCTCCAGGACGTAATACCGTGCACATCAAATATTCATAATGATTCTCAAAGTAATTCGGTGGCGCACCTCATAAGTCTCCGTCACTGGCACAGTCACCGTCAGTGTCACCGTCTCCGGTGAGTCCTCAGCAAACATCTTATTTCACGACAAATGAACACCACATCGGATTGCTCTGCTATCAATCAAGTCAATTGAATTCGTATTTACATATACAGATACACCCCCCCACTCGGGGAGCGTCCCTCCCCCGCCGCAGGCATTCACCAGCCCGACAAATGACACAATATCTGCTGGATAAACATCAGCAGACAGGCAAAGAAGGCATGCACACTAAAGGGCCTATCAGAGCACCGACGATGATACTTGGCTGCCACGTCGCGTCGTCGTCGTCGTCGTCGGTGACAGCAGTGCCTTAACCAGCTCACCACCTCGATGTGACACATACCGCCATCCGTCCTTCGCTCAAAGTTCACATGAAAGCCAGCGAAACGAAGCAAATGAACGTGCGTGTGCTGCGCGCTGTGAGGGCTTACCGGCGCGGCATCAGAGGGCGGCAGCCGCCTTGATAAGATTTCCCAGCACATCGGGCGGAATCATTTGAATATCTCCGCATCATCGATACGTAACCAAGTTATGCTCCGTTCAAGTGCTTCTTTCGAGAACTCTACTCCTCGTCGCGACCCCGCCAGCTTCACGCGCCGCCCTTTCGAAACGGAACGGAAGACCCTTCGTGTGAAAATGCCAAACGACATCATTTCCAATTGTAGCGATGTGTGCCGCCCACTGCACACGCCATCTGCACGGCCCTCGCACTCCCGTCGTTGCTGTCGCCCTCACAGCCCCCGGGCGAGGAGGAGGACAAATTTATGCCAGAAATATGCAAACACTCGTTCCATTTGGGGCAAAAAAAAAAAAAACAACAACAACAGAGCGATTGGGACAGAAGCGTCGGGTGCGGGTGACGGCGTAGCGTCGAGGTAAGCCGCAAACTTCGAGGGGAGCCTTGCTTTCATGAATCCTAAGCAAACGTGAATGCTACCCGTCTTATCTCACTCTGGCGCGCGTCTCGGGAGGTGCCGGGAGGACAGGGCGTTGTGGTCTCATTTTGGGGTGAACAAGATTGAATCGAGGCTGAAGGGAATCGGGTTGCAGCAATCGTAATAAACATGGAAATCAGGTGTCTCCACGGACACATGCACACAATGTGAATCTACCAGCTGCCGGTGGAGGGGAACTCCTGGCCCTTGCCTAGCGCCCTGCTGCTGCTGTTGTTGTTGACCAGCCATCACTTTGATGTCGGAACCGAAAACCTAATCCGACAGAGACGGAGATCCGTTTGAGGACCCTCAGAGGCTCAATTCCCACACGGCATACGTGAGAGATTACGTACGAGCGCACGCGGAACTGTTTGTTTGAAGAATTCAAGGGCAATTCATCTTGGAGTGGTTCATCTGTTCATCTCTTAATCTGTTCATCTGTGCGCATCTGAGAGATATTGAGTTAATTTTAGATCGAAAATCGCTTCCCTTGAGAGTGGACTCTTTCTTTGCCACCGCTCCCCGTGGGAGGGATTCACCATCAGCGGGGCGGCGCACTCCTTTTTCTACGAATAAAAGGGATTTTGCATAGAATCGGTGAAAGAAATGTCTATTTGCGATGGTTCCTTGGAGAAATCTTTATTTCGCTCTTTTGTTGCGAGGGTTGTTTGGAGCTGGAATTCACGAAGTTTTTGTTTGGATTGGAACTCTTTTAGTGAAGAATTCCCTGACGGTGCGTTTGTTAACTGGCAGAGGGGCGAGAAGGGAGTTGGCTTATGTATACCTCCGACTGGGGATTTGACTTTAACACGATTCCCAGGGAAAGGACATCAAACACACTTTATACGAGTAAATAACGCCATGAATTCCAAGTGCGGTCCAATGCCACTGGGGGCGGGGGGGGGGCGGGGGCTCCACCAAGGTTTCGGTTCTCGGACCTTTTCTGTGGAGCACAATGCTTAGGATACTATGAAGAATGGTGAAAGCAATCGGATTTGGTGACTACGTCAAAGTCCTCTACGGCGTCCAACCATAGGCACCCCTATCAAATAATGAAATTGCGAACGTGGACTAGTTAACTATAAATCTATGGATGTCGTCATTTGCTGTGATGCGATCGAATCTCTTAGGACCAATATTTTAACATTCCATCTCATGTGGGAACAATTATGGCCTCCTCTCAATCGAAGACAGCGACACGGACTGATCGGAAAGAGCAGGGTGACTCTTAAGAAATTGTATCGGGCTGGTTTTCGGAGGCTTATTCAAAGATGGCTAGCTTCTTATCTGAAGGGTCATCATCATCATCATCATCATTATCTTCTGACCCGCATGATCCCCTAAAGGGGTCGCGGGTGTAAACCACGGACGAGAGATCTCCAGGCAACTCGATCCTCCGCCATCGACTCTAATTCATCAGGAGCAATGCCCAAGCGTAACCCGGCGAGTTTTTGGACTTGGTCCAACCACCTCGTCCTGGATCTGCAAAGCGGTCGCCTACCTGATGGAATCGCATTCAACGCCCTCCTCGGAAGTCGTGATGATGGGGACATTCGTGCCACGTGAAGCAGCTGCTCAATGTTGAGTTCCTCGCGCACCGCCGTGTTTCTCACCCTATCCCGGCGAGTAATTCCCATAACAGCACGAAGAAATCTCATCTCACCAGCTTGCATTCGCGATCTTATTCTTTCGGTCATTACCCAAATTTCATGACCATAGGTGAGAGTTGGAACAAATACTGAGTTGAAAACCGCTAACTTGGCTTTGACACCAAGCTCGGCCTTTCTGATTACAGAACTACCAAGCTGTGTCAAAACTGACCCAGCTTGACCAATCCTACAGGAAAGCTCAGCATTACTCCTTCCATTACTCGTAAAAAAGACCCCGAGATACTTAAACTTCTCCACCTGCTTCAATGGGACTCCACTAACATGCAGAGTGCATTGAACAGGCGTTCTGGAAATGACCATAACCTCCGATTTGTCCACGTTAATCCTCATTCCAGCATCAGCACATACGGCCACAAACCTATCGAGTGCGCGTTGGAGTTCCGTCTTGGAGGATGTGAGGATAACCAAGTCATCTGCAAAAAGAAGATGACTTACCCTCAACTCTCCCAATGTGAAACATTCCTCACCTCGGCTGCGCTGCAACATCCAGTCCATATATACAATGAAAAGAAGAGGTGACAGGACACACCCTTGGCGAAGTCCAATGTCCACGGTGAAAGGTGTTGATTTAGCACCGTTTACCCGAACACAGTTGCTTCAGTTTGTGTATAGAGACTGAATGGCCCTCAGAAGAGGACCATCAATCCCATACTCCTGCACGACACTCCAGAGTTTACCTCGAGGGACTCGGTCATATGCCTTTTCCAAATCTACAAAACAACTGTAGATGTGTTTGGCATACTCCCAAGCCTTCTCAAGTACCATTCTTAGAGTGAAAAGCTGGTCGGTTGTACTTCTGCCGGGACGAAAGCCGCACTGTTCCCCCATCCTGGGCTCGACCATAGCTCTGGAACGCGCTTGCAACACCTTAGCATAGACTTTCCCGGGGATACTTAAAAGAGGTATGCCCCTGTAGTTGGAGCAATCTCTTTTGGCCCCTCTTCTTGAAAAGTGGGACAATCACCCCAGTTTGTCAATCGCCAGGTGTCTCACCGCCTTTCCAGGCCACTTTAATGACACGAGAGAGCCATAAAACTCCCTCTTTACCCATTGCCTTAAGCATTTCTGGCCGGAGTTCATCCACACCGGCGGATTTTAAATTTTTTAGCGATTCAATCGCCAAAATGATTTCCTCCACCGTTGGACTATTCTCCGACCCACTCAAGACTACGGGTCTGTCATCCTCAGTGCCCTGTTCGGGATTGAGCAGCTCCGAAAAGTGCTCGCTCCATCTGCCCAAGATGCATGATGCAGATAATAAAAAGTTAAAGTTGGGAACTGTTTCAGTATTAATCTTGGGGTACCTCAAGGGTCTGTTTTGGGTCCAATTCTTTTCGTGATCTACACCAATTCCTCATTTTTTTAGTCTTTTTCAGGTAAACTTTGAGCCTTAGCTGACTGTCTTCATATTGCGTACTACCCTGCTCTCCGTTTGAACCTTGTGGTCGATATTAACTGTAATGTCCATCTACTGAGATTGTAGTTCGACAAACATAGGCCTAAAGTTAATTAAATTAATAGTCTTTAGCCTTAGAACGCAGAATTAACTCGACTTTGATTTATTTTTCCATGCCGCTAATTGTGTTTTCTACAAAATGTCTAGCTACACTTGTCCTGCTGTTTCTAATGAGTCTGTGTTTGTAGTATTACTACATTTTTTTTTTTGTAGTGGTTATCTACTGAGCCCAATCAGAGCCAAAGTCTAATTCAGAAGAAAAAACGAAAAAATACTGATGCGTCTACCTCTTCATAAGAACCGATATCAAACGCAGAATAACTGTCGCCAATAGCCGTAATTTACCCATCCCTATTCAAGAAATTGATCATCCCACACCGGCTCTAAGAAGCAGAGGCATGGACAACTTCGATTTGTTGTCTCAAGCCATCCGAGGTAAGCTCATCTAATCCGGTGGCGATGTTCTGGTCGGAATCATGTACCAGATTGTATCCAGAATTTCGGAAGGCGAAACCATTACTGACGACTGGAATATCTGTTCCATAGACCCACAACCAAGGCGATTCTAAAGGATTTTCCAATAGGGACTTGACAACTTTGAATTTAATTTGTGAACGCACGCTTTCACTAATCATCAAACTGTCACTGTCAATTTATTCAGTAAACTCAACATTTTCATCATGGTAATTTACACCAACGAGCAACGTCTAATAATATATATAATAGAGGTGGCGCTACAGCCCGTACAGAGCCGCGGCCTAGCTTCTCAGCAAACACTCGTGTTGTGCGTGCTATTGTTCTATAACGAGTGGAGGGGACCTACAGTTTAATGCCGACTCCGAACGGCGAAGTTTGAGAAGCTTTTTCTAGACAGTTATACTCTTTGAGCATTGTCAGTGACTCGAAAGAGGTGGAGCCGTGAAAAGTATTTCATGTCGTACCAGGAATCGAACCCAGACAGGTAGGTCCAAGTGCGTAGGAGTCGACGCACATAACCACAACGCCACGGGCCACCACGAGCAACGTCTACAAATTGTAAAAAATTTCTACCGAAATTCGAAGTCGGTTAGAGCGTTAACTCCAAAAAATCATCTTCAGTGACGAAGCTCATTTTTGACTCAATGGGTGCATCAATAAGCAAAATATGCGTTATTGGTCGGTTGAAAATCCACATGTGCTTCATGAATCACCACTTCATCCCCAAAAATAATTGTTTTCTGCGGTTTGCATACAGGCGGCGTTATTGGGCCGTATTTTTTCGTCGACGATAATGATCGTCACGTTACTGGGAATGGTCAGCGTTATCGCGCAATGATTACCGATTATTTTTGGGTCGAATTGGAAGATATGGACGACATGTGGTTTCAACAGGATGGTACCACAAGCCGCACATCACACGTTTAAATCGATTTATTTAAGAGGAAGTATGGTGAGCTTGTTATCCCAAGAAATGGCCCAGTCGATTGGCCGCCTTGTTCGTGCCATTTAACGCCGCTTGACTATTTTGTGGGAGGGGAGGGGGCTACGCTGGGTCATTGGATTATGCCAACAAGCCAACGACGTTGGAAGAGCTCAGAGTCAACATTGAACGCGAAATAGCGACCGTTTCGGCCGAAATGTGGGACCGAGTGATTGAAAATTGGGTCCAACGAATCGACCGCTGCAAACGTGCTAGCGGTGGCCATATGAACGAAATCGAGTTCCATTCATAATGTTTTGGTTGTACTTCAAGCCGATAATAAAGTTTTTGAAATATCTCAAATGGTTTGCGTTTTATTTAAAAAAAAAAAGTTGTCAAGTCCTAATTGGAAAACCTTTTACATCTGGCTGGAACTATAGAGGTAATCCCTGCTCAACGCCGCATATCCTGTCCAGTCTATACTGTGTGAACGTCTAACCCGTTTTGTGACGCAATAATCAACATGTACCAGTCCGTCTTCTGGCCTGGCAAGTCGACTATAGACTAAATTTTCGTTATGCACCACCTTTTTTAAACCGCATACGACAGCATTCATCGCCAAAAACGATTGAACGGGATGGCCGAATTTGGTGTTCAAAGAAAAGATATTGATTCAACACTGTTAACCCGAACAGAGTCCGACCATCAATCCCATACCCCTCGAGAACACTTCAGAGCTTACTTCGATGAACCCGATCGTATGCATATTCCAAATCTACAAAACAGTTGTACAGATTCGTCTGGCATACTCCCAAACCTTCTCTAGAGTGAAAAAGCTGGTCGTTCATCCCCCATCCTGGACTCGACACTCTAGAATGCGCCTGAGCGTGGACTTTACCGGGGGACTTAAATTGCCCCTGTAGTAGGAGCAATCTCTTTTGTGGCACTTTTTGAAAAGAGGGACAATCAGCCCAGTTCGCCAATCGCCAGGTGTCTCACCACGTTCCCATGCCACCTTAATTACTCGAGAGTTTCAACCACGAGCAAACCAACGATTGCCGTGGCTTGTCCTCTTTGATTCACCAGATCTTTGGACGCTCTCTCTTTTGTCCAAGAGTGTAGTTGCTATTTAAGTCGATTAAGGAAAGGAATAATTTGTATTCCTCGTACAATATCGCCCAACACTCCTCACCCCTTCTTGCCTTAGCCTTCAGCGATTCAATCGCTAAAATGGCTTACTTCACCGTTGGACTATTCTCCGCCGCGTGCCTCGTTTCTGGCAGCTCCGAAAAGTGCTCGCTTCATCTGCTCAAAATATCCATCAAATTGGATTGGACTCCTTCGATGATGTTGAATTTTCTTTCTCTGAGTCGGCGAATGGTTTGCACAAAAATCAGATCCATGGTCGCTTTCCAACTTCTCCCCGAACTGCTTTCAGGACTGCTCGCACAGGCACTTTGCAAGTTCTTCGCCTCAGTGTACCTGTCACGAGAAGCAGAGTTCCCCAAGATAACGGAACTGATGGCTCTTGAACTCCGGGTGTTTTAAGCCACGCAGTTCTTTCCTCACCACCAGCCGCCACACCAAGGCACATCACTCGCTGAAAACTGTTGCCATTCTTCCTCAACACGCGATGTAACATTTTGAATTCGCTCAAACCTTTTCAACAGTTGTTTTCCGCAACTCACCTCTCCCACTGTATGCGTGTAACCACTTTCTTAGAGTGAAGAGGATACACAGCGTACACAACACCAGGTGATCAGTTGACAATTCAGCCCCTCTCATCACACTAAAGCCGCAAGCCATCCGTTTCATATAGGATGGTACCACAAATAGATCTATCAACGATTTCTGTTGAAGACTCTGACTCTGACTCCATAAATACACGTGGTAGTATTTATGGATGCCTCTGGAAAACCATTTGCACAGCAAACGTACAACAACCTCTCCCCGTTCGCGTTTTGATGAAGACCAACGTTCCTTCCAATCGCACATCCCCATGTCGATATACCCACCCCAACGTGAGCATTAACTGTGCTGTACCAACTGGGATACAGGAATCCATCCCAGCTACTCTATCAAGGGCACCATCAAATTAATTGTGGAAAGCCGCGTAATCAGATTAATTAGCCAAAGTAGACCTGTCAAGCTTAAGCTTTAAGACCATGACTCTCCCTCTTAATGGTATAAGCTCTAATTCGCTACCTGCCAACCTGGGACTTGTGAGTATCCGCCTGTACAGACTGCCGACATAAAGAGCCTCCACCCGTCCGAAAGGTCCACAGTTCTAGATCCTCTTTCCTTCGTGCAAGCGATAGCCACGATATCTCAACGATACCTGGCAGCTTAATCAACAAGCTCGAGGTAATTTCCTGTAAGCCATGAGACGTTCCACGGCCTATCCTAAGTCGATACTATTGTACCTTCCTCCGTTGTCCTTTGATCCGCGTTAGTGCATGACGTGACACACTCCATCAGCTCACGAGGCCTCTGCCGGCTTGGTTATTTTTTATTTTCAGTAAATTTAAATGTTGATTCCTTTTTCAAAAGTTCATGCGGCATCTTCTGAGACATTCGGAAAACTTAGAACCTTCCCCCATTAATCTGATGTTCCCCGTAGACTGCTTGAATATTCCAAAACAGAATTCGACGCAACGCACGTCCCCAAATGACACTGTCGAAGATACAGGGAATTCTTTTATATACATGTGTCCGCCGGGATCCTAATTGGTCCCATGCTTTCGCAGCACATTCCTCCACACCTAACCGAGGACACTTCCCATTTTCGGTCATCGCCCGATCCTCCTCCATCTTCGTTCGTCCTTCGTGATAAGCCTCAGCAGAGCTGTTTATATGTGTCAGACATGTGTTCACTGCATTCAGCGACAAGACGAGACAACTTTGCCATCATTAGGCGACTCTCCATTGAAACGGAACGAAGGAAAAGGAAAAATACAATCAATTGAATACCCTGGTCGGGCGGGAGAGGTCAAGAAGTCCTCGACGAGAGGAGAATGCTTAAAGAGAATATATTACATTTCACATTTGAATGGGAATGAGACGAGGACGAAGTGAGTTATTTTTAAAGTTCTTCAAGTCACCCGTGCGATGACTTGACGTCTTCTTTGAAACTCAAGTGGAAGGGTACTTATGCCGACAGGAAGCACTTGCTTTGAAGGATGAGAATGCAATTTATGATTGATTCTTTCGAGTATTGATATGTGCACAACAAGACCTTGGGTTATTTTTAGTTGCCTACAGGTGAACTTTGCCGCGAGGGAGTTGCGTCTTTGACGTTGAATGCGCCTCTGTGAGTAAATTTTTGTTTTGGAAGCAGTTACCGATTCCTGGAAGATTTTCCTCATTGTTTGGAGGATTTTCGATGTCAGCGCCTTATGCATGTCCAATGTGCGTGACTGACATTAGTTGAGCATGACCAGGTCTCTGCAGTTCTCGAGTATTCACTTAATGTAATCCAAAAAAGATTGAATGTAGACTGGGGGCAGACGTGGGAGCACAATATTTAGTCTGGGAAGAAAAATTTAACGAGGTTTAGTGCGCAACGTTGAAATGACCTATAGTTTTATTCCGACTCCGAACGGTCAAGTTTGAGAAGCTTTTTCTAGACAGTTATCCTCCTTGTATGATTTCAATGTTTCATTGTCAGTGACTCGAAAGAGGTGGGACCGAGAACATTATATTTGTCGATGTCTAGGAATCGAACCTAGACGCCGACATTCCAGTGCGTAGGAGTGGACACACAGACCCACGGCCGTCTCAACTTCAACTCGTGAGAGAACTGGCACTGGCGCTCCACGGGCTGTAGCGCCACCCATGTTATATATAAGTGTGCAACGTATTACTTAGAAACATGCAACAAATAAAACACAAATAAAATTAATGTTCTTCTCCACACAATGGACGATGATAGAAGAGAATTCCGTTCACTCGACCAAGACGAGCTCTTCCGTAAGATATGGTTATAATGGATATAAAAACTCCTGACCTCCTAAAGGCAAGTTGGAGGAGACTGCTGAAAATAAAAGAGGACTACATAGTATTTTATAAACCTTAGTTGTTTATTCCTCTTGAACTGACTTCTTAAAAGAAGGGAAAAGTGACATTTTAAGTTGTAGTGCTGCCAGATTCATCAACGGAGACCCTATGTGACATCATGAAATGGGAACTAACAGCAACTATGGAATGTTGCTTGTTGGATAGCCTAAAACCCACAAAAAATATCATAGTACTATAACGCCAAATTCAGAGACTTGGCAGCACCGAGAGGAGTTCCTGAGATTGTACATAATGAAGAGGAGACGACGGTATTAATGGTCGATCGTCCAGAGCGTAGTAGAGTTCAAGCAAGAAATATAGTAATATAATTTGAGTTCGAGTTTCTTTTGCATAAACTATAATTGTCGTTAAAGTACCTATTACGAAGAAACAAAAACTGAAACTACACTGACTCCAGTGAAAGAGGTTCAATATGCAGCCACACCGAAGAGATAATCAGAAAAGCGACGAGTGCTCTAATGTTTTGTCGCTGCTTGACGGGCAAATCCTGGGGATGCAGTCCAAGCATCCGTAGATGGATGTATATGGCAGTTGTTAGACCCACAATCACCTATGATGCAATAGCATGGACTTAGAGAAACAATCTGATTATCACGAGGGAGACACTCAATGCAGTTCAAAGCTTGGCATACCTCTGTGTTTCAGGGACCATGAGAACTTGCCCAACTGTGGTCATGGAGGTGCTATTGAAGCTGACTCCCTTGCACTCCCTCAGCACCTGCGAATGGCAAAAGAAGGGATAGTAAAAGACAAGTGCATTACATCGAGGCAGTTCGAAAAGCAGTAGTCGAAAATCGATCCCTTTTGGCCATTCCGAAGGATGATGTGATAAGGAAATTCAATTTCCAAAAGAAATTAAGCTCAGCACCTAAAGGAAGCTCAGCTGTAGGAGGCCATGGCCTTCTGAGAGGAATTCAAGGAACTAGAAACAAGAGGAACCGAACAGAAAGCTGGAAGAAATCTCATACCATGAAGCAGGCCGGGAACTTTCAGGTCAGTAAATAGTAATCAGTATAACTGATATGAGCCAGAAAAACCTCCGTATCCTACCAAGCTTCCAAACAGGGAACTGCAGACTCAGGGAGCACCTAAGGAAACAAGTGGTTATCAGAAAGAGGTCTTTTGCAGATTCTGTGGATAATCTAATGAAATTCTAGAAAACCCACAGGGATTCTGTGAGGCACTAGCCCACAAAACGACAAAGACATCAAGACAAGTACCTACTATCAGAGAAAGAAATGCAATCACTAGAACCATCCCTCGTTCTTAGATTCCTAAAGGAAACTGGCTGAGACAGAATACTCTAGAATAGATTTCTTCCACCTAAGGTTTCGAAATACTCAGAGGTCCTAGAACCGCACGGTGCATCGCGTATTTTTATTTAACGTGGTTTTCCCGAGATCCAGAATTCAGCCATCGCATCGCAATAGCTCCCTGCGATGAAGGCTGTCGTATGCGGCTTTAAAATCGATGAAAAGGTGGTGCGTATCGATTTGAAACACGTTGGTCTTGTCCAGAACTTGCCTTGGTGTGGAAATTTGGTCTATAGTCAATTTGCCGGGCTGTAAGCAGCGCTGGTAGGTACCGACTAGTGCGATGGAAAATTACGTTCACACAGTACGTTGGACAGGATCTTGTAGGCGACGTTGAGCAGGGATATACATCTATAGTTGTTGCAAGAGGTAGGATACCGTTTCATGTGGATGGGGCATATGGAGCTGATATTCCAGTCGTCGAGCATGTTCAGATAGTACAGGATGACGATAGAGAACTCTCGTTGCTCCATTAAGGTCGGAAGCGAACTCACTGCGACCATCAATGTCAAACTAGGATTTAGACAAGGCAACGCGCTGTCCTTTGGTTTTTTCAACATCATTCTTAAGAAAGTCGTGCATAACTCACTCACCGACCCAAGAGGCACGATTTTCCAAAAGTCCGTACAATTGCAGGCATACGCGGACGACATTGGCGTGAATGGTCGTACACAACAAGCCGTCAATGAGGCGTTTGTTGGTATTGAATCGAAGGCCGCCAGAATGGGTTTTAGTGCTGATTGAGGCCAAATCTAATTATGCTCTCTTCAAGGAAGTGCACACACCGTCGACGACTTGGCGATAACGTCGCCATAGATATACTTCCGACGCAGCTAAGGACTTCGTCTATCTCTGCGCCCAAGTTAACAGTACGAATACTACCAGTACCGATATTCAACGCAGAATAACTCTTGTCAATCGCTGTTTCTTAGAGCTCAAGAGGCAATTGAGTAGTGGAGCCCTCTGTCAAAGAACCAAGCAGACTTTATATGACACTTTGATCATTTCTGCCCCGCTTTATGACGCAGCAACACGTTGGCACACAGAAGTGGTAAAGGATCTCAACCAACTTGGAGTGCGTAATTGGAGGCAATTGGTTAAAGATTGTTCCATTTTGAGATTGAGGCGAAGGTCAAACAAAATTAAGGTGAAAAACATCTAGTCTCAACATGTTTTAAACAATCACAATCATTCGTAAAAAATTAAACTCAACCTATAGAAATCAAAAAACCTATAAAATCATGTTTTTACTTTCTTCCATGCGTATCCACCCTAATCTTCAAAGCAGACAACATGAAAACACGAAAAACAAATACCAATTGACACTTAGCACAGCTGTCACGATGAAATTGACGTTTGTAGATATTTTCCCAAAGGTTGGCCGTCAAGATACCTCTCGGAGATGGCTGGTTTAATTAAGAGTTTGCAAATTGCTAAGCAATTAACAAAGGTTAATCCTGCAATTGTGTTCACTGCCTCCAGGAATGCAAGTCGTAAGTGAAGGGTGTACGCAAGAAATTTTCACTCTGCAGCACTACAGTTGAAGTTCCTTGTTTACGTAATCTCGATCCACTGTGCAACTGTCATTTACGCACTACACAACTAAAAACCCGTGTGCACTTGAATGTATGCTTTTTTCTTTTCATTCGTCTAGACTGGAACAAGGACTTCAAACCGGGCAATTTTCCAAAAACTCAAGCCGAGCGTGATGCTGCCGCAAAGAAGTACAACCTCCTGCCGGAGGAATATCGTCCATATGCAGATGAAGGCCTCTACTACGGTGACTACCCTGATTTGCCGGCTGGGCCACACAATCTAGGTATCGAAGCGAAGGATCCTTTCTATCCATACGATTACCCCGAGCATAAGAGGAACTTCCATGAGCCGGTAAGAGATTAAATGAATGTGTTGCAAAGTGGGGTATACGAGATTTTTCCTTCCTAGATTCATGCCGAAATCGATTTGTACAGCGAAGATCGTTGGAGTCAACCGGACAAACTCCGATTCGAAAATTGGCAATATTGGGCCAGTTTCGTGGGAGTGATGACCTTTTGCTTGGCCCTCTACTACTGGCTTGAGGACAAGAAAATGTTCCGACCAGTTGTACCAAAGCAGTATCCAGGCGACGGAAAGGTTCACTACACTTTTGAGCCAAAGTAGACAAATTTGTTGATTTTTTCGTAATAATTAAGCGGGGAATTTGTGAGGTTTATTCTTTCAATTAAAGAGAACAAGTTCATTGAATAGACACGAATGCATGCGAGTTGATAGTTTTGTTTGGTCTTGTGGTAATTGTTGCGTGTGGGTTTTTTTTAAGTTTTTAGCACTGCACTGAGGCACTCAGAAACTGATCCAGTTGTACCAGGCAGCAGACCTACATTGATGGTCTGCCGGAGGAATACCAGCATGCGCTGTGATGAAGCTTCTGCGATGAAGAACCTAAATCATAAGCTCTCACTTCTCATCAGCCTCTGAAGGCAAGTTGAATGTTGACGTCAAAACAGCGGTATTCGACAAAAAGGCAAGGTGTAAGGGGAAGACTATTCTCCCTTTGGGTATCACACTGACCTAACATAACATAAACGCCTACAAAGCGACTCGAAAACGTCTTGTGTCGGTTTGGAAAACGACTTTCGTAATCGGGGCGATTGGGAGAAAGTTAGGATAGGTTAGGCAAGAGTGGCTGACTTCAGAAGGCTGTAAACAACTGGATGGCGTCGTTGGTTGAGTGCCTGCCCCTGATTAGAAGAGGTGTCCCCTGGTCTTATCCCAGTGAAAGCAAAGTTAATACGCTTTATTTGGTTTTCAAATGTGGTCCAGTCACAATTTGCCATTGGGATCAAATTAACGGCACTATCACTGGAGTTGTGGGGGGCTAGGGTGTGTGAACACGGGGCAAATTTGCTGATCGCTCCCAACTTGGCTGGATGCCAGCAACGATCCTTGTCGGCGCCCCCTGGATAGCCTTCGCTACACCCCCGTTGTGAGGTGAACTAATGTATGCACTTCTCCTTTGTGGTGGTGCGGAGGGCTAACAACCCGTCCACATAAAACACAAACCGTTACGAGAGAGAAAACTAAGAACACTACACTCCAGAGGTCGCTCATAAACTTGGAAAGATCCTAACGCAGTACAAGGCGGATATTACTGCCATTCAGGAAATACGCTGGATAGGACATATTTGGATGCGGATTCGTTGTCGGAAAACGGTTAAGGTGGAAGGTCATCGACTTTCAATCGATAAGTGATCGCCTGGCTGTGATCCGTATCCAAGGCCGATTCTATAACATCAGCCTTATATGTGCACACGCCTCTACCGATGAGGCTGAAGACTCTGTTAAAGAGGACTATTACGACCTCTTGGACGGTGCCTACGGAGCCTGTCCAGAGTACGATGTCAAAATCATGCTCGGAGCGCAGCCTTCACGACGCGACAACAGACAACGGCTTTCGACTCACTAACCTTGCGACAGGACGTAATATGATCATAAGTAGCACAAGGTTCCCTCGCAAAAGAATCCACACAGCAACCTGGCGATCTCCGGACGGTCGAACCGCCAACCAAATCGACCATATGCTGGATGTGCGAGCATTCAGAGGGACAAACGTTGACTGACCATTTTCTCGTGGCAGCACGATTCAGAGCTCGACTGTCCAATGTCAGAAAGCTGCACCAGTCAAAAAAGAGGAGTTTTGACATTGGCCGCCTGAACACACCGGAGACTGCCAGAGCCTATGAAGAGCAACTAAGCGAGAGACCCTCCGGCAGAGACTCCGGAGACTCACGGCTTGCACTTCTACAAGTCGGTCCAACTTTTGGGGTACGCAGATGACGTCGACATCGTCGCGCGTTCCCAACGTGGCGCAGTGGAGGCTTTTACGGCGATTGAAGAACATGCGAAACGAGCTGGTCTCATTGTCAAAGAGGACAAAGCAAAATATATGCTGACCAAAAACGTTTCATAACACACCACCTTGGACAAAACTTCACGATCGATAGCCACAATTTCGAGGTAGTAATGGAGTTTGTCCACCTCGGGGCAAACGTGAACTCCACAAACCACTTCACAGTGGAGATCCGTTGTAGAATCACCCTTGGCAACGGGTGCTACTTCGGTTTGTCAAAACAACTGGGCTCAAAACTCCTGACTCGAAGGACCAAAACATGCTCTACAAAACTCTTATTTTGCCAGTCCTGCTCTATGGAGCCAAAAGCTGGCTGTCAACGCAAAACTGCAGATCTTGGTACGTTCGAAAGAAAAATTCTACGTCGGATATATGGTCCCGTCTGCGAGGAAGGCGAATGAAGGAGAAGACAACCGTGAACTCTACGAGCTGTACCGGATGTGGATGTAGTCCGGAAGGCAGAAATCCGTCGACTGAACTGGCTCGGCCACATCGTGCGCATGGACAACAATGCTCCAGCAAAGAGGGTCTTCGAATCCGAGCCTCCTGGTTCGAGAAGGAGAGGAAGACCGAATCTCCGGTATGAAGTATCCAAGTAATCGCGGATGCAAGACAGCTTGGTCTTGAAGAGTGGAAGCGGCGTGACCAGGATCGTCAACGATGGAATGTCGGCCTGATAAGTATGTAAGTAAGTATCACTGGAGTTGTCGATCAGTGGTTGTAGTCTGACTATGGGTATCACAATGAACCAACATAGTCTAAGTGTGCTGGCGATTTCGCTGGCAGCCCAACTACCTAACCTAACCTAGACCAGAGTAGGCCCATTATGATACCACGCGGATTGACTTTGGAACCAGTTGGTGCTTGAAGTGAAGCGATTTAGCTGACCTATGTTGGCGCTGTTTAGCTAGCTTTATTGAAATAGTAAGCCCCTAGGTATATATAGGTACCTACGACTTTCCAGAGCGCTTCATGAGCAGAGTATGTGATTTATGGTTTTCACCTCTCATTCATGCTCAAATCATTATGTGGGACACCCAGCAGTGCCCGATGACAGTTCTTAGTGAGGGGCTGTTGAATCTGAGAAGACATCCTCATCCTCTGTTTTAAGGAAGTGCTCCCTCTAGCCATTTGTTATTTTGACTGTGGGTGTCTTCAGGAAAGGGTAGGCTGTAGCGATCGGGCTGGAAGGTGAGGCGCTCCTTCTTCTATTATTAGAGAACAGGTTGTACCATACCTGGCGAGTTATGTAGGTATCTTACGATGTTCCGGCACCCACATGAGGTGTCTATTCAATTGCATAGCCATCTCGCTAAGAGACAGCCTGCAAAGGGATTTTTTGAATTGAACATGACATTGTCCAGGGATTTGATTGCAATATTAAGGTCTTTCGAATAGACACGTACACCCACCCTTTGGTCCGTCTTCGTACCGTCTGTAAAGATGCGCAGGGGATCATCTAGCGTTTGATTGTCGGACATCCAATCCGATCTGGCGGGAATGCTGGTGCAGAATTTCTTCTCGAAGATACCTTGGGGTGGTAGGATTTGGTGACGTGATTGAGAGAAGTCAACATGGGCATTTGGAAGTCGAGTCACTTTACAAGCGTTTAAGCATCGGTATTACGAACCTTAATCGACTCGAGCTTATATTCCACACACATTCCAAAACTGCCACTCAAAAGCTTTCTATCAATTTGACAGATCAATTCGTTAAATGGGATGGTTTTCATAAGATCTAACGGAATGCACATTTTTAAATTCTTGTTATGAGGTGTTTGCTTTATTAAATTATTCGTGGAATTTAAACTAAATATGGACAGCATTGCTATGGTTATTTATTGGAGAACGACGATCAAGAATTGCAGAAAAGGGAATTAATTAACATCAGAAGAAGTATTAGATTAAAATACAATCCATTTGATTTACCAGATGCTAAGTAAGAGTATGCATTGTACAATTGTGAACAAATTAATAAGTTTCTTAAAGATTTAACAGGTATTTAGACTAAATACGGTGGCGTTTGCTTATTTGCTGGACGAAATCAAAAATAAAGTTTGGGACATAAAACATTCGTCTTCAGGGCGACTTCCGCTTTATTTGTTTTGGGCTAAATAATTAACACCAAATACATTTTACACGATTCCAGTTAAAACACAAAGAAATCTCACATTTTTACTTGTTTTTCCAATAGAGTCGTTCTCAAAATTCAAACCCCCTTCTTTTGTCGTGTTACTCGTCGTTTTGGTGTAGTAAATCGACTTTCGGAATACCGATGCACGACAAGTGTCACACAAAAAATACGTTCCACATAAGCTTATCGCCAGAAGTCGTTTTATGGCGTAAAACGACTACTAAAGGGTGGTTCAATTTTAAGGGCCGATGTTGAATGTGAACCACACCTAAACATCAAGTTTTTTCTGCATTTCATTTGACATTTCTCAATTTCAGACTAACTCAATTTGAACCATGGAAAGATACACAATCGAGCAACGCGTTAAAGTTATTCAGGCTTATTATGAAAATGGGCGTTCAAATCAAAATGCGTATCGTGCATTTCGAAGAAAATCATCTTCAGTGATGAGGCACATTTTCACCTCAGTGGATTCGTCAATAAGCAGAAATGCCGTATTTGGGCGAATGATAATTCAAGAGTGATTGTCGAAAAACCAATGCACCCACAAAGAGTGACTGTTTGGTGCGGTTTATGGGCTGGCGGCATCATCGGGCCGTATTTTTTCCAAAATGAGGCCGGTCAGGCAGTTACTGTGATTACTGTTCGCTATCGTGAAATAATAACGAACTTTTTATGGCCCGAATTGGAAGATATGAATGTGGACGATATGTGGTTTCAACAGGACGGCGCCACTTTCCACACAGCTAACGAAACAATGGCTCTTTTGCGCGAAAAAATCAATGGCCGTGTTATCTCACGTGGTGGCGATGATCAATCATGATGATGATCATGTGATTTGACACCGTTGGATTTTTTTCTTTGGGGTTATTTGAAAGAAAAGGTATACGTCGATAAGCCAGCAACAATTCAAGAGCTAAAGGATGAGATAATTCGGCACATTAACGGCATAGAACCGGATGGAGGTGTGCCGCCGAGGTCGCGGTGGCCATTTGGCCGATATTTTATTTCCTACATAATTGAACCGTACCAATATATAATAAAATCATAATAAAAAGAAATGACAATAATTTATTAAATAATTTGTGTTTTATTCAAAATCAACATCGGCCCTTAAAATTTAACCACCCTTTATATCGACTATCGTAATACCGACATCACAGAGGCGTTTCGACACATGTCGTTAAACGACTTTCGTTATCGGTGTGAATTTCTGCAATGATAATTCTGCTGGTAATATGCCACCGATCCAGAATACAATGGATTCGTCTACTTTAATATCTTCTAGAGCTGTTACCATGGCTTCTGTGTTTACATTGTTGAAGGCCCCCTCGATGTCGAGGAAGGCGGCCAGTGTAAGTGCTTTAGTATTCAGCGGTGCTCAATTTCCCGAACGACTACCTTTAAGGTGATTGAAAGACGCTGATGTGATCAAAGGCGAAACCAAAACATTGCACGAATGCATATCAGATCAAGTAAATGAAAGAAATTCGTTCATAATTTGCAATATAATGATATACATTTATTTTTTTTTTTTTTTTTTTTTGTTTTGTATTTTATAATTAGTTCATTGTAATGTTTACACACTGGATAAAAATTGTTGCTGTCTTCATCGTCATCATCATCATCGTCATCATCAGTATCAATTTCACATATTCTTACGATTACAGATATATTCATCTTTAATTAGTTTTACTAACCATTTGTTATAGTCAATAGGTTTTAAATTTGCAATTCGTTTACTAATTTTAAAAAATATATTTATATTTATTTATTTTATTTATACATATTAATAAATTCATCCATATACATGTACATAGTATATGAAAAACGCACGTGACCAAAAAATTAAGGAATAAAAGTTAACTAAAATACAATCACTCAATTTGAGATTTTGGTAGTTCCAACGCAATCAGAATCAAACTAAAAGCGCATATAATTATTATCTTCTTCATTCATTACAAAAACAAAATCGTACTCCTAGGTGTACGTACACACGTACCGTAAGTTAGTTAATAATAAATAGTTATACAAAATAATTAAAGTTTACCATAAACGCATATATTACCTTAAGAAGAACAAAATGAATTAATATATAGAAAAAAATAAACAAACAAACTAATTCTAGGTGTTTCTGTTTCTCATTTCTTTATACAAACGATTTACAAAAAAAAAAATAGTGTGTTTAAGAGGGAGTTTTATGCATAAAATGTAACTTAAAGATATTTATCTACGAGTAAATTAAACAGACAAAAGAAAAAAACAAACGATAAACGAACGTATTTGCTAAGCGCATGGTAGTCAAGGTAGAAATGAGGTCGAAAAAAAGAAGCATTATCAAGAAAAATAAAACTATAACCTAATTATAACATTCTTTGTGTTTGTTTAAAAATAAAATACATTTCTCGATGAACGATAGAATTTCAGGAGTGAGCTGGTAAACGTCGTGGCAGTTTTCTTTTTTCAACTTTGCGACTGAACTAGATTAAGTGTGATCATCATTTCTACGTCGCGTCAATCATGAGTTTGACAAGGCAGTATTAAAGTGTTTATTTGGCAGTGGAGTGACGGAGGCTGAGTTGTGGGTTGTGAACCTTAAGCTAACAGTTGCCTTTGCTAAGTTAGATGTCAATGCCGTGGCAAAAAGAGTGGTCAGGTCCTCTATCATGCTGAGCATGTGATTGATGCAAGGGAGTCCCGGGCGTATTGACTAGAGATTCCTGTAGTTTGTGACTCTCTTGGCGCACTTAACTATTTTCGAATCAGAATCAAGATCAGGTCATGTCAGGACAGATGACAAACAAGGAGAATGGGTCACAATTGGGTGATCGAACGTTTATTGCGGAAATTTCTTTGTTTGGAGAGGAAGGGAAGTGATAGACTGAAGGTTTCTCGTGGAGAGTTCTTTGCCTGTGATAGACTGAAGGTTTCTCGGAGAAAGATCTTTGTCTGGAGAGGAAGGAAAGTGATAGACTGAAGGTTTCTCCTGGATAGATCTTTGTCCGAAGAAAAAAGGAAGTGATAAACGGAAGGTTTTTATGTGACAGAGACTGTCCATTATTAGAATAAAAGCAGCCCTCAGAGGAAGTCCGGAGAAAGGAAGTCATCTTCAACCCAAATCTTTGTCTGAGGAAATAATCCAAAAATTTTTGTCTGGAGATGAAAACATGACCGAATCTCGATAGGAAGTGAAGAGATCCATCCGCATCCTATAATATAAGCAGATGTCGTAGGAAGAGGCAAGTAAGGAAGCTCTAGATGGCTGCACTGAACTCTATTGGGATCAGTTGTAATTCTGTCAGGGAAACACCAAGTAAGGAAGTCAATTTGACAGAGCTCTATTGGGATCACTTGTAACACTGTCAGGGGATCAGCCAAGTAAGGAAACCATCCGGCTTCAATCTATGAGGATCTCAATTTGACTGAACTCTATTGAGATCACTTGTAATTCTGTCAGGGGAACAGCCAAGTAAGGAATTCAATTTGACAGAACTTTTTTGGGATCACTTGAACACATCTAATTAAAAGACAAAACTGCCTCCCATCCAAGACTATCTCCAGACCAAGGCCTTATTCGATCATCTCGTGGAAGACAGAGTTTGTTGGAGAATATATGGTCTTACAAATTGGTAGCAACACGTCCAGAAGGGTCGTGCCTAAAATATAAGCCAGAAGCAGGCAAAATGATGCGGCATGAAATGATCTCAACCAACATGTCGAAATTTAAGAAATGTTGGCAAAAGGAAAACGCCATTGAATCGCGTTTCTTAGGAAACAACGGAAGAATATGGTCAACAACGTGTGACGGAGGATCAATTGGTTGAATCCAAAGGAAATCGCACACAGACCATCCGACCTGTTGGTTGAGCAGAAATGGATTTGGAATCCTTAAGAGATTTCACTCTTGGATAACAGAATGAAAGCTTATGTGCCTACGTGGAAGCAGAAGGCTAACCAGAGGCAAACTAGGGTTAAGAAGGGTAAAAGTGAAACAATAAGTTCACAAATCTGAATTGATTTCCTGCTCTGACGAAACTCAAAGGAAAGCACTCATCAAGATGTCCATTTAAGTAAAACAAAAAGTGGCAAAGCTGGACTCCCCCCTTTCGCGTGGCTTAAAACAACTTTTCAAACTAAAATCAATATCTACTCAATGAACGTCTAAGAGATCCATGAGAACAGTAAGGGGAAATGAAGTGACATTCATTAGTCAGCGAAGAAGGAAAAACAAATTTAGATAGAAAGCGGATTAGAACACAAATTGGATCAAGGACTATTGGATGTATGTTGCTTGAGGGCGAACACAGCCCGAACCAACCTTCAACACATTCTTTCAAAAGGCGCCTCCACAGGCTTGCGCCTTATATGCTGTCACTGGCCAGTAACAGAGGTGGTTCAGGGGGTCTACTTGTCTCGTACATAGATGGAGGGAAAAATTAAAAAATGAAGTTTTCTTTTATGATGCAAAAATAGTTTCGACGTAGTTCTCCCTCTCTGTTTGGTTTTTGTTCCCGCAAAATAGCTAACCAAGTGCAATCAATGCGATCGAAAATGTCGCCTCAAGCTACATCCGGACAAAAGTCAAAGACGAACATAAATTTGGAAATTTGTTTCAGATAATCTCAAGTCAAGTGGCAACAAAACGTGAACATTTCTCTCGCAAGCAAACTCATGATTGATGTTTAAACGGATGAAATGTTTGAGTTTGACTGTTTTAGTACAAATGTGTACTAAAATTTGTTCGCATCTTAAAAGATCGAACAGTAACACTCCACCTGTACTCTATATCGTATACCACACGATAAAAAAAAGGTTTGATAAACTACTAGACAAAAAAAAATTACTATTACAAGCTCACGATTTACGAGAATGTTATCGATTTGTAAAAATGTATCAAAAAAAAGTGAAAAAAAAAGGAGAAAAACAAAAGAGAAATTCCTACACACTACTGAATTAACTTTCAACATTTTGCATTCGTATGAGTTATCGGTTATTGTTTGCTTCTTTTCATTCTCTCTGTGTGCGGTGTGCGAATGATTGGTATACACTTTGTTTAGTTTCTTATTTGTTCGTACAAAAATAACAAAAGTATGTAGTGTTTCTTTTTTTCTTGTTTTGTTTTGTTTTTACAAATTTTTCTGTTTCTCTCTTGAAGTTATTATCAAATTTCTTTGTTTCTTTTTGTTTTGTTCCAAAGTTTGACTTTGCTTGATTTAAATGTTTTTTTTTTTTGCTTTACACATTTACATGTATACATTTACAATATACGCTCTTTAAAATTAACTATTAGTACAATATTTGCATAGTGATAATATATATTCTATATATATATATGTATATAAATTGTTTTAATCGTTATAATTAGATAATAGATAATAATTATGTATATCTCGTAACATAACATTCTTCTGCTTCTGCTTCGGTTTTTTTGTTGTTTTTTATTTTTATCTTTCTCTCTCATTTACTTATATCGACGTGAAAACAAACATTTCCTTTTGTTTTCGATTTTTTTTTGTTTCTTTATTCAGATCTGTTGGTGGCTTGGCAGCTTAACTAAGTAATTTTACACACCCACGTCCGGGTTCCGTGTAGCTTAAGTTTGGATACTTGGGCGTTGCATTAACATTCCTTTTATACATACATAGTTTACATCAGTTAATCATAAATATATTCATATATATATATGTTGTGTGTGTTCCATAGGGATGATAAAAGTGTTATATCTCAGTTGTTTCACTTACATGTTGTTTACTTTCGAAAATAAATTATTTATGTCAATGTTGTTCTTTTTTTTCTCTTTTTTTTTGTTTTTGTGTTTTTTTTTTCTTCTCATTTTCTTTTTCTTATGCTCTTGATTAAGGTACCTTTTTGTGTGATTTAATTTTAATTATAATCATATTGACAGTCTCCTCTGTTTTGTTTTTAATAATATTTTTCTTTTCTTTTTTGTTTAATTATCACGAGGTTTCCATTCTTTAAATGTTAAGATTAATGATTTATTTTGTTTAATTTTTTATGTATTTTTTTTTGTTTGCATTTTTGTTATATTAAATTATTGGAGGTTTATGTGTATAAAATTTAAAACATGAGTTTTGGTGCGGTCGTGTCAGGTCTTCATACAGAAAACTTATGAAGTCAACGGTGACAGACCGATTTGTCGTGGATCAGTAGGTGCTACTGAACCGAGTTCTAAATTCTTAATAAGCATCTGCAGCCAGTGTTTTGTTGATTTGTCATCTTGTAAACAAGCTGAAAATGTTGCATCACGCAGTTGATCGGGGAGACACTGTCGCAAGGCCTCTCTGGCTCTGAAATCAAATAGAAAAAAAGTTAATTTATTGTTTCCGTTTTTCTTCTTCTCAGTGTCATAAAGAAGGTCACACAATTTGACACAGTTGGAAAAATACACTTAAAAATAATCTAATGGTTGCTAGTTGGCATTCGGAGAAAGGGGAAAGATAGTTATGACAGGTAGTAGGTAGTAGGTCACAAAAGTGTAAACAAATTCATGACAATCAATGCCAGTTTTACGAGCATTATGTACACCAAATGGATTCATCATGAGTCTCCTGAAATTCTGTTTTTACTTCAAAAGTGTCAAGACATAAAACCCTTTTTATGCTGAAGTCATCACACTTTGAGGTTAAACGTTACAACTTCGGTACATGATGGCTACAAATTTTGTGATGATGCATTTATTATCCCACAAATGTAAGATTGTCGGAATTTATTCCACACACGCTTCTAGTGACCCCCATAATGTGCACTCCGATAATTTATATCTTTGAATACATTTGAGATGCCTGCTTCCAAGTGCACTTGATGAACTTCAGAATCACTTTTTAACACATTTGACAATTACAGCTCATAAAGACTGTTTCCGTATGACTGTTTCACGCAGGCGATGTGTCAAGACAGAAGGGACTCTAGAATGTTAAGCCACGGCTGTAGTTTATAGTAGTACATTGTAATAAGCAATCACAGCAGAACGACTACAAAACGTTGCATCCTGTTGTGTATACTCCCTCCAGTCTCCCTTCAATGGCATTTTTCATTGCGAGAATTTATTTACTTTATAAACCTCGATTATAGATTTAAATCCGCTACCCATAAAAATGATAACGACACATGGTTTATAGGCGCTGTGACCTTATCTGGTTAGGTTAAGTTCAAGTGGCTGGCTGCCTAGAACATTCACACATCGGTTGAGAGTTGACCAGTACAATTAATCGCTTCAAGCATTAGGAGAAATTTTGTAGTATCAAAGGGCTTAGACGAGCCTACTGGTTCGAGAAGGAGAGGATGACCGAATCTCCGGTATAAAGACCAAGTAATCGCGGATGCAAGACAGCTTGGTCTTGATGACTGGAAGCAGCGTGCCCAGGACCGTCAACGATGGAAGGCAGCAATTGCTCAGGCTCGGACCCTTCATGGGTCGCCGGCCTGATATGTAAGTAAGTAAGTAAGTAACACATAGTTTCTCAACCTTTGTGCTTAGTTGACCCTCAGCAACGAATTGATCTCTCGACGGACCCCTCCGAACATACAACTTTAAATAGACAACGTAACTCCCAGATACAGATATATATTGAAAGGACGGATCCCGGATCCCCTGAAAGTGCTAAGCGGACCCCTGGGGGATCACAGGTTGAGAATGGCTGATCTAAGAGAGCCGCGGCTGTAAGGCCGTCAGGGAGTACGTATACCTAATTCTACTTGGGAACGGATCTTGCGGTCATTTGATATACAATAAACGTTCTATAGCAGACAAGGCGAGCCTAGGTTAGGTTAAATTGTAGTGGCTGACTGTAGGCCAAAGTAGGTGATACCACGCGGATTAACCACTACTAAGGCACACGAAATCTCGTACGTCACATGACGAGAGACAGCCTCGTTAACAAGAACATAACCAGGTTACTGTGTTAAAGTTACTTGACAAACGTTTATGTACAATTCAGCTATCTGGCAAAGTATGTTACGAATACTACACGCGGTGACAAGAACAGACTTCGTTATTCTCACACTTTTTTCCTTTTTGAGTGGCGCTATCTATAGTGGGGAATGAACCAAGGCCTCAATTGCCATCAGTTGCTCACACCACGTTGCTTGCATCACTCGCTCACTCGACCCCAACGCAACAGACGACACTCGCGTCGCAGATGACGTTATTATCATTATCCTTTCAAGGTTCTAACCTGTGCGAAACTGCCATTTCTTTTATTAAAGCAATAAAATTAGAAGTCGTTTTTTAATTCATGGCCATTATGCGGACAGTCTATGGAATTAGAGCTTTTTCAAAGAATTTCGTAAACAAAAACAAGTCGCGGGGCTATGCACATACATGCGTATCACACAAACAAATTAAATAAATGTACAGAGGTGTATATACAGCTCATGACTCTCCCCTGCCATCGTGGCCAAACAGCCATCAAAACAAATGAATCACATTTGAATGGCAAATGTCTTGGGAAATAATTGCTTTCACCCACGTAGAAGCCTGCGAACGGCATATTCTGGGCATTTGTGTATTTAGCAAAACACCAGAGTTTATAAATACCACCCCTCTGATGGCGAATACAATAACAGAGCGCACGATAGTGGAACGGACAAGGAAAGAAATATGCAATGATTCAAATGCGAAAGTTCCATTGCGTGCATCCCCTGAAAAAGAAAAACACCTGCTGCGTTGGTTAAGAGGAAACTAAAGGACATTTATAGACGGCGTTAGATAATCGATGGCGTCCGAGTTTACTGTGTAGCATGAGGGGCAACATGCAACAACGTGATCTGCGTCTCCAGCGGCTGTTAGTCCACATTTCACTGCATATAGGAAGGCGTTCAAACGACTGCTATTAAGCCGACTTTATTAAGACTCTTTCACTTCTCGTTGAGTGTGATTAGGGTACAAGGAGGAACTCTTCCCCCTATGGGCAACACAATGGGTCCACACGGACCTAAGTGAGACGTGCTGCCGCACGTCTACCCACATTCCTATCCTAAGACTCTTTCTGTTTATCAATTTGTATGACCATTCAGTTTAGCAAACAAATTATGATTGAACAAAACAAAAAACACCATGCTCACCTTGGATTATCCGAGAGTCTTAAGTAACACCGAACAACGTGCTTTAATAGGCGTGCGGATGGTTCTTTGGCAAGTTGAATAACCATTTTGCCCTAGAAAAGAGAGAGAGAGAGGAAAAGTTAAAATCTGATCTGATTTAAATGCTTACAATAAAGTGTGCTCACCAAAATGATTGCAACATGAGAAAACCTTTCATAGGTTTGGCAAATATATGACAGGCCGCTTTCGTCGAGGAGGATCTTTTGTAAAATAAACGTGGCAACAGTTTTGCTCAACTCTGAGCCGGACTCCATTATTCGCAAACACAGAGGAATGATTTCAGTGGTTAGTAGAAAAGTTATCACTTCTTGTTCATCAGTCTAAATGAAACGAAAACAAGATGTTAGTTTTTTTCAGAAAATTGCCAAAGCACAACTTACCTTAACAAGAGCCCCAATAACACCCAAGCTTGTTAATCGTAAATATTCGAATGGTCGCGTCTTTGATGTTGTATGCAGGAACGGATACAGGAACAGTGGAATCTGGGCCTGCAGAAATACAGTTCGTGTGTCCGGATGCGACGCGACACATTGCAACAAGGCTAATGCATTGCATACTCGATTCGATTGGTGTGCTGTTAGTGTGGCAGGATTTATTGATGGATAGATATTGATGATCTCTTGTAGGAGGGCAGCTGTTGTACCAAAGCTATGCCATAGCATTGGTGCTAGATTTGCTACTGTTTCGCGTTTCTTACTTAATTCTAGCAAAGCTGTTTCACGGGTGTCTGGGTGGGCAAGCTCGTTTATCCATTGAAAAACCTAGCGATGAAAGAATGCAGAAAACAATGCGTTATTTATTTGTAAATTAGAATATTAATAGTAAGGGGCTATCGAAAAAATATTGAAGTATGAACAAACTTCATCATCACCATCATCATCTTCTGACCCGCATGATCCCCTAAAAGGGTCGCGAGGGTAAACCACGCACGAGAGATCTTCAGGCAACTCGATCCTCCGCCATCGGCTCTAAGTCATCAGGAGCTATGGCCAAGCGTAACCCGGCGAGTTTTTGGAATTGGTCCAACCACCTCGTCCTTGGTCTGCCAAGCGGTCGCCTACCTGATGGAATCGCATTCAACGACCACCTCGGAAGTCGTGATGATGGGGACATTCGTGCCACGTGACCAAACCACCGAAGCATAGCCCTTTCCGTTCGAAGAAGCAGCTGCTCAATGTTGAGTTCCTCGCGCACTGCCGTGTTTCTCACCCTATCCCGGCGAGTAATTCCCACAACAGCACGAAGAAAGCTTGCACTCGCGATGTTATTCTTTCGGTCATTACTTGAACAAACTTGTAATGTTTAATTGCAGAAGGCAGTTGATCCTAAAGACTTTTCTAATAGTGTCATCAGAAGGGAAGGAGAGTAAGGTGTGGAGACTGCAGGTGGGGAACAGCTTATGAACATCCCACTGCATTCGTAGATAAGGTGGTGCATGGAAAGCGTAGCAATAGTCACAGAGACTACACTGCGGAGGTATATTTGTCTTGAAAAGATGTTCATGCGTGAACCGAACCGCGTGTTGGTTGTTGGAACGTTTTGAGCGAATAAAGCGCTGTTTTGGCTTCGGAGTTGATTAGCTTACAGGAGAGAGTGTATGAACGCCAGTCTTCTCTTGCTTTTTCGCTCCAGAAGTGTTAAGTATATCTCAGCATGGCAATTCTATTGAACTTGAAGCAAGTTGTTATGCCCGTTTCACAATGGTGCGTCGCCTGATTTTTGAAACCACACAATACAATGGCTCCATGCCATTCACTGCCTTGTGCTACGTTTTAATTTTTGTCAGAAATATTAGCGTGGTGAGAACAATGTAATTTCACATAAGCGACGTAATCTCACGCAAGCGACGTAATCGCTCACCAAAGTGTTTCAACATGCTGAAACATTTAGGTGTTTTTTGACATTTCCCTGCGTTTACTCCTGATGGTGACACACTCTTCCCTCAACGTATATGTCGTAACCAGCCCACAGTCAAGGCACCAACGGAGCATTGTGAAACGGGCATAAGAGCTTCACGGGTAGAGGCTCTTGCTGCCATATCGGCATGCTCGTTTCCCCCAAATGCCTGCGTGTCCTGGTATTTAAAGCAGTTTAACTTTGTCAGCGTTTTTTTTTTAGAAATTTGTCCCGTATTAGTTCTTTTTTCGACGCGGTTATGCTCTGAATTATGGGCATCATAACATTCCCAATTTACTGCATTCCTACTGGTCCGCCAGTGGTGTTCGCCGATTCGAGCTCAAAAAATATCGGCAGTCATGTCTCGGATCACTTCATCACTGAGGCCGATCAAGAGCTGGTGTTTTTGCATTTGGGTGATCCAGTTGTTAGGCCTGCCTCTCTTTCATGCGTGCGTTGGGACGTTGACTTATATTGCGTTTTTAACGGGGTTAGAAGGTTCTCTCCTTTGAACATGACAATACCAATTGAGCCGGTCATGCTTAACCTTCTTAGAGATGGGTTCTTTGGCGTGAAGGCTCCGTCAGATCATTGAACTCCTTACTCTATCGAGCTTTGATACACCCGAAGCATTTTCATCTCAGCGGCCGTTAGTTTTGCCCCCTTGCCCCCATACCTTTTGTACGCTGTCCAACATTGTGAAGCATATGTGAGTGCCGTACGTACAAATGCTGTGTAGAGTGTAGAGCCTTCCTTTCAGCTTAGGCCGCTTTTACACACGCTTAATTCGTCTGTAACTTTCCAATCTTGTAGGCAAGGGAGATGAAACGTGCAAGGGGTAGCCCGAGTTGCGTGTGCTCGAGAATTGCAGCTGATCCTTCGTATTCCCTTTTTTCTCTTTTCGTTTTTTCGAATTGCTTTATTCTTGCCTTCTCAGTGTTGGGTATTGGAAGCATGCTATGCATATGTAAGAAAGAGATGACACATGCGTGAAAGGGTGGGAAGCCGTAAAATTGAGCAGGAATTGGAACTGGGTTATTTCTACGTGTAACGCGATCACAAAAGGGAATTGCAGACATTAAGGGTAATTTTTCGGTCACAGAAGATGGCTGAGTTTTCCCGTCACATCATCCACCCTACGCTTACGCAATGATTGATATCGTCATCACAGATTCCTTCGCTATTTATCATAGATCCCGGATAGTTGAGCTTTTCACACTTGGGAAGCACCATTCCATTCAAATGAATGTCTGGAATAGACCTGAGTGGATCGGAGAATGAGCAGCACAGGTACTCGGTCTCTTTCTGGCTAATGCGGTACCCATTCCCCTCCAAAACATCGACTCACACTTCAAGTGCTCGTTGCATGGAAGTTTGATCATCACTTATGATGACTCCATCGTCAGCAGTACAGTCATTATTCTGATTTTGTATAGCTGCCAGCGGAAATAGGCCGTCAGTACAGAAACAAAAATGATGAGAAGTGAGGAATCAGCCCTTTTGATTAAAAGTTACCATTCTCTTCGACGATCCCAATTTTGTGCTTTGTGTGCAAAGCATATTTCGAGGAACAACTGCTGGTATAAAACACTCTACAATCAGCGAAGAATAAATGATAACATAACCTTGCAAAAAAATGTCTGCTAATTAGAACTTGACTGAAATCAATCAAGATAGCAAATTCACGATCAATCGTGACGAAGCAGTTTACGAAGCCTATATTCCTACGTAATGTCTTCGAGACAATCAGAATATGCGTTATCATGCCACGAACAAGTGATCATTTTGATTTACCTCGACTCCGTGGGGTTGTCATTAACTCTGGATCTTTCAAATGATTTACGAATCGACTCTAGTCCAACTAAGCATTGTCTTCCAGGCATTATAGTGCGGGTCAGTTGCAGAGATTTTTATTACATATGCCAACTGTCACGCCTGAGTACTTAAAATTGGAGCTAGAAAGTTCGACATGAATAAGCCACGCAATCATTGTGAACAAGTCAATCGATTATGATCCTAACTAATGCAAACCAAGTGCTTATCCGATAATTAAACGATTCTCTTTAGCAACTTCTTTATCAGATCAACATGAGTTGTTTACGCCTAAGCTAGGTGAGGTACAGAGGTGTAGTGCCCGTCCACTACACAAAGAGTGGAGGTTTGTAAAAGTCGACTTAAGATACCGGAGCTCGTGAAACCATTTGGCGTTGGATAAGTCCGATAGTCGCCACAAAAAACTCAGAATTCGTTTTCTGTTCGGCATTCAATCGTTGGACATGTTTGCGTTGATGACACTTGGAGAAGATGCAACCACGCTAAGTCTACGAATTCAACTCCAATGATGGCTAGGCCATGTGAAGCGAATGGACAACACTGCTCCATCCTGACTCCCAGCGCCAGTGGGACAACGCAGTAAAGGCCGCCCACGAATCCGTTGCTGCATACAAGTGATGACGGGCCTTAGGCAACTTGACTTGTGTAATTGGAGGCAGCTGGCTAAAAATCGTGCCATCGGGAGAAGCTTGTTGGGTGAAACTCAGATTCATCCCCGACTGTAGCGCCATTGTCAGAAGCAGAATAATTCGTTTTCTTAAAGAAGTTATGTTAGAAACGCCAGACTGCCTGCGACACTACCAATCCAAATTTATCAGCTTCATATCTCAAATGCCGTTGTCACACTAAAACGTCTCAAGTTGTAAGGAAAGTTTCGTGTCACCATGTCGAAACAAACGCAATGGTTCAACATGTTGAACTGGCACCACCGCCTTCGGGTTGCAACACCGGCTGGCCACGACGACACTGAGCAGGGAACTGGGGGCATAGATTGAGGAAGAAACAGAGGCACAAGTAGGTGTTTTAAATTATTTACGAATCAACTCTAGTCGCATGACCTGGTTGTCCTTAAAATAAATTGAATTCATCACAGTACTCGGGCTGTGCCATTGTACTGCTTGTGTCGCAAGCAAAACTTCACTCCACAGCACCACCAACGCAGCATTGTCTGCCAGGCATTAGTGCTGGTCAGTTGTGCAGAAGTTAGAAGGGTGTTTCCTCCTACTCTCCAGCATAACCCTGCTGCATGGGTGACCATAACATTTTGGCCTGTAAGGTCCCTGGTTAGATTTCCCATGTTTTTCTTCACATTTTGAACACGTATCCAAACTCGGCAATCTCTCGTTAGCAACGTCTGAGCTAAAGTTGCTGATTGTCATCATTATCATCGTAAAGAGTCGCAGGGGTAAAGCACGCACTACAGATCTCCAGGACACTCGATCCTCCGCCATTGGCTCGACTCGACATCGCAAACAACTCATCAGGAGTTATAGCCAGACGCAACCAGCCGAGCTCCTGGACTAAGTTCGACCACCTCGCCCTGGATCTGCAAAGCAGTCGCCTAACTGATTTTTTTTTTGTGTTGCGTTTTTGACGCTAGACTGTAGCATTCTGACTCAAAACTGGTCCCTTGTACTGGCAGCAGCAACCTCGGTAGGTCAGTGGGCTATCAGCGAAATCGTCTGGGAACCCCTCCCTAACCAAGGGCAAGCACTCAACCAACTGCGCCATCCAGTACACTCCTACCTGATGGAATCGCATTTAAGGCACGCCTCGAAAGTCGTGATGATGGCGACATCACTGAATAACATATCAAAACTATTTTCAGTTCTGAAGATTGATGTCTGTCTTTACCTTTCAGACCGGGTGCGAGGTATGCGACTTATCTTACGCTCGATGCGACGAAGCGCCCGTCGTATTGCGTTATTACCTTAAACTGGGTCTAATGTAAATATAATGAACCAAATGTCAATAATTCCTTGTTGATAACTGCCCGTTGCAATATTTCGACAGAATGTCGTGCCCCTACATCAGCACATCGTCTGAAGCCAGTTTGAATTTCAGTTCAGAAGTCCGTTCAGAACCTTATTGAACTGTCCGGAATTATTCACAACCCCAGCTACAGCTCAGTTAAATGCTTTGAAATGGTGATGCATTTCCTAGACAGTGCGATATATGTACATTTTATTAGCTGGACCGGAAATGTGCCGATTTGCGTATTGAGTAAAACCCAAGCAAATGACTGGGCATGATCTTGCAGCTGACATTAACGATAACACAAAGGCGCCCATAAACCAACAAGCAATCAGAGCTTTAATCACCCTTCAAAGCAACAACAACTAGACCATTTTGACACTGTGATGTGAAATGTCAACAAAATGTTGTTCATTCGCAAAATACACTTAATTACACGCTGAAACCTTGACAATTATTTATCAGAGTACTGAACACTATTGCGCCGCATCTTTACGCCAAAAAAAAAAGAAGAGACAACAACCACTCCCCTATCCGCAAATAATCTCCATTTAATGCCTCCATTTGCGCCTATCTTGGTTGAAACACACAAAATTCTCACGAGTTCCGTGTTGGCGGTTTTGTTTACCTAAGATTTATTTTTATTGGCTCGCCTATCTCGCCGAGATGTTTCGCTAATTCGAAAACAATCCTTCCTTCCACCACGCTGAAGCCGCCTTCACTTTCTCTCCAATTCGTGACCGAAACAAGGAATATGTATGTCCATGCAAACAAATTGCGTCACATTCATCACGAAACCCCTTTCAATTTCAGGCCTTTCACTATCAGGATTCTCTGATTTCAAGGCGAGCAACGCGATATCGCACACATTTGGCAAAATTATGCAATCCCACTCGTGACTCACACACTTCGGTCGTTCCAAATACGACTTTATCGGGAATTACTGTTCACATTCGCGCACACTGAAAAGCCCAAATTAATCATGAATTCAAAGAAACTAGTTCTCCACTTTGCATAGTTTCTGAATAACAACTTCTGTCCAAGCAGAACGTACACGTAAGTCCATTTTTTTTTTCAGTTGTATTTGTTTCCAATTTGTTACGCAAATACCCCCACAAAGCAATCGATAACCTTGCAACACAAATATCACTTCAGATCACATTTGCAAGGTCAACCGATGGGAAGAGTGAGTTCATCATCCGGTCATTACATTTTTTCAATCTCGAGGAGAGACAACACCAACACTCACAGCAGAGGAGCCAGCCCCAGCGGTGGCATTGCATCCTCTCTCACGCCTTTCCTGCATACGCAGACAAAACGTCTTATCGCCGCACACAGCTTACGTATCACTTTACGTACTGGAGGTTGGTATTTGTGGCAATTTTATAGTGAAATGTAATCGAATCATGTCACGACGATGATTGTGCAAGTGATGAAAATAAAACAGAAACGTACGATAAGATGTAGACGTAAACAAAAATGATAGAGCGAGTGTTATGAATAGATTTGCCTCTGTACTCTGTGTTAGCATTAAATCATCAGCTGACGTGTGGTGTCAAATGATTGCGAGCGGCACCAAGGGGATTCTCTAACCTCCACTCGTTCAGAAAGGAACTGGCGGCTGGCGCTTGTGTGAAAAGGAAAAATCGGATGGGAATGGTTTGGTTGTTTAATTGAATCCCTTGCAGATTTTGGTAGTCGGTGAAACCCTAGACTTTAGGGGTTTGTTTCATGCTGTTCAAGGTAACGGGAATTCGCAGCGATCAGTACTTATCTCTGCACGCTACCGATGGGAAGACGTTAGGGTAAAGTAAATTGATTCCATTGCACTCATCCGTAATCTATTGTCGTTTTCAAGATTGCAATGTCAATAGATTCTCGGCACATTCCCGTGGGTAGTTGGCCCGAAATGTAATCTGAGTGCGGGATACTTTAATAATGATAAATGATGATAATGGCTTCCAAATCGGACATCCATTTGGTAGCATTAGTTCAACACGTACGAGGAACACTGACAACTAGGATTTGGCGATGTCCAGATTCGCCTTGATAGAACCTAGGCTTAGTTTACATAGAAACCACTCGTTTTGTTGATAGAACCTAGGCTTAGTTTACATAGAAACCACTCGTTTTGTTCGTGCAGTTGTTCCCTCACGAGCGAACGGGAGCCACAATTTCATGCTGACTCGGAATAGCGACGTTTGAGAAACTGCTCCTAGACAGCTATTCTCTGTGAGCATTGCCAGTGACTCGAGAGAGGTGTAGTCGCGAATTGTAAACGTTGTTCGCGTCGAGAAATGAACCTAGACAGAGTAAGATTCTTTCCTTTCAATAACCACGCAAGAAAATTCATGAAAAAACTTGAAGGAGTTCGCAGAATGCGGTGCACTTATGCTCCGTACAAAATCTGCGACATGGCAAGATTCGTTAGACCAACTGAGCACAGCATATAACAAAAACTACCAAGGGAAACTCCAACCAACATCGTAGAGAGGAATGGCTGAAAAGGGCAATCGATTAGCTAGGAATTCTTTGAGATGAGGAATAGAACAGCAGTCGCCAGTCACTATAACCTAACTTAACCTTACAAGTTCCCCCGTCATGACTGTATACACGACGTCGCCAATTAACTCCAGACGTTTGCGATAACTATAAAGACGTCAGAAAACTCCCAATGGCACTCTTGATTGCATTAATGCCGCCCATGGGCAAACATTCAAGGTCGAATCGACGAACAAACGATCCCAGCCAACATTGGCTAGTTATCATTCACAACACTCAACACTCATCGCCCTCATGAGCACATCGTTACTCACTACTTCAAGGAAATTTACGCCAAAAGCAGTGACGGGAAATATTATCTGCTCAACGGATAAGAACGAAAGGTCGAGGGCATTAACGAGAAAACTCCGGAAAGTTGGAAAAAACATATTAGCGAAACTGCAGAAACTGTTGGAAGTTTGCCCAATATGGGTACGGGCGATACTTTAACATACGTAGATGCAAAGGATAGCAGACCAAGGAAACTAAAAATTACATTGCAAAAATTATTCCTTTATAAATTCGTTCGAAACTTCCCAAAGAGGTGGATGTAAGTTTTCCTTTAAACAACTATGGAAATGTTTAATAATATTGCGTGCCTTGATTGCGAGGGAAGAACAAGCTAAGAAAATATCTTGTTGGCAGACTGAGAGTCATGCATTTTAGAGTGATGAATCAGGAAAAACTATTTTGTAGCAGCAGCAACAGCAAATGCAGAGTCTAAACAAACAAGGGAAGTCATATCCTTGCAAGACGGGGAAGTCCACTAAACATGAGTCATTTTTAAGGTTTGGGGGAATCTTTCGGTAATCACTGTGTGGTTGAGCAAACTATGGATATGATTTTAGAATAGTCTGCTCGCTTCTTCAACATCGGGTTCAATGCATGGCACGGATTTGGAACCCTTTGACCACTTTTAAACGCGCTAAATTCGTTGCCCATTTTTTCAATATGTGTGTTATTTCCTTTATGTGATCCCTTTTATCTCACCTCCCTTGCCTTCAACATTCAAATCAGCGACGAATTTTGCTTGTAAAAGTGGCCATTCTGTCAAATATGTACGTCAACCTGTCATCCGAGACTATGGTTGAGTTCATAATTGCAACACTTGTTGTTCCAGCATTGCACAAAATATTTTCTCGATGCATTTATGAACACAAATACTGCCGTAAGTTTGCACTTTCCAACAGGTTTCCAACAGAATTGTCAAAAAGGTGTTCATAAATGCAACATAAGTAGGTGATACAAAAAGTGTTTGAGTGACGTTTATTTGCATTACTAAACAAAATACTGTGCACACATAATATACATGATAGTAGGTTTAATTTTTGTTATTTTTGAACAGACTTGAAATTATTAAAAATTATTATTGAAAGTCAGGATATGTTCCAAAAAACAGAAACTTCCTTAACGTAATAAGAGAATTTCCAGATGATGTTTTAATAACCACTTTCGCATGAAGAGAAGTTCAAATTTCGGTTTCCTTGCAATCCTGCAATAAGGCAAGTATCACTGCCAACTTGATCGCAACTGCTTTTACGAACGCAGTTGCCGAGTGCTGTCAAGCTAGTCAATGCAATTTATTCACATTTATGAACGCATATCTTGCAGGGCTGCTGCAGTTTGACGTTTATGAACTCGGCCTGTGTATTAGTTCAAAATTTGCCATTTTACAATATTGATCTTTTAACAATCCCTGAATTGTGAAAGTTTACTACAAAAATAGTGATTACATATGTAGTATGTTCACCGCATCGGGAGCGGACTATAACCGACATAATCGTCCAGCTGCGTGATGTACTATAGGAAAAACTATGAAACAAAATTCTGGAGACTGACGATGTTACATTATTTTGTTCTGAAGGCCTAACCGTCATCGAAATGCACACTCAACGAAAAATTTGCCTGTGGTTAGGGAAAGTGTTGAAGATGATCTAAACCTATCGATTTCACAGGGAGCACGTGTTTTGTGCTTGTAACTGGGCACATTATTCTACATCTCCATTTTGCTATAGTTAAAGCCAGCTGACCACGGAATCCGTAGAACTTACATACGCCGATTTGGAGCATGAGCTTCAGTGTTTTAGTGACAAATTATTGCCATGAGGGTCATTCTTTACTCGGTGGATGCGTTGTTTTTTTTATTTTTATAACATGTGCGCGCTCAAGGGATTGCTAATACCCTTAAGTGTCCGGGCTCAAGACACAGCACGGGCCAAAGGTATAGAGGGAGAAAGGGAGAGGAGGTACCTGTGCACATTGGCCTTAAATATCTGCGGGTTGTAGTCTGCGGGAAATATAGCGCTGGGAAGAGTATTCCAAATTCGCGTAGTACGGCTGAAGAACGAGTCTCTAAATTTAAGGCTTAAGGGTAAACTGATGAGCATTCATGGCGAGACTAGTATTGCGGGTGAATTCATTAAGAGGAGAAATGCAGTTGGCTAGCTCACTTGAGCATCGTTTGTTGAAAAAGCGATAAAACAAGCGATAAACAAAATGATCGCATATGGCGAAGTGAAAATCCACATGTGACCATCGAAAGACCACTGCATTCACAAAGAGTCACTTTGTGGTGTGTAATTTGGTCCCGTTGTGTCATTGGTCCATGCGGGAGGTATGACAGTCGCCGTCAACTCCTACACAGAGGTTTCTTGGTTCAATCGCCGACACGACGAGCTTTCAGAATTCACCATACCAACTGTCTGTCGATTCATTGACAATGCTCAAAGCGTATACATAATTGTCCAGCAAGAGCTTCTCAAACGTTGTCGGTCGAAGTCGCCATGGAAATAGTGGTGCCATTTCATCGGAGCTATGCTGAAGCTGATATCTATGTACACAATTTGCAAACATTTGATTGCCGCATGTGTTGAAAAGTCACCGGAAAACACATTGTCAGACCTCGTCTTTCGCTAGAACTCCCGTGGAGGAAATTTGAATGCCCATTCAATGTGGCAAGCCCAAGCAATGTACAACATGATCGCAATCTAAATCATAAATACGGTTTCTTTAAATTCACTTTCGGAACCACAAAATGTATGAATCTGCACATACTACATCAAACCCTGAATTTCTGAGCAAAATTAAAGATGCTTTCCACGCAGAGCGTTGTATAACCACATCTTTCTTTCTATGGCCATAACAACGATTTTTATGTGTTTCCACTTCACATTATACCGCCAAATAGTGGCAAATGACATCAGTTTAGGTGACGGTTGTGAATGTTCAAGACGTGTGCACAAAAACAAATCATCGCGGGCCAAATTTAGACGTATTGTCTGGTGGCGCTACTGTTTATGTCAGATTTTGAGTCACTCTGCCAATGGTTATCATTGTTTTTTTGAATGTCCTACGTACAGGTATGCAGGCAGAAATACACACTACACATGATAATTTCCAACCTCCGTAGCGGAGAGGAACTTTAAGAAGTCTGCAGACATAATGACGTTTGTAGCTAGTTTGGCCCTTGTCCAAAATGCTCTCAACAACTAGAGAGCAAAGGTTGTGGCGTCCCAGCCGTCACAAATGTTAATGGCGTTCCTAAATAATCGCTGAACAGCTCATGGGGTTTTTGGTCAGATACAAAGAAGTGTACATGGATCTGGATGAGGCTTTTAGAAGTTCCATCACGAGTGTTAAATTCGAGCACCTTGTTCTTTCGAGTCACCGAGACGGATTAAATGAGTATAAAATGGATTCTTTACGCAAGACTCGCGAAAGAGGAGGACTGGAACTGCATGTAGTGCAATCAAAAGAGGTTAGAAGCGTCGGTGGTAAACGGGTAGACGTGACAAAGGCATTTGTCAATCAAGGAAACAACATTCTATTCTCAACATTTAGTGCTGACATGTGGTTTTTTTTAATTATTTAATGCTGCCCAGAACTCGCTTCTTTCTTCGTCGCAAAATGTTTCATAAAAAAAAACGAAGCAGATAAGAAATTCAAATAATTCCCAACAATTCAACATTCATTGTGGTTGAATATCGGTTTCCTAAAATGAATCAGAGCTGGAAACCGTAGCTTCCAAGACCTCCACAAAAGAGATTAAGTTTCTTACGAAGACTTTGATCACCGCATTCCCATCCTTTGCGGTGAGTAGCTAGATATGAGTCGCAGTAGCTTCAGAGCTTCCAGCCCGAACTTCGCTCTACTTCTTATCGAAATTCACAACAAATTGATGGACTTGCCAAAAAATGGTATAAACATGTAATCAGCTCAGTACACTCGAGCACAATTATCGCATCTGTCTGCAAAATGTTGTTTCGTTTTCAGATTAAAGTAAACCACACCACGCCAACCAAACAAATTGTGTTTGTACAGATTCCACAGAAATCGTTTCACAATCGCCGATGATTGTCCTTCACGGGGAGCCATTCATACAAATCATCTCTGAAAGTGAACAGGGCAGAAAGGTCAGAGTACATTGTATGGAAATTAGGGCGAAACGACAACAGATGAGGAATAAATTGAAGCGATCAATAAAATCGCAAGAGAGACGTACACAAGTACCTTTCCCGGGGATTCTTAGATTCTTTAGAAATATTAATGAGAACTGCACTTGTTCATTTAATGACTTCTAAGGACTGCGATCGAGTAGTAATTCATCGCTAATGAATAGAAAACAGGTACTGAGGATGCGTTTGACACATTTTCTTTGGAAACGATGCAGCTCTTGTGATAAGCGAATACCTAACCAGTAACTTTCTTCGATGTGACATATTTTCATCGCTTCGTGGGTGAAGAACATGTGCATGTGCACAAGTACATAATTAGTCGTTCTCGAAGATAAAGCACAAAGTACAGTTTTACAGGAAAGAAGAAGTACTTTCGTGTACAGTTAATGTAACGTGGAGACTGTTTTCGGAATCGGGGCACGTGATAATGAAGCCGATTAAATCTGTAAACCCACATGGGATTATACGGAAATACACGTTCCAGGGCTTATTACTTATCTCTGGTGAGGGCGGATGAAACGTTCGCATTTGAACATACGTGAATCTTTGGCATATAGTCGATCAACATTTTTCCCTGAACACGTAGTAAGGTTAGAAACGGAGCTCCTCCTTTGTCAATTCAAGCATATTTCTCTCCGATACCTTGCATTTCTACGAACGAATTTGCCGAGCCAAAGATGATCACGATGCATCACTTGTCACATGAAAATATGCCCACGGAATGCACGATTCGAGGCAAATGAAACGCCTCCAAGTGCGAAGCTTTCTATCCGCCGGCACATAGGCGTATAATTAATTTCATCTGCTCTTCGATGCCAATACCTCGTTGCATATTTATAAACCGAAACATATGTACGTGTGCACATCTGCGCACCCATATGACCCGTTCCCAAAGCAACTTAAGAACTTTCTCTCCACACACCAAGCAGCACCGGCATTATGCTCCAACACCAAAAAACAAAAAAACAAAAAAAAAACAACAACAAAACAAGAAAGAAGGTCTTTTTTTCCTCATCTTCCTTTCGGCGTATCTAAATCTCGAAATGAAAAACATTAAAATGAAGCAAGAGACGAGCAAAAAAAAACTCTTTCAAAACAAAAACACGAACAAAAAATTGAAAATGAAAAAAAAAAAAAACACTTGACAACGCATCAGAAATGTGAGATCTATCAAGGCTAACCCTGACAAAAGAGAATTTGCTGCTTCCCCACGGTAACTGTAAATGGTTTTTTTTTCTTTCTTATTTCGGGAAATGTACTTTTTTTTGTGCTGCAAATGGCCTCCTGACCGAGCTTTAATTTCGTGAAAATATCCACATTTTTTCAGGAATTATCGCCCAGAAAAAAAAAACCAGATTCAAGATATTATGGCCACCCTCGCACAGAGGCACTCAATCGAATACAAACCTTTTCCGTTTCAGCCTGTGGATTAAGGCTCGCTGGACTTGGATGATTACTCATAGTTAACTTAGGATAGTTGTAGCTATTTTGGGGATATATTTTGACGGATTTTTTTAGAAAGTGTACGAGACAAAAACCGATTTTCTTCTTCTTCGTTTTCTTTTGCTCAACGCGATTCACGGACTGAAATTACGTCTTTAAAAGTCTTATACCACTTGCACCAGACACAGATATGACTCGAAGTTTTTTTTTTTTGCTTCTTTTTGTTTAGAATTTTTCCTAGATAAATGCACTTATAACGAGTACCTAAGTTGTTGTGTTATTTTTTTTGTATGTTCCCGTTGCGTTGGGATATAGTTTCACAATGTTTTGAGTTATTGAAATCGCGGAGCACGAAGATAATTATTTTCGCAAAGAAAACTTCTTAAAGTTATACGCGAAACTATTCAATTTTTGCAGGAAGCCATCTTCGTTTTTCATCCGTATATGAATGTAGTAGAATAAACTATTAATTGTGGGTAAGGTAGTGATATGACAGTTATGCCTAAGGACTCGATAATATTTTGCATTAATTGTATGGTTATTTTGTAAGACCTGGAAATTTGTTAAAAAAATTAACTTGGCAAATTGAAAAGATTCGAATGGTAATTAGAGGTTTTTTTAACTGGATTAGATTTAAGTTATACATGATTCCTGGAACGTAAGCAAATAATATTATAAAGTGGCATCATCGTTGTATAGAGGCGTTCACACTCAACAATATACTTGACGAAAATTATTGAGTGTGATGTAAAAATTATATGCACAATTGTAACGCAAACTATGTTTTTTTTTCAAATTTCTAGTTTCCATTGTCCCATTTAAGAGATAAAATAAATTAATTTATAGTTTATAGAAAAACAAATACAGTACATTTATTGAACGAACTTCCCCACCGACGTGTCTGCAAATCTACTACGCTATCCATTCCACCATACGCACTCCAGAGACCAATTCACAATACGCATTTACGAAAACCCACTCAATAATTTCTAATCAGTCTGATACACAGAGAATTGGTTAAGTTTGCTGTCAATTTCGCGCAAATTGTTTATTCTAGAAAAATCTTTTAAGAAAAAAAATTTCAAATATACATCGTCCTAAACAAAATTTCGTCATCATTTGCTGAAGAAATTCGCCACTCAAATGTTGTGAAATTATTTGACAGGAGTCATTTGCAACATCAACACCACCGACCAGCGGGGCACCATCATTGAATTGAATGAAATCGAGACCAAAACTCCGCCGTGCTTTGCCTTGTTCTTTGTTTATTTGGTCATCATCATCAGCACCAGTCTGTGTTCATTTGAAATACAACACACCAAAATTCAAATTATCATAAAAAATACGTTCAGACTGCAAAGCTATTTTTGGATAACGAAAAAAAGAGCCAAACAAAAAATACACACATTTGTTTCATAAAACGAATTTTGCGCATATTGCACGGAACTCGACGGGAGTACACCACAACGCGGCCCACGTTCGTTGCAAGAACAAAGAACAACACTTTGCGTATACACCTCGCGTTGTCTTGCCCACAAAGTGTACCCAATCGTTGTCTGAGCAACACTCTTTCGATTCCGCTCGCTACAGTTCAAAGTGCAACAGTTTAGTTGAAAGTTTAGTGCTTATTTGTTTAAAGTTCATCATGAAAATCACGGTCACCACATTGACAGACGAAATCTTCGTCCTGGACGTGTCCGAGGATCTAGAACTGGAGAATTTCAAGGCACTCTGTGAAGTGGAATCTGGGATCCCTGGATCTCAGATTGTGGTGATATTCAACGGGCGCCCGTTGATAGATAATAAGAAACCATTGAAAGACTCCGGGGTCAATGATGGGGATTGTGTTGTGCTTCAACGAATAAGTCCGAATCCTGCTGCAGCGGGACACGGGCGTGGTGTGGGACGAGTATTAGGTGAGTTTCTTATTGGAATAACACATTATTTGTGCATATTGTCTGACTAATCCACACACGGAAACAATTCTCGATTTAGCGACATCTGCAATGTCTTCTCTTATCATTAACACAGAGTTAGCCGTCCGAACTCTTGCCCGAAATACATTCATAAGAGGCACAAGGTTGAGATAAGAAAAGAAATCATTCCCGAAAGACAATGACGTGTCTGTGTTCCGTGCATAACAAAGAGAGAACCTGAACGACGTTTATCTTAATTTGGCTTGACGTAGAGTCATTTGTAGTTCCATTTGAGCGAAAATATTTGGTTCAATGTCTAACACGTCGTTCGAAGTAGTTGCTGTGATTTCGAACAGTTGTGTAATGTAATCACTGTCACTCGAGTTATGCGACGCTGCCACTTGCTTCGGTTTTTGTTTCAATACTGGCTGCTTGAACCGAAATTGTTGGAACTCCCTTCCTTTTCTAATTGAGAAATGTCTGGAAACTAGGACCGACTCGGAATCACTCTTGCCAACCATATCATTCCTTGTGCAGTCGTACGAAAGAACTGAGTTGTCTTTACTTAAGACTTTGCCGGTCCCAACATAGAAGCACTGTCGCTTAGGGGAACGAATGGCGAGATAATTCGACACCGATACTTTCTGTAGAACACTTCCTTTCATTCAGTTACTTGCTGCGCAAACGACAGCCTAATCTTCAAATCTTAGGTTAGGGCAGGACACATTTACACTCGCACGCCTCAGTGAAAGTTGTTTTCTCAACACATTCCCACTTCCAGGTACTGGAGCGCCATCCTCGCTGAGTTCGCTCGATTTTAGCGGCATCCAAGTCCCAGGAGCATCATCATCTCGTCAAAGTGACGACGTCGTTGTTAGCAGCACTGATGACCCAGCCGCAGTGCGTCAGATGTTCCTTTCTAATCCCGAGCATTTATCGCTGCTCAAGCAAAACAATCCCAACTTGGCTGACGCATTGCTCTCGGGTAATCCAGACACATTCGCCCGAGTCTTGCGCGAACAAATCGAAGAGAAGAAACAACGAGAACTACAACGCATTCGCATGCTGCAAGCTGACCCCTTCGACACGGAGGCCCAACGAATGATCGCGGAGGAGATCAAACAGAAAAACATCCAAGAAAACATGGCCGCTGCAATCGAATTCAATCCGGAGATCTTTGGCACAGTCTCGATGTTGTAAGTTGATTGCGAAAAGTGCACCGATCCATATTTGGCGATGACAACGGACTCTACTTGCAGGTACATCAACTGCAAAGTGAACGGGATTCCAGTTAAGGCGTTCATTGATTCTGGGGCGCAGACGACAATCATGAGTGCACGGTGTGCAGAGAAGTGTCACATTAATCGACTAATTGATACCAGGTGAGGTGGGCGACGGAAGGAGTTTACGAGCGATTGTGTGCAATAAATGTTTGTTTTTCAGATGGAATGGCATCGCGAAAGGCGTGGGCACACAGAAAATCATCGGCCGCATTCACATGGTGCAGATGCAAATCGAGAACGATCATTTGACATCAAGCTTCTCTGTGCTGGAACAACAGCCAATGGACATGCTACTCGGACTGGACATGCTTAAGCGACATCAGGTAAATATGCATTCTTCGAGCATTGATTCAATCGGGGACATATTCAGGGAAAGAGCTAGGATTTTTATGGATTTCTTTTGTCAGCGGGCACCAGTTTAGATGGCAGGTTAAACGCACACAAATGAAATGAAAACACACACTCTCACACACACACACACAACATTTTTCTTCAGTCTTGCATTTTTAACCTGAATTCCGTTTCAGATGTGCATTGATCTGAAGATGAATGTCCTCCGTATCGGTACATCAGGAACAGTAACGAAATTTTTGCCAGAAAGAGAGATGCCCCATTTTGAACGTTATTCAATGAAACCGAAATCCGTTAAAAGTAAGAGACACCTGAAAAGAAAGTTATGAAGGAATACCAAGGTTCGACTAGTGTACCAGGATGTTGCGTTCGGTTTATGGGAGGTCAGTGGTGTTGTGTACCAGGTTTCGCAGGGATGTGGACTAGAATTCAATCGATGGCCATCTGCATTGATTAAGGTGCGTTTAGAAGCGCAGTCACCTACAAGCATTTAATTCGTTTAAATTGAATAATTGGTCTTTAAACATATTTTTCTCTCTGGCGTATTTTCTTTCTTCTTTTTATTGAGCGATCGAGCCTTCGATAGACTTTAGGTCTCCCTCGTTCGAGAAAGCGCACCGTTCGCTGCAGAGATTAGGCGAGCATCAGTAAATCGGTGAAACGTAGCGACGTGCTTCCGGGGAGAGAAGACAATTGTGTATCTAGTTCATTGAATCTTGCTTAAATGTCTCCTGTGTGTCTCTTCCTTTAGCAAACATAAATTACAAGTATTGCCTAGTAAATTTACATTTTTTCTCCTTCATTTTAGATGAATATCGATCTTCAAAAGAACGTCTTACGCATCGGAACAACGGGCACTGAGACACGTTTCCTACCCGAAAGTGAGCTACCAGAATGTGCCCGTCTTACGGAAACCGCGGACGTTGACTCGGAAATGTCAGTGATTGAGGAGTCGAAGAAATCTGCAGAAGATGACGCCATCCGCAAGGCAATTGAGGAGAGCAAAATGGATACATGTAAGTGCCAAACACGAAGCACGAATAGAAGCCGAAAATCTAAACGAATATTCACATCCCATAGCGTCACCTTCAACATCCAGTGCCGTGCAGGCGAAAAAGTCCGACGAAAAATTCACCGAGGCCGATGTCAATGACATCGTCAAATTGGGATTCAAGCGGGAAGATGTCGTCGCCGAGTTGCGCAATCAAAACGGAAACAAGACCCAAGCCACTGCAGCGTTGATTGCGAAATCTCTTAAGTTTTAATAAGCGAATATATCAGAGCTCTAGATTTAAGTACCCAGCGAATCCAAAAACCAGACCACCAGAAGACAACAACAAAAAAAAAAAACCAGAAATAAAGCAGCAATAAAGACAAAAGAAAACCCCATCACCTGAAATCTACCTCAGGCTTGAGCATTTAATATAGACAAAATAAATAGAAACATTGCTGACAGAACGCGCGGCGGCGCTGAATTCAATACATTCATGTTCGGAGTGAAACCACACTCCTCCGGGCACACTTGTATGGCTGCACTAGGCTCGTACCGATTGCTGGCTGGTAAAGATCAGACATTTATTTACACGATTTCTACTGATTATACACATTCGCATAGATGTACTAAATGTAACTTTGGATTTATTTTTCGTGTTCTATCACATGGGTTGGTTAAAGCGAAGGAGAACGTGTTCGGGTGGACAAGTGTCTCTAGTTTCTATATCCATTCAGTTAATTGTGTGTGTGGGGCGGGATTTCTAGAATATATCGGTTCATTAAAATGTTTTCTTTTTTTCGGGAAAATGACTGAGTTTAAATAAAAATATATGTACAAGCACTTGAATATCTTGACTGAAGTGTAATTGAATGCGTTTTAATCAACACCCAAAGCTGGCGCTGTTTTGAATAAATCATCGCCCATGGCTGCAACGTTCTCAGTTCAGGTAAAAGGTCAAACGAATAAACGCTGGGAAATAGAAAAGGTGAATGACCTTTGAGCGAGTGAGGTCGCGTGTTTGTTGAATATATTGGGAATAGCCGGCAGGGTTGCCATTCAACTTTCTTCACTTCTCTCCGACCGATCGAAAATGGCAAAAATATTCGACGAATTTACTCACTCATCAAGCCTGTGACTCATGGATGGTCTTAGACTGAGCTATAACTCCCCTCCTTCGTTTAAGGTGCTAACCATGCTGGTTCATCATCGATATGCGTCCGTGATGATACCGGAGATTCAGGCTGTCTCTCTATCTCGAACGGATTCCAAAACTCTCGAAGGTATAGCATTAGTGTCGATTCTTAGCAGTGAGTGCAAATGACGGACATATCCACATCTTTCTACAGCTCGTAGAGCTCGCGGTTGATATTTCTCTTCCATTCACTATCCTCGCAGACATGCCCCTATAACTGGCGCAGAATTTTATTTCGAAGAGACGAAGAATGGACAACTGTTTTGGTATGTAGCGTTCGGCTGCATATATCAGGACTGGTAAGGTCTTGTAAAACTTTATTTTGTTTGGGTTTCAACGCCAGTTATCGTTCGACAAACCGAACGCGACCGATCTTTGCGATAACTTGGGCTCCAAGTCGTCAACCTTACCACTTCCCTTCCTGACAAAATTGTCTCACGATTCTCTCGGCAATTCGGTTACAGTGACTTGTGGGCGTTCGTGTGTGCCGATATCTTGGCCAACGATCACACGTAAAACATTTCAATCAGAACTACCGAGGGCTTCATCAAATCTCAATTTTAATATTGACTAGGATCTCGGCCTCTCAAGTGAAGGCTCTCTTTTGATCTGTTCCCCATTCTGCGATGCATATGATTGATCTTACACTCATTCTATTTGTGCTTTAAATTGAATAGTCAAGGCTCTGCTCCATCTCGGCTATATGTGTAACCGGAGCATTATGATGCTCTTTGGTGTGCTTCCTTCGCAATGGCATCATGTACATACTTTGTTTGAATTTCATTTGAAAGGTACACGTCAGGTTTGGAAAACAAGTTATACTGGACAGTTTTGCTGGGGCTATATGTGACGTCAGTGCCGGAACTTGCATGTCAACCGAAATATAAACATGCACACTTTACAAAAAGCGGATCATTTCCAGTGTCGAGAACGAACCCTGAGTGAGGTCACAAAATAATAACATAGTAGATTTGGCAAGCTTCCAAGCACACCTTGTTTTCCTTACGCCAACACTTCGTGCATGATGGTGGACGATTTTTAATCACAAGTGTAGAACGAGCTCAGCAACCACTTTCAATAAAGCAGTGACACACACCCTTCTTAAAAGGTTTCAGCCTTAACTATTTTCGGTTGGACTCGATGTGAAAACCATTTCTGTCAGTGATCAAAATAAAAAAAGAATAATTTCATAGCTTTATTGCCGACCTCATCTGGATAACGAAAAGAGAAACAAAAATAATAAATTACGTTTAGAATTCAACTTTTCATCCAATTTTTGAAGAATATTTTGCAAAACCATTAGAGCGACATCTGTTTTAAAATTGTAGTAGCTGCGACATGTGGAAAATTTCACACAAACGATTCCAGCGCCGCCTGAAAACCAAATTTTGCACCTCTGACACATTCCTTTTTGAAGCGATTGTGGTTGTTGGGGAAATCCCTATAACCTGAAAATTGTTATCCACGGATGACTTCGAGGGCACATCAAGAGGGTTTTATTTCAAAAGACTAGATCAAGCGATTCTCTACAAAACCCTTATTTTGCCAGCCCTGCTAAATGGAGCCGAAAGTTGAACGTTAAGCAAAAGAGCGCAGTTGATCCTTTTTACATTTGAAAGAAAAATTCTTCGTCGGATATATGTATGGTAGAGGTGGAGGAAAAGACAACCGGGAACTCTACGAGCTGTACAAAGATATGTATGTAGTCCGGAAGTCAAAATTCTGTCGCCTACACTGGCTTGGCAACATCGACACTAATACTCCAGCTAAGAGAGTCTTCGAGCTCGAGCTTCCCAGAGAGGAAGACCGAACCTCCGGTATAAAGACCAAGTCATCGCGGACGTAAGACAGCTTGGCCTCGATGACTGGAAGTAGCCATCGACCGTCATCGATGGAAGGCAGCTATTGCTCAGGCTCAGTCCCTCCACGGGTCGTAGGCCTGAGAAAAATCAGGCGTCAGGGTAAAATCAGGCGACTCAATCAATTACAGAAAGGTTTGACCAGCTTCAAGGATATAACGCAAATTGTTCATATTTGAATAACATAAGCGAATGTTTAACAAATTGAAATTTACGTCGCTAATGCCTTAAATTGCCAAGCTTTTGGAGGTCTTAAAGATTGAGATTGGGCTGAATTGTATCAAGTTATAACAGTGTTATGGTCCTTAGATGACATTTTAACAGAATTTGCTAAAGTTTGGGCCAGAAAAGTCAGTTTCATAAATTGAACAGCGGAAACTGAAGAATGGGGCGCTAAACCTAGGGTTTGCACAGGGCGCTCATTTGGATCGGATCGGCTCTAACTGTGTGAAGACTTCTTCTTCTTCTTCTTTTTTTGGCGCAACAGTCCGGGGTGTACCTGGGCCTCAACTAACAAGCCTCTCCAGACAGCACGATCTTTCGCCAGCTGCTTCCAATTGCAAGTTGTTAGAGGTCCTTCTACACTTGTGTGGTCCCAATTTCTCGGAATCGAAGACTCTTAGGGCCGGAGCTGTGGTGTCCATCCGCTCTACATGATCTAGCCATCTTAAGCGTTGGATCCGAAGACGCTTAACTAGGTGCATGCCGCTGTATAGCCCTCACAGTTCGTGGTTGAATCTTCTCATCCAGACGCCATCAACTGCAAAAAGGCCCAAAGTTTGCACGTAGAACTGTGCAGACATCAGGTAAAATATTCAGACATACACGGCGGCTTTGCTAATTTTTTGCAGATTAATGTTTCGGCTATTCTGGTGCGGAATAAAAATAACTTCAAATATAATATATTTATCGGTAATATCAATTGCCTTGTCGCGTTTTTCACAGCAGTTCGCGGCGGTACAGTTTCAATATTCAGCTACACACGAATTTTTCTATAAACGTCTGTATAAATCCAGTTCAAATTAGGCGGTTCATTAAAATGTTTTCTTTTTTTCGGGAAAATGACTGAGTTTAAATAAAAATATATGTACAAGCACTTGAATATCTTGACTGAAGTGTAATTGAATGCGTTTTAATCAACACCCAAAGCTGGCGCTGTTTTGAATAAATCATCGCCCATGGCTGCAACGTTCTCAGTTCAGGTAAAAGGTCAAACGAATAAACGCTGGGAAATAGAAAAGGTGAATGACCTTTGAGCGAGTGAGGTCGCGTGTTTGTTGAATATATTGGGAATAGCCGGCAGGGTTGCCATTCAACTTTCTTCACTTCTCTCCGACCGATCGAAAATGGCAAAAATATTCGACGAATTTACTCACTCATCAAGCCTGTGACTCATGGATGGTCTTAGACTGAGCTATAACTCCCCTCCTTCGTTTAAGGTGCTAACCATGCTGGTTCATCATCGATATGCGTCCGTGATGATACCGGAGATTCAGGCTGTCTCTCTATCTCGAACGGATTCCAAAACTCTCGAAGGTATAGCATTAGTGTCGATTCTTAGCAGTGAGTGCAAATGACGGACATATCCACATCTTTCTACAGCTCGTAGAGCTCGCGGTTGATATTTCTCTTCCATTCACTATCCTCGCCCCTATAACTGGCGCAGAATTTTATTTCGAAGAGACGAAGAATGGACAACTGTTTTGGTATGTAGCGTTCGGCTGCATATATCAGGACTGGTAAGGTCTTGTAAAACTTTATTTTGTTTGGGTTTCAACGCCAGTTATCGTTCGACAAACCGAACGCGACCGATCTTTGCGATAACTTGGGCTCCAAGTCGTCAACCTTACCACTTCCCTTCCTGACAAAATTGTCTCACGATTCTCTCGGCAATTCGGTTACAGTGACTTGTGGGCGTTCGTGTGTGCCGATATCTTGGCCAACGATCACACGTAAAACATTTCAATCAGAACTACCGAGGGCTTCATCAAATCTCAATTTTAATATTGACTAGGATCTCGGCCTCTCAAGTGAAGGCTCTCTTTTGATCTGTTCCCCATTCTGCGATGCATATGATTGATCTTACACTCATTCTATTTGTGCTTTAAATTGAATAGTCAAGGCTCTGCTCCATCTCGGCTATATGTGTAACCGGAGCATTATGATGCTCTTTGGTGTGCTTCCTTCGCAATGGCATCATGTACATACTTTGTTTGAATTTCATTTGAAAGGTACACGTCAGGTTTGGAAAACAAGTTATACTGGACAGTTTTGCTGGGGCTATATGTGACGTCAGTGCCGGAACTTGCATGTCAACCGAAATATAAACATGCACACTTTACAAAAAGCGGATCATTTCCAGTGTCGAGAACGAACCCTGAGTGAGGTCACAAAATAATAACATAGTAGATTTGGCAAGCTTCCAAGCACACCTTGTTTTCCTTACGCCAACACTTCGTGCATGATGGTGGACGATTTTTAATCACAAGTGTAGAACGAGCTCAGCAACCACTTTCAATAAAGCAGTGACACACACCCTTCTTAAAAGGTTTCAGCCTTAACTATTTTCGGTTGGACTCGATGTGAAAACCATTTCTGTCAGTGATCAAAATAAAAAAAGAATAATTTCATAGCTTTATTGCCGACCTCATCTGGATAACGAAAAGAGAAACAAAAATAATAAATTACGTTTAGAATTCAACTTTTCATCCAATTTTTGAAGAATATTTTGCAAAACCATTAGAGCGACATCTGTTTTAAAATTGTAGTAGCTGCGACATGTGGAAAATTTCACACAAACGATTCCAGCGCCGCCTGAAAACCAAATTTTGCACCTCTGACACATTCCTTTTTGAAGCGATTGTGGTTGTTGGGGAAATCCCTATAACCTGAAAATTGTTATCCACGGATGACTTCGAGGGCACATCAAGAGGGTTTTATTTCAAAAGACTAGATCAAGCGATTCTCTACAAAACCCTTATTTTGCCAGCCCTGCTAAATGGAGCCGAAAGTTGAACGTTAAGCAAAAGAGCGCAGTTGATCCTTTTTACATTTGAAAGAAAAATTCTTCGTCGGATATATGTATGGTAGAGGTGGAGGAAAAGACAACCGGGAACTCTACGAGCTGTACAAAGATATGTATGTAGTCCGGAAGTCAAAATTCTGTCGCCTACACTGGCTTGGCAACATCGACACTAATACTCCAGCTAAGAGAGTCTTCGAGCTCGAGCTTCCCAGAGAGGAAGACCGAACCTCCGGTATAAAGACCAAGTCATCGCGGACGTAAGACAGCTTGGCCTCGATGACTGGAAGTAGCCATCGACCGTCATCGATGGAAGGCAGCTATTGCTCAGGCTCAGTCCCTCCACGGGTCGTAGGCCTGAGAAAAATCAGGCGTCAGGGTAAAATCAGGCGACTCAATCAATTACAGAAAGGTTTGACCAGCTTCAAGGATATAACGCAAATTGTTCATATTTGAATAACATAAGCGAATGTTTAACAAATTGAAATTTACGTCGCTAATGCCTTAAATTGCCAAGCTTTTGGAGGTCTTAAAGATTGAGATTGGGCTGAATTGTATCAAGTTATAACAGTGTTATGGTCCTTAGATGACATTTTAACAGAATTTGCTAAAGTTTGGGCCAGAAAAGTCAGTTTCATAAATTGAACAGCGGAAACTGAAGAATGGGGCGCTAAACCTAGGGTTTGCACAGGGCGCTCATTTGGATCGGATCGGCTCTAACTGTGTGAAGACTTCTTCTTCTTCTTCTTTTTTTGGCGCAACAGTCCGGGGTGTACCTGGGCCTCAACTAACAAGCCTCTCCAGACAGCACGATCTTTCGCCAGCTGCTTCCAATTGCAAGTTGTTAGAGGTCCTTCTACACTTGTGTGGTCCCAATTTCTCGGAATCGAAGACTCTTAGGGCCGGAGCTGTGGTGTCCATCCGCTCTACATGATCTAGCCATCTTAAGCGTTGGATCCGAAGACGCTTAACTAGGTGCATGCCGCTGTATAGCCCTCACAGTTCGTGGTTGAATCTTCTCATCCAGACGCCATCAACTGCAAAAAGGCCCAAAGTTTGCACGTAGAACTGTGCAGACATCAGGTAAAATATTCAGACATACACGGCGGCTTTGCTAATTTTTTGCAGATTAATGTTTCGGCTATTCTGGTGCGGAATAAAAATAACTTCAAATATAATATATTTATCGGTAATATCAATTGCCTTGTCGCGTTTTTCACAGCAGTTCGCGGCGGTACAGTTTCAATATTCAGCTACACACGAATTTTTCTATAAACGTCTGTATAAATCCAGTTCAAATTAGGCGGCTGCAAGATGGCCTGATTTCTTGAAAACACTGTCAATGCTTGTTTATAAACTCATTCTTGTTATTTTAATACATTGTACAGCAGCACCTGGTACGTCGAGGGTAAATTGCACTGCGACCTTAAGATCTATTGTGCCCTCCTATTCATACCTTTGGTTTCTTAAGAGCTCCCCTCCCATGCATCTCTTGTAAGAGTCGTATTGAGGGTTAGGTTAGGTTAGGTAGTTGGGCTGCCAGCGAAATCATCAGCTCACTTCGACATATTGGTCCATTGTGATACCCATAGTCAGACTACTACCACTGATCAACAACTCCAGTGCTAGTGCCGTTAATTTGATCCCAACGGCGAATGGTGACTGGACCAGATTTGAAAACCAAATAAAGCGTATTTACTTTGCTTTCACTGGGATTCGAACCGGGGGCCCCTCTAGCCAGGGACAGGCACTCAACCAACGGCGCCATCCAGCTGTGTATTGAGGGTTATTTGCTCCTATTGCGCGAAGGTGGAAGAGATTCGTATTCTCTCTAAGCCAGTTTCCTTTAGGAATTTGAGAATGAGAGGTTCTAGTGACTTCAATTCTTCTGCTTATATGAGGTGTTGGCAAAATCCCAGTATTTGTTCTGGAATTTCATTAGATTCTTCTCAGAATCTGCAGAGACCTTCTTCTGATACTCCTAGTTTAATTAGTTGCTCCCTGAGTTTACAGTTCCCTGTGAAGAAGCCTGTTAGGATACGGAGGTTGTTTTTGCTCATTCTGAGACATGCTTCAAACCTCTTGCAGTTATGTTGACCCAAGAGTTTCTTGGCCTGCTTCATACCATGAGCGTTGTTCCATATATCGGAGATGGTCCTTCTTTCTTTCCCGGGGACGTGATCTTCTACAGCGCAAAATTGTTCGGGGCCTATAAAATGTTCCGATGCTGCTTTCCTAGCAAGGGAGCCGGCCATTTCATTGCCTTCTATCCCTGTGTGACCAGGTATCCAACAGAGTTTGACTCTGTTACTCCTACTCAGCTTCGCCATAACAGCATAACAGTCTTGATGGCATTGACTGAACCAAATTTTAGCTGACATTTCCATTGATGTCTAACCCGACCTCTTAGTTATATAGATCGTCTTCAGTATTAGCATGGCGTTTTTTTATTTGACGATAAAAATGTCCCACAAATGCTTAACCCAGGTGATCGTGATCGCACACTCAATTAATTTGTAATTTGTCACCCTTTAAATAAAGCTCGTACATGCATACGTCACGTACTTTCTTGTTGAAAACAAATATAATGCAAATAATTTTCGTAAATACTGGAACAATCGCACCGACTCATGGTAGAGTAAACAGCAGATACTGCCATACAATCCCCATAGCCTTACTTTGCCTCCCCCATGTTCCATCGTTTCTCTTGTATTTTCAGGATCGAAGTCGGTGTTTTGTTTTTCTCATACTTGTCCATGTCAATCGAATCTGACAATCTTAGTGACCGGACGTCCCGCATTTTACATTCATTGCAAATTATCCCCGCAATACATGCATATGTCTCGCAAACTGTAACTGAGGGTATTCACAGATCTCGTGCATTATGAACCAAACATGATTCAGAATATTGTACTATCCACGATACACAGAAAACAAGGTAATATGTCCCCGCCTCTTATTTTTTTATTCGTTACGTGTGTGACATCACGTAAGTACTAAAAATGCAACTTTTGTACTGGAGAACCAGAAGGCCAGAAGAAGAAATTGGACAATATTCGTAATTTCCCTTTCAGAAGACATTTTTGTGAGCATTAGGTCATTGATTTTGCTTTTCGAATGATTGAAAAAGAAGTTTGAAGTAGAGTAACCCAACGGCTAAGTCAGTTATGGTAGAGATGTTTATTGATGTTATACGTGCCAAAGGAGATCTCTGTGAACACCCAAGTTCAAATATCGTTTCTTCTTCTTCTAGTGCACTACAGTCCGGGGTGGACCTGGGCCTCAGTCAACAAGCTTCTCCAGCTGACACGATCTTTAGCCAGCTGTCTCCAATTTCGCGCACCAATTTGGTTCAGGTCCTTCTCACTTGTTGGCGCCATCGGTTTCATGGGCGTCCTCTATTGCGTTGTCCCAAATATCGTTTACATTCCTATTTAGTCGGTAGGAATGAAGGATAAACATCATATAGTACAAAAGTGGAATGCTTTGTTTGAACGAGAAACCGATATGCGAGCTGGTGTTCAGGTTAGTTACTACTGAAGATCAGATCTAAGATGAAGGTGAGGACGCAGAAGCTGTGATGGAGGACATGTAAGATATAAGGTACGATGCTCTGGAATATCGTAGCTATCCACTTCCTGAATAGGTTTATGGCAAAACTGCTGGATACCTACGTAGTGAAAATGGACAAGAATATTACAAGCCTTACACGTGATAACCGAAGGAGGTCCTCATAAACCAAATCTTTTATGCACGAGTGAGTTGTTCAAAACGTGTATAAGTTATATAAAAACTATGTTAGATTGATGTTCAAATTCGTCAGTGCCTTAAAGGTCGTTATAAAGGGTGATTTTTTAGCTATTATCTTTTTGGCAACACTGGTTTAAACAGCTGACGCACGTTACGTGTTTTGTTTCACTATCAAACATCTTTAGTTTGGTCTATAGTTTAACCATGAATCGTCTTACAAACGAACAACGCTTGCAAATTATTCAATTTTATTATCAAAATGCGTGCTCTGTTAAGAAAGTTCATCGCGCGCTTCTTCCATTTTATGGTCAGAAGCTCATTTTTGGCTCAATGGGTACGTAAATAAGCAGAATTGTCGATTTTTGAGTGAATATCAGTCAGAAGCATTGCAAGAGCTACCAATGCATCCAGAAAAAGTCACAGTTTGGCGCGGTTTATGGGCTGGTGGCATCATTGGACCGTAAATTTCTTCAAAGATGATGTGAATCGTTACGTAGCTGTGAATGGTGAGCGCTACCGTGAGATGATATCCAACTTTTTTTTGCCCAAAATGCAAGAGCTTGACTTGCATGACATGTGGTTTCAACAAGACGGTGCCACATGCCACACAGCACGCGCAACAATGGACTTATTGAGGGGCGAGTTCGGTGAACATTTTATTTCACGTTCGGGACCGGTCAATTGGCCGCCTAGATCGTGCGATTTAACGCCTTTAGACTATTTTTTGTGGGGCTATGTTAAAGCTCATGTCTATACAGACAAGTCCGCTTCAATTGACGCATTGGAAGACAACATTGAAGCATTTATTCGTGAGATACCGGCCGAAATGTTGGAAAGAGTATGCCAAAATTGGACTAAGCGGATGGACCATTTAAGGCGCAGTCAGGGTCAACATTTGCATGAAATAATCTTCAAACATTAAATTATATGGACCGTACTATCGATTCAAATAAAGATTTCATGCATTTTTCTGAATTTTATGTGTTTTTTTTTTGAAAAACTTTCCTATAGCTTTTAAAAAATCACCCTTTATAAAAACTGTGTTAAATTGATGTTCATACTCCACTTTAAGCCCGTAAATAATTAAAAAAACTTTTATTAGTTGTAAGATGTACATCCATATCTTAGAAATAGATCTTTTATTTGAAATATTTCTGAAAATAGCAAATAATTCAATGTGTAGTAAAGTTTGTACAATCGAAGTCGCTTACAACGACGTCGTTTACAGCGACCTATCGCTTATAAAGACCAAATTCGTCAGTACCTTGAACGTCGTTATCTACATTTTGAGTGTATATTAAAAAGTTGTACCCGTAAGTATGAATATATACCTAAAAAAAGAAAATTGAATCCATTTTGTTATATTTACATTGAAACTTTTTCAATTTTCCATTTCAATTGTCTCCATTGTATGAGAAAAAGTCTTCTCTCGCAGAAAATGTTATATGAGTGACGTCACACGATTATTAAGATCTAAATATAACTCAATTGCAACAGCAATTTGAATATAGAAGAGCGAATATACCGCTAAGCGGGAATCCCCGAATTAAAAGTAGACAACGCAAGACGATATGAGTGTACTCAAGAGCACGCCCCACGACTGAAAATGTTTTTCTTTTTTTGTTTGTAGCAGAAAGCTCCCATTATAAAGGCAGAGTATATGGAATACAATAAGCCACCCTGTTTTTCCAAGAAGAGCAAAAAAATGCATATTTACATGCAAGTGTAGGTATATGCACACAAATCTTTTTGAGTACCTGATAATTGCAGAAGTGTTCAATTTCCTTTATCTACCCATGTTTACATCGAAGAATAATTGATAATGACGTGCGAACCCATATACCACCACTGTGTCGTCATTCGTCCAAACAAAAATTTATAAACAAATCTGTTTTTATGAACTTTTGTCAGGCTGAACACATCATTAAAATATGGCAAGTACTAAAATTTGGCATTTAGCACGCGTGTCACTTCTGAGTTGTCATCACGTCTTCCCTTTCTATTCAGAAACGCGTTTGTGCATCGGCGACAAAATTGTATCTCACACAAAAGCGTAGATAGACGAATTCAAGTGCAAGGTTCTATTTATCTGCAATAAACATGGCGCAACCAAGTGGTGAACTATCCAAAAAGTAAGTAACAAACAAAAATAAACGAAATGAATAACAAATCGAATGGAAAAGCCAGCGCTTTGGAATTCTTTGGTTAGGTTTCCGGGGTGCATACACTGACAAGTCACAGCTGTCATTTGGCAGTGTGAATTTTCTCACTGCACGTGCACGATCATCTAATCGGGGGAGCCTCTCGTCTAAACGTCATATCTTTGATGCACTTCTAAAATTTGCTGGAGATATGCATTCATGCAAGCAAACTCTACGATTGCATCAGCCTCGACTACTGGCAGCCCTCATATCCAATCAGAATGAGTTCAGTAAAGCTTTCCCAATAGAAAGAAGGATGAATCAGGGCAGCAATTGTGGTTATGCCAGTAGTGCTTCCAAAGCGTATGTGGGCTGTGCTTTAAATTGAAAAATAAACAAATACACTCGGACTATATAATTCGCGGAACATCTATTCATTGAACATTCTTTATTCTCTTCCCCAGTGAACTCAAACGTCGCCTGAAGGCCGAGCAGAAAGCCAAGGAAAAATCCGAAAAACCCATAGCACCGCAACCAGAAGGAAAAAAAGAACTCAAAATGAAGGAAGAAGAAATTTCACCAAATGAATATTTCAAATTGCGTTCTGCGGCTGTGGAGCAGCTCAAGAAAAGCGAGGATACACATCCGTATCCACACAAGTTCCATGTCAGCATTTCCCTTGAGGATTTCCTCAAGAAGTACTCGAACTTGAAAGATGGTGAAATGCTCGAGAATGAAAATTTGAGGTAAATTACATCCGTTCGGGATTTGTTCGTGTTTTAATGTGAAATTTGTGAAATAGTGTTGCCGGACGTGTGCATGCAATTCGAGAATCTGGAGCCAAGCTGATATTCTACGATCTGCGTGGCGAAGGTGTTAAGTTGCAAGTGATGGCCAATGCAAATTTGTACTCAAATGCGGCCGCTTTTGAAGCTGATACCGGCAAATTGCGTCGTGGAGATATTATTGGCATTAATGGCTATCCCGGAAAAACCAAAAAGGGAGAGTTGTCCATTATTCCAAGGACGGTATGTAGTTGAACTCGCACAGGAAATCGAAAAAAAACTAAATGCATTTATTCACAGATAAAACTGCTCTCACCGTGCTTGCATATGCTGCCGCATTTGCACTTTGGTCTCAAGGACAAAGAAACTCGTTTCCGTCAGAGGTATTTGGATCTCATTCTAAACAACAAAGTTCGGGAGACTTTCCAAATCAGAGCTAAGGTAAATACTTGCTTTTACAATGGAGTTTAGTGTTAGTGGCATATGGAGAGAAGAGGATTTACTCGAATCTTTCTCGGAAACATCATCGTTTTACAGTAACTACGTGATAAGAATTGCAAACTTGCACACGGTCGATGTATGCATTCTCGTATGTTAACAAAGCTAAGGGCGTATTGAGAGAGAGGGAGAGCGATAGTAGGGGATTATAGATAGAAAGCTTGCCGGCAAATTGCTTGTGTGTGTGCAAAATGCATTCGTTTGAATTGCAGTGCATGGTGCAAAACGCATTCCCATTTGAGACGCTCTGAATCATCAGTGCAGCAGGCGAATGAAGTAATCCGACTACGTTGTTGTTATCTCAGTGAACTTTTATGAGAAGAAAGAAAGCGTTCTCGCAAAGTTGATCGTGAATTACACACATTCACGGCCAATGTACATGGATTCGTCATCTTTGTTCATGTCGAACTTGCTTATATCGAGCGCAGATGATGCTCTCGTTAACATGCGAAATAAATATGTTGACCATGTACTTTCAGCTGTAGTACATTGTAGTGTATTGTTGCCGAGAAGTTCGCTTGCCACGACCGTGTTTTGTGTTTCCGTTCAAGTTGAAGTACAATTTGAAATGACGCCGCTGATAATAGTTCCACAAAACCACTACGCTAATGATCGGCATAAAGTGTCAGTGCATTTGAACTGCGCACAGGAGCGATAAGGTTAACACGGGTGACAATTTTAATGGACTTTTAAATAAGTAGGGTTATGTTAGGCACTTCAGAAAATGCTGTATCTGCGGTTTGGTGTTTCGGTCTGTGTTAAGCTGATGTTTTCTGACAGCAGCAACCCTTGCAACTAAGCATGTTCTGTCATGGAAATCTGGTTATCGTCAAACGATTCACACAATCCGTATTTTTTTTTCCAGATCATCGCATACATTCGTCAATTCCTTGATCAAATGGGCTTCTTAGAAGTTGAGACTCCGATGATGAACATGATTGCTGGTGGTGCCACAGCCAAGCCATTCGTAACGCACCACAACGAACTGAACATGGATCTGTTCATGCGCATTGCACCAGAGTTGTATCACAAGATATTGGTGGTTGGTGGCTTGGATCGTGTCTACGAAATCGGTCGTCAATTCCGCAACGAAGGCATCGATCTCACGCATAATCCCGAGTTCACAACATGTGAGTTCTACATGGCATACGCTGATTACAGCGATCTTATTGAAATTACGGAAAAGATGCTCTCGGGTATGGTTAAAGCGATCCATGGAACCTACAAAATAAAATACCATCCCGATGGTCCTGATGGCGAGGAGAAGGAGATCGATTTTACGCCACCGTTTAGGCGTGTGTCCATGATAAAGACACTGGAGGAGATGTTGAATGTCAAATTCCCGTGTCCAACGACATTTAACACCAAAGAGACGGCGGATTTCTTGAGCAAACTATGTATCAAGCATCAAGTTGAGTGCCCATCGCCGAGAACCGCAGCCCGTTTGCTGGACAAACTTGTTGGCGAATTCATTGAGGAAACTTGCATCAATCCAACGTTCATCTGCGACCACCCACAGGTCATGAGCCCGTTGGCCAAGTATCATCGCAAGGAGATTGGTTTGACGGAACGCTTTGAATTGTTCGTGATGAAGAAGGAAATTTGCAATGCGTACACAGAGTTGAACGATCCGGTGGTGCAACGCGAACGATTCGAGCAGCAGGCCGGCGATAAGGCTGCCGGTGATGATGAGGCACAATTGGTGGACGAAAATTTCTGCACTGCCTTGGAGTACGGTCTGCCACCAACTGGTGGATGGGGAATGGGAATCGATCGGTTTACGATGTTCCTCACGGATTCTAATAACATCAAGGTACATTTGCTTTGTTTCTTGTGCTTGTTCGACTTGTATGACATATTTTCTTTCATCTTGCAGGAGGTCTTGCTGTTCCCAGCCATGAAACCCGACGACCCAAATAAGAACCAAGCTGAGGCAGCACCAGCTGAAAAGAAGTAATCTATTTTATTTGTAACCTTTCTACATGCGTAATGGTGTAACCAACAACAAAGATGAATTATGGCAAACTGCCGCAATAAAACATGATATTTAATTGAACCGCTGAATTGTTTTAATGTGTGATAGTGATGTAGAGATATGTCGTGAATCACTCGGTATCCATTTTTTGGAGGATTGGGCTTATATTCTTTGTGTAGTGCTATAGTCGGGTGAGCAAAACAACAGAGCTGATTCTTGGCGCCTTCGAAAGAAGAATTCTACGTCGGGTATTTGGTCCCGTCTGCGAGGAAGGCGAATGGAAGAAAAGACAACCAGGCTGCACCAAGATGGAACGTGAATGTAGTCCAGAAGGCAAAAATCCGTCGACTGCACTGGCTTGGGCACATCGATCGCATGGACACCAATGCTGCAGCGAAGAGGGTCTTCGAAATCGAAACCCCCTTGTTCGACAAGAGAAAAACCAAAGCTTCGGTATAAAGACTGAGTTATCGCCTACGCAAGATAGCTTCGTCTTCATGATTGGAAGCCCAGGACCATTAGCGATGGAAGGCAGTTACTGCTCAGGATCAGACCCACTAAGGTTATTATTACTGTTGAGGGTATGTTGCACCGCCACCTTAAAATCTATTGCACCCCTTACTTCCTAGCTCTCACTCGAGTTCCCTCATATATACTTCTTTCCAGATTTATATTGAAGGCTTTGGGCTTCAGTTGTGCATAGGTGATAGAGATTTGTTCTAGAGTACTCTCACCAGTTTCAGAGAATGAGAGTTGGAACAGATACTGAATTAAACAACCACTAACTTGGCTTTGACACCAAGCTCGGGCTTCCTGATTTCAGATCTTCCAAGCTGTTTCAAAAATGTACCAGCTTGGCCAATCCTACAGGAAACCTCAGCATTAGGTAGGTAGGTGGGTATAAGTGGTGAATCATACAGAACCTAAATAGCACTGTGTGCTGTTTAGTGCCACCGCTCTAATTATATAGTTGAGATTTCACTAAAAACAACCTGAGGATTTTATGAAGGACATTAGTTCCCTAATATCCTGTTTAAAAATATCACCAAGTGAGTTAAAGAAAGGTCTACCAAGCGCTCGCTGTCTGGCTCTTGCAAGTGCCGGGTGTAGTAAGATCTCCCTTTCATTGATGTTGATGCATCTGCGACAGTGCGAGTTGTGTGGGATACCTAATTTGTCGGCATGATTTCCCATCGGCCAGTGTCCTGCCGATCATGTCGGTTTCACCGCAGTAGATCGTTTGTTCTGGATCGGTTATACTCAGGGCAAATTTGTCTTGATGTCTTGATTCTAACACACTATGTTAGTCTGGCCCATCCTTGGTTAGCAATTTGAAGGAAGTGCTGAGAGATATTTGCTTGTAGTGGCGATCTTAGAAGGACAGAACCTTGTCAAGCCAGTTCGTCAGCCTTCTAATTTTCTGGGATGCCACTGTGACCAGGAACCCAGATGAGACATATATTGAGTCAACAGGTTAGGAGTGTGTGGTATAGGAGGCAATAGTCTTGATGGCAGCCTGGCTGGCATTACATACAGCAACCAAGCAGGATATGTATGTGTATTTTGGCCTGATAGCGAAAAGCTCGCTTGGAAAACTCTGGAATTATCTGGTAGTCTGTAGGCCGTGGCGTTGTGGGTATGTGCGTTGACACCTACGCACTTGGACCTACCTGTCTAGGTTAGATTCCTGGTAAGACAAGAAATACTTTTCACGGCCCCACCTCTTCCTCGAGTCACTGACAATGTTCAAAGAGTATAACTGTCTAGAAAAAGCTTCTCAAACTTGGCCGTTCGGAGTCGGCATAATACTGTACGTCCCTTCAACTCGTGATAGAACAATAGCACGCACAACACGAGTGATTGCTGAGAAGCTAGGCCCTGGCCCTCTACGGGCTGTATAATTTCTAACCGAGATCAAACGCATAATGTACTTCTTGTCAGCCAGTGTTTCTTTGAACTGAGTAATAGAGCCCTCTATGGAAGGATCAAGCTGACATAATTCGGCACATTAACGGCATAGAACCTCTATTATGCTTCAGCGTCATCGAAAATTTAGACCATCTGATGGAGGTGTGCCGCCGAGGTTGCGGCAGCCATTTGGGCGATATTTTGTTCCATACATAATTGAACCATACCAATATTATCATAATAAAAAGAAATTACAATAACTTCCTAAATAATTTGTGTTTTATTCAAAATCAACATCGGCCCTTAAAATGCAACCACCCTTTATAACACTTTGATCATCACAGTCCGCCTCTGAGGCACACAGGCATGGGCAGTTCGAGGTCACTGACATCTTGGAAAAACCAAGTTTTACGTGCGATCTTTTATTGTGCTTTGCGTTGATGGCATCTGGAGGGAATAATCCCCCGAAAACAATGGACTTAGTCATCAACGAAGCCTACGTCTAAAGCGGCGCACACAAGAAGGGAAGTACACCGACCAACTGAAGGCAGCTAGTCAGAGATGGCTAGGTCCATAGCTTTTACAGAAAGCAGGTCACACAGATGTGCTTTCAATTCAGATGACCTGAGTTCTGAAAGAAGAGGAATGATGAACCAGACAGATCACAGAATCCGTCCATAGAGCTCCCAGTAAGTGCTACCCTTGGTTTAGTCAGTAAAATAAGCAGTCACCTACAATGCACTCTACAGGTTAGTGGAGTCCCATTATAGCAGGTGGGGAACATTAAGTATCTCGGGCCTTTTCAACAGTAATGGGCGGAGTAGTATTGAGCTTTGGAAATGTAAACCCTTTGGTCACAGCAACATCTTAGACCTCTTTCGTAGAGACCTCGTACGACACTCCACGGACTATATGGCCCTATATTTAATATATCAAACGGCTTTGAAACCAAAATCCCCGAAAGAACGGAATGGCAGGGTGGGCAGACGACTCTGACGGTTCCAAAATGAGCTGCGGACTCGAAGTGGGTGTGTTCTCAGAATTCCTCAATATTTCCAATGCCTACATAATAATAATAATATGGGTGACGCTACAGCCCGTAGAGGGCCAGGGCCTAGCTTCTCAGCAACCACTCGTGTTGTGCGTGCTATTGTTCTATCACGAGTGGAAGGGACCTACAGTTTTATGCCGACTCCGAACGGCCACATTTGAGAAGCTTTTTCTAGACAGTTATACTCTTTGAACATTGTCAGTGACTCGAGAAAGAGGTGGGGCCGTGAAAAGTATTTATTGTCTTACCAGGAATCTAACCTAGACAGGTAGGTTCAAGTGTGTAGGAGTCGACGCACATACCCACAACGTCACGAGCCACCACAGCTTAGGGCTTAGACTTACTTTATTTCTGCTCTCGGATTTTGGTGTCGTTAGTTCTATTTGCTGCGCCACCGAGGTAATCTATGACCATCTTGGCTAGATTTGCTTTTGATCATGTCAACTTATCAACACAAAACTCATTCAATGCAAGAAAGTCCACATAAACCATGTCCAGCTGAGGTCTAATATGCCAGAAAAAATGATCACCCATTAGCTACCGATGATAAAAGTACGAATCTAAAATATTGAAGAATTTTACTCTTAATCCAACCAACCAGTAGAGCATGTAACTCGCATGGAATTCCATATGACGGAAATTGAATGACACACCCTACGAACGCATCCTATAAAATAACTGTCAAAATGAAATTATATCTATCGTTTTCTCCCATCACAAAAGAAACTGCATAGGACTATACAATTGGCTGAGGGTGATGTGTTCTACATTTAAATAAAAATATTCAACACCTCGCCTAAGGAAAAAGGTTATACAATTAAGTGAGTTCCTAGAATAAACAATCCCTTCAATATTCGATCAAAAGTGTTGCAATACAAATTAGCTCGCTAATGCCTACAGTCCACAGAGATTTAACCAAATCGAAGTGGTGCGCGCTGCCCTCTGTCATCATAGTTATCGTTTCCAGGCAGCTACTCATCGCCATCTAGATTTTCACCAAATACGACCTCTCCGAAGTGGATTAAATGCCCTTTAACTTCCAGAAAAGGTAATTTCAATATGCATTCATTTCAGCGTACAACATTAATTGTCAATCCGGATGCGTTTCAAGCCGATTTTCATTAAATTTCGATGAAAAAATTAAAAAATTTTTCTCCACCATTAGGTTTCATGTATAGTGGTGTATAGAATGGAATTATAACAGAAAACAGAGAAGAATAGAAAAAGATAAACACCAAAGGTATTGTGTGTGCGATAGAGGAAGAAAAAAAAAAAAAGTGGAAAAAAATGGGTCGCTCGAAGCCCCCTATACGTGCCTCTGCACCTCCGCGCGTCAAATCTACAGCAGATATTAGGGAAAACTCATCACTCAAGATGAACACTTTCATTAAGAATGCGAAGCAAAATAAATCTGATGCAGCAAAGGTGAGCGCATACAATGCTTGAAAGTTTGGGGAGTTTGGGTGGGACAATGTGCGCTGCCCAGCCAGTCCGTATAACACCGCACGACTTTCGAAATTGTGTGAAGTATTTCCCAAGTTGTTTGAGTTTATCAATGAGTGGTGATAATGTTTTTTTTTTCTTTCGTTTATATTTTTTTTTTTCATTTTTCTCGCATTGATAGTGCAGACTAACCGTACGGCGAGTTGTGTATAACAGTTGACGGCGTAACTTTCTTTCCCCTCAAATCAGCACTAAAAATGAATATTTTTTAAAAATATTAACGATTTTTGTATTTTTAATCAATTGCCCTCGTTTTGAGTGTGGTTTCGTTGAATTTGTCAAATATTCATATTTTGCCCTTACTCATGTGCGCGTATAACAGTTGTGTTTATTTTCATTTACTTGTAGATAAACACCATGCAAATGGATCCTCCCGGTGGTAGACGACGCATGGGTCGTGCAACAAAAGTCCACACACCAGAATCGGAGTCTTCGCTGTCCCCCACCGATATGGATTCATGCAATGATGGCGGCAATGTGGGTGGTTCCGGTGCCGGTGTCGTCAATGCGGCCAGTTCGGAGTGTCGGCGGAGTTCGCGCAAGAAGACCATCAAATTTGACGTTCGTGATTTGCTGAACAAGAACAGGAAGAGCCATAAGATTCAAATTGAGGCGAGAATCGATTCGAACGCCCCGAAAACTGGTGCAGGACCGGCGAGCAGAGAGGAGCTGGACAGCAAACAGAAGACGTTCATCGAAAAGTCTGCTATATTTCGGCGGTATTCACTGTCGGAGAACAAGCCGCCACCACGTCCACCCCCACCGGTGGCGCTCATAAAGACCATTCAGCAGTGCGTGGGCGAGTTGGAGCAACTGCCGCTGGACAGAGACATTGACTTAGCGGTCATATCGCCAATAGCCAGACGTCTGAGTAGAACTCAAGAGATTCTCACGGCGAGCATGATGAAGCCCAAGCAGGTGAACAGTCTGATTGTGACAAAGCTCGAGAATGCAACTACATCGACGCCAGCAGCAACCAGAAAAGGCGGTCGCCAAAAGATGACCGCAATGCAGGATGCACCAACGTCTGCACAGCTAAAGCGGCGCGGAAGGCCGAGGAAAAACCAAACAACCGGGTTGTCAGAATCCACGGCGGAGTCGTCAAACGACAGCTCTGATATATCCGAAATTGCCATAATATCAAGTCCCATTGTCGGCCGTGACAGTCTCGACGGAGAAGCAAAATTAGACAAAGACAATGAGCCCCTCCGTCGGGAGGTAAGTGTATCTCCTGCTAGTTCCACGAAGTGCGTCCACTTGAGAGAGACCCCAGGATGTGCAAGCCCCGATGGAGAAGCAAAATTAGATAAGGATAATGAGCCCTTCACTCGGGAGATAAGTGTGTCCCCTGCCAGCTCAACAAAGGCCATCGACTTGAGGGAGAAAATAGATCCAAGTGCTGTGACTATGTCACCAAGTGAGCTCATGTTTGTCGGAGCGGAAGAGGAAGTGTTCACCCAAGATCTCAGTTCAGACGGATCGACAGCATACCTTCGGAGTCCTGTCAAAGAGAAGAGTAATGATGAGATTTCGCTTTTTGGCAGAAGCGACAGCACCGAGACCAACAGCTCCGACGACAGTGAGCATCGACGAAAGAAGATTCGTGTCTCTGTGAAGCGAGTCGCCTTGCCGTCGGCATTAAGAGAGCACGTAGACTTAATGTTGAAAGGCAGCAAACCGCCGTCGGAGGTGATTGAAGTTCTCTCCTCCAACGACGAAGATAGCTTGCAAGGACCGAAGGAGGCCAACAAAAGCAGTCAAGACATTTCCGAAACCATACAAACGCGAGGGAGCAATAGAAGGCTAATGGGCAAGGCCGTGATTGTGGTGGACGGTGAGAATTCTAATTCCACGACAATTGGCAGCATAGTGGAGATTTCGAGCGATTCCGCGGCGACGCCGGTTAAGGAGCTTTTGGCCACCAGGATAGAAACGGCATCGCCCCAGCTACGAAGCACACCAACGAGGTGGGTAAGAAACTGCAGGCGTCAAGCCACCGCGGACTTCGTGGAAGAGGAAACAGTGCAATGTGGTCCAATTGCCAGCGCCGATGTCCCGGCACGCAAGGATGTTCAGGAACAAGTGAGCAATCCGCCAACTGTCCCCCCAGTCGTTGAATCAAATGTTAGCACAATTCTGCCGAAATCATCCCCACAGTCAAGTGTTCAGAAGCAGCAACGTGAAGTTCCTTCCTTGCAGACTCAAACGCAGGGGCCCGAGTCCGAGATGCAGAAAGAAAAGCTTGCAGCAACAAAAACCGCTGACGGTCGGGAGGAACCAAAAGCGGCCGCGAACGAGAAGAATTCGCCTGCCATCAATGCGGTAGGCTCGCTGTCGCCACGAACTCGTAGTCAGAAGGAAGTTCACATAGAAAGCATAGAAATCGTTCGAAGTGAGGATAAGCAAAGCGACGGTCCTCGAAAACCCCCAGCAACTCGCAGCATATCACTGAGAAGACGCAAAGATGCTGGTGACCAAAAGGAAACAGAACCCGCTTCGCCAATAAAACAGCCGGATGCCGAAGAATGTAATGCTGCCGCATCCGACAAGGACGAGGGACCAGGAGTTTCAGCTTCAGCTGTGACTGCAACAGAATCGAAGCAGAAATCACCCGAAAGTGGACCCAAACCGGACTCCCAGACAATCCAAAGCGATGCGAACAAAGCGGACTCCACTTGCACAATCACAGCAGCGATGGCGTCCACCCAAAGACCAGCATGTAAAGGCCAAAAACCGCGTCTGTCGGATGAGAAGGGACTCGCATTAGCAGAAGAAGAAATCAAAGACAAAGTGAACGTCAAACTAAAACCCTCGGACGTCGAAGTAGGCGACAAAGAGCTCACCGAGTCGAAATCTAGTCCAACACAGCAAACTAACTCAAGCCGGAGTGATCCTCCCGAGTCAACTCAACAGGTGACGGTTGAGGAAGTTCCTAAAAAAGACTCATCTCCGGTGACCAGAAAAACTAAGAAAGCCGCAAAATACCTTGCTCGAGTCATTTCCACAGATCAAAGCAGTTCGTCTTCAGAGCAATCCGAATCTCCGAAGAGTCATAACAAGAAAACTCCAGCTGACGGGGACAAATCCAAGGAAGACACAAGCAGTATTTGTTCTGAAAGCTCCTCGGTAGAGTCGTCATCGTCGACATCTTCATCCTCTTCAGCGACCGCAACTTCCAAATCTTCCTCGACGTCGGCAACATCGTCAACCTCGTCACAATCATCCACGTCGTCTTCAACTTCATCATCATCCTTGAGCGATGTGCATGGTCGCGCCACTCGCTCCAGGAGATCGCTACAATTAGTATTAGATGCCGATGCGGGCCTACAAAAGTCGCCAAAAAGTTCAAAAGCAGCAGGAAGTGAAGAGCTATTCCCCGGACCGGACAGTGAGAACTCGGAGTATTCTCTGAGGCGAGGCAAAGTGAGGCCAGCAGCTGACGTTTCACCGAAAGAACGCGCTAAACTCTTGCATAGACGACGAAGTATGCGGACGAATCGATTCTTGCTGGATGAAGAATCCAACGAAACCAGTAGTGAAAGTTCAGAGGCATCGTCGTCCATCCGAATGACCAGAACGGCAAGATCCAAAGTTCGATCGGAAGTTACGTCGCCAGTTAAGGTAACCTCCCGATCGGTGGAGTGTGTGAGGGGTGCAAAAGTTGCAGTAGTAGATAGTTCAATTAAAGCGGAGTCTAAAAACAGTGCCAGCCCTCCAGAGAGGCAGAAATCTGCAGAAAATGTCGCAAAAGACGGTCTCAAAGTGGCGGAAGATCCAACGAGTCGATCGAAGAAGAAACCCGGCAGATTTGTGCCACTCAAGGACAATTCATTCAGTTGTGCCACAATGCGCGAAACCAGGGCAAGACGGAAAACTATATCAAGTGCATCAGAACTGGAAGAATTGCTGGATCGCAGGATGTCCCGGGATGCTGTACAGAAGAAGCAAGTCAAGGTTAACAAATCAGATCCGTTGGAAGAGATGACACGAAATTCGAAAGGAAAGCTGGACGAGTCGAAGACGAAAGCAGGTGGACACAAGAAAGTAGATGAAAGAGCATTACGACGAGTTTCTGCGTCCGCAGGTGATGCCAAATCACCCGAAGTTAAGAAGAGTGAGGTTAACGATAAAGACGCAGGAACATCCGAAGATCAATCGCCAAAAAGGAACAAACAAGCGGAATCGAAGACGTCCGACACAGACATTGAAAATGGTTCAAGAAAGTACATCAAGATCGCATTCGCATTGGGCAGTCCTAAGTGCAAAGTTGCAGTGAAGAGCATCGATAAGGAGACCTTGAAGTTGGCATGCGGAACTAAAGGGAACGATGCCGTGGCACTGGAAATGAAGGAAAGTGAAGCAAAGCTTGTGGTATCGACGTGTGCTAAACCGAATTTTGCTGAAAACAAAACTGCTCGCATTGTCGGTGCGGCTTGCTCGGGAGAAAAGGACTTGCCAACAAGCAAACCAACGGTTGCAGCGGCAAAGATTGTTAATGCGGAGGGAAAGGGAAAGGAAGAAACAGTCAAACCAACCGTGGCATCGGCAAAGATTGTGAATGCGGAAGCGAAGGGGCCCATTGATAAGGACGTGCCAACAAGCAAACCTACGGCGGCAGCGGCAAAGATTGGCAATGCGGAGGGAAAGGACGAGCTAACAATCAAACCAACTGCAAAGGAATTGAGTCCCAGGGCAAAGAAAACACATGCAACTGAGAATAGTGCATCGACCAAAAGAGAAGAAGGATCAGAACCAAAAGCACAGAATGTAGACTCAGTTTCGAAACAGGATGCCATAATCAGACCAAGGAGGACATCGGCAAAGGTTGTTAATGCGGATGGGAAGGGACCGATCAGTAAGGACGTGCCAACAAGCAAACCTGCGGCGGCATCGGCAAAGGTTGTTAATGCGGAGGCGAAGGGACCGGTTAATAGCGACGGGCTAACAAGCAAACCAACCGTGACATCGTCAACGATTGTTAATGCGGGAGAAAAGGACGAGCCAATAAGCAAACCAACGGCAAAGGAATTGAGTCCCAGGGCAAAGAAAACTCAGGCAACTGAGAATAGTGCATCGACCAAAAGAGAAGAAGGACCAGAACCAAAAGCACAGAATGTAGACTCAGTTTCGAAACAGGATGCCATAATCAGACCAAGGAGGACATCGGCAAAGGTTGTTAATGCGGATGGGAAGGGACCGATCAGTAAAGACGTGCCAACAAGCAAACCTGCGGCGGCATCGGCAAAGGTTGTTAATGCGGAGGCGAAGGGACCGGTTAATAGCGACGGGCTAACAAGCAAACCAACCGTGGCATCGTCAACGATTGTTAATGCGGGAGAAAAGGACGAGCCAATAAGCAAACCAACGGCAAAGGAATTGAGTCCCAGGGCAAAGAAAACTCAGGCAACTGAGAATAGTGCATCGACCAAAAGAGAAGAAGGACCAGAACCAAAAGCACAGAATGTAGACTCAGTTTCGAAACAGGATGCCATAATCAGACCAAGGAGGACATCGGCAAAGGTTGTTAATGCGGATGGGAAGGGACCGATCAATAAGGACGTGCCAACAAGCAAACCTGCGGCGGCATCGGCAAAGGTTGTTAATGCGGAGGCGAAGGGACCGGTTAATAGCGACGGGCTAACAAGCAAACCAACCGTGACATCGTCAACGATTGTTAATGCGGGAGAAAAGGACGAGCCAATAAGCAAACCAACGGCAAAGGAATTAAGTCCCAAGTCAAAGAAAACTCAGCCAACTGAGGTTAGTACATCGGCCAAGAAAGAAAAAGGAGCAGAACAAAAAGCACAGAATGCAGACTCAGTTTCGAAGCAAGATGCCACGACCAAATTAGAGGGGATAGCAAAAGTGTCCGCAGAAAAGGTTGAGAAACCTGCTTCTGGAATGGGAGTAGACGAGCAGTTGAGCAAACAGAACACACGTGCCAATTCTACGGGAGACCAGCCAATCGTTCACGAGGTAGAATCTGCTCCTGCTTCCGAAGCTGGCAAACAAGAGGTGACCAACGATTGCTCAAAACAAAAGCCAGCCACAATTTGTATCGCCGAAGAAAAAGAGATGCATGTCATCAGTCCCCCGTCAAGTATGTCAGACTCGACGCCTGTGTCCACTGTGCAAGCGGACGCTGCTTTAATTCCAGAACCAAATTTGGACAACAGTTCCACAAAAATGCCGGACAATGTCGAAGATTCAAATCTCAGGAACTGCACACCGAACGACGACCGTGTGAATGAGGAAAAGTCGGAGAATGAGAATAGTAATAAGACCCAAACACCCCAAGATACAGACGATACACAAAGTAAAACACCTCGTAGAAATAAGAAAATCGCGCAACAAGAGCCGCAAACTACCACCACCGATGATGAGCAGAAAAAGAAGAAAGGGCCTCTCGACGACGTGAACAATGAACCATCATCCGTCAGCAACTCGGACGATTCACTTAAGTCAGACATGAGCAAAGCCGACACCAAGCCAGCTCCGTGTCGCCAATTGGACTCGAGTTTTATCAATTCGTTGGAGAAGTCACTGCTGAAGCCAACGTCAGCAAAAAAGCCGCCAAAGAAGAAGGAGAAACCACAAGCAACACCGGCGACTCCGAAAGAAAAGGACGACACAAAGAAGTGCAAAAAGAATCAAGTGGACGACCAAAAGGCAGTGGAATCCACTGCAAGTCCAAAGTCGAAGAAGAAACAAAAGGATCTGGCGACGAAGGTCGAGAAGAAGGCGGAGGCAGAAGCGCCAGCCAAGAGGAAGAGTGTGTCGAAAAACAAGAGCGTAGACGGACCCAAACCGCTTGAAACGAGTGAGCCAAAAATGGAAGTTCCTGAAGCTAAAGTGACCGAAGTTCCGCAACCAGCGGTTGTCGAAAACCCTGCACCCGAGACTGCAGTCGATGTGCAACAGGCAAAAGAAGCCGCGACTTCTAGTCCTCCGAAACCAATGAAGAGCAAAGGTGAAACAAAATTTTTTCCCGAAGAACATCAGAATGAAGAAAAACTGAACGCAACCTCAGAGGCATGCTCTGCTGATGGTGTTCCGAAGGAAAAATCACTCGATTTGGTGCCCGATCCCCTGAAGGATATAGAGAAGTTCATCGAGGACGGAGTGAATCTGCTGAAACGCGGCTACAAGCTGGACGAGGGCGAGGAGGGTGCCGGGAATAGTGAAGCCGGCAAGCCAGACGATAGTACGACGCCTAAGAAATGCAAACTCGACGAGAACTCCGAGGATAAAAAGCAGACAAATACCGAAGACGATAGTTCCAATTCGAATTCGGAGCATTCGCTGTTGACCTCCACCCCGAGCAGCGATGTAGAAACGCCCAACGGGATTCGCCGATCGCATCGCATCAAGAACAACTCGAAGAGCGCGAAATGTCTGGTGGGACGCGGTTTGGTCCGTGATCGAGAGCGCTTTTCGATGAAGGACGACGAGAAGACCGTCTACTCCATTGACGACCAGAAGCTGGACTTGGCCGAGGTGGAGGCCAAGAATTCGCAGTTTCTGAAGGACATGGAGGAGCGGCTAAGCAATTTCCGCGTGATTCGAGAAAACGAATACAAGTGCGAGAGGGTCATCAGCAAAGAGGCCAAGCGGATGCTGTGCGACTGTTTCCTGACCGCCGAGGAGGAGGAGCGCGGCGAATTGGGATGCGGCGAGGACTGCCTCAACCGTTTGCTCATGATTGAGTGTGGCTCCGATTGCACGGTCAAGGAGCGTTGCACAAACCGGCGTTTCACAAAGTTCCTATACTCGCCATGCCGGGTCTTCCGAACCGAGAAGAAGGGATTCGGCATCATGGCTGATATCGAGATATTGCCCGGCGAGTTCATCATGGAGTATGTGGGCGAGGTGATTGACGGCGACGAGTTCGAGCGACGAAGGAATATGTACTCACAGGACAAGAACAAGCACTATTACTTCATGGCGCTGCGGAGTGACGCGATTATTGACGCCACCGCCAAGGGAAATGTCTCGCGCTTTATCAACCATTCGTGCGATCCGAATGCCGAAACCCAAAAATGGACAGTGAACGGTGAGTTGAGGATCGGCTTCTTCAGTAGGAAGAGCATTATGCCGGGCGAGGAAATAACCTTTGATTATCAATATCAGCGTTATGGCAAGGAGGCGCAGAAATGTTATTGCGAGTCAACTAACTGCCGCGGGTGGATCGGCGAAGAGCCAAGCTCTGATGAGGAAGAGGAAGAGGAGGAAATCGACGACGAGGAGGAGGGCGAAACTGAATCTGAAGAAGAGGAAGAACAGGAAGTGGTTCCCATGCCGGCGATACCAGTTATCAGTCCTCCAATTATGTCTGAAGGCGAGCAAGTGGTTTCTGAAGTTCCAGTTGTCGACAAGGATGAGGAGACCGCTGAGGCGGTGCCAGTTTTAACGCCAGTTACGGTTGAAGAAGCTATCCCACCAAAGGAGACACAAGTGAAGAAGAAGAAGGAGAAGCGGCGTCAACTTGACCGCAAGGAGGAAAAAATCAAGCGCAGGGAAACCAAGCAATTCCTGGAAGACCCCGACATCGAGGATGAAGTGCGTTTCCTGGTCAAGTGCGGCCTCAGAAATCAAGCCGACACCCTTCGCTTGTCACGACTCATTGTGCGCGCGAAACTGCTTGGAACACGGCTCAATTTGCTGCAAATCCTTCGTGCCGGAGAGCTGGCTTGTCGCCGACTGTTTCTCGATTATCACGGACTGCGACTGCTGCACGGCTGGATGAGTGAGGTGATCGACACCCGAGACACGGAGAAAAGCATGGAAATTCGAATGGCCCTTCTCAGTGTACTGGAATGTCTGCCCATCTCGAACAAAACTATGTTGACCGACAGTAAAGTGTATCAGACAGTGCGCGACTGGTCGAACAACAAGGAGTCACACTCGCCCAGCGAAGAATCCCCTAAGGACACAACCACCACACCTTCTGCGCCGACGTCGTCGCCAGTCAGGCCGGAAGACTCCTCAACCGAGCTTCAGAAATTGGCCGCAAAGTTAGTCAGCACATGGGACAGTCTACCCGAGGTATTCCGTATTCCGAAACGCGAGCGAATAGAACAAATGAAGGAGCACGAACGTGAAGCTGATCGACAGTACAAGGGATTGGCCGAGGATGTGTCTGGCTCAGAAGACCGCCGCAACCGCGATCGGTTCATAAGAAATGGACCAAATAGTTCCAGATTCAAATGGTCTCGATCGGACAAGGACAAGGAGAGAGAGCAGCGAATTGGCGACAGAAGGAGGTACGTTCTGAACAACAACGGGCCGGGAAAAGATTGCACGGATAAGACACAAAGCCAGGTCGACTCGCACTTGTCCAAGGAACAGCGAAGGGAGTTGTTCGCTGCTAAGGTGAGTGGGTTTTGTTTTTTTTTCTAATTTTGAAGCGTTCTTCTACTCTTTGTCGGGGGCAATGTTGGGCGAGTGCTGGATTTTCGTTACTACTTGTGGCAGGGTCCTGATTAATGTGATGCTACACAGCAGTTACACTGCAAAACAGCATTGTTTGCTTGTTCTTTTTGCACAAAAATGTTCATGACTCTGTCCACTAAATGTGTGTACAGTGCGAACACCACTAATCCTGACTCAAGATGCCACAACTCCAGATCCAGCATTCATTCAAGGCCGGAGCACACGTAGAATATAATAACGCATCCCATACGCTCCTTATTTTCCATTTCGGTCTACTTTTTGCGTCTTCATCGTGCTTCGTTGCATCGCATCGGTAACATTTTCGGTTATTCCATTGTTCCAATCCTTTTTATTGGTGACGCCATAATTATTGTTATGTTCCCGGAATTGTTTACCCAGTAAACACGTACTCAGCTGGGAAATTTATGATAGGGACCCTTTGAAGGTCATTAGCAGCATCTTTGACCTGAAACTGAGATAAAAAATGTGCTACAAATCCTCTCTTGTCCATAGTTGTAATTGTACCTTTGTCCAGTTCGCTTCGATCGGTATTTTTGAAAGCAAATCAAATTTTCCAAGACATTTGGTCGCTACTGACAGAATAATTGAACAGATTGCCTAAACAAATCGAAGTGAATTACAGTGCCTCACATTGAAATGGTAAACTAGATCCCTGGAGCAATCACAGTCGAATTCTAATATTTTCCTGCAAAGAGAAACCACACAATAACCGGACTCTCTTTTATTTAGGTTGCACGTGATGAAGCTGAAAAGCGACTCGCTGAAGAACGCCGAGAATTCGACATCAAATGTCGTTTCTTCGGACTCGATCCAAAGCGTTTGCGACCAGAGAACATGCCATTTTGTGTTAATCCCTCGACGGGCCAATGGTATTCCACCGATAAGAAAGCAATTTCTACACCCCCCAGTTATGCGCACGTTCAAGTGCCGGTTAAACCAAAATCCACCAATCCCGATGATTATCGGATCCCGCTAATGGATTTGCCACCACTGTGGAAGTTTGCCATCAGTCCCAAGGGGAAGGTCTACTATTATCACGTGAAAATACGAATACCACAGTGGGAGCCACCCATCAAGATATTACCGCTGGCCGGACAAAAGAACACCCATGTGAAAGCTTCCGAAAGTGATTCCTCCAACGCTGAGTGTGCTGATAGTTCAGAGGATGACATTGACATTATCAAGGGTAAGTTACACATCGCCCCCCCCCACGAACAGGGAGGAAGGATTTGAGTTTGAAAATATTCCAATTTCAGGCCTTGATCCAGTTAAGTTGCAAGCGTACATCGAGAAGAAAATCGACGATAGGCGACTGCAGCGATACACTAGACTGGTTGAAGAAAAGCCCATAAGCGTAAGTAATCTTTGACTCTTGCAATAGTTTCGTTGTTCAGCACAAAAATCCTCTGTGTAGCCTCGCAAAGAAGAAGACCGCATTTATAACCAGTTGGAAGTTCGAAAGTACAAGGAGAACAAGGAGAAGATACGCAAGAGAAAAGAAGAGATTCGAAGACGACGAGACACACTGGCCAAGCTGACGACGTCAATTGAAGCAAACCAACCAGAGCCAACGGATGAGTGTGACGAGATCGCTGTGGATGCCATTCCTATTCAAGACTATCTTATCTCCTCGGACGAGGATGACAAACTCAAAGAAGAATGCAACAACAGTCCGTTGATTGATAAAATCGTTCAAGGGGATAAAATAGTCGATGAATTGGATGCTTTACAGTGTAAACGTCCGCTCAAGCGAGCACTGCCTATTCGGGAAAAGTACGAACACAAGAAACGTAAGGTGGACAAAAACAAAGAGTCATCAAAGAGGTGAGTAATTAAATCTTGGCGAGCATGTACAAATGTATTAAATGTTGTCTTCTTGCAGTACAAAGCGTAGCAAAGACGGTGAGGGAAGCAGTAGCAGTAAATACCGAAAGATCCGAGAGAAATTCCGCTGTGAAATTGCGGGCATAATTGTTCACCACTTGAGACCATATCGCAAGGAGACTTGCTTCTCCGGAAGGATTCTCACAGAGGATGACTTCAATCATTTAGCAAGAAAAGTAAGTCAATTCCAGCGCGCACACAGAAATCCGATAATCTATACATTTCTCGCCCCCCTCCAGCTTACCCACTTCGTGATGGTCAAGGAGCTAAAGTATTGTGAATCAATTGGCCAGACGCTCGTCGTCACCGAGTCGGTAAAGAACAAATCCCGCGAATTCATAAAGAAGTACATGGCCAAATACGGCGGAGTGTACGTGAGACCAGAGAATGATCCAGAATTCAAAGAGATACCATTCTTGTAAAAACAAACTGTCATTGCAGTGATTTTCTTTATTTTCATCTTTTTTTTTTTGTTTTTTATATGAATCTTGCAATATCAACCTGTCTTTGCATTGTTTTCATAGGTTTTAGTTATTTTTTTTCTAAGTTAGATAAGACAACTTGACAGAACCAGGTACACCCCCTCCCACACACACACACACATCCTTCGTTAGATTAATAATTGTAGGAATGTTTTACGCGAAATACAAAAACAAACATTGGAACATATTCATTTTAGAGATTACGATGACCCCAGCCCCGACCGACAGTTTGTTCGTTATTTCTAAGCGTATATACATAAATACATACATACATACATATATATATTTATTAGAATTAATGGTTCATCAAATTTGATGAGTATTTGTGAGGAAACACAAGCAAACAAAACAAAAAACAAACAAAACATTTGAAAAATGAATATTTTTGAATACATTGTAGAGTATCAGCGGTAAAAAAAATAATAATATAAAAAGTAACCGTACGCGACTGTATATTATTAATATACATATAGACAAATGAAACAAAGGATTAGAAATAATAGCGACTAATAAAATTTATTTGAAATCGACAAAACTACGTTTGTTTTCATTCGCGTCGGCTGATAATCGGTGTAGGGGCATGTTGCAAGTGCACACTTTGGACACACAGAGACTTCTCTTTTTGCAAGCAGGTGGTTCGAGCCCAACTTGGTGTTCACATGCTCGACGTTGTCTAGTTTAGATGATGGCAAGTTCGTGCTTATGGCTGCCGTTCTCATGTGATTGTGGGTGTTTTCATAAACGTGGGCAATCTGCGCTACTAAAGAAATTGTCATTTCTTTTTATTATGATAATATTGGTATGGTTCAATTATGTATGGAACAGAATATCGGCCAAATGGCAGCCGCGACCTCGGCGGCACACCTCCATACGATGGCCCAAATTTTCGATGACGCTGAAGCATAATTGAGGTTCGATGCCGTTAATGTGCCGAATTATCTGATCCTTTAGCTGTTGATTTGTTGCTGGCTTATCGACGTACACCTTTTCTTTCAAATAACCCCAAAGAAAAAAATCCAACGGTGTCAAATCACATGATCTTGGCCTCCAATAGACATCGCCACCACGTGAGATAACACGGCCATTGAATTTGTCGCGCAAAAGAGCCATTATTTCGTTAGCTGTGAGGCAAGTGGCACCGTCCTTTGAAACCACATATCGTCCACATTGATATCTTCCAATTCGGGCCATAAAAAGTCCGTTATCAGCAAACACCATTTACAGTAACTGCCTGACCGGCCTCATTTTGGGAAAAAATACGGCCCGATGATGCCGCCAGCCCATAAAACGCACCAAACAGTCACTCTTTGTGGGTGCAGTAAATGCGGCAATTCTGCTTATTGACGAATCCACTGAGGTGAAAATGTGCCTCATCACTGAAGATGATTTTCTTCTAAAATTGATCATCCACTGTTGCCATTTCTTGCCACCATTCTGACCATTGACGACGCTTGAAATGGTCAAGAGGCTTGAGTTCTTGAGTCAATTGCACCTTGTAAGCGAGTAAATGCAAGTCTTTAAGCATAATGTTCATCAACGACGAGCGTGAGAGGTGCAATTGTTGGGCACGACGACGAGTTGAGGTGGACGGCTCTTCAGCCACACTATCGCGAACAGCAACAATATTTTCTGCAGTACGAGCTGTACAAGCATGCACTGGTGTTTTCACATCTCCTCCAGACCCGGTTTGCTCAAATTTTTGCACGATTTTTCCGATTGTACGCACATTTGGACGATTAAATTGACCGAAAAAGTGCACGATATGCATTTTGATTTGAACACCCATTTTCATAATAAGATTGAATAACTTTAACGTGTTGCTCGATTGTTCCATGGTTCAAATTGAGTTAGTCTGAAATTGAGAAATGTCATATGAAATGCAGAAAAAAACTTGACGTTTAGGTGTGGTTCACATTCAAAATCGGCCCTTAAAATTTAACCACCCTTTACAATCGGATTTCTTTTCTCATGCGTTTTTGAACACAATTTTTCTTCCAATCGACCCTGTTTGCAGTCAGAAAATAATGACTGCACAATCTACCTATTTGAAAAACACGTTCCACTTCGGACACGAGTCATAAGGAGCGAAACATCCGTAGTTAACCGATAGAATTCTAGAGGAACTTTCTCTTCAGACGATGGAGAAGATTTCGTTGCCCGGAACGCATATAAAGACTGCAGAAACGATGTCACGTTGTTGATAAGATCGGCTAAGCACAGGTAGTACAAAACAAAATTCAACAACGATCAATCTTCCAGGTTCCTTTGGAAACAGGTTCGCGATATTAGACTGAGCAAAGTAAATAAAAGGATTAACGATGATGACATTAACCCTGATAATTTAAATACTCGATTCGCTTCTACTTTCCCTGTATCCTCCGAAAGAATGCCTGCACCACTTTCTAACAACACTCGAACAAGTCGATTTCTACTCAGTCGGTTGTGCAGTATTCTCCATTAAGTCGAAGTCAGTTGGCCTCGATAATATTCACCCTAACTTCATTAAAGTCTTGCTCGCAACGATACTTCCTCACATCACTCGTATTATTAACACAATAATCATGACGTCAGCATACCCTACATTGTGGAAGAAAGCTAAGATAATCCCAATACCCAAGAAAACCAATCCACCCGAATACCGACCTATTGCAATTCTTCCGTTGGGACATCAAAGATTATATTGAGCGCAACAAACTCTTAAGCCCATTACAATCAGGTTTTCGCAAAGGACATATCTGTGTCACAGCTGTGTTAAAAGTAACGGACGACGCACGAAGAGCTACTGACGAAGACAAGGTAACCATACTAACCTTACTTGACTTCCCTAAAGCATTTGACAGTGTTGACCCAACGATACTCTACCATAAACTGTCCATCCAATTAAATTTCTGTAATCCCACTAATAAATTAATTCTCTCGTATCTTACTAACCGTGTCCAAGCTGTTTTCCATAATTCAAAACTGTCATCTTTTTGTGCCGTACGCTGTGGTGTTCCTCAAGGTTTCATTCTCGGTCCGTTATTATATTTCATGTTTATAAATGATCTTCCAATGGTGTTGTTCTATTGTCAATTTCATATTTATGTAGACGATGTTCAAATCTACTTATGTAAGCTTTCCTCTTGGTATGGTTGAAGACTCAGTTGCTAAAATAAACGAGGATTTGTGCTCTATTGCCAATTGGGCTACCGAAAATTGTCTAATGCTCAATGATGACGAAACCAAATCCATTCCGTTTTCCAAACAACCGCCTTCCTTATCTAATTTCGCGCCAATAGAACTTAACTAAACCGCAATTGAATATGTCACCTGTGGAATTATTTACATATAATATATTCTCCCTGTGAACGTAAAATTAAAACTTTGCCAGAGCACTTATAGTGCCAATCTTGACGTATGGATCTGAGTTGTTCGCTGACTGCGATTATTCTTCTTTCCAAAAATTGACAAGAGCAATGAGCGCGGCTGCACGGTATGTATTTAACCTACGCAGATTTGAACATGTCTCGGAATAACGTCGCATTCTCTTGGGTGCGACTTGGAAGCATTCTTAAGTTACAGGTCGTGCATATTACTCTTCAAAATTATTCACAAGAAACAACCTAATTATCTTTATGAAAAGATCACCTTCTGTCGATCGGGTCGTAATATTACCTTGAGACCTTCTCTTCATACATGTTTAATGTCCCGCAGGCACTACTTCATTTATGCTGTCCATCATTGGAATCATCTGCTATCACAGGTATGGTCCAAGACCGAGTACAGACAATTTTGTATCGCTTGTTTCTCGTATGTATCTCTCCCGTTCGAATTGAAATAATTCCTTCTCTATGCATTTGTGCGCAATCGTTGAAAAATCTTTGCAAATATACACTGTTCTTAATTGTAATTAAAATAATTTGATATCAATTAATTTCAAGCATGTCACTGAAAATCTTGTACGTACTATATTCATAATGTTCCTGTACTAGTAAAAGAACAATATGTTCTTTATGTACAGCGATAAAAATCAATAAATGAAAATGAAATGAAATCTGCCCGACATCGATTAGCTATTGACGTCTATGAAAAGTAGATACTGCAGTTCACCTAAGTCAGTATGATCGTATATCTGCATTAATGAACATGGATAACGCAGTCCTTTGTTAGTCTGACGTTTATGAATAAACCCTTTCTCTTCTATCGCGAATCGCCTTAGATGATTCCACCCCAGGATGGAGTTGGGCCTCAACAAACAAGCCTCTCCAACTGGCATGATCTTTGACCAGCTGCCTTCAATTACGCACGCCAAGTTGGCTGAGGTCCTTCTCCATTTGTGTTCGCCATCGGTTCCGTGGGCGTTGCCATTGCATTGTTCCTCTAGCACAGAGTGGGCATAGACGCTCTACATGGCCTAGACATCTAAAGCGCTGAATCCGTAGATGTCTAGCTAGACCTGGCAAACAGTATCAAAGAGATGCGTGCTATATGGGGCCGAATGGTGGACGTGAAGCAAAACAACAGAGCTGATTTCTGACACTTTTGAAAGAAAAAATCTACGTCGGATGTATGGTCCCGTCTACGGGGAAGATGAACGGAGGAGAAGACACAGCCGAGCTGTACCAATGTAGTCCAGAAAGCAAAAAAATCCGTCGACTGCACTGGCTCGCCCACATCGAGTGCATACAGGAGGATCTTCTCATCCGAAACTCCTGGTTTGAGAGGATGACCGAACCTCCGGTATAAACACCAAGTCATCGCCTAAGCAAGACAGCTTCGTCTTTATGACTGGAAACAGCGTGCCCAGGACCGCCAGCGATGGAAGGCAGCTACAGCTCAGACTCAGACCCTCCAAGGGTCGTTGGCCTGATAAGTAAGTGTGTGTTTGTGGTGGATGAGGGTATTTTTCATTAGAAAGTAGAATATTTCCATTAGTTGATAGAACCGCAAAAAAGTTGCAAATAATTGCCTCCTTGGTATAACAGGTTCCATGCACACCTGTCCCACAACAGCTCGGCCTAACTGCTTTTTCAATCTTCCAATGCATTAGGAAGCTAGTTGCCAGATATGGCACTGTAGCCCGACTATAAGTATAAACCAGGCGACTTGACGGGCCACCTTAGGATATTCAACTCATTCCCTAATAGACACATGTTCTGTACAATACTGTATATTATGGGAAGGCAGTATTCTTTCGGCAGATTATTTGAGGTTGAAATATTGCATCGTGAGAATTGGACCAATGGTACTGAAGTCTGGTATGGTTCACAGACGGATCAAATATGGACTCTGGAGTTGGAGCTGGTCCAACACAAGGGTTTCCGTCTCTACCGCGTTTTAAGCCTAAATCCAGGTCATTGAGAACTGCGCGCTAGGCTTAATCTCCTTAAAAGTATTAAGGGTGCTAGAATCCAAATATTTTCAGACAGTCAGGCAGCACTTAAGGCATTATCGTCCAACCTAATGGACTCTAACGGTCATGAGTTGCTACGACACACTACAATCCCTTGCCAGGCATAAAGTTAAGCTCTTCCGGGTCCCCGGGCACAAGGCGATTGCAGGCAACGAATCCGAAGATGAGCTCGCTAGGGCTGGCTCGTTCATATGCCCTGAACCGTGGTATCGTACCGAATGGGAAAACAAACTTCGCAAAACGTGCATTAATCAGGCGTTCTGGATCCATAACCTCAGAATTGTCCACGTTAACCTTCATCTTAGCATCAGCACATACCCAGCTCGACGATAGCTCGATACCACATCAGTGACTGTATGCCAATGTCAACAAAGTCCGTATTTCATATCTCCTTTGCCCGTTCCAATATAACCGCTGATTGCAATATGAGTCTATTACAGGAACATATCAACGAATGGTTAGGATGATCTTCGCGCGGGTGACTTCAACCAACCTAGCCAATCAGCAGCAGATAGTGAACAAGTTAGTTTATCGGATTCCTGAACGTGGCGCACATTTTGTCATGGACATCGAAATCACCGAAATATAGATCAAACTATGATATACTACTTTATATTCACGCACACTTCTTAAGCCTTTAGAGCAGCGCCATGTTGCTCTTAGATCACTCGTATTCACAAGCCCTGTCTGTACAAATTTTATAAAAAACGCTGTCAGATGAAATCAAGGGGCAAGAGAAGTCTATCTCTTTACATTATTTCTGTTAGAAACTACCATCGTACGCACCTTTTCAGTTGAGTAACATTTCCACGCCAGCAGTACTCAAACGGAGCTACCTCGGTCGCAGAGGGTATCATCGTTTAGGATTTTGGTGTTTGGCGAAGGTGTAGTGGCCCGTTAGTACGCTGGTAAGTCGTCTGCAGTCATTTCTGTCAAGAGATGACAAGAATGCCGCGGAATTTTAACAGATGCTAGGGAGCACGCGCTTTGTCTTTCTACATCCTGTGGAGTCATGCCACTTCCGGTTGTGCTCTCTAGAGGTCCAACTATCGATGGTATCCCGAACCAAGGGACTACCCCAGCACAGGTTCAGGTTCTGAGATTACCTCCTCCGATCCTTGCCTATCAAGTTCATTGGCAATCTCATTTCCGTTGATCCCGTGGTGTCCCGGATCTTAAAGGTTGTGGAAGGCCTCAAGATCAGCTTGGCTGTGGCTACAAACACAAATACTTCGTGACAATTAGGATCGCATAGGTTTCCGCTTCGCTCTCCACGAAGGCGCTATCACCAGATCCGCCATTGGTTTTGGAGCCGTACGTGAAGATTCGACTACAGTTCTTTCCTGGATCAGATTCTATACAAAGCCAGTCCTGAGTGCAGTAAGATCGACTTTGTAAGTACTTCGCAGCTGGAGTACTTGTGTCCTTGCGTCAGACGGCATATCGTATTAATATCTTAAGATTTCAACAAACTTAGACTAAACCTATATTTGGAAAAGTCTTCTGCAAGCACCCTTTCGGGCTTGCAGATGAAAAAATTGCAACCGATTTTTGAAACAGAACATTGAAATAAAAAAAGGAACATCCGTTGAGTACGTCTCCTTCTCCTTCTCTGGGCTGCGCATATTCGATATGTCCAATTTGCCATGATTCTGGCGATAAAATCAGGCTGAATTTCACCGATGGCATGGGTTATGTTGGCTTTGAGGGCTGCTGTGGTTTATTCGCATTGACCTGCGACTTCAAAAAATCCCACAGGAAAAAGTCTAACGAGAAAAATCTAGGTTGCCAGTTCATATCAACTCCACGTGAGCTAACCATGCCCTCGAATCGCTCGTGCAGGATTTCCAATGTGACGTGAACTGTGTGACACGTAGCGCAGTCGTGTTGAAATTAAATGTCGCTGGAGTCCATGCCATCCAATTCAGGCCAAAAGAAGTTGGCAATAATCGACTTATATCGCCGCCGTTGACGGTGATGGCCTGGTCAACATTGTTCTTAAGGAAATGTAAGCCGATAAAAACGCCAGCCCAAAATCCAAATATTGCACGCTCTTGGTTCTCATGCGGATTGGTAAATTCAACAATTTTGTTCGTTGAGGTACCCATTCATCCAGACGACAGTAAAATGGACAAGCGTTAAAAGAAAACACAAATTTTTGTATCATTTGCACGTGTTGTTGAACACCATGTCCGTCCATGGCAAAAAACACACTGAATAAATGACAGACAATTCGCAAGATGTAGCGTCAACAATATGACCGCTATCAACTGTCAAAGTTTAGAAGACCCTATTGTCCTGGGCTTACCTGTGTCATAAATTATTCTGCCTTCAACTAAGTGATTGAGTTGCTTTTCAAGTGTACCAATATTTTCCTATCACGAAGTCTCTTATGATGTGGCTCGATAGCACCAACAGTACAGATTTTCTCCATCCAACCAAATAAAACAACAACTTATGTATTTAATTTTTATTTCAGTTTTATGCACTTGCCACCTTCTGCTTCGCCAACGTCATTTTCTATATCACTCTTTTCAAAATACAAACTAATTGTTTTTGTGTTTTTTTTTTTCAAATTTTTCATTTTTGTTATTTTCTTAACAGCTATTTATGTTGTTCCATTTAAATTGTTATTTCATTTTCTTGGTTTTTTGTCCATTTTTTCTTCTTCTTCTGTTTTGTTTGCTGAAACAAATGTACATTTAAGTCTTAATTGGAAATTCATTTCAAACTTCTTCTTAATCCATTATAATCATCATAGAAAATATTTGTTTTGATTTTGATTTTCTATGTTTCTATGTTTCTATGTTTTATGTTTTATTTTGTTTTCAAGGCTTTTTTAAGTGATTTTTTTTTCTTGTTTGCTCTTTGTTTAGGTGTGGGGTTTATCCCTCGAAATTATGTGAAGCACATACACATGTACATAGATAATTTCTTTCTTATTTGTTTAAATAAATATTTCCATCAAATATTTCATTTTGTTCTCTTCTATTGTTTTTTATTTCTCTTTTCTTTATATATTGTCCACACTTATGCTTTATTTGTTGTATTTTTATTTTTCATTTAAGACATTCTTATTAACTAGAGCAAGAAAAAAAACAATACAGAAGAAGAGAAACACAAACAAATCGTTTGTTTTTTTTATAAGTTGTCGCTGTCTCCTTATTGCTTACTATGTATTTATTTTATTCTTTTCATAATTATTGCTAGGTTTCTGAAAAATGCCTGCTTGCAAACATTGTTTTCTACTTTATCATATTTAAAAAATATATATGTATGTAGTTTTAAAGTTACAGTTATTCTCTTGAAAAGTTGATTAAGTGTGCGCGTGTGCTTGGAACGACACACGAAACATCTAAACAATTGGTCATATTATTTATTATTTATTATTTATAATATAAATTTCGTTTCATGTTCATATTATTATGTCCTTACTTCTTGGGTTCAATTCAAAAAATCTTAAATTTTACAAGAATCCAATATAAATGGCTACAAAACAAAATGAAGGCAAATATTGGTAGCAATTTCGTTTTACAAAAAAAAAATAACGAGCATTCTTTGGACTTGCTTGCCTGTTAGCCACTCGAATGCTTATTGGGTAGGATATTATTGTGATATTTTGTTTTTGGCACAAGAATGTAAAAACAGAAAGAAATGAAAGAATAATCACGGAGATTCATACATGCACACACATACGATTTTAAGGCAAACGCTTTCAGCAATAAGATGCAAGGTTTTAAAAAAGGGTCCCTAATGTTTATGGCGTAGAACTAAGCGCTAGCCTGGTATGAAGCAGCGGATGAACTTGTCAGGAAAGGGGCCGAAACCGACCCTTCCCAGGTAATCGTCTGGATCCTCTAGCGGATGTCAGGAAGAAAGTGAACGACTCGATCATGGAGAAAGCAAATAAAAGGCGGAACTCTCTAACCACTCGGTGATAGAGGTGCTCTGGCCCGAGTTGAATCGTGAAAAAACAGACAAAGTCCTTCAATGTGACAAAAAGTTGATGCCAATAGTAGCTGGAACACTAACTGGCCATAATCATCTGAAGTACCATGAAATCAAAAAGAGACTTACCAACGACATATACAGAGGCTGCTATGACGAAAAATAAAAAAAAAGCATACTCCTCTAATAAATGCCCCACAAAATGAAGCTTCAAGAGAATATCGATAGCGTCACGAACAATGTGAGCCAAAAAGAAAGGAGATAAATGGATCATCACACAATGATATTAAATTTCCCACAATTAAACTACCAACGTTTGGAGGGGACTATCAACTCTGGAACTCATTCACAAATTTGTTCAACCAATAGATCCACTTGGTATTACACAAAATCTGCATTATCTGAATACAAACCTCATAGAAGAAGTAGTAAAAGTGGTTCAGCATCTTCAGATAGTCGACAGCAACTATCTAACAGCGAGGGAGAGGCTGATAAACAGGTAATAGGATTACCAGGCTGTTAGTAAATGCACAGATTTAGACGTTACTCAATCAAAGCGAGTGTTCCTATGAATCGGCAAAACAACTACATGACAGGACATTAGAATGCGTGAATGCTTTAAAAAGGATTAACAATCGATATCGAAAGTTGCGATCTAATGGTTGCCTTCATAGTTTCCCAAAAATTAGACAAAACGAAACGACGATTAAACCAAGCAGTCAGCCAAAGAACCTGCATTCACTCGACGAATTCCTAAGGTTCTTAGAGAACAAATTTCACGCATTGGAGAATTTGGGAGAAAAAATAACCAAAGGAGAACTTCGAAAAGAGCAAAGATTAGTCACTACTCACTTCAACGTGATTGCTCGTGCAGACATGTGTTCAAAAAAAAAAGTTAAACTGATTTTCTGATTTTGGCTGCACATTACAATACCCGCATTCGGAATGAATAAACGGATTATTACTCCAATTGCTTTTCCTAAATCCTTCAAAATACCCTGTGTGTGGTTAGAAGATGTTTTGTTTTAGATTTGAATAACCATCCCCCGCAAGAATTCCTCATAACACACATTGCCGTAGTTGTAGTAACACGACAGAATCAGCATCCTTGACGCACTTCCCGTGCTCTTGTCCAATGCAGGGACTGGACAGCAAGGCAACGGACTCTAGGCAGGCCCTTATTTGAATCTATTGGCGATATGTTTTTACAATCAGAAAGCATAATTATTTCAACGTGAACAAGAAACAAATGAATACGAGTAGGACCGATGAACTAGCTAGAACGGCAGGCAACACATACGATGGAACATGACACTTGCTTTGATAAGAATTAATATTATGTATAAAAGGCATTAGTTAGGTGACACGCTCTCTTATGAATAGGAGCGCTGTGCACCGACTTTAGTGGGAGATGTAGTGACGAGGAGGATGGTGGGATAATCCTCCTTTACCTCGGCAGGTAGGAAAAGAATGCTAGAAGAACAATCAAACTAAAGTAAAACTCCCCAACACGGTAAGGTTACTATGACTCTATAAGTGGCTAAAGCACAGAAGAACATTAAAAGGGAAACTGCAATTGATGACGTGGGGAAGAATAAACGATTCTTTAAGTTGAAGGGTAGAACAGAGGGTCTAAGTGGACCGCATTTCTGACGCTATTCACGGTAACCTCATCTAGTAAAATGTGACCTCACAAAAAAGGAAACCTTTAGTGGAAAGGAAGCTAAATAGTGCAATTTTCAGTCAGTTGGCAAAAGTGCGAAGCATAGCTTTTTTTCATTTCTAGTTCACAATTTTGAACGGAAATTGGAGTGATCAATATTTTACGAAACAACGGCTTTTTTTTTGGAATGGAGCAATCTGTTTTTGTTATTTTTTTAAGAATAGGACGAAAAAGTGTGCCTTTTGAAAAAGGTGCAGTTTCGGGTCACAGTTATTGTTTTGCAGAACGAAAAAAAAACGCCATAAGTTCGATGCCCCAGACGTTGCCGATGAGAAATCTTACCAGATGTCATAGATAGCTTTTGATAACCTTAAAATTTTTTTTTTCACTATCAAAATTCATTCTGAAAGTTTAGTTTTCAAAAATCTGGCTTTAAAGTTATACATCTTGTTCGATCACTCTCTATGTTCATAAGCCATGGCCATCATCTGCTACATGATTAAAATAATTCCAATTAAAATGGCTTGCATAGACATTTAACATTTCTATAGTCTGTTATTTAGTCCCAACATAAATATGTAGGTGCAAATGAAAGCCTAGATAATTAGCTTTGCTAAACCACAATCCAACCGCGATTTATCGTGTCAGCCACCTGGGATATAGCATGCTGTAGATTTATCTTTTTCTACTTCACTGGGATCGCCATTCGCTCTTTTTTTTTTGTAAATTCAAGGCTTTTAGATAACCAAATTGTGGTACGTCGTCTGCAGCATCAGATGTCAAAATCTCATCTCATATCTCAAATAAATCGACTAAGTACTTCTACTTCTTCTTGCACAAGTCAGTTACTAGTAAAGTCCTTATTTCTGTAAATGTTACTCGTTACAGATCGCCGTGTGTGGTGCTACAACCCGTAGATGGGACAGGGCCTAGCTTTTCCACAACCACTAGTGTTGTGCGTGCCAACGACTCCGAACGGCCAAGTTTGAGAAGCTTTTTCTAGACAGTTATACTCTTTGAGCATTGTGGTGGGGCCGTGAAAATTATTTTCGTCGTACTGGGATTCGAACCTAGACGACGAGGTTCAAGTGCATAGGAGTCGACGCACATACCCTAACGCCACGGCCGCAAAACGCAATCGCTTGAAGCATTTTCTTCAAAAAGTTAGTCGTCTATTAGGCTAGAATCTTCTGGGTGCGAGTGGTTAACATCCACGCTTTGGCAAACATTTAACTGTAAACGGAAACCTTTTCCTTTGACGACATTGAAAAGCAGCAACAGTGATGAGCATACCATTGTCGAGGAAATGTAATCTCATGGTTAATTTTAAAGTTGAGTCGTGTCCGTCTTCACTTTCTGTCATTGAATTCCTAGAATACAGAACACTTCACCGTACTTGTCTTCGACATGGACAACGACCGCATAAATGCTGATGACACTTTGCGCTATTTACTCAGGATAGAGCGGCATCACCGTGGGTAATTTGAAGTGGCAAATGACACACAGAATCAAACTTTCATCATTTATAAAGTACGAACAGGCAGCGAAATGCCTCGAACTGAGTTTCTTTGGTTTCAGAAGGAAATTAAAACTATGAGTCTTTCCTGCTAGTTCAATAGTTACCAGTTAATTCCCAGCTTTTTTATGTAGATACACTCCCTCAGCTCTGTCAGTGATTGGAAAGAGGTGGAGCCGTTAATTATGAACCATGTTTATGTCAGATATTGGAGCCTAAGCACCTTAGCTCCTTACCTCCTAAGACACGTTAGCATTTGGTAGAGGATAGCAGAGCTTATGGATAACTATTCCCATTATCTTCTTGATTAACGCAAGAGGTATGTAGATATTGCCCAAAATAAGTCAACAAAAACAAAATAAAAAACAAACAGCAATTATGTTTGTATCTTTTACTGAATTCACTATTTTCCTTTTATAAACATCACTTAATAAATAAAAATTAGTTGAAATAAAATATCTAAGAATTAAAATAAGGAGGTTAATTTCTAAATTAAATATGTAAATCGGTTTATTTATGAAATAAAGTCAAACATTATTCAAAACAGAAAATATGAAATCATATATGTATGCGTATGCAGTTTGACGGAATAACAAGACTGAAAAATATTACATAATCTTTTACGTAAAATTAAAGAAAAACTATAATAAGAAAAAAAAAAAAATAATAATGAAGAAATATTTTTCCTCTTTAGTGTTATTTTTAGTTGAATTATTTATTCCACTAGTTTTGAAAAATGAAAATCTGAAAATTGATATACATTTCCTTTGTTCATTCTGTTTTTTTTCCTTTTTTTTTGTTTTGTTCCTTATAATATTCAGTTTTATGTTTAATTTTATATTTGCTTGTCAGCTTTTAAATCTAAATTTACATATTAAATTGAAAATTTTCTTAGAAAATTCTAGCCAAAGAAAAAAAAAACAAACATATTTTTTGTTTTATTTAACCAAAAATGAATTCATTTTTAATTCATTCTTTATTTTATTTAAATCTTTTTTTTAGTTAACAAATATTATCAATTAATTAGTGCACAAGTGTTTTCTTTTTTGTTTTGTTTTTTTTTGTTAATTAATAATATTTCTTCAAGTCTTTGGTTTCTTTTATGTTTTAAATCGTTTTTTTTTTAGTTTTTTTTTCATATTACATTTCATTGTTGGTTTCTTCTCCATATTGCAATGTTACAATTCAAGATAACATTTTATATATGTATATTCAACATCGATGAATAAAAATATTGACATTAGAATTCAGTACATTTCTTTTTAAGTTTGGTTTTCGTTTTTTTTTTTTTTTTTGCTTCTCTTTTCACAGTGGACACAATGATTGTTACATTCATTGGTGTGCCACGTTAATAATGCTTTTTGTTTGTTTTGTATTTCTTTTGCAAACTACACATGTTAATCTGCGACTTAAGTGGTAAATTTAATGCATTTTTATTTTAAGTTCTACACATATTTCGGAAAACAATCGATAACACGAGTATTTCTCTTTGAAAAAGTTCATCTTTCCTCTTTGACCTTTTTATGTTTTGTTTTGTTTTGTTTTTTTTTTACAAATTTTACACAATTAGAATGACAAACATCGATATTTTGTTGTGATTTGTTTTTTTCTCTTACAAAAATTAGAATTAGTTTTTGTTTTTTATCCAAGTAATGCTCTGTTAAATTGTATTTTCTATTCTTTTAGAATTAAGTGATTGAAGTTCTCTTGAAATGATGCTCATGCATTTGCAAAAAATATGAACTTACGCAAAAAAAAAAACGTCCGATGTTTCCATCGGCCATTGTCTTTGAAGGACAGTGTGTGTCGAAAGTGGAATTGTGAAAGAATGCGAAGACACTTAAGTCTAAACTATTCATCCCGTCATAGAGACCTCATGAACACAGAGAGTTGACTTCTTTTGATTGCCTCACCTAGGAAGACTGACAAGACGAAAGGTATTTCAAGACGGACAGAGACAAGTGCATTTAATCAGACACACAAGACTTCAAAATGATCAGAACCTTCTGCTTGATGCGTAGACTCATGTTGACTTCTGTCTATTGCAATTTTCTCTACCGCAAGTATGCATTGTCAGATCTTATTTGATGTTGTCTAGCTTTTTGTTTATTTCTTAGGAAGAATATAGTACAGCCCGTAGTGGACCTTGGCACAGAGTCTACAACGCGTTTAATCCTTACATATGCAAATATGGAGCTACATGCGTTACTCCAAACGATTCTTGTCTCTGTCAAGTTCTATTACTTGGACAAATTTCTTGATCCAAGTTAAAGGCGTATTTTGCAACAAAAAAAAAGGTTCTAATAAAGAAGGCGACTAATAGTTAAATTCAACTCGATTTCTAATTGCTTTGCAGGAATAACACATATTTCAACCAATTTGTTATTGATTTAAGAGCCATTATAAGAGACGGAGAGCTGATGCAAGCCTACAATCAGTGATTGTTTGGAGCAAAGTTGTCAAAAGAAGCCAATTTGCCATCGGAGAAGGAACGGAAGCATAAAGCACAATGTCGACTGTTAAGTTTCGAACTGATGCCATCGTTACTAGTTGAAATGTCGACTTGGCACGCAGATTTCTCCATGTTCCATCAAATATACAAACTATCCTTAGTCGCGCAGCAAAATCTGCTGTGTAAAGCGATACTGAGAGTTAACACTTAGAGAACGTAGTGTTTTGTGCACTCTGTGATGGAAAATAAAATACTCGGACAACTCACACAACAACAGATTTTTGTATTTCCACGATAAGTGGAACACAACAACAGATTTTTGTATTTCCACTATAAGTGGAACACAGTCGAACACAGTCGAGCATGGACAACATAAAATCGCAATGATTGCATGCAGTTAGTGAAGATGCTCGTGGTTGCAGTTCAGTGGAGTGAGTACCGTGAGTGGGGGTTGAACAAAAAATTGATTTGGACCCTAAATGAGGTACAAGTGGACGGAAGGAGCAGGTTAAAGAAAAAAATGCATTCCTTTGCGTATGAACAAATTCACTTGATAAGTTAGGAAGCGCTTGTCACGACAATACAGTGCTTTCATTGAATGTGCACACAAGACACGTTCAGAAAGGGATATTTTAAATGATTGGCAAGAGTACAAGTCTTGCTTTTCCGAAACAATAGATCTATCCTAGTCGCGGTGTTGTTACCTTCACGGCATGGGTTGGACAAGGCTTGCTATGACACATCCCAAGTTCTTCAAGAGTACAAGTTTACAAGTCTCTTAAAAGATGACTCTAGCCAAAGGTGTGTCTGACGTTATCAAGGAGGAAGGAAAGGATGGCTTCATTTAAACAATAACACGGTAGGAAGACAGTGTAGGAGAGTGTGCAAATTCATAACAGCCTCTGAGATGTATGCAATTTAAGGTAGATATTCAAACTGGGACGGTTGAGTGAACGAGTTAAGGAAACAGCTTGATAGAAAAAGACTATAGAACAACAAAATACAAGAAAATGTTTCACTTCTCAAATGTGTAACAAATCTTTGTCACAAACTCGATGATGCCACGTGAATACGCAAAATAGGAGCTGACAGAAGTTCTAACCTTTTTTCCCAACTGTCACTCCCTTACCGACAGTGTTCTATGCCTTAAGCAATGTCAACACAAACTCTACCTTCCGACACTCTGCCTTCAAGAGTACGCTAAACAAAACGAGAAAAACAGACGAAAAAAAAATGAGAATAAAGGAAAAAAAATATTGTCAGGTATAAAATAGTATAATACACTCAGCTAAGTGCAATTTCTTTTTTATTAAGGCATTTTGTTTTTTTCTCTTTTTTTTCAATGATTTTTTTTCGTTTTTTTTTTTTATAATCTTTGGATTGAATACAATTCTTTTTCCTAATTTACAAACAAAAAGAAAAAAAAGAAACAAAAATACTGAAACAAGAACACAATAAGAAATATTTTCAAACAATCGAAATTAAACAAGACTTGACAAGATTTGAAAACTACAAAAGAGACTTGAATGGCTTATGAGAGAGTGTTTTCCATTTCATTTTCTTGTTTTTTTTTGGTTAGAATTGTATTTTTTTTTGTTTTATTCTTTAGCAAGGCACTAATCGTAATTGTATTTTCTTTTATAATTTTTTGTTTCTCTTTTTTGTAGTATTTAAATTGTATTTGTTTTTCTTTTTTCTTCTTCTTTTATATGTATGATATTTCAATTAAACCAAATAAACTATGTGGAGAATGGTTTTTTGTTTTATTTACGAAACCTGATTTCTGTGTATTTTGCAATTAGTTTACTATTTCCTTTTGTTCTATTGGTAGAAAAAATGCTAATTCTGTAGTTTCACATGTGGTTAGGTGTGTGAAAATGGAAAATCTATTAAAAGTTCATATATTCTGCAAATTACAAAATATTTATTATTAATTATATGATTTCTCTTTTCTTCTATGTATATGTAACTCTTTGGGTTGAACATTTTCCTTTTTTATTTCGCTTCTAAATGTGTGGTCATCGTGTGGCATTAGACAAAGAAAGGTTTTTGCTCACTTGTTCAGTGTGTGTAGTTCAGTATTTTTTTTCTTTTCTTTCTTAAATCTTTTTTTTTTCTTCAATTTTTGAACACATTTTGTGTGTGTATGTGTATGTATGTGTTTTGGATTTTTTTTTTATTTTTGTTTTGTTTTTAAAGCAATATATAATATACATATATATACCTATGTTTTGTTTTGTTTTTCTCTCAGTAAATGTTTATGTTGTTGGTATAATGCAGTCTTTGCGGCAAAAGGAAAATTAATTAAAAACAAATGAAATTAAATTAAAACATTAATTGCAAGTGTAAAAATAATTTATATTAATTAGAATAATTGACTGACTGATGTTTTATATTTATATATTTATTAATATTCTTATTTCTGTTTTCACTTTCATATGTTCATCATAATTCTTTGTTTTATTTTTTTTTTTTTTTTGTTTAGTTTATTCATTTTAGGCTATTAAATAATAATAATAATTATATATTAATATATTTACCTCATATTAAAATGATTTAACTTTATCTTTTCTTTTTCTTTCATTCTACTAGTTACATGTGTAGTGTGTAGTGGTGGTTGATGGTTGTGAATCAGCTTGATCATTTCTATTTTTCTCTGACCACTGCTGAAGCAGCGCATGACGATTAGGATGATGTACTTTAACTTACTTAGCCTTAAGGAGGAGTTCATTTTAACGCATTTCTCTTTTCTTTTCTTTCTTCATTTTCTTCATCTTCTTCATCTTCTAATGCTATTTATTTTTTTGTTGCTTAACATACATGTTTTAATATATAGTTGTGTTGTTTAGTTACAAACTAACATTGTATCATAGTATAATATATTTATATATATATATATTATGTTTTGTTGTTTTGCTTGTTTGTTGTTGTTTTTTTTTTCAATCTTTCTTTTTTTTTTTTGTCTAAGAAACTATTGATGTATTTGATTTATTTTTACAGTTAAATTAAGAAATAAGTTTAAGAAAAATAAACAAAAAGTGAAACAAAAAGAAAAATATGAACTAATAATAAATAAATCGATTTTTGTTTTGTTTGCTTCTTTGCTTCGTAAACGTTTCAGATTTATTTTGAAATCTCTCAACTACGCACATATATGTAAGTATGAATTATTTTCTTTGTATGTATAACTAATTAAAATTTTATTTGTTTTTTTTTTCGATTTTTTTTTTACTTATTTATTTCTATTAAATATTTACAATGTGAAATTATTTTTGATTCGAGATTTTTCCATTTTTTTTTTTTAGTTTTTGTTTTGTTTGTTATCGATTTTTCTTTCATTTTCTTTTAAAGTTTGCTTGATAAAATCATATTTTTTTGTTTTCTGTTACTTCTCTTCTCATTTTTTTTTTTCCCAAAAATTGTTAGTCCCTATTTGTTGATTTTTTGTTTTTGTTTTGTATTTTTATACTCTATATAGCAATGAGGAACAATTAACATAAATAGTTATACGCTTTCGTTTATTAGGATGGTTTTGCATTGTCTTTTATTTCAAAAATTACAGAGAAAAGCATGGTTTTGTGTACATGTTGAATGAATTACATTTATTTATTAATTATATCATATACTTTGTTTTATCAGTTTTTTTTTCTATTTGTGTTTGAAAAATATATATATATATATATATATTTTTTTTTTAAAACAAAAGCAACAAAAGAGTAATTTTGTTCAAACAGCAATAATTGAAATAATTGGTTAATCATATGTGACCAGATAAGAGTAGAAGTAAATTAATGATAATAATAACATTAAATGAAAAAAAAAAAAAAAAAAATAATAAACTTATATAAGCTTGTAAATAATTTAGGTAAACTATTTACTCTGACGGTGGTTTTTATTCTCGTTCTCCCTTTTTCTCTTTCTAATTTGTTGATATAAAAGCAAAGCGCGCCGAAATCTGAAAAGACAATAAAGAGAACACATTTTGCAGATTGTTGATTTCAAAGACTACAGCGTAAATATTGTATTGTATATTAAAAAGGGACACACAAATCGGGTACATTTGATTCACAGAAGTTGAGGGGATATTTGAATGGCAATACATTTTGGATTATTATTTAAAGACCTACGAATGACTAACTAGTGTCCTGTACTCATAAGTGGAGTCTCGCGAACTGTTAATTTAGGACATTTTTGACATGTCATTCACATAGAGTTTTCTCTTTACGCAGGGTTTTGGATTACCTAGAAGTACAGTTGCCACCCTTTAAGTCGAATTTACACGCGATATCAGAATTACTTCGAGTTAGAGCGGAGTCCGACTTAGAGGGTGGTTATTGTATTAAAAACTGAGGGGAATGCCAAAATACGGCAAAATCAAAAATTTAGAGGGAAATACGACACAGAGAAAGGCGACTTTACATAATTTTGTGTATATTCGGTTATTTTTGAAAGTTCGCGGCTGATGTGTATAGCACACATAGTTAGTAGTGGGGACTAATGACATCCTTTTTCCACTTTATATCCCTATAATTATACATCCCACGTTGGTCACATACTCGATGCAGTCAAAGAAATGTCAACAAAGTGTCTTCATTCATTTTTGGCCAATAGTGGGCAGTTGCGTAGATTATGCTCAAAAGTGTCTATCTCCTCCGACGCCTTGCAGTTCCTTCATGTATGACACGAGACCAGTCATAGTCTGTGAACGTGGTGCCCGATAAGATTGTGTCCTGCGACAATGCCGAGTAATATATGTCTGTCCACATGTCATGTCATAGCAACGGCCATAGATTGTGGACTTTTTTCTGTTTATAATTTCGAACGGGCTCTACAGCCCGTGTAGAACCAGGGCTTAGCTTCTACAGCAATCACTCGTGTTGTGCGTGATGTTGTTCTCTCACGAGTTGTCGGGACCTACAGTCTTATGCCGACTCCGAACGATGCTTTTTCAAGACAGACAGATATTAACGCACAGACTCTTGCCAATTTATGTGATTTAAATCAAACCATAATCCAAGACTGAATGTGTTAAGTTTAAAGTAGTTGGCCAATTTACATCATGGATAATTTAACAACCGATGAAATTGTCAAAATTGACTACGTTTAGCACAACACGAGAAAATTATGATCGACGTTCACGAATGATGGGAGGAGTAATGTTGAGCTTTTCCTGTAGCATTGGTCAAGCTAAGTCAATTTTGAAACGGCTTGGAAGATCTTAAATCGGTAAGGCCATGTTTGGTGTTAAATTGGCGGTTTTTAACTCACTAACTTGTTCTAACTGTCACCTATGGCCATGAAGTTTGGTTAAAGATCGAAGGAATAGCGCATACAAGCTGCAGAAATGGGAGCACGAAGACGTGCTGTCGTGGAAGTGAGTAACACGGCAGTACGCGAGAAACTCAACGTTGAGCAGCTACTTCTTTTAACGGAAAGGGCTATGCTTCGATGGTTTGGTCTCGTGGCACGAATGCCCCCATCATCAAGACTTCCGAGGTATGTCTTGAATACGACTCCATCAGGTAACCGACCACTTGGCAGACCCAGGACGAACTGGTTGGAGCACGTCCAAAAACTTGCCTGGTTGCGCTTTGTCATCACTCCTGAAGAGTTAGAGTCGACGGTAGAGGATCGATTGGCATGCAGATCTCTCGTGCGTGCGCTTAGCCCTTGCGACCCCTTTAGTGGATTATGCGGGCCAGAAGATTATGATGATTATGACGCAAACTAGACGAGATCCCTTTATCGAGGTGATGATTAACTTCCATCTGAGCTTACTAAAGGCAAAGCAGTACACAAATTTAAAGAGAGTGTGACTCTGTTACGGAATTTTTAAAGATAATCCATAATTGCAGTGCCCGTTGTACAGGAAATATAGCTTTCGTTAGTGATTAGGAGTGTTGAAGGAAATCCTAATCTGTCTAAAAATGTAACAGCGAGCGCAGCACAACATAGCGCACGTCTCCATCTATATCGTTAAAAGGTTCAACTCTCTTGAGAACACGAGATGCGTAGAACATACGCCGAATAGGTGCTTCAATATCAGCGTTTGGATGTCCAATTTTCATAAAACGTTTTCTTCAGCGAAGATACTCATTTTTACTGTCTACACGTTACCGATCCAAAATTGTGGCTAATAGGGAAGTGAAAATCGACATACTACCGCAAGAAACATTTACATCCACAAAAACCATGCTCAAGTGTGTAATTTGGTCTGACCTCGTGTCGAAATGGGGAAGTGGAACAACCACCATTCATTTCCATTGCTATAGCGAGTGTTAGCTGAATTTTGTTCGGTATTAAATCGACGAAATGGATGTGGGAAGCATGTGGTTTCACCGAGCCGGTATCACATCTCACACAACAAGACTTGATTCTGCAAGCACAATATCTTGGACAAGTTATTAGATATGTTGGTGACGTGTGGACCATCAAGATGTTTGGACTATAGAAAATATCGTGGTTATGTCCATAATCCGCAAACTATCGTGTTTATACATATAATCCACAAACCCTTGACGTTTGAAGGCGAATATTCGCCAAGTTATGGTTGTGTTGCGTCGAGAAGTTATCGAAAATTACTTTGTCAGAATCGTGTCCTCCAAGAACTCTTGCGGAAAACATTTGAACGATTTTTTATTCCAGTACACAATGAAAACAATTTGAGAGATACAAACCAAAAAACAGCACTCAACAACACACCACCTTCAACCACATCGAACATACTCAATTCCATACAGTTTTCAATTAAGGAGCGTCATGCATTGTTGACTGAAGGAATTCGACAAATTGCACTGCACCAACTAGAGCACCTCAACTATCGTTCCAATTAAATTCTTGAAATATTTAAGCCGTAAAGCTCAATGATGTCACAACGACAACTGATGTTCACTCAAACAAAATCAATGCTTAGACAAGACTTACACGCTTAAACGTAATACTCTTGACGCCGGACACGTAACTCAATCAGGGTGAAAACGACTTTATGTTTTCATTACAACAGGTAGGAAGAAAATAAAACAAAAAACAAGCTCCATTTCGGGTGCAAGTACGTACATAGTTTAATTAACCAATCAATACCCACGGTCGATTGGCTGAGCATGAATCAATTTTGAGCATGTTTCTCCACACAATCAAGTTTTGTAGTGTATTCGATTTTCGATGACGTGCATTTTGGAGGTGAAAAACTTTTTACATTGATTGCAACTTTGCGCACCAGATTTGGGCTAATCAACGTGACACGAATGGGTGAATAATTAAGATTCTCCATAACGCCATGTCATTTTGGTTTTTTTGCATTTGAAGCACGTACGTACATATGTATGAAAGGCGATGACAAGAATCAAAGGAAAATGACTGAATTATCAATTGCATTGATTGGTGTTGGAGGATAGTAACCCGGTGAACTGTCGAGCATATTCAAGATCACTGTCAGTTTTGGGGGAACCATGAATCAGTGTGCTTGCAGACGAAATCTGTTGAGATTGCTAAAGGGCGGGCGCATTGGTTGATCGTTCCCTTCCTTCTTCACAGTTTAATGTGTTAAAAACGCAGTTCCAGTGTTGCATGTAAGGAATCCAATCGGAATGTCGTTCGACCTCGCCTGGTGAATTGAAAACGAAGTCTTAAAATGCGACAACTGTCAAGAACACATATTGATTGGATGATTGGATCAGCAATTGTGAATATTCGATTAAAGAATCGTTGACTATTCTATACTTGAACTAGTCATCTAGGAGACTAGTCATCGTAATAAGAGGCTTAGTTTGATCAAGAGCAATTTGTTGGAACAAAGTCTTCGGACGCTAATGTGACTCTCAATGTGATCACAAGCGGCATTCGGTGTTTGAATGTCACTTGTACATGTTGGGAGAGATGGAGCAGGAATTAACTAGTGATGGGCATAACGATGAATGAATGACTTTGAAAATCGAGATATTTTAATAATCGAGTGATCATTCGGGATATAACTACTGTAAGGATGATTATTCGAGTGAAAACCGATCTCGATTCCAATGACTACTAACTGCTAACACAAGAGAAGTCGACAAATGTCTCATTTGAGTGTGAGAGCAAGTAACAAAAAGTCGTAGAGAAGTACTTATCAGGAACATAATCAGAATGAAAGAAAAACGCAAATGAAAATAATTGAAATGTATACAAAAAACCACCGCGCCCACCAAACAGAATTGCCTTTATGCATTACTCAAACACGATCCACAAAAAAGAAGATCCCTTCAACTGCGCCAACTACCGAGGGATAAGTCTCCTAAACATCGCCTGCAAGATCTTCTCTGTCGTTTTGTGCGAGCGCCTGAAACCATTCGTGAATAACCTGATAGGTCCTTATCAGTGCGGTTTCAGGCCGGGGAAGTCCACCATCGACCAAATTTGCACACTACGGCAGATCCTGGAAAAAACCCAAGAGATGCAAATCGACACCCACCACCTATTCGTCGATTTCAAGGCCGCATATGACAGCGTGCATAGAGACGAGCTGTACAACGCCATGTCTAGTTTTGACATTCCTGCCAAACTCGTCAGGTTGTGCAGGATGACGATGGAGAACTCTCGCTGCTCCATCAAGGTCGGTAACGAACTCACCGAGACCTTCAATGTCAAAAAAGGTTTTAGACAAGGCAACGCACTGTCATGTGATTTCTTTAACATCATCCTGAAGAAAATCGTGCGAAACTCACTAGAGGCACGATCTTCCAGAAGTCCGTACAATTGCTAGCATACGCGGACGACATTGACGTGATTGGTCGAACACAGCGAGCCGTCAATAAAGCTGGTATTGAAGCGGAGGCTGCAAAAATGGGTTTAACAGTGAATGAGGGCAAAACGAAGTACATGCTGTCATCTAGAAAGGACGCACAACATCGACGTCTCGGCCAGAACGTCACCGTAGGCAGCTTTAACTTCGAGGTAGTTAAGGACTTTGTCTACCTCGGCTCCAAGGTAAACAGTACAAACAACATCAGTACCGAGATTAAACGCAGAATAACTTTTGCCAACCGCTGTTTCTTTGGGCTCAAGAGGCAATTGAGTAGTAGAGCTCTCTCTCGAAGGACCAAGCTAACAGTATATAAGACCCTAATCATCCCTGTCCTGCTCTATGGCGCAGAAGCCTGGACAGTCTCAAGAGTGGATGAAGAAGTCGTTGGTCTTTTCGAGAGAAAAATTCTGAGCTCCATCTTTGGTCCTGTTTGCGTTGATGGTTTCTGGAGAAGAAGATACAACCATGAACTGTACGGACTGTACAGCGACATGAGCCTAGTCAGGCGTCTACGGATTCAGCGCCTAAGATGGCTAGGCCATGGACAACACTGCTCCAGCCCGAAGAGTCTTTGACTTCGAACCAGTGGGACAACGCAATAGAGGACGCCCACGAAACCGATGGCGCCAACCACTCGTGTTGTGCGTGCTATTGTTCTATCACGAGTGGAAGGGACCTACAGTTTTATGCCGACTCCGAACGGCCAAGTTTGAGAAGCATTTTCTAGACAGTTATACTCATTGTCAGTGACTCGAAAGAGGTGGGGCCGTGAAAAGTATTTCTTGTCGTACCAGGAATCGAACCCAGACAGGCAGGTCCAAGTGCGTTCACCACCTTAGGCCGCTTTTACACACGCTAAATTCGTCGCGGAATTTTGTATGAGGTGGGGGCAGAAGAGATAACGCAAAGAAAATAACACACACATTGGAAAAATCGGCGACGAAATTAGCGTGTGTAAAAGTGGCCTTACCGAAAATCAGATGTCGGAGAGAATAAAATACGAAAGCTTGAAATATAAGGTGTGCTTGACACTGGACAGTGTGTCAAAATTGCCATGTTTTTGTTTTGTGACGTCATCTCAGGGTCCGTTTTTTACACGGGGCAGATGTATTGCTTAAGCTGGCATCACAATTAAATTTCGTATATTAAAAATTTAAGAATGGAAACAGGCATTATTTCCAAATTGATGTAAGACAAAATGACTGAATCCATTTATAATTGGTATTATAAAGGAAAATGCAACAATGTGCTGTAAAAGGTAGCAGAAACCATAATGAGTAGTTGAAATGTTGAAAATAAATCCGTTTGTTTGTTTTTTAGTGTGTAAAAAAATGTTTGTTTGTTTCCGCCTTTAAGTTTCTATTGACACACAAATTCCCCCGATGACGTCACGGAGGATCTCAATAGAACTGTCCAGCACACATTATATTCCTTCGGCCATGAGATTAAACTACAAATTGAATCTGAACGAGGTTTAAGCGAAACTGAGTAAATCGTTGAACTGAAGTTTAAACCAAAAGTGACATTTAAACGTCCACTGTGAAAAGGGGCTTTAGACTTTAGAAGAGTGTCAGAAGAAGTAATAAGAGAGGAAAGGGATTATCAACTTCTATCAACCATCCCTTGCCCCCAGCATTTTACGACGACGTGCCTGTGAATACGTGTGAGCCTGTTGTGAACAGCTGAACCTCTTCTTCAACCGGGGAAGTGGATTTTGTAAAAGTATGTAAATTCAGTAATCTCTCATTTTTCGAGGTCGTGAGCAAGGGGTAATTCTATCCGAAGTTCGATATCTCCTTGCTCTAAAGGAGCGGCTGTCAAAAATTGATTCACGTCATCGTCAGAACTGGTTGACGTCAGTCGTTGATGCACAACATACCGGAACGATAATGTTGCAGTGCACAACAAAAGTGTGAATCCCCAAATGCGTAATTCTGTTCTACAAAGATAAGAGGTATTGCAGATAATAAACTACACCAACTTGCACGGCCCGGATCAGCTAAAATGCAAAACACCACGAAATGCAAAATGTTTATCTTTTTTCGACGTCTGCGACCAATAAATGGGTTGATGTCGGAAACTTTCAAAAGGCATGATGCATTGCAGATAAGCGAACAATACGATAAAAACACGGTGTTGAGCTCTGATGCGATCAGACACTTAACAAGTTGCTAGTGTTGAATTGAGGTTATGGAAATGTGTCAAAAATGTGTCATCGATACCTGTCAAAGTTTATCAGAACAAGATACGATTGCTGATCAGACACATGTGTTTTTTTTTTGTATGACACCCGGTGTGAAGCATCAGGAAGATATCTTTGGGTGGTGCTGATGGGGCTAGCTTCTCGTAGGCTAACCACTACCAACCAACTGAGCGCGCTATTGTTATTACGCGAACGGAGGGGACTTACATGATATGAATGAGCGAACGGAGGGGGCTTACATGATAATCAAGTTTGAGCCTCTGAGTTTAGTCAATTCCTCGAAAGAGGGGGAATCTTGAATCGTCGAGAATTGACCCTAGACACACAACACACCAAGCATAGGAGTCAAAGCACATAGACAATTTGAGTAAAGCAAGGGTGTACGATGTAGTTATCACATACTAAAGAATTTCGACAAGGCGACGCACTGTCATGCGATTTCTTAAACATCGTTCTCGAGGGGAGCGTGCGTAACTCAAACGTCAGCACCAGAGGCACGATCTTCCACAAATCTACGCAACTGCTCGCATATGCCGATGACAATGAGATCATCGGAAGCGCACAACGGGCTGTCAGAGGGGCTGTTGGGAGCAACGAGAAGGCTATGATGTGTCTTGCGGTCAATGAGGCTGAAACAAAATATATGCTGTCGACAAAAAAAGGTCCACCAACATCGACGTCTTGGATAAAACGACAAAACTTCTAAGTACTGAAGGACTTTGTCTACCTAGTCTCCGAAGTTAACGCTAGAAATGACAACACCATCGGGACAATGACCTCTACACCAGTGAGTGTCGCACAAGCTCCAGCGACGACCTCACAGCTTTTGAACTCGATCAGTCTCGACCATCGCTGTGTCTTTGGACTTGGAAGGCAATTGAGGAGTAAAGCCATCTTAAAGAACCAATATATCTCTATATAAGACCCTAATCTCAAACAAGGAATAGGGCCCTCTCTCGAAGAACCAAGATATTCATACATAAGACCCTGATCTCAAACGAGGAATGAGGCCCTCTCTCGAAGAACCAAGATCTCCACATATAAGGACCCTGATAGTCCCAGTCCTAGTGTATGGCCCAGAAGCATGGACACTAACGAAAGCGGAGATTCTTGGTCGCAAAAGTCCTTCGTATTATCTTTGGTCCCGCATGCATTCATGGTGTTTGGACGAGGAGACTGAACGACGAACTGTGCGAGCTGTACAGCGACATGATCTGGTCAAACGAGGTCGAGTCTCTGATCGTTAGGTCTCAGATGGCTAGGTCTCCGATGGCTAGATCTGAGATGTCTAGGTCTCAGATGGCTACGTCTCAAAAGGGTACATCTCAGATGTCTAGGTCTCAGATGGCTAGTCACGTAGAGAGAGATGGCTACGGCACCAATGCTCCGGCCCCGAAAATCTTCTACTACAAGCCCGAGGAACAACGCGTCAAAGGAAGATCACGACTTCGGTGGCGTACGCAGCTGGAAAGGGCCCACAATCAGTTGAACGTACGTATCTGCCAGGTCAAACCAGGACTGCAGCATCCATCCAAAAAATAGAAGAAGTATGATGTACCACCGAGGCACATACAATAAATTAATTGCCGTGCCAGAAAGCAGCACCTTCTGTCGAATGGTCCGGCCCCGAAAATCTTCGACTACAAGCCCGAGGAACAACGCGTCGAAGGAAGATCACGACTTCGGTGGCGTACGCAGCTGGAAAGGGCCCACAATCAGTTGAACGTACGTAGCTGGAAGCAACTACCACAAGACCGTACTAGATGGAGGGGTATGTTGGCTGAGGCCCAGGTCAAACAAGGACTGTAGCGCCATCCAAAAAATAGAAGAAGTATGATGTATCACCGAGACACAGAATAAATCAATTGCCGTTCCAGAAAGCAGCACCTTCTGGCGATGTTGTTCTTCAAGGACATCCCCACCATTTCCTACGAATCAATTATGCACAGATTAAGAGACCCTCAGTCTTCTAGGTCAGACGATACTTAAGATAAAACTCACTCGCCAAAGAGGAATACTAAAGAAAGGAACTTACCTTAATGTTAAAAATAGTTGTTGCTTTGTTGATATCATCAATGAAATGTTATCATCATCCATTATTGTGTATGATTATTTTTTTCATTCTCTTTATGTTTAATTATTTTTGTTTTTGTTTGTTTTGTTTTTGGCAAATAGCAGGAGATATATGTATTTATGCATATGTACGAAGACCCATATGTATGTTTTATGTACTTTCTTTTCTTTTTTGTTTAGTTTTTTTTTTTTGCTTTTAAATCGTGTTCTTGCTAAAATCATTTATATCCTTTCTAGAGTTTTATCAGTTGCTTATGTACATATCTCATAATTAAAAATAGTTGTTGATTCCCTACAAAGTTCCATTTTGTTGCAAATACGTTCTTGTGACAAACAATATATTTTCTCTCATAAGAAGTGGACTCTCTCTCTCGCTCTCGCTCTCTTTCAAGTTCAGTTTTTGCAAATTCCCTTTTCTTATGGTGTTTTGGTATGTAATTGCTTTTGTTTTGTATATAAATAGTGTGTAAGGAGGAAGGTTTGTTGGTTGTTATTGTTGTTGTTGTTGTTGTTGATGATGATGCTGCTGCTGCTGCTGCTGCTGATGATGATGATGTTGGTGGATGATGGTGGATGGAGATAGAGATGTGTACGCACAAGCCGCTCTCTATAATAGAGTTTTAATACAGCGCGCTTACAAATCATCATCGTCCTCATCATCTGGACCTTCGATTAAATCATCTGGATCATCGAATTCTGAGACCATTATAATATCATCAGTGGCGATAACTGTATCAGTCATATCTGGATCGTCGATATCCTCTTCCTCGCCATCGCCATTCAGTTTTCTTCGTTTCCTTTTTGCTGATCGCGGGGAATGTGCAACGGTTTCTTCGACATCGGGAACAACAGGATGATGCTGCTGCTGTTTAAGTCGAAGTATTTCCATTTCTTCTGGAGTACGCTTCTTGCGGAACTCATAAACCAGCGGAAAGATGTGTTCTATGGCAGCTTGTACGTTTGCCACGCTGGCAGCTAGATGAGAAAAAGAAAATTTTATTTTTAATAGAACTCAAGAAAATGTATTGAATATGAATGATTCAACATCAGAGATTGAAGGGAGTATTTCACATGCAACAAAAAATAACAGACTAGTGAGAAGAGAGACCTGCAGAGAGTCCGGAGCACTTTGCTGTTAAAACGACCGAGGAATGTAACGAAATGACTGGACAGACGAATCAGAAGAGAGGCGGCTGTAAAACAGCCGAAGAATCTAATGAAGGGGAAACACTTCATGTGGAAGACGGTTCTGCAAAAAAAAATAACTCCAATGCAACGCGCTACGTGTCCGAAACTGGACTCAAGAGTGAACGTGGATGAGCATTCCTACGCTTCGTGTACACGCACAATAAAGCAGTTGAAGACGTAGAATCCATCTGGCTGCACTTTCATTGGATCACTCTTTCTCTATAGAAACAGCAATCAAACAATGAAAATTGGAGCCACTGCGACGTACAGACGCTTTATAAATGTTGGTCAGGTCGGTGTAAAATATTTCTTGCATCGGTTTAAGAATCCTGAGCACATCGCTGCATTTTTGGCGACACCTAATGTGGTTGTCATTTAGTCACATTTTAGTAACGCACGTCTCACTCATGGACAATGGCTGGATGTTTACATTTCATTTGTATGGCAGTAGGCAGCAATAGGCAGTAGGCAGAGGGCAAAACGAAGTATAAGCTGGTCCTCAAGAAAGGACATACAACATCGACGTCTTGGACAGAGCATCGTAATGCGTAGCTATAAATTCGAGGTAGTCAAGGACTTCGTCTACCTCGGCTTCGCAGTAAATAGTACGAACAGCTCAGTATCGTGATCAAACGCAGAATATTTCATGCCAACCGCTGCGTACGGACAACTCAGCTCCGGCCCAAAGAGTCTTCGACGCCCGAACCTGGGCGACAACGCAACAGAAGACGCGTGTAAGGTGGCGCACCTAGGTGGAGAAAGCTCTCAACCACTTTGATGTGCGACACACGTGGAGATGAAGAAGAAGGCAGCAATATGGAGTCGCTTTAAACCACTAAATTCGACGATGTTTAAAATATATCGTGTCAAATAACACTAATAATCAACGCCTAAGATTCAGAGGAGTTTGAGGTGCAAAGTGGAGTTCGTCAAGGGTTTGTTTGGTTATCAGCCTTGTACTCCGTGTAGCATTGACGGGCGGAAATTATGGCATTCGATGGACTATGACGTCTTACCTTCACCACGCTGACGATGTTTGTCTACTGTCGCATCGGATAATGGACGCGGTGCAGAACAGTTGAACAGTTCTTTAGAAAAAATTTAAAGAGAGAGCTCAAACGCGTTGCTGAAATTCGAACGAGATGTTTTATTCGCACAGGTTTTAACCCCGAAGGGTTAAAGGCCATAAGTAAGTAAATTAAGTAAGATGGCTAGGCTGTGTAGAGCGCATGAACAACACCACTCCATCCCGAAGAGTCTTCCACTCCGAACCAGTGGGACAAGGCAATAGAGGAAGCTCACGAAGCCGATGGCACACACAAGTGGAGAAGGACCTTAACCAACCTGTTGTGCGAAATTAGCGGCAGCTGGCTAAGGATCATGCCAGTTGGAGAGGCTTTTTTACTGAGGCCCAGGTGCACACTGTACAGTAGCGCCAGAGGAAGAAGAAAAACTAGAAGAAGAGAGAGAGGAGGGGAGAGAGAAAGAGAGACACTAAAAGTCAGCATTTAATGAGTTTGACACCCGCAATCGTTCCACATCAACATGCGAAAGAGTGGGACGATTTTCTGAAAGGATTATGAAAAACTGTGTATACTGTTGTCAGTGCAGGAATGCATCGGCTTGGATATCGTAAGAATAAAGAAAAAAACTGAGCTTTGGGGACACCAGCATTCCCAAAGTGGAAGTCAGACTTGAAGCCGTCGAGAATCACTTCGACTTCAGGCTCAGAAGGTAGTGTCAATTCAATTGAATAGGAGAAGATTTATTCCATTCTTCTTCCTCTTCGTCTAGTCTACATCTTTTGCTATGAGTCGTAGTAGTTGTGGTCAAAACAGAGTTCTGTCAAGCCAGAGTCACAAAGCAGTGGATAGGTTAGGATAGGAATGTGGGTAGCAGTGGATAATAACTATTGGGAGTGAGAAGAGAGACCTGCAGAGAGACTGGACCACTTTGCTGTTAAAACAACCGAGGAATGTAACGAAATGATTGGACAGACGAATCAGAAGGCTAGTACACTTCTTTAGTCACGCGACAGTCACGGTATTACGCAGTGAGGGATCGTCGCTAACAGATTACGCATGAGATTCGACGTTTTTTAGTGAATTTCATTTTTGGCACCATATTTTTAGTGAACTGGTATTTGGTTGACCGTCTCTTGATGTTGACTCTTTGAAACTCAATTTCAAATGTGCCCAGAAGAAATGAGTGGATGATGGATGAGATGTTGGACATCGTTCATGTTCAGTGGCGACGGTGTGTAAGGTTCCTCTCAGTTCGAGGAATCGGAATTCATAATTTGAATGTATGGTTTGTGTCTTACTCGTCTCATTATTTCTACCACTCGGCGCTTCGATTTCGTACCGTAATTGGTTGCCCTTATAGCCTTCCTACCGTGGCTCACGTAGACCAACGTGTTGGGTCCATTGTATCCATGCTAGGGAATGTTAACCACCCTGAGACCTACTGTAGTCCTAAAACAAGCAAGATTCATGTATGAATCCTAGAAGGTTTTTCAACACCGCGAAGTCCTCCAGCTCCAAGGAGAAGTGTTTTCCTAGAAAGTGCTTACTCAGTGCAAATGTTGGATAGATTCTGTTTCTTCCTTATCGATGCAGCTTCTGCAGAAGTCGTTGTATATGTGTGTGTATGTTCAGTCGCATTGCATGTGTACCTATGGCACAGTGTCTGGTAAGAATTCCTTGCGACTAAAACTGATCAAATATGTTGATCTCAGCTTGTTCAACATTGGCCATAGAGCCCTTGCTGTAGCTGCAATATTCGTCTTTATGGAGCTGAGCGGAGTGTGCGCGTACGAAATTGCCAGGCATTCCCCCCCGTTCCGATCCAGCAGAGCGCCAGGAGTTTAACCAAACCGGAAACGCTTACCATTCCTAGTATCCTACATTTATGATAAGAAAGTTTCAAATTGTTGTACAACTTCGGTTTAAAACTGACGTCTTGACTAGCAAATGTAGAGCGTCGACACCAAAGAAGCTTCTACTTCGAAAATGCACAAAAACGCAAAAAGGTCGACGTGTAGTCGGGTTAACCTAACCTAACCTTGAACACACAATGATGACGGGAGTTTCAACTAATTTGTGGTCTTCCCAAACTGGAGGCAGCCCATGACTGTAGTCTCACCCAGTGAAGATGACTGCTTTCAGAACATTTTGAAAAACTGATTCGGCGAACAGTCGATGTGTCTTCTTTCACTCCCATTCCCGGAGCACCCATCCAACTTGGGAGCTTTATGTAATATCTCGCATAAATCTAAAGTTATTCGAACACAAATGGCGAACATTTCGTGGCTGGGCTTTCTCTTTTTATTGCCCACCACGCCTCGGACCGAAGTTCTGCGCCAAAGATCAGTCTCATTGTGCGGTGAAAACTCCATACATTCTTCAGCTTTTTGTAAATTGTTTATGTATCCGAAAAGAAATAATTTTCTCCTTCATATGATGTCACACAGGCGCATGCATACACACATCCATCCACCACACACATGTGTATGCAAATGTATTGTGAAGAAAATTAATTAAACCTCTTAATAGACAACGTTAGATGGCTTAAAATGCCATGCGAATAACAAACGATTATACCGCCCCTCTCATAGTGCTAACTGAACCACGCCATTCCTTGAACTAATCAATTATCATTATTAACTTGTATCTTATCTCATGAGCGCACAGGTTCGATTGGAAACAAAAATTACTAAATATGGATTTAATTCATTAGACTTGATGGTGAACACATTCTAACAGTACATTGAGATAACTCACCAGTGACAGTAATGCTTCCAGTTGAGAAGATCTTCAGTGTGGCTTTCGGATATCGCAGCTTGTATGTGACACCAGGATGAAGTTCCGGTTCGTAGCTGGCTTCCTTTTTGTATCTCTCCGAGAAGTTGACGATTTTGATGGCCCATGGCATGCTACACGTGCCCAAGACATTTACAACACGAAAATTATGGAAGCGTACTCTAAATCCTAATTTCTGAAGGCAACGTGCGTAACGGCGTGCCGCTATTTTAGCCTAAATTCCCAAAAAAAAATCAGTAAAAAAAAGTACATAAATGTTCGGAGGCAAGTTAAACTAACCTGATCTTCGGATGTAGCACCAGTGCATGTTATGCGGCCCGACGACCAGATGGAAGCTGTTGTGTATGGACGCCGCAGTTTCATAGTAACCATACCGTTCTCACGACGAAACTCCACATTGAAACCATGCAAGGCAATTTCGCGTAAATTCAAATGACATCTAACACTAAAAGAGCATACAACATTGTTTATAACTATATCGATCTCCGGTTCGGGTTCTTGCTCTTGAGCCGCTGCTGCGGCAGCGGCGGCGGCGGCGGCTGCAGCCTCCGAAGCAGACCCATTTGGTGGCGGAGTTGCAGTGCCATTGTGTAAGAGAGTTTGCGACTTATCCCCATTGACCTTATCATCGGCGTTTGGCTCTGTTTTGATGGGACGATGGTTCGTTTGCAGGTGAAGATGATGAAGTTGATTGTTTGCGCTGGAGTTCGGTGGTTGGTTGGTTGGCTCTTGCTTAACAATAGTGTGATCATTTGAACGGTTTAGAATATTTGAGTTGCTATTTGCGGCGGGTGATGGTGTTAGATGACTGGTTGAGACGTTCCTATTAATGGTGTTCGTGCCAGAGGACGTCGTTGATGACGAATAGAAAAAGCTATTCAGATCAGGCTGATGATTATTGCTAAATTGTGAGAAATATCTAGTTGGTGTTGTTCCTGATGCAGTTGTTGTCGCTGCTGCTGCTGTTACAGTTGCATTATAATGCTGCTGCTGATTATTATGGCTAAACATTGTATTGCTATGATGATGACTACTACTGAATGCATTCGAATCAGTCAATTGTTGACTATGATGATTATGATGAGACGTTGTTGGATATCCAGTTACGAGAAAAGCACCCTGTGTTCCACTGTTACCATTGCCACCGCCGCCAACGGTCGATACTATGCTACCAATTGGTATGCTGACCATTTCATGAGGCTTCAACATACGACCTTGCTGTGTGCTAACCCCCCCTCCTGAATGATGATGATGGATATGATGTGTTACTATGGTATTGCCACCGTTTGCATTGATACCTGTACCAGCTCCAGCTGTTGCGGCTGACGATGCGCCAGTTGATGATGCGTTGCTATTGGTTGCGCTCGAAACACCGCCATTTGTGAGAGTTTTCATGCAATTCTTTTGTTGTAACAAGGTAGCCATGCCACTATTGTTACTAATATACATTAAAAATGCTTTTTTATTTTCTTCTTCTTCTTTGTTGTCCTTTTGATAACTGCTTAGCTGCTGATTGATGTAAATCCCTCCACTAGACGGCAATAGTTTTAGAGACTTGTTCTCTATGCGTCTATACTCTGTCCTGTCTGCCTGTCTGCCGGTTCCCCGATTGATTCTGTGTGTGTGTCCTCTTCTCTGATATGCAAATATCTTCTGATATTTCGATTCGATATATCCTTCTTCTTCTTCTTCTCCTCCCCTTAAGTGCTATACGGATTTTTTTCTTTAACAAACCGTCAACAATAAATTTGCTGCTTCTTAGATTCTCTCGTGAAACAAAGGCGCTGTGTACTTTTCTCTTCTTCTAAGGCTCCCAAGTGTTTATCTTCATCAATTGATTATTCATTCCAATACCGCATTATTGACGTTTTGAAAGTAATTTTATGTTGGTTTGTTCCGAAACACAGTCTGTAAAGAAAAAAACACGAGAATTAGTTAGTTTATCTTAAATAAGAAAACATATATTTTTTCTATTCTAAACGTACGCGGCTAGACAACGTTCACTCGGTAGAACCTCTCTAAACGAATTGATTTGCATTCGGAAACTGTACACGTACTAGGAGCGAAATCAAGACTGAGACAGTATTTATAGAATCGATTTCTTAGTTCGTTCACAAAATTAAAAGCCATTCCTTTGAAAGAATTGTTTTCCCGGAAAATCACTTGTAATGACCTCTAAACATCACGTTCGATCATCTGTTTCTCTCCAGTTTTCACTCGCTTCTGTTGGCATTCCTTACGTTTTTACTACAATTTTGACATATTATAGCACTTCCCATAATTGCTGCAATTAAGGCAACAGGCAGATGTGCGAAATTGTCGTGTGTTGTGAGAGTCTCGATGGAAATTGAAATGAAAACGAAAGGATTACATTGTTAATCCAAATCGTTTCAGTTTTTGTCACAAGTGTTGTTTAAGGGCCCAGCTTACACATATAAAGGGTGATTTTATAGCTGTTATCTTTTTGGCAACACTGGTTTAAACAGCTGACGCACGTTTCGTGTCTTGTTTCACTGTCAAACATCTTCAGTTTGGTCGTTAATTTAACCATGAATCGTCTTACAAACGAACAACGCTTGCAAATTATTGAATTGTATTATCAAAATGCGTGCTCTGTTAAGAAAGTTCATTTGTGTTCAGCGACGAAGCTCATTTTTGGCTCAATGGGTACGTAAATAAGCAGAATTGTCGATTTTGGAGTGAATATCAGCCAGAAGCATTGCAAGAGCTACCAATGCATCCAGAAAAAGTCACAGTTTGGTGCGGTTTAGGCTGGTGGCATCATTGGACCGTAAATTTCTTCAAAGATGATGTGAATCGTTACTTAACTGTGAATGGTGAGCGATACTGAGAGATGATATCCAACTTTTTTTTGCCCAAAATGCAAGAGCTTGACTTGCATGACATGTGGTTTCAACAAGACGGTGCCACATGCCACACAGCACGCGCAACAATGGACTTATTGAGGGGCGAGTTCGGTGAACATTTTATTTCACGTTCGGGACCGGTCAATTGGCCGCCTAGATCGTGCGATTTAACGCCTTTAGACTATCTTTTGTGGTTCTATGTTAAAGCTCATGTCTATACAGACAAGTCCGCTTCAATTGACGCATTGGAAGACAACATTGAAGCATTTATTCGTGAGATACCGGCCGAAATGTTGGAAAGAGTATGCCAAAATTGGACTTAGCGGATGGACCATTTAAGGCGCAGTCAAGGTCAACATTTGCTTGAAATAATCTTCAAACATTAAATTATATTGGCCGTACTATCGATTCAAATAAAGATTTCATGCATTTTTCTGAATTTTATGTGTTCTTTTTTGAAAAACTTTCCTATAGCTTTTAAAAAATCGCCTTTTACTTGTACGTGCTATCGTTCTCACGAGTGGAGAGGACCTACAACCGAACGGCATGAGGTTTGAGAAGCCTTTTCTGGACAGTTAAAATCTTTGAGCATTGTCAATGACTCGAAAGATGTGTGGCCATGTATTATCAAAAAGGATTTCGTCGAGAATTGAGCCTAGTAAAGCCAACGCAGACAACGAGACAAATTTTGTTAAAGACAGTTAAATAGAAGCGGCCAAGAGATGGGTTCAACTAAACCGGAAACTCACGAGCCAGCACCTTTTCTTCTTCCTAGGACGCTACAGTCCGAGGTGGACCTTGGCCTCACTCAACAAGCCACTCCAGCCAGCTGTTTCCAGTTTCGTACACCAAGCCGGCTAATGTCCCTCTTGCGCCACCTTGTACGTGGACGTCCTCTGTTGCGTTGTCCCACAGGCTCAGAGTCGAAGATTCTTCGGGCCGGAGCTAAGTTATCCATACGCTCTACATATCCTAGCCAACTTAGGCGATCGATTCGTAGACGCCTGACTAGACTAATGTCGCTGTACAGCCCATACAGTTCGTGGTTGAATCTTCTCCTCCAAAAACCGGCAACGCAAACATAACCAAAGATCGCACGCAGAATTTTTTATCTCGAAAATACCAAGAACCTCTTCATTCGTTTTGGATAAAGTCCCTCTGCGCTATAGAGCAAGACGGGGATGATCTAAGACCTTGATACAGAGTCAACTTGGTCTTTCGAGAGAAGGCTCTATTACTCAATTGCCTCGTGAGCCCATAGAAACAGCGGTTGGCGATGGTTATTCCGCGTTTGATCTCGGTGCGGATGTTGTTGCGGAGCCAAGATAGACGCAGTCCTTCACCACCTCAAAGTTATAGCTGCCCACGGTAGCGTTCTGGCCGAGTCGTCGATGTTGTGCATCCTTTTTCGATGACAGCATATACTTTGTTTTGCCCTCGTTTACCACCAGACCTACTTTAGCCGCTTCCGTTTGCCAATGCCAATAAAGGCCAGAACCAAGGACACGATATTCGAAAAGTCCGTGTCGTCATTGAGACGAAAGCGTCTAAAATGGGTGTAGTGGTGAACGAAGACAAACGGTGGTAGGTATGTGTAAGAGAGGAGGCCACATTCTAGGACCTCTGGCCCATTCGCCCTGCACCGGACTTGGGCAAGGAGATGCCCTGTCGTTTGATTTCTTCAATCTGGCACTGAAGACGATAGTGAGGAGGCTTCTGTAAATACGGAACGCAAAGAGGCTCTTCGAATCCGTAAGGAGATGACGACCGAACATCCTTTACAAATACTGGAAGCAGCGTGCCCAGGACCGCCATCGATGTAAGGCAGCTATTACTCAGGCTCAAATCTTCCAAGCGTCGTCTGCCTGAAAAGTAAGACGTAAGAGACGAGACACATATTCAACGTCGTATTTCTTCGAAGAAAGCAGGGACTATCAAAATAATATCTACCTCCGATACACTGTAAGCAGGACAGACAGGATAAGGCCAAACAGGACAGCATCAGTACCGAGATAATATGGAAGTCATAACACTTGCTTTTGGCTTTCAAAATGAAGGCAGCTAGTCACTTTGAAGCACAAGCAGTAGTCACAAATCAACTTCGGAAAACAACGTTTCGCATAACCTTCAGACCTGCGTCTCTAACGACGAAGCAGCTTTCGGGAGCTCTTGCGCATTGCCCAACACCGTCACAAACGACGACCTCTGTGAGCCGAAGGGACAAGTACCCATCCATCTGGAAATTCGACTCCGCAAGTGGATGTGGATTTGCCATACATTCCGTAAAGCCCATGACGCCGTCACGAGAGTAGCTCTAGATTGGAATCCACAAGGTAATCGCAGACGCCTAGACCATGCAATACGTTGAAGCAGAAATATGGCGACAAATAAAACGTCTAGCTGTAGAGCAAGGAATCCACAAGGTTATCGCAGACGCCTAGACCGTCCAACACGTTGAAGCAGAAGCGCTATAAGCAAGGCGCTCATGGCGACAAATAAAATGTCTAGCTCTAGAGCAAGATCAAAAAATAACTTGTTTACTGAGACCCTATGTTGCACCTAGGAACCACGGGAAATATATAATTGAGTTATAGAGCCCTTCCTCGAAGAACCAAGCTGATTTTCCACAAGACATTGATCACATCATTACTGGTCCACGGCGCAGAAACCTAGACAATCTCAAAGTCGGATGAATTCTTAGTCTTTTCTATCCATTGTAAATTCGGTGACCCTTTGCTGAGTACCGGGATATACTGCGATCAAAGATAATGAAGAGGAGGCAGCCTCGCAAAAATGGGTTCAATGATGGAGGAATGTTTACCAATCTCGTACGCGCACACATCGCTCAGAAAACTAGAAGACGAAGTCAAGGATAGACCCAGAACTAGCTGGCTACATCAAGGGCTCTATGACCGACGCTGCCCAAGAAGAGATCAACATCATTGATTGGCTTCAGTCGCGAGGATCTACGCACGCGAATGACCAGCCCTAGCAACTAAAAGAAGACAGCTTCCAAGAAAGCACTCCTTCATGGAACTAGAGGACTTAAGTGGTGCTGAACTGAAAAACCTCATCAAATTCATACAAGCATCTGGCTGGTTTTAGGACTACACGCACAGGCAATGGACAATGGACCTAACCCGTTGGTCTAAGTGAGCCACGGCCCCAAAGCCGTCTTTTCTAGCGACTCCTCCTGTGTCTAAACATCAACTCGAGCATGTGGATAACACAAAACGAACGAATCAGAGCATAGACAGGAGCGAAAAATGCATGAACTCGTCCTCACGGATTTGTCGTAAGATCTGAGACCGGACAGTCGCTAAACCATTTCCCTTTGTTGGAAAATGTTGTAAAATGTGTCTCGCTTATGACGGCCGTGTTCTAACAATCATTACCGAGCCGAGAGTTGTCAGAGTTCTTTCAGAAATCTATTGTGCGTCTGCTTTAAATGTGGAAACGAGTATGACACTTTCTTTGTCACAGATGTAGTCCCGATTTTGTAATTATTTCTTTTTTTGTTTATGTGCTTCCAATGTAGGCGCGGGTGTGACTCAATGATTCAGTAAGAGACGCCTGACCTTTGAATGATTCCGACAATCATGCGGTGACAACTAAATACGAGAACAACCTCATAAACATCGTTTGTCTCGTCACTGAATATTGTACTTGAGTTTTAAAGGTTTTTTGAATATTCACTGCTAGCTGATTACACTGGATCGTCCGAAAACACTTTCGTTACATTCAAGCGTGTCATTTAGGCACGCAACTGCAATCGAAACATGATTTTCTGAATTGCACAAGATCGAAGGGGGGGAAGATAACCCTTTAAATGCGATGCAAATATGTGGTTTTTTGTTTTTCAAAATTGACCTCCATTTTGCGGAAGGTCACACTAAAATAAGCAAATGCCGACTGTACACTCAGGTTTGACACGTAATTGCATTTATCCTCTCAGAGTATGGTTTTATACTCTCCTCTCTGTGCATGTACATCCTCCTAAAAGGCCGACCTTGATTTTATAAATAAAAGGTATCAGTGCAATGGCAAGCAAATTGTTTCCTTTAAGCACGCTTGAATAGACGCGAGAATTTCTATAAATATCCTCAGCATGTTTGTATTTCCAAATTGAACTTGTTCACATTTCCAGGAACTATTTACGTGCGCAATTTATTCGTTTCCTTGGCAAGCGTCTTATCTTGCGAATTCGTCAACTGCATAACGTTGTGTGGTTCAGTAAGGGACCATGACTAAAAGTCTGCGGTTTTCCTTAAGTGTAAACATGCATTTGTGCATGTGTATGCATAGCGAGATAAGGACTTATCAGGTTGCAAAAAGAACAAACAAATAAAGGCATGGCTAAAGGCGATTCTCAATACACACGCCTGATACTTTCAGATGACCGAATAAGCACGCGATAAATTAATATCTCACAGAAAACGAAGTTAAATTCTTGGAAGCAATTCTTTGGGAAGTCGCGGAGTTAGACCAGAGTTAGCGGAATACACGAGTTTTGTGCAGCGCAGTAGAAATACGCGCTTTGTTTATTTTGGTAGCGAATTTGCTTATATTTTCTGCAATGCGTGAAATTTGATAAGTTGTTCGAATATTGATGTCTGTCCTTCTAGTTGCGCTACAGTCTGCGGTGAACCAGAGTCTCAACCAGACTGCTTCAACTCTGGCTAGTTGTTTTAAGATGCGATTGAGTAATAGAGACTTCCCTCGAAAAAGGAAGCAGACTTTATACAAAATATTGATCCACGGCGCAGAGGCGATGACAATTTCAAAAGCGGAGGAAGAAGTATTGCCGAATGGTGCTCGAGAAGGCTTGGGAGTTAGCCAAACCGATCTGCAGATGTTTCGTAGATTTTAAAAAGGCAAGGCTCTGGCGTGGCTGACCATCCTTCCATCAGCTACTCGTGGGAATACAATAGAAGACATACACACCAAAACAATGAAAGAAGAACTGAAAAGACTTCGGGGGTAACCGCAGCTGTTGCAGTGAGCCATCCTGAGCATGAGGGAGACACTCAATAAAGTTCAAAGGTTGGCATGCCTCTGTATTACAAAGGGCAAAGTGAACTTACTCAACTGCGGACATGGATATGCTATTGAAGATGGCGTCCTAGTGGTTGCAGAATGTCCAAACAAGCACCAGGTTGAGAGAATACAACCGCTGGAGCAGAACATACAGCTTGGGACACATGGAAATTATAATCAAGAATGCGAGGATTCCGAAGCACCCTTGTTGGACTTCAAATTTGGGTACACAACACTAATCTCAGATAGAGAAGACTGGACAAAAGATTTAGTGAGGAATCCTGCCGCCCCGGACTGTTCAAAGAAGGACGATGGGTGCCATTTCGGAGCATCCATGATATCGCCGGAGATTTCCTTCTCCCTGTCCCTTCGACTGCCTAACCACTGCAGTATATTCACGGCAGGAGCTAAAGCTATTGAGGAGGCTGCCCACTTACTGCCCATGAGTCCGATAGACGGGTTATCTACCGCTTTATATAAAGTGACATCCTAGCGGACGATGTTATAATTTTCACAAATGGCGCCTCACATCGATCATATTTGACATTTGTGACATTGCAATCAACAGTCACCCCAACAACGAAGAGGACAATTTTGTATCAAAAATCATCCACTTAAGCGCTTACGTCAATAAGCATAGTCCTCGTTTCTGGGGTCCGCGTTCGATGCACGAAGAGACATTACATTCACTCAAAGCCACCGTGTGGTGCGGCGTTCATACGGGAGTAGACATTGGGCCGTACTTTTTTCCCGAACGAACGCTACAGGGTGCATGATAAACGACATCTTACTGCCGGAATTGGATGAGCGGGGCTTGGTGAACATGCGCTTTCAGCAAGACGGTGCAACCGTACACACAGCACGAACCACAATGGATATTGTGAATGAAGCGTAATCTCTCGTTTTGGCATGGCCAGCAAGATCGCCCGATTTAACCATCCTAGACTTCTTTCTTTGGGGCTACCTGAAGTCTTTGATGCAGCCCTTAAGGAGAATATTCGACAGGAATGCCATCTGTTATCACCAAAAATCTTGCGGAAACTCATGAAAACTCGATAAAACGGCCACAAATGTATATCAACACTGGCGGCGGCCACTTGGCGCAGATTATCTTTCCCATTTAACAGAAAAAATTGTAAAGGTTCAAATAAAGATCTCTATCACTTAAAATTATTTTTTTTTAATTAGTAGAAAATTAATTAGAAAACAAACAAATTGAATGATTAATTTTGCGCCGTACAGTCAGGCGGCCATCAAGCCTCTGGATACACGAACGATTAAATCGAAGATGGTAAAACTTTGCTGTCTATCTCTCTGATGCCACCTTAAGGCTCAACTATAATTTGCATGTGCGCGTTTGACACTAGCTCATGCTCGCTCATGCGCATTATAGTTGAGCCTTTACAGGCAATGAAAGATCCGACGATTAGAGCAGGGGTTGTCTTGGCATTGGCAATTAATCGGGAGACCACCCCCCTCTCCCCACGTTACTTACAGATGACATCAATATCACCAACCTGATATGAATGGAACTAGACACTTGTAGGACTTCGAGGCAAATATGGCCTTTAATTAATCCAAAAAAGACAAGTACACTCCTAAACCTCAACAGGAAGGAAATCAATAAGATCGTATGCATTATCATCTACCACTGCATGTTGGTAGCCCCCTGCAACTACTTCTGCAGGAGCTGTAGGGATGAGGAAGAAGTAGAAACCATGCTACACTACCTCGGTACTTGTCTAATCCTTGCAAAAGCAAAGAAAAGCACACTAGGCAACTAATCATTCAACAGTCTAGAAGAAATGTCAAACATCAAGATTCAGAACGCAGCAAAATTTATCAAGACAACAAACTGGTTATAACCCAGTAATGGAGTGTATCCTCTTAGGATAGACCACTTAGATAGCAGCTGCTATTTCGTAGGTGCCAGCAGTATCAATCACCGGATAGTAATAGCACAATGGATCCAAGCTGAATTTAAGCGGGTCACAACTGATTCAGCTGTGACAGTAGTCAACCTTACCTAAAGAAACTTGAGTTATTCGAAGGAGGTTTCTGCAAGATTCTTTGGGGAATCTAATCAAATTCCAGAAGAAGTACTGGGCTTCTGTGAGGGACTAGCCCACAAAAGACGAAGATATCTAGACAAGCCTCTATTATCAGAGTGAAGTCACTAGAACCACCTCTCATTCTCAGATTCCTAAACGAAACTGACTTGGAGGGAATACTCTTGAATAGATTCCCTCCGCCTATGCGCAACAGAAGTCCACAGCCCTCAATAGAACTCTGAAAAGAACTGTATGTGAGGGGAACTCGTAAGAGAGCAAAGGCATCAATAGATCTAAAGGTCACCGTGGAATACACCCTCAACAACAATAATAATAAGGTCGAGATTCGGGAAATGTCCAAATGCAAGCAATGATCAACAATCTAGAGTGGCGACGTAGTGGTTGTGGTATCGACCCGTCGCCACTCTAGATTCTGGACAAAACCCAAGACAATTATGTAGAAGTCGTCATGCTGCCTGAATTTCCGTGAACCTCTTGAATGGATCATCAGCATTTTCTGACTGCATTGCTTGGGCAACTTTCCACGACAACTACACTCTCGGAGCACTGTCAATGACTCGAAAGTCTGTACTTGCCCCGAAATTGAACCCCAGGCGTTGTGCGTAGGAGTCGACGAACTCAGTCACTGTGTCACGATGGTTAAGATTGTTTATGCATTCATGTGTAAAAATGTGCACATTAAGAATCTCCCACCCACCCCAAGTGGTTTCATCGGAAGACCTTCCTGCTGCACAAACAAGGCAAGCCAGCCGCAAGTACTCTGCACTGAGGGAATCCTGACCGACTCACCGCTATTTCTTATTTATTTATTTAGCAATTATAAACTAGTCATTTTAAAATATTTGCTTTTCACGGTACACATCTGAATTATGATGTCACTGTGTGTACACGAGAGGAGAGCCACAATCACGACCATAAACCAAGATACATTTTGCACAGCTGCAGGTGACACTTAATAGCCCGCCATCCCTCCCCTCCCCCCCCATCGTCGGCCAACCCACAACTATGACGAACACAAATTAAGCTATCAAGATATGTATTTGGATGAGAGAGAGAAAAAAAACGAAACGAAAAAACAATTCGTACACAAGTAAATTTATGTATTTTTAAAATAATATTCATTCCGATGAATGCTATGATGCGCACGCAAGCTATAGTTTGTTGTTGCTCATTAAAGATGAGCACGATTTATGACGATAAGACGAATCGAGAATAAGTTATTATTGTCAAACGTATGTTCTTGTTTATACATCTAGAGTTGTACGCACAGTGGTGGTCAATAAAATCGTGTCATCCATCGGAATTGTTTTTCAAATCAATGCAATTTTTTAGCGAGCTTTATTGCTTTAAATTAAAAAATGCAACAGAATGCAAAAAAACAGTTTGCAAAAAAAAAGTGCTTTGAACTCGTCTCTATTTCTTGACTGCATAACAATACTTCCTTTATTGACAGTATCTTAACTAATGAGTAGATAGATGGTATCATCTTCTGATCAAATGTTAGGAAATATGTGTGTATGATCGTTCCTGCCCTTTCCTTTGATGCTCAGTCGACACTGTTGTGTCCTTCTCGGTATGACGATACAGTATACACCTAGCTTTAACTTCTGACATATATTTAAAACAACAAACTTCTTCAAATTTCTAGGATAATACTTTCAGTGGCACTACAGTCCAAGGAGAAACTGAGTCTGATAACGTAGTGCGTAGTGGACCTACAGATTTATACAAACTCCGAACGGCAAAGTTTGAGAAACGCTTTTCTAGACAGGGAAAGGGGTATTCATTAGGCGCTTCCTATATTTAAATTTAAATAAATCAAAGTGTGTGTGAGATACCAACAACATTTTTTATTTGTTCGAAATGCCTATCGATACCATTATGTATAGAATACAACCATGTCTGCCGCTGCTTCTCTGGGTGGCGCACATCCAATTTTCCACGAAATGTCCAATTTTCCATGACTCTGGCGCATAAATCGGGCTGAATTTGATCGATGGCAAAACAAAAAAAAACACTAAGTGGCTGTAAACCCACAAAGGAGTGCATGTGTCCAGGATATGTAGGTAATTTCTGATGTTTAGTTAGTGCCTTAAATAGGAACCGGTGTGTAAGCTGCCGAATAGTGATATCAGAATGGATTCAAGCAGGATCTAAGTGGGCTAAAATTGCTTAAATTGCGGCAATCACATTAACCTAACCTAACTCTGACCGATGGCTTGGATTATGTTGGCTTTGAGGGCGTCACTGAGGCTAGTGCTTTTTCGCACAAGCCTGCAACTTCAGAAAACCTCACGTGAAAAGCTCTAACGGGGTCAAATCGCACAATCTCGGTGGCCAGAGATCGTCACCCCCACGTGAGATGATCACTTGGGCCCTTGAATCACTCCTGCAGAATTTCTAATGTGGCACGTAAAGCCGTCCAGCACCTGTTGAAACGACATGTCGTTGGTGTCCATTATATCCCATTCAGACCAAAAGGAGTTGGTAATCATCGACATATAACGCTCGTCGTTCACGGTGATGGCCTGGTCAACGCCTTCCTAAAACAAATATTGGCCGATGACATCTTCCAACTTCCACAGACCACAGCAAACCGTAGCATTTTCGGAATCAATTGGGCGCTCTTGGATCGCATGTGGATTGGTATGATCCTAAATTCCTCCAGAAATGGGACTCATCTTATGCCGAACGTAAAATGGACGAAGCGCGCTCTTACAGAACACCCTTTTTATTGAAACAATTTTATCATTTGCACTTGTTGTTGAACTTTATGTCCGTAAATGGTGATTTGACAAAAGAGAATGACAGCCAATTTGACAGATGTAGCTTCAACAAGATGGTCGCTACCGACTGTCCCTTTATACGTAGTCTATGTTGTTTAAGACATAAAAGACTAAGAGATCACTATGAACTAGCCAGCCACGGGTCTGAAATGGGACATTAGCAAAGCGGACACCATCACTGCGACCACCGATCAGTCCATTATACGAGACTATAAGCGACGTAATACATAAAGAAGCCAACTCATCTTGGACCGCAAGAAATGACTGTCATACAAGATCAACGTGGCCAAAGAAGCTTCTGTCGTTAGACCGTAACTCGATTCGTGCGCTTGTCGGAGTGATCACAGGACACTGCTCCATGGGAGCAATGCTCCGGAAATCGAACCCGGAATCCAGCAATCTCTGCCGGGGTGACGGCGACGAGAAAGAGACCGAGACGATCCAACATCTCCAGAATCGGCGCCTAGCTTCGCGGGGCCATTGACTCTTCACAGAGACTGCGGGCGTAGCGTATAAAATTCATAAAGAACATGGGGTGTTTTCAACCACCACATATCAAGACTGGTTAGAAAGAATTGTGTAGTCCACAAACGAAGGGATTCACAATGGGCCCTTAGGCCTCTGAATGGAAGTGATGGTCAACCATTACACCCCCTTCTTTAACCTAACCTAACCTAAGTGAGCACTCCTTTCGTGAATTCAAGCCATTGAAGATAATCCTTTATTGTATCTGTACTCTGTTGAAGATGGTTCAAGAACAAATGGTACAACGAACTATGCAGCATGATAGCTTTCTACTCCCAGAGCACCACAATGAGGCTTCTTATAGATTCAAAAACTCTTGGTCCGGCAAGAGTGACACAAATACCAGCAGTTTAATGTTAAAGGACTCAGTGGGTTCAATAGGATATTAGTGAGACTTAGCAGTCCGGTTACTGGCAAGTTCATCAGTTTTTTTTTTTTTGCAAAATATGCCCTTCTATTGACTGACTTAACATAAACAATGACTGATAGCACTTGGATAAAAAAGCCGTCGAAGTCAGTAGAAACAATTTCTTCTAGGTATGATAACACAAAAACCAACCCGTGGAAAGAAAACGAGCAACAATAGCTCCAAAGCTTTCGAAGAACACCTCAAGCCTCCAACAAACATTCTCATATGGCGTAAAGTTCCATACAACCAGACCAGCCTAGTACTACAGTCACTGGTGGTGGTTGAATGATTAGTACCGTGAAAGTTCAAGCTTTTAAGTGAAAAACACGTCCTCCGACGAATGTGCCAAAAACACTTGAACTTTGAAAAGAATTCCTGAAGATGCCTCAATTTTAATGACCACCACTGTGCGTGCATAGGTGGTGTATTACAAAAACGTGTAGATTTCTTAAATTATTTTGCTGTTAGAACGAGCATTCAACTTAAATGTTCGCTGCTACTATATGCCCGCCTTTGTTGTTTTCCGTTCTGGCGATACGGCTTAAAAGAATCGCAAAATGTTGTTTTTGTACACAGCTACTTTATGAATATTCACACACACACACACACAGGCGGACATTCTAGCTGATGTGGGAATTTATTACGTTCGCGTCATTTTTAAAAGCGGCGTACACATTCAAACAGACACATTTACCTTGTGAGTGAGAAACGTGCTTGCAGCGAAATTGCGTGGTTTAAAATTAAATTGAAAAGGATTTTACGGCGGTAAATGAAAAAATATGACGCAAATTTACACACGGTGACATGAGGATGATTGCTTTAAGCGGCCAGTTTTGTAATGAAGTTTGCTGCCGTGACAAATGGTTCCTCCGAAACCGACCTGAATCGAAGTCCTCTCAACTTTGCTTAGGTTATGTGCAAAATGGGCCGGAAAGAGCTATGGGGCAAATCAAATGACGTTACATCGGAAGTGTTGACTTGGTGGACAGGGGATAAATCAATTGACTACATGACGGCGCAATGAGTTCTGCATCGACCGTGCAAGTGAATTTCGTTCATCTTTGTGGGGCGTTGTAGACCGGGGCACAGTGTTGCTGAATGCGAATATGGACGACGAAAATTCAATTTTCGAGATGGCTCGTATGTATGCAGTTTTTTTTTTAAAAAAAAAAGAACTAGTCCTTCTCTTACGGAAATTGTCGCTTTTTTTCATAAAGCTGGTTATAGTATGCAGATAGAGCATCAGTGAGGTATCCTTGGTGAACGCGGTGACCCTATGCTGGATGCCGGAACATACTGGAATCCAAGGAAATGAAAAGGCGGACACCTCGCGAAAATGTTATCGAAGCTGGGAGAATCCCTAGCAATCCCATATACGCATACGCCACTCAGCTTCATCAGAAAAAAAAAGACGAAGCCATGGACAGAGTCATTGCTCTGTGACTGCCCAGCTCTAGCAAGGTGGCTTGATATGAGCATTGAAGCAACGGCGAGGGCTCTATGGCCGACGCTGAGTAAAAAGAGGGCAACATCATTGATCGGCTTTGATCGCAAGGACGTGAGAAGGCTAGTAGCAGCGCTGTGCTTGATGGGCCAAATCGGCAATTTGTACCAAGTTGGCAGATTTGTAGTACACGGTAGACAGAACATTTTGCCTTTTGCCAACAAAACAAATTGTTGAGTGTGCACGCCGCTATAGTTACACGTGCAATGCGTCAAAACTTGACGCTTAACGACATTTGCAGAAGTTGCAGAGAGGAAGAAAAAACAGAATCTATCCAACATCTACTCTGTGACTGTAGTAAATAAATGGAGGCAGTTAATGGGAAACCACTTAAGGGGTGTTAAACTGAAAAGTCAAAGATTCATGCGGATCTGGGTGGTTTTAGGGCTAGAGTAGGTTCCGCGGTGGAAAACCATCCCAAGCAAAGGGACAGTGGACTCAAAACGTTGGTCTAAGTGAACCACGACTCGGCCAATTACGTACCTATCTACCTATCGTACACAAATTACATTTTTCATAGCACGGATATATGCAATATCATCCCGAATTCTTCCCAGAAGTCAACTTCCCGAACGAACACAGGAAGTGCGCAACACAAAAGACTGCGATAGTCAATAACATTCATGCAGGATGGCACCTGAATTCCAGTCTGCACTCTGAACAACACAAAAGACTGCGATAGTCAATAACATTCATGCAGGATGGCACCTGAATTCCAGTCTGCACTCTGAACATTGACAAACAAATCAAATGTGTCCGTGAAGCGCTTAGCTTGTGCTCGTTAGAAATAAATGTAGTTCGTGAATTCTGGAAAAAAGTGAGCTTCTTGTTTTAATAAAGCACTACTTTTTGTGCGAAAAAAACCATTAAACAGACTGACTCTTACGACTCTGCTTCCTCCCAAGGGAATGGTGCACAGAATTCCGTTGCGGTCGTATGAGCACAAAAGAGGGTGAGCGCTCCGGATATAAAAATGGCGTCTCAACGGGTGAAATGGTCAAAAATATTGTTTTCGACGTTCGCCGATTCAAGTTTGGCGAGATAGCTACGACTCATTCTGAATTCGTAATTCTAAGTTGCTGATACTTGAAAATGCTTAAATATCGATTCTGGAAGTCGAAATTGAAGAGACACGTCCTCTGTCACTATTTGTTGCGTCCATGATTGACAGAAAAAGGTTTGAATCATATTTTCCGAGGAAGGTCTACCAGGACAAATTTGGGACTGTGCCAAAATTGTGATGGATCCACTTCTACTACTACCACCCTGTTTCTTCTGGATCTACTACGCTCTATGTGAACTTAAAACAGTGCTACAGACTAACGGCTTGCTACTTTACAAAATTATTGTGCTGCGCTGTTCCAAGATCGCATGGGTACATACACAGACTGTCGCTTTTCCGAAGAAATTAGGTAACCTGTCAATTGTAATGACATCTCTAATCCATCACTTGAGCATTGATAGACAAATCTTTCGTCCATTTTTACACCGAATTCCATACCATTTCCTCCATCTGTCAATAGTTATAACATAATAAGTGGAGTAGCCTTGAGAACGTCGATTGAAACTTTCAGGAGGTGGTTCAGAAAACAGCCAAGATCAGCACGACGCTAGATCAGACGAGTAGGGCGGATAGATTGTGTACAGTACAAACCGCCCGCACTTTGTGCATTTCCCGCAGAATAGTTTGATCTCTTCCGTTCCCCAATCATTTCTTTGTAAACTTATGGTCATGCAGATGGCAGTGGTCTAACGCTGTCCAAGAAAACACACAACAAAACCGCCCAAAGGTGTGCTAAGCCATAAAATATACATAAACTAGAACACTCCTACGGAAGTATAGTGAAACCCCCTGGGAGCTGCTCCAGATCCCACACCATGTGACGCAGCAGAATTCGGTGCATATTTCACTTCTGTTGCAGAGCTTAATAGAGGACTTAGTAAACACGAACTTTTTTCCCAACTAAGCCCGCGCACACAACTGCACCAGAGCTGAGGAGTACACAAAACGAACAAGGCAAAAACTATTAAAAGCTCAAGTAAGAGAGGAGAGAGATCGAATCAATTCCGGACTCGGTCACATATGCAAATCGTGTGAAAGATGAGTTCATTGAGAGCGAGGCTCCCACCAACCACCCTCTTCCTTTCAATTATAGTCTCAGCCGCTGTTAGTCAGCGAAAAGCAAGAACAGCCCGCCTACAATTGTTGACGACCAACCCGCCCGACACCGAGTCCGAGTTTGTAGACTCCCCCGACCCGAACATTCATCCTCCTCCACCCTTAGATGATAGGAAGTGATGATGACGATGACGACGACGACAACGACGGCCACAACGATTCTTTGATGTTTGTTTCTTCTCTTTTTTTTTTTTTTTTGTTCTTAAATGGGGGCACTTAAGTTGATTAAATCCAACAATTGTGTGTTATTAGTTTGTTAAGCCTTTAGTTTCTTTGCATTGCGTTACTTGAACTTCCTCGAATCACCCCTCCCCACGAGGTAGTATCACAATTCACTTGATACCACATTTAAAAATAGGAAATTTACAATTTAATTGACTTAACCTAATCATAATCTATTCTGTGAGAGCCGCTAGAGATACCCACAGAAGTTCATGCCGCAGCGGTGGCACTATGCGCAATTGTTGCCGCTGTAGACTGGCTAGTGGGCTCCGTTGGGGAGGTTTTAAGTGCTTCAAGTGTGGAGAGTGTGCGCGCTTTGCATGGGAACACATGCATTCGAAATTAGCTGCCATTGCCATTCGCTCATTCGTTCAATGCGGCGGCGGCTGCGACATATGGCTCTGGCAGCGCACTGCTGAACTCATAAGATCCCCGGCTCAATGCGATACACGATATGCGAGAAGTATCTCTGTTCGACTTGGCGAAAAAAAGAGCCTTCGGAGAACATGCGCGTGATTCATTTGACGAGGTTGGGGCAGTTTTTTTTTTTTTGTTTGTTTGTTTATATTTTCAAGTTGGCTGGTAATTGACAGAAGCTTAAGACAAATGGGGGCTCTATTTGTCCCAATTAATCGCAAAGCTAACATCAATTCTAAATAAACACACACAACTCACACAGCAAGTATGGGCATGGTCAAGGCGCGGACACTGGGCGCATAGATGAAGTGACGGTTGGTGCGTCATTCGCCATTCAGGCCATCGGGACAACAAACCAGCTGAAGCTAGCATAAATGTTTACTTCTAAGTGACATTGAACACAAGAACTGTTCGTTGCGATATTTTCAGAGAATGGAGTGTTGACAATATTTCGCTTGATGGCCCAAAATTTAACGACTTCCCAGAAGTCGATATCATTTCTTGCAAACGCCGTTGTATTTTCTAAGTAAACACGAGCAAAGATTTGATAAATAAATAGAAGAAACCCTTTAAACGATTGGTGGACGATTTGCTGAATTATAGGTTCTAATCTAACTTAATGTCGCTGTCAATTTGCTGATGGGCATTTGATCAGTCGCATAGTTGGGGCTATCTAGTCACAAGTCAAGATGATGTAATGGATCCCGAAACGTATAACAAAAAAAATCTAACATAAAGGGTGTTTTTTTTTTTTAAGAAACAAATCTACATTGTGTCATAAAATGTCTCGAAAACGGTTCATCTTTGGGCGAAATTCTTTTTTGTGTGGGATAGTAGATGTCAATACGATGGTTTGTAGCTATATAACGATTTTGTATGTTTGATAGTTTTTGTTTTGGAGCGCGTCGACAAAAAAGCATGCAAATTACTATTGGAAGAAATTGTGATTTCCACATATACAAACAAAAATACAACACAAACATATAAGTGGATGCTCCAGGAGGAACAGACACAACTTTTTTACCATCACTGCTTTTAGCAACACTAGATACTCAAAACAGAATAGCACTAGCGCTGGCATTTTCTGGTGTTGCAGCAACATTGTTAGAAGGTGAACTGCACATTCTGCACTGAAACTGCCGTTGACAATGCAAATCAATGAAACACCAACATGTAATATTATATCGAAAACATATGGGATGGCCAGAGTTTTGCAATTCTGTGGGATGAGGCCACCATGGCTCATGAATCATTGGTGTCACGAGATTTTCGACAAACATTGCCTGTTATGCCAAGATCAACTCCCGCAGATGAAATTAATGCATGCTTGAAGTCATCGTATTGGCGGAGACATGTGCAGATATTTTCCTTTACAACAAATATTCCAATTTCAATTGCAAAATGATGTATCAGCGGTTAAATTTTCAAAACAATTGTTGACGATTGGAAATGTTGATGAAACAGGATTGATTCCGTTGCCACACATTTTCTGTCGTATTACTCCATCGAAAGACGAGTTGATCGACGGGCGTATTCTCTAACATTAGCAGAGCAATATTAAAATTAGGGTTGGTTGAGAGAAAGAGCATTTTTGGCAGCCAAGAAAAACGATTTTAATGAATTGAGTTTCGCTATACAATCCAAAATGCCGGGTGAATTGGTTTCGTATAAGTCTGTTGATTCTGTTACTACTGAAGGAGAGGTGGTTAATTATCCCACAGAATTTCTGAATTCATTGAATTTAAGTGGACTGCCCCGCCGCATAATATTCGATTGAAAGTTGGTGTGACTATGTGGTTCGTAATATCAATCAGCCAAAACTTTGCAATGGTCCGAGGCTTGCTGTGAAAAATTTTGATTCGAAAATTCAAAGGTGAAGACGTTTTGATTCCACGCATTCCGATGATAACATCCGACTGGCACAAGATCAGTCTTTGGGAATTTTTGGAATAAACTTAGAATTTCCAGTATTTTCTCACGGACAATTGTACGTTGCCTGTTCACGTGTCGGCAAACACTCAATATTATTAATTTTTTGTCAAGAAAAATGAAAAACAAAAAATGTTGTTTATCACAGAGGATTACAATATATAATAGGTCTGTTCCCGTATCCAAAATAACCAACACAAAACAGTACAAAACAACACAAATCTACGAAAGTCTGTTCTCGTACGCCAAAAATTTGGGTTTTATGTCAAATGAGCGCTCTCTCGAGAGAGTAAAAAATTTCACCACCCTATCCATTTTAACACAAGAAATTTCTGTGGGCAGTTTTGTTGGTCTTCTATCTAATCAGTTGATGTGTCAAATACCTACTTAGATTTGTTTTCCTGTGCTTTTGTGGATATTACAGTCGTCGATTTGAAATAAAAATTAATACCACGGAAAATAATATGGATGTAGAATGTTCACCCAAAACATACCACCTCCTTCAGACAGGTAATACGATTTGCTTTTTTATCACATACATAAATAACAATACTTTCTTTGTAGACCAGGAGTACCGGGATCTAGTTACTCAGGATTTGATTAAATCACAGGGATATGATTTCATTCCTAACATGCTGATTAGATCCAGGGAAAGTGATCCGAGTGTTGAGGCTGTTGGTGAAGTAGCCAAAGATGATTGGTTGGAAGCACCAACAAAATTGCTACTTTCTTTGGTGGAAGATCTCCGTCCGAAGGTTGGGAAATCATTCGACCTAAAAAGCAAAACAAAAATACGATACGTGAAACAGATGATAATGAAAGATCAAAACGGTCGGCTAAATCTCTGAAACTACATGCTTCATGACCAGCAAACCATAGGACAACTGCAGTGTGCTTATGAGCCCTGCATCTTTTATCGGGCCGTAGATCAGCATAAAAGTGCGATGTTTCAAACTTTTCCGAAAGGCTTTCAAATAATCTTTTAATACGGAAATGTGTTATGAATTCCTTTTCAGAGTAGAGTGGAACAGTCGTTTCTAAATAATCTCTCACACACGTTCTTTTTGACTTTGATGAAGACACAACCGCTAGCAACAATTCTTTTTCAATGCCTGGTTCATTAATAATTAGTTCCATCAAGTCGTCGTTATTAAGTTCCCGTACTTTCTTGAGAATTTGCTTCTCTCTGAAAGATTTTTCCCCCACTCCTTAAAAAATTACAGTCTTCACAATTTTGTGCAGAAAGTACGGGAACAGATCTAATGTGAATTCAAACTGATGTGTTCTTTTTTTTTAATTTTGCACAGTGAAAAATTCACTTGAACACACTTGAAGCTAGTGTTTACATATGATGTCGGGCACGCAACGGCTAGCTCGAACGATGCGCAGTCGTAAAGTCCAATTTTTGACAACTTTATCGAGCAACTGGGGCCGTATATCATCGATAACACGGCGAATGTTGACTTCCAAATCGACAAATGTCTCTAGTTTATCGTCATTGACTAGTGACTTTACTTACCCTCAAAGAAAGTAATCTAAAGGTGTGAGATCACAGGATCGTGGAGAACCGTATAATGGACGTAAAGTGGAAACGAACCATGGTCCCCAGTTTGCACAATTTGCACGCGTTATTCTGACGTCTGTTCATCATCAAATGGAAAAAAGGAACTAACCACAAATCAACTTTCAACTGTCAAATTGACAATCTGCGTAGAAACAGTGTTGCCAGTTTAAAAACTAAAAGAATAAAACCAGTGGGAGTGGGAACTTCACAAAATCCGTTGTATGAGGCCAGGTTATGTTTAGATAAGCTCCTTAAGCTTGTTGTAGTCATTTTCTTGTCGAGTGCGTAAGGTCCAATTAAGAAGTAAGCAAACAGTTTCAGCCGCAAGTCCGATATCTCCAGCTACGTCTGAGCTTCATACTTGTCGTTCAAATGCGCACATTCTTAGACCATCAGTCATCTTTTAATAATACCGTAATACCGCCATCTTTGATACCCAAAACCGAAAGAACGCACCTAATGAAATTCAAAGAAAACATCATGAACGATTAATTTAAAGAGACGTGCTAAGTTTTTTCGAGAAGCGAATCACTAACGTTCAGCTACCCCCTTTTTGACATCCTCTGCCGTCTGCCGAGACTGGTCGACATGTAACCGAAATTATTTTTAGCAAGTCTGCCCCTTTTTCTATCGTTCTCGCTCGCTCCATGTCTCGAATGTAATCGCTGGTTTTGTTTGTAAATCAGAAGAAAAAAAAAATAAATAAATAAGCGAATCAAAAAAAATTATATAACCCAATTAAAAATACATGAACAAAATAAACGTATTCACTCGCATGTGGATTTCAAGATTGTCTGGCTGGCTGGGCGTAGAAAAGTGGGACAATTGTGCGTGTCGTCTTCGCTGTGCATTCATCGCCGACATCGAGGCAATAGATCGGAATAGAGCAGAGATAATTAGGTCCTCTGACTCGACTCAACTCAACTGAACTGAACTAAACTAAACCAACCGCAGTCGATTGGTCGGTGGCCGCTTATGATAAGGAAATCGTCTTAAGAATTTATTTCAAATTAATACAAATTCACTCAACGAGACTCTCTGAGACGGGAAATTCATTAAACGCATGTCTGAATATTTCCAAGATTTTCAAAGCAGGAAACAAGCTAGACGACGACGGGCGCTGTTGCTTCTCTTTATTTTATCAAACGAAGCTTCATAACACACTTTGCATCGACGGCAGGCGGCGGCGGTGGCGGTGACGGCGGCACATTCTTCCTAAAAAACTACGATTAGAGAACCAGAATGAGAACGCGAACGCGAACGAGAACGAATGCAAGTTGTACTCGTGCAGTATTCACTGTGTGCCTATACATATGTACGCTTTGCTACTCTGCCCTCGCGCTGTTGCTACACACGATTGCCTAACTATTTAGCGGCAGTCAGCAGTGGAGATCACCGCCAATTTCTCTCCTCTGCATAGCTGCTGCTGTTGCTGTTGTTGCTGCCGCTAGCTAGCTGACTTGCCTACCCTGCTGCTAGATGTATGTGCGCGCTAGAGGAGCTGCTAGTAGCTCTGTGAAGCTCTGATGAAAATTCTCACTCGTTCCTCTGCCCTCTTCCTTTCCTTTCCATCCACACACACACACCTCCCCACCGTCCCGCAGTAGAGTGTGATATTTATAGACTTATGTTCATGTGATGCTCCTCTTGTTGTGGCTCGTTTTACTCTATTTGACTGCTCACTTGATATTTTTGGACAGATGTGTACATATGTGCGCTCTATGTACTTGACTTGTGCCGTGGTTGGCGGTGTGGATCTTCATCTTTTCATATATTTTTTTTTGTTCCTTCTTTCTAGAAACTGAACGCTTTTTAGTCTCGTCCGGAGAGTGTAATTGATGTGAAACATTTTTTTTTTTTGGAAGATCAATTCGAGAAGATGTGCAGATCTCTACTTGGGTCTGCCAATGCTGGTCTGCCTGCACTGCGCTAGAATGGTTCGCGTTTCGCTATTTGTTGTTGCTCTTCACATTCGATCTGCGTTGTTGCTCGTGTTTAATGTGAGAGCAGCACAAGTCATTCATAGAGCACAAATACACACACACACACACACACACACACACAACAACATCGTGTCCTTGACCCCAATTTCCTGACACAAGCATTTATATTCTCGTTGTTTCAACGTGTTCTTCTCGCAGCAGCAGCAGGGAGAATTTAGTTCATTAATTCTTGTTGGCCTGCACCTGGCCCAAGCGTAGTATGTCACCCCTTTTTGTGTAATGTTACACACTTATTTGAATGTGTGTGTGTGTTTGGGGCTCACCCCAACTTATAGTATAATAAAATTAGTAATCTTCTAAACGCAGCCACTGATTTTTCGACCGACCCCCTCGCATCATTCCCTCCTCCTATCGAGCTTGTCATAGCTGTCAAGAGCTGAATTAAACATGCCATCATGGAGCTGTGGTACAGTTTAGAGCGAGTGTCAGTTCAGTGTTCAGCAGGGAAATTGAAACAAATAAGTACGTCGAGGGTATGATTAAGAAACATTGACCTATGGCGTGATTTATGCTCACACTTAAATAGGCTTCGACAAATTCAACGTTTATCTGATTTATTTTTATAACGCTAAGTCCTCCTATCATTCGCTTGCTGGTTAATGGATGACGACAGAGAGTACAGCATAGCAGTACACATGGGGAACGGTGGCGGCGACGCGTCGTTACGTTACGATTTGAAGGCACATGCCGTGTATAACAGTTTGGTTGCGTGTTATTGGGTGCTGCTTTTGCAATTCTAGTCACCGCTTGCTCTTCTGAATTCGACTGTGTGTACGCAACACATATGAGACCATTTTTGACTATTTTTTTTTCAGATCGAAGAGAGGTGTGGAATTGATTTTTATAGAGGCGCTAACTTTTATAATTACCGCTAATTGATCAAAATACAAACTTAAATGGATTTATAACACAAATACCTGTGAATATTCACAGATGTCTTTGAATTCGTCAAATAGATATTAATTTTTAATCCATCAATAATCATTGATTATAATCAATGTGGAAGTAGTTGCCATCAACGTGAAGAAAGATCTCAAACAAATGTTGAGCAATCGTTTTTTGTTGTACAAAAACCCCTCTGAGGAGATGAACTTGAAAACAAGTTAAAAGCTGCAGTGTCACGATGTGAATCATATTGGTGATGCGGATGTCTTTCTGGATTGATACCGTGTCCAAGAAAAATCGATGTGAAATAAAGCTGTGGGGTTTTCAAGCTGATTTTCTGAAAACTAGTAACTCACAAGGGATCTACATGCTTTCACTTATGATTTGATCGATTTTAGCAGAACTGACAGGTGCCCTTCGCTGCTGTAATACACATCCCAATGCTTGAATCGATTCATTCTACTAATCGTGGATGGTCTGAACATCATGTCAACGCTTAAGGCTGTATCGGAACGACGCGTTCGGTCTTTTCCAAGCGTTGGTACGCGTTTTATCGAATTTACGAGAATTTTACTCCAGAACCCTCCAACCACAATTTCCCATATCGGAACAGAAAGCGCGTGTGTGACAAGTCTAATGCATCAGTTTGTCAAAAATTTATGCCACAATCGGCAAAACGACAGAAGGAGTAGAGAGTAGTTCCACCTAGAACTTTGTGCTCTGGCTTACGATATTACGGTCTATGAAATCTCATTGACCGACCGCCCCATTCCGAATTAACAAGTGACTTTACATGTATCCTACTTCAAATGTCAAAGCCAGAGCTCCTGAACGCGCCGTTGCGATATTGCCTTAACCGTCACAAGGAATGATCAGATCCGAACTCAAGCGCTTTAGAAACCTCACAACAGATTGTCTCCCTGTCCGTCAAAAAATTTGGGCGACTTACATATAGATAATCATGATTTCTTTATATTTATTCACAAAATAATGTTAATGGCAGTCCATGTGATCCTAGAAAATGATATAAAAACCGCTGTCAAAAAATGCCAACGGGCAAGAGAAGCTCTATCTAAAGGGTGACCCATAATTCAGGCAAAATGTACTTTGTTTAATAGAAAATACAGATTTTTATAATTAGAAAGCTTATCTACATTTTTTATGTAAAGATCTGAGCTCGTAAACGTACAAAAAAAATAGCATAGCGTAAGCATCGCTGCCTTTGTGATGCTATGCAATTATTTTTTGATGTTGCGATGCATCACGAAAAACTGTGATGCACTGGTTGCTTTGGTATGCACAGCGGCTGCTTTCATATGACGTTTGAGAACGCGATGCATTGCATCATTGCCAAATGTTTGCAATTAAGAACACTTGACGTTGCTGTACTGCGCTAATTCTACGTTTATGAACGCAGTCAAGGTTATACAGATTGGGGTTATGTATGACATAGTACATCGGATAAATGGCCTACACGGGTTTGGCTGAATTTCATTAATACGTCTCCAAATTTCCTCATTCAAGGCGTTGGTTGTATTGGGGAACGGTTTGCATACTCATTTGACTTCAAAAAACCGCAAAGAAAAAAGTCCACTGGCGTTAAGTCGCAAATTCTGATCGCAAAAACGGTCGATTACACGATTAGGAAATGACTCATGCAGTAATTGAATTGTTTCTCTGGCTGTATAGCATGTGACACCTTGTTTTGCACTGTGTCTTGTTGAAACCACTTGTTGGTCACACACATATCTTTTAATTTAGGCACTAAAACCAGGGTTATCATGTCACGATAACGAACACCATTAATTGTTACTGCCTGACCAGCCGCATTTTCAAAGAAGAATTGTCCGATGATGTCTGCAACTCAAAATCTGCAATAACCAGTCGCCGCGTTGTGGATGCATTTGTTTCCAAACAATTACATGTTGATGCGACAATTTTGACGGATTAACAAAGCCATCAAGATAAAAATGAGCTGATTTTTTACGAAAATTGCAGACTGTAGCTGCATATTTGCTTTACAATGAAAATGGTGCATTCTTCAGTATAGCGCTCCATTTTTACTAGACCCGAAATGTCAGCTGTCACATTGTTCTCTTTTTTTTGCGTTGGCATCACTGTACTATTAAATGGCGCAAAATTCAATTTTTAGTTTGACGACCCTTTACATATCAGTGACTGTATACGAACAGTTTTTTGAAGCGATTCAAATGTCAAAATGCCTTCTGTTCAGCGGTTTTCCGATGACGTCTCCATTTTTTTTCATAGTCCACATCCGGGCAAACGGCTACGGCTTGCTTTATATAACTGCTATAGAAGTACGTAGGTCTTTTTTACTTGGTTTAGCGCTCCATTTTAACTAACCCCGAAATGTCAGCTGTCACATTGTTATCTTAGATGGCATTACCGTAGTATCAAATGTCGCAAAATTCAAATTTCGCGTGAATTATGGGACACCCTTTATATATCACTTGATGTCTGAATCAGAATGAGCTGTCAGGCCTACCTCAGGACAGGTGTGCCATATAATGACATGCAGAAGTTGCAGCGATGCAGAGAAGGAAGTAAGCCATCGCTGGCCTTCTCTGCTCTTGCAGCATCCATCTCCTCGAAGAATCACATCACAGAACTTACTTCTGACCGAACTAAGCAACAGGAATGTGTCAGCAATCTTTGTCACTGTGTATGACCAGTAATCCATATTTCATTCAATTAAAGTAGTATATACTCGTAATCGCACTTGGGCTCGATTTGGTCATACATTCTGAACAAAACATCAGACTGCCGCCTGGCAATGCCAGAAGTCCAACAGAGCGTTTTGCAAGAATGCCTGGAAGCAGCACGCTCCGAGCTCTGAAAAGACTCTAATGAATGCCACACGATTGAAAAAGGAGTAGCTGCTTGAATTCCTCCGCAAATTAACAAATTGAAATCGCTATGGAAATGCTGCTCGCCGTGGCGTTCATACATTCCGTAGTTTGGCCAAATGGGTAATCTCTTGTAACTTCTCAGGCATCGTTATTCGTGTTCTGCGTAAATGGACTTCTATGGGGACAATCTTATGACTGTAGCGGATTCCATTAAGGAGGCTATTGCTATCAATGATCACTGAACAGCGTCGCTTCAATGTCTTTATGTAAATTCGCATCGACATTATAAAGGCATTGAGGCCGAGTTGGAATCCATCAAGAAGACAGCTTGACGCCGTTTCTGAAGATTAAAGAAAATGCAGCTCGTAAGCTGATTCCTTCAAGTTAGGCTTAAGTCTCTTAGTTGTTTATGAACATCCCGAGTTCACATGACAAATTGTCGCTTGTCGCCTGAAGAGATAATCCACCATCTTTCTTCCTTGCCACACTTCACCAGGAATAAATCTTAAAACCCCGTCAATCCTTTCACCGCTGCGAGAAAGAACCCGTTACTCCTCCACACTTTGTTCAGTCGCATTTATGCAATAGAGACAGAATTATAACCAAAACGGAATCGACGAATAACCGTTAACAGTATAACAAAATAAAACGTCTGTTCATAGACGAAAATAACATAAATTAACGTAATGCAATCAACAGCTAATTCGCATTCCGTCGGCGTGGATCAGTAAAAATGTTAAGTACTGCAAAACTTCTAGTCGCAGACGATTTGTTAACCAGAGATGGTGGTGTCGCCATCACTGGACGGACTACTGCGAAATATTCGAATTTAGCCTTATTCAAGTGCTCAATTACTTTGACAGAGATCATCTTCGATCTTGTGGTCAGGTCAACCGGTGATGTGATAATGAAGGACAGCAAATGGACGGAGATAGACGAGAGCGAGGAGTGCATTCCCTTTGATTGTTTACCATTTGTAATAATGATCATAAGCGGGAATAAAATGAGTTTTCTGCGTGAAATCTGCGAAACAGAATCCCAAGTTGATTGGAAATCTGTCAAATGTGGATGTCTTTTGTGTATTCAGAGCTGATGATGGACGTGGCCATGAAATTATGCAAAAACCTGAAAGCTCAACAATCGGCTTTGAACAAGGCATTGGAACATTCACCTATAGGCATTACAATGGGTCTATCAGGACCTAAGTGAGACGTGGCTTGAGTATACTTCGCGCGATTATTGGCAATTCTGAAGAAAATTCTTTTAAAACTAGTCAGTATCCAGAAGCGTTGTTGTATTTATTTCGAAATTAGCTTCAAAAGTAAATCCACACTAGCCATATCTACTCATAAACACCAAGTCCATTCCGGGGTGGATCTGAGACCAAAACCAACAAGCCTTTCCAACTACCACGAACTCTGGATATCTGTTGTATCAAGTTGGTTGATGTACTTCTCTTGTTAGAATGCCTGGCAAACGACTGATTGAGAGGTCGATGCGTTCTGCCAATCACGGCAATGCCATGAACGTTCGCTAACAGCAGAATGGACTTCTGGAAAATCATGCCTCTTTGAGCTTTGCACGTTCGTCTCAAGATCGATGTTCAAGAAGTCGCCTTGTCTAAAACCATCGTCAATGAGTTCGTTACGAAACAGAAACATTTCTCCATCGTCATCCTCATCAATCTTCTAACTTTGGCAGTAATATCTCATTTTGCGGTGTATAGCTAGTCTCTCTCCACAAGGACTCGAAATCGACGAATCGTAACCTAACGCAACTGAAAATCTTGTTGACGTATGTATTTCTCAATAATGGTTTTGATTTTCAAGCAGACCATAGAGTTCACTACAAATCTGATCGACAGCCTTCTCCCTCTCCACATTCCACCAAAACAAAACAGTAGTGATTTCATAAGAAAAACAAAAGCTATTCGAAATAGTTTATGTTCTGTTTGATCACACATTCATAGTTCTTTATCACGATCAACTGTTTGTTGATTTTCACACAAAACAAAAAATTGAGAGAGAAAAAAAAACACAAAAATATCTTCGCTAGCTTTGTTTATTTTCATATTACTTCCGATGATGCCATATTTCCATGAAATTTCATTAAATCAGATAAAAAAAATAATAATCTAAACGAAGACACGCGTATAGACTGGCAAGATAGAAGCAGATTTTAATTTTCATGTGGAACAAAAATGCGAACCCTGTACGTCTGAGTACTGCTCAAAATGGATGTAAATGAACTCAAAAGTTTGAAAGTTTTCCTACAGATAATTATTTCCCAGCCCCATCATCACATTCTGACACTTTGATAGCTTGACAGTTGACAGCTGTATACAAAAAAAAACAAAAAACAATAACAAAATAAATATGCAAATTATTTGTGATGACAGAATGGCTCTTTTCGCGATAGTCAAAATCGAAGTGTTTGTGATTGTTGTTGTTTATGATCAGAAGTACGTACGTATCGCATGTGTGATGTGTACACGAGTACATACGACAACTGGCTGATAAGTATCAGTAGCAAGCAGAAAGCACATGGCGGCTGGTACGGCACGACTTGTTGCTCTCATTGAACTTTGCCACCTCTTATCACCAATGACAAACTAAATTGACTTGCGCCATACGCACACACCCAGACAGAGCATTTGTGAAGTGTCCATAATTGCCAATTGGATGGATTTTTTTTGCAAAACACAAATTTTCTGCAAACAGGCCTGGCTTTTTCGATATCAGCGTAGAGGTTATGTAAACTATTGACAGATAAGAATGACAGAAATAACATACGAAGAAAGCTGCTTTGACATTTTTTTTTCTTCCTTTGTGTTTTCCACTGAAAATATGAGACACAAGAAACCGCATTCATATTAGTCATGTGGGCGAAGTCGGGGTCTGTTTACAAAGTGACTAACTTTACAGAAGGGCGTTTTGAAATTCCATTCAGCATCGGCCGGCTAAGAATTTGATTTAAATTCCAAGAGTTACAGCCTAAAGTTTTAACTTATCTCTTAATTTGATTTATGGGCCAAACTCGAACTGCGTTTGTAAACTCATTTTTTTGTGAGTTAGTCATGCAATTTTCATGTGAGCCAAAACAATAAGAAGTACGATAACGATAACTTCCAATGCAGCCAAGACTGTCGGAATAGAAACTGATTAGCATGGAGATGGAGCTGTGTTGTTCTCAATATATTGTGTTTACTTGTAGCAGAAAATGAAATCCTATTTTTTAAAAACAAACAAATTGCGACACTATTTACGTGGTTTGCTTTGGTTCCGCGTCACTTTGCCCTTAAACCGGTCTATTTTTGGTCACATTTAACAATACCACGCTTCTGATGAACACACCCCAAAAATAAATATGATCTGGGTGAAGGTTAGTTTGTTTATGAAATGCGATTGCACGTGTACAGTTAAACGCAAAGAAATAAAAAAAAAACGGATTGTTATATTTTGAGGGGACAACTCAATTACAGGGAATTGAAAAAAATATACTATAAACTAATGGTAACTGCAGTTCATACAAGGTCATTGTCTAGTTATTTTTTTTTCCTGGCACTCATTTGTGTCGTGTGTGCGGAAGCACGTATCGCTTTATGGCGGCGGCGGCAGTACCAAGTGGGGATGTGTATATTCTGAGCAGATTCTGATGCTGTCATGAATGAAAATGTATCCGGCAATAAATGGAACAGAAGTGGACGCACTTAGAAGCAGTATCGCGATGGTCACGTAATTTAGGGAATTACCGTAAAGACATGGCGGTTCTTGGGACTGTCCTTTGAAGTAAAATATTGGATTTATACATGGAAACGTTTGCAATTAAATTCTGATCGTTTTTATCTGCGAATGGGTGCGTTTTTAGAGAAATGTATGTACATATGGTCTAGTTTTGTCCAAACACGACTTGACACTTCCCATTCCCAAAATCAAAGAAGTGGTCTTTCTTACTTCTGGCAACTCTGATCATCATCAATGTGTAAGCAAAAGAGCACAGAAACTGCGAATTTTGGAAGGAAAACGGTCTTGAAAAATCGGAAGTTTTGTCGTGGTGAATTGAGCGTAGGATATAAACCCAACATGAATCTACGGAGTCAGCCTTAAAGTGAACAGAACATGGTTGTCCTAAGCTTCCTATGAATTCGGAAGATGGAATATTCATCGAGCCGACGAGGAGACTTAAATCTGCGGCTCGATCTGCCAGAAGAAGTTCTAAGTAAATATTCTACATCCATACATGTTGAACCCGTCAAAAGAGACTCATATTCAGATACCCGGATTGCCTACGATGCAGCATCCAATGATGACAGCACACAAGTCAGGTCTTCGAATAGAGAAGTCTTCATCTGTTCAACACACTCACCCCCCACAACAACTGGCTGGCCACTAATACACAAGTGGAGCGTTAAAAAGCAGCCCATTCGCTGCACTTAACATATTTCTCCAACTACTTCCGATTGTCTTTCTTGGTAGACAGGAAGCTGCCTTAAGATTAAGGACACTTTCACTGTGGTCTGAATTCAGCATCGGTCACTCAACTATTCTCAATGAATTCCCTTTTCTTCCAATCACATGCTACCCCCAAGCCGTCTTCGAGGAAAATTCCTCTACTAGCATCCCTTCCTGGTTGAATTGGAAGTTTGATAATCAGGTGGACAATCAGATGAACTATCCTCACAGAAGTAGGTAAGGCTTCAACAGTTCTCTTTCCTTGAACCTCCCCAACTACTGTGATATCCAAATCGGACATCTATTATCTATTCGGACAGTCAGTCCTAACGCACTGCGACATACCGGGCTATTGCACGTCCGATGAAGCCACTCATACAATTAAAAGAAAACATCCACAAATTGCTTTGAAGACACCAGGTTCCTTAAAACAAAGGAAATATGATCAGCACGGTCACTCTGCCCGCTCGGACTAAGCAGACCTGCACTCGGAACCCTCATTGGAGTTACAACAGTGAACTATTCAATTGGCACGTAAGCCCCCAGGAATGGTGCGTAAAATGATTTTTTCTGAAGGAACATGGATGAAGAGGAGGAAGAGACCACACTTCACTTCCTCTGCTCCCACACCCAGGGACTGCTCGCGTAGGTACTTATTCAATAAACTGAGAGAACTGAAAGACATCAAAATAATTAAGCTAAACCGCTTTATTACAAGCACCACTTGGTCCTAGGTATTGGAATAAGTCAATCCGCTTGGGATCACAGTGAGACCCCTTTCTCGAGCCTGACACTCTAAACGAATTATCTGCTGTCGTCTGTCCGACAAGGCAGTCTGGCTCTGGATACATACTCCCTGTTTTTCAATCCGTACTCCTCTTCCGAAACAGGACAGACCTCCCCTTCGTTAGAATCTTCCAGCGATTGTGCATGTTCTGCCTTTCATATATTCCATGTCAAACAAGACCAGCTTTCTGTCACATACCAGGGAAGTCTAGCTTCTTGACAGTGAACAAAGATGTGGTTGACTCTCAACAGACTGCTCAAATCGTTCATCTTTCTTCGCGTTTTTTCAGTAAATTTGAACACAGAGCGAAGCGGCTTGGAGTGGCAGCTGGTGGTGGGAAAAGAACTAGATGGTTTAAAACACCCAGAGTTCAAGAAGCCATCAGAGAGAAGAAGAAGACCTACAGAGAGTGGATTCTCTTGGGGGACTCTGCTTCTCGTGACCGGTACACTGAGGCGCGAAGAACGTGCGAGCAGCTAAAGAGCAGTCTTGGAAGGAGTTCGGCGAGAAGCTGGAAAGCGACCATAGATCTGCGAAAAAGGTGTTCTGGCAAATCAAGTGGGGTGTTGCTTTCCAATGAGGCGGAAATCTTGGGCAGATGGAGCGGGCACTTTTCGGAGCTGCTCAATCCCGAACAGGGCACTGAGGACGACTGACCCGTAGACTTGAGTGGGGCGGAGAATAGTCCAACGGTGAAGGAAATCATTTTGGCGATTGAATCGCTAAAAATTGGAAAAACCGCCGGTGTGGATGAAATCCGGCCAGAAATGCTTAAGGCAATGGGTAAAGAGGGAGTTTTATGGCTCTCTCGTATCATTAAAGTGGCCTGTTAACGCGGTGAGACACCTGGCGATTGGCAAACTGGGGTGATTGTCCCACTTTTCAAGAAGGGGGACAAAAGAGATTGCTCCCACTACAGGGGCATATCTCTTTTAAGTATCCCCGGGAAATGCTAAGGTGTATGCTAAGGTGTTGGAAGCGCGTTCTAGAGCTATGGTCGAGCCCAGGATGAAGAGTGCGGCTTTCGTCCCGGTAGAAGTACCAACGACCAGCTTTTCACTCTAAGAATGGTACTTGAGAAGGCTTGCGAGTATGCCAAACCCATCTACAGTTGTTTTGTAGATTTGGAAAAGGCATATGACCGAGTCCCTCGAGGTAAACTCTGGAGTGTCCTGCAGCAGTATGGGATTGATGCTCCTCTTCTGAGGGCCATTCAAACTGTCGCAGCTGTGTTCGGGTAAATCAACACCTTTCACCGTGGGCGTTGGACTTCGCCAAGGGTGTGTCTTGTCACCTCTCCTTTTCATTGTATATATGGACTGGATGTTGCAGCGCAGCCGAGGTGAGGAATGTTTCACATTGGGAGAGTTGAGGGTAAGTCATCTTCTTTTTGCAGATGACTTGGTTATCCTCACATCCTCCCAGACGGAACTCCAACGCGCACTCGATAGGTTTGTGGCCGTATGTGCTGATGCTGGAATGAGGATTAACGTGGACAAATCGGAGGTTATGGTCATTTCCAGAACGCCTGTTCAATCCACTCTGCATGTTAAGGGAGTCCCATTGAAGCAGGTGGAGAAGTTTAAGTATCTCGGGGTCTTTTTTACGAGTAATGGAAGGAGTAATGCTGAGCTTTCCGGTAGGATTGGTCAAGCTGGGTCAGTTTTGACACAGCTTGGTAGTTCTGTAATCAGAAAGGCCGAGCTTGGTGTCAAAGCCAAGTTAGCGGTTTTCAACTCAGTATTTGTTCCAACTCTCACCTATGGTCATGAAATTTGGGTAATGACCGAAGGAATAAGATCGCGAATGCAAGCTGCTGAGATGAGACTTCTTCGTGCTGTTGTGGGAATTACTCGCCGGGATAGGGTGAGAAACACGGCAGTGCGCGAGGAACTCAACATTGAGCAGCTGCTTCTTCGAACGGAAAGGGCTATGCTTCGGTGGTTTGGTCACGTGGCACGAATGTCCCCATCATCACGACTTCCGAGGCGGGCGTTGAATGCGATTCATCATCAGGTAGGTGACCGCTTGACAGACCCAGGACGAGGTGGTTGGACCAAGTCCAAAAACTCGCCGGGTTACGCTTGGGCATAGCTCCTGATGAGTCAGAGTCGATGGCGGAGGATCATGATGATGATGATGATGAACTTTATCAAATTTGACTCTACCGAAGCAGAATTCACTACTTCTAAGACAAATGACCGTTTTCACGGCGACTCCCTCAATTGTTCAACAAAACGAATGTAACCAAAAAAAAAAAAGCCAAAAGACACTTTTTTTTTCTGTGTGTACCGCTAAAACGAAACAAGGTTAATTTTAAAATCTTCGAAAAGAAATACGACACTCAAGTGCATTAGGTATCTCTTGTTGTTAACAAAAGTCCATTTAATTGTTGTAGAAATTCGCTCAAGAGACATGCAAACCAAACAACCGACGCTTCTCACCCAAAAGCCAAACAAAAAAACAAAAATGGAACAAAATAAAAAAAAAAGAAGACGAAAAAACATAGGTACGCGCGTTGCTTCAACATCAACTTCGCATTCATGCTTACAAACACTTAAGTAATCCCATTGACAGTATATAATACTTTCTCTCGTTTCCCTCCTCCTTCATTTCCTTTGCCCAAAAGTTACAAGAAACCGAGCACAAGAGACGACGAGAAAACTGACCACGCATAAATTCAACGCTTGCGAAGCCCTCCCAAATGTGTATCCAGCGATAATTGAGCACAATTAAAAGTGCATGTGTCCATCGGCTTTGTGCTTCCTAGAGCCAACTGCTGTCCACTAATCACATCTTTGCATGCATCACGAAGGAGATCACATCTCGGGGCATTAATTCTCAAAACACCTTCTCAATGAGTGCCCCCCTCTCTACACGCCCCAGTGGATTTGCTTGCAAGTTCGAATTCACTGTGACGCGGATTGTGGAAGAATGCTGATGACAGAGGTGTGGAATCTCCATGGAGAGAGAACGTGAGGGAGAGAGAGCGAGAGAGTGAAAGAAATGACAGTGAAAATAACAAAAGAACAAGAAGCGGCACAATTGAAACCAAAACAAACTGCATTGCGTCACGCCGCAGAAGCATGCTGAATGAATTCGCATGCGGAACAGGCACAGAAGAGCACAGGCCGCTGTACTTTAGTTGTAATCCAAGACGCTTCTTCGACTGGGAGCTGATGATGAGTAACACCACCGCCAAGTTCATCGAAACCACACCAAAGACGCCATCATCATTGCCACTCACTGCCATCATCAGCAAGTCGCAACCTCATCATCGGCACGATGACGAAGAAGGCGATAACAGCATTTTTTTTTTTCTTTTAACGAGATTCCCTCCGGGAAATGTGTATTTCTTGGTCGAATTGCGGCATTTTTGTTGCTGTTGCCCCTTTTGGCGGCGCGTTACCTGGTGGTTTTCATACGAAAACCTGTTTCTAGGTCAGGAATTTTTTTCTCGATTCGATTCGATTCAATTGTAAGTGAATTCCATTGATGTGGTGACGTCACTTCCGGTGGAAGCAGCATGGCGATACATCTTTTGCGATTCTGCGAGCCACACGAGTATGGTTTGACACGGCAAGGCGGCTCTTGTCCTTGTCATCATCGCCTGTGATCCCGATCCCTCCGCGTAACCTTTTGTTTTCGACACACAGAACAACTGTCACTTCAAGAAGCTACAACACAGCGTCCCCTCCCCCCTCAGCAGACTCACACACGCAGATATCAACTGTCCTCACCAGCCACAGCAGACGCACATGGCATGGTTGAGAAAATTCAAGTTTCATATCACACCACTGACGTTAGATATTATTTTCTAACCGACTAAAATGTGCTCACCGCATTTGTGTGTTATGAACACACACGTCAGTCGTTCGTACCGAAGCTGATGCTGAAACTGAAAACTTGTTGTAGTTACCCACCAGTCGCACGACATTCGGCTGGATGACGGAGGCACACAAACAACACAAAAACGAAATGAAATGACAGCCGCTTACACGAAAAAGCTATGATGTGCCACAAGCAGCACAAGCGGCAGAAAATAAACGTGATCACCAACACCGCTATTGGGAGAGAGACCACCAACTGGTTGTACGGTTTATAACAAAATGAAAAACTCAGCCAAGTAACGAAGCGTTGTTGGACGCATGAACGGACGACGAAGGGCGAGAACGGGCAAACTGGCAAACGTGTAACCTAATAACAAAATTATTGTCAGTGTTCACATAAATTTCACATGGGAACTTTGTGGTCCCCCCCGACGTGCGATGGTGGTGGAAAATATGACAGGAGCGCGTTTTGCATGTGCTTCGTTGGATGCTCTTTACAGTTTAACTTCGTTTTTTTCTTTTTTTTTTTCATTTTGCGCTTGACATTTTCGATGACAGTGCCTGTCGATATTTAAATATCTGATCTGGTTTTTTTTTTTTTTTTTAGTGCGGACTTGTCAGTGAGACTGTGTCATCATCATGAGACGGAAAAGGGACGTGACGTGCATTACTAATAATGGTTTTTGCTTAAGATAGTTAAACAGAGCTTAACCGGATGATGAGACAGAAAATAAGTTTCCGACAATCAACGGGATGAAGACACTACACTGGCTGTCAAGAAACTTTGAATGTGTCAGAATTTGTTTGTTATTCAAATTTGTGGTTCAAATTGATTTGTTGATTTAGTGAAGAACATTGTCACGCTTCAAATATTGTAAAGATGGTGGAAACAGATCACTTGGAAATCAGGTGAAGTTGCAAAGTTGACATTACCCTCGTCAAACCACAGCATGCAATATTTCAGACTGATTCCTGGACTCCCTCGCACATCCATCAAAGGGACCAATCGATCTGTCTAAAGTGCTAAAGTCAACATCGGTCCATAAATTTAATTCTTAGATGATACAGAGACCCAAGACTTAATGCAAAACCATAATTGACAGAAGTAAAGTGAAGCTTTAGAAGTTTCCATAATTGCTTCTGGTGGCCGTCATGGTGTGGCAACCAGTCTAGGTCCGATTTCCGGTGTGACGAACCATTTTTTACAGTCCCACGTCTTTCTAATCACTAACAGTGCTCTAACAGCATGACTGTCTAGAAAAAGCTTCACAAAACTTGGCCGTTCGAAGTCGACATAAAACTGTAGGTCTCCTCCACCCGTGAAAGAACAATAGCACGAACAACACAACTGGTTGGTATAAAAGCTCTTCCACAGGCTGTAGCGCCACCCATAAGTTCTGAGGACTTAAGCAAAATTGATCTCTCATTCGTGTTTCTGTCAAACCAAGCTGAAGTGCAAAGGTACGTTTAATACCAGCTGTCATTTACGTTCGTAGAGAGCGATTGATTTCACTGCCATTTAAGTAAACAACCAAGTGGTTATAATGGTATCTTTTTTCTGTGTATTCGCTCGATTTACGTTCATTACGGTTAAGCCTTTAAACCCCTGGCCCTCGTTTGATGAATACTCGTTACACCCTGTGCGCCCAAATCAACATCTTCATAATGGACACAGTTTTCATGCATTGTTCTAATCTACCCATTAATTGAAGCTAAATCCAAGATAGTACATTAAAACGAAGAGAACAAAAATTGCAAGAACGAAGTCACATTGCACATAGATGTCCTGTCAAATTCGAAGAGGAACGACAATTCACAATAGAAGATTGGGGTCTGTTTACATTGAAGTTTTTTTTACTCTTCCAATGTTTTTAATTTCTCTTTTTGACAACTTCAACCAATTACACCAAAAACAAAAAAAAAGAAATATTCAGTGCGCTTATTCATCATAGATGCGTCATTGGAAACATTGCCTCTTCGTAGGGATTTACCCACAAAATATTTTGGCCTCAATTGAGGCAACTTGGAGTCAATTCTCGCTTTGTAATCTTTGCACGATAATGAAGTGCTTGGAGTATGTGCATTTCTCACGAGATATGAGTGATAAATAGGAAAATAAATAAACATTAAAATTTGATATTCAGAGCGGCAATCTAACCAAAAAACCACGTGCAATGCACTCAACGTGTTGCAGTGCACGACTTGCGCACACGCACAACACAAAAGTGGAAAAGGCGACCTCACGTGTCTTTTTTGTCTTAGCATTCCTAGACTTTGAAGCGCTAACAATGATTGAGTAATCGGTTACATGGGAGAAAGAAAACGATATTCCTATCTGAGTTATGTTTGGTATGCTTTTTTAGATTACATTTTAGACATTCCTGGGGACTTTTTGTTTCGGAACGAGGAAGATGTATATTATTGGTTGGAATTGGGATCTACAGAAGATGTCATGTCATTTGCACCAAGTAGAGACAAATGAATCGTCTTCAAACTTGTATAATGACCAACGAATGTAAAGCTTGCCATTTTCGAACGCTTTCAACTGTCGAGAACTGCAGCAGAATCATTCCCCGTGTCTTTTTTTTCCTTCAGAGCATCACTGAACTGAATATATTGACAAGCAATGACTGCTGAGTATATATGTATACACAAAACGGTTGGTTGGTCATTTGAATGCGTTCTAGTTTGTTTCTGCTAACACCAGACTTCTATGCTCGCTTGGAGCAACTAATTAACATCCGAATGTTGCTGATAATTCACAAAACTAGAGAAACAACTGTCAAACATGTAGATTCACATAACAGTGCGTGCTTTTTTCACATTCCCCTCGAGTAGCGCGAACACAAAAGCATTGATTGCGGGTTCTTGAGCCCCATTTATCATCACTGAATGTCTGAAAGTTCCTGACCCAGATCTTGCTCCTTTAACAAACTGAACCACTCGCAAAAGCTTGACATCCGTCACGCAAAGTAACCTCGAAAAGACCCAGAGTGTACGTAATACTCCGCACAATCTCTCTCCAACCCTTCATCGTACTAATTAGACTTTATTACAATCCACCGAATAAAAAGCAGGGTACATCAAGTACATTCATCAACTATAATACCAACCCCCCATCATCATCCCGTACAGCACCTCGACTTTGGTTAGGCTGTGTCAAGGTTTTCAGGTCAAAATGCCAAACACCCCAAGAGAGAGAGAACAGAGGGACAACCATTTACCCCCGAAAAAAAAACCAACGAAACTTTTATATTGGAATAATATATTCGGAAGCACAACACCCCAATCCCCATCTGCGAGAAAGAGAAGCGGATTCGTCTGAGTCATGCTCTCCTTTGTTTCAACTGCACAGTACACAACTATGAGCGCGCGCTCAATGGCAAACAAAGCGGATGGGCAATGAACTTTGGTATTTATTGCGCGAGACAGAGACTGCTCCCGTTCTCCCCGCATTTGGGGAACTTGAAAACGGTGCTGGCTCTACCATTTCGCTTTCAAACTGTCCAAATTATGTATGCACTCGCTGGGCTAACCCCTCTCTGTGTCTAAGGTCACACACGATAATATCGTTAAAGAACACTAACCTCGAAAAATGAAAACGAGAACGTGTAGAGAAGAGAAAAGGATACGTTTTCCTTGTGCACGATTACGATTACCAGGTGTCAGTCGTCACTTTCTTCGTCTTTTGCCTGCAGGCAGTGCACAGGCAATACAAAGTCCCTCCGGAAGTCATGTTGGTTGCACCGATGAGAGACACCAGCAAATACACAAACGTGCAAACGAGACGAAGGATATCTCTCTCCGCTGGGCATGTTACCATATTCCTGTTTGCCCTTACATCGATTCTTTTGATTTGCTCCTGGAGCAGATGCTGCTGTTGCTTCGGCTTCGCAGACACCTGTCCCAAAAAATATGGGAGCGCAATACGAAAGAAAGGTCGGCAAAAGACAAAAAAAAAAAGGACAGACAGGCACCATGTGTTCTTTTTCTGGCTTAGGACTGTCTACGGCGAGGGAGGGATCACATTTAGGATGGCAGCGTCTTCAAGATACGAGTCATTCACCCGAGGACAATGGCCGTTGTTCTCCTCGTGAGAGAATGCCCCGAAAACCGACCCGTGCATGTTTACCTCTCGCTTGTCTGGCGACGCGACGTATGGTTTGTTAACCCAAATTGAATCGGTATTGCCTAAAATGGATTATAATTACTGCCATAAGATAGGCACACAACAGCGCAGACACCTCAATGACTCAGAGCTTTATTGCGGCAATTCACATCTCATCCACGACGACTTCATTGCACCTCACCTGGGGTTCGTGATTAACGAATTATGAACACACTCTCTGCCATACACCAAGGATACACTCCTCTCTGTGCTCGCGTCTCTGAGTACTCATATCAACGTAACACTTGCATATTACAGAGGTGAGAGATGTGCTATCGTGCGCCTAGTCGATTTGGGTCAAGGAAAGTGAAAACATGGGCGGGCGGGCGGTCGGCCGGGTTTGGTCGAATTACAAGGTTGCACCCAAACATGGTTATGATCAAGTTGGGAATGATGATGGTATCGATTCTGACGTCAGAATTTCAAGATGTGACATTTGAGGTGACACATTTTGACCCGACTTTGATTTTGAGTCCCTTCCGGCGAAGGCAGAATGGCAAGGAGGACAAAATATGCGTGGTTCTCATGATGATTCTTTTCAGCAAATATCAGTCATTACAAGCCACGAATAGGAACACATTTGGAGCTTGCAGGCGAAACTGGTTTCGATTGAGGTTATGAATGCCAAGACAGTGTCTGCGGGGTTTTTCAACAAAATCACTGGCAGGTGAAACTGAAACTCTGAGATTTTTGGATTAGTAGTGATGATTGCAAGGGAAACCCCGCCAGAGAAGATCCCCAAAAGCGACCACCTACTTCGGTGGACTACTTCAGCAACTGGTTGATGACAACTGTTGGCGAAGAAGGAAACACGGGGATGTTCATTTTAGATTATTCCCACAAAAATATCATCACAGATGATCAATTTGCAGTTCATTCAGAAAGCTGAGCACGTTCAGTTCAGAATTCAACTGGATCGGTCTCGGAGATCACGAGAAGCACATTATGTTCCTGCCATGAACGATTAAAAACACAAGCATTTGCGAATGAACATCTCTGAACTAGAAGAAGGATTAGAATGCGATCAGAATTTCTTAGCCAAATTAACTGGCATACCTTCGGTCTGGAGCGTTAAGCTGTGACAGCTGATTGGTTATTTCCCACTTTGCAGCATATTGATTTGTTTGATAAAGCGTCCATCTGTTATGAAGTTTCCATTGTTTTCTTCTCTCTCATTTATTTCTGTCACGCCTCGTTTAGCATACATACTTGCGACAAGTGTAATCATACGTGAATTTTATATATTTTCGGCGATCTATTTACTTTGTACAACCCCGCCCCGTCGAGCCGACTTGAGCCTACTCCTCATCACTTATTGAAATTGAGGCCTAGAAAAGCATGCCACGTGGAAGTAATAGACTTCAAGAGTATATTACTTCCACGTGGCGAGACTTCAATGGCGTTGCATAACAACACTCGATGTGATTCAGTCTGTTCGCGACGATGTCGTGGAATTATATTCATAATCCGAGTCCGTCGTTCGGCCACTGTTCTGCCTGTGTCCAGATGTGCTCGTGAAATGAGGACTATCGCATGCAGAAGAGCTATTGAAAGATCGGAGGGTCTAATATTTCCGCTATCCGAATCAAAATTGAAGAGGCCCAGGGGCAACAAAGACTGTGCCTACGTCGTTCATATCAGGGGACCTCATCGCTCATCGAGAACGAGCTTACTGCTGCCGGCGAAACAAGGAAACTGGAACGTCGGTACCGTGCAACATAAACTGTGTCGTACAAGTCAGGAGACCCCATTGCTCATCGAGAACGAACTTAATGCTGCCAGCGAATCAAGGAAGCTGGAACCTTGATACCGTGGGCTGTATATACTCAACAAGGTGCTGCCCAGTGATAGGTACGTGATAGAGGACATTCTGAACATACAAAGCAATCACCGGAAGCTGAACACACAGTTTAAGGACAAATTTAAAGGCCAGTGCGAGCTCCCCGAAGAAGGTACTGCCGATAACACCAGCGATGAAGAAATGCATCAGATTTCGAGGCGGGAATCGAGGAAAAGATGGCCGACTTGTGACATCAAAGAAACATGGGTATAAAGGACTGCGACGGAGACTTTATGGGGACAGTCACACAGTGAATCGAAGCGGTACCCAAACTCAGATATCAGCTCTCAAAGACTTTATAGAATTTCCAGCGAATTTGTACTCCTTCACCGAAACACACTGTTCTAGCCGCAAATTAAACTCACTCAAAGTACGAAGAAGGGAATTTGCAACAAATAGAAATCCCAAGTTTTTAATTAAAATTCCAATTCAAAGAAATATCCATCCATGCAAACTCCCCTTAATGTCATCTGTCATTTGCCAAGTTTGCGCAATGAACTTCAAGGGGTCAACAACTCAAAAGTCTACTCAACATTATTGTATTTTCATAAGGAACATAACCTCCCCCCTCCAACACATAACGTATTATGTATTCGAATTCAATGCCAAAATCCAACTTCCTCTAATGGTCCATGTATTTATTACTTCCTTCAACTGTTAGTTGATATATTAAGCCGACAGTACAAGCTCTTTTATTTTATATATCCCAGCCTCAGCCATTCATCTCGACATGAATCGTGCCATAAACCCCGTGTGTCGTTAAACGTTTAACAGTTATTTTATTACTCCCCGCAGGTTTGTTATTTAATTTTACCTGCTTCATCGCTCATCCTCAGTTCAGATGACAGATGTGCTCGTACCTTTAGGTCAATTCAATTCAATAAGCCTCATAATTATTTGCAAGCATTTTATTCATTTCGGGACGAGACCAGACGAACCAGAAATATATATTCTCAAACATGCTTGAAATGGGTATGTTACAAGAGAGATGCCGGCAAACAAATAGATCCGTCTTATCAGGTTGGTAACCTTTTGTCATTTCTATTCTATTCACCATATTCCTTTGTGCGTGTGGGTGCTCCGTGAAGGTGTATATTAGAGCAGCTGTTGTTATGATTTCCAGCGATCTTTGATAACAAAGGCTCGGTTGCCAGACTGACTTTTATTTACTTCTCAGACATAATTTGTAAGAAAAATAAAAATGGCGACTAATTATCTGTCAAAAGTTCACTGAAATTGTCATTCCTTCCTTGTTTCTTTTCACATTACTAACATTTCTCAAAAAAATCATAAAAAAAAAGCAATCCAGTCACATAGGAAAACATACTTTTACTTTTCATGACATGAACGATGTAGATATGCAGTTAAGTACGATTGTAAAACGAATCCAACATGCGAACAAAGCCTACGTCAGTGTGGTTCATTTGTGAAGAAAAAAAAAACAGAACAGCACAAATCCCATAGCAATTTTGTGATCTACTATACTTTTTTGCATACACGCTTCGTTCTTTCTAGCTTTTCAATCGCTTATCAGTGATTTAGTGACATTTGAGGCGATCGAAGACGTCATTTTTATGACTTAATGCCTGTTAATGTTAAGTGTCATTCTAGTGGTATGTTCACATCAATGTGAAAGTGTCGACAAGAATGTAACATTATTATTTTTTTAAATCGACAGGAACATAACTTCCTAACGGTAAAGCTCTGTTTTTTATCGGGTGGGTGTGTGTGCTTAACGCAGGTAAAAAAGCGAATGTGGTTTGGGTACAATTGAACGAATCATTTGAGGAAATCACTTTGGGACGTCGTTATGGATAAATTTTAACAGATAACGACGTGGATGGCATTGCGTTAGAGCTTTGAACCTTCGATTGAATGCTTTTTTTTTTTGTTTGCTTTGCTTTTTTTCCAATTCCAAACAGAGCTTAGGGGGGCCAGCCAAATACCATAAAATATTGCGTCATATATTCAGCGTGAGTAAAAAAATGTGACGATAGATTCCCCCAAACGCTTGTGATTTATTCTAAGGCTTCACCTGTAAAGTAATGCATAATGTGGCATGTTATGAGAGTAGGAAAAGTCAGGCATATGAAGATTTGGCAGATGATACATTAGACGGGAAATGCTTCTGGGCGTTTCGCCTACAGCCTAAACATCAGCTATTATAAAGATAACCGTCTAAACAGCTGATGCAGCCTTGTCCAGCGACGAATTTGAGGGATTTTTTGACAGCTAATCACAGAATTGACTCAAATGTCAAATCGCTGTAAAAAAACTATGATAAAAGTTGTCATCTTGTGTGTTTCTATGTACATATGTATGTATATTTATTGTGATTTTTTGTTTGTATTACATTTGCACGAATTCGTGGATAGCGACCTCGGTTATGATGACATTTCGGTTACAACGACGAAGTGAAAACTTCGCTTATAACGACGTTATGAGCGAATTCTACTGTATATCACTTATGTGAGATAGTTGTCTTTGTGCTTTTAATAAGAGTTGATTTCTGGTCTACAATAGACTGCCACGCCTATGACAGGTGACAGGTGACAGCAGTGCTGTTTTGTGGATACCTCTAAAGATGTGAACATCTAGTAGAGTGCATTTTAAGTGCATGGGTAGTCAAGTTTGTCTTCAAATCCAAGTATTCTGGCAGGCGAATAAATGAAAGAGACGGAGCCTTCGGGTATAGGATATTCCAAGTCCAAATCCACACAACTAGTGGTTTCGAGCGCATAGCTGAAGGACTGCGACAGTAAGACCAAGTAGGCGCCCTATAAGTAACGCAGCCACATCAATTTAACTAAACAATGTGCAACAATCAGAGGGTAGTCAGATTGTGCACAAAAATGACACCAGCTATGTCCCACCGTGGTCAAGATCAGAGATCGCTTCGTTGATTCATAAAAAAACTCACTCGGATCTCATTCAAAAGCAAACATGGACATCGTAATGAATTCAGTCAAGAGAGGCATACCGAACTCTTGTGATGAATACGAAAAAAATTGAAGAGAACGCAGCCAAGTCTGAGATTATCATCCTAAACCGATGACTCAAGCTATTGGGAGTTAATTATTTAATCTTGTGAAATGACTTTCATAAAATCAAACCTGAAATATTTGCAATTTCAATAGTTAAAAATAACATGATAATCGTTATCTATATCTACAAAAGTTAACCACTATCCGAACCAGGCGCACAAGAATGTGAGGCTTGAGGCCAATAGAGACCCACGGACGGTAAGGGAGGACAAACATAAACCCTTTCCGGTGCAGTGAGGCACCTTTCGTTACATATCAAATTGATAGAAATCTCACACAGCAACACATTTTCACTTTCATCACTCAGAGCTTCTTCGATCTCTTCAAGTGACCAACAGATCTGTGTCACTTGACAAATTTACATCTTTCCACACTCCTTTTACGCCGTTTTAGGCATAGTAAACTGTTCCATTGCCAGAAGCTTTACAAACAAACGAACAAAAAATCACGCGTACACAGCAACAAACCCGCGGGCTGTTCAAAAGCGAAAAACCAAGGCGGTGATCGGTCAATTATCCCCGATAAAATTCACCTGTGTGCTTCGACTCACATGAGCGTAACATGGTGTTCCGACCAAGAGAACACACACGCACACCCTAGCAAATTACTCACACACCCGACAACGTCGAATGAATCCAAAAAGTACAAAAAAAATCGCTACCGACAAGAAAGAGAGAAGTACAAAATATTTAATTACACTACTCTGCGACTTGAGCACACAAGGTCTCTTCAGTCTTCAGTGTTCAGTACTTTGACAGAAAGTACGATACAAAAGCGAAAATGTGATGAGAGTAATACATGGCCTGTGTGTTGGTGGACCCCAACAATTGCGTCACGGTTGCTCACAAAAATCCACACACGAAATAGGTCACTTGCAACCCCATGAAGGAGTGGAAATTCATCATTCGAGCGCGCATACGACGCGAATGATGCACTTCGGGTGCAGTCCGGCTGAAATAATTTGACAGAAACAATGACAACTGACAGCAGCTTTGTTCCCCTCCAAAATTGCACTGGTGCACATAGCAGTGTTTGATTTGATTTTCCTCTCATGCTCGTGTGCTGCTGTCAATTTCAAAATTCATGTTTCACCACTGACGGGGGTCAGTGGAAATCAGTGGAAAAATGGTAGAAAAATAAACTGTGTATGCTAATATAATTGACAGCTTCTGAGGACTACTTTACAAAGCAACGCCCACTGGAACAGAGATGATGGTGGCAAACACACTTATTTAGGTGTCGTTTTAGCAAGATAAAAAAAATAATAAAACTCAAAAGCTACAAACGAAATACACCAAATACCCCGACGAAGCAAGTGTATGGGAAATAATAATAATAATCCCAAAGAGAATGACAAGACAAAGAAAAAGAGAAAATCAAAAGAAACGAATCCGCTGCGCGGCGGAACAAAATACAACTGTACTTGCCGAATAAAGCCCATCTGACTATGTAATGTTAGTTTAATTGATTAGCGAAAAAAAAAATATATTAAAATCATTGTGGAGCAAATCAAAAGAAGACGAAGAGAGCGAGCCACAATTACGCACACCAACGTGCGTGTGTGTGTGTGCTCACAAGCAAGGTGGCTGGCAGACAGACGGGGCCAAGGGGTGGCAAACAAACGGGAAAATAGAAATACATAAGTACAGTGCTTATGGATGATTGATATACAATACTCTTTTCAGTGTCAGTAATTCTTTTTTTTCTCATTTCATTTCATTTCTTTTTCTGCTGCTTGTGATGTGATTTTTATTTTTCTTTTTTGGGTGTTGTGCGCTCCCGGAACGATACTCCACAATAAAAATGTGGTTTGCTTAATATAATATACATACGTAAATGTTCATGTGTGTTTTTTTTTAATTTTTTTAATTGAGAAATAGTCACATTTGAGGCATGCAGCGGGAGCTTTAGCTTCGAACCATCATGTGTCAACAGTGACAGGTAACACCGGAGCGGTAAAATTAAATTTGCTGGCTTGTTAAAAATTTGTTAGGTTCTCCTTTAAGTGAAGTGATTGATTTTGAAATAAATACGGATTCCATTGACTTGGATGGGCCGTCAATTCATGCTTCATCCTTACATTATTTGTTTATTTTTTTTTTTCAAACGAACAATGGCTGGCGAACCATTGGGAAGTGAGTAATCGTCTTGGAAGAAGAAAAAAAACAAAGCAAAGCACAGGCAACTTCAAAGCGAAGTATTAATGATGCAGTGTGGCTAGCTTTTCTGCGAACATTTCCAACAAAAAGCATATAAGATCAAATGGAAATATTATTTTGCCACTCTGATTGAAGAAATTTATAAAATATGTCCCGGAGACAAGAATTTACATTAGACTAAGTAGGTAGCGAAATATGAGTTATCAGAGCATTGATCATGAAAGTCCTCTTCTCTCTTACTTTAAGATAAGCAGAAATGCCACAATTTATAGCTCTTGTACCTAACAAAGTCCCCTTACCACCAGGCTTCATAAGCAAACAATTCAGCTTTTCATAAAAAGGAACGTACTCCGAGAAAAGCAACGGCCAGAAGAGACGTCGACGTCCCAAGAGGTTAATCACAAGCAAATAATAACAAAAGTTCAAACATTGAATTGCCAATAAATGCCAAAGCCAACCACTGAAAGCAAATGTTGATAAGTGGCAAACTCTGGGGGTTGGTGGTGACCTTCGCAATAAACGATACTTGAGCCCACCTTAGATAACGACATGTGGAGGCGTTTCTATTTCGCACCGTCCTGCGCGATTCGAGATAGGCGAAATAGCTGATATTTTGAGAGACTTCTAGAAAATTCAGAGGGTTTTCTCTAGAAAGTACTGGGGGCATGAATGGGTAATGCCTTGGAGGGTACTTGATGTTATGCGAAATGCCAAATATGATGTCCATCCATCAATTGTACAAGCAAAGTCTGAGTGGTTGTATAATTGAAAGATTCTCGCAAGGGAGTGAGTTAAAATTCCGGCTTAAAATTTAGCGCCATGCGCAAAACAGGTACAGTCCGAGAAATTGTTAAGATTGACTCAACAATTGTAGTAATCCATATCTTTAAGGTGTTAGATTGTTATCACTTAGTCACTCGATGGTAGAGGGACGTATACACACTCCCTCTCAAAAGTTTTCCCTCCCCTTCATAGGTAACAAATGAAATGAATTGCACAAGCGCATGCCGCATTTTCTAGACATTTGAGCATTAAAAAGTGCTGCAGCTTCCTGATGCCTGGACATAATCATATAGTTTTCCATCGCATAACGAAATCAAGAAACTGGCACGCCTCCTATCTACATCAAGTTTGAATGAGGACAATTTGGATTATAACCGATGTAGAAACAAATCAATTCTGTTTTTAAAACCCAAATTAAGCTCTGTTTTGAGATCGAATATAAAAATCAATGCGCCCTTCAGTCTTCCTGAGCACCATTCCACGTTCGAATGGACGCTTCTTTTCGCACAAAAACGCCTTGAAGGACTATCGAAATAAATGATCCCACTGTTTGTGTGGGAATTATGCCAGTCACTTGTCGCCTGAACGTACCAGTCATAGTGGGAGACACACCAGCATTGTTATCGTTCTCGAAACAACCGAGCCCCGTTGTGATAGGTACAGACTGCCCGATGTCCGGTGCTGTTTTATTTTTAGATAACCTATTTACATCAGGAACACAACTTTGATGCAAGTACTGACCGAATCGCCCATCTAGGCTATCAATCAAATATCTGGCGCAAGCATTGGAAAGTCCTTGCTTGCTGATTTGAATTGTAAAAACTGCACACAAGAAAGGAAAAAAATGTACACATTTTGTAACACCACCCTTTAGAAAAGAAAAAAAAGGGGAAAGCCTCCCCCTTTGTCATACCACTTGTCCTAAATAGCATCACGTTCAAACGCAAAATTTATAGGTTCCCCGATTCCCTTTTCATTTTCGTTCTTCCTTCCTTTCAAGCTTCACTCCCTGTTTATGCACTAATGTCTGCCTTGTCTGCGTACGGACGTGTGTATGGTTTGCGATTAAAGCGCATGCCTTGAGATCTACACCACCCTGTTGTTATACAAGGTAATGAACGATGAAGAAACACACACAAATGCTCACAAGAACAAGAACAAATAAAAAGAAATGCAAAAACCAAAACCAAAAAGGAGGCATAGTGCCGAGTGCGCCAACAACAATACAATAACTTTGCAATCAGCTGTGTGTGTCACCTATAGTTTGTCCTGTCTATCAGAGGATGTGGATGAGATAGAGAGAAGGAGCAACCGAGTCCTGTGAGCACACAGAACAGGGCCAAAGATCATCAACTCTTTTCCTTTCTACTCTGAAAAAGAAACACTTGGGAACCAGAAGACGAAAAAAAAAACACATGTATACAGTGAGAATCGAAAGAACGAGGAGTGTTTTTTGTCGGACATTTTCCGCACTTTTTTTTTGTACTTGTTCTTCGCCTAAAGCATGCGGTGTGGTGATGACACCGAAAAAAAACTCTCCCTCTAGCCAACTCTTTCGCTCAAATACACCCGATTACGGCTGAATTGCTTTGCCCCTTTTTCATTCATTATTCGTCTCTTTCCCGCACTTACACTCAATAACACACACACGTGCACGGCCACAGAGTATATCAATTCTTGCCGAGAAGAAGAAAAAAAAAATCTCATAAGGGAAAAGTTATATCGACGGTACAAGAAATTGAGAACGAAATCAACGAACGACGAGCAACACACAAAAGAAAACCCCCCAAATGTGTTTTCCACCACCACCACCTCCTTGCTCCTTCAACAGACCTACATATTTCGGGAATATTTCGCGAGAAGGCGAGACTCTGTCTCTCGTCTCTAGAGAGGGAATTTTCTATGAACTTCCTCCGAATCATACTTAGTATTTTTTTTTTCTCACCAAAAAAAATGTTGTTTTATTTTTGTTTCACTCACCATTCTTCTCACGAGATATGTATCAAGAAATTGATAATTTCTTCCGTTTATGTTATTCTTTATATTCGAACGCACTTAAAAATTATGAACAGAGGACGCAGAGGAGATATGAAAAACAAAAAAAAAAATCCTTTCTTTTAACTTCTCGTGAACTTACTCATCCAATTCACACACAAAAAAAAAAATAAAACGGAAAACAATTCTCAAAGAAAAAATAATATAAAACTATTTGCCAGTTTTTCTTTTCTTTTCTTCTCCGCTGAACAATACAGAATACAGTTAAAACAAAAAAAAAAAAAAAACCAAGACCGATCCAGAATCGGAAAGAATGAGACAAGCAAAATGTGAAAGAAAAATAATACAAGACGAAAGAAAAAAAAAACTACTAATAATGAACTGAACGGAATTTCACACAAATTTAACGTTTGATTCACCTTTGATTCGATTTGATGTATTGGTCCAGAGTATAACTACATATAATGCATTCGCATTTGTTTATAGATTATTTTGAGTTGTATTTTATTGTGATATTTTTGTTTTAAAAAAAAAACGCGTGAAAATGCGATAAAAGAGAAATTTTTGAAAATTTTCTCTGCGGAGCTATTATGACTTGTGTGTGACACATGAGAAAAATCCTTTACGACGACTTCAATCGCAGTTGGTGTGCAGCCATTTTGTACCCGCACACACGACACACGACACACGACGACGACGACGGAGGAGAAGACGACGACGACAACGACAACAAGAACGAACGAACGAACAAACGAACCAAACGAACGAACGAGCGAACGAACGAACAACAGCGACAGCAACGGCGACGAACGACTACGATGTTATTTTATTATGATGAACCGCAGCAACGACAAGATACGTACCGTCGTGTATGTGTTGAGTGGATTGAATGTGCTGCGATCGAATACGGGTAAACGCCGCAGCTCCACTGGGTTCCTTGGAAAATACGTTGTATGTGAACAGCGCCAAAATATTGTTCGTCATTTCTATTCAGCCATGGATGTAGATAGCTGAATGTGTGCGGTTCAACGCCATATGATTGCAATGCTGTTCGAGTGTGTTGGTGAGAAATGCTAATCATACAATAGCTGAATGAGAATAAAACACCTGCGGGGGTGGGTTTTTTCTTTCTTTTTGCGAAAATGAAAAACTCTAGATGAGAGAGCAAAATTCTATGCTTCAACGGGATGAATTCATCGGAAATTGTTATCGAGCATCAAATGAATGAAAGATATAAAAATATTTGCAGAAGTTATGAAATGTATATATTCCAGTGCAAGTTGGGGAGTATTTCATGTGCTCCCCCACCTTCGATGCAAGTTCCACAATCCACTCTTGTTGAGGGGACGTTCACATCGTAAGGTCTGGCGTCGAGTCGGTTGCAAGTGAGGTTGAAACTGCTTGTCGAAGAAATGGAACGTCTACAACTGCAACTAGAGTCAATAATTTCTTGAATAGACACAATCGCGCGCAACCACCTGCAGCGTTTAATTTATTCCTGAACACAAGTAGGGTTAAAAACGGTTGCTTTTTGTGGCCACAACTGGGATGAAATTTCCTGAATCCTCGTATAGCCCGGTGCACCCCAACTGTTACGTCTCATTAAATCCTGAACAATTTAATCAGACACTAAGGACTTCTTCGGAAATTTTTGCCGAAAGAGCGACCTAGATAATAGTCCCTTGCGCCAGTATTTTAATCGCCACCATCTAAATAGAACCACAACCGCAACCTCTAAATTTTAAATCAGCTCCATGCATTGCCTAAATAAATTAAAAAAACCTTTGCGCAATATAATCGTACCCTAAGGTTACCCACTTCAACGGTGTCATTACAGTTCATGCAATTCGTTATGTTGTTGTTGGTCGTTTTGACGTTTATTTCACTTTTTCACATCCATCCCTATCCCGTAAACGAGAAATGTTCAATTTGTAAACACAATGGTTTTCATAAAAACATTTATATTTCTTTTCCTGATTTCGCCATCGTTGCAACAAAATGATGAATTTCACGAGGAACTTTTTGTGAAGCCACTCGCCAGCGGTCATGTGAATACATATTTTCAATTCACAACACGATGGAAATTGGACGCCGGTGATTCTTGTAAGTTTTTCTTTCCCATTTGACATTAAGCTATTAGTCCAATCTGATTTAAGTCAATATCCAACAGTACAGAACACAAATTTGATGCCACTGCGAATTGCAGAAATTCTGCTTCATTTCGATGTAAAGGAATTGCACATCAGTCTGACGCAGGGACTGTGGCGATATGAACAGTGGGGGTATCCGGTTGTTGACGCTGCGCCTGGTGCTGAAGCATGGGCATGGTTCAGTGGAAAGAATCTAACGGATGACGATGTTGATGTGCAGTGGAAGAATTTGGCCAGCACATTCTCAGGTGTTCTCTGCTCGTCATTGAATTTCATTGACAAGACCAATAGTGTGACGCCGAAGCACTCGTTCCGACCAAGATTTGGGGCCACATCGGAGAACAAATTCATAAGGTGACTAATCGATATCATCGTCAGCACACAAATATGCTCATTTGTGATCCCTTTGCAGGTATTCTACGCTGCCTCGAGAGATAGTTTGCACAGAGAACTTAACGCCATGGAAGAAGCTCCTTCCATGCAACAGCAAAAGTGGTTTTGTGTCGTTGCTGAACTCTGGGTTCGTTCATAATACAAACTATCATTCGCTGGGAATCTCACTTCGAACATTCTGCGAGAATTATTCGGAAGGCTGTGTCATTGAACTGGTGCAAACGGCAAACATGGTCTACGACACGAAACTCTTGGCGAACAACGACTTCTCCTTGCGCCGCATGTTTGGACAGGGAATGAACGGAGCATGTCCTTTGGCTAGCTCCAGCAAAGTGTACGTGGATCTTGACAACGAAAAGTACTCGGTTACCCCGCTACCTGAATTGAATTTCACATCGAATCGTGGCGGCACTACTACCCGTTTCGGCTTGTACGACATTCAAAAGGAAACACCGAACAAATTGTTCAACGTCGCATGGGTACTAAAAAATAAGGGAAATCTGGTGACAATCTCCCCACCGCCACCATTGTACGCACATCGGTACATTCTCGGTTATGGCCAGGAGCGGGGTAAGATAGTTACAGAAATAACCAACAATCATTGGGCTCCTCTAGATCTTTTGCTGCAAGAAAACATTCCGTGGTTTGTTCCATCCTACATGCACACACTCAAGCTGACAACGGGCGAGACCACCATCGAACCAATTGATGTGCATTACATTCCCGGGGTGCAGCGTGAACGGCCGTATCACCTTGAGGTGGCATTTAGAATTCCAGCCAAGTCAACAGTGCGCGTGTCGTTCGACTTCGACTATATCTTCCTCAAGTGGATGGAATACCCTCCCGACGCTAGTCATGGCCACTATTTGGGCTCAGCTGTAATAACCGCACTTCTTCCGGTGGGACGGAACTACACAGCAATACCATTGGATGGGTTTTTATTTGAGCATTCCTTCAATGCTAGTCGCCCGTCTTATTTCCTCCAAATTCGCACTGAAACGCTGATTCTCTCGCTGCCTGTACCTGATTTCAGTATGCCTTATAATGTTATCTGCCTGGCCTGTACTGGTGTGGCGCTGGCCTTTGGACCTATACACAGTGTGGCAACGAAAAAGATTGTGATCGAGAAAAAGGACGAGCCGCAATCACTGCTCGGAAAGATCAAGTCGAAAATATTCGGCAGCGGCAGTAAAACGGAGGAGGCTACCGAGAGTGAGGCTGCCGCTCCTTTATCGGAACAATCTTGAACATTTGGAGGGAAACGGCGAGTAGCTGCAGGGCGTAGTATTACTTTTGTTATTTTTGAGTTGCGCTTGTATTCTTTAGACATTTGAAAATAAATTGTGTTTGTAAAAGAAATCTGTTGTTTTGGGGGGAGTTTCAGATTCTTGTTCCCTTTGCCATCATCTCTCTTCGTGTGATACAGTGTAGTCTCACCTATACGAATATGAGTGAAATGTTCCGTATGTGTTGTGCACGGTTAAATGGAGTATCGCCGGGAAACGAGACATTTTTCATTTAACTCAATATCACGTTTAAGTGAGCTTCGTATAAGTGAGACTCCACGGAATCTACTTTACCTGCTCTGGCACTTGCTACGGAAATTAAGTAGCATTTGAGTTAGTAGCAAAGGAGGAAGATTGCTCATGAAAGACCAAAAGGACTTCAGCAAATTAAAATACAGTGACCACCCAATCCATTAATCAACCCTTTTAACACTTCTCGAAAAGTCTACAAGCATCGTCATTTTATTCGTCCAACTCACTCCATGGTAGCGAATAAATTGTAAATATTTTATAATAAATGTTCAAATATTTAAAATAAAGTTTATCTCAATCAAAGTGACATTGTGAACGCACCCCATAAGGAACGCTCATCATCTCAAACAGCAGCCAACTTCGTGTGACAACTTCACCATAGCAAATTTTTTCGTCGGGTATCCAAATCTGTCAAAACGGGGATAGATAAATTTAGAGGCCCAGAGACACTTTTTCCGGGAGAAAAGTCCACATATCCGTACAATTCGATTACAAAAATTTTAACTAAAAATTCAAGCCGCCAATTATTTCGTTTTCACCAACCAAATGTAAATCGTGAGTGTGAAGTGTATTAAAAAGAATCGAATACTCATTACCAATGCGTGTTGTGTTGATTTTTCTTATTTCATCTACTCGCTCGCATATATAATAAAAAGAAAAGAAGCAAAACGAAAGAAAAAAAAAACTGACGGCTTCTCTTTTTGGCGTTCATCCAAAAAAAAAAAGGGGGGAACTAATCACAAGCAAAATCAGAGAGATTCAACCGAAGCAACAACAAAAAAATATAAGCAGAAGCGACCGCCAGCAAGACTAACAGCAAAAAAGAAAAAAAAAAGTGAAGATTGCTTCCCACTTCAACTCTTGTGTCTCTCTGCATATTCAAAAATTTCGGATTTAGCTGTTTCGTTATTTTTTTTTTTTTTTTTTGTGTTTCTAATTTCTTTTTCTTCAGACATTTAGGGTCTAGTCGCGTCTAATTTTCGTGTTTTGCACCTTTCGGCGAGACGCGCGTATATGAGGCATTGGTGCTATACCAATGTGGTCACTTCTTCAAATGAAATTCCGAGCGTTCTTGGTCATAATATCAAAAGTATGGACATGCATCTGTTTTATGTTCAATCGGCAAATCCGTGCTGTAAGTATGAATTCTTGTTTTTGTTTATAAATGAAGTCCTACCGAATAGTTGGGTGATTTATGGGTATGCCGCCACTGCCATTACTAACCATCGCCGACTAGACGTATTGTGCATGTGCTGTGCTTGTAGTGTAAATAGTCAACTCAACCTTAAAGGATAAAAAGGAAAAAATGAAATGAAACTCCACCTGCACCTGTCCTTCGACGGTGGTGAATGGCGGGATTTTTTTTCCGTTTTCCTTCTATCCTACACCCACTTTTGAGAAAAAAAAAGAAAAGAGTAGCGCTCGCGGAAAAAACGTTCGTTGGGGGATGGCCGGCATTATTGGTTGCGCGATAAAACTATTATCGTCCACAAATGCCTGAAGGCAAATTGACAAAAGGCTCACTCGAGATTAGATTATTTGTTTTCCCTCTAGCCAGTGTTCATGTTAAGACATTCACGTAATCGATAAATGCCAATATCAGTGTGTTCTTATTGGAGAACTCTTCTAGGGAGCACTGTGTTTGATATGCCTAGAACACCACAAATGGTGTAGGTACCACCCATCGAGTGCCGACTGCACACAGCACAGCTCATGTAATTGAGCTAGTGAGCAAAACAAAAAAAACGACAAAGACAGAATAAAAAAAAAAAAATATCAACATCTGTCTCAGCAGAATTTGTGAAACGAATGCACTTGCATTTGAGTGGAAAGGGGGGAGTGTATTGGTAATGTGCCTTATATCTGGAGCATGACAGACAGCGTAACTTGTCATAGGTTTCAAATTGGCAATTCAAAGGTTTTTGGTTGTGCCCCGACGAATGCCGTTGAACTCTGAACCGAAAACGCTGAAGATAAGGTGGTTGAACTCGGTTAACTTGTTGATGTATTCGAATAGTGATTGAATTCATGTGTGTATGCATGAGTGTGAACATAACTAATAGGACTGTATAATTTCGCAAGAACACAGGAAAAAATGTTGTGCGCCATTAAGCTAGATATGACACGATTTCTCTGAAGTAGCGAGCCATGCTCGCCGATAACGGGTATAATGACAAGGCAACTTGCAGTCGGCAGACCTTGGACTTTAAGACTGTGTTGACTTTAAGAATATCTTACCCAAAAGTTAACTCATTTCTCAACTATTGACAGTTGCTGTTCTTACGTGATGTATCGCGCTTGAAGCAAAAACATGGATACCCGCTCATGTTTGAATGATGGACATGTTGGACTACGACGCTCGGGCGAACAACTCAGACGCCCGTTTGGCAGACCACCCAAATGGCGTTTAGCTGAGTGAGGAACTCGATGAACGCAGCACATGTGAATAGTGAGTGCTCTTTGATCACGTGTTTCGTTCAAAAACATTGCGAAAGCACGACGCCACAGTCTTGCGAATGAAACATACATGCAGTGACTAATTCCGGGGAAATATTTTCTCGCCGGGTCTGCTAGGTTACATTCCCCATGCAGACTGGAAGGAATCTCAACTTGTTCAGATGGGCATATAAATGATTCAATTCATAAACAGACTACTCATTTTTTTTCTTTCAAAAATGAATACACATGCGTTCCTGAGTTTAGCATACATACGTACATCTGACTTGCCGAAAGAAAACGTTGCAGTTCGCAATAGAACGCTTGATGGCACCACTAATCATGAGTCAGTCGCATCTGTGGTTTTCGTCAGATGCAGCGAAGGCAATAAATAATCCAAAATATCATACAGTTTCTTTATTCAACCCCCCTTTTTTGGCTTCGTGAAGATATTGTGCTAATTTTAAACAAATGGGTGCACAATGCGATGCCTGCGCTCTTCACGTTGCGCTTATTCTGGCTTCATACGTTTGTTTAAGTGCGAAGGCATAAATACACATCAGTCTCAACTCTCAAGGGCCACACCATTGAATATATGCACAAACTTACGTTGCAACATGAATTGAATTGACCATGGCCGAAGAGCTACTGGGGGAAACTAGCTCGTATTAGGTCGTATTAGGTCGTAAAGATCGAACTTCGTAAAGATCGTTTCAAAAATTGGGCTCCTTATGCGAATCTGAATGTAAGCGCTTACAGAGCAGGTCAAGTAGCATAAATACTAAATATAATTTTAGGTAGACAGGTGGGTGTGTAAGTAGGTTTTCTAATTATAATGAATAGTCGGACTTAGCCCAGAAGAGTAGTCCCTTTTTGCCACCATGCATGTCAGTTACCTTCAACTTTGAAAACCAGCAACCGGAAATAAGGATGGCTGACGCTAACACGCATACATTGGTTGTAGAAGAAGACGTGGTTTTTACTTCGAGTTGCTACAATAGCTATATGAGCAGAGAAGATTTTAAACGGTTTCCTCCTCCTCATCTCTGCAACTTCTGCAGAAGTCCTTTTAAGTAAGATCCAACCCGAAGGCGTGTGTGTTAATGACACAGTGCGCCGTTATAAAGTAGATTTGAGCCCTAAGAGCGGGCGCAGGTTATGTGAAAGGTTAGAATTGACAGTAGACCATCAACGATTGGTATAGTTAATCCCGTAATGCATTGAAAGATGATAGACTTGGGTGATAGGTCTCCGGAGTGGAGAAGTAATGTGCCGATAACAAGTCTAGCTTTGAAATGTCTTAGAATGTTACAGTGTTCTGGTACTCACATAAGATGAATGTTAAAATAGTTGCCTTGGTAGATAGATAGAACAGTTGAACTTCGTTTGTGTTATACGATCGAACAAAAAATAAGGGCTTTTCAATTGGTGAGCGTTTTGGCTACAATTTGTAAGGGTTCTCGATGTATTTCCTAAGCTTTTTAGTTTTAAAACTCCCTTTTGAACTTTTGTCGCACGTTTTTCATCTCATCGGAAAACAATTTCCTAATCAACTGTAGAAGGAAAAAGCTGCGGTATGGGAATCCATTTCAAATGATTACAATATAAGGAATCGATCTCATTAACGAACATCAGATGTCAGAGGGAATAAAATACGAAAGTTCGAGGTTTAAACGAAATCGAATAAATTGTTGAACTGAAGTGTAAACCAAAAGTGGTGTTTAAACGTCCACTGTTATACTGGGCATAAGGCTTTCCAGCTTCAGTAGATGTTTTGCAGTTTTACTGATAGGACGTCGCTGTTTGTCTTGCTTTTGACGGGCAATGTCATTAATGAACCAAAAGTTTGGACTTGGCGAAGGCAAGCAAGTTGTAAGCCGACTCGAGCTGATTCAGTCTACAGCCACAACTATTCGCTTTCCGCTTTTTCCAGGCTTAGGAATGAATTTGAATAACATTGGATATCATTCGCTTATTGTTTCGAATGTAGATCGCGGGGATGAACAAATTTCCGATCGGCATGTGATCTATTATTTGCAAGGAAGTGTTAAGTTGACGATCTACCCGACACGGGGGAATTGCATAGCTGCAGTTGCGGCTTATACCGGGTGGGTATACACCCTGCGGTGCCAATATCGCCGTGAGTTTGTAGATATGTTAGTGTCCTTACGACCTTGCGCCCGTGGTTCACTGGTTCACTTAGAGTTTATACCCACATGTTGAGTTCATTGTGCCCTTAATAGTAGATGACTATCTACTGTGAGATTTTTTTGTGAAGGGTGGTTAAATTTTAAGGGCCGATGTTGATTTTGAATAAAACACAAATTATTTAGGAAATTATTGTCATTTCTTTTTATTATGATAATATTGGTATGGTTCAATTATGTATGGAACAAAATATCGCCAAAATGGAGGCCGCGACCTCGGCGGCACACCTCCATCCGATGGTCCAAATTTTCGATGACGCTGAAGCATAATTGAGGTTCTATGCCGTTAATGTGCCGAATTATCTCGACGTCCAACTTTTCTTTCAAATAACCCAAAGAAAAAACTCCAACAATGTCAAATCACATGATATTGGCGGCCAATTGACATCGCCGCTACGTGAGATAACACGGCCATTGAATTTGTTGCGCAAAAGAGCCATTGTTTCGTTAGCTGTGTGGCAAGTGGCACCGTCCTGTTGAAATCACATATCGTCCACATTCATATCTTCCAATTCGAGCCATAAAAAGTTCGTTATCATTTCACTATAGCGAACACCATTCCCAGTAACTGCCTGACCAGCCTCATTTTGGAAAAAATACGGCCCGATGATGCCGCCAGCCCATAAACCGCCAGTGACAATCACTCTTGGATTATCATTCGCCCAAATGCTGCAATTCTGCATTTTTTTGCACGATTTTTCCGATTGTACGCACATTTGGACGATTAAATTGACCGAAAAAATCACGAAGTGCACGATATGCATTTTGATTTGAACGCCCACTTTCCTAATAAGCCCAAAAACTTTAACGCGTCGCCCGATTGTGTATCTTTCCATGGTTCAAATGAGTTAGTCTGAAATTGAGAAATGTCAAGTGAAATGCAGAAAAAAACTTGACGTTAAGGTGTGGTTCACATTCAACATCGGCCCTTAAAATTTAACCACCCACATCTAAAACCATCCCGATTCGTATCTTGGGAGGTTTTTCAGTTCTACACCGTGTTCAAGCCCTACGAAGAAGAACTTTCCCAGGAACTGCTCATTTTCTTTGCTTAGGCTCGCCATTCGCATTCGACTCTATTTCTGCTTTATCTCTAGAGGTCCAGCAACAGTCGTGCGGTATGTTCAATCGCAATGCATGCATGCCTATAGCACTGCCCCGGTAAGGACTCCTTGCGCACTTCCTTGCGACTAAAGTTGATTAATGATCTTCATCTCTTATTACTCACCGTTAGCCACAGGGTCCATGCTGTTACTGCAAATTCCAGACGAAGCCATCGGGTTCTGGCTCTGTCCAGGGCTTCGTATTGTTGCCATGACATAAGGCCATGTGACATAAGGCTATTTTTCGAAATATGATGGACTTTATTGTTTATCCGTTTATTGCGTTTATTGCCAACGCTGACAGAAAAAAATCTGATTAATGCACGCATGAGAGATCTCCAGGCCACTTGATCCTCCGCCATCGACTCCAACTCATCAGGAGTTATGCCCAAGCGCAACGAGGCGACTTTTTGGGACTTGGTCCAACCACCTCCTGGGCCTGCCAAACGGTCGCCTAACTGATGGAATCGCATTAAAGGCGCGCCGCGGAAGTCGTGATGATGAGGACATTCGTGCCACGTGACTAAACCATCGAAGCATAGCCCTTTCCGTTCGAAGAAGCAGCTGCTCTACATTGAGTTCCTCGCGTACTGCTGTGTTTCTCACCCTATCCCGCCGAGTAACTCCCACAACAGCACGAGCTTTTATTCGCGATCCTATTCTTTCGATGGTGGTGGCCCGTGGCGTTGTGGGTATGTGCGTCGACTCCTACGCACTTGGACCTACCTGCCTGGGTTCGATTCCTGGTTCGACAAGAAATACTTTTCACGGCCCCACCTCTTTCGAGTCACTGACCATGCTCAAAGAGTATAACTGTCTAGAAAAAGCTTCTCAAACTTGGCCGTTCGGCGTCGGCTTAAAACTGTAGGTAGCTTCCACTCGTGATAGAACAATAGCACGCACAACACGAATGGTTGCTGAGAAGCTAAGCCCTGGCTCTCTACGGGCTGTAACGCCATTCTCACTGCGAGGCAAATTAAAAGTGACAAGGCCATATGGTCATATGACGCTTTTGTCAAGTGACTTAAGGCCATATTTGAGCTATTGTCATTTCAAATGGCCTTGTGTCATGGCACCCTTCGTTTAACTGTCTTTTTCTTTATGGAGCTAAGCGGCGTGAATGTTTAAGGTAAGGGGGATTGATTGAGATTCTCCCCAGCTCTGATCCATTCTTCGGAGGACTGCCAGTATACAGTATAGCCTGGTACCTAGCATAGGGTAACCGTGTTTGTCAAGGATATATCACTGGCACTTTGTCTACATAACCTGACCAGTTTCGATGCCAAAATGTCCGCCTTTATTGTCGCTTGGCTGTCGGAAAAAAGTGGAGATCGGTTTGTTGGTTATGTTGTGGTCTCTCAGTGCAGGTGTTGCTTCGTGTATTGCAGCCACGTCGGCTTGGAAAACACGCTACTGTCGTCTCTTAGTGCCAGGGATTTTTTTGAATTCGTCACAGAAGACCATTGCTCTTGTACCAGCACTCATTTTTGAGCCGTCAGTGTACAGGAGGACAGTAGCCTTCTGCTACTACCAGTTATTGTTGTGTAATACGCTCTCAGTTTTTTTTTTTAATTTATTTAATTCCTCTTTATTGGTGTCGCACATTTGTCTTTGCTGACAGCTTGAATATAAAAGAAAGATGGACGAAAGCAAGTTTGACAGGCCGAAAGGATCGGTACGAAAACCGGGACGAACCGTTGTCGGTGCTGCCAAATTTGCTTGCGTTTTACATAATTAAAAGGACAATACAGTACTGCGATCTATTACAGTTGCGATCATTTTCGGTCTGGAACACGTAAGTGAAAGGTCTTCTTCGGGGCTAGTGCTGGTGGTAGATAGTCAGTTTGATTGTTGATGTCTTAAAGAAAGATGCCTCTCATTTTATTTATGACATTGCCTATTTAACAGCTCTGCAGCTCTTTGGGTCGCAAAACTCAACACAATTGCAGTTCAACTCCACACTGAGTTGATTCCTAACACCTTGCACATCTCTAAGTCACACACGATCATGACACAAGATAGTCGTGGTGGAATCTGTGAAACGGTGGTATTTATCTCCAACTCACCGAGACGTTCCCACAAGGGAGCTTATAAGACTGAAACCGTCTGATAGTCTAATGGTCTATTGACCACTCATAGAGGCAGAATATGGCCTCTTGCGCCAAGCTTCGCAACCGAATGATTCCTCCCAGTTGTGTGTCAGAACACAGAATCTACTTCGATTTACTACATCTCCCTTCATATGATCTTCCTCCGATACTTCTTAATGCTCACTTCATTGCAATCAGCGTCTTCAGGTAATTAAAAACGCTATCCGAGAGTTCTTGCATGACATATATCCGATTTTCGAATCGCTGGGTCATAAAAGTGACAAAATTGCGTGACAAAATTCAACCCATTTCTGCAATTAACGTAACACGGTTCAATGCGCAACAAGATAAACCAGTTGATTAATCCACAAGGAGGGTACATAATTGATTCTTTTGTCATGTCTGTATTTTTACATTAAAATAGGCCTTCACATCTGCTTGTTTCAACGAACGCTGCGAAAGCTTCACTCCTTGTTGAACTCTGCGCAGTAACATAGGCCTAGGTTCAGTAGGAAGACAGTGTCTCTGTTCTGTATGAAAACTCTCCACACAAAGCATGAGAGAAACGTCAAAACAAGACTCATTAATCCCAAAGCTCTGGACTACTCCCATCTCTGTACTGTCTTAAGAAACTGCACTGTAATCATCAGTTTAACGTCACAATTGTGATGATCTTGTGATCCTACGAAGGCAAGCAATCTCCGAGAATAATTATTACCATTCTTCTATTGTGCCCATTGACTTCGAAAACAAGCCCCAAAAACGAAACCAACCAAACTCTCGCACAGAATACTAAATCGTCAGTTAGAAGTAAACATTATCACAGCACCGATCTACGGGGGATATCATGAATAAACAAGAAGTGTAGCATAGGTCAGGGACAATTATTCTCACTGCGAGGCAAATTAATCGTTGTTATATAAAGAAAACACGGAGATAGCCAATCTGGAGTTAATCATTCAGCAGTGTTACGCCTTCTTTTTGCGTCGCTCTCAACGTGTTCTCAGTGTCTTCAACTGCCGGCCAAGCCACGATAAGGCCCGAGAACTAGATTATCGCCCAAACTATTCACGACGGCAACCGAGTGTGACCTGCATAGTTTCTACGGCTTTCCTAATTTTTAATTTACACTTTATATGGCTTACAAAAAAAATCTGATATGAGCATCTTTAGTTTGTACAGTACCAACCAGTTAAATATGAACTGTTCCCATTGTCGCCGGTGTCGCGACATCGACTCAATATCGTGCAAAGGAAAACGCTGGTACTCGATTTGGACGAAACTCTAATTCATTCTCATCACAATGCGATGCCCAGGAACACAGTTAAACCAGGTACACCGCACGATTTCACGGTGAAAGTGATAATCGACAGGCATCCGGTGCGATTCTTTGTACACAAGAGGCCGCATGTGGATTTTTTTCTCGATGTGGTAAGTAGCACTTTATTAGATCGGTTATTTTCTATTTAATTGGGTTTTTTTTTTATTTACTGCGTATAGGTGTCACAGTGGTATGATTTAGTGATATTCACTGCAAGTATGGAAATTTATGGTGCCGCTGTTGCTGATAAATTAGACAATGGCCGGAATATACTCCGCCGGCGATACTATCGTCAACATTGTACACCAGATTTTGGTTCATACACCAAAGATTTGTCAGCCATCTGTAATGACTTAAATAAGGTGTGTACTAATTTGAAATGGGTTCTCCTCTTTATTGTTGACTAAATGTGTTGTTTCAGATATTTATCATAGATAATTCACCAGGAGCATATCGTTGTTTTCCAAATAATGCAATACCCATCAAGAGTTGGTTCTCGGATCCAATGGATGTTGCGTTGTTATCATTATTGCCACTTTTGGACGCTTTAAGATTTACAAATGATGTACGATCGGTACTTTCGCGGAATTTACATTTACATCGTTTATGGTAGCAGGTATGTATTCGCATTAATTTAAACTAAACTTGCCTCAGCTGCAGTTCCATTGCCGGTTGCAATCATAATGAGCTGGTCTGCAACTGTTGACCGCACTAAACGAACAAAAATGCAATCGCATTTATGAATCACGTTTATTTCGTGTGAATTTTTCCTTCTATTGTGCAGTCGAAAAGTAAATCTGCCGGAAAATGTTAGAAATGTTGGATGTTGTCTCTTGTAACATAGGTACCCCTAATGCTACCTTCAAGCTACAGCTCAACAATCTCTATGCAAAGAAAGTCAACGCCAGATGGTCGACAGGTTGAACTTGTCGAATCGCAAAACAAGTCCAGCCTAATCTTGCTCTTAAAAGATCAATCGATCTTATCTTCCCAAAGAGATTCAAAATTAGCACTGCAATGGTGTCCGCCTCCTAGACCTTCACACATAACGAATAGGTCTATTTTCCAACGACTTCTTCCGAAGCTGCCTAGACGAAGAAGAGGAGAAAAACACTCACCACCTCCTTTGCAACTGTCCTGCTCCTGCCTCAATCAGGAAAGCACCATAGGCTCCTACTTCTTCGACAGTCTAAACGAGCTCAGCAAAACACCAGCCAAAGCGCTAGTCAAATTTGCTGAGAGTACCAAATGGCTGTCGTAAATCCCCTTCATCTTTCCTTCTCTCTGTCTGAACACCCACGTGGCGGTACAATGGGTCTACTCTGGCTTAGGCCGCTTTTACACACGCTAAGTTTGTCTGCAACTTTCCAATAATGTGTGCTCGAGAATTGCGATTGATCCTTCGTATTCCCTTTTCCTTTTCATTTTCCTTTCTCAACGTTGGGTATTGGAAGCATGCTATGCATACACAAGCGCGAAAGGGTGGGAAACGGAAAAATTGAGCGGGAAATGCAACTGGGCTATTTTTACGTGTAAAAGTGGCTTGCGATCACAAAAGAGAATTGCAGAAAATAGTCAATAAAAAGTTGCGTGTGTAAAAGCGGCCTCTCTCGCCAAACTTTACATAAAGCAGCTCTATTCCAAAAACTCGCTCATAACGAAGAATTTAGCATGCAACATCAACACAGCAAAACCAATCTTGTCAGCTATTACGAAGCCCGCATCATTGGGAGTAACCGCGGTTTACCGCAAACTGTACTACACCATCTCACAACAAAATTTCCTCCGTGGAGCATAAAAACTGATTCATTTATTTCGGGCATGACCAGGTACGACAAAAAAAAATACCCTGAAAGAGGTCCTTCACACGTCCTTTACAAGAATTTCCGCCGATCTCAAACTCAAAGGATGGAATTTTATCTTCACAGACGGATCCAAAATAGACCACAGTACATCATTTGCCATTACCAAAGAAAATGGTACTTTGATAACAGCCGGGCTACTACCAACGTATGTTTCTGTCTTTACAGCAGGAGCTGTGGCGATCCAAAAGGCAGTTAACTACATTGCCAAGTCCAAAGGGAAATATGTCATTTGCACCGACAGTCTGTCTGTGATCAATTCTGTTAGAAACCCTCGCAATGACACAGAAATGGATAATGGATATTCGCAACCACTTCATTAAGTCTCCTAACAAACTTAAGTTAATGTGGATCCCCAGATTTAGAAGCTAGTCTTGCCCACCATGCTCCAATATTCAAATTCAATATCAGCACAAAATTGGATATTTTACGCCTAATGAAGCACAAACTTCGCAAGTAGCTAACTGGCGGAACTACCAGCATCATTACAGCATTATAAATCCGGAGCGGATATGCCCCACTTATCCATTAACGACATCTAAAATCTCCAACACTATATTTACAAGACTTAGATTGGGGCACACAGCATGTACACATGAACATCTTCTGAAAGGTAGACCTCCTCCCACCTGCTACATTTGGCACTTTCCAATTGGATATAAACCACATTCTGGGCACCACAGGTTGCATAAGAATCAACATTCCTATCATTCAAATGATTAAAACTCCAACACAGGAAAATATATGTAATACGAGTACCAAAAAACCAAATAATCCTGGATCACACACTTTACATTGCCAAATGGAACACAAGAATGATATATGTACGGAAACTTTTTTGTCTCGACAAACTGATCGCAGAGAAGGATTCTTGTCATAACGGTACACATGGGCGACGCTAATTCTTGGAATTTGATTTAATTTGGAAGGGAGTCAATCCATCTTCCCTTTCTGTGTTTTCTTTTAAGGATTTTTATTAATTCCTACCAAAATAAGCTAATTTTTTGACCAAAAATATACAATTAAACCGCTGTACGGAGACTTTTTTGACTCTGTGTAAGTAATTTTACTTTTATGTCAACGTAGTGGGGTTGAATGGATTTCGGACGGTTCTATGGCCTTAAGCCTTAAGACATACAAATTCGTTCTCTTTAGTTCGAGTTCTAGTCATCATCACTCAATTGATTTCTGTTGATGTTATCCCTCTTAGGCAAGATTTCGCAATTTCAAGTCAGTTATCAGTTTCTATGGCTTCGATTATGTTCCTTTCAGGATGATAGTTTTAAGTGACGAAGATGCGTCATAATGACTAAGTGAAGCTTGTCAACATCTGGCGGTGAAGTGTAACTTACACATGCTTCCGCACGTCTACCCACATTCCTATCCTATCCTTCACATGCTAATGATCCATATTCGCTTTGAATCCAATTCAGAGTATCTTTCTCGTTGCTAATCTCATGAATCCGATGCTCTAAGTGTTTGTATGAAGTAGGTTAGGTTATGTTGGTGGGTTGACGAGCCGAAGCCCAGGTATGAGGAGTGTCCTCTCCCTCTTCTTCGTCGTTACAGCCCCTACAGATGTAGTCATAGGTAGGTCCCATCTTGCTTTCATGGTATTTCAGATGACTATGCGCGGTTAGCGCTCCGACTATCATCTTGAGTACCTTCTTATCGCAATCCAGAAGTTTGTCAGTCTTTGCACTATTGTACCTAGGCCACAACATCCGAGTGGTTCATTTGCTATTTCTATGATCCTGTCGCTCACCTTCTTCTGGACGCCAGCCAGAGGAAGGTGTATTTCTAAAATTGCCTGGGTTGGGTCGGTTTTTGGCCCCTTTCCCGGCAAGTTCATATGCTGCTTTATTGCCGGTTATGTTCCTGTGTCCCGGGACCCAGCAAAGAGCAATCGAGTGCTGTGTGCTAAGAGCCTTAAGCTCTTTGCGAGACAGCATGCGAACAGCTTGGACTTGTTCTCCGTTGCAGAAATTGCCCTAATGACCGCTTGACTGTCAATAAGAATCAGCCGGTGGTATCTCCAACATTGAAATCATTTTGACCGCTTCCATGACTGCCAGGACCTCCGCTTGAAAAACACTGCCGAGGCCAGGGATTCTGACAGAGCAGTGCATGTTTAACAGTTCGAACTATGCGGCGAAGCCATTTGTGGACATGCCCGCGCCTGTATTCATCTTCGATCCATCGGTGTAGACATGTTCGAATGTTCGATAGGTTCATTTGTGTTCCACTCCCACCTTGTCGGAAAATGACGCTGAAAGGGTATTTCGAAGTCGAGGTAAGCTCAATATTTAGTCCATTCAGTATAATTGCATGTCCGGTCCGTTTCGGGAGACAACATTCGGATTGATTGAACCTAATGGCACTCTTTGCGGCTGTCATTTGTCGGTAGAGATCTAGTGGGAGAAGGTTCAGCAAGACCTCTAAGCCTGCAGTTGGTGTGGTTGAGATTGCTCCTGTGACGCCTGCAAGTATTCTGTATTCTTGTAGCTTTAGGTTGACGGTCTTTAAAGATGCCTTCCGCCATAGTACACTGCCATGTGTCAAGATTGGCCTACCTACCGCTGTGTACATCCACATGATTTTGGGGTTGGGTCTCCATTTTATGCCAAATATTCTACGGAGCAGGCTGCTTTCTTGACTCTTTCCTGTACATTTAAGTTCCAATTCAATTTCCTGTATTTTGCTCATTTATGTTGACGGTTGTGCCCTCAATGGTTTTACGTTTGAAGAGTGGAATATTTTGTATGAAGTAAGATCCACATTTGAAACATAACCTCTAGCCAAAGTCAGATCATAAAATTGGTAGGTTTCGTGCCAGTTGCGTTAAATAAAAGTATCTCTAATGTATTCCCCCAGTCTTTGATAATTTTGAAGGAAGAAGGTTAGCTGCTATCTCCTTCTATACACCTCTGCAGAGTTCGTTCTAAATTCATTTCAGATTGTCGCACCGAATAACACGTGTTTGTCATTCAAACGCTTGTATTTGCTTAGCTATGCACAAAAACGCAAATATCCTTGTCCACACAAGCGTCTGAAGCGTGCAGCTGCACTTATTGCATCACTTGGTAATTTGTTTGTTTTTGCTTGCGATATAAAATGACATTGTCATCCTCAACGAAAGCGAACTGATTTGATAATCAGTTATCTTCTTCTATCTGTATCAGACAATCTTCTTGATAATCGACTTCAATGCAAGAGTTGATATGACTCAGCTGCAAAGACTAGAGACTTCTGAACCCCGTCCGCTCTTTTTTTGGAAAAATGGAATTACAGCCGCATGTGCATGCTCCTTGAATTGAGCATAACCTGCAAGAAATAGGCCGAGTTCATAAACGTCGAACTGCGGCAGCCCTTCAAAATTTGCGTTCATAAATGTAAATACACTGCATTGACTATGCATGACAGCAATCGACAACTGCGCTCATAAAAGCAAAGCGACAGTCAGACTGCGATCGAGTTGTCAGTGATTTTTGTTCTGTTGCACGATGGAAAGGTAGGGAAACTGAAAGTTGGACTTCTTCATTCGAAAGTGGTTCTTAAAAACATTATCCGGAAATTCTCTCTTATTATTATTTTAAGGACATTTCGGTCCTTTTTGGAAAACGTCTTGACTTCCAATTCTTTTTATTTGAAGTCATAGCCCTTTTGCTTCGTGTTCTTTTGTTTGACAATACAATTAAACATCACTCACTTTTGTATCGCCTACTGATGTTGCGTTTATGAATATTTGTTTGACAATGCTGACCTGCTGCAAACTTGCGGCAGTATCTGTGTTCATGAATGCATCGAGAACATATTTTGTGCAGTACAGGGGCAACAATGTTGCAATTATGAACTCAACCATTGTTATTCTAGTTGTTGATGGGAGGATGACATACATGCACGCATAGACGAGCAAGCTTATTAATGTTGAATTGGGGGAGTAAGCATTTTTCAAAATTTGTATATGTCTTCCGAAACGTCCTTCAGACGTTCTCTGCAAAATTAACAAACAGCGTACGTCGTTTAATCGGTCATAATCAGTCATTATCTTTTATGGTCGCCTTTATCGATTAAACCGATGTACTTACGATTGACTTGCTTGAACACAGCAAACGTCTGTATCACAATTTTAACGTTTTTTTTTTTACCAAACGATACTCAAATGTTAACCAAATGATAAGCAATTGCATTCACCCCCATTCTAAGAATTCACACGTAATACTGGTCACCCAGAAATGTCCATCAGTTCATCAGCACAATTATATATATTCAGAGTCTGGTACCGCATGTATCTGAGACGCTCATCCGAAGCCACTACTTTATGCTTATTGAAGACCAATGTCCATAGGTACATCCCCTCACTTTCTCCCTCTATATTCCCTCTATATCGGACAGTGAGGAGTATTAATTGTAAATCATCAAAATACGCGTGCGTGTATTTCTTGGTATCAGGACATATCAGGAATCTAGCCAGGGGTCTAGGAATCGAATACTTGAGGTGGCCTTGCCATTAAGAGCGTATGTACAACTAGTCTCCGGCACGAAAGGTCTTCCACTCTGAACGTCTGCGTGAATCACATAAGTGGACTTCAATCAGCCAAGTTGTGCGGAATTGGAAGTAACCCCTCAAACAGTAGCTAGCTTGGGTGGCTTGTTGGTTGAGCATCATGCCCATACGTGTTCAATGAAGAAGATATAGATCTGAATATCTGAACGTCATTGTATGATACTCGGAAATCTAAGTGGTATTTCTGTAGCAGGCTTGAATGGCGAAGTGTTGAAAAATCGTTCTCTTTGAATTCTGTAAAAGTGTGGCTCTGTGTAGAACCTCGTGTGGCGTTGTTCAAGAAAGGCGTTCTTCCAAAATTTAGTAATCTAAAAATTGTATCTGTATAAATCAGGCGATTACGCGAAGTTTGAGCAGCCGATTTGAACAATAGAAGGCTTTTTATACGCTCTAATCATGTCGCTCCGACAAAGAATGTGTTGGCAAGAGCAGCTCAGTGAACTTTTTGCCTCATTTGTCTAAACATCTTCGTATCTGGCCGACAAACTCGTTCAAAATAAAAGGGAACGTTAAGATACACTAAACCTAGGCGAGCAATTGAAATTGAAAAACTATTCTCTTTGACATATTTCGTATTGTACATTCAAAGAAAATTCAAGATCAAAAGAAAATGTGCCACATCTGGTTGAATATTTCACCGCAACTCTGCACGCAGCTGGAGAATATGAATATAACCTCTGCGGAAATATACATACCCATCCCATCGAGAACTAACATATGAACAGGTTTACCTCCATGAGCACGATTTGTTTGTATGGTCCAATTGCCAAGCAATTTTGTGTCAGCAAACTGATCATCTTTCAATTGATTTAACTAGGTTTTAATGATTCTCTGTTTTTGCCCCGTTTACTAAGCCTCAAGGTCAGATCAATTGACTAAAGCGGCTTTAAAGCATTATGATTCTGTCGAGCGGACAATGTGTAAGGCAAGAGAGGCAAAAAGTGAGGTCACTGTCGGCATTTTTGCCTTTTGGAGTACATCCACATCTTTGTACAGCTCGTAGAGTTCGCGGTTGTGTCTTCTCCTCCATTCGCCTTCCTTGCAGACGGGACCATGTCGACGCAGAATTTTTCCTTCGAAGGCACCAAGAATCAGCTCTGCTAAGCATTCAGCGTTCAGCAAACCCTTCACATTGCCATTCAAAAATAATCAAACGACTGAGTTAAACAAGTAATAACCGACAAATCCATTTTCTCTTTTCAGATTAACAAATTGAAAATTTGGTGCTGTGACACTTAAACGAATTTTTTTTTTGTTTGTTTTATATACTAAGGATAATAATACATATATACACAAAAAAAAAAAAAAAAAAAAACAAATTAAAAAACCCAAAAGATCATTGTTTATTATTATTATTATATTTTTTTTGTAATTTTTATTTTCGGATGAAGAAGAAACAAAACAAGCAAGTGAACTTTTTTTTTTTTTTTTGTAATAAGCATGGCATATATATATGTACATTGACGTTAAATTTCAGAATTTATGAAAGAAAATAATAAAGCATCTTTAGTATTTGTTTGGTCATTCTTACTTGCATCCCCGACTGTGGAGGGGTGCGCCGTTCGTTTTTTTTTTTTTTTTAATTTTATGTTTGTTTGTAAATGCTAAGGATAAATGGGTGTTTTTTGTTTTTTAAGAGAAGACAAATGTTAACTTCGCCAAATGCGACACAAACCAATCTTACGTATAAAGTTATAATGTATGAAAGGAGCGAACAAGAATGTGAACATATTATTGTATATCTTTACAAAGAACTGTTTTTTCCTTTTGTTTTTCTTTAAATCTTTCTTTTTTTGTTTTTTTGTGGTAAAATGTATGAGCTGAGGGCGGGTTATCGTATATACTACATTTAAAATTAGAGAATATTTTTAAGTCTATCAAAAGTGGTGGAATCACCCACAAAATTACCAAGAGGGGGGCCGTTTTTCGATGGTATTCTGAAACACTTTTTTGATTGAATTTTGATCTTCATGAAATGAATAAACCTAGAATTAGTTGGGATGTGCGTCATAAATCAGTTGAAACGGGCGAGGGGAAAATCCAGTTTGAAAGTCCAAATTTGAATCATTTTCGATCGATGGACAAGATTGTAAATAATTTGAGTTCTCTCCATTTACTTCGTTCTTTTTCTTTTGTTTGTAAAGTCTTTTTCGGGAAACTGTATATACACAAAGCACATATGAACCTTCAGTTGTCCTTCTATCGAGTTTTGTCAGTTATCTGTGAAAGAATAGGAAAATATACTTTGAAACCACAAAAAACAGTTGCAAGCAATGATTTTAAGAAACTAGGTAGAAATTAGCAACAAAACAGTGAGCATCTCCACCCACACGAGATGCAAATAGAATAAACCACAGAGTACGCTGTGGCGCTGACTTAGAACAATACAACATAAACACACACAAAGCAAATAACAAGAGGATGATTATATATACACACACCCTGAAACAAAAAAAAAACAAAAAACAAAACTTAGAACAAAAAAAAATTTAAATAAAATATATATTATATATTATAGAGAACCCAATGTAGTAGTAAATTGAAAAAAAAAAAGAAAATAAGAAAACAGAAAATCAACAACAAAAAAAAAAACACTTTAAATTTGTACTCTTGTATTCAATCGACTAAGCAAAAGATAAGACAAAAGTTAGACAAAACAAAATGAACTTAAACATGTTGTACTAAAGTATAATAAATACAAATTATATTTAAAAGGAGACAAAAACAAAAAAAAACGACGATGAGGAAGAAAGAATGAAAACAAAGAAATTGTAAAGTAATATTATTATTATTATTAATACTATTATAATTATGATGAATACAACAATCCAAACTCCAAAGAAACAATACCCTGTTTCAAACAACAAAAAAGAAAAATGCAAAAAAAAAAACAAGAAAACAAAAGTGAAAAGAGAAAAACAAATAAAATGCAAAAAAAAAACATGATCTGACAGATTGAAAATTCGATTGTTTTACTTTAATTTACTGATTTGCTGATTAGTCCACTTATCGGTCGCTTGGTATTTGGCAGAGATGAAGTATTAAAGAGATAGCCAACTTCCTCGTCTCTTCCCCCTAGATTTCATTTGACAGCGGTTTTTATAACATTTCACAGACAGGGGCTTGGGAATACGTGTGACCTAAGCGAACAGCTGATTACCGCCACCTAAATTCATCGAGGTGAATTTGATTTGTTTGATATCACTGATTTTAGAGCACCCATTCTACTTTATTTTCACGCACAACTGGTTGTAGATGATTTCTGATGTTGATGATTTCCCTTTAATAACATTATTTCTGAAGATAATTGTACTGCATGGCCGCATAAATCCCTTATTTAATTAGTCCTTTTTTAGAAATTAATAAAAACATGCACAGCAACTTATGTGTATATCGCAAATGCCCTTATCATTTGGACATCAGTTCTTATCGGATTCAAATTTCAGTGTAAAATATTCACCACCAAAAATGGCGGGAAATATTTGAAGAAAATGTATGTTCACGAGGTGCATGAAACTGGAAAATTCCATTGGAAAACGACGTTAAGTTTGAAAATTATCAGATTCAATGGCCCTTAGTAATAGAAAATCATAAAGTCGCTTCTAAAGTCGAATTTTGTAAGGTGTAGCTAAGGTACTTTTAAGTTTCCGTAGTAATAAATCAGTTTTAACAAAACTCGAATTTAACGTAATCATTGTGAATAAACCTGTCATATTCGCTTTTGTGAGCTAGCACAGCTGATTTTGACACTCATTTTGAAACATTAAACTGTCACTTTTAAATTCGACTTAGATACGATTCGGCCACATCTAAATATTTGTCGATTTTAGAAGTGGGTTGCTCGTTTATTACTACGGATTTCGTGTTAAACTCTAGTTTACGTAAAACTCGAGTTTAAATTCCTTTATTACTAAGGGCCAATGTGTCTCATATATGACTTGCACTTCTAGGCTTAATCCAAAAAAACTCAATCGTAAGAACATTAACTCTTATTACAGTAGTTTCATCGGTATATGAAACAAAAGATTGGTATATTTTAAATGTTTTCACATTAGTTCTGAGCGAAATGCATCATTATCACCGTAGTGATTATTATTATTAAAATGATTTGCATATTTAGCCGAATTTTAGCGATGTCTTATAAAAACACCAACAATAATAATTCTTTTAAGAACTTGTAAACTTTCCGAACATTCCCATTGGAAAACTTCCAATTATGAGCATTTTTGACATTATCATGGGCACTCTCACTACTTTTTGACACTATTGGGGGCAAATCTTAAAAGCAGCATGGCGCTGCCCTAAAGGGTTAGGAAGTATGCGTGAAAGTAAAGTATTATGCGTGCGTTTAGAGCAAAATCGTGGTGAAACGCGATGGGCAAGGGGTTTTCCACTGGAAAGACGACTATCTCGGTGTACATGATTTCTGACCTACACAAAACTGCACTTGCGCGGAGTTCTGGGCGTCTTTTCTGCAGAAATAAATGAGTAAAGAGATATTCAACTTCTTCCTCTCTTGCCCCTTAATTTCATCTGACATCGTTTTTTATACGCTTTTTTGTCCCCTGTCTGTGAATACGTGTGAGCTCTTGCGAACAGCTGATACCCTTCCCCAACCGTAGTCGTGGGGTGAATTAGAGTTCTTCTTTGAAAATTCGATCGTTACTTGAACTTTTTTAAAACTTCGGTGTTAAATTTTCAAATAAGAAAGAGTAAGCAAACGAACAAAGCGTATGTTCATGAGGAAGCTTTACGAGAGTTACAATCTAAGGTACTAGGACTAAATAATTTTGTCATTATTTGCATTAATTATTTATGCATTGATTGTTAATGAAAAAAAGTAGTGTATGTAACTAATAATAACAATATTATTGAAACATTTGCTTGGATCACTTAAAATAAACAGCTTCTTTGCTCATTTTACTTGTTTTACAGAGATAGGGGTGAAAGTTAATCGCAAATTTGTTTGCGTTAGGTATAGTTGTTCCCATTGTTCTTAAAAAATGATGTAATTTAATAGCAGAAGTTTTCACAATTCATGAATGAAGGATATAAAACGAAGTTCATTTGCCAGTCATGGCATATAAATCAGCTATGTACATATTATTGTGAAGAATTTAATTGATGCAAAGTATTCCTGCAAATAGAACGTAAAATTACATTTTTATTGACGCAAGCCCCTATTACATATATATGCTCTTTTAAAAATATGAGTCATCTTCTGAACACCCACCGAATAATACTACATGATTGTGGGCAAATTCACGAATCAGCGGCCATGTTGCTAAAAAAATCCGCGAATTTTCCGCCATTTTCGTGGTCAATCCGGGAATCTTGTAAAAGTATGTGTGAAATACCAGGGAATTCCACTATACACTAATCCTTTAGGGCCTACACTTCAAAATTTCCGCCATGGACTAGGGGTAAAAATGGCCGAAGTTGAATATCTCTATACTAATTTGTTTCTGCTTTTCTGCGGTGGCCATTAACGCCGGCATTGTCGTTGGACAGTTTTTCAGCCTGAACGTGATCTTCGGAAACGAGGTGATGAGGTGGCAGTACGCTCTCAGTGTGTACGGGATCATGCTTATCGTCTGCTGCCTACCGTCGTGCTACTTCCCCAGAAATCCGAAGTGGCTGTACCTGTTCAAGGGCGATACGAAGCTCGCTCGTGGTTGTCTAACTTGTTTGCGAGAAGTCGACGAGGAGCAGGTGAATGCGGAAATGAGAGATATGGAAGCGGAGGCTAGTGTGCAGGTCACAAACAGCTTCTGAACTAGGAGCTTGTCCTTTTTCTTGATCTGCACATACCAATCTGGACAGCAGTTGTCTGGTATAAATTCGATCTTTTTCCATTTAGCTTCAATTGTCATGAATGCCGAGCTCTCAGCATCCGACGCTGAGTGAGCGAACTTCGGATCTGGTTGCATGATCCTTCGCATTTCACTGTGCGTACCACTCTTGGTGGCGAAATTCAATCGTAAACATCTGATTTATAATTAACTGCCAAACTCGTCAGATTATGTAGCACGATAATGGAGAATTCTCGGCGCTCCATCAAGGTAATGAACTCACGCAGTCAAGAGACTTCTTCAACATAATTCCGTCGCGCAGAACTCACTCGCAAACTCAAGAAGTACAATGTTCTAAAAGGCCGTACAATTGCTAGCGGACGCGGACAACATTGTCTTGATTGGTCGAAGACAACGAGCAGCCAATGAAGCGATTGCTTGCTTGTATGGAATCGAAGGCGGCCAAAATGGGTTTGGCGGTGAATGAGGGCAAAACAAAGTGTATGCTGTCTTGGAGGAAGTACGCACACCGTCGACGACTTGGCCACAACGTCACCATTGGCAGATACTGAGATACGTTTGAGGTAGTCAAGGACGTCTAGTAAACAGCCCTGAAGCAAACAGTACGAACACCATCAGCATCGAGATTAAACGCTGAATAGCTCTTGCATATCGCTGGTTCTTTGGGCTCAAGGAGCAATTGAGTAGCAGAGTCCTCTCTCGAAGGACCAAGATAACACCTCCATCATCCCTGTCTTGCTTTATGGTGCCGAAGCATGGACTATATCAAGTGCAGATGAAGAAGCCCTTGGTTTTCTTCTAGAGAAAAGTTCTGAATTCAATCTTTGGTCCTGTTTGCGTTGATGGCATTTGAGGGAGATGATTCATCCATGCACTGCACGGGCTGGGTACAGCAACATGAGTCTAGCCAGGCGTCTACGGATCCAACGCCTAAGATGGCCAGGTCATGTACAGAAAGACAACGCAATAGAGGACCCACGAAACCGCAGGCGCATACGAGTGTAGAATCAGAAAGGTCGAGATCGGCATCAAAGCCAATTTAGCGGTTTTTAACTCAGTATTTGTTGTAGGCGACCGCTTGACAGACCCAGGACGAGGTGGTTGGACCAAGTCCAGAAACTCGTTGAAAATTACCTTTCAAACCGCCATTCAATTCAAATAGTTTTCGATGGGTTTAAGTCTGAATAAATTCTAGTGTTCTCCAAGGCTCTGTCCAATCTCCGACACTCTTTCCCATTTTTATAAATGATCCGTCTGCTACTAATGCCATTCACTCCTTCGGCATTCATATTCGCCACAATAATCACGATTCCGCGCTTCGCCCGTAGAATTGAAAAGGCAGTGTATGTTAATCACAATGTAAAGGGTGTTTTTTTTTTGGTTTGGACGTAGTCTAATCTGGAGGCCCAATTTTCGACATTTGTGTCGTATATCGGTAATAACGAGGCGATTGTTGTCCTCCAAGTAATTCAATCGTTTCGGGCTTATCGGTGTAGACTAGCGACTTCACATATCCCCACAGGAAATAGTTAAGCGGCGTTAAATGGCACGATCTTGGAGGCCAATACGTGAAACTATGCGGCTACCAAACGTTTCCTTCAATAAATCTATTGTGGCATGAGCTGTGTGACATGTGCCGTTTTGTTGAAACCACAGCTCCTGCACATCATGGTTGTTCAATTGATGAACGAAAAAGTGGCTCTAAAAAAACACCCTTTATTTCGATCTTCAACATTATGAAACAATTGACTGGAATTCAATGCTTCTTAAACTCAATGCTGTCTGCTGTCACTTAAGCGAATCTTTACTAATCAGACATTATCCATGAATGGCGCTTGTGTCGATGAAACCGGAGCACTTTCCAGCCTTGGTATGTGTATCAACACAACATTCGAAGTCTCCGAAAATGCTGCGAAATGTCTAGGTTGCCTTAATCGATGCAAGAAATAGTTCACTCTCCCTGATTTGGCTTTAATTTATATGATTTATATCCGGCCTCAACTTGAGTACAACGCTCACATCTGGTGCCCCCAAGGCCTAACTCTGTACCCAGTAGGCAATATCCAAAACCGAGCGATTAAACTCATAGGCGACAACAATATCGCTCGAAGACTGAGCCTCCTTGTCCCTCTTTTATCGCTATTTTAACAAACGATCCTCACGGGAGCTAGCCTATTGCATTCCTTCTCTCCATGAATTCACTCCCAATATCTGTCTCGGCAGGAATGCCCATCAGTGTATCCTTAAGCCTGCTTTTGGACCCACAGTTAAATTTAGGCAATCGTTTTCACACTCTTCTCCATTTTCCTTTCCCACAAACTACAATCCACTGATATTTAAGACAAATCTTCACAGGCACATCTTTTCCCTTTCTCCCTCTCAAACCTTTAGGCTCTGGCTCGTGTTGTCTCTTGACCCCGGACAATTAAGGGTATTAGTAATCCCATGAGCACTTCATGGACTACTGCTTGTAAGAAAATAAATAAAATTTAAGAGATGATGTTTTAATTGAATTTGGATGCAACTGAATTGAAGAAATCTCACAAGTCTAAGTACTTAATTACTTATCAGGCCGGTGACCCATGGAGGGTCGGCGCCTGAACAATTGCTGCCTTCCATCGTTGACGTTCCTGGGCACGCTGCTTCCAGTCATCAACCCGGCAAAGTCTTAGTCTTATACTCTTATACTTGAGATTCGGTCTTGCTCTCCGTCTTAAACCAGGAGGATCGGATTCGAAGACCCTTTTTGCTGGAGCATTGTTGTCCATGCGCTCGATGTGGCCGAGCCAGTGCAGTCGACGGATTTTTGCCTTCCGGACTACATCCACATCCTGGTACAGCTCGTAGAGTTCGCGGTTAAGTCTTCTCCTCCATTCGCCTTCCTCGCAGACGGGACCATATATCCGACGCAGAATTTTTCTTTCGAAGGTACCAAGAACGAGCTCTGCAATTTTGCTTAGCGTTCAGCTTCGAATCAGAAGTTTTCAGCCAAACCGAAGTGAAGTTTTGTCCAAGGTGGTGTGCGACGGAACGTTTTTTGGTCGACAGCATATACAGTGCGACCTCAATAAAAGCAACTAATAGAAATTTGGGCAGTTATTTTTACTGAGTTTGTTGCAATAATCCAGTAAAAAAATGGAAGGTGCCGAAAATGAGACAAAAAGTTAATCTCCTGCAAAATAGTAAAAAAAAATCGTGTCTTGCACTGGTAAACAGACCAAAACAAATTTTTTAATTCATATTAAAAATAAAAAAAATTAACATTTTACTTGTATTTAAAAAATTGAGAAATTGTTGATTGTGTCTTTTTAGACACTGAATTCTTTGCCACAGCTGACTCTCGTAAGTGCTGCTTGATTCGTCTGCTTTGATTTTTGGCAGTGGGGATTCTTTAACTGCATTTTCGTCATCACTTTCAATTTCTTCGTCCCCCAAGTGTTGCAAGTGGTTTCATTTTCGGCAATCCAATCGTTTATGTCCTCGGAACAGTCAATAGGGGATAGCTCTTGAAGCTAATCATTTATCGATGATATTACTTCGCGGTCTTTTTTGGTCCCTTATGACACTCAAAGGTAACAAATCATCTTCATTATAATCATTGCTTGAGTTCATCAAAGGGTTCCAGCACTTTTCTATTGCCGTAGACTGCACCTTGTCCCATGCATTAGCCAAGAGACATACGGAGTGTCTCAAATTAAATGCTTTTATTTTAGTCTCCAAATCTGACCCTTGACTAGCGACCAAATGTGCCAATAGATTCTTTTTGTAATTCAGTTTAGTCAAGTTGATCACATTTTGATCCATTGGTTGGAGAATAGCGGTGCAATTTGCTGGTAAACACATGGTGACTATCATTCCATCATCATTTTTCAGCTCGCCGTCCTTTGGATGACAAGTTACGTTGTCCAACAGTAACAGAGCTCTCTTCTGAAGATTTCTAGACCCAAGAAACTGTCTTACCTAAATGAACTAAATGAATAACTGCCCAGACATAGCAAAAATAAACAAGAAGGAAAATATACAAATAGCGAACGAAAAAAGAGTTTATGAAACAATAGTTGCTTTTATCGAGTTACTTCTTTTTCGAGAAGTTGCTGAGTCAACAATGCTAAGACTTAAGGTGTTGCTTTTATCGAGGAGTTGCACGTATCGAGGGTTACTTTAATTGAGGTCGCACTGTATTTTGTTTTGTCCTCATTGACATTGAGACCAGTTCGTTTCGCCTGTTCAGCAATCGCCGTAAAAGCCTCCACTACGGCCCGATGGGAACGCGCAACGATGTCAATGTCATCAATTGTGATGGACTGTGATTACACCAAAACGCCGCAGCATGCAACACTGTACAACGCAATTGCGAGAAACAAGTTCCGGTAATCCCTCTTGATTGTATTCTGTGGGGATAAGTACACCGTAATTGCATCTAACCAAACATCCACTTTTTCTCGCTTCAACTGATAGTGCTCGATTATAGGTGTGTTCTGTACAAATATAAAAAAAGATCGTTGGGAAAGAACTCCATAATCGTGTCTCTCTGACATGGGTACTATAGATCGATATTGTATAACGCACTTTTTTTTTATCGAAGAGTGAATGCCTTTTTTTTGTCTTCTATATCCACTCCTGTACTAGTTGGACTTCGATTCAGCTCATACATGGACACGCATTGAGAGAGACTTACAGTTTTTTTCAATCTCTGACGGACTTGCGCTGGCGCTACAGACCGAGGTGGACTTGGGCCTAGTTCCTGCAACAACCTGTCGTGTTGATCGAGTATCGGCTACTTACTGTTTCATGCCGACTCCAGATGGTAAACGGAAGAGTTTGAAATTGTCAGCTCAGAGACGGTACTGCAACGCAATGTCAGTGACTCGAGAGAAGGAGCCGGCGTGAATAATGAAAGTTGTTTGTGGCGGGAATTGAATTTAGACACCCAGCGGCTGAAGCAACGCACCTTCAAGCTCACCGACAACACTAGTGATCTTCCGAAAGTCCATACTACTGCAGCTTGGATGCTGACGTGATTAGTCGAACGCAGGGAGCCGCCAACGGGGAATGAGAAGCAGTTCTGGAAGTGAACGAGGTCTTCAAAAAAGAACATACGACATCGAAGTTTTGGACAAAGTGCAACAATGAGCAGTCCAACTGTTGGTTAGGTAGGTAGGTAGGTAGGTAAGTATGGTGACTACATGACAGATATGGAAGTCATGCTCACTTAGACCATCCGGTCCATTGTGCTGTCGCGTTCGGCTTTGTGTCCAAAACTCTTGGGATTTTGTATTCCTCTTGGGATTTACTGGCCATGTGTGATTTCTTCTGACTTCTTTTATAACCATTTAGATGCTTTAAAAAACTTTTGGGTTACGCAGATGACATTGACATCGTTGCGCGTTCCCAACGTGCCGTAGTGGAGGCTTTTACGGCGATTAAAGAACAGGCGAAACGAAATTGTCTCAATGTCAATGAGGACGAAACAAAATATATGCTGTCGACCAAAAAACGTTCCGTCGCACTCCACCTTGGACAAAACTGAACAGAAGAGATCACACAAAGGAAATAACATACACATTGAAAAAATCGGCGATGAATTTAGCGTGTGTTAAAGTGTAAGGCCGCTTCTCAGGCCGGCGACCTATGGAGGGTTAAGCCTGAGCAAAAGCTGCCATCCACCGCTGATGATCCTGGTCAAGCTGCTTCCAGTCATGAAGACCAAGCTTTCTTGCTTCCGCGATGACTTGTTCTTTATAGCGGAGGCCTAAGTAAGCATCAATGAGCAGCACAAGTTTGAAGTAGTCAGGGACATAGTCTAACTCGGCTTCGCGGTAGTAGGTGATAAAAACAACAGTCTTTGTTTTTTAAAGCGATTTAAAAATTTATTGTGAAGGGTTAGGGTGTTGGTTCAACAATAGCGGCCCAACTGATTCACATTGTTTAATTCAACATTTGGTATTACAATATCGGCTTAGTGTTTATTTTGTGTATCCTAAAATGTCCAGTGCTTACATCGGGTTGTTCAAATCCGTGTGTCCATGTTGGTTCTCTCCTGGTAGTGGTGTGGTAGCCGATTTAGCCTCGATCATGACTGGTATCGCTGCTCTGGTAGAAGCCATGCAGCTCGTTGTTAGATGTCGTTGGGAAGTTATGCTCGCTTAGCAGATTTAGCGCCTTGTCAGGGGATGGTGTGTCTCAAGCAGAGATGAAATACATGATTTCTGGTCTCAAGTTACTGATTGCCTCGTTAAGATGATTGTTGATGTCTAGAAGCTGCTTTTTGAACAGTGTCACCATGTACTGTTGTGAGGGGATGATGCGTGCCTCGTCGTAAAGTTTCTTGCTGCTGTGGTTCTTTCATCGGTCACTGTCAAAGGTTTTCCATTCCATGTCCAGTATTTTCCATTCGAAAATTGCTCCATGCTGGTCTTAGATATGGTGTGCCATATTGGGAAGCCGTACGCTAAGATCGACAGTATTAGCTGCTTGTACAGCAGCAGCTTTGTCCTCTGGCTTAATCCATTTTGCTTACGCACCAAAGGATAGATGCGATGGAAGCCTAGGTTGACCTTCTTGAGGGTCAGTTTCGAGTGGCTGTGTACAAACAACAGTCCCAACATCAAAAGCAGGCACCTACCTCCTCTCCCTCTATACCTTCGACCCGTGCTGTGTTTTTGACTATTGACACTTTGGGGCATTTGTCCATTTTGCGCGCCCAAATTATAAATGGAAAATACACGGTTTCTTTGGGTTCAAGAGGCAATTGTGTGGCATAGTCTGCTCTCCAGAGAAGAGCCAAGCTGAATCCATACAAGATGCTGATTGTACCAGTCCTCTCTGCTATGTGGCGCAGAGGCACGGACTATTTCTAACGCGGATGAAGAAGTTTTTGGAATCTTTGAAAAAAAGAAACGACTGTTTGCGTTGATAACATCTGGAGGAGAAGTGTGCGCTGTACAGCCCGACATGAGTCCATAGAACCATCGTCCAAGATAGCTGGGCTATGAAAAGCGAATGGACACCCTGTAACTACACAAAAGTCTTGAATTCCGAGCCAGTAGAACGAGGCAACTGGAGGGCAACGAGGGCAACTGGAGGCAAGTAGCAGGAGAGGCTTGTTGTTTGAGGCTCAGGTCTGTCTCAGACTATATCTCGAAGAGAGGGGGAACTATATCCATCCCATAAGGATTGTATTTTGTACTCCAAAGTAACTGGAGTCGACATTTAAAACATCCTCGTGTCGAGAGGTAGTGGCGTGAAAAGTAAAGTTGTGCCCGTTCATGTAGGTTAGGTTAAAGAAGGGGAATGTGATGGTTGAGCATCACTTCCACTAGGAGGCTAACGGACCCATTGTCGTTCGTTCGTTTCGTTTGTGGAGTACACAGTTCTTCCTAACCAGTCTTGATATGTGATATGTGGCGGTTGAAACCCCCCGTACTCTTTATGAATTTTAAAAGATCCGATATATCTGCATTCGCTACGTCCGCAGGCTCTGTGAAGAATCTATGGCCAAGCGAGCTAGGCGGTGATTCCGGAGAGCTGCGCAGTGGCAAATCACATGTTGGATCGTCTTGGTTTCTTCCTCGTCTCCGCAGCTCCTGCAGAGAGTACGTGGAGAGACGCACGCGGAACTGTTTAACTGCGGTTGAGTACGAGAGTGATCACTGCGGACTCTTCGCGGCTATTCAGCTCCCGAACGAGGTGGAAGAACTGTAGGAGTATGTCCAGAAGAATCCTTATAATTACAATAACGACCGCTGACCCCACTTCTCCAGGACTTTATCCACAGAACTATGTTCGAGTGGGATCAATCCTCCATCAAACAGAGGAGACTGCTGCGCAGTGGCAAATCACATGTTGGATCGTCTCGGTTTCTTCCTCGTCTCCGCAGCTCCTGCAGAGATCGCTGGACTCGTGGTTCCATTGTTCCGTTCGGACAGTGTCCTGTGATCACTCCGGCGAGCCTACGGATCGAGTTCCGGTCCAGCGCTAGAAGCTTCTTTGTTTTCCCATTATTAAGCTCTGGCCACGCTGATCTTGTCGTGTGACAGTCGTTCCTTGCATGCCAGGACGAGTTGGCTTCTTTTTTATTGTGTCGTATATGATTCGGTATAATGCACTGATCGGTGGTTGTAGTGGCTTCCGCTTCGCTGATGTCCATTTCAGAGCCTTGTCTGGCCTATTCGTTCGCTTTCTTGTTGTCTGATGTGGCCCGGGACATAGCAGAGTTTGACCTTGTGGTGACTGATGGACCTCTCGGGATTTCAGACAGCCTTTGACCTCGTTGTGCTGGATCCTATTGACTTCACTTCAGCCTGGCTGTCTACTGTAAAAATGGTGATATCCGATGGTGGGATATCGATTCCTTGTAAGTGTTCGGCTGCTTTCTCTATTGCCAAGATCTCTGCCTGGAAAACGATGCACATATCAGGGAATCTGAATGATTCCTTTTTTGTGCAGTGTCCGATTGGAATCCGGCCTCAGTACCTGTGTCCATTTTCGATCCGTCGGTGAAGAGGGCAATCTCGTGGTCGTTGATAACGGCGTTCGATAGCTACAAGTCCGGGTGCAAGTTGTCCATTCGCTCAAGCAGACAGCCCAGCCATCTTGGGCGTTGGATCTGTAAAATTTTGTCCCTGTACACTTCTCCTCCAGATGTTATCAACGCAAACAGGAACGACGATCGCAAGCAGAACTTTTTTCTCGAAGAAACCAAAGACTTCTTGTACGTGCCTCTGCGCTGTATAGCAGGACTGGGACGATCAGCGTCTCGTATGCAATCAGCTTGGTTCTTCGATAGAATGCTGTCACATAATTGACTCTTGAACCCAAGGAAACGGTGTATTTTTCTTTTATAATTTGGGAGCGCAAAATGGAAGAATGTCTGTAGGTAAAACAAATCAGGGGTCGAACGTATAGAGGGAGATGAGGTACACAGGCATCCTCGAAACTGAGTCTGAGTCAACTGTGAGGCTCCTGGAACCATGTTTCTTTCCCCGCCCATTCATCTACCTTCAATGTACTCGCCGGCCAGTCATTGACGAAACTCCAGTAGATTGGTAGGCAATTCGAAAGCAGAGACTGAAAAAAAAACTCCTTGAAGTGCCCCACTGTCGCCAGTGATCAGACGCGTTCATCACCATCTTCAGCACACATCATCGTCAACTTCAGATAAACACGTCATTTTGTTTAATTGTCTTTATTTAAAATTCCGGAAGAAAGGGACGACGTCTTTGTCATGCGACGCAACAAAGAGACAGACAAAAAATTCGCTCGAAATACATTTGCATTTTATATCTTATCTAAGTTTAAAATTGTTTATAAAAACAAGAAGAGTTGGAATCCTAGGAGTAAAGGGACTACGGGGAGACGGGAGGGAGGGGGATGTTACTACTTGAGTCAGTTGCGGGATGAAACATGATGATGACGCATCAACGTTAACAGGATTCTGTGAAAGTATCGTGGAATTAACTATTAGTTCACTGCGGCGGTTGGTAGCCGTAGGAGTAGGCACCTCCGGGTGGTCCTTGCGGAGCTGGTGGCGGCATTTGACTACCAGGTGGAGGCATTTGAGCACCGGGCCTGTATCCCTGGTATCCTTGAGAGGGTGGATATTGGCCCTGCGGCATGGTAGGATAGCCCTGCTGATGGTACCCGTGTCCGGGATAGCCGCCAGGACCTGGCGGAGCATACGGCTGTCCAGCGGGCGGAGCAACGTATGTTTGCGCGCCAGGCGGTGGCTGATACTGAGTTGGAACGGCGACTCCGTTCGATGGCGCGTTTGCCGATGAGTTTGGCGGCGGAGGCTGCTGGGGAGGCGGCTGATGTTGAGTGTATGGTGTGGATGGACCGGCGGGACCGCCAGACGGTGGCGACGAGTAGGCCGGCTGCTGCGTTGGCGGGCCGCTTGCTGCTGACTGCGGCGGAGCGTACGATGTGGGTGGATGCGATGAGGGAGGTTGCGACACGGGAGGCTGTGATGGTGCGTTTGAAGGAGTGTTTGGTCCGTTGTTGGCCGTGATCACTTGATTTGGTGGCGGCGTCTGGCCTGGGCTAGGTGAGGAACCGTATGAGCTGCCAGCCCCGCCACTTGGGGGCGCAGCGGCTGGTTGCGGCTGCGGTGCCACTTGATTTGGCTGCGATGAGGGTGGATGCCCCATTCCAGTCGGTGGCTGCTGCTGTTGCTGAGCAGTCGGCGGATACCCTCCGGGGCCCTGTTGATACGGCGGCTGCTGTGGCTGCGGCGGGTACGGAGGCTGAGCTCCACCCGCTGCTTGCTGATAGCCTGGCTGTCCAGGAGGCGGGATCTGGGGCTGTGCGCCTTGCCCGTAGTTGGGACCGGCATTCGGGGCACCATACCCATAACCCATAGGTGGCGGCGGACCGCTGGCATTCTGCGGCGGATACTGACCTGGTGGCGCCTGGGCTCCAGCCGGAGGTCCGTACATTTGCGGAGGCGGTTGGGACTGCTGATTTGGAGGAGGCGGAGGGTACGACCCCGGCACCGGGCCTTGGTGCTGCGAAGTGTTCGGATAGGGATGGTTCGGCGGAGGCGGACCGCCCGTTGAAGATGTTGGCGGCATGCCGCCGTGATGATAGCCCTGACTGCTGGGCGGATATCCCTGAGTTGGTGGCCCATATGGCGGCATAGCACCAGGATAGCCGGACTGCGGCTGGTACGGCTGCGTTTGCGGCGGGTAGCTAGCATAGTGACCGTGTTGTTGGTAACCGCCACGATATTGCGACGGCGGTGGCGGCTGCTGTGGCTGCGGTTGCCCTCCACTTCGTTGTGGTTGCTGATCTGTTTAAAGAGAGATCAAGGTTAGATAGGTTGATCGATGAGGATACGAGTGCTTACTGTTCTGAGTCGATGGAGGCTGACCTGGTCCTGGGACACCACGATAGGGAACATTGCCTCCCTGTTGCTGAGCCCCTGTTGGCGGTGGAATCGAGCTCCCTCCCTGCGCCTGCTGCTGCTGCTGTTGCGGCTGGCTTGCCGGCGACTGAGACTGCTGCGAGTTCGGCGGCGGCAGGTTTGCATGCGATGTCGGCGCCTGCTGATTCGGGTTCGGGTATGGCATTTGAGCGTTGCCCTGCGGCGAAGGTACGCCCTGTTCCGAAGGGCCGTGACCGTGTGGCGGCATGCCAGGACCAGCGCCTTGCGGAGGAGGTCCTTGCGGGCCACCCATCATGCCGTGCGGTGGACCCTGGGCCTGCGAAGCCAGAACATGAGGCGGCTGAATGAGAAAAGCGATAAATTAGTTCATTAAGGTTGCCACACACACACACACGGACAATTAATCTCGCCATCCATGTGAACTGATCATTCGCATGCGGAAATGCTGAGACAAAGTTCAGGAGATAAGCACATTACACAAGGGGTCCTATCCCTGCGCAATTATGCAAGTGAAACAGACGATGCAGGGGAACGAGACAGAAGATCAAAACATTCTCAAACACCCGGCGTGACGCCTACAACACGGCCAGACCACCGTGTGCGGGACGACGTACAAAAACAAAATGGCTCACTTACCGGCAATATTTGAGCAATATTCATCGTTGGGTCGGCCAACTGCGCCAGATATACAAGGTTTCGATGTAACGCTGCATGATAAGTAATGCATTCCTGCGGCTTGCCCATGTTTTGAAAATCCTGTATGGTCTGAATTATGCCACAATTTTCGTCGAGGATTTTTTGTATATGAGCAGGACTGGGCGGTGGAGGGGCACCACGATTCGGCGGCCCGCCTGGTCCACCACCACCAGGTGGACCACGCTGCATTGGCTGCAGCGTTTGCTGTGGCGGACCGCCCTGCTGAGCAGACGAAGCTTGTGGCGGCACGGGCGGCGGTTGCTGCTGCTGTGTGTATGCCACAGACATTTTGCCTGCTGCTTTTTTCTTCCTCTTGGGTTTCTCGTTTTTTTCCACAATTTTAACTGTGCACTGTATACTGTTGTCTCAAAAAATCTACTTCCAAATGAATATATCTGCTCTTGTTATGCAGATATATTCGATAAATGTTTGTTAAAGAGTTAGGCACACTTAAAACCACATTTGACCTCAATTGAAAACTACTTTTCAAGTTGAATTTTTTCTTTTAAAAGAATTACTGAGATGCGGAAAAAAAAACACGCACGGAAAAAGGAACTGTGACAAAAGGGGAAACCTCTTGGTTTTTGGCGAAAAATATGACGCTACGGTGGTAGAGTGCAGTGAAAAATTTGCACAACAGTAACGAGTGGCGAGTGAATGCCATTTGAATGGAAGAGTTCAGGTAGACATTTGGTTTTTTTTTTTTTAAATAATTCGGTGGCTACAATTATTTCGGAGCGTGATTCTGTGTATGTTTTTAGTTTAAACAGCTATTATATATGTAAACCTTAAAATAATGCCTCGTAGACAGCACTTATTTTTCCAAGTGGTTTGCCTTTTATTGGCTTAAGCATAGGTTTAGCCATTCGTTGAATTAATCTTAAAATTGCATCTGCAGATACAGCTAAGCAGTCACATATGTTTCGTTCTAATTTTGTAAATATAGACCTCAAATGAGTAAAATTCAATTGAGCGTCATCAGCTAATGGAATAAATGGGATTTTTTTTAATATGGTGCGTTCACATTCGTCACGTTTATAAACGAACAATTTCATAACTGTTAAGCTTCCAGACGCAAGATACATATATAATTTAATGCATTTTTGATGGACTCTCAATTTTTTTTAAATTCTATGCATCTTCCACAATGTGAACAACACCTAAGAATCAATTCTCAAATCAAATATTTCCCAACACGTCTCGTTCCTTGTCGTTAAGCAAACCAAACAAAGAACCATCAAAATTCATTTTTGCCGAGTAAGTCGAATCATCGCGTTTTCCCTGGCAGACGGTTTTGTTGATTAATTTCCTAAATTTTCCCACAATAACTGCGTTCAAATAGACACGAATTACCAACAAACCATGACGGTCTCCAATAGAGTAAGTTTGCGCTCATACTTTGCACGATTTCCATCTAATAACTGTTTCTTCGCAGATGGAAATAGACCCATCCAAGGGAGAGGGATTTCGGTCATACTACGTACAAAAGATCGAAGAACTCCAACTCATTGTTGCGGAAAAATCTCAAAACTTACGTCGATTGCAGGCGCAACGAAATGAGCTCAATGCTAAAGGTAAGTACACCCGCAAGTAAGAAACAAAGGAAATACGAAATACTTTTTTTTTGTCTTAGTCCGTATGTTGCGAGAGGAATTGCAACTACTTCAGGAGCAGGGAAGCTATGTCGGCGAGGTGGTCAAGCCGATGGACAAGAAGAAAGTTCTAGTTAAAGTACACCCCGAAGGAAAGTTCGTTGTTGACATTGACAAGAACATTGACATCAATGACGTCACTCCGAATTGCCGTGTAGCTCTACGCAATGAGAGCTATACACTGCACAAAATCCTACCGAACAAAGTTGATCCTTTGGTGTCGTTGATGATGGTGGAGAAGGTCCCCGACTCGACCTACGAAATGGTGGGAGGTTTGGACAAGCAGATAAAGGAGATCAAGGAAGTCATTGAGTTGCCCGTCAAGCATCCGGAGCTGTTTGATGCCCTCGGTATCGCTCAGCCAAAGGGTGTGCTTTTGTACGGTCCACCCGGTACTGGTAAGACTCTGCTCGCTCGTGCGGTCGCCCATCACACCGAGTGCACGTTCATCCGTGTGTCTGGCTCTGAGCTGGTGCAAAAGTTCATCGGTGAGGGCTCCAGAATGGTGAGAGAACTTTTCGTGATGGCACGTGAGCACGCACCATCCATCATTTTCATGGACGAAATCGATTCCATTGGTTCGTCTCGAATTGAGTCCGGATCGGGTGGTGACTCCGAAGTACAGAGAACCATGTTGGAGCTGCTGAATCAGTTGGACGGTTTCGAGGCGACTAAGAACATCAAAGTCATCATGGCAACCAACAGAATTGACATCCTGGATCCGGCACTTCTGCGTCCGGGACGTATCGATCGTAAGATCGAATTCCCTCCACCAAACGAGGAAGCACGTCTGGACATCCTGAAAATTCACTCGCGTAAGATGAACCTCACTCGAGGCATTAACCTGCGCAAGATCGCTGAACTGATGCCAGGTGCCTCCGGAGCTGAGGTGAAGGGCGTCTGCACTGAGGCGGGTATGTACGCGTTGCGAGAGCGACGTGTCCACGTGACCCAGGAGGACTTCGAGATGGCCGTGGCCAAGGTGATGCAAAAGGATTCCGAAAAGAACATGTCGATCAAGAAGTTGTGGAAGTAGACAGCCAGGATGCAGTCAGTTTGAATGTATTTTGTTTTCTTATTGTATTGTAACGATGAAATATTTTGAACTTATCCGCCTCGTTGGGGGGTACTCCCAGGGAGAGCGCTTTCTCTAGATATCTGTCGAAATAAATGCGTTTTTTTTATTTAACCGTAATCGAACTTGTTTTGCTTGCTTGCTATGTTTGGTTAGGATTTTCTCAAAATGGAGACAACTTCCTTTGTCGAGTCATCGTTTCGAGACGGCGGACGTGTTGCTGACAAAGGAGGGCACAAAGCCAGTGAAGAACTTCGACGCTACATGTCTTCTAATGCGATCTGGGGAGTTCCGAGAGAATTGTTTCTAAATCCTGCTTATCGGCACTATGAGGCTCATTTAACTTGTCCCCGTTCGATTTACCGCCACAGCCCCTTCGTGGCACAACACAAAAGAGGACGCCCACGGAACCGATGGCGCACACAAGCGGAGAAGCACCTCAACCAACTGGGCGTGCGAAATTGGAGGCAGCTGGCTAAAGATCGTGCCAGCTGGATAGACTTGTTGGCTGAGGCACAGAAGAAGAAGAAACACTAGATTATGAATCAACGTCGACAGACTTATGCCTGAAACACAATAGGGCTTTGCTGCTGGCGTTTTTCACGTTACGAGTCTAGAGTTTCAAAGGCGCTTTGAAGCGAAGATCTCGCGTTAAACTGCTCTCACTTCGCTCAAGAAAGCGTGAAGCTGTATTTTGTCCATAGCATATGATTTGCCTGTGTTGGCAGACAACGCCAGAAGCAAAGTCCTATTGTGTTTCAGGCATTCCTTCTTCATATTCCGGTATTTGTGTTGGTTGGTCGGTGTTTAACCCTTGAGCCTCATGTCCAGTATCCAGCTCATTCTTTGAGCTGGCGAACCGACTGTCACAAATACCGGAATATGGAGAAGGAAGACGTTAAGTCTTCACAGTTCTTCACAATCTTCGCGGTTCTCTTTTGCTCGTGATGGCCCAACAGTGCTTAAACACGCAGTCTTTGACCAGAAGTGTTACAGGCCGAACATGCTTTGTAGAGGAACTGAAAAGAGCACATTTTGTTCCGATAATTCTCTGGTGACCTTAGGCTTTGACTTCTTGTCCCATCGTAGAGGATAAACCGGAGTTATCATCTGAGTCTTAGAGCTTGGCAGATTTCGTTGTTTGAAACAGTGAACACCGGTATCAGATGGCACTTGGGACACCATCACGTATTCTGCAGTTTGGAGCTAATTTGTTCTAATTTGTACACAAATTCGAATTCAAATCACTCCGTCGATCATTTTCCCTTGCGCAACATATAGATTCTCGCAACATTGAATGCCTCTAGCAACATTGCAAGCAAACCGAAGAACATAGAATACACCTGTCACTTGGAACAATTCGCAATAAACGAAAGAAATTCTACATTCTTGATAGAGCGAGACAACTACATGAATGCATTGTTGTTGCTTATGAACTGTCAGTGGTTGGAAAAAAATTGAAATTACTTGATGGGCCGTCGTATCGGAAATTTCAGTCCGCAAAGAAAAATGAATTTTCATACATAAATCGCAAAGGATCAAAGTGTTTTTCAATGAAATTATCGATATTTCAATAATGGCGAACTGCGATCATCGATTTCATGTGAAATGATGATACAATATTGTGATAAAACCAAGCACACAAATTGTGTGTATACCCGTGCTATTAGTGGCAGTGATGGAAGTGAAAAAGAAAAAAACGCAGTTTCTAGCTAATTATGAGAAGCATTTTGGTACAGAGTAATTTTTAAGCATAAGCATAGTCAATTTGTGAGTGGAAATGGATGAGGAGGATTCCGAGGCGGCTGGTGGCGGTGTGCCGAAGACTGAATCACCGAAGGAGGGAGAGGAACACGATGAGGCAACGATCGGTGGATATGACGGCGGTAGCGGAGGTGGTGCTGTCGCCGCTGCTGCACCAGCAAACGATGGTAATGACGACGACATTGATGATGTAGGTGACGGCAACAGCAATAGCAATAGCAACGACGACGACGACGACGACGATGGTGAAGGCGACGACAACGGCAATGTTGACCATGACAAATTAGAGTCATTGACACTGAATGCGGATGTTGGTGTTGATTATATTGACGTTGATGATGAACCTGTTCTCGGCGATCGAGCAGGTGCTGTGCAATGGCTAGACGAAGGGGCTGTGGCGGTAAATCATCTAAACGGAGACAAGTTAAATGCGCCTTCCGATGAAGCAGGTTTGTGGTGTTCTGTTGTGTTGTTTTTACTTTTTCTTCTACCTTGTGCGCTTTCGTAAGGCGGCGGGCGTGTTATTTGATTTGACCCATTTCTGTTTATTTCTTTTTTTTTCTACTTCTGCGATTAGAATCCACTCGAGATGTAGTGAATGGTGAAGAATCATCAATCAAGAAGGAGGTGTCTCCAGTTCAGTTATCTCCGTGTTCTAGTAACACAGATCCGGATGCAATATCGCCGTGTTCGTCTGTCAACTGTTCGGGAACACGCCGGAAAGTCATTCTAAATGCGAACTCCGATACCCCGCTGAATGGAGCAAAGAAGAAAATACGCAGTACACCGTCGCCGGCGAGCAATGGAAGACGTTTGTCTTCCGAGCACGAAACCTTTAACCTTTGGATGGCGCGTGAGTGTTACGAGAACATTCCAGCTGAGACGGTCTTCGAAGACGACTGTGGAGACTACGCGTCAACACCAAGAACTCCACTGTCGGGTCGAATGCACCGGCCATTGGAAAGGTCTTGGCCGCCGAAGGGTGCAGCCAAGAATCCGAAACTCAGTGGGGACGTGTTTAAGTTCGATATCGTCGACATCGATGATGACTACAGGCTTGGCGACGATTGCGTGATGCCTGCAGGTAAGGCCGAGCAACACGACATAACTTTCATTGAAAATAATTAATTTCTTCACAGACAGAAGCTACAACAGTAGTTGCATTCAATCGCCTCTCCTGCTCACTGGTGACATGGAAGAGGGAGCAGCGGCAGCTGCAATTCTTCCATCGACCAGTTCCGCCTCCGCTTGCACCAGCAGTGGCATGGAGCAGATGAAATTCAAGCCGCTGCTGAAGAAGAAAATCGGCCCTGACAACTACATCAACACAATTCTAACGAAGAAAGTGCCAGCCAACGACTTCCAATCCTACGACTTTCCCCTGTCCAATGGCGGCAGTCAAGAATCCTCGCCAAACGAAATCATCCGCCATCATCGGCCACTGACACGCACCCTCTCAAATGGAAAGGCGAAACCCGGTCCGATTCCCTCGCAAATGGAAAGCTCCAATGATCTCTCAGCATATGCAGCTCCTCGGATGATTCACCCGCAGCCACGTCCCCGTAGCCCTCCATCGGGATCATCCACTCGCAGTGCTTCTCCACTCGAATTGTCTTCACCGGAACCCGTGGGTTCGCCTATTCCACAAGTCATACCTAAACCCGTATTGCGTCCACAACCTCGCCTACTTACTCGCATCGGAGGAGGCGGCACGAATCTCATTTGTCCCCCCACTCCAACCCATCACGCACGGCGGCAGCGGTTGTCCAGTCAGGAGGAGACCGCAGGCGCTATTCCACTTCATGACTACCGTATACGCGACATGACAGCAGCCGTCGAGAATGGATCGCCAGACATTCGAACTGCGGACATATTGACTCTGGCCGGTGGGAGGCCAGCAGATGCCGTTCGCTTTGACAGCAACGACAACGATATGATGCACATATCGAGCACACGGCTTCCTTCGATTCCAGAAAGGGGACGCGGCATCTTTTCCGACTCCGATGATCCTTTGCCGCCTGCTTGGGAAGCGCGCATGGATAGCCATGGACGAATCTTTTACATTGACCACACCACACGCACGACAAGTTGGCAGAGGCCCGGCTCGAATGGCGGGTCCTTGGGCGGTGGTCGGGAGCAACATAGACAGCAACTGGATAGGCGATACCAGTCTATTCGTCGCACCATAACCAGTGAAACTCGCGACCTGGCCAGCAACGGTTGCGCTGCCAATGGCGGCAGCAGCTGCTCATCAAGTAATCGAGCATCATTCGCCTCGGATTTTGAGCGCATTCAAATCCTAGGCACTCATCCCGCAGTTCTGATGCTCTGTCGTCCGGATTTCTACTCGCTCCTCCATTCCAACGAGGAGGCACTTGGCATTTACAACCGCAATGCGGCCCTAAAGCACATGGTGATACGCATTCGCCGCGATCCGAACACATTCCAACGTTACCAGTACAACAAAGACTTAGTGGCTCTAGTCAATTCCTTTGTGCAGATCAGCAAGGACCTCCCATCCGGATGGGAGACCAAAATGGATCACTCTGGGAAGCAGTTCTTCATTGACCACAGCAACAGGAAGACATCCTTCATGGATCCCCGACTGCCGATCGAGTGTCCACGAGTTGCCAGACACCGGCAACAGAACGATATGATGTGCGATGTGGCACCGACACCACCGCCCCGACCGGCATCATCGTTACCAAGAAGCAATGCTCTGCCAGAGCACGTAACCGAGATACCCGTCGCATACAATGAAAAGGTAAGGGCATCATGAATCATCGTCAAGTGTGCAGACGGCCTAACTAGCGTGGTTCTTGTGTGTGTGTGTTTTAAAGGTGATTGCATTCCTAAGACAACCGAATATCCTGGAAATACTACGTGAGCGTCATGGCCAGTCGACAGTGTCGCGGTCGTTACGCGAGAAAATTAATATTCTTCGTGTGGAGGGCGTGCCGGCGTTGGAAAGGCTTGGTCATGATTTGCAGCTAACCATTTTGTTGAGGTGAGTAATTGCTGATAATTACATTCTCAAGGTCGATGAGTGTTTATTTGCGGGGGCGTACATGAGTGTGCGTTTGAGAAGGATGCGGGTATGGTTTTTTTTTTGGTTGTTTGTGTGGAAGGTAAACAAAAGAAGAAAGAAAAAAAGTAAGTTGCATCGGCCGGGAATCGAACCCGGGCCGCCCGCGTGGCAGGCGAGCATTCTACCACTGAACCACCGATGCTACGAGAAATCCGTGTACTGATGCGAAATAGTTGGGATTTGCTGCTAAGCGTGGTCGCTTGGTGGTAAAGATCTTAATCATTGTTTTGTTGCTTCGCCTTTGTCACGCAGTATATTTTGACGTGAAGCATGCAATGTTTACGTTTAATGATCACATCGCTGTTCGATGTGATGTCATCGTTGTAGGAGGAGATTCGACACGATTTCAGACTCAGTCGACTTAATAGAAGAAGATGATGGATTCAATCAGCAATTCTATGACGCCTTCATAGGATTCATTGTCGGAATCAATCCAAAATACTTGTCGAATAATTAGACTGTACACGATTGACACACGTATGGAGCTACCTGAATATAAAAGTTGTGTGAATATGTCGATTTTGTGCACAACGAACTCACTCACAACAACATAAGAGGAATAAATTCAATTGACCATCGTTGGGTATGACATTTTTTTCAGCTTTTGTGCATTTGATGTATTGCGCGCCCATGCCACAGTCTCTCTTTTAAGGTCAACCATTAACTAATTTACCTCAAGGCGATCCTACCTCTTGCAACAACTACAGCGGTACGTCCCTGCTCAATGTCGCCTACAAGATCCTGTCCAGCGTGCTGTGTGAACGTCTAAAGTCGTACTAAACGGCACGCATCGGTGCGACTTCTGGCTCGGCAACCGATTATTGACCACATTTTCACACTAATCAAATCAAATCCTGGAGAACAAGTGAGTTTCAAATCGATAGGCACCACCTTTTCATCGATTTTAGAGCAGCATACGGCAGCATTCATCGCAGGGAGATTTTCTATGCGATGGTCGAAATATATGCTCAGCAGCAGCTCAGCTGTTTTGCCTATCGCCCAGCTTTCACGTCCATATAGCAGGACTGGCAAAATAGAGCATGCTTTGGTGCGTCGAGTGAGGAACTCTGACCCCAGTTGTTTCGGCAGATCGAATTAACACCGGTTGCCAAGTGCGATTCGACGCCAGATGTCCCCTAAGATGACATTTGTGGTGTTCACGCTTGCCCGAGATAGACACACTCTTAGTATCTACCTTAAAATTGTGCCTGTTGATTGGAATGTCCCATATTGTGTGTTTCGCAGTGATACTTGCTTAAGAGTAGAGAGAGCTTCCACAACAGGAGCATTGCGAATGATAGAAGCCGTACTGCGGTGCTTTGGAAAACGGCTTAGCACGTTGAAACAGTACGCTGGAGATGATCTGTGAAGTTGGGCGGAGATATATGTACCTTTAAAGCTTTGGTATGGACCTGATATTCCATTTGTCTGCCATGCTTTCGTCTGCTCAAGCTCCTTTTCTCTGTGTTCTCATCAAAAACAGAGCATAGCCTTGTTTCCGTGGATATTGCATACTAGTCTGGCAGTAGAGCCTCAACTTCTCAGCGTACATCTACTTACACTAGATTCACGCGGTCACGGGCCTACAACAAATCCACTATCTAGCGAATTTTCGTACATTTGAAGGTGCTGTGAAATAAAGTCCAATTTTAAAATAAACGCCAAATATCACGGCACCCGTAACCTACGGCAATAATATTGACATGCCAATGCGGACACAGCGTGCCGTCAATGAAGCTTTAGATAAGACACCGTTAACACGAACGATAACTGTCACTTTAGACTTGCCCAGATATAACAAGTCGCAGAGAGTATAAATTACAACCAGGAATTGTGCGACTTATGGTATTCACCATAAATCATGAAGTGTGTTAATAAAAGCCGATTACGAAAACGATAATCGGATAACGAAGACGACGTTCGTATTCGTCAATGCCTAACAAACGGAATATAACTCGAAATATAACTCGGAAATCAAGCAAAATGTTCGAAGTCACAAAAGGGTAGAGTATGGATGCTATGGGCGTTTCACAGGCGCGGCTCTGTTAGACTAAAGTATTGGGTCCAATAATAATAATAATATGTGTGGCGCTACAGGCCGTAGAGTGCCAGGGTCTAGATTCTCAGCAACCACTCGTGTTGTGCGTGCTATTGTTCTATCACGAGTGGAAGGGACCCACAATATTATGTTGATTCCGAACGGCCAATTTTGAGAAGCTTTTTTCTAGACATATGTACTCTTTGAGCATTGTCAGTGACTCGAAAGAGGTGGAGCCGTAAACAGTATTTCTTGTCGTGCCAGGAATCTACTCTAGACAGTTCCAATGCGTCCTCAATAATTGAAAGATATTAATCATTAAGAGCAATTTGGACCCCACACCGTGAGATATTACCTTATTGATAAAACTGGCCAGACCTTGTTATTCAATCCTTTCATCTCTGCTAAAGGGTGATTTTTTAGCTATTATCTTTTTGGCAACACTGGTTTAAACAGCTGACGCACGTTTCGTGTTTTGTTTCACTGTCAAAACATCTTCAGTTTGGTCTATAATTTAACCATGAATCGTCTTGCAAACGAACAACGCTTGCAAATTATTGAATTTTATTATCAAAATGCGTGCTCTGTTAAGAAAGTTCATCGCGCGCTTCTTCCATTTTATGGTCAGCTCATTTTTGGCTCAATGGGTACGTAAATAAGCAGAATTGTCGATTTTGGAGTGAATATCAGCCAGTAGCATTGCAAGAGCTACCAATGCATCCAGAAAAAGTCACAGTTTGGTGCGGTTTATGGGCTGGTGGCATCATTGGACCGTACTTCTTCAAAGATGATGCGATTCGTAACGTAACTGTGAATGGTGAGCGCTACCATGAATGATATCCAACTTTTTTTTTGCCCAAAATGCAAGAGCTTGACTTGCATGACATGTGGTTTCAACAAGACGGTGCCACATGCCACACAGCACGCGCAACAATGGACTTATTGAGGGGCGAGTTCGGTGAACATTTTATTTCACGTTCGGGACCGGTCAATTGGCCGCTTAGATCGTGCGATTTAACGCCTTTAGACTATTCCTTGTGGGGCTATGTTAAAGCTCATGTCTATACAGACAAGCCCGCTTCAATTGACGCATTGGAAGACAACATTGAAGCATTTATTCGTGAGATACCGGCCGAAATGTTGAAAAGAATATGCCAAATTTGGACTAAGCGGATGGACCATTTGAGGCGCAGTCAAGGTCAACATTTGCATGAAATAATCTTCAAACATTAAATTATATGGACCGTACTATCGATTCAAATAAATAGTTCAAGCATTTTTCTGAATTTTAAGTGTTTTTTTTTGAAAAACTTTCCTATAGCTTTTAAAAAATCAACCTTTATAAAGAGTGTTTTTTTTTGTTCCGAAACATACTCCTTTTTCGCTGAATCTGGGCTCTAGCCGAACAGATGTCCAACAGACCGTGTTTCTTCTTCGTCTCTGCAACTGCAATAAAACTTGCTATGGGGGGTGCCAAGGCCTAATAGATATGCTCGGAGTCCCACTAGAATTGATGACATTCAAATCTTGCCCATCGATGACACAAGGATCCTTGCGACTGATCCAATGTCCAAACTTACACATCGATTTCCGTCGCAGTCTAAGACTTCGCCCTCTAGTTAGGTGTTGCTAAAGCTTAGATCCGTCTTTCGCAAGACTGTGTACTCTTTAATTTCCGATATCCGATTTGCCGATATGTAGCAGAAACGGCCAGGATATACGGCCCGAACAACTTACGAAGTTCAAAGCTCCACATTTTTCATCCCAAACTGCGTCGTTCGGAGTCGGCATAAAGCTTTAGGTCGCCCCTAATGATCGGAGGCGCACCGCGAATTGTTTCTGTAGAATCTAAGCCTAGTTCCACCTCGGATTGTAGCCACAACCGCGTAAATTATTATTATTATTATTATCAGACATGTGCCGTCTGTATAGCCTTTCAAGTTTCGAAGATTGAGTGTCCGATGACGGCTCTGATTGCTGCTTGCCCATATTGTTGAAGATGTTGAGGTCTTTCAGCGTTAGTGCTGCTTCTTATATCGCAGCCACCTCCGCCAAGAGCACTCTACAGTCCCTCAGACCCATGAACTAGGGCACAAATACCCCAGCACCTGTTTGTTCTTTAACCGCAGTGTGTCGAATAATTTCCCCTTCGATTACTGCCTCTCATGTCAAAGGTTACTAAATCATGTATGTTTCACATAGCATGCGTGCTCCATTTGAGGTCAACTTTTAAGTGCAAATTCTATCTCCCTACACACACTATACCGGCTGAGTTCGGGTTAACAATGCTAATTCACCACCTTCCACCGTGGGCATTGGACTTCGCCAAGGGTGCGTGTAGCCACCTTTTCTTTGCATTATATCTGTATATGGACTAGATGTTGCAGCGCAGCCGAGGCGAGGAACGATTCACATTATGTAGAGTCTTTTTGCAGATGACTTAGTTATCCTCACATCCTCCTCTCAGATGGAACTCCAGCACACACTCGATAGGTTGGTGGCCGTATGTGCAGATGCTGGGATGAAGGTTAACGTCGACAAATCAGAGGTTATGGTAATTTCCAGAACGCCTGTTCAATGCACTCTACATGTTAGTGGAGCCCCATGGAAGCAGGTGGAGAAGTTTAAGTATCTCGGGGTCTGTTTCACGAGTGATGGGGGGAGTAATGTTGAGCTTTCCTGTAGGATTGGCCAGGCTGGCTCAATTCGGAAACAGCTTGGGAGATCTGTAATCAGGAAGGCCGAGCTTGGTGTCAAAGCCAAGTTAGCGGTTTTCAATTCAGTATTTCTTCCAACACTCACCTATGGTCATGAAATTTGGTTTCATTAATGACCGAAAGAATAAGATTGTGAATACGAAATGAGATTTCTTCGTGATGTTGTGGAAGTTACTCGCCAGTGAGGAACACGGCAGTACGCGAGGAACTCAATGCAGAGCAGCTGCTTCTTACAGCGTAAAGGGCTATGCTTCTATGGTTTAGTCGCGTAGCACGAATGTCCGCATCATCACGACTTCCGAGGCGTGCCTTGAATGGTCATTGCATCAGTTAGGAGACCGCTTTGCAAACCCAGGACGAAGTGGTTAGACCAAGATCAACAAGTCGCCTGGTTCCGCTTGGGCATAACTCCTCCGTCATCTAATTCATCAGGGAGTTAGAGTCGATGGCGGAGGATCGAGTGAATTGGATATCTCGGAGAAGTGTGCTTTAATCCCGCGACCCATTTAGTGGATCATGCGGGTTAGAAGATGATGATGAAGTCAGCAAATTACACAAATTTTGCGGGTTGTGGAACGTACCGAATCTCAATACCACATGTGGCCCGGAGACACTCGAATATGGTGCGTGCAAAGTTGGTACGTTTGGGGCTTGTTCGAACAACAGGTAACTACATAATTGAACAAGCCCACGCACATGGACATCAACACGAACAGGCTTTGTTAATAACGTTGCCGTGATCATCCAGTTGTTCAAACTGCACGGTGTTTACCAGAAAGAAATACTTCTTGTAGCACGAGTAAAGGTCAACAATTGTATGCAGACATGAGAGCTCCAACGATGGCTTGTAATGCAACAAGTCCCTCAGCGACAAGTGGCCGGCAATAAAGGCGGTGGCCACCAACCGCATATCTTCCATCAAGACCTTGGTATTCTTTACAAGCCTTTATCATTTTTTGACACCAACCAGATGAGAGAGATAATCAGTGCGCGAGTTGTTTGTATTTGTTGAGCTAGGTCCCGGTCTAGTACGGGCTGTAGACCTTATTAAAGCCCTTCGCTGCAATGTACACCTGAATTCAACAACATTTCATTCTGCATTCAACCAAATAGAACACATTTAAATTGACCCTTCCCCGCGTTTGTGGTCGGGCCCTCTCCATTGCTTCTTACATCAGAGGAAGTTCGAATCTAGTGCTGGAAATAAAAAAAGAGTTAAAAAAAGCAAAATCAACAAGGACACCCAAACCCACTGAACCTAGGAACACACTTAACATTAAAAGTTAAGCACCTCTTACTGCTGCGGCCAGTTGCAACCATGATCAACACTTAATTAAACCCCAACTCCGACTGAACACAACAAAGCAACACAACCAGACTAACTAGCGCTTAATCTCGAGTACGATTTCCCCAGCCTTGGCTATTAGAAAACCAATTTTCTAGACTCACTCGCTGCAATGTGAGTCAGCTCATTTGTCCTGCATGAATAGTTTCATTTCCACGAGCAAGTTCCGCTCGCCCCTACTCCCTTTCGGAGTTCTTTTCCAGCACTCCAAGGCCACTACCAAGGTCAGGCTGCGAGAGTGCAGCAACACAACACAGCACAGCAGTACCGAAAGGAAAACCGCACTCTATAAGGAAATTAGGTCTTCCATTTAATAAATTAACAATCCGAAGCGCAACCTTCCTATAAACCAAACCATAATTGATTAGACGCTATATTTTTTTTTCTCGTCTCGGGTATGATTAACAAACCGTTGCTTGTTGGTCTCAGTTGATTGCGTTCCAACCACCGAGCGGGGGGAGGGGCGTCGGAAGACTGAAGAAATACGTTACGTATTCGCCACAGAAACTCACAGTCTGGATTTGGGGTTCGAAGACTCACTGGGATCCCCAGGCATGAAGTCGAGCGCCCCAAACTCAGATCGCATCGATTACGGTCGAGAATGCCTGGCCCTGGGAACCACAAGTGAATCTAGATCAATGTGACACAGTTTCCGGCAGCAAAGGAAGCCAAACATGACGACTTTTCAACTGCAAAGTTCGGGCAATTTGTGTCTTGAGCAGCGCTGATCTCCAGCTGCAGACGAGGGGAGTTGCAGGCAAGTACGAACATGCTGGCCCGCTAGCCGTGACTCAGATCAAACAGCAAACTCACTCGCCGCAATGGCGTTTTGTTGATGTACTGTGCGACGGTGGCAGCGTCGGCGGCGGCACTGTTTGCTTCCTCTTTCTGTAAATGGCTAGATTGTAGTGCGAGTGCGGTTAGTTATTCGATTATCGCCCTTTTGTCAATAAATGCCCAACGCTCTCTGTGGATGGATTGGTGTAGCAATTTCAGAGTACTTTCGACAAATTGTCGAATTGATAAACGATCGCCTGAGCGCCGCGTCCGCTGACTCAGGCGAATAAGTTCTAAACTTGCGTTCGGTCTAGTAGGGCGCGCTCGCTTCAGTCAGTAGTCAGACGAGGTTTCACCACCCAACGCAAGGGATGATGCGAATTGGTGTCACTTTAGTCATAGGCGTACAGCTGTCAGTGTTTTTGTTGATCAATCGGACTTGAGACTGTGTGCCTGACTGGGTTGTGGCAGCTTATCGGTGGAGTGTGTGCATGTGTACTCGGCGGTACACGGTGCGTTGAAGAACGACCGTGTCACATTCGCTGGATATCCGAATATTCTCGACAGACAAACGAGCGAATTGTCTTGAAATGAAGTGTGTTGTGTTCCTTGTAGGCATTAATTTTTGCAGAGCGTATGCGAGCAGTCGTTACAATTCGTTTTTGGGTTTGGTTCTCATTACGATTTCTAATCAGTCGAGTTTTATCTTCTCGTTGCTTTTTTTTTTATTCTTTTATTAAACGTTGTGCGCCTTTTAAGGTCGACTGAATTAAACAGCAAAAAAAAAAGTTTGATTTTTGTGTACTAGAGAGTATCTCGCAGTTGGGTGGTTTGAGGAACAAAGTGCTGTCATTCGTTTTATCGCGACAAGTAGGATTTCTGATTTAAAGAATGTAGTATAAACATTCGGTGACAAGAGTGTGTACAGTCGAGGCGCGATTGACAAGAGTGAATTGATTGCTTGCAAGTGATGAGTGATGGCATTTGAAGTGATTTTGTGGCGTCGTCGTCTTGTGTTATAGATGCTTCCTTGTGGCTTTTGTCCTTGTGTGTTTTTTTTTTAATGTTTATGACATTTTTGTGCTTGTGTTTTGCTGTTTTTGGACTGTGATAAATGACGGTGAGATGGGTGTAACTGGTGGATAGGAATAGGATTGATAATTTTCCAATCATATACGGAAATACAGGGGTGGGCCAAAGAAGATCTATCGATGTCAATATAACTTTTGTAATAATCATTTGTTTACATATTAAATACATTTTGTGGACAATTTTATGCTCTTTGTATGAAATAGACAAATGTTTAGGCAGGCAATGGCTCTTTTTGGCGCGTTTTTCATTTCATGCTTGCAGTAGTCTCCGTATTTCGTTTATTTAGTCTCTGGTTTGCTAAAATATGTACACTTTGTGTTTTAAATGTTCTCCCATAAAAGAAAGTACGGGCGCAGTATTATCTGGTGAACGAAGTGATCAAGGGACGTCTGATTTTTCTGAAATCAAACGTTCGTCAAAAATGTTCGCTGGTTATGTTGATGAGGGTATATTGCACGGCGACCTTTAGATATATTGTGCTCCCATTCTTTTCAGATTTGAATTGAGAGCTATGGACATAGGTGGCTCTAAATGTATTCTAAGCCAGTTTCCTTAGCTTAACTTCATTTCTCCCTCTGAAAGCAGCTGCTTGCCCAGAAATCTTTGCCTTTTGTGATCTAGTACCTCACAGAATCCCAGTACGTGTTCTGGAATTTCGTTAGATTCTCCACAGAATCTGCAGAGACCATCTTCTGATCACCTTAAGCGAACCCTGAGTCTGCAGTAACATGTTAGGAAGCCTGTTACGATGCGAAGGTGGTTGTTGCTCATTTTGATACATGCTTCAAACCTCTTTCGATAAGAGTGTCTTGGCTTGCTTCATGCCATGATCTTTGTTTCTGTCCGGTTCCTTCTTCCTAGTTCCCTGAATTCTTCTCTGAGGACATGATCTTCTACAGCGCAGAATGGTTCAGGAGCTGTGAAGGGTTCTGATGCTACTTTCCTTGCCAGTGAGTCGGCTGTTTCATTGCCTTCTATCCCCGTATGGCCAGGTATCACGGAGAGTCTTACTCTGTTTCTCCTACTTAGCTCTTTAAGCTTCTGTAGGCATTCGCACACGAGCTTGGATTTGATTATTTAGAAGTTTAGTGCTATAATAGCAGCTCGAATGTCCGACGTTATCTCTCTATGTCGTAGGTGGTGTAGTTCCTATCAAGATTGATTTGAGCGCCTGTCTATGGCATAAATTTCCTATTGAAAGATGTTCGTTGCTTATCCTGGATTTCAGGATTTCACGCGGAGAACAAAATCACGGGCATCTATTAAAATTTCCAAGAACTCTCAATTATAATCTGCAAAAAAAAATAAACAAAGTTATTCGTGTTCAACATCGGATGGTCTTATTTGACCCACCCTGTAGTTTTGTAATTTTTGGTAGTTAAGTATGGTGGAGTATCAATGTCAGAAGAGCCCGAAAAAAAGCTTTAAGGAGCACGTCGCTATTTCTTAGCGTTTAAGGTGTTTTTTGTTACTTGAATGGCGGGGGTGTTTCATGCATCGTCATCTCGACTAATTTTTTGAATCACGTTTGAATATAAGAAGTACATTTCTGTAGAACACGTAAATCACTTAGATGTCTGTTGAATGACGAAGGCAGTTTTGTGTGAAGCCACGGAGAAAGGTACAAGCAAAGATATGCATCCTTCGAAGTCTAAGATAATTGGTTTAGGTTATACCCGTTACTCAGCTACGCAGCTACTTTTTGAAAGAAAAACTATGTATACCTGGAGTACGGGTATAATCTAAACCAAGTTTCTTAGACTTCGGAGTCAATCATCTGTTTCTTGTCTAGTCAAGTCCTACTCACTTTCTTCATTTCATTCCCTTTGAGGGAAGCATTGAACCAGAGATTTTCTGTTTTCTTTAAAAATACTGACATATTCACACCTAGAATATTTAAATTTTCACATTTACAGTCGAAATCATGAACAATTCCCGTAGTGGGGCTCGGTATGAATTCGGTATGAACCATCGTCCTCACCACTAAGCTTGCCTCTCTACCAAAGTACCATTAACTTCAACTTTGGCTCATCCTTTGTTACAAGTGCCACACATTTGTTGATGACAGTCGCTTTCTGCTTGTGTGCGTCAACTAAGTCATAGTTACTTAATGCGTTCTTCCACTAGTTCAGAAGCAACATTGTTCAACTTATCAGAGTAGTGCAGGCTTTCAAAGGGATTTCCCTTTCAAATCTACTCTATTTTTAACAGGCTGCCTCGATTTGATAAAAAATTACGTCTCAAGTACTAAGTTTATCAGTGAGTTTATCTTAGAATGAACGTACTTATTTTTTACATTTCTTTTATCCAACCAATTGATACAGGTTGGCTAGCTTCAATGGCATTACCCACATCACATTTAGCTCCTAATGACCTCGTTGTGATACCCTTTCAGCTTCCCAGTGACGTTGTTCCAATTCTTCTTGTTCGTTCAAAAAAGCTTATTAGGCATTTGAAATCTGTTTCATAGAAGAAATACCGTCCCAGTGATTTATTTCTCATGTGGCATATACTCTCTCTCTCCTCTTCTTCGTGGCCACAGCACCTTTAATCAAGACTGTACTTCAGACGATTGTGACCAGTGACTGCTCTTTTTTTGTTTGTTGATTCCGATCTCACAAGTGATTAATAACACCGACTTCTGTCAGCTATTGGATTTTATCATCCACATTCTCCTTGACATCTACAAGTGAGTTTGACCAATCCAATGGCCTGGACTATGTTGATTTCAGCACCTTTCCTGGCAAGTTCATCAACTTTTTCATTGAAGGTTATGTAGTTGATCCTCTGCCCAAGAATATAGATTCATCGAGGTCTGCGTGCCAGGAGCTTTAAGTTAACATAGGGTTTTCATACAAAATCTGAAGTCCGTTTTGGATGTTGTTGCACGACAGTTCCTTCGTCTGCAATGAAATTTGATAAATTTCCAAACAATCAGCAGAAATCCGGAAATTGCTCCTTACAATGAAGCTTTAGGGATTCCTACACGTTGACAGGTATTGGCTCTGCGGTTACTTAAGGGGAGCGTCTAACAAAGAACGCAGGTATATGCAGAACATGTGTACTGTTACTTGTTTGCATTCAGTTCAGAGAGGGTGTTCCCCAGATTTCTCACTGATTCAGCGTGTGATTGTTGGACAAAGTTGACTTTGTATTTCTTCTTTAGTGGTTTACATAAACTTGTAGATACTGTATCATGTTCGTGTTATAGGGGAGCCTTTCAATCGACTTTTTTATTCACAAGGTCATGTCGTGGTCCCTTCTGCCAGTACAGTATATTACGAATATAAACATTTCTAAGTTTAAATTTAATTAGTGTAGTTCAGTGGAAAAGGCAGCGTTGATAAACAGCTACGGGTACAAATCCGCAGAGGAGAGGAAAAAGAAATATTTATCTCTATGATCCTTACAACTGTTAGAATTTGAAAGGCATTAATGTTCTTATGAACCTACAAACCTCGAAAGACCATCGTTCATTCTCGTTTTCCTGTCACTTTTTGAAATGCATAAATGCATCAGGAACTTATACAGCTCAGCGGAGATGAATTTGCAGACATATTTTCTTCTTGTTTGGAATTACATTCTGAATGAAACTACACTTTAGCCCTCAAGCCTCTTCATGTAACACGATCAACGGCTGTTTTAGATGTTTTAGATAGATGTCCATTGCATTCTCCTTCTCAAGCATGAAACAAATCACGACAACAATAGTCAGCAAGTGTCTTGCAAGAAATTCTTTTCAGGCGACGCTAATGCTCCAGTTAGACTGATCTTGTCGCAGTGATACTCTACATCAACTCATATTTTTGAAAAAAGAATACAAGAATATAGCCTAGCTTAATGGATCTCCTTCATATTTGTGTGTAGCTACAGTCCGAGGTGGATCTGGGCCTCAACCAACAAGCCTCTCTAGCTACTACGATATCTGACCAACTGCTTCCAGTTGCACCAGTTCCAAAAATGGCCGATAACACAATTTTGAAATGACTCGTGCAGCAATTGAATTATTTCTGTGGCTGAATGGCATATGGCACCGTCTTGTTGGAACCACATGTTGGTCACATCCATATCTTCTAATTTAGCTGAGTTATCATGTAACGAACACCATCAATTGTTACTGCCTGACCAGCCGCATTTTCGAAGAAGAATGTTCCGATAATGCCTCCAGCCCGAAATCCGCAACAAACATCATAAATCAAAGATCGCACTTTTCTCTCAAAAATACCTGCATTCGCTTTCGAAGTTGTCCATGCTTCAGCGCCGTAGACGAAGTTATAGCTGAATATTGTGACGCTTTCTTCATGGCGTTTGCTGATCTATGTTCGTTCTTGATGACGGGATAGATGGATGTTCATCACCAGACCCATTTAGCTACTTCCGTTTCATTACTAACAAATGACTCATTATCGTCGTTAACGTCGACATCACCCGCGTATGCTAATAGATCGAAGATCGTGTTCCTAATGTTGACTTAAATGATCTTAAGAATGCTTTCGATTAGTCTCCATTTTAAATCTTGGTCCCAATGAATTCGCCTTTTTTTACTTCTCAGGCCTTCGTCTCAAGGGTCTGAATATGATCAAATCAGCGTTGGTTAGGTACCCACTAGTAATACTCACATTCTAGGAAAACTTCTCAAGTAGACTTGAAGACTACATGACAATGGGAGAACAAAACCATGTACAATTCCACGAATAATGATTCAATTCCAAACGCCGATGCCTCCAAAGCTGGCTATAATCGTGACAACATTACACTTTGAGAGTAGTTCCTTTTTATGGATTTGCCAGATTTCAGATGCGAAAGAGATTTCTTTTTAGGGACGTCGCAAAGCTCTCTACCCATCTTGGCATTTTGTTCGTTTTGCCTGCTCCCATATTCAGTCCCTTTTTGTGTATTTTCAGCTGACTTTAAGGTTGACATGCGAAAAGAAGTTGAGTCCCACTTCAATACTCGTTAAGTGCAATTAAGTTCTCAACTCTTTCCTTAAACATATTGAATTCGAAGATCGGTCAAATAGCTGGGTAGAACTAGATTGCAGTTCATCCTTGAAAATTCCATCTTTTCCTGCTCGACTATATACTATATACTGAAAACTGTCACACAAAACAACCCCACTTGTAGGGTCCTTCAATGCAAAGCCTAATCAAACACTTGTCAAACATAAGTCTAACGATGTAACATCACACACATTTATTCTTGTTATGATCCATCAGTATCTCTGGATTGCGATTTCCATATCAAACCAACAAAACTCTATCTGATTTAATTACTTGCGGCACCTCCTAGCCGCCGATAAGGATCGTACAAAGTCAAACTTGCGCCTTTATTTACTCTTGTCTTTGAATCGAATTGCCCATCACGCGAATATTTTTTATCACAAGAAAAGCAATCGAGAGATACTTAAGAAAGAAAGAAAAAAAACCAAACGAATCCAATAAAACAGATAACACCTAAAGCCGATCTAATCTCTAGCCAGCGCAGAAAAGAACACCGATAGTCGCGAAAAAAGACGCTTTTTTTCCCAAAACAATCCAAATATTTGCTCGCATAAAATCAGAAAATTAATCGTTATGAGGGCAAATATTTACTCAAACCGTCTTATTGAATGCAACCATTAAAACGTTTCCTCTGTCATCCATGTGTAGGCTGTTTTGAGATTAATTAAAATAATCTCATGACAAACTATGTCGACTTGACAGATTAGACAGATTATGGGAATTGTTTCGAAGTGAATAAACAGTGCGAATTCCCTGAGAGTTCGGGTCACAAAAGGGAGGGGGAGTGTTGATATTTGTCAAGTGTCAAACGTGAAAACGGTGACAGATGACTTCGAGTGATAAGTTTGAATAATAACAAAAAACAAAACAAAAACACTTGTGTTCAGTGTTGAATCCAGTTGTGTGCAACTGACGTATGTCAACACGATCCACATATTGGGGTGGAGAAATATTGGACGCGAGTGGACAGGACAATGGGATTCTTCTCGAAGGCCGCTTACATCATTTGGGCTGTGTAAGTTATTTTCTTTATCTGTTTTTTTATTTCTTTTGTTTTTTTGTGAAAGTTTGTGTTTTTTTTATCAACAAAGTGTAATAATTGTGTAAGTTGAGCTATTCATTTATTAAGGATATATTTCTCAATGCTGCATTTCACTTCTGTCAATTAAAAAAATGGGCACTGGGAGGCCAAAGTATTGTATACTCTACGATGGTGGCTCAAAGTACTCTTCTGCTTCTTTGCCTGGCGCTAAAGTTTGGCATTGGCTGCAGCCAACATGCTCCTCCATCCAGCACGGTATAGTGTTAGTTGTTTCCAGCTACGCTCCCTTTCCAGTTGTGTACGCCACCAGAGGCGTGATCTTCTTTTACCTCGCTGTCCCTCGGGGTTGGAGTCGAAGACTTGCCAGGACGGATCATTGGTCTTCATTCGCTCACTATGACCTGTGATGGGCGTTCAATATATTCTCGGTATCGGGGTGCAGCTGTGGTTGCATGTATGAATTGACTTATTTATCAAGTGTAATAATATTATTTTAGCGCATTCATGTAAAATTTCATACAAATTTGATTATTAATTCGCGTTTTATCTCTAGTTAAACAGAATACCCATTTATTGCCGACTTGAGTTCTTCATCATCCGAAAACCTTTTTTCCACGAAGACATTTTTTCAAATCCGGAAACAGGAAATAATCACTAGGGGCAAGGTCTGGACTATAGGGTGTGTGTTGGATTTCTTCGAAACCACAATCTCGCGCAGCAGCCTTGGAAACTCGCGCCGTGTGAACAGGAGCGTTGTCATGAAGAAGCAACACACCCGCTGCGAGTTTACCCCGTCTTTTCTTTTTAATTTCCTCCCGCAAATTATGCAAAGTGGAAGCGTAGGATGTGGCGTTGATTGTTTCACCTTTATTTTTGTACTCAATGAGCAAGATTCCCTTTGAGTCCCAAAAAACTGTGGCCATGAGCTTCCCGGCAGACGGAGCGACTTTGAACTTCTTCGAGGGGTCTGTTCCTTTATTATGCCACTGCATGGACTCTTGTTTGCTTTCAGGGTCATAGTGGTGGACCCATGTTTCGTCACCAGTAACAATTCGATCCATAACACCGTTCGCGTTCTCACTACACATCTCCAAAAGCTCTCTACAGCATGCGATTCTCACTTTTTTCTGAGGCGCTGTGAGCATTCGTGGCACCCACCTTGCACTGACCTTTGAAAGGTTAAGATGGTCATGAAATGGTGGTACCAATTGAAAGCTTGGTGATCTCTGCCATCATTTTCACCTTTATTCGAGCATCCTCAAGAACAAGTTTTTCGACTTCTTTAATGCTTTCTCCCGTACAAGCAGTAGCCGGGGCGCCTGAGCGGGGCTCGTCTTCAATGCTCTCTCTGCCTCTCTTGAACTCACTTGACCACTTTTGCACAGTTGATAATGAAGGTGCGGAACCCTGGTAAACAGACACCATCTCTTCATGAATAGTTTTTTGACTTTTTCCTTGCTTAGTGAGAAATTTAATTACAGCGCGATGCTCAATTTTCACCATCATCGTCTCAGTTGGCATTATGATTCTGTTTAACTAGAGATAAAACGCGAATTAATAATCACATTTATATGCAATTTTACATGAATGCACTAAAATAATAGTATTACTTGATAAATAAGTCAATTTATATATACAACCACAGCTTCACCCATATACCGAGAATATATTGAACGCCCCTCGTAGTTATTTGAGACGAGTGACTCGAACTCGTTTGACCAGATCGATGTCGTTTAACTCACACAGTTCGTCGTTCAATCTGAAGACCGAAGATTATACGAATGACTTTCCTTTTGAATCTCTTCGTCCGCTTTAGTTAGCGTCTATGCTTGGTATGGCGCAATAGCAGGACTGGGACTAACATGGTCTTACACAGGGATTTTCTTGTTCTTCTAGATGGGGCTTTATTCCTCTAAGTACTCAGAATCAAGAATTTAATGGGTACACGCAGTCAGTCCTTTGAAGGCTACTGTGCGGAAAATCATTGTATCAATTGTCCTTACTCTGGAGCCAGCCAGTAATCAGTGTCTCACCTTAAGTCCACAAAGTCCTATTACTTAGCACTAACCCTGATATTGGCTTTGGAATTCAGTCAATCTAAGGCACAGCACTGTTTAGAGTATCCATGTGGTATCCATCGTGGATGCTGCTCCTGAAGAATGTTGCTAGCTGTTCCTCCTGTTCCTGAACAATCTTGTAGTCGAAGTGTGACTTTTTTAAAGGAAGGGATTATTCCAGAGGCGGTCGTTGCGTTGTGGATAGAAACATCGACCCCTAAGATGGTTTCTATTCCCGACACGAACCACTTTTCATAATTCACGACTCAACCTCTCTAAAGTCACTGGCAGTGCTCAGAGGATGTACCCGAGTAAAAACGGCTACTCACATTTCAGCTTTAGGTGTCAGTATGAGACTAGCATGCCTATGCTCCAATTGCTACCATTTTCTAGTAGAACACGTCTGATTGATTCCACTAGCAGTCCGAGATGCATTTGGGTCTCAAAACAAAACAACTTTCTCCAACTGCATGATCTGTAGCCATCTGAATTCAATTACGCACGCCAAGTTGGCTGAGGTTATTCTCCACTTGTGTGCGCCATCAGTTTCCTAGGCGTCTTCCATTGCGTTGTCCTGCTGTTGCGGAGTCGAAGACTTTTGGGGCCTGCAGCAGTCTTGTCCATGTTGAATCCATGGAAGTCTGACTAGACTCATGTTCAAATGCCATCGAAGCAAACAAGACCAAAAATTGAACGCAGAACTCCATACCATACCAAGGGTTTCTTCATCTGCTTTTGAAATTGTAAATGTTGTATCAGCTTGGTTCTTGGATTGACGGCTCTACTACTCAATTGCCTCTGGAGCCCACAGAAACAGTGATTGGCAAGAGTTATTCTGCGTCTAATCTCGGTACTGGTACTATTCGTACTGCTTACTTGGCAACTGAGGTGGGCAAAGTCTGCCGTAACTACCGCGAAAGAGTATTTGCCTATGGTGATTTTCGTGGCCAAGTCTTCGAAGGCCGATGTCGTAGGTGAGGTAGTTCATAACCCTCTATGAGTTTTTGCCACTTATTTGAAGAGGTCACACGTTTGGGCATCCATCGCACGAATAGCTTTTTCATGTCGCAATATTTATGTAAAATGTGTTCAGTTCAGCCAGCTCACGCACTTTAATTGGCCGATCGTCCAATATCATTCCACGGATTTGATCGAAGACTCTTTTGGGAAACCTGAACGTCCTTGTGCTGGAACGGCCAAAAAGTAAATCCATAAAGTACTTAGCCATTTAAATTGATGGTGCATATTCACTTAATATTTCTCAAGCTTTTCCATGGTTTCAGTGATGGATATTTTGGGAGAAAGAGAATGGTTAATCAGTACACAAAAATCACTATCTTTTTCCATTTTCGTTCAGGCGATTGTTTGCTTTCAGTGGCTGTCAAACACTAGCAAAATTACGCAGCTTGCTTAGAACATGACAGTGGTCTACTACTAGATGACAGTGTTGTATTTAAATTTACCGAACTATCAGACGACCCTTGTACAAATCCATTACCGGAGTGAAAACGTATGAATACGTCCTGCATAGCGTGATGCACAGAATAACCAATACAGTTCTCTTCTAAACAACATCCTTTGGGAGTTAGTTGCGAATGAAACAATAATTGTCTTTAATATTGTTTATAAAGGGTGGTTAAATTTTAAGGGCCGATGTTGATTTTGAATAAAACACAAATTATTTAGGAAATTATTGTCATTTCTTTTTATTATGATAATATTGGTATGGTTCAATTATGTACGGAACAAAATATCGCCCAAAAGGCCGCCGCGACCTCGGCGGCACACCACCATCCGATGGTCCAAATTTTCGATGACGCTGAAGCATAATTGAGGTTCTATACCGTTAATGTGCCGAATTATCTCATCCTTTAGCTCTTGAATTGTTGCTGACTTATCGACGTACAATTTTTCTTTCAAATAACCAGAAAGAAAAAAATCCAACGGTGTAAAATCACATGATCTTGGCGGCCAATTGACATCGCCACCACGTGAGATAACGCTGGCACTGAATTTGTCGCGCAAAAGAGCCATTGTTTCGTTAGCTGTGAGGCAAGTGGCACCGTCCTGTTGAAACCACATATCGTCCACATTCATATCTTCCAATTCGGGCCATAAAAAGTTCGTTATCATTTCCCGATAGCGAACACCATTCCCAGTAACTGCCTGACCGGCCTCATTTTGGAAAAAAATACGGCCCGATGATGCTGCCAGCCCATAAACCGCACCAAACAGTCACTCTTTGTGGGTGCATTGGTTTTTCGACAATCACTCTTGGATTATCATTCGCCCAAATGCTGCAATTCTGCATTTCTTTGCACGATTTTTCCGATTGTACGCACATTTGGACGATTAAATTGACCGAAAAAATCACGAAGTGCACGATATGCATTTTGATTTGAACGCCCACTTTCATAATAAGCCCGAATAACTTTAACGCGTCGCCCGATTGTTTATCTTTCCATGGTTCAAATGAGTTAGTCTGAAATTGAGAAATGTAAAATGAAATACAGAAAAAAACTTAACGTTTAGGTGTGGTTCGCATTCAACATCGGCCCTTAAAATTTAACCACGCTTTACAAAAATAGTTTTATGTAACACAGAAGAGAATACTAACTACACCAAGAAGCCTACCAAGCATGGTGGTGGTAACATGGGCATGTTTCTGTAGCTTCAAGTGTATTTATTTTTTTGCTTCGAAACCGTTTTTTTTCCCAAGTTTCATTGCCTTCGACATCGGATGTTACCGTAAACATTTGATCAAGTCTGGTTTCATCATTTGTTGACGTCAATGAACATTATGTCTTTAGATGTCATTATGTTTTCCAAATAAAAATGTCCATTATTCTAATGGAGAAGCTGCCATATCACAAATCCGATAATTCATTCATTGACGAATTCAATTCGTATCATAAATCGGATAAAATTGTCGTGACATAATGTAATTTAAATAAGTACTGTCAAAGCGACGCCAACAAGCCAAAAATTCGACGGTATTCCATGCCAAACTTAGAGCGTACTCCGGCATTTATGCGGTGTACCGACTAATGGCGGTTTTGAAGATTTACATGAATTAGAATTTCAATGTATGTCTGTGATCATGAGCATGCATTCGGAGTTGTATGTTTTTCTTCAATTACAAAATAATATGTGGTAAAGACAATCACTGAAAACATGTGGATGTCGTTGATGAGAGTTAGGTGTATGTTCACAAGATGAAACGATGGAAATGATCAGTTTCAGTAGAAGTTTGTTGTATCAGAGTTGGTGCATCTATGGTCAAGGGGTAAATTGGGATAGGGTGGCGGTCATAGCCTCACATAGACCAATGAGGGTCCAAAATGTCACCAAAAACTGTCTGAAAATAGGAAAAACCAACTAGAGGCGGTTTGGTTGCTTATCTATTACTATAATGACTTTGAAGCGACTGCAAAACTGATAAGATTACGTTGTTTGATATCTAGCACAATCCTGAGAGAGTTCAAGAAGTCTTCTTTCTTATAAAGTGTGATTTTTTAAAAGCTATAGGAAAGTTTTTCAGAAAAAAAACACATAAAATTCAGAAAAATGCATGAAATCTTTATTTGAATCGATAGTACGGTCCATATAATTTAATGTTTGAAGATTATTTCATGCAAATGTTGACCTTGACTGCGCCTCAAATGGTCCATCCGCTTAGTCCAATTTTGGCATACTCTTTCCAACATTTCGGCCGGTATCTCACGAATAAATGCTTCAATGTTGTCTTCCAATGCGTCAATTGAAGCGGGCTTGTCTGTATAGACATGAGCTTTAACATAGCCCCACAAAAAATAGTCTAAAGGCGTTAAATCGCACGATCTACGCGGCCAATTGACCGGTCCCGAACGTGAAATAAAATGTTCATCGAACTCGCCCTTCAATAAGTCCATTCTTTAGCGAGCTGTGTGGCATGTGGCACCGTCTTGTTGAAACCACATGTCATGCAAGTCAAGCCCTTGCATTTTGGGTTAAAAAAAGTTGGATATCATCTCACGGTAGCGCCCACCATTCACAGTTACGTTACGATTCGCATCATCTTTGAAGAAGTACGGTCCAATGATGCCACCAGCCCATAAACCGCACCAAACTGTGACTTTTTCTGGATGCATTGGTAGCTCTTGCAATGCTACTGGCTGATATTCACTCCAAAATCGACAATTCTGCTTATTTACGTACCCATTGAGCCAAAAATGAGCTGACCATAAAATGGAAGAAGCGCGCGATGAACTTTCTTAACAGAGCACACATTTTGATAATAAAATTCAATAATTTGCAAGCGTTGTTCGTTTGTAAGACGATTCATGGTTAAATTATAGACCAAACTGAAGATGTTTTGACAGTGAAACAAAACACGAAACGTGCGTCAGCTGTTTAAACCAGTGTTGCCAAAAAGATAATAGATAAAAAATCACCCTTTATTAGCTAGTCTTGGGCAGTTGGAAAGAAGATGCTGCTGTATTTCGATCTGTTCCGATGCTCTGCAGTTCTTGCATGTGTTAGACGGGTGTTTTGGAAACCTAACCACCAGGAAGGCCTCCACGGTTTTATATTAATGTAAAAAGGATATGGGGTGCAAATAGGAAATTCAACCTCGCATAGTCCACTGGCTATTCATATCAGTAGTCAGACCCATACTACTGTAGGACGTCGCGATTTGGTGGACTGCGCACGAAAAAGACACCAACTGCAAGTCACTGCAACGGATGGTATTTGTGTGAAGAAACGGAGCGTCCGTAGCTTAATCTTCCGCCGGTAGACGTAATCGACAGATACGCACCGACCAATATGGCGATCAGATTGAAATCGCTGAATATGTGGACAGAGCTCCGTTCTGGGCAGTGTACTATCGTTAACAGATATAGATCCGCACCCAATGATACCGATCTTATTACACCTTCTCAACCAGCTTCCCACCCAGATTATACCGGAAGTCTGGACACCAGGCGCTGGATGTTCCTCTGCAAATCAGTGGCCGTCTACTGTAAGCATATAAATGTGCATTTGTCATTCCGACTACCAAATCACTGTAGCGTCTTTCCTGCACGAACTATATCGATAAAGGAAGTTTTGTCTTGACTAAAAAGCAATGTGAATTCAAGTACGGATATCGTTATTCGTTTTGGCAGTCAGGTGGGGATTAAATCTCTGGGTGCGTTCACATTAAACTCAAAGGCTTTGCGGCCAATCTTTTAACGAGATAGCCAAGTATGTTAACATCTAACTTATGTGGGTGCCGCGACACTGTGACATTGCGGAGAATTGTGAAGCGGACGAACACGCTAGAAGGCACTGGTTCCGTACTCTTTGCGGATGCCGATCGGTACTGGAAAACATTTAACGAAGGTTGACTATTGTCAAGTAGTCAGCCACTCCAACCTAACCTAACCTAGATGAGTTCTGGTCTGTAGGCATGGTATCCTATAAGATTTCAATCCGTCAATCCGCATGGTATCCGTTCAATTTCAATAGCCAGCAAAAGACTACATTCAACTCTGGATAAGGGCAGAATAGCATGGTTATTTTCCAGGAAGTAGTCCTGCCCCATCTGTTGTTCGCTTCCATGTGCGTGAGTCGATTACAGAGAAGTGGGGCTTAGTTGGTAGTCAGATTCTGTCGTTGGTTATACTTCTAGCTTGTGTGTGTTAGTTTCTGATTTGCAACTTGGCTGTTTGTATGTCACCGGTCCGTAATACCCATGATGGCAATGACATCAGCTTCAAGAGAATGCTCCATCTGCTAGTCTTAAGCACTGCGATTGTGATTTTGAGTACTATTATATAGTCTAGCTTCAACGCCTTCGTTTTGTTTTGAGTCATCTGTATCGATTTTGATACGATTGTCCAAGTTTCAGACATTTATAAAAATATGAAAGAGTGTTGGAGACAGGCCAGAACCTTGAGGTATACCAACAATTATTTGGACTTGAACCCATCCAAAACAAATTGAATTGAAGGGCCGTTCGAAAGGTAGTTTCTAATTCATAGAAGAAGAGACTCTCGCGTTTTTGATAACTCTGTCAACAAACTCTACAACGATCGTGCTTTCACACCGCACAGTGCACAGAATGGTTACACTTTTCGGTGAGATAAACTGTCAAATTGCTGCGGAAACTGTACTGCCGATCATTGAGAAGGTTCCGCGATTCAAGATATTTCATAAGCTGACTAATCTTTCAGTGTTTCCTCGATCTTAGATAAAAGGGACGTGAGTGCCAAGGGTCGGTAGGAAGAGGGTTACGAAGATTCGTCCTCCATCAATGGACAAGAGTCAATGAACTTTGTTGAATTTGAAGTTGAAAATTCGAAGCATCCCTTCAATGTTTATTGAAGTCACGAAAAACTCAATGACCCTACCATTGAATACCTTTCGCAATTTTCACACGTAATTGTTCGCGCTATTATGGGACTTTACACCGCCCTCATCACATAAACCACCATTCAAACACTTCGACTTGTGACGGCTCACGGTTGACTGATGAGATGGACGGAAAAAAAAGAGTCCAATTATAATAATTATTGCATTCGAACACATAGCTTATTAGTCGAACGATTTGAACACACACACTTTCCTCTCATTTTAGGAAATAAAGTGCAAATTGATACAATAGCCGCGAATATAATTTGGCATTAATTGAAGTCCATTTGTTCCGTCAGTCGGGTGTACTCCGGCGGATCATAAGACACTTAAACACGCCTGGTCAACTCCATTGGACCCTAAACTACGCTTCACAAACCGCAATTTTAAACTCTATTGACAAAAACAACAAAAAACGCCGCGGAAATGAATCAGGCAATTTAAATTTTCGCGCTTCTGCTTAAATTCGAGGATTATTGTCCTACAGTGCTGATCAGAAGGAGGAGGAGTTTGAGAGGAAGTGGTGAGACATCGAGTCGAAATTAAATTAATTTAAAACCCAGATGGTGTTGTCATGTCTAGTTTCGCCCAAATTAACAGGGAATCCATGACTGATCCATGACTCCATGAGAATGAAAATATGATTTGGTGTCTTCAGTTGACTGATGGGGTGTTGTATGGATGCAGTAAATATGAAATGAGGCTCTCATTTCATATTTACTGCATCCATACAACACAAAACTGCATCCATACAACAAAATGTGAGTAGTACTCGTCAGGGACGAGTACTACTCACATTTTGAAGGTTCCGTACTGTAAAACTTTTTCGAAAGAAGGAATTCTAAATATTAGGCAACGACTTCAACAATTTCTATTGAATTTCTACTGTATTATGCTTCAAATTTGTGTGAAAATACCCTCAATCTCGGAATCTGATCAGCAATTTTATTGATTTTTAATCACTCTGCAGTAACAGCGATAAGGGGATTCTGGCTCAGATATCCACTAGAATGTCATTTGTGGTGTTCACACTTACCTTGTAGTATACAAACTGGTTATAACATTGTTTTCTGCGATTATTTTTTGATGGTAATGCCGGTAAGCCTCTCTTGAGTCGAACTTTTCACCAGAAAAATCGACCAGCTATGAACAAGAACAGGTGGTAATTACTTGGTGCTAAGTCCGGATTATAATGTGGATGCATAGGGACCTGCCAACCAAGCTTCCGTAGCTTCTGGCAAGACGCTGTTGATGCGTGTGGCCTGGCGTTATCCTGATGGAACACAATTCCTCTCCTATGGGCCAAAGCTGGCCGCTTTCGACGGTATAATCACTGACAATACAGGTCGGACTTAAGAGTTTTGCCGTAGGGGATCAGCTTTTAGTAGATGATTCCCTGCCAATCCCACCAAACACACGGCGATACCTTTTCTTGCTGTCAATCCTGGCTTGGCAACCGTTTGCGCCGATTGACCGCGATTCGACCACGATCGTTTTCGCTTGACGTTGTCGTAAGTGATCCACTTTTCGTCACCAGTCACCATCCGCTTCAAAAATCAGTCGCTGTTGCTTCGGTGAATTCGGTCCATGAGATTCCTTGGCGTTAACTCGTGTGATACCCTTACTTTTTGTATCCAGCCTTGTTCAAAGGGTTCAAACCGGTTTTTTGTGCAATTTTTAGCTCCTAGACATTCGAAATAGTGATTAAATGACGGTCAGAAAGAACGATTTCCATGGTTTTATCCACATTTTCGCCAGAAGACCTTCCACAGCGTGGCGCATCTTTAAAATCGAAATTACTGGAACAGAATCGACGAAACTGCGCATGATTTCCTGTTACAGTATCAGGACCATCAACATTATTATTCACATTTTAGTCCGCCTGGCTTGCGTTTCCGCCTTTATCAAAGAAGAACTGTAAAATATTTATGACGTATTATCTTTGAGTCTTAAATATAAACTATGAATCGATGTTGTCGAGCTCTGGCCACAGAAAATCAGTTAACATCGCTCCATACTCTGAGACCACGTCTTCCGATGATGCCGCCATGTTATAAACCGCAGCATACAGTCAATGTTTGTGCATGCATTGTGACTTGGTGGAACACTTGTGAATTGAGTTTGCTCCAATTTTGTTTGTTGACATTGGTGCTGAGCCAAGAATGAGCCTCGCCCAAGAAGACCATTTATTTTTTGGCCAAAATCGCCTATGTTCGTCCGACTTCAAGTCTTGCGTGAGCACACTCTTATACGGGTGGACTCTTTCCCCATGCCGAATTCTGCAGATCGCAGTCGAAACAACAATCAACAACCATTTCTTCGATAATGGTCGCTACGACCATGTTTTGTTTTCTTTATTTCGCACCAATCTCTGTCTGGTTGGCGACTTAGGGTCCAAAAGAATGTGCTGACGCTAAAACTTTTCAATGATGCGACGAATTCCCTGCACGTAGATGTCATGATGACGACCGATCCCACGCTAGATTCACGTTGCGTATTTACAACAGCCGGAATGTCGATCATAATTTCTAATAAATTCTGCACGTTCGGCAAGCGTGAAACGGTGATGAAATGGTAAGCCTGACTGAATATTCTGACAGCTAGGTGTCATTGTTAACTTTGACAGCTGCTGAAACATGAGAATTACCATCTGGTCACCCTTTATAAAGCCGAGGTCTACTATTTTGAATCAAATTTAAGGCAAAAAAACATTTCAGTAAGTGAAGTACAAGTACAATAAAAGTAAATTCTTAAGTCGTTCACCCGCTGTAGAGAACAGAAGGTTACATCCCCTTGATTGGCTCTACAACAGCTACTCAAATCGCCGAGGGGAATTCGCTGACCAACAACCGAAGCACATTCTAAGTTTCTTTTGCATCAAATGTATTTTCTAAGATTGCCTCACAACATCGACAATACTGCTTTATGATATCATAGGCAGTCTGCCGCACACAAAACAACGCCCTATTAAGCAATGACTTCATGAAACATTTCCATTATCAAGTGAAAACCTGCGAAACATGCCCCCAAATGCTGAAAATGACTACCGCGAGACTGTGCAACTGACAATTGCGTTTAAATGATTCATTAGATTGATTTGCCTTCATTAATCGCATTAATCACAAGACAAGCCCGTTGCTGCAGAAGTGTTCATTTCCACGACGTCTGAGTCAAAGACCTCCCGAGCGATTACCTAAGACTGCACCGATTATGGTGGATTTCATCATCGATTCTCTGTGCGGGAACACACGGCGGGGATTAATCTTATCGGAAGTCACTTTTATCAGCTCCAATGGGGGCTTGGGCAAATATAGCCCAGAACAATGAACGCGATGGTCTCAAAATATAAGGAAATCCATATCGGACTCGAGGAAATCGTAGCATTCTATCGGCGGTCGAATTGTTTGGCGACATTCTCAGTGGAATATTTTCATTTGATGTGGTTAACGAAGTAAGTTTCGCCTGGAGTCGTGCTTGGAATTGTTGGGTGACTCATTAAGACATGTTTGTTTTTTAAATTTTAAATAGAACAAATAAACTGCACTTAGTGCGTGAAAAGATTGTTATTTCCTGAAAGAACTGTGATTGGCATTCATTTTGTGGATATCAGTGCAAATCCGCGAATACGCAGTATTTCAGCGTTCAGCGTAACGTACACTGAGACTCGAATTTGCGGATAGAGGCAACAACGAAACAACGAAATTTCGATGGTGCACACAATATGTTTCACAGAACGAAGATTTTCGAAATACAGCTGAATAATTTGAGAAGTTGTTAAGGCGTGACGCTTACAGAATAAGAGTAACAATGGACCAAAAGGACAGTTATCAGTGACCTGTCAAAACCTGCACAATTTTTGAATTGAGTCTTTTCGTTTACGTCTCTTTGTCACGTTCCTTTACAACCGGAGAGGATCTTCGTGGCTTACATCACATCGCATTATATAGCCGGCCGATGTCCAAAATAAAATATAAACTGCACTATCGGAAAAAAAAAATAATTCTAAATCATTGTACAATAGCGAACAAATACGCGAAACTGCGCCAAACAGTGCATCTTTCCGGGTGCATATGCAACTCTCCTAAAGAGTGTCCGAAAATGAACGCAACATTTGAATTTACCGCAATTTGTGCAGGAATTTCTTGGCAAAACTGAAAAAGAAAAAAAAATGTGGGTGAATTCAGAAACGCATCACAGCGACATCGATGCTTTGCATCACGTTCCTAAACGCAAATATCGGCATCACTGTTACGTCAAACGTTCATTGAAGCATCATCTCGAGCATCAGATGCGCAATCTTTAAACATTTGAGCCTCGTTAAATTTCCTGATGCTTTGTTGATATGAAATGCGGAAATTGCAAACAATTTTGTAGAAAGTGGATAAGATAAAAGAACATTTTAAAATGATTCTAGGAGACATCAACTGGATATTTTTCAATCGTGATGCATGTAATCCTGAATTTTCTGAATTTCTCTTTTAAAGGGTGATTTTTTAAAAGCTATAGGAAAGTTTTTCAGAAAAATAACATTCAGAAAAATGCATGAAATCTTTATTTGAATCGATAGTACGGTCCATATAATTTAATGTTTGAAGATTATTTCATGCAAATGTTGACCTTGACTGCGCCTCAAATGGTCCATCCGCTTAGTCCCATTTTGGCATACTCTTTCCAACATTTCGGCCGGTATCTCACGAATAAATGCTTCAATGTTGTCTTCCAATGTGTCAATTGATGTGTCAATAGACATGAGCTTTAACATAGCCCCACAAAAAATAGTCTAAAGGCGTTAAATCGCACCATCTATGCGGCCACTTGACGGGTCCCGAACGTGAAATAAAATGTTCACCGAACTCGCCCCTCAATAAGTCCATTGTTGCTCGTGCTGCGTGGCATTTGGCACCGTCTTGTTGAAACCACATGTCATCATCTCACGGTAGCACTCACCATTCACAGTTACGTTACGAATCGCATCATCTTTGAAGAAGTACGGTCCAATGATGCCACCAGCCCATAAACCCCACCAAACTGTGCCTTTTTCTGGATGCATTGGTAGCTCTTGCAATGCTTCTGGCTGATATTCACTCCAAAATCGACAATTCTGCTTATTTACGTACCCATTGAGCCAAAAATGAGCTGACCATAAAATGGAAGAAGCGCGCGATGAACTTTCTTAACAGAGCACGCATTTTGATAATAAAAGTCAATAATTTGCAAGCGTTGTTCGTTTGTAAGACGATTCATGGTTAAATTATAGACCAAACTGAAGATGTTTTGACAGTGAAACAAAACACGAAACGGGCGTCAGCTGTTTAAACCAGTGTTGCCAAAAAGATAATAGCTAAAAAATCACCCTTTAGTTTTCATTATCGTTCTTTTGTTTCTACAATGTTTAACATAAACAATGCGTTCTGTAACGTCAACGAACGTTTCAAGCAGCATCGCATCAGCATCAAGTATGCATCGCATAAGCATAGCAAAAACGTTAAACATTTGCGTGAACATTACAGTGAATGTTCGACGTTTCTGAATTCAGTCTTTGACAGCTGGTAGTTTAGGGTTCGTAAAAATGGAGTGAAACACGACACAACAAGGTGTTTTCCGTATTGAACAATGGCTCAAAAATAATGAAAGCTTGGCGGTCACAGTTCGAAAATGTCATACAAAATATGGTCGGAAATCAGAAGTGTTTTAACTTCGTCGACTGATGAAAAATCCATTGTAGACGCTTAACACACTGGTCGCCAAAAAACAAGTCGTTCAAATTAGGCTTGTGCATTTTAGTTCAGTCCAGAGAGCTTCAGAAGCTTCTAGTAAATTTAGTTCGATGTAGTCCACTAAACCGAAGTGAACCGAGTTAAATTTATATCAAATCGAGTTAAATTTATATCAAACCGAGTTGCCGAAGCGTCATTTTCGGTTGGTTAAGAGAAAGTGAGCACAATGCATATACACATGAATATTGTTTTCGTACAAACCGAGTTCTACTGTACAGCTGAGTACTACTGGTTCAATACCTAGTTGGAATTTGATATTGATTCTGTTTCTCATGAGACGATCATGGTGACGCGTGGTATACTTGCTCTTCGCTAGTTTTTTTTCTTTTCGCACATACAGTGGATCCACGGTAGTTCGATCCCTTACCATACACCACCGGCAACGCAACGATGCTCGATGTGCTTGCGTTGCGGTAGTTAAACAAAAATCAAAACCATACACACACAAAGCAAAGCACTCAATTTAGTACAGTTATTATTACCAGGTTGTGGTGGCCCGTGGCGTTGTGGGTATGTGCGTCGACTCCTACGCACTTGGACCTACCTGCCTGGGTTCGATTCCTGGTTCGACAAGAAATACTTTTCACGGCCCCACCTCTTTCGAGTCACTGACAATGCTCAAAGAGTATAACTGTCTAGAAAAAGCTTCTCAAACTTGGCCGTTCGGGTCGGCATAAAACTTGTAGGTTCCACTCGTGATAGAACAATAGCACGCACAACACGAGTGGTTGCTGAGAAGCTAGGCCCCCTGGCCCTCTACGGGCTGTAGCGCCACCCATATTATATTATATTATTATATATTATTATTACCAGGTTACATGTCTGCAGAGTAGGGCATGCCTGAGTTTGTTGAACTACTGAATCAAATGAACTAAAATAAAATGATATTGTGAACTAGTTTTAGTTAACTTGTCAATGATCTTCTTTGAACTGGTTTGTCCGTGAACTACGCAAGCCTAGTTCAAATGCGAACATCGAAGCAGTTCGTAAGAGTTTTGGTGAACATCTCGGAATATCAATACCATCTTTTTTGAAAATGAGGCTGGTCAAGCAGTGACTGTTACTGGCGCGGCATGATAACACGGTTCTTTCAGCGGAAATTGGATGATATTGATGAGGCCATTATGTGATTTCAAAAGGACGGTATCACATGCCATACAGCCCGTGAAACAATTCAATTACTGCATGAGATATTTCCTGGTTTCCGTGTGATTCAACACTATTCGATTTCTTTTTGTGTGTTTTTTGAAGTCAAGGATCGTATGTGAACAAGCCCACAACCACTCGTGCATTACAGGCGGGAATTAAACTCTGTTTCAACGTAATTCAGCTTCATTTAGCAGGATGGTCATGCAAAATTTCGACAAAAGAGTATGCGTATGTGCCAGCAAAGCCGTGCAGGCTATTTGCGTCAAATGTTACTCCATAAATAACCCTAATCTATGTATGTACTTTTTGATGCTGTGTGTTTCCATTCAAATCTTAGGTCAATTTTCGGACACTCTTTATCTATATAGTACTTGTTTTCAACTTTTGTTGCGTTCGACAGAGATGAGGCCTTCTAACCATACAGTGTCGAAAAATGTCTCCAAATCGATCAATCACCCTTACATGTGGGATTTAAATCCCTATTAAAAAATTATGTCTAAGGTCAGACTTGTGTTGCCGACATTCGCTCGTATAAATATAGTAGCAACACGACGAATGGCGGCCACACTTCGAGTCCAGACCACGTCGAAGCAAGATCGTTTCATTTTGTAGCTCCTGTTTTATTTTATATATTTCCCAATAAATACCCAAATATCCTACATACATTAATTATTCCTTTCATTACGTTGAAAGTCGGACATCAGCTTGGATGCGGTATGTACGGATCAAGTTCCGCCCCAAATCCGAACTGTTTTTTTTTTTTTGGTTAAGTTCAGTAACATCTCGGTGAGCTATGAGGACAGCCGACAAATATTTTACCCACACTCGCCAATGTCAACTAAATCGTGAACTCAATACTAATCAAAACTTTCTCTCATTTCAGTCTCTTCGAACAGGAGATCATGAGCTACGTGCCCATCGAAGAGCGTAGCCCACAAGGTTCACCCAACCTCAACTCACGTATGCCGCAACGCGGTCCGCCGCCATTCCGACGGGACTTCGAGGCGAAACTTCGTGGATTCTACCGTAAACTCGAATCAAAGGGCTACGGACAAGGACCCCACAAATTGAAGTAAGTTCTCCCAGCTCCCCCTAAAAACCATCATCTCATGACTTACCTCTCAACTAGGCTTCACATTCGTCGAACTCACTTATTGGAAGATGCATTTCGTCGAATTATGTCCGCCAACAAGAAGGATTTGCAGCGAGGACGTCTCGCGGTGCTCTGGGACACTGAAGAAGGACTGGACTACGGTGGTCCATCGAGGTGAGCTCTGTTTAATTCTTAATACTGTTCTTATTTCTACTGTTTGTCTTTTTTTTCTCAGGGAATTTTTCTTTCTCTTGTCACGAGAACTCTTCAACCCGTACTACGGTCTCTTTGAGTACTCAGCAAATGACACTTATACCGTCCAAGTGTCGCCGCTATCTGCCTTCGTTGACAACTGCCACGATTGGTTTCGGTTCAGTGGAAGGGTCTTGGGTCTAGCTCTGGTTCATCAGTATCTATTGGATGCCTTCTTCACGCGGCCTTTTTACAAGGCACTGCTTAGACTTCCAGTGGCATTAAGTGATTTGGGTAAGCGGAGTCTGAAGAATCCCCCAGCTGACTATGATACAAACGTTCTTTCCAACAGAATCCCTTGACAATGAATTCCATCAATCGCTGCAGTGGATACGTGACAATGACATCGGCACCGGCAATGATCTCGGCCTGACGTTCTGCGTAACGGAGGAGCTTCTCGGGCGCGTTGTCGAGCGTGAGCTGAAGCCCGGCGGAAAGAATATGATCATCAATGAGAAGAACAAGAAGGAGTATTTGGAACGAATGATAAAGTGGCGTCTCGAGCGTGGTGTTCAGGAGCAGACTGAATCGCTGGTTCGAGGATTCTACGAAGTTGTTGACTCGCGTTTGGTCTCTGTGTTCGACGCCCGTGAACTGGAGCTGGTCATCGCCGGCACAGCTGAGATCGACATCAATGATTGGCGCTTGAACACGGAGTATCGCAGCGGCTACCATGACAACCATCAAGTGATCATTTGGTTCTGGCAGGTGATCGAGAAGTTCACCAACGAGCAGCGACTGCGTTTGCTTCAGTTCGTCACGGGTACATCGAGTATCCCGTATGAGGGTTTTTCAGCGTTACGCGGCTCGACGGGACCACGACGTTTCTGCATCGAGAAGTGGGGCAAACCGAACGCTCTGCCCAGAGCGCATACTTGTTTCAATCGCTTAGATTTGCCCCCCTATCCAACGCCGGAGATTCTCTATGAGAAGCTGCTGTTGGCTGTCGAAGAAACGAACACTTTTGGAATTGAATAAGCGTGCTCGCGAAGGGAAGGTGTTCGTAGGAGGTTTGTAGTTACTTGTTTTGTGGCCAGTTAGAGGTTAGGAAAGGCGTGCGGACGTGTAGTCCTTCATTTAGAAATTCTGAATATTTCAGAGAGTCGCATTTTATAGGACTTTTATCTGTGTTCCAACGTTCATGTGTTCGTGTGCAGAGATTTCTGACGGCGATTGATACTCATTTTGTTTTGATTATAAGGCTTCTTTTTTTTTTAATGTGATTTTTGATTACAGGCTCGTGTACTTTTTGCAGGTTTGAGAGAGAGAGAGAGTCGATCCTGGTTGATGGGGAGGGGTATTTTAACTGCCATGTTAGATGGGAGTCGAATCCTTGCCAAAGGATGATCACGATTCCATCGTAGACGATGCACGACTTTGACTTTGGAAGTGCTATTCGTTTGCTTCTAGTTTTTTTGTTCATTCATCGATCTTATCCCTTAAGGGGGGCGTTGAAAAGATCTTCGGAATGAACTGGCCAGTACGTATTTTTATTTAAAATCAAACTCAGAATGCTTTTGTCATGAACACATGTCAATCCTCTGCCATCAGTCATTGAAGGGCATTTTATTTAGTTATCATAGTCTACGCAGGGGTCCTCCTATCATTTAAGTCATAATTCAGTTACCACTACACCAGTAGAACGGTAGACAATTAGTGTGTTAAGTGTTTAAAGTGTTTACACAAATTCGTTGTTCTTCAGGCCTTAAAATACGTCAACATTCAACGTTCTTGTTTTCAAAATAAAATTTTCGAAGAAAGCTGATATTGTATAACACATTATAACTACATACATCTAGACTATAAGTGAATGTTTTTTTACATGCATACCTACATACACATAATATATAGAATATATATTTAATTTATTTATTAAAGCTAGTCAAAAAAAAAATATTTTAAGAGTTTTTCCAGATTTAACAGAAACAAAAAAATTAAATCAAAAACTGACATTGTTTGAATTTGAAGAACAGTAATTATATTTTATTATTTCTAAGATCCTAATGAGCACTTTTTAAAAACGACAAAAGAAAACAAAAACCAGCAGATTGTTTTATTCGAAATAGATATATATAGATATATATACTATAGAGGAACATTTTAGTATGCAAGCAAACACTGCAAAACCTAGATAAATACAAAATAAAACTTAAACTATACCCAATATTGCCTGAGTAGTGTCTAAACATTTATTATTAGTTTTTTTTTTTTCCTTTGAAAAGAAGATAAACAACAATTGGCTTAAGTATTTTGTACTGTTGTTCAAATATTGAACGCGATACACTACATTATTGATAGGGAACTCGCAATTGGCAATAGCATTGTGCATCGATCCTGTTGCGGGATCAGTCAAAACTAATACGTACGAAGAACAATTCTTATTCTTAACTTATTCAATAAATGAAAAAAAAAAACAACAAAAAACTATAAATTAGTGTGTCTTAACGGTCCCATTTAGTATTTAAAACTGAGCGAGTTCACACACACACACACACTCCTACAATTACAATATGAAACTATAAAGAAAATAAAATATAACAGTATGCAATAAGGCAAAGAGAAATGTGATTTTTTTTGTATGAATTTTTGATTATTAAACAAAAAAGCGAGAGAAGCATATGAAAATTGATAATTATTATCTTTTATTTTTTTTTTTTTTTTTGATTATGATTTTGTATGCGAAAGAACTATGAATTATAATAATTACACACACGTATGAATATATTTTATATTTTATATTATTTTTATATACTTGATTATTTGAAGAAGAAGAAGAAGAAAGAAAAAACGAAAATATTAATAATAATTAAATGGAATGTTTTTTATTCTAGTAAGCGTTTGTTGCAGTCAGTTTAGTGATTGTGCGAGGAGAGAGCCATAGTTAATAATTTATTTATTTCGTCACTATTATGTAGTTGGATACAAATTATATACATACATGAATATATTTATTTTTCTTTGTGCAAATTAAAACTATACAATTTTAAATAAATAGAATAAATAAAATGAATTTATAGCGCATAGAATGGACTTCTTATTTTACAATTGTTGTCCCTTTTTGCTATTTTTAATCATCGTACTGAAGTATTCAAAATCATGTCAAAAAAAAACTATCCTGTCTATCTAAGATTTCGCTCTTTATTTTCACAGACAGAGCTTGTGAATGAGTGATCTAATAATAACATGGTGGTGCTCTATACCCTTAAGAAGTGTGCGTGAAAATAAAGTAGATGCGAGACTTTAGAGCAAAATCAGAGATATCAAGCAAGTCAATTTCACCTCGAAAACTTTAGGAGGGGGTAATCAGCTGTTCGCTTAGCTCACACGTATTCACAACCCCGGTCTGTGAAAAGGTTATAAAAAACGCTGTCAGTTGAATCTGAGGGGCAAGAAACGTAGAAGTTGATTATCTCTTCCTCCATTATCTCTGCTTACCATCTGCCTTCCGTAGTTAGAAATAAATGAGTAAGGAGATATTCAACTTCTTCCTCTCATGCCCCTTAATTTCATCTGACAGCGTTTTTTATACGCTTTTTCGTCCCCTGTCTGTGAATACGTGTGAGCTCTTGCTAACAGCTGGCCAACAGCTGATACCCTTCCCCAACCATAGTATTGGGGTGAATTAGAGTTCTTATTTGAAAATTCGCTCGTTACTCAAACTTTTTTCAAATTTCGGTGTCAAATTTTCAACACAGAAAGGAGGGGTAAGCAAACGAACAAAGTTCATGTTCATGAAGTAGCTTCTGCGAGTTACAGTCTGAGGTACTAGGACTAAATAATTTTGTCATTATTTACATTAATTATTAATGAATACACATGAAGTAGTGTATGTATTTTTGCATATGCATAATACTGAAAAAATTCATCCACACGAAACACGTGTACTGGTAACTAATAATAACAATATTATTGAAACATTTGTTTGTTTTACAGAAATAGGGATGAAAAATAATTGCAAAATTGTTAGGTATAGTTGTAGCCATTGTTCTGAACAAATTATGTATTTTAATTGCAGAAGTTTTCATAATTCATGAATAAAGGATATAAAACTAAGTTCATTTGCCAGTCATGGCATCTAAATCAGCTATATTTTTCTCTGAAGAATTAGATTGATGCAAAGTACTCCTGTAAATAAAGCGTAGCATTTCATTTTTATTCACCCAAGCCCCTATTACAAATATATGTCCTCTTAAAAATATGAGTCATCTTCTGAACAACCTGCGAATAATACTACATGATCGTGGGCAAATTCACGAATCAGCGGCCATGTTGCTAAAAAATCCCCCAATTTTCCGCCATTATCGTGGTCAATCCGGGAATCTTGTAAAAGTATGTGTGAAATACAAGCGAATTCCACTGCACACTAATCCTTCACGGCCCACACTTCAAAATTTCCGCCATGGACTAGGGATAAAAATGGCCGAAGTTGAATATCTCTTTACTCATTTATTTCTGTCCGTAGTTGAAGATCTTGAGCATGCTGCAACTCAACTCACCGGTCGGCGGTTTTTTGCCTTCCACATCTTTGGAACAGCTAGTAGAGTTCGTAGATGATATAACCTTCTCCTCCATTCACCTTCACGCAACAGGACCAGAAACGACGCCTAATTTTTCTTTCGAGAGACTAAAAATCAGCACAGCGACCTTTAGATCTATTGGGAGCACCCTATTCATACCTTTGCTTTCTTAAGGGCTCCCCTCCCATGCAGCTCTTTTCAAAATTGTATTGAGGATAACCCTAGAGTATTCTCTCTAAGCCAGTTTCCTTTAGGAATCTGAGCTGGTTCTAGTGACTTCAATTCTTCCTCTGTTATTACGTGTGTTCCCAGATATCTTTGTCTTTTGTGGGCTAGCGCCGCACAATATCCCAATACATGTTCTGGAATTTCATTAGATTCTCCACAGAATCTGCAGAGACCTTCTTATGATACTCCTAGTTTCCTTAGGCGCTCCCTGAGTTTACAGTGCTCTGTTAGGAAGTTTGTCAGGATACGCAGGTTGTTTTTGTTCATTCAGCTTTGTTCAAGCTAAACAGCAAAGCTGATCGTCCAGCTTTAGGCTCAATATGTAAGGACTGATAAAATAAATATTTTAAGCAAAAGGAGCATGATTTTGGTCTTTTGAGTCAGAAGTTGCCAAAATCGACAGGGAACCCGAATTCAGCCATCGCATTGAATAGTTTCTTGCAGGTGAATGCTGTCGTATGCGGCCTAAATCGATAAATTGATTGATTTGAAACTCGCTAATCCTCACCAGTTTTTGGCTTAGTGTGAATGTTTGGGGCCGGTAAGGTGCAAAACATTAGACATGATGTTATAGGCTACGTTGAGCAGGTATGTAGTCGAGCCAGTACCTCTGGAGTTTCAGTGGATGACAATCGAACTGTCAGTTCTTTAGACAAAGTCAAGGCCCATACCCTAAAATACCGTGCGTTGCGCTTGTGACAACAAAATGATAACCCATAAGCTTTTATGAGAGGTAGAAAGATTGCAAATAGACTGGTGGAATCGGCCGCAACGGATAGAGAAGTAGAATTTGTCCAGGCCGTCCTTAAAAATGGCGAATCTTGTCAACCTGCTTGTACTTGACACATGTATGGAGATAGATATATGGGTGCCCTGTCGCTCACTTAGACCAAAGTGTTGGGACCATTGTGCCCTTTCTATGATTCTTAGGAGGTTTTTTTCAGTCCAACACCGCTTAAGTCCTTCAGCTCTGCGAAGAAGTTCTTTCCTAGGAACTTTCGGCAGCTTCTGCAAAAGTCGTTACGCGATATGAACCTCTAAGAACGTGCCTCTGGCTACTATAATTGTTTGTACAATATACAAATTAATCTCCAATAAAGGTTTGCTCATTTAATTCCTACAGACTTCTTAGGACAACTATTTTGAAATGATCTACCTTGTTCTCTTCGGTTCATTTAATAATGCATACATTAAAGTTATCAACCGCTTCGATTCCTGCTTTCTGAACTGAGTTTGAGTCAATTTCTGAGGAGCTAGCATTTGCTGGCACGAGTGCCTTCAGCAAGTAACATTTCAGCATTGTTCCTGAAGTCTTTCCCATATCGCATACTTTATCATATCGAATTGTGGTAAACTAAAGACCTTTCCTAAACATAAGGTGGGGCACATACCATAAATTAAAAGATAGTTCGTTACTTTGATGCATTCACCTTACAAAGATCCTCAACACAACCATCTGACATTCTTTCGCATTTTTCTGTGGCTGCCATTATTTTAATGGTCAATCTAAATCGAAGTTCTGTCAAAAATTAAAACTTCTTTTTTTTATTTCTATGCGTTCAAAAAATGCTAGTAATAACTTCGAAATAGATAAAATACGATTTAAGTGCAACAATTTATGTTTTATTTGTTCATAATGAAGTTATAATTGTAATGAAATATTTTAAAGAAACATTTTTCATCATCTTACGGCCGTATGTACGGCACCAGCTATCCTTAAAACTCGACTGCTACAATCCCACGCTTGCTGGATTCTTCCATGAAACATTGAGCATATTGCTCGGCGGCTTCGCAACTGCGAAAAAAGATTAAAGAACGATTACGAGTCCGGCTTGTGCCAATCAAAATTGCGTGGCTTACTGATCATCGGAAACTGATGTGTCCTTGCAGATTCCAGACACTTCGTCCACAATGGCCATTTTCGTCGCGTCACCTTTGGTTCGGAGCTCAGCCACTTTCAGAGTGCTATCCTTGACCAACTTGCCATCAGCATTCAACTGTGTATGGGATTTGTGAGTGAATTTCAACCGAATGGAATGTACAGTAATTTTATTTCAGTTCACTTACAACATCGACTTGCTTCATGAGGCAAGCTCGCAAGCACTTGGCCTCCTTGGACGCTGCCGGTTTGTGCATGATTATCCCCTCGATGTCATCTAATGGGAGAGAACATCACTTGAAGTCTTGCTTTTGGATTTATTCAAACAATCACTTACCGTCAGTGGCGCCACTTTCGGCTTTGCACGTTTGAGCAAATCCGCGGAAGGCATCCTTTTCTTCTGCAGTAAAATGAGCCTGTGTGAAGTGCAAACTGTTAGTGAATTCCGGCAAAGATGGCTCTGAACATTCAAACCTTAACAGCAACAAGAGCCAGGGTGCAAAGGAAGAGAACTGCGAATGCCTTCATTTTGATTGAAAAACTTTGGTTGTTTGCTGACGAAGCTGGTCAAGTTTAGTTGATTAACTGATGTTTTTGGTTGAATTTCGGTTTCTTTTTATACTCATTTTTATTCATTTGGTCAGTGCAGTGCGTTTGGGATATCAGATGTCGTTACAACTTTCCACTTGCTGAAGTAGAAAATTATAGGTTCGATGTAATGTGAATTCAGCCAGTATGGCAGTCACGACATTTCCAGAGCAGTCTGCACGGTCGACCTTCTATGCTGCGGTTGACTATTACAACGGTAGTTACCAAATTAATAGAACATGTAAATGATCGGCAACATGCGTGGATTTTGAATTTTTGTACAGCTCTACTGCCCGGAGATGAGGTTGATTATGCATATGTCTGTCAAACTATTGAAAAATGACAAAAATGCTTTGGAAAGTTGTACTATTCTTAATCATTATTTAAAATTGCAACAACATGTAAAATCTTACACAGTTTTGTACAGATTCAGAAATAAATCCGATTGAGAGTTTGTGAATTCATTGGAAATTACCAAGAAGTCGTTCAGTTTATTCTGATCTAGGTAACGCATATAGGGGGAAGCTATGTAATTTATTTAGTGAGAATGATATAACAATCCATGACAAATGCAAGAGGCGACCATTCAAAGTTCGTCTCTATTTATCGTGTCTAATTGTTTCCTATGTATGTAGATGTTTCAATGACGTCTAATAAACGATTCTGTAGTGCAACTTAACTTACCCAATGCCAATTGCTCGGAATCTAAGGGGCTGAAAACCGGGTGCAGGGATATTTATATCTTAAAATTTAATAGACATTTTTTTATTCGTTTGAAATGCCTATCGATGTCATTATTTATGGAATATTAAATCGTTCAAATGTCCTAAGCGGCTTCTCTGGTGGCGGGCATTCGAAATGTCTAATTTTTCATAACTCTGACTTATAAATCAGGCTGAATTTGACCGATGGCATGGGCTGTCTTGGCCTTGAGGTGTCTTGGCCGCTTTGGTTTGTGGCTGATTCGACACGTAGCGTCTTATTGAAATTACATATCAATTTAGGCCAAACAAATTGGTAATCATCGATCTATAACGCTCGCCGTTGACGGTGATTGCCTGGCTAACCTCGTTCTCTAAGAAATATGGACCGAGTGTGAAAAGACAATGACTTTTTCGACATGCATTGGACGTTCTTGGATCTCATATGGCAACCGTGAAATGGGGAAGCGTGTCCGAACAGAACTCCAATTTTGATAAAACAATTTCATCATTTGCACGTGTTGTTGAAGGCTATGTTCTTCCATGGAGATTTTGCAAAACAGACTGAATAAATGACTTCCAATTTGACAGATGGGGCTTCAACAGTGTGACATATGTCAACTCTCAATGTTCGGAAGTCCCAATTGGAAGACCCTTTGCTTCTTCATATACACTTCCTAAGTCGCCAGATATGTGAGGAATGCCAGCAGCTCTGCTTTTAGATGTAAAACACTTTAGATTTGGACGGGACTCCGCTCCTCTTCACGATCCTCGATCGATTTTTGTCCTTCCTTAGAACACAGTCTTTGCTCTGTCTTCGTGAAAAAACTTCCCACTCTCCATTCCTTTCATATCCCACTGAAAGTGGTAGTGATGGTCTCCTTCTATAATCTTGTCATACACATGTCCTTTCGATTATCAAATCAATTTCACTTTTTTCAGACGGGCTCTGCTATACGAGCCTACTCTGTATGTTTATTTGAGAACAGCGTGATATGGCAAAAGAAACTAGGTTGCTATAAGATCCTTAAATCTCGTCAATCAATAACTTCCTGAACTTCAACAACATAAACGAGCTAGTTTTCAGAGTAGATATCAATTATTTGAACCGCGTCGCAGTTGCAATGCCCAATGCTTGTTTAAAAGTGACTGCTCTTTGCAGTCAGCGCCTACCCACTGGCTCGTTATTTCTCACCGTGCAGACATATTCAATCACTGTCGGATTCTAGATCAAATTCTATACGAACGTCGTTGGTAAGGTTGATTTTGAGAAGGAATGTATATTTCTTATATACGCAGTGTTCGCAACCGTAAGTCGCTTATTTACCTACAGTCCTGGGAGGTTTAATTTCCGAAGTGTTTCTATACTCTAGAAGTTAGCAACATTCAAAATCGTACAGTTGTTGCTCCAGATGGAGCTTCCAAGTTTCTACAAAATTTTGCATTTTTCAACAGTCCGTGTGATCTCGAGCCCAGCAACCACATCTGTCTTGACATTATTAAAGGCCATATGACCCGCAAACTGCGAAGGCGATCTAGTTTTCTTATCGTCAAACATCTCTAGTTAGTGTATCATAATTAACGATTTTAAATTGTTTCTCTGCGAATCAATCATTATCTTTGCGAACTGTCAAGCTAAGAACGCAATACACAAAGAGGCGAACGCGATCCACGACCAAAAAATTCGCAATGTCCGTTTTCATAAATTCTTCTCTGCGAATAAAAAAACACCATATGAATGAAGTATCAGTGTTTGCGAAGTTCGCAATTCGTAGCGACCTCATATAAATCGCCCTTTACAACAATTCAAAATTCACGCATTTACACACATTACGTTCATTTACATGTTCTATTAATTTGGTAAGTTCCGCTGTAATAGTCAAACGCAGCATACAAGGTCGCCCGTGCAGACTGCTCTGGAAATGTCGTGACTGCCATACTGGCTGAATTCACATTACATCGAACCTATAATTTTCTACTTCAGCAAGTGGAAAGTTGTAACGACATCTGATATCCCAAACGCACTGCACTGACCAAATGAATAAAAATGAGTATAAAAAGAAACCGAAATTCAACCAAAAACATCAGTTAATCAACTAAACTTGACCAGCTTCGTCAGCAAACAACCAAAGTTTTTCAATCAAAATGAAGGCATTCGCAGTTCTCTTCCTTTGCACCCTGGCTCTTGTTGCTGTTAAGGTTTGAATGTTCAGAGCCATCTTTGCCGGAATTCACTAACAGTTTGCACTTCACACAGGCTCATTTTACTGCAGAAGAAAAGGATGCCTTCCGCGGATTTGCTCAAACGTGCAAAGGCGAAAGTGGCGCCACTGACGGTAAGTGATTGTTTGAATAAATCCAAAAGCAAGACTTCAAGTGATGTTCTCTCCCATTAGATGACATCGAGGGGATAATCATGCACAAACCGGCAGCGTCCAAGGAGGCCAAGTGCTTGCGAGCTTGCCTCATGAAGCAAGTCGATGTTGTAAGTGAACTGACATAAAATTACTGTAGATTCCATTCGGTTGAAATTCACTCACAAATCCCATACACAGTTGAATGCTGATGGCAAGTTGGTCAAGGATAGCACTCTGAAAGTGGCTGAGCTCCGAACCAAAGGTGACGCGACGAAAATGGCCATTGTGGACGAAGTGTCTGGAATCTGCAAGGACACATCAGTTTCCGATGATCAGTAAGCCACGCAATTTTGATTGGCACAAGCCGGACTCGTAATCGTTCTTGAATCTTTTTTCGCAGTTGCGAAGCCGCCGAGCAATATGCTCAATGTTTCATGGAAGAATCCAGCAAGCGTGGAATTGTAGCAGTCGAATTTTAAGGATCGGTGGTGCGGTCGATTTAGCTGCAAAAGCGGATATATTGTTTCTTTAAATGTTTTATTGTAATTGTTTGAATAAAAATTAATACTTGCACTTTCAAATCATGCCATGGCAATGAATTAATTCTGAGTCTGAAAACTATTGCCGGTCAGAGGGGCAATGATGATCGGATACATTAAAGTTAAGCAGAGCGGGCCGCATAGCTTACAAAGCCATAGCTTACAACGATTTCTTTCTTGACACACATAAACCTAGCAGCATCGAGATGGAAGGAAATCTTAATCGCATTGACAGCATAAACTACCAACTTTTTGGGGACAGTGACCAATATGGAATGGAATGCCCCGCTACAAGTTTTTTTAGGAAAAAAAAACGTGGGAAATCCTTGCGATGCAAGATAACTGACGAATATAGCACGCAAAGGAATGAGATTCTTTTACAACTCAGCTTGAGTCCATTCGCCGCAGCCCATATTTTTTTTTGCGGTGATATTCTGCAGAGCGTGTACCTGTGCATACATGGCAAAGTTGTTAATGCATCTCAATCAACTGCGATGCTTTCTGTAATAACTTGATGTTCATCCTCGTTGCACCTTTGGCTATTTTTTACAGCAACCGCTTACAGGTGAATTAATGTATGCAGCCGCTTCCTCTGCCAGGGGGTCAGCAGGATGCGGGATTGTTGACTATGTTGTAATAATAAGCGTAGAAGCTATTCTGTGCTCACGCTCCAACAAAGAATGATAGAAAGGCTGACTTCTACAGTGTGACCAGATAAGAGCGATAGTAAAGAAATTGGAATGTGAAAAATAGTTGAGAAATAAATGAATTGATTCTGTATTTATTCTGAAGCTAATTTTATGGCATTATGTATGGAATGACAAATCATTCATCCTGCCGTAGTTTCCAACGTCCAACTAGTGAGCTCACGGTGTGGTCTATGGTCGCCCGGTTTCAATTCTTGCGTAAGCACAATTTTATACAGATCGGTATGAACAAATCCAACTTCAAAAAAAGCCGGGTTGACTTTCCGGCGATGACAAATAATTCATCTGATGTGAGCCTAAACGACATTTCTTTTTCGATACTGGCAGCTACGAAGGCTATATTTCCTTCATTTCACATCAAATTCTGCCTAGTTAGTGAGTTAGGGTCGAAAAGAGTGTACTCACTCATAACTCAACTTTTCCACGGAGCGACAAATTGTCTGCATTGAAGCCTTGTTGACCGACCTTACGACGAAATTCGAGTTGTGAGTGTGCGAGTGTGCGTGAAACGATGCGTAAAGAAATGACAAACCTTACTGAATGTTCTGACAGCTGGATGTCGTTGGTAAATTTGACATGCTACCTGGTAACCCTTTATGATCTCCTAGTAAGAACTTACTATCGGTGCGTAGTTAGACATCAAGATTGTTCTAGAAAAACGCCAAGCTGGGCTAGGAAGACAGTTTTCCTAGAATCATCGAAAAACATAGCCTGTATAGCAACACGTCCGAAGAACTCGAACAACACGAACTCAGGCTGCATTTTGTGGCGAAGCCTTTCTGTGGCCAGCACGCTGTTTCCTCAACATTCACAAAGGCGTCATAACCACTAGTCAACGTCCGAAATAAGAGTGCAAGGAGATATCCAACTTCGGTAACGATAACACCTTTGCCCCGACCACACAAAATCAGAGAGTGGTGGAGTTCCCTTGTATTTCACACATACATTATTGCTGGTCTACGTTGTGTGCCCCTTCTCGTTCACTATCAGACACATTTTAGCCACTTCCATCTCAATAGAGTGCCGGACAATTGCAACGTGTTCGAACTGGAACTATTTGCAATCCGGGAAGCATATCGTCAAGTCAAAATACACCCAAATACATATGTCAAGACAGAAGGTTGCCATATGCATTGATAGTCAAGCAGCCATCAATGATTTTAGTGTCGTTAGAAGCTCATTTTTCTTATGTGGGTTCCAGGTCACAGTGACGTCCTAGGAAATGAGGGAGCCGATGAACTGGCTTGGCAGGGATCTACCCTTCAGTGGTCGTTTGCAGAGGAGGTGTACATCTCACCACAAGCAGTCAAGGCTAATTCCTCTTGAAATAGCAAATTTTATATGGGCCTTAGATTAGACTGACCATCTGTGCAACATCAAGGAAAATATGGCCTGAGTATAAACAATCTGAAACAAACCTTCGGCTAGACTGGGATAGGATATCATGCCAAACAGAAACCACATTGTCGCGGCTGCAACTGTGTGGCTGAGAGGGAGACCTCAACACATTTCTTATGCGTCTGCCCGGCTCTTGCTAGAGCCAGACAACGAGCGCTTGGTAGACTCTTCTTCAACTCACTTGATGAGAATTCTGCGGAGGATATTAAGCAACTAATGTCCTTCTTAAATACTTCAGTTCTGGATTTAGAGATTGGACTTCCCCTAGGTCGAATTCTCGCCTTTGACTCTAGTTCGACTTAGATCATGGTTTTTTGAATGGAAAATCTAGGGAAATGCTGAAATATTGTTCGAGTTAGAGGGAAATTCGACTTATTGAGAGTCCACTGTATTTCAGAATACTTCTTATAAATAATGTAAAAAAGCCGCAGCATTAAATCGGTGCATAGTGTTAATTGGGCTCACCGAACCACCACTTCTACCTACCATTTCAATGGCATCAAACGTCTCTCCTTCACGCCAATGTCGCCCACATCTTCTAACAGCTGAAGGGGACTTCCGGAATACCGTGCCTCTAACGTTCCCCTGTAAGCGAAACGATCGACTTCAGTTTAAATAAAACATCATTGTTGTATGTTTTTAAATTATTTAATTGTTTTTGTTTTGTTTTATTAATCGTTTTTCTGTTTTTAGAATTCATAATCATAATAATCCATAGTAATCATAATCAAAATTACACCAAAATAATTTGTTTGTTTATTTTCTCCTTCTCTTTTCTCTCTCTCTCTCTCTTTATCTCGGTTATCATTCATTTCCCCCTTCACATATCTCCTCTCTCTCTACACTTAGGCATTAAATTATATTGTTTTATGTAATTAACTTAACTAAGGTTCGCTTGTTTCCTTCATTTCCCTTTCCGGTTTGTTTATTTCATTTGCTTGCTTTATTTTTTTTGTTTAAGGATACTAAGAATAAATATGTCTTTCTTAACTAACAATTAATTTGAAAAAAAAATAACGAAAAAAAAAAGAAACAGAAACATTTGAATGCAAATGAAAGCAAGAGAAACTCAGCGAAATTCACAACTGCTTAATCGGTCTTGCTTCCATTGCTTCTCTGTTCTCTTTTTTTTTGGAAAATAAATCAAACAAAAAAAAAACATTTAATTGTACAAGTAATAGATAAAATTATAAAAAAAAAACATAAAAATTAAACAATCAAGTAAATGTGAGACGAACACAAGAAATAACTTGTATTTGCTGTGTCAAGTGTGGTGTGTGTGTGTGGCGGCGTGTATGTATGTGAGTACGAGTGTATTTCTTAAAATGCAAATTTTAATGTGACTACATCGAACGAATAACGCTAGTTGCTTTATTTTTGTTTCTTCATTTTCCATATCCACATGATCTTTTCTGTTCAATTTTTTTTTTGTTTTTGTTTTCGTAACTACATATTTAAATCACTACAATCCTTTCCCTCTGATTAGAGTAAGCGCGTAGGTTTTTTTTTTGTTTTTTTTTTTGTTAAGTATGCAAGTTAGGATCATCCTGATCTGTTGGCTGATTGGAAGGCTGTTCGTGGGGGAGAGTGTCAATCAGAGGAATGCGGCACGTGGAGAAGAGGTAAAATTTATACACCAATGCTCAGAGGATCGTAAGGAATACTTCAAGAGAAGAGCAACGAGATGCTCCTGCATACACAACCGGAATACATCAATTCAAAAATTCTTCCCGTGTGAATATGTATATATTTTTGCAGACAAATGAGGAACTGAAGGGTCCTCCTTTTTTAAAGTCGTGTGTTGATCGTTTGAGTACGTCAAGGTGAAGGAATACTAAGAGGCTCAAAGAGGCGCCTCCTTTGTGTGGGCTTATTAAACATGTGTATTGCATACAACGCTGATATGTGCACAAGTCTAACATTTCGTCATGTGTCGTCTGAAGCAATCGTCTACATACAATTTTCTGAACGAATGTCAGAATGTTTGGATTCGACGGTAACACAGTCTCTGAAGAAGAAGCTAAATGTATTCATGGTCTGAAGAGTCAAACTTTATGCTTTGCATGGACCAGTTTGATTAGGGAGACTTTTGAAAAGTCAACTAACTCTCTTCGCCTTAAGTAAAATTTGTTCTTCTTCATCTTCATACAGATGTCCCTGGATACCGAATGGACGTCGTTTGCAGCCTTCTATGCTCACCCACTCTATCCTTACTTGAGACAGATGTAATACTCTCGTCAAAGGAGGTGCGTTAAATTCTTCGATAGGCGTATTTGCTTCAAACCTCTCTAAAGGAGGTACGTTGAATTTTTTGAAAGGCGAATTTGCTTCGAAACTCTCTAAGTGAGGAAAGGAAGTACGTTAAATGCTTTGAAATGCGAATTGGCTTTGATAATGTGCATTCAAGCCGTTGCTACTGCTTCCATTTCATCAGTCATCTCATCTGACATCATCGTCTGACACTAGACTCTAAAAAACAATGATAACAGAGTCACCCTTCGAGACTGTAAGCTTCAGGGATCATCGTCAAATGCAGAACGATGAAACTTTTAATGATATGGTAAAGTTTTAACGCAGTCTGTGTGACATGGACCATCTTGATTTGTAACCAAGTGAGTCTCTTTTGTCACTTAAATCATTTGACCATAGAGTCGCTGTTGCTGCACATACTGTTTTTGCAACCAGGCATTGTTCACTTTTAGAAGTTAAAGCATTCTCTTTGAAATCCGACTTGAATTGACTTCAAATTCGAAATGAATGCAGTTGAATCCAAGCAGACGCTGAAATAGATTGGTGTCTGGACAACAGCGAACTTAAAAACTGATTATATAGAGTTCGTCGTTTTTTTCATTCACTTTAAGAAGTTGAAGCTTCCTCTCTTGAGGCAAATAAAGGTGTTTTTTGATCGAAACATTGGATCCTTATTCGAAGCGGAAGTCGTCAAGTACAAGCAGCTGCAAAACTGACTATATCCAGTTCTTTGCACAGCAGAAGCAGAAGTTTTAAGAAATGTATTCTGTAGAACTGTGCAGACACAGAAGGGGATTGCTGTAGGCTATAGAAACACCTCAATTTAATTGAAGATCTCGAGGTGTGTCACAAAAGACACTAGTACTGCCATTAGGATTTAAGTGCTGGTTGATTTCGTAAACGCAGTACTGCAACGTCAAGCGTTCTTAATTGCAAACATTTGACAATGATGCAATGCATCGCGTTCTAAAACGTCATATGAAAGCAGCAGCGAACAAAAGCGCATCACAGATTATCGTGATGCATCGCAACTTAAAAAAAATCATTGCATGGCATCACAAACGCAGTGATGCTTACGCGATGCGCATTCTTTTGACGTTTACGAACTCAGCCAAGTTGAAGCTTTCTCCCATGAAGCAAAGAAAGGTTTTTGTTTTAAAGATGGAAACATTCCATTGAATCCTAGTTCGAAGCGGAAGTTATCAAGAGCAAGCAAGACCATATCTAGTAAGGTGCACAGTAGAAGCAGACGTTTTCAGAAATATATTCTGTAGACCTATGCAGGCACAGCAGAGGATTGCTGAATACTATAAAAACACCAGAATTGAATTGAAGAACTCAGGATGCGTCACAAAATACACAAGTCCTGCGACCATAAAGATCTACTTTTGGTCTAGGATTTAAGTGACGCCTTCAGAAATTTGACTACTTCTGTAGATGGGATTTCTTCCCCTGTGACAGATAGCAACATCAGTCTGCAGAGAGTTTTGTAGGCAAAGTAAACGTTTTTACGCCTGTTCTGTAGCGCCTTTGTATTCCAGCTCCAATAACAAACTTTGAGTTCCCTTCCTATGATCGAGTGCAACTCCACGCCCAAAAAAAACATCAACATCAACACAATTCCTGACAAATCTCCACATTTCCCCACAAGCCCCAATCAAACAGTACAATATAGAAGAACAGGACAATTAATTGATTTTTAATATTTTATTAAAAGTCGCGCGAATAATTACAACTAACACGATAAATTTAATGTTTTCTTCTTTTTTTTTTTTGTTTCAGATTTTTTTCTTCTTTTCATATTCAACAACAACACTGCCATAATTTCTATTTTATTCTGTTTCGGTGATTTAATTTACATTCTCTAACTTTTCATTCTTCACCCGTGCTTTATTTTCCTTCTCCCTATATAACGGTATTCTCCTCTTGCATTAACAACTCTTACATATTTTTATTTCTCTCATTTCCCCTTCGAATCCTAGTTAATTTTTTTTTTGTTCATTTAAGCGAATTTAAGACCATTTTAATTTGTTTTCTTTTGCTTAACTCGTTTATTTGTATTTAAGCTATAAATAAAAATAGAATTTAAATATTTATATTATAGATTTTGTTTAACTACAGACAATACGACAACCGTGAATTATTATTTTTCTTTTCTTTTATTCATTTGTATTTTTTTTTTTTAGTTTTCTCTTCTCTTCTTTCCAATTCCAAGTTTTTTTTGTTTTGTTTTTAGTTTTTACTCTTAAATTATGCAAGATGACGCCGCCGAGGCAATCAACAAATCGTCCTCGCAACCTCGCAACCAGTGACAGCGAAACAGAATTGACATGTCTTTTAGGCAACAACAGAAAGGAATTAACAAACAAACAGACAAATAAAAAAAAACAAGAGAAAAAATAATCGAGTTCAGAGAGAAAAAACTTCATTTTTATTTCTTCGTAAAAATAAAAAAGAAAATAAACAGAAAAAAAAATTATAAATGATAAAAAAAAATATGTATATACGTAGAAATAAACAAAGAAGAGTGAATAACATTAAATTTGCAAAAGAAAAAACAAACAAAAATCTCTTATGTGCGCATTTTGCTTTTCCGAAGAGAAAAAAAAAAGAAAACAAATACATATATAAAGAAAATCAATTAAATATCTATACAATGGATTTAAAATTATATATATATATACTATTATATTTATGTAGTTTATACTCCCTTCCGCGTTGTGGAGAATATATATATATAGTCTATATATTCACCGTCTTCTTCATCGATTTGTTTTTTTTTTTTAAATAAATTATTTAGAAATTGTTAAAAAATATATAAATTTATACTTAATACAGCAAGCGGGGGGGGGGAGGGGGTTTCATTCACATTCTTGGTTTAGAAATGGCGCGCCTTGCTTCCGGTTCATTTGTTTTTTTATCATTTATCATCTCCTCATCATCATCTTCGTAGTTTTTTCTTTTTTTTTTGTTTTGTTATTTACTTTTAGCTGCTTCATGTTGCCTCTCACTTCTTCTCTCTCTCTCTCTCTCTCTTTCTATCTTCTGTGGCATTCTCTCGAATATCTTTCATAATTTAACTCTCTGGCTGCTCGCGTTCTGACTCTTTTATGCGCATTTATTTAGCGGTTTTTTTTTATTTATCTATTCGATATGCTTACACACCTAAGTTCTTACTTTACCTAACGGTTTTCTCTTTATTTGATTTCATATTTAAATTAGAAGGAAAACAATGTAAACACTAACTATTTACGAAACAGAAAATAATAATAATAATTATTGTGGAAGGAAAAAAAAACCAAATCCAATCATAATTTTGATATCCTGCATCTAAGTTTCCTTTTTGTTGCGAGGGAGGGTGGGGATGGGGGGATGGGGTAGGGGAGGGGGGGGGTGTGAGTGTGTAATCTGATGGCTAGATATTACATGCAGCACAGAAAACGATTGAAGAAACTTTTGGCGTTTCTTCGGGCCCTGCTGGCCCTTAGCTAACAGATGATACCCTGATCTAGCCCGATGCTGTTCGTTGTTTGCTTATTTGCTACCGATGTACCCGAATGCCGGCATCCAGGACCGCTGCATGTCAAGCAGAAGACACAACTCGTTTTGTAGGTGGCATTGTTACTACTGCTGCTGTTGCTGCTGCTATTACTGCTGCTATTACCACCGCCATTTGCTGCTACTGCTGCCGCTGCCGCTGCTAGTGCCACTGACGAAGACGATGTCGACGATGGCGTTCCATTCATTGATTGCATCGATGCGGACGATGTAATTATTGGTGCCACTGTTATTGTTGTTGCTGCTGTTGCTGCTGCAACTCCTACAGCTACAGATGTACCATTAATACTGGCGACAACATCTGTCGTTGATTTTAGTGTCGTTGTCGTTGTTCCGTTAATGCAGCTGCCATTGCTGCTCTTACGATTACTACTATTAACGCTATTACTACTACTGTTATGACTATGATACTTGGAGGAGGATGTACTGTTGTATTGATGATGATGGATTATTATGTGTCCATTAAATTTTCTATCACTATTATTGTTGTTATTATTGTTATTGTGATGGGCCTCTTTTAACAGCAGACTCGTCGCTGCTGTCGATGTTTGGTGCTGTTGCTGCTGCTGCTGCTGCTGCTGCTGCTGTTGCTGCTGTTGCTGCTGTTGACAGCTTTCCAATTGAAACTTCTTCACCAAGGCCTTTACACTGGTCGGTGACGACTCAGATGTTGGTGCTTTGCGTATTACTTTTGGTGTGGTGGGTGCATCTGGAAATAAGCAGGGTGTCGTTGCTGAACCATTTGTCGTTGGCAATTGCAATTGCTGTGATTGTATTGGATTTATTGTTGCCGTTCCATTGGTACTATTCAATTTTGATGATATTGAAGAGTTTGTCGATGTGCTGCTGCTGCTGCTGCCACTGCTGCTCATCGATGAGGGTTTCCGTAAAAAAGTATTCTCCTTATTGGCATCGGACGAATGACGGCGGGATGATGGATTCAAATCGTGATGTTGTTGTCCATTGTGCTGTTGTTGTTGTTGTTGTTGTTTGGATAATGATGAGGTGATTGTTGTGGTGGTGTTGGCGATATTGTTGCTGCTACTACTTGAGCATGTCGATGTATGACCATTGGCAGTTGCATGCGTACCATTTCGTGTGGTTCCATTGTGCATCATTTTTTTGGTACCATTTGACATGCCGTTCATACCCTGATTACTACTGCTGTCACTGCTGCTGCTGCTGTTCTCATCGTCATCCTCTTCATCGTCGGAATGACCACTGCCACCGCTACCGCCGCCACCATTTGAGGATAGGTCATCGTGAGCTGTGGATATGTTAAGGATCTTTCTATCGACGGACATTTCATCGCGTAACCAAATGTGTTCCAGACATCCTGATGCTGTCATGCGGTCACTGCGAAACAAGAAAAGAGCAGTGAAAATCGACACTCACTTTCGGTTTTGAATTGATTACTTACTTTGGCTTAATGCGAAGTGCCCGCCGTATAAAGTCGATGGCATGGACTGATACCCCTTTGAAGAGTTTCTCGGGAAACGTGAGGGCACATTGTGATATGTTAAGGAAGGTCTCTTGTTTAGTATCACCACCGAATGGTGAGAATCCCGATAGGAGGACATAGGTTAGAACACCAACGGACCAAATGTCTGTTTGCAGGGAAAGCGGTTCGTATTGCAGAACTTCAGGCGCAACATAGTCTGGGGTTCCGAGAATTTCACGCACATTACTGCCATTGGCTACGACACGTGAAATGCCAAAGTCGCATAATTTTAGACCATCTGTAAGTAAAAGCAATCAAACACACAATTAGATGCAATTTAAAGCGGTGCGTGAGATGAAATGCAAATGCAGCAAAGCGAGAGAGTGCAACGATCAACTTGCAACGTGCCGATTTCCATATAAGGGCTTGGTAATCTTTCACTGGGTCAGCAAATATTTTCTCTTGCTGCGGCCGCAGCTGGTGACCTTGATCTGACAAATCTGTATGCGAGAAACATTTTCAAATTCCATAACTTTCGCTGCATCTTCTTCCCGCTTTAGCGATAGCGCGCATATCATTTACAACATTTATCCATCTACACTGTGTGCATTAGTGGAAGTGCCAGACGTCAGTGGCAACAAGAGATACACTTTGCCAACTTAACGCTGGCAAACCGCAATAACTCGTGCGCACAAAGGCACAAAGAGTCAAAGTTCGTGCGCCGATTGTAATGATTTATGTGGCATCGCCAAGAGACGCTTGTTGTTCCCATGCACTCTCCCCCTGTGTATGCGAAACAACGATGTTGATGCGTTACACTTACCCTCGATCCTTTCACCGGTTAGCAATATATTTTGCGGCTTCAGATCCAAATGTGCTATTGAACGTTTGTGCAGGTACTGAAGGGCCTTAAGTACTTCGCGCATACAAACTCGTGTCTGTTCCTCGCTTAGGGATTCCTCATTGTCCAGAAATGTCTGTAGCTCTCCTCCAGTCGCTCTATGAAATGTGAAACAGATTTGTTGAGTTCAAATTCAAAGCACATAGGTTAGAGTGGGCAACACTTACAATTCCAATAGTAGAGCCGTATCTGATCTGGACTCATGAACCGCATTCAGTTTGACAATATTGTCAGATCCCGCGCACAGCATTAATACAGCAATCTCATGTTTTATCTCCTTGTCCGATGATTGAGCTCGACGTCGGCGTTTTAGAAATTTCGCTGCGAAATGTACACCGGATTTCTTGTGAATGGCTCGTCGGACGGCGGCGAATTTACCTCTGCGAAAGAAAGAATGAATTGAAATTAGTTTTTGTTGATAGTTTGACAAATGAAGGAAATGGTTTATTTTGACGCCAGAGAAGGTCAATGCTAGATATCAGCTAATGGCAGGGAACTGTGCAGATCGGTTCACTACGTCCTCTGGTGGGCGCACAAGAAAAGTGAGAGTTCTTAAGTGAGGGCAGAGAAATTTAGGTGAAATGCTGATGTGGAGGTGGGGACTCGTGAGTAGGCGGAAGACGCCCGCCCGGTAAGGACGTTAAATGTCAGAATCAAGTCGTGTATCGTGTGACTTCTTCTTCTACACGATTGTGAAGAAGATGGTACGCACCTCAGTGGAAAGATCATTCACATGCGCCGGCGGTGATCGGAAGAACAGAACACCTCGAAGTACCGGCATGATTCCTCTCCGATGCGACAGCACTTCTCGCCTTGCCCCAACATCGAAGTTCATTGTCTGCATTCTTCGTTCCCCCCATTGAGTCGAAGTGTCTTATGGAACTATTTTCCATTGATATATAGTCATCACTTGAAAGCGAGAGTTCTCCTTCTTTATTCAAATTCAATAATCCCTTGTGGCTATACTCGACAAAACGACAAAAAAAAAAAGTACTTTCGCACAGAATTTATGCATAGCCTCGAGGATTTCCTTGGAATTCGTTTGCCAATGTCAGCAGCAGCTCTCCGGGACGGATGGAATAACGAAGCTAATAAAGGTCTATCCCCCATCAATTTCGGCAGTACATATTCAATCAAAGCGCTTTTGTCCATGTTCCCTGGCCATGCCATTCTCTGAAGTGTTCTTCAACACAGTTGGCCATTAAAACAACGTAATGTGAAGAGACCCTCTCATCGCCACTTTTGCTGATTTTTATATCTTTATCATCGTAAGCTGTAGTACACTTCGACGGACGACGATGAGGAGGACATTACAATAAAATGCTCGTAAATCATTTTGCACAAGACCACGCAATTCGCGTGTGTTGAGTTCGCTCAAAGGGAAGATCACCGAATAGTCCGGTATTCCCATCACAAAACACTGTGGGGTCATTATATATCATAAGGCCGAGATGTGCCGAGACAAACATCAGAAAGCGAGAAAGGAAGGAAGTCTTCAAGTGGCGGCCGGAGATGGTGATGGTGATGACGATTGCACGGATATTCAGGGTTTCAGTTGGTTGCACTGGCGATTTGAGGGTGAGATACGGGCTTGGGGGATGGACTTTTGGCAAAGAAATCGCCGGTCATCATTGAGATTCACACTCGAGATGACGACGAGGATGGTTGGGAACGGGGAAAGTCGAGCACTACAATGGCGTCTTGTTATACAGTCGCGTCTTCTTCCGCCTTGCGAGTTGTTGAAACGGAAAATTACATCGCATTACCGACATAATTACGACGAAGACGAGACCGTGTCCCCCTCTGTGTGTGTGATGATCACATTTTCCCATATTTAAAGTCAAGAAAATAACAAAAAAAAAACCAGAGTAACACACACTCACACACAGGGTGGCACGGCGGTGGTTCTGTGTTCCCTGGGATCGCACACATTACATTCATTTATTCGGTTGCGGGCTGATGGCAGCAGCAAGCAGACACACATCTTCTTCCGCGCGTATATTGCGCCAGAGCGTCAGTTGTAAAGTAACGAAACGTTTGTTGTTGAGCGATGTTGTGTATGCCTGACTAGTGTCTTTCCAAACGTCCCTCTCTGCCGCGGCTGGATGTCTTCTGTTGTGGATTGAAGAAGAGTAGCAGCAACTAAAGTGCTTTGAACTATGAACTGTTTCCTCACATTTTGCTGCTTCTGGATAGCGGCTAGAGTTTTGGTGGATGATCGCTTGTTCACATTCTGTTGCCGTTGATGATTGCATAAGCTCACTCGATCGGTGGGTACGGGCAGGGGATCGGGTTAGATTCGCAAAACCTGGATGGGAAGGCGTCTCATCATGTCGCGATTATGATGACGGTGGATGTTTACAGTTGGAGAAGAAGACATATGTATGTCCATTAACGGCGGGGGATAGGTGTAGTGTAGCAGGTTTTCGGCCATGGTAATGGTTCTTGCCAAAGATGTGACGGCAAATTGAATGGCCAAGTGTGTGCAGACGGGTAGGGTAGGTAGTGAAAATGAAGCAACTGGTTGTGATTGTAGAGTCACTTGAAGTTGAAGATTCAGATGGAGATGTTGCAAGTGTATCGTGGAACAGGTTTTGCTCTTATGTGGAAGCTTTCGGGTGACACAGTTAGGCTGGCTGTGAGGTAAAACTCACATCCAGACGGGTAGGCGCACTGGTATTCCGGTGGGAATGGTGAAATTATGAGACAATTTAACGGTCGTTGGAGCGTGCATGCATGGTCTTGGCTTTGGTGGATGTGGTGACACCAAGCAGTTGAGTAGTCAGTCGGTAGTCGTTGAAATGTACCAATTCAGGGAGGACGCAAATAATTTGAATGTCTTTTCCTTTGTATTGAGACTCCATTAACGTGGTAGACAGAATGTCGAACTGGTGTCTGAATGTGCACGGATCTCTTGGGAAATCTTTTGGTGGCGCTACAGTTCGGGGTGTACTTGGACCTCGACCAGCTGGCGCGAGCACTGGCTAGTGACTTGCACTTGCACACACCGAACTGACTGTTGTCCTTCACCACTTGTGTCGGCTACCTTAGACGAGTGGGTTTTCGACTGCGTTGGCTCACTGGCTCGAAGTCGATGATTCCAAAATCATGCGCTTTACGGGGTCCAGGCACCTTAGGCGTTGGATAGGCCTAATGGCCTAATGTCTTCGTACAATTCGCAGTTGAATCTTCTCATCCAGCTGTCATCATCACAAACAGGACCAAGATGGCAAACAGGCATTTTCCTCGAAGAAACCAAGATCCTTTTGGAATTGTCCAAGCTTTTGTGGTGCAGGCCAGGACGACTGTGATGTCTTGTGTAAAACCTTCAAGAGAGGGGTCCTTTTATAAATATTGCCTCTTCAGACGAACGAAACAGAGGTTGTTCACGGTAGCGATGGTGTCCACACTATTCACCTCGGAGCCGTTGAAGACGAAGTCATTTCGGTTGAAGGTCTCGGTGATTTATTTGTCCAAACTAGACTTGGCGCTGTATAGCGTTTCTGGACACGCACGCTGCTTTGAAGTCGACGAATAGGCGGTGAGTGTCGATTGGCACTTCTTGTCAGGGACTGCCGCCGCAGTGTGAAGGGTCTGTTGTGAGCTTTCGTGGCCTGGATCGATCTTGTACGCGAAGTCATCATCATCCTCTTCTGACCCGCATAATCCATTACAGGGTTCGCAGGGGAAATCTCCAGGCCACTCGATCTTTCGCCATCGACTCATCAAGAGTTATGCCCAAGCGCAACCATGCGAGTTTTTGGACTTGGTCCAACCACCTCGTCCTGGGTCTGCCAAGCGGTCGCCTATCTGATGGAATCGCATTCAAGGCACGCCTCGGAAGTCGTGACGATGAGGACATTCGTGTCACATGACCAAACCATCGAAGCAAGCAACTGCTCTACATTGAGTTCCTCGCGCACTGCCGTGTTTCTCACCCTATGTACGCGAAGTTAACGAGACTTATCTCTCGGAAGTTGACACAGTCATGAGGGTTCGCCTTGTGCTTAGGTCAAAGGATGCTGAGGTTCCTTCTCCCCTTCTAAATTTGTTAAACTGATTAGTGTCGACTAGCATCTGTTGGTCTAAGAGTGACGCCTTTTCCCAGGCAGGCACTAGTACCTAATCGTCATCAGATGCGCGTCTTTATATATCATCAGATGAATGCGACCTGTTTAGCATTTCGTTGTATTGCCCAAGCATCATTAGATTATTGATTTCTTGCAGTGCGCGCCCCATTAGAGGATACCGAATGTGTGTATTCAACCACGGTGCCTGTGTCGTTAGCGCCCAAGAGGCCGGAGCACATAGACTTTGCTTTTTCACTCATGTCCGCGTTGCATTCTGCGGATAGGTGAACCACTACATTCGTCTTCAAACTTTTCTGCCACAGTTTATCCATGTGATCCTCCAGAATATTGTTTCGCTGTTCGAATTGAATAGCTTTAGCAGAGATTTCGTCGTACGTCACTTTTAAGCCGGCAAGTTCTGCGCAGTGTACTTGCAAGTCGGTTTTTGAGGGCAGTTCCTTGATGAGCTTTCCGAGTTGGCACCCAGGATTTCTTTCAAGATTTCGACCGTTTTTGTTGAGGACGGTTCTATAGTAGACTTGGTTTCTTCAGATGGTGGAAACTAGACTGTATACCTTGTCTCTATGCACGTTACCTTAAATTTGACGAATGGGCGGTGGGTGTTGATGGACACTTCTTGGGTCTTTGCCAGGGCTGCCGCCGCAATGTTAAGGGTCTATTGTTGTCTTGCGTGGCCTGGACTGTTGATAAATGCATTCATGCCAGCGTACGAAACGACTAGGAGGATCTTGTAATGTCTAATGTTAACAGGCCTTGTCTCTCGGTTTGTTGAAGCTAGCTCTAGTTTGTTCGGGTGAGATTTCTATCATTATTCTCTTATTCATTTATTGCGGTTAATGCCAATCCACCACAGCATCGAGCTACGCTTGAGTCCTTTATTTACTCAAGCAGGAAAGGATCCTGACACAGACGTTTTTCTCTCATTTCTCACTATCCCTCCGTTGATCGCAGATAACAGCGGAAGAGAAGAGTGAATGCAAATAATGATCTTTTTCCTTTTTGGAAACGACTTTTTTGTAGGAGCTCTTTGTTAAACTTGTAACCACTTTGACAAATCGATTGTCAATCGATCATGAGACCTTATGTGTTCAGTTCTCAATTGGGTCCCATAAATGCGACCGCAAGCCTGGTCAAAAACTGCTAGTGTGGCCGTAGTCCCAACTGGATCCACAAAAGATGTTGTCTCGTTGAGCACTGTTTCAATCTTCCTTCGCCCACACTGACTAAGCCTTGAACACATGTGTCCTAGGTTCACCTTCACGTACCAACGATCTCGAAGATATTCGCGCAATCTGGGCGCCTTCCTGAAACACCCTGTTTTCACCGTCGCATTAAACAAGGTCAGGAATGCCAAATTTATCTTCAATTCATGGAATCTCCATTCGAATGCGCACATTCCGACGACACCTCATCTCAATCAGAACCGGATTCAACTTCCTGCCATCATTCCAAAAAAAAAACTCATCAACGCCTCAGCTCAGCACCAAGCCTCCGTCGTCAGCCACACGGAAGTCCTTAAAAAGCCGTAGACCCACTCCTCTGGCCGTAAATGGCAATAACCATTAAAAACCCTTCCATTTCCCAGTCAGTTCATGGCAATCAAAGCCACTCATCGCACATCAAGCTCAAGCGCGGAATGTCTTCAACAAATATTATTATTCCGTGAATCAGCAGCCGCTCACTAGGAAGTCCAGATTCTGCTTCACCGTCTGACAAATGATTTACTGAACACTGTCCCCAAGGTTGTGAGACCGAAAAACCGAAACGACAAAAAAAAGAGAGAAAAACAACAAAATAAGACGAGACTTGGGCAAAATTAATTACCGCACTTTATCATTCAGAATAGTGTCGCACAGTTGTCGCATTAACTTGTGATCTTCAAGTGGTCGGCAAATAGTCAGAGATCTTCTCATCCTCCTCCACTGCCGTCGCCGCCACCTAGTCGCACAGACCAACAACACTCAAGCTCAAGCCCTATCGCTGTGTGCGATTTATTATTATTAATTGTGGAGACAAGCCGCCGGCCAACTCTCGAGGCGACGACGAAGAGAAACAAAAAAAGAACAACACGAAACAAAATCATAAAGTGCCACTCCCCAATGGAGCGCTGTACATGAAATTCTATCTGGACGTCCTCCGTGGAAACTCTTATCAACACTCGATGGGCCATAAGTCACTGTCTCATTTGAGGGCACAACAAATGGGCAGCATGCAGGCCCGCACGAAACAATCAATAATATAATGGACATAAAGCAAGATACTGCACTGCCGCTGTCGCTGTCGCTGGTGCTAAAGCTGCACACAGTAACAGCTCTAGGCCGAGAGCAAGTCAGAGCAGCGCCCAGGCGTGCCCCTATATGTGCCATGTGCAATAAACCAAACCGCAATAAGGGACACCCCGAGACTCGAGAGTGTGCTGTGAGATACTGTATCGGAGTGCACAACACAAGCCAAGAGACGGTGCGCTGCGGCGGCGGGGGCGCCTGCTGCCAGAGTAAGTTCTTAACAATAACATTGTTTCCATGCAATATTTTCGCACCTTCAACTATTTGGCGGTGCAGGCGTAGACTGATACAGCAGCGATGACGGGGGTTGGATTTCGAGTTTCTGTGGAATGGAATTCTGGTTTTTGCGCCGCTGTTCTAGTGAACTGCTGGAATGTTGCATGACGGAGCGATGATGACATTGAAGGTGTTGCGTGAGTTGCATGGGAACGACGCCATGGAATGCCAGGGGTTGAGATTTACAGAACAAGTTTGAAGATCAAATAAAGTCAAGGCAAGGCAAGGCCTAATGATGTGACAGAGCGCAGGTGAGCGGAAGAGGCTTGAAGAACACCAAGCCCCTGGAGACGCAAAGTGTGAGCAGGAGGTCAAGGCTTTGGCAAATGCACCCTAATTCCGAAGAGACTCTTGTGAATGGATGAATGGACTATGTTTTAGGCAATTTACCTCGTCGTGGACGTCGCATCAAACTGGAACCACCAAACCACCCAAGTTCACACTTGAGCCTAAGTGACGATGGAAACTCCTTCTTTGGTCGCCATCAATGTCACAGAAGTCTCAAGTGTCAGCCGGAGTTTCATCGTCCTACAGGCTTCCTTGTTGAACAGCATGGCATGCTAAGAAGTGCTGTCGTCGACCTCCGAGCTGCAAGTAATCCTTTTATTCGAACCGTCGTTCTAGTTGAATCTACGCAAGGTGCCTTGATTCGAGGATCCAAGCGCAGGTCTTGGAAAAACGAATAATGTTGCTCTGCAGACCGGAATGGACCTGTGCCTCAACTGAGTCGATTGCTTGAGCCTAAGTGACGATGAAACTCCTTCTTTGGTCGCCATCAACGTCACAGAAGTCCCACGTTTAATAGTAGAAATCAATCAAAATTGATTGCTCCACTCATTCTCCGTCGGTGAACCAAAGCCCTATTAGAATTCCGTCAACGTTGCGCCTTGGTCGTGTTTCATGGGAATAACTTGAATTTCACATAAAACACATTCAATGAGTCACTGAATCTGATGTAATTCGTCATTTGCGTACGATGTCCGCCCGCAACAAACCGCAAGCTGACTATGACTCACAAAGGAACACAGTCAAGGACAAAACAGCGGATAACGCGGCAGTCTCAGGGTACTGCCGCTCCCCCAAACGACCCGTCATCATCAGAATGACCTTCCTCAAGGAATTTAATCCGATGCCCATCAGAAGGATGCCGGAAAGAACTGAACGCTTAGCGGAGCGCGCGCGTTTAGCAAATTTCTCTTCCGTCATGACTCTGCTCTGCGTCTGACAGCTCAGTTAGCTGACCGGCTCCCACTGATTTAACACCTCCTTCAAGCGCTCTTCGCACTGTTCCAGATACATACTGATGGGCACACACGATGATGGTTATGGTATCGGCCATCAATAGTCATCATCATGCCGGCTGGACGACGATCCTAAACTAGTTCTGAAGTGCGTTTCGCTGTTGTTTCCCGCTGCCGGAAGCAAGCCATTAGGCGGCGATGCCTATTCAGAATCGTGCCACCAAAAGTGGACAAACAGGTGTCGTTTTGAACATCGACTTTGACGTCACACATGAAAGTTGCGCTCAGACGGAAAATGCGCGTACATACGTGGTCGTTTCGCCGCCCATTCTGTCTGATATCAATCGCTTTCGCATCGCATTGAATCGCCAAAAAGGAAGTCCGCAAAGACTGGAGGCCTCCATCATGGCGCGTATGCATCCGGACGTGAATAAAATCGCGTAGGGATCGAGATCGATCTCCGCATTCGTCTCACGTGCATCGCATGCAAAGCAACTGGAATTGCTGTTTACGGCTGCCAGCCAACCGGAGAGCAAGAGAGCGCTAAAAATACGCTAAACTCCATGCGAAGAGTGGCCAAATATAGGTAAGTCTAATAATACGCTCCTCTGGTCTCCCATGGTAAGTGGATATCGCCAAGCTGGCTTTGTCGTCCTCGTCTCCTCGGCAAAACCGCTGCTGCGCCAGCAAGCAGTACCACACGATGGCGGCACGGCGACTATATGCTGATGGTGGCAATTGACGCGCCATCGTGCTGCAGAGGCAGTTAGATTGGTCGCTGGGTCTGTCGGTCGTTTGGCTGACAGACTCCATAAAACGTGCCAATGTGGCGGTGGCGGCTTGTCAAATTGAAATCTATTGATGGAAGAGAGAGCGAGAGAGAGAGAGAAGCCAACAAAAGCGAAGAGTCTTGCTTTTTCTTTGGTTTGGCTTCCGTTTGACGTTGAGAATCGCCTTCGTTTGCCACATTTCTGTGGTCGGGGCACAATACCGAGAGCTTAACGGTATTGTGGATAATAAATAGGGTTTAAAGGTGGTCGGTTTCGTCTTCTTTTGTGCAGATGAATCCGTATTATGCCTCTGATCATCATCATGCAGATACAAATTTGTTTTGCGGTCTACCTTCGATCGCATGGCGCATGGATGAAGCGGCAATACGCGCAGATGCGCAGACTCGTGGTGTGAAGTGGGTGGTTTTCGATGGAAAGTCACAAGAAATTCCAGTTCGAATGTGGAGCAATAGACCACAAATTAGAAGAGAGATGTGCACACAATGGGTGCGGAATAAAGTAAGTGGGTGGTATAGCCAAAAGGTTCTGCGCGTGTGCGGGGGTGGGTGAATGGATTGTGGATTAGTCTGTTAGCAGGATTGTGGGTTCAAACTGGTCCACAGTTCAATGGTGTCGGGGTTTGCAAGAGGAGATGACCTCGATTAGAGAATCAATGTCGAGATCCTCGTTATCGTTGATTGACAAGTCGTTTGAGGATTTGTCTTTCTTAAAGCACTGCCAGCGAAGCTTCAAATGGCATGAACGCGGCTCCAAAATAAAGCCAGAATCATATTCATCGTGTCCCACAGGGATCGAAACTGGGTCCACTACTGTATACGACAACGATTTATTGTCAATGGTAAATACTATCGGAACGGCACAGCGATCCTAGTAAGCCATAGGAGCATTGACGAAGCTGGAAACTTTATACAATCAGACTTCAATCTAGTCACAGCTTGATGTCACGACCAATACATCTTGAATGTTGTCAGCTCCGAGCCATTGCGACAACGCAACAGAGAGGACGTCCTCGAACGAGATGGCGCACACAAGTGGAGAAGAATCTCAACCAACTTGGTGTGCGCAACTGGATCCAGATGGCGAAAGATCGTGCCAGCTGGAGAAGCTTGTTGGCTGAGGCCTAGGTCCTTCCCGGATTGTAGGGCCAAACAAAGAAGAAGATGTCAGCTAGAACAGGACACATAAAGAATGCGTCTCATCACCGCCAGTTAGTTAAGCGCTCGCAAAGCCAGATAAGGTGCACATATTGTACCGAATTTGACCGTCTTAAGGCGATTAACCCTTAAAAACACAGTTCTGCCATCGAATCATAGGATAATACGAGTCCCAGGCCGTGTTCGCCCTTGCCGATCATCAATGTCCTCCGTGAAAGGGTACTTATCTCTCCTCCACTGAAGGACGGTATCAATTACATGGATTTGTTTCTTGATACCCTTCGTAAGATGCCATCATTTTTGCTGCTGCATCAAGTGTCACCCGGAGTTTCATCGTCCTACAGGCTTCCTTGTTGAACAGCATGGCATGCTGAGAAGTGCTGTCGTCGACCATCTTTATACCTCCGAGCTGCAATTAATCCTTTTATTCGAACCGTCGTTCTAGTTGAATCTACGCAAGGTGCCTTGCTTCGAGGATCCAAGCACAGGTCTTGGAAAAACGAATAATGTTGCTCTGCAGACCGGAATGGACCTGTGCCTCAACCGAGTCGATTGAATCCTTTTCTGCCCTCGTGTGCGCCACTTTAAATGCCAAACAGAGTTCCATGCACTTCGCGGAGGGTGAATGCACCTTCGCCAGAGCTACAACTCTCGTCGCCCCCCTTTTTGCAGAAATGACATCCGCCGAAGATTGAAATTGCAGCTGCCTACCACTTCGACCATTTCCTCTTATCCAGCACACATCTTCAAAGAACGCAGATCAAAGACAGCCAACCTCCAATCAAGAGTAGACTCATTGGTGATTTCTCAGAAATTCCAATGTCAATCCAAATCCGCAACGCAACCAAGAGCACATTCCGCACTCCTACCCACCGATCCATTCGCATGTCATCACTCGATTTGTTTATGGCTGTCATTTTCGTCCCCAAATCCAGACTGCAGACTGCAGACTTCCTACTTCGCAACTCCAGCTGGTGCTACATGACACTGGAGCCTCTCGCTCCTCTAACAACAATGAACAAACCAAATTATGATGCATTGTGTGACAAAGTAAATAATTACATTATCGTTTCATTTAGCAAAAATGTTATTATTTCAATCACGTTCCATTAGGCAGACAACCAGGCGACATGCCAAAAATTTGTTCCATGCCTCCCGCCGAACAACGAGCACACATTCCGCAACGCGGAGGAGGTCCTTCATTAATCTTCCTTTATGTTTTGCATCCCTCTCTCTCCTCCCTCCTTCTGCACAAAATGTTCCAAAAATGTTGTGCCACCAAACAAAGGGAGGTGCCTCACGCGCCCCTCTTCACCACCTCCCATTGATGATGAATTTGTGCGCGGATCGTGAGATGTTTGCTGAAATTTCCAGGAAATTCAAAAATGATGAATGACACTTCGCCATCTGCGAATCCCGAGCGGCAACTGTCACTGGTGCCGCTGTTGCAGCAAGGAAAGGTCAATGTGAAGATTCATCTCATTCCAGGAAGCTCCAAAAAGTGCGAATCGGTTCGCTCGTCTATTTGCACGCAACGCTGTGGGGGGGTGTTGCTGCTGTCCACAAATGGACACTGCTGGCCGCTGTCGCTGCTGTTCAATTAAAATGTTTCGTTTCCTTTAGGAATTCTGTCTGATTTGAGGCAGATAAGGACACGACTAGACTAATCCACTGGAGGATTGAGCAAAACATTGCGTGGGTACTGGGGGGCGAATAGGGAATAGATTGAAGTTTCTGTCTCTAATTGGTCGGGAATAGAGGATACTCGATGATATCATGATTTGGGCTGTCTAATGGAGTGGTAAACTCCGTGAGGATGCTTGGCTGCCGGAATGTGGGAGTTTTCAATTTTAATTGACTCGGCCGAGCAGGAGAGGACGCACGCGTTTGTGTTCTGCAGCAGGCGTGGATCCTTGTAAGGTTATCTTTTGTGTCATTCCTTGTCAATGTGATGACAATGGAGGGGTTGCTGTCAAGGAGAGTTGGAGATTTTTTAAAAGGTTCGAGGGTCGAAAACAAGCGTTGATTCCCTTTCAAAAGGAGGATTAGGGACGTTCTTACGTCAAGACATCAAACGATTTCCTTTAATGTGGATTGAAGGGGGCCAAAATAGGCAATTTTCGAGTCGGAATTCTTTGTGTGCAGATGCTGTGGAGCGTGGCACGAAGGTAGATCCCAGTGAGGAATTGCGATAGCTTTTTCGGTAATTGAATCTTTCACATGGTTGAACCTAAAGCGAACGAAGTGATGTGGGCAGGAAATCAGTTTATCGCACATCGACACACGTCATAAAATGGGGGAAATCTATTTTCTTCTTGCGTTGTTTCCTCCTCCTCTTCTGTGCTTTAGGTTTATTTTGATTGATAGTCCCTCTTTCATCGACAATTTGTACTTCAAGTAGGGTAGCTAGGATTTCGAGGCAAAAATGGACGAAGAAAAGCAAACTAAACAAGTGAGGAACACTCAAGTGTGAAGGGATTTCTTAACAATTCCAATTAAAGGCCCCATCAGAATTGATTTATGTAAACCTGAGCATATGTCAGAACTGAACGAAAAGTAGCCGGAGGTATCGTCTAGTTTCATTGCCCACAATTGTTTCTAAGAAGGCAAAATTCAGCTCTCAATTGTATTTTCTTTCAAACAAAAAATGTTTTTAGAGAGAACTACTCAATTGAACGAAACTTAACGAAACTAATTTTACCTAGATCGACCTAGATAATTCCTCAGGAAACCTCGAGAAACTCCCAAACACAAAAAAGAGAGTTCAATAAACTGTGCTGAGAAACCTAGTTTCAATTGAAAAGCTAAAACTATACTCAAAGTAAACCGCTATTGGGAATCCACTTGACCGCTCCACAGCAGATTCTAGGAATCCCTGACAACTTCTAGACGTGTACCATTATTTCTGCAAAATGCCCACCGCATCCATTTAACCAGACGAAAGAAAAAAAAAACGCATAATAATCATAAAACCGAGAGTTCACACATTTTGCGGGTGGAACCGCATTCATTCAAAAAATTCAAAAATCTCACGAAACGATACGACATTCTAGTGAGAACTGAGAACGATTACACACTCCCCGGGGGAAGCAACGACCGAAATTGAACTCAAATGAACCCCCACTTGGTCTCCGCGGATCAGGGGAGGAGAGGGAGCAGCAGCAGGAGTGTGAGACGCACGAGAGGTCTTTAGTCAACATTGAAACGCATAAAAATTCTCATTCTCCTACTGTCGAGATCAGTGTGTTGCGCGCGCTGTGAGTATTTGGTGTAAACACAGAGGCACAGTAAATGCGTGTCATTGTACGAATCCAGTGAGATAATGACCTAGGCCCGACATCAAGTGAGAGCTAGATAGCTCTCAGTCTCAGTGAATACAATGAATTTGAGTGAAGGCCCAACACACCATGCGTTGTGCGGCAGTGGGAGGGAGAGAGAGAGAGAGGGAGAGCGAAGGAAAGGAGAAAACGCCTCCCCCAGAAACCTTCTGCATGCACGGGTATCAAACGTGTTCTATGACGGCTCCCCCCGGGGACGGAGTGCCTTCTAACCCACACACCAGAGAGGAGGTTATGATAAACTAATTAAACCAAAACACACGACCCATTGTGCGAGTGTTGAGTCTGCCTAGGCATGGGCACACAACACACTTGTGAGGCAGAAACACAAAACAAAACTCAAAATAAATAAAAAAATAAACAAATTACTTGAAGAGATACGAGCGAGCGAGCGGTGCTAGATAAGTGCAGCCCAGGCAACAAGGCACACACTCGAGAGAAGAGCCAGATACACTTTTCTTGCATTTAACGGTGTGCGTTGGGGAGACGGTCGCGCATAGACGAGGTGAAACTAAGCGGGCTTTTCAAGCTCTCTGACCTTGATTCCATTTTTGGAGAAGCACAAATCGAAATGAAATCAACCACTTAAGGTGGCCGCCGAGAAGAGTCGGCGGGCAGCCGCGCACCTCTACCGCCGCCAACCGCTCTAGCAGCTGCTGCCTACGAGCATTTTGCTTTTCTAATTAAAAAGGGGCAAGAATCTTATCGGCCGATAAGATAGAGAACCGTCCTTAGGCGCACTGGGTTTTCTTTTTAAAATTCAAACATTCACACACATCGCCACGAGCAAAGGCCGTACGGAGGAATTGCGCAAATTGGCTGACGGCTGAGTATCTCGATCCGAGATAAGAAACGTTCGCTTTTCGTGTGTTTGTGTGCGGCGAGGAGAATGGAGGAAAATCCCTTGCTGCCCCACACATGAGAAGACCGATTAACAATTGGCGGCCAACAACGAGACACTGAGCTTGACCACGAAATTGAATTTTTCGTTCGTCGTTTTCGGTGAATGGGCGAGTGTAACGAACGGACGCAGTGTTGCACGTTCTGAGGGTCAAGGTTTGACAAGAAGATGTGAGGTGTCTGATTCTTTTGTGAAGACGAGGTTGTTTGCAATTGTGATAGACGTTTGCGGAAATCCCGCAAGACCATCGCTGGCAGGGGATCGGTGGAGGCCTAGAGAGTATTTCCGTGAATTGATCTCGCTCAATTCGATCGGAGTGATTGCGATTTGGTTTAAATGCCCGCGGTATGAGATTTGGGTGTGAATTTCAGAGAGTTGCCCGAGGTTCAAGGAATTGCGGTCATTTTTCTTGTCATCTTGGAGGACAGCGGGCAGTAAACTCACTTGACATCGGTTCGGTATGGCGCGCCGATGCGATGGTCGTGTGAAAATACAAGCGTTCCACTCCCAGACAGTGGTCCAATTCAATGGAAGGCGCCGGCGTTTATTGTGGCGCACACAAGTGGGCAACGACCTCGACAACCTTGGTGAGCCCAACTGGAGGCAACTAGCCAGAGGCTGCTGCGATGGATTGAGAGGTCTTTTGTTTGAGGCCCTAGACGGTAGCAACGCACGAAGATGAAGAAGGTCTGTAGGTGAAATGTATCTCATCCAAGTTGATATGCGGAACTGGGGGTAGCTAGAGACTGCGTTTGCTGGGCAAGTTGCTTAAGAACCATGTACACTGAGGCACCACACAAAGAGGATTGATCTGCCCTAGAATATTGTTAGCTGATTTGCGTGCGCAGAAACTTGTTGTCCATGCGACAGCCACTGTACAGCTGGGCGACAAATCTTCCCTTTCAGTCTCAATCTAGGCTTTTTTACGACCTTTTGTCGTCGTAGCGTATTTGTGAATGTACCAGTGAATGGTTCAAATCTCTCCCTGAAGAGCATGGCTCGATTCCAGGCACAACAACGTTCAAACTTGTTGCACATGCGTTGTTGAGATCGAAATTCATCGACGCAAGACCAGTCTTCACGTTCTTTGTCGCCACGACGTAGTTGGTAACTGCATCATCTTTTACTCTGAAGATCGTGGTTCGATTCCGGAGACAACAACTTTTATACTTAATTGCGCCACCTCCCTCAGCTCCCTTACAGTGCTCAAAGAGCACGAATGTGAAGAAAGAGAGTGACAAAATTCCATGTTTGGGTCGGGATAGTACGTAGAATAAAAGTGGCTGCTTAAGAAGCTATCATTCATCCTGCCTCCTAGTCGTCATGTTTCCCTTTCAATGTGATGGCACCTTTAAGTCTCCTAATCACTTATTTTCTTTTCGCAGTCAAAGAGTTTACAATGCAAAAAACTAGACCGTAATCCACTTCGAACTGAGATTGACCACATTGATGTCGGTAAGGTAGTACACACTCTTCCTTTCTATGATATCTCTTGATCGCTGGTCTGTTCCTCGGACTAACTGCAGTTTCTTGCTTAAAAACTAAACTCTCAAGATCCCTGTCCAATTTGTGTGAGTTTTCCAAATTTTCCTCGCTCGCTTATTAACAAATTATGGAAAAGTGTGTAAAGACAACAATTCATCCATTGATTGTTCCCTGGTTTATGAGAAGAACCTTATTGCTGACCACCTCCCGGGTAAACAATCTCCTCCCAATCAAGACGCAAAGTCCATCCACTTGGTCAAAGCAATCCAGATTGTTTACAATTCGGCGGCAACATCAATGCATGTGAACCATCATCAAGCACTCGCTCCCATCTGCATCACGCCTGTGATTGCCCCTAAAAATAGCCCTCCTTCTCGTCTAATTTGTTCAACAAACATCCATCTAATCTCACCTCACACCCACAGCAGTGAGGAACCTTTCGCAAGATCATCATCATACCCCAAAGTCTCGATCCCCCTCGTCGCTCTTGCCCTGTTTCTTGGCCGCGATGTATGTGCACGCAATTAAGGATGCACAACATTAATTGCCCAACCATCAACACAACAACGACTCCAACAGCACTCAACAACGAGCGCATTGCGCAACATTTCGACTCGGTCTCTGCCGACATTTCGAAGAAGAAGCCGCCGCCGAAACACCGGCAACAGAGATCACTTCACTGTGAGACTCCCCCATTGTCTTCGGCAATCTTCGGCGATAGGCGTGAACAAATTTATTAGACGTCAAGACTTTTAGCACCCACCTGTAGCACCAGAGTTGCAGCTCCAGGTGGTGTGCATAGGTACACATCAGTTTACACCATCGCATCCTCAAATGCATTCTCATTTGCATCAAAGTCTGTGTTCGTGTTATATGGACTAGGTGTAAAGAGATTTGAGGATTAAACAAACAGCTAGGAATGGAGGGGCCCACGAATGTTGGGAGTAATCAAAATTTTATGTGCAATCGCGTCCATTTTTCCCCCTTGTTGGTTGTCATAAATATGCCAAAACAAAGTGTAACGAAGCGCAAATGTGGTGATTAGACACATCTGCCGGGAAGTTAGAGAGATCCAATTAGTTCGTGAATGGCGCTCGTGTGTTTGGTTGCTGCGATGGCGTGCTGAAAGGTCTGTCAGATTTGATTGATCAGAAGGGAGATCTAAGGAATGAAGAGACGAACCTGTCAGAGGCAACCTGTCAAAAGACAGGCCAAGTAGAAGCATGAAATATGACATAATTTGCATCATGACAAAGTCCAAGTGGTGACAGAGACCATTTGACATTTTGACAGGGCACGTCATGTTCTATTTTGCATAGAGATGCTTTGATGACCAATTAAACACCCATCTTTTCTCCTACTAGAAATGCTCTCTTCTCAATGTTATGGCACCCTTAAGTGTGGAGAAAAAATACGAAAACTGTCACTTTTTGAGGTCTCCTAACCTCTAACTGTCACTCATTTCTCAGTCGAGCAGTTACTGACATAAATTCTCATTTCGACACATGTCAGCATGGGATCCGCACTCTCTTAATTTACAACGTCACACGACAAGTATTATGACCCCATCAACGAACTGTCAAATTTGACAGACCAGAAAACAGATCGCATGAAGCCACGTTTGAATGAATGTGAATTGAAACAACTTGTCAAAAGAGCAATTCAAAGAAGCAATATGACATAATTTGCTTCATGACTAAGTGTGACATTTGACATTTTGACAGGACGCGACATTTTGTAGATCCACCTTGTCACCTAATCGTCACACTTCCCTCTCAATGTGATGGCACATTTAATTGAAGATGAAAAAAGGCACAACTGTCACTTCTTAGCCGCACAGTTACATCACACTCGTCTTCGCAATCAGTGACATAAATTCTTATTTCACCACATGTCAAAATTTGATCCCCTCCCTCCCATCCCCCTCAGTTCATTTACAACGTCTCATGACATGTATGTTCAACCTAATTGTCAACTCGCAATACAATTCTGTTCACCCTGCCTTCCAAGCGTCATCTCTTCGTTCGTTCGGCTAAACAAATATTTTCCCGTCAAATTAGAACCAAAACGGTATTGTGCAATTAGCAAATGTTTCCCCTCCGCGCTGATAAAAATCAAATAAACACTCGCTTATGTGACAGTCTATGCCCGACTTCCCCCCGTCACGACATCAATCGCGTTAACTTATGCAATATGTCAGTCAGTCAACGAGAGAAAGAGAGAGAGAGAGATACAGAAGGGCCGCCACTGTGTTCTAATCGGGTTTTTCTTTAATAACTGCGCCAAATGTCAATAAACTTCGTAACTTTTGTTTCAATTAGCATCTTCGTTTATTGATTGAAGCTAAGCTGGCTGCGAATTTGTTATGTCAACGATGAGAGGCCGCACTGACACTGACAGACCAGTGTAGGCGGCATGACACTGACAGAGAGCCAGCGATCGTTTCATCAGATTTACTTAATTAAGCCGAGTTAGTTTTTCGAATGAATGCATTCGCTGGCGACGAGGACGAAATGGCAAACATTTCAAAATGAATTTCGACTTTGATTGCATGCACACACACCGATGAGGCGCGGGTGGCCGCTGCTGACAGCTTAATTAAACAAAAAATGTGTCTAATGTCAGTGCACACACAGAGATGGAGTATGAGAGGATAAACACACATTAGTATTCTAGCCGTGTCTTGTTATTCCATCCGGTCAAGGGGGGTCGACACTTCGGAAATTAACCCTTTTCCTAGCTCGTTACACGTGTGGGGTTTCCTCCTCTGTGTTTGTCTATTGGCTAAGGTGTGAGCACAAACTGCCAGGCATTTGACAGTTGACACTAAATGGAGTTTTTTTTCACTCCGTTTCGTGTGTTTTGTTGATTTAGGGAAAAGTCCATCAAATAAAGTGGAATTTCTAATGTTTTGAGGAAAAAACGAAATTCGAGACAAGTCGGGGTGGTCGCATTTGTATTCAACCCCAAGGCGCTATGGTGGGGGTGCACCAGACAACAAAGAACTTTAATGCTGTCAGTCGCAGGGGCAGCGATATGATGGAGGATTTTCAAGTGACTCAAGTTTGTTTCCTTTGCTACCCCAGATTGTAAGTGCCCCTAAGTGCAACCGTCTGTGAAAAGGGTCTCTTGTCAATTTGGGGGGACCACCGGCCCAAAGATCAATTTGATTGTCATTTAAATCACATTTTGACAAGCGAAAAATCACGAAGAAGAGAGGATTACATTCCACTTCGTTCCGACATAAACCACAGAAATGTCTAGATGCGGCTCAGGTGACTGATTGTTGTTGCGACTGCATAACAGTGCTGACAGCTTGGTCGTAAGGTGTCACGTGCGGCTTTGATAGATGAGCTTTTGATGTGCAATCGTTAGAATGCAAGCCGCTCGCATGATGGCTTGTCGTCTAAATTTATGGGGTTTTACATAATGAGACTTATATTCTCACACTCATCCGATGCAGACACTCGCGTTGATTCACGAGCGTCGCTTAGTATGCAGCTGGACAAGGACTTTAATGATGACAAGTGTTTCTCAGAGCTAATCACCACCTCAACGAGATGTACAATGTAAGCTAATTGTTTTGGGGCTAGGCTAGGCTGGGGGACATGATTTTCAACACGTTCATACAAATGCTACCAGGCGCGGGAGACTAGGAGGGGATTGGACACGGACCTTGAAACGGAAGCGGATAAAAATAAGCTCAAACGAGGGCCAGTCGAACTATAAGCTATACTCGACTAACTTTAAGGAAGTCGAGGACTTCTCCTGCCTAGACTCTGTGGTAAACATCAATCAGACGCAGAATAGCTCTTGGCAGTTTCTGGCAAAAAGGCCGTGTGGTAGGGCCTTTCTCGATAAGCGCAGTTCTCCTAAATCCTATTTGCATTGATGGTCACTTGTTCAGGAAACGATTCAACCACGAAATGCACGGGCTCTCCAGCGAAAGTCAAACCAAGGATCTAGCGCTTGATGTGGCAATGTCGTGATCGTGTAAAGCACATGAATAACTTGCTTCCGAGCAACAGGCTGCAAGGTGTGCCACACAAGTGGAGAAGCAACTCAGTCACCTTGTTCTTAAATACTAAAGACAACTACCAATAGATGGCACTAGTTGGAGAGGCTTTGTAGCGGACTGAGTGCGGGTAATTACTAAAAATGGCGTGTTCACAAACAAATTTTACGTACGATTCAAAGCTAAAAGAAGCATTTTTGAAATGTAATACACAAAAGTCTGGGATCCAAGAAGGAGGAAATGATTAGAGTCTGCTCTGCAACGACTGCTGTAGAAGCTGCAGAGACGCGACAGAGGATGAGTATCTTGTGCACCATCTCATGGACTCTTGGACGGCCTCTTTTTCCTATACAGCTCGAATACAGGAGAGTATTCGACAAGAGATCAAATTGAAGAAACAATTTAAAAATGACAAAATGTGCACGCTGCTCCATCAAGCTCGGTAAAGACCTAACCGAGACCTTTAATGTCGAAAAAGGATTCAGACAAGGCGACGCGCTACCATGCGACTTCTTCAACATCATTCTTGAAAGAATTGTACGCACACCAACAGCAGGGGAACAATCTTACAGAAGTCCGTCCAACTACTAGCATATGCACACGATATTGACATTACCGGAAGAACGCAGTGTGATCAATTGCATTTTTGGGAGCATTTCGACGGAGGCCGCGAAGATGGGTTTTTCCGGCAAATGAGGACAAGACCAAATACATGCTGGCAACGAGAAAGGAGACCCAATGCCGACATCTCGGACAGAACGTCACAGTAGACACTAGGAACCGCTATTAACACAGCCAACCACACCAGCGGTGAAATCAAACGACGACTAACTCTTGCCAAACGCTGCTTCTTTGGGCTAAGAAAACAAGTGGTAAACAAAGCCTTCTCTCGAGCAACCAAAGTAATCCTCTATAAGACCTTAATCGTCCCAGTCCTGCTATATGGAGCAAGGGCATGGAATTTGTCAAAAGCGGATGAAGTTACTCTTGGTTGCTTTAAGAGGAAACATTCTTCGGGTGATTTTAGGTGCCGTCTGCATAGATGGTGAGTGGAGGAGAAGATATAACTACGAACTGTACGAGCTGTTCTGCGACATTGACTTGGGCAGAAGAATGAAGATCCATGCCAAGTTTTTTACCAGTTTTCTTGGCCAAACTAATCAGAAAGTAAATTCAGACAAAATAAAAAAAAAAAAAAAACCATAGTCTAAGCCGAAAGGCACAAAAATTTAGTTCAGAATAGCTTAGAGTACCCGTATAGGGTCAGTAGGTTAGATGTAAGAACGATTGTTAAGTTAGTTAAGCTAGTTTTAGTTATTTTTGTCTAGCATGTAAGAAAAATGAATTATAAAAAAAAAAAAAAAAAAAAAAAAAAAGAATGAAGATCCAACGATTGAGTTGGCTGGGTCATGTAGAGCGGATGAAAACTAATGCTCCGTCCCGGAAGGTCTGCGAATCCATCCCCGAGTGACGGCGCAGTAGAGGAAGACCGCGACTCAAGTGGCGTATGCAAGTGGAAAGGGACTTCAACCAACTATTAGTGCGAAACTGGAGACGTTCTTTGGTTGAGGTCCAAGTCCATCCCGGACTGTAGCGCCATCTTGAGTAAGTAAGTAACACAACGGGCCGCCACTGGCCTCCATGCTTGATATCGGGAGAAGAGTCTTAGTGCCTCTTCTTTCTGCCTAGATCTTTCTCTTTTGCCTGCCTCCTAAAAGTACCCGCGCTTCCCACTTTCGCGCACTCAAACAGCTCAGATTCCTTCGGCATTAATGTTCAGTAAACCCGACAAATTCCATTCGATTTCCAAGTTCCTTGATGGCAATCACTCACACAGTCCCCCTTAAACGTCGGCAAACAGAATCTCGCTCACTGCACCGAAATTAGTTCACACCCCAAAAAAGTACGATTCAGCATTCCTCGAGTGCCGCACAGCTATTTTCGTTCCTAATAAATTTGTTATTAATTCGCAATTAATTAGTAGCCAATGCCAATTCATGTGTGCGCACGGTGAATTTGTTCGAGTCTAGCGTCTTAATAAATTAAAATTCCACTAAAACCGTCTAAATTTAGCGGAATCGCATCTCTTCGATGAAAACGAAATATTCTCCCGTTTCTCTCCAATCACTCATCTCATTAGGATCATCGGCGCGTTAGGCGGCAGCAGCATCATCATCATCATCATCGTTGCCAATACGCTTACCAAAAATGACCACGATAGTCGTGTGATCCTCATCGAGCTGGGTCTGCCTCCTCCTCATCATCGTTGTCGTCGTCGCGTTGTTTTCTTCGTCATCAGTTGGCGCACACCACAGGCAATTGACTCCTTAGCGAAAATATGCGGGATGATTCAGATTTGAGTTTCTGCCTCAGCGGTTCCATCCGCTATGACGCTGCGGCTAGCCACCGGGCATCCATCCCGATCTCTATTTCGGTTCACGTCTGTATTCAGTTCATTCCAAGCGGCAGCGGCGTGCACTGAACATTCTCAGATGGAAGCCAGCCAGGTATGCAGTGAACTTTTCTCCTGTGACCACCACCATCGCCATCGTAGTGCCATCTAGTGAGGGGCTAAGAATAGCCATTATTTTTTTTTTTGCACAAAAACAGAACGTTTTACGAGAATTTCTCGCCTTAACCTTTATTTATTGAGCAACGGCTGGTTGGGGTGGCACGGGATGGTGCCGAGTCGGTGGCACCAGCGATGGAGCGAGCAATGTGGACATCCGCAGATCTAGAGTCATAAAATGAATGGCCCTCCTCAATGGGAATCCGCTGGTGACTCCGAGGCGATGGTGATGAGGAAGATTATGATAATGATGATGCATACATGCAAGCGAGGCGGCGATGGGCGGGCGGCCTTAAAATTGGGCACATTGGACGCAGTGTCGCCGCGCCGGTGTGCGATGTCACTGGCTGTTCACAACTGCAGGCTGTCGCCTCTTTGGTATGCGGTGCAATATTAAAATAGAAAACTTTATCGAATGGAATTCAGAGCACTCATCGTCATTTCGGTTTTGTTTGGTTGGTGTGTGGCGGCTTCCGTTGTCTTTTTTCGGTTTCAGCGCTTTCGACGGATCTATTTTCAGTGGAATCACTATTTTTAGGCACGCACTAAAGAATTTATCGTGTAATTTGTTTAATTTTGTTTTCTTGAGCACTTGATGTGGTCGCTTGTGTTGCTTCGCGACTTGGTGCCCAGGAATGTTGCATTTTTGTTTGTGGTGCTCTTAGAATTTGTGCACTTTTATACTTGGTTTTACACGCGGTTCAATGCTCTCTTTGCGGAGGGGCACGAGTGGTCAGGTCATGGCATGAGGTTGAAATACTTGGGATTCTAAATGAAGCATTGCTGAAGGGTCAATTCTGACAGGCGTGTGAAGTGAAGAATTTTGATTGCGGAAAATACTTACTTTGCAAACTATCATCGTTTGCATTCACCACATGCTTACGGCAACATAGATTCTGTTTGAGGTTGGATTTGAATTTGTGATGATTGATCAGAATCATACGTATGGCTTGGGTAATCTATATCTCGCGTTGTTTACGTCCCATCGGACCAAACTAAAGGCCGCTTGAAAGATATCGCACAACAAAAGCTTTACGGGCAATTTTCTGATTGATTGTGATCCACTCAGTTTTGTTTGAGGGTAGCCCTAAACGACGAACATGCTCGCAATGGTGAGCATCGAAGCTAACTAACACGAAATGACGACATTTTTCGCAAACAGCGAACGAAACAGCTCCTATACGAGAAAAAACATAGCGAACACGAAGAAGTTCGACGAGCAGATTTGTCGTTTGGGGCTACATTGAACGCGCGTAGAAGATGGACACCAAGACTTCTTCGATAAAGACGTCAAAGCAAGCCAGGCGGCTGAAAATGTGATAAATGTGTATGGTCCTGATTAGTGAAGTGCCAAACCGAAGCTTTCTTCAAGCGATTTAACCCGAGTTGTAATTGAAGCAAAAGTTGCAACTCGAGTTAACTAACTCGGTTTCAAACATATGTGCGAAAATGAATAACGAGAGAAGAACATGTACACCAGGTCTTGGGACCGTACACCTTCAATATTCGAGACAGAACTGCGAAAAACCAATAGATTCGTGGGTTGATCTAGGTGAAGAAACGGAAAACTGTAGACGCTCAAGCCATTGGCAGAGGCAGAAAAAAAGAGCCCGAATTCGACACTCAGACTTTGCAAATCTCGACTAACCCGCACCGCATTTACAGCACTTCTTAAAGTTTGAACAGGCGAGAAACTGTCACCGACCCTGGTACAACATAAACGCCCAGAAATTCCGGTTCAACTCAGTTTGACCCGGTTTATAAACTCGAGTTAACCCATCACTAGTCCTGATACTGGAACAGTAGCTTGTAGAGTAGCCGTTCCGGAAATTCCGATGTTAAAGGTCTACCACGCTCGGGAAGGCCAAAACGTCGATAAAATCGTCGAAATCGTCAAGTCTGACCATCATGTAAGCACTGTTTGGTTTGCCCAGGACGTAACAATTACGCAAAAAACTGTTTGGAACCATTTCAACACGGCTGGACACCAACAGAAGCTCGATGTACTGATACCACTCGAGATAACGACAAGGAACCTCATGGACCGAATTTTCATTTGCGAATCACTGCTGAATCGCAACAACATCGTGCCATTTTTGAAGCGTATGCTGACTGGTGACAAAAAGTGGATTGCTTACGACAACATCAAGCGAAAACGGTCGTGGTCGAATCACGGTGTACCGGCACAAACGATGGCTAAGTCAGACAAAGAATCGCGCTGAGCGGAGCGCCAAGGCTGCAGTTGCGCAAGGGTCGTAGTTGGGACAGATGCTCTTCAACATCTACACGGCAGCTGTTGTATATTCGCAAATGACTCATTGACTTATGCCAGCTCGAAGTCAGCGAAAAAAATTTGCCTACTACACCAAATTGGTAATTCGTATAAATGCAACAAAATCGATACTTATGCACTTAAGGAGAGCATCCCGAGGTGGATGCAGATCAGCAGCTAAATGTCGGAGCATAAAGATAGTGCTCCCTAACGGTACGGAAATAACAACAGAGAAAGAGGTCAAGTATCTTGGCCTGGAACTTCACGGAAAGCCTGAATTTCAACAGTCACTCGAAACTGGCCCTTAAGAAGGCCAGCCTAGACCTCCATCCCATCTATCCTTTGGTGCGTAAACAAAATGGATTAAGCCAGAAGACAAAGCTGCTAAGACTAGCTCGCAATTTTCGAAAGGAGCAGCAAGAAGCTTTACGACGAACCACGCATCATCGCCTTACAACAGCGCATGGTGACACTGTTCAGAAAGCAGCTTCTAGACATTAGCTATCATCCTAATGAGGCAATCACGAGCCTGAGAAACACCATCCCCGGACAACGCTACCTCAACGCGCCAAGTCTGCTAAGCGAGCAGAACTTCCCAACGACATCTAACAACGAGCTGCATGGCTTCTATTAGAGCAGCGACAACAGTCATCATCGAGGCTAAATCGGCTGTTTTGTCAACAACTGGAACGTCTGAAGGATGCAATCGCTCTGGCCCATAGGAGAGGAATTGTGTTCCATCAGGCAACACACATCGATAGCGACACGCCAGGAGCTGCGGGAGCTTGGTTGGGACATCCTCATACATTCATCTTTTAGTCCGGACCTAGCCCCAAGTGATTACCACCTGTTTCTGTCCATGGCGAACGGTTTTGCTGATGAAAAGTTCGCCTCAAGAGAGGTTTGTGAAACAAGACTCCCGAACCTTCTGGATGTCTGACTACCAGACGTTGGATGCGAATCTTTACAGATGTATCGAAGATGGGCTAAACGACGTGGGTGAGAGCGACGCGATTACTGTTGGGGTCTAGGTTAGGTGAGGCTAGGCAGGCGGGCTGCCAGCGGTCCATTGCGATACCCATAGTTAGACTACTACCACTGATCGACAACTCCACTGATAGTCCCGGACAAGTGCCGGTGACTGGATCAGATTTGAAAACCGGATGAAGCGTATTAACTTTGCTTTCACTGGGATTCGAACCGGGGACCCATTTAACCAAGGACAGGCACTCAACCAGCTGCGCCATTCAGCTGTGTGTAAGGGTCTAAATCTCGATCGATATCACTGCGACTGACGAACCATTGCAGCGTCTTCCAGACAAAAACTACAGCGATCAAGGAAGCTTTGTCTTGTCTAATGAATGTCTAAAGAATGTGATGAGAGAGAGAATCAGGCGACGGTCAAGTATCTCGAATACCTCTTCGAACTGCAACTCGAAATCTACTTTACGCGTTCGTCACGTTCTTAGGATTTGCCATTTTGGATTAAAATACGATCGAAATGTCGTATTGTGAAATATTTCCTCTGTCAACTGGTTCACATCCTTCGCCCCATCTTCTCTCAGCGATGCTGATGCTCTCACGAAGCTATTCCCAGCTTTTATCCCACACTACTCATGACACAATGAATGAGAAGCAAACAATCCTCACCAGTTCCCCTAAATGTTCGCAAAAAAAAAATTCACTTAGCCACCAGCATCAGCTGCTACCCTTTTCTTCCAAAAAAAAAAAATCAATTAAAATTCCTGCAATTCGTAATGCAATGCGAGTGATTCCCATCAATCGACTGATACGATCGCCAAACAAGTTATATTTCGGCAGACAACATGTCCAGCACACATCTGCTCGACCAGCATTGACCTTTCTACCTTGTAGTGCCGAAATTTGTTTTCCCAAATTTTGCCGAGCCTCACCTGAAAAGAGATTGAAAAGAAAACAAAGAATTAGCGACATCATTCAACGTTCGGATTCGTTTTTTTTATCAATTTCATCAAAAAAGACCCCTCATCTGCAAGAGATCACCCCAGTCGATGTCTGTGACAAGGGTCGTAAACCTGGCCAACTCAAAAGAAAACGACTCACAAAAGTACCAGACCCCGACTAATTGAACACCCAAAAGTATCGTCGACTCGTTGTCCTTGAACAAACTTCAGATCCATCAGCCGCCGTCTGAGTCTGAAACAAGTTCAAGCGCTCCTAGCGAATTCCGCAGAACCCGTCTCCCATTCATTCGTCGCCCGCCGAAGGACTTTGTATCAAATTTGCCGCCACTTTGTGACCCAATTCAAGACCGCGCACGAGGGTTAAACTTTGCTCTCATGCCGGTGAAATATTCGAGCAATTCAGGGTCGGTCACATTGCATATATCACAGCGTTTGCGGTTCACCCTCTCGGTGCTACCCGCATGTGGGGGTAGCTGTTGAATGCCATCTGAGGCTGACGCCTCGGGTGTGCTGCGGCCGGTTGACACTACTACTGTTCGATCTTGGGCTTGAAAAGCGACACCCGATCGCCTGAACACCCACCCGCCGCGTACGCTAAATTAACTCGACGAAAGGTGACACCGCGTTTGCGGAATCGCGTGCAACTTAGTTTCGCACTATTTCTGTTCTGACTTTGGCCGTTCAGATGCTCGGGTTGTCGTTGCTGGTTTCTGGGCGGAGGGTGGTGCGGCGCGGACGTCTTGAAACGCATCACACTGGAACCGCTGGCGCTGGCTACTCGCCGCCTAGTGTGTGTTCGGAGGCAACCTTGTCACAATTTAAATGTGCGCGTTGTGTTGCGCAATATGATTTTGAAACTGTGAGCTCCGTTCGCGTTTCCATTGGGGGTTCTGGTGGTGGCCATGACACGGCTCATCAGGGTAAGCGAGCTTGCGTCGTGTGTGGTTGGTTAGGACTTTGTGCTGCCGGGTGGAACATAACCGAAATTGTCTTGATCTCAAGGGAAGCTCGGATTTGACGGCATGACATGACAGAGAAAGAGAATCAGAGGGGGGGTATGAACTTCAAGAGTGTCGTCGCACGAGAGTATATCGAGTGGAATGTTAATGAAGGCAAAACGATGTGAAATTCAATTGTCAGCTCAAAAGGTTCAGGCTGTCAAAGTTCATCATTTTGAGAATAAGGAGAACGAAGCCAATTAACTGCAAGACTTTCAGACTTCATTTCATATTTGAAGGGTGGTCGAATTGCCATGGCCATGCACTTGAATGGCACAAACCGGAAGTCAAATGAGAAGCTTCCCCAAAGGCGATGGACGACATTTTCTTCGTCTTTGTTTGGTGCTACAGTCCGAAATGGATCTGTTACTCGACCATCAATCATCGCCAAATATTTTTATTAATGAAGAACTAAACGTTCCACAAAAAAGGAGACCCCTTCAACTGCGCCAACTACCGAGGGATAAGTCTCCTAAACATCGCCTACAAGATCTTCTATGTCGTTTTGTGCGAGCGCCTGAAACCATTCGTGAATAACCTAATAGGTCCTTACCAGTGCGGTTTCAGGCCGGGAAAGTCCACCATCCACCAAATTTTCACACTACGGCAGATCCTGGAAAAACCCAAGAGATGCAAATCGACACCCACCACCTATTCGTCGATTTCAAGGCCGCATATGACAGCGTGCATAGAGACGAGCTATACAACGCCATGTCTAATTTTGACATTCCTGCCAAACTCGTCAGATTGTGCAGGATGACGATGGAGAACTCTCGCTCTCGCTGCTCCATCAAGGTCGGTAACGAACTCACCGACACCTTCAGTGTCAAAAAAGGTTTTAGACAAGGCGACGCGCTGTCATGTGACTTCTTTAACATCATCCTGGAGAAAATCGTGCGAAACTCAGACGCCAACACTAGAGGCACGATCTGCCAGAAGTCCGTACAATTGCTAGCATACGCGGACGACATTGACGTGATTGGTCGAACACAGCGAGCCGTCAATGAAGCTTTTGCTGGTATTGAAGCGGAGGCTGCAAAAATAGGTTTAACAGTTAATGAGGGTAAAACGAAGTACATGCTGTCATCTAGAAAGGACGCACAACATCGACGTCTCGGCCAGAACGTCACCGTAGGCAGCTTTAACTTCGAGGTAGTTAAGGACTTCGTCTACCTCGGCTTCCAGGTAAACAGTACAAACAACATCAGTACCGAGTTTAAACGCAGAATAACTCTTGCCAACCGCTGTTTCTTTGGGCTCAAGAGGCAATTGAGTAGTAGAGCTCTCTCTCGAAGGACCAAGTTAACAGTATATAAGACCCTCATCATCCCTGTCCTGCTCAATGGCGCAGAAGCCTGGACAGTCTCAAGAGCAGATGAAGAAGTCCTTGGTCTTTTCGAGAGAAAAGTTCTGCGTTCCATCTTTGGTCCTGTTTGCGTTGATGGTTTCTGAAGAAGAAGATACAATCATGAACTGTACGGGCTGTACAGCGACATGAGCCTAGTCAGGCGTCTACGGATTCAGCGCCTAAGATGGCTAGGCCATGTAGAGCGCATGGACTACACTGCTCCAGCTCGAAGAGTCTTTGACTCCGAACCAGTGGGACAACGCAATAGAGGACGCCCGCGAAACCGATGGCGCCAACAAGTGGAGAAGGACCTCAACCAAATTGGTGCCCGTAATTGGAGACAGCTGGCTAAAGATCGTGCCAGCTGGAGAAGCTTGTTGACTGAGGCCCAGGTCCACCCCCCGGACTGTAGTGCCACTAGAAGAAGAACTAAAACCGCGCGAGTTGAAGTCCTCAAAGCATTTTACTCACTGGCAAAGCATGGAGTCTACAAGTCGATATTTTCATGTTCTTCCTGAGCGGCACTACAATCAGTGTTGTGACCTTGATGTCAACTAAACCTCAACTAGAACGATCTCTGCCTAGCTGTCCTCATTTTTGCCAACCGAATCAATTGAGGCCATACTCCACTTGAGAATATTGCTTTAATTCGGGTCACTTCGCTGCGTCATCTCATTTGCGACATAATCGGTCACCAAAAATAAGAATAATCGCTTGACAAAAATGTCATAAAATCTCGACCCACTCTTGATCTCGTCTCTGAACAGTGCCTTAAATGTGGAGCTGTATGCCGCCATGTTTGTTTTTGGCATTCCTGTCAGGATGTACTGGATGACGTGGGAGAACTGCTCCAATAAAGGTCGGTAACGAACCCAGTGCGATCCAAAAGAATTTAGACGAGACGACGTGCTGTCATGTGCATCGAGCCTAAGTCAGCTGTTGTCTGTCAGAGTTGTTGCAGCGAAAAAAAAATGTCATTCCTTGATCGACACGGAATCGTTCCAGTTTCCTTCTTCTATTTTGAGTGGAAGTGCATCGTCAACCTACAAGTTCCTGCGGCTGGCACCAGCTTTTCCGATCAGTCTTCAATTGCCTGAGGTCCTTCTTGAATAGTGTGTGAGAGCTTAAACAGAGACACCTTCTGTCACGTTGTCCGACTGACTCTGAGTAGGAAATTGCTACAGTGTTGGATACATAAACGATTTGTTGGACGCATATCTCATCTTGTACAACCCATGCCATGAAGGCAAGGACAGATCTATTGTACCGGAGGGTTGGAGTTGACTCAGAAGACGTACTACTTCCCTCATAAAAGTATAAAAGATAGCAAGTCTTTTGTAGTGGCGTTCTTTAAAACCACTGAAGTGAGTATCACCCTGCGGAAGATAGGTTTTTTTTTATTGTTTTTGTCTGAGGTTTTTGTAGAACTATACTGAAGCACTGGTCCATTGTACCAATAGCAACCTCGGTCGGTACAACCACTGATCGACAACTCCAGTGATAGTGCGGTTAATTTGATCCCAACGGCAAATGGTGACTGGACCAGATGAGAAAACCGGAAAAAAGCATTGCTTTCACTGGGATTCGAACCGAGGAACCCTCTAACCAAGAGCAGGCACTCAACCAACTGAGCCATCCAGTACGTACAAGATACGTTTCCTTAACTTAAGATGTGCTCAGAAGTTGCATCCTCTTCGACGCAGAGTCGGCAGACCTTGTCATGACAAAGGTTTAAATTGTTAAGGTGATAGTTCAGGCCATAATGGCCTATAAGAAAGCTTGTTAGTATTTCCTTATCTGAATAAGGCCACATTAAACGTTTGGATTGCCTATGTGTCCACTGGTCTAGGCGAAGTTTATTTTTCCATTTCGTTAATCAGAAATGTGGCTGTTGTCCAATTGACATTACAGTACGGTTCAGGACGGATGAATACAGATTTCGAGCCACCCCTGGCGAGCTCATCTATAGATTCGTTGCCTACAATCTCCCTTTGTCTAGGGACCACGCCAAGCTTCACTTTGTTGTGTCTGGCAAGGGTTTGTATAGCTGACTGTTTTAGAGTCCACTAGATTAGACGAGAGTACTTTTAGTGCTGCTTGACTGTCTGAAAATATCAGTGTATTAGTGCCCTTAATTCCTTTGTGGAGGTTTTGTTTGGCGCAGATCTCGATAGCATGGATTTCCGCTTGAAACACTGTAGGATTCGACCCCATTGGTACGGAAATCCTTGTGTTGGGTCCAAAGACTCTCCGCTCCCACTCCAGATTCCATCTTTGATCCGTCTGTGTACCATACCAGTCTTCTAGGGTCTTGTTCTGGAACATTATTAGACCAGCTTACGCGGTTCAATATTTCAACTTCGAAAAGCCTCCTGAAACAGCGTACTTCATGGTTGTACCCCAAATCGAATTCAACGCAAACATGTCCAAATACCACACTCGGTACAGTTGTGAAATTGAAAATGTGGTCTTCTTCATAGCTTTCGATTGCAGTTAAACTTAGTCTGGCCCTACTTGTACTGTCTCTGCTATTTATTCTCCAACGAGTGGAGATCCTACACCGACTAGGTCTTCACATGTTTCAAAGACGTTTTTGGTAGTCCTCGGGGCATTCAGAGCTTCGGAGCTTTAAACTGCCCCTCCTAAGAACTAAAAAGCTGTGAATGGCAATTGCCCTGATCTTTATAGAGACACTCCATTTTGAACTTCGAATTGGGCACCTCTTGAAGACTATGTCATTCGGCGACAACGCAGTAATTCATTCATTCATTCATTCACTCCACCCAGGGACAGAATCAAACGCATCGTTTCATGCTCATAAACCACAGTTTTCTGTTTGTTTTTGGGGCTAGATTGCCCTCCATTTCCAATGGTTACACCTTCGCCTTGAAGTTTGATGTACGACTTGCGAGTTATCCAAGTGGAAACTTTATCATGTGCATCTTGTTAAGTGACCAAGGAATTGTGTTGAATGTCATGACCACTTCTGGCACAAATTATACCAAATTAGGTGGAGGGGAAAGAAGAATATGCTTTAAAGCGGCGAAGCATGAGGCTTTAAGAATCAGAGATGACGTGGATGTAGTTTAGAAGGCCCACATCAGTCGACTATTCTGGTGGTGACATGAAATAAGATCGAATTCGAAACAATTTGATTTTATTTCGTTTTTAAAGCTAATTTCTGTTCGATTGTTTGTGAGTTTGGAGCTCGGCTCTAATTTTCTTTACTTTTTCTGGTTTGGGCACATCGAATGAAAGACCAGCACACCAATCAACAAACTCTTCGAATCCGAGCGCCCTTCTCGAAGAGACTAAAATTCAGATCCAAACACCAAGTGATCCCGGGCGCGGTTCTACGCGCGCTTTGGCCCTGTTTGCGTTAATAGCATCTGGAGAGGTTTAAACCACGAACTGTAAGAGTTGCACAATGCGACATAAGCATAAACATGTTAAGATGGCTAGGCCATGTAGAGCGCTTGAACAATACTGCCCCAGCCCGAAGAGTGTTCGACTCAGCGGCAACGGAACAGAGGACGCCCGTGAAATCGATGCGGCGGACACAAGTGGAGGACGACCTCAGCTAACTTGGCGTGTGTAATTGAAGGGAAATGGCTAAACTTGGTGACAGTAAGAGAGACTTGTTGGTTGAGGACCCGGTCCATCCCAGATTATAGTCCCATCACAAGAAGAGGAAGCTCCCAGACACAACAAGTCCTCAAGGCTTTAGTTCAGGCTCACATCATCTACCGGTGACTGGACTGAGTAGTAAGAAAGGCGGGTACTACGCAGGGCTACGACAGACGCGATATCAACCATAAATCTCTTTCAATCTAAGCCTGTTCGTTGTTTGTCTTTGGCGATTCCTTATTTATGTACTTACGTTCGCTTATGGCGCAGTGGACACAGACTGTTGGCTCGTCTAAGGAAGCTACGATTGTGGGCGGCCATAGTATTGTGTCAACCTCAATATGTACTTCGAATATTCTTGTCCTCAAAGTAAGCGAATGGGTAGAAGAAACGAGGAAAAGATGAACACGAGGTGCACCTCAGCCGCTTCGATTACACAGACCTGGCCGTGCGGATCACATTGTCAGGAATCAACCGGCAGAAGTAACGCCGAACGAAATAGAGCCAAACTTCGGCGAGTTTGACAAGAGCTAGATGAACGAACGGCAATGTCACGTCAGCGGTTAAACAACTCCGGAAAGTTGGGTTGAAATACCGAAAGCGAGTCAAGAGCGTCGAGGAAAATGTAGGGACACAACCACGCATGAGCTGCTAAATGACAGTTGGAATAAAGGAAGCGAGTGAACACGCTGTTGCCTGGGGCAGGTCGCATTGCAGGTCGATTACAAAACAGAGTTGTGAGCAGCAACACGATTGGTCTGTTATTTCGAATACAAAGCTCGGTATCGCCTCGCATTCCAAAACAAAATAAGGCCAAACTTAAGCTTCGGCTTAAGCATGCATTGCTGCTGTATTCCGGCCTTATTTGAAGCCACCGGGCAAAGATAAGTTTGTAACCCGACATGTTCTAGTTCGAAAAGCAACGAAGAATCGAATCATCAGTGCAAAGCCGGCTAATAAATGCTTGATGTACAAAAACAGCTAAAGGCATCATGCCAAGCTATCGGTGGATTTCTAAAAATTTCGCCGGAAGTTCCCCACCAAACTCCACAAGAAGTCGACAACTCAAAGAGAATATGTGATACCAACGCTGACTCGTGTTTCGTCTGACACTCAATTAAGGGTAACATCTAGGAAATCCTCTCGTGGGACGATTCAACGAACTCATTTCTTATCCTTTTGATCTAATAAGCCCCCCAAGGCCTCACATTGAAACCGAAATTCGAAGTTCATTGACAGATCAAACGAAACTCCTTCGTCTTCTCCACCGCGAACTCTTAAACACACGTGCCACCGTTAGCTTCCTTCTCAACCACCAACAGCACCAGCGCCAGTAAGCCTCCACAATCCACCTCGATATGGCAACGCAGTGTTTCGTTTCGACCCCCGTCATCGTGCGTGCACACATATTCGCTTGCTAAATTAAGTAAAAGCTAAAAATAATCCCGATTACATCTTAAGCCTTCCTTACAACCTCACTCACTCATTCGCACACTTGAGCAGCCGACGCGCCGACCCAACGACCGCAGAAATCTCACTCGTTCGGCCCACAAAAGTCGAACGTTAATTGATCGCATCCGTAGGATTACACACCCAATACCTACACTTGATGTGCCTCCTTTCTGTCGGCTTGAGGAATTTGCCAACACGAACACCGGCAACAAAGCTTTACTTAACTGTACAACAAAAGATCTGATCATTTGTCACTCTCCAATCAAGTGCGCGCCCCAAGTGCTTAAACAAAAGCCGCCGTCGTCCGCGTCGTTGATGTGCTGGAGCACCAGAGGCACACGGGATCGTGGACCGTGGGCTTCAAGTAGCCGCGCATACGCTTTTTTTTTTTTTTCTTTGACAATCAATCAGTCACCGCGCTCTGCTGTCAGTCATAAAATCGGATTAGGAATCGACAAAAAGAACTCCGAAGGTGGTTCGTTCCGCTGGGGCATTCAGAACGGTCGGAAGCGGAACAGCAACCAGGTCGACCTGGCAGCACTTTCTTTTCGGAACGCTTGTCGCAGAGACCTTGATTAGGTGAGTTCGATCTTGAGGCAACACCTTAATTGCGGCGGTCGATGGTTTTATGGGCGTCCGCCGCACCGAAAGTGTGCCACGCCGAGAGCAAAATGGGTGCCGCACGTGGTGACGCGAGGTGCCAGATTGTCATCGTTTCCGACCAGAAACGCTGAATTCAATCGAAAGTTTATTTGCTTCTCCTCCTGGTAGTGCACCAAGGCTAAGAGCGAATTTTGACCGCTTGACGTCAGTCTAGTCCACAGACCACTCGCCTCCCAGCGCGGCGACGGCGCAACGTCTGTCCGCCAAGCGGACGGATAAATCATTCCAAAGCTTCGGTTCGGTTTTCATTGCGCGGCTTTGTTTGCGGTGACTTCGCTCTTGTGGATTATTGCAAATTAATTCCTCAACGCGAGCGAGGGAGGGGAACATTTAAATTTTAAGCCATTAACGGTCAAAGAAAAGATTTGTATCTCAAGGCTGGCCGGCGGCGCGGCGCGCAGTTTGAATAGGAATTTTTATTTTTTTCTCGATTTTGGTTTCAGTTTCTGTTCCCTTTTTATTTTCTGTTTAATTGGAATTTTATTGTTACTGGCCGCGGACACGACGAGAGGGGTGCTGACCTACGAATTGATTCTTGCCTGGACGGCGGCGAGACGCGGAGGCCAGCGCGCAAATGGAATGCGAGGAGAATTTAATTAAGAGCGGATTAGCGCTGGAGCCGAACCGATTGGGACGGTTTTAAATGAGGCAATTGTGCTGCTTTATGGGATGACCATTACCTATCGTTACGCGAGTGGAACGCGTCCACCGATCGGGGGAAGGACCGCGATATTGGTCTGATTAATTGTGGACTCAGGCCCCTCCCAACAGAAGGGACGTTGTTTTTGAAATTCAATCAGGCCATCAAATGGGGTAATGAATGGGCTGACGTTTGTTGTTTTGTAGATTTTATGGAAGAATCATCGAGGATATGTGATGCGTGAGAGGAAACTAATGATGGTTCAGTCATTCAAGATGACAATCAACACATCGTTCAGAGTTCAGTGGGCGCTAATTCAAAGAGGAACCTCTTTAGAAGTCTGTCCATGGTTCGAGATAAGACTCTGACGTCTTCCTCAAACCAAAAATCCATTCAATTGATTGGGTTCATAAAAACAATTACCAGCTCGACGAGTGAGAATGAAAAACCGCAGAGAATTGAACGATAATCAATCGATTTAAAGTCAGAACGCAATGCTGTAACTTCTAGGGAAAATAATTCTGCACAGGCTACGCGAACAGCACGCTACATGAGCAGCATTTCGATATTAACGGGCAATAACTGCGAATGAATCTGGTGATCATTGACGCCACCGGCGGGTAATGATTAGAATTTCGAGTGATCGGCATTTTTTTCTTTTACTTTGTCCGCATTTGTTAGCGAAAATCGAGACGCAGCAGATTGGAATCATTTCGTAGTAAAAATTGTCCGAGTTCATGAATGAAATTTTCTATTCTCATTACTATTGGCGAGGCGGAATCAAATTACGTAATTTTTAGAGGCTTTTTTGAGGATGACTGAAAAGATCGAGATGGAATCCCTGCGTTGGCAGGTGCGACAAAAATTTCACGAGAAAGGACACATTTCGTTGTGTCTGATTAGGAATCTTTTTTGGATGTCCTTCCCAAGCATCGTTTCTTCCAAGATACTCTGAGACTTCCTCAATTTCGGACAGGATGGGATAATGCGGCGAACAGGTGTCAGTAATCAAAGGGTTCTCTTTTACGTGCCCCATCACTGAAACCAAGGAAGAGCCTGATGACTTCTACGGGGACTCTGTACCGTCAATTTCAGTGGTTAAGATGTGGCTTACAGCGTTTCCTTCTGTCTGTTCAGGTTGTCCAAACGGGGTCATCACGCCAGAAATCGTCGGTAAAATCCATATAATGATAATAAACGATCGATGAACGATGCGTGAGATGGCGGAGGCTGTGAGCATTTCAAGTGAGCGGGTACATCACATTTTACATGAATATTTGCACATTATTTGGGTGGATTAACCGCGCGATGCCACGATTGCTAACAATCGACCCTTAGCCCAGCTCTGTAATCACTTCTAAGGAGTGTTTGGCGATGTTTAGCCGCCATCCGAACGAATTTTTACATCGTTTTGTTAACGTCCATGAAACATGGATCCTTCACAACACACCAGAAACCAAGGTTCAGTCAAGATAATAGGTTTCTCCGGGTGAACGTGCACCAAAGATGGCGAAGCATGGTCTGTTCAGCTAAAGTGTCTAGAGTCCATGGTGGACAGAGCCTCACTTAACATGCCAGCTAGCACGATCCTCTGTTGAGTTGTCCCATAGCCTCAGAGTCGAAGATTCTTCCGGCCGAAGCTATATTATCTGTTCTACGTGGCCCAGCCATCTTAGACGCCTGGCTAGACTCATGTCGCTGTACAGCTCATACAGTTCGTGGTTGAACTAACCAAAGACCGCGAGCAGGACTTTTCTCTCGAAAATACCAAGACCCCTTCATCCGCTTTGGATATATCTATGCCTCTGCGTCGTAGAGCAAGACGGTGATGATCAAGGTCTTATACAGAGTCAACTTGGTTCCGAGAGAGGGCTCTATTACTCAATTGTCTTATGAGCAGAAACCGAAAGTCTCTGTTAGTCACATCGATTACCTTGAAAAGGGCCAATATTATTCAGATCTTTGGGTAGATTCGATATTGATTTGAAGCAGAAATGGACGAAGGTCTGTTGTAGCCTTCCCCGGCGGCCTACTCATTTCCGGCTCCACTCGTTGCACTAAACATACAATAACATAAGCCTTTCAAGCAAAACCAAGGCTTCCACGAAGAAACAGATTCTGTCCAATCCAGTCCTGGCAAAGAAAAGGAGGCAGTTCCTAGGCATGCACTTCAGCAGGATGACTTAAGTCGTGTCGAACTGGAAAACCTCGTAAGATTCATATGTGAATCTGATTGATTTTAAGACTCAAAGCAGGTATAGTAAACCATCCCCGAGCAGGGGCGCTATGGAACCAACACGTTGGTCTACGTGAGCCACCGCCGTAAGGTCTGTCTAGTGCCAGGGCCAGATCATCTCGGACTCACCTGAGAACTTAGTGCCTGCCAGCCATCTGATGTTAGCTCGTCCGGTCACTATCCTACGCATGAAATTGAATCTAGTTCAGGGAAGGGAAACATAATTGTTGCCTGCCTGGCTGTTGGCACCCGGCAGCACAGTCGAGTATTAATTCTGATCGGCCACCTTTCCCAGGCCTTGGCACTGGTACTTGCAATTGCTTTAGTACAGCCTTGCTACAGAGACAAACGAGAGTTTTCGCGAATCGCTATAAACTCCGATGAACCACTGCGAGAAAGAGTGAAGCTGTAGAGTCCAGCAAGTAGCCAAATGTCGTCCAAGTAAGTCAAGAGGAATGAGATTGATGATTACTGCCGCTGTACTCTTCTGAAGGAGAAGGCGAGGAGAACAAGGCGACACTTGGCAAATCCTAAGCATTTCCACATCTTACTCGGAGTCAGTTTTTGACACTTTGTGTTTGTATTTCTTAAGTCGACACCACAATTCAGTTTCGTATAAATTTGAGCGTACACAAAAATGATAATTTGTGTCCGCCTTTAAATGTCGCACGATCCAGAATTAGACGTTATAACTTTAGGCATGATCCAAGCTTAGGAAAGATTCCAGTCGCCGATGTACTGCAATCTGTCAACCAACTATAAACAGTTTCCCACGCGAAGTCATTCTTCAAAAAAAAAAAAAGCCAATTTCATACTCAACATAATCCCTTCATCAAGCATTCTCCCTCGCCAGCATACAAATCACCCACGATTCGTCTCGCAGAAATGATAAGGTGTCTCAGTTCACAGCCCTGCGGCACTCCACCTCCACATGTCCCTACTAATCTCTCCCCCCTTAACTCATGCATATTCCCACAAAACTTCCACAAAGTAAACATCACCTCAAGGGTGAAAGAATTTGCGATACACATTACACACCCACGGCCGCATGGAAACGCGCGCGCAAATGTGAACTCTTCAGAAAACCAATTCCTCCCATAAGGACTACACACAGTGCACACATCATCGCACAACTGCAGTCGTCATGACACATCTCGTTGCGCTTTGGATGAGTTCTTCTTGAGCACATTTCCTAGTTGTTTCTTCTTCAGCGTCTCCTCTTCTGCATCGCACTGAACTTTGTGTCTACCCACTCTGGCCAGCATTTTCCGACGCGCGTGTGTGGGGATTTGTCTGTCGGTGAATGATAGTGTGGATAGCGCCGTCACCATTCCTCTGTGTAGGCGCACTCTTCCACTTACCGCAGGAAAGCCGTACCCACCGTCTAACTACACTTTCGCGAACGCAAGGGAGTAGGAAAAGAAACGGATTGCCCGATGAGATGGAGAATCCGAGGATGATGGCGAAAATTCTTGCACAAACAAACAAAAGGTGCATTTTGTCACATTCTCTGGGCTCGTGTGCTGGTGTGTCTTGTGTGAGTTTTCTTCCTCCTCTTCCACCATTCCAGAGCATTTCATGTTACCCCGCCCCGGTCGGTGTGTCCACAGTTTCGATCCGTAGGGTCCAGGTGAATGAACTGCTTGTGTTCCATTCCCATTCTCATTCTTTCGATTCTTTATTTATTTACTTTACTTGCGTCGTTTTCCTTTTGTGTGACTAAACGGAAGCGCACATTTAGACAAAAATGAGAACCATCCGTGCACACACAACAGCGCAGCAGGCGAGGATGGGCGATGCTTGCCCAGCACCACACAGTGAAGGGACCGAGCAATGAATGTGAATGAATGCGTACACGTTGGTACTTGGTTGTGGTTCCTTCTTCATTCTCGTTCTTCGTCGTTGTCGCTGCAATTAGCTCCAGAGAATATCGCGCCAGAAGGGGTGAGAATCTTGCGAATTATTCTTGCTCTGTGTCTGACAATGAGAGATGGATTGGCATTTGCGTGTTTCATGGTTTTATGAGCGTTAAATTCGCGAGGGTTAAACAGGTTAATTGTTAAATTTTCGATGGGGTTCCACAGTGTGGAGTGATTAGATCCGTTCTTTTTTTGTTTTATTTTCTCTGTTGACTCATATACTTTATGTGCCGCCTTTCTGTCTGTCAAATTAGTTGTTTGCGATGCAGTTTACATGGAGTCCCACAGTGGGGAGTGTTAAGACCATTTCTCTATCATCTCTCGGCAAATATACTCCTTGGCCGTCGGTCTGGCAAGTCAAATGGAAATCCAAAACCATGTCGACCACTTGACGACTCTTCAGTCTTGACGGCTGAAATTTGTCCCAAACAGACGACGCCACACAGAGAGAGGAGGCAAGTGTGTCATCAGATATCCGATTTCAGGGAACGCTCCTCATACCACAGCCACACACACAAACAAAAGTTATTCATTCTCATCCCTCAAGTGGATAACTCTCTGTGAAGTGTTTGAGGATTTTCGCATGAATATATCCTGAAACGTGTTAACACACACAAATTAAGAGCATTTTTTTTTGTCTCATCACTTCCCCGTGTTTCCTTGTTCTCGATTATGTTTCAAGCCAGAGAAGAACTGAAGGAGATTCAAGAAGATTACGAGACCCATTAACCCATTGAGCAGTACAAGGATGCGCCTCGAACACAACCAAAAGCCGAGAAGAAAGGACAATGAGGGGTTTACTTAGGATCCCGGAAGAAATGTTCCCTGCTCTCTTTCACTGTACCATACCTCCATCACTACGCCCTTCCTTTCCGAGGTGAGACCGACTGAGAGAGAGAGAGAGAGGGATGCAAACAAGATGGAAATCCATTTATGATGCCAAAAGCTCGGAGTGAATGCCTTCTCGACGCCATCATCAACGAGACTGGCTGAGGTGAGGGAACCTTGTCAATGGTGACAAATGACTAGTAGTGTCCTCATTTCAAGAGGGAGCTGCACAGTTGGTGGGATGCATTTTCAATTGGATTGCATTTCGCCTCGAAAGGGATGAATATCCTAATGGGGAGCTAGCACAGAGCGGCTGAAGCGAAGTAAAGGACTTTGCCTGCTTTTCACAGCAATTATGTAGTGATGAGGGGGTTAGTATGGTGCGAGGGTGCGCTATGAAAACAATCTGCACAACAGGTTCCGGTTGGCGGCGGATGTGGAGGAGCGACTGAAAGTGGTTGAAGTACGTGATGTAAGAAGTTTGTGTTTTGTTGAGAGATGTCGCTTTTATGTTTTCTGAGATTTAGTTGTTTGAACTTGTGATGATGTTCGTGACGTTTGGGTGGATAGAGGGAAGATGATTTTGGATGTGACAATATTGATGCTTTGAACGATTGTAAGCGCATTCTGTCGTTTGGAAATCGAATTGAATTGAGGTGATGTACCGAAAAATGCGGACAAAACTTGTGTTTAAGGGATATTGTTTGATAGGAGGGATGTATTTTTGACCGTAACTACAATTATTGCTAAGTATCAGAAACGGTAGAGAACTTCGCAGCTCTTGACACAATTCAAGACGTTTAAATCTCGCCATCTAACGAACACACTCTTCAAGATCCAGTGTGAATTGAATGATTGGAAGCGTGGGACACTGAATGGAGCTGAGGTATCGGAGTTTAAGTAAAGTTGCACAAAATGTGTGTTTAAGACGTTCTGTTTGACAGAAAGACTGTATTTTTGACAGCTTGGGAGAGTTTCTCTGTCATTGTGACTAATAAATTGTGCTTTTTTCTTAAGAAATCGATGATGAACGGTTAATATAGCAAGCTGTAGCCCTTAAATAACGTAAATCGTATAAAACTCTTGGGCTCTTGTCAGATGTCATGCTTACCGAACACACCCTTCACGACTTCATAGTCAGTTGTGACATTCTAAGCATGAACGCGCGAAGCTTGTCTCAGTTAAGGACTGGAAAGAAGGTCGTATCGTGAAGAATTCTTGAGCTCTGGGGATTGCTGATGTCTTAAAGCTTGCCGAACATACTCCCAAGGCGTCATCGCCAATTATAGCGTTATATGTAAACTGGAAAGAATCTCGAAAGATTCATGAATTGCGAGTAAAAGTCTCAAAAAAAGGGCAGATCTTCTCAACGGTGGCTTAGTATTCGTTAACTTTTTGGTGAGCCAATAGCTTAAACAGGACGTGACGACCCTCATAAGTGATCGTCAATGTTTACAAACTCTTTTGGCAGACTACAGCTTTCGAAGTGCGGTCTGATTTTGGTAAGCTATAGATTGCAGCCTTCAAGGCTACCTAAGCATTTCCAAAGCAAATGTTGCCTACACCCTATAGCCCTCGTAATGCGGTCCAAAACCCTCAACATGAAGACCTCCAAAGCGAATACAGGCATTCGTTGAAGAACGATCAGAAACGGACAAAACGAAGCGACGAAGAATGCGGCTAATGGCAAACGACTCGCACTTTCTTTCGCGAAATCTCAGACTTTATCGTTCAAGGTCCCCCCGAACAACATTCACCTTCCTTCCGTCCTTACATGCACTTTCATCTTCATCAATCCGCAAAAAAAAAAACAACGTCTACCCCTCCGCCCTTTCGCTCGACAACACCCCATTAGTTTACCCGCTCCGCTGAGTTGTGCCGCGAAAAAAAAAACCTTGAATTTAACATTTAATTGTCCAACAAATTAGGAAACATCTGCTGACACGCATTGCCATCCAAAAATACCCACTCTCACAGTCACGCCGGCGTCGCCGTCGCCGTCGTCGTCGTGAAAGTGAAATGAATTGCAGTGCGAATTAGTCACAAGTTACAGCAGCACCAAAATCCCAGCCTCCATCAACCCACAGTCCGAGATTCTGTAGGTAGCTGCAACTACCTACTTTTTGACTTTTTGGGACATGCTCTAAAAATACTCGCAAGCCACTCTCCTTCTTTTGCATTTAACACATCCTCTCGGTGACAACGAAGCCGACTGTAACCTTGCAGCAAAGTCAGCTTTTCTTTTTTTCTTTTTCGCATTCCCCTTGTCGCCTCGCGGCAGTGTGCTGGTGTGGTGCCCGCCGGCTTGGTGCGTTATGAATCACTTGTGCCATTTGGACTTTGCCGCCATCTGACTAACATCTCATTCCCTGGCCGTTGTCAATGCGCGGTGGCTATCGTTGCCGCTGTGAGTGGTAAATTTGCGTAGCAAACCCTTTAGCAATCAAAATTCATTAAATTCATTTGTCTTCCCAGGAATGAACGAGAGAAAGAAAGAGAGAGAGAGAGGGGGAGAGGGAGAGAGCGAAGAAAAAAAACACACACATAACCTCAAGACCTCCATCATTCGCCGTGGTCGTGGATGATGAAGACTACGACGACGTTGGGAGGCTTCAACGTCCCGCTCACTAATCGCACTCATGTGTGAAAAGAGTGTTTTCATGTGGCCTCCTTCCTCTGATGGTTTACTTGGGGTCAATTAGTGTATTTAAATTAGCATTTTGTTTAGTTAACTTAAGGATGGACGTCAAGAAGTTGTCTCTCTCTCTGTGCGTGCGCGAGTGTGGACGGTCTCTGAAGTCGCCTTTCGCCTCTGCGTCGTCCCCCACCTCACCGATGTGTGTGTCAGTGTCATTAATCTGCATCTCATCAATCACTAAACACTGACGGTGGCATAGGGGGGAGAGGGGGACCAGAGACTGTTTACACGAGGACGTGGTTATGACAACTGCACGTCGCTCCCATCCGTCATTCCAGAGAGGAGTCGTTTTCGAAAGGAAGTCCACATCATCGTCATTCTTGAGGGGCGACCGAGAGAGAGAGAGTGAGTTGAATGCATGCGAATGGAATGCACGACAATGAAAAGTAACCCTCTTTGTGTCGAGAAGGCGGATGTGCGGAGGATAAATGCGTGAGAAAGATTTCTGCTGATCGAACCCCGTCAACTGTGTCATTGCCTTCAATTCACCACCACACCATCATCATCTGTGGTGAGTAAGTAAGAAGAAACAAAGAGACACTCCTCCCCCCCCCCCCCCCCCCCCCCCTCAATACAAGACGTCGTTAGTCGGAAATTAGGTTACGGTCACACTTAAGGTTTTGTAATCCGAGACCCAAAATAGAGACAACGTCGAAGAATCAACGAACATGCACGCAAAACATTAATTTCTCCCAAGCCTGTGGTACCACAAGACACACCAGGTCGTCTTCAGCCTCCTCCTCCGCCATCACTTGTGACAGCCGTGCACCAGCAGCGTCCGATTACACACCTCACTCTTCGTTTTTTTTTTTCTTTTCATTTGTTTCAATCGCGGATTAGATGTATCTAGATGGTCTGATGATGACCATCAACCAGCTCACCACCATCGCAAACCACCACCTGGTGGTTAAGTGGCAAGCAATTGCGGAGGGGGACAATCACTTGGTTGATTCACAGAACGGTGTCAGATTACCACCGCCAGCAAGTCACAGAGTTTTTCACCTTCACCCATGCACATGCATGCGCACTTATGTATACTCGCGCAGAGAGAGAGAGACATCATTTTACATTTATCCGATCCAATTACACGAGAGTTTCATGACAGTTCACATTGACAGTTCACGCAGAAACGAACACAACAAAATAAACATGAAATGCAATGGAAAACAAGAAAAATAACGAGAAGAGACGACGAGAAGTTTACAAGAGTTTTGATTTTTAAATCTGCTCAAGGTGAGGCTGGCCAAATTTGATTGACAGCCGTGGTGACAGGCAGCGGCTAAACGGGTGACAGCACTATGTGACATGATGCACACAGGTGACACCAATTGACAGTTGATTCGGTTACATGAATGAATTATGTGAATTTGGTTTGACATACATATTTAGAATGCATTCAATCTGACAGCTGCACCTGTCATTATGTCAATGGTGACTTGACACTGGTGGGATTCAAGAAATGAGAGAAAAAAAAAGCACTCAGTACCGTACAGCTCTTTGTCACTTTTTTGACAAGCTGGCGATTGCGAATTCTTACAATTCTAAACGCGAAATGATGTCGCGAAGTGACACTTTTACGATGTCTACTTTTGTATTCGTAATCGGTGGTGAAGTGGCGATCAACTGGATGACAGCGGTGTCATCGAGTTTGACAAATTGCTTGTGATGAATTAAAAAATTTCATAAATTAACTGTTAAACGTGACAAGATCATGCTAATTTTCGCTCAGCGCTAAGTGTGTGTCATTTAACCTTGAAGCAGATGCTTAACTGTTCAAGTTCGTGTAATGTCATCCAGGCAGTGTCACGCTGACAGATGGTGGGATGTAATTTAAAAGAATTCTTGAACCGTACAGATGAACCGTAAACACAACGCACTCCAGTGGAGCACCAACAGACGTCAGATACGCTTGACAGCACTGTCAGCCGACAACTGTTCACATGACGTAAGTCTTGCTGTCATGATAAATGCGATTAACTCATCGTAAAACATGAATTATCGTCTTAGAACCTTAAAACCAACCATTTATACCTAATCTTCTAAATGAAATTCTATGGCCTCACACAATTCAGCCCATAAATTGTATTCAACAAAACAAGAAAAAAAAAAAAAATGCTGACAATTAAGGCGGCCTGGGAGATATTATAATTTTATGAGACACGATCTAATCGAAGCACAAAGGTGCTAAATGACTCACAATTTTGAATTTCAAATAAACATTAAATTCTCCACACATCGATTGTGCTCTTTTTGGGGGCGTTTCCATTGAGACTTCGACACATCCACCTCTCCGAGGAGGGTTAAGTCAGATTTTTTGGGGAATTTAAATACATTCAGTTATTTGCCATTAAAAAAGTTGGAGGAAATCATGCAATCGTGGTCGGATTTGAGCTGTTACGGCGACTGGCTTTGTGCACGCACCTTAGGCATCCGCAGTCCATCGTGTTGACACACTTAAGTTGACTTCACATGCGTCGAAGATGACCCCAAAAATAAAGAAAATGCAAAACGCACACACAAAACAAACGAAGAAAACTTGTCTTCTTAGCCACGCCTCTTATGCAGCATTTTCGTGTGGAATTATGCAAAACCTTTGGTGGAACAAAAGAATGTTATACAACGACCTTGGCATTTCCTCTTTCGTCGAGAGCTTACACACATTTTGTAACTCGTCGAACCTTATATATCGATGAGGTCTCAATGCAATTAGCACCTAAGAGAAGAGAAGACCCCAACTGTCATCACTGTCATCATTGCGATGTCACTGGGTCGGGCGGGGGGTGAACACGAAAGCAAAACAAACAAACAAACAAAAAAAAGTGTGGTGTCCCAGAAGGCTGATATCTCTGACCTATATTTGTTTTGTTTCTTTCTCTTTGTTGCATTCGATTTTGGTTTGTCGGTCGGTTGAGGAAATGGAAACGGCCAACACAAGATTTGTCAATAAATTCATTTTGTTATTAATCCGTGTTTTCCGTTACAACAGTGAAACTCACATGGCACGAGAGAGTGAGAGAGAGAGAGAGAGAGAGAGATGTGAAGTGGACAGAAGACGACACAAGGAGGAGAACCGAGAAACAACTTGAATTTGTGGCATATTATGCATAAATTTGATATTTATCTCTTTCCCTCTTCCCTCGTCGTCTTTGACTCTTCTGTTGACACTTTGCCGGCACATCTCCTCCGTCGCCTGCCTTCTTCACGGGCGTATCTGCTGCTGATCATGGTTAGTGTTACCTTACGCTTATTACTCATCGCTTGTTCGGGAATAGATCACCGTTGGTTGGCGTGTTGTTTGCTGTTTGCGTTTTAAAATCCAGTAATGAGTCACGCATGGTTATGCCTGCAGAGAACGCCTCGATTCATAATTTATGGCGTATTGATAAATTGTGTTGTGTCTCTCACCATCTCACCCTCCTCCTCGCACTCGCTGATCATGTGGAATTTCTATCGAATGAGAAAGAACGCATTCCATTCGAGATTACACATCGCAATACTGAAGTTCGCAAACAGGCCCAGGTGGCGAAGGCGTGTGTGTAATGCAATCGTTGGCCATGCAACGACATTCGATGCAAAAAAAACAATATCTGAGCGACAACGATGACAGCAATCATCAACAGATAGAATGACACGTTCAAGACCGAGTTTAAGTGTCGTAGGAAGTCGTTACGATCTACGAAATGTGCGCGAAATGTTCATCTTTTGACGGCGAGTGGACGTTAAAATGAAATTTACGTGACTACGACATGATAAGCGCGAGAGAATGACTTTTGTGCGTGACAGAATAAGCGACAGTGCGCCGCCGAGGTGATCAGATTGAGCGATTTTCGATTTGAAAGGGGGATGAGAGCAGTTTTTACTTCTTTTTAGGATCGCTTAAGCGATCTGTTAAATGGGAATGAGTGAGTTGACAATTTGACAGATGGCTGGTGTTGATTGGTGTAGAGTACGTGACAATTAATGGAATGGCTAGACGCGTCACTTGGGAAGGAGACAAAGCCTATTGGTTTTTACCAGAACATTAAGAACTCGTCTGGCCGGTGTGTGAAGGGCTTGATGAATGTGAGGCAAGGTTGTAGGCTAAACTTTGCATTTTCACATCAACAATAACAAGATCAGCGATTGTTGCGTCAGAATAGTGCGACGTTTATCGTTTTTGTTGTGACGAAGGTGTTCAAGTGGAAATGGAAGGGATCGAGGGTTGGACGAGGATAAGGAGATGGCAAGGCTTTATTTTTGTGCCTCCCTGTACGAAAAGGAGTAGATTTGGCGCTTTGATTATACGGGTCTTTCGAAATGTTGTGTTCCTTTCGACAGCAGTGGGAGTGTATAATAAGATTATTCCTCTTCTGTGGCTAAGCTTCTGTGGCAATCATTCGTATTCTGCGTCCTTTTTTTTTCTCTCACAAAATGGGGGGAAACCACAGTTTATTGACGACTCAGAACGGCAAGGTCAACGCGGCGGCTTCGCCGTCCTTGCCATTCGAGAGGCTATACATGGTCGGTGTGGTTTCTGATCATTGTCAGTGACTCGAGCAATGTTGAGTCGCATAAATGAGCGTTTAAAGAGTCAGAGTTGGGGTGTATGAGTCGACGCACACGAGCCATCGACCATTCCTTGAGTAGAGCAGCCATTCTCAACCTGAGGTCCTTGCACGGGGTCCGCAACGGCCGGAGTTCCATTGTTTATTTAAACTTTTTCGTTGGGAGGGATCAGCCGAAAGATGAATGCGTTGCTGAGGGTGGGCACAGACTCAAAGGTTGAGACACTATGGCGTAGAGGATACTTTCTGGAGTACACCCTAAAATCAAGGAAAAGACTAGGCCAGACGGTAAGAGCAGAGCTACAAGAAGGCAAGAGTCTACAAGAGAGCAACACAGTCACCAGAGACATAGCTTGCAAGGCTTAGAACTTGGATTTGGCAACAATTTGCTTTATATTGCCGCTCGTTTACTAAGATTCAGATGTCGAGGAGACGTGTATGAACCTCCAACAACTAACTTAAGTCCCAAAGAAGTAAAATCGTATTCAAACAAAGAAAAATGAAGAAGTAAAATCGTATTCAAACAAAGAAAAATGTCGGAAAACGTGTCAAGTCAAAAGAGCCCATTCATTGTGTCGGAAATGGGCAGTAGCTCAGAGCTGATTTCGCATTCTGAACACTTGCTGGCAAATATTGCTAAGGTCATGAAAGCCTTGGCAGTGGACACTTGACAACATCAAGCTGGCGAACGTCCAAAGTGTGATGAGGTCTTATGAAGGGGCTTGCATTCACAACCAGTCAATTTTACGATGTTTTGTTGTCGAAGTCTCATGGTTAATGATTTGTCGCCCTGTCTCAGAATCAAGCTGAAATTGTCCAAATATTCATGCCCCCTCAGTTGAGAGGCTTACTTCACGCACTTTTAATTCTCCGATCGTCCAATATACGATCGCTTTTGTGCGCCCTGACAGCGCAACTCAGTAAGCCACTTTACGGTGCAGCGTCTCCAAGTACTTCTCAAGCTTTTCCTTGGTTTCGGTGAAGGTTTTCCTTACGCGAAAAAATAGTGCTTAATCAGCACACGAAATTCACTTTTTCCACATTTTCGTAAAATTCACGAGGTTATCTGACGTCAAAGACAAACTAAATGACGGAGTTGGCTCAAAACTTGTCAGTAGTCTGCTATTTGGCAGCAAGTCCCCTAAGTCGTAATCTCATGGGATATCAAAATCAGTTCGACTGAGAAGATTGTTTTTTGTATGGGAAATTGAGGGACGTTGGACTTCGTCAAGGGTGCGTCTTCCTTCTTTTCAGTATATCTATGGACTGGATGTTGCAGCGCAGACGAGGCGAGAGTAGAAGGTAAGTCATCTTCTTATTGCAGAATTATCCTCACATACTCCCAGACGGAACTCCAGCGCTCCCTCGATAGGTTTGTTGCCGTTTGTGTAGATGCTGGGATGAAGGTTAACGTCGACAAATCAGAGTTTATGGTCATTTCCAGAACGCCTGCTCAGTGCACTCTACATCTTAGTGGAGTCCCAAGGAAGCAGGTGGAGAAGTTCAAGTATCTCGGGGTCTTTTTCACGAGTGATGGGAGGAGAAATGCTTAACTTTCCTGTAGAATTGGCCAAGCTGGCTCAATTTTGATGCAACTTGGAAGATTTGTGATCATGAAGGCCGAGCTGGGTGTCTAAGCCATCGGTTTTCAATTCAGTATGGGTTCCAACTCCCACCTATGGCCATTCAATTTGGATAATGACCGAAAGAATAAGATCGCGAATGCAAGCTGCCGAGATCGGAATTCACACTCGAGGAACACGGCAGTACGCAAGGAACTCAATGTAGAGCAGCTGCTTCTTCGAACGGAGAGGGCTATGCTTCGATGGTTTGGTCACATGACACGAATGTCCTCATTCTCACGACATTCGAAGAGTGCCTTGAATGCGATTCCATCAGCTAGACAAGTGGTTGGACCAGGTCGAAAAACTCGCCTCGTTGCGCTTGGGCATAACTCCTGATGAGTCAGAGTCAATGGCGGAGGATCGAGTGGCCTGGAGATCTCTCGTACGTGCATTATTCCCGCTACCCTTGTAGTGGATCATGCGGGTCCGAAGATGATGATTATGATGAAATGGAGGGAAATGCCAAAATATGGCGGACAAAATCTTCGAGTTAGGGAGAGACTTCGACTGTGTGTCCACTGTATTCGGAAGACCAGACACAAGACGCCACTATTCGCAACAAATTCAATTTCCTCTTCCCAATGGCACCGATTGTGTTTCCTGTTATATCCTCCTTGTACTGCCTGGAGATATTTTTCCAGTTGATAAACTGGCCCCGGAGTGTAGAGTGTTCTTCCAATCCAGGAGCGTACTTGCAAAAGAATGTTCGTGCAGTGTCGTCTTTGAATGTCCGTCCGTTGCTCGGTGGCTGCTTGCTCTCCCGTAACAAGTGTGTTTGGTCGTGGGCCTCCGCACAATCGTCCAGACGTCTGCTGCATACATTGGTTCACCTCACAACGGGTGTTGTGACTGATGATGGAGTGACAACAGGTTAAAGTGGCACTGTCCTCATTCAAAAACAATGTAACATGCAATATCTAGGCTGTGATTACGTCTTTGGACAATTTGTACTTTATATTCCTAGATCCGGGCACCTGATCCCGTCTTAGATCAGTTGCAGGCCTTGGCTGGACTCATGTCGTTGTCTACCAGTCATCTCAAACAAAATACCGTAAGTTTGGCAAGTTTATTGTGATATATTGCCTACTAAACTCTGAGCCTATTCTTTTTAAGGCTCCGTCATCAAAACGGAAGCTCGTACTAAATTCAGTAAAATTAACTGAAACTGAATTTGAATCAACCAACAAATGTTTACGGTACAGAACCCTCGTGTAATACCCGCACTTGACCCCATTTAGCTTGGTTTTGTAGCCTCAACCATGATTTGTTCGTACAAAGTGCATCGACTCTTCAGTCATTTTGATCGACGTTCCCAAATACATTCATCAGGAATATTTGTGGCCTAAGATCCATCCTATTCCAAGCATCTGCGAGAGATCAGGACACATGCCACACCACGTCAGACAGGTGTTCCAAACAAACACATCATCCACACATGGACTCGTTTGATTAGTTGGCAGCAGGACACACCACTTCCGGCAAAAGATCTTACTTCTGCGAACGACTCATCATCTGTCCACTTGTGATGTCGCACGAGCTGTGATAGTTCAGTGTTTACACGGAAGTCCAACGAAAATACTCACTCGGTTCGTATTCATTTCCGGAACTGTGTGTGTGGGGTCACAAATGTGGTAAGCCCGCAGATGGGGAATGTTGTGCGGGCTGAGTAGAGCTAGAGGGCAACAGGGTTGCCATTGTATTGAAGACTCTTCAGCTTTGTGCGACATTTATGCAGAAAAGGGGGTTTCTCGGATCAAAAATGTAGACGGAATGTGGCTAAAATTGCTGCCAAGCTTCGTTTATTGATCAAAATTTGTCTTCAAAGATTGAGATTTCTCAGGAACTTCCTAGACCCAAGTCTGCTGTGACCAGAAGAACGAAGACTCGACCTGTGAGGAATATTGTGCTGGCAAGGAGCAGAGATAGATGCCGACAGGGTTGCCGTTGCATCTAGTTTTGCCACATACAGTCAGAGATGATCTTGTGATCGAAGTGGTCGATTTGCAAGACGGAATGTGGCTAAAATTAGTATCGTTTGTTAATCAAAATTCATCTTAAAAAATGAAGACATCTCAGGAACTTAGAAAAATGTGAAAAATGAAGAAAATTGTGTCGAAAGATGGGGAATGTTGTGCGGGCTGAACTCTGCTGTGACCAGAAGAACGAAGACTCGATCTGTGTCCGCGGAAACTTCCCAGACTTCAGTTCGAAACCACAATCAGGTGGAATGTCTGACTTTTACATTCTCATCCTCGTTTGCGTTGTCTAAGGTCACCAGTCACAACTTCCTCTTCTCCACGGGGCACCATAAACGGACGAACTCATTTCTCGTTTGCCTGACCACACAAGACGTCTTCGGTCTCCGCAACTGTTCTACATACGCATTCGCATACTAATTACTCGCCATGACTCGTCGTGTCCCGTGAGGATGTCTATTTGCCACAACATCACTAATTTGTCAAAACCACCACGACTAGTCACAGATAGAGAGAGACGGGACTCCTCCTTCCCCATCAATCATGCACAGACTAGTCACCACCACGGTAGATTCAACGACGACCTAATGATGTTTACACTACATAGCACCGTTGAGAGCGTTCGCAAGTTTCGTCATCCCATAGGAATTCGCCTGAGGTTCAGAAGAGTGAACAAAAAAAAAAAAAAAACCAGCAAAAATTGAAAAACACATCTCAACCGAAGGTGATTTCATCGCTACCTTCGGCGCGCTGGATATTCCGCACTTCACTCCTCTCGTGCAGTGCGGGGCCGAAGGAGATCGAGGCAATGCGCGATGTTCTTCTGGTTATCGAAGAGCGAACTTGAAAGTTCACTCAGCCGTGTCGAGGCGAGGCAATGAAAACCGAAAAAATAAAACAAAAAAGCCGACAAAACTTCAAAGACGACGCAGTTCCACGCTTCACCGGGCAGGAGCTGAATACGCCATCAATTCAAATTCCACGCCACCCCATCCGAGCAATTGGCTTTAGGTCATTTGCAGCACTTCCCTGACCAGCATATCATGGAATAACAGGAAATACGCACAAAGATGTGCGACCTCACGTCGGGAAGTGAAGACGCCAAGAAACGCCAACTGGAGACAGTTTCCACTGCCCACTGCTGTCGGTCGTCTGCCCCGGTAAGGAGGTGTCAACTGGATTGTACGCTTCAGTTTCGCCAAATCAAGCAGATTCCACCGCCGAGCCACAGCCACAAGGTTTGAGCATCTCCTCTAGATGGGAACAAAAGCGTTTTGAAACCTACATATCTTTCCCGATTTGGCCAGCGGCCGGTGACCACTAGTCGCCACCGTCAACCGGGCCTCTTAATCAAGCGATGATTAATAAACTCGAACGCGGCGCGTTAACCGATTTCGAAATGAAGTATCTCTATCTACGCGCGTGTTTAGTCACTCTTGCTGTCTCGAGTGGCTGCGCGAAACCTTCGGCGTAGGCCTAAATTTAGAATCGATCTAACCGGGCCGTGGACTTGTTTCGGTCTCAGATTTCGAGTTATCCCACTCCCCTGTGCGCCGCGAGACTGAGTCTCCGAATGCGATCGAGTGAATGATTCGAAATTCATGAATGAACGCATGTGGCGGGCGATGGTGGTTTTGAGTTCACGAACTGCCAGCCAGTGTCCTTGTCCGTAGACTGAGAAAAGGATGGAGTCAATGCGCATAGACAATGGTCGGAAGGGAGGGAGGAACGGATGCCGTAGCCTGCCGCCAGGCATGGGTCAAGGAACAACGAACTTGCACGACAATTTATGCCACCCAGTGGTGGCAGGAAGTTTTTGTTTGTTTCCCATCGTCGCCGGGGGGTGCGCAAATACGATAATGTCTTGCTCTGTGGCGGGTTCGATGACCACTGGGGGAATCTGGTTTGTGTTGAAGCATGGATGATGCTCTAATTGGGTGCTGGGGGTTTGTTTGCAAAGAAGTCGGCTCCAAGAGAGTTCATGACAATCCATCATCACGATGGGAAATGATTCTTCGATTGTGGGAGTTTTTAGTTGCTTGCGGCGAATGCAACGTTGGAAGTTCTCCAACTTAGCGACGTGGGGGTGCATAAATTTACTCAGTCTGCGGTTGGGAAGATGACCATTGCTTGGGGGAAGCGACAAGTCCATTCACCTCTCATTGGATGGAGTAAGGAAGTCAGTCTTCCACATCCGGCAGTTCAAATGACCTTCAAGATTTGGGTGAGATGACGGATATGGCTTTGTGTTTGGTTGTCGGGCTTTTGTGTGATGTGAACGGGTGTTGCAAGGAACAGTCTTATGCCCTTTCTGAATCCTTTTTAAACACTTAAGGTCGCAGTTGATGAAAGGATATGGTTATACGAGGTGTCATCACGTGTTTTTGTTCATCAGTCTGTCCCTCTGCAGAAAAAAACGATTCAGAAATGTTCAAATTCACGTCTTGAGCATTCAAGGTTTCTCCTACAACAAGTGTGCTCATTGGCTGTGTTGAAGCATGACGAAAACCATCAAAAACACTCTGCTTCACTTGAATGGCTTTGACAATCGACGGTGGACGCGTCCTTTTTCGAAAAAAAAAAAAAAAGAAAAAACAGAAAAAACAATCTCCACCTAGAGTCACCCTCTCGAAAGGAGGTCACGTTTGTCGTTTGTTTGCAATTCACACAAATCCCCTGACACAACACCTTTCAATTGTCCATTTGCGACACAACACAATCGTTTCATTTCATTGAACCATCCCAAGAGCAAACGACAAACCGATTCGAAGATTCACATCACGTCCTCATGTGCCGCCGCGCCGCGCACAGGGGTACCCTCCTCTCTCATCGTCAGCTGTGGCCGGAGCACAATTAACCTCGTTCGATTCAAAGACACTCATCAAGCACACCCAAAAGGTTCGGCCAGGATCGGTAAGGATGGGAAGACTCCTTAAATGGGGTTTATTACCCAACAACTTCCCTCTTAAAATCGACACACATTCAATCACACACTGAGTCAGCTGGCGATTCCCACGAAATTCCCGAGGATTCCCAGAACGCGACGATAGAAATGTCTGCCATCATCGTTGTCACCTTCAGGCGCGCGGAATGTGGGCTTGTCTCACGCCACAGACCATTCAAAAGTGTGTTACCACAGACCACAGTGATCTCAGCGCTCGTACGTACCTGCAACGAAAGAACAAGAACAGAAGACGCTCGTTAAACACGGTTTAAGGTGAGTTTCATAATTTAATTTTTTTGTGTGTGGTTTTCATTCATTTTGAATTCAATTAAAAATGCGTAAAATATAATAAAATCGTGACAAAGTTAATAAAAGTCCAGAGGGCCGCCGCATGCAAACATGTCCAGAGAACACAACTGTAAAGTTCCCCCCTGCTCGCAGTGTGGGCGCTGACTGGCTGAGGAGCGGTGCAGCGCGGTTTTTTTTTTTTTATGACGGTTGTCAGTCGCCGTGGTGTGCGAGGCACGACAATCAAATCAAATCAAATCCAAGCCAATCACCCGGTGGTACACTGATTTCAATTCCATAGGATTGACGGGGCAAAAAGAAGACACACACATTCTAACGTCAGACGGGCTGTGAATAAAGCATGCACCGTGCCCCAAAAGTGGACGTCTCCCGTGGCCGTCCGCCGTCCTGCTGTGTACACTGGAATGCAAATTAGTCTTCTGTGATGGGTTCGAACTTTTATGGTTCTCGTCCACCCTCTCTGACGCCGTGAATCTTGAACAATCGAGTGGACACCACACGTTCCCCACTTGGACGTGGTGGGTGGATGGATGGTTGTTTTTTTTTTCGTTCTTTTTTGGGGTCTGAGGTGGACCACAGCTTTTCGACTTTTCAAGTTTTTATTCTGTTCCTTTTGTCGGCTCATCTGAGTCACTCGACTGAGTGGTTGTCGCCTTGCGGTAGGAACTAAATGCGGAGCCGACAGATGTTTGGGATGTAGACAAACGAGTTTCGTGTCGAAAGTTGGTAGGTTGTTCTATAAAGACACCAAATGGGGGGCGTTTAAAGTCGAACCTTGATTGTGTCTTCCATTGATCGACTGTATTTTAGGCGATGCGACTACTGTTGGGGCGAATTGATGGCTCTTTTAAATTGAACCATGTAATGAGACGATTTTACGATCGCATCAAGGAGTGCCCATTCCAGTTGGTAATTTGGGCGTGGCGCTTTGGAGGCGCCTCTTACACTTCGAGAAGTGCAATTTGTTTCGGTGTGCTTTGACCTTGAGACCATCTTCTTCGACTTGACTGCGTTTGTAACTGTTTGAATGGTGTTGCCATTGTCTGCCTAGAATTCATTGAAGTCACTGAATACACCCACTGACTTAACAAACGTATCAAGACGATGAAAAATTTCAACACTAATCGTAGCGAATGCTGCTGAGTGCTGAATGCATCTAAATTTAAGTTGACAGCCAGGTACTCCATAAAAACAGTGACTCAAAATCGAAATCAAACGCTCCCTTGTGTCAAAGTCAAGTTCGAATGAATTAAAATTCCACATTTAATTGCTGTTCAAAGCCGGAAAATGGTAGTAAATTTAATTAAACTCATTGAATCCTAAATTGAGATTCCCAGCACTGTAATCGAATCAACAAATCAAAGCACATTGCTCCAAGAACAACCGTTTTATGTCAAATTAACATTGTGACCTTCATTTGGGTTACCCTTGGGCATTAATCAGTCCTTCAAACAGTTAAAACTTGGTCAAGTGCTGTTCTATAATTCTAAAGTGACATGCCAGGTAATCGTCAAATGGCGTTGAGATCAGAACTGTCATCTTGAGAGTTGGAGTTGATGGAGAAAATCAGACCACAAAGAAATCGATTACTCTCCATTCTTCTGTGACGTTAGGTACATTTGACAGAAATTGAAATATCATACTTTGACATTTTAGACATCTGTCAAATACAATACACTCAGTCAAGTTTCGTCACCGTCAAGATCACTTCATACTTTGACATTCAAATATCCTAAATAGTTACCATCTGTCAAATACCAGCATTCATTGACACATGTCAAAAATGTGTTTTTTCAAATTTAATTATCCAACCCAAGAATTCATTAATCTTCGTTCCACATCTCCTCTTATCTGCCAGCCACACTCAAATGCGGTCCGCATAGAATATTCCCTGTCGTCCATGATTGATCAAACTGACATCAGTTCTAACAGCACAATCATCATCTAACTGCGAATGCAACCGTTTACAGTAGTCTTCACAGATAAATCTCTTCGCAATTAAGATCTCATACCGTTCTTAATTTGTACGCAACAAACACCGTCAATCATATCTTAACGACCGCACTTTATCATCAATTTTCTGACACACTATGTCATTAACTAAAATGGCACAAAATGTCAAAACATCCATCTGTCAAATTTCCAAACGACTTCATAAGCCACCATATGCCGCTTGTCGCATCGCATGTCATCTCAAACTCAGTCTAGACAAATTCATTGAGAGATAAATTCTAATGAAACTAACAACATAATTGTCATCTGTCACAGTTTTGCGCCGTTCGCTTTGCGTCACTTGCCAAAATACGAAAATATACCAAATCTCATCAAAATGTCGTTTGTCACCGACGAGCTTGCAACCGCCGGATGAATTGTTTCATGTTGAAACATTTCGATTAAGCGGAATGAGGTGAACATGCTGACAGCTGTCATCGAATCATGTTCGAATTTCAATTGTTGTTCCGCCTGATGCCTTTCATGGAATAGCCAACACGGAAGCAAACAATCATCATCATCACCAGCTTTCGAACAACGAAATAACATGATGTACACATTGGCGAAAGTTTTGACATGTCGAAACGTCAAAACCTTTTGAGGATTGTGGGCGAATTCCGTGAAAGAAAACATAACACCACGATGGGCTAAGGAAAACAAAACAAACGTTTCCTCACCCAGAAATGGTGATGCTCCCCAAAAAACTTGACACAACCACTTACGATACCAAAGTGTCAGTAGTACTGCCTCATTATTATTTTAAATCTAAAACGATCAAATTTAATTTTTTTCAATTGAAGTAATATGTCCGGCGGTGGTTGCGGTGGTGATGATGATAGCCCTGGTGTGTTGGGGGGGGGGGGGGGTATTCACTTCTTTTTACGCCTTCGAACGCGAACGCTAAAGCGGTCGGCTGGCCGGTCTAAATTATGCAAGTACTTGACCAATGCATGGCACCGGGTAATTTCGACGTGTGGGCGCGCAATATTTTGATATTCTATTCGACGACGCCATTGTCGCTGTTGTCGCGCACACCCCTCCATCCCCTCTTAATACCCCAGTTGCATCATTTGACTTTAACGCGTACGCTCACGACGACACCGGACAACGGGCAAACGACGATGGAGACGTTGTTGCCGTTGCCATTGCCGGTGGCGATAGTGGCGACGGCAATACGTCCACGACAACGCCAACTACGACGCGGATGACAATAACGCCTGAGGATCGGTGAAAACGTGTTGAATAATCTTTTCCGTCAAATCACCGCGTAATTGTCAACGAGGGAACGAGCGCGCGCATCTTCAGTTGACATTTATATTTACACTAGGTAGACGATTGAACGAAAGTAGCGGTGATAGAAATTGATGTTTCAATACACTCGACGTACCTAGACGACCACGACGACGTTGTTCTCGCATCAGACGACTGGTTGGACACTTTTTCAAGAGGAAAAGAGAGGGCGACAGATCGTGGTCATTGTCGCTAATCAAATGCAACGGGAATCAGTGGCATTATACCATCCGTCAAATGAGAAAAAGAAAAAACTGAACAACAACAGAACACAAGAAAAAAAAGTGTGCTCGCCCCCATTAAACAGCCCGTTCGGTATTCTTGACACGTCAACGGCGACACTGACATCCGATTCTATTCAATAAAGAGTCGACGACTATCGATGACAGCGATGTCGTCGTCGTCGTCGTCGTGGTCGTCGTTGCAGTTCCTTTCGATTTTTAAACGTTTTCCTTTCTTCGTCTCAGTGGGGGCCAGTTCAGAGAACACACTCCGAGAGATAAGGATAAGTGTAGACCTGTCGCCCCATTCGGTGGGTGGGAAGTGTGTGTAGCAGCTTGACATTAATATTCTACTCGGTGTCAGTGAGCATTTGAATATTGATATCCACCCGGCGAGTATTGTGATTTCAAAGTCAAATCTCACGATTTGAAACGGTGAGTTACTTCTTGTGTTCGTTTTTCTTCCTTCGTCTAGTCAATCTTTCGCCTGAGTTACGATCTTAGATAAAGAAGAAGTGGGCTTACGAAAGGAAACTTGAAGCAATAACGATGAAAGTGGGTTGAAATGAGTCGTTAAAATAACGGTGGCGAGTGAGCAATTACTGATGAAATGCAAATAAACTTGGTTTCTTTCATTTTTTTTTCTTCTTTGATTTAGTACCGGGTTTATGAACACTTCCAACTGAGGTGGCCCCCTGTTGAAAGGCCACAGTCATTGTTAAATGACAAGAAAAGGGGAGTGTACGGGAGGAGAGAAATTGGAGTTCCAAATCGATACCCACGCATGTGGACGTGGTGGTGGTAGACATTGCGTCTTGACGGTGTCCTACTACAACACTAGGTCGAGACGGATATTTGTCTGAGAGAGAGAGAGACAGAGAGGTGAGCTTTTGTGGTGTGTCCCGTCATCAAGGTTGACAGGTTCTGTTGAATTTCAGTTTGGTCGGAGGGCGGGGAAGACTGGGTGTGGGAAGGTTTGAGCTTAGAAAGTACACAGTCGGTGTGCGCAAGCAAAGCAAGACTCGACAAGGTTGAGATCAGTTCGGACTAAGCGGTGGTGCTGAGAGGAGTAGGAGACTTTGTCGGAGTCTTCAAACTAGATCGACATCGGCGATCAGTCTCTGATCGTGAGGTCTTCAAAGACGGCGTGGAGACTTATGCATTTATTGGCGAGGGAGTCCCTTACTCACTTTGTTTGCAATTTAGGGTCATTCACCTTGTGGTTATGAAAGGGAATTTGAATATAGCGCATTTATGATTTAGATTTCGACCGAAGTTTTATTTCAATGCATAGCTTGGCTCATGCCTTTGTGGATGACATGAGACATCATTCAAATGTCCTCCTGTACGACTTGATTCTGACAAGGTTAGTTTTCGATGACATTTTGAGACACATCGTGTGGTAACTGCGTCTTAGCTTGTCGAAAATTCGTTTTTAAAGCATCAGGACTTCGTGTTTTGTTGTGACTTCGTGCCAAGTCTCAATTACCACTGTACCTGCTCCGTTCAACGAACTGTTCTCACTTCACATCGCCTACTCCAGTCCATTGTCCAGCTACCTCGACCTTACTTCACCTCCAAACAAACTCCCCCTATCGCCATTTCCAGAGTCTATGCCGACCACACTCTTCCATCGCCAGCACGACCAACTCTCACAACAAAAAAACAAGCCTCAGTTTATTCATATCCCTCTTCCATCGAAATCACTTGTCTCTTCTGGTGCTCCACTCCACGGAGAGTGCCACATAAAAGCTTGCCCGATATATTAACTCATTCATATCGATCGATAACCCCTCTCATGGCTCCCACCATCCACTCCCACTCTCGGCCGGCTTAAAACTCATTTCAAAGTGCCAACATTTAAGATGATGGAAACTTAAAATGCGAGCACACGCCACCCCCCACCCTTTGGACGACACACAAAACTACTGTTGAGTGCTCCACTCTCGCCTCCAACAGAAAACAGATCTCCAACATCAGGTCATCGATCTATGGCCGAAATGCATCCACAACTCATCTCGGTTGTTCCTAAATTTTCGATAGAGCTTCTGTTCACTTCGGAACTGGGTCAAACATGTGCTGCTGCTGCTGCTGGCACATCTGTATCCAGGGCTAAGGCGGCTTCTCCCCCTTCTTCTTCACTCTTTTATAGTTTTTAACTTCAATTAAGATTTTTCTCGTTCGTCGTCTCGTCTCTTTCAATAAATTTCATTATGACTGGTGACAGGGACGACGAGGAGAAGCAGCAGTAAAGCGCCTGCAGCCATCGAGGCGCATCGGTTTCTTAACCAAAAACGACGAACAAAAAAGATTTCCCTCAGCCACGGGATGAAGCGACGACCGAAGTGGAGAAACATTTTACATCGCGTGTGCATTTTGCTTTAATTTTAATTGAAATTAATTTTCAATCTAAAGTTGCATAACGCCACCTCGACTGCACTTGTGCAGATGTGTGTGCATGTGTGCAGCCGAGCCGAGTGTTGACTTGTAGGACGGGGGATGACGTTGAAGGTTTTTTTTTTTTTTGCCATGTGGACTGTGTCTTTCTCTCGGAGAGCTCCAAAGTGCCTCTCCATTCGTCGATTGTTTCACTTTCAGTTGAAAGGGAAAATCTTGTATGCACGGGTGCGTGTGTGGGTGTGTTTTGGATGGATAACCATTTTATGAGATAAACTCTGTAATCGACCTAAATATGGATGAAGGACCTATTTTCTAGGCTCTCACCATCAGATAGATAGCTGTGCACATTTCGCTAATGACTTTCTCTGCTCAGACTGCGACAGTGGTACCCTTATTCTGAATTTAATTTATCCTCTGTTTGGGTGTGTAGGTGTGTGTGTGTGCCTGCAGGTGAAGGATAAGTGTTGATGACACAGGAAGCAGAGCAAACGAAGGAGATGGGAGCAGGCGAATTGTGTCATTAAATTGTAATTAAGTTGCATTTTTTTTTTAGAAAAAAAAAGACGTCTATTGATGCTCTTCTTGGCATGAGGAGAGGGCTAAGAGGGCTTGTGAATGCCAGGAGGTTAAGGATGCTTATGATTTTCATGTGCTCTTGAAATTTATGAGAAGTGGAAGCGCCGAAAGCGGGGGTGGTTTGTAAAGGAATACCGAGCAAAGCCTCTGCAGCTGAAGTCGGTCAGGCAGTGCATGCCATGTCGTGCCTTTACAAATGTGTGGAGAGGATATGACTATTAGCCTGGTAGTACGTTTTGGCTGGAAGAACATCTATGAGAAAGTCTAGTCATTTTTGATCACTTCTGGGAACATTTTTGCTTCTTGCCTTCTGACATTCTTCATGTTTCCATCGACCATGACCATGATCCATAGCGATGATGCGCTTCAAGAGTTCCGGAAGACGTTTGTCAGTTCTTTGTCTGAACTTTGACACTCTCTAAGACTTTTAGACATTTCTGACAGCGTTCAGACAAATGTTCTAAAATTTGAGAATTCAGAAATGTCGTTTTTGTACTAAAATTAGTTAATTATCAAACAGAATGAATTATGGCCACAAATGGAATTTCAATGGCGTCAAAATAGATCGCCATAATGATTCATCCATTTAAGAAGTGTCAAGGAAAAGCACTATCAAAGTTTTAGTACTAAAACGACCCAATGTTGACTTCCCTTTGTAGAAGGGTTGTGTTTGCTGATTCTGTACCACCATTTATAAATTGTCTATACTAACCAGATGACTCAAAGGTACAATTTGAAGTTGAAATGCACTTTTAAGCGTTAATTGATACATGTTTCAAATTTTTAAGGAAGAAACAGCTGACGTTTTAGTACACAAACATCTAAATTTGGGTTTTTCATTAAAGGGCTCATCCCTACTTCCAAAACTGCCCAAACTTATCATAGATTGTGGTTCATTGAATGTAAGTAACGCTAAAAGACCACTAGTCCTGAGTGCTATACCATCTTAGTGGTTTTAAACATTCGCCTGGGACAGCTTCACCAGAGGCTATATTCTGGAACCAGGGCTGATCGACCACGAAAACGTGGTGTGGTTTCAGTCCGATCAGTTCTTGTTGGTCTCGCCGTGGTTACTCTAGTTCGCGGGATATATCAACGTGTCTTGGAGTTTATCACAAGTAGGTAAGGTATTCGTGTGATTGTTTAAATCAGTGTGGAGATACACCACAACCGGGTGCTGCGAATGATTAGGAGGAGGTTTTAAATCGACTTGACCAAGGTGGAGGAACTGTCCACAAGCATGAACAGTCGCTCTGGACCACAAGGTGAATGGACCTCTTAACATAAGCCTAAAGGAGGTCGAAAGACAGTAGGAGTTGGTATTACAAGTGGTTTTGTGGTGACATTTTTAAAGCAATGTGTACACTTTTTTTAAGCCTTTTCCTTCGTTTGGCTAGACAATATTCAAATTTGAAGGATGACACATGTGAGAGTTGCTGTAATTTGAAACAAATGGCTTTCTCCTTTCTCACATATGTAGCTTCCTTCCTCTATGTTTTCACAGACCAGAGTTGCGGTCACCTGGCTTATTGGATCTTCTGTTAGTCTGTTATGTACAAATATGTTCACATCTTGCGAAGTATCACTCTTTCCAAGAATTTGACTGAAAAAATACCCAAACTGACGCCCTTCGAGGAGTCTCTCTTCAATACGAGCACATGATTCTGAGTTCACATATCTGGGCTTCATTGAAGCATAATTGCAAGCCTGCTTCTGCTAAATGTAAGTCAATCTTGACGAACTTCTGTTCCCAATCGATGCCAGGTTGCGTTACCTTCTCCTATTAGCACCATAAGCATACCCTCGGCCAAAACGAGATCAAGAAACCGTTGAAAACTTGTCCAACAAGACCAGCTCTTACCACAAATCATTAATCTTGAAATAAACAATCAACGAACTCATTAAAATCGTCCAATCGTTCATCTTATCAGTCACTTCTGGACCCTCCTGCGCGTTGTTTCCTCTCAAAAAAAAAAAAAAAAAAAACTATCATCCACATCCGTTAACGAGCAAGAATTTCAAAAAATAGACAACAAAACAAAAGCCCAGCAAATGTCTCTCCTGGTCAGTGGCACTGAATAGGATTTTTCTTCAAGATTACACATCGATTAAGCTCCGCATTGGCTGCGAGGTCTTCTCTTACACAACACAACGAGTATCTCAGCATTCTAAAAATATCAACGAATTCCAGATAAGACACATTCCAGTCTAACTACCTCACGATAAAGTACACACACACACAGCGGCTCTCGCGTGCTCGCACAGAGGAATCTGTCCAGTCCTGACAGAAGTTTGAGAGATTCTTGCTTTGGGGATTCCCATATCACACAGCTTCCATCTCCTCGGCACAAGACACAGGCATGCCAAGCCAAGACAAGGCATTGACGAACAATTTTCGTGGTTCGGAGTGATGTCATCTTAGAATTGTGATGTGAATGTGTACAGGAGAGATACGGGAGATTACAACCGGCGACAGCTTTATGATGGCTTTAACTATTCCCTCTAGCGTTGTTATCGCCTCTGAATGTGGATGAGTTCATGGTAGTCCACATTCCAGAGGAGCTTCGTTTTATTCTGTTTCCCATTCCATTTGTATTTTTTTTTTTTCATGATGATGGCGGGATTCATTTCGTTTCGTTGTTTTAGTTATCTCTCTCGAGCAGCACGCGCATGACGCTGGATAATAAGTGATTGATGCCATTTAACCTTTTCCACAAATGCAATTAAATTGAAAGGTTAGAGATATTGGATGAGGTGATGTACGACTGCGGACTGGCGCAGGAGTGGAATGGTAGCTTATGGTTTTCCGCGAGGCTGATGACGAACGACGTTTATGCGATCATCAATTGCAAATTAGTTTCTGTCAATTTATGTGATCGATGATGTGGCAGCTTCCAGAGATTCAGAGGCGCTACTGGCTGACAGACTACTGGACGTGATCAGGTGGTAGAGAGCCTGGACAGATGAGGATGATGAAGGGAAGCCTTGTGGGGGACTGGTTTGACAGTTGAAACTGCATGGCAATTAGTTGCGCATTCAAATTTATGATCTATCAACTAAATGACATTGAGGTATCTTTGGGTTTTAGTTTTTTGCACGCGGACTTCGACGAGCGAAATAATAGTCAGACAGACTGATAAATGGAAACTTTTACGACTATGGTCGTAATCATATTCCGTTTATAAAAAAAAAACTTGATTGTCTTGGGCGTTCAGAAACAAGCTCAGGCAGTTCCAAGTCCATTTCAGACGGGAAATAATGCACAGTCAACCGGAATCTTCAAGACACAACGATATCCAGTCACAAAGCAAGGCAACTAACAAATCACCATCCTCCTTGTTGATTCTCACATTTTCGTATGCCACCCCATTCATGACAGTCGCCAAAATTTATCATTTCCTTTGCTACGGCCTTAACTCAACTGACGTCTAGCAGCTGAAAAAGACGTTTTCCCATCCCTTAGCGGATCATCTTGTCGCATTTTCAGTTTGCCCTTGAACAGCATATCCCTTGAGTCACACAACCGCCGCCAGGCAAATTCTCCCTACTTAAGTTTTCCCCACACAGCAAGTCGTCTAACATAATTAGCTGAATGAAACAAATAGTACAAATCACCCATACAACACAGACGTCTGTCTAGGGTTGATTGAATCCCGAGTCTACGGAAACTCTTTCTCATCTCAGACGAAACCGACACATTTGCCACGCTCGCCGGCAAGAACAGAGCAGACGACAACGACAACACACCAGATGGATAACTGACAGTCCTTCTTCCAGCAAACAGAACATATTTTCGGTTCCCCTCGGCTTTTCGGTGGAGATTAAGACATGATGCTGCTGTGTAGCCTGGTCTGCTGGATCTTGTGGCTTTATTCTGTTCTCCCATTCGTTTGTAGATTATATGACTTAATGAAAAGGTCGGCACGGTGTAATTGAGCCGTGCACCATTAGGCCGCCACCGCACACAGCAGACTCTGTGTGGGGGTGCCGCCGTAATGTCATGTTCCACAAATTGTCTTGTGTCGCATTTGGGTGTGCGCGCGTCTGTGTTTTGTAATCCCATTTAGAATCCGAATTTAATGGACGCACCACACACATATGCACTCTCATCCACAGCCGGCAGCCGACTCTATCGAGGGAATGAGTCACCGCACTGAGGGAAATCTCCCATCATCTCCGCCTGGTATCGATGGCATGACCAAACACACGAGGCGGGGCGTCACACTGCGACTTGATAGAAAGTGTATCTGGAGCGTCGGCGCGGCGGTGTTCAACCGAAGCTGCACGCTCCATGCAGTTCACGCTGCATTCCGATCATCTGCATAACTTTCAGCCAACTAGTGTTACACAATTTTGCTCTGTTCGTCAGAGAGATGCAGCAACTCACATTCGAGGGACCCGGCGAATTTTCCATAATTAGCCCGCGAGGTGAAAGATGATGGCGGCAGCATTGGTGAAACATTTTCCGCCTGAAATGTGATCCGTGGAAAATGCAATGATTACGGGAGAGAAAGACCTCCGCTGAAGATGCACACCGAATGTCCTCCGCCCCCCAAAGCCGAGAGAGGAGGGCTTGCATAATTTCCACAGGAGTTTCCATTCGATTCAGAAAACAAAAAGCACCCACAGCCAGTGTGTGTGTGTGTGGTGTGCTCAGTTGAGTGCATCAAGAGCGAAGGGAAAACAACAACGACACCAAGATGAAGACGACACAACATCAACGCTTCTGGCTGGCTGGCTGGATGATTGTTTTAAGATTGATGTGTCCGGGTATTGTTTCGACTTGGTGGCGGCGCAACCGGCTGCCGGTGGTGGCACTGGCGACTACCTCGTTTGGAATTTCTTATTTGATAAGGGAAATTAGTCATAGACAGCCACAGTAGCAGCAGCAACGGCAGCGCAGCGAGTGAATGCATTTTGAATGACTAGTGAGTTGGCTACTGTTCGGATATAATTAGTGGGTGCACCCCGCCATAGACGGAAGGCATGCTGCATGGCGGAGTGAATTAATTTCAGATAATTGGACGAAGAACTTGTTTTTTGTGATTTTGATTGTTGATTAAAATGGTTCACAGTGCTCGTCGGTGATGAGGGAGGGAGCCAACCTTATTACTCATCAAACAATCGAACACCGGAGGAAGTGACGTTTCGTGGCGGGGTTCAACGGGGTCGTGGTCTGAAGACGTGCCAATCAATTTTGGATGAGGTTGATTGGGATCATGGCTCTTTAAAGCACTTTGAAGGGATTTTGATTGGTCCACAAGCTCAATTTTGGCCCTTTTGGATGCAGGAAGCATTCATTTCCTTCCCTTGTGGCCGCCATATTTGATCTGGACCCTATTTTAATGCGCTGTACACAAGGCTAGAGGTCGAAGAAGAATACAGACTTCCTCAGACTTGCCTCACTTGGGCTAATGGATGGATTGGATAACGCTGAGAGATTTAGCTTGGCTTACGTTAATTTCGGTTTTTCGGAAAGAAGTAGGCCCCTAAATCAATGTTCCTACGGTAGCGAGTGCACTGAATGAGCAGAGGAGGCATTGCATGGTCTATTCCTCCTCCTCGCATGGAAGGACCCGTCCTAAGGGCATGCCTCATATTACGACGCCGATGAGTATTCTGAGTGCAGCCCAAGTGACTCTAAGCAGACGAAGTGAACAATGCAAGCGCATAGAGTTCGCAGAAAGCTTGTAGTAGCTGTGCAAGTTCTCAGGAAACTCAATCCCATGTCACACCACGCTGAGGAACTCCAAGATGTGACTCATGACAGCGCTCTCAATGTAAGCTTTTCGGATGAAAAGAAAACAATACAAAGATGCTTGGATGTAAACAATGTGATGGGGGTTTACTCAGACCCCGACTTCCGGAGTGAATTTCGTAATAGCGACGAAGAGAGAGACTCATCGCTGACCTTGTGCGGTCAGAGGTTTCTAATTTTGGGCTGAGGGAGTTTATTTAAAGACTACCAGCGCGACAGTGTCTCGCAGTGACACCCCAATTAAGGGCATACACATGCGTCGCAATTCTGACTAATATGTGTGAAGGCTTGTTGATGTGGTGGGTAAGTTTGTCAGATTTGCCTGGTCGAGCAGATAGCAATGATAGTTTTTCCAATTGTTATGTTTCAGCAGCTGTCAATGTTATCAATGACATCGACCTGTCAAAATTGTCAGTAAGGGACGCCATTTTGATGTGCATCGTTGCTGTTTTTAGAAGTATACAGTGGGCTCGTGTCCCAAGCCGAATTTCTCTCTAACTCGAAATTTCTGTTCGCCATATTTTGCCATTTCCCCCAATTTTCCGTACAAAAAACCATCCTCTGAATCGAACTCCTTCTAACTCGAGCTGATTATGATATCCCATGAGAATTCGATTTAGGGGGAGTCGCCTGTATTCGGAATTCCACCTCAGTTGTAAGCACGCAACGTGAATTTCGTCGTGAGATCGGTCGTGATTATGGCTTCAGTGGGCTCGCAAATCGTTGCACCGTAGAAAAGTTGGAGCGTGAGTACTCTCTTTTGGACCTTAAGCCACCAACCAGGCAGAAATTGATTCGAAATGAAGGTATTATAGATGTCGCAGCGACCAATGTTGAAGAAGACACACAAATGTCAATTCGAAGCCGATTTCCATAGCCAGAGAGTCAATCCGGCTTATTTTGGGGTTGGATTTTGGTCTCTGGCGTTGAACTTGAAGGCGGATGACCATAGACAACGTCGTGAGTTCGGTAATTGGGTGCTGCAACTCTTTGGCCGGAGATCCGGGTTCTGGTCAAAACAGCATCCTCTCGGACGTAGGCTATTTTTGGCTCAGGTGACACAGCCCCTAGCAAATGTTCGTTATTGTTCGTTATTGCAGTGAACACAATCCACAAGTGTTCACTAAGCATCGACGAACACTGAACACATTGGCATCATTGGAAGAAGTCACCGTCACCGTGCTCTGCCATATTAACCCACTTTCTGTGGCCAGAGTTCGACATTATCGACATATTCGACCTGTGGTTCCAACAAGACGGCGCTACATGCCATGCAAGCGACGCGACGCTCGAAGTTGTGTCTTGTAGCGACTGAGTCATCCCACGGCGATCGCCAGTTGGGCGCCGCGTTCATGCGACTCGATTATTTTCTCTGGGGCTACGTCAAGTCCTCAGTCTACGACAAAAAGCCAACCACTTTGGACGAACTCGAAAGTAGCAGAGGCTATTTCCGGAATGACGCGCTGCACATATTCGACCGCGTCATCAAAAGTTGTTGCGGCGGCCATTTGAATGACGTGCTATTCCACACATGATGGCATGAATGAAACTTCACAATAAAGCCAGAATCACTTGTATATCTCACACCGTTGTTGCTTTATTTAAATTCCTTCCGCCGTCCTTCTTAGCTGGTCACACTGTGAGCAGTTGGACAACAAAGCAAATTCCAGCAAAGAAACGTTTGTTTACAGAAACAGTGTGTCCTAGAGACTCCTTTGTTCTTCCTCCGACCTTGAGACGCTAGAAGGAAAGAGTTATCTTTAAGGAGCTCCATTCCCTCCATTTCATCTGCATCTGCGAAACCACCATCTGCGAAACCAGCCGCAGATTCACAAAGAAAGACAGACAGACACTGCATTCCTCCCTCACTCTGACCACAAACAAACACCACAAGACCCTAATTCATTTCAGTTTGTAACTGTCACATAAAATAATTAACCGAAGCGTAAACACTCCGAAGAACATCTGTAATACCGCAGAACGCACGCCGCAGCACCAGATCTGCCGCCTCGTCTTTCCACTAAAATTCACTTAATTACTCATAAAATCCGAAAACCAAAATATAAACAAATGGAACATATCCCATTCATTTGTTTATCCGCGCGTTCATGGTGGCGGCTGTGGCACCATCTCACCGCCCCCACACACACGTACAATCAGCGGCAGCGCCAGTCATCTCGTATGGGGGGCCGCCTCCCCAGTCGATCACCGCGCCACAAGACACACATCGCGTCGGGCCTGTCTGGCCCCCCCGCTCCACTCTAAAGAGTGGAATAAATCTTTCAAAAATTATTTCAATTAAATTGTGATTTGTGATGGTCATGTGTTGGGGCTCTGTGCGCTCCGAAAGCTTCGAATGAATGAAACTGGCCAAGTCAATGGATGCCGAGGAATGTGCCCCCAGAACTGACCCACTTTCTGACGGTCCCCTAACGTGTTTCGCCTCGACCAAGGGACAATCACCTCATGTTCGACAAGGGGAGTGTTCCGTGTTCCTTCGCCCTAAATGAGGGAACCAGTTCGACTGCTGATGACATCTTTCAGATTTTTGACCAACCATCCTCATCATCATCATCGTCGTCGTTGTCGTTGTCGTCGTCGACGTCGTTATGAGTGTTCGCGCCGGATATTGACCAACTAATTGACAGCAGCATGCCCCGGCGAACGGGAGAGACTCGCGAAATAATGAATGGGCCGCGTCCAGAGGATGGACGTCTTCTGGCCGGTCCACGGAGGGGGAAGACGAGAATTTAATTGAGAATCACTCGATTATTGCTTCTAATGGAATCTGACTGAAGACGAACGCTTCGCCGAAAGAACTTTTCAACACATCGAGCGCGCCAACAGCCCGAGACCGCTGTTTAATTAAGATTTTGACTTGGAATTCTGTTTAGATCTCAGTGCATCCCATCCATCCATCGGATGGCGATGTGAGAAAGGTGAGAATTGCTTTGAACCGAACAAGCGGAGTATATTTCGCAGCCAAATGTGGTGTTGACCGGCATGTGGGTCATGTTTCTCTCTTTTCGGGTGATTGACTGACACGCGGAAGCTGATTGCGTTGCTAGCGGTGTATCTGTTATTCTCATAGAAGAAAACACCAGAAAAAAAAAAAGATGAAAAATGAAAGAAGGAAGAATTTATAAACATTGTGGACCGTGTGAAGGAAGATGTCTTTCAGTGAAGCAGCCGGCGCGCCGAATTTGGGTCGGCAAAATAACGCAACCGATTACGAAAAAACGGACCGACGTAACGCAGAGATTTGAAGTTTGCACGTTTGATTTGATTTGATTTGGTAATGAGGAAGAGTCTGACGCTGATTTTGATTGCTCCAGGAAGTCGAACACAGGGATGATGAAGAGCTGGGCGAGGAATGTGTGTGCAGTTGTTTGTGGATTGTTATGGTTTTTCGGTGCTCAGGCAAGGCAAGGCAATGCTGATAGTTCACCCCAAGCTGTGTTCTGGGCATCTGTTGTGGCACATGGAAGCTTGATGAGGTACACGAGAAGCTTCAGAGGGTAATGGATGCTTAAATTCCACCCAAGCTGTGTTCTAGGCATCTGTTGTGGTACATGGAAGCTGGATGAGGTACTGCTGATGTACATGAGACGCGTCAGAGGGCAATGGATGCTTAAATTCCACCCAAGCTGTGATCTAGGCATCACATAGAAGCTGGAAGACGTACTGCCAATTTACGCGAGAAGCGTCAATAGGCAATGGATGCTTAAGTTCTTACCATCGGAGAGGTCTGAAGTGGGCTTCTGTAACTCCTTGGCAAGCTTGCTAGCCTGTAAACATGGAGTAGGCGGCATCTGCAGTTTCCCACGTCCTTAAGATAAGACGCAATTTTCTTCGACATCAAGATGTAGACTCAGATCCACTGGAAAGCTGAAGCTACGGAAGCCAACAGGCAGCTCCAAAGTGGCCTGTGTGCTAGCCTATGGGTGTCTCCAGTTGACGCAACAATATTTGACAGCAGGCAAGTCGTCAACTTTTGATAAACGGATGTGAGAGGAAACCCTCCCATCACCAAGCAGTAGTCACTCTCCGCTGGATGGCAAAACAGGAACTGTCTTCGATAAGTCACAGCATAAAGCTGAACCTTGAATATGACGGAACAAAAAAATCGAATGTCAGCATTTTAAGGAACGCCTTCGGAAAAAGCCGCGTACAACACGTCAAACCTCTCATCAAACATGCACCGAACTTCCTGAACCTCTCAGCGCCACTTAGCGCGGCACCGCCTGTCATGTCAATTCTCCAGACAAGCTCATCAAGAGGTATTCACTCGAAAGCATCTCCTTTTTCGGTACAACATAGACCGGTCATTCCCAAGTCAAGCAACAAAAAAACAAGGAACTGTCATTCGATTTGACTTTTTATGGTCAAAACTCAACTGAACTCACATTTTGTCGCAATCGCAAAGGAAGCATACGCGTCACTTTCGACAGGCGGAAGAACGTCCGCCAGCAAAACAAGGAACAACGTCCAAAATCACCATAAACACAAAACACAGTCTCGCCAGACACAGCATTTACAAAACGCATCTTATCGACTATCGAGTCACAGTCTCGGTAATCTGTGCGCGTGTAGATTTCGTTGGCGGTGTCCAGATTTACACACAATCGACGGGATTAGATCGCGCGATCTGGCACAGTCCCTACAACCTCCCCCGGTTTGGTGTCTATTTTCGTTGTGAAGAAAAATAAACGGAACAACGCCGCAGGCGGGAGACGAATGAATGGAGCAGCGCCCATAAACCGATTGACAGTTGAATGTCAAAGTGCTATCTCGAATGGACATACTCGTCGTCGTCGTCGTCGTCGCCGCCGAGCGCAAGCGTATGAATCATTTCGCGGAGAACGTTTGAAACTTTACCATTTCCATGTTGCCCGCAGTGTATGCGTTAGCAACAACGGTAGCTTGACAAGTTTTGTTTCTGTTTTTGCTGGTTTTTTTTTTTCTCCAACTCTCCTTTTTATTTCACTGGACCGTGTGTCGTGCTGGTGGAAGGCGGAACCGCATAAGACAAAACGATTTCCATATACGAGAAGCAAGCGCTGACTCTCCGGCGGATAGAACAGGAAAAAATCAATTTTAATAAGTTTTGACGCGTATGTGTGTCCACCGCCCCGGTCGTATGCATGTGATTGAGTAGGAGTTCGGCTAGCGGTACTAATTTGTCGTCATGTCGTTCAGATATAATTGTTTTCGGTCCCCGCGCCCCACCCCAGCCTCCTCCATCGTCATTTGTATGCCGAAGCGAGTGTGTAAACAATAATTGGCCTTTATGTTAAGCTACCACGATACACTCAAGCGATGGGACGGCGGGCGAGCGGAGCACTGGGGGGGACAATATCTTTCGTATCTCGCGGTCGGTCGGATACATTTTGATTTCGTATGCAAGTAGGATAAATTTCGTATGCAAATATTTTGATTTGCACAAGCAATTTGTGCAATTTTCTGTGCCGTTTTTTTCGTTTTTTTTTTGTATTTGGGTAAATTAGTACGTTTGTGCTAAATAGTTGGGCACCATTTTATTTTCCTTCCTTCTGTTGGTTTTGCGATGCTCATTGAAACAAAGCACCGGCTTTGTGATTAAATTGGGAAATAGCTAAAGGCTCCATTGGTCTATTGTTTGTGTTGCGCGTGTTTGGCAAAAGGAACTAATGACAAAAAACAACAGAGCTTCGTTGTTGCTTTCAAATGTTGATGAAATCTTGTGAATTTTGTTGCAATTGCGATTAAGGACATTCACATCATCATTTAGCAAGCCAATTCGGCAGCAGGAACATGTTTGAACAAGAAGTCCGGTCGAATGTGAAAGAGACTTTTTCAGTCAGTGGCGTTCTTGTTGATTCTCATGGTTATGAGGGGTTTGGCCGAAAACCCACTTTTGAATTGAATTGCTGATCGGTGGTAGATTGCGTCATATTTTGATACTCTTCAGCTTAGAGTTGGCATATGCGGAGGAGTGCGCAAACTTCTGTATGATTTTTATGACAATGTCTGATGTGCTGAAGCAAGTTTCAAGTGTCTAAGCCTTTTTAAGGTGTGAACGAAAGATGGAAGTCCACTTTAGGCACACGTCTGGAAACGCAGAGTAGGCATCTGAAGTGTAATCAGAAGCAAAAGGAAGACCGAATTTCCCGTACAAATAGCCGGCATTAAGGCTTTTGTGGCCGCCGTAGTGGGCTCTACCTCTTTCTAGTCACTGAAAGTGTTCGAACAGCATTCCTGCTTGAAGGCAGGAGTGTCACGGCGTGGAGCTAGGACCGTCAAGTCTTGGAGGCACGATTGTCAAGGCTTGGAGCGAGGACTGTCAAGGCTTGGAGGTAGGACTGCAAATGTTTGGAGGCTGAATGGAGCTAGAACTGTCACGGCTTGGGGTGTGGACTGTAAAAGCTTAAAGGCAGGACTGTCAAGGCATGGAGGCAGGACTGTCAAGGCATGGATGCAGGACTGTCAAGGCTTTGAGGCAGTCCTAAAAGGATGAAGTTCAGGACGCCTCTCTCTGGTTGGCTACATGGTTGATTTATTCGGGAATGATCTATTATTATTGTCCTCACATGCAACGGGCCGAAACATAATCGCAAATATGTACGTAAGCTCGACAATCTTTGAGAACTCCATCACACAATCTGAAGATGGAATGCACTTTGATGTCTTGCTTCGTTGTGTTGGACCTCAGGAGAGCAACAAATGTGATTTGGTGTGGCTTTTTCTTGTGAGAAGCTAGAGCTGCAGCTTTGCGTACTTGCGTCGTCCTACTGTCCAAAGTAGGACCTCGACTTCAATCCAACAAGTGATTAGTACATGATAATCTTCTTCAGGATTAATATTCGTCATCAGAATATAAGTCGCATGCTATCAAAACTGAGACGTTATCCGAATCACTCACTCACTCACTTTGATCATCTTTGATTGCATCACAAACCACTTTTCTAGAACTCCGAATGTCTCACGATGGATGTTCTTCTCCGTCAAATAAACCAAACATCACTCACTCTGTTTGCTTTCCTGCTGCTGTCACCGAATTTTCAAAAGTTCCCCCAAGTTTCACGGGCTCACAAAAACAAACGTAACCCCCAAGCACACCTGAATCACATAATTTACATCAGAAACCCGGTAGTTTTTTTCCCTCGTCCACAATTCACTGAGCAAGCTCTCATAAATCACCGCCGTGTTATCCAATGTTCCAGACAACAAGACGGAGTCTTACACAAAAACTGATTCCAATACAAAATCATATGGAATTCCATTCATGCCAAAAATAAACTAGGTTATCTACTAATTCAAATTCAACAAATGTATAACTGATGTTTTGTTGACATTTGCCTCTCAAACGTAATGCCCAGCAACAACAAGAAGAAATTCACTCACTCTCGTCGAAACGAACATACTGCGCGCCTCGGCGCAAGACCTCCTCAAGCGAATTCCAATCGCAATGCACGCAGTAATTGCAAGAAACAAACGAAACCAAAGCTCAGAGCCAAAAAAAAGCCGATCAGAAAATGCCAAAAAAAGAAGAAAGACGGAGACGACGACGAAGAAACCGTGTTTTATGGTCAAAATCTTGACAGAAAGCAAAATACGAAAAAAATGGCCGTGTTACGTGGAAATGTTATGCCTTAAGACATGTCAACTGATAAGTCGCTTTTTTTCTGGTTTTTTTTTTCGCGAACTGCACACACACCCACCCACCCCACCCTCTCGCCCGCCCGCCAGCCAGCAGCCAGTGAGACTGCACACAGTCATTACTCACGATCGTGTACGGCTTATGGAATGATCGAGTCAATGTGGATTGGCCACATTTGTGGAACGTGTTTGAATTTCAATTTGACCGAAAGCAGAAAGAAAATGCAATTCAATGCCAAAAATTTTGTTTTATCAGCAATATTTGCGTTGAATTATGAAATTCTGTATCTTCTTTTGCTGTTTTTTTTACAGTTTTCTTGTGTCAATCGTCTCATCATTAGCTTGGGACGCACACAAGCGCGAGATATCGTCGCGTGGAATGTAAATAGGAGAAAAGGTAAAAAGACAATTGTACAGGCCTCAAGTGTGGTGGGCGAGACCGGCGTGTATCTCATCAGAGGCGACGGGATTACAGACGGAATTTGGAAATGTTTTTGTTTATTCGGCAATTTATGCAAATGTACTTCTTTTCTTTTTTCTCTCCTTTTCTGTTTCCTTCTTTTATTTTACGCAATAATTCGTATAAGTGTTTGGGACGAGTGATGGATGGCGCGGCACACAATTGAGGGGTAATAAAACGTAGCGCCAGATTTGGCAACAATTTCGGTGATATTACGCCCACTAAAGATTTGGTTAAGTTGTCTGCAATGTTGTTTTACGGGAGGGACGTACGTTTTTTTGTTGACACATTTACTTGGGGTTTCTGGTCGAAATGTGCGACTCTGTTGTTCTATTCTATGTAAGGAAAATTTATTTTTGAACAGAAGTCTTCATTTTTTTTGTCGAACGTTTCATATGCTTAGGCAAAGCACATTTAGGTGTTTGGCGAAGGTGTAGTTGCCCGTTAGTACGCCGGTAAATCATCTGCAGTCTTTTCTGTTAGGAGATAACAAGAATGCCGCGAATTTCTTACAAACATTAGGGAGTATGCGCTTGGTTTGTCTACGTCCTGGAGAATCATGGCCCCTCCGGTTGTGCTCTCGAGAAGCCTAGCACATCGATGGAAGCCCTAATTAAGGACGCGGGTAATTCCAACGCAGGTTCGCATCCTAAGAACAGAAGTCAGTTGCTTTTTAATGTCATCGAGCAGAATATGAATAAAGCACTCCTAATTGGTGTAAAAATTACATAATTTCGACGTTGGCAACTTCTGCAACTTTCGATGGTCGAAGTTTCAAAATACACAGAAAACTTCCTTTACAGCCGTAGTTGCTGTGTTGTAGGGGCAGAGCGTGGATAATAAATCGAACATTTGGTACTGAACGCAATTTCAACGTCCTTTTACGATGACGGTCGAAATTGCAACAAAACAAAAAAACGCTGGATTTTATTTTTATCGAGAGTATGTTCGTAACAAAAGGGCCATTCCATGATTCAGGTTACCTATAATTGAGGGTACATTTGATAGCCCTGGTGGGTAGCGCGAAGTACCTTGGAATAATCCTAGACAGTAGATAAATGAATGAGTAAAGGAAGCGGCCAGCGCCTGAATACCAGGACATGCGGCAAAAAATGCGGACCTTACTCCAAAACAATCCTGTGGATGGATGTACACAGCGATTGTCAGACCTGCACTTGACATATGGCAACTTAATCTCTTGGCAGGCTTTCCTGAAATCCACCAACCTAAAGGCATGCGGCGGCCGTAGCATTTGGGTACTTGCGTCGACTCCTACGCACTTGAACCTCGGTTTCTGGGTTCGAATCGCATAATTTACACCACTTTCGAGTCACTGACAATGCTCAAAGAGTAGTCCTGAATAGAAAAAGCTTCTTAAACTTGGCCGAGTCGGCATAAAACTGTAGGTCCCTTCCACTCGTGAGAGAATAATAGCAGGCAAAACACGAGTAGTTGCTGAGAAGCTAGATCGCCCTCTACTGGCTGTAGCGCCATCCATATCATTATTATTAAAAGCATTAACAAGAATTCAGAACCTTGCATGACTGGGTGTTACACGGGCAATAAGCACTACTCCAACGGCGCATACTAGACATACTTTTAGTTGACCACAATATGCAGGCGACTGCTGCAAAGATCGCCTTAAGAATCAACTAATCCAGTGGCTAACTGCCAAGCAAGTATACTGGATTCAATTCAAATTGAACAAGTCGAAAGCGACTATACTCCTCTTTTCATTGACTTCGTAATACCCTGCCGGTGCTAATTTCTAAGTTGGGAGGAGTGGACTACAAATGAGCACATCAACAACGCGACCATCCACGTTTAGACAGATCGATGGAAGATGCAGGCGCGGGCATTTTCTCCGAATTGTCAAACATGCACTGATCCATCAGAATGCCTGAATATGGCAGTGTTTTCCCAGTGGCGTACCTGTCTGTCAAGGAAGCGGTCAGAATGATATCAATGTTGAGCGGCCATCAAAGCAATTTTGTCAACAGAAATCAAGTCGAAACGAAGATCTGCAGGTTCTCAGCACACAGCCCTCGATTTCTTTATGCCGGGTCTCAGGTCACAGGGACAAAGTCAGCTTGCCAGGAAAGGGGCTGAAATGGATCAAACCACCTCGTACGGATGTCAAACAGAACCAGAAGGTGGAACTCTCTAAGTACCTTCGAGACTACTCGGATGATGTGGCTCAAGTCTGACAAAAAGTTGTTAGCGTAGCGCCAACTGGCTATATTAATTTTATTTCATTTATTGCTTATATAGTATCGCTGTACATTAAGAATATTATATTCAAATGAAGGATTCCGAAATAAAAACGACGACGGAAAAAGCGGGTATCCCTGAGACCCAGACTACCTCTGCCATGGCCCAAGCCTCTGTAAGCTGAACCGCCAGACCATTGGAAGAACATTTCTTCCAAGACCTGCAGGATCTAGCACAAATCCAACTAAAATCTCTTTTCATGTTTTTGAGGATTTCATGATGGCTGTGCAACACTCTCTCATGCCGGGTACGATGGAGGTGTAAAGAGCAGACATTACTCCAACGGGGAGGTGTTTCAGACTCGTGTACCCATCTGCCTAGCCTAACTTCAGCTACATATGTGCGAAGACCTAGTCAAAAAGTCTTGAAAGTGTCAGTTTTTTGATAATTTCCCTAAATGCAGCAAATTTGTACGCTGTTTATAGTGAAGGCCTTGTCTGCTGAGGACACATCTCTGTGGCAATAAAAAGCCGGTGAAAGCCTTTGACTTTTTGAGCTTGGTGGTTCAAATTTCAAAAAATTGATGGAGCTGGGCTTTGTTCTATGAAGAGAGACGCCGAAATTTAGAGTCAGTTTCGATCACTTCCCTGAAAGCAGCCAAGCTTGGGACTTTTGGTCTTCCGCGACAATAACATTAAGGTGGCGCTGCAGTCCGAGGTGGACCTGGGCCTCAACCAACAAGCGTCTCCAGCCAGCTCGATCTTAAGCTAGCTGTCTCCAGTTTCGCACGCATAGTTGGTTGAGGTCCCTTTCCACTTGCGTGCCCCACCTGAGTCATAGTCTTCCTCTACTGCGCCGTCCCTAGGGGGTGGATTCGAAGACTTTTCGGGCCGGAGCATTGGTTTCCATCCGCTCTACATGACCTAGCCGTCTCAATCGTTGGATCTTCACTCTTCTAGCTAAGTCGATGTCACTAAACAGCCCGTATAGTTCGTCAGTATATCTCCTCCACCATTCACCATCTATGCAGACGGGACCGAAAATCACACGAAGAATTTTCCTCTCGAAGCAATCAAGAGCAGCTTCCGCGCCATATAGCAGGACTGAGACGATTAAGGTCTTGTAAAGCGTTACCTTGGTTGTTCGAGAGAGGGCTTTGTTTACCAATTGCTTTCTTAGCCCAAAGAAGCAGCGATTGGCAAGAGTTATTCATCGTTTTATTCCAGCGCTGGTGTCATTGTCTGAATTGATAGCGGTGCCTAGGTAGACAAAGTTTTTGACTACCTCAAAGTTATATCTGTCTGCGGTGACGTTCTGATCGATACGTCGGTGTTGGGTGTCCTTTCTCGTTGACAGCATATACTTGGTCTTACCCTCGTTTACCGCTAAGCCCATCTTCGCGGCCTCCGTTGCAATACCCACAAAAGCGCCATTGACATCACACTGCGTTCCTCCGATAATGTCAATATCGTCGGCATATGCGAGTAGTTGGACGGATTAGTAGTAGTTGGTGTTGGCGTTCGAGTTTTAAACGATTCTTTCAAGAACGATGTTGAAAAAGTCGCATGACAGCGCGTCGCCTTGTCTGAATCCTTTTTTGACATCAAAGGTCTCGGTTAGATCTTTACCGACCTTGATGGAGTGACAATAATGCTGGCCTCTATTTGCTTCTGCCACTATGCGAAGAGGGAAGTCGAAATTTAGAAGCCCTGTTCATCCAATTCGTACTAAACGCGGCATTTTGTTTGGATCATTTCCAAACCTGAATATGTTTATAGAGAAACAATTGCACTCCATCTCCATTTGAGGTCATATTTCCACCATTCGCCTCTTTAACTCTTGTCACCATCGCCATCGATTCGTCCCCATTTCCCCAAGAGCTTAATTCAGTCGCACTAAAAATCCAAATCAAATTCTCTTTCAAATGCAAGCGCAACAAACACAAAAACTAGTTCCTGTGGGGACCTCATTAAATAACACGTTCCCCTACTGCCCTCCTTGTTCGCACAGCCGTGTGCATTCGGTCAGCAATTTCAAAAGGCTTTTCTATGCACCTCCTTCACACACATCCAGACATCCACCCACCCACCGACCGTCACCGTCACAAATCTCTCGAAAAATCCGTTTCATTTTCATTTCAGAATGCATTCCACATCACGGTGTCGCCACCCATCAAGCGGCGCGCTGTTTACACATCGCCTCTAATCCCTCATCCTCGGCCCCGGTGACACCACCCTAATCCGAGTCACACAGCCGCACAAAAAAATTCTAGGCCACCTTTCCAAATCCACAAATCAAAATACAAACGAAAACGTATCTCTCCTCGTCGTAGACCGTAGACGACGACGACGACGCCGCCGCGCATTCACACACATCGCATCGAAATCTATTTCAGTTTTAATCTAAAAATACACGATATGTATCTTTGAATCATTTTTCGGTGCAACATATTGTCGCCAAGCAGCCAGGGCAGCGAGATGCTTGCACAGCACACACAACGGCGCGCCGACCGTGCCGCCTCTGGAGATTGGTGGTATGGAGTGCAACAGTTTACGATGGTGCCTCTGTGGGGGAGCGGTAGTTGTGCACACGTTGGCCTTGATTCCCTCTCACCCTGTCACATGACATGCTGGCAAATATTCGAAAGGTTTTTCTGTTCGATTTGGGAAATGCATGCACCAGTGTCCGTCTGTATCTGCATAGAGCGCCGCAGCAGCGGCTCACAAAGAAAAGCCACGCTAACCCAGTCCTCCATCATCATATCGAAGGTGGAGTGGCGGTGACGGCGGCAGCCGACATCGTAGAGCGCAACGGCACACAGCTCCCAGGCACAGGCAACTATGTAAATCCGTCTATAAGTCATAAAATCCACAAAGGTAATGGCGGATAATTAGCAGTTGTTACCTGCTCCGTGCAAGTATCGAACAATAAATTTCCATCGTTCAGCGTGTTCTGTGTGTCCCCTCCAGATAGAGTATCTCTCTTTGCTTCTGCAAAAAATGAAACACTTTGTCTTGGGCGCTCAAATTAGAATGTTCGCGTTCAGATGTAAATTTTTGTGTCTCTATCCCCGTGAGACTGGCGACGCGGTTACAGCACCGATTGCGCTCGCGCCTCAGTCCGGATCGATGATAATTAGCTTTGACCGTAAATTGCTGCGATCTCATATTTCGTTGTCTACGGGTGCGCGCCTATGCGCCGATGTGTGCCGTCCTGTGAAGTGCGATATTCGCACGATAAATGTCGGCCAATCTAATGAGTATGACCTTTGCGGATGCGATCTTCAAACAGAGTGGTCATGACTTGCAATTACCCGCCCGTGGAGGAGGTGGAGTCCCCGGCGACGTTGATGCGATTCCGAGTTCCAGCTTTGGATGGATAATTGATGGCGGGTAAGTGCATAGGAAGAGCTTATGGCGGATATAATTTGTTAATTGTGGTTTTTAATTTCACGGATTATCCGACGGCTTTGTAGTGGACGTCTATTTATGGGAGGGTGGCTGGCATTTGTTGTACCTTGGGCGTGTGGTGCCGGATTGAGTTGATTGAGTTTGCGTGGAAGAAGAGGGTGTGGCAGGAGACGATTGCCGGTGACATCTGGACTCAGCAGTTTATGAGCTCAAAGGCTGTTATGAACTGCCGCGACTCATTTAGGTCCAGCAGCCACCATAAGGTCAAACTCTGCTGGGTTCCAAGTCACAGCTCAATAGCTGGGAACGAGGGAGCAGACGAACCAGCCAGGCAAGGGTCTGAAATAGACATACATTCCGAAGTGGACATATCACTACGACCACCGATCAGTGTGCTATAAGCGACATAACACAAAAAGAAGACAATTCGTCCTGGCTCCCAAGAAATGACTGCCACACGACAAGATCAACGTGACCAGAGCTTAACAAGGTCAAGACAAAGAAGCTTCTGGAGTTAGACTGTAACTCGACCCGTGCGCTCGCCGGAGTGATCACAGCGGGATGCTCCGAAAATGGAACGCGGCATCCAGCGATATCTGCCGGAACTGCGGCGACGAGGAAGAAACCGAGACCAAGACCGTCCAAAATCTGATGTGCCAATGCCCAGCTCTGCAGAATCGGCGCCTAGCCTTGCGGATTCTTCACAGAGACTGCTGACTTAACGAATGCAGACATATCGGATCTCTTCAGATTCGTAAAGAGCGCGGGGTGGTTTAAGACATCACGCTTTAGGACAGCACGACAGAATAGGTTAATGGAATATGTACCCCAAAAATGAAGGGATTCAATGGGCCCTATGGCCTCCGAGTGGAAGTCATGTTCAACCATCACACTCCCCTCCAAAACCTAACCTAACCTAGTTCAGCAGTTTTAAGGACACACAACAAACTGCTTTCCCCGAGGCTTGAGGCCCAGGTCCACTCCGGACTGTAGCGCCACACAACGAAAAAAAAATAAACTTCTCAGAGGAACAAACTTCATTAAACCCTTTTTACGCTCATTGGCCGTCTGTTGGCGGTGCCGTGAGTTTTGGTAGGTAGCGGTGGCTTAAAAGCATTCTGCCACCCCGTAGACCCTAAACCTACTTATAGAAATTCAGCTAGTACTGGCGATGCAGTTCCTCCGCACGGATCACGGTTAAGTCGGAATGATCGTTGCAAAAATCTACTGTGAATTTGAATCTGAATCAGAATCAGAGTGCCGACAGAACCTGACAAGTGACATTGAAGATGAAAGATGCTCTCCGCTTCCTCCTCATCTGTGGAACTTCTGCAGAAATCAGTCATTAGCATGCTCTTCTAGCAGACAGTGCCTAGTAATGACGCCGATCACAATGCTTTTATTGACTCTGTCTAGAGATAGTGGGCTTTCGGAGCGTTCGCGGCTAGGTTTAGCCCAACTCATACAGGATTTGGATTTAGACTTTGTAGCCTTGGTAGGTTGTGAGGGAATCTGTCTGGACTCTGAAAGCGGGACAGAGTAGCTCTTGTCTGCTTCAAAATTTCCTAGTACATCTCCATGGTCTGCCACCCAACACAAACGTATTCTTAAACATCGTCGTTGGATTATGTGTCACTGGTTCTCCTCCCATATTTCGGATCAAACCGAGAATGAGGCAAATCATGCAGTTTCACGTGGATCCTGCACAAGTTAACGACTCGTAAAATACCTCGCCAATCTACCAAAAAGCTAGGAATTGCAAGGAATACAATTCAGGTTATGGAATGGCTAGCAGAGCCTCCAGACTTGAACCCCATGGAAAATCTTTCGACTGATGCTGACAAGGCATTGTTCCAACGTTCTGGAAGAGTTACAACGCCTCCTTTGCAAAAGTTGGCAGACTTATGGGTAAGAATGTTTTCCAGGTGCGTCAGATGGAGCAAGGTCTGGCGAGTACAGTGTTCTTAGCCAAATGAATTCGGCTTTTGTTTTGTCACTAAAGCTGTGTGTGGTCTGGCGATGTCATGATGTAAACCAACACCCTAAATTACTTTCCATTCCAAGCATATACAGTCTCTGCGACACGGTTGTATGGGTGCTATTAAGCCGCGAACCAATCTGTGGTGTCGCCAGATTCCTGTCAACAGTAGCTGCAAGCCAAGATTTGACCGTCGTCCAAAGTGAACAGGGAACGAAAGCGTTTATTGCCAACGCTGACAAAAAAAAACTCTGATTAATGCACGCATGAGAGATCTCCAGGCCACTTGATCCTCCGCCATCGACTCCAACTCATCAGGAGTTATGCCCAAGCGCAACCAGGCGACTTTTTGGGACTTGGTCCAACCACCTCCTGGGCCTGCCAAACGGTCGCCTAACTGATGGAATCGCATTAAAGGCACGCCGCGGAAGTCGTGATGATGAGGACATTCGTGCCACGTGACTAAACCATCGAAGCATAGCCCTTTCCGTTCGAAGAAGCAGCTGCTCTACATTGAGTTCCTCGCGTACTGCTATGTTTCTCACCCTATCCCGCCGAGTAACTCTGTTGTGGGAGTCGCTTTTATTCGCGATCCTATTCTTTCGATGGTGGTGGCCCGTGGCGTTGTGGGTATGTGCGTCGACTCCTACGCACTTGGACCTACCTGTCTGGGTTCGATTCCTGGTACGACAAGAAATACTTTTCACGGCCCCACCTCTTTCGAGTCACTGACAATGCTCAAAGAGTATAACTGTCTAGAAAGAGCTTCTCAAACTTGGCCATTCGGAGTCGGCATAAAACTGTAGGTCCCTTCCACTCGTGATAGAACAATAGCACGCACAACACGAGTGGTTGCTGAGAAGCTAGGCCCTGGCCCTCTACGGGCTGTGGCGCCACCCATACATATATTATTTCGATCAAAAAACAATGACCAACCAAATAAATCAGCTGTACACCCCAAAGAACACAGTCCAATGGCGTCAATTTTGCTCTGAAAGAAGCTATCGCTTGCCCAACTTTCATTTCATTTCATTTCTGACAAAACTTCACTAACTTCGTACAGAATTAGTTTCCATCGAGAAATGAGATCAAGTTGAGAATCGGTGTTAAATAAACAAGATGCCTTCGACATCGCTTTCAATGAGTGACTGTTCGCAACCATCGACTTCCTTTCGCCACTGCTTGTGAAAAAACGAATTGAGAAATTCAATGTCTCTTACGACTTGACACCAAAGAGCTACGAAAGACAACTATTTTCAGTGTCACCTCTTACAAACCTGCCACAACAGAGCAATCATTTCACGCGAAGTACGCCGCACGACAAAAGCAAAACGTTTCCAGTTCATTTACGTCATTCGGTGACCAACTTGTCTGCAATTGTGTGACATCATTTGGGCGGGTTCTTGTTTTCCTTAAATAATGGTATGTAAATTCATGTTTAATTAGTCTAAACCATAGAAACCGGACTTGAAATGAGATGAATGAAGAAATTCCGCAAAAAATTATATAGATTAAAAAAAAAAAGAATAAATAAAAAAAATATATGATCACTGGTTCACATTTAGCCAGAACAACTTTTCAGACAAAATGTCAATGTTCATGCTTTGATTTGATATGAACATATCAGCTAGTCGTTGGAAATTAATCGCTTTTGTGTGGAATTCAAATTGTAACCTGTAAATGAATCATCGTCACTTTTGATGGGACAAGCTGGAAGGGGCTGATGTATGTTCTTGCTACTTTTTCACTCTTTTTACGCTCATTGGCCGTTAATGAGCTGACATATCCGATAACAGATTGAGTCTCTGTTCAAATCTGACCAAAAGCTGGTGATTTTTTCATGAACTAAGCCCCTTGACATCTCCATTCAGTCGCAACTAGCGCCATTCATAGTCAATTTTTGCATCGGAAATCAAGCTTCAGTCGTTAATCTGCGTTGATCCACTTTTTTATGCGCCACCTTGTCACTCATTTCTTAATTTTATTGATTTGTTTACACCAACTGCTGGGTTATCAAAAACCGCTGAAACTTCAGTGACAAAAAAAAAAAGATCTTCCTTGACCTCGAACCACTTATCAAGGTCGGCGTGCGACTGTGACTCGCGCAGGGAAAAGACAGCATCACTTGATAACCTTTCCCAAACCCGTCTCATCTCATTATCAACATCATTAGCACTCATTTACCTCATCCCTCTCCCTCTCCCCACCCCTCGGCCACAGTCAGACTAGTTATAATTTATCACCGGCCAGTGTGTGTCCTTAGCCACGGATTCGCAACACATTTCAGCCCCACATACCACCTTTCATTTTCCGCAATGACTACCGTGACAATCTTTATTAATCTCTTTAATTTCATTTCGTTTACACTCAAGTAAGCGGAACACATTCTCTCCGACGAAATCCGCCGTCGAAGGTCATCCGACCGTCCATGTGCACATGTCCTCGCCGAGGGAAGCTGGGACCACAAAAAAAAAGGAATTCTTTCGCAACACGGAGGCAGAGAGACGTTGGCGACCAACAGCTGTCACACACACACACACACACACATTTCAGACGGTCGGTTATGTAAGGCGCTTTTGTCGAAGGCATTCTTCAGCCCTAGCCACAAGCGTTCGTTCGTTCGTCGGGGGCCCGACGGGGGTTGCGATCGAGAGCACGTTTGCTGTGTTCCACCATAGAACTCGATATGAAATTAAATAATTTTTCTTTTTTGTCTGCATTTAGTCGAGGAGGTGAAACCGCACAATAGGAGATTTTACGATTTGTTCGTGCCGTCAACTGATGCTGGGTATCTATCTATCTGTCTGTCAGTCAGATACTCAGCGGCAGTGCCGAGGGATTGCAAAATCATTTCGGTTTCACGTACTGCGAGTGGTGGCTAACGTAATAAAATGCGAAATTAAATTGACGCGAATCTGTCTGTGATGCCGTGTGGGGTGTCTGTCTGGGGCTGTGCGTCGAGAGGAAGGGCGGGGGGATGGGAAAATGAGAAAAATTACGATACGCCACATAATTTGACGGAAAACTAAAGTGAAACAGTGACAAATGACTGCGCCTGGCGACACGGTGGTCGACGTTGCCACTGTCTCCAACCACCGCTGCGCGCCATGGTTTCTTAAGTTTGCCAAGGAATCGAGCCGCTGAGGTATTTTGTTTGTCACTTGGTAATGAGTTGCTTGGTATTTTGAAGGTTAATCTGATGGGAGGAGAGTTAAGAGGGTTGTTATTCGATGCGCTTTTACGGATCAGTTGTGAGTCTCTTATACAATTGCTTGGATAATCGCTCCATATGTGAAGGCTTGACAAGAGTGCTGGTTTCGAGGGAAAGTCACTTTCTTTCACTCTTTTCAGTCTTTATCGAGTGCAGTGGCTCCGTCACATCGAGCCCATGGACACCAGTGCTAAGCTAAGAGGGACTTCTATTAGAGGAAGCGTGAATTTCCGTCTTGATGACTGCAAGCTGATTCATTTAAGAGGGTCGTCGTATCAGAGCCTCCTTGTTCGGAGATGGAGATGAAGCGTGAATCTCCGGTATTAGGTATTAGGCCAGCTTGGTCTTGATGACTCAAGCAACGTGCCCTGGACATCAATGATGCAAGCCAACTCTAGCTCGGGAACAGATCGTCCATTGGTCCCAGGCCTGATAAGTAGGCCTTGAGTTTTTGTGTTGCCACTGAACGGAGGACTCCAGTCAAGTCATACGGCTTTCTTTTACATCAGCGGCTATGTTACTCTACGAAAACTACTAATGTTAAGCAAAAAAAAATCCAAACAGCGATTTTATCACAGTGATTGGAAAATCGCTTTCGCAGTCTGAAGCGATTGAGGTGCTACATGTTCGTAGTAGGTTCAAATCGCCCCCACTAATGTTTCACAGTCATAACCACGGTCCGAAATCATACTCTTTTTCAACCCCATTCGTATATTCATTCACACAAGCTATTTCATTTGATAATCATAATGTGTCGTAGTTGCGAATAAAATGTTGTCCGTGTGAACAAAATCGGAATATGCCATGCTGTACTCTTAGATTTTGTCTATGTTGTCCAACATCCTTTACAATAATCTTGAATTTTCGAAGTCCGGGGTACTGCCTATTTGAAGTGGGCTAAAAAAATTATAAAGGGTGATTTTTTAAAAGCTATAGGAAAGTTTTTCAAAAAAAAAAGCACATAAATTTCAGAAAAATTCATGAAATCTTTGTTTGAATCGATAGTACGGTCCATATAATTTAATGTTTGAAGATTATTTCATGCAAATGTTGACCATGACTGCGCCTCAAATGGTCCATCCGCTTAGTCCAATTTTGGCATACTCTTTCCAACATTTCGGCCGGTCTCTCACGAATAAATGCTTCAATGTTGTCTTTCAATGCGTCAATTGAAGCGGGCTTGTCTGTATAGACATGAGCTTTAACATAGACCCACAAAAAATAGATAGTCTAAAGGCGTTAAATCGCACGATCTAGGCGGCCAATTGACCGGTCCCGAACGTGAAATAAAATGTTCACCGAACTCGCCCCTCAATAAGTCCATTGTTGCGCGTGCTGTGTGGCATGTGGCACCGTCTTATTGAAACCACATGTCATGGAAGTCAAGCTCTTGCATTTTGGGCAAAAAAAAAGCTGGATATCATCTCACGGTAGCGCTCACCATTCACAGTTACGTTACGATTCGCATCATCTTTGAGGAAGTACGGTCCAATGATGCCACCAGCCCATAAACCGCACCAAACTGTGACTTTTTCTGGATGCATTGGTAGCTCTTGCAATGCTTCTGACTGATATTCACTCCAAAATCGACAATTCTGCTTATTTACGTACCCATTGAGCCGAAAATGAGCTGACCATAAAATGGAAGAAGCGCGCGATGAACTTTCTTAACAGAGCACACATTTTGATAATAAAATTCAATAATTTGCAAGCGTTGTTCGTTTGTAAGACGATTTATGGTTAAATTATAGACCAAACTGAAGATGTTTTGACAGTGAAACAAAACACGAAACGTGCGTCAGCTGTTTAAACCAGTGTTGCCAAAAAGATAATATCTAAAAAATCACCTTTTATTATTATTATGTCCTCAATTGTTAAACGACAAAAGATTAGTTTTTGTGGAATTTTTATTTACAGAGATGAACTAGTTTAGAATTGCCGCATTCATAGTCAGTGAATCAATGAATCTTCCACCGGTTCACATCAGCTTGAATTTTCGCGTTCATAGATTATATAGCACAAAAAAAATTTGGATTGAAAACTCGAAATCGCAGTTTAAAATCATTGTGATTGGGAAATCGCTATCACAGTTGTAAATATATGCGAAAATAAAATCACTACTTAGCCCAACTCTAAAAACTACGCTTCAAATTCGCAAATCACGTTTTTGAACGACCTGAACGTTCGACGTCACTTGTGCTGCTGCAGAATCAAGGAGGAACTACGGAATTCAAGCTTCCGTGGCGTCGATTGGATCTGGACACCTTGCGTAAGGGGTGCAGGAAGCTCTTCAGTAGAAAACATTTGCGAGATGCTATTGGCTGGACCATTTATAGAAGAGCAGAGCTTGGGTGGGGTCAGAAGTTAGAAGAACAGAGCTTAGATGGGGTCGTGGAGATTTTTTTGCTCCAAACTCAAGAATGAACTAGCATCAGTTCTAGGTGTCTATGTCCTCGGAACTCGGCAAAGGGACCCCTCACAGTCTGTCGAAAGAAACTTCATCTTCATCAGTATCTTCGAAATTCCCAGTAATCTTCTCAAAAATCGTTCACAAAGCTGTCTATGAAGTCCATGGACTTAAGAGCATTTTCCTCATGGTTCTAAACTTCATGTAGCGACTGTTCAAAACGGACACATCAATGAAACACGTCACGCCACATCACCGCCTCCTTACGTCAGTGCGTTTGTGAAATAAAGTTTCCAATTACGCCCAATTTCCCGACGCTTTCCTTCTCCATTAATTAACAGCAGGACAACAACAACGCATCATTTTCAATTTGGAACAGACCACCGAACACGTTTCGAATTTTCTCACACAACGCTTCCGGCAAACCGCCTCTCTAAGTAAGCGCATACATTACCCACATTTCAAGTTCTCCATCAACATCACCAAGTGACACTTTACGACTGTTTCACTTCCAGCCCAAGGGGAAGGAAAAATGAAAAACTCATCTGACACGTCTGCCTGTACCTGCGCTGCAGTCATTAGATAATCACATTGTCCTTATCTGTCCCTAGTCAGGCCGTAAACATATCACCAGCGCCGCACACCCAACGACGATTTGTGCGACGTAAAACAAAATAATTAATTACCGTCCGGCATAATCAGTGATTAGGTCTAAAGGTCACCTGAAAGTCTAGAGCTTACCGCATGCGGGCAACAAGCCACCACAAGACAGTCGCGGCACGTCATTCGTTCTCTTACCTGAAACGAGAGAAAGCAAAAAAAAACACAAAAATGAGTATTGGACGAAGTCTTGCACATGCACACATACGTATATAATTAATTAACAAAGTCATAAAACAAAAAAAAAAAACAAAAAACCAAACCAAACCCCAGTCGGTGTGTTTATCTGTTCGATGACAGAAGGCCCAAACCGAAGCGCACACAAAAGGCTGCTCTATCCGACTGCAGAAAGTGCGCATTCGAGTACGAAGAACAAAGTCGTATCTTTTATCTTCTATGGCCGTCAAGAATTGTCCTCAATTTCTTGAGAAGCAAAAAAAAAAAATAACTACTTGCACCTCCTCCACACCCAGCCAAGGCACCCGCCACCACCGTCCGACGACGGCCAACTCTGCAACACCATCGCTTGCACTTTGTTGTCGTTGTCGTCGTCGCCAGCGTCGTGGTCGTCGTTGCACACTGATGCATGGACTGTGTGCACAAGTGTGAGCGGTGCCTTAGACTCTGTGTTGGGGGCATATTTCTCGTTTTATCCGCATTATTTTGTAATTTTCCAGCGGCGAACATCAAACAAAACGCAAAAAAAAAACGACGAAAGGAAAATGCAAATTACACAAAACAGAAAAATAAATGGAAAAACGCTTGACAGGAACTTAATGGAGAACTGCGCGAACAGGAGTGGAGGAGTGTGCTAGACAGCGACAGCGGCGACGGTGGCGGCAATAACGTCGGCACTACTTACAAAATAGGTAAACAGTAGTGCCGCGCGAGCGTTCAATGTGTTTCGCTGCGCTTGGGTGTAAGAACGATTGAGTATCTCTTCTCTTTCCCAACTCCATCAAACCACCATCGGGTTGCAGTGAGCAGCAAAAACAAAAACAAAACAACAAAAGCAAAACTGTATGCCTTTTAGGCTCGATTAGGCTGCGCAAACCCCAAACCACCACCAGCGCTTGTGTGCGCTACCGACCGACCGACAGAGCTGAGCGCAAGCTCCCGCGCTTGCGTAATTCAGTACCTTGCTAATGGCCAACTCCAGTCTAAGTCAATTGAATCCGATCCGCAGCCGCTTTGTTCGTCTCTCTGCGCAAGGCACACGATTGTCAGAGAAGCTCCCTTCTCTCACACACACACACACAGCCTAAGACCCAAATTCACTCCAATCCTCGCGTCTCACGATTCCGTCCCGCCGCGCACCAACCACCGCGGTCTTTATCGCTCCCGCACTAGAAGGTATCATTTATTTAACTTTCGTATCACGATTTAATTGCGATCAATAAGGCTTTCATTTCGTTTATGCAACAAACACAGCAACTTTACTGTCACACAGTCACACGCTTTTATGTGTCATTCCCAGCATAATGGCGCACAAAAAAGGGCACAAACCGCCGTGCCGCACCACTCCACCGCTGGCCGACAGAGCAGCGCGAGGAGACACTAGGACCGCACAGGAGGGGCAGCGGCACACCGAAAGGGTATCCCTCCGCCAGAATCGTATTGATATCATAAACTGTGAGTAATTGCTAATTGTTTCCAGGTAAAAACGGTACACTCGACTATACTTGTTTTCCTTTTTTCGTCTGTCTTCTTTTTTTTCTTCTTTTTTTGATTATAAACGAGCGGCCATATTTTGCGTGCTTGGCTTCGATGTTATGAAGCACAGGCACTTCAAGTTATTGGCATGATAAGGCTTCGGGGAGGAAACCACGAATGAGATACTTGGACATGATAGTGTGCGAGGCGTATACGTAATGTTTTTTTAAATGTTCAATTCATTGGAAGTGATTACAATTGTCGATGGCGACAGCTGTTGACGTAAGTCAACATGAAGTGTTTGCACTTGTGACAGTTAGTTTTTGGGATGGACGTTGGTAATTTTCTCGCCCCAAGTGACAGGTATTGAGGGTTTTTTTTTTGAGGTTTTGCTTAGCGGTTGAAGATCGACTGGAGCACGGTTGTTTTTTTTTTCTGAATATGTATCGTTTTCTCACTTCCACGAGGGAAATACCCGGATGGTGCTGTGAAAGCGTATCCGGTTGGCATGGTTTGTGTCAAAAAACCGAAAGGCTGTTGATAGATTCGTCAACTAAGTTACGCATGGAGTTGTGTGTAAGTGGATTTGAACCTCAGAACGGCGCAGCTCTATGTAGGAAAATCAAAAAATGCAGGCGAATGGGTAGGTTAAGTAGAGTGGGCTGCCAGCGAAATCGCCAGCACACTTACGAGGGGCGTTCAATATATTCTCGGTATTGGGGTGAAGCTGTGGTTGTATGTATAAATTGACTTATTTATCAAGTAATACTATTATTTTAGTGCATTCATGTAAAATTTCATATAAATGTGATTATTAATTCGCATTTTATCTCGATACCGAGAATATATTGAACGCCCCTCGTAGACTCTGTTGGTCCATTGTGATACCCATTGTCAGACTTCTACCACTGATCGACAACAAGTGATTTGATCCCAACGACAAATGGTGACTGTACTAGATATGAAAACATGATAAAAGCGTATTAACTTTGCTTTCACTGGGATTTGAACCGGGTGCTCTAACCAGGGACAGCCACTCAATCAATGGCGCCATCCAGCCATCTAACCAAGCGAAATCTATTGCGGATCGTTGATCGTCCCTTCAAACATCGTTTTCACTGATTCTGAGATGCAACTACATAAGGGTATGAACCCCGAAACTTCATCTAAAGAATGTCTCCTGTCTTAATTGTTGTCAATCACACGTCGTGCAAGTTCATTACTGCAAACACTGGCAGTCACCATCCGTGATTTAGTCACACAACTAAGTGGATATGAATGCTGGAATTTTGTTCCAGAAGGTTCTTAATTAGAACAAACTCGACACACAGTATGAACCTTGAAACTTTTTACAGAGAAAATATGATTGCTTGGCTTGTTCCAACTTGTTGTATGTTATGAATAATTTATGCCAAATGGAACGTCGTGCTATATGGAGCTTGAAGATTTACAATTTGTCCACATGTGGATATGCACCCGAGACTCAGTTTGCATGTAGAATTATCAGAGAGGAAGAGAGTGACAGAAGAAAGAAGAAAAAATGTTTGCCAGGAAAGGGGCTGGCACATTTGAGGATACCCTTAAGAAGGTCGAGTCGTCCTGACGGAGTGACTAATATTTTTATTGCAAAAACTATGCTTCACCTTTATGGTCGATTGTGCTGTCACTTTTGACTTCCTAAGCTGGCTCGTTGAACTTACTGCATTTCAGTCATGTTCAGATGTGGCGGGTAGTATTTTGTCATATCGAAATGTCTGATTTAAACATTTTTTAATCATATGGTGGTTCTGAGGTAATTTGGGATATCCCTGATATTAGCTTTTCGTCAAATCTTCGAGGTCGTTAAAAGAGGAACTACCTAATGTAGTAGTAGTCTTCTAGTTTATGCAAGGGCGGGACAATTACCTACAATCTCCTCATCCCTCTAAATTCTTTCATTCTGTTCCACTGGCAGACTCGCCATCATTTTTTGCTAATTCATCGTCTCTTTCGTTGCCCGGATTACATTTGTGCCCATGGAACCAACTTAGGGTAAGGTTGCATTCATCTAATCTGAGTACGCCTGTAATACAGATACATGCTGATGTTCTGTCTGCTTGACTTGCAGTGCCTTCTACTAGACGAGGACACCGTACGTCAGTATTGAACGTACTATAGCAGTGTACAGCCAATGTGTACGCCGGATTCCCCATTTGAATCCGACATTTTTCCTGCACGTATACAGTGCAGTCGATGATTTCCTGTATATTTTGATTTAGGTATTTCGCGTGATCAGTGAATTCAAATTTAGCTTCGGTGGAATAATATTTGCAATTTTATTTTCTCCTTGTTAACACTACGAGTTCACTGTTGGATAGGTTAACGTCAAGTTAGTCGACGCTGTCTGCAAAATTTCCTTATCTTCTGAGGAACGTTTCCATCAATTCTCTAATGGGTAGGTAGGTAGCGGCATTAATGCACCTAGGCCAAGTAGGCCCATTTTACTGCCACGTGGGTGTTCAGACAGAAAGAAAAAAGATAAAGGAGGTTTATGACAGACAGTTGGTTTTTTCAGCAAATATGACTAGCGCTTTGACTGGTATTTTGCTGAGGTTGTTTAGACTGACGAAGAGGTAGGTGCCTATGGTGGCTTTCCTGATTGAGACAAGAGCAGGACAATTGCAAAGGAGGTGTTGTGTTTTCTGCCTCTTCTCCGACTAGGTGGCTTCTGCAAAAATCGTTGAAAAAAACACCCAGTCTTTTTGCGTGAAGGCCTAGTAGGCAGTGCCCGGTAATTATACGCGCTGCATCGATAATTTTGGATCTTTTTAGGGAGATAAGATCGCTTGATCTTTTAGGATCAGGGAGGGATTATTGAGCTGTAACTTGAAGGTAGTAATAAGGGTACCTATGTTGCAAGAGAAACTGACAACTGACTATCAGCTTTACAGTTTCCCGGGATGTCTCTACGGCCTGGTACCCAGCCCAGACGAATGTTGAACTGTTCGGATAGTTCGTTGAGAGATGAGCTGAGATGAGTCGATTACAAATTTAGAGTTTATAGATAACGATGCCATGGATTTAATCGCTGCTTGGCTATCAGTGAAAATGCAGATATGGCGTGCGGAAATCACGTTCCATCTTAGCCATGACAGGGATTCGCTAATCGCCAGTACTTCCGCTTGGAAGACGCTGCAATGATTGGGTAGACGAACTGATTTGTTCAGGTGTAGACCCCCCGAGAAAACGTCGCTTCCTACTCCATCATCCGTCTTGGATTCATCTGTGTAAAAGTGAATGGCTTTACCAAAGGGAATGGTGCAACTATACCAAAGGGATCTGTCTGGAATCAGGGTATCGAAGTTTTTTTCTGATGTCTTTAGACGAACTGCGCAATTGGCTTGCTTTTACTTTACTTACAAAAGATATCAAGGTGGTTAAAGTTCTGGAGAGTTTCCAGTGCATCGGCGCGAGTAGTTCTAAGTGCTCCACATCTCTAATAGCGTGATGGCTACCCGTACAAAACCCAACCACCACATTTAGTTTACATTTTGAGAAAGAAACGGTGTAGGAACTTGACTTCGACGTCGATAGGAACAGGAGAACTATGACCAGGAATGGGTGAATAGGTACCGAACTGACAATCCCTGCACACCTAAGCGCAATATCACGATTGAGTTTCTCTTCGACTATCTAGACGAATTGTGAATGAAATGCTGTCCACGCATCTGCGCAATTCTGGCAAGAATCTCTGACCAAGGAGCAGATGGCAATACCAATGTCCGATCGCACCGCCTTTACGGGCGCCGCCTGCAAATATGATGAATAGTACCATCAACTTCACCCGGACTCAATAACCCCGCAACAAGATTAACCACACAAAATGTCATCTGACCATGAAACGGTCACAATATGGACGAATCTCGTACTTCATCGTATAAGTTCCACAGGACACATAATACATTTTTTTAAGCGCCACATTTTGGTTTTGTTTCTTTAAAAAGTTCCTACCTCTCTTCGAAGACGTCAAAAGATGAGATAACACGCTAGAGTCTTCCACTGAACCTACAACTAATTCTAGTCTACCGGCAAATAGATAATGATGTCGCAACGTGTGCGCTTGCCGCGGCTCACTTATTCCAACGAAATTGGTCCACCACTGCGCCCATGGGTCGCACAAGGACATATTCAAGCATCAGATTCTGTGGAACTTGTGACGAAATGAATTGCTTCAGAATGCACATTCGACACGCATGCCGTGGTTTGAGCGGATTATCCCAATTATCCCAAAAGCATCAATCAGACGACCCACCAAACTGCCATCAAAACACCGCACAACAGCACAACATTCGTTGCGGCCATTTTTCCAAAGAACCCCCGAGAGACTCGCTTACATGCGCGATCATGTAAAGCTAATAAAGTTTAACGACAATAGATCCACAGTTAATTTGAATACTTGGAGAAATCTTGCCACAGAGACCTACATGCTGGCGGCAGCTGCTTCCCACTGAAAGTGTTTCCATCTCGAAGGCAAGGTCAAAGGAGACACTCTGACAACAGCCAAACACCCGTAGCGTTCGTTCATCTCGTACAGGGAAACAAACAAGTCGCCTTTTGTTCAACGAATGTGATTCTGTCCGTTTAATGATCTATAAAACAATAAAAACCCCCCAAGCCGTGCGCCGCCTGTGACTGGCTCAGTGAACAAATACTGAATAGGTTAACTGGAAAATCAGCACCGTGAACGGAAAACAAAAACGACAAACCGAGGAAAAAACGCATAAAATCTGGCAAAAATTTACGACCCAAATAGATGAAGCTGTAATTCCCATGGATTCACAGAGAGAAACAAAGCCAGCTTCACTGATTTTGCGCAGTTTTGTTGCTGCAAGGCTCCAGTGGGGGTACTTCACTGCAACCTTGTGGGACTCCTGTGAGATCCGTCAGCGATGCAGTGCACGCATGAAGAGGGCACCACACACAACATGCATTTGTGTGACGTGACAGAAAACAAAAAAAAAAAGCCCAAAAACCGTCGCGAAAGTTGACTTATGCATATGCGTGCGTTTCGAATGTCGACCCAAGACCAGGCATTGCCCATTAGGTTCGATGATCGTGTACACACAACAACGGTAGCGGCGGTGTGGTGTTTTCCGCTGAAAATTTATGTCAATCATAACTCGTTGGTATCTGGGGCACTGCGTGACTTTAGAGACAACAAACCGAGCGGTGCGCCGCATGTGGGCCAGCGGTAATTTTTCCTTTTCCAATGGATTACATGCATGCTTTTTAATTGGTGGCACAGTTCTTGATTGCACTTCACAAACAGATGTCACCACTTGGGAAGCGCACAGAAAGTGTACAAACTTTACGACAATGTTGTGCTTTTGACATTTGTAAGTAGATTTGATTTCTAAAACATTTAGAATTTTGTTGAGGGTTCTGCGGTTTTGATTGCAAGTCGCGTCTCTCGGCGCAGATTACACGTGTTCGTGTTCGAAAGTGCAGCAGATTGGGGTGATGTTTGGAGGCTTGCAGTCGACTGATGTGAATCACTTTCACTCGGAACGAGGCAAATTGATGATTCTGATGGGGTTGGGATGGAATTTAACGAACGAACGTGTGTTGCTGTGGTCATTTCACGGAGAAGAGCTCTCCCTGAACTGTGATTGGCAGGTCGTTACAAGCTAGAAGATTGCCGTTTGCCGTTTGAAATGTACTGTGATTCGATCAAATCACAGTCTGGTGAGAGTTTGCTACTTAGTCTTAACTTTACGAATATTCACAGAAATAAATCACACGATTTCGTCGAGGAAGTTTGTCTTGCTGAAAAGCCAAAGCAATCCCATTTTTTGCACTGTTTTCAGATTTTTAACGCGTTCATAGACTTCCTCCTATTTCTTCATGTCTACAAGTTCGGTTGAAGTCACAATAAGGCAGATCCTGAAGAGGTGTGTTCCAATGTCGCGATGTTCAGAGATAGTGCGGCTGACCGTCGTGACAAGCCGCAAGTCCCATCAGCTCTTCTAGGGCAGAGAGCAGACCATAATTGTTTCGTTGCGAGGTGCCTTCAAACCATCTACGATTAGTAGATTTATTCCTTTCAAGCATTACGAGCTGCTTTGCAGCAGCAAAGACATAGAAAGGTAGATTTTCGTTGTTCCGCCACTCGCATTTAGAGATAGGCGGCTATTCAATAAAGCCTTCGAGTCATCCAAAGATTTGATCGCCATCCGGCTGTCAGGAAAAATGCCTATCGCTTTGATCAAGATAATTGTTTACATCTGAAAAATGCTATCACGCCTCCGCCCATCTGAGAAGATTCGCAGAGGACCATCCACCGTTGGGCAGTCAGACATTCAGGTCCATCTGGAAGGAATGTTGGTTGTGTTATTTCCGAAGATGTGCTTAGGAGGCAGGAGGTCAGTATGTCTAGTAAACCAGTCTAGGATGGTAGACTGTCCAGGACCGAGTTCTTTTCACATTTGCACTGTCTTGAAGGTAACCGCTGGGCCGACAATTGTTTATAAAGGATGTTTCATTAAGCCCTTCTCTAGGTGCCGCGCATCGGAAATGTCCAATTTCCCATGATTCTGGGGCAAAAATCCGGCTGATTTTGACTGATGACATGGGTTATGTTGGCTTTGAGGACCGATGTGGTTTATGTCTTATTCGCGTAGACCTGCGAATTCAGAAAACCCCACAAGAAAATATCTAACGGGATCAACTCGCACGATACGCAAATGCAATTAAAGCTCTTTGATCCCTAAAACAGCTCGTAGGAAAGACAAGGGGCTTAAACCCAAAAATTAGCAAGTGAACCTATAACCAAGTAATCAAACCAATCATACTCTATGGAGCTGCAGTATGACAATGATAAGGGCGACGACTGCAAGTATGGAAAACAAGCCTTTACTTTACAGAAAGCCTACAACTACAAAGAAGGGAACCTTGTAGGACATCTAGAGAACCTTAAAAGAGTCAATAACATTTGGAAGTTTACTCGTGTGAGTGACTTGATGTCTCCCAAGCTAAACGCTATGAGAATGGAACAACGAAGGATGGAACCCAAAAATGCTATATTGGTCGAAATCTGAAAACAAAGTAGGGGCTGCAGTGATAGAGCCAAGATACAGCTTACATAATCCTCTCTGCAAAGAGACAACAATTTTCCAAGCAGAACTTTTAGCAATCAACGAAGCTGCGCATTGTAAAGGGTGATTTTTTAAAAGCTATAGGAAAATTTTTCAAAAAAAAAAAAACATAGATTTTAGAAAACTGCATGAAATCTTTGTTTGAATCGATAGTACGGTCCATATAATTTAATGTTTGAAGATTATTTCATGCAAATGTTGACCTTGACTGCGCTTCAAATGGTCCATCCGCTTAGTGCAATTTTGGCATACTCTTTCCAACATTTCAGCCGGTATCTCACGAATAAATGCTTCAATGTTGTCTTCCAATGCGTCAATTGAAGCGGGCTTGTCTGTATAGACATGAGCTTTAACATAGCCCCACAAAAAATAGATAGTCTAAAGGCGTTAAATCGCACGATCTAGGCGGCCAATTGATTGGTCCAGAACGTAAAATAAAATGTTCACCGAACTCGCCTCTCAACAAGCCCATTGTTGCGCGTGCTGTGTGGCATGTGGCACCGTCTTGTTGAAACCACATGTCATGCAAGTCAAGCTCTTGCATTTTGGGCAAAAAAAAGTTGGATATCATCTCACGGTAGCGCTCACCATTCACAGTTACGTTACGATTTGCATCATCTTTGAAGAAGTACGGTCCAATGATGCCACCAGCCCATAAACCGCACCAAACTGTGACTTTTTCTGGATGCATTGGTAGCTCTTGCAATTGCATTGCAAGCGTTGTTCGTTTGTAAGACGATTAATGGTTAAATTATAGACCAAACTGAAGATGTTTGACTGTGAAACAAAACACGAAACGTGCGTCAGCTGTTTAAACCAGTGTTGCCAAAAAGATAATAGCTAAAAAATCACTCTTTATCATTCACAGAAAACCTAATAATATCAAAATATGCATTTTCTCAGATAGCCAAGCGGTTCTCAAAGCCCTAAAGAGCTACACTAAATATAATGTCAGAAAATAACACACTAAAAATTAATTTCTGTGTCAGAACATGAAGACCACGAAGGAAATGAAAAGGCTGACATACAAGGCAGATAGCCCTCATTGGGCCCTCACCTCTTTATGGATTCAATACGACCAATCTCCGCCGACACAAATGGATCATCAAACAGATGACTCAGTTTTGGAACAACCAATATGGTATTAAGCACTCTCGAACGTTTATGGAGCAAAAGTACAATCCCAAACGAGCCAAAGAAGCGCTAGAACTCTGTAGGCACTGTGGTCAGGCAAAGGAAACCATGGTACACCTGATAGTCGACTGCGCAAGTCTTGCACGAGAAAGATTCAAAAAAATAAATAAAACATCCGTAGCAGGGGGAGACTTTCAAGAAATCCCATCTAGGAAATTTGTCAAATTTCTGAAGGAAGCACTTAAATCCTAGACCAAAAGAAGGGGATACAATAGATCTTTATGGCCGCAGTACTAGTGTTTGCATTAAACATCCCATGTTCTTCAATTCAGAGTGGGCAGTTCACATCACCTCCTAAAAATTTCGTGCAGAATTTCAAATGTGGCGTGAGCTGTGTGTCACGTAGCGCCGTCCTGTTGGAACCACATGTCAAATGAAATGGGTATTCAACGACATCGAATATAGCGCTCGCCGTTGACGGTGATGGCCTGGTCAAAGTCGTTCTCAAAGAAATGTGAACAGATGACTCTGACAGCCCAAAATCCACTTTAAACAGCGACTTTTTACGTGATGTTTTGGATGTTCTTGCATCTCATGTGGATTGGTATCATCTTAATTTCGACAATTTTGTTTGTTGACGTACCCATTCAACCAGAAATGGGTCTCATCTTATAGCGACCGCACAATGGACCAAACGTTGCCCGAACAGAACACTCATTGTGATCAAACAATTTTTATCATTTGCACACGTTGTTGAACGCTGTGTCCGTCTATGGTGATTTGACAAAACAGACTGAATTAATGACAGCCTATCTGACAGATGAGTCCATAGTGATTTGACAAAACAGACTGAAGTAATGACAGCCTATCTGACAGATGAGAAACTTTTTCTAGACAGTTATACTCTTTGAGAGAGGTGGACCCGTAGAACCCGTTCAAATGTGTAGGAATCGACGCACATACCCTTTAACAATATGGCCGCTAACAACTGTCAAAGTACGGAAGTCTCTATTGGACCTTTAAGAAAATGGCGTACATTTCTCAAAAAAAAACAGCCTTTTTTCTTAGGCTGTAGCAAAACTGTGTAAATATCGGAATGCAACCTACAAATGGAATGCCTCTATTATACAGTTTAATTTGCTTTGTGAATAGCTTTCTAGCCACAAATGACTATTGTTCATAGAAAATGGCGTATATTTCTCGACAAAACTCACCTCAAAATGCGTCATTTTCCTCAGTCTATATCAAAACAGTCTCGAATTCAAAACGCAACCTCCAAATGAACCTTCCCCGTAAAAAAACGCATTGCACCCCAACGCCATGCAAACAATTATCAAATGCAGTCCTCTCATCGATGTCCCAACGCATTTCATCGTATCTATCAATATTTGCTTTTTCATTTAGTTCACACTAGTTAAACAATTGAAACAATAGCGGACGTCAGCAGCAACGACAGCACTCCAGCTCAAGAACTACACAGTACACACAGCGGCGGCATGTCAAAGTTGACCTCCGTTGCACTTAAGTTCCATTTTCGTTTCAACAACCTATCATCGATGACGACTACCTTGGTTTACATGAAATGGCCCACAATAACATCTCATAAGGCACACTTGACATTCAACATTCTCCAAGATCATTCCCGGGTGCGGCGGCATCGCTAAGGCAAAACAGAAATATTATGTACACTGCGCGCCCGTCGATACGTTTATTGAGCGTCAAAATGAAGAGAGGGAATGCAATTTATCAAATTTGCATCCATTTGTGAGTGAGTGCGCGCTGTTGTTGCCTCTAATTACCTGCACGACTTTTCTAATTGCGAACAATTACCGCAGATTTGTCCAACTCTCGGCTCTATGGAGCGGAGAAAGACTCTGTCATCTCTCATTCCTTCGCGGTAATAATTAATGAAATCGTGTTCAATTACGCCTGACCATATCCAGAGGGTGTTCTATCCGTTTCTGTGTGTCTACCCATTCGGTTCGCATTCGCCTCAAACTCGCCGAGTTCACAGATGCAATCGAATGTGGCGAGCAAGAATGAGAAGATAAAAAACCGAACACACAACAGCAAACAAATTTGCATTTGACTTAAATTGGCAGCCATCGTCGTGTGTGTGTGTAGTATGATAGATAAACTTGGTCTGCCAGTGGACTAGTTCTAGATACATTGCATTGCACTCCATGCTTCGAGTTCTTTGTGTCTCCGATTGGGGAACGGGGACGAGGACGGACGGGATGCAGGAGAGTGGAAGAAAAAGATGCAATTAGCAATGCTAGCTATCGGGATTTATTTCAACTAAAAGTCAAGATATCTGAGCTGCGCGCGATAATTTATATCTTTTTGGCGTCGTCTCTATGCAACAGAGACTTAGAAAGGATTTCGCAATTACATCTGTCATATTTTATTCATTAGATTTTAATTGCTATCCAATCTCTGAAAGCCGTCCAAAGGGTGAGCAACACTTTTCAGAGGTGTTACATGACACCGTGCCCGTTGGCTTCACCCATTCGTCGCACTCGCTGCCACGAATTGATGATAAACTCGGTTTTTTTTGTCGAGTTTAAGGACACATTTTATGATTATCAAGCTCAAGATGTTAATTCGATTAGAGAATCACTTAAGCGAAGTGGCCAAGTGAATGTCACAAGCGCTTGTGAGTGTGTTGTGCCGTGCTGTTCGCTGAACAGATTGAATGGCTTAATGGCGACTTAAGTGATTTTATTGTAATAACTGTTTCGTGTGGAGACGAAATATGAGAGCCATGATTAATTAGAATGATTAGTGGGGGGTTTTTTTTTATGGGATTATAAACATCACCGGAGAGGAGCGGGATGAACTTTTGAACAGACACTTGTCAGGGGGTACACGCATGCAATCGCATGTGCGGAAGACAACGTTAACAGTTTGCATTTGTTTTGCGAAAAGAGAAATCTGATATATTACCTTGTTGCGCATAATGTAAAGCTTCAGGTGTTTAGTGTGCTGTCCGGCGGTTTCCTGGTGGGATCTTTAACTGAGACTGAGGCTTCAGGTGTCGCGCAGTGGAAGGGCAGTTGAATGGAACAGAATTTTGAATGGTCTTCGTCGTGAAAGAGTAGATGGGCGTATCCCTTCTGTTGGGAGAGGTGGCTGCTTTCAAGGAATCACAATATGGAAGTCAAAAGCGCCTCTTTCAGTAGCCGAGGCTGCGTATTGCCAATGAAAATGCTGTGAATTGTGCTTCTTTTGAGGTAGCAAGCCCACCTCGGTTCCCAAGAAACCATCAGACGCGAGATCAAACGCGAATAACTCTTGTCAATCGGTGTCTCGCGTGGCTCAAGAGGCACAATTGGGCAGTAGAGCCATCTCTCCAAAGACCAAGCTGACTTGATATAACACCTTGATCACCACTGTTCTGCTCTATGACTCTATGGCACGGAGACATGGACAATCTCCAGAGCAGACGAAAAAGGCTTCGGTATTTTCGAAAGAAAAGTGCGAACAGTCTTGATGACAAGAACATTCAACCGCAAAATGTACGGGCTACAGCGACATGGTGTCTTCGGAATCACTGTCTACGATGGCTAGGTCATGTAGAGGAACAACACTGCTCCAACCCGCCCGAAGAGTGGGACGACGAAGTGGGACGACAACGCAATAGAGGACGCCCACGAAACTGACACAAGTACAGACGGACCTCAGCCAACTTAATGTGTGCATAGTTAGGGGCAGCCGGATGGAGCAGTTGGTTGAGTGCCTGCCCTTGTTTAGAGGGGTCCCCGGTTCGAATCCCAGTGAAAGCTAAAGGAATACGCTTTATTCGGTTTTAAAATCTGGTCCAGTCACCATTTGTCATTGTGATCAAATTAACGCGACTATCACTGGAGTTGTCGATCAGTGGTAGCAGTAGGTGGTAAGCGTGCTGGCGAATCAAACGCTACTACCTATCTAGAGGCATCTGGCTAAATATCGTGCCACCTGGAGAGACTTCTCGGTTGAGCCACAGGTCCATTTCGGACGCACCGTCATCAGAAGGAGAAGTGTTTCAATGTTGTGACTTTTATCTCTTTAAACTAGTGACTACTTAGCAGCCAAATTGGCGTGCGGAGTTAGCGATCCATTGAGGGCCTCAGTCTGAGCTAATGCTGCCTACCATCGTTGTCGGTCCCAGAAACACTGCTTCCAATCATGACAGCCAAGGGGTCTTGCGTCCACGATCACTTGATTCCATTACCGGAGATTCGATTTTTCTCTACTTCTCAAAGCTCGGATTCAAAAGCCCACTCGGCGTCCCTGCCCTTGATCCAGCACAGTCGACGCACTGTACTTATCATCCCACAAAACATTCCTGATGTGGTTTGTCGCTTGAGTCAACCGCAGTTTGGGCGCCATTTAACTCAAGAGACGGCTCATCGTCGTTGAACAACTAGCATGCGGCACCTTGTTCCTTGATGAATCAGTGAGTCTGGCTGACTTTTGATTGTGCAGTCAACAATGACTTCTTGCCGCTGGCGGCATTCCAAGTGTTTGTGTCAAGTGCATAGTGAGTCAGCCCGATTAGAAGTGACAGTAGAGAATTTCTTCGAATCAAAGTGGCAATGAAGCGAATTCTCTTGATAAGGTTTAATTTAAAACAGAGGCTTGAACACAAGCTTTTTGAAAATCGAAATGTGGTGAACCTGGGGTGAGGGCTGTATGTGCCTTCCACTCGTGATACAATAGCATGCACAAGACGAGTGGTTTCTGTAGAAGGCTCAGGTCCATATCCACATCGCGCCACAAACGACGGGCATTCCTTGTAACGAAGAAATTAAGGATTACATATAAAAGTTAGTCATTCTCTCTCAGCAAAGGAAAGGAAAGTCACAAGACAAATACTATCGATTGAATAGAATGCTTTCGCGGTAAGCTGAGTAAGAAAGAGACTGGTCATTAGGAAGTAGAGCTTGAACGACACTTCATCCGATGACGGAGTCAGGCTGGTGGACTATGCAGTTAGAACGCGGCTACCACACATCAACAATGACCAGGGAGGCTCCCGTCAACCAGATCGAGACGTCAGGCGCCATGCTGTACACCTCTGTCTTCACAGGAACGATCGAAAACTCACTGCAGACAATTTGTTTGAGCTTGTTTCCTTTATTTCTCCAGCTTGATGTGGAATAAGAAAAAAATTAAACTAGACGAAATTGCACACCATACAGCGACTTTTGATGATTCGACCACCCTGGCATGTAGTAGGTAGTTGTAGTGGTGCTGTGTCCAATCTCCGATACCAGCAACCTTCAGGGACTCCACTCGGTTCCCCACCTCTTTCGAGTCACGAACAAGTCTAATCAATAAAAAGCTTCTCAAACTCCGCCCTTTGGAGTCGACATTAAACATAAGCCACAATTACTTGGTGAGGAAACAGAAGAAAGCTTAAAAATAAGTCGCAAAGAGTGAAGTTATTTAGTCCGGTGTTCCTCACGGTTCCGTCTTGGAACCTGTTCTCTTCCTCATTTATATCAATTCACTGTTCGCTCTTAATCTCAAAGGCATCATCTACAGCTTTGGCTGGTGATTGGGGTGTTAAGCTAAACATTTGACAAAACCCCGATCGGATGAATTTAAATGAGGCTGGAAGAAGCTCGATGGGACTAAACAACACAAGAAAACCCGCGAATCGCCACAAAATCAGCCACGTTTCTAGAGCGGATGGTGACTGGCGATGGAAAGTGGATCACATACGACTATATCAAGCGAAAACCGTTTTCGTCGAACAGGCACAAACGTTGGCTAAGTCAGTCGACTATGAGCTGCTTCCCCTTGACCTCTACTGTCAATGCAAAAAGGGTTTCACTTGAACCCATCTAAGCTGTCTTGTCTATCACAAATAGGGCCTCGTCAAGGCTTGTTTAACTATTAGGGAGGACGTCGAGACTTTAAGGCAACCGAACATTGCAGTCGACAAGTGGACCATCTGAAGGAGGCAATCGCCGAGAAGCCATATGAGAGGAATTGTGCTTCAGCAAGAGGACGGTAGCTATGTGACTTGCCAGAGCTTGGTTGGGGTTGATTCTTGTATGCCTCCGCCGTATAGTCTGGACCTGACACCAAGTGATTACCACCAGTTCACGATAAAGGATAAGCCAGAGCCTAGCTTCTGAGCAAGGAGCTGGCGTGCTATTGTACTCTGACGAGTGAAAGGGACCTACAGTTTTTTGCCAACTTCGAACGGCCAAGTTTGAGAAGCTTTTTCTAGACAGTTACACTCTTTGGGCATTGTCAGTGACTCGAATGAGGTGGGGTCGTGGAAATTATGGAATTCGAACCTAGAAGCCGAGGTTTAAGTGCGTACAAGTCGACACACAACGCCACGGGCCACCACGACAAAGGATGCTGCTGAAAAATTCGCCTCAGGAGAGAAGTTGAAGTGTAAAGAACAACTGGGACGAGGCATAATGGAATTACCTTCAAAATGGCAGCAAGTTATCAAACAAAATGGCGCACAATTGACATAAATCCATCTTATTTGGGCAAATAAAGCCTCCAATTTCATGGAAACATGATGAAATTACTTCTCGTTCAGTAAGCTCGGTTCACTTCACAGATTCCTGCGTGTGCAGCTGTCTAATATGTTTCGGAAACGAAAACAATCGACGTGACTCCAACTCAGAGTGTTGTTGAGCAAATGTCATGTCCACCAGTGAGTCGACCAACTTCTTAAATCTCTTCGAAGCCCTCCGACAATTAAGTTTTGTTTCCAATTTTCAATTCAGAACGTGTGAAAATAAAAATAAAACATTTCATCAACACACCACTGACGTCGATTTTGTGTGAAAACACTCTCCAACGAGTACAGAAAAAAAAAGAAATGAGTTCAAGTTGAAGTAACGAAACGACGCACAAGGGGGCACTTTTCGTTGCATCAAGCAGGCACGACTTGAGGAAAACAAATTCATGTAAAATATTCCATCAATTGCACTGCATTGTGTACAGATGCGATATGAAGTAACAGTGTGCACTCATATCACTTATCAAACATATTTTCCTTCTTCTTCTTCTTCTCCTCTTCCATTCAATGGATCTCTTTCGACACGTGGTGGGGGGGGGGAGGAAGGAGGGATAGTCTCCTTCCATTGGCAAGGTTAACGCGTGTTCGTACATTTCGTTCCATCACTGTATGGACACATTTGTTTCCCTCTCCCATCTCAGGTGTGCATTATGTAAGTCACTGACCTTTGCAGCATTCATCGGGGGGAGGAGGTATGAAAACGACGAAGATATTGGTGGGTTTACCCAATCACCCGAAGTACAATGGGGCACTTCTGCCGAGAGACTGACGAGTTAAACAGATACACACACCGCACTTGGGCCATGTATCTCCCGCTCTTTGTCGGGAGACTGCGTCGTGTACTGCCTGCGCGTTCGTCGATTTGTGTTGCAAAACTCTTCCTCATCCGCTCTCTCTCTCTCTCTCTCTCTCTCTCTCCCAGCCCTGGTCACAATTAAAGTACGATAAATTCGTGGTGCGTATCCATAAAACAACGATTCGGCATCAATAAATTGAAGTGTTTGTTGGTAGCGCCAGTCCCAAGCAGGAAGGGTCAGGCTGCTTTTTATCATTTACCAGCATGTGCACAAAAAACCGCTCACTGGTCAAATGAAAAATCATTTTTCCGCACGATTGGTGACCGCGCAACGCGTATCACAATAAATTTCACCGCGGGACAACCAACATGCAGCGTAAACCAACCAACCAACCAACCGACCGACCGACCGAGCGAACCACCGGCCAGCCAGCACAGCAGCACAAGTACTATCGCCCACGAAAAGAAGAAAAAAGAACACGGGGAACAGAATGCAGATCAACACATATCCCGCGGATACGCGCTGACCCATTGAGACACAGCCAAACTGCCGGGCGGCGACTTAGTGGCCAACTTTTTCCGCGATCGCTGAAACTGGCGCCCAATGTGTTACCTTACCAGCCAACTTTCGCGCTAGCCTCTTAACACGGGGCCAAGACAGACAGACGTACAGACAGAGTGAGAGATAGAGGGAGAGCGAGACTGAAACCCAGAAGCGTGCGCGCACATTTCACCTCTCCCCCGCTGCGGTCGCCTGATATGATAATTTAAATCATATTATTTTGTATCCCTCGGATGTGGTTTCTTCCATTTATCACGCGAGATTTCGAAGTGCTGCTTTCGGGGGAGAATAAATACATCAAACGCTTTTCACCTTTTTCCAGGACTAGCTGCCCTCCTCCCGTCAAATGCGGCCACGACGGCGACAACGAGCATATTGATGATGATGATGATGACGAGGAAGAGGATGCCCACAAGGGACACCACCACCTTTTGCGTTCGCTCCAGACTCCGGACTGCAAAGTTGGCCATTCTACGGAGATTGTATCTAAATCGTCGATTCGATGTGTTGAATGCAATTATTTTGTGCTTATTTTTTTGTTCCTCCTGCCCCGTGGCGGCGCATTGAAGGCGAGGCAGAGGTGGCCCCGCGCTGATTGTGGAATAATTTTATGTCAAATCGAATCAGCGCCACCGGTAGACGAGGCAGAAATGTATGCAAATCTCTGAGATATCTAATTAATCAGTGCGAAGGGTTCAACACAGAGAGAGCATGCAAATTAGTGGATATCCCCCTTTGTCGCCTCATAACGGTGTACTTGTAGCAGTCTGGTGTGCCGGGAGGCAAACGAATTTGCCTTGCGATGTAAGCCGAGCTGGAAGAACAAAGGCGCACGGACTTAATGACTTGCCAGCTGGCTAATGATCCAATAATGACGGATATGAAATTCTTTCTGTTTTTTCTCCTGTCTATCTGCGGTTTAACAAATGAAGGGAAGATGATTTAGGTGCTGTGTTGACGTGATACTATTAGGAGGACAATTACCTCGGAAGGAGACGGAACCGACGTGTGGTTCGACGTCTGGGTGGCATGGCAGAGGCAGGGAATTTTGCTTAACGGCAAACTAATGAGTTCCATTAAACTGATTTGTAATGATCTGAGAGAACGTTGCCCTGGGGTACGGTTTCGGCATTTGGGTTAAAAAGCAGAAGGAGGAGAGATGAGATAACAAGGGTCTTGGGCTTGGGACATGGTTTGTAGACCAGTTCATGGTCTCGATTTGACGTCCCATGCATAATGTGTGTCACTCCTAATAACGTCAGCACTCAACAGGCTCGAGATCGAAAAGCCATTCACGAATAAGAAGCAGGGAATCACAGCATTGGGATATACCCAATCCACTTCATTGACACATTGGCTGGATGTGTTCGACTAATCCCGTCAATGTCGTCCGCGAATGCCAGCACGGACTTTTCGAAGACCGTACTTCTTGTGTTGGCGAGTGAGTTGAGCATGTCCTTCTCAAGAATGATCTTGGAAAGATCACATGACAGCGCGTCGCATTTTTTGTCGTGTCGAAGACGCTGTCATATGCGGCCTGGAAATCGACGAATGTGTGGTGGGTGTCGATCTACACTTAATGGGTCTTTTGGAGGGTCTGCTGTAGTGTGAAGATCTGGTCTATTGTGAACATCTAGAACACCTGAGGCAACAGTGGTTTGAAACTATGCCTAAAGGCGAGCACACAAAACGGCAGAGAAGATCTTGTATGCGGCGTATGCGCCCTACCAGATCGTCTCCAGCTGCCCTAAACATTTCAGCAGAACGTTAGCTTTGTTAGGCTTCACTCTTGATATCGCTTATAATGGCATAGTCTAAATCATCGTCCATATGCGATTTTAAGAAGACTTATGCCTTTATCCTTGCCCCAGTCAAAGGTGCCTCCTTTCTCGTGGTCTAGTGATCTGGCAAGATATACTGAGATTGCGCTCGTCAGGTATTCTTTCCTCCATATCTTACGGATGAGCTGTTGAGCGTGCGCCACTACCAGTCTGCCCGCACAGGTAGCCTTGTTCGACTTCAGTCTTGATATTTCTATCTCGAGGGGTGAGCGTTGCTTTGTAGACTAAGCCTGCTTTTCTTTAGGTGGTGTCGCAAAACCCATCATATCAGCGGCAGCTTCTGCGATGACTTCTTGACAACGCCTACCATGTCCTTCTGCTGTTTGTGCAGGCGGCGTTTAATTCGCAGAGAGTTTCTGTGAGACCGATCTGTAAAGATCCTAGCAGTCCGTTGCGATTGTAGCTTTCCGACGTCAAACCTCGGTGTTCGTTTTCGACTCCGGTGCTTTCTTGATATCATGGTTCTTACCTAGGCTACAACAAGGAAATGATTCGAGTTTATGTTTGCACCTAAGAAGGTTCGGACATAAAGAATGCTCGAGGAGTGCTTGACGTCGATCGGAACGTGATCAATCCGATTTAAGATCCCGGGGGGGGGGCCGCCAGGTCCTTTTAAGGGATGTTGAAGTATGGGAGAGTTCGCGCCCTGTGACAAAGTCCATCAGCCTGTGGGAAGTGGTGTCATGCATTTCCCCATGACTTAAGCAAATGTATCCTCCTTACTCCTTGCTTTGCGTTGACACCTCTTAGAACGATCTTGCTGACGAAGCTGGAACATTGATCGTGGATCCTTTCTAGATCATAACCTTATTGAAAGCAGTAAACGTCCAGACCTTTTTCACACATTTGTGGGCAGACATACGGATAGCGATCACCATCGACTGTTTTACCCTCTCTGAAGGAAAATGGCGCAAATGTCGATCATTCTGATCATGCAATGGTCCTTCCAACATCGCGTGTAGATTGTCTGTTCTTCAAATGTGGACAGTTTTCTTGTTAACGGCACCGGGGAGTGTGGAATGCGACTACCCGCTCATCAAGCTTTGCTTCCAAAAATCAGTTTCAGTATTAAACATTCGAACGACTGATTGGTCGTATCCAAGCGACGAGGACTGTCTGTTGCCAAAATTCTTTGTGTGAATTGCAATTTTTTATACGAAAACGCATGCAAATCAACCTTGGTGGTGCCACTGACGCCGAAATGGTGGGAGCAGTGACGACACGACATATGAGGTTTCTAGTAACATTCTTCCTCTTCGCGATTCATTCAGTTTACTGCAGCGTCTTGGGCGAACGACGTTGTCCCAGCCTCAACTAAATTCGCCCCAAACTACGAACAATTTTGTCAGGCGGTGCTTGTTGGCAGCAATATGTTCGACGATATGCAAATAACCAACTATTTTCTATGTGCAGCAGCGTCACTGTGTCGGCGAATTGTTTGCACCGAATTGACGTTTCAAAAACGTGCCTACTCTAGTCAGACGACACAAAAGATTGCATCCTCTGTAGCATGTCATCATAAACTTGCCAAAAAGCCAGAAACTGCACAAAAAAATTCAAACCTCACCACCAGCCACACTCAACTGCATAATTCTCAGTCACATACCAGACAATCAGATGTGTGTAGTTACATTCTCGGAACGAGTTACCAACCGCAATCCACATCTTCATCGCACATCTGTCCGCCGCAGGCGACAATAGACCGTGCCGCAGTGTACAGTGTACAGTGTCTCGCCAGTTTGGCACTCAATCAAACATCAAGCATCTGTAAATGTTCTTTCGTTCCGCTTTGCCGACCATGAAAACGACACGATCAGAAACAGAATCCACCACATCCATTTGCAGAGACAGTCCAAATTCCATCCCCGAAAAAAAAGCTCATTAACGCCTTTTTATAAATCAAGCTACAATAGATTCTCGCCCCGAAAGCACGAAGCGCAACAAGGGGCGTCAAAAACACACTCATAACCATCCGAAAGCAGACCGTCCGGATTAAGTCCGCCCTCGGAATACCATCGCGTTCAGTGTCGCGCTGGTGCCGCCGCCATCACTTCTTTTTTGTTTTTTTTTTTTGCAATCAACGATCCAGTTTTCAGTCTTGAACGGGGTATTTCACATTAATTTAAATCCCAAACTTGACCACCTGTCTGTGTCGGTGGCCAAAATCACAAACGCTTGACTGGCTAACACAGAAGTTGTGCCGAGTAAATAAATGTGAAAATTCCAAAAACAGTCAACGACAACGCGAACAATACCACGGGCGAATGAATTCGACGAGAAAAAAAAGCATAGGTATCTGGAAAAACTGTCAAGGTGAGACAAGGTAACCAGGTCTACCAAAAATAAACCGAAACCAAAGCGCCCGCCAGCCGACCACGCCAATCTTGGAAGTGTCTCTCTCGCGATGCAAACAGAAAACAAACAAAAAAAAAGCAGAATTAACTCTCCACAACAACGATGACGACGCGTGTAAAATCACACTCATACGCCGTATCGCAAGACGCACGCCTGCCGCTGCAACAACAGCATTGATCTGTTGTCGATCGGGCAGATCGATCTGTCGATACGACGACGACACACCACAACAACAGCGAATAGTCTCAGTTTTTCTGTTCGATGGTTTGTGTTTTTTTTTTTTTTGTGCGCAAAGATTAATTATTAATTCAATTGTGGGCGCGCGAATTGTCGCCTCCTTTGGCAGTGGTGGCGGCGCGGCGGCAGCAGCAGCAGCCAGCGGCGCCATAAATATCGATCAACAAAAATACAAACGCGCAGGCAATACTGGTACTGGTTTGTTCTCGATTGGGTCGCGCGCTGCTGACCAGAATGTCACACTGCTGCTCTGAGACTGTGGGGGATACCAAAAATGGGAATTTTCTCTTCGATTCGGTCTTCGATTTTGTAATACTGTCAGCCGGTTGATTTTCCAAAGCGATTTCGCTGCTGAATGGCATGATGTTGACCAAAAATGAGCCGTCCGTCTGGACAGTGGGATGAAAAAGATACGATTGTCGTTGATTCTGATCTGTTCTTGTGTTGGATCTGTGGGATGGTTATGAATTCTTTTTTTTTACGACAGAATGGAATGGGTTTGAAAAATATGCATGTTTTTTCATCAAATGTCGTTCTTGTTGATTCTCATTGAATTGAGTGGACGATAAGAGGTTTTCCTTTCAGATCATCGGTAGTTCAAAGGATTTGCTTTCTTCACATGGTGTGGATATTCCCATGACTGCATTAGAAATTGTGTCGGAATTCGTTTGGGATGCATTTCGAAACCTATTCCTGTTCGAGTTCATCAACAAAAAGTTCTGCGATCGATTCATGGCCAAGGTCCTTCAGACTTATGTGTCCTCTGTCAACAGAAGCAATGATATGTCGTAGGCTAATGCTGAGAAAGATGAAACGAGAAGGAGTAGAATGGCAGAGAGTCTGCCTGAACTGTAAGGACTCCTCTGATTTTAGGTGTCGTCTAGCTGGCGAAAACGGTTTTTTTTTTTTAGCACACGTCTGCTTAGCTCTTGCCATTCAAACGCACAAGTAGAGCGCTTGTGGGCGTTCATGGTTCTTGTCTTGTAACCCATATGTATTGCCCCAGAGACACAGCTATGAGACGTGCCACTGCTGAGGTTTCGGAAAACGTCTTCAAAAGTTCATTTAGAGCTGGCCCCAGAGCCTGGTAGTTGTCTTAGCAATAAATGCAGCCCGTGAACGTGGATCTATTAAACCTCGAAGCACGACGTTAACTCAGTGTCACCATTTGTTGATTTGAGGTGTTCATCTCAACAGCTTCAGTCATTTTGATGGCGCTCCTGTGAGCAAAAATCTGTGAGTTCATCAACAAAAAAGCCTTGCTTCTCAATCACATATAGGCTGAGTTCGTAAACGCAGTACTGCAACGTCAAGCGGTCTTAATTGCAAACATTTGGCATTGATGCAATGCATCGCGTTCTAAAACGTCATATGAAAGCAGTCACTCCGCAAACAAAAGCGACCAGCGCATCACAGATCAGCGTGATGCATCGCAACATCGCAAAAATCATTGCATAGCATCGAAAAGGCTGTGATTTTCTGACGTTTACGAACTCAGCCATACTCTTGAACAGCCTATCCTACAACATGGCGCCCAACGCTAAGTCGTTGCAAGCGCTAATTTTTAACTGTCTTCATTTTGTTTCACTGTCCACATCATCCACAAAATCGACCTAGAGGAGAAAGGCTTCGCCGTATTTCCGGATAGACAGCCAGTTAGACCTGTTTGTCAGCTTCTCAGAAAACATTTATCGGCAAAATTCGACATATTTCGTTCAACTGATTGTGATTGGACACAACTACAAAGATCACGATCAAAAATGTATCACAAAATAGGTACTTTCCCCCCTTTCAGATCCTCATAGTTCCATATGATCATGGCACACTTCCCTCCGATAGTGAAATTCTTCAGATTCCCCACTCTTTCCCTTCATCATTCGACACAGCCCGAGGGACCACTGAACCGTACTCGCTGACTCACGTTGGCAGAGGTAATTCCAAGCAGCACGGATCACATAAGATATGCAGTTATGTCACCACACTTCGTCGGATTATATGGCCTAAAGTTTTCTGACCCAAAGGCCATTCTCCGATTAACTTAGGTGCATACCCTTTGGCAAACTTTATGTCATTCAATTATTTCTCTCACATTGCGCAATCGCGTAAGTCACTGCACCGACACTTCCGCCATTTCCAAAAGCAACTCCTCGATCCACAAAGCGCACAGCCTCCCGAGTCATTCATCATCACAAGTGAAGCAAAAAATAATAAAAAAAAGGAAACAAAAGACAGGCCCATACTCGAAACCAAAGCAAAAGAAACAAAAATAAAAAATACCAACTCAATTGCCAATAAACGAAAACAAAAAGAAAATACTCGTAAGTTTTATGAAGAAAAAAAAAAACAGGCCCCTGCGGCCAACCTTGAGGCAGTCGACATTTCTCCTCGGGTTTTCCTTATTAATTCCATATTTTTTCTTTGCCATCACCTCTTCAAATGGAAATTTAATTTCAATTCAACTCAATGACCATTTATCCACCCACCAAAAAAATGACTGCGAATGAATAAGTTTCAATGCGACCGCACGCCGAGTCGCCGCTGCCGCCATAGCTGCGCCACCTTGCTCAGCACACCGCCGCCGTGTGCACAGCCGCATTTATTCGTAAACAATTTACATTAGATTATAATTGCATTTACAATGTCTTGTTAGCGAGTAGAAGGCAAGAAGCTGGTTTAACAAGCCGCTAACGACCTCTCTGAACTTGAAGCTGATGCTTGGGAGAATTATATGAATTATATGCGCTGCCGCCGCACTGCCGCACCGCACCGCCTACACATTGAGCTGCGAACTGGGCGACACCGAGTGTCATTGGGAAGTGTGTGTAATGTGTATGCCCGTTGTCACATCGAACGCCTTATCAGTCGCTGCCTGATGCATTCCGCTGATAAGGTGGCTTAAGCCGATCGACATTTTTCTGTTGTTTATCGAACGGTGTGATGGTGATTCGCCTGTGCTAATAATAAACTCCACGTAATCCCAATTGCGAACCAGAAACCCATTCGCCTTCGAACTCGGACTCGGAGCAGCGGCGACTGCTGCTGCTGTTGTTGTTGTTGTGGTGCAAGTGGAATGGAAACCCTGATGGTGAATGTCACTCACTGGCTCACTTTTAGTAGTTTTCAATTGCAAAGCAATTAATTAAGTGGCGTTTTCGTTGATTCGCATTAAGTAAATAATAAAATGCCGAGGAGATGTGGTGGAGAGCCATATGCGAGGCGAATCTGAGTAGTGGTATCAGCGTGAAACGAGATCAGGTCTGGCCTACGGATTATACGTACGTTTTTGTTGTTTTTTCCCATCAGTCATCTCAAGATCGTCGACCACCACGTCGCGATACGAGTGGAGTGTGTGGGTCAGTCTCTGACGGCAGAGCATGCGAGCCGAGTGTGTGCGTGGTGCGAAATGGAATCAAATGATATTAACGTGAACCCTTTTCACGACACGAGATCTCTGTTGGTGGAATGGTGAAACTCTCTGAGGTTATTTACGATGCTATTCGGCTGCTAAGTAAAAAATACAGAAACAGAAAGAAAAAAAACCGAGATAAGATAGACGCACACGATATGCGTAGCAGCGTGGTGGCGTGTTGGTGAGATATGGCAAAGTGGCATCGTGGGCGTTTGGGAAGAGATCATCTTTAAATTTGATTGGAACCTCATCTTGTGTGTTGCTGGACAGAATTAGGGCGTAATCTTGGGTCTCTTCATTGCTCGCATGATGACCAATAAGTTTGTCAATGTTACGATCTTCGAGATAAGATATACATTTTTTTTTTTCGGTCTCGCTGGGATTGGGGTTTGAGCAAGGTGTCAGCTGGCAGCGAGGAAAGTAGTTCAAAAATTAACAAAATTGTGTGCCGCGTTTGGAAGTTGGTTGAAATGATGGTCATTCTTGGAAAAAGAGGCGTAATTTTTGTGGTTTCCGGGAAAAAGTTTCGCTTTGAAATGAGAAACTAAGAGGGGACGTAATTTTTGGATATATGGTCCCGTCTGTAAGGAAGGTGAATGGGATAGAAACAACCGCGAACTCAACAAGCTGTACCAGGATATGGATGTAGCCCGGAAGTCACGAAGCCGGTTTGGCCACATGGAACGGATAAACTCCAATGCTCCAGCTGAGAGGGTCTTCGACTACGAGCCTCCTGGTTCGAGAAGGACAGGAAGACCGAACCTCCTGTATAAAGACCAAGTCATCGCGGATGCAAGACTGCATGGTCTTGATGACGGGAAGCAGCATGCCCACTACCGCCTTCGAGAAGAAGTCATTGTTGCACTTTGAATAAACACTACTATCGTCGGAACTGGAGTTGGGATAAGAGCAACAGCAGAAGCGCGTCACCATATCTCCTGTTACTTAACGAGATTAAGTGTATTACTAAATAGATTTGCGCAAGCGACACACTCACGGGTGTACCTCAAGGATCTATCCTGGGACCTATTCTATTCTGTTTATTCATCAATGTCTTACACACAGCCTGTAAGTAACAATGCTTCACTCCACCTCTATGCTGACGATGCCCAGGTATATCTGTCTAGACTTATAGGCTTAACGAAGATCTGCCAGATGTGTGCAAGTGGTCAATGCAGAATGAACTTAGCCTCAACCTTACAGTGGACTAAGTCGCAACCGACAAAGATCCGTCGAAAAGCCATCAAAATACCTCAAGCGAAGGTAGATGGACTCACAGACTGATTCCAACTATCGACACGTTCTTCGCCCACGTGTCGATAGTTGGAGCACGCGGAAAATGCAATTTAAACCTTCCTGTCGGGCCGCGGAGCCTATCGGAAATATCTTCATAAGTTTCGGGCACGATAGCTCATCCCTTTGTCCAGAATGTGAGGACATTTGCGAAGACGTAGAACACGCGACATTCTACTTAGGGTTATTTGAAGGGGCAAGAACAACCAACCTACCAACCTCGAAGGCTCTAGTCGGTCACATGACGCAGTCAGCCGAGATGTGGGAGGGAGTCTGTTCCGTTATACCGTATGTGCAGACCGAGCTAAGAAGGCTTGAAAGACTAAGGTTAGCCGAACAGGAAAACTCAGTGGATTTAGCTAACCAGCTCCGCGAAGTAATACCGAGCTGCAGTTCCGCTCGGAGAGTGATAGAAGAGTGCAGGGTGTGTGTTAGTACGTATGCGTTTTCTATGATATGCGTCCAATACCCTGACTTGGCCACATCGAACGCATGGACACTGGCTAAGAGAGTTTGTGAAAAACGAGACTCCTGGCTGGAGATGGACAGGTAGGCTGAACTTTTGAAGACATCATTCTGCAACGCAACATCTTGCGCAAATCCGATGACTATTTCGAATCGTGAAGTGTTCTCGAACAGAAGTGGGCAATCTTAGGTAGGCTGAACTTTTGGTTTAAAGATCAAGTGATCAAGATCAAATAAAGGGTGATTTTTTAAAAGCTATAGGAAAGTTTTTCAAAAAAAAAGCACATACAGTTCAGAAAAATGCATGAAATCTTTATTTGAATCGATAGTACGGTCCATATAATTTAATGTTTGAAGATTATTTCATTCAAATGTTGACCTTGACTGCGCCTCAAATGGTCCATCCGCTTAGTGCAATTTTGGCATACTCTTTCCAACATTTCGGCCGGTATCTCACGAATAAATGCTTCAATGTTGTCTTCCAATGCGTCAATTGAAGCGGGCTTGTCTGTATAGACATGAGCTTTAACATAGCCCCACAAAAAAGTAGTCTAAAGGCGGTCAATCGCACGATCTAGGTTGACCGGTCCCGAACGTGAAATAAAATGTTCACCGAACTCGCCCCTCAATAAGTCCATTGTTGCGCGTGCTGTGTGGCATGTGGCACCGTCTTGTTGAAACCACATGTCATGCAAGTCAAGCTCTTGCATTTTGGGCAAAAAAAAGTTGGATATCATCTCACGGTAGCGCCCACCATTTACAGTTACGTTACGATTCGCCTCATCTTTGAAGAAGTATGGTCCGATGATGCCACAGCCCATAAACCGCACCAAACTGTGACATTTTCTGCACGCATTGGTAGCTCTTGCAATGCTTCTGGCTGGTATTCACTCTAAAATCGACACTTCTGTTTACGTACCCATTGAGCCAAAAATGAGCTTCACAACAACACAATTTTTCGGTAAAAAAGTGAATCTTCCGCCAACTTTCCAAGAGCCCATTCACCAAAAATTTGCAAGCGTTGTTCGTTTGTAAGACGATTCATGGTTAAATTATAGACCAAACTGAAGATGTTTGACAGTGAAACAAAACACGAAACGTTCGTCAGCTGTTTAAACCAGTGTTGCCAAAAAGATACTAGCTAAAAAATCACCCTTTACTACAAATTAATCTTCGGAATCAATAAAAAATTAATCAGTTCTGCGGCGCACTCTCACTTCTTACGTCTGGTTTCTAAGTTTCGACTCACTTGACTGACTCAAAACACTGGCAGATCCCATGACAGTCGACTTAGACTCAAGCATGCTACCACTCTGACATAAAATAGTGGCCGAGGACCACTACAGCTTAGCCTGAAACCATCAATGGTCTGAGAAGGAAGTAAGGTCATGCGTGCAGTTCTTTGAGACATCATTGTTGACTGAAGGAAAATACGTTCTCTAAGTGCTAACTCTCAGTATCGCTTTACACAGCAGATGTTTGCTGCTCTACTTAGGATCATCGACCGAGGATGAGGAAGATTATATGGACGCCACGGCGGGATCTTCGTTTACCAAACCGTGGACCCAACCCGTTTGTTTGAGAAAATGAAGATGTGACGGTAAACGAAAGAAAAAGGACATCGGTTTAACTACTAACTTGGATGTAGTTAAGGACATCGTCTACTTGGACTCGGAGCTTGTGGGATAAAACAGTAAAGGACGGCCGCTTCTAAGGCGACGAAGTGAAAAAGGACCAGAGCCAACTTGTTGTGCATTATTAGAAGAGCCCACGTCCCCCGGACAGCAGCGCCTCAAAAAGAAGACGAAATCCATAAATCGCTTCAGACTCGTTCATCATCATCTGTACAAACTCCAAAGTCCCCGGAAGCTCCTTCAAAAATGTCTGGTATTCACAATGACGTCAATATATCGTGTGGCGTAGGCTAGCACTTTGACTGATAAACGCAAGATAATACCGTCAGTGTTCACACCAGCACGTTTCCTTATCTTATCCGACTCTAGATTGAAGACATCACTCGGCAACGCAACATCTTGCGCAAATCCGATGACTATTTCGAATCGTGCAGTGTACTCGAACAGAAGTGGACAATCTAATGAGACTTTTGTGATCAACGCGCGGTTTGTGGCGATGTCAATGTGACGAAGTCAAAGCATCGACTTGGGATCCACAAATGTCTTTCTGACTTACAGACTGACAGATTGAAAGACTCACATAGTCCTCGATGCTGACAATACCTTTTGGGTGATGAAACAGCAAGCAGCTCTTACTGATGATCCAATAGATCTTTGATCTTCAAGAACTTTGTACGACAACCCACCTACAAGCTCAGTTCCAACCCCCATTGCCAGCCAATCCACAATCTCCTTGAATCGCACCAAATCCATTCGAAAAGCAAAAGTTTCCATTCGCGCTTGTTGTGTAATTCCTAAGGTGTTGTGACACACTTGCAAATGAATGTCACATGATTGCCCCCATTTGCCGCACACCGCCATTTTCCGTATTCACCAGCGGAATAGCAAAAAAAAAAAAAAACGCCAGACAATCTTTCAAGGAAACCACGATCATTGGAGGCAGATATAAAACTCATTTCGCTTCCTATACCCATTAATGACACATTAACGTGATGACAAGTGATTTAGAAAACAAATATGACGACAGGAGAATCCGCCACAGTCGCAATTACGCCGGCAGTCGTCCCTCGTAATTGTTTCAAAATTCAAAGCGCTCCCCACATTCGTTCCTAATCGACACAAAAAATCAAACGAAACATCATACAATCTCCATTCGATCTTCAGCAGCCGATGCAAATGCCGCCTGACACACAAACGTCAGATTTATTGACAGTTTGGGAGCATTGCTGCATCCAGATCAGACCTTTGCAGGCAATCATGTCGTGTATCTGCGCAACCTTGACAGGCTTTTTTTTTATTTGCAGTCTACCGCTGGTGATTCGTATCAGAAAAAAGAGTCACAGAATTCAATCGTTACCACACTGAAGCGAACTAAACTGTCAAGCAGATTGGTATCAGCCACCAAAACGGCGACGACACATCAAATCAATGTCATATCTGAAAGAGCTTCGGACTCCAAATCGGACCGTCTGCATTGCAAATTTACATCACATTGGTATGTCGGAGATACGAGGCATTTTATTACTAGGTCAATGGATACCTTTCGTGACGCGTGACTTAACTCTTAAGCCGCATAACCTGCACAACATTCAAATCGCAGTCGTTTTTCGACGTTCGACGTACGACAACGAATTCCGTTTTTGGGGATTTTCCAAAGTGCCCCAGCAGCCCGAGCACATTCCACAATACGAACAGCGGCAATCACTCATCATCTATCCCACCATACGGGCAAATGGTACGCCGCCAGCGGCTACATTCACCTTCGCGCCCCCACCTCCACCAACTCTGTGTTGCCATTGCAGTGTATCCATCATCTTTAGCGTGCCAGCGCTGCACAGCGAACTCGTACTCGATGCTCGGTCACAAAGGAGTGGGAAAACGAAACGAATGTGTGCCCGCGTGGAAAATAATGAAAAACTAGGCAAACGTCAGATGGATAGAAATCAATTGGCGCCATATTTCAGTCGCGTTCGTTGCGCGCATCTTACACACGCACTCACACACAGAGAGAGAGAGACGGGCAAACAACACCTCAGCCTTGTATCTTTGGTCGTGGTCGCGTATGCAACTTGAGATTTATGGAACCCAATGACAGCGTATCGCAAGTCAAATTCCTTCACCGCCGAGTGGTGACAGCCATTGCCGTTGCGTTGGGAAAAATCAAATATGGACGACAAGGAAAAATCCATCGCGGCTCCACTGGGCTGGCTCCAGAATTTTAAGAAGAAGATCAGAAATTCCTTCGACCATATCAACCGTAAATAATGTCGTCGTTGTCGTTGTCGTCGTCGTCGCCGTCGCTGACGTTGTGCCTGTCATAAACGGCAAACTCATCATATCCGACTGACTCTCAAGCCTTCGACAAGATCACAAAGAACCGAAAGAAAAATCCCATCCACCATCGTTGCGTGTTGTGCTGTGCTCTGTGCAAGTGTGTGTGCCTTGACGTTTTCCACTGACGTTGGGGTTTAGGTCATTGCTTCGTTCTGTCATCTCTCTCTCACTCTCTGCACGACCATCCATCTGAAATCCGCAAACGCCGCGCAAGCACAGATGAACTAAATTCTTTTGTCCGTCAATATTTGTCATTTTCTTCGAACTGTCAATATGGGCGGGTTGACAGAACAAACCGAGATAAATGTATGTCAGAACGAATGTGCAGCGCAAATAGAGAGCGCAGCCAAACCCCGCATCCAGTCAGAGAATTCCTGGAATGTCAGCAGTTTGTTTACCCTCCCCGCCTAATCTAAATTATGACAAAAGGTAAGCGAAATGAAGCGATGCCAAGGCGCGACACATCTGTCAAAGCCGACTTCTGTTGGGGGTGTGTTCGTAACGTCGTCCACCCCCGTACTGGAATGAGAACTGAACAAATTTTTCCTGTTTGTCATTAATGTCGGTGCACATGAAAGAGCAACTATGCCGACAATTAACAAGCTTTTCGCGTGGCGTGCCGTGTCGTGGCGTATCGTAAATTCAAAACGAAATCAATTTCCATCTCGCCGCGGTATGCAAATCTGTCTGTCGATTGGTTGACGTTCAATTTTTTTTTTCTTCTCCCCCTCTGCTCGCGATCAAAAACTCTTGTTTGTGCTCACATTTCAAGGCCGTAAAGTGTGATCATTTTACTTGTGTTTTTTCTTGTTTCCTACAAGTGGAGGCTTAAGATACATCGATAGATAGGGGGGTTTTGCAATTCTTTTACGTTTTCTCGAGAGGAAAGCAAATAGCCCGTCTGTTGTTGGCTTCGGTTTTTGTTCAGTTTTTGGCCACGGAAATACATTTATTTGGAGCGCTTCTGTTGAAATCTGTGGCTACCTCTTTGATTGATCGAGTGTCCGCCGGTGTCAGTGTGTGATGGGGGGAGGGAGATACGAAATAACTGAGAAATAGACAAGACATCAAATTGATCTTTGATTGAAATGGACACTGGGGTGGAATGAATGGAGCCAGCACTAGGAGGGGGGGGAGGGGGAGGTTAGGAACATTTCAAGTGGAATTAAATTCATCAAAGGTGTGAAATACCGCCCGAAGACGATCAGATAAGTCGAAGAGTTTCGTGGCAGCAGATGTTTTTGGTCGGTTATGTAAGAATGTTGTGAGATCAACGATCGTCGGAAATGGTGGTAACCTTGAAGGAACTTTTCGTTTGTTTCTTGTTTTGTTTTGGAGGAATTCTGTGGGGAACAATGTCCTCTAGAGAGGATCACGGTGTGCCATCAGATACATGGCGTGTGAAAACATAGAAAATCGTATGCAAAACATAGAATGTGTGAAAACTCCACCTCGAAGTCCGGTGTCTGGGAAAAAAAGAGTGTGTTACTTTCTTAAGAACCGTTGTTCGCGTTTGTTTGCGTTCGTTCACATACAAGGGGTGTGAAGTGCCCCATTGATTGAATAAACAACATGTTTGTGAAACATCTGCCATCAGCTGTTAGCGATACGTTCACACTGTCAGCAAGCCCACAGCATTTACCCTACTGTTTGGATAAACCTCTCCCAAGGGCAAAACAAACACGATCATTCCATGTAAAACATCAGTCTTCAAGGCGACGCAAGTTCAATGTCCAACACAATGAACATTTTCCAAACAACGCGTAGAGTTACATCAACCTCCCCCCCCCCCCCCTCCCCCCCTCCACCCCAATCAGACACACGTTCAAACGACGAATCATCGAATTTTCATCAGTTTGTGTTTCTTTTCGTTACCAAGTATGGTCAAAGAAAAACAAAAACATGCCCAATTGATCGTGTAAACCGCCTTTGTTTGTGACCATCTGACAGTTTGGACCTCAGACATCATCAGCTAAGCGTCTATAAATAGTTCAATAACCCAAACGGCATGCTGCTTCTTCAAATGAAAACAATCTCTCAGCCTCTAACGGCGAATAGAACTTTGCTTCTTCCCTTTGTCACAATCGTCGTTCAATCTTCAGATCGGTGCGTGCCTCTCGATGCGCTGCCACCTTGAATTGTTATTCGGCCTCGTCGTGCGGAACCGTACTGTTGATCAATACGCCAAGCCAGACAAAAAGCACGAAGACAAAAGTGCATGCAAAGCTCGAAAAACAACCAAAAGACGAATACAAACACAAACCATCTATTTATTGAACTGTCCAAGGTTAAAAGATCAATCTTTCAGTGCAACAATGAATGAGATTACCGCTAGAGAGCGTGCGTACGTTCACATATTGTGCATGTGTGTCTTCTCTTCGCCGCCGCCGCCGCCGCCATCGTCATCAGCCGATCTGAAAGAGATCCCATGACCATTTGCGCTCAATTGTAATGGATGATCGTAGCGTCAATGCATTGCATTCCGGATTTTCTTTCACTTTGACGAGGGATCCAGCACCAAGAAGCTGAAGGAGAGTCAACACCAAACGTGGATTGTATCTAAGAGGGGGGAATGAAGAAACGCAACGTTGTTCAGCTACAATTTCAGGGGAAAGATGGAAATGCGACAGACCGCAACGATGACAGATGACATTGAGTGCTTAATTACTGAATAATATGATGTATGGCTTGACGTGTGGAAAATGGAATTCACTGGAAACAGCTGAAATTAATGCTGAACGCTAGATTGCTGTTTGAAGTCGGTTTTTTGTTTTTCTCTTTTGTTTCTCAATTTTTTTGGGTCTACTTTGAACGGACATTTCAAGATCAATTTCGCTTCAAGCCCAACCAACAGCAGCCTGCTGTCGGAGGGGTACAGTTTTCGGTTAATTACCCGCGACTGACAGTCGAAGTACTTCCTGGTCGAAAGTCATAAAGCAAAAGGTGTCATCTCAAGGCCGGGCACAGATTAAAGTTGACAAATAGTTTTCTGATCGCATTTTAATAGATGATGAAGGAGACTGAATGGACATTACGCGTCCAACCTTCGGCCGGGGGGGGTCTGCAGTCAAGTGGTGTGATTTAGAGAGACTATGTGTGGTTAAATGACTTTTTTAGAGGGAGTAATTTGGTCCGGAATATGTCAGTGGTTCAGAGGGACTGGAGGCGGAAATGTGTTGGAAATTGAATGCGAGCTGTAAGTTCTTTTTATTATATTTCATTTATACTTATTATTTGTTTAGTTTTAGTTTATTTTTGGTCCCGCAAGTAAGTGTACGATTCTTATAAGAGGCTCTTGCCAAATATTCGAGCATTAATGAGGCACAATGACCGTAAAAACCACTTCTTCCAGCTTCGTTAAGTTTCGTTCAATTTTGTTTGTTGAATAGGAGCAACAGTTGGTGTAGGATCTGGTGCGTTCCCAGTTCTCTTTAATCCCAGAAGACTAAGTTGAAACTCACTCCAACAGTTTGTGGTCGGAAAGAGACCACATGTCATTGGTTTTGGCACGTAATTGAGGATAAAGAACGAGGTATTACAGCATGGACGTGGTCTGAACCGCACAGTCTTTTGTCAGAAGTTTCTTCTTCGGGTGGCCCTCACGTCGGGTTGGATCAGGGGATGGATACACCAAGTGTGAGTCTTATTTTATGTATGGAACGCTTTGCATGCGTGTCGTAGTACTACTCGGAGCAACTTAGTTTACGGCTCCACCTCTTTCGAATCACTGACAAAATTCTGTACAGAAAAGATTCTCAAACTGTGCTGACATGTTTCCGGCTGCGAGTCTACGTCAGAAATAAGAGATCAAGGCGATATCCAACTTCGACCAGATTAACCCCTTATCCACGACCACGAAAATTGCTAGAGTAGTGGAATCCCCTCGTATTTCACACATACTTTTACAAAATCCATGGATCCACTTTCTTCGGATGGAGAAGGGTTTCAGCTGTTCACCACAGCTCACATGTATTCACAGACAAGTCGTATAAAAGTAAGCGAGGTAGAAGTTGCATATCTCCTTGCTCTCTTATTTCTGCTCTACGTCTTCTATGATTGTGTTCAACATCTCGAGGTAGGTTTGTCGCTCAGCTTGACTATTGTCTGGGATCCATAAATGCCTGTTCTTAAGCGAATATCCAAAATTCGCAGGGAAACCCTTGCCTATGACCAGGGGTGCTTTCATCTGCTTTCGATGTTTCCATGCGGAATCTTGATTAAAATAAACTTTATCTTTAGAAAGAGCTCCAACTCCATAGCCCCTTGAGGGAGCAAAAAACACCAACTGATGGGAGCTATTTTCGATATCAGTGCTGATGCTGATAGCCTAAGGGAACACAAGAAGTTTCACAGAGACGACCGTTTTTTTGTTGTTTCTTTTTCCGAATGCAATAAAAACAGCACTGTTCATCGGCTTCGACATCAATTCAAATGTTCGCCACGACTGGCTAGACAGGAGGCCATCCTATTGGATCGAATGTCCCAACACATTTTTGACCAATCATCTCTGGATTTTCGGGATTTCATCGAACTTTAATCATACCCAAGGGTGTCTTGTCGCCAGTCTGCATGGTACTTTAAATTCCTCTTGGGCCCTTCTGTCCCAGTTCTGGGTGATGTGGGTCAATTTCGAAAACATGTCTTCATTCTCTTCTAGACTCTTTTAGCCGCTTCTATTTCATTGCTACGTTTGAACGTCTAATTGTTAGCGCTTGTGTTTGAAGATCAGTATTCTTTGGACTTGCACTTCACTTTGAACGGAGATTGTTTTACATGACCGAAGACGACGTTGAAGACAATCACTGTCGCCTTGTTACTGCCTTTGAAGAAGCAAGAGTATTCGTCAGCATCTGCATGTGTTGGGGATTTCTTCTCAGCATCTGCCGTAGTTTAGCAGGAATAACAAAACTAGCGATCTCTGTACAGACCATCTTGCGACCGAACTCTGCCATAGTGCCAATTGTTAACGACGGATGGAAGATGCCTCCGAGAAGATGTTAAGGAAACCCTCTGCGTAGTGAACACTGTCAAAGGACTGTCTCGTATGTTGTAGATATTGTGTGCTCAACAACATTTGATTTTGTCAAGGCGCCAATGTGGACAGCCAGCAATGTTTTATTCATCAAATCAGCAACTTTCTGCTTCCTTTGCTTTGCTCCTTCAATGAAAATGCAATCTTTCCCAATGAACTTAGGCATGGACATATGTATTGGAGTGACTGTCACAACCAATCCTGCCGCCGTCTACTAGGACCATTATGTTGTCACTATCTCGCACGGAGAAATGTTCTCTACACTCCTCTCCTTTTCGTGCTTCAATAAAATTCAAACTATTACATTCTAAGTCAACTTGACGAGTCACCTTCAATTCATCCATGCAAACTGCTCAAAAGGATTCAGCCAATTTACAAGCAATTTAGCCGTATTAGGTTAGATGAACGAAACTCCGATGTCAGACTGAGAATGCCCACGACCGTTACCATCTGTTTGCTCGAAATGTGAGCCCTCTATATCCCCTTTTTGTGAAAAAGACACACCATATTGCCACTCTCGTAATCACTTGAACATTTAAATCAAGTTCAAGCAATCATCCCAAACCCTCGTCGCCACAGCCACTTTCCATATGATTTGCATTTCTCATCAAACACACGCATGTCCTCCAGCGCCCCACATCAAATTGAACGACTTTCCACCCGCACTATGCGCGCACCACCGCCCCGCCCCCCCTGAGGACGTTTACGACCAGTTCATGAATATATTTCCAAAATAGCAGCCAGGCACCCTTATTGTTTTGTTTCATTATCCCTCGCTACGCACCAGCCAACCACCCCACCGCCAACCCACAACACGATCCCTTTAATAAAGTCGAAACCCAAAGCATGTCATCAATTCCATAGGACTTGAGGCAATAAAATATTTATGTCTTCACCTAACCAGCCGCCCCACTCTACGCTCTCCGCGCCCATCGCACGCACTTGGATGCAACATTTCATGGCTTACATACCCCATTCCCAAGCTCATAGGAAAGTCATTCTTATTATATTTTTTTTTTATCGCCAACCGATAACATTCCGATTTCACATCGTCGTCGTCTCGCAGGGAAGCCATGTTGCAGCGGAGAACGACGACGCCGAAGACGAAGGCGAAGACCACGATGAAGACGACGACGACACCGAAGAGGAGATCGATGATGATGGGGAGAGTAGACGTCGTATTGGTTGCGCCGTCGTGCCCGGTTTCACCCAACGTCCCCATCGAGAGATGAGAAGTATGGAATGCATACGGCCCGGCATCGTGCATCATGCATCAAGCATCAAAGCATCATCAGAAGAGGAGACGGCCCATAGCAAGACGACTGTTTAAGGCCTCAGCAACAAATTGCGGTTAGAGATTGGATTGGATTGGATTGGATCGGATTGGATGTAGTCAGATCCTACGGTTCCCTTTCTCCCCGCATCGCCTCCCTCAACACACAGCCTGTCTGTGCGTGGAGAAAGAAAAATATTTTCAAAGGTCGTCTCAAATGAGTGCGCGCACCGTGATGAGTGCTCGCTCGTATCTGGATCTCGTATATCGGATTGCAGAATGTGTGCTTGTGTGTGGTTTTGAAAACTCTCTAAACCCTGAAAGGAGGATTGTCATCATTGTCGTTCAGCTGCGCGACTAATTAGCCAAGAAGAGGTCTTTGCTCTAGCGCTTAGAAAGGCGACAACAGACCGGCATGGCAGTGAAGCCGAATGAAGAAGGCAACGCAAAACAACAAAAAAAAAAAAAAAAAAGAGCCAGCCACAACTTGGTGAGAAAATCGATTAATATCGATCTGTGGAGCGTGTGCTGCTGCTCCGGCGTGTGTGTGTGTGTGTGTGTGTGTATGGTGACAATTCGAATAGTTTCTGTGTTGACCCAGATAATGTGTCGATGGTGAATTACTGGTGCTGCAAGAGAAACCACCGGCCGATTTGTCACGCTGAATGCGATGAGATTTGCAACGCAACGCAAAGAGAATGAGCGCACGCAACCAAATTGTCCTCTTTTTATGCACAAAAGGGGCTGTGAGATACACACAGAGCCCCGACCAGAACAGAACAGAACAATTGACAAATCGAAAGCAGTCCCCCATTGAATCGTTCCACATTCGGTTGCGATTGATTCCTTTTTGAGGGTCGCTCCCGGCTGTGCTCACCAACGAACCGAGGGGTGAGTGTTTATGTTCGATAATCGACGGTATTTTTCGGCTTTTTACGAGTCATTACGTTTCGATGGAAGAAACGAAATGGTAAAGTGAGCGTTTTTTTTTTTTTGTTTGTGGGACACGTGCACCCTCCAGGTATCGTAAACTACTCTCCGATCTGTGAGGCTGTGTGTGGGTGCGCATTTGACAGTGACAAGCGGGGTGGCGTTCACTCACCCGAACTGGGTCAGTTTTGTTCTCCGTCAATCGATCGAAATGTCATTATTAGAACTGTTTGTGTCTGCTATTGGCAGGAGGGAAGTCATTTTTTTTTTTTTTTTGCTTTCCAACGAAACAAAAACCGAGTAAAGTCTCTGCTGCGCCGGAAACTGTCTGGAGCATTGACATTTCAAAATCGTGATGCCAACCGTGTGTGTGTGTGAGAGAGGGCACGAATTGAAATGAATAACTAATTGATTTTTATGAGTGCGTTCAGAGTCGATTTCCGTTCGATTTGAATGATGGGAGAGTCATTACAAATGCCGAGAGCGAGAGAGAGAGGGAGAGAAAAACCATACAACACAAAAGGTATTTTCGACAAGAGGAGAGCAGCAGATGCGCAACAGTTCGGATGGGGTTTATTGATTTATGGATACACTTCAACCTTAACCGAGAGGGGATACCAGTAGTTTGTCATTTATTTGGGACATGTGATATCAATTTGACAATTTCTCGAATGAGGTTAGGAAACTGTTTTGTTTTGTTTTGTTTTGCTCTTTATTGTTTCCGACTTTGTTTTGGGGGATTCGCAGTCACTGATGATTGAGGAGAATCATTTAGTCATCGATGATTGTGAAGAATTGATTCGGATGTGTGTGCTGTTTTCTGGGAAGGGACGGGTAATTCTGCGAAACTTGGTATTCTTGGATGGATTAATCATTGTATTTTGAAATGACATTGCATTAACGCAAAAGGGCACCGTTAGCTGTCTGCTGTCAGCACCGTGGTAACTTAGTGTGCAAAATGATGCAGAATCAGCGCTAATGTTCAAAGGCCCAAGGACGTTTTCCAAAACACATCATTGCTCGAATACTGTAATGGCAACCATTGCAAAACGCAAACAAAAAAGATAATGCCAATGCATACTACTCCAAAACTCATGGTGAACAGATCTACTGAGCAGACAAAAGCAAACAGATCATCGTCAAATGTCATGATAGAAAAAGCATCGCTTACGGCCAAGTTCATAAACGTCAAACTGCAGCAGCCCTGCAAGATTTGCGTTCATAAATGTCTATAGACTGCATTGACAATGCATGGCAGCAGTCGGTAACTGCGTTAATAAAAGCAATGCGGCAGTCAAAGTGCAATTAAGTTGGCAGTGATTTTTTTGTTTTGTTCCAGGATTGCAGGGAAAACGAAAGGTGTTCTTCTTTATGCGAAAATGGTTCCAAAACACCTCATCCGGACGTTCTCTCTCAAGCATTGCCCTTTTCCTTCGTATTTTGTGCACAATATTTTGTTTGGCAATACAATACAAGTCTTCGTTTCCAAGCCATTGGGACAACGAAACAGACGACGTCCTCAAACAAGATGGCGCACACAAGTGGGGAAGGACCTCAACCAACTTGGTGTGAGCAATTAGAGGCAGCTTGGGAAATATCCTGCTGGCTGGAGAGGTTTGTTGGTTGACGCGCAGATCTACCCCGGACCGGAGCCCCAAACAAGGAAGACGTTATTCAGACTTTTTGTATCGCCTACTTACTGTTGCATTTATAAGCACTTTTTTGACAATGCTGACCTGCTTGAAACTTGTGTTCATAAATGCATCGAGAAAGTATTTTGTACAGTGCAGAGGCAACAATGTTGCAATTATGAACTCAACCTACTTTGCATCATTACGATTGCAGTGTGATGCGTAGTTATTTGACGTTTTGGAAAAAGCCGCTACCATAATTGACTTTAAGGTTATGTTAGAACTGAACCAAGTCTGTTTCGTGAATTTTCAATGTGGCCATAATTTCTTCTAAGAACTATCTATCTACTATTCAAACACCAACTGTCATTTATGCACGTAGAGAGCAATTGATTTTAATCCCACAGCAAAAATGAACGAAACTTAACGAAACTGAATGAAGTGGTTATCATTGCCGCAGTGTATCATATCTGTATTCCTTCGATTGTTGGGACGTAAGTTGACTTATACGTATCTGCAGATCTTAGCTTTGGCCACCTATCGACAGAATTGATAAGATTAACGCAATCTTCGTCTCTCCCGTTGAGAGCCTTGCCCGTAATTGCTTTGACGGACTGAATTAAATGATTGTAGCTGGTTACGGCGACACGATATGTAAAAGATGCTTTGTAAATACCAAGAAGCACAACCTCTCCCAGTTAGAAATGTTGCAAGTGCTCTTGACTACACAGTCGGAAAAGCAAATTTCATCCCTCTGTTGGACTTAGGATGTTCTCGGTTCCTCCAATGTGAGAGACTCCAAGAAAACGCAGCTCAACAGACAGAAACAAAGTCATCGTCATCGATTTTGCTTCCAATCTAGTAGAATTTAGGGTTGGGTCTTCTGCTTTATTCACCTTCCTCGTAGACTGGACCATATCTACATATATCCGAAGTAGAATGCTTCTTTCTAAGGCACCAAACATCACTTCTTATCGTCCAGCTTTCGGCTCCATGTAGGCGGCCAGACAAAATAAGAGTCTCGCAGTGCTTCCTTCCGAAACTCTTCCGATAAAATGCTCAGGACTAAGGTCACATCCCTGTGGCACATCTGCTACTACAGCAAAGTTATCTGATGAGACACTATCATTACAGACGTTTGTGAGGTGAATTCCCTATGAATCTATTAACATGCATTTACCTCGTCTTGCAGCCACTTATCTCCTCTTACAACTTCAAAGATATGGTTCACAACATCGTCTACATACCTGAAAATAGAAAAAAAAACAATCAATAATTATGTGAATTAGTTCAAAAGAAGCTCACAACACGCACAACAATCTCTCAGAAATCTCCAGTTCCTTAACAGTTTACACTGATTAATTACCCAGAGAGCCACATCCAAGGAATTCATTTAATACCACAGCTTAACCCATTCCCTATACCTCTCCGCAGTCACCATCGGCAACCACACGAGAGCTCCAAAGCTCACTCACAACCCACAACCAAGAGGCAAACATCGCCCAAAAAGGAAAACCGAACACAACAAAAACGAAGCATTCTTTGTTCCCAATTTAGACTACAAATTGACAACAAATAAGTTTCTGACAAAACGACGTTGTCACCAGAGCATAGCTCGCGCCCCATATTGTGTGTATCTCCCCCCCAGCCGGCGAACAAGAGCAATTTTTCAAGAGTTAGGAAGTTCAATCCGCTCGCAAGCACATACGCACATAATCAATTTTAATTAATTCAGAGGAAATGATCACAGGAAACCGCCATCGGCATTGAGGTTCGCTGAATGGCTGAATGCTCGCCCTGCTGTTTTAATTAGAGGGCCCCCCTCCCCGACATAGTGCCGCAGTTACCGTCACCATCAATATCATCGCCACCGCAACCATCGTCGCGTAATAGTCATCGACTTTCCGGCTGTCCACTGGCAACACTCACGATCGACCGTGACTCCCAAGCAAATTAAAAAATCATCTCCACAGCCACAGTTAATTGAAAAATTTGCAACTGATAAATATTGTATTTATGCTAAAAAAGTATCTCTCCTTTTTTTCAAGTTCAAGTGCTGTTTTTGTTTCTCTACGAACGCACACACGGCGGCACACACGATGGCGGCAACGCGGCGTCGCATCGTCGGTGTGTTGGCTTGAAGTGTGCGAGAGTCGCCTGCCCTGAGGGGGGTTCTCCTCCATCCATCCATCTCTGCAGCTAGAGATGAGAGTGTGACACGCAAAATCGGAGAAAAAACGCACGCTCCAAGCGCTGTCGTAGACGTTAACAAATCCGCGACGTACTATGTATCGGCAGCAGCAGCAGTAGCACTCCCGCACGCTTTCACTTGATCTTGACCGAGTGACAAAAGTTGCTGGTGATTGCTTCGCATCCTCTCTCATCTTGTTCGAGCATTTCGAACGTACAATGCGATGGAAATAAAAGAGACACAGCATTGTGTTTACATTGAGAGTGCAGTGCGCGCGCGAAGTGACAAAAATGCGGCCGCTTATGATCCGATGACTAGCCTTGAAGGGTACTGACTCTTTAAGATGACGTGATGGTTGTGACTTAAGTGTCTACGGGGCAATTTCGAAAGATTCACGTGAACAAAGTGCCGTGCGTCGAGCGGCAATCAATCAGAGACGAAATCAATTTTCCGTGGCAGTTGACAAATGTCAGACAGCACAACGTCTTGGACTTGAGGTCTTTAGTGACTTTTGTTTTTGTTCGGTTGACTTTGAAGGTACACACATTTGACAATGAACTAGGCTTTGAATTTATCTTCGGATAGATATGGGTAATTTGTTAGAGGTTATCGGCTGGGGATTATGCGGCATGAACTGCAAGGTGCTGGCGGGTGATTAGGCGAGAAGTGCCTCAAGGTTGATGAGGAGAACCCGTGTTTGTTATTTTTATTGGGTTTCATTGGGAATGACTTGTGGATGATTAGGATTCATTACGGACAGATGGAGGCATCATCTTGAGAGAGATTGAGTTGATTACAATTTTGATGTGAAGCGTGAGAAATTGGAGCAGAACCATGGGCTATAGATCATTGATGATCGAGTTTGAGGAAAGAAGGGACATTGGATGCGATTAAATTCATTCAAGGTGGCTGTGGCTGCCAATACACGTACACGTCTTCGAAGGCTCCCCGGGTGGTGCATGACGTACGTAGACGTCATTTCAAAACTCATTTCCACTCAAGTCAAATAGGATTATAACCAAACACAGTTTCGTGCGGACCAAATAGAAGCAACTACTTTCGTTTCACTGCCAATTGTAGCGATATTTTGCCCGTTTCATTTCTTTGGCGACACATTCTAGGTGCACTAGTCTTTGAAATATTCAAAATGCACCACACCTCAAGTCATCGAATATAAACAACGTGCGCGAACGTGTTAAACCGATTTAGAAGAAGATCGAGATGGGCATGAAAATATGCTTAGTTAGGACGGCATCATCCTGACCTTGATTTGACGGAAGATCAGTAGGAAGGCAGAGCTAAGTTTGCGAGTCGCCGGCTGAGGAGGGATGAATGGCCACTCGGATTCTATTCTAATCTCTATTCATGAGCAGCTTATGTGATTGGAGTGGAGACTCGACGAATGTCCCCGTGTGCATTAACAATGCGCTTATGAAACTTCAGTCATCAGTCTGGTCTCAATTCATCATGCATCATCTACCAATGGGATCCTGCCAGTTCATAGACTGAATTTCTATCCAGTTGCGACCCAGAATCTTGTTACTTTGTCGGACCAAAAATTACATTGGGAGACTATTTGCGTCAGAGTTTCTTCTTCCATCATAACCATCATCTTAAAGGAGTCATGTTTCCTTCAGACGAGGAACTGTGATAGCCCTAGTTTAGTTTTCATTTTAGAACGAATGTCGACATATTGTTGTAATCTTCGAATGTCTCAATTTCTTCTATAGTTGAATACTTAGTTTGGTGCTCTGTTAAAAAGCCGGTTGTTGATCCGGGTACCATCACTCCTGCCTCCAGCACGGAGTTTGATTCCTGCTGTGGTACGAACTACGAAGTCTGTAATTTCGTTGCATTCGATGTCTTCAGACATTACTCTCAGCTTCCACCCGGACTGCGAACACTAAGTGTTTGGACTGTGATCCGATTCTTGAGAACCTACTCTGTTATGTCTAGGCCGACGATCCTTTGCAGTGATTTTTGATTTTGTCGAGCTTTTTTCAGGTCGATTTCGTGTGAAGAAGATTTGAAAGTTAAACGTAACTAGATGGCAAGTCTCATTGAACGGCGCTGCAGTTTTCAGGGTGGACTTGATCATGAACCATCAAGTCCCTTCATCAAGTAGAATATTTTGCTAACTTTTTCCAATTTCCAGTCAAGTCAAGTTGGGAGACGTCCTTTTCCACCTGCCCCCGCTTAAGCTTGGGCGAGCTCTGTTAACTCGATTTGCCACAGACTCAAGCTGAAAATTGTCTTGCATTATAACTATGTGCCTAAGGTAGTAAAACTCTGCAGCCTATCTCTAAGAGAGATAGCGGACAGATACCAGCAACCTTACCCTGTGCTGGGTTCCGTGGACACATGGGCATTCCGGGCAAAGAAAGAGCCGACGAATTAGCAAGAAGGGAATCGAGTCTACCACTGACACGAAATCAGTGCACCTGTAGTTCATCGAAAACGATGTTCTCCACACTAGATCCATCAAAAACTAAAGCTCTCCTAGAATTGGCCGGACGAACATTAGTAAAGTAGTAGGCGCAATCACTGGCCATTGCCTAATTGACAATCAAGCTAGAAGGCTTGGAGCTCCCTACAATGCAGGAGCTGCATGGATGATGAGGAAGACGAAACTGTGATACATTACCTCGGAACCTGCCCATGCCTTGCAGACTTATGGACAGCTATTTCCTCACTTGATCTCGAAGATTTCGCTAACATCAACATTAAGGACATCCTCAAGTTCATAATCACTACCAACTGGTTATATTTATCAATACACATACCAGCAGAGGGGAAGTACGAAAGAGTCTAGTAGGTCAACGAAGTGGCGGGAAAAGCTGAATTGAGACAGCACAATGGCCCTTAAAGGTCTAAGTGAGGCAAATCCCCGAGGGAATTTTGTCAGTCACATCTACCTACATACCTAACTATGTACATTCTTATAATAGCACGGACGGCGCGACAGTCCGAAGTTGATCTGGGCCCAGATATTGTTATATCGCGAGTGGATGAGACTCCAAACGGCAATGCTTGTGAAATTTTTTCTCGAGAGGAATATGCCTGAAGCTGTCAGTGACTCCAAAGGGTTGAATCCGTGAAGTTCCTAAATTCGGGAATTTGTTCCTAGGAACCCGGCTTAAGAGTCGACGTACCTACTTAACTACGGCGGCCACTAGCTCCTTGTGTTACAACATATCTATTTAGGTATAGGCTTGCTTAGGCTAATAGCCTTTGGCAAAGTCACATGCTACTAAACGACAGAACACTTGCCGTAGGTATCATAGAGAATTCAAGAGACCTATCATTAGTTAGTTAATTCCAAGACTCTCCTTACCGCACATGGTTTACATTGTTTCATGATGAATCTGGTCACGTTTAGAGAATTTATCTCAGTTTAGTCAAACTGCTTACATCCATAATTCATGTACCCGTTCACGGGAAATCTATGAACAGCCTGCTGAGCATACAATATGATTCAAATGAAAGAACTGAACAAAAGAGAAAAATTTGGAGAAAGAAACCTCCTATATACCACAGGAGTCGATGCCTAAATGCACAGAACAGCCCTCTGTAGACGGGCAGAATTATATTCTAGGCATTACGACGATGTTTCTGATAACTTTTCTTTACTTATATCATCGTTTTGGCTTAAGATTTCCCGGAAAGACCTGTTCATCGAAGACAACGTACGAAAAGCTAAATTTTCTTATTGAAGTTGCATCAGTTTTTCTATTCCTTCAAGCAATTCCCCAATCAAGCTACTCTTGATTGGAGCAAATCTAGCTTTTCAAGGTCAACGACAAACCAAATCGACAAGTACCTCATAAATTCGCACAGCAGTCGTTGAATTATAAACTTGGTTAGACATGTCAGAAGCCTTGAATAATGCCATAAAGGTGATGGAAATGTCACAAGGAGTTAGGTGACACTAACGCCACTTATAATGTGGGAAATGGTCCCCAAACTATGACAGTACCTGACAGTACCTCCTGTAACTGAATTTTGACAGAAGCTACAAGGATCAGATCTCGGGTGTTATGGCCAGTCTGTACACGTCTGCATCACATCTCAGCTCCAACAGATGATCGAGCGGTTAAGACTCAAGCCCAACAACCCAATTTAACACACACACACATCTCGTTGCCATTCATCCCACTGCCCCCAGATGCAATGGATACAAGCTGAAATAATGCCCATTCACACAGAAAAATATCGAAAAACTTGTGTAATGCCACAGAAGTCAGCAATAAATTACGATCGACACAACCACCCGATTCTCCAGAAACAGTAGGTTCCATAAGCAAGTGATGGAGCAATTTAATTACGCTCCCCTCAACCACACCACATCATCTCTGGCCGCTGTCGAAGATTTGCTTTTCCATCCCATTCACGGAACGGCGCATGTATCCCACATGGAATCAGCCGAATATAGACTCTCTATCCCATGTCCTGTCTCTGCGGTCCTAGCGTGGGACAGGTTAACCCACAGTCAGCAGCATTTTTATGACGTAGCCCGTCGTGTAGAATTGTGTGCGAGATCTCATCGCGTTGGATTGTATCTCTTTTTTTGTTTGTTTGCCATTTTTTTTGCATATATGCACACCGACGAGCTGCGGCAAGTTCAAATTCGATGTCAAGGCAAAATACTTTTCACCGCAAATGCTTCAAGTAACTACATACGTATGCAATTCTTTATCGTTTTCCTCGTCGTTGTTGTCGGCCTTATATTCGAAGTTGGCTAAAGAAGTACCAGTAATTAGCGGTAATGGAGTTTTTATTGCAGTCCGGCTTTATTTTGGGACTCCAGTTTTGAGGGTGAACTTTCCGTCTCGTAGGACCCACGAGACTGTCGGCAGATGTGACTTTTCTGTATTGCCGGTCATAATAGTGAGTGACGGAGTCGGGTTCTCCATCATAACATGTGCCAATGACATTGACCAGGCCAGAGATCCATAAATTTGGGCAATTTTCAGACAATGGAACAGGCTTGAGGAGTTAAGTGCTTTATGCGCTTGATTGATGTGAGGTGTCATGAACCCTGATGTTGTGAACGTGTTTTGGAGATTTTATCTCAATTTGCAAATTACGGTGGATCAATACAAAGGAATGAAGAGTGACAACTAACCTATGAATCAGTCGTTTGACAGTTGGTGATACACGACGACGACGCCCCTTAGAAACGTCACCTCACCAGATTTAGAATGTTTGATAATTACTGCCTAATGGTGTATAACCACTGAAGCATCAAACAAAGCAATTCTCTCCAAATATTGCTAAACGCTTGCATTTAGCAACACTCCCATTTACAAAAAAAAAAACAGCATTCCAGCAGCAGCGAAGCTGGAAAAGTGGGAAATGAAGCAAAAGCGTGTTTTCGGTAACAAGACAGATTCCACAACTGTCAATGTTTTCGTCAACTCAACTCAGAAACCGTATTTGTGAACATCTCCCAAATGTGTTAAACTACGTCTTTGCAGAAAGCAGCGGCACCTGTCACTGGAACTGTACGCAAATCAGTCATTTTTCGAACAAGCCCACATATTCACGAACTCCACAACTGTCAAATGATTTTGTGAAGTCAACTCACGGCGGGGATTTTTTGAACACCCCCCATCAAAACAGTGTTAAACTGAGCCACTCCACGAAACTGTTGCATTCCAGAAGCTGGACACAGAGAAATCACGCAAAAATCTATTGACTTTGCAAACGCGTCACAACTGTCAATGTTTTCGTTCAAAGAAATGCTTCTTCTTCATCTTTGACTGGTTCACAACTTTTCATGGCCAACAAAACAAACCATTTGTCCAACTGAGCACACATGCAATTTGTTTCATTTCCCTCCCAGCCAACAAGCGCTAGCACTTGCCTTTTGTTTGCGAAACCGTTTCTCCTCTTTGTTCAAAAAAAAAAAAAAAAAAAAAACAAATCAAATAGCTGTCATTGACATTTGCCACTGCAAATACTGCCGCCATTACGCTGAACTAAATGTCAAACTTCGCAATTGAAATCGAAACAAAAATTAAACAACAATCGAGATTGAAGAAACACAAAAGGCACGCCAAAAGATTAACGGAAAAATGAGTTCAAATACTACAACTTTTGTCTACACCTACTCCTCTCGCAGTTGGGGAGAGACCTGCTTTTTGAGGTCTTTCTGTCTCTCTCTCAATCAGGCCGTCATTATCGTGTTCCTTTCTGTGCAATTAATATGCACAAAATTAGTATATTTTTTTCTGTATTTATCTAGATACAAAATGAATCGTGACATGAAAACAAAAAACCTAACCGCCCAGCGATTACTCATAGACCGGAATTTTATCCGCGTTTTGTTTTTGTTTTCTTCTGTCATTCGTTTTCTTCACCTTCTTCTTCTTCTCTTATTCTGTTGCTGATGCTGTTGTTGTTGTTATTGTTGATTTTCGGTGTGTGCTTGTTATTTATTTTTACACTCGCGGATATTGTCAGACTCGTAGTGTGCGACATTTATTCCACAACCAGTCGCAATCATAATGTCTGACAGATAAGCCTCTCCTGTCACGGCAACCTTTTTTTTCGATCGAATTCATTGATTAGATACTTTATTTGCCATTTTGTCTCTGAAGGCAGCCATCATCGGCGGTTGGGTGATATTTAAATTCGCCACACGCAACTGGTGCTCCTGGGTGAGAACATTGCGTCACCTGATTTCGACGAAAAAATCATTTCGCCATACCCTAGTAGACTGACTGACGGACGGACTGGCTGGCTGAATCTATGAGAGAGACGGGAAATTTCCGAAACAAACCGGATAGGGTTACACATCAGCGCGTGTACGCAAAAAGGAGAAAAAATAAAACTGATCGTTTAAGCCGCCATGTCCAAACGCCAAACGCTCACAGACACACACATGCGCACGCAACGCAATACCTCTTGGGGACTGTGAGAAAAACCTTCGAAACCCGTGGAGACATGACAAAAGAACAAGAAAGCGTTCATTGTACCTAACTGTGGATCAGAAGTTATGTGCATACAAACGCACACACACAAGCGCGCACGCAGATTTCGTTTGGTGGCGGAGACGACTTTAAGACTTTATTCTGGCGTTTCTTGTTTGGCGAATCTTGAGCAGTTGTGAGCGCCTGAGCACGCAAGTTCGATGCAGTACCGTTATGGTGGTAAGCTGCTTTAAGGTTAATATGTAATCTGTTTAGGTTTTTCAGTCGTTTTTTTTTTGTGGTTCATGTGACAGAAGAGGATACTGACTTAATTTAATACATCTCGCGCAGGGATAACATCGCCGTGAGTCAGCACAGAAGTGCTGAATGTGCAAAATGAAAAAGGTGTCCGATCGGCAAATTGTGCATCGGTGGTGGTGGCGGTGATGATGATGGTGGGTTATTCACCACGTGTTGGGTGTAAATCAATGTTTCTTCGATACGTTCCGCCCTATGACAGGAATTGATTTATTGGATCTGATAGAAGTCTATACGGTCCGAGTGGATTTAAATTTATAATTTTGAACAAAGGTCGCATGATAATTCTTCTGCGGGAGATGTGTTGCTTGCGTGTGTCTTCGTGGTTCGAGGACGATGACATCTGTCAAAGTGACAAGTGTTGACATTTTCATTGGTACGTAAGAAAAAAAAAAGAAGCTGATGATGACTTGACTTATATCCGTAAGCGGTTGATGACTGTTTTTTTTTCGTGATGACTTTATAGGGGTCTTCAGGGAGGTTGTTGAGATTTTTAAAAGTTTACTTTTGGGTACCGTTATTTTGCTGTCAAATGCGGTGTTAGTTTGTGGAAATGTGAATTTGTAGGACATTGTGATTTGAAATCCAATTTGAAGCTTCTGTAAAAAGGTACTTTTGTTTTCTTAGATTTTGCGTGTTCTTGAGTGAAAGTGGTACATCTTTTGCGTATGGTGAGTTCTTCTATCTAGTGGTAAATGTCACTTCAAAGCGTTCAGTGAGGAATAAGAAAAGAGACCCATTGCAGATCGCGTTTTGTAGTTGACGGTCCTATGGCCGAACTGTTCTAAGTTTGCATCGAGATCAAATGCAAAGCCTATGTCAAACGCTTTTTGAGTAACACAACTCCCTCTCGAAGCATCAAGCTGACATTGATCATTATAGTGCTCCTCTATTGCAAAATCCATGAATCTTTCCATTGATATATAGAAGAGCAACTGCGAGAGTGAGAGTCTAGCCAAGAATTTACGCCTAATGTGGGTGGAACATGTGTATCGCATGGACACCTTGGTTGTGGCTCGAAAAGACTTTGTTTTCATTCCACAGAAGCAGAGGATGTTCGCAGTGTGCACACGAGTGGGTACAGATCCCAACCAACTTTGTATAATTCGCTCCGATTAAAGTAAACAAATATGAACGAAACTTAACGAAACAGCTCGAAGTGCTTAGGGCTTGTTAAAAAGCCTCTACGGTGATGTTGAAAGTTATCAATGTGGTCTCCGTCAATCATTCTGCCGATTACTCAATTAATTGGCTTAGCAGTTGCCTAAACGAAGCATCTCTTTGCAACATCTCCCACTTCTGCATCCACAATCATCCCAAATTTGTGTGGCTTTACGCTTGTCCTTCACAAAGAAAGGAAAGCCACCAAGTCAAACACAAATACTCGTCAAAATCTTGTAAAAGTCGATAAAAAAACATCTCTTATCTATTCCCACACCTCAAATAAAGTCGTCAAAACTGCAAAGTAAGTCGTCAAAATTATCTCGTAATTGGCAAGAAGTTTAAATAGATTCGCTCAAAGCTTCCCCTTGTTTCCCAGACACTCCCGCTGAGCACCGGCGATTAAGCGAGCGAGTTTCTCATCATCAGACCACCGTCTTGGAGCACTTCCTCTTTTCCCTGAAACGATTAAATACAAGCAAACCAAAACACTGAAACGCCTGCTCTCTGTTCCCCAGACCAAGAAACGTTCTTCTTAGACATCACCTCCCCCTGCACACACACGATCAAGTCTACCACAACTCGGCTCCGCCGGAATGGGAAATCTGTCTGCAACTGACAACGCTAATGACAATTAACGCGTTCAAATTGCTCAACAAGAATTTGTCTATTAAACAATTTCAAAAGAAACAGGGACCAAACCACCAGCAGACTTGCTAGAATTTCTCCACCAGCCAACGTTGACGACGACGACGAGACGACTATGTATAATGTTGGCGATTCCATGATTTCATCACGACTTCAACTGGCACTGAGTGTTGCCTACATTCACCGTCGACCCAGTGGTGGTAGTGGATGGTGCCATCACGTCATTCGCATCAACTTCATTGTTTTCCGAGTAAACTCATCTTGGTGTGCCCGGTGTGGAAGTGCACTTTCATAGAAAACAAAGAAAACGTAACAAATCGAACGAAAAAAAATGAAAGACAAAAAAAAATTCCAGCGTTGCATCCGCAAGTTCCTCCCGCTCTGCCTACCCCCTAAAGGAGGAAACATTAACATTCCTCGTCTCATCCCAAGCTGAACCCGAGCACACACAGGCGACTTCCAAGATTCTCTGCAAAAAAAAAAAAAAAACACAAGATACAAAGCATGCAACTCTCCCCTGACTGTGACCAGGCCTCCACCGGCTCTCATGCGGATCTAGAGAGTTGGTGCATGATGGAAAAACAATAACAGAGACAGAATGCCAACGAGAAGAGGAAACGAAAGAAGAAACTCCTCGTTACATAAACAAATCATAAAATTCCTTCCGAAAAGGGAAATGAACGTTTTGTAGTCGTCGTCGTGTTGCTCTTACTGCTCTGCACTCTCCATAGTCTGCATCAGTCCTAGCTTTGTGGATAATTAGTCCTCCTGCTGGGTTCTGGTGTCGTCGTGGTGGCTTCTCTCGTTTCGACAATGATGAGTTTTATTTGGTTAATCAGTTGCCATTCTCTCCTATCCCCACGCGCAAGCCGTTTAAATGCAATTAGATGATGCGGGGGATGACTACATTCCATCCTCCGCAATCAAGCTGTTCACATATTGTGAAGATAAAACTTTTCCTTTTTCTTTTCCCTTTTTTCCCCATCTTCCGTCCAGCTCGGTGCGTCCTTTGTGCTGTCAAAGAGTGTCCACACACCCCCGCGAGAGGGATATGTAATCAAATTTATTTTTATAACATCCGCGCGTCATTCATTCGGTCGTGGGACGATTGGAAGGACCTTTTTTTCGTTATCACCCCAAAGACACGGTGTGGGGCATCAAAATGCCGAAGAATTTTCCACTTGTTCCGGAAACAACAAAAAGATGTCCCTTTTCTCGTTATGTCGGAGTTCACAGAGGATTATGGCGTGCCTTGTGGATTTTCTGGGAAATGTCCTCAGTCGTGGGCCGAGGAGCTTAAATCGATAAGATGTCATTTCCAGAAGGTGACGGCAAGTGGAGGCGAGAGATACTCCTACAGTTGCCATGGTGGTGCTCTTTAGAAAAGTCATAAAATATTGTATAAGACGATTAGGTGTTTGCGGTTGGTTGTCCTTCCAGCAGGGAGCAGATTCTTCAAGAGGGTTTCTGTTTTCGGTTGAGATACCCCTTACGAGCCGAGGATAATCCGTCTTGGGTGCCGAAGGATAGGCTCTGTGAGGATACAGTGGTGGACATTTTGATGTTTTTATGGGTTTCGAGATTGGAGTTAGCTGGAATCTTGTGTAATTTCCTTCAAGAGGAAACAAACCTTGTTTCATTCGACACAATTTTCGGTTTTATTAACCGGCATACGAAATGAGAAACAAGTTTGATGGGATCTGTTGAAAAATCGCGTTCATTCGTGTACTGAAGATATTTGCTTGAAGTGTCAGAAACCTGTGTATGTACGTCAGAATTGGTGAATGGACACGTTCACAATAATGGTCTGTATATACTGTGATCTAACAACCACTTCGTGTAGTTTCGTGTAGTTTTCGTTAAGTTTCGTTAAGTTGCGTTCACTATTGCCTGCATTAGTGGGAGTGACCACAAATGACGTACCTTAATGCCAAAATGAACGGAACAGGGAAAAAAAAACAAAACAAAAGATCACAGTACGATGACCCTTTCAAACAGCCACAAACCGTTAAAAAGGTCATCCCAAGATTGAGTACAAATCAAGAGCAGTTCCGATTTGAATATGAAGGACACATTATTTCCCACGACTACCAAAGAGCTACAAAAAAACGACTCATGAAACATATGACCAAACGAGCAACCGCAACAGTTATGATATTGCATGAATCAGAGGATAGCACTGAGGTCAGTTCGCCGATTCGACAGACGACCAAGTAGGAAGTAATCAAAACTCAATCAAAGTCCGCATTACGACCCTGCGAACAAATGCTCATCATTAAAACCACTCAGTTCGTAACCTTTCACACAGGGGAACCCGCCTCTCAACAAATCCAGCCTTCCACACCACATTTACTTTCAGTTACAATGAAATTCACTAAGAACTCCAATCTCAGATATTACGTTCATTCAATCTCAATGTCAATGCGTGTTCACATTCCGCAACGAAGCGGCGATTATCTGTCATTTCGCTGCACACACTCACAACACTCAATGAGCAGTCGTGTCAAATGTTACCTGTCGCCTGTCATCTTCCCTATCACATCTAGATCATATTTTCATGACATGACAATGACATTGACCTCATAAACCTTAGATGCGCGTCAAATGAATATCAATTGTCGTAATAGCAATTACACATGCAAAACTTAACTCCAATAATTACACACACTCCTTAAGTAATTTTCCATTGGTCACCCATCGCCATCCCCATTCATCTGACATTAGATAATACACTCGAGTCACTCCGTGCGAGTTGTTCTCACTGTCAGACAGTCAGCCTCGTTATCGTCGAAAAAAATCTACTCATTGTCTTCGCCGTGTTCACATTTGTTTACACTTTTCCATCTCGTACTGCGCGTCTGTGCTCCGTCCCTTGTGTCATCGTTTGACACTTGGCTATTAATTAATTAAAATGCCGCAATTTTCATTCTTCCTCCTCTCTCGCGCAAAATGATTTAACGGCCAGATACACAATACAAATTGTATCATTTCTCAGTTCGCGGTGTTTGTTTTGAAACTTGAAAACTCACAGACACGTAACGCGAGCGAGATCTTGGAATGTGGACGGAAGTTAATCGATGACAGAAGCGTGCGTCACACAGCTGCCGCCGACAAGCGATCGGTGAACGATTCGTATTTTTATGGGTGTTTTTTTTTTTTTGCTCGCAATTACATGTTTTCAATTGAAAATCAATAACACGACCTTTGTCACGCCTCAACATCTGATCATCTGTCAAAACGCAACGCAACACACGCGCGCAAGTACAATGCGGCGTTCATCAGTTGTGTTGGCTGTTTGGATGTCAAATTCCATTGGTGGTTGTCATTAATTGAAATTGTAATTTGGTTTTGACGTTTGTTTCTTTTGTGTCAGTGATTCTGGTTCTTGCGGTCCAGACAGCATGCCAATATAATCCTCTCTCGTATGCCTTCTCGTTTTCATGCGTCTATTGCCTTTGTGCTCGTTTTGAATGATGGATATGTGAAAAGAGCTGAATGATGCCCATGGGGTGCGTACCCGTATGGTGGCAGACGGTACAAAAAAAAAACCATGCCGCCGTCGCCGTCGCTGCTAACAACTACACACGATGTTGTTGATGATGATGGCTGCTGTACGCTGCACTGACAGAAGTCGTCAATTTTACAAACACAAAAAGGAAGCCACAAGAAAGATGAAAGCGACGCACATACACACATGCCAAGCGATAAAGTTTAAACGGCCATTTGCCAAAGGGCTAACTCTTCAGCATCAGCCAAGGAACTGAAGGGAATAATTTATGATGCACTCAAGTGTATTTTGACACAAGGTTTTAACACCTTTTTTTTCTGCATTCTGATTTTGTTTCCCTTCAGGTCATGCATTCATTTTACAAGACGAATGACACTGAAATCGTCTGCGTATCCTTGAAAAATATAAATTTATTCTATTCACTAGACATGAGTATGATGACTTTGAGGTCATTGACAAGCGATAACAATGAACTTGACACTTGGCCTCGGACAAAGATTGCATTCATTGACTGACTGACAGTTCTCGTCATTTCTTGACGGTGGTCAGAGAGAATGGATTGAAATGAGAAGATCTCTGAGAGATTTTCCGAAAACAGAATGAAAGACAAGTGATGATGAATCAGTGCTTTTTTTCGTGAAAGAACGACGAAGAGAATTGAGAACACCTGTGGCTTACAGCACATCGCACTGTGCCATCACACAATGGCGGTGGTACACTGAAATGGCTGAAATGTGTCAAAATGTGGTTCATCAACTTCAGTTTGGTGAGATCTTTTACAAAATAACAAACCTTTTGACAGCAGACAATAGTGAAGGGACTTTGAAAACAATTTTCGGGTGAGAAAGTGTCACAATGATCTGCGAACATTTTGCTTTGCAACAAGTTGATCGCGTTGAGATTGTTTGGGTTTAGTTATTATTTTTTGACAGTAACAAAGTGATGGAAGAAAGCGTGAGAAGTGGGTGGGTGTCTGATGCAAATAATGGCCTGCCAAACAAAAATGCGTTGCCACTTAAAGATAAGTGGACATCTGTAGTTGACAGAGTGTGTGATGGACGGTGAAGAAGGGTGTTTTCGACAAAGCTCCTGGAGGAGAACGTTAAATGATGGCTATCGTGAGGGGTGACTGAGATTATATATAATTAATCGTTGCGACCATGATAACCAGAATGTTTCGTTCACTTTTGCATGATTAAGTGAGAGCGAAATGAGACGCTTTCTACGTACGTAAATGACAATAAGTATTAGGTATGTTTCCAAATGCAATTCCAAAAAAAATTAGAAGATGCTTCGGTCTTTTTCCCTTCTAGTACATTTAACGTCACTAATCACTTGTATCAGGCCACAACTAACAAAGCCCCTCCGCTGCTCATTATTTAAATTTTACCCAGATTTTGACGTCTGTCATCGATCGGCCTTCATCTGGAGTAAATCACCATCAGTTGTCATTTTTCAATCGTTAGTTATCACTCGGTTGGTGTCAAACATGAGGCGTTAGCTGTCAATTGGCAGCGGTCGCCCGCTTTGCATAAATCGTTAGATCGCCCGCATTGGGGGATTGATCATTAATCCTCGATCATTAATTATCAGTCACAATCAATCTCTGTTGATTAGTTAGTTTCGTTTGGGACGTTTACACAATGCCCTTCATCGATCGTTGATCATTAAGCGGCGGCCACGAATTGACTTCACTCGTCACTGTGGTCGCCTCTTTATCATCAATCTATAGATGTTTGTCTCAGAAGGTGTGGATGAGTCAGGCAGCACTGACCACCCCCGAGCTAAGTCAGTCGCCACAACTTTGACGGAGATATGTGTAAATAGAAATGACAGCAGACCATTACGTGCTTCAAAATCACGAGTTCATAACTATCTGCCAACACATCCCCGTTTCAAACAAAGGCGATGACTGCTACCATTTGATGTTGAACAACGCTCCTAAATGAATCCACTCATCACATTTTTTTCAACGCCGACAGCTTTGCTGCTGATCTCACAATGTTTACTCAGGTGACAGTTAATCCCATCCCCCTTCCAAGGAATGCGCCTTTTCGATTGTTGGGGGAAAAAACTTCAAAGTTCCTTGAAACACCTACCGATTCATTACAGAGTCAATGAATCAACATACGATTTGTTTACCTTTTTTGACATGTGTCAAAAGCAAGAATTCGATATTGACTTAACCACACAGCCTCCCCATCTCTCTCTCTCTCTCCCAATTGATTGATTCCATGCCAACTTCATCTTTCACAAATAAAAATAAAACTTGCCAAAATAGCGACACCTATTGTTTGTTCACCTCTTCACGAATTCCATTCAGTCATTGTCAGGTTTTTTTCTCCCCAAATCAAAAATTGTATTCTCCTTCAGTGAAAGTTAATAATAGGATGTCATGTGTACATAGGCACCAACCACTGTCAGCTTATAAGAGAGAAGAAAAAAACCCTTGTGATGCAATCATCATCATCATCATAAACCTCATCACCGTCATCTCATCTGTCATCGTGTTCAGTTTGTACAAACAATAGTTTCTATGAACACATCCCGCGCTTATGTCAATCAATCAAAATTTGTTCCCAAAAGTGTTGTTTCTTTTGGCAAAACTTTATATTTGCTGTGCAACAATCCTGGCAACAAAAACTAATTATCTAATATTGAATTACAAATTCAGTGTAACAAGTAATCAAACCCCATCCGGAAAATAGATCAGTTCAGGCATTGAAGTCGCTACTGCTGGTGGCGATGTGAAGTCGCGATTCATGAAAAGAATACGATCGTTGCGAGGTCTCAATGTGTGAGGGTCGGTAAACGATCTTAATAACTATCGTTCCGTGTTAAATGGAGCATTGGCAGGCAATAGAAAGACAACAACAATAAAGAATGATAACTGTTTTGTATGCTATGAATTGTATAATCTCTGTGACGAACGAAGAAACCAAAAAAAAAAAAAGAAGAAAAAAACAGAAACTGATTCATAAATTCGCCAACAAAACGAGCGAAATTAAAGACACATCTCTGAACTTTTGTGTCTTTGACTGAGTCTGCTCGGCCGCCCTGTACTGATTTTACTTTTGTTCAACCGGGTTTCGTGTATAATTTTCACATAAAATCACGCAAGGCGAACGCCCTGCTTGCGAGCATGACAAAAGTGTCAGGTCTCTCTGTCGCTCTTTCCATCTCTCTCTCTCGTAAATGTGGTTTGTAATTAAATTGTGTTGATGTGTTCTTTTGGGTGAGATATTGTTGGAATCTGTTTCCCTTCTTTTTGCCCATTCAAAAGATTCTGTCCGATTGGGTCACGTGTGTGTGTATGTGTGAAATTTTTTTTGGACATTGCCTCTAACCGGGTCATTGACAATAGGAAATGGTTTCTGTTGTCTTGTGGTCTAAATTGCAGGTTAGAACAAGTGAACGGCGGAAGAGATCATTGCAAATGAGGTTGTGATCTGATCTACTTCTTGGGATGTTCGAATTGGAGTGCAAGATTATAAAATGACATTGACATGACATTGGTGGCATGATTTATGCAATGTAACGTGAACCCAAACGAGGTCTGCGATTTATTAATGAAGTGACGGCAACTGAGAGAGTATGTCATCACGATGTGGTTTTATGTTAAATATTTACACTGGCTGCCGGGGTTTGATTTGTTTGATTTAAATTATACAAAGTGATACATGCGATGGTCGACAAAGACTGTGCGTGTGCTGATGGTTTGGTTCGCAATTAGCATATTTCAATGATTTAAGGAATGACTGCAATGTTGCTAATCTTGACCTTTTAAAAGTTGTTTGACACAAAACAACTGTTCGCACAGACGGCCCTTTGTTGGATCAATAAAATCTGTTTCCAACCACCAACACATTTTGCATGCAAACAACCCGCATAATAATTCAATTTGCATTTTATTTGCATCCACTTACGATAAATTATTTAAGTGTACACGTTAAGTTTTGCCACTGTCAACAAGGGAACAACCCTTATTGCACTCTTGAGTTATGTCAGTTATTCCATCTGTCAAATTGACTACATTCTTGACATTCACTTCAACTCAGCTTTCAATGTTAATATAATTCAAATGCATATTCAGTGGCTTCATAATGGCCGCACTGACATTCATTTGACAGATGACCAAGAATTAACCCGGCAAGTAATGCAATAAAGTGGACCTGTCAAACTAGTTGAAAAAACGCGCTCAAAAATTCCATTCAAGTCGGATGTGGGAAATGTCAAACTTCAGCACAACAATAGAATATGCTTCTCAAATTAACTCCTAACCTTTTCCACACAAACACATTGATTTATATTTTGGCAAACAATTTTGATTTTTTTTTCCCCGTCAGTGGGGTGGATTGGATTACCAATTTGTGTGTGGTTTTAACCCTCGGCAAACCCCCCGCCGCAAATATTGATTAAAACAATACATGAGAGTGCGCTTCAAATGTGCTTAAAAATGCACGGCACACAATAAAGGCACGTTCCGCGGTGGTGTGCCTGAGGAAAACATAAACAACTCTCTCCTTCGCAACCCCCAAAGGAAATTAGACGAACCTTCGTCGTCGTCTGTGCGGTCACCAACGCTGAACACCTTTCATTTTTTTTCTTTTCTTCTTTCTAGATCTAGGGTGATGCCTTTTTGCCCTTCACCCCCTGTTAACAGAACTCGTGTGTGTATGCCGCCTTGTCCACGAGTGTCGCCCAAACGCTTAAGTAATTTATTGGTATTCTTTTTTTTTCCTTTTCTTTATTTGACATCACCCAACACCGCCGGCACCGTTATGCCGGCTGTCACACGGGGGATGAATGCATATGGGTGACAAGAATGCAATGACAGAGTGCACGTCATCGACCGACCAATGTCACGTGCACTCTGTGGACCGACATGAAACCCTTAAGGGTGGCGCGGCTTCACATTACGTGTCGACTCACTCTCTTAACAAATAAATAAAACAAAGTAAATAGCTTAAAATAAAAGTAATTGGAAAGCCGGAGGGTTTACGACGTCCTGTGTTCCGGCAAAAAAAAAAATTGACAATTCGATGGATGCCAGGCCTGCACCAGTGTTGTGCTCTCTTGGGACGACTGAGAGGCAGAAGGCATTGAAATCAATTTTCATTTACAAATGCGGGATGGATTTGCCTTCAAGAGTTTCAGTTCGCGTGCATGAGTGTGTGTGGAAAAGCCTTTAAGAAGAAGAAAAAACAAAGAAACCGAAGAAGCAAAAAATGTAAAATGAAATGAAAAATTCCACAAAAAAACAAGAGCAAGCAAACGACCTTCACAGTTGTTGGTCACCTCTTAGTGGATAAGTAGAAACAAGGCTGCCATCATGATGAAAGAAAACTAACTACACGACGGCCACGACGATGATGATGATGATGGCAAAAAGGTGAAAAGAAACAGGGAAAAAATGAGAACGGCAGAGGGAACGGCAGTGAGACAGGGAGAAAAATGAAATAATCAAGGGGGAAAACCAGCCATAAAGAAAATATCTTGAGCCAAAGAGAGTGTCTGACGCTGCTGATGATGGACGGACCAGATACGCGAACCAGCTCTTCAGGTATGCGGACACGAATGCGAATAAGCCAATGTTCGGCTGCAGCAGAAACCAACACGCTGGCCCTTGAGACGCGCACCGAAAAGAAAACCCGAAAAAGTCCACCAAACGAGACCAGTACGCGTCTTGTGTGGATATCCGTGGTGTTCGACGACGATCGGATCGTCATCATCATTGCAAGGGCCTCGTCGTGTTCACTCTTGCAACACAACACGAGACCAGACCAGACCAGACCACAGTGCTGAGAGTGTACACTTAGAAGACACACAAGACACAGTCTGACGGCCATTTTGTTTCGTTATTCAAATGCGAAAACCCATTTTTAGTGCAACGAACGACGAGAATGTGTTAGAAAACACAGAAATCTTTGGGCCAAGTCACATTGGCGTGTGGGTACACGGCCGGACTTATTGGTGTCTGCGCTTGTGTCGGTTGTTTTCTCTGTCATTCTCGCTATCTCTCTTCCTCCGTTTCTGTTTATTGCATTCTTGTGTTGAATTCCGCTTTGGCATGGGGATCTTATCGGTGCAAAACCCTTCTCTCGGTTTGCTGTGTGCTGTTGGCTCTGCTTCTCTGCCTTTGTTCTGTTTGAACACCTGTTTGCATTCTTTTTTTTTTTTTCGTTGTCTCTTCTGTACGTCTTGCCAAACCCAAGAGCAGATGATGACAACAAGACGATCGGACAATGCAGCTGGAGGTTACTCTGTGGAATCGCATTAGAATGGAATAGAATGATGAGCGAGTGAGTGAGCGAGTGAGAGAGATGTTTAAATTTGGATTTTAGTGGACTCGGGATAACATTGTGGCGAAATCGCTTAAGAGGATTTCACATAAGACGCTCTAAGAAGATGAGGTTCGTTTAGCATGAATTTCAACTACATTGACTTGGTACAGCAACTGGAGGCAGTTGGCGAAGGACCGTAGTGGCTGGACAGGCTTCTTGGTTGAGGCCCAGGTCCACGCTGGACTGTAGAGTCAAACAAAAATGAAGAAGACTTGGTACAGGCAGATACAGGCATCTTGCGGCTTCATATAAATGCAGTTGAATTACCGCTAAGACCCATTGTGAAACACAGATGTCAAGATTGAAGAAATGATTTATATTGCTTTCCTCTTTTATCCCTCCGCACACTACTTAGAAGGGCCACATTTTTACGACCTCTGTGACCTAGTCGCAGTTCAGAGTTCTGTAAACGGACGCAGTGGGTTTTGTACTGGATCTGGAAATGGTGAAGAATAGAATAGTTATTGTGTCACCGTGCCCTTTAGGAGCTTGTTAAGGTATTTGGGAAAAGAGAAAAAGATTTAATGAGTGCCACACATCCAGTTCCAAGTAGTCTCTGCCTCACAAACGTGTGTTTCTTTTATTCAAGGGCGATTGGTTTCTGTTTCAGAGGAGCCGATTTTTTGGAACATTCCCTGCTCCCATTTCTGACATTGACATCCGTCTCTTTACACAACCGCACATTTAATTAAATTTCTTTTAAAGAAAATAAACGCCTTTTCACTACCGCACGCTTAGCTTATTCAATTTACCGTCATATTTCAATTACCGTCACTCCTTAAGCCCCCCCTGATGATTTATAAGCTCAAACTCTGACATTTCCCCGCGCACATTTTGACACTAAGCGCAGCCGTCAACTGACATGTACACCACAAATTAGATAATTATACCAAACACACCGTTATGACGTGCTTTCCGTAAGGCATTTGCAAAAAAATGGAATACGAAAAACGCCCCCCCTCAACTTCAACTTCATTTGAATATCCTCCTCTCCTCCCAAGGTAGGAAACAACACGAGTTTCCACTTTTACAGAACGCCATTCTCTTTTTTTTCATGCCACCACCGTCGCCTTCATTGGCCAGGTCAATGTCAGCATGTTTTCATAGAATTACTGCCCTTTGCGTGTCCATTTCCAGTCAACACAAAGTAGATGACGCGAACAAAAACAGCAACAACAATTTGCCTCCCCCAACACAAAGTCGAATGTACATAAAAACTTAACCTCCTTCGCTCTCTTGATCAAATGTGTCACACACACTCGCTTTGGCAGGAATATCACATTGAGGCACGTCCCTCCTTTTAAGTTTCCTCTGACCCCGATTTCTGGACGCTAATTGAGTAGTATCCATTAATCGAAACGAGGTGGACAACGTCGAACGCAAGTGTGTAGAAAAATGTAGACGTGTCTCTGCAAACAAACAAACACACACACCGACACCGACGAACGACACGTTGATGTTTGTTTTTTTTTCTCTAGCGGTGATAGACCATTAAGCGAATTGCTCATTTGCACACGCTTAGTCTGTGCGAATAAATTGTTTTTCCTGTTGAATCATACATATGTACATGTGTCGTAAACTTGCCTATCTCTTGAGTTGTTGATGGCCGAACAACTGTAAGACGAGATTAGGCATCGCACTGCCACGCACAGATCCGTTGCGCATCTGTCAAGCTAACTGAGTCTCCTCCTCGCGCATCGATCTGGATTTCAAATGCAACGCCATACAAGGGGATGGATGCAGTTTTATTTTATGACTTGCCTTTGTCACATTTTAATGGTTCAAGGGTGGCAGTGCTGAATGTGGAACTGTCGGGCATCCCTCTGTCGTCAGAAGCATATCACATTTTATTGTCTCGTGCGTTCATTATTGCGTGGGTGAAATGAAAATGTTTAATAAAATTAAGAGCTCTATGCGATACGACAATTTAATTTTAAATCCTTGCTTATCCCGGAAGAGCAAAATGAGGAGGCACATGACGTAGGTCGGGGCTGTTCGATTCGGCGTGAGTTCAAATGTGATTAACATTTATGGCCGACATTTTGAACAGCACCGCAAATTGACTTCCGAATTACGCGGTTTATTGAATTATGTCTGCACTTCAGAGAGACATAATTACGTTCGATGAACTCTCGAAGAAGACAAAACAAATAAACACAAAAAACAAAATGTTGAACAGGCGGCCCCGTTGGTTTTGCGAGTCAATGAATTTTCTGCCACAACATTTCGAATCTCTATAAACGAACTGTCAAAATGTGATAATAAACGGTGAATAAACTGTGTTCGCTGAAAGGGGAGAGAATGCAAATGGAAATTGCGAATGTAGTCGGAGTTTATTAACGTCTTTCTCGAATTATATGCCACAAGTCACCTGAAGTGCTATTAAATGCATAAACTGAACTGAACTCAACTCCGTTTGAAATGATGTCTAGACGGTATTGATGCTATGATGCTATGATATGAAGGTGTGGAGATCGTCTACCGAATTGCAAATCGATAAGATTCGAACTTTTGACACTTAGGATGGGAATATAAGCAAGATCTGTGAAAAAATTATAAAACCGTCTTATTTATATTCATGTGCAGTTTTCGACCACTACTGTCCTTATTCTAACGTTTGTTTCTGTAAAATTCGCTGATTTCCCTTAATTTTGACAGATGGCCCTGTCATTTGCGTCTGACTGAATGACATTGGACAAAAACTATGTTCCATTTTGAGACGAAAACTCATTGCTTTCTTGCAGACAAGTACTGCTCCCCAATGAGAGACAATTTGACAGTTAAATAATGTCTTTTCGCAGTTGCACGTTGTTTCCAGTTTGTTTTGACTAAACAATATGTCAGAAGCTCTGTCATCTGCATTGCAAACTAAAGGAAACGCTGTTAAATGATTTCTTGCAGATAAACTGGAATCGCTGGCAGAGATTTAGACAGTTAAAGTCAGTTCAGAATTTTAATATGTTGAGACAAGAATCCCGTCTAATCCACCCACGTCACGTCCTTCAAACCGAAGATCCTGTCAAATTTGAAACCAATAATCTTCCAACAGCACACAAAAAGAATTCCAAAAAATATTTCCACCGTTCTCCTAAGCAGATTATACCTCCACGACGCAGACTGTTCTAATCCAACGAGAGCCGTATTCAAATTTATAAGTCTCTTCGCGGAAGAGCGAGCAACATTTTACGATGCTACCTGCAAAATGGTCGAGATGGAAAGGTTGAGAATTTATGATGGATCATAATTTAAACATTCCGCAGGAACAATGTGCCTTGTTGGAGAAGTACTCTCATTTTCCTATGAAGCCGATCAGATTGAAAGTGTGAATAGATTGCGGCTCTGTGGGTCAAAAAGAAACAAACCAATTGTATTTGTTATTTTATTTCAATTTGGCATGGTGTTCAGCTGTCAGAATTGATGTACGTACAGTCATGTTGGGGCAACTGAGACAATGGCTTTCGATTTGACCTTCATTCAGGAGAACATGAGGCGATTGCAGCAGGTAGGCTTCTGAAGTGTAATACCCACTTTAACCCTTTTGTTTACGAAATGTGTAGCGGTTATGTCGGTAAATTGTGGTAAAGATGTGTCACAGTTGGACTAAAAGAGTGGATTGATGATCATTCTATAAACACAAACAAATATTGCTAATGTTTTGCACACGACAGTGAAATGTCAGTCAAACCTGTCAAACATGTAGAAACTTTTAAGTTTCTGACTGCAGCTAAATCATCGACTATTTTTAGCTTATCGTTATCAAAAGATATACGATGCTTATGCGATTTATTCGAGCAAATTTCATTTATAAATCATGTTTCATTTTTGATTAGCAAATAAAATTGGCACACCCTATGAACCTGCCTGAAGTTGCGTTCAATCGTCGGCAGATTTTGCAAAATTAAACGACCTCGACTGTAGGCTTGAAAAGTTTGAATTGTGAAAGAACTGATGTTTAACGACTTCAATTTCAGACGATTATTTTATTACTTGGACCAGCGTTAATCGGCTGAAACTGAAGCGAACAATTTTTTGGGTTAATGGGTGGTTTTAATTGAAACAGAGGCTTGTTTTATTGACAGCTACTCTGCGATGGTGTTTGATCTTTGCTCAAAATTTGCATGATTTTCTACTGGGACACATGTGACGCCAAGCTGATGACACAATATGTCAAGATCACGTAGGGATTTAATTTGTAAATTAATTATTGATCAAGGTCTAGACTCATTGGATTGTTTATCGATTTGCTCTCGTTGAATTTTAAAAGGAAGACTTTTGCGAATTTTTTTGGGCTCATCTCAAAGTCCAGCAAACTACGCTCGAAGTGCTTCTGTTTGCCCTGTCAGCCATATGCTTTCAGTTTGAGACGGACATCAAGATTGGGAGTCCTTAGAAATGAGGTTCAAAGTGGACACAACATTCTGGCCAAAGAAACTCTGTGTTTCCTAAAATTGGTGTTTAGTACATGTGCTTCTATAACAGTGGCATTGCTGAGCGATTAGTCTATTATTTCTACGTTTGTAATATTGCCTATAGCTGGCCAATTTTCCTAGAAATGCCTAGAACCATTTTCCAATGTCTGGAGATGTGCATCCGTTACACTCCTGCATTCCTTAGCACCTCCCTGCCAATGAATTGTAGGAGTTTTCCCGCATATATGCATGTCGGCGGCCGAACGCGCGCACAACAATCGATTGCTTGGACGAGGACATTGGAACTCAGGTTGCTACTTTCGATTCTCTTGGCCAAGCGAGCTTTCTGTGCTTGTCTCTATTTCAACAGTGATGCGAGAATTTCAAAGACTCTTGATATCGCCGATATCAATATTGTATGAGCATCATCTGCTCGATCAAGATTGAGGATCGGAAAGCGTCACTGTGCCACAGTTCCGTGTTTAAATTCGAAAATGATTACCGTGGCAGTGAAAAACAAACACTTAGTTTCCTTCACCGCATTGGCATACGTTATATTCAAAAAGACAATTGCACGAAGACGAAGAAGCATGGTTAACAGCTCTACAGGGATGTAAATGAAGTGAGTAATCAGCCGCCAGTCACATATCGTCATAGAGAGCGTATGTCGTATGGACAACACTAGCCTTTGGCTGTTCAATTTTTAACGATTTAAATAACGTTTTTTCAAAACAAACTTAGATAAACTGTACGCACAAATTGATGCAGACCACACAAACTTTGCGACAAGGAGGACGGTCTTCTTCTTCTTAGGGCGCTAAAGCCCGAGGTTGACCTAGGTCTCGCCCAACATGCCTCTGCAACCAGCATCAGTGTACCAGCTGTCTCCAATTTCGCACACCAAGCCGACTGAAGTTCCGCTCGATTTGTGTGTGCATGGACGTCCTATGTTGCGTTGTCCCACAGGCTCAGAGTCGAAGGATGACAGACCCAGAAAGTACACAAAAGATATTCAAGCCCTCGGTTAATTCCGCCATCTTCGAAGAAGCAAACTACGGAATTAGTCTCCCAGACTTTAAGCAGTTATCTGCCTCTAATGAATCAACGATCATAAGTTTAACTATAAGTTCAATGATCGCCTTTGATAGTCCTGTTCGATTGTGAATCCAAATGTCTATAATAAGGGAAATTGAAGAACACTGACTATCCTTTTTTTGGAATTTAAATACCAAATGATTAGCAAGTTCATCGAACAGATACTGACCCAATCAGTGGAAGAGAAATTATTCTGCCAAGAAACGGCCAAATGGTCGATAAAACACCGCTGTGAATATTACATTTGTCATAAAAACAAAAGACGAATAAAAACGTGACTGATTTTTGGAGGGGGTGATTGAACCCTCAGAAGAGATGGTCTATGACAACATCTGCGTTCTGAGTACAGTTTGGCAAACTAAAACGCAAATATGGCGAGTCTATGGAAATTTATGGAAAATTTATTTCCCCAAGTCAGTTGTGTACTCTGTTCGTACATTCTATGGAGACAAATGTGGCACGCACGTGAAATTGTACGAAAAGGGATCATTTTTAACAGTTTCATTATAAATTGCAACCGATTCAGTTGATTTCATGGAGAATGTGAACAAAGTGAAGTCAACACATCTCTTGATTTACGCAACACCTAAATTGAATTTTTTATCATTATTGACTCAGTAATCGGAACTTTTCATACAGACACATACAGAAACTCGATAATTGCAACCACCCCAGTTTCTATTAGTTGCGAAATTCGAGAATGCACTGTAGTACGTTTTCAGTTAAAGCAGTGACTTTTTAAATTGGTCACAGCACCTCTCATTCCCTGGTATGGGCTCTTTAACACGATCAATAATTGGAAATGAAGTTAATTTGAAGTGCGATTTGATTATTTAAATGTATGCCAGCACGCCTTCGGGAAAATCAACTCACGCCGAGCTCAATCCCTCGATTAAAAGGATTCCAAAATGTCTGGCATTAAAGACTCCTTAAAGCGCAACTTTCAACGTTTCATTTTTATTTTTATTTTTCATTGTTTTCAATTAGCTTAAACGTCCCCTTAACTGTGAACGGAACGAGGAGAATGAGTTGTCGTCCAGAGTAGCATGCGGTAATTACCGTTAAATGATGCAACCATTTATGACTTGTGTCAAAAGATGTCTTTCCTTTAAGGATTAGTCGCGAATATCTTAAACAATTGGATTTTTGAAAGTAATGTCTGACAGAAGCTGGTATGAGGATCCAATTTGCAACAATTTAGAAGACGAAGAAATCGAATGTGAAGGCCATAGCTTGCTGCAACTCCTCCACGGATCAAGACCAACAAATATAACGTTATAAAGGGTAATTTTTTAGTTATTATCTTTTTGGCAACACTGGTTTAAACAGCTGACGCACGTTTCGTGTTTTGTTTCACTGTCAAAACATCTTCAGTTTGGTCTATAATTTAACCATGAACCGTCTTACAAACGAACAACGCTTGCAAATTATTGAATTTTATTATCAAAATGCGTGCTCTGTTAAGAAACATTTTATGGTCAGAAGCTCATTTTTGGCTCAATGGGTACGTAAATAAGCAGAATTGTCGATTTTGGAGTGAATATCAGCCAGAAGCATTGCAAGAGCTACCAATGCATCCAGAAAAAGTCACAGTTTGGTGCGGTTTATGGGCTGGTGGCATCATCGGACCGTACTTCTTCAAAGATGATGCGAATCGTAACGTAACTGTGAATGGTGAGCGCTACCGTGAGATGATATCCAACTCTTTTTTGCCCAAAATGAAAGAGCTTGACTTTCATGACATGTGGTTGCAACAAGACGGTGCCACATGCCAGCACGCACGCGCAACAATCGACTTATTGAGGGGCGAGTTGGGTGAACATTTTATAGGGACCGGTCAATTGGCCGCCTAGATCGTGCGATTTAACGCCTTTAGACCATTTTTTTGTGGGGCTATGTTAAAGCTCATGTCTATACAGACAAGCCCGCTTCAATTGACGCATTGGAAGACAACATTGAAGCATTCATTCGTGAGATACCGGCCGAAATGTTGGAAAGAGTATGCCAAAATTGGACTAAGCGGACCATTTGAGGCGCAGTCAAGGTCAACATTTGCATGAAATAATCTTCAAACATTAAATTATATGGACCGTACTATCGATTCAAATAAAGATTTCATGCATTTTTCTGAATTTTATGTGATTTTTTTTGAAAAACTTTCCTATAGCTTTTAAAAAATCACCCTTTACAAGCATTTTGGTATGACGCACATTGGGAGAGTCGGCCTTCGATGAAAATGTATACCTACGACGACTCATATTATTGCAATATCCTCAACCAAGGCAACTATCCCAAAAACTAAGCCGAAAGGGTATCTACTGGCCGTCCAATTTTCATCTACTGGAAGTCCAATTTTCTCAAATTCGTCTTTAAAGTCTCGAGAGGCCACCATTACACAAGGATAACATTAGTTCTCGAGAGCCTCCTTAAGACTTTGGGTCTAGCAACTTCCCTACAGTTGGCTAGTTTTTGAAAAAATTATTAAATGACTGAGTTATACATAAAGAAGGTGTGTAAATTATTTGTGCCATTTCAGGTTCGACTTCTAATGGACACATTCACCTTAAACCACACTCCCTCCTTCTAATATCAGTCGGATAAGTAGACATCACACTAAATCCAAAGACTCATACCATCGTGTCAGTCTTTTCTGATCCAAAATGCGACGCACCAGAGCTGTAGTCGATAAAGAAAAGGACAAGCGAGTTGATGGACTGGACACACAAGTGACTACCACAAATCTTTGCATAATTTGCCTCTGACCACTTTAAGTTCAAAGACACAGACAACATTTTTTTGAATCAAATGGCCTATCTTTTGGGCGACATAACACGACAAGTGAGTACATATTAATGTGGAGAACAGCACCGAAAAGATGGCCACAATCAGAAATGGAAGATTCGGCCTCAAAATGTAATCTATTCAAACATTTTGTTAGCACAAATGACAATTTAAGTCGATGAATGCATTCCTGTCCAGGGGCATGCCACAACCAATGGAACTTTGAGAGCTGAGCAAAGTTTTTTTCCTTTCATGTCAACTGTCACATATACCCCATTTCATTTCAAAAACCCTGGAGGGAGAGAAGCTACGAAAATAAATGGAAGGAACAGCCCAAAGTTCTGTGTTTTATTTGTAAGAATTTCACAAAAACGTCTCTTCCAGAAAGGAACATGCAATAAATGTCAAACTTGACACGTAACAAAGTCACACTTCGTAAAGAATAAGAAATCTTCCTTCTCCAGTGTTCTATTCACAAGAACGGACAAAATAACTAACTTTGTTGAAGCTCTCTCCGCTCTGCTCCGTAATCCAAATCCCCAAGGAATTCTCCATTGAAACACCTAACAAATTGTCACTCTGCTTCTTTGCTCCAAAAATAACCTCAAAACTTATTTCGGAAACAAGACATTTATTCAATTTCTTCTTGCTTTTTTCTCCTCACATTTTTAGATTTTTAGAAAGGGAACCTCTTCGATTCCTCGACTGAGTGACTGCATTGCCTGCCTAGTGGTTTGGAGGTGTATCGTGTGTAATCATTCTGAAAGTAGGAGTTTCCTCTCCCACTGCCCCCTCGTTCGGTAAAAGAAATGTCACTCACGTCTCCCTTTTGGTTGTTTCCTTCGTGTCTCGTCTTCTCACCACTTCTTCAATTATCCCCATTTTCCTTGTGCACCACACACAACACTCTTTCACGAGTGAACATCGAACAGCCGAAGTGTGCGGCGAGTGAAAGAGAACCAGGAAAACTGTAGTAAAACAAGAAATCAGCAAGCAAACATGACACACCAACACACACCGAGAGAGAGTATCCAGAGAAAAATGACAAAAATTCAAAATGCACAATGCACCACACAAGCACACACACACACTGCGGCACACAACACACATGTGGTCATCAATTCAATGGGCGAGAGGAGAGATCGATTCGGGTTTTAACATTTTACACACGACCAAAAAAACAGTGTTAACCCAAAAAAAAAAACACATCAAAAACTTAAAAATAAAGGGCTCCCCAAAGAATCAATCAAACACAGCGAGTACAAACCTTGCGAATGGTGTCTGTTCCACGTCGTAGATATCGTTGATGTCATCCTGGACAATCAGCGACTTGAAGCGTTCGCTGTCCAGGTCCAGCAGGCCATCGCCAATCGAATGAATCCCCTCGGCGAACATTTTCTGTTCTTCAGATGGTCTGTGATGCACTCTCGGTCGGTGTCTCGGTGTCGTATTCGAAGATGGAACGCGATATTTGCGATATTTGGGGCGGCCTTTCGTCGGCGGATTTCTTCCTTTCAAGATGCAATGGATTTTCTTTTTAAGAATTTAATTTGATTTTTTTTTTTTTGAATTTTTGAATTTTTTCACAAGGCACTTCGATTCAATTTTTGTTGAATTTTGACCGAAAAAACAAAACAAAAACAAATACCAGTTGAGAGGAAATGAAAAATATTTTCTATTTTCAGTTGTCGATGTTTTCGCCCGAAGGGTGTTTTGGATTTGGATGGGTATGGGGCGAGGAGACAACAGGGAGGGATGTCGTAGAGAGACAGAGAACAACACGAACGAATTTTACACAAAAAAACAACGAAAAAGGTTCTTTTGTCGTCGCCCCTCCGCGCTCGTGAGCTGTTGTGGCGGCTGCTGTAGGCCTCTCTTTGGAAAAAAATAAAACAACAATTTTTCTCAGCAGAGAAATCGCATTTGGCATTAGCACATACACAAACACACGGACACGCGCGACACACTAACGAAATAAAAACGAACAGAAATTTTTTTACTCGAATCGAAACTGACGACTACTCGACAACGACGACGACGACGACGACAAGACAACTTCTCGACTTGACTCGACTCGACTACGTACGTACGTACGGGTCTCTGGTAGGTAACAAGTTGAGTTGTAAGGTTTTTTTTTTTGTTTTTTCTTGTATTTTTTTTTTGTTTTTCTGCTCTCGCCGTTTCCTTCTCTTCCTCTGTTTCTACGGGTTTTACGTTTGCATTTTTTTTTTCTTGTCTTCTCTGGACTAACCACCAACACAGGCACACACGCGCTGAGACTCTAATTCGAATTCCACGGAAATGTGTAAAGAGATGATCCTTTTTTCGGGTAGGACACAGGATTCGGTTGGTTGTTCTCGCCGCCTGGGCTCAGAGCATTTTGTTTCCACACTGGATGCGGGAAGGTTTCAATTATTTGCCTCGTTTTTGGGGGGTCTCGGGACACGGGACACGGCAGAGAGAGACAGAGAAATCGAAAGTAAGAATGCGAAAAATGAACTGTTAACACACACACACACCACGCCCGGATGGAGCAGTTGTTGGATTGCAGATCGCAGGGGAATATATCCTCGAAGTGGAAGGAAGGTTCTCCGCACTTTTTTTGTTTGCCTCTTCTCTTCTGAGACACACCAAAAAATCAAAAAAAAAAAAAATACAGCAGAAACAGAAAAAACTCGGAAATTCTTTTTTTTTTCCTTCTTTTTGATGCACTTTGTCTCACTCGATTACACGCTCAGCGCGTTTAGCTCTTATTCACTCTCTCGCTTTGATGCTTTATACACAAGCAAACAAACAACAAAACTTTCGGATCGCTGTGTTGCGTTAACGCTTGTCACAACTCCACTCGACTCGGTCTCTCAGATATGACTGCCTGCTTACTGACTGACTACTGCCTAGTGCCTGCAGACTGTCTGTGACTGCTTTTCGTTTTCGTTGGTCAGGAATTTTTTTTCTTCTCACATTTTTCCTCTTCTACTCTTTTCCTTTGCCTTTGCTGCTGCTGCTGGTTCGTTGCGGTGCGATTGCGATTGCGATGGTGCGGCTGTGTAGCGGCGGAATTGCTGACTCTGCTGTGAGAACACTCGGATTGTGTGTGTTGCTCTTGCTCTTGTGCTGCTGGTGTAGTGACTGGTGAGTGATTCCGATTTGAATTCAGTAATCGGAGTTGAATGGCTGAATGCAGAGAGCGGGAGAGGTATGGGTTTGGAGTGGTGTGTGAAGTCAGCACGGTTGGGCAGGTTATGTTGAATTTGCGAGAGAGTCGAAGACGGTTACGTTATACGTATCCAGCTGTGGGGGGTTCTTTCAGCTGTAGATTGTGAATTGTCAGCTGAATGGTCGTGTGCGATTGTGAATTCACTGGTGAGGAGTTACCAGGCTTAATCTGCAGTGGCTGTGAAAAGAAGAAAAATAATAAAATATTATTTAAATTTTATTGTCATCAGCTTTGATGGGGAAACTGCCCTCAAATGCTGGATTAATCAAAGGATACATATGAAGAGTTCTGAAATTCAGTGCTATCTGAGAACGCATTGATTGATCGCGGCTTGGTATTCATCCTTGGCCGTACATTATTTCACAAAATGTCTTCTAAAGGTGTGTGGGAAACAAGTAGAATCTGCTGAGATTCTTGAATAACAAGCGTGAACTTAAGACATTCCGGTGATAGGTAGTTCCTTTGAAGTTGCTAACATTTAATAAACCTACGTTCGTGTAGGTTTGTACCTGCCCAGTGTAAAAGCAATACCATAATTTAGATCAAAGATGTTTTAAACAAAAGGACAGGTTACACATGAGCTTGGCCTGTCTTTAGTCAGCAAGAGTCTCAAGCACTGGCAAACAAAGTTGCCTTACGTCAGCAATGACTTGGTTTGTAAACCGGAGACTCTTCTTCTATTTCTTGAACCAGAAGGCTCGGATTCAGAGACCGTCTTAGTTGGAGCATTAGTGTTCATTAGCTCGATGCGGCCGGACCAATATAGACAGTGGATCTTGACACATATGTCTATATCATTTTCGTTCACTGGTTCACTGGACTGTTCAGTGTTGTCAAACGGATAAATTTTCTTGGGTCTCGAATTCCGCAATCGCGTCGAATGTTACCGTGCCATAAATGCTGTTGCTTGCAATTATCTCTAGTGGCAGTTTTGCCCAGGATTTGTCTGAGTGTAAATATTGGTCCACATTTGATTTAACGAACGAGAGGTGACGATTAGTGCTGCACACAGTACGCCGGACAGGCGACATTGAGCAGTTTTTGGTTCCATTAAAACGATGGCAGCTCGTATGACCGGGGAGCGAAAAAGAAAAATTATATTCACAAACTAACAGATTTAGAAGTCAGCATTTGAATATTTTTCATATCTTAACTTGTCTCCCTCTGTGCCACTTTATTCCAACTTCCAAGATATCCTCATGAGTCATGACGCATTCAGTTTATGCAGCAGTCCATATGAAGCACATTTATGTGTTCCTTCAAAAAATTATGACACTCAAGCCCGGCAAAATGTGAATTCTATTGACAACTGTAAGCTAGCATGACGAGTACCTAATTGGTTCGAGCCTGCGTTGGTTTTAAGATTGGATTTTGGGTGCTGCATTTTTTTAATGGAGCCTAATGGTTATGCAACGCAATCTCGACTTATGCTAACTCGTCGTTAGTCTGGTATGTACATAAAGGGTCTTCCAATAAGGACTGCCGAACTTTGACAATGCTAGCGCCCGTATTGTTGAAGCTCCATCTGTCAAATTGACTGTCGTTTATTCAGTCGGTTTTGCCAAATCACCGTGGATGGACAGAGCGTTCAACAACACCTGCAACAATGATAAAATTGTTTAATGAAAAAAGTGTTCTGTTCGGGCAACGTTCGCCGCGCTTTGCACATTTTACGGTCGCCATAAAAAGAGACCCATTTCTGGATGGTGCCGTTCGTTGAGTGCCTGTCCCTGGTTAGAGCGGTCCCCGGTTCGAATCTCAGTGCAAGCAAAGTGAATACACTTTATTCGGTTTTAAATCTGGTCCAGTCACAATTTGCCATTGGGATCAAACTAATGGCACTATCACTGGATTTGTCGTTCAGTGATAGTAGGCTGATGGACCAACATGGTCTTAAGTGTGCTGGCGATTTCGCTGTCAGCCCAACTACCTAGCGCTGATGAATGGGTACGTCAACAAACAAAATTGTTTAAATTATAACGATACAAGTCCACATGAGATCCAAGAGCGTCCAATGCATCTCGAAAAAGTCACTGTTTGGAGTGGATTTTGGGCTGGCGGCGTCACCGGTCCATATTTCCTTGAGAACGACTTTGGCCAGGCCATAATCATTAACGGCGAGAGCTATAGTTCAATGGTTACCAACTTCTTGTGGCCTGAATTGGATGATAAGGACACCAGCAACATGTGGTTTCAACAGAACGGGAGGCGCTACGTGCCACACAGCCGAAGCCACATTGGAAATGCACAAGCTATTCGTGGTCATCCCACAAGAATATGATGTGAACAGGCCATCGAGATGGCACCCGTTAGACTTTTTCTTGTGGGGTTCCTGAAGCAGCAGGTCTATCCGATTTAGCCACAGACCACAGCTGCCAACAAAACCTCTGCCATCGGTCAAATTCAGCTGGATTTATGCGCCAGAGTCATGGAAAATTGGACATTTCGAATGCGCTCCACCGACATCCCATTCCATACATAATGGCATCGATAGGCCTTTCAAACGAATAAAAATGTTCGATGACATCTCATACACTTCGCTTTATTCAAATTTAAAGATAGGAAGCATATATTCTTCAGTGTTTTTAGAGCCATTCGAATTAGAGGACATCGAATTGGTTAAGCATTTTCACCAGATTTGTGCGCCATCCTCAAACGCGGGTGTCCTCTGCTGCATTGCACGTAGACACATATAGTTGATGATTCTAGATGCCGGAGCAAAATTCTACATTGCTCAGTGACGGTAGGTGTTAGATCCTTAGGCGCTTGTATAGAATTAAGTCGAGGTACATTTCGTGGTGATGTCCAAATGTCCTCTGGATCAGTGGGCTTTCGAAGTGAACAAAGACTTCTTCATCAACGTTTGAAATTGTCCACAACTCCGCGTCGTTGAGCGGGGCGGGAAAGTTAGAATTCAGGATCGATTCTTTGAAAGAGTGCTCAATTACACAATTGCCTATTGACCAGTAAGAAAAATGCGGCTGACAACACTTATTCTTCGTTTGCTGTCGAAGACTGACCTGACCATCATTTAAGTTCATTCTGGATTTACATCCCACTTACGTGCACATTCCCACGTACTATCATCCCAGATAAGCTTATAGCTATTATCAAAGCGACTCACGGTGGGTCTTAGGTTAAGTACTGCACAGAGGAAAGTTGTCAGAAGAATTTAAAATCCAAAGTGGAGTCAGACAAGGCTGCATCCTATCCCCAATATTGTTTTTATTGGTGATTACTGATGTTCTTAAGCCTTGATTCTGCTCTGTCATCGAGAACACAATGAATTCGATGGACTCTTTCATCACACTTACATCATCTTGACTACTCTGGCGACGTGTGTCTACTCTCTCATAGGATTATGGACCTTGACCAATGGCAACAACTGTGGAGAGGGAGGCTAACGCCGTATGGATGAAGATCAACTCATCAAAAACAAAGTTACTCAGCTACGCACATAACTCTCTCGATCATATAGGCATTGCTAGACAACCCATTGAGAGAGTAGAGAGTTTGCAATACGTCGGAAGTATTGTCTCATTTAAAGGAGGAACTGAAGCAAATGTCGCAAACCGAAACATACCGAAGTCAGCATTCGGCAGGTTGTCCACGTGGAGATGGAGAAGCTATGCTATTAGCCTTAACAACAAGCTAAGACTATGTTGAGTCCGTGCTCTTATATAATTTGAAAGCGACCGCCATTATCACAAGAGGGCTAGAGATGTTTGTTATCCGATGCCTACGAAAGATACTAATCATTTTTTGGCCGAACCGCATCTCAAACGAACAGCTTCATCAAAGAACGGATCAGTATTCAACGACGCAAGTAGCTGTGGATTGGTCATACCCTTCGAAAAGCGACAGTTCCTTAGCAAAACATGCGATGCGGGTCGACCGAGAAGTACATGGCGCAGAACAGTAGAGGAGGAGCCTCGACAGCTGGGGAAGTGTTGGTAGTAGATGGCCCTAGGATTTACAAGGGAATGCAGGATCTAAGTAGGTACATACAAATCTCTAACGATCGATATTGCAATCACTCTCGAAGGTGCCTAAGTAGTTGCTCACATTTCACCGTCAATCCAAAGATTTTGTTACACCTCCTGCCAGAACATTAAAACACAGCGTCATTCGTTTTGCGGCGTGTTTAAAGTTCAGACTCATTCGACTCGAACTAGCGATGTCTTTCGCATCATCAAGTCAATTTAAGAGCCAGACACATGTGATAAATATTTATTCAATTCACTTTCCAATGACTAATGCCACCCGTCCATTCACAGCTGAGACTTAATCAAATCCTATCGAAAGAAAATTGGCCTCATCCCAACTGCTGAGTGTTTATAACCAAAAAAAAATCATTTACACGTATTAATTCAAATAACCGTCTCATCATCAGAAGGCATTCGAGGAATCTGTGAGAGACGACAGAGAGACCAAAGAGTGTGCGATTCTGAGGAATGTGTGTATTCGTGCAGTGAACAGGTTGATGAATACACCAAAATGTGTGTTTTCAGCACTTTGTCACAATTTTATGTGTATATTTGCCTAATAAGCTAAAACCTGAAGAGGCCTGACGGATGAGAGTGAGTCTCCTGCAAATCTGGTTATGATGATGAAGGCATTAATCACTGATTTTCGTGGCAGTTAATTGCAGATAACAGCAAATGAAGATAGTGCGACGTGTGCTCACTGCGAGCAAGTCAATGCAATTCTGTATACTCCATAAGTCGCGTGGGGGCTATCATTTGAGGTGTACGTTCGAGAAAAATGAGATAAAAGTAACGAACGATAAACTTTAAGTCGACTGGAGATGATCTTGTTGAGACGCTTGTACCAGGCTCGACGAGTGGAATGTCAGCATCGTTTGCCCAATCCACAGGAAAGAAGACCCCTTTGACTGCGCCGAATATAAATGCACAAGTCTTCCGAAGTCCTTGACATAAGTCTCCTGGGCTCTTTGAAATTGTGAGTCGATTTATTTAAGCAGCACTTCCAACAGATGCTTATGGGGCCTGGCCAGGAGAAACTTATAGGGAACCAAAAAATCCCAACTCCAGTCGATGAAGTAGTCTACCCGCCCAGCTTTGAAGAAGTCGGCACAGCCATTAAAAAATTTGAAGAGCAGCAAAGCCGCGTACTCAATTGGTTACAATCAGAGCTCTTCAAGGTCAGTGGCGATGTTCTGGTAGCGAGCATGCACCAGATCGTCTGTAGAATTTGGAAAGACGAAAGCATGCCCGAGGACTGGAATATCAGCTCAAGTTGCCCCATCCACAAAAAAGGCGACCCTACTTCTTGCAACAGCTATTGAGGTACATATATCCCTGCTCAACGTCGCCCATGAGATTCTGTTCAGCGCACTAATCAGCACGTACCAAGTGCGGACTTCCGACTAGGGATGCAACATCGTTATTTAAAACATCGGTTTGAAAATGAAAACGTCGATAGGTGTTTTTTTGAAGCGTATATGCGCTTAAATTTCAATTTGCATGTAAAATACACAAACAACACATCCTACATCCGCTTAAGTTACCTATCGCCGCTTGTGAAATAAGCGCGGATAAAAACAATGTTTTCAACCATTATGCATAATATTCATCTGCGAAATAAAACATACAAATTTTCTCAATGGCTTTATTTATTTAAATGTAATTATGAAACGAAATATACGACGAGACATATTAAACATTTATTTGTTCGAATGTAACATGTACGAAATGGAGTTGAGAAAAGGAAACTTGAAAAATCTAGTTCTCAGAAGTTATTTTTCTGTCTTGAGTGATGGTTGCCCCAGCATCCGAGAACAAACGCTCGCTTGGAACGGATATGGCAACGATGGGGAGATATAACATCGCAATCTTTGAAAGCTTTAGAAAAAGAGATTTCATATCCTCACAAATCTCAATAGCACTGAAATTAATGATGTTCTTTACATACGAACTTTCGTTCGTATCTCTACTTCCGGCGCGGCAAATCGACTATAGATCAAACTTTCACACTCAAGCAAATCCTGGAGAAGACCAGCCGATTTCAAATCGATACACATCCTGTTTTTATAGATTTTAAATCTGTATACGACAGCATTCATCACAGGGAACTATTCGAAGCGATGGACGAATTCAGGATCCGGGAGAATTCAGGAAATTGATCCTGTTGTTTTGCACCACGCTAACACAGACGAGATGCACCGTGAAATTCGACCCAAGGATCATAGATAGACTCTGGTCTCCTTTCGTGCATCGCTCGTGCATCGCTCCTAAACACTTCGCAGCATTGTGGCGATGTCGAGTATGAAAGTAGAAAGTTATCATATATACACACACCCAAGACGGACAGCTTAATGTAAGTGCCACTCATGGACAATGGCCGTTCGAAACTTGCACTCGATTTCGGCAAAGAGATGTGCTGTCGTGTGATTTCTTCAATCTGGTACTGGGGAAGATAGTGCGACGGGCAACTATCTACTACACGTCTGTCCAACTGTTGTATTACGCAGATGACATCGACATCGTCGCGTGTTCCCAACGTGCCGTAGTGCAAGCATTGAGGCAATTGAAGAGGAGGCGAAACGAGTCGGTCTTTCGACCAAGCAATGTTCCGCCAAAACTACCTTTGACAAAACATCACGACCACAGCTACAATTTCGGTGTAGTAAGGGAGTTTGTCTACCTTGGGGCAAACGTGAACTCTACAAACGAGATCCGACGCAGAATCGCCCTTGCCAACCGGTGCTACTTCGGTTTGTCGAAACAACTGGGCTCAAAACACCTATTTTGCAAATTCTCCTATATCGAGCCGAAGGCTGGGCGATAAGCAAGACAGCAAAACTGATTCTTGATGCCTTCAAAAGACGGTACTTAAACACCCCGTCTGCGTGAAGGACACAACCGCTAACTATATGAGCTGTACCAGAATGTGGATGTAGTCTGCAAGGCAAAAAGCCGCCGACTGCATTGGCATGGCCACATGGTGCGCATGGACACCAATGGTCCAGCTAAGAGTTTCTTCGAGTCCGATGTTCCTGGTTCGAGAAGGAGAGGAAGACCGTACTTCCGGTATGAAGACCAAGTCATCGGGGACGCAAGACTGCTTGGTCACCTGATTTAATCCTAGACCAAAAGAAGGGGGCACAATAGATCTTTATGGTCGCAGTACTAGTGTTTGCTTGATACACCCCAAGTTCTACAATTCAATTCAACGTGAACGATTAAAACTTAATTAATTAGAAGTAGTAACTGACGGTTTTTTATACTTTTTATTCAAACAACATTCCATGATGAGGAATCTTAAACTTATAAGCAACCTTCACAATGATTTCATATTTTCTGAACAAATCAAGGCCGTGTTCGTCTGTCGTGAACGTACAAAAAATCAGTGGTCTGTCAACCCGAATAGCTGAAGCAACACTCCGAGTCCCACGTAGATCAGTACCCTCCTCTAACCACCGTCACACCTTTGACAAACCAAAAACTACACACAATTTTTAGAGGCACAGTTCTATTCAATAACTTTGAATATTCAATTCAATACGATAGGCAACTCTGAATCAGAAGTCTCCTCAAGTAAGACATAAATTTAAAATTATCCGGAAATACATTTACCCTTGGAATTCCACTTGAAACTTCAAACACTCCTCAAAAATTTCCCAAAAAACGCGATCCAATAAACTTCACAAACACTTTCCAGAAATCAATAACCAATTAAATGGTTATTCAGCAGCAATAACACAATTCCATTCGAAAGGGCCAAAAAAAAAAAAGAAAACACGAACTAAAGTCGAAATTCGAAAATCACTACAACACAACACCGAGACCGAGAACTTTCGATCCGCACCGGTAAATATCCCATCTAACATTAAAAGTTCCCGCAGTACTTCTTCCCGGTCATACGCTCGCGGATTAGCGAATCGAATGGAATTTCAAAAATGCCCCAACCCGACCATAAAACCAAAAGAAGAACGAAACGCACGGAATTACATGAAACACGAAAAACAACAAAGACACACGAAAGAAACCAGCACTATGCAAGACTGCAGAATCATTTCGAGAACAGAAAATGCCAGCACCTCTGTGCTAGAGCCCGGCAGGCGTTTTCTGTTGTGTCCTCCACCACCCAACTACCTACGCAAGTATTTATTTATATTTCTTTCTTTTTTTTTTTGCAGTCAGAAACGGTCGTTTTCAAAAATGTATTTTTTGTTTGTGTAGAAAAAGGGCAAACATTTGAAGTGTCGCACTTTTTATGGCTTGCAAAGGGTGTGGGGATGGGGCTTGTGTTGTTGACGCCTCTACGACCGGGACGTTGTTGGTCCGGCAGCCGATTTAAATCAATTTAAATAGTTTCCTCTCTCACGCTTATGCCTGTGAGTTTTTGAAATCAAATGCACATGATTTGAGGTACTTTTCAATCGAGGCAGAGCACGAACACACGCAATGGCATCGGCGGATGGGCACAAAAGGCAAGGAGCAGACGTGTAAAGTGATTTGTGGAAGTTACCCTAGGGATTCGATGTTAAGTTTGGGTCAAGGTTGCTTGGTTACGGATGAAATTTAATTTTAAACGATTTCAATTGAATGGCTTAAATTAGGCACTTAATTTCATTCCAAAGAGATTTTCAATTTGTGTTCATCTTGATGTAGGCTTTAGGAGAATATACATGTACAATTATTTCCGTGCACCCGCTCCGGAGCCGAAAGTCTTCGTCAAGGCAGACCGCGACTCTGGAAACATGAGCTACAGGGGCCTTGAATGTATGGCTCTATCTAGGGCTTCGCTCTCTAGGTTCTTCCTTAAGGAGGTGAGTGGTGTATGCGCGTACGGGTGGCTAGAGATTCTTCCAACGCAGAGACTGTCCGCCTTTTCGTTATCTTGGATTCCAGTATGTCCCGATACCCAACAGAGGATACCTCACTAATGCTCTCTTTGCACAGTCTAACCGACTTCGCCGTCAAGATGTCTGATGCTATGGCCTTTAGTGCCACTTGGCTATCAGCAAAAATGGTGATCGATTTGTGGGTTACTTTGTGATCTTTCAGCGCTTTCAACACTGCCTCATGTATTGCAGCCACATTCGCTTGAAAGACGCTGCAGTTGTCTCTTAGCGCCAGGCATTTTTCGAAGAGATCACAGAAGACCTTCACGCCTTTGCTATCGTTCGTCTTTGAGCCGTCAGTGTATAAGGCGATCCCCACAACTTCTATTACCAATTGTTCCTGCTATTGTATCCGCTCCGCAAAGCGCTAATTGGAGCTCCTCTCCGGCGCTAGGGTTGTTGGTAGATAGTCTGATTGACCTACGTTTTGTGCTGCAATCCGTGACCGTATGGTTTCTCCCTCCAGAAACCCACTTCGCAGGGCCGATGAGGCTGCCCTGTTGCTACAGAATAGGTCGAGAGGAGAGACGAAGACAATGGCCTCGAGTACCGCCGATCTTTGGAGACTGGCTAGCTGTTATATCACCGTCGGTTTGCACGTTTGCACGTGTAAAACACATCATACGCCTTCTTTACACGGTCCTCCATACTGTCCTTCCAAAGCCGTCTCTGAGAATATGAGTAAAACTTCATTAATAGTTTGACATATGAACTTAGGAATGTTCCTCTTTATGGTGAAGAGTACCAGTTCTGTCTTGCTCGGATTGACTGTCATTCCTCGGATCAGCGTCCATTTTTTAATTAACATGAGTCCATAACTGAAACACTCGCTGAGCGTTAAAGAAAACTTTCCTAAGACTAGGACTACTATATAATGACTTCTGTAGCATATGCATGGATGAAGAAGAAGAGGAAAACCCCTCACATCTACTCTGCAACGGACCTGCACTGGCCTCCACTAGGAAACAAACTCTTGGAGAATATTGTCTAAACGAACTTACAGACACATGTGAAAAGAATGTCAAATCAGTCTGGCATTCGTCCAAAAAACAAAATGGTTCCAGGAGTAACGGACCCTTGGGTCTAAGTGAATCCATCACTTATGTTGGCAGCCACATAACTTAACCTAACCTAAACGTTGTTAAACGCACCCTCTACATCGAGGAACGTGCTCAGGGTGTGTTCCTTCCGATGTATGGATTTTGGCGTAGCTAGTGCAGTTTCTGATTTACTTTTCATATATGTAGGCATGTTGCTATTTGGGGAGAAAGCTGCTACCGTGCGAAAGCAGGCTTGAGGGTAAACTGATGAGCATTCCTGACGGGACGGGGGTATTACGGATGAGTTAATGGAGAGGAAGAATCCAATTAAATAGCTCACTTGACACTCATTGATGGTTCGCTGTATTCTGGCGATCACATCAATGTCTGGAAGATCGTACCTCTAACGTTGTCGTGTGAGTTTTACACGATCGTCTACAGAATGATGTTGATGAAGTCACAGGACAGTGTGTCGGCTTGTCTAAATCCTTTTTGACATCGAAGGTCTCAGGGAGTTCGTTATCGTACCTTAATGGCATGAAGCTATTTATAAACAATCTGATAGGTTCATATTAGTGTGGCTTCAGACAAGAACTTTGCCAGACCTTTACACAACGGCAGATCCTGGAAAGAGATCCAAATCGACACCCACGACCTATTCGTCATATGACAGCGTGCACAGAGACGAGCTATATACGGCCAGTCGCAAAATACGTCAGGTCTTCTGATGAAAACTCCGACTGGAATTAAGTAGAAGTCACAGACCAGGTGTGTGTAGATTCTAACCCCCCACAGCCTTGAAATTTCATTCCTCCTTGCAGGTTGAGCACTAATCGAATCCTAAACGAAGCTGAATTCAACAAATTTCGAAAACAAAACATGCAAGCCGCACCCTATGTGCGCGGCTCTTGAAAATACTTTCTGCATGCAACCACTCCACTTTCCCAGCCCCCCGGCCCCAATCCCCAGTCAAGAAGAGAACGAGAGTAAATATTATGCAATCATTCATCACAAGAGCGTCTTCTACTATATCCGATGCGGACATGGAGATTAGGCAGACGTTCAGCCACCACTCCGCACTCGGGCCGGACTGCTTCAAATCAGCAGAGACACGAGCTACATGCACTCCTCCTTTGAAGCAACAGGATTGATGACTCCGATTTCAATTAGATGCCTCAGTCCGTCGCCAAGACAGACAGCAGCACAACTCGCTAGAGTACAAGAGAGATAGCCAGCAGCGCGCACACAGCATCAACCGAATTCCATGCGTTCGTTGATTTGTTTATTTCAAGGGACTATGCGCACAGAACTTGGCCTGGCCCGTGGATTGCTGCCCGCTCTCCCCCCCCCCCGTCGACGCAGCGCAGCGACGTCACACGAATGCACAGATCCCGATTCTCGATCATCATCACATCGTGGTGCGAATTTGCCGCAATTAATTTGCCAAATAAGATCTGACATGCTCTTGTTTAGATTTCGAGTGAATTTTATTTAAAGACTTTCGATGGCGCGGTGGACGTCCATCATCATCATCGGTAACAGCGGCAACAGCAACAGCAGTAGGACCAGTAGGAGCGCCCGATCTGCACCAGCAACAGCAGCAGCGGCGAATGCAAGAAAAAAAAAATGAAAACAAAAAAACGAGGAAGATGTCTTCAATTGGGGGCTCAGGAATTTCGCGGAATGGGATGAGGATGGGGATGAGGCTGGGAAGGCGGATTGTGGAGAGTGGCGCGCAAATGTAATCCTAAACGCGGCTAAGGGCATTGTACACTTAGGGAAAGCGTGAAATTAGCTATTTGTTGATGCACTGCACTGCACGGCACGGCACGGCAATGTTGTGTTTTTCTTTATTTTTATTTTTTTTTCCTTTCGTGTGGATCGTGTATACCGTAATGGCGGATGTTTAGCTTCCGGTGGGTGGTGGCAGTTGTGTGAAAATTCTTGGAAATTAATGCGCAGCGATTGATGAATGATGCTGGCCGGTGGAGTTACTACCAGCGATGGTGATGCTGATGGTGTGGTTTATTCAGGTGTTTCACGATGACACTGGTGTTTTTCCTTGCTCAGGAATTCACTATGAAAACTTCCAGGAATGCTGGCAGAGTGGTTCTTTGTGGTTAATTGAGATGGTGTTCAGGAATTGACATGATTTATTAGCTTGTAGTGAGAATGGGGGGCGGGGCGAATTACTTTTTGGAATGTCTGCTGATTGTGATGTAATTATGATGGAACAACGTTGCGTGTAGTGTGAGAATTGTGAACGATTTCTGATATTACGAATTATGAGAGTACATACCAGTCCTGGCTCCGGAAGAGTATTTCTGGACAACGATTCCCAGGCCTAAAGCAGTGGGAAAGTGATAGCAGTCGCTCTATACACTGACGACTCAAAAACGAGCGCAGTACGAACAGTACTGACGCTGAAAGACCACAGCGTGATGCTCCGATCGATAACCACACATTCCGATAGTCAGGCGCCAATTGGAGACCTAGCGTCAGATGACTAAAAATCCCAGATTATATGGTTATATTGACAAAACGCAGGTGAGACATCCTTGATGTTTGGGTACCGGTGCACACTGCTATCGAAGGATATTAACTAGCGCGTGCTCTTACGAAAGAGGCCCCTGAACTGGGATGGTGAGGTTAGGTTAGGTGGAAGTGGCTGACACTTAGGACAGAGTATTGTTACCACAAGGATCTTATTGAACCTGATCACTTAGAGTTTTTGATGAAGCAATGTACATGACTAATACTAACGTTACTTAGCTCTGTCATGTCGTTGAAATAAAGGGCGCCTAAGTGGCTGAATCTGCGTCAGAAGAGAGCACTGCAATTGCATAGAAGGTGTGCAATGGTCTCTTCCTCTTCTTCGTCGCTGCAACTTCGAAATCGTTGTAGGGGATACCTAGTCTAGAGTCGGGAATACCGATGGCACAGTGCCCGGTTATAACACCGATGAGGTTCGGCCTACTCATACCTATCAGGTCGCGTGAGCGTTTTGGATCAAGAGTAGGCGAAGATTGTTTTATGATGGGGTACCAAGTACCAGTACACCATCTTGTTTGGTGTGAGTAAGCGTTTCAAGCTTTACTAGATGTTTTGCAGTAGCGATAGGCATGGACGGCAGGTCTCCATCCGGAAAGAGTGTTAAAGTAGTGCCCTTTCTAGAAAGTTCGTCTGCTTCGCAATTCCCCGGGGTGTCAATGTGTCCCGGTACCCATATGAGTAGGATGTTGAAATACTTGCCCATCTTGTTAAGAGATCGTCGGCAATTGAGGGACGTCTTGGCGTTAAATGTGACCGCGCTCAGAGATTTGATTGGTGCCTGTCCGTCCGAATGGATAACAAGAACTGTGCCTAATATCACATTGTTTTTTAGCCAGGACCAGGATAATCTCTAGCAATTCTTTATACGACGTGCATGCCTCTAAGTTCTATAAGGTGGAAGCAATTAGTACTTGAATTGACTGAACGCTCCTTGGTGAGCTCTCTCAATCAACTGACTCGATCAACTGGAATCAAGGATTGCAGCCAACTTCATGTAGGTCCTTGATCATCCGGCCCTTCTTTTAACTTGTCTTTAACCACTGAAGCCGGCAGAAAATTGTAATCGCTTGCAATCCTGATATATAATAATAAATTTCATTGTTTAAAAAGGAAAAGAGAACTGGATGAAGAAGCTCCGGAGAGAGTCAGAAATCGTTGGGCGAGTCTGCATATTGGACAAACGCTCTATGATCGACGCTAAGCAACAACAAGTCATCAGCAATAGCTAGTTGGAGCACTTACTGGGCACAGTGTCGTTAGTACGCATCCATTGCGGCCTGGCATACCTCAAAGCGACCTCTGCAGAGGCGAAGAAGAAACAGAATCTGTCCGACATCTGCCCAGGCCAGACAGTGTCTGAGAAAACACTGTCAGCACACACTGAGCTTCTTCTTATTCTTCAAATGGCGCAACTGTCCGGTTTGGCACTGGCACGATCTTTAGCAGCTGTTTCCAATTTCGCACATCAAGTTGGTTGAGGTCCTTCTCCACGTGTGTGCGGCATCGGTTCCGTGAGCGTCCTCTATTGCGGTGTCCCACTGGTTCGGAGTCAAAGACTCTTCGGGCTGAAGCATATTATCCGTGCCCTTTACATGGCCTAGCCATCTTAGGCGTTGAATCTGTAGACGCCTAACTAGGCTCATATCGTTGATGTGTTCTTCTCTAAAAACCATCAACGGAAACAGAACCAAAGATGGAACACAGAACTTTTCGAAAATACCAAGCGCTTCTTTATCTGCTCTTGAGATTGTCCAATCTTCTGCGCCATAGAGCATTTAACTTGGTCCTTCGAGAGAGGGTTCTACTACTCAATTGCCTCTTGAGCCCAAAGCAATAGCGATTGGCAAGTTATTCTGAGTTTAATCTCGGTATTGATGTCGTTCGTAGTGTTTACTTGGGAGCCGAGGTAGCCGACGTCCTGTACTACCCCGCCTCGCCTACGGTGGCGTTTTGGCCGAGTCGTCGATGTTGTGCGTTCTTTCTCATTGACAGCACGTACTTCGTTTTGCACTCATTCACTGCTAAACCCAATTTCGCCGCCTCCGTTTCAATGACAGCAAACGCTTCATTGACGGCTCTCTGTGTTCGACCAATCACGTCCATGTCAGCATATGCTAGCAATTGTACAGACTTTTGGAAGATCGTCCCTCTTGTGTGGGCGAGTGAGTTTTGCACGACCTTCTCAAGTACGATGTTCAAATAATCACGACAGCGCGTCGGCTCTGCAACAAGCTTTTTTCACATTTATGGTCTCGGTGAGTTCCTTGATCGGAGACCTTGATGGAGCGGCGAGAACTCTCCATCGTCATCCTGCACAACATGACCAGTTTGCCAAAACTGTGCATGGCATTGTATACCTCGACTCTATGCACGGACACACTGGGCTGGGCGACTTAGAAAAGAGTTGAGCTAAAATGCGTCCTGGGGTTAGTTTCATCTAGCGATCTGGTAGGTTTTAGGAACAAGGAATGCCTCACGGAAGGAACAAGCTGACTTTATAAAGCAGCTTGATCATGCCTACCCTCCTCCAAGGCGCGGAGAGATTGAGGTTGCCCTCAAGATCAGAGACAAAACTTCTACATTCCATCGTTGATCATGTCCTATTTCCGTTGAATGTTGATAGCATTTGAAGAAGAAGAAGATTCAGCCATGAACTGTGTCAACTGTACAGCGACATTCAACTGTGGCGACTTGTTGCTTGAGGACCAGGTCCATGCCAGACTGTGACGCCATCACTAGGAGAAGAGGAACTTTATTACAAATATCTGTAGGTCTATCGTACGTCACACAGAAAATATGGCCGCCATTAGTGGAAGTGTTGAAGTAGATCCAAATCTATCGATCGCACGACGAGCTCGGCATTTGTGATAGTCTTACGGCACTCCACGGAGAGAATATGTTCCCTTGGATTTCCATCGACACTCTTGAAAGGTTCAACTTCCTCAAGAATTGTTACCACCCAGCTGACCACAGATTGCGTAGAATATAAGCCGATTGAGTACTTGTACATCAGTAGATTTTCTTCAGCGATGATGCACATTTTTCATTCGGTGAATACGTGAATACGTCATCAGGTTGAGAACAATGATCCTTGGGAGTCGATTTCACGACGTCAACGATGGAAGGCAGACGTTGCTCAGGCTCAGACTTTCCATCAGTCACATATTTGACCAGTAAGTGAGTAAGAGTACGTTAACAAACAAAATCGTTAAGTTGTCGAAAGGCCAGTGACTCCACAAGAAGCCACTATGGAGTGTGCAGTATGGACTCGTGAAGTCGTTGCTGAATAAAACATTTTATTAGATTCATTAGAATTCATTAGTTCAAATTCGGATTCAAATGTAACGTTTTGTTCCGTCGTCTGGGTACTTATTGGAGATTATCGGTTGTTGTCTTCGATGAGAGTGAAGTTGTTGCTGTTGAGACGATAAGGTAGTACGGGCAGTGCTACCACAATACCCTGCCTCTAGAGATAAACTCACGAAATGACAATTGAAGCGTCAAATGTCACTTTCTCTCTTCCAAATGCTTTGATTTTCTTTAATATTCTTAAATCTCAATGTGATGTGCAGGATGCAATTTTTCGATGCAAATATTACGTGGTTTGCTCATTATTTAGTCTCTCAGTTATTAGCTTAATTACAGGATGAGGTCCACCATAAAGTGGTTCGAGAGGTTTGCGGACATCTCCGCAACCGAGAAAGACGGGAACATTTGTTCAAGCTTGACAGCACGAAGATTATATTTTTTGTGTTGTGAAGGGATGTTGGCAGTGGTCGCAAATGACGGATGTCCAGTGACTGTGGATCGTCGTTTGATTAGTGTAAACTTACCTGGGATTCAGATTGCGCCTCCATATAAAATCTCGGCTGGTGTCGCTTTGGTGTCGCTTGAAGTCGGACATACGAGGAACACTGTTAGCAGTGTTCTTGTCCACCTGGTGTCTGGGTAACACATTAGTGGTGCTTTCAGGGATCTGTGCCAGCGCTCATTCATTCCATTGTAAGGAGAAGTTCGTATCGTTTGAGGGCCGCAAATGTTTGTTTGCCAGTCACTGGGGTTATTGTCCCTCTTTTCAAAACGGGGACAAAAGAGATTGCTCCAACTACAGGGGCATATCTCTTTTAAGTCTCACCGGGAAAGTCTACGCTAAGGTGTTGGAGGCGCGTTTTAGAGGTATGGTCGAACCCAGAATCAACAGTGTGGCTTTCGTCCCAGCAGAAGTACAACCGACCAGCTTTTCACTCTCAGAATGGTACTCGAGAAGGCTTGGGAGTATGCCTAACCGATCTACAGCTGCTTTGTAGATTTGAAAAAGGCATTCGATCAAGTTCCCCGAGGTAAACTCTGGAGTGTTCTTCAGGAGTATGGGATTGATGGTCATCTTTTGAGAGCTATTTAGTCTCTATGCACAAACTGTAGCAACTGCGTCCGGGTTAACAGTGCTAAATCAACCTTTCACCGTGGGCGTTGGACTTCGCCAAGGGTGCGTCTTGTCACCTCTCCTTTTCATTTTATGTATGGACTGAATGTTGCAGCCATCTTCGTTTTGCAGATGACTTCGTTATCCTCACATCAATCCAGACGGAACTGCAGCGCGCTCTCGATAGGTTTGTTGCCATATGTGCAGATGCTGCGATGAAGGTTAAGGTGGACAAATCAGAGGTTATGGTCAATTCCAGAACGCCTGTACGAGTTAGCGTAGTCCCATTGAAGCAGGTGGAATAGTTCAAGTATCTCGGGGTCTGCTTCCCGAGTGATGGGAGGATTAATGCTGAGCTTTCCTGTAGGATTGGCCAAGCTGTCTCAATTTTGACAAAACTTGGAAGATCTGAAATAAGGATGGCCGAGCTTTGTGTCAAAGCCAAGTTGGCGGTTTTCAATTCTGTATTTGTACCAACTCTCACCTAAAATTTGGGAAATGACCGAAACAATAAGATCGCGATTACAAGCTGCCGAAATGAGAAAAGAACAACTCTCGGCAGACACCCAAACGTTCCTAAGTTCTTTACGATCTCCTCTCCAATGTTTAACATCACCACACGGTTGGCACTCTGGCACTGATAATGACGCTCATTTAGCTTTTGTTGACAAAGTTTCCGCAGATTTCTAACGCATCTGTCAGAATTGAATTGAGGAATGCTTCATTGAGAATGTCAAGAATTTCAACCTCAAGCCTTGACCTGCCCCCACGTGACATCCGCAAGAGAGCATTAAGCCGCAAAAAATGCACTTCAAAAAAAAGCAACAACTGTGGGCACCAACTCGCGAATCTTTCCAAGCCAACAACACAAACTCACACACCAAATTCTGAAGTGCTCAAGAAAACAAAGCTAAACCAATTGCACGATGCGTGCCTAAATATAGGAATTCCTCCGAAACGAAAATGGATCCGCCAAAAACGCTGAAAACCGAAAAAGACAACTGAAGCTGCCACAACCAGCGAAACCGAAGTGGCGATGAGTGCTCTGAATTCCATTGGATCAAGTTTTCTATTTTAATAATGCATCGCATACCAAAGGGCACCCGGCAGTTGTGAACAACCAGCGACACTGTGCACCGGTGGCCGTGGCGGCGACACAATGTCCAATAAGGCATTTAAGGATGTCCATGCATCGCCGCTTAGCTTGCTTCGATGCATCATCATTATCAGAATCTTCCTAATCACCAACGTCTCGGATTCATCGTCAGATTCCCTTTGTGGAATAGTCTGGATCTCTGGATGTCCTCATTGTGCCACCATCGCGGCACCGTCCCGTAAGTCCTTAACCAGCCGTTTGCTCAATAAATAAAAGTTAAGGCGAGAAATTCTCGCAAAACTTTCTGTTTTTGTGGAAAAAAACGGATATTCTTAGCCCTCCACTAGATGACACTACGTTGGTGATGGTGGCGGTTCACTTGATTCCTGAGAATGTTCAGCGCACGCCGCGCCTCTGCTGCTTGGAATGGACTAAATAAAGACGTGAACCAAAATAGAGATCGACAGCTATCGAGATGCATACCCAGTGGCTAGCCACAGCGTCATAGACGATGGGTCGCTGAGGCAGAAACTCAAATCTGAATCATCACGCATAGTTTCGCTAACGAGTCAATTACCTGGGTTGTGCGCCAAACAGGTGGCGAAGAAAACAACGCCACGACGACGATCATGATGATGATGGTGAAGAGGAGGAGGCAGTCTCACCTCGATGAGAATCACACTACGATCGTGGTCAACGTCGTCATTTTTGGTAAGCGTATTGGCAACGGCAGTTCCGGTGAATGCGAGTGATGATGAGGATGCCGTTTGGTGCTGCTGATGCTAATGAGATGAGTGAATGGAGAGAACAGCAGAGTATTTCGTTTTCATCGAAGATATGAGATTCCACTAAATTTTGTGTGTAATATTAATTTATTAAGACGCTACACTCTAACAAATTCACTAGTCGCATATGAATTGTCATTGGCTACTAATTAATTGCGAATTAATAACAAATTGATTAGGAACGAGAATAGCTTTGGGCACTTGAGGAATGCTAAATCGCACCGTAATTCTCTTTGTGGTGTGAACTAATTTCGGTGCAGTGAGGGAGACTATGTTTGTCGACATTTCAGGGACTTGGTGAGTGATGCCCATCAAGAACTTGTGAATTGAATGGAATATCTAGGGTTCACTGACGCTGTCCTCAAGGAAGGACATACAACATCGACGTCTTGGCTAAAGCATCACAATGGGCAGCCATAACTTGGAAGTGGTAAAGGATTTCGTATACCTCATACCCCGCTGTTTCTATGAACTCAAGAGGCAATTGTGTAATAGAACTTGATCTCTCGAAGGACCAATCTGACTTTATATAAAACACTGATCATACCAGTCCTGGTGTTCAGCGCAGAGGTATGGACAATCGCAAAAAGTTCTAAGTCTCTTCGAGAGAAAAGTTCTGCGTTCAATCGTTGGTTCTGTTTGTGCTGATTGCATTTGGAGAAGAAGATTCAACCACGAACTATGCGACATGAGCCAAATGTCTACGAATTCAACGCCTAAGATGGCCAAACCATGTAGAGCGCGGGACGACCACAAAACAGATGGCGCACACAAGTGGAAATTAACCTCAGCCTACTTGGCGTACGAAGGCGGCTGGCAAAAGATCGTACCAGTTGGAGAGGCTTGTTGTCTGTGGGCCAGGCCCACTATAGAACCAGTAGAAGAAAAATAGAAGCCTGCACAAATGCCTTCCTCCACCATCAGTCCTTCTGTGAAGATTCGCAGAGACCGTCCAACATCTGGTAGTCAGACTTCCAGTAGGTTCTGGAGGAGATGCTTGCTGAGAAGCTTGAAGAGGAGCTTAGGTGTCGTGTCTCCCCTGTATGGGTTCAAACTGTCGGGGATGATACATATGCAGGCCATCCGTTTCATAGTTGCGCCTTTTGTTGTAAGACATTCTGCAGAAAATGCGCACTTGAGCCCACATTCTTTCGATACAGTTGGTATGGGAATTGAAGAAAGTTATACTGGCGCCCTGAGGAAATCTAAGGAGAGACTTGTTAATTAAATTTGCAAGCAAGCCTCATCATCATCATCTGACCCGCATGATCCACTACAGGGGTCGCGGGGGTAATGCACGAGGGATCTCCAGGCCATTCGATCCTCCGCCAACAACTCTAAATCATCAGGAGTTATGCCAAAGCGCAACCAGGCGAGTTTTTGGACTTGGACCAACCACTTCGTCCTGGGTCTGCCAACCGTGCCGTGTTTCTCACCCTATCGCGATGAGTAACTCCAACAACAGCACGAAGCGATCTTATTCTTTCGGTCATTATTTAAATTGCATGACAATAGGTGAGAGCTAACTTGGCTTTGACACCAAGCTCGGCCTTCTTGAGCCGAGTCTCCCTACAGGAAAGCTCGGCATTACTCCTCCCATCATTCGTGAAAAAGACCCCGAGATACTTGAACTTCTCCACCTGCTTCAATGCGACTCCACTAATATTTAGAGTGCATTAAACAAGCGTTCTGGAAATGACAATAATATCTGATTCGTCCAAGAAAACCTTCCCAGCATCTGCACATACGGTAACAAACCTATCGAGTGCGCGCTGGAGTTCCGTCTGGGAGGATGGGCGGATAACTAAGACATCTGCAAAAAGAAGACGACTCACCCTCAACTCTTCCAATGTCCCATCGGCTGCTCCACAACATCCAGTCCTAATATATAAAGAAAAGAAGAGGTAACAAGACGCACCCTTGGCGAAGTCCATCGTCCACAGTGGAAGGTGATGGAGCTATAGTTGGTGCAATCTCTTCTGTCCCCCGTTTGGAAAAGAGGGACAATCACCCCAGTTTACCAGTCGCCAGGTGTCTCACCGCGTTCCCAGGCCACCTTAATGACACGAGAGAGCCCTTAAACTCCCTCTTTACCCATGACCTTAAGCATTTCTGGCCGGATTTCATCCACACCTGATGACTCCTTTTCATGCCAGAACACCTTTTTCACACATCTATGGTCGCTTTCCAACTTCTCGCCGAACTCCTGCCAGGACTGCTCTTTAGCTGCTCGCACAGCCAATTTGCAAGTTATTCGCGCCTGTACCGGTCGCGAGAAGACTTATTATTTAAATTTGCAAGCAAGCCCTGCCAAGTAATAATTGAAATCCAATCCAACCTTAAGCCCATGGGATTTCAGTGCAACAGGAATGACATAGTTCTCATCACACCGGAGCAACGATAACAACAGCGATACTGAAAGACTAGTTCATCGGATCTAGGCCCCAGTCAACTACGAATAGGGGACGAAACTTGCAACTATTTGAAATCCACAGATGTTAACAATCATTTACATGATCCATTAATTTGGTAACAACTGTTATAATAACAGTGAACCGCCGCACACAAGGTCGTCAGTCCAGACTGATTTGGAGATGTCGTGACGACCATAATGGTTGCTTTTACCTTAAACCCATAATTTTCCACTTCAGCAAGTGCAAGGTTGCAACGACAACTGATCTTCTAAGCTCACTGCGATGTCTAAACGGCGAGAGCATACAAATAATATAAAAAGACGTCCAGCCCGGCTGAAGGCATCAGTAAGTTACAAAAACTTGACCAAGTTCGTTAGCAAGCACCTGACAAGATGAAAGTATTCGCAGTTCTTCTCCTTTGCACTCTTGCTATTGCCGTCGTCAAGGTATACATTAGTTGTTGCGATGTTAGATTCTAGAGTCCTTCGATTGAGAGAATAATTTTCTAATGATTTGCGTTTTACACAGTCCCTGCCCACCGGGGACGACCAAGAAGCATTTCGGTTGATAGCGCAGCGGTGTAAAACGGAAAGTGGCGCTACAGACGGTGTGTGATTGAATTTTGTGATAAATCTCCTTGTGATTTGGGCATCTCTTAAGAACTTGTGTAGAAGTATAGTTTTCGTTTTCTCAGGTGACGTTGAGGAGCTAATCATGCATCAACCGGCCTCTTCCATCGAAGCAAAGTGCATGCGATCTTGCCTAATGAAGGAATTCAATGTTGTAAGTGTAATAAATTGACACCAGTGAATGCATACACATAATTCTGAGATCTAGATGAATGGTGATGGCAAGTTTGTGAAGGAGAATGCTTTGAAAATCGCTGAAATGCGAACAAAAGGTGATCCAGGGAAAATGGCAATTGCGAATGAAATTGCTGACGTCTGTAAGGAGACACCAGTTTCCGATGATCAGTAAGTCTAGGAGTTTGTATCTGTCCACAGGAATTCGCTTCATTGTTCTTCAATCTGTTCTTCTAGTTGCGAAGCCGCTGAACAATATAGTGTCTGTTTCCTGGCGGAGTCGGAAAAGCGTGGTATCTCACCAGTCGAATTTTAACGAATTGATGCTGCGGCAGTTACAAGTTTTCAAAATATTTGATTATACATAGTTCTCTGAATAAAAATTCAATTGTTGCGCATCCAAATCGTATTTCATGGACTAAAAGGCTGAAGGGGAATCCTAGTGGTCAAGCATCATATGCATGAGAAAAGTGATTTGCAAGTGAATGCATTTTCCTTCTCTCCTTCGAACCAGAGAGTGTGTAGAGCTGTATTCCATCTGATGCCGGAAATTCGACTTGAACACATTGAGTGGTCCAAGCCAAAACAAAAACTGAATCATCACCTTTCACCGTGGGCGGGGGACTTCGCCAAGTATGGGTCTTGTCACCTCTCCATTCACAGTGGACTCTCCCTAAGCCGAACTCCCACTAACTCGAACTAATTTTTTATATCCCGTGAGAATTCGACTTAGGCGGAGTCGACTGTATATTAGACCCTTTTTTGAAGCGGATGGTGACTGGTGACGAAAAGTGGATCACTTACGACAATGTTAGGCGATAACGGTCAGATGGTATGGGAATTGAAGTGGAAGTCGAAGTCAGTTGAATCTCGGGGAGTCAAGCCAGTATTGACGTGTCCATCTTTGACGCGCTGAGTCAACCAATCACAAAACCGTCAGTTAGTTTTTAGTACAACATCTTATCTCTCAAACAGCATTTACCTTGGTCCGATCGGACATAAACAACGCGATTACTGCGGTCGTAAAAGCGTGTTTGTTTAGACGAAAGCATAAATGTTTCAACTGATCGTACGTTTTCGAGACTATGCTTAGTAAGGATATATTTTTGGGGGTGTGAAACTATGATTTGCGAGGCAAATTCATCATGGGATCAGCATTTTTCTGAAGGGGATGGCCTGTGCTGTTGGCTGTAGACTCCTGGTGTGGCAGCAAGGTAGTCTGTCCGTCATGCAGTGATTTTCAACGTACTTTGCATATTTAATTTGAAGGATATTTATGTTTTATTGGGCAATTGGCAATAATAACGATTCGCCCACCTTTTTACTACAAGGGATATTCACAGCTGAAAATGCTATTTACAATGTAGAGCATACGCACTTTCCGAAGAAATTGTAATTGATGTTTTCAACAACTAGGCTCGTCGTGGATTAACTACTCCTTACCTTGGAACCAGTTGGTGCTTCTAATAATGCGGTGTAGCTGGCCAATGCTTACACTAGGTATTTACTTCGCTGAGGTTGTTGAATTAGTAGTCCACTAGATGTGAGTACCTACGACTTACCAGAGCTATAAGAGCAGAGGAGGTGATTTGTGGTTTCTACTTCCTTTATCGACCCAGCTTTTGCAGAAATCGTTAAAATACGTTTATGACGCCGATGAGCGACCTTAGTGAAGGTATGCTTAGTCTGAGCAGACAGAATGATCGTTTAAGATTTAGTGCAGGCCATGTTTCCTTTGTTGGAAGGCAGGTGCTGTCTTCTAGCCATTTGCGATTGATTGCTTCAATTATGTATATCTTAAGATGGTAGGCTCTAGTAGGACAACGAAGTGGCGGGAAAAAAGCCGAATAGTGACAGCACAATGGTCCTTAAAGTTGTAAGTAACACCTACATACCTACCTAAGCTGGTAGGCTGTGGCGATCAGCTTAGAAGCTGAATCTTCACCTGGTCCTAGGAAAGAGGTTGAACCACACATTGCGCGTTCATCGGCCTTGCAATTGCCCGGCAACCACATGAGGTGCAAATTGAAATGCTCAGCCAACTCGTTAAGAGGCAGCCTGCAATTAAGGGAAGTTTTTGAATTGAACATGACATTGTTCATGGACTTAATTGCGGCCTGACTGTCCTAACAGAGTGATATCTCTTTTTAATATTACATAGTTATTGAGCCAGGGCATCACCTCCTTCATCGCAATGGTTTCTGCTTGAAACATGGTACAGTGGTCAGGGAGCTTCAATGAGAGAGTAATATTGAGGTCTTTGGAGTAGACACCTACACCCACATCTTCGTCCGTCTTCGATCCATCTGTGAAGAGGCGCAGGGGATCAGCAAGCGTCTGATTGTGGGACATCCAATCCGATCTGGATGGAATGCTGGTAAAGAATTTCTTGGATAGTAGGCGATATAGCCGTCTCTTTGCGAAGAAAGTTGAATTCATTAAAGATAGTTGAGTGACCGATGGTAAGTTCGGACCACAGTCGGGATGTTTTTAGTTTCAGGACTGTGCTAGCTGCAACTTGTTTGTGCAGATAATCTAGTTATCCTCACATTCTCATTGAAGGAACCCCACTGCCTGCTAGATAAGTTTGTAGCCGTATTTGCTGATGCTGGTATGAAGGTAAATGTGGGCAAATCCAAGCTTATTTCCGGAACTCCTGTTCTGAGCTCTCCTGAATGATTTGCCAAACTGGTTCAACTGCAAATAGTATGGAAGGTCTTTAATCAGGAATTCCGAATACAAGATGCCGAGATGAGTTTTCTTCGTGCCGTTGAATGCAAGAATGATGTATTCCAGATTACGCATTGCGCATGTCAGCCATGTTTGTTTACTTTTCTAACATTTTGCCTACATCACAGGCGACAAGAGCATATTATTTCCTTCTGAAGGAAGTAGACTTTGGTATATAATTTCTACTATTCTAGAATCAACAATTCGAAATGGGTACCTATGTTGCGATATTTAAGTCCTTACTTACGTTGGTGTATGATGGTTTATCATGGATAAGTACCGGATTAGGCTATTATATTACTATTCCAACCGTAAAACCACAGTCCACAGTGGTACATTCATCCATTGATATTAGAATGCAATATAAATTAAAGCAGGACATGATGATATGATTGCAAGCTTGTTACAAGAACCTGCAGCCCCTCTAACAGTGCATGAGTCGCTTGACTCGGTTCGAGTACAATTTGGTTCTTTCTAGATAAATGAAAATGTTGTTGTGAAGTAACTGATGCAGATAAGCTTACAAGGAGGTGGTGGTGTTGATGATGTACTCATCGAAGTCGTAGATTATAGTTTGGATCGTTGTAGGGAATTAGTTACTCAAGGACCTAATGTAACCAGTCCTCTGAGTTTTCTTTTTGGTGTCCTCTGATTCTTGAGCAACAAAGCACCGAAATGCTATGAACGGATATGCCTGTGCGAGCATTGAAAGCGCGGTTTCATCGATATATTCTTCAATTACCAAACAAAATCTTTAACAAATATGACAGAATTCATCAAATTGAAGACTTAAAACCGGAGATGTTAGTTAATTAGGATTATCAAAGCCAAGAGGATCAAGTGCAACACCTTGAAGGTATTTTTGAAAGAGACTATGGGAACAATTTGCTCGTCTCCAACGATTTTTTTAAAAAAAAAATACAATGGAAAACGTTTCAGTTATTCATCACTTTTATTCAATGCATTGTGATAAATAACACATTACACATTTAATAACACTTTAGAAAATACAAATGGAATATTAAAATATTATTTCACTTTAAAGTAACCCATTTGTGTTGATTTGTATAAATGCTTCCCACTACTGGTTCAAAATAATTTAAATAGCAACTCCAATCAGGCAAAAAATTGTTTAAACATTTTAATAATTCAATTAAGAATATATTAAAACAACTCTTTCTTCCTGACACAATATTAAGACACTAACAAACATTACTTTTATTTCTTGCAATTCGTATGGAAATTACACAGAGCTGTCAAATCGGGTGTCGCATGTGACGTAGGCTGCGCAGAACGAACAAAAATTGAAATCCTTATTGCGTAATCTTCTATCTCTCATACCTGCGTTGAATGTGCTAACGAAGGTCGCCATCATCACGACTTCCGAGGCGTGCCTTGAATGCGGTTACATCATGTTGGCGGGCCCAGGGCGAGGTGGTTAGACCAAGTCGCCTTGTTGTTGCACTGGTTGCGCGGTGTCTGAGAATCGAGTTATCTGGAGACCTCTTGTTCGTGCTTTTTTCCTGTGCCCACCTTGCATGGTCTCACTGGAGGTGAGATGAGATGAGCCAAAAAAAAAAAGCAAATAAAAGACTTGAAATCATCATCATCTTCTGACCCGCTTGATCCACTAAAGGGGTCGCGGGCTTAAAATCTTCTTCTTAAATTCAAGGAACACACGCATAAATATAAACAAATAAACTCATCAGTGCGACGTTTTAGTAGAAAATCATACAACAAACCGACGACGAATTCTTAGCGCAGTCGAATAAAGAAACGACGACGATATAAAACACGCTCAGGTCACGATTGATTGTTGTAGAAATGGTAGCTTACTGTAGCGTCACCTAAATTATTATTATTTTGTTATTTAAGTTAACTGTGGATTGGGCCATAAGGATCAGCTAATCCATGTACACACGGATGAATCGAAGATGCTTAAAGGTACACACATTTTCTATGAATTGTTAAACATGCATTGCTCTATCAGAAAAAATCAAATAGCATCATATAGTGTTTTGCCAAAATGATATCAATGTTGGAAATACCACCGTCTGATATTAATGTTCTAATTGGCAGTCAAACGGCCATTAAAGAAATTTCAGCATCAGAATCAATTCCAAGTTGGTCGTATGGCGCCGCGAAGGGATCCAGGTTCTCAGCTGTTTCATTGCCGGTTAGTGGTTATGTCCATTTGCCTTGGGACCGAGCACGTGAGTGATGCACATAGCTACTCGTATGTGCTCGGTCCCAGGGCAAATGGACATAACCACTAACCGGCAATGAAACAGCGGATGAACTTGCCAGAGCCGGAACCGACCCACCTCAGGCAATCCCATAAATCATACCACCTCTAGCGGATATCAAGAAAAAAGTAGACAATACGTTCATAGGACCTCTAACCATTTGTGAGCCCAATCGGCTTTATAAGGATATCAGGATGGCTAATCAACGCATGATGATAATTAATGTCTGGTACGGTAAGGTAGTAAAGAGGATTTTTTTTTTTTTTATAATTTGCGCGCGCTCAAGGGATTGCTAATACCCTTAAGTGTCCGGGGTCAAGACACAGCACGGGCCGAAGGTATAGAGGGAAAAAAGGAGAGGAGGTACCTGTGCACATTGGTCTTAAATATCTGCGGGTTGTAGTCTGTGGGAAATATAGGGCTAGGAAGAGCATTCCAAATTCGCGTAGTACGGCTGAAGAACGAGTCTCTAAATTTAACAGTGCGTCCGAAAGTAGGCTTAAGGGTAAACTGATGAGCATTCCTGGCGAGACGAGTATTGCGGGTGAATCCATGGAGAGAAGGAATGCAGTTGGCTAGTTCACTTGAGCATCGTTTGTTGAAATAGCGATAAAATACGGACAAAGAAGAAAGGGTACGTCGATGTTCGAGCGATTTGCGATATTGTTGTCTCCTATAAGTTTTATCGCTTGCTTTTGGATTCTATCTAGTAGATTCAGGGTGGTCTTTGGGGCACCAGACCAGATATGAGTCTTGTACTCAAGCTTGGGGCGGATATACGCCTTATAAATGAAAGCCAAATCAGAGAGGGTGAAATATTTCTTGCATCGGTTAAGGAAACCTAAACATTTCGCAGCATTTTTGGCGACCTCAAATATGTGATCGTTCCAACTAAGTGTTGTGTTGATACACATACCAAGGATGGAAAGCTTTCCGATCTCATCATCGACACAAGCGCCATGGATAATGGCTGATTAACAAGGGTTCGCTTGAGTGACAGCAGACAGCATTGAGTTTTTGAAGCATTGAATGCCACTCTGTTGTTCTTGTATGCTGTCAAGATCGGAATTCAATGTGCTTAACATACGCTGCCGTTCCAATTCTACGGCCGAAGGGCAGGATCGTGAGTCTCGGAACGCATATGAAAAGCTGAGGGTGCTGTCATCAGCGAAGGAATGGATTGGATTAGAAGTAGCAGACAAGAGATCATTAATAAAAATGAGAAAGAGTGTCGGAGACAGAACAGAGCCTTGGGGTACACCAGCATTTATTTGGTGGATATCAGACTTGAACCCATCCAAAACAACTTGAATTGAACGGTTCGAAAGGTAATTTCTAATCCATAGAAGAAGAGATTCATCGATACCATATGCACGCATTTTTGACAAAAGAGCTTGATGCCAAACTCTGTCAAATGCCTTAGAAATATCAAGTGCAACGATCTTGTTTTCGCCTGCATTATGCAAAGATGTGATCCACTTTTCGGTGAGATAAGCTATCAGATAACCAGTGGACCTGTTGTTACGGAAACCGTACTGCCGGTCATTAAGAAGCTTCCGCGACAATTTATCAGCGTTTCCATGACCTTAGACGTAAGTGCTATGGGTGGGTACGAGGTGGGTGACGAAGATTCACCCGTTTTAGGGACGGGCTGGACAAATGCTGTTTTCCATCTGCTCGGAAAGAGACCTAAAGAGTAGGGTAGATCAAAAAGCTTACACAATGGTTTTGCCAGCGCAGAAGAACACCTCTTCAGAAGTATAGGGGGAATACCATCCGGGCCAGCGAATTTGTGCACGTCGAGATCTTTAAGTACTCTTGCAACTGTACGAGTGCGGAAGTGGATTTGTCCCATGGTGAAATCAACGCTCTGAAGTACAGGTGGAGACATATTGGAATCTGGCAGTGTTGAGCTGGCTGCAAAATGCGCCGCAAGCAGATTGGCTTTGTCTAAAGAGCTGACAGCTGGAATGTCATTGTAAATGAGCGTGGGAATTGAAGACGAAGCGGAATTCCTAATGAATGACCAAAAGCTTTTGCTACCTTTGGGACATTGTAGCACTTTTTGCCTCAACTTTTGATCATAAGAGAATTTTCTCACGTCTGATAGTTGCATTGCAGTCATTTAAACTTATTCCGGTTTTCCTCAGTAGGGTTGGCTTTGTATGCCCGGAAATTCAACTCTCTCAACTTGAACTGAGCCTCTTTACAGCTCGAGTCATACCATGCATTTTCTTTGGGCTTGATACTCTTCACTCTATGCGAAATGAAGTATCTCATGCCCAGCAGAAGAATGTTTGTGATCATATCAGCAGCGGCATCCACGTCACTATCGAGGCAGCATAGTGACCAGTTAAAATTCCAAAAGAAATTGTTGAGTCCGCTCCAATCGGCTTTCTCGTACAGCCATACTGTTCTTTTAGGAATTTGTTCTCTAACTGTGGGTGATGATAACGAGAAATTAGCTGATATGACACACTGGTCAGACGAGCCTAGAGGCTGCTATCCTCCAACGGGCATCACAATGGATAAAGCAGGACCTAAGTGTTACGGGGTTTACACGTTACACCCGTCTACCCGTATACCTAAATTTACTTAACAATGGAGCTGAGGCAACCGAAATCAACCAACTTTAAATACAAGGTACAGTCAATTTTTTTTGTAAAAACGGTCTTTCAAATGCAAATACTGATGGTACGAGGGGCGTTCAATATATTCTCGGTATCGGGGTGAAGCTGTGGTTGTATATATAAATTGACTTATTTATCAATTACTTATCACATTTCATATAAATTTGATTATTAATTCGCGTTCTATCTCTAGTTAAACAGAATCATAATGGTAACTGAGACGATGATGGTGAAAAGTGAGCATCGCGCTGTAATTAAATTTCTCACTAAGCAAGGAAAAAGTCAAAAAACTATTCATGAAGAGATGGTGGCTGCTTACCAGGGCGCCGCACCTTCATTATCAACTGTGCAAAAGTGGTCAAGTGAGTTCAAGAGATACAGAGAGAGCATTGAAGACGACACCCGCTCCGGCGCCCCGGCTATTGCTTGTACGGGAGAAAGCATCAAAGAAGTCAAAAAACTTGTTCTTGAGGATGCCCGAATAAAGGTGCAAATGATGGCAGAGATACCATTCACACCATTCTTCATGACCATCTTAACCTTTCAAAGGTCAGTGCAAGGTGGGTGCCACGAATGCTGACAGCGCCTCAGAAAAAAGTGAGAATCGCATGCTGTAGAGAGCTTTTGGAGATGTGTAGTGAGAACGCGGACGGTGTTATGGAACGAATTGTTACTGGTGACGAAACATGGGTCCACCACTATGACCCTGAAAGCAAAGAGTCCATGCAGTGGCATAAAAAAGGAACAGACCAACCGAAGAAGTCCGTCTGCCGGGATGCTCATGGCCACAGTTATTTGGGACTCAAAGGGAATCTTGCTCATTGAGTACAAAAAAAAAAAGGTGAAACCATCAACGCCACATCCTATGCTTCCACTTTGCATAATTTACGGGAGGAAAATAAAAAGAAAAGACGGGGTAAACTCGCAGCGGGCGTGTTGCTTCTTCATGACAACGCTCCTGTTCACACGGCGCGAGTTTCCAAGGCTGCTGCGCGAGATCGTGGTTTCGAAGATATCCAACACCCACCCTATAGTCCAGACCTTGCCCCTAGTGATTATTTCCTGTTTCCGGATTTGAAAAAAATGTCTTCGTGGAAAAAAGATTTTCGGATGATGAAGAACTCAAGTCGGCAATAAATGGGTATTCTGTTTAACTAGAGATAAAACGCGAATTAATAATCACATTTATATGAAATTTTACATGAATGCACTAAAATAATAGTTTTACTTGATAAATAAGTCAATTTATATATACAACCCCGATACCGAGAATATATTGAACGCCCCTCGTGGAACGCAAGAACTTGTGTGCAACTTGTTCCATCTACCAAAACTGATAAGAACAAACTAAACATTCAACTCTTATGTCAGTGACGCAACTGATGTTTACATTACCGTTGTTATTGCTTAACGCAACTTCTACACTCACAAAAAGCCACCACTTTTCATTATTTTTGTTTCTTTTATTTTTTTAATAAATTTATATACCCACATATTTTCAATGTTTATATTCTTTCGGTTTCTTTTTTCTTCATTATAATCAAAATTGGTTTTTTGTTTTCTTTTGTTAGTGTTTTAGTTTCTTCGGTTTTGTTTATGTTTTTTTTTTTTTTTTTCATTTTTTGTAAATTCATTATATTTATTTATTCTTTTTTTTTCCTTTTTCATTATAATACACGAGATATTTTTGAAATGAAGAAAAACTAAAGAAAACACATTCTGACATCTAATAAAACGAAAGTCAAGGCGCGGGCCAATTAACATTAGAGTTTAAATAAAATAGAATAATTGTAAAATAAAAATAATAATTATATAATAAGTCTAATATATATATATATGCTTTTCTTTTTTTTCTGTTTTTGTAAAATAGTTAATGTATTTCTCTTTTGAACAAAATCGACCATGCGCTGATCGTATCCGCACAAAACCATTGTCGGTACCGTTTGTGTGTAGAAACCAGTGGTTTATGCGTTATGAGCTACGTATCCTACTATTGTTCACTATTTGCCTTTATTTATATTCATGTTCTGGTTCTGGACAGAAGCCAGATGATATTGCTTCTGGGGATCCCACATGAATCCATTGTGTTAGTATCATTTGTGAGGGGGGTAGGAGTACTCTTTGTGTGTGATTAACAAAGTTTCGGAAGGACTGCTGATGAGGAACCGCTTTGAAATGACATATGTTCATGTATTCTCATTCAAGACACAAACGAAAAAAAAAAATAACTCTAAGGAAAACAGATTTAAAAACAAAAATAATAGAGCGAAAACAAAACAAAAAAAAAAAAAAAGACACAAAGACGACCTTTGTTTCGAATCGTCAATCGTGTTCATTCACAAAACTCTTGCCGGGGGAAGATGTTACAGGTACTTTCGGTAGTTACGCAGATCAGTATGCTCGTCGGCGATATCACCCACTGCTGCTGCGGCTGTTTCGAAGGATGGTGGCTCTGTACCTATGCCCGGACTGGGTGGATCCAAGACACGACTGGTCGCGTCTTTCGGTGCCTTGCGGCGTCCTCTGCCGCCGCGACTGCCGCCCCCACTGCTGCCTGCACCGCTCGATCGGCTCTTTCGACTGCTTTCGGTTGGGGTGCCAAGGGATTTTTTCACTGGTCGTTTCCTTCTTCGCTTCTTATTGCCATACCGCGGATCATAGTCGTACTCATCGTCGGCTGGAGATTTTGGCTCCTCCAGTGAGTCAATCTCATTGATATCCATGTCATCGTAGAACCATTCCTTCGGTAGTTCGTCCTTCAGATGCGGCTGACTGTCTTTGCTATCGGATGTATCCCCAGCACCGCCAAGTGATGATGATTCCTCGAGCAGGGCTCCATTGAAGTCTGGCTCGATGGGAATTATGGGAGGTAAGGGAATAGTGACGGCTGCGGCGGCAGCGGCTGCGGCGGCGGCGGCGGCTGCTGCTGCTGCTGCTGCTGCTGCTGATGTTGTGGGTGCTACACTCGCTATTCCTGGAACTATGAGGCTGACAACTTCATTTTCTTTTCGCAGTGCCTGAAAGGGTCGATCGGGAAATCTAAAAAAAGAATTAAGCCAGCAATTAGTACAAGACCAAATGTTTGTTCAATAATTTAAACATAATGCTGATTACTAAGGTCGAGCTTCGGGTGTGTAAAATTGGAATTATTTTCAGTAAATCAGGCATACGTGCGCAAACGTTACTTGGATCACGTCCAGATTAGTCATTTAACAATACAACTTTTGTTATATTGCCGCCAAGATTGTTGAGATCATCGCCAATTTGTGGTGAACGTCTGAGTCGATGGATGATTGGCTTTAGCATAACATTAACGACTTGGATGCGATGATAGGAGCTAACAGAGATTAGACAAGCTACTCACGAGAAAGAACTTAGAGAAAACACGTCTTTGTTTTTAACGTAGACTGGCGATGTATCCAAACAACACTTAGGCCTCCCGACTTTAAACGCTCTATGGTGGCGCACACAAGCAGATGAAGACCTCAACCAACTTTGTTTGCGCAAATGGAAGCAGCTAGCCAAAGATCTTCAGTTGTTTCTTTAGAGATCAGACGACTTTAAACGTGTGGGGCAACGCGACGGAAGTGCATCCGGCTCTATGGTGGCGCACACAAGCAGATAAGGACCTCAACCAACTCTGTTTGCGCAAATGGAAACGTCTAGCCAGAGATCTTGAGTTGTTGCTTGAGAGATCTTGTTTTTATCGTAGACTGGCGATGTATCCAAACAACACTTAGCCCTCCCAGCTAGCAGGACGACTTTAAACTTGTGGGACAACGCGACAGAAGTGCTTCCGGGTCTATTGTGGCGCACACACGCTGATGAAGTACCTTAATCAGTTTTGTTTGTGCAAATGGAAGCATCTAGCCAGAGATCGCGGTGGTTTAACGAACTTGTTGCCTGAGTTCAGCCGGGACAGTAGCGCCACACAATGAAGGCGAGAGTATTGGGATGCAATGCCTCTGCATGAAAAAATGATGAATGGCATACTGTTGAAGCATTTAAGGGTCATTGTGGGTTTACCCGCCCCTCAACACACAATACAATGAAGTAAAGTAAAATGAAAACTATTATCGAAGCATGTGACCAAGCTGCAACTTTGACCTTTTCCAGTTCTAGTGCCGCATTCGAATGCCACTCTATCTAGAAAAACCTCCCTTCCCTTCCTATGGGCTTGTACATACTTATCTACAAGGCGTCTATGACATTCTATCGTTTAAAAAAATGTCAGCGTCTCTAACAGATAACCACTCGTTTCAAGAGACCCACTGAAAGGGAGTACAGATAAGGTTGTTTCTTGGAAAATGTATTTACACGCCAACATCAGTCGCCCTTCGATAATGCATTGTTGGCTATTCGCATTGCACATTACAGCGAAAGCGCAAGAGAGACTCGCAGCAATGGAGAAACTAAATCTCGGTCACTACTGAGCGGCTAACCGAAACAATTCGAAAAGAATTAATTATTTTCTTACTCATTATCAGAAAGCATCTCACAATATGCTGACCCATTACCGTACTACGTTCCATATTGTCATCTCATATTGATAACCTATCCCGTTAGAGGCAATATATTCATAAATCGCGCTCTCTAGCTCGGCTCAGCTCGACTATGGGTGCGAGCGAACACACATTCGAGGTTTGTTCAAATATAATCGAAACGTTAAATATAGGAGGGAGCAAAAATGAAAAAAAAAAACACATCTACGACCTAAGCACTTTCTTTAAGAAAACGATTATCTTCGCACTCTATTTCTTCATGTTCATACACATGAAGGTATATTAGTGACCACTTGACCTATAAATGCCCCCTCAACTGGCCACTTGAAAACATTCCAACTTACCTGTACATTTTGCTCAAATACTGACGACGGCTCTTGCGCCATCTCGCCGCTGGATACGTGTATATTTGTCCCTGACGAAAGCCCGGCATACGCTGCCTCTTGTCCATGAACAAATTGGAATGATTCTGGGCAACACCGGTCTGTGGATCCAGAAATGGCAATCGTAATCGTCTCTCGATGCATAGTCTCGTATTGAAATTCGCACTGAACTCTATCGTTTCTCGATACGTGGAATCTTTCAGGAAGTTCTCAATCTTCTCCAGATTCGGAGGATTCGATATCTGTATATCAACAGCAGACGACATATTTCACACACACAATTTTTCTTTTTTTCTATTATTTTGCAACCTTTTTTTTACGTGTTTTTCTTCGTGGTTATTTTCTTTTCTTTCTATTTTGTTTTTTGTTTCACTCAACAATTCTACAAGTCGAATACATATGTGTAGTTATCGAAAATGAAGACCAACGAAGCAAAAATCCAAACAAAATAACCCAAAAATCTTCACTTCATCGCATAGGAATTGGGTATCTGTTGTGTATGTGCTTCTGGAGGGCTTATTAAACGCACAGATTGGGAACTGCGATTAGGCTGCTTCCGCTGATGATGTCTATGGTTTCTGCTGCTGCTGTTGATGGCACCACCACCACCATCACCACCGCCATAAACTATTCCGGCAATTACCCAATTCAGATGGACTGTTTTTTCGCCAATTAACTACAGCGGTGGTGAAGAATTTATGATTCTCCGAAAGAAATCAACACAACGAGTATTTATTTACCGGACGCTTGTGAATATTTTAAAACATTTCGATAAATATTCTCGATTGAAAAACACTACCGTATCCGAGGGATTAAAAAAATATTTTTCTCTCTTTTGCTAAACTGACAGATTTTCTTTTGACAATTGCAAGCAAATATGGCGGCTTGTGTTGTGTAGAGGGGATATTTTTCATTTGTGACGTACGAGAAATGTCCCACTTGCTCTGGGGGGTTATTGAGTGGAGAGATTTTGAAAATATCCCAACTCGGCAGTTACATCAATTGGAATGTACATTTATTTATAAATGATAACGAGGGAGGATAAATGTGAGGGAGAATAAAAAAATGCTAAGTAATATATGAGAATCGTCTTTTGGTTGAATTAGATGAGTGTATGGAGCGTCAACAGTTAAAATATGGATGTCGTGTAGCAGAGCGTGCAACTTAATATAATGAAAATAGTTATCTGCTTTTTAAATAATACACAGTGGACACGAAAGCAGAACAAAAACATCGTCACACAAACATGGACCAGCATACCGTTAAGGTTACTGGATGAAGCTCGTTTGTTTGATTGAGATAATTTAAATTTAACAGAAATTAGGAAGATTTCATGGTACTCTTATAGGGCCCATCCACGGCACAGACATGTTGCTTTATTTTGTTGCTGTTAACATGTCTGCGCTGACCGTGTCGTGTCGTGTGTATTCATGTCGCATGTTTGTAGCGACCGTCTGCTTGATTTCAAACGTTTTTGAATCGTTCAAATGGTTGTTGTGATGAACATGTCGCTGCAGAACATGTCTGTGCCGTTGTATAATGAATTTTGCACAGACCAGGGGGAAAATTCATTCGTAAACGTGAATAAAAACTCGGATAGATAATTTTGGAAATTTATAAAAGTTTGCCGGTTTTGTGGCAAGTAAAGTACCACAAGCAGTGCCTGTAATTGTTCCGAACCTACATCCACGACAAAACGATATAAACTAATGTCTGTGCAGATTGTCTGCAGCGTGTGTGGTGAAGGGGTGTTTGCACAGGCTTAAGGTTTGCAGCGACGTGCCTGTGTCGTGTATGGGCCCTATTACTCAAAAAATAAGGACGAACTGCTGCACTAGAATTAATTCGTTGTGATATGTATGCAGAAGGTATTTCTTGGGTTGCCAGAATAACAAACAACGAAGTCTTGGGGCGCGTGGAAATGACAAGAGAAACCATTAATTAATAGGAGGAAGATCGAGTATTTGGGGCACGTCATGAGTAACAGAAAATGTCTACTATTTCAATTATTGATCATGGAAGGAAAGATCAAAGGAAGAAGAAGTGTCGGAAGACAGGGATGCACACGGTTGTCAAACCTGAAGAAGCTAGGCTCAATGGCTCAATCTCTCAAGAATAGAAATATTTAGAGGAGTTGCAAAGAAACAATAAGTAGCACCGATGACTTCAAATCTCCGGATCGGAGCGGAAGTGTAAGAAGAAGAGGGAAGGGTCAGGGGTCAGAGGGGTCGCGCCGGTTCAGTAACTTCTTGACGATTAAGGCAATGGCATTTTGAGAGATTGCAGTTACTTTTAACGGTAAATATGTTTCAAATACTTATACTGTTACATTCAGGACTATAAAAATAAATAAATAGAAAGCAGTGCTTGTTTCGAAATGAAAGTTAAATGACTTCGAGTGGTAAACAAATCATGTGCTATCTTCAAAGAAAGAACATATGACATCGACGTCTTGGCCAGAAGTTCGCGATAGGAAGCTACAACATTGGAGTAGTCTCCATCGTCTTTAGCAGTATGCAGTAGCATTGACATGAACAGGGAGATCAAATGCAGAATAACATTTGCTTGGATAAATCTTTTCAAAACGCAATTGTGTAGCAATTGAGGTTGTCTTGAGGGACTAAGCTGGATTTATGTATATAAGAAGAATGGTGCCTGTCTGTAGTCGATTTATGATGCAGTGGTTGTAGCCGCAGTTGCGTAGTAGGTAAATGCGTCTACACTGGTTGTCTAATTTCGACGCGAGGAACTTCCATATTTTAGAGAGTTAAAACATTTAGACTAATGGTCTCAAACTTCGCCGATCGGAGCCAGCGTAAGACTGGTGCAGTACTGACGTATCGACACACCATGTCCTGAAGAGAGAAAAGGCCAATTTTTCAGCCTAACTATCTGCACAAATGTTATTACTGTTATGAAACTTAGCTGATACTGCTTCCTTTCTTGATGAAACCACCCTCGCGTTGTTGTCCAAGTTTTCTTGTGGTTTCCATAATTTTGTCTGTATACCGAAGTTTCGATCTTCCTCTCCTTGTGACTGAACGACTCCACTCAATACCTTCCGGACTTTTATATTCAATAAAATCTCCGCTTTCGTCGTGGAGGTTGAGTCTATGTCTTCTCCTAAAATCAATTTTCCGTAGAAGGAACTAATTGAATTGGAGGTATCGGGGTGTGTCACAGAAGACACTAAGTACTGCGACCATAAAGATCTATGTACCCCTTTAGGTTAGGTTGGATAAGTGAGCTGCTAGCGAAATCCCCAGCACACTTAGAGCATGTTGGTCCATTGTGATACCTATAGTCACATTACTACCACTGATCGACAACTCCAGTCATACTGTCTTTGATTTGATCCCAACGGCAAGCGGTGACTGGACCAGATGTGAAAACCAAATAAAAGCGTATTAACTTTGCTTTCACCTCGTTTCGAACCGGGAACCCCCCTAAACTAACGGCGCCATCTAACTGTTTCTTGTACCGGCTTAGTTGGTTTAGGATTTAAGTGTGGTCTTCAAGAATTTTACAACATTCCTAGATGCAATTTCTTGAGTCTTTGGCTATCACTGGTGTTCTGTTCATTGTTGTGAATCTTTCTCGGACAAGACTTGGGTAAACGGTTAGTAAATGATTCATAGTTTCGTTTGCCTGGCCACAATACCGATTACCGATTTTTGAATTGGTGATAATCATTTTATGGAGGGGATAGTTTACATGCTCCATGTCTCTTTTTAATGCTCCACGTAGTATTGTAAGGTCAGCGCTTTTAAATTCTAGAGCTTCTTTGGCTCATTCGGAATTGAATGTGTTCCATGAACGCCATTGAGTGTTTAATACCCTCTTGGCTATTCCAAAACTGATTCTCCATTTATGTAGGTGCTGATTTGTGTCCGTATTATTGAGTCCATAAAGGGGGGAGGGCACAATGAATGGTGCTTGAGCGCCTGCCTTGTTTTGTACATCAGACTTTTCGTTCTGATGTCTTGGCATCAAAATAAGTTTTAGTTTGTTGTTTTCTGCTTGTTTAATGTTTGGTGACATTCCCAGATTTTAAGGAACCAAACAACCGACATTTGAAGTCACATAAAATTAGCTTTACCATTCTTACCAGCTTATCGTCAGTTTCAGTTTAAGACCAAGAGGATTATCAGAATAAGCATGATGTTGGCCCATTGAGTCAGCAGCTTCTATTCAATCCTTGGACAAATGAATGGAGCAATGGCTCCCACGGTTTCTCCACGATATCACGAAGACACTTTGAAGTTACACAGAAATTGTAGCCGTCGCTTTTGACGTTGGCATTAAATATTTGGTTTTCTCGTCATTTATTTTAAGATCTTAAGTCGACCACTCTTTTGCACAGTTTGTCGAATTCGTAATGTTTCCTCCGTCACTCACTTTCCTCGCTAGCAACAGACAGAGTAGATCAATTAAGTACGTCTGTGCATGATTATTGGCCATTGTCTGTGCCTAAAAGACGGTGCAGTAGTGAGGTAGACGTTAAGACGAATAGGTGTTGATGTAGGTTTAAATCTTGTATTCTGAAGACTTAAATCAAAATTGCGACACATTTACAGAATTTACTTTCGATGTTCGTACTACGAATACCTCCACCCTGCACACTGACATGTCGAATCAGAAAGAAATAAATAGTTAAGTGGGCTCCAGAAACATGCGAACAAACTCCAATTGTCTACAGAATCCTTAGTCTTTCTGTGGTCCTAGAGTCCGGGCCCAGGGCATCAACCAACAAGTTTCCCCAACTAGAGCGATGTCTGGCTAGCTGTCGTTCACTCAACACCCATCAAGCCATTCTCCTCTTGTGAGCGGAACCTTAGACGAGGGAGTCATCTGCTGCGTTGTCACACAGGATCGGACTCGAAATAAATCCAGGATTTTGAACCTCTTATCCAGTCATGTGAAGTAATAGAAGGCTTTTCTTCTTCTTTAGTTCGTGTATTCCCTGGTGTGGCATAGTGCCTCAACAACGCCTACGTGCCACCGTGTTCTGTTTCTGACAATGTGTCAGGTCTTCCGCCGTCCACTGTTAAGCGGTTCCATTGCATTGACTGCTTAGCTTAGTTCCCGTATACCCTTGTGGGGCAACTACTCCCGAACAGTCGCGCTTCACACTTCACAATTCTGCACCAAGTTTTCTTCGGACCTCCGTGTCTTCTCCCGTCCTGTGTTAAGAGGTTCCATTGCTTTGCCTGGTTAGCTATACAGCTGTGACCCTTTCGTAGCTTGTGACCAATCCACTGCCACTTCAGTTGTTGTATAATGATGGCTATTGGTTCCTGACCCGTTCTCTCGTAAAGATGTTCATTAGAGATACGATCGGGTCACAAAATTCGCAATATGTTATGAATGTTTGTAGCTCTCTGATGATAGTGGTTCTGACTCTCCACGTACTGCATCCGCAATGAACCACGATAAAACGCGGCGCGGAACAGTTTCAGTTACGTCAGATTTTGGATAGCGAATGCGAATTTTATGCTTTGCCGAATGCATAATGCAACAAGTAGTGAACACAATGAAATGTAAAACATATGTAATATAATATATATTTATATATATTTCTTCAATTACTTTAAGTACATTAGTTCTTATGTATTTTTTCATTTACAGCTAGTTTATGTTTATATTACGATAACTAAAGAAAGCCAGAGGTGTAAATTAATCAACACATGAAAATAATAAAATAGTATTATGCAATCATTACTAAACAATCTTAGATCTTAAAGCAATAGAAATTTGAAAAACGAAACACTCTCTTTCGCTATAAACAAATAAAAACAAAATAAGGAAACGGTGAAATACAATTTAATCAACCAAACGAAAGTAGTTATTTAGTTTGTGTTTTTGTTGTTTTGTTGTTTTTTTTTCTTCATTTTTTCCATGAACAAGACGCCTCTTCTAGCTGCGCATGCATACATGTGTGTATGTGGGGGGGGAGTGTTAGAAACGATTACAAAATCCTCCTTTCTTTGAAAAAGAACTAAACAAACGAATTACATTGAGGATTCAATACAATACCGATAAGGAACGGGACGGTGTACAACTTACTTAAAAAAAAAAAAGAATACAAAAACTTCTCATCTCATTTATTGAGTCAACATCGTTCGGTTCACAATGAAATTCAATGAAAAACTCGACGAAATAGGAAGGAAAATAGAAGTCGTTATCAAATAAATAAATTTATGTGGTTATTTTGTTTTCTTCAATTCTGCCTGCTTTCGTTTAAACTACAGATGCCACGTGTATGTGATTTTTTTTCTTGTCTTTTTTGCATTTCAGTGATAGGATCCTATCCACAAAATCATTGAACATAAGGACTTCACGGAACAATAAATAAATACATTTTTCTTTTCTTTTCTTTTCAATACAGAATACAGGGTTTAGTTATTAAATATATAGTTTTGTTTGCATAGTATAGTTATCTTTTTTTGATTTTTTCATAGACATTCTTTGTTGTTTTTTTTTTTTGCCAAATTGTTGCTTGCTTTGTAAGTAATGTGATTGGAACGAAACGTAAATGAATTTTAGTTTACCTTCATTTTTTTTTTTGCGGCTGTGAAACTTAACCAACTCTCCCGTCGCATGCAGTTCAGTTAACAATTTGTTTTCTTCATAATGCAATAATATTATAATTATAATTAAGAAAAACGGAAGAAACAAAAAAAAAAATGATAAATTTTACACTAACTTTAAGTTCATTTGTTTATTGTTTGTTGTTGGGTTTACTAATTACTTCTGTTTTTCTGGTTTTATTTTTTTTTACAAAATTGATGGTGTTTACTTTGTCGGATTTTATTTTTATTCTTTTAGTGAATTCTATTTGTTTGATTTCTATTCGGGGGAATTATCGGGGAAGCCAGTCACTTCTGTCTGTTCGAGTACCGGTTGACCATCGATTACATATGATATGCGTAACCTCATGCGGAGGATAGCCTGAAAAGAAAGAAAATGATTGATTTTATTTTCATAGTGGCTCTTAAGAAATATCAATATGAGGCTGCTGGCAATGCTACCCGAGAATAGAACGAAATGTCAAATCTATAAACGTTTTTAACAAGAAATTTAAAAAGAAGATTCATTTCGTTCATTAAGCATCAAAGAGTAAAGCCTCAACTCAACAGTGTCAAGTTTGAACGAACTGTTTCGTCATGTTTGCGAAAAAAAACACGACTAACTATAATAAACACATGCGCGCATAGCCGCCTGTCAGAAATTCTTCCGTTGTTTGTTTTATTTTTTTATTTAATTTTGATTTATTATGAATTCCTCATGTTTCCAGTTCGATTATATGTGTATGTATGTACTAATACCAACACAATATCAGCTGATTTACTCATTTTTCAAATTTGTTTTCTTGTCTGTGTTTTATCTGTCACATTCGCATATGCTCGATGCGATTCAATTCGCACTAGCTCATGCTTAACGAAACATTTGTGTTTTGCACATGCTTAACGAAATGCTCGCAATCTTTCATGGGCGACATTATAGGTTGCCGCATAGGGCTGGGTGTATTCGCTCACTCGCTCATGCGCGTTTGACACTAGCTCATGCGCATTATAGTTGACCGTTAAAAAAGCATTTTTTGGGACTAAAAATTTTGAGTTGTTGTATAAAGATGAATAAAAGAAATACTGCGTGAACTTAGTTGTCAAACCTTTTGTTTTAATTAAAGTAGTTAAAAACAAGTTTTTTTTTTTACAGTGGCACTGTCTTGGATTGGATTTTGGTGGATGCGCAAGTAAAGGGTGATTTTTTAGCTATTATCTTTTTGGCAACACTGGTTTAAACAGCTGACGCACGTTTCGTGTTTTGTTTCACTGTCAAACATCTTCAGTTTGGTCTGTAATTTACCCAAGAATCGTCTTACAAACGAACAACGCTTGCAAATTATTGAGTTTTATTATCAAAATGCGTGCTCTGTTAAGAAAGTTCATCGCGCGCTTCTTCCATTTTATGGTCAGAAGCTCATTTTTGGCTCAATGGGTACGTAAATAAGCAGAATTGTCGATTTTGGAGTGAATATCAGCCAGAAGCATTGCAAGAGCTACCAATGCATCCAGAAAAAGTCACAGTTTGGTGCGGTTTATGGGCTGTGGCATCATCGGACCGTACTTCTTCAAAGATGATGCGAATCGTCACGTAATTGTGAATGGTGAGCGCTACCGTGAGATGATATCCAACTTTTTTTTGCCCAAAATGCAAGAGCTTGACTTGCATGACATGTGGTTTCAAGAAGACGGTGCCACATGCCACACAGCACACGCAACAATGGATTTATTGAGGGGCGAGTTCGATGAAGATTTAATTTCACGTTCGGGACCGGTCAAATGGCCGCCTAGATCGTGCGATTTAACGCCTTTAGACTATTTTTTTGTGGGGCTATGTTAAAGCTCAAGTCTATACAGACAAGCCCGCTTCAATTGACGCATTGGAAGACAACATTGAAGCATTTATTCGTGAGATACCGGCCGAAATGTTGGAAAGAGTATGCCAAAATTGGACTAAGCGGATGGACCATTTGAGGCGCAGTCGAGGTCAAAATTTGCATGAAATAATCTTCAAACATTAAATTATATGGACCCTACTATCGATTCAAATAAAGATTTCATGCATTTTTCTGAATTTTATGTGTTTTTTTTTTGAAAAACTTTCCTATAGCTTTTAAAAAATCACCCTTTATATAGACAACGCCGTGGGTACGCTATTTGGGCGCTGGACATTTTGGCAACAGATCGGAAGGGACCCATTTTGGTTGAACATCTGAATCATTGCTTGGCGAACATAATTCATTAGTGTTCGAGCAAGTATCAATGTATCCACAAAGAATGACTGTTTCGAGGGGTTTATGGCGTGGCGGCATCATCAAACTCTATTTCTTTCGGAATGACAAAGGAGACACCGCTATCGTTAATGGTTTCACGTATAGAGCAATGTTAACCAACTTTCTGTGACCACAGCTCGACAACATCGCTTTCAACAAGACGGCGCTATATGTCAAGCGACGCAACGCTCGAAGTTGTCAACACAAAATTTGGCTGTTACGTCGAGCGTTCATCAATTGGCCACGGCGACTTCACGCAGGTCAAGGAACTCTTGTTTAGATTTCTTAAACGGTGGACCATTATCCATAGGGGGTGTTGAATTTGGTAAGCTTTTTGTGCTGAAACTGATCGAATGCTGGAAGACCTGCTTCGGCGGGAATATTGAATGCATTGAGGCTTCTTGTGGATGCTTGGTGGAAGAATGAGACTAAATTGCTTGTGGGTTACCGTAGATGCACAGTGAGTAGTCAGTTTTGCTGAGGGATGGTGACAAAGAGCTATTAAGGAAGGAAGGAGGAAGTCTTATGTCGACTCCGAAAGGCCAAGTTTGTTTTCTAGATAGTTATACTCTTTGTCAGTGACTCGAAGGCGGTGGGACCGTGAAAATTATATTTTGTCGTATTGGGTACCGAACCCGGATACCAAGGTTAAATGGCGCAGTAGTCGATGAACAGACCAACAACGCCACAGGCCACCACAAAGAGTGTTTAGGGGACCATTTTTCTACATGACAGATATTGAAATTCCACCAGATCTACTGTGCTCCCTTCTTTGATCTAGGTCTTGGATAATATGTTTAGAATGCCCTTTGGAAATGAGACTCCGTTAAGGGTCCCAGGGTCCCTAACCAAAGCGGACGAGGAGATTCTTGGTCGCTTCGATTTAGAAAGTCCTTCGTATTATCTTTGGTCCCACATTGATACTGATGCCGTTTTGAGGAGGAGGCTGAACTGTACGGGCTGTACGGCGATGCCGATCGGGTGAAACGAGTTCGAGTCTCTCGTCTCAAATGGCTAGGTCTTTGGGAGCGAATGGACACCAGTGCTCGGGCCTAGAAAGTTTATGACTCCTAGCCCGAGGGACAACGCGGAAGACTCCGGTGGCGTACGCAGCTTGAAAGGAACCTCAATCGACTGAACGTGCGTAGCTGGAAGCAACTAGCACAAGACCGTGATAGATGAAGAAGCATGTTGGCTAAGGCCCAGGTCCATCCCGGAGTGTTGCGCCAACCAAAGAAGAACGCAATTTCATGAAGAGTGACCAGTGAGTGAGACATAGTAGCCCATGGTGGATTCTTTGCAGAGACGAATGTGTAAATGATATCATGGTTCCAACGTAAATTTAGATCCATCTGTGTACAATCTGTGGGCGTCGTCTCTCATAGATGATGGGCTATCTTCCCATTCGTCTCTGTTAGAAATAAAGATCTTATAATGCTTCTCGATGTGGCGGCCATTGCATTGTGAGGCTGAGCGTCGACTCCTGCGCACTCGAACATCGGCGTCTAGGTTCGAATCCCAGTATGACAAAAATAATGTTCACGGCCCCACCACGTTCGAGTCTCTGACAATGCTCTAGAAAAAGCTTTTCAAATTAGGCCTGCGACTTGAGCCGAGCGAAGGCGGGACAGTGGCAGAGGAAGTGCTCTGCAGTGTCGTCGTCCTCTGCACCGGCGTCGCAGTGTTTCTACGCTTAGGCCAAGCACATTCAGCTGTTTGCGAAGGTGTAGTGGCTCGTTAGTACGCCTGTAAGTCTTCAGCAGTCTTTCCTGTCAAGAAATACCAAGAATGCCGCGGATTTCTTACAGACGTGACGGAGCATGCGCTTGGTTTGTCTACATCCTGGAGTTATGCCACCTCCGGTTGCGCTCTCGAGAAGCCCAGACATCGATGGAAGCCCTCACCGAAGACGCGGGTAGTCCCAACGCAGGTTTGGGTCCTAAGAGTACCTCCTCTGATACTTGCCTAGCAAGTTCATCGGCGATCTCATTTTCCGTGATCGGACCCAGACGAGTCTTAGCCGACCAAATTCAGAGAAGACTTGCATTCCTTGCATATCCTGGATGTGGTTAAAGCGTTGAGTAGGGCCTTAGGCGCAGCTTGGCTGTCGCTACAGACACAAATCCCGGCCCCTTGCACCTGTTCTTTACAATATAGGTCGTGGCCATTCCGTCGCAAATTTATCTAAAGAAGTGTGCAGTCAGTCTAATGGTATCAGCCTCCACGAAGGCGCCAGCTTGGTCTTGGAGCCATCGGTGAAGATTCGACTACATTCCTTTCCTGGCTCAGACTCTGGCCAGAACCAGTCCTGAGTGCATGGAAAGTCCACTTTGTATGTACGTCGCAGCTGGATTGCTGGTGTCCGTGCGTCAGACGGCATGTCCATGAGACTGTGGTCAAAGTAAACACGGTGTGCAAGGTTATCGAAGCTCCAATGCGAGTTGTACCAAAGACCCCTTCTCTTGCCCTTACTCATTTGAAAATACTTGTTAAATCAACTCACCTTGGACGTACTAACAACTCTCATTTCCTGTGTTATAACACCACCAGGTGGCAGCAGTGAACCTGAAGGCGACAACATTTGCAGAGTAAAGCTCCTAGGAACTGCAGCCTGCAAACAAAAATTCCCATTAAACACTCAATCTGGTCCAAGAGATGTGTAATTTACAAACCTGAAACAGATACTGTTCTATTGTACTCGATGAGCTATTTGTTGTTGTCATAAAGATCTGCATACAGTCGCTGCCTTTAACTGGAACCAATTGAACTAAAATACCATTTTTATCTAAAGCTGTTAGTTTCGGTCCTTGTGGCTAAAACGAAACACCATCGATCAACATCATCAAAGGCGGAGTATTTTCCAGGAAAGACTTACCACCGCTTGACTCGTCGTTGTCGCCGTCAAGTCGCTAAGAAGTGAATTTGACATAATGCCAGACTCGATAATCGATGGAGCATTCATTTGCAGTCCAGACAGATCGTTGCCATTTGTCGATGGTGACGATGTCAAGCCATTGCCAATGTCTGCCATTCCCATGATATTCATATTTCGGACAGGAGCTGGTGCAGACATATCCAATCCACCTAACAGATCCAGTAGATCCTGATTGTTCGACGTCTCTGTGGTCAGTGCCGTGTTGGAGTTCTTTGTGTTCTTTTTCTGCACTGTTGATGCATTCGCTAGTTCTGTTCCTAAGTCGCTGCCACCCAGAAGGTCCAGCAGAATGTTCTGCAATAATTCGGTTTTGTTTGGGTTTTGGGTTAGACATTCACCAGCATTGAGCGTTACTCTAAGCTTCTTACCGATTGTTCACCTAACGCTGGCACTGTATTCATATTGCTCTCCACATCCTCGAGGCCATTTTCAATCAGATCCGGACTATTCTCGTCGTACGTGCCGCCATTCTGTGTTGCGATTCGACTTATCTGCATTGGAGGCATCTTCTCGAGTAAAGCTGGCCGAAGGTGATTATGGGAACCGAATAGCTGAGTAAATTCAACACCACGCTGCTGCAGATCCACATTCAAATGACTACCGAATGATTGAATCAGATTTTGGATTTCTCTGCAAAGACCATTCAATTGGGTACACCGCCAAGAAGAAAACACACAAAAGGTCACTTACTCTTGACAGTTTTGCAGTCGAGTGCTAAGTTTCGCTAGCGCTACTAATGCGTATTGTTTGCTCGTAGTTGCCACCTGAGCTGACGTCAAGAATTTATGGAACAGACCGATTATATCCGCCTCTGAGGGTCGTTCAAAGTCTGCAAGAAAGGCGTTTTTTTTTTGTTACAGAATTTCAATTGGATGCGCTCCCATTTACCATCAGTCGAAGACCCGTACATAAACAGATCACCATATTCACCGATGGCCCACACGGCGACTTGCAAGAGGGGCTGCTTGTCCTCGCAGTGATTGCTTACTTGCAAAGACTCCCAGAAACGGTTCGTTATGTAAGTCTGTTCGATGACTGGACTGCTTGACACCAGTTGAATGGTTGACGAGACAACGTCGTCCCGCACATAGTTTCCAGCCTTAAAATGCACAATCAAACAACATCACCTAACACCGGAAAAAAAACAGACTCATTCGGCTTACCGCAATTAGAACGCTCAACTGAGTATCTAAGTGCCATCGAGTGGTCGGCGAGTAGCGTTCCGCTGATAGAATCATTCCCGAGCTGCATTGCGCTTTGAATTCCGGATCGGCCTTCTCGAGGAACAGCAGCAGCTCCTTTGTCATCGTTCGGATATTTTGGGCATTGATGAGAGCAAATGATAACTCCATCGCGCGACGGCGAATGGACACGTCTGGATCCTTGAGACATTCCAAAATTGTCGTACGATGTCTCTGCACAGCCGAAGTGTCTGCGTGCACAGTACGCAGCAGAGTGTTCAACGCAACATACCGAATGTTCTTGTCCGAATTCAACAGGAAACGGCCCAAGATGTTAACAGCCAACACTCGAAGTCCACCTTCCGAACTAGACAGACAGAGATAATCGGAAACACTCTTCGTAGTATAAACAAATCCAACTCACCGTATATCCATAATCGAGAGGACAGTCTCGTAGAGAATCGTGTTCCCCACATTCTTGCTGGTCTCCGTGTTGGTAGCCACCTGCGCCAGAATATCATTCATCGCCTCAGACGCATCCGGATCGTTATGGCCAAGGATCCGCAGCAGTCGTAGGATCTTCACTTGCAAGAACGGATCGCTCACCCCGCTGACGTCGTGTTCCGGTGAATATCCGCCCAGAATAAGGTTCTTCAAAATTCTCACCAGATTCGGCACAATCTGAACCAAAAGGAAACGCACATTTAAAAATCATACACCCCACCCAAAACTGAGCTGGCAAAGATTTCTCTTTTTCATCTCGTCTACTAGTCGAACACTAAACAGTTAAAGTCTAAGTTTCTTTTCTAAATTCATATAAACATATCTAGCAGTAAAATGAAAAGAAAAAGATTCAAGCCAACTGGCAAATTCGGCATACCTCTCGATTTCCGCTATCCTGGCAAGCAACATACAAATTTGGGTATAATTGGAAGTATTAGCTATTTCAATGCTTAGTAAATGTTGTCGAATGCATAAATCAAAATATTAAATAAGAGTATGTATGTATTTACACTTGTGCACATGCACATTACAAAATATAAAGTACATATGCATCTACTGGTTGTTTCATGAATGACTTACTTCTGGCCTGGAGTGTGGGTGGAATGGATTCAGCAAACAGTTTAGGCAGTTTTATGATGCGTGGCAAATGTTTTAGAGGAACACAAACTAGCTTTGATTCGATGTGTGATGCGAAAAGTTTATCTAATCTTTGCAATTACAATGTGCGACTGGCCAATTGAGAGATAACCGATGATGGAGTTAGATAAGAGATTCGGTTCGCGGAGCGCTCATGGCATGTTTTAAGTTCTAGTCAGTTCCGTCACGGAGTTGGGCAGCCATTAAGGCACATGGGTCAGTTTCTCTAAACTTGAACTGGCGTTCACCTCGAAAATACTTAGTCGAGTGGTTCTGTGAACTATGGCCGGACACAGAGACGTTCCAAGCAACAGTCGAAATGCTGCTGTGGAATACCTCCTGATTCAGATCTCTTGCAGTAACTGTCCTAGGGGTTCACTTCTACTTACTCCTTACTTGATTACTTCACAAGGCAGTCCAACAGAGGAGTTTGAAGAGTATGCCTACCTAGGTTAGGTTAGGTAGATGGGCTGCCAGCGAAATCGCTAGCACACTTAAGACCATGTTGGTCCATTGTGATACCCATAGTCAGACTACTGCCACTGATCGAAAACTCCAGTGATAGTGCCAAGTTTGATCCCAACGGCAAACGGTGACTGGACCAGATATAAAAACCGAATAAAGTGTATTAACTTTGCTTTCACCGGGACCCCTCTAATCGGGGGCAGGCACTCAATCAACTACGCCATCCAACTGCTTGTATGTCCACCAACATAGATAAGAAATTGAAAACGAAAACCCCGCTAAAATGCAATCATCCATCAGACAAATGAGGATGAATTTGAGGGCCGCCTGAAAAATGGCAAACATTTCCTCCATCTTGTGCTGGTTTGTAAAGGAGGAATATTGTTTGCAAAGTGTGGTTTATTTTTCATGGCTGAGTAGTAGTGGGGGCAACACCCCCATTTTATTAAGCTTAATACAAGCAGATAACTAAAACAATCTAAACTTAAAAACTAAAGCTTAACCTAGATGGTAGAGAAACTAGCGCAGGAAAGAATGGGATTGGAGGTGGAAGGTGGAAATCGAAAGAGTATTCCATAGTGTTAGCCAGGCTTAACATTCTTGATACCGGTGAGTTCAAGCCGTAATTAGTCCGATGTGGTCTAATGCGGAAGAGGGCTGCAGACCTTAAATTGTAGGGGTTGACGCTAAGAGACACAAATTCAAGAAGTGCGGGGCAGTCTGTATTGCCAGCAATCAGTTGGTGGAGGAAGAGCAGATCGGCAGTTTTACGACGGTTTTCGAGGGACTCGAGGCGAATTAGTTTAAGGCGATCAGAGTAAGGGGGTAAGTTGGTTCTGTCAGTCCAGGCAAGATCACGTAGAGCGAAACGTAGAAACCTACGCTGGACAGCTTCGATACGACGAATGTGGACCGCGTAGTGAGGGGACCGTACTTGGCTGGCATATTCGAGAATGGGTCTGACGAAGGTGATCTATAGAGATTTTGTGACATAGGGATTCGAAAATTCTTTTGACCAGCGTTTGATAAAGCCAAGCGTAGAATTTGCTCTACTTATAATATTGTCAATATGGGAACGAAAGTTGAGCTCACGATCACAGATAACGCCAAAGTCGCGTAAAGATGATACTGAAGGGACTAGTTCATTGCTGAGGAAATAGTTTCTATGTGGATGCGGTGGACGTTTGCGGGATTATGTAATGGATTGACATTTACCGATGTTAAGTTGGAGATCGTTTTTTGACACCAAATAGAAAAACTATTTAGGTCATCTTGAAGAGAGTAGGAAGGAGTCAGAGGGGGAGGAGATGAACGAATAGATTTTCATGTCATCGGCGTAAACAGAGAGATGAGAGTTCATAATAATACGGTCAACATCATTGACGGTAAGTACGAATATTAGTGGACCGAGGTGGCTACCTTGTGGTACGCCAGAAGTGACATTGATGGGCTTGGAGACAGACGATCTGAAGGTAACTGCATATTCTCTGCTTTCCAAATAGGATTTGATCCATTTGATGAAGTGAGGTTGAAAACCTAGAGCTGTGAGCTTAAATATAATGACTGCGTGCGAAATTTTAGCGAATGCCTTATTAAAGTCGGTGACTATTACATTGCCGTCTTCAAGTGCGCATAATGCCTGAGACACAAATTCAGTAAGGTTCGTAGTCGTCGATCTGCCTTTCAGAAAACCGTGTTGGGAAGTTGAAAATAATGCTTTGCAGTGAAAAAACATAGAATCGTACACAATGCTTTCGAATAGTTTGGGTACGCAAGTTAGCTTAGCGATGGGACGATAGTTACTTATGTCGTTTTTTGGACCTTTCTTATGTATAGGGATAATAAAAGAGTTCTTCCAGAGCTGGGGGAAACATCCTTGTGAAAGGGACATATTGAAAAGTGTTGCTAGGGGTTGAGCCAGGTGTCCAGCGCATTTCTTAAGCACAATTGCAGGCAACCCATCGGGACCTGGGTTATAGTCGTCCTTTAATTGCAGAATAGCAGGGTTAGAATTTGGTGGCAGTCGCACAGTTTAGCCGATTCCTTTTTGTAAAAATAGGTTTTGCTGAATATCGTATGACACAGCCTTCTACGACAGAGTTGCCCCGCTTGTGATCGACTCAATGACTCGTGTACCCAGACCCTGGAGGAAGACCACTGTGATTTTCATACAAAAGGAAGGAAAATGTTCGCGGATCTCAGATCCATCAGTATATCCACCTCTGATTGAGCTGTACCAGGGGCCAGGGCCTAGCTTCTACAACAACCACTCGTGTTGTGCGTTCTATTGTTCTCTCAGGAGTGGAAGGTCGCCTACAGTTTTTTATGCCGACCCCGAAGGGCGAAGTTTGAGAAGCTTTTTCTAGATAGTTATATCTTTGAGCATTGTCAGCGACTCGAAAGAGGAATTCGAATCTAGACGCCGAGGTTCAAGTGCTTTTGAGTCAACGCACAAACCCACAACGTCACTGCCGCCACACTACATTCGACATATTAGTTTAGTCGTCTCAAATAAATGTTCGACCACCCAGTGAGCTTATAACGACCAGCCTTTCAATCTCTGGTCGGCACAATAGAAGAATCCTTCGAGCGAGCTCTCAATATCATTGAATCCACAGCAGTAGCATCAGCACTCGAAACCAAAATGGGGCTTACCCATGATTTCATATGCAGAAGCTGTGGTGACGAAGAAGAAAAAGAGGATACTCCTCAGTACCTCTGCCACTGCCCCAGCCGCTGCCAGATGAGACATATAACACTTCTTCCAGAACCACCAGGAACCAGGAACCTTTATTTTCAGGTATTTTAGGACTCCAGGATGGCTGGACAACAGACGGAAGAGATGAGAAATGTGTGAAGAGGGCTATGGGCATCACAATTGGTCCACCAGGAGCTAAGTGAAACTTGCTTTGCTCGTCTACCCACTAACATAACCTAACATAACCTCAGCACTCAACAGGCTCGCGATGGAAAAAACCTCGAAAGACAGAAAATGACATCAACTGCCAAATACACAATCGTGTGCTTGCTCGCGAGTCCAAATCGGTGACAATGTTCAATAAAAGAACCACTTTGAGGTTACGGAGTGTTCGAATATATCCAGTTTCGAACAAACTCAAGATGGTAAGGAGATAGGCGAGAGTTTCTGTAATAGCAAACGACGCGATCCACTTACACCGCTGTAGTGTCACCAAATCAGAAATTCGGTTCACCCATCTCTCGATTGTTTCAACATTTAAATGAATATCAGACGGAGGACCACCAAGTTTTTTACTATAACTTATTAGCGAATTGTGTCATCACCTCCACCTCGTTTCGTTTGCATATTTGATATCTGCTAATATATCATCAAGGTAGCAACATGACCCAACTTCCAGGACACCTTGCCTGCGATGCAGGATACAACATCAACTTCAGACAAATTATTCACGAGTGAGCCTATTTCAACAGGCGATGAGGAAGCCATTAGATTCCATTTCCAACTGATTCAACGCCTAAATTGACAAGATCATATTGGGTGAATGAGCAGAACGGAAACAGAACTCAGTAAGGAAAGGCAGTAGGCACACACTTTTTCATTTAAAGGGTGATTTTTTAGCTATTATCTTTTCGGCAACACTGGTTTAAACAGCTGACGCACGTTTCGTGCTTTGTTTCACTGTCAAACATCTTCAGTTTGGTCTGTAATTTACCCAAGAATCGTCTTACAAACGAACAACGCTTGCAAATTATTGAATTTTATTATCAAAATGCGTGCTCTGTTAAGAAAGTTCATCGCGCGCTTCTTCCATTTTATGGTCAGAAGCTCATTTTTGGCTCAATGGGTACGTAAATAAGCAAAGATGATGCGAATCGTAACGTAACTGTGAATGGTGGGCGCTACCGTGAGATGAAATCCAACTTTTTTTTGCCCAAAATGCAAGAGCTTGACTTGCATGACATGTGGTTTCAACAAGACGGTGCCACATGCCACACAGCACGCGCAACAAGGGACTTATTGAGGGGCGAGTTCGATGAACATTTAATTTCACGTTCGGGACCGGTCAATTGGCCGCCTAGATCGTGCGATTTAACGCCTTTAGACTATCTTTTTGTGGGGCTATGTTAAAGCTCATGTCTATACAGACAAGCCCGCTTCAATTGACGCATTGGAAGACAACATTGAAGCATTTATTCGTGAGATACCGGCCGAAATGTTGGAAAGCGTATGCCAAAATTGGACTAAGCGGATGGACCATTTGAGGCGCAGTCAAGGTCAACATTTGCATGCAATAATCTTCAAACATTAAATTATATGGACCGTACTATCGATTCAAATAAAGATTTCATGCATTTTTCTGAATTTTATGTGTTTTCTTGTGAAAAACTTTCCTACAGCTTTTAAAAAATCACCCTTTATAATATAATAATAATAATATTGGTGGCGCTACAGCCCGTAGAGGGCCAGGGCCTAGCTTCTCAGCAACCACTCGTGTTGTGCGTGCTATTTTTCTATCACGAGTGGCGTTGTGGGTATGTGCGTCGACTCCTACGCACTTGGACCTACCTGTCTAGATTCGATTCCTGGTACGACAAGGAATACCTTTCACGGCCCCACCTCTTTCGAGTCACTGACAATGCTCAAAGAGTATAACTGTGAAGAAAAAACTGTCTAGAAAAAAGCTTCTCAAACACATTTTCATTTAGGTCATAATAATGTCCGAGGCCGTTCTTACTTCGGAGTGCAGTTTGTGAGCTTCACAGGCAGCTGTCAAAGGGACACGCTGACGGCAGATGCATATTAGCCGACTACTAGTGAGCCACCATCCATGCCTATCGCTACTGTAAAGCATCTACTGAAGCTAGATACACTTGCTCAAGCCAATCGTAGATGATGTACTAGCAGAGGATGCCTCATTACCAAACAACTCTGGCCTACGCTCGACCCTAAGAGGCCAGAGTTATGTTATAGGCCATTGCACCATTGGAACTCACGTCGATAGACTAGACCTCTTCTACAATGACTTCTACAGAAGCTGCAACAAGGAAGACGAGCAAGAAACCAGAGTGCACTTGCTATACAAACGCAGTGCCCTCGCATTCCGTAGATATAGACTTCTGGGAGTCTGCTACTTTGATAACCTGGCTGAACTAAGTAGAAGAAGAGTCAATCATCTGCAAGCACTAACTGGTTTGCGGAATAGGAATTCACAGATTCACGTGGTAGCGCAATGGGCATATGCTGGCCTAAGTGCGGCTGATGTCTTCCCTTACAGCAGTCAGCCAATTCAACCAAACCCAACCTAGACGACTACGGGACCCCTTCGGAAGGCGAAGAAAATGATATTCTTTTTTATAATGACCAACCGCTGTAATTTCGCCCTAAATTCGCTTTTTTCCCAAGAATTCCAAAACTGTCTTATGAATCCATACCACCTTTCTAACTTCACGAGCAACAAGAGGATACGACGCCCTTAAAATGCTCTAAACTTAAATAAACCCTCGCAGTCTGGTGCTTTTCATTGCCTGGAATATGATTATGCCCAGGGTGCGCTCAAGGGATTGCTAATACCCTTAAGAGTCCGGGGTCAAGACACAGCACGGGCCGAAGGTATAGAGGGAGAAAGGGAGAGGAGGTACCTGTGCACATTGGTCTTAAATATCTGCGGGTTGTAGTCTGTGGGAAATATAGAGCTGGGAAGAGCATTCCAAATTCGCGTAGTACGGCTGAAGAATGAGTCTCTAAATTTAACAGTGCGTCCGAAAGTAGGCTTAAGGGTAAACTGATGGAGCATTCCTGGCGAGACGAGTATTGCGGGTGAATTCATGGAGAGGAGGAATGCAGTTGCCTAGTTCACTTGAGCATCGTTTATTGAAATAGCGATAAAATACGGACAAAGAGGAAAGGGTACGTCGATGTTCGAGCGATTTGCGATATTGTTGTCTCCCATAAGTTTTATCGCTCGCTTTTGGATTCTATCTAGTAGATGCAGGGTGGTCTTTGGGGCACCAGACCAGATATGAGCGTTGTACTCCAGCTTGGGGCGGATATACGCCTTATAAATGAAAGCCAAATCAGAGGGTGTGACATATTTCTTGCATCGATTAAGGAAACCTAAACATTTCGCAGCATTTTTGGCGACCTCAAATATGTGATCGTTCCAACTAAGTGTTGTGTTGATACACATACCAAGGATGGAAAGCTTTCCGATCTCATCATCGACACAAGCGCCATTCATGGATAATGGCTGATTAACAAGGGTTCGCTTGAGTGACAGCAGACTGCATTGAGTTTTTGAAGCATTGAATTCCACTCTGTTGTTCTTGTATGCTGTCAAGATCGGAAATCAATGTGCTTAACATAAGCTGCCGTTCCAATTCTACGGTCGAAGGGCAGGGTCGTGAGTCTCGGAACGAATATGAAAAGCTGAGGGTGCTGTCATCAGCGAAGGAATGGATTGGATTAGAAGTAGCAGACAAGAGATCATTAATAAAAATGAGAACGAGTGTCGGAGACAGAACAGAGCCTTGGGGTACAACAGCATTTATTTGGACTTGAACCCATCCAAAACAACTTGAATTGAACGGTTCGAAAGGTAATTTCTAATCCATAGAAGAAGAGATTCATCGATACCATGTGCACGCATTTTCGACAAAAGAGCTTGATGCCAAACTCTGTCAAATGCCTTAGAAATATCCATCTCTTGACGAACCATAAACAAAATACAATGTTGCAAAATCACCCCTCATGCACTTGAAACGAAAATAAATGCAAGTGCGTGCGTCTCAAGATTGCAATTGAAATGAGGAATTCTAATGAGAGTCGAACCATTTCGTCGTGTCTGTGGAAAAATGCTTTTCATAATTATGATCACACAGAATTCAGATTAAACCCAATCGCTTTCTTATTACTTGAACTGCTTGAAGTAAAATCGAATGAAATGAAATACGACCTAGTCTCATAAAATCCCCACTTGACAGCATCGAAATCTTCTTGGAACGTGGCCAGCATGGAACAGTTATATTACAATCTATTGCCTGGTGGGATTGGAACCTATAAATATCTGCAGACGACCCCAGTCATAGTCATATCACGCGAACTGAACGACGACGGTATTATTTTGCAAACAATGAACGAATTGAAAGCGTTTATTCAGGAAAATCATTGCCAGTGAAATCTGGGAAAATGATTTGAGTAGCGACTCCAACGTCGTCGCTGGAAAAGTCCAAAAGTGTTTCAGAACAGAAGAGTCGAGAATTTAAAAGGACATGGATGACCTGGAGAGCGTATCCTTCTGTCCTCGGCGAGAGCCACAAAGTTATTCATGCCGTGAGCCATAAAACGTTTCTTGCATCAATAGACTCCCCCCCCCTCCCTACCCTACGACGGCTCACTGATTTAATCAACCAACAAAAAAAGAGAATACATTTGTTTGTCCATCAAGCAAATAACGAATAGCACGGGATTCCTTTTAAATTACACTCAAAACTCGAAGAACAAACAGACGACAAGCCACACGGTCTCTGGTTTCTTCTGATGGCAAATATTATCCCTGTTTGCTGAATAAATTCTACCCACACTCGACCTTAGTTACTTCTACATCGGTAATGGAATATATTGAGTATCAAATCAAGAGCAAAAATGCAATGCCTTACGCGAAAGCAGGGAAACAGTAAATGACTGGACTTTAATTAATGAGTAAATATGTCTATGTGATATTTTTTTTTTTTTTCTGTTTTGTTTTGTTTATGCCAAAATGTCCCGCCACGCAATGTGCAATACTTACCTTCTTGAAGTGACTCAGTGTGTCGGCACTGTTCTCGCACATCTCGGTGATCAGTGTGACACCAGTTATTAGAATTCCTACCGCACAAAAGAACAATGTGACGTGTCATCAAATCAAAATGAAATCGACTCTCATTTTTATATATTTACCATGATTCTTTTCACTCAGCAGTGACCTCGTTGCTGGCAAGAAGATCTCCATCAATTCCGGTACACGCCGTATCACACGAAAAGCGCACAGTGTCGCTTTCTTTCGTATATATGTGTTTGGAGATTTCATTAGCCGCTCAACTTCACTGGCCAAATCACGGGCCATCTCCGGTGAGGCGATTGCACCGAGTGTACACAATGCCAGGCCGACAACAAATTGTGTAGAGCTATTTAGATCGCTGTGAGACGAGAATGGACGTTAATATTTCACAATTTAAGTGCAACAAAAAAAATTGTGTGTGTATTTACTTCTTTAAGCAATTCGTTATCAGCAAGTGTACATCCTGTCTTTCGTCGAGCAATAGCATTGCACCCAGATAGCCAATACGTTTGTCTGTGAATCGTGAACTGGCAGTCAACTTAAGGCATTCCAATTGACCAAAATGTGCCGGATAGCCAAGCATGTGGATGTACAGCAGCTTGGCTATGTTTCGACATCTGTAATGAGTTATGAAGTCAAAAGGAAACTAATTAAAAATTCATATCTCCAAAAGCGGCCCGCTATAGAAATCCCCCTACCCCAACACACACCCATTCAAAAGCCCACACATCTTGTTGAATACGTTACCTCCAAACTGAGTCCTCCTCTCGAAACGTACTTCGGATGTAGGCACATTCCTTATTCACCACAGCCCTCTCCTCGGCAGCTGTCCTCGCCGCGCGAATCTGTCGAATGAGATCTCTCAGCCGCGTGGGTGTAGGCATTCTCACTGTTTTTGGGATGGGTAAAGAAGTCATTTGTTAGTGTCTCTCTCTCTATTATAGCTTTTCAGTGTTTTGTCATTTCACGAAAGGAAGCATTTAATGGGGGGGGAAGCAAATTTGGAAAAGTTGAGGTAGAATGACAAAAAAAAAAGAAACCTCCTTTTCTGCTTTCTTTCGTTCAGCCACTGCTGCCGCGTATAGTGTGACAATGCTAACCAGGTCAATGCACACTTAAGGGTTAACGAAATTGAACAACTTCTGTACGCAAATTCACAGTCAGCTAAGTACTTACCCCTTTCGACGGCTTCTGTAAATGCTTGGCGGATTGTCGCCATGTTAAAGGCCGGATTAAATCTGCAAATGCACAAAAAAACAACACAATACGCCATAATCACAAACCATGCACAAGTTAAAAGTTTTAGTGTTCAGAATAAGATTGAATGTTAGAGAGAGAGAGAGAGAGAGCGCTTGGAGTCGGAAGGGTTTTCTCCGCGTTGCAGTGCAAAGTAGTCATAAAACGCTTTGTTTTCTTACCCGATGTTAAGTGCTTTTTGAATGGGGAATGTCGCCGTTGTGGTCTTTAATTATTTAATCCCAGTGAAAACCGATAGAATGTGGTGTTTAGGACGAGGACGGAGCAGAGAATTAGCAGAAGTATGTCATCAAAAAGGATGCTGAATAAATAGTCCTAGACAAAACAAAACAGTCTTGGGTCGGCTTTCATATGCAAAATGCCACCCAAGTACCAACTTGGCGTGTGATTATTCTATTCAACGGCGCTTTTCAGTGAAAGAACCTATGCCAGGAGCAAACCAATTCCATCTGTGAAGCATGCTTCATTAACATTGGCTCGTATGCGAAATTTCATAATTGGATTAGGAAAAATAACTCGAGTTGTCGTGAGAGCAATGTTTTTCGTTTGATCTTTGGTAGCATCTGCATTGCTGATTAGTCGAGGAAAATGAAAATGTCTTCTAATTGAATGTCCTTGAAGGTGGCTTTTCATTGAAGTTCGCTTATCTGAGACCGTATGCAGGACGATTCCTTTAGGAGTGGATACAAGGGAGAACAAAGACAAGATGCGGCAATGGGGATGAATAGTGATTGCTTTTGAACGACAAAAGGGACGACCGATGGAAACGGAACACCTAAGGCGCATATACTGACATTTCGCTATGCTCCCTATTGTCTTTCTCATCATTCATTTTTACAAGTGTTCTGAATCAATAGTATTCTCCTCCGGCCTGGCTGTGATCTTGACCCACCAGGGAACTGTAAACGAATTCTTTAAATTTCATAAGCGCCTACATCCTTCCTATTACCCAACAAGCGCCATTTCACAGAGTTAACGCAGACAAGACATACGATTTCACGTAGCATTGATATGGATTGCTGCTCCTGTAGTGACTTCTGTTGATGGACTCACTTATTGTACTTGATATTGTCAATAGTCAGTAGTTTTCGAATAAATCGAAGTGGGTCAGCAAACTCAATCAATTATTCAAGCGGCGTTTAGCGCCTCAAGATCAGAATACTACACTCAGTTCGATTTGCAACTTGATTGAGCTGTATTCAATTGAAAAAGTGACGTTCTTATGACATTCAATTGAACACAATAAACATGGCGATGGTGATGATGAGATGTTATGAAGAAGAGCAACACGTGTCTGAAGGGGAGTCTTTGGAATTAAAGCCGTAGATTGATGTACACAAGAACTGCGAATATTAGAAATAACCAAGTTTCAGACAATATGAAGAAATATGCGTTCTTCTTGCGCTCTTTGAAGACGTTTTCATCCAGAAAAAGCTCCACACAATCTAGTTTAAATTTCCTACCTAATCACTGCGACATGTTCAACTGAAATCACGATCCAGTCCACAAACTCACACGCGACCATTAACTGATTTCTGAGCTCTAATAATATAATATGGGTGGCGCTACAGCCTTTAGAGGGCCAGGGCCAAACTTGTCAGCAACCACTCGTGTTGTGCGTGCTATTGTTCTCTCACGAGTAAAAAGACCTACAGTTTTATGCCGACTCCGAACGGCCAAGTTTCAGAAGTCTTGAGCATTGTCAGTTGTAAACACCAATTTAATGTGTTAGTTTTATGTTCAACTGTCGGGGAATTGCCTCCCGTCAACAGGACATACAGTGGGTGAAGTTCTGTATTTAGGCCTCAACATGGCGCGCACCTGGTTTGTCGGCCAAGAAGTCGGCAAACGCTTGGTATGTGGTCATGTCAGTGACTCGAAAGAGGTTGGATCGTAAAAATGATTTTGGCCGTACTGGGATTCGAACCTAGACGCCGAGGTTCAAGTGCGTTGAAGTCGTCGCAGAGAACCACAACGTCACGGTCGTCACCTGATCTCTATCCACGAAGAATTAAATTTGTCAGCGACCAACGAACATTACATGTGAATGAAATGTCAAAGTTTGCGAAATTCGCAGTTCACCGGTCGCAAGTCGCGGCTCATGTGTACCGCACGTAAGATGACGAAGATCTGTGGAGTCTACGAACAACTCTTGTTCAACGCGAGAAAATATATGAATTAGTTTCAATCAATGTGTTCCTGGACAAATGCCATTACAGGCAACTGCTAAGGACGCTTTTACACACGCTAAGTTTGTCTGCAACTTTCCAATTTTGTTGGCAAGGGAAGAGAAACGTGCAAGGGGTAGTCCGAGTTGCATGTGCTCCAGAATTGCGATTGATCCTTTTATCTCTTCGTTTTTTCGAATTGCTTTATTCTTGCCTTCTCTGTGTTGGGTACTGGAAGCATGCTATGCATATGGAAGAAAGAGATGACACATGCGTTAAAAGGTGGGAAGCGGAAAATTTAACAGGAATTGCAACTGGGTTATTTCTGAGTGTAAAAGTGGCTTGCGATCACAAAAGGGAATTGCAGGAAACCGTCAACAAAAAGTTGCGTGTGTAAAAGCGGTCTAAGCAGACGAACTATTCACGAAGGATACAGAAACGGAATTGTCCGTTACTGACTTTATCATCGTCATTGTCTTCTTGCTACGCACACGCGGAGGCAAAGCACAAACGAAAGATGTCCACGCCAGTCGATCCTCCGCCATCGACTCGTTAACTCATCAGAAGTTATGCCCAAGCGAAACCAGGCCAATTTTTGGAATTTTGGTCCAACCACCTCGCCCTTGGGGTGCCAAGCGATCGCCTACATGATGGAGTCGCATTCAAGGCACATCCTGAAAGTAGTCCTTTCCGTTCGAAGAAGCAGCTGCTTAACGTTGAGTTTCTTTGCAAACTGCCGTCGTCTCATCCTATCACGGCGAGTAACTTCCAGAAACCTCGTATCGGCCGCTATGTATTCACGATCTTATTCTTTCGGTCATTATACTGACTTCATCTTTGTGCCAATTGCCTCAGATTTGGCACTAATTCATGAGCGAAGCGGACTCATCACTACAAACACCGATCAGTGCATTATACCGACACAATAATAAAAGAAGCCAACTCGTATTGGCTTGCAAGGAACGACTGTCGCACGACGAGATCAGCGTGGCCCGAGCTTAATAAAAGGGGAAAACAAAGAAGCTTCTCGCGTTGTACCGAAACTCGATCCGTATGCTTGTCGGTGTGATCACAGGACACTGTCCGATCGGAACAATGCTGCCAAAATGGAACCAGGAGTCCAGCGATCTATTCCGGAGCTGCGGCGACGAGGAAGAAAAACTGAGATGATCCACATTCAACATCAACTTTGCCACTGCCCAGCTCTCAAGAATCCGGGCCATAGATTCTTCACAGAGACTGCACACGTTGCGAATGCAGACATATCGGAGCTTTTAAAATTCATAAGAAGCACGGAGTGGTTTCAACCACCACGCGTCACGACTGGTTAGAAAGAATTGTGTATTCCACAAATGAAGGGAATCACAATGGGCCCTTTGGCCACCGAGTGGAAGTGATGGTCAACCATCACACATCCCTCCAAGCTGGTCGCGAGCTGCCGCGAGAAGCTCAAAACTCTAAGCGCAGGACAAAGGGACATATCCGGCAACGAGGCAGCTGATGAACTTGCCAGAAAAGGGGCCGAAAAAGACCCATCCCAGGCAATCGAATTGATTCAACCACCACTGGCAGATGTCAGGAAGAAGGTGGATGATAAAATTCTAGAATGAGCAAGAAATAGGTGGTTCAACCTTACCACCTGCAAGACTACTAAGATGCTATGGCCCGATATTAATAGAATTAAAATCGACAAACTCCTCCAGTGTGGCAAAAGCCTACTGAGGGTCATAACCATCTGAAATACCATGAAACAAAAATGGGACTATCCCATGACTACATATGCAGAGGATGCGGCGATGTGGAAGAAAGAGAGGACACTCCTCACTATCTCTGCTACTGCCCAAGCCTCAGCCAACTGCGATACAGGACCATGGGGGAATTCTTCTTCCATGACATCCGACTATCTAACTTTTTCAGGTTCATTAGGTTGTCGGGCTGGCTCGACGACGAGAGGTCACAACGAATACAACGTCTCGATGAGTGCGATATGGGTACAAGGAGGAACTTTTCCCCCTATGGGCAACACAATGGGTCCACACGTCTACCCACATTCCTATCATATCCTATCACACCTCCCTTCTTTAACCTAACCTAACCTAACCTAATTCAAACAAACGAGAAATTGGGGTATTGAAATATACACAGCCTCGAGAATGACTCGAAAAACAAGGAACCTGCTAAAAATGGGAAGAAGCATCGGTAACTAATCGCTACATGCCCCAAGATAAAAGTCTCTTTAAGAAATCGAATTCAATCAAACTGTGTCACAAGAATCTGGAAAAGCATTCAGAAATTCAAATAAATCCAGGAGTTTAGAATTTAGTAGCCTGTGGCAACGCAATGGATTTTCGGGTCGTGGATGGCCCCATTACCCTACCTACGTTTCAATTAATTTGTTAAGGAGGACTGTTTGTTCAAATTTTGTTGAAAATCTCCTTAACCTCAAGTGAGTTGCTTTCAATGGATTACAACGTAGTTGATTGGAAGATTAAGCAGTGGACTAGTCACTTTAAGTGATTTCCTCTTTCCGTACAAATAAAATAATCCCGTAGTCATCTCTGATGACATTTCAAGTATTCAATACTAATTACAACAGTCTGCTCAGAAAAAGAAAAGGAAAACTTCTTTCCCACATATGTTAACCCTCATTTATAGTAAACCTCGTAAGCCACCCTCTCTGTTATGAAATGTTCAAATCTGAACAAAAAGTTTCAATCGATACAAGAACACGCTTCTACAGTATTCTTTGTCCAATCACTTTTTGTTTCGTTTAGTGGATGAATGAGCAACTTAACGATGTCCATGATCTAATCAAAGAAAGTGCTGAACCTGTTTCTTTAGTCAAACGATGAATAAAAGATTTTGACGGAGGTGTGTTTGGTTTAAAGCCGAAGTGGTTCAAATGAGCAAATGAGGACACAACAGTGAAAATGCAGGCTGCTCCCGACATTTCAGAAAGATCATCTATGCGAGGCATAGCAGGAAACAACAACAGCACAAAGATCAAACACAGAGATGTGTCTTTCGAAAGACGATTGAGCGATAAGCCAAGTTCACTAGATAGAAGATCTTCATTATTCCAGTACGACTTTATGACGCAAAGAAAAGGGAGGTGGATGAGCATGCGAGTGAATATTATTTGACTTCCATGCTCTTCAAACCGACTTCACTACACATGCGATCCTCATCATTCCAGACTGACTTTCAAATGGAAAGTAAATAGAGCGTTGGTTTCAGTGGATGGACTTGGCAGGTTGTATAGCAGAATAAAACCACCCGCTTTTAAGACTTCTAAAACGTACGACCAGTCAGTTTCCAATCAGACAAATTGTTGATTCCGGCTTTTGAGAAGCTTTTAGCCAGCTGTCTCCAATTTCGCGCACCAATTTGGTTGAAGTCCACTTGTTGGCGCCATCGGTTTCGTGGGCGTCCTCTATTGCGTTGTCCCACTGGTTCGGAGTAGAGGACTCTTCCACGAATAAATAAGAGAATATAAAAGGAAAGGGGTCTAAAGTAGAGACTACGCTTAATGAAGACAAGCTTAAACTGTAATTGAAGGCAATAGAGTCGTCTAAGAAGAAACAACTGAAGAAAAGTCATTGTCATCGAAGTCCAAAATTAAAAGTACATGTCCCCTTGTTTAGTTTGCCCTACAATCGATGAAGATTCAGTGTGTCTCAAAAGCATTTCCATTTCAGACAATACTTTATTTAGTGCCTAGTAAATATTCTGTACATTGGCACGCGTGGAGTTGTGGGTCTGTTCGTGGACTCCTACCCACTTTAACGTGCGGTGTCTAGGTTCGATTCTCGGTATGACGGCCCCACATCTTTCGAGTCACTGACAATCCTCAAAGAGAATGACTGTCTAGAAAAAGCTTCTCAAAGTTGGCCGTTCGGAGTCGGCATAAACCTGTGGGTCACTTTTACTCGTGAGAGAACAATAGTGGTGGTTGCTGTAGAATCTAGACCCTGGCCCCTGGCTTTACGAACTGTAGCGCCACCCATTTAATTATTCGAGTCCACTTCTGTGGGATATGATAGCAAAGGGCACGTGCGTCTTAGTTGGACCCACAGAAGTGGAGAAGAACCTTAACCAACCTGGTGTTCGTAGAGACTGTAGAGCCACCCAAAAGGCATACAAGAGTCGTTGTCTAGCTCATGGAGAAAATTCATCGATAATCTCACTTGTTGTGTGTGACATTGAGAGAGACCACTTTAAGGCTTTAAATGCCTATTATTCACGAGAAGCAGGGTGTCAGCAATCGAAAGCAACTAATCACAGATCGCAGGAGATGCCTGTTGCTTGAGGCCTGGGCCCACAACAAACTGTAGCGCCACATCGACAGATGTATGCAACTTTCCATTATCAAACCGAACTACACATCACAATGTGGACACATGAATCATGGAAGAATTTAAGTTAGTAAAAGTTTATGAATTTTTTACTGGCTAGTGCGATAAGGTAACAGGCAGGCAGTGGTTAAGTGCGACTTGGGGCACTGCATATGATATATGACACATCGTAGTATAATTTAGTCTCCCTACTCAGCTGGCCAACCGCAAAGCAATTAATCCCACTAGTAGACAGATTGCAGCAATATTCAGTCACAGCTGTAAAGTATGAGTTACGACATCTTCTTAACCGATACTGGATGTGTACATAAATAGCACATTGCCATGTTAATTGACGTTGAAATCACGAAATAAGGCAGTTGCAAAAAGCACACAGTCACACATGTCAATTTGTATCATTTTCCACCCCTAACCTGTTGGAGAACCTGGTGAAGCTCTGTTACAGAACGTAAAGTAATCCCCCCCCTTCTCCACACTTTTATTAGCAGCCAACAGCCATTTTGGCAATGAATCAAATAAGCTGCCTAAAGACATGTGTATGTGCCTGCCGAACAACATAAATTGTGACCACGTCATAAATTAGAAAGTTCACGAAAAATTTGATACCAAACGAAAAACTTATTTGCGTATGGTACATGAATGCGTCTACGTAGACTAACCACTCACATTCATTATCATCTTAAATGAGTAATCAAAATATTGTACGCAGAGAGAGGGAGAGACTGGCGAGGGTAACGACGACTGCTACAAAACATATAGCTGGCGACGAATCGACGAATCGACGAATGCGAACTACATACAAATTAAGATGCTAAATACGAGTCCGTACAGGCCCCCCCTATTAGGGAGTATTTAACTCCAACCAGGTTGGCTGTGAATCATAAATTGTTGGATGATATTCTAGCACTGTCATTCTATCATAATACTGAGGTACTTTGTTTCGCGTGACCTGTAATCTGTCAATGGACTGCAAATGCTTAATTATGTACAAAAAAATGTATTAAGGCGTGTAAATCAACAAAATCCTCTTGTTATTTCATTATTCAAAGGACCTGGAGCGAAGAATGACAAACAGAATAGATTTTTTTTTTTTTTGCTTTGATGACATACAGGTTGTGGAATGCCGCCGACCTAACTGAGCTAGAGTGCGCATCAAATATGTAAATTCAATATGTACTGCTGATGTAGAGTGTGTTTGTTCTATATCAAAAAAAAAGGATGAGCATGAAGGAGGTGCAACGTTGTTTGAATTTTTTTGCTCAGCACAGCGATGGCAATAACGATTTTAAAACATTTATGCATGCAGGACTAACTAATAAACATGACTTTTGCTAAGCCCGAGTCCACTGTAGACTGTGGAGTAACCCAAGAGTCATTGTACTACATGTACGAACATTTATTAGTTCTAGCTCATGGACAACGAATTCATCGATAATCGGTCGTGATTGTGTGTGACATTGGGAGAGAACACTTTAAGGTTTTAAATGCCTATTATTCACTAGAAGCATGGTGTCTAGTAGCAGATGATGGCGTTGCATGGAACGCAGTCGACGCAGGGAAGTCTTCTCTCTAGAGGCTTTGATTTTGAGCATTCACGTGAGATTCATGTTACTCCATGCCATGTATGCTGTTAGAACTCGTCCTCCTTAGTGCACATGTAATTAATCAGAGAAGGATGGAGGGTACGCACGTGCGTATAGTCGTATCAGACGAATGAAACGTGGATTTACAGTTTATTAAGGGTGATTTTTTAGCTATTATCTTTTTGGCAACACTGGTTTAAACAGCTGACGCACGTTTCGTGTTTTGTTTCACTGTCAAACATCCTCAGTTTGGTCTATAATTTAACCATGATTCGTCTTACAAACGAAAAATGCTTGCAAATTATTGAATTTTATTATCAAAATGCGTGCTCTGTTAAGAAAGTTCATCGCGCGCTTCTTCCATTTTATGGTCAGAAGCTCATTTTTGGCTCAATGGGTACGTAAATAAGCAGAATTGTCGATTTTGGAGTGAATATCAGCCAGAAGCATTGCAAGAGCTACCAATGCATCCAGAAAAAGTCACAGTTTGGTGCGGTTTATGGGCTGGTGGCATCATTGGACCGTACTTCTTCAAAGATGATGCGAATCGTAACGTAACTGTGAATGGTGAGCGCTACCGTGAGATGATATCCAATTTTTTTTTGCCCAAAATGCAAGAGCTTGACTTGCATGACATGTGGTTTCAACAAGACGGTGCCACACAGCACGCGCAACAATGGTCTCATTGGGGGGCGAGTTCGGTGAACATTTTATTTCACGTTCGGGACCGGTCAATTGGCCGCCTAGATCGTGCGATTTAACGCCTTTAGAATATTTTTTGTGGGGCTATGTTAAAGCTCATGTCTATACAGACAAGCCCGCTTCAATTGACGCATTGGAAGACAACATTGAAGCATTTATTCGTGAGATACCGGCCGAAATGTTGGAAAGCGTATGCCAAAATGGACTAAGCGGATGGACCATTTGAGGCGCAGTCAAGGTCAACATTTGCATGAAATAATCTTAAAACATTAAATTATATGGACCGTACTATCGATTCAAATAAAGATTTCATGCATTTTTCTGAATTTTATGTGTTTTTTTTTTGAAAAACTTTCCTATAGCTTTTAAAAAATCACCCTTTACTTATGTACATGGTCCCGGCGAACACAAATTCAAGTGGAATCGTTGGGTCCTTTTCCCCCTGTTAACTTCTAAAACTCCTAAGATAATAAAGGACTTAATGCAATATGGGCTTCTAGGTTAGGTCAGGTTAGGTAAGATTAGGTTAGGTTAGCTTAGGTTAGGTTAGATTAGGTAGGCCAGCGAAATCGCCAGCACACCTAGACCATGTTGGTCCGTTGTGATACCCATAGTCAGACTACTACCACAGATCGACAACTCCAGTGACAGTGCGCGTTAATTTTGATTCCAACGGCAAACGGTGACTGGACCAGACCGGGTTCACTGCTTACACTGGGATTCGAACCGAGGACCCCCTCTAACAAAGGGCAGGCTCTCAACCAACTGCGCCATCCAGCTGTACCAGCAGCACATGCGCTTCCAATTCCCCGGTGAAAAAAAAGTTGACAAACTTCTTGTGAGTGAGTCTTAACGATTGTATTCGGTATCCACCAGTTGCGATGTCAAGCAACAAATATTATCTTTGCTGAGAATTCACTGAACTAACCTAACCTCATCACAATGGGTCCAGGTCCATCAGGACCTAAGTGAGACGTGGTTTGCGCGTTTGCCCACTGACCTATCTCTGCTGAGAATATTTTGTGAGTGCACTGCACCACTATCGTGATCATCATGAACAACTCGACATACTAACACTTCCCTCATGTCACTCAAGAGAAACTCTTCGGCGTAGCATTGGAACACCACCAAGAACTGTAAGCGCCTACATGAATCGTCGCACAATCGGAAGATTCAGATTGTGCAAGAGTTTCTACTTTGTCCGGTGGTTGGGCCATGTCAATAGACAAGTATCACAGATGGAGATCCATGCACTGATTGAACGAGTTGTACACACACATCGCACACTACGTGTGGCGGTAATTTTGTTGATTCACATGATTTCCCTACGTGGAGTGGTGGAAGAAGTAGAAATAACGACTCGACACGCGCTTGTGACAAATGAAGGTTAGACATTTGGTTCAATTATGAAACAATGAAGTCCAACTGGCACAAGTCATGACACTTGGGTTCAGAACAAAACAAAAAAAAACGCACCTAAGTGAATTTTTATCGTCATTGCGCGCCCCCCCTCTACTCCTGAGACACACTTTTTTCACTTGACGACAGAGTGTAGTCTTACCATCTGTTACCATTCCTATCGCCCCATTCATCGGTACAACTAGAACGCAAATCGATTAATCAAAGTAAAGCAAGTGCTATTGACCCACGAGCGAGGAGGAAAACAAAACAAATACGAAAATGAAGACCGCTAAGCCACAAAGGAAGGAAAAAAAACGTCCAAGAAGTCAGTTCTCAGTTCTCCCCCCATTTGGAGTTTTCAGACTTGTCAAGTACATCTCGACCGTCATGACACATTAACCCTTCCATCGACTGAACAACTGAACATACGAGTTTTCTGTATGCGCCAGTAAGAGCACACCAGCATTCTACTGCTTTGCAATGATAGCATGCCTTTTTTTTTTTTTTTTGGAAGACTCCTTGCACGTTTGGACTATCCGCGTACAGAAAACCCTTCCGCCTTGCTTCTTCCTCCGTTCGACGGAAGTGATAAAGTCTTAAGCAACATTTACCCATGCTCGGAATTCATGATTCTTCTTTATGATTTTACTTGAGCTGCACACAGACTTCCTTCGTTACTTTCAGAACTTTTGTGTGTTCTTATTTGTTGTGGTTGTTGTTGTTTTTTTTTTTTTTTTGTAGTTTACTGAGCAATTTGTTTTAATTGATTAATTGTTAGGAAAAAAAAATCAAATACAGTATGTTGCACAAACACACGCACACAGCACTGAGCGAATATTAATGAAAATAAAAAAAAAACAAAAAAACAAAAGCAAAAAAGGGGTGGGGGCGGTTGCGGTGGCGGAAACAAACGAACGCAAGCGACGACGACGACGACGACTGCGACAGCGACGAAAACGACGACAACGACGATGTCACAGGAAAAAAACAGAAAAGAACGTGTCACAACTCAACCTCACTCATTTCGTATGAAAGTTCGTGAACATGAACAGATTTGATTAACTTTTGTATTGAGTCTCTTAATAATTAAAAAAAAATGCAGCGGGCTGTTAAATAATTACAGCGTTAATCACAGAATTCGACTTTGCATAATGACAGCAGGTTGGAGAAAATCTAGAGCACACTCTTCACACCATCCAAAGCTCAGCAAGTGCTGCTGCTGCTACTGCTGCTGCACAGAAATTGCTGATTGAAATGAAGAAACTTGTTTTATTTACAATTTAGTCTCCTTTTGGGAACTTCGATATTCGACTATGAAACTATGGTCGGCTAATTGTTTTCTCCTTCAGTCTTTGAAGACAAAAAAAAAATTATAAATTATCCTCTTTTTTTTAACTTGGTTCCCGAATGACACACGACACGAAGGGATATTTTTTTTTTCTTTTTCTTGATCGTGTTGTTTTTGGAATTTCACTTTTTTCCGGTGCACTTGTGGTTTCTGGGGATGCCCTGATAGTTCATTTGCTTGCGGAATGTATGTGGACTTGAATGATTTGTTCCAGAAATTGTAAATTAGGCGAAAATTATTGAAATAAATTGAAATAAAATCACATAAAATCACACGAAATGACGGATGGTTTGACCGAACACTCTTCTTGTGACGATGACATTTTTCGTAGTGTGTGGATTGGTGGGAATTACACTGCAGTTGGAGTAAAGTTGTTGAATGATGGTAGGGAAATTATTGGCCAACTGCTGAACACAGGGGAAATTTTCTCTGAACGATTTCTGCCTAACTGAAAGGGTGGTCATAATTTCATGTAAAACAATTGTGTTCTGGTAAAATATGAACATTTTTCGTATTTTGCTGATTGGAGTATCCAATTGGAATGGTGCATCTATGAATGGTGTAATCTATGAATTTGAATATAATTTGACAAGGATTTATGTGGAAGTCGGCTATAAATAATCGGGCAATACGTGAATTTTGTTCAGTCGTTGAAGTAGTTTTGAAAAAACCTCGTTTAAACATTTTACTACGAGTGTGCATATTCGGTTTCTGCACATTGAACTTGAGACCAGTACAAATGTTTTGTGTCTGACTCTTAACAAGAATTGCAAAAGAAAATACCGGTGTAAATACCGGATGTATTCGACACTGAAGAGAAGCCAGGATGAAACCCGTTTAACCATCTCGAAAGGCATCTTACCACCTGTCACATCAATATTTACTGCTGAAGCTTTCGCCATTTTCAAGGCAATCGAGAGACCCTACGGCAAAAAAAAAACTGTAGTATTTAGCGACAGCCTCTCTGCACTGAACACTTTAAGGAACATCAATAACTCGTGCCCAGTTATTGAATCCATCCAAAATAAGCTTATCTCAAGGGGCAATAGTCTAATTTTAACATGGATAACAGGACACATTGGTAGGTATTGTAGGTAACGAGGATGCCAAATCCGCTATCGAAGAACCTCTAATAAGCTTCTACGCCCACAATCAAAATGATGTAAGGCATTTCTTAATCAGGACTTAGAAACACAGAAGGCAAGCCAACTGGCTCAACTACAACCACCTGTACAGCAGTTTTAACCCCAACGCAGATAAAGCCTTATATCCCCAATATATACCTCGAAAAAAGCTTAAAACTTACATCAGACGAAGTATGTGCCACACCAACCTTATAATCCCTCGAGAACCCCAGCCATCTTTGCAATATTAATCAGCCGCTTACCATAAACCATCTTTTCTCTTGCCAACAAGTGAATGGGACATGTAATAAGATTTGTAACCAAAATTGAATCGACCTGCTAGCGCATATAACTGATGTTAACATTGATAATACTTATAAAAATATGTCAGCACTTAACCTTAATATATGAAATATCCAGCCGCCAGCCCTGGCAGCACGGCTCTTTCTCTAATTTGAAAAAAACTGCCATTTAAGCCTCAGTTCTACGCCATTTGGCTCCTCTCGCTCTTTTTTCAAGCTTTCGTAATTTATTCTCTCCGAGATCTGATGTTCGGCAATGCGATTTGGAATGGATACCCATACCGCAGCTTTTTCCTTCCTTGGCTGAAAGACGCGCTCAAAAGAAAACTCACCTCTTGCCCCTTGATTTCATCTGACAGCGTTTTTTATAAAATGTTCACAGACAGTGTTTGTGAATACGATTGAGCAACTGCAGCAACTGCAGGCTGCTCTAAAGCCTTAAGAAGTGTGCGTGAAAATAAAGTAGTATGCGTGCCTTTAGAGCAAATCAGAGATAGGCGAGGGGTTTCTTAGTAAAGACCCAAACCCGAGTTGGACATCTCTTTACTACTTCATCTCTGCTCAAAAGGCATGCACCAAAAGCGTTTTAAAACTAAAAGCACAGGGACAACATCGAAAGCCCTTACAAATCGTAGTCAATGCACGCACCAAATGGAAAGTGTTGCCGTATTTTTATCGATCGCATTACACAAACGAACGACGTTCAGATATCACTGTGAAACCAAACCAAAAGGTTCAACTGAATTCAGATATAAACCTTCACTGAGAAACTGGACATGAATTTGCGAAGTTTGAGAAGGATTTTCTAGTTGTTTGTGTATGGAATCAAACCCAGATACCCAAATCGGGTGGATCGAGGATAGGATTGCAGTAGGAATTGATGTACAAACCCAATAAGCCACACACAATTGCATAAACATTTTTAAAGTCTTGAAGCTACAAGTGAAATGTTAGATATGCCAATTTTCAACTCAGGCCGTACCGCACTTGAAGGCATTAACGAAACCTTGCACAATGAACTGGCATACACTCAAGCAATCATTAGTGGAGAATTTGTATCGTGTTGATTTTAGTTAAGACTTAACACGAAGTAGCTTTCAAGGCTATTAATTGATAATCATTCCACGGGGATCAAAAAATGAATAATTACTACTCCACAGCGTCAACCATTTACGTGTTTACCATACATCACGATGCGAATCGCTGAGATTAATCGAAGATAAACTAAAAACTACTCTTGTTTTTCGATATTCACGATTGGCAACTCCAAATAAAAAAAAACACAACACATCTAATCACATATAGAGGACAGCACAATCGTGCCAACTCTGCGATTACACACGGTTTTATCATACTCAAACAGTTTTCCGCCCAACAGGTGATTCAACCGAAGGAATCCACAAAAGCAAAACCAACCAACAAAATAGCAAATATCACTGCTTATCATTAAACACAAACCTTCTATTGTTCTCCGGCGGCAGAACGCTCCAATCTTGCTCATAATAAGGATACATTGCAAAATAAAATAAAATAATTATAATTCACTCTTGAACTCAATGCACTGCTTCAAAAATTCCACTTTCCACACAGAGAGCCTCAGCTTGTTTCAACACATAATTCCCCTTCTTATCTTATGAATGACAATAGAAAATGCTGTATTTGGTTTATGGTAGTCCACAACTCTAATGAAACTACGTCCGAGGTGTTCAAAGGCACCCCCTACCTGTAATACTGGTTGGTGTGTTATCTTGAAAAACATTACCAAGGTGCGCGCACACGAAATAATTCGAATGAAGCACACCAAGTCATTATCAGGAGAGAGTAAATTAATTCGCTGATAAGAATGTGTGCTGCTATTAGCCTACTTGTAGATTCTTGTTTCGATCGAGTACAGAATGGTTTTTCGGTTTTCGGTTTTCGGTTTTCGCTTCTCTTTCATTTATTTTCGTTTCATTTTGGAGACCCTTAAAGAATAGATAAATATAAATACAAGTGTACACATACATTATGTGAAAGAGAATAATTTCAGCGGAATTATTGAAGACACCTGTTGCACACGCAATGGGCTCGCAAGCAAAAACTCTTTGAAAGGTGTCTGAAGGAAGGGCGTGCTGCTTGATTGCTAGTCGTTTTCTCTGGGAGGCCGAACAATCGCATTTCTTTTCACAGCTTCTACAAGCCACTTGATTCCTTCGTCAACACCTTCTCTGAAAATGAAATATGACAAATTATTTACACCAAGCACATGTGCGTTCAGTTTTTGTACCCAGTCAACGCTGATACCGGCATCGTGAGACAATCTCGCCGGCCGATGAGTACACCCGCCTGCTGGAATACTGGTTTTATATCTCTCACTCCCATCACATCGGGTAGATCCTGCTTGTTAGCTAAGACTAGCAGTGGCACGCCAGACAAATGCTCATTTTTTATCATTTTATCTGCACGAAAAGAGTTCATAGAAAGATGTCACAACTGATAATGATGGCTTACCAAATATCTGCTTTGACTCGTCCATTCTTTCGCGATCGTTTGAGTCTATCACATAAATCACCGCATGACATTCTTCGTAGTACTTATCCCAAAGTGACTGAAGTTCCTGCTGGCCACCCAAATCCCAGAAGTTCAAGCGTATTCCATGCACGTCAATCTGACCAATGTTAAGACCGACTGTTGTCGTGATTTTTGCCGGATTCATTCCTTTGTAGTTTTTCGTGAATTTCGTTTTTGCCGCTTCAAGGTATGTCTGAGGAATTCTCACGAGTTCTTAAAGCCGCAGGATGAGTTGTTATTTCTTGAACTTACCGTCTTTCCAGCGTTATCCAATCCCAAAATGACAACACAATAGTCATCTTTTTGCGTTAATTGGCGATATAACCCCGACAAAAGTGTGTACATTTTGGACTATCAGATTTTCTGATTTCTCTCGAGTGGAATTTGCTTTTAAGAATTCATTAAGAACATAATTTAACTAAATATGCGCCACAATATCAAAACAACACACATCACTTTGCGAAATCGGAAACAATTTTTGACAGCCCGACGTTTAGCAGATGTGTCAATATTGTTGAAGTGTTGCCATGTGCAGTTGTTAGTAGTAGGACAGTTCGATTAGTATTTTCCTACTTTTTCGTTTTCAAAATGTTAATAAAAAGATTTTAAATATGACGAACCTAGAAAACGTTAAATATATTAGCAAGAGGAGAACCTGACGATGACTTGATTTAGATTTTACAATAAGGCATGACGGCACTGTGTTAACAACTCATCCATAGTAGACTTCTCTTCTTCTTTAGTTCCTGTATCCCCTTGTGGGGCATAAGGCTTCAACTAAACCTACTCGCCATCGCGTTCCATTTCTGGCAATGTGGCTCAACTCTCCCCAACTTTTCCCCAGCTCCCGCCCTTCACTCTTTACCGTTCTGCGCCAAGTTTTTTTCGGACCGTCAGGTCTTCTGCCATCCTGTGTTAAGGGGTTCCATTGCATAGCTTGGGCTATACAGCTGTAACCCTTTTGTAGTGTGTGACTACAATCCACCGCCACTTCCGTTTCAACCGGTTGCCCCCCAATGCGTATTTCCGCTGATAGTATACTTCTGTGGCTCAGAATCACTATAAGGATATTTTCGAATATTAACTACCAACATCTTTTGGTGTTGGCACAAAACGGTTGAGGAGATCTTGTACGAGATGGAGACTTCTCTGCCAGCGTAGTGGGTGTTTTTTAAGTATTAGTAAGAGGTCGATTTCATTGAAATTCCATAATTTTACGGCAGCTTCAGAGTACATAAAGTTGTGCTGAAAACATTCACCACGTATATGACGTGAGTAGTGAGCAGTCGGGAATTTGTCAACTTAGTTCAGGTGGACTCTTTGTGATGCCCTGGGAGAAGAAAGTTGTCATGCTACCCTGTGGCAGAGGTATTTAGGAGTATCCTCTCGTTCTTATTCTTCTTCGGGCGCTACAGTTAGAGATGGATGGATATCTGGGCCTCACCTAATATCTCGCCAGCTGTCTTCAGTTTCGCATACCAAGTCGGCTGAAGTCCCCCTGGACTTGTGTACGTTACCTTTTGTGTAGACGTCCTCTGTTGCGTTGTCTCACAGCCCCTGTACATGCCGTTGACAATTCCTATTTGCATTATGATACTTCCGATGATTGTGGCCAAGGGGGCACCAACTACCCTCGCTGCCAAGTTTTAGTCGCACTAGAAGATCTTTAGTTAGTTAGTTTTAGCTCTGTTGAATCGAGGCCAATGCGTTGTTTAAAAACACCGACTCTGGATAGTGAGACTGGAAACTTGCTTTAATATCCGCTCGACTGTTAATCAAATTAGTCGTAATCATTAGCTGGTGGTGTTTCCAACAGTCATATAATTCTAGCTTTTACTGCCAGAGCATCAACATGGAGGGTGCTCCCATAGTCTGGACGCCTGTTTGAACTGTTATCATCAGCATCATCTTCTGACTCGTATGATGCACTACAGGGGCCGCACGCACTAGATCTCCAGGCCAGGCGATCCTCCGCCATAGACTCTAATTCATCAGAAGTTATGCCCAAGCGGAACCAGGCGAGCTTTGGACTTGATCCAACCACCTGGTCCTGGGTCTGTCAAGCGGTCGCCTACATGATGGACTCGGATTCAAGGCACGCCATGAAAGTCGTGATGAACTGTTCCATTTTAAAACCTCGGAGAGAAAATGCTCGTCTGTTGACATCGTTGATCCATAACTAAAGATCGATAGCAGAAATAAATGACAACTCACTTATTTCTCATGGATAGTCGTAATATTGATGGGTTTGCTAATTAAATGTGCCTCTCCCTGGTAAGACGCGCCTAAGGGTATTTCAAACTCAATCTAATGAATTATGTATATACAGAATAGTTTACAGAGAATACTAGCATGACCAGAGTTACGTAGTCGAAGTATAAAAACCCAGTTCCTCATTGTTGTTGTTGAATTGATTCAACTCGGAATAATGAATCAGAATTATTAGCAGATGCATATATTCACTTGCATCTCGATTCGATTGTACGTTCAAACCTCTGTTTCGATGGTGGTATCAGTGAAACGTTCGATCACGCTGGACGCCGATGCCAGATTCTAGTGAATATCGGCCAGATGTGTAATTAACCTCATCTTTATATCGAATCATCTTCATCATCTTCTGACCCGCATGATCCACTACAGGGTTCGCGGGGGTAATGAAAGCACGAGAGATCTCAAGGCCACTCGATCCTCCGCCGTCGACTCTAACTCATCAGGAGCTATGCCCTCATCTTGGGCCTGCCAGGCGGTCGCTACCTGTTGGAATCGCATTCAAGGCACACCTCGGAAATCATGATGATGAGGACATTCGTGCCACATGACCAACCCATCGAAGCCTAGCACTTTCCGTTCCAAGAAGCATCTGCTCTTCATTGAGTTGCTCGTGTACTGCCGTGTTTCTCACTCTATCCCGCTGAGTAATTCCCTTAACAACACGAACTGATGTTCATTTTGGCAGCTTGTATTCCCGATCATATTCTTTCGGTCATTACCCTAATTTCATGACCATAGGTGAGAGTTCGAACAAATACTGAATTGAAAACCGCTAACTTGGCTTTGACATCAAGATCGGCCTTCCTGATTACAAGCTGTTTCAAAGCCTGCAGGAAAGCTCAGCATTACTCCTCCCATCACTCGTGAAAAAGACCCGGAGATACTTGAACTTCTCCACCTGCTTCAATGGGACTCCACTAACAGGTAGAGTACATTCATTGAACAGGCGTTCTGGAAATGACCATAACCTCTGACTTATCCACGTTAACCTTCATCCCAGCATCTGCACGTACGGCAACAAACCTATCGAGTGCGAGCTGGAAAATGACTTACCCTCAACTCTCCCAATGTGAAACATTGGTCCAACGTCCACAAGTCCAACGCCCAAGGTGAAAGGTGTTGATTTAGTACCGTTAACCTGAACGCAGTTGCTACAGTTTGTGTATAGAGACTGAACGGCTCTCAAAAGATTACCATCAATCCCATACTCCTACAGAAGACTCCAGAGTTTACCTCGAGCAACAGCTGTAGATCGGTTAGACATACGCCCAAGTCTTCTTGAGTGAAAAGCTGGTAGGTTGAACTTCTGCCGTGACGAAAGCCGCACTGTTCATCCCCCATCCTGGACTCGATCGTAGCTCTAGAATGCGCGTCCAACACCTTAGCGTGGACTTTCCCCCGGGGAGAATGAAAGCCTCGCCTTTCCTACTCCTTTTCGTGTCCGGGTGTTGAATGCGACGATTTGACCTCAAGCGTTGGTACGTTTTTCATCTCAGTCATCCAGAAATCTTGATGAACCTGCAAAGAGATGTTAATGGAACTTCATAAATGTAAGTGCTTGAATATCTTGGAAGAAAAATTCTCCCAGTGTTCTTTGTCTCAATAGGCAGAGGCTGGGGCATTGACAAAGGAAGTGAGTGGTGTCCTCTAGTTTTTCTTCGTCCCCGCATTTGGTATTCTGGGTAAGTCCCATTTTGTTTTCGCGCGCCGACTACCATGCGCAGAATTTGTCTGCTGCTTAAGAGAAGTTTGTCACTATAGCATTCGGGTAGTCTCACAAGTGTATAACGAGTTCCATCTGTCATTTGCTAGCTCCATGATTTGATCGTCCACTTTCTTCTTGACATCTGCCAGAGGTGGATCGATGTATAGGGTTGCTTGGGATGGGTCGATCTCGGTTCATTTTTTTTCCCAACTTCGTTACCGCTTGAACGTCAGAATACTTCAGAAGAGGGCTCTGTTACTGTTGGACAACGCAACTTGTCATCCAAAGGACGGCGAGCTGAAAAGTGATGATGGAATGATAGTCACCATGTGCTTACCAGCAAATTGTACCGCTATTCTCCAACCAATGGATCAAAATGTGAACAACTTGACTAAACTGAATTACAAAAAGAGTCTATTGGCACATTTGGTCGCTAGTGAAGGGTCAGATTTGGAGACTAAAATAAAAGCATTTAATTTGAGACACGCCATATGTCTCTTGGCTAATGCATGGGACAAGGTGCAGTCTACGGCAATACAAAAGTGCTGGAACCCTTTGATGAACTCGATCAATGATTATAATGAAGATGATTTGTTACCTTTGAGTGTCATAAGGACCAAATCCTAAAAAACCACGAAATAATATCATCGATAAATGATTTGCTTCAAGAGCTATCCCCTATTGACTGTTCCGAGGACATAAATGATTGGATTGTCGAAAATGAAACCAATCTGGAACCGACTTGCGGCAACTTGGGAGACGAAGAAATTGAAAGTGATGACGAAAATGTAGTTAAAGAATCCCCACTGCCAAAAATCAAAGCAGGGGCTGCAATCCAAGCACTAAACATTTGAATTCAGGGTCTAAGAAGACACAATCAAAGAATTTCTCAATTTTTTAATACAAGTAAAATGTTAATTTTTTTTATTTTTAATATGAATTAAAAAATTAGTTTTGGTCTGTTTACCAGTTTACCAGTGGTGGCCCGTGGCGTTGTGGGTATGTGCGTCGACTCCTACGCACTTGGACCTACCTGTCTGAGTTCGATTCCTGGTACGACAAGAAATACTTTTCACGGCCCCACCTCTTTCGTGTCACTGACAATGCTCAAAGAGTATAACTGTCTAGAAAAAGCTTCTCAAACTTGGCCGTTCGGAGTCGGCATAAAACTGTAGGTCCACACGAGTGGTTGCTGAGAAGCTAGGCCCTGGCCCTCTACGGGCTGTAGCGCCACCCATATTATTATATTTTGTAGGAGTTTAACTTTTTGTCTCATTTTCGGCACCTTCCTTTTTTTGACTCGATTATTGCAACAAACTTAGTAAAAACAACTGAACAAATTTCTATTAGCTGCTTTTATTGAGGTCGCACTGTATCAGAACATGACCAACTCAAAGGGTTATCGTCGCGGAACGAGGGACATGTTCTCTCGTCCCTTCCGCAAGCATGGTGTCATTCCACTGTCTACCTATATGAGTGTCTTCAATAATGGCGACATCGTTGATATCAAAGCATATCACGGCAAATCTGTACGTGTATACAATGTGACGCCCCATGGTGTCGGAGTCATTGTCAACAAACGCGTTCGTAGACGCATCATCCCAAAAAGGATCAATGTTCGCATTTAACATGTCCATCACTCTAAGTGCGGATGGGAGGATTTCCTGCGCCGCGTCAAGTTGCGCCTGCGCCTGTTGAAGGATGCCAAGGAGAAGAATGTCTGGGTGAATCTTAAACGTCAGCCAACATCGCCCAAAAAGTCACACTTCGTGAAGAAATTGAAATAACCAATTGCTTTGGCTCCTATTCAATACAAGTTCATCGCTTAAATGCATCGTTGAAGAGTGGTTTAATTATAACTATAAGCTCATCTGTGCTTCCTCATTGCCGGTTATGTGCCTGTGTCCTGGCACCCAGCATTGAGTAAGCGAGTGCTGCCTGCCGAGAACCTCGAGTTCTTCGCGGCAGCTTACGACTAGCTTGGATTTGATTTCTATAGCCGAAATTGCTTTAATACCCCCTTGACTGTCCATTAGAACGGTGGTATTGCCAACAATGATATCATTTTGGGCGCTTCTTTGACCGCAAGGACCTCCGCTGGGAAAACACTGGCATAGTCAGATAGTCTAATAGAGCAGTGCATGTTGAATACTTCGGAGAAAATGCCAAACTCTTTTGCCCCCCTTTTTGAGAAGAGGAACAGTCACTCCCTTTTTATATTACATTATTTACATCCAATACGCAAGGATATTGGCAATTCATCTCGCAGAAAGGTTATGTTAGGTTGTAGTGGCTGACTGCAAGGGCAGTGAGTAGCTGATAATTGAACGCCACTAAGGACTTTCCGATCCCGAGGTTGTTAAGCGCAAGTGAAATTGCTTTTGGTTCGATATTGTTGAACGCACCTTCGATGTCGAGAAATGTCACAAGTGGGTATTCTTTAAACTCGAGAGATTCTTCAATGGTGCCTATAAGTGAGTGGAGGGCTGTCTCTACAGACTTACCCTTATTGTAGGCATTTTGCGCAGATGAGAATCTGTGTACTGGTATAGCTTGTCTAATATATTGGTCTATTACTTTCTCCAAGGTTTTCAGGAGAAATGAGGTGAGACTGATTTTCCCGCTTTGGGAATAAACACTACTTTCACCCTTTTCCAGGAGCTGGGAACATGACCCAGACTCATACAGCCTTTGAAGATGTTGAGAATCCAAGGCAGGATGAGGTCCGCTGTTCTTTGGAGCTCCGCAGAGATGATACCGTCAGATCCTGCTGACTTGAAGGGTTGAAAGCTTGTCAGTGCCCACATGACAGTTGTGAGACTGATATTTATGAGGTTACAAAGGGTTTTTGGAGGAGATACGTCTTCTTTATTGGCTCTAGTTGAGAAGTTGCCCGGGAAGTGCGTTCCTTCCTTCGCAGAAAGGAAGAAACTCCAAAAGAAAACCAGACATTTCTTGATCACTAATCATATATTTTTTTGTTTGATTTTCCTTTTATTGAATCATAACCGAACTCATATATAATTATTAAAATAAAATTTTGTAAATTACTCATATTCGCTTGCGTTGCACAAAAAAAAAAAAAAAGAATACATTTTCATACTTATTGATAGTTCTGCGAGAGATAGTAACCAAAATCACAGCGCCATACTGCGGACGATCTCAGCCTCTAAACATACACAAATTCCTTGATTTCTTTTTTTTTATTTCCGTTTTAAATTCTCCGATATAACAATTTACATACACACGTACATATGTATGAATGAGTTTTTTGTTGTTTTTTTTTTTTTAAAGAAAACGTATGGTTAATGAGGTTACACTACCGATTTGCTTTTTTTTTCGTTTGTGGGGGAGGGAATTTCAAATTCGTGTTATGCTTCGTAAGGAAAGGGAGGTTCGAGAGGTCTTCATCATACATACATACATACATTTAACTCGTAATAATTTGTTTTTGTATAATTATTTATTTAATGAGATAATCATTTTGCGGAATGTGTGTCGATCACTGCTACATGAATGTGAGAGACAAAACGAGAACAAGAAGGAACATAAAAGCATTCACTTTCTACACAATTTAACAAAAAAAAAATTAATTAAAAATTAGTGCTTCGCTTTTTCTTCATATAGTCACAATATTTGCAATAAATTGGTGTTTCTGAATCAGTTAGACATTTTGCTTGTCTTCTTAACAAAATCAGATCAGGGCTGGTCACCGCTGTGTGGAAATATTTATAATTTTCATTTTTTTTTAGATACATAACATATAGCAACAAAGAAGGAATGGTGGTTTTGGATACAAGGTTTGGCATTACAATGGGTATAAGTACTTCCTCACATCTGGTTTGAATGTGATTATAACAGTTTCTAGGAGAAAATCTGAACATAATTCAGGATTATTGAAATGCGGCGCTCTCGATGTTATTTTTTATTTTGGAAAAAATGGCACCAGACAAACATTGGGGTAACAAATGTGGATTGACAGGGCAAAACAAGAAAAGGCGTGGTGCATCGCCACAAAATTACAGTTTTTAAGGTGTGAAATTGTAACATTTCCTGATCGATGTTGTGGAACGTGTCACGTTCACTATATTTTCTGAACTGAAATTGCAAGGTATCCGCCGAAGTGTACCCGAAACTATCATTCCGGGGACGAACAGTGAGATAATTGATTTGCTACTCGAAGCTTGACGCACTCCGTTTTCTTTCGCAAAGTCGAACGCAGCAACGCATGGTTGTGTTTCAGCCATAAACGATATCGTCCGGACGGGACTACATTCAAGCAGGGAAATTGGCGTGAGATGGTTAACCAATATTGCTAAGCTCTAACTTCTTACTTTCACTTGCTGGTACAGGTGAAATTTTACGAATTATAGCTCGAGTTGAATAAGTTTCAACCAAAGTGGCAGGCAAATTGGATTTCTTAAAGTTACCGCCAAATCGTACCCTACCGACTTACAGATCGCTGTTGGCGAGAATCGAGATTAAAAATCAACTAATAGACTGACCACCTTCGACCCTGCAAACTAGAGATGCCACCAGGCATGACTACATACGTAGTAAAAATCATCAGTAAAAATCGCAATCGAAATGCAATGCATAAAGGTAATAGCTTTCCATCGAGAATGTAAATCTTCTGAGAAACTGACCAGCTTCGACCCTGCAAACAAGAGATGCCACCAGACATGACTACTTAAGTCGTAAAAATGAAAAATCGACTGAAAAATGATACAAATCGCATTCGAAATACAATGCATAAAGGTAATAGCTTTACATCGAGAATGAAAATCATGTGAGAAACTGACCCGTTTCGACCCTGCAAACAGGAGATGTCACCAGACATGACTACATAAGTAGTAAAAACCAAAAATCGACTGAAAAGTGACACAAATCGCATTCGAAATGCAATGCCAGACCTTGTAACGCTAAGTTTTCTTTTAAGAGGGAAACATGACAGCGAATTCAATTCGTACATATGTATAGGGGTTTGAATATTCTATTATTTTTACATTGTTTTTGTTTTGTTTTTTTTTTAAGTTTTTGTCGTTTAAGCTAGACATTGCGTTAGAGTAGATATAGTACACTGAATATAATCCAAGAGACATCATTTTTGTTTTATCGAGTAGAGTTCTTTTTTTTGAGTTACTTTACATACATATGTATTATCTAATATATAGTATATAGCTTTTTTTTAATATATATATATTTGAATTGTTGAAACTAAAAAAATAAATTCTGTGTATAACGGTTTTCATACATAAGTACAAAAATATTCTGCTTGAAAATGAATACATCTTAAGTGGGGTTAGTTGTAAGCATATATATATATATATAATCCGCCTCTTTAACTATATTTATGATAACTAAACAAATGAACAAAAAAAAATTAAGAAAATCAAAACGGAGTAAATGTAGTTTTTTTGTTTTGTTTTTTTTTTTGATTTACATAGAATACTTTACACAATAATTAACCATTCGATTGATGATCGATAAATACTCATATTTTCGCCTTGAATCAATGAGAGTGTGAGAGAGAACATCAAACAAAGTCAACATCTAGATTAAATCTTCGTTTCGTTATTTCCTCATCTTGTTTCGTGTTGAATTTTGTTTAATTGTCTGTCCTTGTCCTTGGCTAATATTCTGATATTGGTTTTTTGTTTTTTGTTTTTCACTTCAAATTGTATATATATATATATGTATATATATTTTGTAAAAATACAGTTCAACAAAGTTTATACATTTTTTTTTTCGTTAATATTGTTTGTTATACTTATTTAATTCAATATCTTATTTAATTTTTTGTTTGTTTGTAAATATTTACTTTTTTTTTTATTGTTATTAAATTATTATTATGAATTAATTATGGTTGTGTTGGTTTTTTTTTTTTTTGTTTTTTTTTTACAATAGCATTTACGTGGAGTTTAAAGTTTTAGAACTGAACCCAGTTGGCGTTTGTTGCTGAAGATTGCTGTTGCCCTTGTGCTTGGTTGTTAGTGCTAGAAACGAGAATAGACTTTATTTTATGAATCACTCTTTACTTGTTTTGATATAGACATGACAGGTTGCCGTACGACGAGAGTTGACAGTACTTTAAAAGCTCAGATTGAAAACAAAAAAGATAACAATAGACATCAAATTCTGATATTAATAGCGCACATCTACAGTCAATCACAAAAGTAAGTACACCGCAACAAGCTGTCTGTTGACTTCAAAGAAAAACGTCTTAAATGCAGTTTTCTCCAGTTATAAGTAATGTAGATCAAACAACAAAAAAAGACGATATCCCAAAATTACATAACCAACAAATGATCATCTTAAGCTTCGTTTGGAAATACTTTTGACGCAGGTTATTCTTGAGACGGTTCAAGTAACCAAACCCATCCATTCATTGATCAGCATGAGCTAAATTGACCACTGTAGATGCTGCCATAAGACAACTTGTTGCTGTCGACTTACTTCTGTGATAGACTGTATCTATATAGACTGCCAGCGATATCGCCAGCACATTGTAGACCAGTTGGTCCATTGTGATACTTTATTATTCTTGGCTTAGCTGAAGACTTGATGTGCAGGCCTCTGTCACATATAAAGGGTGGTGCAACCATAATGCACAATGTTAATTGTGAGTCACACCTTAACGTCCGTCCACTTTTTTTATTGGAGAGGTACACAATTGAGCAGCGCGTTAAGATTGTTGAAGCCTTTTACGAAAATGGGCGTTCAAATTAAAATGCATTTCGTGCACTTCGTCATTTTTCTGGTTAGCATAATCGACCAAATGTGTCCACAATCGCTAGAATTGTGCGCAAATTTCAGCAAACCAGCTCTGTAGGCAATGTGAAAACGCCTGTGCATGCTCGCCCAGTTCGTTCTGCGGTTTGTGGGCTCTCGGCGTCGTAGGGCCGTACTTCTTTGAAAATGAGGTCGGCCAAGCATTTACCGTGAATGGTGTTCGCTATCGCGAGATGATAACAGATTTCTTGTGGCCAGAAAATGAGGATATGAACCTGGACGATATGTGTTTCCAACAGGATGGTGCCACTTTCCACTTTCCACCACTTTTATTTACAATTATCACCGTGTCTTCGTTGGACCACTCTTTGCAATGACTCAAATATATGATCATCGATTTGAACTAATATTTCGCCAAGCAGTTTGTGTGCGTTGCTATAATCCAATGTTTCTAAATTTGGACAATCTGCTGGCAAATTTTATTGGAATGGCACGTTTGACTTCAACCCAAAGATGCTCAATCGGATTGAGGTCCTGGTGGATTGTGGTGGCCTATCAAGTACTTCAAAACGCTTACTTTACAGCCACGTTGTGCTAATTCTGGCTGTGTGTTTCGGATAATGATCTTATGTGACATGTTTTGTATGCCTTATATTATGGTCAGGAATACTGTTTCTGAAGGCTTTTCGAAGTTGAAATATTGGAGCGCGCAATCTGGTATAATGGTGTCCCAGCACAATGCCCTAGAAGTCTGGTATGGTACACAGAAGGAGCAAAGATGGAATCTGGAGTGGGAGCAAAGAGAGAGATCAGAGTCTTTGGGCCCAACACAAGGATTTTCGTACAAATGGATTCGAATCCCACAGTGTTTCAAGTGGACACTAAAGGCGCTAATATACTGATATTTTTGACTCTAAAACAGTCAAATGTTGCTATGACGCTGTACAATCCCATGCCAGACAAAAAAAGTGGCTGGGTCTCTGGACACAAAGGGATTGCAGGCAACCAATCCGCAGATGGGCTCGCGAGGGCTGCCTCCGAATCTGCATTCATCTGTCCTGAACCGTACTGTAATGTCAATTGGAGAACAGCCAACACTCTGATTAATGAATGGGAAAACAAACTTCGCCTAGACCATTGGACACATGGTCATGGTCCTAGGCAATCCAAACGTTTAATCAGGCCGTATTCATATAAGGAAATACTCAATCTTAATAAAGAAAAATAAAACTGCTAACAAGCTTTCTTGGCGGCAATTGTGGCCTGAACTACCACCATAACAATTTAAACCTGTGTCGAGACAAGTTTTGTCAGGTTTGCCTCGAAGAGGATGAAACTTCTAAGCACATCTTGTGCGAATGTCCGGCACTAATATGGTTAAAGAAACGTACCTTCCATAGGGTGATACTCACTTGAGTGGTTTTAAAAAACTCGACTACTTACTAGCTACTACTAATACAGCGTTGTCGTTGACTTCACGTCACGGGTTGTACAAGAGGAAAAAAAAGACAATGTCCGACACATTTTTGTTCCAGTTTTCAAGACATGTTAAAAGTCCGTCTTCGCAAATGGTTTTGTATTGACCGGCATTCATGCGAACTGTTACCCTCATACATTAACCAACCAGTTAGTTAGTTACAGTAATTTGGTCGCTCTATAATAAATCTTTATTAGTCTGCATTGTCATGTACGCTACCCTTTACTTGGCGTACAATACGCCTTTATAAGGAAGAATTCAAAATTGGCCTCCTTCCACCTCATTTTTTTTTTATAGAAAGTTACAGCTAAATGTTGTTCTTTCTTAGAATCATGTGATCAATAAGGTGAGCCAGTGTATATAGCTGCTCAATGAACAATGGGCTAAGACCTAGGTTAGGTTAGGTAGGCGAAGGTACCCTATTACATACAGATGCCATCAATATCGCTAATCGGAGATGGATGGAATTAAAAACTTACAGGACTTCGAGGAAAATAAGGCCTTCAATAACTCAAAAACAATCACACTCCTAAAACTTAATAGAAAGGAAATCAATAATGTCGTACGCATTATCACCGGCCACTGCATGTTGGGCTCACACGCAACAATAATGGGAGCCCCATAAAATGACTTCTGGAGCTATCTCGGCATCTGTCCAGCCTTTGCAGAAGCATCTGTCCAGCCTTTGCAGAAACAAGGCAAAGCACGCTAAGCGACTATTCATTCAGCATCCTAGACGAAATGTCGAACATCAAAATTCAGAACATAGCAAAATTCATCAAGAAAAAAAAAATCGCTAAATCCCAGAATGGAGTGGATCATCCTAAGATAGGCCACTTGGATAACAGAGGGTAATTCTTAGGTGTTAGTTAGTCTTCTGGTTAACGATGAGTTGGTGTATCAATCACCGGACAGTGATACCACAATGGGTCCAAGCAGATTAGGGGTCACATCTGATTCAGTTGCGACTGTCACTTATACCTAACCTAGCCTAACCTAGACCTAACTCGGCACAAGTCTAATGTATTGCGATACCCAAACAAACATTATAACACCAATTTGTTGCCACTCATTTACAATGTTGGTAGATAGGTAGGTGATAGGGTGCCCTGGAGGCCTTAGGTCGTGGCTCACTTAGTCCACTTGGTTGGGTCCATTGTGCATTTACAGACGCTGCTCCTCCAGTTGGTGACACTGTATAAGTCTAGGCTTCAGAAGCAATTGCCACCCATATTATTTATGCATCCGGCTATCTGTGGACTGTCATTAAGTTCAGGTATACATATTAAGACAATGCTCCTATCTGTCATGGACAACATCCAGTGATCTACTACGAGCTTGACTCTCAGTCGGTGCACTGACCTCTATTGAGGAAACCTCAGTGACATGATACGATAAGTTTATAGGCTCCACATATGTGATCAAATGTCCTACTATCACCGCCTTGTTCTTGGTAGTACATTCGTATTCAAGAAGTCCCTTAGTTTTTGAACTGTATTTTCTTTGCGCACAAAACGATTCGCACACAAGTCAACGGGCTCTTCTATAAGACACCCGCGTCTAATCTGTACACCGTTTTGAAATTGAATTGAATGTGAAAGACTGCTGAGAATCAAAGTAAATGCAGTTATAATAGATTTGGAAAGACCGGGACAGAGTTTTCGACACCGTTACGATGGATTCAGTTTAAGTCTTGTCTATGGGACACTATTAAAGTCTCAGACGTTCTGTACTTGCCCTAAATAATATGCCTTTTTGATTGGATTTAGTTCCAACTGTGTGGTTAAGAAGTAGAAGGAATGGGACACTATACACATTTTGTGCTTCTTTATGTGGTCACAAAGATTATATTCCCTTTCATTAACATTAGCCTCTGTGAGACCCAGCACGAGAGTTCACTCCATTCGTTGATAGGCGATTAATTATATTAAAGTGCCATCTTGACAAGCATCGTGAGAGTATTCGCATATTTGTTTATTGAATTTTTTGCACATCCGCGACCGTGAAATTGTAAGGCAACGTAAAACTGATCAATTTAAAAGCAAGCCGACTGATGATTACATCAATCTGACTTGCTGGGATGAAGTCAACGTCGGCACTTCTTAAGAACTGCGCTGATTCAGAAATATGCCCTTCGCCATACCTCATAATGAATAGCAAAACTGAACAATCTGTCAAATCTCTGATACGAATTCATCAGCCGGCTTAATACTATAAGCTACCATGAGATCAATGAAAACGTCATGTGGCCATGACTTTGAATCAATATTGGAAAAAAAACCAAAGCACTTGCCCAATTCCGTGGTAGTCACACTCAAAAAATGTAAACATTCACTGAATTGTATCCAAACCCATTAACACGCATTGGAGAAGTGTAACAGACTAGACTAGATTAATGTAAACAACCGCGCTATTGAAATCTTAAAATTAATTATCACACGTTCTAAACACCCACCGTTTATGTGCAAACACACGTATATACATACCAACAAATGTTAGCAACTTACCCAGCAGAAGCATAATCGCCCCATTCTGTACCGCTTTGAGGCTTATGTGCTGGTGATGCAGCAGGACTCTGTCGAACACTGTTACCACCACCAGACGGTGGTGGGGCAATCTTTCCAACACCACCAGGTGGTGGGGGCAAGATTCCGGTACCCGATTTCGTTTTAGACGTTCTAGACGTTCCTTCTGAGCCGTCTTTTTTCTAAAATCAACAATAGCAATGCATCACGGTACACAATCATACAAAACAAATTGCACTCTTACAGTGATTCTCATGTTAATTTTAATGGTTTCTCCCTCCTTGAAGCCGAGATCCAGCTCTTGCTTCGGTTCGGTTTTCTCCTTTTCTATCTGCTCTTGATTCTTCACCCATTTGAAGTGGTCCTGTAACGCAACGTTGAGATCAAATGAATCTGAACGATCACCAAACCCGAGACCAAGGAATGCCGATCGACCTATGGGATGTAAGAGAATGCATAAGAATTGATAAGGTATTATTATTGTTTTTCTCTTCTTCAGTACCATTGTCATCTTGCACACGAATCACAAAATATCTAGAGCTGTCTGATACAGCTTCGATTGCAACACCCGGATATGTATCAATTGGGCAGTTTGCAAATAATGCACCCGACGTTTTGTCTTCTAGTTTTAGATTGACCGTGGTGCCCTTTGCCACCAAACGCATCCGCCCCGTCCATGTTGGTTCACCGAGATTCCAGTCAGCAGCTCTGCAAATTGGACAGCAATGCATTGTTGGCAAGAAAAAAAAATCGAGTTTCAGTTAAAGCGTTTATTTTATTATGTTGTTTCTTTTTGTGTGTTTTATGTGTGTAGTGCCGAGTTGTGGCAATGATAACAAATCGTGCACACGTAAGGGACAAGTACACGTAATGTACAATTTGAAGAGAAACATTTATGTATTTATTTTTTTCACAGGATCGCGTATTTTTTTTTTTCTTCTTCACTCTGAATCATCATTAGTACTTTTTCAATAAATTTCATCACCTGTATCCTCTGTTGCTGGCCCTTGGGGGAATTTTGTAGATAAATACTTCAGGTTTTACAATAAGCACACTTTCGTATTCCATTCTATCGGCTGGCGATTGACTTTGATGTTGCCTTTATTGAGATTTTCACCAAGTTTCGGGGTGCTGTGTGGTCAAGAATCAATTTTCTTTAGTTTTTCTCTCTACGTTTTGACAGTTTTTTACAATTTGACAACGACACCTTACAAAGGAAAGTTTCTTTATGGCTACGATGACACTTTATGGGATTTTTGTTCAATTGTTGCGATGCATAAAGCTGTCTCTCTTGCACCTGTTTGGGTGAGAGGAATTTCGTTATAGGGTGGATTGGAATTTTTGCTTTCTTAGAAAATTATTAATATATTTGTTTACATTTAAATGGAATTATAGGTGCAACTGTCCAATGCACGTAATTAGTTAAATTGATGAATAAGTAAATTATTTTTTAACCAAATAAAGGATAAACACAACTATTGTAGCAGAATATTGACTCGTTAATACCTAAATACTATGTTTTTTATAGCAGGGATGCCCTAAGATGGTTCTAGTAACGGGATGTATAGCTGGTCCCAGGGCTACTTGTTAAGAAAAATTTAGTAGGTTATGTTCTATTAGGTTGTACTAGTGACTGCCGCCTGTTCAGGAACACAGCCCAACGCTATAGGCGGTTTACATTCTCCTTACTTGCCCGGTAAGTAGGCCAGTGGATAGACGCACCAAAGCAAGTCTCACTTAGGTATACTAGTATACTCATTGTGAACTATATTTGTACTAATAGTGTACTAATACTGTACTAATAGTGTTAGGATAGGTTAGGTAGTTGGATTGCCAGCGAAATCTACAAGCACGCTTAGACCATGTTGGTCCATTGTGATACCCATAGTCAGACTACTGACATTGATCGACATCTTCAGCGATAGTGCCGTTAATTTGATCACAACGGCAAATGGTGACTGGACCAGATTTGACGCGTATTAACTTTGCTTTCAGTGTGATTCGAACTGGGGACCCCTCTAACCAAGGGCTGGCGCTCAACCAACTGCGTCATCCAGCTATTCAGCAATAGTGTTACTATTGACAACATTTTATATGTCACATTTATTAAGATGGATATCCGTTTGCAACCATCTAGTGTTTACAGCGAGAGTGGCATCTGCCAGTAATTTGGATGTGATTACTGATTACACGCAGTTTGGCATATAGTGTCTCCTGATCACATGTCGAAGTCAAGACCCGGAATACCCTTGTGTGCAGGCATTCAGCAATGGATAAGGTTGGACCTGACGGCTTTCGGATCATGCTTGGTATTGCATTCATGGCCAATATACGGACACCATCTTGAATAGCATTAACTTCTGATTGGAATACGCTGCAGTGGTCCGGTCGGCGCAAACCCAGAGATGTGGCAATGTGGTTAAGACTGGTTGCATTCTCTTAGTCTCAATGACTGAATGGCTAGCCTAGCTTTATCTAGTTGTCTAAGGGCATCAAATGGTGCAGCATTTCCAGAGCGACTTTTGAGGTGAATCTGAGTGACAGATGCTGATGCGGATGCATGTTCACGTTCTTGGAAAAGTCTAGTAAGCCAGTGTGTGATTCTGTTATAAACTGTACGCTTAGTACGCTTAGTCGAAAATTCAGTTTATTCAATAGTCGACGGATCATATGCCTTAGATGTCTAGTTTTGATGAAAACGGAGAACACGGGAGTTTCTACAGCAACCAACCCCGGAGCTCCTGGCCGGTGATATGGCGGAGAAGTGGGATCTGTTCCTTCATATCAAACATGCAGACCGAGCTAATGAAGGCTTCAAAGGGTAAGTCGAACCGAACAGTCAACCACAGTGCAGTCAGCTGAAGTAATACCTAAGGGCAGTGCTGGAGGGAGAGTTGTAGAAGAGTACAGGATGTGGCATAGCACGTAGGCGCATTCCCGATACGAATACTCTGGCCTACGAACCGTCCATGCACAGGCTAGTAGTATATTAGGAAGATCATCACATGCAAAAAAAAAGAAAAAAGATGACTAGGTTTTGCACAACCTGCTCCAGTCTGCCTTGGATTCTGGATTTGTCCTTTTCCGGAACAGTGGAAAAACATCTCAATTTACTTGAGAGAGACGAGAGCGGAGAAGATTTCTAAGATATCGTGCCATATCGGATGATGTTCCACTAGATTTAATCGAATCTGTAATGTCCGAGAACAGTGGGCAGCTAGAACTTTGATGTAGGGAAAGACTTCGTCTATCTCGGCTCATCAGCAACATCAGTACCGAGATCAAACGCCGAATAACTCTTGCCAACAGCTTTTTCTTCGGGCTCAAGAGGCAATTGAGTAATAGAGCCGTCTCTCGAATGACCAAGACGACTCTATATAAGACTCTGATCATACCAGTCCTGCTGTACGGAGGCGAGGCATGGACAATCGCAAAAGCGTATGAGGAAGTCCTTGGTTTCTTCGAGAGAAAAGTTCTGCGTGCGATCTTTGATCATGTTTGCGTTAATGGGATCTGGAGTAGACGATTCCATTCCACGATATGTATGAACTCTACAGAGACGTGAGTCTAGGCGTCTATGGATCCAACTCGAAGAAACTTCGACTCTGAGCCTGTGGGACAATGCAACAGATGATGTCCACGCACAAGGTGGCGCACACAAATCGAAGGAGCCGGCTTGGTGTGCGAAACTGGAGATGTGTGTTGAGGCATGTTGAGTCAGGCCCAGGTCCACATCGAACTGTAGCGCCCTAAGAAGAAGAGATCCGTGAAGAAGAAATTACCGAATTGGAAGCCAATGAAATGATAACCTTCTACAATCTACTACATCGTATGCGCATACATGCATACTTGCAATCCATCAGGTTCCCATTTACTTTGTATTTCCAATAGGAATCCAACGCTGCAGTAATGTACCCATTAAACGCATAATGTACTGAGCCTTATATAACCACTGACCAGATACACATCCCTCTTTCTTATGTAATAAAAAGTTTAGTATTTTTTCATTTTTAATCGAAAATCTTACAAAATATGCTCTTTTCATGATGCTTGCTCAAATGAGATAGGTAGCTCCTCTCAACATGCAAGCTTCCTAAAATGCAATTGCCTTCCTGTGGCCTAAATAAAAATTCACTTAGGTTTCTTTTTCCCCCGAAAGTTTTATCTAAATGTCCTTACGAGCAGCATCTGCGTGTACATACACCAGCGTTGGGTCAGAGTTCAATAACCAAGCCCATTTACTTTTCAAATTGGAATCTCTTCCCAAACTCTTCCAAGTAGTGTAAGTTCTACAGGCAAACTTTTTTTTTAGCAGTCTTGTCACATAATTTGACCCATTTACTCTCGTTTCTTTTCTCTATTTTCTCACGCACATTCATGCATACATAATGTGCAAGTATGGGTTTTGTATTTGATTGAACGCGTTAAGTGGGTCAAGCCATGTGCATGACATAACTAAATTTGCAAATTACGAATATTCTACATTTGTTAAGGTAATATTTCAAGGTCGGCCCATTAAATCACAAGACTGTGATACTAGTAGTGACATGGTTGACTTCCGATTAGCCACGGAAAAATAGCCGCGCTTGTATAGATAAGATATTGTGAAGACAAGTGCTATTGTTATCAATCTTCGGCGAACAATGTCAATGGATAGCCGTCATACGCCCCATGATTATGCTTTATTACTAACCAAATCTCTGCTCGAGTCGCCCTCCGAACTGAATTAACCCTTGCCGGAGCACACTAGTCTTGTGCAATGTAATTCATTCAAGTTGACTTCTAGACATCTTACTGCATCATGGCATTGAATACGTTTTTTTTTCTCTCTTTAAATCGATCAGCAGCACAAGACGGTGTTCTTCAAGTGTATCGATTTGTGTTCTTTTTTTTTTCTCCTTCGTTGGCATTTTATTATGCGTAGAATGTTGCCGCTGTGCCCTGAATACCCACTGTGTTACTTGTGGCCGATACGATACTTCTGATGTTGCTGCTGCTTGCTGCTTGCTGCTTAATCATTCATGTTTACTTTCGCTGGCTAAGCTCGCTGGCAGGGAAAAACCGTAGCCACACGTTGTCGCCGCCTTCGAATTTGGGGTGATGCTTGTCACAGCTCTGAGATTTCTTTTCTGATTGAATACATCGCAACGTCTCTTGTCGTAGAATTTAAATGCAATTCTATTTGTATATTCTCACTTTTAGCCTAAAAATATTTTGATTACGTCAACTCTTTTGCGTTGGAAGACGTAAGATTTATTGATTTTCTGAAGGATGTATCATCTCGGGCTAACAGCATCCCCCCTCCCCAGCAGAGTGAAAGGGCAGTTTCCAATTAGCAGGCGCCCTTATGTCTACCCTTACATCGAGCACATGTGCTCAGACTGCAAATCTGCGATATCTTTGTCCCTCTTTGCGCATTTATTACCTGAAATGCAATTAACCGAACCGAAACATAAAGTAGACAATGTGACACATCAGCATGAGCAAGTGAACGCCTTGGCACAGACGCAGTGGGTGCATATGCAAAATCGGGGGAAAAAAAACAACACAGAAAATGTACCCCCAAATCAGAACTGAAGCACAGAAGCATTATAATATGTACATGCATGACACAGTGGCCGCAGCCCATAAGCCAACCTAATCCTCCCACAGAGAGAGAGAGAGAGAGCGAGATAGAGAGAGAAAAAACCCTTTAGATAGATATATGTGTAAGTATGTAGATAGTTTTAATTTATTGTATAGTTTCCATTTTTGTTACTTTTTTTTCATTTTTGTTTCTTTCTTCTTGATGTTTTATATTTTTATTTCTTTTTTTTTTTTTTGAGTTTTTCTTCATTTTTTTTTTTTTTACTATTTCCTTTCGTTTTGCACAATAATTCTTTTACAATACTGCTTTCACAATGATAAACATATTTAGGAGCCAAGAGGAGGCTATGCCGACCTCGGCCAGAACAAAATCTTTTTTTATATTCTGAGACAAATACATATTTATTATTATTTTTTTTTTCTTTAAAAATTCGCACGAATTAAATTGGTTAAACATTAACATTAAACATTAATATTGTTTCAGGTAAGTATATCAATACATTTTAAGCATCGTAATCGTAATCGTAAAAGTAAGTATAATTTGTAACACTTGATCAAGCAACACCTGTATGCTAGAATAAGAGAGTGGAGTTTTTTTTTGTTTTGTGGAGAGGATTTAATTTAATTTGGAAGTGGGACAACAACTTGAACGTAAGACTGTGGGAAATATCCGGTGCGGCCGTTAACGGTGCCCTCGTACCAGTTTTCGTCGACGCGATTCAACAGTTGGATGATGTCGTTCTCCTTGAAGCCCAGCTCGCCGGGATGTTCGGGCTCGAAATCGTAGAGGGCTTGGCAGCATGGCTGCTTATTGGCGGTTGGTGTCCTTGCGGGCGATTTAACTGGCGAGGATACAGGCGATGGCTGTTTACCACCCTCCCATGGTTCACTTTCGACATCTAAGTGCATTGACTTGTCATCGTGCGCGTCCAGGTTAAGATCGTTTAGAGACTTTGGAACAAATTCAGTTTTTGGACGATTTTCGGCTTCTTCACGTTTCTGCTGCAGTGTTTCCTGTAAGATTTTCAACATATCAGCACATTGCGAATGATAGTCGTAGAGTGCTTCGCAGAACACCACCAACTGTGACACTGGCTCGGTATCATTGTCGAGGAGATTGAACATTCCCATTTGAGCTGCCTGCAAGGATTCCTCGAATTTCTCCTCGGCACTGCGAATTTCATCGTCTTTTGCCTGCCGACGACGCTTACAATCAAAGTCCAATCTCCGACCCTGTAATTTTTTCCGATGGTACATCACCTCCTTCAAGTCTTTAGTTTGTAAATGGTGCAGTGGTTCGAGGACATTCTGCTTAATATTGTCATCAAGGGAGTATTTTACATCAGCCATTTGTTTGAGCGCCTCACCAAACTCGATCAGGGCACAGGCGAATATACCATCTTCACCCAATTTCTTACCGTAGGTGAGCATACAATCGGCCAGTATACCCTCGGGCTGCGGATAGGTGTTGCTCTTCGCCTGACCAGATAGCTTCGAGATACCCTTTACCGCAGCCATCTTAGCCCGAGCGGTTGGATTTGGCTGCAGGAATTCCTTCGTTCGCAATTGCAATTCCTCGACGAGTTCCACGGTCACATCAGTCTTCCGTTCCATCTCCATGAAGTCCATGTCGAGCTTGGTGCCCTCAGCACCACCCATTTTCTCGGTTACATACTGGTTAGCTTTGTTTATTTTCTTCTTTAAACCAGCAAACGCCATGTTTCACTCGATTTTATTTGTCTGACCACTATCGTTGAAAAAGGCAATTATATGTATAAGCTAAAACCACTCTCGGTTAGCACTTTCGGATTTTCATTAAATTTTTTTCCCAACCGAGTTATCGACACACAATTTTCACTACCAAGAACCAAAGATCAATAATAGGGAGATGGTAAACTTCTCGAAGTTCTCTCTCCGTTCTCTTGTTGGCCACTGCGGACTGGCGCTGGCTTCTTTCACCCCCTGCCAAGTGGAAAAAGAGATTCGTTTTGGTGTAGTCACTTGCCATGTGCAATACATTCACAGAATACATGATTTTGCCATACGTACTGTGTGAAAAGAGCGATTGCTTGTTGTTGCTTATGCCTGCCTATCTGATAAGGCGGAGACGTGTGGGCGTGCGGGGATCAAGCTCACAAATAGCGTGTGAAGCAAATGTAAACAAGTGGCATTGAGGAGAAAGCAAGGACGAAGGTTAACTTCTCACATTGGTGAGTGTTCTGTACTTATTAGCGAATGTTTGTGATTGGTGGATAGCTTTTTGAACTTTCTCTGAACTTGCTTACTAGTTACTGCTAGCGGACGCTAATGAACGTGAGATATGCTAAAACTAGCGCGAATTCTTTTCGCTTATGTTCACTTTGCCAAAATAAGTACGTGGAATAAAATTTATGCAATTTTTGTGCAGTATTGACAGATTCGACACTGACACTTTGACAGCACAGGGTAGATCGAAATATTTTCGAAGCAAGTGGTTTGCGCTTAACATGAAGTGAGTTTTTTGACTAATAACCGAATGGTTAATTAAACATTGAATGAATGAGATGGAGGAACGCAAATGTTAATTCCATGCCCCAAAGTTACGGTCGTGCCGGTTGTAACTTCGGTTTTACGCTATAATGGGGCGGTGTTGGAAAGAAAATAAATAATTGGCTCTTTTTGCGCCAAATGTCATTAATTAGGTTGTAGAACTCAAGTGGAACTAGTCATGATTCTAATTGGAAATAATATTCAAAGCATCATCAATCATAAATTCTACTTAGCTTATTCAACGGAACGCAGAAATCGATCATTGACCAACTGATTTATGATTGAACGCGTCCATTTCCGCTACGAAAACTATTTGCAAGGAGAATAAGTGACACAGTTTCTCTAACCAATGGGAATCATTGATGGTTTCAGTGAAACATACCAAATGTGGGATGTACATGTACATATCTATGTACAGTACCTGAAGTATCTGAAACTAACTCTCTTCGCAAGCAGATGTCGCCATCGTTGGTAGAAAGAATACACATGTCAAATATTTTCGCACGTTGTTTTGATCTGCCGCTGACATGTCGTCGGTGGTGCAGAAGTAAAGTAGTAAAAAATTGCATTTATTTCTCTTCTGGATTGACTAGCGTAAAGTATGCGTCCGAAAGTCAATGCAACATCAGACAGTGACTTGGAAAGTATATTTTCCATAGAAGAACCATCGCCTGCAGGGAAGAGCAAAGCAAATGGGGCCAAATATGTGTGCACTATCGCTGGCTGTGGACAATCATTCATGCGAATGGTGCATCTGGATCGACATGAATACAAGCACACAGGAGTGGTAGGACAATCACATTGCAGTCAATTTTCTCTAACCAAAAAAATTATTCCCTTCAGAAAAAACACCCCTGCCTTTACGCGGACTGTAAAAAGTCTTACACAATCATCACACACCTGAAACGGCATGTTAAGGAGTATCACGAGAAGACTGAGAAGCCGAAAGATGTCAAATGCCGGTTTGATTTTTGCGAAAAAATGTTCATATCTGCGTACAACATGGAACGACACATCCGCGAGGTGCATGAAAATCCAAAAATCTACACGTGCTCACGCTGCAATGAAAGCTTCAAACAAAGGATCAAGTTGAAACGCCATGAAGTCAAGCACACCGGTATTACCCCCTACAAGTGAGTACGACTGATGGGCTGGCGTTGGAAGAGAACATACAATATTTCGTTTGATTTTCAGTTGCGAAAAGTGCAAAAAAGGATTTGTGCAAGAGTACTTCTTCAACCGTCACGTCTGCAAGTCCTACACGTGTAATGTCTGCCAAAAGTCATACCAAAAATGGTCTGAATTGGTAGCTCACCGAAAAGCGGAAAACCACAAGGAAACTATCCATAAATGCGACCATTGCGGTAAGGTTTTCAAATGTAAGTACGACCTAGAAGCTCACGAAATCACGCATAAAGACGATGAGGACAAGGAAGTTTTCGTGTGCACCTTTGAGGGCTGCAACCGATTCTACTCATTCCAAAGAAATCTGGTTCAGCACATTCGAGTCACGCATGAGGGGCACACGTTCCCTTGCATTGTGGCCGGATGTACAGCGAATTTGGGATCGAAGAGGGCATTGGAAAATCACGTAAAGGTTATTCACTCCGCGAAGAAAGCTAAAGCAAAAAAACCAAAGACTACACGTGCCCAGCGCAAGGATGCAGGGACGAGAAAACGTTCCGCTTTGTCAAAGTTGTCTGGTGTCCTAATGGACAAAGAGGTTGACAAGAAGGTTATGGACGGAACCGTGAATATAGAAATCAATGTAACAGACGCTGATGTGCCTATGCAAGATGAGGCGCACTGCTCTTCGGATGTGGAAGATCCAAGTATTGTTGTACTTGAAATAGAGCAAATGTAGAAATGGAAATAAATACATTTTTATCTTAAACGGAAGTTTGACTTTTGTTCATGTTTTTTTAATTCATTTTTGTTTTATTTTTATTTCATTTACTTACGTGATAGACAAAAAATACTTAAAACTAGCTTAGCTATCTTAACAATTGTTCTTACATCTAACCTACTGACCCTATCAACTATCGCGTCATCATCTTGAAAAGCCAGCGGCGGCAGAGACTGGTTTTGGTGTAACCACCCGTAAAATTGCCGTTCTTTGGCAGACTCTCTCCTGTCTCCAGCAGAGATCACTCTGCTGAACCGGAGGAGACCCTCGTGACTGCGAGCGACATCGCGTTCGTATTGGAGTCGCCTGTCCACTGTTCGGCGTACGATGTGGAAGATGACAGAACATCCTTGTGGATCCTGTATTAGGCCAATTGTGTCGAGATAGAGGAACGCTTCAGGAGGAATAAAACCGGTGAGGCGCACTCTCTCATGGTACATAACATTGGAGTAGTAAGCCCCAAAGATCAGACTGTTGGAAGAAGTCATAGCTCGTGCAATATGCCTTCTGATCAGTTTAATAATAAAATTATCTATCCGGTTCAAGTTTGCCTCGCTGTACAGGACCTCGTTAGGATAGAACTTCTTGTACTCAGACTCGGGTGTACGATACAACGGGAGACAAGTGCGAAGACACTGTCTCTCGAACAACCTCATCTTTTCCATCTGGGAAGGACTCACATTGAACCACAGTGGACAACCGTAGGCCATAACTGGCCGGATGAGGGCCATGTAGCAGATTACCTTTACTCTGGTGTCAAGTTGGCTGCTGTAAAACAACTCCCTTGCCACAGCAAAGGCCTTTTTAGCTTTCGCCAGAGCAATATCTATATGTTTGTCAAAATACAGATATTGGTCCAACCAAGGGCCTAGATACCTTACTTCACTTTTCACATCTAACGGCCGTCCCTGCGGGTCAACTCTGCCGAACTTACGCCAGTTTGTGCACGTATCCCATGCTGCCATGTACAGCGGGGTCCTGAAAAGGATAGTATCGCACTTCAGGAAGTTGACAATCAACTTCCAGTCGTCGCAAAATCGCTGAATTTGTTCGAAGTCAAGTTGCAGCAAGTTACTTATTACTTCGACCTTCGGACCTGATCTGTACGCTACTAGATCGTCGGCGTACGCAATTAAATGCGGCATGGAACCTGTAAGATCTGCAGTGAATATTGAGAACACGATCGGCGAACCAACCGCTCCCTGTTGCAGACCATTTTTGATGTCAAAGACCGTGGCAGAAGTTACGTCGCCACTTTTCACGACGAACTTTCTACCTATTATCATGTCATAGATCAGGTATAGCAATGATTTGCTTATGCCGAGCCTGACCAGCTTGAGGAAGAGGCCCTCTAACCAAACGGTGTCGAACGCTTTCTCCAGGTCAATCAGACAAGCACCCGTGCATTGCTTTTTGTCTTTGTTCCACTGAATGTCGGATACCAGTTTGGACGCGGCATGTATAGTTTCATGCCCCGCATTTCCTCGTCCTCTGGGTTTTCCCACATGGTAGGCACTAAGGATGGATAAGGATATATGTAACTGATGGATGGTATTGTTCCAATTTACATATTTGTACAACATCCATGATTGTCATAATGACGAAGACTCTTCTTGTCAATTCTTTCAGAGTACCAAAGGCAATTTGGTTTAGCTTTAGATGACTTTCTCGTCTGCTGATGATTTTATAAAAGGGAGGTAGGTAAAGGGGAACGCCCACGGTGCCGATGACAAGTGGAGAAGGACCTCAACCAACTTGGCGTACGAAATTGGAGGCAGCTGGATAAAGATCGTGCCAGCTGGAGAGGCTTATCGGTTGAGGCTCAGGTCTACCCCTGACTGTAGCGCCATTAGAAGAAGAAGGAGGTCTAAATTCAAAATGCAATGCCAAGAATTTGTTAAAGATTATGTCAACTCCATTCCTGCTCAGACAGAAGTGAAATTAGTTGATTTCTGAGCTCAGAAAGTAGATATGATTTCTATTCTCACCCGAGTGCGAGTATTTAAAAACCCCGCCATCAACATAATTTTCATTTTCGATTTAAATATCGAATTGAATTTGTTATTCCCTCTTCCCAGGCAATCTGAACTGAACTCACCCGCTTGAGTCCCTTTTTCGCTTACACATCGATTTGGCATCACTGACGAAATTTCGCCGTTTTTCAAATATGACAGCCAGTAAGATATTTTTTTTTCAAACGATGATTAGAAAAAAACAAGCATCAGAGTCGATCGTGTGAAGTGGAAGTGGAAGTCGAAATATTAAATCTAAATTCTACAACCATTCTCTGCATATATTTTGTTATTTAGTGTTTAAAAGAGATTGCAAGCGTTTAACGCGTCATTAACTTGGATAAAGAAACGTAAGTTTTCTGCAACAAATTGATGCATTTCTGCCGGGTGTCTCGTAGTTTCGCGGTATCCAAGAGTGAATATCAATCCGAAGCAGCTGCTGGAAACGATAACCTTTGTGCAACAGATCGGATTCAGTTGATTTTCGAAGCGAATTTCAGTGTGCGGTCATAGAGTCGGTTGGAAATTGAAAAGAATTTGCGAAAATACGAAATTAAATTCGCTGGGAATTGGGTTTCATCTGGTGTTTTTGGGAAGATAACTGTCAAATTGAATTGGCCGATCTGTATTGCCGACTAGTTGGATTTGAAACATCTGTTTATCCCTCTTTCGCTTGCGATTGCGCAGATGATTCGTTTCGTTTTTTGAGGTTTTTTTTTTTTTTTATTTTGGCGTAGGCCGGTAGATTGCGAAATGCAGCAAAGAATTGTCAAAATGTCTTTTACTTGGGCGGTGGTGGACTCTTGTGCAAAAACATCGCAGAGGGAAGGTTCGTGTTCATGAGGGGTTGGGGTTTTTTTTTTTGGGGAATTCATTTCACAATTTGGGAATTTTTTATCGTTGAAGTGTGTTTGAAAAGTTTCAGTTCATCCATTGACAAATTATTCAATGTCTTGCATAATTATTGCGGACAATTTAACATGTGTTACATGTGAGCAGTTCACACTCACACTCACACTTGTCGATACGATTTGCTTGACGACAAATTGGGAAAAAAATCAAAATCTCTGTCTACCGTACTACAAGTCGCCTTATTGGTAGTAACGAGCGTTCACATTTGGCCCATCAAGCATGGTTGTCAAGCAAATCGTATCGATGAGTTGTCGAATGTGAACGCCGTGAAGTATGCAAAGCTGTCGACTTGGACTTAGGAAGCTAGACGTAGAAAATTGGAAAATAATTTAGGCAGTAGAGCCTCATAAGATACGACATTGTACTTTGCATTGGTGTATATTCACTACGATGTCAGTCAATTTAGAGTTCTTTACCTGGAACCTAACCAGTTGCAAATTTTTTTTGCGAACTGCTCGTCTTTTCGCCCGCTTGCCTGCACATTTCCTTGTCCAATTTGAAAGTGCGAAATCTCGAACCTTCCGTTCTGTTGAGAGATTCTTCACTCTTTCAATAAAAATGCAAGCTAATTCTGGAACATACTTGTACTCAACTAAATCTTCACATTTTTTTTTGTCAAATTGTCTTCCAATTCGTCCAATGTTCCCGCCATATATGTAAATATTTGAACCTTCCACAAAATTATCAAAAAAAAATTTCCCTTTCCGCAAAAAAAAGAAAAGCAACAAATGAACCAAAACGAATTTCAAATCGAACACACCCCATAATAAAACATCGCACACTACTGCTGCTGCACACCCAACCAAGAAAACATCGCTCATTGTACTACACAACTTGGAGCAAAAAGTAAAGAAGAAAAAAAATACCCATGGGAACGGGCACTTCGTGCATTTGCTAACAATCGGGTAATTTGTGTGTTGTTCGTGTAAATCTTTCTCGTCGAGCCGAGAGGTTTTTTTTCCCATATTTTTCACACAAAACCTCACCAGGAAAACCAGTGCGAATTCATCCTCAAATCTAAAACTCTCCACTTAACAAAGAAAACCGCGTAAATTGCGATATTTTCACGGTCGAATCGGCAGTCAATAGTTATATTTTTTTTTTTTTGTTTCTCAAATCGTTAATCTCTTCCTTCCTTCTCAGTTTTGACTTGGGATTTCAGTCAGTTCCAATAAAAAACTCGACTGCAAAAGCAGAGAGCAGCTAAAGTTTTCATGTGTCGCAATCGATTTCAGCGTTATTACTTTTGGTTGTCGTCGTTGTCGTCTTCATCGTTGTCGTTGCCTTCTTGGGTCGTCATCGGTGTATCGTAGTTGTTTCTGTGTTATTGTCGACGAAGTAGAGAAACCCAAAAATTCACACAAAAAAAAAAAGTCTAGAGCTAGTGAACTCGAAGAAAATATAAATATCCTCGGTTACTTACTTTTTGTTTTTTTTTTTTTTTCCAATTTAGAGAAATTAAATTCTATAGATTTTTGTTTTGAAACTTCCTAAAAGAGGAGAATTGAATTTTTCTTTTCATCTAGCAATTCCGGGTGAATTCTCTAATTTCTGTCATACGAAAATCAATCATAACTTCCCCCACGCATTGAGCAAGATCGACAACAAATTTGTTAATAATCAAAAAAAAGGAAAAACTTCAACTTCGCTGAACCAACAACCCACACACATAATAAATTTGAATAAACCCCAAGAACGAGAGAAGCTGAGTCAAAATGGAACTAATCGACGTTGGACAAAGCGTTAAAATCAAGAGAACCGATGGTAAGTAACCCTTTGCATTTTTCTCACATACAATCCGACAAAACATCATCGCTAGTTTGTAAGAAGAAACAAAACGGTCGTCATTCGATTCCCCCCACATCGTCGCGAAGTGCACCTTATGGTGACAAATGTTTATCGAACAGAAGCTCAACACAACAGCTGCTCAGCAATTAGTGGAATGAAATTATCTATCGCTATCTCTAGGCGAGCTTTCATTCGTATAAAAAAAAAATCGACGTTATTTTGAAGACAACAGACGGCATATGACTCATGTCACGAAGTGCCACATTCATATCATTGGTCTTTGTCTGCCGCCCCGAAGTCCTCTGAGAAATTCAAAGAGTTGTCCAGCAATTTTATTGTTACTCATGGAGTTACGAGTACGTGTTCCCACTGCCACTGGCTGGCACTATTAAAAGTTAACACTGCTTTTGCTGCTGCCGTTGTGGTCGTTTTTTTTTTGTCGGTCTCAAGAAAAAAAAAATGCCATTACTCGAGTGTGTAAATGAGTATCTACTCGGTAAACTGTATGCAAGATAAATGAACTATCTTGGAATTTCAGTAGACCAGAGTGCCACATGTAGGCGTAGGTACACTGTTCGGCATGTGGTGAGTGGAAGTAGAAGAGAAGTGCAAAACGACTAGCATTCCAATTAGAATTCGCAGAGAATAGTCAAAGTGAACGCTGGCAGAGAACTCCATGCAAATCGTGTCCCATCCAGTCGCCAGCCGCAAGCATTGTCACTCGATATGAATGTATACCTTTGGTTTTGTTTTGTTTCGAATTTTTCAAACGATTTGCTTGCTATATCCCCCCCGCCTCAGTTCAGCCCAGCAGCACATGAAATCATCGGCTTGAAATACGTTAAAATGATCGAGACTACGAGAAAGCACTCTGTTCCTCCTTGCTCACTGGCAATTGAATTGAATTGGGGTTGCGATGGGTGGTGGTTAATTTTTGGTAATGAAAACACACAGCATTTTGTTTGCTGTAGGTCAGTTTGGTGGGGGGGAAATTCATCGGACACATGTGCTGTGAATGCAGGAATTCATTGTGCTTCATGATGGGGTGGTACTATTTGGAAATGACTTCATGCATGTGAAATGAAATTTGATCAAAATTTAATTAGGCACTGTTGTGACGTATGGAATACTGTCGAATATGATGACAATGCGATGACAACATCGTGCGCATTTATGGAATATTCATTTTCAAAACCGGTCAGTAAATGTGAATTCTCGCACTCAGATGTGTGTCTGAAACGGAAGTCGTTCTGGAGAGTGTTTAAGTAATTCACCACGTTCGCGTTTTGTAGGCACTTCATAATTGATTCGGTGTAAAGTGTGTGTTTTGTCAAAATGTAAGGCAACGAGTGAGTTTTTGCATCAATTGCTGGACTTGAAATGTAACCGGTGGTGCTCGTTAGTTGCCGATTGAAGGGGTTTGCCAGAAAATGTGTCAAATTTGTAGCATTTTTTGATTAATTCTTTTGTGCGCTCTTGTGATGCAATCGTGTAGTATTTAGCTCTGACAGCTGCCTCCAAAGAAAGACGATATGAAGTCCTTAATTTCTTAGAACTTTTTGCTGCCCCCCAAAGAAAGACGATATGAAGTCCCTTATTTCTTAGTTAACTTTTTGTAGGCGCAATATTTGTGCATATGTGTATACCTTCGAACCCGTGCACAACCCTCTCTAAGTTAGGCTGAGTTCGTAAACGTCAAAAAAATGGTCATCGCGTAAGCCTTTGCGTTGCTTTTGCTTGCGCAGCGGCTGCTTTTATATGACGTTTTAGAACGCGATGCATTGCATCATTGCCAAATGTTTGCAATTAAGAACACTTCACGTTGCAGTACTACCCTAATACTGCATTCAGCAACTCAGCCTTACTCACAAACCGCAGTGCTAACCTTCAATTTATTTCTCACATTTTTCCCATAAAAATGTTGCTTTATTCTAGAAGCGTAGAATACAATATACTGCTTAGAATGCTATCAAAATGTTGAAGTTTGTTACAACTATTTAAATTTCTAGACACACTTAAAGGGTGATTTTTTCAAAAGCTATAGGAAAGTTTTTCAAAAAAAAACACATAAAATTCAGAAGAATGCATGAAATATTTATTTGAATCGATAGTACGGTCCATATAATTTAATGTTTGAAGATTATTTCATGCAAATGTTGACCTTGACTGCGCCTCAAATGGTCCATCCGCTTAGTCCAATTTTGGCATACGCTTTCCAACATTTCGGCCGGTATCTCACGAATAAATGCTTCAATGTTGTCTTTCAATGCGTCAATTAAAGCGGGCTTGTCTGTATAGACATGAGCTTTAACATATCCCCACAAAAAGTAGTCTAAAGGCGTTAAATCGCACGATCTAGGCGGCCAATTGACCGGTCCCGAACGTGAAATAAAATGTTCACCGAACTCGCCCTTCAATAAGTCCATTGTTGCGCGTGCTGTGTGGCATGTGGCACCGTCTTGTTGAAACCACATGTCATGCAAGTCAAGCTCTTGCATTTTGGGCAAAAAAAAGTTGGATATCATCTCACGGAAGCGCTCACCATTCACAGTTACGTTACGATTCGCATCATCTTTGAAGAAGTACGGTCCAATGATGCCACCAGCCCATAAACCGCACCAAACTGTGACTTTTTCTGGATGCATTGGTAGCTCTTGCAATGCTTCTGGCTGATATTCACTCCAAAATCGACAATTCTGCTTATTTACGTACCCATTGAGCCAAAGATGGGCTTCGTCATAAAATGTAAGAAGCGCGCGATGAACTTTCTTAACAGAGCACGCATTTTGATAATAACATTCAATAATTTGCAAGCGTTGTTCGTTTGTAAGACGGTTCATAGTTAAATTATAGACCAAACTGAAGATGTTTGACAGTGAAACAAAACACGAAACGTGCGTCAGCTGTTTACACCAGTGTTGCCAAAAAGATAATAGCTAAAAAATCACCCTTTACAATCTTTGTACTTCTGTGGTTATGTGCTTCACGTGTATTCTCGGAATCCAAAGGCTGGAGTGCATCCGACGACATCGAAGTATTCACCTAAAAAAATCCACAGTGTATAGACTTTTCAGCCTTTCCTGGGTCATCTTCCAACTGTCACAGGTTATGTTTTGGAAGGGGAGTGTGATGGTTGACCATCACTTCCTCTCGGAGGCCTTTAGGGCCCATTGTGAATCTCTGCATTTGTGGGGCTGTATCAACCTGGCTTAAATCCACCCAGTGCTCTTTATGAGTCTTAAGAGATCCGATATGTCTGCATTCGCTAAGTCTGCCGTTTCTGCAAAGAATCATTGGCCCGGCGAAGCTGGCGATACGTCTGCATTCGTTAAGTCTGCAGTCTCTGCGAAGAATCTTTGGCCCGGCAAAGCTGGAGATCCGATACGTCTGCATTCGCTAAGTCCGCAGTCTTTGCGAAGAAACTTTGGTCCAGCGAAGGTAGAGATGGAAATTGGGATACATCTGCATTCGCTAAGTTCGGAGTCTCTGCTTAGAATCCTTGGCCCAGCGAAGATAGGCGCCGATTCTGTAGAGCAGTGGCACAGCAGATGTTGGGTCGGCTCGGACTCTGGATTCTCGCTGGATTCCGCGTTCCATTTCCGGCGCATAGTTCCGATGGGGCAGCGTTATGTGATCACTCCGAGGAGCACACGGGTCGAGTTACGGGCAGAGAATCTTCTCTGTCTTGACGTTATTAAGCTCTGGCCACGTTGATGGTCACGTTGTCGATTGACAGTCATTTCCTGCGAGCCAAGACGAGTTGGCTTCTGTTTTGTTTTGTGTCGCTTAAAGTCTGTTATAATGCACTGATTGGTGGTCGTTGTGATGAATCCGCTTGGCTAATGTCCATTTCAGACCCTTGTTTGGCCAGTTCGTCTGCTCTCTCGTTGCCTGCTATTGAGCTGTTGCCCGAAACCCAGCGAAGTTTGACTATAGGGTGCGTGATGGACCTTAGTCAGTCGCGGCAGTTCATAACAGCCATTGATCTCATTGTACAGGATCCTATTCACTTCAGTGCAGCCTGGCTGTCAAGAAAGATTGTGATGTCTGATGGTGGGTTATCGGTTGCTTGTATGTGTTAGGTTGCTTTCTCTATTGCCTAAATTTCAAAGCAAAAAAGATAAGGAACAAAATGTGGTACCAATAGATTAGGTAAGCTTCTAATGTAGTCAGCCCATATCAGGCACATGCCAAAATAGGTATCACAATTGCGCGAATTTGATACGATTCGATTAAAGTAACATACGCTGGTGCTATTCGGCTCCCACAAATTATTCAATCAATAAGTCTCTAAATGTGTGCGTTTCCTGCGAGAAGCAATGACATTTCACAAGATGGTGGTATACTATTGTCCCCTCCGCCTCACTGTTCTTCCAGTTCCTTCAGAAATAATTGTGAAAGACAACGTGCCAATTGCGCAGTGTCCTATTCTGACGCCGATGAGTGCCCTGTGTGCCTAAGCAGACAAGTAAAATCTGTTCCGTGCTGAGGCGCGTAGTGTCTTCCAACCTTTCCTAGCCCTGATTGTGTACAAACATGACTCCTACATCTCGTATAATTCGGATCAATTAAGTCGACAACAGTCAGTTGACGTGCATCAGTAAGGATTTGTCTTTCTCTTAAAATTATCTCCGCACAAATGGTGATTGAGCTTGTGATATTAAGTGTATCGCCTGCAAGCACAAGACCGTGTAAGCGAACAGGAAATGACCCAAATTTGTTTCCCCCAAGTTAGTCTAATCTTAGCCACACCAGATTATGACGGTGGCATTATTTACTTCGAGTTAGGGGCACATATGAATTTTGATTATCTTATTTCTGAATTCGAAATATCTTTCTATGACACATTCGACTGTAATTTGGAGCTTTTAATCGCCGCCCGGATTGACAGTTTCTGACAAACGCTTATTCAGTTATTCAGCTTATCAAGTGTGTGACGTCTTTTGGTGTTGCTCATTATTTGTAGTAAATCTGAATAAGATGCAGCAAAATGAGTAAATTCGCCTGACAGTGACATGCAGAAGCGCGGAAGACAGTGATTATACAATCATTTTGTGTGGGAAAATAGAGGAAGCCCGCCTCTGGACTGAGGTTTTTGCCAACAAACATGCAGGAACTCAGATGGCAATAATTAAACAATTGTCCATAGCCGCTCGTTTGCAGTGTGAACCTCTGAAAGCCGCCAAATTTTGCCATAAAATCATCACATCCAATCAAAAAAAAAGTATAAATCTTGTAAAAACAAACAGGAGAAATTATTGATTTTGATGTTACCAAGTGAGCACAATGGACAACAGCGATTGCGACGTTGTTTTTCTTTTCCCTTCTTTTATCTCTAGACACAAAAAAGAAACATGAAAGAAGCATCACAAGATAGTGGCCCCATCCCAGCACAGAGCTACGAACAACAACAGCAGCCGCAGCAGCACCACCAGCAGCAGCAGCAGCCATAGAAGTAGTTATTCTTTGCATAAGCTCTTTTCCTCTCAATTAACTGGCAATTACCGACCTCAGTACACGAGATACCGACTGTTTATGTGTGCTGAACTACATGAATTATAACTTTCACATTTCAATTTTTTCCCCCTGCCACCACCGCCCAGCCCACATTATATGTGTCTGCTTTGGATGCGATGCGTACCATCAGTTCTTTGTCAGGCATTTCTATTCAACCAGCAGTCGCATTGTCTGACATTGATAATTCTAAAGATTTCACGCTTAAGTGCCGCAATGAAATGGAAGAGAAAATCCATCCAACTCACTCATCATGCATCATTCGTGTAGAGTTAGGGATTTTCGTCAATGGGGGTGCGGTGGTGTTAATTAAACCGATCCGCAAACCACACCATAGCTAACCAAAAACAAAATAAGCTGTGCGGCTTTAAAATGATGATACATCGGAAATGAGCCAGACTAGAGTTCGCCCGAATTTCATGAATCGGCGCGGTCGCGTAATACACACGAAATAACTGATAAGACGGTAGCGAGATTAAAATAGACTGCCGGTGCGAACCCTCTCTCACTCCCCCTCGTTGATTCTGATTAGATGAGGCAGAGGTGATAAATACCAACACTTCGGGGCGTTTTTGGTGAATACAATTTTAATTCCACCTCGACATGATGGTTGTTCCCCTGGGAGGCATATCTTCTCCTTTATCTGTAAATATTTTTTCTCTGTCGAATAAGATATGAGGTTCACTCAGCAACACCCTCCCGCTGGTGGCGGAGGAAGCACGAGCGATGAATCTGCCCTGGCCCGCCTTGAGTGTCCCACTTGTGGCGTTTATTAATTATTTAGAACACCTTAGGGCAGAGAAAGGCGGCATCCTTATAGAACGCACATCTCATGTTCGGTGCTTGGGAAGAAAGGAAAACTAAAAATAACTTAATTAAGAGAAATCAGCAGAGGCGGCGGCATATGGGCCCATCCAAGTCTTTAGATAGCAAATAAACTAGATTATGATGGAATTTAGTTCGTCTTAGATTCTGAAGAACGCTAGCGACTCGGAGAGTCAGTGTCATCGGTAGATTGCGCTCCGTGCTTGCTCATGCGTTCATTTATTCATGCATACTCTAAATTTGTATCAAAAAGTGCGTAACACGACTGCCGCTGCGGTGCGGTGCAGTGACGCTATAGCTGTGTAGCAAATGCCGACACAGACCGTATGTATGGAGTCAGGGCCGTCGTGCTGCAAATGTGTTTCTCTTTGCGTTGTATGAGAGCTCTGTGAAGAATAATGTCAATGACCCTTTCCAATTGAATGAGCGCGCAAATGCTGATGGCTGAGAGCTGAGAGATGGTGACGGTGACGGTGACGGGATGTAAAATAAAAAGCAAAAGAGAGTCTTTTGCTCTTTGGTCTCTCTGCATGTGTTATTATCTCCATTGGCTGGAGGTTTATTTACTCGGCAGAATAAAAGCAAACATGTTGGATGAATTTCTTTCCTAGGTGGTGCACGTAGAGCAATTCGCAAATTTAATGCGAACAGATGCGATAACCAAGAACTTTGCATTTCGCCGGGAGAAGTTGACCTAAAATTACACGCCCATGGAGTGTAGTGCTGGTTGTGTCCATAAATAGGTGTACACGTCGTTGTTTCGATTTGAAATTTAATAAATCAGGCTACGAAAAGTGGAGGTTTGTATTTAGGAAGCAAAGCAGCAACGACTCTGCAGCGGCAGTTTGGGTAATTTGAATTCGCTGTGGGCGATCAATTCGGAACAATACCACCCGGAGAATGGAATCGACCGGAAAAAAAATGTGAGGAAGTCGAAGAATGGGAAGGAATTGCCATCTGTTGTGCGAATTTCTTTCTATTCATTTGTGGTGGTGTACAACCTGAGTTCTGGAAGAGATAAAATGTTGAAAAAGCTTTTTGGAATCCCATTTAAAAATAAAGCGGTGTGCTTTGACAAGTTGATGATGCTGATGTAACTTAATGCAGGTGCCAGCTGAAGAGCTTGGTCACATTCTTCACTTTGTGTTGTGAAAGAAATGCACAAGATTTCAACATAATTTGTCCTACGGGTGCACACGTCGATAGCGACGTTAGTTTACATCGAAGTCGTCTCTGGGAACGGCTTACAAACGAAGATGACTAAAGAGAGATTATAAATTACACTGAAAGTGGTTATTAAAGCTAGTCTTTTGCACTAATCTTCATTGTTGAGCACAGATTGTCCTCAAAGTCAAGTGTACTCAGCTGCGGAAACACTCTAAATGCAATGAAGTAACCACGCCATCCGTTCCCAAAGTCGCCTTCGGAGTAAATTGACGTCCCTTTCGACGTGTGCACCCACTTTACTTCGTAAATCGCCCATTTTAGTTGATGCTGAACTAAGAATGATTCTCTCTAGTTCATGGGATGTTTTATTGATTAAAGGGAACATGTTTTAATTTTATGCATTTTCATCCGCCTATCTCTGCCTAATGTCTATCTTTACATTCATAAAAGCTACTGTAACAGCCATAAAAACCGAACGTTTTGATAGCGTCACACATTTGCATATTTGAACAAACGATGGTTTTAAGTATTTTGAGGAATCTGCATAAGTTTAGTGGTGACGAAAGCCTTCGTAACACAGCTGTGATTAACTGTGAGGTAGTTACATTTTTGCATATATATTATGTTGTAACAGGGTCTAAGACTGGTACTGGAGTTGGTTTGCACTCAGAAGCTCTGAGATTTCGGCTACTTGTGAGACCGTTGAATGGCAATTGATTAGATCGATGTTTGGACTAAACGTCCTTATATATGATACTTCGGCAGCAATGCAAGCACTAAAATCATCCTACATAAGATCCAGATTGCTTAAGCTGAGAACTTGTGCTGAGATTCTGGCAATATTCCAGGCAACTGCCAATCAGACGAGCTATTCTGGATGGTTGCAGAATTGCCCTTTGTGCAAAGTGGTACACTAGAAACCAGCGTGTCATATTTTAGAAACCAAAGTCTCATGGTGGTGCTTAAATACCTGCAACCATGCGGGGATTACCATCACCTTCTCCATACTGGAAATCTGGCCACAGACTCTGGATGATCCTTTCCGAATCATCACAGACGGACCGAAGATGGCCGAAAGCGTGGTCCAACGAATGCCGAATCATTCAGGCAGAAACTATAGCGATCATGGAAGTTTGGTCTTAACTAACAAAAAAATGTGATATCAAAGATTATTAAAGGGATTCCCCTGAATTGCTGCATATCTCTTAACGAGATGCTTAGCATCCAGCTTATGTGGGTACCGGTGGGCACTAGTAGAATGCTCTTTCCAGATCTGTCATCCCTGCATATTAGTTCTGCAAACCATATATAGACTTATGAAACTGTTGTTCACACCAATCTTAGATGGTTTATTGGCATTGGATGCTTCACTACAAAACAACTATGGTCTACCCTCAATCCGAGATGGTCTATTATTATTAGTGTTGACGGTATGTTGCACCGCAACCTTAATCTATTGTGCTGCCTCTCTAGCCCAGTTTGCTTCAGGAATCTAAGAATGAGAGATGGTTCTAGTGATCCTATCTCTTTCTCTGCTAATAGGTACTTGCCCAAATATCTTCTTCTTTTTTGTGCCAATGCCACACGGGAACCCAGTATATGCTCTGGGATTGCACTAGATCCTCCACAGAATCTGCAGAGACCTTCCTCCGATATCCTTTGTTTCTTTAGGTGCTCTCTGAGTCTGCAATGCCCTGTATTGTATAATTATTGTTGTGATGCGGATGTTATTTTTGCTCATTTTTATGTTTACATGTCTCAAACCTCTTCCGGTTGTACATGCCGTGAGTATTGTTTCATGTTTCTGTCCGTTACCTTTTTTCTAGTTCCCTGAATTCTTCTCTGAGGATGCGGTCTCCTACTGCACAGAATGGTTCAGGGCCTATGAGATGATCTAACAGCCTGATTAGCACAAATATGAGTCGAATCTCAGAACTCTTATCGGAATCATTACTGGGCATTGTGCCAATGAAACTCATGCATCTAAATTGGGTCTACCCTACGACTTCTCTTCTGAAAACCTTATTTGTAATTGAAGCACCCTCTCCACCAGAAGGAGAAGTCATCTAGGGGCTTACTTCTGCAACAACCTGACCGAACTAAGCAGCGACTATATCCGCGTGGTAACTCTACGAGCCTACACTGACAGCCTAAGTATTACAGCTGCTTGCATGACAGTCAGGCGCTCTAACCTCATCCCCTAACCATGCGAGACTAACCTGGCAAAAACTGAATCGTCGTAGAATAGCAGATCTCCATCAGAATGTGAAGGAAAAACATCGGTAACCTAAACGGGAGTACATGCTGCATCATTATATTTGCCTTCAAACTAATTCTCCGGCCAATACAAGGCTGGAGAAACGAAAGGAAATTTCCCATTTTCTCTGCCCCGCACTAACCGTCTTAAGAAAACGAAGTCTGAGACGGAGTTATCCAAGAATCCGGAATTCCAAATGGTTCCTAGTCGGCTGTGCCAACACAATGGATCTTATTGCCTAGAAGTGATACCCATCCACCTCACTTTCTGTGTGGAGGATGCGCATCTTATCTACCTTTGTTGGATAAATTGGATATCGTCTCCTTACAATGATTGGAAACAGAAATTGAATGCTTCATTCCTAGAATTGTATATATTTCGGGCAGCAATAACAAATGAAATCCTGATCAATTTTATGTCATGCCCCCATGTCTACAAAGTTCAGGGCTCTAATCCTATCGCTTTGAAATCGCCACAAAAGCGCAGAACGACATATGTATACATAATTATTCTCATTGAATATGGAAACAATACTAAATTAGCCATCGGCAAAAATCAGTTGTCAAGACGATAGTAACTGACTGTTTCCAGTTTCCGTAAAGCAGGCAAAACGATATCTTTCAGAAACTATAGCTTTGTTCATGCGTACATGAACCGAAAGTATCGTTGAAACGCTATCGCGAGTCAATTGTCGCCTTACGCGATTAGAGCCCAGGAACCACTAACATTTAAAACGGAAGTCAAAAGTAAAACGTCTAAAAATAAAATGATCTCCATGTGGTAATCCTCACGTTTCATAATTACACCTTCATATTTTCCTTTTTCTTAGCTAGCTTTGGCTTTTTCTACGAGAAATCTCTTGTATAAACATTTCATTCATTTTAAAATTTATCGCTTGTGCTAATGAATATGGTTTCATAAAGCTTATGCATACATTAGAGTGTGAGTTTGCATTGCAGTGGTTGTGCATTAAATGCAGAGAATATTTGACTTTCGATTCAATACTTAAATTGTTGTTGGTAGTGCACGTACTTACATATAAATCATTGATAAGCTAGAACTCTGCTTGTGATAGGTTATAAAAGTAAATGTTCATAGTTTAACGACAATTATAGTTTGTTCAAAAGAAACTCGTACTCAAATTAAATTATTATATTTATTGCTTAAACTGTACTACTGTTCGCTCTGAACGATCGACCAATAATCCGTTGTCTCCTCTTCATCAGGAACACTTTCAGAAACTCCTCTCAGTGCTGTCAAGTCTCTGGATGTTGTCGTAACAATAGATTGAGATTTTCAGTGCTGTACGCATGAGCCGCGTATGATTTTGTGGGGGTATGTGCGTCGACCCCTACGCACTTGTACATCGGCGTCTAGATTCGAATCCCAGTACGACGAAACTACTTTTCACGACAACACTTCTTTGGAGTCACTGTCTAATAAAAGCTTCTCAAACGTGTCCGTTCGGAGTCCGGCATAGAACTGTAGGTCCCTTCAACTCATGAGAGAACAATAGCAAGCACAACACGAGTGGTTTCTGAGAAGTTAGGCCCTGGCCCTCTACAGGCTGTGATGTTATTATTATTAACCAATATTCAGCAAATACAAATAACAACTTTGTGTCAAAGCCAATGTCGGGTTTTATTCCATCTGTCACCTATGGTGTGCCGCTTTATAAAACGGATTGAGGCCAATTTGGCATTATTTTGTTTTGCAGTTTCAAAAACTGACGATGTTTGTTACTCCTATTCATCAATTACGGATCGTTCGTACGGATATAAATCGCTACAATCAGTTAAAAAGTTATAAAGTTATAATTGATTTAGCTTCAAGCGCCTGCCAGTTGTTGACATACCCGTAGCGGAACGACAAAGTCGCGTGAGCGGTTAAACACCGCCGGAAAAGAGTTAATATCCTAAAAGCGAGCGAAGCGAGTCTCACCCTCTCCTTGTTTTAAGTACACCAGACTAAATTTCAAATTTGGTCTTATTTCCAAATCAAAGATTACGGTAAAATTCACTTGTTTTTCTATCAAGTACACTATGCTTTACTATTGGCTACTCTCTGAATTCGGTTCGGCTTTATTTCACAAGCAATGTATTGAATTCCAAAATTGGGCGTTATTTCATGGCACCCATCTATGATCAAGCAATAATGACCGAAAGAATGAGATCACGAGCCGAGATGAAACTTTTCTTCGTGTTGTTGTCGGAGTTGGTGAGTTGTCGTGATATTGTGAGAAACACGCCAGTAAGTCAATGTTAATGTGCTGCTTCTTTGAACGGAAAGGCCTATGCTTCGATGGTTTGGTCACGTGGGCTGAAGCTCCCCATCATCACGACTTCCGAGGCGTGCTTTGAATGCGATTTCATTAGGTTGGCGACCGCTTGTCAAACCTTTGTAGGACGAGGTGGTTGAACCAAGTCTAAAAACTCGCCTGGTTGCGCTTAGGCATAGATTATGGTGAGTTAGAGTCGATGACGGAACATCGATTGTGGATCAAGTGGATCAAGCGGATCAAGCGGATCACTGAAGATGAGAAACAAAAAGATCAGTTTATTCCAGAAAACTGCTTCAAAATGCTAAATATTCTCTGCGATTGAACATATCCTTGGCCACTTGTCAAACTGTAAACACGACCTACAAAGCAGTAGACACCATCCCCAAGTTCACGAGTACAAAATTCGCAATTCTACCCGAACGAAGTGTCTAAATTTGCGAAGTTTTCTTAGCTTGCAAGTCGCGTGTTATGTACATATATATCACTTTGTATCCTCTGAAGCCAATGAATAGGAAATCTATTTAGTTAGTTGGTTGGAGTTTATGTCCACACGCTCTATAGTATCCCTCTTTTTCTTCTTTGGGGTGGACCTGGGGGTCCATCAAGCTTCTTCAACTCGCGCGATCTCTGTCTAACTCTCTCCAGTTTCGCACGCCAAGTAGCTTGAGGTCATTTCCCACTTGGGTGCGCCAAAATGTTCTGCCTTTGCCTTGCCATTGTACACTTGCTTTACTTTCAGAATATAACGTCTGCCAAACTTTACCTTTGGCTTGCTTTAAATTGCTTACACTTCTCGTATATGTGAGGCACACAAGCAACCAACATTGTGGCATAACTGTAGTCATATATTAATCATGCCATATGTTTAGGGTGCAGCTAAGGGCCTATGATGTGCTTCTTCAATTTGCTGCAAAGTTTGGGACAAAATTGGAACAATTTTCAGCAATAAAATGAGGTAACCTCGTTGCCCTGAATGGATCAATAATGTCAGACAACCTTGATAGCCAATTCAAATCCTCCTTATGGTCCTCAACGAGTTTACAAATGGCTGCTGTTCAATGCGACATTCCCATGAGTGCAGTCAGAAAGCTGTCATTGATGTCTCCGGGTTGTCTGCAATGATTTGTCTCACATGATGAATCGATTTGAATAGTCGACCAATTCAAGGTCCATCCCTAAACGACTAGCTCTTGGATCAGTTCTTAGACAGTTGAATTCTTCGCTCTATTTTCTTTGCTTTGTGGTGCGCTACAGTCCCAAGTGGACATGGCCATCAATTAAGTCTCATCAACTAGAAGGATCTCTTGTTCCCAAAAGATTGTTCAGATCCTTTTCCCCTTGCGTGCGTCACCTTAGACATCGGCGTCTTCTGCTTGATTCGGTCCAAAGGCTTCCATTCTTTGTTAGTAATAGCTGTGGATTTTATTATTTTGGCAACATTTGAGGCAATGCGTTTACTATCTTGCCTTAGGCTTGCAAAAACGGGCGGGGAAGAGCTTACATACATACATCGGTGCTAAAACATTGTATCAGTTCAATAATAAAGAAGTGGTCAAGACCAAGAAACTCCGATGGACTTCTGTCTGCAGAGAAAGGCCATTAGCCTTCTCGAGTCAAATTGCAGCAATCATTCTAACTCATCTTGAAAGTACAAGCACAATTCGAGACTCAACAAAACTACTCCTCAGGGACTGCCTTCAACAAAACAATTTCCACACCAATCCATAGTTGAAAGGAAATAGAAATTCTAATTGAATCCATATATGAGCGCGGCTATGCATTCTCGTACTCTCGGTGCGTTGAGCTTAAATGGGAAGTACCTGTTGCGCTTTACGACAGTTAATTGTTTACAGTGAAATCGAAAGGAAGTGTATTTGTAAAGATTGAGAAAACAAATTGAAACCAAATTATTACGTGTAGGCACAAAAATCAAAGTGTTGCTGTGAGTTAAGCATTTTGTGTGAGAAGTGTGGGGGTATTTTGGTTCAAAATGTGGGTCGTGGATGTAGATTCGATTGTGCTGATTGTAGGCTGCGTGGTTGAGGGAATGATTTTGATTATAGTTGCTGGTTCACTCGGGCCCACGCTGTGATGAAGTGGTATTGTACATCTATCGGACAATTTGTTTGCGCTGACTGACCTAGCCTCGGTCTTAATGAAGCCATCATTATGGGTGCTTTCAAGAATTTGGACAGCTACAATAAAGAAACGTCCACTCTGGTAGCAAATGTTTCACGTTTCTGTACGAGTCTGTATGGGCCAGACTGCGAATGCGCCGCGGGATTTGTCGGAAGTTGCGGTCCTCGAATTTGAATAGTTGATTATCCTCCACAACGTCTGCAGTCCTCGCAGCCGGGTGAATTCTTGAAAGCATATTTCCGTGCATTAAATTGTTAAGATCTCCATCGGCTTGTGGACGTCCTCTTACTTGAACTGGCTGGCCGCCTTCATTACATTATCCAATAAGCTCAGAGTGAAGAAGTTGTCAATCTGTCTGTCCACACATTTTTTCACGCCCTCTTCGCAGTATACAGTTCAGGCAGTATTTCGGCAAACACCCGTCGAATGTTGGCTTCTAAGTCCGAGTGCTTCGCGTTACCAATCATATCTCTGTACCCTCTATCGTTGACTGCAAAGTTTCAGCCGTCCTCATTTTTGAAGATGGACTAATGAGTGCATAAAGGCGACGCGCTTTCATGTGACTGCATCAACATCAGTCTGGAGAAGATCGCGCAAAACTCACTCGCCAATCTTATTGACACAATCTTCCAGAAGTCCGTACAACTGTTAGCATATGCCGATGGCATTGACGTGATTGTCAGAACACAGCGTTTGCTGGCATTGAGACGGAAGCGGTATTCTGTCCTCAAGAAAGGACATAAAACATCAAGTCTTGGACAAAGCGTCGCAATTGGCAGTTCCATGCAGATCTTCGAGGTGGTTAAGGACTTCGTCCACCTCGGCTCCACAGTAAACAGTACGGACAACATCAGTACCGAGATTAAATGCAGAATAACTCTTGCCAACCGCTGTTTCTTCGGGCTATCTCGTCTCTCAGTTGACTATGTAAGACTCTGATCATTCCAGTCTTGCTGTAAGGCGCAGATGCATAGACAATCTCAAGCCCTTAGTTTCTTCGAGAGAAAAGTTCTGCGTCCGATCTTTGGTCCTGTTTGCGTTAATGGGATCTAGAGGATTCAATCATGAGCTATACAGCGACATGAGCCCAGTCAGGCGTCTACGGATTCAACGCCTGGCTGCGCCATGTACAGAGCATGGACAAGTTAACTTTGGCCCGAAGAGTCTTCGACACCCAACCTGTGGGACACCGCAACAGAGGGCGCTTTCGCATAAGATGGCGCAAAAGGGGGAAGCACCTCAACCAACTTGGCGGGTGAAACTGGCTAGCCAGAGCTCGCGCTAGGTGGAGAGGCTTGTTGGTTGAGTTCCAAGTCCATACCGGACTGTAGTACCATACGAAGAAGACGAAGCCGTACTTAAGCCCGGGATTTCTAAGTCAGTGATCAAACATTTCGTCAGCATTTTTCGTTTAGATTGCATTGTGCCTATCAGTTAACAGTAGTGCTCGAGTGTTTTGGCACAAGTTTCACAAATTGCACAGATATACGGGTTGTTTAGATAATAATGATGGGAAAAGAAATTTAAATCTAACAACAACGGTGTGCGTTCTAAGTCTGAAATGGCTTTATTTTTGATCTACATTCATCGTCGCATCATCGCATGTGGTGTCCTCTTGTTGGAATGCTTGAGACCATTGACAGTAAGGCGCTGTCCTTCCTCATTTCGCCATAAACCACACCAAACAGTCAATCTTTGTGAATGCATTGATGCGCAGTCGAAGACTTGTCGATTGTGTTCGCTCCAACATAGTCACCCTGTACAACCAATCAGGTGTACAACGGATTCCTATAAGATCGGATTAAAATTCTAACGATTCAGAGATATCCCTGAAGAGTACGAATGTGAAATCTTCTTAGCTTGTTTGTGGGAGTTGATGTCCACCCTGTGTGGTTACACTTATGTACCACTTGGGGTTCTTGGCCATAACGTGACACTATTCCTTGTGAATCACTGATTACACCTTTAATTCAATTTCGTGTGCGATTCCTTTGCGAAGCTTCTCAAAGCTTGACATTATACCTGCTGTATCCCTTCAATCTTGTAAGAGCATCAGAATGTACAGCTTCCGTCGATAAGTCTGACATCATTTCATTTGCATTTACATTCCAATATTAAAAACTCAACACAATTCACAATGCTTTCGCAAAACGATGCAATGTTTATGAATCGACTTGGAAATCTCGGTCGAAAGCGGTTGATAATTAGGCGGCTTTCCCCAATTCGCTTTTATTGTGCTTCAGCTCTGAGAATAATTGTTTAAACTTTTAACTGCCTTTTACAATTGCCTTGTTTGCGCCGTAAAAATGCTTCACCTTTCAATTTCTGCCTACCAACTGCGCTTTGAACTTTGACCACTTCGATAAACAAACACTGCAACTGCCGTGTATCCATAATTTTTCTCCTCCCAAATATGGTCGCGAAAATCTTTTTCCATGTTTGAGCACATCTCCAAATGAATCTTGACGTGCAGTGCTTTGTCTTCTCCTTAGTGATTCGTAAATGTAACACAACGACTCAGAATCGTCCCCACTCTGACATTTGCAATTCGGTTTTCGTTCTCACACAGAGAGCACAAAGAAAGTTCAATTGATTTTCTTCCTGCTACCAGTCGGAAACAATTGAACAACTCCTGTATTTCAAAGTTTACAACGTCAGCTCTCAAGCTTGACACTGCTGTTGCGTGACTCTCTGTTTTCTGTTGTTTTTTTTTTCACTATTCAACAACTGACATATGTTCTGCGAGACACAACGTTCGCACGAATTCACATTCAGCTATTTGTTATGGGTACTCCATATTTGGAACGAAACTCAAACCGAAACCGGAAACTGCCATAACAGAGCCCGATTCAACTGCCATCGGTGTGTGGCTCTCGGTCTCTCTAAGGCTGCCTTGAGCTGTGAGCATATGGCGTGGCTGTGGCGGCGGTGCGCCTGCCTGTGGAGAAGAACTGGGTTCTTGATCTTGGCAGCGATTTCGTGTGTGGGAATGTACAGAGAGGCGACACACACTATACCCCCCGTCCGATCGGCGTCCTCTGTCCGTCGGTGTGTGCGGGAGGGAAGGAAATCGTTCTAAAGTGTCTTCGGCTTCAGGGGAGCGACTCTATTTTTGATTTGCCACTCGCTTGGCTAGCAGGCATTCGTCAACTCTCGGCACTTCATTGCTATGGATCTATCTGTGTATGCACTTAACCTTTTGCATTGTAAATCAAAAAGGCAAACGGCCAAGAGGAAGTATTTTGTTGTGGCCTGACGCGGCTAGATAGGCATATTTCTCCTCCTCTCTTCGATTACCTCCTATTTTTGTACATATCTCTTTTTTGTTCCCCTCTAATGCAAATGCAAAAGTACTTTATTGCGGAAAGTGAAAGTAGTAGTCCGGCCGGCGATTGAATGTACACAATTGTGAATTCAATTGTTCGTGTGTTTTTGTTTTGTATCGGTTTTCGGAGAGGTTTGCGAATTTGAATATTACGTTACGTGCTCTGTTGTGCAATTCATATTTGACGTCTGGACTTGCAGTCGCATTCACAAGCTCTGACCGGGGATAGAGATGATTGAACTTGCGATTTTGCTATTTTCTGGTGTCCTATGGTGGCGTTCAGGTATGACAATCAATTTGAGCCTAAACTGTTCTTAGTGTTAAAAGAAATTCCTTGTGTCCCGTCTGGTGCACACGCAGCTAGATTTATCCCCTCACGTCAAAGAAATTAGATCATAAAAAAGGCGAATATCTTCCGGTTTCAGAAGATATTTGGGTCGCCGCGCCTCGCCGTTCTGTGAGAACATAATATTTTTAGCGAACGCAGTTCCTTTCTGTTGTTCAAGCAATCAGCGTCAAAGTGCGCGATTAAATTGTGCTGTATTCCTTTGTGGTATTCAGTGGAATTGCGACTGATTTGTTGTAACAATGAGGTACTAGGATGATGTAACGACGAGCAGTCACATCTTATCTTATCAGTCTTCTTGTGTGACTAACATTAATTATTGCCGCGGTTAATGAATGTTTTGTGAGTGTGATTATTGTTGAAGAAAATGTTTAAATGAGTGGATTTTGAATATGGTTTTTCCTCCGGAAGTTCTGATGCATTGATTCAGACTGACCAGCCCAGGACGTGGTGTGTCAAAATCTGTACGTTGAATTTGTCAATTTTTTTCCCTGCAAAAATTCAGTAGCCGACTATTTCTAATCGACGCCTACATGTGGAATTAATATATCATATCGGTGACGAGGTATTTCTGGACTCTTACCAGAGCCTTCGTATTATCAAAGCATCTTGTCCTTTGTCCGCAAAGCCTAAGTGCTTGAATACATGTTCACTCGTAACCATAATTTTCTTTTTTGAATGACGTTCCAATCTCGACTTCGATCAACAAGTCTCGCCTGCCAGCACAATCTCTTGCTATTTTTGTATTCATATTTAGCATAAGAGTTGTACAGGGTGGGTTAAATACAAGTTTTCTTTTACAATTCAATAAAATGAACAAAATTAGATTTTTTCCATGTATTATGGCTTTATTTGTAAGAACAAACATTCCCATTAATTATGAAATACAACGTCGTTCAAGTGTAGTTGCGCATTCTGTCACCCTAATTGTCTATGACCTTGTTGATGGTTTTGGGCTGTAGCTCACGGATTGCTTGGATGATTTGCTTGGATGTTAAGAGCTTGAATCGTTTCCGGACTGTTGTGGCATGGCGCACCATCCTGCATGAACTAGAGGTCGTCTAAATTCATGCCTTCAATTTCAGTAACAAAAAGTCGGTCATCCTGGCTCTGTAACGCCCACCGTTGACCGAAGTGTTATTCCCGATGGCGAGTTGGTGTTCGTGAATTGAGCCTCACACTCTCGGCCACATCAGCTACATCCTCATCTGTGCGCACCGTCCGACGACGGGGACCATGAGTGTTGTCCACTAGCATACCAGTCTCACGAACTTTTTGCACAAATTTGCGTATAGCAGTTGCGGCGGGTGCTTCATTTCGACCAAAACTTCTTTCCAAAAAACGCACTGTTTGGGCTACACCGTACTCACTTTGGAAATAAGTTTTAAATATTTCCCAACGTTGTGCAAGCGTAAAGCGATACATATCGTTCCGCGGAGGTTACTTCGAAGTTATAGCTGTCTATAGTAAGGTTTTATCCAAATCGTCGGTCTTGGTGGACAGCAAATACTTTGTCTTACCCTTATTAACCGCAAGACCCATCTTAGCCGCTTCCTTCTCGATGCTCACAAATGCCCCACTAACAGCCCGTTGTGTCCTTCCTCCATACTAATCGAATTCCTCCATCGTTGCTACTGGAATGAGAACAGAAAAAAAAATGATGGCAAGTTTTGTCTCGTGTACTAGTAAAGACCTTTTGTTTCAAAGATGGCTTGAGGTAGCAAGCGATCAGTGACGTTGAGAAAAACACTGGATTCGTTGAGAATTGTTGAATAGTCGACGCTGAATTCCATCCGCAGTCGAAGTGTCTCATAGTTGCACTAGCTGCTACCTGTCATCAAGATATGTCTTGCACTCGGTTGAGTGTGTCACAGTTGTCAGCTTTATTTAGGGCTTTCCGCTTTAGCAGTCGATGATATTCATCATTGTACTGATTTGACGTTATTTCCTCTCAATACCACCGGAGGCTAGACTCAGTCGCACAGTCAAACGCACCTAGTCTCCGACATCTGTCCCAGATTGCAGCACACGTCCCAATGGATCAGATGTCTATTCTTATTCGACTGAAATTGGTGGTACTCATCCGCAGAATCCATCTAAATGCTAATTCATTCCACACTTTATTGCAACTATCGTCAATTTGCTTAATCCAATCATCACTTTAGCAATCCAATCATTCGCACAATGTCGACACTTTCACTCGTCCAGCAGAAACCGATTCGAATCTCCGCTAACTGCCTATACGAATTCAAGGTCTCAGTCCTCTGCAGACCAGCAGCACTCGCTCGTCTGATTTACACACAATAAAACATGTATTCGATGGATTAGTGTCATCTTCAATGCATTTCAGGTGTCTGTTTGCGTGACTAACTCATTTTGAAAGCAAGATTTAAATAATTTCAAGGTCTCCCCTTAATGTATGCACACCCCGGATATTTATTTATTCGCCAGATGACATCGCGTCTGTATGCGATTGCCGGAAAAATTTGAATTATGTGTCAAAGTCACCTTATTTGGGCAATCCAGAGGTTGCCACACCATCCTCCGATGTACGTGGGATGAAGTCAATGCCTGCCTGCCCGCTGCGGGTCCACCATCAGTCATCTGATTTTAATTAACCACTTGGCTGGTGGTGCTGGTGCTGGTGTTATGATATTTAATGCGCAGTAGGTGGTGGAATCGAAATGCTTTGAAAGATCTCTCAACCATAACCTCACATTCGTGCCTGAATGTGTCTTTTGAATGAAAGCAGATAAGGCATTTAGCCGGGCGCTTACGTCCTCTTCAAACGTGTGCCGTTGAATGAAAAGAAAACATTGCGAATGCTATGCAGGCGCGCACTCGCAATTGTAATTCACTCTCTCGATATATCACGATCATCGTTTACAGCTATGATGCGCAAGCAGCAGCCTGGATAAAATGCAAACTGCATACGCGGCATGCTGCTGTGCTCCAACCGCGCCCATCGTCTTAATTCAATTAACACATGCAGTTTCAATTGTATTTCAATAAAACTAGTAAGTAAGAAAAAAAGGAAAGAAACCAGCGAAACCTCTCCACCTCCGTGAGTCGTGACTCATGCGACTCTCGGTTCCAACTAGCTTTTCGCTTATTATATCTATCATTCACCGGCTGCGCCGCCCCCCCCAGCAGCTCTAGTTGGTGGCTGGCTGTGTTACCCAACAACAACCAGTGGCAGTAGTGCGCAGCAGATGTGCGCCGGGTGGGGTTCTATCGCTCTGGGCCGTTGAGATTCGGATTCAAAGCATCGCCAGAATGATGGCAGTTTCTCCTCCATTCACTGGAATCGCATTTCGCACCAACTTAATTGCTTCAACAGAGAGAGAGAGCGAGAGAGGGACTGTAAGTCGGATGGAGACTTCTTTTCAACAATCACTCGTCTCTGATTGATTGCTCTGGGGGGGTTAGTTGACTCAAAGTATGTATGTAGGTGCTGTGCCTTCCGACGTTCGTGGAAAACTGGACGACGAGTCTAAATTGCTGAGTATATAGAGAGACAGCTACGGAGACAGTGGGCGCTCCACATGTGTGTTGACTTGGTTTACATCACCGCCAAGTATGGTGTCATACGCGAGTTAATTAATTCAACGCGTGCGACTCGCAACCGGCTTTGGTGAATACCCACAAGTCTGACAGCGACTCAAGGAGGCTTCGAAAGAAACTCGCAAATTCCAAATACGGTTCGGTTTCCTTGTCTCGCCTTTATCCTCGCATTGCGCGATCGTGCTTGAAGGACACGCGCTGTCTGGCGCTGCAACTTCCTTTCCATTTCAACGTGAACTTTTGCATCACTGGTGACGCAATCGCCTTGATCACGCACTTTTTTTTTTACCGCGGCCAGCTTTTTGCCGCAGCGGACAGACCTTGCAGATGCGGTCCGTCGTGCTGCAACAGGTACTTCGCAATAGCCAGACTGTAGAGTTCGCAGCCTTTGAAGCAGAGCTGTTTGCGCCGAACACCTACATCGCGTTCGCTCCGAGACGCCATATAAGTAAACCCGTTCGTGTGTTTGTGTGTGCGTGCGCGCGAGGCGTCGAGTCATGCCTATTTATTCTTTCACTCGAATTGTTTGGGCGAGTTTCTCGAACCCGCAATCCGGCTGGCATGACTCATGTGTGAGCGGCGGTTGCTCAGGAAAAGGCGATAAAAAAAAAGAGCGAACAGTGAGCTCCATTAAAACCTTGCCTACGGCGGAGCGGTGGAGCACTGTGTGTAACACTGACATCAACAGCGGAAAATGCGTCGTCGTCGTTGGCTTTGTGTCAATCTCTGGATGGTTTTGGTTTGGCCTGTTTTAGGTCGTGGTCCGCGGTGGAGCGCTGTGGATGTGCCTTTGTGTGCCAACAGCTCACGGTTGAGCGCATATCATATTTAAAGTTGCGGCCGTGTGGTGTCGGCGGGTGGGTGTGTTGGCGAGCTTCTCATTTATAAGCTTGACGCAGCGTTAAATTGTATATTCTAAATTCGAGCTGTCGCTGGTTGTGTCTGTCATCCACCACCTACCTCCAACATTTGAGTTACGCAATCTAGAAGAGGGACACCGAGCGACACGGGCAGTTCTGATGGCAAAATGGTACAATGAATGGTGTGGCGCATGCATGGGTAAATATGTGAGGTTATGCTGCGTGTGATGTGGCCCAGATAGACTGACTTTGCATGCATAAATCAATGCCCTCCATGGACAAGCCAGAGCCACTGAATGGGGGTGATTCCCGAGTTTTGTTTGTCCAAGCTAAACGTTCGGCGTTTGATGAGAGCGGCGGGCAAACGTGAATGGAGTTCACTTGAGGTGAAAATACAACAAATTGTTGACTGACTTGTCATTGAACAAAATGGTCAGAGATTATTATCTTGACCCAGTTTTCGTGGTTGATGACTATGACTAACGCCGAACAGTGATTGAAATGTCTTCCATCTTATCGTTGTTAACACGTTTGTGTCAATTTAAATGACGACGGCGCTAGTAACCTTGAAGGGGGGGGGGGGACCAAACGGGCAAACAGACAAGATAAGCCGGCTTTTACTGGGCGGCCTCAAATTAGTAAGTACCCGCAATTAAGGCGAGATGATGGGCATTCGGGTCAACGCGCGTGGATGACTTGTTGACTTAATAAATCGAAACAGTTTTCCATTTCTCTTGCTCTAATTTATCTAATTTTGTTTCTTCTTCTTGAGCAACTGCTGATGCTTGCTTGTGCAATGGCGGTCCTTTGAGTTGAGTGCAGTTTTGTTTTTAATGGCGCGTCGCTACTGGCTGCTACTGTTGTGCGATAAGCGATGATTCGTGTTACGAAGAAACGATGATTAACGAGGCAATCAAGGTCGTGATGTGTGTGTGTTGGCGTTTTGTCTTGTAATTTCGAGTTTATGAAACTATTTGTTGCTCTGATTTGAGCTTGAATGGAAAGTGTGGTCGGATGGATACGTAGGTGTTGTTGACCTTTGTGGATTGGTCAAACCACCACTACAAGCACTTTATGATGCTGCATACTCTGTTGAAGGTCGCTACAGGTTTGCTGGGAAAAGAAAATCACCAATAAGCGGAATGACATTGCATAATAATGGCGAATGCTTGTTGTGTTCTCGACGTCTCTGTGGTTACTCCTCTTATGCTTTGATATAACATTTGCACGGAACGGTTTCATTTTCGAACAGATTATCTTGATGATGTTTTGGGGCCCAATGATCTGTAACTCCCTTGTGTGTTACAGATTTAATCATTACTAGGCTCGCCAGTAATCCTCGAAATTCGAGAATTATGCGTTTAAATGCGTGCTATGATATTTTCTCGTAATAATATAACACAATTCTGTACATGTGTTTACTACAGTTCTACTCAACCGTTTGGCAAACAACAATTGTGCACATCTACGCGAAATTACCTTTTCAGTGGTGTAAGTATCACGCATTTCGGTTGAGTAGAACGGCGTTTAAGTGTACCACAAAAAGCGGCAGAACGTACAGATAACTGACTAGAATTGAGTCTTCTAAAAACAATTAGCTAGACCACTGACTTTGCTGTCTGGAAGATTAATTTGGCTAATTTCCTTCTCATCTTGTGTGCTCCACCTTAGACGTGGAACACTTAATATGAAATCCATGTTGTCCAAGTGCCACTTTGGGTGCTTGGATTCGCTCATGTCGCGGCACAACCCGAAGAATTCGTGGTTGAATCTTCTCGAAATGTCCTCAACGCAAATAATTCGCATGCGGAACTTCACTCGACACGATAACGAGGACATCTTCGCCAGCTTTTAGAATTATAGAATTATCCATGCTTCTACGCCGTAAAACAGAAGCGCGATTATGAATGTCGTCTTGTCTAGGGTCAGCTTGATTCTGGTGGATGAGGGCTCTATTACTCAATTGCGTCTCAAACCCAAAGGAAAAGCGCTTGTTATACGTTTGATCTCGGCACAAACAAAAGTTCACCGAGACAGGCGAAGTCTCTGACTCTCCCTAAGTTAAAGCTGCCAATTGTCATGCTATCTTGTCCAAGGCGCGATCTAGTTTTTCCCTCATTCCACTGCCAGACACATTACAGCCGCTTTCGTCACAGTGCTACCAAACGCCCCATTAACCGCTCCCCACTTTGGGGCAGTCACGTTGATCTTACCCGTGTACGCTACAGTTGTACGGACTTCGAGAAGATTGTACCCCTAATTTTTGCACGATCTTTTAAATAAGGATCTTGAAGAAATCACTAAAACCTTGTTGAACATTGAATGCATCAGTGAGTTCGTTACCGACATCGTTGGAGTAGCAAGAATTCTCTATATTCACATTTCCTGAAGTGTTTAGCTGATGTGAAATCTAGACTTGACGATGTATTGGTCGCTTAATGCACGCTGCCGAGCTTGAAATCGATGAAGAGATGGTGAGTGTCAAACTGCACTTCTTGCAATCTACCGCTGTGTAAGGCTATGGTCTCTTGTGGACTTCCCTAGCCTGATGCTGTTGTTAAGGTGGCTTCTCCTTTGATATTTGGCGCAGTTAGACGAGTCTCCTTTCTTGTGGATCGGTTAAACGTAATTGAGGCCATTATATGGGTGGCGCTACAGACCGCAGAGGGCCAGGGCCTACCTTTTCAGCTTCTCCTGTTGTGAGTGCTACTGTTCTCTCACGAGTAACAGAGACCTACAGTTTGCATGCTGACTCCGAACGGTCAAGTTTCTGCGCTTAATCGCAGTAATTCATGATCGTCGATTTTTGTATTGTGCTTTTGGAGCTCACGAACAGCTTCCTTACATCTCTGCCTGCCTACACTGCCTGCCTACACTCGACGCTAACACCAGCTTTGGCGGTGTCGTGAAACTGAACACATCAGTCGCACCTACTTAAATAGCCTCTTGACAATCCCTCGAATCTTCTTCGAATGTTTGTATGGACGACGTTGAACTTTCTCGAGACTATCGGCAATAGATCCAACTAAACTCACATACCATTGAGCAGATGAACTCATTAAGCTTGAACTGCGAGTCCTTGACTTATTGACAACACTTTGCCATGAGATTCTTCATACCCCTGCTAGAGTTCAGCACTGAACTTATCCACTTCTAGCTGGCTAGTGCCTTGAATGGGAATTCTAAAATGTATCGATATAATGTAATTTTCCCTTGAAATACCATCTATTCACAGGTTAATGGATAGACTTGCATATAGACGTGTACATAGTGCGTCACAATATCCACCGATTTTTGTTTAACCTTCTCCTCCATTACATGCTGCATGTGTTTTTAGGAATTTCGCCAAAAAGGGACGTGCAACAATTCACGCAATTTATGATGTAACTTCCTTTTCAGATGCGGTTGCCAAAGTGTGGCGTTCAATCCCATTCCTTTCGACGCATAAAACAAGCGATTTGTCTTTCACTGATTGGCTTGGATAATAATATGGATAAGGCATGTCTGTCGTAAGAGACGACTTAAATCCTGAGTTGAAGCCATTGGTTTAGGATACGTCTGTACTCCATTGTTCGTTATTTGGACGGTTACGTGCTCATAAAAAGTGAGGTTTTATTGATTATGCCCAATCTCATCATAGATTGAGGTTGATTGCATGAAAATTGCACAATAGGCGACTAGTCCTGTTATGTCCTTTTTGCTGGCGGTAGCTATTCGGCTGAGAAAGTCACGGGTGACCAAGATAACCTGAAACGTGCATCGACTGAGGTTGGCTCCAAACTGGGACTGTCTTGGTCGCTGTGGTTTAATACTGTCATTCGGGGGGAGAAGTGAAGATTATACCGGAATGTCTAAGAATTTATCACGACTAAAGAGCGATTCCGAGACGTGAATGTCTGATTTTGTTCTGTAATTCAAATCGTATGGAAATTGCAACCACAACCGGAGGCTGCGACGCAAAGACGACCCAAAGAGCAGCAAAACGCCTCGCACTTCACCAAGGTGGAGGCACTCTTTGTTTACCTAGGTAAACCGTGATACAAGCCTCATTGGCAGGAGATCACGTGAATCTTATTAAATCTGTTTTCTCACGAGAGGAGGAGACCAACAGTTTTTGCGGACTCCGAACGACAGAGTTTGGGCAGCTCTTTCTAGACATCTGTCGTGGATTTGTATTATTGTTTATTTAACCCTCAAAATGTACAGATGTACAATGCAACATATTTATTTGCATACTATGATGAACGATTGCCACGCGACGCTGTCTCGGATCACCTTAGTCACGTCGGACCAGGATTTGTCGGCCTGTCAATGCTTTTTTTTCTAGGGTCCGCCTCTAAGCTAAGCTGGAGGTACAAATAAGGGCAATCCTTGCAGAATCCGTTATCAGGTTTACCCGCGGTGTGGCCTATTCAGCTCCACTTTCGACGTTGGATCTCTGCTGCGATGAAACCCTGTTAAACTCGTTTGTGATCTATTCCGTCCAGAATACCTTCAGGATTCGTCTCAAGCATCTGAAGCTTGCGAACAATGATGGTGGTTGTCTTCCAAGTCTGGCATCCGTATAGCAGTACGGATTTCACGTTGGAATTGAATATTCGAAGGTTGAGTGAGTTGGAGAGCTGGTTGGACAGCAAGACGTTGTCAAGAGAGTAGAAAGCGTGGCGTACCAAGCAAGACGTCAGTTTCTGTACCTCCATATTTATGTGTGCCGAGGTAGCAGGATTTGTTGACATCCTCTACCTCTCATCAATATCTTGCGCTGGATTTGATAGAAGTTTTATCATCAACGCTTCCATCTCCCAGATCATCTTCATGATCTTAAGCGGCCCTCCTCAAAATATGTCAGTGCCCCCAAATCATTTAATTCAATATCCATTCGGAGATACCCACAAGCACGCAGCCACCGGATAAATGGGATCTCGTACTCTTTTTCCACTCCAACAGCTGCTTAGATAAATTTATTCATGATCTTTGGCTAACCGATGATTTGTTGCTTCCCCGCAACACGCTTTTGTTTTTCTTGAAATCGAATAACATCACGTGTGTAATTAATTCGTTCGTGGCCCCGACAAAACGATGTTACAATTCCGAATCATGGCGGCGACCCACAAGACCCACAATGTTCATGTTGTGCGCGTTCATATTCGATTCGATCGAAACCACACAAGGTTCCCACAAAATCGGCCGACTTAATCGTCGATCCTTAATAATTGATACGTTCTGACCGGATCGAATTAATTCCCAGTCCCACCAATGGATCGAGGTTAACATTGTTTGTCAACCATTGTTGGGCGAATTGGAATCGATGTCATTAGATGAAAGCGACAATCCTAAATGGTCTGTGTATCTGCGTGTGTGTTGTCTCTGTTGGCTTTGTTCGGCTTGTGAGAGAATCGCCGTTGATACATCTTCATCCGGCGCAGCGACGAGCTTGGCGGGAAAGCATCAAGTGAACCAAATCCGCTTGTACGTATCCAGTGCAGTGCAGGTTGGTTAAAGCTGGGCCTGGCTACGTTTCCATGGAAACTAATTGGTTAATTGGTATCAATTGATTTTTCATCGTTGGGCCTTCCCATGACGCTTGAATCACTTGAATCGCGACTCAGCGAGCCTTGGAGTGCAGCTGGAATCAAGTGCAATCGAAACAATGTATCGGACCTGACCTTGAAGTATGGCGTTACAAATTCGATACGAATGACTCACAAAGCGTTCGTACACTTGTAGGAACTGAGGAACAGAGAAAATCAGCGCCACGCGATATTCAATATTTTTTTGTGTTTACTCTTTTTTTCTGTTCTCTTTCACGTTCGCCTTTGTTTTCATTCGTCTTTGTGTCGTGTCTTGTCTGCTTGGCGGTTGTTGTTATCATGCGAAGTGATGAAGAGCTTGTCCAATACCGAGCCGCAGCAGAACTTTCTTGCACATAAGTTTATGAAGGGTGAAGAATGGCTTTGTTAATACGTGAGCATTTGCATAAAATTATGTTCCAACTTCGGCTGAAATGTGTGTCTCACAGTTGGTGGGGTAGCCTTGGTCAGGTGATCTGCAAATACCTTCAGTTTGACCTCGATTGCTTGCTCACTTCATGGGGATGAGTGTGTGTAGGTGTTAGCAGTTGCTTCGAATTGGCATCTGCGCTTCTCGGGCAGTTTTGAGAGTGTTTTGAAAGTCGCAATCATTGTTTTGTGGTTCCTGTGCCATGTCATCGAATGGAGGTTCATTTCAAGTTTTCCTCAAATGCCTAGAAGATGCCGCTGGCTTAAGCACGCCTCCAGACTGTATGTTCGTTGTAAGAAAGAGGTTTGCTAACAAAGTGTACGTACATATTTATATGCATAAAGAAGAAACAAAAGTTTGAAGCGTAGCACTTTGTATAGACAATAACGGCAGCACAGGTTCAAACCCAGATACCAAGTTGGTTTCTCTGCGAAAACAACCACATCCAGTTCAAGAAGTCCTACCCCAATTTGTATAGAGATGTTTCGAAAGGCGAGGCAGGCAGGTTTACTGTCCACAAATCACTCGACATTCGTTCTCTAAACGATTCGCAGAACGCTGTAGCATATGTCAGGCGGAGGCCATGGCGATTCGCGAAGCATTGAGTGCAATCCAGCAGCCATTCAGGCATTGGAATCAGTCTCTCATTCAACTGAGAACGTGCAGCTGATTCCTTCATTGAACTGATTGCTTGTAAATCATGGTCGATGCCTTTAGAGGACAGTGCATCGTGGGGATCATGCGATACTAGGTGTCATCAGAAACTGTCGTGTGATTTCATCAATCTGGTACTAGAGACGATAGTGCGGCGGGCATCTGTAAACTCGGAAGGCAGTCTTCTATAATTCAGTCCAACTGTTGGATTAAGCAGATGACATCGCCATTGTAGCGCGTTTCAAACGAGCCGCAGTAAAAGCTTTAACAGGCAAATCGAACTGTCAATGAAGACAACACAATAATCATACACCATCACGATCGATTTCTACAATTTTGAGGTAGTAAAGGCGTCCGCAATTACCTCGGAAGAAACAGGAACTCCTTAAATGACAAGCAACCGTTCCTACTTCGATTCGTCGAAACAACTTGGGTCAAAACTCTTGACTCGAAGGATCAAAATCACGCTCTAAAATTCTTGTTCAGTCCTGATGGAGTAGATACTTGGACGAGCACAGCTGGTCCTTGGTGCATTCGAAAGAACAAAATCTGCGTCGGATACATATTTGGTCTTGTCTGCAAAGGAGGTGAATGGAGGAGAAGCCTACTTTTATCAGAACTTTTCCGACCGACGTTCTTGATGCTTAGAAGAAAATCTAATGTCGCCACAAATAATGTCAACACACATCTTATTTCCTCTTACTCACTTGTTTGTGCAATATTTTAAATTCCCAAGCCTGAATCACCGACATAAATGGCAACTCACCCCCCACACGCCAATGTCACATTGGATACGAATGCCAGTTCGATTCTACTAATTATTGAGCACGGAATTCATAAATCGAAGATTCACTTACTTCGTGCCAGATGATGGACTACTAACGCCCCCGCATTAATAACAATTCTCTAATGTATATGCTAATTTCGCATATACTTCGTGTGGGTGTAACCTTAGTCAAGACGGTTCTTCTTTTTTGCACAAAGCCGCATCGATCATCTCTCGAATGCTAGAAGATTCTGTTAGATTTCCTACCAATAATGCAACACTTTTGGCCAAACGGGGAAATAAAAAAAACATGTCTTGCTTTATGTGAACATTTAATTAGCACTTTGGCGAAACCGTGAAAAGCGGTTAGAACTGAATGCAGTCTGATAATGTGGTTTGTCGACGCAAAGGAATGATATTTTTCTTGATTAGTGTCCGTTCACTTGGTGACTCAGGTTTCACTCAGGTTTTTGCGCCAGTTAATGAACACATTTCTGATCTTTGCACATTACGATCTGGGATTTGGCATTGGATTAAGAATTTACAAGAGGGGAGTAGCTAACTTTCTTGCTTATGAATGCGAATGTACGATTATAAATACAGGGTGGACCAAAGAAGAACTAAAAACCAATGTTGAACAAGTATAACTCTTGTAGTAATCATTTGTTTATATTTTAAATACATTTGGTGGACATTTGTATGCTCCATCATTTTCTTTGATACATACATTGACGCTTTTTAGCGCGTTTTTCATTACCCTCGTACATGCCCCGTATTCTTTTTCTTTTTTCGCACGTTCTGCTTAAGCTGTCGAATAGTCTCTGATTTAGAGTGTGTTGCACTTTGTCTTTCGGATATTTTCATAGAAATGTTGGGTGCAGTTAAATCTGTTAAACGAGGTGGGCAAGCGAGATCTGAATATTTTAAAAGAAAATAGAAAAAAGAAAATATAAAATATCGATCATTGTAACGCTTTGTTGGTTACTCCATGAACTTACCTATCAGGCCGACGACCCGTTGGGGGTCTGAGACTGCAGTCATCAAGACCTTGCATTGCGCTCGCGATGACTTGTACGCCGACTCTTTATACCGGAGATTCGATCTACCTCGAAATAGGCTCCTATTTGAAGACCTTGTTTGCTGGAGCTTTGACGTTCATGTGCTCGATGTGGCCGAAGGTAGAGCTCGTGCAGTTCGTGGTTATGTCTTCTCCTCCATCCTCCACATTCCTCTCAGACAGGCCCATATATCCGACGTAGAATTTGTATTTCGAGGCACTAAGAATCAGCTCTGCGGTTTTGCTTATCGTCCAGCTTTCGTCTCCATATAGTAGGACCGGCAGAATAAGAGATTTGTAGATGCATCATATTGGTCCTTCGAGCCGGATGTTTTGAGCCCAGTTGTTTTGACAAACCGAAGTAGCACCGGGCGATTCTACGTCGGCTCTCTACTACGATCGTACAATCTGTGCACATTCATTATAATATCCTGCCAAACGATTATTATTATTATTGTTGAGGGCATATTGCACCGCGTAGTACCCCTTTTTGATTCCGTTTGTCATAGCCTGCCAAAAGTAAGCCTTTGTTCTACAGCAAAAACTCATGTTGGGCCTGCTATTGCTCTATCATGAGTGGATCAAGTCGCAGCGGCGAGGTGCCATGTTCAATCCCCGCATATACCAACTGTCATAATTCACAGCTCCACCTCTTTCTATTTACTGACAATGTCCAAAGAGTATTCCTGCGTAGAAAAAAAAGGGTTATAAAGCGGCATAAAACTGTAGGTCCCATCAACTCCTGTTTAACATTGCTTCCTCTTATTTGACCCACCCTGTATACCTCTTTAAACACCTTGAAACATTCTGCAGCAACCGCAGATAGACAAGATTCATAAATTAATCAAAAAAACATGGATTTTTAATTCAATAACCTGATCAGCTATGCTCGTCATCGTTTTAACTGTTTTTCATATGCAAATCCAAATTCTTCTTTCTTATTTAAATTCACATATTTAACCCCATTCAACATTCCAGTGAAAAGAAACACAATTTTGCAGCGCGAATAATTTCGTACAGTTTCACGTTATTTCCTTCCTTATCTGCGCAGCTAAAGCAGTTATTCGCTTGCATTCGTAAATGTTTGCAATTAATGTATAACACAATTAGACTGATAAGGCATCTGCAACGCCTTCCATAATCAACGCGCCTCAAATATTGATTGGCGTCGTTCATAATTGATTCCTGTGAATTGAAGCTGTTTCAAATACAGAAGCCAATTTAGTAGGTAATAGGCTGGTAATAGGTGGTTCAATGAAAACTTAATTAGCCCCCTTTTAATATCACAACTCTGCTACCATATTTATACGGAATATTTTTGAGATATCTCTAAATCCAAGGGGGAGATTAAGTCCTCCTCCTATTGGCCAGTTTCCCGTACAGACCGCCACCAATCTAGCGATATCATGACGAGTTCGCTGAAGGAGATCATTTGTCTTTTGTTTGCCCAAAATGCAAGAGCTTGACTTGCATGACATGTGGTTTCAACAAGACGGTGCCACATGCCACACAGCACGCGCAACAATGGACTTATTGAGGGGCGAGTTCGGTGAACATTTTATTTCACGTTCGGGACCGGTCAATTGGCCGCCTAGATCGTGTGATTTAACGCCTTTAGAATATTTTTTGTGAGGCTATGTTAAAGCTCATGTCTATACAGACAAGCCCGCTTCAATTGACGCATTGGAAGACAACATTGAAGCATTTATTCGTGAGATACCGGCCGAAATGTTGGAAAGAGTATGCCAAAATTGGACTAAGCGGATGGACCATTTGAGGCGCAGTCAAGGTCAACATTTGCATGACATAATCTTCAAACATTAAATTCTATGACCGTACTATCGATTCAAATAAAGATTTCATTCATTTTTCTGAATTTTATGTTTTTTTTTTTGAACAACTTTCCTATAGCTTTTAAAAAATCACCCTTTACTTGTACCTCGTTAGATTGTTCCCCGGTTCGAATTCCAATGAAAGCTAAGTTAATACGCTTTATTCGATATCAAATCTGGTCCAGTAACCATTTCCTGGCAGCCCACTTACCTAGCTTCCTAAACGGATACACACTTTAAACGCCTATTGGATACGATAAATTGCTGTCACAAATAAAGTAAATCAAGTGTATTTCCTTGTTTGTTTGCTTTTGCCTTGTACGTCATCTCCAGCATCTAAGGCGGCTTCTAAACCATGAAAGGCTATCGAAATTTGTCTTTTGACCAACTTTCAACAAAGTTTCGCTATTATTTAGCTATTTTATAGTTTCCTACGGTGTAGAAGCCGCCCAACCATCCAGCGTAATGACAGACTCGAAAACAACCCAGCGACTGGTTGGCCACGTCCCGATTGGCGCATGTACAACAAAGATAATCTGAACCAAATTGACGTGCAATTGCTGATATACTAGTAGACTAAGAAGAGGTTTGTGCAGTTGATGCTCAGTCCTAAACACTCCACTACAATGGTGAACCGCCCTTATCACGAGCACTGTCTGCTAGAGATCAGAGACCCCTATCTGGAGCCGCACTGCACTATCTTCAGAAGAAGTCTGATATTCTTACGAACAAGAACGATGATAAATTGTCACACATATCCATAAAATAGAAGCATTTTTCTTTTCCTCGTTTTCATTTTATCTGCAAACACCAGCGGCAAAATGTTTTCATCAAATTTTTCCCTCCAGACTTGCGCAAACGAACATAATTTAGACAGTTCTTGTGAGGTTGACAACTTCTGATTTTTCAGGAAAGTGACTCAGCACGAGGTCGTTGTGACTTGTGAGTGAGACACAGGTGTACCAGAACACGGACATCAATTAAATCAAATCAGGTTCTCCGACCACATTAGGTAGGTTCTTTGTGTGTTTACTTTTCTTTTCTGTCACCAATCACTTGTCAAAATTCGTCGCTTCAACCTGAGTACGTGTTCTTTTGAATTCGTGTCATACAACAAGAATTGTTCCTGGAAAATCAGAAGTGCATGTAGTTCTACATGTGCTTCTAGTATGAACGTGACTTATGCGAAAACTAGGGTCGTAGTGAGTCAAGCTATGGTCTGGCGCAGTCGTCACACAACTATTGTGAACTTTGCATGACGATCGTGACTGCATTTAACAACGATTCGCTGTCAACTTAAAGATGAAGTGAAGCTGATGCAAGCGTGATGCAAGAAGTGATGACAATTGAAAGCGCCCACCTCGGCTATGTCTGTTATGAAGGGCAGGATTGTGGATCGATGGCAAGTTGTCCTTGGCAGTGGGTGCAGCAGCAACAAGTTTGTCTTCTAATCCACCACACGATCGATCAAAAACACAGTTGATGCTGCAATTGACGACTGAGACACAGGCATAAGTTCACATTTCCAATAAGTCTTGCTTTTGCATCCTTTTTGAGGATTCTTAAAAGAAGCTGGGCGGATATTTCCTGTCAGCCATATAACCTCGTCAAGATGAGGAAGTTTATGAAACGGTGTAGAATTGTCATCGTTCTCAGTATACGATATGGTGGGCGGACGCAAGGCAGTAACATTCTGCGACGATGGTAGTGCTGAGAAGCAGTTTGGATATGCTTTAGTGGCCAGCATCGACAACCAAAAAGATAAGGTCAAGTTGAAGAAAAAGTCAAAGACCAAGTATTTCTTGAGAGTCCTCAACAACAATCACCGTTCTCGAGATCAGCTTCGACAAACTGACGACGAAGGAAGTATCGAGGGACATGAAAGACCCGTCAAGAGGAAAACAAGAACAAATGGTTCTTCCAAAAGTTTCGATTTCAATTAAATTGTTGCAGTGTGATGTAAACAAGCGACTGTCTTTTTGAACAGTGTAAAGAATATATAAAGAATCAATCGCATGCATCAGTAGAGTTTCTTCAATTGCTCCCTCTGGTATGGATTCACTTAATGTGACCACCTTTCATCTCATTTGCTAATATGGTGTGCAATCAACCGAAACCTAATTAAGAGAGCAAACAGAGACGACTTTTTTAAATGGAGTCAGCAAACAGTTTCTTTGGATCTCAACGCGTGAAACTTAATCCAAAACACCCGTAAATCAGTGAAGCGGCAACGACAAGTAATCATTGCTTGTTTCGAATGAATGATTATGTCGTTTTGTATTGAATTTAATTTGTGTATGTTAAGGCAAGAACACATTTTTTGTGTTTGACTGAATAACGATGCAGACGGGGGTGGATCTGGGCCTCAATCAAAATACCTCTCCAGTGAGTACGATCTCTAGCTAGCTGCTTTCAATTGAGTACACCAAGTTGATTGAGGTCCTTCTCCACAGGCATCCACAGGCGAATAACTATCCATGACCGCCAAATAGCCTGTTTTCTTCGCAGCTACAAGCAGCAGACTGTATAGAGCAGTCACATGAGACCAGCATGGGCCCGGATGAGGACCCGTATTCAGAAAGCTGATTTCTATTGACAAGGTGATAGAAATGGCTGACGCTAGCATTGTTTAGTACGCTAAATTCGGTTCCTAAATGGTATTTCTTCTTGTGGAGAGGGTGCTGCATGAGCAGCGTCTACAAAGGTCATTGCAAAGGAGACCTATTCTGAAGCCACTGGCACAATTTCCCTTATATCGCTGGCATGCACAGCCTGCTTTGGTCATTTGAGCGTTTAAAACTGAAAATACTGGTAGATTTGCCAGATTTGTTTCGTGATGCATGCTTATCGAGTTCTTCGGCATTGTAATTTCATAGAATGTCACAGTCTGCCGACACTCACGTGAAGTCGATCCTTAGATTCTTGGTCAGCTCATCACGAGTTTGGTGGCTTTCCAGGGAAGTCTTTGAGTGAAAAGTGACTGCTTCCAAGTATCGGATTGCAGCTTGACTGGACGAATAAAGGCCTATCACGCTGTTCTTCAGTCAAGACAAAACATTTTTTAATCGCTTTAGTTCGCGCTTGAAAGATACCTGTAGATGCCGAAGCCTATTCTCAATCACTCGCTTTTGATCCATCTTTGAAGATACTCGGAAGATCATCCACAGTCTGATAATCAGACTTCCATTAGCGTCTAGAGGGAATACTGGGTTAGAGCTTCTTCTTGAAGTAACAGGATGTCCGATCAATTGCAGTGAAGGTCGAAAGTTGTGATCTGACCGTCTTCATCCATGCATCGTGAGCAGGATTCGTGCGGCATGTACTCTCGTAGCGCAGTGGGCTGTAGGGGTTCATGTTAGGTAGCTGATGTTATACGAAAGTTGCAGCTGACAGTTTAAGCCTAACAATTATATGCACAGGCGTGGCTTTAATCCCCATTTTGTTTGCAACCCTTTTACAGTAGTATGGGGCCGTAGAGACTTTACTACTGTTGCTATTTATTGTTTGCATAACTGAACGTTGATGACCAGACCAAAAAAGAATATGCACTGGCAGTGTTATCTTTGTGCTATAGACTGAGCGAGGTTTAAATGCCATTAGTACGAAGTGAGTGATTTTGGTGGTGGCCCGTGGCGTTGTGGGTATGTGCGTCGACTCCTACGCACTTGAACCTACCCGTCTAGGTTCGATTCTTGGTACGACAAGAAATACTTTTCACAGTCCCACCTCTTTCGAGTCAGTGACAATGCTCAAAGAGTATAATTGTCTAGAAAAAAGCTTCTCAAACTTGGCCGTTCGGAGTCGGCATAAAATTATAGGTCACTTCCACTCGTGATAGAACAATAGCAACACGATTGGTTGCTGACAAGCTAGGACCTGGCCCTCTACGGGCTTTAGCGCCACCCAGATATATTAGAGTGATTTTGAATACGAGTTCAAAGTTTTTGACATCTGGTCAGCATTTTAGACTGTTTTCTTGCATCATATAATTTACAAAAAAGACACTAGCTTCCATAACGAACATAAGAAAACGTCAGTCAGTCAGCGAATACACATAAATGAAACAATGAGATCATAATAACCACTTTGTTCAGTTTCGTTAACTTTTGATTTTTAAAGAGGGAGCGAAATCAATCACTTTCTACTTTCGTAAGTGGCAGTCGGTGTTGGAATTTTGAGTGCTTGTGGAAAGTGCTTGTGGGAACTTTGACATTTGACGATACTTCAGGCAACTTTTCGTGTGCTTCTGATAAAATCTTCAATTGTGATTGAGCCTTAAGAGTGGTAGCAGAATGATTGTGGATTGCGTGTTTTAAATGCTTTTTTTCAATCCATTTACTAACTATCAACAATGATTGCTAATTAGTGGCAGATTAATTTGGAGTAAGCAAGTTCAGAATGATAAGGGCTTAAACGGAACGTTCCCAAAACAATTCAATGCAATAACCGTCTCATCGATGTCTATCAATATTTCAGAAAACTGTCTGCATTCACTCACAATGTTTGCTAATCATATCATTCATCTTACAACACAATCAATGACAACAACTAGAATTCAACTTGAATGCTTTGCTGCAAATATTCAAGCCAACATTTGATTCACAAGAGCCCTTGAAAAAAATCGGATCAATTTTCCGCTCCTTCATTATTTCAGTCTCAGACTCAGCTCATATAATGCTGTCTAAATAATTGCACAGAATACTCGCCTGATTTTGATGGCCAAACAACGAGAGCGTTTCGGTCTCGTTTAATAAATGACATCAGCACGAGTCCTTAACATCAGATAAAAGTCAGATTGTGAATCTAGTCTTTTCAAAGGCATTCCCATTCGCATTCAGCCCTCTGCCACCCGAAGCGCAATGCACATCGATGAGTATTTATGTATGTGCCGCGTTGGTACTCAGCACATCGAGATGAACTTTCCCTGCATTGGCCTTGATCCAATTGAAAGAGGATACCCTAACCAGACACAGTCGAGGATGCTTGCCAACAAGGAAAAGGAACAACCTTTTCCGATGGAGAACTTCTCCAAAAATAACATATTTCTTGTTTTATATTCATATATTTTGAGGAGGAGAAAATCGATAAATGAAAATTTGTACATATTTCGTCATTTGTCCTCGTCCTCGTCCTCTAGCTTGGCAGGCAATCAGGCAGGCACGCAGTCAGTCAGTCACCGGCCGGCTGTTTGTTGGTTGATTTTTGTGTCTGCTTACGTTCGCAGTTTAACCCCACTAGACTGCGTCCCGATTGTTCTGTGTAATTCAGTTAATTGAGGTTGATTATTTCTACCCTAATATAGAACGCGAGAGATTACCCGGTTGATTGGCTAGGAAAAGCGGGGTTGATATAGAACGCATCACCTCTGTCTCCACCGGCAATCCAAACACACACGAAAAATACGTGCCTGCAACGTTGAGGGCCCCCCACCCCGCCAGATGAAAGGGAAAAGTGACACGAGGTGAGGTGGAGTGCCGGTGGTGATGGCAAGCGCTTGAAAGTCTTGAACAACCTAATTTTTCCGTCAGTCTCTCGGCATTTATCGATCAAATAAGTCGAGAATAACTAAGACTTCACTTTCAGTGAGTAATAACGTTATCCGGAGCAGCAGCAGATGGGAGACGACTTGCCCACTCTCACTCCCTCCCTTTCTCTTTGCCTCGGTGTTCTTCTTTGGGCCTGCCTAATGGAGTGGAGATGAAATTTGATTAGAAATACAACCGTGATACTAAAAAGATATATAAACTCCTATACTCTGCCTGTCCGTTTGTGTTCGACTGTGGCTGTGATGATGTGCTGGCGTGTAATTTGAATTTGTGAAAGTAGTGCTGCTTCTGTGTGCCACACGCGGTTGATGCGATTTGCTGCAACAATAGTCGCGTCTTCTCTGCTTCTCCTTAAGACTGAGAGGAAAATTAATATGCACTAGAAAGTCAATTCTCGGCGATGAGTTGTGCGCGACGAGAGAAATATGAGGAGGAGATGATTGGTGCTGGTTGGTGGCCGAGTGCTTGTGTAGTCTCGTTAGTTATGCCCGCGAAATTTGTTCGATCTTCCTAGAGTCACCATGCCGTCGTGGTTCAAAAAGCATTTTGCCTGCTTCCGGCGTAAACCGATCGCCTTGCCAGCGGAAACTCCTCCGACCGCCGACGAGGTGTTGATTGAAGAGAAGCCAAATGATGACAGTGTCCTTGCATCGGTTGATCTCAACGGGAACAATGATGACATCGATGCATCGAAAAGTTCAACGTTCAAAAAGTGTGATAAAAATAAAAATAAAATCAATCGAAACTCAAATCATTCGAATTCGAAAAAGAACTCGTCCTTGCGGAAGGATACGAGCAATAATAACGCAGTTGTAGTGTCCAGGTACTTGATAGAAGGCGAGGGGAATCAAAAGGATGACGATCAAGGTACGATGACGGCAGTGTACTGTGTGTTGTGTTAGTTCTCCGCGCAAACTCATTATTTCGCATTCCACATTTGGTGTCACTCATGTGTACTCACAGTTTGTTTTATTTTTGTTTTTCAGGCCGAGTGCATGCAGCAGTGGTATCGAAAATTAACGAAGCATCACGATCATTTACTGTTGAGTGGTATGAACGGGGTGAAACAAAGGGCAAAGAAGTTGAACTGGATGCCATATTACAATTGAATGAGGATATCATACAGGAGCGACATGCTCCACCCGAACCAAAGATACCAGCAACAGCACCAGTCCCAGTACCGACACAAGTCTCAGCACCGATGAATCTATCGAGAGTGAGTATCAAATCGAAATTCGATATGTTCTACCCGTAGTCTGTTAATTAATATTGCCCACAAAAATTAAACAAAAAAAAAAAAAAAAGAATACGTTGAATTTGTATCGTTACTTCTCCCACTCACACCTCGAAGTTAAACAAGAACGAATATGCGCTACGTGCATACTGTAAAGTTTGCAATTAGTTGGAAAGTTAACGTGCCACTCCTTTCAAGATAGTGGACTTTTATTTATTATTTTCTTTTGTTAACAAAAAACTTAGGCAAATTCAATTTAACCCACATTTAGAGAGAGCACTACCAAGCTAATGTTTATGAATTTTGTTTTTCGTTTTGTCAGTTCTTTGATTGAAAGAGAATGAGAAGAAGGGTATTCAGTTGACGAATTGTAGTATTTTTTTTTTGTTTTTATTTCATGTTACGTTTCTTTTTTTCCCCCTAACACCACATCCCCGTCGACATTGTGGTGACTATAATGTTACCATTTAATCGGATTGCGAACATCGAGTGTGTTTCAATGTTCACTTGGTTTGTATTCTTTGTTTATGTGTGTGAGTCCTTGGTGTTCAATTTTGGACGACGTATAATTAGCTGGGAAGTCACTGAGTCGCGATATTTACAATCATTTATTGAATTGTTGGTAACCATGTTTTGATTGGGGATTTGTTCAGGATAACAACTCTTCTTTAATCTCCAAAACAAATTTCGGCTGAATGTTTAATTTTCGTTGCACCCTGTGAAACCTTGTACTAATCGATAGTATGACCATCAGATTGAAATCGCTGCGCATGTGGAATGAACTCCGCTCTGCACACTCCACTATCCTATCCTTAACTAGTCGTTGAGCATTTAAATCGTCTCCTTTCGTCGGGACCATGGGGAATGCAAATTCCAAACGCTGCTCTGCTCGGTTCTGGGGTTCGCGCCTGAGAGCAAAATCTCGTCTGGAAAGTTGTTCATCTTGTGTGTGGCAGCGAAGGCAACGAGATACCTTCGAGAATGATTTCTCAACCAGCATCCTCTCAGATCACACTGGAAGTCTGAACATCAGGCGCTGGATGACCCTCTACGAGTACAGGATGCCTCATCACAAAACAATAATGGCCTCCTCTCGATACAAAACAACCACTCAGTCTAAGTAGGCTGAATGTCAGAACTCTTATCGGCGTTAGATTAGGCCTTCCCTACAATCAATTTTGTAAAAGCTGAAGAGACGGGTCTTTGCAATTGCATCGCTCACGAAGAAGTCACTTGGAAGCATTCTATTTTACCGAGCTAAGCAGCATTAGTGTCAGACATCTCCAATGCTCTATCAAAAGCATGATCTGGTTTGCGGAACAGGATCAATTATGTCTGCGTGGTATGTGTTACCACGGGCCTAAGCTGCCTAAGTGTGACTGCTGTCTACCAGAAGTGTATTTTAGGGATCTAAACATCCTATTGCCATTCCGACTACCGAATCACTGTAGAGTTTTTCAGGCAGAGACCCTAGCGACTAATGAACCCCTGTCTTGGCTTAAACACAAGTAGATATCGTCATCTGTTCCGACTGCCGGGCATTCATCATATCTCTGAGCGCAGTCGCTTTTAATTGAAAGACTTAACTGAATTGCCGCCTATCTCTTAAGGAGATGGCCAAGTATGTTAGCATCCAACTTATGTGGGTTCCGGGACAATGTAACTGACATACCAGAGAAGTGTGAAGCGGAAGAACTCGCTAGAAGGGGTACCAATTCTTCGGTAGGCCTTCCGGATAGAGATATGCCACTGCAAAGCATCTACTTAAGTTTGAAACACTTACTCACTTAAATCGTAGACGGTCTACGAGCATTAAATGCCTCTCTACAAAACAGCTATGGTCTACCATAGATCCAACACTCTCACGTAGCCTGATCAGATTGAGAAGACTCAACCTTAGAAACATTATCGGCGTATTTACCGGGCATTGTGCCATTAGTACAGACGCCTCCCGACTAGGCCTCCCCTTTAATGACTTCTGTAGAAGCTGTAGGGACGACGAGGAGGAAGAAACTATTACACACATCTTCTATGGAATTGCAGTGCTCTCTCTACACGTAGAAAATGTCAGTTTGACGCCTAATACTTCAATAACTTGACAGAACTAAACAGTCAACTCCTTTGCTTCATCAAAAGCGCCAACTGGTTTGTGGAATAGGGTTTCAGAGGGATTCGCGTGGTACGCCAACGGGCCTACTCTGGCAAAAGTGTGTGCTACCAGCAGTTAGCCACTACAACCTAATCTACTAGAAGTAAGCCACTACAACCTAACCTAACTTATAGCTACCATTTCCAACCATTTCCAAGTCTGATTCAAACCTATTCGCAGATCAGGAACAGAGTTTAAGGATGAGTCGTCTGTACTAAAAAAACAAAATTCTTTTTAAAAGTACAGCTTGACAATGGTTGCCCTTAAACTACTCTACAGATTTTATAAAACCTTCACTAACTCCACTAATTTTTTTCATACAACGCAGAAAAAAAACTGCTTTCAAACAACCCGGCAGAAAGGAATCTCGTAAATTTCTCCTAGACACCACCGCCTTTCACAAACGCTGTCAGAGCTAGAGGGCAAATTATGAGACAATTCTGTTTAACCAAATTTGAGGTTTATTTTCTCCTTTTTTGTCGGATGGCCCTACAGTTCGGGGTCGACTTCTGCTACTTGACTTATTAAAAAAATAACACTGCTGCATAAAGTCCACAAGATGCTGGCAAGGAGTGGGTATGTTTTTTTTGTACGACACTCCATTGTTGTTGGATATTTGTCGGTTTGGCGGCTGTTACATGATTTTTTACGATCACACATGCAGGAACTATTGTGGCCAACTCCAGAACCTCAATTCTTCAGAAACCAATTTATTAGTGTTTTTTGGGTCGTTGTCTTGCTTGTTGGATGGCCCATTTAAGAGGCATCTCGAATTCGTCATAAGGAGAAGATGTTGATGCAGCAATTAAAAATGTAGGCCCCCTCCATGATAGACGGAAGCATGCCCAAATCAAGACTCCACCGTTCTTTACTGTTTTCTGGGTGTATTGTGGCAAATATTCTGTGTTGGGCAGACGACCCGCATACAACTTTACTTTCATCCGGGCAATGAACATTACAGCATTTTGTCACTGGGGCTTTATGTTATTTTAATGTTAACAGAATTGTATGTCTCAGAGCGTGCATCGCCGATCCATTTCACTTTCAAAACTAATTTCTGACAAATTCCGAGAAATAGACGATTTAAAGACAACTTTTCAGGCGAAAGTTGCTACCTAAAATCGACCATTTTCCGTGGTGTTGCGCAAATTCATTACATCCTCTAATCAACTACTAACTATCACATACGATTGGCATGCGCATGATTGGAGTTTGTGCGATGACGCAAATGTTGTGGTTGGAAAATGTAAATTTGCGTAAGTTAGCAACATTGTTTTCTGTGACAGCTGATTTGACAGTTCTTGGTTGTTTTGAGGTTAGTTTGGTTTGGCAATTCGTAATGCATATAAATGCGTTAGGTTGGTAGGTAGGTAGCGGCATTAATGCACTTAGGCCAAAGTAGGCCCATTGTACCGCCACGTGGGGGTTCCAAAGAGAAAATAAAGAGGGTTTCCGTGGTTTATGGCAGCCCGTTTTCTCAACAAATTTGAATAGCCCTTTGACTGGTATTTTGCTGAGGTCGTTTAGACTGTCGAAGAAGGAGGAGCCTATTGTGGCTTTCCAGATTGAGGCTAGAGCAGGACAATTTCAAAGGAGGTGTTGGGTGTTTTCCTCCTCTTCTTCCTCTGGGCAGCTTCTGCAGAAGTCGTTTGGGAATGGACCTAGTCTTTTTGCGTGAATGCCTAGTAGGCAGTGTTCGCTAATTATTCCCAGTGCAGTGTTAATTTTGGAAATGGGATCGCTTGCTCTTTTAGTATCAAGATTAGGCCAGATTTGTTTTGAGATTCGACACGTAATTCCTGTCGAACATCTGGCGTTGAGTTTCTTAAGAGATTATTAAGCAACTTTTTCCCCTTTTGGGGTATACGAGAAAAACTCGGCCCCCGCCGCCGCTAGCTTTTCTTTTATGACGCGGTAATCTGCCACTGCGGAGCAGTGGTCCGAAAGCCTTAAGGGCCCTTTATACTTTAAATAATAGGAATTTTTTGGGGCCAACTTACATAATTTGTCCACCTCCTTGGTCTCCAGTCCGAAGACGTTGATGGGCGGACATCTCTCCTTCTTGGCTGCTGCTGCTGGGTCTGCTTCTGAGGAAGTCGTTGTTGTTGCTGCTTCATTGGTTGTTGTTGCTGTCGTGTGGCAGGTGTGGAACGTTGCCCCAGATTATTAAGCTGTAACTTGAAAGCAGTAATAGGAGTGCCTATGTTACAGGAGAGTGGCGTGTGGTCTAGTGTCTAGTGGCGCGTTTAGCAAGCTCGTCAGCTTTACAGTTGCCCGGGATGTCTCTATGGCGTGGCACCCAACACAGGCGAATGTTGACCTGTTCGAATATCTCGTTAAGAGATGCGCGGCAGTCGATTACTAATTTTGAGTTTATAGAAAACGATACCAGGGATTTAATTGCTGCTTGGCTATCAGTGGAATGCAGATATGGCGGGCATAAATCACGTTTCATCTTAGCCAGGACAGGGCTTTGCTAATCGCCAGTACTTCCGTTTGGAAGACGCTGCAGTGATCAGTCTTGGATTCATCTGTGTAAAAGTGAACGTCATACCGCCATATCACAGGTTTCTGTCGGGGGTAATGTATAAATGTGTTAGGTGCTCTTTATGTGCTGGTGGAATGATGATAGTCAAAGCGTTATAGTCAACTATGGGGGTACGGAGACATGATTGCTAACATTTTCGTGCAACACGTGGATTTGGAAGCGAACATTCGATGCGTTATTGCAGAAGTATTGCCTATACTGTGTACTGCGAAAAGGATGTGAAAATTTGACATTTAGATAACCCAATCCTACTCAGTGCCATACAATCTGTCACATAAATTCAATTTCAGTGATAATTTGTTTCGCATGTTGATTTGGTCAGAAGTTCGTCTATATTCACCTTCACCTCACTCAACTCAAATGGTTTCGTTGTTGCTGGATATTCAGAATTGGTTCTTAAAAAATGTTCAAATACTACTCGCACGTGACCAGCTATGTTTTTGCTATTCGTAGTTATTTTCCCGTTAGTTTTTGGTCACTGCACTGGAGCACTCGGACTCAAAAACTGGTCCATTGTACTACCAGGCAACAACCTACATTTAATGAAATTGCATGGTATTCCGTAGGACACACAACACAAATTTAGGTGTTCGGTGAAGGTGTAATGGCCGTAGCGTCAAGGTGTCGTCTGCAGTCTTTTCTGTTAAGAGATAACATGCCGCGAATTTCTTACAGACAGTACGAAGCATGCGCTTCATTTGTCTACATCCTGGAGTGCCACCTCCGGTTGTGCTCTCGAGAAGCCATCGATGGAAGTCCTAACCGAGGACGCGGGTAGTCCCAACACAGGTTTGAGTTCTAAGAGTACCTCCTATGATCCTTGTCTGGATCGGCGATCTAATTTCTCTTGATGCCGTGTTGGCAGTACCCAGACGAGTCGTAGCGAATTTAAACTGCCGACCAAATTCAAAGAAGACTTGCATTCCTGGACTATTCTGGAAGCAGTTAAAGGATTATGTAGGGAGGGCCTTAATCAAAGCCTGGCTGTTGCTACAGACACAAATACTTCGCCCCTTCCACCTATTCTTCACAATATTATTCGTGGTCATTTGGATCGCATAGGTTTCTGTTTGCAAGACCGACACAAATTTATCTAACGATGTGTGCAGGCTAATGTTCTCGCCCTCCACGAAGACGCCAGCGGTAGACCTTACTCTTGGAGCCATCCGTGAGGATCCGACAACATTCTTTTCCTTGCTCAGATTCTGGCCAGAACCAGTCCAGATTCGTAGTTGCTTAGGTTTCAAATGCAGTTTCAATTGTCGACTAGCCAAAGTGGAAGATTGCTATGCGTTTGCGATAACTTGATTAAAATGTTTCGAATTTTAACTCAGCTGTCGATTTGACTGGAATCACCTCCACACAAAACTTAAATTAAGAATTCTGATTTCCAATTCGTGCTAAAATATCACACCAATCAATCAGTATAAAAGTGAAATCACCCCTCTCATACGGAACAAAACATGATTTCCTCACCAAACTTTCTAGGTCAACTAAAATTACATCCACTCTGCTCCGCTTATTACAACATAATCATTGCGAAAAAGAGACCTTATCTCAAAAACAATTCCAGCCGACTACTAAGTAATTATCTGAACTTATTTCGGCACAAGCCGTTGGAATTTGTTATTCAGATTTATTTATTTCGCTCACAAATGCAAACGGAATGAAATGCCCCCCGAATGACACCGAGTTTCCATTCATCCTTCACCTACTCTGAGACCACTCATAATTTACGGTGGGAGCATAAAAAGTGGTTCCTCTTTTTAAAATGGATCCATAAAACAGTCGCCAGTTTCTCGTATGTGCTTCGCAATGAAAGCAGGAAATTTCGGTTTGAGGAGGGAAACTTCTGTTGGTGATAGCATTTAATTTTTGGTGTTTTTTTTACCCCTGGCTTGGTACTGCAGAGCAATTGAAATGGAAAGGGGGAGTTTTTTTGGTTCATAGACAACATTGATGGTGGTTTTCACCATCTCAGGAATCGGTAATGGTAGATAGTTACAATCACTTATCATGATTGCTACTGCTTGAGCGAATGGAATTGTTTTCCCAAGCGCTGCATTATTTTAAGTCTGATGTTTAGTTTCGCCTGTCTCGACCATTATTTGGGGTATAATTTGGAATTTAGTGATGTCCTAGTTAATTTCGAAATGGAATCATCGGGGAGGTACTCTTAAAAAGTCAGTATCGTTAGCAGAGGATAAAGTTGCTGTGAGAGCACTCGCAAGAGTTTTCGGAGAAGAAAAGGATGATGATGGTTTCAATGATTCTTTTACATATTAAGTTTGTGTATCTGAATATATAATATGTAGGTGTGCTAGGTGAAGGTAAGAGTAGCTGCCTACTCATACCAGTCACACTTAGGCCAATATATGGTCATTCCTGCACCTGGAACCAGTTGGTGCTTGTGACGAAGCGGAGTACCAGGCTTATGCCGTTCGATTATTCATTTCGATAATGCTGTTGTAAAAGTGGGCCCCTAGGTGTAAGTACCTACGACTAGCACTGCACATGCAGAGGAGGTGATGTGTAGTTTGTACCTCCTTCATCCATGCAGCTTCTGCAAAAATCATTTTATGGCACACCAATTGTGCACACCAATAGTCCAGTGATGACACCCACGAGGACGCTAAGTGCAGGTTTGCTTAGCTTAGTCTGAGCAGACAGAATCATCGTCTCATTGAGCTCATTGAGATTATGTACTGGCCATATTTCCCCTGTTTTAAGCCAGATGGTGTCTGCTAGTCACTTGTGGTTGATTGTTTTGTCTGTATCAATCTTGATGAGATGCTAAGCTGTAGCGAGCGCCATGGATGTTGTATCTCCTCCCAGTGTGAGAGAAGAGGTTGTATCCACATAAGGCGTGTATTGAAGTGCCTAGTCACCTCGCGAAGACACATAGTCGGCATTTTGGGTATGATTTGGAGTTGAAAATGGCATTATTCAGGGATTGCGACTTGCCATGACTGGTCATTTGTTTGTGCAAAATGAGTTTGCGGATGCTGTGTTCCAACGCAGTTATTCGCATAGCTCCAAAAAAAAAAAAAAAAGATCTAACGGCGATATATCACACGATCTTGGTGGTCAGTTTTCATCATCAGAAAATGCGAAATAACTCGTCTTCAAACGTCTCATGTTTGATTTGACATCGTCTTGTTGAAAGCACACATATGTACATATCCATTCCACCTTTAGGTCAATCTAATACGGTTAACGGTCGTATATCGATGAGAATTGATTGCAATATGTTACACTTTCCACATTTTCCAAGAGGTATGAGTCTAATCAGACATGTTTCTTAAACTTGAAGCAACCAGAATGGACGTACGTTGACATATGTATATAAGTCAGCAATCGAGCGACGTAATGATTTAAGTGACCAATCTGCTATCGCCATTTCTAAGGCATTTGACAGTGTTTGGCATCAACCTCTTTTGTCGAAATTGTGTGCCTATGGTATCGATGAATGGATTAGAAATTACCTTTCAAACCGTTCAATTCAAGTTGTTTTCGATTGGTTCAAGTCTTACATGCACCCCAAGGCTTCGATCTGACTCCGACACTCTTTGTCATTTTTATAAATGGTCTCTGTCTGCTACTTCTAATCCAATGACAGCACCCTCAGATTCCATATTCCTTCAGCTTTCAATTGGAACGGCAGCGTATGTTAAGCACATTGAATTACGATCTTGGCAGCATAATTAACTGGGGAAAGAACAACAGTGGAATTCAATACTTCAAAAACTCTATCCTGTCTGCTGTCACTTAAGCAAATTCTTGATAATCAGTCATTATTCATGAATGGCGCCTGTGTCGATGAAACCGGAAAGCTTTCCATCCTTGATGTGTGTATCAACACAACACTTAGCTGGAACGATCATATATTTGTGGTCGCCAAAAATGTTGCAAAATGTTTATGTTTCATTAATCGATGTAAGAAATATTTCACCCCCCTCTGATTTGGCTTTCATTTATAAGGCGTATATCCGCCCCAAGCTTGAGTAAAACGCTCATATCTGGGCTGGTGTAAGAATCCTGAAGCGAGCGATAAAACTTACGTACCGTCTCTTCTTTGTCGTATTTTGTCGGTATTTTAACAAACGATGATCAAGTGAGCTAGCCAAATGCATTCCTCCTCTCCATGAATTCACCCGCAATACTCGTCTCGCCATGAATGCTCATCAGTTTACCTTTAAGCCCACTTCCGGACGCACAGTTCCATTTAGAGACTTGTTCTTCAGCCACACTACGCGGATATGAAATGCTCTTCCCAGCCCAATATTTCCCACAGACTGCACAGGCACATTCGCTCCCTTTCTCCCTCTATACATCTATCGGCCCGTGCTGTGTCTTGACCCCAGACAGTTAATGGTATTAGCAATACCTTGAGCGCGCAATCTCTGCCACCACTATCACAGCTTCCCTCGGTTTCGTCAAGTTTCGTTCAATTGTGCTGATTTAAGTGGGAACGAAATCAATCACTCTACGTATGCATATACATTTTTGTTGGTTTTGCGACTGAATATTCTCAGATATAATTGTGGAATCTCAGAAAGTTGACGACTACTTAAGTCTATGTACCTACATTATGGTTGGTTTTAGCCCTTCGGAGAGTATTAGAAGTTTATATTTCTCAGTGTGCTTTTGAAAGTCTCAGGTGGCGACATCTGTGATGTTTTGTTGATTTGATGCTCACAACCTACACATTCTTCACTTTTCATTTCGAATTGTAAACGACAAAGAAATCTTAAGTATTCGCAATATCTGAAGTTCACTCCAATCAAAAAACGCTGTAATTTTAAGTTTAATTTAAAGATCTTTGAACGAGATTGTGGCGTATACATCCGCCTTAAACGTTTAGTTTTTTTCATAACAATGGGCATTTATTTGGTTTTTTTTTTGATACTTTCCTGGTCATTTTGAAGACTTCTCCGGAAATGACTTCAACAATTTCCTTATTGAATGACGAGTTAAGTGGTTACCTCTTGTTGCAGTCTGTTTGTAACATTGCTTCCATTTTCCCTCGTGGATCATTGTTTGAATTGATAACATCTGATTGCCACGACTAGAGAGAAAACGTATTTCGTTTTCTCTGTCCAAAATGACTTCGAAATTGATTAACATCAACTAACGTCCCTCCAATTGAGGATATGAACTATTAAAAGCAAAATTGTACCGAGGCGAGAGAACCTACTAAAAATGTCTAAATTCTCTACCCTCGACAGATGCAACGACTGTCCATTGGATTGATTACTTCATCATCAAAATTCAAGCATAAATTACATAATTACAGCATAGTCCGTCTCTCTTTTGCTGCATGAGCTGTCGACGACTTTAAGCAAAAAGAATGTAATTTTCCTAATTGCATTCACAGTGCTTTTCATTCACTTCTCGAGCGCCCTTAATGGATCCTTTTGTTGTCAATTTCTGCATAGAGTCGTGTTACAGACAATACGCCCACAAAAGTGCACTGAACCTTAAGAGGAGAAGCTCTAGTGGCCTCGTTTCCTCCCCCCCATTAACCCGCTGCATAAAGTTCAGTTGAAATTTTACAGTTTTTTCTCATGGTTCATGGTATCCTCGGAGTTGGCACACGTGTGAATCATGTCTTCGTACAATTAAACCATATATCCTCCCCGTATGACATGCAATGATTCCTCTTTTTCTCAAACTATTTCTGCCATGCACTCCCAGCCCGAGTGGCCATTTCCCACACATCCATGACCTGTCCGAAAGCAATTCGAAACGAGGTTAATGCAGCTTACAATCAGAAACTTCATTTCGAAAAGACTTTGAACCAATTCCAGTTTGCTCATTGCCGCCGATTGTGATGTCCGTCGTGAAGTCGTCCCTTAGACATAACCTAGGCTTCCTCCTATTTCTGTGCGTGATACGGCTGTTGCCTGGTGGCGGCTTGAAACTAATTATTATGCTTATTCCTTGTCGCCGCGCACAGGTTGCTAAGGAGGCCGCCTTACTTACATCGATTAGCCTCATGAGTTGCTATGGCAAGGCTAGGTGGTTTCATCTTTTTGTTTGTTGAGTTTTGTTCCCTCGCTCTCTTCTCTTCCTTGTCCGCCTGGGTTTGTTTTTGCCGGCAAAGTTAAATGGGCGATGACGTAGGTGGTGTTGTCATTTTGTATTAACTAAATCCCGGAAAGGTGAACATTATAAAGCAAAAAAAAAAAACGACAGCAAATGTTTTCCATATTTATAGCAGCTTATGCGGCGGTGAGTCTTTTGTCTTTGTTCCGTGTGTCATTTCCATTTTTTTTTCTTGTATTTCTGTGTGGACTCTAGGGTAAAAGCATACAAAAACGACGAGCGACATTCATTCAATGCTAATTACAATTGTCTTTATGTTCTCTCACTCTTTTTATTTGCTTCTACATTCATGTGAAAAAAATGTTCAATAAATCGTAAACTAAATAAATGTAAACCAACGTAAAAAAAACCCAAAACAACCAACCTCCCACATGATTAACCCCACCACAACCATCACAATACCAGGAACCGTCGCATTCTTCGATCGAGGAGGAAGATGAGGAAGACGATGAGGAGCTCGAGGATAACGATGGAGTTGAACAGATGCGCACTAGCACTGGCGGTACCAGTCAATCGGGTGGAACTGGCGGCAGTAGCAGCGGAGGGGGTACCCTGCCCATTCGCCAAAGTAATTCTAGGCTCGCATCGGTACAGAAAATTAATTCATTTATCAATCAAAACCAAGAGTTCTCTTCTTATATAATTTCTTTTCTTTATTTATAATTAATTTTTTGTTATTCCTTTTGTTTTCAATTTTTCTTAACGTATAAAAAAATATATTCTGTTGTGTGTTTATTGTTTGCTGTTGTACAATTTGACCTTTTTTTTCCCTAATTTTGTTGGCTTTCTTGATGTTGTTCTCAAACGCCACCAGCCATCACCACTCACTCACTCACTCACCACTCTGCAATTAATCTTTGATTTGCACTCAAAAGCAACACATTTAATCATCTTTTTTGCATTTGTATTTCTTGTATAGTGTGTGTACATATGTTGTAATCTCCTTGTTTGATCACGTCTATTCACCAGCGCCTTGCTGCATTTGTTTTGTCGGTGTGATGACACGTTGAACAATGAAAATTCACACAAATGAAAGAAATGATTTCGTTTTTCTGTTTGTTTGGAATCTGTGTGTCTTCTAATTTTTGTACCATACACGATTTGTTGTGTTTTTTAATTGTTTTTTTTATGATTTCCTTTATTTAACTTAGTTTTTTTTTTCTTTTTCTGTGTGAGATTGAGAGAATGCGGCGAATTCTTACTAAAGTTGGTTTTATTTCATTTTACAGAATGCAACACATGGTGCGATTCGGATGCTGAACAATGTTCAAAATGGTAAGTTGGCCTTTCTATTCGTTTTTAAAGGGTGTCCCGAAATTAACGCACTATTTGAATTAAATAGAAACACGCACACTTTAGTTTTAATTAATTTATTTAATTTTATTGAAAGAACATAAGATAGGGCTATTAGTAGACGCTTTATTTGCATTAAATATTTGCGCCTTCCTGGCGAGTTCATTCCTCTCAAGGGCAATCACTTGTTTCTTAAGAGCAATGACCTCTGCACCAAGCATTTGAGAGGCAGTGAGAGTGCTCTCCTCTAATTTGTCAACTCGAGCGGCTATAGTTGAGATTGTGTTATTTATGCCGTCGAATCGCTTGGCCCAACTTTCCTTGACTTCTTCGTTTTGTTTAAGAAGTCGTCACGCATCTTCTTAATTTCTCCAACAAAGCTACATTGCAGTGAAGCCGAGAGCGGATTTGAAAAAATGTCGTTGTGGAAAAAAGATTTTCGGATGATGAAGAACTCAAGTCCGCAATACATGGGTATTCTGCTTAACTAGAGATAAAACGCGAATTAATAATCACATTTATTGAAACATGAATGCACTAAAATAATAGCATTACTTGATAAATAAGTCAATTTATATATACAACCACGGCTTCACCCCGATACCGAGAATATATTGAATGCCCCTCGTAAGTTGGTCTTCCAATGTTTTGGTGGTGATCCCTTGTCCCTTGTCCCCTTGTCGTTGCTAAGAAGCGTAGGCTTTGGTGAAGGAGAGCTCACATTAGAAGAAGAAAGACCCTCTCTTTGCTGCTTGTTGCGAGTAGTCATGCCTGATGTTGAAATTATATTTTAAACGTTTGTTCACAAAAATGTAAGTGAAGCACAACGAACAGAAATAAGCACAGACGTTTGTAGAAGCAAAAAGTTGACTATACTAGGACTTAGTATTTAAGAATTTAGAAATTAAACTGTTACTAACTGGAGCGACACAAAAGAACGTCTATCATTCTGATTGCACATTCTGTTCCTCATCTAAAAGGAGACCGCATCAAGGATACGAAATTATTGCTGCCAGGCGTGCAAGAAGCAAAACAAAGAATAGTACCATCCGGAGAGAGAACTTACATTGTATTATGTCAGTCAAAGCCTATGTCTGACTTTGAAGCCAGCTGAAAGACGCATCGAATCCTATTACATTTGAGCACAGAATATTTTATTCACAGGTTAGCTCTGTTGCGTTTTGGAGTAGGTTAGCTTAGGCACGTGGGTAGGCGGCGCTAAGCCACGTCTCACTAAGGTTCTCTTGGACCCATTTTGATGCCCTCTTCATGGGCATCTAACCTCTTAGCTCCTACTTCGTGCTTGTCATGTTGGTGTGTTGTCATCCTAGTATCCTTATAAACCTGAAAAGAGATTTTAGAACAATATTTGTTAGATCCTGGAGGTCCTGCAAATATGTTCTCCCAGTTTTCTGTCTTTCTCTCAAACTTGGCCGTTCGGAGTCGCCATAAAACTGTAGGTCCCTTCTACTCGTGAGAGAACGCACAACACGAGTGGTTGCTAAGAAGCTAGGCCCTGGCCCTCTACGGGCTGTAGCGCCACCCATATTATTAGTGTTCTGTCTAAATATGCAGACACTGAGACAGTAACAGATGTATTGAGGAGTGTCCTCTTTCTCCTCTAGTCGTTGGCTAGTCCCGTTTCAACAACATGATACTGTAGTAATTAAACACATCATTCAACAATGATGATTGATCGCGGACTGCACCGTTCTCTATTTCATATTCGTACACACGCTTGGCAAAAGTCAAGGCAAGCAAAACCAGGTGATCGCGTGCACATTGTCATACTCTTGAGAACCGCTGATTAGATTGGTTCCTAAGACAGTGCGGCCCAGATTGCGTTTGACAATTGTGGACGGACGCAATATGACGCATATCAGTTTTACTAAATACAAGACTTCAGATGATTATGACCAGTCCAACTACCGTCGATAACAGCGTTTTGGCGCATTGAAGGTGTTTTCCGGTTCTTGCACTGAATCCGAGTGGTCTCACAGGTTACTAGAGAGTTTTTTTCTCACCCACCTTTTCTTGACATCCTCAAGTTTGTTACACAGTCGTTTTCGGCACCTTTCCATCCAAGTTCATCCGCTGCTTCATTGCCGGTTAGACCCAGCATAGAGTATGCTGTGTTCTGAGATCCTTGATCTCTTCGCGGCAGCTTGGGACGAACTTGGACTTGATAGTTTTTTGCCGAAACTGCTTTAATGGCCTCTTGACTGTCAATTAGAATGGTAACATCAGCCGGTGGTATTTCCAACATTAACATCATTCTGGCCTCGACTTGGCTGGCTTTGACTGCCAGGACATCGGTTTGAACAACACTGCTATAGTCAGGGGTTCTGATAAAGCAGTGCATGTTCAAGAATTCGGAGAAAATGCCCGTGCCTCTATCATTTTGCATCTTCTATCCATCTGTGTGTACGTGGATAGTCGAATTATAGATCGGCTCATTTGTGGCCCACTCCTCCCTTCTTGGAAAATAGCACCGGAAGGGAATTTGCTTTGGTGTATAATTCACACCCAGCCTAATTCGAGCATAGTTTGGAAGCAGCATTTCTATGTCAGGATCTCTTTTTTGTTTGCGTATAGCCCAGAGTAGATGTGCGCCACAATCAACACGCCTTTCTCTGGCCAGATCCGTACACATTAAACGCAATCGTCTTTTGATTCAGCAAGGAGGCGATGACTCTTTGGGACAAAACCATGTTGTCCAACCACCTTACACGTTGTATATGTAGTACTACCCTTGTAGTTCCTGGTAGAATATTCTCCTCCACATTCCATCAACTCAAACATGACAACAATATACAACGCAAACAAACATATCACGCGCAGAACTCTTCTCTCGAACCGTGGGAAGGACTGCGATGATCAATGTTTTGCGTAAAGATCTGAGAGTGAAGACTATTTTACCGGAACCCAATGAAGCAGCGGTTGGTGAGAGTTACGTCTCCTTAACGGATTGTTCAGCCAACAACTTCGATGTCATCTGCGTAGGCTAACATCTGAATGTATTTGTGTAAGGTCATGCCTCTAGTGGAGGGTTGTAGGATTTGCACCCTCATCTCAAGAATGTTGTCCAAGGAGTCGCACCATAGGGCGTCGCTTTGTCTAAAAACATCGACAGTCTCGATGAATTGATAACCTTGATGGAATAGGGATAATCGTACGCACAACCTGACGAGTTTAGTAGGAATGTCAAGCACTGTATAGCTCAAGCACTGTATAGCTCGGCCTTGAAATCAACGAATAGCTGGTGAGTGTCGATATGTACTTTGTGGGGGTCTTTCTCTAACTTTACGACTGTCTGTCTGAGCAACTGTTAAGTTGATCTTCGATAAGTTGAATTTTGTCAGCCTTAAATCCTCTCAACGATCAAGTGAATCACTTTTATGTCCAAAGATTGGAATCATTATTCTTAGTTTGGCCTCGTCTCATATAGAGCATGACTACCACAGTAAAACTGAAAGTATTTTTGAAGATAACGCGAAGCAAAGTCGTTAAAAAGCTTCGAAGTTGAGTGGTTTGAATTCCATTTGTGTCGTGTTTCATTCATGTGATTAACACCTTTCAAAGTGTGGTAAATCCAGAAGAAAAACAGTGGTTGATTGGAAAAAGCCGTTTAGATCTGGTTTACCCATTCATTTTCTAAGACATTTCACAGTCTACGTTAATGCTGTCGCAGATGAAATGAAACCTTCCTTTGTGTTCATATTTTTGTAATCAGACCTCAGTGATATCGCACTTCATTGTAATTTTATGTATACTACATATTATGCTTTGAAATTGTGTTGTGTGGAAAGGAGTCAAGAGACAAGAAACGAGCAATGAATGAAATAAAGAGGCAGAATTGCGATGCGTGGTAGGTTTTATATTTTGAGTTGTAGATGTGGTAGAATTGAAAATTTCCGGAAAATAGATCTGGATATATGTATGTATCTACATATGAGTGGATTTCATTTTATTTGGTTAGCTCATGATTGATTGATGATTAGCTCAATCATGAGCTATCCTACTAACTACAAACTAACTCAACTAATGCGTGAAGGGAGCAGTTGTTGTTGTTATTATTACGTGTTTAAAGAATTTTGTATATACAGTGCGGATGAGTGAAAATTAATTGAATTGTGAGATAGCAACATTCTCCAGATAGAACCCGGACTGGGCATAGTTCGTTCGATGGAGGGGAGTGTCCGAAAAGAGATGCAGACAGACATAAGACGATGGGTTGCAGTTGAGTAAAATCACTTTTATGAAGGAATGCGAGTCGATTGTTCCAGTGAAAAATTTGGTACCCGAAGAGAATGTGAGCTGCATCGCGGCGTTCTTTTTTTCAAGGGTTTGCAACCCGTTCAAATGTAGTCGATCTTTATGGCGTGTTAAAACAAGGCTATCAGACGGTTGGAGAACCTGTAATTTAAAGCGTAGACATCTAAGTTGGACAGCTTCAATACTAATTGAGTAGCATGGGGATCAAATTTGACTGGCATTTAGCCGCACGTACATACGAAGGAGATTCCCAGTTTATTGTATGTTATGTAATCGAGAAGGTAATGATGTTGTCTCGATTTCCGTCTCGTTAACACGTTAATATTTGAGATTTGATTAGATATTCTCGCGTCTAAATATGGAGACATCCGATAAAATTGTGGATAGCTTACTATTGATCCACATGGCAGTTGAGGTAGTTGCTGATACATGGGATGGGATAGTCGGTGCTCGTTTCAATGTGTGTAATTTGTCGTAATAAAAGGTATCTAGCGGCAATCAGAGCTTTTCTTAATCATGAATGGGGTCTTTTCGGGCATTTGATATTTTTATAATAATAATGCGTGTGGCGCGACAGGCATATTGCTGAGCTGGCTGCTGTTCTATCATGATTGGATGGGAGCTAGGACGACAAGGTTTTGCAAGCATTTTGTAGAAAGGCATACGCTTTGAGCATTCTCAGTGAATCAAAAGACGAAGAGCCGTGCTGTATTCGGGTATTGAACACTGAACCCTAACAAAGAAGTCGACGTTACTACTTTCTAAGCAAAAGCGCGGCGGTTATTTTTTACTGCAGTACGCGGGGAACTCAATGTAGAGCAGCTGCTTCTTTGAACGGGATTGGTCATGTGGCACGAATGTTCTCATCTTCACGACTTCCGAGACGTGCCATGACTGCGATTCCATCAGGAAGGCGACAGCTTGGCAGACCCAGGGCAAGGTGGTTGTACCAAGTCTAAAAACTCACCTGGTTGCACTTGCGCATAACTTTTGATGAGTAGGAGTCGATGCCGTAGGATCGAGTGGACTGGAAATCTCACGTGTGTGCATTACCCCCGCGACCGCTGTGGTCGATCATGTTGGTCAGGTGATGATGATGATGAAAATCCTTCCCGGTTGATACCATTGTTAGAGTTCAACTGCTATATGTAGAGCTTGACGAGGTGTGATTATATGCGTTTTAGCAGCTTCAATAAGCGTTTTCAAAATGCGACTAAATCGGAAGCAATTGATACTTCGACGAGCTATTTGATGGTAAGACGCGATCTCTGCACCATGTAGTCGTTTTTGGCGAGTTGCCTCCAATAAGCTTTGCACTAGCTGCTGGGTTCTCTGTTTTTAGAATATCAAGCATAAATCTGCTTGTTTTAATGTTAACTGTACATAACTGTACAACTGTACAATGCTGCCGAATGCAGCCCGTTATTGCCTAAACTGTGGCCTCCCTCGTGTCGTACTTCTTGTTGCCCTCACAACGGAAAAGTGACTAGTTCAATGAAAGCAAATGCCAGACAAGCAGTGCAAATGTCCAACACCTGACTTCGACTCCTCACACACCATCCGTCTGAACCCTAAAGCTGAATATTTAACCAAAAAATCAACTTAAGACCGTAATCTTTAACCCCAGCACACTACATATGTGTATTCTTCAGACCAACACCAAGGCAACGAGTGAAATTCGCATTTATATTAATGGTTATTTTGCCTCATCTCGCGATCAATAACCTTTCACAAATGATGTCATGTGCGGAGAAGAGAAGGCGAAAGTTATGGCGATTGGCTCGTTAGTTTCCTCGTAACTCACAAATGAGACTCGATAGTGTCCGAGATGTGTTCGTAAACTTTATTAAAGAAGATTTTTTTGATTGTGTACGCTGAAGAGCACTAGTAAGCTTGATGGGATATTTTAGTTGCTTTACCATGCTTTCCAATTTAATCACCAAGTTTCGCTTTATTTGGAGTTTTATGGGGTTAGACATTTTGATAGACCCACCTGCTGAGTGTTAAGTTGTGTTTAACGATTTTATAGTTTTTTTTTTTTGCAATATTTAAACTCGCCGGTGGTGGGTGGTAGGTAACTTGAGAACGCTAGGTGTTGCCACGCGGAATAATTTTAATTGTCGATCCAACTATTTAGTCAGGAAACCACTGAGCAGTCGACAATCTATAGGCGTGTCGTTCAGATGTCTTTGACCATCATTGAAGAGGGTTCCCAAGTGCTCGTTGTCTTTGACCCGAGTCGGGCAGATGGAGAAGAGTGTGTTGGACGTTTACAGTGTCCTGCTTGCCACCCCAGGTTCTGCAAAAAGGCTTGAAGGGAACTTTAAATTCTTCTTGCTGTGTCCAATCAAGACGCCCATTCTACTTCTTCGTGTGGCGCTGCAGTTCGGGGTGGACGTGGGCCTTAACCAATAAGCCTCTCCAGCTAGCGTGATCTCTGGCTAGTTGCCTCCAGTTTCGCACGCCAAGTTGGTTTGAGGTCTTCGACCATTTGGGTGCGCCACTTTAACGTGCGTCGTGTGTTGCGTTGTCCCACAGGTTCGGAGTCGAAGACACTTCGGGTCGGAGCAGTGTTTTCTATGCGCTCTACATGGCGTTGGATCCGGAGACGCCTGACGTGGCTTATGTCGCTGTACGGTTCGTGGTTGAGTCTCCTCAAGACGCTTATAAGTTTACTAGATTTAGATCTGTGAAGATATGGGAGTTTTGTAGAAGGTTAGGGATCAAGCTTGTCAGCGTCGTCTTCAAATGCTCAATATTATTTAGGTGTCCTGCAGAGATTGTGGATCAGAATTCATCTTGTTCGACCCTAGTACGTGGGTGTTTGGCAGTTGTTGCCTAACAATGCGCGGTCGCACTCTAATTGTATTGTAAAACCCCGAACACCTCGCCATACTCACCCAATCTTGCGCCGTGCGACTTCTGACTGTTGCTCTTAACTCAAATTAAGGGGGACGTCCAAAGTACGGTTCGTACCATCTAGACGACGTTGATCGACATCCTCAAGGTTCTTCCGGCCTTCGAGTACTTGACAAGCTTTACGGTAGCTTTCTAGCTCTATTGTCTCGAAGGGGGACTAAATTTTACTAAAAAAAATTTTACTTGGACTTTAGAGCTTATTTCGGAGTGTGGATGGATTCAAGTGGCATGCTTACTAGCTTGACAAGTTCGCCCGCTTTGCCGTTTTCCACAAATGCTGCGGTATCGTTCCGAAGTTTCATCTGCTCTCCTCTAGAGATGAGCGACAGTCGAGTGAAACTTTGCAGTTTGTCGAAATCGGTTGATTGATAGCTGCCTGGCCCTCCGTTGAATTCTATCAATCCGTCCGTTAATTAGGCTACATTTTGGCAATGCCATAGCTTCCCGAATTGGCACAATTTTCGTCTGATGCAGGCTGCAATGAACTGAGTGTGGCTTAGACTTGTCCTCAGATAAGCTTCTTCAAATTGGAGACAACAAGAAGGCACTCCAAAATACGACATCATCGAAGTGTCTGCTGCTAGAAGGATATTTAATTATTGAACAAGAAATTCTTTATTGAGAGCACTACCTACAACTTCACACTCCCGTCAAATGTTTGGAAAATGTAGGCGATGTGAAAAAAAATTCCTTCAAAACCCATGATGTCCCGCAAGGCGTAACTATTTATCGCAAATATTATCCCATTAGCGTCCATTTCCGTGTCCTTGTGCCTTTAAATTTATATGCTCATTATAACACGAAATTATTTTGCGTGTTTTGCGTGAATCTCCAACAACCGCACTTGCATGTGCGCGTTCCACTGGGTCTAGGTTATGCCATGCTTCATTGAGGTAACAATGGGTTTCCTTAACGGTTCGTTATCGTCAAATCCTAGATCTGAATTGCAAACGACTGGCTATCCAAAGACCACGCCTTTTGACACAACACACGCATATCCACGAGAAAGAAGAAGAAGAAGAAGAGAGAGTGTGACTCAAAAACATTTTCAGCGTGAACTTGACATTGGTCAGCAGTGTAGCGTTGCTCCTTCGCGAAGTCAATCGTTAGAAATTCTCGCTATTTGTGTCAAAGATATTTAAACAAGAAGTGCTCGTACCAGTCGTTTAGTTGTAAAATGAAAGAGGACCTAACGGTCAAGGTGAAGAAAGTGTTTCATTCTTTGTTTGCACCAGCAGTGTTGTCCTCCCACCAGCTCCACACCAGCACTGTTCGCTTGTCTAGACAGAACTCTTTGGTGTTTGGACATAAAAGTCGATACAAGGCCAGCGTTTGGCAAGAGATATGTGTTGGGACATCCAGTTACCAAGGTCACACCTGAAATAGACGAGTGGAATTTTTTTTCTGAAATTCTTGTGTCCCCACTGGGTAGTGAGTAATGCAGTTTTTTCAGCTGAAATTATGCCGAGAGTATCATTAGAATGACAGCAAAACTTCGGAATGTATTTATTTGATATTGACCGTGCTGTGGCTCAAGCTGGGTGCATGCTTTACAATTTCCCGTGAATGCATAGCTAATAACCAGTGTATGTAGTACTGGATTACCACAATTAAATCGTCACATGGGGGAATTGCAGCCAATTGCTCTAATTGCCACCCTACACACGACAGAAAAGTGTTGTTTGTGTACGGCATTCGTTAAGAACCTCTTGGCTTTGATGTGGAACTTTGCAAAGCTTTGATCCGCGTGCAACAACGTGTGGTGGTCATTGGAGAAAAAAATATTATAATCGCCGACTTCATCCGTTGTTGTGTGATCCATTAAAGGAGAAACAACACCAAGAACTCACCTCACAAACACACACTTGCACAGGGGTGCATACAATTGCTAGGGTACATTAAGATATCAATCAATCACGTAAGTACCTGCTGCGCTACCGACTGTAGTGCATGGTGCATGGTGTTTCAGTCTATGCAAGAGGCTCTAGCCAACTGGTTGAGGTTGTGCAAGGAGTTGCACAGTTTATACGTGGCCTGTGGTGATGTTAGGTTGAACCAAAGGAAAGCTTCTCAAGTGTGTGGTTATTTCTTGATTCCATAGAGCTGTGCAAAAATCGATAAACACTTTATTTTAAAGACACTTTTTTCTCTTTTTTTTTTTTCAGGACACCGCACGAATCGTGCGACACTATCTCAAAGTGCTATCACAACAAACGGCCTGAGTGAGCACACTGAGAATATTCCACCACCTTCAGGTATAGCAAGATCGCGTACCACAAATAACGCAAGAAATATGACGACAACCGCTAGTGCTTCGGTTGTGAACAACGCTGGTCCCCGGCGGTCCTATGTTGTGAAGGAAGTCGAACGTCTAAAAGAGAATCGCGAGAAGCGGCGTGCCCGACAAGCCGAACTGAAGGAGGAAAAGAATGCTTTAATGAATCTTGATCCGGGCAATCCGAATTGGGAAACGGCCGCCATGATACGGTAAGTGACTGCGAAGATTTGTGTATATAGAGACCTTTGAGACAGAAGCATTTTGTTTTCCCCTTTTACAGTGAATATCAGAATAATTTGGATTTTCGACCTTTAACTGATGGTCAAGCGATTGAAGATCACCAAATCACCGTCTGTGTCCGTAAGCGACCACTTAGCCGAAAGGAGAACGGCAGAAAGGAGATCGATGTGATATCAGTGCCTAGCAAGGACACGCTTATTGTGCATGAGCCCAAAAATAAAGTCGACTTGACTAAGTTCCTGGAGAATCATAAATTCCGTTTCGACTTTGCCTTCGATGATCAGTGCAACAATGAAATGGTTTACAAGTAAGTTAGAAGTTTACAAATGCTCAACAATTCAAGTGAAATCATTCATTTTCTCTTTAGATACACAGCAAAACCACTTGTTAAGACGATCTTTGATGGTGGCATGGCTACATGCTTCGCTTATGGTCAGACTGGTTCTGGCAAAACCCACACCATGGGCGGTGAATTTAATGGGAAAGTACAAGACTGTAAAAATGGTATTTACGCAATGGCTGCGAAGGATGTCTTCAACTACTTGCACGGCACACGCTATCGCAACTTGAATTTAGTTGTATCGGCAAGTTTCTTCGAAATCTACAGTGGAAAGGTAATGTTGTTTGTTAGACTCTCTCATATTTTGTTTGTTGAACGAAAAGTAGAAATTAATGAGGTGTTTCAAACGGTTGTTCACGCAAATTTTAGATAGAGCATGCATTCTCCCCCTAAGGCCAAGAGTCATTAGGGTTTCGAAGGTCGAGCAAAAATCGATAATGTGTGTTTTCCCGGCGCAAGCAAAATCGCTCCGTAATGTAGTCCACTGAAAGGTTTCGGTTTTTTTTTTTTTGGTAATGCTTTTCTGCTGAGCACGTAGAGTGTGCACTCGTTAAATTTGTTGACGGGTGGGCGGTCCTATGTGAACGCAAATAGTCAACTGGAGTTGCTGTGTAGAGTGTGTTTTATCTTTTCCCATCTCCTGTTCTTTGCAGAACGCCTTCGAATATTGCAGAGAATAGACATTAATGTGAAATTAAAAAAAAACCAAATTTAACACCTGTTTAACTTCCCCTTTCAGGTATTCGATTTACTCTCCGATAAACAGAAACTGCGAGTTCTTGAAGATGGCAAGCAACAAGTCCAAGTGGTTGGCCTAACAGAAAAGGTTGTCGACAGTGTCGAAGAGGTTCTGCGGCTAATTCAACACGGCAACAATGCCCGAACATCCGGTCAAACGTCGGCCAATTCAAATTCCTCCCGATCACATGCGGTATTCCAAATTGTACTCCGACCACCCGGTTCGAGTAAGATTCATGGTAAATTCTCGTTCATCGATTTGGCCGGTAATGAACGGGGTGCCGACACCTCATCGGCGAATCGACAAACCCGCATGGAAGGTGCTGAAATTAATAAATCGCTACTAGCGCTCAAAGAATGCATTCGTGCGCTCGGTAAACAGAGCGCACATTTGCCATTCCGCGTATCAAAATTGACACAGGTCTTGCGCGACTCGTTTATTGGAGAGAAAAGTAAGACCTGTATGATTGCCATGATTTCACCAGGATTAAGTTCATGCGAGCATACACTGAACACATTGCGATATGCTGATCGTGTCAAGGAGTTAGTTGTTAAAGATCCCGAATTGCGAAACGACGATGTTGAACAGATGATGGAAGACGACGATCACAAGAATGGGGAGATCAATGAGAATGAATACGCTCATTTACGGTCACTAAATGTGAGTATATTTGTTCGTGAATCATTCACAGATGGGGACGGTGTGTGCTAATGATTGCATTTTTAGGAGCACGATATGTCCGAAGAGTTACTCGATCAGCATGCTGCTATATCAGATCTTCAACAAGCTGAAGAGATAGTGGTGGATCAGCACAAAGCTATCAATGAATTCTTAACACATTTTCTACCAGAAAGTCATAAACTCTACAATTTAACTAACTACGTAGACTACGATCAAGACAGTGAGTACTCAAGGAGAAATTGATGCGCTTTTAAGGAAAATTAACAATTTTCTTTCGTTTTTTTTTAGCTTACTGTAAGCAGGGCGAGGAACTCTTCACACAATTGGCTGAAATTGCGACAAGTTGTCGAGACTCGATGGCAGATTTCCGCCGGAAATTGGCCAAAGAAGAGATGCTGTCGTGCACCATGAAACCGGGAAAGCGCTAAACAACATGCAAACATCAAATGTTGATCAATTGTTTTGAATGTTACGGTTATTCAGATAATTTTTTTTTCTTTAAAAAAAAAAACAACAACAATTCATTCATTGCCACCAATTTCTACGCCGCCGCTATTATAACTCATGAAAGAATGATTGGATAAGATACATTATACACCATTGCCTTCATCCAAAACTCCTTCCCAATTCACACACATCCACATCCCCCCCTACACTCTCCCCCCAACTCAACTACATATATTCGCAAGCGAAGAGAAGAAAATGAAGAAAAAAAAAGACAGCATGCTGCATCAAATGATAAACTTTGTCTATCTTGTTTTTTTTTTTTTGCATTAATTTTATTTCATCACCGTTTATAATTAACTATAATTAAATTCATGATTTTTTTTTAATTGTAATATGTTTCGTCTCATTTTGTTGTCGTTGTCCTCAATTTTTGATGGCGTATATGCATACCACGAGCTTGTAAGCTCATCAACTGAGATTACATCGCATCACATTGAGGCACACCGTATGCAACAAGAAACAAAAAAAAAGGTTCGTCCCGGAAAAGAGTGTGTAAAGGATACATTGTTTCTTTGATTCACTAAACACCTCTCCGTTCATCAGACAACACGAGAGATCTATCATATCGAATTGTATTTAATTTTAGCTCGTACTCTTCCTTAGACTTTAGATGTTTTTTTTGCCCCAAAATTTCCATGTTACTGTTTATCTTTTCTCGACTTAAATTATTAACCATTATGCTGTTGTGTTTTTGTCTATTTTTTTTTTCTATCAATTAATTAATACGATTTGCTTTTGTAAGATACGTTATAAGTAAGTTTTGTTTTTGTCTGTTTCTCGTTTTAAAAGTCGCTCTCTCTCTCTCGCCTCAAGAGAGGAACAATATAGCTTTCCTGCTAGAGCATAATTAAATGATATACACATACCTACGCTACCTACGCAAGTAGCGAGTGTAAAACTGAAGAAAAATAAATGCTAACATAGAACACACACTTAACTTAATTCAAATGAATGAAGAAGTAAGCCACAAATCAAATCAAACATTAATTCATCGAAATACACCGTGTTTATTAAATAGACATGTCGTCCTTTCCGTTTCTGGTTTATTTTTTTTTTAGAAATGATTAATATAAGTCCTTTTTTTTAGAAGAGAAGAATGCATATTTTTGTAAAACAAAGAAACAAAACAGAAGAAATGAAGAATAAAACATGAAATTGTGGTTATTCGCGAATGTTTAAGTGATTCGAATTGAATTGATTTTTATGATTAAGAAGCGTTGAGTGTTTGTTTCTCTTTTGGTTGATTTTATAAACACACACAAAATCAAAGTCTAGCAATCATACAATTTAATTTTTTTTATTTATTCGTTATTATTTTTACCCTCTTGTCTTTGAATAAACTAATACTTAGTAAAGTATGTTTTAATTTTTGTTTTATTTTTATTTTCTTATATTTATTTGAGTTGCATTGGAAAACACACTATCTCGTTGCTTGATTTCAAATATGTGGGCGTTTTCAAAAACCTCAAACGTGATGCTTTCGCATACAAAACTTGCATCATGACATTCGCCGATGCTCTGTTTGCTTTTGTTCGCGCAGTAGAACTGTTCATAGTGCGTTTTGGAATAGTATGCATTGGCATTACCTTTTTTGTATACATTTTGGAATGGTTACCATTGTAGTATTAGAACAATGAAGTGTTTTGGAAAACGCCCTGTATGTACAATTGTACAGGTTGTTACTGTGGCTACGATTGAGGTATCGCGAAATTTGGACAATACCAGTAAATGCCCTTTGATTCGGAATTCCTTAAAATATTTTTTTCCGAATCAATGGGAGCCGGTTTCCAATTTTTTATGTACTAGGGGCGTTCAATATATTCTTGGTATCGATATGAAAGAAAATGCGAATTCAATTTAAATTGTTTTTATTTTTCAATATAATCATCCCTAACATCAATGCATTTGTTACATCTTGAGATCAGCTTTTTTAAACCCTCAAAAAAATAAATTTCCTCTTTCTCTGCAAAATACCCATTTATTGCCGACTTGAGTTCTTCATCATCCGAAAATCTTTTTCCACGAAGACATTTTTTCAAATCCGGAAACAGGAAATAATCACTAGGGACAAGGTCTGGACTATAGGGTGGGTGTTGGATTTCTTCGAAACCACAATCTCGCGCAGCAGCCTTGGAAACTCGAGCCGTGTGAACAGGAGCGTTGTCATGAAGAAGCAACACACCCGCTGCGAGTTTACCCCGTCTTTTCTTTTTAATTTTCTCCCGCAAATTATGCAAAGTGGAAGCGTGGGATGTGGCGTTGATGGTTTCACCTGTTTTTTTTGTACTCAATGAGCAAGATTCCGTTTGAATCCCAAAAAACTGGCCATGAGCTTCCCGGCAGACGGAGTGACTTTGAACTTCTTCGGGGGGTCTGTTCCTTTTTTATGCCACTGCATGGACTCTTGTTTGCTTTCAGGGTCATAGTGGTGGACCCATGTTTCGTCACCAGATCCATAACACCGTCCGCGTTCTCACTACACATCTCCAAAAGCTCTCTACAGCATGCGATTCTGTGAGGCGCTGTGAGCATTCGTGGCACCCACCTTGCACTGACCTTTGAAAGGTTAAGATGGACATGAAGAATGGTTTGAATGGTACCAATTGAAAGCTTGGTGATCTCTGCCATCGTTTTCACCTTTATTCGGGCATCCACAAGAACAAGTTTTTCGACATCTTTGATGCTTTCTCCCGTACAAGCAGTAGCCGGGGCGCCGGAGCTGGGGTCGTCTTCAATGCTTTCTCCGCCTCTCTTAAACTCACTTCACCACTTTTGCACAGTTGATAATGAAGGTGCGGAACCCTGGTAAACAGCCACCATCTCTTCATGAATAGTTTTTTGACTTTTTCCTTGCTTAGTGAGAAATGTAATTACAGCGCGATGCTCAATTTTCACCATCATCGTCTCAGTTGCCATTATGATTCTGTTTAACTAGAGTTTAAACGCGAATTAATAATCACATTTATATGAAATTTTACATGAATCCACTAAAATAATAGTATTACTTGATAAATAAGTCAAATTATATATACAACCACAGCTTCACCCCGATACCGAGAATATATTGAACGCCCCTCGTAAACATTAAATTAAATTAACAATAATTAAATAACGCAATGATTGAACACGTGTATTGAGCAAATAGATCTCAAGTATGGAGAGGTCGGAACAAATCATCGAAATGTCTATTAGGGAGGTCCTGGAATTTCACCTTTAGAAGTCGGAAGAAACCTTAAAAATAGTTTTATTGTGGGAATTCCGGTAATCCGCATTTTGATGTTGTTTGAGTTAGCAAGATATTTTTCGTTTTAAATTATTCAACAAAAGGAACGCGTTTTAGTGCTTAGAAAATCTCATTTATTCGGAATTACCTTCTCTCAACCATTCCGAATCAACGAGCTTTTAATGTACATTCACCTTTATTACGAATTCCATAGTAATCGAAAACTGGCTACGAACTCCGAAAGAAACGATCACAGAATTCATTCGTAGAGGAATCGTAGTGAGAAATCTGCTACGAATTTCGAAGTTCGAGAAAGTTGGCATCACTAAACACGAATGGAATGGAAATTTGTCATCTTTTTCTACGACAAGTTATTTACGTCGGAGATTGTGATTCCGTTTGGATTGTGAATTTTCGTATCGTAACTTCGATTCGTAGATTTGCTACGAATGGATTCTGTGATAGGCCTGATTATTCTGCCTTCATGATGGTGATTTCTCAACCTCTTAGTAGATATGGGCCAGCATATCATAGTTCTTCTTGACTAGGGTGAATGTGAGATGGATGAGTGTGATAATAGCTTAATTTATAAAACCATATACAAATTCCAAACTTTACACATTTCGTCGACTTTTCGACATTTCTATGCGCTAGGTCCCAGTTCTGTGTTGTAAACTGAAAACTATCCTGTTCACTCAATCATTTGGTTGAGTTCATAATAGCAACATTGTTGTCCCTGCACTGCACAAAATATTTTCTCGATGCATTTATAAACAGAAATACTGCCACAGGTTTGCAGCATTGTCAAAAACGTATTCATAAATGCAACATAAGTAGGCGATGCAAAAACTGTTGAGTGACGTTTAATTGTATTGCTAAACAAGGGCTGAGTTGGCAAACGTAAAAAAAGAACATCGCGTAAGCATCACTGCCCTTGTGATGCAATGATTTTTGATGATGCGATGCATCACGGTAATCTTTGATGTGCTGGTTGCTTTTGTTTGTGCAGAGGCTTCTTTTATACGACGTCTGAGATCGCGATGCATTGCATCACTGCCAAATGTTTGCAATTAAGAACGCATGACGTTGCAGTACTGCACTAATACTGCGTTTACGAACTCAGCCAAAAAATTGCGCACAAAATGCCAAGGAAAAGTGTGAAGCTTTCAAACAAAAAGAGTTGGAGGTCAGGATGTGGTGGTGTTTTTAGGAACCATTTTTGCAAGAAGTCGGCCTTTTCGGTTTCCCTGCAAATCCTGCAACAAAACAAAAATCACTGCCAACTTGATCACAGTTCGACTGCCGCTTTGCTTTTATGAATCAGTTGCCGACTGCTTTCATGCATAGTCGATGCAGTTTATTTACATTTGTGAACGCAACTCTTGCAGGACTGCCGCAGTTTATCGTTTGTGATCTCGGCCTTTATGTAGATTAAGGTTTCTATTTTCTATTACATTTACCTGTGTCAGAGAAATTCCCTTTCTGTGTTCCATATGTCGAATGTCTACTCGTGCTCTAGTCGTAATAAGATTCGCATCGAATGTGTTTTTCTATTCCATATGTCGAATGCTTCCAATTCCAATTTTATTTATTGTGGCAGCAATTTTACAATCTTTGTTTGTACAATTTTTGTATACAGAGATACGGTTACATTACCATACTACTAGAATATTAATACAAAATTCTTAAATAACATGTCATATACACAATTTGAAGGAAAAATCACTAAAAAAACCTTCATATGTCGAATGGTTAATGTACGAGTATCACTCAATTTCAATTCCAACGCATATGATCCAATGTATCAACTGTGATTTAGAGGAGATAATCGTAGAAGATAAGATAACATTGCGTACTTGTTTGCTAAAATTACTCACCCTTATAACGAAAGTTGTTTTAATAAACCGATACAAGGCGTTTTGAGAGTCAAGTCACTTCATAGGCGTTTAACTATAGGTATTAGGAACTTCGACTAGAGAGAGAGACTAGAGCTTATGTTTCACGTACTGCTGCAAAGCTGCAGTTAACTGTCAATTTGAAAGTTCAAGTTGTTAAATGGTGTAGTTTTCATAAATTCTGTCAGAAATCACAATTCAGGGTGATTCCATTTGTCGTTTTTTCACCTAACGATCCCTTTCGAGGTGTTTGTTTAATAAAATGACTACGTCAAATTTACGTGTTTAAGTAAATATGGACAACATTCCGACGATAAAGAATTTCAGAAAAGAGATTTGATATAAAGAGAAAGTATTAGATCCAAATGCAATGCCTTTGATTTGCCAGATGTTAAGTATAAAGCGGAGAATCATTTTAAAATTGTGGATCAATCAATCAGTTTTTACTGATTTAACAAGTCTTTTAGACTCAATAAGGCAGCGTTTGCTTATTTCTATTTAAAGAACATCTCTTTTGAATTTCGTCACTTCAACCAGCCGTTTCATTTTGTTTTGGGCTGGCAACTGTAACCCTTAAGAATTAAATAATTAATGCAAAACACATTTTTATGCCATTCAAGTTACAAACACAAAGAAAACTCAAGTTTTTTTCATTTGAGACGTTTACGAAATTCAAATCGACTTCTTTTCGTCGTTTTACTTGGCGTTTTAATATCATTAACCGACTGTTAGAATACCGATATACGACAAGTTTCACACAAGAAATTCGTTCCACTTGAGGTTAACCGTTAAACGATTTTCGTAATTGTGTTGACTGTTTACGATTAATCCGAGCATTACAAATGATGTTGCTTTGTCTCTTTGAAGTCTTGACGCGAACACTTGATGTCTCCGAGTTACTCAGAACAGCAAGTTTGATTCTATTCCTGTTGCCTTATGTTATTTTTTCAAACTTCTGATCAATCAAGTATTTATAATCATTCAACACTTAGATACAAAAAAGTGAACAAATCTATGAACCCGAAGTAACAAGCATCACTTACCTCAAGTGAGCCAATTCCATCTCTAATAATATGCACAATATTATCCACCAAATTGTTCCAATAAACTAGCATCCGTTCTTCCAATTCTCTTTTCCTCGTGTCCGGTGCGAAATTCGCGTAGAGTCGCATTCGAGTACAAGATATGAGCTACAGAATAAGTTTGATTGGTCTTGTTTCCATTTAATTTTAAAAACAAATCTAGGTGACTTGTACTATTACTTATCCATTAAAGAGAAACATTTTACAGACTGTTTTCATATATTTTATTAGCCCTTGGCACAACTTTCTTAAGGTAGACTGAGTTAGACTGATTAAGACGGTCTTGTCCTCTGCACATGAAGACCCTCATCTGGGTTCGTTTTGTCACGAGAATCCTAAGCCATTCCTATTGTGAAGCAAGCTGGCCATTATAGTTTCACGGTGGAGATTTAGTCAACTATCGCGAGTGTCGACAAATTAATTTGTTTGTTATTGTATAACTCAATCGACTCAGAATGCTATTACCATGAATCAAGAAGTACATTTTGTAAATATTTTACAATTTAAAAGTTTCAATAACTAACGTAACTGCGAAGCTAACAAACTCGCAGATGATCTTTTAACATAGGCACACCCTTAACCACTTTCAAGTTACAGCTAAATATTCTCAATGAACAAAAAGTCAATGCCAAATGGAAGACAGGCACTACATGCGAAATCTCCAAGAAAATCTGGGCCCGTCTCGATCCAAAATGATCAGATAACTTGATCTCCTTAAAGAGATCCAAAATTACCACTGCAGTGGCAATAATTATCGGACACTGCCTATTAGGTATACATGCAAAAAGACTAGAGCTATTCTCAAATGATTTCTGCAGCAGCTGCCTAGAGGAGGAAAGTGTCCAACACCTTCTCTGTAGCTGCCCCGCACTCGCCTCGATCAGGAAAGCCATATTGGGCTCTTACTTCATCGATAATCTATGTGACCTCAGTGAAACATAAGTCTAATCAACACTAGAATTCACTGACAAATCTGACTGGCTGTCATAGCAAGCCAGCCCAATCCCCTGTTTTGTTAACCCACGTGGCAGTACAACGGGCCTTCCTTGGCCTAAGTGCATCTAAAGCTACCTACAAGATAACCTAACTTAACGCAATTTTTACAAGCATTATGAAATAATGAAATATAAATAAATAATAAAATATAAATAAATAGTGAAATAAAATGAATTATCGACAACTGTCGATTAATGCAATCGACGCTTGCAAAAAAGGGCCTTAATATAATCTATTCCTCGTTTCAACAACTTAGTGGTTCTTCTAGAAGGAATAGATCGACCAACAACTTATCGTTTTCTTCCCAGTTGCTGCAAAAACTGAACCGAGTGAATGGAGAGTTGTTGTAGGGCTTTCCCTTTTCTCTTACTTCATTACCCACGAGTCTGGCAATTAAGGCTGCAGCTTGATTGGTGCCTTTTCTATAAACCCAACTTGAAACGATCTTTTTAGTTTAGTATAGACTATGCTATGTTACACAACAGCAAATTCATAGGGTGGAAACAAATGGTATAAGCGCCATTGTCCGCATAAAGATTATCTCACTAATGTAGCTACCTTCATTTGGATTTTTTAGAGTTAGAGTTAGATCTGGTCTGTTTGACCTGAGGAAACGTTATAAAAACGATGGACATGAGGACATAAATACGGTAATGCACATGTAAAACGTCCTAACACGTCTCACTTCCATTGCCATCACATTTTCCTAGTCACGCTACAATGTTGCATTACTGTATAATTGGCCTAGCCACTGACTCTAAACTCGAATAATGTTGTGTTGCCAAGTTCGTCATTAACTTTGTTTGGACAAAGTTGATACTCCCTAATGTCTCTCTTAATATCAAAATCGATAGTAACACAAGGGCCAGATACTGGACCGAAATCCGAACCGAATCTTCGACTGTAGACCCCCATGGGAAGCTATGGGAAGACTGCTGTTTCTTTTCTGTATTCCACAAGCATTTAATTTATATGATGTTATTTGTTTATGATCCTCCAGAGGAAAAATCCTCAATAACTGTCAAATGCACCGACTGCTCATTAAAAGAATCCCAGTGCCAAACGTGTTCAATTTAATTTGTCTCACGTACATCTCAAATCAATGAATAAATACAACTAAGGCGAAAAAGGAACAACTGAAACTAGTCGAACGTTTGGACTAGCTTCAGTTTTTCTTATACACTTCAAGCACAACCCAGTGATGTCTTTTTTTTCCGAAGAAATCGTCCGTTTCTGCTTTCTTTTCCACGCAATAACATTGTACTTATCGTTCTTTTGCTCAATGGACAGCCAGTGTTTTTCTTTTGTTTTTGGTTTCTCATTATTTTTAGTTATAATTTATTAAAGCACAGCTTATGTATCGAAAGTGATAAACAATGTCTTTAACAAAATCAATTAAACAGTCAAATGTATACAACACAAAGTAGATACAAAATCAATTACACAAATGAATAAATAAACAAAACAATAATCCAACAAACGCCATACACAAATGTTGATATACAAAAATCCCCTTGCCACCTGTTGTGTAGTCAAGATATAATGTAATCAAAAAAAAAAATAAGAAACCTAAGCGCATTCACTTACAAAATACTTGTGTTATATTCAAAACAAGTGCATAAACTCCTTTAGCTGTTACGATGAAATGAACAAGTTTTGAATCTATGAGAGAAAAAAAAAGTATTGATAGGAAAAAAAAGAAACAAAGAATTTAACTGTTTTATGAACTCCATTTAAATTAGATGACGGTAGAGTTAGATAGATGAGATAAATATAAATACTAACAAAAAAAAAAGCCTTTGTAAAATTGCAAAAAATGAAACAAAAAAACCAAAATAAAATGATCCATGTAAGATTGTTTGCATAATTACGTACACACAAGACTTGGTTCCATACGATATAAAGATAACTGATTAAATGAAAATCAAAAGTTTAGTTTAGCATTTTAGTAGAATAACAAAATATAGATGGGTGCAGAGTATCAATTCAACAATTTACTGTAACAAATGTAGGGCATGAAAGAAACAAGTTATACATATTATGTTTGTGGAGGGATTCTGAGGAATAATAAATTATGAATGCTTATTATAAACTGTTGTCTGCGGGGTTTTATTTATTCTTCTCATCAACCGCATGTCGCATGTCGCTGCAACGGCCATTTGGTAATAGAATATTTGGCGGATGTGGGCAGGAGTTCGGCGGGAAGTTGGAAAGTAACCGTAGATCTGGTTAATCTCGAAATAAGATGATGATTGAACATTTTTTTTCTCTTTTTCCTCTTGTAAAGGGTGGTTACATTTTAAGGGCCGATGTTGATTTTGAATCAACCACAAATTATTTAGGAAATTATTGTCATTTCTTTTTATCATTGATAATATTGGTATGGTTTAATTATGTATGGAACAAAATATCGGCCAAATGGCCGCCGCGACCTCGGTGGCACACCTCCATCCGATGGTCCAAATTTTCGATGACGCTGAAGCATAATTGAGGTTCTACGCCGTTAATGTGCCGAATTATCTCATCCTTTAGCTCTTGAATTGTTGCTAGCTTATTGACGTACACCTTTTATTTCAAATAACCCCAAAGAAAAAAAATCCAACGGTGTCAAATCACATGATCTTGGCGGCCAATTGACATCGACACCACATGAGATAACACGGCCATTGAATTTGTCGCGCAAGAAAACCATTGTTTCGTTAGCTGTGTGGCAAGTGGCACCGTCCTGTTGAAACCACATATCGTCCACATTCATATCTTCTAATTCGGGCCATAAAAAGTTCGTTATCATTTCACGATAGCGAACACCACTTACAGTAACTGCCTGACCGGCCTCATTTTGGAAAAAATACGGCCCAATGATGCCGCCAGCCCATAAACCGCACCAAACAGTCACTCTTTGCGGGTGCAATGGTTTTTCGATAATCACTCTTGGATTCGCCCAAATGCGGCAATTCTGCTTATTGACGAATCCACTGAGGTGAAAATGTGCCTCATCACATGCACGATATGCATTTTGATTTGAACGCCCATTTTCATAATAAGCCTGAATAACTTTAACGCGTTGCTCGATTGTGTATCTTCCCATGGTTCAAATTGAGTTAGTCTGAAATTGAGAAATATCAAATGAAATGCAGAAAAGAACTTGACGTTTAGGTGTGGTTTACATTCATCATCGGCCCTTACAATTTAACCACCCTTTATAAGAGACGTTTATGCACGAGTGCTAAAAATTGTGTCTAGTTTGATCGATTCATGTATCTAATGTTGGACATTGAATTTTATACGATTTTTTTTATATATGCGATAGCCGTTCCCATGGCGTAGGGGATGTGCGTCGATTCCTACGCATTTCAGTCCCCCTATCGACCATTTTTCACAATCCAGGCACATCAAGAGTGGTTGTTATGGAAGGGCCGCAGAATTCACAAGACAGCTTGTCGGCTGTCGCCTTGTCACCTTTGTTGGCAATATGCCTATATCTCGATGAGTCCCTTAATGTTCTTGCATTCAGATGAGGTGACTTACTTTAGCGCCATTCATTAATCGCTTTCTTTTAGTAAATTACGTTCACCCGAAGAACATTAAGTGAATAAAATCGGTTTCTTTGAAAATTCCCAGCTCGATTGATCACCAGCAGTGCTTCCTTAAACCAATTTCCAGATGATTCCATGCGCATTGGTTAATTTCATTGCCTTTATCCATCTTATGTGACATGGTCTTTGTAATGCTGCAGATTACACACATGCCAAGCAAGAATTCTCAAGTTTACTTGGAGTTTCGTAATTTCGTAACGCCTGCACTTAATTTTTCCTTTATTTACTCACACTGTCTAAAATTCATTGTGGTTTAAGTGTGACTAATTTGCAAAGTAATTTACAGACTTTTGTGCCTCTGTAACGGTCTGCGTTTTCACTGTATTAAATCGTCGTCATTTCTGGAACATAAAGCCAAGTCGAGAGCGCTGATACTTCTGCTTCGCGTTGCGTCGAGAATTTTATGTCAAAAAACATTCTGATTTTCAAATTGAATTCTTATGCCTGAAACAAAAGCCTGCGTTATTACAACCGACTTCGCGATACGGATTGAGTGCGTCAAGACTGCCTTGAAATGATAACTCAATTTATCAGCTCTCAGCAATCTCTCGAATGCCAGAAAAATGGTGTCCTCTTACTGCATACACTAATTTCAAATGACTTTCACTGTGCTGCCGAATTCTGGCTCTATGTAATACGAATGTGCATTAGAAGCTGCACGTGCATTTCTATTAAACAGGCGGACAGGCGGGATACAAACATCTATTTAGTTCATCAAAACATTTGTGCTTAAATGTGTTCTAGTGAAGACAATTGGCTGCATCTTGTATGATGCTCTGTTAGTCTTCATGCTTATCGTTGGACACGGTTTAGCATATTCAAACACATACAAGTTAAATGCTAGCTTCGGACGGATATATGCTTAGTAAATTGTTCCCAAATAAAGGGTGATTGTTTAGCTATTATCTTTTCGGCAACACTGGTTTAAACAGCTGACGCACGTTTCGTGTTTTGTTTCACTGTCAAACATCTTCAGTTTGGTCTATAATTTAACCATGAATCATCTTACAAACGAACAACGCTTGCAAATTATTGAATGTTATTATCAAAATGCTCTGTTAAGAAAGTTCATCGCGCGCTTCTTACATTTTATGACGAAGCCCATCTTTGGCTCAATGGGTACGTAAATAAGCAGAATTGTCGATTTTGGAGTGAATATCAGCCAGAAGCATTGCAAGAGCTACCAATGCATGCAGAAAAAGTCACAATTTGGTGCGGTTTATGGGCTGGTGGCATCATTGGACCGTACTTCTTCAAAGATGATGCGAATCGTAACGTAACTGTGAATGGTGAGCGCTACCGTGATATGATATCCAACTTTTTTTTGCCCAAAATGCAAGAGCTTGACTTGCATGACATGTCGGTGCCACATGCCACACAGCACGCGCAACAATGGACTTATTGAGGGGCGAGTTTGGTGAACATTTTATTTCACGTTCGGGACCGGTCAATTTGCCGGCTAGATTGTGCGATTTAACGCCTTTAGACTATTTTTTGTGGGGCTATGTTAAAGCTCATGTCTATACAGACAAGCCCGCTTCAATTGACGCATTGGAAGACAACATTGAAGCATTTATTCGTGAGATACCGGCCGAAATGTTGGAAAGAGTATGCCAAAATTGGACTAAGCGGATGGACCATTTGAGGCGCAGTCAAGGTCAACATTTGCATGCAATAATCTTCAAACATTAAATTATATGGACCGTACTATAGATTCAAATAAAGATTTCATGTATTTTTCTGAATTTTATGTGTTTTTTTTTTTTGAAAAACTTTCCTATAGCTTTTAAAAAATCACTCTTTAGGTAGGAGTGAAAAACCGATTACAGGAACCCGAGGCGTCTTGTACCAGCTTTTGCCGCTTCAATAATCTGGGAGAAGGTCGTTAATAAATATTATAAACAGGATCGGAGACAGGACTAAGCCCTGGGGTATACCAGCATTCGTCGAGAAGGAGGGGAAGGGGGAAGGTTTCACCGACACCAAAAGCCCGAAGCTTTTTTAATAGGGCTTTAAGCCACACCGATTGAAAGCTGTTGAGATATCAAGGGCAAATGTTTTGCTTTCACCGTTTTTATGCAAGCATTGGTTCCATCTTTCAGACAAGTAGGTCATTAGATCTGAATAAAACCACATTGCCGGTCATTGAGAAGATGGTTTCTTTCGAGATATCTCCTTAGGCGGTAATTCGGAATTCTCTCCATAACCTCACAGAGCACTGAAGTTAATGCAATGAGTCGGTAGTTCGGGTTTCATCGCCCTTTTTGGGAATTGGCTAAACACGCGCAAGTTTCCACTTCTTCGGAAAGTTGCTTATAGAATACGATAGGTGGAAGAGCCTAGTGGTTTGGCCAGGGTAGACGAACACCTCTTCAACACAAAGGGTGAGATTCCCTCTGGACCTGAAGATTTGTTGCGTTTGAGATCTTTAAGGACTCGAGCCACTGAACACTTTCGGAAGTAAATGTGTCCCAAACTATATTCTACTTGGTTCAGTGTAGATAGAGAAAGAGAGCTAACTGGCAAGGTGGAATTTGCTGCAAAAAGTTAAGCAAACAGATTAGCTTTCTCTTTGAAATCCGTGATATTCCTATCGTTGTAGACAAGATTTTACGAAAGACCACCTTTTGGACACTCCAGTATTTCTTGCCTCACTTTTTGATCTCACAGGTATTTTTAATGTGGGAATACAGTCATTTTTAGCCCGCCTGTAGAGACTTCGGTGTTCCTCTGAGGGTGTTCGGCGCAACACAGCGAAAGCCTTTTCCTTCTGCCGGACGGCAATCTCACAATCATGGTCGAACCAGTTAAAGATAGGAAGCGCTTAATGAAAGACCCTTAAGACGATTCGGTCGGTCTTCTTTGCCGCACAAGAGTGCTGTACGAGAGTGGCGGATGCACTTACCTTCAACTGAAAACTATTTATCTCAAAACAAATTCAAATAAAACAAGAAAAAGGCGTTGTTTTTTTTTACGAAAAAATAATTAGTTATTTTTATTATTTTTCATTTTGACATCATTCATTATCTGGGTTAAAAATTAAATCGTACAAGTATTAAAGCCAAAATAAAAACTCTAATCTGACAAAATTCAATCCGCCGACTGAGCTAAGCGAGGACAATTTCATCCTCGTCATCATGACCGTCATCCTCTTGCTGGTTTGTCGGAAGTAACAATTACATGCGTGATAATCGTAATCAAACAAATTGCGTTCGCTTCAATTAACCGGGAAAAAAAAGAAAACTAAATTTTGTTTAAACATAATCCTTTTTTTTCCATTTATTTACAATTGTACTTAACTTCTAATGCATTTTTTTTTTGCTTTTATGTGTTTCTTTGTTTTGCGTTTAACCCTATTTATTATTCATTTCTTTTGTTAGTATTCTCATAAAAATAAATAAAATTTCTTTAAACACGTGTTTTTTTTTTTTGCTTTTCTGTTTCTGTTTGTTTCGTGTTATTTTCGCATCGATTTGTTTGCAAATTTTTATTCAGTTACCTCGAAGTTTACAAGTTTACACATTTAATACACGATTCTGGTTAAATTGGTTTGTTTCTCGTTTTTTTTTTTTTTGTTTTTTTTTTAGTTTGTTGTGTTAAATTTAGTTGTTGCTTTTCTTTTTGTTTTGTTTAACTACTCTTAAATTTTATTAATTGCACTTAATAAAATTTGTTGTTTCGCATGTTCATTATCTTGTTTCTCTTGTTCTATAGTTTGTTTGTTCGCGCGATCATTACTAGATTTGTTTTGGTAAATGGCTTTTGTGGCATCAAAGAAAATCCATAATCTATTAGTGTTAGCTTATTATCTAAGGTTGTTACTATCTTTATATATATATATATATTTAGATCTGTTTATCTGTTTATGTATATATATGTAGATTAATTCTTCTTTCAAAAAGTCTTTGGTTCGTCAGATAACAGATTACAGTGGCGTGTACGTAAGTAGAAAAGGTAAGACATTCCAAGTATGTTGCATAATCAATGACTAAGATGCATCGTGGTTGAGACTTGAATCTAAATAACACATCACTTCATTGAGTGTTGGAATCCTAAGTAAAGTGTAGAGAATAGGTGCTGCCCTTCTAAACCCCGCATACGAGAGGACACTATTCAAATTGGAGAAAGAAGTGTTTTGCTTTGCTCCAATGAGTTGATACTCTATCGCAAAGAAAAACTATCATTCGACCCTATAAACACCAAAAGGTTGGAATACGTTTAAAATGGACCGTGCCACAGAGAATGGCTACGTCTATGCTGCTTCGTCTGCAAAGGACGCTCATATCTGAAGAGGAAGACTAAATTAGAAAGAGACCTCAAATACTTTCGTCGCTTTACGTTAAACATATGAGCATTGAGTTCAAAGATTAAGATAAATCAGACGAACGCAGTTAAAAATGCCTTCATTGACAAACGATTACTTACAATCTATCGATTATCGTTGATAGATCAATGTTACAAGCCAGCGGGCGTGCTAAACTAAGCCTGTCTTTCATCCCGGCCAGACCGCAGCTCGCTGCGTAGAAACAACATTCCCGGTCTTGATCCCTGGACATATCCAAAGGAATGACTTTGTTGACGAACTACCTAAGCGAGGAGGTGTTCTTATGTTGCTGTTTCTGTCTCTGTTGTTTTTCATGGAATTCGATGCTGGGGTTTTCAAAAAGTAGCCAGTGGTAGTTAGAAGAGGTACCGAAAGACAGGAATATTACCGCAAAACCTAGACCTTCTGGGCTAATTCTCGTTACCCAAGCTGCACTGGGCAGAACACTGGTTGGCATCATTATGACGAAGGATCTTAGTCGCGTTAAAATAATGGAGGGATGAGGGTCCTGAGCCACCCAAACGAAGTTTGTGCCTATACTTCGAATTCAGCAACTAAAGATCGCTCAACTGGTTGAACAACATTTTCATTTCAAGTCGTCCACAAGAAATATTAATTTCCAAAAGCTTTTCTCGTGTGCCGTGCAAAAATTGTTGAAAAAAGGCTGTAATCTTCAAAACATCCTTCACAAAAATATGCACTCAAGAATTAGACATTTTACACCAATTCGGTGGAGTCAATCTTGAGTTCTCAGTCTCACAATGGTTTACACCTTATACGACGCCTGTTCAAGTCAGAGTGACCGTCATTAGTCGTGTTCAAATGAACTGATACTGATGCACTTTGGTTTAATACTGCAGAGGACTTAACTTAAAAGGAGATAATCCATGTGGAGGTCTATATTCCAGATTCGTGAAGTCCTGGTAATGAAAGAACTCTAATGCAACGTGGTACATTTGAAATTCGGTTCAAGAGTGAATGGAAAAGCATTCCTTCGTATGCGGTTATGCCGTTGAATCCTTTGAAAGGTGGTTTTTAGAAACAGCATTGCGACGATGTTCCATTGATTTCCAATGATAGACTTTACTGCTTGTGTCACCAATTAATTTTAACGTGTTTTTGGATGCTATCAAGTAGATGGTGTAGGTGGTGTAGGTCTTAGGTACACCTGTTTAAAAGTTTTATAAATTGTAGCCAGATCCAAAGACTTCTTGCATCGCTCATAGGCTCTTCGCAGCTTTTTTGGCGATGTCGAATATGTGGCCATTTACGAGCAGCTTTTCGGTTACAGCAGCCATTCTCAACCTGTGGTCCGTGGACCACTGGGAGTCCGCCGATCACTTTCAGGCGGTCCGCTACTGCCTTTCAATATATATCTGTATCTGGGAGTTACGTTGTTTATTTAAAGTTGTGTATTGGGAGGGGTTCGTCGAGAGATAACTTCGTTGCTTTGGGTCCGCACAGCTCAAAGGTTGAGAAGCTATGGGTTACAGTAAAGCAAGTACCACTCATGAACAATGGCTGAATGTTTCTATTTTCCGCTTGTAGGACAGTAGGCCTCATTGGGTTTTGGAAGGCTTAAATTGACTAGAAGAAGAAATGAGTTTAAGACACGCAACCGTTCCATTTCAATATATGGAGGACTGGGACACTTTCCTGGAAAATGCAAGAACTTCTCACATACTTTTAGAAACCCTTAAACGTTGCCGTTGGAGTCATATCTAGTCGTATAGGGCCCATACACGACACAGGCACGTCGCTTCAGACCAATATATTTTGTTGTCTGCGCAGACCGCCTGCGTCGTATGTATTCATGTCGCACGTTTGCAGCGACCGTCTGCATTTTTGAATTAAGCATGGTCTGCATCGACGTGTCTGTCGTGTATAGTGAATTTTGCGTAGACAAGTGGGTAAATTCATGTCGTAAACACGAATAAAAACACGGAGACAATTTTAGATCCAATTTTTGGAAATTTATAAAAGTTGGCCGGTTTTGTGGCAAGTAAAGTACCACTCCTTGGTCCAAATTCTTTTTTTTCTATGATCTCTCTTTTTTTGTTTTTTAATTGCCAACAAGCAGTGTCTGTCAGTTTTCCGACCCGACGGCCACGACGACATTAGCAGATTGTTTGCGCCGTATGCACAGTGTGTGGCGAAGAGGTTAGGTTTGCAGCGACGTGTCTGTGTCATGTATGGGCCCTATTAGCCAGAAATAAATGAGGAAGGAGATATTCAACTTCTACCTTCCTTGCCCCTTGATTTCGCCTGACAGCGTTTTTTATACGATTTTCCGTGTAGCGTCTGTGAATACGAATGAGCTGTTGTGAACAGCGGAAATCCTTAGCCAACCGGGGAAGGTGGATCCATGGATTCTGTAAAAGTACTTGTCAAATACAAGGGAATTCCACTACTCTCTCATTTTTTTTTTTTTTGTGGCCATAGGCAAGGGAAGTTGGATATGTTCTTACTCATATACTTCTGGTCTTAGAATGTTGGAGCAATGAGTCAAAAACCAACGTTGCAAATTTCTTTCTCTGTTTGAACTGCCCTGGTCTTGCTGTTCTGGACTCCATACATCGTACATTCAGACCGAGACTCTTGCTAGTCTTCGTTGAAGGACCAGTTCCCATGAACTCTTGTAAACAATAAGAAAAACGAATTTCATAAAAAAAAAAGTCAAAACACAAGAATTGTATGCCAAACAATGTCGTATATTGTTCTTAACGTTTCTAGTTACATATACGCCCTCGTGTAACTGATTATCACCTCTTATAAGAAGATTGTGTATGTGTAGGGATGTGTGTACAAAATGATAAGATAAACAATTAAATAAATTAATAAATTAATAATAAAAATCTATAGCATTAAGAGAAAAAAAAAATAAAAAATACAACAAACATAACAATGATATATATATGTGTATAAATAATTTCATTTTGCATTAATACAAAGAAGAACAAACAAAAAAATAGAAATAATAAACTTAACAAATTTTAATATTTCTTTCTCGTCTTCCTCCGGTTGCACGGCCTTCTGACATAATATAATTCTCGTTTCTTTCTTTTCTTGCGTCTAGGTGACTGGCTTAAAAAATAAATAATAGCACGATGTGAAAACAATTGCGTAGAATAGCATTCCAAGAAATGTGTTCAGAAGAAAGGTATCATTACTGTTGTGGATGTCGTGGTGATATTTGGTGGTTTTATAACTCGAATTGCCGTGCCTTTCACTGTATCTGCACTCGTCGCATTGCGATGCAGAGATGAAGGGTGCATTTTCATTGCGATACTGTTTGCCTTTGCTTATTTGAGATTGAAATTTTCGCTGCGACAAGAAATTGATCGTCGCATGTGGCTGCTCTTCACCATGACGATGACTGTGCGAAAATAATGATGAAGGATACAGGGATGTCTTTGTAATTATTATTGCCGCATTGATTTTGATTTTTTTTTTATAGTGTTTGTTTGATTTTGGCTTTTTAATTGCTGGAGAAAGATATTCATATATATATATTCAAAATTGAAATCAATTATTTTGAATGGCATTTTGTGCGGTTTATTTGACTGGATTAGTAGGTTAGGGGTGTGGACCAACACCAAGGATGCATACATATGTACGTTCATGCTTTGTTAAGGTGGATGGATATCAAATAACTTTGACTATATATATTAACAGTTAGGTATGTTAAGCACTGTAACAATTAGCATAATCTAAAGACTATTATATGTGGACGGATAAGTTGTTTGCAGCTGCTCTATTTATTACTGACGGCCTTAATGCCTTAATAACTGAATCACGAGTTTATATTTATTTAATGCAATCGGAGTAATCTGGGCAATTGACAAAAATAGTAAAACATGCTCTCAACATAAGCAAGGAGTGAATGTGTTTGAATCAGGAAGGACATGTGCGTTATTTGGTTTTCAGTAAGAAACATGCAAAAGCTGGGTTCAGTCCTGACAAGTGGTGGAATATTTGAACATTTATCAATCAGCTCCACATATGTACGTCAACTAAATTTTCCGACAACCCAGATGCGACCCCCTTCAGAGTCTTGCAAGAAGTGATTCATTTTTTAAGTAGCCCTCCATAATTGGAATGGCGATTGCAACACCTTTTCCTGCCTATGGAGGAGCTGTATACTGTATGGTGTATCATTGACCGTCCTCAAGGTTCAATCGTGCATCTGACAAATGTCTTCGATGTTCATAGCACTCAAATAATACTTTATCCCGCTGGGCTTGTGGTTAGACAAGATATTCTCGCGCAGCCCCTTATATGCACATGCAACTGAAGTAGAATATTTTTTTAAGAAAATGCCTGCGGGTTTACGCAAAATAAAGCTAGTGTATTAAGCGTCTATGTTTCTGACTACACCGTTGTGGGGACATAGAAGCATTGAAGCAAGAGCGAATTATTTCCCATTAGGTGAAAGGACATGTGTGGAAGACGCTAAAAGTACATGTTGAAGTAGATTTTCGGGCGAAGCACAATAATCCTTAATTTGATCGTGAAAGTAGCGATACACGGAGAGCGCAATTTTGATATATCTTTCATTACATACATATAGCAGTACATGCAGTCTTTGTTGTAGCATCTCATCCAAAGAATATTCTGCACGTAATTTGAAAGAGATTCAGTTCGTCTTTTGACATTAATGTGTAGAAATGAGACACTCAGCCTTATTCTGAAAACCACTTTCGTTCGAAAATGAAACGAATTCGAATGATTTGTGTTCTCACATTCGAACGATTCGTACGTTCAATCTTTCATTCTAAAGTTAATTTTCAAGCTTATTCTGACATTCGAATCATTCGGTTTTCATAATCACATTCCAATTAGAGAAATAATGAGCAAAACGAATTGCTGATCAGGTTATTAGATGAAAATCCCGAGGTTGCTAAGGGATTTCCCACAAACCGGGTTGATTCTGATCGGTTTTGGAGAGATGCTGCACAGAAGCTCAGTAGCTACGGATCTCCTTCTAAAAACAGGCTTTAAAGAGAAATCTAATTTTACACAAATATATGTACATATGTACAAGTTACTTGGTACATATTCTGAAATCAATTCATTATCCTTCTCCTATGGAACTGCTCTTCGCCGTCTTCAGTATTCATAAAAATTCTCATTTTATGTTTCCTAACGTTTTGTTTAAAGTTATTTGAATATTTGTTTGAATCTGAATCAAATAGAAATGTCAGTCAATTTCAAACAGCTGATTTTAAAAGTCAAATTCATTGAGATTCATTCGAAAACGAATTTTTATTCGTTCGAATGTGAGAATACACAAAGTTCATTCGAATGAATAGATCTATTTGCTTCAGAATAAGGCTGACTAATGACCCGCCTTCTGTGTTTAATGCCGCAAAATGCCTTAAGTTTCCACGTACACTCACGTTATCAGCGTCGTGTGTTAGTGAGTCAGAAAGTATTCATAGATGCTAGTGTCTTCTAGCTACATCTCAAGATAACCTCAACAAAACGTTAAATATTGTCCGTGGAATATGAACGGATAGTACTGCAATGCAAATATTTGCAAATGATCCCCGATAGTGGTGCTATTCAACCAAGAAACATAAGCTTTTAAAGGAAAGAAGATATCAAAATTCGTTCCTAAAAACTTAAACAAGACATCCTTCAATTCGGCGTACAATAGATTTAATTACTCAAGCCTGCGTTGCTTAATTTGAGCCACAGACTTACGTTGGAGTTAATAAAACCACACACAAACTAATCACTTGTAAACTCTACCATACGTGCGAAGAAAAATGTACGCAGCTTTGGGTATTTTTATTGAATTTATCAAAACGTTGCTTAAGCAAGAGGGTTTCTTGAAATTTGAATCATAATTTTCTTCCTAACTGATCTCTCTATCTCACTAAAGCGACTTAAACACACAATGACTTAAATTAAATGTTAAACATGCACCTTCCTGTATCCTCTGACAACTTCAACTTTAATCACTTTCGGAAGAATACCCTACGCAATCCGGGGAATATTTTACACAGTTTCACACTTCCCATGCATGTGTTTTGTAAAATAAAAAAAAGATTTCGTTTAACAGTCTAAGCGGGAGTAGAACATTAATTTTATTTTCGTTTCTATGCGTGACCACTTGGATCTGTAAATCTTGTTTGTTATGCTCTTTCATTCGTTTACTAAATATTTGTTTTTAAAAAAATATATATGTTTAACTTAAGGTAAATAATTAGTACATACATTCAATTTAGAAACACTAGTTTAGGGTTTATTTTAACGGTTTAGCTTCATTGCATCGTGGTTAGTTTGGTAGTATAAACTAAATTAAAATTTACTATTAATAACACGTGTGGTGTGGGTTTTCAATTATATCTCTTTTCTTTTAATCTACATATAATAAAAAATAAAAATTTCTTACGCTCGTTCGTAGAACAAAATGTAGGCACTCGATGAAACTAAATGGCTGTCTGATAAATCACCGCTGACACTGAAAGCAAAACAAGAAGAAAAAAAACAAACGAAATATTCGAATTAGACCTTTAAAGTGAATAGTAGCTTCAGGGTACGAGTGAGGAGTAAATTCATCTCATCAAACTCAAAGATTGCGTCACACACAAAATACTTACATGTTGTCGTTGAACTCGTGCCATTTCTTTGTGACCGGATGTTTGCACAGCGCCACGTAATGCCCGCCAGCTGTTGAGCCTGTCAAACAACGATTCCATTAATCGAACGTACTTAATTAAGAGACCCCATTTTGTGAACATACCCATATGATTTGAGATGGCATACAGCGTGTAATAAGCATGTGGACATGAATTAGATCCATAAGGACCCATATTGAATTCTCTCTCGCCCGTGGGGAACTCCACAATATTCGACATTTTACTCCACCGTGTCTCTGAGAAGCGCTTCAAATCTAAAACAGAACATCCAGTTAGTCAAATGGACATGTCAGTGGATCACCATCCATGAGTGAAACTTACGAATAACCAAATACTTCGGAAATCGTTGAATTGAAAAGCTTTTCGTACTTTTCCGTCGCGTTTGGCATTTTGAACATGTTGGCATTTCATCACCATCGAGCACTTCCTCGCGGATGAACAGATCCAAGCAGGCTTCCAGTTTACATCTGGACGAAGACGGTAGCGGCACACTTAAGTCCCAAAACGGATCAAAAGTGACGCTTGTATTCCCGCACACTGTGCACCTGAGCGTACTCTTCAATTGGCCAACGAATAAATCACGAATAACAGAGTTCTCTGTTTTTGTGTACCATTCCCAAGTAATATCCGCCTTTTTGTTGTCACTATTTATCGAAGAATCGAATTAATTGAAGAAGTTACACACGCTTTTCCGAAACTGTGACGTACCTTAAACTTTCGTCGATTTTTAGAGCATCACCCTTCACGCCAGAATTCAATGCTGAGTGCAGAGAATCTAGGAAAAATCGTAGAAATTCCTGCGCATCCTGCTGATTGTAGTCACTGTACATTCTGTGTTTGCTTGAAAATGCCCGCTTTAGGTCACTCGGTGTAACACTGTTCACATTTGACGTCCACATTTCACGTATCAATTTGGCAAACTCTGAATAAATACATTAACAGCACACCAAATGTGAGACATCCCCATTTTCACTTACCACTTAAAATCTGTTGATCCTTTGACGAAGAGGACTTGACACCGTTTTGTGTTTTCAGGAATTTTGTTAGCTCACTTGTGTGACTCAGACACTGGATGACGGAGTTCATGAAGCACGTGTTGCCGATGTTTCTCAGTCCACATAATCCTGCAAACAAAATTGAAAAGGGTTGGTACACTAAAGTGCTCGCACACAAATTCACCCGCTCGATAGGAGTGATATCTCGACATTCACGAAAGTGACATAAATAATTTTTTTTTCCCGAAAAAAATTGATTGATTTCATTTTTCTGACGAAAATTTGATGGCTCTCTAGGAACCTAAAGGTTGTGTTCTAATATACAGAATATCTGTTGAGTTTATTCGTTCAGGCATTTTTTGCAGAGGCGAGTTTTTTTTCAGAAAAGGGGATTCACTGTGCGAAAGTTGTTGTTGTTCATTTAGGGGTTGAACTAACTTGAGTCAGATCACATATTCAATGCATCGCCAAACATTTTTCCTTCTTCTTTATGTGGCGCCACAGATCGGAGCCCCAACCAACAAGCTAGCACTATACCTGACTAGCTGCCTGAAGTTGCGCACGCTAACTTGATTGAAGTCCTTCACCATTTCTGGGCGCCACTTCAACCCGCGCCAACCCTCTGTTGTCCCATTGGTTCGGAATCATAGAATATGTTCCAACGTCCAAATATCTAGTCTGAACATAGCATGGCCCAACCTCATTACGCGCTAAAATCATAGTCAACTAGTTATGCTCATGCCACTACACAGCTCGTACATTTCGCGGTTAATCTCCTCCAACGCAAGCAGGACCAAAAATCACACGGAGAACTTTTCTCTCGAAGATACCAGGGACTTGTTCATTCGTTTTGGAAGTTGTCCATGTCTCTGCGCCATAGAGCAGGAAAGGGATGAAGGGGTCTTGTATAATGTGAGCTTACTTATTCGTGTAAGAGTGGAGAGAGCATATCATCTGCAGAATTTGGGAAAACGAAAACCCCTACGATTGGTATATCAGCTGCATTTACAAAAAAGGCGATCCTCTTGCGATCGATATTGCAACAATTATAGATATATATGCCTGCTCAACGTCAACAAGGCGATCTGTGTGAACGTACGTACGTGCAGTGCGGCTGGGAGCTGTAAACGCGGAGGGCACTATCTTCTACAAATCAGTCCAACAAGTGTGTTACGCAGATGACATCGACATTGCCAAGCGTTCCCAACGTGCCGTAGTGGAAGCTTTTACGGCGATTGAAGAAGAGGCGAAACGAGCTGGTCTTAAGTTTTATGAGGACAAAACGAAATATATTCTGTCGATCAAGAAACGTACCGCCACACACCACCTTTGACAAAACATCACGATCGATAGCTTCAATGTGAAGGAGGAGTTTGTCTCTAACTGACCGACGCAGAATTGCCCTTAGCAACTGGGCTCAAAATTCCTGAATCGAAGGACCAAAATCATGCTCTACAAAACTCAAGCCGAAAGTTGGACGTTAAGCAAAACAGCAGACCAGATGCTTGACGCATTAGAAAGAAAAAATCTACGTCGGATATATGGTTCCGTCAGTGAGGAAGGTGAACACAACAGCAACACACTGGCTTGTCCACATTGAGCACATGGACACCAATGCGCCAGCTAAGAGTTTTCAAATCCGAGCCTCCTACTTTGAGAAGGAGAGGAAAATCGAACCTCCGGTATAAAGACAAAGTTATCGTGGACGCAAGACAGCTTGGCCTTGATGACTGGTAATGCAGCATGCCCAGGACCGTCAGGAGGTCCTCTTACACCTTCCTCTCGACCTATTCTGCAGCAACAGTGCAGCCTTCTCGGCTCTGAGGGAACAAAATATACGGTCACGTTACCATACTAACAAGTTGGACAGCAGCATACAAACAACCTATCTACAACTACTACAACACTAGCCCCGGAGAAATGTTATATGTACATATGATATACGACAGAACTTACCGCATAACGATCTGCAAAAGTCGCTGCAGAGATGAGGAAGAAATAGAATCTGTCCAACATCTGCTCTGCGGTTGTCCAGCCGTAGCAAAGAAAACGTGGTAGGACTTCTTCGTAGAGCTAGAGGACTTAAGCGGTGTTAAACCGAAAAATATCCAATCCACCCCAAAACAAGGGCACTATGGACCCAACAAGTGGAAATGTCTTTCTCTGTACGATTCACGGATCGAAACGAGGCTTTGGCACATGGCGTGGGAGGGCACGGTTACATTTGCAAATGTTTTCTCTGACCTGTTTGAAAGATTGCTGGCACTAAGAGATGACCGCAGTATTTTCCAGGCTGAAGTGGTTGGAATAAATGCACAAGCCACCGTTAAGAGACGGCAACCTAATAAACGCCAAAATAATAGCTAGGCGATATACAATCAGAGCTGTAAGGTCTGCAAAATATCCTTGGCAACTTCAGTGACCATCGACTGGAAACAGGGACATACTTCTTGACCACCGAAATGAAAGGCCGCAAAGTCTGGAGAAGGAGTGCCTTAAACTGGATACATCTCAGACATCGTAAGAATGAAAATAGAGGACGAAGCCTTAGACAAAGGCAAAATACAGTGACTGAATGAATGAAATAAACATTGATCGGATTAACGGCGAGAGCCGACGCTAGGCAAGAAGAGATCATGGTTAAGTCGGAGTCGGAGTTCTTTCCAGGCACTGTATTATTCACGCGCATGTATTGGGTCTTGATATCTCTGACAGCGACATTTGTAGAAGTTGCAGAGCCGAAGAAGGCATATACTCTGCTCTGCTTGTGTCCAGCTCTAGCAAGAAAGAGAATGCAGATCCGGACTATTTATGTATAGAATCGAAAAACATTTAGAAAAGGAAGCTCTGGTCTCACGATGGAAATCTGTCACCCATTAAGGACACTATGAACCGAAGTCAGTGGCATTGCGAGCCGCGGCTGCAGGCCACAAGTGCACGTACCTACCTACCTAATTCCCACACAGTCAATGACATCTTTTTCAAGTCTGTTGGTTGCGGACTAGGGCTACCGCGGATTGTAGCTCCACTCAAAGAAGAAGGAGTCATGTAGAAACTATGCAACTGTCACTTTGGAAATTCTGCACGAGCTAAGTTCGCAGACACAAACGGGCGAATATGGCGAAAGTTAGCGTCCTCCGTTGCTGTACGTTTGTTTTTTGTCTCGCGGTAGACTTAATAATCAAACCACGTGGAAATTATCCACTTGAGACAGTATCCAATGGATTGTGGTCTAAATTTCTAGAGAAACAGTGTGACCCTGTCATTTGCCATGTATTCTAATGGTCAACTGCAAACGGAAACCTCGATTTACCCGTACCATGGAATCATACTTCAAAACAGATGCACAAAGAGACTTACCTTCTTGTTCTGGCTTATCATCTAGATTTGACGACGATAGTTTGCTTGATGACGTATAATCATCCGACAAATTCCGGCTGGACAGAATCGATGATCTGCCGGTATCTCGATCCCAGTGCCTTCCTGGAGTCGGCGATATGGGTGGAAGGCCGCTTCGTAACGAGGAGGTATTCCGAACCTAAATGCAACAAGAAAAAAAAAAACACACACACACACCCGAATTATTTTCAATTTACCATCCAATCGAGAATTGTTTTGCATTTGTTACTTGTGTTTTAGATAACAAAACAAGAAAGGGCCAAGGTACGGATTAAAAAACGGAAACTTTACAGAAGATTTACATATACATACGTACGATATATTGAAAAAGGAAATAGACATAGTTTAGAATAGTTACTGATGTGCGCGGCGTTTTCAATTTAAAAATTTAGATAGTTTATGAAACAAAAGAAATGTGTTATGTTGGTTGTGTATGTGTTGTTCTGATTAGATTCCAAATAGATGTGTGTCGTCAGTTGCGTGTGGTGAGGCAAAAGCAAAGAAAATTTCTGATGAATGATGTAAGGAAGCAGGAGAGAATGTTAAGCTCATACATAAGCGGTATTACGTGCAGAGTGTTATAGATTCTTTTTTTTCTTCACAATAAGATTTTAGGAACAAGACGAATAACACAAAAGCGAACAAATAATATAAAATCATGCAATCCAAAAGAAGTGGCTTGGTTATGTTAAGAGTTTTGGCGCATTTCAAATACAAACCCAATCGTTTTGGTCTTCTCTTTGGACAGTTTCTATTTGAATTCATTTGAACAAAGGAAGCTCATGACATCGCATGGCGTGTTCATTGGAAGTTGCGGATTTGTTAAACGAAGAATTATGTGGTCCGGATTAGGCATCCCTGTTTCAACCACATACATGAAGCCGAGAATGTATGTATATGTTTATTTTAAGGGCTGCCATTTTGCAGACTGGATCGCAGAACTTTCACGGGTTACGATTGTGAAAACTTACTCCAAAAATAGTTACGCTGTAGGTTTCGCGATGGCGGACACAATCATCCATCTGAGAAGACTATAGGCAATTCTGTCAAGAGACTGACTCTGTTACAGATGTCTTAAAGTATAGCCATCAGGGCAATGCACGCTTTACTGAAAATCTGGCTGCTTTAGTGTAAGTGTCGACACGTGATCCCAGTGAGGATCAAAATCAACGGATTTCACGGCAAATACAACATTTGGCCTTGGCTTATGCACATTGTCTACATCTACACCCTTCCCAAGAGCAATTCTATCAAGAACTGAAGGTACATAGCTGACCACAAAATGTGTAAAATATGCGACGATTGTGTGCGACGATTGTGTGCGACGATTGTGTGCGACGATTGTGTGCGACAATTGTGTGCGACGATTGTGATTCCACACAACATTTTCTTCAACGAGATGCCCATTTCGGTGGATACGTTAATACACAAAATGTTTGCAAAATTAACTGACCATCAGAAACGTGTGCGTTTGATTTTTAATTCTTGGGCTAAGCAAAAGGGGATCGGGCACAATCCGAAAATTCGTCAAGTTATGGCCGAGTTAGTGCATGTGTCGAAAAGTCATCAAAACGAACCTTGCCAGATGCGAGTCCACCTCACAGCTCCTCGGGGTTATATTTGAATAAAGTTACATTCCATTCATAATGGCGAACTCCAGGCAAGACATTGACATACAAAATTGATCGAAATCTTAATGATAAATGTGTTTAGTTTCAGTTTTCTTTCGGAACCACACAATGAATGACCCTGCATGTGATTTATTGTAGACCCCACCAAAAGTTAAATCCAAACACGAAGCATCCTACCTTAATAGTTATATTTTGTGCCTCAATGAAAGGTGACCGCCGTGATGTAGTCTGTGATAAATTCTCGGACACAACAACTTTCATAGTCTCACCAGAGGCACTTGCCAAAGATCTTGGCAGAACTTACATAGGCCGAATAAATTCTCAAGTCCCCTCCATTCGTCAAAGTCCATTCCCGACGGCAGTGTTCCAAGAAGTTCTGACTGAGACACGAATTGTGTCTGGACAAGCTATTCCGAAGTCTATCTCGGACTGTGGGACAGCAGGAAGTTCTGACTGAAAGAAAGTCTTGGTGACAAGTTATGTCACTTAAGACCCAATTCTCCTTAAAAAGAGTGGCACGTGCTTATTTCATCTGACTTAAAAGAAAACACTTGTCTGCTTTTTTTTGTGGGAACTACGAACCGCATAAAGCCCAAGCCATAATTAAGCCTCAAAAGTAAAACTTCGAAGTTACCATAATTGCTTCTGGGAACTTAAGCCAAATTCGGCTGCCATTGGTGTTTTCTGTTGAATAATAGGTCTGTTCCCATACTTTCTGCACAAAATTGTGAAGACTGTCACAAGTTTAAGGAGTGGGGGAAAAATCTCTCAGAGAGAAGCAAAAAAAAAAAAACTAACTGTCGTATATGTACGTCGGGAGCAATTCATTTCGTTCCCACTTCAGTAGGCAAAGTCAACGAAACTTAACGAAACTGAGAAAAGTGTTTTACGTACATATGTAAGAGTTTAGTGCATGATTTCTGATTCGTTTATTTGCTGGATTATTTAAGCAGATTTGAGTCCCCTAATGTCTACTATGTTTGGGCTGTAAGTATGAAACATGTTTCGCATTGTTATGAAAACGTTCGACCACACTGTAGTCTTTCACTTCTGATGAACTTTTGGAATAGGCGCACAGGCTATTATTACCTGGAGTATAAATGCTCCACACGTCTGTGCACGCGGAATTCGAATTAAAAATTTGTAATATCAACTACGGCACGATGAATGTGTCCAGCCTCACGTTGGAGACTTGCTTGCACTGCGAGTCTTATCCATCTTGTTCTCATGTCAGCAATAAATTCCGCAAGTGCTGTTCAAAACCTCCATGTGTGCTTCCCCCAAGTTTCCCCATCGAACTCAGAAGAATATTATGTACAAGTGAAATGAATTAAAAACAAAATGTGAACTTGTCTTAAATGTAAAATGCAAATCAAATCGAATGAAAGAAGCTCTACTAGCACCAAGAATAACATGTATGTACAACCATCTACCATTGATGAAGCATACAGAAACAATGCAGAGATAAAGATGAAAAAAGAATAAATCATACAAGCTATAGAATATAGTATGCAATAGACCATCCCCTTAAAAAACATAAAAAAAATAAATAAATATCTCCTCTCACTAGGCTTAACTAGTTTCCTTTTCAAATATGTATAAACAAAGACGCATGGACAGAGAAGAGAGAACGAACAAAAAAAAAAAATAGAATTGAATTGATTGTCTAAAGGACCACTTACACTTTCATCAATGTCAGTTAATTTATTTGACGACAACACAGATGCTGGTGGCTTTTTATCATTCGATATCGTTTTTGAGGTCACCGTCGATGGCGTTGGCGCTGGACAGGTTAACATGGATACGGTGACTTTGTCATAGCCCGTGCCAGTCTTCAATAGATTGGACGTACTCCCATTTAGGAGGCCTGCCGTTGGTGTCACCGACGTCTTACGAAGATTCTTTGGCGAATGCGATGGCGATGATTCGGTGCTGCGATTTCTTAGAAGTAAATTATTGCTGGCTATGCTACCGCTGCTTGTACTATTGCTGGCGATTAGATTCGATGTAATGCCAGCTGCCCGAGTGGCGGCGGTAGTAGCTGCCGGTGAGGCGGAGCGTTCTCTCAGCGGTAGCTTTCTTTCGAAATCAGTGGTAAATTGTAAATTGGTGGTGCTACTTCTAGTTGGTTGACGCTTCGCTTCACTGAGCGTATTGAACTTCTCGATGGATGCCTTAATGCTAAATGTATCGTGAATGATGTCGCGCTTGCGACCGCCCATCAGCGGCAGCGTTGACGATGGTGATGATGTGGCCGTGCTTGCGGTCGATGTTGGTGCCGACGACGAGACCGGTGGCGATGACGAGAGTGTAGTCCCATTCTGATACTTATACTGATTGACCTTCTCAAAGAGACTCTGATTCGACGTGGATATTATGGAAGATTTTGGTCGCAGTTTCGGTTTGTGCTGTCTTTGTTGCGGGTGCTGGTGCTGCTGTTGCTGTCGTTCTGTGTCATCGCTGTCGATGTACTTGATGTCATCCAAAAGTTCCGAATTCGAATGCAGACAATGCATGTTGTTGTTGGCGGGTATTTTTGTCAGAAACTTATTGTTTGGGGTCCGATGAATTAGGGGCTTTATCGCTTGCTTACTACTGACCACGCTCGGTAGCTTTCGATTGTCATTGATGGTATTGACAATGCTACTATTGCTGCCTGCTAATGTGGTGTCATTCGGTTCATTGTTGTTGGCATTGTTATTGCCACTGGTAAAATTGCTGTTGCTATTGTTGTTGTTGTTTCTGTTGTCCGCATTGTTGTTGAGATTATCATCATTGATGGTGTTATTCTCGAAACGCTGCTTCGATCTGTATACCAGGGAACGGGCCAAGTCGCATTCGTGTTTCAAGAAATTCTGATCCTTAAAGGCGGAGATTAGGAAAAACTGCTGATTGCCAGCTTTCGCCGATGTGGCCGACGACTGATTGTTGGAAGTTGTGTTGTTTGCTACTGAAGTATTTGTTGTTGTGGTGGTGACGACGGAGGTGGTGGTGGCGGCCGCAGCTGCGTTGGTGGTTGTTGCTGTGGTGGTAGTGATGGTTGTAGCTTCAACACTACGTTTTTGCTTTGGGAATTTCAAATTTTTAATATTAGCATCTATCATTTCTAGCTTTGAGTTTGTTTTTTTTTTTTTTTTTTTTTTGCTATATATAGTTTTGTCTGACTATAGTGATTCTTTTATTTTCATTACTCACGATGCACTCTAGAGTCTGCTTATATGTTTGTTTTCATACACAACACCTTTTTGTTTAACATATGTATATACAGTAAGATTAAATATGAATATATATAGATATATTGTTCACCCTATGAAATCTATGCACACGCACGAACACACTAGGTTTATGTGGCGTTACACTATATATTATGTTTGCTTTTATTTGTGAGCCATTTACGAATGGTACGTCTAGAACAGAGAAAGAAATTAATAATATGTCATTTCTTTTTTTTGTTGGTTGGTTGGTATTTTTTTTTTTTTTTTGGAATGAAACGGGTATTCACTTTTGTTTTTCTATGTAATTGAAAAAAACAAGCAAAACAATTGAAAGCATTGCGATGTGGCTACATTCTGCAAATTGCCAGGGATTCTTTTCGTACATTTTTTTTTTATTTTTTTGAAAACATAACAAAATATGATGGCTAGCAAAATAGAAATTCATTTTTTTTTTTAAGGGGAATTCGATAGAAATAAATTAGATAGAATGAACATAAACGAAATATTTTGCAATTTGTCTGTTTGTAAGGACCCAGTTGATGTGAAACAAAAAGGAGGGAAACAAATAATTACAAAGTTCCAAGCTGAGTTTGTCAGTGTTTTGTATATTTTTCTTATTTATTTTAAATGTGTAATGTGTGTTGGGATTTTAGGAGGAGAGTTGTTGTTTACTTAAAACTATCGTCTATGCAGATCCAACACCCTCCACATACAGTTTTTGTTTAGCAATACTTGTGTAAATTCAGTTTGGTGATTGTAGTTTTTAATCGAAAGCATCTAGCCAACATACAGACTGTAATGCAACCCTGAAAATACATCATGTTTGGGCGAAGCGCTGATTCAGATAAACATTTGGGGTTCTCTCCGGTGCTGCGACCCCTAGACATCCTGCCTCCCAAGACAATCAGTTAATAAAACGCATCAAACAATAAACTTCGTTTATTCAACGTCTGCGACTACCTTTCTGAGAGAAATGATTGTTCCCACCCCAGCAAGACCTTCGATTTCTTTCCATCAGAAGACATAATCACCGTATGTCGATCGTGAACTCGAATGTCTAGTCGTAGCAAGATTCGTTATTTATCCGTTCCGAATGCGAATGCTTTCCATATGATTGTCGCTCATTTCATTTCACGCTTGCCTAGCTAGCGAAATCGCCGACACACTTAGACCACGTTGGTCCATTGTGATGTCTGTTGTCAGACTCCTACACTAATCGACAACTCCAGAGATAGTGCCGTTAATTTGATCCCAACGGCAAATGATGACTTGCTTTCACTGTGATTCGAACCGGGTACACATCCAACCAAGGCAGGCAGACCACCACCAGCTGTTTTCAGGTTTGTCTATCGGCCGGAAATTACTAAAATAGTAGAATCGAAATTCCGACTCAGTTGACAATCCTTCGTAGTCTCCATGTCTTCTTGGCAATTCGTCGCACAGCGGAAAAGTTTGAGCTTGATTACACTCTTTTGGACTTCAAGGCACAAGCGATTGGTGCGAAATGGAGAAAACAGCCGCCGTAGCAGCCGGTATTGAAGAAGACCAAGAACTGTCGATTTGGCGCCGATCAGCTGAATTGGGCATCGCCAGAGAGTGAACCGGGCTTAATTTGCGATTGGATTTGGATGAATTGGGGTCTGACGCCCATAGACAACGCTATAGCTCAGAGGTGGAAATGTTGGTCGCAGATCCGGAAATCAAATCAAAAAATCATCTTCTCATACGAGGCGATGGTTTATCAATTGATCGCCGTGGTCATGCGACATGACACCATTCGAATATTTTCTCGGCGACTACGTCAAGTTTGACTTGTGTAGACATGGTTTTCAGCAAAATTGTAACCATGAATCGCTTCACACAGCTTCACAGAGGGAAAAAGACGTACATTGAAAATAACCGTTCAGTCGTATTAATGTGCGTATCGTCGAAAACCAACAAGCAACGTCTGACAGCAGTATTCGTCGTTTGGTGACAAATTTTATTGAGCACGGGCCACGGCTAGATCGTCGACATGACGTTAACCAACGCCCAAGACGTTTAAATTAACTGGTTGAAGCGATACGAGAGTGTGTTGCTTAGGACTCACATGTCTCATATCGTCAATGCGCTCAGCTTTTTGGCGTCAGTGGAACCACAACCACATTGAGGTGTATTTTTAAAGATTTGCATTTGTTCCCATAAAAAGTGCATTTGAGTTTAGGACACATTTGGGGAACGGAGAATCCACACGCGATCCATGTAACATCGTTGCATGACTGTTTGGCCCGTTCCATCATTGAGCCATTTTTCTGAAGAGAACGCGAAACAGTCGATGGGAATTGATATCGGTGGATGTTGGCTCATTATGTCTGTCCACAAATCTGTGAAAGAGGTCTGGACGGTTATTGACTGACGATGCGCCGTCACACTGTCACACTGCAAATCAAACAATGCAGTTTCTGCTATGGAATTTCCCTGGGCGTGTGCTATCAAAAAAAAAAAAGCCACACGCCAGATCTCCAGAATAAACCCCTCTGAACTGCTTTTTGTGGGTTTATTTTAGAAGCAAAGTGTACGCCCACAAGCCTCAGACCATCGACGAGCTCAAGGCAAGGCTTTCATGCACAAATATCGCCTGACATGCTCTAAAAAGTACTGGAAAGCACAGCAAAAAGGGTACATTTTGCCTTTAGAGGCGGTCATAACTTCAATTAAGTAGCTGGCTCTGTTGAGCTAAACTCTTAAAGTCGTATTTTTATTTATTATATACAAAAAACAAAATTCGACTAAATGCGACTACTGCCGAGATACGGAATGCACAAAAAATGGAGAGTTAAATGCGATGCAGAACATTCGGGATTGGATTATGCCGAGTATCTTCGGAAAGGACGACTTGCGGATGAGACAGTTCAGTTGGTTTCGAGTACAAAATACGACTTACAGAATAGAGGCGATTATGTACTATTAAGGTAAAGAAAAACAATTTGTATGACAATTCTTCCCTGTTGAGGTAAAACAAGAAATCATCACAATTCAGCTCAAAATCAATATTAAGTCAAATTATTCGTACTTCCGTGGTGGCCCGTGGCGATGTGGGTATGTGCGTGGACTCCTACTTGAACCTACCGTGTCTAGGTTCGAGTCCTGGTACGACAAATAATGCGTTTCACGGCCACACCTCTCTCGAGTCACTGACAATGCTCAAAGCGTATAACTGTCTAGAAAAAGGCTTATATAAACTTGGCCGGAGTAGGTATAACACTGTAGGTCTCTTCCACTCGTGAGGGAACAGTAAGTAGCATGCACAACACGAGTGGTTGCTGTAGAAGCTAGACCCTGTACGGGCAGTAGCGCCACCCATATTTTATTATTTGTACTTGTACATTTCTGGCACACTGGCCGCCACTTATCAACAGATCCACGAGCTTTCATTTAAATTCATTGAACCAATATCTCACGGGTGTCTAGTTGGTGACAGCTTTCTGTGTCGCCTTCCCAGGAAATGGTAAACTGTAAAAATAAATGAAAAAGATCCGGTCCTTATCTTGAGAGGATATGTTCAACAACTGTGTTTATCAACCCCGCTCAAAGCACGACCAAGAGTTGTAAACACGATTTCAGACAAAAAAGGGAAGAGTTTGAAGTGTTTTGTAGAAAACGCGAAACGTTCTATTTTCAGTGCCATCAGCAGCAATTACTTCTTAATCAACAATATGAGAGCATGACACTTTTTCTCATCAAATCACTTCGAATCCAAGTGATGCGAGATGAGGATACGCTCACAGCTATGCGATGTCAAAATAATTATCCTCTGAGAAGAGGATTTCATCTTGTCTTCTTCTGCAAGTCAATTCAATTGGTTTAGTTGTTAGTGAGCAAACAAAAAAATCACAAAAAAAAAAGAAGAAGAAAACTACAATAAACAGCAAAACACTCAACAAACAACATATGATTAGTCGTACAAAAGGAAAACACATCGACATTTGATAGACTCACGCGCAGCAGTGCATAGAAGGTGCATTTTGATTAAGTTCGCCAAATAGCAACGACAACATCATAGCATGAATAGCAACAACATTTAGAGCACAATCAAATTTCACAAAAAAGGGATCAAATCATATCCACACCAGCAAGGAAGATGGGCCGATGGGGGCCGACGCACGGTGTTAAAAGGAGGAGTGACACAACAAATTCAAATGCTCTTAGGACACGCAGGATATATCAATTTTCAATTCAGTCTCATTGTTTAACTGGTTAGTTTTCGCGAAACAAACTTCTGTTTACCTTGTTTGCCAATTGCGCGGTGTCCTTTGTATCCTGAGAACTAGATGAACTAGTGGTGGAAGTAGAAGTAGTAGTAGTAGTAGTATTGGTGGTTGTGGTAGGAGAGATGCATGATATTTTTAAATCTCTTAGACTATTACTATCATCCTGCAGGTCATAGCTTACATGCAGCAACAGCTTTGTGGGACTGGTGGCACCATGACTCTTGTTATTACTACTAATTGTGTGCGGCACCGTCAGGTAATTGTCTATGATTGAGTTTGATGATGAAGGACCTTCACTACCCTCGCTAATCGTGCCATTTGCCTGTCGGCTATATTGTTTGCTATAACTATTGTATTTACTAAGTGAATTGCTACTGCTAGAATTCTTTTTATTCGTATCGTTTAGCGTTGCCGATGTTGTAGCTGTTGTTGCTGTTGCCGATGAGCCTGCTCCTGCTGCTGATGCTGCCGCCTCAGACAGTGAGCTGGAACGTGATAATTCACATTTTGGTATATAATGTGCTGGACTATATTTTTCATATATATCCAAAGCAGATGTCGCTACTAATCGTGCTAATGATGATGATGAATATGAGGATGATGCCCGGGTATTCCTACTCTTACTACCGCTACGTGATGAGTTCGTGTTGTTGCTGTTGTTGTTGTTGCAATCGGTGTTTTCTGTGCCGATGTTTCTATACTCAGACAAGTCCCTCCTCTGCGTTATGGTTTTATGGGGATATTCATTGTTTTCGTCGATGATCGTGATGATGGAGGAGGTGGAGGAGTTGGATGATGTCGTGGTATAATTTTTTTTATCATTATTGTTGTTGTTGTTGTTGTTGTGGTTGTTGATGATGTTTCGATATGATTTCGTTGTTGATGTTGTTGGAGTGGATTTAGAGAAAAATTCATTTTCATTATTATCATTATAATTGTCATTGTCAGTAAAATTGTGATTGAAATTGCGATTTGTTGACTGACCACTACGTGAAGTAAGACTAGCTTCGTGATCAGACGACAATCGATTAGCAAATGTGGAAGTACAAGAAAAGGGACTATTTCTATGACTATCGCGGCAACGTCTACCATTCGAATTGGATGCACTCCTACGATCGCCATCGCCATCGCCATCGTAAAGCGTTGGCAAGTGAGCGAATGATGGTGTAGATGCTGAGTAATGAATTGATTTTGTGTTTGCTTTAGGCACACTACAGTAATTGCTATTGCTGCTGCTGGGTAATCTATTTGACAACATAGACGACCGCCGTCTGTCGGTGATGGTGGAGGTGGTTGTTGTCGTGGTTGTGGTTGTGGTGGGTGGTGTTGTATCTTTACTACTATGCCTATTTATTAAAAATCTACTTACTCCAAATCGACTCGATGCTGTTGCTGTATCATTATTTCCGCCGCTCAGGTACGAACTGGGACGATATGATGATAGTGCTGATGAGCCGCCAGTTAAGGCAGACGTTGAGGTACTGCTGTATGATGAGGTCCTGCCAATCGATGGATATGCTGATGTGCGTGGTAGATATGATCCGGTGTAGTATGATGAGCTATAGGTTGAGGAGGATGGAGTCTTTGAAAGGCCGTTGCTTCGATAGGTTGAACTGTAACCACTTGTGGATGATGATGTCAAGAGGGATCCACTTGATTTGTTATTTGCTAAACTTGACGAATATGTTCCACTGGTTGTTTGCGGTATATACAAACTTCCACTGGTTGTTGACGTTGATCTTCTGGGCGAAATTACAGGCATATTATGTGTGTGTATTATATGTGGTGATGATTAAAGGACTGTGTTGTTAGTCGTGGATTAGGGTTTGCTGTTAGTTACTCCCTTTTGTTTTGTTCTAATTTGGAAGGCGTTTCGACTAGTATTTGGTTGTTGTTGTTGTTGTTATTCTTGTTTGAGCCTAATATTCTTCAATTGAGAATATTCACATAAAAATTTGTTGTTTCTTTGAAATTGTTGCGATGTTAGATAATCTTCAGGGATATTGTATGTCTTTTTTTTTTTCAAATGTTGTCAGTTAATGTTGTATTTTATCTGTTTGTCGTTGAGTATAGAGACTATCGTTGAGTGGTATCGAAGCTATGTATATTGTTTGTAGGTAGTTTTTGTTAATCTGTAGCTGTTTGGTTGTGTTTAAATTATCTGAAAATAAAATAAAAGATAAGATTAGTTATACACATTTATGAGCAGACTTTTCGCAACAAATTTACACTCAATTGAACAAGATTTTTGCAAAAAAAAAAAAAAAAAACGTTACTATCAATCGTACGTGAGAGATATTGGTCGCTTGAGTGATTGAGAACAACCAATTAGAGATTTGCCTATGATTGATGATTGCCAGCAATGAATCCAGTTTAGTGATTATATAAATGCGGTTGAAAAATAACCAGACGATAAGATCATCAAATTAGTCACGTGCTGGAAAACCAGCTTGAAATTTACTTATCGTTATCTCTTCGTCACGTCATTAGACGAGTAGTTCGTTGTATGAAATTGCACGCCAATCGTTGTGAAAAGCTCGTCGATGGTTTCGAGATGCAAACTTAACATCGCGCCTTAAGGACCGTTCATATGAGCCGCGAACTGCGAACGCGAACTTTTAGAAACAACCAATTCCCAGCAAATATAAACAAAAAGGTATACTTCTTGGTATGCAAATGAGAAAAATCTCAAAAAACCATGGTTTAACTATCCTAATTACCGATTTTTAATAATTTCTCCGCGAATCAGTCATTCTATTTGCGAACTGTCAAGCCGAGAACGCAATACAAAAAGAGGCAAACGCGATCCACAAATTCACGACCAAAAAATTCGCAATGAAGTGTCAGTTTTCAAACATTCTCCTCTGCGAATGAAAAAAATCAATATGAATGAATTGTCAGTGTTTGCGAAGTTCACAATTCGTAGCGACCTCATATGAATGGCCCTTTAGACTAACACGCGTTAAGGTTCAAACCCATAGAATTCGTTGCGTGCATCGCGTTTACAACCCACAAAAAGAAGTGCTTAATGAATACGTTCGTTGAGTCGGAAACCCATACAAATCCACTACGAAAAGATCAGAGTAAAATGATATGTGTATGGGAAATGAACTGTCAAAGTATAAAAAAGTTTAATGTTGACCAACTCTCATGCTGCAAGTGGAATTGTGGGCCGCATTTTCTGTCTCTCTCAGAAGGGGTAATGAGAGAGTACATTACGCAACGAACGCGTTCTATAGTTTGGGCATTTAATCACAATTAGAGAAGAAAGCGATGATTTGGTAAGGAGCATGCACCAACTCATCTGTAAAAGATGGTCAGAGGAAAACATGCCCGATCCGTAAAAAAGGAGACCCTTTGATCTGCGCCAACTACAGAGGCATCAGTCTCCTAAGTATCGCTTACAAAATCTTATCTGCAGTACTGTGTGAACGCCTAAAGCCATTCGTCAACAACCTGGTCGGTCCATACCAGTGTGGCTTTAGGCCAGGAAAATCCATCATCGACCAAATATTCACACTGCGGCAGATTTTGGAGAAAACCCAGGAGCAACAAATCGATACCCACCACCTTTTCATCGATTTAAAGGCCTCGTATGATAGCATCTATAGAGACGAGCTATACAGAGCAATGTCTAGTTTTGGCATCCCTACCAAACTCCGTCCGTTTGTGTAGGATGACAATGGAGAATGCACGCTGCTCCATCAAGGTCGGTAAAGACCTAACCGAGACCTTTGATGTCAAATAAGGATTCAGACAAGGCGACGCGCTGTCATGCGACTTTTTCAACATCGTTCTTGAAAGAATTGTTCAAAACTCGAACGCCAACACCAGAGGAACAATCTTTCAGAAGTCCGTCCAACTATTCGCATATGCCGACGATATTGACATTATCGGAAGAACGCAGCGTGATGTCAATGGCGCTTTTGTGGGTATTGCAACGGAGGCCGATAAGATGGATTTAGCGGTAAACGAGGGTAGGACCAAGTATATGCTGTCAACGAGAAAGGACACCCAACACCGACGTCTCGGTCCGAACGTCACAGCAGACTTTGAGGTAGTCAAAAACTTTGCCTACCTAGGCACCGCTATCAATTCAGACAATGACACCAGCGCTGAAATCAAACGAAGAATAACTCTTGCCAATCGCCGCTTCTTGGGGATAAGAAAGCAATTGGTAAACAATGCCCCCTCTCGAACAACCAAGGTAACGCTTTACAAGACCTTAATCGTCCCAGTACTGCTATATGACGCGGAGGAATGGACTTTGTTAAAAGCGGATGAAGGTTGCTTCGAGAGGAAAATTCTTCGTGTGATTTTCGGTCGCGTCTGCATAGATGGTGAGTGGAGGAGGAGATATAATGACGAACTATACGGGCTGTTCAGCGACATCGACTTAGCCAGAAGAGTGAAGATCCAAAGACTGAGATGGCTAGGTCATGTAGAGCGGATGGAAACCAATACTCCGACCCGAAAAGTCTTCGAATCCACCCCCGAGGGACGGCGCAGTAGAGGAAGACCGCGACTCAGGTGGCGCACGCAAGTGGAAAGGGACCTCAACCAACTATGCGTGCGAAACTGGAGACAGCTAGCTAAAGATCAAGCTGGCTGGAGACGCTTGTTGGTTGAGGCTCAGGTCCACCTCGGACTGTAGCGCCACCTTAAGTAAGTAAGAGAAGAAAGTGCAATAACGAAGTAAGCTAACTGTAAACAGGTAACGGTCTAGTCAAACGACTGCACCGAGGTGATATGGAAAACACAGCACGAGTCTGATGAATGTTCGACACACAAAATGTAAGCATTTTAAATAAAAAAAAAGATCGCTTCAAGAAAAAAAGGACAGGCGGTCTAAGAACCCTATAAGATTCTCTGAGATGAATTTGTAGTAAAGCATAGGTGCGTGGATCACGTTATGTACGTCAAATTAGATTGTGCGTAAATTAGTACGTGACACATACTCCGTGACTCAATTCCACGTGAATCTAATTAAATGTGAATTTTAGCAGATTTAAAATTCTACTTAAGAGACTATATAGACTAAATAATATCCAGATGACACTTCTGAACGTTCAAACCTGCTCACCTACATTTTAGACTTTCACGTCACATGAATTAACTTCTCGTATATTTAGGACTAGGCTTGTCTAGTTCACAAACGAACTAGTTCAAAAAAGAGCTCTAACAAGTGAATTAAGTGAACTAGTTCATAATGTCATTTTATTTTAGTTCATTTAGTTTAGTAGCTCCCTGCACTCGGTGGTTTGTGCATGGTGTCACTCCCCCGTGGGTTGCTCGCAATTTCTACGGGCTAAGCCCGATCGGCAACCGAGCGGGACAGGCCGGTCACTAGACGCTTGAATACTGCCACCATTCAGGCCTGACTCAAATGGGGACCTGGCACATCAGAGTAGGCGATATTCGAGGCCAGAATTCTTCTCCTTGTCATCTTGGGGGTTGCGCTTCGTTAGCCAGGTTTGGATTGTATGAAAATAAATTCATGGACCACAAAATTGTTGCCCGCCACCCACCACGAGGAGGTCAATGTAGAGCAGCTGCTTCTTCAAACGAAAAAGGCTGTGCTTTGATGGATCACGACTTCCGAGGCGTGGCTTGAATGCGATTCCATCAGGTAGGCGACCGCTTGGCAGACCCAGGACGAGGTGGTTGGACCAATTCCTGATGAGTTAAGAGTCGATGGCGGAGGATCGAGTGGGTTCAGCATGAATAACTGAACTACTGCCACTATGCATCGAGCACATGGAGCATTGTTGCATTGCCGGTGATGTATGTTAAGGGAACTTTAAACATTTATATGCACAATTGTACGTACATATGCGTGGCATGGTTTTTATAACGGTTTTCTGGGGCAATGCACCGATAAATCGACGAAATCGCACAAGACTCAATTCCCTGAGCAGTGAACTAAAAGAACTTGAAGAACGAACTAGATGCTTGCTTCAGATTTTAACTAAACTGAGCACTCTTCTATTTAGAACGCATACGTGATCATGTGAATTCGGTATAGTGTGGCATTCACATACGTGCCATGTGATGACGTGTAATTAGATACACAGCAAGAAAGTGAAGCTAAACTGTGTAGGGTCCATTTCTTAAAAGTGTGGAATATACGTACATTTGTAGTCGATTTTTGTTTTACTTCTAGACGGTGACAGAATCACACAACAAAAGCGTAATATAATTAAAGACGCGGATACAAATTAAGAGGATATTAATGATTTTCCAGGTCTTTAGCGTAGAGCGTTTCACCCCGGAATATGATTTCTTGACTGGATTGTAATTAAAGATGTGTTCCATCACCGAATCTTCTTAGTCACAAATCCAGAAATATGGAATTTCAAGATATAAGTCCAATATGTCTTTTTTTATTTATGAAAAAAATAAAATGAATGGCAGGAAAGCAAATGAGTAACGAATTATAAATGAAACGTACTGGCAAGTCGTTGGCAGATGGAATGTTTAATGGGTTGTTGTGCTCAATACTTGTTTTCATCCGTACGACGTCATATGGTTTCTTATAGGCGAAAATCTAAAACAAATATAATAATGTCGAAGAAAACGTTCCGACATATGCATGTGCTTTGTGATTGGAAATAGTTTTAACTGAAATCTGAACGTTTTGCAGATTAAATTAATGTCTATTTGAAGATATTTGACCATCAATCATTCATTTAAACAATCTTGTAGAGATCCACTCTGTCGGAATGAATGTGAATGATTCTTTGGGATTTGTTATAAATGTTTAAATAAGGTACACCACTCCCTTATGGTGGAATTTTCGACTTATGACACTCAAACATTCCCCTGTCGTGGTATTATGTTAAGGGCATATTTGCAGTGGACTAAAGAAGGATAGATGAGATTGCATCGACATACTCGTAGTATGTAGTTTCAAAACACTAGTTGACGAGATAAGACTAAATTAAATTCATGAGTTTTTACCCTGTTTTAATAGATTTCAAATTTCCCTTCGTTTATTCAAAAAGAGAACAATCACTCACAAGTCAAGGACAATTCATCATTATCATCATCTTCTGACCAGCACGATCCACTAAAGGGGCAGAACACGCATGACAGATTTCCAGACCACTCAATCGTCTATCAGGAGTTATGCCCAAGAGGAACCAGGCGAGTTTTAATTCGAAGCAAACATCCGACGTTTGACATTTATAGTCAAATGAAATTTCTGTACATTCGTTCGATCTGCTAAGTCTTTTCTTTCAATCTTTGGTTCTATTTGCGCACCTGGAGAACAAGATTCCACCACGAACTGTGTGCAACCCCGTCATGAGGCATTTACGGATACAACGGCCATGTAGAGCGCATGGACAACACTGTTGATGAATGGCTTGCTGTATTTCAGGCGAACATAGCGGCACCTGGTGGCGAGTTTCCTATAAGCATGTGTTCTCGACAAGTGTCCACAGTGCAATTGCAAGTCGTGTGCATACTTCAACTCGGCATGCCAAGAAATATCAGATGATTGATTGCATAAAACAAGAATATTTTTTGCGAGCTTTGCGTAAAATCCCTTATTGCACAGGCGGCGACGAAATCATTGTATACAAGGACTCTTATCTAGACATCAGTCACTGGACGTATCAATATGTTGCAATTGGTTTCAGTAATCATTGCCGAATTGCGAATTTCGCAAACACTGACACTTGAGAAGGATTTATGAAAACTGACACTTCATCGCGAATTTTTTGGTCGTGCATTTGTGGATCGCATTTGCCTCTTTGTGCATTGCGTTCTCAGCTTGACAGTTCGCAAATAGAATGATTGATTCGCAGAGAAACAATTGAAATATGTAATTTTGTTGAGATCTTTGTTAATAAAAAAAACTCAATAATTCAATGCTCATCTGTTTGCATACCAAGAAGAATGGTTGTTTCTGAAAGTTCGCGTTCGCAGTTCGCGGCTCCTATGAACAGTCCTTAATATATGATCAATTCTAGCAAACTGTCAAAAATCCTATCAATAATAATTTTGCACAACTAAAATAAAATGAAATCATGTCTAGAGAAGACAGACTACTCGTACGTCGCAGATTTGGCATTCATCATAACACGACCTGTCATAGCTACACGAATAGAAACGAGAGGGAAACAACTCTTCTCCACATTATCGATGTTTTCAAGCAATCAGTCGGCTGCGCAGACCCTGCAGTTTCTGCGCAGTTCAGACTTGAAGACAGCTGTGCGCAGATTTATATTTTTGGTTGTTTCGCCACAAAAATCGTCAAACGAACGAACTGTTTGTTTATGTATTTTTTTCTTTAAAGCAAATATTAATTTGAAAGTAATATTGGCTGTATACGTCAAAATTTGTTTGCAGATTGGATGTTGTTGCAGCGCAGTTTACTGAATTCTTGAAGGCACCTTATTTGTTTATGTTTATCAATGTCCAGACAGTGTGACGTTAGCAGTGTGTGTAGCTCTCGCATATTGGCGGTGAGAGCGTATCCGTCTACTGAATGACCGGCGAGACCTAGTTTCGCTCCATCCAGTGCTTCTGGCACAGTTTTCCTATTAAATAGCCTAGTTTTAGATAGTGGCACTAAATTCGGAACGTTTAACCTGGACCTGTCTCCTCTAACAACCACTTGTGTTGTTATAAATAATTTCTAAGCAAAGTCAATGCCAAGACAGCTGTTGCGGTTAATGATGGGAATACAACGCATGTTTAAATTCAGGGCCTGGTCACATTTTTGGACGTTGTCCGGCAGTAATAGGCGCCTAATTTCCAAATATTACCCATAAATAGACCAAAAAATCGTATAATTTGCCAATTGCGGACTACAATTTTTCGGATATGAAAAAAAAAACATTCAATCATTAGTGTTTGATACGAATTTAGATATGTTCCAACTTGTTGCCGATTCGACTCGACTCTCCTTGAAACAGAAATCGCGAACAAACTTTTAAACAACTAACCGAAACAAATCATCACTCACTAGTCTGAAGTCTGACCACTGATTTTTTTGAAATAAACATTTTCGCACTCAAACACTCAGCCGTTTCCAATACACACGCGCACACGAGCGTAGCCCTCAGACCTCAAAACAATAACCATAACCTGTACCAAAACAGAAATTCAGCAAATATTTGAGACAGTGTCCCAATATGTATCACTAATCTTTTTTTAGGAAACTAATAAAACCATCATCGCGGTATTTACGGCACTGGCGGACGCCAAAACATCCACCGTCCATGGGATGTACGATATTAATTAAAAAACATTTATTTTACGCTGGGTATCCGCGATTGAGGGGCCACAGATTCAGATATTTTTTTTCTTTGGTTTCTGACAGCGATTCTGACACAGTCAGATGGGATGCTTACTTGTTTTGTTCATATCACACGCTATGCTCGGGGAGCGAGCATAAATCGTTTTTCTGCTTATTTACCACAGTCGTCCACCACTTGTGTAAACACTCGAGACATGATACGTGTTTCTGTTTTTAAAATTGTTCATTTTAAACAAAAAAAAACTTCACATGTTTTTGAGAACTATCTTCTTTGGCTTTACACACAACACGATCGTTGCACGTTATTATCTTTGCCTCTAATTAAGGTCTTGTTAAGAAAGGAGAATTTATCACAGCGAAGCGGGCGGCGTCCGACACAACCGCGCAAAGCAGACGAACGAAGGAAGCGCTCCCGGTGCTGCTCTAGAACCGCATGACATTCACGCTTTACACGAATGTGTAGCATGTGTGCGATGTGTGAACTTCTAAGTTCAAGTGGCGGTCTGAATGCCTGAAACTGAGTGTGTGGTGCGCGCAAGGGCTTTTCCTCCCCATCGAGCTAATCGCATTAGAATCTAGAACGAAAATAAGAACGAAGACGACGACATTCGGAGCGTATGTCTCTGCTGTCGTGATGTTGCAATGAGGAAGAGAAGGCAGAGATTACTTTTTTGTTTTTCTTCTTTTCATTCGCTTTATATAAAGTTATGTACTGCATAAATTACATCACATTGTGGTTGCGAAATCGATTTGATTTCTATTGCATTGCGATTGGATATCAGCGCCGATGAATGACTGGTATTGCTGGCGGCAGCGGCAGGCCGTGCGGTGTGATTCATGACCATCGCGCCCACAGCGGAATGTGGATCAAGTTCGTTGCTGTTGTTTTCATCTTTTCATGACGACTCATCATTTCATCATGACTTCGATGCGCACACAGATGAATGTGCATTGATCTCAATCAGGACGACAGAAATAGATGCTGCTGAATACATCGATGTGGGGATTGACCGCCATTCGCTTTCTCACCGACGACAATTCAAACAGCATTTGCATCCAATGATCTATAATTTGTGGAAATTTTCTCGCAAATGCGAGTTGCGGTGCAGGTGTCTGTGACATCGCCTAAAATAGATTAACGAACGAAAAAAGAGGCGCAATAGATGCATGCATGCATTCGAGAACTAATTATGGCTTAACTATTTTTGGTTTTCGACGAAGAATGAGAGGACGGATGAGAAAGTGTTAATTTGCATCTGTTGGGTCTGAGTATATGAAAGATGTCTCTCTATGTGCTTTGTGCGAAAGTAATTGATAGCGGCGCTTATGGGCTAGAATTTGCATCGCAGTTAGAAGTCATCCGAACAATGACATCAGTTTAGGGTCACCGTCCGCTTTCGCAATTTTTGTTTTCTTATCAAAGAAAGGGCTTGAATAAGTGTTATTTGCTTAGCTTTAGCTATTTTAAAGCTACTAGTTCATATCTGCGTTTAAACTCTGTTAAATAGCTCCTAACGCGGCGTTAGATAAATGTGATGTAACATCAGTTACACGTATATTGCCTGTAATTCATAGATAACTCGAGTAAAGCCTTTATTTACCTAAACACCTTCTGAAAGGCAAACTTTACGTTAATTTACGGGGATGTAATTCAAAATCAAGGTTGTGTAGCTTGTTTAGTTTGGATTCAGTATATCTCTGACGATTCAGGAGTTCTCAATATTGATACTCGTTCGTCTTGAGCTTTAGGTCGAACTTGTGATTTAGTTCGAGTTTGCTGTTTCACTGGCTTGTTGCCATGTCATACGTTCAGTCTGGAAAGTATGCCGAACTTGCGACTTGCGTACTCTTTGCAGTGTATCAGACTGCACTTCAGCTACAAAGCGTCAAATGTTAGCTTCCAAGTCGAAGTGTTGCGCGAACAAGTTATTAAACATGTCTCTCTACCGCTCACTGTTAACTGTAACCAATGACTCCACCGGCACATAAAGTGCACCAAACGTTGGCTTTTCTGAATGTAAAGGTCTTTCGACAAAGGCATTCGTTTGAGTTTCTGGAATTAAATCATGTTTTTCAAAATAAAAACCTCAAAACAACTGAGAACTGTCACATCAGCTGCCGCAGATTGAACAATGTTGTCAATTTACAGTGCTCCGCCACTAAAAGACACTTCTATTCACAATAAGCTTCATTGCTCCACATCAAGAAAGCCGACCTATAAGCTTCGTGCCTTCGCACCAATAAGAACCACCATAACCAACCAATCCATAATGTCGATTCCTCATGACACACAGTACATTTCTTTAGAGGTCCATCTTAAGGCCCAATCATAATGGAAGTCAGTCAGCATAAGCAATCGAGGCAAGCGACACAGAAATGATACAATGTAACCATTGCAACCACTTCCCTTAGTTTCGTTAAGTTTCGTTCACTTTTTCTTGTGCTTACATAAGTCTCCTCCATTTCATGCAAATGTCGACTTCAGCGTTGGTCTATGTGTCACCTCCCATAAGATCGTATGTATTTTATGTATCTATTAAAGCATTTTAAGTATTTTATGTGCCGTAGCCTTATACATAAAGAACGTAGGTAGTGCGCATAGTACGACAGCTACTACATTTTTCACGTACCTACATATTGAAGTTATTTTTTACTCAACTCAACTCAACTGCACACCATTCCTTCGCTAACATTATTCCAACGATTCCATGGTACCTGATGTTGACATCCATCCAAGTATGCAGCTTAAGGCCTGATGTTGACATCCATTCAAGTATGCAGCAGATCAGATCTGACTCGATCCTATTGGGAATTCTCGTGTACTTATGTGTTGTTAAACATGTTGTGCTAAACTAACCTCTTTTTTAATCCAGCACTACCCACCTACCAACCTTCATCCAAATACTAACAGCCGTTTATGAGCTGGAGCTGCACAAACATTCAAATTGTAAAACCCCTAAGACTCGTGCTCAGTTTTAAAGTTCATGTTTTCATACGGTTCCCGGAAGTAGGCGGTAAAACACGTGTACTAATTAAAATATTACTTAACAATGAGTAAGCCGCCAGCAGATTGCGCACCAGTTATTTTCAGATTACTGATAAAAACCTTCATAGATTACCACGGTTGACTTATGCTCTAACAAGCCAATGACTCACATCTAACCACAGCGCTGTTCCAAAAATAATCTGCTGCGAATACCTACTATACCGGGGGACTGCGCGAAAAAACATTCATGTTCGTGAGCTCAGATAACGCCATTGAGTGGCTCTAATCAGTATACATTTAAATGTTAGCGTCTGTTTTTGTGGTAACGCAACAAGTGCTAATTGAGACTTCCTCGGAACATCCTCTCGAACAGGTCAAGCAAGTTTGCAAATTGGCCGAGAACCAGTTAAACGTTCATTAACACTGGCAACATTTGAATGAAATCAAAACTTCCGCAAAATATTCGTCTTGTATTCATCGAAAGTGGGTGCAAAATTAGAAAGAAAAAGAGAGTGAGACATTTTGCACAAGAAAGATATGTCAGTTCATGGGCGAGGTGATGGTCTGGGAAAGGCAGTGCATTCTAGGGAAAATCACATCGCCCACAGAAATATGAGTGAAAACTCCAATCTGTACCGATATTTTATCTAACTTCGCCTCAAGTCAGTTTAGTCAGTCACTAGCCATCAATGTACACCTTTTCATCCTCGTACTCTATAGGTTGACGGCCATAGCTGCAGCTCAGTTCGACCAACGTATGCCATTGATGTGCGTCGTTTTTCCAGAGTGATACCTTCTTCTTTTTCAATGCCAGGTGGAAAGCACTACATGCCAAATCTGCAAGCAAATCTGGCCCTCTCCCGATCCAAAAAGATCAGATAGCCTGATCTCCTTAAAGATATCCAAAATTAGCACTGCAGTGGGAATAATTACCGGACACTCTGCCTATTAGGTCTACATGCAAAGAGAATAGGATTATTCTCAAGTGATTTCTGCAGCAGCCGCCTAGATGAAGAAGAGGAGGAAAGTGTACAATACCTTCTCTGGAACTGCCCTGCGAAACACCCGTCAAATCAATGCTATAATTCACAGACAAATCTGGCTGGCTGCCATAAGAATCTCCCGTTTTGTTGACCCACGTGGCAGTACAACGGGCCTAACTTGACGTAAGTGCATCTAAACCCACTTTCAATCTAACCTCCCTACATCTTCTTCAAAAACCAACGAACTTGTTGGCATGATTCTCAATTCAATCGAATTTCAATCGTTCAGCTTTACAAACGACTGCCTTCCCAGAAATGACACTTCCTTGCGTCCTAAGGCTGGGCTGGGCACTCGCACATTAAAAGCATCTTCGCCTTTCAAATATTTTCAACATGATTCATACACATGCTTCTGATAAAATGTTTTCACAGACAATCCATGATCGGATTGCGATCAAAGACGTCTCCGCAACTGACTGAATATTTAGCACCTCGCCCGCCAACGCTCAGTGTCTAACAATAGCTTTTATTGTGTTTGCACGAGAAATATTAGTTTGTCGAAGATCCAAACATTTTGCGATCACTCGATCTTCAAAGCCTCACCGAAAGGCAAGCAAAAAATACACACCACAAATGAATGCGAGTGAATTCCTAATCCCGCACGTTTAAATAACTCGACATACCCACTACGTCATTGACATTAGATACCAACAAGTGTAAATGAAAGAAAACTCTGTCTCGCCTTGAAAATAACGCATTAAAAATCCATTAAACTTCAACTTTATATGCGGTATTTGACCCCTATGTGCGCAAGTGCCATCAATTTGAGCTACAATTCCACAGCAGCTCGAACAGAACAAATGTAAGTTCCTGACCCTCTCTGACGTATACGTAACATACATTTCGCACCTTTGCTATTACGTACGTGCACGCTTGGTGTCACTTTTGTTGAAAAAGAAATGAAATAACAGTCAGGCCACCTCATTAGCAACAATTACGATAACCTTGCTAACTAGAACCGACCAACTTGAACTGGTAATTGAGCATATAATTCTGATATCTGCGGCAAGGTGTAAGCGTGTGCACGACTAGCCCGTGATATCTTTATGATAACAGGGTTCGAAGAGGAAATATATTGATTATCGATGTGCACACCAGAGATAGGATGGTTTCTTGGAATCGGGCGAGGGACTTCTGCAAACAATGACGTGTGAATTGAAGTGAATGCGTTTTTAAGGCGGCATTTGCTGGTGGTTTTTGCAATGGTTGGTATCAATCAGCTTTGTTTGAAGTTCATGTGCTTTCCTGTGTGAATGCACGAGAGTTATTGCATGAATGAGGTCTATGCCAGACTACAACAAGTACGTATATGAAGATATATGTATCTCTGATGCTTGCTATGAGACTGATTAAATGGAGAAAGGTTTTCAGGCATATCCAGCCGTTTTCTCCAATAAACCTCAATTGAAACTTCTTCTTATTTTTGCAGCGATACAGTCAGTCTACGGTGGACTTGGGCATAAACCAAAAAGCCAGTCGGGCTAACTGCCTTCAATTGCGAACATTATGTTTCTTGAGGGCCTTCTTACAGGTGAGGTTATGTTGGAGTGGCTGACTGCAGAGGACAGTCACACTTAGGACAAAGTAGGCCCATTATGATACCACGCGGATTAACTTCTCCTTACATCGGAACCAGTTCGTGTTTGTAATGAAGCGATTTAGCTGACCTATACTGGCGCTATTTAGGTCGTTGAGATTATTGAAATAGTAGGCCCCTGCCGAGAACTGCACGAGCAGAGTAAGTGATCTCTGGTTTCTACCTCTTCTTCATCAATTTAGCTTCTGCAGAAGCTCACGCCCAACCTACGAGCATGAGTGCCAATTGCACAGTTCCCGGTTATGACTCCGATGAGGGTCCTTAATGAGGCTCTGCTGAGTGACCGTTTTAGGTTAAGTGGTGGCCAAATTTCACTTGTTTTTTTTGGCAAGTGGTGCCTTCTAGCCATTTGTGGTTGGTGGTTTTAATCGTGAGATGGTAGGATGTAGCGATCGATTTGGAAGGTGTTACCCCTCCTATTGATAGGTAAGAAGTTGTACCAAACCTGGCGAGTTCATCGGCCTTTCAGTTGCCTGTCACTATGTCCCGACACCCACATGAGGTGTATATTGAAATGCTAAGCCATTTCGTTAAGAAAAAGCCTGCAATTAAGGGACTTTTTTGAGTTAAACATGACAGTGTCCAGGGATTTGATTGCGGCCGAACAGTTGGTGATATCCGTTTTAGACATCAAGTTCTTTTTGAGCCATGACAACGTCTCCTTAATCGCGATAGTTTCTGTCTGAAAGACGCTACAGTGGTCAGGGAGGTTCAAAGAGATAGCAATATTGAGGTCTTCGGAATAGACACCTGCACCCACTCCTTCGTCGGTCTTCGATGCGTCTGTGAAAATATGCTGGGGACCATCCAGGAATGCTGGTAGAGAAGTTATTCTCGAAGATTACCTGGGATAGTGGGCGGTCGGTGTCGAAGTTCTTTAAGAATGGTTCAATGGCCGATAATGAGTTCGGAACACAGTTGGAGTGTGTTGAGTCAGTGGTGGAAGGTAGAGGCTTCTCTCTCTCAGTGCAGGTCAGTCTCTGCTCTCGGTTGAGTGCCTTGCAGTTGATAGCTACGGGATCTCAGTTTGGGGGTCAGCAAAACTGAGACTGAGACATACAGAAGTGTCGGTCTGACAATCGACATGAAAATCCAGTAAACGATTCGTGATTGTAGTCCCAAATTTGCACCCAACTTTGCAGCTAAAAAGGGCGGAGGATGCCTTCCTGGGTGTTGAGTTTCCAGCTTAGCTTATTATCAATCGTGAGACCCAGCAATTGCGCACTGGCAGTTAGGTGTAAGGTAGTGCCGCTCAGCTGGTCTATCTTTTGGTGAAGAGTGTATATCCGTTTTTTGTGGGTTAATGCCGAGTCCGCATGCTTGTGTCCATGCTTCTGGCTTATCGAAGGCATTCTGCGTTATGGCTCTTAGAGTGTGGACGAATTTGCCAGATGCCGCTATGCCAATACCATCCGCATAGGCAATGACTTTGCATCCTACCTCTACCAGTATTAATAGCAGCTAAATCCAAGCTACGTTCCAAAGAAGGGGAGAGAGTATACCTCCTCGTGGGGTGCCTCTATTACAGTCTCTTTGGATCGTACCATCTCCCAGGTGATAGTGGATTACCCTGCTGATGAGTAGCAGATGAATGAAAGCTCCTTCGATCCCCAGGCTGTCAAGCGCAAGTTAAATTGCATTTGGCTCGATATTGTTGAATACACATTCGATGTCAAGAAATGTCACAAGGGTGTATTCTTTAAACTCGACAGATTTTTCAAAGGTTCCTATCAGAGAGGGCTGTTGCTACAGATTTACCCTTATTGTAGCCATTTTGGGCAGATGCGAGTCTGCACATTGGAATTGTTTCCCCTTCTTACAGACTCCGAGTCGAATGCTCTCGTGCCTTTGTCAAGTTGAGCTCTAAATGACCTAGAGTGGGCCTCGTAAACGCAACGCCAAAAAAAAAAAAAAAAGAATATAGAAAAGACTATGTAAATTAAATCAAGTACATTTTAAGGGGTACCACATTTGAATACAAGACAACCGAAATATCCCATCCATTAAGTCTGTGCAATAAATTATCCAAGTTGCGTTATTACCTAAATCCTTCTTCCAATTCCCAACTCATCCCAGTCCCATTTCAACCCCATCTCCTGTTTCATAACATCTGCTGGGGCAAAAAGTTTCAATTGTTTCCTTGCCAATAAACAGATGCCGAAATAAAGTCAAAAAGACCAAAGGTCAGACAATGAATATGTATATTTTTTAAAGTAACTTCGCATGCCATCGATTCACAAGGGATTTGTTCCAACTGCATACCAAAACAGTCGCCATTCTCCACCTACCCTCACTGCCCACAGACCTGTGACCGGATATCAGAGAAACAACACCTTTCCTACATTGTCTTCACTGGTGGATCCCGTAACTAAATACAACACCAAGCCATAACCAGTCAATTGCTAGCATCGAGTGTAAACAACTAAGCACATACCAACAACGAGGAGGGGAAATGTAAGCAGTGAACTGTTATGTCATCTATATTCTAGCCATCTGTACACACAGTCATAATTCTTGATTCACTAACCTGTCCAGCCATAGGCGACGTTAGCCGTGAAAACTCACAAGTGCACATGCACTGCGGCAACAATTACGTATTCTGACGGACGGATAAGAGGCGAAAGAAAAACGTAAACATTGCGTACTCCGATCTTATATAATCTCAAGTGCATTCAACAGCAAGCGACCACAAGTTCTATCAGTTTTCCTCACAAAATCCAAGGGACACCTCACGCTGTGTTCACGCAGAGAGACAGAGCGAGATTTACACACCCGCCCGGACGGTGTTCGCATGAATCTATTATTTCAAAAGAACGAACACTATTCTCGTATTTAGTCAGTCCCGACAGTGCCTTGACACACGCGTTTCGGTTTAATATTTTGTAAACAACACATTAGACGCAACCGACGGAGGAACTGAAGCAGAAGCAGCAGCAGAAGCAGGCAAAGGCATAACGTGTGGGGTAACCCTCAAAACCTTTCAATGATTACAATCGCTCGTCACTGCGCAGGTGTCGAGAAGTGCTATCGAAAACAAAAAAGCCGATGAGCGGAACGACACGAGAGAGCAAAAAAAAAGTACATAACTCAAAAGAAAATGGCAAGGAATGTCTTGGTCGTCTTGGTCTTGATTGTATGCGGGAGGTGGAATCAGTGCTTCTTAAGAGAGAACCGCATTACGTCGACGTTGATCTATTCTTCGACTAAAGTGCCTTTTCTGCATCTCCCCCCTCCCCCCGCCGCCCGATGATAGCGGATGCATTTGCTTAAAGTGTATTCTAGGGATTGCTTTCACCTTTCTCCCTCACATTGCATACGTTTGTACGGAGCACTTGTGTGCGGATTCCTTGCCCAAATACCGTACAGAGTACGTGCGCACAGTGGAGGACTGAAATATGTACTCAACAAAGTTTGTCGAACTGCGTCTCCAGCTGGGTGCTCTGCAATATGTTCTCGTGTATTATTTCATTCGAAAACGAATTTTGTGCGTTCAAGATGAGCGTCACACTCGACAGGGAAATGGGATTAATTTTTGATGGTCAGCAATCAAAAATAAGTGTCGACCTTGAAAATAAAAGTGGAACAATTATCGAACGAATGAGGACGCCACTGAGGACAAATGGCTGTAACTTAATGTGTTGTGTGTGTGTGTGTGTGTGTGTGTGAATGGAATCGATATTACCACCGCACGATTCATATTCAGTCTGCAGGGGCTATTCTGATGGTCATAAAATATTGAAGTTTCCTTGACAAATTTCTGGACGGAAATATCCTTTGTGTTGAACATCTCCCGGAAGTGGACATGGCTTTGGGGTTAACAGTGAATAGGTCTCACTTCTTAACCATGATCTACTTAGACCCCTGATTTGGTCAACTGTGTTGTCACTTTCACAGTTTTTTTACTGTGGCTCCACGTCTCTGCAGATTTCTCCGTTTCGGAAATTATTGTAAGCCCTGTGCTTGTAAAGGGTGATTTTTAAAAGCTATAGGAAAGTTTTTCAAGAAAAAACACATAAAATTCAGAAAAATGCTTGAAATCTTTATTTGAATCGAAAGTACGGTCCATATAATTCAATGTTTGAAGATTATTTCATGCAAATGTTGACCTTGACTGCGCCTCAAATGGTCTATCCGCTTAGTCCAATTTTGGCATACTCTTGCCAACATTTCGGCCGGTATCTCGCGAATAAATACTTCAATGTTGTCTTCCAATGCGTCAATTGAAGCGGGCTTGTCTTTATAGACATGAGCTTTAACATAGCCCCACAAAAAATAGTCTAAAGGCGTTATATCGCACGATCTAGGCGGCCAATTGACCGGTCCCGAACGTGAAATAAAATGTTCACCGAACTCGCTCCTCAATAAGTCCATTGTTGCGCGTGCTGTGTGGCATGTGGCACCGTCTTGTTGAAACCACATGTCATGCAAGTCAAGCTCTTGCATTTTGGGCAAAAAAAAATTGGATATCATCTCACGGTAGTGCTCACCATTCACAGTTACGTTACGATTCGCATCATCTTTGAAGAAGTACGGTCCAATGATGCCACCAGCCCATAAACCGCACCAAACTGTGACTTTTTCTGGATGCATTGGTAGCTCTTGCAATGCTTCTGGCTGATATTCACTCCAAAATCGACAATTCTGCTTATTTACGTACCCATTGAGCCAAAGATGAGCTTCGTCATAAAATGGAAAAAGCGCGCGACGAACTTTCTTAACAGAGCACGCATTTTGATAATAAAATTCAATAATTTGCAAGCGTTGTTCGTTTGTAAGACGATTCATGGTTAAATTATAGACCAAACTGAAGATGTTTGACAGTGAAACAAAACACGAAACGTGCGTCAGCTGTTTAAACCAGTGTTGCCAAAAAGATAATAGCTAAAAAACCATCCTTTATATCCCTTATGTCGACATTTGTTAATTCCTCGAGGTCGTTAAAAGACCTGGAAGTGCGGGATGAGTACAGAGGTAGTGCAGTACTGTTTCCTATTTCTCCTCATCCCTGTCGCTTTCACAGAAGTCCACAGCAGGGTGCTCCGAGTATCCAGTCTGATAGCCTATGCCTAACCTAGCCTTCCAATCTAACTCTAGGAGAGCTTTAGCCCTGTTTTGATTTAGGGCAGGGCACATAGTATTCCATGAACTGCTGCGAGCAGTGATTTATTGCTTTTCACCAATAAAGCGATGGAGTGTCGCCTGATTATGTGCCAGTAGAAGGCCCGACCCCTTCCTTTGCATCAGCTCTTGCTTGTTCTTACTTAGGCAGAACATATACACTAAAAGTCTTTAAGGATTAAAGACAATCGAGTGATAAATCCATATCAGATCAAGACAGATTTGTATGAGCCTCTTACCACCCTTGTACTCTACTGTGCATGTACGCTACCGAACTAACGAAAAGTCAATTGGTAAGAAGAGACCTACGTGCCGGGTTTTTTTTAACTCGTTTTCTTTGACTGCGATTGAGAACTATCAAACAGAGGATAATCAGGGTTAAGGTTGCAAACACGAGTTAAAAAGTACACTCCTGGAGAACAATGATGTAAACAGCTAGCGAGAGATTACAATGTCATAGAGACTGGTTGAGGTTCAACACTGTGGCTGTCCTGCTACTGAAGAAATGAAAGAAAATAGATTCGTAGTGTCATGCAGACGACACATCACCTCCTCTGATCGTGCAATGATCTGGCTCACTGAACGACATCAGCATTAACCAGCTAAATCGCTCTGTTGCTTGCGACAATTATTTCCAACATCCAGGTACAGGAGTCAGACAATCCGCGTGGTGTCATAATGAGCCTACTCTTGGCTAAGTGTGCTGCTATCTCCAGCCGTCTACTTTACCTACCCTAACCTAATGTTATGAAGGGCAATCATGGAGTCTTGGTAAAAATCAAATCCGCGTTATCTGACTGAACCTGAAATCCGAAAGTCTAAACATACAGAAGTATATGATGGCGAACCAATAGTCAAATCGGAAATATGTACATCAGTTTTTATTTCAAACACATCCAAGATTGACAGCAAATTTAATTCAACCTCAATTTGGCAGCACTGAAATGAAATCTGTCAATTCACGGTAACGAATAAAAACGTTGTTATCATAATGCACTTTTAGGTAAAATAAGCTTTAAAAAACTGCTTTTTGAAATGTGATTCCAAAGTATACAAAGATTTGAGAACTTATTCGTAAAGGTCGGTCACTGAAGTTCGTTTATGCCATTAATACATCACGTGTTCATAAGAAATATGACCTAAGTCCCATCCCATGGACTTCGAGAATAGTTGAAAATTAAAGAACCAAGACTACGATCTGTAAGGTGAGATTTTTAAATGCCTTCGTTGAATAGTTCTACTGCACTTGCACTTGGCTTGCATTTGGTGTCATTTTCAAATTCATGCGTGGCACATCCTTTATTACATCTCTTGATGAATTATAGGGGCCAGGGTCTAGCTTCTACAGTAACCATTACCACGAGTGGAAAGGACGTTCAGGTTTTTCTAGACAGTTATACTCTTGGAGTATTGTCACGGACTCGAAAGAGGTGGGGCCGTCCGTGAAAATTATTTTTGGTCATATTGGAAATCGAAACAAGTCACCGAGGTTCAAATGCGTAGGAGTCGACGCCACCGCCGCCACCGCCGCCACCTCTAGATGAATTGCATTTAATTTGATTGATACTTTCGAAGAAGCTATACATCTTCTTAGTTGAACGCTCTAGTCGTCCGTAATCTGCACTTGTTCCGGAAAACATTTTAAAAAAAAACACAAAATGGTTTTGAAAGACCGTAAAGTGAACTTGCGCGAGATCTAATAAAGATACCAGAAGGTACTGTGTTAGCTTATAGGAACAATTTGAGCAGGCGGAAGTTTGCTTCGTAGTCTGGTGGGTGCGAATTTTTATTCACGACGGACCAGCTGTGTTTCTTCTTTTTTTCAGACAATGGGCCGAAAATAACAACGATTCCGAGCGTTGTTTGGAGCTGTTCAAGCGAGATAAAAAGGACTTCCTGTGTCGCTGACATGAATCAAACGTGGATCCATTGCTACGCTCTTGAAAATCAAAACGTGGATAAAGTGGGCAGCAGCCGGTTCAAGACATCAAAAGAGGCCAAAAATCGCGTTCTGTAAGGCGGCTTTTATACACGAAGACGCACATGTAAAAGCGGCCTAAGTAAACCAAACCAAGACATGACATCCGTATTGTGGGACGCGGTTGGCATTGTGTTTCTCGGCTCTTGAAAGCTGATACTGTCAATAAAATCCATGGAATTTTTCTAAGTTAGACTGGGGATCCTATGTGTGATGTAGAGCCACAAGGAGATGAACATAATCAGCACATTTCGCCTACTGGGTCTCTGACAGCGAAAGGTCTCTCACCAGAGGTAGGAGTTATGTTTTCTAGGAAAAATGTGGGCAAATCGCCATAGCCGAAAACTGATCCAAAATAAGATCGGATGGCGCAGTCGGTTTAGTGCCTGCCCTTGGTTAGAGGGCTCCCCGGTTCGAATCCCAGTGCAAGCAAAGTTAAATAAAGCTTTATCCGGTTTTCAAATCTGGTCCTGTCACTATTTGCAGTCGAGATCAAATTAGCGGCACTATCACTGGAGTTGTCGATCAGTGGTAGTAGCCTGTGGGCCAGTGTGCTGGCGACTTCGCTGGCAGCCCACCTACCTAACCTAAACCTAAGATCACACTTTAACGAAACTATTGCCTGTGACCTCCTCGACGCAGAGGATAGATGCATTGACGCCTTCGCTGAGATTTCTGTGTTCAAACCGCGATACGAAAAACTTTCTTTCGAGTCACTGACCATCCTCAAAGAGTTTCAGCTTCTAAAACATCGCCGCTTTGGAGTTGACATAAAACTGTATCTGATCCCCTCCACTCCACAATACCACCTAGTCTCAAGTCCACCTCGGACTGTAATCGACTGTCGGGCTACCACACAGCAAATCTTAAGGCATTCGTAATCCGTTACAAAACTAGCAGAAATCCACACAATCTTCCCTTACACAACAGAGCACAATTTTTGTACGAGAACCTATGAATCTGGCCCCCACTGTACGTGGGTGCATTACATTTCAGGGATGATAACAAAGCAAAACGAAAATATTCAATAGATTCGAAAGCACCTACAGAGACGCAGAGCGGGACCTGAAGCAATCGCAAGAAAAAAATTCAATTCTTTTCTACTCGTACTTCAAATCGAGTGGATGCAATCAATAAATTACGTAATACCAAACGCAACGCTTATAAGAACGAACAAACCAGTTGAACAAACCAGAGGCGGCCTTAACGAACGCGTCTAGACTCTTCTCGGGAATGAAGATGAGTCACACAGTGCGATGAGCGCGGGTAAATCATTTTGCGAATAACGATGATGATTCAGATTGGCGATTTCTACTGTTCTACCAGGTAGCGTATTCGATGAGTCCAAGTCCAGGAGTCGTCAACGATGATGACAATTAATGGAATGTCATTACAAAGGTCGATGTCGCCGATGTGGATGTACTTTTGTGTACACTTTTTGTGTGCAAAATAAATGTTTTCTTCGCGTGACTGGTAAAATGCTGCGGAGATAGTGAGTTGAATGCTTACCTAGTGAATATTAAGGGAAAGCGTGTCATATGGCGCAATGACTTTCGATGCTTCATGCCCTTTGCTGATTAATTGGATGGAAATTAATGAATTCATAGAAGAGGAGATTGTGGTTTCAACAACCTCAATGGCAGAAGGATACGTACTTCGATGTAAGACGAAACGTTGTCCAGGATTATTTTGTGCGAGGAGCAGTCACTCTTCTCAATTAAGCCCCCACAAAAATAATGGACACAAAATGGGGGTTCTGCTGCAGTGACCTTTCGATATTTTGGCAACAAATTTCTGTGTGTGAATGAACGAAAGTAAATGAATAACGCAGCGAATAAAACTTGTTTCCCATTCCGAGCTTATAGCAATAAACATTCTCTTTCAGGTTATTGACTGAGGGTTACAGCCTTAAACCATTGCTTTCTGATCCAGTTTCTGACAGGTCATTCATTGTTTTCGATTAAAAATAAAGTCCAACGCAGCTTCCCAATGAACAGACTTCGGTGCGGAGGCATACTAAATAATAAATGAAAATGAAATGAAAATCCGTGTCGCAAGGAGATTTAATTCCGCAGTAAATGTGACCTTTTCACAGCAGTTACAGCACGGAAGCGGAACTACGGAAATGCATTCGTATTCGCATTCGATATCGCATAATTTAACAAAGCGTTGGTTGTTTAATCGATGTCGTGTTCTCGTCTAAGGTGGCTGGCGCTTTCTAATAGAGTGTTTGGTTTACTGCCAAGGTAAACATCCAGTGCTGTTGATCATTTTAGTTGTTCTACTTTGTTCTTGAATGTCTCGGATTGTTTTCAGGGAACTGGAATTTGTCTAGACAGCAGTCATTATTCATGAAGAAGAAAACAAAGGCGCCTTGTTTGAAAAATTTCCGGGGAGTAGATCATTTGCTTCGATGCAGGCAACAGGTTCATGGTCACTTGCCTCAAATTTAGGAGTAAAAAACGTAGAAGTCATGACGTTATTTGGCAAATTCAACTAGGGATGAGTGGTTCCTAGAGAGAACACCCAGAGTTGGTCAAACAGTCAAGGTAGAGGAGCATGAATTTGTAGTGCAAACCTTCAACTACCTTGGGTCAATAGTAGCAGCCGGTAACAACATCGCAGGCGGCTGCTCAAAGCCAACTATAATCTGTCAAGGCTCTTTTAATCCAGAAACCTAACCATAACATCGAACCATAAATGCTGTACAAGTCCATGGTCCTGCCAGTATTCGTGTATCGATCCGAAACTTGGGTGCTCAGTAAAAGGCACTCTCAACTCTAAGCCGCGTTCGAGAGGAAAGTCTTATGGAGAATTGTTAGCCCCATATGTGGGGAAGAACGATTCCGGAGCCGCTACAACCATGAGTTGTACGCTATCTACATATAAGCAGATGTGATAAAGAAGATAAAGCGGTAGACTTCGGTGGGCTGGAAATCTAGCTCGCATGGGCGAAGAAGAGCTTGCTCGGAAAAACTTTGGTGACAGATTTTCTGGAGGTAGGCAGCGGGGTAGACCCTGCTTGCGCTGGAAGGATGGCGTAGACCAGGACGCACGCAGCCTAGGGATGCCAAACTGGATGACATCGGCCCTCAATCGCGATCGGTGGAGAGACTTGTTTAAGGAGGCCAGGACCGAGTCCCGGTTGTAGTGCTGATATGATGAGGAGCTCACTAACGATGGATCGAATATGTAAACCAGAACCGATGAGGATAGTGTCAACGACAAGTGCTATAGATCGATGATAACAACTTCTTTTGGCCTGAACTGGATGATGTGGACAAGAACGACATGTAGTTTCATCAAGCCGGCGCTACGTGCCACACAGCTCACGTCACATTGGAAATTCTGCGCGAAATAATCGAGGGCATCTCACGCAGAGGTGTTGGCCACCGAGATTGTGCGATTTGACTCCGTTAGCCGTTTTCTTGTGGGCTTTTCTGAAGTGGCAGGTTTATGCGAATCTTAAAGCCAACATAGCCCATGCCATCGGTTAAATTTAGCTTGATTTCTGCGCCAGAGTCGTGGAAAATTTGACATTTCCGATGCGCGCCACATAGAGAAGCCGCAGCGGACATTTGAATGATGTTATATTCCATACATATAGTTGAGGGCCGTGGCGTTGTGGATGAAAGCGTGTGTGTGAGGAAGCGCTTAGTGACACGCCCTTTACTTCAGCCACTGGGAACATAGAATCTGAAGATAGAGCCGCAGATAAACGCAGTATTAGTGCAGTATTGCGACGTCAAGCGTTCTTAATTGCAAACATTTGGCAATGATGCAATGCATCGCGTTCTAAAACGTAGTATGAAAGCAAAAATCATTGCAAAGCATCACAGAGGTTTGATGATAACGCGATGCGCATTTTGTTGACGTTTACGAACTCAGCCTACATGCGTGCTCCAGGCTACACTGGCTTCCAATGAAACGAAAAAGCGGAAAAATGGATCTGAGCTGGGGGAACATCGGGCAATCCCTTATGCATTCAAAAAAAATTGGAAGACAAAGCCCTTGTCAGAGTCAGTACTCGATGGTTTGGTCTGGAAATTGTAGCAACAGCAAGGGCCCTGTGACCGACGCTGAGGAGAAAGAGATCAACGTCACTAGTCATCTTTAGTCGCAAGGAAATGCGCACACTAGGTAGGAGGCCTTAACGGACACTGTACTAGGCACGCGTTCCGACTGAACTTACTGCACAACGACGTTGGTAGATGTGAGAAAGGTGAGAAAGAAATAGAATCTGTCCAACATCAGCTCTGTGAAAGCCAAGCCTTAGCAAAGAAAAGATAGGAGTTCCTGGGAAAGCACTTCTTTTTACAGCTGGAGGAGCAGTGAAGAAGTGAAAAATCTCCGGAATCTACTCCGAAAAGTATAAGTTGATGTCACTTCAGTCAGAAAAAGACAATCGGGAACGCGCACAGTCATTGTTTGCCATGTTTGTCAAGCTTTGAGCAGCCATCAAATGTCCATCGGCTGCTTCATATGCTGTCGGCAGTCCACCCCCTCTCATACACTACCAAATTGTGTGTGGGATGCTTCTATGAGAACATATGGCATTTGATGAAAGACCTTTACAAGTGTCATTTTGCGACTGCTTAGCAACGTATTCCACAAACCGTATGGCCAACTGGACATCTGCCCTCTGTCGAAATCCGAATGCCCCCCGGGGACTGTAAATCACCCCCAAATAAGGCTATTTGTTTCCCCATTCCCCTGCCAAAGCACAAATCACGGCCCACACACATGTTCCAGCGGGCCACACCAAAGAACAAAGCAAACAAAATCCACTGTCGATGACCGACGAAAAGTTTTATTCGCATAAAAATTATATTCCGCACAGCAATCAAAGTCAAAGTGCTGCAAATAGAGAGAGAGAGAGAGAGATAAATATTTCCCAATAAACACTCGAGGGTGAATGCGTGACTGTGCCGCTTTCACAAAGCCGCGTCAGCCCCATCATGAGCCCCACTCACCCCTAAAAATAAACCGCATTTATGATTCGCAAGCATCCTGAATCTCATTTGACTTTCAAATCACACATTTATCGACGAACTTTGCGCAGAACAGGAGCCAATCTAGAAGCCGACAAAGGACGTGTGTACCTTCTCGCAGGCGATAGAAGTCGCCCCCCTCCCCCTCCCCAAAAAAAACAAAACTCACAGATGATTATGGAATTCCGTGTGACTGCGAGGATAGATAAACACCAGACAGACGGGGAAGGGCATCCGATTGCCGAAAGCGTTTAATGGCTACATTCGCGAATTCTAAACAATCAAATTAGCAGACTCACACACTCACACAAAAATTTGAGGTTTCATGGGGGAAACTATTTCGAAGTCAATTAAACAGTGTATCTGTATGCAGGAATGTGGTGTGGCTTGAGAATTTATGTGTGTCCCCACTCCCCTCACCTCACCGCGCGAAGACAATTGTGAAATGTTCGACAAAAAGAAAAATAGGTTAACTGCACAAGATTTGGCATTGCTCTCGTCTTTCCCCATGATCAGCCAACGACAAGATAAATCCAAAGAATGAGTGCCAACACAGAGACCAAAAAGCAGCAGCAACCTACAAAAGAATGTATCGCTGAGTGATATATGAAGAGTGGGAGAGATCTTAGCGCACAAGTGATTTGTGTCTCCTGGCAAACAAATATCGTTCCATCAAGGAGCCCGGCTAGCTAACAACAAATATTCGTGACCGATAAATGCTCTCGCCGTTCCACTTGATTCCACGATTCTCCTCGAAATCTCCTCGTCTGCTACTTTGTGAAACAGCGATGCACCCCCGAAATGTACCAAAGAGCATGCAACTAGATGAACACACAGATGCATGTACACAGCCTGCTGCTACGTACATATCTACATTCCGCATTGAGATGTTTTGTTGCAAAATCGGTGTACGGAGCCGCAGCAACGTGTAATGCAAACACTCGTGCCTTCGTCGTCATTCTGGCCTGTCCACCGACAACCCTCACGGACGCCTGCTGTAGCTGTGTATCTGTATGCGCCAGAAGCATGGAATCAAGGTCGATGACAACGACCTTAAGCGACATGGTTTCACAGTACATGAATATATGTTCTAGGGAGTACATATGACAAACGATTCTCTCGCTTTATGCTGTGTGTACTCAGTCGAAGAGACTAGATACACACACATTTCTCTAGTTACTTGTACAAGCGCGCACACACACCGTTCGGCGGTGGTTGGCAGCGTTGCCAGTGAAATGATGGAATACTAGTTGTGAGTTGAATAAATTTTAATCTGTAATTGGATTGAAGAGCATTAGTTCGGACTGAAGAAAGATACATATTTGTATCTATGTAGGGGGCGGGTATGTTTCACAGATGGAATGCATAAGTAAATGCTTGGGAATGCCCTTTGGAGTGACACTGTTGACACTACATGCGGATACGCTTGAGTTCAACTTGCACTGTTGTCAAGCTGCACACATAGCACAGTGACACTCTCGTCAAATGATATCAGATTAATTGCTACATTCAGGAGTAACCTGTGTTAGAACTGCTTCTGATGAACAAGCAAACAAATATTGTTTACGAAACGAAAAGGCGTACGGAAGCCATCTGTCCAGCCAGAGGTCTTGTAACGAATAACTGGTTTTCCTCACAACTAACCAATTTGGTTACAGGAAATGGACTGCGTGCTTGAATCAATCGGAAGTGCGTTAATGAATTGCATTTGATTAACAAGAAACTCTTGTAGACCTTGTACTGTCAAACTACTGAAGAACGGTGTACGTTGTGAGATTGACAGCCAGATTTGAAAATGAATACAATTCAGTTTAAGCTAAAATAAGGCTGAAAGACATCCACCCGAAACGAATGAGAGATAAAATTATAGCTATTCAACCGATGTGCTTTCGGTTTTGACAGATCATTCGAGAGTTGTGCTAGAGCCAATCATTATTGAGTTGCAAATCTCGAAACAACAGTCTGGAAGTTGATTCCCAAAGAGGCCTGGTCTTCTAGAAGTCCGCTCCTGTGTTACCATACGCGGATGATATTGGCGAAATGGGTTGTATACAGAGAGCCGTCAACGCAGACTTTGGAGCATTAAGAAGGAGCGGCTAAAATACCGTGAGATGATATCCAACTTTTTTTTGCCCAAAATGCAAGAGCTTGACTTGCATCACATGTGGTTTCAACAAGACGGTGTCACATGCCACACAGCACGTGCAATAATGGACTTATTGAGGAGCGAGTTCGGTGAACATTTTATTTCACGTTGGGGACCGGTCAATTGGCCGCCTAGATCGTGCGATTTAACGTCTTTAGACTATTTTTTGTGGAGCTATGTTAAAGCTCATGTCTATACAGACAAGCCCGCTTCAATTGACGCATTGGAAGACAACATTGAAGCATTTATTCGTGAGATACCGGCCGAAATGTTGGAAAGAGTATGCCAAAATTGGACTAAGCGGATGGACCATTTGAGGGGCAGTCAAGGTCAACACTTGCATGAAATAATCTTCAAACATTAAATTATATAAACGGTACTATCGATTCAAATAAAGATTTCATGCATTTTTCTGAATTTTATGTGTTTTTGCTTTTGAAAAGCTTTCCTATAGCTTTTAAAAAATCACCCTTTATAACTTCGAGGAAGTCACTGATTTCGCCTACGGAGAAGACATTAGTCTGAGAGAAAGCAGAAATAAGAGAGATGTCCAACTTCAACCCCTTCCTGCTGGATTTCATCTGACACCGTTTTTATACGATGTGTCTGTGAATGTGTGTTGTGAGACGTTGTGAACCGCTGAAGCTCTTCTCCAAATAGGGAAAGGTGGATCTGTGGACTTTTTAAGACAAATTTGTGAGAAATACAATCGTGATCGTGGACGAGGTGTAATCGTGGCCGAAGTGGTTTATCTGTATCCTTGCTCTCGTATTTCTGAGAGAAAGTCTTCAACTACTACGTGTGTGGCGGACAACAAAGCAGAGGAGGCCCGCAAGATGCCACACGCGAGTGGAAAATGAGTAACTTGGTGTGTGTAAAACTGGAAGAAGATAAGCAGAGACCGCGGGCTCTTCATTTTGTGATTTCGCAGCTCTTAGTGGTCCAGCGATTAACATTGGTCAGTGTCCCACAACTTTTGAGGTGAGGGGTGATATGGTTAATGATTCCAGAGAAGGAAATTACCGATAAAGATGAAGTAGGGAGCAATTACTCCAGATATAGGGGCATATCTCTTTTAAGTGTCCCCGGGAAAGTCTACGCTAAGGTTTTGGAGGCGCGTTCTAGATATATGGTCGAGTCCAGGATGGGGAACGAAAAGTGCGACTTTCGTCCCGGCAGAAGTGCAACCGATCAGCTTTTCACTCTACGAATGGTACTCCAGAAGGCTTGGGAGTATGCCAAACCGATCTACAGCTGTTTTGTAGATTTGGGAAGGGCATTTGACGGAGTTCCTCTAGTCAAACTGAGTCAAATCTGCACGAGTATGGGGTTGATGGTAATCTTTTGAGGGCCATTCAGTCTCTATACCCAAACTGTTGCAACGTTCGGGTTAACGGCGCTAAATCAACACCTTTCACTATAGGCGTTGGACTTCGCCAAAGGTGCGTCTTGTCACCACTCCATTTCATTGTATGTATGGACTGGATGTTGCAGCGTAGACGAGGCGAGGAATGCTTTACATTGGGAGAGGTGAGGGTCATCTTCTTTTTTAGATGGCTTTGTTATCCTGTCTTAGAGGCGCTGTGGTTGTGGGTTATGTGCGTCGGCTCCTAAGCACTTGGACCTACCTGTATTCCTGGTACGACAAGAAATACTTTTCACGGCCCCATCTCTTTCGAGTCACTGACAATGCTCAAAGAGTATAACTGTCTAGAAAAAGCTTCTCAAATTGGCCGTTCGGAGTCGGCATAAAACTGTAGGCCCCTTCCACGCACAACACGAGTGGTTGCTGAGAAGCAGGCCCTCTACGGGCTGTAGCGCCACCCTTAGTAGTAGTGGTAGTTATCCTCACATTCTCCCAGAAGGAACTCCAGCGCGCACTCGATAGGTTTGTTGCTGTATGTGCAGATGCTGTGATGAAGGTTAACGTGGATAAATCAGAGGTTATGGTAATTTCCAGAACGCCTGTTCAATGCACTCTGCATGTTAGTGAAGTCCCATTGAAGCAGGTCGTGAAGTTCAAATATCTCGGGGTCTTTTTCACAAGTGATGGGAGGAGTAATGATGAACTTTCCTGTAGGATTGGCCAGACTGGCTCAATTTTGAATCAGCTTGGAACATCTGCAATCAGGAAGGCCGAACTTGGTGTCAAAGCCAAGTTGGTGGTTTTCAATTCAGCATTTGTTCCAACTATCACCTATGGTCATGCAATTAAGGGAATGACCGAAAGAATAAGATCGTGAGCTACAAGCCGAAATGTGAGCTTTTCTTGCTGTTCTGGGAGTTACTCTACTCAATGTAGAGCAGTTGCTTCTTCGAACGGAAAGAATTTGGTCACGTGGAACGAATGTCCTCATCATCACGACTTCCGAGGCGTGCCTTGAATGCGTTTTCATCAGGTAGGCGACGGCTTGGCAGACCCAGGACGAGATGGTTGGGCCAAGTCCTTGATTTTCTATTGAATGCTGGATCAAACACAGAACATAAGGTTCAACAATGTTCTTTTTTAAGATCCTTGAACTCATCGTCCTGCTGTTGCTGAATTGGCACCATTGATTGTAGCGAAATTCAGCAGTCAATTAGGGTGAAGATGGGACATGTAATCGATTGCGAGAGAATCATTGCTCGAACGCTGGACAAGACCGAACCTCCGATATAACGACAAAGTTATCGCGGAAAACAGCTGATACCTTGGCCTTGATGACTGGATGTAACGTGCCCCGGACCGTCAGTAATGGAATGCGGCCAAGGATCGTGGGTCTGATAAGGAAGTAAGCTGGAACAGTGGAACAAGACACAGGCCGTGCTGAAGGTATAGAAGAAGGAAGGAAGCGGAGGTACCTGCATACATTGCTCTCGAATGTCTGTAGCAAATATTGGGCTGTGAAGGGAATGACATTTCGTGAGTCTCGAAACGTAATTGTGCCACCGACTGCACAGGCTTTAGGGTGCACTGATAAGCATTCCTGGCGTGACGAGTAATGCGGTAGAATTCGTGGTTGATCATTGTTAGTTCAAATAACGATAAAACAACGACAATGCATGATGACAACACATTGCTGTTCAAGTGACGTCTGAATGCATTCTAGTAACTGCATCAAGGTCTTGTGGGCAACAGACGAGATATCTGCGTTATACGTAAACTTAAGTTGGAAATAGGTCATATATACTGGGGCCTTGTTTGATTTGTTTGTTTGCCGCCCCAATTATCTGACCATCCCAACTAAGTGTTGCTTTGATTCACAACAAGGACGGAGTCTTTCGGCTTCATCGACACACGCGACAATTTATGAATAATGGCTACTTATTAAGGGTTCACCTCAGTGACAGCAAACAGCAATGAATTCCAATCCGTTGATATATTCCATTGATTATGCGGTCAGGATAGGAAATCAATGTGCTTTTGAATTCTACTGTTGAAGGCCAGGGTCGTCAATCGTAGAACGAACATAAAAAGCTGACAGTGCATCAGCGAAAGAGTGAAATGGACTAGAAGCAGCACGAAGTCGGGAAGTATTCCTGCAATAACTGCAGCACGTGTCAAAAATTGACTCAACAAAGGTCTGAAAGTGGTGAACAAGCTCTTAAAAGTCGTACCAAGTTCCGTCACTTAAGCGGTCAAGGGCAGTGGTCAACTACTTAGGTAACTTCTTAGTGTAGTTCCTGATTTTAATTCCTCAGCCACCCATTTTCCAATAGGAATTTACATTTACTAGGATAGTGAACTTTTATTAGGCCACCAGGTTGAGTAGAATTTGCCTGTTGACAAAGTGATCCAAAAACGTTGTCCAAATTAGCCTCCCACCATCCGAAAAATGTAAACAAAACTGATGTGTGTCTCCATCCCATTTCCACCGTAATTGAATGGCTGCATCAACTTGTGACACAATGGGCGACTGGCAACACTCTGATCCCCCTCCCTAGGGCACCTTGTAATGTACGACTGTCAATGTTGCCGAACGTGTTACGTGCGGTCTTCTTACCCACAATCAATGTCCTACAATACAACCGATGCAAAAAATCAATGAACCAGCTTCCTTCATTCCCGAGAGCAAACACACTCTGCACACATTTGGCCTCCAAATGAATTGTCGTTGTCGTTGCCGTTGCCTTCTGTTAGCACTCCCCAATTATACGTGAATAATGATAAATCTATTTTAGAATTCACAATCATTTTTTGTTTCTCGTTCGGACATACTATTCGCCATTGAAGAGAATGTGACCAAGTCTTGATGTGATGTGTGCCGTGAAAAGGAACACCAAAAAATCTTTGCACACACATACGACCGTGACCAGTATCGTACATCTTCAACTATGTAGTACATATGCACATATGTCGATGAGAAAAATTTACTAAATCGGAAATTTTCTTCTGTTTTTCTCGCTCAAAAATTTTATTTCACTTTCGTGGGCTGTGTCTGTGTGATCTCCTTTGGGCTAATTTTAGTTTTTTTTGCTCAATTCCGACGACCGAAAGGTAATGGTGCAGTGACTGTGTTCCTCCTCTCTGGCTGCTCCTCAATACCGAGTGGAATTGAAAAAAACCAAAAACCAAAAACCAATAATATATGATGCAAGGTATTTTTCATTCTTCATTCCCGCGAAGGTTTACAAGTGAAATGCAAATAAAAGTGGGCAAGGCGATCGATCAAACAAGTCTCAGGATTTGATTTCTGTTCGTTTCCCAGCAGCAGATGAACGGGGGAACTATGCTAGAATCACCTCACACAACTGGTCTAACGCCAATTCTCTATTCAACCCTCGCAATTCACACACTCAAAAGTTTATACTTTTTTTTCTCTTCGTTGCTTTTCTTCTTCTATTCTTTTTTTTTCGCAAATCACACAAATTGGAAAATTAGGTCGCACTTTACAGGGGGGGAATTTTTGAAAATGCTTTTCGAGGGGTTTTCACGGTATGTTAACACGGAAAATGATTGAATATATTTAGAAGACACTTACATAGAAGTTGTTTTGGTAAATATTTTAATTTTAATTCGTTTTAGCGGAAATTACAGCACAGAAAACTTTGCACTTGGGAAACGTACGTCTCCTCCATTTTTTTCGAAGCACACAAATACGAATTTTCTTCGTCGCAGGCGAATCGGATGAAGTTTCGGCAACTGACGTATTGTACATTTTTTTTCTCCCCCATTTTTCAGGGCGAATATAATGACACATCGGATGACAGGTGGAAAATTTGTTCGTTTTAGATTTGCCAATCGGACATAAGTTGGGGTCTGTTCACATCTGCCGAAACAAGTGCATTTTTTTCTCAAATGTTATCCGTTGCGTGGAGATCTATTTATTAAATATAACATCGAAAAATAATTATTTTGAAATTACTACATATAGTTCAAGTAAAGGAAGATTGTTGAATTCTTTTCACTGTATGAGGCTCTGTTTCACCTAGAAATAATCGCACCTCGGTAGAACGTCATTGGTTACGATATCGCCTCTGAGCTAAGTTAAGGGTCGAACACGACCCAAGTGAGACGTGGCTTAGCCCAGTTAACCCACGCAACTAAGAGGCTCTGTGAAGTCGTATCATCAAATCTAAAACGAATCCAAGCTAGGAGCGAAGCCGTAACAAAATAGACTAGTTATACCCGATCACTGGCCCGGTCTCGTCGTTCGGAATATTTTTTCGTTGTCGTCGGAGGCTTATGAACACTCTCCTGGAGCTCTCAGACTCAAAAACTGGTTCATTGTACTACCAGGCAGCAACCTACATTTTATGAAATTTCATGGTCTTCCGGAAGAATACCAGCAGGCGATTCTGTGATGAGGAACCTACATCATCAGCTCCAAATAATTGCCACCTGATCCGAGCAAAGGCGGGTCAGTGGCAGAGGAAGTGCTCTGCAGTGTCATCGTCTTCTCCACACGTGTCGCAGAGGGTTTCATAGCTTAGGGCAAGCAAATTTAGATAGGAATGCCGCGGATTTCTTACAGACGTTTGGGAGCATACGCTTGGTTTTCCTACATTCTGGAGAGTCATTCCATCTCCTATTGAAGCCCAGCCGTCGATGGAATAATAGATGGAAAAAAAATTTCGGTATATAATTGAATCTACTGTGTAACTAAGCATTTTAACTACAGTCCAGTGGCGTAACAACAGGGTAACTGGACGGAAAGTTGCCATAGTCCACCGATCCGAAAAGGGTCCCAAGGCAAGAGGGTCATAAGCGCAGGGGTGCCCAAACGCTCCCAATGTCGGCAGAAGACGGTCATCTCCATGATTCCGAAAGTTTGTTTGAAGTGAACGTATTCTCTCGTGTTGGACATCATTATTAATCACCTGGAATAACGATCTCTTGGAAGCCATGTTTTTGTTTTAGAAAATTTTGGCCGAACCAGCCGTTAATCTCTGTAAGACTATGGCCGCTAATCTAACCTAAACTAATCCAACCTCCACTGTAACTAGGTTGTTCGGTAAGTATGGTGGCTGCTTGCTCATTGCGTATAAGGTAATCTCCACTTAGAGCATTTGTGGTCCATTGTGCTGACACTATCTGGCTTTACAGACCTTGTGCTCCCGTTGATCTTACTGCGTATTCTGTTCTGGATATATTGGTCATTATTTTTGTTCCACCATTTCATAGCTAGCAGTGGCTTTTAGATATTGTATGATATCTCTTATAGTGGTGACCAGTGGCGTTGTGGGTATGTGCGTCGACTCCTACGCTCTTGGACCAATCTGTCTAGGTTCGATTCCAGGTACGACAAGAAATACTTTTCACGGCCCCACCTCTTTCGAGTCACTGACAATGCTCAAAGAGTACAATTGTCTAGAAAAAGCTTCTCAAACTTGGCTGTTCGGAGTCGGCATAAAACTGTAGGTCCCTTCCACCCGTGATAGAACAATAGCGCGCACAGCCCTCTACGGGCTGTAGCGCCACCCATATTATTATATTATTATTATGATATCTCTTATAAAGGGTGATTTTTTAAAAGCTATAGGAAAGTTTTTCAAAAGAAAACACATAAAATTCAGAAAAATGCATGAAATCTTTATTTTAATCGATAGTACGGTCCATATAATTTAATGTTTGAAGATTATTTCATGCAAATGTTGACCTTGACTGCGCCTCAAATGGTCCATCCGCTTAGTCCAATTTTGGCATACTCTTTCCAACATTTCGGCCGATATCTCACGAATAAATGCTTCAATGTTGTCTTCCAATGCGTCAATTGAAGCGGGCTTGTCTGTATAGACATGAGCTTTAACATAGCCCCACAAAAAATAGTCTAAAGGCGTTAAATCGCACGATCTAGGCGGCCAATTGACCGGACCCGAACGTGAAATAAAATGTTCACCGAACTCGCCCTTCAATAAGTCCATTGTTGCGCGTGCTGTGTGGCATGTGACACCGTCTTGTTGAAACCACATGTCATGCAAGTCAAGCTCTTGCATTTTGAGCAAAAAAAAGTTGGATATCATCTCACGGTAGCGCTCACCATTCACAGTTACGTTACGATTCGCATCATCTTTGAAGAAGTACGGTCCAATGATGCCACCAGCCCATAAACCGCACCAAACTGTGACTTTTTCTGGATGCATTGGTAGTTCTTGCAATGCTTCTGGCTGATATTCACTCTAAAATCGGCAATTCTGCTTATTTACGTACCCATTGAGCCAAAAATGAGTTTCGTCGCTGAACACAATTTTTCGGTAAAAAAGTGAATCTTCGCCCAACTTTCCAAGAGCCCATTCACCAAAAATTGTACGTTGCGGTAGGTAGCGTTGTTCGTTTGTAAGACGATTCATGGTTAAATTATAGACCAAACTGAAGATGTTTGACAGTGAAACAAAACACGAAACGTGCGTCAGTTGTTTAAACCAGTGTTGCCAAAAAGATAATAGCTAAAAAATCACCCTTTAGTTGTATTAGACAGTTTTTCGAGGCAGTTCGAATAATAGCTGCCCAGCAGTCTTCTTCTTCTTTCTGCAAGGGCAGGCATGTTCCGAGGTAGTGTAGTATTGTTTTCTCTTCCTATTCAGCCCTGCATCTACTACAGAAGTCATTGCAGGGCGCTCTGAGTCTACTGGCCTGTTTGTCAATGCGTCAGCGTCCAGTTATTCCGCCTCCAGTGTAACAAAAATTGTAAAGGTAGTTTCAAGTGTAGAGAAATAATTAACGTATCAGGTTATAATAATTCAGATTTTATTAGCATTCACCTTGCGGTCTATTCGATTATTATGATGTTTTTAAAACATACATTTATTATATCTCTACACTTTACATTGGTCCTTCGAGCCGGATCGAAGGCTGAGAATTCCGGATCGCTCCACCAGAGGGTATTTGTTCTCGATGCTATATCAACTGGATTCAGCTTGCTGGAAATGTGCTTCCAACTATCCTGTTGGACTAATCGTTGAACTTCGGCGACCAGATTGTTAACAAACGTGGTCCATTAAGTTGTAGCAGCTGCTGTCCAGGCCAAAGCCACTGTTGAGTCGATTCATGCATATTGCTGTGCTTGTTGCAACTCTAAAATCTTCGATGTGTAGTCCAATAGATTGGCAAGAAGTACTGCCTCGCAGATTTCCAAACGTGGAAGGTTCTGGATTTTTACTGGAGCTTCTCGAGTTGTGGTCGAGTGTGTGGATCTGATTAGAGGCATCCAGCACCCGAATGTAAACTACGGTGCCATATAGCCCGCCAGATATGGCCCGCTTAAGTAGACGGCTTGTGTTGGCGAGTGTCTATCATAGAGAACATTATACGGCAAGCATATCCATCGGTCGTAAAATCATCCGTGGATGCTTCTTGCTTTGTTGACACTGTTGCCTCGTCGTCTGTTTTTGCGCGTCCGTTGGTTGGTTATCGCTTCCAGGCAAATCAACTCTGCACATCTTCAACAGCGTGTGGTCGAACTGCGTTTTCCTATACTAGATTCTCGTCTCAGTCGACGTGCAGCAACCAACCGGAAACTTCGTATTTTATTATATGCTTTCTCCGATGCATCTCCGAAGCCGTGAAATTGTACGTCTTTTATGGTGTCATGCTGATGGATCCATCGTAGAACTTGACTCCATTCAAGTTGAGACAGATCATCGCAAAAAGCCATCCACTCCTTTCGAAGCTCTTCTGAAACACTAGAATCCTACCGGGGATACCCAAATAGGATTTATCGTATTGAAAGTCTACCACTTGTGTAATGTGGCAACGACTTATGATACCAAAACTCCAGGATGGGGCGCCAAACGTAGATCTTGCACAGGGCGCTCATTTGGCCCAGGACGACGATGCTTACATCTACTTTTGAGGAATGCGTATACGCCTGAGTGGATTCAGATCGCTTTGTGTTCCTGACTATTTCTTAAGTTTGTTGAGGTTCTTCTACGCTTGTGTCAGCCTTTTTAGATGCGTGGATCCTCTAATTTACTGTCCCACAAGACCGGAGTTGAAGACTCTTCGCACCGGAGACAAGCTATCCATACACCATACAGCCGGTACAGTTCGTGGTTGAATCTTTCCCTCCAGATGACCTAAACGCCAACATCATCACTCATCAGCACGCAGAATTTCTATCTCAAAGAGACTTGGGACATTCGCTTTTGTAATTGCCCGTGCCTCTGAGCCATACATCAAGACTGGAATGAATGTCAGCTCGGTTCTTCGACAGTGAGATCTTTCTCAATTGACTCTAGATCACAAGGAATCTGCCGTGGACAAGATTTGTTGCACGTTTGATCTCTGTACCCATCCCATTATTACTAGTCCATGAGTAACTAGAAGTTATAGCTGCCCATTGCGTCCCTCTGTCCTAGGCTTTGGTGTAATTTCTTGACATCCTCTACGTATGTACATCGTTCTTCCACCGCTCACTGCCAGACCCACTTTATCTGCTTGCGTCTCAATGTTAGGCAACTCCTCGCTACATTCTGACAATGACGTCAATGCAATCACATCAACGTATGTAAACACTTGTATGGAGTTTTGGCAGATTGTGCCTCTAATGTTGGCATTTGTGCACGATCTCCTCAATAACGATGTTAAGTAGTCGCACGAGAGCGCGTCGCCTTGTCTTTTTGATATTGAAGCCCTCGGTGAACTGATGGAGAAGCGATAACCTGACGAGTTTGCTAGAAATGCCAAACCTAGACCAGGTGGTGTGTAACATGTCTTCCTGTAAGCTGTCATATGCAGCCTTGAAATCGGCGTGGTGGTGATCAGTGTCGATCTGCACTCCTTGGAGCTTTGCCAATATCTGCTGCAGAGTGAAGATCTTGTCTATTGTGTACTGCCTTGGCTTAAAGCCACTCTTTTTGGTCTTGCTTGCGTTTAGGGAGGAGATTCAACCACAGGCACCGAGTCTAGAGTAGACTCCTACTGTGTTCGTCTATCCGTGTATCCGGTATAAAGCAACTTTCTGGTTGACTCTTCGACCGTTTCGGCAGTTACCAAATTGGCGGTGCCGTCAGCAAATGTGCCTACGTACTGCAGTATATCGCTGCTATACAGTAAGAAAAGGAGAGGACCAAGAATACTTCCTTGTGGTATTCCAGGTTCTTTGTTTGGCGCTACAGTCCGGGGTGGAGCTGGACCTCTCCAGCCAGCACGATCCTTGGCCAGCTGCCTCCAATTGCACGCACCAAGTTGGTTGAAGTTGTTCTCCACTTGTGTGCGCCATCTCGTGCGAGGACGTCCTCTGTTGCGTTGTCCCAATGACTCGGAATCGGAGACTCTTCTCGCCGGAGCTGTGGTGTCCATACGCTCTACATGGCTTAGCTATCTCAATCGTTGGATCCGAATCGCCTCCTCCAGACGCCATCAACGCAAACAGGACCAAACTTTTCTCTCAAAACGGCCTTCTTCATCTGCTTTCAACAGCGTCCATGTCTCTGCGCCATAGAGCAGGACAGGGATGATCAGAGTGTTATATAAAGTCAGCTTGGTGCTTCGTGAGATGGCTCTGTTACTCAATTGCCTCTTGAGCCCAAAGAAACAACGATTGGCAAGAATAATTCGTCGCTTGATCTCGGTACTGGTGTTATTGTCCCTGTTTACACCAGAGCCGAGTCCATGACTACCTCAAAGTTTCTGCTGTCCATTATGACGCTCTGTCCGAGGTGTCGATGTTGTTCATCCCTTCGTGATGACAGCATGTACTTTGTTTTGATTGATTCACTGCCAGAAGACCCATTTTAGCCAGCAAACTCCTCGTTGACGGTTCGCTGTGTTCGTCCAATTACGTCAATGTCGTCCGCGTAAGCAAGCAGTTGGAAGGACGTTTTGGAAGATCGTGCCTCTGGTGTTGACGTTTGAGTTTCACACGATCTTCTCAAGTATGATGTTGAAGAAATCACATGACAGCGGGTCACCTTGTGTTTGACATTGAAGGTCTCGGTGAGTTCGTTACCGTTAGCGAGAGTTCTTCATCGTCCTCCTGCACAACCTGACGAGTTTGGAAGGAATGTCGAAACTAGACATGGCGCTGTATAGCTCGTCTCTATTGGCGGCCTTGAAATCGCCAAATAGGTGGTGGTCCGAACATGAGTGCCAATTGCACAGTGATCGATTATGAATCCGATGAGGGTCCCTAATGAGGGTCTGCTGCGCCTATGCAGATTGGGTGACCGTTTTAGGTTAAGTGACCTGCTACTCTTGAGTCTTTTCCAGCAGCTGCCGTAGTGTGAAGATTTGGTCGATGGTGGACTTTCCCGACATGAAACCGCACTGGTTATTGACGAATGGTTTTAGGCGTTCACACAAAACGGCAGAGAGGATCTTGTACGCTATGTTAAGCAGACTGATCCGTCAATAGTTGGCGCAGTCAAATGTGTCTCATTTCTCTTACTCCAGCTTGTATAGATTTAAATAGGGACTGCCCTTTCCCATATTTCACACGGAAGAATCTGATGGATAGTTTGATAAAATAGAGAAGTGAACGTTAATTTCGCGTAATCGCAAGTAATGGTGAATGAAAGACAGATTGGTCTGGGAAACAGCGTGCCCAGGACCGTCAACGATGGAAGGGAGCAATTGCTCAGGCTCTGACCCTCCATGCGTCGCCGCCCGGATAAGTAAGTAAGAACTAGTGATGGGCATAATCGAATGATTTTAAGAATCGAGACTTTAGTAATCGAGATATTTTAATAATCGAATGATCACTCGAATGACTACTAATCTCTCGAGTGACTACTAATGATTTGAATGACTACTAACCACTCGAGTGACTACTAACTAATTACAAACTACTAACACAAGATAACTCGATAAATGTCTTACTTCAGCGCAAGAACAAGTAACAAATAGTTCTCGTCGATAAATACTCATCAGGAACATAGAATGAACATCAGAATGAAAAAGCATAGTAACGGGTAAGATATACATAAGAGCAAACACAAACTGAGAATGAAGAAATGAACTGAGTAGTGGAGTAATATTTGAGTTCTTCTCTTTTGCGTTTTTCTTTCATTCTCCTCATGTTCCTGATCAGTAGCTCTCGACAAGAATTTTTTGTTTCTCGTTCTCGCGCTGTTGATACATTAATCGAGTTCTCTTGTGTTAGTAGTTAGAAGTCATGCAAGTGGTTAGTAGTCACTCCAGAGATTAGTAGTCACTCGAGAGATTAGTAGTCATTCGAGTGATTGATTGAGAATCGAGATGTTCTCGAGATGTTGTAATAATCGATTATCACTCGAGATATCATTCGAAAGCGCCCATCACTAGTAAGATCGTTAATTTCGAAGTCCTCGAATAGTACTGTGTAGTCTGTTTGCTTCGGGATCTTCGTAGTGAGGAGTATTGCCGAGTGTCATCTGCTGTCCAAAGAATAGTCCGTCTTCAGAATCCAAACCCCCTCAGTTCCCCCAGTTATTTTGGTCTGCAGACCGACAGACATGCAAGGTTAGTGAAGACATGCAAAGGAAGGAAATAACGACAAACGGCCCCTCTTGTGTTATAGTCTATTTTAATTGCTTCATTTTGTTTTTTTTTTTTTTTTTTTGTTTTCAAAAAATACAACTTGTTTTTCGTTTCGTTTTAGTTAAGTGATTTTAAATCAAAAACATCACCGAATCCAAATCAACAAACTACTGAGGACACACGCATGCACACACAATCTTAACGGTACAGACAAAGATCATTTACAATTTATTACAATTATATTTTCAATAAAAACTATTCAAATCTCTACTTCAATACAACGTTTAAAAAAAAGTTATTTACTTTATTTCAGAAATCAATCAAAGAAGTAGAAGAAGAAGAACTGGTGTTCTATTGAGTTCCTATTGAGTGTTCAGTTCAGTTCAAGTTCAATTGTTGAATGTTCTTTTGCTGTTTGCTGTTGTTGTTCTTGTTGTTGACGTTTTTTTTTTTTTTTGTTCTTTTTTAACGGTCGAATACATATACATTTTAATAATAATAATTAAGAATATAATTAAAAAAACGAACTTCGGTTTCGGTTTCGGTTTCCTATTCTTATTGAATGCGCGATAAAATTCAGCCGAGAGAATTTCATCATTTGATAACAGAAATATTTGATTATTAAATGGGAATCTCCAAAATATATTTATATATATATAAATATTGTTCCGTTTGTTATTTCAATATATTATATAATATGCAAGTGACACATAGCGCTCAACCTAACAACCCTAAAACACGCTCATTCCATATTAACCATTATCACAACGTTGACTTGCGGAAAGCTCTCGGGACTCATTGTGTTTGATGTTCGTAGCTGTGCCATCCGATCGGCCAGATCAGCTGCTGTATCACAGGTTCCAGGTGGTATCATCCAGATTGTTTCTGCAATTTTTAATGATCTACAATTATTTTACACTCCTTTTGTGGGTGACTGCGGGGTAATTACCTCCAAAATACCAGCCGTTCGGAGTGCAGAGTCTCCACATGATGGCAGGATTTGTGGGTGGAATATCGGCAATGATATCGCATGTATCACCAGGCCGTATCACTGGCACCTCAATTCGCCTCGTCTGACTGGGTGACATCAGATAGCAACCGCTGGGCCAGTCCTCGTTGCCGTCGTTTTGTAACTTCCATGTCTGCTTCACTTCAGAGGGACGTGATTGTGCGATGATCTTCATTGATGGTAGCGTTTGCATGTTACAAACGTCTAGAAAGCAACCGATTGCCGTTTGAAGATTCCTTTGGAAATAAATGGATATTAGTTTGTTGTTGTTTTGGATTTCTGTTATTTGGGGGAACTGATTTGTCTTTGGAGGAAAAAAAAACACCCCAACAGAGATGAGAGGGACACCAGGGGATCATTGCAGATATCCTCTGCTGCGGAGGTTACCATTAAGCTCAGCACCAACAAAGACTGGAGCAATGAATCCATAGTCCACAGACTGAGCAGCAATACGGTAAAATGGCATACGGATCGATCAACAACTAATGAAGGAACGGGGGCAGGAGAATTTGACCCGGACAAAGTACTACGAACCCATGGTCCAGTATCTTTCAAGCAGAAGTCTATGCCATAGACAGATGCGCTCAGATCGATCTTTACAGCAACAATACCAACTGTGACATAGCAATAATGTCGGACAGTCGCGCCGCTATCCTGGCACTAGACTCCTATATCATCAAATCCAGGCTTGTGTGGGAATGTCTACAGAAACTTAAGAACCTGAGTAGGAGTAACAGAGTAAAATTCTTTTGGATACCTGGCCATACAGGGATAAAGGGCAATGAAATGGCCAACTCCCTCGCTAGGAAAGGAGCATCCGAACATTTTATAGGCTCCGAACCATTCTGCGCTGTAGGAGATCGCATCCTCAGGGAAGAGTTCAGGGAACTATAAAGAAGGAACCGGGCAGATACATGGAACTCATGCTCATGATATGAAGCAGGCCAAGAAACTTTTGCATCTACATAACCGCAAGAGGTTTGAAGCATGTATCAGAATAAGCTAAAACAACCTTCGTATCCTAGCAGGCTAACAGGGCACTATAAGCTCAGGGAGCACCTAAGGAAACTAGAAGTATCAGAAGAAGGTCTCTGCAGATTCTGCGGAAAAACTAAAGAAATTCCAAGTTATCCGGGCGAACATCTGATATCAGGGGAAGAATTGAAGTCACTAGAACCAGCTCTCATTCTCAGACTCCTAAAGGAAACTGGCTTAGAGGATAAATCTCTTCCATCTTAGCGCAATAGCCCTCAGTACAACTCTGAAAAGAGCTGCATGGGAGGTGAGGTCTTAATTTTCATTTAATACATCCTCTCCTCCTGTAGCACAGTGCCATGCACTTAGTAGAATGCTACTCAGGAGACCATTGAATATATCCTCTGCTCCTGTAGCACACTGCAACTGGCAACAAATGTGAACAACTGGCGTGGATTTCAACGACAAGATTCGTTTAGCTTGTTGACGTTCGTTTTTCCTTTTGAATTATGTATCATTCCCTTGACATGATCGTGTTGCGTGCGCCAATCAAACATTTCACTGTGAGTCATATTCCATCTTGATTGCACGACTTTTCCTCTGCATTATCATAGAAAGTTGCACTCAAGTGAGTAATTAAGTCTTCATGCAGCGATAGCCTTGAATATCGACGTAGGCAGAGCAGTAACTTTGGTTGGTTGGATTTTTACTATCAAATTTGTGATAGGCGCTCTGATTGCAATCGCACTTTTGGGCACTACGATAACGCAAACCAGTCATCATCAAAACTCCAGCTCGTCAGAAGATTTGCGCAATTTGATCACCATCATCATGTTCTCTCCCGCTTGATCCCCTACAGGGATCGCGGGTGTAATGCACGCACGATCATCCGCCATCAACTCTAACGCATCAGGCGTTATACCCAAGCGCAACCAGGCGAGTTTTTGGACTTGGTCCAACCATCTCGTACTGGGACGGCCAAGCGGTCGCCTACCTGATGGAATCGCACCCAAGGCACGCCTCGAAAGTCGTGATGATGAGGACTTTCGTGCTACATGACCAAACCATCGAAGCATAACTCTTTCCGTTCCGAATTTTCATTCGTCTTTCCAGACCACGTCTTCAGTCGCAAGGTGCTCATCGCTTCAGACAAAACTTTCAACGTGGCATCAATAATCAGAAAACTGATAAGCACGATAAACGCCGCCTAACCTGTTGCACCGTACAACCAAGCTGTTGTCGCGGACCGCATTGTCTGTGTCCGTGCCTGTGCCTAGGGTAAAGGCAAAGACGACGGTTGCACTGTAAAACATGTAAGCTGTACTTGTCGCTGCCGACTCGGGAATGGACAAGAACACCATATTCCTGAAGGACCTGAATAACTTCGGCACCATCAATGTCGTCTACAAGACCATCTTAATGAAAGATTTCCCAGCACGGTCGTGTGTACAGGTCGCTCGACTGCCCATGGAGGCTCTGGTGGAGATCGAATGTGTTGCATTGACAGGTGACATGAAGACTGTATCGTGACTAGATAAAGGTGAAGGCATTGTCTCGAAAATGAAATTACAAAAAAAAAATTCAGAAAGGATGCTAGCTCATGGCCCTTGCCGGGTGGACACCCATACCTCTCGGTATTGAAAACCACCCGCTAACTGAAAATTGCACCACCACTACCATAGATGGTCTATAGGCACCACGTGCCGAACCAAGTGCGGCCTACTTTCAACTCTAACCCACACACGGTCTGATAAGACTAAGCACAGTGCTCCTTTTGGAACACTCATCATCGTTATTATTGCCCATTGTGCCATTGGAACACATGCCGTCAGATGGGTCTACCCTCTAAAGGTTGCCGCAGGAGCCTCTTCTGGAGAAGACGACGAAGAAACCTTCGTGCACCTCCTGCCCTCTTTAAGCGCCCTCTCCACACACAACCTGCTGTATGCAGTCAGCCACCTGAACCTAACCTAACCTATAATAATACGTGTCTCAGTGCAGTCGCATCGGTCTACCATCGCTCGTGTTGTGCGTGCGATTGTTGTTCGCGGTTGGAGGAAACGAGAGAAGCTTTTTTTAGACAACTATAATATTTAGGCATTCTCAGTGAGTTGACAGAGGTGAAGCCGTGAATTATGAGAGTTATTCGAGGCCGGGAACTGAAACTAGATATCCAGTCTACAGCATGGCGACCACGAAGGTATTTAACAATTTAATTTAAATCATTTGCTAAACACTTTTACTTGTGTTTCGTATTCTATTCAGCATCAACTTGCGACTAATTCAAACTACAAAGCCATCACTAGCTTGTTTCACTTTCAGACCATATAACGGCCCTAATTCCATCGTCATTCATGGGTTAAGCCAGAAGTTAGTTTGCAGAAGAAAAAGCACAATTCCACAGTATTCAGGAGAACTGCACGAAGTCCGCGTAGATGGGGGTAAAGCAAAGAGCGACCTACTTCTTTAACGACCGCCAAGACATGTCTTTCATGAGGTAAGGTGAGTTGACATTTTTTCTCCCTCTGAGAGGAACTAAACCTTCGTCGGTTTTGCTCCATTCTGTAAGTGCATTTGGAAGAAATTCCAGTCAATTGGGTCACTGCAATGCCATCTAAACCTCCTTGCCCGTCCTACATCTGCCAGCTTATAGAACAGACAAGGTCTTAAATATTCCATAAATATGCATCGACAAATCTGTGAACCGGCAGTGAAATCGTTTCAACCCACAATTTGGTCTCAGTGTGATATCGTATCGTTTTCAACTTCAAACTCTCCTACTGCAAGTCTTCACAAAGCAATTCCATCAAAATTGTATGTCAAAAACGGCAGCGCTGATAACCTCGCGGTCAGTAGGACATGAATCATAGTTCACTGCACGGCATCCGCGGCGAAATATGACGACACTGTCACGGATACCATCGAAATGTGCACCACACTCAGCGCACGCAATGACAATGCGCATTTGTAAGCAAATGGATTTGTGCTGAGACCCCACACAGACAATCGGTCAATCAAATATTCTGAATTCTGATTAATCTCGGAAGCAAAACAAGTGATAAGAGAGTGAGAGAGAAATGTTAACCCAGCAGAACTTACCAATTACTCATTTCAAGGAAAAACCTTGCAGATTCCTTATTCATTTGATTGTTCATTAGCATTTGGAATTGTGAGATTAGATCCTCATGATCCGTCGTGCCTAAGCAACTGAATTGCTGCAGCAAACATGAATCGATATCAACTTCAGTTGGTGCTGGGATCGGCGGTGGTGGGGGTGCTTCTATCGCTTGCATTGGTGGCCTTCTCATTACCCCTTGCATCGGAGCTGTCGTCTCGCTAAATCCATTCATTGGAAACGAATGCACGGTTGGGCATAGCAGTGACGACTGTGTAAGATGTTCCAGATTTTGAGATTGCTGCTGTTGCTGCTGCTGTTGTTGTGATGGTTGAGCATGTTGTTGCTGCTGCTGCTCCTGCTGTTGCGGATCGTAACTCTCACTAATGTCCATTATTTTGATGGAAACACACGCACACTTTGTCTGTAATTAACTGAAATGTGCAAAGTATGATTGGAATATTCTTATAAGACAAAGGCATTGTGAGCTTACTATCTATCGGCTCTGGTTGTTCTCTTTATCTAGTCGGAGGAAGCTAAATCACTTATTGTGTGCGAAGCGAACTTGAAGAGTTCTAGTTCCGTTTTGTTCGTTCGTTCGTTTGCTCTCGCTCTCAGTGTGGAATGGCCAAATAAAAATAATTCAAATAAACAAAAAGAAAACGACTAAAATACACTATTTGGAACAACTTCGTTTGCCAATTGGGTTCTGTTGAATCGTTCTTTCAGAGGAATAAGAACTACTTCCTGAGGAAGGAAAACGTTGATATTTTTATTGCTTGAAACTGACACTTCAGAGATTAGTGCTGTGGAATGGTTCGTTTTTTTTTTTTTTTGATAGATTTACTGCCTTGTTATTGACATTTCTTGAATGTGCGGTTGTGAATGATTCTCGTCCATTTTGTTATTGTTTGGCTGCTGCCGTCCTATGGTTGTCTCTTTCTAGATTAGGGATTTTGTTTGTGGTAAATACTGGAGTGACGATGGTGATTGTGGGTTGATCTGGTGGTGCGTTCACAATGGTGGCTGTCATCGAAAAGTTTTGGATGGAATTTTTTTTACTAGATTTTCGATCAAATTTATGCAGAATCTGTTTGCAATCAGGTCAGCAGGTGTAATTGTGGTTAAATAATTCATGTAGTCCACATTCCTTAAAAATGATTATCGTTGGGGGGAGTGAAAGTCTCACCATGGGGAGATGCCACTGAAGGTCGGTGCAAGGTTATTTTACCGAGTGCAACTGTGCGATGTGTTCGTTATCTTGGAAACATCTCAACGCCTGGTCACCCTAAATGGTTCAGTAAGAGGTCATTGATATCAGCCGCACTTAACATCACAGTCACATGATCCATTAGCAACTGAATTCCAGATCGGTGCTCAATTAATTTCAAATGTGCTGCGCTGTGTCGGCGATTGTGAGCTCTTTTTGCAGTACACTTGACAAAACGTTAGGTGATATGCCCCAGATTCAGTATATCTGCAAGCCATATTGCCTAGTCATATTTCGTGTAGCGTCTGCAAATTGCAGACTGTGTACCTGCTCTATCGTTTTTCATCTACCACATCCGAGCTGATAAGTTTAATCCAGAGCTGATAATGGAAATGTTTGTTCAGGCGAAAACTATCTTCCTCTGTGCGCCGGCTAAGTGTATAATGTTGTCAAAAAGCGAACTTACACAGACGAGTGGGGGTATACATTTCCTTGTTTTCTGTTGACTAAACTAGCTGGGTGGGTAGTCGCACGCAGCTTTATTTGTCGTAAATCACAAAACTTCGACTCAGATGCTTTGTTTCTTTAAACCCTGTGATGATCCGTAGATTTAGCCGCACGAAGATTATGTTAGCGGACTTCTAGCTTTCGCACGGAATAGAGTTTCTCTCCATAAAAGGCCCTCAAACTTTACTGTTAGTACCAGCAGCTAGCGGCTTTTATTACGAGTCATATGTAGGTAGTCAGGTTGACTGCATGGCTATATTGGAAATCAAGCTCACCTAGACCATCCGGTTCATTGTGCTGTCACGTTCGGCTTCGTGTCCAAAACATTTACTCTTTGAGAATAATAATATATAATATAATATAGGTGGCGCTACAGCCCGTAGAGGGCCAGGGCCTAGCTTCTCAGCAATCGAGTGGAAGGGACCTACAGTTTAATGCCGACTCCGAACGGCCAAGTTTGAGAAGCCTTTTCTAGACAATTATACTCTGTCACTGACTCGAAAGAGATGGAGCGGTGAAAATTATTGTTTTGTCGTAGCAGGAATCGAACTTAGACACGGTAGGTTCAAATGCGTGGGAGTCGACGCACATAGCCACAACGCCACGGGCCACCACATACCCTCTTGGGATTTTTTTTTGTATTCCTCTTGGGATTTGTGGATCATATGTGATTTGCTCTGACCTCTTTTATAGCCATTTAGAGGCTTTAAGAAATTCTAGTACATCCTTTGGATCTATGTGACTCAGATCCTCAAGGTGGTTTGAAGTAGTATTCGCCTAGCAGTCTTCTTCTTGTTTCCGCAAGTGGAGGGCATGTTGCGAGGCAGTGCAATATTGTTTGCTCTTCTTCTTCATCCATGTAGCTTCGTTACAAGGTGCCCAAGTCTTCTGGCATGGTTGCCTTCGAGACAGTGGTCAGTTGGCACCCCTATTCTTCTTCTTCTTCTAGTGGAGCTACAGTCCAGGGTGGACCTAGCCCTCAGTCAACAAGCTTCTCCAGCTGGCACGATCCTTAGCCAGCTGTCTCCAATTACGCACACCAATTTGGTTGAGGTCCTTCTCCAATTGTTGGCGCCATCGGTTTCGTGGGCGTCCTCTATTGCGTTGTCCCACTGGTTCGGAGTCGAAGACTTTTCGGGCTGGAGCAGTGTTGTCCATGCGCTCTACATGGCCTAGCCATCTTAGGCGCTGAATCCGTAGACGCCTGACTAGGCTCATGTCGCTGTACAGCCCGTACAGTTCATGGTTGTATCTTCTTCTCCAGAAACCATCAACGCAAACAGGACCAAAGATGGAACGCAGAACTTTTCTCTCGAAAAGACCAAGGACTTCTTCATCTGCTCTTGAGACTGTCCAGCCTTCTGCGCCATAGAGCAGGACAGGGATGATGAGGGTCTTATATACTGTTAGCTTGGTCCTTCGAGAGAGAGCTACTCAATTGCCTCTTGAGCCCAAAGAAACAACGGTTACGGTACTGAGGTTGTTTGTACTGTTTACCTGGGAGCCGAGATAGACGAAGTCCTTAACTACCTCGAAGTTAAATCTGCCTACGGTGACGTTCTGGCCGAGACGTCGGTGTTGTGCGTCCTTTCTAGATGACAGCATGTACTTCGTTTTACCCTCATTCACTGTTAAACCCATTTTTGCAGCCTCCGCTTCAATACCAGCAAACGCTTCATTGACGGCTCGCTGTGTTCGACCAATCACGTCAATGTCGTCCGCGTATGCTGCAATTGCACGGACTTCTGGAAGATCGTGCCTCTAGTGTTGGCGTTTGAGTTTCGCACGATTTTCTCCAGGATGATGTTAAAGATGTCACATGACAGCGCGTCGCCTTGTCTAAAACTTTTTTGAAACTGAAGGTCTCGGTGAGTTCGTTACCGACCTTGATGGAGCAGCGAGAGATCTCCATCGTCATCCTGTACAACCTGACGAGTTTGGCAGGAATTTCAAAACTAGACATGGCGTTGTATAGCTCGTCTCTATGCACGCTGTCATATGCGGCCTTGAAATCGACGAATAGGTGGTGGGTGTCGATTTGCATCTCTTGGGTTTTTTCGAGGATCTGCCTTAGTGTGAAAATTTGGTCGATGGTGGACTTTCCCGGCCTGAAACCGCACTGGTAAGGACCTATCAGGTTATTCACGAATGGTTTCAGACAGAGAAGATCTTGTAGGCGATGTTTAGGAGACTTATCCCTCGGTAGTTGGCGCAGTTGAAGGGGTCTCCTTTTTTGTGGTTCGGGCAAACGATACTGAGGTTCCACTCACCGGGCATGCTTTCCTCCGACCATATCTTACAGATGAGTTGGTGCATGTACCCTACCATCTCATCTCCAGCTGCTTTAAAGAGTTCAATTACTTTACTGAAAACCTCCCTGTCTAACTTTAGGAGGTAACCAGTCCTTCCTGGATTTAGCATAGCCGCTTGACATGCTTGAGATGAATTGATATCAAATTATTTCAATCCCGATTAAAGAATAGTGTAAGCTTCAACGATTCTCAATATATAGAGAAAATATAAAAAAAAACGTTTTTAGGATTTATTTCAGTTCGAACGGGAGAAATATGAGAAACAAGCGATAAAAAATGGTCTATTCTCGTTCTTAGACCGTACCCGTGATGGTAGGTGATTCCAAAGATGGACAGCATGAATGAAGAAGTGCCTGCGTGCCATTAAGGTTCAAGGTAATATTACGACTCGATCGACAGAAGGTGATCTTTTCATAAAGATAATTTGGTTGTTTCTTGTGAATAACTTTGAAGAGTAATATGCACGATCTGTAGCTTAAGAATGCTTCCAATTCGCATCCTAGGCGAATGCGACGTTGTTCCGAGACATGTTCAAATCTGCGTAGGCTAAAAACATACCGTGCAGCCGCGTTGATTGCTCTTGTCAATTTTTGTGAAGAAGAATAATCGCAGTCAGCGAACAACTCAGAGATATGTCAAGATTGGCACTATGTGTGCTCTGGCAAGTTTTAATTGTACGTTGACATGAGGAATATATTCGCTTATTTGTTACTTTATTTGCTTAGTAAATTTTAAGGGCCGATGTTGATTTTGAATAAAACACACATTTTTTACGAAATTATTGTCATTTCTTTTTATTATGATAATATTGGTATGGTTTAATTATGTATGGAACAAAATATCGGCCAAATGGCCGCCGCAACCTCGGCGGCACATCTCCATCCGATGGTTCAAATTTTCGATGACATAATTGAGGTTCTATGCCGTTAATGTGCATTTAATGTGCAATTATCTCATCCTTTAGCTCTTGAATTGTTGCTGGCTTATCGACGTACACCTTTTCTTTCAAATAACCCCAATAAAAAAAGTCCAACGGTGTCAAATCATCTTGTCGTCCAATTGACATCGCCACCACGTGAGATAACACGGCCATTGAATTTGTCGCGCAGAAGAGCCATTGTTTCGTTAGCTCTGTGGCAAGTGGCGCCGTCCTGTTGAAACCACATATCGTCCACATTCATATCTTCCAATTCGGGCCATAAAAAGTTCGTTATCATTTCACGATAGCGAACACCATTCACAGTAACTGCCTGACCGGCCTCATTTTGGAAAAAATACGGCCCGATGATGCCGCCAGCCCATAAACCGCACCAAACAGTCACTCTTTGTGGGTGCATTGGTTTTTCGACAATCACTCTTGGATTATCAGTCGAGCAAATGGGGCTATTCTGCTTATTGACGAATCCACTGAGGTGACACTGTGCCTCATCACTGAAGATGTTTTTCTTTGAAAATTGATCATCCACTGTTGCCATTTCTTGCCACCATTCTGACCATTGACGACGCTTGAAATGGTCAAGAGGCTTTAGTTCTTGAGTCAATTGCACTAAGCTCTGGAAATGACATCACGACGAAGATAAGATGAAGGATAGCGCTGGCCAATCGCAATTGTCTTTGGGCTTGGACGGCAAAACTCAGGCCTTGATAGTCTCAGTTCTGCTGTATGGCGCAGAAGCATGGACAACATCAAATGCAGACGAAGAGATTCTCGGTCGATTCGAGATTAAAGTCCTTCGAATTATATTTGGTCTCGTTTGCGATTAAAGAGTTTAGAGGGGGAGACTGAACGACGAACTCTCCAAGCTGTACCACGACATCGGCCTGGTCAAACGAATTCGATTGTCTCGACTCAGATGGCTAGGTCATGTAGAGAGAATGGACACCGAAGCTTCGCCTTCGAATCCAACCACCGAGGGACAACGTGGTGGAGGAAGACATCGCCTCCGATGGCGTGACCAGCTGGAAATCTTAATCTTAAGCAGCTGTACGAAACTGGAGACCGTGCTAGTTGGCGAGGCATGTTGTTTGAGGCTTAAGATCACGCCGGACGCCAGCCAAAGAAAGTATGTATTTAGTCGGAGACAGCGTACACATGTACGCATTGTCACTAGCAGTGATCGAACAAAATAACACGAGATGGCTAGCAAGGACTATGCCAAAACACAGTCCGTTGTGACCCAGACTAGATTCCGATCGCTCTAAACCGAGCTCACAGACATAAGAGGACACAGCCTCTTGGGAGGTTACGCCAGACACGATTTCTGAAGAAGATTCAACACATATCTGCTCCGAAACATTGACACGCAGACATAGCTTTCTGAAAGGGCGACTTTTTCAACCACTCAAATGATTTAAATATGATGCCTGTCCAAACCTATTTCCCTTTATCCTCATCTCGAAATGGTTCTCCACCAGTGGCAGTACGATGAACCACTGCATTCCATCTAGCATCTCAGCCTACCTACTTACTCTGAATTGAATTAACTCCTATTTCTCCAGCAAACCTAAGTGCTGCGTGACACTGTTGCAAAAGAAACGAAGGGACGCAGTTCAAATCCGAGGCCTCAAATGGCGAGTGTTCCCCTGAAGCTGAACCCGAGATTTAATCCACCATCATGAGGCGATTATCGCCTAAACCCAAACTAAAATTCGTTTCCGTTTCAACTTAAAGCAGGAAGTTAGAAATGTCAGCTCCACAAGGTCCCCCAGAATGTGGAAGATGTCCAAAAAGCAAAACATGGGTAATCAATGAATCAAGTCTTCCATTTGGGAAAGGACAGTGAGTGTCTTCTTTTGACAACCACCAGCTCCAAATGTTGTCCGTCATTGCTGTTTAAAGTGCTCCAATCTACAAACTTTGAGAGAATCATTTTAGAGAAACCGACAAGTCAACAAAACAGCTCACATCCCTGATATGACGTTGCTCTGCTGCAGACCAACTCAATGAAAACAAAGAAAAGTTAACATTTACAATCATTTTTATTAAACTACAAACTCAAACAGTACAGACTTCTTCAACAAAAACGCCTCCGTTCCAAGTAAACACAATTTGACCGCGACAGATCACAAGAATTCTGCAGCCAATCATTTACTTCACTTCTTGTGCTTGTCGATGGTTGCAAGCAATTCATCAGCTTCCTCCGAAGTTTTTACCCGCAAAAGCATTGACGTCGGCTTCTTCATATCCGGTGTCGGAATGCACACCAGCATCACGTTGTTTTTACCCATTCGCTGCGTCGGTATGGAGTCGTTAAGAATAAAATTCACTAGGATATTGCCCAGATTTGTGTCAGCCCTCACTAAGAGTTGTATTTTATCAGAGTCCTTCACCGGCTTCAGATACAACGTACCGACACCGCGGTCAGCAAAGTTGCCGTCGTTCTTGACGAACACCTTGCAGCGGCGCGAATAAACATTGTCCTCCTCAACGACAGCCTTGAATTCAACTTTTGGCGGCTCCTCGTCTTCGTCGCCATTCTCCTTGTCAGCAGCCGGCTCGGCGGCTGGCGGTGGTGCAATGTTGCCAAAAGAGAACGGTTTCGCGCCAGAGAAACTGAAACCAGTGCTGCTAGCAGGGGTGAATCCGCCAGTTGATGGACTCTTGGGACTGTCAGTTTTCAGGCCAAAGCTGAAACCAGTACTCGCTTTTGGCGGCTCTTCTGTCTTCTGCGACGACGAGAAGATCGACTTCTTTGGCTCAGGCGCAGAGTCGGTCGTGTCGGATTTGCTGTTGCCAAGGGGGAAAGTAATCGACGACGCGGGCGTTGCCGAAAATTTGAATGAACTCATTGTTGCCGATTGAACGTTGGTATCATTTTTCGCGAGGCTGCCCTCATTTTTCTCGATCTCCAAGAGATATTTCTCATAGTCCTTGAATATAGGCGTCAGCAGGCAGAGCGGATTTTCGTCAACATGTTTCTTAATCCAGCTGGACACTGACTGATTGAGGCCCTTTAGTTTGGCGTAGTATGTGTTCGACTTTGCGAAACTGTAATTGTTGTTGTTTTCGGAAATAATGTCAGTCGGTTTTGTTTTTTTAGCCGCCGGTTCGGATTTGTCTTCTGGAGAGGATGGGGTGAATTTGCTCAAAAAAGAAAATATGCCGGAGGTCTTGGTTGCATCGGTTTTCTTGTCAGCGTCACCGAAAGTCATCGTGCTGGCCGAAGATCCTGAAGAAAACGTGGTTGAAGACGTTTCGGTGGAAGAACTTTTGCCGAAACCAGCTGAAAGCGCAGACATTTAAATCGAATTTTCAAGGAAAATTGTGTGCTCAGTACTCACCGAAACCACTGAAAACGCTTTTGGGTTGTGCGTCTGCTTCTGCCTTTGGACCAGATGTACCTGCCAATTTTCGGTGGGCCTTACGTATGACTCGATTTTTGAGTTCATCCTCCGGGGCTGTCTGAAATGTGCCCTTATTTTCCGGCTCCAATTCTCGGTCCCAGTTATCGTGATTCAAATCAGATGTGGCACGACGTTTTGCCGATGCGTTATCCATTTTAACACTTGTTTATGAAATGTGAAATTACTTGGCAAAATATATCAACACAAACAACGCGGATATTTTTTTATTTGTTTGACTAATGTCTTCTCCCGAATTGGTAGATATGAAGAATGCTGTCAGACATGCGACTTTTCAAAATTTTTCGGCCGGTGGTCCCGTTGGGTGTGTTCGATTCGTGGAATTAGTTTGACAGTTTTGTTTGTTTTGAAATTTTGACAGTAACTTTCATTCGAGTATCGAAGTACATTTTTTTCCTTTTAAGGTAAGTTGTATTTTGAAAATTGAATTTAGATCAATTTTAAAATTATTGATTGAAAAATAAGACCAAACGTTTTCTTAGAAATGGGGGCAGTATTTAGGTGATTTTTATTGCATGGACGCATATGTGGTAGATCCAGGGGTACATCTGTGTTAACTCAAAGAGACATTTGCCAAAGACACAAACAACAGTACCAACGTTAAACTAAGCTGCTCTACATGTACATAAGTCAAATTATTGTGAGTTACTATAAATTTGTATAATGCCAAGTACATCCCAATCCTCATACTTTCATGGCAATTGCCAGAGATTCAACGAGGCATGCATGATGTAAAATTCAACTTAATGAATGTATTGGCAGAGGTCTTAAATTCCCTAACTAACTATATAAATAATTACTGTCATTTAGTTACTTACATACTTACCATGAAGGGTCCGCACCTGAGCAATTGCTGCCTTCCATCGTTGACGATCCTGTGAACGCTGCTTCCAGTCATCAAGACCAAGCTGTCTTGCATCTGCGATTACTTGGTCTTTATACCGGAGATTCGGCGTTCCTCTCCTTCTCGAACCAGTAGGCTCGGATTCAAAGACCCTCTTTGCTGGAGCATTGTTGTCCATGAGCTCGATGTGGCCGAGCCAGTGCAGTACGGGTTTTTCCAGACGGGTTTTTGCCTTCCGGACTACATCCACATCCTGGTACAGCTCGTAGAGTTCGCGGTTATGTCTTCTCCTCCATTCGCTTATTAACGTCATTTAGTTACACAAGATAGAAGCTGCACATTGGACAGGCGATTGGACGGTCTCTGCATCGCAAGCTGTCTAAAAAGCTTCTGCTGGAACATACAAAGTTGGCTGCAACACGGAACTGTTAAGTTGGCCATACTTTTCTATATACATGGCTGATCCTATAGGATATCTTCAGCATGCGGAGTAGCACACATGGACTATTTGATTACGAACGAATGAGAATATAATATCAATAACTGACTAGTATAACTGTCTAGAGAAAGCTTCTCAAACTTGGCCGTTCGAAGTTGGCATAAAACTGTACGTACCTTCCATTCAGCACGCACAACACGAGTGGTTGCTGAGAAGCTAGGCCCTGGCCCTCTACTGGCTGCAGTACCGCCCATATAATTATATTGTATAATATCAATATGATTGTAATACTGTGCTGTGGTAGGACTGAAAGTTGATCAAGATTGTCAGAACAAATCTTCTTTAACACACCGTTGTCTAAGGTCTGTGAATATATCAAAAACAATTGCCGAAAGGTCGTAATGTTTAGTTTTCTGTTGCTAAACATTAATTAAACAAAACTGTCTAAGAAGAAGAAAGCTATCAAAACCCCATGAGATAGTAGTAGAGACTTGTAGTGGTTTCAAGTAAGGTGCAATCTAGTGAAAATTTAAACACATTTCCAGAAACGTAGAAAATGTTGTCAGCACCAGTAAAACAACCCTAAGATCAGAGATCAAGTATTGTAGCCAGAACCGACGTCTATCTATCTTGCCGATCTTACCAATCTTACATTTTTTTACAGCATTTTTTTTATACATAGAATTTATTATATTATTATATATCGATTTCTCGGGTGAAAGGGAGCAATCAGAGAATATCAGTTAAAGAATTTCTTGATTAACTCTTAAAAATTCGTGATTAATTGACTTCAACACATTTTTTGGTGAAGAACGGGACGAACAGCTGCGAAGCCAGACATATCTCTAATAGTTGATTTCTGCATTAAATGTTCCACATGATAGATATGAAATCATGCTCTCAAATATTGCATCTTTTAAAGTCCAGTCATAGGCCAATGCAACTTGTGGTACCACTCAAATGTAAAAGGGCTGGTTCCAGCCAAAACTCGTCTGGTTGGACAATTCTCGTGCAATTCCACCTCTGTGAATATAATCTTCCAGACGGGCCGATGTCTATAAACTGTTGGAGTGGACGAATACCTGTACAACGAGAAGCTTGAGGCAATACAAATATCCTTCCGTCAGCAAACAACCAACGCGACATGGAACTCTTACATATTTCGAAGTAGGACAACTGTGGAAATAAAGGGTGATTTTTTAGCTATTATCTTTTTGGCAACACTGGTTTAAACAGCTGACGCACGATTCGTGTTTTGTTTCACTGTCAAACATCTTCAGTTTGGTCTATAATTTAACCATGAATCGTCTTACAAACGAACAACGCTTGCAAATTATTGAATTTTATTATCAAAAAGTGAGCTCTGTTAAGAAAGTTCATTTGTGTTCAATTGTGTTCAACAACGAAGCTCATTTTTGGCTCAATGGGTACGTAAATAAGCAGAATTGTCGATTTTGGAGTGAATATCAGCCAGAAGCATTGCAAGAGCTATCAATGCATCCAGAAAAAGTCACAGTTTGGTGCGGTTTATGGGCTGGTGTCATCATTGGACCGTACTTCTTCAAAGATGATGCGAATCGTAACGTAACTGTGAATGGTGAGCGCTACCGTGAGATGATATCCAACTTTTTTTTTGCCCAAAATGCAAGAGCTTGACTTGCATGACATGTGGTTTCAACAAGACGGTGCCACATGCCACACAGCACGCGCAACAATGGACTTATTGAGGGGCGAGTTCGGTGAACATTTTATTTCACGTTCGGGACCGGTCAATTGGCCGCCTAGATCGTGCGATTTAACGCCTTTAGACTATTTTTTTGTGGGGCTATGTTATAGCTCATGTCTATACAGACAAGCCCGCTTCAATTGACGCATTGGAAGACAACATTGAAGCATTTATTCGTGAGATACCGGCCGAAATGTTGGAAAGAGTATGCCAAAATTGGACTAAGCGGATGGACCATTTGAGGCGCAGTCAAGGTCATTTGCATGAAATAATCTTCAAACATTAAATTATATGGACCGTACTATCGATTCAAATAAAGATTTCATGCATTTTTCTGAATTTCTGAAACTTTCCAATAGCTTTTAAAAAATCACCCTTTACGAAAATAACCAGCTTGAAGACAGCTTCCCAATGATCCAAATGGAAAACTTAAGAATATACAAAAAGGTTTTGAGAGAAGGCTCCAAATATTCGTAATTAACAAAAATCTCGCTTATGATGGAAAAGCGTTCATTACACAATCGTTAATGAAAAGAAAAAGTTTGGACCGCGATCATTTGCAGGAAATGAGAGTATATTGAATAGGGGCTACGTGTTGCGTGAAAGAGAAAAAAAACAGGCTAGCCTAAACCACGTCAACATTTGCCGAATATATTGCATTTATTTAATCTATACTGACACATGCGACAGGTCTCTGTCCTTGTCTGGATTTCAGTTCATAGTGATATTCCAAGAAATGAGAAGGCCAATGAACTAGCTAGTCAGAGATTTGCCCTCAGTGCTAGCTTGCAGCGAAGGTGAACATCTCACTACGAGCAGTCAAGGATAATACCTCTACACATGTCTTTGAAATAGAAAATCTCAGATGGACCAGACGGACAAGCTGTGCAACAGCAAGAAAAATATGGCCTGAGCACAACCGATTTAAAACAAATGATCTCGTTCGGCGAGCTCGCCATGAAATTGCTAGATTAGACTAGATAGATGATCATGACGTCAAACTGGGTATACTACACAATTAGCATTGTGCAACAACACAGCTGAGAGGACGACCATAACACACTTCATTTGTGCCTACCAGCAAGAACTTGCTAGACCCTTCTCCATCTCACTTGACGATATTACTGAAAAGGTTACCGGTCAATACCCCCGGTCGGATTAAGAGATATCTCAAACAATGTTCCTTATGAATAAGGTGGCATTTCTTTTGTTCTTCTACCTACCTACCCAAAAAATGGTACTTCCAGTTTTTTGACTATTGCTAAATAATCGAATTTCGCGAGTAACTGCATCACAGTAGAACCTCTCAACTCCGTCGCTGCGGCTAATCCGACTGTGGTTGCAGTCGAGAAACTTGTCCCGACTCGTGCGATTTATTGTAATGTTTTCTTTTTTACTGTGGTGAAGAATATAGTCACTGTTGAGTTGAAAGCTGGTTTATTTTACTTTTATCCGTTAAACAGACCTTTTTACCGTTCCGACCATACGCCCAGTCGAAAAGGAGACGGAGTACGGGGGTTCTACTTTGCATAAATTACACAAAACAAAGGGTTGTCAGACACTAATTAATAGAAATATTCACTTGCAGAGTAGCTCCTACCGACGCGACTGTCAAAGTTGATTGAATTACAAACATCAGAATATTGCCGTGAAGTCCACTGGAAATGAATTTCCTCTAAACAAACACTAGTAGCCCATAAACCGCCTTTAGTTTTAAACCCTGTCTGCAACAAAAGCAATAACCTTGGTCAACCTCGAGATCGTTGCATCGGAAGAAAGTTGCAATGAATACTCTTAGCATTTCTTCCATCACGTGCAAGCATCAAGGTAACTATGCCAAGACTTGGGATCATCGATCACCCAGCAACACCTACGCACTTACCTTCATCCACATTGTTCAATGCTTTCACATTTTGCTTATCCTCTCATTTGTTTGTGCGTAGAGCGTCTTTACCGAATTTCGTCTTCACCCACATGTTTGTTTACGCGTAACTGCTCTAGTCATTGATCGTGGTCTACTTTTCCACTTGTTGTTTTCCAACTAAAAGTGGGTGATCGTGTCAGTTGTGATTTGACTGGCAAAGGATTTGTTTGAACAGTCAATTCTGATAACAAATAATAAAGGCATTGTTTCACCATCATATCGGTGATCAAACTCGCACTCTTACACCCTCATTTCATCGGTCTTTCATTGAGAGTGAGTGCTTAATTTATTAAATGCGTTTATTAAGCCAGATGCAACCTTGCTCAGTACATCAAATTCAAAATCACAACAAATTGTTTAAATTACTTCATTCATAGGAAATATTCTCCGATACATCGAGTAGACAACGAATATGATGTGCAGATCCGTGCAATAGATAGTCAGTATCTCTGACCGAGTCACAAATTAATTTTCCCACGCACTTAAAGTCTACGAAGCAGGTTTAAGTGAGTCTAATAATAATGTGTCAAGCCAGAAGCCGCCTATGTCAAGTCAACGACCTCAGACCTGAATCTGTTTTCCCATCTTCACCTCCCGTGTAGTAATCAATTTTAATTCTCAGTAAATAGTCATAACTACTTAATTTCCATAAGACAAAGTTCAACAAGATTTGTCTTGATAACCGGTAGACTTTATGTCGTAATCGCAGACTTATAGTCGACCCATTGTGCTGCCCCCGCAGAGATACATAGAACAGACTGGCCTGCGATGCTCACAGACTCTCTGGCGACCTGAATAAGTCGCTCACTCGAACAGTGAACCAGAAACAAGCAAATAACAGGTGGCGTATGTTAATAAATTCTTTATTTGTCACGCTCCTAGAACGATCAAACACTTAGCTATCTACAAGTAATACTTTTGTTCCCTAAAAACTTATGTCTAAGCTTACGATCTAAATATTATATTTATCTCAGTCATAATACAAAATCCTTATCCTAAGAGTGGCTGGCTGGCACTCGTGTTATGTGTAGTTCGGATTGAATTTCTCTTTGGTCGAACACAGTCCTGGGTAGTAGGGATTCGATCCACTCGAGCACTGTGAGGCCGGCCAGCCGGCTTTGTAAACAGGCGTCTCCAGGGCGTATATCGACGCGTAATTGCAGGCAATGTTCACAATGTAGAAGTACGGGTAGTCCGGCCTTGTGTAGCGTATCGCGGCACATCCCACATGAGTGTTGCGGTCGACGACAATCTCCGCGAAGTGTCCGTACTCTTTGCTGTAAAACGACGACAGTTAAGATGCGTGCTAAGTGCTAGACTTTGCTGGCAGTACTTACAAGTGATTTTCCACTCGGAACTTCTTGATGTAAGTGCTGTCAATGAAGCTGTACTCCGTGAACCATCCGCCGACGGCTTGTTCCAGCAAGTTGGTCATGTTTACGAAATTCCTCTCCGAATATAATCCATACAGGCACTGGCCGGCATTCCGGTAGCGATAGGTGTTGTAGCACTCGTCGTGGTCAAGAACGCACGTCTTCAGGTTCAACAGCGCCAGGTACGCCAATTCATTATCCCATTTCTACACAGCCGCGAAAGGAAGACAAATCAAAGCCGAACACACGGTGTTAATAAAATTATTGTTTATGTTTGTGCCGAAGCCGTGGAACAAGTTTAACGCTTTCTTCATTCAATCATTATGTTAATTCTGCGACATCAACAAAATGTGCAAAAAGACAAACAAAACAAAAAAAAAAGTAGATAGATATTGAAATTCAAGTTCCCACGTTTGCCACGGTTTGCATATGAAATTATCAGTAATTTATCACTTCATAACTCACCATGGTGGCCATTCGGGCGGCTGGGTAATATCCTGGCAGCAGGCCCAGTGCAACGAAGTTCCTCCGCTTGTTGTGCTCATGCAGGATTCGCCTCTTGAACGGCTTTATGTTCAGCACAACAGAGTCCGGCTGACATCTGTTACTGAATCTCTACAATGTGAAAGGATCGTTAGAGAAGGGCACTTTTTTTTTTTTAAATTCATTTCGTTCACACGTACACCATCGTTATTGCATGCTATGTGGCGCCCACCGCTCGGGCATAATTCTCTGTCACACCACGATAATTTTTTCGGATAGTATCCGTATCCCTTCGCCGAAACGCCCAGGATCACCGTGCAACAAAGCACCAGACATACGCTCAACAATAAATTCATTTTCACTTCGGTAAAGTTTTCTGCTCGGATGCGCGTCTCGAAAATTCACGGTCACGGTCACAGCGCGGGCCGGTTATTCCTGTGGTGAGTGTTCTAACCTTCTGAATTCGCCATGAGCAAGGCAACAGCTTATATTTCTTCTCTCGGCACTCGGCGATGGTCAGAACCAAGAACCTATTCCTGAATGATTCGTTAACGAGATGAGGTGAATTAATTCAGAGATTGTGTTTTATTTTTTGTTTCCATCATTTTTGCGTTTGCTGTTTACTTTGGGGTGCCAAAAGGGAGATAGGTATAGACAGGCGCAAAAAAAAGGTCTTTCTTGACGCTCGTGTATGAATCGGCGCAGTTGACGACCAGAGGAGTGGGGACACAAGCAAAATTAATGCTAATTGCTGCTTTGATCATGTTTGCACCCCGTTCTTGGTGAGAATTTCCACCACCTGCGGACGGATTGGCGCTTGGAAAATCTCACTTACAGACTGGTTTGGCAAACAACTGCAGGCGTTACATAAAACCGTTGCATACGTGATTATGCTTGGCTTATCTGATTGACTCTATCGGTTGTGAACCATCGATTTAACGAGCTCTCGTGTTTTCATATGCTAATGGACTTGTTCTAGAAACAGAAGACTAAGCAATTACGACGCTCACCCCTCAGCGGATGCTGCTGATGGAGCTGCGTGGATCTGCTTGTGCTTGTGCGATACCGTTCGTTCAAGAAGATACAGCGAAGCGAAGGATGGATGGCCTCGAATGTTGTTGACAAGTTGTCCGGTGATCTTGGAAAAGGCTAGAGAAAGGGTGTGTGACCTGAGCTATATTTAGGCACTTTTACTCTGGCGGCAACTTTTACCGGAACACGCTTACACGCGAGGCTTGTCAGACCCCCGTTAAAAAGAACGATAAAGACTGGTTTTTGTTGCGTGGAAGAAGAGAAGGCTTGTTTCTTCATGCAAATTAGTGGAGTGGCCAGTGTGTCCATCAGTGGATGTGATTTTGAAATCATTCACGAGTCGACATCGATAATTGTGAATCGAAATTAGTTGCGAATGCGAATGGGCGAAAGGATCTGTGGACGACGATCTATGGGGGACACGTGTTAATCTGGAATTTCAGTGTTTATGGTTATATTTGTTCGAGAACAGGAAAGTGACCACATAAACACTATATATATATGTATATTGTCTCTCGAGTTAATCGATTCATCACGTGTAGTGCTGATAAACAAACGATGAAAGACCCCTTAAAGGTGCTTAAGTGTCTTCGACTGGCTCTGGGTATGGCTCTGATCTTCGGCTTAACCGATTTTAGCGGCATTTGATTGAGAAAGCAACATCTTGGCGACACAAATTGATGGCCCATGAGATGTGTGACAGACTGGAAATTAGAAAACTAACCAAGCTTGCAGTAAAAATCGTATCTTTCAGATACAGCAGGGGAAAAACACACTCGGACTTATCTAAAAATACACGATATTGGATTTATTACAAAAACGTTTTCGAGTCGTTGGGGCACTGTGCGAACTCTGTTAAACCAGTTCTTCTGTGTGTTGGGGTCTTTGACGGGATATGAAAAGATGACATTTGCATACATAAATTAATTCAGCTTGAGGGCTGATGCTTGAAGAGTGTACAGACTGCTGTCACCTGTCTCTGGGCACACATGGTGGATTGGACGTGTTTGCTGATTGGAACTGGTTCCGTGAAATTGAGAATAATGTCAGCGATAAGGATCCTTTCAGTCAGCGAACCTGACCAAAGCCCTATAAAGCGCTGGATATCGCCGTGGGTGTAAGTGCTTAAGACTGTGGAGTTTAGCAAATGTCCCAGATGAGATGGAGCGGTTTCTTTGATTGAGAGTGATTTGTTATCATTCGGGCGCTGGTTTGATGACGCTCTTCAAATTACACCCGATAGCATCGAACGTGGAGACAGTGATTTTTATGCGCGATTCCCCATTCACCAATGGTGTCTGTCTGAAGGAGTGCCTTTTGATTATTCAGTGCCTCGGTGCAGTGTCTTTATGAAATTGGCATTCGAACAAAGAACAGACAAGTCATCAGCCATCAAAAGTTCGATGTGATGCTGAAGGCCAAGCGATTGACAGATCATTTCTAAACAACGTCTCAGAAATCGCATTTATACGATGCGAATTTGCAATTATAAACGTTAGTTAATGTGTAACATTTTGCGGGTGCTATAAACGGGCCTTGAGTGAGATCAAAACAGTTTTATATCCCCCGCTTATGCGTTGTCTTTTCACGACAAATTGCCATGACTCCCGGTGAACAATGAAGTTGAAAGTTCTTATAAAATTGTTTTTCTCATATTCTTAAAAAAAATTAGTGGCGCTACAGTCCGAAGTGCACTCCAATTTCTACGGAATCACTCATCTTATGTGTGCTATTGTTCTCTTACGAGTGGAGGGTGCCTACATTTTTATGCCGACTTCGAATGGACAAGTTTGAGATGCTGATTTTAGACAGATATACTCTCTGAGACTTGTCACTCGAGTGAGGTCCTAGGAATTACTCGGAATTGAACCTAGACATCTTGGGCAGGAGTTGACTCACACCACTGGCGGGCGTAAGGGACAAAATAATATGACTTTTATAATGACTTCACTCTATACATTTTGCATTGGTAGCGAATATATTTCCAAAACTAATACGCATCAGAGCACTTTTCCGCTACAATTACACTTTAAGGACTTTGGACAGCTTCAGAATTTATGATTCTTCAGACCGGAGCTGAGTTGTACATCCCTTCTGTAATATGGCGACCGGTTGTTTGCATAAACGTCTGACTGAAGTCCGAGGCCACGAACTTCTTTCTCGAGAGAGTTCTTACAACTGAACTGACTCTTGATGTAAAAAAAGAGATTAGAAAGATTCGTTTGTTTACAGCTGATTCGAGGTACCCGATGTCCTCGACTACTTTAAAGGGATAGCTGGCCACTGTCACATTCTGAGCAAGTCGTGTCTATTGGCAATGCTTTCATGAACACTGCATATACCTAATCCAATTTTACCGTCAAGTGAGTATGCATCTATTTTAACGTCAGCAAAAGGCCTCATTGACGGCTCGATGTGTTTGACCATTACATTGTTACTAGTGCATGTTAGCATGGTTTTGTATAGCAGATCTTGTATGCAGGTTCCCATAACAGCCTTGAAGTCTGCAAATAGCGGAGGCGGTCGATGCTAGACATCATCAAGAAGTAAAGGAAAAGCTGACTTCTACCTATCTTGCCCTTAACCTTATTTGCCAGTGTTTTTATATCGTTGTCTCAAAACATTTAGAGAATGTCATGATGTCGTGAATAACTTTCAAAAATTCGTGGATTACCGTGGAGCTGTCAATAAGTCAATCAAATTCGTCGATGGACAAAGCTGTGTCAGCTGTGAACTCGCCTATCCGTACAATACTTTATTTCTGGTCGGAGTCTCAACTAGGTCCAATCGTGTCGCCGCGAACTTCATAACTAGGTTGCTTTACTATTGCTGTCATCGTCCATACAAAATTATTCTGATTCGTGTTCAAAGCTAAGAAAAAAGTGTGCAAGCTTGTTACATTCTCTAGGGTGCAAAGTTGTATTCTCCAAGTCTCTACCTTCTTGTTTCCATCAATGCTGAGCAGTTGAATATAAGACGGTGCTAAGCATTGCTAACTTATCAGATGGTCTGCAGTTTCTGTTGATGTTATTCAAGAGTCGTTATTGGCCAGTCCTCGATAATAGGGATGATATTCAATAAATTCGTCGTCTTGTTATAATTCGTTTACCATAAATTTTCATATAGTCCGATAATTTGTTCTCTCCTGTTCATAAATTAATTAATTTAAACAAGTATTGTTGGAAATAAGTACGCCTCAGAGAAAAATTTGAAAAAGGCCACTTGAAAATGTGAGAATCGAAAAGAAGAGTGGTTCAAAAGAAATCACTAGTTTCGACATGTATGCTTTGTTGGTTATTTGCCGTGTGTATTCATTTAATAATATTCCTTTATTTTGTTTTGCTTGTACCTGAAACTCCTGTTCACACAGTTTTTAGAACAAATAGGTCTCCGACACGAACAACTTTCACAATTCACCGTTCGACTTCTGTAGAATCACAGACAATGCACTGGGACTAACGTTGCCTAGAAAAAGCCTCTAAAACTTCGCCGTTCGATACAAGATTCCCTTCACACAACGGAGACCAATAGAATTGCAATTAGTTGCTGGACAAAAGTGTGGGTCCACCTCAGATTCTAGCACCACTCATATTACTACTATTATGAGTTCAAAGTATTCACATTTATATATGTAAATATTTTAATTCAATTTTATAAATCAATTTTTTGTTCTAGAACACAGTCTTAAGCCAACAAAGTTTGAGTATTCTTCTGAAGGAACCGTCTTTATGTCGAAGTAACCAAGTAACTGAAAGAATTCAAAACTCTAAGAACAAATCAAAAGCAATTACATCTGCGTGCATAATTAAAGTAATGGTTTCTAAAAGAGGGTTCCATGGAAATGACGCACCTAGTCAAGGTACCACTAGAACACAAAAATACAAGCAAATAATATAAAACTGAAATCATTCAAACCTTGATTCCGTTCAAGGTCATACCTCTAGTTTTGTGGAAATCAAGATGAACTGAGAGAACACGTTTTGCGATGGAACTGTGTCAGGGGCACTGAGAGCGTTGATCATTTCACATGTTCAATTAGATACATTGATTCATTCCAGACGCTGATTAGCGTCACTGTTATTTGCGATGGGCAAACAGAAAATGCTTAAGATGGTCATAACATGTTCACGAGTGCATTCAAGTATTGTATCATCAGTGTAGCAACATTCAGCTGGTAAACATCCGTAAGTGGCAGTTAGTGTAAAATAAAATGCTCATATTCACTTCATGGACAGGGGAAAATGAAATGAAAATGGTAATCTCTGGAATTTATTAAGCTTTCTAAGAAAAACAGCAGCAACGACTTGACGAAGTGAAGTATCTTAACATACCGCGGATGACTAGATCCAACATATAAGTAAAGAACCGAAACAAGGCGATAAAGGATATCCTTGTTTCTTCTGGAGGACAATCTTAATCTTGATTTGGTGTTTCTGTATGTTAACAGAGATCTAAGTAAGCGTTTTGTGTCGTTTATCATAGATTAGAAATTGTCATTTACAGTTAAAAGAGGGTCATCCAATTCGTGGAGAAAATTTGACATCCATTTTTCAATCGCAAACGTCAAACCGAACTGACATTCGATACTAAAAATTTGCTATTTAACAATGTCGATAGTTTAAGACGCGTAAACATTGAACAGAGATAGGAAAAGAGAACGCGTAGATTATGGCTGACATAATCGTCAATCCGAGCGTACAACAAGCGAATCTGTAAATAAAATGTGAAGAATCGGAAACCGGCTCTATTACAGATGCATTAAGGCCTATCAATCATCCAACAAAAAAAACATGTTAATATTCAAAAAGGATATCACTATCAAGCCGCAATTAGGTCCCTGCACACTGTCATTTTCAACTCAAAAACATCCCTAAATCGCCGGCTGTCTCTTAACGAATTGCTGAATGTATGTATTTCAATATGCATCTCATGGGGCTGCCGGGACACGGATATTTTTTGCAGATGACTTTGCTATCCTCACATCATCCGCCCAGACGGAACTCCAGCAGGCGTTCGATATGTTTATGGCTTTATGCTGATGTTGGGATCTATATTAACGTGGACATATCCGAGGCTATGAGTATTTCCAGAACTTCACATGGACTCTACATGTTGGTGGAGTTCCATTGAAGCAGGTAGAGATGTTTCAGTATCTCGTGGTCTAGGGGAGGAGTAATGCTGAGATTTCCTGTAGGATTGGCTAAGCTGTATCAGTTTGGCAACAACTTGGAAGATCTGTAATCAGGAAAGCCGAGCTTGGTGTCAAAGCCTAGTGTGTTCATAAAATTGTGGTAATAACGGATAGAAAATAAGATCGCGAGTACAGGCTGCCGAGATAAGATTTCTTCGTGCTGTTGTGGGAGTTACTCGCCTTGGTAGGGTGATCAACACGGCAATATGCCAGGAACTCAATGTTGAGCAACTTCTTCTTCGAACGGGAAGGGCTATGCTTCGATGGTTCGGTCACATGGGATTAATGTCCCTATCATCACGACTTTTGCTGCTTTTTACAGAGCATAACTCCTGATGAGTTAGAGTCGGTGAGAGTCTTTGAATGGCCTGGAGATCTCTCGTTTTCGTTTTGCCCCCGCGATCTCTTTAGTGGATTATGTGGACCACTGAAGATGAGATGAGAAGTGAAATAAAACAACAACGGTGTGATCGTGAATCAATATTATATGATTCTGGTTTTATTTGGAAGCTACATTCGTGCCATTATGTATAGAATGAAAGGCACATCATTCAAATGCCCTCCTCGGATTCGCTGGCAGTGTTTCAAAGGGTCGGTCCAATTATTGATGACTCGCATCTAGAATGCTGCACTCCAGCTCGTTTGAAGAGGGTGCCTTGTTAGTGTAGACTGTATGGACTTAACGCTGCCTCAGTGAGAATAATTGAGTGGTGACAAGTTGCACAATCGCGGTGAGCAATTGATAAACGTTCGCCGTGAAATGACCCAGTCGCCAAATTTCTCCATCACAACTTTGAGAGTTGTGTAGTATTTGGGCATTTTGCCCCGTTTTTTTTTGGAGCCAAGGCTCGGATTTATCAATGTTAAAATCGCATCAATACTTGATACCATTGATACCATAAGGGTGTATGTCATAAAGCGCACCAAAGAGTTGGACGATATAGCTGCAAAGAAATGAGCCTCGTACGAGAAGATGATTTGGCCAAGATCCGAATCTTCGGCGGAGATAACCGACCGCACGACGAAATTCACGTTCGACATGCTTGAAACGATGCATAATGAAATGACAAACTTTTCTGAATGTTTTGACAGCTGGGTGTCATTGGTATTGGATTTGACGTCGTGTGATTTCTTTTTGTGTAACTAATCAAAACGTCAAGTTATTGCCGATTTATTATCCGATATGACGTGTCATCCAAAATTATCTTTTCGGAATCGAGTCCTGCAAGACCTCCCGTGGAGCATGCTTAAATGATGCAATAATTAATTTACAATGCTCAGATCCAAACAATGTATTGAAATAAAAATCTGATCGAAATCCGAATCATAAATGTATTTTAATTAAATTTACCATCTGAACCACGAAATGGACAACTCTCAATTAATTACAAACATTCGCTTGTTGCCACTACATTTCGCCACTGCCTTGACTACATATTTATTTTATTCGTATTTTATTACCGATCAACTTAACATAAGATCTTACATGATTCTGATTTGAGAGTGAGCAAGGAGGGTATGTTCAACAGGTACATCGTCATTTACATTGCCAAGTTGATAACCTTCAACTGGTTTTTGCAAATAAAAGGTTACATGTTACATAATGTAATTTAGTTGTTTTCCTACATCGCGGATCGACTTCATAGGATCGTCTCAGATACAGCTAGGAGATGAACGAGAGGTAAAAACCGGGAGTCAAGTGTTTCTTGAATGACGGACTGTGTCCAGAATTCCCGGCATGGAAGGCACAGTTATCGAGTGAACACCCGCCTGCGGATGAAGTAATCTGTGCACCTGCTCAGGCAAATCGAACACCAGTTCCTGGTTCAAGTTCAACCACAAACTGTCTAATTTACATTCATGTAAAGCACAATAAAATAAAGCCGCGCAATGCAAATGTGACTGCTCAGAACTTGTATTGTTACAGGCTAATAAACAATCGATCCGTGAATGAGCACAGCTCTGCGACACCCATTAAAATGCCTCTTCATTCATTCAGAGGCTTTGCGGAACTTGTATTCGTGAACTTCGCCTGATTCAGATTCTTATCGATCACCTCTTGCATGTCATAAAACCATCGGTCCTACGATGTAAACCAACTAAAGGGTCTTTAGGATTCACCATCTTTCGCCGGATTCGAGGTGCAAACAGGTCCAGTTCCGAGAGAAGTAGCTTTCATATCTGAGAATCAAGATCGTGTTAAACTTCTATCAGCATTATGTAAGAGTAGCTTCTACCTTCTCCCAAGCTTGACCGGTTCCACAGCTAGATCCCAAATGGTAATGCAGGTGACAGAATCAGTTCTGCAGTCCCGATCGCGAAATAGTTCAATCGCCACTTTTGAAGGTGATTCACTTCCGGAGATGGATATTGATCATCGGCTCATGAAAAGCCACGGTTCATTAATGTTGATTTGACGATCCAGCCATTTAGTGTTATTGTCCACCCATCTGAATGGTCGCCGCAGCAGCGACAGCTATCAACATACACGTGCACCCATAATTCCCGTCCACTCTGTGGCACAGGTGAGCTATATCTCTCTGAAGTTTACCATTATAATGTCAAGACGATCATGCATAATTCATAAGAAAGCAGATCAACTCGATGATCAGAACCAAAAAGACCGCCGGATACGTCCCAAACTCGTTCCGTTCCAAACAGAAACAATGGTTCACCGCCAGCACCGCCCAGACATTCTGTCTAACTAGGTTGGCATCATTTATCATCGAGTGGTCCCAGGTGTCACCTGAAGTCTTTGACTTCTGTTGGTAACCATAGCTTTATGATGCGGTCTACCGAGGGTGCTTCGAAATCATTAAGAAGTCGTAACGCTGCAGTTATTTCCATTTTCCATGCGGTTTGAGTTCAACGAACACTTAATAAACCGACATAGCCCATTCCGTCATTTTTAAATATGAAAGGCGTTGTGACGAGACTGCACACAGTGAAATGTGTTGTCCCAGAGATCGGTCAAGAATCTCCGACCGAAACCAGAGTGCACTTTGTAAGGAGTCTCCTCAGATGACCTTCCGTGTATGAACCGATTCTGACCTTGTCATTCGATCCAGTACTAATTTTATCCCTTACCTTACCAGCGGCTCACTAAGCTCATGTCGATGGCCAAGCGCGACGCATATCATAAAGCAAACATTCATTCCCCGCCAAGATTTGTAAGATCAACCGATGCGCCTCTTGAAACAAATTACTTCTCGCCACACGAGTTCGATTTAAAAGAGCTGTCAAGAGGCGGCTTCATTCGGAATTATTGATCGATTTTTTTGGCGGCATGAAAGGGGCACCCAATTGTCTGCGGACCTGCTGTACATCAGTAGACGCTGTTAATCACACGAATGTGACAAAGCCTGTTCTGAAGAACATCAATAAGAATGGGATTGTCACTTGCTGTGTGCAAGGAAAGGAGTACTAATTAAATAAGTCGAGAGGAGCAATCACTTAATTTCAAGAATCTGATTTATTGGTTGATCACCCTTGGAAAGGTTAACTGCGGTGTTAAACGTCTGTGATAAATCCAAGAAATATGTTCGTCTTGCGAAATCAACGTCATGTATACGTACGAAATTCTCGGTCGCAGTTGCTTGACTTAACGCAACGGTAGCAGTTGTTTGGCATTCGGGGGGAGGGGAGCAGTGATACCAGTATTTTGAAGTGATGTTTACCTTATAACCGAAGAATGACACTTTCACTGCACAATCCTTGGGAAACAAACAAACAGAAGTATTTTAAAGGACATTACGTCAGCAGATGTTTTGTTGCACATTCGATTAAAAAAAAGTCTCCAAATGTAAATATACCACGCACTGGCAGCACTGCACGTGGGACTGTCAAATAGAACAGTACACAGTTAACTAGTTTTCAATTTAGCGGTAAACACCACTCACAGACGGTTCACACAAAATCTGCGATCAACTGCTGCCTGCGTTGAGTGCTATTCCCAAATGCTTCTATCGATCTGAAGAGTTCGCCTAAGCACGCGTTGCATCGATTATCGTCTGCCATTTGTTATCATACATATTACGTATGTGTCAGATATGAATTTTATTATAATTCAATGAAGTCAAGATGTGAATGTATTTTGGGAAGCATTTAGCATGTTTAGCGTGCGCTGCCTAAACATGGAGATGTAGTTTTAGATCACCATCGGATCGGTGTCGGGAATTGTAAACAGATGCCGGTGAATGAAACGTTGTTAGGTACAGAACGAGACTGATTAATTTATCTGTAAATGCCGACAGAGTTTCCCGCCAAAAAATGTCTCGCCTCTTGGCATTTGTGACATGAAACACGCGGCATTACATCTGAGCGAACATATTGACTTGTAAATGAGTAGTTTAAGTCTTGTCATTCTCATTCACATCTTCATTTAGTAGAATACTGGAAGGTGGAGAAGATGGTGGATAGCAAATGAAACTGCCAAGTTAGAGGTCATTGAGGTTTAAATGAGGGAAGTGGCAAGTGGTGTGCGGAGAAGATGATCAGTGATTCGCATGTCGCCGTCGGCACTGGGGATATTTGTTGTGTAGTGGCGAATTAATCAGGAGAGGTCACACTGTACAAACTACAGTCAGGCACCAGCGACCTCCAAAAATTCAGAACAGTCCTTAACGGAAGAAAACACCTTCTTACAACCCCCAACTAGGCAGCTTTCGGGTGCAGCTGGTAAGGAAGAAGTAGACACAATCAGTCAGTCAGTTTTGCTGACCTAATCATAGTGGATGATGACTCCTGCTCGGTCGTCAGCTCATCCAAATGCTCTACATAGTGATGTTATGTCACTTCCCTGCGCAGTAAGATTAGACGTTTAGAAGGCTCAGTGGTAGGAAGGAACTCAGGGAAGATAAGAAATTAAGACTTCACACTGCACTTGATTTTCTACAGGAAACATCCAAAGAGCTGGAACAGTCATATGCTATCCGCCCAATGGATAATCCGAAGGAAGCGTCAGAGGGAACAGGACAATTATCTGACCAAAGACTCCCCCGAAGAAAGTCAGTTACGATGAAGCACTGATGGGACCACCTTCTACTGTGGCTAAAGCAATTCGTGAGTCTCACCAGTTGGTAGGTTTCCTAAAGGTGATGAAGTCAAGGATACGGCCCCCAAGTCAACCATTGAATGCGCTACCAGGCCAAGACTTAGCGCGAATTTAAAAGGTGAAGCTAAGGACTAGTCAATTGTAACGAAAGAGAGTGTTACTGGCAATCCGGAAACCTCGTCTCGCTCGCCGGAAATAATGCACTCCTCTCCCTCTACATCACCTGGGCAGCAAACTCAACACTGGTCAGTGCTGACATGGTTATAACTAATGTAAACAAACCCAAGACAAGGATGTAAGGAGGAATTTATTCAGGCGTTGATCTGGATGAGTATAGTTAGCCTGGTATCTACGGATCCAACGTCCTCGATGGCTGGGAATAGGCTCGGGTTCGAACAGACCACGACTTCGTGCCTGTGGATCGCAGTAGTAGACGCATGTGTATAAGGTTGACCATAGATAAGTGAAGTGCGCAATTTGGGGTACACAACTTTAGACAGCTAGCTAGAGATCGAAGAAACGAAAGTTGCTTGTATTTATGCCACCGATGTCCGGATGAACGGATGTCTGGACTCTACAGATTGTTTATCCTGTACATCGAGATTGTTTCTTTTATAATGAATGACACTTATCAACCATCCGACATTCGAATCGACTAAAGTAGCTTCTGCTGCCAAAAAATTCACTTCGTCGTGAATGATCGTGAATGATCCATAGAGAGACCAATTCAAATCTTACTTGACGAACCAAATTTTCGAAACAGAGCTCAAACGCTTCCAAATAAACACCTGCAGGATACAAATTTCCACCGAGTTCCGAACCTCATTATGGACCCATGTAAATTTATCTGTATATGCTTGCAATGGATCGTGCCATGTGAACCCTTGCTCTCAGATTCAGCATTGTTTACCATATTTCCTATTGATCGGAAGAACAGGTCTTGAATGGTCCATATTTCAAATGAAGCCTGTGTTGACAACAGCCTCTCGTTTCGTTGTTATTAGGTAATTTATGCAACTTCGTGTCGAACAGGCAATAAATCAGGCGTTCTTCTACGTCAATGGCGATAATGTAGTCAATTTACTCCACAAGCCTTTCTAATGGGACACGCTTATCTCCGTCGAATTTCGGTACGCCAAAGCATACATCAGGAATGCAGTTCTACTTCAATATCCCAAAATATAATCTTGGAGATATCCATGATAGTTGTGCAATTAAATGCTGAACGAGTTTGTCCGAACAATACGACCCACACCCGGAGCGTCTGAACTGTGGCGAAATGGACATATTTCGCGCATTTCTCTAAATGTCTTATCGTGTCATTCATCTCATCGCTGGCCAGACAGAGTTATGATCCTTTTCGAACGACAAGTGGTTCAGACGAGTGTACACCTTTTCAGAAGAGATCGTTCGTATCTATATTAATTGATCGTCTGATTCTCTGGAAGCCATTTGATGATGAAAGTGTGCGGCGGATCGTAAAATGATCCATCCATTTGATGCGAAATTGATTTGCATAGATTAACCTAATTTCTCATGCTGTTTCTGCGCTCAAGATCCGATTCAAGAGCATTGTATTTCCATAATTTATGCCAATCTCGTGGTGAATCTTTCAATCTAAATCAGCTCGACAGGCGGTGTTTATCTATTTTTGCAGATAGCTCTACGCTAATTATTTACATGCGTATTTATTGGGGGCTTTTAATTGATCTCTCGTCCTTTTTTGTGGTAGCTTTATGACAAAATTTAAAAGCTAAGATTATCATTCGTTCTCGTTCTCAGTCTCATTAGCGAAAAGTTGATCTTCCACCACCCTGCCATTTCCGTGTGCGACCACTTAAGTACCTACAAGCGAACACGGCTCGTGTACGGTTATGGTGAAGGCAGTTTGACCACGTTGTTTTACATTTTTTAATTGATTTGTGGGTATTTGAATCCTGAATTACCGTGTCGAGTGAGTTAGATGGGTTGTCAGCTTTAATTACGCTCACTTTTCTTACTCGGCTTCGAACGTGTCAAGCTGACACGTGGTGGTTGGTAAGTTGACTTTTGCTCTTATAACACATTGAATAATGCATTCAACTCTTCTTGTCATGCATTGAATGAAATATTGAATATTCCAAATCCTTAATTATGCACTGATCTCTAAGACCTATCTCGAGACTTTCTTATTAACTCATCATTGATTGATGGACAGAGGATTATTTTTTAAGGGTTATTGACCTTATTTAGCTGAAGAACACAAACAAGAGACCACTGTACGCCATCTTCCTCTGAATATTCTTTTTAACTTTTAACTTACGACCTTACGTCAGAAATTGTACCTGAATATCACGATAGCAGCGAAGATAAAACCATGTATTTGGACTCTCTCTAGAAGTGTATAGCGATGACGACCACGCCCGCTAAGAATAGGAGAGTACACATATGAGAGTGTAGCAAAGTTCACGTAGCTGGCTGTACTGGGAGCGTGCATCCAAGATCGTCTACTAGCCGCAAACAAAACTTACTATCCTCACATAAGTTCGTTTAGTTCAGGACTACTCTCCCAAGCTTACTGCTTCTGCCGAAGTTGGATGATGTTGATGTGACCAATATACGTTTCCAACAAGACCGCATGCCATACAGCCCGTGAAACAATTCAATTAGTCCATGAGACAGTTCCTGGTCGTGTACTCTCTCGATTCGGTGATCAAAATTTACCGCTAGATCGTACTTGTTTTTCGCCACGATTCGCCAGTTTGTGTCCAGTGGTACCTCCAATGATACCTCCAGCCCCGATGTCGTTGTTGTATCTTGTGACGTTCCATTTTTACTAACCCTAATCTATCAGCTGCCAAATTGTTTTCAAATTTTCAGTGTTGCCAATACAAATGATGGCAAATTCAAATCTTGCTTTAATTTTGGGGCGTGTTATCGTGTTAGCGATCGTCAAATAGTCGATCGAAACAAATATGGCCAATAATTGACTTCACAGAACCACGGCCATCCTCAGTCTAGGCAGAAAAAATCTGAGTAACCTAGTTGCAGTCTTGTAGTCTTGTGGGTAGACACTCCGCAAGACTAGCATTACGACTTCTGTAGCAAATGCATGCATGAAGAAAAGGGGACAATCCCTCACAACGACTCTGCAACTGCCCTGCATTGGCCTCCATTGGGAAACAAACCCTCAGAAAATACTATTTAAACGAACTAACCGGAAATATCCGAAAAGAATATCAAATCAATCTGGGCGTTCGTCTAATAAACAAAATGGTTCCAGAAGTAACGGGCGGTAACCGGCTCAGTGACAACACAATGGACTCTTGAGTCTAAGTGAATCCATCGCTTTTCATCATAAGCCACATCAACTAACTTAATCTATATCGTGTTCTTCCGCAACATTTTCAAATATCAACGTCCATGACTTGCCCGTATTCCTCTAAGACTTCAACAATACCCGGCAATTCAATTGTGTCTGTAGCAACAGCCACGCTGTACTTAAGTCAACCTTGTGCAAGTCTTCTTTGAATTGGAAGATTTAATTCGCTAAGACTTGCATGGGTCCTGGGCCACCACGGTATCACGGGAAATGAGATCGCCGATGGACTTCCCAGACAAGGATCAGAGAAGCTCCTGCTAGCATTCCTCCGGCAGACCATGAAATTTCATTAAATGTAGGCAACCTGGTAGTACAATGGACCAGTTTTGAGTCTGATTGCTTCAGTGTAGTTTTTTAGTTATGCGTTTCCGTTTCTTTGGCTTACGAATTTTGCAACAAGTTGTTGAAGTTGATCAGTAAAAATGAGAACCCGTTAAGTCGTTCTGGCGATGGATTTTGCCTCTGCTTCCTAAGAAAAGAAATAAATAATTGACACATAGTGAGTAATTTGTAAAACAATAATTCATTAAGTCCATTGTATGGCCCCGAAATCTGTATTAAGTATTTCCGGCCGCCACACGCCGTAATATTTAAATGCGCTGAAGAACCGTGAATCAAATTCAAAATCTAAAACATTACAAAACAGCTTTCTCGAATTTGTAAATATTTATTGATCCTGTTTACACACGTTTGTCGACGCCACTCGACGTTCTGCTGGGGAAAACACCCGAATCAGACCATTCCCATGAGATATCTACCCAGTAAAGTTCCAAATAATAGAACATGAAGCACGCGAGAAGTGTTACTGGTTCCACTATCATCAGTAAATGAGGTAAATAGGTCATAAATGGGACTCTATGGATTGAAACTTCTGAAAAACCACTACAGCGCGTCGAACCCATTTCCCTCCTTCTACTCTTGCTTCGATACTCCGGATTGGGCATGCTATTCATTGGTATTGCTATCAAGAAATCTGCTCAAACTTCAATGTTTGGAGTGTGTATACAATTGTAGGTCTCCTCCGGTGTTGAAAGAAGAATAGGACGCACAAACTAAGAGTATTTACTGGCGAAGTCTATGTCCCCTAAAGAGGGGTTAGTCACAATAGGCTGCTTAAGCACTAGACTTGAATCCAATTGGCATTCTCCGAGTATCTAGATAAGATCTTAATCGTCTATGAGGATAACCATGCCACTCAAGGTCAAGGAAACTTCAATCATATTGAGGAGAAAATGCTGAAAACGCCAACCTAAAGAGGTTCAATGGTTGATCTCAACTTCCGCTGTGTTCTGTGGCGCCACCGAAGAATGTTAAAAATCAACTACATCGCCGACAAGCGAGCACTGAAATGAGTGTTCAGATCAAAAGGCGAAGAATTTTTATAGGACTTGACTTTTTTATGAGCTCTTTTGTTACGCATTAAAAATCACGCCTTTTTGTGTTAATTTTGTAGCGTAAATTTTTTTATCGATTGTGTGGAACTTGTAAGTTCATTACCTCGATTACGAGCAATCATCATTCGCTCAACTATTTCGTACATTCTTCATTAAGTCATTGCCCTCTCGACGTAATAAATAATAAACGATTTAATTGTGCTTCGGGTTTCGCACTTATTTTTCAGCACACATTTTTGTAAGTTGCGTGAAGTTTATAGATATGGCTTCTCCCACTTCCTCTTTTCTCGGACACGGGGTTTTAATTCTGATTCTGTCTTTTATTCTTGATAAAAACCAGCTGAGCCTCTCGTTCATTTGCATTTTTATAGTTCACAAATTAAAGGGGAACAAATCAAGGATTTGCTACCGGTATTTTCCGGTCCAAGTTATACTTTAATGTTTAGAATGGACTATGGTCCTGTCCTGAATCAGGGAAGAGCCCTGAAGCCATCACAGTCTTTTGCAAGCTGTCTCCAATTACGTACATCAACTACCACCATGTTCTTGGCTTTAATAAAGCCTAGGCTAACTTTCCTTCCAAAAAGTTTCTACCGCACGAGCTGGTGAAGAGTCACTGGTATTTTAGTGGCATTGTAAATTTGTTTAACAAGAATACTTCCAGTTTTCTGGAATATCACTGTGTGACACACGACCACATAGGACGGAGGCCAAAATACTCGGTCATATCCTCCGATTTAGGTCAAATATACGCCGTTTTCTGAATTCTTTGTGGACATTTTGATGGTAAAGCCGTCTCGTAAAAGCCCTCGTTCATACAGGCAAAAAATTTAGAGAGTATTGTTCACAAACCCGAACTTTTCACCAGAATAATCGTTCGCCATGGGTAGGAACAGCTGGTAATCAATTGGTACTAAGTCCGATCTATTAGGTGCATACATAAGGACCTCCCAACCAAGCTCCCACTCGCTTCTAGCGAGTCGTTATCGATGTGTCTGATCTAACATTGTGCTGCTCATAGTAGATTCCTTGCCCAGTAAACACACAGAAAAACCTTCCTGGCCTCATCGCGATTCGATCATGACCATTTTCAACACGAGTAACCATCCGCTTCAGTAATGTGTCGATGTTGTTGCGATTCAGCAGTGATTCACAGATAAAATTCGGTCCATGAGGTTCTTTGGCGTTAAATCGTGTGGTACTCAGACATCGAGCTTCTTTTTGTAGTTTTGTTCATAATTTTATCGACATTTGGTCTTCCAGAAAGTGGTGCATCCCGACGGAACCAAAACTCCGCATGTTATGTCAGTGCCAAAAACCCCAGCAACACCAGTCAGCAATACACCGGATGTCCAACGACCTGATTTAAGTTCAGCAAGAATGCTTAAATCAGAATCTACAACTAAAATCGCGATCGACTGAAAGCCGAAATAATCGATCAGCAATTTTAGGTTTTTATCATGTAGAAATATGAAAAATGTAGTACAGTGTACTTTCGACCACAGCCAATTAAACATCAATTTAATAAAAATTAAGTGTTGTTTCTTTTGGAACAAGATTTTCCTTTTCTCGCACGATTGTTGTTACAGTACGAGGACGATAAACATTACTTACATTTTCAACTGCCTGGCATTCGTTTTCGCCTTTATCGGAAAATATGGTGCATTTTCTCTATGCTGGTGTCCGTCTTTGACGAGCACTCAAACAAAATTAAATCAATTAAGAACATGGAAAAAATGATCCCTTTTTACTACACCTAATACATATCCTTCAGTGAAATCGTCGAGTTAAAGGTCGAGACTTAATCGCCGCTTGATAACCAGAATAAATGACCATAACCGTCTGTGATTTGGATAGTTTATCCCTGAAAGACGCTGCAATGGTTCAGTTGAATACTTAGAACTTTAGATTAGACGCCCACGCCCTCGCCTTCGTCCATCTTCTATCCACTTTCAAAGATTCGCAGAAGACCCTACAGCGTCTGGTAGTCTTCCAGTAGTACACGGATGAAATTTCTTCTCGAGGAGGACTTAAGTTTCATGAGATCGCTGACAAGGATGATAGTCAGGTTCTAAGTGCATTCCGTCAGCTACTTCAACTGACTTTGATGCGACCAAAGAACCAAAGATCCAAAAGACCAAAGATTTATATGACCAGTTGTTTAAGTGGTGTAGTATGTCCACGTCCACGTTAGTAAATCCATTAAGAGGGAAAGGGCCAATAAAAGGAGTTCTTGCCGCCTTTTTTGCTTGTACGTCTGCCTTTTCAGTGTGATCATGGTTTGCATATCCTGCAACCATACCAGTTTTGACCTGCTTGTCTTTCCCAGCGTGTGTTCAGTGGCATTCCTAGACAGCTCTGGAGTTGAATGTAAAGCTGTTTAGTGCCTTAAGTACTGCCTGGCTATCTGAGAATATCGATTTCTATTGTTGATGCAATGTGCTTCTTCATTTAGGGCAAAGATTTCAGATTGGAGGATTATGGACTCTCTGGGTGGAGGCATGTGTAGATTACATCTGGTTGCCACAATGCCTGCCTGACCACGACCCTTCTGCATAGCATCGTTGGGCGCCGTCATTCATCCAATGAATGTATTCTTTGTTGAAGTCTAAGACTGAGGACATGAGACCACTGACATTGGTTAGTTCATTCACGCGATTGACTTTTCTCAGAATCTGTAGGTGCCCCGTTCTTTGTAGGGCTACAACTTGCCTTGCAGCTTCAGCCTGGACAGCACTGTGTAGCTGAGGCAGTTTTATTAGAATTTCCATAACAGATGGTTCTCACTGCCCCCGTGGTAGAGCTGCACGCTGACAGCTGTAGTCTGTTTAATTTGTTGATGGTGGAAGCTATCTTAACGAATATTAAATAGTTTTAGATTTACACCTTTCTGAAGCTGTTCCGATACAAATGCGTAGTTAGGTCCAAAGAGATGATAATCACTCAATCGATACCAGAGAAATTTGAACGCGCCAAACACACCAGTGTGCTTCCCCCAAAAACAAACAACTAGACCTACTAATCTTATTCCATCTTCAACGTGTGTCCTTACAAGAGCAGCGCGTGCAACGGTCCATTTAAGTGCCGATTTAAATTTTGTACCAGAAAGCCCAAATATGTAACGATCAAGATCCCATCAACCTCCGGCAGTTGGACCTCTATACACAGACTTCTGAATATTGTTTGGATAAATTAGGAACGTTTAGATAACAGAATGTTTATGTTGACACGAGATCGTAAGTAATTACGTGTCGGTTTGGCCGACGAGTGGACTTTAATGGCTTGAATAAATTACCGCGATCACGTCGAGGATATACTGGTTTCTGCACGAAAACGGGCTGAACTCGGGCTTATTCCCGGTTTAAGCTGTAGCCTTATATAATCGTCAAGAGAATCCCCTGTGGAATATGGAATTATAATTACCATGATATTCAAATCGCTGAATAGATCAAACGAGTGGAAAGTAAAGAGTGTATTTGCCTTTGTGGTTGCAAACAGGAATTGTTGTCAGATACCTTAGTTATTTATATGCTGTTAGTTAGTTTGTTGTTGTCTTTGAGAGAATAGCATTCTCGTTTGCAGCAAAGAGGAGATGAAATGCATTAGCTGGCAATAAGCAGCAGTTATTCTTGTTGTGTGCCCAGCCCACCTGTGGCATTAGGTCACCGCATTGTAATTTATCGTATACATTTCTGTTAGGAGGTGTCAATTAAACCACTCCAAACAGGACAAGATGTTCAAACATAAACTGATCACCAACTTGACAAGCAGATGAACACATTACTTTTTGAATATTTGCCTGGAGAAAAAACTCGAACGAAGCTTGCATTAAAGTGAAATGATTCAAATCTGTTTAATGAAGCTAACTGTAGACTGCTGAAATGTGAGTGTTTGTGGATTCCGGTCTAAGGTGATTGTGAATTTTGTCTCATTTGCTTAACTGACTTAACTTTATGGTCGTCGTGGCTCATTGAGTAGTTTCGTCGATTCCTTCGAGTCGAAGTTTGAAAATTCGCAGTTCCGCTTCTCTCCAATCACTGGCAAAGAATGCCTATCTACAAAAAGCTTCTTAAAAGTCGACATATAATTGCAAGTCTCTTCTACTCTCTGTATCCCCATCTGGAGGCATAGTGTAGAACTTGGAGTTGAACCACAACAAACGGAACTAGCACTCTTCACCAGAAGATACAAGGTGTCCCTCTTTGAACCTCCGTCATTGTGCACCTTTAGGCTACAACTGTGATGGGTGGCATAAATAACAAACTAAACTGGAAACCCAACATCCAGGAGATGGTTAGGATATCCTCCACGGCGCTGTAGCAACGATATACATCATTCCATTGTACATTAATGGACGGACTCACAGTTTGGAGGACAGCCCTAGACAAAGTTGTCAACTGCTATACTTTTAACCGAGTTCAAGACTGGTCTGATTGTACATTAGCCGATCGTTAAGTAATACCCCATGCGGCCGACTTCTCCTCTTCCCTCCGCTGGATATATTCGGGAGACACGTAGCAACCAGTACTGCGATCATTACACTCAATTCGATTATACTTCTTACCTACCACAACTATTTTCAACGAATTCAATTCGTACCGACACCAACCGCTTGCTCTTTACAAAACAGGGGATAAATGAGATTGCGCTAAATGAGGCGCAGACACCGAGGTTCAAGTGCTTAGGAGTCGATGCACAGACACACAAAGCCACGGCCACCACGCTGGGATGGTGGTTATTGCCAGAACGCCTGTTCAGTGCACTCTACATGTTAATGGGGTCCCATTAAAGCAGGTGGAGAAGTTCAAGGATCTCGGGTTCTTTTTCACTAGTGATAGGAGGAGTAATACTGAACTTTCCTGTAGGATTGGCCAAAGTGGCTCAATTTTGAAACAGCTTGGAACATCTGTAATCAGGAAGGCCGAGCTTGGTGTCGAAGCCAAATTATTTGTTTTCAATTCAGTATTTGTTCCAACTCTCCCGTGGTCATGACCGAAAGAATAAGATCGCGAATACAGGCTGCCGAAGTGAGATTTTTTCGTGTTGTTGTGTGAGTTACTCGGATAGCATGAGGACCACGGCAGTACGCGAGGAGCTCAATGTACAGCAACTGCTTTTTCGAACGGAAAGGGGTATGCTTCGATGGTTTGGTCATGTGGCACGAATGTCCTCATTAACACGACTTCCGAGGTGGCACGACTCTCCAGGAGGTAGACAAACCAAGCTCATGCTCCTAGCGTCGACAGAAAAGACTGTAGACGACTTACCGGTGTACAATCGGGCCACTAAGCAATGAAACCCTCTGCGACACTTGTGGAGAAGTAAATGACACTGCAGAGCACTTCCTCTGCCACTGACCGCTTCTGCTCGGATCAGGTGGCAGTTATTTGGTGCTGATGAGGTGAGAGCTGGTGATGTAGGCTCTTCGTCACAGAAGTGGCTGCTGGTATTCCTCCGGAAGATCATGACATTTCAATAAATGTAGGTTGCTGCCTGGTAGTAGAATGGATGTAGAATGGTAGTAGGATGCCTGAGAGCTCCAGGGCCGTGTTAAAAAAACTCCGAAAAAAAACACATTTTGGGTAGCTTGGGCAGCTTGCGTAACGAAACGTTATCGGTGTCATTATCCATACATAATTCAGAGAATTCTAAACATACAGAACATTTGTTCGCAAAATAATTTAATGTATCCAACCAATTTTTAAAAAATAAGTATGACTTTTGGAGGTGAGTACGAATGACATGATCGTGCAATGAATTTCTTTCAAATTCATTTTCTAAGATTCACTTCAAATAAACGCACTCTGACAACTCTTATCTGACTGAGTGGATATTTTTAAAATAAATAAAACTTGAATCGAAACATTTTGCAAACACATTCCATCAAATTCCTTCAATTGATCACGTAATTCCTACCACAGCCTCTCAAATATTTCACCACGCTGTTCGCACGTCTCCGGCAGTCTTCAATCGAACAGTGCTAAAACCAATTTTGACGTTTGTCTTGTGTTGTTCTTGTTACGTTTTGGTTTGTTCCTTTGTCGATTTTTTTATTTTCATTGATTTTCATGGCTTTTCCCACGCTAAGCGCCCAACAAGGTATAAATAAACATCAAACATTGCACATTTTGGCCACCGGAAAATTAATCCAAATTTATAGAAACCAATAGAAAGATTTTGGAAGACATACAAATAAAAAAACAGTTACTTCAGAAAGGCGTATCACCTGTTGTCGCAAGCGCTATATCTGGTATAAATCCAGTTCCAGGCCCTAATCCAGTGCCGCAAATGAATCAGCCAGTAAGTTCGAGCACACAAGTTGTTGCATGTTGTAGTCAAGTGAATTTATGTTGCAGCAACTTATTCCATCGCCCAGTACGGAGTTCGGTCAGCAGTCAGGAGCTCGAGGAGTCCCCTTTAATATATCGAACGCTCCAACATTTGGATTCTTCGTGCAGCAGGACTCGTTTTATGGAAATAGCTTTTTGCCAGTATTGCCTCGTCTCGAACCTCTGCCGACAACACCGCAGAAGTAACCCACACTTTTCGTAGACATCAAACCCCCAAAATGGCCCGAATGAAGCTGAAGAAACTGGAGGAGTATTTGCAGGGTGTGGACGGATTCGAGAAACCCAAAGTCATCCTGGAGCAGTATCCGACACCGCCGCATATAGCAAGTTGCATGATCTATAATATACAAGCTAAATATGAGGATATCGAGGGCAGAGTCGTTGGGGATCTTGGCTGTGGCTGTGGCATGTTGAGTATTGGATCGTTTTTGTTAGGAGCACAGTTGACAATTGGCTTTGAACTGGACGACAGTGCTATTGAGGTGGGTTTTGTGTTGATTTTATTTTTTTTCGGATGATGTTATGAAAATTTTTGTAGATTTTCCGCTCAAATGTGACAGAAATGGAGCTACCAGCTGTCGACTGTGTTCAGACGAATGTTTTGCATTTAAAGAGTTATTCCAAATGGAATAATGCATTTGATACGATAGTTATGAATCCCCCTTTTGGGACGAAGAACAATGCCGGTATGGATATTCGATTTCTGGAGACTGGTGTTGAATTGGCCTCGAATGCCGTGTACTCACTGCATAAAACTTCTACTAGGTAAGTAGGGAGGCAGAAGACGAATTATGAGAATGGCTGAAATTCTTGTGGAGAGTGTAGTGTACATGAATAAGCGGTGTATGATGTTTTGATAGGAACTCCGTCTGTAGGAATAGGTACTTCCACTCGGAGGCCAAGGGCCCATTGTGAATCCCTTCATTTGTGGAGTACACAATTCATTCTAATCAGTCGTGACGCGTGGTGGTTGAAACCACCCCGTGCTCTTTTTGAATTTTAAAAGATCCGATATATCTGCATTCGCTACGTCTGCAGTCTCTGTGAAGAATCTTAGTGCCCAGCGAGGCTAGGCGCCGATTCTGGAGAGCTGGGCAGTGGCAAAACAGACGTTGGATCGTCTCGGTTTCTTCCTCGTCGCCGCAGCTTCTGCAGATCGCTGGACTCTTTGTTCCATTTTAAGAGCATTGTTCCTATCGGACAGTGTCCCGTGATCAAATCGACGAACATACGGGTCTAGTTTCTGTCCAACGCCAGAAGCTTCTTTGTTTTGTCGCTATTAAGCTCTGGCCACGCTGATCTTATTCTGTGACATTCGTTCCTTGCAAGCCAAGACGAGTTGGCTTCTTTTATTGTTGTTTCGTATATGATCCGGTTTGATGCACTGATCGGTGGTTGTAGAGATGTGTCCATTTCAGGCCCATGTCTGGCCAATTCGTCCGCTTTTTCGTTCCCTGCTATTGAGCTGTGGCCCGGGACCCACCAGAGTTTGACCTTGTGGTGGCTGATTTCGTTGTACAGGATCCTGGTGATATCCGATGGTAGAATATCGGTTTCTTGTAAGTGTCTGGCTGCTTTCTCTATTGCCAGGACCTGGAAGACGCTGCACATATCAGGCCCCAGTCCATTTACGATCCATCGGTGAAGAGGGAAATCGCGTGTTCGTTGAGAACGGCGTTCGATAGCCACTCCTCCCTGTCGGGGAATATGATTGGTAATTTGAGAGAGTAGTCAGTGTGGGGAGGCTACTGGAACCATGTTTCTTTCCCAGGTCATCTATTATTCTGATTATAGCCGCATGTCCATACTTGGCTTGTTTTCTCATGAAGGACTTTCTTAGTTTGGAAGCGCTTTTTGCGGCGCAGCCGACCTATAAATAGATCCAGAGGAAGGAGATGAAGTGTCATATCCAAGCCTGCTTGCGGCGTGCTTCTTATAGCTCACGTGATACAAACAGCGGATAATCTTTGCACTTTGTTGAGCAAGACTAGTCTCATTAACAACGCATACAAGATGTTCTTTCTCGTTCTGTGTGGTGACCTGAAGCTATTTATCAACAATCTAATAGGCCCTTGTTTAAGTGGTGTCAGGAAAGTCCAGAAATTAATCGATCTACCCATTCAGACGGGTTCTGTTGACCCACCACTTAGTCCTCGAGTTTAAGTCCGCATATGACAGTGTCCAAAGAAACGATCAATGTATATTTTTAGCAGTCCTACCAGACTCGGTAGATTGTGCAAGATCACGGCCGCTCCACCAAGGTCGACAAGGCTCCCTGTTGTGCGATTTCTTCGACATTGTTCTTGAGAAGATCGCCGAAAAACGAGTTGCTGCTTCTTCGTCGGCACTAGCTGCTTTTACTCTAAGATTCATTTTGTCTGCCGTTGTATGCACGCTCCTAAGATTCTTTCCACTTTTCCAAACAAAGCCGAACGAACTCTGGGTGTTGATTTTACCGACAACTCCTTTGACTGCGTAGTCGACAGTTTTATTTGTTCTTTATTTGAACTTATTCCAAAGCAGAAGGCTTCTCCCATTTTCCAGATTCCTGATTATCTCTATTTTCTTAGTCAGACTCAGCTTCCAAACAAACGATACTCGCTGCACTATTGCGGAATTCAGTCACTCACAAAACGCAACTGAGTATGTTACCTACATGGATATGTATGCATATCGCGGCGCGCCGTGGTACGGTATTTCGCCCAAATCGAATTTGAGTAGGTATATGAATAATGAAAGTGAATGGTGCGGCAATAATTCTTGAATGGCATAGTCGAGCCCATCTGGTTCCTTAGACTCGACTCCGCCACCTTTCGAAAACTGACTATATTGGTTGAAGTCTTCATCCTCATCCACTGCGCCTTAATTTTGGCATTGGCAAACGGACACCAATGCTGGACATTTCATCGGCAATTACCGTCAACGAATCCCTTTTTTTGCTATCATGTTGGTGTTATTAATTTTTGAATCTATGATATTGACGTAAGGAGCGACGATATCTTTCAGGAATTCTTTCTCTTCAACTGTCCAATTTCGCTCCCTTTCTCTTCTCTAAATATGAATAATACATAGATCAAATTAATTAATGAAAGTGGAGTTTGTTAATTAACTTACCACATTCGAATTTGCCATTTCAAATCAAAAATCAAATTTACAGTTTGTTATTATGTCAAAATCAGCTTTGCTAGCTCACAATAGCGAATATGTCAGGTTGAGTCACAATGACTACGTTAAATTCGAGTTTTGTTAAAACTGATTTATTACTACGGAAACTTAAAAGTACCTTAGCCACACCTAACAAAATTCAACTTTAGAAGCGACTTTATGATTTTCTATTACTAAGGGCCAATGTATCTGAAGAAGATTCAACCTTGGTTTGTACGGAGCCATGTCGGGTGCACGTACAACTTGACGACAAAGTCAAGAGTCTTAATTCGGAGCATGTGGGAAAACACAGCTGAGGCCTCCCGCCTATAAGCCAGGGATCCGGGCTAGCTTTCGACACTTGTTCGTTGAGGCGTGGAAAAAAGAAGAAATCGGTTCACATTATCCACGAACACTTTGTCTCCGCTTTTACCAAGCATTTCCAAAACGCTGTGCCTAGTTTACGCCCTGTACAAACTGAAAAGAGCCTCAAAACACTTGTTGGAACATGCAGTCTTGCACGCAGAGCGCAATGTCGACTAGAAAATCACCTTCCTACAGAATACTAGTATCTCTTCAAATCAGTTTAACAGCTTTATGGCTTGACGCATATTTACCAATACAATTTCCTTTGCTGTTGCTTAATATCTCCCGATTGCAAGATTAAACGCTTCTGACACTACAAGACAATCCATTGCATCGAGATATCAGAGCACGAAGACAATTTGACAAGAGATTAGCGGTTGAAAGTAAACAGAACCGGCCTTATCAGCAAACATTGATTGATAGCTCTGTTTGAAGTTCAAGGCTCCGCCTCCGCCTCCCAACGCCACTGATCATCGATCATCCAACGCAAATACTTCTTTTAATCCAACCCTTTTTTTTTCTCCACAGGGAATACATCGCTAAAAAGGCTAAGGAATGGGGAATCAAGGGAGAAGTTGTCGCTGAGCTGAGGTACAACATCGATTCCATCTACAAATTTCACAAAAAACAATCGGTCGACATCGAAGTGGACTTTTGGAGGTTTGACGTTACGAATAAGCAGTAGACAGTGTTTGTGTCTATCGAACGCAATAAAAATGTTTTTATCTATGTTAATGTTTAAAATGTGTGTGTTTTTCTTCCTTACAAACTAAACCTGAAACACAACTCCTTGAGCGCACGCCAGCTCTCCGGAATGATTCACTGTGATAGTCGCCCTCTTGCAATACTGCTTCCATGCGTCTGAACCGGATTCGCGTCCGCCGCCGGTGTGCTTCTCACCGCCAAATGCTCCGCCGATCTCCGCGCCATTTGTGGTCGTGTTCACATTGACGATGCCGCAGTCGGAGCCAAGTGGTCCGATCCATTGGAAGATCTTGGACACATCTTGCGTGAACAACGCGGACGATAGACCTTGTTGCACCTCGTTGTTCCAGGCGATGGCTTCCTTTAGGGACTTTGCCTTCAAAATGTAAACGAGGGGAGCGAATGTTTCCTTGTGCACAACTGGCGAGTCATGTGGCAGATCTGTGATTATTGTCGGCTCTACGTAGAATCCAGGGCGTTGGATTATCCTGCCTCCGAAGGCGATGGTTCCGCCAGCGGAAACTGCCTCCGATACTGTTGCAGTGAAGTTGTCAACATTTTGCTGGGAGTGCACTGGTCCGAAGAGTGTGTTCGCGTCCAGAGGGTGGCCGATTTTGTTCATAACCAGTTCGTATTTGCTTACGAGTTGCTGAACAAAACTGTCATAGACTTTCTCATGAACAATGATGCGCCTCGTCGTGGTGCATCTTTGACCAGAAGTGCCAATGCATCCAAAGAGCGCCGCATCCAGAGCCATGTTGATGTCGGCATCGTCATTGACAAGCAATGCGTTGTTGCCGCCCAGCTCGAGGATGCTCTTTCCAAACCGCTTCTGCACTTCAACGCCGACGTCGCGTCCCGTTTGACAGCTGCCAGTGAAGGAGACTAGACTCACTCTCGGATCTTGGACGAGACTTCGGCCGACATCGACACCGCCTTGGCAGAGTGTGGCAATGGGCGGGAGGTTGTTTCGTTTCAGTACTTGTGAAACGATCTTCATAGTGGCCACTGACACCAGCGATGTGCTTGGCGCCCCCTTCCAGAGTGCAGTGTTGCCAGTGGTCTAAGGAGTGGAATATGAGAATGCGTTCTTCTTTTTCAAGAATTTCAACTCACCAGCGCTATCGCAGCGTTCCATCCAAATACGGCATTGGGGAAATTGTAGGCGGATATAACTCCGACCAGGCCTAATGGTCGCCAAGCTTCCAGTATCGTGTGCTTGCTGCGTTCGGAGTTAATCATCTGGCCTGAGTATATTCGCGACAACCCAACGGCGTAGTCACAGATGTCAATGAACTCTTGAACCTCCCCCTGACCTTCGCTGTATACCTTGCCAACTTCCAAACTGACCAGCTTCCCCAAGGGCTCTTTGTACTTCCGCAGCTCGTCTCCGATTTGTCGGATGATGTCCCCTCTCACCGGTGCGGGCACCATGCTCCACTCTTTGTAAGCGTGTGCAGTGAATCCTACGGTTTCTTGCATTTCACCAACAGTCCCCATGCGGACTTCGGCGATGACTTCACCAGTTCCAGGGTCGACTGAGCGCACTGCTTCGCCCGATCCCTTCCAAGCGCCATTGAACACCCCGAGATTGGTCCTCTCCAGGCCGATGTCCTTGAGAAATGAATACTCCGGGCTATCGATGAGATATGAGGTAGCACCCAGCGGTGAAGATGTATGCAATCCAGCGACAAGTTGCCTTGGTTTGGCCAGCAAAAACCTACTAAGTTGCCTGATCTGAGCCATAATTGTCTAGAAAGAAATAAGGGCACACGAGGTGCTTAGAATCTGATTGCAGTTCTTGTCCCAATCCATCCCAGACATCGTTCGTCACCGTTTAACAAATCAATCGCAACTTACTTATGTCCTCCCGAAACTGCACACACAACCTACACAGCAGAACTGTGGAATTATACTAAATTGTAGCCGGTTTTAAAAATAACATTCAACAATGGTGCTGTGTGCTAATCAGTCTCCTAGCTGCGTTTATCACTTGAAAAGCGAACAAAACAAGCAAAGATTTGGAAAAAGAAAAAACACAAATCTCGTTGATAAGCGCACTTCGACTGGGAATTGAATGGGGGCGGGAGGGCCTGGGGCATCTTCAACGTCAACTACGCGTTCGTTTGCTCAGAAAGCAAAACAAGCTGAAATTTAAAGCAGAGATAGCGATAACACCGCTGGAGGACTGAATCTGGAGGTCTACGGCACTGATAAGCCACCGTGTGGGGCAGTAGAGTGCCTGCTTGGTGTCGCTTAAAGAAAACGAAAATTCGTGTATTTTTGGTTTCGGGCTATCGACAGATAAGGCGCGCGTTTGGAGCTTACAATGTTGCGCCCTAAGCTGACATTGCTGGGGAACCAAATCTTTGCAAAGATGTTGTAGAAGCGATTGCAGACGCTCAACAGAGAGCACAACGAGAGATAGTCAGTTTGTTCTGAATGGGAGGGTTGAGTTGCACACTCACTCATTGTGATCTGTCAGATGTGTGTGCATAATTTGTGATCTTCTTCAGTGCGTTGTGTGCGCGATCAGCCCGTGTCGATCTTCGTGGGGTGGAGAATGGTAATTGGTTGTGAAAACATTGTGAATTATGCATACATTGTGTAATCCGCTGGTCTTAATTTCTTCCATGGCAAGGGGGGAAATCTATTTCTTCTTTCATTCTTCTTGTTATCACAATTGATAATTTATACTGCTGCAGTTAACTACATCGCAGTCTAGGTAATGATAGCATTCACTGCTTACTATCATATCAGTTTACATATGTATTGATCTTGGAAAATGCTTAGAAAAGGGGTGGCGTGTGTAACACCGATAAAGACCAAGCACACAGTGTTGCCTCGATTTGAAAATCTCTAGTCACTACAACAACATTGATTGCAAAAAATTATTTGATGTGCCAGATTCCGTGCCTCGGAAGTACCGCGATACTCGAAGATAGTGAGTACGCCATTCACTTCCTTCCTAAGACCGAATGAGATATGTATTGGATTTCGAATGCGATGTCGTATCACGTGTACCTGTTACACTTCGCATCATAACACATTTCAAGTGTGACTCTGGCGAATATTTCATGATCACTCATTTCAAGAACCCAAGAAAACGGTCTGTCAGCCGTCACTTACAAAAACGTTATGATCGGCAGGTTTTGATTACAAGCTACAATTATTGCTCAATCAAACTTTAAACCAGTAGGGGGAAGACAGGTACACTTAAACCAACGAACTGCATTTAACTGAAGGCGGTCTTGGTAGCATTAATGATTGAAACACAAGAGCGTTGCTTCTTCTATGTTGTCTTTCAACACAAACATTTCATATGCTATTCATAAAATACCGCTTCGTGTTTTTTGCCGTAGAACGTAAAAGAATTTTCCGACATATTCGAAGCAAATAGCGCGAGGGCCGCTTTTAGCTGACATGTGTTTCTCACATAATTGCCGCCCTAAAAGTGGCTTCAAAGGGAACGTTACTATGCTTGATAAGGGACAACACTTGAGAGGCTCATTCTAGAAGTGACGGAATAGAAGTTATGCAGATCAATTCGGTTACGTTCAAATTGAAGAATTCCTTAGAACAACGCTTTACAAAGCCAAGCTTCATTGATATCTTACAGACTACACTATGTACATCTCGTGTATTATGTTTTCTCCCTCTCAGCGAACTTGCAATGAGGCGATGTGGTTGATCCACGCTTACGTTTTGCAAGGAGTCTGCCCCCAAATGTCATTTTCCTTCGATCCCCTTATTCTGTTCAAACACGGTGACCGTTGAGGATCCAGTGCGTGCCTTATTTGTTTGGAGATCAAGCACTTGAAGGGATTTGTGAGAATGGGAAAAAATAGGACTGTTTAAAAGCTCTCAAACGAGGTGAAGTTAAGAGATCGAACAGCATTTAGAGCAACTGACTCCTTCTTTACCATTCTTTCAACTGAGATGTTGTCACAACGGTTGGTATGGGGTTAAAAAACCACCGGAATTATAAAAGGTGGTCGAGAGATTGAACCCGCGCGAGCGTAGCATTCAATGGACCTACTGCTGCTATATTCACTCTTTTTATGGTTCTGGAGCCGACTACAGTCGATTCTTGGTTCATTCGAAAGAAACATTTGGGAACGAATTTTTGGTCATGTTTAGGAAGAAGAAGACAAACTGGCGAAGTCCACCAACTACCACACCAAGCCGTAGAAGTAGTCTAAACTGGCTCTGTCACATTGAGCGACTGAACACCAATACTCCGACAAACAGCGCTTCAAGTCGAAGCCTGCTTCTTCGGCGGTGAGATAGAGATCATATCACTTGGTCTTGATGTCTGGGAGCAGCGTTACCATTATCGCCAATGATGAAGGGTGCCAATAGCTCTGACTCAACCCCTCCCTAGGCTGAGAGATAAGTAAATAAGAATCGTCCTTGGCAATCGCTACACGAAATCACCGTCTCAGCTTGCTGCTTCTATCAGCTGCAAATATCATGATAGTTGATGTTCTTCTCCACTTGTGTGCTCCAACTTAGAGACGAGCGTCACCTGTACTACGGTCTCGGAATTGAAGAATTTTCTGCCAAGCTATTCAGTCGTTGAAGTGCTGCAATCAAAGCTACGAATCACAAATGGCTAAAATGCACTTACTCTTCTAGTGGCGGTACAGTCCGAGGTGTAGCTGGGATTCAGTCAACAAGCTTGTCCAGCTGGCACGATCTTTAGCCAGCTGCCTCCAATTACGCGCGCCAAGTTGGTTGAGGTCCTTCTCCACTTGTGTGTGCCATCGGTTCCGTGGGCGTCCTCTATTGCGTTGTCCCACTTTTTCGGAGTCGAAGACTGTTCGGGCTGGAGCAGTATTGTCCATGCGCTCTACATGACATAGCCATTTTACGAGGGGCGTTCAATATATTCTCGGTATCGGGGTGAAGCTGTGGTTGTATATATAAATTGACTTATTTATCAAGTAAAACTATTATTTTAGTGCATTCATGTAAAATTTCATAAAAATGTGATTATTAATTCGCGTTTTATCTCTTTTTCTGCAAAATACCCATTTATTGCCGACTTGAGTGCTTCATCATCCGAAAATCTTTTTCCACGAAGACATTTTTTCAAACCCGGAAACAGGAAATAATCACTAGGGGCAAGGTCTGGACTCAAGGTTGGGTGTTGGATTTCTTCGAAACCACAATCTCGCGCAGCAGCCTTGGAAACTCGCGCCGTGTGAACAGGAGCGTTGTCATGAAGAAGCAACACACCCGCTGCGAGTTTACCCCGTCTTTTCTTTTTAATTTCGTCCCGCAAATTATGCAAAGTGGAAGCGTAGGATGTGGCGTTGATGGTTTCACCTTTTTTTTGTACTCAATGAGCAAGATTCCCTTTGAGTCCCAAAAAACTGTGGCCATGAGCTTCCCGGCAGACGGAGTGACTTTGAACTTCTTCGTGGGGTCTGTTCCTTATTTATGCCACTGCATGGACTCTTGTTTGCTTTCAGCGCCATAGTGGTGGACCCATGTTTCGTCACCAGTAACAATTCGATCCATAACACCGTCCGCGTTCTCACTACACATCTCCAAAAGCTCTCTACAGCATGCGATTCTCACTTTTTTCTGAGGCGCTGTGAGCATTCGTGGCACCCACCTTGCAATGGCCGTTGAAAGGTTAAGATGGTCATGAAGAATGGTGTGAATGGTACCAATTGAAAGCTTGGTGATCTCTGCCATCATTTTCACCTTTATTCGGGCATCCTCAAGAACAAGTTTTTCGACTTCTTTGATGCTTTCTCCCGTACAAGCAGTAGCCGGGGCCACGGAGCGGGGGTCGTCTTCAATGGTCTCTCTGCCTCTCTTGAACTTACTTGACATGATATGTTGATAATGAAGGTGCGGAACCCTGGTAAACAGCCACCATCTCTTCATGAATAGTTTTTTGACTTTTTCCTTGCTTAGTGAGAAATTTAGTTACAGCGCGATGCTCAATTTTCACGGATTAATAATCACATTTATATGAAATTTTACATGAATGCACTAAAATAATAGTATTACTTGATAAATAAGTCAATTTATATATACAACCACAGCTTCACCCCGATACCGAGAATATATTGAACGCCCCTAGTAGGTTTTTGTAAGGCTCATGTCGCAGTACATCCCGTATACTACATGGTTGAATCTTGTAGTGTAGAGAACTTTTCTCTCGAAAAGACCAAGGACTTCTTCATCTGCGCCATATGGCGGGGAAGCCATAGAGCAGCTAGAATGCACTACTTGCCTTAAAACAAAGGATATATGGCCAGCACTTAATCTCAAAGGATCCCTCAATCTGCTTGGGCTTAACAGATCCTCACTAAGGACTCTCATTGCAGTCATAACTGAAAACTACGCAATCGGTATTCATGCCCGCAGGTTGGGTGTCCCATACAATCATTTCTACAGAATCTGCATGGATGAAGGGGAGGTGGACACCACAAATCACCTACTCTGCTCGTGTAGCCTCTGGCAAATCGTAGGTACTTACACCTAGGGGCCTACTATTTCAATAATCTCAACGAGCTAAACAGAGCCAACATAAGCCAGCTAAACAGCTTCGTCGTAAGCACCAACTGGTTCCAATGTTAGGAGAAGTCAACTCGCGTTGTATCACAATGGACCTACTGTGGCCTAAATGCTCGTCAGCCACTCTTACCTTATTTAAGCTAACCTAGGCGTTGGATACGCAGACGCCTGGCTAGATTTATGTCGCTGTCCAGCCCGTACAGTTGGTTGTGGTTGAATCTTCGACGAAAACACGACGAAACGATCATGCTGTCCAGCTCCCTACATCCACTACGCTGAAGTTACGTTTGCTTCGAATTAAGCAGACTCATGCACTACCCCAATACTCTAATTTCTGCTCAAAACTGTAGCAGTCGATTTTGACTTTTTGTCTTACGTGGCGAGCGAAGCGATCGATCAATTCTTGCTCAACAGCAAATATTTTTTGTATTCATTTACCTATGACCACTGTTTAGGATTCGTGACATTCATTTATTGATTAATTTTGTTAATTTAACCTCTGAATCACTCTAAATGTCGTGAAAAAACTGTCTGAGTCACTGTACCATCGCACCACTCAATTGTAGCTGCATTCAATCACACCATATTTTCACCATCCAATCCGCGATGCTGCGATGCGGCGAATCGGACCATTTACGCATTTTCGTTTTTTTTTTTTTCGGAGGTTTTTGAACACTGCCCTGGAGCACTCAGACTCAAAAAAACTGGTTCATTGTACTACCGCAGCAACCTGCATTCAATGGAATTTCATGGCGCTTCTGTGATGAAGAGCCTACATCATCAGCTCTGACCTCATCAGCACCAAATAACTGCCACCTGATCCGAGCAAAGGCGGGTCAATGGCAGAGGAAGTGCTCTGCAGTGTCATATACTTCTCCACAGGTGTCGCAGAGGGTTTCATTGCTTAGGCCAAGCACATTTAGGTGTTTGGCGAAGGTGTAGTGGCCCGTTAGTACGCCGGTAAGTCGTCTGCAGTCTTTTCTGTTAAGAGAAAACAAGAATGCCGCGGCTTTCTTACAGACCTTAGAGAGCATGCGTTTGGTTTGTCTACATCCTGGAGAGTCATGCCACCTCCGGTTGTGCTCTCGAGAAGCCCAGCCATCGATGGAAGCCCTAAACGAGGACGCGGGTAGTCCCAACGCAGGGTCGGGTCCTAAGACTATCTCCTCTGATCCTTGTCTAGCAAGTTCATCGACCCATACAAGTCTTAGCGTACTGAACCTGCCGATCCAATTTAGAGAAGACTTGCATTCTTGGACTATCTTGGAAGCGGTTAAAGGGTTGAGTGGGGCCTTAAGCACAGCTTGGCTGTCGCTGTAGACACAAATACTTCGCCCCTTCCACCTGTTCTTCACAATATATTTCGTGGCCATTAGGCACGCATAGGTCTCCAATTGGAAGACCGACGCAAATTTACCTAATGAGGTGTTGTCTCTCTCGACGAAAGCGCCAGCGCCAGATCCTTCATTGGTCTTGGAGCCATCCGTGAAGATTCAACTACATTCTTTTCTTGGCTTATATTCTGGCCAGAGCAAGTCCAGTGTACAGGAAAACTCGACTTTGTATGTGCGTCTCAGGTGGAGTACTGGTGTACGTGCGTCAGGCGGCATATCCATCAAAGGAAATATGTTGAACAAGGCCATCAAAGCTTGAGTGCGAGTTGCATCAAAGACCACTTCTTTTTAAACGGAAGATGGCCTTGAGAGTGCACCCTATGATGTGGATATCGAGGGGGGTATTCAGAAGTGCATCAAGAGCAGAACCAGGCGTGCTAGGGAAGGCCCCTATGCAGCCGAGACAAACCGTGCTTTGAAGCTTAGTGAAAGCAGCAGTTACGTATTTACGCGTAAGCTTATTCCATCAAACGACCGATGCATATGGTAGAAGAGGCCTCACCATAGCCATGTAGTTCCAAAGGGATCATTTTGGTGAGAGACCCCAAGATTTGCCGAAAATTACATACAGTGCCAGAAAACTGACAGCGCCTTGGTAGTTTTTGATTGAATGTGTTTTTCCCAGAGAAGTTTTCTATCCAAGATAAAATCTAGACATTTTGCTTCATCGGAAAAGCGGATGGTGACAGCTTTTAGTACTAGTTGAGTCAGACGTATCAACTTCCTCCTGCTCGTGAAGAGAACAAACTCTGTTTTAAGAGGGTTAACTGAAAGCCTATTCCAAGTACACCAGTTGTCGATCACGTCTAGAGCCACCTGCGCTTTTCAACACACGATCCGACCGACAGTACGGCTACATCGTCCGCATATGCCTGGGCATAGACATTAGAGCTATTAAGGGCGTCAAGCAGAGATTTACGCATACGCGTAATTAACTAAACACAAACTGTGGATGTGCACTGGTTGCGAAGAAGAATTGTGGTTGCGGATGGTGTGTGGTGAGTGGTGAGATGGTCAATTCACTTGAATTCAAATCACAGTCCATTACACATCTCGGTTCGAATCAAATCAAATTGTTCTAATAGACAAATAATGTTTCATTTATTTTTACCGGGAAAGCTCTATAAAGCTTCTTTCTATGTTGCGAACGAGCGACGATGTTAATGTCCGCTGTGCAAAAGGAAAACCAAAAACAAATGTTTTCATCTGTTGGGCAACATTCACGATGATGATGGATTGGGTGAGTTTAGAGACACCGCATCCAAATGAGGTGCCTCTGACCTGTGTGGACGTTTTCCAAAACGTCAAATAATTGCACATCACACTGCAAAACGCAGTGATGCAAAGTAAGTTAAATAAAAGCACGAGTTGCGTGTGCTTGAGAATTTTTGGAATTGCTTTATTCTTGTCTTTTCAGTGTTGGGTATTGGAAGCATGCTATGCATATTTAAGAAAGAGATGACACATGTGTGAAAGGGTGGGAAGGGGTGGGAAGGGGAAAAATTGAGCAGGAATTGCAACTGGGTTATTTCTACGTGTAAAAGTGGCTTGCGATCATAAAAAGTTGCGTTTGTAAAAGCGGCCTAAGCATGCTCAACTTCTGCATCATGACATTTGCCGATGCTCTGTTTGCTTTTGTTTGCGCAGTAAATGTTCACAATGCGTTTTGCAATAATATGCATAGGCATTCACAAAGATTACGAAAGTCGTGTCACTTGAATGAGACAAGGCGTTTTGAGAGTCGAATCACTTTACGGGCGTTTAAGCATGGGTATTACGAAACCTTAATCGACTCGAGCTTATGTTCCACACACATTCTAAAGCTATGTTTTGAGGTGTTTGCTTGAAAGATAACGACTATCAAGAATTGCAGATAAGGGAATTAATTAACATCAGAAGAAGTATTCGATTAAAATGCAATCCATTTGATTTATCAGATGCTAATTAAGATATATCCATTGTAATATAATATAATATGGGTGGTTCAGCCCGTAGAGGGCCAGGGCCTAGCTTCTCAGAAACCACTCGTGTTGTGCATGCTATTGTTCCCTACCACGAGTGGAAGGGACCTACAATTTTATGCCGACTCCGAACGGAACTCTTTGAGCATTGTCAGTGACTCGAAAGAGGTGGGGCCGTGAAAAGTATTTCTTGTCGTACCAGGAATCGAACCTAGACAGATTGGTCGAAGAGCGTAGGAGTCGACGCACATAACCACAACGCCACGAGTCGCCACTATATATCCATTGTACAATTGTGATAAATTGTGATAAATTTCTTTCCTTCCTGTTTTGTTGGCAACCGTTCGAGAAAAACCTCTTTTGAAATTTGTGGCTAAATTTCTGCTTTCCTCCATCAGTTCAACCAGCCGCTGTATTTGTTTTGAGCTGGAAATGTTTATCTTTAAGATATGAATAATTAACACTAACCCCCCTATTACGGCTGGCGAGTCGAACGAATAAATGTGTGAGTGAGAGGAGTTGGTATTACTGTTGGCGAATCAAGATCCTTCGATTCGACTTAAGTGTCAAACATTTTTCGAAGTTTGATCTCACCCCATTGCGGTTGTCGAATGTTCGGTAGATTTAACGTCATTCGTGTTGTTATTTGGCGAACGGCAAGGGCTGTGTGCGAAACGGTCGAACCTTGTGCAAAGAACGATTTCGGAAACTAGAACAAGGTATTCATATTTAATTTTGTTATGAAATAATACATTTATTATTATTATTTTATTCAGCTGTAAGAGGATGAATAAAAATCAGTTCGAAAAGTTAGTAGAACTGATGGTATCAAATCCCAATTTGGCGAGAGGTGTTGGAGAGTTTGGTTCTTCAAAAAAAAAACCAAAAGGAGTTTTGGGACCAGTTCGCTACAACCCTCAACTCACTTGGGCCACCTAGCCGTGATGGAAAAGATTGGCACAAGGTAATTTGGATATTTGAATTAAGGAAAACAAAACTAAAATTTCGAAATAAAACTTTTATAAACTAATCCATGTTGGACATAATTTGTCTTCAATTGCACACAAAACTTCTTTCAGCACTAAGGAAACCGAGGATTGTGACAGGCCTAAGTCAAAGTCATTTCCAACACTGCTCTGATAACTCCCACAAGCAAAAAACCTGAGGGCACAAGCTAACTTTAGTATTGCAGGAATTGAAGAGGTGCTTGAATTTTGAAATTGACTTTCCAATAAGTTGAAGACAAAGAGAAACGCTTCCTTATTCAGTCGGAAATATGACCTGAAACTTGAAAAATTAAGCTTTGAAATAATTTTCAGAACAGCTTATTGTTTCTACTTACAGATGATCAGGGAGTTCAAAGACATTGGAGTCTCGAATAGACTTCCGCAGTCGAAGCATTCTTACTTTTTTGCTGTAGGTTTCATTTTCTTCAAAAAGTCGATGTCGATTTTATGACTTTATTAAAAAAGCATAATATGTATCTATCAATAAACTCAATTCAAAATAAAATTCAAATGTTCATGATTTGACGTTTATTTATTCCTTTTCTTTATTGTTTTCATGGCAGCACTGATTTTCGAACTCACATTGTTAAGTTCGCCAACCGTAGTATGTCGAAAGCGTTAGTTCGCGTAATGAGAACAATTCACATCGAATGTTCGACTCGCCAACCGTAATAGGGGGGTAAATACATTTTACATCATTCCAGTTAAAACACAAAGATAACTCACGTTTTTCCATTAGAGTCGTTGACAAAATTCAAACCGCCTTCTTTTGTCGTGTTACTCGTCGTTTTGGTGTAGTAAATCGACTTTCGAAATACCGATGCACGACAAGTGTCACACCAAAACGTTAAACGACTACTTTATCGACAATCGTAATACCGATATCACAGGGGCGTTTCGACACAAGTAGTTAAACGACTTTCGTAATCGGGGTGATTACCTTTTTTGTTTGCGTTTTGGAATGGTTGCCATTGCAGTTTAGAGCAATGATGCGATTTGGAAAACGCCATGTATCTTGAGAAGGTGGGAAGGGTAAGCGGTTGTTGAACACGATGCCGAAAAAAATGTTCACCAAAAATATTACGAAAGGTTTTCCGACGTACACATGAACGTCAGCGAGTACATTCCTCTGACGACACAAACATTTTAAAATCTCAGCATAAGCTTTGACCGGAAGTTGTGACCTAAAGTGACCAGTCGAAGACGATTGTGGACTATTTGCACTCCGACCAAAAGTGACCGAGTGGAGCGATACTGACAAGGGGCTGCAAAGGTGACCTCCAATCAATTTAAAGACAAATAATTCTTGTATGTATTTCTTACAAAATCTTTATTTAGAAAAAATATTTCTTCGTTACAAAAAATATTAAATATAATATTCCTCCTATTGTTCTCTAAAACGGTTTTACATTCAATTCTACTATACACAGTCAAACATGGATTGTTCGTTTTCGCCTCGAAGGCAGGCGTTTTTATGCTTTGTTCTTTTAGTTTTTTTCTTTTTATTTTCCTTGTGATTTTTCGAATACGCACCCAGTAAACGTGAAGGAGCTCTCTGCATTGTGTTCCTTTTATTTTTACAAACGTATCATTTAAGGCGTACAATCAATATCATAACTTATAACTAAATTTGTTTACATGCAACATTAAAATCTAAGACCTAAGACCGTGCCGGATGTATGTATGTGAGTGCGGAGAGAGAGAGGACACGCAGATCGCTCCTCTCTCGCGCATTCTCTGATGAAAACCGAATAAAAGGAAATAATAAACAACAATTGCACTTTGTGTAAACGATAAATAAAAAGGTATATGCGTTCAAGATTAAAACAACCTCCCCGGGGACAATAGAATTATATAGGTTATAGTTTTCCTAAGCGCGCGAGCTAGTTTAAATTACATAAAATTATCTAAAACATAATAAGAAGCTCTCTCCCGAAACCGGAGAAATACCGTTACTTTGTTTGCTTTCTAAAAAAGACGTTTGACTTTTTTTTTTGTTTTCTTTTCTATTTGCTTTCCTTTGTTCAACTATAAAACAACGTTAGTGGAGGGGGTGAAGTGTAGTTCAGTAAGATGATGGAACAAACAACAACCATGCTATATATATGGTTGAAGGGTATTCTAGACGATATCGCTCTGAGCGTTCCTCCCAAGTCGTGGAGAAGCGCTAAAAGTGAGGAGAAGGGGGTTATGAATAAATTGGTGTTGTCTTATTTGTGGGAGCGGGAATGGGACTCTTTTTAACTCCACACATCGGCGGAGTATCTCTTTTGGGCTTCCATTTTCTTCAGATACTGCATTGCTTCTGCCTCTGACATACCACCTTTGGTTGAGATGACTCTGATCAGAATGTTTCGGACATCGACGGCCATGTTCTTGGCATCACTGGAATGAGAGGAAGGAAAATTTAAAGTTTTAGTTTAACTTTAGACGACAGACTCGTTTTATTTAAGGAAAATTAATTGATTTGCTACAAAGAATAGTTTTTTTTGCAGTTTGTGCAACAGAACAGGTAGCGACAAAATCATTGAGATTAAATTTTGCCACTGTTTTCCCGTCACGAAGTTTCTCTTGCATGGCTTGGGAAATCAGCCAACATGTGTAGTCGACCAATTGTAAATTCATGCGTAAAATTCAACAACAGAGTGAGGGTGGGGTTTCGGAACCGGTTACCAAGACGACGATCGCGTGTTCGGGTTAGATGGGTATATACCAACGTTGACTTTTAAGCTAATCGTCTGTGCATTGCGAAAGGTTGCGAGGTGTGTCTCCTATAATTCGACGAAGTCTGAGTTTGTGTACAATAGTAAGTGATCGGAGTTGCTTAAAAAATAGCAAACCTTGATGATATTTTTTTCTTTTGACGTTAATCTATCATGCCTGAGAAATGAAATCACTATTGATTGAGTAGTAATGCTTTCCCTCTGGTCCTGTTCACTAATAATTATACGAGTAGTGAGACATTGCTCATAATGACTCCAGCAACGAACATGTGCAGTGGTCACATAACAGCGTTGCTACAAGATGTTCGCAACGTGTATTTGCATTAGCTAAGACAGAATGAGCTAAGCTTCATTTGTGCAACAGAACAGGTAGCGACAAAATTATTGAGAAACTTTGCCACTGTTTTCCCGTAACTAATTTTCTCTTGCATGGCTTGGGAAATCGGCCAACATGTATAGTCGACCAATTGTAAATTCATGCGTAAAATTCAACAACAATGTGGCAAAACTGGTGTTTTATTAGGTTAAGTGGATAATTCACTTCCCAGCCTAAGAGTCTGTACAATATATGAGGTGTGTCCTATATTTCTATAAAATCTGAGTTTGTGTACAATAGTAAGTAGATCAGAGATGCTTAAAAAAAAAAAAAAAAGCAAAACTTGACACTTATCTTTTGACGTTAATCTAGCATTCCTGAGAAATCAATTCACTATTGATAAAGTCATTGATTGAGTAGTAATGCTGTCCCCTCATGAACTGAATTCCATCATCGCCTGTGCCTGAGTTCGTAAAAACAATTGCATAAAAATTTCGTCTTCGCAATAATTTGGCATCACTTGCGTTCTTAAAAGTCAATTGACAGTCAGTGTACAGTATGTTTTGCAAGTTTGCAACAGACTTCACTTTGTGGCAGAAATGCAGTAAGTTTCGCGTTTATACACAAGTTTACCAGAAAATGTTGTGGCATCTTGTTTGCATTTATGAACTCAACCAAATGATTCCATTATGTTTTCCAAGCGGATCACTTTAAGCATATTTGTGCAATGGCAATTTAACAAGCGTTGCTTCGTAAAATTCGCAACGTTTCAAAAATCCACTGACTTTGATCTAGCATGCATTTGAGATTGCATCACTACAGATGTGACCAATTAAGTTCTCATGCTTTTCCGTGTTACATAAGACAGAATGAACTAGGCTTCAATTAGTCTGTTTCCGGGATCAATCCGATAGAAATTGTCGGTGGGTACATAATGAAGTGACTTGGCGTATACAGCCACCACACTAAATAGACCACTCTCCTTGATCTAGCATGAGTTTAGCATTGATTCACTACTAACCAAGTGACCAATTAAGTTCACATGCCGCCTTGTAATACTGTTACTGGAGACTGGTTGAACTCGTAAACGTCAAAAAATGCTTTGTGATGCTATGCAATGATTGCTTGATGTTGCGATGCATCACGATAATCTGTGATGCGCTGGTTGCTTTTGTTTGAGCAGGGGCTGCCCCTTTCATATGACGTTTTAGAACGCGATGCATTGCATCATTTGCCAAATGTTTGCAAATAAGAACGGTTAACGTTGCAGTACGGCGATTAGGAACTCAGCCAATATTACGCATTGTGACGGTGATCTGAAGGAATTGAAGGATTCCTCTGCTGACTTGGGAGACGAACTAAGATATACTTCATGAGATTTGTCCTACGGTCCTGTCGAAGATGTACATGTGCGATGGCATATATCAGTGACGACCTTCGGAAGATTGACACCGTTCATATATCCATCGACATTGATCTAGCATGTCAATTTAACCAATTCACTATTATTTAAGCGGTCGATTGAGTATGCATGCGTCTACGATAACTCAAAAGTGGTTGTGCAACGGGACAGGTAGTGGAGACATCACGAAAACGTATGCATCCGCTGTTTTTCCTTCACTAGGTTTTCTCTAGCATGGCTTGGGAAATCAGTCAACATGTGTAGTCGACCAATTGTAAATTCGTGCGTAAAATTCAACAACAGAGTGTGGTTCGGAACCGGTTACCAGGACGATCGCGTGATTTATACAAATTAGGTTAGGTGGCTATATATCAACGTTGAGGAAGTCTACAAGATTGCGAGGTGTGTCTCCCATAATTCGACGAAGTCTGAGTTTGTGTACAATAGTAAATGATCAGAGTTGCTTAAAAACTAGCAAACCTTGATGATATTCATCTTTTGACGTTAATCTAGCATGTCTGAGAAATCGAATCACTATTGATTGAGTGATTAATTGAGTAGTAATGCTTTCCCCCTTGAACTGAATGCTTCTGTTGACGATGTAGCGGTGAGAAATCACTGATTAAGCCACCAGCACTGTTTTTTTTCATTCCTACACTGGACCAGCAGCGTCACAACAGCGTTGCTCCAAGAAGTTCGCAACATGTCTTCGCATTAGCCAAGACAGCATGAGCTAAGCTTCATTTGTGCAACAGAACAGGTAGCGACAAAATTACTGAGAAACTTTGCCGCTGTTTTCCCGTCACGACATTTCTCTTGCATGGCTTGGGAAATCGGCCAACATGTGTAGTCGACCAATTGTAAATTCATGCGTATATCCTGAGTAGTTGGACTGTGTCGGTTAATAAACTCACCCGCAAATGTAAAAGTGTCCTTTGTTTTCTCCTATCACATTCCAGATCAGATCACAGTCCTTCTCCAGCAAGTGTGTGACGTATTCCTTCTCCTTCTGGTCCCGCGAGAAGGCTGACTTAAGTATGAGTGTGCCCTTGGCGACGAATTCTTCCAGTTCCTGTCGAGAAAATGGACTTTTAGTGACATTGTTTCGTTGCCAACTGTAGAGTTGGAGCATACCTCTTTGTAGATGTAGTCTTCACTGCGTTTCCTGCAGCCGAAGTAGAGGATCGAGTCGCCAACCACCTTACCCTCGTCACGCAGGTACTGACGCTCCTGGATGAAGCCTCTGAATGGTGCGAGACCAGTGCCTGGACCAACCATGATCACTGGAATTTCGGGTTTTGTGGGCAGTCGGAACTGGCTCTTTCTGATGAACACTGGTACCTTTGGCAGTTCTCCATTCAGTGGGATCTTCTCCTTCAAGTATGTGGTGGCAACACCTTTGTTCACACGACCAGTTGGTGTTTCGTATTGAACGAGGACTGCTGTCACGTGCACAGTCGTAGGATAGAGCTGCGAATAGAGCGAGAGTTTAGCAAGAACTCGGAATGCATTGCAGTGCGGGGACCTACCTTGGCGGACGAAGAGATCGAATAGAATCGAGGCTGTAACCTGGGGAGCAATTCGCACACATGATCGATTGGTGGTTTACACGATTTGATGTCCTCCAAAATGTGCACGATGTTCCTACACGCGTCTTGAATCCACGATTGATACTTGGCCTTGCCTTCGGGCGTGATCGACGCCATACTCCTCAGCAGCTCCTTGTCCTTCTCGTCTGTACAGTACTCGGCCAACTCCTTGAGGATGTGAGTCCTGGGGATGGCTGTGATCTCCAAGTAGTGTGTGAGAGCCGTCCTGTAGGTCGTGGGGCATGGGAATGGATGTTTCTTGCTGCTGTCCGTGTCAGTGTTGATCAGCGAGAACACGGTATCAAGGTCGGCCTTGCAAAGTTCACCGAGTTTCTCAACCAACTCCTTGTTGTTGATCGGATACATGGCGACATGGTCACCAGCATCGTATCGCATCTTGGATCCATCGATGTCCAATTCAATGTGCATGCACGATCGGCCGCCGCCTTTGTGCAACTCTCTGTTCACCTTGATCGTAGCAAGGAATGGATTCTTAGCGTCGAATGGCGGTCTTTGGTTTTGTAGCGAATGCAGGCGAGCGATTTCTCCTGTGTAGATGCGATCCGGCTGGACTTCGGGTTGTTCCAAGAGTCTGTACTGACGGGTGAGGACTTCCTCGCCACCGCCTTCGATGCCGAAGAAATCGCACACAGTTGGCCAGAAGCGGTCCTTCCATGTGATGAAGTCATCTTCAATGCTAGTTTTGAGGTGCATAGGTTTCATCAGATTAGGATTCTACGTGGACGGGGGTATCAAACAAACTTACTTAGCATCATCATCGCCGAGTCCGAGTTCAAAGACCCTTGTAGCACCGAGTTCCTCAAGCCTCTTGTCGACATAGATGGCAACCTTGTTGTAATGCTCGTAGGTTTTGTTTCCCAAACCGAACACCTGCAAAGAGACAAAGCACAAAGTTAATGTATGCATACACGGACCCAACTATTCAGCCATCACCCTTACCCTTGACCTAACTTTATGGAAAATAGCCTCCTGCTCAGCAGAGGCGTATTTATAGGCTACAAGGTGCAACGAATGGCTTCGCCGAAAAAAAATTCTACTATACATTATTTCTATTTGGTTACTAGTATATACAAGGCTTATCTTATTTAGAAGATAGAAGAGTTTAAATTTGATTTCAAATGTAATTGTACATTTTAAACTGACCTGATTATTGGAAATAAGACCGATTAATACTGAAAATACTTTTCTATTGAACACATTTTTCTTTTTCACAGAATTATTTGTTCAGCGTGAACTTACGTCACACCTGGTTGACTGACTAGAAGCGAATAGAAAGTGCCAAGCATCGAAAATGGCGAATGTTCAATATTTCACAAGGGTGGCATTCACAATAGTGTGCAGGAAAACGTGGTGTGGCTAGTTCACTCGATGACTTTCAACAGGGAATGTACTAGATTGCTGAGAACTGACAATACCCTAAGGGTGATAACACAATGAGTGGGACGGTTCAGTTTATCAATGTGAATCGTCTTATTACCAGAATTAGAGATTTCTTTAAAAATCACACATTTTTTAGATCTGTTAAATAAAACGAGATTCTGGGTAACCAATTAACAATTTCGTGGCAAATTTTAATTCAATGCTTGTAGGAATATCTGTGAAGTTCAAAGAGACTTGTTCTGCGTCATTTTTGTGAATTATGTTTAACACAATAATAAAGAAATTAACCAATTTGCAGGCGAAGTTGTGAAATCTTTTGCGGATAGTGGCGCTTACGTCCAACGATTTGCCTGACAACCGTGCTTGATGGCCCAAATCGTCAATGTGAAGTTGGAGTGTTCAAGTTTCACAAACTTTGACTGATTTGTTTCACATGGAATTTTCGTCGATCCCAGGTAATCGCGAGTTCTACTGAAAAAAAACACTGACTTTCCATTCAACATGTGGATAGATCGATAGCAGCCCATGTAATATATAAGATTTTTTAGTACATTCCCACTAGACGCGAAATTGCAGAATTTCGGCATCGCAATTTCGAAATTGCCCAAAGGGTTCACACTACGATTGAAACAATTTGGTTTGACAGCGAAATGTACATGTGCGTGAAACTACCTCAGCTGGTGTGCGAGCTATTGTGTGATCTGTGTGGGGTAGTGAGAAATCTGATAGTTATATGTATGTGTTATAACTATAAGGAAACTGGCATAATCTGTCATAATACACAATTTCGTTCGAAATTTCATTGAAATTGAAGTAATTGAGGCAATTTCGAAATTGGTTCGTTGCATTGGGAATTGGGTAATTTCGATCCTAATTTCGAGGGAAAAATGCCGAAATAACTCAATTTCGTTAAAACGTTCGAAAAAACAAGAATTCGAAGAATTAATTCCCATTTTTATTTTTATATTCTTTTTTTTTCACAATTTCACTTATTTCTTCCGTCGTTCCTTGCGTTTACACGGTCAAATCTGTGTCTGTCAGACCATGTCTGTCCCATATGTTTGTCCATATGAACGCCCCTATTCGCAGAGAGATAAGCCGCTTTTACAAGTGCAACATTTTACTCACGATTTTTTCAAATTCCCTTTTGTGACGGTAGCACGCGCATCTCGGGGCTACCCTTTGCAAGGGTAGACTGAAGAATTTAGCGGGTATAAAGGCGGCCTAGGGGTAGAATTTGCCCGTCTGTGTGGCTCTAGGCCACAGAAGTCCACAATAGAATGGTTCCTTAAGCCGCAGTAGATGGAAAAAGACCCAAGGAGTGATCGGGATGAGGATGTAACACTCTATAAGTCAGTAAAGAGATCATTGAGACTTTTCCAGGAGCGGACGTGCTTATGACTTCTTCAACATCGTTCTTGAGAAGATTGTGTAAATCTCACAGACCAGCATCTTCTCGTGTTCGGCGTTCGCATACGCGGATTGACGAGATTACTGAATGCAGTGATCATGTCAATGAGCATTTTGTTGACATTGAGACAGTCCTCTTTGTGTTGACGGCATCTGGGGGAGAAGACTTGAGTCTAGCCAGGTGTCTATGGATCCAACGATAAAAGGCGCTAGACCACGTAGAGTGAATGGACAACTTGGCACCAGCCTGACGACTCTTGGATTCCGACCATGTGGCACAACGCAACAGAACGCGCTAAATATGGCGCATATGTGCGCAATTGAAAGCAGATAGCCAGACATTGGTACCGGGCATGGGCCTGTGCATCCAGCGCAAAGTTGTTGATTTCTCTCAACTTGGCAAGAGGCCTGCAGCGATCCCTGTCATTGCACAACCCAAGTTGACATACATCATCCTCGTGGCGCCCTCTGTATAGCCTTTACAGCAACCGCTTAGAGGTGAACCAATGTATGCAGCGCCCGCTTGTCCAGGGGTTTACAGCAGGACCCGATCCTCCAGGTTGGGGGGTTTCGCGTGGGTGTTACTTCTCCACCGTGAAAAAAAAACCAGTAGTTTAGAGACGACAACAAGCCTCGGATACTAAGAGTCTTCGACTCCGAACCACAACGCAATAGAGGACGCCCACAGAACCGATGGCGCACGCAAATGTAGAAGAGGATCTCAACCAACTTGGCGTGCGAAATTGAAGGCAGCTCGCCAAAGATCGTGCCAGCTGGAGAGGCTAGTTGGCTGAGGCCCAGGTCCACCGAGGTCTGTAGCCCCATTAGAAGAAGAAGAAGCCAAATGATCGCTCTAGCTAGGGAGACTTATTAGTTGAGCACACGGTTTGAGGCGCCACACAAAGAGGAAGAAGAAAGGATCACTACAAAGCTGTGACGAACTCAAATTACGTACGTCATGCATGCTTCTTGCACTCAACTACAGTCGCTCCCTCTTCGTGTCGCCCAGCCAGCCTTCCCACTATTTGACTCATATGCACTTCCTCTGAAAATTTCATTTCTTCCGGCTTTCGGAAATCGTTTAATGAATTAACCGCCCGAAATTGTGTATGCAAATTTCAAGGCAAATATATCACTCCCATCTGTTTGGCTTTATTGCCTCTGTCACGGATGTCTCAAAAGACAGCTCCAATATGGAGTTCACTCCAAAAGCGGCCTGCCCGATGCGTAGGCGATTCAGTTTGTTTTGATTGCGCACTTTCAAATCTCAGTTCCCGCTTTAGCTGTAACCGAGGTCTACGATCTGCTCATGGCTACGTCTCGGATTTCATGTGATTCACTATGTGATTCTGATTCCGGATGACAGACACACACATTTATTGCCAATCAAGCGTAGACGTTCAGCGATAAGCACGAAAACAACTAGAATTGAGAACACTGGCTTCGTAACTTCGAAGAGGCGTGGTTCTGGTCACATTCCTTATCGCGACCGTTCAAAGTGTCAGCTGATAGCAGAGCGTTTGTATGTATCACCTGCGTCTGGTCAAAGTGTGAACTACAAGACCACACACATCTTCCGACTGGACCATGACACACGATCGGATGGGTTGATGATGGAGACCATAATCAATGCATTGGACAGGACGGTTGTTATTTTCCGTCGGGAGAGATTTGCCCTCTCAATCTCTGGCGTATCTCGGTGGCAGTGAGGGTTATCGCAGAGGAACGCTTAAAGTTAGAAATACCGCAGAAATTTAAGTACACATCATGTCTTATGGTGTCACGAGATATTACAGACACACCCGATAGGCCTACGGGCAACAAGAATTGCGTGAGAGTGCACTATTTGGATTCACTTGAGTGGTTATCTGCCCGGACGAGGTGAAAGTCACGATTAGTGTGGTCTATTATACAAAGGAACCGGAACTGGTAGCGACGTTGAAGGCGAACCTTGGTCTTATGCGGTATTTGATAACCCCGAAGTCTTGCTTGAGTATTATCTAACCTCATCGTTGGGAACTGTTAGAAACAAATCACACAGAGAGACTCGTTGAAATCACTGCTCGCCATGGTCACTTGAGACTGCAGCTTGCGTGTCTCTCTCACTCTCTGTCCACGTGCATCGCTGTGTTGATGTAATTTACGGTAATGACTGGGCTGTGGCGATGTATTTAATGTAATATCTGTCATTAGCGTCGACCCATTCAACTACATAATGAATAATGATGGATGAGGCAACAATTCCGGATACATAACATGCCCATGACAGTATGGGGCTGGGTATGTGTGGAGGCTTATGATTGGTGGGAAGGTTGCTTCATTTGTTGATGAAGAAGGAAAATAGGTTCACAATGAAATGACTGTTTCGAAAAGAAGCGAGATCTTGACCAGTCGTCTTTGTTTTTTCAAGTTTGGCTATGATCCGATGAAACAGAGCTTTAAACTGCAGTCCCCTTGAGCTAGATGACTACTGTCATTCTTGAAATTTTAAGTGGACTTGTCAAACCATTTCATTCTAAAAATGCAATCAATTTGGGTAAACCACTTGGATTAGATTAGATTAAGTTAATTTAGGTACAAGTGGCTGACAACAAAAGCCCGTGCTACCAAGCGGATCAAGTAATCAATTTGTTAAGCGGTTCAATTGCCTGAGCTACTATTGCTTAGCTTCTCTAAATTTTCCAAAAGTAAGCCATCAAGTGACTATTGTTATACGACTCGTGCCGACGACAACACTGGTCGGAGGAACCACTTGAAATTACTAGATCAGTTGCGATATGAGTACCTGTTCCCTAACTCCGACACAAGAGGAATTCAATAAGCATCCAGAAAAGCGTATATCACTTAATGTCTGCAATAGTCGCGGGAAGCGCCATTTCTAGAACCTGCTATAATTGAGCAACACACTTCAAACAAAGTAGGTGCATTTTTAGAGTCAAAACTATGGAAAGGTGGAACTGGAGACAGGATCACGTTCCAACCAGAACAGCGTCAACATTAAGAGTAGGTCGTTCATGCATGACATCTAGCATGATTTGATTGTTTGTCTCGATTCCGCGCTCGCAACCTTCAATTACATTTTGTTGGTTGATGTCCTGCAAATCTGCATGTTCAGTAGATGCAGACATGATCCTCAGTTACGAAAGAACCAAACAAGACCAGAGATCGCACAACAAAATGTTCTCTCTAAGATATGGAGAAGTATCCATTAGCATTCTTCGAGAATGGCTATATTTATTGTGCCTAAAGAAAGAACGACTACCAAGAGTGATCCGCATTAGATCTCGGTCCTGTTTCGAATATATCTGTCTCCCTATTATAGCTACATTGCAATTGTGACGCTTTCTTCAAAACGGGCTTTCTTGAGTACCGTACGACAACATCCAACTTTTCAGACTGATTCATAGGATCATTTTCATTCGGCAACCACTTCCACTTCCTTCTGTCCACAGTACTATACAGTTGAACAATCTTTAATGGGAGTCAATTGCCATGAGACGTACCTGACGACTCCTAACGAGTGACTCTACTCGGGCTGGAAGTGAAAGAGTCAATCTACTGAGACTTTCACAGTTGTAGGTGCTGCCTGGCAAACACTTTCTTTAAAGAGCTACACCATATTTTAGAGCACATAGCAATAGAACTTGAACCTACTGTTTTATATCGACTTAACCTTTTTCTAAAGATCAATACTCTCTGTGAATTGTAGGTAGCTCGAAACAGGTGAAGTCTTACATGAACATTTTCGTGTCGGGAATCGAACCGAGATAACCACCATATGCGTCGAGACACCTAATCACAGGTCGGTAATAAGAGAGCAAAGAGATATGCAGCTTCTAACTCCCCTGCCCCTTGATTTCATCTGACAGCGTTTTGTATAGGCCGTGTTTGTGAATACGTGAGCTACTGTGAACAGCTGAATTTTGTTAAAGTACCGTGGTCGTGGGCAAGGGGTAATTCTGATCGAATTTCGGTATCTCCTTACTCTCTTATTTCTGCTCACAACACCACGAAATTAGCTTGCGATGTTGAGCAACCAAATTAATCTGCAATCATTCCGATTTAAAGATCAAAGAATTTGTAAAGGCGAGACCTCACGTCCCCTGAGTCAACCTTTATAAAATACTACAAAGTTCTCATACCAAATAGAGAGGAATAGAACAGGGACCCCATTTTTGGATGGGGCCCAAAAATGGTATACAGATGGGTCGAAATCTGAGAACAATGTAGAGACTGGAGTGGTAGGACCAAGATGCAGCCTACACACAGCAAAGAAATGATATTTCAAGGTGAAGAAAGCGCGCGAACATCAAAATATATATGCTTTCTCAGACAACCAAGCGCTTCTTAACGCACTAAAGAGATACACATTCAACTCTAAGGCTGCCTGGGAATGTCAAAGAAAACTAAATACGCTGGCAGAAAATGACAAACTAATATAAAATAGGCTAATATACAAGCCAAGGCGTATATCCAGATACTGTTCATTGGGCTCTCCCACCTTCATGGACGGGACACAAACCTCCATCTACACAAATGGATCATTGAACAAAGGAACAAGTTTCGGAACAACCAAGAGGGTATTAAACACTCAAGGACGTTTATGGAACAAAACTACAATCCCAAACGAGCCAAAGAAGCTCTAGAACTTAATAAAACTGACCTAAGAGTGCTATGTAGCAGGAGCAGTAACAGGACACGTAGCATGTAATTATCACTTCCATAAAATGGATCTTATCAGTACAGAAATCTGAAGCCAGACTAAAGAAACTGAGGAACACACACTAATCGACTGCCTAAAGGCTCAACTATAATGCGCATGTGCGAGCATGAGCTAGTGTCAAATTTTGACGAACTGTTTCGTCATGTTTCCTAAAAGAACATGAGTAACTATAATAAACACATGCGCGCATAGCCTCCTGTCAGAAATTTTTCCGTTGCTTGCATCATTTTTTTATTTAATTTTGATTTATTATGAATTCCTCATGTTTCCAGTTCGATTATATGTGTATGTATGTACGAATACCAAAACAATATCAGCTGATTTGCTCATTTTTCAAATTTGTTTTCTTGTCTGTGTTTTATCTGTCACATTCGCATAAGCGCGGTGCTATTCATTTCGCACTAGCTCATGCTTAACGAAATGTTCGCAATTTTTCATGGACGACATAGGTTGCCGCATAGGGGTGGGTGTATTCGCTCACTCACTCATGCACGTTTGACACTAGCTAATGCTCGCTCATGCGCATTATAGTTGAGCCTTAAGACTTGCCCGAGAAAGATTCAAACAGAACATCCTTAACGGGGAAAAGCTTCCAAGAAATCCCATCTAGAGAAGCTGTCAAAATGCAGGCAGCACTTAAATCATAGACCAAAGGAATGAAGTACAATAGACCTTAACTAACAGCTTCTAGACATCAGCAACCATGACACTATCTCAACGCGCTAAATCTGCTAAGTGAGCAGAACTGCCTAACGACATCTAGGTTAGGTTAGGTAGTTGGGCTGCCAGTGAAATCGCCAACACACTTGGACCATGTCTGTCCATTGTGATACCCATAGTCAGACTACTACCACTGACCGACAACTCCAGTGATAGTGTCGTTTTTTTATCCCAACGGCAAATGGTTACTGCACCAGACTTAAAAACGAGATAAAAGCATTTTAACTTTGCTTTCACTGGGACTCGAATCGGGGACCCCTCTAACCAGGGGCAGGCACTCAACCAACGGCGCCATCCAGCTGTGACAACGACATCTAACAACGAGCTGCAGGATTCTACCAAAGCAGCCATAGCAGTCATCATCGAGGGTAAATCGGCTACCATACCATCACCACATCCCACAAGGACCAACATGGACACACGGATTTGAACAACCCGATGTAAGCACTGGACATTGAAGGACATAAAAACTACTTTTTGCAGTAATAATATGGGTGGCGCTACAGCCCGTAGAGCTCCTCAGCAACCACTCGTGTTGTGCGTGCTATTGTTCTATCACGAGTAGAAGGGACCTACAGTTTTATGCCGACTCCGAACGGCTAAGTTTGAGAAGCTTTTTCTAGACAGTTATACTCTTTGAGCATTGTCAGTAACTCGAAAGAGGTGGTACCAGGAATCGAACCTAGACAGGTAGGTCCAAGTGCGTAGGAGTCGACGCACATACCCACAACGCCACGGGCCACCTATTGTTGAGCCAACACCCTAACCCTTAGCTTCTGTTCTCAAATAGTAAAAAAAAAATTTTGTTCGCAATAAATTTTCACAAAAATCGCTTTAAATCGCCGAGTTATTCACTTCAATTCCACGAACAAAGGAATACCTGTCCTCTTCAATTTCTATACAAACTTTGCACTGCCTTTTTGCGACTTCCAGTGAGCTCTTTGTGGTGACAGGTAAAAATTTAAGCAAGCCATGTTCAAGTGCGAACTCCGAACTCCAACTAATGTAAACAATTCATAAGAGCAAGGAACTAATTAATATAACCACTGTAAAAGGTTAACATGTTCCAAGCAATGAAGTGATTATTACCACAACACGTTTATCGCATGATTCACTTAACTTCAAGGCACCATCGCATCGATCTTGATTCGTAATCCGTATAATCACAGTGGTTTGACTCACTTCCCCAACAATTATTAACGCATACTTACAGCATAGTTCAAGCCAGTCATATCGGCGTCCCCATTTGATATCCATTCGTGGAACTCCATTGCATTATCAGTGGGATCACCTTCACCGTAAGTGGCCAAGCAGAAGACAGCCAATGAGTTTGGAATTTCTTTCATTTTCAAGAGTTCTTCCTGCAAAGCAAACAAATTCGAATTGATCCCCAAGTTTGGCGCCACTGAGTGTGTCAATCACTTACCATATCACATTCTTCGGGATCAGCAACCATGCCCTTCATTTGATATCTGATACCTTCTTTAGCCAGACGACCGGCAAATTCCTCAGCGGTGCCAGTCTGTGAGCCATAGAAGACCACCAAGCTACGACCGGAGGTTTTCAGTTTCTTGATGAAGGAATTCTCTGATGCCACAGCTGTTGTTACAGTCGTTGGTCTGCAATGAATCGACGATAGTCAGATGGATATTGATTTAGTGGTTTATTCGTTCAAACACTTACTGAATTGAATACGATCGGATGGGTTCCTCTTCTTTCTTTTTGTTTTTCAGGAAATACCAAGCGCCACCGATCATGAGAACAGCCAGCACAATTATGTCTAGAGTGCCGAGGAAGGGTTCGTCGCCAGTTGCGACGATTGGATCGACTTCAATTTCTTTCTCCATACTTGCTGCAAGGTAAAGAAGAAAATGTACATTATTAGTATGAGGCGGACTGATTTTGTTAGCTGTGATTGCAATTATTGAACGAAAGGGTGACAGAATTCAGCCTGGTGCACGGAGTATGTCGGTAGCCTACTCTACAGGTCGACAATCAGTGTATTTTTACATGTTATTTTGACACTGACAGCTGTTTCCCGCTCGAAAACTTGCCAAAGTGAGTGCTGTGTAGCCCAAACAGTGCGTTCCTTGAAAGAAGAAGTTGTAACCGTAATAAAGGACCCACCGCGAGTGCATGACACTGGTGTACTAGTGGGTAACACTCATGGTCCCCGTCGTTGTATGGTGCGCACAGATGAGACAATTTCTTCGAAAATTAGTCTGGGAACAAAGTTTCGGTCAACGGTGGGCGTTACAGAGACATGTTAACCGCATATTTGTTACTGAAATGGATTTGGACGACCTCTGGTTCATGCAGGAGGGCGCCCCATGCCACGCAGCTCATGCCACAATCGATCTTTGGCGCACCAAGTTCCCAAATCATGTTATCAGCCGTCTTGGCGATGTCAATTGGCCGCCTCGAAGTGGCGATTTGAGACCTTTGGCTTTTGTGGAGAACTGTGAAGGGCCAATGTTATGCCAACAATCCGGAAACGATTCAAGCACTTAAGGCCAATATCATCCAAGCAATCTGTGAGCTACAGACCGACAGCATCAACAAGGTCTTGGAACAGTGGGGTGATAGAATGCGCTACTGCGAAGCCAGCCGAGTCAGCCACTTGAACGACGTTGTGTTTCATAACTAATAGGACAATTTGTTCTTACTAATAAAGTCATAATACATGGACAAATTTTAATTTTGTTCATTTTATTGCATTTTTGAAACGTATTTGCCACCCTGTACTTGTGAATTCCACTTATCCTCAATACTTGGCTTATGAATCCAACAAACTTGCGGGGGACAAGCGACAAGCGATTATGATACGAGACCAAAGCAAAATATTGTGCCGAACTGGTGTCAGGATGGAAGACATCATTTTCAAGAAGTCGCTCTAGCTGCTGGGGTACCAAGACGGTATTGTCATCATAAGCGGTTGCATTGTAAAAGAGTAATATGGACATAACCTGGTAGTAAAGATTTGTCGACCACATCGAGCGAATGTGGCCCAATGCTTCCAATCCAAGCTTCCTGGCGCAAGTTCCTCAAGCCCCTGCAAAGAACAGGACATCTTGGCTCTGACAGCTGGAAGCACTGTACCTGGGACTGTGAAGGATGGTGGACGACAGTTACTACTTGGAACGCATAGAAGAATTGCACTTCTCTCATAAAATTTCGCAGAGACCGTAGTGCTCAATTTCTTATCGATCTTATCGATTTTCACGGCCAGTTACACAGATGAAACAATAAAAAAAAATATTAATGACAGCACATGTTTCGAGATAATGCCAATGAAGCTAATCAGTTGATTAATCGGTCTGCACTTCTGATCATCATCTTATCGGTAGTTTTGACAGATTACTGAGAAAATATTTTGATTAATTTGTGCCCGATCATTGTTCGTTTATGGCATTCAATTATTTGATTTGATTGCCATATTGCAAAAATGTTTGTTTATATTGTCGACCGCTAAGTACTTGGATACTGATTTAATTGACACTTGCTCGTGTTCATGTTGTTCACTAATAAATTGCTTCAATTGAAAGCACTACCGAAGTGCAATAAAATAAATTAAAGGTGCTGAAATGTAAACAAGTTTCGCACATTTCGCAGAGGGAACGCATCGTGATTGACGTTATGATTGAAGACAACAGTCGATGAAGTGGTAATCAGTTTAAAGGTTATTTCAATGTAGTCGGGATGGAGGGATGTACTTTAGAGTAAATAAACAAATTTATATCAAGGTTTTCATTTTTACATGACGTGTGACGTACGAATTAAAGTCCGGAGATAAGCGGAGATTTGTGTTACAAATTCCTGAGTCAATGTAAAATATTATCTACAATCCCAACGTGTTGTGAATGAATGGAGTTTAAGCCTGAAACAACATACATAAGTCCACCACATGAACATCAAGGCCAAGTGCTCTGTTTGAGTATCATATCTTAAGTTAATTTCAACAATGAAACAACAAACATAACCTTGAAATATGTCCCAACAATGTATGCAGAACATCGTTTTTGGATTGTTTAATGCCTAAAGCCTTGACGTAGTGCATCGATTTCTACGCTGTATGGGTGTCACTAAAACTCGACACAAACATCTTTCATTCGAGAGAGTGCTGCCAGCATTTTGAAATGGTATCTGAACATAATCTTACTGAACAATTTTTGCGCAAAAAGAACGAGAAGTCCATTTCGTCAAAAGATATTCACTTTATCTTGTCGATTTTTACCAAATTGCTAGACCTCAAATTTAGCTTAAAAAGGTATATTTTCCAGAAGCTGGCAGAACTGACGTACAACTTTGAGTCTCCTTCACTCATGACGGAAGTACAAAATGAGTGTTTGCTCTGGAAGTTGAGTCCAAGCCGTTGTGCCGTCAGCCAGTGTACGAGGGTCTTTTAACGTAGTCTCTTTTTAGCTTGATATATTCGGTCTTCAAATCGGCTCAAAAACGGCGTTTGTTTCAACGATGACCCCTTCATGTAGGTTGCAGGTTTAGTACCAGAAAATAGGCGCAGTGGGCTAAAACTGAAGAAGGTACTGGATGGGGTAGCAGTTCGTATGGAATTTGCCTATGGTAACTAAACACGTGTGCACCGTGTGCATTGGCTTTATGTCTCTTTCGACAAATGTGGTTGTTTCTGCTCTCGAATTAATACCGAATCTGTCCAAAAGCTTTGAATAACATTCGGCGGTCATAATTTTAGACTTTTCAAGTTAATCAACACGGAAGACAACGCGTGAAAAAAAAAACTGTGGCCAAGACCTTGTTGATCGACAGACCCACCTCGGTAGGTTTTTGGTGCACGTTCACCCGGAGAAACCTACTGTTTTCATTGTTCCTTGTTCTCTAGTGTGTTGTGATGGAACCATATTTTGTCCATAGTAGTGAAACAACGCAAAAACTTGTTCGGGTTGCGGTTGAACATCGTTAAACCCTTTTTCTTTTTTTGAAGACGTCACAAGTTTGCCCCTATGGTTGAGTGAGAACAATCGCGGCACCCAAAGCGCGAGTATCGTTTTTTATACCTAAATATTCATGTAAAATGTGATGTACCGGTTTAGTCAAGATGCATACAGCCTCAGCCACATCACGCACCGCAGTTCTCCGATCGTCCAATATCATTCCATCGATTTTATCTGGCGTCGCCCAAAAGAGTCGGTTCTGAACTGGTATGCTGGTACCACAATATAACTCAATAAATCACTTCTTCTATTTTTTCCTAGTTTCGATGATGTCTTTTACGCAAAAGGTAATGCTCAAGCAACAAACGAAATTCCAAGAAGACGCGCTGTCATGCGACTACTTCAACACCATTCTTGAAAGAATTCTTCAAAACTCGCGGGCCAACACCAGAAGCACAATTTTTCAGAAGTCCGTCAAACTACTGGCATATGCCGACGATATTGACGTAATCGGAAGAACGCACCGTGTTGTCAATGGCCCTTTTGTGGGTGTTGCGACGGAGACCGCAAAGATTGCTTTAACGGTAAGTGAGGGCAAGACCAAGTATATGGTGTCAACGAGACAAGGACACCCAAAACCAGTCTCGGACAGAACGAACAATTGACAATGTCAAAGTCTCTGTCTACCTAGGAACCGCTATCAACTCAGAATCTATAGCGGCGCTAAAATCAAACGAAGAATAACTCTTGCCAATCGCTGGCTAAAAAAGCAATTGATGAACAAGGCTCTCATTCGACAAACCAAAGTGATCCACTATAAGACCTAAATCGTCCCATACCCGGTGTATGGTGCAGAGGCATGGATTTTGTCAAAAGCGGTTGAGGTTTTTCTTTGCTGATTTGAGAGAAAACTTTGGGTGATTTTCGGTGCCGTCTGGATAGATGGTGAGTGGAGGAGAAGCTATAACAGAGACATCGACTTAGCCAGAGGAGTGAAATTGCTAGGTAATGTACAGCGAATGGAACCCAAATGCCCCGGGACGGCAAATCTGTGAATCCACCCCTGAGGTACGGCGCAGTAGACGAAGACAGCGACTCAGGTGGCGCACGCAAGTGGAAAGGGACCTTAACCAACTATGCGTGTGAAACTAGAAGCAGCTAGCTAAAGATCGACGCTTGTTGGTTGAGGCCCACATCCACCCTGGATTGTAGCGCAATATTAAATAATGAAGTACTCGTAAATCCAGAAATCTCAATTTATCTATAGTTACACAAAAATGTTACATCTGACAGTCCAGTTATTAAATTTCAGTTGGAAAGAAGTTCTCATAAGAAAATTACTGCTTAACAAGAGAAATGGTCTGAAGCGTTAATTGTTGGTTATCAATGTCATTGAACTAAAGGGTGATTTTTTAGCTATTATCTTTTTGGCAACACTGCTTTAAACAGCTGACGCACGTTTCGTGTTTTGTTTCACTGTCAAAAATCTTCAGTTTGGTCTATAATTTAACCATGAATCGTCTTACAAACGAACAACGCTTGCAAATTATTGAATTTTATTATCAAAATGCGTGCTCTGTTAAGAAAGTTCATCGCGCCCTTCTTCCATTTTATGGTCAGTTTAATCGACCCACTGAAGCGGCTATTCGGCCTATTGTGACTAAATTTGGAGTGAATATCAGCCAGAAGCATTGCAAGAGCTACCAATGCATCCAGAAAAAGTCACAGTTTGGTGCGGTTTATGGGCTGGTGGCATCATTGGACCGTACTTCTTCAAAGATGATGCGAATCGGAACGTAACTGTGAATGGTGAGCGCTACCGTGAGATGATATCCAACTTTTTTTTGTCCAAAATGAAAGAGCTTGACTTGGATGACATGTGGTTTCAACAAGACGGTGCCACATGCCACACAGCACGCGCAACAATGGACTTATTGAGGGGCGAGTTCGGTGAACATTTTATTTCACGTTCGGGACCGGTCAATTGGCCGCCTAGATCGTGCGATTTAACGCCTTTAGACTATTTTTTGTGGGGTTATGTTAAAGCTCATGTCTATACAGACAAGCCCGCTTCAATTGACACATTGGAAGACAACATTGAAGCATTTATTCGTGAGATACCGGCCGAAATGTTGGAAAGAGTATGCCAAAATTGGACTAAGCGAATTTACCATTTGAGGCGCAGTCAAGGTCAACATTTGCATGAAATAATCTTCAAACATTAAATTATATGGACCGTACTATCGATTCAAATAAAGATTTCATGCATTTTTCTGAATTTTATGTGTTCCATTTTGAAAAACTTTCCTATAGCTTTTAAAAAATCACCCTTTACTTGTACAGTGAATATGGTGTAAGGAAAACAAGGTTTGCTTGACTGCTTATCATAATCACCATATGTTTTTATTTTATGACCTCATTCGCGGTCCATTTGTGAACCACTGTCAGCTGTCATCAACTATGCCATTCTTTAAGACCATTTTATTTTTCGGCGCTATATTTCGAGGCAACAAAATAATTGCAATGTCTTGCTCTTGAATGTTCTCTGCGTTCCAGCAAAGGACAATAGTTTCGGAACTCTGAGAAAGACGGCAAGATTTCGATTTTTGCAGTCAGTCATAGTGTTAAGAGGATTAACAAAATGTGGAATTGTACGCTAATCATTCTGCATAAGGTGCTTATAAGATCCCTATAACCACGAACCTCGTTTAGCCTTAGATCCGTTTTTAAAGTCTTTCAGCAGAACTGGAAGAATATTCACTATTGTGAATGCCTTTTCGGAAGGAAAATACTCCAAAGAGGTCATTGTCTCATCATCTCCTGCTCCATATTCTTTTGAATCTTGTTAATATAATTTGAATTTCAATTGAGAAAGAAGCAGAAGAGTTCATTGCCCTCTCGACTGCTGCTTTATAGTCGTATTTGACCCATTTCTTGAAGTGGAAATGTCTGCATACTTGACGTGTGTGTTTTTATCCTAAATGCTGAAGAAACAGTACTTCGGCTCCATCGACTGGTGCTGACAACTCTGCGCAACAACAGAATGAATTTGAATTGAAATTACTGCAGAATTTACAATGCTCCTCGCTCGGACAGCTACCTTTGTGGATTTTTTTTGCTCGCCAAAGCGGAAATAGTTTCTTATCCGTATCCGCTTATGAACGTAGTCTCTTTGAGGTAGCTAAACGAATTCGATTCTAAGTCTTGACGGAAAGTACTTGGTTTGACATCTGTTTTGACAGAGAATGGCATTTAAAGTATAAATCAGCTGATTAGCCCACGTAGCTATGCTGTGCAAATAGAATCAGTTTTAAATTTGTCTACTTGCTCGAAGGTGACACATAAACGTGAAGTAGGTTATAAGTGGCATTAAATAGGGGGGGGTGCACTTAGGCCAAAAAATAAGCCCATTGTTCGGCCAGCGTGAAGTATCTAAACGAGTGAATTTTACGAGCAAATTATGCCAACACTTTTAGAGCCTGACATTTTTGGCAATGAGGGTTATGCTATCCGAGTATGACTGTAGATAGTGCTGGTAGCAGAGGATGAACGACCTTGTCCACAGTATCGTACATTTCCGGATTGCAAAAAAATTGCCCGATCCTTCCTTTTGACGATTCTGAACGCCTATTAAATGCTTCGCTTTGTCAGTCACAGTCCATCACTTATTTTGCATGCTGGGGCGGTTAAAAAACCTTACATACCGCATTTGTGATTGGATGGTTGTGTTGTCGGCTCAGCCACTCTTGCCTCAGCCAACTTGGCTGTACACCCGTCTGACCTCAAACTCATTTGAAACACAATGAAAATGTAAGCCTTTCAATACATTAAACAAAACAATGAGCACCGACGAAGTTCGACGCAGTTTTCAATTTGCTTTTGAATTCTCTTGAATTTTTTATCTCAATCGATTATTGAAATGTGATTTAAATAGAAACGCTGTGTTTCGTGTTTAACCTTTCAGACTCCGGCAGTCTTGACAATATCCCAGAAATTAGCATACGTGCGCTTCTACAGTGTTCTCAAACTCCATTTCGGCAATCTGTTGAGGAGTTGAATGAAACTGTTCGAGAGACCTGAACATTCATAATACTGCATGTGTAGTTGACGGATTCTATATTCTTCTATGCAGATTCTAAATACTGAACATGAATGCGGAACTGTTGCGAAACACATCAAGATGCAATTGAATCTGTAGCTTTTGTGGCTTTAGGCAGGTAGGTAGTGGCATTCATGCACTTAAGCCAAAGTAGGCGCATTGTACCGCCACGTGGGTATTCAGACGGAAGAAAGAAAGAAAAAGGGGGTTTATGACAGCCTGTTGGTAATCTCAGCAAATTTGGCTAGCGCTTTGACTTGCATTTTGCTAAAATCGTTTAGACTGCCGAAGAAGTAGGAGCCTTTGGTGGCTTTCCTGATTGCGGCAAGAACAGGACTATTGCAAAGGAGCTGTTGGGTGTCTTCCTCGTCTAGACAGCTGTTGTATAAATCGTTGCGAAATAGACCAAGTCTATTTGCTTGACGGCCTATTAGGCAGTGTCCACAGCAATAACTATTTGTTCAAAAGACCGCTATAAATCTTGTCTCTAAACAAGACGACTAGGCCAATGTCCTCCTAGTTTGCCTTGTGGCCAAAGGGATACCTACCAAGCTGTTGAATTCCTCAATATCCCTTACAACCGCAACAAGCTCCTGATAACCAACCACTTAATTGAATGCGATTTGTTCAGTTTTCACAGAAACGGTGCAGTTCTTTCAAACGAATTGTATAGCGCCTCGATAACCCCTCTTGGGACGAATTTAATTCAAGTTCAGTGAAGCTGTGATGGAGGATCAACTCAGCCGTCAACATCGGCAACAAAGATCGATGGCCTTGCTTACGCAGTTGACGTCAATAATTCACGTGTAGATGCTCTTTTGTTCGTGAAAACATAAAACTGACCCAGGCGTGATAAATGAATGTCCCAAGGTATGCATGCGGTGTGAGACAAGCGATCCCCGATCTCCTAATTTCGAGATTAACTCTCAAAAATTCGTGATTAACTGCCAAAAAGTCAAAACGCACGCAAAAATGTCAAAATGTTGAAAAGATTGTGAGAGTGAGTTGCTACGTGAGATTACGTTGCTTTTATTGCTTTAATCTTTTTTTAGAAACGTTAGAACACTGTCACAACTGAGTATTTTGGGATGCATTTTATGGCTTGTGTTAAAAATTACTCTCGACGTCGTAAATGTCACTCGACGGCAGCTTATTTATTTTCCTCAATTAATATAACAAAATAGCATCCATGCTGTGGCCCCCCTAGCGTGGTGTCCTACGCATGGTTGTGGGCCACGTGGCATTGTGTCCTACGCTTGGTGCTTTAGTTCCAATTCCCGACGTGATTCCAATTCTCCAGCTCCTGCTCTTTCTTTCGAATCACGATTCATCTGTCTAGAATATGCCTTTCAAACTTCACCATTCCGAGTCGGAACACGATTACAGGTCCCATCAGCTAGGGAAACCGCAATTAGCGCGCATAACACCAGTGTTTGCTGCAAAAAACTAGTCACAGACCCGTCTTGGAGTGTAGCGCCACGCAAAGTCTGAGACTTAAGCTAAAGTTCAAGTAACAGCACTCAGACCGCACATTTCAAGTGCAAACGATTCTGCCACACAGTCACATCGCACCACTCTAGCAAAAGAAGCTAATCTTTGCCACATCTCTCTCCCCTTAACGAAAGCAACTATTTCGTTACATGACTTGCAGATTTCTCAACCAAAACCATGTGGACACAGCTCCAATATCCACCCAACAGGTTCGGACACGATGACGAATCGAAAGAAAAAAGAAGAACTTCATTAACACTCTCTGCTTGGTTGTGTAAGTATCGCAGTCTCGACTTTGGACCGGGCCATTAATACGCACCACAGCACCTTTTCGAATTCGAATATTCATCATGAATGAAGTTCACACAAAACCAAATCTAGCACACTAATCGAGATAAAACTCGGAACTCGATGTTAAGCTGCATTCAAAGGCCGCCTAGTGTACAAACCTTGGCACGTTCCCATTAATCACTCTTATCGCAGACAGTTCACATTTTCATTTTACAAAACCATTCCGCACTCGTATCAATGCGATAGATGACAATTCAAAAATACTCTAGGTGCACAAAACCACGCATGTGTCGCTGCCTGCTACGATCCACACTCGAGTACTCCCCCTTGTGAAGATAAGGGATTGAATTAAATAATAACTAGATTGCGTGAAACTATTTGTGTAACTTAAGGGAAACTAAAGTAAATAAATAACACAATGACAAGGCAGAGATGGAAGGCATAAACAGCAAATTATGCAACGTAGCCTCCAACAAAGCAAAACATACGACTGCGATTAGATTCACTTTGCCAAACACACGTCAAGTCGGTGGCCACTTACTCGCTTATCAGTCTCACTGGTCGCTCACTACTCACACGGCGTGCACACAACACTGATCTGACTGAAAGATGGATTTGATTTGCGGAGCACTACGGCATTCAAGTTATGACGGACGTCGGGCGCTACAAACTACTTGACTAGGGCGAACTCTTGACCGCGCAAACACCCTAGGGCCGAGTTCTCTTCCTATGTCTCTCACACTCGTTTCACACACGCGCGCACACACAATTCTATCTCTGTCTAGCCGCTTTGTCAAATGGAGGCAGGCAATGTTTTCGAGTTTGAACGTACAAAGTCCTTTCGAATTCCAAAAGATCTGTTTAGCATTCTGTGCCGAAATGTTAATCGAAAACAACGTGACCGATATAGTTGGACGCTCCATGGTGCTCGGGTGCTCGGGTGCTTTGGTGACTTGGACTGAGGGGTGTGTTCCGGAATACTAGACTTTAGATCTGTTTCAATTTGGATACCTGACTGACCTGACTAGAGATAGAACATTTTCTGTTCTCTACCGTGACGATGTGGTATAGGTGAGTTTTCAAAAGCTCAACACAGCCCGACTGGCATGTGCCGTCTTTGGTGGAAGTGGACGTCGACGTCGACGTGGACTGTGGTCAAGCGAAGCCAAATAAATAAATATTTAAAAGGCGCAAATGCAAATCGTGATATGGATTCTATTTCCCCGCACCGCTTACACCGTGTTTAGCATTTATTTATACGGCTGAAGCCGCAAAAAGCAAAACCCAATAAAGTTGAAACGAAAAAGAAAGGAGGAGCGCAACTGACAAAAAACAAAAAAACAAAATGTCACGTACGAAAGCGCGCTATACGTCGCTCCACTGTCGCCACATTCCGTAGGGTATTGCAACCAAGTGTAATTTTATCGCATGTAATTGCGGCGACGCATGAGCGAGTCATTGATGGCATTTCCAAGTGAAAACCACAAGAGCAACAAATTAAATGTATTGACAAACTGGAATGACTTTGAATTATGTCGGCAGATTAATCATTTAATCGAGACACTGTTCCGGTGACATTGAATTTGAACTCAGACCCGAACGATAGCGTCGGTGGCGGCGGGGCTTGGACGTTGAACTGAACTTTAGAACAGCTGGTGGATGTTTTCATCAGTTCGAGTTAGTTTTGTTGTTTGAGACAACTCTGACTTGGCAGACGATCTTTGTGTTATCGCTGCTGGCGCTTTTTTATTGTCAATTACAGTGAAATTCATTTTTTTGGGGTTCTGCAACGCACTGAAGCAACATCTCGGTTAAGTCATTCAGTTTTGCAGTTTGTGGATCTCGACAGTGGACGACGATAAAAGTCGGACGACCGAAAAAGGGTTGCAAGTAGTAAAGCTGCTTCCGCAACGCTTTACTTGAAACTTGGACTGCAGTTCATATGATCGAGTTTAAAGACCAGCAGCAGATGACTTGTTTGGAGAAGGGCCTCAACCAGATCGTTCTTGGCCCAGGTCCACCGCCACACAAAAAAGAACATCGAAGACCTAGCGCGGAGTACATAACAACGGCCACATGGAATGAGGAAGCAAACAATTCCGCGAAGTCATGTGATTCTTTAATCTCGTGCTGAGGTACTTCATGTGTTAAATAATAAAATCCACTATCGCCAGTAGCACGTTGCCACAATCATGTATGTACCTACATGCTACACAAGTCGCGCGTGGCATTTTGGGGCTTGTCCAAGATAAGCCCAAAAGCAATCAGCACATACACACATAGGACCGGCTAAGACGCACGTTAGATAAGTCCCTCAATTCACACTGCCGCAATGCAAAGTCTAAGTTCAGGGTCAGCTGAGTCAATTAAAACTTTGGCGATACTGCGAGAAAAGATATTTCAGATTTATGGGTGCATAATTATTGTAATATATTTTAGAGCAGGTCGCACTAGGTGTTACATGGACTTTGACATTGAATATTCAACTTCGTGGAGTGTACGCCTGGTATCGTGAGACCTGTGCCTTGTTCAACGAAAAAAAAAAAAAATAAAAAAAAGACAAACGTGTCCATTCAGCTTGCGACGTGACAGCAAGCATGCCTTAGCTTGTCAGTTTTTCTGTTTTTTTGTTTAGCATGTGCTGACCTTTCAAGGCTAGGAGTCAATCATTTCAATAATAAAGAATAATTATGAAGAATTATTCCAGTGCATTTGAGAGATACGAGTTTTGTGTTCGTTTGTCTTGGAAGTTATGTGGTGCAATTAGTTCAGATATGTATGTAGATATGATTGATGTTTTTTTTAAACAGTTAATTTTACTAGGTAAGGTAATTGCCGTTCTTTTTCTGATTTCCAGTGAATCAGAATGAAGTCACCATTCCGCGGCAACTATTCTGGTAAGTTTACTTGAGAACTGTTTGCCAGCTGATCGCTCACAAGAAACCTTTTTGCAAGGGATACGTCACAATGTTTGCAACACTGGGTTGTGCAAGTTGTGAGCAAATTTCAACTTGAATACGAACGACATGCGTTCAACTTAAGCAATACACAGGCCATAATAATCACTTCCCAATATTTTCGTGAAGTTTCGTTAGATATGGTATACTTTAAGGTAGCCCTAAACGACGCTCGCCGAATTTGTTCGCGCGTTCGCTATGTTTTTCTCATGTAGGGGTTGGTTTGCGAACCGTTCGCTGTTGCCGAACAATTTCAATTTTTCGTGTTCGTTGGCTTTGATGTTCGCCACGCTTTTTGCTGTGAACTTTGCCGAGTTCATAAAGCGGATGAAACAGAATGACAACAGTCAGTCACGATATTAACGAATTATTGCGGAGTGAAAGTGAAGAAATAATTTTCGTCGCTTAAGTGAGACCGCAATAAAAATGGCTCACATACTCAAATGAAAGTTTTTGTTGCAAATTTACGTAAGTTTCCAGAAGCAATTACGAGAACATTGACGAAGTTTCTGGTTAAATTTAGTTCGGTCCTGACATAAGTTGAGTTCATAATTGCAACATTGTTTGCACTGCACAGAATATGTTCTCGATGAGGTCAGCATTGTCGAAAAAATATTCATAAACGCAACATCAGTAGGTAGAGGCGTTACAAAAGTGAGTGATGTTTAATTGTATTGCCAAACAAAAAAACACGAAGCAAATGGCGATGGTTTCAAATAAAAAGAATTGGAAGTCAAGACGTTTTTCAAAAAGGACCGAAATGTCCTTAAAATAATTAGAGAATTGCCGGATAATGTTTTTAAGAACCACTTTCGAATGAAGAAGTCCAACTTTCGGTTTCCCTGCAATCCTGCAACAAAACAAAAATCACTGCCAACTTGATCGCCGTTTGACCGTCACTTTGCTTTTATGAGCGCAGTTGACGACTGCTGTGATGCATAGTCAATGCAGTGTATTTACATTTATGAACGCAAATTTTGCAGGGCTGTCTCAGTTCGATGTTTATGAACTCGGCCATAAGCTTAAGTTTAGTTAAATCAATTGTGGCTGGGCCTAAAAATGGCCGGAATAGTTCATCGAGGATACACACGATCAAATTATACTTCAAACAGGCGGTTTTTTAACTCCATATCAACCGTTACGACATCATCTCAGTTGAAAGAATGGTAAAGAAGGAGTAAGTTGCTCTAAATGCTGTTCGATCTCTTAACTTCACCTCGTTTGAGAGCTTTTAAACAGTCCTATTTTTTCCCATTCTTACAAAGCCCTTCAAGTGCTTGATCTTCAAACAAATAATGCACCCATTGGATCCTCAACGGTCACCGTGTTTGAACAGAATAGGGGGACCGAAGAAAAATGACATTTGGGAGCAGACTCCTTGCAAAACGTAAGCGTGGATCAACCATATCGCCTCATTGCAAGTTCCAATTTGTTTCGCTGAGAGGGAGAAAACATAATACACGAGATGTACATAGTGTAATCTGTAGAATATCAATGCCTACACTTGACTTTGTAAAGCGTTGTTCTAAAGAATTCTCCAATTCGAACGTGACCCAATTGATCAACATAAATTCTCTTCGAATACTTCTAGAATACGCCTCTCAAGTGATGTCCCTTATCAAGCCATTGACATGTCTAGAATAAAGACGATTCAACCTCGCTTTCTTCGATTACCCCTTCAAAGCCAATCCTGACATAATGGTTGTGCCTTACTGAGTGCTGTGAATAAAAACTAAGGGAACACTCTGAGTTAACACTGATGAGTGACGTGTTTTCGTTAAAGGGAACACTAAATTTGGTGTGAATAAAAAATGTCCTCAAAATATGTTCTTTCTCTCAAGTTGAAGTTTAAAAACTGGAGTGGAGCCAGAAATAAATGATTGATTCAACTTCTTCTTCTCTTGCCCCTTAATTTCATCTGACAGCGTTTTTTATACGCCTTTTCGGCCCCTGTCTGTGAATACGTGTGAGCTCTTGTGAACAGCTGGCGAACAGCTGATACCCTTCCCCAACCATAGGATTGGGGTGAATTAGAGTTCTTATTTGAAAATCGCTCGTTACTTGAACTTTTTTCAAATTTCGGTGTTAAATTTTCAATACAGTGGGGAGGGCAAAGGAACAAAGCTCATGTTCATGAAGTAACGAGTTACAGTCTGAGCCAACATCTCTGCCCCCATAATTTTGCCATTGTTTGCATTAATTATTTATGCATGAATTATTAATGAATTACGACTTCATGTACGTATTTTTGCATAAGCATAATATAGAAAAAAAAGCATTCACGCGAAACATGTGTACCGGCAACTAATAATAGCAATATTATTGAAATATTAGCTTGAATCACTTAAAATACCCATTAAAACAATAAATTGATGCAAACTATTCCTGTGTAGAGAGCGTAGCATTACAATTTTATTCACGCAATCGCCTATTGCAAATATACGTCCTCTTAAAAATATGAGTCATCTTCTGAACACTCTCCGAACAATAAGTACATGTTCGTGGGCAAATTCACGAATATCCCAAAAAATTCATGAATCTGCCGCCATTATCCCACAAAATTCACGAATCGGCCGCCATATTGGGGTGAATTCACGAACGTTGTAAAAGTATGCGTGTAATGCAAGGGAATTCCACTATTATCACATTTTTCTCCGGTGTGGACTATGGGCAAAAATGACCGAAGTTGAATATCTCTTTACTCATTTATTTCTGGTGGAGCTCTCAACTTTATTTGTCAACATTAATTTATTTTTTGATTTGCGAGCTATTCGAATAAAGTTGTACAAATTTTAGGAAAACGTTTTATTCCATTCCAGATTTCTCTTTTTTTTTTTGGTTGTTCACTTAGTCCATCTTAATGCTTCTTCCGAAACAGTATTCTACTTTTTTTATCTCTTTAGGTTATTTTCAATGCACACTCAACTTCTTCAATTGTTCACTCAATACATTCCATCTTTATTTACACCAAAATGGAGGGAACACTCAATGGTGTGTATACAATTTACACATCAGATGGAGTATTCCCTCCAAAAATGTATATTCACACCATTTACTATCTGTATCAAATTTACGAATATTACGAGGGATGGACATCGCACAAATTACCATTGTGAATGATCATGAAATGATTTACCACTTTAGCAGCAGAACTACTAAAAATGCGTTAAAATCTCGTTCTGTTGGCTAACTCAAGGGCAGTATAGCAATGAGTAAAGGCAATCAGTCAATCAGAAGTCAATCAGTTAAAATCCAAAATTTATGACAGCTCACCTCAATTTGAGATCGAAGTATAATTGTTTCTAAAAAAAATGCCAAGTCAATTAATTACCATTAAATGCCATTATTGAGTATTTGACATCTACACATGTAGACACTTTTTATCTCATCTTCTAATGTAAACCATTTACTGACGTAATTTACTTAATTTGTTTGAGCACGCGATGTGTCAACAAATTACTCTAGAGAAACTGGACATGCCGTCTTTTAACTGGAATATTGTTTACAATTCGGATTCAACTCGATTTTAATTAAAAGTTAATTGTGGCAACAATTAAAATAATTGATCTCCAAAAATAACCTCTCATTTGGATTCTCACGAAAAGATTTGTTGTGACCGAAATAAAATATACATGCGATATATGTACACGGCCCAGCGACCTGAAAGTGCTGTACACCATGTGAGGAAACTGATTTTAGGGCTGTTTCATAGTACAATGCAGCCATCTTATTTTTTCTCTTGAACTTTTAGTTAGACACATCTGGGTACTGACTAACTGCTCATGCCCAGATCCTCTATGGGTCCTCTAAGGAGGCAGAGATGTGGTCTAAGATGTCTTTCCAGCAGCGGTAACCATCAGATCAGAGACCTGCCGTAACTTTTCATATTTTACGACAGGAGCTATTATTTGCCTCTTTGCCACCTCTTTGGCCATTTTGCGGCAGGTCTCAGATCACCGCTCATATATGCACAATTTTAGATATTGGACTTGAGTTCTATTTAGTTCGTGGATTTGGGCATGTTGATGGGCTCGATCTTAATGCTGATGTTGTTACTACTTGTGGCCGAATCTGATATTCACGGTAAAGGCCCAATCATATTTGACATAAGAAAACTTAAGCTTATCTCAGAACAGAATGATAAGTAGCCGGCATTATCGATAAATTGCAAAGCCCCTGTAACTGATTCTGGAAGCTCGACTGCCACTTGTGTTTTCTTTTCAAATAAACTGTCATTTACGGCTGTTAGTTAAGTAAGTAAACAAAAGTGAACGAAACTTAACGTAACTGAGCGAAGAGGCTAGTGTATCATTTCTCTAAGGCTAAGTACATCTATTATGGGTTATACCGATGTTGTGAGTAGATGTGAATATTTAACAAGACAATGTGACGGCCAAGACATCGTCATTGAGTATAATTTTTCTGCACAGATCTCCTCGCATTTCAATGCCAGTATTCGCCTAATTAACAGCCATATAATAAAGAACCTAGCAAACAAAAAATAACCCACGTGCTCAGCACCACACTGGATTCACTTTCGATACAGGCGCGGCGCGCCGTTCCACCAACTTCACCAGACCGTAGAAAAATAGCGTAATCGCTCAGATGACGCCATACACGTTCTAGTTCCCCATTACGTTTTCTTTCATTTCCTAAGAGCACATCATCAGTGAAAGACAGACATTCGAACGGAGGAACCTGATCCCGGAGCCAGTCGTAAAAAGAAAGAAATTTCATTTTCTGTGCAAAAAGAAACGAAAAAAAAAACAACACTCAACGGAAACCAGTTGACTTGAGGGATCGCTAAAATATGCGAACTTGACTTGTCGCTTGAGTCGAGCGCAATTTGAAAAACGAAAACATTCCCATTCTGAATGGCTGCCGTGTCAATATTTGGACGGAAGCTTAGCGATGGATTACAAATTGTGAACAGACTTTATCACGTTCACACAGTGACTGTTATTATTGCACGACACTTACGCAATCGCCAACGTCGAAATTATTTCACTTTAATCGACCGCTCATTACGAGAGAGAATGAGAACTAGAAACGGGTTTACGTCTATATAATCATCGCTGCCTATTACATCTGATTCCCCGTGTGATTACAGCCTCGACAGGCGAATAACAGATTAGCATCGCCAAGCATTGTTGGATTTGAATACAAATACGAATGTTGTGCGTCAGGTTTCCCCGCGCGTGTTGGTGTGCTTTTGAAGTCGTACTTGACGAAATGAGCTTTCAACGAATGTTTTATTGTTTACATTCTCGGCTATGTGATACTTTGGTTAAATAATCGAGCTAAAGTGGTAGGTTGGAGCGTTTCAAAGATCGCCACCCCCACGAATGCCTTATTGAGCTCCTTGGCGGTGGTTTCCTTATACCTCAAGATCCACGCCAACTTGTTGGTCAGAAATTAAGTCTGGACCACCGATGATTATGAAATATTCAGAAACCGAAAAAACTGGTCTTAGTGAAAGAGATGGTTTTGATGAAACTACCTTCTCTGCACGTGCTCGGCGATTAATACGAACAGGTTTTGCCGGCTGAAGAGGTGGCTAATTCTCCGGTAGAGGAACGCTTTGCGGTTGCATGTGCATGGGTTTGCTAAGGGGGTACATATCTGTTGCAAGCCACGTACAAACGAGTGCGCTGCAATGGTCTTTGATTGTGAAAGTTTTGCGTAACAAATCACCATTCAACGAGCCAGTGCGATCTGTCGGAAGCCCGCATCAGTGATGAAAACTACATCGATTAGTACCGATATCGGTATGAGATGAAAATCAGAGAATGGCAATGCATTAGTAATACGTAAATATGGGGGTGTAAGCCCGTAATAAATCAAAATTAATGTGAGGTGAATCTTAAAGCGAACTGACACTTCGTTAAGTTTTTAAAATTCCCTTTGATTTGGAGGATTTGACGGAATTCTTGAGTGTTGGCGAATAACAGTCACATTAAGGCGTTAAAGACTTAATTGTTTTCATTAATTTTATGATTGTCAGAACCGAAAGAAAAAGTAGCCAGCAGATAGCTTACAAATCCATCCGTAAACTTACGCAACATTGCGACACCAAATGACACATCCCACTTAATTAATCAAAATTGAACGAAACTTAACGATGGTGAGAAAAGTGGTTATTACGTTTATGGTTATTGCCGTGATTAGATCAATGATGGTTGAAGGCGACTTCTTCCCGGATGGAAAAGATGAAGAGAGGCAGTGTCTACGGACCGGTCGTCGGCTATATCGCACACGCAAGTTTGACGACCAGAAGCTTCATTCTATCGAAGTCTTGTGCGATAATGCCATCTTCGTCGTACCGTGAACAGGTAACTCCTCTACGAACGGGACGTCACTCCCAGTCACGGAGATCTATTTCGATTCAGCAGAATGATCAACTTTTAGTAGTGATTATACCAAAACCGGCCTCCACCGAAGCTGGGTCTTCTATAAGAGACCATGTCACACGTAAAATTGATTTATGTATCCTCGTTTCTGTGGTTCCCACCTTAATCTTGAGTGTTGCTTTACAATAGGCATGCAGTTGAGGCCTCAATCCTTCGGAGACAAGACACCAAACAATGAGACGGTAGGATTTGTGAACGAACCTCTTTTCCCAATTAACGTGTTGATGTTCATACGAATTTGGGAAATATCAATGTCCGTGCAGCGTAGACCAAGACTGGACTAATTAAAGCCTGCCAATCATGTTTCTCTTTAGCTCAAAGAAGAAGCATCTAATGAGTGTCAATTTGGGTTATTTGGTTTGTCCTGTTCACAAGAGAGCCAAACGGGCCAATTTATAACGTACTGCATTAAAATGCGAGGATCTGGATGAGAAGTTGATGGCCGTCACTCCTTTGTCTGACTCGTAATGTGTCGTAAGATCTGAATATTTGATGTATGGTGGGAGGACGACAGGCAGACTACAGGATGATTAGGAAAGGAGAATCTATCGGCCTCCATGGAAGGAAGCGTGATTGTTCCACAGATTGGGGAACTTGTCGACTATTTCTACCCCGGTTTGATGGAACAAAATGAATCAAAGCTGATAATTTGAGAGTCGTGAATTAGTTTCACAGCAAGTATTTGTGTTGTTCTTCTTTCACGAGTTAAGGGAACCTACACTTTTCTTAAAGAGATACGAACGTGCCGAGGTGTTTCCGTGTAAAAGTGGTTGTGTCCGGAAATTGGCCAAGACATTTAGTGTACGGATCAGCGTGAAAACTGACCAGCAGACTTAACAATCTGAATGAAGAAGGGAATTTGTTAATTCTCTTCAGCTCACTGGCTCACTCATGTCGAATGTCCAAAAGGAATGATCCCATGAGTGTCCAATGCTCAATTTCCAAAGGAAAGTCGAAAAAAGAACAAAAATCGTCGTTGATATAAGCAGGAAGACTCAATGTTTCACTGGCCTTGTAAGTAATTACATGTACTAAGTAATTCATTCCCTTTGACGGCCACCAGACTGGAGACATTGCGAGTAATAGTCGACGAACTTGAGCGCTCAACCATGACGACCATCATGGTCTACTTCAGGTCAAGTAATGAAGCCAATCAACAGAAAGTGAAGTCAAATGGCATGATTGACCTTGGAATCGAGTGGTTTCCTGGTAAATGCGCATATATACGTCAATGTGTCAAAATGTTCTGCCTCGCCTCCTCCACAACCACAGTACATGTGTCACCCTATCCGTCACACTCTTGGCAGGCAATTCATATCTCATTCAGTTCGATCAAATATTTACACAGTCAATCACAGTCCGACAAATCTAATTTTCACTTTCATCCTCCAACATGCACCCGTGCCTCAGCCAAAAGCGTGTCATTGAAAGTTGGAGGCACGAACTGCGTTCGTGGTATCGATTCATTCGCCCCGCGGCATGCACCGACTCAATTCACGGGTAAAGATATAATTAACGATTCCCCAACATCCGATCGATGACGGATAAAATTTCACAAGTAAACTTGACAAAATTAAAAATGACAAATGTATGAGACTTACTTCACTGATGGAATGTACGCGCGCATATTTGTCGAAACCTTTGACCGTTTGGCGTGCTGGGCTCAAGGTCGTGGCCATTCAAATGAAATCATTTCAAATAATTTCACAAAAATACGTTCCACCTTTTGTGTATCGCTGAAGTGTTGTTGCACTCGATGTAATCATTTTTCTTTTCATTTCTTTTGTAACTCCGACCACGGCGACGATTAGAGACGATTATGTAAGTTAAATGTGTGCTGCTGGATATGGCCGGCAGCAGACACCAACGTTGGTGTCGCCGATGACCACAGTCTCTGCAGACGAGGGTTTTGACGGTACGTGGGCATACTCTGCAGATCCAGAGTTTGATAGGCGCGTTTGTTGGCTGAGTTATGCAAATGAATTCACGGCCGTAGCGACTGTGCGAAAAATTGGCCGCAAACGTAAGGTTTGCTGATTGTACCAGAACCAAACACAAATTGAGGAAATTTCCTAAAACGCCTAGGCGCCAGGTGAAATTCAGTTGACGCCTACAAGCCGTAAATTGAGCTTAATTTCGATTTAAGGGTGATTCCGACACAAGCGAACTCGGAAGAGAAATCTGCAAATAGAAAACGCAATCAGTGAGGTAAGCAGTCGCCGGCGCTAAACACACGTGGGGCACTCACCGAAACGTCGACGTTAATCAATCAAGACGGATTAATTTAGGAAACATGGCCAATGACAACGCATGACGTCCGCCGCCGGTGAAAAACGTGAAGGCAATTAATAGAATCAATGCTGGGGTCAGTCGAGAATGAACTTCCGCCGCCAAGCACTGACGTGAATAGTCTACGTTACGTGCACGCTTCAACAGTGGGGAGGAGATCAAGGTTCACAGACGTTTGTGTAAATTTTCGAGAAGCCCTTGTCACCTCGCAACGGTCTGCCAGACACACTCCATCTCCAGAACGTATCGGAAAGGTTTCTACATTTTTTTTTCAATAATCAACTTAACACTGAATTGATCATAACCATTCGAACATACCTCTATTACACGTGCTAATTGCCTCATATTCGACACAGAGACAGATGGACAACAAACTGGTTTGGCTGCGCGAGGCAACATCTGAAATGTGGTAACAGCAACATTATCGGCGTGCAAACAAGAGCAGGCGACGCGACGCCAGCTAGTTTGGCAAATGCACACATTCGAGCGGGAAGCTGTGAATTATTTGCACAACTCTCCAAGGAGACCCCGCCACTAATCGAACATGATTTTTCTTTCTTTCTCATTTTTTTTTTATTTTATTTTCGTGATATTTCTGGAGAAAGTGAATCTCATAATGATTATGTTACAACCAAATAGGTGGGAATTAATCGGTCACACTTGGAGGAGGGTGTCAATTTTATCATCGCGATGCCGAGAAGAGTTGTAGCCGGTGGAAAACTTTGTGTGAACAAACGAGATTTTGTTTGGAAATACAAGTAGATTCATCAGTTTATCAAGGTTCGTACTATGAACTGCTGACTGACTCGAAGCACGGGGATAATTGTATCGGATATACTTAACTGGCTTGCGAAGAAACAAAACAGGTTGCTTGGTGATATCATAGCGGCTTCACTCCAGTATTTGCACACAAAAGAGAACAGGAATCAATGATATGTGTCCATTTTTCTTGTATGTACTTGGAACATCATTGGATTTGACTTCTTTTGATGTGATTACACACGGTCCGCCCCTAATGAACGTAAGGAGACTATAAGTCAATATAAGCAGTCGAATGAATACACGGAAATTCACCTGGTTTCGTTAAGTTTCGTTCAAATTCAGCTTAGGTACTAAAGTGGGCTCGAAATTAATCGCATTGTTCGTATGTAAATGACTGTTGATGGTGGAATTTTTGCGTAGGTTCCCAGAAGCGATTATAGAGACATTGAAATTTGACGATACTTCTGGTCACTTTTCGTTCGGTTGAGTCAATTATGATTGGCAACTGGCATGGCAACAACGCATGGACCATACATTCCAGTTAAGAACGCCTTAGAATCTGAGCATTCTGATTTGAGACGAGAGACGACGAACACAGCTTGGTCTCATTAATTGGAAACAGCGTACCGTGCCGGTACTGTCAACAATGGAAGTCTCAGGCTCAGATCATCCATGGATCCTCGGCCTGACAAGTAAGTGACTACTTTAAGTTACTTTAAATCCTTCGGTTGAATTTCCAGGATTACACGTGGCACAAAACGTGACCATCTCCTTTTTCGAGTTGTTTAAGCATGAAGCCGATGACCTCGAAACCCAATCACGTCGAGATGCGTGGTGAATGTATATTTCTTGCACAATGCCAAGGACAGACTAAAACAAGATAAACATCTTAAATGGCCTTGATTGTCGCGACAAACCAAGTGACGAGCTATGTGAGGTGATGAATGACGAAACAGTCCTTGCTGAATATGAGACATTGCCGCGGGATTATGGCAACCCTCGTCTCTCGACTCAAAAGTGTAGTCTATTTCTAAAGCTATCCCCAAGGGTTAAGGCAAGAATGTAGAGCAACATCTAAGAGAAAGAAAAGGCTTGCTACTTCTCAGGGGATATTGTTGCCTTCTTGTTAAAGAGTTGCGTCAGCTGTTTGCACCCACCAGCGTTCGTCGTAAGAGCATTTAAGTTCGGCTGCGTGATCAGCGAGTGACTCCAAAAAGAAAAAAAACTCAGATATGACGAATTTGCAGTTTTGAAGAGTAACTTACAAGGGGGATTTATTTTTCTGAAATTGATGTAATTTTGTAAGTGGAACGGGTTCGTGTGATGCAGCTACACGCCACTAAATTCAGAATAAATGTCAATATGTCAATAGGAGAGGCTTTGCGGTCAGCACGATGCTTGGCTAAAAAATAGCGCTGGATAATTTTATTCCCGGAAAGAACATGAAACACTTCAATTATTCATCAACTGAGTACTGGTCCGACACTTAAGGCGAAAAGGATGCCACCGAGAATTAAAACAATTGAACACGCCACTGGCTGAGGGCTCAAAACATAATGAAGCAGTTAAGCGTTCGTACTTCTCACAAATTATTGCCGTTGCTTTTTAAAATACCCCAACGATTATAACTCACATTCAGAAGGATCCACAAGATTAATTATTATTGGAGAGATGCAATTAATAGTGCAAAACCTTTCATGAAGATTTACCTAAGCTTCAAAAAGGGTCTCAGTTCTCGCAAGTACACAACTGAGCAAGCGGCTCAACTAAACACGCAGCACCGGCATGATGAATAAGTTCAATTACAGCAAAGTCAACGTTGTCAATCAACCGATGCGGAATGATGCTGGAAATAGAAGTACGTATGCGTCACCACACGATTGCTACCAGATTTATGGGCAGCCAAACAAAACAAACATCGATGCGTGAGAATTCGATGTTTACTCATTCATATTCGATCCAATGAAGAGGAGGAACTTGATTTAAATTTGTCAAGAGAAGCCGGGTTGGTTTTGAAGGATTAAATATGGATTGATAGCTGGTACCATCAAGTAGATGACATATTTCCTCCGACATTTTTTCCACAAAAGAATTCAGAGATGTGCTGGTGAGTGGGTCAAGAGATGAAAGACGCTAATAATATCCTCTAGCTCATGGTTTCGCAACTTTTGAGCCTGTGCGGACCCCCAGCTACGAATGTATTTCTCGGCGGACCCCTCCCAACATACAACTTTAAACAAACAGATATTTTGTCCGACAAAAACAGAATTAGCAATATACTTTGCTGACAAAGAATCAGGCAGATGTAATTTGAATGTCAGTGTGGTGGAAATGAAGAAGTGTAATGGAATGATAATACGGACGAATTTATGATGTTTTATTGAAAGGCCGTCGCGGAGCCCCCGAATATGCTAACCACAAGTTGAGAATGGCTGCTGTAGCTTATGAGGATATCAATTAGACGATTTGAAATGGATGAAGCAGTCCTCAAATACTTTACAAAGAAGGACGATGAACACCTTTTCCAAATGGAATCTATACGGAATGCTCAACTAGAGGAAAGGCGAAAAGAGGGTCATAGGCAGTCAGTTAATATCAGAAATCAGGCACTATAGAGATAGCCGACTTCACAGCTGAGCCTTTCCTTGTCCATCGACAAATTCGAGTGACTTTTTGACAGTTACACGACAGTCCACGGGTTCATTGTGACGTTATTCACGAAATAATGTCAATGGCATTCTCTGATTGGTCAGTTAAGTTTGAGAAAACGGTATAAAAACCAGGTCAACAAATTTTGCGGCACAAGAAAGGTAGAAGTCTGCTAGTGGTTTAGTGTAGGTAGACTGCCAGAGAAATCGCCGGCGCCCTTGGACCATGTTGGTCCATTGTGATATCCATAGTAAGACTACTACCACTGATCCACAACTCCAGTGATAGTGCCGTTAATTGTATCCCAACGGCAAATGGTAAATGGACCAGATTTGAAAACCGGATAAAGCGTATTAACTTTGCTTCTTATAACCAAGGACAGGTAATCAACAAACTGCGCCATCCAGCTATCGGCTATATTCATACTACTTTATTTCTGGCTAAAATAGTTGAAATCAAATCGAATGGTGGTTAGGAACTGATTCTAAATCTATTTTCAAGCTACTTTCATGCCACAATGACACTGGTAACTTTGACAGCTGCTCACAAACTACATATCTGGCCACCCTTTACTAATCACTCTAGTCTTCTTCTCTTCTTCATGATTCTGGTTCACTACATGAGGAAAGTCTGTTTACATTCGCTGTGCTTTATGGACGATAGCCACTGACAAACTTTGCAGTCTGTTTGATGGTCAGTCAAATCTGACATCGAACAAACCCGAAGTGCTAGACTCCAATTTTGGGGAAACACTGAGCAAAAGTGAACGGTCGAGTGTCTGTTCGAAGCATTTAAGCAAAGACTCATGATGTGGCTTGGTAATGTGCCTGTAACAGATAAGCTCCAAATCATTTTTAGCAAAGACTCAACTCCATCCCTGACCGAAAAAAGACCAAGTCACAGTAGTAATTCACAATTTCTCTAATTTGCTGAAGGTGAATGCAAACAAGACAAACCTCGACTGATGGAAATGCATCGACCTCGAATTGGTCATGAAATTATGAACCATCTCGTTTCAAGTATTTGCACTCACGTAGTTCACCTAACCACTTTCAGGAAACCAAAGAAACAAAACAAAAAAGAACGGCTCAGTTGCCTTGTTTGAATTGAAAGTAAAGTTGAAGTTTATGTCTTCGGCTCATATCTGCTTGGGCGGCATTGAAAGACAAATGCCGGAGTAGGAATTGCTTTAAGAGGAAGTTATGATTTTTTTTTTTTCAAGGTATAATTAAAATTGTGATTTCCGTGATTCATTGCGGACTGATTTTAATGGCTGATCGTCAAAAGCAATCCTTTTGAAATGATGTACAATCAAATTTGTCTTTTGGGGGGCTGAACTTCGGGCTTCTTTTTGATGTGGAGACTCTCGAGTGTGGCAGTCCAAGTGACCAGGGGGTAGATGGTAGGTGCGTCGACTACTACACTGGGTGTCTGGACTCAATTCCAACGCAGAGAAATTTCATTATTCATGGCAGCACGTTCCTCGAGTCGTCGACAATACTCGAAGTTGCAGAGGAGAATTTTGGCGACTGGGTGAGCGGTCATCAATTTGACACCACTCGATCTCTGTGGCAACATCAAGTCGTTACTCCACGCTAACAAGCCGACTACTTTGGACAAGGTCGAGACTTACATTCGAGACCGAATAACGCGTCACATATTGGACCGAGTCATCAACAATTGAATCGACTGCCATCGAAGCCGAGGTGGCCATTTGAATGATATGCTATTCCAAATACAGTGGTGGTCCAGTATAACGAATGCCTATATAACGACTGATCGATATAACGTCCACCTTTTTCAAATGCATTCGTGTTTCTATATAACATACAAAAAAAAAAAAGAGTTGACACTTGATATAACTAATGTTTTTGTTAACTTAGAGAAGAAGGGCACAAAGTAACTCCCTTGACTAAGGGTGTATGCATGTTTATGGGTCTAAAGTAAAACTGGTAGATACGTACAATATTCGTACATTTATTTAACTTTTCGTACAAAGAAAATTTGCTTGATATTACGAATTTTTCGATTTAATGAATACGTCTGGACAGTATGTCACTCGTTATCAGAAATCATGTACATTTCATGTAATACTTCATCTCTGCTCGATGTACAATGCTACGAATGTAGCTTCAAAACAAAGCCAGAATCAATTCCAAATTTCACACTGTTCTTGTTTTATTAACATTTCTTTTCCTATCGTTCTTATCTGGTCACCCTGTGTGACACATTAACGACTGCACAATGCTGTGAATAAAGGGATATCCCACGACTATACATATCCTGCTCCTTGGATACATTCCAACAATCACAACCACCAATGCAAAAGACCAGAAGCTCTGTAAAGCTGAGTAAACTTTCGGTTGATGCTTCAACCAGATCAGTATTCTAATTAAATGTTTTAATAACGTCACGGCCAACTCATTAATTCGAGACACACACTTGATCGAAGTCCAAGCGACTGAGGGTGAGCGAGATTGCGATGGATACGATATGCTCCGACTACAATGCACACTAGAACTTTGATACAATTTTTAACAGCCGAGTGATTCGTGCATGAGATCAACTCTCAGCACGGTAGTGTTAGGAAGGAATTCTGGAAATTGAATACTCCCCTCCCCTGCATTGGGTGACCACAGCGATCACATAATTATACATTATCAATGCTCAGGTCTAGACTGAGATGGATTTTGATTTTGAATTCAACTCACATTGTGTAAAAAATACGTCAGGCACTGAGTAACCACAGGTATCGTGTTGTCAACACTTTTCACGGCAAATTTATTTCCTATAACTCGCTGTTCATCAATTACATTTTGGCCCGTTTTACAAGCAACATTTAAATTTAATCGAAAATCTAATCAGATATGTATGTCTGCCAGATAAGATATACATAAATATTTCCGCCTTTGCTTGCGCTGTCCACGAGCAACACAATCTCGAACAACTATCAAGTGCTGTTATCGAAGGATTAGCCTGCTCCTAGATATGATAACGAAAAGGTACACTCATATCGAATCTCTGCTGAATCGCAGTCATGCTTTCACTTTCATCGATGGTTTTACAAAATCCAATCGGAACATGGACTGGACAAAGTCTAGCCACCGACGAACTGCCTTATCAGTCAGATGCAAAGATGAAGAGGTCAACAGCAAAGGCCTGTCACGAGCTGCCACAGATCATTGTCGCCTCAATCTTGTCCAGTTTGCCTCAACCTACCAACCCACATGCGGAATACATTTGGTTTTTCTTTCCTATTCAACAAAAAAAAAACAAGCCAACCTTGACCTTTGGCTGGTGAATTCACAAAATACACACGTATGCTGAGGCAACCTCTTATGTGTGCCGCCGACTGTTGAGCCAAACACACCCCGCACCGAAGCACGAACAAAATGAAAAAGAAGGCAAACCAAAAAAAAAAAAATGTACGATCACTCTTACCTAAGTTACTTTGTGGGGCAGGGGAACCTTGTTGCAAATGTTATCCAAGAGATACACTAATCAGCTGCTGCAATTTGCAATTTGCGCTCGATCTGTGCTTGATTTATGTTTTCTTTGTTGTTGTTTTTTTTTTCTCCTTGTTTTATGTTAACCACATATATGAGAAAATTGAAATTTTATTTGACGACCGAACGATGACGACCGCGACGAGCTACGTGCACGAGACAATAATCGTCTTGCCCGGATAGACTATAATCAAATAAATAATAGAGGAAAGAAAGAAAACACGAAATGGCAAGCTGAAGCGAGAGATTCAACGTCAAACCCGCTTGGAAACGCACCAACGACTGAGCGCGCAGTACACGCTTAGATAGTCCATAGACTGTGATGTGTATGATTTTTTTTTTTTTTGAATATATATTTATTTTCTTTTTGTATTTTGCAGCTCGAACGCGATAAGTAGTAATCAGTGGGACAGCACGAACGGGTGATGGTATATAAGCACGAATTAGTATATAAATAGTTTGGCTGATTACAATTTTTCTGTGTTCTTTTTTTTTCGTTTTTTTTTTTGTGATTTTGGAGTGCGCTTGTGTATTGCGTCGTCCACGTCAGACGCCACAGGTTGGTGGTTTATTAATTGCCTCTTGTTTAATTTGTTCGTTTCGACAATTGTAATTCGAAATCAACGGCGGGTGGCGAGGAGCTGTTGTCGAGCGGAGTGATGAAATGCGACTGAATGTGGAGAGTTACCACTTGCCAGTGCCAGTGCCAGTGCTGGTGAATGAACGTGTCCAGTCCAGAGGTTTCGTGTGTGTGTCCGCCTCGGATTGTTCATCTCCGTCCTCATATGCAGCGCACACAACTAGAATTGAAATTGAACTCAAACATGGCTTGTATACAAACAGGTTTCGATCTTAATTTTGCTTTAAAACTCCTTCCGTCCACATCGGTGCTTCCCCTCCCCCCAAAAAATGCGCCTCAGCACTGTATGTGTATGAACACATGCCGCTGCACTGTATTGTGGAGTGAGTGACTTTGCTCTTTCCCCCCTCCCCCCTCCTTCCGACTGTGTCGTGTATCTAGGCGGAGAGTGAAAGAAAAAGTTGTCAAGTGAATACGTATACCGGTAATAAACAGTTGCTGTATGCTGGATGATTTTCCAATGTCTAGCCTTCGTGGTGGATTAATCCGGTTCTCGGCTTTGTGTAGACAGGGTTCTCCTCTGAGTTCTTGATAATTGACTTGAACTTCACTCTTCGATGGAGCGACCGATACAAGGCATTGACTTATCTGGTCTTCTATTTTTTTAGTGAAATCATGTTTCTTTCAATTACAAGGTTCACATTTCATTTCAAGTCTATAAAGAAACATTAATCCGACCTGCCATCGCAAGCTTACATAAGAGTAGTTAGTCGAGTGCGACCATTAAGTAGTCGCCAGTCTATTCATTGACCCTCGCCAATGTCTACGTGATGGTTTTTGCATTTCACGCCGCACTGGGGGGGCAATTAAAATGCGTTCGCTGGCGATGGAAACTAGGAAAAAAACGTAACGTAAACTAATTCAAAATACTCGTACCGTGACGCATGAAATTGGTTAATTAGAATAATTAACTTTTCAAATGTGTCTCTGGAACCTTACGGACGAGCGGCAGGTGAATTGTTTTTTTTTAATAAATTTCCGTTGTTCCAGAACTCGTTTCGACTGCAGTCGCCACTATCGCAGACTGCAACTGGTGATCCTCTTTTGATTTGTCAAGGTGTGGCTTCTTTTTCAATTCTCTCTTCCACACAGAGGGACACAGGACCAATCGCTGATTACAAATCCAGTTCAGGTTGTTGTGCCAAGTTCATCAACAGATTGACCCTGAACTTGGCTTCTACAGTGGAGAAGACTTCACAAGTTCAGTTGTTGCGATCAGAAGGATGACGGTGTCGTAATGAACTGGTTTTTTTTTGAGTTGTTCTCATGTGAGATTTGAATTCGGAAACGTGTTAACCATTCTGTGGAGCAATCAAGGGGATGCATGATTCAAGAGAAATGGGGGCATGTTTTCTGGACTATTGTCTGATATTCATTTGGGATGATTTCATCACAGAGTACACAAAGAACAAGGTGCATTTCCAGAATCTTCGAGTAAATCGCCTCACTTGCACGATGATTGTTGTCATTCTCAAAGGAGGTATGGTCTCAGAGTAGGTTACGAAGGTGCGATGCCACAACCTGGTCCCTGGCTATCGAAGTTGTTTTCGCCAAGTACACCTTTTCTCGTTCTAGATAGCGCTGGACATGTTCCGGGTAGTGGACGACCGTTTCTCCTTCCGCCTCGCCCTCACATCTTCTGCAGAAGTCATTATCGGAGGTGTCCATATGCTTCGCGTAAGACAGTGGCCGGTAATAAAAATAACGCCCACAACTTTGCTTTTGCTCAGACCCTCCATGGGTCATAAATCTGATAAGTAAGTTAACGTTGAATTTATAAAAGACATTGATCATCCCATCCCAGGCATGCATGCTGTACACACAGTTAGTGACAATTTCGAAATTCTATAAGAAGTCCTTCGTCTCTTTCTACGTGCAAGCTGCGTCTAAGGTGGCGCAAAGACCTGGGGAAAGACCTCAACCAACTCGGCCAGAAATCGGACTAGATGGAGAGCTGTGTTGGTACATGCCCAGGCTCCAAGCCCTCCCTGGACTTAAGCACCACAGGAAGAGTCGTCATAAATCTGTGGGTCTCATCCGAACAACACGAATTGGTGCTAGACACAGGTCCACCTCAGCCTGTCGCTCCCTATTATTACTATATCTTTGATGACTGTTCAAAAATTGTATGTCTGTTTCTTTAAAAGCTGACGTGTGTCGAAGAATCCACGCAGCTTCTGCAGAAGTCATTATAAGGCACCCTAAGTTTTCTGGGATGGTTGCCTATGAGATAGTGGCCAGTTGTCACTCCTATTACTCTACTGAAAACCTTCCTGTCTAACTTTAGGATGTAATCAGTCCTTCCTTGATTTAGCATAGGCCAGATATCCCACAAGTGTCAAGTTCCGACCATTTGCGGTTTGTATCGTTTTTCGCAATCGTCATCAATCGCGATTTTATTGTTTTCAGTGGGGGGGTGGGGTGTCTCCTGATCTACTGCCATTGGCATACCCGCCCCCTTTTTTGCTAGTTCATCAGCTCTTTCACTCCCTTTCTCCCTCTATACCTTCGGCCCGTGCTGTGTCTTGACTCCTGACACTTAAGGGTGGTACAGGAGCACAAAATCAGCGCCAAACACTAACCGAATTAATTTCAATCGATGTTGTCAAACACTTTGTTGACGTATGGGAGTACTGGCAACAAAACTAATCAAGCAAATGGCCACAATTTGAGAATGTTCACTAATAGATGAGGAAACACGTTAAATAATGCATCAGAATTATATTCGGCTCAAGTGTGAATGCTGATTCTACTGATTAACGGGCCTGGCCAGGAGAGAGTGAAAGGGAATCAGGAAAACTCAAATCCAGTCGACGAAGTAGTCCCATCACCCACCTTTAAAGAAGCCGGCACAACCATTCAAAAGTTAACGAAAAGCGAAGCCGTAATTTCAGATGGTTCACCAGATTAGACCTCTTCAAGGCCGGTGGCGAAATTGTGGTAGGAAGCATTCACCAGATCATCTGCAGAATTTGGAAAGACGAAAGCATGCCCGACGACTGGAATATCAGTTCCATATGCCCGTCCGAAAAAAAAGCGATCCTACCTCTTGCAATAACTACAGAGCTTCATATATCTCTGCTCAACGTCGCTCATAAGATCCTGTCCAGCGTACTGTGTGAACATCTACAGACGATTTGGTCCGCACTAGTCGACACGGAGTCGCACTGGTCTCCAGTCCGACAAATCGACTATAGACCAAATTTTCACACTGATTCAAATCCTGGAGAAGACCAGCGAGTTTCGAATCGATACGCACCACACTTTGTTTGTATTTGAAAACCATCGGAAGGAGCCCGGAAATACTGATCCGGTTATGTCGCAGCACGCACCACACATACGGGATGCACCATGTAGTTCCGTTAAATGACCATTCGAAATCTGCACCATCAAGGACATGCGGTGTCGTGTACTTTCTTCAATTGGGTACTGGAAAAGATAGTGCGGCGGCCAGCTGTGAACACGGAAGGTATTATCATCTACAAGTCAGACCAACTGTTGGGTTACGCAGATGACATTGACATCTTCGCGCGTTCACAAGGCGCTGTAGTGGAAGCTTATACGGCGGTTGGAGAATAGACGAAACGAGCTGGTCTTAAGGACAATGAGGATATATGCAGGAGATTCGCCGCAGAATCGCCCTTGGCAACCGATGCTACTTCAGTTTGTCTGGCCGCAAAGCTCTTGATTCGAAGGACCAAGATCATACTCTACAAAACTCTTATTTTGCCAGTCCTGCTATATGCAGCCGAAAGCTGAACGGTAAGCAAAACAGCAGAGCTGATTATTGGTGCCTTCGGAAAGCAAAATGCTGCGTCGGATATATGGTCTCGTCTGGGAGGAAGGTGAATGAGGAGTAGACACAACAGTGAACTCTACGAGCTGTACAAACATGTGGATGTAGCCCAAAAGGCAAAAACCCCTCGACTGCACTGGATCGGCCACACCGGACGCATGCGCAGCAATGCTCCAGTGAAGATGGTCTTCGAATCCCAGCTTCCTGGTTCGAGAAGCAGAGAAAGAACGAACCTCCGGTATAAAGACCAAGTATCGCGGACACAAGACAGCTTGGTCTTGATAACTAGAAGCCATCATCATCGATGGAAGGCAGCTATTGCTCAGCCTCAGACCCCACATGAGTCGACCTGAGAAGTAAGTAGTAGAATTCCACTTATAATGTACATGAACATTTCTCATTTCAAACAAACGGAAGAGATTATCTCTCCAATTCTATTCCATGCATGTATAATTAAGCGATTCGGGCGTGCCAGCTACACACCCATCTCTCTGACAAGTCTTTTCTCAAGTGATAATTAAATCATCAAATATTTAGTCGTTAAGTTGCAAATCAATTGAAACCGTTCAGGAAAATCCCCGACGTTCCATGACAGATTAGAATTTATTTCAGCCGGAAAACCCAAATGGATGTTGACAATTGTTCTAATCTGCCATCATTTACGTTGGCTATGGATTGCTTCATCTGTTGGTGTAGTCGGCTCTAAGTAAATAAGATATCCAAGTGAACTTGATTTGAAGGTGGGTCTGATTTTCATCTGCTTAATCCATCTATGTTTTGCTTATCTAAGACAGAGGTAATATAATGTCATCTTATCACTCTTTCTATCGTCCTCCACTCTGGGTTCCCTTACGACATCTGACTAGTTTGAAGGCCAGGATTAGCCATCAACTGTGACGGAATTAACTTCAATCTGATGTTCGACGTTTGTCAACACTGAAACTAAGCAAGCAAAATCTAGATCGACAGAAGTGCCAATCTGCCTTAAGATGACACTTGCTTAAGCGGCAAATCTGAGCTCTAGCACAACTGTTAAAATGATACTAGATGTGTGTTTGAGAACTCTCCATCCCACCGCGTATACAATTCCAACGTCCAAGATTGAGCTGCTCAGGTTTCAGTAAGAATTTCTTCGTCAGTTTTCAAGTAAAGGGTGTTTTTTTTTAGAGGTATAGAACTTTAAGATGGCAACACTATTTTAACTGGCGGCCATTTTGTCAGCTGTCAAGTGATTTATTTTTAGTTTAGTTTGACATTAATAGACTGTCGCTAGAACAACGCTTCCAAATTATGCAAATTTACTTTGAAAATCATGGTTCTGTTCGAAATACGTATCGCGCACTACGTCCACTTTCACCATGCTCACTTTTGGTTGAATGGATACGTCAATAAACAAAACTGCCGTATTTGGAGTGATGATAATCCTCAAGTGTATGTTGAGACACCGTTACACACACAAAAACTGACTGTTTGGTGAGTTGGTGGAATAATTGGTTCGTACTTCTTTAAGAACGATGCTGGACAGAACGTTACAGTCAATGTTGACCACTATAGAGCCAGGTTTACTGAATTTTTCGTTCATCAATTGAACAACCATGATGTGCAGGAGCTGTGGTTTCAACAAGACGGCGCAACATGTCACACAGCTCATGCCACAATTGATTTATTGAAAGAAACGTATGGTAACCGCATAGTTTCACGTTACGGACCCGTGAATTGGCCTCCAAAATAGTGCGATTTCGCGTCGCTAGTCTACGCCGAAAAGTCCGAAGCGATTGACCACTTGGAGGACAACATTCACCGCGTTATTGCCGACCACAAATGTCTCTCCAGATCCTCCAGATTAGACTACGTCCGAACCAGCCGTGGCGGTCATATACCAGAAATCATATTCAAATTATAATGCCAGAAGATTATCTTTCGAATAAAGCGTCAATTTCATGTCAATTTAAAAAAATCATTTTTGTCTTATTCCAACATACCTCCAAAAAAAAAACCACCCTTTACTTAGCAGTGTATGTTCACTTAATTGTTGAACACGTATTCGAGCAGCATAGTCAGTTGTGTTTATGTATAAACGACAGAACGGTGATGATTAGTCTTTCTCAACCGTTTAGGGGTATTTCATCAGATTCCGTGGCTAGAAGTGCGGACTTGCCTTTTATATATTTTCCCAACGTTTCGATGGACTCTACATGTTAGTGGAGTCGCATTGAAGCAGGTGAAGAAGGGGGTTTTTTCACGAGTGATGGGAGGAGTAATACTCAACTCTCCTGTAGGATTGGCCAAGCTGGCTCAATGTTGAAACAGCTTGGAAGATCTGTAATCAGGAAGGCCGAGCTTGGTGTCAAAGCCAAGTTAGCGGTTTTCAATTCAGGATTTGTTCCAACTCTCACCTATGGTCATGAAATTTGGGTAATGACCGAAAGAATAAGATCGCGAATACAAGCTGCCGAAATGATATTTCTTCGTGCTGTGGAAGTTACTCGGCGGGATAGGGCGAGAAACACGGCAGTACTCGAGGAGCTCAATGTTGAGCAGCTCCGTTCTTCGAACGGAAAGGGCTATGCTTTGATGGTTTGGTCACGTGGCACGAATGTCCTCAGCATCACAACTTCCGGGGTGTGCCTTGAATGCGATTCCATCAGGTAGCTTGGCAGACCCAGGACGAGGTGGCTAGACCAAGTCTAAAAACTCGAACGGTTGCACTTGGCCATAACTCCTGAGTTAGAGTCGATGGCGGAGGATCGAGTGGCCTGGAGATCTCTCGTGCGTACATTAGCCCCGCGACCCCTGTAGTGGATCATGCGGGTCAGAAGTTGGTGATGTTTTGATTCTTTTTCGCAAGTTTTACCTGAAATCAAGCAAAAGACTCTGCCTGGTACCCATGGGTAGTCTGAGTTAAAGCTGCCGGTCTTCGTCACGCTACTTCTAATCATCAAGACCAAACTGTCTTGCGTCCGCGGTGCCTTGGTATTTATAGTACCATATATATTCGTTTTCCTCTCCTTCTCGAACCAGGAAGCTCGGATTCGCAACTGAGACATTGGTGTCCACACCTTCGATCTGACAGACCCAATGTAGTTGATTGATTTTTGCCTTCAGCACTACATCCACATCCACATCTTGAGACAGCTCGCATAGTTCGCGGTTGCCTTCTCCTCTATTCACGTTCCTCGCAGACAGGACTATTCGACGCAGGATTTGTCTTTCGAAAGCACCAAGCTCTGGTACATTGCTTGCTTCCGGCTTTCGTCTTCATACAGTAGGACTGGTAAAATTGGGGCAATATTCAAGTAGCTTCAGAGGTTCTGTCTAGTTTCTGCAAGAGCAGGGCATGCACCGAGTTAGATCGTTTCGGCTTCTTCCATATCTCCACAATTCTAACAGAAGACGTCAGTGTAGCGTGAGGAGGGTAAGTTTGCATCTGAGCGACATTAATTTAAGTGATAGCGACAACGTTTTACCATTTTGGAGTTAATGTAATAATATGGGTGGCGCTACAGCCCCTAGAGAGCCGGGGCCTAGCTTCTCAGCAACCACTCGTGTTGTGCGTGCTATTATTGTTCCCTCACGAGTGGAAGGGACGACTTCGAACGGCCAAGTTTGCGAAGCTTTTTCTAGACAGTTGTACTCATTGAGCATTATCAGTGACTCGAAAGAGGTGGGGCAGTGAACATTATTTTTGTCGTACTGGGATTCGAACCTAGACGCCGAGGTTCAAGTGCGTAGGACATACCCACAACGCCACGGCAACCACAAGGGATTTATGTATTGTAAAATCCAAGCTGGACACGGGCCTCTTTATTTACGGCAGACAGGGGCCAGAGTTTTATGACAACTTCGAACGGCGAAGTTTAAGAAGTTGTTTTTTTTAGACAGGATTTTTGAGCAGTGGCTCGAAATTGGTGGAACTGTGAAATGAGTCCGGGCTTCTCCCTGGAACCCTCAGCTTAGAAATTGACGCACCTACCCAGAACGCTAGGACGGCCAAAAAATCGGCCGTCTGTTTATTATGGGATCTTCGCATTTTGAAACAGTTCCATGTGACATTTGGTGTGAGTGCTAGTCCGCTTGAAGTTGGAAAGAGACTACTCTACTGGTTGGCAGAAATTACCAACATAAGGGAGGGACCGAACTAAAGAAAAGAACCATGATCTGACAGTAGACCAGGAGCTTCTTTAGAAAACTATATATGTACATATGCATGCAAGTGTTCAACAAAATAAAGCATCGTCAATCCACTCATAAGCTTTCGGAAGAACTTACAGGACTTCCCCCGAAAATGTCTCCGCAACAGTTTGTTACTGATTCCAGTTTCACGTGGAAAAGAAAGCTTCCACCAGCCACACAAGCAAACAAAGAGCCACACGTAAATCTCCAACACATCTACATCGAATTACACAATCGTTGGATACTATTTGCAATAAAGACCATCTTCAAGCGGGAAGTCAATTCGGTGGCGGTTCTCCATTTTCCACATGCTTCCCAATTGATTGTACTTAGTTGGGAAAATGAAAACAAAAACGCCAGCCAGCAGTCCACGAATGGTCGTCGACTCTTCACGATCAAGGCCATAACGATAGCATTCGCAGAAGCAATTAGTCATGACGACGAATTTCAAAAGTAACTTATGTGCTTACAAATCAATTCTGTGGCTCGATAAATTTCGATTTATTGGTAACAGATGCCAGGCGGTAACACGTTGCGGCAGTCTGCTTATGAAATTGATAATGTCTAGGCAACTGGCTCCGTAGCGGACTTCGTGTGCCTGATACCGGTCTAATCAAAACGCAGTACATAACAATAGGGCACTCACCGGTTGTGTCAGTCTGGTAGATATGTTTGGGATTCACAAATGATATTCCGTAGGAATGCTGTTCACAGTTTTAAAGTCAAGACTCTGTTCAGCGTTTGAAGGTTAAGAATTTCAGTTTACTCTGCACTTAGATTACACTTGTTCAATGATACCCGGTATAAGCGAATTAAATTGATTGCACTAATAAAACGTTTATTTCAACATGAGCACATACATTATTCAATTCATTGAAGGGAACTATTTTTAGCCGACGACCGCACATTGGACGATACACATTCACATATAATTTCCACTCAAATCATATTCCATAAGCAAATTGAGAAGTTGCGGAGGGACAGCCATCAAGTGTCAAATGTGACAGCTGTGGTGAATATGTGCAGGAAGCAACAAGTGTTAATGGTGGTGTTGTAAAATTCGTGATTGTGAATGAGTTGATCATAGTTCACAATGCAACTGAAAGAATTCGATTTTTACAATTTTAACGAGAAAATATTTGAAAATTTGAGCAACAAGTGGAAAAAAAACTGTGAATGTCGTACGTTGTTTTGATTGTTTTAGCGGAGTGGAAAAAAGGGGTATGTGCAAACAGTATGTCATGAAATTAAGCATATACTAGTAACTAAAAAAATTAAAAATGCAAATGCAACGGCATATTATATTTCATTTAATGAAGCAAATAAGAATAGAATACTCAACTAAAGACCAAAACCGTCTGGAAAAACTGCTTCAGTAACCGGAATAATCAACATAGTAGCAAATTTAAGATATTTGCGGCTTTTTCTGAGGTAGTGATGCTGTACGAGCACAAGTGTGAGAAACTGCAACGCTTATTCAAAAGGTTTTAAACTTCCTCCACGAACGCCGAACTATATGCTTATGCTGAAAGCGGGAATATTTCCTCGTATATAAAATCTAATGAAGTACATACTGCGGGTTCTAAAAATGACAGACAACCGACTCCCAATAATTGTTGCCCTACAAACAATTCGTAACCAAACTGCGTGGTTCGAAAAGCGGATGGAATTGGCTCGAGGATGTGGTGTAATACTGAACACGGATGGTACAAACTGGGACAACTTACTGTATCAGATAATAAGACATGCTGATGAACAAGCCAGAATGTACATTTTAGAACACGCGACAGGATCAATACATCGATGTGTATGGAGCCGACTAAACCACAACGTGGAGAGCAGAAATTATTTTAAAGACATCTATAGCACCCAGGAAATTTCAGTAATGGTTACACTTCATGGAGAGCTTCTAAGGCTCTAATAAATTTGTCCCCCATAGAAGTGATCTATGTACCTATACTCTGCAGTATGTACATTTCAGATGTGAGCGAAGATACTCTGCATTTCTTAGGTTAATGTCCAATCCTAAGGGTAAATAGGAGATATATTTTTGGGAAAGACTACTTATCTGAGGAAGAAGTGATGATGAAGTAACCAAGCTGTTCAATTACTGCAAGATATCGCTAAAATATAGAGAAAGTATTCTAAGAGAACGAACTTTTGAAATTTGTATTTAAATTGAGAGTATCTATTTATTATGTACTATTAGCACTATTGTCGATCTGTTAGACGGCAAAGCCCTGCTACTTGATTTTGTTATAATTTTTGTTAAAATATTATTTGGAAAAAAATAATAAAATCCTATATCAACTAAATTGACAATTTTTAATAAAATTTGAAAACAATACTAAATTTCGTAACTTAAATGTCATGATATTTATCAGTTTTTTTTTTGGTAAATGACGCCAGAATGCTTTTTCTAAGCTGCCTGGATTTACAAACTAAGCTTATTAGACCAGGCACTTTACTTAAGCCGCAGTATGATGTCATGATATACAAGAGTGCTAAGGGCCATCGTCAACGTGAGTTCTGTGCCATCCTTCGACGCGTGCACTTGTCGCCGTCCGTGCATCACGCGTGTGCAAAAAAAAAAAAAAAAGACCCCGCGGTCCCTCCACCCACAAAAGCCCCGCGAGTGCCGTCCAAAACAAAAAAAAACAAGTGTTTGTGTGAAGTGTTTCGGTGTCGAGTGCGTTCGGTCCGCTCCCTCTCGCCCCCTTCCTTCACAAGCCACTGCTGCGCATTCTCGGTCGCAACTCCCGTTTGATTTCATCAAGCGGGTTGATGCTATAACTGAGAGTGCGTAGCATCTGACGTAGCGGATTTTAGAAGTGTGAATTCGTTGGTGGACCAACTCCAATCGATGTATGGGCATAACACCTACATCGTTTGTTGTTGGGAAGCTATTACGGAATTTGCACTTCTCAACTCTGCCTTACCACACGCAGTCGGAGTTTGGTAATTTTATATCTCCGTCTTGTTTTCTATGGAAAACTTTAGGGTTGATGTGTGCAATGTTCGTGGGCTAAGAGTGAATCTCTTCGCTGTGTATGTCCACTTGTTTTTATATAAACCAGCTGTCTTGGCACTAAGCGAAACACAGGTAGGTGAGAATACCGAATTATCGGATTTGACCCTGCCCGGATATAGCTTGGTGCCTCTTTTCTTTTTTCACCGCGGTCTCGCCATCTACGTGCGTAGTGATGTAGCTTACCAAATTCAACCACAATATGGCCACTGCTCCAATCCGGAATTTAATTTTCTGTGGTTAAAAATCCATGTCCGTAAGCATTTAATCCACTACTGTTTTATTTACAGAAGTCCAAACTTGGATAGCAATTCAACTTTTAACGAATTTGATGCGCTATCCGATTCCATCTCAAGAATTGTATCCCTGTATCCTCGCACTGAAATTGCAATTGCGGGCGATTTCAATGCACACAATTCTAATTGGCTTAGACATTCAGGCCAGACAACACCCGAAGGAAGGTATTTCGAAATCTTTGCTGAGCTAAACAATCTGACTCAGCTAGTAAATGAGCCCACACGAATACCTGACATCGCAGATCATTCCGCCAACACCCTGGACCTGTTTCTCACCTCTCACCCTGATAAATATTCTGTTGACATACTGTCGCCTCTAGGCTCGTCTGACCATTGTCTCATATCAGCTAATTTCTCGTTATCACCACTCACAGTTAGAGAACAAATTCCTAAAAGAACAGTATGGCTGTACGAGAAAGCCGATTGGAGCGGACTCAACAATTTCTTTCGGAATTTTAACTGGTCATTATGCTTCCTCGATAGCGACGTGGATGCCGCTGCTGATATGATCACAAACATTCTTCTGCTGGGCATGAGATCCTTCATTCCGCATAGAGTGAAAAGTATCAAGCCCAAAGAAAATGCATGGTATGACTCGAGCTGTAAAGAGGCTATCAGGTTGAGAGAGTTGAATTTCCGGGCATACAAAGCCAACCCTACTGAGGAAAACCGGAATAAGTTTAAACGGGCCAGAAATGACTGCAATGCAACTATCAGACGTGTGAAATTCTCCTATGATCAAAAGTTGAGGCAAAAAGTGCTTCAATGTCCCAAAGGTAGCAAAAACTTTTGGTCATTTGTAAAAAACATAAAGAATTCCACCTCGTCTTCAATTCCCACGCTCATTTACAATGACATTCCAGCTGTCAGCTCTTTAGACAAAGCCAATCTGCTTGCGGCGCATTTTGCAGCCAGCTCAACAGCTTGGGTCCGTTGTCTTGTTGAAAATAATAATCCGAGTTCAGTCAAACTCAATGCGTTATGTGTATTATTTTAGGCTACCGATTATACGATCGATATTTTTGAATCAGAAAGATCTCTTGAGGCATCCTGATACATGCATTTTCCATGTAGTACCACGGTAGACAGCATATACATAATTTTAACCTCATTCACCGCAAAATCCATGTTGGCCGCCTACGATTCAATGTCAGCAAACTCCTCATTGACAGCAGGTTGCTCACTATCTTCCGCGTATGGCAGCGATAGTGACCTACCAAATTATTGACGAATGATTTCATATTTAGGATAATTATCCCCAATAACTTGAATGTATGAAGCTTATTATGTCTTCTTTTGGAGGATCAAAGACCATTGCCCTTGTTGCCATTGGCATCGTACAGGTATGTGCTGATGCTGGGAACAAGGTTAACGATGACAAAGCAGAGGTTAGGTAATTTCCAGAACGTCTGTTCAATGGAATCTACATGTTAGTGGAGTCCTATTGAAGCAGGTGAAGAAGTGTGTGTCTCGGGGTCTTTTTCACGACTGAGGATTGGCTGTTTCAAAATTGACCCAACTTGGAAAATCTGTAATCAGGAAGGCCGAGCTTAGTGTCAAAATTAACGGTTTTACACTCAGTTGTCATTCCAACTCTCACCTAACGGCAGTGCGCGAAGCACTCAACGTTGAGCTGCTTCTTCGAAAAGAAAGGACTATGCTTGGATGGTTCGGTAACGTGGCCCGAATGTCCCCTTCATCACGACGTCTGAGCCTTGAATCCGTTGCATAAAGGCCCTAACCCGTAGAATCAGTTGCGTTTATAATCCGCAAACTTCTTATTTGACAGATTGCAAAGAAGCGCCCAATGAATGCGAACGTTGCGTCTGAAACCCACAGAACCCCACTACGACAACAGCTGATTGCAGTGATTTATGTGGGAGTGGAACTGTCAAAGTATGAAAGAGTTTAAAAGTTGGCCAATATCATCGGTCGTTATGCATTCCACATGTGGGCCGCATTTGCTGTCTCCCTACCTTTTAAGGGCCATTCGTATGAGCTACGAATTGCGAACTTCGCAAATGCAGACACTCCGTTCATATGGAGTTTTCTCATTTGCAGAGAAGAATTTATGAAAACAGACGAATTGTTTGGTCGTGAAATTGTGAATCGCTATTGCCTGTTTGTGTATTGCGTTCTCAGCTTGACAAGTCGCATGACTGTCTTTTGTTGAGATTTTTGTCGATAAAAAACTCGATAATTCAAGTGGTTTATATTTGCTGGGAAATAGTTGTTTCTGGAAGTTCGCGACTCATATGAATGGCCCTTTAGTAGGTCTTATGAGTTGTCGACAAGACGCAACGAATTGTATGGGTTTGGGCCTTAACTCCTGATGAGCTAGAGTCGACGGCGGCGGATCAAGTGGCATGGAGATCTCACAAGTGTTCTTTGCAGTTTGCCGCAGCGACCTCTCTAGTCGATCATGCGGGTCAGAAGATGATGATGTCGATGAGAAATAAAAATAAAACGCATACTTTTTTTTTCATTCAGATGAATTATTTTTAATTTACCAAAAAAAAAATATATTTAAAAAAAGAGAAATTGCAAAAATTTTAAATTATTACAACACAGAATAAGAATATAACAGCTACTTAAAACTTATACAATAATTATTACGATTCTGCTTTTTTTTTATTATTTTTCTTCATTTTTTGTTTTGTAATTCTGGTTTCTTTTTTTCTTTTGTGTGTGTGTTTTTTTTTTATATGTATATATAGATTTACTTTTTATAATTAAATTTCTTACGCCTTACCTCGTAATTACCTCTTACTTTCATTTTATATATATATATATATTGTTTTCTTTATATTACAAAATACATTATGCTTACGAAAAAAAAAGAAAGAGTGAAACGAGAAAAAAGGAGAAAAATGAAATCAACATAGTTGTCCCTTAACTTTTGTGTGTGTTTCCTTTTGTTTTCCTCCCCTCGTGATGATGTTGAAATGTGAGGGAAAGCGAGTGTGACATACGGACAGACATACGTTTGAACAAAATGACACAATTTGTTTGCTTTTTTTTTCCTGTTTTAAATTACTTAAAATGAAGATGCTTAGAAGAGAAAAAAAACCGTAATTATAATTAGTATAGCTAGAGTTTTCTTATTTTTTCTTGTTTTTCGTTTCGTTTTTTTTTTTTTTTTTAATATACAAAAGAATATGTTTGTTTTTGTTTTTTGTTTTCTTTATACACTTGTTAGTTGTCTCGTCTTATTGCCGCAACAATTTTGTTTTTTTTTTTTTTTTATTTATTTTTACAATATTTGTTTGTAGGAAAATAAAGAAGAATCAATTCGATTATTTTTCACTCTCATTGTTTCGAACAAATGGAAAAAAATAATATTTAACAATTATTTAAAAAAATTTGGCCGCAAGTTATATCGTTCATTCGATTTAAATTATACAAACGTTGTGAATAAAAACAAAAAAAAAAAGGAGATGAAAACAAACATCATAAAGTGTCTTCACTTAATACAACAATTTAAATACAAAACGGTTCGTTCAGGTGGTACCATATGCTTACATATATCGACAAAAAGAAAAAATGAATCAAACAAACACAAAAATACGAATCTCCTCTTTGCCCTAAAAAATATAATCGTCTGCTTCATTTGCCTGTGAATGCATTGCATTCGAGTTAAGATTAAATTAATTTACTTAGAAACAAAAAAAAAAAAAAATAGAAAAAATCGTACAAAACAGAAAACCTTGCCTTTCGCACTTAAACAAAAACTGAGGGGGCGTGGTTTTGCTTCGATTATGTGTCTAATCAAATAAGTAGTATGTAATATCAACAACATGCACAGGTCCATTCGGGAGCAGGCAGGATTCTGAAGGGTGATGGGGGATTAATGGGCTTAAAGCCTCTCTCTCCCCACGGGGGCGGGCATAGACTTTGAAAGATGCGAGAAAAATAGGAGACCTTTAATAAACTGGTTTACTAACTATACGGATCTTGCTATGAAAGAACAAAAAAAAAAGTAGGTTTGATTTTATTTTGTAAAACTTTAGAAAGAAGAAATTAAAAGTACTTGTAAGTATAAAACTAATAATACTCTCTAAAATCTAGTGTTGTGGTTTCTATATGTATACATATATATATATATTGTTTCTTCTTAAGTTTCCTGGTTTACTTTAAATTTTAATATAATATATATTTATATATATATATCCTTTTCAAATTTATACTTATTTACTTCATTTTTTATTTTTATTATTTATTTTTCATGTAGGCACTATTTTTGGAAAATTCCTTTTATGTTTCTTATTTTTTTTTTTTATTTTCAATTTATTCATATTTTTTTCTCTCTCTCTCTTTCTCTCTCTATTTTTACTCTGAAACTCGTTTGTGTCCTTATTACGTTTGTTTGTTGTTTTTTTGTTTTTAAATTAATTATATATCGTATTTTACTTAACGGTGGATTGGATTCAAGTGATCGGATGAGAGCGTGGAATTATGCTTTCTCGTTGGATATGTTTTTTGGTTTGATTTGTAGACTTTTTTTCCTTCGTTATTGATGAGATCAGTTGTTTTATACTTTAATTAAAAAAAAGAAGAGAGGATGAAGAACAGGCTATTTAAGACTTGAATGGTCGCTGGTCGCGCTTTGAATGCCGGGTGTGAGCGGGAGTTTCCAGTTAAATAAAAATACTTTTAAATTGTTAATAAATACGAACACAAAAAATAAGGACAACGTAAAATACATGAACTGTTGCAGTTAAATCCTTCTGAAAGTGGGTGCCTTTGGAAGAGCAATGTGTGTGCATGTAGTCGTCAGGGAGCGACGTCTTGGACTAAGCGTTACAATAGGCAGCTGTAGCCCCTAGGCCATCTAACTACCAACATCGGAAACGAGATAAAACACGGAATAACTCTTGTCAAAGGCAGTTTCTTTGCATTCAAGAAGCCTCGAGTAATGAAGCCAAGCTGACTTTATACAAAACATTGACCAACCTAGTCCTGCACTGGGGACAATTTCAAAAGCGGATGAACATGTCCAAAAGCGGAACAACTTGGCTAGTGCCTGAAGAGTCTTCAACTCCGAGTGCCACAACAAAGCGCACACAAATCTAGAAGGAACTCATCCAACTTGTTGCGCGCAATTGAAAGCAGCTACCTAGAGAATCTAGAAGGAACTCATTTAACTTGGTGCGCGCACAAGACTTGACGGAACTCATCCAACTTGGTGCGCGCACACATCTAGAAGGAACTCATCCAACTTGGTGCGCGCACACATCTAGAAGGAACTCATCCAACTTGGTGCGCGCACAAATCTAGAAGGAACTCATTCAACTTGGTTTGCGCGCACCAACCTAAAGATCGCGCGATCTGCAGAGGTTTGTTGGTTCAATCTCTCTTAAACTTAAGCCTCAGATTGTGAGCATTCACGTAAAGTTGTGGTACATGGTGCCATGTCTACTGCTCGTCACGCCAAACACACATGTATCCTCTGTAAGTTAGCCAGAGGAGGATGCAAGGCATGTCTGACGAATTACATGTGCACTTAGCCGATTCTGTGCTCTTGCATTAATGGTGCCACGAGAATAGACTAGCCATCGTAGGCTTTAGTTATGTATGCACATGTAGGGTGCCCTAATATACACAGGGTACTTCAAAACGAAGACCTAAAAGAGTGTCATTCTCTTCTCCGTTCTCTGGACATTGGTCTTTCTATCATTTTGGACTCTATTCACGAATAGAATTTGAATGTATCACCACGTTTCAGTGAGAAAGAGACGAGCGAGAGTCGGCATATTTGCGGAACATGTCCTTTCCTTTACAGAATCGAGGACCCTGCATTACAGGTGAGAAATGAATGCCATGCCTTCAGTTCAACTGAAAAAACATCTGGAGGGCAGGCACCTTCAAATGAGTCTGCCAAAATTGTTGTTTTCGGTCTGAGAAGCAAATTATGTGTCGTCTTCTCAGATTTCTCAAAGAAACTGAAGAAAAACAGTCTGGATTCTGTATAAAAGTTCAGAGAACATGCACGAACTGGTCATTTTGATCGTCTTCTCAGATTCTAGCTCAAACCGAAGAAGTCAATGCTCTACTCGACTCGACTCGACTCTGTAAAAGGACTGTATTCCAAATAGACGCCTAGGTTTTGTTGATGCTGATCTTCTTCTCTAGAGATCGTCTTCTCTCGCGATCGTCTTCTCTCGAGATCGTCATCTCTCGAGATCGTCTTCTCTCGAGATCATTTTCTCACGAGATCGTCTTCTCTCGCGATCGTCTTCTCTCGAGATCGTCTTCCCTCGAGATCGTGTTCTCACGATATCGTCTTCTCTCGAGATTGTCTTCTCACGAGATCGTCTTTTCTCGAGATCGTCTTCCCTCGAGATCGTCTTTTTGCGATATCGTCTTCTCTCGAGATCATCTTCCCTCGAGATCGTCTTCTCTTGAGATCGTCTTCTCTCGAGATCGTCTTCTCTCGAGATCTTCTTCCCTCGATATCGTCTACTCTCTCGCATCAATTATAAAACGACTGTGCTCCAAGAGTGATATGAATTTGTTTTTTGAACGCCTGTAAGAGACAACACTCGAGCACTCGAGAGGAACAGGCTCAACTTCAAGTTGTACGCAGCATTTATAAAAACATCTCCCAGGGGACCGATAAACCCAATCGTCGAGAAGAATGACTCTAGTTTGTAGAAATTTAACCTAGAACAAGAAGGAGATCTCAGCCAAAGTGTGGCCTACTAAACATGCAATCGACTGCACTTCAAGCGGTAACTCCTCAAAGGATCTAGTGCAACATACGAAATAAATAGAATATCTAACAGAACAAGTACAGGGTGTAAATCGATTCAACGACGTTTCAGGGAAACAAAAAAAAAGACCACACCTTCCTTCTTCCACATGACCTTAATCCAAAGAAAAACAAAAAAAAAAAAAAAGATTTTGAAACACAATTTTCTACAAATTTAAATACAAAGCCTTAACGTATCTAGTACATGTAAATGGACGGGTTTTAGATTTAAATAAAATACTTCCGGCTCGCACTCAATGCATCCCCGACCGAGTGCCATTCAAGTCTCAAATCAAGTTTCATATTCAAAAAAGTAAACCAAAAAACAAAACCAAAAGCGAACAAAATAAAACAAAAACAATACAATACCCTAACCATCTAGAGAATTAAATTTGGTACATATCCTACAAAAGAATAAACAAAAATAGAGAAGAAAAAAACAAAACAAAACAAAACACCAGACATGATCGTCTTCATGTGTAGAGTTCCCAAATTTAATTCCGACCACAATTCCCTCTTCTCATCAAATCACTGCTCTCATCGTGGCGCAATGAAGCCGACGCGGCTGTAACCACTCTCGATTGCACGATTCCCGACGAGCTTAGTGGCGTTATTGGCGTCGTCATACCACCACCACCACCATCACCACCACCACCTTTAACGATGCTACTCAAATTCAATGCGTTCTCATGCAGACAACTTGATACCACTGCATCGGCATGATGATGATGATGATGATGATTATGATCGTCAACATAGTCAGTGGGTAATTTTAAAAAATGCAATGGCGACGTACCCATAAGGGAGGTCTTGCTAAACGACGCCATTTGTCGAATTGAGTCGTGATCTGCGTCTGCAATGATAATGCTATTGCCGCCACTACCACCATGCGCATGTGTAGTAGAGTTGTTATCAATTATGTTTAAATTATTGTTGTTGTTGCTGTTGTTGTTGTTGTTGTTATTGTTAAGAGTTAGATTTAAATTTACACTAGTCTCGTTACTAAGATTATTATTGTTTTTTGACCCCGTTGCTTCCATGTCCTGCGATAAATTACAAGAGATTTGAACTTTATCCTTAATCGAAGAACTATTACTATCGTTATGTCTAGTGCTATTCATGTTACTACTAATCCTACTAATTAAATTACTATGATATCCTCCAGATGATAATGTTGTTGTTGCTGATGATATTGAAGATGATGCTGATGCGACAGATGGCATCGTTGATGAGTGCAGCAGTGACGGTTGCAGCGGCAATGTCAATGGCAATGGCAACGGCAGCGGTAGCGTCGGTTGTGGCGATAATGATGATGGCGACTGAGGCGATGATTTTATTGATGTTGAATACTTTACTGCTGATTGATGGTGTTGTTGTTGTTGTTGCTGATGCTGCTGCTGCTGTTCATCAGTTATTGCTATTGTGCTATCTACAATTTGTGGTGGTATAACCACCGTTGAATGATGCTTTGCCATTGCAACCGCTGTCACAGAAGTCACAGGTGATGGCATTAAACCCAAATAACTGCTGCTATTGTTTAAGTTCATTGTCTCTGTGTTGTTATTGTTGTTGCTGCTACTATTATTGTTGTTGTTTCTATTGCTGTTGCTGTTGTTGTTGTTGTTATGTCTACTACTACTACTGCTGCTGTTGGTATTATTGTGGCTTAGGCTTAAATTATTGTTCTCATTAAGATTGCTGCTATCATTATTATTGGCCAATGGAAGAAGCTCATGCTATTCCTTTATCAATCGATAGATATGATGTGTTGCCCCACTATTTTGAGCGGCCACTTCAAATACGTATGCTATGCAGAGGAGGGTTTCTTGTGTGTCACGTGATGCAATTACCTAACCACACAAAAAAAAAAAAAAACAAACAAAATCCATATAATTCCAATCTATGTGTGATTGAGGGCGTTTAACAAACCTGTAATATTGTAAAATTCTCCAGGACACTATTCATCATGTATCGTTCAGGTAGGTTCTTCAATTTTTGTATAAAATTTATCATGTACTCGCACATTGGTGACTTCTGTATGCGATAGACGAAACGTCCATTCTCAAGTCTAGAGTATTCCGTTTCGACTTTTTCCACAACCTGACTACCAAACGAACATACTTTCGTTGAGCAGATAAGGACGACATTTTCATTGCTTTCATATCTGCAAAAAAACAAACCGAAGATCCATTAATTCAAAGCTGATCCCGAGTCGCTGGTAAAGATCACTTACTGGCTGGTGACGCCATAAAAGACGCCCGCTTCTCCTGAAATCTCTGTGTTAAGATCCGCCCAACATTTCACTAAGTAGAATGCATTTTGCGGGCCCTTCTCATAGAGATCCTTCAGACCACCACTCTTTTCGGGGAATTTATCGGATATTTGTCGAATGTCAACAGACTGCAAAGAAACATTGATTAGTCTATAAACCGGGAAAGAACAGGATTTAGTTTACCTCTAGCAGTGGGTCTGTGTAGGACGGTTTGCCTCCAAGCTGTACAAAAATGTGCCGCTGATACTGAAAAGAAACGCAAACATCCATCAACTCTCAAAGAACTTCACGCAAAAATTTAGTTAAAACTTACCATCTCATCTCTTTGGATTTCCATGAACGCGGAGAATTCTAGTAAACGGAATTTGTGCGTCGCTATCGCTCTGCCCTCCCATGGTGGCTGAGCTGGCGGAAGACCTGCTTCTATATCACCAGACACAGCTGTGGATGGTTTACCGGCGGGATATGGTGGTTGTGGAAATGGCTTTATGCTGGAAAGATATTCTCTACTTAATTAATTCATTTACTATTCAGTTCTTTTTATCAGTTCGAGTTATATAAACTTACTCTTGCGAGGTGCTCGGCTGCAATCCGGGTTGCCAGAATTGCTAAAAGAAAGAGAAAAAAAAAATGCAAAACGTAATGAATACTCGGTAGTGGATGTGTTTGAGAAGAGATTGAATTGGAAAGTGGATAGATGAAGAATGAGAAGAAGACTTGGTTTTTATCTACTGTTAAAGTTTTAGCCCAGCTCCTTGACTAGTTACTTGACATACAACACATTCGAGTTAGATGGCGAGAGTTACTTGTGACATTTAAAGCATTTAGAGCATGTGATCTAAGCATGATGATACCCCGGGTTCCTTGTTGTAGGAACATATCCCTAAATCCTGTCTGTTCTTAAGCTTGAGAAGATGCATTGATTGAAGTTGATCAGCCACCAGAAGAAAGTGTGCAAGAAATGATGATGACAAGTGGCATTCGTTGACTTTGAACCCATTAGTTTCACAACAGCGCTTTGTATAATTGAAGGAAGATGTGTAAAGTGTTTTAAGAGTCCTTGTGGAGCTGACTGTGTGTCTAGCCGTCTCAAGAGAGGACTGTCCTTGATGATTGATGCAAATATGTGAAGGCAATGAGAAGAAGACAAAAGGCAGCCATAGAGGTTTAAAAGCGGAAGGAGTAAAGTGGGACTTTAATGTAGACACAGCTCAGATATCGCTGAGTGACTTCGCTTCACACACTTCTGAGTTGTAGGGTAGAGAGGAGTGGATGACGGGTCTTCAAATCAAAAGGAAGTGTTTAAAAAAGAGCATTGCGATTGCTGGTTGAGGCCCATGTCCATCCCGAACTGCAGTGTCATCAGAAGAAAAACCAAAATCAGTTGGAGGCGACCCATAGCCAGTTGAAGGTATGTGGTAAGGTTTAGTCAGTGGGTAGACGCGCCAAAGCACGTCTCACTTAGGTCCTAGTGGAACCATTGTGATGCCCAAAAGTGGAATAGGTTCTTCCTTACACCTTTCTCGTACCCATCGTATCATATCGGCTCATTGTGGTGTGTAGTTGAATCTGCAGATATGCAACTTTAGGTTAGGTTAGGTTCAGGCAGTAATCACATTTATGCCAGCATAGGCTCGAGCGGATTTAGAAGATCCTACTTCGTAAACCAATTGTTGGTTTTGACAAAACGGTGAAGATAAAGCTGACACCACTAGTATTGATAAGCTCTGGCAGGCTTTTGAAAAAGTAAGAGACTTCTCCAAGAGAGGACACGGCAAAAGCAGAGAGGCTGGACGATGGTTTCGCCCTCTTGTTCATCCCTGCAACTTCTGCAATTTCAGCAGAAGTCATTGTAGGTGCCCAATTTCGCAGTATAATAATAATGTGGGTGGTAAGTCGGTGTACACCAGGGAAGCGTCTTAAGTCCTTTGCTGTTTAGAGTTGTCCTTGATTATCAGCCTGAAGGAAAAGTGACGGACCCAAAACTGCATCAGTTATTCATTCAGAGCCATCATAAGTGATGATCAAACTTCCCTGCAACGAGCACTTGATGTGTGGGTGGATGTTTTGGAGGGGAATGGGTACCGCATTAGCCAGAAAAAGACCGAGTACCTGTGCTGCACATTCGCCAATCCACTCAGGCCTATTCCAGGCACTTATTTGAATGGAATAGTGCCGCCCAAGTGTGAAAAGTTCAAATATCCGGAATCTATGATCAATAGCGAAGGAACCTGTGATGACGATATCAATCATCGCGTAAGCGTAGGGCGGATGAAGTGGCGGGAAACCTCAGCCATCTTTTGCCACCTAAGCTGAAAGGAAGGCTCTATACCGCAGTTGTACGTCTGGCGCTCACACACGGTCCACAATGTTGGACAGCGTACAAAAAGTATGAGAGCAAACTAACGGCAACTGAGATGTGTATGCTTCGCATGACAGCAGGAGTAACAAAGCTAGGTAGAATAAGAAGTTCAAACATCGGAGGTAGCCTTCCCGCCAAAGAACCCATCTCTAAGAAGGTTAAGAATGACCGGCTCAGTTGGTATTGTCATGTTCAAAGGAGAGATCCTTCGAACACCGTTAAAATGGCAATATCAATCAAAGTACCAACGCATGCACCTATGAGAGGCAGGCCTAAAAACTTCTGGATCACACAAATGCCAAAACACCAGCATTTGATCGGCCTCAGTGATGAAGTGATCCGAGATAGGGAGGCCTACCCATATTTTTTGAGGTCGAATCGGCGAACCCCACAGGTGGTCCAGTAGGGATGCAGTAATTCAGATCATAACCTCGTCGAAAAACGTCCGAGGTGGACGAGGGCCAGAAATCAATCAAATTCTCAGTCATTCGAAGCACCTCTCACGTATTCACAGAAGCAGAAAAAACCACAAGCTGTCAAAAGCGGTAAGAGATGAAGAAGTTGGATGTTTCTATTAGTTGCTGAAATCAAACCTTGGCCCAGCTTCTACAGCCACTCGTATCGTATCATGAAGGGACATACACCAAACTCGCGATTATGGAGAAGCTTTTTCTATACAGGAATACCCCTTGGATGTTGTCAGTGACTCCGAAAGAGCCGTGAATTATGAAAGTAGCTGGTGTCGCGGATTGAACTCAATACCCCCTGCGTTGAAGTCGACGCACCTAATATTCCACTCGGCCACTTTAATGGCACAATGATCAGTAATAACGCCAATAAGAAATTTAAAAGCAGGTCTGCGTCACTTCCGCTTAGTCTAATAAAACCATGTGAGCCTTTAGAGTGGAAAGTAGCCCACAATTGTTTCGTAATGAGGCATATGTTGCCCACAGGTCAACCACGATTAGTTGAATTAATGGATTCAAGCACAAACAATTTGTTGTGATTTGAAGTAGCGCGAGGAGCGAAGAGCGACGAACTACTGCCCTTTCTAGTGAGTTCGTCCGCCCATCGCAATATTCTGGAATGCAACAATTTGCTAAAATACTTGACCATCTCGTTGAGAGAGATAGCAGCGTGTTCAGGGACGTCTTCGCATAAAAAGTGACTGCAACCCGAGACTTGATCGACGACAGGTTGTCAGAACCTGTATGACGAAATCTAATCAAAAATAGTTTTTAAGCCAAAACAAAACTTGTAGCCTAGAATAACACTACAATGCTTCAGTAATCGAAATGTTAAGAAAATATTTAGATCCTTTGAGTAGACTCCAGATCCAACACCTTCGCCCATCTTCAATCCATTTGCGAAGATTTGCAGAGGACTACCCAATGTCTGGTAGTCAGACTTCCAGCTGGATTTAGGCGATGATAGGTGAGAAAATCTTTTCAACCCGGGATCAGTGTCATAAGGTCTAAATCTAAATATGTCAATGGTGATAGAATGAAGAGAACCGATTTCCTTCCACATGTTCAGTGTGTTCGCAGTCTGCCCGTTGTGCTGGCCGCTACACATGTCTGCCGATTCGGGGGAAAGTAAAGGAGTGTGTTCAGAGCATCTGCTTAGGCTTATGCATTTTCGTTAAATCCAGAGGGCGCTCAGTTTAGTTCAAATTCGTTTATTGAACTAGTTCGTTATGTTAGTTCATTCAGTTCCATGTAGCTCACTGCACAGGATATAGAGTCTTTGTGCGATTTTCACCAGTTCACACATTCGTGCACATACAATTTTAAAAACCACCGGCAACGCAACGATGCTCGATGTTCTTGTGCTGCGGTATAGTTAAACAAAAACAACCCTTATGTGCACATATACACACAAATCAAATCACTCAATTTAGTTCAGTTTAGTTCGATTTAGTTCAATTATTCTTGCTGAATTACATGTATGCAGAGTTCGGTATGTATACCTGAGTTTGTTGAACTACTGAACTAAATGAACTAAAATAAAATTGAATTGTGCACTAGTTCACTTGTTAGAGCTATTTTTTGAACTAGCTCGTTCGTGAACTACACAAGTTTACTGCTGACGTTTAAGGCGGCTACAATTGGAATCCTTTTAAAGCATTGTTCAACATATTGCAACTCCTGATACGAAAACCCAGCGCACCATGTGAGGTTGTAATCCCTGACCTGCTCCCATGGCCTCTTGCAGCACTTCAAAGCTGTGAACGATTTGCTGACACGCTCTTCGGCCTCCTTGCTGATATCTAAAACCAAAGCAATGAAAAGACATCCATCGCAAGGGAGCTTATGATTGACAAAATTCAGATCTTGCGTCGTGTTGTGACTATTATGGCGCGGCGAGTACATACTTTAACTACCGACAAGGATTTGCTACGTCATCTCCTCTAGTGAGTCATATTTCATCGCTCTAGTTTTAAAGATAAAGTCTTCGACTTCGAACCTTTGAAACAACGCAACAGTGGCGCACCCAATTGTAAAGGATCTCAACCAACTTGGCGTGAGAAACTGGAGACAACTAGCAAGAGATCGCATCAGTTGGAGAGACTTATTGCGGCCCAGGTCCACTCCGAATTATAGGGCCACAAAGAGAAGAAGAAGAAGGAAGCTGCATGAGACATAACTTTAGTCTTCAAGAATTTATGGCAACCGAGTGGTCTAAGAACTTTTAAAGCTGGTATTGACAGCACACTGGATCCATGTCAGGTTCTAATTAGGCGGTCTTCCTGAACACTATAGCCCAACCTAAGCAAATCAATATACACGTGATTCTTTAAACATCGACTCTCAGAGCAATGAATGACGGTGATATGTACATATGTATGTAGGTTGAGACGCTTGATTGAGTGCACTTACACCTGGCTGTTCCATTATAGTGCTCCTGACGATGATAAAGAGAAAACAATGCCTTTCATCCCCATTAACAGGAGTGTAAGACGATGCAATTTCGAAATGAATAACGGCCAGCGGAAATTGATTCAATTTTGCAACTCTCTTACGATTTCTATTTTCATTTTTATTACAAAATCAGATCAATTGAACGACGATCGCGGACAAAGTAATGGACCTTAATAGTGAAGCTACTGCCATAAAAACAGCTTCCAACGATGTAATAGTTTCAGATTAGGCCATCGGACGTTGTAAGCAGTAGTAAAACGATCAGTTAATTCCTTGATGATCCCATAGACATTCAGAGGAGCGCTTGCAGTCGTAACACATCTGCTGCATGCAATTAAGGGTATTTTGAGGAGATGGAGATTTCATGATAGGATCGTTAAATTTTTAACCACAAATTGTAATGATGAAAGGCGGTCATTCGCGTAACGTGTAAAGTGGACAAAGCTAAAATGCTTGCTTCTGAAAGGCGCCATAATGATCGAGGTGAGAGCGATTGAGACTTGGTTTCTTGCCAAAAATGGTACCAACTGGAGACGAGAATGCAATCTAAAGATAATCATTGACAGATCGGTGAACTTCATGGACAATGCTCGGTCATAAGTCATAAATGTCCCCCGTTGGACAATGCTAATGACAAACGCCATGAATTCCTGTTTTTTTTTCTGTTTTTGTTCACTCTTCGCTTGTCGTCACATCATTAAAGTAATTAACGACCAACAGATGAAGTCGCTTTAAATCAAAAACGCATTACGTTCGAATATTTGACGTTGAGTGGCTCTCATATTTTTTTTTTTTATTTGCAAATGTCAAGTCACGTGCAATAAAAATCCAATAAATCACTAAAAGCCGCATAAAAGAATTACGAATAGATACCCTAGAAGACAGAAGCATTCAAGATGATCAACCATGTCATCACTAAATTTACTCGTTTTCTTTTATTTTACAATCTTGTGGAATATCCCATCATTCGGAGCAGCTTTTTCGAGGGGGGTTAGTAAACGTCAAGTGGCTCACCATGGCGGGTACAGTATTGTTAGACACATTTGCTTTTAGTACAGTACGAAGCAAAAACATTGAAATTAAAACAGAAGACGACCGAGTTTTGGTTTTACTCAAAAATTCCGGTTGGAGGGAGAGAGAGAGCGAGTGCGAGATGTGAAATAACCTTAAAAATATATACAATATCCCAACAACAACAAATAGCATTTAATGGAGTGTACAAAAACATATACGTGTGTGTGTGTGCGTTTGAGTATGATTTTGTAGTAAACAACAAATCAAATGTTTCACTTTAAGGATTAAATAAAGAAGAAAAAAAAAATGGCGAAGGCGGCAGCAAAAAAAAATAAAGCGCATTGCGTAGCACTCATGAGACTTGTTGCACAGGCATCTCTTTGAGGTTAATGAAACATTACAAATGCAATGTGTAGGAGAACAATTAGATTAGGTTGTTGGTTTAATTTTTTTTTTTTGGTTTGTTCTTACACCAGGATACAACGGCGGATGGTGCAGTGAATGGTGTAGATGATGCGAATGAAGTTGCGACTGTTGTTGCAGTTGATGGTGTTGTTGTTGTTGCTGTTGCTGGTGCTGTTGTTGTTCAAGTTGCGCCAATGTCGGCAATTGCGGTAGCGTCTGATGTGAATGATGTTGTGCGGCAGCGGCTGCAGCAGCAGCAGCGGCGGCGGCAGCAGCGGCTGATGCTGATTGCTGTAGGGCAGCTAGACTTTTTGCAGCCGTAACAGAGACTATTTGCGCACTCGACATATTCGACATTGTTTGGAGGGTTTTCTCCTTGCCACTGCTATTACCTAGATGATCCTAGAAGAAGTGAAGGAAGGAACGGGACACGTGGTTGTGGTTTTTTTTTTTTTGATTCATTTCATAGTTACATACATACATACTATATATTTTTTTTTCTTTTTTAGCTTGCTCTGAGATTTAAGATTATTTGTTGTTGTTTGTTTGTGTTATCCTTGAGAGGACTGAATATTAGGATTTTTTTCTTCTTTTATTATGAATTTTGCATGACGATTCATTGGATGAGGGTTTGTTTAGTAATGGTTATGGTGACGATATCTGCTGGTGGTGATGGTGGTTACTGGTTAGGAGAGGCTTGATGATGATCCTGTGGTTAGCTTACAGTGATGATGTGAAGTCGATTTCCGAAACTAACTACCGAGTAAGAATGATGATGGGGGTGAGTGCTTACAATGCGATTGGTGTGTGTGTGAAATGAAACAAAAATGTCCAAGAGTTCGTGTGTATTTGAATGAAGAAACTGTCGTGTCTGCATTTGCAATAAGAGTGGCGTATGAGGGCATGCTTCAGTAGTAATCAGTCGTCAGTTATTCTTAATTAAATGGAAACACCATAAGGATCAGCTAATCCACTGGCTGGCTCCAAAGTTCCACTGCACATGCAAGTACACTGGATCGACTACAAACTGAGCTAGTCGACAGCGACTATACTCCTCCGATCCGTGATTTTTAAATTCTCTTTCGGTGCTACTTCCCAAGAAGAGAGGAGTGGATCAATGATCCCATCAATAATTCGACTATCCATGTATACTTAGAAGGATCGAAGATAGAAAAAGGGACAGGTGCTCTATCAGAACCCCTGACTACAGCAGTGGTTTTCAAGCGGAGGTTCTGGCAGTCACGGAAGCGGCCAGAATGACATAAATGATGGAAATACCACCGGCTGATATTGATAACATGACCTGGCCCGTGGCGTTGTGGATCTGTTCGTCGATTCCTACGCACTTGGACCTACCGTGTCTAGGTTCGAGCCCTGGTACCACAAAAACTTGGCCGTTCGGAGTGAGTTGGCATAAAACTGTAGGTCCCTTCCACTCATGAGAGAACAATAGCATGCACAACACGAGTGGTTACTGAGAAGCTAGGCTCTGGCCCTCTACGGGCTGTAGCCCCACCCATATTATTATTATTATATTATACTGATTATACAATTTTCAATTTTGCCAAGATTAATCAGTTCCAAGCTGCCTCGAAGAGCCCATAGTTCTTACCACGGTGCACTCTAAAACTCTATACTGGGTCCCGGGCCATAGAAACATAACCGGCAGACAAGCAGGGGATGAGCCTCTTGCGGATGTCAAGAAAAAAGGTGGATGACACGATAACAGGAGACGCTAGTAAAAGGTGGAACTCTCTAGCGATACCACTCGGACCGACAAACTCCTTCAATGAGCCAAGAAGTTGCTATCGATGGTAGTCGTAACTGGTCATAATCATCTGAAGTACCATGAAATGGAAATGGGACTAGCCAACTAGCCAGACTGCGCTGACAAAGGAAAAAAAGACGACACTCCACATAACCTCTGTCACTGCCCTAGTTTCGCAAGTTAAGCCACGAGTGGTACATGTCTTCCAAGACCTCCAGGATCTAAAACAATATTTCTTAAATTAATGTAATTTTAATGTAAGCGTATGAGGATGGCTGACAAACATGGCAAGCACGAAGTAGGAGTTAAGAGGTTATATTCCCCCATGGGCATCACAATGGGTCCAGCAGGATATAAGTGAGACGTGGCTCACCCCCCGTCTAGCCACGTACCTAATCTAACCTAATTAAATATAGTTTAACAGCGACTTTAGACTATAATTCAGCAAACTGTTCATGGCGTACATATCTTCTCTTACATCTTGGTCAAGGACCTGCTAGAAATGGTGTCTCGATGAAAGAATGTCTTATAAATTACAGGCCAATTCGCAAATATGAACTCGAGGCTTCCTAAATGACAGTTGAAGCAACCGACAATCGTCACATTCTAGCAGTCGGAATCCTGAATAAGAAATACAAGTCATACTAGTATTCAGAATCTCTGAAAATATCGTAGGTTCGGGGTTAGGTGGCTACAGAAAGCCAACAATATAGGCACATTGCGATACCACGGCATTGGGTAGGTCCTATGCCTGGAATCAGTGTGTTATGATGACTGCTGTTTCTCAATCCACTCAAGTTATTGAGGGAGGAAGCCATTATGTGTGTGTTCCTATGAAAAGCCTGAGCATAAGCGAAGATTCCGAAAATGCCCGGCGCTCGAAAATGCAGTCATTATTCGCAATTGATTGCAAAAAAAACTTCTTTCAGAAGAACTTCGTTTATGTCTAGACCTCCACAGACCAAAACATCGATGTTCAGTTGGTCTTAAGTCAACGCCTGTCGCCCATTTCATATGAACGCAGATAGCAACTCATCATCTTAAGTATGTTTGCATGTCGGTTGTGAATTCCTCTCTTATCAATTCATGGTTTTTAACAGGACAACGTTGCAAATTCACCCGTACGTCGTCGGTCTCTGTTCTTTCCTGTTGTTGTCATTGACTCAATGTGTACATGACACATCTTGACAAAATGATGACAAAATATTCACAAGACAAATATAGACAAAATAGACAAGACAATCGGAAGAATAAAGAACAGTCGTTCAAGATTTCGATTCCTTTTTGAGCGTGGGCATGTTTTTAACATCAACAGCAAATCTAACATCTACCAAATCATTGCCAAGGATCTGATCGGAATATCAAATTAAGTACATTTTCGCGACAACTTTCTTAACGAAACTACGACTGCAGTAAGAGGTGTAATATAACACAAACGTCAAAATAATACTCTTCACATGTCAAACAGTATTCAAGAAAGCAGTTCCATTGGATAGTTGGAAAAGTCATCCCATGAAACAGAATCTTCCCCATCTCTGTCATAAATCATATGGCCCAACTATTATCACTGCAAGGATACCTCGGTTAGGTTAGGTTGGAGTGGCTGACTGGTAGCAGTAGTCACACTTAGGCCAGAGTGGGCCCGTTGTGATACCACGCGGATTTTAAACCCTATTCTACAAACCAACTTGCGCTTTTGATGAACCAGAGTTGACAGATGTTGATACCGCTTAGTTATGTCAAGTTGTTGAACTAGTAAGAGTCCAACTGACGTTTCCTACGTGTGGAGAGAGCATTGCAATTGCATAGAAGATGTGTAATGACTTCTGTAGAAGTTGTAGGGACGAAGACGAGCAAGAAACTGAGGATAAATGCTCGGTTTCGTTAAGTTTCGTTCACTTTTGCTTAGCTTCCAATTAGTTGAAGCGAAAACCACTGATTTTCCGGTGGACTCGACTTCCTAGATGTACTTGATGGCAATTTTAAAATATGACGAAGTTTGTCGGTTCCGACTTAAGCATAAGCTTACTTACGCTAAAGATGAAACATGTAAGGTGTATGGAGGTGTTTCTCCATTTTTCTATCAGATGTGTGTGTCACTCGTGACTGAGCCCTGTGACCTAAATTGCGTTGTTGCTGTGAATTGATGAGGAAATGGTCTGGCGAAAGCAAAGTTAATCAAATCTGACTACCAGCGCACAAAACACAAAGCCCGAGTCGTCGTGAATGCAACGAGGTTTTGTCTCGACTCGACTGTCAAATTTGATATTCACAAGATTTGGTATTTTCGAACCAGACTAATTGACTCATTCACAGATCCAGTGTCATTGACCGAGAAAAGTGTGTAGAATAAATAATGAATTAGCGGGAAGAGATTCCCATCGAATGAGTATTCCTATTAGTCATACGTTTGTGGAACCAGCACGAAAGATGAATGACCAGTAATAGGCTCGAGAAATCTCCGATTTGAATCGATTGTGAGTTAGCGTTAAATAGCGCTCTGGAGAGAGTGAGAAATGCCGAAATTTACATCACCAAACTTTGCTTGTGAACGCTTTTGGAGCAAGTTGCTCTTGCGATTGTGCAAGTAAGCAAACTCAGCCATTTTTTCTTATGAAATGACCATGTTAGATGATCATAAACTTGAAAAAGGAATCAGAATCCTCCTATCGCACGAAGTGCTTAGTTGTTGCATAGAAGTGATTGGATATTTCTTTTAATTGAAATACCCTTTAGGTGTCACTTCCCAGCCCAGGGAGGAACTAACGAACATATCAATAATACGACCAGCCACGTTTATACTGATGATGCATTCGGTAAATGATAGGTTTCAGGTCACAGGGACTTAACCGGCCACGAAGTAGGTGAAACACTTGCCAAGAAAGGAACAGAAATTGGTCCTAGATTCGGCAAACAGAAGGTGGTGACTCTTTAACCATCCAGCTCCAGTTAGCATTCTTAGGCCACAATCAGTTGAATACGAACCATGATACATATAAAAACGGTTATATTTATATGCAGGACTGTGGCGATGACGAGGAATGTGATCTTTCAGACATTGCAAATATTTCTTCACTCTGTCTTTTCACAGGTCTTCGCGATGGCCGAACATCGCTCAAGATTAATTGTTCCAACGAACTTGAGCAACAAAATGTTTTCCTTCACCTCGGGCATCACAATTTGTCCACAAGGACCCTGATTTGAGCTAAGCCCGAGTGAATACTCGAAAAAGACTTGTTCCATAAATCTGTCCACTGACTAGCAATGAATAAGACATTAATTAACTTCAATCCACCTCGTGTCAAATGTTAATAAAACCAAAAGCACCATCAGATCGAGTTCGAAGTAAATTCTATAAAAAGAACAAGCCAACCACCACGGAAAAACAATGCATTTCCAAGCACTGTGTCATTGATTGACTTATTCAATCAGAATCGCTGCGACACAGCAAATATCCCGCGAACTCAATAAAATTCAACTCGAAACAGAAAACTAAAGACTAATTAAAAATAACTTTCCATTTGTTAAAGGGGGAGAAGCGAACAATTTTCCGAACTGGCTACACCGACCGCATCGCTGGAAAAGTTCCTTCCTTGTGATTCCTGCCACTTCAACAATTTACCCACTCACTTTCTCAAAAACAAATGAAAACATTTTTTTCTCTGTTTGTTGTATTCCCACAAACTCCACCATCCACCGCCTGACCCTGTGCCGCCCTCTGCTCAGTCTTTTGCCACAGCGGAGTCTATATTTCAAGAAAGCAAAGCGAGACACAGAAAATGAAAATGAACCAAAAAAAAAAAAGCTAAAAAATGAAAGAACTATTCGTAGACCGCAATATTGCACAAGTACTGCACATGAACTGCCACTGAAAAGGTGGTTAACAATGTGAAATGCGCTCCAACGTTCGAAACAATCAAAGAAAATTCCTTTGAACGTCATCTGAGGTTTCGTCCTAACCACCTTCCGGACTGCGAACCGAACAGAAAGCAAAACAAACGAATGAACGAAAAAAAAAAACAACAACGAAAAACTACAAAACGAGAACCCACACACAAACAAGGCACACAACCCTTTGTGCCAGTTTTCGCTGTCGGTACCCACCCATTCGGGCTCCGCAAACTTGTACGTAGTTCATTTGTGGAGCATGTCGATGTTTGCGTTCCTAAAACCTATTTCCTACCGACTAACAATCAAACCCTCCCCCCTTTACGGAAAAGTTGAAATGCAATCACAGATTTATCGAGATACAAAACGGCCAAAAATAACTTTGCTTTACCGATCAACTAGAGACTCCCGGTAAAACCAAAAACACAAAAAAATGAACAAGAAATCGGTAGAAATTGTTTCGCCGAAGGACAAAACTTTTCCCTTCAACTGTACCGCGCCGTACTATTAACGGTTTGCGCGAGCTGTGATCGAAGGACCTCCTCAGTCCGCTCCCATCAACTTTAGCAACTGTAAACTGAATGATGGCGAAGGATTCTGCTGTTCGTGGTAAGTGCACAGTTCTATTAACTTGTTTAAACAAATTGGTTTCGAAAATATTTGAAGAGTTTATTGATTCAGCGGAATAGCGATTTGATTGTGACTTGATGGCGTGGACATGGATAATTGATGGGCGGACAATTTGTGACGAGTTAACAGTGAGGTGAAATTTGTTTGGATTTATTTTACACTCCCGGTTCCCATTCACGTGGGATGACACTGAGGAGAGTTTATTTTCAGCGGAATGTATTCAGCAAATTCAGCTGAGTCAACAAATGGTCGGTGTGTTGTGTGTTGTTGTGAAATTGCAAACAGCAAACGGTAAAACAGGCGCTTCGGATGTGGCAACTTTCAAGGGCAACCTGTTGGTTGTCCCGCTACTGTTTTATGAAATGGTTCACTTTTGTGTGAACGCCCGCATTTAGGCAAACGAGTTGCTCAATTTCATCAGTAGCCACAAATTGTGCATGACTTGATATTAGGAAGGATTTCTGATTGATTTGGATTTAGGGACTTCAATTAAAAAAGTCTGACAGCTCCTGGGACTTGAATTAAAATAGTCTAACAGCTTCTAACAAAAAACATTCATTTGAATCCCAAGACCTTGTTGAAACAAGCGCGGTCAACCAGCTCTGGACTGGTGCCATGAAATAAAGGGGAAGTGAAATGAGATTTGTTTAAAGACTGAGAATACATCAACCACTTCCAGGCGTGCGTTTGGTGTTCGAAAGTATTACGAAATCGAAATAAAGCCAGCGGTGGCGTCATTACTTTCAGAGAAGGAGAAGAACTGACTGTTTGACATCTGTCACTTGAAGAATGATTTTGCCAGCTCTGCCGGTTGCAGTGTAATTATCTTCGTGATTTGCTGAAGGATGAATTGGTAAAGTCGCGAAGAAAGAAAATGCAGCAGCTATCTCCTAACTTGGTCTGCAAGTTTTGTTTTTCTTTCTTGCAAAACTCGCAGGCTGACGGTAAAGGGACGCTATCACAGTAGGGCCTACATCTAGTTACATGTTGTATGCAGTTGGATGACATTAAATTGCTGACTATTCCTCCTCCTCCTCCTCAAAGATATATCATCTCTCTGCGATTGATTCTTGACCGACTTCGGCACGATTGAGGCGTTTGCTATTGTTGAGACGAAACCGGCTAAAATAGGTTTGACGGTGCATGAGGACAGTGGCGTGATGAAGAGAGACTCTTTTTGACGATGTCGTCGACACTTTATGTCAGTTTTTCCCCGAAGACAGGATAAACAAGATCGCCGTCTTGGACAACGTTTGGAGATACAATTTTGAGGTGGTCGGGGACATCGTCTTCCTCAGTTTCGCTGTAAATGGTTGAGACAGCATTAGTTAGTACCGAGATCAAATGTAGAATATTTCGCTTATCCTTCGGGCTCAGTTGGGTTATAGAGGCCTCTCTTGAAGGATTAAATAGGCTTCATTTAAGACATTGATCATCCGAAACTTGCTCTACGACACAGACGCAGGGACAATTTCACATGCCAATGAAGAAGTTCTTGTCTTTAAAGTTTCAAGTTCTGTGTCCGATCTTTGGCCCCGATTGCGTAGGAGGAGAATATTCATGAATTGTAAGGAAGGTTAGGAAGAGCACACGGAGAACGTGAGTCCGAACTGAAGAGTCTTCGATTCGGAGCATGTGCAACAGGGCATACCGGCTTTGAAGGTGGAACACACAATCGGAGAAGGTTTTAAACCAACTTAGTGTGCGGACATGGATGCTGACCAGAGGAGGGCTAGCCGTTTGTGTTGTTTAAGCGAATGTGAGTAGTTACACAACGAAGGAATAAAAGCTAGAGCTAGGAAATGCGAAAACCCCATCACAAGCTCGCTTCAAGTTTCTTCACTACGTTTAATCGATGGTTCGGCGATTGATCATTGTATGCCCATTCATTTTTAACATGGTAGGCAGAGTGAACATTTTGGTATGGGGTCTGAGGTGCACCTTAAATCGATTGGGCGTTTGGAGTGGAAAATGAAGCCTAGCCTCAAGGATTGCTTCTTCGCTCAAAAAGTTTCCTGAACTCAAGAAGTCCAGACAAAGGTTATGCGTTAAAATTGGAACACAGAAACCGTCCAACAAAGTGAATGAATGAAGATCACGGATAAAAGCTTCAGTCAACAGAATGATCGAATGATAGTTGAAAAGACGGAATCATATTCATTGAAATCGAGTGACACTTGTATGCAGAACATCCGTCTTATGGAATAGCAAAACGGATGCGATACGACTCTTGCTACGACTAGTGATACGAGTAGACATTTAATATAAGGAACATAGATGAGTAGCCCTTGCCTGGATGTTCAGATCTTCGCGCTTCAACACTTATGTCAACACAACCTCGGCCGGTTATCCCACAGCGCTGCAATGCTACAGATACCAAGCTCTGGCAGTGACTACTAGTCAACTAGATGAATCAACTAATGTACGAGTAACACGTTGTTGGATTTACTCGGCGGGATTTAGTGAGAAACACGTCAGTACGCGAGGAACTCAATGTACCCCAGCTGCTTCTTCGAACGGAAAGGGGCTATGCTCCGATTGTTTGGTCATGTAGCACGAATGTCCTCATCAGCGCGACTTCCGAGGCGTGCCTTGAATGCGATTCCACGATGTAGGCGAATGCTTGGGAGGACCAAGTTCAAAACCTCGTCTGGTTGCTCTTGGACATAGGTCCTGATGAGTTAGAGTCGATGGCGGAGGATCGAGTGGGCTGGAGATATCTCGTGCGTGCAGTAGCCCCGCGACTCCTGTATTGGATCATGCGGGTCAGAAGATTATGATGATGATGACGAGTAGCACGTCGTTGATTAGCCAAAATGACATTGAAGTTAAAACCGAATTCGAGTTCTGTCAGACGACTCTTAATCTATTAATAAAAACAGGCAGGAAACAGTAAACATCGCTACTTGCTGACAATCAGTCACTCTTACCTAAGCTAACCCAAAATAGCATGTTTCACTGGTCATCCAAACAGCTAAACTGTGCTAAAACCAAAAATGTAGATGTTGAGCCGACGTTCGAGTTAAGTCCAAAGAGAGAGCGGAAACCACAATTCCCCGCAGCCTTCCAAAAATATTTACAGAAAGCTCCACAAACACAGATGACAATACCCTGTACAAGCTGTAAACAAACCGTGTGGCGGACGTGCGATTGGACCATCCTTCCTTTAAAATAGCAAACAAATCAATCGCGTTCCTTTCCTTTTGAACACTGAATAGCAAACAGGCAAAGTGCAAAGAAAAGAGTGGAATAGAAGAAAATGGACACACAAATGAAAGATGAATTAAATGATTTAGTAGAAGAGCGAAAGATAACTGATTTTTCTTTTGTACATAAACTTAAATGAGGAAAGCATGTGAAACAAACAAAATCAACTAAATCCCGTTTTTACTTCTTTTTTTCTAATTAAACAACAAAACTACAAGAGAGAAACAAACAGAAAAGGTTTCTTTTCTCTTTTTTTTTTTTTCAATTTCAATTCGTTTTCAGAGATTACTTACAACTTTGAGTTTAGCCTGGATTTCCCGGAGCTTCCGTCTGGCCAGCACCTGAATATGTGAGCTGACTTGCTTTCGTGTTCTCGTCTTTCCTGTGCGCAGCTTAATGTATCGTGCTATGAGTTCATTTCGTCCTGCAATTAAACAGAGAAAAAGAAAAGAAAAAAAACGATGATGATGAGGATAAGCGCAATTAGTTCGTTGCAAAAGTGTAATTAACAGCAGGATTCATTTGAATTTGAAGTCCCTTTCACATCAGTCAGAGGATACGGTGGGAATTTCTGTGTGTTCCATGTCGTTTTGTGTGAATTTTTCGTGTCTTTTGAAACCTAAATGAGACGCCATGACCAGAGGATGAGGAGGAAGATTTATTATCAAAGCAGCTCCGCCTCTAGTGTATCCTGTGCCGAAGTGGAATCAATAGCAGAGAGATGATATCCCTTTGAGGAGGTGGAGGAGGAGGCGACAGACACACACAGACAACACATGAGGAGGACTACCTCGATCCGTGTGGCATTAAATCATTTCGTTCCTTCTTTTCTTGCTCCTCGACGAGGTAGGAGGAGGAGGAGGAGGAGGAAGGAGAACTATTGAGAGTCCTTTGACTTCGGGCTGGTGTCTGAAGCAAATCAACTTGGAGGTCATACACCACACATGCATTCACTGTGAGAGATGTCCTTTTTGTTTGGTCTGCCAGCACACTCTCTGTCTCTCGATTTTCGGGGGAATGTGTAACACACATCATATACATACTAATCGGTTGAGATGGCATTGAACAGGCAGGATATTGTCTTTTCCCAGGCTCCCGGGGGAAGATTAATGAGTGATGATGGCGGTGGTGGTGGCTTGGTTCGAGTTTCTTCACCATGTCCACCGCACATATGTGCGGAGAGAGGATATGAATAGTAATAACGCTTGTGGTTCTAATCAATTATCCTGGAATGCAATAAAAATTGCTTAAGAAGGACATCGAGGATTTAATTACTTCTATTTTGTTTCTTGCTTGCTGCTGCCACTGCTGCTGCTGCGACGTCCTCATCTTCGTCCAGACGAGTCGTGTTATTAATTTTCTAGATCGATTGCCAGACCGATGCGCAGATAGAGAATATGACTTTAAGGCGAGCAACAACTTTAACCCTCAAGCGATGGGATCCTCATCTCTTTTTTTGTGTTAACTTCGTTCGTTTCGAACGCTTGGTGGCAATAAAAACATCGAGCATACCAAATAAAAGGAACAAATTAAGAAAAAATAATAAAATCCCGTCAAGGATGAGCATGAGGTGGGGCAGTCGCATCGCATCCTTCGCGCTGTGCACGACGATATGGAAGGAAATTGAAAGTGATGATGTGATGACGTGTAAAGGATAATAAAACGAACGGAAAATACCCCCAAGGATCACACTGGCGAAGTAAAATATGGCAGCCATCCTGCAGCGGCAAGAAGGAGAGTGGAAGAGTTCGCGGAAATAAGAGGGAGTTTAAATTAAAATGAGAAAGTTTTTATCCTTTTTTCCGCTTCTTTCGTTTCTTATCCTCCGCCTGGTAAAAGGACAATAAAAAAATAAAATAAGGACAAGTGGAAAATAATGGAGCAAAAATGAGGAAGATAAGCATGAGGAAGAATTTCGCCCGATCCCATCCCGAGGGGGGGAAGGGGGATGCGGTTGAGTGTGGGCGGGCGGATGAGACATTTTATAACACGTTTGACCTTAAGACAGAGGAACAGGATCGAGCAACAGACTCTTAGTCAAATAAAGGCTTTCAACTAAGATACGCGAGGAGGTGTGGTGTGAATCCTTTTTTTTTTTGTGTTGTGTTGCGTTGCGTTTGCTGTATAGTCTGTCATCCGTGTTTTATATTTCTTTTGAAATTGTGTGAATTTCGTTTTCTTTTCCTTTTGCTTTATTTGATTTCACTAGTTTTTACGACACACACACACTCGCGCACACCCACAGGGGCGCACACAATGAGAGAGAATGAATGATGGAAAATTCTTGGAAATTAAATTATCTGTAAGTAATGAAAGGCTACAGGACATTGTTGAGTCGAGTAGCTGTGTGCAAACAGGTAGAGGATGAGGGAAGATGCCTTTAATTTTGTTGCAAAAAGGACGACGCCGTGAAGGGAAAATCGAGTGTTGAGGGGATTTTGTGTGAATTAAACGACATCGACAAGAATAGATGGAGACGGAGAAATGTAATAATAATTTATTGAATTCGAGAGGGAGCAGCACATCAAGGGATCAAAGACCAAGCAGCAGTTTCATTCATTGGTCACGTCGAATTTCATGTCAAAATACATTTGTGTCAAAACTGTGCCAAGCGTACGGCTGGGCAACTAAGCATGTGTGACAGGCAGGAAGTGAAAATGTGGATTGATTTATTTTTGCGATTTAAATAGAGCCGGCTACTTTGAGTGCTGGGACCTATTGTGAATTAGTCATTACTGAGAGTTCTGACATTTGAGCCGATGGAGGTGTGTTCAGTAAGACAACAAATCATGTGCTGGGTGGAACTGCATCTTATCAGGCATCAAATAGTCGGCATCTTCTCACGACTTACTGCCAGTCATTGATTTATTGAAGGATCATACAAGAGTCAGTAGGGCGAGGTACCAAAAGGAAATGAGGAGTGACCAACAGCAATGGACACTGTTTGTTCCCACGGGGAATGTTCGCAAAACATCACATGCAAATCAAAAAACAAATGACTGAAGGGCGATGTTGCACCCTCAGCTGCTGTAAGGGAATTGAAGACAACTTATTTGATAGCCACTTGGACGTAGTCAGTCAGCGACGAAGAATCTTCTGACAGTTTTGTAGTGCTCAATTTCTAAGCCTCTCCAACTTCAAATCTGTAATTCGACTAAAATTGCATGAACTCGTGATTTGCGTGGAAATATTTATGAGCTTTCTTTTATTTTGTCTTTACTTGTGAAAATTGGTTTTAAATGCCCGCCTTGTCATTAGAGGCACGATCTTCCAAAAGTCGTTGACGCGATAGGACGAACATAGCGAATCGTCAATGAGGCGTTTGCTGACATTGAAGCGGAATCGTCTAAAATGGGTAAACGAGGCAAAAACAAAGTATTTGCTGTCATCAAAGAAGGACGCACAAAATGTCTGACGTCTCGAACAGAGCGTCATAATGGGCAGCAGAAACTTTGAGGCAGTCAAGGACTTCGTCTACCTCGGCTCTGCAGTAAACAGGGACAATAATACCAATACCGAGATCAAGCGAAGAATAACTCTTGCCAATCGCTGTTTCCTTGAGCTCTAGAGGCAATTGAGCAACAGAGCCATCTCACGAAACACCAAGTTTACTTTATATAACACACTAATCATCTCTGTTCTGCTCTATGGCGCAGAGACATGGACGCTATTGAAGCTTTTGGTCGTTTTGAGAGAAAAGTTCTGCGTGCGATCTTTGGTCCTGTTTGCGTTGATGACCTGTGGAGGGGAAGATTCAACCACGAACTGTACGGGCTGTACAGCGGAATGCACATAGTTAAGCCTCTTCGGATCCAACGCGTGTACCACAACTACGGCCCGAAGAGCCTTCCAATCCGAGCCAGTGAGACAACGCAACAGAGGATGTCTTCGATCGAGATGGGGCACACAAGTGGAGAAGGACCTCAACCAACTTTGTGTGCGCAACTGGAGGCAGTCGGCGAAAGATCGTGCTGGCTGGAGAGGCTTGTTGGTTGAGGCCCAGGTTCACCCCGGACTGTAGCGCCAAACAAAGAAGAAGAAGTAATGTCACTAGATCGCTTGGAAGAGCATATTCGTATGGTACAGCTGAAAAACAAGTCTCTGAACTCAATTGTACGCCCGAAAGTAGGCTGAAGAGTGAACAGATGAATATTCCTGGCGATAAATGCGGGTGAATTCCTGGAGGGAGGAATGCAATTAACTAGCTCACTTGATCATTATTTGCAGAAGAAAACACGTCTATGTACAAGCGAGTCGATTGACTTCACGATAAGATTAATCGCTTAGTCTTAACTCAGACTTTGGGTACATCTAGCTCTTCTTTATTGGAAGCCGATGCGATCTATTTTGTGCATCTCCAAAAACTTAGGCATTTCGCAGAGTTTTTGGCGACTTTAAGTATCATTCCAACTAAGTGTCGTAGTATTACGCATACCAATGATAGAAAATCGTTCGGATTCATCGACATAAATCCTATTCATGGATAACGGCTGAGTGTTAAGTGACACCAGACGGAATCAAGTTTCAGAAGCATTCAATTCAACTTTTTTGTTCTTACCCCAATTGCTGTCAAAATCGGAATTCAAAACACACACAGCAGTTTCAATTCTACGGCACGTGAACTTTGGACTGAATATGAAAAAGGATGAGCGTACCTGACTGTCATCATCTCATCTCTAAAAAGGAGAAAGAGTGCCGGAGACGGAACACAGCCTTGGGGAACACCAGCATTTATTTGGTAGATGTCAGACATGAACCCACCCAAACCTGAAGTCTCCATAAAAGAAGAGATTTATGGATGACATGGTCAAGCAGTTTTGGCAAAGTGCTTTAGAAACATCAAGCGCAAGGATCTTCTATTCGCCTACATTGCACCACAATTGGTGATATAAGCTGCTAAACGCTGCAAGTCAGTAAGATTAGCCTCATGGCCGATAGTAAGAGGCAAGTGAGACTGGACTGGACTGAAAGCGAAGTTGCGCGGTCGAGCTTAGTCGGCTGGTCGAGCTGTTAGTCTTGTTAAACGGATTTTCTACCCAAAAAAAGGAACATGGTCATTATTTGCATTCACTCTTCTCTTCCATTGTCCTTATCTACGATCAACAGAGGGATAGTGAGAATCGAGAGAAAACCACCTCTGTACCACGATCCATTCTTGCTTTAGTAAATAAAGGATTCAAGGGGCAAGTGGTGGATTGGCGTTTGAGTGTACTCTTGATCAAACTATTCAAGAGTACCGAGTTACTCAGCGTGAAGTATTTTGGATCCAACATTTATTCATTTTGTGAAATCTGTTTTACAGTCTGTTGTCTTGTTGTTCTTCTATTAACTTCCATTTTTTGTAAATCTTCTTTCATTTGCAGTTGAAGCTCAAAGCACTGTCGAAAAGCAGAACTGCAATTCAAAAGTGTGCAAAAGCCAAGCGGGCTACGAACTTTAAGGTGCTAAGAAGTAAAGGGTGATTTTTTAAAAGCTATAGGAAAGTTTTTCGCATAAAATTCAGAAAAATGCATGAAATCTTTATTTGAATCGATAGTACGGTCCATATAATTTAATGTTTGAGGATTATTTCATGCAAATGTTGACCTTGACTGCGCCTCAAATGGTCCATTCGCTTAGTCCAATTTTGGCATACTCTTTCCAACATTTCGGCCGGTATCTCACGAATAAATGCTTCAATGTTGGAAAACAACGCGTCAATTGAAGCGGGCTTGTCTGTATAGACATGAGCTTTAACATAGCCCCAATAAAATATAGTCGCACGATCTAGGCGGCCAATTGACCGGTCCCTAACGTGAAATAAAATGTTCACCGAACTCGCCCTTAAATAAGTCCATTGTTGCGCGTGCTGTGTGGCATGTGGCACCGTTTTGTTGAAACCACATGTCATGCAAGTCAAGCTCTTGCTTGAATATCATCTCACGGTAGCGCTCACCATTCACAGTTACGTTACGATTCGCATCATCTTTGAAGAAGTACGGTCCATTGATGACACCAGCCCATAAACCGCACCAAACTGTGACTTTTTCTGGATGCATTGGTAGCTCTTGCAATGCTTCTGGCTGATATTCACTCCAAAATCGACAATTCTGCTTATTTACGTACCCATTGAGCCAAAAATGAGCTGACCATAAAATGGAAGAAGCGCGCGATGAACTTTCTTAACAGAGCTAGATAGATAGATAGAACTTGAGATAATTTGCAAGCGTTGTTCGTTTGTAAGACGATTCATGGTTAAATTATAGACCAAACTGAAGATGTTTGACAGTGAAACAAAACACGAAACGTGCGTCAGCTGTTTAAACCAGTGTTGCCAAAAAGATAAAAGCTAACAAATCACACTTTATATGTACGAAAACCAAGACGTTTGAGAACAATATCACAAGAGTTGTTCAATTAATTTTTGACAACAAATTTCGTCATAATAAGATTTAACAATCCCTTTCCGCGATTCAATCATTTCCTAAGAGACTTGTAAAACCGAAAAGGCGCTAAAGCAAATGTCAGTTGCAGTCAACAAATTCACGGTCAAATAAATCGTTGTCTCTACACAGCACTATCACTATCGATAGCCACAATTTCGAAGTAGAAAAAGACTGTCTCGGAGCAAAGGTGAGCCGCACAAATGACACACTAGTGAGGATCCAACGGAGAATTGTCTTTAGGAACAGGCGCTACTTCGGTTTATCGTATCAATTGGGTTCAAATCATCAAAACTCAATGGACCAGCAGCGAAACCATCATTTTGCAAGTCCTGATACTATATGGAGCCGTTGGCTAATTAGCAAAACAGATTCCAGGTCTGATCTGCGTCGGATATACTGCATGGTCTTGTCTGAGAGGAAGGTGAAATGAGGAGAAGACATAATCGCAGATGTGGATGTAGTCCGGAAGGCGAAAATGCCTCGACTACACTGACGTATGGACACCAATGCTGCAGCTAAGAATGTCTATGAATCTCTGACTCGAGATGAAGGGCAAAAAGTCAGTTTTGCCTTGATGACGGAAGCAGAGTGCCCATGACCGTCAATAATAGAAGGCCCTTTTAGCTCAGGCTCAAACCATACATGGGTCATCGGCTTGATAAGTAACTAGAGGAATACCATTTCAATCAACTCGAGGAATAGCGACTACTCCCAGGCTGCGATGATCGAAAATTCCACATGAATGAAATGTCAAAGCTTGCGAAATTTGCAGTTTACAGGTCACAGCTCACGGGTAGAGCACATAGATTTGCCTTTCCAAATGACACATATGTTTATGTGTTCATTCTTCTCTCGTTTATCACGATACATGCCAAATACTACGTCGGGTCGTCCTAGTAAATGCTTCAAGCATGCATTCTCTTAGTCGTACTATTAGCAAGGCATCTTGCCGAGCACCATCCATGTACTGAGTACCCCAAACGAGAAGAGAATACTTCTGGGACTTCCACTTCAGGATACAGCTTCAGACGTCCGAAATCCAGAGACCATCTAATCTTATCAGAATAAGGCAGTGCGTCAAGGTCGCACACAGACCGAACTCCCCACACACCACTGTCAAAATCTATCCTCTTTCAACTGCCCTTACTTGCTTCCCATCTGGATCAACTCCGAATCAATGCGACGATCCAGATAGCTACCCGTTTGGCTGACTCCAAACGCAGATTCATGGCCAAATCATTTTTGAATAAACAATCGCTCGACGTTTCTCTCATTGCAGCTGTGAATCACCGCCAGATGGCTCGTCTCTGCCACAAGCTTCACTGCCAAATCAATTCCATTCACAGCGCAAACCTAAACAAAGCCAATTTCCGTGGAGACAGAGACAGAGACAGACAGCAGCATGCGCCCGAGCACCATCGCAATTTGTCACAGATTATCTGAAATCCATGTCGAGGTCTCTCCCCTACCCCGCCCCCAACATGAAAGGACATCACACTTGAAACGAAATGACCTTAACACATTCATTTATTCTCCTTTCAGTTTGATCTCCATCAAGTGGAGAGGCATCAAAAGTTCAAACGGAAAACAAAAGGAACTCGTTTTCAATTTAACAGCAATCAACTGGAGATCCCCTCCCCTCCTCCCTCCCCCCTCTGCACATCACAGCCTCCAATAAAACAATGAAAGAAAGAGGAACAAACAAAAAAAAAGCAGCAAAAACAAAAGACGAGTCCCAAACAAAAGGATCACAAATAAATAAACAAATTCCAAGCCCCCCCACACACGCCCCACCATCGCACAGACAGCAGTTCACAGATTCAGCTTGCGCGCAGCACTCTGTGGACTGGTGGAGTGTGAAAATAAAACAAGACACCATCAACTATTGCGAGAGACAACGAACGAACGGGCGAACGGAGGCAACACAAAAATAGTCAAAAAAAAACAAAAAAAAAAATAGAATTAATTCATTCAGAAGTCAGATGAAGAGGACTACGCTCCAGGATATAGACCCGAGTAAGGATAATGAATAAAAAAAAATAGAGGAATTAAAATGTAATATAGAAGAGAAACAAAGCGGAGAAGAACTCGGTCCACTCGGCGAGAGGAACAATAACACTAAAGTCAGACTCACAAGCGCACACATCTCCATATATCCTTGCACACAACAAACAAATTCTCGAGGACGACCCGAGCGGGGGTGGCAAGGGAGCAACCGGAGTTGGATGTGACGAGGGTAAATGGATGCTTTATAGCACAATGCGCATAATATAATTTGTGTTAGAGAACTTTTGTCAGAGCGAGTTGCGAATGGAGGGCGGGTTATATCCTGACACCATCGCACTTGGTAACCCTCCTCCACCCCTCCGCCCAACCAAGCCAACGACCAGAAGCTAGACACAGGATTCGTAGCAGGCGAGTGAGAGAGAGAGAGAGGGGGGGAAAGAGACGGCGGCAGTTGTTTGTATCCACCACTCGAAGGGCAAAAGTTTAAATTTTTATTTAAATCTGACTACGAGTGGAGTGTAGTCTGTGTGCCTCCTCCGATGGCAGCAACACGGAATGGTCAGGTCCATCTGAACACCGCCGCACAGAAGGTCCCTCGTCGTCTTTATATTTGCCTCGAAGGGTGTCTGTTACCCGCCCAGTAGAATTCAGCTTCACCAAGGCATCAACTGAATCACCAGCACACCAAGGAACAAAACAAAGCCCAGAAGACCGAGCCGAATGACGCGCGAGCGAAGCGGCAGAGGGCAAAACGATTCTTCTTGGAACGATTTTGAATATAAATTCTATTTACATGTCCTGTAGGTGTATAGTACGTAATCCCTGCTGCCCGATTATATAAGAAGGAGCACGTTTGATATTTTATACTATGTGCGACGAAATGATGACGATGACGACGAGGAGGACACGACAGCCAAGCAACTACAACGCCAACGGAGTGCTGAAGCTAAAGCAAAAGCAAAAGCAAAAGCTAAAGCGAAAGCCAGTTGCTTCGACTGCCAGCAACCCCTGAGGCTCTAAAACACGCTCCGTACACTCACTAATTGCACATTCTTGGCATAGTTTCAGTTCTAACCGAATACAAACCAGTTCCCTTCTCATCCTTCAATCTCCTGCTGCTTCTCTCCGTCTTCCATCGCACTGAATTCATTCGAATCCAACGACGACGACGATGACGACGACAACAACGATGACGACGACGACGACGTTCTCTGAAAGTCCACACCACCTCCACACCGCTCCGATCACCCTTCTTTTGTGTTTTCCTGTGTGTCTTACACATCGCCCAAGTGGTGTGCAGTTTTGCTGTTGTCCTCGACGTCGTCGGCGTTGTCGTCGTCCTTTGAATCGCAAAAACAGACCGAACGAGAGAGAGAGAGAGAGCAGGAGCGTGTACATATTCTATCGTAGTGCCAGCAGTAGTCACCGTTGTTCCGTTTTAGCATACACAGAGGCGAGCATAAATAAAATAATACCATCCGACCCACCCAACCACCCCCCTTCGCAACCGTTTGATTGTGTGTGCAGTGCACACTTGTATCCTGACGTATTTAGTGAAAGGATAGTTTAGAACTTAGTTCTCTCGGTCGACCCAGCCGGAGTCAAAGGATCTCCCTCCATCGGGGTGGTGGGGGGGTCCTTATTTTTTCCAACCCCCCAACCCCCTTCTCTGAATCCGTTTGCATGGAAAATTATGCAGAAGAGTCCTGTTTGGTGGACAGTCTCCTCTCTCGTGTGCTTACCTCTCGGTCGGTGGCTTACTTTGTAGAATTCAATTGTCATCCAGAGAGTTGAAGGCTTGACACAAGGCACACTCTGTCCGAAGTCACAGAGTCAAAGTCATGTTTTTGCATCGGATGAGGTCTGGGGGGGGGATTCGTTTTGAAAGCTTCAGCAGGTGGAGTGGCCATGCATTGTTTGGTTGGTTCTGGATAAGGGACAGTGGGTGGATTCGAAATCGACTTATGTGACGACAAGGAGTTTATGTAACTAATCAGGGTTCTTTGAGCGAAGTGAAATTTAAAGGCACTCACCTAGAAACTGTGGTTCAAATGTTTAAGGACGAACAGCGCTAGCGTAGTGTCCTTCGAGGGAGGCGATGACAAGAAACGCTGAAACTTGTGAGCTGCTGCAATCCTTTCCTTGACGCAGCTTGGTAGACTAAGCCTGCCTTCTGCTTAAAGTTGATCAGTGAAGGCTAGACCCAGTATGATTGGAATTACAGTCCAAGGTAGACCTGGACTAAGCTCCCACATCAACCACGAGTGAAGGGAACCTACAGTTTTATGCCGATTCGAAATGGCGAACTTTGGGAAGCTTCCTCTCTCTAGACAGACACTCAGTGACTTGAAAGAGATGGAGCAGTGAATTATGAAAGTTGCACGATTCGGGGATTTAACGTAGAACTCCCAGCGCAGAAGTTGACGCTCTTACTTCCAACGCCACTACGCACACGAATGTGAGGTGTTTATATCGATTAACTTCCATTATTCCTTCTTCTTCATTTCGATACTCTTCTCCGCCAATCATCTTCCGTTCACATCAAAATTAAACTCCCCGTGAAAACAAAACTCATCCAATGGCTCGTAAGACTTGCTGCCGTCGGTTCGCTGCTGTACACGTACACCACACTGAGGACCTTGAGTCTTCACTTTGTTAAAGCCTCTTGCAACATTACACCCACTTACTCCTCACAACGTCACGCCGGTCACGCCTGCTCCAAGAGAATGACGGTAAAATCGTTCACTAACCTTCCACCCAACAGAACAAAGATAAGATCATTCAGCCGTTCTTAAGCTCATATTCCCAGCCCCAGCAGTAACCCCTGTTGGCACCCACTACCCTGGGACGGCAAACACGAGACCGTCTTAAGCTTCTTCTTCCCACCACCACCGACTGTCACATAAATTAAATTCTCCAATATGAAGCAGAAACCATCCGTGAAACGTTATGCATGTCCAACTGGCAGCGAACTAACCAACCGTCATCATCCGTCCATTCATTCATCCGTCCATCCGCCTCGCGTCTGTCTAGGAGCTTAGCATGTTGACTCATAAAACATCGACCAGAGCACACCGTCCAATGGAGGACAGCAGCAGAACGTTGGCACAGTTGTCATCAAGCGCAACGCTGAAATTGAAGCTGATTAACCCTTTGACCCACAACTACTAGCTGTACGCAGAGCGAACAAACGAACAAAAAAAAAAAACAACGGTCCCCACCCCCACACTTGTGTGATGACACAAAACACTCTCGGCCCGTGTCGTTGTCTAGGCACCCCCGTCAACCTCCGCACAAAGTTCGCGCATCGCGCAATTAAATGTGACACAGCGACTGGCGATGACGACGATGGCGGGGGAGCGCGCACATTTTTGGGGTTTTTTATTAATTTTTCAGCCAACGCCAACCCTCTACCCGCCCCGTCTGACACATGCTAACACCTCCTCATGTGACAGGGAGGTGCATGAAAATCAAAATTTTCGAAAGTGATAAACGGCGAGCATTTCAAAAATGCATACTCTCTCGGGTATTCCTTTCATAGTTTCGCCGGAAATTATGTGTTGGCAGCACTGCCGGGGGAGGGACGGGCTGCCAAGAGAGGTGCTGGCAGCAGCAACTTTGTGCAGTTCACCGCCTGTCAACCGGGATAATGGCCGGGGTATTAAGGATCAACCTTGTGTTACATGTTTGGTGGCGCTTTTTTTTTTTCCTCCACATTTTCATTTTTCAGCTATTCGCACTTCCGTCGCCGTCACCACATGGTCGCCGGTGTTGCCACCGCCGCCGCTGCGCCGCCTGCTGGGTTCGACGGTTCCACGAATCCATGAGATGGAATTTTCCGACAATGTGGTTCACGTAACATTTGGTGGTTATTACTCCCTGTGTCATATTGTTCCCGTTCGATAGAAGTTTCCGTTATGAAAGCTGGAGGAAATAGTTTTAAGGTGACAGTTTAGAAAAGTGTGGTTATGGTTGATGAGTGTGATCAAAAAAAAAAAAAAAACGGACGAATGTTCGAAGTCGCGTCGATAAATTTTGCGGCTAACGGCAGTTTCTGTGGAAAAAATACATAATTCGGGTTTCGAAGTACATTCTTGTTTTTTTGTTGTTGCCTTTTTAAGGAGTCGCTAGGGGAATTTGAGATTTGCCGCAATCGAAGGATGTCACAGAAGGCATAGTTGATTGGTCGATTGGACGTCAACTAGTGTGATCCCACTGCACTTGGACAAGGGTTAGAGAATGTTGAAAAGACTGAGAGAACGTGTTTAGTTGCCACCGTCTCATGGAGGTGCTGCAAAGTGCTTACTAATCTCAAGGGACTTTTCAGCGAACCGTGGAGAGGATGCCCAGACAGTAAAACTGTCTTGAAGGGGTTCTCAAACATCGTCCGTCGCGATGTAATGCCGTCCATTGACGAATAATTAAAGTGGTGGCAACAGATATCTGTACGCAGCGAATCAATTTGAGCTGTAAAATGAATGTGGTTTCAATGCATGTCATCACACCAAAGAAGATGCCGATCCTTGATGCAGACTTCTGAGTGCTGATACATACGCGAAGATGCCTACATGCCAAGGAGATTTTGCATGTTTTTCCCTTCCTCAAGACAACTTCAGGAGACGTCTTTGTTGAAGGCCCTTATAAATAATATTTTAAAGGCCGATGTTGAATGTGAACCACACCTAAACGTCAAGTTTTTTTCTGCATTTCATTTGACATTTCTCAATTGCAGACTAATTCAATTTGAACCATGGGAAGATACACAATCGAGCAACGCGTTAAAGTTATTCTGGCTTATTATGAAAATGGGCGTTCAAATCAGAATGCATATCGTGCACTTCGTGATTTTTTCGGTCAATTTAATCGTCCAAATGTGCGTAGCAAACCGGGTCTGTCGGAGATGTGAAAACAACACCAGTGCATGCTCGTACAGCTCGTACTCTAGAAAATATGGCTGCTGTTTGCCATAGTGTGGCTAAAGAGCCGTCCACCTCAACTCGTCGTCGTGTCCAACAATTGCACCTCTCACGCTCGTCGTTGATGAACATTATGCACAAAGATTTGCATTTACACGCTTACAAGGTGCAATTGACTCAAGAACTAAAGCCTCTTGACCATTTCAAGCGTCGTCAATGGTCAGAATGGTGGCAAGGAATAGCCAATTTTCGAAGAAAATCATCTTCAGTGATGAGGAACATTTTCACCTCAATGGATTCGTCAATAAGCAGAATTGCCCCATTTGGACGAATGATAATCCAAGAGTGATTGTCGAAAAACTAATGCACCCACAAAGAGTGACTGTTTGGTGCGGTTTATGGGCTGGCGGCATTATCGGGCCGTATTTTTTCCAAAACGAGGCCGGTCAGGCAGTTACTGTGAATGGTGTTTGCTATCGTGCAATGATAACGAACTTTTTATGGCCCGAATTGGAAGATATGAGTGAGGACGATATGTGGTTTCAACAGGACGGTGCCACTTGCCACGCAGCTAACGAAACAATGGCTCTTCTGCGCGACAAATTCAATGGCCGTGGTATCTCACGTGGTAGCGATGTCAATTGGCCGCCAAGATCATGTGATTTGACACCGTTGGATTTTTTTCTTTGAAAGAAGAAGGTATACGTCGATAAGCCAGCAACAATTCAAGAGCTAAAGAATGAGATAATTCGGCACATTAACGGCATAGAACCTCAATTATGCTTCAGCGTCATCGAAAATTTCGACCATCGGATGGCCGAGGTCGCGGCGGCCATTTGGCCGATATTTTGTTCCACACATAATTGAACCACACCAATATTATCGTAATAAAAAGAAATGACAATAATTTCCTAAATAAATTGTGTTTTATTCAAAATCAACATCGGCCCTTAAAATTTAACCACCCTTTATTACCAGCCACAACCACTCCCAGGTTTATTCAATCATTTTAAAAGCCCGCCAGCACTCTTTTGATTAGAAAGCCTTTGTCAAAATATTGTCAAAAATGTTACGATGTCTGTGACCATCTTCTAAAGAGTTGCAGCGAATCGAATGAATATTGGTGGATATATTGTACATGTTGTGGAGTCTGAGCTAGGTCTATGAATCTTGAGCTTAATGTTGATGGAGTTCTGTCTCCTAAATGGTCGTGAATTTGAATGAAATTTGGTGGGGAGATTGCACATGTTCCGGACTAGGATATAAGCTAACTGAAGCACTGCACCGCATTGACGTATTCAAAAAATGTTCGAATGTTTGTGGAAATCGCTTTCCTAAATGGCCGTAGGGACATGAATGAAATTTGGAGTATCGATTGCATATGATCTCAATAAGGACACAGGGCTACTCAGCAATCTTGATGACACACTATTTCCACTCATCGAGACCAAGTGCCCTTCACACAGTCAAGTGCACTCCGAAAACATTCAAATGTTGACGCTCTACAATCCCTTGCCAGACACAACAAAGTGAAGCTTGGCTGCGTCCCTATACCCATTTGGATTGCAAACAACGAATCCGCAGATGAGCTCGAGACTGGCTCGGAATCTGCGTTCATCGGTCATGAACCGTACTCTAACGTCAATTAGACAGCATCCAGAACTCTGATTAACAAATGGGAAAACAAACTTCGCCTAGACCAGTAGCCATATGGTCATGGTCTTAGGCAATCCAAACTAAAGAGTGATTTTTTAAAAGCTATAGGAAAGTTTTTCAAAAAAACACACATAAAATTCAGAAAAATGCATGAAATCTTTATTTCAATCGATAGTACGGTCCATATAATTTAATGTTTGAAGATAATTTCATGCAAATGTTGACCTTGACTGCGCCTCAAATGGTCCATCCGCTTAGTCCAATTTTGGCATACTCTTTCCAACATTTCGGCCGGTATCTCACGAATAAATGCTTCAATGTTGGAAAACAACGCTTCAATTGAAGCGGGCTTGTCTGCATAGACATGAGCTTTAACATAGCCCCACAAAAATAGTCTAAAGGCGTTAAATCGCACGATCTAGGCGGCCAATTGACCGATCCCGAACGTAAAATAAAATGTTCACCGAACTCGCCCCTCAAAAAGTCCATTGTTGCGCGTGCTGTGTGGCATGTGGCACCGTCTTGTTGAAACCACATGTCATGCAAGTCAAGCTCTTGCATTTTGGGCAAAAAAAGTTGGATATCATCTCACGGTAGCGCTCACCATTACGATTCGCATCATCTTTGAAGAAGTCCGGTCCAATGATGCCACCAGCCCATAAACCGCACCAAACTGTGACTTTTTCTGGATGCATTGGTAGCTCTTGCAATGCTTCTGGCTGATATTCACTCCAAAATCGACAATTCTGCTTATTTACGTACCCATTGAGCCAAAAATGAGCTTCGTCATAAAATGGAAGAAGCGCGCGATGAACTTTCTTAACAGAGCACGAATTTTGATAATAAAATTCAATAATTTGCAAGCGTTGTTCGTTTGTAAGACGATTCATGGTTAAATTATAGACCAAACTGAAGATGTTTGACAGTGAAACAAAACACGAAACGTGCGTCAGCTGTTTAAACCAGTGTTGACAAAAAGATAATAGCTAAAAAATCACCCTTTATAAATCAGGCCAACCATGAGAATTGCAATCAGAAACTTTCTTAGCGGCCAATCACATTAATAAAATGAGACAGACAAGATCAGATCTGTCGGCTCTGCCTCGAAGAGGATGAGACTTCTGAGCACATTTTGTGTGAATGTCCGTCACAAATAGAGAGAGATAGAAGAGGTACTCACTTCAGTGGTTTTAAAAAAAAACTGCACTACAAAGGATTTACTATCTTTCATGAGGGAAGTAGTACGTCTTCTGATTTAATTCCAAACCTCCGATATAATAGATCTATGGTGTCGTTGCCTTAACAGCACGGATTGTAAAAGAGGAAACAAAATTGTGCCTCGGATAGCGGATGTTACATTTTTTTCCTATCATTCTCAAACTAAAAGTCTCGGAGTCGAATATTTGAAGGGGTTTGCTGAAAACGATGTCCAAAGTCCTCAGACTCGTCATTCAAGACTGTGGACTGTCCCTCGTTCGACAAGAAACGCATCTCCATTGCAACCTCGCCTTCTTTAAGAGCAACTCCACGGGACTCAAAAAAGCTCATATCATAAATGACACTAAGTCAAGAGCCTAAATGTGCTTGGCCTAAGCGATGAAACCCTCTGCGACGTATGTGGACAGGACGACGACACTGCACAGCTCTTCCTCTGTCACTGTTCCGCCTTTGCTCGGATAAGGTGACAGTTATTCGGTGCTGATGAGGTTAGAGTTGATGATGTAGGCTCCTCCAGTGGAGTGTTATAAGCCTCCGACAAAAAAAAAAGTCAAGATCAGCACAGACAACATCAGTTTTGGAGTACACTAGGGTGGCCTGCTTAGCCCCACACTTTTGAACACGGCGGATAACTTCGTGGAATACTCTAGAATACCGAGGAGCTGCACAGCACAGACAAAATTGTCGATCAGCATTGGAAAAGACTAAGTGGGCGGCTGACATTTCGTGGAATACGCGATGATGGCCAAAATCCTAGACTTAAGGTGGCGCTACAGTCCGAGGTGGACCTGGGCCTCAACCAACAAGCGTCTCCAGCCAACTCGATCTTTAGCTAGCTGTGTCCAGTTTCGCACGCATAGTTGGTTGAGGTCCCTTTCCACTTGCGTGCGCCACCTGAGTCGCGTTCTTCCTCTACTGCGCCGTCCCTCGGAGGTGGATTCGAAGACTTTTCGGGCCGGAGCATTGGTTTCCATCCGCTCTACATGTCCTAGCCATCTCAATCGTTGGATCTTCACTCTTCTGGCTAAGTCGATGTGGATAAACAGCCCGCATAGTTCGTCATTATATCTCCTCCTCCACTCACCATCTACGCAGACGGGACCGGAAAATCACACGAAGAATTTTCCTCTCGAAGCAACCAAGAGCAGCTTCATCGGCTTTTGACAAAGTCCATGCCTCCGAAATCCTAGACAGGTCTGAGCAATGAGGTAGAGTCTTGGATTAAGAAAGCTGGTCGTGTACCCCATCAACCCTAGTCAACGTAGGAAGCGCCCAACCACAAGACCATGACCACCACATTACGTTATGTTGCTTACCAAACGAAGAGAAATATTTGCACTGCTTTCCACTCCCTTGGTTCATTTCATTACCCAAACCCGAAAAATGTACGTGAATGTTGCTGCATCATGAATTCCAATTTAGTGAACAAGAAATGTTTTCAAAAACCTCCCATCTACACAATCGAAATGACAAAGGATCTGCAAGGACTCTTCTAATATGTGACACAAAAGGATCGAAGAACTTGAAAATATTTCCAAGGCTCTGGTGAAACAATTTTTCGGCCCTCTACCAGTAATCAAAGAGCAACGCTACCGAAATTCCTTTGTCTTTGCTGGCCCGAAACAAAATTGAAGAATCTCCTCTCATCCATGCAATCCACATGCACATCAATCTGCAATATTCCAATTATTGCGATGATCTCCTGCTGCCTCTTATTATTTCAAGCCGAATCCTTGCAGCCAATAGCAGTCCCAGCAGAACCCTTTAAGGAGGGGGGGAGGGGATCTGTTCTTAATAAAATCAATTCGCAAATTCAAATTACTACAGTCCTGAGATGGATTTCCAGCAGGGAACCAACGATATTACCTGAAATACCGTTCCTCCTTCGAATTTCTGCATCGAACCGGCCTAGGTGAGGAGGTTTAGGCCACAAAATATACACAAAACCCCAACCGATGCACGTGCAGTTCCTTTGGAATTTTCAACAACTTCAATTCGATGCAGCAACGAAAGGTTGGTTACCATCATCTACTCTGCCTCCCCCCTCCCCGCCTTGTGTGCAGTGCTTGGATCAAACTTTATTCAAGGAATTCTTAGCAAATTTATGACTGCTTCTGCTCCCAACTTGCAACCCCCTCAGAAGGACAGAGAGATTTGCCCCGACGCACATATTTAATAAATTTGCCAAAATTATTACTTTCCCCCTGACATAGGAAATTAATCTAGGATAACCGCACGTACGTATCCTTGTGTCTCTCTGGATGGTCCTCTGTCCTCTGTCCATCGCTCCGGTGCCACCTCAATGCCAGCTTTCGGAGGCACGGCACAAGGAGTTCCGCATATTTCTCCAGCAAAATACTCTCTTCAGCTAGACAATGCGCTTTTGGATTGCAAATCGCAAAAGAGATGCACACGACCGGCCGGCTTCAGAGGACCCATTGTCGTATGAATATGAGAGTGAGGGTGGGGGTGGAGGGAGGGTGAATGGGAAACGGCTGACGTCTGGTTCCATTGGTTTGTCAGAGGAAGGAACGACACACACACACACACGTGATATCATCTTCGGAAAGGAAAACAATTTTGAAAGTTGAAAAGAAGCACCACCAGGACGGGGTAGAAAATGAGCAGCCCCCACCCTCTGTTCCTATCGCCGTGTTAGCAGTACACTCAACAGTTTCAAATTTGGGCAAATTTAGACCAAACCATCATCAGGGGGCAGTAGCCAGTCAGCCACCAGAAGCAGCAGCAGCACCCAAGCATAAATAGAAACAAAGCCAACCACCATTCACTTCACAATTCCTCTCCACAACAGTGAAGTGGTGGAGGATGAGGAGAACGATGAGGACACACTACGGCACGGTACACCAGAACGACGGCGACGACGAAGAAGGGCCGAGCATCTTTGTTGTCACATGCTGAAATTAATTACTTTCCAAAAAGCAGGGAAAACAATATCCTGGGAACATAAATTACAGGCCTGCTGCTGGTCTTTGGCCTGGTCTCCGTTCTGGTGTGTGTAGTGTGACTCCATTTCATCCACCTCCATCTTCGTCGGGCTCCATCTCTCCACCTTCTAGCGCCTTCGCATTCGTTCCATCGCCCATCAGTTTCCACGAAATGCCTGCTGACATTCAAAGCTTTTGTCTTTTGCCACCGACGACGACGACGACGGTGACGTCGACGGCGGGGGTGTGCTGTGTGCCCTGTTCGACTGCGGCTGTATGTGTGTGTGTGTTTCAGGACTCACGACTGAGGACGTAAACATTATTGTGAAACACTTGAAGGGGATGAATTTTATTTATTTGGCGGGATTTCCCTGAAACGACGGCAGCTCACACCGTGTACAATTTTCCGTAGTGAGTCCTGAGGCGAAGGATTTACCGGGATTATCGCACAAATACTCCTCGTCCTAACGCTTCCGTTGGTTAGCTCCCCGCGCGACGTTGCCTGCCTTCCTGCCTTCTTGCCACCTCGCCTGCCTGCCTGCCAGGCTGCCATCGTCCTGGCTGATAGTGGTGACGGCTGGGAAATTTATTCATTGTGCCACAGCTACAGATTTCCTTAAGAGGGAGTGTGGGCCGTGGGGGTGTGGGTTTTTTTGTTTGTTGGGGAGGCAAAGAGTTCTGCTTCATGTTCTCGGTCATGTTGTGTGCGGTGGTGGTCTTAATGTGTGTGGCGGGAGAGGGCGAAGTTCTCTCTCGTTGATTTGTTGAGTGTTATTGGTGGGAAGGAAGTGGGTCAGGGAAATTATTTGGAAGACGGTTGATGGTTGGATGTGAAGTGGAGACCAAAGGGTGGACTTGGGTTACTTAATGTGTGAAATTATTTATGACGAAGTGTGATGCATTGCGTTCGGAAAGGGGGCTGTGTCACGCTCTTATTGAGCGTTGGTGGGGTAACGTGCGAATTTTTATGAGTATGGGATATTCATGAAATCGAGGATTCGCGATTTAGTGTGGGTTAGCACCAATTGATGAATGCAGTCACTTTGTAGATGGCGTTGCTTATTAGTTTGGAAAATTTATCCGTGACGTTGATCTCTTTTTACTCAGCGTTGGGTACAGGACCCTTGCTATTGCTGCAATTTACAGACCAAGCCATCGAGTTCTGGCTCTGTCCAGGACTTCGTCGTCCAGTTTTTTCTTTGCTAAGCTAAGCGGCGTGAATGCATAGATGATTGCTCTAGTATCCATTCTTCGCAAATATATCCCCTTCCTCGGATGCCAGTATGGCCTGGTACTGTGTCCGTGAAGCACTACAGCGACACTTTATTTTAAAGAACAATTATGGCATGTTGACGCACGTCAGAGTTCTGGCTCCACCATGTCTTTAGCTGACTTGACGAGTCTTTTGATGTCAAAGTGAATGTTCTGAAAAGCGTAGTGTGGGCATGAACCAATTGGTGGGGGAAGTCGCTTTGTAGATGGGGCTACAATCGGTTGGTGATGCATGAGTAATCTTTTGATTGAGGCGACGGTAAAACAATGGCATTGGCGATAAGCAAAACCAGGGTGACACAGCGACGTATGTAGGAATTCATCAATGAATCACCAAAGCAAAAGAAGATTATGGCTGGCATTCGCATAAGATAATCGTTAACAAGGTGAAAGCCGATCTGCATGGAATAAGGACGCCAAGATTTCCATTCAATTCAACTAATTTCCTTCATTTTGAGTGTCAACTCTTACCTCGAATGTCATACAAGCGTCAAACACTGAACATCGCTTCACCAAACATTCACCCACAGTTCAAAGTTCGTTGACAATTAACACGTTCAAGAATGAAAAACCCAACAAAAATTTCACAGCGCACTCATTCCACTTTCATTTTGGTTTTCTTTGTGTCACTTTTGACAGTCGGCTGACAGTAATGATGAATAAGTGCTCATCGCCCTCTCTTTCCCGTCGTGGAGACTGTCATAAAGTCCGTAACTCGTACACACATTATTGGATCAACCGTGCAACCAGAATGACATAAAACGAAACAACCCGTCTCTTTCTCAGACACAATCCTCTTAGGGTGGCGAGTGGTGGTTTCGTTTCTTAAACGGTACTTTGTATGAAAAAAAAAACCACACACACACGCGCAACCGACAGAAGATGAAGAAAAGAACACAGCTCTTTACTTGGTTAGTGGACAAAAGGTTAAGAATGTATCTACAAGAAGAAAAGGGAACTATTTTGCTGTGGCATTTGACCCAAAGAGAGACAAGTCTTGTTGGTTTTATACTCTTTTTCTGGGCTTAATAAGTGTGAGCTTGTGTTGCCACAGTGACATACACGTGCACGTATGAGAGCAATTTGTGTGCGGTTAATTTTTGCAATCAAGCGTGAAAAAGAAATTTAATTGTCACATCGGGGGATGGTCTTGCAGGCTTATGGTGTCGTCTTCAATTATGTAATGGGGGCCCATAATCTTGTTTCGCAGCGGACTTGGATCAATTGAAATTGTGTCATCGACTTAGAACAATCAAATTTGTAAGACTTTGAGAATGCTGTGTTAGTTTGTTGGGTTCTGTGACGACTGGAGAGTGGCGTGCGCGGATGAGGAGACTGTAAGAGTTCGATCTAAGGTTAGAGACGATGACCGCTGAGTGGGTTTTATACGATTTTGGCAAAGAATCCGAAAAAGAACGGTAGATACGCCGGATTTTGAGTTAGCCACTGACCGTATTCTATAACATAGTAGAACAGAATCCGGATAAATAAGGTTGAAACGCCGGATCTTAGGTTAAAGACGATCGCCGTAGACAGAGTTTTAAAAGATTTTTCCAAAAATCCGAACATGGAAAGTGCAAGACTTGGTAATTAGGTTAGAGACGGTCGCCGCTGAGCGGGTTTTACAAGATTTTAGCAAAGAAGAGGAGATAATCCGGATTTTGTGTTAGTCACTGACCGTATTTTATAACAATCCGGATATGAAGAGCAGACACGCCGGCTTTTGAGATGGCCAATGACCGTATTTCATAACAATGTAGAACAGAATCCGGATAAGAAAGGTAGAAACGTCGGATTTTAGGATAATTTTCAAAAATCCGGACATGGAAAGTTTTTAAATTCGGGGATTTGGTCGAATTTTGTAAGATTTTATCAAGGAATCAGTGCACGTCCGTTTCTTGGTGACGTAATTGTTAAATTAAGTGGGTGCTTAGGGGCGAATCTTTAATCCAGACAATTCTCAAAACGCACCTCTTATATTCCTGAGTGACGATGAGAGACTTTTTGACTTGAGACACGATGAATCAGTAACTATCAATTCTTTATCGACGTCAAGGCCGATTGTGACAGCCTGCTCTGATACGGGTTATGACATCTTCAATCCGGACACTATTTCCGTTGTGGTTAGAGTCGACGGGCGTCATTTAAAGCTTCATCAAGTTCAGTAGTCGACTTAAGAACGTATAAAATGTACTCGTATACGAATACGAGGTACCTAGCGAACGTCAGACGGTTGTTCAAACGTCCGGACTACCATTGACGAGATACCTGGCAAATGCCGGAGGTTGTTCAAAAGCTCGGACTACCTAAGAGCTTGACCGTAGAACTTTTACCGCACCTGAGCCTAAGTCGATAAGCTTCCACAGCAGCTGCCACATTCTCTCGACGCCCTTTCACAGCCCTCCACGTTTATTTAATTGAATCCCGTATGATCTACGAACCCATAACTTGCATCACCCAAACAATTGCTTAGCCCGCCACAGCAGCTTCCGTTCTCGGTGACTCACACGGAATATTTCCTAATCCGCCTTGGGCGTCAGTCCATGCCCACAGTCGCAGGACACATCTCCATAAGGATTGCTCAAGTCATCCCCACACACAACACACACAGTTTCGTGTAGAAAATTTATCACTCCCCATTCCGAAAGTGACCCACCATCCGTGTCCGTATATCGCGCACAAGCCTCAATTCCTAATCTCCATCGGTCGCGGCGCGGCGTGGGCGCAATTCAAATAAAACTATTCCACAATACGACTTTCCTGCGTGACAAATTTGTTTAAACAAATTACACTCCATTTGTGCGCGACTCTGTCTGAGTCGGCACTCGGCAGTGCGCCTTCGTTTGGCCATCCCGACCTAAGACAAAACAAATGCAAATGCAGTCATTCTTTCCTCAAATTGTGAGAATATATATTACACAGATGAAGGCTGCACGAAAAGCAATCATGGCAAATCTCCGAGCTGGGTACGGAGCTGGCTCATGGCGCAGAGGAAACGTGTGGGCGTCTGGTGGCACACAAGAGGAGGCGTCGCACAGTCGAATCGAGGAACATTCGGGAAATGTGTGCACTCGTGGCGCGCACAAAAATATCCATGGCAGGCCAATTATGTTGCACAAACTCATAGACGCGCGCCGAACGTTCGGAACGGAGCTGCAGAGCAGCACAGCGCAGCGCAGCCGTTGCTCCTTGGAAGTGAAGAGTAGCTCGAGACAATCTTTGACGGCAGTCAGTGACACCTACATTCGATCTATTCCCCAACCAGGAACCGTGCGATGGAATCTCTTGTATCGCCTTGGTAATTGCAAACTTCACTTTAATTGAGAGTGAGCAGAGCGGTTGAGTGCGGGTGCCGCGGTGATGATGATTTATGAGTTGCGATCGCTTGTCACGATGACGACGTCGACTGCGACGATGATGCTGGATCAAGAGCTTCTGGAATTGCTTTTTGTGCGCGATTTTTTGCTGAGCTACCAGTGAGAGTTGGGGGCACGTGATGTGTTTCAACGCCTACGGGCGACTCTATCAGTTAAGTAATGATGGCAATTTTGCCATTGATGGCTTTTACTTGTTGAGGGCATAGTCGCATGTGTGAGTGTTTTTTTTCTTTTTTTTGGGTGTACTTACCGTACATCTTTCCCTCGTCGGAAAGAATTATTTTTCTTCGGCCGCATGGTGGGTATATTGTTAAGGCTTCTTGAAAACTCTGTTCGATGTCTGGACTCCAGACACCCTCGGCATCGGCAGATGAGAGATCTTTTTCGTCCTAGAAAAAGAAAGAAAACACATTTTTTTTTTGTTAGTGAGTGGAGTGGAAACGGCTTGACTTGGAGTATCCGGATTTCCAATAAGGCCGTGACAACATTCATTTTTTTTAAATAAAAGGCAAACCATTTGATCTTCCTCGCTTTTATTGGTTTGAAGTACAATTCGACGCCGTTCCTGTGGCCATCACAAGTACGATTGCAGCACTTGATTCGTTGAACCCAATTTTCGATGACTCGGGCACACATTTCGAAGGAAACTGCAAATCTATCTCGTTCAAAATTGCCTCAGCACTCCTCTAACAGCGCTGGCTTATTGGCATAGACCACTGATTTAACGTAGCTCCATAAAAAGAAGTCTAGAGGTGTTAAACCACACGATCTAGGCGGCCAATCGACCGGACTATTTCTCGGTACAATACGTTCATCGAATTGAGTTTTCAATCAGTCGAATGTTACACCCGCTGCGTGACCTGTGGCGCCGTCTTGTTGAAACCACATATGATTAATGCCTAGTCCATTCAATTGACTAATGAAATAACGTGGCAACAAGTCACTGTAGTGATCTGAAACCAAGCAATACTTGGTAAACTTAAAGCTTGACTGGGTCATTTATAGCTCATGGCCAGCTCTAGTAACAACACACCAAGTTGGATGTCAATCTTATTCCACCTTAATGGTGGCTCTCCTCTGTTGAGCTGTCAAATGGGTTCATTGATGAAGGCATGCTCAGCAATGGCATGCATGTGAAGGGGCGATTTAGAAAAAGGCCCGTGTCTCAGACCCCGAGGAAGAAGAGTGATAGGTTCCTGGAGGAAGTAGCTATGGTTAGGGAAGCTACTGTTTGAAAGTATAAACAGGGTATGCGGTGCCTAAGGAAATGAAGAAAATGTATTCAAAAATCGAGCTCTATTTGGTAAGACAACGAATAATGAAGAAAAGACAAACATATCGACATTTTAAAGACTGTCTTTGAAAAAAAACACTCTTCTTTTTGATTCTCACATATCCAAGTGACACTGCAAGTAGGTGTCAACATTCGTAAATTTTGATGACAACAACATTTTTAAACGTTGAGTATCGATGGAACACTACGTGGAACGACAGATGACAAAGAGAATACTTCTTGCAAAATATCCAGGCTATTCTGGCTTACCTATAACAAAACGAAATACTCATGCTCTCTCGGTGAGTTTCGATATCCAGAGTGGATAGCCAGGAAGTAAATGCTCAGCATCATTGCAGAAGACGATCAAGTAACAAGCCAACAGGAAACAGGAACACGGCAGCTAGTTTGAAGCCAACGCATTGCTGAGGCTTAATTCATTTCTGTAACAGAGACTGGGTGCTGTTTGTGCGAATTTTGTAAAGCATAATGCACTTGTGGTGGTGGCCCGTGGCGCTGTGGGTATGTGTTTCGACTTCAACGCATTTGGACCTACCTGTCTAGGTTCGATTCCTGGTACGACAAGAAACACTTTTCACGGCCCCACTTCTTTCGAGTCACTGACAATGCTCAAAGAGTATAATTGTCTAGAAAAAGTTGCACAAACTTGGCCGTTCGGAGTCGCCATAAAAATGTAGGTCCCTTCAACTCGTGATAGAACAATAGCACGCACAACACGAGTGGTTGCTGAGAAGCTCGGCCTGGCCCTTTACGGGTTGTAGCGCCACCCATATTATTACTATAATGCACATGTAGTCAGTGTAAACTGTGATGCCAAAGCAACGTGTGACCGGTTGGCATGGTTGTTTGAGTGGCAGGGTTCATCATCACCGATGATTTGAACATGAGCGGATTTGGATGCAGCCAGATGGAGCTACGCGTTTAGTCATCAAATATCATGTACTCCGTGTTTAAGTGATGATCCTTGATAGCACGGGCTGTAAATTCAAGCCATTTGCCGGAAGGTATGTGAACCTCGCTGTCGATGGCAACGTTGAAAGCTAACGATAGATGTTTGGCGGACACATGAATCACACTTGTTCATAAGGAGTGTTCTGGTGGAAGGGGTAGACCTGTTGTAAGGGATACGATTACGTACAGGCACTTCGCAAGTTAACCGAGAACTTCACTACAGAGCACGACACGACGTTTTCTTTGGATTCTTTGGAACCTAGACGGAGAACTGTAAGGTACAAGAATTCTACGAAAACACTTAAAATAATCACGCTGAACTGCGGTGACGCCAGGAATCCCGAAGGACAATTTATTCGATGGATTGAAAGGTTACAGGGCTGTCAATTCCACATAGAAACACACTGTGAAATAGTACAACATAGACGACTCCACACCGTCTCCACTGGACATGTCCAACATCTCATCCACAAGCCATCTGTGGTCTCTTTTTTCGTGGATAAATTATGCCATGTCGTTCCATTCATCACCCAAACAACAAACAAGGAATTAGATCTCACTAAAAATTTGGTGTCAAAAATTAAATTCACTAACACTTCGACTTATATTCTCATCATCTACCACTAGTACGTCTAGTAAAACGTCAAATTTCATGCCCAACTTTTGAACAGAGCTCATGGCTTGCCGTAAATCGAAATTCTACGACACGATGTTAACTTGGACATGGATTTTTGTTGTCTCCACTAGATTTGTTCATGTCATGTTCATGAACAGGGCATGGTCCTTGGACAAGGCCGCAAGGAACAGAACACATCGTCACTGTGCGCAGACAAGTGTCCTGCCGGAGGAGCAGTTTGTTCGTTGGAATAGATCTGAAAGAAGCAGAAGATCGATACGCATGTGATCAAAGTTGATCGAGGTCAGTTAACGTGGAGCTCACCAACGTTGGAGGATATGGCGAAAGTCTCGTCGCCAAAGAAATGAAGAGTGATGCTATCCGAACCATCGAGAGACGACTTAGACAATGAAGAACAACGTTAATCAAGTTATTAGTTAAATTGTAGGTGAAAACCATCGCAAATGTATTTCTGTCGCTGCAGTAAGTGAAGAAACTTTAACGACGTTGTTCATGTCTGGCAATTGATCTAGACATCGAGCGCTAGGCGAACCAGCGATCCTCTTCACGAGATCTCCGAAGTGACCATCTCATGGCACTACTAAGCATTCGAAAGTGAACGCGATGGTCCTAGTAATCTTGATAATCAGCCAATCATCTTGAATTGACATGTAGTCCCAATTGGGTTGTCCTTATGAAGTCGCTACATATGTAACTCACAGCATTGTGCTTAATGCTTATAGACACAACCGGCTGCGGCATAAATAGAGCAGATACTGACCCCCTGTAGGCCACATCCTGATGGAATTGCACAAAATGAGCACACTTCCAACAGACTCAAACATGCCTCAGATCAGGCGAACCAAAGAGAGTTCTCCAAATGGTTCATTGTAGAGCAATCAGGAAATAACGAGCTCAAAATTAAGGTATGGATTTCGTTAGGTCAGCTTAAGGTAGCTCACTCAGTAGCAGTCACTCGAAGGATGGACCTCGTTCCAACAAGAAGCTGCACACAGTGAGTGGTAGTTACGGACACGTCGGAAATATCGTCCAATCTCTTGTTTGGTCTCAACCGAGCCCCCTCGCAATTCCTGTGTCATTTCTAAGAAACAAAATTAAAGACAATTAAATACTTACATCACTCATATCCCCGACGTCTAAGTTTTTGGCGTCGGCCATACTGCCATTTGTGTCTGCCGGTCCCAATGGACCTGGGGGACCGGCACTTACTGCTGTCCAATGCGACGTTATGGTGCCGGCTCCTACAATACCGCCTGCAATGAGAAAGCAAAACAAGTTTTCATTATTCATTAATTTTCCAAAAAGTAAGCAAATTTCAAACAAAATGCCTCCCGCCCCGACTCCTAGTCAAAAATTCAAAACACCCTCCCCCCCTAGCCAGCAGCCAGCAGCCAGCAGTTTCCATCACTGAGCCTCTCAGGAAAAGTGTAATTAATTTCGAAGAGATTTACACGTGCGTTCTCTCAAATTCACACACCCATACCCAGGGGCGCGCCGCCACCGAAAAACCACCCACGGCAACAATTTTCCATCGAAAAAGGGTTTCAAGTGAGGAACAAGAACCCAAGCCACATCGAAGATGTAATACGAATAAAATACCTGAAGCCCCTGACAGGAACTGTCGAGGTGTTCTATAGGGAGGAGCACGAGGAGGACGAGGAGGGGGAGGAGACCTTTGTTAAACAGAAGACACGGCTCTGTTGTGGTTGAACAGCAGATGAAAGATACAAACTCGATAGGTTTTTGTTACAGCAGAATATTCAGATGCTTTTCGTCATAAAGACACGAGAGATATTCTCAAAGAGTGGCGCGTAGGTGTTTCGGGCACGATTTGAACAAAACCACACCACCATCGCTGCCTCCCCTCTTCGATGGATATATGGATGGCCGGAGCGATAGGTGGATGGGGGTTTGGAGGAGGGGGCAGAAGTGAAGGAGTATCTTTGATGTTCTGGCTAAACGGAGGTTTCCATTAGAATTCCCATCATCACAGGAAATGCGGAGAATTTCGCAGAGACAAAGACTGCGACGAACCTTGGATAATATCTCTGCGGTGGAATATTAAATGTGATTAATATTCAGAATGGTAGGAGCCGAACGATGATGGCAACACCACAATGACAACGATGACGATGATGGATCCTCAACTGTTTTGACAAAAAGGAATGGAATAGTGCGCGACGCGAACGGCACACCGAGCACACATCAAAGTCATCGTCGTCGATGTGGGCGATGGGGGAGGGTTTTGGTTCAAAGACATTTCCCAGTTCCCCATTGGTTTTTGACGGAAGTATGCGATGTATCTGAAACGTGGCAGGGCAAATACAAGCAAATCAAATACCACTAGTGAGGAGGATATGTTGACGTTTCCGCTTGCGGAATCGATGGCACGACATCGCTGGGACGCCTTACTGGAGAGAGTTCATTACTTGACAAATGACCTGGCAATTTGTTGTTGGCGCGGTGTTGCTGGTAGAATGAGATAATCGGTTGTGAATTGATCATGTGGGAGTGGGGGTCCGTCAAAGGACCCGAAAGTCAGCGAATTCATGTGTGGTCTTGCGGATGATGATGGACATGTTTTTTTTTTTTTGGATTCGCAAAATTGAATTCTCTGCACGGAGAGGAGATGGTAAGATAAGACTTAAGTCAGTGGATAGTGCGAATAATTGCTTCTGAGAACTGACAAAGCATTTCTACGTTGTGTGCGATGCAAATGAATAATTTAACGAAACTTAACGAAGCTTAACGAAACTAAACGAAGTGGTTATTATGGTCAAGTGTATCATTCTTACGTCAATTGTGACAGGGCACTTTAAATTTTTTAAAGTCTGTATGTATATTTAGGTCTTTGGCGCCAATCTGTGATCCAGAAGTATCAGAATTTACTGCAAGAAGCAGATTCGAATTCTTTGAATTCCCAAGGAAAAGTAGCGAAACACTGCACTGAAGTCGAGACAGCTCAGTGACTAGTGGCGCCGTTTTCAAGTGACACGCTTAATTTTCAGATTTCCAAATACACTTGATCCTTGGACCACTTGATCCTTGGTCCTATATGCGTTACCACGAACTGTAGATGATGCGGCTAAGGTGACTGGCTTATGGAGAGCGCATAGACAACTTGTTTCCGGCTTGAAGAGTCTGTACGAACTGCACAGGAAGAAGAATGGAACAAGTCAGTGGCCTGGGTCCTGATTCATCAAGCCATCGACCCCTTTAGTCATTACAATTATCGTTGGTGTGTACCCTTCGATGATTGGACTGCAGATGGATTGGATACTAAGACGCTCTGAGTAGTCCGGCAACTGACTCATCGATGTCGTCTTTTGAATCATTAACTCATTGTGAGTTAGTCTACGTGTCCCAATGCGTCATGGGCAATGAGTTGCCGTCAAGATATGTCATCAACCAAGGAGAAACCCTTGAGACGATGTATGTGCTCATGCGACAACCCAAAGCAAGAAAGTCGGCGGTGGACTAGGGTATAGCTTCGACGGTCACTTGCGAGCTCCACATTTGCCTTCCCAAGGTGCCTACCCAATTGAAAGCGTGGACTTCAAAAGTAGAACAATCATGTCCTACCTCACTCACGACGTTCAAAAATTGGCGGTAACTCATTTGCCTTTCTTTTGTCAACTTCCCCAGAGTTCCACAGAACGTCTTCACAAATTCCGCTAAACGAACAGATCTTTGCGATCTGAATGAAGACACACTCGACACCCGTCGTGGGTGCAGTAGGAGAATCCATCAAAATCCCCGCCACTCATGCCGACATAATCAAGCCGAATCTCAGTCATCTCCTCTCCATTCCAAGACCAGTGGCAGTTCATACAAATTTCCACCTCCATCCTGACAGATACGCTCCACTTGTGACACATCAACTTGCACCTCATGCACATATCTCCATGACAGCTCCTCCACCACTCGGAGACGTGAAAGAGATGAAAGTCCATTTGGCGAAAGATGACGACGTACCACCATATCCCAACTGCGAGCGGATTCAGAACAGAAGCCCAAGCAGGAGAAACTCCAGAAGTCGCCAGAGAATGAGGACACGACGAAAAGAGCACACAGCCAGAGAGATAGAGAGATAGAACGAAGATTTATTGGAAACACAAAAAAAAAAAGAAGAAGACAAACACACAAGCTGACGGACGGACAAACTCGCACAGCAGAGTGGAAAACTTTATTATTTACTGCATTCTACAGGGTGTTCCTCGCATGAGCACACGGGGCTCAGCACCATCGGCGGAGGCATTCCTCGAGGACAATTTGATTTATGACCATGTGCAAGGAAGGTACAGTTGTTGGGATCTAAATGACGAAATGAATTAAAACGCACGTCAAGCCCTTGCCACCGCGATCTCTCTGGTCGTCCTCACACCGCGCCGGTGGCATTATTATTTATTCATTAGACAGCGGGGACAGGCACAAACAATAAAAAAGCAAACAAAAAAAAAATACCCAGAAGTGATAGAAAGCACAAGAAGAACAAGCTGTCGAAAGGGTAGAGCGGCAAAGGAGTGGACTAAGAATTATTTGAGTAATATGCAAGCGCTTCGTGTTGTGTGTGACGTCTTTATGAAGTCGATGATGGAGCTGTGCGCTGGTCATTTCTTATTACCCCGACTGACAGTTGACAGTTGAGGATTGTCAAAAGGGGGGCGACAAAGAGCCAAAGACCAAGGGGAGAGCGAGATAGACCGGCGAAAAGAGAGAGAAGCAGAGACCAAGAACAAAATTGAAGATAATTCATTTCCATGGAATTTTATTCGCTGTTGTTTAATGTGGTTAATTATTTAAATTCAAACTGAGTGATGTCGAGAGATGGATGAATGGATGGGGTGTGGGTATGACACACACACACACAGGCAGACACAGCTCTCTTTCGTGACAACCCTGTGCATTGCTGGCATGGAGGCGGTACTCAAGGAGAAATCGTGCATCACAGCAGCAGCGGACGAAAGGAAGTGAATTGAATTAAATGCGATTTTTTGAAAAACCATTACATTGTGTGGTGATGTTAGGCAAAAAAGGGAACAAAAATTAGTTACATTTTTGTGACAGTTCTCTTGACTGATCCCTGGGGGGATGGGCGGGGACGGCTGAAGTGAAACCGAATTCAACATTATTTCAACGAAATTTAGATGACGAGTGGCAGGTTTTAGTTTGCAAATGACACTTGCCGCCTGTAAATTGAGAGGACGCTGGCCGTTGACACGGTTAAGAGTTCCTCTTTTCAAAATGTGACCAAAAAATGGTCGAATATTCTAAACTGGCATTGCTGGTGTGGTGGGGTATGTGTCAACGGTGTCAATTTATGCAACGTTTTAAGTATCGACATCTGTGGGTGGAAATTAGGTCGAACTTGTGAAGAGTAATTGACGCTTACGTGATGTTGCTGTCAGCGATGGTGATTGGCTAGTTGAAACTATTGCAACAACAGTCGGTAACAACGTAGGGCACAAAAACTGTAACTTATAGCAACCGTCAGATAGGACAACTGTCAGCTACGACAACTATCGTTCAGAACAACTGTCAATTACAACGTCTGTCAGTTACAACGACTGTCAGTTACAACGACTGTCAGTTACAACGACTGTCAGTTATAAGAACTGTCAGTTAAACAGACCATCAGTGAAACATCAAACATAACGTTTAAGTATTTGGAAATTCAAACTTCAAAACAAGCTGCCACATATTTATGTACGTCCGGACGAAACGTGTACTCTTCTGAAGACATTTCAAAACAATTATCAAACCGTTACATTTTATGCTTGTTTGTCAAAATACAGTATTCGCTCTGAAAAGCTGCTCAAAGTAACTAACAGAACCCGAAGTTTGACAAGAGCCATTAGAAAGAAAAGGTGCTCTTCAAAATTTTGCCGGTAATCTTGTCAGCCAGCCACAGAGCATACCTTTCGATCTTCGAGAGGAAACACCGTTATCGGTAAAGTCATGAAATATGAATGTAAGTCTCATGTCTTGAATGACACACCAAAAGATAGGCTGCCGCCCTCTGTGTCAAATCAGAACGAATATAGGCATCCATAGCCCACAGAAATGCATATTTAGTGGCATCCAACAACTTTCCTGTGCACTCTGCGTCCATAATTGCTTCTGGGAAGTTACGCAAAACACCAATTGTCACTGACGTACGAAGCAGCAAACTATTAATTTCGCTTCTATTTATGTAGGCAACGTTTTAACGAAACTTAACGACACTTGACGAAACTTAACGAAACTGAACAAAGTGTTAATTACTATCACAAGGCACCAGTTCTACGTTTTCCCGCGATTTTAGTCACTTTAGAAGTTGACTTACTTTAGAATCATTAACTGAGGATTTCCAATAATTGTGATGAAACACTGAATGCGCTTCCACTCCTCTAGACGTTAGTTGCATTAGAAAGAGTCAACTACCTCCGGCCACTGACTTGTACTGACCTCCGTCAAGACCACAAGGATGAAATTGAAGAACTCATAAACACAGCACAAATCGCAGTGCCTTACATTGAGCGACCACTGAGACGCACTCCCCAACAACTCCACTGTGAATCCTCCTTTGGCATCGTATGAAAAAGTGGCACACATCTCATCTGACATCACGCACGCACACTTAAGCATTTCAAATTAATCCCCATCGCTGGATCCCGGGAACAAAGAAATCCTCACAACAGCAACAAAAAGGGATGAAAACAAAGAAGTACAGGGAAACAAAAAAAAAAAAAAAAAAACAACAGTAAAAACAACGTGAAAACTATTCAACTCTCGACTCGATTTCAACACCTCTACGAATTCCCGAATTGAAATTAGAGTAATTTGAAATGCTCCACGTCCGCATATGGCAACGACCAACACCGCCACCGCTGACGCGGCCGCCGCCGACTACGCTACCGCTGGCGATGGTAGCATGGGCACAGCCAGCAACACGGGCCTGAATGCTCCGCCACCGCACCACCATCAGACATCCAAAGCCTCAGACTCACAGAAGCATCAGCAGTAGCTTCCATCCCATCAGGAGCAGCCGTGCATCAGGAGTTGAAGCATTAGAAGCAATTCAGCGCGCACACATCACATTTCGCATCCGGGAAAGTGGCAAAAATTTAGTCCTCAACCCGGAATCGAAACGAGCGCAAGTGAGTGTGCGTGTGTGCGGAGTTTGAGGTCTCAGGATAAAACCACACATATGCACTCGGAACTGGTGTGTGCAGCTGCTGCTGCTGCCGAGATTTTCGCATATCACATCCCACCCGTCCGACCGTCTGCGTTAGACGATAGCATCCAAGATTGATGGGTGCTGCTCCTGCCCGGTCGCCTGTGTGCCATTTTTGTGGGTTATGTGGATTATTTACTTTACTCCGCTCGGTTGCACGTTGTTGCATCCTCTCACTCTGCTTCATGATGATGATGCAGTCTGCAGTCTACACACGCCACACGCCACACACCCATCATTCGACTGATTTGGTCGTGTTCCACGCGTTGTAACCTTTCTTTTCTGCTCGTATTCCTTTTCGGCCCCTGTTGATGCTTTGTTTTTACACGCGCTTTGAGTCCCGACTGTCGGTGGAGTGGTGGGGTAATTCCTTTCCCCCCTTCTGTGCATTTTTCTTTGTAGATTTTGCCTGCGTTTGCCAATTCGGTCGAATGAATGCGCTGCAAAGCCGCAGGGATTCGACTTTGGCGCAGTCAATTCACTTTATGCACTCTGCCGGTGTTTGGTTGGAGTGGGGCGACTCTTGTCTCTCGCGTTTGAGTCATTTGAGAGGCATTACACTTCTGGTTGTTGCCAGCCAATAGCTTCCGGTGGCCCCAAAGGACGCCCGGTCTAATTACCTTGTCACTGCTGCTGTTGAATCGGTTACTCACAAGCTGTCAACGAGCTACCAAAGTGATTGGAGCGTGTTTTACAAGTGCATTGCGCTGTCAATGGCGGATAAATGGTCGGTGTGGGGAGAGGTGGATTTTTTGTTTTTTCATTCACATTTCAATGTCGAAGCATTCGCAGGGGCGTTGAAATTATTTGTCCGTATTTGAGACATATTTAATGAAGGTCAAGGCGATGACAAGTGGCCGCAGTCTAGAGAGAATTTCAGAGGATGCTGCCATTGGATCCGGAGCGTTGAGGTATTGATGGAACCAGTGGCTCACATTTTCTAAGAAGAAACCTTGGAAAGCTTCATCAAAATGCTCAGTTTTATGAAAATGCTGTCATAATTGAGGCGACCAAATGTCAGTCAGAATTCAAACGTGTGCCGAAATGATGTCGCTCTTATCGGTTTAAAGCCAAATTCTGGAACCAATTTCAGACTGAGGCCAACAAAATTGGTCACTTGTCAATTTTAGGCGAAAACTTGAACGAATTTTGGACTGATGTCAACAAAAAGGCCCTAATTTAGCCTGTTAACAAAATTCTGAGCGATTTTTTCACTGATTCAGCAAAATTATCCTCGGATCGGTTGTGCAGGGTGACCAGATAAGAATGATAGGAAACGAAATTTAAATAAATCAACAAGAGTGCTGTAGATAAAATTGATTCCAGCTTAATTTTGAAGCTACATTCATATCATTATTCGTGGGAAAGCACATCAATCAAATGGCTTGCTCGCCTTCGCTGGCAGTGTTTCCAACGGACGGTCCACTCATGACGACTCGGTCTAATATGTGGGGCGTTATTCCGGCAATAGGGCCTCATATGTTAGCGACATAAGCTCGATTCGTTGGCTTGTAAACATTGACTTAGGACGGCGTGAGATGACCCAATCGCCAAAGTGTCTCCTTTACAACTACATGCCTTGGGCCGCTTGTATGGCATGTAGCGCCCTCTTTTTGGCGCCACAGCTCGGATATCCTTCTTCTATTCGAAATAAGGTCCAATGATGCCGAAATGTCATAAGCCGCATCAAATAGTCAATCATTGTGGATGCAGTGATGCTTGGTCGAACACTTGTAAATTGTGTTTCCTTCAAAAACAGCAATTTTGCTTCTTGACATAGCCCCGAAACCAAAAATAGGCCTCGTCCGAGAAGATGATTTTTTTTACCAAAATCCGGATCTGAAGTTACATTTCCAGCACCCAACTAGCGAAATGTCTATGGTCGTTCGACTTCAATTCTTGCGCCAGCACAATCTCATACGGATGTAGGCTCAAGTCCAAATCAGCTGATCGGTTCCAAATCGACATTTGGATTGCGATTGGAAGCGACGGCGGAGGCTATTTGTTCTTCATTTCGCACCCATGTCTGCCTGATTGCTGACTTAAGGTCCCAAAGAGCGTACTTATGCTCAAACTAATCCACTGTGCGGAGAATTGCCTTCTCACAGAAGCAATTATGACGACCGACCTCAGGACGAAAGTCACATCAAAAGTTATTCAGAGCGATTGTTGCCACAAGTTGTAATCGGAAGTCGTGCCGGTTCAGAAATGTACTCATGCCACAACCTTTGAACTCATAAAAACCTATTCAATTCACAGTCATACATCTTTCTCTCCACGATCCATCCCTCTCCGCAAAAAGGGACGTGCAATTGAGACATCATCGCCACCAACAGCGGCTAGTCGACCCTTGGTCCTTCATTTCATGCAGAAATTTACAACTGCCTCCTGCAATTCAATTCTAACCCACTCCAGTGCGTGCGAACACAAAAGCGAAAAAAAACAAAACACAAGACGTCGTCTTCCTTAAATGCTTCTCCCTATCACTCCATGCCATCGGCAACCGTAGTCGGTAGTCATTAGTCATTCACCCGACGTACCACGATTTGGTGTGAGCGACCGAGTGACGCCTCTGCAAATCGCGAATGAATCGCAAAAGAATGACAGAGCCACCGAACGAGGAGCCTCAAGAAAAATCATAAACAGACCACAATCGCAGAGTCAGCGGGAGAGGGACAGAGCGCAGGAGAAGGAGACGGTGATGAAGGAAGCGAACGCAACCACACACCGATGCTCATCTTCATCCCAGAGGATGACTCCTATCTGATGTCTCCTCTGCATGCGCACACTAACCACTTCCCATAGAGAAAAAAAAACTAATTGCGTCCGACTCCCTGACTCCTCCAATGACAATGATGACGACGACGACGGCGATGATGACCTTCCACGGCGGCGAGACCCACCACGCACACCGCAGATACGCACAGATCATCCTCATTAGACCGAGAGACTAAGTTCAAGAGTCGCCCGTCGTCATGCGTCTCTTCGCTACCTGCGCCGCGATTGGCCACCTTACAGGTGTAACAGCAGCACTCTGTTTATATCGGATCGGCATACGAAATGCGTTTATAATTGCGCTGTCGCGTATGACCATCAGCGCTTGATGACTCCCGGTGCTGTACGTGCTAGTATCTGCAGTTCGGCGCAGGCCGCTGAAACGCACCACTCTTCGCTCTCTCCTCACTTTTCGAATACAAAGTCAACAGATGTGAGTAATGAGCTATTTGTTTGTCCGAGCTCTCCGACTGGAGGGCAAGAAGCGACCGGCAGCGGTTTTCTCTCTTTCGCCGGGGCAGTCTCCTCATTAGCGTCCATTTTTGTGAGATTTCGCTGTTCGCTGTTGTTTTTGTGTCTGGTTCGGTGTCAGGTTCGTCTTTTTTTTATGTGCGTTGCTGCTATGGTTCATCGGGTGCATAACGGGGGATTTCACAGCGGCAGTCACTGGGCGGGAACAAGTGAAACTTTCATTCCGGTTCGACGTATCGGGCCACGAGACGGTCAATTTCGTTGAGATGATCTGACTTTTTGACAGGTTCTGATGGCGGAAAGCACTTAACATTTATTGCGTGTGAACTGAGAATCGGGTGAGACTAAGAAAAGAGGACAGATCAGCCCTATAAAGTTTTCATGGCGTTTCTGTGGTTTATTTTTGTTTTTTGGGTTTATGGGAGAAAGCTTTTCGCTTGATTGATTGGGCGACTGTTCGATGCGGGAGTGCATTTTTGGGAAATTCGATAAGAAGTCATCCAGAGAAAGCTTATCCGTTCTACTTTACGAACTCGCCCCTTCTGTCATGGTTTGACATTTGCCTTGCCAGCCTTCACTTAGAAGTTCAGTCACACCAAAGATCACACTGATTCGCGCTTAAATCTATTCAGTATTGCATTTTGGGAAATATACTCGAAATAATCAAGAAAAGAAGCAAGACTAAGGATCATCGAGTCATATTCCTTCTTTCGTAAAGTGACAGCTGTCAATTCTCGCAGCATTTATTCTTATTCTTCTAGAGGCTATTGCTCTGCACGTGTTCAACGGTAGAGTCCCCCGCGACTTTGACTATTTAATTTTGACGTTGCCGTTATGTATTATATCAAAGCAGTAGTCGAAGTCAAAGTGGAGTAAGAACAATTTCTGGTTTCCTGCACTTCCTCACTTCTCTCATCACGAACAAATTCCGTGTTCACCGATTAAACTGCGAATATTCCAAATGACAGATGTCATATTCCGTTCCACGCACTTATTGAACACACCCTTCCTTCAAGGATTCACAGTTGTCTTTCTGCGCTTTGTTCCAAAAGTTCTGTCACACCATTGAATTCATCATAATACACCTCTCTCTACGCTTTACAGTCCCTCATCCGTCAATTATGCAAAAATCACACCACGCGTGAATCTCTCAATGACATCTGTCAAAAAAGATTTCATACGCTTTTCAAATTTCAACGCACCCCCTTCCATCTGGCTCATCCTGACCTCAATCTCTTCTCTCCCTCGAACTATTAGCGATGCGAAAACAACGCGAAAATGAGTTCCGCTTCAGCCGGCCATACAACGTCCGTGCGTCCATCCCCAGGAGCGTCCTCACAAAAGGATATTTGATTAAAAACAGATTCTCTTAAGCCCACTTGAGCCTGCTGTGTTCCTCTGCAGCTGGTTAATCGCGATCACAATTCGGTTATCTTCTCCCTTCGCGTGTTATTGCATCACTGAGTCCATTACGTGGCACGTGGCACACAGTGTTGTTACACAACCCAACCAACCACCTCCCAGCAGCAGCCAGCAAAAAGCAAACTCCTCATTCGCATACGAATGATTTGTGATGAAAGAGATTATCTCAAGGGTGATACTCCTATTCAAATGAGTGGCGGATTTGAGGACGGCGCACTTCAGAATCTGAACTACAACGGTCAGCTTTCAACGGAGGACGCACTCAACTATCACGCACTACACGCGCATGCCGCGTCGAGAGATGTTTGAATTTTTGCCCTCTTCCGGTGAAAGGACCTCATTAAAACTTCGTCAAGTGGCAGAAGCGCACCTATTACAAGTGGTCCTCCTTGGTCCTCGAACAACAGTTGCCTGTGTTCACACGGGGGATGATGTGTACTCTCTCAAGAGAGATAGGAAAAAAGGTGAAGTCTACTTCACGCATTCCGCCTTCCAGGGAGTCGCAACGCGAGGCTGCATAATCCACTCGTTCTGACGCTTCAGCGGATCCCACCGCGCGGACGAAGAACTCATGCGTGCTCTAATGATTCCTCCGGCTGCGGCTGGGCACGCATAGCCACCGCGGTGCGTACCGCTTGCGGGCACGTAGTCGCAGCTCGAATTGAACCTCGCGCATGAGTTACGGTTGGACTTGGGTTGGACCCATGGAATTAATGCACGCACATGCATCTACCGCACGTCGATTCGGTATGTGCGACACGTCTCGCGTCTAGGAAGAGTCGAAGTGCTGCGCGCTGTGTTGTGACTTCTATTGGCGGTCTGCAAAGCTCCAGACGTGGTGAACAGATATTTTTTTGAAAACATCAAGTCGTTACCAGAAAATGATACTAAGCGTGGCTTGGAATTTTAAATTGTACCTCGTCGAGGGACGAAGGTCTGCCCTAACGATGGGTTGGCCACGAAAGCTTCGAGGAGAACATAATTCACGTCATGGAGTGGTTCGGAATACACAAGGAGGGAGATTACTGATTTGAGTTGGAATTGATAGCCGGCGCTTTATGGTTGTTTACACAAAATACTTGGACGTTTGATGGGGGTTTGCCTTGTCACGGTGACCCGGAAGGGATGCAAATTAGTGGCTATATCTGGGAATGGGTGGCACATGATAGATTTGTTAAGAGCTGATGGAGGTGCTCGCTGCAATGGGTGTTGGAACTTGAAGAAGTGACAGTTGTTTGAGAGAGAGTTGGAGGAGCTGAAGGAGTTGGAATTAATTACAGGCGTTCATGTGCTTCCGCGATGGTGCGATTAGGAGTTGCACGTCACGCAACTGGAGACGGTTTTGCCGAGAACTCGCGTAGAGACTGTGGTTAGGATCTTCAAGTAGTTTTGTTGGTAATTGTTTCAGCTTCAATCCCTTTAAGAAATGTACGTTCTCGAAACAGTATTCGTGGCGTTCGTGTTGCCGCATGCTTAGATGGGGTCACTGCTAGTTCTTTTAAGAGCTGGGAGGTTCTTCAGAAACAACCAAAATAATCAACAGGAAACCGAAACTCTCAGCTAGTAGAAGGCTTTCTTTTTCTCTGAGACGCGTGCAGATAACTCCCCAGCGTCGGCCAGAAACACTCTCGGCCTTAACACTCTTTAGACAACATTAAGGTGCCAACATCTTGGCTGATCCATGAGTGTCCTTATTGTCTTACATCTTGACACCCCACTGAAGTGCAAACTGGGATTTACGAGTAAAACCGTGAATGGAAATGAATGGTTTTGAATCCCTCCTTGACGTACACAGATGATGCATAAATGAGTCCAGTAAAATTAAGCTTATTGCAGAACCGAATGAAAATCAGGCAGAACTATCGTCAATTGTCCATTATTGCTTTTGGAACACGCTTATTTCAAAGCCAATTGTCATTTACACGCGTAGATGGGGCAGATTTCGCTGCGACATAGGTAAGGAAAATTTAACGAAACTTAACGAAACTTAACGAAACTGACCGAAGTGGTTATTCTGATCAGAATATATCAGATATACGTATTCTGCGTCGGTTTACGTACACAAAAATACCTCCAGTTTCAGCAGAGAACACATTTCTCATTGAACTGTCTGTTACTGTTTCCAGCGAAAGCAACTAATTGTTGCGACAACATGAAATCGGGAATTCAATTGATGCTTCCATGAAAAGGCTTTGTCAGAATGATTAAAACAATCGACTATTAAAGTGCAAACACTGACAACCAGGCATGGAACCTGATGGCAGATGGTTTAGATCTGGTATTGCTCAAGAAACCGATGAAAGAGTGACGACTGAATTGGCCATTTCGACACACCAGCTCTGGTTGAATTTGAGTCGAAATTGAGCTTAAAACTCGTTTAAAATGATGATGAACCAGCAATGGCGACGCATCCAACACCGACCTCCAAGTGATTCCTACCATGGACTCATGTCTTTCGTATTGCTTGAGTCGATCGCAGTTGAATTATGTCCGAGGAACGTACAAGGACTTCATATAAAAAGCAGAAGCCCCCACAATCACCTTATAATTGTTTCGTTATCAGGCGTTAGAGCATGTCACAAGAGATCAAAAGAATTCGTCATTTTTAACAAAACTTTTCTCGAAAGCGACTTAAACTAAGAAGCTAATCGGAAGGACTAACTTGATGCATTGCGCGAGTGTCTCTTCATATATAATTTTTTTTAGAATCCCGCAAAATATGCCCAAGCGTTGTGGTAAGACGAACAGTCCACATCTAGATCCTATTTGCAGATCTTGTCGTACAACCAAGTCACAGTCTGTAAGACAGCACAGCAGATGTCAACCGTGATCTGGTGGTGACTACGTGTTAAAGAGGACTTGATTCAAGATGATAAGGGTGTGAAGGTCTCGCTGGAGTCACACAAAAAATCCTAAAACATTGCAACGAGCTCCTCCATCTCATGACTACCAAATTCCGTCCGTTGCCCTCTGATCTCAAGTGTCAAATGATATAAGCTATGCCATGCTCCAATTCGGTCAATAAGTACTGAGACTAGAAGACAGTTGATCATGTTCCCAACTGGATGCATGAAATTGAAGAGATTCAATTTGGGTCCCCATTCCCAAAGAAACTCAGAAGGAGTCTTCAAATGTTATTCATTTCTTTTCTAATAGCTTCTAAGAACCCAGCGAACAGACACCACAAAATCGAAATAAACGCAATCCGTGGCTGATGACGAATCAACGAAGAAAGTAGTTAGCAACGTCAGATCTGGCGTCAAAAACAAAATTATTCGCCAAGAAAATGCGTTTCTCCATTTAAACTCATCCAACGATGGAAAATTATGTTGACTCTTAGCTCATATCTTATGAGGAAACCTTACTAAAGTCTGGTCAGACGTGGAAGGACTACGTCCAATCACAGTATTCAACGAGTGTGAAAACTGGCCCAAGAAGCAGGCAGAAGTTCTCAAACATTTCTGCCGGATTCCGCAGGCGTGCGTGTTTGGCCGTGTACTAGAACTTTATCCAGAGTCAAAAACCGAGCGCATTAATTTCATGAATTGTGTACCACGTCTATATCCAAAACACAAGCTTGTCGAATGCGGGTCCTTTGCTATTACTCGCACTGTACGAACGATTGGTGAAGAGGATGCATTTAGAACCCCTGAATGACTGTCAATTTATAGGCAAATCTTCAATAGAACAACTCTGTAGAAATTAAGTGAAAGTACGCACGCTAATGATTGTCTCAGAGATGCGTTGGGAACTAGATCAGAATGAAGTCCAGTCAAAAGAGACTCTGGCAGTGCGCCTCAAACACAGGACAAAGTGGTTGATCCCCAATTCAGATGCTTAAATCACAATCCTTACCGTTAATGATGACCGATTCGAGTATCCAAAATCGAAATCAGTCGCTCCGTCAGCAGAAGAATCGAACTCCAATTGAATTTGCAAACAAAGCGAACAGAAACACTGAAAAATGCCACAGTATCCACTCACCAACACACTTGGATCGTTTCGAATTTTTTTTTTATATCAAATTTATATCGAACCGATGCAATAAACATTCACACACGCACACACCCCACGGAACGCATACTATGAGAATTCGAGAAATATGCAGCTGCTACGTGCGTTATGAATTGCTGAGCAGAGGCCCAACCGTCGTCGCCAGGTGAAGATAGTTAGTCGCTCGAGTTGCAAATCTTCCACTTAAACCGAACTAGACCGAGGAAGTGCACATCGCATGTGTCTTAAGACTGGATTCCTAATAAGTAAACCACACAAATCACGATTGTTGTTTTTCATTTCCCGAGAAACGCCCGAAACCGAAACCGAAACCGATCCTGTGTCCTGCAGTCGAGTTGCCCGACGCTCAAACGTACCGCCGCACTTTTTGAATTCCCAAACGTAACTGCTGCCTAGTGCGATGCGGTGCGGGGTCATGGCAATCGAATATCCTGCCAACGAGCTCTCTCTCACTCACCCCATGACGATTGTGCTGCTGCTGCTGCTGCCGGTGGTGGTGGTGTTGGTGGCGCTGGGAATAGTTTTGACAATCAACCCTCGGCACTGACAACTACTACCATGGATCGTCGACCCTCGATTGAAAGCAGCACGATCGAGTGGAATTTGAAAAATTCCCTGGAATGCGTGTGTGAGCGAGCTGCTCGCAGTTCTATCGAACTGGAATTTCTGTTCAGTGTGTGTGCGTGCGTGCGAGAGGAGAAGGGACTAGATGAATCCTGGCAGGTAGACATGGGAACTTCTGTTGCAGTCCAATTGGAGAATGACGCTGAGGAGAAGTGAAGGGGACTAGGATGATCTAAGATCCTTGACGAAGATACGATTTGACAACCAAATACAAATTTAGAGCGATCGGCAATGAGATAGGGAAGAAGTTCCATTCATCATGGGGAAGGGACGTTTGGGAAGAAGCCGCTTTTTATTCGGTAGCTCCTTGATCTTGAACTTCAGCTCGTGACTGCAGTAACCTCGGGAGAAATTTGAGAGAATTGACAAATGAGCTAATGGAGTCAGCCGGGAAAATTGTTCAGAGCGACGATAAGAAATTTAGTGAGATCTGAAGGTGTTCTTGTGGCAAGATCCATTACATCACATTCATCTGGATTAAACTGGAGGAAACCCGGAATTCAACTCCAAACCGCGAATGTGTCATTTGTCTTTCGTTTCAAGTCATCGGCTTCAGTCGGGATTTAGATTCTTCAAGCGCCAAATTGTTGTCCATTCGTGTACTCAATCTACAACTAATCGATCTCTACCGTTTAATGTGCCAAAAAATCCGGCTAGGACGATTCCACCGTCTTGCGGTATGCCACTGGTACACAGCTGTTAAAGAAGGGGACCAAGTACACTTCCTTGTGGTACTCCATTTTTTGTTTAGTTTTCGTTTCCAAGGTTAGCCGGAAAGTTCATATAGGAGAGACAGATATCTGAACACTGCTCTTAAGTGTCCCAAATCTGAAGGAATGAGCATCGCTTTGGTTTCAAGCCATGTAGCCAAACATCGTCAAAGCCTGGGAAAGCCTCAAGAAATGCGGCTGAACGAATACAAGTGTCAAACGACACAATGGGTGACAGGATGACAGATGTAATTGGGACAGAAAACATTGTCGTAAAGTTGATTATAAATCCACCACTAACGATAAGAACTGAACGATGACAACTGTCTCAAGTCGTTTACGAATTCAACGTGGAAGGTGACTAGGCTACGCAGAGGTAACTTGTGGCTGTCCCGAAAAGTATTTCATTCTGTGGGATAACGCAGCAGAGGACTACCTCTTTCGAGAGGGCAGACAAATCATCAACTCATTTGGTGTGTGTAACTGCAGGCAGCTTGACAGGCTTCTTCGTTGACGCCCAGAATATACATATGTAAGTCCAAGACGAAATCAAGGCCAGTCTGAGTTGATCCTGGGACATGATGACTGTTAGTGACTACAAACTGTGTCTAATTGCCACTTGTCGCTTGCCTGAATGTCATTCAAGAGCACATACTTTGCACTGACTACAACTGACAGCGTCGTTCATCTCATAGAACCTGACTCTGAGTGCTTATAGCACGGTAGGTTCCTGAACATCGAATACCAGATGATTCAGTTAGACGCGAAAGAAAGAAAACAGAGCTGAAACCAGTGCTGCTCTGCTTTTTTTCTAGAAGATATTACACGTCAATTCGTCGACAAATTGAATCAAAACACAAGCCAACACAACACCGACGGGCCTTGCTCTCGGAGATGACCTCGAGCATATGGGATGTGAGTACATACTGTGCGTCTTCTGTCATGCTCTACAAAAAGCTTAGTCTGCCGGTCTTGTTACGGCCTCTGAAAGTAGAAGATCAGCGTCGGATGTGTATATAGTTCTTTGTGAATTAAATGGAAGCCATAACCGAGAGTCCTACGAGCTGTATCAAGATGTGGATGATAGCCCGGATGGCAAGCTTTTGTGGACTATATTCACTAGGCTACAACGAGCTCATGGACTCCAAGGTTAAGTATCAGGGTGTCCTATTTCGAGAAGAGGACGATGTGTATATGAACTAATACCTGGTGGGAAAAAGCAGGAAGTCGTGAAAGGCCCATACTTAGTTTGAACAAAACGATTAAAAACCAACGGCTACACTTACAATGATCTACTATATCCAAGGTTTTGAAAGCCTAAAATCTGTTCTTTAATCCTGCATTTAAATTACTCGTACTTACTAATATATCAGGCCAGTGACCGGTCTGAGCTTCGTTCTATCTTTCGGTACTTTGCATCCATTCATTAAGACCAAGTAGTCTTGAGCTCACGGTCACGATAACGTAATATAATGGTGATATACGGTACGATCAATGGACCAGTTACAAAGGTTTTAATAAAGACCTTTGCCAGATTCATAGAACAGCGTATCCTCAAACACAGTCATAGGTTTTTAACTTTTAAAGTTTAACCACTCTCTGGGCAGCACGTCGACAATAAATGGTACATTTATATGAAATTTTATATGAATGCACTAAAATAATAGTATTACGTGATAAATAAGTCAATTTATATAGACAACCACAGCTTCACTCCGATACCGAGAATATATTGAGCACCCCTCGTAAATTACTATTGCTAATAGTTTTTTGGAAAATTCGCATGCAAGCTCGAAATGTTGATAAAAACAAAGCTAAGACCAAATTTTTTATTACTATTCTTTTTTTTTTTTTTGCTTTTACATATGTAGTCATCTTTGGACCCCTCTACCGAAGACAGTTAATAATTTTTGGCGCCAAAGTTATCGCACTCGTGCCGATCTTGGAATCGAAGTCTCCTGATTCGAGTGAGAAGAATTAGGATCAGCTGAAGCAGGACAACTTGGTCATAATGACTGAAAGCAGCTTGCCCTTGACCGTCGACGAAGCAATAAGCGACCTAAATGCCGGTCCGGGATGCGAACTCGAAGTCTCTACTGAACTAGAAGGACTCTCCCTTCATGATCGAAGTAAACAAGGCCCACCTACAAAAACAATCCTTCTCAGTCTAGTGAGTCCGTCATCAATCTTATCCGCTCCATTGACCGCCCGGTGTGTCCACTAAGCGCCTCTCCCGCGTCACCCGGAACACAGTCCAGCGCACTCGGTGGTCGCCACTTCCTCAAAGTTTCGTAGGTATCCTTGTCCGAAATATTAATTTCTGAATTCCTAACCAAATTCCAAAAAATACACGAACTCAGCCACACATCTGTGCAACCTTTCAGTTTTTTCCCAAAAAACCGAAAAGGTAACTCCGTCCCCACCTCAACCCCTTTGAACACATAACTTTTCCCTTCATTTCCTTCGACAGCCCCCTTGGCCGACAAAGAAAAAGGGTTGCAACAAGGCTTAACAGCCATCCGCGTGCATGCGTGCCGGTGTGTAGGTGTGTGTGCGTGTTTGTGTGTGCGGCTGGTTTTGGTTCGTTTTCTCATTCTTCTCGTGTCTTTTGGTGGTGTTCTGCCCGAACTTGGAATGTTGTATCCTAGACAAAACTTCCAAAAACTCACTTTATACCTTTCAACGCTCCCAAACAAAGTAGTCCACCAACCACCACCACCACCACTACCGCCGCCATCCTTGCACGAGGCTAAGGATGATGTGTGTGCGGCACTCCGTCGTCGTTACAGCGGAAAATACATTTTTGAAATTCTTCGCAACATTTCAATATAATATTCATACATTCGCATTCATCGGCCTGCCAGCCTGCCTGGCTGCCGTGCGCCACCCCCCGAAAAACGTACAAAAACAAGGACACCGACACCGACAACGACAACGACGATGATGTTGAAGAGGAAAAGCAGCGGCGGAGACGGAGCAAAGGACGAACAGTGCAAACCCTGAAACGGGAAACCACCGAACCGACGACATCAGCAGCAGCAGCAAAAGCAGCGATGACAACGACTTTACTCCATGAAGCGTGTACACACACACACACAGAGCCACAGAGAGAGAGAGAGAGAGGAGGAAAGAGAATGAGGAGTATGCCGCCAAACTAACTACGATTCCAATGTTACGCAATGCACTCACTCGTGCAAGGAATACGGTTACAGCAATGGCCACGGTCTGGAATCCATAGTGCACCCTGCACGGGCCCGCTCGCAATCACTCGCAGTCGAGCAGAGTCGGGCACAGTTGAACACAGCCGCACAGTTGTTGCTATTGTTGTTCCGCTTGTGCACCCTCCTCCTGTTACGCTGGGGTCAGAGACTGTTTTTACTCGTACGTACGTTCGAGTTCCTCGTCCTCCGAGCGGCAAGTCCTCGCTTGTGTGAATTATTTGGTGGTGCATGCATTCTGACATTTCCCTTTTGCGAAAGCGAACACGAACGACTACTGACGACGGCACACAGAGGCCCGGCTCTCGCATGAATTATACACGTATTTAGGGGTGGAAAACTGTCATCAGGCCTACGAGGGCAGGTGTGTGGCGTTCGCTGTGTGCCGCCGTGTCTCGGCTGACTCGAATCAAAGGATTCAATGGATTCTACGCCTGGAAGGGCCTATTAATTGCGAACCGTAATAGATTACGACAACGACAGCATAAAGGGGTGTCATTGTGTCGTCGTTACACCACCGAAAGCCCATGTAAGATGACATATCACAGATAGAGGAACAGATTAATAAAATATGCACAGATAGTTGTGCGTCATTCCGTTGACCATTGCCATTAATTTCAGTCATTTATGATGACCGACGACACGACACCGGGACGGACCGGGCAGAGCAGTTGCATGCCGGTCCTTTCGAGTTTTAATTAAATGCGGACTCCGGTGAGTGGTCATTGGTTTGGGCAATTGACTCGAGTCGAGTTGAGGAATGACAAGCGGGTGTGGACAGAGTTTCCTTGGGAATTCCTGATGATTCCTCCTCGTTGGATTGGGCTATTTACATCGTAAACAGACTGAATTGGATTAGAGGGGGGGCGTCGGTGGCAAAGGGATGGAGAGTCAACGTTCGGAGGCATATAGTGCATGCAGTGTTGGAGAGCTCTCTCTGGATTCCGTGGTTTGGCGGGAGTCTATAGGCGAAAGGCAAGAAGCTATTGTGGACCTAAAATCGAGGGGAAGACTCCGGGACCAGTTAGGACTTTGCACATGGCTTGAACGCATAGTGAACTGGCAAGAATTTGAAGATTTCACATCAATTTTTGCAGTCAAGTGGACGCTTTGGATTCCTAATGACCAATGATCCATAAAAGGATCTGAGACACAAGTTCGAAAAATTCCACGACGTCACGCCAGTTCAGCAGACGCTCGTCTCAGAAATGATTTTGTCCATTAGCCTTAGGCTGGGTTAGAGTGTGCAGTTACACCCGGTGTGGAGCAGTGTATGGCCGCACACTAGATGAATCAACTATAATCGGATTGGATCCAGTGGAAGCATTGGAAGAATGTACTTGGATTGAAGAAGTAGAGGTAGAAGAAATAGACTCCTAAGAATATACGGCAAGGAGTACCAATGCCGGCAAGTAGCACACTCTTTATCGCCTACTCGTCCGTTGAACTGCTGCAGAAATCATTTGCGCCTGGTCGGTTTGCAAGCTCGCCCAGTAGGCAATGTCCTGCGGTGAGATCCTCTACTGTACCGATGTCAGATCTATTTAGGAATACGAACCAGGAAAGACACGTCGTGCCCTTCATCCGTCGTGTGTTACTTCCTCGCGCAGCAACAATTTATAAAATCTTATAAACTCGTGCTCAGAAGAGTAGAGTTGTATGTTTTCTAGTAGGACTAGTCCCTGGTTCCGACCAAAGTCGTATTTTAATCCGGTTTAGAGAGGAGCGATAGCTTACCTGAAATTCAGAGTTTATAAGCACCATTTACAGTGACTGAATGGCCGCCAGACTGACTATGAAAAAGCAAATATCACAAACTGACATGCATCTTGAGACCCAACGAGAACAGACTTAAGTACCCTTCAACTTGTGTCAGGAGTGAAGGAAGAGTAGCCAGAAGCAGCATCATATTCAAAAATTCCAGCTCTGGTTCAGTTACGCTTAAGAAAAAGTGAACGAAACTTAACGGAACGGAAAGAAATGGGCAAAGTGTACCATTTATTTGCAGGTGTCAGGACTGAACGAAGAGTAGCCAGAAGTACCGTCTTATTCAAAAATTCCAGCTCCAATTCATTTACGAGACCAAAATAAGAAAAAGTTAACGATACTTAACGAAACGCTGGATATGGCCAGAGTGTACCATTTCTGTGTACGTGTCAGGATCGAAAGAAGAGCAGCAAGAAGCAACGTCATTTTCAGAAATTTCAGCTCTAGATCTCACTTTCTCACCTAAATAAGAAAAAGTGAACGAAACTTAACGAAACGGAACGAAATGGTCAGAACTGAAAGAAGGACAGCCAGAAGCACCGTCTTATTTAAAATGCCAGCTCCAGTTCATTTACGAGACCAAAATAAGAAAAAGTTAACGATACTTAACGAAACGATGGGTATGGCCAAAGTGTAGCATATCTGTGTGCGTGGCAGGACTGAAAGAAGAGCAGCCAGAAGCACCGTTTTATTTAAAATTCCAGCTCCAGTTCATTTACGAGAACAAAATAAGAAAAAGTGAACGAAACTTATCGAAGTGGTTGTTTTGGGCAGAGTGTGCCGTTTCTGTGTATTCGCTTGATCAATCAAGTTGACTTCAGTCTTTTTACGTCGGATTTCTTCGCGACAATAATATCCGTCAATGGCCGGGCAGTCTTATTGAAAATCATAGATACCGCTGTTCACGCCGTCTCTCGTTTTAGAATCCTCCCTGGGAACATGTGAAGAGTGGTTCAATGGGATGAAATCGGATTCTTGCCCGGGGGCTCTTTGATAAGAAGGTATCCTAAGACCGCGTGGGCGATGTGTCTAATGTCTATGTTGGACGTCCAGTTTTCGGAATTACGTAGTGCATAAGATTTTTAGCGGAAAACATAAGATGTGGAGAGGGCTAGCTTGGGGAGCTTGTTGGTTGAGGCTGGCCCACCCGGAGTGTAACGCCATAGCAAAGAGGATACAAAAAGAGTTTGTCGGTTTCAAAGCTACCACAATTAGGTCACACCGACCGATTGTTCTCAGACGTCACTAAGAAGTACCGTGTTGTTCTCCGCATCTAAGATCATGGCGTCCACTTTCTATCTTAACTCGGTGAGTAAAGCCGTTCCACTACGTCCCAACGGCTACGCCGAGTAAGACCTCCAAAATGTGGCCAAGGACCTCAACCAACTTGGAGTGTGGCACAGCTATGGCGAGCTTGAAAGGGAATGCGGACGCTGGCGATGGTTGATGATTGAGTCCCCGAATGCGGCAGCGTTCAACGAAGAAGAAGTTATGAAATTCCATCACTTGCATTCATCGAAAACCGATCACGATACAAGAAACTACAAGAGCATTCTTCAAGAGTTACCATGGCGATGGTGAAACCGCAGAGTCTTCAAATAACAGCCGTTCACTTGACCCTGACAGAAAGCATCGAGCATACGCCCGCCCGCCGTTCAATCTCTTTGCTCAATCAACTTTCTACATGCCGCCACTACCGGGAGTCATGCGAAAACCGTGTAAGCCTCATCGTGTCCACCTGATGGCACCCGGCCCATACCTCATCTCAAGGTCTATCGCTCGCTTGCGCCGCCGCCGTCGTCGTCGTCGTCGAATGTGTAGCAATATTCAAGCGAAAAGGCATTGCTTTAACCACTTCCGCTACAAAACAGCATGCGCACATCGCTAATTAACTCCTAGGAGACTAATTAAAGGCCCGGACTCTCTGTGGCACTCTCTGAGGCATTAGGCAGCTGCATTGGCACCGGCCGCGGCACCGGCACTCCAATTAAATTTCAATTTCAGTACACACTCTGCATGCATACTGCATTTCGCTTGTGAAGTCTTTAATAACTTTTTGCGAAAGCGCATGTACTACACCTCTCTACAAGTACTATGCAAAGTGCCGGTGGCAATGGCAGGGGCGGTAGCAGCGGCGCGGCGCAGAAAGAACTGCCAACGAGGCGGTAATTGCCCCGCGGAACAGAGAACACAATGCGCACCGCGACGGTGCACTCGAATTTAATTCCATCGAATGTGCTCGTACTCGTATCTCCAAGATATCCGCAAAGTGAAATAATTCAAATTTTATTTTCGCAACGCAAACATGCGCATGCGCACACGTTCTAATGGGAAACATTGTGTTAGGCTTTGCGTTTGGTTTTGTTTTGTTTTGCGATGTTGTTGCGGCTGAACCGCGAATAATTGCACCGCGGAACGGGCAAGGGAACGAAGATGATGGCAACGACAACGACAATGGCGATAACAACGATGATGACGATTCCATTGCCTCCCGTGGGGGTAACTAGCAGCAACAAAACACTGCTCGAATGAACTCTTCAGTTGAACAGCCCATCAACCGGCCTCACATCATCCCGGTGGCACTGCACGGTGTTGCACTCCCCATTTGGGTGGAACTATGGAACTACAAGCGTGGCAATTTTTGAAATTACATGCAGCGCAACACAAATCGATGCGCAATGCCTGCTCATGGTCTACTTAGGAGCACCAGCAACACAATCGATTCGAATATCAGAAATATCGTTCAGCGCGACGACGACGACGATGGCTACGACGGTGCAATAGTGCAACAATGCAACTGTGCAGCACGGTGCGACGGCGCGGCGCGGAGCCGCGTTCCTTGCGGCTGTGGCTGATTCCTCGACGGATCACTGTGAGTGTGGCCCGAGCGAATCACTTGGCGAATCCATTTGCCATTTACAGCGGCAATGGGTGTAGAAATCGAAGTTGTGAAGCAGTCTATGCATTTTTTTTTTGCAATTTAACTACCACTACGTGGCAGCTTTGCCTCATCTTTTCAACGAGGAGAGCGGTGGCGCGGCGATGACGCGTTCGAGCATTTCCTGGCGCGCTGATTTCTGATTTGCGATTTGCGATTTCCATCCATCCACAGTTGCATATGTAGTTACGCATTGAAGTTGCATTATAATTGGAGTCATTCATAAGTGCTGCCAGATAGTTGCAGTTTACTGATTTAGTAGGGCATACCGTTGAGGTTGGCTCTGATGCGTTGTGCGGCAGCCTTTGTGCCATGCTCGGGCCTGTAATTAGATGGGGAGCGCTGTTGAGTGGCAGGTGGCGAGTGGAATTGTACTCCTGGGCAGAAGAGAGATTATCGCTGCTCCTTCATGGTAGAGGGGAGCTCATCGCAGATGACGACTGTGATTCGCGCGGAAATGGGAGGGTTGAAGTGTGATTTGTGGGAGGTCTCAAGACAAATGGTTGTTGGGTGAGAACGATGCATGGTTGGTTGCCAGGGAGGATGCCAGCTGATGGGGAACTGCTTGCTTTGTCCGTTTGAATGCTTGGTTGTTAGACGCTCTAGACGGTCAATGATCCTCGCTGCAAAGGCATCGAGTGTGTTTCAGGAGATCGAGTCAAAAATCGACGTCTTCTGCTTAGTGTCCAAAATCTGACGCGTAGTGCAGCTCGTGAGAGGCGAGCGATCGTAGAGACGGAAGATGCTTTTTGGGCAAACCTGGGCTGCATTTTATGATTACCATATCGGGCTGTGCAGCGCACGCTATCAAGGGATGAGACTGCTTCGCGTAGATAATCTTCCATGCCCTTTTGTGTGAACGCCTTATCGTTGTGGTTGCATGCCAGACAAGTCCACAATTGACTAGATATCACCAGGCGAGCAAGACACAGGAAGTGCAGATCGACAATCATCACCTATTCGTCGACTTCAAGACCGCATATGGGAACATGCACAGAACCGAGTTTTGACGTTTCTGCTGAATTATGAAAGTATATCGACGCCCTGACGTTCTCTGTAACTCGTGGGGTTGTGCATGAGAATGGAGATCACTCTGTACTCCACCAAGGTCGGTAACGAACTCACCGAGTCATTCAAAAGAGCACTTAAGCAAGACGACGTGCTGTCATGTGATTTTTTCAACGTCGTTCTTGAGAAGATCGTGCAAACTTCACTTGTCAGCGCGAAAGACATGATCATCCAAAAGACCGTACAACTTTAAGCACTCGCAGATGGATGACATTGGAGTGGTTGGTCGAATAAAGTGAACCGTCAGTGAGTTCATGGATATATCGTCCCGTCATCGAAGAAGCAACCGTGAACTCTACGAGCTGTACCAAGATGTGGATGTAGTCCGGAAGGCAAAAATCCGTCGACTGCACTGGCTTGGCCAAATCGAACACATGGACAACAATGCTCTAGCTAAGGAGGGTTTTCGAATCCAAGCCGGTTCCGGTTCGAGATGGAGAGGAAGACTGAAGCTCCGATATAAAGAAGTTATCGTAGACGCAGAACTAGTTGGTCTTGATGAGTGGAAGCAGAGTGCCCAGGACGTCCTAGGGACGTTGGTCTGATAAGGAAGGAAGTAAGTCAATGAGGCGATTATTGGCATTGAGATAGAATCGGCTAAAAGGGGATGCAAACAGAAACATGAAGATAACGCTGTATTTGAGAAAGGATGGGCTCGACGCCTCGACATCACAATTGACAGCTATAACTTTATGTCCGCTTTAAGACTTCGCCTCGCTGGACGGTGGCAAATCACAGATTTCTTGGGCTTAACAGGTCATTTTTTCCTCTTGAGGGACCAATTGGTCTTGCTGTATGGCGCAGAATTGTGGACAACACCGAGAGGAGATGAAGCAATTGATGTTTTCGAATGGAAGCCCCCCCCCTCCAAACGGAATTCATCCCAGTATGTGCTGATGAGGTTGACGTGGGCATTCGAGATTACGGTCATTTCCTCAGCACTCTATATGATACTGCAGTCGCATTGAAGCAAATGGAGCAGTTTAAGGTCTTTTTTACAAGTGATGGGAGGATTGCCCAAGCTGGATCAATTTTGAAACAACTTGGAAGGTCTGTGATCAGGAAGACCGAGCTTGGTCTCAAAGCCAATTTAGCGCTTTTTAACTCAGTTGATATACCAACTCTCGTGTATTTCAACCCCATGTTCATCAAATTTGAGAAGTGGCCGAAAGAAGCCGTGATGAGATTTCTTCGTTCTGTTGAGGGAGTTAATCGCCGTGTAGGGTGCGGAACACGGCAGTGCGCGAATAACTCAATCTAGAGCATAAATGTTTCTTAGAACGGATAGGGCTATGCTTTGATAGTTTGGTAACATGGCACGAATGTCCACATCATAACGACTTCCGAAGCGCGCCTTGTATTCATTTTCATCTGGTAGGCGACCACTTGGCAGACCCAGGACGAGGTGGCTGGACCAAGTCCAAAAATCCACCTGGTTGCCCTTGGGCCTAACTCCAAATGTGTTAGATTCGATGGTGGAGGATCGAGTGGTCTGGGGATCTTTCGTGTTTGCTTTTCAGTTAGCCGCCGCTAACTGAAGAAGAGATGAGGTTCTGCGTGCGATTCAGGCGAAGAAGATTCAAACTACTTATGCAGTGTACGCCTGTGATGACAAAGCCTAAGGTAAAGGGTGATTTCTTAGCTATTATCTTTTTGGCAACACTGGTTTAAACAGCTGACGCACGTTTCGTGTTTTGTTTCACTGTCAAACATCTTCAGTTTGGTCTATAATTTAACCATGAGTCGTCTTACAAACGAACAACGCTTGCAAATTATCTCAAGTTCTATCTATCTATCTAGCTCTGTTAAGAAAGTTCATCGCGCGCTTCTTCCATTTTATGGTCAGCTCATTTTTGGCTCAATGGGTACGTAAATAAGCAGAATTGTCGATTTTGGAGTGAATATCAGCCAGAAGCATTGCAAGAGCTACCAATGCATCCAGAAAAAGTCACAGGTGGCATCATTGGACCGTACTTCTTCAAAGATGATGCGAATCGTAGCGTAACTGTGAATGGTGAGCGCTACCGTGAGATGATATCCAACTTTTTTTTGCCCAAAATGCAAGAGCTTGACTTGCATGACATGTGGTTTCAACAAGACGGTGCCACATGCCACACAGCACGCGCAACAATGGACTTATTGAGGGGCGAGTTCGGTGAACATTTTATTTCACGTTCGGGACCGGTCAATTGGCCGCCTAGATCGTGCGATTTCACGCCTTTAGACTATTTTTTGTGGGGCTATGTTAAAGCTCATGTCTATACAGACAAGCCCGCTTCAATTGACGCATTGGAAGACAACATTGAAGCATTTATTCGTGAGATACCGGCCGAAATGTTGGAAAGAGTATGCCAAAATTGGACTCAGCGGATGGACCATTTCAACATTTGCATGAAATTATCTTCAAACATTAAATTATATGGACCGTACTATCGATTCAAATAAAGATTTCATGCATTTTTCTGAATTTTATGTGTTTTTTCTTATTTTGAAAAACTTTCATATAGCTTTTAAAAAATCACCCCTTAGTTTAGACCTTTAGACCTTTAGTTAGACCATGCAGATACCATGGACAACTTGGACAGTGACTTCAAGCTTATGGGAGAACGCAACGGAATACGTTTCTGACGGCGTATACAAGTAGAGTAGGACCCCAACAAGCTTGATGGTCGAAATTTAAAAGAGGATTTGCTCTCTGTACATTCCCATTATTTATTTATCACCCTTAAGCCCAACCGTGACGTCCAGCGCGATGCACAAACTAAAGTTTTGTAATAACTTCACCCGGAGAGACTTGGCAGCACTAAGAAAAGTCTCTCAAAGTGTTACGGATGAAGAGAAGATGATGGCATTATCGGCCATTCAGTAGTTCTTGTACAAGCAATTAACATAAAATAGTAATAAATGTCGTTAAACGTTCGTGATGTCTTCGATTCCGAGCCATTGGGGCAAAGCAAGAGAGGACGTCCTCGAACGAGACACAAGTGGAGAAGGACCTCAACCAACTTAGTGTGCGCAATTGTAGGCAGCTGGCAAAAGATCGTGTTGGCTAGATAGGCTTGCTGTCTGAGGGCCAGGTCCACCCCAGGACTGTAGCGCCAAACAAAGAAGAAGAAACGTTCGGGAATATTTTGTTACAACCTGAAACGCACGGAGGCGTCGTCTGTCAAGGTAATCTTATGAAACATCAACAAGCATCTCGTCATGGGCCATTTTCAGGTGTGCGTGCATTGCAGTCGTTTATATAGCAACTTCCGGACCGGTCTTCTGAACGCCAGAGTAATCTGTTGGGGTTTTATAGTGTTGCTCCACAGATGGACAGGCCTTAAGCGTTAAACTACTTTAAAGATCAGTGCTGTAAAAGCTATGTCTGGTTCGAACTGCGACTGTCGCTGCACCCATACTTTTTTAAAGAGCAGTCATATTTTGCTAAACTTCACATGATTGAGTGACTAAGGTGGCTAAGAAGTGCATTATTTGCTACATCTAGTGTCTCGTCTTCTAGCTTCTTCCTTAAGTCGGAGAAAGGTAGCATCTGTAGTACTGCTTGTGACGTGTCAGTTTCTGACTTCTCTCCGACAAGTTACTTCCGGTTGTGTTCCTGTTGCCGGAAACTCAAATTGATCGAGTGTTGTGAGCAAAGAGTCTCGAATTCATTGCGACTGCCAGCAATGGTCACTACCTGCATCCATGTGAGTCGATCGGGTGTTGGACCATTTCTCAAAGGGATCATGTATAACATGAGGTTAAAGATGATGTCACATGTTTCCTATTTACACAGCCGACTTTATAAAATTTACTTCAAGCTGCAATGGATGCCAGTTTGGTAAGAACTGGAAACCGAACCCCCTTCGTTCGTGGTGACTCTGTACTCGGCAAAGACAAACAGTGGCTGTTAAGCTAACGCATGCAGATACAGTCGTCTCCCTCTAAATCGAATTTTCACAGGATATCCAAATTAGTTCGACTTAGAGGGAGTTCCACTTAGAGGATGGATTTTTGTATGGAAATTTAGTGGGATTCAAAAATATGGCGAACAGAAAAAATTGGAGTTTGCGAGAAATTCGACTTAAGGAGAGTTCACTGTATGCTGGTACAGTCTTCAGGTGATTTCTGAAGAGCCCCGTCATGAAGTTTCTTTGCTCACAGATCTCTGAAAAGGCCCGTCAAGGCTCAGAGCACTCGTTTAATCTTTGCCGAGTCTACGGTCACAAGGATATGAAGTCGACTAGGATTCTTAAATTCTACTTTGTTTGTTTATTTTCTACAGTTTCAGCAGATTCAGACACAAACCCTTACAGCCACTGCACAGAACTGTGGTATCGAACTTACACTAGTTCCTACAGAATTGCCACGCCATCAACTGCTAACTGCGCTGATTTCTGTAGGAAACTGTTCACTCGAAGGGCAGTCAGTGCAAAGCGAACGCTCGCATAATCTTCTTATCGATTGCGTCAAATGCAACTGTCTAGAATGGCAGTCTACTTCCGTAAACTATTCACAATAACCACGATGTGTCACAACAGCGCGTACGGAACTGCAGTAAAGTGGGTTTTTTCCATATCTCTAGTCATAAGCGGGGTTACGCAAACTGAAGCTGACAGGCGGACGCATTAAATACAGGTATTCTTCATTTGTATTCCGTCTAGCGAGACATCTAAAAATAATGTATGAGTGGCGCTACAGACGGCAGTGGACCTGAGTCTAGTTGTCACAATGAGACATCTCACTATTTTAAATGTCGGACTGAAGTTTTGAAGACGATCAAGTGTCTGGTCATGATGTTCTGTTGAAGCTTCAAGAAGGGGAGTCATGTTAAATGGATTTGAGCGGGAGTTTGGAACCAAAAGTTGGTTTCCATGCTTGATACGAACTTGAAATGGGTAACAAATGAAGCATCAAGGCTTTTGACTAAGAAAACCCACACCCACCCACGGCTTTGAGACTGCTTCTTCATCAATTTGAGAGCATTCCTCGCCTGGTCCTTTACGTGCCACAATACCAACTTCCACGTGATATTAAAAAAGCCGAAAATCAATGGAAAAACCACACATATCTCCGCTGTCACTCATACTTCACGGAGCTCAAATTGATCGCAAATTCCTGCAGCAGTCGCCAGTCCTTAAAGTCAACCCCCCAAGCATAATAAATTTGATTGAATTTGAAAGGCCAACACATGTGAACCACAAAGACTTGCAAAATAAGGTCACACTGCTGCTTGATCATTTCCCCGGCATAGCCAAGACAAACCATCAAGTCATTAAGGCCGATCCTATCTAACGATCGCGCGCTCAGTGCGCGCAGATGCAGTCCACTTATCGAGCCCAGTCCAAGACTGTTGTGTTCGCATTGCTCCGTCTCATCAATTATATTGGCTTTGCAAAAAGGAAACGCTCCGCCATGCCAGAACCAGAACCGTACCACACTCTAAACGGATACGTTTCTAAAACTTACTCTCGCGTCCATTTAATGGCGATCAATTTAACAAAGTTAACTCGGCTAATGAATTCAATCAATAACCTTAACTACTTCCACAGAGAACCAGTTCCATGCTCCATTGGACGACTCGAAATCAAGACCTCAACGATGGCGCGTCCCTCCCCAAAGCACGACACGATCAACTTGGTCGCCACTACACTCCAAAGGGGGTGTCCGGGGGTGGGCTCGATGCGATGCGATGCGATGCAGTTCAGTGCAGTGCAGTGCTGTACGAGCGGACAGATGCAACCCAGACCCAGTGAGTGAGCATAAAAAAGTCCAAAAGATTCATCATCATCAGCGCGCTTGTTGTTGGCGTGCTTTCCTCCCCTCTTTCTGGGAACAGGGCACAACACTATCACCACCAGCGCCACCGCCATTGCTGCCACCACCAGCAGACGACAACAACAACAACAGTAGTAGTAGTGACAGAAAAAAAAAAAAGAAAGAAAGAATAAAAGTGGGTAACAACATAAAACGAGACCAGACTCAAGCGAGAACAAGTAAATGAGACCAGATCTGTTCAACATGTAACCGCGCCGATGAGTCATCGTGTCGAGATCGTTGGGTCACTAAACAGAGTCACTCTGCTGGCAACCACCACCACTGCAGCAGCAGCAGCAGCACTTGAGATGCAATCGTTTCGCTCCGATCCACCGATCGTGGAGATCTACGCGAATGCGAAACGCTTAACTGGTCCCTCTAGAGCGCAGAATTATGCATGCGCGCGCGCTTAATTCACAAGATGCATGCATACGCGAGTACACCACTGTATCTGTGCTGACCGAATCTCTGCGTGTGCGCATATCTGGCTGAGACGACACGACGTTAGCATTCTCCGTGGTTTGTCATTCGTTTGGTATCTGGAAAAGCAGAGCGCGCAAAGCGGCCATAAACGATTGCATGGACGGAGGCGGCTGCGGCGCTGCGCGGCGTACCCACTTCACATGCATGATCGCGATCACATGCAATAAGGGATGAGTTCGCTTGCTACTTGTAAACTATTTAATTTCTTCTTGTTTTCATTTTGTATGATCTTTTTTTTTTTGTTCCCTATTCGCTACTGCTGCTGCCTCCTCACTTGCTGTTGCGCCGTCAAGCGCTTATTTATTCAACTGGTGAGTCTGAATGAAGCAAACAAGCCGAGAGACAACAAACGCAAAAAAAGAACAGAGAGGAAAAATTAAAATAAAACAGAATTGTATGACGGAAGAATGTGATCAGAATGCTGATAGCGGCACAAAAATTGTATGATTCGCCTAAAACAAAGGTTTGGTAACATGAATCGCCTGCTGAATGGGAGAATTTGCAAGAAAAGTGATTCATTGACGGTATTTTTCTGTGTTGATAGTAGAGACAATGTGGGGAACGGGTTTGTGCAGTTTTAATGCGTGCTGAATACAGCTGAATTTGGTTTAATTGAGCGGGCAATTTGGTTGGCATCGACTGGATCGGTGCGTGCAGGTAATTGTTCGTTAGACAGGAAGGTGCTGTAGGTTTTATGTAAAAGACGCCAGACATTCACTTTTTTCCTCTCTCGATGAAAATTGTGTGAAAAGGGTCAGTCGTCATAAGAGCCAGGCTGCGTGGGTTACATTTCAAAAATTGGATTGGTGCTTTGTATGTTATGCTTGCGTATATTCACATTCTCCGCGCGTGTGAATTGAAAGGCTTTCCTTTGAATTTGGTGGCTGTGGTGGGTATGGCGTCACGTCGTGAATAAAATCGCCGAGATCTTCAGCTTGCATGACAATGGTTTAGCAATATTTAAGCCGGGATATAGGTGAATTTACAAAATAACTGTTCTCAAGTTATATTCAGCCGAGCTGATTTGCATTCTCAAGTGTCAAGATGATGCGGACTCTGAGGAAACTTGTGCTGAATGGAAATTAACTTAGCTGAATTGAGTTGGATTTGTGTGCTCTAGTCAAATATGCATAATGCATGACTGTTGACCGATCGACTGAGTCATACTTCTAGTTGCCAGTCCCATCATCGTGCTGAAGTCGATGTAATTGACAAACTCTGCAGACAGACAGGAATGGAATATGGACACTTGTGTACAGAGTTTACAGTTTACATGTGGAATCTGAAAGAACTTGTGCTAAATGGATATGTGGTCAGTGGAATTGAGCTGAATTTTACAACAAGAATTTTACAACGTCGCAGAATGAGGAAAAAACTGAAATACTGTTGAAAACGGTACTCAAACTGAAAGAAGTTTTGCTAAATGGATATGTGAGCAGCGGAATTGAGCTGAATTTAAGTTTACAACGTCACAGAATGGGGAAAAGACTGTGGCATACTGTTGAGATCGATACAGAAACTGAAATTTATGTGGAGAACTGGTGCTGAATGAATATGTGGGCTGCGGAATTGAGCTGAAATGGAGTTTAAAAAGTAGCAGCATAAGTAAAAGACTGTGGAACACTGTTAAGATCGATACTCCAACTGAAATTTATGCGGAGCCTTAAAGAAGCTGTGCTGAATGGATATGCGGGCAGCGAAATTGAGCTGAATTTGAGTTAACAACGTCGCAGAATGAGGAAAATACTATAGAATACTGTTGAGATCGATACTCAAGCTGAAATTCACGCGGAGTCTCAAAAAAAACTTTGCTGCGTGGAAATTTGGTCACCGGAATTGAGCTGAATTTGAGTTTACAGCGTCGCAGAATGAGGAAAAGATTGTGGAATGCTGTTAGGATCGGCACTCAAACTGAAGTCTGAAAGAACTTGCGCTGAATGTAAATTAAGTTTGCTGAATTTAAGTATTGAACTTAGTATATTAAGAGGACCTATTTTGACATCCCCTTTTACTCACATACGTCAAACCGAACTGTCGTCCAAGACCGCAAGCTGAATGTGTTAAAATTGTAAACAAAAAAATTGTGATTCTATGGTAAGTACTTCTTGGGGGGATTTCGAGCAGGTTATGGACATAATCGTTCACCTGACCTTACTATAGGCAAGACTGAGACAGGCTCTGTTACAAAAGTCTTAAGGCCCATCTTTCTTCGACGAGGTAGCCTGCAGCGACACAGAATAACGCAGAAATACGTAAAAGAACGTCGACAACTGTTAAGACCGATATTCAAACTGACCGCCGCCGATCCGCAATAAATCAACGTTCCCACGTTCATTTCGAATTCCCACGCGATAACCTTACGTTTTCTCACAATTAGCGTTCGATGTTCGAGTGAAGATCAGTATCCCATTAGAATATCTCTCGGCATCATCAAACCTGAGCCATCTGTCAGCCCCCCTTTCCTTGAACTCATCCGTGAACTTACCTGAAAATAGAAGAAAAAAAAAGAAATTCATTAGTAACGCCATGAACTGAACACAGGTGGATAGATACATGATTATTTTTCATTCATAATTGCACCCTGGCAGCGACAAGTTATAAACCGATTAAGCCCCGACCACGGTCGCTTACAAAAAGCGCCGTTTTCACGCCAACATAAAACTTTTCATCGTCAACGGTTTAATTGTTTTCGTGTGCCCATCTCCCGGCCCCGCCAAGAACCCACAGAACCTTATTCCTCTTCTTGTTCATTCCTTGTGTCGTCGTTCTCGCCTCTTGTATCACGAGGTTTTGTCAACGCCTCTCTCTTTCTCTCTCTCTGCTGGACTTACACCGTCCTCGGGATAATTTATTTCAGACCCGAAGCTCCTGCTAATTAATGCGAAATTGTAATTAACAACTTCACACCGTTTAGTTGTAGGCTGTCGTAGCCACCTCCCCGCTTCGGGGACGATGTGGGAACGACTCGCACATGAAGAAAACCAACTGACCCACCCCTCAATTGAACAGATTGTGGCCGCACCGGTGGCGGCCGCAAACTCGAGCTGAATTGTCTAGTCAACTTTAGATAAACCGCTGACGCGGACATTTGATTTGTGCACACTCAAGCCCTCTGCACTGTGCATTCGGCCACTCCACATCTCCGTCCCAGTGGAGATCGTATCGCACGCTCGACAGTGCCCACCTCGGAGGCAACACCACCACCAGCAGCAGCAGCCTCGGTAATCGACTGTGGGCTGGACAATGCGCTCCGGCTGAAAATCTTCGCGCGGGAAACGAAAGAAACCGAGAAAAAAAGTGAAAATTGCCCGTCATTCTCACGGAGCACGACATGACAATTAATGCCGTTTTTTTTTTTTTTTTGTTTTTTATTTGCTGTGCAGAAGAAGCAGATGTGCGATGGATGAGCGGACAAGCGGATGGCGGATGGGTAGGGAAGGCGATGAGACATGAGATTTGGTGGAACCGTGAAGCACGGCGAATTATTCATCATCAGGCGCAACACCACGCTTTCGGTGTTTACCAGAATGAATGTGATAATCGGTAATTTTGCGGTAAAGATGGCACATCGGGTCAGCGTGGGGATATGTTCGCGCGGGTAATTTTGCCAGAAAATAACACTTGACACTGACAGCTGTCAGATAAATTCTGTTGTTGATGATCTTATGGTCTTTGTTGTAGTTTTGTGGACTTGATGGGGATTGGTGTTGGTCATTTTGGAAATGTTGTGGATGATGACACTATGTGGATGATAGACTAATTCTGACGTTTAGTCGGGCATTTTGAGAGCACTTTTTAAGACAAAAATGTGATCGCTGATTAACATGCCTCTCCAACTAGCACGGTATTGTGTCAGACATGTCCCCAATTCAGAACGACTGATGTCGCGAGTACCCGATGACATTGATTCTGATGTTTAGTCGGGCAATTTGAGAGCACCCGATCACTTTTTAAGCCAAAAAATGTGATCTTTCAATAAAATTGCTCTCCAACTAGCACGGTATTCTTTCAGACATGCCCCCAATTCAGTACGACGAATGTCACTTTCCAGCTGTACACGGCACTGGAGGCGAGGTATTCCTTAACCACGTTGTCCCTCGGGGTTGCTCTGGGGTAATTGAACTCCTGAGCTACTTCAGAGCTGTAGCTCCCGGCAGCGAAGGGTCTATCTTGTCGAATGAAAAAAATGCATATTCCGTTGAGGCAGTGTCAACCTGTCATTATCAACACTTGCCATCATTCAAAGATGATTTATTTCAAAATTCTGTACATGATCCCGGCATTAGTTCTTCTTTTCGATCCCAAAGGGCATCAGCATTCATCGACCATTTACTTAACCCAACCGATCACAACCAAGACACTGCTTGTCGCCTTGTGTCGTCCACTCTGTTTGTGGCCATAAATGTCATCTTTATTCCCGCGCGACTTAACGACATCAATGAGTGTTACTGATCGCATAAAAAAGCACAAGAAACCGGAATGTCAAGCTCATTGAATGATTTACACCGCCTGTCAGGAAGATCACATCAAAATTCGTGGAAACGATCACACAGCGGTCATAAATAAACAAATTGTAAACACGTTTCTTTCTGACATCTTGAAAAGTTTATTGAGTTCATTTTATTAATTAGCTAAGCAACCCATGCACTCACTCTGCAGCAAGAACCCACGCAATGCATCGTGGGAACTGTCACCGATGACAGTTGGCAAATCAGTGGCCATCAGCATTAAAGCCTTTAAATGCCTCAATAAAAACAGAGAACACCGATTTGTTGTGTGTTCTCTTTTGCGTTTTTCCTTCACTAATTACTCTGTGACCCAAAAATAACAATTAACATGTCCAAGTGTCAATCATTGGGACTTCATTTGGGAACACACCGACAAGGTGCCGCCTGGCCGAGGGGGACCGATGGCTGATGTTACTTGCGCGGGGTGGCGCAGAGGCATTCAATAATGAAACACAAAATAATGGAAACAAACGAAGACAGCAGAGAAGCACAGAAAAGAAGCGCGCAAATTGGCCAATGAATCTCAATGTAAACACGACTAAGTAGCACTCCTCTCTCTCTCTGCTGGTGTACTACATCAATCCAATGTCAAGGTTAATGTCACGATGACACCAACGCTCGTTCGCACTCTTCTCTTCATTTTTTTTCTTTTCTGTGTGTGAATCAGTGAATTGTACTGATTGTCAATATGTGTATATTTTGTTGCTGCTGCACGACCATAAGCGAGTGTACGGGCGAGTTTAGTTACACGGTGTTGTCATTTAGCTGACATGAATTTTGACAGGTGATTCGGTCGGAAGTGGTCTCCAGGCGGTGACAAGTGAAATGGTCTGTCAGTCGTAGGTGGTTCCCAGAGGGTCAGTTTACCATTTTTTTTTTTTTCATTTGTGTGCGCTGCGCGGGACCGTGAAGAATTAGAGATGACATCGAATTGGTGGCCAAGTTGAGCGAAGTGGGATTTCGGTGACAGTTGACAGATCTGTTAACGAGCTCTGTCAGGTGGTGTTGGCGGAAGCGCTGCGATGGGAATTGAAATTGAAATTGAAATTTTGTGCGTAGATTGATGAACGGAAATGTCAGTTCAGTGCGTGTAAAAACCAATCTCAGAGGGGCACAGAGTCGTGAAGGAGATGACAGGAAAGTGGAACGAGTCACGAGAATCGTGATGGGCATCCTACGTCATCGGTGGGCAGTCAATTGTTTTTGGAAAATTGTGCGTGTCAAAGAGTTTAACACATTCCCCGGGGAAGTGTCAAAACACACGCACCGGAAGTGGAAATAGGTGGACAATGGCGTGATTTTAAACTTCAGGATAAGGTGTTCACAATAAAACGTTGCTAATTTCTACACATGGCATCCAATCGCGGCCTGAACACAGACCCCTGTGGCACCCTAGCAAAAAGGTTGCTGATTTCCATACATGACTGGAAATGGGTTCTCTAAAACCGAAGGGGTGTCCATTTATCTTAAAGGCAAATTGGCGAGCACAACGGTTTTGAATGAATCCCAGCAATAATTCGCGATAAGGAGAATCAGCTGCAAACGGCTGAACTGTCCTCAAGTTGTGTGCTTCAGCCTAATTGAGGCGGATTCTGGAATCGAAGCGGGGGCTCTTCTGGTTAGCTGTGCGCAAATTGGTGGTGTACGAGTGAAGGACGAACTGAGCTGCCCTCGTTCTAGAAGATGGATCGTAGGGATCAGACCAGAAGCATGTTCGTACAGCTTGAAATTGGTAGGCGCGTAGGTAGGAAGCAGGACACCAATTGGAGTGTCTTTTAAGTTGTTGAGGACATCGAAGAAGGTGTCGCCGTGTGAGGGCAAACAGAGCATGAGCTGAACGCTTTCCTCCTCAACGTCTGCAGAAGTCATTGGGGAACGTGTTTATCCTTCTTGCATGCCCTTCAATAAGTGATGAGACACACTTGAGCATGGACTTGTTAAGAGATTAGAAGCCTTTGCGATCTAACTTGACTGACATCTGCTATGCGCTAGTCCAGTTTAGAGCTCCAACTTCATGTTAGAAGTAGCGAGAGGTATACCTCGAGTGGAAATGTTATCGCTTAATTGTCCGCTTCATTATTTCCTGAGATGTCTCTACGGTCTGGTAGCCAACGCAGGAGACCATGTCCTCTAGAAACGAGCAAAAGCTATTTAAGCCCTCTCTACACGATGCAACAAGGCGAGTGTGTAAGCAAGGGAGGACATGTCTCACTTCTTTGCCATCGCATTTCACTTCTCGTTGCGAGAAGGCCATGCTGACTTAGAGTTCGAGGAGACCAATTCAAGACCCTGAGGACCGCCTGGCAAATAAACCAGCTTCTGTAAAATGAAAGAGTGCCCGATGGAAGTGGGACCACTGTGAAGAGATGACAAATTCAGTATCTTACGCCAATTTTTGACCAAGTACATCAAGATGTGTCGGATTTGGGAGCACATAAGCATGTCTAAGGAAGTGGTTATAAGTGAACCACTTACCCAGACGTATGGGTTTCAGATACAAATCTGCCTTCGACTGGTAAAAACCTCTCCTGATCCGAGTCAGACCATTTTTATTCGTCTTTGATTTATAGGTTCATTTCCCCTGAAGTGGGAGTAGAATGAGGGTCTAATAGCAAGCCAACCTGGAAATGGTGTCCAATTCTAAGACTGTGCCGTTGACGCTGAAGATAAGCGGGTGTCCATCTTCATCAGTCTATGCAGCTCAAAGCTGAAAAATCCACAAGGGATTTGATCTAACTACTATGTAAGAGACAACATTGCTGTGGCCCTCCACAAAGAAAACGTTGCAAATTTTTGTACATGGCCCAGTGCCCTTACGCCCAGTGAAAAATCCAGTCGGCCAGCCATAACCGTTACCCCTCAAGTGACTAACGCCCAAATGGCGTCGGGTCAGAGGAGCATGGGAAAGGAACTAGCAAAGGTAGTGCTGCAGCCTTCAGTGCCAAGAGCACACGATTCAAACCCACGATTGGAAATCATCCATTGAATCGGTTAGAGGAGCGGGTAAGCAAAATTCTGGCGCTTCTGCAGAATAAAACGCAGTCTGAACATAGACCCCTGCGGTACTCCAGCCAAAAAGTTGCTGATTTCCATACATGAAGTAAAACACCGGTCGTAAAACAGATCCCTGTGGTACTCCAACAGAAACGTCATTGTATCTCTCTCTCTCTTTCTATTTCTCTTTCTCTTTCTCTCTCTCTATCTCTCTTTCTCTCTCTCTCCTCAGCTTACTGTTGCCATCGAAGTGTTTCTTAACAAACTACACACTACTTCTTCAAAATTATGTAAATGCGGCAAACCAAGCGATTGACAGTTAATCTTGACACTCAGGCATGAATGCTCCTCTGCCCCTGTTTACCCACAGGCTTGTCCGTAGCACCAAATCAAAATTATTCATTTTTGAAGCGCAATCAACTTGAAAACACGCACGCTTTTCATGCGACAGTCAATCTTTTGATCAACAGTTCAACAGTTCTCCCCACAGTCGTCGTCCGCTCGCCAACCCGCCATGGAATGACCCAATAATGTCAATCCGATCGTCGCTCGCGTCTTAGAATTCCCAAAATAAAACCCGAAATTCGAAAGCGCTTTTACGAGTTTTTCAGCTTTTCGGTCTTTTTTGTGTTTTTTTTTTTTTTTTGGTTGTTGTTTTTGTTGCTCTTTTCTTTGGGCCCCCTGTGCCCGCTGTGCTGGTGCTCATCAATCCGATCGAAGATTACCAGCATGTGTCACTTTAATTTAATTTGCATAGAGAAACTCGAGACCAGCGACGGCAGTCAGTGCGGCGGAGGGCACAGCACACACTATCGTCCGTCAGATCACCGGACTGCCATCTCACATCTCAAGGCACTATCAAATTAAGAATATAAACGCGCCTTCAATTCAGAAGAAGCGAACAAGAAAAAAAATGTAGACGAAAAATGTATCTGGTCGCTGTTTCAGTGCAAAGATTGTGGCCGAGTTTTGGCAGATCCATCGTGTACGGATGCGCGATGTGTTTAAGTTTTAATTTGCGTCCCACGAGACGGCCGACGACGTCCAACACGCGCCAAGATGTGTATGACTTCTGGGCTGACTAGCTGACAAACTCGCTGATTGGCTGACTGTCTCACTAAGGCTCTCAGTTTCTGCGTCTGTTTCTGTTTCTGGTTCTGGTTCCGTTTTTATGACTTCGCTAGAGTGGGGTGGTGACGGTGGCGGTGGGTCCGATAATTAGCCTCTTGCTGAGTCATACCGACGGGACTGGGATGTCAATAAAATCAACAACAGGCCGGTTTATGGCCGAGAGTGTGTAACTGTAGAAAGATTTATTTTAATTCCGCATGAGAGTATCTTCTTCGCTGCGCGATACGATTGTGTATCTTGTATCGTATGCGTGCGTGTGTGTGTGTGTGTGGCAGCGGGCCAAATGTTTTATAACATATCAATCAAGCCTCGACATGCTGTACTCGCCTAACTCGTCGTGTGGTCGTCGTTGGCAGTGTTTTGTGTGTTTAATGTGCCTCGCGGCAGCGTGCGCGTTCGATTGTGAGGGTCAGGCTTCTATGCCCAGAAAGCATCTCGGGGGCGACAATGGACTGCGGGGAGACTAAGCGCAAACGTATGCCGGGAGAAATTTATAGGTTTTCGTTTGTTCAACGTTTTACAACACAACGGGGGCGGGATGGTAGTTGAAACGTCGAGAATCGCGAAGGAAACAAGAATTAATTTACAATTTTTATTGGCCATTAACGAGAGGGGGAGAGCAAGATGGCGAGCTGTAACAACAAAAAGGTTGCGTCTCCGCCCGAGTGAACCGAATTACATATCACTTCTCGTGGTTCGGATCTTGTGGTGAAGCGTGTAAGAGCGTGACCGGTTGGTGGACCTTATGCATTTTTAATTACTTCAAATTATCGATGTGAGACCGTGAAATTAAGCTTTGTTATAAGATTATGCCATCATCGGAATTCGAACCGGGAAGCCTGTTGTGACTGTAGAGTGAGAGTTCATCTTTTTTTTTTTGAAGGATATTAGTGGAGGACGTTTGGGTAGATGGTTGTTGGAAAGGATTGACAGATCCTGTCAGAGAATAGAGAGCATAGGTTAGGTAGGTGGGCCCTTAATTTCACCCAACTGCAAATGGTGGCATATCAACTTTGCCTTCCATGGGATTCGGACTCAACCAACTGCGCCTTCCAGCTGTGTAGAGAACATCATGAGCGCATCAAAAATTGTCAATTGTGGTCTACACGTCTCAATACTTCTTGGCTGTTGACTGTTGGGCTTGGAGTCGCTGGGAAATAATTATTCAACAAATGTCCAACTCAGAGAAGGGATACTTTCACAGCAGGGCACGGATGCTGGGCACGAAGAACAGTGATCATTTTTCGAACAATGGCCACTTAATTGTTCATTTTTGTGGGCTAGAGTGGTCCTTGTTGGCTGAAACCCAGGTCTTCCACGAACTGTAGTGCCGAACAAAGAAGAATAAATAGCCATCGAACCAGATCGATTGTTTGAGATCACTGGCAAGCCTTTGAAGACAATATCAACTTCATGCAAAAAGTTGACAATTTAACGCCAGACATTTTGCGAATGGCTCAATTGTGTGCTTGTCCAATACTTCAACCCTGGCGGTGGCCAGTAGGCCGTGCTGGACATCGTGGGACTAGGGATATTGTCTTTACTGATGAGAAAATATTCACCATAGAAGAGTTGTTCAACATATGAGTTGTTTGACATTTGCTCGGTCATCATGGCATGCGTCTAAACTCATACCCAGAGAGTTTAAAGTAGACACCACACAGCCTCTGTGATGGTTTGGCGCGGGTCGTTTATGATGAAGGTGCCAAGCTGACTGTCCTGTGGATGATTGTGGTTGGAGTCAACAAACGATCGTGCTTAAACTGAATTAAGTCCTTTTCAAATTTGATTTTGCCTTTTTTCGAAGCTTATTTAGATCACCAAGATTTTTACAATGTTGCACGATGGTGCTCCGCCTGAGATAACTTGGCTGTGATTTTACACATTTTGAACTGAAAAGAGAACCAGAGACCACGGAAGGCCGCCTTAAAGCGTACGACGGGACTAGCAATAATGCACAATATACTGAAGAATGACACCTGACCGTGAACTAGACTAGAATCGATGATAAAACGGCTTAGATTTATAAGCACAAAATCAAATTTCATTTGCTAAACACATCGTTAACCCTTTAATGCCCACTGATCCATTTTGGGAACGCACTCTTTGAACAAAAAGTTTGTCCAACAAAAATATTCCAAACTGCGTGCGAATAGTTTTATTTCGTTCAGCTATACAAGCTGGGTGCCGCTTGAATCCAACTGCATTTGAAAGCATGGAATGTAGTTAAGTCCGCACCGGACAACGATACGCATTCTTTGCGATTTTCACACATGAATATTTACGGGAAATCGGTCGATTCCGACTTCGAAGTGAAGCAAGTGTTCAAAATCAAAAATTTAACAAAATTTCATAATTTTTCTGGGAGTTTTAGTTCGTTTCAAAAATGGCACGATGGGCAGTTACGCCATAAAATATGTTATTTGTGAGATAACATACATAAGGACAGCGTATCTATGGTCAGATCATCACTGACCAATAAACCGTCGAATCTCGGAATCGGAACCGGAAGCACTGCGCAATAAACCAACGCACTGTCGTTATTTGCAGCGGTGCACTCTTCACAAGGATGTAGCGTAGGCTATCTGTAAACTAGAAAGATTTAAGAATCTACTTAGGAGTTTTACGTCGCCGATGATAAATCGCATTTCAAAGTGCAAACTTCCTCAAAAGTTCGACAATCGTGGTGACAGCATTGAATATGTGGCATGGAACGATAACAAAGTTGTAAATATTGCTTCCACGGTGGCTGGAATCAAACCAGTCCGGTGAAACGGCAGCGGCAACAGCTCTAGCTGTTCAGCGTTTCAACAAAAAATACTGAATCGGTGGAATTAGTTGAGTGCCCCAACTTCATACACGAATACAACAAATAGGCTGTGTCGATCTGACGGACGCGTGCTCGGGTCGATCCTGATCAAATCACGCAAATGGACACAACGCCTTTTCTACAAACGTGCGATATGGCCATCATCAACGTTTGGATGTTATATACTGCGATTTTATACAATTTGAATTGAGCTTGTAGGAAGATCCAGAGACCAAGACACCCGGCGAACCAGAGATCACGAAATGCATCTGTTGAGTGTAGCAATACTCACAAAATACTGAAGAATGAGTCTGGGCTGGATGATAAGCAAAAAAGACGATCAATGGCAGCACTTTTCGCCTCCTTCGCCAGCTGATTTGCGTAGTGTGTAAGAATATTTACTAGAAGAGTTTTGACCCATTTATCGAAGTTGCCCTCCTCCCATTTCGAAAAGAAACTAAAACAATCCATTTTTAAAGCAAAGCACACATAATATTGCATTTCCTCTAAAGCGGGGTTCCCACTTTGTGAGTTTATGACAACAATTCAATGAAAAACCGATCTGACAACTGTTCATCAAACGTTGTTTATAAATTTTTGTGAATATTCTCCTTGTTTGCATACCGAAATTAGTAAAGTAATGCATGTCGTTTTGTGAAAAACTCTATAAAACACTATTTGCTCACCACACCGTTAAGTGGCAACCCCGAAATTGCATACAATTCTGCTAGTATTTTATCAAATAATTGAAAAACGAAGAGAAGTCTATTGTAAAATGAATAACATTTCATTGTTCACTTGACAATTGTCACAAAAACAACCCCCCATAGTCCCGACAGAAGTCACCGAAACTTCACTTCAAATTCACAGAAACTGCCCTCAAATTGCATCTTCTCCAAAACTATCAAAGTGTACGTACCGAAATTGAAATTAGCAACTCCCTGGCACTCCATTAGAGAGCAACGACGAAAGGAAATCCTTTTTCTAAATTGAAAATACCGGCTTTCACGAGTCTCGATTCCGTATCTGTTTGGAACACGTTATCACGACAAATCAACCAAATAACTCAAGTCCACACCCCCAGACTGACCTAAATATATCCGCCCCCCTCTAGCAATACCGTCGGAATCTGTTTACGCTTTTAGAAAACTTCATTTGGCAGCCAAACTTATGGCGGTAAATTTAGAACAATCCTCTTTACTTACACTACACCCCCCCTCCCCGTTGTGCGGGTAAACTTTTCCGCTGCTTAATGACAAAACAGTTGACAAATTCCGATTCTGATTCCGCGACAGATGTTCCTTCAGAAACGATAACCGAAAAGCGGACTCAATCGCTGACGCGAACGGCACAGAGAGAGAGAGAGAAAAGGAGAGAGGTCATCGGGATGACATTGGGTTGGGGGTCAGGATGCTAAGCAAGTCCGAAATAGTCCATCTGGCAGATGTTGATTATGTTTGTTGTCTTGAATGTCTGCTGACGGAGCACGTGAAGAGGGGAGGCACCGACCGACCGACCGAGGGACGGCGAGGAACAGTGAGAGTCTTGTGATTGGCAAGTGCTTGTAGAGGTTATGTCAATGACTGGCAGGCGGCAGGCGGGAATAGTTGAAGTACGATTGTGAGGCGGGTGGGTTTATTTTCGACTTGTGGTTTTTTTTAGTTCTTTAATTTCGCAATGAATTTTTGGTTTGGGGCGGCGGAGGTTTTCAGAGATTTGGGCATTCGGTTGGCTGTCAAGGTCAACTGGGTGGTGACGTGTGCGGCTGCAGCCAGGGAAATGGGTTAGGTATGGTTTGAGAAGGGACTTGACGGAGATCTTGTTGAATCGAATTTGACACGGGATTAATTGGGTAGATGAACTTTTGACTCTGCGATCGATTTTATGCCGATGAGATGACTGAAGGGTGAGGTTCAAAGAGTTATCCGATTCCGAGGACGTAGAATCTGTGAAGGAGAAGCCATTATAAGACCAGACAATTCAGGAAAATTCGTCTTTCTTAACAGGAACTTGCCAAGTGATCATGCTTCTAGCAGAGCACACTAGCGGATAGAGGATCAGTCACCCTTACACAAAGACAACCATTAACTTCTTGTGAATTCTATCTTCAAGAAAATGTTGTGCCCCACAAATAGGTAAGATCCTCTAACCGATCGCGAATAAAAGTTTCTCTTCACTCATCAGGGACGTTTAAAAATTATGAAACTGCTTGCGATCGCCACAAGATCTGTCCTTGGCACTCCAATAACATTCCGGCACTTCAACCACTGCAACCGATATATGCGCTGATCTTGAACTTTGTTGAAATTTTTGCCAGATAGTGATTGACTTGCCGTCCGCACGATCACTGCAACTGGAGATGGCCCCAAACTTATGCAAGACTCGGCAAGAAAACTTGGAAGAAGACACTACCGTCCGACTGATCGTGAATTGATTTGGTCAAGTGATCGCGATTTCACATAAATTGACAATCATGTTGACTGATCGGTTGACGAATCTTGCATAGTTTCTGAGGCGTTCATTCCCAACTGCGATATCAGGTTTTTATGAGTTGAATTTTTCCTCTTAAATGAACCTGCAAACTAAAGTCGAAAGCTAAAGAGATGACCAATGCAGTCTTCTAGTGAATATTAACTGATCGTGCAAATCTGATGGGGTCTAAAGAGCCAGCTACTACGAATCAGTCTAATAGCCCCTAATTCGATGGGAAAAAACCAGAGAAAGCCGAAGAGATAGGCAAGTTAATCATCTAAAAAAAACTATAACTGATCATGCTGAGGTTAGGAGAAGGAGAGGAGACAGATAACATAACCAGAATAAGCGCCAAATCTCTAAAGTAAGCGATAGAAGGACGAAGACACGATCCGACTAGTGATCTAGAGAACTAGCTGAATAAATGATTCAGAGCTGAAGACCTCATCAAAGCGAAGTCACAAGATCAGTCGGATTATCCAGCTTAACTCAGATGCACTGAGGATGACTCAAAAAATCATCTAAAAGGGTGTCTACAAGATCGGCTCGAGCCCAACACTCAAATAAACATCTTTTACTTCGTCCCATGGGACGGATGGCGTGTGGTGTAGTCAGGCGACGACTGCGGCACCGACGTTCTTCGGGGAGATCCTGATCACTGATCGTGATAGTTGTCGCTCAGGGCTGATGGCTTAACACTAACGTTGACGATTGTCAGCTAAAGAACAAATATGTCCTTCTTGTGGTTGATCCTGATCGCTGATCAATCAAAATTGAATTCAAAGCACCCGCGATTGTGCTAACAAAACAGACTTAATTCTGCTTTCTCCGAGTCTTATTTAAGACACCTCAACGTAGTGGGAAGTCCCGTAATTTAAAGTGTCCGACTCAAAACATCGAAGATTCTACTCAGTCGATTGATAACTTGGCTGTGATTTTACACAATTCGTTGTTAGCCTTCGAGGAAGATATGCTCAAAACTTACAGAGGTCACGAACGATCGTCTTAAGGTCAACGACCAGTGCCCAAAATGAGTGATCGTGACATCTCCACAAGCAAAAAAGTCGACTCAAAGTCAACACTTCTAGACCGGCTAGACCATGCGAAACGAAAGGATGAACATTTCAAGGGAGGCGGCTCATCTGTTCGCCACACACTTTCAAGTAAGATTTCCACCACCTAACGAAGTTGCAGTGCACTTCACCACCTCCAACCGATTTCGAAACTTTAAAGTACATCACAATTGCAACTCAATAGCTCATTCGAATTCCACACAATTAATGAGCATTATTAGGCAAAAGCCCGACCATTGGCCAACACCGGAAGCTCTTACAAAATCTCCAGTAGCCACGCCACACTCAACTACACCTTGACCTCTCGTCAATGGTCATCGACAGAGATTACCCTCGAAACGATTGTATAATCTATCCATCGACGGAGCCAATCGTCCAATAATTCATCATCTAGTTCTTTTGTATTCGAATCTTTGTCGTCGCTGGATACACACGGCCACAGATACACATTCAAATGTATCCACAGGTGAGTGAAAAGAGCGACCGAGTGAGTCAGTGAATGTGTATGAATGTGTATCTCTGCTCGTGCATATCGGACAAAACTAATGAACATTCTCGTACCGAACAAAATCGAAAACCAATGAAGGGGGCAAATGAGGGCTCAATCCATCCGATGAATGCGCGTCCAAATAGCCCACAATAACGCGGCGGGACCATGGAGGGACTCTGGGCAGAAAGAAAGGAGAACAAAAAACATAGAAATCATGTTTTCAGAACACAATAACCAGAAGAAGGCGACGGAGAAAGAGAGAAAGAGAGATGAGACACAGAGAGAGAGAGAGAGAGAGACGGAGGCAAAGAAAGAGACGCACATACAACAAATCCAAAGCGAACCCAACACCAAACCAATTATTTCCGATGACTCACACAGGTGTTTCCACTTTTGCCAACATTCAGATACTTCAAAGCAGAATCACGGGCGATAATGACGACGACGACGACGGCAGGGGAGAAGTTGCCGCGAGAAGAGCGAGAAATCGACAAGCAAACAACGAAAAAAAAGAGAAAGACCGACTGAGAGCGGGTTTGGAGTGAAGTAGAGGAGCTGCAGGAGACCCCAACGACACGACAATGAGGGCTAAGCTAAGACATCGATGAAGAGTGGGAGAGCGGCCCCCAGAGAGTGTATGAGGGAGATGGTGGGAAACGAGTTTTTCTCAATCTTTTCCTTGTTTTCATTTGTGTATCTCGCCCTCACACACACACACACACAGCCATGGCTCTCCTCAGTCATTTCTCGTTTTCGCAGAGACCGACGAGACAGTCAATCCGACAATTCGCCTATTGTTCGTTGTGTGTTATCAACCTTTTCTGGCCGAAAAATCGAACGGCGAGTATCTGCTGAATGCATGTCAAATCCCGAAATGCCGACGACAGGTAACCGCTGGGATTCGCGTCAGACCCAGCTCGGATTGTTTGCTTGCGTCATTAAGTAGGTAATACACACGCCTTTTCTTCGGGCTGCAAATCTGCAAATTATGGGACAGGCAAGATAAATCAAAAACAACGAAGTGAATGGCACACAAATCCGGGCTGAGAGAGAGAGAGTGAGGAGGGGGGAGGAAACAGGCAGCTGACACAACGGCGAACCAAACCCGAATCTGAATCCAAATTCGAATCGGAACCCAAATTCGAACTCAACTCAACTGAGGTTCAACAAGTCTTCTCGGGCAGCACAAAACAGAAAACCACTTTTTTCTTGTTTTTTTTTTTTTGTTTTTCTGCTCCCCCCCCGCTGCTGTTGTCTTGTCTTGTATTCCATCTCCATCTCCATCCACATCCACCGCCGCCGCGATCTCCTCGCGGTTCGGCTGGGTTTGGATTTAGATTTCGGTCGCGGTGCGGACGGTGGCAAAACAGGTAGGACAACTTCTTGGTTGGTGTGCTGTTGTGGTGGCTTGTACACTGCTGGACTCGAATCGTGCGACACCATACTGAGCCACAACAACACCACACACACCTCATAGATACATAGATACAAACAGAAGAAAAAACTAAATCAAATTTGAATTTAAAACAGCAAAACCAGCACTGCCGCGATGCGATAGATAGATACCTTCCAAATGTTGTGTTATGATTGGTAGTGTTTTTTGCGGATTACCCGCTATCCTGCGATCGAAACTCGAACTTTCCGTATCCGATGTGAATTTTCAAGATACTTTGTTGTATATTTGATCTTTTTTTTTTCCTTCTTTTCTCTCTCACTTCTTTTTTTTTTTTGCAATCACCAAGCAACAAAAACAACAACACCACAAACACAAGGTAGAGGAGCGCACTACACACACTCAACACTCGCGATAGTTACCCACTCAAGATACATATACTTCTTATTTTTTTTTTTCTTCTTCTTCTTCTTCCTTTTCTTATTCACATACGTCGCGAGAGAGAGAGACTTGGGTTTTCTTTTCGTTTTTCTACACTTTTTTTTTTTGTGATTTTTCAGCGAGAACACTTGAAATAAAATTTGTGACTGTGATTCACCACTTTTTTGCTGGGTTTTGCTGATCGTATCCGTATATCTATGGAGAGCTGTGACTACTGTGTGTTGTGTGTTTTGCACTTGATTGAGATACTGTGCATCTCGCCCAATCGCATAGGATGTCTAACAAGACAAAATTTTCGGGATCGTTGGATCGTGGTGCAATCGGAGAACGCGATGCGACGACGACCACACATCTGAGTGCAACGAACACGAATTAATTGTAATTAGATAGACGGTTTTTTATTTCGCCTCTCTTTTGTAGTTATTATATCTTGTATCTATTTTCAACCACAAGCAGAAAAAAAAGGCACACAAAACTGAATAGAACGCGTTGAACGGGGGGCGACCGCCGATTTTGTAACGCGCGCGTACGCTATCACACTATTAGGGCAGAGTGCACAAAATCACCTCGCGGTCGAACGGAGTTGAGTTGTTCGCTCGCCTCGTTTGGATCGTGTGTGTGCTGCTCTTGGAGTGAAGTGTGGCGAGAGAGGTGAAATCGAACGGGGTTTGGGCCTGCAATGGCGACTGCAAAAACACACTCGAACACGGTATGAGCGGATTGGCGGCGATCTTGAGTGGATTTGCCTGTGAATGGGGAAAGAGAATGGATTCTTGAGTGAAACGAGGCGAGCACATTTCTCTGATTGGAATACAGTGGGGGATGGAAATAAGACGACTGAGTGCGGACACGATCACATGGTGGATGTAAACAGTCGTGGTTTGTTAAATATGTCATCTGTCTAAGAGGCGGAGTAAAAAAAATTGCAAACGTTGTTTGTTTCGTATTAAGATTGCGTCTGTAAATTGCGTTGAAATTGTATCCACAGGATAATTTGTGAAGGATAACATTCTCTCTGTGTGTCACGCACAATGCGGGGTGGACCGGGTTCTCAACCATCAAGCTCCACCAGCTAGCTCGCTGTTTGGCTATCTGCTTCCGGTTTCGCACTCCAAGTTGCTTGAAGTCCTCCAAATTTACTGGCTTATGCCAATTGCGTAATTTTTTGACAGCCTATGCTTCATTCCATTGTTGACGATCGTGGCCACGCCGCTTCCTGTTAAGTTCGCGCTGACTTTGTCTTTATAACCGAGGTTCAGCCTTTCTCCCCTTCTTGAACCAGGAGTCTCGGATTCATATACCCTCTTGGCTAGAGTCCTGGTTTTGGAGCCAGTGCAATTAGCGAATGTTTGTCTTACGGACTATATCCACATCTTTGTAGAGTTACCTTCACTCACATCGCAAACAGCACAAATATATATCCGACGCACAATGGTGTTCCCCAAGGTTCGATATTCGGTCCATTACTCTTAAAATTTTACTAACGATCGAACCTCTGTATTCTTCCATCGCATTTATGCTTCAAATATACATCAGATCCCAACCTAATCCCATTTAAAGTACGACCAGCGAAATGTGAAGGATCTTAAGTCAATAGCCAGGTGGTCTGAACATAAAAAAAACTTTGTTTTTCATCATATTAGTAGCTTCCTACAAGTCCACCCTTCTGTTGGCATGCGACAAAAGTCCATCGTCCATCATTTGGGATGATTAGAATCCAGTCGTGACCAGATCATTCTTAAGGACGGAGTCTCGTGCTCCCGATGATCAGTTTGCATTAGATTTCTTTGAGCAATAGTTCGCGCGTTGCTAATCGAATGTATCAAACCCGCCAAGTAGGGACAATGTACTGCCAGGTCATTCACGGAAACATTAGCTTTAAAATTCCCTTTTATGACCACGGCCCCTGTGGCAGTTTTACTTTAAGTCTTGTAACAGCTCGCTTTAAGCAGCCTGATACCCAGCACAGACACGTTGTACTGCTCAACATTCGGTCTGTCTATGGAGACGAGTGCCTGAATCTCCGTGAGCATACAATATGTTCCATTGAAGCATGAAAGTCCTTCATTAATAGTCATGCTTTCTAATTGAAACACACTAAAAGGACCAGCGAGACGAATGGAGTTCCCAACATTCCATATCCTTCAATTAGTGGCAATTAATAGGGACTTAAATGGATCTGTTAAAGGAAGGCGCCACAGATCTCTGTTTTCCCGTTTACATTTGTGAAACTGGTTACCAATCAATAAGGAAAGACTGAGGAAACGATCGATCGTGCAATGGATCGTCACTGACAAGAAACGATCAAGATGCGGGCAAGTACCTTAGTTATAGAATTTTGCCAACCTCTGCAGACCAATGTTCCTTAAATTTGCTTGAATTTCGAAAACCTAAAACACAAGCCTCAATATTCGAAGAGCAACATTGCGATCATCCGCCAATGGTTAATGCCAAATCGAACGCGGAATCAGCCTTCCCAATTGCTGCATCTTTCTTTTTTAGATAAAAGAGTTATTTTTTTTAGAAAGTCCCCGTAGGGTCGAGCATGATCATTCCATGCCCATCATTACTGCGACGCTAAAGAGACGCTCATATGGAAAGTGGATAAAGGATCCCTTCGTTAATTGCAACGAACTCTTCTGCGATCGATCTTTAGGCCAATTTTAGCGGTGGTTTATAATGTACTATAGGTGGCGCTACAGCCCGTAGATGGCCAGGGCATAGCTTCTACAGCAGCAATTCGTGTTTTGCTCTCTCACGAGTGGAAGGGACCTACAGTTTTATGCATACTCCGGACGGCTAAGTTCGAGAAGGTAGACTCCTTGCGCATTGTCAGCGACTCGAAAGAGATGCGGCCAGGAAAATTAGAATCGAACCCAGTCACCAAAGTTCAAGTGCTAAGGAGTCGACGCACAGATCCACAACGCCGCGGCGGCCACTAGCGTTGGTTATGCATATCTAATGTCTCAGTGGAGAGACTGCCTCTTCAACAAGAGAGACTGACGATTTGACTGATCGTGGAATAGATCATCACTAGGCAGAAACGATCAAGAAGTGACAGGGACAGCCCACGATTCTACCAGAGCTAAAGATCCTCCCACAACAGCGCAAATAGTCCCGTGATAGGGTGAGAAGTGCGCGAGGAACTCAATGTTGAGCAGCGGCTTCTTCGAACAGAAAGGGCTACGCTTCGATGGTTTTGGTCACGTGTTACGACTTTCTCCATCATCAGGACTTCCGTGGCGTGTCTTAAATGCGATCAGGTTGGCGACCGCTTGGCAGACCCAGGACGAGGTGACTGGACTAAGTCCAAGACCTTGCCCGGTTTCGCTTGGACATAATTTCTGATGAGTGAGAGTCGATGGCGGAGGATCGAGTGCGCTGAAGACCTCTTGTGCGTGCTTTGTCTCTGCAACCCCTTTAGTGGATCATGCGGGTTAGAGGATGATGATGATGGTGAAGCTGGATATACCTAAACATCGTGTCAACTGAGAAGCATCTCAATGACCGATCCTCCTTGCTGTTTACTCTACGATTAAGACCAGGATAACAACTGGATGGCTCCGTTGGTTGAATACCTACCCATGGTTAGAATTCCGGTGAAAGCTAAGTTAATACGCTTTTATCCGGTTTTCACATCTGGTCCAGTCATCATTTGTCGTTGCGATGACATTAACAGCACTATCACTTGTAGACTTGTAGATCCGTGGTAGTAGTCTGACTATTTGTATCACAATGGACCAACATATAGTCTACATGTGCTCGCAGTCCTCTCTACCTAACCTAACCTCAGACCAGGAAAAAATCACTCAATTGCACATAGACATCAGGATGATCTTTCGAATTAGAAATAACTTTTCGAAACCAGCCAAATTCGCACTCGAACAAAGAAGATCTACTGATCGGGAGGCCGTTAGACCAATTTTTTAGCACCGATCAAGCGCTTTTTTTTTTATAGTTTTCACGCGCTCTAGGGTTTGCTAATACCCTTAAGTGTCCGGGTATAGAGAAAGAAAGGGCAAAAGGAGGTACCTGTGTACATTGGTCTTAAATATCAGCGGGTTGTAGTCTGTGGGAGATATAGGGCTGGGAAGAGCATTCCAAATTCGCTTAGTACGGCTGAAGAACGAGTCTCTAAATTTAACTGTGCGGCTTAAGGGTAAACTGATGAGCATTCCTGGCGAGACGAGTATTGCGGATGAATTCATGGAGAGGAGGAATGCAGTTGGCTAGCAGCGTTTGTTGAAAAAGCGATAAAATACGGACAAAGAAGAAACGGTACGTCCATGTTCGAGTGAATCTAATGACTTTGCGACATTGTTGTCTCCTATAAATTTTATCGCTCGCTTTTGGATTCTATCTAGTAGGTGCAGGGTGGTCTTTGGGGCACCAGACCAGATATGAGCGTTGTACTCAAGCTTGGGGCGGATATACGCCTTATAAATGACAGCCAAATCAGAGGAGGTGAAATATTTCTTGCATCGATTAAGGAAACCTGAACATTTCGAAGCATTTTTGGCGACCTCAAATATATGTGACCGTTCCAACGAAGTGTTGTGTTACATATTAAGGATGGAAAGTTTTCCGGTTTCATCGGCACAAGCGCCATTCATGGATAATGGCTGATTAACAAGGGTTCGCTAGAGAACAGAATTCCACTCTGTTGTCGTTTCCCCAGTTAATTATGCTGTCAAGATCGGAATTTAATGAGCTTAACATACGCTGCCGTTCCAATTCTACGGCCGAAGGGCAGGGTCGTGAGTCTCGGAACGAATATGAAAAGCTGAGGGTGCTGTCATCAGCGAAGGAATGGATTGGATTAGAAGTAGCAGACAAGAGATCATTAATAGAAATGAGAAAGAGTGTTGGAGACAGAACAGAGCCTTGCGGTACACCAGCATTTATTTGGTGGATATCAGACTTGAACCCATCCAAAACAACTTGAATTGAACGGTTCGAAAGGTAATTTCTAATCCATAGAATAAAATGATGCCAAACTTTGTCAAATGCCTTAGAAATATCAAGTGCAGCAATCTTGTTTTCGCCTGCATTATGGAAAGACTTGTTCAACTTTTCGGTGAGATAAGCTATCAGATCACCAGTGGACCTGTTGCTACGTTGCCGTACTGTCGGTCATTAAGAAGCTTCCGCGATTCAAGATCTTTCATAAGCTGGCGATTTATCAGCGTTTCCATGACCTTCGAAACGCATGCTTCGACTGACTCAACGAATTAATAATCCATCAATGAAATAGAATAAGGATCCAAGACGATCTCACACAAATGTGCACACCGTTCTAAAGTGTGTATTTATGCTCTTAAAGACGAAGGCTTGAAGGTCCATCAACCGGAACGTGAAGGCGATCCTCCACCAGTCTAATTGGAACGATCCTCAGTTCAAAAATCAGATCACGACGTAAATAAACGAGGAGGCATTGGCGCTTTTGAAAGAAGAATAAATGATGTCTGCCTTTGATGACGAAAAAAAAGAGTCTGCTCTGTTCGCTTCACATCACATGTTTCATAATGTTCGAAATGTGAGAGCAGAGAATACACAGATGTCGAAAATCCCGAAGATTATCGTCCCAGTAAATGATGTGCAAATGCAATGCCCAGTATCTAATAAATCCAGTTCCCAACCATGACCTCTACTTCAATTTCGGTCACCGTCACTGTGATTCTTTGACTGGGCCCGCAAAACGTCTCAATCGGCAACTCTATTGAAGCCAACCAGGATCCGACACCATCTGCTCTGCAACTTCGAATCGCGCCTCGATCGCACTCACCATCCAACGTCGAACCGAATAAAAATGGCTGCGACCATCAAACCGTCACCAGCGAGTTAGCTCGTTCTGGAAACGAGTTATATACCCTCAGCAATTGTTCGCCACCACACCTCATTCGAAACTCACCACACCCCGTCTCAGCCCCAGCCTCACTCATCATCATCATCATGATCATCTGTGTGTGTTGACAATCTATTCTAGTCTCGCCCCGAACTAGTGTGTGAAACAAGAAAAGAACCAAAACCGCCAAAGAATGAGATAACCGCAAGTGAGGCGCAGCCCCGCATACGGAATGACCGGCCGAGGGAGAAGCCCGAGATCGAGAAATAGCTCTCATAGCTGCGCGCGTTGTCTTGTCACAGAGCACAGCGCCCGACCCATCGGGATCGATGAATAAGTCCGATCAGCATTCAGCTCGTACAGACGGTCGGTCGCGGCCGTCCGTACAGTGCGCGGTAGCCGGCCACCGATCGGCCGCTACCGCACACCCAGTTCGACTTGTCAAAGTGACGTCAATTAAAAGCGCTTTTATAAATATCACTGAGGGCGATTGCAGCGAGCTGGGTGTGCGCGCGTTTTTTTCTGAGTGTGTGTGTGGGGCTCTTGCGCCGACTGACTGACAGTGACGCCAGAAAAACAAAACCCAACAGGGGAGCACAAAAACAACCGCAGCAAGACCCAAAAGACGAAGGCGCACCGATCAACGATCAGCGCAGATGATGGAGAAGCGAAGAGAGGCACAAAAACAAAACAACGATCGCGCCGCGAAGATTGCTGCTCACGTCGCGTCGTGTTCGGGCAGGCAGGCAGGCAGGCAGGCTTCTTCCTCTATTCAGCATCGGGTCTATGTATGGAGGAGCCATGCCGATGCCGTTATTTTAGGACACCATCATCATCGTCTTCAGCGCTGCGCTTGCCATTCACGCTTCATGCGCGTTCGCGATCGCGACCGACCCGCAAATGGCAAAACTGTGCTCATCAAGCAGTCGGCGTCGGCGCAGCGGTGGCAAGAGGCAAGAGGTCTACAACCACGATTAGACTTTTGAAAGGTTTTTCGCTTAGGGTAGGCGTTGGAGCCTGAGAAGGTGTTGTGTACTCGTGCCGCTGCTGCTACTAGCTTCGCTACGCGAGCCACTGGCAGCTCTACGTGAGGCACAATTGGAAGCTCACGGAGTACACGGCGCGGCGCACACATGACAGCAGACGTGTGTACACGCCTCAATCGAATATGTTTTCGGGCTTGTTGCAGAGAGCGAAACATAAGCTGCAGCGCGGTTTTGGAAATGTTACATTGTTGCAACAGCGAGAGCGCGCCTCGCTGGCAGGCAGGATTTGAAAGGGGTTCAGTGGAAGGCGTGAGCCGTGGGTGGTTGGACGAGGAGAATGTTTGCGGAAATGGAGAAAATGTAGGCTAATGACGCTGTGCTTGTGTTTGGGGTTGGAAAAGACGCGCACATGTGTGAAGAGTCTTCGAATTGAAAAGGAAACGGGGTTCAGTCATCAGCATTTGATGTGGACCACTGGCAAAGCAAAGAAAATCGAACCTTTTTAATGGAAGAACTCAAGCAAAGGAATCTAGGTTGACTCTCGAAGGGTCTTTGTAGTCAGACATCTGTCCTTTGAAGTCCGTTTAGTCGTTTAGTCCATTGAGTTCCGGGTGCGTTGAGGAGAGGGTGCGTTGAGGAGAGGGTGCGTTCAAATTACAATCTAGGACCAAAGGCCAGGAGTTCAGATTTTAAGAACTGTAGACATGACTTGACGCTTTACAGCAATTCTACAGGGGTTCAGGGCAAGTGGTTGGTTATTTCCGAATGATGAAACAGAGTGACATTCATGGTGGCGTCTAAGTAAAAATATCAGCGAGATGTGACGATCAGCAAATACAGCCCGAATTTCAAATGCGGTATAAGGCCAAAATTTACGAGATGACGTCAAAAGAATAAACCCCTTTTGCTGGCAGAAATCTGTTTTGTGATAGAATTAAGTCCAAGATCGCGAATACAATGTGCCGGAATGAGATTTCTTCGCGTACACGGCAGTGCGCGAGGAACTCAACTCCGAGCAGCTGCTCCTTCGATCGGAAAGGGCGATGCTTCGATGGTTTGATGAGTTACAGTCGAAGGCAGAGGATCAGGTGGCCTGAAGATCTCCGTGCGTGATTTGCCCCCGAGACCCATTTTGTGGATCACGGGTCCACTGAAGATGATGATGATTAAATCCCAACACTCAGCAATAGAGGTAAGGGCGTCACAGAGGGTGCACCCACAACAGTCAGACAGGCGCCTATGTCGCATGTGAGAACGTGAACCCGCGTTTTTTTATTTTAGCTCAATTTAATGAAGCGTTCTACACGCCAGAAAACTTTAGCAAGAGCTGCTTTCTGTTGAAGAGTAGAGAGAAAGTGTCCCACTCGTCCTTTGCAACTGCCCGGCTTTGACATAGATACAAAGCAGCAGTCTGCTCCACTTCATCCATAGCTACAGTGTTTAATAGATTGAATAAAATTGATCTGTGTGACAGAACAATGCACCTAGTCAGGTCTAAGTGGACCCATTCAGCCACATCCCACTGTACTAACTTAAAGAAAATCTCCTTTTATTTTCCGTTTTGTAAGGATTCATTGCCGAGACCTTCAATGCCAGACTCTTCAGCGTTAGAATAGGACTCTGGGTGCTAAGGCAGTCCAAGAAATAAAATAAAGGATGCCGACATGACTTCGGCATGAAATCAGGACATAACCAAGCCCTCACTTAGGGTAATCAAATCAAGGTTACTAGAAGACGCCTTTAGAGCTTCTAATCACAGATGGATGGACATCAGAACAAACGCGCTACATCAGCACAGGACCACATTCCTAGGGGTAGGTGAGGTTCCTGGTGCCGTTGTCGTGCCGGCTGTATTTCCCAATGACCGATGACCGTTCGGTTTCAGGCCGGAAAAGTCCACCATCGACCAAATCTTCACACTATGGCAGATCCCGCAAAAAAACAAAGAAGTGCAAATCGACACCTACCACCTACTGTCCTAGTCCTTGCCCATGTTGAGCGCATGGACAACACTACTCCGACGCGAAGAGTCTTTAACTCCGAGCGACTAAGGTGGCGCACCCAAGAGAAGAAGGACCTCAACCAAATTGGTGTGCGCAACTGGAGGCAGCTAGCAGAGATCGGGTTAGCTGGAGCAGCTTGGTGGTTGACGCAGGTTAAATATCACGCCAAGATTCTTAGTAGAGTCAACCCATTCTATAGATTATTGATTTAGTAGAACAGACCGGAGACCTGTGAGGTCGAAAGCTCTACGATATATGACAAGATCATTTGACTTAGTTAATGACCAAAGAAACGCCCTAGAAAGGTCTTCATTCAGTAAGTCTTTCGCATTATTAATCCCACTCAGAGGGCAGCTTAGAAGAAGTTGGACATCGTCAGCATACATGTGCATTAGCATACATTGCACGCCGACAACCTCCCTATATCCGACTGAAAACGTGTGATGTCAGTAATATCACGTGCAAACCATTTTAAATCGCCCGCAAATGTTCGAACTTCACAAAGATAGACAACAATGTTGCCAATTTAAAGTTTTCTGCTTCCGTAAAGGAAGCCTTTAATTCGGGGTTAAGCAAAAAGGACAACAGCAAAGTAAAAGACTCTCCTACTAGTCACTGCCTCATGGGCTATCAAGCAACAATATTGGCAGCACCCTACAAGGACATCTATAAGAGCTGTATGTGAGATAAGGGGGAGGACGAGCCCAGTTCTTGCCACAGTTAGGAAGAGAGCACAACACAATTTTCGTAGTAATGTAGTCCAACCAAATTCAAGCTTAAAAATTATCATTACATCATAAATTCGAGATTCTTGGAAGACCTACCTGCGAGTTAACATTGCTTTGTTTTGGTACCTACGCATTGTCTTGCTGGTTCTTTGAGGAAAATGCTTCAAGGACATAAAAGGTTAACAGATCCATAAAAGTAGTCTCATCAGTGATGAGTCAAATTCGGATACGCTTTGTAAAGACTCACGTACCCCAACGATCGATGCCTGGCCTTGCACATCGAATTCAATAAAAATGCGACACTTTGATCTCCCCTTTGAAGCTGACTCCCCATTTGTGCCGTTTACCTAGTGTCTTATACCACAACAAACACCTTCTCGACTCCAGCCAAGAAGCCATAGTCTTCAACCTGCGCCAAGTGAATCCCAGCTCCTCATCGAATCCTCTCCACATCCGCCCATTTATGGTCGCTAGAACCCAATCCCACCACAAGTGAGGATGTTCTCGTATCTCAAGCCAAATTGCATTCTCCGCTGAGCCGCACTTAATCATTATCTTATCACCAGCGCCTCAGTGCGATCGCACGCGCAAAGGAGCCCCGAGCACCAGCAAAGAGAAAGGAAGTCGGCTGCGTTGCGTACCACAACCAGAGGGCAAGCGTTCGCTGCTCTCGCGATCGTCAATCGATCGCACGATTAGAACCGACCGACCGACGACGCGACGCACAAACACACGCTCACACCTATGCACGCGCGGGGGAAAACAAATAATAAACCCATTTGCGCGAGAAACTCATAACTCAGAGGCACAACCATTTCCAGGTGCAAAAGAATAGATTTGCGGTTGTGCCGTTGCTGCGCCAGCAACCGATACTCGTACTCAGCCGCCACCTCGCGCAATGGGGTTCAACTCGATCGGCGGCTACACACTCAATAATAAACGATGATGGCCATTACGTAGAGCGCTGAGGATCTGGCCGTGCTACCGTCCCGAACCCATCGGCGCTGCACGGCGGCGGCTGTGGATGCCGCACGCTGGATGCTGCACGCTGGAAGCTGAAAGCGTTGCTTCTCGTGGTACATCTGGGTGCTTCGTGAGGTCACATTCGTTTCTCGTGTTTTGCTTCTGCTGCTGTTGCTATTGCTGCCCGCCTGACACCCGCCTGACGCCCCTGCAGGCTGTGCTGATCGGAGACTTGTTCGCACTCGTTTTGCTTTTTTTTTGTTTTTGTTTTGCCTTGTTTTTGTTGTTAACTGTCATTAGTTTCCGTTGTAACTGAGTAAAGATAGGTTTACGAGGTTTTATCGAGTCCGAAGGCCCCTCCGGCGTGGTGGATAAAGGCACCGGGGGCGCACATGCGTGTGTTCGACTGCTAGGTGCTCGGCCGACGAAAGGTCCAGGTGCATGGGGTTTTGCGTTATGATTTATCTTGATGCGAGAAACAGCTACACAGCTAGTAGGTGATACGGTCGTTCGAATCAATTGGAGACACAACATTCACTTGGCTCTAGTTGCCCCACAAGTCTGTGATGTAAACAGTCTTGTTGCGAATGTGTGTGGTCGAGGGAGAATTGCGCGGATAAGCGCCAGCAAGCGAGATAGGATGTCGGAGGCGACACCTGCTTCCGGTTTGCGTGAAACTAAAACTGATCTGATGGAAGGTGGGGCAAGAGGTGGTCCTGGGACTGACAACTGTTGTTTTGTGCTTGTTCTTTAAGACTTTCATTTGCTGTGTCAGAACGACGTGTCAATATCGCCTAACACTTCTGTTAGGTCGAACTAAAATGCAGTTGGGTCTACCAATTGGGTCCAAATTGATCTAATTTTGATAAAGTTATCCAGTGGCTCTACGGGTTGATGTCCTGAGACACGTTTTCGCTGTCAATTCACCGAAAATTTCGACCATTTCGACCATTTGGAGCAACGGTCCACGATATGGCGCAGTGGTCAATAGTTTGGAGCAATGGTCAACAATTTGGAACAATGGTCCACAATTTAAGGCAATGGTCAACAATTTGGAGCAATGATCAACAATTTGGAGTATGATCAACAATTTGCGGCAATGGTCAACAATTTGGAGCAATGGTCCACAATTTGTAGTAATGGTTAACAATTTGGACCAATGGCCAAAAATTTGAAGTAATTGTCAACAATTTGTAGCAATGATCAACAATTTGGAGCAATGGCTAACAATTTGGAGTAATTGTCAACAATTTGGAGCAATGGTCAATAATTTGGAGCAATGATCAACAATTTGGAGCAATGGCCAACAATTTAGAGCAATGATCAACAATTTGAACCAATGGCCAACAATTTGGAGGAACTGTCAACAATTTGGAGCAATGACCAACAAATTGGAGCAATTGTCAACAATTTAAAGCAATGACCAACAAATTGGAGCAATTGTCAACAATTTAGAGCAATGATCAACAATTTGGATGAATTGTCAACAATTTGGAGCAATGATCAACAATTTGCGGCAATGGTCAACAATTTGAACCAATGGCCAACAATTTGGAGGAATTGTCAACAATTTGGAACAATGGTCCACAATTTGGACAAATGGCCAGCAATTTGGAGCAATGATCAACAGTTTGAAGCAATGATCAAAAAGCTGTATAATTAAATTAATATTTAGATCCCTGATGAAAGACCCGGATTATCGATGCGAATTAATGTCAAATCCCGAGTGCAGTCCGAATTCATATGTTTTTCTGCGCAAATTTGCAAGACCATGCTCGGCAGAGGTCCCTAGACTATCACCTCCGATGACCTGTTTATACTCGTGCACATTGCAACAAATTCCGCACCAAACCATTCACATTTTGATTTTCTTCAGCGTCGAACTTGACACCAACAGTCACCGTGTGCAGCATTGATTGAGTTCAATGTCAGACAACTTTCACCTTAACGGCCATGTGTCAGCTGTCAGGTGACACATCATTTCTCTCCGACAATGAATCATTTCCTCTCCAAACAACAACGTCATCATCATCATCAATGTCACTCGCATGCATCAGGTGAGACATCAGTTTGAATTCAATAAATAAATCATTATCCGCTGACAGTTACCGTAAGCTCGTAACTCGAAAGAACTGCGGAAGTAGCACCACACACTGCCGCAGCCAATCAGGAACATAAACATCTCGGCGAATGCAATAAACGCCAAGCGAGCGTCTACACCTCTTTCCCCACACACGATGGTAAACAATTTATTTTCAGTTCCAAGCGAACCCGTGAGCCCGCCAAACAGCGACTTCGAACGGAAAAATTACCTAAAACCAGACCTACACCTCTTATCTAGGTTAAATAATTTACCTGCATACACACGGAGAGAGGCTGTCAGTTGCACGTGCTCCACGGGGACAGCTGCTGGCCAGAGATGTCATTACGTAACCCTTGCCGGGGCTCAGGGGCCAGGCTAATGAGAACAGAGCCTCGTAAACCGGCGCAGCGCAGAGGTTTTCCGTCGCCACAAAGTGGGTTCCGTCTTCATCTGCCCACCACTGAATGTGTCACAGATCAGATGCGAATCCAATTAATTCATGTGATACCGCCGTGCTATGTCGTCGTCGGCTGGTGTTTGTTTTTAAAGATTCTCTCCGCCTTCTTCCGCCTCTGTCGCTCGGTCTCTTTCGTTCCCTCTCTCTCTGTGTGTGTGTGTGTCTGCGGGCCATTCTCGCGCTCCCATATATGGGCTAGTGACAGGTTTCATTTGTTGAAGAGATGCCACGGCTAACCTGCGGCAGACTACAATCGGAAAGCCAAAGCTGTCAAAGTGAGGCGAATCACCGCGGCGAATCGCCAGTCCATTGTGGATATTTAGGCAGACACACGTGAAAATTGCTGGAAATTACAATTTATTAGCGAGTTTTGACATTTATCGGCGACCAGCCGTTGGGGCTGCTTTTTAAGAAAACATCACGTTCGAGCGTTTTAGGCATACGTGGTAATTTTCAATTTTCCATCTCGGGATCGGGGGGGGGAGACAAAGACACACGATCTGCATCGCACAACAATGGCACTGATGTGGTGGATTTATGGTTTTTAGCTTGGGAATTATGGAAATTTTAATGGCCAGCAGTTTCTGATCTTATCGACGTGACCAGATGTGGTGTGAAGATGGGGAAAGAACTCATTTTTTTCCCTCCGCTGAGGGAAATTGGTTGAAGCGGGAGTGCATTTATGGGCTCGAGTTGTGTGACTTTGTAGAGCAGTGGCGAGGACTGACTGATGTGCGGTCCGAGCTGATCGAACTAGAGTGTTCAATTGTGAAATGATCAGCTTGGGTAGTAGCTTCTAATTCATTAGGCCATTACGACGACTGACGGTCGTTTTTTGCGATGAATTTTTTATCTACTCTTGATTGATATACGAGTAGTGATGAAGTGATCGAGCTAAAGTGTCGAAATGTCAAATGATCGGTTTGAGAACTAACTTCGTGGGACTTCCTTAATCTAATCTTCTCAAGGAAGCTCTTTGCGAGGATTGTTTGACGAGGTTTGATGGTCTACTGCTCGAATTACAATTTCACAACATCAAGTGATCAAGCTGAGCCGACTAGTGAAATGGAAAGCAGCATACATTCAATAGGATTGTCCGGAAACAAGGTGTATATAGCAGAGGTTCCCAATTCTTTCCTGCCACGGAACCCTAAATGATCAAACGTTTTTTGGCGGAACCCCGTATTGAAATTAACAGAAAGCATCGTTCCTGAAGTGCGGCTTGGATATTCAGTTTAGCGGTTTTAAGTCAAGACATTTTGTTTTTGGCTTTAAATTTGGTTGTGGTTCATTCCTGTAAGGACAGAAGCAAATCACGTTGAGTTTATCGAATATATCAGCCAATTTAACCAACCATTGCTCCATCGAGCAAGAGTTCAACAAACTCATTTACAGATGCAGAAATGGGCTGTTCGACGAAGAACATCTTGAGCTTGTTGCGCAATTCAAATATGCACTCTGGATAAAGCTTTTTTCCTCGAAAGCCATCTCACTTCCGTGTGCAGAAGAATAGCTTGATGCTGAGTGGACCTGATTTGACGTAATTGAAAATTGTCGGATTGATCAAGGTTCACAGAAATATAAATCTGCAGTGATTAGGTAGACGAAGTGAAGTGATTTATTCAGATCAAGATGTTCAGAAAATACAAAACTTCCTACTCCATCTTGGATGCGTCTGTGTAGAAGTGTATGGCGTTGCGAAAGGGTATGTTGCCGCAGTACCACAGCTTTCTATCCGGTATCAGGATTCGTAAGTTTTTCTCTGAATAGAGTGACGTGTAGTCGGGGTAATTGCTGCTGATCTTTAAGAATTTTTTTTAGAAATTGCATGGCCAAAAGTTTAATCACACAAATGAGAGCATGCCTTCAGTCGAATTGCACAGTTGGTTGCTCTTTGTTTACCAAATATATCTAAGATAGTAGAGCTCAGTCAGTGGGAGTGGTTCTTAAAGCTCCACTTACACTTATGCAGACTTGCCTTTGTACCTTTCGTAGTACGTAAAGATGAGTGCTGACGTTGAGTATGGGCCACTATACTGTTACACCATAAAGGGGCATGGGTCTGATCACCGCGGTAAAAAGGCAATGTGTCAGGTTAGGTTGAAGATCCCATTTGCGCCCAATGGATTTTTTGTTCATATACCGTGCCGTAGTGGCCTTTCTTGATCCTTCAGCTGAATTCAGCTTCCAGTTTGATCTCCTGTCCAGTATAAGCTCAAGGTATTTCGCATTTTTTGAGAAGAGTCGACTGCTTCCATTTAGGGTGGGAGGGTCAATATGAGGTATTTTGTATTTTCTAGTGAAGAGGACGATTTCGGCCTTCTGGGCGTTTATCCTCAGGCCATTTTCAGTCGCCCAGCTGTTGAGTAGTGTGAGACCATGTTGCATTAAATCTTTCAGTACTTGGGGATACTTTTCCGAGAAGGCAATAGCACCATCTTCCGCATAGGCAATCGTTTTACAGCTTGTCTCTTCCAGTTTTGGTAACAGTTTATTCACCTCCTTGAGGTGTACCTCTTCCGGAGGCATCTCCTAGAATAGCATCTAAACGCTGACTAAGCGTTGAAGGAAACTTCCCTGAGATGAGGTTGCCCACATCCCCATATGCGACTACTGAAACCACAGAAATCAAAGATCATAGAAAGATTCATGTGGAATATCTCAACCAGTTGCTCTCAGAACAAGCCAATAAGCGCTTATGGAGATTGGACAAGGGGTCAGATTTTTACAACTTCATCTAGACACAGTTTGCTTTTTACGAAGGCACGAAGCACCCCACTCCTGGCTTTGTAGATGGATTTTGGCAGACGTTGTCAACTTAGGGAAGAAACATTTAGAGCAATAGCCCACAATTTGGAGTAATCCCCAACCAATGAGAGGAATGGCACAAAATTTAGTGCAATGGTAAAATATTCAAGTCAACAATTTGGAGCAACAGTCAACAATTTGGAGTAATGGTCCACAATTAGAGGCAATAGTCTGAAATTTGGAGTAATAGTCAAAAATGTGCTTTCCTGGTTGTGTTTCGGAAGGCAACCGTATGAGGAGCTCGAGATTTGGTTACCATTTTGTCAAATTTATTGCAGAAATGCTCACCAGGTGGACAAACTAAAGGAATAAGTGGAAAACTTTGAGGTAGTCAAGGACTTCGTCTACCTCGGCTCTGCAGTAAACAGGGACAATAACACCAGTACCGAGATCAAGCGCAGAATTACTCTTGCCAATCGCTGTTTCTTTGGTCTGAAGAGGCAGTTGATTAATAAAGCCATCTCTCGAAACACCAAGTTGACTTTATATAACACTCTAATCATCCCTGTCCTGCTCTATGGCACAGAGACATGGACGCTATTGAAAGCGGATGAAGAAGCTCTTGGTCGTTTTGAGAGAAAAGTTTTGCGTACGATCTTTGGTCCTGTTTGTATTGATGGCGTCTGGAGGAGGAGATTCAACCACGAACTGTACGGGCTGTACAGCGGCATGCACCTAGTCTCGGATCCAACACTTAAGATGGCAAGATCACGTAGAGCGGATTGATACCACAGCTCCGGCCCGAAGAGACTTCGATTCCGAGCCATTGGGACAACGCAACAGAGGGCGTCCTAGAACGATATGGCGCACACAAGTGGAGAAGGACCTCAACCAACTTGGTGTGCACAACTGGAGGCAGCTGGCGGAAGATCGTTATGGCTGGTGAGGCTTGTTGGTTGAGGCCCAGGTCCACCCCGGACTGTAGCACCAAACAAAGAAGAAGAAGGAGTAGGAAACACAAGACAAACGATCCATCAAAAGACTCCTCCAAGCAGCAGGCACATTCATCTACCTTTAACCACTACGTACAAAACACAGGTAAGGACAATCAGCACAATAAATGCAGGTCTGATGAAAAAAAAAAAACAAAAAAATAAACCGAATTGATGTCCCTCAGGATTACCCATTCAGGCATTCACTGTTCCTCGCATGTTAACTCACCATTCCCCGATGTCCCGGCCAAATTAAATCTCTACACACGAAGCTGACATTCCCCAGAATTCCACGACTCCACTCCCACCAGCTCCAGCGCATGCCTCGCCAAATCGCCAAATGGCAACAAAAAAGCCAAAAAAAAAGACAGAACATGTGCAACACATGGTTGCATGTCACATCCATCATGACTCCGATCTGTGGTATTCCAAATCCACGGCCTGGAGCACATCATCCCACAATGGATCTAGTTAACACTCCGATGGAGAGGGAGACCAACCACTCACCGGTCATTCACGGAATCCACACGTGAACGCCGAAAAAGTACGTTTTCTTCGATTTCAAGACCGCTGCTAACCACTGTGATTGTCACTGCACCCGTGAGCTGGCCGCCACCGCTTGCCGCCACTAGAATGATTTCAAAACAAATACCATTCAGGAGCTGCTCGAAGCTGGCTGTGTGTATCTGGTTACGCGCGTGGGCTAGAGATGACGACCAGCAAAAACACAACACAGAAACCGACCAATATGGCACTCGGAATAGGTTTTCAAGCGTTTTTCTCACGCTGCTCCGTGCAGTGTGTCGAATGTCGTAATTCCTCCAGACCTCTAGCCGTGGTCCGGTGGGGCGTATGCGACTGTGGAAGCGGCGGCGGCGGGGGCTGTGCAGTCGTGAAGGCGTTGCACAATCGAGGAAAGTAAACCCAGCCAAGAGGAGTTTTTTGCTGTGTTGCGTTTGGTTTTTTTTTTTTGTTTTCTTCTTGCAAAAAGTTTATTAAGCGTGTAAGCCGTGAAGCGTGTTCTCTGTTGCATGTCTGTGCGGTGTTTTCTATCTCCCTGGGCTGGGGCATGGGCGGAGGCGCTGTTGAAGGGGAAAAGGAAAGCGCGCGCGCACCTACTTTTTTGTCAAATCCGCGACGATGACTTGGTGGAAAACTGAAGGGTTACGGGGGGAGGAGATGGGCAGAGGAAGGGATTTAATCGTAAATTACCCATCGCCCATCGGTGGGGTTGGCTCAATTAGCGCAGATTACACAAGAGATCCTCAGATACTTGCGCGGTAGATTGTGAAAGAAGATAAGCCGGCAAATGGAGTCGCTGCAATTGCGGAAGACGACAAGGGACAGATGTGCATCCAGTTCGAGAATGCTCTGAATGCGAGTGTTAGCGGTAATCTGGTCACCCAAGCGCGCCGGTTTTCACAGATTTGAGAACCAAAGTCGGCTTTTAAAAGCTTGACACGAGGGGTATCCCATTTTTAAATCAGATTTGCTTGGACCACCACTTGGCCAGCTGTCCACCGAATGAATCTGATGGCAATGAGGAGCAGCAACTCATGCCGAAACGAATCGGCATCTGCTCGGCGACCCACCAGCTATCCAGATTCCAGGTCAAGCATCAAAGTTGCTAGGACTTCGACTTGACGAACACATCCCTAAGAAAAATTGACGACTGCCCATTTTTCACTCATTCTACAAGAGCTGTCAAAAATAAGTGTCATTACTCAAAAGATGGAGCTTCTGAATCCGATACCAAAATTGCTAGTACTTCGACTTGCCGAACACATCCCTAAGAAAATTTGACGATTGCCCATTTTTCACTCATTCTACAAGAGCTGTCAAAAACAAGTGTAATTACTGAAAAGATGGTGATGTGCAGAAAGCTTCTAAATCCGATACCAAAGGTGCTAGTATTTCGATTTGCCGAACACATCCCTAAGCCAAATTGACAAGTGTCCGCTTCCGCACCAGTCTACAATGACTGTCAAAAACTAGAATCCCCATTCCATATATGCTGATTCGAACAATGATTGCAGAACAATGCCAAGAATGTGTAGAGTGACTTGTCGAACACATCCCTAGAGAATAGTGAAAAGTGTTCACTTTCACGTCACGTGAGGCAAAATCATATTTACTTGACAGACGGTTCTCAGAAGAGATGCATAAATTTGCTTGCGCAACACATTCCTGCCCCTAATCAAAATTGACAAGAGTCCGTTTCCACAACATTCCACAAGAACTGTCAACAAATTATCAAAGCATCCCTGCAACAGAAAGTGATGTTAGCAAAGTTTTCAACGAATGGACACGACCATCAGCTGTAGTGCGACTTGCCGAACACATCTCTAAGCAAAATTGACAATTGTCCATTTTTACCTCACTCTACAAGAGTTGTCAAAAACAAGTGTCATTACTGAAAAGATGGTGATGTGAGCAAAGCTTCTGGATCCGATACCAAAGTTGCTAGTACTTTGACTTGCCGAACACATCCCTAAATTGAAAAGTGTCCGCTTCCACATCCGTTGACAGGAACTGTCAATAACTAGCACCTCCATTCATTATATGATAATTTGAACAACGATTGCAGAACAGAGTCAAGAATGTGTAGTGTGACTTGTCGAACACATCCCCAAGAAAAATTGACAAGTGTTCACTTCCACATCAGTCAAAAATGTAATTTCCACTCAACAGATGTTGATGCGAGTGACTCAAGTCCCCCCAAACGGACCCACTCGTCGACCGCGAATCACCCAAAAACCCTCGCCCTTTTGACAGACACACCACTTGACACGAATGATGCCCATCCTGGCGACCAGTTCCGTTCACCATCAACATCGCCAGCTGTGACCAAAACAAAAGCCCATTATCATCACTCACTTCCGAGAACGCCTTCTTCTCTGCGGAATGACATGCGCAACCCAAATCCGTTCGGTGTATCAAATTATATCCACCAAACCCACCGTACCCTCAAATCCAATCAATCACTCGCTCGATACATATTCAATTAAAAACACACGCACACAACATGCAGCGCCGCGCTCAACAACCAACAAGCAACAAGCAAACAACGACAGGCAACAACAGTGAATAGGTCAAAAGTCTGAAGACAATGGTTCAAGCCTACAACATCTTTAACCCAAGTCGTAAAGCATGCGCCCCAAGACCGCAATGCATCCTCCAGCCGCGGTCTTCCAGCACCGCCACGGAATTGAGGAAGCAATCGAACTTCGGTGCCGTTTTGCGCAAACCACCATCTGGCGGCGATGCAAACGGCTCTCCTCTGCTGGCGGCATTAGCCCCACGCTCCACGCCCCTCTGTCTGGTGCGTGTATGCGAGAGACCCGCACGGATCGGATCGGATCGGATCTTTCACCGTTAACCGCGAAAAACAAGAAATGACACAAGGAACGAGAAAGAAAACGAGGAAGAGACCGAAAAAAAAGGCACAGAACACTGCGCCGAGGAAATGGAACCAATTCAACAGCTGCCCAGAATCAAAGTCACACCGAAATCAAGATCAGCAGCTCCCCACACTCCGCAGCCACCCGCTACCACGTCCGCTGAGCCAATCTCACGGTAATGAGCTTTTTATTTGCTGTCAACATGCAGCACGACGGAAAATTTGCATGAAAGGACTGAAGACTGGCTCCTTCCTGCCGCGCATTTGAATGCCGTCGCCTTTGTTGCTGTTGTGGCTGCCAGCTCAGGCGGGACTGATAAATGAAACCAGTAGCACTCGGGGTAATCTCTTTCCAATAAGTCCGCCGGAGTCGGTGGCAGTCGTGGCTGTGTGTCATGACGGTCAGGGAACTGGTTTGCGCTGCGATCACGACGATCATGATCTGGTTCTCTGATTCTGTGGTGACACAAAACCCGGCGAAGAGGAGTCCCTCCACTCGTGCACTTGTCCACACACGACGGCACGGGAGATGCTCTTTCCGTGTCCAAGTTGAAGACCGAAGCCGTGGCGGGGCGGCTCCGCAGGAGTTTGCAATGCCCACTCACCTACACCTAATTGGAGCGTAACCAATCAGGTGTCTTCTCCTGCTGTTGGCTTATTGAGGTTAAGTTTAGATTTGGCTTCTTACGTAATGGAAGCGCGCTCACAGAGCCATCGCCGCGCCGCCATTCACTTGGCTCCGCTTGGGGGGAGTCGCGTGTGCGCGCGCGCTCTGCAATTTCACGCCATTCGCGCGAGTGAGGTGAATGGGAATTGGGTGCTTCTCGAGCGCACGGATCTTCTGTGTAGCATGACCAGAAGTGATTGCTTTTTGCCTTTGCTCTTGCTTTTGTTTGACAGTCCATTAGAGACGCGGTCGCGTTGTGTTGGTGGCGCTGCTGATGGCCTGAGAATGGCAACAGGAGTTGTGTAACCGGAGAGTTACGTGGGACGCGGGTGATTAGCGTGCCGCTGGGCTATCGGCAGGTTGCGAAATCAGGTCCTAGACTGTACTTTTGTGGAGTTGCACTGCAATCTGTTGGCCATGTGACATGGGTACTCATGAGCAAATTTGGGTCTTCGATTATAGTTGCACGAGGAAATGGTTGATTGAAATGGCGGGTGGGTAGGTTTTTGTTATGGGAGAGCTTGGCTTGGTATTTTGGGAGCTTTTTTTGGGTTTTTAAACTCACACAAGGAAGAATGGGAACTTAAGAGGTGGTGGACCACAGGGTTGTGTCATGTCACCACTACTTTTTGCATAGTCAATGGGTTCAAATGACGGAACTAGAAGCTAGATAAAAAACAGATGTTGTTGCAAACAGCTTCAATCTCCTGAATGGGTGACAAGTCAGACTTCACATTTATAACCTGTAAAAGGCTTTGCCCACAGGTAACCTTTCTGATCACTGATCTTTCAAATTTAGGATATTTCCGGCTTAAATTTAACTGGGCAAGGATTTGACTTCTTCTTCGAAGGACCAAGCTGACTTTGTACTAGAAACTGATCATCCCAGTCCTGCTGTATTGCGTGGTAGCATGGGTACTCTCAAAAGTGGATGAAGAAGGCCTTTGGTCTAGCTATGCGTACGATCTTTGGCCCTGTATTTTTTGCACGCCAACTGGAGGAGGAGATTCCACCACGAACTGTACAGGTTGTACAGCGACAAGAGCCCACGGACCCAACGTTCATACATTGGGCCTGGTAGAGCGTATTTACAACTCAGCTGCGGCCCAAAGAGAGTCTTCGACTCCGAATCTGTGAGACAACGCGGAAGACGCCAGCGTCTAAAGTGCCGCACCCAAGTGGAGAAGGACCTTAACCAACTTGGCGTGCGAAACTGCGGACAGCTAGCCAGGTCCACCCCGGACTGTAGCACCAAATAAAGAAAAAAAAAAGTACCGGGATACACCAACGTCCAAAGAAATGAAAAAGCGGATAGTCTTTCGGGGGAAGAATTTGGAGGACAAATTGTCAGATAAAGGTTGATTTATAAAGGGTGATTTTTTAGCTATTATCTTTTTGGCAACACTGGTTTGAACAGCTGACGCACGTTTCGTGATTTGTTTCACTGTCAAACATCTTCAGTTTGGTCTATAATTTAACCATGAATCGTCTTACAAACGAACAACGTTTGCAAATTATCTCAAGTTCTATCTATCTATCTAGCTCTGTTAAGAAAGTTCATCGCGCGCTTCTCCCATTTTATGGTCAGCTCATTTTTGGCTCAATGGGTACGTAAATAAGAAGAATTGTCGATTTTGGAGTGAATATCAGCCAGAAGCATTGCAAGAGCTACCAATGCATCCAGAAAAAGGCACAGTTTGGTGCGGTTTATGGGCTGGTGGCATCATTGGACCGTACTTCTTCAAAGATGATGCGAGTCGTAACGTAACTGTGAATGGTGAGCGCTACCGTGAGATGATATCCAAGCAAGAGCTTGACTTGCATGACATGTGGTTTCAACAAGGCGGTGCCACATGCCACACTTGACTTATAGAGGGGCGAGTTTGGTGAACATTTTATTTTACGTTCGGGACCGGTCAATTGGCCGCCTAGATCGTGCGATTTAACGCCTTTAGACTATTTTTTGTGGGGTTATGTTAAACCTCATGTCTATACAGACAAGCCCGCTTCAATTGACGCGTTGTTTTCCAACATTGAAGCATTTATTCGTGAGATACCGGCCGAAATGTTGGAAAGAGTATGCCAAAATTGGACTAAGCGGATGGACCATTTGAGGCGCAGTCAAGGTCAACATTTGCATGAAATAATCGTCAAACATTAAATTATATGGACCGTACTATCGATTCAAATAAAGATTTCATGCATTTTTCTGAATTTTATGTGGTTTTTTTTGAAAAAACTTTCCTATAGCTTTAAAAAATCACCCTTTACAACTTTTACAGAGTTTTTTTTCGTAACGACGATAAGTCGTCTTGTTGTTGTTGTCCCACTTCGCTACAATACTGATGTTCGATCTATTTAAGGTACGCACCTACTTAAAGCGTTTGAGATTCAGTGCAATACAGAACGTCTGGGACTTTAGGCAAGTTGCATCTGTCTCAGGCAACAGCAACCATTCCAATATCCGCCTGAAGCACGCTGCACTGGTAATTAAATCGGAAGGTTCAATCCATAGAGATCACACACTATATTGTCATCATCAGCCAACTAACATAACACTAACTCTTCCAACACGACAGCCCAACTATACTGAGTAAAAATAATTATAACTAATAAATAATAATAAATAATAATATAAATAAATATACAACTATACTATAACTCTGAGTTGACTCAGGTGATTGCTAGATGGCATATTTCGCCGTGCAATTATTTTCCGCGAGCGGTTTACTTTAGTTAGAGGTCTTCGATAAGGAAACGACCTCAAATGTGGGAGTTTTTTTTTCCTTGAAAATGAATGAATTAAAACGTGATAAGACAGTTGTCAAGTCAAGCCTGGATCTCAACTAAACAAGCCTCTCCAGCTGCCTCCAATTACGCACGACAATGTGGTGGAGGTTCTTCTCCACTTGTGAGCGTCATCGGTTTCATGGGCGTCTTCCACTCCGACTTCCACTCTGACGGGGAACTTCGTTGCTTTGCGTTACTCATGCGATCTACATGGCCTAGCCATCTTATTCATTGAATGCATAGACGCCTGACTAGACCCATGTCACTGTACACTGTCCATATGGTTCGTGGTTGAAACTTCTTCTCGATATTCCGTCAACGCAAACGGGAACAATGATTGAAAGCAGGGCTGTCCTCTCGAAAAGGTAAAGCGCTTGATCTTAAGATTGTCATATGTAGATGCGCCATGAAGCGATGCAGGCGAGATCCAGTTGTCAACCCTGCTTCATCCTAAACCCCTTCGAACTTTCATCGCCAAGTGCCGTGCTGCTTGTAGAGAAGACCATAACAAGCTGCCACCAAACAACCAACAACCCACTCAGCTCATTAACAAGCTCCCAATTAAAACCTCAAACCCGATCGAATTCTAATTCGAAACTCTAATCCCCGACAGCATGTGTCCAGAAGCAACGCAACTCGTTTGTTTCCGTGAAAGCTGCATCTATCACAGTCCTAAGCAGGACTCCCCCCCCCCCCCCCCCCCCCCGCCACCTTACATATTAAACGACGCCTCATCCAAGTCCCCCGTACGGACAGCCCTTCACAATAGCTCAATCTATTGCCGGTGCAGGTTTCCTGTGGCACGCCAGAAATCTCTCAAAAAATCGTCTCGAATTCGAAATTAACTTCTCTTCGTGGCCCCCACACCGCTGGGCACTCCCAGCCCATAAAAACTCGGAACGCGCTTCGTGGGAAACACATTCAGCCAGTCGAATAGCCGAGATCCATCATTGTCAATGGCAAAGGGGCCGCGGAAGTACGCCGCTGATTAAGAGACGTCCTATCTTAAGTCAGCATCCAAAAATCTGAATTGCTAATTAGCCGGATTAGCCACAGACACTTCCAGCCCGGCCTGGCTGCGGTCATCGGCGAGATACTCATCTGTGCATGTGTACGTACCTGAAACGAGAGGAAACATAAAAAAAGAAGAAGCATTAGTCTCGGGCTTGAGATGGTTCGAGCGAAGAGATTAGTCATAAACTCCACAAAACCGCACAGCGCAACATGTGGTTTGCAGAAGTTGCCGGGTGACAAACGTCGCCGCTGCTGGTGGGATGAGTGTGCACACGATGCGCAGATGAATGGGGCCTGTGCCTCTGCCTGTGCCTGTCCTGCGTTCTGTATGACACACAGAGATAAGACTCGTCGTCGAGGTGCCCCTCTGGACCACAGTGACAAGCCCTCTTTCGATTGACGAGGATTCCCACAAACCATGCCCCGCAGGGGGCGCAGCGCAACAGTGGGCACTTATCAGATGGCGGGTGGCACTGTGCTGGCATTCTGGGGAAAAGCCCTTGATAATTGCTCGTCAAACAAGTCCTAAGCTCGTGTACACAAATCCGAAATGTTATGAGGCCTTTATCTAGATTGAGGAAAGCGTCATAAACGCTTGTTGTTGTTCTGCGTTTGCCGGGCTCTTGAATGGGATCTTATCTGAAAAAGGGGGGTGGGGGCGACCGAGGCTCGTGCTGGGGGACCTGATAACAGATGTCAAATCGGTTTTAAATGAGTACACAAATTAGGCCGGGGTTGCTGGAAGCGGCGGGACATGCGACGACGGTTTGAGTTTACGACTTCGTTGAATTCCACACTCTGACTGACACTCTGACTGAGTCTGTCGCTCTCGCTGTGGCCACAACTAGATCAGCTTTTGCACAATCGAAAAGCCGCGCTCAATCGAAAAAGGCTACCGCCGAATGGGAGTAATTAAATGTTGAGCAACGGCTGGCGGCTAATGATCAGAGTTCCCAGTTCGCATTCTACCACTACTCCGCTCCGCGGACGTGTAAAAATGTTGGCATACCAAATGTGAGGTGCACTGAATCTGTCCGGTTGGACATTCGCGGGAATACTGATGCTCACTTGGCGCTGGTGTGAAATGCTGTGTTGCGCCAGTTCAAACAGATGGCGACTAGTTTTGGCGCTGGACTCCTTTGGATAGAGAGTCCAGTGTGGCAACGATGATTTCAAGAGGTTTTGCAAAACACATTCGTAAAGACGAGTGATTTAAATGAAGAAACCTATGTCACAAGTCACAGAAACAACTCCTCTGAGACTAAAGGGATTAGAGGGGACTCAAAGGAGCAGGTCCTTCCTACAGTGGCGAGCAGGCAACACAAGTGAGTGCTACAGAGGCAGTGGCACTACAGGCTTTTTTGTTGCTCTACTTTTCCGACAACGCGGGTTGTTTTCTGTTTGATGGCAGACACCAACCAGCAATAACTCTGCGAAGTGCTCTCCTGTCCATCCACTCGGTTCCTTATTCAGTGCTTTTGCGACAGTTTCTGGGTCTTAGACAGTTTTGACGCCATCATGCGTTCAATTAGTCGCGCATCCACAACTGATGACAATCTTGAGCGACCTGCAACCTTGTCCTGACTTGAAACCGATCGAACATTTATTGGCGTTCATACAAACAATTTTGTCACAACACGACGATCCGCCAACATTCACGAAAGACTCTCCGACTCAACATCACAAATAATCTCGCCAAGAACATCTTCAGCTGCCTTACGGATTTCGCTCAAAACCCTGTCCCTGGCTAAGCATTGCGAAACGATCCTCCATACCCTCGATCGCTCATGCTCATCGATCAGTGATCATTCGTTTTCTCCAGAGAAGCCGGGTCTTTTCCTCGAGCTCACGAACAAATCTCGTTGCACACTGGCCTTGTAAGCTTTTGGTATGCAACGATGGATCGTGCCTTAAGGGGCCTTCTTCGACTTCTTGTGCAGATGGCGTCGAACTGACAGAGGGTTTCTGGGAGACTCGATCGGCGTCCAACCGCCGTGGTCTTCCTTGACTCCGTCGTAGTCTCGATATTGATTGTTGATCCTTTGGATTACTTTGGTGATCCCAGTTAATGCTGACTCCTGGAAAGTTTCGGACATAACGAATACCGGGAGGTTAGCTGACGTCGATCGCAACGGGATCAATCTGGTTGATGGTTGATTGATCGGGGGATCGTTAGGGTCCCTTAATGGATTCTAGCTAAGATGTTCTTTTAAAGACGATCATGGTGTCAAAGCTGGATCGTACATATTTCTAGAAGACCACTGAAGTCTACCTTGTCCTCTGTCGTAACGTGGACGCAAATCAGGCTGATATGTGTCGAATTTTGGTTTGACGCGAATTTGGTACGAGACGCTCGCTTTTACAAACAGAGCTTAAAACTTGCCTCAATCAATAAATCCTCATCCATATAAGGGCTACTCACTATCCCTCTCTCTCTCTCTCGATCTTTCCCTCTCTGATGTCTCCGCAACAGATGTCGCAGTGTTTCATCCTCCTTTTGCCTACTTTGGCCCATGGCATGGCGATGTCTTTTCTTCGGTTACACGTGATCTGTTAAGGGACCTCACATTCCACGAGCAGAATCGAACTTCGCTGTCCTTAATCTGTTTGCTGGGGTTGTTTGCAGAGGGAGTTGCTTGTATCCGCCTGTTTCCACGATCACCTGGTCTTTATACCGGCGGTTCGGTCTTCTTCTCCATCTCCAACCACGTGGCATTTTCAGACCGCGTTAGTCCGACAATTGGTGTTCATTCGCTCGAAGCTATGCCAGTTTAGCGGGCGGCTGTTCGCCTGGCAGACTAGATGTGAATTAAAGACAACTGAACACTTTCGCTAGGACCGCTGTTTAAGTCTCTGTGACATTTTCATTGAAATTTTCCACTGCCCAGCCATCGCCTCAACCACTTGCCAGCAGTCCATATTCATTCATTTCGTAGAAGCGTCGTTCGCTGCCAATTAGCACCCGACCTGATGTCAATGAATCCGGCAGCAACTGCTGAGTCACTGGCACAGCTGACTTACCCAACATCGCTACAATTTCTGCATGCCTTACACATCCACAATCGGTAATAGCCGCTAATTTCTCAAACAACACGTTCGATTAGGCCCAATCGACCGCACAGCGCACCCCCCCTCTGCTGTCAGGCATCCATCCGCTGCTCGAGTAAATATTTAATCCCGTCGATTGTCTTGCCTGTTTTTTCGCCTAAAACACTTGAATCAATGTAAACACTGCCGATCTGTATCTCATGACGATTCGAAACTATTCGAATAATTCGACGCGGCTTTCAGAGCAACTGTAAGGATTTCCTCTTGTATCGAGTGTTTTTTTGACACCTTCCCGGCGCGGGCAACCATCAATTTAATTAAATTTGAATATCTTCTCGCTTAACAAGCAGCGATTTTCTGTGTGAAATGATGTGTGAAACCAGAAAATATCCGAAAAACAGCAAGAGAGCAAGACACTGCGAATTTAATTTTAGACTCGTTCGCCTTGGAAATCCCCAATCATCATCAACATCAACATCAGCATCATCATCATCAGCCGCAGTGTATCGCAACGGTCGCGTAGACATTAGCTGTCGTTCTCCGATCTCCCGCCCAGTGTATTCCAAAAATTGATTCAGCCGCCCGACTGCTCAGACTACAGCCCCCAGCTGCTTCAGATAAATTTTCCCTCCTCTCTCTAGCTCACTCCCTCCATCAGTTCACTTAAAGAGGTCCGCGACTGGTTCCGTTCCTTTGAATATTCTGGCTTTCCTATTTTACTTTATTTTTTTGGTTTTTTGCGAAGAAAATAGCGCAGCCTTTCAGAAAACTCGCCTTCACTTGGGTTTGATTGATTTTCGAAGAGCGCCCGCCGCACCGTTTGGCTCTTGTCGGCGGACTCTAGTGGGCGGCGAACATAAATATTTTTATTTAACAAAATTGTTTAACGACTTTTTTGTTTTATCGCGATTTGATATTTTTTTTTATATCAGGAAATATATTTCACAGTAGCGCGGGGGACGCCGCCGCGCTTTGACATTATTTGCGCCGAAGAGTCTGGAAAAGTCAGACGTCAAAAGGAGGAAAATCGCAAAAAAATAACGTGTTTTGAGGAAAATTACCGTTTGATCTGCGATCAAAAAATAGACATGAGCTGAAGACGTTTAATAAAAGTGTTTATCATGTGTGATTGAGATTTATCGTCGATGGATGGCGCTGATGATTCAAGGTTAAGCTAGTTGCGGATGGCGTATGAGTAGGTTCGGAAATTCGTCTCCCTATGGTTCGCATTTAGTTTAATTGCTTAGCGGAGTGGGAGGACAACATTTTTATGGTTTTTTTTTCTGGATTAATCTCCTCTTTTTTTTCCACTTTTTTTTGCATGACAACTTGTTGGGGGGCATGTTCGTGAAGCAGCTGTTGTTGGTCTTCAGCGGAGGTGGCACACTGCTGTCAGAATTGTATGTTTTGATTAAAATTTGGGCGAAAACATTTGTCAGAATTATTTTGAAAGCATCAAAGGATGTTTATTTGCCACATGCTACATTTGTAACGTCGACCAAAAAAAAAAATAACCGGCCTTTTGTGGGATGTGGTGAAAAATGAGTCTCATAAATTGGTGGGTATTTTTAGAATGACGTGCAAATTTTGGAATGCTGGCCGCATTTAGGAGAACAGGGTCCATTGACCCGGGACTTGGGGTTAAAAATCGTGCTGCAACACCCTCTTTCTGTTAAGAGCACAGATTCTTGGGCAGTTCAGAAAGGACACCATGTGGAAATGGAGAATAGTTGCTGTTATAGACGGGATGTGGGCTGAAATATTCACAAATCCACTGGAGATGATTGCGGCACGCCTCGGATCCTCCGCAAGGCTCGGAAGAGCGCAATCTCAGTATCATTTGTCCGATCCACAATAGAAAGGATGCCCATTTGACTGCACCTACTATAGAGGGATAAGTCTCCTCAGCCGTTTTGTGGTCAAGCCAGGAACCACTGTGGAGAAGACGACGACACTGCAGAGCACTTCCTCTGCAACTGTCCCGCCTTTGCTCGGATCAGGTGGCAGTCATTTGGTGCTGATGAGGTGAGAGCCGATGATGTAGGCTCGTCATCACAAAAGGGCCTGCTGGTCCGGAATACCATGAAATTCAATTAAATGTAGGTTGCTACCTGGTTACCTGGTACCTGGTTGCTGAGAAGCTAGACCCTGGCCCTCTACGGGCTGTAGCGCCACCCATATTATATTATTACTACCTGGTAGTACAATTGATCAGTTTTTGAGTCTGAGTGCTCCAGTGTAGTGTTCAAAAACCTCCGACAAAAAAAGAGCCATGAACCAGATCTTCACACTCCGCTAGATCCTAGAAAAAGAAGTACATCACGAAGAGTTCTCACTGAAGCTCCATGAAAGTCTGTATTCAACTCAGCGACACGATTAAAAACGATGTGAAACAAGGTGACATGCTCAGAGCATCGTTCGTGAGAAGATCATGGAAAATCGACATGCCAACACTAGAGGCACCATCTTCTTGAACTCCGCTTAGCTGTTAGCATCTACGGGTGATATTGCCGATATTGGCCGTTTGCTGACATTGAAAGGAAAGTGTCTAAGTCAAGTCTGTTTGTAGATGAGGACAGACGTAGTATATGATGCCTTCTCGACGAACTTGCTTTGTCTACCTTGGCTCTGTAGTACAATACAGTGAAAGTTCTCTTTACGGACACACTTTTATGTGGGGCATCTCTCTTTTCGGACAAGTCCTAATGGTCCGGGCATCAAAGTAGGGCTATTATTTACAATGGATCCCCTCAATACTGGACACGGTCATGTTTTTCTTCGCCTATTGAGCAGTTGCACACCTAATAACGCACACACGAAGCAAACCGAAGTAAATTTTATTTATCAACTTACACCCTAGAAGGGGTACATCGAAATAAACCCCTAGAAGGGACACTTCTAAATGACGTACAATCATGATGGTCCCGCGGGTGTCCGCAATAGAGAATTTTCACTGTAGTACCAACAACAGCCGGATAAGTATACTCAGTACTAAGAAAGTGGCTAGGAAGAGATCAAGGCGACTTATCGGCCTAGAGTTTGAAGCAGACTGGACACTGGACGTTGTTTTGGAGTAGGCACGTCTAGCGTTGATACAAATGTTTGGATGAGGGTTTGCATCCAGCCATAGTATGATCATCAGAGCACATCTGGCAACTTTTTAGAGTTTTGACGACACGCGCTGACATGAACGCATTGTTGACTCAGGCTGAGACATCAGGAGCTTCTATAAGTTCGTACCCATTGGCGCTGGACCGGACGGAGCAAGGAAGAGTTCTCCTTCTCTCTTTGAACATGATGTCAAAACAAGCCTTAATATTTTAGGTTATGACAAACGGCATGTCTTCAGCTTTGACCTTACTTAGGAAAGAAATAAGGGCTCTAACTGCGCGAATAACAACAGGAAAGCAATCAAATAACTTACAGCCGACGACGGCGAAGAAGTCTCTTATGTGTCTCTTACAAAAGAAACCTGAGTCCAGCTCTGACTTCGGGCATCAAAGATTGAGCTCTGTAACCACTTATCATAGGTGTCTCATTGGCAAAATTGTCTATGTACGAGGGGCGTTCAATATATTTAAATAAAACGCGAATTAATAATCACATTTATATGAAATTTTACATAAATGCACTAAAATAATAGTTTTACTTGATAAATAACTCAATTTATATATACAACCACAGCTTCACCCCGATACTGAGAATATATTGAACGCCCCTCGTAACTCTTAAAGAGTACCATAGAATGAGTGAGACGACGAATACCACAAATCGATCGAATTGTAGCACATTTCTGTAGTACAAGTGGAAGATGGAGGTTTCGAGGGGTGAGCTCCAGCTCCAGTACCATACGTGCGGAAGTATACAGCTTATTTGTTCAGAATCTGCGAAGATTGTTTTATACCAACGCGTAGACGAACAAGGATACTCTTTCAAGATCGCAATGTGATTAGACTAAGTCATATTTTGGTCAATAATAATGCCTAAATAAGACATGTGCAGGTTGACATTTTGTACCGAACACCACCAGCGGCATGGAAAAGGAAATCAAAGTCAGTGTCAGAGTCAAAGTGAATCCTGCAATCTAAGGGTAAAAAGCTTGTGTTTAGCAAACCACAATCTCAGTAGATGCACATCTTAGTTAATGTCGACCACAAGGTTAAAAGGGCAATTCCAAGACCGTCAACAAAGACCGCGCCAGCAAAAGGTTGAAGAAACAAAGAATTAACGTAGATGAGGAACAGAATCGGACCCAAAACAGACCACTGAGGTACACCAAGATTAATAGTTATAAAACTACTGAATGAATCAGTTCACAACTTAAATCATTTAGGCGTCTATTCTTCAGATAGGAAGCTAGCCGTCTTTGGACAAGTACACCAAAGCCAGCTCAACAGAATAACTACTATGATTGACCATGTGCATGTCTACAAACAGGGCGGAACAACTTTTTTTCAAATCGAGGCATTTGTTCCCTTTTACTGTCCTCTTTAAAATCCGGTAGAACGTCTGCACATTTTAACCTATCGGGAAAAGTGTCAGAGGATACATCTAAGTCAAAGAGAAACGCCACTGTGTCGACTACATTTAAAGCGATGTGCAATTTTTTTTTTCCGTCACAGAGTACACAAAACACTACGTTCTCTAAGTGTTAACTCTCAGTATCGCTTTACACAGCAGATTTTGCTGCGCGACTAAGGATCATCTACCGATTTTGCGTCTCATAGATTACATCAAATAAACAGTATTAATTAAAGCATAGTGCATGGATCAATTTTTTAAACTCCAATCGAGACAAGCTAAAATCAATTTCGTTGCAAAGTGTTTATACCCCTTGTAATAGGTTCATTACAACCATAGTTGGTTCTATGCCTCTTATCGTATAGCAAATTTCTCATCCAAAGAGATCTTTGGGGAGAGTCTGATGAATTTACACGGGAATTAATAATATCGCGGATGAACATGGCTGACGCTGCCTTACGCCTGAAACTTAAGGTTTGCAAGCCTATTATTTTACATCTATCGTCATATTCAGGGAGTTCTTCGAAGGAATACAATTTACGGACAGCATATCTCGTGAAATTTGTTTGTACTCTTTCGAATCTTAGTTCTTGTGTATCATATGGGGAATCCCAAATGATGGAAGATTATTCTAAATACAGTCTGACTAACGAACAATAGATGGACTTAAGACTAGTTATATCCCGAAAATCTCTACTATTTCTTTTCAGAAAACCTAACATAGCATTAGACTTCGCAATTGTATAATCATAATGTGATGCAAAATTTAATTTAGTATCAAAAATTACACCCAGATCTTTAACGTCTTCTAGGCGACTAAGTCTATGATCATTTATGAAATAATCATAGACAATCGGGGATGTAATTCGATATGCCGTAAAGATATTACATTTTTGAATATTCAGCTCTAGTCCATTGTGCTTGCACCCTTCCACTAGTGCATGGTTATCCAATTGGAAATTATTACAATCAGTTAAACTACTTATAGATAAATACGATTTAAAGTCGTCTGCGAATGTTAGAATTTTACAATATTTGAAAATTTCGTGAACATCATTTATAGAACGGTTTAGTTCTATAATTCATTGAGGTATCATCATTAAATATGGAAAAAATATATCCATTTCTTGTAAGTCTGTCTGTCTGAAAGTGAAAATCTCAACAACTACTGAACGGATGTTGAATCGGTTCGCACCAGTAGACAGAGTGGTTCATCTGAAAGGTTTATTTACATAATCCATTGAGGTATCATCATTTAATATGGAAAAAAATATATCCATTCCTTTTAAGTCCATCTGTCTGAACGTGAAAATCTCAACAACTGCTGAGCAGTAGAAAGAGTAATGGGCCCATATGGCTACCTTGTGGAACGCCCGATGTAACTTTTATTACTCGAGATCTAAAACTATCGATCATTACCAATTGCTTCCTGTCCTTTAAGTAATTGGAAAACCACTCTAACATTGACGAATGGAATCCCAAAGACTTTAGCTTGTTTAAAAGCAAAGTGTTTGGATTTGGATAAATTGAAAAATCATAATTTCAAAATCAGTAATTGGTTCAAGGTAAAACTGGCACTTCAAACCGGCTCTTCCACCAAATTCCCTATGAGACAGTTCGTGCAACATTCGGAACTGGACCGGACACCACAGGAAGTAATGCAAAAAAGTCGTTAAATATATTGGCTACTATAGGAGAATCACTAACAAGAACATTACGATTCGTTAGTACAATAGCGTTGGTGTTCAAAGTACTGAGCTACTTTCAATTACTCTTTAGAGTTACCTTGCAATCTGTCTTTCCTCCTTTGAGTGGTTCAACAAGCCGATGGGGGCTTGGGTCACGCGTGTATCAATGAGTCATAAACTATCACAGTTGCTGGTACAGGCCTTGCTTCTGCAGCAATCCGTCGTGTCACATACGGCCAACAGCACCTTGTGCTTAAATTGTCATCTTCAATTTGAGATGGCAGATATACTGAAATACACCTCAGAAGGAAATAGCATTGCTCATGTTCCTGGATCCACCCGAATGGTCCATCTGTCTCGCAAAACACAGATCGTTAGCTCTGAGTGAACGTGAACATCACAACATACATGATAGGAAATCATACCCATGCGGCTTACGGCCACTTGTCCAATTCATGTGACGTCTAAGACGCCGCTCAAAAGCCTCTACTGATACAAAAAAAAAACCTCATCAGAACCTTTCAACCGCTTCACTTGCGAAAGTCTTCAAGAATCTTCTTGTCATTGCCACCATCGTCGCCCCATTTTTGGCGCTTCACCGCCCGCTCCTCATCGGTTTCCTTCGATTTTCCCCCTTCATTGTGACCCTAGATAAAGTCCCCCGCCCCCCCTCTTGATCCGTGGCAAAATCCCCTTCGTTCATCGCACCACCCACGCATTATTAAATTATTATCTCTCGTCATTGCCATCATCAGGCATCGTCAATGTCATTGCTGTCTCATTCTTGTCGTCATTATCGCCGCCCATCAATACCGTCGTCTACCACTGGCCCACCCCCCACCAGATCCAGCGACATTCCAAATCAAAAATTAAATAAAAAAAAATATGAGAAGCAAAAGGGGAAAAAATAAATTTGTTCACATCACCATGGAATACAGGGACGCAGATACCTGCGTTTCCTTTGTCATCATGTAAATAATATCCGCGCTCACAGAGGCTTGCTGATGATGTGTAAGTACAGTGGGATCGACACCCCTTATCCGTGCCTCCCTATCACACAAAAGCACGCAGTGCGCACACAACAGGTACACACACTTCGAGTACACTTCTCTCGCAAAATGTGACTCACTCACGTCAATGTTTATCCTGACAGCTTCTCAAAGACTTATCCGTCGCTCAACCGAGTTTGTTCGCCGTGCTGGGAGGTAGGGGGTGAAAACTTCAGTCTCTCCCCCCCCCCCCCCCCCCCTCCCCCACCCACCAGCGTCGGGCAGAAACACAACAAAGTGAAATTCATGGAATTCCATTTGATATGAAATGAAAAATCATAAAAATGCGCCGCGGTTACGTTTCGCGTACAAAAGATGAATAAAACAATAAAATGCGAGATACTCGTACGTTTACGTATACCCCTCCCCCCCTCTCCACCACAGACCTGTGGGGCAACCCTTCAGAGTCGCCTCCGCTGTGCGCACTCCAACGCTCCGTCACACTGCTGACAGTGTTCTCCACCTTTCCCCCCACCGGCCCCCGCGCCCCTCTGCCACACTCGGTCTGTCTATTATTTAATTTCTTAAAAACAACTGCCGCAGGTATGCCAGCCTGTGAGCTGCGAGCTGTGCGCCTTCCCCGACACAGAACCTACCACCGCCGCATTCATTCCACAAACATACACACACGAACCCACAGGCTCGTTCTAGTCCAGCGAATTACATTTCATTTCATCTAGATACTTTGTGCTTTTGCTCACATTTTTAAGTTCATAAGAATAAGGCGAGAGAGATACCCGTACGAGCAAAGAGAAAGAACAGAAACGAACAAAAAAAATAGCAAACATTCTTTGGATACCTTTCCCAGGTAGTAGACGCGGCAGACACGGTAGACGGCTGGCCAGCTTGCGGTGGCTTAGGTTTTTATTATTATTCTCGTTTGCTGTTGTTGCAATTTTACTTCATATCGAAATATGTACGTACCGCTCGTATGGATGGACGGATGGATGGATGGCTGGATGTGGGTAGGCCGGCCCGGTTGCGGAGGAAGTGAGCAAAAAGGTTCTCGGTCCGTTTGCGTGATGGTGTGGAGTCTGTTCCTTGTGAGATTGCGTTCTGGGGGGAGGGAGGGGGGAAACCTTATTCCCACGAGGTACGTACTCGTCACTACCTTTGACCCTTGTAAGGTTTGAGGTTGGGGTTTGCTTTTGCTTTTGCTTTTGCGAAAGATGCATGACAACCAACATAAATGAGATGCGAGTCGTTTAAATTGAAATTCCACCGGGGGGGATGGAGTGGGGGGACGGTGGTCTTTGTATATGTTCTTCTTACGCAAATGAAAGACACTCTAGGTCCTTTAGAGTTACTGCCCGTGCGAAGGATGTCAATATGGCGGATTCTGGGAAATTCAAATCTACGCTCCTCAACCCAGAAATATGAAGTAGACGACGAGGTCTAGGCAGAAAATAGAACTAGTGCTCTTCAAAGACCTGTAGTTGCCCATGTCTTCATCATTACGAGGCACGCCTTCCGTGACTTCATTTCACGTGAATCTTATTACACGTGTAATTACCTTTTTTTTTTAATGAAAATCAATTTGGAACTTAATTTCCATAAATAGAAACCAATTTTTGTAGCAACCCAATGCGTTCATTTAGTATAATATATCACGTGTTCACGTGTATTTAGCACGTTCACGTGAACATGTGAATCAATATCACGTATATTTAGAACGCACACGTGATCTCGTGATTTTAATCTGGTTGAGTTCATACGTTCGTGGCACGTAATCACGTGTAATTACTTGTGCGATCAGAATCTGAAGATCTAAAAACGAGGTTCTGCCTTCTAGCCACCCTCTCAGTGTGGCCCGCTGATACAGCTGAAGGTCCGCGCTGAAACGTAAACCAGGCATGTGTTCAGGAGCGTGTTAGACAAGCCTCCTCCTCCACCTTCTCTTGCGGCAAGAAGACAGCTGCTTGTAAGTAGGGAGCACAGTGTCGCTTTTCGTATCAAAAGTCAAGCTCATACAACGATTCATCAGCAGTCGGATAAAATGATCACATTTTATCGATAGCTTCACCGTCGCTATAAGCGACTTCCACTGAATCGCTCTAGATTCCACAGACCTCTCTCACTCTCTCTCTTGTGAGAGAGTCCAAAATCTTGACACTCCTCTCATCGCATCTGCATCTTCTGTCACGCTTCACAGATCTAAGCCATTATCTAACCGATTCTCGCTTATTTCTTCTGTGTACGCACACTACACGGGCATCAGAGCGATCAGTTTTCAGGGTGTGAACCAATCGCACACTCACAAGCTGATCTCTGATGAAGGCTTTTAGGGCTAATTAGCGGTGCACGGTCCAACGAACTCTATCTTTTTTTCAAACTTGGATGGAAATTTCTTAACCCAATTCGTCGCAGTCGATGATGGGAACAGATGAGAACATCGAACGGTTTACACGGTTCCCGGCTGAACATCACTTTCGATACACTGCTGAACGGGGCCATTAGGTCCTGATGATGATGGTGCCTGTGGTCCCCCAAATTGAGACCGTCTTGCCCATCCGCCGTTCGACCATCTGTCAATCTCGAATGTCACTAGCTTCGTGCCCCCATCCACTCGTGAAATATAAACATCTCCGCAGCAGTGACAGCTACACCTGTACGCAACCGCCGTGCCGCGCCTACGGACGTGATGCCCATCAGCAAACATTACTAGACAAAACGAATACGTAGGTTCATCAGATCTCTAGAAAACCTCACACGAAGGTCACGCGCCACACACTGGCGAGCGAGACACCGCACAAGAAACCTCATTTGTTGATTGACAGCTTATCTGTCACTCTGACAAGCGCACAACGCATGTACCCGCTGATGGCATGGCAACAGTGCTGCCAAACTGATTGCCACGCTCGACAAGAGTTCATTATCGCTCCGAAAGATTACGATCTTCCAATTGAAGCATCCATCAGCCACCACATCAGCCATCAGCCATCAGTCATTTGCGCTGCGTCCCAATCGGGGCCCATTTCATAGGCCAGGCCAGGCCAGGCCATCACTGTGATCGGTTTCCGCTGCTCGGTTCGGATTGATTCAATTCGGGCCGAAAAAGTTCAAATGATGCCCGCTTTGATGATGACACTCTACTCTCGTCGCGCACTCCTGCTCGCCACCAGGCTCCTCCATGGAACTCGTTGACTTTTCTCTTGGCAGAGGCCGGCCGAGCAACGTAAATAGAGTTCTGGCCCGATGCCAGTTTTCGAAAGGAAAACTAATGTCGACGATGGATGCGACGAGACAGACAAATAGACAACACACCAACGCCTTTAGATACATCACCGCCGATTGGCTGGTGTCGGCTTGGTTGTCACTGCGCGACGGCAGCGATCCGATCCGCGCGACCAGAGGCCCTCCTGAGGTTTTGCTGCTTCTGTTGTCTGCTTTTAAACTTGAAATTCGTGGAATAGCATTGATGAGAGACTCTTTGTGTTCTCTGCATGGGCTGATGTCCATAAATTTAAGAGGCATCGTGATAGACCGTGCGGCCGCGCAGGGCGGGGCAAGGGGCCAAAAAATAATTAGCGACAACGACTGAAGTGACTCGAAGTGTATGTCTTGTGGAGTCAACTGCCGGCGACTGCTGGTGTCATCGGCATTGTCTTTATTTTTTATTTTTTTTGTTTTGCGAATTTCTTCATCTGACGGTCTAATTGAATCTAATGACGAATCCGTAATGGACACTCGGATCAACTGGGATGATGTTATGCAATCGTTTTTGGCACGGGAAAGCCGCGCCGCTACTTTGGCTGTTGGCTGTCGTTTTGGAGCGAGGAATGTGGGCTATGTTAGAGTTTTCAATTAGATTTAGGCATTCTTTTGAATCGGCTGCGGTTTGATTGAATTGATGTCAACTCGGTCGGGTTTGCTGTCTGTTTGTTGGAATGGTTCCCGAAAAGGTTTCCCAATCATTACGGCAGATTAGAGAAATGTAATGAGAGTCTATGTGAGTAAGTAACTTGTAATTAGTTTGATTCAAGTGGAAACAGAGGAGCCAAAAACGTTGCCGTCATACCTTCTTATTGATTCTCTCTCTCAGCTGTCCCAACAAGACTGTAGCAGGGGCCTTAATTTAAATTTGGTCGGGGGCCGGATAGAACTGGATAGAACCCAACAGCTAGAGATCAAGAAGATGGGATCGACTCGTTTAAACACAAACGTGACATGGGTTATTTTTTACATTTTTGGCGCTACTTCACAACGATGATAAAGGGAGTCAGCACACTGCGTTGATCCACTTCATGTGACCATAATAACAACTTTGCTCAATTTCGTCAAGTTTCGTTCGTTTTTGCATACTTCTTTAGGAGCAAAATTAATCGCTCTCTAAGTGCGTAAAAGAACGTGAGCGATAACAACAACTCTTCTCAGTTTCGTCAAGTTTCGTTAATTTCTGTACACGACTTTAGGAGCAAAATTAATCGCTCACTATACTACGCACTGTTGCAGTCATAATAACCACTTCGTTCAGTTTCGTTAAGTTTCGTTCATTTTTGCATACTGCGCTGGAAGCGAAATGTCCATACGTAAATGAGAGGGGTGTTGCATTTTTGACTTCCTAGAAGCAATTACGAGCACTTTGAAGTTTGTCTACTTTTCGTTCGGCTCTGACGTAAAGTAAATCAATAATGGTTGGGCCCTTAGAACCGCTTTTGGACTCACAGCTAAGACAGACCAATGATGTGGTAATACCCTCTACAGACCATTGTCCGTCGGCATGTGTTACGCATCGCATCTCTGATGACTACACACGCCACACCACTTCCTTTGACAGCAATTTTTCACCCAATTCTAATTTAATTCGATTAATTCATTACATACGTAAGAACCGCAGTCCAACAGGACGCGAGAGTGCACTTATTCACTCCAGTTCTTCAAGCCAATCCCCCAACTTTGATCGCAATCATTAAGTGATTCAGTCGACAATCTGTCACAAACTACTTCCGAATCAATTCATTCAAAAGGACAATAACCTCATCAAAGTTAAGCGCCTCTTCCGTCAGGGAAAGGACTAACATTTAATGTGCCTTGCCCGTGTGTTTGAGTGGATTTTATATAGCGTGCGCTCTCAAATTTCAAATTAAATCAATTCCCTTCATTACCAACGCACATTAGAGTAGTCCTTCCTCTGGCATGGTATCCTCTCTCCACTACACTCCACTCCACCGCACCGCTTCTCAGAGCAAATTTTGATTGCTAAAGCAATAAAATAATCCCTCCTCTCGGGCCCGGCACACACTCAAACACCCACCAGCCAGTGGAGTCAAATGAAAAGTGAGCACAAACACACAAAAAAAAGGAGCAGATGGAGAGCGTCACACCGAAAAAAAAGCAAGAAAAAAAAAAAAAAAACCACCAAGCCGGCACACAAAATCCTCATTCAACTCTCGTCGAGGAGACGAATGACTTCCTGCCCGCAATGAACAGAAAATCGCAAATCCGACGACCGACGGACGACGGACGAGAGAAATACCCAAACCCAAGCGGATTGTTGCGCAATGTCCGCCAGTCGCCACCGTGTGCCCCAATAAATACATTGTCCTGGCATTCCGTTCCCTTTCCCCCCACTCAAAATGCACATGCATTTGCGACCAGACACAGGCACAGACGACGGGCCACACAGACACAACAAAGTGACTTCCTCTGTGCTAAGCTGAAAAGCGGAAAACCAGAAATGTGTGGAGAAATCCGAGAAGCGAATTTTCCCGACTGTTTTTTTTTCTGTTTTTCTTCGCCCCCCTCCCCGGGTTCCCCCGCCGGGACAATCGCCTTGCCCCACCAGAAACCAACGAATTCGACGGACCATATGAATTGGGGTTACGCGCCCTATCATCATAAATCGTGCGGCAGAGAATAGAGTCATCGCTTTGAGCGGGCTTCGTTTGGGGTGGTGCTGTGGTGCTTCAGCTTCAGCTGCAAGTCGAGTTCCTTTGTGAACTGAACTTTTGGGGCTGTGCCTTGTGGGGCGGTGCGGCTCGGCGGCGGCGGCATTCGTCGCCGTCCTCCGGGGGGAGGGTGGTGAATTTGGAAAATTAAATCAAAGCCCAAAGTGAGTTTTCTTCCATTCGCTGCAAGAGTGAAACATTAAACGTTTCCCCCCACTCGCTAGCACACACTCTCCACGGACGGGGAGGGGGAGGCGGGCCGAGAACCCTCTTACCACAAGTAGGTAGCGTTTTGCTTTTATGACCCTTTTATCATTTACACGTTGTATCTGCCACCCCACCCGCGCCCCGTGGATGGATGGTGCTTGGATTGTATGTTGATTTAAATGGTGTCGCGCGAGTTTAGGTGATGTAATGTGAAGAAATGAAAGGTCGTAAACGGTTATTCGTCGTTTCGTTTACGACCCGAGAAGACCAAGAAGACGGCGACGACGACGACGACGACAGCAACATTTCGGATTCAAACAATGCAAACGCAAGGCGAAGCTATGTGCGCCTGGATGCGGAGACTGTTCGGTGGAGGGCCCTGATGGGGCTCTGTCAATATAATTTGAATCATAAATCAGAAGGTATGTGCTTGGGGCATGCATACATTTCGAGAAAAAAAAAAGGGACGTCCATTTATCAGAAATGCACACACAGTTCCATTCTGACACTGAGACTGTGACGACGAAGACGATGATGTGACGATTTACAAGCGCAACAGTATGGCCCCCATCGGGTGGTTGGGAGGGGGAGGGATTGGATTAAGTATTCCAAACTCGTTGGGACCCTCGAAAATACTCGAAAATACTCGACAGAACGACAAACACACGCTCTAACACAAAAAAAAAAAAAAAAATGACCAAAGAAACGAGTTCCCTCGTGCTTATTGTTTTTATTGACGCGTCGAGGGGTATTTTTAGAATTTAAGCGGGATACTCATTTGTTTACTAATGCCTGAGTGCGATCGTGGCTGTGTTGCTGAGAGGATGGTGCGGTGGCTTCCTCTGCACTCTCTCTCGTATGTTTCGCTTTTAATTGAAACTATTTTCGGAAATATTCCTCCTTTTTTTCTTTCTTGTTTGGCTTTCGAAAAGTTCAAATGTATTGTTTTGCACACTTGGGCCGATCGCAGACGGGGGTTGGTTTATGGTTTTTGCGAATTTTGTGGGAGCAGTAGTGGGTGGTGATTCATTGTGGGGGGTGCGAGTTCTTCCAAGTGGAAACCTATGTGATCCTAATGGCCACGAGCTATATTGTGAAGCACAGGTGGAAGGAGCGGAGTATTTGTATCTATAGCGACAGCCGACAGCCCTTTAACCACTTCCAGGATAGCTCAGGAATGCAAGTCCTCTCCGAATTTGGTCGGCAGTCTGAATTCGCTACGAGTTGTGTGTGTCTAGGGCCACAATGGGAAATGAGATCGCCGATGACGTTGCCAAGGATCAGAGAAGGCACTTGTACGACCCGAACCTGCGCTGGGACTTGACTTGATAAGGGCTTCCAACGATGGTTGGGTTTCTCGAGAGCACAACCGGAAGTGGCAAGACTCTCCAGACATACAAAACGCTTGCTCCCTAACGTCTGCAAAAATTTTCTGCATCCTTGTTATTTCTTGACAGAAAAGAGTACAGACCACTGGCGTTATAACGAACCACTACACCTCCACCAAACACCTAAGTGTGCTTGGCCTAAGCGATGGAACCCTCTGCGACACCAATCGTAGGTGGGCGGAAGTGGATCCATGCAGATCAGTGAAAACAAAATGGCCTGCACTAACTCAAAATAAGACAAACACTGTCCTGGAACTAGACAGGAAGCATATTAGTAAACTAAGCACAGATGTAGTAAAGAGAACTTCATTATTTTTCCAACAGATGGCTTTAGTAATCTACATACGAGTACATCTAGCTTTGTATACGTCTGATCGGACCAAGCTAAATGTCGTTAGAAATATATGATTTCGTACTTTTTTTTGAGTGTGCGTCAATGATGGGCAACAGTTTTTTTTCGATAAAGGCGAAAACGCAAGCTAGACGGCTGAAAATGTGAATAATGTGGTCCAATCGCGGTGAGTCGGCGCAAACGGTGGCCAAGCCAGGATTGAAGTCTAGGAAGTTATTTCTGTGTGATTGGTTCCCCCCTTCGGGTAGGGGTTAGAATTTGCCTGAGGTAAGGCATGCCTGTCGTGGTGGCCCGTGGCGTTGTGGTATGTGCGTCGAGTCCTACGCTCTTGGACCAATCTGTCTAGGTTCGATTCCTGGTACGACAAGAAATACTTTTCACGGCCCCACCTCTTTCGAGTCACTGACAATGCTCAAAGAGTATAACTGTCTAGAAAGAGCTTCTCAAACTTGGCCGTACGAAGTCGGCATAAAACTGTAGGGCGCTTCCACTCGTGATAGACCAATAGCACGCACAACACGAGTGGTTGCTAAAAAACTAGGCCCTGGCCCTCCACGGGCTGTAGCGCCACCCATTTTATTATTATTATAAAGCATACCTGTAAGAGGCGACTAAGATCTTTGAGCTGAAAGCGGCTGGCTTTAGGAAACTACTCCTCCAGTGCTCGTTGAATATGACGGTTACAAGCTCGCAAAGAAAATGAGGAAAAAGATGCACAATTCCATATCTCAATCATAGATTGGTACAAAGAGAATACGGCTTTTCGAATATAAGCGGCCAGTCTAGGGATGTTATGGCATCCTACTGGTAGCTTGACCAGAGGCTAAAGTCTGGAAGTCTGGAGTCTGGGCGTCAGGAAAGCCCCTGAGACCCGCATAGGTTTCCGTCAGATCGCTTGAGGTTGGCCACCAAGTGTGAGTATCGTGGTGGATGTGGTTTAAATTGCAAAATTGCGGGGAGACGTGGAGTTTATACCTGCATGTCTGAGAGTTAACCTGATGAAGGTAGGGTACTCCGAGACGTGAAAGGAATATGATCCAAATCTGTTTGGAGTAGCAAAACACAACCGGGTGCTGCGACGCAAAGAGTAGCAGATATTTTAGACCGGCCTCACCACTTCACCAAGGTGGAGAAATAAGTCCATAAACTTAATTCAAAAATTGGTACTTGATATTCCTACTAAAGACGTCTGGTCGAGCGTCGAAAAATGGTGATAGGAGTAGAAGAACTCGTGGCATAAGCCTAATCGGAGGTCAAGTAAATCAATTACTCATCAGATCATCAAGGAATCATTTACTATAAGCTGATCTCCTACAGCAAAACTGTTGGTTCGGGCCTGTATTGTCAACAATTTGACCCTCTGAAGGAAGTTTTCGATTCCGAGCCATTGGGACAACGCAGCAGAGGGCGTCCTAGAACGAGATGGCGCACACAAGTGGAGAAGGACCTCAACCAACTTGGTGTGCGCAACTGGAGGCAGCTGGCGAAAGATCGTGCTGGCTGGAGAGGCTTGTTGGCTTGAAGAAGAAGAAAGAAGCAATCGCTCTGAAGTCAGCTATGGCTCATAGGAGAGGAACAACGCCAGGTCACACACATCGATTGCGACTCACCAGAAGCGCCGGGAGCTTGGTTCCTTATGCATCCACCTTATAGTCCGAACCAAGTGATTACCACCTGATCCTGTCCATGGCGAACGAATTTGCTGGTGAAAAAATCGCCTCAAGAGAGGCTTGTGAAACAACTCTCTCAGTTTTTCCCCAGTAGGCCATAAGGACGAGGGCTTTTACGAGGTACAGATAACGGCATAACCATCAAAATGTCAACAAATAATCCAACAAAACGGCGCATAATTGACCTAAATCGGATCATTTTTAGTGTACAGCCTTAAATTTAGTGCAAAAATAATGAATTTCTTTTTACTACAGGATGGAAGGAAGTACATGGAGTACGATCCTAGAACCATTCAGTTTTTAGGAAAATGTGAGAGTGCACCATTTTTTCTAAACACCACTGTAGCTCTGATCCATAAGACAAAGCTCACCCTGTATAGGTCTCCGTTCGTTTCACTAGAGGTTAGATCATAAGTACATACGCCTTAAAGGCAGAATTTGTGATCCGTATCAGCAACTGATGTTCAGCGGCTTCTGTACACCCATCCAAGCGTATCAATGGACACAACAAACGCCAAACCAAAGACTTAGCTCTTGTAGAGCACTTCCAATTGACCACGAAGACACCAATGACCACTCACGGATCTCTCGCTCTTCACAGGAATACCACTATTTTGCTCCCCGAATCCAAAGTATTTCGAAACTTTTATATGGCTGTTTAGCCAACACACAGGCAAGCGGTAATCCTTTCAAATGTTGCCTCAGAGGCAATCCATTTTCAGTTCAGATCACACTTCGTTACTCCGCCGCGTCCATTAGCCTGACTTTGTTGCACATTCCACCTGAGAACAGCTGAAGATCCCAAAAGCGAACGGGATAGGGACCCGAACCGGCACACAAAACTCCATTAAATCATTCTCTCCTCTCACCCAATCTGTATCTCGTATCTGTACCCCAATTACTAAGTAAACAGTCGCGCAGATCGTTTCCAATTTATCATCGATTTCGAGGCATTCTCATGCGAGCTACACGAACAAGACACCGTGGCGCACATCCCCACTCCACTCCCTCTGTATGTGTGTGTGTGTATATACGGCTCAATCACTTACAAATAAATTGTACGCTAACTTGTGTGTCGATAGACAGTTTTGGGCCCGTAACATGCACGCAACAAGCCACAATTATTGTGACATAAATATCAAACCGAATAAATGCGACACTAAAAGATACTTCAGATACTTAGAGATCTCTCTCCTGCTCCACTCTCGGCTCGTCCGGTGTGTGTCGCTTGTGAGCTGCGTTGGTATCTTTCTTTTCTCCGTTTTGATTGCCCTCTGCACCCGGCGCCACCGCTGATGGGATAGATCCAGCCACACAAGCACACACACACTGATACTCATTCCGTTTGTTGCCTATTTTTATGCATTGCGTAGTCCCGCGCGTCGTCGCTCTCGTTGTAGAAATTATTACGATAGATAGGCACTCGTACTCACGTGAGTGTCTCTGCCTGCGGATTATGCAATTGAAGACTGAAAACATGCTGCAGCCGCGTCGAAGTCGGACTCAGCTGTGCGGAGGAACATACGTATGCACGAGCACGAGAGAATACGAAAGGAACTGTTGCAACGCGGGCTTCGAGACGGCAGGGCAGCGCCAAATAAATGAGCTGTGATTCAATTTGTGCATGTAGCTCATTTGGAAAATGTAGCTCGGCCCGAACAAACTGAAGGGGAAACATTTTTTCAAATGTTTCCTCCAGCTAACCCCGTTCCCGTCCATTGTCGTCCTGACCGTGAGTGGCGATGCGAGTGGTGGTACTGCTGTGGGCCAGTTTGTGCCCAGGTCAGTTGGGAAAAAAAAACACGCACACAAAGATGCACTGACAAAGCGCGTTCTCTTTTGTGCTACGCCACGTGAAGGTTCTGAGTTCTCACTGCTGTCAGACTTCAACAATCACTTGTAGTTTTATTTTCAGCACGTGTGCAGTTGGTGTATAAATTCAAGTTAATTTGTGGGCCGAGTCGCCTCACAGCCGTTGCCCTCCAAAAAACACAACGAACAGCTGAAAACCTAGAGAATCGACACCAATGGGCACGGATCACGGATACACGAGCGATTAGTGTCAAATCTCGATCAGATATGAAAACGATTTAATTAGGGTTTCTTTTGATCTCAAAAAAGCACACGGTTCGGCAGAGGGTGAGGCGGCCAACACTGGAGAGCTGTTGCAGCATTTCGATTGAATGGAAACGCATTCACCTTGGATGGTGGCTGAGCGATGAGTTGTTGCGGCGAGGATTTGGGTCATGACTGCGGAGCCTTTTCAAGCGAATTGGGGCCAAGTTCAATTAGACATCAGAGAAGTTGGAGTGTCATTCGCGAGGGGAAAGTGGTCGGAAATGAGAGCGTTTGGAAAGGATGAAATCATTAAGTGTGCAAGGTCTTGGTGAAAGACGCCTTTGACATCGAATTTGATGGCGGGACGGCACGGGGCAACTGGTAGTAGAGTCGCAGTCATCACGGACTGTCGGCGTAATCTTTAAGGCAGCGAAGATCCACAATGAGAGTTGTCTTATCTCAAATCACAGGTCCTGAATCGTAGGACAATGCTTTGTGAACGATCCCCATCGAGCAACCGGTACTAGAAGACGTGCTCCCTGAACGGATCAGCCACCGGGCTACAGCGAGATAATAGGTCCAACATCTGAAGCTTGTTCAACTGAAGACCTGTTCTCTTCCGTCTGCCTACGATGCACGCTCTTGGATCTTGCGAGTGTAAACGCCTTTGACATCGGATTCGAAGGCGGGAAGGCAGTGGACAAGTGGTAGTAGAGACGCAGTCATCACTGGCTTTTCACGGACAGTAGACGGAATCTAGTATTTGACCAAGGTAAGGAGTCAACCTCTGAAAACAATCCAATGGTGGAGCAGCTTACGCCGAGGGATGCGAGGCTGAGACAGCGCTACGCGAACTCCGTAAACCTTGGCAATCTTCGGTTTCTTTTCAGCCCGCTCTGCGATACACTTTTTCCGATCCCACGAGTAGATCAAAATTTCCTCTAACTTTAAAAAAGATGAGAATAGTGAAACCGTAAGTACACCATCCCCTGTTCATGATGTAGAGTCGCGATGCCACAGAACCGCCGAGCGACTTCATCCCTGGCCACAACTGATCGACTCCAACATCATGCAGTTAGGCATTTTAGCTGACAAGGAGGCCGGTGAAAAATGGGCCCAAGCCTTGCCAACTGTAGCGTATTTCAAGCAGAAACCATTGCGATAAAGGATGCACTGTCCTGGCTCAAGAACAATGTAATATCCAAAAGAGATATCACCATTTGTTCGGACGGTCAGGCAGCAATTAAATCATGTGTGGACAATGTCATGTTCAATTCAAAAACATCCCTTAATTGCAGGCTGTCTCTTAACGAGATGGCTGAGCATTTGAACACACACCTCATGTGGGTGCAAAGCCGATGAACTCGCTATGTATGGTACCACCTCTAAGACTAGTAGGAGTTCAAACTTCGGACCGCTGCGGCCTACCATCTCCTCTCAAGACAGCCAAAACTACCACTCACAAATGGCTAGAAGGCACTACCTGCCTAAAAACAAAGGAAATATGACCAGCGCTTAATTTGAAACGATCACTGTCTGCTTAGAACTAACAGAGCCTCACTAAGGACTCTCATTGGAGTCATAACTGGACACTGCGCAATCGGCATTCATACCCGCAGAAGCTACAATGATCTACAGAAGCTGCATTGATGACGAGGATGTAGAAACCACAAATAACCTACTCTGCGCGTCCAGCGCTCTGGCAAGTCGTAGGTACTTACACCTAGGAGCCTTCTATTTCAATCATTTCAACGCCAGCATAAACCACCTAAACCGCTTCGTTGTAAGCAACAACTGGTTCCAATGTTAGGAGAAGTCAATCCGCGTTGTTTGGGCCTACTTTGGCTTAAGTGTGACTGCCTACTTTGGCTTAAGTGTGACTGCCCTCTGCAGTTAGCCACTCGTACCTATCCAAAACTAACTAATGCCAACTCAGAGGAGGCGGATAAGGCCGATTCTGACACATCCACTCGAAATCTGGGTGCTTTTCAGTTTGGAGGAGACTAGACGAGCTGCGGATTTCTACCTAACGTTTTCGTCAAGTTTAACTCTGCCGAAAGAGGTCGGTTTAAATACGCTGTTCGCCGAGCAGAAACTAGCGAAAAGGCCCTAGTATACGCGAAAACCGTCTACAAAAGATGGCAGGAGGGTGAAGATCAGATGCTGATCAGCAGCTAGGTGAGCCAGGGCAGGACCCGTACTAGATGTTCCCCCTTTTTTGGGTGTTGTCCCAGCGAAGTTAGAAAAAGAAGATGGCTCCCTTTCCAGATGCAGTCATCGACGTCTCTATCGATTTAAGAAACAGGGGCGTGTGGGCACATATCTCAGTCTCGCAACATAAGACGGGATGGGCTTGTTTTCGTCTGCTCACACAGTGTCACTGCTGAATGGACAAGGAGCAATTCCGAGACGAGGAGAAAACCAAATATAGGGTGGGTCAAATACAAGATTATTTTTAAAAATGCAATAAAATGGAACATTTTTTTACATGTATTATGGCTTTATTAGTAAGAACAAGTGGATGCCTCGGCTGGCTTCGCCCATTATGTTTCCTTAATTTTCGAAGACCTTACTGATGGTTTCGGGCTGTAGCTCACGGATTGCTTGGATGATATTGGCCTTAAGTGCTTGAAGCGTTTCCGGATTGTTGGCATCGAACATCGGTCCATCACGGTTGGCCACAAAAAAAACATTCTAAAGGGGACAAATCGCAGCTCCGATTCGGCCGACATCGCCAAGACGCCTGATGACACGATTTGGAAATTTGGTGCGCAAAAAATTGATTGTGGCATGGGCAATGGCGCGCCATCCTGCATGAACCATAGGTCTTCCAAATCCATGACTTCAATTTCAGTAAAAAAAAGTCAGTTAACATGACTCTGTAACTTCCACCGTTGACCGAAACGTTGTTCCCAGTCTAATTTTCGAAGATACCACCCCTCTACAATCCGCACCAAACTGCCACTCTCTGTGGATGCATTGGCTTGTCGACAATAATCGCCGTCCAATTCAAGCTGCTCTAAGGCCCAAACTGTAAAGCGGTAACGAAGCGGATAGTAACGCGCCTTCAATTGCTCATTTGGACCTTGTAAGCGAATCATCCGAGATCTTTGCGCAGAATTCTTCACAGTCTAGCGCGTAAAATGTTGAGCTGTTGAGATCGATCTCGCGTTGATGTTCGTGAATTGAGGCGCACACTATCGGCCACAGTAGCCACATTCGCACAGATGAGCGCAAGGTACGACGACGGGGCCATGAGTGCTGTCTACTAGCATATCTGGCTCACGAACTTGCGTATATCAGTCGCGGTGGATGCTTCAATTCGGGCAAAACTTCTTCTTTTCAAAAACGGCCGTTTAGGCTACTCACTTTGGAAATAAGTTTTCGATATTTCTCAACGTTGTTCAAACCTAAAGTGACTCACTTCCTTTCGCGGAAGTATGATATTGACTTTCTGTCAAAATTTAGAGGGGAAAACAGCTGTCAGTGTCAAAATAACATGTGATTGAAAACAAAACCACTAGGTGGCCCACCGTTTCCATGCTTTACGCCTACCACTTGGGACTAAAGAGATACAACTGGGCTTAAGATTCCTGACAAACTTCCTCTGCCAGCAAGCAGCATATAATAGAGAAGATGTGGATGTAGTGTGGAATGCAAAAATTCTTCGACTGCACTCACTTGGTCACATTAAGCACATGGACACTACTGCTAAAGGTAAGATGGTCTTCGAATCCAAGAAAGACCGAATCTTCAGGATAAAGACCAAGTTATTCTGGTCGCAAGGCAGCTTGGTCTTGCTGACTGGAAGGTGGGTACCCAGGCCTTCCAACGATGGAAGGCAGCTATTGTTCTGGCCCAGACCCTCCATGCGTCGCACACCTCATTAGCACCCGATCTAGGCCTTGGCCAAGACACCTTCAGACGTCTGTTTCTTTGTATCGGACCCGGCAATGTATGCCAATGTTGCCACTCTGACAAATAAAAACAGGATCATGGGTGAAGGACGAAGGACATTTACCATCACGAACTAATTGAACAGACTGTCCTCCAAACTGACTTCACGAGAAACGAATGAAAAAAAAAATGACCCCTCTAATGGTCTTTCAATCCACGTGTAAGTGCAGAAATTCTTCCATCGACTTCATTGTCTCGAAACACCCTTCAAGCAGGCATCCCCTTCAAATGTATGAAATGGGGAGAGAAAGAAAAAAAAAAAAAAAAAAGATGAAACATTTTTCCCTTAACAGCGCGATGCAATATCGAAAAAATTCACAAGTGCATTCCTTGATAACTGCTCTGCATCCGATGCACATGCGAGAGCACACTCCCAACCAGCCGACCATCCCCACAGTCAGTAGTCATCCGGGCTGGGAGTGCAAATTGGCTTTCAATTTGTACTGAATCCACCACACTTCCACTCTTGAAGATCATAACCGACGAGGCAGAGTGAATATTACACGCTCGTCGTCGAATTTATTTTCATTTCTTTTTTTTTTTGCTTGCAGTTGGCTTACTGCTGGGTGTGAATTCACAGGAACACGGGGCGAACATGTTCGCTGCTGCTGCTGCCCAATTCCAGCCCACGCCCAACCCTTGCTGCTGCTGTATCGCTCGCAGATCGTAGGCATGTTTAAATACAGAGTGGTGAGGGCTCAGCTCGGACACCAGGCATCACCGAAACATTCTGGGAATTGGAATTCAAACGAAATTGTTAATTAACATGTATGCGCCACGCTACTCCGCAACGCCGCGCCGCACCGACGCTCCGGCTACCAGGATCGGAATGAATTATAGGATTCAGGGTAGCTAGCAATTTCTGGCTTCGTTCTAGTAGTGTTTTGCGTGCGACCGTGTGTGTGTGTGTGATTTTTTTCCCTCTGCATCCAGCCAACAACAACATCCACACGCTCAGTCAGAGGGCACATGAAATATATTTTATATGATGATGTCCGCCCGGAAAAGCTGGTGTTTCAGTCTCGGAAAATGGACAAGAATGGAATTTCATTCGGACAGAGTGAGTGAAATATTTCCTCTGCCGCTCGCCTCTGCCCACCACGGTGCTACTGCTGCTGCTGCTGCACGACGATGATGATGTTGATGATGATTCCACGTCTGACGGGGTCCCCCGAATGGTCAGTCGAACGTATGGAATGCACAGACGAGGAGTAGGGCGGTGGGGGCCAGGCACTACAGCAATGAAATTTATAACAACCTCATCTGCATTCACACCCGACTACTCGCCGCCAGCGGGCTGCGACTGAAGAGTGAAGAGTAAGGCCATAGTCATCGGACCGAGCCAGGCTCAACCGCCAGGACAAGCAAAAATCTCAACATTTTATTTCGAAATGAATGTGGATTCGCGCGATGTGCAGGCCGGCGGGACTAGAGTGGCAGTGCAAAATGGTTTTCCTTGCAGGCACCCCTTGCGGGGACATGAACACCACCGAACACAGCACAGCACAGCACAGCAGAGCAGAGCAGAGGCAAAATGCATCCTGCGGTTGAATTAAAAATGCATTTTCCATTTTCGAATTGGCCAGCAGCAACCCCGTCGCCCCAACCAACTCCGCCCAGGCGGGGAGAGTAAATCACATGATCATCCATCCACCATTCGTTCATTTGCAATCGTCCCGGCGTGTCCGTGGCCCATCTGTGGGGTGGGACATTTCTGTCTGTCTCCGAGTGGAATCCACTAGGTCGTCATAAATGAAAAATAACATCTTTTCATTATGCGATTACATATCCAGGAGCCAACCAACCCATTGGCATACTGTCAGCCGGTCGCGTCACCAACTGGCTAGTGGCAACGGTGACGGCGCGGCATGGCGTGGCGCCCTACTGCCCACCAAAAGTCGAGGATTATTCATTACCACACACGGTACGAGAATGATGTAGACCTACCCCCCTACCACACCATACTCCCGCCCGCTTCGTAACGGGTAAGCGGAAAGTATTTCAGGGTTGAATGAAAATTATTCATTTGGAAAAATTTTTGAGGATATTTTTATTAAGTGAAATTATTTTTGCAGTCGTTGTGCGTTCGTTATACGACCGACCATCCCCTCCACCACCCCGTGGCCGGGGGGTTGGTCGTTGTTTATTATGTGCTCTGACGATGGTTTCATTTGTAATGATGTGTGGGGACGACGACGATGTGCATGCGATGATGTTTGTGGGAACGGAACACGCTCGTGGTGGTGGTGCTGCGCTCTTTATTATAAAAATTGGACCATTGGATGAGGATGAGGATGAGCAGGAGGAGGAGGAGTAGGAGGAGGAGTATGCATATGATGATTGCATTCATGCGTGTGGTTAGAGTCAAGTATTTGAATATTTGTTGACGAGGTGCGAATCAGCTACAACACACAGAAAAACATCAACACCCATAGGAAGGGCAAAAAAACAAAAAATCATGCACACAATCACCACCCACTCAGCACCCAGGAACCCCGTGAGCACTTGGGAATCTTAATTAACTCGATGATGGTAGTGGTTAGGCATTTTTGTGTCTACTAGTGGGGAAATTTTCTATCACATATTTGGACATTCCTCATCCAGATAGAGGTTGATGGTCGAGAGGGTGGTGGGTTGGTGGGATGGTCGGTCCGTTGGTTGGTCGGTTGGTTGATTTTGGATGAAATGGCGGTTGACTGGGGCCGGATGGGCTTATGATTGGTTTTTCGGGAATTTTCACAAGCACGGGGAGGTGGGTACAAAAAAAAAACAAAACACCGAACAGGGTTTATTAATTGTTGATATCGATTCGATTTGATTAGCGCCGCTGTGTGGGCGGTGAGTGGAGTGAATTCAATCGGAAGATGATCATTGTTATGGAAATGAAGTGGATTTTGAATGAATGGGTGACAAATCTGCGGAAGGGATTTTGATGGGAGCGGAGGTGGGCATGTTGGTTGAGTGGCATTTTTGGTGATTTGCTGGTGGAGCTTTTTTTTTTTGAGTGTGTTTAGGGGTAGGTCCACGAAAGGTGGATAAAACGTTGACAATTTGCAAATGCATTAGTACAGTGGTGGGCATTTAATTAGGACGCCAGCTTTTCATGGAGAAATAATTGATTTTTAGGACGAATACTCAAAATTGGTAGTTAAACAAAAAATTGGTAGATCCGCAAAAAAGGAGACCCCTTCAACTGCGCCAACTACCGAGGGATTAGACTCCTAAACATCGCTTATAAGATCTTTTCTACCGTTTTGTGGGAGCGCCTGAATCCATTCGCCAATGACCTGATAAGTCCTTATCGGTTTCAGGCTGGGGAAGTCCACCATCGACCAAATCTCACATTACGGCAGATTCTGGAATAAACCACCACCAATAACCCACCACCTATTCGTCGACTTCAACGCCGCATTTGACAGCGTACATAGAGTCGAGCTATACAACGCCATGTCTAGTTTTGACATTCCTGCCAATCACGTCAGGTTGTGCACGATGAAGATGGAGAACTCTCGCTGCTCCATCAAAGTCGGAAATGAACTCACCGAGACCTTCAGTGTCAAAAAAGGTTTTAGACAAGGCGACGCGCTGTCATGTGATTATTTTAACATCACATTTGAGAAGGTCGTGCAAAACCTACTCGCCACCACAAGAGGCAAGATCTTCCAAAAGTCCGTACAATTGCTAGCTTGCGCGGACGACATTGACGTAATTGGTCGAACACAGCGAGCCGTCAATGAAGCGTTTGATGGTATTGAAACGGTGGCGGCGAAATTAGGTTTAGCAGGGAATGAGGGAAAAACGAAGTACATGCTGTCAGTGAGAAGAACGCACAACATCGACGACTCGGCTAGAAGGTGACCGTAGGCAGCTTTAACTTCGAGGTAGCTAAGAACTTCGTCTGGTTCATAACGCTAGATATTAATCATTACGGGTTGAAAGGAACCATTCGAAATGTAAAACGGAAACGGAGTCCAAAAAAACCCAGCGGAAGATCGAATTATTCGCAGAATCTGCAAAAAGCGACTCCTGTTTTGACTTCTACCCAAATTCACGCTGGAATAACACAACAGTGTAGAGAGGAGATACTAACACCAGCAGTAATACGTCGACTACCCGAAGCGGGATTCCGTGGATGCGTTTATATCGTGGTGGTTAAATTTTAAGGGCCGATATTGATTTTGAATAAAACACAAATTATTTAAGAAATGATTGTTATTTCTTTTTATTATTATAATATTGGTATGGTTCAATTATGTATGGAACAAAATATCGGCCAATTGACATCGCCACCACGTGAGATAACACGGCCATTGAATTTGTCGCGCAAAAGAGTCATTGTCTCGTTGGCTGTGTGGCAAGTGGCACCGTCCTGTTGAAACCACATATCGTCCTCACTCATATCTTCCAATTCGGGCCATAAAAAGTTCGTTATCATTTCACGATAGCGAACACCATTCACAGTAACTGCCTGATCGGCCTCATTTTGGAAAAAATACGGCCCGATGATGCTGACAGACCATAAACCGCACCAAACAGTCACTCTTTGTGGGTGCATTGGTTTTTCGACAATCACTCTTGGATTATCATTCGCCCAAATGCGGCAATTCTGCTTATTGACGAATCCACTGAGGTGAAAATGTGCCTCATCACTGAAGATGATTTTCTTCGAAAATTGATCATCCAGTGTTGCCATTTCTTGCCACCTTTCTGACCATTGACGACGCTTGAAATTGTCAAAAGGCTTTAGTTCTTGAGTCAATTGCACCTTGTAAGCGTGTAAATGCAAGTCTTTATGCATAATGTTCATCAACGACGAGCGTGAGAGGTGCAATTGTTGGACACGACGACGAGTTGAGGTGGCTCTACGGCTCTTCAGCCACACTATCGCGAACAGCAGCAATATTTTCTGCAGTACGAGCTGTACGAGCATGCACTGGTGTTTTCACATCTCCTACAGACCCGGTTTGCTCAAATTTTTGCACGATTTTTCCGATTGTACGCACATTTGGGCGATTAAATTGACCGAAAAAATTACGAAGTGCACGATATGCATTTTGATTTGAACGCCCGCCCATTTTCATAATAAGCCTGAATAACTTTAACGCGCTGCTCGATTGGTTCAAATTGAGTTAGTCTGAAATTGAGAAATGTCAAATGAAATGCAGAAAAAAACTTGACGTTTAGGTGTGGTTCACATTCAACATCGGCCCTTAAGATTTGACCACCCTTTATAAGGACATCATGGCGACGTCTTCCTAAAAGGTGTCAATCGAATTTAAAGCAGTTCAAGCTGAGTATTGGCAACAAATTGGTGACAAAGGTTGACCATGTAGCAATGATAGCCTCTCCAAATGTTATATTTCAGCAGCTCTCAAAGTTAGCAATGACATCATGTTGTCAAAATATTTAGAAAGGATTGCCATTTTTTCAAGCATTGTTTCAAACATGCCCAATATTCGGAAATTATTAAAAAATATCGAAATTCTTCTCGTCGGTTGTCGGTCAGTGAACCTCGCACCGTGAAAAATGTGAGGGAGAGTACAATCTTTCCGACCTTATGCCACCAACTAAACCATTTGTGCAAAATAACGAAAACGTAGCTGGCGTTGGTGGTATCCAAGAAGAGCCAGAAAAGTGGAAACAACACCGAACAGATGAATTGACCCGTCTGGATTCGAGTTTACATCCGTATAACTTTGTGCTGACGCAAGAATTGAAGCCGGGCGGCCATACCCAATGTCGTGATTTCGCTTATTGATCCCCTACAAGACATCAACTTTAAATCACACAGAATTGGGGAGCTGCTCGCATTAAAATCAAATGAGGCAGCACTGAACGAGCCACTGACCCCAATACAGAACTCACATGAACTGTGCAAAACCTTCGAGATGTTTGCATCAAAACAATGATCTTCGGGATTCCTGATAAATTCTATCGAACCTTCCTCCCAGACTCTGGCAGTGCCACTTGTACTCGCATGATCCGCACCGGAAATGTTGGCGGGAGATCCGGATTTTAACAAAAAAAAAAGCATCTTCTCCGAGCAGACCCATTTTCGACTCAGCGGCTATGTCAAGAACAAAATTGGAGCGTACACAAACCACAAGTGATCGACCAAGCATCCATGCATCCACAAGGATTGACTGTTTGATGCAGTTCACGGCTTGGCGGCATCATCGGACCTTATTTCTTTCTAAGTGAAGAAGGAGACTCTGTCAGTAGTCCCAAGTAGAGAGCGACGTTAACCCACTTTCTGTTCCCGGGTTCGACAGCATGGTTCCAAAAAGATGGCATTACAAGAGATTGTGTCTCTTGTGCTCTACATTGTGAAGCATAAATTTGGCGACTGGGTTATCTCAGGGGGCCGCGGCCATGATGAGGCGACTTGGCCCCACTCGATGCGTCAATTCATTAGGCTACGCTAAATAGCCAACGAGCTCGAGGCTAACATTGAAGACGCTACTGCCGGAATAACGCCGCACGTATTGGACCGAATCATCAGAAATTGGACCGACAGCTTACAGCCCATTTGAATGACGTGCCATCCTATACATACTGGCATGAATGTAGCTTCAAAATAAAGCCAGGATAATATTTATACATCACACCGCTGTTGTTTTATTTAAACTTCTTTTCCTTTCACTCTTATCGGGTCATCTTGTATATTATCCCGTGACGTGACGCATCACAAGTTAAAAATGAGTTCAACCAATTGTTTGAGTTGTTTCCAAAGACAATTGAACTCGGTCAAAAAGGTCATCGAAGTAGAACAAGTAAAAGGAAGTCGAGAATGTCCTTCATGTGGCCATTTACTCTTAGCAGACAACATCTTTTATTTAGCCCTAATTATCGGCTCTATTCAGGTTCTGAATTTGGTCTGGATGACCATCAATGGAGCCACCTACTCCATAGAACCCAGTCCCGAGTTTTGTTGGAACAAATTTGTCAAAAGTAACTTTCAAAAACAGATGACACATTCAGTTGTCAAAAATCCGCCTTCAAGGAGACGTTCTGTCTTAAATCCAATCTCATCGTAGGCCTTCACCCTCGATGCACTGAATACATATTTTCCCAAGACACGTCATACGAGTCCATTCACATTTCCCAACTCAATCTCTCACTGAACTCAGCCACCACTCACTTCAGTGTCAGCCATCACTTTACGTTGATTAACTCGCTGCTGACAGTTTATCGCGCCAATCTCCCCCCGATGACAGTTCCAATTGTTTGTGTGTTTGCTTTTTTCACTCTTCTCTTTCGGATCAAAATCAATTTCTTCTTCGGAATAGATTTGCACAGGCCGCGACCCAAGGGACACACAACGGCAATCGTATTGCACAACCTGTCAGTAATTACCCCCGCTGAGCTTACTGCAATTCACTAGCTGCGACATGTCAATTAAATTAATTAAAAAATAACTTCCATCCAATGTCACAGTCACATGTGTGCTTAATAACTTTCCGCACAATTTAAGCCGAGGAATTGCAAAAATCAATCTTTCGAACTCGAAACAATCAGGTCACAGCTATAAATCTGTCACCGAAGTTCACGTCAGTCGGCGGACGACTGACTGCGACTGACTGCACGGCAGAACGACTGGAGGTGGATGCAGAACGCACTCGCATCGACTGTGGCCACATTCACCGTTGTCGCTGCGATTGCCGATGTTGCTTAGTGACTTGTCGTCACAGCGACGGCAAAAGGAAACGTGGAAGTGGGTACTGTGAACTGACCTGACACATTGCATGGATGCATAAATGGACAGAGAAGTATAAGACTCTCCTTTTTAGGGAATAGTTTCCCATTCTGTTAGGGATACACATCCCACTCATGAGGGGCATCATGAAAAAGGACTGCATCTTTATTCACTCAGTGGCAGCTCTTGTTACAGAAAACGACAGCGGTGACAAAGACGACGAGGAGAAAGATGATACTGACAGAAGTTCGTTTTATTCATTTACTGTCATTGTCAGTTGACACTTGGATTTACACTCGTGTTCATCATTTCTGTGACGACGACACAAATACACTTGTGACTTTACAGTTCCCTCTCGCAACACGGAGGTCGGAATGCACTTGAAATGAATGTTCTGATAAGTGATGTGCTTTCATTTTAATCAATCATACCTCCGAGCCGAATGCACTCATCAGAAGAGGAAGTGATGTTTCGGTGAGATTTTGTGAGTTCTAACTGACACAGTTTATCGCGAATACAAATTGAAAAACTACATATATGCAGATTTCCCTTGCTGGCAACAGGGTTTTCAAAAATACCATTTACTCTTTGAAATTCGGTTTGAATTCGTATTTATGATCTCTACACGGTCATGCTCAGTGAGATGAAGATGATGCAACTGAACCTCGTCCGCGAATGAATTGCTCGTGCATTCAGAAGAAAGTACTGGTCCAAGCTGGCGCACGTTTCGTGTTTTGTTTCACTGTCAAACATCTTCAGTTTGGTCTATAATTTAACCATGAATCGTCTTACAAACGAACAACGCGACCTACCGCAACGTAAAATTTTTGGTAAATGGGCTCTTGGAAAGTTGGGCGAAGATCCAATTTTTTACCGAAAAAATTGTGTTCAGCGACGAAGCTCATTTTTGGCTCAATGCGTACGTAAATAAGCAGAATTGTCGATTTTGGAGTGAATATCAGCCAGAAGCATTGCAAGAGCTACCAATGCCTCCAGAAAAATTCACAGTTTGATGCGGTTTATGGGCTGGTGGCATCATTGGAACGGACTTCTTCAAAGATGATGCGAATCGTAATGGTGAGCGCTACCGTGAGATGATATCCAACTTTTTTTTGCCCAAAATGCAAGAGCTTGACTTGCATGACATGTGGTTTCAACAAGACGGTGCCACATGCCACACAGCACGCGCAACAATGGACTTATTGAGGGGCGAGTTCGGTGAACATTTTATTTCACGTTCGGGACCGGTCAATTGGCCGCCTAGATCGTGCGATTTAAGACCTTTAGACTATTTTTTGTGGGTCTATGTTAAAGCTCATGTCTATACAGACAAGCCCGCTTCAATTGACGCATTGGAAGACAACATTGAAGCATTTATTCGTGAGATACCGGCCGAAATGTTGGAAAGAGTATGCCAAAATTGGACTAAGCGGATGGAACATTTGAGGCGCAGTCAAGGTCAACATTTGCATGAAATAATCTTCAAACATTAATTTATATGGACCGTACTATCGATTCAAATAAAGATTTCATGCATTTTTCTGAATTTTATGTTTTTTTTTTGAAAAACTTTCCTATAGCTTTTAAAAAATCACGTTTATAAGCTGTCGATTTTTTTCCATAAATGTTGTCAATGTACGTTGATTTTGTTGTATGTGGGACATGATTCTTTAAGAAGTCGTTACCATTATTAAGAAACGCGATCTGCTCAGTAGGGCAAGCCACTGCCACTTTGGCCACTTCGAAGTTGTTATTTGACGCCGTTATATTAGCTTAGGAGTACAACAGGGATCTGTACTTAGGCCCCTGTTATTCCTAAACTACATTTATTACCTCCATCGAACAAATTGAAACACTTTTTAAAAGTTGGTCATACATTTTTGACAGTTAATCACGAATTGATACAAAACGATGATCTCCGATTGATCCGTGAATATTTATACGAGAATCGCTGTCAGAAAACGCTAAAAATTGAAATCTGTTTTATTAGTAACGAGCGAAATAGAACCCCTTGTACGTACGTAAATGTCAGTTGGCATTTTGATTAAGTTCCCAGAAGTAATTGTGGGCTATCTACGCATGCGTATCAGTAAATCTGCTACAAAAGTCGTTTTATGATAGTCCTAGAGTTGTCCGTTGCCGATGATAAATCTAAGACATTTTTATGTAAATTCAGTTTTCAAAATAATACCATGTAAGTGTATTTCCACAGTGGCATGGAAGGACAACAAAGCTGGGAATATGGCTTCCACAATGGCTAGAATCAAACCATATTTATCGTCCGATGAAACGGCAGCGACATCAGTTGCAGCTGTTCAGCGTTTCAACAAAAAGTCGGTGCAATCAGTTGAGTGCCACAACATCATACACATCAAATACATGGGCGGCGTCGATCTAATGGACGCGTGCTTGAGATCGATGTCGCATCCATATCAAATCACGCAAATGAACACAACGCCCTTTCTAGCACATGTGCGTATAACTTAACACGCTCTCAAAGTTACAAAGATTGCGAACAGCCAGGCGCTATCTCAGCGTTTTAAGCCGAGCATACTAGACACAGCGATCGTGTCTAACCATTGCGCAGTGTCCTGTAAGGACTCCAACTAGGTCCAACTATTGACTCAAGTAGGTATTTTTGGCCATATTTGCTTCGCATGACTATTTCATCGTTCAAGGACCTGCTGATCGCTAGCTCTGTGATTTTGGTTTTTCTATAGTATGTGTGAAATACAAGTGAATTCCACTACACACTGATCCTTCACGGCCTACACATCAAAATTTCCGCCATGGACTAGGGGTAAAAATGGCCGAAGTTGAATATCTCTTTACTCATTTATTTCTGCTGCTTAGTTCATAAAGAAAAAACTCTGGAACAGACGAAGCTTTGCATAGAGCCATAACTCGATGACTTTGTTTGGGTATTGGAGGAACAGCAAGGGCTCTATGCCCGACGCTGAGCAAAATTATCATTGAGTAGTACACATGCTAATAGGCCCAGAAAATGCGTCTGAACATTTTGCAGAAGCTGCAGAGATGAGTCAGAAATAGAATCTATCCAACATCTGCTTAGATTGGTTGTAGTGGCTGTAGTGGCAGCCACACTATGGCCAATGTAGTCCCCTCGTGATACCACGCGGACTAACTACTCCAATGAGAAGTAGACACATATACTCACTCCTTCCTCCGTCTTCGATTCTGGACAAAAGTAGGTATCACGGTAGTAAACCATCCCACCCTAAAGAGGGTTGACTCAACACGTTGGTCCAAGTGAGCCCCGGCCATGAGGCAGTCACAGTACGCATTTACCTAGATACCTACCTAGTCCTCGCAACACTTCAAGCTACACAGCCAAGTGAAGGTGTATGTCCGTTCATCTACTCCTGAAGAGCCCTCTCCACTCGCAAAAGGAACTGCTTCTTCGACAACTTAAGAGATCTAGTGAGCAATTATAGCGTCCGCCACTTGAACCATTTTATGAACAACATGCGTTGTAGTGCAACAGGCTAGCTGAAGTTCGAGTGCTCTTTGCAGTCAGCCACTTGAACCTAACCCAGCCACGAGTAGTACTCCTTTTTTGTAAATAAATAAGTCATAAGTCACGCCACACAACGGCGACCACTGATTTTAAAAGGGCAGAGAAAAGCCCGGGCATCCATTCGACAGAATGCTGCTATCCACCGACAACGATTTAAGGACAAAAGGAATACATAATTTTTGCGATAGTCGCTTGCCTCCTCTATCATTGCACATCCCACATCGCAATCCACAAGGTGTTGGCAAAAAAAAAGTCAAAGTCAAGGCAAATTTTTCACCCGAATATTGCCATCCATTGTGTCTCCAAAGCAAGCCATAAGATTCCTTTCCAAACGAACAAACGCACACAGCCAAACCAATTGTGTTTCGAATAAAAATCGAATAAAAATCAAATAATTGCATGCAAAATATGTGCACTCCACACCACCGAGCAGCAATGCAGCGGCCATGTTAGGAGACTCAGCATCGAGTGAAAGTAGCGCGTCAACAATCGATTTTAAAACACCAATCAATCCTTTGCCGACGCGAGTTACCAGATGATTTCGTCGAACAACAGGCGGCAAGCCTGTCAGAACTATGTTGCTACTCACCAACCCACCGAGCGAAGAGGCCCCATCGCAAGGCGTGACGCTGTGGCACTTTCTAATCGCTAATTGCTCGGCGCACTGATGTGGAACTTACCTGGAAGTAGAAAAATACAAAAAAAACAAATAAAATTGAGTTGAGTTAGTTGAGATGTTGGCAGATGTGTTCCGCCTTGCAAATGTGAGGATAATTGGAAGTTTTTAAGACAAAACTGGTCAGAAAATCGGACTGGACACTTGTCGCAAAACGGGTGACTGACAGGAGCGAGCGATTGATGATGATGAAGTTTTGATGGGAAATGGAAGGAAATGAAGCGTGTACCACATACAGACAGAATCTGATGAGTGTGACGGGCCACACCCTGACGCGGCAGTCTCTTTCGATTCACCGACGGTTCAGTTACAAGCATTCACGTGGACGCTTATGCACGTAGGGATTTTCAAAGTAGAAATGAGGCCGTATTGTGACGTCCTATGGATAGTAAAGACTACAAAGCCATCTTCGAAACTTCGAAGAGACGTCCAAAGAGGACAATGTGGATTCAAAGACCTCATTATGTTGAAGCTTCTGCTCGCTAAGCTCCAGCTTGCCATATGCTAATGGGCAGTGCTTCTCTGGTTAAATCTTTAAGGCAGCTCGATTGGCCATTGTCTCGCGGTGTCCTGGCTATTTGGAGGGCTGTCAATCTGGTCTGACCAGTTCCGATACAGCTCCTGGGCCTGGAACTTGTATGCAAACCAGGCGCCGCTGATTCTGATCGCCGATGTCAAACACGAGAATGAGAGACATCTGGGAGATGACCAACTTTTGGCTGTCACGGTCTGCCACGGTCTAGCGTCTGTTGTCTCCACCCAAGTCTCCGGCGCCGCTGTGCTCATGGGACCTCCTCAGTCCTGAAGTGGAGGAAGCCATTGGATGGACCAGAGTGCCTTCTGAGCTTTGCACCGCAGTTTGAGATTGAGCACGCAACTGGATCCAATGACTACAGTCCGGGGTGGGCCTGGGCCGTTACCAACAAGACTCTTGCTGCTTCCGATTGCGCACACCATCTTGGGTGAGGTCCTTTTTCACTTGTGTGAGCCACCTTAGAACCTTAGACTTTGCAGCATTTTCTACGCTGTCCAAGAGGATCGGACTCGACGAACCTGACTCACTGACATTCCGTAGAACTTGAAGATCGTTTGACAATTCAACGATGATGGCCCTAAATGCGACAACTCGAACGAACCTCTGAGGAAAACTTCGCATAAAAATGCCGAGAAACGTGAGAAAGGCTGCTCCAATCTGGCGTCGCCTCTTCACTGCAGTGCCAACCGAATGCAGCGGACATCCTCTGTCGAACATAAAGAGAGTCAAAAACAAATCCTGGAGGTGCCTGGAGATGACCAGCACAAATAAAGACACATCCTCAACTGAGATCAACCGAAGAAATGCCGGCAGGATTCAGCAAAAATGTTTACCCTCAAGTCCACCTTCAGTGGAACCTTCAAATCGCCAGCACACATCTCAGAATCTCTTCGACTTGAACTGCGTTGCGTTGGGAACGAACGAATAACAAGCCGACGGCTAACTCCTTGATCTCATCCACAATCTGTGAGAGAATCTGCGAGTTATTCTCGAGGAATGTTCCCTTCTATCCGTTGGCATTTCTAAGAGTTAATGCGTTTGGATACAGAATTATAAATATTTTTCCCCCCCCCACTCAAAGATGCGGATACAAATGTGTTTGAAGTTCGTCTTCGGCGGCTCCCTCTGTCGCCCCCAGAACGCGAAAATACGACAACGAAACAAAGGAATGAAGCAACGTGACATTCCGTGAATTATTTGTCCTCTATCTTCGTCGTCGTCCCGGCCGAAAACCAGAAAACAACAGCAACAGCAGCACACGAAGAAGGACGAAAATAAATGAAAAACAACCCCCTCTCCCGGTCCCGGCAATCGACCGACGGCAACAACAAGAGAACGAATGAAAATCAAGAGAAGGGAAAAATGCCGAATGTTGCATTGGAATGGAATGCAACAGACTTGCATTTGTCTCTTGAATTCCATCGATGCTCACAAAATGACGACGATGGAGCACTCTGCAGCAGCACCAGCAGCAAGATGTGTCTTCCTCGTCTTGACCGTGAAGCGAATAGATTGTGCCCCCATCATCCCCTGTTGTGCGAGTGTGTGACAAAAATAATTTCGCGCGCTGACAGACAGTCGCAGGAGTTCGAGCATCCTGCACATCCTCCGCTTGCCGCCTTTCAAAAACAATCTCTGTGCAAAATGATAAGACACACACACACACATGCACGCACTCCCTCTCCGAGGCTTCGGCGATACCAAACGGTCGCATAACTTGGCGAAATATTTTTTCCTGCAATCCTACAAGGGCATGAAAAATAATTACCTCCTTGCTACCGCACTGCCATGCCGCCATTCAGCTGCTGCGCTGTGACTCTGGGAGCTGAGCATGCATCGACAGAGTGAAAGAGAGAGAGGGAGAGGATCCCCATCCATCCATCTCGAACGGCATCCTGGGACGAGAGTGGCTTTGCCTTTACATGAGCGGATGTGCGCAAATATTTTCGAGCGAAAATATTCGAAATTCGTACGGCAAACAATGCGAGTTGATGTAGTTGCCAGCGTTGGGGGATAGTTAATAAGGCTTTCCTGCTTTCCTGCATCGCGCACTTCGCATCCCAGGCCCGTCCAACCCCCGGTAGCTGGCTGGCGTGTATCGCAGGATGACTGGATTTGTTCATATTGATGTCAGATAACACCACAATCCTCAGACGACACACCGCAGCACACACAGCCCGAGAGAACGAGAGAGAGAGTTTGGGAATTCGTCGATTGCTGTAACCAGATAGGGCGCTAAATTAACAACAAGACCGTTCCGTTCCATTCACTGCCGCATTGGTTGGCCTTAGCTGACTTGCCTTGCAGTGCCTTGTCGCGCCTGACATTGCTGCTCATTGGTGTAGAGTTTCGCTCCCATGTCGTCGTCGTCGTCGTCGTCGCCGCCGTCTTAGTCAGTCCCTCCACCAAACAGGATCGCACCGAGCGATCGGCTTTAAGTGGCAAGATCAAAGATCAATTAACATGTTACTTGGAGGGGTTGTGTTTGATCTTCGCCCCTTCTTTCCACTGCTGCCGTTGATGTTTATCCTTTTTTTCTTTCCCACTCCTCTCATTGTTGTTGGTGGTGATGCTGGTGGTGTTGTTGCATCGCGAGATATCTGGTGCATGGCTGAAGATCGGGTGTTGTTCTTTTTATTTTCTGATCAAACAAAAGATTCCGATTGTTCTGTGGCCGCAGTGGGCAACCAGTTTTCAGAGTGAGCCAGCTCCTTCTGGGTTTTATCTTTCATTTAATTAGCGAAGGCACAGACGGCCCGAGGCCTGGATTCCTGGGAATAGAATTTGACGGGAACAATAGAAATTAACACTTGATCCTGCTAAATGGCCGTGGTGTGCACACACGATGAGGATCGTTCGGGAAATGTAATCCGTAATGCTATGAGTATGAGCTATGAGGATCGCAGGAAGGCCATAAGTTGGTGACACTGATCGGGTTATCTGTATCGATTGTGGGTTCTGCATGAGTGATGGCATAGAATCTGCTGAAATTGAGGTAAGGGATGAGCGAGTGGTTGTAGGAGTGTCACGCAGATTAAAAGGTGCTCATGTTCATTGACTCGTTTTTCTTGTAGATCAGTCCAGGTAGTTTTTTGGTGAGGCAATATGTTCACCAGTGGCAGGCGTCAAGAACTCTTGTCTCTCATCATGTTTGGGGTTCTCCAAAGTATTAGAGCACCCTTGTGCCCTTTTGAACCGCCTTTAGACTCCAATCTAGGAACAGTCATCGAATTCAGTCTTTCTATAATTTGAAAGGCAGTTCTAGATTAGATTCAGCAGCTCCAAGGATCGTGAACCTTTACAAAGTAGGTTCGGGTCGACTTCGTGTTGTGGCGGAAGACGGGGACTGAACTGTATCATAAGCATACCATTAGAAAAACAGTGAAGCACGTCGATTAGTCTCCTTCCAAGCATCAGCAAGGTATTTGAGAAGGTGATAAATAGAGCTCTGACCAACTGGACAGAGGACAAACATATAATTCCGGATAACCAATTCGGTTTCAAAGCGGGGCATGACACTATTCGAAACTGGTGTCGGAGCTCCAATGGAACAAGAGTCAGAAACAATGTACGAGTGCCTGCCTGATTGACCTGGAGAAGGCCTTCCGTATGTTTAGAAGGACTTTTTTACAAGCTCAATGGGCAGGTATTAGTAAACCACTGCTGTACCTACTGTGTAACATTCTTACTGGTAGAAGGTTCGTCGTCAAGAATGGCAATGTGACCTCTGCAGGTATATTTGAAGTAAGAAATGGTCTCCAACAGGGTGCCGTTTTCACTTTTATTTCATTCATTTTGTTGAGCGATCTGAAAAGTTATCTTCCTCATGTAATTGCGTACGCCGACGACTTGATCGTGTACAGATCAGGTAAAAAGATCGAGGACACTACTCTCGCGCAGGGTGACTTCGACTCATTCATGCGAAGTTACTATGACTGGAAGTTGAATATCAACTTACAGAAGTCGGAAACCATACTGTTCAGAACCCCGTTGTATAGGCTTTGGCGGATACAAAAGAGAATTGGCGAAAGTTCTCAATTGTTGGGCGACACGGCCAACCACTGGCGGAAAGGACTGTAGTACGATACCTAGGGATCTGGCTAGATCAATATCTATATTTTAACAAACATGTATGCTGTTTTCCTGCCCGAGCCCTAGGCGCTTTCGCTCTTACAAAGAGACTGTTTTACAACAGCCAAATCGATGCGAGGTTGAAGGTAATCTGCTACATGGCCCTCATCCGGCCAATGCTCACCTATGGCTGTCCCGTGTGGTTCAATGTGAGTGCAAGCTTGATGGAAAAGATTCAGGTGTTTGAGAGGGCTTGTCTTAGGGCTTGCCTTCGCCTTTACAGAACACCAGTACAAAAAAATCTACTCCAATGATGATACGAGTGGAGAATTTCCTGTTGAAATTGATTGGAGGCCATATTGCCAGAGCGATGAACTCTCTTAATAACTTGATCTATGGGGCTTACGAGTACTACCCCAATCATCAATACCACGAGAGGCGAACGGCTTCGTCCCCCCAGAAGCTTTCCACCATTTCGAAAAGCACGGTCTAATACAAGACGTAAATGCTGTACCACTCCTCTTCCACATCGCCCGTTAAACTGTGGATGGGCGACTCAACCACGACAACGAGCTGAGGAAGGTCTCCTCCGATTCAGTACGGCGGTATCAAGGCGGGATGTTAGTTAGAAAATTCTGCTGGCTGGGTAGCGAGGGAACTCCATCCTCGAACCCTTTAGACCCGGGGTAGTAAGGATAGTGCGGCTGGTCTGTCACCGTCTTGCAGTGGTAGGCGGTACTCTATCAGCGGCAGCCTATGGCCGACTTACCTAGGTTAGCGTAGTCTTTAAGGTAGTCGTAAGTTGTATGTATGTATGTGACAAAAAATATAAAAACAAACTATTTTTAAGCATTTTTGTCTATGAAATTTTGAATTGTTGAAATAAAAATGAATTTGAAATCCAAAAAAAAAATCATATTGTATATAGACATTTTAAAAAGCAATTTAAAGGAAAGTGAGACCAAATTGGATCTTACGGTGTCGTATTACTTCGAACAAGACAACGACTCTAAGCACACTGCTCATAATGTTAAGATGGGGATGGGAACACTGTCCACATGCTTGTTCCCCTTCCGCAAAGCCACGACAAAAAATGCGTCAAAGAGAGATTCATTTTTTTTCAATTTTCAATTCAATTTTCAAAAATTTAAAAATTAGAGAGATTCATAATAAGAACGATCTCCAAACTGCCTTACAAGAGGAGTGAGAAAATATCCGCCCTGAATATACAAAAAAAATTGGTCGATCAATGAATAGGGACTACAAGCTGTTCTTCAATCTCCACTAAATAATAAAAAAGTACACATTTCTGATCCGTCTTTCAGATGTGCCTTCACTTTTGTGAAATTAATTTTCCCCCCAACCACATTAAAATGAAAATATTTCCGTTATTTTTTACAACACAACAGTAAAATTCACAATACGGATTCAAAATATATGCATTCACATAAAAATGCAAAATTTGTTTTGGATTTTTAACATACGGGGATATTTGGGAGGTTTTTTCTTAAAAATAAAGCATGTGCCTTCACTTTTGTGGATGACTGTATATTTCATCTAGAAATGAAGTCCCAGTTGCATTCTTGCCCAGCATTCCTCCAAAATGAAGTTGATATTTCATTTTCTGTGCTGTAACTTGAAAGTATGATGCAGGCGTTGATATATATCACTACGCGTAGCTTGACGTAGCTAATTTTGAAACTCAAAAAGTATTTATCAAACCTTTTTTTTAGTGACAATGTTTGAAACTACTTATCGGATGCTTCTTTTGAGATTTTTTATTTTTTTTTTTTTCATCTTAGATAGTCAAGAATAGACCAATAAAATGATATACAAAGATATAGAATTTATTTTAAGAAGCTTCGGAAAAAGATATGTAAGCTTTTATTCAAAATATGGTTTGCAATTTGAATAAATATTTTACCAACTTTGAGGGCTTGTAAATAAGTGCCTAGTATATATACAATGTATTAAAAAATACCTCGGAATCATAAGCCCGGGTTATCTAAGAGTACTTAGACATAAAACTAAAAAGGCTACATCTGACTTTCCGCGAAGACCTTTTTTTCGCTCTCAGACCACTGTGTGTCGGGCTCATAAGATCATGAGAGGAAGTATTCAATGAAATCAGCTACAGTTTGGGGATCATTTCATGTGTCACCGAAAGCGAGATCCCTTTACCTTAAAGTCCATCAAAGTCAAGATCGATTATTGTCTTTGAAGGATGGGTCATTCTGCTTCGTCTGAATAGTTGCTCAAATTGTGTTCATTACTGATTGACTTAAGTGCGTTCATTAAAATAGCTGGGTGCTGAAGGTCTTGAATCACCAAGATATTCCCTTTTGTCGTACCAGCAACTAAACCAAAGCAAGTCTTACATTAACCCAACGAACGCCAAGAACAGCTGAGTCGTGCTGCCCTTGGTTACAATGCAACAGTGCAAAAGTGCCATGATTGCACAAAAATTGCCCCCACATGCCATCCTTGTCCGATCTGCTATCAACTACCACACTCATGATCTCATCTACAAATAACCTTGTCTGCAACTAGAACACACAAACCATGTCCCCGATAAATCATATCGCACACTCTTTCGTGTAAGACCCCTGTCTTGACATGGAATTTTTGGCCAAAAAAACAAATCAATCTCATAATTTGCCGATAAGACTCTCCATTCATACGTGGAGCTCCCAGCACGCTTGATACCACTTTTAGCTCAAACTAATCGCCACCCCTTCATCGTCAACCGCCTGTTGACTTCTAATCAGATGTAGATACGCGCATTTAATTACCCCGATGATAGCATGTCACCGATAGGGCTTCAGTTTCGTTGTTTTCATTTGAAACGTGACCTTTGGCCAGTCGCCACTGTTGGCTGGTCGGATGCAAATTAATGCAACAAAACCACCACCAATCGTCGCCTTTGATCGAACTGCGTTTCACAATGACAAACATCTTGTCATTGTCGCGAAAAAAAGGAGAAAAAAAAACTTTTTTAACGACAAAACAAAAAACTGATAAGATATCCATCCGGCAAGCCCGCTGATGTAATGCCGACTTCCAGAGAATCAAACACGAGTTGCTGCTGCTCGGGTACGTACGGGACGCGAAACGAACCCTCTTATCGCCTGAACTTGAGTGTGCCTGAGTGAAAAATGCCGCAGCAAGTGACGTTTGTCCTCCCCCCCCCCCGCTACAGACCACCGCCAAAACAAGTGACAGCAGCACACAGGTTGAATGGGGCACCCATAGATTCACTTTTCTTGTTCGATTTTTAATTGTGTGTTGTTCCTCTGGTGTGTGCTTCCACGTCAGTCTTTTATTTCCAATTTGAGGCACGTAAACGAATCGATTTGGTAGAGAGACTTTTTTTTATTTTGGGGAAGAAACACCGAGACTACGTGTTTTCTTTTCGGAAATAGGTTCAAAATTGCGTCGCGGTTGGTTATGCAGTGCGCCTCATTGACTTGATTGTTTTTCATTGGCTTTTGTTTTATCTCTGTTTAGTTAAGGTGCACCAAAAAAAAAAATAGACAAAAACGAGACAACAAAAAAATTGACGTCTGTCAGTTGGTCGATTGACGTGTGAGCAATGAAAATGTTTTGCAAAATCCAACACCAAAATGTCACGATGTAGTGTACGTCAGACGTGCAAAGAATGCACAGATAAAACAGTTAGTTGGCAAAATATTTATATTTTGCTTGAAATTGTTAAAATGTCATGCATGCTTACATCCGGCGAATTGGACTTGTGCGATGAGGTTCGGCCTTCAAAAGCCGCTCAGTCGAACAATAATGATTAGCTTGCGGTGCTGAAGCCATGAATCCACTCGTGGCAGCGGTAATTGTTTGCCTGGCAACTTTGTCTTCGCTACACATTTGACGGCACAGACTCGTGGCGTAATTACGGACGGATTTGATGGCGGGATTTATCCAAGGTCTATCCGAGTCGCTTTTAATGAGTCCGTTGTCGTTGGAAAGCGATTCTTAGTAGAAAGCCAACATTGTTGTGATTGTGAGTTCTATTTTGTCTGTTCTCCAAATATTTAGAGTTGTTAAGCTTCGTTTGGACCCGGAAGTGGATGTTGACAGGGGGCCCAAAACGAGTGATGGTTCAGCTGGAGTAAGTAAGTAAAGGTGGCGGGCAGAGTTCTGAAGCTTCTGAAGTTCACGAAACTGAAACCCTACTACAAAAAGAAAAGCAATGGACCTAAGTAACTGCCTTGTGGTACCCCAAAAGTAGGGTTAATTCGGTGGATTAATGGACTGGGAATCCGAAGAGGAACTTTTGCAAACCAGAGGATCGCTTATTTATGAAAGATATTGGCTGATGGTGATGGTGATGGTGATGGCACTATCACTGAAGTTGTCGATCAGTGGTAGTAGTCTGACTATTGGTATCAGAGTGGACCAACGTCGTCTAAGTGTGTTGGCGTTTTCGCTGGCAGCCCACTTATTTAACCGAACCTAACACGAAAGCAGGGCCTACTCTGTGTCTAAAGAAAGAGTTATGTGACTTCAGCGTCCGCTAGAATTACAGGCAGACACTTTCCGACTTTTTGGACATTTTGATGAGACTCGATCGGAGGTACTTGATTTCCATGAAGAAGGTACTTTGTTGCACATGGACTCACAAGAATATCAAGTTTCCACACCATACTCTGCCACAAATAGCTCCGAAGTGGTTGTAAATATTCCCTGCTTTCCAACCAGCAAAAGGTGCACCATTAACGCTCCGCGTTAAGCCCTAAGTGCCTACATTCTGACACTCATCCCCTCCCAGCATTGTTCATTCAATGAAGATCCGTTCCTCCTCTTGCATCAGATCACCATGAGCCACAGCAGACTCCCACAAACCTCAACAAGACATCAAAAATACTGAACTGCTTCGTCAAAGTAAAAATATTCATAAAGTCAACATTCTACCGTCGGCAGTTTTGACTTCACTACACACAGCCACGATGAAAATAAAAACACGATATGACTTAAGAGTTAAGACTACGAGAGCGCAAAGTTCCGAAAAAAAAACCACCACCAGACAGTCCAACAAAAGCCCGTACCTTATCAGAGCATGCCTCAGAAGGAGAGCTATTGTTTATCTCAAAGTCACATGATATCACCGTCAAGCTATCTAATTTCATCGCACGACTGTGAGTCATTTTTGTTGTTGCTACTGTTGCTGTTGCGTGTTGCCAAACACAAAAGAGAGGGTTGCCCCGTCCCCTGCTCCGTGATGACTTCAACAAGAAGCAAAACGTGCACTCTCAGGTGTGCAGCCCCAAAAACCAACCAGAACATCGTTGCATCAGCCGAGAGATCTGATATGACACACGGATGCAAATTAAAACAGTTTCAACAATTCAATTCGAGCGAAGACAGAAGTGCAAGCACTGCCGACGGTTGAGATGGATTTTGCAAGATTTTTTGATGGTGGATGGAGCCTTTTGTTTGGATTGCAGTCTTCGGCGGAAGAGGTCCAGCGGGTGTGGTGATTCCTAGTGATTCAGGTCAGATGGAGCAATTTGGGGTGTTCGAGTTGACTAAGCTCATTTGGATCCGTTGGTCACTGTGAATGCGGAAGTGTGGCCCGGCAACAGGTGCTTTGGCAGCAGATGCTGATGCAGTCAATAGCTGTGCATGTGCAGCATGAAATCGAGGTGGGTTCTGTGAAATTCTTTGCGACTCTGACGGAATGTTGCGATGACTTGTGATTGGCATCGTCGATGGTTGAATGGATTCAATGACTTTTTGTGAATCTCTATGGAAACGAGATGATTGAATGGAAGTTGTGTACAAAGGAAGAGCCTCTTGGGTAGACTGGCCTCTAGTTAAGCAACTCACGTCCACGTGATTTGAATAGGCTACAGCTACAGGAGGAGCCCACATGATGCAGGAGATCTGACGCAACTTGTGGGAGTTAAATGATATTCTTGCGTTGATTACGGAGAGTTACAAAATAAAGGGTGATTTTTTTAGAGGTATAGAACTTTGAAATGGAATAAAACAAAGATGATTTATTTAAATTGACTTGAAATTCACTTTATTCGAAAGATAATCTTCCGGCATTATAATTTAAATACGGTTTCTGGCATATGACCGCCACGGCTGGCTCGGACGGTGTCTAATATGGAGGTCCAATTTTCGATGACTTTTTCCAACATTTGTGGTCGTATATCGGCGAATGTTGTCTTCCAAGTGGTCAATCGGGCTTATCGGCATATACCAGCGACTTCACATATCCCTACAGATAATAGACAAGCGGCGTTAAATCGCACGATCTTGGCTGCCAATTCACGAGTCCGTAACGTGAAACTTTGCGGCTGCCAAACGTTTCCTTCAATAAATCAATTGTGACACGAGCTGTGTGACATATTGCGCCGTCTTGTTGAAAACACAGCCCCTGCACATCATGGTTGTTCAATTGATGAACGAAAAAGTCAGTAATCATGGCTCTATAGCGGTTACCGTTGTATGTAACGTTCTGGCCAGCATCGTTTTTAAAGAAGTACCGACCAATTATTCCACCAACCAAAAGAGCACACCAAACAGTCAGTTTTTGTGGATGTAACGGTGTCTCAGCATACACTTGAGGATTATCATCACTCCAAATACGGCAGTTTTGTTTATTGACGTCTCCATTCAACCATGGTGAAAATGGACGTAGTGCGCGATACGTATTTTTAACAGAACCATGATTTTCAAAAGAAATTTTCACAATTTGGAAGCGTTGTTCAAACGTCAGTCAGTCATGTCGAAATGCCAAACCAAAATAAAAATAAATCACTTGACAGCTGTCAAAATGGCGCCCAGTTAAAAGAGTGTTGCCAACTTAAACCTCTAAAAAAAACACCCTTTACAACCAACAAGCTAAGAACCAGAGGATTTAATCTTACTGACAACAGTAAACAGTATCTAAAGTGAACTGGAAACCACACATTCGGGATCAAATGTGACTTGAGGCTTTTCCCAAACTTATAGTCGTTTTCGATTCTCAACCTCCCGAACTGATAGTCCCTCCAGGACTCGGTACAAATGACGCGTTCCTTCACCCCAAACACATCTCTTCCTAGTGAATTTTTCGACATCTGCAGGACTCCCCAGAGACTCCTTCGCACACGCAAGCTCACTTTTAATACCACCCACCTCAGCGACCATCGATTGCTTAAATCTCCATGCTCATCAGTGAGTGATTTGCCATCCCAAAGCAAGCCCACACAACAGCCCTTAACCTTAAGTCAAAAATAGAAGAAAGGCCAAGTCCTCTTGAAACAGAAGCCATGCCCAACCACGAACCACATCCCAACTCTATTCGAACGATTGTTTCGGCGAAACTCCTCCAACCACTCCGGGTCTGCCCGCTCCCCACCTCGTGACTTTGAATTTCCAAGAAAACCACTCGCATTTGAATTCCGAAATCCCATCGAGAGGCCTGTTTATCGATACCAATAAGTAGCCGATACAGCACCACTCGGCGATCCCATCGATTATTAGCCAACCACTCGTCCAATTTCCATTTATCTAAATTAGTCAGTTCGCCATTGAATGGATGCGATAACGAGTATCTTCGGGGCATATCCGACCAGGTAATGAGCGATCCGCAAACAAGTGGAACACACCGATTAATCTTCCGCCAGCAGAGGCAGCGGGCACCGGTCACGGGGAGGTGACGACTGACGACCAAAGCAACAAAAGTTCAAATCGAACTCGTTACACTGCCGAGGTCCACCACTCTCGCTCGTGTCCACTTGCCGGCCAAACGCCGACTGTCGAAAGTGTACCCACTCGACACACGGCCAATGACGAAAACCCCCAAGGGGGACAGCAGTAGCATGCGAGTGTGGGGATTTGCTTCCTAAAACGCCCTCTTCACCTGTCATCTCGAGAGATGCCACCGAGCGGCCAAGAGTGGGCACTGGACATGGATCTTTCGCAGTGACACCTTGACGCAAATACACACACTTCTTGAAGTGTGAACAACAAAAAAGGAAAAAAAAACTCAAGTGAGAGTGGGTGGTGCCAGCCGACGGACGACGGACGACCGACGACGGAAAACGATAATTTCTTGGTCCGCTTCCAATTACAATTAGCTGCGCGTAGACCTCATAAAATATGAATTGTAGTTTATAACCCAATTAGACGGGTCCACATGATGAACTATCCTCGCGGCGACCAGTGGCAGGGGATGATGCCACCGCTCTGAGGCGGGGGGGCGATGCTGTTCCAGCTTTGTGTTTGGGTGGTATGCTCGGCATCTGATTTCGGATATCTGTGTCATTTGGCTTGGCTCAGAAACACAAAAAAGAGACGAAAAATAAAAAGACAATAACGTAACTGTAAATTGTTAACTTGCCTCGATTATGAATTAATTAAGAAAAATTAAAAGTGAGCGATTGGGCCGCCTCTCTCTCTGTCTCTCGGGTAAGCAATTAAAAATGAATATTTAATTGGTTATTGTTGGATGTTGTCTTTTTTTTTTTTTTTTGTTCACTTCTTGCTCGTGCATCGTGTATGGACAGCTGGCGAGGGGACAGTTACGATTCGATATGATTTAGGTTACTTCATTTAACGTCAATGTTGTGTTAAATGTCCATTACATGGCACATTCGTGTCAAAGTGCACATCAATAAAGGCTCAAACCCATAGATTCCGTTGCGTTTAGAATCCCCGGACTGCAAAGAGGTGCCCAAATAGTACGTACGTTGCGTCCGGGATCCATGCAACCCCACGACGCGGACATAAGAGTAAAATGATTTATGTGGGAAGGGAACTGTCAAAGTGTGAACAAGTTAAAAGCTGACCAACGCGATGCTCTCCACTTGTGGGCCACATTAGTTGTCTCTCCACCTCCATTAGGGCTTATAAGCTATAAATTTGTTGACATAACGCAACGGATTCTTCGACCTCACTTGCCAGCTACCACCTTCCAAACCACAGTTGATTGTGGACCGATCTTGGGAGTTTGCCAAAGCCAAGCTGGGGAATTGTGAGCTTGCCAAAAATGGGCCGATCTTGGGAAGTTTTCTTGGCTGGTAAACAAGAAGACAACGCAGAGAAGGTAGAGAAGGATAAGGTAGATATGTACTGCCTTATTGGTAATCACTCCAAGCTAAGTATTGACAACAAATTGCTTGTATACAAGCAAATCCTAAAACCAGTTTGGACGCATGGCATACAACTTTGGGGTTGTACCAAAGCAAGCAATATGAATATTATACAGACTTTTCAAAACAAGGTGCTTAGAACTATTGTAGACACACCATGGTATATCAGAAACGACGATATCCACAGAGAACTCCAAATCGTACTGTTTTTAGAATGAACCATGATAAATGGAGAAATGAAGAACGTCTACCATCAAGTTTAGTTTAAGAATAAGCAGCAAAATAAGAGCCATTTTACAAAATTTTGTCAAACATGCGAAATATTTTTTTGATGTGTATAGAGTTTGATGTCCCAGACTGTATGGTCGGGGAGTCCGATCAATTAAGCGTCGTTCCATTGTGCAAGGTACATAAATGAGCAATCGACTGCGACTCAAATAGGTTTGAGTAGACTTTGAAGTAACTCAATTGTGCGTGTTTGTGTGTTTTATTCCAACGAGTTCAAATATCTTGGGGTAAGCCTGGACAAACGACTAAACTGGAATTCACACATCAAGTCCGCCATAGAGCATGCGACTAGAGTACTGTAGACCAGTAGCCGTGTAACTGGCAGGACATGGCGCATTTCTCCAAAAATCATACATTGATTGTACACAATGATGGCTAGACCGAATATTATATACGCGGTCATCGTTTGGTGGCCTTGTCCCAGCACAAGACCCTAGAAGTCTGGTATAGTACACAGACGGATCAAAGGAGGGCTCTGGAGTGGGGGCAGGAGTCTTTGGATCCAACACAATTATCTCTGTGCCTATGGGATCGAGTCCTACCATGTTCCAAGCCAAAATCTACGCCAACGAAATCTGCGCTAGATCCCCTCAGAGGTATTAAGGGCACCAGAATTTCAATCTTCTCAGACAGTCAGGCAGCACTCAAAGCATAATACTGCTGCTTCGACGTACTAAGATCATTTGCCAGACACAATAAAGTGAAGCTCGGCTGGGTCCGTGGACTCAGGGTATTGCGGGCTCTGCCTCGAAGAGGATGAAACTTTCGAGCACGTTTTGTGTGAATGTCCGACACTAATCTGGCTAAGGAAACGTATCTTCAGTAGGGAGATACTAACTTCAGTGAAATTGAAGAACTCCACTACAAAGGACCCACGCTGTAGGGATACGGATGTAGAACGCCTTTTGACTTAATTCCAACCATTCGTGACAATAGATCTCTCCTGGTCGCAGTGTCGTTGCCTTCACGACATAGGTAGCACAAGAGGACCAATTCAACTCATTGGCATTTGTGCCCCATCCATAAAAAGACGATGATATCTCTTGCAGGAACTATAGAGCTCCCTGCTCAACGTCGTCTACAAGATCCTGTCCAGCTTACTGTGTGAAGGTCTAAGGCCGTTTTGCACCGCATTAATCGGCTCGTACCAGCCCGGCAAATCGACTATAGACAAAATCTTTCCACTAAGGCAAATCCTGGAGAAGACCAACGAGTTTCAAATCGATACCCACCACTTTTTCATCGATTTTAAAGCCGCATACGACAGCATTCATCGCAATGAGCAATTCGATGCGATGACAGATCCCGGGAAAACTGATCCGGTTGTGTGACACATACGCGATGCATCCGACAGTTCGGATCAAGGACTTCCGAGGCGTTTGAAACCTGCACTGGATTTCGTCAAGGAGATGCAGTGTCGTGTGATTTCTTCAATCTGGTACTGGAGATGGAGTGCGGTGGGCAGCAGTAAACACGGAAGGCACTATCTTCTACAAGTCGGTCCAACTGTTGGGGTACGCAGACGATACCCACATAGTCGCACGTTCCCAACGTGCCGTAGTGGAGGCTTTTACTGCGATTGACGAACAGGCGAAACGAACTGGTCTCAAGGTCAATAAGGGCAAAACGAAATATATGCTGTCGAACAAAAAACGTTCCGTCGCACACCACCTTGGACAAAACTTCACATTTCACTACAATTTCGAGGTAGTAAAGGAGTTTGTCTACCTCGGGGCAAGCGTGAACTCCACAAATGACATCACAGTGGAGATCCGACGTAGAATCGCCATTGGCAACCGGTGCTACTTCGGTTTGTCGAAACAACTGGACCAGAAATGATGCTCTACAAAAGCCTTATTTTGCCAGTCCTGCTCTATGGAGCCGAAAGCTGGACGCTAAGCAAAACTGCAGAGTTGATTCTTGGTACCTTCGAAAGAAAAGTTCTACCACGGATACATGGTCCCGTCTGCGAGGAAGGTGAATGGAGAAAAAGACACAACTGCGAATTGTACCAGGATGTGGATGTAGTCTGGAAGGCAAAAATTCGTCGAATGCACTGACTCGGACATATGGACAACAATGCTTCAGCAAAGATTGTCTTCGAATCCGAGTCTCCTGGTTCGAGGAGGAGAGTAAGACCGAATCTCCGGTATAAAGACGAAGTAATCGCGGATGCAAGACAGCTTGGATGACTGGAAGCAGCGTGCCCAGGACCGTCAACGATGGAAGGCAGCAATTGCTGGCCGGCCTGATAAGTAAGTAAGTCATTTGTGACAGGTTTACTTTGTGTCTTGTTTTCGAGACTGTACCTCAGTCCAATCTGTGAGCAATAAATAAAAGAGGACAGTTCACTCCTAATTTCCCCATGCACTCTGCTTACCCTTACCCCAACATGATCGCACATAATGATGCGAATTATTATCCCATTCCACTTCTGACAGGCACTCAAAGTGGGAGAGCTAGCAACATCGAAGGCCTTCCCCCTCACGCTCTGTTTAATTACGAACAAAAAAAAAAAACACGAAAGAACGCACCGCGTTTACGGAAGTTCTCCTACCCTGCCGCATGCAAAAACGAATTAGGAATCTGCGAAAATATATCACCAACGCCTTGCAAATTGTTATCGGCCTCGAACGGATGGTTCATTCCCCCACCCCTCTCACCCGACGAGGACGAGGGGCTGTGCAGAGTCTGTGCGAATTCCCATCTTCAATTCCATTCCAATTAAAATACATTTCCCGCGAGTTGTGCTGCGTAACACACCAAACGAGAATTCACCCCATATCGTTGAAAATTAAACCGAAAAAAAAGAGTCTTAAATCTCAATTCAAGAACACTCTAGCAAATCCATTGCGCTGCTGTGCTGCCTGTGAACTGAGGCGCAGGGCGCAAGGAGCAATGAGCAATAAGCAGCGAGTAAAGACCATTAAGCGACGGGGGGAGGAGTGAGAGTTTCATAAAAATCCAAGCGAATACATCGATCCATCCGCACGCAGAGCATAGTTCGCACACACCTCACTGCCAGCGCTAGCGTACAAAGGAAAACGCGAATCAACAGTCTCGCTCGGCCCGACCGACAGCGAACCGAGAGAGGATATAGCCGAGTGAGTTATTATTTTTCTTTCGCCTGCTCCTTTTTTTTTTGTTTTTTTGTCGATTTTTATAAATTTCTCCAAAAATAGATCAGAGTTGGCAGCGCTCGGCGTTTCATTTTTAGAAATTACCCCAAAACGAAGAAATTTCCAATAGCCGCGCCGCGCCGCCGAGCGAGAGAAAATGTATCTAGATAAAAATACGTGTATCTTTTGTGGGAAATACACTTCTTCTTGTAATGTGCTCTAGGCGCGAGGTGACAGTTCGTAACTGTGTCTGTTTCGAACTGTCAAGTCATAAATTCACTTGAATGTCAGACGGGTGTTTGCACTGAAAACACAAGCACCGAGGAGAGCCGAGAGGTTAGTTTGAATTTTTGGTGCCGATGTCGTGCCTCTGCGGGAGGTGATTTTGCTGTTGCAGTTTGCAGTCTGTTCACTGTTTTCACTTTGGCGCTGGATGAAATCGATGAGGATGACGCGTTCTGCCAGGGGGACAACAAATGTGCCAATGTGTGTATTTGCACCCACATGAGATCTTTTGTTTGCATTCACCTTCAGAAGAAGGCGGTAGCGAGGTGGACAATTTTGATTGATGTTCGACGGGGATGACAGCTCCAAAGGGTGTGAGGCTGGAAGAGAGAAGATCTGGCGTCGATTCGTATTGCGCGATGGAATGAATTAATGATTTTGTAATCGCCCTGCGAGTGTGACCCTGCAAATTTTATTGCATCATTTGAATTTCTGGGAAACTTCACTAGACCCTGACCCGATGCAAAGTTTCCATTCGAGGAATATTGTGAATCTCTCCGATGATTCCCTTCATCTGCCGCAAATGCATACCAATTTTCAGAGGTAAAGTCAAATTGTGACGTTTGATGGAGAGGCCATCGTTAACCTGTCAACTAGACAGATGGACACACCGAAATCATAGACGTTCCTTTTTTGTGACAGAAAATAAAAACGACAAACTGCTCAAATGAGCGAGCATCAGAAAAGCGCTCCTGTCATGTCAAATGTCACGAATGTCACTCGTTTGTCAGTGAAACAAGTGCAGTCATCGGTGATGTCGGTAAAGTAGAGCGGTGGTTGCAACTGTTTAGTTTCTCGTTGTCACCTGGCGGTGGTTATATTTGCAATGATTGAAAAAGAAAACGAGAATCGTATCAATATAACGTGGTTTCCTCTTATCTTCTCATCAAAACCTTCTTCGATCTTTGGCCAGGCACAGAAATGAGTGGTAGCTCCTTTTTTTATTTTCTGACACGATAGTCTGACACAGTTTTGAACATATGACACTCACAAATGACACTCAAACTGAATATTCAACCAAAGTGGACTCAATTCACAGGTGCTCTTTGACAATTTAGAACTACCTTCAGTGTTGGGAAGCGTTTTGAAATTAGGCCAAATGTTGATGCATAAAATGTCTGCTTGCAATAGTTAATCGCAGCTGATCCTTGGATTATGGATAAAACAATAATTAGTTCGTTTGTCCATCGCTAGCAACTAGTGTGCTCATCCACGAGTGGACGGGACCTACATTTGTATGCAGACTCCGAACGGCAAAGTTTCATCCTTGAGCATCGTCAGCAACTCGAAAGAGGTGGAAACTTATGAAAGTTCTGTGGCACCCTCTCGCCTATCGCGAGCAGAGATTGCTCTAATGACCCAGGGGTGATCTTCGCGGCTGCAAGCGACATCCCGTTCATACTGGAGTGCCCAGTCCACGTATGTTCGGCGTATGGCATGGATGATAACAGGACATCCTTGCAGATCCTGTAACAATAAGGAAATGCTTTCGGTAAGTTGGTAGACCAAGAACTAAATGGAAATCAACAGTCGGCCGAAGCAGCAAGACGGCGTAAAAGTGGACACAGCTGAAGTATCTGGCCACAGATCGAGAAAGATGGAGGAAGTTTGCTGCTACCCTATGCCCCTCCCGAGGTTGATGGACTCATATATATCGGGTGGAATAAAGCCATTAATGGGCACTCTTTCATGGTACATAATGCTGGGGTGCAAAAGACTCCTGAAAGAAGTCATAGATCGTGCAATATGCCTTCTGATCAGCTATCGACGCACCTACTCACTATGCTAAGGCGCCCACTTACGTTGGGACCAACACAAAAAAACTAAGTCCTAGGATTACCCTCACCTTCCGTTGCCACTTCGGTTGGTCAAATCTCACCACTCAAGGACCAAAAGCATATAAAAAGCTAGCTGAGCTGAAAGCTGGACGGTAACCAGAACGGCGCCTGGACACAAGTCTCACTGCTTTTCGTCAATGTGCTAAATAGAGTGTAATGGGCAATTTCGTGTATGCACCCGCGTGGACAAGGAGGTTAGAAGTAGAGTTAAGAACGCTTTCTGAGTTGCAACCAACAAAACAATTTGTTTCGGGGTCCAGAGCAATAAACCATCTGTCGTCAGATCAGCACTGATTTGCCATGAGTTCATGAGTCCTGTTTCATAAAGCAGATGCACGCAGAAGACCCAACCAATTATGAATTAAGAACAAAGTAAAGATAGTCTCCATCCCTAAAAGCAGGTCAAGAAATGCTATCCTTCAGTATGTTTAAAAGGTCTTTGAGACGTTGATGTTGCTCCGAATGCGCCGTCACCATTGAACAAATTTCTTAGCAACAACCAATCTGGCTTTCGTCGAAAAAGAAGTTATAGACCAGCTCTATTATTTGCCGTTGATGAGATCCGAAAGGCACTTGATGAAAGCCAACCAAGACTTCTCAAAAGCGTTTCATACAGTCAATCATTCAATTCTGTGCTCCGAAGTGACTTCATGTTTTCATCTCCATCGACAAAATTCATGTTATCGTACCTCAGTGGAAAGCAACAGTGTGCGGATACAGGTGAAAGATCGCCAGGCTTCCTTAGCGTAAAAAGTGGGTTACCACAATGCTCCATTCTTGGTCCTACTTTGTTTTCAATGTATGTCAATGTATACTTAATCTTGCTATTGTAAGTAAATATGAAAAAATATGAACCTAGAACCTCTCTAGCTGCATGTCGTAGTAAAGTACGTCTATTCGGGCGTACGTGAACCAAGTAATTAAGATGAGTGGACAACGTAGAGCGTATGAATGACACATTACCAAACCCAGAAACAGCTCAGCACACTGTGTCAAGCCATTGATAAAAGACAATAGTGAATGGCCGTGGTGACGCCCACAAACTAAGATTAACTTCGATGAATCCAACAGGCAACGCTGTGGAAGTAAGTGACTCTTGTTGAGTAAGGGCCAGATGCAGACCATCATTTATCCATTTGTTGCTTATTTTTTCTCGTTATCTGGACCGTTGAATTGGCCGACTGGATTGATGCGTCAATCTTGTCTACCGTGTGGGAAAATGCTGGAATACAAATCGTAGCGCCACATCAGAGGAGGAGAGGCCACACTCATGGGAATAGCAGAGCAATCCGTGTGAAGTCATGGGAATTTCTGTCGATAACATCCCTAAGCAGCGGCAGACTTGCAGCAGCCGTGTTATTGTTTCGAATAGTGCAGTGAATCAACATATTTGGCTGCCCCTCGCGAGATTCTGTCCAAAATAGTCTAACCAGTCGAGAGCAAGTCTATTTGCCAGTCGATGGTCGATGCTCTGACTTGGCACGTGTGTCGTGTCAGCGGCGTTTGTGCTTACAAGAGGAACTTCCTGCATTATTGCACATAAATTGTTTTCTCATTTAAAACCATGCTGCAACTAAGCAAACACTAGACAAATTGCCACAAAAACCAACGTTGACACGTTTCACCTCACATGAACGGGTCATCAAATCCTAAACCCCCACCACACATCTCTAATTCATTCGGCTCAAAATACAAACAAAAAAAAAACGCCGAAACACACTCAAGGCCTTTTTAATTCTCCATGTTTTCGCGCATAGTTAGCCATGACGTGTGGACGCTTCAAGAGGTTTCTGTTCTAATCTGAATCATCCCTGTCACTTCGGCTGCATGTTGTCAGACGGGAAACAACAGCTTCTTTTTTCAGCCTCGAGACTCCACCTTGACATTTATAATCGCTTTACCAGCGGCAAGTCGGACAGCAATGAGCTACTGACGGTAGCTTTCAGAAGAATGATTGACATTTCGAGTGAATGGTCTGTAAACACTGGCTGCCGCATTTGGGTCTGTGTTTACACGTGTCGGCTGTACCCTTGTTTTCCGTGTTCATGAGAAATGAATTTTTGTTGACAAATAAACTATCGTCATGTTGTTTTCGGGTAAAATTTGTTTAAAAAATAATTTAACTATCAACGAGGAGGTTGTTCTTTTTTTTGTTTGGTCCACGGAATGGAAGGAAATTTTGACAGAACGTTTCGTGACGTTTGGAAAGTGACAAGGCGTTTGGGCAAGTCTTTGATTTTTCATTTGTCTTTAGATTTCGCATTTCTATGCATTTATTTAAAAAAAAAATTGTAGTAGAAGCGTCGACTGTCAATGAGAAACGTCAACCCTCATTGTTGGCATTTGCATAACTGAATACCTGCTTAGTCACGAACCAATTTCAGTCAATCTTAGATCAGTTATGACGGACATGGCTGCCCGAAAACAGTTGAACTGTCACATCTGACAGATGCTTGAATGAAACATACGTCTAAGTTTAAGGAAGTATGTTTCTGTTTTACGTCACTTCCTTTACCAGTTAGTCAGCGGCAGTCCATTGATGATACCCCCCCCCCTCCCTTTCACAAGACGAGAATACAGCCAAAAATAAAAGATCATCCACGCGGCATTTCTGACATTTGACAGATCACAACAAGTACATTGTAAATAGCTGACCAATGCTGCCGCCTGCATGAATTCTCTAGAAAAAGCCAATTAAAATTAATTCGCTCACAACAAATTAGTAGCCCAGGATATCGCCCATACGACAAAACAGTCCCAAGTGACAGCGACAACAACGTGCACACGTCACCGCCGCCCAAATGATCCAAATAAGCGTTTCTTTTTTTTTTCTTCAGATTTTCATTGATTCTCGGTAAAAATGTTCCTCAATTTGGATATTTTCGTCTTCTTCCCAGCCTTGTATGTGTTTTTTTGTTCATTTCCTATTTTTTTCCCTCTCGGCTAGATTCAGCATAGATTCCCCCGACAAAGTGGGCAATTCATGGCAACCCATAGCACAAGTTGGCAAACGAATCTCTATGCGTGCGTATGTGTCATTGTGGCTTCTTGGAAATTGAATGTAAATAGGTTTAGACTTGTGCTTGCCTTACAAACGCCGACCACTTCGCCCTCATCCGCTTTGCTGTACCCCCTTCTATCCCGGAGCACTGCAGAGAAGAAGTCTCCGACTTTGTCAGATAAAGCGTTTGTATCTGCAAGACCATAGTCCCGAGAGTGGCGGCGGGAAAGGCAACAAAAAAAACAAAAAAGAAAAGAACCAACAAAAAAATTAAGCAGATATTTGGCGTGAGGCATGACGCCAAATGGTAGGCACACTTTGACTCTAGTGGGACTGTGTGTGGGGCTGAATGTGTTTAGGGGCTTGGATGAGATAACGATGAATTTTGCGGTTTTTATTTACTTATTTACAGATGTGAGATACTAAATGACGCATTCGAGCAGAGGACGCTTGTAGTTCTATTCGCGATGATGGTGTGCAGATACTGTGCTGTTTAGACGGTATTTGAGTCTGTACCTGAGTGAAGGAGGCTTTTGGGAAAGTTGTTTCGATGTTTATCTGTGGTACCCAGCTGGGTAGGTCCGATTTGGACGTCCTTTGACCAAGATCAGAGTGCGTTAGATGGTTTATCTTGTGATCTAGGAATATCTTTAAATCGTGGACCACCTGAAATGTTCACTGATCTGTAAACCGGTGGGCGTTTCACAGTGACTCACCGTCCGTGATGTGTTGCTGATTGGCTTCAAAGCGTTATTCAATTGGAGATCACAACGAAATCCCTTCATTGCAAAACATTTGAGTTTCCTGAGCTGTTCAAACATTTTGGTCCCTCGAGCCGGATCTACCATTTTGGTCCTTCGAGCCGGATCGTTTGTGGGTGTATTTTACACACCAATGCAGCGCTATTTCCGTACTGACTCGGAAACCCTGCGTATGTTGGCGACGGGAACCTAAACTTTCTTATGCGTACTCCAAACATCGAAGTTTGAGAAGCTTTTTTCTAGACAGATACATTTTTCCGAACACAGCCAGTAACTAGAAAGAAGTGGAGTCGTGAATAATACAAGCTGTCCGTGTTGGGAATCAAATTTATGTAGAGTCGACGCACATAATCACAACCCCAGTGAGGCCCACTTCTACATAACCTCGCCTCGATTCATGCAAAATTCCACAAAAACGGTGACCAATTCTCTTCACAGAACGGCAAAACTCATAGAACTGCAAACATGTGTTTGAAGTGAGTGACACATTTTCCGAGTATTTTTCAATTAATGCCACAAATATTTTGAAATCCGCAGAATATTGAATTGGGAGGAATTTGAATACCAAATTGGTTTCTAAAGAAATCCATAGCTTCCAGGCACAACATTTAGTGTCACCTAGAGAGTCCGGATAAGGGCATAGGCAGATTGTGCTAAGTCGCCTTTCTTTCAATGTAGAGATGCCATCTTCAAAATGAAGCCTCCAATTGTGCACTCATTCCCTGTGCATCATTGCGACGAGGCATAATTGCGTGATGAGCAATGAAACAAGGAATATCTGGACTTTAATCGTTCAGCTGCCAAACATGCACATGTTGAACTCCACCACCGGCAATTAGTACTTACATTAAGTGCTTTTTGTGTCAACTGACTTTTGAGAGATGAAAACGTCTGATAAACTGCGGTGTCATTTCAACACCTGAACTACCATCGTAACGCGAAAATTGCAGTTTGTGTTTCTGCCTCCATGCCAAGTGACAACCGGTGTATACTTCTGTTTCCAAAATGGTAAAATCTTCAATATCTATTGTGGCGGCGGCCGTGGCGTTGTGCAAACTATGGGCAAACGCACCAGCATCTTTCAGGCGGAAATCTATGCCATAGACAGATACCAACTGCGACATAGCTACATAATGTCGGACAGTAGTGCTGCCATCTTGGCACTAGACTCCTAAATCTAAGCTAGTGTGGGAATTCCCACAGAAGCTCAAAGAATTGAGCAGGAGAAATATAGTAAAACTCTGTGGGATATCTGGCCATATAGGGATAGAAGGCACTGAAATGGCCGACCCCCTAGCCAGGAAGAGAGCATCGAAACCTTTCATATGCCCTGAACTATTATGTGCAGTGCAGAAAAGAGGTCCTAAGAGAATAAGAAAAAGGGAACTGGAAAAAATGTACCCGACCGAAACATGGAACAATACTCACGCCATGAAGCAGGCTATAAAACTTTTGGGCCAATACAACCGGAAGAGGTTTGAGAATAAAAAAAAATAACCTCCGCATCCTAACAGAGTATTGCAGACTCAGAGAGCACCTACATAAGGAAACTAAAGATATCAATGGAAGATCTCTGCAGATTCTGTGAAGAATCTAGTGCAATCCCAGAGCATGTACTGGGTTTCTTTGTGGCATTGCCACATACAAGAAGAAGATATTTGGGCAAGCACCTATTATCAGAGGAAGGGATGAGATCACTAGAACCATCTCCCATCCTCAGATTCCTGAAGGAAACTGGATTAGAGAGAGTACTCTAGAACAAATCTAGAAACCTATGCACAACAGGAGTACAAAGCCCTCAATAAAAATCTGGAGAGAAGTATATATAAGGGAACTCGAGTGAGAGCAAGGTAGTAAGGGGGCACAATAGATCGTAAGGTGGTGCAACATATCGTCAACAATACTAACTAGGATCGCCCGTCGTCGAAATTCGACGGTTATCATGCTTAATATGAAATACGGGGGAATTTCTTGTTCCTACGAACTTTTCCCTTCCCGTCAATTTCCATCGATTCATTAAATTTTTTTCCCCGTGGAAAATTCGAAGTTATATTCGAAAAATATTTCTTATTGGAACGATGACTTGTGTCTTCGATGTCAGACTGATAGTTGTTCATTATGTCAGGTTCGGGAGGAATTTTATTCAAAATAGGCATGAGAGACTAATCTATATGAAAGAACGGGTGGATACTTACGCCACTTTGATTGCTCTTTGAAGAGCTCCTAGGTTTCATAAAATAACCTAATTTTGTACATGAGTTTACCAAGGTTTTAGCCAACCGTGCGGCAAAGCATACGTTGTTGTGCACATCTACGCAAAATTACCTTTCCAATGGTGTACGTATTATGCGATTCGGTTAGGTAGAACGGTGTATAAGCGTAGCACAAAAATCGGCATTATATAGATAATAATAATGCTATCAACAATTTGGTGCATGATTTGTTTAGTCTTATTTTTGAAACTGTCCGTGTTCACCACGCATTGTAATTAGAATTACATCGCTAAAATTTCGCTTCGATATTAAGAGGGATTCAAGTGCCAACATTTTTGACAGTAGTGGAACTCTGAATTGGTACTAGAACTGTTCACGTGCTCTCTACCCTGTTATTCACAGTTCATCAACCCTTGAGAATAAACTATAAACCCCAAACACAAGAAAAATGGGCACTTTTTTAAACTTCAAGCAGAACCAGACTGTGAACTGACCCAGGCAATGTTCTAATTATTTTCCTTGAGGAATCGATGTTCCACTGATTTTATAAAACAACGTTCGCCCGTCGTCGAAATTCGACGTCGACGATTATGTATTTAAATACGTGCTACAAATATTTTCTCGTAATATATAGCAACATTTGTTTGGAACATGTGTTTAACAAGGTTCTACTTAACGGTACGGTAGAACCGGTAGAACGGTAGAACCTCTACGCGAAATTACCTTTCCAATGATGCCATTCGATTGAATCAAATATGCACAAGTGCAGGAAGCGATGTTTGTTTGATTTGTAATCTTAGCACAGGCAAGGGGACTAGAAATTAAAAAGACTACAGAGATCGGTTGACTTTACAGCTGACTGTCCTCTGGTCTATCGAGGAATTTAAGTGACTTTTCGACAGTTATTTACGTATTTTTGAAGCATATTCACGAATACATGAAAATCGCCCGCAAGTTCTGGAATGGCAAGCAATTTTAAGACTAGTCTGTTTAGTACTTCATTTCTGACAGGAGCAGACCTAATGTCGAACACATTTGACATAAAAGACGTTCTGTGTATTCTCTGAATATTTTCTTCGCTTGTCAGGCCAAATTTTAAACCGAACGGTGGTGTTGTGATCAGACATTATTTGACATACAAATCGCTTAAGGGGAACTTCGCGACGTTTTTGCATAAAGTTCCGCTGCAGATGTGCAATTTTACACACTGTGCGTCGGTAAATTCAGTTTTATTTGTGCACCATGCTCCATGTCTTTCGCGAGGAGAAAGGAAGTGATAACTGTGAAGCTTAAACTCCGCCAAAAACTGTGTCGATGTCAACAAAGACACCTCTGACTTTAGAGCTGAACATTAGACTTATGTGCAAGCAAATCAGATGAATGCCACTGAACTCCATCTCCTTCTCTTATCCACCTAATTTACAACCTCTATCCGTCTGCCAAATTAAATCACACACGCAACAAAAAATAAAAAAAATAAACAAATTCAGCAAAACAGCAAAAATCCCCCCTGACTCGGTAAACATTTACCAAACCGCACCACAAAAGCGGAAGACCAAAATGCCGTCACTTGGCTGAATAAATTGCCGCTCTAATCCGAAAACCTGTTATGCCATGAGAACCAATAATCAAATCTAAACCGACTATCACCAGATTCGGGCGCCGGAAATGGTCAAAACGATATTCAAATGACCATTACCGTGTGTTGCGGGCAAATAGTGTCACAGACGAAGCCACGCGATGGCGGTGGCGGTGGCTACTTACTTCCACCAGCTTTACATCGCCTAATCGGGTAAACATAATGGTCAAACCCTGCTCCCCCCCCCCCCCCCCCCTCTCAGCCGTCACAAGCCCCCGTCCGAGTGCTCAAGTCAAGTCTACTGCGTCGTCGCCACCATCAACGTCGGCGTCGTCGCCGTTGTGGTCTTCACAAGTACCATCTTCTTTTCTTTTCGTCAACGTTAAGCTTAAGCAGCGACTAGGTTACGAGGTCAACACTTTGTTTTCTTCTTCGTCGGTTCCATCAGCCACCATCCACCATCCGCCACCGTTCCCCTGCCGCCAGTGTTGGCCACCTTCGAGCGTGTCTTTTTCGTCGTCTTTCGACGGTGGCTTTTTCGCACATTGCATTTTAAGTTTTTTTTTTGTTTTTTCGTTGTTCTTCATTTGCATATATCTTTCTCGTTTCATTGACTTACTTGCCACGAGGTACAGATACGAAATTTATGCTGAAACACAAACCCAATTCACTTGAAAATAAACGAGCAGCAACAGCAACAGACACTCGGATACACAAAACTAATTTGTAAAAGAGCTGCTCACAGGTTAACAGATCCAATTTGAAATTATATAACCCGGGGGCCGCAGCGAAGGGGGCAGCTGTGAAAAACACTCGAAAAAAAAGAAGAAGAAGCCGCTCCAAAAGGAGGAGGATGTTGTAGCCATTCAAGTCTGAGGAATTGTATCTCAAAGTAATTTCCATTGACATGCCCTCAGATGAATTGCATTACACCAGTCTGCTCATTTAACTTGGCTCGCTTATCCGCCAAAGCTCCCCCCTCCCATGCCACCCGGGAAAAATTGCCCCAGCCCGAGGCAGGAGGGCGGATTTCTGACTGGACTGGATTTGGTGAATTCACTGGGATAAGGGCTAAATGCAAGCACAAAGGAAAATATGTGCGAAATGTAAACGGAACACAAAATGGAAACCCCCTCGATTAGATTAAAACCGGATTTACATAATAAGACAATTCAATTAAGCCCCCATTTCGCTGTGGAGCGAGCGGACGGACGACACGTCCGGAGACGTTGGACGTGTCACACGAGCGCTCACTTGCAGATACTAATGGCTCAAGTGTATGTGTCAAAAATGGAATTTGACGCTGACAAGTTCTTTGTTTACGAATGGGTTGACAGTTTTACGCTTTATCCGAGGGCAGGTACACAGAGAGAGAGAGACGAGAGAGACCTGCAAACTTCTTGTGTCTTCTTTCCGAAGAAGGGAAGGTAATCTTGAGTTAACCCTTAACCTTAATTGTTAAGAGGAAATTAATTAATGAATTGGTCGTTAATTGGATTTGAATATATACCAGCTTGCATTTCTTTTTTGTTTTTTTGCTGGACAATGATGAATTTGTGAAATTTGATGACATATCTCTGGAATGGAAGCAGAAGCAGTTTTGTCTTCGAATTGCTGAAGGGACAACAAATGCGTTTCAAATTACACATGGGATTAATCCTTTGGCAGTATTATGCTGGTGGCCGTGAGAAGGAATGTTGTGGTGTCTTTTTGGAAATAGAAACTGAATTTTTTTTTGTGGTTCCGGAAGAAAATAGGTTCCTTTCCCCATCATACGCAAGCATCCAGATCTGTTCATGTCCATTTTGTGGTTCCATAGGACGCCTATGTGAACTTAGGCGATATATTGTGCAGGTTTTGGCTTGATTGAGTTTGTGGCGTTGATTGGAGGTGAGTTCCTCCTATCCCGTGGAATTCTGGCTGAAGAACGTTAGGAGTGATTGCCACCACCACTTAGATGCTGTTTGGATCCATTTTTCTATCACTAACCAGTGAATGATACACCGATGCCTCGTTAGGGAGATCCAGGGGAAACTAACCGACACCTAAGAAGTACCTGCTGGTCTCCATGTGGCCTCTTCGGGGATTGTTCACTTCATTACTGGGTTTTCTGATGAAATTCGCTGTGTTTCGAATTTTTATATCTGACTTTTCTTTTATTTAGACTGCTAAATAGATAGTGGTGGCCCGTGGCGTTGTGGGTATGTGCGTCGACTCCTACGCACTTGGACCTACCTGTCTAGGTTCGATTCCTGGTACGACAAGAAATACTTTTCACGGCCCCACCTCTTTCGAGTCATTGACAATGCTCAAAGAGTATAACTGTCTAGAAAAAGCTCTCAAACTTGGCCGTTCGGAGTCGACATAAAATTGTAGGTCCGTTCCACTCGTGATAGAACAATAGCACGCACAGCACGAGTGGTTGCTGAGAAGCTTGACCCTGGTCCTCTACGGGCTGTAGCGCCACCCATATTATTATTATTAAATAGATAGTCGCCTAGCGTACTTATCCTTGTTCTTGCAAGGGCTGGACAGGTGCCGAGGTAGTGTAGAGTGGTTTCTACTTCTTCCGCATCTCTGCAGCTCCTGTAGATGTCGTTGTAAGGGGCTCCCATTCTTCTTGCATGTGAGCCCAGGATCACGACCTTACTGATTATATTTCTATTGAGGCTTAGGCTTAATTGCCTCGAAGTCCTACAAGTGTCCAGTTCCATGACGGCCTCCGTATGTAACATGGTTATTTTTAGTTGTTAATGCTGCTTTACATTAAACTATAATTTCTGTCACCCAATACAATTTCAATAAGCTCTTGAACTGTTGAAATGGATGAACACATTTTTAGGGAGATGCAATAATAATGCATACATGTCCCACTACAGTGAAAATACATATATCCAAAGATAAAATGGCTCCTAGTATACTGATGCTTCATCTCCCTGTTCTGAGCTGGTTGTTTGCTCTGCGTCTCTCATTCTCGCTTGAGAGACGATATTTACATTCTGCCATCTATTATTTGTCTTATTTTGTGTTAAATCTGCGAATTTGGTTTTAGTGGCATAATAAACGACCACTTTGTTTCCTGACTGATTTACCTGGCTCCAGTTGACTGGAATATCTCTAGAAACCGATCGCAATGTAGAGGTACATATTACCGTAATCAGTCGATGTTTACAGTACTGACTATCGATGTATCACCCAGACTCCCGAACCAGCCGTAATCTCAACCTGAAAAACACTGCAGTGAATGCAATGTCAGATTTTGAAAGATACTAGTCTTAGAAGGCTCAATTTATGGATGAATCAGTAAGTACCAGAAATAAATGAGTAAAGAGATATTCGACTTTGGCCATTTTTACCCCTAGTCCATGGCGGAAAATTTGAAGTGTAGGCCGTGAAGGATTAGTGTGTAGTGGAATTCCCTTGTATTTCACACATACTTTTACAAGATTCCCGGATTGACCACTATAATGGCGGAAAATTCGCGGATTTTTTAGCAACATGGCCGCCGATTCATGACGATTTGCCCACGATCATGTAGTATTATTCGGAGGGTGTTCAGAAGATGACTCATATTTTTAAGAGGACATATAATTGTAATACGGGCTTTCTTGAATAAAAAACGCTCTATTTGCAGGAGTACTTTGCATCAATTTAATTCTTCAGAGTAAAATATAGCTGATTTAAATGCCATGACTGGCAAATGAACTTAGTTTTATATCCTTCATTCATTAATTGTAAAAACGTCTGCAATTAAATTACATAATTTGTTAAGAGCAATGGATACAACTATACCTAACTCACACAAATTTGGAAATAACTTTCATCCCTATTTCTGTAAAACAAGTAAAATGAGCAAAGAAGAAGTGATTCAAGCAACTGTTTCAATAATATTAATAATAGTTACCAGTACACATGTTTCGTGTGAATGCATATGCAACAATACATACACTACTTCATGTGTATTCATTAAAAATTAGTGCATAAATAATTAATGTAAATAATGACAATATTATTTAGTCCTAGTATCTCAGACTGTAACTCTCAGAAAGCTACTTCATGAACATACGCTTTGTTCGTTTGCTTGCAAATAAGAACTAATTCACCCCAATACTATGGTTGGGGAAGGGTATCAGCTGTTGGCCAGCTGTTAGCAAGAGCTCCCACGTATTCACAGACAGGGAACGAAAAAGCGTATAAAAAACGCTGTCAGATGAAATCAAGGGGCAAGAGAAGAAGAAGTTGAATATCTCTTTACTCATTTATTTCTGGTAAGTACCCTTGGGGCGTACTGTCATTTGTTAAGCGATGCAAAATTACAGACGAATATGAGAGAGAGAGAGAGAGAGAGAGAGAGAGAGAGAGAGAGAGACAGAGATCATCTGCATTTATTTAAGTGCTTCCAGAGTTTTCGAACTGGCTGCCAAATAAAAACCAGCTTATGATTCCGTCTGAATTTTGTGTGCTGACGTTTGACAGATGACAGTACATGATGGTTATGTCAAATTCAAAAACTCCACCACGGCATTGTCTGGGCTGCTAATTTTATATTTACGTTCAAGATCGGCTATAAACTGAGTTACAGAAGGCTGTACACTTGCAGGACTTCGAGGCAATTATGGCCTTCAATTGATCCGAAAAAGAGTCCTAAGCCTCAATAGAAATATAATCAGTGTTACTTCGTCTTCACTTCTGGTTCAACCAGTTCACTTCCATAAAGAGATGGCGTTTGGACGTATTGCCGATTTAGTTACGGTTTAATAGCTATGATCAGAGAAAGGGAGTGTAGCATGCAGCGCCTTTGCTGTAGTTCGCATAAAAATTGTAATTAGATTGCACGTCATTCTCTGGATTATCTTGAGCTATGTAACAGAGCTCATCTTATCCAATACTGGCCACCTGACAACTTCCAGCATTGGCCTTACGACTTATGGCTGTTTATGGATCGCTTCGGGCTCGCTTCTGACTGATTCCTTGTAGATATGGCCTCTTTAAAGGTGCAAAGTGCGACCGCTGCTTTCTAGAACCCAACTAATTCTGTGAACGATCCAATACATTGGCTTGGTCGGAACATCTTAGCATATCTCCAACAAATTTTTAACAATGGGAACGTCAGATGTTTTAAACAGTGGCATCACTGATTCATTGAGCTGTTTATTGGCAATGATGTACTAATTTTGAGAAGTACTAGTCAGTGCGCGAGGACGGATCGGTAGGTACTCATGTTTGAAACCAGAGCGCCCAGCTGAAGGTGGTTGGCATTACTGTCATGTTATGTTAGATTGTGAAGTTCCTCAATTTCAAGCACAAAATGCATATGAGCTCGGTAGATAAAATCGGGCTTGGCCGATTCTAAAACTTCGTTTAAAAGGCGAATTTTTAAGGTCTCATCTGGGCCAGTGTTTGACATGGTACGTAGGTATTTAGGAAATGCACTTAGGCCAGAGTAGCCACATCGGTGTTCCGACAGAAAGAAAGAAAGATAAAGAGGGTATATATACAGCCATTTGGTATTCTCAGCAAATTTGACTAGCGCATTGACTGGTATTTTGCTGAGGTCGTTTAGACTGTCGAAGAATTAGGAGCATATGGTGGCTTTCCTGATTCAGGCAGGAGCAGGCCAGTTGCAAAGGAGGTGGTGAGTGTTTTGCTCCTCTTCTTCGTCTAGGCAGCTTCTGCAGAAGTCGTTGGAAAATAGGTGTAGTCGGTAATTATACCCACTGCAGTGCTAATTTTGGATCTCTTTATGGAGATCAGATGGCTTGATCTTTTAGGCTCAAGATTAGGCCAGATTTGTTTTGAGATTCGACAAGTACTACCTGTCGATCATCTGGCTTTGACTTTCTTTGCGTAGAGATTATTGAGCAGTAACTTGAAGGTGGCAATAGGGGTACCTACGATACAAGAGATACTATCAACTGGCATGTTTTACATAATCCGCTTGTACTCGAAACACAGTATCATGACTGACAACAGGAGTAAAAAAAATAAGATGAACATTTCAAAAAAGCGGGCAAAGGGCTACCAACTTTTCTTAATCAGTGCGATGCTGCCAAATCTGTCGCAACACAACTCATGCAAAAATCATTCTCACTTTTCCAATGACCGCCAAAAACTCAGCACTAATTCCGCTTCAACAACAGCTAACAGTGCAACACTCAACAGCCTCCAATTGTATCCCCCATCCACTCTGAAGGAACTTTAAATCAGCCAACCAAGGCCCACAAACGACCACGTGTCACACCGGCTGAACTTTTACTTTCATTGACGTTTACACATACCCTGCCAATTCGCAATCGAACTCGAACTATCCCAACGCCCAGCTGTCAGGCGATAAGTGCATTCACAATCTCCCACAGATGAAAAACACGAAAGAAAAAAATCGAAAAATTCACATAAGTCAACCGAACTACCTTTTGTGGTGTTTCGTTATTTTATTTTGCCCATTTTGCTCCACCAAATTACGACTACAAGCCAAAAAGATAAAACAGGAAAAATCACTTGATAAACAAGCTGCTGTTTCAATTTATTTCTGTCGAACACTTCTATTTGCACAACACATTTCAACTTTTGAGTCAATACCGCTCGCGCCTTGCCGCGCGCCGACTGCCGCGACACGCTGCGCCAATGACTCCGTTGGGAACTAGTCATTTTCTGAGTCATATGCTTTTTGCCGGCAACAGAAGAAAAACGAAACACCAACGTTGCCACAGAGAAAAAAAACCATAGAAGCAAAAAAAAGAAAAAAGGAATACTCCAAGATCGACCCAAGAACTGGCAACAAGTTCGGCAAAACAAAACAAAAACAGAAGAAAAAAAAACACAAGAACACATCCAAAAACGAAAAAGGAACGACTACGACAAGTTTTGTTTTTGCCCGGAAATGTTATCACGCTCTTAATGGGTCTTTTATCGCCATTAGATGTCAGTGGTGTTCTTTCTTTTCTTTTTTTTTCTTTCTCATTTTGCGCGCGCTGAGTGGAGTCGCCTCTTGTGCCATGTGCCTCGGGGACGGGTGTTCTTCTTCGAAATCAATTTGACAAGATCTGCCTGCATGACATAAGATACACAAAATGACATTAATCGGCCTGATCGATGCCTGATGACATTAGCGAATGATGCTTGGGGAGAAATGTCAAACCTTCATGGCAACGAATATACGGGAAAAGGATTGAATTTTGACTTTGAAACGTGATGTCATGGAGTAGACAAGGAACTGTGGAGAGCTTAGTGGTCGCAGGCTGTCAGAATGATGGTTATGGCTTTACCATTCAAAATCGAGACTCATATGCTGAGTCATTGTCAAATTTGATTTTGCTTAGGTTCTGTGCTCTGCCAACTGGTCACCGACCATTGACACTCCTTTTAAATTATTTGACAGATGGAAGTATCAAATGTCAAATATATGGCGTCTTTTGGGCATCATGCCTGTTTATCTTGTTCCTTACAAATTTTAAGAGCATCAATAATTGACATTGAAGATATGTCGATCCTCGAGATCTTCATTCATTTTGTCGTCCGACGGCATTTGAGAAGGTAAATAAGATCACTTGCTCAACGACTAAAATAGTCGTCAGTAACTTGCAGACGCTTCTGGAGACCGTCCGCATCAGAAATATGATTGATTACAAGATCAAGTGGAATTTTTCGCCTCCTAAATGTAGCCGTAAACTCTGATTGATTGCAGTCGATTGACGTTCGGGATGCTCTCGAGATCATATCGACTTGTTCAAACTATTCTATCTGCACAAAACAACGACATGCAATCTGATAGAAAATGAATTAATGTCCATTAAGTTGCAAAAACGACATGGACATAATAACCATTTCGTAGTTTCGTTGAGTTTCGTTAAATTTACATAAAAATATCTAAAAATTCGAAATTTGAGTAAAATATTGAAAGCAATTATAAGTAAACCATATCCAGCGAAGTGCCATTAATAAAAGCTGTTCAAGATCTTGCAGACTTCAACATTCAACAATAGCGTCGGTGTTTTTTTTTTTTTAAAGAATAACAGAATTATTGTCCACTTATTTTTCTGACCATTTTGCAAGGGAAAATGCATAGTTTGGTGTGGTCTGGTGGACTCATCGAAACATACTGTTTGCAAAAATCAGGTTAATCAGGATATTCAACGGTACATATAGCCATGAGCCATGATAAATGACTTTTTCGTTTGCCAATTGAATTGTGAGAGAAATGTGGAATGTTCGTGTCATTTTGCGTATAAAGTTTGATGAATACGTAATTTGTCATAAATTCGTCTCATGGATCTTGTGGTTTAACGCCTTTTGTACTTATTTTTGCATATGTGGTTCAGCTCGTCTACGCTAGCAAACCAAAAATAATCGCAATACGGCCAAAAATATTTGAAAAGTGGCCGAAAACCTTCTCTCTGGGATGACAGTTGATGACAGACCCAGTCGTGGTGGGAATGCGCATGGACTTAGTTGTTTTTAAAAACTAATTACACAAAATGTATTCTCTCGATTGAACATGAACAAAGACTAGAAAATGTATTAACCCGTGTTTACCCAAGTTGTCCGCCTGAATGTAGCCGTTAGTTAACTTGTTTGTACTCCAATCGCAATGAATGACATTGTTAAAGGTTTGTCAGCTTTGCAAGGAAACATTACAAAAAGCCACGATTTTTCAGTGATGAGAATAAAAAAGACAGTTAGGGTAGTTTGCTGTAAGCATGTAGAAGGTTACTAGTTCAGGCCAATCAGCTGAAGACTGTGGGCAACGTTGTAGATGTCCCATCAATCGCCACTTGCTAAACATAGGGTTGCAAATTTAATTTTCAGGCTTCGTTTTACTTCTGTGATGTCTGAATTCTGACATCAAACCCATCATGTGAAACTGAAGCACACTGACATTAAAATAAGGGCACGCAAGTACCCACTTACTACAGAACAATCTAAACCATTCATGGCTCTCTCCTACCGTGGTCGATGCAGTCATTGTCTGTTCAATTGCATGTTCTTAGGCTCAAGTAGTAATTGAGGAACATACCCCTGATCGCTAAGGCGAAGCTCGTTCTGAATAAGCATTTGATCTTCCTAGAGTTTAGAACAGAAGTGCATAAAGCTTGACGGCGGCAATTCAGGTGCCTGTGTTCAATGAACGTCGAGCGGCTTCTGTTTGGGCCGTAGATACGTACATTGAGGCTGTTTAACTAATTCGGTATAAGGATTATCATCAAATGAATATCAGAGGAAGACTCTATAATGTGACAGTGTACAAGTTGGCAATGAGCGCTGAAGTTGACTGCTTGAAAAATCAACTTGAACGCATCCAATTGACCGACCGTTTTTGTGTACACTCAACAGAGTCGGCGTTGTTCATTTAAAACAAATGTTATTCGTACCAATCCGATATGAAACAAAGGTTTCAAAGCATCAAAGCAACATTTGGAGTGTCCGGGATTGACCTGGGTCTCAACCAAGAAGCCTCTCCAGCCAGCACGATCTTTCTCCAGCTGCCTCCAGTTGCGCACACCAAGTTGGTTGAGGTCCTTCTCCACTTGTGTGCACCATCTCTTTCGAGGACGGCCTTTATTGCGTTGTCCCAATGGCTCGGAATCGAAGGAGTGTCCATGTTATTTTTTTAAGCTGAGAACAAAATGCTGCTGAAACTGTGGGAAACATTAATTCGACTTCGAAAATTGTATCGATGCCTTAATTGTCAGGAAGTTAGTTTAGAAAGTACAATGGACTGAGTTTATCTCTTGAGGACGATTCACCTGAGCAGCAAGATGGTTTGAAAAATTAGAACTTCAAGTTGTTCAGTGTCATGCTGAAGAACTTTTAGAACAGTCACGCTTTGTGCGAGAAACACAATAATGCGCTGGTACTACTATCTCACATGTAGTCCCCAGGCATTCTTTGAAATGACAATTCAATTTCTAATGGAAATGTCAGAACGCAAACGAGCGAGTGTTTGTCAGGAGAAATCAACTAGAAGAATACCTTCTTTTTCTCTTTTACTGATTGAATAAAGTGTTCACGGACCAATTAGAGAATTGCATTTACATGACGCACCGATTTATTCACACAATTGTGCGTAAATATGAAACGATTATCGGTCTTTCTTCATTAACTGCCAAAAAATGCGTGAATAATCGGCAAAACTGTTGTGATTATCAGGCAAATTCGTCGGTGGATAAGGTGACAATCAGCTGTGAAGTCGGCTATCTTTAGGGTATGAGCCTACTTTATTTCTAGTTGTTGCGTTAGATTACGTAGTTCTCATTGATCACATTTTTTTTTAACAAATGTTAGCACAACACTGTATTTTCGACTGCGTCATAGTTATGCTTGTTGCACGTCATCCGACGGTAGCTCGGACGCAGCATTGTGTTTTGGGCATTTAGCAGAAAGCATTGCTTACCGTTGCGAAGCCAAAGTTATGTGATACACTGAAGCAAAAAAAATATACCATTTATGCGATAAGGAAAGCGGAAAATTCTTGTATGGCAATGCAAAAAATAACGCGGCAAGTCCTATTCTCCTTGGACTAAGAAGTTCTCCAGCGTGTATGACGTACTCCCCAGATTGTGCCCGCCCTGACTATCACTTCGTTTAAAAGACCAACATTTCTCCACATTTGAAGACGTTTGAAACTGGCTTGGTGAGTGTTTTGCCTCGAAACGGCAGAGTAGATATTTTGAAGTTTTGATTTGGTTTGTTGTTTTGACGATTTTCAATGAAGCTGAATTCAATAAAACGCCGCTCACTTTCAACATGGATTTTTAAGTCACTCACTTAACACTCACACTTAATCAGTCACAAACCTGCGAAATAAAGAAGTCAGCATTTAGAGCAAGTCTTGTAATAATTTATGATACGTTTACTGTTCTTCTTGTTCTATTGCAAGGCCTTTAAACCTTATGTCGATACTGAACAGAGGTTTTGACAAGCTTCTCATGACATTTTCACTTAGTTTATCCTTAACTTCCCTCGATTCCAATTCGATAATTTTGAGTACAAACAAATGCACGACCGCAAGCTTCTTAGGCTTTGATCGCCAGGCTGAATCATGCATTTTTACTGAAGGGAAAAAAAGTTGATGACATTTAGTCGACTGACAGGTGCAAACTTCAACAAAAATCTTCAATCCAAAGCTGACTTTAAAGAAAATATTGTTAAAACTATTTCTTTGAAACGTCTTTCGTTGTCATTCGATTTTTTAGCTGTCAACTGTCAGAAGTGACGAAATTAATGCAATTTTGACACAAAGTGTTAGTAGTTCCACTTCAGAGCAAAAAGGCGCCAGAAATTAAATCCAATTTTTTCAATTTCTCCCTGCTACACGATAATTGTGAGGTGATGAGGACAGTTAAAGTGTCCTCGAATAAAGAGCTATCCACGCCGTCGGCGAATTCACATCAAACGCCTTTCTGTATTAAGCCGTTTTCAAGGACTTTCGCGAGGACATATACGACGTGTCAGCAACTACAGCAATAACCTCGTTGATTAGGGGAAACATTTCCAAAGGCGAACACCTCAAACAAAAATCGGAATGTCATTCACTGAACACCGCTTCGCGCTTCGATTTGATTCTTCCAATTCATTGACGTCTCTCCCAATTTAGCTTCACTCGCAGTCCCTGAACCCCAAGTTTCCCGTCGGCGGCGACGGCAAAAGGAATTTCACAACATCACCAAGCAATTAGACAGACATTGTGTTCTGTAACCGAATCTATATTCAGCTGCAGTACATTCTGAAATCCAAATAAAATCACAGCCATGGCCAATAAATCAAGCCGCGCGCCTAAAACCCCAAAAAAAAAAACGACTCAAAATACAAAAAAAAAACGCAACACTGCGGGAGAAAATATGACGCAATGAGTCAAAATAAAGAAGAGTCAGGCGAAAGGGAAAACCACGAAATCACCTACAACAACAACGGAGCGACGACAAGAACATCAACCGACTTCGACACATCGATGAGGAAGAAAAAAAACAACATTAATTCGCCGCAATTAGCCGCATGTTGGGTACGTAAATTGTTTGTTCCGTCGTCGTGTCGTCTGCAGAATGAATCGTGTAAACTTGTGATTTTGTGTTCGTTTGACGTTTGTTTAGTTACACCCACAACACACCGGCCACACTGTAGTGTCAGTGTCAGTGTCAGTGCGGGAGTTCGACAGGGATACTCTCAAGGGATACTCACGTTTATAGAGGAATTTCGAATAATCGCAATCCATGGTTGAAAAACGATGGTCAATGGTCGATGGTAGTCGATGGTCGATGATGATGATGATGTTGATAATAAAGTTGATTTTGATGACAGCTACCGATGACAACGGTGATTTTTGTTCTTTTTTTTTCGTGATCGTCTATTGACTTAACTCCTTTTTCTGATTCACACAGATAAACAGAACGGACAATCAACAAGAAAACACACAATTCTGATCTGAACTGATAACGAACAATTGCAAATTGGCTCTGTTTAAATACAAAGGGACACCACTGACGGCACAGCACAGCACGGTACACAGCACACTGACACTGAGATGACAGAAGAGAGACGACGACAATCAATTGATTGAATAAATATTTTATTTCTGAATTATTTCTTTTCTCTTATTCTTATTTGATTCGATTTGGTTGCACAAAATGCGGCTGATTGTTGTGAGAAATCCGCACTGAAGGCAGACAGACAGACACACGCACTCACAGCACATTCAAGCTGACGCGCACCGAGCAAAGGGACGAGCACGGGTTGGTTGGTTGGTTTGTTCTTCAGCACTTCCAGTGCACTTGTCTATCAATTTAATTAGATTATCAGTGAATGACTGGCGGGCAATCAGCCATCAGCCCAGCGTGGAGCGTTTGCATTGATTCGTGCGATTCGATTCGCTTTGCGGATTATCTCTCTGTCAGGCGAAGTGTCACCGATGAGTTTTGACACCTCGACGATACTGTTAACTATTGCTCTCGCGAACTATCAAATATCCACAAGTAGGCACATAGTGCTTCGAAAACATTGATTTAACCCGCGAACCTGTAAGCTTTCCACATTCATGGTCTTGACAGATGTCAGATGGATTGGGGGGTGTTTAATTTTTGACTTTTCTTTTTTATTTATTTTTTTTTTTATTCTATTTGCCACCCTCTTCCGGGAGCGTGCAAGGAAACGCGCGAATCGAAAGCTGAAAATCCTCCTTGGAACGAATACCTACGAGAATTACACTAGTTTTCTACGATACGACGGCAACGATGCAAGTGTTTAGCTCAGCAACGAACGATAAATTCTCATGGACGCGACGGCAGTATAAACAAAACTACTGACTGAATGGGTTGGCTGGCAGGCGGCGGGCGGGCATTCAGTAAAGACTCTGCTCGACGTTCATACGTTTGTTGTTTTTCCTTCACGACGAGCATGAGATACCCAGAGAGCGGTGTACGCGTGGCTATGTGTGTGTGTGTGTGTGTGTGTGTGTGTGGAGAAGAGAAAGAATCAACCCCCACTTTGATTCAATGCCTCTCGTGTCTCTTTCTCTGGCACTCTCTCATCTCACTCACTCAACAAAGTCGCTGAGTGCGACGTTCTCCATATGTGCGTTCTGATAAATCACTCAAAGCGAATGTGACTGAGTGAATGTGTCCAAAGGGAGGAGAGTACCGCTTTGAGTGAACACCGAAAGTGACCCATGGAGTGTCACACACACACACACACACCGGCATACGGATACGACTCGCGCTCTTCTTGTGCTTCCCATTCCACCCTCTCCGACGGCAACGACATCGGGCAGGGTGGACTCATTGTGTTTGGTTGTATCTTTAGCTTTTGATATTCATCTTTTATCTTAAGCTGTGTGAATGTTAAAAATTATGTTTAATTTATGTATTGCTTGGCGAGTGACAACATGACAACGGTGTTGCCAGATGCACAGGGGAATACATTTTTAGTGTTTGTCAGAATTTAATGGATTTGCTTTGATTATTTTTAGATGATGATTGCATTTTGCTAAGGGTGAATGTAATGGAAATTTGGGACTGGGAAATGATGGATATTTTAGTGAAACTGATCTGGGACTTGAATGCAGAAGAGGTAATATGAACTTGACGGTTGAAGGCTTCAGAATTAAGCACAGAAACCTGCCATGATTTGGTACCTTGGGGAACATATTCTACACCTACAAAAGGTGATCAGATAGCCATGCTAGATTCTCCAATTGTTCTGCTTCAGTAGCTGTCAAAATAACCAACCACACCCAGCTGTCAAAATATTGAGTAAGGATTGCCATTTCATCGTGCATCGTTTCCCCCTTGTCGAACCGGCAATTATTATTTAAAACTATCGCAATTCCGTCTCAGTTGGAAGTACACTTTGAGGTCGGTCGTCAACATTCTTCAGTGCGCAGGAAATTCGTCGCGTCGTGGTAAAGTTTGAGCCCGAGGTCACTCTTTTGAACCTGAAGCTACTAACCAGACAGATTGGTGTAGAGGAAGCAGACAGAAAAGACGATTTGGCGCCGATCAACTGAATTGGGCATCGCCAAATTCAACCCGGCTTATGCGTTTTGGACCTACCTCCGAATAAGACTATGCTGACGCAAGCATTGGACACAGCCGTGAGTTCGCAAATTGGACGTTGTTTGCCTGAAATCCGGATTTTATACGATTAGACGCTGAGCCGTCTAAATCAGCGAGCAAAATTGGTCTGTTCCTCATCAACAAGTGTTCGACCAGCAAAGCATTCAGAAAGATTGACTATTTGGTGTGGATGGCAGCATATCGGACCAATTTTCTTTCGAAATGAGGAAGAAGACACCTTTATCGTCAACTGTTACAGGTAGACAGCGATGTTAACCGACTTTCTATGGTCAGGGTTCGACATCAAATCAATATTTTTTGGCTGTGGTTCCAACAAGACAGCGCTACATGCCATACAACCGACGCAATACTCAAATTATGAAGGAGAAACTTGGCGACTTGGTCATCTCATGGCGAGCGTTCATCAATTGGCCGTTGCAATCATGCGACTAGACACGACTAGACACCACTCGACACGTCGATTCCTTAGTCTCGTTGATACTAGGGGTTATTTGTATTAAAACTATCAACGATATTAAGGAATCGGCTTTATCGAATCGAACTTAGCCCTCTTCATAGCCAAGCAAAGAAGACTCATTTGACTGCGCCAACTACCGAGGCATCATTCTCCTTAACATAGCGTACAAGATCCCCTCAGCCGTTTTGTGTGAACGCCTGAAACTATCCATGCTGGTTCCTTATCAGTGCGGTTTCAGGTCGGGAAAGTCCACCATCGACCAAATCACGGTCGGATCCTGGAAAAGACTCAAGAGATGCAGATCGACACCCACCACCATTTCGTCGATTTCATGGCCGCATATGACAGCGTGCATAGAGACGAACTATACAGCGTCATGTCTAGTTTTGACACTCCTGCCAAACTCGTCAGATTGTGCAGGATGCCGAGGGAGAACTCTCGCAGCTCCATCAAGGTCGGTAACGAAATCACCCAGACCTTTAATGTCCAAAAAAGTTTTAGACAAGGCGACACACAACATCATACTTGAGAAGATCGTGCGAAACTCAAACATCGACACCAGAAGCACGATCTTCGAAAAGTCCGTTCAACTGCTTGCTTACGCGGACGACATTGACGTGATTGGACGAACACAGTGAGCCGTCAATGAGACGTTTGCTGGCATTGAAGCGGAAGTGTCTAAAATGGGTCTAGCGGTAAACGACGCCAAAACAAAGTATTTGCTGTCATCAAGGAAGGACGCACAATATCGAAGTCTCGGACAAAGCGTCATAATGGGCAGCTGAAACTTTGACGTAGTCAAGAACTTCGTCTACCTCGGCTCTGAAGTAAACAGGGACAATAACACGAGTACCCAGATCAAGTGCAGAATTACTCTCGCCAATCGCTGTTTCTTTGGGCTCAAGAGGCAATTGAGTAACAGAGCCATCTCTCGAAGCACCAAGCTGACTCTATATAACACTCTGATAATCCCCGTCCTGCTCTATGGCGCAGAGACATGGACGCTATTGAAAGCGGGTGAAGAAAGTCTTGGTCCTTGTGAGAGAAAAGTTCTGCGTGCGATCTTTGGCCTTGTTTGCGTTGATGGAGGAGGAGATTCAACCACGAACTGTAAGGGCTGTACAGCGGCATGCACATAGTTAAGCGTCCTCGGATCCAACGCTTAAGATGGCTAGGCCACGTCCGCGATCAAGATGGCGCACACAAGTGGAGAAGGACCTCAACCAACTTGGTGTGCGCAACTGGCGAAATATCGTACTGGCTGGAAAGGCTTGTTAGTAGAGACCCAAGTCCACCCGGACTGTAGCGCCAAACAAAGGAGAAGATAGACAAGCATTTGAAGGGTCAACAGGGACATTGAATCAAGCACTTTTCGTAAAAGGTGATCTGGTGATGTCACCTTGTGGTTTTTAATTAATACTCGCTAATGTACTATCAACTTCTGAATTTAAGGAGCGTTCATATACAGACATTCAACAGTCCAATTCTTATCTAGGGGCCTTATCGCCGTTCTTATTCTAAAATCTAGATTCTAAATATTTCTCTAAATCGATCGGAGTAGACTTAGCCGTGGACCTGACTTCCGTCTTTAACTACTGCATTCGATAATGTGAAAGCAGCATGAGGTTGAATAAAACTAGAGTCTCCCAAAACAAGATCATTCACTGCGCTGCCGAAATTAATTGCATGGCTGCCATCACTCTCCAATTGCTCATGTTTTTCTTCGTCTTTTTTTTTGTGTGACGCAAAAGTCCATGGTCAGCTTGCCTCAGTCAACAAGCCCCAACCAGCTAGCACAAACTCCGGATAATTGCTCGCGTTGCAAGCAATTTTGCTGAGGTCCTTCTCCACTTGTTTTGTGTCGAAAACTCTACGGACCGGAGCCAAGTTTTGCATGCGCTCTACATGGCCCATGTAATGAATCTGGTTGACGCTTGACTGATAAAGTGACAACCAGGTAGTATTTTAAAACGACAACAGTTCGGCTTGACGTATGTGATCGAAACAGAGATGTCGAATGTGGACCACGAATTGGATGCCCGGATTACTTTCGCAGGCTTCTGATAAATGTTATGTGTCAGTTTGATCTGTTTGTGACTTCAAAAGTGCAGAAATGTCAAATAATCAACATCATTCTAAGACCAAATGTATTTATTATTGCTGTGACGTGTCGTGGTGTATTGGCGAGTCATCGAAGCGTGGTAATTGGGTCGCACAAAAACCACTATTAAGCTCCATGAGCTGACAAAGGCCATGAACGAACATCGTTCCATGTGGCCGAATCATTGGATCACTTGTTTCCAGTCCTAATTGACAGACATTCCTTTGAATGGAAGGATACGCATCTCCTCATCTGGCCTGATCCCAAGAACATAGTCAACTGATGATAGGGGTACAACCGTTGTTTGTTAGAAATTTCACTTGTTTCACAAATGGTTCGTCCCTTCAATTCACCCACAGACAACTGCCTGGGATTCTCCAACCATAATTTCAAAAAAAAAAAAAAGAAAACATTCAAAAACAAACCTCAAAGCAAATTGGTTTAAACCCCCTCATCCACCTACGACATCGATTACAAAACAAATTGATCCCTCAGATCCATGGGACAATAAGCTACCGACTTCAGAGGTCGACGAGCCCCATCCAAGTCCATTCACTTATTCAGTATCCATTCAATAATATTCAAATCAGACGCCGAAACTGACCCATTTCCGAGTGGCACCGCTGACCAGAATCCATTCCCATGTTTTTTTGTTCCTCATCTCTCTGCTTTGTCGAAGCTGTCGTCAGGAGGAGTGTGTAACCCAGTGTCGGCCACCACATCGATTTCAAGTGAATGAAAGCGACGCAGTATTTCCCATCAAGCCAGCCGGGAACAAACGGACGACGACGACGACGCACGCACGACGATGAAGCTGAGGACGATACGACGTGCGGCAGAAGGGTGCCTAGATGATTGGAGGAGTGGAGTGGGCTAGGCTGTCATTATTATGAAATTACTGATAATCGATCTCACCCCACCACACACACACACGCTCCCGATGAATAGCAGATTAATAAAAGAAAATAACAAGACAAGACGACGAAGAGGCAAACAAAACGATGAGCAGGCGAAGGAGAGGGAAAAAATGTAAATGTCTCCTCTCTCATGAATAATTCACCAATTTGCTTGTTTTTTTTTTTATTTTGTCCCGTGTGTGTACGAAAAAAGAATTTAATAATGAACTCACCATTCAGACCCACGTACGACAGACGAGCAGACGGGGACGACAGCGCTAGAGCAACGAGTGCCACGGAGGAAGACGCAGGAAAGTGCCAGATCCAAGCAGGAGCAGGAGCCCTCCCCCCACACCGCCCAATTAAATAAGAATTTTCTTTTCTTTTGTCATTAAATATTAATTCTGCTCTTGGGCTGTGTTGTGTTATTTTTTTTTCTTTCTCCGTGCGTTCGGCCCTTTCGAGAGGGTGTCCGCCGTCGTCGCGTTGTATTCACTGGACATAACCCGTAAGCAGCGGCGAGAGCGTCGGGGGAGCCAAGGGAAATCTGAGTTAATACATGCAACGGATTATGAGGGAAAATTGTTGAAGTAATTTAACGTGGTGTGTGAATTTGCATTCTGTTTGTTCGTTCGGGTTTTTCTCCTTGTATGCGGCGCTCGCTGCAACAGTGCGAATTGCAATTCAGAATTCCAGTGTTGCCACATAGGAAAAATTATGTATGCGAGCCGGGGTGGCCATGTCGGAAAAGGAAGACTCGTGGTCTTGATATGATGATCAAGCAACAACATCGCTTCGATTCCCGACGCGAACAGCAGTATAACTGACGACTCCAGGTCGAGACTCACGAAAAAGCTTTCCAAAATTTCGCCCTTCAGAGTCGGCATTAAACTGTAGGCCACCTCCACTCGTGAGGGAACAATAGCACAAGACGAGTGGTTGCTGTAGAAGATCCTGATTAGACCCTGTTGAGCAGCCCATAATCTAATCACAATTCAATTACTCTTTCCTTTGGTGGCCCTACCGATAAATTCAGCTTTCAGCTAAACCAATTGGCTGGTCCGGATGGTATTCCACCAGAACATTGGAAGATGCTGGTTAAACAGAAACTTTTCTATTCATTCCACTCTCAGGGGTACTTCTAAGTAAAAAGCACCTGTTGAGCTCATTCCTTAAAATTACAAATCTTCGTCACTCTCCTTTTAGCAAATCGTAGCACTAACAAACCTTCTTCCCCAGGAAACGCTGATAAATCATAAGCCCATGAAATATCTTGAATCGCGGAAGCTTCTGAATGATCGACAGCAACATGCCCTCTGGCGATTTCATATTTTAAGAGTTTGTCATCAAGCCGAAAATTAAAAAGGCCCTCTGGAACAGTTTACTTCTGACATCCCTCAAATAAGCGTTGGTGATCCCCCATGCTCTGTTCTCTCTCTAACACTCTTTATCATGTTTTGTTCTGTCCCCGACAATCTTTCTCAGTTTTATAAATGAGCTCTTGTCAGCTACTTCTGAGCCAATTCACTCCTTGGCTGATGGCAGCACTCTCCTATTCGTCAGAATTGATTGAAAAGCCCGTCGAAGCATCGTCTAATTTCAAAGTGTCCATAATTGCATCTCAAAAGACAGCCTTTACTTGTGTTTTCTATCACACAAAATTGCCCGGAAGCAATTTCAACAAATTTAACGAAACTTAACGAAACCCAACGAAGGGCTTTTTATGGTTACAGTGTATCACATCTGTTAACTCAAGTCTGTCAAGATACTTACAAAAAAAAAAACGACCTCCATCTGTGGAAACCGAAGTGAATTTTTAATTAAATCTTTCACCGGGGAGAAATACCGGATGTCTTCATCAGCCACACGTTTACCTTCCTTCTCGAAAGCAAATTCGACAAACGTTGTTGCCTTGTCGCCGCCTGCGATATCGCAAAGCAAAAAGGAACGAAACTTAACGAAATCCAACGAAGGGCTTTTTATTGTAACAGTGTATCATTTCTGTAAACTCAAGTCTGTCAAGATACCTACAAAAAATAAACGTCCTCCATCTGTGGAAACGCGAAGTGAATTTTTAATTAAATCTTTCGTTGAATTACCGGATGTGTTCATCAGTCAACAGTGCGCATTATTCAACGTTTGGCTTCCTCCTCGCAAATAAATTCGCCAAACGTTGTTGCCCTGTCATCGTCTGCGAAATCGCATAAATCACTTCAGAAATCATCTCATAAGTGTGCCAATATATTCCACAGACAAACAGCTAACAATTCGTCACAAGTGTCATCGAAATAAAGCGCATGTCCAACGCCTAACATGTCAAGCATAAATTTCCCATAAATCCTCAGCAAACAGACCGTATCTTCAGTTGTTCCTTAAAATTAAAACAATAAATATCCCACACACACACAGCCATCCCCATCCAATGACATATTAACAGCCAATAATCAATCTCAAAGCACAGCGCCAGGAGCCAGGATGATCGACCAGGCCACCTCCTTGCAAATCGATTGACAACTCCCCAAGGAGCACTTGACATTGATTTCCCTACCCCGACGGCCTTTTATCTCCTTCCGCTAGCCGGTTTTTTTTTCTACGTTTAATTTACACGCGCTCCTGGTCTGCAGGCGACCCTCAAAGAGACAAGCCCAACATAAAAACCAATAAAAACATCTTAAAGACCCCGAATCATCGTCACCCCCGCCTCTGTGATACATTTCAACACCCCCACTGTCTTCGTCATCAACCACCAGCAGCAACAGCAAACGACAAAGCGCCACCAGCTTTTGTCAATAAACAATAAACACCCCTTGCCGAACATTATCTTAATCACCGATCCACCGAGACAATAATAATTTGTAACCCATCTCGTCGAAAGCTACTGCCGCAACCACCCCTCCTCGGTGCGGCGCAAGCAACCAGCCGACCAACACGACCCGGCACGGCCCGGCCCGGCCTCATGCAAAAGTCACTTTTATCCACGCTCGATGTCTTCCAGAAACCAATAAACAGGAGTCATTCCGTTTAAGTGAGAGGATAAGCAACATCGGGGGATGATTGCATGAGCAACAGTAGGTATCTGGAAGTGGAACCGAAGAAGGGAGGGCAAGTGGAGCGCGTACCGCAGGAGAGAACGAGAGAAGCACAGACAGAGAGAAGGACAGAAAACGTAAACGACACTCAAAAAGCGATTCCAGCGAAATCATGACATGACCTTTACAACGAAATCAACAGAAATTTCAATTTGATTCAACTCCACGCAACGCTTCAACCACCACCCGCTCACTCTGGCTACAGCCCACACACATACACGGACACACACGCGCGCAAACATGAAACGAGGGTGCGCTTCGTTCACTCATCGCCAAAAGAGAGCCCCAAGCGCACACCGCTACCGTACCGCCCCGCAAGAGTGCACGAGTGTTTGTGCCAGCAGAGAGAAATTGAGTGGAAGATGGCCCAAATCATCCTCAAGGACTGCCGATGGCCATCATCGCCGAGTGCGTTCGTCAAACTTCAATCGAAATTCGACACCCACTTCGGTGGAAAAATAAAGCAGACCCTGATAGGTTTGAAAGTGGCCGTCGTAAATTAAGGGCGGAACACGAGGACCGCTCTCGATTTGCATAGCGTTTGTGTTGTGTTCCGCCGTCGCCGTCGCCATCAGCCGTGTGCCTGTGCGTCGTCGTCCCCTCTTTGGGGACGCTTTTCGCTCTTCGTTCGTCGCTATTACGCTCTCTTCGACGACGAACGAGACGAGCACGACTGCAAGTAGCATGCGCGATGGATATAAATTTCGCAATAGATAAAAATATCTTTCGCACACATAATCAACAATCAACAAGGCCTACGAGGTGCTGGCGCAGAGGTGCGGCGCGGCGGTGGGGCTGAAGGAGGCCAGTAGCAACGCAGCAAGAATCAAACGAAACGGTGGTCATAAATAAACTCAAAACAGAAACAAGAAGTAATAAATAAATGAAAAGCGAATGCAAAGTCGCACACACGCACACTCGCGCCCATACGCAGCGCAGTGTGGTGGAGTGGGAGCGAGAGGCAGATATGTATGCAGGTGTGAGGTGTTGCGTTGCGTTGCGGCAGCATTCTGCCGAGTTGCCAGACGTACGACTTACAAGGTGGCGATGGGAGCAAGCATGCCGTTCTATCTAGCATTACTCGAAAAAATCACGTGCTTGATCAGGGATCGGAGATCATGGACATTTGGCAAATCATTTGCAAAGGATTAGGGCAGATTTACGATTTATTTCGAAGCTGGCGAACTCGATAGAAAGGGCACTAGTTTGGAGCTCTTTCTGAGTGGAAATCTGCAAAACATCAACTGAAGCTTGAGACGGTCGATCACAACAATTGCAAATGGTTTAGCGGCACGGGGTGGCTCAATACGAAGCGATTATTGTCTGGTCTCAATCCGAGGCGATCACGCAGTCTGATCAGAATAAGTGGACCTACTCTCAGGACTCCTATTGGCGTCATCACTAGACCTGCCTTCACAACGACTTCTGCAGAGGCTGTAGAGACGAGGAAGAGGAGGAATCCCCTCTGCAGATGCAGCGACCTCTCCTTCCGAAGAAGAACCAAGCAGTATTGTTGTCAGCCAACTTTGTGACTTCAATCTGGTATCGACCTCAAATGAAACATTAAAACATACGATCACCTACATCAAACATGCGTTGGAATTGAGTAAAAATTGTCTGCAAATGTAAAGTATTTTAGAATAGCAGAACAGATGCGACTATAGATCCGTTTGACATACGAAATATGGGGGAATTTGACAGCACGTGTCTGGCTCGACATCTTTATTTCCTGTCTTGGTTAACTACATAGATCGTGACTTAAGACAACCTTAAGAGCCTCGATTTGTCCTGTGGACGCTCCTTTTAGAGCATCTTTTAGATCAACCATTTTGGGAATTGAGTGATGGAGCTCTATCTCGAAGAATAAAGCTGACTTGATCCAAGCCAAGTCGTTGATCATCGCAGACTTGGCCTACGGTGCAGAAACATTAGCATTTCCAGCAGCGGATGAAGAAGTCGTTAATATGTTTAGGAGAAAAGTTTTCTATGCGGTCAATGGTCCAGTTTGCACCGAGGACATCAGAAGAGGACGATTGAATACAAATTGTTTTGGGAACCACCATTAGAGTGCTCGTTTTCAACTCCCTGACGAACTTCCGGTCTCCTTCCGGTCCAGGAAGTGACATGGCAATCGGTTTGCCTCTTGCCGATCCGACATTACACGTCCCTGCTGAAGTTGTGAATTGGAGTGAATTGGACAGAACTGGCTGTTTGGTTGTGTCGTCAAGTGCACAATTGATCAACCAAGTCGGTGTATTTGGAACCAACTCGTTCACGAAGATCGAAAGTTGCAACGCCTTCGGGAGATGGAAGAGATCCCCTTCAAAAATCGGAATCACTTTATGGAACTAACTACTGGCCACTTCCTCTATGGAAATCCTCTAAGCGTCGTACCCAAGGGGATGTCTTCAACATCAAGAGGGAATGACACTAGGAGCGGATCCAAAAATATAATCCGTCGTTTCGGAAAAAGGATGTTGTCGGAATACGCCCCAAGGCGGTCTATGGCGGCGCACACAACTGAACCAACCAACCTGGTGTGCGCAATTGCAATCAGGTATCCCGAGATTACGCCAACTGGAAATCCTTGTTGGTTGAAGCCCAGGTCCATACCGGATTGAAGAAGACAACTTTCAGTAACTCTCTTCCTCTTGAATTATTAAGAAATAATCTTGCTACGTGAGGCAAGTGGAAGCATGGACGATAAATTTGATCCGCCAGTCCGTCCAAGAGACTTGTGTGATTTCCAGAGTTCGGGCAGATCATTTGAACCACGAACTGGATGGACAGTAAAGCGACGACAGTTTCGCTGGGCCATTGAGACCTTGTGGACAACAGAGCTCCGTCCCGGAGAGTCATTGATTCTGAGACCAATTCTTTTTATACAAGTTTTGGAAGCAACAGGAACCGATTTGGCTTACAAAATTGAAGAATTGAAGACAGCCAGAGAGATCACTCTAGCTGGACAGACTTATTTACTGATGTGTAGGTTTACAGAACTACCTCACCCATTTTCTAAATTATTGACCGCTCTGAGTTCTCTGTCAGAGCAGGACTATGTTAGATGTTAAGGGACTTGTATAAAAATTAAGGGCCGATGTTGAATGTGAAGCACACCTAAACGTCAAGTTTTTTTCTGCATTTCATTTGACATTTCTCAATTTCAGACTAACTCAATTTGAACCATGGAAAGATACACAATCGAGCAACGTGTTAAAGTTATTCAGGCTTATTATGAAAATGGGCGTTCAAATCAAAATGCAAATCAAAGAAAATCATCTTCAGTGATGAGGCACATTTTCGCATCAGTGGATTCGTCAATAAGCTGAATTGCCGCATTTGGGCGAATGATAATCCAAGAGTGATTGTCGAAAAATCAATGCACCCACAAAGAGTGACTGTTTGGTGCGGTTTATGGGCTGGCGGCATCATCGGGCCGTATTTTTTCCAAAGTCAGGCAGTTACTGTGAATGGTGCTCGCTATCGTGAAATGATAACGAGCTTTTTATGGCCCGAAGTGGAAGATATGAATGTGGACGATATGTGGTTTCAACAGGACGGTGCCACTTGCCGCACAGCAACCGAAACAATGGCTCTTTTGCGCGACAAATTCAATGGCCGTGTTATCTCACGTGGTGACGATGTCAATTGGCCGCCAAGATCATGTGATTTGACACCGTTGGATTTTTTTCTTTGGAAGGTGTACGTCGATAAGCCAGCAACAATTCAAGAGCTAAGGAATGAGATAATTCGGCACATTAACGGCATAGAACCTCAATTATGCTTCAGCGTCATCGAAAATTTGGACCATCGGATGGAGGTGTGCCGCCGAGGTCGCGACTGCCATTTGGCCAATATTTTGTTCCATACATAATTGAACCATACCAGTATTATCATAATAAAAAGAAATGACAATAATTTCCTAAATAATTTGTGTTTTATTCAAAATCAACATCGGCCCTTAAAATGTAACCACCCTTTACATCATGTCATTTGTGGTTGTCCCTCTGCCAACTCGCTGATGGTGTTCATGTGCATTGTTTCCACCTATCACTGTACCAAATAGCTTCTAGCTTAAATTTACCATGATGCGACTTCTTTCGCAAAGTCGTGCTTCAGCCACCGAATATAATACACCTTGTGCAAATAGGAAATCCGTGTTCTAATAAATCATTGTCTTCCAATTCCAAACAATTTTCTGACATATTTCTACGCACGTCACGCTCGACTTTCGTGAATCTTTCAACCTCATTTCAGTTGTCGTCGTCATGATGAATTGACAGAAATCTGGCAACTCTTCTTTGATTTTTTTTTTTTTTTAGCAAAACACCTCATTTCGCGTTATAGACTCCCAAAACAACGGCACAGCTCACCAGTCACCATACAGGTGAGTCCACATGCACACACAATCAAACGCTGTTCTACGCGTATCGTAACTCATTAGTTTTCAATAAAATGACAGGATTTCGAGTGTTCCACCCCAAGGGGATGTCGATACGGCGCGAAGCAGCGCGGCACGATATTCATTCGAAAACTAAGCCCGCTTTCATCAATCTTCGTTCCATCAATCCAAGTCATTAATTTCATGTCAAGCAACTGGAGTGGCCCCACATATTCCACCGGAGTGTTTGCGATCCATCAATTATCTATTTCGCTAATAACACGGCAGCATTTCACACAGATTACCATTTATACCCAGATTAGCCGTCGGGCGATTAAGTTCATCATTTCCCCGTGGCCCGAGGAGCGTTGGATTCACTTTCGAAAGACGGGCGGTGTGCTGCCGAGCGGCACGGCGAATCTTGAATTTTGTACGCATGCTGAGATTCTGAGATCCACGGTAACTATTTTTGGAGCACGAGCACTCAGAGTCAACGCCGCCGGAGTCAGCAAGAGTTCTTCGCTCTTTTCAATCGCGCGCACGCAAACACACACACACGCACCGGTACACAAAGCCCACGGGAGTCCTGAAGAGATGCGGATGCCCTCTGCACTCAGCTCCGAGGTTGAGTGTCTCGTACAATTGCGTTGTTCTTGTTTTTCGCCTCGATTGCTTTTCTCCCGGGGAGGAAATGAATTGGAAAAGCGATTTCGAAATCGGATTCGGATTTGGATTCGGATTCTATTTTGAAGCAACAGTTTTCCTCACTCCCTCTCGCTCTTGTGAAATGGTGAACGTGAAATGCCACGGGCTCTCTCAAGCACATGCTCAACTCTTCCATCGAATGGGTCAGGTCTATCTGTGTTCATCCATACACACGTACTACGCGTGAGTACGTGTGCTCCTGAGCTATTATCGTAATGAGCTTCTTGCGCGTCGAAGAGGAGGTTTCCAGCGCGTCGTTGTCATCATCTCGTCGTATTCGTTGTATCCGAGAAGTATCTACAGGTGTGTTGCCGTTGTCGACAACGATAATGGGTGTCGGACATGCTCAGCAAAACCAAACAAGTCATCCACTTGAAGCTTGGAGCGAGAGCGAGAACAATAAGGATCAGTGAATCCACTTACTGACGCGATACCCGAGTGTGAGATGAGTGACTTTGGCTTGGTTTTGGCTTTGGTGCGCTCCTCCGGTTCGGGTTTGGGTTTGTATTCTGGTTCTCATGGATACCAATCAATTCCGGCCCGATGCGGCGATGGTCGATGGGCGATGGGCGAGGGGCGGCAGGCCCAAGGTAAACATAAATAACGAAAGAGACGAAAAGAATTTCAATGGGTGCGGAGAGAATGATTTTGCATATCACATCCATGCGATAGATTGGTTTGACGAAACGAACGAACGGTTTCCCCCGGTGTGCTGGGCTGCGGCAGGTGGGGCCGACAGACGCGAGCGACGCAGAATTAAGACTGTTTACGTACCTGGCTTGTGTATCTCCGTGGATATCTGTGGCGTTACCAGTTTGGAAAAAGTGTGTCAGACTTTAATCAGTTTGATGTGTGATGTTGAATTTAATCGAATAATTGGGCTGGAATCGTTTACGAGCGGGAAGAGTGCTTGTGCACATGGGCATGAGCTGTGAGTTGGGACGGAGTCTTTCGGTGCATATCTGGTCGATCAGGCGGTTTTGTAAGCCACGTGGGAAACTTTTACTTTGCTTCAAATACAATGAGTGTGTGTTTTAGCCAACGATGGTTAGTGCAGCAGCGCAGCAGGCACAGCTGCTTTGAAGGTCAGCTAAGAGAAGGCGTTGAACTCAGTGCGATTTGTAAATGTTGGGATAGAGAAAATATTTGTTTGTTTTCATTTTTATTCGATTGCTTAGGGATGTAAGTAGACTTAAGGCAACTTAAGCTATCGGGTGAATAGAGACAATAGAACAACTTCGCTCAGTTTCGTTGAGTTTCGTTCAAGTTTTGCTTAGTTGGAAGCCGAATGAATCGCTCTCTATGTACGTAGATGACAGTTCCCGCTGAAGGTGGTTCTAGACTTCAATTTTGATGGACAGAAAACACAGAGGACTGAATTTAGGTTAGGTTCGCAGAAGTACATAATTGTGAGTGCATCTAAATTTGACGATCTTACGGTTATCTAAGACAATTAGGATTGGGCCTTAGTACTTTATGAAATAATCAGACTCTGCCTCCTCCTGCATAAAAAGAAGTCAGTTCCATCGGGCGACACATGGCTGTAGTAGTGTCAACTAAACTCAGAAGCTTTCTCGATTTATTTGTCAGTTTATCACGTAGGTAGAAATACAAAAGCACAAATCGCCTTACCATCGAGTTGAGTCCATTTTTCACGATACGATCTTCCATTTCTAAATCAGTGCGATCTTGTTTAAATCTCTTAGCTGCACAACGAAGAGTTTTCTCAGAAACTGCGTTGTCTACCTTGCTGGGGTTGTGCACTCGGAGAGTAGGCATCAAATAGATTATATTTCTCTTCGTCTCGGCAACTTCTACTAGCTACAGGGAGATGCAAGACAAATGACAAGACAGGACGCTTGTGCGCCAACGACAACGTGACCGGCTAGTGAGATTCCTTCTAGCTTAAGTGCATCTAATACTAACCGTTCCTACTCAGCGTAGGAACGGTTAGTATTAGCTTAGGGGCCTAGGGGTCTGTTTGTGCCTGAAGGATTGCTACAGATTTCCAAGGGTTTCTATCCGATTTTTCATTCCCTTGGACACAAGTAAGTCCCGGTACCCAGTATAGGGTTTACTTTCTTGCTTACTTATCAGGTCTGCGACCCATGGAGGGTAAGTTTGCGGCTACGTCTTCTCCTACCTACAAGACAGACAGAACCATATGTCCACCCCGGAATGTCATTTGATGCTTCCATTTAACCCATTGGATGTGGATCAAGTAGTGCCCATTACCGAAGGTACCACAAATGCGAACACTGCACTGGCTAACTATAGACAACAGCAAACATCAAAATCAGTTCTTGTTTAAAAAAAATCTGCCATCTCTTCGCATGTCTACGAACTTCTTCATTTTTCAAAGTGCCTTCCGAATTCCAACCTGCAGGCACACCCTTCTTCTTTGTGTGGCTCTACTGTCCGAGGTGGGCCTGAACCAACAAGCCTCTCCAGCTAGTACAGTTGCTACTTAGCCAGTTGCGCAGACAAAGGCGTTTGAGTTCTTTCTCCACTTGTGTGTGCCACTGTAGACGCAGGCGTTCTCTACTGCGTTGTCGAAGACAACACAAGTTCTCGATGTACCCGGCATGATTCAGGCACCTTAGGCTCCGTTGTATCCGTTGGCGCCCGGCTAAGTTCATGGCCGTGGTTGAATCTTCTCCACCAATTCGCATCAGCGTAAACAAGACCAAAGACCAACAGATTTACACCGAAGGCTTTTTGGGTTCCTGCATAAATCTACAGTGTTCCAGCATTTCCAGAATTACACCTAATTCCAGACTCTTTTCTTCTGAATGATTCTTGTACCGTGTAGATATGCTAAGCTTGTGATGACCTTTTCTGGGAACAGTTACTGGCTCAAGATTTGAAATCATATCTTGAACCGTTGAAAGTCTCACGCTTAATACATATTTACGCCACTTCAAATTGACTGATCTCCATCAACGATTTGGATGAAAAGGTTAAAAGTCCTTCTCGCTTCTGGATTACGACACACAGCAGTAGCCATCACGTTCAATTTCGACACGTGTTCACGGTAACAGTCTCTGCTCTGCAAACTAAACCACATGGAGTTTCTCTTTATTTTTAACGCACCGCCGTCGGGCAGTTAAATTTTGCTTCTAGATAAAAAAAAAACGATACTAAAAGCTAAACATTCACAATTTATCCGCTCATCTGTAACTAAATAAAATTCCGAACTACTTAATAAAGCCACACGCTCGTTTTGTATCGCAAATCTGTAGACAAATTACCTGATGTTCGCCATAAAGACACGAAAAACCGTAAAATTCCCAACAAAACCCATAACATCCGCCCTTGTTCCATACAAGTAACTTCTTCGGCTTTTGTTGAAAACAAACACCGAGACGAAGAGTCAAAAACCTCAAAAATCAATTAGTCCCCGCCTCGCTCCTCCCTTCATCGCACTCGCTCAGTGGACTCCAAAACCGACTCTGCCCGGAGCTACAACCGATCGGATAATATGCGTACTAATAGTACGTGAATTGTGGTTTACTTTTGTATCTACTACCAATTATCAACGAACGAAAAAAAAAAAAACCGCAAATGTAAGCGAGACAGAAAAAAAAAACACACAAAGCAGTGTTACACGAACGTAACGAAGTTCAATTCGCCATTTCTTGAATCACCCCTGCAGGGGCTTGGGTACCCCCGCCCCATAGACACATAATCAACAAGCCGCCACCGCTACTGCCGCCGTCAATGATGATGATGATGATGATGATGATGACGACGATGACGACGACGATACAACCAGCAACCCGGCAGCCATGTTTATGTGTACATCGGCAATAAAACACAGAAATGCGAACGAAACGGAAAAAAAAGAACAAAAAACAAGAAAACAAAACCAATCCAAAAAGTCATCATCATCTTTCGGGTGGAATGATAAAGTAGCATGTAGAGAATGGACTCGAAAGCAAGGCGGCGGAAGAAAACAGAAGCAGCGCGTCAAAGACGTAGTGGCCAGACCCCACTTACTACTCACAGTCGCAGTTCGTCGCAACGGGAAGTAAACACAACCTAGATAATGTGGAATTTCATTGAAAGAAATTTTGTTGAGCCAACACACGTACTCCACCGCCAACGGGCACTCTTTCACTCTGACCCATCGGGCCTTGGCTATCCGCTGTCCCATTCTGGCTTTAGGAATACCTCGCCAGACAAAGACGCCATCTGCCTTAGAATATTTCGACTAACGGAAATATCCACGCTATGTGCACAGTATGTACGCAATTATTCCAAAAACTTCAAAAATATTCACGGCGAAAATTCCTCACGAAAATAAAACGACAAAGAGCGCAAAGCCTGCCCACATTCCAAAATTTCCCGCGCTTATTCCGCTCAATTCAGCCGTATTCGCAGGCAACAAGTGCAACAGAGATGGCTCTATCTCCAAGGGGAGAGAGCGCACAAATCTCATGTACACATGCGGCGAATTCGTTGTTCACTCTCTCGCTCGGCGCTTCCCCTTCGCAGAGGCGACGACAAGCAATTCTCTGCGTGTTGCTTCAACACACACATTTGTTTTTATTTTCCTCCCCTTTGGGAAGTAAGGGCGACAAGAAAAGAGAAGAAAATAATTGAACCAAGCTTACCTGAAAGCAAATCCTTCTCCAGGTAGGAGCTCCAAGTCTGCGAGGTTGTTTCTTTTTGCCTCGAATTCACTTCATAAATAAATTAACAACAGGCTAACACACGAGCGAGCGCAAAAAGCGGTTCAAATGAAAAATAAAATTCCACAGGTCCGCGAGGAATCCTCTAGGGGAATTCTTTCCTCCGAAAGACACAACAAACCACGAGTGGCAGGCAACCGAGAGCAGGCTGCAGCAACATACTACACACACACGCGCACGGACGGCGACGGCTGAGAGTCAGCAAGGCAGGTGTGGGGACTGGGGACCGGCACCAGCGAAACAATTTATTGGCAATTACGGTTTTGCGGGAATAGTATCTTTTAATTTGATTTTATTGCGAAAAATATCTTGGTTGGCTTTGTTTTTGTGCACACAATGGCATCTTGCAGGGAGTTGGGAACGAGAACGTGGTACGAGTGTATCTTGGCCCCGTCATGTGGCAAGAGCAGATAAAAAAGGGGTAACGACAACGACAACGACTACGTCCACCGTCCACGGAATGTCCGGAATGGCACAAGGAATCCAGGCAACGCGAAGCAGAGACCCAAAGAAGAAGACGGCCAAGAGCCGGCTGCCAGTTTGTAGGTTGGATTGGAAAACTGAAAGCAGAAAACCTAAAACCTCAACGCGGAGTAAGTGCTCTTTGGCTGGTGTGGACGGATGTTTGTTTGTTGCAGATGATGAGCTTTTTTACGCGTCAAGTTGCCCGGTGAGTTTAGTTGGGCGAGCTGATTGGTTGCCAGTGATGCCTACGGTGCGGTAGGTAGTGGCGATACGACTACAAGTTGCACGGCACGAGTGGGTTGTTGGGCTCCAGCGGAGCGGCGGGCGCGCAAAGGAAGATGCCGTGTGTACGCGGTGGCGTTTGATTGTGTGAGGTAAACAACCTGTGTGGAGAAGGGTGCACATAACAAGGCAACCAGTCCAACTGGATCTTGAGTTGTAGTTGACTTTGGTTGCTGTTAGAGTTACGTATTGGATTACGAGCTGTGCGGGGTGAAGAGTGTGGCAGTGCCTGTGGGTAGAGTTCTACGAATTCTATCGCATGCATTAACGTGGTCAAAACAATGAGCAGATGTGAGATGCATTGCATAGCTCTTCCAGAGACGAAAGTTGCCGAGATGCTGTGCCAGTGTTGCCGAGCAAGGGAGTTTCTTTCGAAATGCAATGACAGTAAGGACAGGCAAAGGTTCTTCAAGAAGAGGGCGAAATTTATGGATGTCATCAAAGAAATATATGTAGTCTGGAGAGAAAAATTCCCAGGAAATTAAATACCGACGAATTTGAGGGATTTTTTGACACTTCATCACAGGCAACCAATGTTCAGTGGCAAGAGAGGCAGAACTTGATTTGTGGTTCCAACACTCCAAACCCTACGAGGATGAATCACAACGTGCTCGTGTTTGCTGGCCTTGCTGAAAGAATTTGACACTACCGCCGTAAACTGTCATATGTCAAATGGAACACAAAATTTCAGACTGCTTCATAGATTAGACATATTTTTGCAAATTCCTCCCCAACAACGCCACCTGTTTTCAAACACGGGTACTTTTTCATTCGCCGTCGTAGTTCAATAAGAAATTTTGCACATGCCTGTAGGGACTGATGTAGTTTTTGCCAATTACCTGGGGCAGATTGACCTGTCAAAGAATGAAAATCGTGTTTAACGTCTTGTTGAATTGTGGTGGCGGAAAATATTTGCCTGGTAAGGATTTGTCCTCGTAAGTTTTCTGAAAGAATATCCGGACAACCCGCCTAACTGCGAGGACGCTGGATGGTACCAAGGGCACGTCAAAATCGTAGCCTGCGCCGATCAATGGTCTCTTTACCTTTTAAAAATGGCGGTCCTGAGTATCAGACAGCTCTGGACGGGAGCACGCTTAGAGGTAGGCTGAGTTCATGAACGTCGAACTGCGGCAGCCCTGCAAAATTTGCGTTCATAAATGTAAATACACTGCATTGACTATGCATCACAGCAGTCGACAACTGCGATCAAGTTGGCAGTGATCTTTGTTTTGTTGAAGGATTGCAGGGAAACCGAAAGTTGAACTTTTTCATTCGAAAATGGTTCTTAAAAGCATTATCCGAAAATTCACTTATTATTTTAAGGACATTTCGGTCCTTTTTGGAAAACGCCTTGACTTCCAATTCTTTTTATTTGAATTCATCGCCCTTTTGCTTCGTGTTTTTGTTTGTTTGGCAATACAATTAAACATCGCTCACTTTTGTATCGCCTACTGATGTTGCGTTTATGAATACTTTTTCGACAACGCTGACCTGCTGCAAACTTGCGGCAGTATTTGTATTCATGAATGCATTAAGAACATATTCTGTGCAGTGCAGGGGCAACAATGTTGCAATTATGAACTCAACCGTATTGTCAGTGGACCAGATCCCTAACAGTCCTAGAGCACGCTTCCAACTGCCCATCGAACCGGAGAATCCTGCCTCAATCTTAAAGCTTAAGAATGTGCAAGCCCAAACTAAAAACTTAAAATCGGTAAGCTGGAGGAACCCAAGGGATCTTACAGGATTGTAATTCTTGTGATCAACCAAGAATCTCTTGAGCTTTGGTTTCGGAAAAGTCCCTCTGAAAGCTTTCAGAAAGGATAGTGACCTCTCGGCATCGGCCACCTCAACGACGTCCTTGGAACGCCCTGAAAACAACGCCGTACAGGTCCCAAATGCGGCAAACCACTCTACACCGTCGGTGTTGTGTACTCCACTGAGCTCCGAGGGTTTCTCAAACGTATCCTCTACGCTCCTGACTCTGGATCTGAACTCAGACACTGATGTGGTGAAAGAATTATTAGAATCCTCGCAAGAGATGGATTTTTCGTCCATCTACAAGTTTAATTTTTAAATACCAGAACTACTCCTTCCTTTCAAATGACACGGCATCACTTTTCTGCAGGAGTTATTCATAAAACGACCACCAAAGGAGTTGACGTCAAATGCTATTGCCCACATGCATTGCCTTTTACATCTGCACTTTTTTTCTCGTCAAATGAAGCTGCACTGAGGAACGTCGTATGCATTTTGTTGGATAACGTTGGATAATGTGTGGGCCTAGTATGGAAGGTTACCAAACGTGTTCATACAAAAAAAGGCTGCACTTTTCCTGTAGGGTGCTGTTATGTTGTTTGACAATCAAAGCCTGCTATACAGAATAGTTAGGCTTTCTTTCTGGTGCACTAGTCGAGTGGGCTTTGAGGCAATTGTAATCATCTTCGAAATTTTCTAAAAGTCTTGTGGAATACGATGGACAAACGGTTATTGAAACTAAGCCCAGAAATGACGGACTTGGTTCATGCCAATTATGCTTCTAGATTTGTTTTAAGAAATTCTTGCAGAGATGCGAGACTGGCCTGACTGTGGCTATTGGGGGCAATGTTCCAACGTCACCACCAGCGTAGTAACGACGCTTAAGCGATTTAGTCGCAGCGTTTAACTTGGTACTTCAAGAGGTATTAACCAAACATACATATGTCGCACATTAAAATCTCCAAAGTGCTTGTTCGAAGGTACTTACCGTCATTCATCAAAATGATCTTGTTATTGATAGGCTCGTTGCCGTATGTGCAGATGCTGGGATGAAGGTTAACGTGGACAAATCAGAGGTTATGGTCATTTCCAGAACCCCTGTTCAATGCACTCTACATGTTAGCATGGAGTCCATTTGAAGCAGGTGGAGAAGTTCAATTGTCTTTGTGAGGAGTGATGGGAGGAGTAATGCTGAACTTTCGTGTAGGATTAGCCAAGCTGGCTCAATTTTGAAACAGCTTGGAAGATCTGTAATCAGGAAGGCCGATCTTAGTGTGAAAGCCAGGCAAGCGGTTTTCTATTCAGTATTTGTTCCAACTCTCAACCATGGAATGTGGGTAATGACCGAACGAATAAGAGCGCAAATACAAGCTGCCGAAATGAGATTTCTTCATGCTGTCATGGGAGTTACTCGCCGTGATAGGGTGAGAAACACGGCAGTACGCGAAGAACTCAATGTAGAGCAGCTGCTTCTTCGAACGGAAAGGGCTATGCTTCGATGGTTTGGTCAGGTTACAAGAATGTTCTCATTGTCACGACTTCCGAGGGATGCCGCGAATGCGATTCCATCAGGTAGCCGACCGCTTGGCAGTAACAGGCCGAGGTGGTTGGACCAAGTCCAAGTACTCGCCTGGTTGTGCTTGGGCATGACGTCCGATGAGTTATGAGTCGATGGCGGAAGATCGAGTGGCCTAGAGATATCTCGTGAGTGCATTACCCTCGCGACCCCTGCAGTGGATCATGCGATGATGATACTGCCGTTTGAACCCCAGTTCCGGACCTCAACTCCATTTCGTTTCGCTCTTTTTTCAAGTTTCCATATTTTGCTCTCAAGATGCCATTTCTTGCATTGGTCTCTTTCACTGGTCAGAATCAGTGGTGGAATTGTCGATAGTTCTTTTTCAGAGCAAAGACGAGCTGCAAGAGTCGCGCACTCGGTTTAAGGTTTCAATGTGAAACTGGACATAATATACACATTTATTCGCAAGAATACCGATTTCTGTCGATTGAGTCACACCGCAACCGTCGATTTATTCTACTTAAAGATTGAACCTTATTCATAATTCACGACGCAAGCTCTCTCATGGCCAGAGAGTATGGCTTTTCCGTTCGGAATGGGCATAAAAATGACTAGTTACGTCCATTGTAGTTAGAACTTTATTTGCTTCGGTACATCACCTACCTGAAATATCCACAGCTGAGGACACCTCCCTGTGCGGTGTCTCTGAATACACATTCACCACGAAAGTCGTGTCACTTGAACGACACAAGGAGTTTTGAGAGTCGAGTCACTTTATCTAATAATAATATATAATATGCTTAGTAAAATTATTCGTGGAAATTAAAGTAAATATGGACGACATTGCTAGTTTATTTATTGAATTAGTGAAGATAACGACTATCAAGAATTGCAGAAAAGGGAATTAATTGACATCAGAAGAAGTATTAGATTAAAACACAATCCATTTGATTTACCAGATGCTAAGTAAGAGTATGTATTGTACAATTGTGAACAAATTAATAAGTTTCTTAAAGTTTTAACAGGTAATTAGACTAAATAAGGTGGCGTTTGCTTATTTGCTGGACGAAATCAAAAATAAAGTTTGGGACATAAAACATTCGTCTTCAGTGCCGATAGTTGTGCGACTTCCTCCATCAGTTGAACCAGCCGCTTTATTTGTTTTGGGCTGGAAATTTTCATCCTTAATAATATATAAATAATTAACACTAAATACATTTTACACCATTCCAGTTTACAAAGAAAACTCACGTTTTTACTTGTTTTTCCATTAGAGTCGTTCACAAAATTGAAGACGCCTTCTTTTGTCGTGTTACTCGTCGTTTTGGTGTAGTAAATCGACTTTCGGAATACCGATAAACGACAGGTGTCACACAAAAAATACGTTCCACATAAGCTTATCGCCACAAGTCGTTTTCCGACAATCGTAATACCGACATCACAGAGGCGTTACGACACAAGTCGTTAAACGACTTTCGTAATCGGGGTGATTAGCTTTCCAGTTATGTCTCTTATCCATTCTCGAATGGTATTGTTTCGCTTGGAATTCGGCGTTGTTACCTAGTCTTTCCGAATCCGAGTCTCCTGGTTCGAGAAGGAGAGGAAGACCGAATCTCCGGTATAAAGACCAAGTAATCGCGGATGCAAGGCAGCTCGGTCTTGATGATTGGAAGCAGCGTGCCCAGGACCGTCAACGATGGAAGGCAGGAATTGCTCAGGCTCTGACCGTCCATGGGTTACTGGCCTGATAAGTAAGTAAATAGTCTTTCAAGAAATGCTACTAATGTGAATTATTATTATTTTGCAACTGACCCATCGTCTTGTCAAATCAATCGTTTTGCCCATTCACAAACCTTAATGATGCTCAAATGGCCCTGACAGGATGGTTGGAGTTAAAAACATAGAAAAGTTTTTTGGCAGCTCTTTTAAAAAAAACGTACAAAATAAAGTGGAGGAAATGAATGAGACGAAAAATTCTATACAAATAAAACACAACATTTTCTGTAATTGATTGTTTTTGTTTCTTTTCTTTATACTTTTATTAATAATTTCGAATGATTGACCAAAAAAAGAACTAACAAAATGAATTTAAAGTATTCTCCTTTATGCACTTTAAGAATTCACTGTAGCGACGACACATTGTTTCGCTTTGACATCATCGACAAATATGTTCGATCGGTTTCTTTCAACAAAACGAGTGAGTTTGCATTTGCACACTTTGCAACATTGAGTTCACCTTTATTTCCACAACAAAACTATTCTCTATTTATCGTTAAATGTAATAATTAATTTATATATCACTCTATTGCAATAGTTTTGTTTGCATTTGTTTTTTTTTTTTGTTGTTTGGTTTTATTTTTACGTTTACATTCTAGTCTGAGTAAGTTCACTGATGTGTGTTACAGTTGCGTTATTTTTCTTATTTATTCTCGGTTTTTTTGGTTGTCTTCTACAAAATGCATAAATATTGAAATTCTAAGCATAAATACAACTTTAAATAATTATTATTTAGTTCATAATAATTGTTCTATGTTAATTTTGATCGTTTTAAGTATTTTTGTGTTTTTGTTTCTTCTTTGTTTTATGTAAATATTAATACAACGAAATCATACGTGAGTTAGTATTAGTATTTAGTTGTTAATTTGTACGAACTATCTTATATTTCCTTTTTGTTTTTGTATTTCTATAGAGATATGTAACCCTAACTCATTGAAATTGCTGTTTTCTTACGCTGATAGTTAACGTTTTTTTCAAAACTAAAGGGAATTGCTTATATTATTGTGATGTTGATTACCGGTGAGAGGCGCGTAATCAAATTGAACGCTAACGAAGAAAACATCGTGTCTGCTGGGAGCAGGGAGTTGGTTGACTTGGAGAGATGAGACGTTTTTGGAATTCAATACTGCTTTTGGAAGAACGCTTGTGTCAATGAGTGAAATTTGTTGCTACTGAGGTTGTATGAGATCAAAACAGATTCTATGATGTTCTGTTCTGAGCAGAAGTGCAATTTTTAGCTTCGGGTCTCTTAAACAATTATTCCATTTATAGCCACACATCAATTCGAAATAGTTATCGGAGTTGTTCACCAAATAATCGGTTTTTTTTTTTTGGGTAACGTTACTGAACTCTTTGCGCCAGCAACATACATCCATTTATCACATAATATTTTCTTTAAAAATTACGAGTAATCCGAGTAAAAATGTCATCTAGTATTCGAGCTCATAATATATATATTGTAATACTCCATCAAGGGAACAACTTCGATGCTACAGAACTATGGTCCCCTATTGATAAACTAAACTTTTCTTCACTGAGGAGATCAACACAAAACTCTCTCATTTAACTGCCATGGATGAACGCATTCTCACCAAAGATAAATGAGATTGAGCCAGACTTATTCCAAAAAGTGACCATATGTCGATCAAAGTCGATGCAATGAACTGCAATGTCGTGTTGTCTCTCTGGAGAGATCCCAACTAAACTCCAATGCTGTGTTAGTCGGTGTCCCAGCTAACGCTGACGAAGACCTAGGCGAAATTTTCATCAAATTGTGCTCCGCAATCAACACTCCTTCTGAGAAGCTAGGCCCTGGCTCTCTACGGGCTGTAATCAATATTCCTTCACCACCGATGAATAGAATATTCCGAGCGAAACCTAGAAACATAGGACGAAAACCATCGTCGTATGATGTTTATTCATTTACAAACAAGAAAGCGTGCGCAGGATGTCTGCCAAGAGTTCGTGATGTATGCAAATGCTGTCGACCAAGAATCATTCCGTACACAACCCTTAGGCCAAAACATCGTTATCGACAGCTACATTTTGAGTTACAAAAGAGCTTGTGTACATCGGGGTAAACGTGAAGTCCACAAAAGACATCATGGAACCGTTGCTACCTTGGTTTGTCAAAACAACTTGGGTATAGGTCTTCAATTAAAGGGAGCGTTCATGGTCTTTTAGACCTCTTAAGTTGCCAGTTCTGCTATATGGAGTAGAAAACTGGACCATACGCAAAACAGTGGAAGAGTTCCAAAGACGTATTCTGCGCGGCTCTGTCTGGAAGAATTGAGAGGACACAACCGTACAAAATCGACTGTAATGACTCGGCCACATTGAGCGCTATTACACTAATGCTCCAAGCTGGAAAGGTCTTAGTATCCGAGCTGTCTAGTTTGTAAAGGAGAGGAGGAACGAATCTCCTGTATAAAGACCAGGGATCGCGGACGCAAGACTTGGGCTTTGTAATCGACGAGGTTAAGCATTCTTTTAGCTGGAACTGATAACAAAATGCATCCATGTCAGGGCTTAAGTCGACAGCATTCTTGAACGTGTGACTACACACTAACTTTACCTAATTCAGTGCAGACTCAAATTGCAGAGTACGTATTCTTAAATGATGTACTATAAAGTGCTAAAGTTGTATCGAGCATTGAAGAAACAAACGACCTGAATACACCCAAAGAAATGTTAAATTGGGAAGTTCTACCCCAAACGGAAGACTTGGCCCCTTCTGATTATTACTTATTTCAATTAATGCAGCAGGCTTTTGGAACCACACTTTAATCTTATCTTGATCCATAGTTGACCTCAAGAGGCGAGTAGTGGTTTACTTCTGTTCAAATAAAGTTCGAATCACACACGAAGCCTGGGTGCTAATTTTTGCACAATACATAAAACAGCTAGGGCCCAGCGAGTCCAATCTCCCAACTTATCTGAGGCCGTGCGTAGTCTGTGTAAAGCCGAGGCTGAAAGTCAGACATCAGGGTAAAACTTTAAGCTATACTTTTATTCACATGAACAGGCCATGGCACAAGTATTTCCGACGGAATGTTAAACTTGCGCTGCCCAATCTGACTTCCAGACTATGGCAGTATTTTCCAAGCGGGGGGTCCTGGCAATCAAAGTAGTCATACCGAAGCTACGACGATGAAGAGGACCAAGAAGATACCTCTTAGTGCCTCTGTTATTGTCTGTTGAGAAATAGAATAGTTGTAGAATTCTTCTACTACGCTCTTCAGAACAAAACACCTTTTGCAATAGAAATCAAGTCCAAGCTAGACGCATGTTGTCGCGAAAAAATCAAAGTTTTAGGTTCTTCTGGTTTCCAGGTCACACGGATTTAATCGGCAATGAAGCAACTGATGAACTTGTCAGGAAAGGGCCTGATATCGAGCCTACAATTGAATAGAGTGGATCAAACTACAACTTGCAGATGTTGAGAAAAGGGTGGACGACGCGTCCTGTGGTCATCGAACTGAACCTGCAATATCACTAGGACGCTTTGCTGCAATTTCAGTAGTGTAAAATGATCTAGCAGCACAACTGCCTGAATTTTAATGTTTTTCTGCAGCTTTTCCTTCTAAAGTCTTTTTTAAATGTTAAATGTGATTTCATTTCTTACAATTTATACCTCGTTTTTCAGCAGTAAGGTACATCGCTGTAAATTGTGCAATATTCTTCTTAAGAAAATGTAATTCATTGCCACGATAAAGGAAATAACTAAAGAAAGAACAACTGCCCGAAAAGGGACTACAGCAATAACTACAGCGGCTTCGGCGATGAAGAGAAACAAGAAAATACTCCTTATCAGGGATGAAAAAGAGACTTTTGAAAATGTATCGAAACCCAAAAAGAAATTAGTTAGTACTGAATACTTTTTTACTGAATAGAAACACAAAACAAAAATTGATCACACCTGACATGAACATGAACTGATAATTGGACGTATTCAGCGAAATTCATAGAAAGTTGGTAAGAAATTTTGTTAATATTTTTCTCCATACGTTATTTATGTATGAAACCCAATAATGTCGTAAAATGCACTGAATTTGATGGAAGTGTACTTGTGTACCAATGCATGGGCGATTGTATCGAAAACAGTATAATTGTACCGGCTGCTCCCTCACAACTCCTTCTAATCAAAGTAACGAACCACACACAATTGTCTGAAGAGTTTTGTCAAAAGCTACATATATAGCGAAGCTGTGGCGATGAAGAGGAACAAGGGGATACCTCTTAGTGCCTCAGTCATTGCCAGTTGAGAAATAGTAACAGTAGTTCTTCTTTCATGCTCTTCAAGATATTGCAAATATTACTTTACGCTACCTTCTTAAATTTGTGAAGACATGGGGATGGCTGAACATTACTCAAGATGATAAGAAGATCAAGAATGATACAGCGAAGTAGGGCAGCACAAGAGAATCACAATGGGTCCATTAGGTCCATTAGGACCTAAGTGAAACGCGGCAAATGGCCGCCTAACTTAACCCAACAATTCACTCCAATGATTAGTACGCTTAAGAGCCTTCTCTCTCCAACATCACCATCAACTCTCACTGCTCTCGCTAACAATTCGCAAAAACAGAACAAAAACAAAAAAAAAACGACATCACTTAAAGAAGAAGATTTTTAAGTTTATATATTTCAATAAATAGTATCAATTTCTATATTCTAATACTGTTCGTTTGTTAAATAAATAAATACGAATGAAAACAAAAAAAAACAGTTCACATGAAAAAGTATAGTGGCGAACTCGATTACATGAGTTTTGATCCGAATGGCGAACGGCTGGCCGTATTAAGTTCAAAATCTTTGCAAATATAGTTTAAAATCTTAACACAAAATTTACTCTCTAATGTTAGTTACATCAATATACTTTCTTCAACTTTGAAACCCTTTTTATGTGCTTCTCAATGGCCTGGGTGGTATGAATGAATGATCGGATAAATAAATAAATAAATAGATTTACAAAATACATAACAAAATCATTTCAGAATGAAATAAAATACTGACTATTTATACGATTGACTAGACTAGATATTTAGTTACAAGTTCACTTAGTTACAATGTTCTCAAAAAAAAAAAAACAAAAAAAAACTGTTCCTTAACTAAAGAATTGTTCACTTGTTTCGGTTGTTGCTTGTTTATTGGTGTTTTGAGTATATTTCTCAGTTTAGTTCTAACTACTATTAACCTCTGACTAATATTTGCTGGTTCACATATGTAACTGTTATTACTAGAAAACTATGATTATTACATGTTATTACTTTCCCGTTTATTGTTTGCATTGTATGGTTAATTTTTGGTTTTTTTTTTTTTGTTTTGTTTTATTTTTACAAACATTTGTTGTTTGTGTAGGCATTGTTATTTGGAAATTATAAAATCAAGTGTAGAAAATGTAGAAAAAATATCGTGTATCATATAATTATTATTATTTTATTGGTTTTTTTTTCTTTTTTGTATTTTTGGTTTTTACATTGCTTTCTGTTTTGTTTTGTTTTTTTTTTTTTCATTTTTCGTGTATAAGGTACATAATAAAGAAATAGATTCACTCGGCTTTTGTTTTTTTCTTTTTTTTGTAGTTGTTTTCTCTTAAGATTTTGTTTTTGTTTCTCGGTTATAGATTTTTGTTTCATTTGTTATTCACATAGTAGATGTTAAAGTTTGGAAGTGGTGGTGTTTGGTATTTCTTTTTTGTTTTTTTTTTTGTGTTGTTTTTGAAAGTTGCAAATTCAGAAAGGAAAAAAGAAGAGAAGTAGCTCTTTGCAAAATGAATACAATGGCCTTGGAAATGTCGACAAATTTAAGTAATTGATTGGTTGATACATCAAATGATTTGTTTTCCTAAGCGTTCTTAACATTCTATGTAGCTTTACTTTCAAAATGTCGTTATCGAGCATTATAAATAATAAAGGGAGATTTTTTAGCTATTTTCGCGTTTCGCGTTTTGTTTCACTGTCAAACATCTTCAGTTTGGTCTATAATTTATCCGTGAATCGTCTTACAAACGAACAACGCTTGCAAATTATTGAATTTTATCATCAAAATGCGTGCTCTGTTAAGAAAGTTCATCGCGCGCTTCTTCCATTTTATGGTCAGTTTAATTTTTGGCTCAATGGGTACGTAAATAAGCAGTGAATATCAGCCAGAAGCATTGCAAGAGCTACCAATGCATCCAGAAAATGTCACAGGCTGGTGGCATCATTGGACCGTACTTCTTCAAAGATGATGCGAATCGTAACGTAACCGTGGATGGTGAGCGCTACCGTGAGATGATATCCAACTTTTTTTTGCCCAAAATGCAAGAGCTTGACTTGCATGACATGTGGTTTCAACAAGGCGGTGCCACATGCCACACAGCACGCGCAACAATGGACTTATTGAGGGGCGAGTTAGGTGAACATTTTATTTCACGTTCGGGACCGGTAAATTGGCCGCCTAGATCGTGCGATTTAACGCCTTTAGAATATTTTTTGTGGGACTATGTTAAAGCTCATGTCTATACAGAGAAGCCCGCTTCAATTGACGCATTGGAAGACAACATTGAAGCATTTATTCGTGAGATACCGGCCGAAATGTTGGAAAGAGTATGCCAAAATTTGACTAAGCGGATGGACCATTTGAGGCGCAGTCAAGGTCAACATTTGCATGAAATAATCTTCAAACATTAAATTATATGGACCGTACTAACGATTCAAATAAAGATTTCATGCATTTTTCTGAATTTTATGTGTTTTTTTTTTGAAAAACTTTCCTATAGCTTTTAAAAAATAACCCTTTATAATATGGGTGGCGCTACAGCTCGTAGATGGCCAGAGCCTAGCTTCTCAGCAACCCCTCGTGTTGTGCGTACTATTGTTCTGTCACGAGTGGACAGTTTTATGCCGACTCCGAACCGCCAAGTTTAAGAAGCTTTTTCTAGGCTCTTTGAGCACTGTCAGACTGACTCGAAAGAGGTAGGGCCGTAAAAAGTATTTCTTGTCGTACCAGGAATCGAACTTAGACAGGTAGGTCCAAGTGCGATACACATGCCTACAAAGCCACAAGCCACCACGTGATCGAGCATTGCTACCAATGTTAACAGTGCTGTCATGAATTCAGAGGACTGCTTAGACAGAGATGGACGTTCAACACGGCCCACTGCTGTATGCAGACCAAAAACCAAGTAGATCGCTGTATTGGAACTTCACATTTCCTGTATGAATATGGTATCAATATGTTTGACAGGTTTGGACTTGCGTTAACAGCTGGATGACGCAGTGGGTGGAGTGTCTGCCCTTGATTAGAGGAGTCCCCGGTTCGAATCCCAGTGAACGCAAAGTTTAGTCGCGCTTTATTCGATTTTCAAATCTGGTCTAGTCACCATTTGCCGCTGGAATTAAATTAACGGCACTATCGCTAGAGTTGTTGATGAATGGTAGTAGTCTGACTATGGCCGAGTTCATAAACGTCACACTGAGGCAGCCCTGCAAGATTTGCGTTCATAAATGTAAATAAGCTGCATTACCTTTGCATGACAGCAGTCAGTAACTGCGTTCATAAAGGCAATGTGACAGTCAAACTGCGATCAACATCGCGGTGATTTTTATTTTGTTGCAGGATTGCAGGGAAATATGGCAAACGAAAACACATGAGTAACATTCTGAATAGTATTTCGGATAGCGATAGAATGAAACGTCACAAAACTTTTTGTATCGCCTACTTATGTTGCATTTATGAATACGTTTTTGATAATACTCGCCTGCTGCAAACCTGCGGCAGTATTTCTGTTCATAAATACATACAGAGAAATGTTGTGCAGTGCAGGGGCTTGCGTTAGAAGTCAACTGCGTACATTATTGGCTGCAATCGTCAACAATTTGTCTGCAGATGAACTGCCACTGCAGCGAGAAATTCTTGAAAACACCTAACGACTAAATTTCTATTCTGATCTGACATCTGATTCACATAATATGTGATACATGCAAGCATCATCTTCTGACCCGCAGGCACTCACGAGAAATCTCTAGGCCACACGATCCTCCGCCATCGACTCATCAGGAGCACAACCACAACCAAGCACAATCAGGCACAACCAGGCAAGTTTTTGGACCACCCCGTCATGGGTCTGCCAAGCGGTTGCCTTCCTGATGGAATCGCATTCAAGACACGCCTATGAAGTCGAGGACATTCGTGCGCATACAATGATTTACAGATAAAACTACTCTGAAGCTCATCTTAAAAAAATCGTCAAAAACCTGCAATTCGACATGCGATTCTACTGTTAGTTCATACTCCTTTAAACATAAATAATTCCCCAACAGCGCGTTTAACTCAACAGCCATTGGAGTACCAAAAGCGTTCCCAAGTGATTCAATGTTTTCTCTGAAGGCCGTAAACAAGGTGCTTTCAAGAATTAAATGAACTACACTGAATATCTGGCTGCGGGCACACCATTCGGTGTTCTTGGGCACGTAAGACTGTCTGTCACAAAAAAGACAGATCAGATGACCATTTGCATCAGATTTCTAATTCAGCATCAACACGATTCGTTGGGAGATGCAATAAGAATACAATAATCTATTTAAAAGTATTCAAATTACAATTTTTCCTAAAGCACCAAGCAGCAACACAAAAGTGCTATTGCTTGAATGAAACTCGTGTGTTTCACCTGAAAGTCCATTTCGATTTGTACTTCCGGCGTATCCCATCCATCTGCGTTCAACTAATGGCAAATCACTCGTTCGCACACACTCGTGTAATCAACGTCAATTTGATCCGCAGCAGCATGCTATTTGCAAAGGAATTCTTGACGTTTGCAGCTAATTCGGTCTGGTAGCCTAGCAGTAGAATGCGCTAAACGTAAGAAACAGATTGATTTTAACTTTTGGCTTAATTAATTTTTTGTGTCGTTTGTCGGAAATTAAATTAGACTTTAAGTCTGAAAGCTTGCACAGTCAACTGCAGGGTTTGACAGATTTTCAGCTCAAACTTCTTCTCTTCATCTTTTTTGCGACGTTTATTGTAAGTGTACTAACGTACATATTGAAACAAGTGCCCGTAAATCTGAGACAATAGCGGTTTTTTATGAAAAACTGTCAAAATTTCGAGATTTAAAGTCGTCGTGATCTGCTCTTGGTATACCAACAAGTTACATTCTTCTTTATATATGCTGAACATTGTTTATTTCTGATAAATTGCGGAGCAAGTCCCACCGGATGTGTACGGCACTTTAATTGTCAAAAAATGTGACTATTAAAATCAAATTCACAAGGGGATTATCAGCAATGAAGCAATGTCGTTTCAGAGAATCAAATTCTTTCGACCCGACTGAGAAATATGGAGCGAGACAGAAAACCATTCAGATTCCGCAACACAAATCAAATAAAGACATCAATGAGGTGAGCGTGAAATGAGCACAGAATGACTTCCATTGAGGATATTATACAAAAGTTATATCCCAGTCAAAATCAAGCCGTATTTACGTGACATTAATCACAGAATGTTAAGGATATACTTAGCTAGTAAAGCTTCTACACAAACCGCCAACGACGACAAATACCCCTTGTCGTTCTTCCCAATTTTAACTCGGTGAGGAATAATAACAAAATGGTAGAAATCACAAACAATTGCATTTGCCGAAGCGTTTCCAAAAATAAGGACATGTCCAACACCTTCAACCAATGTAAAGAGCACTTCCAGTGTTGAAAGTGTTCAATCTTCCTAACCTAGTCAATGTAGAATAGAATGATTTCAAAGGCCACTGTATCACTAAACTAAGCAAAAGTCTCTTAGAAACCCATTAAGTTATATTCTTTGTTTCATTGAAGATAAGGCAAAAAGTCTAGAATAGATTTGCTGAATTAAATTCATCAGCAGTTTAGGTGGAAAGCAGCTGCACTTCTTGGGCAGTGTGTAAATATTTATGTATAAATTTCTCAAGTGATATTGAAACGGTAAAGAATTTTGGATAGATTTGTTTTGTTTTGTTTTAGAAAAAGATTTACATTATTTTTAGCCTATGCATAGAGGTTTCCACTCGGAGCGAGTGTGTGAGATGAGACACAGAGACAGAGATAGAGAGAGTGACAGACAGCAATACAAACCTAATAAATTCGTCTGTCAGTCTCTCGGGAAAAGAAAAAAAAACGCAGAACTAAGATATTTATACGCTTAGCGAAAACATTAAAAATCCTACATACGTCCAATTCACATAAAACAAGTATACATTTATCCAAAAAGGAATTTTTGGTTGTTTTTCTTTTGTTTTTTTTTTGCTTATAATACTATCGCTTTGGTATGAGGAATTTGTCAAAACTACAGTACGTACCGGATCCTGTCTAGAAGTCTCCAATATTGGCGTGGTTAGGTCGTTACTAATTCTATGAGACGAAAACGAAAAATTTTGTAAATAAACATCATCTTTTTGTCTATAAGTAAGTTTCTCTCGAGGCACCCATTCACGTGATTTGAGTGATTTGGTTCCTTTTTCACTTTCAAGGAACATCATTTCTGCACGATTAGTCTGATTTTGGTGAAAATGTGAAAAATATTGTAGATTTGTCTAACACACATTTCATGCTTGTTGAGCTTCACGAAAAATCCAAAACTGAATGAAAACACAAAAACACACACTAAAAATGGAACAAGACATAAACAAAAACCAAAAGATAAAAGAAAAGCGCGCGCACATAAAGTACACGTATCCTCCTGAAGCTTATTCACTCTTTTTCGTTTCAATTGACGGCGAGGGATGGCTTATGTGCGCCTCAATCATTTTCAATGGTCCTTGCGCAATAAACATATACTGCGATGGGAAATCCCATATGATTGTAAAGTGGAAAAACATATTTGCCATTGCGATAATGTACTCGAACAGTGCGAACCAACTGAATGCCAGATCGTGACAGTAGAACCGATGTTTGGCGAAGAATATCAGCAAACCAATTGTACTTAGGATCGAGATCACGAATAGTCTTTTCTTCCATTTGAGTGAGTCCTTTTGTTTTTCTGTGATGTGATCATCATCGTGGAGTATGCGATATAATTTGATTGTTGCCAGCATATGACACAGGGAGCATGTCATAAATGTGATGAAGATCTTCTCGTGGAGTGCTGAAAATGTGGAGAAAAAAGCATTTAATGATTATTGAGGGAATGGTCGGTTAAGTACTCACGGTAATTCTCTCGGTTTGAGATGTACGTTACACCGCCCAACGATGCCACTTCGACTGCATTCAACCAAAATACCAGATTTGTGAGAAGCTTTGCTTTCTGCTGTGAATCCGGCGAACTTAGTTTGGCACTAAGGCTACGATAATAGTTTCGGTATATTACGGCTATAGGAATTCTGGGTCCTATGTGTAAGGCGATACTGATCCTCCAGAAATAACGTTGCGGACTAACTCCAGTAATTGCACTTATCGATGGAATTATATTGTATACCTGGGTGAAGGGAGTTCAAGAAAAAAAATGTATATGTATTACATTCTCATAAGGAGACACGTGCGTGTGTTTTCACATAGCAATCTTTGGAAGCAGAGAGTAATTTGTTTAGCTGGTATTATAATAAATGTTCAATTTCGAGGTTGCGGAAGAGCGCACGAGAAACAAAAGTAGCGCACACGAGTGGAAACGGACCACAATCAAAGGGGGTGCGCAATTGGATCGAGCAGAGGGCAGAGGCTTGGTGTTTAATGCAAAAAATCCACCCCCAAGTTCTAGGATCGCACAAAAAAGAGAGAAGTGGAGGTTAGTAGAAAATGACAACGCAATAATGCATAACAGAAATCCCTATTTTTACAGTCTCTTAGAAAATGTAAGGGGTGGCTGAACATTTCAAGATCACCTCAACTGAGTGCAGAAACATTGAGTCATACTGGGAAATTACCAAGCCTGCGAACTCTCTAGGCGTGGTTCGACCACCCGCCCATAACATGTCTCTAGCTACACTAATCTAACCAATCGCAAATATTATTAAAGTAATGCTAGCGGAAAGGATCAGAAAAGAGACCGGAGAGACGCCCAGTTTGGTTGGAAAGCACTATATGTTGTGACAAAGCAAGAATGATGTATTACAGATTACGCATTGCGCATGTCCGCCATGTTTGTTTACTTTTCTGACATTTCATGCCGACATCACAGGTGAAAAGAGCATATTATTTCCTTCTGAAGGAAGTAGACTTTGGTATATAATTTCTACTATTTTAGAATCTACAATTCGAAATGGGTACCTATGTTACTATATTTAAGTCCATACTTACGTTAAAATATGATGGTTATGATCAAGGATAAGTATAGAATTATGCTATTATACTACTGTTCCAACCTTTAAACCACAATCCATAGTGGTACATTCATCCATTGATATTAGAATGCAATATGAATTAAATCACTATATGAGGATATGAGGACTGCAAGCTTGTTGCAAGAAACCCCTCAAATAGTTCCTGAGTTGTTCGACTCGATTCAAGTACAATTTGGTTCTTTTTAGAGTAGTAACTGATGCAGATAAGCTTACAAGGAGGTGGTGGTGTTGATGATGAACTCAACGAAGTCGTAGCTTATAGTTTGAATCGTTGTAGGGAATTAGTTACTCAAGGAGCTAATGTAACCAGTCCTCCGAGTATTCTTTTTGGTGTCCTCTGATTCTTGAGCAACAAAGCACCGAAATGCGATAAACAGCTATGAACGGATATTTATGTGCGAGCGTTGAAATCACGGTTTCATCGATACATATATTCCTCAATTACCAAACAAAATTCTTTAACAAATTTGACAGAATTCAGTTGAAAGATTAAATTGAAGATTTAAAACAGAAGATGTAAGTTTATGCTTATTTGTATAAGTACAATAACAATTGCAACCATTTTTAGTGGAAGGTTCAAGTGGGTGCAATTTACTGTCTAAGTTTACTTGGGTAAACCATCAAATTAATTAATGAGGATTATCAAAGCCAACAGCGGTACTAAAGGATCAAGTGCAACACCTTGAAGATATTTTTGAAAGAGGCAATGAGGACAATTTGCACGTTTCTAACGATTTTTTTAAAAAATACAATGAAAAACTCATCCGTTATTCATCACTTTTATTCAATGCATTGTGATAAATAACACATTACACATTTAATAACACTTTAGAAAATACAAATGGAATATTAAAATACTATTTCACTTTAAAGTAACCCATTTGTGTTGATCTGTATGAATGCTTCTCACTACTTGTTCAAAATAATTTAAATAACAACCCCAATCAGGCGAAAAATTGTTAAAACATTTTAATAATTCAATTAAGAATATATTAAAACAGCTTTTTCTTCTTGACACAATTTTAAAACATTATTAACACACAACAATTCGTATGGAAATTACATAGAGCTGTCAAATCGGGTGTCGCCTGTGACGTAGGCTGCGCAGAATGAACGAAAATTGAACTCCTTATTGCGTAATCTTCTATCTCTCATTCGTGGTGACAAAGCGTATTTAGGCAGCACTCAAACTGAAAGGTTCACTTTGTCTGCTTAGGCCGCTTTTACACACGCTAAATTCGTCTGCAACTTTCCAATTTTGTAGGCAAGGGAGATGAAACGTAGCCCGAATTGCGTGTGCTCGAGAATTGCGATTGATCCTTCGTATTCCCTTTTATCTTTATTCGTTTTTTCGAATTGCTTTATTCTTTCCTTCTCAGTGTTGGGTATTGGAAGCATGCTATGCATATGTAAGAAAGAGATGAAAGGATGGGAAGCGGACTTGCAACTGGGTTGATTTCTACGTGTAAAAGTGGCTTGCGATCACAAAAGGAATTGCAGAAAATCGTGACTAAAAAGTTGCGTGCGTAAAAGCGGCTATGGAATACGCTGGCATATGTAAATATTACGGTGCATATCGACACGCATGTGCTTAAGATGGGTCTGCAATATATACAATGATTTATGTCGAAGCTACATGGACGAGAAGTAGGAGGTGACCATTCATCATTTGCTTGTGCAGTGCTTGTACGTACGGGCCTATTTCTTTAATAATGTCAGCGAGCTGAATTTATGACTAGCGTAGACAACTAAACCGCTTCGTAGCAGGTATTAACTGGTACCTTGAGTAGGTGCGTGGTATCACAATTGAAAGCAGCTGCACTTCCTGGGAAATGTGTAAATATACGCCCTCTACAGTCAGCTACTAGAACCTAACCTAACCGAAGGAATATGGGCCAATTGTAGTCTACTAAAATGTTGGAATCTAAATTTGGTGTTCACACAAGAATGAAACTAGAAAAACTGAGTTCAAACGAATGAAAACTAAAGGTCCAACCATAATGTACATACGCACTATGTATGCAGAATTTATGACTGTTTTGTTCACTTTCGTTCGGTTCGTTCACCTTTGCTGACTTACTACTAGTGGGAGCGATTTGAATTCAATCTCTACGTACGTAAATGTCTTATGTTATTGGAAGTTTGCTTCGGCTCCTGGCAATTATTTGATCGTTGGACATAGATTATAGTACAGCAATTCCCCCACATACGCGAGGGATGTGTTCCAAAAAAATACCGCGTTTGTCGAATTCGCGTATGTTGAGACTAGAAACTGTATGACTTTATTTTTTTTGAATGCTTGTTTGGACGTTTGTGATGATCGCTTTGATGTGAACATCTTAACGCGTTGCAATTAATATAATAATAATATGGGTGGCGCTATAGCCCGTAGAGGGCCAGGGCCTAGCTTCTCAGCAACCACTCGTGTTGTGCGTGCTATTGTTCTATTACGAGAGGAAAGCGGGGCAATTGGCACTTCTAATTTAAAAAAAAATACTGGTCAAAGATATAATGCATGAGAATCTAAAAACATTTATGTCACCTGTTCATTGTATTTGGGATGTCGAGATATGTAAACTTAATAAAGACAACTCGAAACAGTCCTACGCCGAAAGTCGAATATAAATCCATTCCAGTGATAAGGGTTTAATGACCGGATCAGGGATCTGGCCTTTTGCCTTTTACTAAATTGAGCAAAGTCTATATTATTGCTCTCCTTGGTGTGGTGGCCCGTGGCGTTGAGGGCATGTGCGTCGACTTCTACGCACATGGACCTACTTGTCTGGGTTCGATTTCTGGTACGACAATAAATACTTTTCACGGCGCCACCTCTTTCGAGTCACTGACAATGTTCAAGAGTATCAACAGTCTGTCTAGAAAATGCTGTAGGTCCCTTCCATTCGTAAGAGAGAACAATAGCACGCACAACACGAGTGGTTGCTGAGAAGCTAGGCCCTGGCCCTCTACGGGCTGTAGCGCCACCCATATTATTATTATAACATTATTCCACGCGTTTTCAATTCAATTATTTACCCCCTTCACTGATTTAACATGAGCTCCGAATGAGGACAGAACTCGGACAGGCGTACATTAACCGATGGAAGCAAAGTGCACACAACTTTGTAGCTGGAGTGACATTACGAATACCACCCCACAGAAATCATTCTGAAACTTTAAGCCTCTTATGTCGTTCTACATTAAAAGTTATGCCCTTGATGAAAGCAATGATAACTTAAACAAGACCTTTTTTTATTGAAGAGAATATTTGCAAAGATCAAGCCGTCGACAACTAAATATACAGAAAATATTAACAAATGATTTATGTAATTTGCCCGTGGGTTCTTCGAGAGCGACTCAACTTGAGACAATCCCTATGATAGACTTTCCTTCAGCATCACATTAGAACTTCATTTAAGTCCAGTCGAGTTTATATTTCAGTACACAGAATAGATTGTTTCCTCGATCCACAGAAAAGGAGACCCTCTGAACTGCCCCAACTATAGAGGCATCCGTCTTCTGAACATCGCGTACAAGATCTTATCCGCTGTGAACGGCTAAACATCATCAACAACCTGGTCTGTCCACACCATTGTGACTTTAGGCCAGGAAAATCCACCATCGAAAAAAAACCAGGAGCAACAGATTGATCAGACCCACCACCTTTTTGGCGATTTAAAGCCCGTAGGCAGCATCTATAGAGACGAGTTATACAGAGCAATGTCTGGTTTTGGCATCCCTACCAAACTCGTCCGTTCGTGTAGGATGACGAGGGAGAATGCACGCTACTCCATCAAGGTCGGTAAAGACCTAAGCGAGACCTTTGATGTCAAAAAAGAATTCAGACAAAGCGACGCGCTGTCATGCAACTTCTTAAACATCAATCTTGAAGGAATTGTTCAAAACCTGCAGGCCAACACCTGAGGAACAATCCTTCAGAAGTCCGCCCAAATACTCGCATATGCCGACGATATTGACATTATCCGAAGAACGCAGTGTGCTTTCAACGGCACTCTTGGGAGTATTGCGACGGAGGCCGCAGAGGACAAGACCAAATATATGCTGTCAACGAGAAAGGACACATAACGCCGACGTCTCGGACAGAACGTCACGGTAGAAACATATAAATTTGAGGTAGTCAAAGACTTTGTCTACCCAGGAACCGCTATTAGCTCAGCAACGACACCAGCTCTGAAATCAAACGAAGAATAATGCCAATATCTGCTTCTTTCTAGCGCACACAACTGGAAAGGGACTCCAGCCCGGAAAGTCTTCGAATCCACCCCCGAGGGACGGCGCAGCAGAGAAAGACCGCGACTCAGGTAGCGCACACAAGCGGAAAGGGACCTCAACCAACAATGTGTGCGAAACTGGAGGCAGCTAGCTAAAGATCGAGGTGGCTGGAGACATTTGTTGGCTGAGGCCGAGGTCCACCCCGGAATGTAGACACAGAAAATTTGTATAGACGCTCTACGAATCATAAATGCCAGACCAGGTCCATTAACGTTTTTGCGACAATTGTCCTGAAAATACAGTCCAATTGATTCAGACCAAGTGAAGAGAAACAATTGCACGACTGAAGAGCACCCGCAAAGAATTCTCCCCCGTCAGCAAACAAAATGGTATGTCCGCCAGTACTTAGTTGCTTGAAATGTCAATAAAGTCATAGGTCAGACGCTCTTTATTACCCGGCAATAAAATAAAGACATAACGGTCAAAATGTTTACTGTCGTGTGCCGGCCAGCCCAGTTACACGGCGGCGTTGACTAGACGAGAGAAAACACTTGAGTCTTTCATGACAAACATCGCTCACGATATGCGATAAGAAGAATTTAAATAACATAACGTTCAGTTTATTTAATTGCTATGTTTGCACCTCAACCAGGCCCCCGCACATCCGATTTGGCTGTGATAAGCAATTCTTATCCAACTTATTGTTGTTTCGTGAGAATTCAAAATCGTCAATTATTCCCAGGCGGACTGTTTCAATTAATCATTGAAGCTCGCGCGGTATTGCATTTCACTGCAAACGAGTCATCAAGCGGAGAAATGTCATTACAATCAACCCCCAGGGCAATTACCCTTATTAAACCGCCCCATCATCCCCTTTAAATGTCAGTCACACAATTCTCCTCATACATGATATACGTACTAATTTAAATACTCACTCGGCAATGTGTTTCATGGACCTCATCAGCTTGGAAGACATACGCGGAGACAAAACAACACAACAATGTGAACAGCGGAAGCATTGCGGTTACAACACAGATATCATGGAAGCTGGCTAGGAAATGTACAACAAACTGCTACATCGGCACGCCACCACACACATGGAAGGAAACATGAAAGTACAGAAAAAGAGAGAGAATAAAAACATACAAAAAATCACGAAAAATAAACACAATTCTCGGATATATAAATCTTAAGACTATTCACTAAATAAGGATACAAAAAAAATAGAACGACATAATGCAAAAATCAATAGCAATACGAGTGCCAGGCGATGCTATCATAATTCTTTCCTGCACTCATGTAAGTTTCCTCCTCACTGGCAGGAGTCATGTGTGTTATGTAAAATTACTTCGTAAATGGCGAAGTAAGTTCAATGTTCATCGGCTACTCTTCGGACGATCTAATTATGTACCTTTTCTTGATTGTTAGCATCTTTCTTATTGGGATTTTCAGCATTTGTACTTTGAATTTCATCGTTCGTCATGTTGCCGCCGAATGTGTTTATATTTCCTCCTCGCCTCTTTGCCCTCTTTCCGAATTCGTGTATCCCTTTCGTGAAATTTGCGCAATTGAACTCGGGATGTATATCACTTTATTTATAAACTTTTATTGAGAAATCCACAAATCAAATCATCATATTTCATTCGAATACGAGGGGTGGTGCACTATATACAGGCGAAATGCAGGCTAAATCACGACAGGAAAAAAAAAACCGTTTGCGAAGTGTTATACAACGAATACGGGTAGACTGCACTCTTAATCTAAATAGTTGCTTATTGAAATCAAACGTAAAACGTGCATGTAAATTAAACAAGAGAATTGAATGTAACTTTTAAAAAGTTTAAATTTGTGTTGTATTGTTTTTGCGGAGGAGGAAGAAAATTCGATTTTTCCACCACCGTCGTAGTCGGTCTACACTGCGATGCGATGAATCCTGTCAGAGAAGAAATGGTCTGCAAGCCTCTCTGCTGATGAAAGCGACACCTGGGTGAGGAATGATTTGCTCTGAAGTTTGATGGATCAGCTGTTTGGCATTTGGCATTTCCCATTAGAGTTGCCAGCTGAACAAAATCCAGTTGGAGCCTTTCAATTGGTGACTCTCTTGCATTTTGAAAGAATTTTGGAAAATGAACTTATGCGAATGGGTTCCCGTATTCAAAGCTTCGTCAACACACCTTCATCTAGTAAAAAATACGCTTCATTTGCTTAGCTACACAAAAGACAACACCATGGCCTGGCAACTCTACTCTATTCACCTGTCAAATCGTCGTGGTTCTTCAGCAGTAGGTTATGAAAGGCTCTGAAAAGAAATAGTCAATAAGAAATGAATTCATTAATTAAACAATTCTCCAGCCTTTGTGCGAACAGGGTTATTTTAAACTCCACAAAACTACTCGTGCCAGCGTCATCATTTCATACGACAACGTGTTTGAATAAGAAATGGAACAAATACAACGCCGGACCCCAGAAATGGCTTCAAAACAACAAGATCGTCTATCCACCACAAGCAGCCGAAGAGGAGCCTCGCAAAGCGGTAACACAAATTGATTATCCAACATTTGAAATCACTCTAAAGTGCCCTTGATTTTAGTACGTCTGCCACATGACGACAAACATCAAATACAGTCCCGATAAAATGTGGTACATTGCATCAATGGTCCGTGGCCTCTCAGTGGATGAGGCGGTAAAGCAATTGAATTTTGTGCTTCAAAAAGGAGCCAAGTTTGTGAAACAGACGATTCTTGAGGCCCAGGAAATGGCCATCAAAAGGCACAACGTTGAGTTCAGAAGTAATTTGTGGATTTGTAAGTGGATGATAACATTTGGAAGCGGGCTTGAAATTCACTGATCGGTGCTTATGTATTTCAGCTGAATCTTTTGTGGGTAAGGGACGTTATTTCAGAGGTATGCGACGACATGCACGCGGTCGTGCTGGTGCAGTTGAATATAAACACGTTCATTACTTTGTCCGACTGGAAGAGGGTGAACCACCGAAGCATTACTATGTGCCGCATCCGCAAACACCGGAGGATCAATTCAGCAAATGGATGGAACAGATGCGAAGCCGCAAAATTATCAGTTCTCTGTAGAATTTGTCATCAGAGAATTTTGGTTAGGTTATGAAAAAAATGTCTTCAATAAAGTTATGCCTTTTAAATGAAACTAAGGTTGGGTGATGTTTTTGGAGACTCTGCGTCTGTGAAGACCATTGAGTCTTCAAGTTAACACTGCAAGGAGACGATCATAGCTCCTTTTAAGACTCAATTTGGTACGAGTTGAGAGGATTTGGTGAATAGACACACAGCTTCCATAATTGTAATGTTTTCCATTCGATCTAGACAATAACAAAGTGAAGTCACGAGATCACAGAAGTGTTCATCGTCCTTGAATACTCTACCCGTTTCCTCTGAGTTGTACTCCAAGACCTTGAACAATTCCCAACGGAATTCGCCTTCAAATCCAAAGTAAACCAAGCCAATCATTGACAACCTTAGCAGCAAACCTCATTTTAATAATTTATTTAAATTATGTTATATTTCGTCATTTTGTATTAAACAGTTACAACTCTTTAACAATCCTCTAGTTTGGAAATTAGATTACACGATGACTCTGACATAATTGAGCGATTAAACCGATATCAATGTGTCACATAAAATGAATGATTCAAATCAGGAAAGAAGAAAATGGTACAAATTAATGGAAAATCAGGAAATGTCTACAGTTTTTCTGAGTAAGAATTTGAAGATGATGTTGGACAGCGTTCGCAACGCAAACCTCCGATATCAAATTGTTGATCATGAACGCGACATCATGCCGCCACCGCTTGCTGCCGCACCGATGCGTCGTTTCTTCTTCTTTTTGGCAGTGAGACTCTCCTGTCCGCTGTCCGTATTCGAACAGCTATCACTATCGCCGTCGCTCGACGATGAGGACGATGATGATGAACTGGAATTGCTCGAACTATCCGATGCAAATCCCGTACTCTGATCGATATTGATGGTTTCAGCCAGTTTTGCGAGGTCTGGTTCTTTTTCCTGAAAAAAAAAATGCAAATGCAAATTTTGAGTAAGTTCCCAGTAGCGACTGATAGGAGAAGGAACCTACTCGTAGAACACGTAACCATTTTCGTGACAGTTTCGGTCGGCCACGAACTGTTTTATGCCAGACTATGGGAAAATTGGTCCTGCTGCTGAAGTTCTGGGTGACAGCCACTGTATCGTCAAGATTCAACACAACATGCCACCAACCGCCCGGTACGAACACAGTCTCTCCAGGCCCTTGTAGGATCTCAATCTGCAAGCACAAATGCACAAATAAATACAACTGCGTTCAGCTGGTGGTAAATTTCTCGCTCGTACCGGAGCAAATTCCTTTGGCCAGTCGGCAGCTTTTGTCTTTGGATAGATAACACTGAACCAGGTAATTGCTTCATCACGTTGCTTGCCGCCAAGTGATCCGGGAACCTTCAGCATCTCCTTTGGCGTATTGGTGGGGAAAAGGCACCATCGCTTGTGACCAAATACGAGTGCATTCCACGCGCTTGTCCCCAGCGGATCGATATGTATGCCAGTCCCCGAACGTGCTGGTCCCATTACGAACCAACGATATGGTGGTCGACGCTCCTCCCCCGAATACTTGAAGAGATCATCTTGGAAATACTTTGGGACAGTATAGTCATCGAGAAGCTTTTTTCGACGATGATGCTGAAACACACTAAATTTGAAATCCTGTCCGGAGCAACGTGAAAATACCAGAGACTCACCTCCCCGAAGCTGCTGTCGAAAATGTACAGTGGACTGTCGTCATTGGTGCTCTTCATGTACTCCACATAGTATTTCATTTTCATCTTGACACTGTATCCCTCATTGTCTTCGCCGCACTTGAACTTTTGATTTCGATACTTCTTCACCAGTCGACTTAGAGTCCATTTTTCCTGAGCTTTCCATCCCTCCTGCAGTTCCGTTATCACCACTGGCAGATACGGCTTCTCGAACCGCTCAATGAATGTCTGACAATCGACCGCCTTGCCATTGATCCTTTCCACATTGTCGGTAAACTGTGTAAACTGTTCGAAATGATCAACATACCGAAGTGCAGTCCAAGCCTCTTTGTCGCCAAGTTCTAGAAAATCATTTCAACATGTTTCTAGGTTAATATCAGCAATATTACAATAGCAAACATAAGTGATTTTAAAGCTGTTGCAGCTCCTCAATTACCTGGTCGGGCTTTTCGCTTCACTTCTCGCAGACGCTTTCGGGAACGGCGCGGTAGCTTAAAATCTTCAGACATTGCACTTTGTGGGAACAATTAATTTACTACTTTAAAATGAACAAATAACACTTAAAATTATTCTCTTTTTGGGGGGATCGCAGAATGTACTCTGCTTTCAGAGTCAAGATGAAAATGAAAAATGTTGAATTTGACGGCTTTATACGATGGTGTGCGTGCAGTTCAACAAATGTACAATGGCGGTTGATGCTGCGACGTTGCCAGATGTGAGTTGTTCGATGATGCACTTGGCATTTTGGGGGAGTGTGCTTTGTTAATTGGCTGTTTGGATGCTGCTTAGCTGAATATGTCAAGTCTTTAATTGCAACCACCTACGGGAGTTGTCGATATTGTCTTGGAAAGACTTGAAGCTGTGACAGAGAGGCCTTTCGGCGTTCTGCCTTCGATATTTTATTGCAATTAAATTGTTCTTCGCTGTTCATCTTTAGCTATGGGAAATGGTCACATTGCTCTTCGTGCACCTCGCGATATTGCTTACAACTAAATTGCACCTCCATCAGTGCATCCATCATCAGTGCATCACTCGATTCATGGCGAATTCAACGAACCAATTAAACGCAAGCACATCTCTATGGCCGATGTCATGATGACCTGTCAAAATGCTGTCAAGTGAATTCAAATAAGATTTAAGAAGTAATTCCTTGAAGCCATTTTGTTATTTACATTTTTGTTGCATATTTTTTTTACAATATTTTTTTATGAATTAGACAAAATATACAAAATATGCTTAACTCCCGACAATCCTCATCAGAATAAGCGCAATAGAAATACCTGCGGTATAGGTGGAAAGATGTCCGTCAAGGTTGACGACTCCGTGTGCCGAGTGTGCCTAAGCTCATCGGGTAACATATCAATCTTCGATGGATGCGGGAAAGACGACCAATTTCGATACTGCACGTCGTTGGAAGTAAAATCCTTAAGATCTTCCCTCATTCATAGTTCAGAGATTTCAAAGAGTTTACTTTTAGGCCGCAAGAGACGATGGACTGCCGTCAAAGTTGTGTAGGAAGTGCAATGATCACCTTAAGGTCGCCTATGACTTTCGCTTTCAGGCGGTTTATGCGGAAAATTATTTCAGAAAGACAATCTTTTTGCCATCGCTGAAGAAGGAGGACGACGCGGGGACGGCGCTCGTGAAAGATGGGCACAGTTGTAGCGATGAACTCGATGAGAAAATGGCCGAGATTAACATGTTGCTGGCGGTGCATACGGACGTCCCAGGTGAGCCTGACGATGACATGAATAGTGCGGGGTTTTACGATGACGAGAGTGCTGACGAAAATGAACCGCAAGTGGAAATCATCGGCATGGAGACATTTGACAAAGAACAGCGGGCGAAGAGGGACGTACATGTGAAGGTGGAGATGGCTAGTGTTCCTGCCCCACTGGTATCGTCTACAACAAGCTACGTTCCACCGATTCCCTTGCCAATGGAATCGCCACAGTCTTCAAATAGCAGCTGTAGCAAGCAACACTCTAGCGTTGGTCTGAACGGGATACAGCAGTATGCTACGTCGAGCCCCTACTCAGAGCATTCTGTACAAGATTTGCGACCAGAACAGGAATGTGGCCGTTCGCTTCAGCTGGAAATAATGCCCGTTCTTAAGAATGACCCCTCTACGTACGACTACAACGCGCCCACGGTTGCGGCGGGAAGTTTTGACACATACAACGCCCCGCCGCAGATGCAATATCAACAGAACTTGCCAATGCACCTGCAATTCGACGTGCCCTCAACAGTCCACCATTCAACGATGCCCGTGCAGGAGACCGCTTCGACCACAAACAACTATGATTACAGTTATCAATCACAGTTCCCGGCATATCCTGGGCAAACAGCTGAGCTCAGACCTGAGTCCAACGTGCCAGTGGTGCCTCAAGAATCAACATCGCAGACGACAACAGTGCCGCAGACAGATGACCAAACGGATGGCATGCCTAAGACGGAAAACCAAGATAACGAGACCAATAAACCGAAGAAAGTGAAACGAGAATCCTACCGCAGGGATAAGATCGAGTGCAATATCTGTGGGAGTGTGTTCACGCATCTAAACTCGCTGAAAACCCATCTCCTCAAACACTCCGGCGAGAAGCCGTTCAAGTGTGAGTTCTGTAACAAGGCGTTCGCTAGGAAGACAGTGCTCAACATCCATCGGCGATTGCATACCGGAGAGAAGCCGTACAAGTGTACGCTTTGCACAAGTGCCTACGTGACTAAGGAAGCCTTAACGGTAGGTGTGCTGCGTCTAAACTGTGACCACACGTTCATCTTTCATTCTGCTTTCTAATTTTTAGCGTCATCTGCAAAAGGACCACGAACAGGAAGTGGGTTCGAATTTCCGAAAGGATAAAGTGTCGTACATCTGTTCCATATGCAACAAGTCCCGCTGCTCGAAGTACTCCCTGGCATCACACATGAAGACTCACTCCAACGATGCTAAGGCCCGCCGCAGAGCTGTGCGAAAGAAGAAGGAGAGGTCGGACAATTCGAGTGGTCCAGTCACAGCAACCAATGTTCCTCTAAAGTACTCGTGCAAGATTTGCCAGAAGGGCTTTCCCAACAAATGGGAGCTGAGCACTCACGATGAGTCGCACGACCAGAACAAAACTTTCGAATGTGACATCTGCCAGAGGACGTTTGAGAAGAAATTCCAGTTGCTGTACCACTTGCAGACGCACGACGGCGGCGAGGAGTTGATAAAGGCGAAGGTTCACACAAGCGGAGAGAGGTCTGCTGCGCAAAAGAGCTCCGATGGCGTGCTGGAAAAGAATGCCAAGACTACAAATGAGAAGAAAGTGAAGCGAAAATTGCCAACTAGAAAACGGCGGAAAAGAAAAGCAAAGGTAGAGCCCGACGCCGACAGCAACGAGGAGCAGGACGACGCAGAAGCTGAAGCCGAAGCTGGTGAGGATGACGATGAAAACGATAAAGACTACGAAACAGAGGCCCCAGAGAAGAGTACACCGAAGAGGGTGACCAGGGCACAGCGGGAAAACCTGAGGGTACTGCGGGCCAGTAACAAAATTGTGTGTCATATATGCGAAGCTGTGTTTACGCATCCCACGTCGTTGAAGACGCATATGCTGGTGCACTCGGGCGAACGTCCGTTCAAGTGCGATTACTGTGATAAGTCATTTGCGAGAAAGACCGTCCTCAACATCCATCGAAGACTGCACACGGGCGAGAAGCCTTACAAGTGTCCGCTGTGCGACATTGCCTGCGTCACCAAAGACGCACTCATGGTAAGTGAAGCTGCCTTACGCCTACATGTGCACATTATTTATACTGCCTTCTTTTTAGCGGCACATGTCGAAAGATCATGACGACGACAAGGAAGCTGATCGAATAAAGTTCACTTGCGGAATATGCCACAAGTCAATGGGTACCAAGTATTCACTGCAGGCCCACATGAAGCTGCACGAGCAGTACTCCGCAGCGGACGCAGAGGTGAGATTTTCCTGCAACACGTGCACGGAGTCGTTTGATTCCAAATCGGAGTACACGAAGCACATGCAGGTGCACGACTCGCATCGGAACTTCCAGTGCGACATCTGTCAGGCGACGTTCGAAAAGAAGTTCAAGTTGCTCTTTCACTTGCAGACACATAAAATCGAGGATCTGCCATGCAAAAAGTGCGGTGAAACCTTCACAATCAGGTGTGCATTAAGAAAACATACGGCTGCTGCAAGATCTCAGACCATTTTGCTTCGTTTTTTTCTAGGGAAAACCTCATTCAGCACATAAAAGTGCAGCACATGGATCCTCAAAATATGGACTTCCAATGCCCGAACTGCAACGTCAGACAGTACGACACCCGCGATCTCAAGCTGCACATGCTGAACGTTCACGAAATCAACATGGGGGGTTTGAATTCGTGTGAACTGTGCGGAGAGACCTACTCCACGGCGGCGGAGTACTACAAGCACATGTACGACAAGCATGACACAATTAGCAAAACATGCAACGAGTGCGACAAGTACTTCGACTCGAGGAAAGCCTTCGACAAGCACTTACTAACACACTACATGTAATGCTGGGCAGCAAGTTGGGTGTACATAGTGTCTCCTTCGCAGGCCCAGCCTGGATGGCAATCAAAAGGAAGTTTCAAACATCATACGAGAGATAGATATAAGTTTGCTCAGTGATAATGTATCTCGAGACTATCTCAAACTAATTTGTAAGCAAAGCTTTTTTTTTAAGTCCGATGGAATAAAACGCAGTTGAGTTTTTTTCTTCTGCAAAACGAACTCTTGTGTGTACGCCCTAAGCCGAAGACAGATTTGCTTCCCCACTGTGATTGCACTCAGCTGTCAGACGTGACATCTACGCTATCATGTAAATGTTATCATCTGTATTTACTTTTTAGATGGTGAAAAGTGTGGTTTTTTCCTTGACATCCTGATCGTGTTTATTTACTGTGTATGTCCTCGAGTGTGTGCGCCAGTGATGTCAGTGATCTATTTGTTTACCTAAACCCTATTTGCTCACGGAGATTAATGCAATGTCGAAACGTTTGACATCATAAGCAAGCATATTAGCTTTTGCATGGCACTGTGGTAAGATATATGCAATAATCTATGAGGGGGGGGGGGGGGGGGGGGAGGGGGTTCACCAACATAATATAGTGAACAGCGAAATTCGAGGAAATGAAATTAAAAAAGAAAAAATTAATTAATTGGAATACTTGTCAGACAGGTATTGTGGGTCAAGGTTGATTTAACTGACAGTTGGTCTCCAGTTGTAGCAGTGCAATTGTAGTAGATTTGTGTAAGGATAACCTGCTCTTCCTCGAACAACGTTCAATGATGCCTTATCAGTTAATCTTTGCAGTATTCGAGTGCACTTGTGATCAATTGATTCAAGGTGATACTAATCGTATTGACGCATAGCGCTGTGTTAACGTAATGTGAACAGTGTTTATCCATGATTCATCGGGTTCTAAACAGTCGCTTCAACTGTCCATATGTGAACCGTGTATTTGACGGAAATGATAAGCTATAGAGTGAGGTCCATGTTTGTAGAGTAGGCCGATCGTTGAACAGACGATTAATTACTTTCTTAGATTGACGTCCATTCACTGTTTAATTACATTCCTGCTTCTCATAGCAGTTTTGGGTCGTAATTAAGAAGATCCAAGATAGATGTGTTCAGCATTTTCTGTTCATGTCGTCAGTCAGTCAGTGTATGACGTATGCTAATTAGATTATCTTAATGCGAAGAAAACATTGCTTTTCTTTTTCACTTTCTTTTCCCAGATTCGAAATGGAGGTCTTGATAAGACATTCTATGCTCTAGACGCTTGAATAATGTCGTCGTGAACAGTGAACAGCTTGGCTTAGCTCCACGATCTGCCTCCGATACCCTAACCGTATCTTTCGAATGGCTTTTCGACGTAAAAGCTTTTCGTTGGAAACGCTATTTTGAAGGAGAGTCAGACTGTTCATTTATAACAGATATTGTTAAAAATACTTGACATAACATCTCCAAATTGTAGTGTCGTTTCGAAGATACATCGGGCCCATTGGCAAACGCTTTTGAGATGTCATTGAGCTCTATTTTGAGTCCAAGACTTCCGTGTTCGATCTTAAGGCCATCCTATTGCCGGTTCAACCACGTCCAGTCTGTGGTATTCCTAATGCCGTGCGCCCTCTCCTCATTTGCCCCGTAGTTGGATTGATTCCAAAATATGCCTAAAGCCTAAAGACAGTCCCACAATCCTTAAATCACAAACCAGAACATCGCGTATTCTTATGCCAGCCCTCCTTTCCTTTGCAGATAACGCAACATGCAATCACATAACATCGGATCGGTGACCAAGCAAGTGGCATGTCAACCAATGCCCTACCTCCTGCTGCACTCTTAGCCAATTCCAACGAAGATACTTTCCAAAGAAATTATTTATGTGCCAGATCTTAATTGAAATTTCCCCCCTCAAGAACTAACTCCAACCGTATGCAGAAAACAATGTCAGAGCATTTGAATGCATTTAAAAGCACAGGCATTGGCCCAGCGGACGACGCTGAACAGCAGCAGATCCTGTATCACTTTGATACTCCTTCCGGCAGCAGTTTCAGTGACGACGATCACCATCCGCCAGATGGCTTCTATTCTGGCAAAGCAAAAGATCACATATCCTACATATGCGGATCGGATGTCCTGATAGGCTCGTCGAAGCCTGTCGAAGCGGATGTGCAGTCAGAACTTGACTATGGTAGGACAAGTGTGGACAGCCTGAAGGACGTTCACAACAACAATCAGTACACCATTCTGCATTCAACTTCCCTGGATGATGCCGTTCAGCTGATGTCGACTCCATCCCATGAAATTCTTGCCACTCCCTTGGATTCAGAGAGCTCTGTGCTGGATAGTTCAATGAACACCAGCTTAGCCGATGCTTCATCCGAGGCACCAGACATTCCTGAAAATATTCCATTAGTCGAAGAAGCAAAACAGTCTACTAACAGCAGCAAGGTAATCCAACAGAAGGACGTGAAAAAGGTGAAAAGCAAACGAGGCAGGAAACCGTATTTCAAAAACAATTCCAAACCAACTTGTACAATCTGCTCGAGTGTGTTCACCAATACGGCTTCCCTCAAGACGCACATGCTGATCCATTCGGGTGAGCGACCATTCCAGTGTGACCTGTGCGAGAAAACCTTCACCCGGAAAACGGTCCTCAAAATTCACCGTCGACTGCATACGGGCGAGAAGCCGTACGCATGCGTTCTATGCAGAATTGGATTCGTCACTAAAGAAGCGTTGGCGGTAAGGAAACTGCTCTTCTTTGACCATCGTGGCCCGATGATGATCTCTTGGTTTGTTTGTCTTTTTAGCGCCACAAGATAAAGGATCACCCAGAGAACGAGCAGGTGGATTTGCAGAAGGAAAAACCCGCTCACGTGTGTGACGTCTGCAAGAAGGTGCTCTGCTCAAAGTATTCCCTGCGTTCGCACATGAACATCCACCGGATACAGCAGAACAGTGCAGACGAGGCCGGAATCGAGTGTAAGTTTTGCAAGAAAAAGTTCACCTGCCGCTACACGCTGCACAGGCATGTCTTCGAGAAGCACAATCGCCGGGGTATTATCACGTGCAATATATGCGAAGAGTCGTTTGCTAGCAAGTGGGAGCACAGCAAGCATCAAGATCAGCATGCGCCGAGTAAAAAGTTCCAATGCGAACTGTGCTCGAAGACCTTTGCAAAAAAATTCCATCTACTCTATCACTTGCAAGTTCATGAGGCCGAGAAGGAAACCGTTTTCAGTTGTTTCCTCTGCAAGCAGCATTTCCCGACAAGGTAAGCACACTAATTAGTACAACTTTATGGAATGTCTGTTCTGAATATGCGTTCTCGTTTCGTTGCAGAGAGTCATTTTCCGAGCATAATCGAGGCTATGTGCGAGTTGAAATGCAAATTTACTCTTGCACCCAGTGTCCCATATCGTTTTCTGATCCACGCCAACTGAAATTGCACCTGAACGAGAGTCATACGCTTCCAATTATTAGTGGGATCAATTTCTGCGATATATGCCAATTATCATATCCAGATGCCAATGAGTACTATACACATTTGTTTGACAAGCACGACTACGTCGATATCCTGTGCAATGAGTGTGGAATATATTTTAAGTCTAGGAGGGTATATGATGAACATTTTCTAGAACATGAGTAGATTAGTTTAATTGTAGTCAATGTGTTATGACGATTCAGGAAATCATTCTGTTTTATTGTTAATTAGTCTGTAGGTGGAGGGGTGCGTACAAATAAATTCGTGTTTTTTTTACAAGTTTTCTTACTGCTTGTTATTTTTCTTCTTGGGCTATCGTCTGCGGTTAACGTGTCCCAATTGAGTCAATTACCCGACCCAGTTGGCAATCAGATCTGTAACTAGCTGTCTCCAGTCTCGAGAGGTTGTCCATAGATTGATGCAGTGGCCGACTAGTGCCCAAATCGATTTCTATGTCAAGAGGTACACGCCGATCATTAAATCAGAAATAAATGAGTAACTCATTTATTTCTGCCATAAATACTGTCTTGGAGAGGGGCTGAATATGGTGATGATGAAGGCTAGATTGCTGGGAATTATGAGGTTTTCTTTTCCTGTTGGAATGCTAGACGAAAAGGATTTGGCTGCGATAGAGTGACCATTTACAACTTGGTTCTATACTAATTGCTTTACCTGATATCTGACATAAAACATAAGACATCGTCGGCTTCATAGGCTTGACCAGATGATTTATCAAACTCGACAACTCGTAAACCACGCACGAGATCTCTCCAGGCAACTCGATCCTCCGCCATCGACTCTAACTCATCAGGAGCTATGCCCAAGCGTAACCCGGCGAGTTTTTGGACTTGGTCCAACCACCTCGTCCTGGGTCTGCCAAGCGGTCGCCTACCTGATGGAATCGCATTCAACGCCCGCCTTGGAAGTCGTGATGATGGGGACATTCGTGCCACGTGACAAACCACCGAAGCATAGCAATTTCCGTTCGATGAAGCAGCTGCTCAATGTTGAGTTCCTCGCGCACTGCCTTGTTTCTCACCCTATCCCGGCAAGTAATTCCCACAACAGCACGAAGAAATCTCATCTCAGCAGCTTGCACTCGCGATCTTATTCTTTCGGTCATTACCCAAATTTCATGACCATAGGTGAGAGTTGGAATAAATACTGAGTTGAAAACCGCTAACTTGGCTTGACACCAAGCTCGGCCTTTCTGATTACAGAACTACCAAGCTGTGTCAAAACTGACCCAGCTTGACCAATCCTACAGGAAAGCTAAGCATTACTCCGTCCATCACTCGTGAAAAAGACCTAAACTTCTCCACCTGCTTGAATGGGACTCCACTAACATGCAGAGTGCATTGAACAGGCGTTCTGGAAATTACCATAACCTCCGATTTGTTCACGTTTAACCCTCATTCCAGCATCAGCACATACGGCAACAAAACTATCGAGTGCGCGCTGGAGTTCCGTCTGGGAGGATGTGAGGATAACTAAGTCATCAGCAAAAAGAAGATGACTTACCCTCAACTCTCCCAATGTGAAACATTCCTCACCTCGGCTGCGCTGCAACATCCAGTCCATATATACAATGAAAAGGCGAGGTGACAAGACACACTCTTGGCGAAGTCCAACGCCAACGGTGTTACTCGAACACAGCTGCTACAGTTTGTGTATAGAGACTGAATGGCAGTCAGAAGAGGACCATCAATTCCATACTCCTGTAGGACACTCCAGAGTTTACCTCGAGGGACTCGCCTGCCTTTTCCAAATCTACAAAACAACTGTAGATGGGTTTGGCATGCTCCCAAGCCTTCTCAAGTACCATTCTTAGAGTGAAAAGCTGGTTGGTTGTACTTCTGCCGAGACGAAAGCCGCACTGTTCATCCCTCATCCTGAGCTCGACCATAGCTCTAGAACGCGCTTCCAACACCTTAGCATAGACTTCCCCGGGGATACTTAAGAGAGATATGCCCCTGTAGTTGGAGCAATCTCTTTTGTCCCCCTTCTTGAAAAGTGGGACAATCACCCCAGTTTGCCAATCGCCACCGCGTTTCCCAGGCCACTTTAATGACACGAGAGAGCCATAAAACTCCCTCTTTACCCATTGCCTTAAGCATTTCTGGTCGGATTTCACACCGGCGGATTTGCCAATTTTTAGCGATTCAATCGCCAAAATGACTACCTTCACCGTTGGACTATTCTCCGCCCCATTCAAGACTACGGGTCTGTCATCTTCAGTGCCCTGTTCGGGATTGAGCAGCTCCGACATACATATTTTCTTTTACATAAACTGACGGTTAATTACCCAGTAAACTAAAATGTCTTGACTCCTAAAAACGAATTCACCACGACCGACCTACAACTATATCCCATTGAATACACCCATCATACAAATCTAGTACATTTTTCTTCATTTCGATAGAAAAGTTCCAACCTATCAAATCTTAGTTGTCATCTTCGTCATTTGACACATTCTAATCAGACATCTTTTTCCATGAAGTGAATTTTCTGTCGGTTTATTGTTCGCCGCAAACACAGACCTTGTTCGATAATTGTTATTTCACAAGAATATTCAAATTTAAAGCACACCAATAATAAGTGTACATTATGCCGCTTAAGTTAGATATCAAAAGACGTCTGACGTCGCGGTCAGATCGTGTGAAATGTATGGATTTACATCCAACGGAACCGTGGATGTTGTGTGCCCTGTACAATGGCCACGTACACATCATGAATTATGAAAACCAACAATTGGTAAAGGATTTCGAAGTGTGCGATGTTCCGGTGCGTTCGGCGAGGTTTGTTGCACGAAAAAATTGGGTCATAACTGGTTCGGATGATATGCAGATACGGATATTTAACTATAATACATTGGAGAAGGTGCACTCGTACGAGGCCCATTCCGATTACATTCGATGCATTGCTGTGCATCCCACACAGCCGCTGGTTCTGACTAGCAGCGGTAAGCTTTGAGTTCTTTAAACATCGAATTAATTCTAAATCAACATTATTGCATTGTAGATGACATGTTGATCAAACTGTGGAACTGGGAGAAATTGTGGGCTTGCCAGCGAGTGTTCGAGGGTCACACTCACTATGTGATGCAGATCGTGTTCAACCCCAAGGATAACAACACATTCGCATCGGCTTCTCTGGATCGTACGGTCAAGGTGTGGCAACTCGGCTCGAACTTTGCAAACTTCACACTGGAGGGTCACGAGAAGGGTGTCAACTGCGTGGATTACTATCACGGTGGCGACAAACCCTATTTGATTTCCGGAGCTGATGATCGAATGGTGAAAATATGGGACTACCAGAACAAGACATGCGTACAAACACTCGAGGGGCACGCACAGAACATCTCGGCTGTTTGCTTCCACCCTGAGTTGCCGATAGTTCTCACCGGGTCCGAGGACGGCACAGTTCGCATTTGGCATTCGGGCACTTACCGTCTGGAAACTTGCCTGAACTACGGATTCGAGAGGGTTTGGACAATCGCCTGCATGAGGGGAACAAACAACGTCGCCTTGGGCTACGATGAGGGTTCCATCATCATCAAAGTAGGTCGCGAGGAGCCGGCCATGTCGATGGATGTGATCGGAGGCAAAATCATCTGGGCAAAGCACTCGGAGATGCAGCAAGTGAACCTCAAGGCGTTGTCGGACGAGACTGAGGTTAAGGACGGCGAACGTTTGCCAGTGGCTGTCAAGGACATGGGGGCATGCGAAATTTATCCGCAAACAATAACCCACAACCCGAACGGAAGATTCGTGGTTGTCTGTGGAGACGGCGAATACATTATCTACACATCCATGGCGCTGCGCAACAAGGCCTTCGGATCAGCTCAGGAGTTCGTTTGGGCCATCGAGAGCAACGAATACGCCATCAGAGAGAATAACGGTACAGTGCGCTTGTTCAGGAACTTCAAGGAACGCAAGAGCTTCACTCCTGAGTACGGAGCAGAGAACATCTACGCCGGATACTTGTTTGGCGTGAAGACATCCTCCGGCTTGGCTTTCTACGATTGGGAGACACTGCAGTTGGTCCGTCGCATCGAGGTCCAACCGAGAAACGTGTTCTGGAACGAGGCTGGAACACTGGTCTGTCTAGCCACCGACGATTCGTACTTTATCTTGAGCGTAGACACCTCCGCCATTGCTACAGCCATCGAAACCAAGCAAGGTTTGGAGGACGACGGCATCGAGTCCGCATTCGACGTCCTCGGAGAAGTGAATGAACAAGTCCGAACTGGTCTGTGGGTGGGAGATTGCTTTATCTACACAAACTCTGTGAATCGCATCAACTACTATGTCGGAGGAGAGATCGTCACCATATCCCACTTGGATCGCACCATGTACCTCCTCGGATACGTGCCCAAAGACAACAGGCTCTATCTGGGCGACAAGGAGTTGAACGTGATCAGTTTCTCCCTGCAGTTGAGTGTGCTCGAGTACCAGACCGCTGTTATGCGTCGCGACTTCGAGCGCGCCGACTTGGTGCTGCCCACAATTCCAAAGGAACACCGCACCAGAGTTGCACACTTCCTCGAGAAGCAAGGATTCAAATCTCAGGCGCTTCAAGTCTCCACCGATCCCGATCACAAATTCGACTTGGCCCTGCAGATAGGTGAGCTCGACGTCGCTCTGAAGCTGGCGCGTGAATCAGAAAACCCACAGAAGTGGTCGTCGCTGGCCGACGTCGCCTCCCGCAAGAACAACATGGCATTGGTCAAGGAGTGCATGCAGAAAGCTAACGATTTCAGTGGTCTGCTCCTGCTCGCCACCAGTTCTGGCGACGCGGAGATGCTCAAGGACCTTGGAGAAGCGGGTGCCGCACAGGGCAAGCACAACATTGCATTCCTCTCTACATTCTTGCGCGGTGACGTAAACGGTTGCCTGAACATTCTAATCGAAACCAACCGTCTGCCAGAGGCTGCCTTCTTCGCCAGGACATACATTCCAAGCAAGATGCCGCACGTCGTGGAGTTGTGGCGCGAAGAACTGGCTAAATTCAACGAAAAAGCCGGTCAATCACTTGCGGATCCCAGCAAGTACGAAAACCTGTTCCCCGGTCTGAGTGACGCCTTGCGCGTAGAAGAATTCCTGCAGAAAGAACAGCACGAAGTGCTCCCAGCACGGATGGCGTCACAGACTCCTCTCAACATCGACCGCAATCCACTGGAAGAGATGAGGGCAGTCGAGGACAAGGGAATTTTCGAAACCAACAAATCGGCAACCAATGCAGAAGATCCGAAGAAAAATGACGACGTCGAGGTTGCCGCACCGCAGCCAAGTGCATCGTCAAAAGCACAAGCAGAAGACGATGAACTCGATCTGGAAATCGAAAGCAAATCTCTGGACGGCATCTCTCTCGATGACAATATCGACTCAACTGATGTGGATGATGACTTCTTAAGCGACAACTAAATGCATTCAATTCCGCAGAAAGTATTCATACACTAACTCAATCACACAGGCCAACAATGTGATGCCAGCAGTCCGAGTGTCCTGTGCCCGTTTCATTTTCTTTTCGTTGTTACAATGTTTCTCTCTGCTAGTTCTTCCTCTCGATGGGGGTACAGATGTCACGTCTTGCTCCAACAGGAGGAAGCCGGAGAGTATTTGTGCGCCACGAGCCCATGCATCCCCTGTGTCCTTTCTGTCATTTACATAAAGAATACCAATAAATATATTTTTAGTACATTAGTGATGTTTGTAGCGTCCCAACAACAACGGGTTAACTCTTGAAGACAAGTGTATCCATTGTGCTACGATTTAATTATTATTATTATGTATTGTAATAAAAACAAAAACCTATTGAATAAAACAAACAAAAATACAATAAAGTGTCTTGTCTGTTGTTGGTCTGGAAATGAAAAACAGTTCAAGGTGGTAAGCTCTAGTCAGTCAAGTCAGCAGATGTGATCTTCCGCCAGTTGCTGCTGGTGATCTTGTTCATGAGCGATGGGGTTGTCTTCTCCGTATTCGTGGACTTGAGCTGCGACGTGATTCGCGGATTTACATCCTGCAGGCCCAAGTCACGACGGAAAATTCGCCAGGTTGTGGTCTGCGAAAGGCCGAGCTCTTGTGAATGACGCGAAATCGACTGCGACGGATTCTTCTCCACACTCTCACGGACAGCGGCGATGTTGTGCGCAGATGATGGGTTTCGTCGAAGTACGAAAGTTGGTTTATCGTTTACTGAGCCGGTGAACTCAAATTTATTCACCACACTGCCAATAGTCCTCTCGGCAGGACGATCATGGCGACCGTAAACTGGTCGATGGGTGCGGAACGTTGCCCGACCAGAACCCTAATTTTGATAATACAGTTGTGTCATTTGCTTACGTTGTTGAATGATCTATCTGTCCATGGTAGTTTGGCAAAACAGACGGATGATAAATGACAGCCAATTTGACAGATCATGCACCTATCAACTGTCAAAGATCGGTAGTCCTTACTGGAATACCCTTTATATCCATCAGAAATAAAGTGGTATGCGTGACTTAAGAGCACTCAAGACAAAATCTGAGGTGAAATACGATTGGCAAGGGGTTTTCCAATGGAAGGATGAATGTCTCTGTTATCCATTTTATTATTTCCATTTTTGCTTACAGACGTCGCAGAGTACCCAATGACAATTCAAATCAATGAAAAATAGAAACAGTACTTGAATAAATTTACAGGTATATTTTAATTTGTTTCTACTACAATTTCCGGTTATCAGTTAATTTTGATAATTTTTCCATAAACGAATTTTTCAAAATTGTCTTCAATGTCATTTTTGCTGTTCTCTATTCAATCTCACAACCACATTGGATATATTCACAATAATCGAACACATCCCGATGACACTAATGACAGCGCGGAATGTGTCGGAATCGAAATACGTCATTTGAATCGTATTGTACTTGGAAAACAAAATTACGCTTGTTGACCAGTCATCAGTAATTTATTTACCAATTTTTTAATGAAAACAAGATGAATTTCAAAGTGGATATATCAGTGTGTCGTGTGTGCATGAAATCCGAGAGCGGCACTTCGCTGCTGAAAGATCGCGGGCTGAATGAAAAATTTGTTTACACCACCAGGCTGAAGGTATACACACTCTATTATAGTAGATTTAGTTTAGGCATTTTGTAATAAAATGGCGAATTGACTAGTGCCCTGTGGAAATTGTACCACAGCATGTATCAATCTGTACCGATCTATATCATTGCAAAATCGTTGATTTTGTAAATATTTTGAATAAAAATGTGAAAAAAAAGTCTTAATGCATTGATTTACATATTTATTCAGGTCACGGAGGATGACAGTATGCCAGTGATTTTATGCACAAAATGCATAGACCGGCTGAAGGTTGCGTATGAATTTTGCAGATTGGCCAATTCCTCGGAGAAGCATCTGCGAAAGTTCATCAACAAGATCAGTACGGACTTTCAGGAGGTGACAAAGACGATACCCGATGATGTGGAGTGCTTGGACGATGAGGAGAATGTAATTCATAGTTTGTTGGGCGATTGTGAGGAGTCCCAGTCAACGTCGGATTCGAAAGACATGAAAGACGATACAATAGTTACCCAAGAGCTGGAAATGGTCGAGGTTCCGAGTGAACCGGATAAGCAAGAGAACTTTGTACAAGAGGTGTACATGGATGAATTTCAGGAGATAATCCAAGAAGATGAAGATCAACTGTATTTGGATGAGTCCTCAAGTGAGGAATTGCAATTGTATGAAGATAGTAATGAATTCTTCGAAGAGGAGGAGCAATCGAATGCGGCTGACCAGCACGATGCTATGTCAAGTGTGGATGGTACAGAAGAGAAGGAAATTAAAAAGTCAAAAAAGAAAACCAAGAGAAAGGCCCACATTGAGTCCGCCGCCTCGAAGCTAGAGGGCAAGTCGAACATTTGTATAAAGTGCAACAAAGATTTCAGCACAAAAACCAATCTAATGCGACACATGAGCACCCACGACGGCGTCAAGCCATATCAGTGCAATGTGTGCGGCAAGGGATTCACTCAGAATGGCTCGCTGAAGCAACACATGTTCATACACACCGGCGAACGGCCGCACGTCTGCAATGTGTGCCAGCGGGGGTTCACACAAAGCAAAAGCCTGATTTTCCACATGCGACGGCACACCGGCGAGAAGCCATTCACTTGCGAAGATTGCGGAATTAGTTTTCGCCAGAAGGACGGTCTCAAGGTGAGAGTTTCGCAGAAAATTTCCTTGGCATCAAAATTACATTGTGTTCTTTTCTTACAGCATCACATTCTGAAGTATCACAGTGAGGCACCGCCTGCCAAAGATTGTCATGTCTGCTGCATATGTGACAGGGTACTTGCCTCGAAGTACTCGCTAAGTGTACATATGAAGAAGCACACCGAGAATGTGGACATCAAGAAGCCCGATCTAGATTTTGACTCAGAAGAAGCAGTTGCAAATTGCAAAGAGGAGTTGCGCAAGCCCACCCCACCTCCACAGCAGGCGACCCCGTCAGCTCAGCAAGGCGAAATATCTGGGGCGAATATCCTCCTCCAGACGACGACATATTCTGGCGCAGGACTGAGGATGAAGCAATTCCAGTGCGGCAAGTGCTTCAAATCATTTCACATCAAGTAAGTCGACTCGATTTTATTTTTTTTCCGGGTTTTAATTGACATCTTTCATCTTCCTTAGGCGTAACCTCCTACGTCATTTGAGAAACCATGATGTTAGCAGTCTGGAACTGCACGAGTGTGTTGATTGCAAGATTGGTTTCGACACTAAACGTTCGCTGAAATTGCACCGGCAACGCGAACACAAGGAGGTCATTTCTGATCTGAACAGTTGCGAGTACTGCAACGCCCCATACGTTACTGTTGCTGATCTCAGTGAACACATAGCCACTGTCCATGACGCAATAGACCAAAATTGTCCACACTGCAGCGAGCACTTCAAGTCACAAAAGCTGTACTACGATCACTTGCTGGAGCACGAGCATATGCTGGAAGATTAGATTAATTTTAGTTTTAGACTAACTCCTGCTATGGGAAGTTTTAAAACATACTGTGTCGCTTTTTTTCAAAAATGAAATATAAATACATATATTGGTGTTTTCTGTCTTCGAAGACTAGTCTTGCTCATACCAAATTGTGTTCTCTGATTATCGTTGTTCAATCATTTTCCCCTCTTTGACTTAAATGGATGCATTGAGGGAGTTGTCAAGAAGTTTGACAGCGTATCTGGGAGTTTACAAGACAACTACGAGGGCTTTCGTGAGTTCTACGAACTGAAACTGACTGAGGGAAGTGATCTGGTTTTTCAAGAGGAACAAACAAAAAGCTTTCGATGCACGCAATATCTGGCTAGCTGCTTCCAATTACGAACACGAACTTGATTCAGGTGCTTCTCCACTTGTGTGCTGTGCTGCTTTATTCGACAGGATCGTAACTGTTGTCTATGCGCTCCATATGCACCTCTATACGAAAGTCGTTTAACAACTTGTGTCGAAACGCCTCTGTGATGTCGGTATTACGATTGTCGATAAGGTAGTCGTTTTAGCCATAAAACGACTTCTGGTGATAAGCTTATGTGGAACGTATTTTTTGCGTGACACTTATCGTGTATCGGTATTCCGAAAGTCGATTAACGACTTGTAACACGACAAGCATTTTTTTTTGCCATCACAGAGTACACAAAACACTACGTTCTCTAAGTGTTAACTCTCAGTATCGCTTTACGCAGCAGATTTTGCTGCGCGACTAAGGATCATCTACCGATTTTGCATCTCACAGATTCCATCAAATAAACAGTATTAATTATAGCATAGTGCATGGGTCAATTTTTTAAACTCCAATCGAGACAAGCTAAAATCAATTTCGTTGCAAAGTTCATTAAAAGTGTTTATACACCTTGTAATAGGTTCATTACTACCGTAGTTGGTTCTATGCCTCTTATCGTATAGTAAATTTCTCATCCGAAGAGATCTTTGGGGAGCATATATATTCATGAGAAAAAGTAAGTCTGATGAATTTACACGGCAATTAATAATATCGCGGATGAACATGGCTGACGGTGCCTTGAAACTTAAGGGTTGCAAGCCTATTATTTTACATCTATCGTCATATTTAGGGAGTTCTTCGAACGAATACAATTTACGGACAGCATATCTCTTGACATTTTTTTGTACTCTTTCGAATCTGAGTTCTTGTGTTTCATATGGGGAATCGCAAATGATGGAAGAATATTCTAAATACGGTCTGACTAACGAACAATAGATGGACTTAATACTATTTCTTTTCAGAAAACCTAACATAGCTTCTTCGCAATTGTATAATCATAATGTGATGCAAAATTTAAGTTAGTATCAAAAATTACACCCAGATCTTTAACCTCTTCTAGGCGACTAAGTCTATGATCATTTATGAAATAATCATAGACAATCGGGGATGTAATTCGATATGCCGTAAAGATATTACATTTTTGAATATTCAGCTCTCAGCTCTCTCTCTCTCATTGTGCTTGCACCATTCCACTAGTACATGGATATCCAATTGGAAATTATTACAATCAGTTAAACTATTTATAGATAAATACAATTTAAAGTCGTCTGCGAATGTTAGAATTTTACAATATTTGAAAATTTCGTGAACATCATTTATAAACAATAGAAAGAGTAATGGCCCCATATGGCTACCTTGTGGAACGCCCGATGTAACTTTTGTTACTCTGGATCTAAAACTATCGATCATTACCAATTGCTTCCTGTCCTTTAAGTAATTGGAAAACCACTCTAACATTGACGAATGGAATCCCAAAGACTTTAGATTGTTTAAAAGCAAAGTGTGATGTACTTTATCGAAGGCTTTCGAGATTTTGTGAACGACTCTAATGGAAAAACAAGTAAAAACGTGAGTTTGCTTTGTGTTTTAAATGGAATGGTGTAAAATGTATTTAGTGTTAATTATTTATATTTTAAAGGTCAACATTTTCAGCCCAAAACAAATAAAAATATGAATTTAGCAACAAATTTCAAAAAGAGGTTTTTCTCAAACTGATGCACATACAATGTCAATGCATATATCTTACTTAGCAGCTGGTAAATCAAATGGATTGCATTTTAATCGAATACTTCTTCTGATCTTAATTAATTCCCTTTTCTGCAATTCTTGGTAGTCGTTATCTTCACTAATCCAATAAATAAACAAGCAATGCCGTCCATAATTACTTTAAATTGCACGAATAATTTGCTTCTTCAGCCACCTCAAAACAACAATTAATGTTTATTCCGGTAGAATTTATGAAAACTACCCCAGTTAACAAATTGACAGAAAGCTTTTGAATGGCAGCTTTAGAATGTTGGGGTGATAACCGATAATACCGATACTTAAACGCCTGTAAAGTGACTCGACTCTCAAAATCGGGGTGATGGCCTATCTATCTGAAGTGTTGAATTCGTCGCTGCACAGCTCGCATGTGGTTGTTCGTGTTTGAGTTCTCTTCAGATGCCCTCAATGAGAATAGAAATTGTCTCTCTAGGAAACCAACGAAATCTTCATCCGGTTTTGAAATTGTACACCAGTGTAGGACTGAGACTATCAATGCCTTTGTACTTGGCTTTGTTAGTACCAGAAATGAATGAGTAAAGAGATATTCAACTTCGGCCATTTTTGCCCCTAGTCCACACCGGAGAAAAATGTGATAGTATTGGAATTCCCTTGCATTACACTCATACTTTTACAACGCTCGTCAATTCACCCCAATATGGCGGTCGATTCGTGAATTTTGTGGGATAATGGCGGCAGATTCATGAATTTTGTGGGATATTCGTGAATTTGCCCACGAACATGTACTTATTGTTCGGAGGGTGTTCAGAAGGTGACTCATATTTTTAAGAGGACATATATTTGTAATAGGGGCTTGGGTGATTAAAAATGTAATGCTACGCTCTATTTACAGGAGTACTTTGCATCAATTTAATTCTTCAGAGTAAAATATAGCTGATTTAGATGCCATGACTGGCAAATGAACTTAGTTTTATATCCTTCATTCATGAATTATGAAAACTTCTGCAATTAAATAACATAATCTGTTAACAGCAATGTATACAACTATACCTAACTCAAACAAATTTGCAATTAACTTTCATCTCTATTTCTGTAAAACAAGTAAAATAAGCAAAAAAGCTGTTTATTTTAATTGATTCAAGCAAATGTTTCAATAATATTGCTATTATTAGTTGCCGGTACACATGTTTCGTGTGAATGCTTTTTTTCGATATTATGCATATGCAAAAATACATACATGAAGTTGTATATTCATTAATAATTAATGCATAAATAATTAATGTAAACAATGGCAAAATTATTTTTTCCTATTACCTCAGACTGTAACTCGCAGAAAGCTACTTCATGAACATACGCGTTGTTCGTTTGCTTACCCCTCCTTACTGTGTTGAAAATTTGACACCGAAATTTGAAAAAAGTTCAAGTAACGAGCGAATGTTCAAAAAAGAACTAATTCACCCCAATACTATGGTTGGGGAAGGGTAAAGAGCTCACATGTATTCACAGGCAGGGGACGAAAAAGCGTATAAAAAACGCTGTCAGATGAAATCAAGGGGCAAGAGAAGAAGAAGTTGAATATCTCTTTACTCATTTATTTCTGGTTAGTACTATTCACAGCGGAGCCAAGATAGACTTTCTTCTAATTCCGGCTGCCTTGTTTGACACTTTGTCTAACACGTTGATCTTGAATGTCCTCTTGTAAGGCATATACATTCTTTTCCCTCGTTCTGATTAGCTTAGCTGCTTCCTTCTCAACGCTAAATTAGGTTAGGTTTGGTTCATTGTGATACCACGCGGATTGACTAACTCATATCTCTGGAAGAAGCCGGTGCTTAAAACGGAGCAATTGAAGCTGACTTATGTTGATTTCATTCAAATTATTGAACAAATAGCCCCTTATGTGATGCAGAGGAAGTGATGTCATCTGCTATCGAACGTCATAACTCGTTCCGTTTGATCACGTTTGCTTCTGCTCAAACAATGATGTTGAAGATGCTACATAACCACGCATATTCTTCTTCTTCTTTGGCTGGCGCTATAGTCCGGAGTGTACCTGGGCCTCAGCCAACATGCCTCGCCATTTAGTCCGGTCTTCTGCTAGTTGTATCCAGCCTCGCACGTTCGGCTGATTAAGGTCCCTTTCCACCGGATGCGTTGTCTTCCTTTACGGCTTTGAGTCGAAGACTTTCTGGGTCGGAGCATTGGTGTACATGACTTAGCCATCTGAGACGAGAGACTCGATTTCGTTTGACCAGATCGATGTCGCTGTACAGTCCGGTTCGTCATTCGGTATCCTCCTCCAAACACCATCAGTACATACGAGACTAAAGATAATACGAAGGACTTTTCTTTCGAAGCGACCAAGAATCTCCTCGTCCGCTTTCGTTAGTGTCCATGCTTCTGCGCCATATATCAGGACTCGGACAGTCAAGGTCTTATATAGGGATACCGAAGAACCAAGCTTCGAGAGAGGGCTTTATTTCTCAGTTGCCTTCTAAGTCCAACGGCACAGCGATTGGCGAGTGTGATCATTCGTTTTATCTCCGCGATGCACAGTGGTCGATTTAGGGTCATTAGCTGGACTTAAATCGGATTTAACTTTTCTTTTGTTTTACTCGTTGGAAATAAATTGATTTTAAAACAATCATTTCCATAACTTCAGGGGGTGGTACCTTGTGATGTCGGGTTGGTAGACGTCTCAAATCGCTTATGATTTCGATCCCCATGTTGTGGATCACATCAGTATTTGTTGCAATTCGGGACATCTTACTTGAAAATCCGCTTCGAAAAATTGTGTAATCCTTTTGACGAGCTTCTAAGACATCTTCCGAAACCTGTCCGATGGGGATTGGACAACTTTCAATGACGTCAGCACCGTGCAACAGAATTTTGTAGACACTTACTAGCATTCTGTACTAATTAAATTTGGAAACAAATAATTTTGCCGTGTCCAAGCAATAAGTTCGGAATTTCATTGTATCGATTTTCAAACCTGATGTTAATGTCCTCAACACAATTAAAAACCGTTCTACCAGTCTTGTGTCCAGGCCTACTATTTCAGCGGTTTTTGCTGGATCCTTAAAAAATGTTCGGGCCGTGTTGCCGTCATTCGTATTTCCTCCACCTTCTTTTGGAAAATCTACTAAGATTCCCAATTTAAATCTAAGGCCCCCCCAACGATTGTCGACAGTCGATTGAATGTTTTGATATCGTGATTGTCGATTGTGATCGATAGTAGGCGATTTTGGCTTCAAATTTCGTCGTTCACAAGTTTGTGGTCGACGGTTTTCGTGCCGCAGAAAATCGTAAAATAAACATTGTTTTCATGATGCAATCGTAACTTAATTTATATTGTTATCCCTTTAAAATATTTCTTATTATAATTTCATCTTCGAACAATCATAGTTTCATATAAAAAAAACAAACAAAACAACGTTTAAAATATGTCCAGAAATGTATTAATTCATATGAGTATTTGCTCGAGCGATTTGTTTCGATACGCACACAAGTGAACGTTCACATTGTACCGGCAAAACCCAAATATTCGTTTACATCTCCCTCTGACTTATGGGAAAATACACGCTATCTCTTTCTAGTATTCGTGTGATTCTCTGGGCAATGTAAACACGAATTGAGAGATTTCATATTTAAAACTGACAGACGTATAAAATTTCATGATATGGACATTTTTTAATTCACAATAATACGATCTCAGTCGACTGAGTTAGGCAATACCAAAGTAGATTTCAGTCGACAAATTTGTCGATTATCGCTTCAATCGACAATCGACACTCGCAATCGGGGCCTCAGCGATTGGCGAATGTGATCCTTCGTTTTCTCTCCGCGGTGGTGTCATTCCTTGCGTTAACTTCAGAGCCTATGTAGACTAAGTCGTTCACTACTTCGAAGTAAAAGTTGTCTATAGTGAGTTTTTGTCCAAGACGTCGGTGTTGGTGGACTATTTTGTGTAGACAGCATATACTTTGTCTTACCCTCAATGACCGCGAGACCCATCTTAGCCGCTTCCTTCTCGATGCTCACAAACGACTCACTGACAGCCCGTTGTGAATTTCCGATGATGGCAATGTCATCGGCATATGCGAACAGTTGCACAGATTTGTGGCAGATCGTGCCTCTGGTGTTGACGTTTGAGTTACGCATGATCTTCTCGAGAATGATGTTAAAGAAATCGCATGACAGTGCGTCGCCTTGTCTAACTCCTTTTTTGACAGCAAAGGTCTCGGTGAAGTCTTTACCGATGGTAACGGAGCAACGGGCATTCTAAATCGTCATTCGTCATCAAGACGGACGGGTTTTGCAGGTTTGCCAAAACTAAACAATGCGCTGTATAGCTCGTCTCTATAAATACTGTCATACGCAGCCTTAAAGTCGATAAATAGATGGTGAGTATCGACTAGAAACTCCTGGGCCTTTTCCAAGATCTGCAGTAATGTGAATATTTGCCATTTGGTCAATGATGGATTTGGCTGGCCTAAGCCCGCACTGAAGAGTCTTCGACTCCGAACTAGTGGGACAACGCAATAGAGGACGCCCACGAAACCGATGGCGCACACAAGTGGAGAAGTGCCTCAACCAACTTAGCGCGCGAAATTGGAGGCAGCTGGCTAAAGATCGTGTCAGCTGGAGAAGCTAGGTGACTGAAGCCCGGGTCCACTTCGGACTGTAGCGCCACTAGAAGAAGAAGTAAGTCCGCACTAATATTGACTAATTAGGCTGTTGACGTAGGGTTTCAGGCGCTTACACAAGACGGCAGAAAAGATCTTATATGCTATATTCCGGAGACTTTAAGCTCTGTTCAGCAACTCGCATAACAGCGCATCGCTTCGGCTAAAACCATTTCCGAAATTGAAGGTGTCGCTTAGTTCGTTATCGGAATTATTGGAGCAGCGAGAATTCTCCAACGTCAGAGTCCACATGAATTAAAACACACTCGTCAAGTTCACAATCAAATTTAATGAAGTCAATCTAAGATCCCGAGATCGTTCATCCTGTCAAATATGTATCGAGTAGTTGTCAAAGTCCGCGCTGAATTGTAGTAATGAACTCGTTGGCTTTTCATAAAATTCGGGTCTTGCAACGAGTCCAAATCGCTTCCCTTTGAAGCATCCTTTTCGAGAAATATCAATGGGATAGCCAATAATGCAGCCTGCACTGTATAGAATTCAGTGACTCGCATCTCGTTCAGAAGATCAGCCCAAGTTGGTACAGCAGAGTAGTTCAACCGAAGAAGAGTCGCTTTAAGAGTCCTGTAGTAGGTCCTCAGCAGATCGTATTTTTTCGTTAAGCCAATTTCCATTGGAACGCTGGTTGCGAAGAAGTAGTGCAGATCAAAGCCAGGACTTCCGTAGGAGCAATTTTGAAAATCAATCTGAAATGAAATGCATGTGAGGAATGCGCAGGTGGACAGATAGTGCTGTCTTCTTACAAGTCTGGCGTCAACACAAGTGTCCCCGTCGTGCTTGAACATCATGTTGTTCACCCATAGATCGCCGTGGTTGAAGACTTTGAATTTGCTTTCGTTTGAGTTGATCATGGCGATTAGTTTATCATTGTAGGTGCTTCGCAGTTTTTGTAATTTAATGACGATCTCCTCGAAACCATCCCACTCTTTAGCCAGGTCAGTGAAATACTCCAAGTTGCCGTATGCCAGTTCAGCGCCGATGGGAATTTGTTCGATTCCCTCTTCGAAGATTGATTTTCCCACTTTCTCGATTAAGTCAGGGTGCTGCAAAACATTAAATTGATGAATGAGCTTGTATGTGATAAGTTTTCAGTTTAGTTCTTGTCTGTTACAACTTTTGACTAAAATTATGCGCGATTATTTAAGAAGGCGATTCATTCTTACGGGGCTTAAAGGCTGTCCGACCACATTATATCTGCCTCCATTGTCGCACGACATGTATTTCACTCAGACTAAAGGTCTGTCTTCTTCAGACTTTAGAAAGTTGAACAAAACGGGAGGGAAGTCTGTTCATTTAGTCGATAGTTTAAAATCTTTCTTTCAGGATGCATTTTATAAGGTAACAGACCAGAGCAGTTAGTTAGGTCCTTGATGAATTATGCGCATCAATTTCAAAGACTCAAACGACATCATTCATCTTCAGGAACTAAACGGTGGTTACATTTTAAGGACCGATGTTGAATGTGAACCACACCTAAACGTCAAGTTTTTTTCTGCATTTCACTTGACATTTCTCAATTTCAGACTAATTCAATTTGAACCATGGCAAGATACATAATCGAGCAACGCGTTAAAGTTATTCAGGCTTATTATGAAAATGGGCGTTCAAATCAAAATGCATATCGTGCACTTCGTGATTTTTTCGGTCAATTTAATCGTCCAAATGTGCGTACAATCGGAAAAATCGTGCAAAAATTTGACCGGGTCTGTAGAAGATGTGAAAACACCAGTGCATGCTCGTACTGCAGAAAATATTGCTGCTGTTCGCGATAGTGTGGCTGTAGAGCCGTCCACCTTAACTCGTCGTCGTGCCCAACAATTGTACCTCTCACGCTCGTCGTTGATGAACATTATGCATAAAGACTTGCATTTATACGCTTACAAGGTGCAATTGACTCAAGAACTAAAGCCTCTTGACCATTTCAAGCGTCAATGGTCAGAATGGTGGCAAGAAATGGCAACAGTGGTTGATCAATTTTCGATGAAAATCATCTTCAGTGATGAGGCGCATTTTCACCTCAGTGGATTCGTCAATAAGCAGAATTGCCGCATTAGGGCGAATGATAATCCAAGAGTGATTGTGGAAACACCAATGCACCCACAAAGAGTGACTGTTTGGTGCGGTTTATGGGCTGGCGGCATCATCGGGCCGTATTTTTTCCAAAACGAGGCCGGTCAGGCAGTTACTGTGAATGGTGCTCGCTATCGTGAAATGATAACGAACTTTTTATGGCCCGAATTGGAAGATATGAATGTGGAGGATATGTGGTTTCAACAGGACGGTGCCACTTGCGACAGAGCTAACGGAACAATGGCTCTTTTGCGCGACATATTCAATGGCCGTGTTATCCCACGTGGTGGCGATGTCAATTGGCCGCCAAGATCATGTGATTTGACACCGTTGGAATTTTTTCTTTGGGGTTATTTGAAAGAAAAGTTGTACGTTGATAAGCCAGCAATAATTCAAGAGCTAAAGGATGAGATAATTCGGCACATTACCGGCATAGAACCTCAATTATGCTTCAGCGTTATCGAAAATTTGGACCATCGGATGGAGGTGTGCCGCCGAGGTTGCGGCGGCCATTTTTTTTTTGTTCCATACATAATTTAACCATGCCAATATTATCATAATAAAAAGAAATGACAATAATTTCCTAAATAATTTGTGTTTTATTCACAATCAACATCGGCCCTTAAAATTTAACCTATGGATTATGTGATGCGGAACTGAATTTGGGCTCACACGAAAATTGAGCCGATTGTGTCGCACCATGCTAACAAACACGCGATGCACCGTGCATATAGTCTTGAGGATTTACGCACCCTTTTATTCCTGCACCATATTTTGGCAAGGCGATGATGAGCAAATTTTGCGGCGGTCTGCTGTAGACACGTAAGACATTATTTTCTTCAATTCAGCCCAATTCTAGGTTCATGCGGATCGGATGATATCGAAATCACGACAGAGTCTTTTTTACGATTAAGTGTCATTTCGGTTCACGGGAAATGGGATCGCCCATGAACTTCCTGGACAAGTACTCTTAGGACCGGTACCTGAGTTGGGACTACCCGCGAACTCCCATCGAGAGCACAACCGGAAGTGGCATGACTCTTCAAGACAAAACAAGCTCCCTAAAGTTTGTAAGGAATGCGCTGAAATTCCAGTAAATGAAGGTTACTGCCTGGTAATACAATGGACCAGTTGTTTAGTCTGAGTGCTCCACTGTAGCGTTCAAAATATCATTTCTCTGAATTGAATGCTTCAAGGCTTCAATTATTATCTAACAACAGATGGAAAATCAACCCATTGTCATAGTTTCATCAATCAAAATTGTACATATTAAAGCTCCTATCATTCCAAACGACTCCCAGAACACTGAGATCATCGTGATTCCCACACCACTTGCATGGCTTAAAAGGATTGTAATATCCGCTCGCGATATTTGCGACAGTCAACCATGAAGAACTTTGGAATTGGAATCTGTCTCTTTCAGCTCGAAACTTGTATCAAACTGTCGTTCATCTCTAGAGGAGATGGCTGAGTTGCTCAACATTCATCTGTACAGGTTGTCAGGCCACAAAGACATTGCAAGGGACTGTTCAGCAGATGAGTTCGTCCACCACGCAATAACTCTGCCCCATGCAGTCGGCAAACTCCTCCAACAAGCGAGCAAACTAATACGAAATGACATTACATGCCGGACGTCCAAGATAATCTGGCCTAACATAGGTCCCGATCGCTCTGAACACCTGCTTTCTTTTAACAGATTACACATTAGTCACTTGGTTGGTGTCATCACTCAAGACATCTGCAGAAGGAATATACAGAGTCTTCCGCTCCTGCCGAATCGGATCTCTTGCTGATATAAATTCCTATGATCTCACTTTTGCAACGACATAACCGACTTAAGTGGGAAAACTTATCTCAAAAATACTTCGCCTTATCCTCAGTTCCTTCCGGTTACTACCTGGATCAAATCCAAGAGATCACAGCGTCAGCACATTGGCCCAGTCAGGGCCAAGTGCATACCATCAGGCACCTCAACCTAATCTCCTATCGTCTGATTTCAACAAAAACAAAGCAATAGTTCCTTGGTAACCCTTGGAAAGAAAAGTGTACACATACCTTCTCCACCACGACCATTGAAGCGGCATGAAAGACTGCGATCTTTTCCAGCAGCACCTGCGTTTGGCTTTCATTCAATCCCTTCAAGCGGTCTTGTACTGTGTATCCCAGGGCTCCCAAATCTTGGAATATGTACAACTCATTGGTTGCTCTGAAATACCTGCATCCAAATCGGTTCCATTAAATTACCCTTTAAACGTGTACTCGTCTTACTTACTTCGGCACCAGAACATCCGCTTCGCCTAGCACCTCGTCCATCTGAGGCGCCAACAGCGTGTACATGTCGCTCTCCTTTGATGGCATTGGAATTTCCTCACAGACGCTGTCCTTCATATCCTTCACGATGAGTGCGATGTTTTTGATTTCATTTCCGTCGGTTGTGTACTCCACGGTCGCTCGGTAAATGTCGCTGCAGTAGTTCTCGCCACCTTCACTGGTCAACTTTAAACTGAGGCTTTTGATTGTCACATCGTTTCTCTTGAAGCCGTCATTGAGGGCGTCTCGGAACAAGTCCTCGCTGAGATATTTCGGAATATGTGAGCACATTTTAACTCAATAAGCGATCGTGAGTGTTTGCAGCGAGATGATTTGCGAATTGTAAAGCACAACAGTGTATCGCTGGGCTTTTATGTGTTATGTGATTTGCGATAAGGCGCTAACGTAAGGCGTATCACTTGTAGATAAGATTGAACGCCGCACCGAGTCTGGTGGGAGTGTGGCATTGCTGATAGGGGGCTTTGATGTATGCATCTGAAGTTAGTATGATGTCACATATTTGATCGTGTGGCGGCGGGCAAGGCCTGCATTGTAGTGATGCCTGTCAGGGTGGTTGGTCTTCATATATTAATCAAAAGAAAATCGAGTGAGAAACAGGAAATCAGACGTGAGAAACAGGGCAGAATCATGAATGTCTCCATAATCATGACTTCGAAGGTTTGCATTGAAAGCGATTCCATCAGGTAGTCGGCAGCTTAGCAGACCCAAGACGAGGTGATTGGACGAAAACTCGCCTGGTTGCGCTTGGGCTTGGGCAAAAATGCCGATGAGTTAGACTCGATGGCGGAGGATCGAGTGGTCTGGAGAACTCTCGCGCGTGATTTGCAGTTTAAGTGAAGTTCAGGGAAGTTGAGTTGAATGTAACTGCATCAAAAGATTTCTTGATTTTTTTTTCCGCCAAAATAGAGCTTCCTTTGTCGCTATCGATTTCAGTTTGATCACCATACTGGCCGCTGTCTGCCTGTCAATTAAGTATTAGTCGGCGCCCCTAGCGACCTGCTGATACATACATACCATGTCATCCGTTGTATTATATCGAATGGTTTCCAGTTGATGTCTTTATCGAGTCCAACAAATCGCTGCTCCATATAACCGTATGGGTCTGACAACTGATATGAATAGCCAGTGGACCAGGCTGTAGTCCTGCCACTTATCAAGTTCAACTTACTGACGAATTGAAACCAGCTGAATGCGTGGAACATGCCCTGAATGGGTGCTTGAACGTCAGCAGTTGGATGAAAATTTTCCTGTTGTATATTTATTCTGCTCACACTTGTGACCATACCACAGGATTCTAGTCGGTGGTGGTAAAGCAGCTTTGGGCTCATCTTTGATAGCGAAGCGGTAATGCAGTCACATAGATATCGTTGGCGTTTGTGTTCGAAATATCCGGAGTAAGCAAGTAGGCATCAGGTAGTCTCTCGTTTTTTCTCTTTTCGTAGGTTCTAGCAATCTTCCGCATGGCACGGCGTTAATGCCAAATCTACTCTCTGTTGGAACTTTGAATCATGCTGCTAACAGGAAGTGGTCAGAGTCGTCATTTGCCTTCCTGAATATTCGCGTCGTGGAGTGTGTGCTTTCCGATTACTTTACCATCGTCCAAGAGGTTATAGAAGCTGAAAGAGTCTTTAGTCTCGTAGGTACGGACACATACGATGCTGATGTTGTATAATCTGCCAGCGTGCGGACCATTGTCAGCCGAAACCACATCCAAATATGCGCATCCTTTTGCGCTACTGTCTTTTTTCTTAGCCGTTCATTGTAATATCCATCTTGTACAGCGTGAGGATCGTTTCTAGTTGGTGAGCGGTCCCCTAGGTTTAGAGTGTTGGGCAGGTTGTTAGCCAACTTCCAGCCTGATCGGGGTAGAGTTGTTTCCTCTTGTCTAGGGTAATCGCTTCTTGCATTAAGTCTCCGTACAAACTGTCGTTGCAGAGGCTACACAGGGGCGCCGCGAGAAGGTTGTATGTTAACTTGACGTTCCTGACAGCCCTCCATTTTCGGAACACTAAACAACTGTTCCCTCAGATAAATAAAATTCCATTCATAAAACTAAAAACCAAATTTATTCAATTCAATCCAAAACCCCAAGATCATTCAACCTATCAAATGTATATCGAGTAGTTGCCAAAGTCCGCTTCGACTTGTACATATGAACTCGTTGTTTTTTCATCACATTCTCGTCTTTTAACGAGTCCAAGTTGTTGCCCTTGGATACGTCTTTTTCGAGGCACATCAATGGAACTGCCATCAATACCGTCTGCAATGTATAGAATTCAGTGATCCGCAGCTCATTCAGGAGGTCATCCCAAGTGGGAACGGGCGAATAGTTCATTCCGATCAGAGTGTTTTTGAGACACATGTAGTATGTCCTGAGGAAATCGTATTTCTTCGTTATAGCAATATCTAATGGAATGCTGGTTGTCATGAAATAGTGCAGATCAATGCCAGGACTTCCATAGCAGCAGATCTGCAGATCAATCTGAAATGTGAATCTGAGGTGAGAAATATGAAAATGTATGGTAGGTGATCGGTCTTACCAGCCTGACATCCACACAAGTGCCCTTGTCGTGCTTGAACATCATGTTGTTCACCCACAGATCGCCGTGATTGAGAACTTTAAATCTGCCCTGATTCGTGCTTGCCATTGCTTTTAATTTCTCGCTATATGTCGTGCGGAGTTTTTGCATTTTGACGGCGACTTCCTCGAAGCCATCCCACTTCTTCGCCATTTCGGTTACGTGTTCCAAGTTCCCGTATACCAGGTTTTCAAGGCTGGGAATTTTGTCGATTCCATCTTCGAAAAATGATTCTTTCACTTTCTCGATTAAGTCGGGTTGCTGTGAAAAGATTGATAAATGCGTGAAAATGTTTTAAGAGGTTTTAAGGTTTTCAGACACTCGAAACAAGGGACGCAGAATTCTACAGAGTCGAAGTTATTAGATCATTGATTCGATTTTTTATCTCTTTCGGATGAACAAGTCAGGACTGGTTGTGTTCTTAACAATTTGAAACGAGGGTTTGTTGCGAGTCTATCAATCTGTCTGAGGTTAGGTTACGTTACGTTACGGCTACGTAGTGGCAGTCCACACTTATGTCATAAGTGGGCTCATTATGATACCAAGTGCATTGAATAACTTCTACTTTGGTGCTTAATAGGAAGCGATTCAGTTAACTAATGCTCGTTGAAGATGTAAGCCTCCAGCTGGATTTTCCTTGTTCATAAACATTTAACATTTATCAATTACCGCTAACTTAAGTTCCAGATTAGATCAGCTCCAGATCTCGATTGGAGTTAAATCAAATTGGTTCAATCAGTGATCTCAGGTTATGGACAGAATTTGATGATGAATATCTTGAATCGCTAGACACGTGTCAAATCTGTTGATTTCTGCGAATTGCCGCTAGCAGACAAAATAATTCTGTACACTCTTCGAAGGACTAGCAGTTCTGTGAAGTGCAGCCATCAACCTCCCCGACGGGCACGGAAATATCGCTCAATTCTGCAGGCGTGTGTGTTTGGTCATGTACGCGTTTATCAATAACAGAAATTAGTTCCACTTCAATCACCAAATTTTATAGTGAACATATGCATCTGGCTAACGGATCGTTTGGATGACCCGATACATGGCGGCGTCGTCGGACCTTCTTGTTTTCGAAATGAGAAAAGAGACACTATTACCCTCTAAGGCCTCAGAGTCAGGCATAGAGCGAACCTTAGTCTACTTTGGAATCACTTTGTACGAGCTCGAAGGCAGCTTGCCAAATGACATTTCCGGAATAACGCTGACATATTGGCCGACTTCATAAACGTCAAACTGCGGCAGTCCTGTAAGATTTGCGATATGCATGACAGTTGTCGGCTGTGCGACTGTGTTCATAAAAGCAAAGCGACAGACAAAATCCGATCAAAGTGGCAGTGATTTTTGTTTTGTTGCAGGGTTGCAGGAAAACCGAAAAGTGAATATGTTCATGCGAAAATGGTTCCTAAAAACATCATTAGGAAATTTTCTTTTTACTTTAATTAAATTTCTGTTCTCTTCACTTCCAATTCTTTTTATTTAAAAACATCTCCTTTTTCATTCGTATTTTGATTAGCAATATTATTAAACGTCACTTAAACACTTTTTGTATCGCTTACTTATGTTGAATTTATGAATGCTTTTTTGCCAATTATTAAAAATGCTTTTTACCAACAACTTGCTGCAAACTTGCGGCCGTATTTGTATTCATAAATGTATCGAGAAAATATTTTTTGCTGTGGAAGGGCAACAATGTTGCAATTATGAACTCAACCATTGCACCGAGTCAAGCAATGCCAGACAAGCCGAGGTGGCCATTTGAATTATGTGATATTCTATACAATATTGCATTCATGTAGCTTTGAAATAAAGCCAGAATGCATTTTATTATTTGTTTAAATTTATCTGTTTATCGTTCTTATCTGGTCACCCTGTAGTACACACATGTATCTGGTAAACATATGATTTGGATCATGCGGTTGACCCCATTAATTATAAACTCTCACATATCCAGTCTACGACCTTGCCGCCAACGAGAGAGCGTTAGCTGCTGTTGGGATACCATACATACAGTGAGTCATAGTGTTTACTTAAGGCAGAATAAAGATATCCGTGTTTTCAACAAAAATGTGTATTTTTTTCTTTCAAAATTAGCAATGCAGGTACTTAAAACAAATGTGAGGATAACGCAAAAGCCACAGCGGATCATGAGCCAAAAATGTAATGAAATTTTCGTCACAAATTTCTCTTTTAAGCTTAGCTTGCCAACCACTTTGACGCGGGTTGTTCTTGAGCATGTTCAAGGAACCAAACTCTTGCAGTTTCTGATCAGCGAACATTAAGTTGAACACACAAGATGCTTCCTTCCCAATCCGCATACCATGACAGATCCCCTACCTTTCCAACTGTGGGCACACTTGCTATTTGGTGATGCGAATTTCTTTACTTTGGGCTATCTTCATTCCTTGTATATTTTTTTTAAGAGCAAAATGCATAAAAGCTCCGTGCGGTCGATTTACTTTTGCGACTGACTGTGAATGTGCAGTACTGTCAACCGCTGTGAGATACACATTTCTGCACTTTGATGTGTAAAAATTAAGTGTTTTATTGGTGTGCCCATCGAAGAAGAACTTAATAACGCACACACTTAGATCGCAGTCGAAAACAGAGCGAATAAATTCCATCAAATTAATGTGGACACTAGTTCATGCGCTCGTGGAATCGGAACATGCCTGTGTACACATATGTATGGGCACAATAAACTCACCCTTTGGGAATCCGGCTTATATTTAGAAACATGAGGAATCAAACAAGTTTGTCAGTACTTGCAAGCTTGACCTTCGTATAGTCGTGTTTGATGACAACGACAATGTGGAAGGAGATGAAACCGCTGTAAGTTGTTGAGTGTAAACACGTGAATTAATTACGAATTCTAATAGTGTGTAGAGAAGCGTCAACGTTTCGCACTGCGTACTTCAGTGACGAGGAAGCACAATTAATTGATGTTTAATTAACATGCAATCGTGCGAGATTAACGATGCAAGCTCTGTGGAGTATTCTATACACGAATAACAACTGAAAATCGCCACAGAATTCGAATTCTTAATGCTTCTTAATTAATTACATGAATGCACTAATGAAGCGCATTTTATCGATAGATCGGTTTCATTCACGATTCATGACTGTAAAGTGTGACCAAATAGGAATGAAATTTATTCGAATTGTTACGTTTCAGCATCTGTCAAAGTTTCCATTGACATGTCAAAATATTCAGTAAGGTTTGCCATTTTAATCGCGTATCGTCTACGCTTTAAAAATATTTTAAAAAATATCGAAATTCCAACTCAGTTGTGAAACATGGAATCTGAATTTTATCTTGAGATCGGTACAGCCAATTCGTTGCACCGTAGGGAGTTCACTCTTTTGAACATTAAGCCACTAACCAGATAGTGATTGGTGGGAAATGAAGAAAACGTAGCCCCCGTAGCGGTCATTGTCGAAGAAGACCAGGAATATCGGCGTCGATCAGCTGAATTGGGTATCGCCACCGAGTCAACTCGATTTATTTTGCGGTTCACATCCGTATAAGATTGTGCTGACACCAGAATTGAAGGAAACGCCGTGAGTTCACTAATTGGGCGCTAAGACCGTAGATGTTTTATTCCAATTTGTATGTGGTCCCCAGTCCTTCGGACGGAAAAGTGCTTCGCTTAATGAGTTAAATACACTTAAACATACCTTCTTCGCAACGACCATTGACAGCGCATGAAAGACTGCAATCTTCTTCAGCAACATGTTCGCTTCGTCTTCGGTCAGTCCTTTCAAGCGGTCTTGTACCGTGAATCCTAGATCTCCCAAGTCCTGGAATATGTACAGTTCATCGTGGTCTTTTGTTGCTCTGAAGCACCTGCAACCAAGTCCACTCAATCAAACCGCACTTATGACTCACTTCTTCGTCGTGTACTCACTTTGGTGCCAAGACGCCCGATTCACCCAAAATCTCCTCCATCAGAGGCACCACTCGCGTGTACATGTCGATCTCCTTTGACGGCAGTGGAATTTCCTCATTGTAGTTCTTTTTCATATTCTTCACGATCAGTACGATGTTTTTGATCTCCTTTCCATCGGTTGTGTACTCCACTGTGGCCCGATAAATGTCGCTGCAGTAGTTCTCACCTCCTTCACTGGTCAACTTCAATTTCAAACTCTTCACTTTCACGTCCTTCCGCTTGAAGCCGTCATTGAGGGCGTCTCGGAACAAGTTCTCGTTGAGATACTCGGGAATATTTGCACCGTTGGAGGACATTTTCAATTGAATAACCGCTCACGTCTGTTTGCAACGAGATGATTTGCAAATTGTGGAACCCGCTCATGTGCCGCTGGGCTTTTATTGGTAATGTGCGGTGAGATAAGATACATTGGCTGTTAACGCAACACTTATCTCTCTCGTTCGTTCCCTGGCTGAGATAATGACTGATTGAGACGCGGCTCGACTGAAAAGTGCGATATGCATTGCTCACTGATTATGGGTGTTTCTACGTGTTTCGTGATGTCGTTTGAAGGGGTTGTAGGGAGTTGTTAATGATCAGTTGAATGTTGAACAATTGCTGTGTCCAGTGTAGCCGAGGGGCACGTGTCGCATTGAGTTTACGTGGAAAGTTGAAGTGCCAAATTGGAAAACAGCATTGTAGTCTAAAAATAAAAATGTTGACAAGTCTTAAAGAAAAGTGTAGTAAATTAAACACTCATATTATGCGATATATAAAAAGAAGGGCGAGAATAAAAGGCCATAACAACGTTTCTGTGTAGGAAAAAGAAATTCATTATGGAGGATGTCGATAGAATCATGAAGATCGTTGAGTCTGACTGTCATCGACCATCGGAATGAGATAAATAAGAAAACGACATAGATTTTAAAGACGTTGCAGACGCATTTGCAAAAACCCTGTCTGCCGAGGTCCTTAATATAGTTCATGACTGTACCAAAGGAACATTTATTGGTCATTCAAGTAGCATACAACAATCAAAGTATGCAGACCCTGTATCAGTACCAACAAAAAATATTTTCAGCTCATTAAAGTGCAACAAATCGCGGTAAATAGATAATATAATACCGAAAGATATAATAGAGAAGAACGATACTGTACTCCGACCGAGTTATACAAGAGTGGGTCACAATTTTACCAACTGTTGGCAGAGGGATAGAAGAAGTTTTAAAGAGAAATAGAGAAGAAATAGAAAGATTGAATGAATATATATATTTATAAATTATACCTTTTGCAGAGCCCTACACGACAGTTTGAAAAAAAATATCAAAGCTTGGATAAAAGTCTTTGGTTAAAGGGTGGTATGAAGAAAAAACAAGCCATTTATGAAGCGGATGGTGATTGGCAATGAAAAGTCAATCACTTACGAAAATTTTAAGTGAAAATTGTCGATTCACCGGGATTTGGCAGGGTCATTAATCTGCTATAAGATGCTACCGTACTTCAATGCTCACAATCGGGGCTTCTAAAATCTAAATGGATCAATCGTCCAGAGGCGGACAGCTTTTGCCAATATAATGTGTTCCGTTAGGAACGTCGGATAATACACTCTTCGATCATGACTCATCAGAAGCCGGGCCATAGTTAAAAGCTTGTAGTCCGGAGTTGGTATCAATTGATAACTACCTGTTCCATAGCGAACGACTTCGCTGGGGAAAGAGAGGCTTGTGAAAAACTACTGATAAACATGAAACTTGCTAAGTGACTTGAAGGTGATCGGCCGTATGTTCGAGTAGGGGGACAACAATGCCCCTTTTGTGTTACTCCGTAGCTCCGGTGCAAATGACATATTGACTCGGGTTACTCGTGGGATCAACATTTCATACAAAACAAAAAAGGGGAGGGGACAGCCCTAATAGTCCCTCAAACGAATAGCTTGATGTACCCTTGATTAGCAGTGAATTTAATATACCTTGTACCTCCGCTCAAGGCACTGCTAGCATAGCAATGCATAAAAAAGGACCAATTAAGTGTCCAAGAAAAACAGACAAAGACTCGCGTTCATCCTAAAAGAGTGGGTTGAATATCGAGCAAGCAAAAGGGGAGGGACTGGTATCCCAGTCGGCTGCCAAATTGTATTTTTCTTCGAGTGACACTACTGTGCGACGCATGTACTTTTGAAATACAAGCACAACAAGGCCAAATATCACAGGACACAAACAATGACCCGGATTAATTCCCAGTAAAGTTAGCGGGAATTGGCAGGGCAAATTAGTATCTGTACTGCCAACAATTGGACAGTCTGTGAGAAGCAATCATCCAGCTGGGGCCAGTTTTTGCAGAAGCCTGATCGGGAGATTCTTATTAACTTTTGGAAAACATTTATGAAACTTGCTACACTTTTAATATAAGAACCTACATCGTTTATTTTTCTCTCGATATCGTTGTACATTGGTGGTGGCCCGTGGCGTTGTGGGTATGTGCGTCGACCCCTGCGCACTTGGACCTAACTACCTGGGTTCGATTCCTGGTACAACAAGAAATACTTTTCACGGCCCCACCACTTTCGAGTCACTGACAATGCTCAAAGAGTATAACTGTCTAGAAAAAGCTTTTCAAACTTGGCCGTTCGGAGTCGGCATAAAACTGCCGGCATCCTTCCACTCGTGATAGAACAATAGCACGCACAACACGAGTGGTTGCTGAGAAGCTAGGCCCTGGCCCTCTACGGGCTGTAGCGCCACCCATATTATTATTATTGTTGTATATTGCTCGGAGACATCGCACTGCACTGGTTTACCGCAATATCGTGTTGACTTATGACATTTCCCTATACCAACACTAATTATATTTTTAAATCTACTAGCATTAAATCCATCGCAACGCACGAGTTGTACAATGTTTCGTTTCATTTATTGCTTTCTTAATCTATACATTAAGAATATTCTATTCCATAAAAATATAGTGTTCCGAGACGATTTACCACGTATTAGCATCTTTTTTAGAAAAAAACAAAAGGGAAAATCAAAAAATTCGGTTCTTGCGACTTCCTCCGCGGTCTAATATCGACTGACTAACATCACATTTGACAACACAGCTACCATAACAAACAGGTGAGGATAGAATAGAAAGAGTACGCTATCACCAAAAACTAAACAAATGAGGGATACAAAGAACTGATTAGAAAACGAGAACGAAAACAATGTTGTTAAGGTCATTTTGTGGGACGTAACTCTGGAAGGAGATGAAAAAGCTAGTCAAATACGAGTACGTAGTAGTCGCATTTCGAAGGTTTCGTACTTCATGAGATTTCGGTTCAATTTCAGTGATACCGTTTTCATTCTAATGAATTTACTACCAGCTTCAACGTTGCTGTTGTGTCTTAAGGGGATTAAATTAATGTACGCGACGCCACTGACCCTTGTGTGGAGTTCCCGATTTTTTTTAGAAATTCATGTATTGTGTATTTTTTCTTTTCATTGAGACAATAGAGATCTACACACCTCGTGATTAGATTTTCAAAATTCGCATGTTATTCAAAACTATGTGAGAGTGCTCCAAATAATTTTAAACGATTGCATTCTTGATTGTAGCCTATATTTCATTAATCTTAGCTTAAGAATGAAAGCAGACAAATATAAGATTTCTACGAAAAGACAGAATTTTCAAAATATTGACCAAAAAGGAATTTGACGTATTTCTTGGTGTTCTTATCTGTTGCAGTGTGTAGACATCAAATAGAGAACATTTATTAGAACTATGGACGCTCTTGATCCCGGCGTCAATGTAGCACGACCATTTTCGAATGTTTCTTCGAAACTAAATGGTATGCTGCTGTTGTTTGTGGTTTATTCGCATAGACCTGCGACTTTAGAAAACCTCTAAAGAAAAAGTGTCATGAGGTTAAATCGCATGATCTCGGTTCACATAACCTTCGCGCCTTTAACCCTTTACTGCTTGCAATGCAATTTTCATATAACTCACAGCGTGCCATTTTGGGCATTTTCGTCGAAGTCGGATTCTATCGAAAATCTACGGAAAAAACACAGAAATATTCATGTGTGAAAATCGCAAATTTACCGAAAATGCATATCGTCGTCCCGCTCAGATTCAACTGCATTCCAAGCTTTCAAATGCAGTTGGATTCAAGCGGCAACCGGTGCATACTGTTTAGCTTGTATAGCAGAACGTAATATTACTATTCGCACGCAGTTTGGAATATTTTTGCTGGGCAAACTTTTTGTTCAAAGTGTGCGTGTCCAAAATGGACCAGTGGGTATTAAAGGGTTAACCCTTGGGCGCTCTTGGATATCATGTGGATTGTTATAGTTCGAAATTTGACGATTTTGTTTGATTGAATGGGCCTCATCTTATGGCGACCGCAAAATAAAAGCGAGCAGAACGTTGCGCGAACAGAACACCCGGTGTGATAAAACAATTTTATCATTTGCTAAAAACACTGAATTAATGACAGCCACTTGTAGCTTTAAAAAATGGCCGCTATCAACTGTCAAAGTTCGGAAGTCCCTATTGGAAGACCCTTTAATCGCACGTTGAATTGTTGGAATATGTCCTTAGTTGGATCAGTGAGAAAAAATAATGCGTTTCCTTCCTGCAAATATGCAGCCTGACAAAGATCGGGTAGACTGTTTAACACACTCTACATATCACAATGGAGCAACCATGTGTTGTTACGTGCCATAGAAGGAAACGGTGGTTGTAATGCTAACTCCTACGCACATGTCAACAAATGTGGAAAGCTAAGAAACTGCGCTGCTCGAAATTATAATCTACTATAATAAAACAAGAGGGGCGTTGATAATATGGACATGTAGTTGGGCTAATATACCTGTAAGTGCAAAACGAGCAGGTGGCCGTCGGCAGTATTTATTAACATGGTTGATATTGCTGCTTTCGGCTTATTATTTATACGGAACATAACCTCGTTTTTACTGATTGGAGACGAACGTTTCTAAAGGAACTAAGCCTGGAATTGTGCAAATTAATTAATGTCGAAGACTGAGCAAGAAATCATTTCGTGACAGAACAATTTTGACCTACGTTCTGCAGTACAGGACATTGGTGGAAGTAATCTACAGTCATCTGAATTTCCTAGAGCTTCAACTCCACATAAACGAGGCACCAGTGATTGCATTGAAGTCGTGGGAAGTTGATACATTTGTGGAGACCAGAAAGAGAAGGAATGCAAAACTAGAAAAGGTTGCTCCATTTGCGATTAACCGATTGGCGATGAACATTCGATTACTCAATCGCCGAGTAACTCATGTCTCTCTTTAGCCAAAAATGGGATTTTTTCACATTCACTTAACATTAGGGTATCCCGGTACCTTGTCACACAGTTTCGTTCTATAAATGTACAACATTAAAAGTTAGTAGATGTCACAAACATTTTGCTAAGAAGTTAGGTCCTAGCCCTCTTCAAGGTGTAGCGCCACCCATATTATATTTCTATTGTATTAGACGTCACAAACGCAACTGCATCTAAGAAATGTGTGAATAGAGCTAAGTTATGGTAGCATTGAGCCTAAGACTTTTAATTCAAACTATAAGACGTAGAAAAGTCAGTCATAAAGTTGGAGAGAAAAGAAACAACAATTCAAATATGCTGTTCGTCGATTCGTTTCCACCTCAAAAACATACTTGCACATACTTGTACTATGTATTTACATCACGGTAGTGCCATCATACAAATTTCCTAAAGGTTTGTGTAGAAATCATTCACGTAGATGCGATACAACTCGTAGCGATTGTCTTGTGAGGCTCCGGCGGTAGCCTGATGGAGATAAGGTAGTGCATAACCACAACACGAATTTTGTAGTAGGAGAATTTAAAATTAAATCCAAACAAACCGCAAGAGCAACTTGAAACTAACGCGAGCCAGAACATCATTAAAACCGGCTCTCCTCCTGAAAAGCCGATTCTACCTTATCAAAATTATACATTCTTGGTGAACTGCCTTATCGTATACGTATTTATCAATCATTTACTTCCTCGTCAGAATTAGCCAGTCACTGTTCGTGCGCATAGTCATTATCAGAAATCAAACAATTGAATGTCGTTATGATTATCATTTGGGGGGACTTCGATAGCAAACGGAAAATATCGATTGCCAAGGTAATAGTTTCGATTACAAATTGTGCTTCATAACTGCATTCATCAGATAGGCAGTCCATTGTTTGATAACACAATTCGAGATAGGCTGGCATACGCTCACGTTGCCTTTTATGGAATTTATACAAGTAAAGACGTGTGCCACAAAATCGGGTGAACTCATTTATTGGGCCATCTTTGGCAGTTTAGCTGAGGCATTCTCTTTCGAGTTTTCAATTCCAACAGAGAAAATAAAACAGAAACAATTGGCTTTTATGACATGGAGGAAGACTACCGGTGACTTTATCGCAACATAATTCTGACAGGATTATTTTCGACGACTTTTCAACACATGCCGGGCAATATCTCGGCCACAACTTGACGAATATTCGTTTTGAAGCCGTCAAGTGTTTGTGGATTGTGTACATAAACACGTTTTTTTTGCATAGCCTCGCAGAAATAAAATCGTGTTGTGGCACAGATGTCTTCTACATCCACGCCTTGGATATGTGGCAAATAAAATTGGATTAACATTTAGTATGAGCATTGTCGATAACGGTGTTGCAAGAATTGTGGACCAATGACAACCCCAGACCAAACTTCACCCAATGATACACGAGGGCTGTTCTATAAGTTTGTGACTTTGACGCAAGATGCCGGCCGGATTCCTTAGAGGATTTTCGTCTGACATCTTTGTTTATTTCTAGATGTTTCGCAGACAAAAAAAAACCAAATGGATCTGTCAAACACTTAACTCTGTACAGTGATCGAAAGAAACTTTGGTTTGTGAGTGATTTGGCCAAAGTGGAAAATTGTTAGTTTCGTGTTTTATTAAAGCATTACGTCTTTATGCTTGGCATCGCTGCTGCTGGCGACTTCTAGATTTTACCATCAGCTGTGTGTGGATCCTGTACGTGTTGTCGTCACCGAAATTGAACCAAGATTTAAAAATTTTATATTTGGCGGATGATGAATTTGATGTAGCGATTGTACTTAAGACGCTCTTCCCCACGCTAATATTTCATACCTTAGATGAGATTCCTCCGAATCGATGTAGAACTGTCTGAGTACTCTTGGTCTACACACGTGGATGTAAGCCATCTCCACTGTGCATTTTAATCTCAATTTTGTTCTGGAAATTATCGGCGAGGGAACGTGCTGTACCTTCGTCTTAAGTGCGTTGGTAATTAATCCATGCTAGTGGAACCAAGAGAAAGGACACCCAACACCGACGTCTCGGTCAGAACGTCACAGCAAACTTTGAGGTAGTCAAAATTTGTCTATATTTCGATATAATGACGAACTATACGGGCTGTTTAGCGACATCGACTCAGCCAGAAGAGAGAAGATCCAACGATTGAGATGGCTAGGTCATGTAGAGCCGATGTAAACCAATGCTCCGGCCCGAAAAGTCTACGAATCCACCCCCGAGGGACGGCGCAGTAGAGCAAGAACGCGACTCAGGTGGTGCACGCAAGTGGAAAGAGACCTCAACCAACTATGCGTGCGAAACTGGAGACAGCTAGCTAAAGATCGAACTGGCTGGAGACGATTGTTGGTTGAGGCCCAGGTCCACCTCGGACTGTAGCGCCACCTTAAGTAAGTAAGTAAGTGAAACCAAGCTGCGAAATTTAATTGCATACACTTTGCCGCTTAGTCAACGCCACTATGGCTAACTAAGATCGCCGCGTCGCTGTAGTCTTCTCGTATGCTTTAGCACTCACAGTAGATCATTGGCAAAAAAGAGCGGCCCTAATTTTAAGCATATTGGAACTCCATACTCGATATTTTCTCTATTTCGTAATTACCAATTTTTACCTGGAATGCTCTGTTCCTCAGATAGCTACGAAAGCATGCGAATATGTGACTCCGTACTATAATCTTATCCAGCTGCCTCAAGATTTGTGTATTGCTCTAAGTGTCGGGCACAAGAGTGCCGGGCACAAGAGTGCCGGGCCGGGCAACTTCCCAGCTGAAGGATATCGAAGAGTCTGGAGACAATTAGTAAAAAGTAAGAGCCTTCAAAAATAAAGCCACACAGGCTTTAGGGAAGGCACTCGTGCTCTCCGAAAATGTGAGGGCAATCTTGTTACCGATCAGCGGAGAATAGTGGACTTGAACAACTGCTTTACAAAGAGTGTAATAGGGAATGAAGAAATCGAACTCTAGAAGGCGGATTCGATGATGTTTTTGAAACAGAATTTGGAACTCTTCCAGCTCAATCCATGTGTATTTGTACGCCGCATCCTAAGAGTTGATGAATCCTGGATACCCCGCTACACACCAGAAATGAAGAAACAATCAAAACAATTGACATCTCCAGGTGAACGTGTTCCAGGAAGAAAACCACAAATTGTGCAACAAATTGAGTTTGAGAAAGATAGAATATCGCCACACTGTCATGAAAATGTCTTCATTGTAAAGTCCGATGGACTGTTTTAATTGAGAACGAACATGCTTGATCCGAATGCTATCAAAAATTGAGTTGAAAATGGTCCAAGTCCTAACTATGGCCAAGAAACCTGTTGATCTCAGCCCATCTCAGCTCAGTCACATGGAACACTTGAACAATAATATTCGCAACTTCTTGCTATGAAAACACGCAACGTCCACACACAACATCACGAAACATGTCCAAGCCCACTTAATCGTCATTCATGCCGTGCTATTCTTATTCATTTCGGGTATTTCCTAGACTAACCATTACCTCAATCAGCGAACTAAAAGATAAGTGTTCCACTGGCCTCTGGTCGGTATCTTATCTTAAGACACACGACAAGCGAATATAATCTGCCGGGCGACTTAACTTGATAAAAGGCCAGCGGCACTTTGTTTTGTTCCACAATTTGCAAATAATTTCGTGAAAAACAGACGTGATGACGACTGACGGTGCAAATATTCCGGAATATCTCAGCGAGGACTTGTTCCGAGACGCGCTCAATGACACCTTCAAGAGCAAGGATGTGACAGTTAAAAGTTTGAATCTGAAGTTGATCAGTGAAGGTGGCGAGAACTACTGCAGCGACATTTATCGGGCCACCGTGGAGTACACAACCGACGGAGATGAGATTAAAAAGATCGTGCTGATCGTGAAGGATATGAAGGCGTGCTTCACCCAGATCGCTCAAGGCCAGCCCAAGGAAATCGATATGTACACGCAGATGGTACCGAAGATGGAGGAGATTCTCGGTGAGGAAGGCATCTTGGCGCCGAAGTGAGTAGGGGAAGCAGTCTCAAGGGAAGGCGGTTTGAATGAATTTGATTGCAGATGTTTCTTAGCGACCACGGACTACAATGAGCTGTACATATTCCAGGACCTGGAAGACCTGGGCTACACAGTCCAAGATCGGTTGAAGGGATTCAATGAAGAACAGGCGCATATGTTCTTGAAAAAGATCGCCGAGTTTCACGCTGCTTCAATGGTCGTTGCAAAAAAGGTACGTTCAATCGTCAGCAAGACGCACTCAAAAACAAACATCCTTTGATTCCAGGATCCTGAACTAATGGAATCAGTGGGCAGGCCAGCCTTCGAGGGAGACATCGAGAACATTCCCATCGCGGCCGAACTAATTTTTGGCAACTTGGAGTATGTCACACAACTGGCGAAGGAGTGGGAGGGTTTTGAAGAGATCGCCATCAAATTGCAAAGACTCCGAAGCACCTACAGTAGCAAATTCCTTGAAACGACAAACTCGAGCCAAATCCGATTCAAAGTGCTCAACCACGGCGATCTGTGGGTGAACAACATGATGTTCAAGCACGACAATGGCACTTGTGTGGACGCCAGACTGGTAAGACCGACCGACCACTCGCTGTACATTTTGCCCATATCTCACTTGCGCCTCATTTCAGATTGATCTCCAAATATGCTGCTATGGCAGTCCGGGGCTCGATCTTCACAACTCGTTCACCACCAGTATTCCATTGGATATCGCTGTAATGAAAAAATACGACCTTCTGAGGAGCTACCACAACTCTCTGAAGGCGACTCTGCTGAAACTGAACTACTCACCCATTCCGACGTGGGATGATCTGCTAAATGAGCTTCGAGTCACTGAGTTTTTTGCGCTACAGTCGGCGATGGTGGCAATGCCACTCATATTTCTCGAAAAGAGTGCTTCCAAAGGCAACGACTTGGACACGTTGAATGACCCGAATTTGATGAAAAAGAAACGAGTTCATATGTTCAAGTCGGAGAGGACTTTGGCCACTACTCGCTACATACTCGACAGGATGAATGATCTCGGAGTCTTAGATTGATCGAAATAAACGTGATTTTAAATTCAATTATTGGATTTTTGTTTACCTCACGTTACATTTGCTTTTCTGTCGCTCTTTTAAGTTTGGTGACGTGGTGAATACTCGATCTTAAATGTTTCACTCATAATCCATATGTGGAAGGTCTCGTGTTACTAGTCGTCGCAAGAGTCGTATCGCATCTGTTCTGCTGATCGCTAAGTCGAATGCTATACATTCTTCCCTTAAATGGGCCAATGGTATAGAGCAACTGTCAGGGAAAAGAAATACTTGTGCACATGGATCAGAAATGCCTGTGGATTGTAGGACAAAACGTCACGTTCCACAGCTGTTCAGTTCGAGGAATCGAAATCGTTGGGCACAACACAGTGACGAACATTTTGAGGTAGGTTTGAGGAGTTTGTCTACCTTCGGGCAAGTGTGAACACGGCAAATAATAATTGCCCTTGGCAATTGTTGCTACATCGGTCTGTAGAAACAACTTGGATCAAATCCGGTGCGAAGGACCAAACTATGCATTCTCTCTATTTTGCCCGGATAAACGGAGCAGAAAGTGGGATGCTAAGCAAAAATGGCAGAGCAGATTCTTGAAAATAACGGTTGACTGGAAGCACATGCTAAGACCTTCCATGGATCGCCGACCGGGGAATAGGTTAGGTTGCAGTGAGTAGGAAATAGTCGACTGGAAGGAGCATTCCACATTCGTGGAACATAACAAACTAATCTCAACTAAAACAATTTTGCATTCCAAAGCCGGTTTGTGATGTAAACTGATGATCAATCACGTTCATCAAGTCATCGCTTGGTATTTATTCCTCTCCTTCTCGAACCAGGAGGCTCAGATTCGAAGAGCCTCTTTGGCGGAGCGTTGTCGTGTGCTGTATGTGACCGAGCCAGTGCAGTCGGGGAATTTTTGCTTTCCGCACATCCTGGTACAGCTCGCAGAGTTCGGGGTTGTGTCTTCTCCTCCAATCGATTTCCTTGCAGACAGGACCATATAGTGGCCTGGAGATTTCTCGTGCCCCGCGACTCCTTTAATATCTCATGTGGGTAAGAAGATGATGAACGAATATGAAATGCTGAGAAAGAGTGTCGCTCACAGAAGGAACCTTCTTGAACCCCAGCACTTGTTTCAGGAATATCAGACTGGACCACATCAAAAACATTGAATTCCATTGAATTTGAATCTGATACATAAAATGTGATTTTCATAAGCAGGCATCATCTGAACCGCATGACTCAATAATGGAGCTCCCGCACGACAGATTTTCAGGTCACTCTATCCTCCGACGGCCAAACGGAACCATGGGAGTTTTTCATATGTATCGGTCATTTGGTGGATTAAGCTTTCATGTAAATACGTAACTGCTGCTTTTACTAAGCTTCAAAGAACGGTTTTATCCCCCTCTATATCCATAGGATGAGGTGTAGTCTCAGTCTGAGTTTCATGGATATGCTGGACACCAGAAATCCAGCTGCGATGCACATACAAAGTCGACTTTCCCTGCACTCAGGACTAGAAAAGAATGTAGTCGAGACTGCCCACCTCGTTAGGTAAACAAACGTCGGTCTTCCAAGCGGAAACCTATGCGTGACTCTCCAGGATGTAGACAAACCTGTTAGCTCTTAACAGAAAAGACTGCAGATGACTTACCGGCGTACTAATGGGCCACTAAACCTTCGCCAAACACATAAATGTTCTTGGCCTAAACTATGAATCCCTCTGCGACGCCTGTGAAGAAGACGACGACAATGTAGAGCACTTCCTTCGCATTCAAGCTACGCCTCGGAAGTCGCGATGGTGGGGACATCCGTGCCACGTGAGCAAACCATTGGATCATAGTCCTTTCCGTTCGAATACCAACCAGAAGCACGAATGTTGGACAAAAGCCTCTAGATATATTTCATAAACTGACGATTTAGCAGCGTTGTATTTACGTGGCACACACACGTTTTTCCATTGGAAACGATTCATTTCGAACTGCACCTTATGACAGCAGTGGAGCCTATTTGAATGTCTTTGCATCTGGCGAGTATGGAAAAAACACCCTTTATAAGTAGTGCACTAGATAGTTCACGCAAGTGACGATCAAAAAATATGTGATCGGACAACGAATTTGTCCAAACAAGTCTGCCCGACTTATTTGATCTTGTAAACCACCCATCTCGTAGCGGAGTGTCGATAATGTCGGCTGTTCATGTGCTTCAGTTCTTGTACAGAAATAAAAGAGATTCTCCCATTCTCGTCGTGGATGTCTGGAGTCTGGATACTGGAGAAAAGAAGCTTGAAACGAAAGGAGCAGCTTTTAAATAATACAAACATTGCGATGGATTCAACCGTCCAATAGTGGCGGAATGTCGATAAGGTCGGGTCTTACTGCGGTTCATGTACGGAGAGCAACAAGAATGTCACTTTGTCGTCGTAAAGGTTATAAAGATGAATGCTTCAGAGTGCCAGAGCCAAACATTTCGATCGATGAACGTACGCATGTACGAATGACCGAAAGTTGTGCTATTCTCAACAATTACGAGCAGATCAATAGAGTAAATAATTGATCAGAGAAGTGTCCAGCTGCAGTTCCTTGTTGCTTCCCCTCTAAACGAAGCAACAAATGACCGATTAAAAATAGGAAATCCATCATATTTCCCGTAGATTGCTTGCAGGTCACTTGTTCGGAAACAGAACAGTCACGAGTTTACCGGACCGCGTCGACTCGTGAATCGTCTGAACGGCAATTGTCATAGATTCGTCTATTCGTACTCGTAGCAGAATTCTGTTCAGTTTTATGGCGTGCATGCAATTATTTCGTAATTAATATACAATTATCCAAGTTGAGCGTATCATCAGTGACTGCGTGTCGGCTTTAAAATATCCAACAATTTGTGTCACGTGTCGGGAAGTTTGTTTTTTTTTCCTGCTTTTAAAGTTTCCATTTTTTCCCTCGGATAATTGCCACCTCCGCTGGGGCGCTGCCGTTGACAGTCGAAAGAAAAAAAACCTGAAAAACGTTGACCTTCATAAAAAATGAATAGTCTTTCAGGCGTTAGAAGGAATCAACCTTGTCCTTGACAGCGAGCGAGTATAAAACGTACGGAAGAGCATGAAGTCCAAATTACTCGGCGAAGACACACAATGGCGAGCGGTCCGGATTATCTTGACGAGGTGTTTCTGAAGAGCACGCTTGACGATGGCTTGGATCGAACGGATGTGAAGGTCATTGGATACGAGGCGAACTTGGACAGCTTTGGTGGCGAGAATTACTTCAGTGATATCTATCGAGTGAGAGTGGACTACCAGTTGGAGGAGGACGAAGACAAGGAACCGAAGGAGGTTCATCTCATCCTGAAGGCGATGAAGACCAAGATCGCGTTCAGTTCGAAGGAGGCGCCTATGTACAGGGAGGTGATACCGGTCATGGAGTCCATTCTGGGGAATGGCATACAGTTCGCACCGAAGTGAGTGATTGAATGAGTGATTGTGGCGCAGTTTTCGAAATGATTGTGTAGGCTCTTCACAGAAGTGAGCGGAGACTACGAAGTGTATGTGTTTGAAGACCTGAACGCGCTTGGATACGAATTGAGGGAGAGGCAGAAGGGACTGTGCGAGGATGACTGCGTCTTGGTTTTGAAGAAAATCGCTAAATTCCATGCTGCTTCTATGGTATTTGCACAGGAGGTGAGTAAATGCGTTAGTTGTGCAATCATGCGGGATAAAGAAAAAGAGGAAGCCAGCGTCTAACGTGGCGCCCACAAGTAGAGAAGGACCTCAATCAACTGGAGATTGCGTCAGAGGCCTGCATGTTGGTTGAGGTCCAGAAGAAGAAGAAGGTCCCAAGAAACAAGATCAAAGAGCTTTGCGCTTGATCCTCTTTTTTAAACTCTTTCTTTTTCCAGTTCCCAGAAGTCGTTGAAAAGATCAAGTACTCGATGTTCGAGTTTGGAACCAAGGACTCACCGGGAATGCATAGTCACATGACTGGAATGCTGAAGAGTGCAGCTGAAGCAGTAAGTACCTGGGAAGGGTACGAGTCGATCGCAGAGAATCTTTACACACTCAGAGACGAGTTCCACGAGCGCACTATCGAAACACTGGATCGAACCAAGACCGGGTACAATGTGATCAACCACGGCGACTTGTGGGTCAACAACATTCTCTTCAAGGACGACGATCTGGTTTTCGTAAGTTCCCAGAGCCCACTCCACAGACAGCTTGCAAATTCTCATGTGTTTTTTTTTAGATTGATTTCCAAATCTCGCACTACAGCAGTCCCGGCTTGGATCTGCACTACTTTCTCTCGACCAGCCTGTCACTGGAGACACTCAAGAGCAAACGTTACGAGTTCTACCGCATCTACTTCAAGGAATTCCAGGAGACCCTTCAGAACGTCGGCTATGACGGCATTCCTATGTGGAGTGACTTCCTCGCCGAGATGAGACGGACAGAGATGTCCGCTCTCTGGGTGATGCTGACCATATTCCCCATGTTGGTCCTGAGCAAGGACGATTCGAAGGGCAACGACGTCGACGCGATGAGGGATGTGGAAATGTGGGCGGAAAAGAAGGAGAAAATGTACGCGAACGAGCGCGTCGTGCAGACGTTTAAGTACGCTCTGGATCGATTCACTGACTTGGGTGTTCTGTAAGATTGAAATAAACGCTCGAGTGCGGGCTAGAGGTGGTATATAAAGAACGCAATCTAGTGTGGTGATGATGTGTGCGAGTGTGGTTGAGGGGAGACATGCGCTCTCGACGGTGCTAGACGCTAGTCAGATCAGTGTGAGGTGTCGCCAGGGACAGCACGTCAGAGTGGGGCAGAAGTTGATTTGCCTTATGTGCATCTCTTGCGCGTCTATTTGTGCTGAAACTAACGAGAGTAAATAGGAAATTATGGGTGTGCGCGCCTTTAAGATCTGGCTGTCTACGTCGATGTGGGAATAATTGGAATTTGTGTCGTTCTTGACTGTGATCGGGCATTTCGGGGTCAACTATGATGATTGTTGACATTGTTTGTACTGCAACAACTAGAGATACGCTAGAAATAGCATGAAAGGGGGATTTATTTTGAAAAAGGAATGCATTTTATCGGTAATTCGTCGTTATTTGACACATTTTTGACTTAGATTTGTGTATAAACTGAAGAATAGAAAACGGAGATTGAATTTGGAGACATTTTGAGAAATTGTAAGGTCCGTGCGATAATTCATTGAGATTGACAACATTTGTGAAGACGTGTGTTTATTTCGAGTCCTCCTTTATTTGGTAGAAAGTGTATAAAATTCTTTCGGGTGTTTTCGGTCTGATTTTGGAAACGTTTAGTCGGTATGGCAGATTGGACGTCGGTGGCGTTTCAGACAACACCCCAATTTGTTAAGCTTATAATCTTAAAAACCAGTGTTTGACCTGGCTGCTAGGGAGAGGGAGGGAAACAGGACTAGGCTAGGAAGGAAGGGAACTGAAGTTAGTTGCGAATGTGGATGAAATGGAAGTCGAAAGATTATTGCCATAGTGTTAGCCAAGCGTAGCATTCTAGACACAGATGAGTTGAAGCCGTAATTAGTACGACGTCGAAACGGCAGAGAGCTGTGAATCCAAAATTGTGGGGATCAGCGCTAAGAGACACCATTCCGAGGAGCGCGGTGGAGTCTGGAAGAACAGATCGGCGGATTGGTATGGTTTTCGAGGGACTTAAGGCGAATAAGTTTGAGACGTTCGGAGTATGCGTGTAAATTGTCTCCATCCAGGCAAAATCGTGAGTAGCGAAACGTCGAAATCTGCGATGAATGTGGACAGCGAAGTGAGGTGACCATACATTGCGGGCATAGTAGAGAATTGGTCTGCCGAAGATGATATACAGAGATATTGTAAAGTAGGGATTTGAACAGCTTCATTTGACCAGAGTTTGACAACGCTAAGTGCTGCGCTTGCTAGTGGACATGAAAATCATTTGGTCGACACCAAACAGAAAATCTATTTAGGTAGTCTTGAAGAGAGTAGTAGAATCGGAGGGAGATGAGATGAATGAATAGATTTTCAGACATGAGAGTCCATGATAATGAGATCAACATTGTTGGTGGTAAGTACGAAAATTAATGGACCGAGGTGGCTGCCTTGTGGTACGTTGTTGAGGCTTCGATGGGTTTGGAGACAGACGATCTGAACGTAACTCCGTATTCTCAGCTTTCCAAATAAAAGTTAATCCTAGAAGCAGGAGTGGAAACCTAGGGATGTCAGTTCAAATGTGATGACTTGGTGTGCAATTTCGTTGTAGATGACCTTGCGGTCTGCCAATGGTTAAAGGTTTGTTGATTTGACAGCAAATGCGACCCACAAGTTTTTTTTGTCTGAGGTTTTTCTGAACGCTAGACTCTCTGGAGCACTCTGACTCAAAACTGGTCCATTGTACTACCAGCAGCAACCTAGGTAGGTAGGTAAGAGGGCTGTTAGCGAAATTGCCAGCACGCTTGTGATACCTATTGTCAGACTACTACCACTGATCGACAACTCCAGTGATATGTGGCGTTAATTTGATCCCAACGGCAAATGGTGACTGGACCAGATTTGAAAACCGGATAAAAGCGTTGATTCGAACCGGGGACCCCTCTAACCAAGGCAGGCACTCAACCAACTGCGCCATCCAGTACGTGTAATCATCATGTGGTCGTAGTGGGGTTGTGTCGATTTCGGACACAACGTACGTATTCCTTGGACACCTCTTGCAATCCGGCAGCTACGATTTGTATGGATTTTAAGCGCAATGCGTAACGGATTCAATGGATTTGAGCATTAAGAAGTGAATTCCGTTGCGGTCGTACTAGTACAAGTGTTACGGAGCGTCATCAGGTCGCCCATAAGACGTTCCCACGCCGGAAAAAGTCATGGATTGCTATTGGATGGTCGGATACTTAAAGTGCGTGAGATGGCTGAGACTGTAGGCAACCTAAACGAGTTTTCGTTACCGTGGACGAAACATGGATGCGGCGCAGGACTCGAAAGACCAAGAAAAAAGAGGACAGTTTTTTTCGAGTGAATGCCCATTTTTGGATGAAAGCGGTGTCACTGACATCGATTGCCTTGAAATTACTACTACTTTCAGTGACGGACGGCGAATATTATTCAGAGCTCTTGGACAGATTTGAAATTGAGTTGAAACAGAAACGACCGCATTTGGCTTAATAGCTATGGCAAAAATCAATAAATAGCTAAATAGGCTTCGAAGTGCTACCCCGTCCAGGATATTCTCCAGATTTAGCACGCTGTGAGTATTTCTTGTTTCTAAAACCCAAAGAAATGAAAGAAACGCTTATTTTATTAGCATTGAGAAAACATTTTGACAAAGCCTGGTTCATAGATGGAAAGCGTGTCGCCCTGCCAACCGATTGAAGCTTTTATGCCGATATTGTCTAGAGTGTAGCCTTGCCTTTACTTCTGACATATTTTGTGATAAAGTGAGGAGATATTATTCTCGTTCTCACTTTTCGGCATTTGTCGATAATGTCGTGTTCTACCAAATTAAAGCATGATTTTAATTTGGCACCATTTGTGCAGACAATGAAAAAAAAATAATTTGACAGTTGATGGTGTAGGGCAGAAATTAGGCACTATAGAGATTGTCGGCTTCACAGCTGATTTACCGCTTGTCCGTCGACGAATTCGAGAGTTTTTTTTGACAGTTATTCACGAATTTTGGCGGTTATTTCCGTGGATGGATGCCGTTCTCTGATTGGTATGTTGGGTTTGAAAAAACGATGTCAACTAATTTTAAGAAACAACTTCGTCAACTGTGATTAGTTTAAAAATTCAGGGAGATTAGATCAGTTCAAAGCATATCCAAGCAGTGCGCGAGAGTGTTGACAATTCGATTTCGTTTTGTGGCATTATTTAAAGTCAAAGGCCTATATCAACAAGCCAACAGCCACTAGTGCATTACAGGAGGAAATTAAACGCTGCATCAGCGAAATTCAGCCACACTGAAGTAGGGTGCGCCTCAGGGATGAATTCATGGTCCTATATTATTTTCCAAGTTTATTAGGAACTTGTCCTCGGTTTGTAAACAAGTTCACCTTTATGCCGCTAAAGTTTGCCTGGGGAAGCCATTGACAAAGATTGATGAACTTGTAGGCAATCTAAACGAGGGCCTCTCTAGTATTTCTGCATGGTATTTGTTAATTGTTAACCAATGACTGTAGGCGCGAAAAGGATAAAGTAAGGAATAGAGTGCATGATGTCACCACAATTGAGGATAGCGTCTTCGCACAAGCCGAGTGCCAATTGTTGCTAAGCATGAGGTCTCCCGAAACTGATATCAACTCGTTAGCAAGCAAACGGAGCACCACACAAACTTGACACCGTTCAAGGCCATCTCAAGTGCGGCTAGTAACTCAATCCCCAGCAGATAACGAACGCGATCAGATGCTAAGCCTAAAATGCGTCCCCACTGGACCTCCCAAACATTTCAAACTACGGATTCTGACACATTTCTTCAGCCCTCGACAACTGTCACAGAAGTCTCACTTAAGTTTCTCACCGTATTTCATCAGCATTTTCGAAGTACGCCAAAAAAGAAAAAAGAAGTGTGTGAACACTTCTTCCACGTATCATTTTTTTTTTTGACGACACACAATCTCAACTCTCAACCTTGATCCCCGTGATTATGTACAACTGACGCGCTGCTCAGACACCACAACCAGATGAGATGCCAGATGAGAGTCTGGCTTCGAAACAACTATTTTCAGTCGATAACGCTGCCGCCGATAAGCCCACTGGCACATAAATACGATGAGAACTTCTAAATTTAGAGACAGACTCCCATGGCAATGAATTTGTTGTAAACTCGTTTTACCGCCTTCACCGTTACGCATCGCATTATTCCGGAAGGAATAATGCTCGCGTGCGTGAGCTATCTGGGGCCACGTCTGGAGTGAAATAGGTCACAACGAAAACATGAAGCGTGCAAGGATGTTAGAGTTTATTGACATTTGGTTACAGTAGCGTCATTGAAATTCGTAAAGGGTCCCCAAAGGTGCCCTTCCCACCGTGGAGTAACAATCGCATAGCCTTCCGCGTTTTGTGAATGAATCATTGACTGGTCGTTCAACTTTTGTCTGATGAATGAGAGTCGGTGGCGCTTGGAACGCAACTGAGTGGCAGGATTTCATCAGCCAACAATTCGGATGGTTCTGTGTCAATGCCCTATTAGCTCAGAGCTAGTAACTGCAAAATGTAAACAAAACTAATCTTCATCAATGAGAAGTTTAGTGCGGTAGTTGGGTGACCTTAAATACAACGTACTGAGGCCGAAATCCGCTTACGTAGACGGAGGAGGTGTGCGTTGATTGTGACTAATTGAGCCTGAGGATGGCGCAATTGGTCTATGCATTCGTTTGTTCCTTTATTTGCACAGTTATGCACATCGCTGTCTTTTCAGATAGGTCGTTGTCTATAGGCTTTGCAGTTGAGACGGTGAAAGGGTTTTATTTTAGAATGTTAGGTCTTTTGTCTGCCAAGCGGTCGGCTACCTGATGGAAGTGCATTTAAGGCACACCTCGGAAGTCGTGATGATGGAAACATTGTGTGCCTCGTACCCAAACCATCGAAGCATAGCTCTTTCCGCTCGAAGAAGCAGCAGTTGTACAGTGATTTCCTCTCCTACTGCCGTATCATCCTATCTCGCCATTTTAAGGTACAGATCTTGAAAAGCTGTTTGAAAATTGGCCCAGCCTGACCAATACTACAGGAAAGCTCCACATTACTCCACCCATCACTTGTGCGCTGCAACATTCAGTCCGTATATGAGAAGTAGTGGACAAGACGCACCTTTGGCGAAGTCCAACGCCCATGGTGAAAGGTATTTATTTAGCAGCGTTACCCGAACACAGCTGCTACAGTTTGTGTATGAAGACTGAATGAACCTCTAAAGACGACCCCCAATCCCATACTCCTGCAGAACACTACGGAGTATACCTCAGGGAACTCGAGGTCGTATGCCTTCTTCACATCTACAAAACCGCTCTAGATCGGTTTAAGTTACTCCCAAGCCGTCTCGAGTGAAAAGCTGGTAGGTTGTGCTTCTGGTGGGACGAAACGCGGGTATTTTCTCCGAATTGTTAAATATGCACTGCTCCGCCAGAGTCCCTGATTATGGCAGTGTTTTTCAAGCGGGGCCGCAAGGAAGAGACCAGAATAAATAAATAGGCATTGTGCATGTGAAAATGAGAAACGAAATGTGACACATTTTCGTGGAAAAAATCGTGGAAACAACAATTAGTTCTTGCCTAAAAAAATAAAAATAAAAAATCGGGCCCACCAAGGCTCTAGAAAATTTATACATTTTTGAAAATGTTCGAAATTCTTGCTGGTATGTGGCATTTAGAAGGAATGGCTGACGCTTGTCAAAGGCGTACTGCGGTCACAAGTCGCTGTAAGGAAGATCTATTCTAAAGGTGTGTATGGCAATGACAAACATGAATGGGTAATGTTAGCGTTTAGAGTTGAGAGAGGTCCAGATTTGTTGCGTAGTGTCTTCAGTCCATTTACGATTAGTATCATCAAAGCAGTCAAGCATTAAAAGCATTTGTTGTAGCCTGTTGGCAGGAATGTGAGGTTTCCACGTGGAAGTTATGAATTCGCCCCTGACACTCCATTATTTTCGATAATTCCAGACGACTTCTAACTGCCTCAATATATCTTCGAAAAGAGAGTAAGATCTTACTTGAAAACTAATCATCAAGTGGTCCTCTAAGTTCCGAGGCAGTGGGACGAGGCATATAACCAGAATCGTAGCGGCCAAAGAACACCTGTCCTGGCTTTATGTCGTCATTTGATCATATAGCCTGGCTGGGATACAATCTTGGATGCCGCTGTGACTTTTCACTTAAAAACTTCTTAAATCGAACCATTTTTGCAAGTGGGCATCTGTCTTCTGAATGTCTGCTGCCGAAGGAAGGTTCAAATTTACGTTAACACACCCGTACTTCAGCCTTCCAGTAAAACTTACATCGCAGCATAATCCCGAGAAAACATTTCCGTTACACGTTCTAATACCGTACATTAACCTCGTAGAGCATGTAGACTTAAATCTACAGCCTTATAAAGTTTAACTCACTGAAGAATTGAAACCAGTTGACCGATTGGGTAGTTGGTAGTGTTATTGGTCAATGCTGCGGCCCAGAAAATCTTCGACTCCAACCCCGAGGGACAACGCGTTAGAGGAAGACTCCGCTTCAGGTAGCGTACGCAGGTGGAAACAGACCTCAATCAGATGAAAGTGCGTATCTGAAAGCATGTGGACACCGAACTGTGGCTATAGCCAAAGAAGAAGAACAGTGTCATTGGTCCATACTTTTTCGAAATTTAGGAGAGACCAATAGACCGCCAATTCTCATTGGTATGGCCATATATCAAGCGATGTTTTACTTGACTCTAATCGACGGATGTGGCTTGAACAAGATGGTACCAGTTGTCAAATCTCACACAAAACGACAATGTCAGCACAAATGAACGATCTATTTAATGTGATGTTGATTAGTCACCGTTTGGATTTCTTCTTGTGAGACTAGTATGGAAAATTCATCAAAAATTACCCCTTGTCAGTTGACTGATCTTATATTCCACATAAAATGGCAAAATCCAAACAGTACATTAAAATACAAATTGCATCAAAATCTAAATCGTAAATGTGTTTGCTTTTCGAAGCAACGAGTGGATGAGCCTGCATGTCTAAATATGCTCCTTGTAATGGAAAAGTTGATAATGCCGTGGCATGGCCTTGCACTGAAGTTCAATTCATCATCTTCGTACACAGAGCCTCAAAAACAAACGTCCCAAAACGCAAATAAAAAGTTCAAAAATATTGTCACCCCTAACCACCATCTATCTTGTTTTACTTTTGTTTTTAGGTTGTTGCGGATGTATTGCACATAACCACCTCTAACCTAGTAGAGCATGTGCTCTACGTTAGGACTGCGCAATACGGGCAAACATCATCATCCGTATTGAACTTCGACTACAACTCGTCGTTACGCAACATCATCGATTAGAGCACGCTATCCTTGCGACGCAGTCCACATCGCATACCCCATCCATCGAAGGCTGTAGAACTATTGCCAATACTCAGACGCGAACGATTCCACTCAGTCACACGGCTTCTGTATACGAAGGCCGAGGCTATTGCCATGGTTCGTGGTTGTGGGTGTAAGTGTTACGCTAAGCGATAGCCTCCAAGTACATGCTTTAATCAATTGAAGAAATTGCGTTTCAAGCTCATCGCTCACACACGGCCAGACGATGTGTAGTGCCAATCACGTTCGTACGCCTTGTATTATCATGTCACGGCGAAGATTCGCCCAAATCTCGGCGACCAACCGCAGGTCAGAGACGAAAAAAAGCGCTTGCTATGTACTTGCGAAACGAGATAAATGCCCTGGCCATCACCGCCGCAGCCGACATATCATCTAACACTCGGCCGTTCGTTCTTCAGTTCCACTTCGTCCACGAGCCAGACAGCCACTCAGATTAGAGATGAAACTTGAAGAATCACAATCACCGCCGACCTACTTGAACGAGAGCTTCTTCAAGGCCGCCCTCGAGGATGGGTTGCGCGAGATGCGGGTGGACATCAAAAGGATCGTCTTTGCGGAGAGCAACGGCGGCGGCGAGAACTATTGCAGCAAGATCTATCGGGCACGAGCGCTGTACCGCAGCAGCAAGAAGCAATTGGACGAGGAGCTGGCGCTGATCGTGAAGAGCATTGCCATAACGCCGGCCACGGAGTTTCTCGAGGAGTTGGCGGTTTATTTGAGGGAAAAGATTTTCTACTTCGACGTCCTGGGCAGGCTTGAGATCCTCATCGGGAATGGATGCAAATTCGGAGCCAAGTAAGTGAGAGAGGAGGTGGCTGAAGGGAGCTCGTCTGACGTGAACATTCTTTGCCTCTAGATGCCTGTACACCACAAAGGAACCCATTCAGACGATCGTGTTCGACGACCTCACGCAGTATGGCTACAAGTTGGCCAGCCGACAGCAAGGACTCGACGAGGAGCACTGCTGTGTGATCCTGAAGAAATTGGGACAGTTTCATGCTGCGTCCATGCTGCTTGCTCAGAAGGTAAGTCTTGTGTGAAGTGTTGTGTCTTGCATCCGGTTCAGTCTCAGTGAACTCCTTTGTGTAGGACAATCCGCGATAGTCTCGCAGTCTAAAGGTCAATCTTTTTACGGAATCAGGTACAGTGTGTGACGACGTGTTCGAGGCCAACTTCGCTGTTCATCGCCGAGGTCCATTCGAGGTTATCTGTGATTCCAAATATTTCACAAACATCGACGGCGCTGTTTTCCCACGACTTTTTATAGTTTTCAATTTAGTCATTCACTTCGGTGTGTGAAGGCCGGAGATAGGCGGGTCAGATGGTCAATTTGAAGTAGAAACTGAATGAGAAGTTTCTTCGAGGTGTGCTCCTGATAGCAGACGTTCGTCTTTGCTTGACTTTGACTATCGTTACATGTTCTGTTGGCTGAACTCGCTGTTCAGGAACGATTAATTGCATTGGCCTTCATTTTATTGAAACGGTCCATCCACATAGTTGCTTGTGATCTTTTATTTTCGAGTAATTCATCTAGACTTTAGACTACAAGTTAACAGACTGCATTCCCTGCAGATCAAATTGATAGAATGTCCTCCACTCCAAAACGTGTGTGGAATTGGATCTCTGTTTGAAAGTCTTCAACATTCACAGTTCCTTGAGCTGCCCTCAGTACCGGAGCATCATGCAGGCGCCGAAAATGATCCCGCCAGTTTGGCGACTAAATTGACTTAACACTTGGCATTTATTTGCTTGATAAGAAGCTAGATTAACTGACAGACAGAGTGCACAGTTCAAAATCGAATGCAATATTAAAGTAGATAAACCCTTAGATTCGAGATATCGACATGTCGGACTTGGGACCCAATTTTCGATGACTCGGCAATGACGGAATCGACTGCAATCTCTCGTTCGACATTGGTTCTGAGATCGTATAACAATGCCTAATCCAATCGACAAGAATATTTCTTGAAATAACACGTCCATCGAATTGATTTTTCAATCAGTCGATTGTTACACTTGTGGCACCGTCTTGTGGCATCACGTATCAGTACTGTCTAGTCTATGTAGTCGACCAAAGAAATAACGTTGCAACATGTCTCTGTACAGATCTCTGACTGTAACGTGACGGTCACTCCACCGATAAACAAAACTGGCCCAATGACACCACCCGCACTGAGTTATTTTTTGTGGATGAAGCGGTGGTATCACCTGACCAGCAACGATGCCGTTTAAGCAAAAAATGCGATCCATTTTTGAAGATGATTTTGTGAAGTTGTTACTACAACCTAGGCCTTTGTACACATTTTCATCTGCACGTATTTCTTATTTCTACCAAACGTCGGATGATCAACGACTTTAAACAACACGTTTCACATCACTCCCCGTACCATACAACTGATGACAGTTTCATGAGAAACATTCTCGTAACTACCATTGAAAGTAACTAACTTTACTGTGCTGGAAGGTGCTTTTTTCGCAGACAATTTTAAACCCAATGTTTTGCTCATGAAGCTACATAGTGCACCAGTGTCTTCACTTTAATTTGCATGTTGTTGAACCTCATGTCAATCAAACCAATCGTCATCACTTTTGCGGTTTGACAGCGACAGAACTAACAGACTTTCATCCGAGTCTGAGTTAGAAGAATTTTGTTCACTGTTTTGTTGTGACTTGAATTTTTACTCAATTTAGCAAAGTGTCCCTTTTGTCTGCATTTACTGCACATTTTGTTAAATGCGGGACATTGAATGTATATATGTATGTAACCACATCTTTTGGATGTTGATTCTTTTTCCACGGAGGAGGGACTTGTATACACTTTTTGACAATTCTTTTCTTTAAATTGTTGTGTGACCGGTGATGTATTATTATTTTTTTTCAATAGTCTTATTGAAAGTACTTATGTACGTCGCTTCATATGATCGAGTGTCTCGAGTTTTTGAGTTAAATTCACCTGCACATAAGGGTGCATCCTTTCATGAAATTCGCCATAATTGGCCAGAGCTGGACCTGGGCCTCAGTTTACAAGCCTCTCCAGCTGGCACGATCCTAAACCAGCTGCCTCTACTTTCGCAAAACTTGCTTGAGGTTCTTCTCCACTTCTGTGCGTCATCGGTGTCATGGGCGTTCTCTATTGCGTTGTCCCTCTGGATCAGTGGTACATGGCCATGCTTAGATATTGTATCTGTAGATGCCTGGCTATTCCGTACAATTCGTGGTTGGATCTTCTTGCCCAAATATCATCAACGCAAACAGGATCAAAAATAGACCGCAGTAAATTTCTCTTGGAAATACCAATGGCTTTACCAAATGAATGCGTTCCATTTTACAATTCACATTATTGCTTAATTCATTCTAAGATATGTAAACTAAATAACAAATCACATGGCAAAACTTGGGAACGGACAACCACCGCCAACTGGTATTTAAACAAAAACGCGGATGTATGTAAAAATTAGCTCGAACCTGAATCAATGCCTTCTAAGAAACCTACAAAAAGTTGAAAGTTGACCACAAGCATTCCATTTCTCGTCACATTTTCATGTAAAATGTGATGTATCCTTTCAGTTCTATTCCTTGAGATGAGTACAGTCTCGGGCACTTTAATTCTCCGATCAGCCAACATCATTCCTTGCATTTTATGTAGGATTTCCGGGCGATCTTAACGTTTGACGTCAGTTATGCTGGTACGACCACAATGGAACTCGGTAAACCACTTCTTACTCATTGAAATTGATGGTGCAGAGTGTTTATTGTTTATCAAGGTTTTCCTTGATTTCGGTGATGGTATTTTTACGCAAAAAACAATGTTTAATCAGAACATGAACTTCAATTAGTTCTATGTTCGTTAAAATTCACGAGTTTGGCTGCGTACAACGACTGTCAATCATTAACTAAATGACGAGGCTTACCTAAATTTACAGTAGTCTAATATTCGATGACAGTTGACGAGAGCAGTGTTACATTTAAAGTTGAAAGTCATTGACTTATCTTTCTACCCTCGCACTACCGGTATTACAACAGAAAATCTCCAAGAGAGTATAAATGTTATGAGCTGTTGTCAGTCAGTGACGTAAATATGTGGCAAAATCATCATCGGCTAGAGAGCTTCCTAAAGGTTCAATCAACATTATTATTAGCCACGACCAGAGGTTTCAATAAACTGAAAATGGAAACGATTGCATTTATTGCAAAGGAACTCGATGGCAGTTCAGTGCTAGAGAACATGACCTTGCATTTAGCTGGACACATGTTAGGATGTAAGCTTGTTTGAGTCTAAGTCGACTGTCATTAGATGTGCGAGTGTTTCTAAAGTCAGTTGAATTAGTCGTAACCTATAGACCAGACGCCAGAAGTAAGCTTGTGTCGCAGAACGGATTCTTTTGATTCCGACCAATAATTTCCAGCACACATGTGGGGCACTACACTGCAAGGCAATAGATGAGCCCAATGACAAATAGTACGGGACTAGTTGTCGAAATCGGCTGCTATTCATGCATGTAGCAATGCATACTACATTCGTGCACCTGTGCTGCAACGTAAAAATTAAGGACAAGGAAATGAAATGTTGGCATTTATTGTTACTCAAGTTGCTGCAGGTTCTAGATTGAGTGGTTTGTTGCTTCCCATCTGGGAGATGCCACAACAGTCAGGAAGATTCAAGGAATTATGAATGCTGAAGTTCTTGAAGTCATTCGAAGCCGACTCTTCCAACCGAGCCAAATTCAAAGCCTAGTTGCCTCTGATTTTGAATTCTTATACGCGCTTCTGTACTTACATATGTCGCTGGAGCCCGTGTAGTCGAATTGTCTTCTATGCCTGCATGCCTCTGTGACATAGAGCAGGTTTCAGATGATCAATGTCTTGTATAAAGTCGAGTAGGTCCTTTGAGGTAAAAGAGCCCTTTACTGAATCAACTCAACTCAAAGAAACAGTGGTTGCCAAGAGTTATGAGCGTACTGATGTTGTTTGTACAACAACCGCGGCAGGGCTAGTGTAAATTAGGCGCTACACGAATGACATGTGCGTTTTCATCGTTAATCTGCCAGCAACAATGTTCGCAATTAATTAGTCTCGGCAATTATTGGCATTTTGAGCTTGATGATGCTAAGTCATTTGAGCAAGTTTTGGGGCACCCTTATAAAAATAGACAGAACTGAATTGTATTACTTTCATATTCACATCATTCACTATTCATTCTAGGATCCTTCAGTGAAAGCAAGCTTCATCACCGGAATGCTCGATGAGCAATACATTCGCACCAACCAGCGCTTCATCGACTTCATGACACTGCAGCTGAAGACACTGGCAAAGGTCGTCTCCAAGTGGGAAGGCTACGAGAAGATATCCGAGAAACTCTACACCCACTGTGACCACCTTGTGGAGAACCTGGTGATGACCGGCAGACCAGTCCCCGGCGAGCTTACAGTCCTCAATCACGGTGACCTTTGGGTGAACAACTTCATGTACAAGTACGACCAGGACAACAATCCGATTGATGCGATATTCGTAAGTGCCCAACCACCCAACCACCACCGTCGGCTGTCAAAACTGACAAAAACACTTTCTTGCAGGTTGACTTTCAGACGAGTTTCTTCGGCAGCCCCGGCTGCGACATCAACTTCTTCTTCAACAGCAGCGTCCAACTGGATGTCCTCATCAAGAGGCGAGGCTTCCTCATAGAGACCTACTACGAGTCACTCAGCAGCTCCCTCAGATACATGCGCTACGAGCACGTGCCGTCGCTAAATGACATTCTCTGCGAGATCTACCGGCGAGAGCTGTACGGTTTCTTCTCGTCGTATGCCTTCCTGCCGATGGTGGCGATGGAGAAAAAGGACTCCTACGACAACAGCATCGAGGCGATGGCAGAGGATCAGGAGTTCGCCAAGAAGAAAGTCGAGCTGATGTTCGCATCGAACCCGAGGACCACCGACACATTGCGGCACACACTGCGGCGCTTCGATGAGCTTGGCATCTTCGATTACAACTATTAGGGGGATGAAGCCTCCGCCCACAAAAGCACTTAGCCTAGGATCTAGTTGTATGTTTGTGTCTGTTCGTATTGTCATTTGTAAATATTTATGAAGCGCTGCGGGTGTGCTTAAAAATAAACTCACGTAGCAATTATGATAAGCCCTGCAGTCTGAAATGATCTTTCGAACACTTGTTGGCACGCGGCAGCGTCGGCATCTGTGACTATGCAGAAGTTTGATAAGATATGAGTGAACTTGTGGCGTTACGTCAGGTAGCATGAGCAAGCGAAAAACTGATATACGACGACGTGTGGTCTATTCACGCGTCGAGTTTATCTAACGTCTTGGTCTGATGTGTGATTTGACAGACCGTTCCTAGTGAGATAACGAGGCGTTGTCATTCATCCTGGAGATCGTTTCGTTGGGTTATGACGGCGTGTGGATGCATAGACTTTTGGGTGGACATCCGCTTTAGGTGGTCTGAAATTTGAGAAGCAGACGCTCATGGGTTCTGGTTAGAGAATGCTAAAAAGTACAGAAAATATCCGCCAGACGTATAAACCCCTATCAAGACGCACTCCCAGCTGAGAAATTAAAATCAGATCATTTTATAATATCGCTGCACCACGTAACTTTCCATACGACTGTAAAACTAGTTTTATTCCCCCTAAGGTTGAGTCTCTTGATTACAGTCATTAAGTTCAGTCTACAAAGCAAGCACCAGGGAGAGTATTTTATTTTTCGATTTGCAGTCTTCAATGTCGAGTGTGCTTGCATGGAAGTTCGAATCTTTATGATCGCATTCAATCACCAGGTTACAGCTTCTAAACGTCAGTAAATTCATTTTAGGTGCAATCAGTTTTATCGCGTCTATGTGACATTGACATTGACTTTGACGTACGGGGGCAATTGTGAATGGTAATTTATAAGTCTAGGTACCTCGATTTTACAGTTTTATATGATTTTTTATATTTTTATATTATCATGACCTGACGGCGTGCGGTCTCAGGTGATTTTCCATAGACTGACATATGTGATGTGACAGATGAGTGAGATTTTTTTTACGTGCAATTTGGAAAAGTCACAGGATGAGGGTTCGAATTTAAATTGTTGCCGTTGTCGACACCCAATCGAACGGATTGTAACGTTTATTTTTTTGGATTGTGAGCATATGTCAATCAAAGGAGAGTCGTGTTATTGTGAATTACGAACACGGCTATTGTGACTTTTGAGTTTTAAGGCGATTCACAGTTGTTGCATGTCGAATAACTAAGAATCTAAGATGCGTGATTATTAGAAGGAAAGGGATAGAGAGATACAGATAGAGAGAGAGAGATACAGACAGAGAGAGAGAGATACAGACAGAGAGAGAGAGAGAGAGGGAAAGAGCGAGAGAGAGAGAGTGAGGGAGAGAAAGGATGGAGTTTTTTTGGAATTGAGGCCACATGGACAGCGTTACCGAACAAATATTTTTCACTGCTACCAAAAAGTACCATTTTAAGGCCATGGGTATCACAAACTGAAAGTCCGTTATCGATTAACGCAACTTTTTCGCAACAGCTGAATTTACATCATTGCTGACGCAGTAATCGCAACTATTCAAATAATTTTGACTCGATAACTGCTAATTTTGGTTTTTATGTCTTTATCTAGTCTGGTTCTTAGCTACGTTTGTGTTTTGAGTATTCCTTTTGTCTGGGCAGTTGTTTTACCGCTACATTTGAGTGCCTTGATGGCACAAGTTGCATGAATGCATCTGTTGAATGGAATATTTTGTTGTTCGTTTAATGAATTTTATTTAGTGATCAGTCGCTTGTGTGTTTCGAAAAATGGGTACTACAAAAACTGCATTTGCACATCCTGCCCTGGTTCTATGTCAAAGGTTCTGCGCTTGCTACGCAGATTTACCCCCTTTAGGCTGTCGTTGGATGCACGCGGTACTGTTGCTTGTAGAAACTTGTAGAAATTGTTTGGCATTTTACCTCAAGACCTACTTTTTAAGTCTGCTCAGTTGCCAGGCATGACTCTTCATAAAGTCTTCTTCATAAATTTGCAATTTATCGCATTGCAACTGAATTTTTTTCCCACACATTCGTTTTCCTGCCGACCAAGCTGGGCGTCTCCATTCCCACCCGTTATCCACGGTTATTGCAATGTGTGATAAACGAACGTGCTCGCAATGAATCAAACCGAACTGACTTGTCATTGTTGTACGTGCTGTAATTTTAAGACGAACGCGGTTGAATGGTGCTATAAATTTTACAAAGCTCTCGCTTATCTCCTCAGATATTCTCACGTTATGAATGAGGAACTATTGTAGCGCACTTGCTGCCTTAATTAACGATCTGTGTGGAAGCGCAGCAAGTGGATAAGAGACAGGGTAGCTCCTCTATAAATAGTAACGCGATAGCCGACCACCAGTTTATTGTATTCACTTCAAGATGCGCATAGAGAACAGCATCGGTGCTCCGGACTATCTAGACGGATCGTTTTTCGAGGACGTCCTTGAGAATGGACTGTGTGAAGCGAACGTGAGGACCAAGGACATCGCACTGAGTCTGGGTAGTAGCAGTGGCGAGAACTATTGTAGCAACATCTACCGAGTGAAGGTGGACTATCAGCGGGACGGTCAAGGCGACACGAAGAGGGCGCATGTGATTGTCAAGAGCATCCCCATGCCAGAGGAGCTGGGATTCCTGGACGACCTGCAGGTGTATCACAAGGAGAAGGTGTTCTACATGAACATCCTGCCGAAGCTGGAAGTTCTCTTGGACGGCACCAAGTTTGCCCCGAAGTAAGTGCTCGAACAGAAGTGCCCGAAGTTGCCTAGAAAAGACACTGACTTCCCTTAGGTGCTACTACGCCCAGAAGAAGCCGGTCTACACGATAGCCTTCGAGGATATGAGCGCCAGCGGATTTGCCATGGCAGACAGAGAAGCCGGGCTGGACGAGACCCACACGAAGATGGTGCTGCGGAAGCTGGGAAAGTTCCACGCCGTGTCAATGGTCTACGCTCAAAAGGTGAGTTTTTTCCCCATTCGCTTGCACGGTTCACCAGGAGTCAAATTTCTCAGGAACCTGACATGATGAACCGCTTTCGAACGGGGCTCCTGGACCCCAAGGCAATGGTGCCTTCCTGCATGCTCTTCAAACTCCTGCACAAGTACCTTGGCTACGAGATCAAGGTTGTGTCCCAGTGGAAGGGCTTCGAGAAGATAACCGCGAAGCTGCAAGAGTTCCACAGAAACTTCCAGACCCGCTTGGCAGCCTGCCAGGCTCCGAAGCCGGGCGAGCTGAAGGTCCTCAACCATGGCGACTTCTGGGTGAACAACATGCTCTTCAAGTACGACGGCAAGACGCCCACAGACGTCGTGCTAATTGACTTTCAGATGAGCATCTACGGTAGTCCTGGCATCGATTTGAACTACTTCCTGTACGCCAGTGTCCAGCTGGATGTCCTAAAGAAGACTGACATGTTGCTCCGCACGTATTACGACTCGCTGAGGGAGACTCTGCAGGAGCTGAGGTACGACGAGGCGAAGATACCCACGTACAGTGACATTGTGCGAGAGTTCGAGCAGAAGGCTGCCTATGGACTGTTCACTATGTTTGGGCCGCTGCCCGTCATGCGGATGGATCGGACCAAGTGCGAGGGGAATAGTTTCGAGAATCTCGTCGAGGGGGACAACTCCGATGAGAAGATGGAGGCGACGTTCTCGTCTAAGAACGTGGCGGACCAGTTGAAGTACAGCCTGGTGGAGCTAGACAGGAAGGGAGGCTTGGACGCCTGAATTGTGATTAATAAACTTAAGATAGCTTAGGTGCTTGTGTGTTATTTTTTGTATGGGAAATATAGGGAGGGTCTTGTGGTAGTTGGAGCTGGGGACGCCTTCAATATTCCGAGGAGCAAACTTTGTCTCTCTTTCTTGTCTAGTGGTGGCGGTGATTTGTGCATCATGGAAGTAGAGGGGCCCATGATTGCGATGGGATTGTATGAAACGCCGACGTAGTGCAAGGTTCTGCTGATGCATTTGGATTTAAATCAGCTCATTAGGACGTTGCAGCTACATTCTTCTTCCTCGCCGGCGTGGACCTCGGCCAACAAGCCTCTCCAGCTGCCTCCTATTTCGCACGCCAAGATGGTTGAGGTCCTTCTCCATTTGGGTGCACCATCGGTTCCGAGGGCGTCCTCTATTGCGTTGTCTTTGGGCATTCCCGATGACAAAAGTGCACAAAGAAAGAGTAGACACTTCACTGGTCGAGCGATCTTCTGAAGGAGCTAGGCTACTAGCCGGCATGTGAACAAGAATTAGAAGGGATGGTCACTGGTAGGCCTCAGAAGTGTGTTTTTTTAGGCCAAGCTTCCTGAATTCGGTGTAAAACGGTTTCACAGACAGTCCTTGCACGAGTATCCAAACCTAGGGACGTTCCAGCAAGGATGTTGGTGACCTGCATTCCAGTTTGCAAGGTTAGGTTAAGGTCGCTGACAGCTAACGTTTAGCAGTCGCCAACATAGGTCCATTCTGTTACCACACAGTCCACCAGTCCTAAAGGAGATATGGGACAAATGCTACGTTCATATAAAGGATTACCTAAAATACCTTAAAACATACCTACCTATTGGTAACATCGACGTCCTTAACAAAGCATCATGATTGGTAGATATTTCTTTGAGTTAATCAGAGCCTTCTTAGAGGTATATCCCTGCTCAACGTCGCCTACAAAATACTGTCCAGCGTCTAAGGCCGTTTTCCACGTGATACGTGCCTTCCTAACTGAAGCACTTGAACATATAGGTATACGAGGGCTAATGGCTAGATGGATATAAAAGTATCTGAGAAACCGATATTTTCATGTCAAAATCAATGAGACATACAGCTCAAAAGAGCACGCTCAATATGGAGTCCCTCAAGGGTCCCTCCTCTTCATTCTTTCCATGAATGAGCTTCTCCGAATATTCAAACGGAGCATTCCATTTGCTTATGCTGATGACACAGCGATAGTGGTGCGCCACAGGTCTCTAGAGGCAGCAACGACAATAATGCAGGAGGAGTTCGACTTGGCAGTGAAGTGGTGTCATGACAACGGATAGATGACCAACACCCTGAAAACGAAAATGATGCATATCAGAAGTACACAATTTAAATCTGGTATAGGAATGATATTTGCAGTAGCTCAACCAGATGCCTAATCGATGTAGTAGACAGCTATAAGTATCTGGGAGTCATCATTGGCAGCAATTTTTTATGAGACAAACACATACATCAGCTGCGCATGAGCCTCAAAAGAGCTGTATACGCGATAACTCATTTGAAGTATCATGCCCCGATTTCTGTGATAAAACAAGTGTACTTCGCCCAACTGGAATCTAGATACTAGCATGGGGTAACGCATCGACAACACATTTACAGAAACTTCAGAAACTTCAAAACACAGCATTGAAGTAAATAGGGGGAGACAATCCTCGCAATGTTCCTGAACCAGAAAGGCTAAAAGTTCTGCAAGTTGCAGATATTTTCAGGATGACACTTATAAAGGGTGGTTAAATTTTACGGGCCGATGTTGATTTTGAATAAAACACAAATTATTTACGAAATTACTGTCATTTCTTTTATTTATGATAATATTGGTATCGTTCAATTATGTATGGAACAAAATATCGGCCAAATGGCTGCCGCAACCTCGGCGGCACACGTCCATCCGATGGTCCAAATTTTTGATAACGCTGAAGCATAATTGAGGTTCTATGCCGTTAATGAGCCGAATTATCTCATCCTCTACCTCCTGACGTACACCTTTTCTTTCAAATAACTTCAAGGAAAAAAATCCAACGGAGTCAAATTACATGATCTTGGCGGCCAATTGACATTGCCACCACGTGAGATAACACGGCCATTGAATTTGTAGCGCAAAAGAACCATTGTTTCGTTAGCTGTGTGGCAAGTGGCACCGTCCTGTTGAAACCACATATCGTCCACATTCATATCTTCCAATTCGGGCCATAAAAAGTTCGTTATCATTTCACGATAGCGAACACCATTCGCAGTAACTGCCTGACCGGCCTCATTTTGGAAAAAATACGGCCCGATGATGCCGCCAGCCCATAAACCGCACCAAACAGTCACTCTTTGTGGGTGCAGTGGTTTTTCGACAATCACTCTTGGATTATCATTCGCCCAAATGCGGCAAGTCTGCTTATTGACGAATCCACTGAGGTGAAAATGTCCCTCATCACTGAAGACGATTTTCTTCGAAAATTGATCATCCACTGTTGCCATTTCTTGCCACTATTCTGACCATTGACGACGCTTGAAATGGTCAAGAGGCTTTAGTTCTTGAGTCAATTGTACCTTGTAAGCGTGTAAATGCAAGTCTTTATGCATAATGTTCATCAACGACGGGCGTGAGAGGTGCAATTGTTGGGCACGACGACGAGTTGAGGTGGACGACTCTTCAGCCACATTATCCCGAGCAGCAGCAATATTTTCTGCAGTACGAGCTGTACGAGCATGCACTGGTATTTTCACATCTCTGACACGGTTTTTCCGATTGTACGCACATTTGGACGATTAAATTGACCGAACAAATCACGAAGTGCACTTTGATTTGAATGCCCGCCCATTTTCATAATAAGCCTGAATAACTTTAACGCGTTGCTCGATTGTGTATCTTTCCATGGTTCAAATTAAGTTAGTCTGAAATTGAGAAATGTCAAATGAAATGCAAAAAAAACTTGACGTTTAGGTGTGGTTCACATTCAACATCGGCCCTTAAAATAACCACCCTTTGCTTGAGTATTACGACGACACACGATTCATAACACCAATCGGCCATGATATAAACACAAGAAGACGTGCTCAAGCTATACTCGAAGTCCCACAATACTACAACAACTATGGTAAAAAATAGTGTAAAGCAATTTCTTTAAATCTAAATACAAATAATTAAATTTGTAGTATTAAATCTATATTTCTTTAATTAAAAACATGTGAACTTATGAACGTATTCGAAACTATGTAGCACAACCTTCTGCAGACAAGCTTTCAAGGCTTTCGCAGAAACGTATAACCATTGTTAAGTTTTATAGAAATAAATAAATGAAAATGATTAGTGCGGCTTCCGGCTCGGCAAGTCGACCATAGACCAAATTTCCGGAATTCCGAGCCATTTGCCTGCTTGTTGTCGGGCAATTTCTTTATTTTCTTGATGTTCTCTATTGTGTTTGTCATTCATCGTGGATGTCATTTAGAATATATTATCGCATGTAGTTGATGCTACATTATTAATTTATTTAAATGCTGAATATGAGAATGAAAGATACGTAGAGGCGAGGGAGTGCCGCATCAGTTTGACGGGAGAGAGAGCGTTTTATAACTAAAATAGTCGGTTATGTGCGCTTCCGATGTATCACGCTTCAAAGTATGGCTATTGAATTGATTACACTTCATTATGATGATAACGTATTGTACTAATATACATATTATGTACAAAGATGAAAAGGCTCAAAACTCACAACTATTGTACTCGATTTCTAGCTGATAAAGTGCAATTTTTGCATCATCAGAGGAGAACCGCACGCTATGACTAAGCCAGAGAACATCCATTGTTCCAACACTAGTATTTCATCAAGGAACCAGACCAAAACAGACATCAATCGACAGCGACTGCTGCATGATCCTCAAAAGAAGCATGTCAGCATTCGGCACACGCAGCAGAAAGAGCTCAAACGAGTCGCCGTCTCTGGGTCTGTGGAACAAATGAAGAAGGTCCACAACCAACTCGGGGAGCACATTTGGAGGCAGCTAGGGAGAGATCACTCTAGTCGATGAGGATAGTTGGTTGAGGCCCTGGTCCATCGCCGGCAGTTAGATAGACAGTCGAATAAGAATAAAAAGAAGGTGAATAGGTTCCAGTCATGAATTTGGACGTTGCAACTACACGTGTCTCCTCTAGAGATTCTTAAGAGTAATTTTCAAGTTCAGCACTTCTTTTCAGAAGCCTGCTCAGTTTTCTTTTTATTTACAAGGCCACGTCAGGGGAAGGGTTATAGTTTCAAGTGCTTATCAGATTACATTATTTTTCTTTCCTGTTATCAATCTTATCACGACGTTGTGAACATTGTTACTGCCCCGACACTGATAATCTAATCAGCGCCTTACTTCTATGTTTGATAACTTGAAATCCGTACATGCGCACCTTGGATTAAGGTACACTTACATCAACGGAGCCCTTCGGTTAACCCCAAAGTCTGCGCGACAGAAGACCACGTCAAAACATCAGTCCAATCACAAATGAAAAAATGCCTCGGCATTCGAACACACTTTTCCTTTATTGCACTCACAACATCCCACCAACCCCCCACTCACACAGATTCCAACGCGCCCATCCTATCGAACTCCTTCATCGTGTACTGCATGGTCTCCACAAGCCGCTTCGACGAGAACATTATCTCCATCTTCTTCTGCGCGAAGTCCTCGTCCATGAAGTTCTCTAGTGAGTTGTCTGCCGACTTGGACTTGTCCATCGCCGTCGGCGGGAATACTCCGAAATTGGCAAAAAATCCATACGATGCCCTCCGCTCAACCTCGGTCAGGATGACGTCGAAACTCGGAATCTGTGCGTAGTTCAGTCGCTTCAGGGTCTCACACATCGTATTGTGGTACGTCCGCAGCAAGTCCTCCTTGTGCTGCTTCAGCACTTCCAATTGCGGCGACGTGTACAGAAAGTAGTTGAGATCGTAGCCCGGACTGCCATAGACACTCATCTGAAAGTCGACAAACACCACATCAACCGGTTGCCCCTTGTCGTACTTGAAGAGCATGTTGTTGGTCCACAAGTCACCGTGGTTCAGGACTTTCAGCTCCCCCTCGATGGGCAGTTGACTCCTGATCAGATTCTCCTTGAGATTTGCGCCGTATTTCTTCACCTTTTCGGTGATTTGCTCATAGCCCTTCCATTTGCTGAGTGTTCCGATGAGGCTTTGGATATTTCGGCCGAAAAATGTCTCGTACATCTCCGAGCCGTTGACACCCTTCTCGGCGAGCATGCCACTTCGGAAGGAGTTCATCACTTCGGGGTCCTAAAATGAGCATCGAAGGTCATGAGACATTCTCGCTCAACGCCTGCTACTCACTTTCTTCTGCAAAACCATGGACACAGCGTGGAATTGTCCCAGCTTCCTCATCACCGTTTGGCAGTGATTTGAGTCCAGTCCGGATTCTCGATCGGCCATAACTACGGGCAGGGTGCACAGATCCTCGAACACCAGCGTGCTGGTGGGCTCCTTGACCGCGTAATACAACTTCGCTCCAAACTTAACCCTGTCCAGCAGGATCTCCATTCTCGGCAGGACGTTGCAGTAGAAGATCTTCTCCTTCAAGAACACCTTCAAGTCGTCCAGGAACTTGGTGTTATCCGTCACCGGAACGCTCTTCACGATCACCGACAAATTCTCGACGGGGCCACTCTCGCGGTGAAATGTTAAGCGCACTCTGTAGATCTGACTGCAGTAGTTGTCGCCACCGGCACTGCCCATTTCGACGCACACTTTCTTAACGTTTACGTACGCCTCGGGGAGGCCGTTCTCGAGCACTTCCTGGAAGAACTTCACGTCCAGGTACTCAGGTACACTAATCGCGTTGCGAATTTCGACTGTCATATTGATTGAATAGCACAACTAGACTGAGAGCAGAAAGCAAACCCGTTAGGCCTTAAATACATCTGGCCTCACGCCGAGCACCGTGGACGAGAACGGGTTTCTATCGACTAGCGTCGTAGTGTAGTGGCCGCACCAGCTAATGACAGATGAGCCCCACTATCAACAGACCGACACACGGCTAGAGCGATCAGACGCGGACACACGCTATGAGCAACTACACTCGTCACGCAGATAAGAATTGTAAAAGCTGTAGTCTGCTGATATTGGTATATAAAATAGTTTTAATTTGTTAACAATGAGCTGCGAGGGTTGCGTCTACGGATATCTCTCACACACTTAATCAATGAGTTGCGTTCTTTAATTAGCGACTCAGATGCGTTATTGGTAATGGCTGTCAGCGGTAATAACTGCCACTTAAGTTATGCAAGCATTCGCTTAGTGTGCTGGGCGGTTATCTGTGGAGGGTTGTGCATAATCCCTTCCTTTGGCGATAGTGAATTCGATGATATAACTTTGCATCTTGACATGTACGTCATGTCATGTCACTAGCTAACGAGTCGGCGCGGTGCCATTTAACTTGCTATTATCGTGTCGCAATTAAATGGTTTTGCAAATTAAATTAAAGATGAAACTCATTAAATGATGATGAATGCTGCGGTGACTGTGAATGAATGCCGCGCTTAATAATGGATCCATTTTAATAGACAATTTGGGTGTTCTCTTACTCCCACTCCTACTCGCTACAGTTTTACATGATGCGATGCGAGAGAGTTCTGAATTCAAATTGGAAATTCAATTCGCAACCATATGTCTAGCAACTGACCATTGATGGGACATCTACAACGTTGCCTACAGTCTGCAGCTGATTAGCCTGAACTAGTAACCTTCCACATGCTTACAACAAACTACCCAAAGTGTAGTCCAGATTCATTGCCAGAGTGAATGCATTTAATGAGTGTTTAGTGTTTACTCTCTTCACTGAAAATCGTGGCTCTTTGTTAAGTGTCCTTGTTAAGCAGACAACCCTTTAACAATGTCATTCATTGCGACTGGAGTGCAAACAAGTTAACAAGCGGCTACATTTAGGCCGAAAACTTGAGTAAACATTTGTCAATAAGGCAGGGCTGTAGGCCAGTCCTTTTTTAATTTCAGTTCGATCGAGAGAATACGAATTCGATCCATGCCCATTCCCATTCCCACCACGACTGGCTCTGACATCCAGTGTCATCCCAGAGACAAAGTTTTCGACCACTTTTCAAATATTTTTGGCGAGCTGATCCATATAAATACAAATTGCGTTGTAAGCGAGAAATTACCTGTAGGTTCCACATCATCATCATCATCATGATCCACTAAAGGGGTCGAGGGTGTAATCCACGCACGAGAGATCTCCAGGCAACTCGATCCTCCGCCATCGATTTTAACTCATCAGGAGCAATGCCCAAGAACCCGGCGAGTTTTTGGACTTGGTCCAACCAGTGTCTGAAAAGTGAAAATGATTTTTCAACTTGTGTGAACGTATTTTATGATTCACAGTGTCAAATGCTTTTAAATAATAAAAGCACTAAAAATGACACTAAATCTTTATCCATCGTAATTCTGAAGTTACCTAAGATCTATAGTTTATCTCTTGATAGTTTGGTCGAAAACCTGACTGCAAGCAATTTAAAAGCTTGTTTGCTTTTAAAAAATCGGAAATTTGTTTATGTAAAAGTTTTTCCAGCACTTTAGAAAGAAATGGTAGGATCGATATTGGTCTGAAGTCCGGTTGCGCAAGACGCGATCCTGGTTTTTTTTAGAACTGGTATAACTTTCGCAACTTTCCAAGAAGATGGGAATGGAGATGCCGTTAGAATTGAATTGAAAACTCACGTAAGCAAAGGTAGAATGTAGGGCAGAGTTATTTATATTTCGTGTTCATTTTGTGGGTATGTATACATATATGTTCGAGTGTATTCATACTATTAGTATTATCTCTTCCCAGTAATAAAAAAGCTGAAGAAATACCACGATAAAGAGAGTATGGAATAGAAAAACGAAATACCCATCTGCAGAGATTCTTTGTTTAGAAGCAAACTATCCAAAAATGTCGAGAATACCAACAAAGAATGGCCAGTAGTAAATGAGATACTGAACAGATCGAAAAAGAATGAAGATGTTATCTTAAGTCGTAATAATGCAAAGGGTTCAGCAAGTGACCAACTTATTTAATGACTTTTATTTACAAATTTGTGTTCCTCGCATTAGTTCTTAAATGTAAATTACCCTACGTGACATTATGAACATTCATATACTAGGCCCAACAATAACGCGCATGAGCGGGCATGAGCTAGTGTCAAATTTGAAGGAACTGTTTCGTCATGTTTGCACAAAAAACATGAGTAACTACATGTATATTGAACACATGCGCGCATAGCCTCCAGTGCTTTTTTTTTATTTAATTATGATTTATTATGTTTCCAGTTCGATTGTATGTGTATATATGTATATATGAATTCCAATTCAATATCAGCTAATTTGTTCCTTTTCATCTGTTTCATCTGTCACAGTCGCATATGCGCGGTGCGATTCAGTTCGCATTAGTTTATGCTTAACGAAACATTTGTGCCTCACACATACTTAACGAAATGTTCGCTATCCTTCATGGACGACATTATAGGTTGGCTCATGCGGTGGGTCCCTTACCCATGCGCGTTTGACACTAGCTCATACACGCTCATGCGCATTATAGTTGGGCCTAGAGTGTTTAGAATCATAAAATAATTATGTCACTTAACACATTCAAATTCATCCTCTTTTGATCCAGTCTCCAGCTGATTCAGATTCGGTGATCCAGTTCTGAAGCAGATTTCGTTTTATATTTCCGGCGTCCTGTGCTACTGTTTTTTTTTCTCCAGAAACACTGAAAACAGCTGTATTAATTATCCTTCACAAAAAAGATGATGCTCAGACCATAAATTATTATCGGCCTATATTTCTATTATATGTATTGTCAAAAATTCTGGAAAGAGGTATGAAATCTAGAATTATTCCGTTTTTAGGTTAGACAAATTTTTCATGAAGAAGCAACACACCCACTGCGAGTTTACCCCGTATTTTCTTTTTAATTTCCTCCCAAAGTGGAAGCGTAGGATGTGGCGTTGATGGTTTCACCTTTTTTTTTGTACTCAATGAGCAAGATTCCCTTTGAGTCCCAAAAAACTGTGGCCAGGAGCTTCCCGGCAGACGGAGTGACTTTGAACTTCTTCGGGGGGTCTGTTCCTTTTTTATGCCACTGCATGGACTCTTGTTTGCTTTCAGGGTCATAGTGGTGGACCCATGTTTCGTCACCAGTAACAATTCGATCCATAACACGGTCCGTGTTCTCACTACACATCTCCAAAAGCTCTCTACAGCATGCGATTCTCACTTTTTTCTGAGGCGCTGTGAGCATTCGTGGCACCCACCTTGCACTGACCTTTGAAAGGTTAAGATGGTCATGAAGAATGGTGTGAATGGTACCAATTGAAAGCTTGGTGATCTCTGCCATCATTTTCACCTTTATTCGGGCATCATCAAGAACAAGTTTTTCAACTTCTTTGAGTGGGGGTCATCTTCAATGCTCTCTCTGCCTGTCTTGAACTCACTTGACCACTTTTGCACAGTTGATAATGAAGGTGTAACATGACCATTCATGAATAGTTTTTTGACTTTTTCCTTGCTTAGTGAGAAATTTAATTACAGCGTGATGCTCAATTTCCACCATCATCGTCTCAGTTGCCATTACGATTCTGTTTAACTAGAGATAAAACGCGAATTAATAATCACATTTATATGAAATTTTACATGAATGCACTAAAATAATAGTATTACTTTATAAATAAGTATTGAACGCCCCTCGTATGTCGACAGAAACTGCCTTGCATAAATTCATCGGGAAATTTTATAATAGCATACATTTATCTAAAAGTTGTACAGCTCTTTTTGTGGATATAACTACGGCATTTGACACAGATGACCACTCTTTATTATTGAACTAGCTGACCCAAGATCACCTCGCTTCTCCCGCGTTAAATCGAAAAATTCGTAATATCGAGCAAATTTTCCTTGTACGAAATGTTAAATAAATGTACGAATATTGTTTCTTTCTGCACAGTAACAAAAGGTTGAAGTATATACCAGCTTTACAACAGACCCATAAAATGCATTCATCCACAGTCAAGACAGTTGCCTTATGTCCTTCTTTTCTAAGGCAACAAACAAATTCGTTATATCGAGTGTCAACTCTTTTGTTCGTACATTACATAGAGACACTAATGCATTTGGAAAAAGTGTACGTTTTATATCGATCATTTGTTATACAGGCATTCGTTATCATTCTTATTTACATAAATTAATTATTACATATATTAATTATTATACATATTCAACATGTAATATTTATACTATTATCTGTGCTATTGCATATGTTCATACCTGCGAGTAAAAATTAGTAAGTTGTATGCATTTGTGTACTTCAATAATACGTATGTAGGTACCAATATAATGATGACAAATGACAAACATCTATAGGAATGTTTTTAAAAAAAAAAATACATTTTCACCTGTGCCTGGTCCTGTTATAAAAATTGGTTCAATTACATTAGGTCTTAAAGCTTTAACCAGTAACCTTTTTTCATTGCAGAAGGAAATACATTTCGCGGTAAAATAATGGACACTATTACTTTTAAAAAAATGATGTGCCCTGGTAGACCTGCAGAATTCGCAGAATTTAGGAATCCTGTTGAAAAATTTACTAAATCGTTCAAGTCTATAATAGCTCAAATAGTATAAATACACTCGTACATATATATACGAGGCCGCTTGGGCACAGATAGTAGCAATGGTCTCCACTCATCGTATTCGCAATACAATGCAAATAATATATGTTTTATGTAGTAATAATGTTATAATTTTTCTGGATTTCCTATCCAATGGATTTGTCAATGAAAGGTCTATATAGATATGTAAATTCAATTTCAATGAGAGTGAAAATAGAGATAAGCCACCGAAAAATGGGGAAAACAATAAAATTTAATATTTCTTTTGTTTATTTAAAAGATTTTTGTGAAAGAAACATAATATGTGCTAAAGAAGAAACTCCGCAGAAGAATTCAGAATCTATAGGAGAAAACTGCACCCAAATCCGTCAGGTAGGTTCGGAAATTTCGTAGCAGATACATATACACATAGAATCTGATTTCTCTTTTACAGAAGTAAGTGATGATTACCCGTAGTTCCACGTTTCTCTCACAATTCAATTGGCAAACGTCATTTAGATATTATTGGTAAATTGAACGAAACTCAACGAAACTATGAGATAGTTGTTATGACCACACCATGTCGTTTTTGGTTGTTTTGTGGTGATAGAACAGTTTTAACAAGTTGATAGGATCTCTAGAGCATCCGGTACGTCAATCGAATGCAATCAATCAGCATTTACGTATTTCTGATTCGGACAGCCCTCGAAAGTGTAATTTATTGATGCTCTTGAAATTTCAAAAGAACAACACAAACTAGCATGATATCCAAAAGACGCGATATATTTGACGTGTATCAGCTGTCAAATAATTCCAGAGGAGCAAGAGACTATGGCTGGTCTGTGACCAGTTGGCAGAGCACAAAACCTAAGCAACAATTAAATTTGACATCGACTCAGTAAAAAAAACCATAACCATCAGTCTGACAGCCTGCGACCACTAAGCTCTCCACAGTTCCTTGCCTACTTCATGAGATCACGTTTCAAAGTTAAAATTCAATCTTTTTCCTGTACATTCGTTGCCATGAAGGTTTGACATTTCTCCAAAGCATCATTCGCTAATGTCATCAGGCATCGACCAGGTCGATTAATGTCATTTTGTGTGTGTCATGTCATACAGGCAGATATTGTCAAATTGACACATGACACAAGAGGCGACTCCACTCAGCGCGCGCAAAATGCAAAAAAGAGAAAAGAAAGGACACCACCGATAAAAGAACCCATTAAGAGCGTGATAACATTGCCGGGCAAAAACAAAACTTGTCGTAGTCTTTCCTTTTTCGTTTTTGGATATGTTCTTGTTTTTTTTTCGGTTAACCCTAAAGTCTACGTGACAGAAGATCAAGTCAAAACATCAGTCCAATCGCATATCAGTCCACAAACAAAAAAAGACCTCGGCATTCGAACACAGTTTTCCTTTATTGCACTTACAACATCCAACCACCCCCACTCACACAGATTCCAACGCGCCCATCCTATCGAACTCCTTCATCGTATACCGCATGGTTTCCACTAGCCGCTTCGACGAGAACATTATCTCCATCTTCTTCAGCGCGAAGTCCTCGTCCATGAAGTTCTCTAGTGAGTTGTCGGCCGACTTGGACCTGTCCATCGTCGTGGCCGGGAATATTCCGAAATTGCCATAAAATCCATACGATGCCCTCCGCTGAACCTCTATCAGGATGGCGTCGAAAGTCGGTATCTGCGCGTAGTTTAGTTCTCTCAAGGTCGCGCATAGCGCATTGTGGTACGTTCGGAGCAGGTCCTCCTTGTGCTGCTTCAGCACTTCCAATTGCGGCGACGTGTACAGAAAGTAGTTGAGATCGTAGCCCGGACTGCCGTAGATACTCATCTGAAAGTCGACAAACACCACGTCAACCGGTCGGCCCTTGTCGTACTTGAAGAGCATGTTGTTGGTCCACAAGTCACCGTGGTTCAGGACTTTCAGCTCCCCCTCGATGGGCAGTTGACTCCTGATCAGATTCTCCTTGAGATTTGCGCCGTATTTCTTCACCTTTTCGGTGATTTGCTCATAGCCCTTCCATTTGCTGAGTATACCGATGAGGCTTTGTATACTTCGGCCGAAAAATGTCTCGTACATCTCCGAGCCATTCACACTGTTCTCGGCAAGAATGCCACTTCGGAAGGAGTTCATCACTTCGGGGTCCTAAAATGAGCATTGAAGGTCATGAGACTGTCCCGCTCAGCGCCTGCTACTCACTTTCATCTGCAAAACCATGGACACAGCGTGGAATTGTCCCAGCTTCCTCATCACCGTTTGGCAGTGATTTGAGTCTAGTCCGGATTCCCGATCGGCCATAACTACGGGCAGGGTGCACAGATCCTCGAACACCAGCGTATTGATGGGCTCCAGCGTATTGATGGGCTCCTTGACCGTGTGATAGAGCCTCGCTCCAAACCTAACTCTGTCCAGCAGGATCTCCATTCTCGGCAAGACGTTGCAGTAGAAGATCTTCTCCTTCAAGAACACCTTCAAGTCGTCCAGGAACTTGGTGTTATCCGTCACCGGAACGCTCTTCACGATCACCGACAAATTCTCGACGGGGCCACTCTCGCGGTGAAATGTTAAGCGCACTCTGTAGATCTGACTGCAGTAGTTGTCGCCACCGGCACTGCCCATTTCGACGCACACTTTCTTAACGTTTACGTACGCCTCGGGGAGGCCGTTCTCGAGCACTTCCTGGAAGAACTTCACGTCCAGGTACTCAGGTACACTAATCGCGTTGCGAATTTCGACTGTCATATTGATTGAATAGCACAACTAGACTGAGAGCAGAAAGCAAACCCGTGAGGCCTTAAATACATCTGGCCTCACGCCGAGCACCATAGACGAGAACGGGTTTCTATCGACTAGCGTCGTAGTGTAGTGGCCGCACCAGCTAATGACAGATGAGCCCCACTATCAACAGACCGACACACGATTATAGCGATCAGACGCGGACACACGCTATGAGCAACTACTCTAGTCACGCAGATAAGAATTCTAAAAGCAGTCGCCTGCTGATATTGATCTATAAAATAGTTTTAATTTGTTAATAATGGGTTGCGTCTACGGATATCTCTCACACACTTAATCAATGAGTTGCGTTCTTTAATTAGCGACTCAGATGCGTTATTGGTTCGGCTGTCAGCGGTAATAACTGCCACTTGAGCTATGCATGCATTCGCCTAATGTGCCGGGCGGTTATCTGTCTAGGGGTGTGCATAATCCCTTCCTTTGGCGATAGCGAATTCGATGATAAACCTTTGCATCTTCACATGTGCGTCATGCCACTATCTATCTCCTACTCCTACTCCTACTCCTACTCCTACTCCTACTCCTACTCCTACTCCTACTCCTACTCCTACTCCTACTCCTACTCCTACTCCTACTCCTACTCCTACTCCTACTCCTACTCCTACTCCTACTCCTACTCCTACTCCTACTCCTACTCCTACTCCTACTCCTACTCCTACTCCTACTCCTACTCCTACTCCTACTCCTACTCCTACTCCTACTCCTACTCCTACTCCTACTCCTACTCCTACTCCTACTCCTACTCCTACTCCTACTCCTACTCCTACTCCTACTCCTACTCCTACTCCTACTCCTACTCCTACTCCTACTCCTACTCCTACTCCTACTCCTACTCCTACTCCTACTCCTACTCCTACTCCTACTCCTACTCCTACTCCTACTCCTACTCCTACTCCTACTCCTACTCCTACTCCTACTCCTACTCCTACTCCTACTCCTACTCCTACTCCTACTCCTACTCCTACTCCTACTCCTACTCCTACTCCTACTCCTACTCCTACTCCTACTCCTACTCCTACTCCTACTCCTACTCCTACTCCTACTCCTACTCCTACTCCTACTCCTACTCCTACTCCTACTCCTACTCCTACTCCTACTCCTACTCCTACTCCTACTCCTACTCCTACTCCTACTCCTACTCCTACTCCTACTCCTACTCCTACTCCTACTCCTACTCCTACTCCTACTCCTACTCCTACTCCTACTCCTACTCCTACTCCTACTCCTACTCCTACTCCTACTCCTACTCCTACTCCTACTCCTACTCCTACTCCTACTCCTACTCCTACTCCTACTCCTACTCCTACTCCTACTCCTACTCCTACTCCTACTCCTACTCCTACTCCTACTCCTACTCCTACTCCTACTCCTACTCCTACTCCTACTCCTACTCCTACTCCTACTCCTACTCCTACTCCTACTCCTTACTCCCTAGCCACTGTCAGCAATTTCCTATAAATAGCGGTACTTTCCCCTGAGCTGTCATTCAAATGCTCTCATCGCTGACATTTGATTAAGTTTCAAGTTCAAATTCCACTCGTGAAGTGCGCTCTCATCTTACGAACGCCTATGTTGCATAATTCATTGCAAGTGAGCTGTTAGGCAATTGTCAGAACGAGCCCGGAATGACTGGCAGATCGTGCTGTTGAGTTGAAACGTCATGCAAACTGCACGCTGAGAGGCCGCGATATCGCGAGTTGATAACCTACAAGGGCGCGGTTATTGATGCATTCCTCGGGCGATTTTTTTCAAGAGCCTATCAGTGTTGCATGCGAAGCCTGGGGATTATCGCAAATGGTCAAAAATGTGTCACGACGAAGCACTGAGTTGCAAATTCGATTGTATCGACTGTGGTAGCATTTCGACGGACATCCCTCGCCCTTGTCTCAATTGAATCGCCATCGATGAACGGTCGACAGGCAGTCTGCGGTCCGCTTTGGCCTGAAATGAGCGTGGAAGTGTGCAACTCGGTCAGTGCGCCGGAGTCGTTGGACGCGAAGTTTTTCCAGGACACGCTGGCGGATTTGTTTCTCGAGAAGGATGTCAGACTGAAGACGGTATGCTTCGCGATGGGCAGTGCCAGCGGCGACAACTACTGCAGTCAGATCTACAGAGTGCGGCTGGGGTTTCGGTGTGGCAGTGGCCCGCTGCAGAGCATGACCGTGATTGTGAAGAGTGTTCCGGCGATGGAGAACACACGGTTCCTAGATGACTTGGCGGCGTTCGTCAAGGAGAGAAGCTTCTACCGCGCTCTGCTGCCGAGGATGGAGTTTCTCCTGGGCAAGGTGAAGCTGGCACCGAGGTTGTATCACTTCCTCAAGGAGCCCATCAGCACGTTGGTGTTTGAGGACCTTGCCGCACTGGGCTACGTGATGGCAGACCGTGAGGTGGGCCTGGACTTCAAGCACTCCCAGCTGGTAATGCGGAAGCTTGGTCAGCTGCACGCGATCTCGATGGTGCTGCACAAAAAGGTGGGTTCGCTTGTCATTGTTTTAAGCATTCGCTGATGGTTGTGATCATTTCAGGATCCCGCCTGTATGGAGGCTTTCTCGAGCGGGTTCCTCTCTGCCAAGGCTGTGAATGGGTCGGAGACGCTTGCCACGCTTTTCGGCAACAACTTGCAGGGCATCGTTGACCTCATCAGCACCTGGGACGGGTTCGAGAGCATCGCACAAAAGCTGAAGGTGTACAGACGGAATTTGAAGCAGAACCTCATCAAGAGTCAGCAGCCGATAGCCGGCGAAGTGAGGGTCCTAAACCATGGCGACCTCTGGGTGAACAACTGTCTCTTCAAGTACTCAGAGTCCACTCCAAGTTCGGTGGAAGATGCGGTCTTCGTTGACTTCCAAATGAGCGTCTTCGGCAGTCCTGGCTACGACCTGAACTACTTCATGTACACCTCGGTGCGTTTGGATGTCCTCAAGGAGAGGAGGATTGACCTCTTCCGGGTGTACCAATCCGAAATGGAGAAAGTGCTTCATGCCCAGGGGTATGGGGTTGTTCCAAGTCTCCGGCGTATTCTGCTCGAAGTGCGACGACGGGAGCCGTATGGGTTCTTCGCTAACTTCGGGGTCTTACCGGGAGCGATACTGAACAGGGCCAACTCGGGCGACAGCAACATCGACAATTTCATGAACAACGATTTCGCGAGGAAGAAACTTGAGATCGTGTTGTCGGGAAGGAGGATGCAGGAGACACTGAGGTACACCTTAAAGAGGTTCGACGAGTTGGGAATTTGGGACTAAGATGCAAATAAAGTCTGTGGAATGTGGTTGAAGTGGGTGTCCTTATTCAGTATTTAAGCAATATGTGTCAGATTTTTCATCAAAATTCTTGCATCCGTTCGGGAGATGGATCTCCGCAAACATCCGAACAAGGTTGAGTACGCATTTCCGCGAATCTGTAACGAACAGAACTTCGAGACTGTTCAGCACTTATGATTCACAACAATTCAAAGTCAATCTGAAGCAAAATGAAAATAAAAAATCTCACTTCACATTAAAGCGCGATAACACGTCCATAAACGGTAAGCCACAGCGGCTACGTAACACGGCCTGAATTGTATATTATCAGTGCTTGACGGGAGATAGTAGGTTTATTGAGGGTACTTCAGGTTTTATGTGCACAACGCATCGCGCTCCATTCTGTTTGAGTCCAGACAATATTTATGTAGCTAATATTTGCATATGACAAGTGATTGTGATATATTGCGTTCCGGGGTGTAGATCTCCAGATAACTGCTGGCTCAGATGGAGATGGATGGATCAGATGTCAAGAAAGAGAGTGACTAGATGCACTTGAATATGTTAATTTTGTGATTACATTGCAATGATGACAATTAAGGAACTTGTACGTGTGCGAATTAGTTGCGATAACACAGACAGTTCCCTGCAATATTCATTGTTAGGTCATGAGCTGTGTTCTGGAAGTGAATGTAGACAGAACTGATGCAAAAACCAAAGTGCAGAGCCTTATTAATGGTCAAACACGGTCACTCCCCGGACGAGTGCTAAGTGTGATATAACTGCACTGAACCGCAAACTACAATTGAACTACTTTTAGCCAGGGCCACATGGTGAGCACAAGTCTACCTTAAATATCATTCGTCACGATCACTTGACACGATGCAAGACAACTTGGGCCCGATGATTGAATTGCAACGTCCAAATTTCGTTCTCTTCTTCTCTAACCAGAAGGCCCGGCTTCGACTAGTTAAAGTAGTGCTTGATGTGGTCGAGCTAATTAATCTAATAATGTTAGCCTTCTGGTCCCCTCCCAGTTTGTACAGAACACAGAGCGCTAGTGTCTTATCTTACATTAACCATGCTCACAGAGAGAACCATCACATCCTAGATTTCTGTCTTTGGAAAGATATCAAGAGTCAGCAATATCTTACGAGATCCATAACATACGGGATCGGAGCAAAACAGAAGCGGTACCAGGAGCGATTGTGCATCAAATTTTATTAGGATGATGTTTGTGGAATTCACGTTTGCTCCGAGATAGACAAGCTCACTTTTTACCTCGAACGGTAGCTGTCGATCATGAAGCTCTGTCTTAGTTAGTGATGGACCGATTTTTGTTCGAGAGCATATATTATGTCGTCCCACTTCTCTTTTCCTATTAGATATAGACAGTGTAATGTCCCGCACCATTTTTGGTAGGTCTGAATCTACCGTTGCTTTCAAAACATTGCCGTCAATTACCGTTTCCGGTTTTCCACGTGGTTCATTTCAAGGCTAAGATCTCCTCAACGGAATTTAGCAAATGAATGTTGCGTTCGTGAAACCTATATCCTTAAATGCGTCATTAATGTTTTTCCTGTCAGCTATGGATTCGTAAGGAGAGTCCGAATTTGAACCTTCGAGAGAATGAGAAACCAACGCATTTGCAAGGGACCCTAAAACACGTCAAACGCCTTATAAAGGGTGGTTAAATTTTAAGGGCCGATGTTGATTTTGAATAAAACACAATTATTTCGGAAATTATTGTCATATTATTTTATTATGATAATATTGGTATGTTTCAATTATGAATGGAACAAAATATCGGCCAAATAGCCGCCGCGACCTCGGCGGCACACCTGCATCCGATGGTCCAAATTTTCGTTGACGCTGAAGTATAATTGAGGTTCTATGCCGTTAATGTAAACCTCAAAGAAAAAAATCCAACGGTGTCAAATCACATGATCTTGGCTGCCAATTGACCTCGCCACCACGTGAGATAACACGCCATTGAATTTCGTTAGCTGTGTGGCAAGTCTTGTTGAAACCAAATATCGTCCACATTCATATCTTCCAATTCGGGCCATAAAAAGTTCGTTATCATTTCACGATAGCGAACACCACCAGCACCACAGTAACTGCCTGACCGGCCTCATTTTGGAAAAAATACGGCCCGATGATGCCGCCAGCCCATAAACTGCGGCAATTCTGCTTATTGACGAATCCACTGAGGTGAAAATGTGCCTCATCACTGAAGACGATTTTCTTCGAAAATTGATCATCCACTGTTGCCATTTCTTGCCACCATTCTGACCATGGACGACGCTTGGAATGGTCAAGAGGCTTTAGTTCTTGAGTCAATTGCACCTTGTAAGCGTGTAAATGCAAGTCTTTATGCATAATGTTCATCCACGACGAGCGTGAGAGGTGCAATTGTTGGGCACGACGACGAGTTGAGGTGGACGACCCTTCAGCCACACTATCGCGAACAGCAGCAATAGTTTCTGCAGTACGAGCTGCACGAGCATGCATTGGTGTTTTCACATCTCCTACAGACCCGGTTTGCTCAAATTTTTGCACTTTGAGCACATTCCGATTGTACGCACATTTGGACAATTAAATTGACCGAAAAAATCGCGAAGTGCACGATATACATTTTGATTTGAACGCCCATTGTATCTTTCCATGGTTCAAATTGAGTTAGTCTGATTTGTGATTTGATTTGAGAAATGTCAAATGAAATGCAGAAAAATACTTCACGTTTGGGTGTGGTTCACATTCAACATCGGCCCTTACAATTTAACCACCCTTTATAAGCGTTTGATAAAAATGAGCAGCACGTATTTGCATATGGATTTCAACCTGCCAACAGGTAAAACCGGAAAACTGTTCAAACTGGCAAAGTCTACGGTGCTCTTCTCATTCAATTGGCTTCTTAGAAGAAATACTAAACTAAACTATCATTCCTGTTTTACTTTACAATTATATTCAAGAAGTAAGTATCAGACGCTGTTCTTTCAAGTCATGATGGAGTTTCCACTATCCACATTGATGTTATGAGTTATATTTAAAATGATCACCCATTACTTCGGCATTTCTTTATTGACGCCAATACCAGCTCGTAATACCAATATGTTCTTTATGGCTAAAGCTCAATTCAGTCGAATGTTTCCGTGTCAAAATTTATTCAAAAATCACTTTTTGTATTTGCTGATCGTTCAAAATAATGCTAGAATACATAATTTAAAAAAACTATTCAATAATGAACACATTATCACTTGGACATAGTTTGGAATGATGCCAAGGTAATAAAATACCAAAATAGACGAATTCCACTTCTTCGGAAGAGAATACGTTGCAATGTTGACAGAACAAAAGAGCCAGCCTGTAATTTCCATCACTTTGTGACTTTGGATACAATTCGTCACAATCAACGCAGTGCGATACAGGTTGACAGCATTGACTACAATATGTCGTGTTAAGACGTCACGTATTGTCTGATGAAAGTATTGAATTTTACATAAGCACTCTGATGGGTATTTTCTAGAGATTTCATTTTCGAATTACTTCTACTCCTGCGCTTAGACACACTGGTTCAATTCTTGACACGAACAACTTTCATAATTTACGATAACTTCGCCTCCTTCACGTTATTGAATTCTCAGAAATTGTACAAGGTTTGTAAAAGTTGCTCAAATATCGCCGTTCACAGTCGGCACACAGCTGTTGAGACCTTACATTCGTGATGGTTCACACGAGTGATTGCTCCAAAAGCTAGGTCCTGGTCAACATCGGACTGAACCACCACTCATAAGCATTACATTATTATTTTGGAACCATGCCAGTTTGTAGTGAAATCTAATTTTCGTTTATCGGGAATGACTTGCTTTGATATGGAAAATTCGGCGGTCTCACCTTCATCTTCTTTTCCGTTTTCACAAAAGTCTAAGTGGACCTCGATCTTAACCGAGCTTCTTTTTTGTAGTAACCTTTACAGTCCCACACCATGATGGCGTATGTCCGTTTCCACTTGTGTACACCCCTGTGGACACGGGAGTCCGCCCTTGCATTGGATCTGTAGATGCATGGCTAGACGCATGCCACTGTACAGCCCATACACTTCGTGATTGAATTTTCTTCTCCAGATGCCATCTACCCAAGCAAGTTTAATGATCGCACGGAGATATTTTCTACGCCTCTGCGCCATTTAGCAGGACTGGGATGATGCATGCCTCATGTGAAGCCAGCTTGATACTCCAAGACGGCTCGATTATTCAATTGCTTCTTCAGCCCAAAGAAACAGCAGCAAGAGTTATTCTGCGTTTTAATCTCAGTTCTGATGTTGTTTGACAGTTTACTGCGGAGCCGAGGTAGACGGAGTCCTTAACTACTTTGAAGTTATAGCTTCCCATTGTGACGCTCTGTCCAAGACGTCACATCGTATGGCCTTTCTTGAGGACACCACATATTTAGTCTTTTCCTGGATCTGCGCCATTTCCATTTTAGCCGCCTCCATCTCAAGGCGAGCAAACGCCTCATTGCGGACTCTCTGCGTTCTGCCAATCACGCCAATGTCATCCCCTTATGCTAACAGCTGAATGGGCTTCTGGAAGATGCGCCTCTAGTGTTGGCTGTGTGTTTTGCACGATCTTCTCTCGAACGATGCTTTACCTCTTGAAGCTTTCAGTGAGTTCGTTATCGATCGGGAGCAGTTAAAGCTCTTCACCGACATCCCCCAAAACCTGAAGAGGTTGCCAGGAATGTGGAAACTAGACATAGAAGTGTATAACTCGTCTGAACGCCGTCATATTATGCAGACCAAAAATTCACCATTAAGTAGTGGTTTTCGACAGTTGGGGCAGAGATGGAGGTCTCTTTCTTACGGGTCGGGCAACAAATGTACTCATTTTTGTGTTTATTGACTCTACAACTTTCGAAACCTTGGACTAGAGCCATGCAGGGGCAAGGAGTGGCGCTGTCGTGGGATATCTTCAATCTAGTACTGGAGGCGAGCAGCGAGGCGGGCAGCGGTTAACGCCGGCAGCAGCCTCTTTTGAAGATCAATCAAACTGATGGAGACCTCAGCTGACTGCACTGGCTCGCGATCATGGATACCAATGCTCAAGCACCTAATAGGGTCTTCGCGTTCAATCCTCTTGTTTCGAAAGAAACCGAACATATCGTATGAGAATCAAAAGATATGGTCGCCCCCAATAACAATGGAAAGCAGTATTTTTTTAGGCTTAGATCCTCCATAGCCCTGAGAAGTAGGTATGTAAAGGAAATATTCCCAGCTAGCATTTTGAACGTCCAATGGATGGACTTTGACTGACGTCGCAACACTATATCTTTCAGAGCTAGCTTATGTTAGAGTGGCTGGCACTTAGGGCAGTGTAGTTAGAGCTTCTGAGTGGGTGGCTGACACTAATGCTGCCTAGTCCAGTCAGGTTGAAGATGTAAGCCTCTAAGTCACGTCTCCTAAGGAAGGAGAGGGCGCTGCAGTTACAGAGACGGTGTGCAATAATTTCCTCTTCCTCGTTGTCTCTGAAGCTTCTGCAAAAGGCGTTGTATGGCACAGCCAATCGTTGGTCGCGAGTTCCAGCGGTGCAGTCTTCATTGATGATACCGATAAGAGTTCTGGGATTGTGGCTTACGCATTCTGATCAAGCTGTGTGACTGTCTCCGAGAGTAGATACTGAGCAACAGTTTCAAGCTTTAGAGGAGGTTTGTTGCCGAGAAGCTGGTGTGTAAGAACTACTCAAAATTTTGCCATCGCATGCCTGTTGAGTGCCAAGGTTATTGCTTTGTGTCCAATGTCATTGAAAACTCACTCGAAGCCCTCCTAATGCAATAAGGTTGACTGCCTTCTGCTCGCGGTATTTGCCAATTAAGTCCATCAAAATAAGCAGTCCCACCTCGGCTGTCATATTTCACAAGCCCATGCAACTGCAAATAGATTCAGTTATCAAAGATCGCATTATCAGCTTACCCACACTCATGGCGACAGCAGGCCATTATATAATTCAAAGCGGCCGCGATGATCATCTTTCAACGAGCAGCACTTGTGGAGGCACTGCGACGGAACCCTTCAAACGTCGGTGAGGGTGCTTCAGCGCTATCAGTCCTCACTGGCTCTATCAGTTGCACTTGAACAGTCGCACATGTGTCAGTCATTGTTGCACTCTCGCCGATTGCCGTTGGCTCCGAATAAATTGTTCGTTTCGCACTCGGGAACGGCTGACCCGGATTTAGTTGTTTATTGACTGCCGTGCGATGGGCATCGTAAGGACGAATGGATTGACTATTCCCGAGCATTTGTCGGTGGAGTTCTTTCGGCGGACACTCGAGGTCGGACTGAAGCTGTCGTACGTCGAGATTGAGGGGATCGTCATCTCGATGGCCAGTGCCGGCGGGGAGAACTTCACCAGTTTCATTTACCGGGTCCGAGTGCAATACTCGACGGGCGCTCAGCAGCAGATGGTGTCGCTCATCGTCAAGTGCATTCCCGTGGACGGCGATCGGGAGGTGTTCAAGATAATTGACGTCTACGGGAAGGAGGTGCTCATGTACAAAACGATCCTGCCGACCATTGAGAGGATTCTGGAGTCGCCTGAGTGTGCACAGATCGCACCAAGGTAAGGTTGAGGTACGCACAGTGAACAGAGGCTGAGACGCCTTTGCCTTTGCAGGTTGATCTACTCGCAGGAGGATCCGGTGAACACGATCGTGTTCCAAGACCTGAATGATCTCGGCCTCGTGCTCGGCAATCGGACCCAAGGCCTGGACGAGGAGCACGCCAAGATGGTGATGACCAAAATCGGACAGTTTCACGCTGCCTCGATGGTCCTTGCGAGGGATGTAAGTGGCTATCCCTAGAACGTCGCGGGACCTCTCTAACGCCTGCGGCTTCGTTTCAGCAACCGGAACTGATGCTCAGGTTCAACAGCGGAATGTTTGACAAGAAGGGCGACTGCGTGATGCGAGACAACATCTTTCGGCAGAATATCGGCGATATGGCCGACTTGGTCGAGATGTGGCACGGGTTCGAGGGAATCGCTGCAAAACTACGCAAAATCAAGGACAACTTCTACGATCTGGTGGATGCCCACGTAAATGGGGATGCCGCCTTCAAGGTCCTCAACCACGGCGATGTGTGGGTGAACAACTGCATGTTCAAGCACGTGAGCGGTATCCCTGCAGACTTGCTTTTCGTAAGTTACGCGCCCCGTTTGTGTGTGCCGTCCTCAGACGACAGATTGACTCCCGTTTCAGATTGACTTCCAGATGAGTTACTACGGCAGTCCGGCCTTCGATATCCACTACTTTCTGCACACAAGCGTGCAGCTCAGCGTCCTTATATCCAAGCGCTACCACCTCCTGAGGACGTACTACAAGTCCTTGAAGTCTACACTCGAGCGGTTGCAGTATGAGCAAATTCCCACTTGGGAGGAGTTGAAGAACGAGATCAGAGCGAAGGAGTTCATTGGATTTTGGGCGTTTGAGGCGATGCTTCCGCTTCTGTCCTTGGAGAAGGCGGCTTCCAATGGCACCAGCGTCGAGGATTTTCAGGACGAGATTGGTGCTCGACGCAAGCGGCAGGAGATGTTCTCCTCCGACAGGTTCCTCAGCACAATCAAGTACTCTCTGGACCGGTTCGATGAGATGGGCGTCCTGGACTAGGAGTGATGATGATCATGTCCTACTTTATCTGAGGAAATAAATTATTAAGGAGTTATGGTTTTGCAAGATGTTGATGTTAATTTTTTTTTTCATTTTTTTGGTTCGATGGTCCTGCGGTTTGATTGTTCCACGAATTGTCCTTAAAGAGTGTAAAGTTTGAGGTGAAGAGTGAAGAAAATATTGCTATCTCCTGGCTTTACAAATTGAGCATTGTTCGCCGATTGTGTCAACGACTTCGTATTACTTGAATTTCGTAACACGAGGATCAGTTGGACGTTTTTGATCAAGGCAACAAATGACCGGAAAATTTAAATAGAGGACAGGAAGAATCCCCCTCACATAAACAAAAACAACTCAATGTTACTGCAAGAACAGAAGGCTCCGAGAAAGCGGCTTACACAATTTATTTGCGAAGAAGAAGCATAGGAATATTTCATTCAATTAATCTCCAAAAAGGGGCTACCCTTGACAGAATGGAATTTCGTGTCGATCAAAAAACATCGCCAAAACCAGAAAGCGGGTGTGGTGCAGACTATTTGAAAGTCTTCGCCAAAGGCGAACGCAACAAATTGGCACGGAAGGAGATCCGTCATAGTCTGGGGCTGTTTCTTTGTTTTTCCTTCAGTGGCGTCAGACTAATTGGCAAAATTGACTCTAAAAAGACCAAAGACTTTCCAACAAGATAATGACCCAAAGCAGACAAGGAGAGTAAGTAATGAGTTGTTTTTCCTTAAATAATGTAGAAGTCTAGGAGTATACTCAATCCAGAGCTTAACCTGACTGAGCCTTTGTACCATCAGGGACGGGTCCCACTGGAGGAGCTTCGCAGCTTGCAGTTTTTTTTGGGAAATCTTAAGGAATGAATGGGAGAAACCAAAAAGCAACTCTTAGAACTCCAAAAAAAACTGCTTGTCACTGTGATAAATTGTGAGATGTTTAGTTTCTTTCACATTAGACTCAATACTTAAGAGTTCTCTTTTTTTTTTGCTTTATAGAATTTACATTTAATTTTGTTTCTTTAAATGGGTACGGCTTCTTTTTTCTAGTAATAGAAATTTGAAATAAATGATTGTAAAATGAAATTGATATGTAAAAACAGAGAGCCCTTTAACGGCGCCACATACCGAGGGATAAATCTCCTAAACATCGCTTATAAAATCGTCTCTGCCATTTTGTGTGATCGACTGAAACCATTCCTGATAACCTGCGCTCTGATCGCGTAAGTCGACAATCGTCCCTCGCTAGCGTATCGACGATAGTTTCGCTTTATGTAAGCATAACCAAACGGTAGCGCCTGAAAGATATCGTTTTGCCTGCTTCACTTAAACTTAAAAGTGTCAGTGACTATCGTTTTGGCGACTGATTTTTGGCGATAGCTATTTCAGCATCGTTTTCATACAAAATGAGAATAATTATGTATACATATCTTGTTCTTCACTTTTGTGACGATTTCAGGGTAATAGGAAGCATATGAGAAGCTGAAATGAGAATGCGTTGGTGAAATTTGAGAGGAATCAGAGCACAGATGTCATTTTTATGTGAGGGATATTGTTCTCCGAGCCCTCAAACTGTATACAAAATAAGCGATAGGCGAGACGATAATGATGGACTTACATGAAGCAAACCATGGACGATATCACTAAAGAGAATCGCCTGAAAAATTACGCGATTAGAGCCCTGATTAGTGCGGTTTCAGGCCGGGGAAGTCCACGGATCAAATCTTCACACAACGCAAATACTGGAAAAAAAACTCAGGAAATGCAGATTATTCGATTTCAAGGCCACATATGACAGCGTGCATAGAGACGACCTATACACCCAGTGTTTAGTTTTGACATGCCTGATAAGCTCGTCAGGTTGTGCAGGATGACGATGAAGAATGCTCGCTGCTTCCTCAAGGCTAGGATGAGCATGATGCACAATCTTACAAGAGTCCGTACAATTGTTGAGGCTCAACTATAACGCGCATGAGCGAGCATTAGCTAGTGTCAAACGCGCATGAGTGAGTGAGCGAATACACCCACCCCTATGAGGCAACCAATAATGTCGTGTATGCGTACATTTCGTTAAGCATGTGCAAAACAAAAATATTTCGTTAAGCATGAGCTAGTGCGAAATGAATCGCACCGCGCATATGCGAATGTGACAGATAGAACACAGACTAGAAAACAAATTTGAAAAATGAGCAAATCAGCTGATATTGTCTTGGTATTCGTATATACATACACATATGGAAACATGAGGAATTAATAATAAATCAAAATTAAATAAAAAAATAAAGCAAGCAACGGAAGAATTTCTGACAGTAGGCTATGCGCGCATGTGTTTATTTTAGTTACTCATGTTTTTTAAGCAAACATGAAGAAAAAGTTCGTCCAAACTTGACACTAGCTCATGCGCATTATAGTTGAGACCTTAGCATACGTGAAACACATTGACGTGATTATTCGAATACAACGAGCCGTCAATGAAGAGTTTGCAGTCATTAAAAATAATTAAAAAAAAAAAAAAAATTAAAAACGGATCGGACACATTTTTTCTGTATCCGGAGATGAAAATTTTTTATTAACTGTATGCCGTCTCTTGTTATGAAATGATTTTTGTTTTTAGTCAAATGTCATCAAATTCTATTGAAGGTGAGGAGGTTAAATGTGGGAATTGATTTTTGAAGTTGGTTGAAGCTTGTCCGTAAATTTAGTTCTGCTTCGGATTCAATATTGTCTCCATCTTCGCCAGAGATTTCCTTACTCCAACGTTCCATCGCTATTAAAAACGTACAGCACAACAAATTTTTGTCCACAATAAATGTTTAGATCGCGTTTAATCGGACTCTTCGTTTTGAATTCCTTTTTTTACCCAAAGTAGCATCAATTCCAACATTGCTTAGCAGTTCTGATGATGATTCTATCACTCGGCAGCGATTTTATTTTTTTTAGAATTCAGTGGATTGGAAGATTGGGGATCTTGGCAAATTATAAGATTCTCAACGTCATTCTTACCATAGTTGCAGAAACCTATAGTTGCCGGGTCTAATGGCAACAAGCCACTATATCCTTGTTTTTCAGAATAGCTTCGTTCGAAATATTGCCAAAGCTTCTTTTCGGCAGTGCTTGCTGCAAATTTTTGCGACCATTGTCATCCATCCACCGGCTATGGGTGGCTTTTGGTGCCAACGCATACAAAATTATTTTGTTCGGAGAGTGGTCTTAGTATTCGGACAGAAACATCCTTTTTTGTATATAAAATAATATTAAAATTCTTTTATTTGGGCACAACGATGTGTAAGTATTTTCAATTCACTTGGAAGTATTCATTATAAGTGGTGACTTCAGTGTCACCTCAACCTTCCTCAACGAATTCGACGATAGGAAGACTCCTGTAACCATTTCGATACGACAGTAAAACCGGTGTACCTGAATTAGCGATGGGCAATTGCGAATAAAAACAATCGAATAATTCGATTGTTGTCGCAATCGCAATTATTCGAATTCAAATTGAGCGGAGTCGTTTGTTGATTTTCGATTCTTGTAGGTACGATTCAAATCGTCAACGAATGTGTGTTATCGCCGATTTTTCAAGTCGGAGAAAGATTGTTGGATTGTATCGTGTGTGTATTGCTGGAAGAACTTTTTTATTCGCAATTGCCCATCGCTTTTTCATTTCGTTTCACTACTAAAATTTAAACGTTACATTTATGAGAGCGAGAGTACAATCCTCTCACTAATTGGGTGAGAAGGATGAAGAATACAGTCGAACTTCCAAAATTCAAATAGCCACGGGAACCAATATTTTTCAGAAATTTGGTTTGACTTATAGAAAATTTGATTTAAGGATGTTCCAATTACAGAGGTTTGGCTGTATTTCCATTCCCAATGATCCTATTTTGGTAGGTATAGTTTCTTATTGCATCAACGGCTTTACGCTGATTTTTTTGTATGGAGTGTGAGTAGGTACTGAGAATAAATTGTAGAATTCGATTTCGAGACCGAATAAATCGACAATCGAATTCAATTTTTAACAATTGCCAATTTATTCGATTGTGAAATTCATTCGCAATCGCCCATAGCTAACCTGAATTCGAAGCCTAATTGAAATAAATAGTGCCAAATGCAATCCGAAATTATCAGGAAAACCAATGGCGAATGGGCAAAGAGTGACAAAGAAAATACGGATCTCCTTGCCTGCTCTTGGGCTTTTCTTGATGCCTCCCAAGCCTTTGACAAAGTCTGGTACGAGGACCTTAAACACAGAAAATTTCAGAGTTAAGAATGGATCTGAATTCTCCGAATTCAAGGAAATTGCTGCCGGAATTCCCCAAATGAGGGTTCTTGGCCCTGATAGTCCCTGTTGTACGCCCGGGACGTACCCCAAATTGAAGAGACATTGATAGCCACTTTCGCGCACGATTCGGACGATTTCGTCATTACAATGATCGGCAAGCTCAACTTTGGACAAGATATGCGATTTGGCAAAACTCTGGAGCATTGTTCTCAGTGGAACAAAAAGACAATCTACCCGTCTTCCTTTACTCTGTACGAACGCCATAAGCTAATGAAGACACAAGCATTGGGCGCTCGTAAACTAGATATTCGACTGTGTGGGAGCGTTAAAACTCACTGCCATTTTGTGTGCTCGCCTAAAGCCGTTTATGAATAATCTGCATCACATTATTGTCGTTTCAGGCTGGGAATATATAGAACAGATAGTCAGACTGCACCTCACCATGGAATATATCCAAGATGTGCAAATAGACACTCACCACTTAGTCGTCGAAACTCGCACGTATGAGGTGGTTGGACCAATTCCAAAAACTCGCCTGGTTGCGCTTTGGCATAACTCCTGATGGGTTAGAGTCGATGGCGGAGGATTGTCGTGAATGCATTGCCCTCGCGACCCCTGTAGTGGATCATGCAGGTCAGAAGATGATGATGATGATGCTCTCGGACGCCAACACCCTGGAGGACACTGTACAAGAGGAGTCTGTACAACTATTAGTAGACGCAGATAATAATAATAATATCTGTGGCGCTACAACCCGTAGAGGGCTACTCCGAACGGCCAAGTTTGAGAAGCTTTTTCTAGACAGTTACACTCTTTGAGGATTGTCAGTGACTCGAAAGAGGTGGGTCCGTGAAAAGTATTTCTTGTCGTACCAGGAATCGAACGTAGACAGGTAGGTCCAAGTGCGTAGGGGTCGACGCACATACCCACAACGCCACGGGCCACCGCAGATAACATCGCATTTTTTCTGCATCGTTTCGACGCACCCCTACTTCCTTCATCTTGCCTTGATACACCCTTCTCGCTTATTCAATCAAAACCACTCCGAGTTCCATACAATCTCCCTCTTTATTCCCACCTTCAAACCTCAGTCCAACCGTTTCAAATTTAACTCAATTCCCCCATCCAGAGAGAGTAAGAAGCTGTTCGCTGCCACTCGATTATCCGTCCTTGTGCCTGATCCCGGCGATATATTGAATTTCCTCACGACCTCCGCAACGGCCACCTTCGTCTCGACCAAACCCAGTCTCATTCCTGGAATTCCAACAAAATTTCAGCCACATCCCGCTAAATCAAATCTAAAGCAAGTCGCGTCTTACCCAAGCACATCCGTGGACCATCGCCGAAGGGCAGGAAACCTCCGACGTCGCTATTCAATGGTGAGCCCAACGCGTCCGCATCGAACCTCTCCGGAATGAACTCCTCGGGCCGCTCGAACAGATCTCTGTCTCTGTGGAAGGAGTAGGACGAGATGTAGACACCGTCACCAGGGCGGAGGTAGACCTTCTGTCCGTCGAGGTTCTGCAGAGTGGCGGCCGAAGTGCACAGCTTGAACAGAGTGGGAAGAGGCGGGAAAATCCTGAGTGTCTCTGTAATCAAAGCCAAGTTCAGTCCTCGTGGACTCTCAGGTGGGGGAACATACCTTGAATGCACTGATCTAGGTACGGGAGGGAGTTCAATCGATCGAAGCCCAGAGTGCCGTCTTCGTCGAGGCTGCCAAGAATTTCCTCTCGTAACTTCTCCTGCGCTGATCTGTTCCTTGCGAGCTGAGGAAGAGGTGAACAAGTGAGACTTGGGCAGGAGGCGTGGTGACATGCACTTACCAGCAGAAGGCAGTGACAAATGGCGATGGCTGCCGTCTCGAAGCCGTCAATCAGGACCGTTGTGCAGTGGCCCGTCATCTGAACCGCGGATAGTTGCTTCTTCTCCGTCAGCTGAAGCAGATGGTTCAGGACGTCTGGCCGTTCGAGTGCAGTGCCTAGGCGATGAGTCTTCGCTGTGGAAGTGAGCTGGATGAAGAACTCATCCGTTGACTTGGGGAAGAACCGCTCGGGGAAGAGCTTCCGGATCCACGGCCACGCCGCAGTGCGTCCGAAGTACTGAACGCATTTCAGAGCCTGTCTAATCATTCTCGAGGCAACCTCCTGCATGGGGCAGGCCTCCTTGGAATCGAAGGCCCTGGCATTGACGCCCCAGATGAAGTCGGCTATGACCTCTGCGGTGAACCTGCTCGAGAACTAAAAGGGGGCGATGTCAGGCTGGCAGAGGAAAGCTATTGAAGGGGGTGGCCTTACGTCTTTGGCGTCGATTTCTTCCAAGTGAGTCTCCAGGAACTCACTGAGTTTGGAGGCGGCCCTCTGCAGCGATGGATAGAACGATCTCAACTGTGAACGGAACGACATTCGTAAGCAGCTAGGAAGGGCGTGGATTGCTGGACTTACCCTACTGATGGTCAGAGCCGGTCCGATTTCACCGCGCTTCTCCTTCCAGGCATCTCCCACAGACACAAACGGACTTGAACACCGCAACTGCTCCACTTCCGGATTTGACTGCGATGAGCTCATGAAACCGACTGTACAAAGCAACGTCATCCAGACTTACCCATCTCGACGACTCGTTGTCATGGAAACTGCTGAAGTTAGCGACGAGAACATGCTGCGCAAGGAGTGGATCCAAAATGAACAGACGGGGACTTCGGGCAACAAAGACGCCAACAAACCTTTCCTTCGCCTTGTACTTCCTGCAATGAGTGTGTTCAGAGAGAGAGAGACGACTCAGAGATCGAACTGGGTTGCTTACAAGTAGATTTCGTGGAGCTCCTCGACTAAGTTGCACTCGCCTCGGTGGGTTTTTTTGAAGGTTCCATTCAGAATGGCCGGCTTTGGGCCACGAATGCCTCGTTTCCGCCAGAAATTGAAGTACCACGTCAAGTAGATGTAGACCAGCGGCACGCCAATACAGACCACAGCCGCTATTGCCTGAAGCATTGCGACAAATGTTTGCTGGTCCAGCCGAACCATCGGAAACTGAATGCGACGAGATAAGGGTTGATCTTGAAGGTCGCGCTTCATTTCGATTAGAGGCGATTTGTTTACTAACCATGACGTGATTGTGAGATGCGGAGGGGGTCGCGATAGTCGCGAGCGAGTTGAACTCTCTGATAAGCACGCTCTGTGCGTAGGCAGGGTGAGCTGGATTGGGCTGGACCACTGTCGCCGGCACTGAAGGTGTGGTCTGCCAGTGGTCTACAAGAAGGAGGTGAAGCTGCAGGAGAACATGTAGGCAACATTATTCTAGTTAAACAGAAACTCTCGACTGCCCAGTATGCCTACAATAAGGATAAATCTTCACTCGCTGGTAGGCGAACACATGGAATATGACTTGCCGACTTCATCAATCTTAACCGACCTTTTGTGTCAGAGCTCGACAATTTCGATGTATCCAAGTTGCAAGACGGAGCGGCGCTACATGCCATACAAGCGATGCAGCGCTCGAATTTGTGAAGGAAAAAATTGGCGACTGGGTCATCTCGGGGTAAGAGTTCATCAATTGGCTCCCGTGATCATTCCATTTGACACGACTCGACTATTTACGATGCGGCAACATTAAGTCTTTAGTCTACGCTAACAAGGTAGCCATTTTCGATGAACTCGTGGCCAACATTCCAGGCGCAATTGCCGGAATAACGCCATTCACATTGGACGGAGTCATGAAATATTGGTGTGACCGCTTGAAGCACCACCAGCAAAAGCCTGCCATAAATAATGTCATGAATGTAGATTAAAAATCAAGTTAGAATCGATTTCATATTCTACACCGTTGTTAGTTTATTTAGATTTCTTTTCATATCATTATTATCTGGTCACATTGGACTTTCTGATTTCCTCTTGTTTATAATGAGTGAGAATTAAGGCACTTATACCACATACTCGTAGATCACTTAAACACTGAAACCTTTGTGTCATATCCATTGTGCTGCTACTTTCCGGCTTTAAAATATTTTAGGCTCTCTCGTGTCATTAAAGTGGCCTGGGAACGCGGTGAGACACCTGGCAAACTGGGATGATTGTCCCACTTTTCAAGAAGGGGGACAAAAGAGATTGCTCCAACTACAGAGGCATATCTCTCTTAAGTATCCCCGGGAAAGTCTATGCTAGGATGTTGGAAGCGCGTTCTACAGCTATGGTCGAGCCCAGGATGGGGGATGAACAGTGCGGCTTTCGTCCCGGCAGAAGTACAACCGACCAGCTTTTCACTCTAAGAATGGTACTTGAGAAGGCTTGGGAGCATGCCAAACCCATCTACAGTTGTTTTGTAGATTTGGAAAAGGCATATGACCGAGTCCCTCGAGGTAAGCTCTGGAGTGTCCTGCAGGAGTATGCAATTGATTGTCCTCTTCTGAGGGCCATTCAGTCTCTATACACAAACTGTAGCAGCAGTGTTCGGGTAAACGGTGCTAAGTCAACACCTTTCACCGTTGGCGTTGGACTTCGCCACGAGTGTGTCTTGTCACATCTCCTTTTCATTGTATATATGGACTGGATGTTGCAGCGCAGCCGAGGTGAGGAATGTTTCACATTGGGAGAATTGAGGGTAAGTCATCTTCTTTTTGCTGATGACTTAGTTATCCTCACATCCTCCCAGACGGAACTCCAGCGCGCACTCGATAGGTTTGTGGCCGTATGTGCTGATGCTGGAATGAGGGTTAACGTCAGCCAGTGGCCAGTTATCACACCTATTAGTTTACTAATATGCCTGCTCTCTAACTCCAGGAGAGTTTTAGTCCTCTTTCGATTTAGTGCAAGCCACATCGTATCTGTTTCCGCTCACCTACGGTTGTCGCTTATGGCGTCCGTAATATGCAATGGTTTTATGGGCTTCAGTGGGGGAATTGAATTTGTGCCATTGGCAGACCAGCCTCTTTCTTGCTAATTAATCAGCTATTTCGCTGCCCGGAATAGTTTTGTGCTCAACTTAGATGTCAGAGTTGTACCATTTGGAATTGATTGAGGGTGTTTCCAGAGCCTTTGTGGCCGCTTGAATATATATGTATAAAGCAATAGATCTACCGTCTATCGGACCCATTGATAGCCGGAGGTATGCCTTGTGAACATCTGTCAATTCTGCCTGGAGTACGCTGCAGGTGTTGGGTAATCGTAGAGAAAAAAAGCTGCGAGAGAAATCAATTCCATTTATTTGAACAAAAACTATACAATTGGTCTTACATGCTAAAAGCTTAAGCTAGCGGGAAAGTGTTGGCTCAGCAATAGGGGCCCAACAAGAGGTACAATGTTATTTATTATAGTTATTGATCTGATTATTTTACATTATGGACATCTTTGACATCGGGGTGTTCAATTCCGTGTGTCCTTGTTGGTCCTCTCGGGATGGGTATGGTAGTGTGGCGACCCATTTAGCCGCGATGTTGACTGCTATCACTACTTTGGTAGAAGTGATACGGTCTGTTGCTTGATGTCCTTGGGAATGTCTGCTCATTTAGCAGATTCAATGCGTTGAGGAATTTTTGTCCGGGAGTCGAACTTCTGAGGTCCCTGATAGCCATGTTTGGGTGATTGCCGATGTCGTGTAGTTGCCTCTGGAACAGTGTCACCAAGTATTGTTGTAAGGAGATGATGCGAGCTTCTTCGCAAAGTCTCCTGTTGTTGGGGTACTTCTGGCGGTCTCTGTCATATGAGAGACCGGTGCATATTCGGAGTACCTTCCTCTCGAAGATCGAAAGCTTTTCCATGCTGATCTTGGAGATGGTATGCCATATAGGAAACCCATACGCTTGCGAGAGAAATCGCTGGTAACCAAGAGTATACCTTCAACCGATTTGGATCAGTCCGCCTAAATTTCCATTTCAGCCTGGCCACGCACAGTGTCTCCGTTCCAATCCCCTCTTGCGGGAATATTCAACTGTGATTTATTTCGAAGTCCAGGAAAGGCGTCAGTCTGATTACTTTGGTATCTTCGAATGTTGGAGTATCTCCATGTACCTTTTTCTGTAAGATTTACACCCGCGGTTCCATTCGCTTAGTAACTGCTTTACAAGTCTCTACCCGAGTAGAACTCATTGCAGCCAAATAAAATTATGTCTAAATTATATTGAAAATCTAACCTAGCATATTCATCATCCGAAATAGGCAGCAGCTAAACGACCGAATCCAGCGTAGACACATGCAGATGTACCGATCCGCCTCGTAGCCATGCGTTGCAGGGCACTCTTTTGGCACGATCCTACGCCATTTTGGTTCTAATAGATTGAAGCTCTACTCGCCGACACCAGACCATCTGTTCATCTGACAAAATGAAGTACCATTAAGCCATCGCCAAGCTATCGCCGGAGACGTTTATCGCTATGAATAGAAGCTTTCTTCAAGTATACGAGGAGAGCCAGAAACTACGACTTCAGCGACTGGTGGAACGCATTGATTTGGACGAGCCGCAGTCTTCACATCAACTTCGTCCTGTACTCCAGGTATACCCGCCCCAAGTTTTTTGTCTGTCAAGGCCGCAATCATACATTCGAATCGTGTTATCTGCTGTCACACGTGCCAGTTAAACGACCTCCTAAAGATTGCCGAAGAGGTAATAGAAGACGGCTGCCCACCAACCACCTCATTGCAATATTTCAGGCATCTCCCAAACCTAGTCACAGCAGCTACTATCAAAGAAATATACCAACAACGGGTAGGCATCTGAAACAGTCGGTCGCGGCCAACGAATCGAGACCACACAGGCCGGATGAGGAGCTTCTGTTGTTACTAGCGGTATGACTCAGGCTCGTAAGTGCTAGAGTCGTTGTACGTTTTGATAGGAAAACGACAACCAGCTACATTTGCAGTTTCTTGTCGTAAAGTAAAATGTTACTGATCAACCCTTTTTTAGTTGACAGGTATGCTGCTGCTCCTTAAATTTTGCTGTCAGTTTAAACAAAGCAAAAAGTACATCAGCGTGGTAGCACAGTGGACCTTTGCTGGCCTAAGCGACTGCTGTACAGACTCAGCCACCTGAACATAACCTAACCCTAATCTAACCTAAACACACTACTGTCAAAAACCTAGGAACTCCGCTCGAACATCCTCCCTGTTCCCCATCCTTGTTCGTCTAACAATCGAAAAGAGAAATGAACAACTCTTAAATACAAAAGCAAATCCCGGAGTCTCTGAAAGAATTTCATTTCGTCGTTATTGTGCCTTCAAGCGGCACAGATTCATGGCCTGTCACATTCATCATGCGTCTCCTCTTGTGAAACCAACAAACGAAGACACACTCATTCAAATGTACGAACGGCAATCTCCAGGGGGTCAGACAGGAGCACACACGCGCGCACAGCGAAATTAGAACAGATCCGATGGATCCAGCAGTCGCACCAGGAACAACCGACATTGCTGACCCAGAATCCGACGAATTCAAATTAAAGTTCCAGTCCCGAACCAGTCTTTGGTTTTATGTAATGACTTCAGTTGCCAAGAGCTGGCTATGGCACACCATGGCCACCGGGGCGGAGTGAAGGTATTGTCAAGGACACCATCCATTGCCATCCACTGTCACCTCACCATGCCGCCGCAGAAGGGTGAGCTGGACGAGCAGAGTGGTGGCGAGAGTGGCAGGGCCACGGCCCCCCGTGGACTTCAATTACATTAGTCCCAGCTCTGAGAGCTCCCAGCTACTGCGGATCTATTTGTTGATAGGAATCTAGGATGCGGTGCTGTCTGGTGTGGGCGGATGGGTGGAGATGGAAATCTAATTTTATTAATGCTGTCGGCATGTGGAAGTACATATTTTGGCCGGCAATCACGGGAGGAGTTGCATCCTTTGGAGCTGCTTGTGGCGGTGGTGGTGGTGGTGGGCAACAGCTCCTCGCTCCGACGACTTCAGGTGAGGGTCTGTGGAGATGACGAAATTCATCAAAGTTGGTAGCAATTGAATTCAGAAGGATTTTGCCTTTGACGGAGGTTTGCAGGGGAAACAGAAGTGGCAATGAAGAAATGTTTAATCGGTTTGGTGGGGTTGTGGGTGGAGGAGTTCAGTGGAATGGGGGAAGTTTGGAACAATGGAAGATGATCTATGGCTTGTTTTTGGAAAACTTTTCAAAGTTCCATCTCACAGAGGTCAGTTAAGGGACCTATTCGTCATCAAATGGACCTACCTCTCCTGCCCTAGGTGGATAGGATAACACTCGAGAGGTTGGGAAAGATTCAAGTGGGTGATTACAGGGGGCAGTCACACTTAGGTCATAAGAAGGCCCAATAACTCATACTCCTCTACTTGCTACGAAGCGATTCAGTTGACGGGTGCTGACATTTGCTAAGATAGCTCAGAAGTTGCGAGAAGTAAGTTCCCAGATGGATTTTCCTCCACATTTCGAGAGCACTGGACGCTGTTCGCTAGAGGTTAAGTTACCAGAAAAAGAAAGGAATATGTTAGTCTTAACTGAACCGTCTTTTTGCTTGTGTAGTGGATAGATGCAGCCGCTACCCCACTGATTGCTGGGGCTCTGGTTCACTTCGTACTGTCGCACCAAGCACATTGCCCCTTTTCGTCGCCACATTGTTCCTTTTTAATTGTGATTCGCTTGGTTAACTCTCTCCGACTTCCTGATGATCTTGGAAATATGCAAAATGAATCATCCAATTTTGTTTTTGAAACATTTGTTTTTACTTAATAAAACAAAAGGATTTTGAGTGATGCAAATTTTTGATATCTGCCAAGTAGCTGGCGCCAGTTTTGATACACATTTGTGCAAGTTTTATCGCATTTTCCATGACTTTCCGCAAGATGTCCGGTGATAACTGTTCGCATTCCTTAAGGGCTGCGATTGTCTGAGGCATAGACCCGCGACTTCAAGTAGGCCCAAAGAAAGAAGTCTCGAATGGTTAAATTGGCAGATCTTGCTGGCCATGCCAAATCGTCAAAACTTGAGATTACGCGGCCAGGAAACGCTTCCTTTACAATATCCACTGTGGCTCGTGCTGTTGAGCCCGTTGCAGCGTCTTGTTGAAACCACATGTTCACCAAGCCCCGCTCATGCAATTCCGGCAGTAAGAAATCTACCCTTGGTAGCGTTCACCAGTAACAGCGACCCGCCTGAATGCCGCACCACACAGTGGCTTTGAGTGGATGTAATGGTTCTTCGTGCATTACACGCGTATTTTCAGTGCCCCAGAAACGAAGATTTTGCTTACTGACGATTATTGACTTACCCTCTTCGTTGTTGATTTCACGTTCTTGCTGAGTATAACGCCCCATTGCTTGTCCGTTTGTATACTGCGTCTGTCTAGTTCACAAATGTAAAATATGACTTGCGACGCCATTTGCAAAAATTATATCATCTCCCGATAGGACGATTCATTTTGCCCCGCTTTGTGAGTGCGACGGTCACATGAACTGTAAATATAACGATCAACATATTTCTAGGAAAATTGACGATTTTGTAAATGGCAAAAAGATAAGACTCTCGTACAAGTATCATAAATTGGAATGTTTGGATGTTTGTGGACCTCTAGTTGCTAAAGGGCTATTCGGATTTGAATGAAACTTGGTAGATATATATAGATTATGTATTCTCATAGACCACTACTATAAAATATGAAGTATGACTTCAACTCGAGAACACTTTTTTTACGATTGACTGATCACCCCAATGCTTGGTGTACCATTTTATTGTTCAAACATATATTGGATAGAATTCGATAGAAATCCTGTCACTCCAGACACCCCTTCGGGGATCTATGCAAATTTCGTGTGGTGTGAGTCATTATTTTTCATATTTGTGGTAAATCGGGTGGATCTACTACATTACTAGAGGAGATGCAACAAGCAAAGCACGGAACATAACTAGAAACTGTAAGTTCACTTGATGCAGCTACAGTATCCCTTTTTACTAAGTGTGAGTACAATTAGGTTGATTAACGATGTAAGTCTAGCCATCGCCGAGACAGAAAACTGTTCCCAGTTTAACGTAATCAGAAAGCTTGCAACGGCTTGTATGAAAGGCAAAAAGAGAAAAAGGTATACAAAGGCTAACAACAACGTTTGGTCATTGGTTTCAAAAATAAGGAACTTAACGTAGTGTTCACACTCGACGCTGATTTTCAATGATATTCCAGTGCTTTGTCTCAGCGTGTAGTAGAAACTGCTTAAGGGGTTAGACCACTCTTGAGTCCGAACATTTTTTTTTCAGAAATACTAAAATATCAGTCGGCTTGCCAATAACAGTTTTTATTATGCACTCGGTTCGCCCCTCGTCGAAATTTGACGATTAAGTATTTATGTATATATGTACGTGCTATAATATTTTGTCGTATTAATATAACATAATTTTGTACGTGTATTTACAAGGTTCTACTCAACAAATTGTGCACATCTACGCGAAATTACCTTTAAAATGGTATAAGTATCATGCTATTAAGTTGAGTAGAACGGTATATAAGTGTACGACAAAAATGGACAGCACGTATTTATATATAAATATCAGTGACTGTTAAAAAGATGTTGTGTTTCCGGCCAACTTAAAAAATGCAGTTTTGTGATACACGCGTTTGCAGTTTTGAGCGATCACAAAGGAGACCAAGGGGCCTTGTATTAAAATTCGGAAACCGAGTATTTAGAGATTTTTCCCGACCGTAATCTATTGGGACTTGATTTTTGAGGTCTTAGTGGCAATTTAAAAAAAAAAGAAGATTTTCCGAAAATTCTATAGTGGCCTAACCTTTTAAAGATCTCAAACATGCAAATCCACTGGTCCAGATGCTGCTCCGCCAATACTTCTAAAGATAAGTTATTTATCGCTGCCAAAGCACTGCGTAGGCTTTTAAATTTAACCCCTGGTTCTGGTTCGCTTTTGATATCAGCACACAGCCTGTGTCTAGAACATCTTTAAAACTAGCTAATCCTCGCTATTCATCTCGTAGATAGCATTGAAGTACCTCGCGGGTCATGGGTTGTGGGGTGTATGGGTGGTGGCACGATAGTCTGAGGTGGACTAGGGCATAGCTTCTACAGAAATCACTTTTGTTACGCGTTATATTGTTCTGTCACGAGTGGATGGGACCTTCAGTCTATGCGGACTTCGAACGGTGAAGTTTGAGAATCTTTTTTCTAGACATTTTTGTGAACTATCAAAGTTGACAAATTCGGGAATGTAACCTGACACCACCGCGAAAGGAGTCGAGGCACCAAACCACTACGCGGCTGAGGTCATGGTATCACTGAAAAACCATCAGCTTTTGAAATTCTCGCATCTTGCTCACAGTTTACAACTTCCGTATCCACTATCAACGGAACATGTCCTTCGCAATGCAGGCGAAAGCAATATCGTTGCTCTTGATATTTCTAATTTACCATTTGACACAGTTTGACATCAATGTCTTGTGTCGAAATTGCGTGCAAACGAATTAAATTACCCTTATTCGAATCTATTTAAAAATTTGCTAGACGAGAGGGCTCAGTTTAAGCACATATTTTGTGGGCACGACTGTCCTGTTTTTTGTTATTAATGCGGTATTAGTAATAGTAGCTTACAATAGTGTACCTGCAAAGCTAACTGCTGATCTTATTAACATTTCATTAAGACTAATATTTCTGAACCATAAAATTTATGATACGGAATGAGTTTCCATTCAAAATCTTTTTAGCTCTTTGTTTCGTTTTTTTTGAAATTCGGAATTACTTTAAGACATTGTGGCAGCGAATTCGTAAATTTGGGCTCAACGTCGGTCTCGGTCTCCATATAAGTTGTATGCTCTCGGCACATCAAGCATCCCTTGGGCACGTCTTCTGGTGTTAAGCGTGTGGCCGTGGAACCGTGGGTCTCTCATGTACTGCAGCAGTGTTGTCAGCCGGAAAATAGCTTTGACATCTAGAACTTGAAAAGTTGAGTTAAAGTGTCTAACAATTTTTGGAAGATGATGTTGTGTGCTGGATTATCTTATCCCAGGCCAGAATGCCGTATCCGATTATGCTAACGAGTAATACATCTACTTAAGCACTTCTACGTTTTTGTAACGCTTAGGATACATCATTGCGAAGACGGTTGCAGGCGCAGGACGTTGATTTGCTCACGCCAAAGAAAGTTCTCGTCGTTGGTAATTCCCAAGTATTTGATACTTCTGACAACTTCGATTTTGTTGCTGTTGGTTGATTGCGGAAAGAGGTCAATTCGATGAAAGATTTGGACGATTTCTGCAGGTGTTGATGGAGTGCGAATGTGCATCGCCTTTGTTTTCGTAGCATTTATGACTAGGCCATTATCATGGCACCATTCGGATACAACGTTGAATTCGTCCTGCATTATCTTCACAGCTGAATGTAAGCTTTGGTGCTTCACCACGATTGCCATGTCGTTGGCATACGCAGAAGCAGTCGATTTTTTCAGTAACTTCAGTAGCTCGTTTATGAAAAGGATAAATAATAAGGGGCTCAATTTGAGCCTTGTGGCACATCGTATTTGAATTCCTTTTCAGTACTCAATGTATCAGCTACCTTGACTTGGATAGTTCTGTCAGTCAGATAACTTTTGAGCCAATTTGACAGGACTCCTCCCAAATTGCGTCCGCCTAAATCGAATGTAAAAAATTGTCATTCTTAAGCTATGCTGTTGCCTGAATTCTGGTGTTGTTCAATTTCAGAAATTCAACATCGAACCGAATTATCCCTTGTCAATGGCGGCGGGGACGGCAATCGCAACAGCTCACATGCATTCACAGACACGGGTCGAGATGAGATCAATGGGGAAGATGTTGGATATCTCGTTACTATTTAATTTCTGTTCAATTACAACTAGTGTTCCCACGCTTACGACTGGGCCATACACTGCTCGTGGGTGTGTTTTGCTGCAGTAGTAGGGTCAACCAAGTGTTCACCAGATGAAACTGTTTCATATTACGTTTGTAATTGTTTCTCATTGTCAAATGGCATGTATTGCTATTTGTTAAATGCACATGATATCATTTAATCTATTACTGATATGGTGATCTTTCGCAAGGCTTTTCCCCGACTCACAATCCTCCTCTTCGGATGCAGAATTGGAATGCCAATTTAATTGCGATCTTGACAGCATAATCGATTCCACAAGAGCGTGGATTTCAATGCTTCTAAAACTCAAGGCAACTAGACAATCTGGTCATGGAGAAGTTAGTGCGAAGGTCCAACTGTTGTATCACATAAATGACATGGACATAGTGGCGCATTGCTGACGTGCAATGGTGGATGCTTTTATGGTGATTAACGAGCTCAGGTCAATGTCAATGAGGAAAACACTTAGTGTCACAATTAATAGCTGCAATTTGGAAAAAAAGGAATTTTCACTAGCGAAACGCATACAAATTTTGAAATAAAAACTGAAGAAAACAGAGAAAAAGGAAGAGCGTGGAGATCCGGCGTAGAATCGTTCTCAGCAATTGGTGTTACTTCAGGTTCAGAGGAGCAGCCTATGTCCTAATCCAGAACGTAAGCAGTCTGTTAATCGATTTTCATCCCAATCCTAACAGCCGTTCAGGAGCTTTATAGGACACGCTGTACTGCGTAGTGCGTAAGCATATCCTCCCCATAGTAAAGGGTGGTTACATTTTAAGCGCCGATGTTGAATGTGAACCACACCTAAATGTCAAGTTTTTTTTTGCATTTCATTTGACATTTCTCAATTTCAGACTAACTCAATTTGGACCATGGAAAGATACACAATCGAGCAACGCGTTAAAGTTATTCAGGCTTATTATGAAAATGGGCGGGCATTCAAATCAAAGTGCACTTCGTGATTTTTTCGATCAAATTAATCGTCCAAATGTGCGTACAATCGGAAAAATCGTGCAAAAATTTGAGCAAACCGGGTCTGTAGGAGATGTGAAAACACCAGTGCATGCTCGTACAGCTCGTACTGCAGAAAATATTGCTGCGAACTTTTTATGTCCCGAAATGGAAGATATGAATGTAGACGATATGGGGTTTCAACAGGACGGTTCCACTTGCCACACAGCTAACTAAACAATGGCTCTTTTGAGCGACAAATTCAATGGCCGTGTTATCTCACGTGGTGGCGATGTCAATTGGCCGCCAAGATCATGTGATTTGACACCGTTGGATTTTTTTCTTTGGGGTTATTTGAAAGAAAAGGTGTACGTCGATAAGCCAGCAACAATTCAAGAGCTAACGGATGAGATAATACGGCACATTAACGGCATAGAACCTCAATTATGCTTTAGCGTCAACGAAAATTTGGACCATCGGATGGATGTGTGCCGCGGAGGTCGCGGCAGCCATTTTGCCGTTATTTTTTTCCATACATAATTGAACCATACCAATATTATCATAATAAAAAGAAATGACAATAATTTCCTAAATAATCTGCGATCTATTCAAAATCAACATCGGCCCGTAAAATTTAACCACCCTTTATAAGGAATCATAGACATTCGCGGCGCACGAGAATATCGTTGGTTGCGGTGCTCTATTGTCCCTCCTGCGCTGCAGTCTTCCTTGTTTTTGCTGCCAGCTCTTCTACTGATACGTGGTCTTCTCATTTGGAAACGATGTCCATTTGCCCTTTCTTTATTTTGTGTACATTATCTGGCCTTCACCTTGCCTCCGAGTAAAAGACCACGGAGAAGAGCTGTGAAACAATTGTCTCCTTTGAAAAAAAACGCACAACGATTTCGGATTGATTTCATCATAATCCTAAATCGATCTGCCTGAAAGTGTAAGGTGTGAGGAACAAACAATGGGGCAGACCCTAGTAGGCCGACACCTAGTACCCCTGATTCATGCACCAAAGTTGAGAACTTCTCGCTGTCGCAGCGAATGATGCGCTTCAAGCTCTCACAACTGGCAGCAGAACATACGAATGCGCAGAAATTGTGACCTCAATCAAATCAATTGTCAATTAAAAATAACTGCACACCTCCCACCCACCACAGATGCATGACCTACTTGCTAACAATGCACGCAGAGGGACGATAATCCGTAGTTCCAGTTCGCTCTAATTAAGGGAGAACCTTTACTTCTCAGCCTCACCGAGAGCTCACCCATTCCAACGCTTCCCATGCACAGCGGCTCGGCCTGCAACGTCACAATGCACCAGTGGGGTTAATTATTGTCACCCCATTTCATTGCAACAATTGTCCCTCGGCTAGGCAAATCGAAGCAAATCTCGGAGCAGCCACAAAGCTGCCGCATCAATCAGTCTCTGCTTGTGCAACTCGAAGCATACATCATGGGCACCGAAGCTGCAGCTTATCTCGACGAGAAATTCTTCAACAGAGCGCTGGAGGAAGGATTCCGCGAGCTCGGGATTGCCATCGTTGCCGTTGAGGTGGTGGACGCTGGGATAGGCGGCGACAACTACTGCAGCATCATCTATCGAGCAAAGATCGAGTTCCATCGCAGTGCCAGCCCGGACGACCGTGAGGATATATCGCTGATCGTGAAGAGCATGCCGAACGTGAACTACGGATTCCTGGAACGGCTGCAGGTGTACGCCAAGGAGAAGGTGTTCTACATGGACATCATGCATCGCATGGAGGTGCTTCCGAAGAAGCCTCTAGTCCTGGGAGCGAGGTAAGGACTCTGTCGAGGACGTAATCGCAGTCGATTAAGGCTCGTTTCGTTTAGACACTTCTACTCAACCACGGATCCTGTGCAGACGATTGTCCTGGAGGACCTCACAAGTCTTGGGTTTGAGCTAGCGAGTCGTCAGGTGGGACTGGATGAGAAACACGCGGCGATGGTGCTGCGGAAAATTGGTCAATTTCATGCCCTGTCGATGGTCCTCATGGAGAAGGTCTAACCGAACGAACCCCGCCTCAGACAGGTCTCACAGTTTGTGTCGTTCTAGGACCCGTCCATCGCACGAAGGTTCCACAAAGGACTACTGCATGAGGAAGCCATAAACTCGGCGCCGTTTGTGAAACTCTTCGGCGCCCAGCTCCTGAAGCTGGCTGCAATATCCGCGGAGTGGGAGGGATTCGAGGAGATCTCCGCGAAGCTGCTCAAGTATCATGAGACTTTTTCAGAGAACGTCCTGAAAGCCGTGCTTCCCCTCGAGGGGAAGGTGACAGTCCTCAACCACGGCGATTTGTGGGTCAACAACTTGCTCTTCAAGCACGGGGAAGGCGTAGAGGATGGGCCGCCGATCGACATGAGAATGGTTTGTATTGCGACCTTAGCCGCCACACTCGATCACTGATCTGCTCTCTTTCAGATCGACTTCCAATTCAGTTTCTGCGGCAGTCCGGGCTTCGATCTGAACTACTTTCTGTACACCAGTCTTCAGTTGGATGTGCTGACGCTCAAGCGGGACGAACTCATTGCGGGCTACCACCAATCGCTGGTGGCCACCTTGGAGGAGCTGCAGCACAACACGATGCCCAGTCTGGACGACGTCAAGGATGAGATTCGCCAGAGGGAGGCGTACGGTTTCTTTGTGTCGTTCGGCTTCTTTCCCATGATTTCAATGTGCCGCGAAGATTCCATCGACAACAGTCTGGAGGGACTGCAAGACACCGAGATCGCTGCGAGGAAGATTGAATTGATGTTCAAGACCAATACGAGGACTCTCGCCACTCTGCGGCACGTGCTGCAGCGCTTCGACGAGCTTGGGGTTCTAGATTAAGAGTGACAGCTTCAGTGGCCAGTTGGCTTTGATAATAAATGTGCTTTTCATTTTAAATGATGGGTGGTTTGGTCTTTGATTGATCAGGGGAATGTGTGTTTAGTACTACACAAGTGAAGTTAAGGAGTCGATGTCAATTATTGAGTAGCAGGCAGGTGGAAGTAATCGGCGTAAGCGACTTGGTTGGAGACTAATACTTTCGATTCCATTGTTTATCGTTTTATAGGCGAATAGATGGTTTATAAGCTTCCGAGCGGTGATCGATGGCAGTGGACTTTTCTACGTGGAGCTGGAAAATGAGTATATTCATTGACGACGCAATCTTTGACAAACCAGGGTTTCAACCAACAGATAGCCCCCAGATCGCATGATCTCTTGTTATGTTGGTTTCATCGTGGAAGCCAATGCGGAGTTGCAATAGACGCCATCTATGTGGTGACAGAAAACGGCCAAACAGTGTTGGAAGGGAGGAGCTACCTTAGGGCTTGATGCAACGAAAGAGTGCAGAGTTATCGGCGATGTGCCTCAATGTTCGGTGCTGGGTTGGATGATGAAACGAAGAGTTGCACATTTGCCGGCGATGTGCCTCAAGGTTCGTTACTGGGCCCGATGATGGAACTAAGAGTACAGAGTTATCGGCGATGTGCCTCAATGTTCTGTGCTGTGTCGGATTATGTGACCGTATCTTATTAAAACTCTTCTTTTTCTCTTCCCGGAGAAGACCAGCTAGTTCTAAATCCATACGCAGCAGCATCGTAGACCGATCATCGATTTTAAAGCCGCGTACGAAGGCATTCATCTCAAAAAGCTATTCGGTGCACTGGCCCAATTCGGGAGCCCGGGCAGACTGATTTGGTTGTGTCAACACGTACGCGATGCACCCTGCAGTTCGGTTCAATGTCCTCAAAACCGTTCGAAACCTGTACCAAATTTCGGCAAGCAGATGCGCTGTCGTGTGATTTCTTCAATCTGGTACTATAGAACCAACCGCCTGAGAAGTAAGTAAGTACACAGCCGTTACCCACTATAGCCAGCTGCTTCCAATTAAGCAAGCCAAGTTGACTGAGGTCTCAGTTCGGTTTCGAGTGCGTCGTCTATTGTCCTGTCCCACTGGATCGGGCTAGAGTAGCGTTGTCCATGCTCTTTAAATAGCCCAGCTTTCATAGTCGTTGAATAAGTAGACACCTGACTTTTTTTCTGCAAATGTAGCCAAAAATTGAATCCAAAGAACTTTTCTCCCGCAAAGACGAAGGGCTTCTTCATTGGCTCTTGAGATTGTCCAGACTGCGCCATACAGCAGGACAGGGATGATCAGGGTCTTATATAATGTCACATTGGTCGTTCGATAGAGCGCTCTACTACTCAATGGCCCCTCGAGCCTAAAGGAACATCGATTGACAAAAGTCATTCCGCATTTAGCCTCGGTGCTGATGGCATTCATACAGGTTACTTGGAAGCCGAGGTAGAGGAAGTACAAACTTCGTTTTGCCCTCATTCACCACTTAGTCCATTTAGGCCACCTCCGATTCAATGAGAAATTGGCCAGCTCCGTTCTATTCGCTTTGCGTATACGTCGTTGACCCCTTTTGTTATGTCAGTCTTAAGAAAAGCGAATAGAATTACTTCGACACAGGACATCATTGAATGCATTGACAACTGGCAGCCAACTTTGTCATAAGACGACTCTTCTGTGTTTCTCTAAAATGCTTATCATTAGTCTCTCAGTAGGAAATTATGCACAGCTAATATCCCTCGAGACTAGTGACTTGGTTTGGAGACATCAAATAGGAAAACAGTTCAAAGACAAAACAGGCTCATTCACAAGTATACCACGTTATGGTACCATCCACCTTCAATATTCGAGACACAACCACGAACAAAGATTACATTCGTGGGGTGACCCAGGTGAAGATACCGCAGACTGTGGACAGAAAGGCAGAAAAGGAGCCCGAATTCGCTTCACAAGTTCGACTATCACAGCACATTGCACACCACATTAGCACCACCTTACAAATTGTTGAACAGGCGGAAGACTGCCACAGGGCCTGGTACAACGAAGACGCCCAGAAGGTGCTTCAGATGTGTAAATCCGTCAACGCGAACATCAACGAAAAGTTGGTGCTTACTTTGTCAAAAACATGTGCCGGCACATGCTGCCAAGAGGTGCTCAAGGCGTGCATTGTCAAATTCACTCCCTTATTCCAGTTCTTGTACCACGGCGCTGTCGAGTGCTTACAGGAGCTGGACGTCGGCGAAGGAGGTGTCTAGCCAATTGGTCAAGCACAGATAGTATAGTTCAAGTACTACATCGTTGGTCCTCAAGAACATTTCCATGACCGAAGTAGGAAGGGAGAACATGGAAAAGTCGGTTGGGGCTGGTGCGCTGTGTAATGGTTCTACCTTCTTTCCTGATAGCCCAATGCCAAACGAGTCTAGTTTGAAACTCAGAAAATCTATAGCCTTCATCCCGAAACAGCATGTATCCTTTCTGCGCCGAAGGCCCGTCTTCTAAAAACGGCTAGCGAGTTCCGCATTTGATTGTACTATACATTCATTTCATCTAAGTTTCGGCAAGACGGTTTTTCTTAAAATGTAAACCGGTTCAAGATTTGGATGTAATTCAGTTTGACCCGAGTCAACACATCACTACTCGAGACGTCAGTATTTGTACGAACAGTGTGGCGGCCGTGGCGTTGTTGGTCTACGCACTTGGACCTTGGTGTCCGAGTTCGATTCCCAATACTTTTCTTTTCTTTCGAGTCACTGATAATGCTCAATGAGAGTAACTGTCTAGAAAAGCTGTTCGAAGTCAGCATAAAACTGTGAGTCCCTTCAGCTCGTCAGAGAACAAAAGCACCCACAACACGAGTGGTTTGCTGAGCTAGTCCCTGCCTCTCTACTGGCTGTAGCGCTACCCATGTTATTATAACAAGGCTGGGTGCTGGGACTAGTCACACAACTCTACCTATCGCCAATCTCTAGAGGAGCTTAACAATCCCTTATGTTCGTTGCTAGGCTAAAGTGACATCCCACGAAACTGTGAAGACATTCGACGGCCCTGACTATACCAATGGCAAAGTCAAACTATTGCCACACGATGTCACAAGTGTAGCCGAATAACCAACAACAGAAGGGCAGCAGATAAGCTAGATCCGTAGTGTTACAAAATAAACTCCTATCTCTTCAGAGATCCTCAAGATAGTGGGTGTCATCACAGACTACTGACGAAATAGAAGCCCATGCGCAGTCACCAACGACTACTACAGAAGATTAAATGGAAAACGTGCAGCATCTTCTGGATCAGGCTGCCCTCAGACGTCGTCACTCTTCTTCGATGATCTCAATGACTTAAGGAACATATTACGTCTCAAAAGACGTCCAAATTGGTAGACGACCCTGGGGCCATCTACGTGCCGGCAGAACGGCAATAATATGCTCTAAGTGCCATCATAACTCACTTCAGGCCCCCTCGGCATGTAACGCCGACAAGTACAATTTCGACACTATCTGCGGTTGCTTACTTTTACGATTATCATCTGAGGTACCACCACCTTCCTGTTATTGTCTGCAATCTGGAATTAGGCTTACACCCGCCAACAGATAGGAATTACCCCCACTCACGGGGCGCATGCCGCTCCAATCTTATCAAAACGAGCTTATCAACACCAATTAGACTTATCTCTAAAGCACTATATTTGGCAAATCACGACTAACATGGAAGCCCTTCCCCCACTTAATGCATCCCATAAACATTACACAGCACCCTCCTTCACTGAGTTGAGCTCGTCCAGGACGCCGAGCTGCTCGAACCGCGTCAGATTGTGCCGGAAGAACTTGTGCAGCTTCTCGTTGGCGAAGATCTTCTCCAGCTTTGCCAGGCTCTCCTCCTCGTTGCTGAGGGCGTCTATGCTGCTTCCCTCCGACTGGCTCTTGTCCATGGTGATGATTGGCAGAAAGGCGTACAGTCCGAAGAGTCCGTAGGCTTCACGCTCTCGTAGTTCCTTGTTCAGGTCGTCCAGCGTGGGGATCGTAGGGTAGTTCAGGGATTTCAGTGTGCCCGCGAAGGATTCGTAGTAGAAGCCGATGAGCTCGTCCCTCTGGTTGACAAGGATGTCGTACTGAACGCTGGTGTTGAGGAAGAAGTTTATGTCGCAGGCGGGACTGCCGAAGAAGCTCAACTGGAAGTCGATCTGGAAATGGAACTCGTTAGGAGTGGTCTGACGAGCGGAAGTAAGGAGACTTACAAATGTCACATTTTCAGGCACAATGGGGTTCTCCTTGTCGTAGCTGTACATGAAGTTGCTCACCCACAGGTCGCCGTGGTTGAGGACTGTGATCTCGCCCGGTTTCGACTCGCTGAAGAGCACGGTGTCCGTCTTGAAGTTCTCCCTGTGCGTCTTCAGCTTCGCTCCGATCTTCTCGTAACCCGGCCATCCGGCGACCACTTTGGCCAACTGGCCCAGGTTGCCGCCGAACATCTTGTCGAACGTGTCCGACTGCTGGAGTGTGGCCTTCGAGAGCATTCCGTGCTGGAACCTCTCCCTGACTGAGGGGTCCTGCAAGAGAGAATGGTGTCAGATCTCGAGTGACAGCCGGCTGCCTGCTTCAACCCACCTTCTTCAGCAGCATCATGGAACTGGCGTGCAGCTGGCCCAATCTCTGGAGTAGCAGCCGGCAGTGGTTGAGGTCAAGGCCATCCTGGCGACTGGCGGTCTTGAATCCGTACGTGAAGAGGTCGTCGAACACGATCGTCTGCAGGGGCTCCTTCTGGGCATAGAACAACCTGCACACGCACACAAAGACGGAACACACGTTAGACACAAGGCACATTGCACTGCGTTACCCTCACTCACTTGGGACCAAGCTTGACATTGTCCAGCAGGATCTCCAGCCGCGGCAGGACATCGACGTACACGGACTTCTCCTTCATGAACACGCCCACGTCGTCCAGGAACTGGGTGCCACTCGTGATGGGAATTGTCTTCACAATGATCGAGACGTCTTCGGGGACCGTCGCCTCGCGGCGCTTGAAAATCACCCGCACCCGGTAGATGCTGCTGCAGTAATTGTCGCCGGCGTTGCTGCCCATCTCGAAGCTGATCTGAGTCAGCTCGATGCCCGACTCCCGGAAGCCATCCTCGAGGGTGTCCCTGAAGAACTTCTTGTCCAGAAAAGCCGGAATCTGGATTCCACTCTGGTTAACGATAAGCATGTTTTTATTTTTTTTGTTCGACTCTGACAACTAGACACGACGGAAGCACGCCACTGACTAAACGAGGTCGCTCTCGATGGAAAAATTTTATACACACGAAGAGACGCACACTTTTCGGCGGTTTTTGTGGCTTTCGTGGACGTCTACCAAACTTGCGTTACGCAAGACGAGATACACATGTCGCTCAGTGGAGCCATTCGGAGACTGACTATAAACGTCTAATCGGCGTGAGATAGTCGAGCTACACTTGACAGGTTGACTTTCCGGCGCCGAGGTGACAAGGTCGGGCGCGTCGCAGCGAACGAGATGTGTGAGGCTGTGCTAGTCTCGCGAAGCCGGAGGTCGGCTGTGTGCACGGTTGGACGGAAAAGTAAATATTTTGCCAGTGGCGCGGAGGGCTCGTTCTCGATTTAGAATGTTTTTGGATTTTTTTTTCTGTTTTCACAAGCATCTGCTAAGTCATTAGAATGCGGCAACTAATTGCTGCCGTAGAGGTGCGCAGTAGCTGAGTGGGGTGACAACATGGTGGTGGCGTTTATACGGAACTCGTTGTCGACTGGCACGCGTCTGCGTGACAATGCTGGGAATGTCATGTGTGTGATGGGAAAGTTGTGATCTTGTTTCAGAGGGATTTCATCTACATTTTGCGCGAACACAGTGAGCTGTGCTAATGAAGCAGTAATGGATGTGCGTCTGGTGTCTGCAAGAAATGATGACCATAGACCGCCCATTGGCAACTGCAGCTTCGAAGACTGCAAGGATTTGGGTTGCATTTTCTATCTGGCAGGAGTACTACAGAGATACTTCCCAATCTCTGTTCGGTTGAGGCGCAGATCCGCAAAGACTTGTAGCGACACAGGAAGAAGGAGCAATCGGTGTCCCAAGAAGCACTTGACTTGGGCGTTTTCTCAATGGACCAGCCTGACTTTATGCAAGAGCTTCACGATCCCAGGTCTGCTCAACTGTGCTGAGTGACTGAAGAGGTTCGTATTTTCGAAAATAAAGCGATCATTGGTTACGTTCTCGTTGATAGTCATCGGACGCAACGATCCTTACTAGTTGCGCATCGACAAGCTGTTTGCGACGGATGTGCCAACGTTTTATCAAAGGCTGAGTCCAGTGGACATCAAGTTCGGACAGAAGCCTGTTGGAACGACAATTGAACAATTGGTGGTTGAGTCGAAGGCGATGCTGAGAATTCGGAGGAATCACTTTGACCCTTTGACTGCTCCGACTATCGAGGGATAAGTCTAGTAAACAATGCATTCTTTGCGTCCTGTGTGTAGGCCCGAAGTCAATAATTTGACGCACCAGGACGACCCAAAATAGGCCAGGTTTTGACACTGCGGCAGATATAAGAAATGCAAATCGACAAGCAAATGCCAGCATGTATAGAGGCGAGTCATGTCGCACGTAGCTTCTGATTTGCATATTGATCTGTTAATATTCCCAGTCACGATCCAATTTGATGCCACAGCTTCCGCGTAATAATAATAATATGAGTGCCGTTGTGTGTGTGAGCGCGCGTTTGCGTGTGTTTTTTTTTTTATGATTTGCGTCATTGGATGTGGAATCTCCTTCAAGATACTGCTACCAGCATGAATGATTCACGGGATATTATTCTTCTTTGTCTTCGCGCCGACGTCCTAAACCACATCTCTGCACACTTCAACCAATCTCCCCGCGGAACTGCCGGTAGGTTTTACTTCGCGGGGCTGGTTAGCAATTATGCTCTATTCTGTAAGGCCGCCTCTTGGGCTCTTCTTAGAGCTTCAGCTCTTCGTAGTCCTCTGTCCAGGCGCTCTCAGATCTCGTCATGTAGCGTACGAGTTCCTCCGGGGTTGGCAAGTTCGCTCTGTCTTCGGCGAAGTGTGTGCAGTAGAACACTGCATGCTCCGCATCTTCATTCACGTCTGGACATTCGGGGCACATAGGTGAGGTATCGTGTCCAAGCCTGTGGAGGTATTTTCGAGATATTTTGCGCAGCCATCCCAACTGGTTTGCCACTGCGTCGTCGGTGCCGCTCTTTCCTCCGTCTTTACTCTTCTTGCCTCCTGGACGATTCAGGGGCCGCCGAAGGTACACCCTCTGGCTCTCGTTTGCGAGTATGTCAATGGGGATCATTCCAGCTAGAACACATGCTGAATCGTCAGAGATGGCTCGGAAGCCGCTGATGGCCCTGATTGCGCAGAGCCTGTACTGCGTCGACAACTTCCTCCTGCACTCAGCCAGCCCATATCGAGGCGGCGTACAGCAGGACTGAGCTGACCACTCTGGACAACAGGATCCTACGAGCGTATCCAGGAACGCCGATATTTGGGAGCATTCGGGAGAGTGCGGCTTGCATCGTCGATGCCTTCTTGCTTGCGTACTCAATGTGGGGTTTGAAGAAAAAAAACACCGAGATACTTCAATGATTCCTTTGATCTAATTGTCTGATTTCCGGTCCGGAAGTTTGCGTACTCCACCTTTTTGCGGCTGGTTATTAAGACAGCCTCAGTCTTGTGGGCTGCTAGTTCCAGACCGGCAGACTCCAACCATTCCTTTATTTTCTCAATCGCCTCGTCAGTAGAAGACTCCACCTCGTGGACGTGCTTGGCAACTGTAACCACTGCGATGTCATCAGCAAAGCCTATTACTTTCACACCATCTGGTAGCGACAGACGTAGAATCCCGTCATACATAATATTCCATAGGAGGGGTCCAAGGACCGATCCTTGCGGGACTCCTCCGGAAACGTTGTAGTACTTAGCGCCCTCATCAGAGCGGTACCTTAGATTCCTGTTCCTGAGGTATTCAGCGACTATCCTCCGCAGGTAGTACGGTGTTTCCATTCTGGCCAGGGCTCTCCTAATAGATGACCAGTTCGCCGAGTTGAATGCGTTTTTGACATCAAGCGTCACCACTGCGCAATATTTCTTCGTCCCCCATCTCCATCTTTCCCCCTGTATGGCTTCAGCTGCTGTATCTACTACCGCCTTTATGGCATCGACGGTAGAAAGCGATTTTCTGAAGCCGTATTGGTGTTCTGACACGGCTCCGTTTTGTTCAGCTACCGCACGTTGCCTACCGTATATAATGCGCTCTAGAATCTTTCCTAGCGTGTTGAGCAAGAAGATTGGGCGATATGATGATGGTTCTCTAGGTGGCTTATTTTCCTTTGGGAGCAGCACCAGCTGTTGCAGTTTCCATGGTGTCGGGAACCTCCTCCAGACATCTTTGCATTGCCGTTATGAAAATGTCTGGTCTCGACTTCACTGCTACCTTAACTGCCCTATTCGGGATGCCATCCGGCCCAGGTGCTTTGCTATCACCGATCTTCTTACTTGCTTCGAACAGCTCAACTGGTGTTATTGCCGGGATGTTCTGCATGTTTGTCTCCCTCATGATGGGAACGCTAGTAGTTGGTCTGTGGGGGAATAGGTGCTCTGTTAGTTGAGGGGACCTGCTGCCTTTGATCTTCTTCATGACCACTCTATAAGCCATGCCCCAGGGGTCTGAGTCAGCTTCGTCGCATAGCTGTTTAAAGCACTTTGACTTGCTGTCCTTAATGGCCCGTTCCAGTTCCCGTCTCACCACTTTAAATGTGTTGAGCCGTTCCTGGAAATCCGGTCTGCCTCTGGATCTTTGGGATCTGCGTCGAGCTGGTAGGCATATCGCTCTCAGCCTCTTGATCTCTTCGGTCCACCAGTAGCAGGGCTCGCCTCTTTTACTCGGAGTCCTTCTGGGCATTGCTGCGTCGCACGCTGTCGTTATGACCTGTGTCAGCTGTTGTGAGAGGGTCTCAGCTGAGCCATTGTTCGCTATGACGCTGGTATTCATCATTCCATTGAACACGTCTCTATCAAAAAGCGTGTCTTTCCATTTTGGCCCTGTTGAGACGGGGTGCAGCTTCCGTTTCTGCTTACCGACGCTGAAGATTAACGCCTGGTGATCACTGTGCGTGTAGTCCTCGCTAACCCGCCATCTGGTATGCTGTAGTAGAGAGCTGCTCATGAACGTAATGCCGATGATTGACGCTCTACCTGCCTTACGAAACGTTTGGACTGCGCCGTTGTAGGCTAGACCAATGTCTAGCGATGCAAAGGATTCGAGGAGAGCTCTTCCCCTTTCATCCGTGATCCTGCTGCCCCAGTCGGTGGCCCAGGCGTTAAAATCTCCAGCAATGATCACAGGATGCTTCCCGCGTGAGTCGTTTACGATGTCATCCAGCAGCTTTAGATAGTCTGGCATTCCAAGACTAGGGCGTGCATAGCAACTATAAGCGTGCACCCCTTTTATCTTTGCAGACACGACGTGATCAGCCGGGTAGCCGACCGATTGCAGGGCATGGTTCCCGCAGGTCCATATCGCCGATGACCGCTGTTATTCTTGCCGCTTGCGATGTCAGTGCGGGTTCGACTTAGAAGCTCGTGTATTATTGTATATCGGCCATGTTTTCCTAGAATTTGCGCAGGTGGTCAGTTGAGACCACCTAAGATCAGCATTTTTCCAGAAGTATGAATTGATTTGCGGTGGCCCGTGACGTTGTGGGTATGTGCGTCGACTCCTACACATTTGGAGCTACATGTTTAGGTTCGATTTCTGGTACGACAATGCTCAAAGAGTATAACTGTCCAGAAAAAGCTTCTCAACTCTGGCCGTTCGGAGTCGGCATTGGTTGCTGAGAAGCTAGGCCCTGGCCCTCTACGGGCTGTAGCGCAACCCATATTATATTATATGAATTGATTCAAGCTTTGACTGGTTCCATTGGTGTATGCACCTCCATTGCAGACGAGCTGTCGATTCTGGAAGCTTACTCGACTAGTTCATGAACTCTTTTATTACCAGGGAGATATCTGTTCCCGAGAACCCAAATAATAGCTGCCTTGAATCTATCTGCTTAACTAGCAAGCAGTTCGCGGCAATCTGGAACTATTTTAGGTGGTTGATACTATTGTTTAATGGCTGCTTAGCTATCAAGGAGAATTGCTTTTCTATTTATCGAGCCTGTGTGTTCGATTGATCTGATAAGACGACACGCTTCCTTAATGGCGAAGAATTCTGCCTGAAAGATACTGGTTTCATTCGGTAGTCTTAAGGCTGTATAGAAATTCAGCTCTTCTGAAAAGATGGCTGCCTCGACATCATCTTGTGTGGACACTCACATCCGAGATGCAGTTAATTCGCCCACTATCCCAGACTTCACTTGTCGGAACTACTTCAACGCGTTTTTTTTAGTCATGATAAGGTGGTGCATAGTATAGTATAGTCTGTCGGATTTGGTACCAATTCCCTCGGTATCAAGTCCAGGATACAACTGTGTCCACATGTTAGGTTAGATAGTTGGGCTGCCAGCGAAATCGCCTGCACACTTAGACCATGTTGGTCCATTGTGATACCCAGTCAGACTACTACCACTGATCGACAACTCCAGTGATAGTGCCGTTAATTTGGACCAGATTTGAAAACGGAATAAAGCATATTAACTTAGCTTTCAATGGGACTCGAACCGGAGACCCCTCTAACCAGGGGCAGGCGCTCAACCAACGGCGCCATCCAGCTGCTTTTGCGCTATGTGTAGCTATGTTATAAATGTGGAAGTCTATGGGCAGCAGATAGAGCATGACTGTCATAGCATCCGAAGGAGTTGTCCTTAGGGCGCCTGTAGTCCGTATTCTTTGTGCTTTGTTTATTTTCGTGATATTGTCTTCTTGGGAGCCGGCCAGCATACTAATGGCCCGTAAGTTAGGATTGGGCGTACTACGGCAGTGTACATCCATCGAACCAGATTAGGTCTTAGGCTCCACTTTTTACAAGAGGATTTGTTACGAGCATATAAAGCTGTACATGCATTTTTGACCCGTTGTTCAAGGTTGATCTTCCAGCTGAGTTTAGGGTCTGTTTCTGGTCAACCACTAGTGTTGTGCATTCACTCACGAGTGAGCTCCGAACGATCAAGTTTGAGAAGCTTTTCTTACACAGTTTTGACATGACTCGAAAGTGATGGACATGTACTCCGTTCGGGAATCGAACCTAGACACATTGTCGCAGTTGCAACAGCATGAGACGGAGACCTTAACACATTTTGCGCTTGCCAGGCCCTTGCTAAAGCCGGACAGCGAGCGTTTGGTAGACCCGAACGGTGCTAAGGAGCCACTGTCTTTCTTGAATACCTCAAGTTGGGCTTAGAGATATCTCGAATATACACTTGGACATTGCCACTCACAGGCAATCACTGAAAAAATGACTCCCTTCGTATGAACTCAACTTTATTGTCAACTTAGTCGAATGTCTGAAGGAGCACGTTTTGTTTGAACTTAAAGTGAAAACAGACCAAAAGACAAATGCATTACACCACTTTGTGCGTCTTTAAATCCTTTGACTTTGCCATTCCCCGCGTGAAGTCGCCTTCAATGATCTCCCGTATGCCCCAGCGATTGCATCGCAGTTCAGTCACCCGCAGATGCCCTTGGGATTTCCGTCCACAGCCTCGCGTAATCAACACGGAGTATACGCCAAGCTCACCATATCGATTGCTTCGTATTCCCTGCCCGTCCATTCCATCACCCAGACGAAACCTCATCCTTTTTGCGGACAAATTCCATCGTAAATAGGTCACTAATCCCCCTTTGAACGTCATCACATTGCCCAGCAGAGGCTTTCTCCTGCGTCATCCAGTCTCCCCTCCTTACCCCTCCTTCACCATGTCACTCAAAACGACTCCCAAAAGGAGCAACAAAATCCGGAAGCGTTTCCACCAGCTTGCCCATCCTTTGTGCACCTTGGAACGCGACGCAAAAAAAAAGGACCATCTCTTCATACTCGTAGCATGAATTCCTGTGGACACTGTCGACGGACCAATCCCCGAGTCCCTCAGTCTCGTAGTCCCCCCGGTGCTTCGTCCCCTCGAGGTTGGCTTGAGCGATGATTTTGGAGGTTATCCTGCGTCACTTTGATCACCAAACCGTGACTTATTAGATTTTTTGCACTTCACTGTGCAAATTGTTATTTCTTCCTCTGGCGGGGCTAACAACCCTCGATACAAAGTGAAAGGCCACAACCGCCCCACACCAGTCACCGCCGAAAGAAACCTCGTGAAATTGAATCTTGTGTTTTACAAACTTTTATCATCGCCATCATCGTCATCGTAAAAAGGATTTTGATTGTTTGGACTTTGCGGTGTCTGAAGAGAGGGCGGTCGGGCGGACGGTATGAAAGGATAAACAAGGAGTTTTCATATTTTTGTGTTATCCTGGTCTGCTTTCTTCGTTTGAGATTTTTTTCGGTTCGTTCGTGTTTTTTTTTTCCTCCGCTGGTCTTGACCATCATTCTGTGGGCACTGCGGTGTACGCTCAAAGGTCCTTGATGAAAATTTATGATTTTTCATCACTTTTGCTCTCCGCTCTGTGCTTTGGCTTGTGCCGGGGGGAAAGCTGTCGATCCACGGGCGGGAGTGGAAGAGAGTCACCGAGTCGATACGTTAAGCCGTTTGACAAGTTCCAAGCAGTAATGACGACAGCCAGTGGACGTCGTCAAAGGGGTAATCGGTCGGTTTTTCCTTGAGTGACAGAAAAGTGCTTTAAGAGAGTGAACAAAAAAGAATGCACAAAGGAGTCGGTGACATAATAAATTTCGTACTCACGGTTAGAGGTTGCATGCATGGTGGAGTGGACTCGTGGTATGGATCGACGTGAGGTCGTGTTGGACATGGAAAAGTGGTCAAATTTGGTTTTTGTTTCGCAAGGTGAAGAGGAATAATGTCAAAGCGTTGTGGAATGTTTTCAAAATGGACACGCGTGAATGCTTGGCAGATATAGAGGAGAACCTCTAGTGAAGCGACGAAGTTCATTGAAATGAAGAAAAGTTGCGAAACGCGTTTCCTTCTTCTGGGCGGGCAGAGGTCTGTAATGTGCTATGTTGTGTTTGGTGAGCGAGTCATTATTAGGTTCCGCGATAGCGATGTTCATCGGACTTCACCACATCATCTAGGGCACCCCACGCATGTAAACACGTTCCACTTCTTTGCTGACCTTGATCGCTTTTCCAATCATTCTAGAGCGATGTTCAGCCATCCAAGCCGACCAATTCAGGCTTTATCCAGAACTTCGTCTTCCAGTTTGTTTTCTTATGGAGCTAAGCGGCGTATTCGCATATGGGATTGCTAGATATCTCTCTCTGCTAGATATTCTCTGCATGTTCTTTTCCTTAAATTCCAGGTACCCAACATAGGGTCACCACCAAACCTGGCCAGCTTGAAGACTTTGAAGATATGTAAGCAATTTCAGAGCAATTTCAACATTTAGGTCAGATAACATCGAACATGCGGAGTAATCAAGCATCCGTTCTACGAACCTGTCTCAGTTGCCTCCACTCTGGTGGGTAATCGTTCTGTTACTGGACATACCCTTCAACTCCGCGACCAGTTAGACAGCGGCTAACAACCGTTATTTCTTATCGAGTATTCCGTGCAGCAACTGCATCTTCGACAACCTAGGATCTTGATCCCTGTTACTGGTGTTTGAGATGGGAAAGGGAAGGGAATGTCTATGATCATGTATCCATGTACCGGGGAAACTTTTTAGTATTCTAGCGAACTATCTCTCTGAAAGACTTCTTCGAGTAAAACACGGAAATGAATATTCTGCCTTTAAAAATGTAAATGCTGATGTACCGCAAGGGAGTGTTCCTGGCCCTCTGCTATACCTGCTGTATACGAGTGATTTGAACACACAGTTCTAGGGACATTTGCTGACGACACCGCCATTTTGGTAACAGCCAAAACGGTAGAAGAGTCTACATCAAAATTACAACGTGCACTGGATCAGATATACGAATGGATGAGCTTCTGGCGAATTGTCCCTAACGAAGGCAAATCTGTTCATATCAATTTTGCTTATAGGCACGTTGATAACTTGCCAGTCTTTCTAAATCGTGTCCAAATACCTTTCGGTAATGAAGCGAAATACCTAGGGATGACTCTTGACGTAAAACTCAAGTGGAAAGAACACGTTAAAAAGAAACGTGCAGAACTTGACAAAATATGCAAGTATTGACAACAAATTGCTTGTACACAAGCAAATCCTACAACCAGTTTGGACGTATGGCATACAACTTTGGGATTGTACCAAGGCAAGCAATATGAATATTATACAGAATTTTCAAAACAAGGTGCTTAGAACTATTGTAAATGCACCATGGTATATCAGAAACGACGATATCAACAGAGATCTAGAAATTTTACCAGTCCAAGATGAAATCAAAAAAAAAATCGCTTACAAACATAAGCGCCTCCTGAAAGAGCATACAAACTCTGCAGTTTATTTGATCCTTGAGAAAACTAACGTCTTGCACCGACTTCAAAGGACTAAGCCCCTTTGATCTCGTACGATAGCCTACAGCCGCCCATGGTTGCAGTGTTAGCAGGAACATTCATTGGAGAGTTACATGTCAAACGTATCTAAATAAAGAAATACAAACTACTGGATAAGTGCTTCACTTAGTTGTAGTCGAACATAACATATAAAGGGAGGTGGTTTTAGTGAGTAAAAATCTCACACACATGGTCGAACGTTCGTCATAGAATCTTGTTGAAGATTTCCAGCCACGCTCAGAAAAAACAAAAAAGTATCCATGTATTGCGGGGCAAACTTCTTCTGTAAGTGAGACTTTGAAAGTTTAAATTGCTGCCCTGCGATTGTGCCATTACTTCTATCCAAAACCAGGGTAAGACAGTTGAGACGCAGACGCTACCAAAACTTAAACTCTGTGCAGCGGTGATGCTGGAACACTCATGGATTATACAGCATCTCCAAGTATGTGGGCATCCATCATTAACAACAGGCGTGCAGAAAGTCCGGCTCGAAGGACCATTTTATAAAGTGGAACATTGAACATTTATTTGTTCTTTGCAAAATAATGATTTGCAGTACATAAAGTATTTAAAGCGTGACCTGTACACTGTGGCGAAAGAACCTGACTGTTCGAGCAGCTAAAGAGCAGTCCTTGAAGAAGTTCGGCGAGAAGTTGGGAATCGACCATAGATCTGCGAAAAAGGTGTTCTGGCACACCATTCGCCGAGTCAGAGGGAGGAAATTCAGTATCATTGAAGGAGTCAAATCCATAGGTGGTGTGATGCTTTCCAATGAGGTGGACATTGTGCGCAGATGGAGCTAGCACTTTTCGGAGCTGCTCAATCCCGAACAGGGCACTGAGGATGGCGGACTCGTAGTCTTGAGTGGGGCGGATAATAGTTCAACGGAAGTCATTTTTGGCGATTGAGTCGCTAAAAGTATGCAAGTACGCCGGTGTGAATGAAATGCGGCCAAAAATGTTGATGGCAATGAGTAAAGGGGATTTTGATGGCTCTCTCATGTCATTAAGGTTGCCTGAGAACGTGGTGAGACACCTGGCCTTTAGAAGACTGGGGTGATAGTCCCTCTTTTCAAAAAAGGTTGCTCCAACTACAGGAGTTTTAAGACTCCCCGGGAAAGTCTGATCTACCGTGTTGAAGGCGCGGCTTAGAGCTTTGAATGGAGGTCCAGAATTGACGATGAATAGTGCGGTGCTCGTCCCATCAGAAGTACAACCGTCCAACTTTTCATCCTAAGAATGGTACTCGACCGGTCTGCAGCTGCTTTTGTAGATTTGGAAAAGGCATACAACCGAGATTCTCTAGGTGAACTCTGAAGTTTTCTGGCAGGAGTGTAGAATGGATAGTAATCTCTTGAGAGCGATTCAGGGTTACTCGTCGTGATGACGTTAGAAACACAGTATGCGAGGAACTCAATGTTGAGCAGATGCTTCTACGAGCGTAAAGGGCTATGCTTCTATAGTTTGTTGACGAATGTGCAGATCATCACAACTTTCGAGGTGTGCTTTGAAGGCGATTGCATCATATAGGCAAGCCACTGCGTGACAGATGGTTGGACCGAGTCTCAAAAACTCACCTGGTTGGGCTTATATATAGCTCCTGATGAGCTAGAGTCTATGGTGGAGCATCGACTGACCTGTAGAACTCTCATGCGTGATTTGTCCCTGCCACTGAAGATGAGGAGAGATAAGAAAGTGTATCTATTTAAACTTGTTTCTCGAACAGCCTCAACCTACCCATATTCCAAGCTACAACTCGTGATTCCACCTTAAATGGATAATTGGATGTTTCAAGGGCGGTACGAGGAAGTAACTGGTTTCATGCAGAACGCCTCCAAGAATTCCCTACGTTTTGAAGCCGTAATTAGACCCTTTTCGCGATTCTTCCCACGGCAATCCCACTTATCACCGTTAATTTTTGTCAATTACCTTAAACACATGCGATTACATTCCACGACTTCGCGGTTTCTCAATCTCCGGCCAATTAGACCTTAGGCGACCATCAAGGTCACATCCCCCACAGATCCCTTCACTGCGACACGCTCTGCCCACGTAAAGCTGAAAAGTAAAATGCCACTCTTATCGCATTAGCTGGTCAGACAACTATTGTCTTTTTTCACACGCCTCGCCGCGATCGCCCACTTTCCGCACGTAGCTCATTTTAAAAGAAAATCATCAGACACAACCGGCTGAAACGATGTAGTCGTCATACAGCTGCCTAATCAGAGTCCGTGCAGTGACGATGATTTGCAAAAAAAATGCTGTATCTGTTGACTTATTTTTTTGAGTGTCACCGTTCTAAGTGTTTATTTGTGGTTCCAACGGCACGGGTGGCTAGATAGTCGTAGCTCATTTTTTCGATGGAAAACCACGCGACAGAATAATGTGAGACTTAATCGAGATTTGCTTAGATTTAGAGAGTGACTCACCGGAATGACTGAGGAAACTGGTTGTTGGCCATGTCTCTGTGGTCATCTGCGGCTTTCTTCGGATAACTTAATTTTGCCACTAATTAGAGTGTGCTGCAGGTGTCATGAGTTGGTTACATATGCGGTTTTCGGTCATTTCATAAGACTAGATGAAGTGTAAAAATCGAACTTGGCACATTAATAGTGTTAACAACTCATTACGTTTTCCCGTGAATTTAAACGACTTGTCGGCATTTTTATAGCTAAGTAGCTCGTATACTTCGGCCAGTTGCTGTCTTCTGTTGATAATCATCGTAAATCCATAGAAAGTGATCAGTTTGCCTTTCATAAGCAGTGAATCCCATAGAGATGGGATTTGTTTATGCATTTGTGAAGACTCCTTTCCGCCTTCACATGGCTGAAGGCCTTGTCCGGAAGTGGTCGAGGCAAAGATGAAGCCATCCTCCCCTTCTTAGTCCTATCTATCTCATTCTACCTACGTCTCCTAATTTCTCTCCCCGGTGCAATGGACTCGACTGGAGAAGGTACGACGAGTGGTGGTTGCCTGATTGATGGCCCATGCTGGTCCCACCTGTATTTATGTCATCTTAAGCAAAAAAAAAAAAAAAACGAGACAAAGAAATGATAGAATGTGACTATCATAGTCAGTTCGATGAGTTTCGTTAAATTTTGCTGATGTTCACAGGCTTTCAGTTGGGACCAACAAGCTTACTCGTAGGACCAACAGGGGAGTAGACAATAATAAACGGAGTCTCAATCAATCAAAAGCCAATACAGGGCATAAGAGCACAACAACACAAGAGTGCTGTGGAAACAATGTACCGAATTATGAACTATATGCGTGAAGCATGGATCAAAAGGCAAAGGTAGTAGAGGAGTGATTAGGTCCATCGGCAAATCGTGCACACATCCTATGTGATACTCACTATTCTGCCAGGAAGTATCTAAATCCCAGAATAGCGTCTTTAAAACACAAACAAATTCAATATTACCTCAATCCCCATTCGAAAAAGCTGTCTCCACTTCTAGAAAGGCAGACTCTAGACTCTAGACATTCTGGTCGGTCTTCTCGATTTTTTCCAGACAGATGAAGAATGGATGGAAGTGTGTAGTCCGAAGACATAAGTATCGCTATATCCGTGATCCTTGCAGCTCCTAACGAATTGGAGCGAATTTCCGGCAGATTTCAGCAAACACCGCATGTATCAGGAGGAAGAGACCACACATCCATTTCTATGCTCGTGCTGCTTCCCCCCCTTTTAGCTGGTGTTTAGGAACACGCATTGATGATCCTACTTAAAGTACTGAGCGCAAGCAAGCTAAAATAATTCGTAGCAAATACCAAATGGTTCCAGGAATAGTGGTTATCCAATCTGCTTAGTATAACAATGAGCTGCTATCTGCAGTCAGACACTAGTACCTAGTGTTGTTTGACCCAATAATCCAATAATAGACAAAGAATTACCAGCAATCCATTGGGGAACAAACTTCTTTAGCCCTATTTAAAAAAAATGTATTATACTCCATAAAAAAAACCATATAATGCTTAACGCTATGTCAATCTTCAAACCTTCTTTAGCAGCTAGCAGCAAGGGATGCAAACTACTGCTACTGTTCAAGACTGATTTTATTTTTCAAAACTCGTTATATTTATACAGAAAATCTTACCACTAAAAATATGATTCCTATGACCCACATAATTAACTGTAAGTGCAACGGACGAATGTGTAAACAATAAACACATGAACTCAAATGCCCTCTACGTAGCATGAATCACAGTCGATACCGGTCGAATGGCACTTAACACTTTCGGGCATCTGAAGCGTCAGACGTAATGGTTTTTAGTACTGTGTGTTTATTATCTACTCAGCAAACTACACTAGTCCCTATCCGGCTCACTAAGATGGTCAAAACTCAAGAGCAATTGAAATGAGAAAATGTTACAATCGCACCAGTAGACTCTACGTAGTCAAAAGGAATGGAGATGTCGATCTACTGCACGAGACCTTCTCTCTTCTAACTAATCGGTATCGGTATAATCGATATCCACCTAACTAATATCCACCTGTCTTAGGGCAGTAGGAAGACCGCACGGCATCTGATCATAGCAATCATTGATCAGCGCCACAGCTCAGTGCCTGTGAATATAATTTACGTTAGTCTCTTTTCTGACTGCAAATCGGTGGAAAATCACCATTTTCACCGTCCACCAAAATAACTTGCACTTAATGGGCAGAAATATAATGTAGTCTCGTAATCAAGGATGAACCTTGGACACAATTAACAAAGTGCTCTCTCCCTGGTTAAGGTCCCTCTCCACTTCTGTGTGCACGTCAATCATGGACGTCCACTCCTGCGTTGTCCCTAGCTATCTTAAACGTTGGAGTTGTGGACTAATGATGTTGCGCTGATAGTATAGTTCGTGGCTGAATCTGCTCCTCCAAATAATACCAAAGCGAACAAGAAATGGAACTTCTTCAACCACTTTGACCATGCCTCCGCGCCCCAAAGCAGAGCTGGAGCTAATCAGTGTTCTCTGCGAAGTCGAAATAAAGTCAGCGTGATTCTTCGACAGATGCCTCTATTACGTACTTGTCTCCTGATCCCAAATAATCCTTCTCATCAAGCATAACCGGACGAGTTCAGACGAGTCTGATGTCAAAACTAGACACGACGGGGTAAAAACTTAGCACTATTCTGTTCACGCTCTGATCTGCAAATTCCAAAAAAAATGTGATTTGAACGACTACTCTGCTCCTGAAGGGTCGTTTTCTTTACTATTGTTCAACTTGCCAAAAACTTTAAGATTTACCAACTCTAGAGTTGACACAAAATAGAGAGTTGAGCGGTAAGTTGAAAATTGTTTTCTTTCTCTTTCCGGTTGGTTTTGGAATATCGTGAAAAAAAAAATGAGAACAAAAGAACCGACGATGCCGCAAAACATGCAACAAATTTAATTTAGTTTACTTTTGAATTGATTATCGCCTACTAAAGGGTGATTTTTTAAAAGGTATAGGAGAGTTTTTTCAAAAAAAAACACATCAAATTCTTTTGAATCGATAGTACGGTCCATATAATTTAATGCTTGAAGATTATTTCATGCAAATGTTGACCTTGACTGCGCCTCAAATGGTCCATCCGCTTAGTCCAATTTTGGCATACTCTTTCCAACATTTCGGCCGGTATCTCACGAATAAATGCTTCAATGTTGTCTTCCAAAGCGTCAATTAAAGCGGGCTTGTCTGTATAGACATGAGCTTTAACATAGCCCCACAAAAAATAGTCTAAAGGCGTTAAATCGCACGATCTAGGCGGCCAATTGACCGGTCCCGAACGTGAAATAAAATGTTCACCGAACTCGCCCCTCATAAGTCCATTGTTCCGTGTGCTGTGTGGCTTGTGGCACCGTCTTGTTGAAACCACATGTCATGCAAGTCAAACTCTTGCATTTTGGGCAAGAAAATTTAGATATCATCTCACGGTAGCGCTCACCATTCACAGTTACGTTACGATTCACATCATCTTTGAAGAAGTACGGTCCAATGATGCGACCAGCCCATAAATCGCACCAAACTGTGACTTTTTCTGGATGCATTGGTAGCTCTTGCAATGCTTCTGGCTGATATTCACTCCAAAATCGACAATTCTGCTTATTTACGTACCCATTGAGCCAAAAATGAGCTTCGTTGGATCTTCAGCCTTTCTTAACAGAGCACGTATTTTGATAATAAAATTCAATAATTTGCAAGCGTTGTCCGTTTGTAAGACGATTCATGGTTAAATTATAGGCCAAACTGAAGATGTTTGACAGTGAAACAAAACACGAAACGTGCGGCAGCTGTTTAAACCAGTGTTGCCAAAAAGATAATAGCTAAAAAATCACCCATTATAATGATGTTGACAAACCAGCACTGGGTCCTCTCAGAATTTGTACATAGACACCCAAAGTTGCAGAGCCTGAGTTTGAAAGAAATCACAATAAGTGATGAAGTCCAGTGACTTGGCTATGCCTCATAAAGCTGGCGTCTTTTTGGAAAACCAAAATTAAGTCAGCTCAATCGATGGAGAAGCAAGAAGTAGTTGAACACACTTGGCAAGAGGTTAAGGGTTGCGGAAATCACCAAAAGCAAATAATCCTCTATTGGCCACATGACCGTTTATTTTGTAGGCTTTAAAAGACGAAAGTGGTGAGCAAGGTCACGGTCGCCCTGTTTGTCGAGTTCAACACGCGGCAGCATATTGTATTGTCGTCTTTCAATAGTAACAATCTTCAAGTTCATCAGCTCTAGCAGAGGAAGTTGGAACTGTCAGCCATCAGCGAATAAAAACAAGATCACAAGTTGAGAACAAAAACCCCCAATTTGTGTCCAACTTCTAGTGAAGAAAATCACCCCAATTGTTCCACGAGGAGATGGTGCCTGGTTCTTGAATTGCCTTGGGCATTCTGAGGAGTTATTCTTGCAGTCGGAGAATCCAGTAAATAAGGGCGACCTCAGAAAAGTAAAGGATGTCATCTGAACATTTGACACTCCTTCGCCAAAATATACATCTGTCAACGTCATACCACCACCCATCTGAAAGGCCCCCCACCCAGAAACCTTGACTGACTGACCCTCCATTGCTCGCCCCCTCCCCTTCCTAAGAAGTCAATCTGCCAGCAACAATGAACGTCCATCATCCATCCATTCTCCGATGCAAACCTCTGCCATCTGCCAAAAACTGAAAAATTCAATCTTTCATCTTACTTGGCTCTCCCCCGTCGGCATGTCCCGTCCCTGACTGCAGCTTTTGAATATTTTTAACATTTTTTTTTGCTTTTTGTTCGTTCAACAAACAAGCGCCCAAGTAGAGCGCAGCATTAATCCCAGTCCCTGGCTCCTTCCGAAAGCGATGTAATTAACTTAATTAAACATTATAGTCGCGCAAATGCGCCGTTGGCTCAGCTCCATTCAGGGCTTCCTGCAACGGCTGCCATCCGCTGAGAGCGGCGAGCGAACGAGAGAGGAAACAAATAAATTTAAAAACAACAATTCCCCGTCTTTATGCAACAAGGACTGGTGGAGAATATTTTCACATGAATATCCGCCCCGGAATGCGCCCGCTTCGTCGTCCCTCCCATTCACGTATGAACCCGCGCTCTGGGGTGGCACGCCACTACTAGGCCACGGCCCGAGGGACGAGGTTTTGTCTAGAAACTGAAACTTTGTCCGGGATATGCATGCAAAAAGGAGCAACATTTTTGGCTCTCTGCCAGTGTATCAGCGAGCGCCCGCAAGCACAGCACGGATGGTTTTTGTGATCTGGTCCGTACACCAAATCGGTGATGTGGAGCAGCTGTGTAGCGCTTCTGGTGGCACCGGCGATATGATGGAGCATGGAGCGTATGCACCTACTCACACATGAGTTGTGTACTCTTCCGAATTGGGTTTCTCCCATTTCCACTGAGGGCGCGAGTCCTTCGATATACCTGTCAGGTGAAAGATGAAATTAATTCCGCTAATCACCCGGAGGGCGACTCTGTCGATGAGTGGGTTGTTCGCGAGTCATGTCGTTGATTTGAGGGGGGGAGGAGGGGGCGAGGGTGGACTTGTTGACTGACTGTTGGGGTGTATGGAAGGGAACAGATGGCGACGAAGTTCCAAGGAAGCGTGGAAAGGTCACGACAACTGACGATCATGGCGTGGAGCTTAATTTTGTGTGAAGTGTGGGTCATCGCGGGACGTGGCACAGAGATGGATCCAGCTTGTGGTACCAACAGGGTCTCTAATTGAAAATGTGATCCACCATCCACTACTTGGTACGCCTGTCGCTTGCTAGGAAGCGATTTAGACTCACACTACGCCTCACGTCAGTCAGAAGACAAGCGTACCGAGGAGGGGATTCGAACACAATGTCACAGACGCCACATAGAAGTTCAGTGACCCGCTTGTGCAGCTCCTGGTCACAAAAATGTGTCGTAGACTATTCCTTCAACGAGATCAGACTTGACACGAGTGTTGGACTAACGCCGAGAGTTCTTTTACGCGAGCGCCTTCATTCCCTCACGTCTTCAGGTCGACAAAGTCCCATTGTTTCACTCTCTTCCCTCCTCGGACAGCACACAACATACCTCCACGCCATCGATAGACCAGCAGCGGTGGGAAGTGTGAAAACACCGCCGCGGCACTACGCGACTATTGGAATTTATTTCCAATGTCCGACTGCATCCGGCACGGCTGCGGGAGGGCGCAGTCGTGTGGTGGGCCTACACTCTAATGGCCATCCCGAGAGTTTGTCGCGATTGCAATTAAACCGTAAGCCACAGGGTGACATTAGTTTTATTGCATCGCAAGTTCGCAAATGCAATTTCCGCAGATGCACAGCTGGGTGAGAGGTGCAGAGTCAGTTGTCGTGCTCGAAATTGCCACACGGAATCAATTGGCTGCGGGGGGACAGGCCACCCTCCAGCCGAGCTGCCGAGCTGCCGAGCTGCTTGTCCGGCAGTTAAGACGCGCTCGGTGACGACGCAGATCCGCCGCCGCGATTAGCGGATGGAAATTAGCAAGTGGTGTCTGTAATGAGGACCCAGATGCAATCCACATCGCCGAACATCGTTTGGTTAACAGTTCATTGGGACTTTGGATGTGAGGTGTCGCGAACATCGAACGAATCGTGCAATTTTGGATGGACCCGCTGTGGGAGTTGTGTTCCGTCACTGTGTCGCAAATGGATATGACTGCCAGGTGACTGAAATGATTTGGTCATGAGTTCTGTGTACGGCAACGGAAGGATGCTTGCCAGAGGTCAACGAGTCAGTGGCACATGGCCGTTGTCTCTTACTCGGTGTAGTCGTGAAGGGGCATTGCCACCATCTGGTGGCAACAAACTCCAAATTGAACATGATTCCTCCCCCGAATTGGTCCCAACTTCTGGCCCACCAATAGGGTCTAGCAAATCCAAATCGATTCCGGGACAACCCACTCGAAGTAGCCTTGGCTGCATCGGTCGATTGGTGTCACCACTCGCAACGCAGTGGCATGCGTGCTGGCCCCTCAGCCTTAGAGTGCGTTGAACCAAAAACCAACGACCACCCCATCGGGCAATTATCCAGTTATCCAGAGTCCACCATACATGAGAAAAATGCCTGCATGCGCAGTTCCGCGTGTGTTCGTGTTCCCTGGTCCGTGCACCGTGTCCCCAGGTCTGTGCTCCGTGTGTTCAATCCAAAAGAGAATCCCGTGATTTCTGATTTGGGGTCAAAAACCAAATGTTGTTCTCCACCCTCCCAACCTTCGTGTCCGCATCCACAGTGAGACACGACACTTTGTGGCAATAATTGCCACTGATGCGGTGCCCAAATCCACGTCCGATGCATGTGACACATTTCGGGGACTTTATGTCCATTTTGGTCAACGGATTTGCGGATTAATTTATGAAGAAATTGCAGATTCCGGCGAAGAGATTTGCAGTCTTTGTCTTGGTCGGGGTAATTACGACGACGACCGACGCGGATGATGGCACACACAACACAGCACACACAGCAATTGTGTCGCAGAAGGAAGGACTTCGGAACGCGATTGGCGATTGACCATACATGCACGAAAAGGGCTCCTTGTTGTCGTTGTCATTGTCGCTGGGATGCATGTCGGAATGCACCAGCTCTGTCCTGGCATGGTAATTAGCCTCTGATGCTGTTTTGTGACCATCGAAACCCCCGAGCACGACCGTGGTGCCGTTGATTCGACAAATGTTCCTCCGCCGAATTGAGGACTTTAAGTTTTAAGGTTTCGTACAAATTGCGGGCGCAATCGTCGTCGCCGTCTTTCACTCTCTTGTTGGATTTCAATTTCCATCCGAGGTATTCGGTTGTTTATGTGTTCCCTGGTTGTCGGGGCCATATTTGGGAATGCTCAGGTGAAGGAGGATGTGCGCGCGGGTCATGATCCGCACGGAATGGGAACACACTGGCGAGTAATTCGGTGGCTCACGATAATTTGTTGTGATTTTGGGGGCTATTGTTACTCATGGGTGACATATGTGACTGCACTGGCATTGCGTGAGTCGCCCAAATGTGACCTGGTGCAGGGCAGAGGCATTAGCGAGCACTTGGCTGTTCTTTATTGTATGCTGCCGACGGTATTTGGCTGTGGCATTCCGAGGGAGCTGCGTTGGATTTGGATGAAGCTTCCAAACAATCCAACGATGGTCATGAAATTCTTATCAAGTTGAAGTGTCACGCACGCTTTACCCTTTAACAGACATATTCTCTGTCTCTCGAAGTATCAGCAGGTTTCTGTGATCTTGATTCTTTCATGGAAGGTGGTCAGTACTGGTGGCGAGGAAGGAGGACATATACGAAACCTAAAGCCATGAGCCGCAAACGATTGTCGCACAAGGTTTGGCTGGACTGTGACACAATAAACGCCTCTAATTGCATGTGTTAGGCGATGAAGTACACACGTCGCGTATTGGATAACAGTCTCGTAGGAAAAAAATCAACTTAACTCAAAACTTTATCAAAAATTACATCCACTTGTCGATGATTACTTCGCCCTTGTACATTAAAGCCGACGGTAGCCTTAATAATTGAATAAAGAATAAAAGCTGCTCGGAGTTGACAGAAAGTTGCGGATGACTGAAAAGATCTTATAAAGGGTGACCATACAGCAATGATAGTTAATTCATTTGTTATGTTTCAGCAGCTGTCAAAGTAACTAATGACGTCTACTTGTCAAAAAATTCAGTCAGGCTTGCCATTTCATCATGCATCATTTCACTCTTGCCAAACGTGTGGAAATTATTAAAAAATAGTATCAACACTCCGGCTCACAGGCAACGTGAATTCCGCCGCGTCTCCTGAGATCTGTCGTCATCATGGCTTCATTGTAGTTTGAGCACGGGTACGCTCTTTTGAATTGCCAAAGTTTGGTGCTAAATGAAGGAAAGATAGTCGCCGTGTCGAAGAAGACAGAAATGTCGATTGAGCGCTGATCAACTGAATTTGGCCTCGGCACAGAGTTAGCCCGGCTTATTGTGCTGTTCGATTTGGGCCTACATCTGTATAAGATTGTTCTGATTCAATAGTTGAAGCCGACCCACCATAGACAAAGCTTTGAGTTTGCTAATTGGACATTGAAAAGGCTGGTCGGAAATATGAAACTTGTCTTCTCGGACGTTCAGCGACATCAGTCAACAAGTTAAATTTCCATTATTGGAGCAAACAGAACCCACAAGTGTGTGACCAAACATCAATGTATCCACAAAGATTGTGCATGGCATGCCTCATGGTGGCATCATCGGACCTTATTTCTTTCGAAATGAGGAAGGAAAGATCGTTTCATTGAGCAGAGTTGAACAACACCGATATATCCGACCTACAGTTCCAACAAGATGGCATTGCAATATATACAAGCTACACAACGCTCGATCATTGTCTCTGGTCCACGCCAAGTCCTTAGTCTGCGCAAACAAGCCAACCACTTTGGACAAGCTCGAGGCCAATATTCGCACATATCGGACTGAGTCACCAACAATTGGACCGACCAATTGAAGCACTGGCAGCAATGCCGACCATTTGAATGATCTGCTATTTCATACATCCGTTGCCGAGGCTTGTTGTTGCTCCGTAACTATACATTTTTTGTGTGGCCGGGCAGTTACCCCGACGGCACAACCCAAAACCTGGAGGGCCAGTTCCTTTTTTGTAACCCCTAGGACAAGAGGTCGCACTTATAAGTTTGGCAAGTTGAGCTCGGGTGAACTACAACCAGTACCCGATGGCTACCACTTGGAGGTAAAATAAGCACAATTGGTGTGTAGAAAAAGTTACAACACTGGGCATCGCCAGATTGACGCCAGTCAGTGCCTACCCGAGGCTCACAACACCCAGCCACCCAGAATCCATAAAAAAGGAGACCCTTTGAACTGCGCCAACTACAGAGGCATCAGTTTCCTAAGTATCGCATACAAAATCTTATCTGCCATTCGTCAACAACCTGGTCGGTCCATACCAGTGTGGCTTTAGGCCAGGAAAACCCACCATCGACCAAATATTCACACTGCGGCAGATTTTGGAGAAAACCCAGGAGCAACAAATCGATACCTACCACCTAGTCATCGATTTTAAGGCCGCGTATCATAGCATCTACAGAGAGAATCTACCCCTCCGTTTGTGTAGGATGACGATTGAGAATGCACGCTGCTCCATCAAGGTCGGTAAAGACCTAACCGAGACCTTTGATGTCAAAAAAGGATTCATACAAGGCGACGCGCTGTCATGCGACTTTTTCAATATCGTTCTTGAAAGAATTGTTCAAAACTCGAACGCCAACACCAGAGGAACAATCTTTCAGAAGTCCGTCCAACTACTCGCATATGCCGACGACATTATCGGAAGAACGCAGCGTGATGTCAATGGCGCTTTTGTGGGTATTGCAACAGAGGCCGCGAAGATGGGTTTATCGGTAAACGAGGGTAAGACCAAGTAAAGGGTGATTTTTTAGCTATTATCTTTTTGGCAACACTGGTTTAGACAGCTAACGCACGTTTCGTGTTTTGTTTCACTGTCAAACAGCTTCAGTTTGGTCTATAATTTAACCATGAATCGTCTTACAAACGAACAACGCTTGCAAATTATTGAATTTTATTATCAAAATAAGTGCTCTGTTAAGAAAGGCCGAAGATCCACTTTTTTACCGACAAATTGTGTTCAGCGGCGAAGCTCATTTTTGGCTCAATGGTGACGCCAGAAGCATAGCAAGAGCTACCAATGCATCCAGAAAAAGTCACAGTTTGGTGCGATTTATGGGCTGGTCGCATCATTGGACCGTACTTCTTCAAAGATGATGTGAATCGTAACGTAACTGTGAATGGTGAGCGCTACCGTGAGATGATATCCAACTTTTTGTTGCCCAAAATGCAAGAGCTTGACTTGCATGACATGTGGTTTCAACAAGACGGTGTCACATGCCACACAGCACGCGGAACAATGGACTTATTGAGGGGCGAGTTCGGTGAACATTTTACTTCACGTTATTTTTTGTGGGGCTATGTTAAAGCTCATGTCTACACAGACAAGCCCGCTTCAATTGACGCATTGGAAGACAACATTGAAGCATTTATTCGTGAGATACCGGCCGAAATGTTGGAAAGAGTATGCCAAAATTGGACTAAGCGGATGGACCATTTGAGGCGCAGTCAAGGTCAACATTTGCAGAAATAATCTTCAAGCATTAAATTATATGGACCGTACTATCGATTCAAATAAAGATTTCATGCATTTTTCTGAATTTTCTGTATTTTTTTTGAAAAACTTTCCTATAGCTTTTAAAAAAAAGGAAAGGACACCCAACACTGACGTCTCGGTCAGAACGTCACAGCAGACAGATATAACTTCGAGGTAGTCAAAAACTTTGTCTACCTAGGCTATCAGTTATCTGGAGAAGATCATAGAGAAGAGGCATGGAGCTGTGAACACGGAAGGCATTATCTACAAGTCAGTCCAACTGTTGGGTTACGCAGATGGAAGCGATTTGTTCACGCATTCACAAACGTGCAGCAGTGGAAGTCGTCGGGCAAGAATCGTTCCGTCACAAACCACTTCGAACGACGGATTGCTGCAATCTAACTCGGGGCAAAGTTGAACCCCACAACAAAAGAGTAGAATCGCCTTCGATTCGGTTTCTGCACGATAAAACTCTTATTTTGCCACTCCTGCTGTGTGGAACCGAAAGCTGGACGATAAGCAAGACAGTCGAGTTGATTCTTGGTGTCTCGAAAGGAAAAGCTGCTGCTAAGATGGTCTTGGAATTCGAGACCCGTTTAAAGACCAAGTCAGTGTGGACACAAGACAGCTGGGACCGTCAGCGATGAATGCAGCTATAGCTCAGACTCCGACAGTCCATTTCCGCTACGTAAGCATGTCAATCAAAGTCACAATGCAACAAAGTCCATTCGCAACCGCAGCAGTCGTCCGCCATCAGATGGTCATGTCTGCACATTCGCCCATTGCATGTGCCATCCACCCCCTTTCCGTGTCAGATGCATATTTTATCTTCCTTCCCTCAATCGACTGACCGACCATCCATCGACCACACAGAAAAAAAAAACGCAGATACCTTCACTTCGTACCGCCATTCGGGCAACGCCAGCGAATCTCCCATTAACCCAATGCGTAGCGGTGTGTACCAGCGCGTCTCCAAACATCAAACATTAATTGATATTTTAATTGCATCTGTATCTGTATCTGCAGCTGTATCCGCCACCAATTCCTCATTCGCTCATTCGTCTGGAAGCAAACGAACCATATCCATCGCAGCACTTCGGTTTCGCATAGAAAGCGAATTCCCTCCAGAGCCGAACCGCTCCCCAGACCAGTCCCCGTCCCAGAATGGCGTGCCAGCCCCGGATGGACGCTTACTTTAGTGCATACAAAGCGTTCCCTTTCAAAATGTAATCAACCATGCATTTAGTATTATCCAGCTGAACATAAAAAATAGACCAGGACTCCATTCGGAGCCGAAGGACTCGTGCATAATTATAGATTTATAATGGCTTTTCCAGGAGAACGCTGCTGCTGCAGGGGAGCCTGGAACTCCTCCTGGTTGGATGGATTCAAATTAAAATTCAACAAAGCAGATGAAAATTAAATACAAAAGTTGCCCATAGACCACACTGTGTTGCCGCTCGAGCCGCCGGCGGCGGTACTCGCCACCCTGCCATTGTAATCAAGGGCTGAGCTTGTGAGTACGCGCGGCGGTGGCGGCGGCGACGACGGGCGTTGGCTGAGGCAGCGTATGGGAACGAGCGGTCCCGCACTGGATGACGACGACTATGACCGTGATGAGTGTGTGAGTTCGTGGCCAATGCCAGCGACAGTGGCCCAAGTGCGGCATTAATTGGTCTGCTGCGGATCTGGGAGAGCGGGACCTCCTCTGCTGCTCCAGTCGCCGAACGAGTGCTGCTCGTGCTTTTCTCCATGCCGCGCCGGTGTCTGTGGCCCGGCGGTGGAGTGGGGAATCCTTGCGAAATGTCTTAGGAATTCCAAGTTTTCTTTGCGCTCTGAAGGATATTTCATCTTCTTGTGTTCGGCGTGTTTTTCTTGCATTTTTTGTTTGGTTTTGACTTCTCCACTCCTCGGCCAGACAGACGGCGGGCGGATGGCAGGAGAAAGTTTTCCTCTCTTGAGGGAGTTCTTTATTCGGAGATATTCAAGAGTGAAAATGTTGAAATTAACAAGCACCGCTGACGGCGATTTCAGTTTTTTCCTTTAGCTTTGCTTCGGCGACCCGTCTAGCGGTCGCTTTTCGGCTTTAGTCTGCGAAGAAGCCTTGCGCTGCACTCCAATTGGGGCTCTTGACGGGGGGTCGAAGCTGGGAAGCTGGGAAAAGTAATTGCGGAAAGGACGAGCAATTGCGGTGACATTTGATGATGGAATTGAAGCAGTCCCCGATGGAAGTCTTGCCGCTTTGAAGTGCAGTCGGGTGAAGTCGACTGAAATAAGGAAGAGTGGCGCGCTCAGGAAAGGGTACTCTGTTGAGGTTGAGGTGGTTAACAGATGGACGCCGGTTTGACGGTTCTGCAATGCAAATCATTCGAAAATATGCAGTTGTCCTCATGACAATTCCTAAAAAAAACACACGATCCGCCATTCCCCTCTTTTGCCATTGATCCCTTGATCCCTCGAGAGCAGTGAGCAATCCCGAGAATCTTCGATGGTCCACGGCTCATCCACACCCATCCTCGTTCGCACCCTGAGCACGTACAGCCGCGCGCACCTTGATAAAATCCAATCATGTTCACTTTCCACTCGGAAAGGCAGTCCGAATGGACAGCGGCTGCTCTACGAATCCATACACGATCATCGGCTAACACATGTGTGCCCACAGCTATCTGTAGGTCCGCACCCTGCACCGCAGCCGGCCGAGGGTCAACTCCATTTACGTTTCCGTACAGCATCCGCGTAGCTCATCCGATTGCTCTCGATCGCATGACAATCGGACAAAGCGAGAATGAGAATGAGAATGCAACAGCCGCCAGAGCCGCCGCATCCGCCCAGAGAGAGTGCCGGACAACACAGAAGGACCCGAGAACACAATTCCTGTTCCTGCTTCAATTTACAACTCAATTTGCGGAATCGTGACAAAACCCGACTAACTCCTGGCAACGACAGCAGCGGCGGCGGCGGCTGTGGCGGTGGCGGCGTCTTCGTCGTCGTCGTCGTCGGCGTCGTTGCCTGACATTACACAACCGCCCCAGACGGGGGAGACGCGAAGGAGGCGAAGCCGATCTGCATAAAGGCATCAAGGAGGCAGAACAACTTCTTTAGCTCGCCCGGACTGGGAAGGATGACTGCCACAATGGGAATCGGAGAGCCTTTTGTGCGAGAGTCATCCGTTTGTCTGACTGCGTTTCCTCTCGGACCGCGGCGGGGTTATTACCGCTTTTGGACGTCTGAGATCCTTGTGGGCAACAGACGCTTCGTTTCCGTGTTTTGTGTTTGTTTGTCCCATCTTGGCCGGCGCGGCGTGGTCTTCTTTTTTGAGGCTTGCGTGCTTCGCTTCAGTCTCGGCGATTAGAATGGGAAATCGCGTGTGTGTGACACAATGGTCAGTGTGGATGCGCCGCAGTGGACAGGAACACGGCCGCCGCTCGCACAGCTATGGCCAGTGCGCAGCTGAGAACGAGCTTCAACTGTTGCGGCTAATTATTTGGTTACATCTGGGCCTTGCGGTTTGGGGCGTTCGCAGCCGACCGGACCTGGCCGGCATGTTGAATATGCAAATGGTCGGCTAATTAGACGGCAGCGACTGTGATTGCGTGTGCATTCGAATCTCGGGGATGTGGGCCTATTTAAATGAAGACTTCATTAGGACTAGAATGGCATCTCATTTGTGAAGGGAAATGACTGAGGATGAGGACGTATTCGTTGGCTTCATGGAGCTGGAGATGAAAGGCGGCCATCGCGACGAAACGTAGCATGAATGAGAATCAGCAAGCCATTCTCTGTTTTGCGTAGGTAGCGAGTGGAGGGGCTGTGCGAGGTGAGCACTCATGCGACTGTCGTCACGAGGAACAAGAGAAAAGAGAATGGCTCGGCGCGCCGCTCAGAAGCACTCAACGGGTCATGGGATTATTTGTTTACCTCCGTCATGTTACACTTGCCATAAAAGGACACCAATGGTTAGATGCAAACGATCGGTTAGCGCTAAAACCTTTCACCTCTCGCCGAACTTTGCATAACACCATTAGCGCCTGACTTTTGCTGGAATGCGATTCACCTCCGTCTCGAAAATTGCTTAATGCTGTACATCTCCCTACTTTTTATTGATGTGCTCAATGAACTCTGTGCGTGGATAACTAAGCCATGCATCCTCCTTGCTTTGGTGCTCCAACCAATCAAGGGGATACCGATAATCTCGCACAGCTTCCTTGATGGCTTCTAGGCAACGCCTCCAATCTTCTTCGATTGTTTATGCAGGCGGCGTCGAACTTAGAAAGACTTTCTGGGAGACTCGATTGCGATGGGTTGCAATTGTAGCCGTTCCGTCCAACCATTGTGTTTCCTCGACTCTGCTGATATCTCGATATCCGTGTTCTCCAAAAAGGATCCGAGTCGATGTTGGCTGCGCGGAACGTTCGGACATCAAGAATGCTGGAGAAGTGCCTGACTTTGATTCAAACGTCATCAATCTGGTTGACGGTTGATTGATTAGGAGGCAGCCATGTCCTTTTATGGATGCTGAGGTGTGGAATGCTCGTGCAGCAGCTTTTTCAAAGGTCTCTGCTGCTGCTCTACTTGCCGCCCGTCTACCGAAATTCAATTATAATCGACTGATTGTGATGATGCATTTATTATTGCTGGGACTTCTCGAAAGACGCTAGTGTCAGTGAGCTCCTTAATCTCTGGTGCGTAACCCGCCAACGAAAGAGGCATCATCCTTCAAATCCACTTACTTCATGGACACCTAGCGTCTAGGTTTCGACTGTTTAAACAAAACACGTTAGCGTCTATGACCCATCGACACCGAGTCGCTGCGTATTGTGATTCAACTCTGCACGATCAGATCTACAATCGGGCACACAAATTGATGCTCACTGCTAAGGCTCTTTCTAACCGATGCAACAATGTCGCGACTACAAGGAGAATGGGTTGGCATAAGGGTTTGATATGCCAAGGGCGCGACTCATGTCCCTTGTCGTCGGGACATTGTCGCATCGTGTCGAGGGGGCTTGTTGGTTGATGCCCAGGTATTCCCGGGCACTGGGAGGAAGGTAGGGGAGCCCAATTTAGGACGAATAATGTTCTTCATCCACTTCAGAGATCATTTTAACTAAACTCTTTTTTCTGATCGGATGTTCAATGAGAGCATGAAGCTGCTTCTACTCTCCTATCAAAATGGAGATCTTGACAAATCCAGACATCATCTTCATGCTTCGCATGTTCAATCCGAACTCCGTCAGACCTTTGAGCTGCCTCCTGGCCAGTCTCGCGGCAAAGTTGTTAGCCTTCCCCCTCTCCGCGAACAAAACTCGTGTAAGACACATGTATCAAAAGAGTCTAGAAACGACCACCTTTGAGATGGCGATCTTCGTACGCACTGCAGCAAAAAGTAAGCCACAGCCCCACCTCGCTACACGTTAAGTCCATGGTCACTCAGAATGGAACACAGGTCCCACCAGGGCCGTGATGCGAGTGTGTACACCATTAGATGGGTGCTCACGACCGCATGGAATTCACTACCGATAATTATAAACTAATTAAGACATGCGTCCGTAGCCGCCGCGCCGCCATCGGCGGCAAGTATTAGATCACCAAAGGCGATAGCCAAACCAGAAGGTTCGCGGACAACTCAGCGCAGACGCGGACACGCACAGCCGGTACCTTGTCCTCCGCGACGATCGTTGCGGTCGCCCCTCTTTGAGATTGTCTCGCGATTGTTATGGGATCTGCACGCAGATGGAATCATCATGCGACTGAGCACAGCATTACGCGACAAAAAAACGATGTCTTCAGCTTCTTGGGCAAAGAAATGATGTCGCTGCCATGGCGCATTGGTATGGCGCGGCAATTATCGTCATCATTCGAAGCAATTTAATTAATAAGGCGTTAGATTCTGTGCTGGGATAAGATTAAATTGTAATGGATCGTCGAGATGCCAGCGTTGTCGTTGTGGTTGCCGATGAAGAGATTTCTGCGGAGAACAAGAACGGCTTGATGCGACGACAAATGGTCATTTGATGGTCGTAGCCGATGACTGAGACCGAGCTTTAGTTTGGAACAGGAATTCAGTAGCTAGTGGGGTTGGGGAGGCCTCATAGGTCAGTGCACCATCGAGTGAGGATGCAATGTGGAGTAACAATCGTGGAGAAACACCGAAATGACTCACCTCGTATTCAGGTCAAATTCAGAATCCCATTAACTCCATCAAGAACACACTTGCTCGTCGACCCAACGACCCACACGCCTGGTTGCAGCTCCAGTTGCTAAATGGCCTTCGGATACATTTGGAATTCCACATAGTCTCCCCCGCTCCACATCAGTCAGCGACAAGGACATTATTCACTTAGCTCGTCAAGTATCTGCTGAACACGTCTTCAGTCGTGTCGTGAAATGACTTCACACCCCCCCCCCCCCCCCCTCCACGCGCCACACTGCGCCGTCACATTTTTACGACGGAAAACTATCTAGATTCGCTCCCAACCAAAAAACAAGCTAGAGACAAACCCGCATGTGTCTCAAAAATTACATCCGTGCGTCTCGTTGTGCTCTCTCCCGTTACCATGTGTCAAATGGCTCGCCTATGCCAACACATCATCATCATCTTCCTTTCGCAAGTTATTTATCACATATCGTTCCATTTGCACTAGATCTCGTCTCCCCTCCCACTCTGCACACACACCCACCCACATCCACACACTCAGAGAGAGAGAGAGAGGGAGAGAAACACTTTTTACGACTTTTCCTTGAGATATCAGGAAACGCCATAAAACGGAATAAAATGCCCGCTCTCGTACGTTTCCCGCGTGGAATTCCTCCTTCCGTAGGCTTTCGCCATAAATTCCGCTCATAAAAACCGCCTTGAGCTCCAAAAAATTCCAATTTTTTTTTTCTCTCTTTCTTTTTGCACTTTTTCACTTCGCCCCTTGCAGCATCGTCGTGGTCCTGCGAAAGTGTGTGTTTGGTCTTGATTCACATTTTATGCTGTACCGCCCCCCAAATTGAAGCTAGATACTTATTCCAACTCTCGGAGAGAGAAATATGAAACATTTTTCAGTTGCCACGTGACACATGAGCGTCAGGCAGCGTTACGGCGGCGCTAATAAAACTGACATTTCATTGTGGTGGTGGTGGTGCACAGGATGTTCGCCTAGATAACAATACCCACGAGAGGCGATGCCAATACAACCGCAAATGCACACACGGCCCCACTCGCGGCGAAGGGCACGCACAGGCTCACGCATAATCATTTCACATTTACGACAGAAGGACCCTCTGTGTGTTGTCCTTCCAACAACCTTGTCCCGACAAGCGAAATGACGGCGTGTTAGATGGAGTTCGAAAGACGGTGACGGAGCGAACGGGCGAGAGGTGTTTGTTTCACTTAAATGCGGTCCGTGAACTGACGCAACAGCGGCAGCATCGGAACAAAACGCCGAGATGGGGCAACTAATGAAAATGAAATTTTATTCGCACATGCTTTTCCGCGCGACCATATATCCTTATTTCGCGCGAGCGAAACGCCGCCGTGGCTGTCGAGTGGTGGGGGGGAGGGCTAGACAAAGGGATGCGTGCGTGTGCTTGGGTTTATGAGACAGGAGTTGGGGAGCGCCAAGATCACAAGCGCGGCCCGTCTTGCGCGTCGTTGTTTGACGACGATGCCTGATGTCCTTTGAAGAGAGACAAGCATAAGGAATTTTGATAAGCAATCACTTGGGTCGTAACTCGTTTTTGTAGCGACGGGATGGCACACAGAGATTAAGGAAGCGCGCGAAAGCTTACTTAGGCATTTATTTTTCAGATCGTCGAGGTGTGAGGATGAATAATCTGCGTGGAGTGCCGAAGTTGCGACAAGAAGCTAAAATCTTTTTTGGAGAGTCGAGGATGAGGATGAGGATGAGGATGAGGATGAGGATGAGGATGAGGATGAGGATGAGGATGAGGATGAGGATGAGGATGAGGATGAGGATGAGGATGAGGATGAGGATGAGGATGAGGATGAGGATGAGGATGAGGATGAGGATGAGGATGAGGATGAGGATGAGGATGAGGATGAGGATGAGGATGAGGATGAGGATGAGGATGAGGATGAGGATGAGGATGAGGATGAGGATGAGGATGAGGATGATGATGAGGATGAGGATGAGGATGAGGATGAGGATGAGGATGAGGATGAGGATGAGGATGAGGATGAGGATGAGGATGAGGATGAGGATGAGGATGAGGATGAGGATGAGGATGAGGATGAGGATGAGGATGAGGATGAGGATGAGGATGAGGATGAGGATGAGGATGAGGATGAGGATGAGGATGAGGATGAGGATGAGGATGAGGATGAGGATGAGGATGAGGATGAGGATGAGGATGAGGATGAGGATGAGGATGAGGATGAGGATGAGGATGAGGATGAGGATGAGGATGAGGATGAGGATGAGGATGAGGATGAGGATGAGGATGAGGATGAGGATGAGGATGAGGATGAGGATGAGGATGAGGATGAGGATGAGGATGAGGATGAGGATGAGGATGAGGATGAGGATGAGGATGAGGATGAGGATGAGGATGAGGATGAGGATGAGGATGAGGATGAGGATGAGGATGAGGATGAGGATGAGGATGAGGATGAGGATGAGGATGAGGATGAGGATGAGGATGAGGATGAGGATGAGGATGAGGATGAGGATGAGGATGAGGATGAGGATGAGGATGAGGATGAGGATGAGGATGAGGATGAGGATGAGGATGAGGATGAGGATGAGGATGAGGATGAGGATGAGGATGAGGATGAGGATGAGGATGAGGATGAGGATGAGGATGAGGATGAGGATGAGGATGAGGATGAGGATGAGGATGAGGATGAGGATGAGGATGAGGATGAGGATGAGGATGAGGATGAGGATGAGGATGAGGATGAGGATGAGGATGAGGATGAGGATGACGCTTGACGCTTGACGCTTGACGCTTGACGCTTGACGCTTGACGCTTGACGCTTGACGCTTGACGCTTGACGCTTGACGCTTGACGCTTGACGCTTGACGCTTGACGCTTGACGCTTGACGCTTGACGCTTGACGCTTGACGCTTGACGCTTGACGCTTGACGCTTGACACTTGACGCTTGACGCTTGACGCTTGACGCTTGACGCTTGACGCTTGACGCTTGACGCTTGACGCTTGACGCTTGACGCTTGACGCTTGACGCTTGACGCTTGACGCTTGACGCTTGACGCTTGACGCTTGACGCTTGACGCTTGACGCTTGACGCTTGACGCTTGACGCTTGACGCTTGACGCTTGACGCTTGACGCTTGACGCTTGACGCTTGACGCTTGACGCTTGACGCTTGACGCTTGACGCTTGACGCTTGACGCTTGACGCTTGACGCTTGACGCTTGACGCTTGACGCTTGACGTTTGACGCTTGACGCTTGACGCTTGACGCTTGACGCTTGACGATTGAGGGACATGCGTTGACAAACAAGTACGCTACGCAGGAACGGAATAAATCAACAAAACTTTCCTCAAATTACCACCTTACTCCATCCACACTCGTTGAAGCTGATGCTTCAATAAATCCACTGGTCTTCGGTTACAAGACAACTTCTCCTCGTTTACACAATTCGTCAGAGTAACACGTAGTGAACACCAACAGAAAGGTTCATTAATTAGCCTCATCCGTCCTCCTCCCCTGTGGTAGTTCTGTGCCTCACCCCGACTGCGGTTGCTCCAAGGACACACTACGGTACGTGCACCCGCGAGTGCCACCAGGAGAGCTCCAGTTTTTTTTTTATTAAATTAGACTTCTGGTGATTTATTTATCCTGGGAACTGAGAAAGTTACCCGAGTCTACCTTCTTCCATCCACGCATCGACCCACATGAGTGCGGCCGAGGGGTGGGCGTGAGTGCTGTGTGGAATTACAAAATTAACCCTTCGTCTCACTCACCGAGTGAGTCGTGGGGTGTATCTCCTGACACACAGCCCCCCGATAAGACATTCCCCGGCACAAACGCAGACATTAGGGATAACGAACCCAACACCCATCGACTCGTTGGCCCGTCTCGCAGAGCAGTCTATAGTGGAACTTCTTCTTCGTCGAAAAGATATTCAGTATCCGCCAACGTGTGCCGTGTCCTGATAAAATGAGAACAACATAGATTTATGACCGCTCTTCCTTCAAGGAGACGACGGCGGAGGACACACCATCAACGCCATCGACCCCCGCCCAAGTGAAGAGAAAGTAGCACGTGTGTGCGATAGTTTGCGTCATGCAACTCAATTGATACTCTCGCACACACCAAAGCTCCTCTGCCGCTGTTGCACTGGGAGCGCTTGGCTAAGGACTTCAGATTCCCCGAGGCCTATCCACCCCAGGTGGAGGGGAGCGATATTCATCCTCATCCAGTCTAGCACCATTCCGTCATAAATGAGCATTTATCACTTCCATTGAAAGGATGGGCGTTCGCACTGGGCTGTGTGTGGGGCTGGGGCTGGATGTTCTGTGCGCCCACCTCTGGAAGCACTTCGACGGCAGGACAAAGGCCCACTTTATGATGTTCTTCCGGGGCGCATGTCGTGTAATCATAATTTATATCTGTAACCTGGATTTGGATTCGATTTTTCATATTGCGCCCCCCAGGGGGTGTGTTAGTTTCGTTAGCTCTTCAGGGATGGCGCTGGATAATAGGCCGGTGTGTGGGGTTGGGTGCAGGACAAGGACGACGGTAAATCAGGGCCGTTGGGGTAGTTTGGATGAAAATGATTGATTTGCGGTGCAGACGTTTTTATAGCTCGGGATGAAAGGTTGTCGGATGATCAATTGTTTTTTTTTTTTGTTTTTGTTGTTTTTTGGGGGGAATACTAGCGGCTTGTGGGGATCATGTGGTGCATACATGTGGAGGCAAAGGAACGGCGAGGGAAAGGCACCAACGAACGGGAAATAAATATAAACGCCAATTACGTTTGAATGCTAAAAGTTATGGTCAATGATTGGAGGGATGTACGTGATGGCGTGGGAGTGAGGAGAGGGTGAGTTTGATTTCGATTTCAAGGTGACCTTTAAGTCGGACTTTAACGACTCCTTGAATGTGGATTTTGGGGTAGACGATGGTGGACCAATTGTGACTTAAAAAGAAAACTGCAGAGTTCCTGATAGCCTCCTGATAGGATTCTCAAAAGTTTGAGACTGTTCCTTGGGTTTATTCGTATTCGGTCGGCTCGGTCTTTCCTTGTTTCTCAGACTAGGAGATTTGGTTTCAGGAACTTCTTAGAAAGAATATTCGCGTTCATTTGCTGGATGTAGCCAAGCCAGTACTGGTGATGGGTTTTCTGACTTGGTTGGCTTCCTTGTTACTTTCAATTATGTCCTCGGAGTCCGTGGCAGACTTGAAGCGCCTTTCCATACGATATCCAACCAAGCGGCCTTAACTCCATTATGGCCACGACATGACAAATGATACTTATTTTATGTAAAGAGCGTCCGACAATAGAACAGCAACGATAACAAAAATCTTCCCTGACAGGCCGGACGACGATGCGTCTGTCTGCCACTTCATGATCCAGTTCTGCGTTCAATAGATAGTCACTATTGTGGAAAGTGAGTGAGTGTCTCTTCCTGCTGTGCTATTCACTCGAAGTGATGACCATCTCTAATTAAGTGTGACATTTTCTACTTGCGGATAAACCTCGTAAGGATCAGGAACTGCCAGACTCCTTGGACGTCTGTGGGAGCCAGAACCACGACGGCAGTCTTCAGTTGGACTGTTAAACGGTGATGAAAACAATAATAACGCAGGCAGAATGTTCCACAGGCGAGAGTTCCATTCACCCGATCGTACCGAGGTCAATATAGCATATCAAGCCTAGATGATCAGGTAGGGTGCATGCTCCGGCTCAAGACATGGTTGGAGGAAAGCATGCCCGATTTTAGAGACACAAGTCTCCTAAACATCGCATATAAGATGTTCTCTGAAGTTTTGTGAGCTTGCCTGAAGCCCTTTATAAATAATCTGACCACAACATTGTGGCAGCATGCCAGGGAAGTCCACAATGGACCAAATCTTTGGCAAATCCTAGAAGCCACACAAAAAGTTCAAATCGACACCCACCATCTATTCGTCGATTTCAGGGTCGCGTATGACAGTGTGACATGCATAGAGGTGACCTATACAACACCATATCTACTTTTGACATTCCTGCCAAGCTCGTCGAGTTGTGGAGTATGGCGACAGATAATTCTCGCTGGTCATCGATGAAGCTCAATTTCATGTCAAAAAAGGATTTCGACAAGGCGACGCGACGTCATGTGACTTCTTCAACTTCATTCTGAGACTGAGACTGAGACTGAGACTCACACGCCAATACTAGAGGTACGATTTTTCCGAACTGCGTACAACTTTTAGTGTACGCCCATGACATTGACGTGGTGGCGTTTGCTGCTATTGACGCGGAAGTGACTAAGCTGCCTGGAGGTGAATGAGGGCAAATCGAAGTATGTGCTGTCCTCAGGAAGGGAAATACAATATCGCCGTCTTGGACAGAGCGACACAATGGGCCGCTATAATTTCGAGGCAGAGAGCGTCCGCGTCTAAGGTGGAGCACCCTGGAGAAGGACGTCAACCCAATTGGTGTGCGCAGCTGGAGGCAGTTAACCAGAGTCAGAGATCGCGCTAACTGAACTGAAGAGGCTAAGTCTATAGCGCCACACGACGAAGAAGAAGTAAGAAATACAAGAACCACCAATACAGAATAAGGTTAGCGGAAAATTAGAGTAGATCATCGACACAACTAGGCCAGGATCTGACAATTCGATTGATGGGAACAGGTCCAGGTTTTGTCGAACTTAGCAATCACATCCAGCTGTCAAAACATTCAGTAAGGTTGGACATTTCAACATGCATCGCTTCACACTTGCCGAACATGCGGAAATTATTGAAATTTACTATCGAAATTCTGGTGAATACCCACGTGAATTTCGGTCGTTCGTGCCTGGTTTCTGTTTAGAGGCAATTCGTCCCACTTTTGGACCATCCACCATCTTTTAAAACCCATCCACCAACTGGACAGAGATTGGTTCAAATTGGAGAAAACTTTGTCGCCGTAGCGTATCGAAGAAGATCAGCTGAATTTGGCCATTGCCACATAGTCAATCCGGTTTAATTTGCCGTTGAATCTGGCCATGACAACATCGATATATCCGAGCTGTGGTTACAACAAGACGGTGCTACAAGCTATGCTGGGTGACTGATTCACCTCAAGTCGAACGTTCATCAATTGAATGCTGCAATCACGACTCAATTTTTTTCTCTGGTCTACGTCAAGTCCTTAGTCTAACCAGCCAACAACTGTGCCCGAGCTCGAGGTCAACATTCGAATTGGAATAACATCGCATATTTTGGGCCGAGTTATCAAAAATTACACCGAGCAATGCCAGCAAAACTGAGGTGGCCATTTGAATGACTATTTTATACACAATGTCATGAATGCAGCTTCGAAATAAAGCCGGAATCAATTCAATATCTCACAAGGTTGTTGTTTTATTTGAATTTCTTTTCCTATCGTTCTCATCTGGTCACATTGTATAGAACGATAGTTTACTCAAATCTGCAACTATTCAGCAAAAGGTGAGGGTGCTGATGGAAACAACGGTTTACATATTTTTTTAATGTTGTCAATATTTTCGAAATAGTAATAATTTTTGAAGATTGTGTTTTATTTTCGTTTATTGGAAGAACTGTGTGAATAACCTTTTCGTTGGTCTTGTGAATTGATGCCAACATTTAGGTCCATCTGATCCAGTATTCATCGTCGATCCCGACAAACCTGGTTTCGGCTAGGGATTCGAGTACCTCCACCACAACGGGCCATTGGTCAACCTCCATTTTTACTTTGTTTATTAACACGTTGTCGATACGAAATCGGTCGCTGTTATGTTTCTTCTTAGTGAATGTTACTAGTGCATGTAACCATACCTGTCGAGGGCACCAAGAATCACCTCTTTTCTTCAGTTTATCGGACGGGATTCGACTCCATAGAGGAACCTAAAAGTCGTCCCTGACTGACAAAATAAAAAAATCGCTTCTGCTCATTCCACTAGTTCAGCAGATCTCATGGTACAAATACTGCAAAAAAAGTCAACGAAACTGACCCCAGCCATATCTTCATTTCTCATTCAATCCACAGCATCTGACACTTTTCCCTGTGACTTGTTGAAATGTCACAGTTTGACAGTCTCTGCTGCTTTGCCACTCATACGCTCGCTTCCACTCCGCAGATATCTGCAAATTTTCGATATCCCCTCCAAAATCGCACTCATTCCCCATCGGCTTCCCCACTCGTTCTCTTCCAAAAGAGACACTCAACAGATTCTCTTTGCCCCCATCAACCGGCTCAAACCGATTCGAGTTCCACTCAATTCTCTTCAGCTTGCAGCCGAGTTCTTCATCATTTCCCACTCATGCTCTGCAGAGGTCGCTCGATGACGGCTGACGTTCTCTCTCTCGGACGTTTTCACTCTCTTGGGTGCAAAAATCGATGAAACAATGGCAAACGGGTGGCATTGGCAGAAGGTTGACTCGAGGGTGGCACTGTGTGAACCTGGCAAGAGGAAAACTCTGAAAAGGGCACACGGCTTGTGAAAAATTGAAGAACACAAGCGCAAGCAAAAAAAAAATATTCTGATTTCAGGGATATTCCCGCTCGGGGAACGAAGCGGAGCGTGGTCGAGTTGTTCAAAGTTGCACAACTCCACGGGAGTGTGATGGAGACGGGAGGCCACCACCCGGTCGCCCATTTAACGGGTTCCCGGGCATGCTGTGCGACTTCCTTCCGATAAATATAACTTGACCTACATTTCCCATCCTTAACGGGATTATTACGTAAAATCCATTTTCGGGATGAAACCGAATCACAGTCGGAGACACTGACACTCGGACGATAGGTTCGGATGTGGAAAGAAGAAGAGTGATGCTTATGCATGCCCTGTGACGGGAGGACGGACTGGGAGGATGACCAAGGATGACAGATTTTAATCGAGCAAATTGAGTCTGCAGTCACATTCCTAACCCGAATTCGGTCGGACTTCCTGCCTGCTCCTCACTGCTCCTCGGTCGCAATGGAGCCCCGAAGGAAAGTTGTTCCCTTTAATTGGACAGGGGATGTCATCAGAGGGGCTACGGGTGGGTGGTGGAGTTGTTTAGCTGTGTGCTGAGTAGATCCGCATTAATTGCGGTTTCAAGTGGGTAAATAAAACTGATGTCCTGCTGAGAGCGTACGCTTGTCGCAGTCGAAGACAGTGGCCAGGAGACGGAAGACAGGAGTGCTGCAGTCTGAGACATGACAGGAGATGCAGGCTAGCTGCTTGTCCAGGGAGTTGATTTGGTTGAATAACTTTGAGAACCTTCGGGGGCAGTGATGCTTGGATGAGAACACATACTTCGGGCTTGGTGGAATTGCACTAACAAATGCTAGAAGCTTCAAGAATACTTGGAAAATGCGCGGTCGATCGCACTCTACAGTCGAGTAGCATGTTTTATTTAAATTGAACGAGGCGATACAAAAAGGAATTCGTTTCTCAAAAGAGATCGGTTTAAGCTGATGGCTGCAACAAAGACAATAGTCGGGATGTGTGGCGTCCGTGGGATTGTGGGTCTGTGCGTGCAGTCATACGCGCTTGAACCTCAGCGTCCAGGTTCGAATCTGCCCAAAGAGAATAACTGCATAAAACTGTAGGTCGCTTCCACTCGTGAGAGAACATTAGGCACGCACAACGCGATTGGTTACAGGGAAGTTAGGCTAGTCGGGATGTATACGAAGCCCTTTAAGACAGTCGATGATCTATCTGATGTCAGTATTTCCAGTGAATAGAGCAGTACTTCAATAGTGTCTTTCTTTCTGGGATTTTATTGATTTTTCTCTTCGCAGCAGAGTCACTCTATAACTGGTCCTTTCCGGACTCGGAATGCTGCCGACCAAAAGAGATGCTCGTCCAAGACATGGCATAGCATAGAGTCCATGTATGAGACGAGGCAAATTGACGAAGTTAGGAAATCTTATTATATCCTACGTGAAATTGGATCTAACATGATTCCGGAAGGTTTATTAATCTGGAGTAGGTACTCTTCTTGTAGTACAAAGCTTTGATTTGGCCAGTCCCATTATATGGAGCCAAAAGTTGAACGTTAAAAAAACTGCAGAGCTGATTCTTGGTGCCTTCTACGTCGGATACATGGCTGAAACTGGAAGCAGCGCAGGGTAATGCACCTATTGCTCAGGCTCAGACTCTCCATGGCTTGAGAAGCAAGCAACCAGTCTTCTTCTAGCCTTGACCATAGGTCGCAATTGCTAAGCGATACAGTTCGGGACGTCTAAAAAAACTAAACAACATGGAATCCACTGCCTGTCCACTCGATAACGTTGATGGAGCGCAGCGCTCTTAGCTTTGTTGAATAAACGAAGTGGATAATGAACTCCTTCTCAATCGACTGTGAGGCCAATCTTCTAGTCTGCTCAGATTCTAGTAAGACTTCTCGGCAACTGTTTCTTCTTCTTTAAGTGGTATCTACTTTAATCCGGAATACAACTGAATCTCAGACTTCGTGCCTTCACAACCAGCTGTAGATATTCCAAATTTATTGAGGTCTCCTTCAACTGTTGGCAATGATTGTGTGGTCGTCGTTTGCTGTGGTACCCATCCAGATTGGATTACGATACTATTTGAGTACGAACCTCGTCTAAGCGTTGAATTCGAAAACGCTTCCCTAGAACAATGATTCAGTACATAGTGCACATAGATGAGCAACAGTACCAATGACAAAGTCCAGTATCTTGCTTTCGAACCAAACAAGGGCTACTTCATTCGCTGCTAGGTCCTTCTAACAATAATATTGGTGGCGCTACGTTCTGACATGGAATTGAGCCTAACTTCTACAGCAATCACTCGTGTTAGGCAGGCTATTGTCCTCTCAGGAGTGGAATGGGCTTAGAGTTCCACTCCAAGCGACGATGCATTTTCTAGGCAGTTAGACTCTCCAAGCATTGTCAGTGACCCGAAGAGGTGAAACATTGACTTACCAAAGTTGTTCGTGATTGGAATTGGAACTAGGCTCTAAGTCCCGGGCCATCACGGGAAATGCGACCGCCGATGAACTTGCTGCACTGGCACTGCCTGTGCCCTTGGTTAGAGCTGCCATCGATGGTTGGTCCCTCGAGTGCACAACCGGAGGTGGCATGATTCTCCAGAATTTAGACAGACCAAGCGCATGCTCCCTTACGTATGTAAGAAATCCGCGACATTCTTGTTATCTCTGGACAGAAAATACTGCAGACGACTTACATGTTCACAAAATGGTCGCTACATCGTCGCCAAACACTTAAATGCTCTTGGCCTAGGCAATGAAACCCTCTGAACCGCATGTGGAGACTACGACACTGCAGAGCACTTCCTCTGGCACTATCCTGTCTTTTCTCGGTTCGGTACTGATAAGGTGAGACCTGCTAATGTTCCTCATCACAGAAGTGCCTGATGGTCTTCAGGAGAAATTCCAGCAAAATTAGGTTGCTGCCTGGTAGTACAATGGACCAGTTTCTAAGTCTGATCCTGAAAAAATAAAATAAGTAATCATACGTTTGCTCCGACGCCGCATCCTCATCTTCGAACGGGCGGAATTAGTACCGCCGATTTCACGTAATCAAGTTATGTACGTGAAATTAGCTTGTGCGTTAAATACCATGTGGCACGTATTTCGTGACTTAATTCACGTTAATCTAAGTACACGTGAATTTACAATTTTTTTTTACCACATTTAAAATTCTTCTTATGTAAATGGGCGACGCTACAGTCCGAGGTGGAGCATGATCTAGTTTCTGCAGCCACCACTCCTGTTCCGCCAGCTATTGTTCTATCACCAGTGGATGGGACCTACAGTTTTATGTCGACTCCGAACTGCGAAGTTTGGTTCTAGATAGCAGGCAAAATCTTTGAGAATGTTTACAGCCGTGAACACCGGCGTAATAGTCAACGAACCACAAAACAACGCTACGGCGACAACTTCTTCCTTAAATTTCACGTAATCACGTAAATTAATTTCACGTATATTTGGGACACACGTGATAATGAGAACTTGGCATGTAAGGGAGTGCGTGATACGTGAATTTATGTAATTAGATATACGCTTAGACTGTAGTCAGGATATACACACTTACATAGGCTACATAGCAAGTGATCTATGCAAAAGCCTATCACCTAGCCCTCATACGTAATCTGTTGAAAAATGACTGGAAACAATTTAATAGCCTACTCCTAGTTTGTGATGCCCCGTCTGGCATTGCTAGCACTTCTGCAGCAAAGAGTTCACAGAATCATTCGCTCAAGCATTCACATAAAAGCAAGGGACTGTACTGAATCGTTCATTGACGGAAATGCTTCAATATCCATTTTTTAACTACGTCATGCAGTGATCGACATCGACCCCCGGACTCTCAATGGAACCAGCACACCCTCGGTCGTGGTACGGATGTTGAAGTACATAGGTAGGTAGTTAGGTAGTTAGGTGCCCTTACGGCCTTGCGGCCGTGGCTTACTGAGTATAACTGAAGGAATATCCTTTCCTACTTTAAAGAAGTGTTCGAATTGAAAAAAAAAACAATGAATCTAAGGACAAGACATCGCAAAGCTCAAAGCGCGTACCTGTTGCAATGACTTATTGATTTGATGGACAAACTGCTTGGAAATAGGTGAAATTAAGCGACAAACACAATGAAAAGCCTATTCAATAAAGGTCTCTGGTCGTCCTTGCTGACTACAACTCGTCCCCATCCTTTTCGTCTACAATTCTGGTCCGCACCATTTGAAGTCCCACAGCAAAGATTCAACCAATTTTGTAAAACAAGCAATTCTGGAGTTCCTAAGAATCAGAACAATTAAATCCCATGCACTCGGTTTAAAATCCCAAAAACATAAACTCCGAATACCTTAGATGAACCCTCATCTAGCAAGCGTCCCTCCCACAACCGACTGCCCGACAAATTGAATGAACTCAACCGAACAAAGCGAGCGAGAGAGAGAGAGAGACCACAATCATAATCCACCCGCACAGAGCTCTGAGTCTATGGAAATAACTCCAAGATCCTCCCGAGTCCTCTGCTGTGTCAGATTTAATTGAATACCAATGCAAGAGACCAGACCAGTCTCTGGGTCACAAAATTATCCTCTCAACTTCATCGTCCTTCGCCCATCCTACAACGAATCCGATATCATCAAGACCAGAGCAAAAAAAAAAGACAGAAAAAAAGAATTAAATTCATCATTCAACCCAGCACACAAAGCCCCGAGCTGTGCTGACATTCCATTCGAAGAGCATTCCTTCTTCAAAAGAAATTCTGGAAATCAATACGCCATGGAGCAGCAGCAGCAGCAGCAGCAAGAGGAACACACAGTCCCTTGAGGAGAGTTGTCCACTCTGGCTGAGAAGAGGCTGCAGGTCCTGCCATGGAATAATTTTAGAATTTTACAACATTTTTACAAGCCCAACAGCAGAAGAAGAATAGCACACAAAGAGTACACCAGCAGTCAGTCCAAGTCCAAGGAGCACAATAAAAAGCAAAACAGGATCAAAATACACAAATCTCTGAGCGCACATTTCCGATTCTACTTAACCCCTTACGTAATGCTAAATGCTGTACAGCCAACCCTCAGGTCGCCAGCCGATGGAAGGCGCAAAGGATGAGGCCATCTCCACACCCCCTCCCGTCCGTTGAGGGATGTGAGATGGGACCAACGAGGTGGGGGCAGAGAGAAGGATTCCATTTCAAAAACTTCGGGTCTCCGAATGAAATTTATATCTGGGCCATTTGCTTTCTTAGAAACAACCACACCACCGACAGTAAGTCCCATGTACACACAAACAAACACTCACACACACACACATTCAGCCGTACATCGTAGCAAATCGCAGTAAGGACATTCTAAGAGCATATCCTTCGGAAACAAAAACAAAGAAATAATTCACTCACAGTCTGTCCGCTTGTGTACGCCTCCTGTCCCGTGTTTGTCGCTCCACACTCCACACTCCGCACTCGAACCTAAGACCTTGGCACACTCATCCCCAGCCCAGGCCCAACCGGCGGTAGCACCCCTTCGCCCAGTCGCCTCACTGTCAGCAAACCGTAATGTATGCTGTCGGAATCTCACTTCAACCATAAAACCCATAAAACTGACTCGCACAGCAAATGCAGGTTTTGTTTTCAAGGGGGCCTCACCTTGGGCTGCGGGCGAGCTGAAGGATGACGACGACAAAACATTCGGAGGTATTCTCGTTGCGTGAGTGTGTGTGTTGGTGGGAAAGGGTGCAAAGCAGGTACACGAGTAGGCCAGCCTATGAGCATCCTTGGAAGACGACGATGGCACACTCACTCAGTCCCGACCGAGGCCAGTGTGTTTGAGTGGAGACCCATAAACTCTGGTCAACCCTTTTAGTGCTTAAGTAATGTGAAAACTTGCTTGCTTGGAAAATATTAATTATCCCGTTGAAGGGTGACGGCGGCGGTGGAAGAGGTGCTCTCGTTCAAATTAAGTCAATGATACTCCGAGAGGTGAGGCACTAGTGGGGGCTGTCTGAACAAGTTGCTCTAGGAAAAACAATTTCCCAAACGTTGGACTTCTTCGTCGCTCCCACGTGGCGATCATTCCCAGGAAACGGGGTCTTAGGAGGTCAGTCTCATTGGTTTACCCAGACGTCTAGGCACACTGTAGGCTTTGTGTCGGGTCATGATTGACGATCTACTGTAGCTCATGCAAAGTGAGGCAATTGGGTCATATTCATTATTCTAATTTATATGTTTTATATACTATGTTCATTATTCTATGCTATTCTATGTTATTCTATTATATGTCGCATGTCTTATGTCATGTGTCCTATGCTGTATAGTTCTTGTTGTTTTTTCTGTGGTAATTATGTTTGTTCTATGCTCATTATTCCATGTTTTCTATATGTCCTATCTAAATGATTCACGTTCTATGTTCTTGCTCAATTTCTAGGATTATGTTTAATGAATGAATGAATTTCTACTAAACTCTCAGTTCGTCGTTCCATGTTCTATGTTTTTAATATACGCACATATATTTTATGATTTTGCTATGTTCTACGTTGGTCGATTATTTATTATTATTTTCTTTGTACCTTATTTGCTTCTGATACGTACTCATGTGGCTGTCCCATGTTCAATAAAGTTTACCTTTCCATGTTTTTAGTTCTATGTCATATGTTTCTTATTATTATATGTCCTGTTTTTTGTCCTATGTTATTGATTCACGTTATATGTTTTTGCTCAAGTTCTATAGAAGACTTTAAACTGAACTCTCGGTTCGTCATTGCATGTTCTATGTTTTTGATATATGTACGTACATATGTTCGTCGCTTATTCGCATTCCTTGTCTGTCTACCTTATAAGCTTTTATTACGTAATCATGTTTTTGTCCAAATCTTGTTTAACTTTCTATGTTTTTACGTCATTCATGTGCTTCTTGTTTCCAGTATGATCTGCTGCTTGTCCCATTTTCTATGTTTGAAGTCCTAGTTTGTGCTACATACTCAATGTGTTTGTGTCAAGTTATAGGATTGTGTTCTATGTTCTATGTTTTTGTTCTGTATTATCTGTGTTCATGTTATATTTTCCGTATTTCTTATTCTTGTTCTGTGTTTTTGTTCCATGTTCTATAATCTATGTTTTTCTACGTTCTCTTTTCTCATGACTGCTGATTTGTTTGACGTCCCCCAATTAGGCAAAAATGGCAGCAGCGTGGTCATGCCATAGCTGCGTCGTATCCCGCACCAAAAGTCCATGGTTCAGTCCCAGACACACCAACTTCCATTTTCACGGCACCGCCTCTCTGGGAAAAAAAATATGAATTTTCGCGAGTTAGCGCGACTAATTAACAGACACCCGCCAGCGCTCATCGCAGACAATCAACGAGCATTTGGAAAATTAATTAATTGCCAGCGGCGTACAAAGGACATCACCATTAAAGGCTCAAAAAGTCAGCAACTGTCATAATTTCATTAGCAACGCATCACGAATCGACAGGGCGGCAGCCGCACCAATTACGCTCAATTCATTCACCCACAGGATCCCGTCAACGAGCGAATGCCATACGTTCGTTAGACGCGCCGCGCGCCTCCCCAAAACGCGACTCACTCGCTTGTGAAATTAAAGACAACTCCACCCGCCCGCCAGTAATGACAGCGATGATCCTTTCATCCAGCCAACCCATCACCGCCCACCGTTCATCGACTGTTATAAAATTTAAATTAGACACCAGCCCGGCGCATAAGAAGAAATTAAGCCACAATGACAGGACTAACAAGCAGCAGAGCACCCGGAGCCCTGCCTTTGATGTCCTCACACAGATTGCCCGCAGCAGGTGTGGAATGTTCTTCTGCTTGCTCCCAAACCCCCAACCCAAGCCACCGGCGGGTACGGCCAAGGATAACAAAGAAACCATCCGAAGATTCGTGGAACGATTTGAATTTCATCAATCCTCGTAAAAGTTTATGTGCGACTCTTGATTCAGCCGAAAACAAAAATTCCCATTACCTTACGCAGAACTCACACTGGGAAGTGTATCGGTTTGTGTGTGCGTTGAGGGAATGTATCCTTAAAATGCAAAACGAAATCCATTCGGCAACAAGAGGGAGACTGAGAGGTGTTCTCTCAATTCGTCCTTCGTTCCACGTTCCTCGTGCCTCGTGCCTCGTGCCTCGTCCCTTTGTCTCAAGTGCTGTTGGCATTTATTCTGTATATTGCCCCATCGATGCATGCAGCGTGTGTTCGCTTGTGAGCCCGACAGAGGGAGAGAGAGAGAGAGGTTAAAACCCCAAAAAAAGAATAGAAAACGAAGGATCTAAGGATATATTCGGGTGTACGTGGCGAAACCTCTTGTGTAGCCCTTTTGTACGGGGATCGCAAAGCCATTACCGGTTAACAAATGCAAAGACTTTCTGCTTCACCATCCCCCCGGCCGGGCGCGGTGGGCGGGTGTTGGGGAATCAATAGGAAACAGTCAAGAGTCCTTTTTCTCGGGTGATTCCTTCGGTTCCTTATGTAAGAGATTCATTTCCACTTTTATACAATTTCAAACGAGAGAGGTCCTGCATGGCTGTGGAGGGACTGGGGGAGGGCACGAACGTAGGTTAAACATAACAGTGACAGTTATTCTGATAAGGTAACTCTCAAAGGGGTCATGAAGAGAGAATAACTCACCGTTAACCTGGCGCAGGACACCCCTTCACCGGCGAAGGTGAACGACGAAGACACAGTCAGGAGTTGAGATGCTGCCATCAAATGAAATTCGTCCTTTGGATTGACTGGAGTTCCGGTTTATTCGTCCTTTTTCTCCTTCGCTTCTTTCCAGATTTCACTTCTCGGATAAGATTCTTATCGTTAGCTGGTGCTGAGGTGTATACATTTGTTTTTTTTTGTGTGAAGTTGGGTGGCTCGTTAAGTGGACACGATTGAAGATCTGGAAGCAGTGAGTCCCTTCTGTCTGGGGATGTTAGTCAGAATTAATCGCGAAGCATGTGTTGTTCTGGTCTCCTGTTGGTGCTGTGTTTCTGGACAGAATATTGGTGTGTCTGAATTTGAAGCTGGATGTGTTGTCCTGGCCGACATCACAAGCCTAATTCTATAGAGTCATCCAACTGACATCTGAGACTGGATATGTGGGGTCTAAAGCTTGTCTTGTTAGACCATTGACGGTGTATGCAAGAAGCACAATACTTCATTGCCACCCCTTTAGCGGTAGATAGTCCTTCAAGGTTATGCTTTGAAATCAGCGCTTCTTATCTACCAACATGTCGAAACATTTGCGGCATTGAGTGCGTTATAATGTTGCTCAATTGTTCAGCAAATGTGAAGAATGGTAACGCGACGCTGGCGCATTGCTTGAGTTGTAGGAGGACGGTAGCACCAACACAGAATTATTTTTCAGGCATTAACAGGCACTGAACGGGTAAAAATTGTGAAACTGGCTCTGTATCAAGTGTCCTAAGGTCTATCGGTTGACCATTATAGAATTGCTCGCTCAACAAAATATATGAAAGCCTTTGGTTAAAATGTTGGAGATGTTGTTATGGCCTGCGCTTCACTCAACATGTCACTCCGGCCAGCACGATCTCTCGCTGTCTCTAGTTTCGCACACCAAGCTGGCTAAGGTCTTCCTAGACTTGTGTGCGCCCCTTGTACGTGGACGACCTCTGTGGGGTTGGTCCACAAGCTCAGAGTCGAAGATTCTTTGAGCCGGAGCTAAGTTGTCCATGGCCCAGGACGGGGAGGATCAACGTCTTATACAGAGTTAACTTGGTCTTCCCAGAGTGAGCTCTATTACTCATTTGCCTCTTGAGCTCATAGAAACAGCGGTTGGCAAGAGTTATTCTGCGTTCGATCTCGGTACTGATGTTGCTTATACTGTTGACCGCAGAGCCGAGATAGACGAAGTCCTACACTACTTCATAGTTAAATCTGCCCAAGGTGACGTTCTGTCCAGGTGGACGATGGTGTGCATCTTTCCTCGTTGACATCAGATGACAGTTTGTTGTGGCCTTGTTTACCGCCAGACCCACTTTAGCCGCTTTCGTTTCAATGCCAACACACGCCTCATTGGCGGCTCTCTGTGTTCTACCAATCACTTCAGTTTCGTCCTCGTATGCTAGCTTGAACGGACTTCTGGAGGATCGTGCCTCTTGTGTTGGCGAGTGAGATCTTTCCAGGTCTGATATTGAAGAAGTCACATGACGGCGCGTCGCCTTGTCTAAAACCTTTTTTGACATTGAATGTCTCGGTGAGTTCATTACCGACCATGATGGAGCAGCGATCTCAATAACCAAATGTTAACAGATTTTTTTTTTGTCTGAAATCGAAGATGGGGAATTGGAAGACATATGGATTCAACAAGACTCACACAACGATGAGCATCATGTATGTTCCATTTTTAGTCTAAGGCTGCTCCTGTGCAGTTCTGCTCGATTAATGCGATGCCATTAATAAATCATTGACCTCACATTTTTGTGAATTTTATTTCCCGTGTATTTCCATTTTTATGCATTTCAACACGGTTTTTTTTTTTTTTGTTGTGAGTGCGTGCCTGACTGCATGCGGTTCGTATAAGTTTTAGTCGATGAGTCACATGTGCAATCTGTGTGCTTTATTGAACTTTATTGAAATTATAGATTAGCTGTTAAGTCACAGTAATGAAGCCTTAAGCTATACTTTCGGTTTTTGGAATAATAATGATAATACCAGCTTTGTTTTATAAGTGAGTGACATTTTCATTAAATTATATTTTTCGTCGTTTTTTTTATTTACAAACACAGCCTCCTTTTAGCTCAAATAAGCGTTTGTTTCAGTGGTGACCTCTTCGGTCGACCCAAATATCCAACGGCACAGCTAAAAGGTTTAGAAAGAGGAAACAGTAGCTAAAACTGGAGAATAAAAATGGTCAATTTGGTCAAATAGATCAATTTGGTGGCTAAACACGTGTGTACCCGTGCATTGTCTTCAAAGACCAGTACTTTTTTCTTCGCCAAATGTTCTCGTTTCTGCGTCAAATCAATGCCGAATATGTCCAAAAGCTGTGAATAATATTCGGCGGAGAAATGTAATGTTACCGTGAATCGATGGGAAAAAACACCGCGTGCGTTCCAAGATTTTGAGCCCATGGCCTTTTTGGCCGACACACCCACCTTGGTATCTCTCTTAATTTTTCATTAATTTCTGGGGTGGTGTAAGGGATCCATGGTTTGTCCACATTAACAAAACGGCGCAAAAACTAATTCGGATTAAGGCTGAACTTTCTAAGGCACTACATTGAAATGGTCACACGGTTGAGATTATGGTCGGGTGTAAGTAATCGTGAGATTTTTCATGTCAAAATACGCAGCGTGCTCAAAATTTGACAGTAGTCCATTCATAGTTGTCAATTGACAGAGCCAGAGTTGCATTTGAAGTTATAATAATAATATTGGTGGCGCTACAGCTCGTAGAGGGCCAGGGCCTAGCTTCTCAGCAACCACTCGTGTTGTGCGTGCTATTGTTCTATCACGGGTGGAAGGGACCTACAGTTTTATGCCGATTCCGAACGGCCAATTTTGAGAAGCTTTTTCTAGACAGTTATACTCTTTGAGCATTGTCAGTGACTCGAAAGAGGTGGGGCCGTGAAAAGTATTTTTTGTCGTACCAGGAATCGAACCTAGACAGGTAGGTCCAAGTGCATAGGAGTCGACGCACATACCCACAACGCCACGGGCCGCCACTGCATTTGAAGTTACTGCGTGGAAAATTCAATTTTTTTGAAATTTGTTTGGAAAATTCAAAAAGCCACTGACTTCTCAAACAGCCGTATTCCGTAGAGGACCTGAGCCTAGCTTGTGCATGCTATTGTCGTCTTACGAGTGGAGGGGACCTATTGTGTTATGCTGACTTGCTGCTGATTCCAACCAACCAAGTTTGAGAAGCTTTATCTAAACAACATTGGAAGTGTCTCGAAAGAGGTGGGCTTGGGAAGACTGTCGGTCGTACCGGGTATTGAAGTTAGACACCATGGCTTCAATGAGTTGACGGAGATACCCACTACGCCACAGCCACAGTCTTAGTATGCAAACCTCTTGCTTCGAGTGGGAAAGAGGGAACGCAAGTTTCGCTGAAAAGATGGCGCATGGAAGACAACTAGGTGTAAATAAACAACTAAGAGCACCGAGCTTTGGACTGAAGATGGTCGATTCCCCTTGAATCAATGGTCTCATAACTAAGTAAGAAACCAAATTCAATTCATGTATAAAGGCGAATTTCTACCACGAGCAAACCAACAACCGTACCATTTCGCTATCCAAAGGACAGTTGCTAAATTCCAGGGCATGTCCTCTCTGATTCACCCATTCGTTGCCCACCCTCTCTTTTGCTCAAGAGGGCAGTTTCTGTTGCTATTTGAGATGAGTGAGGAAAGGGATCATTTTGATTCCAGTTTAGTGCAGTATCGATCAGCACATGTTCGACAATGGAAGAGATTACCACCGGAAATGGATATGCTGTTCCAGATTTAGCGTATCCAGGATATACATGTTTACAAATTCTATGTTATCACAGACATGAGCATCGCTCAAAGGCAATTGTAAGAATAAGTAGGCGCCTTCCTATAGCGATGATCGTGAGAAAGCGAAAAACCTTTCAAGTCTCAAAGTTGAGTCCAGTCATTCAATCAGACAAACTAGTGTGCAGATCCAAAGCATTTCGTCTTTAAATGGCCTTTCACATTTGATGGCACTGTTTACTTAACAAAAACTCCTTCAACTAGTACTAGCCATCATCTGCTGTATTCTACAACCGACTCCGAGCTGGGATTTTTGTCCATGCACTCTGTACGCTTACATTGAATAAGTCGATAAATGCGAAAGGTTATAGAATCAAATGTCCCTCAGCTTCAAACAGGGGCCTCCTTTGACGTATTCAGTGCGTCAACAATCAGAGTCGGAAATCATAAAGGGCGCAATGGCGACTTGAATATAAGTCTACAAGCGACAATCAACCCCTTCGCAGACCACTTATAGGAGTTAGGGCCATATTTTGTCGGAAATATTCGTTTTCACAGAAATTCGGGATTAGTGTCCAAACAAAGAAATGCGAAAGAGAGCCATCAGCAAATCCTTTCAGTTAAGCACGACCAGCACGTGCAGCTCCACGCCGTCCTTTTCCTTTTCCTCTCCAGTAAACACTATTTATTCGGCACTCTCAGTCAAAGAATGAGATCAAGGGAGGGAAACAAGAATGAAAAAAAATTCGTGAAAATGAGAACGACTAGGATAATCTTTCTTCCACCTTCCGATTCCCCGACTGCCGCCCCACTCATCCTTGAAGCACTCATCTTGTGTATTCGGCTCTCGCATAGCATCCAAGCACCTCCAGCTAGGAGGCGACCCTCCTTTTTCGGGGGAATTTATTCAGAAAATGAAATTCTGTGTGCAACTGTCGTTAGCGTCATCATAACTGATAAAACCTCAGCATCCGCACAACGCTCACTGCAGGTGTGTGCGGCCTCGCCCAAGGACTCAGCGTCGGTAGCGGCGTGGGTCGGCCCTTTTCTTAGCTTTTTCCTCGCATTTTTCTTGTTTTTCGTTCTATTTGCTTGGATTTCCGTTTTGTTTTTCGGTGGTGGGGTGGAAAAAATGCAAATAATGGTGAAAAACAGCGCGAATGAGCTGCTGTGCTTCTTGCCACTGGCAGCGCTATTCACACACAGCCTGGGCGAGGGTGGAGTGGCATGGATTGTAGTGAACCTATTGATGACGAGCACCGCGGTTCAGTGAAGCCATTATGGCGTCGGGTGAATAGTTGATGCTTGGCTGATGATTGTGAATAATTTTTCGGGAATCCAATGAGTGGGGCGTGCTGGACTGGAAGTTGATTAGCCCAGACTGCTTGAGATGGGGATAATGAGCGTGAAATTTGCGGCGATCTGCTAATGAGATGCAAGGCTTAGAGAACTCAGTGTCGGGGTACTTACGTTCATTGTTTGCGGTTCCTCCTGAAGTGGGCTTTGTTCTGAAATTGCCTCTGCTTCTCGGTGAACGCTTTGGACTGAGCGGTATCGAACCGAGAGTACATCGCCATTCGTCGATTCCCAGACGTCTTAACAATCTCATTTGGACTGCCAACGAAAACTAAACACCATGAGCGGGGTCATCTCGTGTCAAGTTGCCTGCAGAAGCACCCCCAAAAGGTCTGCAGTCGGCGAACACCACTCCCTCCTCGGCGTGCAAAAAGTTCGATGTCGACCACTGATGCCGGGGCGAAGATTATCATTTAATTTATATGCACTAGGTACCCGAAGTAATTTCGAATGGCAATTCCAGCAGATTACATGTCCTCCGAATTTACAATTCAAAATGAAAGTTATGCATTTAGTTTTGGTCCTTCGAGCGCGACTGGAAACCCTAAATTAACGTTTGAAACAAAGAGACCAAAAAAAAAGAAGCACGAGGAGCACAGAAAAATCATGAGAAATATGCAAAGCCAACGCGGACGGGGAACGGGTACCAGCTCGGAGGGGTTCTACATGCGAAACAAGACCCGGTATGAGGGAATCCAAGGACATAATCACTGCTCGTAGAAGGACAACGCTGCTAACGAACGCTGTAGTCCCCATTTAACTGTGGCCCGCATAGTGTGATGATTCGTGATTTTAATTTTAGATAAAACCTCAAACTAAAGCCGGCCAGGGGGACGGTTTCTTTCTGTGTGTCCTTTCTCATCTCGTCCTCCTCCCCGGCCCAGGCTGAATGGCGGGTGGGCGTGGACCTTGTTCATCTTGAGACGTGGCCATGATGCGGTGGTGTTCGCCGAGATGGCTTTATGCGAATCGTCTTATCGCTTAAACGAGACTAAACAGTAATAAACGGCGGCCTTTCCTCCCCCCCCCCCCCCCCCCCTCCGTACAGAACCACTGGCCAGATAGTGGTTTCTGGCCGCCCCTGGGGGTGGTGGCCGAACCGTAAATTCTTCACTCGTCCTTTGTGCATGCATCCCACCAGTTCGTGCATACGTCCGTGAGTGGTTATAATTTTTGCGGTGCAAACATTCTGCGAGAGGGTTATTGTGAAATTTCCACCCGAAATAATTTCGGTAAAGCTGCGGTGCGGGGGGATGGACTTGTGCTTCGCATTTTTTTTTTACCAACAACCATCCTGGCTCTCTTTCTCTGGACTGTGAATAAGCCCGGGAATTCCTTTGAGCGGTGGCTGTGCTTCAACCGGGGGGGGGTTGCAGCTGCCAAAGGTAAGAGTTGAGCATTTTTGTGTGGCATCGCTCGATGGTGGGCGCCGGTGGGGGAGTGTGGGCGTGCGGATAAATGTTTCCATATGAGGAGTCAAAGGTGTTTCAAGCGGTTTTGTATACTCTTTCAGCTGCCACATGGTCACCGGCGGAATGTGTTCAGTATTTCATGAAGTTTTGGAATTTTTCGTTGTTTTTGTGTTCATTTTTATTTCATTTTTTTCATTGGCCAGCAGGTGGTGGTGAACGAGGGGCGCTGGGAAAAGTCTGCTGGTGGAACTTAATGCAATTATTTGTTGCATTGAATGAGTGGCGTGTGGGGGTTACGAAAAGGATTGTAGAGTAGGAGCACAACAGAATGACGACTTATGGAATGTGCTCAACAGAGGCGGGTTGTTCATGGGGACCTTTTGAGTACTGAAGCTGGGTGTCGTCCTCTTCGAAGTTACATGAGACGCACTCAATTCGTGACAATGACCAGTGCATTAATGCCATTGAAAGGACGTTTCTAGGCCACATTACAATTTAAGTATTACCGGCGTCCTATGTAGAACGCTAACTGAAATTAGAAAAGCTAGTTTTAACCGATCGATTGAGACTGTTAGGAATTTTCCTCGAATTCAGAGACAGACGAATTTGTCTGTTCTCTTCTCGACTGGAAATATGCCTTGGTATGGCTGTTCTAGTCCGGTTCTGACTGCATCTCTTCGAATACGTGCGATGCACAGATACTTGTTTGAAAATTCACCTTGAACCATGACGTCAAGCTGGAATTGGCAATACATTTTCCAGATGAAGTCGGAGTTGATTAACAGCAGTTGTCGGATCACTGACGTTGTCTCTTCGTGGGGACAAAAATTCACCGGGGAGGTCTGATGGGTTCTCCGTACAGCATTTCGGATGTTGTACCACCTTGTCTTCCTTGAAAGATGCACTGATTCCGAGCAATGCAACAGGAAGGTAATTGTACTATGCAGGTGCCTATGCATGACATTCTATTTCGGCTTTTAGTTGATGATGGAACCTTTCGACCATCCTATTAGCTGCGAGGTGGTAAGCAGTTAATGTTAGGTGGTCAAGTTCGAACGATTTGGTTAAAGCCTGGAATAGATCGGACAAGAACTGTCTGACACGATCAGATATTTTGAGTGATATTTTGATATTTTGAGTGGCACTCCAAAACGTTCTTGCAAGAGTTACAGCAGTAGAATCTTCCAAAGGGTAAGCTTCAGGCCAGCGGAAATAGCGGCAATAAAGCAAGATTTGAAGCCTCGTGAGTATGGAAGAGGTCCAACGAAATCGACGTGGATATCATCAAATCTCGAAGATTGTTGATGGTTGTCTTTCATCCTTGGCACAGAATGCACGCCTTTGCCAACGCTCTGCAGTCTTTGCGAACTGAAGGCCAGATGAATTTTGAAGAGCCAAGTTTAACTCAAGCATTGGACGGTGGCTCAAATTGTGAAGCGATTCCAGTACTTGCCGGGCGGAAGGGTTTCGTTTGAAATGACATGTCGCGAAATACTGAACAAAAAAATGTTCGGAATCTAGGTACAAATATTCATCCATTGTCTTCAATTCCTGGCATTTGGCCTCAGATGATGGATTCCAATTGATGCAGACTTCAGAGTCTAATTGCAAACTTATCGAAAGCCGCTATCTTGTCTCTCTTGTTGAACCCAACCCAAGACAAGGGAACATTAACTTCTTTTGTGAATTCATCGGTTTTGGTTCATAGCCGTGAAGGGTGCTCTCGCAGTGGCCAGCGCTGAATTGGAAGGGAATTCTGTCAGTGGTCTGTTTTAGTCGCAGGCATATGCTGATCTTGGTGGACCTCCTCGCATGACTCTGTGTAATAGGTAGACAGTAGACTGGGTTTGGTCATACCTCACATCAAAACCTGCAAAAGACAAGGAAGGTATTCAACCTGAGTAACATCTCTGCTGCTATTGTCCAGCTCCAACTGGAAGGAGAGTGCAAAAACTTCTTTAACGATCCGTCGCATTGAAGTAGCATCAAAATGACAAGACCGCTGAGGTTCATACATAAATCTGGACGCCATTTATTGACGCCTTTTCTGTGAATCACTTATTGTCAATGAGTATTTTTCTAGTGGAATAGAAAATATTACCCATTAGCTGAATTCATAAATGTGGACTCAAGCATAACATGAAGAACTGGAGACCAATTGAAACCAACCAAACAACTGCAGACTCAACCTTTCACCAAAAGACATTCCAACTTCAAGACAGCCTAGACTTATTAGTCGCCGCCCCAATACAACGAATTTCTGTCTTTTCACAGATTTTTGTATTTCTACTTCAGAAAACAGAATACCAGACGATTTCTTATATACAGACCATGGTGGAAGGAATGCTGGACAGGTGTGCTGGACAGCTTGTCAAAACCGCCATCTTTTAGTTTTGTGACGTCACTCAGGGTCTGTTTTTGACACTAGACACATGTATTGCTTAAGCTTACATCACAAATCAATTTCGTATATTCAAAAATAAGATGTTGGATGTTGCAGTGCAGCCGAGGTGAGGAATGTTTCACATAGGGAGAGTTGAGGGTAAGTCATCTCCTTTTTGCTGATGACTTAGTTATCCTCACATCCTCCCAGACGGAACTCCAACACGCACTCGATAGGTTTGTGGCCGTATGTGCTGATGCTGGAATGAGGGTTAACGTGAACAAATCGGAGGTTATGGTAATTTCCAGAACGCCTGTTCAATGCGCTCTGCATGTTAGTGGAGTCCCATTGAAGCAGGTGGAGAAGTTTAAGTATCTCGGGGTCTTTTTCACGAGTGATGGAAGGAGTAATGCTGAGCTTCCCGGTAGGATTGGTCAAGCTGGGTCAGTTTTGACACAGCTTGGTAGTTCTGTAATCAGAAATGCCGAGCTTGGTGTCAAAGCCAAGTTAGCGGTTTTCAACTCAGTATTTGTTCCAACTCTCACCTATGGTCATGAAATTTGGGTAATGACCGAAAGGTCGCTAGTGTAAGCTGCTGAGATGAGATTTCTTCATGCTGCTGTGGGAATTACTCGCCGGGATAGGGTGAGAAACACGGCAGTGCGCGAGGAACTCAACATTGAGCAGCTGCTTCTTCGAACGGAAAGGGCTATGCTTCGGTGGTTTGGTCACGTGGCACGAATGTCCCCATCATCACGACTTCCGAGGCAGGCGTTGAATGTGATTCCATCAGGTGGTGGACCAAGTCCAAAAACTCCCTGGGTTACACTTGGGCATAGTTCCTGATGAGTTACAGTCGATGGCGAAGGATCGAGTTGCCTGGAGATCTCTCGTGCGTGGTTTACCCCCGCGACCCCTTTAGTGGATCATGCTGGTCAGAAGATGATGATGATGAAAAAATGAGGAACGAAATACAGGAATCGAATTGGAAGTTGATGTAAGATGAATGGATTTACTTCATTTATAAAAGGAAAATTCAACAATGTGCAGTAAAAGACTGCAAAAACTATAATGAGTAGGCAAATGTTGAAAACAAATCCGTTTTTTCTTTTTTTGTGCGTGAAAAATGTGTATCTGTTTCCGCATTTAAGTTTCTGTTGACGTCACGCAGGGTCTCAATGGAACTGTCCAGCACACCTTATATACCTTCCACCAAGTATACAGACTTCGAAAAACATTTGAGAACGTCCATCGTGGACTTTTAGTGGAAAAGCTTAAGAAGTGGGGTTTAAGTCTCATTTTAAAATAATATTCCTCTAATCGTTAACAGATTGTCAAAATTAAAAGTGGAATCTTCATGCCAAAACCCCTAGAATCCGTTGTGCTATGCGTCATGTCAACAAAGAGAAGACATATATAGACATATAGAGAAAGACATATAATGCGGCTCACAAGTGGAATGCATGACGACGAATGAAGTTGGCTTCGATACTTCGACAGTTCCTTCCCTCCCTAAATCATTTTATTTTAATGTCTTCGTAGAGAGGTCCGATGGATTTCTGACACAACGTACGTATTCATTGGGCACCTGTTTGTAATCCAGCAATCACTAGCTTCTAAACGGCACGCAATGGATTCTATGGGCTTGGGTCTTTACCCCACAGAAGTTCAGTCGGTCATGCCACAAGGCCTCTGCCTCTTAAATCTGTATTCGCATTCACAGGTCGCAGATCATGTGCTTTTGCACGTTGCCCACTTTATCTCTTATGACCATGAATAGGTGCCCAACTGAATAGGAGCAGACGCAAAGTTCTCACAGTTGATTCGATTGAAATCTAAATAGAGACATTTGTCCACATGCAATTCTGTCTTAATCTCTATCAGAAAACATTTCAATAGAAGAGAATGTCCACAGCCGTCGCAGAACAGTCGCACGTTCACCAACGCCAAAGTGACAAGAATCATTTTGTCATTTTGTCCCATAAATCTGCCTCTCTCTCTCTGCAGGCCCTCTCACACAGGTGTGGAATTGAAGCCAATTCCCCAGTCACTGCCTTGCCTGCCACCAATCGAATCCATATCCAAATGTCACTAATTAAAGCTGACATTACAATTGCAAGTTAAAGCGAACGCCGTCGGCGGCTGCACACAGCCACCGCGACTGACTCTTAACCCTGTCGATACAACATATGCCGCACAAGGCACCAAACAAAGGCGTCCATTAGGCTGCAACAGTCGAACGTTAGAGAGAGGGCACCGTCCGTCACGTGCGCCCACCTGCAAAGCTGAATAAATTCAAAGTTAACCTCACATTATTCCACGCAAAAATCCTCAGTAAATCACTAATCAAATAAAATAATTTCCACTTCATTGGTTTTGTGCACCCACAGCCGCTCGCCTCTCTGAAGAGGACCACAATAATCCATTAAACGATAAGCACCGCACCGTCCCGTCCCGTGGCACAATGAATTTATTGCACCTCGAATGCCGCGTTAATTGCCAACGATATCCACAGACCGCTGCCATCGCTTACCGTCGCGGCTGCCTGAGCATCCCCAAAGGGTCCACCCATGATGGGTGCGAGTATTTTTTTTTTTTTTGTTTCGCAGTGAACTAGAATCAAATGACAGGATATTCCTCGGCAGTATCAAGTGCATCATCGAACCGCCCTCGTCGGGCCAATAGCATCGGCCATTACCAGTCAATGGTCGTAGTCATCCGTGAAACGTTATCCTTCGATTATGACGGGCATTCCAAATGCCATAAGGATAATGCGCGCGCTTTCGTGTCGAGGTGACACTACTGGAGACCGGAATCGACCGAAAGTCCATTGCGATGATGGCGATGTCGGTATCCTGCCGGGTTGGGTGGTCTGGGTGGTGTGAGTGGGTGGGATGTGGCATGTAAAAGTGCATACGTGCCCGCTATTTGACATTTGATGACACACAGTCTAAATTGCAGCTGGGTCCTTAACGACTTTCCAATGGCCTGCCTGTCTGCTCGATGGCGTTATCGTGTACGGACGAGTTGTAGTTTCCATTTTTCATTAGTCGCTGGGTGGGAGGGTGGTGGGCATGCGGATGGACTGGAGATGATTCTGTTGAATGGCTGGTCAGAGGGTATAATGACGATCGTAAAAACTAACGCAGCATGGCTACGGATTGCACGGATGGGGGGTGGAAGGCTTATCCGGTAAAACATTTGTAACAACCACTCATGTCGAGTACTACGACTACGACGTGGATGGTTGTGTCAGGGGGTGGGGCGGGAGGGGTTTATGAGCAATGAAATGGGGTTCAATGGGCAGTCTCAGGTGGTCGTAGAAGACCTCTGCCCAGTTGATGGTCATCCATTGAAGGCGATGGGTGGTGACAGGGATAAAATCTAACGTTTGGAACGAAGTACAGCGGGTGAAGGATGGAAAGGATGGGTTCACTCTCGGAGAGGCTTGCAAAAATGTTGATGCAATTTTTTTAACAAAGGACGGCAGAGGGCCTCGTCTAAAGAGCAACCGCCTGAAGGAGTCTGGTCAGAGAGCAACAACCACCTCGGAGATTAGAGCGCAACTTTTGTTTTCACAACCGAACATGTACACGCAACCCAAACCGACCCATCAATCTGCTTAAGCTCAACACCTCTGCGTAAGCAAATCCACTTAAGGTGATTTGCTCTTGATAAACTGTTGCAAGGACCCATTGTCCAGAGTCGGAGCGATGGGGCGCCCGACCGTTGTTGCGTAAATGCCTTGTCTAAGCATGTAAGTCATTAGATGACAAAGCAAACTGCGGAGGCTTTACGCTAAGCGACCTCGATGCATCCATTCAACTGCCCGAGCCCACCCACGCACACGGATCACCGCCAGTGCCACAGCCACAGCGCACACATGCCCAGAGTGTGGGTGTAATCTCCTTTTGCAATTAAATGGCTCATGACGCCTCATTACGGTTGCATTATGTGCAGGAATCGCTCGACAGCAACGCATGTAGACACAGCAACGGGCACACACACTGATGACCGGCTGGGGTGCAGGTGCATTTGCAGTTGTAGTGCAAAGTCAATCGAAGCGTTGTTGATGCGTCGTCGTCGTCCTGACCCCTCCGAGCGTCGGCCTTAATGCAATTTCAGCTGTAATAGGGCTTTGCCGATTTTCGCATTATCCTTGTGGATCACCTCAAACTGTCGCAAGGAGCTTAATTGCATTCGAAAGTGGGCATTTCACGTCTCAGTAATCGATGCGAACGGGTCGAAGGTTCGACCACCATCAGAGACATCAACACCACTGCCGCCGCGCCGTCATGCCGGTACGTCGTCGCTGCCAGTTGGGACTTGCAACATGATGGTGGTCCGCCTTCGAGGGTGTCCGTGCTGTGCTCTTAAAGGAACTCGCTCCGACTTTAATTAAGACGGACTGGGATGTGTCTCTCGACGTTCCATGATCTAGTGCAGCGCACAGTGCCGATGCACTATGGCGACATTATCCCAACAATCCATCTACCCAGCTGCCCCCGGAAGCGGGGTGGTGCAGGGGCCCAGCAGGAATTTATACGCGAAACGTGAGGTAAATCCAAAACATTTTTCTCAGGAGTAATTATGGACTTAGGATGACAGTTGATTAACATAAACGTCCCCGAAGATTTGCCCTCGGGATGCATTGCGGAGAACTGCTGCTGCCGCTGACGCTGACGTTGTTGCCTGCTCCGTGGTTGGTAATCCATGGCAGCGATGTTCGTCACTTTGTTGTGTGTGTCGTGTCTTTTCGTATCTCACGCGGATCACTCAGTTGCTGCGGCGCGGCGCTGCCGTCTGGTATAACAAAGTTCCTCCGTTCCACGGTGATTCCGCGCCGCACCGCATCGCGCTTCGAAATTTATGGAGAGCCGGCCGGTTGGCTGGTCGATCGCTCGGTCGGTCTCGGAGTGCGGAACCAGCAGCCTGGCTCGGTTGGCCTGATTATAAGGTTCCTTGCCTCGCCTGCGAAATTATGCTTAAAAAATATGTTCGCCTAATAGCTGAAGATGCTATCGGGCGGCGGCCATAGACACAGAGGGGCAGGGCTATGCGGGCTTAGATGTTGATGCTGATGACGATAATGACGACGATGACGACAACGTTGAGCGGCATGGTGGACGGGCCGCGGGAAGGGGAGCATACTGCGACCGAGACTCGGTGACCATGTGAAGAGAATGCTGCACGGCGACAAAAGCGGTGCGACGCGATGGCAGTTGCAGAGGTGCACTTCTGCGACAGAGGCACTGTGCGACAGGGGGGCTGCAGAGCAGTGCCGCTCTAATGATGATATACGGTGTGGTGTTGCGGCGGGATTTTTGGGATCTCATTGTTCGGGAAGTGGCAGTAGCTAGCATTGACGGTGACGGTGACGATGGCTGTGTCGCTGGTGCTGGCGCTCGAGTTGCTGTATCTCGTTATTAATCCGGTGGACTCTGGCTCTGGCGAAGGTGAATTAAAATGAAAATTTTCTGCATCCAGGTTGGTTCGGATAATTATGGAGATTCCGGGCTGATTACGGATAATAAATGACATGTAATTGGAGTGGACCGGGTGTGGGTCGCTGTGGTGCCGCGCCAGTGGTAGAAGTGCTGGTGGTGGTGGTGGTGGACTGCAACAGGGCGAGTGATGATTAAGGAGCGACTGTAATTTGCAGGTGGATGGGATGGTTGTTAACCTCAAATTGAGTAACCACAGGGGGACCGGTGGTGTGTCCTTTGTGGTTAAACAGACAGTGGACAAGGTGGTGTTTAGGTTGCTCTTGCATAGATGAATTAGATGGGGCGACATGCTGTGGGGACATTGATTGCTATTCACGATATCGTTGTTAAGATTTCAAGACTAGAAAGGATACCTGAAGGAATTCGATTTTTTTTTGTTCACTTTTCTGAAAGAGTTGATTGCTTTAAAGTGCTTTAGTAGAACATGCCAACGGGGTGGAACAGGGAACTATGCTGTTTTTAGTGAAATGACTTGTGGACTATCCTCATATAGTGGAACTTGATGGCACTATGTCCTTCGCATTTCCCTCGTGGATTTTCAAGCAATTGAGGCTGTGAAAGTTGGTAGTGTGAACTCATTCGAAACGTACGAGGGGCGTTCAATATATTCTCGGTATCGGGGTGAAGCTGTGGTTGTATATACAAATTGACTTATTTACCATTATGATTCTGTTTAACTAGAGATAAAACGCGAATTAATTATCACATATATATGAAATTTTACACTAATGCACTAAAATAATAGTATTACTTGATAAATAAGTCAATTTATATATACAACCACAGCTTCACCCCGATACTGAGAATATATTCATCGCCCCTCGTAGTTAAATTGAATAGAACCACAAAATTCCTTCTGCTGAAACGCAGTTTGACCCAACAGAAGTGTTAGCCGTTATGACACTGTACATATTAATCGGATTACTTAAGTTTTCTCCATCGAGATAATCTTTCGTAGTTTTTATCGTCACTTTGCCCAGTTTCGTTAAGTTTCGTTAAGTTTTCTTAAGTTCCAAATTAAGGCCCTACCACCTCAATCGACTATGTCAACATAAGCGACAAATGTGACCACTTTTCCCAGTTTCGTCAAGTTTCGTTAGGTTTCGTTAAGTTCTCAATATCACTCCCGGTCTCGTTTGGCTTTGCTTTCTGAAATGCGATTGATGTTTATCCCTTCCTACATATGTTGATGACAGTTGGTGATCGTATTTTGCGACTGCCAACACCGCCATCAACGTGAAGCGCAGCGATCATTTCCATGCTACGACCGCCCAAACCAGACTGCAACCAATGGCATCTTGGAGAGGCGCATAGAACGTGATAGTATGCTACTAGCGACAATGTGCGAACGCAGTGCAGTGTATGTACCTGCTACAAAGTGAACGTTTTACTCAAGCTCTCAAGGGTAGTTATTCATCGAGTACTCCCCGCAAAGCAATAATCAAATCGAACGTTACGACCCACTCGTCAAGATTCAATTTTCAAACTGGCTGGAGCCTTGGCCACCGATCTAGAATCTTTCTGTTCACGTTTAGACTGGCATCTCACTGAGTTATTCCAGCAGGAACTTTGATTTTTCAACATTCGTCCATCAACAATGCAATGAGTCGTAGCTCAGGTATTCCAATCTGATGTGAAGGATGCTGAAAAATAAATTTACTTGGCCGGCCCAGCTAAGAGAGTCTTCGAATCCGAGCTCCGTAGAAGCAGAGGAGACCGAACCTCCGGTATAGAGACCAAATCATCATCGACGAAAGACAGCTTGGAAGCAGGGTGCCAAGGACGGGAAAATGTGGATGGCAACTATAGCCCAGGCTTAGTCGGCTCTGACAAGACAGGATCGCGCTACTAGCTTTAGTACACATAAATGGAGGAGGAACTGAACCAACGTGATGCGCGCAGTTGTTGCCTGCTAGTCATAGTTTGTATTAGCTGGTGATGGTTGTTGGTTGCGAACCACTGTAGCGTCACACAAGGTAGAATCAGATATCCGGCAATTCACCCATACTAGGTGACAATCATGAGTGAGATAAGATTGATGACTGGGATCAGTGCGCTGCTGAATGACCGGCTTTCTCTCATCGACACGACATTGTTCATCCCGCAAATATATCCCATTGACTAGTTAATCCAATAAATAACAGCATTTCGCGAATAACATTACCCGCAAATCCTGAGCGCACATCACCCAGTCAACGACATTATTCATTAACATCCATAAAAATAAACGCGGCCGCTTCTCTCAAGGACATGAACACAAAATTAATTGCAACGTTTATGACAACTTAACCACAAATTTCATACAGATCCCCAGCTCCCATCGCTACGACGTGTCACGCCCCCGCACCACCCATCGGAATTGATAAGGCGGTTGGCGTGGGTGAAACAAACCCAACGCACACGCACAAGCACTCGCGATTATATTCGCACCTCAAACACAGCCACTTCATTCCACGGCAGGCGGTCGTTCCGAAAATAAACTCTGAACGAAGGCGCTCCGCTGGCCCCGGCCCACCCCACCAGCACTCCGGTCAAACATGTGCAACATAATTTACCGCAAACATGACGGATCGGCAGACAGCAACGGACCGGACGCACTGCGAAAACCGCCGTAATTAATTAAATGCAATATTTATGGCTACCCATGCAAAATGTCACTTTTGTCTCACTACCCATCGCCACCCACCGCCCAGTCGACTCCATTCGGCCTGAGTCAGCGGCGGCGGGCAGGAAGCAACTGCGACAAACTGGAACATTATGTGACCGCTCGGCCCGTCCTCCCTCGCCGGCTGAGTGTGTGCATGACTGCGACATGACTTCCACGTACGACGATCATAAACCACGTGTACGATGTCAGAAGTGTCCACCACACATCCCGCTATAGCACCCACCCCCTTCTGCGGGGCATTGTGTGTGTAACGCAACTGTTGTGTAAGCTGCTGGCTGACTTCGAAGAGCACCACCACTGCCGTTGTATCGCTGCTGGGCCCCGACAAGAAGACGAGTGTGTAGTGGACACAATGTATGCTGCTGCTACCCTGTCCACCGTCAACAACAAAAAATGGAAGACAATCTTCCAACAATCGGATTTTACGAGCACTTTCCTCGAATGGAATCCCTTCTCGTCCTCGTCCCCGTCCTTGTCCATGTCGTCGTTCACGTCCTCGACATCCCGTCCCGTCCGTCGCCCTATACGAGCAGCACAAGGCCGCCATGTTGTTGTGTTGACGAAATGAATGGAAATCCGTTTCCTGGATTTATGTTGAGTGGACATCGGAGGTCACATCCTGTAATGCGTTTTGAAATGCGTCCACCCACCCGTTTGACCGACGACGACGATGACGGAACCGAAAATGGGACTCCATTAGGAGGTCGCTGCTGTGGAGCGTGCTGGAGGTGGGAGAGGCTTAAATGCGCATAAAAGTGTTTTACGGAAAAGTGGGAGAGGCGCTTCTTCCTCCGCTCAAGCACTCATACACACACACACACAGAGAGAGGGTGAGACAGAGATAGAGACAGCCCCCTGAGTGGATATTTATGTCGGCCTACACGCTTCCAGATGAATCCCCAAGGGAGATCGCTGGGCACAGCTAGGCAAGGTTCGTTAAAATTGAGACGGCGAGTGCGAGAGCCTTCGATTTTTATGAACGAATTCACTTCGAACACCGAATGACGCTCCAGTTCGTCGGTGGTGGGTGGGGGGTGGTATTTTATTATTTGGCCCTAAAAATGCGAGATTTTATGGCCGGCCTAATAAAAATAAATGTATTCCGAAGGATAAAAGGATTCTCTCCTGGTTTTGGCGCTCTACCCATCTCCCCCCCCCGATCTTACTCCGTGGAAAACGGTTTTATGGGAACGAAATGAAATAAAAAGGACTTCCGTTGCTTTACCTCCTCAGCAGGTCCATCACCGTCCATCGCCATCTAATCCGTGCATCAGCAACATCCTGCCGCCCGTCCACCCTACCAACCCCGATGAAATTCCAATTACAGTTGCAATCAACTTAAAAGTAGACGTGGGGAGCGATGCCGAGTGCGAGTGCGAGTGCGAGGGGAGCACCGGTGACTGACCTGGCTCTAAGGCAAAGCAATCCCCATCGAAATTACGATTGCAGCAACTGAAGGGATGCGGCCGGTGGCAAAGGCAAAGCGAAACAAAGCTGCTCTCCGCGCGTACCCTAAGGCCGCCAGTGGCGGTGTTGTTCTCGCCCCCGAACATGTGCATTGTCGCCGCACAAAGCTGCGCGTCACACGGCTTGACTGTGTGACGCGACTGTACGCGACGGTGAGCCGGTTTGCAGCCGCGCGGTGTTGCCGTGTGCGATGCAAATCCTTCCGAACTCCTTCGACTGGAAAAAAAACTGTTGACGTTGATTTTTCTGCGGCGAGTCTTGTCATCGTCCCAACCTCACCCTCCCCGCATTCCCCTCGGCTTGAATTGTTTTTGATTTCCTTTGTTTTTGCCGTTTGTCCCGTGAGTGCTGTAGGAGGGGGTGGGTGGCACCCTTTTTGACAAAAATGACGAAAAACTGAAAAAAACCGAAACGGAATGAATTTGATGAATAGGACTTTTGTTCCTTATTTTTTGGGCAACCATCACCGATGATGATGGTCCTTGCGACTTTTACCAGTCGTTGGTCCCTTCGTCCTTTTCTCTTGTTTTTCGTTTTTCTTTTTTTAAGAAGTTTTTTTTTAACTTTTTTACTTTTCTGGGCATCGCCACCCCTTCTCTTCAATGCCAAGAGGCTTTTGATGGCACACAAGGACCTGAGCAGTTGAATTTGAGGCCGTTTCTGTGGCGGCGGGTTTTTTGCCTTCTTCTCCAAGTTAGACCACGGTGAAGTCATTGTTCCGAGAAATAAGGAGTTTTTGGTGCCTTTTTGGGTTTTTTTTTTTTGTGACAAGTAACCGGGAACGATGGCCTAAAGAGGGGCGGCAGCGGCAGCGTCGGCGGCGCTTGTGTGCTCACTGAAGGGAGAACCAAGAAATGGTTGGCGACGAGGGCTTTCGGTGGTGTGGCGCTTGAGAAACTTGGGACACTGTGTTTTGGGGCGTTGGTCAGGAAAGGTTCGCCGTTGACGGTGGGCATTGGCGGAAGAATATCGGTAGGTGACGCTTGATAATGCCAAGAGCTGCCATTGCTGAAGAATGAGAGAGAAAACGAAAATAACGAAGATGACGAAGGGGAGTGAAAAAGGAACAATGGCATGACGTAGTCGGATTGAAAAAAGAACATCAGTTGATAGGTCTTAAACGGATGTCCGCTTTCGGGAGGTGTTTGAATAAATTCCCGGAAACATTTTCGGTGTTTATAAGGCTTTGGTATAGTTGAAAAATGTTTGACTTGTGTTGGACGAAACGGTCAGCTTTGCTGAATAAATGGATCTAAAATGTAAAGTACTATTGCGATGGATAACACAACCATTGAGTCACTACTTAAACTTCTTCTACAAACGGAGTTCCAGGTGCCTCCCAAACTATCTGTGTATTCATCACTGATGATAGGAACATCGACTCATGACAGTAATTTATGTTTCTAAAAATGTAGCGACAAGAAACTGAGATTTTGACCACTCCCGAGAATTTGTATTACATGGCGGTGTGAATACTGCTTTGTGGCAAAATTTAACGGAACTTAACGAAACTTAACGAAACTGAACGAATGGATGCATTATGGAAGGAGTGCATTTTTCTGTGTTCCCTCTAATGCATCTTTTCTGTTGGGCGCTTAGACGACGAATCCGTGGACGTATGACTAGACTCCTGTCGCTCCATAGTTTGTCCAGTATTTAGTAAAATGTTTAATTCAGATGTCATCACCGCAAAAAGGACTAAATGTTACACGCACAAGGATATCTCCATCTCCTTCCGATGTAGTATGTAGTTCCTGCACCGTAAAGCATGGCAATCACGCAATGAGTACGAGTGCCCGTATGTGAGGAGCGTTCTCAAAGCACTGCAATCTTAGTTTGACAGTGTTGTTGAATTGATATTCCTTTCAGGACTTTCACATCAGTGAATCTTGATGAGTCCTACCCCAGGATGCCCATTAAAAAAAACCTACGAACCAAACATGGCCCACAGCGGCGGATCTACCTCTGAACAGTCGGAAAACAAACGAAAAAAAATCACAAAACAAGAGGAACCCTGCAACCACATCCAATTTCACTCGTTACCCGCTCAGGTTAGCGCCCGTCATGACTTGATTAATCCGTTTCTCCGCCACCTGTCTCGGCTCATCAGTTCCAGCCGCCCTGCGGGCAGTGACACCAAATTGCAACGCGCAAATTGAAAAGTCCGCTCTCCTAGGCGGACCACTCCACCCGAGGACGTGTCAGCGCGTCTGTATGTGTGTGCGTGTGTGTGCCAAGTCACGGCGACAGCTCATTAATCCAAGCGAAGTGCATAAATCCAGATGCCACTTGTGTTCCTGCAGTCGCATCATCCGGCAGAACATTCAATTTTGCATCTCATCGCCTCATAGAACAAGCAGCCGCCCCCCCCCACACTTTTGGCCGAAACGCGAACAATTCAAAGTGTCTACGCGAGGGAATGCTCGCAAGGAACCACCACGGCCACCGCACCTAGCTGGAGGTGGTGCTCTCGCAACCGAATGGGGATCGGTGTGCTGCGTTTGACTCTCCTGCAATTACCCCTGCGCACATAAATCCAGTAGGAGCGCAGTAATTTCCTTCGCTAACCAACTTCTAGCCTCGTTACCGGCAAGTGGAAGACACCGTCTATGGAGTGCACTCCGCCTGGGTTTGGTGGTGGCAGTGGCAAACCGGAGCGCTCCACATTCGATGAATAGTGTGAACTTTGGTTCGCTTCCAGGCCTCCGGGCGGTACTGGTGATCACTTCAGAGATTCAGTTATGACTTGGAGACGAGTTAATTGCTCCGATCTGCAATGGGAGTCTTGAAATTGAATCGCAGGCGCCCCGGGCCACGACTCCAAATGAGTGCGCTCGGTAAAGTGGACAGGTTCTGTGCTCGTGGTGCAAGTCACGCGTCCGAGTGGAATGACTGGCCCCGGTATTGATCTTTACAGTGCAACTGGCTTCGTCTGTGTTTTGTGGGGGGAAAGTGGGGTGGCAATTCATTCAAGATCGCACTCCACGATCTGAGGCGTTGAGCAGTGGCGGTGGGTTCGAGGAGAATGTTTTCGTTTTCTGCTGAACTTCGGTGACCCGGGATCCGAAGTGAACCTAGCTGAGCGTGCGATGGTGCTTCTATTCAGCGAACGGACTCCGTGAGCATCTGCGACAGTAGAAGATGTTTACTCTGGACGAAATCCAGTCGGACAAAGGCAACTCGCTTAGATCGGGAGATTTATGTCAGCACTGGCTTCACTGCTTTGGTGTCAACTGGCAGTGGAGCTGGTGTCTGCGATGCGATACGAACGCGGAAGGAGTTTGCGGTTTTGAAAGAATCACTGTGCGAGAAGAAGCCGACGACGACGTTGTTGATGCTGTAGTTAGGTGCATGCAGAGAGGTGAAAGTGGTAAACATAGCAAAGGCGGGTAAGACGTCCCATGCAATACCGGAAGGATTATAGGGCAATCACACTCTCTTCCTTCCTATTAAATGTGTAGGAAAGGCAGGTGGATGAAACCGACGAAGTAGTAGTCGTCAAGGCATGCAAATCTGAAGAAACTGTAGTGTACAAGGTTGGCGGTCTGTTTTTCCCGATGGCTCTGACAAAGATGCCTTCCTTATCCAGCTTTGTGTTCACATATCCTTTAAAGATCTTGGTGTCAATTGTATGTCCTTCGAGGAGATCATAGACGCCATCCTTGCAGTTGTCATCCCTGTCCTTTGTTGGAGTGTGGGAGCAAATCATCAGTTTGATTCTCGAATGTTTCCGATTCCCTTTTTTTGTCTGAGGTATTTTTAACGCTCGACTGGAGCACTCAGACTCAAACTGAGTCTATTGTACTACCAACAGCAACCTCGGTAGGTAGGTAAGAGGGCTGTCAGGGAAATCAAAATCGCCAGCACACTTGTGATACCTATAGTCAGACTACTACTACTGATCGGATCGACAACTCCAGTAATAGCGCCGTTAATTTGATTCCAACGGCAAATGGTGACTGGACCAGATTTGAAAACCGGATAAAAGTGTTGCTTTCACTCGGACTCGAACCTCTATCCAAGTGCATGCACTCAACTAACTGCGCCATCCAGTACGTCTCCAGAATCCCTTGATGTGGGTTGTTATTAGGCGTTCGCTTTTACAAAGAAGGCTTAAGGCGAGTTCTTCGGCTAAAAGCGGAAACCGTTGCCCTTGCTACGTTCGCTTATGTTAGTCACTGAACTAATCATTTTTTACGTAGCGACATCACGCACAACCCCCAACGGGGAGGCTAGGCCCCTTTGTTTGACCCTCGGGCGAAGGGTCTTGATGCATCCGCTGTCGATAACCTCGCTGATGCTGTGAGCGTCCCGTTTACCCTACAGGAATGTCCCTTGGCCGCCGCTCAATTTCAAGGTGATTCGAAGAAACCAGAGACTTGAGTTCCGAATATGTCGGAGAAGGCTTAAAAGGCGGTGGTGCGCAACTCCTGCTGACTGGAGCTCTCGATATCACTGTTGGTCAATCAGTTAAGCAGCTCCTCCGCCATGATGTGAGGTGTGCTACGGAACCCCGAAGTAGGAGTCGACGAACCAAGCCACTAAGCCGCGGCGCGCCTAGCTGCGTCCTGCAACCATACAAGACTGACACGAAGCCATTGTAGAACAGAGTCAGTGTTTAGAATAGGAGGGTTCACGCGGACCGAAACATACCGGACAGACCTGGTCGCGTGGATGTCGGACATACATTTCATTCAGGTCGGACAGACACCCGCTCACACGGTTGGATATGCCTGTCCCACCAAAATATCCACACATTTTGAAAACCTTCCGACATGGCCTTCAAACTTGGTTTCTTGCGCTCACAGGATCAAATCCAGCCTGTCGGTGTCAGACCTTGTCTGTCCGGTATGTTTGCCCATGTGAACACGCCTAATGGTAAGAAAGGACATCGGAAACCTAATTTGGGTAAGGGTTTGCCTTACCTTTTGATGTAGCCTGCGGTAGAGGAATAAACTAGGAGGAAGAGAAAAAACCCACACATCCACTGTTTTTTTAATATCTCCAACGTCGACTTTTAGAATGTCTGGGAATTTATCCATAAAACTGAATGTTTCCAGAATTAACGCCCGATGAGGGGCTTCAGTGGCGCCACAATGGACCTTCTGGTCCAAGTCTGCATTGTAATGACACGTGGTGGGCCTTGACTCACTTACCTAGAGACCTATGAACTTTGAGGACAAATCTTCACACAGATCGTGATTTGAATCAGTCAAAGAGAGAAATGGAGAGAGCCTCTCCTCCACGCCCCACAGCCCACCCATCTTCCGAGAGCCCAAACCACTCAGCAAGAACCAGCGATAACATTCCAGACCGAATTCTTATTTGCTTGCGGCTGCGTCCATCGATCCAATTGTCCATCATAACCATTGAATGGCAATCCAGTTTACCTCGAACACATTACCACTGCACACAGCGAACGAGCTTCCACAGAAAACGCAACCGATCCACCCAGTGCCAGTTGCAGTGGCTGCCTTGTTGCCCGGCCTCACAAGGTATGCCAGCAATCACACACAAATTGGCAGCAACCTGTGCAATCAATCATCTAACAAGGTCACTCCATTGTCTCTGCGCGTTCGCCCATATTCCTCGGGCTCCCTCCTCCGAGCACGTCTCGGAGAAACTCACCGTTCAGATATGTATTTTAATTATAGAACTGCGCGTCCCAGTTTGCTTTGATTTCATCTTTAATTGAGCCTCAAGTTGATTGTACGTTTGGGCCCCCATCGCCTTGCCTTGTTGACGAGTTCTTCTCCTGGCAGCAACAATGAAGACGACCGACGACGCTGCGACGGTGCGGGGGGAGGGGGAGACTTCGTTCCCTCGCTCTGACTGTGCCTGTGGCCTCCAGGAACGATTTTCCACAATTAACTGTGCAACGGAAGAAAGCGATGTGCTCCAGTTTTTCTCTCTCTCCCATTTCTCTGCCATTTCTTCGTCATTTCTTTGCCGTTTCCTCGGTCCCGTGGCCGTGCCGCCCCGTTTTGATGCTCGGGTAACTTCGTTTCTGGAGCAGTAGTCGCAGACGCCCCTGCGTCGTCGTCTCCTCCCGACTACCGCTATTTAATTCTCTGAGAATTTAATTCCGCAATTCGATTCAATCATCATCTGATAACGAGATTTCAAGGAGCTGCTGCTGAGGGCACCTGCGTTGCCGACCAACCGACCGAACGACCGACGCCCCCGGGGGCATGCAAAACGACTTTATGTGTGCCAGAGTGTGAAGGTGGACGAGTGGGTGGTGGGGGTGGTGGGTTCAGTGGGCGAGAGTGGACGATTTAGTCCTCAACTTGGCTCTGACCCGGAGCAAAGCGCGCGCTCAAGGAACAAAGTGAAGTGATTGTCCCCATTCGCTTCGTTCTTTCACTTCACGTGTGCTCTCTGCATCCTTGCAGGCAACACACGTTCATCCATCCGTCCAAGCATGCATCCATTCGCCCCCTTCATCAACTTCGTCGTCGTCGTCGTCGTCGTCGTCCATCCATCCGGGTGCCTTCGCATAGGTGTACGACCGTAAGTAGGACAAGAGATTGTGGAAGGTGAAAGGAGGTCGGGACACTCTGGAAAAGAAGAAAACTGCCGTCGTCCTTACGCCAAAAATCGATTATAGCCCTAATTGCAGGCTGGATGGTTGGCTCTCATGTTGCTGTGGACGGCTATGAAGGTGCTGTGGTGCTGTGGTGGCAGTGCGACTGACGGCGGTGCTGGTAATGACGTTGAAACGATGCTGGCCCTGGTCCGTATATCCTTGGCTGTGTGTCATTATCATTATCCTTTGGTGCTGTGTGACAGTTTTCTGGGTCGCAGGCGGATTTATCTCTGCGAACCGGGTGAGCGGAACTGAGAGAGAGTTGTTTAATGGGCCTCAAGGTGGTTTATGGTGGTTCAGTTACGGACATCATCACCCGGAATGCTGGGCCAGGTTGTGTTGCGTGAATGAGTGTCTCGTTGGGTTTAATCTGATCGTCATGGTTTTTGTTCTGATGACCCACCACCTTCCCCTCCTCTCTTGCTGAGTTATTCAACTTTTCTTCTTCGTTCGATAAGTTTTAATTGCGGGTCATCAATGCGAATCGCACTGTGGTGCTGGAAAGTGGCCAAAGGATCATCGGTGCATCTGTGAATCTTTAAATAAGTGTTTGTCTTTGAACAGGATGTCTTGTAGCTCTGTGGTGGATAGAAAAGAGAAGAGAGCATGGGTACAGTGGTAGAGACCAATGTCAAAAGTCAAGGCATCGGAAGAGATGACTAATGTTCAATATGTCTTTGACATGTCTGTGATGGAGGTTGATTTGTACTTCGTCTTTTGCTGGGCCCATATTGGGTAAGAGGGCAAGAGTCTTACTTCATTGCATCTGGAATGTCCCTTAAGGGGACTGCTTGCAGAGCAAAGTCGTTTGGCCACTGATCCTTGCAATCAAGAATTTTGATCTCCTTTAGCCACTTGACTTTAACGAATATAGCAGCTTCACTTTCAGTATCCCTGCGAATGTGGTCGAAGGTCGCTTTAGCCTGGGCTTTCTCGATCATCTTTCTACATTCACAGGAATACTGAAAATTGGGTTTCCCAAAATCGACTATAGCGAGTTGTAGTGGGTTCCGAGATACCTCAACTCGGTTACGCCCTGCAATGCTACTTTTATTCCTGGCCAGTCGGTGTTCCTGGACCCTCCCTTTGTGCTTGGCCTTTTGGAAACATTCGCTCCGCCTTCAGCAGACCTCAGTTTTTTGTCCTACGACGTTCTTACCCTTCATCTGAGTTTTCGCATCGCGCTTTACATTAGGGGCTGCTTTCTCTTTAGAACTCTCCGGTTGTTTTGAGGATAGTTTCGTTTGGCCATTCATCGAGCCGGAGGAATGTCCCCCAAATTGGCTTGAGTTTATCTCAAGGAACTGGGTCGTATGCTTTTTCCCAAATCTACAAGACTGCTGTAGATCGGTTTTGGCATCCTTCCAAGCCTTTTCTCGTACCATTCTTGGGATGGGAAGCTTCTTATGCCGGGACGAAAGCAGCACTGTATATCCCTCATTCTGGATTCGACCATAGATCTAGAACGATGCTCTAACACCTTAGCGTAGACTTTCCCGAACAGATAGAGAATCACACCAGTATTCCAATCGCCGTGGGCCACACCGCGTTCCCTGGCCAACTTTATGACACGCGAGAGCCTTAAAACTTTCTCTTTACCCATTGCCATGAGCCTTTCTGGCCGAATTTCAGCCACACCGGCGGATTTCCCGGATTTTAAAAGTTTACTATTCGAAAACAACTGTGAGTTGGTATTGAAAATAATAAAAATTTGACAGTCTTTAAAATTTGTTTAACAATCGGGATACCAATCGGGACTTAGCGAACAAGGTTCGAGCCAAAACTTACGTAAGGGGACTTAAGTCAACTGCGGCAATCGAGTGAATACATACGAGCTCTATACTGCAACCATAACAATTACTTCGATAAGTTTCGTTAACTTTTTCTTACTTAAGTTGTGGCGAAATCCATGCTTCCACGAGTTCCCAGAAGCAATTGTGGCCACGTCCTTAAAGTGGCTACTTCGGCTAGCTTCGCATGAGCGCATTGTGTCACCCCAATTTTACAAGACCTTGATGGTTTCGAGCTGTAGCTCGCGGGTTGCTTGGATGATATTGGCCTTAAGTGCTTGAATCGTGTCCGTATTGTTGGCATAACATCGGTCACCACAAAAAAATGAAATCGCAGCTCGGAAGCGCATAATTGGCATTGCAACGACGGCTGATAACACGATTTGGGAGTTTGGTGGGAAACAGCAAGCAAGCATGAACCAGATATTGTCCAAATCCATGTCTTCAGTTTTATTAAAAAAAAGTCAGTTAACATGGTTCTGGAACGCCTACCGTTGACCGAAACGTTGTTTCCAGCCTCATTTTCCAATGATGCCACCGTTCCACAATCCGCACCAAACGTTCACTTTCTGTGAATGCATTGGCTTCTCGCCAACTACGTGCGGATCTTCCGAGCCCCGGATGCGGTATTTTTACTTGCTAACGTAGGCGCCGAGCTGAAAATGCTTCTTGTCAGAGAAGATGACGAAGTGGAATCTTCACGCGCCTTCAATTGCTGAGTCAACTTGAATAATCCGAGATCTTTGTGCAGAATTCTGCTTAGTCTAGTCCGTGAAATGATGAGCTGCTGACATCGGTGGCGAATTGATGTTCGCCTTACACTCTCGGCCACAGCAGCCACATTCTCATCTGTGCGCACCGTACGCAACGGGCAACATGAGTGTTCTCCACTAGCACACCAGTGTCATGAACTTTTTGCACATTCTTGCGAACAGCAGTCGCGATGGGTGCTTCATTTCGGCAAAAACTTATTTTCAAAAAAACGCACTGTTTGGGTTACGCACCACTCACTTTAGAAATAAGTTTCCAATATTTCCCAACGTTTTTCAAGTGTAAAGCGACTCATTTTGTTCCGCGGAGGTATGATACTGACTTCCTGTCCAGATTTCGAGCGGGAAACAGCTGTCAGTGTCAGAATAATCTGTGATTTAAAATAAAAAACCACTAGATGGCCCAACCTGTGGACATTGACTGAAAAAGTGAATTCGGTTTATTGTCTGGCCGGGAATTGACCCGGCCGCACTGTGCCACCGACCGTAGTTGATGTCGCAAATTTTCTCGAATCCTTCAGCTCTTGTAATTAAGACCAGTCCATAGATACATTTTCGTTTGGGGTCATAAATTTCGTCTGTGTCCCGGTCTCGGTCCCGGCCACCGATTCATCTCATTGAGTCGCCTAGATTCAAGACATGCCTCCGCCTCATTTCGCATTCCGGTCATACTCGGCAGAAATAGGAGCCTCAGCAGCGACCTCCCTCGCATTCCTTTGATCTGATTAGGGTGTCAATCTGTGATGTGGTTTTTGCCAATTTCACCGCCCGTGAAATTGTTCAATATAGTCACGTGTTCCCTTCGAGTGGTCGCACTCCCTACACCTGTACGACACACCATCCTGCACGATGCACTGTGTTCGGTGTTCGGTGTTCGGTGGCCGGTGTGCAGAGCAATGCTTGCAGCACCATTTCGGGAAGCGGGCTTATCCAAATCCGTCGCTGGAATACAATAACGATAGCCCCTGGCTCGGGCCGGAGACAACAACGTCGCCGTTGCCATCGCCATCGTTTTCGCCGTCGTTGCGCTGGAGACGACATCGACGGCTGCGATGTGCACACAAAAGGAACCGCATTGATTTTTCACCTTGGTCCTTGTTACGACGAGTGGTTCCCTCGATTTTCTGTCGTTTTTTTGTTTTTGTGTGGTTTTTTTCCAACGCTTTTCCGTCACCGTTCGCTGTTGGCCAAGTGGATCCGCAGCAGAGAGCGGTGCGGAGTCTAGGTGTTCCGGTGTGGAATTCCGCGGTGAAAAAGTGGATCTTTCGCTGCCGCTGCTGTGCCCTCTGAGTGGGACACGGTATCTGGTGACTGCATCTTGATGGTGTGGAATCGGGCGTGTACCGGGATACGCTTTGTGCTCGCGCGTCCAATTGGATTCGCCTGGCAGCAAAAAGTGGATTAAATAATGATTAAGAAATGTCATGAGAAATGAAAAAGCTTTTGCCGCCACCGACCGCTTCGGCCGTCGATTGAGGTGGCGTTTTTTTTTGCCCGGCGCATCCCGACTCGGTGGGGACCCATTCTGGGGCTGGTCTGGTCTCCTTTGGGTGTGTGTCGCTGTGTCGCTGTTTCGGTGGCGGTGGCGGCGGCGTTTCCTGGTGAGTTTTTGCCCATTGTGTTCCCGTGGTTTTTTGTGTACTGTCAACGGTTATAATTTTATTTAATGTGTGCGCGCGAGATGATGGACTGAGGACTGCGATGTTGCGGGCGGCTGCGACGGCATGTACCCATCGTTTTTGGACGCTGCCCGGTCACATGACCGAGGATAATCGACGAAGGAATGCGGGAACCGTCGGTGGAATAGTTTTGGAGCGCTGACATTGTTTCGGAGATCAGCCGTGTCGTGTGAATGATTGATTGACAATGCAACCAGTGCGGAACTGACGAGGACTTTAGTCGTCATCTGGACATGTGTGAAGCGCGCGAAACGGAGTCAATCAACTCTCGAAGGCGTTGACCCAAGGTGGGACATCACCATCCTCGTTCCGCAGTAAACTTCGCACCGACACCGCATTCGTTATGTGTGCACGCTCTCGACTTCAAAGTGGATCAACACCCTTGATCGCAGCCGTCATGTTTGCTCACATAACAGTAAATACAGAGCAGGGCATCAGAAGCAACAGGAGCACCATCACTAAACACGACCTTATCGCCAACGACATGCCATAAAACTTTAATACCACCCATGCCCGGCTAGGCGCAGAAAAATGCGATCGTGCCAACCGCTCATAAACGCCATCATGATCCTCATCATGATCTTCATCATCATCCCCATCGTCTGCGCCGTCGGTCTCTCGCTCTCTCCTTCTCTCTTTTGTGCTCCGTCGAAGCAGTGGCCAGGCCACGCGCATAAATGTCATAATTTCGCGATCGCGATATCGTGAGATTTCAATAAATGTCTGACATGCCAATAAAGATGCCCGCCGATGACTTCCGTGGCCGTGTGGTGGGCAGGCATAGAAGCGCGCTCCTCTCCGTCCACCGCCGCGCCGCCATCGGCAACCAACAGGCCCAGCTTCAGCATCAGCAACGGCCGCAAAGTGGTGCTAATGAGTTGCCCACCGGCTCGGCTGGAGAATGTCGACTGCTGCACCTCCTCCAACATTGTTCCATATCGCCGGAGTCATTATGGCGCGATGGATGTCCCGAGATCGATCTGAGCGTACCAGCGGATGATCGTGGATAAGTTTTCCCCGTGAACGCGATCGTGATGGTGTGCGGAGCTTTGGCGAAACATGATCGGCCCATCAATTGGATTGAATCTTACCCGCACCGAGACAGATGATATCCGCCCGATAGGACATGTGTGTTCGATGCGGGGAAATGAGGGGAAAATCGGCTGTGGCGGCGGCGGTGTTTAAATTGAGGCGCCGCGTCTGACGGTTAGTGACGTTAAATTTTATTAGTCCCACGCTATGAGGACTTAATGTCGTGCATCAGATGTGATTACCATCGACATGACAGGTCGTAACGTTGGAGGAGATGTTAGATGTGTTGTGTCTATCGGTCGATAGGTTCAATCGTAGCCAGAGGTAACAAGGGAGCCGAGACGCAGTGTAAGGTGGTGGGGATGGAGTTGAGGAACTATCGTGGAAGGGATTGGAATTAATAGGTTGTTGTTGGTAAACACTGAGGTCGTGGAGATGTTACCAACATGGACTAAGGACATGCAAAGGTTCGGTCTAGAAAGTGTCTAGGACTTATTATAGGAAGGGATCATCTAATGCAGAGCTGAAGGGGGGAAATTAAAAGTACGGGAAAGAAAAAATAAAGCCTTCGAGACCCAAGGTCCATGTAACATAGGCCATCGTCTTCCTCCCGGAAAGATTTCTATTGCCGATGGACTGCCTGCCGAACGTTTCAAAGCAGCTGGCGATGATTGGGTAAGATGCACACAACAACTCGTCTGGAAGATCTTTTCGGATGACAGTATACCCGACGGATGGAATTTCAACATCCTTTGCTGAGAAAGAAATACGGCTTAACTGTGCTAACTACACTGTCACAAATACTGCATCTAAGACGGGTTCTCAACATCCTCATTGATCAATATCGGGGCGGCTTCAGTTCATCCCAAGTCCACCTGGAAACCTTGGAAAAGACTGAAACGATTCCTTCGAGTTTTGAAGTTTCGATGATACAGTCCGAAGTGAAATTAGTCTCAGCTTCAACAGCAAAAAAATCCTGCATGCTATTGTTCTGTCACTAGTGTTGGGACAGTTTAATGCCGATTCCGTGACTGTGTCGAGAGAGGTGGTGACATGATGAATGAAATGCGGGCATCCCCAAAAATGTGTCAAACGTCGGAAATAGACAAATAAAAAAGAAAACAAAATTATGGTCAGGCTAGGTTACTCAGAAGAAGTTCAAAGACTTTCGTGAGGAAGATCAAGAGGGATGGTAGCATAATACACAGGTCATAGAAACTTCAAGCCTCGTCTGAAAAGCTGATCTTTGTTGATGTTTGGAGACTATATCTGGAGAGGTAAGAGACTACTGACAAAAGGCAGAAGGAATGCTATTCTGTCTCATTACTAGATGAACTCGTTCGTGAGGTCTAACTAAAGGAATCGTGTCATAGCAAACACTCTGTAATTGGTTTTCGAATTAGGGGATATTCAAAGCGCGCTATGAACATGCATCATGTAAGAATATCAAGTGGCAAGTACTAACTAGCTTAGGATCAGTGAAAAACTGAGAAAATATCCAAAAGCCTGCAAACATTTTGTTTCTATAATTTGCGCGCTCAAAACTTAAGTGTCCGGGGTCAAGTCACAGCATGATGTTCGAGCGAGTTCAATGACTCTGCGATATTGTTGGCTCCTATAGGTTTTATCCGTCGTGTTTAGATTCTATCTAGTAGGTACATGGTTGTCTTGGGGGCACCGGACCAGATATGAGCGTTGTACTCAAGCTTGAGGCGGATATACGCCTTATAAATATAAGCCAAATCAGAGGGGGTGAAATATTTCTTGCATCGATTAAGGAAACTTAAGCATCTCGCAGTATTTTTGGCGACCTCAAATATGTGATCGTTCCAACTAAGTGTTGGGTTGGTACACATACCAATGATGGAAAGCTTTCCGGTTTCATCGACACAGTCGCCATTTATGGATAATGGCTGATTTTCAAGGGCTTGCGTAAGTGACAGCGGATAGCATTGAGTTTTTGGAGCATTGAATTCCACTCTGTTGTTCTTTCCCCACTTAACTATGCTGCCAAGCTCGGAATTCACTGCGCTGCCATTCCAATTCTACGGCCGAAGGGCGAGGTCGTGAGTCTTGGAACGAATATGAAAAGCTGAGGGTGCTGTCATCAGCGAAGGAATGGATTCAGTTAGAAGTAGTAGACAAGAGACCGTTTACAAAAACGAGAAAGAGTGTAGGAGACAGAAGAGAGCATTGGGGTACACCAGCATTTATTTGGTGGATATCAGATTTGAACCATAGAACAAGAGATTCTTCGATACCATAGGCACCATTCGACAACAGAGCTTGATGCCAAAGTCTGTCAAATGCCTTACACATATCAAGCGCAATAATCTTGCTTCCGCCTGCATTGTGTAAAGATTGGTTCCACAGTGGTGCGGTACCGGTAGCAATTGTCCCCTGGCTGGCTCGGGAAATAAAGTTGACAGTGCCATATGTTCGGGGATATGACGATGGCAAATTAGAAAAATTTATTAGGAGAGAGCCGGAGCAAGGAGATGAGCAGACCCCTCCGGCGAAACACTAAAAAGGGACACACTTTTAGTGTTTCGCCGGAGGGGTCTGCTTGTTTTTCTGGTTCGCTTCCGATTGAACGGCCAGTTATCGTGTAGGAGGATCAATGGCGAGTTCAGAGTAGTCGAGATGAAAGTGGCATTCGAATGAATGAGGTCCTTGGATGTCAATGAATTTGAGTTTTTGTGAGACAAAGGGGTGGGTGATGTGATGTGATGGAAGACAATGATGCAGCGCGAGTGAAGTGGATTCCATGCCATCGGGATCCACTAGTCATCGCCATAACAAGCATAAAAAAAAGAAAATACATTCTACTCGTCCTGGGTTACAAGACGTTTTGGAACACAGACACATTCGACCGCTTTTCATTACGATCCACAGCCACAATTTCGTGATATTTTTCAGAGTCTCTCTATCTCGTGGCAAATGTGAACTCCATAGGTGCCTAATCGACACATAATCACTTTTGGGAACCGTGGCTACTTCGGTTTGTCCACACAACTTCGGTCAAATGTTCCGGCGCGAAGGACCAATTTTGGCATTTTTATTACATGAAGCAGAAATCGGGGCGACAGTGTTGATGACAGGACTGAGAAGAGTTAAGCAAACGACTGAACTGAGAAGGGCAACGCTGTCCGATAAGCAGAACGAGAGAGCTGAGAAGGGCGACAAGCAGATGGCAGCTCTTAAACGGGGAAAGCTGGATGGCAAGCAGATGGCCGAGCTGAGAAGCACAAAGCTGGGCGATAAGCAGTGGACATGTTGCTGCGGAAACCGTACTGCCGATCAAAAGTGGAACGAAATAGTGTTCAGCAGCACAGTGGTTTGATTTGACATCTTTAGGAACCAGGAATAGTTTGGTGGTTCGACCGATGAATCAGTTTTGACTATTCACCTCGATTCCCCGAAACTATTCAACAAGACAACTAGTGCGTGTGTGTGAAAGAAGTTAAAAACCTTGGCATATACATATGTAAAGGGTCATTCATTAAGCGCTTCCTATCTTTACATTTAAATGAAACAAAGTGTGTGTGAGATATCATCGACATTTTTTATTCATTTGAAAGGCATATCGATGCCAGTATTTGGAATATGTAATATAACATCGGTCAAATGTCGGCCGTGGCTTCTTTTAGTGGCGTGCATCCGAAATGATCAATTTTCGAAGACTCTGGCGCATAAATCAGGCTGAATGTTACCGATGGCAAGGGTTATGTTGGCTTTGAGGGCCGTTGTGGCTTATTAGCATAGTCCTGCGATCTCGTTGGCCACGTTGCGTGATCGTCCAGAAATGGGCCTCATCTTATAGCGAATGGGCCGAAATACCGAACAGATAGCTGGAACAGACTAGTGTTGTAACTGGACTGATGGCCAGTTTCAACCCGGACTGTAGTGCCAAAGTTTCGGCGTTAAAATTGCTTCAAAACGCCTTGGAACATGTTATATTTATACACTTTCTTGTGACGTTCACATTAGACATGGAAGAAACTTCTACATATCACATCTGAGGCTAAGAACAATAATTGGTAGTAGCAGAAGGGACATAGCCAGAATTCGATTGATTGTTCCGGCAGTTGGAGCAACAGCAAGGGACCTGGGGCCAAAACTGGGTAAAATTGATCAGCATTAGTGCAAGAAAGTGCGTATGCTAATACGAGTCTTTACCGGGCACTCTGCTATAGACACGCATGCATCTGAACTAACCGCACAACGTCTTTTGCAAGCTGTCTGTGAATATGACAAAAAAATAGAATCTATCCAACGTCTGTTCTGCGAAAGCCCAGCAATAGCAAAGAAAAGAAGGCAGTTGCTAGGAAAGCACTGCTTCATAGAGCTGAGCCAAAGCCATTGCTGCCTTTCATTACTAACGGTCTCCGATATATAAGACTGACTGATCCTCGCATGTACCAACATAAACCAGATTCCGAAAAAGAAAGACTGACGTTTTATCTATTTCCCTCAAGTCCTGACCACTGTCTTACTTGCGGAAACAATTCGACGATGCAGCTGATTCGACTGCAATAACAATGCAAATGTTCATGTTGTTACTTTGGAAGCCGCTGGAGTATTTTCCTTCCTTTCAATTCTAGTTTAATTCCTTGTTCCCTTTAAGAGAAGGCCTTTGCTCCTCCAAAGAAAAATGTGCCAGAATTGTGAACGTAGCATTAAAGCAGATGAACATTTTCGAACGAGGATATCATCTCCTCGGAGAATTAACATCCAACACTCGATAATGACAAGAGGAGAATTTGAAGACCCCAAGGACATGAAAATGTTGTTTTGTAATCGACGAACAATTTGAGGCCCATGCAGTGGAACAGGCAGTTTCTCCCGTCAGCCTGTCCTCTTCTATGCATTCCTTACAATTTCTCCTTTCTTTAAAAGAAACCCTCCACCCCCACATCGTCACTTTGAGATGCAAATATTCAAGCGGACTCAATTTGTGCCTAATGACGTCGCTTGTCCCCCGGGAGCTCATTGCCTGCATCGATTTGCATGCGACCCTCACATCCCCGTCGAGCAGGAAATTTTCGCAAAAACAATCGTGCCCTTCCGAGAATCTCTCGCCGGCGTCAACACACTTAAATTGACGTTCCCCAAGGGAAATCAACAGCCCCAGTCAACCCACAGGCCATCAACCGTCTTAAAGCCGCGCCATAAAGCACAACGCCCTCGCAGGACACCCTCAATTGTGCATGAAAAATTCAATTAAAGCCCAACGACAGCAAAAAAAAACTCCAAATCTCATCCGTCAAGGCTCCACAAGTCTCGGGTAGCAACTGGACCGACGCACTGCGTGTGGGCTTATTAAAAAATTGTCTCGTTTGCAGGCCCATTCGAACAGAAAATGCGCGTCTGTCGAAATTCCAGCGAATTTCAGAGCCGAAACCGACGGTAATGGCATTTTAAATGAACCCCCGCCTCACGCCCCGCAAGACTCCGTCATCGCCCGGAAGAGCCGGTATGGCTTACACGGATCGGACGCGCGGTAATTATAACTTTTTTCTTCTTCTGCAGTTCACTGGTCGACTGATGTCGCATGAATGGCTCCACGGATGGATGCGTGTCAATGAAAGACTCATCATCGTCAGGCGGGCAGACAGCGGCGAGCACCGACATGACGCCGCCGACGAGTTGAGGGCGACATTACATTCGTTTGTCATTTTTCGAATAACTGCCGCTGATTAATCGGGCTGACATTGCTGGGCCGCAGTCGTCGTTGTTGCACACCAAAATCCCGGCATCGGCGGACACCGGTTCCTGTTGGCCGGCAGTGCGGGTACCATGTTCGTGATTCCCATCGATAGACAGACATTCCGCATGGAAGTAGCATCGGTTGCCGCCCGGTTAATCGCCGACACCATCTGTGCGCCTTCTGTGGTTACGTTGCAACGCGCTGCAGCCCCCCGCCTTGGCTGGGCCAACGGGTGGACTTATAATTACCGTCAGATCATATTAAACTTTAATTGCTGGACCTGAAGAGCCAAGTGAGTAATTTACAACCACGTCGGCCATAAATTAATACCTCAATGGAGCGGGCCCGGCCCGGACGGAGGTGACAATGTCGCTCGGTGATTTAATAACGCTCCTAGGAGCACTGAGCAGGTCGCCGGTGACTCGGTGCGATCCTTGGCCCAGCCGCAGTGGTCTGGTCGCGTGATTTGCGGCGATTCCGAGGAGCGTTTCGGGCCTCCGCCGCCGCACCGGATCAGTGGGCCCTCCTCCGGGAGGGGATATCGATCGCTTGTGAACATGTACTAAAGATCGCTCGAATGGATTGTTTTACAGCAGCGAGCGAGCGGGAGACGATCGCGCGTCGTCGTGCACTTGGTGGCAGCGTGTGAGCGGGCTGAGGCGGACACATCGACACCGACACCGACACCGACACCAGACCGTGTTGCGAACGCGATGATCGCGTAAAATTGATAAAGATCACCTGGAAATGCATGTTGTCCCGATCGATTTGGCCTCCCGCTGCAGCGCATATGTCTGAGGCCTCGAGCCGAGTGGGCATCGTGATCGGCTGGCAGTAGCAACACCACGCCGATCCCTGGATCGACGCTGGGGTGTCAGCGCCTCGAGGTGTTTCTAAGGTGACTACCGGTAACGTGTTAGAGGCACGTTTTCTTGTCTACTCTCTTTTTTCCTCGACGTCGTCTTCAGCGCTGCAGTTGCTGAGACTCCTCAAGACTGTGCGGGGGGGGGGGGGGGGGCTGGAGGGACAGGAGAATGAAATGAAATATCGATCTGGAAATTATTTAGTGCGCAGCCAGGTATGGACGAGGAAGTGATCGCCTCTAATGGGCTGAGAGTGCGGTGGCTGGTGCTTGCTGCTCTGCAGGTGCGAGAAGGAGGCTTCTCCGGACGGTCGTCGGGCATTAACTGATAAATTTTTCCACACACGAGGAGAAGAAGAAATTTATGTAATGACCCATGATTATGTGCGAAATAGGAGCATAGCGTGCGAACGAACGACATTTTGTGTTTGGCGGGGAGGGGAAGCTACTAGTTTGCAGATTGTTGAGTGAAGATGGGGTGCACTTGCGAACGGGTGCTTATCATGTGTTACTGCTCGGAATTATTGGGGCACTTGGACGAGCGATATCCTTGGACAGAGGCCGGGAGTGGCTCTTAATTTGTGTGTCGATTGCGGTTAATTTGGTGTTAGGATGCGGTAACGAGGAGAAAACTGGAAATTACACATTTTGCTTGCGCTGGTGCGGGTATTCAAATGAGACTGCTCGCGGAAGTGATGGAAATTATCGGGCTGCTTCCTGGCTGAGTGGAGACTTATAATTTGCATCAATCAAAAAAAGTGGGAGGATGTCTTAGGATGGATTGGAGAAGTACAGGGGACAGTTTAATGGTTCGTTGTTATTGGAGACATCAAATGTGCCAAGTGAGGTGTGGCGGAAGATGTAATTTAAATGTTCCTGAAATTGTGATAATTAGTCTGAGACCCAACCTAAATAAACTCAAACGACAAGCAGCCGGAAGAATCGTCCAATTTTAAAGTGCTTCGGAGAACATATTGCTAAGCTATAATGGGCATGATCGAACATGAGCTAACGACAAATATGCGTACGTATGTGAGTAACAACTCATAATCCTACAAGGTTGACCATAATGTACCACACTAAGGATTCGTTGAGTTTCGTTAAGTACTTATAACCTAATGCGATTCGAATATATTCGAATTTGACGGATGACGCACAGAAGATTGAAAAAGAAGAAAAATGTGCAAAGTAGTTGAAGTTTCGTTATGTTTCGTTAAATAACCTAATGTGATTCAATTATATTCGAATTTGACAGATAACGCACAAAAGATGGAGAAAGAAAAAAAATGTGCAAAGCAGTTGCAACTGAATTGGAATTTGGATATAATCTAAAAAAGAATTGAAAGCAGGAAGAATTTCGGATAGGCAGCGATGCACGCGAGAGTTCGTAGTGACCATCACCATTTGTTTTTTTTTGTGAACTTGACGAAATTATTTGACACTAGTTTAAGTGTATTAATGCCTATTAAGCAACACCAAGTGTAATTAACGCAGGTACACGATATCAATCTCTATCACATCAGTAAGCAAAACTTAACGAAACTTAACGAACCTGAGCTGAGTGGTTGCTGCGGCCACAATATATTCAGATTGTGTAACATAAGGCTGACATATATGTACTTCCTGCAACATAAGACTCGCTGAAACCATAAATGCCCATAAGGGCGTCAATCTGTCAAGTGCTTCAATATAAAAGGAAACTTTGCCATAAGTCTCTACAGTTTCTAGTAGTTTGATATTTGTTTTTCTTGAATGAGTGTCAAGGCCAAACTTGTTCAGTTAGCATTGCCATTTCATCGTGGAAAGAGTTAGATCAGAACAATCCTTACAAAATACAGCTCGGATACGAATTGAAGCCGAATGCATGTTCTGCAAGTTCCTGTCTAGAAAAAGCTACTCTCGTGATAGACCAACGAAACACGGGTGGTTGTTGTGGAAGTTGAACCCAAGTCCTCCCTGCCATGTAGCGCACTCACATCAAATCAAGAACTAAGGCATGTTGATCTATGGAAGCGGTGAAACATTTCCGATTGGTTTTATGTAACGTTCTTCTTGAAAACCCCCGTACGTCGCAGAAGATGGGCGAACGCTCAGCTGTTAAGCCTCTTCGTGATGATATACGTAATTTGAAAATTACGACACCCACAGAGTGGAGTATTTCCGAATTGAAGCGAAGTCATATCAACCCATAGACTGCCTTGAGCAAAATCCTACGGGGTTGCCTTTTTTACCAACTTGGTCATAATTAACTGCGCGACATTGATGATAGACACCCTGGGCGCTAAAACCATCAGAACAGACAGAGCAATGATGCAGTAATGCCACAAAGTCAGAACCGAGCCGATGGGAGATTCAGCTACGGGCGATGCAAAACAAATAAATAATATTAAATTCGTTTTCATTGTGCCAACGCATTTCTTCAGCCTCTGTTGCCAAGCGACGGAGTGATCGCCTTCGCAAACGAATATTGTTACTTTTTTTAATCATCGCTGAGTGAGGCTGTATTTATCTGTTTGCGCCTATGGATGCTAGAAAACTGATTGTGCAATCAAATCTGCGGCTCACGCTCACTTTTGACGTCTGGTCTCTAGTCTCTATGACGAACTATCGACACTGTCGCTCGAATGCTCGTCGATCAAAAGTTCGTCGCTCAAACATCGGTTGTTAAATTCTTCCTCGTCCAATTGCGCATGGCACCATCGCTCATTCACTGATGTCTCTGGAGTAAGATTCAGAACATCCTCAGCCTTTCAAGTTCGTTTTTCCATGCCAGCACTAGCTGACAAGAACGAGAAGTAGATAAAGTTGAAACTGGTTAGAGCCCAAAGAGGCGATGTCCTGGCTCCAGAACATTGCAATATCCAAAAGAGATATCCCCATCTGTCGGACAGTCAGACCGTAATTAAGTAAGTGGACCACTTTAAAACATTCCATAATTGCAGGCTGTCCCTTGACGAGATGGCTGAGGATTTCAACATACCCCTCATGTGGGTGCCGGGACGGTGTGACAAGCCGATGAACTCGCCAAGTGTTGTACAACATCTTGTAATGTTTAACACTACGTCAATGACAGACTTCCTCCCTATGCCGTACAAAGCGCTACCCGCTCTTCTTTAGCCGTAGAAGAGCGCAGCTCGCTGCAAGACAAAGGATGTATGGCCATCACCTAACTTATAAAACGTCACTCAGTCTACTTAGACTCAGGAGACTCTCACTACGGACTCTAATCGGAGTCATAACCGGACACTGCGCATTTGGCGTTCATGCCTGCAGGATGGGTGTGCCATATAATGAAGCTGGATGGATGAAGAGGAGGTAGAAACCACAAATCACTTACTCTGCTCGTGTAGCGCTCTGGCAAGTCGTAGGTAGTAACACCTAGTGGCCTACTACTTCGATAGTTCCAACTAGCTGAACAGCGCCAGCATAGGCCAGCTAAATCGCTTCCTAAAATTGCAAGCACCAACTGATTCCAATGTTAGGAGAAGTCAATCCGCGTGGTATCAGAATGGGCCTATGTGTGACTACCTTCTGCAGTCAGCCACTCTTACCTAACTTAAGCTATTGCCCATCTCCTCATCTTGTTTCTAGGCCACAACGACCAACTCCGTTCTCAATCTTTCTCTACTTTCGCAGGGTTTTGTGCAGTGGAGTTATATTCGTTTCGCCGGTCGCTCAGGAACTCGACAGCAGGCCTTCTGAAGTCTGAAACAACATGTATGACATTATTTGCATACTCTTAGGCTGATTATATTCTGTGACTCGCCGCACTGTGTGTAAGACCGATTAAAGGCTCGTCACTCGTCTTTAAAGTTCTTGTTGAATTTATCGGAGCTGTGGGAGGGAGCTTACACCGTGATTGTTTCTTGATCAATGGCCAGCCAATTTCAATCTATAATTACTCATTTTCAGTCTTCAGAATTAAATTTCAAAAATATCCAAGATTGCCATAAATCCTCGTCAAAACAAGAGGAGAAGAGCAAAAATCCACTTACCGCTTACACTTCAAGGGTAATTTCCCATCGATTCCACCCACGTCCATTCGGCTTCGAAATTTATAATTACTCGGTGGAAAGTTTTCCCTCTCCCCAGCCCTCCACCCATCTCCCTACTTCCCTACCCACCCGGCAAGCAAGCATCGTCCTCATTAACTTCTCCAAAAAGTCCCATTTCGACGGCAATGAGAAATTAGGAAACATCAATGGCGTCAAAATGTACATACACACGGACGATAACCGAAGGACTCCAATAAAAAAAAGGGGGGATGAAGGGGTGGAGTGAAAAAAAAAAAAAAAAAAACGCAACAAGACAAAGCTGAAACAAAAAAAAGGAATGTTGAGGAAAAATCAGGATGCGATGCGAACAAGGAGCTGTGGTTGTTGGTAATGGATTCTGTACAGTTGAGCTCGATTAAAATGAAAAGGTTCTCGCCGAGGCGAAGACAAAGTTTCTCGACTCGCCCCGTTTATTAGGGTTGATTCCGCGGGTGAAGAATGATTAACAATGAAAAAGTTAATCAGACTTCGGCCTTAAATTGGTAATTTCCTCGCGAATACTTTTCTCCTCTTTTTTGTTTTTTTTTTTTTGTTGAAGAGGAGGGCATTTTTTGATATGCAGTCGGCGCGTGGGATAGGTTAGCACTCGATACTTCAACGTGCGCGCTCGTTAAGACGCGGTCTGGACGACGGTGATGGAAAAGTTCAAGTCGACTGGGGCTGCTAAGTCGGTCAAACCGCAAGCGAGGGCGAGGATTCAAAGTGAAGAGGCTAATTAAAAGGAATTAGGGTTGATTGGGGATTTTTGCATGAGAAAGGGGCGCTAGTTACGGAATTGTTGATGAGATTCATGGGGTTTAAGACCGAATTTAGGAGCTATTTGAATGTCAAACGGTGGATAGCAAGCTGGTCAGGGGTCTTGCACCAGCTCTACGCCACGGAGAACATCGAGCTTCCTTAGAGCGCCTGAATACCTCTTTAATCCTGCGACCCATCCAGCTGCTGAAATCTGACCACTGGACAGCTGTCCAAACCGACGAGCAACCCTCCAAGACCCGGAGGTACCGATCCTTGTCTGGCTGAAGATGAAGAAGCGTTACAGTCACTGACGAAAAAAAAGAGGAAGAAAATATCGAAAGATTAACCGCCCATCCAATGGACATCGGAGCACAGATTCCATCAGCAATCCCATTAGTCGACACCGATCCACAGCCACATTCGGAGTTGTTGTTCATGTCTGTGTCTCTGCTCAATTCCCAGACCAGGACTAGGATTCTTCTCACACTTCTCAATGTCCCTCGCATATGGACAGGTCCACCTTCCACCTTCGAGAGGTCTGTGCAGCACATACACACCGCCACCGTGGCTGCTGTCAAAGATCTCTGTCATATCCCCATGGGAGGAGGACAACGAAGCGATGCCGACAACGACAACAGACATCTGCACAGGCCCACACAGACTGTCCAGTGCACCGCCGCCACAGAGCGACTGAGCAGCATGTATCTCACTGTGGCCCATTCACTTGTCCATCCAACTCATGTGCTCATCTGACTGTCGTCTTGTCCACCGCTGGGAGTGAGCGAGCGCCCGGCTAATCGCAAATAAATGCATCTACGTGCAAATGACTTAAAAGCCTCTGCAGAGCAGGTAGGCAATCTGCTGTTTGCACAGCTCCGACGGCGATGCCGCACGGACGCCAGTGTGACTCTGGCTCAGTTTGTCATGTTTGGCCGGTGTCCGAGCGAGCGATTGAGACATAATTCATGGTAATATCCCGGGCTAAGTGCCGATTATCTTTGGCGGCGCGACGAGACCGTTCGTGTGCGAGCCGGTGACTGGTGATGGCTGCGGCCGGACTGGGTTGACTGGATGAGTTTTTGTCGCGAAATAGTCTCGCACCAGTATGGAGTTGTTTTGGAGCGATATCTGTGCGCACACCGGTCTCCGGGACTGGCCAGTGCATGCGATGGTCGCGAGGAGTGGGTGCGACGCCAACGCGAATTCCAATATTTCTACGAATATCATCAGTGCGGACCATGAGCTATTTATGTCTGCAGTTGAGCACTGGCACGGGGTTTCAAATGACACTTGTCCGCCGAAGGTGTGACTGCAGAATGTCGTGACGGCCGAAGCGAAGGCGATTTGTTGCGGCAAATTGAACTGTGCTATGGCCCAGATAAAGCAAGGCTCTAGTGGATGGTGGATGGTCGTGGTGGAATATATCAAAGTTGACAGGCGGAGACTGTCTGAAGGAGTCTGAGTGCATCGGCGGAGGCATACTGTCAGTTGCTACCGGGATGTGGTGTGGCCATGACTGCAAGCGCTCTTCTTTGATGAACTGCGAATAGATTACTGTTTGAGAGAAGTTTGTCGGAAGTTCTTATCGATACTGAGAAGGTAATCGGACGGATTCGTCGCTTAATTGTGGCACTCGGTCGTTGGGTAGAAATTTGGAGTGAATGAGTCTTAGTCTGACAGCAAAGGCTCAGCACCAATCTTAGACTGTAGACAAAAGCCGTAATAGCAGCGCTGTAGAACCTCTATGGGTAGCTCTCTTCCACTTTGTGTAGTGCTACTATCCCGAGTGGATATGGGTCATTACCAAATAGCCACTCCAGCTCGCAAAACCTTTAAATCGGCTCCAATTACGCACGCAGTTGACTGAAATGCTTCTCCGCTTGCGTGCGCCACTCCCACTGTCCCACACATAACAGTGTTTACTTGTCCATCGAGTCTCCTCGGCCTATTAACCCTAGGCTGTGGATTCGGGGCTGCCAGGTTAGACTCATAACGCTGTGGAATCCTTCTCTTCGATGGCCATCAACCCGAGCAGGATTGGACAGCTCGCAAAACCTTTTCTCTCGAAGGACTCTTCAGTCGGTTTCGATATTGCATGAGCGCCGTGGAGGCTGGTTCTAGTCTTGCCACCATTCTGTATTTAAGAAGCAAAGTCTTGCCTCAGGTCGTGGTTGCCTGATTCTTTAGACTGATGATCTGGAAAGCCCTATAAATACCGCTCTGATATAAATGCAAAGACTATGGTGATCAGAAACATAGAAGGATTGATAATTAACGTACCAATGGAAAGACAAATTAACGCTTCCTTTACATTCTTTGTGATCTAAAGAAAGTGAGTCCTCTCCAAACAGCTGAATGGCGCCGTTGATTTAGTGCCTGCCTTTTGTTTGAGTGTTCCCCGGTTCAAATCCCAGCGAAAGAAAAGTTAACACGTTTTATCCGGTTTCCAAATTTGGTCAAGGCACTATTTGCCTTTGGGATTCAATTAACGGCATTTTCACTGGAGTTGTCGATCAGTGGTAGCAGTCTTACTATGGGTATCACAATGGACCAACATGGCCTAAGTGTGCTGGCGATTTTCGCTGGCAGCACACCTACCTTACCTAACCTATATGATATCGTTAGGGTTTGTGCACGATATCGGCATACCATCGAGTCTCTTGCTTAGTTTCTCCTTGTAGTCTCTTACAATCTCCGGTGCGCTTAAGTGTCCAATGTCAAAAATGGCCGGAGTTGACTTGGTGCAGTGTTTCTACGTCGTACTGCTGGTATGAAATGGTCACTATTAATGATTATCTTGCGCATCCAGGATATTTTATGAACCCTTTCCATGATTGCTAGGATCTGGTATGGATGTGAATTGGAGTGCATTTCTGAGCTTCAGATCGTCGATTGACAGCAAGCCGTTGTCTGGTTGTGCATATGTTGTGCCTACTGATTTTGACACTGGAGTCTATGCGCATCTATATTTCGCATATTAGTCCCGACAGCAATAATAGGCACCCTCCAAAAGGTCATCTATAAAGTAGTCATCTTTGGTAGAGTCTTTAGCCTCGGCGGACGTAAGGCTGATGTAGAATCTGCCTTGAATGCGAATCAAGCAGCCATGCTGTCACTTATTGCCTTGAAATCGATTGCATTCGATCTTAATCGACTCCCTACCACGAATCCGCATCCCAATATTTTCGTATTATAAGCAGAAATATTCCAAAAAAATCCAAATCTTAAATGATAGTCACTTTCTTACAAAACGCTTCACTGACTCTTCTTCCCACTTGTTGCCGTTCCTTTTCTTTTCGTTACTTTCCCCAACAGACTGTGAAATTCGACGCAAAACGAACCCATTATAACTTCCGAACCGCTCGATATCCAACGATACCCAGACCCTCCACATCCGTCCGATTGATTTGAAAACTAACCATTCATCATCTCGACCAGAAATGCTCCACTGATGGGAACATACATTCCCATCGAATTAATGAGGACATTTACGACCCCTCCCCCGTCCCCGTCCCCACCGACATATGCATGTACTCGCATTAACTCAGCAGAATTTACAGTTGGCCATCATTAAAAGCACCCCAAGCCACATCGACATCGACATCCCTTCAAATACAATCGAAATCGTTAGTTTCCTTCAATTAATCAATTTCATTTCATTCAACATGCACGCTGAATGTACCTCGTCCTCTTCTGCGCAACCTCGCCCACCTCACAAAGGGCCATTGGTACCCTGGAGCAGTATGAACGCAATTATTAGCCATTGCCAGACCATTCCATTCTGCTTTCTGCTTTCACAAGAAATTCGATAACATTTTCCGCTCAATTAAATAACAAAACATTTCCAAGATGTCCCCCGTTCGTCGGAGTCCTCCGCTCTCTCTCTCTCTCTCTCTCAGTCTCGAGCTCTCTCAAGGATTCCTTTCGAAAATAATCACTTTTGCAATTAATCACATGACAACGCTGCGAGGCGATAAAGGGGGTGGCCCGGGTGCCCTGTGTCACCCGCCTCAGCCCGGGCAGTCGTCCTCTCAATTTACGACGCTATCTGACGGCGATATTAAAATTCACCCCATCCGCTAGCCAGCCAGCCACCCCATCGATTGCGGACTCCATCGTTCGTGTGTTCCTTTGTTTTTTTTTTTTTTTCGAAAAATAGGTCCATTCGGGACGTCATGCATATTCATGAGCAGTGGCACTGGCGAATGGATGCATGCAACACACGACGTCCTGGGACAGGGACTGAATGCGGTGCTGAGGAGAACACTGCATTGCATTATAATAATTTCCATTTCTAACGGGGCAACGACGGGGCCAACTGGGATTCTCGATTCGATGATCTACACACAGACACAGCGCGCACAAACATCTGTTTCGCCTCGCGGCGGACAAAAAGGATGGAAAGAATCCCTGTGCTGAAGGGCTGTGTATGTGTGCTGACGAGAAGAACGATGCGCAAGCAGTCGAGTACATCGTTCCGAGCGTGTAACCCTTTTCGGCATGTGGGCGGGGGGGGGGGGGGGGGGGGGGCCGGCTGTCACCACCCATGTCCGGGCGGTTAGTTAATGCAAATATTGATCTTTAATAAACATGCAAAGTTCCTTTTCCTTGGAGGATTTTACTTTCCCTCGGATGGATCCATCCGTCCTCTGACAAGACCGCGCCGCGCCGTGCGAAGCCAGAGAGACAGAGGAGCAAACGGCAATGGCACAAAAAAAAAAAGAGTTGAGAACAACACTATCGAACTGGTGAGGGAATGTGTGTGCGTGTGTCCTTCTGCAACACATCCTGGTTGATGAAAATTCAATTTCGGTTCTTTTCCTCCTCGCCTTCACGGGACGAAATGGTCGTCCGCGTATAGCAGCAACCGGCGAAACCAATGTTTATGGATGCAAACATTGCGGCAGCGTATAACGCAACGCAAATATCCTCGAGGAGTCGCGATTTATGAGGAACAATATTAGTTATTGCTTTGCGGGAGATCCTCCGCATGGGACACCATTTGGCTTGTGTGTGGGTGTGTGTATCGATGCCGGTTGTGAAGGGGGCGGGTGTGGAGAGGGGGTCAATGCAGGAGTGCAAGGGGGATAGGGTCTGACCTGATTTAATTTTTTACTCAGTCAGCAGGTGTTCTGCGAAATGAAAATCCGACAAAAAACTATTGCTAAGGTTTCGCCGACAAAAGTGGATCCTTTGTCATTTCAGTGTGTTAGCCCGTCAGGGGGGTTTCTGAATTCAACACAGTTCCGCACTCAGTGATATCAAAGAGTCTAAGCACACAAACAGTAATCAGGAGGCTTCTAAGAATAGCAAAACTCTGTCATGAGGCTTTATAGTAAGGCTCACAGGCTCCTTGAAATTGTGAGGATAACCGACCCGCAGGGAATTGAGGATGTATGTCAGCAGCACTTCGAGCAACTGCTTGATGCCATGACCAGGAGAGTGTGATAGGGAACCAACAATTTCAAACTTCAGTCGACGAAATACTCCTCCCGACTAACATTCGAGAAGTAGGCCGCCTCCAAGGCAAGTCTTGGAGAAGACGTGAGTTTTAAGACGCTACATACCACATCTTTATCAATTTGAAAGCTCCATACGACAGCATTCCGCTGTCCAGAAAAATGCTTCTCAAATTGGCCGTTTGGAGTCGGCATACAACTGTAGGTCCCTTTCACTCGTGAGAGAACAATAGCACGCACAACACGAGTGGTTGCTGAGAAGCTAGGTCCTGGCCCTCTACGGGCCATAGCGCCACCCATATTATTCGACAGCCTCCACATTTGGAACCATTAGATGCGATGGACAGAATTCGGGAACCCGGTTATGTCGCCCAGTACTGCAATATACCCGATTATCCGTGCAATTCGACTCAAAGCCTTCCAAATCGCTCGGAACCTGCACCCAATTGAAGTTGAAAGGTGAAAGGTGATGCGATAATGGATGTCGTGTAATTTTTTGAATCTGGTACTGTAGAATGTCGAGTTTCAAGGGAATCCGTGCCAACGGCTGGGTTACGCAGATGACACTGACATCAGTCCACGATTACAGCGTGTCATGGTAAAAGCATTCATGGCGTTTAAAGAACAGGCGAAACGAGTTGGTCATAAGTTAATCGAGGACAATGTAAAATAGTTGCAATCGACTAGGAATTGATACGTCACCTAAATCAAAACGGCACGATCGACTACTAAAAGGAGGTGTTAAGAGTTTTGTCCAGCTTGGGGAAACATAAGCTCTATAGATGACAGTCTAGTGCCAATCCTACGGAGAAATGTCCTTAGCAACCGTTCCTACTTTCGTTTGACTAAGCAACTGCGCCTAAACTCCCCTCTCAAAGGCAACCCATGCCCATGCGGTGAATGCAACGACACGGCGACCAGGATAGATCTATTGTATCGGAGTCTCGTATGTTCTTACTTACTGTCTAACACTTACTCTGCCAGTCCTGCAAAAATACGTGGAAATGCTAGGCTGATTGAAAGAAGTTCTGCGTAACATATTTGGTCCTGTCTGGTGTCTACACAGAATGTGCATGCAGAAGAAGGTCTGAGAGTTCTATGTGCTCTAAAAAGATGTGCGGAAGGCAAGGATCCGTCGACTATGGCACATCAAGAGGGTGAACATCGGCGCTCCGGCTAAGTGAGTCGTCGAATTGGAGCCTCGTGATTCGTCAAGACCGATATTCCGGCATAAGCTCCATGTGATAGCGGATCCAAGTCAACTTGGTCATCATGATTGAAAGTAGCGTACTCGAATCAGTTAAGGATGGAAGACAGCATGAACTCAGGCTCACATACTGCTTTGGTTGCTGGCCTGAGAAATAATAAATAAAAAATCAATCGTAACCATTCCTTGAAAGAACCAGTCAGCTAGGGTATACTGTAAAACGCCTTAGGTTAGGTTAGGGTTGTAGTGGCTGACTGCAGGTTGACAGTAGTCACACTGAGGCCAGCGTTGTTGTTTTAATACTCGGATCTATTGACCATATTCCGCAAACCAGTTGGTGCCTTTGATAAAGCATTGAAGGTGACTGACACTAATGCTAGATAATTTGGCTTCTGTGACTTCTTCTTCGGATAGCGCTGCATTACAACAACATGTACAGTGGTTTCTTCCTCCTCGTCGTCTCTGCAGCTTCTGGAGATGTCATTGCAGCCCACGCATAGTCTTGAGGTTTGAGTTTCAATTTTCCAACGTTTGTGCCCAGTTATAACGCCAATACGAGTTCTGATCAGGCTGAGTGAGCATTTTGGATCCAGACTTAGCCATAATTGTTTAGTGATGAGGCATCCTGTGATAGTAGAACATCTACGAGCAAGCGCTTCAAGCTTCAGTAGATGTTTGGTGCTAGCCATTGGCATGGATGGTTGATCTCGATCCGGAAAGAGTACAGAGCCTGTGCCCTTTCTTGCCAGTTCGTCTGCTTCACAATTCTCCCACATAAAATGGATGCTAAAATAGTTGGTCAACTCGTTAAAAATAGACGGCAATTCAGGGAAGTCTCTGAGTTGAATGTAACTGCTAGTAACTGATATTACATTGATTTTTTAATCAGGACAGAGGGGTCCTCTACCGTCGCTATGGGGCCTCTACCATCCAGCGTCTTCAATTGTGATCTGTGGATCCATTCCGATGAGAAATCCTTCTCGAAGAGGAGCTTAAGTGTCATGAGATGGGTGTCTTCGGCTCTAAATCTGTCAAGAATAGTAGAGCTTCCACAACGAACTTCTTTCCACATATGCAGCGATTTCAATAGGATTGCCGTACTGGCCGCTGTCTGTCTGCCGATTAAGTCTGTCAGCGGAAGATTAATGAGAGCTGCAGAAGAGCTTCGCTGATACATACACTACATACACATGCCATCCATTACATCCTATCGAGCTGCTTCCAGTTGATGTTCTTATCGAGCGCAATCCAGCAAATCACGATTCCATACAGGGGTACTGTCTCAAACTTGCGCTGTGGACAACATTTAGAGGTGATGATTCTCCAGCGAACGATGCTTCTCTCTAGTGAGATGTCTAGATCATGTAGAGCTGATGGGAAACGTGCCTCTGCCAAGAAGAGTCTTTGAAAGGAGCAGAGGACGACCGCGTTTAACTGGGCACTCCACAAGTAAACGTATCCAGAGCACACAAGAACATCCGGGGACATAGAGCGTCAAATAAGCCTGTGCGCGGTCTCGTTCGGAATTCTGTCTCGACGCTCGACGATGTTTATATGTTCTCTGTCTCCGCACGTTTCCATGTAAAGCTGATCATTGGCTCTGGCATAAAATTCCGAGGATGTGTCTGACTCTGACTCTGTTTACAAATAATTGCAACTTTCGACAATGCTGTCCACCTTCCAGGTCCTGCCACCATAAAGAAGCACGTGGGAGCTGAACAATCGCAGGTTGGTTCTCAAGATGAAGGCATTGCTTTCCAAGACCATGGATAGCATTCCAAACGTTGCTTTAGAGTTCCCGATTATGCTGCTCACATCTAGTTCGATGGCATCACGGTGGCCGAGACGTAACTTCCTAGATTCACCAGCAGATTTCGGTAGATTTGCGTTGAGCGTGGGTGTTAGAAGTGATCAAAGTTTTTTTATTTCAGTTGCGCTTACTTCGAGGCCCACTTTGTTTGCCTTAGCATCTAGACTGTGGGCTAATGAAGGTAACCGTTGCTCCGAGAATGTGTGCAATTATCGTCAGCATAGTTAAGGTGTTTAAGATAAAATGTCACATCACAAGTGAAGACGGGTCCTAATCAAGACTTAAAACTGGGGAAAGTCTTCAATTTGGAGCCAATGCGACGACGCGCCCTAGAGAGGAAGTACAATAGTTGTCGCCAAGTCCCCCAGGAATGCAGTGCGGTTCAAAGAACCAATTCTACCCACGTTGCGACAATTTCTGGCTATTCAGCGACATTGCACCAATTGCTGCCAGAGTCAATCCTCTTCGAACAGATTCTGAAATTACTTCTCAAGTTTAATACCGTAGCCACTTCACATGGTCCAGCCGCGTCGCCTCGCCTGTGGCATCCAGCTCCATCACACTTGTCTGATTTGGAGTCTTAGGCCACCGATCCAGGTGCATCGACATCAAGGGCGCCCCTCAAGCGCCTTTTCACACGCGGATGCAGCTCCTAGATCCTCTCGCGATACCACTCCCATCCACTCGGCTAACTAGACCCCCATCCGTCCAAGCTGTTCCCTCGGATAATTATGCAAAGTATCGCATCGGTAATTCGGCCCGTGACTTGTGAGCAGAGTCTGACGAACAGGAGCAACAAGAGGAAAATGAACCACTAAAACACCGGCTCAAGCGATACGAACGGATTCATCGGGATTGCTGCGTCAGATTGCGCGGTCCGATTCGGTGCAGTTTGGGATTTATTGGCTCTATTACCCAACCCGAACCAGTACAGACGGCTGCGCTGCGCCGCGCCGCCGCTCGGCAGCCACCCCATTAAGATGATATACAACGTGATCGCGCGATATGCAAATTTTCCGCGAGATGCTAATTTGGCGGCGGTTAAGTGCCGTCAGTTGCTGGCCAATTTCCCAGACACACAGATGCTCGCCGCCGCCCACTCTGCCCATCCTCTTTGTCTCATTGTGTCGGGACAGCATTGAGAGTCCCAATGCGACCGGAAATCGGTTATTGTCGCAAATTCGGATGGCACCGGGTGAGTGAGTGGGCGGCTGGGTGAACGGATCGGAACACACACACGGAAGCAGTGGAAGCGATTAGGAATTCCATTAAAACCGAGAGATGTGCAATCGAACAACAACCAGATGAGATAGAATTATCGGATCTAGTCAAATCTGTCCCAGGACGGCCAGCAGTAACGCATCGCTGTGCACACCCGGAGATGGATGCGTTCCCCTGGCATGGGATTCGAAAATTCCGATACAGACAGACCGTGCAGAGGCTCTGCTCTGAGTGTGCAGACCAAGGAGCAGAAAGAGGATGCACCGGAGGGAAATATTTACAAATCACTTTGATTGCATCTGAAGTAGGAGCAGGAGGCTGTGCGCCGGAATCCTAGTCATCGCCTTATGCTCTTCATAATCAATGTTGGCTGTTCGCAAACGCACACACACACACACAGTCACACACACTGGGCGGACGCAGAGTGGGCTGGACAAAGAAATAAACGCTTCGGATTGCTTTTTCGCATTGCCGCTGCATTAATTAAGAGACAAATCCCGGATCGAGGCTGCAGCTCGGAAGCTATGGACGGGCTCCTTATCTCACTGGGACGACCGTCGCCGGGTTCGGTTTATGCAAGAGGATGTCCTGCAAACTGCCATCGTGCTCGTCGTCGTCGTTTCAGTCGTTTTAGTCGTTTGGAGAGGATAAGGATTTGCATTCGATTTGATGTCCTGCCACAATTGGAGGAGGAGCTCCTCGGACGGTGTGTTTGCCCGAGTGTTGGACAAAAATACGTGCCATTGTGATTTTTGGAAAATATTAACAATTCCCTCTGCGTCAGCTGAACGGACAGATGCAGCACGGCTGTGGGGCGGACCAGTCGGCTAGGAGTTTGCTTAAGTGAGTGAAATCAGAAGTTTCGGAATTTATTAGTGGATTAGGCGACATCAATTCAAATTGGTGTCCGAGGAGCGCCGTTGCTGCCTGGGAATTGAAAGGTTTAATCGATTCGTTGCGACGACGAGGGGGACTCGGCCTGCTCTCAGATAATTATGGACTTTACACATGCGAGTGTGACGTCGCTGATTTTGAGGATGTGTCCGCACCCAGTGCAGCTCGTTGGATATGCATTTCGGCAGCTTATCTCGAATTTATGTGTTTCGATTGGGGGACACTGGTGTGCGTAGATACGCGTCTGTTGGCTACCTTCCGGATTTGAAAGATTAAACGGACAGGCTGTCCATTGATTAGTTTTGATAGGAGGTTCAATTCGATGTCGGTTCAGATCGACGGCAATTTGTTTCTGTTACTCGGTGCCTCCCCAGAGTGACTTATGGAGTTCAATGTTTCGTCGTCGCAGTGGGTAAGGTTAATGGTTCGATCACGGACGCCCGAACTTGAATTTGTTGTCTCTTAGTTCTTAAGGAGGCAACACACGCCCACAGACCCGCCTGATGGTGGGTCGAGCAGCTGGTGGCTAGTGGTTGGTGGTTGGAAGCTAGTGACTGGTAATACGTGGCTGGTAGCTAGCGACTCCCAGCTAGTAGCTGGTGATTAGTATTACGTGGTCTATGGCTCGTAGTTAGTGGCTAATAGCTAGTGACTGGAGGCCGGAAGCCAGTGACTAGTGGATGGTAGCCAGTGGCTGGTGGTTGTAAGCTAGTGGGTCGTAGCTAGTGCCTCAAAGCTACTAGCCCCAATCTAGTGGCTCGTAGCTAGTAGATAATGACTGGTAACTAGTGGCAGCTGGTAGTTTTGTAGCTAGTGGCTAGTAGCTAGTGGTCAGTAGCTATTGAATGGTGGTTGGTGACTAGTGGGTAGAGGCTAGTGGCTGGTGGCGTAGGAATGGCAGCTGGATAGCTAGTTGCTAGTAGTTAGTTGCTCCTAGCTAGTGACTGGTGGTCGGAAGCTAGTGACTAGTGGATGGTAGGCCGGTGGTTGGTAGTTATTCGCTGGTAGCTAGTGGCTGGTGGTTGGGATCTTGTAGATAGAGTTTTGTCAGCGGCAGTATGTGGTTGGAGATTGGTAGCTATTAGCTAATAGCTCGTAAATAGTGGCTGGTGGCTGGGGGATGGCAGCTGGGTATTTAGTGGCTAGTGGCTGTGGGATGGCAGCTGGATTGCTAGTGGCTAGTAGCTACTGAATGGTAGCTGGTGACTGTTGGCTGGTGGCTGTTGGCTTGTGGCTGGGGAATGACAGCTGGTAGCCAGTGGATAGTGGCTAATGGCTCGTAGTTAGCGGCTTCTAGCTAGTGACTAGCGGATGGTAGCCAGTGCCTGATGGTTGATAGCTGGTGGCTGGTAGCTTGTGGATGGTGGCTTATGAACCGTTACAGCTTGTTGTTGCTTATTGGTAGCTAATGTCCGGTGTCTTCTCATCTGAGTATCATGTAGTAGCAGGTGTTGATTGCCACTGATTAAGCCAGTACTGGATTGTGAACATATCTTCAACTTTATTCGTTTCCCTCTGTTGTCCAAACCTTGCGAATAGCATTCCATCAACAGATAACCATTCCTAAAGAGAAATTATGTAGCCACGGGAGAGAGTACTTCTTCTCATGCATTGACCTCAAATCAACTCCAGGGAGACCTTCACAAAATTAACAATTTCCCCTCATCTCAGCTTCAGCTTTTCTCGGTTAAAGGCCACAAGAACCCAACAAATAGTCTATTTGTTCGATTGAATTCCAAACAAATCCCAACAAAAGGTCTTCACCCAGCTGGGAGCTTACAAGCGGTGCTCCCTCCGCCATGGACCCGCCCCCCGCAACAACAGCCATCCGTCGTCGGAGGAAATCCTTCCATCTTTCTCGGCCAGCAACGAACGAACGAAAGATATTAATTTGGTCCATCCCATGATTGAATTTGTATAGGTCCCCATTGTATCCTAACCCAGGACACGTACTTTTACTTTCACTTTCACTTTCGCTTTCGCTCCCGCATGAAAAGTTCGCTCTCGCCAAGTGGCACTGCCCTGATGGCGGATGGATGACGGTGGTTAGAGCCTTCCTTCATTCAATTTCAAAGGAAAACAAAAATCAATCATCGGCAACTGTGGTATTCCGCTCTATTGCTTCTTCAGCTTCTGCTGCTTCTCCCCGTCGCGTCGCTCCTTCATTTTCAATCTACAGAAACACCGAAATTAAATCAGGAAAGAATAACAATCTTAAGGACAATAATGCGAATTGAATTCGTTCGTTATATCCCCGGCCTCCACGCGCATCCCCTCACCCCTTCTGCCCCTCCGGAGCTGAGCAAACAAACTCCATCGCAGCCTCATCAATCCCGAGAACGGTTCAGTTTCAGCCGGCACGTCGCTGCGTGTGCTGAACAGAGGTGGGTATAGAGAGGTGGAGGCGGATTGCTGGAGTGGGTGAAGCCAAGATGAAGAGAGAAAAAAAGAAAGCAATAACTTTCATCCCCTAATTCGAAGCTTATTGACACCCTTCAATGTTTATTCATGAATGAATCGGCAATAAAACCGAATAAGGAATCAGTACGTTCGCTCCGCTGCCGCCACCGTCCTCGCGACGCAACGAGATCTTCGTCACCGACACACCATTGCGAGCAAGCGGCGACCCCACCCCTTTTTCAGATTGAGTCAACTCCAAGGCGGCGGAATCTCAAATCTCTCTTCGTCGTCCTCGTCGTCCCCATCGCCGCCGTCATTGTAGTGCTGCAGCTCAGCTCAAGTGTCGGTGGGGGTGGGTGGTGCGGTGCGGCGGTGAGGCGGTAAGGCGGTTGGGCGGTTGGGTGGATGCGTAATAACAATAATAATGTTACATTACATCAATTGGAGGGTGGTTTAATGCTGAATACAGTTATTTTCTTTCAGTCGCTGGGTTTCTTTTTACAGCGCCAGATTCCATTCATTGTTCGAACGCGAGAGGGTGGTGGTGACAGCGAGACTTACGCTCAAATGACAAGTGACGGGCGGCTGGGTGAACGCCGGGTGAACTGGGTGAAGGTGAGTGCGACCATTAATAAGTCTACATCTGTCTGCGTCACTGGAAATTACCAGCAAGACGTCGCTCGCGGTAGATTTGATAAATTGAATTGTTATTGAGTTTTCGTTATTACATCTGGCAAATTGATGACGGCCAATAAAGTGGGCTTTGCGCCGTAATAGAGCGCGCGAATGAAGGTGGTGGCAAGAAGTCCTGCAGTGCAGAGTGATCTATACGTTGGCAGTTGGTGGAGAATTGCGAGCTGGGCGGTGTTATTGTGTGACGCGACTGAGAGGCCATTGTCCAACACAATATGTTGCGACTCTTGCAGCCGGTGGTGTTGTAAGCCTTTGAATGGATTGGGAAATTGGGCTCCGGTGAGCTTGGTTCTTTGTCTCGCAGTGAGAGGTAGGCCTTTTGAAAGGCATTTGTTTTTTTTTTTATTTCAGGTGAGCATTGGATTTCGATGGTTCTCTGCATTTATCGCGGTCATTTGGCAGGAGTCACTCTTGGGAACCTGCTTAAGACAGAAGGGTACACTCTTTGTGAAACTTTCTATAACTAAAAATAATGATAATAATACAGTAGGTGCCACTGTTCGAGTGGGTCTAGCTTCCACAGGAAATGCTTATGTTGTGTGCTTTTGACGACACTGCATATTCTAGGGATGTATACGTTTTGAGTCTTACCAGTAAATAGGGATATTTTCCATGGGTTGTCAGACCAATGTACTTTTCCAAGTACGGTTCTGTTGCCCTGTAAACCAAAGCTCGATCAGATCGGCAGATTTTTGAAAATACTCTTCCTAAATGGAGCCCTGGAGCTTGTGGGATAAAGGCGTTTTAAAGAAGCTCAGGTATTCGTATTTATGTATAGTACTCGTAGATACTTTTAGAGCAAAGAAATGCCGTCTGGGTTCAGTCTTAGCCGGCATGTCGCTGCGTGTGCTGAACAGAGGTGGGTATAGAGGTGGAGGCATTAGAGTTAATGTACAACAGTTGTGTCAATTTCTAGTGAGGTATGTAAAGCTATATTGTAAGTAGTAGGATCATGCATGTTAAAAATCAAAACGACGACATTGTATTTAAATTTGCATGTTGGAGTACCGCAGGGAAGTGTTATTGGTGCTCTTCTTTGCCTGCATTTTAACGCGTGATTTTTCTGCTGTTTGGTTCTATTTTACACATCACAGGCGTCGTTCGTGAAATGTAACAAAGTCAAAAATGACTCAAATTGTACTTTCCATATCAGTATTGTATGTGGAGAAGTCTGAAATGAATTGAAGACGAATGGTAGTGTTATCTGCAATTGACGGAGTTTTGTCTTGCGATTCCGGGTGAGCCACTAATCCAGTTGGAAGCTCGTCGGTGAATTGTGTTCAAAGTGTATTGGTGAGACGGGACTACGTCACTCAGCAATGCCTGCGGAGACGTTCTCGGGCGAGTGTGTATGAGTGTGAAGAATAAATCGTAAAGGGTGGTTAAAATTTAAGGGCCGATGTTGAATGTGAACCACACCTAAACGTCAAGTTTCTTTCTGCATTTCATTTGACATTTCTCAATTTCAGACTAACTCAATTTGAGTCATGGAAAGATACACAATCGAGCTACGCGTTAAAGTCATTCAGGCTTATTATGAAAATGAGGGTTCAAATCAAAATGCATATCGTGCACTTCGTGGGCCGTATTTTTTCCAAAATGAGGCCGGTCAGGCAGTTACTGTGAATGGTGTTCGCTATCGTGAAATGATAACAAACTTTTTATGGTCCGAATTGGAAGATATGAATGTGGACGATATGTGGTTTCAACAGGACGGTGCCACTTGCCACACAGCTAACGAAACAATGACTCTTTTGCGCGACAAAGTCAATGGCCGTGGTATCTCACGTGGTGGCGATGTCAATTGGCCGCCAAGATCATGTGATTTGACACCGTTGGATTTTTTCTTTGGGGTTATTTGAGAGAAAAGGTGTACGTTGAAAAGCCAGCAACAATTCAAGAGCTAAAGGATGAGATAATTCGGCACATTAACGGCATAGAACCTCAATTATGCTTCAGCGTCATCGAAAATTTGGACCATCGGATGGAGGTGCGCCACCGCGGCGGCCATTTGGCCGATATTTTGTTCCATACATAATTGAACCATACCAATATTCCCATAATAAAAAGAAATGACAATAATTTCCTAAATAATTTGTGTTTTATTCAAAATCAACATCGGCCCTTAAAATTGAACCACTGGACCTCAACCAACAAGTCTTTTTCCACAGACAGCACACTCTCTGAATAGTCGAGGTCTTCAGTCTTGCGTCCCAATTTTATTGATATCTGTCTCCACTTGTTTGCTGCGTTGTACCATGGCTCGTTGTACCAGTCGAAGAGTCGAAACTAAAGTCGTCCATGCCCCTAGCCACCTTACAAGCTGAATGCGTAGACTCCTGCCAAGACCTATTTCGCTGTACAGCAAGTACAATTCTTGCTTCAAACCTTTTCTTCTAGATGCCCGTAATGAAAAAAGGGACAAGGATTTGTCGCAGAACTCTTTTCTGACCAATGAATTGTTCACCTGCCTTTAATGTGCATGCTTGTGCGCCCTAGAGGAGGAATGTGATAGTCAATGTCTTGTATGAAGTCGGTCAAGAGGGAGGTATATTACTCACTCAATTTCCTCTAGACCTCATAAAAACGGTGTTTGACAAGTGTTATTCTGCGATTGATCTCAGCCAGCCAGACAACTTTCGTAAGGAAACGAAAACATTTCCATTTCCACATTTGCCTAAATAAAGCCGACTTCATGTTTCCGTTCCATGATCAAGTTCATTTGTTTGCCGTATCATCGCCGCCACAATACCAGCTTAACGAAATATCTAGGGGCATTCCTCATGAGTCATTCAAGTCTCACCTATTATGTATCTTGAATGGTGTTGAACATGACTGCCGTCTTAAACGTACGAGAAACTCGAAATTGAGTCTAAAACGCTACTACTTTGTCATCAAAGCTCATAGTTTCATCAAGTTTGCTAGGCTCTGGCTTGGAAACCTTAACAAATAACAACTGACTTCACTCTGTGAAGTGGCACCAACGTTAGGCTCACGTCATGTCACAGTGGGGCATCTGGATGGGAATTGGACACCAGATGATTTCATAAAGAAAGTGTGTCTTAATTCTGTGAAATGCCTTCGAATTAGACGGGACACACTTGAGGTATTCCATCACCTAGCTGTGCATCACACTCAAAGGATGGCGTAAGTCCCTGCGTGGGTCGTCGAACGTCTTCACTTGCATCTTAGGAGTGTTTCAATATCAAGCCCAAGCTTACTCGAGTTACCACTCCACTACCACTAATCGGCAGCTCCTTTCAACTAAAACCCAGACGCATAGCGGTCTGGTTCCTCTCTCTGATACAATCAGTGGTGCTCCACACTGACCTTTTCGCATGCAAAACACACACACACACATCCTTCAGAAGCTCTCCTGCAGCTATCACCCAGCAGAACCTCATTAAGGCCATCAATCGCAACCAGATTCCCGGTGCCCAAGTGCCAATCAATACCAAATCTCGTCTAATGTTCCATCAGCCGCCGCCGCCGGCAAGCAGGCCACTCAAGCACCCCTCCATCGGTTGAGATTCCATTATCGCAACATCTCCGAGCAGATGCAGATCAAAAGGAATCTCCAAATTGATATGAATTCATTTTAGAGGACTCCTCCAGCGCGGCTTTGCTGCTGCTGCTGCTGAATGGATTCCAAACCAAATTACATTCCGACCGCAACGTCGTCGCCGGTCGCATCGCTCCACATCCCCAGCACTCCGCCTCGTACGCCAGCCATTCGAGATGCAAACACGACATCGATTTGGAACAAGAAATTACTTAAGGGATACATATTCATCCCGGCATCGAGAGTGGACAGTCTGCAGCGGCAGCCTCCGGTCCGGTGCTGGTCCCTGGCAGCACCATCCATCTCGAATGACATTACGGGCCTGTAATCAAAATCGAAAACACTCTCGAATAAACATTTCGGACAATGCCACTGACTGACAGACGATGTCCGCTAATTGAAGGATTCTGTCAGAGTGGAAGTGGAAGTGGCCCCAAGAACAGCAGCACGGCACCACGGCACCACGAGACCACGGGACGAAAACAAAAACAACACAAGTCCCCGCCGTCTGACCTCGTCACAGGTCGAGACGTCTCGTTCTCTGCCGATGATGATGATGAGGAGGATGCTACTGCGTTTGTCGGCACGACTCTCCTCTGTCCACGGCACGTCACTTGAGAGTGTCCAGCGTGTGTGTCGGTTCAGGTACGAGTGTGTGTGTGTGTGCGGAGTACATCGTAGTAGTAGTCGCTCACCTCCTTCTGACCATCGTCATCGACGTCGTCGTCGTCGTGATCGTTGTGTGTTGTGTTACCTGTTATCTCGGCTCTTGGCCATTGTTGTGTGCCGCCGCCAACGGAGGAGCCCCTCCACCGTTTGTAGTCGACCGCCAACGCGCGCACCACCCGAGATAGCTGCACTGCCTCGGCCAGTGGCCATTTTCAGCGAGCGAATTCAATTTGACCGAATGCAATTTATATGCGATTTTCAATTTTCCCAAATTGCCGCTGCCGCTGCTGCTGCTGCTGACGGTGCTGCTGGCGGTGGTGGTGCAGCTCCTGCTTCTGTTCCCATCCGGGGGCTGGGCCGGCCGGTCTCCCCCGACCTGGGAACGTAAATTACTGATGAGACTTTATTTTTATATTTCATTACTCGCGCGACGTTTCGGTCGACCGGTTGGGCAGCGATGTTCCCTTGTCTGCACGTTGGACGAGGCGGCGGAGGTGGCCGAGGCAGCGACAGCGAAACGGCTTGGCGGTCCAGCTCCTTGGAGATTTATCGATTATCCGAGTTGATAAAAACAAATCCGGGCATTCTTGGATTTCTGGATTTCTGGATCTGGATTTGGGATCATAAATAATGAAAATCGCTCGATGATTTATGGTCACCGGGTTGGCTGTGTGTCCGTCCGGCTACCGTGGTGGATGCGTGGTTGATTTGGTCGCCAGCGGGAAGGGGAAGGGCGCATTTTCGGTAATGATGCAGGTCGTGATTTAATTTTTGTGCTTGCGAGTCTGAGGGCTCCGCTCTTGACATTGGGACGCTAGAACGTAAGTTAAGCGATGCTCTTGTGGGTTGTATGCGACGCGGCTGGACTTTGATTCGATTTTGATGCCGGATTATTGATCACTGGAAGCTGGTTAATTGGTTTAAGTGCTATCCAAAAGGTTGATTTATACCGTTTTGAGAATGGACCCGTTTTGAGAGGATTTCTGGGTCTGGAGGTGGATAAGTTGGCCACCAATCGAGCACACAATGGCAGAATTCACTTATCCGAGGCAATAAATTAGCAGTAATGACGGCTAACTGTTGCTGGCGGCAGAAAGACCGTCAGTAAAGGACTTGATAGTGGGTTTTAAGTTACCAAAAGATTGCCTAGAGGTTGGGGTTGTCAAGTGATTCAAATTTCCACATTCTCCGCCTACATTTTTCGATGCCTTGGGACCGTTGTGTGATCTGGTGAAGGTTTGACGAAGATTCTAAGTGAAGTGCAATGGGTGCTTAATTAAAAACTTGAAAACTTCTCAATCCGAGTTGAGAGAGACATGCTTGTCGTGCGGAAGTATGTGAGACGGGAACTCAAGTAGATTTCGAAAATGGGTGTTCATTGCGCTTTTTGTCAACAAGTAACAAAAGTTGTGGAATTGCGTGCTGGTACTTCTGCAAGTGTGTTCAACCGATAGAAGAATTCCGACACCATTCAAGTACATGTGTAGTCTTTATGTCCCTAAGTAGAATAGATGTTAAGACAGTCTGTTTACATGATCGCTGTGTCATTGCCGCACCAATTCTAGCCAAAAACCGGGCGGTTTCAAAATACAATGATCTCTCCCTAAGTCGATTTTCTCGAATTTTTTGTTCTCCATATTTTAATATTTCCCTCAATTTTCCATAAAAAAAGCATCGTTTAAGTGGAACTCCCTCTAACTAGAACTAATTGCGATACCCCGTGAGAATTCGACTTAGGGAGAGATCATTGTAATCCAAACTTCACTCAATGTTCAGAAACATTTTTTGTATGACCCCAAACCACAAGCCATACAGATTACAGACGCATAACGAGAACTGGAAGCTCAAAAACAACCCTAGTTGCAAGTTGGTTGTCAAATCAATCTACGTCAGCATTCGTTTTTGGACTTAATTGATTCTTTAGTCGAAGAACAACGTAGTAAATGCTGGTGTGCCCCATGGTTCCGTTTTGTCTCCGATGCTGTTTCATATATTCATTAACGATCTCGATGCACTCAGATTTATATACATTTTTCATGCATTTCCATATCAATCAGATGTGCAGCGTTGATTCATACTGTTTTAAGAATGAGTCGGAAGTATAAATGCGGGTTTGAACGGCTTGTTGGGTCAAGAGCTGGTTAAGGTTGTCAATAATCGAGCACACAATGGGCAGGCAATAAATTGGTTTAATGGCTGCTGTTGTTGGGTGCCGGAAGTATTGAGTTTCCAAAAGATTACTTAATGGATGCATCTGTCAAATGTTTCAAATTCCATTTTCATGACCCGGTAGACTTTTTACGAAGATCGAAGTTACCAGAGAGATCCTCAAATTTGTCAAAAAGTCTGCCGAGGTACACATTTTGCTAATTGGAAGTGCCAAACGATCTAAAATAACCCATTTGCTTGGGTATGTGTGTCAAATATGGGATTGGACCTGACTTGTTCTTAAAACGAAGTATCTACATATTTTGTATCTGGTCTGACCTTTGCGCGTAGTTTTTGTGTTCTATCCCCATATTTAGTTGTCCTTTCGAACCTGCGAATATTAAGTACAGTACAAATTCAGTCTCTATACACAAACTGTAGCAGCTGTGTTCGGGTAAACGGTGCTAAATCAACACCTTTAACCATGAGCGTTGGACTTCGCCAAGGGTGTGTCTTTTCACCTCTCCTTTTCATTGTATATATGGACTGAATGTTGCAGCGCAGCCGAGGTGAGGAATGTTTCACATTGGGAGAGTTGAGGGTAAGTCATCTTCTTTTTGCAGATGACTTGGTTATCCTCACATCCTCCCAGACGGAACTCCAGCGCGCACTCGATAGGTTTGTGGCCGTATGTGCTGATGCTGGAATGAGAGTTAACGTGGACAAATCGGAGGTTATGGTCATTTGCAGAACGCCTGTTCAATACACTCTGCATGTTAGTGGAGTCCCATTGCAGCAGGTGGAGAAGTTTAAGTATCTCGGGGTCTTTTTCACGAGTGATGGAAGGAGTAATGTTGAGCTTCCCGGTAGGATTGGTCAAGCTGGGTCAGTTTTGACACAGCTTGGTAGTTCTGTAATCAGAAATGCCGAGCTTGGTGTCAAAGCCAAGTTAGCGGTTTTCAACTCAGTATTTGTTCCAACTCTCACCTATGGTCATGAAATTTGGGTAATGACCGAAAAAATAAGATCGCGAGTGCAAGCTGCTGAGATGAGATTTCTTCGTCCTGTTGTGGGAATTACTCGCCGGGATAGGGTGAGAAACACGGCAGTGCGCAAGGAACTCAACATTGAGCAGCTGCTTCTTCGAACGGAAAGGGCTACGCTTCGGTGGTTTGGTCACGTGGCAAGAATGTCCCCATCATCACGACTTCCGAGGCAGGAGTTGAATGCGATTCCATCAGGTAGGCGACGGCTTGGCAGACCCAGGACGAGGTGGTTGGACCAAGTCCAAAAACTCACCGGGTTACGCTTGGGCATTGCTCCTGATGAGTTAGAGTCGATGGCGGAGGATCGAGTTGCCTGCAGATTTCTCGTGCGTGGTTTACCCCCGCGATCCCTTTAGTGGATCATGCGGGTCAGAAGATGATGATGATGATGATGATGACAAATTCGATTTACGCAACTAATAGAAATTAAGTTAGTTTCAATAACTGATGTTGATGCACTTATTAAACAAAACTCATTTTGGAAACGAAAACAAATCGTTATTGTTGAACACATTTTTTTAAAAATCAGAATACGAAAATTTTGTGAATGTACATACAAAAGTTAACATTAACAGTTGACAGTAAAAATATAACGCGTTTTTTAAGGAATTTAGATATTGTAGGGCACTTTTTTTTTGTATTCCATTTTTTTCAAAACTATTGCATAATAATAATCCGTAGAAGGCCAGAGCCTAGCTTCTCAGCAACACAGTTTCATGCCGACTCCGAACCGACTTCAAAACTGCCAACTCTTTTATTTTTGTAGAGTTAAAATGTCTTCTAGTACCCATTATTCTTTTCGGTCCATTGTTAGCAATTTTTGAAGGATCAAACTACAACTTCTGTTTTAAATTTTGATAATGGGCGGACAGCCCTCACCTTCACTTTCATTTGTGCTGTCAAATTTCTGTCGGGTCCTCACAATTTGCAGAGGCTTGAGGGCACTGAAGTTTTCGTCAAGCCAATCATTGATTTCTTCATTCGAGATTTACTCAAGAATTGAGTCAGATAACCACGGAATATAAGCCGATTTGAAACTGGAACATCAGCTTTTTGGTAAGCAATGTTCACACAACATTATCGTGAAGTCTAATAGGGTTGACACAAAAATGCAATAAAATTAACAAAATTTAAATTGTTTCCATGTATTATGGCTTTATTAGGCACTAGTAAGAACAAAAGTTCCCATTAATTAGGAAATACAACGTCTTTCAAGTGGATAGCTTTGCAGTAGCGCATTCTGTCACCGCCCAATTGACATCCCCAAGACGGCTGATAACGCGGTTTGGGAATTTGGTGGGCAAAATATCGATCGTGGCATTGGCTACGTGGCGCGCCATCCTGCATGAACCAGAGATCGTCCAAGTCCATGTCTTTATTTTGATTTCAGTAAAAAAAAGTCTGTTAACAAGGCCCTATAACGTCCACCGTTGACCGAAACGTTGTTCCCAGCCCTTATTTTCGACGAAGGCCACAGCAGCCACATTCACATCAGTACGACGACAGGGACCATGAGTGTTGTCCACTAGCATACCTGTCTCACGAACTTTTTTGCCAAAACTTCTTTTCAAAAAACGCACTGTTTGGGCTACACAGCACTCATTTTGGAAATCAGTTTTCAATAGTTCCCATCGTTTTCATTTCGTTCCACGGAGGTATGGTAAGGACTTTCTGTCCAGATTTCAAGCGGGAAACAGCAGCCAGTATGCCAAGGAGCCAATGTATGATTTAAAAAAAACCGCTAGATGGCCCAACCAAGGTGGCCCGTGGCGTTGTTGTTTATTGCCTCGACTCCTCGACGACCTACCTGTCTAGGTTCGATTCCTGGTACGACAAGAAATACTTTTCACGGCTCCACCTCTTTCGAGTCACTGACAATGCTCAAAGAGTATAACTGTCCAGAAAAAGCTTGGCCGTTCGGAGTCGGCATAAAACTGTAGGTCCGTGATAGAACAAAAGCACGCACAACACGAGTAGTTGCTGAGAAGCTAGGCCCTGGCCCTCTACGGGCCGTAGCGCCACCCATATTATTATTATATTGGATGGCCCAACCCGTGCAGTGAAACTTCTCTTTACGGACACCTCTCTATGGGAACAATTCGTCATGGTCCCCTCTATAACGGACTCTTCTGCATAGCTGACAACCATGATGGTCCCACTGGCAAATGTTGATCACAAACATTAACTGGCTAGTTCGCTCGTATGACGGGTATTCGCGGGCGTCGCCTCTACTGTACGTAGACTACATGCGGCTTCAACAAGAGGGTTTCACCTATTTTATAACACAACTCGTTGTTTCTTTATAGCGAGCAAGAATTCGTGAACGACAGAGAGGAACTCTACATTCTAAGTTAAATTGGATGTTCTCGAGTAACATCTATTTTATGGTTTACATGGTCGTCCTTAGCAGTCGAATAGTCAACGATTGGTGTTCAAGTTCCAGTCGATCGCAAAAGCCTCCTACTGTCCACACTTCTTTGAAAACGGCAAAGGGATGTGAACGACATGTGATTTGAAGCGGATGGCGTCCGCAACGTGTCACACAATGGAGAGAGCGCTTTTAGACGGCATAGATGTGTCCTGTCTCTATAAGGGACAACTAGAACTGGCCACTGAAATCGTTCGATTCCACTCCGTCCCTCATTTCCTTGTGAGGATTCCTTATATGTCGCCTCCGTGGCGTTACATATGTGCTCGTGAGTCAACTTATACTTGGATCAATCCCCGAATTCACCAATGTGTATAATTTACGGCACCTAACTCTTCGAGTCACTGTCAATTCCCAAAGACTATTCCTGTCAAGAAAAAGCTTCTAGACGTCGGTACAAAACTGTTGTCCATCTCGTGGTCGAGTAATACCACGCACAGCACGAGTAGCTCCCCAGATCCACCTCGGAGTCGGACTGCCCTTACGTCGGTAGCTAAAATTCAGCCTGGTTATGGCTGATTCGAGCAAAGCCTTGAACAGCCAATAGGTCTGTAAAACTTGCCAAAATGGGTGCATTCAACTTCGCCAAAAATGATATCTAGTTTTAAGGTGTAGCTGTCGTCACACATAATACTGCGTGATGGCGATCAATTCTTGGTGGATTCCTTATAAAAAAGTCATCGTCTCATCACATTTCTCTTAACTCTACGCGATGAACAGCCAGCACCAACTGAACCCTACCCATTGCCAGTCGGACTCCACCCGAATTTGAATTCACTTCATTAGAAAACAATCCATCAATCGACGTCGAATCCTTCCTCAACGAGTGTATGCGTTCGTACGGGGCTGTCAATTTGTTGAACATCATGCCTCTTGATTGTGGTTTGCCTGAGCAGAACGTTGTTAAAATCATTCCCACAAAAGTTGACCAGGCTCACAATGTCTCTGACCCACTTTATCATTCTCCCGCCCACCCCCACCCAACACTCACTCACCGCTATGACGCACTTCAAAGTTGACCCACATTCATTGAAGCTCAATGACTTAGTCTAAACCATCAATGTTCTGTTCCATCGCACACATTCCTCCCATTCCAGTGAAGGACGAACGATCCACTCAATCATTCTTCAACAAATCCACTTACAAGCTCACATCGACTACACACGCGAGCGCCCGGCACCCGGTCGACGCCCATCCATCCTCCATCCACCAGCTCACACTCCGAGTATTGAAAATCAAAATCTTAATCTTGGTAATCTCCTTCAATTACCTTAGCACTCCGCATCCTTTCAGGCCAAGGGCCATTGTTGCCAACAAGGATTCTATTAAATTTAAGTAATGGAACGGCCACCTCCTCAATATTGCCCCAGAAACGGATTAAAATCACAAAACAATCTTCAAACTTCCATCGATCCTTGATTTTTCCTTGAAGTTCACCACTCTCTCTCAAACCCTCACCCTCCCATCACATACACACGCTCATCCCCCAGCCAGACTTAGGCGGCTACAAAGTGTAATCCACATAAATTGGCAATTATAACCCTTGTGTGTGTACCACAAGCCATGGATGAATCCACCGCCTCTCCACCTGGCAGGCTACTTGACCCGAAAAGGTACCGGGGCTACGGAAAATATTGTTGTTTGATCCCAGGTCCCGTCCGGAGGATTCCTCCGCAGAGTGAGGGGTACAAACAAGCAAACAATCATTACGGGCTTCAAAAGGATTTCTCCGGCACAAGTGCCTTTCAACTGCCACCCACTCCCCCTACACCCCCACACCCTCCACACACACACAGAGACGCGTCCATCGCCCGCTGGCGTTTGTTTAGGTCTCGTCCAAGGTATTTGCTGAGAGATCTCTGCTCAAGACACAATCTCCTCGTTGGCAATCCAATCCAATTCCACTCGACACCATGTCTGCTGCTGGACCGTCCGACACTGGTTCCTGGCGGTGCTACGAACCGAAGTGGAGCACGCACTCGCGTGTGTTGACCGAGAACCTCTTGGATGCATCGATTATCCAGATGACACACGACGACTTAACGGATTCGTTTAAGCAGCAAATCATTCAATTTGCGTTTAATTGCAACCGTCGAGCCGCAGTCGCAGATGGCGGGCGAAGGACGCCCGACGCTGCCGCAGCTCCGAGGAATGTATCTCCATCTGTGTGCAGGGAACCGGTGCTGATGCCGGTGTCGATGCTGGAGCTGGTGCAGGTGCCAATGCCGAAGCTAGAGGTGAATGCCCGTCCTATTACTTGTCCGACACCGACACCAGCCGGCGCAGAGTAGAGCTGGCGCGTTGTTTGCTGTTGGCTCACTTGTCGCCCGGACTGGTTCAGGTTTGGGTTGATTTGTCATGATTGCCGGCAACACTGTAACGCGGTCGTTATCTCTCCCAGCGTTGAGCGGTCATTTACATGCATTCGAAAGACTCAATCTGGGTGAATTGAAATGTTCGCAGCCGCTGCGGCCCAATTCGCTCCGATGCCGGACCGTCGCGGCGTCGCGCTCTTCGCGTCGGCAGTATATCACTCCTCGGTAGACGGACAACAGACAGAAGCACGGCCGGATTTATAACTTGTCTACGCGCGATAATTACGCAATTAAACGGAAAAGTCTTAGCAGCGGCGGCGCGGCTTGGAGCTGGGCTGGGCGGACGCTTGCCACTCGAGCTGGACCCAAAGCTGGAGTCAGAGTTGGCCAGCTGCGCAGGACTGAGGTGCCCTGGGTTCGTGTAATTCATTCGCTTATCTGCGATTGCATCAAATGCTCATGACAGCTCTTAAGTTACACATTTTGACAAGAGCCGGCGACGGTAATTTATGGGCGCTTGACACATGGCACCTGTGTTCCACTCTGGCGGACAGTCAGTTCGGAGGGGGGGGGGGGGGGGGCAGCATGGGGAGGTGTCCACTACGTGAGTTACATGTGTAATGGGTGGACATGTTGGCACATTCCGGTGACTTCATAAACGGACCGAATGAACGCCTTGAGGCTGAAGTACGATGGATTCCTGGGGGATTTCCAGCTGTACGGCGCGGAGGAATTTAATGGGAGCCGCGTCAGGCCATGGTCTGCGATCGTGGTTGATCGATGTCGCTTGACGGAGACAGAGATCCGACGCTTGTCGGAGATCATGTTTGGCAGAGGTCGCGGTTGTCGAAGATTGCGGTTGGAAGAGAGTGGGTTTGGCTTCGGCTATGGCTGAAGTGGGAATTGGCAGAGGCAGCGGTTAGCAGAAGCCATCGTTAGCAAGGGCATCTCTCATCAGAGCATGAGAATAGAAAGAGGCCCCTGTTAAAGCATGTAACTCGCAACCGGTAGCGACATCATTTTTTATGGGACTGTGATGTGGGGAGACTATAAACAGATGTCACGGTCATCGCTGGAAGCAGCATTCGCCATATGAATCGGTTAACGTGTGACGGAGACCGGATAAGGTTAGCTTAGGCCGTGTTTGGCGGAGACCGCCTATGTCGGAGAGCGTGTTGCAAAGTCTGCGCTCAATGAAGGCCGCTGGTGGCAGAGGCTACTGTTGCCGGAGATCGTGTTTGGTAGACGCCGTGCCTGTCGGTGGAAGCTTTTCGAAGAAGCCGCGGCTAAAGAAAACCATGGTTTGTAAAGGCCGCGGTTTGATGGAGACGGCGAGTGTTTAGAGGCCGCGGTTAACGGAGGCCGTGGTTGGTAGAGGGCGCGTTGGACGGAGACTGCGTTTGGTTGGAAAAGTCGCGGTTGGTAGATGTCACACTTGACCCCGGTTAATGAAGACGAAATCGGCTGCAACGTTTGACGCACAGAGCAGAGCCTGTGATTGAGGAAGACCTTAGTTGAAAGAGATGCCGGTTGACGGAGACAATTGATGACAGATGCCGCAGTTGAATGAGGTGGGGTGGGTGGGTGTTAGAGGCCGCGGTTACCAAAAGCTCGAGTTGCCAGTGATCCCGCTTAATGAAGACGAAACCCGCGGCTAAGTAGCACTCTCTTGGCAGAGGTTGCGGTTGACGATGACAGTGATTGATAGAGGCAGCGATTGACTTAAGCCTTTGTTAGCACGAGTCGGCGTTACCAGAAGCCTCGCTTATTGGAGGCAACTGTTGACCTCGACTGGCAGATGCCGCACTTGACTCCGAGCGTGGTTAATACTGCATTTGGCAGCCGTTGTGGTTGGCATTGGCCGCGGGTGAAAAGGTTTCCGGTTGACTGAGATGATTTTTGGCAGTTAAAGCACTTGGCAAAGACCGCTGTTGACGGAGACGGTGGGTGGACGTTACCGAAAGCTCGAGTTGCCAGAGAACTCGCTTATCGAAGGCCGCAGCTTATGGAGACAGTGGTTAACAGAGACCGCGGTTTATAGAGGCCACGTTCGCTAGACACGGTGGTTGGCTGAGGCCTTGATCGAAAATATCCTTTTCTTTCTAAGCCTCTGCTAAGTTGGTTGATAAGTTGGAAAGGGACGACGTTGACCCAGAGTTTGCGTTTGACAGAGCCGACGACTGCTAAAGACATCGATTGACTGAAACCGTGGCCACAGGTGACGCTCTTAGCGGAGACTGACTGTCAGGCGCCTAGTAAAAGTGAGACATTTGACGGCCCTGACTGATGGAGATTCGATGCTGCGATTGTTGGAGAAAATGTTAGGCCCCTTTACTCAACAGCAAAGTCAACTTGTGTGTGCGAAATCAAAAAGCGTGATAAGCCCCACTTAGCAATCGACCTTCCACCACAAAACTGTCTCGCTTGCCTTCGCTTAAATCCCTTAATGCGTCGCGCCAGACAGAGCGGAACGCATTCACACCTCTACCATCCCCGTAAGTGCTTCACACGAGCAAGCTACCGCACCGCCCACCTGACGCCTCTCGATGAAAAAATAATTTGCACGCTCCCACCGGTCGCTGTCGTAGTCGTAGTTGTTCGGCAACAACACGACGCTCAGGCATTCATCCACAATCTACCCCACCCACGAGTGCTATTGATTTTCATTATTCATGAAGTTAACCTAATTCCACGCGAAAATTAAAACAGAAGCACCTGATAGGTGAGATTTATTCCCCCAATTCAAACGCCATCGCCCTTGCTCCGGTGTTTCCATGTTTACACCGGATACACGTTCCACTTTTCGCGACGAGCAGCAACATCACCAGCAGTGGAAGCAGTGGAAGCAGCGTAAGCACTAGTCGCGGCACCCTCCTGCTATCACTTTGCTCTCGATGTCTCGATTTATTACATCGCGAGTGCACCGCCAGTGTACACCTGCTATCCTCCCTGCCATGGCATGCATAAGTTAAAGGGGATTTCAGGATTCCGATTTTCATTTAATATGCCTGTAAGGCGGGACCCACGCCACTGGAGACTGATGCGAGCCAGTCGATAGCGCTCCTCCAACACGATTCTCATTTAAATTCCATCGCTGATAGGTGGGCGGCTGTGCTTGCTGCTCTTCCGCCCACCCAAACACACACCCACACACACACGCACGCACACAGTGACAGTGAAAAATGGCCCGTCGGTAGGTGGCTGTTCGCCGTTTGGGGGAAATTCCACGCGAGCCTATTCATTTCGACGCGGCACTGAATTAAATGTCACTCTCGGCGGATGACACATACGTCACGCGAGCGACTGTGACGCGGGGAGCTGCAAGATTCACATAAGTCTGCAATAAAAGCTTCGAGTGAAAAATGTCCTTGCGAGTGATTTTTCCACTGCATGTACAATCAATTTCGAGGAATTCACCACCAGCACCGAGCTGCTCTTCAGATGAGACACACCACAAGCACCCATCCGGGTCGGTAGAGAGGGGGGGAGGGACTTCGGGAAGCGCTCGTCTTCGGGAGCTGGGTGCCCTGTCACTGGCAAGCACAAGTCGTCCTCTGTTTGTTGTGCACCAGATTGAGGTCCTTTTGTGCTGGCACCCCTTAAGCTCCGCTCTGCTCCTCTGCTCCCTTGGCGAACGCATTGCTTCACAAACACACAAAAACCCATCGTCGCATTCCGTCGCATACCTCGAACGACATAGGTGAGGCTTTGGGTGGCTGGGTGCGAGAGGTGGGGTGGAAGAAAGCAATCACAACACAACAAGGGCTCACATCCTTGATATGTCGCGCAAATACAATAATGGCGCACACAAAATCGGATTAGCTTAAGTGGATTGCAATGGAAGCAGGCATGTCGTCCTCATATTCGTCGTCGTCGTCGTCGTACTCGCTCCGCCATCGTCTTCCTGGTGCTCCCCGGCGGTGGTGGGTATCCGACGATGTGTGTACGAGCTAGCATTGTTGCTGAGAGAATACTTGTAACCACTTCCCTCCGGCAATGGCGGCGGCTATGGGATGGGGGCGGTAACAAATTCAAACAAATGCCTCAGATTGTTCGCAGGGACATTGACGAATATGAAACAGACATTTGCCGAAACGTCATGAATAAATACACTCCGTCGTCGTTGTCGTCGTCTTTGGAGGAGTCACTGGGGGTGGGGTGCGAGTGGGAGTTGGAGTGAGAGTGCGAGAGCACATCCCCGTCGTGAAGCATCATTAACTAATCGTCTGTGTCTGCACTGGCATCAGGCTCGACGATAATTGGAGGCATTTGTCTTCGATTCGTCTTCGAATTCCCCGAGTCAGCAGGAGCAGCGCGGCCGTGTGCACACATGTCGGAGGGGGGGTGACATTGATGAACGGCAGACAGGCGCGCAGCGACACATGTTGAGGTGTCAATCGAGCTCAAAAGAAACATCATTCTCCACCGCAGATGCCAGAGCAACCCCTAAAACTCCACCCCCTCACCGCCAACACAACCACACAATCTGGCCAGAGTCCAGGAGTCCACCCACAGGCGGATGGAGCACATTTTCAATTGTGTGGGCACATTACATGCATCGATTGTAACCTCAACTGTGATCCTTTCCTGTGTTTGCGTTGCATTACCGGATTAGGGGGGCGACGGGCGGTGACCTTTAACGTGGGGATGCGAATAATAACGGTATATCAGGCTTCAAGGAGCCTATTAAATTGAGAATATGTGGCAGGACATGACTTGGTTGTGGCTCTGCCAGCCGCTGCTGTCCGGCTGTCCGGCCAGTGCCAATGTCCTTGCCACCCGTGTGCGTTGCTGTTTGTCGTTAGTCGTCCATGGGCTGTGCGTATGTGTGGAATAATAGCCTGTCAATTGACTTCCGGCTGAGGAAAAGGAAGGAAAATCAATTAAGGATCTCCTCCTGGCCGACCATTGGGGTTGGCGGCACTCCCATCCTTACTCCACCCCCGGGCGCACTCCCGAAACCTGGAGGCAATTTGCAAAGACACGAGAGATTCAATTGCGGTCCGGCGTGCGTGTATGTGCGTGATGCATGTATGACAAGGATCCAATGTCCTGCGGGAACTGCTACAGCATTACTGGCCACAAACATTCTGCCAATATTATGAATCAGAGAGACATTCATAAATGAGTGGGTATCGGATGCCTCGAGTGGAGGTGGATGGTAATTATTTGCCGGATGGATCCTTAAGGATTGAGAATTGGTACCGGTCGATTTTGAAGTGAAATGGGCGGTGGGTGAGCCTTGCGGGTTGTTCAGAATTTATTGTTTACCTTATGAGGGTATCCTGTGTTCGGGGAGGTCCTTATACTCGTCCGTCGGTCGATTGATGAAAGGAAAACATCTGAGACGATGTCCTGGGGTATTGTCGATTTTCAAGGAGCCCTCTCGATGAGCGCATCAAATTTATGCTCACCTGACATATGCATCGGACGACTGATGAAAGACATCTGATCCGGATACCTGAGTGGTATCATGGCGCAAAGCAAGTGCTTGCCAATTGCCATCAACGTGCTGTGGTGTGGGCGATGGAATTTAATCTGTCGAGCAATTTTGCTTCGATTGGGTGCGACAATGCCGGTACGAGAGAGTGAATCGCTTTGCTGTACTTCCTGATGGGTGCAGCGTGTACTCCCAGCCTTGATAGCGACTGCATTTTTTTTTAACAAAAATTCTGTTTACGTCGCGCTTTTTACATTGTTACCTTTCCTGATCCACAAAAAAAGGATGCCCCTTCAACTGCGCCAACTACCGAGGGATAAGTCTCCTAAACATCGCCTGAAACCATTCGTGGATAACCTGATAGGTCCTTATCAGTGCGGTTTCAGGCCGGGGAGGTCCACCATAGACCAAATTTTCACACTACGGCAAATCCTGGAAAAAAACCCAAGAGATGCAAATCGACATCCACCGCCTATACGTCGAATTCAAGGCCGCATATGACAGCGTGCATAGAGACGAGCTATACAACGCCATGTCTAATTTTGACATTCCTGCCAAACTCGTCAGGTTGTGCAGGATGACGATGGAGAACTCTCGCTGCTCCATCAAGGTCGGTAACGAACTCACAGAGGCCTTCAATGTCAAAAAAGGTTTTAGACAAGGCGACGCGCTGTCATGTGACTTCTTCAATATCATTCTGTAGAAGATCGGGCAGAACTCACTGTCCAACACAAGAGGCACGATCCTCCAGAAGCCCGTTCAAGCTAGCATGCGCGGACAACACTAACGTGATTGGTAGAACACAGAGAGCCGTCAATGAGACGTTTGTTGGCATTGAAACGGAAGCGGCTAAAGTTGGTCTGGCGGTAAACAAGGCCACAACAAACTGTCATCTGATGTCATCGAGAAAGGATACACACCATCGACGACTTGGACAGAACGTCACTTTGGGCAGATTTAACTTTGAAGTAGTGTAGGACTTCGTCTACCTCGGCTCCCAGGTAAACAGTATAAACAACATCAGTACCGAGATCAAACGCAGAATAACTCTTGCCAACCGCTGTTTCTTTGGGCTCAAGGGGCAATTGAGTAGTACTGCTCTCTCTCGAAGGACCCTCATCATCCCTGTCCTGCTCTATGGCGCAGAAGCCTGGACAGTCTCAAGAGCAGATGAAGAAGTCGTTGGTCTTTTCGAGAGAAAAGTTCTGCGTTCCATCTTTGGTCCTGTTTGCGTTGACTGTTTTTGGAGAACAAGATACAACCATGAACTGTACAGGCTGTACAGCGACATGAGCCTAGTCTACGGATTCAGCGGCTAAGATGGCTAAGCCATGTAGAGCGCATGGACAACACTGCTCCGGCCCGAAGAGTCTTCGACTTCGAACCAGTGAGAGAACGCAATAGAGGACGCCCACGAAACCGATGGCGCCAACAAGTGCAGACTTCAACCAAATTGGTGCGCGAAATTGGAGACAGCTGGCTAAAGATCGTGCCAGCTGGCGAAGCTTGTTGACTGAGGACCAGGTCGACCCGGACTGTAGTGCCTCAAGAAGAAGAAGAACTTGAAACCTTTAGAGCACCTCTTCCGAATTTAAGAATTTCCCGCAATTCTTTACCAAAAAAACCGAGCTTACAATTTGCAATCTCAAGAACCGCAAAGCCCCCGGCCCGGACAACTTGCCAGTTGAACTGTTTAAGGGGACATCAGCAGTTACTGCGCCGATCCTATACACCATCATCCGCTTGGACTGAACGCCGTATCCCCGACAGCTGGAAGAGAAGTCACCATTCCCAAAAAGGGAAACGCGATCGAGAGCAAAAATTGGAGAGCATTTCACTCCTGAATGCTATCCAGAAGCTACTAGCCTCTTTGATCCTACACCGGATTCATGGATCATATGTGAATGAATGCCGTGAGCAAGCTGATTTTCAACCCGACTGCTCATGTGTGGAACAGTCGGCTGAATGCAACTACACCATATTTTTTTGATTCGTCGACTTCGAGATAGGCTTCGACATGGTCCGGCGAGAAGCCATCTGAAGCGACCTGGAGAAAACGAGGATACATATTATAAACACCGCTTTTCGTCATCGTCCTTGTCCTTCTTCTAGATCGCACAAACAACGCCGCCTCCAAAGGAATCCAATGCTCTCTGATGGAGAAACTGCACAACCTCGACTACGCCGATGACATTTGTCTGCTATCCAACTCCTTAGCCGGCGTTCAGGAAAAACTGCACGCTAGCCAGCAACGTAGCCAAGAAAAAACTGTTAAGAATCGGCTCAAGATGCGAAGCACTTCTCTTACTAGGCGGGAGCCCAATGGAAGATGTCAATAAATTCTGCTACCTCGGCAGTACTTTGTGCAAAGATGGAGGTGCAGAAACTGATGTCCTGTCTGGGCGCTTGGCAGCGTCTGGAGATCCAGCCAGCTCTCCACCTCACTCAAGCTTCGGATATTCTATTCCAACTTGAAATCTGTACTGCTGTACGGTAAGAGACTTGGAAGACAAACAATATCATTGGTCGCACCAGGTCTTCTGAACGGAATGGATAACAAACGAAGAGCTGAGGTTCGCAGAGACCCATCGCAGCAGAGATACAATCTGGAAAGTGGAGCTGGATAGGCCACACCCTACGTAATCCAGGAACGGACATCGCAAGGATAGCCCTCACTGGTCACCGCAAGGTCGGGGTCGACCACGTTCAAAATGGAGGCGGACCGTTGAGAAAGAACATCGACTAGGCTGGCCCAAAACAGGGTCGCATGGAGATCATTCACGGAATTGCTGTTGCAGGAGCTGCTTTGCAGTATCAACGAGCACGGATGGTAGGTGTCCATTCGGCAAGAGTAAGGAGCTAGTACCCTTTCTAGAGAGTTCGTCCGATTCACATTTCTCTTGGATGTCACTGTGTCCCGGCAGCCACATAATTTGGATGTTAAAATATTTACTTGGCCATCTCGCAATTCAGAGAAGTCTTTGAGTTAAGAATGACTCAGAGGATCCTGTGGTGTACCTCTTTTTTTTTTTTTTTTTATAATTTGCGCGCGCTCAAGGGATTGCTAATACCCTTAAATGTCCGGGGTCAAGACACAGCACGGCCGAAGGTATAGAGGGAGAAAGGGAGAGGAGGTACCTGTGCACATTGGTCTTAAATATCTGCGGATTGTAGTCTGTGGGAAATATAGGGCTGGGAAGAGTATTCCAAATTCGCGTAGTACGGCTGAAGAACGAGTCTCTAAATTTAACTGTGCGTCCGAAAGTAGGCTTAAGGGTAAACTGATGAGCATTCCTGGCGAGACGAGTATTGCGGGTGAATTCATGGAGAGGAGGAATGCAGTTGGCTAGCTCACTTGAGCATCGTTTGTTGAAATAGCGATAAAATACAGACAAAGAAGAAACGGTACGTCGATGTTCGAGCGAGTCTAATGACTTAGCGACATTGTTGTCTCCTATAAGTTTTATCGCTCGCTTTTGGATTCTATCTAGTAGGTGCAGGGTGGTCTTTGGGGCACCAGACCAGATATGAGCGTTGTACTCAAGCTTGGGGCGGATATACGCCTTATAAATGAAAGCCAAATCAGAGGGGGTGAAATATTTCTTGCATCGATTAAGGAAACCTAAACATTTCGCAGCATTTTTGGCGACCTCAAATATGTGATCGTTCCAACTAAGTGTTCTGTTGATACACATACCAAGGATGGAAAGCTTTCCGGTTTCATCGACACAAGCACCATTCATGGATAATGGCTGATTAACAAGGGTTCGCTTGAGTGACAGCAGACAGCATTGAGTTTTAGAAGCATTGAATTCCACTCTGTTGTTGTTTCCCCAGTTAATTATGCTGTCAAGATCGGAATTCAATGAGCTTAACATACGCTGCCGTTCCAATTCTACGGCCGAAGGGCAGGGTCGTGAGTCTCGGAACGAATATGAAAAGCTGAGGGTGCTGTCATCAGCGAAGGAATGGATTGGATTAGAAGTAGCAGACAAGAGATCATTAATAAAAATGAGAAAGAGTGTCGGAGACAGAACAGAGCCTTGGGGTACACCAGCATTTATTTGGTGGATATCAGACTTGAACCCATCCAAAACAACTTGAATTGAACGGTTCGAAAGGTAATTTCTAATCCATAGAAGAAGAGATTCATCGATACCATATGCACGCATTTTCGACAAAAGAGCTTGATGCCAAACTCTGTCAAATGCCTTAGAAATATCAAGTGCAACGATCTTGTTTTCACCTGCATTATGCAAAGATGTGTTCCACTTTTCGGTGAGATAAGCTATCAAATCACCAGTGGACCTGTTACTACGGAAACCGTACCGCCGGTCATTAAGAAGCTTCCGCGATTCAAGATATTTCATAAGCTGACGATTTATCAGCGTTTCCATGACCTTAGAAAGAAGGGACGTAAGTGCTATGGGTCGGTACGAGGTGGGTGACGACGATTCGCCCTTTTTAGGGACGGGCTGGACAAATGCTGTTTTCCATCTGCTCGGAAAGAGACCTAAAGAGTAGGATAGATGAAAAAGCTTACGCAATGGTTTTGCCAGCGCAGAAGAACACCTCTTCAGAAGTATAGGGGGAATACCATCCGGGCCAGCGGATTTGTGCACGTCGAGATCTTTAAGTACTCTTGCAACTGTACGAGTGCGGAAATGGATTTTTCCCATGGTGAAATCAACGCTCTCAAGTACAGGTGGAGACATATTGGAATCTGGCAATGTTGAGCTGGCTGCAAAATGCGCCGCAAGCAGATTGGCTTTGTCTAAAGAGCTGACAGCTGGAATGTCATTGTAAATGAGCGTGGGAATTGAAGAAGAGGTGGAATTCTTTATGTTTTTTACAAATGACCAAAAGTTTTTGCTACCTTTGGGACATTGAAGCACTTTTTGCCTCAACTTTTGATCATAGGAGAATTTCACACGTCTGATAGTTGCATTGCAGTCATTTCTGGCCCGTTTAAACTTATTCCGGTTTTCCTCAGTAGGGTTGGCTTTGTATGCCCGGAAATTCAACTCTCTCAACCTGATAGCCTCTTTACAGCTCGAGTCATACCATTTTCTTTGGGCTTGATACTTTTCACTCTATGCGGAATGAAGGATCGCATGCCCAGCAGAAGAATGTTTGTGATCATTTCAGCAGCGGCATCCACGTCACTATCGAGGAAGCATAATGACCAGTTAAAATTCCGAAAGAAATTGTTGAGTCCGCTCCAATCGGCTTTCTCTGTTAAGCGCTCTGCAGATCTTGGTCTCCGTGTCACCAAGCTTTGAGCCAATCGCCCTGTGCTTAAGTAATTGGTTTATAAAGGTCAGTATGGACGTTTCGATCCCGAACCGGTTCAGTGCTGAGCTTATTGCTTGGGGCTCGATGTTGTTTAAGGCTCCCTCAATGAGGGCTGTTTCTACAGATTTTCCCTTGTTGTAGGCATAATGGGAAGTCGACAATTTGTTTGTCGCAAATTCGTAGCGCCTCATGTGTAGGTTAGGCAGTCCTAGATAAGTACATGTCTAGATCTAAGCAATTCTGGAAGAGAGAGAGATGAGGTCGACAGAAGATTTAATTTATTTAATACTACTCGTAGCTATCCGCCCCGGATATGCGCGGCAGCAATCGGCTAAGGCGATAGTTGATCCTCGCGATAGTTTGACGGAAGCAGAAAAGCTGCCAGCGAACACAAAGTTATCGCTCAGCCTCTACTCCGTTTTTTTTTATTAGCCACAACTATCCACTTGATCATTCCATATTAGGACAAGAAACCACACAAAAATTCAACAATCGCATGGAGTTGATCGACCTTCATTGTACCGCAAATTCCTCTACATTCTCAATTCTGACTCAACTTTCCTAACGTCATAAATCAAAACCCACTCTTTCTACATTCTCAACGAGCACTCCTTCAACATTCCATCAACGAGTCATCTCCGTCCTATCAGCCCACAGCGGCAGTATTTTCCGGCCGATTTGTATAAGATTTACTATCGAAATGCAGGACGAATCGCGACATCAGGCTCCTCAACTCATCAAGACCACCAAGCACTCATTCAGAATAAAACACCAAGGTCCCATAGGACAGCATTCAATTTCCCAGAATTCGCTACACCCGTCGAGATACTAAACAGCCTGACCCCGTCCAATTCGGTACACTCCCAGCTGATCCAGACCCAATCACTGCCTGCAGTTGGCAGGCGGAGATGCGCGCCAAAGCCGCACATTCCGCCTACCCTCGAGGTATAAATTAGCGCTGCTTTATTACGTACTTGAGTTACGACCACACTTCTGCCAAATAAACCCAGTCTGGGCCGACGAGGAGGGGGCGCACCTAGTCTGTGCAGCTACTGGTGTTCCGTCCCAATAAGACCATTCGTGAGCCATCGCCTTTGTGGGACCGCCGCGCCGCCGGGCGATCGTGCCCTCCCCGTTGGCACCGCCTGGATGCCTTAACGACCGATCATCAATCATGTTTATGGCGCTCGCAGCAGCCGAGCTGCAATGAGCCGCTATCGACGTTAATGCAGAAGCACCCGCAGTGGCGCAATTAAACCGAACCGACTTTACGGCCCAAACAATTCGCTAATAGTGTGCGAATGCAAATTCAAGACCTAATTGGCATTTAAGTCGCCTTTCGGGGCGATGGCCTGTACTCGCGACTCCGGGGAGTGCTCCAAAAAAGCCGCATACAATCGGGCACACCGGCAAAGTGACCAAAACTGTCCAAGTGGCAGGGTCCTACTTCTGAAAAATCAATTTCGTGAATTCGGGCGCTGCACGGTCGTCGTGTTTATCTCGTGGGAGCAGAGCACCGCCGCCGTGGTTCTTTCCGGTCGTGAGTGAAAATCCGCACACACATCCGCAGTTCATGCCCGCGATGGACAAACAGACAAAAACGCGCCACACTGCACCGGGCCGACCGGAGCACCAATCCGAGTCATCATCACCAGCTGGGGTGCTCGATGTGTCCTCAGCCAAAAATGCAGCATTCGTTGCGAATTCCGATGGCGCGTTGATAGCGTGCGGCCGTGTGGTACCTGGGTTACATCGGAAATTCCCACCTCTAGCCAGCGTGGATGTGCTCAGCTGGAAGAGCCCGGTGGAGACACGCTGCACTCGATGGCATCAGAGGAATTGATAGTTTTGAGTTTACACGGATGCAATCACTCGGAAGCTTCCTGCATTTATCATGATGGATTTTCGGGAGCGCTCTTGTTTTGTGCGGCCAGACCGGCCCAGCCAGCCATGTGAGTCCGTGTGCAGGCGGCTGCATCTGCATGTGCACGAGGAGGCATTAGAATTTTGCATTCATGAACAGAGAGGCGATGCACTCGTGCTGAAGAACTATGGCGGGCCTGTGAATCGGGGGAATAATTGGGTGCTTCTGCTTCGTTACATTTGTGGCGGCGAATTGTTGCGATCCCGATGAAGTTTTGGGAGAATTTTTCCGAGGATTTCTGGGATTTTTTGAGCATTTGCCAGGAGCCACGATTCAGAATCTCGTCGGATTTTGCATGCAATTGATCTTCACCGGAAGGGTGCCTAAACGTGGGGCAATTGGTTTGATGCAAATTGAAACGCCAAATCGAGAGAGAAACGTTTTGATTGGGATTTCGAAGAGGATGCAGAAGCGATGAAGACTTTGTTTCGGAGGCTGTGTAAAATGCAAAAATGGATGAGTTCGCTGACGAGGAGGAGTCGTTCGTTCTCTTCGGGGTCTTCGTACTTGTGCAAGACTCTCCGAGATTCCAGTCGAGTTTAAACGAAAGTCATTATCAAAGGCAATGCAGACAAAGCAAAGATATCTTTGCTGGTTGACCGGACTGTTGAAGTAGTGGGTATCTACGTGACTTTTTCTTCTGGAAGAGCGATTACTCCAATTACGAAGAAGATGCACAGTGGTTTCCTCCTATTCCTCGTTTCTGCAGGTTCTGTAGAGGTCATTGTAGGGCAGGCCGAGTGCTGGTTGAGGACTGGATGCGTGCTGGACTCATCTATGGGTACCATCAACTAAATCAAAGATGGTAAAACTTTGTCGTCTATCTCTCAGGAAGATAGCGGTTAGATGCAAGCTTACCTTTTGCTGGGTCCCTGGGTATAGTGTCATTCCAGGCAATGAAAGGAGCTGACGATCTGGCTAGAACAGTTGTGGGATTGCCACTGGCAATTAATCAAGAGACCCTTTACCCCACGATTCAAGTAATAAATACCATGTTCCATACACAAGTCATCAATATCACCAATCGGAGATGGATGGAACTGCGAGACAATTATAGTCTTTAATTAATTGGAAAAAGACAAGTACACTCATCAGCCTCAACAGAAATATAATCAGTAAGGTCGCAGGGATCATCACAGGTCACTGTATCCTAGGCTCACATTCGAGGAGAATGAGAGCCCCTCACAACGCTTTCTGCAGGAGCTGCAGAGATGAAGAAGAAGTAGAAACCACGCTACCTCGGCAATTGACCAGCCCTTGCAAGAACAAGGAAAAGTACACTAGGCGACTTTCTATTTAGCAGCGTAGATGAAATGTACCCACCCAAACCCAAAAAATTACCGGTGGCAGAGTTCTCTAGACTGCAAGTGTCTGTGACAGATTTATTTCCTAACCAGAAGTACAAACGAACAATCTTCAATTAGAAGCAATCCGTCCTTCAAAGTTAATTTCGGTGTGAAATTATGCCGCCCACTCCCCGCAGTTCCAGTCAATTTCACTCACTCATCGTTGACCCACATTACCGGCGAAGCTCACGACACAGATTCGCTCGCAAGCATATCATGTCCTCCCACTATTGGCACTGTAATCCATACCCGTCTCGAGGTGCCTTTGGTAATCCAGCCCGTGCTGCTTCGATTGAAGTGAAAAGTCTTTCCCTTCGTTTAATCCTTACTATGGACAGGGTTTTGTCTTCATTGCCAGTACAATCGATGTATAGGTGTACGGTACCCTTCAGCCACCCCGGCCACACCATCAGCCGCCGCACCACACCATCGTGTGACACTGCACTTTGCCAGGACTCATCCGCTCTTGATGTTGAATTGATAATGAATCGAGCAACGTGTTGCGGTTAAATCCACGACACAGCTTGACGATGTGATTCCAACGCCACAGAGTGACAGAAACTGTGGGAGTCTATCGGAGGAATGGCAGGTGTAGTGCCGCCATTAACGAATTGAGTGCGAACACTTTGTGGGCAAATTTATTTGACGATAAGTGAGGTTATGTTTCATTTATTCGATAAGTGATTTTGAAATGGAAAATTTCAAGTGAGAGTGTTGCCGTGGTTATGCTTTGAATTTGAAAAATCAATAAAAGAACGAGTGCGTATAGCGGTGGATTCGGGCGGGGAAGACGATGAGGTTGATTTGATGATTCACAGAGGAATGTGCTGCATAAAGACGCGTTCACTTTATGGCCACGGTGGGGTGCTGGGTAGTGCGACCCTAAATCGACACGAAAAAGTGAGTGTTTGGTTTTCAGCGTTTTCTTGCCTAATTGCCAAAGCCTATGCCAGAGCCTACGAAGAACAGTTGAGAGGGAGACTCTCCGGTAATCGTCCGTCGAACACCAACGCTGGTGAGACGTGGTTGCATTGCCTCTTTGCCATCAAAGAGGTAGCGGAAACCACATTAGGCTACCTACCACCTCCTGCAGGAAACGTGCAGAAGAAACGTGCAACCGACGAGGCATACCAAAAAGCGCTTCAACGGAAAACAAAAGCAGCGCAAGAGGAGTATCTACCGGGCTAGAAGACGGGAGGGGATGTAGCTTCTACGCTTGAAGAAAAAGGTCGCTCGCAACCTCCCAACTCAAGAACATCGAAGAGACAGACAAAAAATGCGAGCATTTTATAACAAAAAGTCAAAAGTCTGGCTTCAGGCAAAGGAAAGGCACCCAGGCTCTTCGAAATTGTGAGGGTAGCCTGTTTAAGCAGCACTTCCAACATCTCCTTAAGGGGGCTGATCAGGAGAGAGTGATAGGGAATCAAGACATCCCAACTGCAGTCGATGATGTAGTCCTCCCGCCCATGCTTTGAAGAAGTCGGTACGGCATCTAAAAGACTGAAGAACAACAAAGCCCCAGGCTCAGATGGCCTACCATCAGAGCTCTTCAAGGCCGGTGGCGATGTTCTGGTAGGAAGCATGCACCAGATTATCTGTAGAATAGAATCAGCGTCACATGCCCCATCCACGGAAAAGGCGATCCTACTTCGAGTAACAGCTATAGAGGTATATCCCTGCTCAACGTTGCCCACAAGATTCTGTCCAGCATACTGTGTTTAAAGCGGTTTTGCGCCGCACTAATCGGCACGTACCTGTGCGGCTTCCGGTCCGGCAAATCGACTATAGACCAAATCTTCACCCTAAGGCCAATCCTGGAGAAGACCAGCAAGTTTCAAATCTATACGCACCACCTTTTCATCGATTTTAAAGCCGCATACGACAGCAATCATCGCAAGGAGCTATTCGATGCGATGGCCGAAGCCCGGGATCCCGGGAAAACTGGTCCGTGTGTTCGACCGAATCTTCGGTATAAATTTCAAATAATCGCGGCCTTGATGACTGGAAGCAGCTTTTCCCAGACCGTCAACTATGGAAGCCAGCAATTGCTCAGGCTCCGACCCTCCATGGGTAGCCGGCCTGATAAGTAAGTAGTTTTCTGGCTAATGGCGTGTACCAAGGGTCCATTCAGCTGAGACGTCCAGAAGCGCCGAATCAATACCAGTTCCTCCAATTCTGTGAATTCCGAGCCCGATCAAAGACCTCTTGCTTCTCTGTTGCAGACTGATCTGAGACATTCTGCCATTCGTCTCGAGTCGCCTGTTTCTGGACATGTTAGTCGTGATAAAGTTCATGACATGCTGGTATAATCTTCTTGGCACACAAAGTTTCAAATTCCTCTCACTATAATAATATAATATGGGTGGCGCTACAGCCCGTAGAGGGCCAGGGCCTAGCTCCTCAGCAATCACTCGTATTGTGCGTGCTATTGTTCCATCACGAGTGGAAGGGACCTGCAGTTTTATGCCGACGCCGAACTGCCAAGTTTGAGAAGCTTTTTCTAGACAGTTATGCTCTATGACCATTGTCAGAGGTGGAGCTGTGAAAAGTATTTATTATCGTACCAGAAATCGAACCTAGACAGGTAGGTCCAAGTGCGTAGGAGTCGACGCACATACCCACAACGCCACGGGCCACCACAAAAACTACGAATCAGATCTGCTTTTTTTCAGCAAATTATGAAAACAATGGGCGATCAGACACAGATACACATAAGAAACAATTTTTTGATTTCTTTCCGGGGCTGCCCCACTGTGCGACGGTACCCCAACTTATGCAACACTATCCGTTTAGGTCTTATTTCAAGAGATTATACACGATTTTGTAGCATGAACTAGACCGTGATCGATGTGGTCGAGCCCGTTTGGTCGACGGATTTTAACCTTCCGGACTACAGCTGGAAGGAACAGCTCATAGGATATTCTGTTATGTCTTCACCTCCATTCACCTTCATCGCAGACAGGGCCACATATCCAAAGCAGAAGGCGTCAAGAATAAGCTCTGCTCTTTTACTGATCGCCCAGTATTCGTTTAAATATACAGTCAGTGCCAAAGGTAAGTAAACAGCTCGAGTTGCTTAAGTTGTACAACTTTGTGCTGTATACTTACTTATGAGAGATTGACGGCAGCCGGCTAAAGAACGTTTTTGAGAATAAGCTTAGCCGTATTCGCACAAAACGGCTGACAAAATTTCACAATCGACTTCGCTTCCTTTTTCTTTCTTGTCACATAGTCGGTCATGTATTGTACCAGGCAATATGTTTGAACTAGCTTGTATCCACGTCCAATCACAGTGTATACAGGTCTGATAGTGGCTTCAACAAACCACCCTCTCTTAGAATTCTAGCTGTTTGGTGAACATCTCGCCATTCTAGACTAGACTCTTGTTGCCTCACAATTCGTGGCAAAGAGACGAATGTCTTCTTCATCCACTTTTGAGACTGCTCATACATCTGCAACCTACAATTGATCAATGTCTCTGATACTTCGAGAGAGGGCTTTATTAATCAATTTCCACTTGGGCTCAAAGAAACAGTGGTTGGCAAGTATTTGTTCGTGCTTGATCTCGATACTGATGTTGTAACTATTCACACGAAGTTCTTGACTCCCTTAAAGTTTTAGCTGTCCATTGGGTCTGTTTTGTGGGACAACGTCGCCGAAGTATGTCTATAGTAAATGCGTCGGTGAGTTTATTACCGACCTGAACTGAGCAGTTAGAATTCACTTTATCAAATCTGGACAAGGCAGTGCCACCGACCCATAGGTGGTGAGCATTCGTCTGCATCTCTTACTCCTTTTTCAGGATCTTCGCAGACTTCCCTGGCCAGTCTGAAGACTGTTAAATTGTTAATAGTCGGCAGATACACAAAACGACAGAGACGAACTTGCATGACATGTAAAGGAGGCTTCGTGCTCCAAGTAGTACCCGCTCTCGTGGACACGACTGAATACAAATATCCTCTGTCTGTCAAAATGAGACAACTAAAGCAAAGATTTCTCAAGTTTTACCAGCTTCATTTGAGGGACAGGTTGTTAGATCGTGTCACTAACTGCATCACTGAACATCAAGCCACGCCTTCATGTAGGTTAAATACACCCAACTCGCAGAGATTCTGACTGCAGACTGTTCCTTCAAACCAATAACCAACCAATCCTATTCCTCACCTCATCGGTTGGATTTGCTAGAACTTTAAGCCTTAAATTTTAAATTGAATTCCGCATCACTCCACACACACACGGTGGTGGGATGGATGGCTCAGCAAGTTCGATTTCGTTTTACGGATCCAATTCTCCTTCAATTCATCATAAGACGTGTGTGTTAAGCCAGTTGGTTGCCATCAGCCTCACCAGCCACGGTCCTCCCACCACCGCCACAAAGCGAACCACAATATGCCTAGACACACACATGTGAGTGAGATCTTAATAATATCGCATTTGGCACGTATTGGCAAGACCACAGCATACAAATGAATTCCATTGAAGGCAGCTCCAGATACGGATACGACGAAGCCCTCTCTCACTCTCCCTCTCTCTCTCAGCCAAGACTGATTCATTAGCATTTTCCCTTCAGTCTGTGCCCGTGTGTGTGTGCGTTCGAATATATCCTGCGGCCAAAAATTCCTTTGTATCGACACCATCACTGCTGTCGTCGTCTCGGCATTCAGTTCTCGAATTCTCGCTTCGGAGCGAAACCAAGAGAGAGAGCAACGTAGGGGTCAACATTTGCTGACAAGCCGAGATCTGGCTTGGCCTGAAGCACCACGAAGCAAACAAAGGTGCGTGGGCGTGTGAATGTCGTCTTCTTCTTCGAGCAAGACACCACCCCACCTCAAGACCACCGCCGAACAGGCGTTTGATTGTCATGTCAGTCATCGAGACGAGCGACGAACAAAAAGGAGCCAAAATAATCCTTAATAATGTAATCATCCAAACATTTCGACATTCTGACAGCGGCCAGGACTACAATGAGTCAAAGAAATCGAAAGGGATCACCACCCACACACTGCGACGTGTACACACATGCGACACGGCCGGAATGAGGTGTAGTGTAATAAATAATTTTATTCCTGGCGCGTTCCGTTTTCGTCTTCATCCTCATAACGCGTGGCTCACATATTAAATGCGCGCATGAAATTGGAATCCTGACGAAACGGGCAACGGCAACGAGGAAAAAAAAACCAAAGGAAAGCTCCACCGAACCGAGTTCTGACAACTTTATTCCAGCGAGCGAGAGGGAAACTGTCAACCCACCACCAGGGCAGCCGCAGCAGCAGTAGCAGCAGCCACCCCACCACCGAAGGGCGCACACTAATTTTCGAAGAATCCCGCCATCGACGATTCCGGACACGTTCGGGTGACGAACCTTTTAAATTTGGCAGTTCCGTGTGTTATATTAGTCAACGTTTCAAAGGGATTAAGATGACGATGAAGACGGCACTGAGGTGGTCTACTGGGTCTATTGTGGGCCGCCAGCGTAGGGTGGCCACGTACCGAGTTTGTTTGCCTACGAAAAAGTTCTTCAAACAGTCACCCCGGCATTGACTCGCCGCCGCCGTCGTCGCACAATAGACTCCGTCGGTCGTCTCTGGGGCTGCCTCTGCCACTGCCTCCGTGGCACAGACTCCGAGTGCGACAACGTCTCTGACTTTGAGTTCGACTTTGACTTTGTGGCAGAGAGGCAGAGACTGTGAGAGAGAGGGTGATTCCACTGACTGCAGGCTCATTATTATTATTTAGCTACTCAGTGTGTGACGTGGTTTGCTAAACAGCCGACATGGGAGATGCGGGATGTGGCAGGTTGCCGCCTTGCATTCGCAAATTGGTCACAGTCGTCGTTGTGGCCTGTCATAATGGGCGTTCATAAGCATTCATAACGCGGCGACGAATGCGTTTCACAGTACTTCCTGGCCATTTGCCACGCAGCCTCCCCCCACCCGTCGCACACGCACATCCGAAACGAATGCGATTTCATTTTCATTTCACGGATCGGGTGACAGCGCGCTGCAGCATGCAGGGGTGGCATGCGCCCGGCGACGCCATTAAGGGTGATGGTGGAGATTTGAGGATATTAACGTTTTTTTTTTTCTTCGTGCGCCGTTTTATGTGTGTTCTCCCCCTCACCGCCGGGAGTTAATCGATTACGCGGTACACATGGCAGGCGGACGATCGATCCTGGCCAAGGGGTGGCTGGTGGACTGTTGGACTGCATTAAAAGATTCGGCGGCATGGAAAATGATGCGGATGTTGAGGGTGAGTCTAATGGGCGCCATCGAACGGTTGGCGTGGGCCTGATAAAATGATTACGGCAGCATGCCAGTAGTCGTTTAGGAAATCCAAACAGTGTCCGTGATTGTGTGCAGTTTTGTAGTTAGAAGGTGGGTGTGGGAGGCGCTCGGGTATCAGCACGAGATGACGGGGGGAGAACTGCTTTCGGAAATGGTAGAACCTTCAGAAGAAAGTTGCTTCGTTGCTTCTTGAACATTGAGAGCAGGTGGATTTGCTGATTCGGATGATGACGTATTTTAAAAAGAAAAGGGTGTCCCAAAATTAATTCTGGCAATATCACCAACTCTGTTGACATCCAGGCTGCACTGAAGTCAATAGGATCTTGTACAATGAGATCAAGGGCTGTTATGAACTGCCGCGACTCAGGGTCTCAGACTCTAAGGTCCATCTGCCATCATAAGGTCAAACTCTGCTTGGTTCCAGGTCACAGCTCACTAGCAGGGAATGAGGGAGCGGACGAACTGGACAGACAAGGGTCTGAAATGGACATTAGCGAAGCGGGCACATCACTGCCACCACCGATCAGTGCTCTATATCGCTTTCTTGCTTGCAAGAAATGACTGGCACACGACAAGATCAACGTGGCCAGAGCTTAATAACGGCAGAACAAAGAAACTTCTGGCGTTGAACCGTAACTCGATCCATGCGTTCGTCGGAGTGATCAGAGGACACTGCCCCATCGGAACAATGCTCCGGATATGGAAGGCGGAATCCAGCGAGCTCTGCCAGAGCCGCAGCGATGAGCAAGAGATCGATCCAACATCTGTTGTGGCACTGTCCAGCTCTCCAAAATCGGCGCCTAGCTTCGCAGGGCCACAGATTCTTCACATAGAATGCCAACTTACCCGATCTCTTATGATTCGTAAGGAGCATGGGGTGGACGCGACAGGATAGGCTGCTAGAATTTGTACACCACAAATGAAGGGGTTCACAATGGGTCCTAAGGCCTCCGACGTCAAAGCAGAATTGGTTGAGCCCAACTGTAGTAACCAATTGTTTGCGAAGCCCGACCGAAGGCTATATTCTGGTGCCAGGTCAGGGGCCCCTGAAACATTTCAGCCTGATCGAGAGGTTGGCCTCCACCTTTCTGGAGTGTCGTGGTGGCTGTGGCTTAGGCTCAAATCGCGGGGAGTGATGGGAATAAATACCACCGCAGCATAGAGACAATTAGACGACGACGATACAGACGTCCTCTTTTGCGTTGTTCCAATGGCTCGGCTTCGAAGACTTTTCGGGCCGGTGTTGCGCTGTCCATGCACTCTACATAACCATCTTAAGCGTTGTATCCGAAGACGCTTAACTAGGTGCATGCCGCTGTACAGCCCTTACAGGTCGTGGTTGAATCTTCTCTTCCAGACGCCGTCAACGCAAACATGACTAAAGATAGCACGCAGAACTTCTTCTCTCAAAACGAACAAGAGCTTCTTCATCCGCTTTCAGTAGCGTCAGTTTCTCGGTGAAATAGAGCAGGACAGGGATGATCAGATTATTGTATAACGTCAGCTTGGTCTTTCGAGAGATGGCTCTGTTACTCAATTGCCTCTTGAGCCCAAAGAAACGGGGGATGGCAAGAGTAATTCTGCGCTTGATCTCGGTACTGGTGCTATTGTCCCTGTTTACTGCAGAGCCGAAGTAGGCGAAGACTACTTCAAAGTTTCTGCTGCCCATTATGAGGAACTGCCCGCGATGTCGATGTTGTGCGTCCTTCCGTGATGACAGCAAATACTTTGTTTATCCCTCGTTTACCGCTTGACCCTTTTTAGGCGCTTCCGCTTCAAAGCCAGCAATACCATTATGTTACAGCGTTTAATACCAGTGGCATTGTTCTTACTGCTACAAACTAACTATAATGGCCGTGTCGTCTGCATATCCATTGGCGACCAAGAATTCTGACGGATAGTGACGCTCGTGAAATGGAACGGTTGCTTCGTAAAAGCTCTAAGCTAACACCTAAAGAAGCTACACTGGCCATTAACAAACCAACAAGCGAATGGACAGTCAGAAGATCATTGAAAAGAATAGGGTTAATCGCGTCTGTAAAGCAGACGCATCCAAGAAAAACATATCAGCTCGATTACTGTTTTGTAGAGAACACAAAAACTGGTCTGTTGAAGACCGGAAACGTATTATATGGTCTGACGAAACGAAGATCAATCGTATTTTATCGGATGGTAAATCTTATTATTGTCACCGACCCGGTGAGCAGCTTCAGCAACACCAAGTCAAAAAAACTATGAAACATTGCGGCGATAGTATGGCGCGGGCATGTTTCACTTGGTGGCACGTCGGTCCTATCCATAAAATAGAAGGAATAATGAAGAAGGAAGACTGCCTAAATATCTTGCAAACATATTTGCCTGAGTTTTTTTTTTGATCAGAGACCCCTAGCATACCTCAAAAATAGTAAAAGAGTGGCTTGAAAACCAACCATTTAAAACATTAAAATGGCCTGCACGAAGCCCAGATCTTAATCCAATTGAGAATTTGTGGGCAATTTGTTAAAAGAACATTGTGTCAGCACGATTCGCCTCCGAATAATTTCAACGAGCTACGGGATCGAGTCCAAGTTGCCTGGACCAATATACCAAACACAACAATTGAAAAATTAGTGGAAACTATGCCAAGAAGAGTGAAAAGCGTTTTAAAAAGAAAGGGTCTCTGGTTCAAGTACTAACATTTTATTTAAATCGTTGTTTTTTGTATGCTGAGTCTTGCGTGCACTGTGACTTTTTTTTGTTTTTTCTAAGAAATTTCTATTTTCATGTTTGTCTTATTACATTTTATGTTCTTCAATGATGAGAGTAATGAATAAAGAATTAATAATTGAAAACCGGAAGCAAATTGAGTATTTTTCACAAGTTTAACACCAATATGAACTTAGATTTGACAAACATCCGACCAGTTTTGCAGTACGAAGTATGTTTGAAGGCTTCAAAGATATCATGCATTGGTATAATTCATAGTATAGTTCCTAATATTGATCCTTGTGGTACCCTATGCACACTCACTTCTTCTTAGCTGTATTCACTTATAATTTTAATTTTTAACTTTTTAACACCAATCCTTTCCAATTCCCTGAGAATGCTTGCGTGGCCTAGCGTGGTGAACGCTTTTTTCAAATCGATGAAAAACGAAATTTATATCGACTTTGACCGAACAGATGACAGAAAGAGATCGTTGCCGATTCCACCAAGTCAATCGGGCAATTTACAGAATCCAGCAAACCCATTAAGATTACGATTTGATGCCTGACCCTTTAACAGTCAGTCATCACTTCGTTTGCGGCTTCAGTTCATCGTAAAAGCTTAAATGAAAGAAAAAAAAACCTTGGTACCAATAACCCTTCCACGTAATGACGTTTCCAATTAAAATACCTTTTTTTTCCAAGCTACTCTCAATTTTTATATTGCGCTTTGGACATTTCTTTGCAATCAGTCTCCTTATGCACCACAGCGAGGACCTTCTTTCACAACGTGCCTGGGAAGCCCTTCCAAAAGAATGCAGAAAAGTGTCCAACTTGAGTGGTTATGAAATTGTTTGTCGCAGTCGTAGTTGCAGTCCTTTTTTTTTGCATCCAATTATCCAACAAGACCCCCCAGGGAAGGGCTACGCAAAGGATATACACTTTCACACAGCGACGTGAGCGCCATTAACATGCGAGCATTTCCTCACCCCGTCTCCTTTCATTTCCTCCTCTCTCCACCCCCGACCAGTCACCCACACAAGAACAAACAACCAGCCAAGGAGCTGAATTAAGAAGAAACTGTGTCTCCGTCAGTCGCTGCCATCTCCGTCTCGCTCTCAGAGTCGGCTCCTTGCGTGGCACTCCGCAAGGACCTGAATTATTTATGAGAGATTGCCTTGCCTCCGTGTTGCATTTACATTCGTCCCGTGATTTATCTGACAGAACGATGCTGTTCACCTGTCTCTATTAATCTTTGCCCGTTCCGCTCGTCGTCTCCGGGACCATCGAGGACCATCGACCGTCCACGTGAGACAGCAAAAGTGAAGAAAAATAGACGCTCCTCCGCACGGCCCAATAGACGGAGGATGGATGTCAATAATAATCCAGCGATGCGGCCGATGTCACTTGTAGATACACATCGGACGTGTGGTGGCAATGTTCGATTTGTATCGCGATCTGTTGCGGGGATTAGTCGGCGACACTCCAGTCCGTCCGGTCGGGGACATCTTAATTTGTCAGAGTTATTATTCGATGCGTTACACCGCCACTGGCCGAGGCTGTGCAGATAAGTATGTACGGCCCTGGACATCGATCATTAATTTCGCGCGAGTGTCCCACAGTGCTGCGGCCACAGAGTCAGGCGGTCGGTCGGTCGTTCGGCTGGGGCAGCTGTCCAGCGGCGCGGAGCCGGAGTGCGAGAGATATAAATTTGTCGAATTTAGTACGGCGACGCTCCAATTAATTACGCCACAGTGAGAGACGGAGCCAGGCGGAGAGCCAGAGCCATAGCCAGAGCCAGCTCACACCTCGGTCCGGAGCCGGGGAGGGCAGAACATGACCAATTCATTATATTCACTTTGGCCTGGACAAAGTGCCACTTGTCTTCCAGATGGGAGCGAGAATGCAAGCGCCAGCCCATTCTCCTACGCTCGCGCTTTTCGCTGCCAGGAATCGGAGCAACAACACACTTTGGATGAAGATGCAATAAATCATGGAGTCCCGGCCCCGGTCTGGGCCCTCCACTTGCGGCCGCGTGGACTGGCGAGGAATGCCAGTGATGGCTCCGCCATTGTTGGACCATCCGCAAGGATTCGTCGTCTCCTCTCCGGTGAAGGTGAAAGAATTCATCTTGATGGGTTAATTTATGCAGCGTCTTGTATCCTGTGACGTATTTATGCTGCAGCGGCACTTGGAATGGCCGAGGTAATGGCTCCTCAAGTGGTCCTAAAGTTTAAACTCATGTTGGCCTCTTGCACGTAATCAGACATTCAACTCGTGCACCGGGGGCTGCCATGGGGAGTGCCCCCACTGGCGAGCGCCTGGCCACCGCCTAGACCCCATGCATCATGATCTGTATCTGCGATATGCAAATGCGGCTGTTCACACGTGATGTGGGCAGGAGGTGTGATAAGACTGACCACGTATCAAGTCGAAAGTGATTCTCGGATAGGTAAGTGAAAATTTGCAAACGATTGGGTCTGGGTGGGAGGGATGTATGTGCCTCGACTCGACTCGACTCGAATCGACTAGTGCGGCCTGTTGAGTGGTGTGCGTGGACGGAATGTGTAACGTCGTCGTGGGGAATTCTGTGCCGGAGATGGGCTTGACGATTAACTGCAGTTAATTGGATTCAAAGGAGGAGTGTGGCCATAGATTTGGAACTCGACGAGGTGGTGTAATTCGTGAACGGATCTGTAAAGACTTCGCCTGTGTTCAGTGGGGGGCGTCTTCGACGGAGAGGAGGAGATGTCTATCTCCGACCACCTCGGACTGCTGTGTAAGGCTTTCAAGGAAATGTGCCTGCATGTGGCCTTAAATGGAACAGTAATCGAAGATCTTGCCACACAGTCGACTACACACACCTAACCCGAGTGTGAACAATCAGCTGGCCAGCCAGCGAAAGGCAATCGGGGACGTCGAACAAACGTGTGAATAGACAAACGTTCATTGTTTGATGAATTTGATTAACTGTTTGCCTTGGGAGACATGACGTCTTAGGGGGTTGACTACGATGGAACACGTGGTATGTGTTTGAGCTGACGGTGATTTTGTAGACATTTTCTTTTACTTTTTATTGCTCGTGGTGAGAGAAATGAGATTGTTCAAAATTGAGGAATGAAACGTGCTGAATGTTGTTTCTGATCCTTCTGCAGATCCCCATGATTGTTTGTAGCCAGTTGCTTGCGTAGTTTCCGTCAATTTCTCGAACTAGGGTGCTCGGATTCGAAGAATGGAGCTGGATCATGGTGCCGGAAGTGGCCGAAGTCAGTGCTGACATTGGATTTTTGAATTTCGGGCCACAACTTGGTAGAGCCCGTAGAGTTCTGTGTTCTCCTGCACTCACCTTCCTCGCAGACAAGACCAAATATCCGTCGCAGAATATTCCTCTCGAAGGCACCAAGAGTCAGCTCTGCTGTCTTGCCCATCGCCCAACTTTCGGTTCATTTCGGTGGTCCTACGAGTAAGATATTGCAACAAACCGAAGTCGCACCGGTTGCCAAGGGCGTTTCTGCAGCGGATCACCACTAGAATATCGTTCATGGAGCTAACGTTTGCCCCGAGGTAAATAAACTCCTTTCTTCTTTTCCTTTACTGGGCTCTACAGTTCTGCGTGGACCAGGGCCTCAACCAATAACATCTTCAATTAGCGCGGTCTATGGCTAGTTGTGTTTAGTTTCACACCCGAAGTTGATAGACGCTTCCTTTGCTGCTTTGTCCCACAGGCTCGGAGTAGAAGATTCTACGGGTGCTCTTCGGAGTTTCGCGGTCAATACTGCTTTATCGCAGTCCAAGCACGTGGTCTGTTAAGGGATGTGTAGACCTGAAAATGGTTGTACTTGTTTCATTCGCTGGGGTCGTCAACAATGTGTCCATCCATATACGAGGCTTGTGGTATTCTCTTAACAATTTTTATTGCGAGGGAGTTAACCTCTTAAAAAAAAAAAATTTTGAGACCCTTTGAACTTCGCCAACTACAGAGGCATACAAAATCGTATCTGCCGTACCGTGTAAACGCCTAAATCCATTCGTCAACAACCTGGTCGGTCCATACCAGTATGGCTTTAGGCCAGGAAAATCCACCATCGACCAAATATTCACACTGCGGCGGATTTTGGAGAAAACCCAGGAGCAACAAATCGATACCCACCTCCTTTTCATCGATTTTAAGGCCGCGTATGATAGCATCTATAGAGACGAGCTATACAGAGCAATGTCTAGTTTTGGCATCCCTACCAAACTCGTCCGTTTGTGTAGGATGACGATGGAGAATGCACGCTGCTCCATCAAGGTCGGTAAAGACCTAACCGAGACCTTTGATGTCAAAAAAGGATTCAGACAAGGCGACGCGCTGTCATGCGACTTTTTCAACATCGTTCTTGAAAGAATTGTTCAAAACTCGAACGCCAACACCAGAGGAACAATATTTCAGAAGTCCGTCCAACTACTCGCATATGCCGACGATATTGACATTATCGGCGCTTTTGTGGGTATTGCAACGGAGACCGCGAAGATGGGCTTAGCGGTAAACGAGGGTACGACCAAGTATATGCTGTCAACGAGAAAGGACACCCAACACCGACGTCTCGGTCAGAACGTCACAGCAGACAGATATAACTTTGAGGTAGTCAAACACTTTGTCTACCTATGCATCGCTATCAATTCAGAGAATGACACCAGCGCTGAAATCAAACGAAGAATAACTCTTGCCAATCGCTGCTTCTTTGGGCTAAGAAAGCAATTGGTAAACAAAGCCCTCTCTCGAACGACCAAGGTAACGCTTTACAAGACCTTAATCGTCCCAGTCCTGCTTTATGGCGCGGAGGCATGCACTTTGTCAAAAGCGGATGAAGCTGCTCTTGGTTGCTTCGAGAGGAAAATTCTTCGTGTGATTCTCAGTCCCGTCTGCATAGATGGGGAGTGGAGGAGGAGATATAATGACGAACTATACGGGCTGTTTAGCGACATCGACTTAGCCAGAAGAGTGAAGATCCAAAGACTGAGATGGCTAGGTCATGTAGAGCGGATGGAAACCAATGCTCCGGCCCGAAAAGTCTTCGAATCCACCCCCGAGGGACGGCGCAGTAGAGGAAGACCGCGACTCAGGTGGTGCACGCAATTGGAAAGGGACCTCAACCAACTATGCGTGCGAAACTGGAGCTAACAAATCGATACCCACCACCTTTTCATCGATTTTAAGTCCGCGTATGATAGCATCTATAGGACTATAGAGGCGAGCTATACAGTTTGTCTAGTTTTGGCATCGCTAGCAAACTCGTTCTTTGTGTGCAGGATGACGATGAAGAATGCACGCTGCTCTATCAAGGTCGGTAAAGACCTAACAGAGACCTTTGATGCCAAAAAAAGGATCATGACAAGGCGACGCGCTGTCATGCTCAAATCAAAACGCCGACACCAGAGGAACAAAAAAAGTGCCCCCACCTTCCCCCCCCCCAAAGTAAACCCCCCTAGGATTAATCGTCCCAGTCCTGCTATATGGCGCAAAGGCATGAACTCTGTCAAAAGCGGACGATGCTAGATGCCGCAAAAAGTTGTATGTCGTTGTGTTATGTGTTTTGTTTTTTCAGAATCTATATACGTGCTGCCGATTTTTGTGAGACCCTTATACGCCGTTCTACTGAACCGAATAGCATGACACTTACACCAATGGAAAGGCAATTTTATGTAGATGTGCACTATGATTGATTTTATTAACCTTGGCAAAATTCTCATGTACAAAATTAGGTTATTTTATGAAAACAAGGAGCTTTTCAAAGCGCAATCAAAGTGGCGTCCCTTTTTTTCATATATATAAGTCTCTCATGCCTTTTTATGAATAAAATTCAACCCGAACTTTTCCCTCGAGGACACAATTCATAGTTCCAATTTTCCTCGAGGAAAAAAATGCAATGGTAATTGACGACTTTTTTCACGGGAAGAGAAAAGTTCAGGGGAACAAGAAATTCCTCCGGAATTCATGATAAGCATTATTAGTCGTCAAATTTCGACTACGGGCGGGCTTAGTATGTTAAATGTTCCTGCTCAATCTGGTTGCCTTCGTGTAGCATACAATTTATGGTGAAAAGTGTCTGAGGGCATTAAAAGAGTCCACTGAACCTACTTGAACGTGCCGTGGTAGAACTATTCTCAGCGATGGAAGAACTGGCGAACAAGGATCGTCCGACAACTGCAACTGCGACAGAACATCACGATCGACAGGAACGAACCCGGTTTTCATCGAGTGCCCGCTGTGCTTCACTTACTAGCGATGTGGCTCGAATTGAGATTCAATAAAGATTCTGCTGGTTTCTTCAAACTTTCGAAATTAACGCGCGGCGATTATCGATATATTCGAGACTGATGTTGATCATTTTTGTAACATTGGTGATGTTGGATACCTGATAAAATTCCACGCCCTCTGATTGGGAAAGGAGGTGACCCAAATCTCCCCCAAACAACAAATCTCCGAACTCACATAAGAAACAATCCCAAAAGTGACTCGAACTTGCACCCCATTCCCTGGTTCATCTAACAAATCATCATGTGCATAGATGAACGCATTCCACGACGTAACGCTGCATCACTCTCAAAACTATCTCCCATTGATTGCCCCGGCATCTCTTGCATTGTTCAAGTTTGCTTCTTTCACATGTGCTTCGACCTGCCACTGCACTACAGTCGCATCGCCAGCGTCAACATCAGTTCCATTCGTATCGGCAAACAACGCGAGGAATGTAACTTTTAATTGGAAAGCACAGTTCCCTCACTCGTTACATTCTGGTACTCATTCACCGACCAGCCCACCGGAGTCCACAGTAACTTTGTCTTCATTAAAATTATAACAAAAGTCCAAACGGTAATAAAACTACAAAAGCGGAATGCATTGAATGAGCTAATAAAAGTGACTCTGCCACCATCGCGCCGCCCCCCCACCCACCTCGGTCCACTGGGTGTCCTTGCCCGGCCACCGCATCAGCATCGCTCAACCCCCGGCAGAAGAAGAACAATGAGGTGTAATAAAAGCCACTCTCTTCTGGATCGTCCCCTCGCTCAGTCCAATACAACACACCGAGTCGAGTCCGAGATGGTGTAAAGCATCGCTTCGCGTTCAAATTGGCGTCATTATCATTAAAAAGCAGAGCAATGCCTTATCTCGTACACCGGCGCGAAGCCATCCCTTGACGTCTACAGCAGCCACCGCCCGACCCCGGTGTTCGGGTGTGACTATGATAAATTTTATTGCCGGCTCTCTAGTTTCAGGAATGCACACAGGGATGAGGTTTCGGGTATCGCCACCATCCGACGATCCAGCCACCCCCGCCGCCGCCTGTCATTGATGCATGATGGGGCCCGGCGCTGCTGGCGGGTGGCAGGACTCTCGAGTGGAAGCCGTTGTTTCAAATTAAATTCATGTTGCTCCTTGCTGGTGATAAATTGAAACCATAAAGGAGATGCTCTTGATTCGTCTTGGCTGGTGGCTGATGCCGGCTGCAGGTGATGAAAATTCAAGACGGCTGTGGGGTGGATTAAAATTTAAATCAATGAGCGGTGACGGGTCTCGGTGCTCGAGGACGACGACTGTGATCCATTTGCACACGCGGGACGACCTGCCACCACAGAAGTCACATGTGGGCTGGGAGCAGCCGCTGGGAGGGACGCTGCTCCACCTCGACGGTGGATGAATTATCGTCCAATTGTGCACGCGACGACGCGATGTGGAGTGAGAGGGTGACGTGAAGAAGGTCTCGTGTTCATTTGGAAATTGCGAGAGATCGTGCTTCGTTTGCATAAAATTCGAAGTTCCTCGGTCGCCTTTGTTGGTCCCGAATCGGTTGTCGCTGTCGTTTGTCTTGTTCAGTGTTGGCCGCCGACTCTCGTTGTCGTTGCTGTTTTCTGCAGGCGTTGTTCTCTCTGGTGTTGGGCGCACCGTGTCCTTTTTCGGTTGTGCAGCACACTGTCGCAGGCCCTTGCGAAAAGGCTCTCGCTCCTTTGTTCGAACATGCATTAAGTAGTCACCGTCACTTGGATGAATGGCATAGGGACCGGAGTCTGCTCTGGTGTAGGATTTACCTGCGGTGTTTCACTTTATCGGACGGGAAATAACAGGAGCACCCGGGTAAATAGAGAGATTTTATCCACTCGAGAGGTGACACGGAGGCACTGGCGGGCGCAGAGTGTCGGCTGACTGTGCTGCAACAATGTCAAATGTCTGATGGTGATTACATGGTGCTCGAACATGAATGGGGCTTCCAGTTGTGCTCGAGAGTCTGTCTCCATGGGCCGTGGCCGTAGCCCTGGCCATGGTCACAAAGGAAGGATAAAGTGTTTCGCAGTTTTAGTTAACTGAATGGCGGAACACAGAGCGGATCTTAAGGTATTAATGGTTGTATGGGAGATTGGAGCTTCGGCAGCGTGTAATGTATTCAAGTCGCCATCCCGTTGTTGGCTTTTGTTTGCAATCGCTTTGTGAATTTGCTTGAAATCGCTGTCGGGAATTTAAAGGTGACACTTAAATGGTGTAGCCGTGGAGGATGAGGGCAGTTCCTGATGTTGGTTCAATGCTGGCGTCTTTTGAGCTTAAGGTTGGTTGTTGTTGCTTAGACTTGGGCAGTTATATTGAACCGAGATTTGGAACGTGTTGACGCATTGCAGTGATTTGGCGTTCATATTTGATTCATCGGATTCGGGATGGGTTCTAAGTTAGGAACATGATTGAGTTAGGAGTTTAGATTGTAACTCAAGAACTGAATCCCAGAACTCAATAGGCTCAGGATCGTGAAGTACATAGTTGATTTCATTTACCAGCTACTCAGGAACATTGCTATGGGCTCTAGGCTCGTTTATGCTAGGATCAGCAGAGCAGTTAAGAGAAGTGCACCACCTTTCCTATAGAATATGGCAATAGGTCGTCCCTTGTTCCGGAAGAAAATTTCCCGCAACCGCAAAATACCTCCTAGTGCTGTCTCTTTCGGAGTCCCTCTCATCGTATCATTGCCTCTACCAAACAATGCTCGACAAGATAGATTTGAATTAGGAAGAACAATGCTGTCGGTTGTGCAATATTCGCCGGTGTTGGACTTGATTAAACTCACCGTGACTTCATTAACTGTTGGTTCCAATTACACTTCCTTAAATCTGACGACAGTCCCAATCTCACAGGTTACGGCTGGGTTAACCACATCATAATCAACATGACGTCGACTTAGCCTACGCTTTGAGCGTGGTGATAAGTGTCCTCACCGAGCACTGTGCCATAGGTGCACATGCAATGCGTCTGAACATACAACATAAGGACTTTTGTAGACGCTGTAGAGACGAGGAAGAAATCGAATCTGTCAAACATCTGCCTTGCAATTGCCTAGCCTTAGCAAAGAAACGGATGTAGTTCCTAGGAATCAATATCCTCATATGTGGATCTGGCTGGTTTTAGGATCAAAGTGGGTCGCACGGTAGAAAACAATTCCTAGCAAGTGCACAATGGACACAACACGTTGGCCTAAGTACAGCGCTGCAGCCCATAGAGGGAAAGGACCTAGTTTCTACAGAAACCACTCATGTTGTATATGCTATTGTTCTCTCACGAGTGGAAGAGACCTACAGTTTTATGCCGACTCCGAAGAGCCAAGTTTGAGAAGCTTTTTTGACTCGATAGAGGTGGTGCTGTGAAATTTTTTTTAGAGTTCCTTAAAAAGCAAACCCCCCAGAATTGATATTCCTCCGTTTTTATCGAAAGTGGTTGAATCTATGTACAAGTCGAGTCATCAAAGATAGCATTGAGGGACACTCTTTTAAATCATATTCAATCAGGATTTCGTAAAGGACATGGTTGTATTACAGCCTTGCTAAAAGGAACGAAATTAAAACAACCTTTCACTAGAATTTCGGGAAAGCACTTGTGTTAACATGTCAATATACATCTGTAATCACACTAATGACTTAATCGTCTCATAGCCTACTTCCCAAGCACAAGCTGTTTCATATAATTCAAATGGTGTTCCCTAGGGTTCCAATCTCGGTCCGTTATTATTCGCAATGTTTGTTCATAATCTCCCGAGAGTGTTGTCCTCACGCAGATTTTATATAAATACACATAACGTTCAAATCTGCATAATCTACTCGCAGTATTGTTGAAGATTCAGTTTCAAAATTATTCGAGGATTTGTGCCAAGGTAAATGTACTTTTCAAGATATATTCAATATTTCAAGCAGAAATAAGGGAGCTGATTGCCTCGTAGTCTAAATTATTTACGCAATTTCCCATACTTTTCGCGGTAAAAAATATCATTTGAATCTTAGAATTTGCATTGAGTTACATTTTATTTAGCTTACGCCTTGCACTATATTGTAGTTGCCGTGACGACCGCTAAATAATTCACCTCGGGAGCTTGGAGTAGAAGGCTGTCAGCTGTTCGGAAGAGCTCACTTTCCCTGCACTCAGGACTGGCTCTGGCCAGAATATGAGCCAGGAAAAGAATGCATTCGAATCTTCACAAATGGCTGCAAGACCAATGAAGGATCTGGCGCAGGCGCTTTCGTAGAGACCGACAACATTAGACTCCACACCTCATTAGGTAAATTTGCGTCGGTCTTCCAAGCGGAAACCTATGGCCACGAACTATATTGTGAAGACCAGGTGGAAGATGCAAAGTTTTTTTTTAAGTCTGAGTGCTACAGTGTAGCGTGAAAAACCTCCGATAAAAAAAAAGCTCACACGTATTCTCCTACCCAGTGTCGGTGAAAACGTTATAAAAAACGACGAAATTTTAGTGACAATTTCGGTAAAAGTCGTCTTTCTCCATAACACTCTATTTCTGATTTCAAGTAAATCGGTTGAAAACTGTCTAAGTATTGAGTAGTAGAAAATCATGAGTAATTTCAAATCAAATTTGAAAACCGATTACTTAGAAAACGTACTACTTACTCATGGTGTAAGCAATATAAGGTGTGCTGGACAGTTCTATTGAGACCCTGCGTGACGTCATCGGGCGAATTTGTATGTCAACAGAAACTTAAAGGCGGAGACAAACACCTATTTTTTACACACTAAAAAACAGAAAAATGGATTTCTTTTCAACATTGTCTTACACATTATTGTTTCTTCAACATTTTACTGCACCTTGTTGCATTTTCCAATATAATTCCAATTATACATAAAGTAAATCCATTCATTTTACAATCATTCGTACACCAACTTGCAATTCAATTGAAGTTTTTCATTCTTAATTTTTTAATATACGAAATTTAAATTCTGATGCAGCGTAAGCAATAATCTGTTCAGTGTCAAAAACCGACCCTGAGTGACGTCACAAAACAAAAAGATGGCTGTTTTGACAAGCTGTCCAGCACACCTTATGTTCCTTCCACCATGGAACTTACTAAACAACAAAAAAGAAGGTTTGTAAAAAATACTAGAGTGCCCTAATCCCTTTAAAAATGAATAAACTGACATTCACTGATCATATCAACAGTGTAGAAACAAAGATATTTATACTTCAAATCGATGTCCAATTCAACCTGTTATAGCACTCATAGAATCTCTCTTAACTTATTATTAAGGAAAGTCCTGAAATATAATGTCCTCTGTTCAGCTGGCTATATAAACATAAGAGTAAGGCCATATTCCTAAATAATAAAAACAATGCTCTTGAGTCAAGGAGAAATCTCACAATGCTGATAGAGTGGGATGTACCCCACACCTTGCAAGGTCCATACAACTACCCCACATGCTCAGAAGCTTCCATCATCAGTGTCACAACAGGGCACTTGGGATTGTACAAAAATTTCTGCAGAAACTGCATGGATGAAGAGGACGTGCAATGCTCTGACTAGCCGGAGAAATTCACTCCTAGGGGCTTTTGAATGACCTTAGCGGATTGAATTTCATCAGCATTAGCCAGCTAAGACAACAAGCGCCAGCTGGTTCCATCTAGACACGTTGCAGTTACTCAAATTTGTCGTATGATGACATTCAAAGGATCAAACTTTGGCATCGCAGTGAGCGATTAAGCGATTAAGCGATCAATTTGAGAGACTGACATTAGTTGCGAGTTGCATTTTCAGAAATAAATGTATTTATCAACGAAACATCATTTTATTTTGAAGACTCTTCGTCGTAGCAACATCGATTATCGCCCAGTTGATATGTTTTAGTTTGCTTACGGGGCTCAAATCTGAATCATTCGTCACTTAATCGCTCAGTCGCTCGTCGCTCACTAGGCGCCGTCAGTCTTCAGCTTGAAGCCAACATCATTTTCGCCGCAAAACCCAACCAAATCCATTAATCGTTCCGAAAGTTAGCCCTCCGTTGATTGAAAAAATGCTTAAAATAGCATGCTTCGCCACAAACTCGGAACCAACAGCAAAATGGTCATGCCTCCCTTCTTCGAAACCACCTCAACTCGACTTCAGAAGTGACTCGCTCCACCGATTGAGACACAGACAGACCTGGGGAACAACGAAAGCACGGAAAAAAAACTGTATCAACTCGCGAATATGACCCTGTTATCTAAGAATCCATAAATTTTGTCCCGCTAACCCATTCAGTTCCTGCTCCCTGCGCCTGCGGTTGGGAAATACCCCAAACCACTGGCACATAAACCATCTCCAGACGCTTACCAATTCCTTTCAGAAATTTTTATTGCCACACATATGCGAACGGGTAGGGACCGTGCAGTGCAGTTCCCTTTCACGGCGAGAGGCGTACGTTGGCCCAGTCGGCTCCGGTGCCGGCCCCGTCGCGGTGACCAGCTCCTACCATTTTCAGTGGTAAATCCATCACTGGGCCGACACAGAGCGGCGCACGGAGCACAGTGTAACCCCATTGTTTCGCAGTGAAATGGTAGAATCCGCCGAGAAAGTCCATCCAGCCGGCAAGACGTTTGCCATAGTCGTCGGTCGCGGCAGTTCGCCAGGCCAAACGAACGAGAACGAGATACATACCTTCAGCGCGCGCCTCGAATGATTTGTGATCCCTTCGCCTTATTCCCGAACGTAAGTGTATGTGTCTTCTGTGTCGCCGATGTATACCAAATGTCACTTATTCCCTCCATGTCCATTAAATACCTTTCAACGATTTTAAATTTACTGCCCCGACTCGGACTGAGAGCGGCCACGAGTTGGGTGGCAGGCAGGAGCGGGCATACCGGGTGCTTGGCTGCCTGCGCGCCCCTTAAGGATCAAGATGACCGCCCGGCGAACTGTGTGAGAGGCGTCCTCGAAACGCTGCTGCTGTTGCTGCCTTCCGCGAGCGCACGAAAATATTAAAAGATATCGCTTTCGGTGGCTAGTTGTCTCCGGTTGTCTGTTCCATATTCGCGCTGGGAACGGCGATAAAGGATTCCCATAGGATTCCCTCAGGCAGGCCTGTGGAATTCCAGGTTGACAACCAGCACCGAGCGAGCGGCAGTGGTCGCCAGTCGAATGGGATTACGTTTCGTTGCTGTACCCTGCCGTGGCTGCTTGGTCTGGAGTGGAGTGGGCCTGGAGGAGAACTCACACACACACCCGTTCGGCTGCGGTGCCAGCATTCTCCGCATTCAAGGTGGCTAGAGTCGACAGTCGGACGGACAGCTCTAAGATATATGTTTTAGGCTGAGGTTGTCTCTTTGTTGGTGAAAATTTATGACCCTTGCAGGTTGTGGCAGTGCTCGGGCAGGCAAACTGCGGCCAACCACTGTTGCTACTTTATGCTCTATTATGTTACCTCATGCGGCGGACTGTGGGACTGCGCTGGACTGGGCTGGGCTGGTCTGGAGACTGGCTCCCTGATCCAGTTTCAGTGAGCGGCGGCATGCAGATGAACACATCACTGTCTCTGCACCACCCACCGGATGCAAATGCGGCCAATCCGGGCTTGATTGCTTTCGCAAGACGGAGCCATTTGTCAAAGACTGACTTGAGTCGCCACCGCACTCTTTGCGATTTGATGATGATGCGAGAGAGATCGGAGATGTGCTGAAACTGGGCGCCGGCAATGGGTGCATTAATCAGAGGAGATAAGGCCGGAGAGGGTGGGCCGATGCAGGGTGGAGAAGAATGGCATTCAATTAAGGAGGACGCAGATTTATGGTTTTCTTGAGTGTGACTCTTAATTTGGTTTGTTTATCTGTGAGGGGAGCGAAGTCGTTTGGGGTGGAATGCCGGGCAGGAAGGTGAAAAATAACAGTTGTGTCAAAGTTTCCGAAACCCGGGACGACGGACGTTCATCCCCCGGATGGTTTAATCTCGGGGTTGTGGGGTTCATTAGATGCCTTTGAATGATTGCGGACATTGTGCAGGGGGCGAATGGGGCGGTTCCCATAAATGCCGGATGCGCCGGCTTTGAAATAATTGCATGCTCAATCAGGCGACTTGTTTGTGTTGGCATTGTGTGGATGATTCGGTCGCAGGTTAACTCAGACTCGGGCAGGGGAGTCAAAAGTGGGAAGCGCTGACTCAGCTTCGTGGCATCTGCAGGCCAAGGGAGCAAAGTATTCGAGGCACTGGAGTCGATTTTTCAAAGGTGACTGTCCATTGCCGCAGCATACAACATTCACTGCCTTTTAACGCCCGCACAGGAGGCAGGTGCGTGAGACTTTTATTAGACACATTCAACATTTTCTGATTCATGTATTTGAGTGTATGATGCCGACTCTGAAGGACGAGGAATCCAATCAGCACTAGGTGTCGATTTGATGCCACAACTCGGCAAAGGAAATCTAGGTTGTAAGTGGGAGAGAAGAGGGTTAAATGATACACCACGGCAAAGTCAATCTGGCCACTCATCAATTGCACACCCATCGGAACATTTTCCTTACTCAGATAATCACGCGTTAAACTATTCATCAAGAGGAAAAGGCACTGACATGTGAATCTTGGACGCTGAGAAAGCCTCAATACTATCCTGTCCACGAATTAGGTGGATTTTTTTTTTATGGTTTGCGCCAATGGATGTGGAATCTTCTTCAAGATACTGGTAACCCGTGCTACCAGCATGAATCCTCGCGCCTACGTCCTAAACCACACCTCTGCACATTTCAACCACTCTCCCCGCGGAACTGCCGGTAGGTATTACTTCGCGGGGCTGGTTAGCAATTATGCTCTATTCTGTAAGGCCGCCTCTTGGGCTCTTCTTAGAGCTTCTCTCTCTTAGCTCCTCGTAGTGCAATCTGCACGTTAGCTATGAAAGAGCAGACGTCTGTCCAGTCGCTCTCAGATCTCGTAATGTAGCGTACGAGTTGGCAACTTCGCTCTGTCTTCTGCGAAGCGTGTGCAGTAGAACACTGCATGCTCCGCGTCTTCATTCACGTCTGGACATTCGGGGCACATAGGTGAGGTATCGTGTCCAAACCTGTGGAGGTATTTCCGATAGCCACCATGCCCCGACAGGAACTGTGTAAGACGGAAATTACAGTTCAATATTTTTCTTTGCGTCCATAATTCAATGGTGGGAATGAGCCTATGGGTCCCTTTGCGCAGCCATCCCAACTGGTTTGCCATTGCGTCATCGGCTCTTTCCTCCGTCTTTACTCTTCTTGCCTCCTGACGATTCAGGGGCCGCCGAAGGAACACCCTCTGGCTCTCGTTTGCGAGTATATCAATGGGGATCATTCCGCTTAGAACACATGCTGCATCGTCAGAGATGATTCGGAAGCCGCTGATCGCTCTGATTGCGCAGAGCCTGTACTGCGTCGACAACTTCCTCCTGCACTCAGCCAGCCCATATCGGGGAGGCGTACAACAGGAATGAGCTGACCACTCTGGACAACAGGATCCTACGAGCGTATCCAGGACCGCCGATATTTGTGAGCATTCAGGAGAGTGCCGCCTGCATCGTCAATGCCTTCATGCTTGCGTACTCAATGTGGGGTTTGAAGCGAAGTCTATTGTTGATCATGACACCGAGATACTTCAATGATTCCTTTGATCTAATTGTCTGATTTCCGATCCGGAAGTTTGCGTACTCCACCTTCTTGCGGCTGGTTATTAAGACAGCCTCAGTCTTGTGGGCTGCTAGTTCCCGACCGGCACACTCCAACCAGTCCTTTATTTTCTCAATCGCCTACTCTGTACCAGACACCACCTCGTGGACGTGCTTGGCAACTGTAGCCACTGCGATATCATCAGCGAAGCCTATTACTTTCACACCATCTGGTAGCGACAAACGTAGAATACCCGGGTCCTTGGTTAGGGCTTCCATCGATGGTTGGGCTTCTTGAGAGCACAACCGAGGGTGGCATGACTCTCCACGATGTAGACAAACCAAGCGCATGCTCCCTAACGTCTGTAAGAAATCCCCGACATTTTTGTTGTATCTTAACAGGAAAGACTGCAGGCGACTTACCGGCGTAATAAAGCGTAACACCTTCGCCAAACACCTAAGCGATGAAACCCTCTGCGACGCCTGTAGAGAAGACGACGACACTGTAGAACGCTTCTTCTGCCGCTTTGCCACCTTTGCTCGGATCAGGTGGCAGTTATTTGGCGCTGATGAGGTGAGAGCTTATGATGTAGGATCCTCATCACACAAGCGTCTGCTGCTATTCCTTTGGAACAGCATGAAATTTCAGTAACTGTAGGTTGCTGCCTGTTAGTACAATGGACCAGTTTTTAAGTCTGAGTGTTCTGGTCAGAAAAAAAATCCTGTGGATGTACACAGCGATAGTTAGGTAAATCTTGACATTGGGGAGTGTGGTGTGGTGGCAGGCCTCCCTGAAGTCCATCAACCCAAATCTCCTAACAGGAATACAGAGACTTGAATGTCTAAGCGTCACAATATCAATTTCCACCAATCCAACGACAGGCTTGGAAGCCGTACTTGGAAAACAAATAAACACGTCAACAACTCGACCATCCACGTTTATACGGATGGATCGAAGATGAGTAAAGGCACATGCGTGGGCATCTACTCCGAATTGTTAAGCTTGCACTGCTCTATCAGATTCCCTGACTACGGCAGTGTTTTCCAAGCGGAGCTCATTACTGTCAAAAGGGTGATAACATCAGAGAACTATCAAATTAACGATGGAACGCTCTTACCACCTGTGAGACCACTCGGATGTTATGGCGGTACTCTGACGCAAGTAATCATGACGGTACGGGAAGGGCTTACAAATCTATTCCACCTCTGAGCATTACAATGGGTCTACGAAGACCTAAGTGAGACTACCGTTTACTACTGAATTATAAACTTCCATTGTATCTTATTAAAATCGTTCAGTCATTCATATCTGCGATTTAGAGTGCCCATAAATTAAAGCCACCTAGAGTCCCACAAGGTTCTGTCCTTGTACCTGTTTTATTTAATCTATACACCTCCGATCTAATTTAATTGCAACATTGCTCTATATGCAGATGATCCCTGCAATCTATTGTGAATACTCCTCTTCAATGTTGTCAGAATTGGAAATTGGACATTAACGCTTCTAAGACGCAAGAATATGGATTAAGCAGTGCTTTCCTCGACTTTGAAATACCCTTCAGATGCTATTTCTCGACGAAGGAAGAGTGGACCACAAGAGAACCCATCAATAATTCCAGCATCCAAGTGTACACTGATGGATCGAAGATGCAAACGAGCGGAGGTCCTGGCAGTCAAAGAAGCGGCCAGAATGTACATAACAATGTTGGAAATACCACGGGCTGATATTACCATTCTAATTGACAGTCAAGCGCCTATTAAAGCAATTTTGGCGAAAGAAATCAAGTCTAAGCTGGTCTCGAGCTGCCCCGAGGAGCTCAAAACTCTGAGCGTGAAAAACTCGATAAGTCTATGCTGGGTCCCAGGACACAGGAAAATAGCCAGCAACGAGGCAGCTGATGAACTTGCCAGAAAAGGGACCGTATAGACCCATCCCAGGCAATCGAATGGATTCAACCACCACTGGCAGATGTCAGGAAGAAGGTGGATGATAAAATTCTAGAATTAGCAAGAAAAAGGTGGTTTAACCATACCACCTGTAGGACTACTAAGATGCTATGGCCCGATATTAATAGAACTAAAACCGCCAAACTCCTTCAGTGTGGCAAACGCCTACTGAGGATGGTGGCCGAAGGTCTAACGGGACATAATCATCTACGATCCCATGACTACATATGCAGAGGATGCGGCGATGTGGAAGAAAGAGAGGACACTCCTCACTATCTGTGCTACTGCCCAAGCCTCAGCCAACTGCGATACAGGACCATGGAAGATTTCTTCTTCCATGACCTGCAAGAAATTCATAACATCCGACTATCTAACTTCAGGTTCATTAGGATGTCGGGCTGGCTAGTTGAAGGGAGGTCAACAAGAATACAACGTCTCGATGAGTGCGATAAGGGTACAGGGAGGAACATTTCCCCCTCTGGGCAACACAATGGGTCCACACCGACCTAAGTGAAAAGTGCTTCCGCACGTGTACCCACATTCCTATCATAAGCAGTGCTTGATCACTTTGAGAAGTTCATTGATATGCACAGGGAAAAGTAGTGACTCAAGGATAGCTCTTTGGGCTACTGCGCGGTTAAATTAGAGGAGAACAGCGAGTACATCTCTTTGCAGTCTCCATTGGAAGTAAGAACTCAGAAGCTTCGTTGAGGATAGTTACAAGCTTTACTCATTCCTAGGTTTGGAGCAAAGAATGGAATCGTTGATTGTTTTAAATGCTTTTGAGAAATCTAGTAATGTTAAAATTGAAATTTGTCTGTAATCCCCGGCAGTTCCATTCGATTACTTTGGGATAGGAGTGATTTTAGCCTCTTTTATTACGACGGACCGACTGAGGTCGCTAGTATGGAGTTATAGATGTAGGCTAGAGAATTTTGGGTGCAATTGGTCGAGTTCTATGGGGCTTGATGTGATGGAAAGTATAAGGCACCTTCCTCAATCAGACTACAAAAATCAAAATACGAGTCTTGGACATCTGCCAGTCTCTGGTCGAAAACATATGACTTGTCTGACGCAGTATTCCCACTTCTTGGCGCTGAGAAATTCAAACTGAACTGGTCGCAGTTTATATTATTTTCGACTTTGGTTATCCTAGATCATGTTTCCGAATTTGTTGCTTCACCAGATTCCTGCAGTCCGCTACGCAGTCCTGATCGTAAACAGTATCTCATTACGAAGCGTTGATAGGGTGAGAAACTAGGTCTCTGAAAGGAAAGGTCTATGCCGTGACAGTTTGGTGACGGGGCACGAATATCCCCATCAGCACAACTTGCGAGAGGGACCTTGAATGCAATTCCATTTGGTAGACAACCTCTTGGCACATCCAGGACGAGGTGGTTGGACCAAGTTCATAAATTCGTCTGGTTGCGTTTTGGCTTAGAGTTGATGGCGGTGGATCGGGTGGCCTGGATATCTCCCCTGCGTTCTTTACCCCAACGACCCTTGTAGTGGACCAAGCGGGCCTATGTAAATGATGATGATGATGCTTGGCTATGCATTGGCTCCCAGTAATGCGCACACAGAATTCCATTTCTTTAAATGTATACCTGTCCCAGAATGCGTGGAATTTGAAAATGCAACCAAAATAGTTGCCAAGCATTGAGTACCGAAACGTAATAAATATTCATCAGAGAATAAACACGCACTCAATCACTCCCTGATCTTAATCGACATCAAATTGATGACGAACACAACATAAACACATTCATGCGCCCCATTCGACGTAAACAATCTCAAGAGCGTCGCTATAGAAAAACACTCAAGCAGATAAGAGCGAGACCCATCCATCACGGCGTTATCTTCCCTCTTGATTCAAGTTCAAAACGACATCGCCACACATCGAGCAATGTCGCACTTTATTCAGTCAAATCCTCGTAGCGGATGTAAATACCGCCCTTCACGCTCATAATGAAACTCTTCACTTCGAACACATTCTCCCGCACAGTCCTACTCTCATCCACTGTCAGTCGGAAGTTCCTGATCACTTCGGCCACCGCGGTCTTCGCCTCGGACAAGCCGAACTTCATGCCTGAAAAGGGAGCTCCCTCAGAATTGGCTTTCACATCACCCAGCCTCGTACCACATACCAATGCATATCCTCGGTCCGTCTCCGAAGGGAAAGAAGACTCCCAGATCCTTGAATTTGCGCGTTCCACCGTTCTCCTCGTCGAAGCGCTCGGGGATGAACTTCTCCGGCTCGGGGTAGTACTCCTCGTCGTGGTGGTACGAATAAGTCGAGATGAGGACCAAGTCGTCCTTCTGGACCTGGTACTTCGATCCGTCGGTGTTCGTGAACTCAAAGGGCTCCGTGCAGATCTTCGACATAAACGACAGGGGCACGAAGATTCTAAGGGTCTCTGAAAGGACGGAAGTGAGCTTCCCCATCAAGATTATCCGGCGAAAGCCTACCTGATATGACCTGGTCCAGGTACGGCAGCTTGATGAGGTCGTCATACGAGATGGTTCCGTCTTCGCTGTAGTACTCCAGCAACTCCTTCCTCAGCTTTTCCTGCTGCTCCGGGTGACGGGCTAACTGAAAACGCAAGAAGCATGAAGGGCGCCGCTGCAGATTGAAGATCCACTCACCAGCAGTAGGCAGTGACTGATCAGACCCGCCGATGTCTCAAACCCGTCCAAGAGGAAGGTCAGATTGTGAGCCACCATCTCGTTCATGGACATGTTCTTCTTCTCCTGCAGTTGCATCACGTGCCCGAGGAAGTCTTGTCGGTCGTCGACCGACTGGCGCAGTTTCAGCGACATCTCCGTCAGCTTGGTGAAGAATTTGTCCGTCACCTCCGGGAAGAACCGAACGTAGTAGAGCTTCTTCACGAAGGGGAACAGCTCGACTATCATCAGGTAGCTGATCTTCTTGAAGGTGTGGTGCACCATCTTGTGGGCCATTTGCACGAAGGTGCAGTCTTCCTTCTGGAAGGCGTTCACCTCAATGCCCCAGCCTAGGTCGGCTACCACTTCGCCAGTGAATTTCATGGCAAGCTGGAAGAGGGTAGGTTTAAGGGGGCGTCTCTACAACAGACTGTAACTCACATTTTTAGTCTCGACACCAGTGGCACAGTCATCGGGGTTGTTCCTCAAGAACTTCACAAGTTCCTTGGCTCCTCGTTCGATCACCGGATACATCAACTTGATCTGGAATTGAATCGAAGTCAGGCCGGCTTCCTAGCACATCAACGCACACACTCACCCTCGATACAGTGAGGCCGGGGACGATCTCCGATCGCTTCGTCTTCCAATCGTTGCCCCTTAACATGAAGGGATTCCTGCTGGAAATCGGCTCAACTTCTGGGTCCATCTGGAAGGAAGACGTCATTACCCGGCAGAGACTGTGTCAGTCTGTCAGTCTGTCAGTCCTTACCCACAGCGCCGATTCGTTGTCCATGAAGCACTTGAAGTTGTTGATCAGCACCTCCTTGACCATGGCCGGATCGATCAGCATAATCCCCGGGGTCCGGGTGAAGAAGACGCCCACGAACTTCGCCTTGTTCTTGAATTGTCTGCAAACGGGCTCAATTTAGAGAGGACCTGGAGCGCACCACCTCCTGAACTCACCGGTAGACGTCATCGATGTCGAAGACTATGTTTCGCTTTCCGGTGATCGTGCTGGGGAACGAGCCGAAAAGTGGCAACGGCCTGGGACCCGGCACTCCCCGTTTCTTCCAGTGATCGAAGTTCGCCGTCAAGTAGAGGTAGAAGAGGGCAAGCAGCACCGAGATCAGTGCTAAGGGGACCATCAATAAGCCAAGCATTTTGTCGCGTGTGTGCTTCTGACGAGTGACCGAGATATACTACTTTCTTTGCCCGAGCTGGCCGCGATAAGGCAACGACGACGTGCGTCGGCAATTGTGTGAACGCGAGTGACTTTGGCTTATCAAGCTGCGATTAGTGGTAATGAGAGTCAATCTTTGGCAGCTTTTTTTAGCCTACTTGCAGAGATAAGGCTTGTTTACAAAAACTTTCCGTGATAAATCTGAGATCTCTCTTCGAGCTGCTCGCAATCATGATCTTGATTAGGTGCGGCGATAGCGCTTGTCGCGATGATGAGTGCTCTCCTCAATCAATGTCTTCAGCTATTTCTAATCTCACTCAGCAGCTGAACTACATTCTGACGTGATGACTGATTAGAGCGGGTTGAAACTGGTTGTTGTCTTCCACTACCCCTATGCGACTGTTGTTGAGACGTCGGGTTGTTTATTCGTCTGGATATGATGTTTGTGATGACCTTGTGTATGATGCGAAGGACAAAGCCAACGAACTAGTGCCGATTTGAGGGAGGCTGAGATCTGCCACAGAAAGCTGAAATAAATAAATTCAATCAGCTTCCACTGACTGGTGGACAGGTACATGTGTCCTTTATCCCTTCACAAACTACTGTACTATTTGAATAGAGCTAGATTAGCAAGATAAGCGATTTGAAGAGCTTCACAAGGAGGCATTAATGCTTACTGTTCTGCCAAAGCGAAGTAGCACCAGTTACCAAGAATAATTAACCGTGAACCAACTATCCACCGGGTGGTTGTTTTTGCAGTTTATTGGTTGAAGATAAGGAAGGCGAATCCGTTTACTATCTCAAAACAAATGTTTGCTAGCATTGCCCTTGTTGATGTGCGTCCGATTTGCTTTCTGACGATAGCCTACGAAAGTCACCTCGTCGCTGACTTTTATATCAGTCACTTCATCGATAAAATGAAGGATCACTCTTGTCAATGACTGTGAATTTTCTCTATCGAAAGACCAAAACATCGCTATACAAGAGCTTGATAGTCCCAGTGCTGCTGGATGGCGCAGAAGCAGAAGCGGACGAAGAGATGGTTTGTTGATTCGAGAGGAAAGTCATTCGTACTATCTTTGGCTCCGTATGTGTTGATGGTGTTTGGAGGAAGAGACTGAACAGCTACATGGATCTCGTTAATCGAGTTCGAGCCTCTCTCAGAAGGCTCGGTCATGTAGAGCTCCGGTCCGAAAAGACTTCGATTCCAATTCCAAGAAACAACGCCGTAAAGAAAGCCCCTGTCTCCGGTGGCGTACTCAAGTCGAAAAGATCAGCTAAACATGAGCAGCTGGAAGCAAATAGCCCAAGACCGGGCTGTATCGAGAAGCATGTTGACCGAGACCCAGGTTCATCCCGGTCTGTAACGCCAGCCAAAGAGGTAGATATTCAGCCAGTTTTCCACAAGCTGTCCAAATAAACAATGGCTAGAGTACTGATATTTCTTTTTTACGCGATCTGATCCAGAAAATCCCAGTTTACGTGTGAATGGCATGTTCTATTGGCAAAGTGCGGTAAAAGTAAATAAAAAAAGATCTCATAGGCGATATTTTTTCTAGAAAAACCTTCTCAAACTTCGCTGGGAGTCGGCACTAGATTGTAGGTCTCATCCGCTCGTGAGCTTACAATAAAATACACACCACGAGTTATTGCTGTACAAGCTAGGCCTGTTTATAGCATCACCAAGTGGATGCGGAGCTCCAAAGAATGCCCGGTGAAGAGTCTAAACAGTATCATTCTGATTTCGGATGAGAATCGGCCCACTAGTTGGGGAGAGTTATTTTGCTGCTGTATCAAATCACTTGGCGTAATGATCTGGAACTCTAACGAGTATTCCGTCTCTCTAGGGTACGCGGGTGGCTAGTTCAAAATGTTCTAGGTGACAGTGACAAACAAGGAAATTAGAAGGCCAATGAACTGGCTAGGCAGGTATCTGCCCTTCAGTGATCGCAGAGGAAGTGCACATCACACTAATATCTATTCCATGAACGGCACACCGTCTTGTTGAAACCAGTAACCGTCCAGACCTATTTCACACATTTGTAGGCAGATATAATGGAGCCAACATGGAAGGATTGCCGGTTATGGCCCAATTATGGTTTTGGCGCAAACATTAAAATTTGTTCATTCATAAAATTTGATGTTTAATAAATTTCGTGTAGATACGGCATTATTCTGAGCGGCATGGCGTGAACGGTCTGTCGGCAATATTCTTTGAATCAGTTGAAACTTTATAAGGAAGCAAATGCAATCCTTCAAAATGCATCGTTCGGTGACGACATAACACATGTGGGTTCTCGGCAACACTCCCTCTTGCCGTTGGAACGTCTTGGGCGTTAGTTAATGGCATGTCTCCCACCGTCCCGAGCTTAGGAAAATTCACGTGAAGCGATTTGTGGTGAAAACTGTACTAAATTGATGATTTAAAAACATAGCTCTCACATTGGTCCCTCTCCGTCATTTACCTACCTAGCAGTTGCGTCTTCTTTGGAAGGTATATGGATCAGATCGGGGCGATTGCGTGTCCGATTTCATTTGCGTGCATGCTTAGAGACTAAACCTGTGGAAGGAAAGCTTCGCAAACGTCGCTATTCTTTGACGGCTTAAATCGTTTAAAATTTTTAACAATTCACTTATTGATGAGAATTGGAACTTATTAAGGCTTTCATAGAAACTGCTGCTTTCTTGAAAAAAAAAAACGTTTTCCATCCCCGATTGAAATGTCTAAAATTTTAGTACACGTTTTAATTTAGAACACTCGATGTTTGTGGAGCTCTATCTCCGAAACGGCTGCTCCAATTGTGATGGAATTTCATGGGGAGATTATTTATATTCTGGATTAAGACATAAACCGAAGGAAAACAATTAATATTCATAAATTATCTGGGCGTTGTATAATAACACGGTAAGTGCTTATGACGAACTTAAAAGAAGGGAAGAGCACCGGCTTCTCAAAAGGAAGAAGAAGGAGCATGAGAAATGGAGAGGTGTTACGGCGGAAATGATATCCGAATGTTCTACCAACGGGTGAAACAATTATCCCATGGGTATAAACTTCGGACAGAAGCCTGTCGGGACGAAGATGGGCAACTAGTAATAGAGTCGCAGTTGATACAGAGGATCTGGAAAGATCATTTCTGTAGACTGTTAAACGGCGAGGAAGACACCGATACCGCTGTCAGGCAGAATGTTCCAATCCACACAATGGACGATGATGGAAGATAATTCCGTCCCCCCCGGCCTGGACGAAGTCAAGATAGCTATATCGAGACTAAAGTCGAACAAAGCTGCTAGTGCAGACGGACTGCCTGCAGAACTCTTTAAAGCAGCTAGAGATGAGATGGTAGGGTACATGCACCAGCTCATCTGTAAGATATGGTCGGAGAAAGCATGCCCGATGAGTGGAACCTCAGTATCGTTTGCCCGGTCCACAAAAAAGGAGACTCCTTCAAGTGCGCCAACTACCGAGGGATAAGTCTCCTAAGCATCGCCTACAGGATCTTCTCTGCCGTTTTGTGTGAGCGCCTGAAACCATTCGTGAATAACCTGATAGGTCCTTGTCAGTGCGGTTTCAGGCCGGGGAAGTCCACCATCGACCAAATTTTCACGCTACGGCAGATCCTGGAAAAACCCCAAGAGAAGCAAATCGACATCCACCACCTATTCGTCGATTTCAAGGCCGCATATGACAGCGTGCATAGAGACGAGCTATACAACGCCATGTCTAATTTTGACATTCCTGCCAAACTCGTCAGGTTGTGCAGGATGACGATGGAGAACTCTCGCTGCTCCATCAAGGTCGGTAACGAACTCACAGAGGCCTTCAATGACAGAGGCGCTGTCATGTAACTTCTTCAATATCATTCTGCAGAAGATCGTGCAGAACTCACTGTCCAACACAAGAGGCACGAACCTCCAGAAGCCCGTTCAAGCTAGCATACGCGGACAACACTAACGTGATTGGTAGAACACAGAGAGCCGTCAATGAGACGTTTGTTGGCATTGAAACGGAAGCGGCTAAAGTTGGTCTGGCGGTAAACAAGGCCACAACAAACTGTCATCTGATGTCATCGAGAAAGGATACACACCATCGACGACCTGGACAGAACGTCACCTTGGGCAGATTTAACTTTGAAGTAGTTAAGGACTTCGTCTACCTCGGCGCCCAGGTAAACAGTATAAACAACATCAGTACCGAGATCAAACGCAGAATAACTCTTGCCAACCGCTGTTTCTTTGGGCTCAAGGGGCAATTGAGTAGTACTGCTCTCTCTCGAAGGACCCTCATCATCCCTGTCCTGCTCTATGGCGCAGAAGCCTGGACAGTCTCAAGAGCAGATGAAGAAGTCGTTGGTCTTTTCGAGAGAAAAGTTCTGCGTTCCATCTTTGGTCCTGTTTGCGTTGACGGTTCTTGGAGAAGAAGATACAACCATGAACTGTACGGGGTGTACAGCGAAATGAGCCTAGTCAGGCGTCTACGGATTCAGCGCCTAAGATGGCTAGGCCATGTAGAGCGCATGGACAACACTGCTCCAGCCCGAAGGAGTCTTCGACTCCGAACCAGTGGGACAACGCAATGGATGACGCAATGGATGACGCCCGATGGCGCCAACAGGTCCACCCCGGACTGTAGTGCCACTAGAAGAAGAAGAAGAAGTGTTCCGATTCAGTGTACGTGGTTCTTACAACGACACCTAAGCGAGCAAGTACCGAGATTGGAATCGCATGAGCAGTCATAGTTCCCGCATCACTGCATTCTCGATTTAAAGTACACCAACATCAGCTGAAATCGTGAGCACCCTCAGCTCTCAAATGTCTTTCAAAACAGCTATTGGCGTCTATGCAACGGCACCTATTGTGCCTGCCCACTTACATCATAAATTACATCCACTTCAGCTTCCGCATCGACTAAAGCATAATCAATTCCGTCATAATCATCGCGCCGTAACCACCGCCACCCCCCGCCGCGCAGTTAGTTCATTGACATTCCCAATTAAACTAATTAGCTGCAGCACACTCTGATTGATGGCAATCGTCATCCTTCAGTCGCTAATCCGTTTCGAGACTCCCATCCACGTGAGTGGTCGTCTACGTCACCTCTCCATGCCGGTATTATCCTCTCTATTAGCGCGAATAGTAATGGCCACGTTCCATTGTCCTTACCGCCATTAAATCGCCCCCCCGGTCGTGCGCTACAATCCTCCCCACAATGAGCCGCTCTATGGGCATATCGCTAACTGCCCGCCCATAAATCACAGCGTAAATTACTTCATAAAAACTTTTAGCGTTTTAGATTCATTTCGCATGCCAGTCTAATCGCATTCAACGCAACAGCACAGCACAGTGGAGCACAGTGGAGCGCCAGCAGCGAAAATAAAGAAGGAAGAAAAGAACGTGTAAATATCCTGCGAGCCATGCACGATGCACGAACGCAAAATAACCGTAACGAGGACACGAAAGGCTCAGCCCACTGTGCGGCGATGCAGCCCTTCCAGAGTCCAGAAGCTGTCGCCATTATAATAATTGCATAATGGTAGCCTCTGCATGCAACTCAACTCAACTGGCGATGGTGACGGGAGGAGCTGTTGTCGCCCTGCTTCTGCACCCTGCGCATAAACACGGATACCCCAGGCAGCGGGACGGGCGAGAGCCGCGATCATTCCTTTATGCTTTTGTTAAGCCGGGTAAGTTCATAATCGTAAAAAAAACGGCGGACGAGTGAACGAGTGAACGAGGGAGTTGGCACGAGAAGCGTAACCGAACCAAACCCAAGCCACTGCGGGATGACGCGACGGCGAACAGCGAAAGGCTTAATCGCTTCAAAGGACAAACTTTGAATGAAGTCATATCGGCGGGTGTAGCACGTTTGGGGGACGGCCGGGTGGACCGGTCTCATGAATCCACTTTACCCATAAAAGTCGCTGGTGATTAAAAATGAAAATTTATAATTAATGTCCCTAGCCCGCCACCGAACCGTCATCGCTGCGGCCGTCGTCGTCGCACGCTGTAACGATGGTTGGCGGGGTGTAATTGGCAACCGGACGAAGGTTGCGAGTGTCAGTTTGTCGCTTGCACTCAACCGTGGGTTGGGGGTCTTTTGTGACGTGGTGAACTTTCACTCTGTTGTTCTTCGCCTATTGGTGGTTCGGGGGGAGGGGGGCTGCCTAATAGAGGTTTATGGGACCGCAGTTATGAATTCAGTTGATTATCAGGAGTGCTCGTAAAATTTGATTTCATTCAAACAGTAGCCAGTTAACTGACCAACAGGGACGCGTGCAATTATGTACGGAATGCAAATATTTGGAGGGTGGATACACTCATAATTGGAGGTCGAGTAAACTGGTCAGATCTCCACAAGTCAGCACTTCTGCCATTTATTGAACTTGAACTGTGTGGAACTAAGTAGAAGTTTGTCGAGGAGTTCATTATTAATTCTTATTCGAGAACTCATTCTAAGAACCGCTGGACTGTCCGACTGTCCGACTGATCCGATGTCTTGACGATTTAAGCTGGGTCGTCACTTAAAAAGTAGGCATAGGTTGCCCCATAGTGACAAGGACAATAACTACTTTAGTACTAGTCATCCAAGCAGGTGACATAGCCAATTGACCGAATTTCCTGTCTCAGCCACTGTTTGGCTGAAACAGAGCCAAAAAAGGGATGACAGTATCAGCCAGTGTTCACGGATGACTTGATACCCATCCAGTAAGCCCCGATTGCTGCCATCAGTTGAGCGCATCAAGCTCATCAAGGTCCTTCTCAACCTGCGTACGCCTTGAACACGGATTTCCTCTAATGTGTGGTGCTATCGCTTCGGAGTCGAATTCTACATGGTCCACCCACCCTTATAAAGGGTGGTTAAATTTTAAGGGCCGATGTTGATTTTGAATAAAACACAAATTCTTTAGGAAATTATTGTCATTTCTTTTTATTATGATAATATTGGTATGGTTCAATTATGTATGGAACAAAATATCGGGCAATAGACATCGCCACCACGTGAGATACCACGGCCATTGACTTTGTCGCGCAAAAGAGTCATTGTTTCGTTAGCTGTGTGGCAAGTGGCACCGTCCTGTTGAAACCACATATCGTCCACATTCATATCTTCCAATTCGGACCATAAAAAGTTTGTTATCATTTCACGATAGCGAACACCATTCACAGTAACTGCCTGACCGGCCTCATTTTGGAAAAAATACGGCCCAACGATGCCGCCAGCCCATAAACCGCGCCAAACAGTCACTCTTTGTGGGTGCATTGGTTTTTCGACAATCACTCTTGGATTATCATTCGCCCAAATGCGGCAATTCTGCTTATTGACACATCCACTGAGGTGAAAATGTGCCTCATCACTGAAGATGATTTTCTTCGAAAACTGATCATCCACTGTTGCCATTTCTTGCCACCATTCTGACCATTGACGACACTTGAAATGGTCAAGAGGCTTTAGTTCTTGAGTCAATTGCACCTTGTAAGCGTGTAAATGCAAGTTTTTGTGCATAATGTTCATCAACGACGAGCGTGAGAGGTGCAATTGTTGGGCACGACGACGAGTTGAGATGGACGGCTCTTCAGCCACACTATCGCGAACAGCAGCAATATTTTCTGCAGAACGAGCTGTACGAGCATGCACTGGTGTTTTCACATCTCCTACAGACCCAGTTTGCTCGCACATTTGGGCGATTAAATTGACCGAAAAAATCACGATGTGCACGATATGCATTTTGATTTGAACGCCCATTATCATAATAAGCCTGAATAACTTTAACGCGTTGCTCGATTGTGTATCTTTCCATGGTTCAAATTGAGTTAGTCTGAAATTGAGAAATGTCAGCAGAAAAAAAACTTGACGTTTAGGTGTGGTTCACATTCAACATCGACTTTACATTGGATCCGCAGACGCATAGACTAGACTTATGCTTCTACTCCGGATGCCATCAACGCAAACAGGGTCAAACATAGCACACAGAACTTTTCTCTCGAAGAGACGTACGGGTTGTAGCATTACGGGTGATCAGTGTCGCATGACTGCGAGTTGTCTTCTTTAAACTTAAATCGTTTTTGGACATCGTCGGTAAATTCGTTACCGAATTTGCTAAAGCAGCGAAAATGCTCATCTTTAATGGAACGCATGTTACCGAGGATTAAACCTACCGGGGTACCTAAATAAGATAAAACGCATCGAAAGTCTATCTCTGGTGTAATGTGGAAACAACTTATGCTGCCAAAGCAGCAGGATGGGGCGCCAAACGTAGATCTTGCACAGGGAGCTTATTTGGTTCGGACCGGCGCTGTTCTAGTGTGGTGCCACTTGTAGGGGGAGGGTGATGAGCTACGTTACGATGGCATGTCTTATAAATTGAAGCCAAAGCAGAAGGAAAGAAGGATTGAGGAAACCTAGACATTTCGCCGCATTCTTGGCGACCTCAAACTACAACCAACTACGTGTTGTTTTGGTACGGTCAATCTTGCTACATATTGCGTTTGTGACTCGTTTGCTGACGTGCCACATAGTGCTGTTGGCATAAACAATCCCTCTGCTGATATCACAGATCTGTCAAAGTGGACTTTTTCGAAGAACTCCAAATTAAAACATAAGAACGTGATGTATGTGACGTAGAAAGGACTGTCCACGATGAATATAATCTTCTACTCCCCATCATCATGATTAAGTCCTTTCTCTCGTTCAATCCAAAGACCAAACCAAACCCAAACCCAGACACACGAGTTAATCAACAAACAAAAAGAGAAAAATAAATAAATTTCTCATTAGTTGCTTACAGTTGAAGCCAACATTTCAGTTGTCGTCATCGCTTAGCTCGCCTCCTCACTCGTGCTCGACAAACCAATTCTCGACATAAAACAAAAAACGTTTTATTAACCAACTCAAAGGCACGTACCTGCTGCTAAAGCAATTGCATACCATTTGCCATGTCTGTTCACATTCTACCTACTTATCACCCAAAACCGGGTTGACACGACACACAGGATGTTCTGTGCTCGCATACGGAACCGAACATACGAATGGTGTGGGGCCTTGGGGTTGGTGGATGGGTCATGGGCTGTGTGGGCGGTAAGAACCCACTTTATGTTAATGCAATTTTCCACATCGGAAATTCTCTCGCACGTCGTCGTTACGGGGTTGCCTGTGTGTGCGCCGCTTGCTTATCTATATGCTCGTTCTCCATGGTATTTCGCCACCACCAACCAGCAGTCGTATCTTTTCTTGAAATGAATTCGTTTTGACTTACCTCTCGAGGAACACCATCACCAACCAACCAACCAACCACCCACCCATCCACCACCCCACGCAATAGGGCCAACCCTTGATAGAAAAATATTTACTGTGGCATGTGCCCCCCCCCCCAAAGTTCGTGTGTGTAAGACAGAGTTCTATCATTATTTACTCGAAATTACTTCTTTTCTTTTCTTCGTCGTCATCTGGTGTGGATCGGCGGTTGAGGGGTGGCGCGGGGGGATAGGGGAATAGACCACACACACACCCGTGGACGGGAGGTGTTACAATTTTGTTACAATTTTCTCCCGACATCATCGCAACACTTTTATCATTTTATTTGTGTCTCTCGTATCTAATAAGAAGTTACAACACGTTATTGTTTCCACCCTTGTAGACGCAGCAGTATGTTTCAACCCACCAGCCCCTCACTCCCACACACAGTCATACACACGCGAAAAGAAACATAGAAACAAAGTGAAAAGCTGGAAAAAGTGCGAAGAAATGAGCAACGTCGCTTATTCAATTCCATGTGGCCTGTGTGCACGATGCGAGGGTGGAAGAAGATATATTCCATCATAATTCTTTGGTACGTGCAAGTAATAAGGTGCCAGCATCATCACTCCTCCCCCCCATCACGTCGTCGGATGCAATGGATGCTCATCCTCCAGCCGCACAGCGGTACGTGGCAGCATCTGGCTGAACGAGATGACAAAACTGCACTCCACCCTACCCCCTTAGTGAGTTGGGAAACAAATACGGAAATTAGCACACCCCCCACGCAGTCAACTTGTCCGCGTACGCCACCCTGACAGACAGACACACGTGTCAGGGATTTGCTAGAACATCACCCTTTGCTTCACACTTCTGTTGTGTTTTTGTGTTTGTTTTTTTTTTTTTTTGCTTCACTGTTCACGTCCCACGTCCTGCCCGGTGTTTGGGTGTGTTAATAAGTTTCGGATGAGTGACAGCAGCCAATTGGCGCAAAGGGTTGCTGGAACCGCATCGCACAGCACGGCAAATCCGACCATTTTGTCCGCGAAATGATTATGTGCCGAGAGCCCAATACACACCGCCACACCACCCATCACCCCCATTGTGACGCCTGCAAGTCGGCAGCGGTCCTTGCAAGGCTCCGCTGTTGTTGCTGTTGTTATTGAGTCGTAAATTATGATCAAAATTTAATGAACGGTAAATTAAAGCAATAAATTATGTTCGCGTGCTACAATTGTGTAGCGCTCGTACTCACTGGGCGTCGGTATTTTTTTTTTTTTAAATTAAACTTTTTTTTTCTGGCGGGGGTGAGCACTGAGCTGGTGTCTGCATAATTTTTGCTCCGCCAGGCGGGTTGGATGCTTTTATTGTCAAAACATTTCGAAGTTAATTTGGTTGTTCACGCTCGTAAAAGTAATGCGATTCGAAATGCGAATGCTCCACCACCTCCCCCTCTCGCGTCATCCAAATCTCGAAGTTTAATGATGGCGTCTCCGTCGCCTGAGCGGTGTACAAATGTCCGGAAGTTATGGTCCATTTGAGTTATGACTTGGTAACTGGTGATTAGTTCAATTTTTCTCTACCTTCCGACCACCTTTGGCCCCGGCTGAAGGGGGCGCTCTGCCTCAGTTCAACCCACCGACGCACGGTAATGCATTGTCGAGACTGTCTATGATTTCATTTTGACCCCCGGAATGCGGCTGACTCTGGGGAAATATAAAAACAAATCAACACAATCTTTCCCTGAGTGTCCATTCTCGGAAATGAAGTGGCCCTGGCGGTGGTGCTGTGGTATCAACCCCATCCGTTGCACGACCTGCTAACTGGGATATTCCCAAGACAGTCATTCGAGTTTTAGATTTGCAACACTCTATCTAAGTGCAGTGGCATGTCTATGAAAGGGATGAACAGGGCAACAGCACTGTAACCTGAACACTGAAAGGGGGAAGAAAGGAGTTTGACGGACACCCCTGCCGAGTTCCAAGTGGCCCTATGAACGCGCTGGTAAATGGAAGTGAACTCGTTGCTTCAAATAAATTACCTCTGAAGCTGTATTTTTACACAAACTAGATGATATATTCTCATTATTAGATAAGAACCCATGGAAACAATGTTAATTTCTATCCGCAAAAGTGGGTTGCTGGAGAAAACGACTGAGCGGTGTGAAGAACGTTAGCTACATCGAAGTGGATGACAATGTTTCACGTCATGATTTGGTGGAGGCTTTAGAAAGCAGTGTGGCCTCACTGAGGGACAGCTGAGGCTCAATAAACTCCCCATTTCTTGAAAAGTGGGCAAATGTGGGATGTACCCTGTTCGCAAATGTAAGTCCTGCAGTACTTGTAGCAGTTGTTTATCGAGCGTCATCAGCATAGAGCATGAGGAAGAGATTCCAAATCCAGCCGACTAGGTGTGATTCAATGAAATTTAAATAAGAAAAAAGCGAGAGATACGGAATTGATTTTGGCCTTATTTTGAAGCTTATTTGAATAATGAAACATCATTGCCGGCTAGTCTTCACTAGCAGCTTCACGGGGTTGGTACATTTTTTGACGACGCGGTTCAATATGTGCGTCGTTATTCCGCCAAAGTGGTTGGCTTATTAGTGTAGAGTAAGGACTTGACGTAGGCCTAGAAAAAATAATAGAGTCGCAACTACGGCGGCCAATTGATGAACGCTCACATCGAGCCAAACTTCTTCTTCACCACTTCGAGCGTTACGTCGGTCGCTTGAATAACATATAGCGCCATCGTTTTGGAACCACAGCTGGGATATATCGATGCTGTCGTGCTCCGGCCCTCCGGCCACAGAAAGCCAGTTAACATAACTCTGTACCTGAGGCCATTGACGGTCTCCTTCCACATTTCGAAAGAAATAAGGTCCGACGATGCTGCCATGCGATAAGCCGCACAAAATCCTCAATCCTTGTGGATGCATTGTTGATTGATCGACGACACGTGGGTTGCGTTAGCACTAATAATAGCCACTGAGCTAAAAATGGGGAATATGAATATTGTTGGTAAAATTTCGGATATCCGGTCAACATTTCCGGCGCCCTATGAGCGAACTCGTTTTTGCGTCAGACCAATCTTATTCGGATTTAGGCCTAAATCAAACCGGGTTGACTCTCTGACGATGCCCAATTTAGCTGATCTACGTCGATACTGGCTGCTACAGCGGCTATGTTTTCTTCATTTCGCATCAATATCTCCCTGGTTGGTAGCTTAATGTCCAAAAGAATGAGCTCAAGCTCAAACTTTCCCACGGTGAGACTAATTGCCTGAACACTGAAGACAGCCCACCTGACGACGAAATTCAGGTTCTGTATTTTACAACCGAGCCGGCTTTTCGATAAAATTTGTTTAATAATTTCCCTACGTTTGGCAGGCTCGAAGTGATTGCACGATGAAATGGCAAGCCTTGCTGAATATTTTCAGAGCTGCATGGCATTGGTAACATTGACAGCTCCTAGTACATAACAATTGGAAAACTATCATTGCTCTCTGGTCATCCTCTTGGTAAGTGTATAGGCTGATGACATTACGGCCATTTGGACCAACGTTTTGGGTCCATTGTGCTCTTAATAGGGTATGTATCTCTACCCTCGCACCTGCTTTAATTCCTAAAACCATCCAGATTGTTCTATATCTTCACTCTTGAATCTTAGGAAGATTTTCAGTTCAACACCGCGAATTAGTGCATTTCTAGGAACAGTCTCCCTTTCTTTGCTGGGGCTGAGCATTCGCAGAGCAGATTTTGAAGAGATTATATATCTTGCTCGTCTCTGCAGTAGTTCAGACGCAATGCATGTGACCCAATGGAGTGTCGGGTAAGGACTTCAATTAGCATACACACGCCCTTGCGACTTAAACCGATCATGTGATGATCTTTTCTTGTTCAGTATCGGCCGTAGAGCCCTTGCTGTTGCTCCTATACTAAATAAAGCTATCGAGCTCTGGCTCTATCCAAGATTTCGGCCTCTAGTGTTCTCCTTATGTAACTGCGCGGCGTATACACGGGATTGCTAGAGATTCTTCCAACTCCGAACCCCTTTTTCGCGAGACTGTCCGCCTTTTCGTTTTCTTGGATTGCAGTGTGCTCCGGTTCCCAGCAGAGGGTGATCGGGCTCATCAAGGATATCTCACATACGTTTTGGCTTTGAGATCGGAATGTCTGATGCTATGACCTTTATTGCCGCTTAGCAAAAAGCGAGTACCGCCGGGAGTATCGCAGCCACTTCGGTTCGAAAAACAGACGCAGTCCCTTAGCGTCAGGGAATTCTCATGGTGGTCGCAGAACACCCACCCAAATACCCACACTCGTTCTCTGGATTCTCCGGGAAACTGTGATGAAATGTCTTCTCTGGGGCTACGATTGGTGGTGTGTAGCCTGTTTTTCTGTTTAGTATGGAAGCGTGGTCACACTTTATCAGGTAATCTGCTACAGGGACATCGGCCAAACCAATCGTGACGCACTGTTGTCCAGCTTGAACACCCATTTGCTTGTATTGCGAATTGCGCGTAAGTTGATTGAATATTTGCACACGACTCTGTTCCCCTAATGGCAAGTCAGCAAAATCTTTCCCATCAGCTTGTTCCACCGCTCCTCCAAACCCAGAAGTGGATTTTAAATCCACGACCACCACGCAGAGCCTTGTTCGACTCCATTTCGTGTTCTCGAAATCGATAATCCTTTGGAAATCCTTCCACACACCAGCGTGTGCATGTATCTACATGTCGTCGACTTCAAGACTCCTCTCGAAGGAACCCTCCTCGCAGCAACTCCGAGCACTTTTCCCATATCGCTGCCCCTTAAAAGTTATAATCCCCGGATTTGAGCATTCCCCTCTAAACTGCTCTGCTCCTTGACGTTCTACACACACACACCCTCTGCCTCTCCCCGTTCAGTCAATTCCACATATGGACTTTAAATAGCCTCATTTTGGAGGACGATGCCGCATTACACTGGCGCTGGTCCGCAGGCAAATTTCTATTTGAATGATTAAATTTTATCGAAGGAGAATCCCTCCTTCCTGGGCCCGGCAATCGAATGGAAACAATGAATAATTCGACATAATCCCGCAACCGCAGCCGTCCGCAACTCCCCTTGCGCAGCAGCGCCTAATCCTTTTTCCGGGGATTAAATTCTTTTCCACGAATGTGCTCTGTTGATGTTCCTGCCTCTTAACCACTGCTCCTCTTGTTGTCCGCCAGCCCTTTGCGGCGGGCAGCGTCAGCCTTGTCTGCCGCCCCCCGTCTTGTGGCACAGTGTTTGCTTTTACGATTTCGTGCAACCCTCATTTGTAGCGCGACATACACAATTCTCAAGCCCGACGGCGTTGGCGGCGACGGCAGTGACCAGCGACGACCACCAGCAGCACCCTCTGTGTCCTCTGCCATTGTTGCGACACACCACTTTGCACTTCTGTTTGCAGTCCTCAAACAGACAGAGACACTCCATGTTCACTGTTGATGACAAATTTAATTTCCTCGCCTCGCCGTCAATGGGGGTTGATTATTGTGCGGTGCGGCCTGGCCCTGCCGGACCCTTGTGCGACGGGACGCGACACCGAGCGCCCTCCTTCGAGCGGCGTACCTGGCCATAACTGAAAAACAGGATAAATATTAAAATTAAACATCAACGGGAATATTTGCGATGCCAACAGAGGTATATTTGCATTCTGCATCCTTTATTTTGTTTGGTCGCTTGAGTGTTTGTCCTGGTTTGTGCCGCACCGCATACACACACCCGCGCACACAGGACACTGCCAGGGCGAGCGGTTTCTGGAGGAGATGTGGAGGTGTGTGCGCTGCTGCTGTGTTACAAAGCAGACGCAGTCAACCATTGAGATCCTGCGTTGTGCAAATATCCTCTCGTGTGCGTTCTTTTTTTTTTGTTTTTGTGTTTTGTGCGGCGCTCCTTCGCTCCGGCGATGGTTAATTCCATCTGGTTGGGTGCCTTTGTACGAATGCGATGCACAGCTGGGAGGATGCGTTCGCCGCTTCAGAGATGACGATATGGACGTGGATGATGATGATGGCGACGACGACGATGACGACGAGACCGGGTTGGAGGGCATGACGTGGCACGATTGGGGGGTGGTTTACGAGTGTAGAGCATACGAAAACACATTTTGTGGCGAGGAGAGCTCTTTGAACGCGAAACGCTATGTTAACATCCAATAATTGGAATACCTGGTCGCGCCGGATTGCATGCGTGCATGCGGGAACGCGCGGCTGTGTCGGAACCCATAGCTGCCCCGTTTAATATTATTCTTACCCCCGTCGAGGTCTAATTTCTCCTCGACGTGTGCACCGGGCACCTTTGATGGAGTCGTACTGAGGACGTTGCGCTCCGGCTCGGACATGCTCATCATTATGCGAGTGAATGCTGTTCCTGCTGCTGCCGCTGCCGCTGCCGCTGCGTAGCTTTGCGGACGAAAATCACTTTGTAGTGGATTACTTTGTGCGAAGGAAGCATTGTCGGCGGCGGGTGAACGGGGGTCACTGCGGGGGGCTAGATAGCGAAGCTACCGGCTGAAGTGGTGTACAATTTGCTAATGGATCAAGTGGAAAGGTTTTCTAAAATAGCTGCAGCCAGGCGGCTGACGGCGGCGGTTGTACGGATGCTTGAGTCGAGTGTGCGGACGATGACTGAAAGGGAGTGCGTTCTGCGTTCGCCTCTGGGGAGGCCGTTCTGCGCAACTTTGTTTCACATCGTGGACTACTCGAGGTGTGCCCTTTGAAGGGCCGAGCATAGAGCACACGCAGAGCCGCTGAGGAGGGTTCCGTTGTGAATGAGAGCCCTTTGAGCTGGGAATGGTTGTAAGATAGGAGCTTGTTTTCTTTTTTTTGCCTTCCTTTGAGTTGCCAGTTAGAGGAGTCGTTTGACGAATTTTTGCGTACTCCATTGTGCTCTGACGTTAAGTTGGGTTTATGACCCTGCAGATGCAGCAACTTTCCACGGAGCAGCTCTCATTAAAGTCCTCATCATCAGGACGCATAGTGCACTCCTTCCTCTCACTTATCTTCCCTTTCATCGCTTCGTCTTGTCTGTGGCACAGTTCCACCCCATCAGCAGTTCATCTCCGAAGACCCCATTACGTTAGCGCTTCCGCCCGCTTCTCAGCGCCGTCATATCGCATTTGAGAAACTTTGTATCCCCAGCATTACTCAAACTGTGGAAAACTAATTAAGAAATTTAACGAACCTTTAATGCCGCCCTCCGCTCCGGTCTCTCGACGGCAACGTGCAGAACAACTCCGAACATACTCCACGCCACATCACCGCCAAACTATGCGCGAGATGGCGAGCACACAACCAGAACTCACATCATAACCTCCCCCCCCCCCGCTTGAATTTTTGGCAGAAAAGTTAACAAACTTAACATTTCTGGGTGGCGGCAATAAAACCGAAATTAAAATTCCCATAGTTAACCGCAGGCATTAAAATTTTCTCCTCCATATGAGTTTATAACTTTACCGCGGTTGACGCATCGTCGCTCGGTCGTCCGCCCACTTTGATGGGGCGTCCTGTACACCGGTGTGTGTCTGTGCAAGGACACGTGTGCAAGCGAGAGAATGCGAAGGATTTGTGCGAGGGTTTGTGCATGGCGGGCGCACAACGCACAAAGGAGAACGAGGTTGCAGGAGTCCCAGCACTTCGACTCCGACTCCTTGCCGAAATGAAGAGTAATAAAATTTTTGGAAAATTTCATCTCGTCGTCCTTGCACACACACACACACAGCCGGGTAAAATACATCCGCAAAGAGAAACACTTAAAAAAGGATTTTATTACTTTTTGCTTCGTTATTCTTCAAACAATTTCCGAGATCATAAAAACTTGTCATTATCTGCAATGTAGTCGGCGAAACGAAACGATAGCGGCGAAGACGCAACGCAATGAGGACATAGTCGCAGACGTCGACGACGACAACGACGACGTCGACATCGACTTCGATGTGGTAGCGGCGCGCCCGGTGCGAGGAAGGATGACGATGAAGACAAGTCCTGCAGCACATCTACCCCCGGGGGTGTGTTGAAATTCCCTTGCAGAGTGCGCGCGGTTGAATGGGGATGTTTTGCTCAATTTTGTTTTGTTCTTTTTTTTTTGTGTGCATTATTATCGTTTACGAGAACACATTGTTATCCCTTGGTGGTGCACACGAGGGTGGCTCCAAGCCACCCCTCGCCATCGTCGTCGTCGCACTAATCTGAGATAAAGAACCGACAGAACAGCACTGCGACGTGAACACAAAGCGAACGAGACGAAACGAACGCAGAAAAAGTAAACTCCGGAGAACAAGACACGAGATAAAATTAAATAAATATTGTTTGTCTTCCAGGAGAATTCCTCTAGGATCTCATAAATTTTATTCCATTACACATTGCTGCTCCAGACCCGGGACCGGGCCCTGGCCCAGGTCGGTCGGGCACTACACGAGAGGATACACCTAGAGTTTTTCACTTCTGCGTTTGCCTTCTCAATAAATTGGGGGGCTCCTGCTGCATAGCCAGAGTCCTGGGAGCGCAGAGACCCGGTGACGGTGTTTTTTTTTTTTTCGAAGAGAGATGCCGTCAACTACGCATAGACAGCCAGCCAGCACGTATGTACGATCGTACAAACAACTCGGGATGTTTGCTTTTATTACGGTACGCAAACGAGATGAGAAAAGTAGATGACATACCTTTGCATCCTTCTTGGCTGGCACTGCTGTGCGTCCCATCCACAGGCACTGTCTCCAGTCCCATTTCGAGCCCATTTCGAGTCGCGCGTGTACCCGGGGGAGCGGTACGATGCCATGTGTATGCGAATGAACAATGCAGTGCAATCCCCAGCGGGATCATAAGATTCGCAAACGTTTTATTTATGCTCGCACTTACCCGGTCTGTCGTCCCCCGCCCTCGCCGTCCACGAAGGATGTGGATGGGTTTCTTGCGGGGAAATTGTTAAGCGCCCCCACTCCTTCGTGCCTTCTTTTGAAACTATTCGCTTTGCGCGGTGGGTGGGGGAACGGATGTTGGATGCTGGAGAGGCCTTGAATTGTTTTTCCGCTACCCACGCGGAGTGGGAGCGCTTTAAGCGGTTTTTAAGGATTGGCTGAGCTCTGTTGTTGGGCTTACTGCACAGGGGATTCCTTGAGGATTTTGCGATTAAACTGTAAAGGAATTGTTGTACGCTTACCCGTGCGGAGGATGAATTATTTAATTTCTGCTCAAGATGCCGGGGTACGCTTGAGTGCGGTCAGCGGGCGAGGAGCTGCCGCGCTGGTACATGAATCATGGGATGGCTTTGGGAGATTTTTATTAAGGTTAAGCTTATGCAGGACGTTTTTTCAAATTGTGGTGGGTTAAGATGAGCACTCCTGTGACAATGCACAAACAAAAACATGGTAAACCTATTCGCAATAAAGCGCAAAGTGAAAGACTGATAGACTGAAAGACTGAAGGACCGCAAGACTGAAAGACTGAAAGACTGAAAGACTGAAAGACTGAAAGACTGAAAGACTGAAAGACTGAAAGACTGAAAGACTGAAAGACTGAAAGACTGAAAGACTGAAAGACTGAAAGACTGAAAGACTGAAAGACTGAAAGACTGAAAGACTGAAAGACCGAAAGATTGAAAGACTGAAAGACTGAAAGACTGAAGGACTGCAAGACTGAAAGACTGAAAGACTGAAAGACTGAAAGACTGAAAGACTGAAAGACTGAAAGACTGAAAGACTGAAAGACTGAAAGATTGAAGACTGAAAGACTGAAAGACTGAAAGACTGAAAGACTGAAAGACTGAAAGACTGAAAGACTGAAAGACTGAAAGACCGAAAGACTGAAAGACTGAAAGACTGAAAGATTGAAAGACTGAAAGACTAAAAGACTGAAAGACGGAAAGACTGAAAGACTGAAGGACTGCAAGACTGAAAGACTCAAAGACTGAAATGCTGAAAGACTGAAAGGCTGAAAGACTGAAAGACTGAAAGACTGAAAGACTGAAATACTGAATGACTGAAAAAGACTGAAAAAGACTGAAAGACTGAGAGATTTTTCATCTGCACGCTTATGAAGTTCAATTATTCGAATCCAGGACTGAAGAAGCGTTCTCTCCCAGTAACGCAGCAATTGCGATTTAAATTTAAACACATTCAACAATTTGACAAGACCGTTCTTATCACGTCAACATCTCGACATGCGAGCGTGTGTGCATTCTACATTTAATGCAAATCAGGGGAAATCTAACAATTGAATGTAGGCACCACATGGCCCCGAGTAGCAATCATGGCCAACATCGTTCAGCTTAGTTCTCGAGTTGTGCATTCCGCGACGGTATTCAAGGCCCAACTTAAAGTGCACTGGATACAGACCTCTTCTAGTCGTCCCACAATTTATTCATGACCCACTGAGGGAGAAATGCACAATTCCATGCCATCCTAGTCCGCACACATGCCTAAGCACGCACCCCCGTCGCCAGAGAATGCAAGGGACTCCTGCCATTTGCAAGCAACTCAGCCGCAAACAAAACTTAAGCATCTCTGAGTGAATTTTCCCTGCTGCTTGATGGCAGATATTCCGTGAGCTCTGCCTCCAAAGCAGTCCGGCACTCGTGCCTTGATTGCGACGCAGAATTAATTCCCCCGCCACCAGGCGGAGTTTCCGGGGAATCTCTGCTTCAAATTAACTTCAGACGTCTACCAGACTTGAATGCATTCCACCACCACCACCACTACCACCAGCATCACGACCATCATCCCAGCTCGAAACTTCCGTCGCAAATGTGCAACACACTTAGGGGATTGTCATAAGTTCACCATCGGGAGTGGAAGGAAGTTTCCTTCTTCGTCCTAAGTTCTTTCCGTCAAGTTATTGACGCTTGCTGCCATTATGCTCATTGTTGCCGGTTGCTGTTGCCCAATTGGCAGCCACGTCGAGTTGGGACTCCTGAGCCCAGAGTGAAATTACGCTAAATAAATACTGCTCCGCAGCACTGCGCGATGGCTGCACAACTGCACAGCTTCATGGCGGGCGCTGCGGCTCTAGTGCGGCTCTTACTCTCCGGGACAGGGTGAAGTTCTTAATGCAATCAGAGGTAAATTTCTTCGTCGGAGGAGGTTGCTGTCGCCACCCTCGATGGGCGCTGCTTGCGATAAAGTGCGCATTTCATTGCACATCGAGTGGCGGCGGGAACTGTTAAGTGGCGTTCCCCGAGAGCGGGACCACTAAGCCTTAAGTGCTCTTTTCGACAGAATGGGTGGTTGCATCGAGCCGCCCCCGTCGCCTCACCTGCTGGTGTGTCGGCGGCCCTCCCTTCAAAATGAACCAATGCACTTGTGCCATCCCGGGCTCGGGTTGTTGGCACCACTTTGTATTTACGACAATCGCACAAAACGGGTTAAACTTTAAATGAACAAAACTTTTCGCTGCACTTTCCACTACAAGAAGTTTCTGGAGCGGGAATTGTTTGCGAGTATCTGCACGAATGTGTGGCCAAAAAATGCATAAATAAGGTACAAGTTGTGTACGGCGTTGTTTGACGGCACCAGCAAATGCCGAGCGAATGCGATTCCCTGGCGGAGGTGATTCTGACGGATATTTGCACTGCATTACGGTTCTGGGCCGCCTGCAAATGCATGAGTTTTGCTGGCTGTGCCGACTGGTGGCGCGTGGGTGGAGGAGAAGTTTGGTTATTAATTTAAACTCGGTTAGGGTTTGACTTGTTACCGAACAATGTTTCCGAATTTTGTTGGCTGGCAGAAGTTCGGAGAAAATCCCCTGGTGGCATAGACGGCTTAGGAATGTGAGGACAGAAGTTTGCGAAACCAAGATGCGTTCAGTGTGGGATGTGGCCATGGGGACGGTGGCTGTTGGAGGTGGTTTTTTTTTTTAAATCAAAATTTGCCACTGACAGTTTTGTCGGGAAACAAATTGAAGTGACGGCCCCGGCTGAATGCACTTTATAATTGGAAGCAGAACAATGGAGGATTAGGGATTATCCCGCAAATCACTGTACATCATTGGAGAGATCTACGTTTGATTCTCTGCAGAGAGTGTTCAGAGTCGGCATAAAACTATAAGGTCCCTTCACTCGTGATAGATGGACAACATCAGTGGTTGATGTAGGAGCTAAGCCCAAGTACGTGACGTAAAGAGGTTTGGATTTGGTTTGAAGTCCATTGTAAGTTCAGTAAATTACGCTGCATTTATTTGCAGATGTTGATTAATATTCAAAGTTGCTTAATTTAAGATGTGTCTACGGTACGGAACCCTAAAAATGCGAGCTTTATTTCTAGTTTTTTGGAAAAAATCTAAGCGGAGAAGCTGGCGAGGACGATGGCGACGGCACACTGGCGATTATTGTCAGAAATCAAATAATGCAGGGACAGCCGACTCTGCCTCTTTGGTCCCTTAAGGGAAGTGGGAAGTCATTGAAGTGGATACCGGTACGAACGAGAGTCGCGATCTTAAAGCTCAACTATGGCTCTGGTGCAGGTGTATCCACCAAGTCTAGAGCCAGTGTAAGTGTCTTTCATGGATGAAGTTGATGCTGGCCTTGATAGGGTAGCTTAGATAGAGTCCTACCCTGATGGATAACATCAATGCTCACATGGGTGTGGATGTATGTAACAACATGGGGGAGAGAGATTGGGAGGAACGGCGATCTTCATAAAAATGCGAACGGAGAGAGGTTTTTGGCCTTTTGCTGTGCAAATGACAAGATATCCAGAAGCATGTCCATAAGATGCCCATAGAGAACACCTTCCTTCAACACAAGGTCATCCATGAATACACGTGGTATCGTCAGACTCTTTTCTAGAAATCTTTCATAGATCTCATTGTGGTACCATCGTGTGTGCATTGGATGGTTTGTAGGCTTAACTGTCAACTGATCATCACCTGGTGTTGTGTACGCTGTACCTCATTGACAAATTACCTCTTCTGCCAAGGCGGCATTTCTGGTTTTCTGGCAAACCATTAGCCGTCTCAGTGAAAGGAACAACATCGTCGAAGGAGTGTGTTGCAATGAGGTGGACATTTTGCGCAGATGGAGCAAGCACTTTTAAAAAAGGGTTGACAAAAGAGACTGGCCCCACAACAGGATCAGATCTCCTTTAAGTCTCTCAATGAAAGTCTACGCTTAGGTATTGAAAGTGCGGTCTAGAGCTATGGTCGAGTCTAGGATGAACATTGCGGCTTTTGTCACGGCAGATGTACAACCGAGCAGCTTTTCACTCCAAGGATGGTACTCGAGAAGGCTTGGGAGTATGCCAAACCGATCTACAGCTTCTAACTGAAACGATCTACACAAAGACAAACTGTAGCAGCTGTGTTACTCGCGGTGATACGGCAGTACGCGAGGAGCTCAATGTTGAGTTACTGCTTCTTCACGCGGAAAAGGCTAAACTTCGATGAACTGGTCATGTCCCCATCATTACGACTTCTGAGGCTTTCCTTGAATGCCTGAATCCATCAGGTAGGCGACCGTTGGCCAAGACGAGGTGGTTGAACCAAGTCCAACAACTCGCCGGTTGGGCATAGCCCCTAAAAAGATAGAGTCGAGGGCGGAGGACGGAGTGGGTTGCAGATCTCTCGTGCGTGCTTTAGACCCGCGACTCCTTTAGTGGATCATGCATAACAATGACACAAGTGAAATTTTGTTAAGTAAATCACTAGTAACAGGCTATTCATTATGACGAGCTTCAGCATAATTGTCTCGTGCTTGTATTGTTACACTATACACTACAGAATGCTTGAAGGGTATTGTAGTATGCAGCTTTTGATCTAAATAGATATAAGATTGTTTAGGCTTATTATAGGCATTACTTTAATATAAGTAGAATATACCTATGTGAAGGAGCTTTACGATCTATCTCGGTGGTAAAGGTGGTAAAGACCCTGAAAACCTTGCAACTTATTGTTTGTTCGTCCCTTCTTTCCCTTCTTTGTTCTTTTCTTCTCGTCTCCTCTCTTAGTTAGGTAGTTCATCAAAACATTCCCACAAACTAGGTCCCTGAAATGGTTAGGGTGACAGTCTTGTGGACATCCCAAAGATCAATCTGCTTTCTATTCTTTAAATAGGTGGAACGAATGATGAGGGTCTTATATACTGTTAGCTTGGTCCTTCTAGAGAGAGCTCTACTACTCAATTGCCTCATGAGCCCAAAGACAGCATGGGCCTGTGCATGCAGGGCAAAGTTGTTGACTGCTCTCAACTTGGCGAGATGCCAGCAACGATCCCTGAAATTGCACAAGTCAAGTTAGCATACAGCCTCCTCGTGGCTCCCTCTGGATAGCCCTTACAGCAACCGCTTGGAAGTGAACCAATGTGTGTAGCGGCCCCTTGTCCAGGGGTTTAAACCAGGACCCGGTCCTTCAGGTTCAGGGGTTTCGCGTGGGGATAACTTCCCCACCGTGTAAATAAATTAAGAGTTTAGAAACGGCAACAAGCCTCGGATACGGATGACCTTACTGCTGACGACCATGGACAACGAAATAAGGACAACGATTTTCAGTTTTGCACGTGGAATGTGAGGTCCCTTAACAGACCACGTGCAGCCGATGAACTTGTGGAGGCACTACAGTCCTATAAGGCAGACATCACTGTCATTCAGGAAGTGCGATGGGATGGCCCGGGCAAAAAGAGGATGAAAAACTGCGGCATTTATTACGGTGATTGCTACAAAGAGAGAAGGCAGCGCTTGTTTGGATGCGGGTTTGTTGTTCGAGGCAGACTCAGGCAAGAAGTCTTAAGCTTTAAATGCATAAGCGAGCGCCTCATAACAATCCGCATCAGGGCTACATTCGGCAACATCAGCCTAATCTGCGCCCACGCCCCAACGGAGGATAGCAAGGATGACTTTTACGATCTCCTAGAAAGGACATACGATCAATGCCCCAGCTACGACATCAAGATCGTTTTAGGAGACTTCAACGCAAAGCTGGGTAAGGAAGACGTCTTTGCTAGAGTCATCGGGAAGCACAGCCTACATGACAACACGTCCGAGAACGGACTCAGGCTGTTGGACTTCGTGACGGGGCGAAACCTCTCTGTAGCCAGAACACATTTCCCTCACCTCATTATTCACAAAGCGACCATCAGGCGGTCCCCTGATCAATCAACCGTCAACCAGATTGATCACATTGCGATCGGCGTCAGATACTCCTCCAGTATTCTTGATGTCCGAAAATTCCGAGGAGCCAACATCGACCCGGATCATTTCCTTCTTGTAGCCAGGGTAAGAGCACGGATATCGAATTCCCCGATCAGTAACATCAAATTCTCCCCTAAACTGTCGCCTGTAATTGGATTACTGTCAAGTTTTGAGCAAGTTGTGTCATTTAGTTTAAGTTTCACCGCCACTGTAAGTTGATTTTTCCAACTTCTTCAACGACTAAACGAGAAGGCTAATACTACCCAATTTTAAAATGTGTCCACTTCTTTGACGAGCACTGGCATTGCCATGGCCTGGGGTCAAGCATACGTAGTAGGCAGTAAGATTCTCCAGGAAAATGCCCCCCATTTCCCCAGAGTTGAGGCGATAACATGAAAACGTCCAGCAAATGTGTCGCCCCAAGCCTCGGATCGACCATGTAGTCGCTTCATTTACTGGCGCACGTGCTGAAGCTCGAGCCATATTTTTTCGCTGGAAAATTGTAAGTCCTCGTGGGCATGTGAAATCACCAAAGGTAATCACACGCTCTGCCCGATGGCTTCAAATTCGATTGCCCGGTGTTTCGGAAACTCCCCCACGTGCAATGCCCACGAGGATACTGATGTCAGGACAAATTAAAATTCCCCAGCAAAATGCGCAGCACCCCCAGAAGTTGGCCGCCTTCACGACAACCATCAGCGTCGTCAGACCCATCATCAGGCTCGTCCATCCGTCCATGGACGGGTCAGGCCTCAGAATATTTGAATTTATAATCGCGCAGGCCTTTTCGGAAGGAGGCTGGCCTGTCAGGACATCACCCGCCTCTGGAAGGTGAACATATGCCAGCGCTCTGTTCCGAATGTTGTTGCAGCACCAGGCAACAGCAGCTAACATCGGTTCAAGTCACACTCACTCACAGACACACCCACACACACATGTGCGCGGGCAGGCTGACTATATTCCCTGCGGAGTTAGGAAACATTTTATGCAAATGTCAAAGCGTTCTCCAGCCGTCCTTGTGCGGATGCGACGCCGAGACTGACAGACTGGCAGGCGACAATACGACTTCATGTCATACATCCACCCATCCGCTCAGTGGAAGGCCACCCGCTCACACCAGCGAGCACATCCAACGCCAACCTCTCGGGCGACTGGCGTATGCAAATGCTCTGCGCTCTCGGAGGAAGCCTTTGGGCTTCGAGACCTCTCTGTCGCTCTGTCGTCGTCGACTCTTCTTTTTCCTCGCCGCCTCGACGCCCGGTCTGCAGGGCAATGTTTTTGTTTCTTGGTATCAGACGAAATTGTCCATGTTTTCCCATATGGTGCTGTCCCACCAGAATCAACTGCCAAAAGGGAAATATCCTGTTCGAAGTTTCCTTCACTGTGTGGCTGTGGATCCCTCAATTACCATAGACGGCAGTGGCAGCGGCGGGCACGGTGGGTGAAAATGTGGGGTTTGGCTGTGTCCTTTTTTTTTTTTTTGAAGCCTGCTCGGGGAATCGAACGAAACATGCTGAAACGAGGTGCAGAGTGGTGTGACCGGGACGAGATGTGAGACGTGTCATCCTGTGAACGCCGAACTAACTCGTGTCCTTTCTGATGGAAATTTGAAGACGGTCAATGGGCGATTGCGGCTACAGCGTCAGGTGGACAATGAGTTCGGAGCTGAGGGCTGAGGATGGGACCGAGAATGGGAATGCACATCAGGATGAACCAAGAAAAATAAATTAAATTAGAATTACTTCCCCAGGATCAGGTCTCTGGCCGGACAACGGTCCGGTTGGTGTTCCGAAAAGTGGAAGTTTCCGAGGAGCAACTTTTTGTGAAACCAATGGGGGCTTGGAACTAATTACATTAAGGCCGGGAGGTGTGTCATGCTGGTGGACGAAGGACATAACCAAAATAGGTGGCTTTTCGAGTATAATCCTTTCTTCGGTGCTGGAGTGGATGGTGAAGGGGCAGTCAATTTGGTTAGTAGTACAAGTGGGGACAGCAAAGTGGACCCGTCGGAAAATTTTTGCTTTAGAGGTGTGATGTGAGGGATGTACGCAGTCAGGCTTGAGGTGTTCTGTTAAAGGAGGTTGGCCATAAGTCAAGAACTTTAACTTTTTGCTTAAGAGCTGAGAAGATTTAAATGTTGTATCGTGGGGAAACTGCAAGATTCGCTCGTGGAGGGAAGTCTGTGATGCGATGATAAGGGAATAAACGAAAAATTCGAATAGTAGCACATTGGCTGCAGATCTAGGGCCTAAGACGGCTTTCATTGAATTTCGATTGGTATACAAATACCCATCAAGCGGGTATTCTGTAGCCTTTCTTTCTTGCCTCTTGGTACTGTCTGTGATACATGAGTAGTGCTTACAAGCAGGAATAGTAACATCAGCCGAAATCATTAGTCACCAGCATTGACAATTTCTCCCGAGTTGGATTATACTTTTTAATTTTAGAATTTACTTGATAAAGCTAATTGCGTCAGATCTTGTTTCCCCAGTCAGGCATAGCTGGCGCATTGGTCGAAGGAGGTGTTGGCAGAAAACCGAGCATGACATTTCAAAAACCGAGCAGAGACCATAGGAAAAAGTGGATGAAGTCTTGTACGACGAGGCAAACTTGAACATGATGAATCATTTTATTATTAAGATGATCAGAAGGCATGTTGCACGAGCTATGCCTTCCTCCAACAGTCTAATCTTTGGGGTTTAATACCCCAACATTATGTCGCAGGAGAGAGTGCAGCTTATCGGCTTTCCCACAGCATTAATTTATCTAGACACGAATGCCATGTTATCGTCTTCGGTTCAATAGTGCGATCTCTGCTCTCGGTCTTGACCATTGTGCCGAGCTTAAATAGGATTAAACTATAATAATATAATATGGGTGGCGCTACAGCCCGTAGAGGGCCAGGGCCTAGCTTCTCAGCAACCACTCGTGTTGTACGTGCGATTGTTCTATCACGAGTGGAAGGGACCTACAGTTTAATGCCGACTCCGAACGACCAAGTTTGAGAAGCTTTTTCTAGACAGTTATACTCTTTGAGCATTGTCAGTGACTCGAAAGAGATGGGGCCGTGAAAAGTATTTCTTGTCGTACAATGAATCGAACCTACACAGCTAGGTTCAAGTGCGTAGGAGTCGATGCACATACCCACAACGCCACGGGCCACCACAGGTTTAAACTAGTTTCCAAAAAAATAGTGAAAATAAAAGAATTTAAATTGTATTGAAGAAAAAATCTAAAAAAGGGTGTATCACGGCTTATAAATTGTATATTATATAAAGGGTGTTTTTTTAAAGGTAGAGAACTTTGAAATGCAATAAAACAAAGATAATTTTTTTTTCTAAATTGACGTGAAGTTTACTTTGTTCGAAAGATAATCTTCTGGCATACGACCGCCACGGCTGGCTCGGACGTAGTCTATTCTGGAGTTTAAATTATTGATGACGTTTTCCAACATTTGTGGTCGTATATCGGCAATACCGAGGCGAATGTTGTCCCCCAAGTAGTCAATCGTTTCGGGCTTATCGGTGTAGACTAGCGACTTCACATATCCCACAGAAAGTGGCGTTAAATCGCACAATTTGGAGGCCAATTCACGGGTCCGTAACGTGAAACTTTGCGGTTACCAAGCGTTTCCTTCAATAAATCAATTGTGGCAAGAGCTATGTGGCATGCTGCGCCGTCTTGCTGAAACAACAGCTAGTGCACATCATGAACAGCCATGATGAACGAAAAGTCAGTAATCATGGATCTATATCGATTGCCGTTGACTGTAACGTTCTGGCCAGCAGCATCGTTTTTAAAGAAGTACGGGCCACCAACCCATAAAGCCCACCAAACAGACAGTATTGTGGATCTGATGGTGTGTCAACATACACTTGAGGATTATCATCATTTCAAACACTGCAGTTTTATTTATTGACGTATCCATACAACCAAAAGCATGAGCAACCAAAAGCCTGAGCATGGTGAAAATGGACGTAGTACGCGATGCGTATTTCGAACAGAACCATGATTTTCGGAATAAATTTGCACAACTTGGAAGCGCTGTTCAGGCGTCAGGCTATTCATGTTGAAATGCCAAACCAAACTCAAAATAAATCACTTGACTGCTGATAAAAAAAGACACCCTTTACATGGCCTGTTGCACATGACCGTACTGTTACAGACATAGTGAAGAAAGTTTGTACAGTCTTCTTGGCAAAATGAAAATTAAGATTGTCCACAAGCCAGATGTGGATTATCTCGGTTTAAGTATTTTTAAACAAAAATGAATTGAAAAACGACAGCCGGTTAGTGAAAATGAGGGAAAATGTGTTCGCAACGTCGACCTCAGTAGTAGTAAAGCAGTTCGAAAAGTGCGTGTGGAAACTAATAAGGGGCCCAACAGAGATAGCACATTCGACAGAGATCAAAATTATGAAACTTCTTCTGGTAAAGTCCCTTAAATCGGAAAACTCGTTTATTCGTAAAAATGTTTCAGAATAAATTAGGGTCGTTTTGAAATTTTTTGTAAAATTAAATAACGCAATGATTGAACACGTACAGTGGCGAGCAAAACTGGTCGGATGTTTGTCAAATCTAAGTTCATATTGCTGTTAAACTTGTAAAAAATACTCAATTTGCTTGTTTGGTGCTAAACTTGTAAAAATTACTCAATTTGATTCCGGTTTTCAATTATTAATTCTTTATTTATTACTCTCATCATTGAAGAACATAAAATGTAATAAGACAAACATGAAAACAGAAATTTCTTAGAAAAAACAAAAAAAGTCAATGCGTCCAGTCTTGCACGCAAGACTCAGCATACAAAAAACAACGATTTAAATAAAATGTTAGTACTTGAACCCGAGACCCTTTCTTTTTAAAACACTTTTCACTCTTCTTGGCATACTTTCCACAAATTTTTCAATTGTTGTGCTTGGTATATTGGTCCAGGCAACTTGGACTCGATCCCATAGCTCGTTGAAATTATTCGGAGGCGAATCGTGCTGACACAATGTTCTTTTAACAATTGTCCACAAATTCTCAATTGGATTAAGATCTGGGCTTCGTGCGGGCCATTTTAATGTTTTAAATGGTTGGTTTTCAAGCCACCCTTTCACTATTTTTGAGGTAAACTTGGGGTCTCCATGTTGTTGGAATACAATTTCCTCAATTGGATACGCACACTGATAAAAAAAAACTCAGGCAAATATGTTTGCAAGATATTTATATCATGTATCATCGAAATGTCTTTTGGGGGAATCCCGGTAATTCACATTTGGGTTAATAAAATAGTTTTTTGTTTTAAGTTCTTGCATCAATAGGGGCGCGTTTTTGTGCATAAAAAAGTTTCTCATTAATTCGGAAAATTCGTTTATTCGGACTGACCTTCCCCTGACCATTCCGAATGAACGAGCTTTTACTGTACTTCATTTTCATATACATATCTCCTTCTGACTGATGCTGAAATGATGTACAAATATTGGACTATATCAAGACTTATGTCAATTAATGTTTGCTAGAATAATACCCGGATTTGATCTTGCAAGATTCAAAAGCCATTTTTTTCATGTGCTCTCCAAAACTCAATCTTGTCGAATTTTTGAATAAGTGTGAGTCCGAGCCTAATGCTGCCTTCCATTCCATCGTTTTCGAGCACGATAGCTGCAATCATCAGGGCAATTTTGTTTATACGGGATGATCAGTGTTCCCTCCCTTCTCGATCAGGCGACTCGACTGCATCTCCTCCTCTCAACATCGTCGCATTTGGTTGTTTTCGAACAACCACCACGATTAAAATGGACTGCAACTGGAAAACATCGCGTCTCAATTGTGCTCGATTAGCAGAGCATCTCAGCACCTACACCCGAAACATAAATCCCACAGATAGCGAAAAGCTCAAGCGATCTCCACGGCATTCCCCAGACAAACAGTCCTCCTGCCACCCAATCCAATCCCATTCGCGAACAAGAGACATTCACATGATCGCCGAGATGCAACGATTTATGACCTGCAGCCTCCACGGACCGTGGACAGCCACAAACAAAGTCACATCCACCGAGCACTGCTGACACAAAAGGAAATCCACTGAATCATCCGTTTACATGCCGCGAAGTCCATTTATCGCTGGAAAAACTAGACCTAGACCCATTCAGCCGGCCTGTCCCATAAATCAGCTCGCCCTTTGCCCAACAAAAGCGAAGGAGTACAAAGGACAAGCAAACAAACACACAACCGATTAAGCATTGTTGCGGCGATCCCTCCCTGAATGCTCCCTCAATGCCTCAAGCACTCACTCCCGGTAAATATAGTTATTAAGCCAGCTCCGGCCATTCAAATCGGAACCGCGAGCTCCGCGCCACACGGCCCACAAAGGAGGCCGCTCGGGTTCATTGTCATCCTCATCCTCATCCTCATCGTCGTCGTCTTCATCTTCATCTGCGGCCCGGTACCGTGGCAATTCAATTTGCGAAATGACAGCGTCACTGTCCAGGAGTCGGGATCGCGGGGAACACGCCGGTAATTGTGATGCACACGCAACACTAATTGATCGATTCAAGTCCGGCCTAGTCAGCCGGTCTCGGAGTCGTCGCAGAAACCAATTCTTTGCTGGTCGCGGAACAAATGTCACCGGTCTGGAGTGAGAGATGTGTCCCCGAGTCTGCGTCCTTCCGAGGCTGCGTGTTAATTGCGTGCTACGTTCCGCGAGATTAAGTGGCCTAGCGTTGACGCCTTGAGTGTTGGTGATTGACAGCCCGGCATTTGGTGGCATGTCCATGTCCCGCTCCGCCGGTTGAGTCCCAATTAAAGGCGAATTCCTCTAGACGCCGTGATTCCTTGGTCGGCTCCCAATTAATTGGGACTCTCTCAGTCGCGCAGCTCCATAGATGCAGGGCCACGCCATGGATCACCCGGCTCGGGGGAAGGCCATTAATTGTCATTAGCTAATTGACATTTATGCGGCGCGTGTACTTCGGTAACGCAGGCGTTGCGCGTAAGTTGGCAGAAAATCCAGCAGCGTCCCCGGCGTACAACGATGCCGGCAGTTGACTCTTGGGGATTCCCTGGCTCATAATTTAATAAAATTCCTCTCCAGTCGCGGCAGTCTGTCTGAGTGTGCGTGTGCAGGCGGACGGAGCTCATTTAAAATGATGTCCTCGCTGGAAGGGAGGAAGTGTATGCGAAACCCTCCCGTGACGGGCGAGTGGGATGTGACAAATGGCCGGGATTTACACTTCGTCTCGGCGAGGGGTGGCAATGTGCGGGCTGTGAGTTTATGCCTCTGGTTGCTGCGAAGGTCGTGGTGGCCGTGTGTGTTCGGCTGAGACCACCTAATTGCGGCTGGAGAGATAAATTGGTTGGCTGTGGATTTTCAGCAAGACGTTGGAGGTAAGGTGGAACCAATGCGTGGTTTGCAAACACTACTTTGTGGACTTTGAAGGATGAATTCTGGAACGCTGTTTCTCCTGCAGCTAGTATGATTGATGAATTTGTGATAAATTTTATAACCAATGTGTGCCAAATTTCGCGGAGAGTATTCCGCACTTAGGTGATCATCGCCAATAGCTTTTTGTGGGGCTCCAGAACAACTTCTTATTGACCAACTGGCAAAGGAAAGCAGGTTAAAACAAATATGGGTGCCAGGATATGAAAACCACCAACAACTCACTTGAATTATTCAAAATGTTAACGACAGTAGGTACCGAAAGTGCAGCTACATCACTAGGAGGCTACTAATTTAAGGCCACGTAAAATTAGTAGGCAAATAAAACAATTACTTGAGCAAGTCAAGTATTCGACAGTAATCGGAACGAACATAGATTATAGATTTTCCAGACAAACAGGGAGGAGAATAGGGGAGTTTGATAAAGAAGAGTGATTAGGACTACAAACTAACATTTCAAAAATTGAATTATAAATACGTTCAGATGACATTAACAACAAAGGGATCAGGAATAGTCGCTTGTTGATCAGGAGGGACTTGTCGTAGAGAGAATTTTAATTTCCACTTCATCTATGGCTTTTTTTCCACAAAAACAGAACCATTCTTGGTTCTTGCTGAAAACAGCAAACCCTCTATTCGCAGACGAAGTGCGTGTAGCAATAGAGAGCTGTTCTCCGGCGTTGATGTGGATTCGTGTGTTTTTGTCGCACGAAGGGCCGGCATTTAGCTCAAGTTGGAAAACGCTCATGTCTTTTTGAGCGAGGAAAGCTTTTAGCTATGCACCCTGTTCCGCAGGAGAGACCGATTAAGACTTAAGAGCAGGCGGTCTTTCGATTTTGTTCTCATGCGAAACTCTTAGGAGTGCCGAGAGAGATGAACATTCAATTATGAGGCAATTTATCGTACCAGGTCGGCTTCCGTCCCGTCAAATCGACTATAGACCAAATCTTCACACTAAGGCAAGTCCTGGAGAAGACCAGTGAGTTTCAAATCGATACGCACCACATTTTCATCGATTTCAAAGCCGCATACGACAGCATTCATCGCAAGGAGCTATTCGATGCGATGGCTGAATTCGGGATCCCGCGAAAAGACTGATACGTATGTGTCGCACCACGCTAATACACACGCGATGCACCGTGCAGTTCGGCTCAAGGATTTCTGAGCCGTTTGAAATTTGCACTGGATTTCGGCAAGGAGATGCGCTGTCGTTTCGTCAATCTGCTACTGGAGAAGATAGTGCGGTGGTCATCTATAAACACGGAAGGTACTATCTTCTAAAAGTCGGTCCAACTGTTGGGGTACATAGATGACATCGACATAGTCGCGCGGTCCCAGAGTGCCGTAGCGGAGGCTTTTACGGCGATTGAAGAATATGCGAAACGAACTAGTCTCAAGGTCAATGACGAAAAGACAAAATATATGCTGTCGACCAAAAAACGTTCTGTCACACACCACTTTGGACAAAATTTCACGATCGACACCTACAATGGCGAGGTAGTAAAGGAGTTTGTCTACCTCGGGGCAAACGAGAACTCCACAAACGACATCACAGTGGAGATCCGTCGTAGAATCGCCCTTGGCAACCGGTGCTACTTCGGTTTGTCAAAACAACTGGGCTCAAAACTCCTGACTCGAAGGACCAAAATCATGCTCTATAAAACTCTTATTTTGCCAGTCCTGCTCTATGGAGCCGAAAGCTGGACGCTACGCAAAACTGCAGAGTTGATTCTTGGTACCTTCGAAAGAAAAGTTCTACGACGGATTTATGGTCCCGTCTGCGAGGAAGGCGATTGGAGGAGAAGACATAACCGCGTACTCTACGAGCTATACCAGGATGTGGATGTAGTCCGGAAGACAAAAATCCGATGACTGCACTGGCTCGGCCACATCGAGCGCATGGAAAACAGTGCTCCAGCTAAGAGGGTCCGAATCTCCGGTATAAGGACCAAGTAATCGCGGATGCAAGACAGCTGGGTCTTGATGACTGAAAGCAGCGTGCCCAGGACCGTCAACGATGGGTCGCCGGCCTGATAAGTAAGGAAGTAGATGTTTCAAGATCTTTAAACTGTTCAGATAGTTTGGATGGTTTTTTCAGCTTAGGTTGTTGAGGTGACGATGTATTCGGTGCAGCTGATTTCCCTCGTGCAGTGGCAAGAGAATTTTTTTCTTTGAGTGCCTGAAGTCTTGTAGTCATTGCGGACTCTCATTTGGCAATCAAATCAAAACAAAGAAAATGAAAATGGAACTGTGTTACATATAATAACTGACGATTCAATAACAATCAGTCAATTTGGAAAAGAAAGCTGTCAATGAGGATACAATTGGCTCGATTGTCTACACCAATTTCAAGACAGGTTTATTCATTTGACATTACACCCACTCTATGCGATTGCTTTAGTCACTCCCCACTTTCTTCAATTCAATCAAATTCCTGCTGATCAAGAAAAGAGCACTAAAATCGCAGCTATTCAAGATAAGCCAGCTAGCCAGTCCAACACTGATCCAGGCAAATGTTCCTACTCAACAGATAGTTATGAAAAAAAATGAACCACAAGAACGCGCACTGCATTGCGGTAATTATACCTCGGCTCTCGAATGAGCTGGGAAGTAGTCCGTTAAAATTGCTTTAAGATACGAAGTTTTTTTTTGTTCTCAGCGAAGCAAACTAATGCATTGAGCTCAAATACTTCAAAGATGATGGACAATACCTTCTAAGAAGAATTCAAGTTTGCCAAGGACCAGGGTTGAGGCTTTGAAAGTTTGGAGCCATTAGCCGAGTCTGTTTGGAATCAAATGAAAGGACCAAACAAGAGTTGAGCATAAAATCACTAACTGCTATTTTTTCACAGTGATTGGAAAATCGCAATCGTGTGTAAAAAATAGCAACTCTATCACAACCACGTTTTGTAATCATACATACGCATGTTGGCGTAAACCTGCGACTTCAAGTAGTCCTGAAGAAAGAAGTCTGGGATGGTTAAATCGGGCGATCGTGCTGGCCGTGCCAAATCGCCAAACCGGGAGATTACGCGATCAGGAAGTGCTTCCTTCACAATACCCATTGTGAGTCGTGCTGTGTGTGCGGTTGCACACTTGTCTTGTTGAAGTCACACGTTCACCAAGCCCCGCTCATCCAATTCCGGCAGTAAGAATTCGTTTAACATGGCCCTATAGCGTTCACCAGTAACAGTGACCGTATTGCTGATGGCGTCCTCAAAAAATGAACACAAAATCACTCCTCCCGCGTGAACGCCGCATCACACAGTGGCCCTGAGTGGATGTGATGGCTCTTCGTGCATCACACGCCGATTTTCAGTGCCTCAGATTTTGCCGATCAAGTGGAAGGGCGCCTCGTAGCTCATGATGATTTTCGACACAGAATCGTCTTCTGCGTTGTAAAGATGATTGCTGATACTCTTGCGAAGTATAGCGCTCCGTTGCTGGTCTGTTTGTATAAAAGCGCAACTTAGTTCAAGCCCAAAATTCATCTAATTACAGTTTTACCATTGTCATACAATCAGAACCATTGAACGGATTGCCAAACGGCAAAACACCTAAAAGATCCACGCAATCACTCCTCAAAGAAAAGTACATTTGTCCTAAGAAATTATGAATAAACCAAAGAGACCGACTGAATTACTTAAGCTCCAGTTTATCTCAAATGATCGCTCCTAACCCCAGGCCAGCATATTCCCCCCATCAACCCGCTTGTGCGATAAATTTATGAACATTCCGATTCGCAGATAAAGGAAGGAAATCCTTCGAAGCAGTCCTTTATTCATAAATTCAACTCCAGGCCATGGCCAAAGAAATGCCACAAGGAATTCCACAAAAACCCTGAATAACTGCCGCAGAGACTCGTTTCGATGGCTTCTGTAAATCGTCAATAACCGCCGCGCCGCCTAGTCATCGGCCACCGCACCGACGTGTCTTCATTCCCGATTGCGGTCACCAGGACAGAGCTTTCCCCCTCCACGCCGCACCGCTGCTGCGCCTTTGTTCGCCGCAGTCGATCAAGAGATAAAAATGTCAAATTCAGAAAACCGGCCACGCTACGCGCCCCCTATATCGCTCATGTATCTTTGACCCAGTCCCCAAGCTCGTGGCGGCCCTCGACCACACAAGCTCATTGAAATTCATAAACGAAACTGCTCATCCTCGGTGCGGAATAAATTGTCATAAACTCAACTCTTTATGGCGTCTTGAAAGGCACACAAATTTTCCCCTCGACTAGCGACGAATGGAAATCGAAAATTTATGGAGCTCCGAGTCCACTGGCACCGACCGACCAGCCGCTCCCATAATTGCCGTTCAGTTGGAGTCAGCCTGGAGAGCTGGACAAGTTCTTCTCGTTCATCGTCTTCGCCTCGGTGTGGGACACTCTTGGGTTCGTCTTCAACCACCGACTGGCCACCCTTTCGCCGCCTACCGTTCGCTTCAGCGTTTACTTTGGGAAATGAAAGAAAAACCATCCCACCAGCGAATGGTATCCTTAATTGAAGAGACTTCAAAACGGGCTGCAGCCCACTTGGGGAAACGGAGCGCCGCCAGCGGGGTGGTGCTGAACGAATCAATTGCTCTGCAAAAACCCTCTGACCGCTGAGTACTTCTCTGGCCATCGGAGTCTGTGTTCGACCGCAAATTGAGTTCTGAAGAGGAAAAATCCCATGCCGGCCTGGAAACCGCCGGGTCGCCACAAATGGGTGGGGTGGTCGGTGGGGGCAGAGGGGTAGTCTTGAACTCGAAGAAAGCGGTTGGGTTTGGGTTTCTTTTTGTTGTTCGGTGTGGTGGCAGGTCAAGCGGAAGGGTTAAGTGGCTTCATTTGTAAGCAAACTTTCCGGCACACCGTCCTGCAGTCCAATGACGCCTGATGAGCGACCGAGAGGTGGGCTGGCGTTGATTGGCAAATGTATTCAAATCAGCTGACAGAGAAGTGGAACGAGGAAACTTTTCTTAGACTGCCCAGACCCCGAGTTTGCTTTGCGGTGAGTATGGGAACCAATCAACCGGAGCCGAGAGCCGATATCGGCTGTTGTGGGCCGAAAGTAGTACTTTCCGAAGTCACCGTGGTTGAGGAATGAATTATTAATCGCCCGAAAGGAAGGGAATAGCAAAGTTTGCTGTCCGGGGCAGATGGCATAACTTGGGCGTTCTCGAGCAACACGTTGCCGTGCCAAGCGGAGTGGCGAAACTTTTGTTTTGCTTTATTCATGAAGTGCTGGGCTGAGCTGGTCTGGGCTGGGCCGAGCTCTAGCTCACAGGCAACACATGTAAGCCCGTGGATGACATGATGTGCCGCTAAAAAGACACATTTGACTTGAGTGAACTCAACTCAACTCGTCCACTCCGATCGAAATTGATTCATTGATGAAGTTGGACGGCGTCGAAGGTTGTCTAGAGCCGTTCATTCGAGGCACAGTTTGAAGAGTGTGCATGAATGAGTGACTGATCAATTAGTGGGAGGAGCAGGGAACTTGAATTATTCCGCCTAATTCGACGGAGCTGGTGATGTTTCATGTGTTGGGCAGTGGGCATGAAATAAAAGATTCATCGAACCTGGTCAGTTTTTCAGTGAGTTCATGGGTGGATTGTGTCACAAATTCACTCCGTCCATCCCTTCGTCTCCAACTTTTTTGCTGCATTTTCACTGCATTTGGGTTTTAACCAACAAACCTCTTTTCACAGCGGTCTTCACAGTGGGTGACGCGGGTGTCCTCCACTGCCTTGGCAAACAAACTCGCAGTTAAGGACTCGCTTAAGGACCCAACTACCTAAAGCGTGCCCACGACGTTGTATAGGCCATATAGGTCGCATCTTATGTTACCAGTAACTTGAAGCCTCTTCTTTGACATCTATTCTGTTTCCTCATTCAATTTTAGTCACAGGAGCTTAAGAAGACTGCGGACCATACTTAAGGAAGCGGAAATAATTAAGAATACATTTGTAGATTTTTCAGAGTAAGGCCAACTTGGCCATGAACTGTGTGCCTGGCATGTAAATCCAAACCTAGAACGTACGCAAATTGATTAGCACTAGAACTTGATTTTTTGCCATGGTTTTCTACTAGGCCTTGAGATTATTTTGAAATTCAAAGCAATGATATGGCGTCTCATGCAGGCACTGGCGTCTGCACTTAGCACTTGTCAACGAACTCCTACTTTCACCCCCACCTGATGATATCTGGGAGCCTGGCTATTTTGACTGAAAATGGAGTACCCAACCCCCGTATGTCGTCGTTTGCGGCTACACTCGAGATAGGAGTGATTCTGTTCCAGAGCTCGGATCGCAACGGAATATCTGATCAACTGATTGGCAACGGTGGCTGGTGGTGTTCAACCCTTTTAAAGCAAATCGAACATATTCAAAATTCAAGTCATATCGGGATCCAGGACGGGTTAGCGGCGGACCAGCACTTGTCTCTTAGTGGCAACGGCTGTGCACACGCTCAATGATCGCATCAAGGATAACTTCGGCAACATTAAACTGATTTGCGCTCAAGACCCGACTGAGAACCAGTATGCAAATTGCAAGTATGACTTCTATGATCTCCTTGAAAGCACAAACAATCAATGCGAAGCTGAGTAAAGAGGACATGCAAAACACGATAATAGACCTGGGCTGGTGGACTTGATCACAGGACGGAAACTCTCTGTAGCCAGCATGCTCAACATCCCGTTGGTCCCTCAATCCAATAAACAGATTGACTTTACCTACTCGTCCAGAATTCTTTATGTTCCGAGGAACCAACATCGATTCGAATTATTTCCGTCGGGATGGACAACTTAACTCATGGTGAAAGGCTCTTAACTTCCGAGCATGTGCGACAACAGAGGACTAAGGTGGAACACACAAGTGGAGAACGCCCTAACTGGAGAAGCTTTCTGGTTGAAGCCCTTTGCCAGTAACGATCTCTTTTAATGTTCATGTGAAGTAGACTCAGAACTTCCTCGCGGCGAACCCTGGCTGGCCTTTACTACAATCGTTCAGAGGTGAACTAATGTATGTAAAGATCGCTTTAGAGAAGAAGACGCCATGGTCCCCTGACCAGGCTGTGTGAAGGTCTAATAACCCGTCAACATAACAAAAAAAACACCGATTTGGAAGCGCTAACCGTCTCAAATGTCAGGAACGACCGCCAATAACGACAATGCGGTAGAAAAGCGGACTTGCAGATGTATTTGAAAATTCTACCGCCCCACAACTGAAAACGTTCCTTAACCATTGAAAGGGGAATAATACTGCGATGTACATATATCCCACCAAAGAACTCGGAATTGGCAGTACAGCCTCTTGTCTAAGAAATCGGTTTGTCGAAACAACTGAGGTCAAAACTCCAAACTCAACCATGCTCCACAAATGTCGATTTTCGGACAATCCTGCTATTTTGAGTCGCAAACTGTATGATTGGCAGCACAGTAGAGCTGATTATTGGTACCTTTGAAAGAATATTTCTGCGTCAGATCTATGGCTCTGCTCGCAAGAGAGGTGAATGGAGGAAGAGACATAACCACGAACTGTACGAGCTGTACCAATATGTGGATGTAATCCGGACGGCAATAATTCGTCGACTGTACTAGCTCGGAGACGTCGAACGCATGAACACCAATGCTTCTGCTGAAAGGTTGTCGGAATCTTAACGTCCTGATTCGAGAAGCAGACGACCGACCCGCCGTTGTAAAGAACACGTCAGCACGGACAGTGTGGTATCAATAACTGAAAGCAGCGTGTTCGTGATCGACAACTTTATTAACTCAAGTTCATACAGTCCATGAGTCGTCGATATGAGAAGTAAACAAGTAAAGCATTGAGGATGCCTAATTACGTCCCGTTCCTCCATCTATTTTTCTGTCTGTTTGTTTGAATTTGTTAAAGCGACCGTATTTGTAACCCTCTTCTCCACCCTAATATACCGTGCGACAGATGCGATTCCAACAAACTGAGATGCGGTTCCAGTTTCACATAGATCCATCTTCAATGTGTCTATATTGTTGCACCGTTCAGAGTTGTCTGGTGTATCGCCAATCCAAGATATTCATATGTTCACCAGTCAACAAAGTGTCTAGTGTTCGCCTTGTGAATTCCAATTGCATATGATTACCAGATTCTTCCTATAGCGCCGACACAATTGGACCTAACTTCGAACCCTGTGGGACGCCGTAGCCAAAATATTCTTCACCACGGACAGTGAGTTGGTGACTTCTGCAAAAGTTACAGGGACGGGGAAAAGGAGCAACCTATAGAGCACTTTCTAGTCTTGGAGGGGCCTCCTGAAGGAAAAGTCTCTCAGGGCCTTTCGTCTTAAACAACCTGACCGAACTAGCGACTAGCGACTGCATGGTGGCTTAGATTCTCTATCGGTTATTGTTGATACAAAATAGAAGTGGTATCGTTAAGTAATGCGCTAGGCTAATGCGTCAGGTTTTTCATTCAGTCCCAATCAATTCGACTTTCTTCCAGTATTTTACTTATTGTCACCACCTCGGGCCTTAAAGCTCTGTTATTGAGCCATATCCGGTACGTCACGGTATGGTCAATAATGTCGATTGAAGATGTATTCTTCTCCTAATCGCATAATTCTACGACCATAACGAGGATTAGCTAAGTCATGGCACAACAACGTTCCTTCAGGCAAAGAGATAATCATTCTCTAAGAGCAATGATGATGCAGAGGTAAGACGCTTCAGAAATCATTAACTTCGTAGGCAAATAGATTTATTCTAGCAACCAGCCAGGGTTCATTCAAAAGCATCCGCGCCTCGACAGGGGATAAAAACCACTCAACCGCCATAAAACTGCAAGGTCCGTTGGCCCTTCTATGCGCGGCCCAAAGGCACGTGTCACCAGTAAAAGAAAAAAGAAAACTGCGGTTTATAGTCGCAGATCCCCGCAGCATCCCAACCTGGGCCGTAAAACTTTTCTCACCCATAAACCTAACACTTCGCCATCTCAATTTCACTAAGAGCTACTGCACGGCAATCCGTCGAACCTAAGACATCCCGGGCGGCAATAAAATGCTCACCTTTTCGTTAATATCCCCGCCGAATGCGGTGATGGTCGCTCTTAAACCTGAGTAACCACATGCCACCACCTGGGCTTCTCGTCAAACTTTACATCATCACCATCACCATTTTCACACATGCCGTCGCACACAACTTTCCGCCACAAGCGCAGTTCATCATCCTCGCCCGCACTGACTAATTTCGGGCGGGGCAACTTCGGAAAGTCTCGTAAACCATCCCCAAGTGCACACTACGCGCTGGTATCCTGGCATCCCCATCCGCCGTCAACCAGCACACGACACTTTAATTTGGATTAATTGTCCATGCGGCCAACTATGCTTTTATGAGCACTTTCAATCCTGTCTCGGCTATAAATTTATACCGATTGTCCAATTAAAAGTTCAGGCGGCTTTGGGTGCCAATGAGGGGGACGCAAAAAATTCTGTCCACCCGCGTGGATGGAGCACATCGACAACAACAGCCCGCCGAACAGCCATTAAAAGCGAAAACTTTTCCAATGACCATAAAACGCTCAACGTGTGGTAATATCAAGCAAAAAAAAAAAAAACAGACTGGATCCGAACCGAAATCCTCGCTATGAGGGACATGTGCCGAAAGGATGGAGCTGAGAGAGTCCAATTAAAATTATGGTTTCGCCGCATACAGCGACAAGAAGAACGAAAGTCGAGTACATGATCATTTATCAACGAACCCGAACGTAATGGCGGCGACGACGACGACGTTCAAGGTGCCCCCACGTCCGCCGTGCAGACTCTCGGCGAAAATTGCTCTGTCAAAACGCCACCAGCCCGAGTGTGTGCGGGCCGCCGCCGGTCGTCCCCAGCCCAGCCGTTTATCCTTATCTCATGAATAGTAAATTATAACATTCAAGTGCTCGCTCTCAGCCCCGTCTTAGGGGGCGCGGGGAGGCGCTGTTGTCTGAGGGATGAAATATCGAAGAGCGCCTTCGTCTCCGCCGACAGCCGCCCACGACTCACACACAACGGGTTTCACGTGAAATTTATTCATTGTTTCTGAATACCGAAAACAGCGAAGCGTTAGCTGACGGGGTAGTCCTCGTGCACTCGCTTTTGCAGTGCGACTAGTCTGCCGGGACACATCAGGGACGACCATCATCAATTCCAATTTCATCCCAGACAAAGCACGGCGTCTCGGCCCTCCACCCCCCGTCCCGCTGATACAGCATGTCCACCGATATCCTATCGCTTTCCTGCTATCGACCTTTCGTGATGAGTCTCAGGCGAGCAAGGGGTTGTCGAAGCGTTGTTCGGCAAAAAAATAAATTCGACAGTCTTTGTCTAGATCCCCGGGAGGGATGGAAACATTTGCACAGCCACTGCATGCGAGATGGGGAGGCGGGATGACTGGCGAAGCAATCAACATCACTTACATCCATTTGTCTCGAAGAAAAATTAAAATAATAAAAAAGCACCATCATCCCCCTTGGCGGCGTCCCTCGGAGATCCTGCGAAAGAAATTAAATTCCATTCAGCATCGTTTAATGGAAATTAATCGAAGTCCATCAACTGGCGCTGGTGGGGGTGGCAGGACGACAGCGACGACGGCGACGAGTGCGTGCGAAGGATCATTTTGTTTCCCCTTCAAGCGAACGCCTGAGCACAGGATGTCCTGCTGGAGAATCAAGTGTGCTCGCACCGGATAAGGGCTGGTAAAGGACTCGTCGAAGATGTTCACATCAATCTTTCATGCGAAACGTCGCGGCGACGACGGCGGCTGGCGATAAAAAGGGATCCGGTAACAGGTGGCGTTGACATGAACACGTTCTTCCAGGCGGAACAGATTGTTGAAGCATCCACGCGACACATGTGGGACAACATTATTAACGGAGTGAGAGCACACAGATCAGGGATTAGATTCATTTAGTCCCGCTCCACATGCTCCGCACTTTGGAATGGAAACAGGTCAAGAGGCATTGTCAATCGCTCGAAAGTCTTAATCAACTCCTATTATGCTCAAGGAAAGTCATCGAGCCAGAATCCACTTAGCCATCATAATGGGCGGGCTTCCTGAACCACTGCTGGCATTCACTTCCTCAATAAGGGCTTCCTCCTCAGCGGCCTCGTTCACTGATACTAATGCCATCATCATCATCAGCATCATTATCCCATCACATCCTTCATTATCCAACAACTAAACACAATTAAAACTTAAGGCACTCACCGCCCGGGCCGCCCCTGCCACCGTCGTCGTCGTTGTCGTCGTTTTCAATCTCGGTCATCCGTCCCGGAGAAGGAGCACCAGCAGCCACTTTAAAAGTTGATCAACTCCTTGCAGCGATTACACAGTTGTTGCACAATTGAATGGCCTCCCGTGTGTGTTCGTGTGGGTGGATGGATGGATCAAGAAAGTACACCAACCCCCGTCCGCCCACAATTGCAATCGATTTGCGGGGGCAAAGCTCCACAAGGCGTCCCCGGCCTACGATGCCTCATTTCCCATCGCCTCGCATGAGATGTTGACCGCAAACATTGACCCGGTTTCACTCGGGCCCCGCAAAACTTATCTTCGCCACACGAGATGACCACAGACCGCAAAGTTACGCATTCAAAATGCGATTTGCAGTTCCTCCCCCCTCCACTCAAGCCGCCACACCACTCCAGTCACCGCCCAACCACGGCCAAGCCGAGCACATATCAGGGCTGCGCCATGATAAGCATATGGCAAGGACACTGTTATTGCGGAAAGAATGAGAAAACTTGGAGTGCTTCACAAACACACTTCTTGTAGGGGGTGCTTCGCTCATATTCCCTCTGCCAGCACCCAGCCACCCCGCCACGGTCTGCGACGACAGCACAAACATTTGTTGCTCGGGAGACTCTTGCAAACCCACATACACACACGCACCACCCACGGAGGAGGACGGTGGCAATGGGAATGGGAAAGCAAAACAAAAAGGAAAACAAAAAAAAACCAAAACCACTCCATGCTAAGGCTGCGGAGGCTGTTATCTCAAGAGCCCTCCACGCACCTATTAAGCCGACGACGACTGGCATGAGTTGCCGCCCGGATGATGACATGTCGTTGAAAAAAGGAAAAATCTCATCGCGCAACACATTGTCGAATGGTGAAGGGCTAGGGGGCGACGAGGAAGGACGATTATCAACTCCATTGTCGCGCCCTCATCGAGGACAACACTCCAAGGATAATGAAGACAGCATGCGGATATGTGCCAAAGACGACAGAACTCATTGTGAGCATTTCCTTTGACAAATGTGAGGAAATAATCAACTGAATGGAAATAATGCCCGGTCGGGCGGGGGGCTGTTGCCTTTGCCTTCATCGTAGTCGTCAACGGAAGCAGTTCCTTCGCAACGTTGTGACAAATTACAGAAGCGAAAAGGGTTTCTCCTTTGTCTTCCCACTAGCTGCCAACTGATGATGAACCGACGCAGCAGGCCGATTCAAAAAATAACAAAAAACAAAAAAAAAAGAACTTTAAACAAATAGAAAAGGACGAGAAGGACACTCGTGAACATTTTTCACACACTTGCGAGCGGATGGTGGCTTTGTGTGTGCCTAATGAAGGAGCACAGGCACAAGAATGGCGAATGATTGCTCTTCGAATTAGAAGTGGGCCTCAAAGTGCCATTCGGGCGGTGGTGGCGGCGGGTCTCTCGGCAGTGAGGCGGAAAATATTCTTTTTCAAGGCCCATCGGGTGACGGGTGACGGCTGACGATGTGACGAGCACGATGTGTGAATGTGTGCAGTGTCATCATTGCTTCATTGTTTCGCGTTGAGAGGCGTTGTGGAAATTTGCCGCTTGAACGAGTGCCAGACAAATGATGTTTTCATTTGAGATTTGTCGTCGACGCTGGTCGTGTTGGTGGCGTGTACTAAGCGTGAAGCGGCTGCGTGTGCATATGGACGGGTGGCTAGGCTGCTGTGTTGCATGTCACACATGTGTGGCAGCCAATTCTGCGGCAATGAGGTCGAAAATTGAATTTTTCCAGCGTCATGCGTTCGCGACTGAGTTGGAGTTGCAGACGAATGGAGCTTCATGAGAGGCGGTTGGTTGTGGTAATGTGCGGAGTGTGGGTGGTAATGTGTCCTTTTCAGTTGCGTTAGCAGGGGAAAGGAATAAATCATGGAGTTTTTTGTTTTAACAGTCAGGCATTTGCGACAGAGATTTAGCAGTGGTAGGGGGATTGGGACTCTGATTTGATTTTCTGAAATGAAATGAAAGCCAGGACCTGAAGGTAGACTTTGAGGAGACTTTGCATGACAGGCGAAGAAAGCTTACAAAAAGGAGACTAAATCGGGAAACAACCTGACTGGATGGGAAGAATGCAGTAGATGCATGTCTGGGATTTCTTGAGCAGGGGTTGAGGAGACATTTAAGATGAAACATCATTTGTGACTACTCGACCTTCATCGTTCTTCTGTCGTTTATCGTCTATTAATTGTATTGACAAACATTAAGCTCCTAAGATGTGTGTCACATTACACTTGTGCGCATCAACACAATCGAGAAAGTGTTCGCCGTTTTCTGTGTCACCCCAACAAACAAGCAGGATCCACTGGACAACATTAACTATTTATTTAAGTAACATGCGAATAATTTGATTGAAAACAGAGTAGATGTCAAACTGACTGTACTTGCTTACTTATCAGGCCGGCGACCCATGGACGGTCCGAAAGTGAGCATCCCTGAGCTGCATTCCATCGTTGACGGTCCTGCGCATGCTGCTTCCAGCCATGCACTCGCGATTTTATGGTCTTTATACCGGAGACTCGGACTTCCTCTTCTTCTCGAACCAGGAAGCTCGGATTCGAAGACCCTCTTTGCTGGAGCAATGTTCTCCATGCGCTCGATGTGGCCGAGCCAGTGCAGTAGTCGGATTTTTGCCTTCCTCACCTCATCCACATCCTGGTACGGCTTGTAGAGCGCCGCAGAATTTTACTTTCGAAGGTACCAAGACTTAGCTCTGCAGTTTGGCTTAGCGTCCAGCTTTCGGCTCCATAGAGCAAGACTGGCAAAATAAGCATTTTGTTGAGAATGATTTTGGTCCTTGGAGTCAGGAGTTTTGAGCCAAGTTCTTTCGATAAACCGAAGTAGCGCCGGTGAGTTCAAGAGAGGCAGAGAGAGCATTGAAGACGACCCCCGCTCCGGCGCCCCGGCTACTGCTTGTACGGGAGAAAGCATCAAAGAAGTCGAAAAACTTGTTCTAGAGGGTAAAGGTGAAAATGATGGCAGAGATCACCAAGCTTTCAATTGTTACCATTCACACCATTCTTCATGACCATCTTAACCTTTCAAAGATCAGTGCAAGGTGGGTGCCACGAATGCTCACAGCGCCTCAGAAAAAAGTGAGAATCGCATGCTGTAGAGAGCTTTTGGAGATGTGTAGTGGGAACGCGGACGGTATTATGGATCGAATTGTTACTGGTGACGAAACATGGGTCCACCACTATGACCCTGAAAGCAAACAAGAGTCCATGCAGTGGCATAAAAAGGAATAGACCGCCCGAAGAAGTTCAAAGTCACTCCGTCTGCCGGGAAGTTCATGGCCACAGTTTTTTGGGATTCAAACGGAATCTTGCTCATTGAGTACAAAAAAAAGGTGAAACCATCAACGCCACATCCGACGCTTCCACTTTGCATAATTTGCGGAAGGAAATTTAAAAGAAAAGACGGGGTAAACTGCTTCTTCATGACAACGGTCCTGTTCACACGGCGCAAGTTTCCAAGGCTGCTGCGCGAGATTGTGGTTTCGAAGAAATCCAACACCCACCCTATAGTCCAGACCTTGCCCTAGTGATTATTTCCTGTTTCCGAATTTGAAAAAATGTCTTCGTGGAAAAAGATTTTCGGATGATGAAGAACTCAAGTCGGCAATAAATGGGTATTTTGCAGAGAAAGAGGAAATTTATTTCTTTGAGGGTTTAAAAAAGCTTATCTCAAGATGTAACAAATGCATTGATGTTAGGGGAGATTATATTGAAAAATAAAAACAATTTAAATTGACATCGCATTTTCATTCATATCGATACCGAGAATATATTGAACGCCCCTCGTATTTCCTTTTTTCTCACTGACCTTGAGACCAGTTTGTTTCGAATGTTCTTCAATCGCCGTTAAAGCCTCCACTATTGCACGTTGAGAACGCGCGATGATGTCGATGTCATCTGCGTACCCCAACAGTTGGACCGACTTGTAGAAGATAGTACCTTCCGTGTCTACAGATGCCCGCCGCACTGTCTTCTCCAGTACCAGATTGAAGAAATCACACGACAACGCATGTCCTTGCCGAAATCCAGTGCGGGTTTCAAATGGCTCGGAAATCCTTCAGCCAAACTGCACGGTGTATCGCGTGTGTATTAGCGTGGTGCGACACAACCGGATCAGTTTTCCCGGGATCTCGAATTCGGGCATCGCATCGAATAGCTCCTTGCCGTATGCGGCTTTGAAATCGATGAAAATGTGGTGCATATCGATTTGAAACTCGATTTGACGGGCCGGAAGCCGCACTGGTACGTGCCGATTAGAGCGGTGCAAAACCGCTTTAAGCGACGTTGAATTGACTGTGGTCGAGATTAACGTCAAGACACCATCAAACACTCATCATCAGCAAGCACAATTCGTCGCACACAGTGTACATCCACACTTTATGTGCAGTTGCTATGCTGCCATCAAGTATGGTGTGATTGAATGCAGCTGCAATTGAGTAGGCCCATGCAGACAGGCACAGTGACTCAGCCATTTATTCATAAATTCAATCAAAAATAATAAATTAACTAAATGAATAATCTGGAAAGCTGAGGCCAAGTTAGAGGTTTCAGTTCTTTATTTGTTCGAACTCTCACCAACGGTCATGAAACTTTTGTAATAACCGAAAGAATAAGATCGCGTATACAAGCTGCCGAGGTGAGATGTTCGTGATATTGTGGAAGTTACTCACGTCAATGTCATCTAACGTATGTCAACAATAATATGGCTGGCGCTACAGCCCATAGAGGGTCATTGCCTAGCTTCTCAACAACCACTCGTCTTGTGCGTGCTATTGTTTTATCGCGAGTAGAGGGGACCTACAATTTTATGCCGACTTCGAACGGCCAAGTTTTTGAGAAGCTTTTTCTAGACAGTTGTACTCTTTGAGCATTGTCAGGGACTCGAAAGAGGTGGGGCTGTGAAAATTGTTTCTTGTCGTACCAGAAATCGAACCTAGACATGTTGGTCCAAGTACGTAGGAGTCAACGCACATACCCACAACGCCACGGGCCACTACGATGCTAACAGCTGGACGGAATTCTGGAAGTTTCTAGTATTGCCTATCTTCTGCCAGGATGATGATGAAGAAGGTACATGGCAGCGCATCGCCTTGTCTAAAGCCCTTTACCACACTGAAGGTCAACGTGAGTTCGTTTCCGACCTTGATGAAGAACCGATAATTCTCCATCGTCATCCTGCATAATATGACAAGCCTGGCAGGAATGTCAAAACTGGACATGACAACTGGACATGTCATCAGATTGTTTAAAAACGGCTTTAGCGAGCATACAAACCTGGCGATGTTTAGCGGATTCCCTTATCCCTCTGTAATTGGCGCTTTCAAAGGGATGTCTTTTCTCGTGGGTCGGACAAACTGAGACTTAATCCGTTGGACATGCTTTACCCGAACTACATCTTCTTCATGGACCCAACCAGATCATCTCCAGCCGCTTTCACCATTTTAGCCGTACTTCAGTGTTGATGACCTCGTCTAGATCTGTTGGATGGAATTCTCGTTTATCATAGTTAGGTTAAGTTAGGTAGTTGGGCTGCCAGCGAAACCGCCAGCACACTTAGACCATGTTGGTCCATTGTGATACCCATAGTCAGACTACTACCACTAATCGACAACTTCAGTGATAGCGTCGTTAATTTGATCCCAACGGCAAATGGTGACTGGACCAGATTTGAAAACCCGATAAATGCGTTTTAACTTTGCTTTCACTGAGATTCGAACCGGGAACCCCTCTAACCAGGGGCAGGCACTCAACCAACGGCGCCATCCAGCTCTTTTTATCATAGTTCAGATTGAGTTCAAGTAAAATGAAACAAACGACCAGCCGCAGTCCTGAAATTCACGACTAAAAAAATGAAGCCAGAAAAAAATCCATATCTCACTCTGTTGTTGTTTTATTTCGTTTCTTTCCTATCGATGCTTGAGAACACTTTCAATGTCATGTTGTGATTGTAGCGAGACACGACTAAAATGTGTGATCCCTAGCGTATATCTATCAATCAATTCCGCAGTTTGCAGCGAACATCAAGTTTCTGTCCAAAGGTGCACCCTCCCTCACAATCAACCAATTCCAGGACCCATTCGCCTTGTGAATCCACGGCACGCATGTCGCTACTCCGTCTTTTTGGCCAACAACAGCGAAAGGGACGTGCCAATGCAAACCTTCCAACTGACCCAGTTCCATCAAAAGGGACAAAGTCCTTTCGGAAATTCGCCACACATTCGTGCCTCACGATTCCCATGTGTTGATTTGCGGCAAATTGTACGTAATGTACAATTCCAGCTCAGCAGGGTCGCTCCCAAAGTCGGTAATTTCCACTCGTTCGACTTCGAATTAAGTCATTTGACGGACGTGGGGACGACTGAATTTCGTAAACTCCAGCTTCAGACGTCTACCGACAGGGCAATCACCGTCACGCGATTAACAGCGAATATTATATCATTAAGAGTCGCGGAAGTAACGTTACTCAAAGTGATTTCTTTCAGCTAGTTTCCGGTGGCACCTTCCGGCATCGCTTCCATGGGCCACCCCCCAACCTCGATCCTGTTAGCCGGCAAGCGCCGGGCTGCATGTAATGACTTTATTAACAAATCACTCACTCAAGTGGCCAATCAAGGCTCGAAAACTGCTTGCGAAACTGAAAATTCCTGATGTGGCCGGGTCGGGAAGTCCTCCAGACATTGTGGACGTCACTGAGAATTGCACGTTGCACACCTACTTTGTTCCACTTACCCGCAACGCGATGTGGCAGCCACTTCCATGTGAGAGAATAAACAGCAATTATTCGTGTAACAACACGATGCACGTGGTGGCGGCCCGTTTCGAAGGGAGCGGATGGAAACTAGAAACATGACTTGCACTGTGTTCGAGTTTGAGTGACGGAAGATGCTATTGAACGGGTGCAGGTGCAGGAATCACGCAATTCTCTTGTTCCCGTCGAAGCGCGAGGGTGTGGTGCACAACTGCGGCCTCTGACAGTCGACGCGTCCGTGTCGACCGGGGCTGGGTGGGGACAGTGAGTTGCTGGTTGTTGAAGTTTTCGGCGAATTCCCACAGACACGTTCCGAATTACCAAATTTGATGTCGTTGTCATCGTCTGGAAACTTTACCTCGATGGCTGGTGCCTGTGCTCTTTGAAGCGGAAAACTTTCGAGTGGAACTTGTGCTGTGCTGTGCTGAGGAATGCCTTCGTATCCACTTGTGGGCGAGTGAGTGAGGCTGTCTTCTTGATTCGACTTATTGCAGCAATTTGGGAAAGTTTTCAGTGCCCAGGGGTCGGGCTGGTGGCGCTCCAGACAATTGGATGCAGCTGCCAGTTGGTGGTTGGTCTGCGTGAATGGAGCATCGTTTTGGCAGTTTGTTTGATTTATGAGCTCCTTGAGAATGCCAAGTGGAGTGGGTTAAAGCAGTGTGACCGCTGAAGTGAATCTTGAACGAAGTCTTGGCCGCAACTTGGCCAATTGCAGATGAGTGCGCCGTACGGTGCTGAGGTGTCTTGGTGCTGACAGAAACAGTCGAATGGAGATTGATTTAGTTTGCTCTTTAGACTATCTCCAAAAAGTTAGTATCGAGCTAAGGAACTGCGTATTGAAAGCTGAGTCTGGTTGTCGAAGAAGCACGTCTATGATGCTAGGTGTATGCGAAATAAGGAATAATAGAAAGTATCAACCTGCTAGACGATGGTTCGTCGTTGGCTTGTGTCGTTGGAGTCGCGAATTTTTTGTGAATTTGGGTATTCTGGTTCCAGCGGCCTACCTTGAAGTGTAGTGGTGGATGTAGGATATTATGGTCACAGAGACCATTGAAATGCTTCTAGCATGGGTAGAGCCTGTCAGTGGCACAGAAGATGTGATATATGGTCAACTTCTTCCTAATCCTTCTGCAGAATTCATTCATTAGGCCTCCTTGGTTTCTGGCATGTTCTCTTATCAAGAACTGCACAGTTGCCTGGGCTGTCTCTAAGGCTCGCCATCCAACACAGGCGCATTTCAAACTAAACGGCCATCTCATCAGGGGATAAGTGATAGCTAATGGGCGGCTTTAAGCTTAGAGACAGCAACTCTCCAGCATTGCCGGCGACTTAGAGCATGGCCCACTCCCTCGTTTGACCTGGACGGCTGTCCGTGAAGGCTGTACCTAAAGGGAGTGTGATTATTAGTTCAACTGATTTATTTGAAAGCCCAACATAATTGATCTCTGAGTTTGCTGACACTGAAACCGAAGTGGTTTCAAGAAATGCCACTCAACACTGACTACTTGTCCAGAGTTTCACGATAAATGACAAGTGACGGAATGAATTTGGTACAAGCGCTAGGAACCTGGATGTGCTTCAAATTAAGTATAACAGCATGGTCAATTGTCTACAGTGTCGTTGCTTACATCGATATTCGACATCAACAGATTTCTTTGTCGGTGTTACTCCACCTTCCGAAAGTCCATACAACTGTTTGCATACGCCGGTGACATGGACGTGATTAGCAGAACACAGTGAGCCGTCAATTAGGATTTTGTTGACATTCAGATGAAATGGCTAAAATGAATCTGGCGCTAAATGAAGCCAGTACGATGTCCTCAAGAAAGGACATACAACATCGACGTATTTGGACTCTTTGAGAGAAAAGTTCTGCATGCGATCTTTGGTCATGTGTGCGATCACGATTTGGAGAAGTAGATTCAACCACGAACTGTACAGCGACATGCGGCTACCCAGGCGTCTACGGACCCAGCACATGGACAACGCTGCTCCAACCCAAAAGTCTGCGACTCCACACTAGTGACACAACATAATAGAGGACGCCCACGTCTTAGGTGGCGCAAGTGAGTGCGGACCTCAAGTAACTTGGCGTGCAAAACTTGAGGCTGCTAGCCAGAGAACGCGGTAGCTCGGCTGTTAGTTGCGCCCAAGTCCATCGCGGACTGTAGCGAAATAAATCCTGGTCTTTCGTGACAATGAAGAGCAGGCGTGACTCAGACGAAGGTGTGGAAGTAAAATGTCGATGTCTAATTCACACAAATCTTCTGAAAACTAGCTACCCCGGTCCCTTTGACTTAGAGATACATGGCCCGCAAACTAATCAAAATATTTCTTAACTTTGTGCCACAAATGATTATGATCTTCCATGAACGAAACGTTTTTTAAGGTCCTAATGTTACGAACCGTTTGTTAACATATTCCTGGTCTATTGTATATTTGCGTAATTTATTGAGCAACCAGTAGGTTGAAGCCAAAATAATTTTATTTAGAATTCAGAATATTGAAGCAATATACGGAATATTCCAGTTTCAAATCCTTAATGGTTGTGAACAAATTTAACAAATATTTAATTCATAATACATACAGAATATTTCCACTTTAGGCGAAAATAAGTATATCTTGATTATCATTCAGTTCCTACGCTTTTTGGTCGATTTCTCAAACTTTGGACAGAGTTTAAAAATTATAGACACGTAAAGCTAATTTTTACATTTTCGAATTCTCTGATGCGCGGTAGATCCATTTTTTACACATTTTTATACAGTATTTCACCTACAAACCACAAAATAAAAAAAAAATAAGTCAATCAGTTAATGTTAATACTATTTCTAATAGCTTCTATTATGACCTCTTAATAAACAATAAACAAAAAGTAATTCATTAATACACATTGGTTTCAGCACAATTTAAAAAAATGTCATTTAAGCTAGACAAAAAAAAGAAATCGGACACTCGGCAATATTGAAATCCCATCGATTTTGCTGCAAAAATTGTTTTTTTCTTATTTTTCCTAAAGACGGTAAGTCTGTGCGCGATGTTGCGAAAATTGTAAAAAGAAGTCACTCTACATTAGGTGATATTATAAAAGGATGTAAAACAAATGATAACATCGAAAACTTACCAAAGTAGGGAAGACCAAAAAAATTTACTGCGCCAGATGGGAGTTAGACTGTACAGCAGGTTAGGAAAAATCCACAGCTACGAAACCGTACGAATCGTGTTAAGAAAGAATAATTTCCATGGAAGGGTCGCCCGAAAAAAACCGTACATTAGCAAGGAGACCCAAATACTTCGTTAGACGACATTGTTCTCAGACGAAAGTAAATTTAATTTATTTCGATCCGATGGACAAACATATGTATGGAGAAAACCAAACGAGGAGCTAAGAGAAAAAATTATACGATCAACTGTTAAAGATGGTGGCTTCTCAGGGAATAAACAATGAGTATCACTTTTACGAGGACAACGACCCCAAGCACGAGAAGCTATTTAGAGAATCAGTTGAAGATTGAAGAAATACTCTATTTCAAGCTAAAGGGACTTATAACACGCCTTGAAAACAGAATGGGACAAAATACCAGAGTCATTCTGTGAAAAATTGGTCAAATCGATGCCAAATACGTTGAATGCGGTGAAAAAAAGTGCTAGCTTCTACATTCGTGGCACCCACCTTGCACTGACCGTTGAAAGATTAAGATGGTCATGAAGAATGGTGTGAATGGTACCAATTGAAAGCTTGGTGATCTCTGCCATCATTTTCACCTTAATTCGAGCACCCTCTAGAACAAGTTTTTCGACTTCTTTGATGCTTTCTCCCGTACAAGCAGTAGCCGGGGCGCCGGAGCGTGGGTCGTCTTCAATGTTCTCTCTGCCTCTCTTGAACTCACTTGACCACTTTTGCACAGTTGATAATGCAGGTGCGGAACCCTGGTAAACAGCCACCATGTCTTCATGAATGTTTTTTGACTTTTTCCTTGCTTAGTGAGAAATTTAATTACAGCGCGATGCTCAATTTTCACCATCATCGTCTCAGTTGCCATTATGATTCTGTTTAACTAGAGATAAAACACGAATTAATAATCACATTTATATGAAATTTTACACAAATGCACTAAAATAATAGTATTACTTGATAAAGAAGTCAATTTATGTATACAACCACAGCTTCGCCCCGATACCGAGAATATATTGAACGCCCCTCGTAAGTATTAACGCATTTTTTTCATTTATTTGTTGAGTTGTATAACTAAGTGTCCGATTTCTCTTTTGATGTGTGTGTGTGTTATTTTTTTAAATTGTGTATTACCAATGTGTATTAATGAATTACTTTGTGTTTACTGTTTATTGTTTATTGAGAGGTCCATAATACAAGCTATTACAAATAGTATTAACATTAACTGATTGAGTCATATTTCTTGTTGTGTTTTGTGGTTTATTGGTGAAATAGGTGTGTGTGTGTTTCCTTTTTTTGATCAACTGTATATTTATAATTTTTGTGAACTAAGCATCGACATTTACTCTTTTTGTAGATGGCCACAAGCATCAATCCGTTAACCTCTTCAAAAAAAATATAGAGTTGACAACATCCCTCCTAGATTTGAGTTCGCACAGTTAGCCAGAGTATTGCACGAGCAGAGGATGTGATGTGTGGTCTTATTTTCCTCCTCATCCATGCAGTTTCGGTCGTGAGTCATAATTTAGATGTGGCCTGATATGACGTCGATGAGAGTGCTCATAGGTGGCCTACTTAGTCTGAGTAGACGTTGTGGCTGATAAAAAGCTAGCGGATAACATTTATCATCTGAGGCTTCACCTTTCGCAGTCGGCACAAAATTGTATGAACAACGCGATTAGTCCTGGTTGTGGATTTCTACCAACAACCACCACTCACGTTAGCGCCACCCAATTAAGAAGATTTTCCTCAGTTTTGCGAACTAGCTTTTTGTAGGATCCGAATGTCAATTAAAAAAGTTCCAGGCCTTTAGAAGCCACCGAGATTAAATCTCAGTTCACGCCCACAATCAATAAGCTCTGCCAAATGGCAACCTGGGTCCTTTGGGTCACATTAATATATCACACTCCGTTCAAACCATACAAGTACACTTTATAGCTATACACTTGACGTACGGCAAGTGACCTAAAGTGACACAGAACATTTCACTTGCCCCTTCCTCCAGCAAGGGAAAAGAATAGAGCATCTAAACCACACCTTAATTCATTAAGCGACAAGAAAAGGTTCACTGCACACCACCCCAACCGCAGTAGTGTCATCTCAGTTAAATTCATTAGCCCCTCAAGATTGCGACCAGCATCTAAGTGCTCTCTCACACCCTCGGCCATCGGCAGACGTTTGCAATTAATCGCCACAAGAAAAGAAAACATGTGCAGCTGCAAATACAGCACCACCACCACCACCTTAGTTCCTGCCACCAGCAAGGGACAAGCGTGTGTCACTCGACAACAAAAGCCCTCGCATGTGACCCACTAGGGGTGACGTTTAATCCGTCGCCAACCCCCAACCCGTTTCTCATTTCGTAATTGAATGCAATCTGCTCAGCAAACACAAAGACGAAAGGAACATTCAGTGCAAGCAACCGACCCACACGCCACACACTCGCCCTGGACAGATGTAATTTTCCAGATGACCAGGCTTCCGCTTCTAATTGACCCCCCCGCTCGCCGATGGTGCGCTGGTGAAGAGGGCGTCAGTGACACGGTGGCGGCAGCGACGCGCACATTGCCCAGCTTCAATGCGACACTTCCTTGCGTCTAATTTTATTAGCCCTTCATCCAGGCATACACACACGCGGGAACTGATTGCATCAGGGTTCTGGCGCAAAGGGAGTCGACAGGATTGCAATTAATTGGCCTCCTTAACCTCATGCGGGCAATTGTGACGACACCGCCCCTCGGCTGCGTATCAATCAACTTTGGCTAGGCCCTTGCAGAACCTGTCAATTGCACAGCGCGCCCACCAGCAGCTCAGCACCGCAAGGATTCAATTACACCCGACGACGACGCGACGGCGAGGACAATGGAGGAGGGGGCTCATCGTCGCTTATACAGCTCGAAGCCGGATTCAATTTTCAATTGAGCGGCTGAACACCAGCCCGATTGGAGGCTATGCCGCCGAAAATGGAACGTACGTCCTTCATTGCTTCCTTCGCGAGACTTAATGGAATAAGTAATCGCTTTGCACACTATACAGAGCCAGTGAGGTGCTTAAAATTGAATTTTTTCCCCTTCTTTTTCTTTGCTCCCTGAAGTTCTTCCTTTCTGTTCGGGTTCCGGAGTCGCTTGTGTTGGATCTTGTGCTCTGTCCCGCTGTCGCGTCGTTGTCGTCGTCGGCATTAGAATCACAAAGGAGCGCAATTTCACTTCAGGCGTCGTCGTCCTCGATGCGGAGAAACACCGTCATCATCATCATCAGCATCATTCGCCCTCGTTTAGGGTGCAAACCTCCACGGTGGTCCCCATTCAAGTGAAAAGTAAATATGCAAAGGAGGTCCTGATATGTGAACGAGAGTTCGATATTGGTAAGCAATCCTGATGGAGATATGATGGCAGGAGGGCGGGCAGCACACATTTTTGGCAGCGCCCTCGCGCTGTAATGAGGAATGTGCTGGTTGGTGCTGATGGGTTGGCGGTGGTGGTGGTGGTGGCACTTCATCCACTTTGCGCGCGGCAGTGAATTCTTTCAAACCAACGCCCGCTCCCTGCGCTAGATGCTAGACGCCAGGACCAGGGAGCGTGTGTGTGTGAGGTTGGGGTGGGTTTCTGGCGAATGTACTTACCGTCAATTACAATGCGGTACACGGAGTAATATGGTGGCTTTTATGATGTCGTTGGAGTACCTATCTAAATTGTCGCGGTGCTGTTCTTGATTGCATGCTGTTCGCCGTTGAAGGGGTGGCTGGCGGTTGATACGTTGATGTGTTCGCGGGAAACCTATTATCAGATTCAGGACTCGCTTCGAGCGGCCCACCCTAGCCCCGTGGCACTCGGGCTTTTATCGAAGGTAACTGATGTCATAAATTATGGGTGACACAATTTTATTGGTTTAACATACTTTCTCCATCGCGCTGCCGGCTTGTGGAGATGATTGATGCGTGGAATGGGGTGGGGGAGGGGGGGTCTGGTGAGTACCACTGAAGCTGATGATTTACGCATCGATGGGACTCGGGTCATTGTACACACACTCCCCGAGTGTGGTAGTCCTCGAATCACTGCGGCGGGAATGGTGCTGCCGAAGAGTTATGCGTAGGCGCCGGGCGGTGCGGCAATGGGGTGGGACCTCATTTCCGAGGCAATAATGGATTGTGTTCATATGCTAAATGGAGGCAATCCTGCATCAAAGCGGATTTATGATGCTAAAAGGCTTTCATTGTCGCCCGCGCGGAGTTTGGTAAATCGAGGAATAACGAGGTGTCGTCGCATGGTTGATGTTTCGATTATCACGGCATTTTCTGACTTTGGCATACACAATTTCCATTCATGGAGAATTTTATGTCGCTTTTATATCGGCTCAAGTCGTGCGAAAATCCGTAAATTGCTTTGGCCCGTGAATCAGTGTGATTTAGCTTTAATCGGGACCCAGCTGCTGATCGATGGAACCCGAACCTCTGTGCAAGATTACTCTTGCGGGTTTCCATTTGTCATTCTTTCGGTGGGTATTGGCACTGCTGTGATTTCGGACACTTTTACTTCAAACTGGTCTGGTTAGCCATGCATTAGAAGTTCTAGTCGATTTCGTTGGTGATTTTATGTCTTGACGTTTTATTTTTTTTGCTCAGTCTTGTATACCACAAACATGACTCACATTGAAACTCGATTTTCGTGGCGCAAATTAAATGCATGGACTCACATATACTCTCATGTACTATTCTGCAGCGGATAGTGTCCACTCTTGGGTAATCGCTATTAGCTTACGAGATTTCCTTCTGAATTCGTAGAAATCCACAGAAGTACAAAAGTGCTGCTTGCAAATCACTTGTTGACTTCCCAGAAACTAGAACCAAATGTATGAGCACTTGCGGCATGGAGCTTAATGACGCTAAGTCCGTTCATATAAATTGTACGTATAAGAACTTAAATAACTAACCCATACACTCTGCTCCTAACGGACACCCCTCATAAGCGGACACCTCTACTAACCGGAGAAATTTCAAAGAGCGGCATTATTTTCACGATTTTTAATGTAATTAATTCCCTCATGAATGGACTTCGGTTATAAGACGGAAGCAGACACCAATTTTCATAATTTCGCTCTCTCTTAAAAGGACAATACATGGGTACATGTTCCACCATATCACTTTATGCATTTAATTCCATTTTAAAATAAAATTGTATACCATACATGCATGTGTCTATTGTGTTTATTTTTTCAAGGTTGTTAATGTAGAATTTTCTCTTATAGCCGGACAACTCTCTTCTTTTGGTACCGTAAGTGTCCGCTTCTGTAATTGTATTCATGAAAAGAATGCTTGTCGCACCCTAGTACATAAGAAAGTAACTTTTTCCGCCGTCTTCAAAGGATTAACAAGGAATCCTGGACCTGGCACGGTGAATTCATACCGCGCTTAGTTGCTGTGTTAACAGTAACTTTCAGTGCAGAATCTCTTGCCAAACGCTTCTTAACCAAGAAAGTGAAATTGCTGGATATGTGTCCACAGTGGAATTCGGTTATAACGACCACTCACGGGAGACGAATTTTCCGTCGTTGTAACCGGATGTCGCTATATCAGAATGGAAAAAAAAAATCTAATTTTTATTTATATTTTATATGTTGTGTTGTTATTTTATTTAAATGAAAAGAAAGTACATATATATGTATGTACACACAAAGTTAAATTTTTTTCTTTTTAAAAATAATAATATCGGTGGCGCTACAGCCCGTAGGCCGCCAGGGCCTAGCTTCTCAGCAACCACTCGTGCTGTGCGTGCTATTGTTCTATCCTACAGTTTTATACCAACTCCGAAGTTTGAGAAGCTTTTTCTAGACAGTTATACTCTTTGAGCATTGTCAGTGACTCGAAAGAGGTGGGGCCGTGAAAAGTATTTTATTGTCGTACCAGGAATCGAACCTAGACAGGTAGGTCCAAGTGCGTAGGTGTCGACGCACATACCCACAACGCCACGGGCCACCTTTTTTTCTTTTTAGTACATACAACATTACGACTCCGTTCTTTTAAAAAAAATCTGTAATACTCAACTGGCGTTTATTTTTACGATAAAGAAGTTCTAACTTCTTCTCAACTTGCAACACATTATTTGTTAAGCCTGACGCTGCGTTAGCGAAATAACAGTATTCTTTTACCAGACCTATTGCACTTAATGCCTCGGCTATTGAAGGGCGTGTTTTTTTTTTCAGGACCGTCTTCGTCTTCACATCTTCGACTACACAGCGGTTGTATTTAACCATAGGAACGTAAATGAAGCTGCAAGCTTATTACAAATAGAACTTAATGAAATAACAGCTTGGTGTCACGACCATGGGCTAATTATTATTATTATTTATTATTATTATTATTTATTTAAATAAAAGGTATGTACATTAAGATTTACATCTTTCTTAGTACGTAGTACTTACAATTTAGAATTTTTACAGATTTTTCTTAAAAACTATAGGCTTTGGGGGATGATTTCATGGGAGTGTGGAAAAATAGGGGATGATTGCACTTTTAAAATCTTTCTGATTCGATATCGATTTAATATTAGAAGGTAAAGAGTTCCATAGTGTAACAGTATGAATGAAAAATAAACGCGATGAATTTAAAAAGTTATTGCGATAAGTTACTAAATTAATTGACCTATTTGAACGAGTAAAATTAAGCCTGTTGAACAAATAATCCGGATTACGACTGTGTATCAATTTGTGGAGGAAAATACAGTTCCTGGCGTTAATGTACTCTTGGAGACGGCACCCCAGTAAGTCCCTGGCATAAGCAGAGATATGCTCATATCTGCGAATGCCATAAATATATCGAACTGCATCATTAAAAGCCACCTGTAACTTGTGCATGGAGAGCGAGTCAGGATTACAATATATTAATTCACCGTATCTTATGAGAGGTAGTATCAGAGCAGTTACAAGTTTTTTGCGTGTGACTTGCGGAGTGTAATAAGCACTGGGCCATAGTTTACGGAGGCAACCACAGATGCGACCAACAACCATATTGATATTATCATATCCAGATAGATGATTGCTTATTACATATCCCAGACTCGTTGTTTTCTCAACGGCTTTTATTTTTTTAGGAACCAAGATAGAGTTCGGGGATATGGTCTAGATCAAGCTTCAGTTTGGAAATAGGTACTAGCAGTGACTTAATTGGATTTAGTTGTAACCCGTTTACACTTGACCAATGAAAATATGCATGACATAGAATGTCTGCATAGAAACGGATGTAATAACGTAAGAAAAAGTGATAGATGCAACAGATATATCGATACTGTGTCAACATACAAGTATCTTGGACTCACCGTTGAGTTACGACACACGAGAACTCAAAACTAAATTGTGTCAATCCGCTTACGCACTCTTCCACCTAAAAAATTTCTGCACACCCGAAATCATTAAACAATGCTACTTTGGTTTAGTCGAATCACATCAGCGGTATGGCTTATTGACGTGGGGACGAGCGTCCCAAATGCAATCACTACAAAAAACGCATGTGCGACTGCAAAGGATATCAACCCTGGAGTCCAAAACCTGAAAAATATAATATACAGATATACAATTTAGAAATTCTTTTACAATGACGATACATACAGAACGTTGACGCAACATACAGTAAATACAAGAAGAAGACAACAGCAGGTCTACGAAGTCCCGAGATTTTGGAAAGAGTACGGAAGAAGGACGCTTAATGTCAGCACTTAACGAACTTCCCAGAGAATTTCGCTACATAACAAAAAATGAAATTTTAAAAAAAGTTAAACAAAGCTATCTTGTTCCCAGAATCTAATCTACTTGTTTTTTTTGTAATGTACATTTTTATTTTTTTTTCTCTTTTTTATTGTATAATTGTAACATGGATGACCGAAACTTAACTTAACTTATGTCTATAATTGCATCCAGTCTTCTGCCGACAATCCCTTCCGGCTTTGCAGATAAAAAAATATGTTAACAAAGGAAATGATGAATAAAAAAAATTAGTGCTCTAAAATAGGATTTTCCGCTGTAGCAGCAGCACTGACTATTTCTTCTAAATTTGGATCATCAGAATTTAAAATGTTGTTATCAACAGTTACGAACTCCTCCCATGCTATCTCTGAAGCAACGATGTTTGAATTGTTCATCAGTGCAATCCCTTCAGAGAGGGGCCAATCGCCCTCTTCAACAAATTGCTCATCAATGCTTAAAACAGTTAGCAATAGTGCTGCAACTGACGCGATTCCAAGCTGTGGCCACCATGCCGATAGCGTTTGGGATCAAGTATTCACAGTACCAAGGTATCAACATCAGCAGACAGCACATGCTTCTTTCTTCGATCGTGAACTCATTGAGCGAGCGTGACACATGTCCATTCACTTATATTGATGTTCTCATCGGGATCAAGAGACTATCGGTGTAGGAGTCAATGACGTATTCAATACGCTCTCTTCTGCCTAAGAAGATGGAGTAAGAAACATCATAAAATCTATATAAATAGAAGTAGAAAATTAAAAAGAAAATGACATTGATTCTTAACATTACGCTGTGACGATAAATTTACATAAAAAGCGGGCTGTATTTCGACTCAGACTCAGCCTGGAAGTTTGCACTTTTATGCTAAATAAAGGCAAAACATTGAAATGACTTTGAATCCAAGGCCGCGAAGCAAAGTAGTTTGACTAGACCCAACAAATGAGGCAACCCAACTAACCGCTTATAGCAAACTACTTAAAGTGACAACACTAACGAGTCCCACTGGCAGCTGTTGGGCGATTGCTTCCCTCAGACTGGACGGTACAATTGTTGGCAGTACAGTTACGAATTAAGCCCTTTGTCGTAGGGAAACAGCTCATAGTAGGTCCCGCCAAACACTCACCAAACCCATTCCTGGCAGTCAATCCAGACTTGGCCACTATTTCCGCCGACTCACCGCCATCAAAACCAAGACCGCTTTTGCTTGAAGTTGTCGTAATTGAACCAGTTTTTAACCATTCACCATTCGCTCCAGCTGTTGCGTTTTAGCTGACCGTTGAGTAGGCATCTTAAAGCTCAAGACCTTATTCAATCATCACATAAAGCAGAAACGGTCTTAAGGACTATCCATTGCCTTCTGCTTTAGATGTCGGCGTGTTACTACCTAAACTGGTCCCAGTTTCTCGTGACCATCCTCTGTCGCAGTTTACTCTCGTCGAAACCTTAATGCACTCATCCGTTGCCCCACTTAATCCAGCTCATCTCTCACACAACCGAAAAACCCGCCCACAAATGTTCGATCGGTCAGGTCTGCTGAATATCCATAATGATCAACAACAGACACCGCTTCGCGCCCCGCAATGATTCGCAAAATTCAAATCGATTCCGTTCCCAGACAGGAGTGCAATCATCTCCACCCCATCCTAGCCAATCGCACTGCACTCACCAAATGCACATGTGCATGGCTGCACATTTGCAATAACGACCACCCCCTCCCCTCTCCCCCCGTCCATGGCCAGTCGAGCACTCTACCCGATCCGCCCAACCAATAAACGGAACATAATAATTTATTGACTACTTGGGCAAATATTTGGCCAAATTCAATTTATTCTCCGAAACATAACTTAAATACTAATTTCGGGTTCGAGTTATTTAAGCGCACTCCCGCACATGAACGGTGCAGTGTCCTGCCATCCCTCCCCAATCCCGCGTCCCCGACAGACCCGGCACACAACAAGCTACAGCGTAAATAATTTAAAACGTGTGTGCGCTCGAATGCCATCCATCGCCACGCTGCGCCGCATCGGTTGCCTCCACCTGCAGCGAGGCTGGCTGTGCACAAAGATACGCCCGGAACCGCCGAAATAATTGCACACAGCCATGGACGGCTACCGACACACGGGCGTGTTCCCCAAAAAAGATCGAGTCGACGCGGAGCTGGTGCGGGGTGAGCTTAACAAAATTAACGGAACAATGAACATTTTAAAACCGCATTAGGATACACAACAGATTCGAAGTGGTAAACACTTGAGCTGCCGCCATCGACGTCACCCCGCGCGGGTAATTGAATATTCAGACGAAGGTACTCCGCATTTCCCTAGTCCGTAGTTCGGCTGTTTGGGCGAGCATTTAATCGTTCGATTTAAATAATTCTCCCCGTCTGCCGTGTAATCCAGCCGCCTCAACTCTCTCTCTGCCTCTCACCGGCCACACGATTTATTGCAATTGGCTGCGGGAACAGTTTACTCCGGCCCGCACAGCCATCAACCGGCGGCCTAAGGTACCCCGTTGCCGGTACCTGGCCAGCGGCCGTATGTAACGTAGGCCATCACCGTTAATGCGTTCAGGTGTTGTATTTACAAAATTGATATTTCATGCACATTAAATCGCACCACAGGCCTGACTGCGGCGGGTGCCACCGCCCCGGCCTAACAATGAAATCAATCACGGAGAGGGATGTAAGTGTCAGAGGGGCTGCGGCGGGGAAGGATGCGCAGAATTTGTCCCAATTTCGCTATCAGCCCGCACATCGAGGCCACCCGCCTTGGGGGTGAGGTTGAGGTTAGAGATTCCGCTCATAATTACAACACAGACGGCTGGATCCTTGCACACTTGTCTCGCTCAATTCAGCGATGCGCTGGCCGTACGGCCGCAGTCGACTGGAATCCACTATTTTGATTATTCCGTCTGAATGCGTGGGGATGCATGGGAATGCATCGGAATCCATGGGAATGCACGGGAATGCGTGCGGATGGACGTATGCCATTTGAACGCACAATTTACGATTACAATGGCGAAACGCCGCCAACCGATTAAACTTTCAATTTATGGACAATGTTGTAATTTCGGAGGCCATTGGTGCGCGATAGCGCTTTTGTTGAATGCATTCGGCTTTGACTTGTGAGCGGGTAGGCTGAGGGGGGTGGGGAGGGGGGGGGGATTTGGGGCGCAGTGCAGCGGTATGGGTTGAATGATGACATTTTCGGATTTGAAATGTAGTGACGCGAATTAATGCGGTAATCGGTGGCATTTTAAGGCGACACGCATGCATGGATGGGGTGTTTGAATGCGTGGTGATGGTCGGCGTTCAATATGGGAATTCTCGGCACTCGCGGAATGGCATGCAGCCGGCAATGGTGCAGAGATTGACACTTAGATTGCAGCGCGTTCTTGTGGTTTCTATTTGTGTTCCTGATTGGAGCATACTTTCGGGTTTGCCTGATGAATGCGATGCGGTTTTGGTGACGGCAGTGGACATTCATTTAACGATGCAGAAATGCAGATGATTGTACGCAATTGTTCATGTTGTTTAAACAGCGAAGCTACCTTTCGAGTGTATCTTAGTTCTCGAAACGATCATGTTTTGAACTGGAATCATTGCCATGTCAACTCCTGACAAGCACCACGTGATTCAGACCTTAAACAATTGGTTCAGAGTACAGAGGCACTTACAATGACACAGAACTCCCTGAAAATATCCGCTGGTAGTCAGTAGCAGCTGTGCCTATGGCTGCATGATAAAGCACTTAGGTCCATTTCAGTAACTTCTGGGATTCCTTTGTGAGAGGATGGTGCATGATGTGGGCCTAGTGATACAAAAAAGTTCCAGCCTTATAGAGATGAAACTCGACATTCCCCTTGTGAGTTGTTTTTTTTTAAGAGCAAGTTGGCTCAAGTTCTTTCTTATTGCGCACAAAACGGTGGAACTCAAACAACCTTAAATATCATCGCATATCTATGAGTGACACATTTATTTGGGGCTCACTGGCCCAATTCTATGTACCATGAGAGAGTGCGCCTCACCGGCCTTATTCCTCCTGAAGCGTACCTCTATCTGGACACATTTGCCCTAATACAGGATCAACAAGGATGTCCTGTCATCTAGCATGTCGTACGCCGAACAGTGGACAGGCGACTCCAATACGAACGGGATGTCGCTCGCAGTCACGAGGATCTCCTCCGGTTCAATAGAGCTATCTTTGCTCGAGACAGGAGAGAGATAGATAAATTAAACCAAGTCACAATTAAACCAAGGCACAATTAAATTTAGATTAGAATAGCTTAGATTACCCATATAGGGTCAGTAGGTTAGATGAAAGAATGATGTCTAAGTTAGTTAAGCTAGTTTTAATTATTTTTTGTCTAGCATGTAAGAAATATGAAAAAAGAGTGGCACATTTATTGTTGAAAGCCTCTCCATCCATAGTATGTGCATCAATACACCACTTACTTGGGACGATCTCATATTCTAGTTTGGCCATAATACTGCAAGATGTTTAGTGTTCCTCAATCAATTCAAACCATTCTACAGATTTTCAAAACCGATACATGTCGCTGTTCGAACTACCTGGCTGTACCACCACTTTGGCTGTATGTTTAGGGGGGTTATCTTGTTCGAATGTTCTTCCATAAATACGTTCTACACTCAAATCCTATTTATCTTAGTTTCATCACCAAAAAGGACATTGTTATAATTTCGATTATTCGCTAAGACTTGGTTTAAAGTGGCAAAACTTAACCCATTGTTTTATGGGCCTTTTCTTGCAATTCTTTCATGCAAGTTTCTTTCTTAGGTTCGAATCCATTTTAATAGATGTAGATGCTGGGAATGGATCCTTAAGTGCTTCCCCGACAATTCGGTTATCGAGCAAAGGTGTTTTTTTTTTTGGACTTCCTCTCGTTTCAACCTACTTTCGTTCCTTCGTTTCTCTGGCAGTGACACACGGAGAACGACGAAGATCATCCGTGATAAACTTATACGAATTGACTTGATCTCTGAAAAATTCAATCGGCCTCCTTCTAAAATTCCTTATATGACTTCTCATCGTGAAATCCTAAATTGATGGGTCTGTGGCTTAATATTATAATATTATATTATAAACTTTGTATGGACGGTTAGGAATGGAAACTAGTACTTTAATTCCACATCCTGTGATCTTAAGACAATGTCGCCTTTTTATTGAGCCTTGAATTCAAATGATGTTTTTGCTGTATTTTCCGCATGAAGTTGTGTTGCAGAAAATGGATTTCAGAAGCTTTCTACATGCAGCCTTTGAGAAGTTATGGTATGAAAAGTGGTATCAAGGTTACTGTATAAAAAACTATTTGGCAGGGCGAAGGCAATACGTAAACCGCCTTGGACACACATTTTTGCAATCATAACTGACTAATTCTATCATGTAAAAGATGATTGAAGTGGTTATACCGATTTCTAGGTTTCCGAAAAGTTCACGCTTAGGTATCTATTACTCACCTTGGCGACATGAAATCCTTCAATACTTTCGATTCTAGCAGCACATCGTGCAGTACACAGCATTCTTATAACTCTATTTCCATTATGCCAATGTGACACTACTCGGCAATAGCTCGTCTTCTAGGTCTCCACTCTCCTCTGGAGAGCTCCCTCTGTCAGCCACTTTGCTTTACTCTCTACTGCGCGTCCGAGAACCGCAGTACACTCTTAACAGGCAATAAAGCAAAGAATAAATTATAGAAGCAAGGAAAGTTTGGACAAAAAGTAAAACTCCTTGCGTTAGATTTTATATTATTTATCGAACAGTAATAATTCAGAAATGTGCGTAAACTCGCTTAGGGACACAAGTGTGGTATTTTTCCTTGGACGCTCGGGGAACTTCGCAAACCTGAGTTGTTGTCCACTGATCGGACGGCGGCTTTTATACTCCCTGTCGTGGTAGTCCCGCAACGGATTTGTTTCAAAAAGAAAGTGTTCAGGAATGCCATGCCGCACGAATTACATTATGAAATGATTTGCTTCGGACATTGGTATAATATTTAACAATATTTCTTGCTATTCACAATTCAATAAATTTGAGAAAATAATATAATTGGAAATTATTTTAAACGGTTATGACAATATAATGAGTAACATAAAATCATATCGTTACAAATTTCTATATATATTAATTATTCCAATGAAGAAGAAAATTAACCGAAAATGAACAAAATACCGGAGTTCTTAACAACGCTTTTTTCACTTGGTAATATAATAAGCTTTGACGAGTCTTTGACGATCCCCTACACCTACTTTGGGATAGCAGAGTGGGCTATACGGATGTTAACCCTTTAATGCTCAAGTTTTTGGAAAAAAAATTATGTGTTGTAGAGGAGACAATTCTGAGCAACTTTTGTTTTACGACTTCTCATATTACTCAACTGGGTATGTGACAGTTGACAGTGTGGCACGAACTAAAAATCTCAAATTTTTTATTTTGAACACTTGCTTCACAAGATGTATACGGAAATAGATTTTTTCGGAGTCGAATTCGATCGAAAGTCCACAGATATATTCATGTGTGAAAATCGCAAAATTTACAGAAAATGCATATCGTCGTCCGGCGCAGACTCAACTGTATTCCAAGCTTTCAAATGCAGTTGGACTCAAGCGGCAACCGGTGCATACTGTTTAGCTTGTATAGCAGAACGTAATAAAACTATTGGCACGCAGTTTGGAATATATTTGTTGGACAAACTTTTTGTTCGGAGAGTGCGTGCCCAAAATGGACATTAAATGGTTAATTGTGAAAAATCAGTAATATCCTTATAAATACCTCAGCCGGTTGTGATGATTAAATAGTAACTCTTCAACCTTCCTCGTAACTACCCACCTTGTCGTGTTGAGAAAGCTTAGTAGATGACTCCGATGACTCTGGAGAGTACTGACAGGTTAGGGTCACCCATACTGTAAAGCCGTCGAGGCTAAGAGGCAGTCAACCCTAAATTCAGTGGTGGATGATGACTCTGGAGAGTACTGACAGGTTAGGGTCACCCATACTGTAAAGCCGTCGAGGCTAAGAGGCAGTCAACCCTAAATTCAGTGGTGGAGTGAGCAACAGAAATCCGTGCCGAAGAATGATTGGTTGAGAGGTGATTCAACCGATAACGAGCACCTTCAGGTCACCTGGCCAAGTAAGTAGGTTGTCGTCATAGTAGATCGGGCTATGTTACTTGCTTAGCTTACTGTTACTGTTACACACCGGTTTACTCGTGGGACCTAAATCTGACAACAATGAACTGAAAACAACAATAACAGAAGCAATAACAACACGGAAAACGCACAAAAAACAACAACCAACAACTTCTGCTCAGCTGAGGAAGGTGAGGCCGCAACGGCCAAAAATAAGGCGCCATCCGTCAAAAAAACAACGTGTCATCAGAAGTGGCAAGTTCCAGCTTACTCGGATCTTGAAAAGGACCGAACAGGAGGACACTTTTCGTTGGAAGAGCGATCTTCTGGCGGAGGTTGCCAGCAAACCTGCATCGGGTGTGGCGGCACCAAGCCAAAACACACGCTGCATACATTTATCGACTGAAGGTTAATTCTCGGTTCAGGTGTGCTTGGCAATTGTACGTTTCTTTTTCACGACAATACACTCGAAGCCGTACGTGAAAAATAGTGCTTCAAACTTTACATATCTCATTCACCCAGCACACGGTAAGTGAGCTTACAACGACTAAACACATTTTTCAATTTTGGCGTACATAGGCTTCTGCTTGCACAAGTGTTTACTAAGAGACTACATTTATTAGAGATCTCGCGTCTCCAATAGGCGCGTGGCTCCATGAAAATATACATTTCAACATCAAGTCTCAAATGGGTCAATTTCGATGCTCAACCACTTGCTGCCAGAACCAGATCATAATCACTCCTTCTGGCTACTATTTCATACAGAAAACACACCCACAGCACACAGTCCCGAAGCACCTACCATTCGCCACACCCACTTCATCTATTTTTGAGTGAATTCCGAAAGACTCCCGGCCCCGAGTCACAATGGTAGGTAATCCCATGCCGAAACTCACCGTCACGTCTCAAGGTATCTCCGGCAAATGGGTACGTCTATCCCCAGGGCTTCGCCGCGAAGAGCGTCCCTATCGAAAGAAAAACAAATTCGTCAGTCAGCCAGCACAAAAAGGTCATCGTGACAATGGCAAGCTTAAACTCATCAAAGGAAAGGAACACTCATAATGTAAACAGCAAATGATACGCTCCTGTAAGCAGGCAGCGGCAGCTATGGTGGCAGTGGCGACGGACGGTGGCAGCAGTCCGAAGCGCTGCCATCACGTACCAGGCAGTGGGGAGCGCTCAAGGAACCTGCCAACTGCGGATGCCCATCAAAGTGCTTTTAATAAGGCCGCAACGGCCGCACTGTCATCTGTCAACGGATTTGTTTTGGCTTAAGGAAGGCAAACATAAACACCGTGGGCACGGGAGCGGCAGCGGGGTGCGGTCGATGGGGATGCCTTCAAGAATACGGCTGCTACTTCTCGAGGTGCCATTGCCAGTGCCACAGCCTGTCTCTCCCGGGCGTTGGACAATAGCCTTATTGTTGTTTGTTGTGTTTACGTTTTTCGTTTTTTTCCTTTTCTTTCGCTTTTTTTTTCTTCTGCTTTTTCTGCTTTGTGCCGTTGGTGTTGTTGTTTGGAGGAAGTTCAGTTCCAATTTGAAAGGCTCTGTGTTGGTCCTTCCTCTCGAACAGGCTGTACCGCTCTTTGGTCGGTATATCTGTCGCTTCGCTTCGGCTGCTGCTACTTCTGTGGCCATTGCCGCGGCTGTTGCTGCTGCTGCTGCTGCTGCCTTTGATGGCTTTGTTTTCCTAAGGTGGCACATTCAGCTGATTGCAATAATGAGGCAACAGGGATGATGATGACATTTTTCTACCACGCTCGGGTGCTTCGTTTATTCTCGGGGAGAATCAAGCAAAGCTGACGTTTTCCTTTCGAATGCGCGGGCCGGGTAGATGGGACGCTAACAAAACACTGTCATCGTCATCGTCACCGTCGTCGAAGACTAAACAAAACGCTGATTCCTTCCTGCCACCATCCAGTTCATTATTGTTTGACTTGCCCGGAGTCTTTTGTTGGCCATGGAGTACCGCTCAGGCGGCATGATGTTGATTTTGGATTGAAACAGACTTCCTCTTGATCATCCATCTAGCCATTGACTTCGAGTGGTCGAAACAAAGGTCATGACAGCGCGTTTGTTCGTCGCACGATATGAGTTCAATGCGGGCGGGGTGGAAGAAGGATGGGGGATGCCAACTGCCAAGTGACACAGATAACACAAAATAGAAAGAAGTTCGATCTTGATTGTGCATCGTGAGTGATTAATCGTCGACGAAGTTGGGCAGCAGTTTTTGCTTCCATGTCCAGCATGGTTTCCATTTTTTTGTTGACGCGGCGCGAGATGACAAATTGTGGCGGATACTTGTCTTGTAAAGACCGAAGATATTTCTGTCATTTTTCAAAGATTTATGGCAGCATTTTTAAGTCATTACCGAGGAAATGGTGTCCTGTGGGTGGATCAAAGGAGACAATTTGGAATTGATAACTGCTCGTAGCGGTCAGAGGAGAGATGCTCCAGTGAAAGTGCTTGCACTCAAATATTTTTTAAACTGATGATGGTTCAGATTTGTTTTGGGTTCTTCGATGCCCTTAACCCTAATAAGCCCAGGTCAATTTTCTACCTAATCCACCCAGGTGGTGACTCAAAGTCACCGTATAAGAAAAATGCTAATTATTATTAGAAATAAAATTTAATAATATTATTTAAAGTTTGTTATTGCTTTTTTATTTTATTATTGGCTACCTAATTTATTTTTAAAGTACAACATTGACATACAACTGATTTTTCGGAATGTTCGTTGCAGACGCTCATCTTGCATTTACAACATATATGTTTTGAAGCGCGACCTATATCATAAGAACACATGTAACACCGTTTCCTCTTTCTAGATGTGTCAGCTTTGTTGCCTTCAGAATGCTGTATTTCACTGATGATTTCTTTGAGTGGCGCTGATAAATACCTAGTCTTACGGCGTAAAATGTGAGGTGTAACTAATCCCATTTCAAGATCTCTGAGGAATAGCGGTCTTGTCGTGCGCTTTTTGGATGCATTCCAATTTGGACACGTTTTCATCCAAATCACATATGCAGCTATACCCGCAGCATCGATGAGGTTGTGGAAAATCACAATGGGCCACCTGTTTGACTTGTGTTTGACGAAAAATGCATGACACATCTGACCCAAAGAATCAGCAGCCCCTTTAGGTGAGTTGAAAAACAAATTAACTTCTGGTTTGTTTTTGTTGTCAATGCCCATTGTTTTGGTATGATACATCGTTGATAAGAACAAAACTGATTTGTTTTTTATTTGGGACGTAACTCACTAATGAAATTTTTTTCCTGAACCCAAATAAACTTGATTCCTGGTCCCTGCTTTTATTGGAAAGAAATTATTTTGGAATACACGCTTTATTTTTTCTTGGACTTCCAACACTGGTGAGACCCCTGCACAATAATTCATTTGCCGGATGATATGATTTAAAAAAAATTATCAAACGTCAGATTTCGGTTCGATCCAGAGTAAGACTCGGAAAGTATCAACACCACATTCTTCGCTTGATTACAATCTCCTTTTTTTCCCTTCCTTTATAAGGAAAGGAATACCAAACAAGGGATAAGATGCAGAGCTATCCCAAATCCACCAGATTTTCATGCTTTGAAGGGATGTATTGTTTGAATTGCACTCTACCTCGGAAGGGGACCAGTTGCTCATCAATTGTAAGGTTCATACCAGTCACATACGTCTTCTTCAAATTTGTCATTACACAATTCCAGAGTTCCCTTATTGGTGCCAATTTGTCTCTCTGTCGTCTATCTGACCTAGTTTATGTGTCATCGAACCGTAAATGTTGCGAAATCTTGGCGAACCGATTCTTTGACATTGTTGGCCTGAACACTGGATGGCCATGAACTTCATCCCAGAAGTCTGTGAAGTCAAAAATACCTTCCTTTTTAGTGAATAAGTACTCCTTTAAAACTTGTTATTTCAATGTCGTTCAAAAGAAGGCGAATGTATCACTTACGTCACATACGTCGTCAAGATGCTTTCCAAGCGATAAAACAACTTTATCTAATTGGTACCTAATAATGTTATGGCTGACCTATCTTCCTTGACTGAACGGTTCAGACTTGCATTCAGTTAAATCCTTCTCAAGATATTTTTCAGCTTCAATGTTTCTCGTCATCTAGCTCTATTTCATCGGCCAATTCCTCAAAGATTTCGGTAGCATCTTCCTCACTAACGTCAGAATCCAACTAACCAAAGTCAATTTCGTCGTTTATATCCAAACCATCATTGCCCGCGTCAGCTTCTATCGCCCTTCTTATATCCTCATGCGTAAGATAATACAGGTGACTGTAAGTCACCACCTGGGTGGATTAGGTTGGTACACAATGATAACGGTATATGTTTCTTAAAGTATTACATTCTTAACTTTTTTTTCATTTCTACGTAGTGTTTAGGAAAACAAAGTCAATGAGTTCGAATGGGATTGCTTTTTCAAAATTTTGTGAAAATTACTTTCGAAACTTAAACAGTGACCCAAAGTCACAGGGTGGGCGGATTAGGGTTAATTAGGTTCAAGGACCTGAGCTGATCTTTGGTCAGGAACAGTCAGATAAAACTAGCTAAGGGGCAAACTTGATTCAGGAATGATGTGGTGACTAAGAAACGTCAAAATCATCATCACCCAGATTTGTTTTTCCTCGCTTAACAGCAAGTCTTGTTCCTCGCCATAGGAGTTATCTGCCTTGGAAGGATGATGTTTCTAGTCACAGAAAGGCTAGCTCACACCACAAGTCAAAGCCGAGATAATCCCCATCCACACCGGCCTGCTAATCTTAAATTGATGCTGAAACATGATTTGCTGCTCACTTAGTCGAGCCGGAAACAGGGATTGCACTCAACGTCCATCCCCCTATGTTCAGCATAATCCCCGTCATTATTCAAATTTGTTCAATTTGCTCCCCCATCGTCAGCGCGCGTAATTTTCTGCCCGATGCGTACCCTGTCCACTGGCGAATCACACATCGAGTCAGTCTGAATCAGCTCGAATCAGCCCCCCATGGTGTCAAACAAAAGCAGCGTAACATTGTCCAAATGACAGCTCATCCCCTTCCTTGTCGGCCACAGCCCACAGAAAATAAAAACAGAACACACACCGAAACGGGGTTTTATCTCGGGCACAGGCTCTCTGCGCCCCGTGCGATACGGCTCCCGAGTCACCATCGCCATCTCCATGTGAGTAATTTATTTCTGTGATTTTCCGACGGCGAGGAAATTGCTGTTATTGCTGAATTTTCAAAATGGCCAGCCGCACCAAACCGCCGAGTGGGGTGGCGCGATGCAACGATGGGGTGATTTATTGCAACTCGGCAACTTGTGTCTTTTGCAAAGGGGGCCGCTGCCTGTTGGCTGTGGCTGCTGCGTCTGCATGACAAGCTGTTGCCGTTCCAACAAATTCACGGCGAGTGTATATCAAGTTGACACCTAAAAACTAAATCAGCTTCCCTCGGCGCCCCCCATCGATGGGACGACATGATATTTTCCTCCCTCAGAGGACAGCATATTGTCATCCCGTGACTGGGAGAGGCGGAGAGCCAGGTGGATGGGGTGGGCTCGGTGGTCCGCGTCAAGGGATGCAAATTCGAGCCAACAAATAATCGAAGCTGGCAGTAAACCATTCGAAATGGTTTTTAAACTGCCAGATGCCTTCGCATTTATGAAGTCGCAAATGACGCCACGCAAGCGGAGCAGATTTATGGGGTTTCAATTTTTCCCTTTTCGTTACGGTGATGTGTGAAGGGTGTGAATATTTTTTGCATTTGTATTTTATCGCTTCATTGTGCTCAAAAAGGAGAGCAGAGCGTAATGAATGGAAATGAAAGGAGAGTCAATAAACTTTATGGGCTTGCAGTTGTTTTAGGCCTTAAAGCTAAATGCCAGCTTTATGACGGTATTCAATGGGAAATGAAACATTTTAAGGGCCATCTCTGCAGATGCAATAGAACGGCAGTAGCAGATGACGAAAGTCGATTGCCAAGGAGTTTTGGGAAATCGAAAATGGCATTCGAAATGGGCTTCAATCGATTTTTAAAAGCTTTCGATTTTATTCCATTTTAGTGGCTATGAAATTTAATTTATAAAAATCAGGGTTTTGTCTTGGATCTATCTTGCTGGATGACACACACAAAAAATGCACAAGTGAGTCTAAGGCGATGCAAGTAACCTCCAATCGGACAACCAATTACTGCAGGGAGTGCTTTGTGAATTGTGAAACGGCTTTAAAATCCACGAACCGGCAATGAACGCAAGCATAAATCGGTGGACCTAGTGGTTAGCAAAAAATGCGGCCATTGGTCGAAGATGGTGACAGACAGGCAGGAAGGAAAACGTGCTCTCTTCAAGTCGACTTCTTGACATTGTTTTTCATGTATTTCAAATTCACTTGCCGAAGAAACCTAGGATCAACATCAACCAGTCACATTCACGCAACCGAAAAAGATACTCCTGATGATTCCTGACTAGGTTGACCATCCCAGCCGGTGTAAAGAATCAAACCGCCACTCGCTCAGATTTAAAGTAAGAGACGAACGACTAGGTTCTGGAGTCTGGGAACGAAATGTGCAGCTACTAAGCCACGAGGCCACTTTGACGCCAAGGCCTGGTTAGAAAAAGTTTCAAGCGATGGTAGTAAACTTCAATCTCGAAGGATTAACGGTTTGTCTTACAAGACCCTTGTTTTGCCAGTCTTGTAAAATGGATCCGAAGATGATTTCTGGTGTCTTCTAAAGAAGAAATATGCTTCGGATATGGTATGGTACGTGAATGTAGAAGAAGACCGGGACGACTAAGAGTAGTTGGCAGTATTAGCTCGGACATAGGTTCCAAGAGCCGGAGGAGGTGCGATGATAATGAAAATCAAGAGGAGGAGTATCCTCTTAATCCTTTTGACCTTCAAGACGTCAGAGAAACTTTGTGGATGGGTAGACACCGCCCATCAACACGGCGTAGGATAGATGAAGACAAAGAGAATTCCCCAAAGGACACCACACGGCTTCTTTCCGTCAAGCCACAAACCTAACCCAATCCATGCGCCATAAATCGGCTTCAAATGGAAAAGTCTGATAAGATTTCTGTGACATGTGGTTTTTCCGAACAAAGTAAGTGTCATCCATATGATGGTGCAGTCAAATGAAATTTTGTTCTGGCATCTGAATTGAACCAAGAAGGTGTTGCACAATACTTAACAAAGAATACTGAAACACCCGCAGGGTATTAGAACTGCCGGACATTCTTCGGCCAGAGTTAAACATTTCTTCCGGCACTACTTTCCAGCTCATAGTGATTCCATTGTGGTAACTTTTTTGAGTTTTTGAAGTTTAATGTGAGTGAAATGGCAGCATGGCCAGAGTTGAGCTTTATAAGTTCGTGAGAGAATTCGGCAACAACAAATAAACTAATAAGACTATGCAGGCTGACAATGGCCAACGTTTCAAGGCAAGTTAAAGTAGCCGGTTTGATAACCAGACTTCCACCAAGGGAATGAGCTGACATGGGTCCTCTTCAACTTGAAGCAAACCGAATCTCTGTCACATCAACAAGAGGGACTATTGTCACCAACTCTACGCTATTACTGGCTTACGCAACAATGACAACAATCAAGTAAGAGTGGCATGAGTTTTAAAGTAGGGCTACCACCTCGGGTTAGTAGTAGCAGCCGATGAAAAGATGGAATAAGAAATACGCGGACGGTTGCTGAAGTCCACTTGAGTCTGCCAAGGCTTTTAAATACAGACATCTCACCAGAGCTTCGAGACTGATGTTGTATAAGATTGTGGTGTTCCCAGTACTCACTTATCGATCCGAGACTTGGGTGCTCTTTTCTTTCGAACGTGGCTAACAGATCAGAGTGGTGATCGATTTGTGAGTTACGTTCTGGTCTCTCAATGTCAATGCAGTCCCGTCTATCGCAACCATTTCGGCCTGAAAGGCGCTACGTTGTCTCTTAGTTCCAGAGGTCTTGGATGTGGACAGTTTAAATGAAGTACATATTAATTTAAATTAACACGTCTTGACTTTATTTATTTTTAGGTACATTATCTCACAGTTTTTTTTTCGAACTTACATCTATGTCGGCACTTAAAAGATGTACCCATATCCCATATTAAATATGATTCAGCTCGGTTGCGTTCAGCGGGAAACGAATAAACTGTATTTAAATCCATAAGATAATGGAGTGCCCCAAGGTAATGTTCTTAGTCCCCTCTTTTATTTGACTTTATACAAGCGATGTACTAGAAGAGGAAGGAACCGTGATACGTCTCTGTCCTGATGAAGTGGCCATTTTATTACGAGTGACAACTAATCCGTTCGATGACCAATGAAATTTAAATGTTCCCCAGAATGGACAACAATTTACCGGATCGCCAAATCCTCGTTCTATCTCATTTTACATTTTCGTGTATGAGGATCCTCACCCACCGCCACGGTTCAAATCACAAAAATCGAAAAAAGGCTGTAAAGGCTTCACGAAAACACCAGAACCATGGCCGAATAGCTTTTCCGCCGTCAATACAGTAAAATGTCGAAGAAATCTGTTATCGTGATTATTCTTCCGACTCATCGCCCATCATCTTCAACTATCCCCACCCCACCGAGGAGACATGGCTATCACTCGGGCAAACAGACGTTCAGATGTCGTCAACACACAGCTTAAGCTCAAAAGTTTTCCTAAATGTCCCCTTACAAGTGTCATTTGAGCGAAAACGTGTTCTTCGATTGTTTCGCTTTCCTGTCATTTTCCCTACATGTCCCGTACAGCGCGAGGAGGCAGTCATCCTCCCCGCCAATAAAGGGAAACTATCAAGCAATTTAACAAGAAACTTCGTTTTCTTTTCTTTTCTTCTCGTCGACGGTTTTTTTTCTTTCGCTTGCTTTGTCAAGGGAATTGCTTTCGGTTCATTGGAACCGTAATTGCTCGCTTCCCTTCGCTCATTCTTCTTCCACATGACGTCTGCTAGGAGCTGAGACTTTGACAAATGTGACACAAACAGACCGAGGTTCAGCTGGAATTTGCGTAAACTCAAGCCTGACCTGGAAACACTTGTCAGGACCACTAAGCTCCCTCAACTCTCGTCCGAAATGCAATTATCAAACACCGAAAGCTTTTAATTCCCGACCCCTTTCGGTTTGACAGACGTCTAGGGCGTTCTTCTCCGACTGACCGGCCATCCCGTGCCAAAATCTGTCCATGATGGCCGGCAGTTAAGACTCGGCTGCTTGTCGAGTCTCCGGGGAAACTTGGACTGCATCAGTGGGCGCCCGGAACCGTATGCACTCTCAAAGGATTTATAACGAGATTCCAATTAAAAAGTTTTGATTTGGTTATTTGCATTTATGAGCGAAACTTTTTCCGGGCTTCGCCTTCGAAGGGCCGGGCGCTGGGCCTGCCCAAATGATGGGATGATCCTTGGAGTTGGTGGCGACCCTTTGCCGTGGCTTGAAACAATTCCCCCGCCTGCGACGACGACGGCCGGGGTGGTGAGAGACAAACAAAAACACCGACTGAAAGAAGACGAAATCACGAAATTAGTTTCGGTGTGTCGGTGGGGTGGTGCTCGCCTCAGGCAGGAACGCATCGCAAGACGGACGCCGGACGGGGGATGTTTTCAGTCTTGGAGAAATTTTTCGGGGAAAATTGTTGGGATATTTTTCGATTAAGAAGTTTTTTTCCCTACTCTTCGGTTTCTTTGTTTTGTCGGTCGAGTCTGTGTTGCTTGTTGCAGGATTATGGAAAACAGCTTAAGCCGTTGAATAAACACTCGCCGTTCGCTGGGAGGGTGGCGGGTGATCTGAGAATCTGGGGGATGGGCGTGGAATGCAATTTCGGTGCAGAGTTGTTGGATGATGCGAGTAACTTTTAAGTACATTCACGAAGTGTTTCTCTCAAAGAAGGGGAGTATTTGTGATGAGCTTGCGGACTGCGGATGAGGAGTCGGTTTCGGTCTTGAAGGAGATGCATGAGGAAGGGGAGTCTGGAGACTTAAAGGCTATTTAATTTGCATCATTCGTTGTTGCTTAGTGGCGTAAGGAGAATGTTAATGTTGGGTAGAAATGTCTTCTGCAATCGGGAACATTCCGACAAAGAAGAGGGATGCTGACATTCACTGTGAAGACTTGCACGAGGGAGTTCATGCTTACACGGAGAACGAGAGTTAAGTGCGGATTGTGAGGTCTAAACATACAGTCGCCATCTTCTGTTTCCGGGCAAACACTACTTGTCCATCATAGCGAATGAAAACGCAACCGACTTCATCGATTGTTGGAGTGTTGAATTGGCATTAGCGTGTCCCAGAGGGTCGCTTATCCGCTGTGAACTCGACTTTGTAGTCATCACTTGGCAATCGATTCAACGCTTTTGTGAACTACAGAACCAATGAATGTTATAAGGCGTATGTTTAGTACCTCTATTTTTGAATTAATGCTATGCGTCTCGAGTGGCTACAATGATCCAATTCGATGTTGAATTTTGCCTTGGATCCTAAAAGTCGAAGGCGAAGTCAGAGTTCTAGCTCGATCAGAACGTCGAATTGAAATCACTTTCTTAATGTCTGCTGCATAATTAAGTCATTTGGAAGGATACATTGTGCGTTCGATAGAAAATGTCGTGATTCTGGTGTTTGAAGGAATGAAAGCAATGGCGCACGTGGCGTAGGCAAAGATGGCAATTCCATCCAGGCGCTTACAATCGGTTGAAGAGAATTTATTGTACCGAACTCAGATGTCAAAAACTGAATCAATATTGGTGGAAACTGCGCAGCGCACGTCTGCACATCAACTGAATCAATTTAATTCATCTCTGTTTGTGTTTAACTGAACCTACCGTAAGGTTTAAAATTTTAATTTGTGTTAATTATTTTACTACTTGCGACATCGGCCTGCAACCACTATCGATGAGTGGCATACCGAACAGAAGCTACAGGGATAATGCACACAACGCCATCTACTGTCGGAATCAGCACATAACGCCATGATCATTTTTGTATCTCTTACGTATCAGAGATGGCGTTGTCTACGGATTTAATTTTATTGTGATTTTCTTCCAATGCACCGGACAGAGACGAACCACTTACACTTTTATTGAAAACTGTTTGTGATGGTTGATGTTTACATATGTATATGGAGTTAAATTTTTTGAAATAATTCAAATTACATTTTAACACGACTCGTTTTGAGAACATGTTTGTGGCTGCTGATGGTAAAAGTGTGGTATATTTGATAAACACACAGTCTTTATTTCATGGTAACTATAAAGAAGTTGCAGCTGCTGGCAACATCTGCAGTTCGGCTTTTGTTAATGGAGCACCGCAGCATCCAATAATTTGTGACTCTGATATTGAAGTGTCCGAGTCTGAATCAGAGTCGAAATAAAAGAAAACATTTTTAATATTCACCTTTCTTGTTGCTTCAGTGATCCTTTTCATTGCGGTCCATTTCTTTTGAAAATTATTCCCGATTTCCTTTCAAGATTTTCTCCATACATTTCTATTAAGGGTTTGTAGTAGGAAAAATAAATTATTATTTTTCTCAATTTGTACATAATATTTTCGTTGTTTCAAATTTCAAATCAATTCAGAATAGCCAGCATTTCAGTAACGTTAAATATTCATGCAAATAAAGGGTAATTTTTTAAAAGCTATATTAAAGTTTTTCAAAAAAAAAAACACATAAAATTCAGAAAAATGCATGAAACCTTTATTTGAATCGATAGTACGGTCCATATAATTTAATGTTTGAAGATTTTTTCATGCAAATGTTGACCTTGACTGCGCCTCAAATGGTCCATCCGCTAAGTCCAATTTTGGTATACTCTTTCCAACATTTCGGCCGGTATCTCACGAATAAATGCTTCAATGTTGTCTTCCAATGCGTCAATTGAAGTGGGCTTGTCTCTATAGACATAAGCTTTAACATAGCCCCACAAAAAATAGTCTAAAGGCGTTAAATCGCACGATCTAGGCGGCCAATTGACCGGTCCCGAACGTGAAATAAAATGTTCACCGAACTCGCCCCTCAATAAGTCCATTGTTGCGCGTGCTGTGTGTCATGTGGCACCGTCTTGTTAAAACCACATGTCATGCAAGTCAAGCTCTTGCATTTTGGGCAAAAAAAAAGTTGGATATCATCTCACGGTAGCGCTCACCATTCACAGTTAAGTTACGATTCGCATCATCTTTAAAGAAGTACGGTCCAATGATGCCACCAGCCCATAAACCGCACCAAACTGTGACTTTTTCTGGATGCATTGGTAGCTCTTGCAATGCGTCTGGCTGATATTCACTCCAAAATCGACAATTCTGCTTATTTACGTACCCATTGAGCCAAAAATGAGCTTCGTTGGATCTTCAGCCTTTCTTAACAGAGCACGCAATTTGATAATAAAATTCAATAATTTGCAAGCGTTGTTCGTTTGTAAGACGATTCATGGTTAAATTATAGACCAAACTGAAGATGTTTGACGGTGAAACAAAACACGAAACGTGCGTCAGCTGTTTAAACCAGTGTTGCCAAAAAGATAATAGCTAAAAAATCACCCTTTAGTTAAAATCGCTGCCTTCAATAATCAATGCAACAGTTGCTTAAGTGCATCAACAATCCATTCCACATCGATTCACCATGACGCTTTAAGGTATGTTGTAAAACATTTTTAATTATGACGGCAGATTTTGATAGCTCTGCTGTTTTCCATTTTATTGCATTTTTTCTTAACTGACGCATCCGACTATCTAACTTTTTTCAGGTTCATTAGGATGTCGGGCTGGCTCGACGACGACAGGTCAACAACGAATACAACGTCTCGATGAGTGTGATTAGGGTACAAGGAGGAACTTTTCCCCCTATGGGCAACACAATGGGTTCACACGGACCTAAGTGAGACGTCCGCACGTCTACCCACATTCCTATCCTATCCTTACTGACGCATGCACGTTGGATAGCAGATTATTTTGTCTAGTCATAATTAGAGACAAAGTAGTAAAGAGATAGTCAACTTCTATCTCTCTTGCCCCTTGATTTCTTCTGACAGTGTTTTTTTTATAAAATGTTCAAAGACGGTGTTTGTGAATACGATTGATCAGAGAGCAACTGCAGGCTGCTCTAAAGCCTCAAGAAGTGTGCGTGAAAATAAAGTGGTATGCGTGCCTTTAGAGCAAATCAGTGATAGGCTAGGGGTTTTTTAGTAAAGACCCAAACTCGAGTTTGACATCTCTTTACTACTTCATCTCTGGTCAGAATTTCGTTGCGCATAGGTTAAAGGATCTCTATTTCAATAAGAATGCGTTTCTTCGTTTTTACTATCGGATGACACGAACAATATGTGTGTTGTATGCCAAATACTTTAAAGCGCTGTACAAGATTACTCCAGTAGTATGTTATTGATGCGACTATTTTAGTCACATTCAGCTGGAATTTGGTATTGATTTCTTGGACTATTTCAGATATCCAAATAAATCTGTAGACTTTTTGGAAACTCTGTAAGGCTAAAGCCACGGATACCTTGCTCAAGCCATTGGAAATGCGTTTGACCATCTATTGCCGTACACACAATGAATCTCTTATGAGTGGCATTTTACTTCAGTCACTTGTTTTTCATGTCTATATGGCGTCCAAGAGTTCCAACGAGCAAAAGACGTTGTAGTGATGAACAGGACATTCACATCCGAAATATTGAGCTCAAAGTGTGCCACTCTTATGCATATTTCCGAACTGAATTGGGATTAAATCATCCGGAAGCGTTGAGTAGAATCGATTAAAACTACTTCGAACAAGGAGTGGTCAAGAATGAGACATTGTTTCAAACTAGACTTAATGATAGGTCTTACAAGTGAGGACCTGATATACATATGTCTCTGTTCTCTTCTTGCTGTTGTGTCTTAATCTTGATTTCCAGAATTGGATTGGGCAGCAGTGCTAAGCTTCATCTTATTCTTGAATGTCCTTCCAGTGTTTCTTCCAACACATCAATCAAGCCTTTAACTATACATTTTTTCGTGCCATCGATACCCTTCATCTATTCTGCACCAGGTTCAGTACTGACAAGTCTGAGGATTCGTTGGAGCTCAAAATCTTTCACGTCAAGTCGACCTCACTTCATAACTAAAACGTTGTTACCTTTTAATTACTCTAAAGTCAGTCTCCTTGTCTGAACAAAGAGCAAGTTGTTACACACTCCACCAGCGATTTATATTACATCCATAGGTCGCTGGTTCATATCCGGCTCAAAGGATCAAATTTGTTGGAAAACTTATTTCAATTGCAACCTCTCCGCAACTTGTTGCACAAAGACTCCATCAATTGCAGTTTCCAGTGAAACGTTCTTGTCTCTAACATAGAATAGATTCTCAAGCCCGATCGTTAGCAAATAGAAGAGCGGTCAACTTGTTCCTCTTTGCCTACCATGTATGTAAATCAAGCTGAATTCGCATAAATTCTAGGAAATCCCTTTTATCTTCTCGACGCTCCTCAATCATCTGCACAGGAACATTCTAATGATGCTGCTATAAATCAGAAATTCTAATGGAGCGTGATCCCAAACACATGCTGGTGCAATTGATGTCAGTGAAACCTTGTCCTTCTTTCAGCACAACGCGTGTCACTTGGTGTAGCCGATATCGATATAACTCCAACTCCTTTGTATCAACTTCCGTTACATCATATTTGTAGCAATCAATGATTGCGCCCCCCACACCCTCGAGCAGAGAACCGTCCAAAGGTAATCCTAATCCTTCCAGTAAATCATTGCAAAGCACACACATACACTATCATCCGATAAAGGACATAAAAAGAAAATCCCGCCCTCTTAGATGTTGCAACACCGCCCGACCATGTCTTAATACGCCCGAAAAGTAAGCAATCGGAACTAAACACACACATGACCACCCACCGTTCACTCGGGGGTGGATAATCAAGAAAAATGAATGCAATAATCTTTCGCCTCACTTGCAAAGGGGGCGGATCGCTTTATGCACTCCATTTAGCCCTTGCCTTTGACTTTTGCTCCCTTTTTGCCGTGCACCCTCACCAAAAAAGATACACCACATCACCGCACACAAGCAATCCTGCTCGAATGACAAATTCGATGGATAAAAGTATTTCTAGCGTCGTAATTGCGTTTTCACCCCTCTTGCACCGGAAGCACACACACTGGAAAAGCACACGCAAAAAAAAAAAATGAAAAAAAAAATAAAACGAGATGAGACAAGGAAACACCGACGCGACAACCTCGAAAGCGGAAAATTGATCCGATCCCCTGTTACGGAGATTTGGGACATTCCATCGATGTCACACCATCACGACCCTCCCTCGAATCATCCCCAATATTCTCCGTTTTTCTGTCGTTCGACAGAATCAATCGCTCACATGACACGCTGCTCAAAAACCCTGCGATTTAATCGAATTCGAGGAATGTGCCTCCATCTCTCGCACAAGTATGCGAGGCTTTTTGTGACGTTTGGCGGCATCAGCCGCGCTCGGGTGGTCGGAATAAAAGAATTTTAATTACAACCCAACCGACCACTGCCATTAAAATGATCGGCCATTATCACACCGTTAAGCTGCAATGCAGGCGTTTTAAATGGCGCGCCATGTGTGCCGCGGCACCGGAATCCAGGACACTGTCCACTGCCCACTGACACTCGTGCGTCCAGCCCTTTTGCTGACCCGCCTGTCAGAACTCGCATGCGAATTTCATATTTAATGAGCGCCGAAATGAAATTTCCGATTGTAGTTCCGTTACGGTAAACAGTCTGTCAATTTGTCAACTCGCACCAAAAGGAGCATCAGACGCCGTGCCGCGACGGGATGACGGAGCCAACCGGTAGATGGGGCTAGGTGCCGGCCGTTGTGCTCGGCTCCACTCTGAATGGTCGACAGTCCTTTTCCTGCTGATGTCGCAATTATTTTGATTGAATTCGGATATGAAAGCGCACAATGGGCTCTGGCATGGCACAGAATTTCATCGTTAATTATGGCGAGGGACGATGAACAAACACCGGAGGGCGGCTGTGTGTACACAACGAATGTCAGAGAGTCGAGCCATATCGGGTCGACACTCACAGTTGTACTTACCGCTTAACAGGTTGCCAATAACAATGATTGGAAATGTGAAGTGGATATTACTCAAATGTGACTGACGGAACATGACGGTGGGCGGAAGGGACTGGTTGTTTGTGTGGCTTGATCTATTGTGGTTTAGCCGTAAGGCAATCGCGGTAAAGGAAAATAAAGGCTGTGTGAAAATGTTGGTAGCTGGGTATGCAGATACGATTCATGGTCAAGAAGAATGAAGGCTTTGCAATGACCGGCAGTACGGCTTTTGCAGCATACCGGTGACTTGATGCCATGAAGCCAATCTGTACATCGATTTCGGGAATGTAAGATTATTGGTAAATAATGGTGTGCCCCAGGGGTCCGTTTTTTCCCCTACACTCTTTCTCCTTCCTACCGAAACTTCTGATCCGCAACAATTGTTTTGAAAACGACAGCTCCGTCTCGTTTCATAGAAGTTTCTTGGCATATAGGCGCCTAGGTGGCAATAATAGAAAGGTGTACTACGGTTTTCTTTTCCCCCGGTGCTTGCAGCTTCTACAGAAGTCGTAAGAGAGAAGGCGCATATGTGCCAATGGATCCAAAGTGCTAGTCCGTAAGCTGCCGGAGTCCTTAGCGTTCACGGGAGACCAGATTGAAGGTGATTGTCATAAATGAGATCGATGTTCACTCCAGACTATGGTGCGGTTCAACGAAGAATGGGATGAAGTTAAGCGAAAAATGCATTTGATTTGCCGTAACAGCAGCCAGTTGTTCAAGAAGAAGCCAGCAAATTCTATGATTCAGCCCACTCTTGCAACCAAATGCCCCTCAACCAATGTTCACGCACATTTAAAATCAGAAAATCATTTGCGAGTGTCTCGGTCCGGGCGCCATTCGCATTTAAGTAGAATGCCCCATCTCCTCCGCCTTAGTTGTTGTTTTAGAGAAAACCATAATTCCTCTCTATCTTCGAACTTCACTCGACGAGAATTGATTGACTTCAAAGACCAACAAAACGAATTAATTTCCGCTTCAACTTCTTCACTAAATTATTTCTTACGACATCGTCGTAAACGCCCACGCTTCCATCTGCTGACTTAGCACCATTTTACTGCCAACAATCAAAAGTTCAAGACCCCCCCCCCACCCCTCCCGTTCCGTCTCACCAACACGGCGACGATAATTAATTACACACGACTGTATTGCGCGCTCCAGAGAAAGAGGAATCCCATGTTAGCTCGCAGTCGACACGCGCTAAGCGCAATCATTTCTGATCCGCCATAACAAATGATCATCTCCTGCGACACGACGACATTTTAATCCAGAAGCCAACAACCTGCCACAATCGCTCGTTACATGAATGAAACTCTATTTTCGGTTGGTGAGGCGTCCCCCTGAGTTTTGCGTCCCAAAACAAGGGGCCACTGGGTGCGTTGCCAACGCGCTGTCGCGCACTGCCTATTGTAACTCGCCGCCGGTTTATGAATGCCCGCCAGCGATCTATTTCGGATCCCGTGAAGTTCTCCATCCATTGTGGCAACTGCAGCGCTTGATGGAATTTTAATGACGAATTTATTGCGATCTCTTTAGTTCGTGGCGAATTAGGAGCGATGCTCGTGATCTGCGAACTGTGACTGAAATAGATGCGCACACCGGCTCGTCGCGTGTTGTAATTGTGTCCTGCGCGCTGCACGCACCCCAGTGGGGAATCGCTGCTGTGCTGCGCAAATGAAGTCGTTACTCTCGTCCGGGTTGGAATTTATTGTTTAATTAATAATTTGAGATTTTCATAATGGCTGCTGCTGAAAAGGTAGGTGTAGCCGTAGCTGTGGATGGGGCGTGCCGCTGTGTGAGGAGATGGAATGCGTAATTAATCGACGGTGTTGGGGTGCTTTAATTAAGACGTGCTGCACGCTGCGTTTTCCGAGGAATTTGCTTTGTTTTTCTGCACACTCGTGGGTGCACTTGAGCTTGGGGTGATCGCTGGAATGGATCGGTGAGTGCACCTCCTTTCGCATCCGTTTTGTCAGCGACTGCTCACTCGAATCCTGAAGATTCTCCAAAGTCAGCAATCTGACCGTCACCCCATTTTCGATGATGCAATCTGAAAGCAAAGGCAAAAGCCATTTCAAGAGTTTCATCATCTAAGTGCCACAGTGCCACCGACCATCAAATGCGTCAATTCCATCATCTCCCATTCGGAATCCACATCCGATTAGGGTCTTCCAGGAACTAATCTCAATCGGACAACGACATGCGCTGATGGAAGCACTGCGCCCGCTCCCCCGAGAGCAGAGATCCATCATTTCGATGAAATCGAACTCGCTCCGTTCACTTATTTACGACCGAATCCGTTGAAAAACTTTCAATTTCCTACTTCCTTTGTCCGTCCATCTCCAGCTCCTTGCTGCGTGGGAGAGCCGCTCCGGGCCGCAGCGCTCCACCGTCGAGTTCGGGGAAACTATCAACTCGCATAAAATCGCATTGTGCCCGATGCAGAGCCATCGCCGATAGAAGAAATCCAATAAATTAGTCTCCCAGCAGCAGCAGTCGTATTCTCGACGGACGCGAGATGAGAGTCGAGAGGAAAGATGATTGATGACCCCATTCTGGGACACACCGCCTGGCTGCTTCCTCATCCGCTCCGTGGCTCGGCTTAGTGGGTCACTCACCGTTCTATTGTGTTCTCCAGCGAGACACGGACATCGCATATATGATGTCATGCCTACCGGATTGCTCGCCACTGAAGATGATGAATGGCCTCGAAGAGTGTCGTTTCTTTTGGTTTTGTTTTTGGGAATCTCCCCCCGGTCCAGCCCCCCAACTTTCCGACAGCGCTACAAGGACACATCACATCAGCGCGGCTATAAATCACGGCTGGATGCTTGTTCGACTGCGAGATGCGTTATTGGACCGCACAATTATTAACGGCGTCTCAGCACAAAAATTTAATTACTCATGTCTTGGGCTTGGCTGAGGAACAGCACTAGACATCACTCCCACAACCCTTGGCGCGCGGAGTGAACATCGGGAACGTGACTATTCTAACACACGCTGATGCCGAGTCTCGAAGCTCTGCGGCGGGACCGGGGAGGAGCAGGCTACATGTTCGATATATCGTGAGGAGGTGTCAGAATGTTTTGATTACCGTTGGATGCGAGAAGATCAAAGGGAATTCAAAACTAATTAAAGCACGATGACGAGAGTACATAGGATTTGGGCGCTGCACCATGTATCATGTCGTTGGGGTGGCTTTAGCTCTGTCGGTGGCGCTCTGTGCGGCGTAATGGGTTGGAATGGCTGTGTGGCTGCGTGGATGTGTACTCCGACTGGGATTTGTCGATTCGGAATGTTACTAAGTCGCTACACAGTGCGACGTGACATTTAGGAAAAGTTCATCCTGTGTCGGAGCGGAATGATTAAATTATTTAATAAGGGACTGGTGTAATTGCGTGCCTAATGGCTGTGACTGATGATCATGACTAATGAGCTGATGGGTTGCTTCAATGTTTTCAGACTTTATGGGCATGTAGTTTGTCTGCCTCGGGGTTTAGCTGTGTTTTTCCAGTTGCGGAGGTACATATTTTAGATTATGAAAGGCTTTTCGAGTAGTGCGGGGGTGAGTGGTTCAATTAGTCTTAAGTCACGTGTTGAAGGAGCTTTGGCAAATGCCTGAGTGGCTGCAGCGAAAGTCGGGTGCGACGACGATTTTCTCTTGAAACTCCTGTTGAAAGTCAAGGACATTCCCTTGAGTAGTCCTTCATCATGTTGCTTAAGCTGCTACAGTTGAGTTAATTTTCTAAATTTTATTGCATGCGTTCTGTTGTAGCGGGCATTGGAGAGGTGACATTTTTGAAGAATATGGTTGCTTAGATGGGTCTGAATTTGAGTGTTATGTTGGCTTTGAGATCACCAGTCGCGTGCAGTTTATTGATGAATATTAACAAGAAAAAAAGGCGCAAAAAAAAAACAAGCGGGTGGTCAAATCAGAAGATTTCTGTGGCAAGTCCGGATCGCCACGGCGTGAGATAAGTCTGTCTTCAAATGGTAAAAAACACGCTTTTACGTCTTTTTTTAATTACTAGGCAGGGTTATTTCATTCCTCGGCGACCCGGGCTTACCCGAGAAATGGCCCCTCGTTTTGTGTTTTGCCTTTAATAGCTCTAATGTCTACGCCCAGGCCTATGCGGATAATGTAGCTGTACTGTCGGATCGTGCCTAGCGGCTGTGTGTTCAAAAGCGCCGGCGGCTCTAGACGTGATCGACAACTGGTGCAACTCAACGTGGTTGAGCACGTGATTAGCACCGCTCCCACTGGCCGCCGCACCATCAACATCAGCATCGTCCGCATCGTCATCCACCTCATCTGCATTAAAGAAACCAGCATCATCGTCATCATCATAATCAGCATTAGCGTCAGCAACAGCAACAGCATCATCCAGTCCATTCAATTCATGCCCATCATCTTCTTCATCAATTTCAGAAAATCTTACAGTGAACGCTTACGCTTACGCAATCCGTACATGTCAGAGCTGTGAATGTACCGAGGAGCAGCATGCACTAATGCCGCCTACCACCACGTCCTTCTACATATGGCCAACCACAATGCTACCGATCGAATTTCCTTTTGCTGCAGATCACCAATGGACATCCATCTACTCCAGCACACCGTACTCCGTCAGCTATCCGGCATCGGTTTCCTGCAACGCAGTCGCTTTAGCCACTGTCGAACGTATCTGCGCCACTTCTGACACTCACACTTCAGCACTCTCAACTCCAGCCAGGTGATCACTCACAACATTTGCAGAATAAAAGAAAAACCCAACAGAAACCAACAGTCTCCCCAAATGTTAACTCTTTTGTTCCGGTTTTCTTTTCCCATCCTCTTTTTTTTCTTCTCTAAAACGTACATCAAGTCAAAAGAAAAACAATGATTTTAATGAAAAATTTGTAAAAAAAACAAATCACAAGAAATTAAAACTTTTACAACTTAGAAATGAGCTTTCAGTTAACCCTCTTAAAACAGAGGTTGTTCTCTTCACGAGAAGGCGAAAATTGACTAGTCTGACTCAACTAGTACTAAAAGGTGTCACCATCCGCTTTTTCGATGAAGCTAAATATCTAGGTGTTATCATGGATAGAAAACTTCTCTGCAAAAAATACATTGACTCGAAAACTACCTAGACACTGTCAGTCCTCTCCTATCATATGCATCAGTCGTTTGATGGAATAAGCATTCGCGTAAATACGTAACTGCTGCTTTCTCTGAGCTTCAAAGAACGGTTTGTCTCGGCTGCATAGGGGCCTTGCTAGCACGCCTGACTCCGCTCTTAGTGCACTTCTGAATCTCCCCCCTTGATCCACATCACGGAGTGAACTCTCAAGGTCACTTTCCGTTTGTAGTCTTTGGTAAAACTAGCTGTGGAATTTCGATGACGCAAGCAGCAATGCAAGTGGGACGCACATACGAAGTCAAATTTACCTGCACTCAGGACTGGCTCTGACCGCAGTCGAATCTTCACCGATGACTCCAAGTCCCATGAAAGGTCTGGCGCTGGCGACTTCGTGGAGGGCGACAACATTATACTGCACATCTCGTTAGGTAAATTTGCGTCGGTCTTCCAAGCGGAAAACTATGCGATCCTAATGGCCACGAATCTCCTCTGCCACTGTCCCACTCATGCTTGGTCCAGGTGGCAGTTATTTGGCGCTGATGAGGTGAGTGCAGATGATGTAGGCTCTTCATAACAGAAGCATCTGCTGGTATTCCTCCGAAATACCAAGAAATTTCATTAAATGTAGCCTGGTAGTACAATGGACCAGTTTTTGAGTCTGAGTGCTCCAGTGTAGTGTTCAAAACCATCCGACAAAAAAAAACTCATTTTCAGACCCATTCAATTCTTGGGCAAAAAGAAATGCTTTATCATCTATCAGTAACGCTCTTTGTTAAAAGTGAGGGCGATCTCCTCATCGTTTTCGAAGTTGTGCGGAAGGATGATAGCGCCGTCTCATGATTTTCTGGGGGTGCATTGTGACTTGGTGCACTTCGTTTCTAATATCCTCTCATCCTCTCAATTTTCCTTTTTGACTTAGACGTTCATCCTTTTGGATGCGCCTTGTCGACGAGGATGACTGAAATGGTGGGCCCGGTTCCTATTGTTTAAGAACCTAGTCACCGAACGCATTGTAGTCGTATTTCTTCAAATGAATTTAGTACGAATCTAGACCCAAGTGCAGTGGCATAACCGCCTTGAGGGCCAATTTATTGTAAGCGACTCGAGTTTGATTGCCTTTAAATCTGCTCCGCAGTCTCACGGCCATTGGCGATGTTTTCGGCAGATTTTGTGTTCTTTATACGTTCGAGTGTTGACTGATTGAACCTCATGCCGTTCCTGACAGTGTCCTTAAAAATGTGATAGCATGTTGCATGTTGCGCTGCTACAAAAGACTAATGTTAATTAAGAATAACAAAACTACAATTCGACCAAAAAATAAACTGAAGTTACTAAAATTTCGCTTGAAACTAAAAATCAAACAGAAACTAAACGTATTTTTTTTATTATAAACAAAACAATAAGCTCCTAACTCGCCATATTTGACATTGATGAAACCAATTGTTTACAATTATCAATTTTGTTAAACTTTTATAAAACAATCTGCTGTTTTAATAGGACCATACTTAAGCAATGTCATGCAGGTTCAGCGACTGTGGTGGATTATCTACTATATTTCCCTAGTTTTGCAAATTGAAAAAATGTGACAAGTAAATTTGACAACTCTGCTTACTCATGAGTGCTAACTCAGACATGTTTTTAAACAACAAACGCGAAAAACAAAGATCTATAATTCACGGCGTTTCGACACACAAATATTTCCCTTTGTGTCTTATTCAACTCCCTTTGCTCTATTAGTGCTTCCTTCTGAATGATAATTATCGAACTATTTTGACTCCTTCTTTTAGGCGTTGAAATTTAACTGAATTGTGGAATGCTCCCTGATGGTGCTGCCATGGCTTTTTTAATTTGTTCGTCCGTAGCTTCCAACGCAGCTTCCTTTCTAATTTTTGTGGCTGGGGTGTAGCTATTTTCTAGCAACCACGGACAAAATTGTAAACAATTTATGAAATCCTCATCTCCCATTCCAGATGTCCTATTTTTTAGGGCCTTGCACCAATTTCCATTTTTTAAACCTTTTGAAACGTTTTAAAATTATAAAGTGTCCTCCAATGCACACTCAACTTCTTCAAGGGTTTACTTAATACTATTCATCTTTATTCACACCAACATGGAGGCAACACTTATGATACGCTCAACTGCCAAAACATGTGACTAGAGGGTCTTCGTTAAACTTAACGAACATTATTTTTATTCACACCAAATGGAGTGTTCCCTCCAAAGTGCTGAGTGAACACTCACATTCAATTTGTATTCTCTTCCATTGGTTAGTAGAGGCCATCTATAAAAATAATGTTAAAATTATATCTATCCCTAGTACAACTTGTTTTTTGTTCATGTTACATTACATAATTATTATCGGAGGGTGTATGAATTTAACTTGGAGCCACTGTATGTATGTTCGCAGTGTGTATGCATGTTCAAATAGTAGAACTGCCAAAGGCCCAGTTGTTTCGATAAACCGAAATAGCAACTGGTGCTGAGGAAGGCTCTACGGCAGATCACCACATGTCAGTTAATTAATACCTATTCACTGTTTTTAGGTTCCCTGAAAGAGAACCTCCAAGGCCGTGGAATTAAGCGGAAACACACATCATAATCTCATCTCACACTCATCACGACCTCGAGCGAATGAAAGACCTAAATAGGATCGCATACATGTGAGTCAGGCCGCCGCAGCCATGTGTTTAAGGAGTTAATTAGAAATATCCTCCGAACGAGCACTATCACTGGCAAATCCGCTCAGCAATCACCGCCCACAGTCGCAATCTTCCAAGGAGGCTAACACCGTGCCATCAAAAAGTAGACGTGGGCTTTTCAGGAATTAATTGAATGACTGATTGCAGCCCTCTTAAAGCCGTCCAAAGGCCAAAGGGATGTCTCACTTAATCCCTCAGTTCGCCTTTAAGCTGCCTTCCTACGAAACTTATTAACATCCCATTCAGATAGACAAAACCCACCGACAAGCAAACGAGGAAAAAACCTTCCCAAAAACGACAAAAAGGAAACTGCCGGCAATGATGCTGACGATAGCGGCGGCGGCGGTGGCGGCGGGCGGCCGTGGTGCTAGCGACGGTGCACCTCATTGTGGTATGAATAATTTATAAGAAACATTTTTTGAAGGAATTTGTTCGTCAGAATAAACCCCGAGAAGTGGATGAAGAAGAAGAAGAAGAAGACTGCGGCGAACGGCGGCTGAGCGGAGGAAAAACGAAATGACTACGAACAGATAATAAAGTCACCCTAAAGGAATTCGGATTGTTCGTCATCTAACTTCTTCTCTCTCTGCCTCCTCCCATCATCACACAGTTGAAGGTTGCTTCCGACTCGTCCTTTCCTTCGCGTGGTTGTGTACGTCGTCATCGGTTGTTTTGGGAGCCGAAGTATTCGGCATTCCACCCACTGCCGACGCACGCCCTCCCGTCGAATGTGGAAAGGAGGACTTATCGAAACTGCGAGTGGCTGGGGGTGGTACCCCATCCCGTTATGTTAATGAACAATCATATTTCGTGAGCACAAAGGAATACCTGGCTGTCTTGGATTTTTTACGCTGGTGTCTTGGCCGCTGGCTATAGCGAGGAACGCGCCGGAATCGGAAGATTCCACCGCAAAACAATTCGGCTATTGTCCTCCGGGACATTATCAGGGAGTTGTAATTTTGTTTTCTTTTTGTTAGCATCCTCGCGGATTGAGAACGTGTGCAACCGTCTCGACTGGGGAGGAGAAAGTTTCACTTAAAGTCGAGGGAATTTAAGGTGGCGCCCAACGCGCGTGAGCTTTGATTAAATCAAAGCAGACGTGTATTCGACTGTCGGAAGCGTTGGCATGTCGCAGTGGTAGACAGGTTTGTGCAAAGTTTTTCCTTCGGTTGGATGTGACTGGAAAGTTGGTATTCGCAGTTAGTTCTGGCTGATGTGTGACCGAATGCGAAGGACTGCTGAATGAATAATGACTTCAGTCTTGTGTCAGTTTGATGAAGTTCACGAGGTGCCTCATTAAATGAGACGTTTAAAGGGCAAGTAGTGTAATTGAACGCCGATTCCGTCGTATTTTTTTGTAGTGAAGTATTCGGGACCATTTACAAAAGATTGTGGTCAGCATTTACAATCTCAAAAAGACCGGACACGCTTCAGTAGCTGAGAGTTAAGTAACTAAAGGATGATTTTTTAGCTATTATCTTTTTGGCAACACTGGTTTAAACAGCTGACGCACGTTTCGTGTTTTGTTTCACTGTCAAACATCTTCAGTTTGGTCTATAATTTAACCATGAATCGCCTTACAAACGAACAACGCTTGCAAATTATTGAATTTTTTTATCAAAATTTTTGGTGAATGGGCTCTTGGTAAGTTGGCCTAAGATCCACTTTTTTACCGAAAAATTGTGTTCAGCGACGAAGCTCATTTTTGGCACAATGGGTACGTAAATGAGCAGAATTGTCGATTTTGGAGTGAATATCAGCCAGAAGCATTGCAAGAGCTACCAATGCATCCAGAAAAAGTCACAGTTTGGTGCGGTTTATGGGCTGGTGGCATCATTGGACCGTACTTCTTCAAAGATGATGCGAATCGTAACGTAACCGTGAATGGTGAGCGCTACCGTGAGATGATATCCAACTTTTTTTGCCCAAGAGCTTGACTTGCATGACTTGTGGTTTCAACAAGACGGTGCCACATGCCACACAGCACGCGCAACAATGGACTTATTGAGGGGCGAGTTCGGTGAACATTTTATTTCACGTTCGGGACCGGTCAATTGGCTAGATCGTACGATTTAACGCCCTTAGATTTTTTTTTGTGGGTTTATGTTAAAGCTCAGTCTATGCAGACGCTTCAATTGACGCATTGGAAGACAACATTGAAGCATTTATTAGTGAGATACCGGCTGAAATGTTGGAAAGAGTATGCCAAAGTTGGACTACGCGGATGGACCATTTGAGGCGCATTCAAGGTCAACATTTGCATGAAATAATCAAGCCCATGCTCCCTAATGTCTGTAAGAAGTCCGCGACATTCCTGCTATCGCTCAATAGAAAAAAAGACTTACCGGCGTACTAACGGCGATGAAACCCTCTGCGACGTCTGTGGAGAAGACGACGGCACTGTAGAATGTAGAGCACTTCCTCTGCTACTGTCCGGCCGTTGCTCGGATCAGGTGGCAGTTATTTGGTGCTGATGAAGTGGGAGCTGATGACGTACGCTCCTCGTCGCAGAAGCGCCTGTTAGTATACCTCCGGAAGTCCACGAAATTTCGTTAAATAGGTTGCTGCCTGGTAGTACAACAGACCAGTTTTTTGAGTCTGAGTGCTCCAGTGTAGTGTTTAAAATCCTCCTTTAGTTATTAGTTTATGCTTAGAAGCCGACCACTGATTCCATAGACAACATTCTTTTGAAGAAGGAAGTGAAACAGACCAACCAGCCCAGCCACATGAACTGGGAATTAAGTGTGCCACAAGTAACGAGATTTTGCAAATGTCCTTCGTGCAAACTCTTACCACTTCCGGAAGTTCAGAAATATCAATTGTCTAGACGGCGAAAAGCCATCTCTCAATGGATGAGGCAAGAACTTTGATACTTCCGCATTCTTTGCTTACTAGTTTTACTACAATCCGGTGTGTTCCTGGGTCTCCAAAGCGAGTGGAATCTCTGGCTTATTGCACACACCAAGATGGTCCTTCTCCACTTGTGTGCGCCAGCGTGCGTCCGTCTTCTGCATAGCTGTCCCTCTATAAAAATATTCCACTGATCCACATTATTTGAATCCACCCCATTACGAGCATCTGCTAAATATATTCTCAACCATTTGGTACTTCCACTAATCGCATCCATTCCGTGCTGCTCGTAAGAAAATAAACTCTGCCACGTACCACCCATCGATTGACTCACGCAACAGATCTTCGATTTTATGGAAACCAAATATTACTCATGGGGTGACACCACGATTGCACAACCCCGTGCCGCTTCGATGACTCGTTCTTCTCCTCTCGCCCACTCGGCGCATTTTGGCTGATCATCCGATCAAAGCGCTGCTGCCGTGACTATTTTCGTTGTCGCCGCATTTCGAGGCGACATTCCTCGCGAGATGACTCCGCGCGAAGCTCTAGAAGCGTTTCGTTGTACAAGTGATCCGCAATAAATAAACCGAGAAGCCCCAATTAATAAAATTGAATTTTATCATTTCACTAGAACGCGAAAGCTTCCTGCTTTCTCTCGCAGCGAGCAGCCAGTCAAAAATAGACAGAGCACCGCCACCCGCCGTCGACGCCGCCGCCACCGCCGCCGCCACCGCCGCCGCCACCGCCGCGCCGCCGATATTAATGAGGACGACAAATTTACGACACATAAACCCCAGAAGGTGGATGGGACTTTAATGGATTTGTCAATTTTCAAAGCGAAACGACGAAGAGGCCGTGCCGTTCGAAGTGAAATTGAATTCGAATCTTGAGGCCCATCGTAAAGTTGCCCAACCCGGGAGCAACGAAATGACAGCTCTCATTAGCCAAAGTGACAGGCCGCCTGGTGGGCGTAAATTTAGAGGGGGCACACAAGTCACACTGCACACACACGCAAGCTCTTTAATTGCTACATTTTTACGAATTGACGATGGAAGGGGCATTTCTGATTTCGCGATGATTTATTGATTTTTAATTGAAACGTGGCAGCTCGGTGGGAATTTGGCGCCGCGTAAGGAACTTGCACTACCCGAGATATCCTGATGAACTGCGACGACTTCTCGGCGGCGCACAAAGTGGATTACAGTGTTCCCGGAGGAGTCGGCATCGTCTGGTGCACATGTTCATCTCCGCAGGACGGGGAGTCCCACGAAGACGATGAATTTTCAGACGATTGACGGAGTCTCAGAATCGATGAACTGATAAAAATGCGAAAATAATTCGTCTGTGTGCAGAGGATTATTGCATTATGAGACAGAGAATCAATCCGCCTAGCAGACCCTCGGGGGATGGTTTGGGAGGGGGGATTATGGGTGGGTGGCAAGAAGGAGCATTTTTCCTGCCCAAAGCAGCGGATAATAACGAAGGCGAACGGTGGGGGAATCCAAATGTGGCGACTAGACGAATGACTTGAATCGTAATATCGCTCCGACCGGCCCGGCAGACTGTGTGGAGTTAAGCCAATGTTATCGCCGGTGTTTGTGCAGCTTCTTTCCCAGTCGACTCGGGGATTGAATGAGATTTTCGCCTTCTGGTCGTGTGATGCATGAGTCTGCCGCGTGTTGCTGTTGGACGTGATTGCAGACAGAGTCGTTAGATGGTAGAGTGGGTGTCAATAGTTTGAGGAGGGAATAAATTACGGTTGGACCGGCGGTTAAATTGAGAGCGTGACGTATTTCTGCCGTCTTCAGGTGGGACTTTAAGTAATTGGCGAACACCGAGCAAGCTATGTATTAGGGCGACTTAGCGAATTGCACCGAAGCGAGAGTTTGGATACAGAGGCCTTCAAATTCAATTGGCAATCCTTATTTCGGTAGTTCCTTACATTCCACTCGTTCGGGGTGACACGTGCTTGCTTACTGTTGCGTTTTCCTTCTCCAATGCCTCAGTTCAAAATAAATCAGTTTAACAGATGTAAACACGGCAGACACTTTCTTTCACGCATCAAAGTCCAACTGTTGGGATACGGAGATGCCATCGACACCCACTCGCGTTCCCAATCACCCGTGGTGGAAGAAGAACACCAGGAAGGTGAATGGAGGGGAAGACGATACGATAATGATACGGTATAGCTCGTAATCAAGATGTGGATGTAGTCCATCGACACTGTCTCGTCACCATCGAGCAGCTGCGCACCAGTCCTCCAGCTAAGAGAGTTGTCTAGTCTGAGCCTCCTGGTTCGAGAAATAGAGTAAGAACGAAGTCATCCCGGACGCAAGACAGCTTGGTCTTGATGACTGGACGCAAAATGGACCCAAGGCCCTCAAGGCAGCTATAGCTGCGGCTCAAACCCTTCATGGGCCTACACATCGACGTGATAGTTTCTCAATAAACTGCTCCTCGTAGGCTCTGGCAATCTCCGCTGTGCTCAGGCTGGCTGGTGCAGCTTGCCGAAAGTCGAGCTTTAAATCGTGCTGCAACCAGGGAATGATCAGAGTCGACTTTTGCTCCCCTGAATATACGGACATCCCGGATTTTGTCGCATTACTTCTATGAGCAGTCGATCGATTTGGTTAGCTATTCGGTCGTTCGCAGATAGCCAGGTTGCTGTTTGGAAGGAACCTCGTGCCTCTTTTAATCATAATACGTGCTGTCGCAATGTATGTGTGTCTGCCAAATATGTTTCCCTTACTAATGGTCCCAGGTGGTCAGGTTCGGTCTCATATGGTAAAGTCATATGGACGATCCCTATACTGTAACCGGTACAAGAAGACTCACTGCCTCCTCGGGGCGACCACCGGGCAACGAATGCTACAGTGAGATAATAGGTCCCACACCCTAGGCTCAACCTTGATTCTCGCGTACCTGCCTAAGTTGCTTGACCCCTGCTCTTGTACCTGTAAGCATTCGGCCAAAGTAAGCGACGGGAGGAGTATACGTCTAAAAAATAATATCTAATCAAAACATACGCCGCCAGATGCATGGCTAAGAGAGTGCTTAATCCCTAGCATGCGAACTCCGAAAACCTTGGCGACCCTCGGTTTAAATCTAGCCCTCACTGAGTATATCTGGCTCTTCCCGGTGTGATGCTTCTTTCCGGAATACTCGTGGAAATCAAAAGTTCTAACACAATTAAATAATATGAGAATGGTGAATCTCTAAATACACCAATTTCATCTTCGGCCACCATCACCACTGATCAGTCATGTACATCAGCTGACAAGAAGGACGGAGCCATAAGGGCACAACTCTTGTCTGCTGCTACTACAAATGAGAAGTCACCAGCCAACACTCACTCTGACACCTCTTCGTCACCTCGAAGCAGACCTCGCCTACGCTGGACCTCAATCAGCTGGGTTTACGAAATAGGGGCGCCTAGCCCAAGACCGTGCTAGTTGGAGAGGCACAGGTCCACACAGGACTGTAGCGCTAGCCGAAGAAGGAGAGGACTAGCCTCTCCTGGATATTGGGTCCCCAGCTTAGTTTGCTATCGATGATGAGACCTGGAAATTTTTCACTGGCCGTTAGTTTTAAAGTGGTGCCGCATGGTACAGGGTGATCAAAGTGGAGACTTTGCATATTCAGGTTCCGCTTTTTGTGGATTGGCTGGCAGCTTATCAAAGCCAGATGCCGCTTTGGCAACATCATCCAGACAGACAAAGATTTTGCATCCAGCCTCTTTTAATAGTAGTAATAAGCGCAGTTGAATTATTAATGCCCTGAGTCATAGATCCCGTGTTCTTTCATTAAAATTCATTTAAAACAAGAGTCATTCGTGTTTGCACTTTATTTTGTCCTAGACAGTGTATATATGTGTCCGCCAGCCAGATGAAAACAAATCAAGCCCAACATTGCTATGTGCTGTGGTAAGTTTTTAAACGTCATTCCTTGTCCTGTGACTCGCCAAATTCTGTGGTGCACATCCGCGTGCCATTTCAGGAAAATCATTTTTTTTCTTATATTTTTCAATCAAACTTTCCTTAAATCCATTAAAGTTGAGGCGCACGTGAAAGTCAACATCTCCGGACCACACCCAGTTCGGATGACCCCCAGTTTGCTGAGTCACGTCGCAATCTAAGACAAATCCCCTGCTGCACCTGTCACTAAAGTTCACTTCTAGTCTCCCTCCACAGAGTGCACTGGACACAATCCAGAGAGGACACAAATCAAATTATCCCAGAACTTACAGTGGTGTCACATTGTATCGACATTGCCCGTCCAGGTAGGGCCAGGGAAAACGATCTGAAGAGCGAGCATCCACCCAGCATCCAGGCGTGGTGCACTCTGAGGAGGGCCATCGATAAGGGCTGCCCATCGACTAGGACCCGGACAGTTGCAGAAGAAGAGGAAACCTTCAGCAAAACAAGCGTAAAACAGTCCTGCAAATGGACAAATTTATTGCCTGGGCGGCGACATATAGTCCGCACTGTGTTAATAGCCCATAAAAGGATAATGTCAGCGGCAATGAAAGACGAATGACTTGCTGCACTCGATGGCGGTGGTATCTCGAGTGAAGACAGAGCCACACGAGGCCGCCCGCCCGCTCCACGGCATCGGACATGTGAAGAAGGATAATCGAGGGTGGGCCAAAGCGAATGACTTTTCGGCCAAGAGTCCGAGAGATGTGCGCTCTCTCCCTTGGATACAACTATCTTACAGCCCTGGTCCAGACCTGGATGGGACGAGGACGATTCCATTGGACTCACTCACATCATTCGGTCATTTATCACGGAACAATGACCATGTACGCTATGGACCCTGCTGGCCGGTGACTGGCGACTGGTGACTGGTGGCTGCTGGCCACTCGCCGACCAGGAGAGGGCACGAGAATGAAACCTGTGAGTCCATTAGGGTCAGAGATGTCTTGTCTTGGGCGCAGACGGCCCCAGCTAGAGCCCTGATATCATAATTGCCATTTTATTGGGCGGTGTCATTGTCAGACTCGGAGAGAAACATTTTAAAAGCATGAACGCTGGAGCCTGGACTGCTCGCTTCACCTCTTCCAGACATCCCGGTGGCCGTCGTGCTGACCGGAGATTAATGGTCGCGTTCGCCGCCTCGGTCTAGGTGCGATTCAATTATTTACTGCTGAGTGATGCCACAGCGGGTTATCAGTGGCAAAAATTGATTTATCCCGAGAAGTCGTCGAAGGTTACCGATACCGGGGCGAAAGGATTTCATTACCTCGCTCCGTCGACATGCTGTTGACAATGCTGGTGGCAATGCACAGTCACAGTGGTCACCGGTCACCACTGACCGGGGAGGGAGCGAGTGCCATGTGCGCGCTGTGTTGACACGAAGGTGGACATCGATAATCGCAAAACGTCAAAACTAAGTGCACTCTATGATACCGAGGGAGGGGGGCGGCCCCTGCTGCCAGGGAAACACATTAAAGCGGATATTGTTGACGGTAATGGACCGTAATGGTGATGGTGTACTGAATGTCATTGCGTTCATGTGTTCGCCTCTAAGCAGTCCTTAGCAGTCAGCCGTGTCAATGGCTGACGATCAAAATGTGCATCAAGCTCTGGGACATTATGTTGTCTTGTCGCACAGCGAATCGCCTGACTTTAACCTGAAGAGGCAATCAAAGCGTTTTTACAGCTCGTTGAGTCGTTGCCGTTGGCCGAGCGAGCTATTGTCGTTAGCAACAGTGTGGTGGGCGATTTCCTGGTTATGGCATGGACACCAGATGCTACACCCACTCTGCTGCTGAGTGGTGTCAGATTGCAGTGGGAGATGGTTGCATTGATGATATGCTTGGAATTTACTGTTAATGACATTCGGCCATCTGTGTCAGGCGGTGGAGTGTGAGTGCGATTCCATGCGATGAGGGAAAGGAGGTTTCTTCGAGGTTACAACGGACACTTGTGGACGTTGACGAGGGGACGAGGGAGTACCTGAAGTTGAACAAAGTACACTTCTCCTTTTGTGACAGTACAGTTTGGCGTGGCCCTGTGCCTCAACCAACTAGCCTCTCCAGCTTGTGCGATCTGATGTTGGGCGCACTCAGTTGGTTTAGGTCCTTCTTCACTTGGGTGCGCCAAGAAAGGCGCAGACATGAGATTGTTCACGAATCTGCACCGTCCAACAAGACTGTGATGATCAGTGTCTTATATAGAGTCAACGAGATGGCTGGCGACTTAATAGCCTCGTGAGCCCAAGGAAACAGGGGTTGGCTAGATTTAGTCCGCGTTTGATCTTACTATTGACTGCGCAGTCTAGGCAGTCGAAGTCCTTAACTACCTCGAAGTTATAGCTGCCCATTGTGACGCTCTGTCCAAGACGACGAAGTTGTGTGTCCTTTCTTGAGAACAGCATGTACTTCCTTTTCCCCTCGTTCCGCCTCAATGCTCTGGCAATTATGTCAATGTCACCGGCGTTTGCTAACAGTTGTACGAGCTTCTGTAAGATCATGTCTCTAGACCTGGCGTGTGTGTCCTGCACGATCTTTTGATTGGGATGATGTTAAAGAAGTCACATGACAGCTCGTCGCCTTGCCTAAATCTTTTTTTTGACATTGAAAGTGACGGCGCGCTCTCAAATGCTTCCTTGAAGCCAAGCCGACGAATAGATGGTGAGAGTCGAATTGCACTCCTTCGACCTTTTCCATGATCAGCCATAATTTAAAGACTTGGTCGATGATGGACTTCCTCGGGATGAAGCAACACCGGTTAAGAATTATAAAATTGTTTATAAACGTCATCAGGTGAGTACAAAAAACGGCAGAGAAGATATTGTAAGCGATGCTCTTCTTCTTCTACGAGCCTTTCCAGCTGGCTCGATCTTTAGCCAGCTGACACCAGTTTCACACGCCAAGTTGCTTGAGGTCCTTCAGCGTCTTATATAATGTTAGCTTGGTCTTTCGAGAGAGGGCTTCACTACTTTGAAGCGTCTTTTGTCGATGACAGCATGTACTTCGTTTTGTCCTCATTCACTGCTAAACCCATTTTCGCCGCGCCCTATTCAATATCAGCAAACGCTTTATTGACGGCTCGCACCAATCACGTCAATGTCGTCTGCGGGTGCTAGCAATTGTACGAACTTTTGGAAGATCGTGCCTTTTGTGTTGGCGAGAGAGTTTTGCACTACCATGTGCAAGCGATGTTAAGGAGACTTATTCCTCAGTAGTTGGCACAGTCAGAATGATCTCGTCGGGGATGCTTTCCTCCGACTATATCCAACGAGATGATCTTCAGCTGCCTTAATGATTCAGCAGACAGTCCGTCCGCACCGAAGGTCTTGTTAGACTGCATTCTTGATAGACTACATTCTTGATGGTGCTGCCTTGACATCGCGTCATCTAGATCGTGGAACGGAATTCTCGTCCATCATCGTCCAAATTTAGTGGAACATTCTACCTCTTTCCACTTATCAAAGGGGGCTCTTCCCTTCGTAAGCTCTGCGAACAGATCTTGTATCTCGATGAAGTCTTATATCTTATAGGCGTCCAGCTTCATAAAATGTGCCTGCCTGCACTCTGTGGCAAAATGCCATAGTTGGCCGTAGGATCCTAGGGATTCGGAGTGCAATCTGCGACATGAGCAGCTGTCATAATTCACGTCTCCACCTCTTTGGAGTCACTCGTTTAGCAAAAGCGTTGTAGTTTCCCTGACAACGCCTCGAATAATGTTTGATTGCCTGTGCAGTACATGTCGAACTGACAGAGAGTTCTAGGAGACTTGAACTGCAAGAACGTCCTTACATTGCCTACAACAAGGAAATTATCAGAGACGTTGTTGGCTCTTTGGAAGGTATGCACATCAAGAATGCCAGACGTGGATTGCAAAGTGATTAGTCTGATTCGTCAGGGGATGGCTATATGTTTAAGAATGGGAGTGTAGAACCCACGTGCTAGCTGGTAGCTACAGAGAGGTTCCACCCGATCACAAAGTCCACCAGTCTGCGTCTGTTATCCGATGCGTTGTCAAGTAGGCTGTGCCTCTAGCCCCTTCCTTCCCCTTAGCGTTACCTTAGGTTAGCGATGGGAACCCTAGAACGATCTTGGTGTCGAAGCGAGGGCACTAATCGTGAGGCCTTTCAGAAGATCAGAGAAGTCATTATTCCTGCTGCCACCCTTGTTCTCGGTATTAGCATGAAAGGGTTGAAGTGGCTGAATTTGGCTTCGATGGGGTTTGTTCGCTGTTACAAACGTTTTGTCGTTTTGTCCAAATATGCCTCGAACGACAAATCCTCCTCCAAATCAGAGTGTGTCTCTCTGTTGCAATCACCGTGGAATCGCGGTTCTCTTTTTGCTAGCCTCATTCCACATCACTTCCTAGATTGCAGTGATGTCTGCTTTATTGCATTCCAGGGTCATCACGAGTTTTCAGCTGTCAAAAGCTTCTGTAGTCTAAATGTGACACACACTCTACTCAAGTCTAAAGAGGGCACCGCACCTGATGAGGGGATCAAAAATGTAAACCACACCTCTTGCAGAATTCCAAACCGAATGCAAAATCAAAACTACACTCCATCCTTTCCCGGCTCCGTGCGCACAATTGAACAAAACTGTGTGAAATTCAATTAAAGCACCGCTCTCGTCTTATTAACACCACATTACATCGGAGTCGAAAACTTTTAAGCGTCCATTAAAATGGCATCCATCCCCGCCACCGGCACACGACGACGACTCTGTGTAACAGTTTTCGAAAAAACAGAAGTTCCAATGTAACTCCATGCCCAACCGACCAGCCACCGACAGCGATTCCACCTTCGGGCCAAAGATAATGGCGTTCACTCCAAAAATTATTATTCACACATGCAGCAATTAGTTCTCATTTCATTTCCACACCCGAACCCGAATAGAGCCCGGAGGTCGTCCAGATTCCGATGTGATGACCACAGACTGCCACCGCTCGACCACCGTCCGCTTCTGCTTCTTCGTCCCACTTAACGCCGCCGTCGTTGTTGCCGCGCCGCCACCGTCTGCCGTCCCAACCATTTGCACATATTAAAACCATATTTGCAACATTACGCTTGCTTACCCTTAATTGAGCAGCCAGGCATGCCTGCCTAGGAGCCTCCCCCCACATGGACGCCCTTAAAAATGCCCGTCCGTCGACGACTCCAAACAAAATAGAACTCATTAAGCTCGAGGAGGCATGCAGGCGGGGTGGTCGTCTCCCCCAAAACAGACCAAAAAGGGCAAAAGCTCATCCAACCACTTCCTTGGCAAAGTGAAGAGTGGAACCATTATAGTGCTACCGGGTTGCCCGCAGTGTTATCAGTTGATCATGGATGGACGCTGGCTGAGAGTCGAAAGCCAGGAGAGCTGCTGGAGCAACAAAGAAGCAAAACTATCTGTGAAGCAATGCGGTGTAGCCCCGCAGCTGTTGATGATGACGCCCCTCCTCGTCCGCTCCACACATCTCCGAGTCGAATTTTTCGACAGTAGTTACATTTAAATTGTTTGTCTGGTCCCTGGTGCCCGGACCACATCCGGTTGTGGGTGTGTGTGTGTGTGTATGTGCGGTGGAGGGTGGGAGTAGGGAAGGACGGTCCAGCAATAATGGCGAATAATCAAACAGAACAGATATAATTTTGTCCACACATCATTCGTCCGGCGTCTGCATTTGGAGCGCCTCCGGTAGTAATCTACCAGCCACAGATGCATATCCACCTCACTGCTCCACCCACCCCCACCGTTCCTATTTGCATAGCAGACAAGTTTCAGGTTGGGATGAACAAAGAAACGAAGGCGGATTCGGATCGTTGTTCGCCCGTTGACTTTCACAACTTTTCACGTTGGGACGATGGGAAATTGCCATCCGTGGAGCGGAGGACTCTTTTCGGTTGGCAAAGCGAACCGATGTCCTGGCACTATCGATAGTTGTACGGACTGAAGTGGTACCGACTTGTGAAATGCACTCCGAACGAGCACTCAGGACGTGTGGAGAAATGCGCAACAAGACAAAGTTTTCGCATTAGGAGAACAGACAACACACCTAGACACAGGACACAGAATTGTCAATTTTTTTTTTGCAGGGATGTGCTGCAGACCTTCCTCGGAGTTCAATTAGATGTTCATTTTTGCTGATGGCTGGGTGGGTAGAGGAGGTGAGTCTTTAGGCAACTGTCTGCATTAAATGACGAGAGCTTGGGTAGAGTGGTGTGAGATGGAGACAGCGTTTATGCCACGGCCGCCGGCTAGGGAGATTTTCATGTGGAAACAATTCGATAAAACCATCTTGGACGAAGCTGTGGGCGGATTTAGTGAGATGCTGTGTAGTAGGGTACCTTTTTTTTGTTAATCGGGTGAAGAATTCGATTATATTCTTATTTAAAATGTTTCCCTCTGCAACGTCTTCACGGCTTTATCGCTTACTTGCCTAATGTTTTTCTAGTTAACACCAATAGAGGTAATTTCGATTAAACTGCCATATATGCAGTCCACACACTCCAAATATGGTCGCGCAGCTTCGTTCCCACATCAATGAGGTTCAATGCAACGCTCAGTGGTCTCCCACTGGTCTCATATTGCCAACTGGAACTGATCTCCTTTATTAAGCCACGTCTACGTCGTTGTACGTAGAAAACAAATTCTTGAATTTTTTTATCGAAAATGGTATCAAAAATTTCTTTTTGATTATGACATGACTTGTGGGGCTCTACTGAGGCTTGAAAATCTTAGAAGAAAGTAGCAAACTATATACATTTGTTTTCCTTTTTTTAATTTTATTATTTTAATTCAGTGATTTGATTTTTTAAATTATAGTTAATGTTAATTAAAACGTATCTTAGACGAAAAAATTGATCCTTGAAATTAAAAGAGGGCATTTTGCTTCGTGATTCTTGTCTATTTCTTATTAGCCTTTCCGTCGACATTGCTCCGATACCTTATTGGCTAGACTCGGTCACAGATTTGATGCATATTTCGACACTTTGCATATGCCAAGGAGATTCCGGTATTTTCCGTTATTTCTTTGCACCAGCATGATGTGCGAAGAAAGCGTTTCTCTCAATGACAATATCAAAGATTGATTTTAAGTTGTCTGACCACCATCTTGAAGAAGAGATAAGTTGAAAAACATGCTGCGGGACATCGATCAATAACGATTTGTTTTGGATCGAAAACTACACTGGTGTATATACTATTCCGTTCAGTATATACTATTCCAAGATTTTTAGATGGGTTACTTAAACTGAAAAGTCTAAGTAAACTATTTGCACTTGTGGTCCATCTTGAATGTGCAATTTTCCCAAGCCGTCGATTTGCTAGTTCGGGAGAACAGTAAGCTGTCTTTATACCTTGACACATTTCGAAGATATTTTTATTCTGTAATTGATCAACGATTTGTTTGTTCGATTTCAGGTTCATTTCCGGCCACAAGTGAAAATTGAGCAACATCGTTCGCAATCGATTGGTGACTTACCGATATGGCCAGAATATTCATTAGGGCCCGCAGTAAATCTATCTAAATTCGTGATGCGATGTTGTAGTGGCAATTCAGTCGAATCAAGTAGGCATATTGCCCACTGTAATGGTCGACATAATTCCATTACCACGGGTGGCAGGAGCATGGGCCTGTGCATGCAGGCCAGAGTCGTTGATTGCTGTCAACTTGACGAGATGCCAGCAACGATCCCTGAAATTGCACATGTGAAGTTGGCATACAGCATCCTTGTGGCGCCTCTTGGATAGCTTTTACAGCGCCCACTTAGAGGTGAACCAATGTATGCAGTGGCCCGTTGCCCTGGGGTTTAAACAAGAAAAACCATAGAAACAACGAACAACAAACCTACCCTACTGCTGACAACCATAGAAATCCCCAAGTATGAGGTTGACAAAAAGAACTATTTAAGCGCATGTATGATTTAAAACCGTGGTTGTGATTGTGATTGAAAAAGTAGCTACTCAACGGCAACCGCAGTTGAAATCACCATCCATCGCAGACTGCGATTTGGATTTTCACTGTGAAAAAATCGCAGTTTGTGGTTTTTTGTTCAATTCTACAACGCAGCTGTCAACATTTTACTTATTCAGAAAATTCATATCGAGATGGCTACATGCCAAGATTCGCCTGAAACCAATTAAACAGTTTTTAGTTTAAAGTACCTTTTAGTATCCTTTTAGTACCTTTTTAGTAACCTTTTAGTATATCCCTGCTCAACGTCGCCTGTAAGATCGTATAGAGGGATCTGTGTGAACGTCTATGTTTTGCACTAATCGGCACGTATCAGTGCAGCTTCAGCACCGGCAAACATTCACATATAGACAAAGAATGAAATGCAAAGAAAAAAAATACATTTCAAAATCATTTGCACGCTCTGTTCAACGAGCTAAAGCTAACCATGTCCGATTATGAATCTGACCATTTGCAATTCATCGCACGCATCACGTCAAGGCAGAAAAAAATGAAATGCTTTCATTCCCAGTGCACTGTTAATCCACTCAATTGCAATTAACATCAATAGATTGACACACGCAAGTTCGCCTCAAAGGACTCGAGCTCTAAAACACGCGCACCATGCTGGCGCATAACTCTTTAGCATTCATCGTCAGTCCACACAACTGTCAGTTAAACAATCACAATTAAGCATATTTTCAATTAACGGCGCAGAGTTTTTAACAAACTGCTCATGCAAGCGGCATCGCTGACGGAAGTGGACAATCGCTCGCCACCCCGAGCTCATTAAGCGGTCCAGCAGTCACGTAAATTCAAAATCTGATAAATCGGCAATTTGACAAACAGGACACGCTTCGATTAGTCCTATTGGCGATGCGTCGTCTGCAGCGACCCCTTCTTATTTAATTATGTCGTCCCGGGCAACCCGCCTCTGACACTGCGCCCAAGATCAAACGGCATGGAGTTAGTCATGCGGGTTGCATCCGTCGTTCTGTCGCAATGAATGCACGTCCTTTTTTGTGTCAGTTTTTTTCCTTTTTTTGCATTTTCTCTATTTCCCTCGCAGGAGCTGAGTTCAAACTTCCTGCTCACGGAATTGCAGTGCATTAACACCGGAAGAATGCGAAACGAGACAGATCAGGGCATTAAACAAACACAACAATCTCCCTTCCCCCACACAGGGTAGCACCACCACCGCTTGAGCATGAATATTTATACCAAATGCGCTGCATATCCTTTTTCCCCGGCACAAAAAAAAAACACATCCATCCACACAAACACACCCGAAAGGACACACAATTTCGCATTCATTACGGTAATCATAATTCCGTCCAGGATCTAGCTGATGCTGCCGCTGCTGCTGCTGCTGTAGACTCCCACAGTCGCAGCGACACTCGCCGGCATTCCAGCCGGAAGCTGGACGTAAAAATAATAAAATTTATGTGACTCCCTGTTAAGCCCTAATCCAGGCAGTGCCAGGGCCAGTGTCATCCATTCAGCAGCGCTCCATTCCTTCAGTCAGCGCTTTATGCAGCCGAATCCGAAATGTCCCAGCCCCGTTTTGCTGGATCAGCCCTACCATTGCTGGAGCGCAGTGCAAAAACCCCATAAATAGGGGAAAAGCTCCGCACCGAATCCTACTTAACACCTGTAAAAGTGTTTCCTTGCTGCCACCCACTGTGCAGGAGATAGTTGGTGAATGGGACCCCGTCCCAGGCTCCGGTACTGGGCCACCCCCCACAGACAGTTAAATGCCCAAGGGATTGACTGAATTGCTCGCATAAAAATCCCATTGTCATGCAGCATTAAAAGTGTCAAAAACTGGAGAGCGAGTCGCGCGGCTTACCCCTGGCGCGCGACGTGCGAATATGATTTATGTGGGCGACCATTAATCATCGATGCTGGGTGTGGCGGTGGAGCTGGAGTTGGTGTGGGTTGATTGCCTACCTCACCCCGATCCTCGGATGCGGGTTGGCACTGTGTTTGGATAGAGAGTTAATTACGCCTTAGTGTGTCCATGAGTGCGGGAGATGGAGACGCAAAACAACACAGCGGACGGCAAAAAGCTACACAAACCGTGAAAGTCTGACACCCCGGTGCCCGGTCCACACGCAATCGTCCCTGTGGCCGCGTATGGGGGTGGCGGTGGCAGCGCAGGAGCAGCAGCAGGACAGTGTAACCGAAGCCTTTTGCGAGGAAATGAATGTTATTTTTTATCGGTGTTTGGAGAAGGCATGCTCGGGTTAATGATGGCGCTGCTTGGCTAAAAGGACATGATGTGGCGTTGGACACTGAGTGAATGGGAGCCGGTTGGCCGACGGAGCTCCATGGTGGCTGGAATTTTTATTGTCTTTTGTTTGAAAAGGACTACATATTTTTTTTTGTTCTGATTCGCCGTTGAGCTGCGGAATCGCGGATGTTGTGGAGCACTTTGGTGGTAATTAAGTGCGGAATGATGATTGGATTTTGTTTGGACGACGGGTGGTTGCCGCAGTCCATGGAGTGAGTTGGTTGTGTTGAACTATGCTTGAGCGTAAAATGATATGAAAGGCAGGGCATTTTTTTTTTGCTGTGGAATATAAATTCAATTTAGAGATATTAATCATATCCGGATGGGATGGTGGGGTCTTTGATTGGAGTTTAAGCGATCCACTGATGAAGCGGCCTCTGGCCAGGAACCTAAAGCAGACGTTAGCTGGCGGAACAGTCCTGGGTTCCCGAGAAGATCTCCTGGGCATATTCGATTCTCTGAAGAAATATACCGAATGTTGTGCTTCGTCATCTTTCCACTGATTCGGTAGATATTTTATTATTACCCGGTGCCCTGTGGTGTAACCGATCTCTCAAATGGACAATGACACTTCTGTTAAGGTAAATCTTCCTTCGATCAGGCTTCCATCGTGCATAAGAAAGGTTTTTAAAAAGGTAGCTATTCTAGTTTTGAAACAGTTGTCAGAGGAAATAATAAACAAATATTAAAGTGCACTGATGGATCGGATTCAGAAAGGGACATGATACCACACACGCCGCGTCCAAGCTTGTGTCCGATATTCAGTGGAAACACAACAGGGAAACAGTTCGCGGGTGCTTGCCAGATTGCATGGAGGACCTCTTACCCAACTTAGTCTAGTTGGTTATAAGCAAACCCCTGCTAAATATGATCTAGGACATGATCACTGGTAGACAGCTTGCCGTGACGACTGTCACGGTCTTTGACATTCAAAATTGTCTGGAACAGGGGACACAGATTGGCTCGCCGATCTATTCAGTGTAGATCCACAGGTTCCATGCCGCAAAGCGTTTGACGACGATCTAATAGGCTACACATCAGGTCTTAAAGTCGCAGATATTAATAGCCTGTTGCTGTGTGACTTCGATGGGATTCAACGATTGTCGACGACTGGAAGCTGGTTATAACTTATAGAGGTTGGGAACTGCCCTCTTCAGGCCTTCGCCTATATCTGGCATCATGGGATGTGAGTAGAAACGGATCCATAGGGACTAAAGGTCAAACTCGTTAGGACTTTTTGTTTCATATTCGAAATTGAATTGCTATATAAGCTTAAGCTTCAAATATCTTCTTGTTCTCCTAGTGGCGCTACAGTCCGGGGTGGACCTGGGCTTCAGTCAACAAGCTTCTCCAGCTGGCACGATGTTTATCCAGCTGGCTGCAATTTCGCGTGCCAAGTTGGTTGAGGTCCTTCTCCACCTTTGTGCGCCATCGGTTCCTTGGGCGTTCTCTATTGCATTGTCCCACTGATTCGGAGTCAAACACTCTTCGGGCTGGAGCAGTGTGTGGCGCTGAATCCGTAGACGCCTCACAAGGCCCATGTTGCTGTACATCCCGTATAGTTCATGGTTGAATCTTCTTCTCCGAAACCATCAACGCAAACAGGAGCAAAGATGGAGCGCTGAACTTTTCTCTCGAAAAAACCAAGGACTTCTTCATCTGCTCTTGACATTGTCCAGGCTTCTGCGCCATAGAGCAGGGGCAGGGATGATCAGGGTCTTATATAATGTGAGCTCTACTACTCAATTGCCTCTTGAGCCTAAAGAAACAGCGATTGGCAAGAGTTATTCTGGGTTTGATGTCGGTACTGATGGTGCTAGTACTGTTAACTTGGGTGCCGAGGTAGACGAAGTCCTTAACTACCTCGAAGTTAGTTACATCTGCCTACGGTGACGTTCTGGCCGAGTCGTCGATGTTGTGCGTCCTTTCTCGATGACAGCATGTTCTTCGCCTAAAGCCATTCGTCAACAACCTGGTCGGTTCATACCAGTTTGGCCAGTTGGCCAGGAAAATCCACCATCGACCAAATATTCACACTGCGGCAGATTTTGGAGAAAACCCAGGAGCAACAAATCGATACTCACCACATTGTCATCGATTTTAAGGCCGCGTATGATAGCATCTACAGAGACGAGCTATACAGAGCAATGTCTAGTTTTGACATCTCTACCAAACTCGTCCGTTTGTGTAGGATGACAATGGAGAATGCGCGCTGCTCCATCAAGGTCGGTAAAGACCTAACCGAGACCTTTGATGTCAAAAAAGGATTCAGGCAAGGCGACGCGCTGTCATGCGACTTTTTCAACATCGTTCTTGAAAGAATTGTTTAAAACTCGAACGCCAACAGCAGAGGAACAATATTTCAGAAGTCCGTCCAACTACTCGCATATGCCGACGATATTGAGGCCGCGAAGATGGGTTTAGCCGGAAACGAGGGTAAGACGAAGTATATGCTGTCAACGAGAAAGGTCACCCAACAGACAGATATAACTTTGAGGTAGTCAAAAACTTTGTCTACCTATGCATCGCTAAAAATTCAGACAATGACACCAGCGGTGAAATCAAACGAAGAATAACTCTTGCCAATCGCTGCTTCTTTGGGCTAAGAAAGTAATTGTTAAACAAAGCCCTCTCTTGAACAACCATGGTAACGCTTTACAAGACCTTAATCGTCCCTGCTACTTGGCGCGGAGGCATGGACTTTGTCAAAAGGGGATGAAGCTGCTCTTGGTTGCTTCGAGAGGAAAATTCTTCGTGTGATTCTCAGTCCCGTCTGCATAGATGGGGAGTGGAGGAGGAGATATAATGACGAACTATACGGGCTGTTTAGCGACATCGAATTAGCCAGAAGAGTGAAGATCAAACGATTAAAATGGCTAGGTCATGTAGAGCGGATGGAAACCAATGCTCCGGTCCGAAAAGTATTCGAATCCACCCCCGAGGGACGGCGCAGTAGAGGAAGACCGCGAACTTGAGACAGCCAGCTAAATATCGAGCTGGCTGGAGACGCTAGTTGATTGAGGCCCAGGTCCACTGTAGCGCCACCGTAAGTAAGTAAGTAAGCGGTATTTTATTCGAAATCTTATTTTATTGTTTTGGGTTAAAAAATTGATTATTTTTTAACGTTAATATATCGGTAAAGCGTACGTTACAAACATTTTCTCTTGGCAAACAATTTAAACTTTCAAAAGACATGGAAAGCTTTTCGAAGAGGAGAGACGTGGCTGTAAAGTATGATGTTCAGGCCAGTACCATTATAAAAAAAAATTAATAGATAATTGTTAGTGCCTTCGGAAATGGTGATGCAAGTGGAAGTTCCAAGAGACTTAAAAAAGCCAAGGCACTTATTTATATCAAATTAGGCTCACCCGTAGTCGAAATTCGACGATTATGTGTTTCAATGTGTGCTACGATATCTTCTCGTAATAATACAAGATAATTCGGTACATACGTTTACAAAAGTTCTACTCAACCGTTTGGCAAGAAACATTGTGCACACCTACCCGAAATTACCTTTTCAATGGTGTAAGTATCATGGCATTCGGTTGAGTAGAAAGGTGTATAAGTGTACCACAAAAATCGGCAGCACGTATTTACATATAGATTTATGTTTTACTTGATTATATATAATAATATGGGTGGCGCTACAGCCCGTAGAGAGTCAGGGCCTAGCTTCTCAGCAACCACTCGTGTTGTGCGTGCTATTGTTGTATCACGAGTGGAAGGGACCTACAATTTTATGCCGACTCCGAACGGCCAAGTTTGAGAAGTTTTTTCTAGACACTTATACTCTTTGAGCATTGTCAGTGACACGAAAGAGGTGGGGACGTGAAAAGTATTTCTTGTCGTACCAGGAATCGGACCTAGACAGGTAGGTCCAAGTGCGTAGGTCTTACATAATAGCTGGAATATTATTCGTGGCCAGTTATGGTTTGAGTTATCGAAGTTCGACTGTATTTGCTATAAACATACGCTAAATTACTCGTCTATGCCGACGGTATTACTCGTGTTTATAGGGAGAAGCCGACAATATCCTCGAAAAAGTGTGTCAAAATTGGACTCTACAAATGGTAGGCGCTTGTATTGATTTGCCAACTCCATTTAAAATTCAGCCTTTGCTTGCACAGCTTGCCAGAAGCAGACTGAGAGGCCACCTTGCATTCGTCTGCACTGGGATCAACTCTAAGGACTAGACCTTGAGATGAAACAATGATACCATCCCAGTGACCTTGGATTCTAATACTCAGCTTTTGACCACATGTCTTGATGTAATGCCTTGACTTTCAACCGTATTTTGACTTTCTTTCGAAGCAAACCATCTAAACACACCGAAGGACATTGGCATAGTCTTCACACCCGAATTAGAAAATTGAAATCATGTATAATTCACTCCGCTCGCCGCTCTCCAGTCAAGTAAATCTAAAGCAAATCTCAGCCGAAACTTCTTGTCACAAACAAGAATTTCCACAATCAACCTAAGGGCTTTTGGATTTGAATGAAAAACACTCAAAGACACAAACCCACACACACACAGGAACTCAACCCAACACAAGGCACACCCAAGCATCAGCAGTGTCCTTGGGGCATTTTAAATTAATAATGCAATTACGCAAAATAACCACCGAAAAACGAAAAGATAATCACTCGTCCTCGCCAGTGAGAGATCCCCGTGGAGATTCTGCTTCTTGCAGAATGTGTCCTAATTAGGACGGCGAACACCACTGTCGCCCCTGGCACACACAGGAATACACTAAGACGAACCAAAACGGAATATCGCTCGAGAATGAAATCATAATAATTATCACCCCAAGGACGAACTGGAGGAGTAGGAGAAGGAGAAGTTTATTTTTTCTTCGACGTCGTTCTCCTTCTTTTCCAAATGAATTTCAATGATTCTCTTCGGCGTGACTCCAACCATCGCCAGTTGTCCTTGCAGACGTTCTCCCGTTCTCTCTCTCGCTTCCCATTCCCTTCCCACGTTCGACACCCCCTCATTTACATAAATTAAGATTTCATTGAAGTCGTCGACCGGAAACTCATTCGGAGAAGGCGCGCGAGTCCTTTTTACAAAAATTGCTTAGCTTGCCTCTCTCGTCCACACCGCCGCATCCGCCCCGACGACGAACCTCAATTAGTGACTTCTGTCTGTCGAGCTAGGGTGGTGGGTGGTTCTGTGGTTGGGTAGGTGTGAGCGTGCCTATGTGTAATTTCGCTTTATTTGGCGCTGACCACGGCGGGGACGTGTCCCGCTGAAGAAAAACGCAGCCGGATGATGCTCCGTTCGCTGGAATTCAATTCAATAAAATCTCATTAAAAAATTATCGACATTCAAGGGGCCATCATAAATATGTCATGCAGCGGAACGCACTGAGCGCCGAGATGAGCAAACAAAAGGCCAACTCCAGGAGCATGAGTCTCGCTCGTAGTGCACGCAGTTAGCCAGCTTTTACCGTGCCCATTCGCTTCAGCGGTCTCACACTCAACTCGTTAGCCGGAGCGTGTTAATTCGGCCTTTGTGACGGCCAATGCCAGCCTCTTCGAAGGATGCTCATGTGTGTGTTTGTGTGCGTGATGATATTTATTGGATTCCCGCACTGAAGCGGATGGAAATGTATGGAAAATAATTTATCGTCCTGAAAGCGTATCGCGCGCCACTGATCGATGCGTTCGCATTAACTTTCATACTCACGTGACTCCGGGCTGTGGTTGTTTTTGCTGCTGTTGGCTGGCGCGAGTTTTGTTCCTCTTCGAGTTTTGAAATCCACTACCAACCCAACAGAGCGGACTGGGTGGAGCGGGGTGGTGTGTGTTGGTTGGGGTTGAAAAGGAGTGAAGTTCATGCCTGCTAGAGTGGAAAAATGGAAATTGATATTTTCACAAAAAAAATATCACCGTTTTTTTTTTTTCATTTCCTATTTCAAGCCGTGAGGTCGGGGATGCCCATGGAATGTGTGTCAGCATATATGGGTGGCAGGCGGTCGATAGTCCTGTGCATCAACCCACACCACATTCGATGATGTTTCCGTTTTCATAGGAATTTGGTGAACCACAAAATAACTGCATAGCGTGGCATATTCCAACAGACGTCCGGAAATGAGATGGCATGTAGTGCGAGGGGTCACTGGAGACCTCGGCTCTGTTTCATGGAGCTGTTGAGGTGGTCCCACCACGGGTCTCGATGTCTGCAGGGATACAATGACTCCGGATAATGACAGGAGAATTGAACATTTGACAAACGATGGCTGTGGTGGGTGAGTAAACAGGTTCTGTTGAGCTGAGCTTGAGTTACCGTGTTATTTACTAATATTCAATTTGTTATATTATAAATCTACATAATATGTATGTAAGAATATAAGATGAATGTTATTTAAAGTAAATTTATATATAAATTCGTTTGAAGTACAGTAACAGCTTGTTAATTTGAAATCTCGGCCATTTCGACTGCCGACTGACGGGAGAGATTGTGGTCAGAGTTCGTGGATAGGATGGATGGTATTTTTTTAATTGAATTTGCCCACTAATCGATCGACTGACACTTTTGGGTAATAAAACGAATCGATGGGGTTAACTTGCAGGCGATACGAGGCTTATATTGGGACTGTTGAGTGTTGAGAGGTGCCTTAGTTGTGTAATGGATGGCAGGAGTCGTCTATTGGGTGATGTGTTGCGCGATTGGATTGACTTTTGAGATCGGATGATATGCTACCAGTTTACAAAACACTTTCTTCTGTGGACTTCAAGAGTCACTGATTGTGGATAGAGAAAGTAGAACAACAGACGAAAGAGGCTTAACTTTTGCCATTGCTCCTGATCCGCATCAAATTCCGGTGGTCACATATTCATTTGGCCAAGCATCCTTTCACAATTGAAGAGCATACATGTGAACAGCTGGATGGCGCAGTTGGTTGAGTGCCTGCCCTTGGTTAGAGGAGTCCCCGGTTCGAATCCCAGTGAAAGCAAAGTTAAAGCGCTTTATCCAGTTTTCAAATCTGGTTCAGTCACCATTTCCCGTTGGGATCAAATTAACGGAGAACTGGAACTGGAGTTGTCGATCAGTCGAAGTAGTCTGACAATGGGTATCACAACATGGTCTAAGAGTGCTGGTGATTTCGCTGGCAGCCCACCTACCTAACCTAACCTAGTGTTATGTGATCTGCCGTCACGTTTCTGATTGAATATACCCCACGGATGAGTTTGGCTAGGTTGGTTAAGAGACAATAAATATGAAGCACTCAACAAAAGGGTTTTCAGCAAAAAAAATTGTTGACATGTTGTATTATTTCTCAAAATTGAAAAGGGTGTTTTTTTTTGTGGCGGAGAACTTTATATTGAATCAGAATACAGAAAAATTACACTATGTCCATGAAATAGGATTTATTTGACAAATAATTTTAAGGCATCAAAGTTTGAATATCATTTCAAATTGAATTAGTGTAAAAGAAGTTTTTCCTGTAGTTTTCAAGTTAATTCAGAGTGGTTGGGGGACGGTCATTCCGATTAAACTCCGAATTAATGAAATTTCGATTTCAATCACTTGAGCGACGGTTAGTGGCAAATTTGAAGTTGCAGGTACAATATAGCGCATGCTTACTTACTTACTGAGCCTGAGCAATTGCTGCCTTCCAGCGTTGACAGTCCTGGGCAAGCTGCTTCCAGTCATCAAGACCAAGCTGTCTTGCATCCGCGATTACTTGGTCTTTATACCGGAGGTTCGGTCTTCCTCTCCTTCTCGAAGCAGGTGGCTCGGATTCGAAGACCCTCTTTGCTGGAGTATTGTTGTCCATGCGCTCGATGTGGCCGAGCCAGTGCAGTCGACGCATTTTTGCCTTCCGGACTTCATCCAAATCCTGGTACGGCTTGTAGAGTTTTATGTTTTCTCCTCCATTCACCTTCCGCGCAGACGGGACCATATATCAAGAATCAGCTCTGCAGTTTGGCTTATCGTCCAGCTTTCGGCTCCATAGAGCAGAACTGGCAAAATAAGAGTTTTGTGGAGCATGATTTTGGTCATTCGAGTCAGGAGTCTTGTGCCAAGTTGTTTCGACAAACCGCAGTAGTGCCGGTTGCCAAGGGCGATTCTACGACGGATCTCCACTGTGATGTCGTTTATGGAGTTTGCCCCAAGTAAGTTGTCGATCGTGAAGTTTCTTCCAAGGTGGTGGATGACGGAACGTTTTTTGGTCGACAGCATATATTTTGTTTTGTCCTCAGTGATCTTGCGCTAGGTCACATTTGGTCATATGAGATGAAGAGATGGAGAGATGAAGGCAGAACCATCCATTAATCATTATTTCCTTTCGCACCACGAAGTTTACGAAGAATAAAGCTTAACAACTAAACTGTGGGTGGTGTTTGATGCTTCTTTTAAAACGGATCGTCTTTTCCTTTGCGCATTAAAACATTTTAAATTATATTTATATATTGACTCAACACATCCCCTGGGGTGAAGTCCTCTTTCTGGGTCGTTTAGTTACAAAGAAACCCGGTTTTAACAGTTCTTTATTGTTTCTTGTTTCAACGCTGCAGCTACCCAATTAATTGCAGAAGAAAGTCTTACTACATTACTTCACCATTTTAGCGATAAGGTGGTTTAGAACGAAAAAAATTATGATGTCCTGTTTGAAGAGTTGACAAAAGGGTGTGGTGTTTCCTGATAAAATATCAAAGAGATGCTGCTTAAAATATGATGAGGACGCGAAGTTGCGCTGTTCAGAAAAAGTAAGATTTCCGTGTCGAAAATGATGTGTGAGGAAAGGAAATACAACTCATTCGAATGTGAGTACTGAATGCCTCATATTGTCAATTTTAGGGAATTTTTTTCATTCAAGTAAATGTTCATGTCCACTTAATAAAGGGTGGTTACATTTTAAGGGCCGATGTTGAATGTGAACCACACCTAAACGTCAAGCTTTTTTTCTGCATTTCATGTGTCATTTCTCAATTTCACTAACTCTTACTAACTCAATTTGAACCATGGTAAGATACACAATCGAGCAACGCGTTAAAGTTATTCAGGCTTATTATGAAAATGGGCGTTCAAATCAAAATGCATATCGTGCACTTCGTGATTTTTTCGGTCAATTTAATCGTCCAAATGTGCGTACAGTCGGAAATATCGTCCAAAAATTTGAGCAAGCCGGGTCTGTAGGAGATGTGAAAACACCAGTGCATGCTCGTATAGCTCGTACTGCAGAAAATATTGCTGCTGTTCGCGATAGTGTGGCTGAAGAGCCGTCCATCTCAACTCGTCGTCGTGCCCAACAATTGCACCTCTCACGCTCGTCGTTGATGAACATTATGCATAAAGACTTGCATTTACACGCTTACAAGGTGCAATTGACTCAAGAACTAAAGCCTCTTGACCATTTCAAGCGCCGTCAATGGTCAGAATGGTGGCAAGAAATGGCGACAGTGGATGATCAATTTTCGAAGAAAATCATCTTTAGTGATGAGGCACATTTTCACCTCAGTGGATTTGCCGCATTTGGGCGAATGATAATCCAAGAATGATTGTCGAAAAACCAATGCACCCACAAAGAGTGACTGTTTGGTGCGGTTTATGGGGCTGGCGGCATCATCGGGCCGTATTTTTTCCAAAATGAGGCCAGTCAGGCAGTTACTGTGAATGGTATTCGCTATCGTGAAATGATAACGAACTTTTTATGGTCCGAATTGGAAAATATGAATGTGGACGATATGGGGTTTTAACAGGACGGTGCCACTTGCCACACAGCTAATGAAACAATGGCTCTTTTGGGGGACAATTTCAATGGCCGTGTTATCTCACGTGGTGGCGATGTCAATTGGCCGCCAAGATCATGTGATTTGACACCTCTCGATTTTTTTCTTCGTCGTTAAGCCAGCAACAATTCAAGCGGCACATTAAAGCCATAGAACCTCAATTATGCGTCAGTGTAATCGAAAATTTGGACCATCGGATGGAGGTGTGCCGTCGAGGTCGCGGCGGCCATTTGGCCGATATTTTGTTCCATACATAATTGAACCATACCAATATTATCATAATAAAAAGAAATGACAATAATTTCCTAAATAATTTGTGTTTTACTCAAAATCAACATCGGCCCTTAAAATTAAACCACCCTTTAGAATCGTCCACCTAAGAGGAAAAAGCACATCAACAAAATCATACGACATCCACTACATCACATTGTCTTCGTTGAAGGGATTCGTTCACTTGAGAGGGGTGTTCGTTACGAGGGGTTCTCTGTCTACTCGACATACATAAGTTCATTACTTTTGAGGAAAAGTCCATTTCAAGTGTAGATTTTTCTTAAATAAAGACAGTCGCATCCGCACCCTAATGGTCGAATGGCGCGAATAACATCTGTCATGCATTTATAGACGCTAATAAAAAGGCAATTTATTTTAATTGTGACATAAACTAGCAATAATGTGGCCCCCTCATTGATAAACGAGAATTTCACCATATAATAGAAGCCATCAGTTTGTCAATAATTTCTCTCGAAGCGTTTATTGAAAGCCACTAAATGTGGTATCTACTGCTACCTGGTACCGAAACTCACAGTAGCAGACTTCGAAGGAATTTATGGTGGCAACGTGGGCCAGTCAACATCACGATGGAGCAACAAAAATGAAGGTGAACGGTTTTATCTGCTCTCAATGAAATGCACACTCTTAAGTCGTAACCACTTGATGACAAAGAACGGAATCCCTGAAGACATCAACAAACTCGCACAATGTTTCACCGAAACAGACGTAAGTCACACACAGTCATTCGATATCAACAAAAGAGTCATTCAAAGATTTTAATCAAACTTCCTAACGAGGAAACAAACTTTTTACAGCCCACTCCGCATCATAAAGCGTTACGGAGATAGCACATCTCTAAATAATCAAGAGGTAAGCACATTAAACTTGATCCACCTCTCCCCGTCCATCAGAAGATGATAAGCCTCAAATAGTTTCATAGCCTTGTTACCTCCGATCCGAGTCGAGTCGAGACGAGTCGAGACTCACATCAAATAACCAAATACCCAAGACCATTAGCTAATCTCCATATCCGACACGCTCTTCCATCCAAGAACCTTATAACTTATTAACAACGCATCCCGGCAAGGGGGTCCTTTTGTGGGATGCCATAAAAAATCCATCTACAAGATGTCACACATAAACCCTGCACCGCTAACGGGTCACTTTGAAGAGGTTAAGCATCTACACTCGTGGAGTCGCAATCATTGCCATCGCGCTCCCCATCTCTTGGGTTTTATTGTCATCGTTGATGATGAGGATGAGATATTAAAATCTCAGCTTAGTTGTGGGAGAGGCGAGACGGCACAGCGCGATGATGAGTCGTCTTTCGCTCGTAATAATGCCAATGGAATGATTATCATTCGGTGGCCAAGTAGCGTGAGTGTGAGTGTGAGCGCGAGCGCGAGCGCCGTGGAACGTGAAACGTTGGACGGGGGCGTCATCATTAAACACGCGCGCTTCTTTCACTTTTACACAGCTATGGTATCTTTCACTGGCCGCGCTTGCCAGTTGGCACTTTTAATTGACTCGTTTGAGAGTCGATTAAAGCGACAAAAAAGAAACGGGAATCCAATGAAGTTACATTGTCATGCCCGTGCCGTGGATACGGGCCATAATGAGACCGATAGATCGGACACGGCACGGTCTTATCGCTTAGTTTTCTCCTCCCTACCGCAGGCGGTTGACTTTTTATGACCACTTCTGTCCGCTCGATATAATGTAATTAAAAGGAAAAATCCTAGGGACACTTTGAAGATATCCTCAGCGCGACTGTTTCCAATCGAACGGGAGAGTAATTAACGAAATGAAACGCTCTCGCGAAGTCAGCCATTGACTGGGGTGCCTTGCTCACCCTCTCTGAGGGGATGGCTGACTTCTCTTACCCACACTCGATTGACTATCTCTCTCGCCACGTGGGAACGGGTGGGGGGATCAAGTGCAATTAAATTAAATTAAAATGTTATTCTTTGAATTTCACCCCACGGGAGATGCGGTGGCAATGGTAGTCCACTGCAGTGGGTTCCCCTTGCCCGCTCTTGAGTGCCGACGAATCCGTCTCTGTACCGTCGACCGATTGTAATTAATTTCTTATCAGTTATGGGGTACATTTGGGTCGCACCCAGTACCCACCACTGCTCGCCCGGTACCGGTGCTACGGTATTTTTTTGTAGTTATCTTGAGAGTTCTCGCTTGATGGCTTTTGTGATAATTAAGCGGGCGACACTCGTACTGCATATCTGTGCAGCGGTTGCAATACATTAACTGAGTAAATGTTTGCCACCCTTGTCGGATTTGTGGGTGGGGGAAACTTTTCATTTGTCAACTGCTTCCTGTTCCATATTTCATTAGGCAAGCACTGTAGCTCAAGACGAAAGTGTTCTGCAGGTGGTCTTGAAACTTTCACTATGCGTGGAGATGAAGGTGTTAGTGCACTATGTACCGACTTTGAAGAACCGAGAGCGTTGCATTACCACACTTTGAGCGAGAATTCTCCTGCATCGGAGTACCTCATGCTTGGCGCTAAATTGGTAATCACGTCTTTTGAGAGGATTTTTTTACTCATCACGCCATGGTGACCAAGGAATTGGTTTATTTACACGGCACTGCTGATCGATCCTTCTTCAAATGTTAAGTACTCTGTTCATTCAAGGCGTGTGCTATTCTACCGCCATCAAATTTTCGCTCGTCCAATGTGATTGGTTTGTTAAAGTAGGCTAGGTACTGGACTGGTAGACAGACTCTTTCATCAGGTGGCACTCTTCCTCCTAGCCTCTGCAGCTTCTGCAGAAGTCATCACAGGGAAGACCTAATCCAGAGGCGCGCCGCTTGATTTCCAATGACAAAGTTCATTCCGAGATTCCGCTTACATATTCCGATCAGGCTGAGTGAGTGTTTAGGATCGAGAGTAGTCCATAATTGTTTAGTAATGAGTGAGATGTTTACTGATGTTTACTTATCCAGGAAACCATCTAGGGTGTGCGTGTCAAAGTGGTTCGAGCTTCAGTAGATGTTTTGCAGTGGCGATTGGCATGGATGGGAGATCTCCATCCGAAAAGACCAAAACTGTGCCAGTTCTAGCGAGTTCGTCTGCTTCACAATTGTCTGGTATGTCAGAGAGTCACGGCACCCACATAAGTTGGTTGCTAAAATACTTGTCCATCTCACTGAGAAATTGTCGGCAATTCACAGACAGACACTCACAGATTCGATCACAGAATGACTAGAAAGCCTGCCCATGCCATCCTAGATCCATTTTTAAAGATTCTCAGAGGACCATCCATCAGTGGAGTGGGTTATTCTTAGAGCACCGATGAAACATACGCATGCCATCTGTTGCAACCTATCGAGGGACTTGTAGTCGATGTTCTTGTCAAGGGCAGTCAACTAAGTAATGAAGTGGAACACGTTGGGCTGTAGTACCCTACTGACCTTTTAAAGCAGTATAAAAGCAGTGGATGCATTTTGGTTTACACGTTCTTGGATATAGGGTTTCCGGCTAAGCTTCGCGTCTAGTATACGACTTGATGTTAGGGGAGATTATATTGAAAAATAAAAACAATTTAAATTGGATTCGCATTTTCCTTCATATCGATATCGAGAATATATTGAACGCCATTCGTAAGACCTAGATATTTCATTCAGGGAAAATAATCGAGTGGTGTCAAGTCGCATGATCGCGGCAGCTAATTGCTGAACGCTCGTCAGTTTTCGTCTTCACAACTTCACGGTTGCATGGCATGTGCCACAGTCTTACCGGAACCAAAACTCGGATATATCGATGTTGTCGAGCTCTGGGCACAGAAAGTCGGTTAACATCGTTCTATAGCTAAGACCACTGACGGTACTGATGTCACCTTCCACATTTCGAAAGAAATGTTGTCCGATGATGGCGCCATTCCATAACCCCCATCAGGCAATCATTACTTGTGGCTGCACTGAAGCTTGCTCCCCGGCCTGAAACCATACTGATAAGGACCTATAAGGTTATTCACGAATGGTATCAGGCGCTGACACAAAACGACATAAACCTTGTTTTGTGAATCATTGCGATCATACTCATTAATTTGTTAACACACAACGTACATCACAGTCATGCTGAAAATTCCACAAGAAACAACTCCAGTGGGGCAACTTGTTTTAAGCTACTACGGTGAGTGCCCATAAATAACATCCAGCGTCGACTGGTCACCGATTTGTGCGCAGCACTCCCGATCTGGAATCCTGCCACTCAATTAAATTCCTCTTAATTCCGGTAAATTGACCACCACGGTTTAATCCTACTAATGATCATAAAGCTGATCGCGTACTTTGCCGCATCATCAGAAAAAGTCTCGCAATCGTACTCACTTCTGCGACATCGGTAACTGCTCATTCCACACCTCGTCAAACATCCGTCGGGGTGCAATAAAAATTGATTGGATCACGCTCATCATCTCCCCTTCATCCGCACACCTGCGCCAGATCGACTGGTCATAAAGCAGGACCAGCAATTCGACGACATCACTCACCATTTAGAGGTGCTTTGCATAAATGTCCGCCGAATGATTTATTCGCCCTCAATAAAATCAGAAAAAGAAACAAACGATTCCCGATTCGAATGCAAGTCCCCACAGCCACGGCGCCCCGGTCCAGATGATGATCGCGATTAAATGACACACGGCGAGGTGCACACAGGAGATCGCCGAAGGATGCACACGGGGCAGTCTGCAGGCAAAACAAATGTTGCCATAAAAATGCCATAATTTTTTATCGGACCTCATAAAACCGCAGACAACATGAAAATCAATTAAATCCGACTGGTGCATATTTTTACAACCTGTCCCAGGGGCGATTGACTTCGCATATGCGACTGTGATTGGTCTCGTCGACGAGGAAGATCAGTTTCCTAGGCGACAACTGAATACGTCAAGGGGATCCGATCCGAGTCCGTGGGACTGACTTAAGGCGTTTTTTTTATATTTGCAGTATTCCAGGTGGTGGTCATGTTGTTTGGATTCAATTACAGATTCTGCGAGTAATCTCTCACGACGATCGCGAGGCTGGATGAGAGCCAAGTCGGGAGACCACCGCCTGAGTCGGAGAAGCTGAGGAGCTTGGATTCATCACTTTGACTTTGATACTGATGTTCGAGCCGAATGGCTATTGCTGTGAGTGGACCACATTGTGTGACTAATCAGCGATGCGACCTTAGCAATTTAGAGCGAAATCATGCTCGACTTCTGGTTGGGTGCAGTCTTCATCACTTCCGTTCAAATGGTCTACGACGCTTCTTCTGCAATTCAGTTCAGCTAAACGTGAATACCAATTTCCCTACTGTAAATATTTGTGAGTAAGTGCTTTCAAAACAAACTTCCAAGCGCTTCCCTTAGCCAATGGCAGACAAAAACTGGGGTAAACGCAGGGCAATGAGTGCCTCTCAAGTGGTTTCAATAAACTTCTCGCACAATAAAGGCCTCCAATCAACCCTCTTACCGAAGTGCAATCAATTCAGAGCTTACATCCACCCTCCCTTCATTGATTCAGTGACAAGCACGCGAAAAATGTCATCGACGTCGACGATGGCCCTGACTTCAATCCTCTCACTCTGTGCCCTCCCCCGCCACGCGCACAAATGAAACACAGCGACCTGCCCTTCCGTGTTGTCAATTGATTTCACAAGCCCCGACCCCCCCAAGCCAAAGTGAGAGAAACCTCGAATCGAACAAACTACGGCCCTCACCAGCAGCGACGACGCCCCATTTGTAGTATCTACCAGTGAACTTCCTCGGCGATTCAATTTGACAAACTACAACCGGAAGTTCATCGATTCAGCGGCATGGGCACCAGTGCCACCTTCCCTGCTGGTACGATAGACCCCGAAACTAGGACCAAAAGTATGGGTTGAGATCTGCAAGCGGAATGAGTTGAGTTGGGGGTTCAACAACTTTTGGAATTGTTTCAAAACACACAAGCGCGACACGAAATTATTCACAAGCAATTTTTGCACACCCCATTGGCATTAGTGTCGTTTCGGGCCTGCTCGCATGAAGCTCGCAACGAACCTTGTCATGTGCATTATGCTAAACAGGACAAGGCCTCCGCCTGTAGCGAACTGTTGGCCTGCCTGTTGGTGGGAGCGTGGCACTCAACTGCCCTGGCCAACGAGGAAATTGGAGTCATCATTTACCATGAACTTCCGAAATAAATGAATGCGATCCACCGAAACAGAGGACAGACACTGTGGCTGAATGTGAATGGCCGAACGAACGAACAACAACAGAGTGGAAAGGATGCAGGAGCAGGACTATGTTCAATTGGAGCAATAAATTTCGGTAAGTGCGGATACCATAATAGCGGAGCAGTACTTGTTCACTACTTTTATTACATTTATTATTATTGCGGGACGAAATTTATGGGCCAATGGCTTTGAAGAGCCTGCCTGACTGACTCTCCCCTGGCTAATGAGCATGCGAATGGTGCTTTGGGGAAGGTTAGTGACAGTTATAATGGCTTGATTGGTATCAATGGCTGTTGTGGTGGTCATAAAGACTTAACTGCGCCGTCCAGTCATCAATCTGTCTATATGTGCGTCTTTTGTGAAATTTATTCTGCCAGGAGAAGGTCATTATGCGGTCCACGTGGCAGCAGGCGCATTTCTAACATACGTAACGGCAGCTGGTGGAGGAGATGTGATTGATGATGGCTTGAAGGATACTTTAGTGTCCCTGCATTGTTTGGTTCTGTGGCTTGTTAGGAATGGCGTTCACTGAAGGGGGGCACAGCGTGGTGGGCGCATTTCCAAGCAAACAAATTCAAAAAGGCACTGATTTATCAAACGTCCCTCGCGTTTGTAAAAATCACAAACGCACATTACGGTCCATTTCAAGTCAGGACAGAGAACATCACAGATTGTCCAATTTCAATCGGGAAGGCGCTGCTATGATCAAAGGGTATCATGGACAATATTCTATTGAAGATATTTGTAAAAGCTGCCAACTCCTTCATCTGTTGTCAAGCCATCGATGTAGACGTGGTTTCAAAAGGTAGACGTGGTTTCAAAAGGTAGACTTGCTTACTGGATCGTTACTACCTCATGGAGGGTCTGAGCAATCACTGCTCCCTTGGCACGCTGCTTCCAGTCATCCGAACCAAGGTGTCTTGCGTTCGTGAAAACTTGGTCTTTATGCCGGAGGTTCTGTCTTCCCCTCCTTCTCGAACCAGGACGCTCGGATCAGAAGACCCTCTTAGCTGGAGAATTTGTGTGGTCAACATAGTCGACGGATTTTTGCCTTCTGGACTACATAGACATCTTGGTACAGCTCATTGAAATCGCCGCTATGTCTTCTCCTCCATCATTTCGAAGACAGGACGCATCATTTTTTTTTGAAAGCAAGCTCAGCGCTTTTTCTTATCATCCAGCTTTCGGATGTATTCACAAAAAGAATTTTGTAGAGCACGATTTTGGTCCTTCGAATCAGGAGTTTTGAGTCAATTTGTTTCGACAAACTGAAGCAGCACCGGATCTACGTCGGATCTCCACTGTGATGTCGTTTGTGGAAATTTCGTTTGTCAATGTCATCAACGTAATCCAAAAGTTGGACTGACTTGTAGAAGACAGTGTCTTCCGTGTAACGGCTGGGATTTCCTTGAGTCGAACTGCACGTTGCATTGCGCATTTATTTTCACGAAATTCCGAATTCAGACATCGCTTCGAACCTTTCTCGGGGCATAATAGCCCTCGCACGCACACTATGCACTTAGTTTTCATAATTTGAACACTTGCAGCTATACTTCAGAATGGCAAACCTTCAACTGAATACACGCAGTCTCGAATAGCAGGTTAGCTTTATGCACGTTATTGAAGCAGGGACGTCCGGATCAGGCCGTCGATTTGGATGCCACTATACAGGACATAGACGTACTCTTCAGCGCATAGACATGAACTACATCTGAAAAGTTGCGCATTTCAGAAAAGGATCAAAGCTCCAACAAGCCTGCAAGCATTTAAACCTTAAAGTTTGTGCACGCAACGGAAGTCTCTTTGCCCACGTCCAACTCCGCATGCAGCTGGCATCTGAAAGCCCTTTACAGCATTCCGCTCACATACGATGCAAGGAACAGTATCAACAGAAAAGACACACAAAGAAATAGAAAACTCTAGTCATCTGCTTCAAGTGCAATTCCGGTCCATAGACTTCTGTCATGCACGAGTTGATGCAACTCTTCAAAATTAACTAAAGCAACATTCGCAACGCATACAGGGGGATACATACGACTTCCTATTTGAATACGTAAACTCCAATCGGACTCACCCCGCTTTGACAGGTTGCGTCCCATTCAGGATGTGAAACGCAAAAAAAGAAAAAAGAGAAACAAAACGACGACGCCAAAGCTGCTACTCCAGCGAACCCCAAAGAAGAAGACGAAGGGAGCATCAAAACATGTCAGCAAATCGAATCGAATCCCTTTCCCCAGCCATTGCTGTAGCCAGGCCATTTGCATCATCAACCCTCCTTCGTGCCGTGCTACGTGGTGCCACTTCGCACTGCTCGTTCGATTGACAGGGATATCTGCATATGCAGCAGCCTATTATTATTCCATCCTCAATTGGAAAAGAAAATAAACACAAAGGTGGTGCTGGTGCTGGTGCTGGCGGTGATCCTCTGCGCCACAACGACGACGGGGATGAATCCAGAGACGGAGAGTGGGAGCACGGATGGGTGAATTCAAAAGGCAACCCTTTTTAACAAGGCATTCCGCTTTAAGGATAATAAAACGAAATTGGTTCTAGGTTAATGCAAAAATGAAACACCAACTGGGATCGTCCCCAATTCACACACGCACACATGCCCGTGCGGATGGGTTTTTTTACCTCCTACCTCTCTCTCTCTCTGAAACCCCCGGTATTAGCTCAATCTCATGACCCTTTCTGTCGATGCCCCACCACGCCGCGCCGTCCGAAATTTTCTCTAATATAATTCCGCTGGTTAAGCAACTTTATTACACGTCCTTTCTGTCATATTGTCAGCACCGTTGAGGCTGCACACACACACACACACCCTACCACCACACATGTGTGGCCCCATCCGCCGACGAGAAACGAGCAGCAGCAGAAAAAAAAGTGTCAACGTCATAACTTTCCTGTTCATTTAAGTTTGTGATCCTGCGACATAAAACTCAGTCGTCCATAAAAAAGTTGTTGTGTCCTTTAATACAAAATTAAGCAAAACAGCAGCGCGTCTCTGAATATGGCCAGAAACAGCGCGGCAGCAGCTCTGCACTACTGGCAAGTGGCAAGTGGCAGTGTGTGTCGAATTGATGCGGGGGGGGAGGGATGGAGAAGGGAGCTGATGGCAGAGTAGATGAAATGTAATATGCATGTGTGCCTTTATTTACTTGGGCTCCTTGGAATTTATGACAAAATGAAGGGAAGAAGGGCAATCTAGGGACATGAATGTACTCTGCATCCATTTCTCATCACTCGGCGAGAAGTGGTCCACATTGATCCATGACGTGCCTTGCCAACGCGCAATTTTCAACACGCTCTTTGCGTTGGGGGGGTCGTAAAAAATTTCGAAATGAATATGCGGGGCTTCTGGAACTAGTGGGGGATGAAAGGACTAACGAAGCAGTTTTTCTTCTTTTTTTTTTTGTCGCCTTCTGTTGCGCTGTTTTTCCGCCGCAAATGAGTTTTTGGGTCAATTTCTGTTATGTACCACCCAACAATTTGAGGGATGTCGTTACAGACAAGTTGCCAGAAGTGATGGTGGCTGACACATTTGTGTGTGTGTTTGTGCTTTGTTTTGCCATATGGAAAGCATGCGAGAGGACTTCTAGGCATCCTTGAGCTAATTCATTGAGTTGGATGGTGTCATGTAACGATGATTGTCGGAAAACTCGACTTTGATGAGATTCAGCAAGGGTTAGGTGAAGGTGCCGAGCTCAGGGCTGAACTTGATGGCAAGGACATTGCGTGGGTTGCTTGAGTGTGGGAATCTGGAAAACAGCAAGAAGTAGCGACAACGCTTTTGTTGAGTCTTGACATAGAGTGGAGGACATGAGCCTCAACCAACAAGGGCGATTGGCAGTCTGTCTCGTCTTGAGTGCGTCATATTAAACGCTGAAGCCCTCTTTGGCGTTGTACCACTATACCGGAGTAGAAGGCTTTTCGGGCGGCACCCAAGTGATGGTCATACGAGGCTGTAGTCTCCATTTGCATCCAATTGCTTTCTCCTATTAGTTCGCGTGTGTCTAAGCAGATCCGAATAGTTTTGTCTGGTTTTTCAACGATTGGTCAGTTGTGAACCCACCCACATTTAAGTTTTCTCCATATCACTCCAAAGACATTAATACCTAACCAAACCATGGACTCAGCCTTAAGCAGTCGCCTGTCTTTATGACCTTTCGCGAACCTCTTCCATCCAGGGCGTATGGGCTTCATTCAATCATTTCGCCAACTACAATAGCACACATGAGAACATAATCCGCCTCAAAGCCCTCACAATCTTCGCTTAAATCGTTTCCACACCCAATCAGATTTCCAAAGCAAACTCCGTCCTAATTAAGCGAAAGTCTCAATCCACCGACTGGCAGTGTCAATAGTTTCGTAAGCGCAAACCACTCCAGCCACCTTATCTTGAGTAATTTCCACTGCAATCGACTTTCATAATGCACCCCAGAACAGAGACAAGCCACAAGGCACTCCGTTATTAAGATCAATTTAATGAGATTAGTGCCGCCTTTCAGCCCACCATACCCACCGCAAACAAATTGGAGACAAAACTCGCAGCAATCAAGTGCATCCCACACACGTGCACGGCTTAACCCTCTTAAGCAGCGCGATCTGAATAATTCCAAGCACCGAGGGTATGTCCCAATGGGTCTTGCGGACGGGCAGATAATAAATCCGATCGAGATCGGTGCTCTGCACACCTTCGTTCCCCGAATTAATCACCGTTCGATGGTGGTCCCGTGGCGTAGTCACCTTGTCACCGCACCTTCCGTCGAAAGGCAGCTGAGCACTGGTGGATTACGGTCGGCCGATCATTACTCAACATTGACACGATCGCGTGTTTGACAGCTGAACAGCGGGGAAACAGCTCCACCGCGGTCGTCCGTGGATGGTGGGTGGCATGCATGTTTATGTCATCTGTGAGTCGGAGACATCTAGTGATGTTTGTCAAGTGGTTGGCCTTGAGAGATGGGCTGTCTAAAAGCCTTCCACTCGGCACACTCGGTCGCTTATCAGACACTGATGACATCCGTCGGACGTTATCAGCTGCGACGATACCAATCAGCAGATAAAAAGCCAATTTCGCCATGTAGGTGGTTTCAAAAATGTTTCGGCAATCGATTGTTCTCGTCGCGGTCTTGTGCGGTCTGTGGGTGTCGTCGTCTGCGGGCAGCAGAATTTCCGGGCGAATTGTCGGTGGCTCTGATGCTGAGGGCATAAGCGTGCCCTGGATGGCGTCCATCATCAACTCTGGCCAGCATGTGTGCGGGGGATCCATCATCAGCCAGCGAACCATCTTGACTGCCGCCCACTGCGTGAGATACACCACCTCCGCTCTGCTGAAGGTACGCGTTGGCACAAAATCCAGGTCAGTCGGCGGTCAACTACTAGCGGTAGACAGGACCATCTATCACTCGAAGTTCAGATCGTCCACCATGGACTACGACATCGGCATCATCCTTCTCCGCAACGCCATCGAGTTCTCGCATCTGGCCCAGCCAATATCCCTGCAGAAGCCTGGTGAGGATTTGTCAGAAGGCACTGATGCTCTGGTTACAGGCTGGGGGTACTCCAATCCATTGGGTGGGATGACGGAGTCTCTCAAGTACGCTGTGGTGCCCATCATCAACCAGGCAACCTGCAACCGCCTGCTGACTGACAGGATCTCCGATCGGATGGTTTGTGCCGGCTACCTGATGGGCGGCATAGACGCCTGCACCATGGACTCGGGCGGTCCACTTGTTGCGGGCTCCAAGCTGGTGGGCATTGTGTCCTGGGGCATCAGCTGTGCCCTGCCAAAGTTGCCTGGCGTCTACACAAGGGTCTCCGACCTGTACCCATGGGTGGAGGAGAAGCTTTTGCAGTTTGGTGAAATTCTGGAATAAATGAAATAATACAAGACGTGCTTCGAGTTTCTATGCCGATCTGAGAGTGATTTGTTTTATTTGTGTTTCCTTCTAATAATTCTGGTAATGTGACGCCAACCGACTGTGCTTTGTGGCGAGTGGGTGATCGTTAATTTTGGAACTCGCAGACGAGTCGCAACAACATTAGTATTATTGAGGGCTGCTCTAGTAAGCCAACCACCCAACATGAGAAGGATATCTATGGATACCAGGAGGATGGCATTCTAAGAGTCCTAGTTGGAAGATAGTATTCATTGTAATATGTCCACATTGGCTCGCTTTACTGGCATAACGAAAGTTTTCCACGTGGTTCACCACGTGATCCTCTAAGCAAATGGTTTCAGAGGAGTAATACATAATCGGCTTACTACGCTTAATAAAAAATGGCGTACCACAGGACTCAGTTAGTGGCCCTTTGCTGTTTCTTAAATTACTAGATTAGGTTAGGTGCGTGGGTAGACCGTGATAAGCCACGTTCCACTTAGGTCCTGTTTTACCCATTGTGATGCCCATGGCGGTCTTAGCTCCTACTTTCGGCTTGTCATGCTATTGTGGTGTTCTTCAGCAATCCAGATATCTTCAACCTGAAAATAGATGTCAGAGGGACATTTGTAAGATCATGAAGGTGCTAGAAGAAATGTTCTCCCACTGTTATATGTTTCAACTGGCAGAGTCTGGGACAATGATAGAGGTAGTGAGGAGTGTCATATTTTTCGTCCGGGTCGCCGCAGCCTCTGCATATAAGGTCGTTGGTTACCCCCATTCTCATATGATGACAATTCAGACCTTTAAATTTCCTTTTAATTATCGAACAACGTACTAAAAGATTATATTATATGCTTCCATGCTCATGATCGTAAGGACTTATGTTTTCCGCTGAATAGTTGTGGTAAATGGAATGGTTGATCCAGTATTTTTTTAAATATCAAAACATTACATTTTCCGTACACGATAAGATGTCGAACTCTACGATCTTTTATTCAACAACTCGAATCGAATCGGTGATCCAGAATAAAACCGGTCCTAAAAGTGATGGTTGAGATGTGAGATTGTCAGGCAGTTATGAAAAAGAGACATTTGAAAATATAACGAAATCCATAAAGAAATTGTACTGATATTGTACTGAATAGGGGCGTTGACATGGACGAGCATACCCGACAGACATGGATCAGATCTGATCGTGTGAATGCAATGTTGCATGGTTTTGAAATAATTTTGATATTTTTGTGGTTCGACAGACATATTCGATAGTGTGAACGGCTGGCCGACCGATCTGAACGAAATTTCATTTGTGAAGGCTTTTAGAGCTGTAAAATGGTTGTTTTCGATAATGTATAATTCTGTGAAGAATTTTTTGAAATTTGTACCTGAGGCATAAGAAATAAAAGAATACAAAAACAAGAGCACCTAACCCAAGCTCTCACGGTCTACATTACACCCACCATAGACTACTACAACTCGGCACAATGCCGATTTCCACCCATAGAGGACTGAAAACCCAATCACTCGCCTCAGAATACCAATTTCTGATCTACACAGATGAATCTAAGCTAGACCACGGTGTACGCTCAGCGGATTTCAATATCTCCAATTCTTAACGCCTCTTAGACCACTCGAGAGTTTTCCAGGCTGAAGTACTAGCGATCAGAGAAGCGTGTAAACTTATCAGCTCCTGCCATTATGGTAGAGCAGCAGCGATCTGCATCGACAGCCAAGCAGCCATAAGGTCCATGTCCTCAGTATACACTTCCTCCAAATTGGTGCACCAATGTAAGGAGGAACTCAGACATGCCAGTAGCAGGTGCAATATAGCTCTCCTCTGGGTTCCAGGCCACAGTAACATAGAGGGAAATAAGATTGCCGACGAATTAGCCAAACAAGGAGCCCGGCAACGTCCCCACTGAGTTGATAAGCCCCCCAATCAATCACCATCTATCAACACTTCCTGTCCTTAGCTAGTAGAAGGTGGACTAGGTCATCCAAGTACGAAGACTCTAGGAAAACCTGGCCCTCCTACACGAAAAGAAGGACTGATGACCTGCTCAATAGAAATCACTCCGAAATTGCTAGAGTCGTGGCTGTAAGCACGAGGCACTTGCCCATAGGCATCCACGCTGCTAGACTCGGAATACCGTTCAACCCACACTGTCGCATTTGTCTCGACTTTCACCCAGAGGAAAGTCTGCCTCACTGTCTCTGTGTCCGGCACTTGCCAAACAAAGATATGTAGCGTATTACAAACCCCACCTTAGTTACCTCTCTGATATCGCTAACCAAGCTATATCGAACATAATCAAATTCCTAAACTCCACAGGCTGGATTTAGCTAACCCAAACAACCCAGGTCTACGAGACGTGATATCAAAACGGCGCCCAAATGCCGGGCTTGAGCCAAATCGGGTAGTCACTTAAATCTTCTTTGAAAAATATTTGTATGAAAGCCAAAGGCGTTGTAAAATGTACTCAATTTGATGGAAGTGTACTTGTGTACAAAAGCATAGATGTTTGTATGGAAAATAGTACAATTGTACCGACTTTTTCATCCCTGTTGTCAGCACACATGTTTCCATTATCAATCTTCACCGCTGACAGCCTGATGACTGGGACAAGTTGCCCCTGCTCTGTGTCTGGCAAACTCAATTATAGGCACTAATAGTATTATGTTATCTCGTTATCGATGTTAACAAATAATTTTTACCAGATATTGATTCCAGACAAGAGATCTTCATCACTGTCACTGATTCCGATTGTCAACTTATCAGGTAGACGATGCTCATTGCAGTGGACAAGCAGCAGCAACCGGACAATTGTAAATGCTGTTGCAACCATGCAACAGGAACATTTATACTTTCCAGGAATATACCAAGAGGTGGCATAATGATTTCTGAAACTCACTCACCTACGGCTATGATATGATATCGCGGCGTGTATAATGCCTCTTGCTCTGCCAATCCAACAGTTCTCAAATATCCAACAGTAAGGTAGACAGGGAATCACAACTCCTGCAGTGCCAATCGTCACCCAGGACGCGTGTAAATCATTGATATCAAGTTCCACCACCAACCGAATGAGCTTCATTTGCCGCGCCAGTTGAATGGATGCTTGTATCATGATTCGGGTGATCGCCTGGTTGTGACAATGTCCACATTTGAAGTATCCTTTGGCGCAAAGAACGATTGAGTGCCATGGGTGTTCGATTACCCAAAGGATTTCGGTGAATCACTGGGATGAACGCGAAGAGCTGGTGAGCTGGTGGGATTGAAATACTTAAAGGGAAATGGTGAAGAGATTTGTTTGGTTGTGCACTTCTTTGATTCAATATTTTCAGGCAATTTTGATGTTTTTTTTTAGGAACTTCTGAGTAGTTTTATCTTGCGTTTCCAACTTACCAACAAGAGTCGAGTTCAGAAGTGACACACGGACGCAGAATCAATGATATTTTTTTTTTCTTTTCAGCAAACCTATTGAGCCACACAACCAAAGGCTTTCTTAGTTTCCAACCGTCATCCATTTTTCCACATAGCAAGCAGATCGACAACCACCACCTATTTGTCGATTTCAAGGCAAGAAACGAACAAGAACCCTCCATCTCCTCAGGTTAAACAGGAGAAGTCTCGTTGCTCTATCAAAGTCTGTAGCCAACTAATCAAGACAGGTTTTAGACAAGGGGACCTTTCAAGTATAGTTGTTGAGAATATCGTGATAAGCCCACTATTGTTGACCATTGAGGTACGATCTGCCAAAAGCTCACTCAGCTGTTAGCACGCTCGGATGACATTATTAGTCGAACGCAGAAAGCCGTTTGGTGCCATTGAGGCGGAAGAGGTTTTAGGGCATCTGACAGTAATTGAGATCAAGCGCAGAATTTCTCTTGCCGCTGTTTCTTTGTCCTGCTGAAGAAGCTCTTGGTCGTTTTGAGAGAAAACTTTTGCATGCGATCTTTGGTCCTGTTTGTATTGATGGCGTCTGGAGGAGGAGATTCAACCACGAACTGTACGGGCTGTACAGCGGCATGCATCTAGTTAAGCGTCTTCGGATCCAACGCTTAAGATGGCTAGGTCACGTAGAGCGGATTGACACCACAACTTCGGCCCGAAGAGTCTTCGATTCCGAGCCATTGGGACGACGCAACAGAATGCGTCCTAGAACGAGATGGCGCACACGAGTGGAAAAGGACCTCAACCGACTTGGTGTGCACATCTGGAAGCAGATGGTGAAATATCGTGCTGGCTGGAGAGGCTTGTTGGTTGAGCCCCAGTTCCAACCCGGACTGTAGCGCCAAACAAAGAAGAAAAAGACAGTAATTGAGGGAAAAAATAAGCTGTAAAGAACATAGGTAGGTAGGGGTAAATGCATTATTTAAGGGAAATCATGCTCCACTTAGACATTCAGGTCTGCCACTTCGGGTCGAACGTTCTGAAGAAAGTAACACAATGAGCCGTTGCCCGTTTTGACTACGAGATAAGCAATGAAATGAAATCAGATAAAAACTGAGAACGACTCTTACCAACTGCTATTCAGAGTCCTGATTGAAACCGTTGCAGCGTGGCATTCAGCCTCATCCTTGCGTGATATAGTCGTAATTTGTGATCCTGAGCTCAGGTGTCAATTCCACGTTCACAAGAAAATTAATAGAACCACTTCCGCGCATGGCTTTGTTGATACGCTGATCAAAAGAATTTTCGAGCCCCTATATAAAAAAACCGCTGTGCTCCTCAAGCCAATACTCGAAAGTAGGTCGGGTGCCTTTCGAGATTCCACCTAGATTAATAAAAACAATCTGCCCATCAAACTTCTTCGTCTCGAGTCCCTCAAAAATCGCCGATCTTCGCATCACGTAATTACTTGTCACACCGGTTGTCTTGTCTTGCCGCGTGCTTCTTGAATTTGTCTCTCTTAGCACCTCTGCCCGCACTTTTAGGTTAACTTCCTTCATTCTTTCTTGTGGCTCCATTCTTATCCTCCCTAGTCTTCCCTCTCTTAACTCTCCCTAGCAATTATGTTATAAGCTTAGATTGTGCACGTTTTTTTTTGCTTGTATTAGGTTTAATAAATGCAGACGTTGCCCCTGTTTAGAGCTGTAGAACTATATCTCCCGCCAAATTGTTTCATAGCGGGAGGGAATCACAGTCCTCGTGGCGGATAGTGTAACCATGGAGTTTTCGTCGTGAACACAATCAACCTACAGCCGAAGACATACTGAAGTAATGTCAACAGATGCGAACCCTAATAATCGCTCAGGTTAAGATAAACCTTGTGTAGAGCCTTTGTCGAGAACACAGCAAAGCACACACTTGCGGCATCGGGCTCCAGAGATCGCAGCAGACTGTGGTAGGTACTGGGAGGCGCTCTAGAAGGCCCAATTTGGGCATCGCACTAATTCTAGATGCGCAGACATGGAAACACAAACAAAAGCACCAACACGTCAAAACAGACATTTTTTATTCAAGGCACTCTCCAAACTGACTCAAGTACTCGGACACCCACAGTAAAAGAACCGACACCCTTGAGTAAACATCAGGCTTCAGAGGATCGCCGCAATCTAATCCCCAGGACGAGATACCGGCTAGCTTTCCATTGACAACCAGAGGGCCACCCGAGTCGCCGTCACAAGAGTTCTTCCCAGCTGCAAGGACACCCGCGCACAACATACGCTCGGTTATGGAAGCGTCCAGTAACTCCGCGCACAACGACCGATTGTACACCTTCACCTCAAGGAATTGCAGGAACTGTGGAAGCTTACCGTCCGCAAGCAAACCCCAGCCACTGATGTAGCCAATGTCTCCGTCACGAACGTCCTCATCTGCTGATGCAAGGGCGATTGCCCGTGCTTTGTCCGACATTACAATGTCATCGTCCAGGCGCAGCACTGCGATATCATAGTCGAAACTTGCTTCGTCGAACCGCTCGTGGTGTGTTACGTTCTCGACTCCAAGCACTTGACCTCCCCAAGTCCTCGCTATCGAACCGACGCGCACCGACAATCGTTGGGGAGGGAAGTATTTCACGCAGTGCGCTGCTGTCAGAACAGTTCTGCGATTGAGAATCGTTCCCCCGCAGGAGTGTAAATTGTCGAATCGAAGTGATACCGTCCACGGGAAGGCTGCTTCCTTTGCAACTGCGCCACCGTGTATACGGGCAAGCTTTCCCTCGGTGCGAGTCCGATTGAGAATCCCACTGAACGCGATGACAAAGACTAACGACTTTCGAAACATATTTGTCGCTCTGGCCGTGGTGCGCGAATGATATGTACTGTGTCGGCTAATTGGACAGAACGGATGTCATTCGCTGCGCTAGTGAGTCTTGGCTAGAGAGTTGTTAGCTTAGCAGTCTTTTTCTGATGTAATTAATTTGTGAATGTAGTGTTATTCGTAACACGAGAACGATTGTTTTGTTTTGGTGTCTGATCGATGCACAGGGATTTTCAACTTGGCACTTGGTGCATTAGCTCTACTACCGCACAGTGACGCGATAGCAATGATAGTTTATTTTCCAATTGTTATGTTTGAGCAGATGTCTCTCGCTTGCCGAGCGTGTGGAAATTATTCATTATCGTGGACAAATCTTTAAAACACAAAGCGGCTTCCAACGATTTGCTCACATTCGGTTATTCGGACAGCAGATGTTCCCAGCAAAATTGCTTCCTGCAACTCTAATATATGCAGCATATGTAAGTATGTCACAACTATAGCGAATGTGAACGAAAAAATAACCTTAAAAGTTCCTTGGCGGAGTGGGTTGGTGCATTGGTTACGCTTTTTGTAGGTTCAGTGTCCGTCAAAAAGGGGATCCGTTGCAAAAGTGTTGAAATACAGGAATAGCCCTATCTTCATGACAGGATCCTGGGAGATTGTCCGTAAAGAAAGGTGTCCCTTATAGATGGGGGCCCGGAAAGGAGAAGTTTCACTGTACTTCTTTTATTTAGTCGATTACTTGGAGTATCTCAGTCTCAGTTCCTTCCGTGCAAAGAGTCCAAGAGGGAGGCTGGATTCGTTCAAGCGCTCCATGTGACCGAGCCAGTATAGTGGATGGTTTTTTGTCGGACTACATTTATAGCTTGGTACGGCTCGTAGAGTTCGCGGATGTGGATCTCCCCCATTCACTTTCCTCGATATGGCCATATATCCGACGTACAATAAGTCCTTTGTGGAGCATGACTTTCTACGTCAAATCAAATCTCTTCTAAGATGTCAGTTGTGGAGTTCACGTTTGCCACGAGGCTACCAACCCCAGCACCGGAGAAGACCTTCCATCCATCTCTGTTTTCCCGACCGAAAAAAATGGCTAAATAAATAGTCCTAGTAGAAGGGAGATTTCCATATACACTGACGGTTCGAAAACGAGCGCGGGTGCTGGTGCAGGGGTTTTCTGTGAACCAATTCAAAAAATGCCTGACCATGAGGTGAGTGCAGCGTCTTTCAAGCCGAAGTGGGTGTGAACACGATGCGTTGATAACCGATAAACCGATCACCATTGTTTCTGAAAGCCAGGCGACAGCAAGGACCATAGCTTTCAAACATCGAAACTGGTCAGATTTTGCAGACAAAGCATCAGCGAGACATCCTTGGTGAACACGTTGACTCCATCCTCGAGTTCCGAGGCATATTGCCATTCAAATGCGGACAGTTTCGCAACATTTATATTTTTTTTCGTTCTGCCAAATAGGCCCCCTCGTATTTACAGCTGCCCGCCTCACATTCTTCTCCGGTACCAGATTGAAGAAATCACAGAGAGATCACCGAGAGATCGCATCTCCTTGCCGACGCCCAGTACATGCTCGAAAGTCCTGTAACCGAACTGCACATGACTTGATTCAAACACTGTTCTCAGAAATTACGTGTACTATTCTGGCTCGCCATTCGTTAATTGGTTGTGACCGAAAAGCTGGAAGAATGTCATCACCAGAAAATTGTGAGCTAAGTCGCGTATCGTCGTCGTTTCATCACTTAGTCACCGCTGTGGTTTTAACCGAAGCTACCGCAGATGATGCTATCTGTAAGTTGAGTCAGTAGAGTCAGTAAGCCGAAATTCCTGGTCGTTGATGTGTTGACTCTCTATGTCGTTTATCTCTAATTGGCCAGAAACTTAATTCTGCCTTTAAGGCGCCAAGTCGTACAAATTGTCAGGGGTATACCGGCCTCATGAACTAATTCCCAGCCAACACATGACTTAATTCAGCTTGTTCCATAACAAATCAATTTACAACACTTTGATGTGGCATGCCAGAATACTTGCCTTAAAAAGCGCATTTTTCGCGACCAATTACCGCACTGTTGAGAAAATGTGTTTGAAAGCAGTGCTTCTCGTGACATTTCTGTGCGTAAGCCTCCAGCCTCCTGTAGTTGAGGGAAGGGCAAGGCCCGTGGGGAGGATTTTTGGAGGCAGAAAGGCCGACGATAGAGACTTCCCCTGGATGGTGTCAATTAACCGGAATGGCTACCACTGGTGCGGCGGAGGAATCCTGAATGCACGATTCATCCTGACAGCGGGCCACTGCATCTACTCACTGACCACAGTAGAGCTTACAGTTCGAGTTGGATCAAAAAACAGCACACTCGGTGGCCAGTTGTATTTGGTGGAGGACGGCATCTACCATGTCAACTTCGACTCCCTCCGTCTGGACTATGACATCGGACTCATTCGTGTAATGGAGGACATTCGATTCTCGATGGACGCGCAGCCGATTGCCCTTCCGCAGCAAGACGAAATGTCCCCCATAGGTGATCTGGCTACTATCAGCGGCTGGGGCGGAACGGAGGCGGGCGCAGTGACATACTTACGTTATGTCGATGTGTTGGTCATTGACCAGGATACCTGCCTAATGCTGTACGAAAACTATTTCTACAGTGATCGCATTTTTTGTGCTGGCATCTTAGACTCGGGCATGGATATCTGTGTTGGGGATTCAGGCGGTCCATTGGTGGTTAATAACACGGTGATCGGCATCGCTTCGTTTTACTCGGGCCGTGGTTGTGGAATACCTCATGAAGCAGCATCGTACACAAAGGTATCGGAGTTTGTCGACTGGATAATCGATGGTATCGAAGGATTTGGTGAAACGTTATAATAAAGTGTGTGTGAGGAGTTCAGGGGACTGTTTGTTTTCATTTTGGTCGCTTCTCTTGTTCACCGCCCGGACTGTGGCACCACTGCCGTTGAAATCGATTTAAGACCAAACCGTGTTGCATGAGGAATCGAATTTGAATGGTGTAACAAGATGGAAACGAGTGGATTATTCGGACTCCTCGCCCCATTCAATGAGATGTCTTTGACAGCAGTGCTTCTTGTGACATTTTGCTGTGGGCCTCTAGTTGAAGCAAGGACCGTGAACATCATTGGAAGGATTTATGGAGGAGCAGCTGCGTTGGATGCCAATTTTCCCTGGATGGCGTCAATTAGCCGAAACGACGTTCACATGTGCGGTGGGTCGATTATAAACAGACGTACAATTCTGACAGCTGGCCATTGCGTCTATCAAGTGCACAGTGCAGAGCTTTCAATTCGAGTTGGGTCAAAACGCAAGTCCAGCGGTGGCCAAGTAATTGCGGTTGATGATGCCGTCCATCATGCTAGCTACGACAGTTACAGCAAGGACTACGATATTGGAATCATCCGCCTCAGCAGGAACATCATGTACTCCAACGACGTGCAGACGCTAGACCTTCCAAGGAAGGGCGAAAACCCGCAAGTGGGCACCGCCGCCTATGTCAGCGGATGGGGTCTTACGGAGCACGGGCCGACGGAACACTTGCATTATGTGACAGTGGAGATCGTTGATCAGGACACATGTCGAAGGTTGCTTCCTAGACATTTGTTGACCGAAAGAATGCTGTGCGCCGGGTACATGGCAGGTGGCAGAGATCATTGTCACAACGATTCAGGCGGCCCGTTGGTGGTTAATGGGACGCTCACCGGCATCGTGTCATGGGCAGCTAGTGAGGAATGTGCACAGCCTTACCAGCCGTCTGTCTACACGAGGGTTGTGTACTTCCTCGATTGGATAGAAAGTTACTTGATCAAGTTCAGTGAAAAGTTGTAATAAAATTTTATAAAAATGCGTACAAAAGAGGAATGTTTTTAATTTTCCTATGATTCGGTCGAAAGCTGGTTTCTAAAATTTCGCCTATATTGCTTTGTTAGGTTCCTTGCCAAAATAATACAAACGATATGATGCTTGACAGATGTATCGGCATGCTGAGAGAAGCGAGCACATTATTCTCATACAGGGATAAGTACGGAAAAGTGTTTGAGGCGCTCAGTTGTAAGCACGAAGGGCACTGTCTTCAGCTAGTGGAAGCTTTCATGGCTCTTAAGGTCAACGAGGATAAAGCAAAGTTTATGCTGTCGACCAAGAAACGTCACACATCACAGCTAAACTTTTCTCGGAGCAAACGTAAACTCCACGAGTGGAAATCCGACGTAGAATCACCCTTGGCTCTTATTTTGCCATACGGAGCCGAAAGCTAAAACAGCAGGGCTGTGTCCCGTCTGTGAGGAAGGTGAGTGGAGGAAAAGCCACAACCCCGAACTCTAAGAGCAGAACTAAAATAGTGTCGACCACACGTTTTCTTCCACATCAAGCTCATGGACACCAACGCTCCAGCTGAGGAGTTCTTCGAGTCCAGACCTTCCGGTTCAAGAAGAAAGGTAGAAAGACCAAGTTATCGCGGACGCAAGACACCTTGGCCTTGATGACTGCAAGCAGCGTGCCCATTACCGTCAGCGATGGCAGCAGCGAATGCTCAGGCTGAGATTCTCAATGTATCGCACGCCAGATAAACAAGTAAGTTATCAATTATCTTGGCGGCCAATTGATGAACGCTCACCCTTAGATGACCCAGTGGCCAAATTTCTTCTTCACAACTTCGAGCGTTGCGTTGCTTGTACGGCATGTAGAGCCGTCTTGTTGAAACACAGCTCGGATATATCGATGTTGTCGAGCTCTGGCCACAGAAAGTTGATACCATCGACGGTAACGGTGTCTCCTTCCGCATTTGAAATTCATAATCCACATCAAACTAAAAAGTTGTCGATGCACTACAGCATGCTCTAATGACGGCAATTTTGCTCGTTAAAATAGCCGCTGAGACAAAAATAAGCAGAGTCCGAGAAGATGATGTTTTTGGTTAACTAGCCATTTTTTTCAGCCCCAATTAGCGAACTGACGGCGTTGTCCACAGTCGTCTGGAGGCTGGGTCTTCTTCGATGCGGGCCCCGTAAGGTGGTTATATTTTCTTAATTTCGCAACATTCTCTATCCAGTTGGTGGCTTGAGGCCATAAAGAGTGTACTATCATTTAAATTGTTCTACAGTGCGACGCGACAAATTGCCTACACACTGAAGCCATGATGACCGCCGACCTCATGACGAAATCTCTGACTGAATTTAAACTGATTTTGACAGCTGCTGAAATATAACGAAAAAAACTGTCATTGCTGCATTGTCACTCTTTAGTTTCTTGCTGCACAAATATCTAGCAACACGCTAGCTCCTAGATAACCTAGAAAGCCGGTGATGTACGACAAGGAAGAACCAATCGTCGCTTCGAGGTAGAATTGGAAATAGAGTTTAATGTTGCCTATACTGAGGCTGATTAGATAAGATCGACTCTGTGATGACATTTGCCACAGTTGATAACCATTTTGATGATCTTGGCCAAAACGATCACGTTTTATACTTGACGGCCAACTTTTGACTTCAGAGAATCATCTATCATAAGGAGTGGTCGTAAATGTTTTCCAAAATGATCAGTTGCCGAACAGAACATGAGCCATAAACCACCAAGTCCAAAAATAGGATTCTCGGTAATTTCATTGGTCTTGAGAAAATATGAGTCTGATGCATCCTCAGATGCTGCTGAAATTTCGAGATTCCGCCTCAAAACCAAGAAAAACCCCTCGCCCTGCTTCCTATTTCCGTCCTCCATCTGGGATAAAATGGCGCATCAACTATTGAGTGAAATAATTTCTGTTCGCCATCAAGTCGTTTACCACCCACCCGTCTATCATTCTGCCCAAATTCAAACTCCAGCTGCATTCAATTGAATTTTTGCCTACCCCAAGTGGGAGGACAATGGTCCAGCCGGCAGTTAAAAGTCGTCACACCAGGTGGGAGTAATGGTCGATGTCTTCAAACCACCAGCACCCGGTTGCAATTTTGATGAGGAACGCAAAGCGCACCTGGTCTTGGCCACTTTTGTTGCTAATGCAACTGATGTCGGTGCCCCCTTGCTCGTGTGCTTTCCGGGCGTGCACTAATTAAGACATTCGAGCTGCGGGACTGTTTGTGCATGCTGTTGGAAGGAATGTGCATTCTGACGTGTGTGGGTGCCTGTCTCCTGGATTTAAGTTGCAACAGATCGAGTCTGCTTGTGGACAGGAACAATCCAGGTAGACGTTCTGGAGTGACTGAGTGACTGATGAACACAGAGATACCGTCTCATATTGATATTTTCCTGTGGGCAGAATGAAGTTCGTCCACAGTCCAGACGGAAAGAATGCAATTAACAAAACCCCAACCATTAGTCAACAACTTCCCAGACAATGACGCGGGAAGCACGGAGTCTGCCGCCCTCTAACAGGCTGTCACAGGCCATCTTGGAAAACCAAATGCCAACCCCCATCCAATTTGCGCAACACTCACAGCCGCATCTTGTCGATTCGAGTACATCAGACATTCTGCGACCGCAGCTGACGCAACCACAACCGACATTTGCGTTCGTCGTCTGTTCATGTTTACCCAAAATATCAAACAAATTTTGTGGGTAATCCCTGGCCGGGGGTTTGGTGGGGGAGGGGAGGCTGCAAAAGGGCCACCCCTCGGTCCAACCCGCGCTTTCCAATCCCTTAATTTGAATAGTAATTAAATATTAAAATTACAAGCAAAAGTCTTTGATTAAATGTTAAGCCGAAGAGCACACTACGCCGCTCTGTCTATGCAAATGAAGGCCGCCCCTGGTGGGGGATGGGGTCGGCTTAGGCCGGGCCATGCGGACGGAGTTTGGGGTGAGTTGGTGAAATCTGCTTAAAACTTTCAAATTGCTACTTTAGCGTCAGACCGACGAGAGAGTGAGCGATGCGACTGAAGGACCTGCTGTGCGACGATGGGTGGCTTTCCACAGCTGCTGCAGATGCTGTTCCAGGCTTCGTCACTGTCAACATGCGACGGCATTTGACGGCGAACTTTTTCGTCGCTTTCGTTGCCTCACTGCTGCCATCTTAGCCGCAAAGTTTTCCCAAGTGTCAGACGGCAAAAGTGGAACGAAAGAGCAGCAGCAGGAGAAGAAAAAAACGCGAGGAGAAGGCAACCAACTCTGGTGCGGTTTCGTCAAACAGGTGTGCATAGCTATGCGGCGAAGGTGGGTTCTCTGGCGGAAGGTGGCACAATTCGACTGACAGAGGCGGTGTGTGTGTGTGTGTTCGGTTGGTGTGACATTTGCCTTCGCCCGTGCGCGGGGTGGCTTTCATCCAATTAAACGCTGCATTCAACCGTAATGGAGTGTTAATGCCAACACAATGCTCATGTGGCATATGGCACATATGCTGTAATAGTTGGTGACACCATCGCCTCGCTATCGCGGAGCAGCGATCGAGCACAAATATGTCCCTTGAACACGACCACGGCTAGAGCCGTCGTCTCGTCGGGAGAGAGTGTGGAGTGGGTGTCACCTGGACGGGGAGTGGGCGCATACAGTTTGTGTGACAAGTGGTATCTCGATGCGGTTGTCAATAGAGATGTGGAGTAGGAGCCTCTTCGGGGAAGTATGTGGCAGTGCAGTTCTACCTAGGCCTCCAGTCCAGTGTTCAGACGTTGCTGCAGTCGATCTTTCATGATGACCCATCGTAAAGTCAGTAACTGCCGTTAATCATTAGGATATAAGGTTAATCTATGTACGCTATGAACTCGTTGAACGTCCCGAAGGGTATGCAGTGGAGGCACAGTTGATTGGTGCCACGATGACGCAGGACACTTTGCAGAGGAGAAGACACTTGATTGAGTGAAGCAGACATTCTGGTTCCCGAAGATGTGGGGCTTCACGAGAAGCGACATCAGGTCATGCCTCGATTGTGCGTATGTACAATGGGGGATGAAGTCTTCCTAAGAGCTACAGTTCGCCCACACAACGAGGAGTATTTCGGGCGACAAGCTGCTGATGAAGTTGGGGAAGAAGATGGGAGTTGATGCCTACGAGATAGAAAGGCGATGAGGCGAGGTCTTAACCGAAAGTACTCAGGTTGGACTCAAGATTCCACGCCCGGCGACAGCGCCCAATCTGCCACCGGCGGGTAGCGGCAGTTGGAACCGAAGTACCCGGGCCTATACATCTTCACGAAGATGTTAACCAATGACAGGTGCATGGTGGAAGATACGCACCACTTGCAGCGAACCCAACGGAAGCTGAACACCATCATGGCATCGAACAGGTTGAAGCGATGGTGTCAGTGGCAGTGAAGAAGAAGACTCCGATTTACTTGTCACTTTCCCTAGTTTCGTTTATTACATGCACCATCCCCTGTAGTCCTTCACTCTGCATGTTTTACTTCTCATTCCAGTAAATTTGGACACGAGACAAATTTCAATCGCGTTTTTACCGATAACTCGCTCAGCGTAGTAGCTGTGTCTGAGCGGTTGTGACTACGATTCCAATCACTATTTGGTCTCTTGCCGTAGCATCCCCCTCAGAGACGAAGCCGCAGCGGTTCACAGCTCTGTTAAGAAGTATCGAAAGGTTCCAATCCTCTTTTATATCTGGTATGAAATAGAAACCTCTCATAGTCGAACCTAATATTTTGCCTACACTTTTGTAACATCTCCCTGCTATTCCTGCGATAAATCAAATGTATCCAAGAACTCCGTGGCTTCGCTCCCTTTTTATCTTTATCCGTCTCAGTTGCCGTTGCGAACAAGTTTGTCTCGTTGGTTTCCATCAAAAAACACAGTTGCTGCGTTGGGGACACATAATAGAGTTGAGCAAAAAATCACAAACTGCGATTTTTTCACAGTGATTTAAAAATCGCAGTCTGACCGACTTTGATTTAAGCTCCGATTACGGTTGAGTTGCTACTTTTTCACAATCAAATCGCAGTTTAAATCTCACTTACGGCTAAGTTGCTATTTTTCCACAACACAACTCCGGTCGCCTTCTGCATACGATAGATGGTAAACGTTTGAACTTCATACAAATAGATAGTTTCATGAGTAACGACCTAAGTCAAATCTAGTGGGACTTCCGATCTCCCTCTGCGATGGAAAGCACCTCACCTGCTTACCTACCAATGTTCCCTTCATCGCTGTCAAAGAACTTTAGAAGCCTTTGGTTCACTTCAAGTCTTCAAGTTGCCCTACTTTTTAAACTTTTCAAAGGCGTGTCAACAGTTTATCGCAGCAGCCCGTTTCAGTTCTTTCGCACCACAGTATCATCAGTTGCAGTTCAGCCATCGTGCTGGCGTTTCCTTATTAAATATTTCATCGATGGTGCTGGTGATTCCCTTTTATCGTCGCTACATCATTTTCCTGGGAACACACCAGCCGTCCACTTACCGCCAGCCATCTGCAGTGGAATCTGTGCGCGGCGCATCAACGGCTTCATAATATTTACAAAAGTTATTGCCGGCTCTATCGCGGATCTAATCGGCAACTTAGCATCGGCCGTTGTGCCACAATCCTCCATCAGAGTGGAGTGAAAATGCCATGTGAGGCCGGTGCAAAGGGGCACCTATCCACGCTGGAGAATGTGTCGTTGCCGCCTGTTGAGGCGACACAATAATAACATCCAAACGCGGAACTATGTCCCGCCGCAGCACACTTACTAGGTGTCACGGCGACACACTGCACACGGCGCACAACAGGCACCTCAGGTGGAAGCAAAGTGTGGTGGACGTAGGAATACATCGATTGACCATTATCAGCGCGCAATCTGCGCCTGTGATCAGACGTAGTCTTTTAATTTTAGCAGCAAGCGCACGCAGAAGGTGCCACGGCACAGTGGTGCATGGGGCCAGATCTGGAGATCGAATTCGAATGCATTCCACGGCTTGGCGGGGATTCTGGAGTCGGCTGCTCAGAGGGAGAGCCCACTGTCGGGTGAAGAAGCTTCTCCTCGCGGAACAGACTGACTGCTGATCTCCTCGAGGTCGATGGGGAATTTTGAATATTTGCAGCGATGCGCCCAAAACGGTCAGACACGACGGCAACATGTGACTGCGGCCGGTGTCTAGCCTAGTAAGTGTGTTGTCGTGTTCGATTTGGGGAATTTTATTTTCGCAGACTTGGGATGGAGATAACTCAATCCGTCATTTTGGGGTTACGTCGGCGTGGTGTGTATTCCGGGAATCACTCGCGTCGACACCTGGGGTCAGACGACATCATGGATTAGGTTCGGTGCTCACCTGCTGTGCGCAGGAAAGATGTGTGCACCGAGGCTTGTGCACATAAATGGCACGGACTGTCGAAGGTGCTCGGAGGTTATCGCGGATCGAATTACACGCCTGCACGAGTGGTGCTTGGCTTAATTGAAAATCACGTTCGCCAAGGTGTCAGGCGGCCACAGCTGTCGAATGGGTTAAGCTTGAAGCAGAGTTCCTAATTAGATGAGGAAAGGAGAGGGATAGAGAGGGCTGCGATTATGGTTGGATCTGTGGATGAAGGGTCACGAAGAGCTTTTGTGATGCTAATTGTCCGGAATTGCCTCAGTTTTCGGGCAGTGATTGGGAATATTTTAACGGTTGGCAGAGGAGGTCATCGTGTTGAATCCAAGAAAAACAAAAACAGACCAAAACCAGGCTACAAAGCACAAGACATCAAGCCAAGATACAAAGTCCACGGCACCAAGTCCAAGGCATCAAGTCCCAAGCACCAAGTCCCAAGCACCAAGTCCAAGGCATCAAGTCCAAGGCATCAAGTCCCATGCACCAAGTCTCAGGTATCACCGACTATTGGTGCCTATGCAAGGTGTCCACCTTCCCTCGGAAAAAGAACCAAGACAGCAAAACAATAACCACTTCGGTCAGTTTCGTTAAGTCTCATTAAATCACGTTAAGTTTCGTTAAGTTTAGCTCGCTTGTGATCTCTTAAGTGCGAACGAAATTAATCGTTTTCTACGTACGTACGTAATATGTACAACAGCTGGAACTTACGACTGCTGCCACCTCAACCCTGATCAAATTCACTTCACCTTCGAGACACAACAGAAACGACCTCTTCCACGAAATGTTTAAAAACAAGTTTCCGGACCTTTCCACAGATTGAAAGCAATTCCTCATGCATTTGCCAGCCCTCTATGTGCAGACGCAACCACAGATTGTCCACCATTACAATTTCCTCGTCGCAGCTCAGCGCACACTACATCAGTTCACACTCTCTGTTCCATCTTCCATGCAAGCCCGGTGGAATCTTGCAATCTTGGAATGACTGTCCCAGTGTGGACAGGAATGACAAGTTGGCCGCCTTGTAATCGATATTTCCGTGAAATCACTTACTCTGCCCAGTACCGTCCACCAGACCTGGTAGTCCGACTTTTTCTTCTCTTCAACTTCGCGGCACAGCCCTCCTTATGATGACGTTCCCATTCACTCAGCCCGCCGGACTGAAGCACCACTCGCATATGCATGCCAACACATTGTGCTCCCGAGTAAAACAATTCAAAGCAATAAAATTGCCCCCTCAAGTCCGCTACGAGGAGTTATTGCACACACACATACAGAGGCTGCGAGGTGGACTCCGTGGCAGTGCAACAAAGTTGAGCCGGTGGGAGCGACGAGCGCTCGTCTGTTTGCCTTTTCCCAAAGCAAATTAATACTTAAATTCCAATTAAGGGGTTCCAATAAATAATTACACGCAGATTGCAGATTGGATCCTGGACCGTGGACGATGGCAGGGCGAAGACAAAAGACGAGACTACCTTTGCATCTTCTCCGCATCTTGGCGGGCACATCTTGGCAGCGTGCACCGGATTGGCTGACTGGCTGGCGGTTGCAACTGTTCGTGCTGCAACTCACGGCCGAGCGCTGTTGGGCGATATAAAATTTTATGAAGCAAAACGTTTCTATGTTTATTCATGAAGTGCTGGAAGTATGCCATATGCCAGAAGGATCACTTTGCCACTCGGCTGGAGTGCTGTTTACATTGTTTGGTGGCCTGGTCCGGTGCTCAGGTGCAATACTCTTGCATTTGGCGTTTGGCGAGCTCGCCGTGGAACATGTTTCGCCTAGGCTCGGGGATTACTTTACGATTTGTTTCGCATTTAATTGGTCGTGCCGCGCCGTGGGGATGGACTGCTGAAACTGAATTGAACTGAACTGGACTGGACTGCAGTGGATTAGGGGTATTGCACTGCAATTGGCACGTTGCATTGGTTAGTTTATGAATTAATTTGAATTCGGATCTAGCTGCTGGAGAGTCGTTCTTATGATGAGTTAACATGAAATGTTTCAGCGGAATGTCTGGAACGTTTCAACTGGTTTATGGTGCCATTCGCAAGGAGGCACATTGTTGCACTTCATTGGAGTCTGAACAAACTTGCAGCAAGCTATGCGAAGTCGTTGCAAGAGCAATGCTGTATGAATGCTGTCTGAGACATTTGACTAAGAGATGTTAATCACTAGGAATTCTTAGAGCTGCTGAACTTTCGAAGTTGATTTAAGTTGGGCGTCAGTTGGTTTCTTTTTGAATCGGAGCTTTTATGAGTACAAGTGGCGTAGATTCAGTGGGTCAGCAGCTACGGACTTTCGTGGGAGACACTTCAGCCACATCCCAATTGAATTCTGCGCTGCTAAAACAGTGCACATTTTGATGAAATTGAGGTCGAAATAATGCACCAACAGCAGCTGTTGTACGCAAATTTGTGAGGAATACTGTTTTGACTCCGCTTCTGTCACATTTTTTTTTCTCGATTGAGATCTGTGTTCTTCTTATGCAATTGATTCCATCTGCTAAAACCGTGGGATTCCTTGCGAGGGTTGTCTGCAAGGCATATGCAGTAGGGAATTTAATGTTCTATTGCTTCCGTCCATTTTTTGGTCAGCATCAAAAATGAAAGAAATTGGTTGACTCGGCCACATCTAGCGCATGGACACCAGTGATCTGGCTAAGACGATATTGTCGGAGCTATGGCTGCCTTCCATTGTTGGCGGTCCAGGGCACGCTGCTTCCAGTTATCGATACCAGACTGCCTTACGCCAGCGACGACTTGGTCTTTACACCGAATATTCAGTGCAGGATAGTTCAGGAATGCAAGTCTTCTCTGCATTTGATCGGCAGTCTTCGCTAAGACTTGTTTGGATCCCGGACGAGGACCACCGCTGTATCACAGGAAATAGGATCGCCGATGAACTTAATAGAAAAGAATCAGAGGAGGCACTCCAAGGACCCGAACCTGCGTTGGGACTACCCGCGTCCTTGATTAGGGCTGCCATGGATGGTGGGCTTCTCGAGAGTACAACCGGAGGTGGCATAACTCTCCAGGATGTATACAAACCAAGCGCATGGTCATAAACGTCTGTAAGAGATGCGCGGCATTCCTGTTATCTCTTGACAGAACAGACTGCATACAACTTATTGGGGAACTAATGGGCCACTACGCACCCAAATCTGCTTGGCCTAAGCGATGAAAGCCTCTACGACGCCTGTGGAGAAGACTGCAGACTACTTCCTCTGTCACTGTCCCGCCTTTGCCAGGATCAGATGGCAGTTATTTGGTGGCGATGAGGTGGCGATGAGGTGGGAGCTGATGATGTAGGCTCCTCATTACAGAAGCGCCTTCCGATATTCTTCAGGAAGGCCAAGAATTTACAGGCAATGTAGGTTGCTATCAGGTACTACAATGGACCAGTTTTTTTTTTTTGGTCTCAGTGCTCCAGTATATTGTTCTAGAACTGATTCGTAGACTGATCTTCTGATTTTTTGGTTGTCCTATGCCACGAATAAAGTAAACCCTTTTATATCGAAGACCAACGATTTTTTCGACCATAAATTGACGTCGACCATGGAAACGCCTTCCTGGCTTTTCTGAAAATAACATCATGCTTATATTTTGTACACTCAGGCGTAGGCGATCAAGTTTAATGTACTTTAATGTAACACTGCTTGTTATATCTGGAATCTATAACAACGTGGGAACAAGAATAGTTGTCAATGAGGACCTGGGGCTTACTACGAAAGCAAAGAAGACCCAAGAGTTTGAAGCTGAAAACCTACAAAACTACTCTGCAACGAACAACGAGTGCTGTTCGTGAGCTCTACGAACAGAGGCGCAGGGAAGAGCTTCTCAGAATTAAACAGAAAGGTATTGAGTTTGCTTGCAATTGAGGTGGTGTTGGTATGGCAAGAAACCACTATTCTATGGCTATGAAGACCGAAGCCTGCCATACTGGCGTGAACATATGGAGTAAATTCACAATACTGTGAACCTGAAGGATGATGGACAAAAATCCCGCAGCGTCGATATACATAGATGAGGTCAAGGTAGCAATAACGAATCAGGGGAAGTCCACAATGTGTCATAGCTTCAAACTACCGCAGATCCTGAAAAAGACCAAATAAGTGCGAATCTGCACTCACCACCTATCACCGCCATGTACATTTTTGACATTCCTTCCACACTCGCCAGGTTGTGCAGGATGATGTTCGAGAACTTGCACGCCAACACTAGAGCTCCGAACTTCCAGAATCTCATAGAATTGTTACCACCCACCGACGGATGACATTGAATTAATTGGTCGAACAGGGCCGTTACTCAACGTGGCACCAGCAGCATTGTCATAGTACCCTAACTCATTCCGGGAACATAAGAAAAAAATCCAAATACCACCTGACACTTACATCGGAGTTCATTTCACTCCCACTTAAGTAAGCACACCTTAACGAAACTTTACGATTTTTAACGAAACTTAACGAAACTGTTCGAATTGGTTATAATGGTCAAATTATATCATTTCTTTGTATTCTCTCGTTTGTTTAAGTTGACTTAGTCTCCTTACGTGCATATGGTTTGCCTTGTGTCGTTTACCTCTCAACGAGCAAGCTTTAAGGCCACCAAAAAGTAAGATTTATTATGTGGTTGAATTCTCATCGCTCACAAAGGAATATATGTTTTCGTAAAGGAACTTTCTTCTGATCCATATAACAGAAGGGTATTCATTGTTGGAAGCCACGATGAACGCATAGTTTCCGAGATATGGGCCATTTTGTGAAATTCAGCATGGTTGGGAGCAGAAAAGATGTGACTTTGTGTGCCGAATCTAACGCAACAAACCGCATCTAAAACAACCGAACCGTCTCCGAGATATGGCTAGAATGGTGGAGCGCAACATGCTCGTTAACATCGGGTAAACGAATAGTCTACATATGCCAAACCCGACTGATTTCACAAGTTGGACACTTGGTCAAAAATTCTTCAAAGGCTACACAACGTTAATCGTTGAATTCAGACGTACTTATTGCCTTTTGCTGAATGCGTTATTAGACCGACCTTCTATGGCCGGCAAGAAATAGTTATCTATCTCAGACTTTTCTTAAAATACCAAGGTTACACGCATGTTAGCAGACAGACCAATTAGCCTAACCTAATCCAATAATTCGCGTTCCCATTAGCCCTGAATAATCATAGCTTAGCTTGACTCATTGCCTCACGGTTCTTAAGTTCAATATAGCCGCTAGTCGCTGCTAACATGATTGCCATGAAGTTCTAAATGCGGGCTTAGGTGAGTAAATGCATGCCATTCAAATTCTAAATCTTAGTCACCTCAGTAGCTCAACGAAACTATAGAAAAACATGAAACAGAGTGTAGAGCTATCAAGATCCAGATATGAAAGAATCAGGACCTGCTTAAGCATTATCCATCCAGAGTCGGGGTCAAGGGAAGGTGGCTACTTCCGTGTCACGGTACAGGAGTTATGCTCTCTACTTTCTTAGATTGTTGTCTTAAATTGCTGTTTGCCCTAAAAATGTTTTCTGTCATTCTCCATAGAATTTAATAAAGATACAACTCAGAAGGGAACTCAGTGTCCACATTCACGCCCGTGTTGAACGGGCTGTGCATCTAGCATAGCACTGTGCTTAGCATAGCACCATCCTGCCAAAGCAACCCAACTCGGTATAACCCGATTCTTGGACGGATCTCAATAGCATTTGACGCTCATTCGCGCGGTTGCAGTAATTACGTGTCACTTTCTTTTAGATTTAATTCTAGCCTTCCACATTTCGCTGACTCTTAGGCACCAACAGGCTCTATTCGTGTCCAGCGAAACTCTCCGACTGCGCAATTGATTAACTTACTATTCATCGAGTTACGAGAACTTCTGAGCGCTTGTGCAGCCTTGACCAGATCGTTTCATCTTGACGCTGCCTGCGAGAAGACCACATTGAACCTTTGTGTCACATGTCATGCGGAAGCCCGCACATTCTCCGCTCCTTAAATCCTTAACACACTCAACTCATTAATTATGAGTTTATTACTAATTAAAGTTCAGTTCAGTTAGGCCATCATTCCAGCAAACGTAGCCGTTCTCGGAACTCAACCTTCCAGCACGCTTCCACTTGCGAATAATTACTACGCATGCATCCCCCCATCGGTTCCTGACAGTCCTTACATCGACATTTGGGCCCCCAATGAACTGACCTTCCCAACACGCGTGCCCCAGCAAGCATCCTTGTCAAGTCTTTGCACATTTCTACGAATCTGCTTACGCCTGTCAGCACTCTGAAAGCCAGTCGATAGCTAGATGTCAATCCATATCACTTACGGAACACCACCCACCACCATCGTCCTCCCCTTCGCCACCAATGTCCTTGAATCGAATTTCCATCATCCTGTCATCTCGACTTCTTCACGGAAACTCACAATTTCCTTGCGAAAGGACGAAAAACTAATTTTCTACTTTCCCAATGACACCACCGCCAACACCAGCGTGCGCCCCCACTATGTGCGTGTGTCCGCCCTCTCCAATGACATATGAAGGAGAAACAAACTTTCTCCGTCGTCGTCGACGAAATCTAATTTGTCTGCCGAAAGAGGAATTTTCCAATTCTCGGCCTCAGCGAGTAGAATGCTAATATGATGCTGTCCCTCTGCTTCCCCCTCACATCACAGCGTGACGGAGGCTGAAGTCAAACCTAATCCGCTCATGAGCCGCCTTCATTACGAGGGACTTTTGTTTACTTTCGCCTGCCCGTCAGAGCACCACTACATCCATCTAAGGGATGATGAGTGTCTTCGTAAGCTGTTCGCTCGTTTTGGCGCTAATGAAGTGCCGAAAGGGTTGCGTTGATCAAGTGGGCAGGAGCGACGACCCGATTAAATGGATTAAATTTTCAAAATCCACGCAGATTGGTTGATTTCGCTGAAAGTCTGAGTGATTGCGTTGGAAAGATGCAACGGCTTATGATGTGGACCCCCGTCCTGGGGAGGATAAGCCCATAACCTCGGCGCTTCCTCCAAGCAATAAATGAAGCACATTTTTCATGCGTACGATGGCTGAAAGAAGGCCCCCCCACCAAGGGACCAATCGCACCGAATGCATTTAAATGGCCGAATTTCGGCATGACCGCCATTCATTACCATACGGTCAGAACGCTCGGCTAACCTCATAAATCCCCGGCCGAAGGATACAGCGCACTGCTCGATATCTAGTGCGAGGTCGCCTCCGCGTCATCCTCCTCGGCCGCTCAGCAATTAATCACAGCTGCAAATGTCTGTCCACTTGCAGGGCTCGAACTGCTAGTCGTAGCTGGCTTAGGATTTATGCCATTGTCCTTGCTAGAGAGCGGAGGGGTTCGGTTCGGTTCAGTTCAGTTCAGTTCAGTTCCGCCGCCTCGGTAATGGATGTGGAATTGAAATTTATTTCGCCGATTATTGCTTTCGTGGAAATCACGACTTTGCGCTGCGCACTGTGGACGGGCGCACAATGGTTGGGCGGCCGCACTTCCCTGGCGATATGGTTGGCATTCATAATTAAGCGCTCAATAAATTTCGCCGAAAGGCCGAGACGACTCTGACGATGACTGTGCGAGCAGTGACGGCATTGGAGACACACATTGGCCAGGCCAAGACGCTGTGGGCACGTTTTGCCGGTGCCGCGTCCAGGAATAGCCCAAGAACCCTCTCCAGCGAACCGTTGTCAAAGCGGCGAGCGGCTAGTGGCTAGTGGCCTCGTGGCCTGCTTGCTGCCGGTGAGTGCGGCCAACTCACGAGAGAGTCACAAGTCAATGTGCGATTAAAGTCATTGCGACAATAAACCACTGACATCCATTGAATGAGTTCGGAAATTATGGATCGCATATGAGTCAGTCGGCAAGGAGTCATAAAGTCCGGAATAGCGGAACGGTGTACGGTGGACGTTGCAGTTGAAGGAGGACCCTGTGTGTGTGTATGTGTGTGTGTGGAGTGTCCACACAGCGAATGTTATATTTCACTTTTGCATGCCGTTGCCCGTTCCAATCGAGGAGGACCGTTCGATGGGATGACAATGAATTTCGAACGCCGTGCCGTCTTCGCACAGCCATTGACTGTCAGTAGCCACCCCACGTCCCCGTGTGCTGCTGCACTCTGGTCGTGGTGGTCAGGACTCGCACGACTCACGATTGTGGCATCTTCCCGCCTTCCTGGCCAGTGACAACGACAACGATGCCATGGTACCCGTCCGGAGTGGACCGTTTTGTTTTATGGTTATTTTTATTCGATTATGAGTCTCGGTCAAGCTGTGGCTGCCATTGGACGGACGCTGCGGACGGTGGTAGAAGGGCGGTCTTGTGGTTTGATTTGTGAGCTTGCAAACGAGCTGCGACAGTTGACCGTCGTACATGGTATGAGATTGAGTGGCTGGAGGTTTGATGGATGGCGATGGTGATTGGGATCACCGCAGGAGTGCTGGGTGTTTGGTAGTTCCTTCTTCCTGGCAATGACTCATGCGCGGGATGAGTGATTGTGGGTGACTGCGCCTGGAATTTTGATGACACCGATCGTATGGCTTGGCTTCGTTTGCGGATGGATGCTGGGACGTGTCTCGCGACAATGGACATCCCCTCGATCTGTTCTTCCGACAACCACACACCCGTAGTCACCTGGATGATGTTCGAAGCGAAAGTCTCTCAGAACAAGCCTGGAGGAATAACTGTAGTCTTTCACGCGCCACCGGTGACACCCGAGTCCCAACAAAATCTCCACAACACGGCAAGTCACAACACCAAGCCAGCACTGATTTGATTACGCCGCACGCGTTATGACAGCCTTGAGTGATCAGAGGAGTTACCTCATTTGAATATTTCACAGGAAATACCCTCTCAATCATACATCTCGCATTTGATTCCGCTGAAACCATCTGCACCGGCATCTGACAGGCACTCCACCCGTCTCGCGGAGAACACCCTAATCAATCGTGTACCACACAATTCATCAATTATCTCCATCAGCATCCGGCTGCGGATGCCTGACACCCACAACGACTAGAATCGATCTCGGCCCGTCACAACTGACATCCAACTCAACCGCAGCGCCTTAGATTGACAAATTGGCCGACAGCTACAAGGCGCACGCCACACCGGAGTGCATTTATTAATTTCCCCTCGATTAATTGCAGCGCTAATTCCCCGGCCATGGAGGCCGAGGCTCGGTCCTCTCGCAAGCGTATCGAGGGTGTGGAGCAGAAGGCACACACGGCGCGGCGATGGTGTCTTCCTCTCGGATTCCATGTGTGCCAAGCCTTCACGGGCCCTCGGAACCGAGCGCACACGCCAGCCAGGTCGTCCCGGATTGATGGCTGGCTCGCACACCCACCTGGAGTCAAGAACCCTCGGCGCGGGGTTAGCGCAGATTAGCGACGAGCATAATTGCGACAATCATAACATTGTGATCGCGTATGTCATGCATTGTTGTTGACAATCATGGCGGAGCGGCGCGGTTGTGCGGCGCACCTCTTGCGCGTTCCAATCACCGGAGAGCCGATGCCGCACAGCTGTGCCGGGGTGCTGGACCGCATCACCGCCGCTCAGTCCCGATCGTGACTCCATTAAAGGGCACGAGTTAATTCGATTTGGAGGTTTGTAATTACGACCACCTCGCGCCGATGGTGGTGGCTGTGAGGCCGCAGCGCGGCCATCGGAGAGTGTCTCCGAGTTATGAGTGCGCTTTCTTTCGCGCGCGCTTGTCGGATGACAGCGCACGCGAATGGGGCTACGACTTGTTTCTCGGGGGATCTCGACGTTTTTCCAGGTGTGGACATCCAGTGTTGGAGGGAGGACGCGATCGTCGATCCCCGGCCGACGCCCAGATTTCGAATTCGTTTCGATTGTCGATGAATGAGAAATACTTCGTTTGCGTCTGAGCGTCTAACGCTGGCTTCGTGGTGAAATCACAGCCCACAGAGGCGGGCTGTGCCGTTGGATTTCGGGCGTCCGTTGCGCGCTGAAAGTAGGGATTGGCATTGAAACAAATGCGCACGGATTCGTATCTGCGACTCGAGTTCAAGTTGGAGGTTAGTTCTCGATTGTTTTGATCTTGGGAGTGAAGTGAATATCACGGTATCTCGGGGCGTGCGGCGTCTGGTGAAATATGGGTTTGACACGGCCGCAGTAATTGTATTTAAAGACTTTCTCGATGCTCGAACTTATGGCCTAGTGTTGGAACAAAGTCATGATCGATGCTGCTGTTGCGAGGATGTGCGTTTGATATAAATGAGGCCCTCGGTGAGATTTCGATTGTATCGTAGATCAGTGGATTCCATTCTGGAATTATTTTTGAAAGTCTGTGACGAACATCTGTCTGCTTGTGGTGAGAAAAGAAGAAGCCCGGAGTTCAAGAAGCCATCGGAGAGAAGATGAAGATAACGAATGGACTCGATTCTCTTAGAGGATTCTGCTCGTCGTGAGCGGTACACTGAGGCGTGCAAACAGCTAAAAAGCAGTTCTGGAAGGAGTTCGGTGAGAAGTTAGTAAGCGATCAAAGTGCTGGTTGTTCCGGCAAACCATCCGTCGATCGTCGAAGATGTCAAATCCGAATATGGTGCGTTGCTTCCTAAAGAGGACATCTTGCGCGGATGGAGCGAGCACTCAATACGGAACAATCCCGAAGGTGGCAGACCTATAGTCGAGGCGGACGATTGGAATTTTTGGCGAATTCAAGGGTGTTAATGTAATGCGACAGAAATGTTTAAGGCGATGTGTAAAGAGGGAGTTTTATGGTTTTCCCGTGTCATTAAGGTGGCCGAGAGCGATTGGCAAACTGGAGTGATTGTCCCTCTCTTCAGAATGGGGTATAGGACAGATTGCAACAATAACAGGGGTAAGGTCTATGCTGAAGTATTGGAGATGTGTTCTAGAGCTATGGTCGAGTCGTTTGTGTGGGATAAATAGAACGGCTTTCCTCTCTGAAGAAACACAATTCACCAGCTTTTAACTCTAAGAATGGTACTTGAGAAGGCTTGGAAGTATGCCAAACCTATCTGCAGCTGTTTTGTAGATGTGGAAAAGCCACAGACAATCGCTGCTTCCAGTCGTCAAGATCAGGCTGTCTTGTGTCCGCGATGACTTGGTCTTTAAACCGGAGATTTGATGTTCCTTTCCTTGTGGAACCAGGAGGCTCCGATTCGAAGACCCCCTTAGCATCTTAGTACAGTTCGCGTTTGTGTGCTTCCCATTTCTGCTATCACCTTGACCGTAGACATGACCATATGACGAAGGCACCAAAAATCAGCACCAAATCTGGTGCTTTGCTTAACGTCCAGCTACATAGCAGGGCTGGTAAAATAAGAGTTTAGCTGAACGTAATCGTAGGCCCTCGAGTCAGGAGTCTTAAGCCGAGTTGTTTCGACAGAAAGTAGCGAAAAGTAGCACCAGTAGCCAAGGGTACCCACGGGTATCCACTCGCGGAGTTCACGTTCGTCCTTGTAGCTGTCGATCGTGATGTTTTGACCCAGGTGGTGTGTGCGTCATTGACTTTAAGACCATCTCGTTTCGTCTATTCTTCAACCGTCGTGAATGCTTCCACAACGGCACGTTGGAAACGCGGTACGAAGTCCGGGTAACCCAACAGTTGAACTGACTTGTAAAAGAGAGTGCCTTCCGTTTTTACAGCTGCCCGTCGCACTATCTTCTCCAATAACAGATTCACACAACAGCGCATCCCCTCGCCGAAATTCGGTGCAGGTTTGGACCGGCTAAAAGGTTCCTGAGCCGACCTGCATGCTGCATCGCGTATGTGTTAGCGTAGTGCGACACAACATAATTTTTTCCTAATTCGCATCGATGAATGCTGTCATATGCTGCTTTAAAATCGATGAAAATGTGGTGCGTATCGATTTGAAATTCGCTGGTGTTCTCCAGGTTTTGCATTTTTTGGAAAAAATTTGGTATATAGTCGATTTGTCGGTCCGAAAGCAGCAAGTTTCTTTGTTCTGCCTTGGTTCATGCCGATGGACAGGGTCTTGTAGGCGACGTTGAGCAGGGATATAATAATACAGTGAAATCTCCCTTAGACGGACACCTCTCTTAGACGGACACCTCGATTAGACGGAAACCGCCATTAGATGGACACCTCCCTTAGATGGACACCTCAATTAGACGGACACCTCCCTTAGACGGACATATATTTTTTTTAAATTGCTCCAAAGATTTTATTTGATTTCCCTTAAACGGACAGCTACCTGAATGCTGTACCATTACGGTCCGTTCAAGGGAGATTTCACTGCGCCAGAGCCCCCTAGAGAGCCACGGCCTGGCTTCTCAGCAACCACTCGCGTTGTGCGTGCTGTTGTGGAAGGGACCTACAGCTGTATGCCGACTCCGAACGGCCAAGTTTGAGACGCTTTTTCTAGACTGTTATACTATTTGAGCATTGTCAGTGACACCAAAGAGGTAGGGCCGTGAAAATTATGTTTCTCGTAGACATCTCCCTTAGATGGTCCGGCGCTCCGACTACTGCTTGTACGGGAGAAAGCATCAAAGAAGTCGAAAAACTTTTTCTTGAGGATGCCCGAATGAAGGTGAAAATGATGGCAGAGATCACCAAGCTTTCAATTGTTACCATTCACACCATTCTTCATGACCATCTTAACCTTTCAAAGGTCAGTGCAAGGTGGGTGCCACGAATGCTCACAGCGCCTCAGAAAAAAGTGAGAATCGCATGCTGTAGAGAACTTTTGGAGATGTGTAGTGAGAACGCGGACGGTGCTATGGATCGAATTGTTACTGGTGACGAAACATGGGTCCACCACTATGACCCTGAAAGCAAACAAGAGTCCATGCAGTAGCGTAAAAAAGGAACAGACCCCCCGAAGAAGTTCAAAGTCACTCCGTCTGCCGGGAAGCTCATGGCCACAGTTTTTTGGGACTCAAAGGGAATCTTGCTCATTGAGTATAAAAAAAAGGTGAAACCATCAACGCCACATCCTACGCTTCCACTTTGCATAATTCGCGGAAGGAAATTAAAAAGAAAAGACTGGGTAAACTCGCAGCGGGTGTGTTGCTTCTTCATGACAACGCTCCTGTTCACATGGCGCGAGTTTCCAAGGCTGCTGCGCGAGATTGTGGTTTCGAAGAAGTGCAACACCCACCCTATAGTCCAGACCTTGCCCCTAATGATTATTTCCTGTTTCCGGATTTGAAAAAATGTCTTCGTGGAAAAAGATTTTCGGATGATGAAGAACTCAAGTCGGCAATAAATGGGTGTTTTGCAGAGAAAGAGGGAATTTATTTTTTCAGGGTTTATAAAAGCTTATCTCAAGATGTAACAAATGCATTGATATTAGGGGAGATTATATTGAAAAATAAAAACAATTTAAATTGACATCGCATTTTCCTTCATATCGATACCGAGAATATATTGAACGCACCTCGTACTTACCTTTATAGTTGTTACAAGAGGTTGCGCCTTGTCACCTCTCGTTTTCATTAAAAATATGGACTGACTGTTGCACCCCCGCCGAGGCGAGGAATGTCTGACATTGGGAGAGTTATCACATCCTCCCAGATGGCACTCCAAGGAGCACTCAATAGGTTGGTGGCCGTATGTGCTGATCCTGGGATTAAGTGTGAAGGGTCCTGTTCAATGCAGTCTACATATTAGTGGAGTCCCATTGAGCCTAGCAGCTGTATTTAGGTTCTCATCGCCGTTCAACAGTCTGCAGAAGTGATTCCTATAGACTCACAGAATCGACAGCGACTCTACTACCAGTTGTCCATCAGTCGTCTGGCCGAACCATGTAACCAGTGAGTTAAAAGTTTCTGACGTCGTTATCACATCTCCATTTACTCAATCCACCTGAAAAGCTTGGTCTCTTCTTTGGTCATCTTATCGGCTATACCTCTTACCCCTCCTGAAGCACAGACATCCACATTTCCACGACGAGCCTCTCTGAGGCAAGAAACTATTCACTTTTTGCCCGAGCAGACCATGCTACAATTCCCTCAACAGGGCGTTCCGCCAGAATTCAGGTTCTTCTTTATACACCAAATTCCTCACTGGGTCATGGGAACGTATCGCCATACCGCCGCGCTGGTGAAGATCCGAGAAAAACAAAAAAACTTGAAAAAATCAACGAATTCCTCGCCGAACAAGCTTTGAGTGAGTTTCACACACCCCCAAGCTGTCAGCGATTGTGTGCAACACACCCCATAACTTTCGTTCGAGATAAGCTATCGACAACTGCGCAACGAAAGTGTTGTTCTGCTTTCCTGTCCGCCCCACCCATCCCATCCGCACCCGCTCACAGTTGGTTCTCCCTTCCCGGTCTCGAGCAGCAAATGAATTATGCAAAGTTTCCCTTACAAAGGCACACAGACATCACCCACTGCAGCAGAACTGCAAGGCATTAGGTAAGCGAACGAAAGAAACACACACACACCCAGGCACTGGCAGATCCTTACCGGAGTACATACATAAAGAAGAGAACTGTAATTTATTTTCTGAGACGTCAACTTCTTTACGAGTGCACTGTATGGGTATGCACTGGCAGCAGAAGCGGCAGCAGCGCCACCAGCAGCAGCAGCAGCAGCAGAAAGCGTCTTAGCTGCCTGCGATGCCTCCACTGTGTCTGCCCGCACTGACAGTGGCGGCGGTACCAACAAAATCCACATCGAGCTGGGGCGGGGGGAGGGGGCAAAAACGAGTGAAAACTAAGGGCGTTGCAATAAATCGTAAAACTTTATACCGTTCTTCGTCCGCTTTATGCCCGTCCTCATTCCGAGTTTGGTAAGAAGAGCGGAGCAGGGATGCCTTGAAGGCACCGACTGCCCCAGTATTCGGTCGGTGGTGGCTTGAGCGAGCGATGCACATGTGCATGTGCAAGTGCTTACGGGGCTTCGCTTTTTATTCGGCGGAATTTCGAATGGAAAATAGACGTTGCCGAGCGTGGAATGCGTTATCGATTTCCGGGGGACGACTATGCCACAGCGAGCGAGCGAGAGACCGAGCGACCGATGCCAGTGAGAATGGCGACGGCGACGATGAATTGTGTGTTGGAGCACACAAAAACTTTTTTATGTGTTTCGCCATTTATCAAGTGCGACGGGACGGGGAGGCGATGGGGCGGCGTTGGCGACAAAGCGGGAGAGGTGACACAGTTACTGACCGATATTTACGGTCCTCCCCTACGATTCGCACATGTGTATTGAGTTTCGCTCAATTTTAATGACACCCTTGGATCGACATTTCGTCGCCTGGATTTTATTTCCTCGAGTCGATTCGGACTCAAAGACTAGTGTCATAAAGAATTCCAAGAGTAATTGAGCGTATCTATTGGCTGGTCGGTGTCGGTGGGTCGGGTGGTCTGCTGAAGGACGCCACAGACGGGGAAACATATTGCTTCGGGGGTTTAGGTAAGCATTGTGTTTTACTTTAGGGCGTCGTAAAGTTTAAGGGCCCATTCGAGGTTGGAGGCATTAAATTTGGTTACATTGCAGATAATTGAAGCGAGGGACTGCAGTGCTGGAGTGCACAGTGCTCACTGTGCTCGTGATTGACGGAGCTGAGCACTTATTGCGGACTTCTACATAAGTTCGGAATTTTACGCAGCTCTTGGTCGATATTGAAGGGCGAAGGTTGAATAGTAAGCAGGATGTCCATATATGAGTTCGAGTTTTATGAGAGGTTGGCGTCCTGTTCATGGACAGGGGTTGAAGCTAGAGTATGTTTAAGAGCGCGTTTTAGTCAGCAGTCTGGAAGAATCCGCATGATGTCAAATTAGTTTCATTGGTTGTCTTAGGAACATTTTATGGCATATTGGGGATAGTACAGGTCGTTCACCCGCGTAACTATGTTTTGGTTTATCTTCAGTCTAGAAGGAATGTCATCTGTAGGTGGACACTGCCTTGCGCGACCTTCAGCAATGTCAAAGGTTAGTAGGTGTATAGGTTCTCTAAAGGTCATGCGACTGTGGCCATTGTGCCCTTAAGGTGATGTCATACTACCATGAGACATTCTTTTGCTCCTTCGACCATCCGGATTCGTTTATATGCCTAAGGAGTCTTTTCATTTCTATACCGCTCAAGTTATCCAGCTTTCTTATCTTTGCTAGAGCTAGTCATTCGCGGGGCAGGTGGTGGATAGATTCTCTCTACCTCAGATCTGCAGCTCCTTCCAAAAGTCGTTGTGCTGGCAGAGTGCCCGTAAGGACTGCTATTAACATGCGCACTTCCTTGCAACTTAAGCTGATCAGTGATGTTGATCTATTTTGGGTCAGCGTCATATCGTCGCCGTTGCTTTGCTCCAATACTCAGACCAAACCATCGAGCTCTGGCTATATCTAGGGCTTTGTCATCGACACGTCGGCCACCCTTGCTGCTGCTTCAATTTCCATCCACTTCTGGCTCAAACCACGACTTCGTCTTCCAATTTTTTCCTTTACGCTAAGCTGTGGGAATGCATTGCCCGAGATTCTCCGAGCTCAATTCCATTTTTTGCAAGACTGTCAGCTTCTTCGTTTCCTTGAATGCCAGTGTGCCCTGGTACCGTGCTCGGTCACTGACGCTGTGACTGCATAACCGGACCAGTTCGGTATTGCAGCTTGGTCGTCGGAAAAAAATTAAGATCGATTTGTTGGTTATGTTGCGTTCTCTCATTCCAAGTGCTGGCGCGTGTATGGAAGGGATTTCGAAGTGCCAGGAGACCCCTGCGCATGTACCTGCACTCATTTTTGAGCGGCCAGTGTACAGGGAGAATTCCTCTTCTGTTAGTCGTCTACTAGTTGTTGACAGTAGGTAGTCCATTTAATCGTTATACTATGCTGCTCTCAAACCTTTGGGTATGGAAGCGTGGCCATATGATTTATATTTACAGAATCCCGCCGCTCTGAGGCTTAGAGCCGATGAGGCTGCACTGTTGCTACCAAATCAGTCGAAGGGAAGTAGGAACATGATAGCCCCGAGTGCTGCCATCGGCGTTGGTCGTCAATACTGCATATCTTCCGCTTGGACTAGGTAAATAGGGGCGGACAAGTGGCTGGCTCCAGATAGCCACCAAGTCGTTATGCTACCACGCGGTTCAGCTGACTCTTACTCTGAAAACTCTGAAGCCACTCGAATTGGGCGCCATATTGCTAGAACTCTTCTGATGGCTAGGGCTAATTGCCGACGGTTAGAAATCGCTCTCTTGCACAGAATCCCTGTCTGCGGCATCGTTACAGCTGTGACTCTGATGTGAGTGACAAGTACCACGTATTGATCGCTATTATTCTTACAATTTCCGAACAAACGACTATCCCGATCGGAAGACTAGCAAAGGTCATCATCGTCAAAGTCACATTGGCCTCATGAAACTCCCTCATCCGGAATTTAGCACCAACGCTTCATTTGATCAGCTGCCATCTGTTAGGTGTTTAGTTTCCGCCGGGTACGCTGCATATCCGCGATGTGCCTTACCACATATTTGTAATTAGGAAGGACACGTAGGATAATTTATGGCCCGTTGTACTCTGTCACCCAGTTTGCTTGAGTCTCCGAAAGAACCGGGCTCGATGTCGCCCAGAACATTGTCGCCCATTGTGTACTGAGTCATCGCTGGTATCATAGGTTTCCGATGCTTTGTATTGAAACTGGTCTTCTATTTCTATCGCGTTAGCCCGATTTATTTGTCAATACGTCATACCTTAGCCGGCTGTCAAAGCTCGTTCCTCCAGCTCTAGCAGCAAATTATCCCTCAAGATACCAGGAGTGTGGGGGCTCGCCCACATTGCACTATGTTGGCACTATTCAATCCCCACTGAACGTCTCGTAGGTGACATGCACACATTTGAGCAATGATAGTATGATGCGACTATCCCCACAGCAGTCTGAATGGGTTGGATTTCTTTGTCTTTGCAATACTGGCTGAACGATCTTGAGGCTAATGCCATCGCTCGATCGGTTACAATTCTTCTCGGTAAACCGAAATAGCTCAATACTTCCCCCAACACCATCAAAACAGAGTCCTTTGTTATTGGTCTTCACTGCTTTTAGAACTCTCAACTAGAATTCCAAAACTCTCCATATCTTGCCTCCGATCTCCAGTCTCCAGTCATGGAAAAATGCTGGACGAAATATTACATTATCAACTATACTGGAAACTCACACCATCAACAGTTTTAAACACAAACGCAATGTTGCGACTCCATGGAGTAGCTGCAAAATTAAATCCTCAATAACTTACGAGCTAAACGATGTACGATGTAGTAGCCTGTTCCCTAGACCTAACGAAACCATTAGACTCTCATGTATAAACCCAATCCCCCCATCTTAGCTTCTCCTCATATGTCATTCAAATTATCCACAGTTCTCGCCGTTACTATCGAAGTCCTGATCGGAGTCCCTCCAGGCTCCATCGTAGGCCCACTCCTACTCAACATTTTTTTGCATGACTGAGTAGGATATTCATTTCAACCAGTCGTAAGCCATCCTGTACGCGGGCTCTAATCATCTCACACAAAAGAGTCCCCGAGGTTCTCAACGGGATTAAATCTCACTTAACCACAGCTATGAGGCATTGGCGTTGATGTTAGTAAACGCAAGCAAATCTGCTCCAAGGACGGGTCTGGCAAAGGTCATTCTTGCAGATTCGAGAAAGCCGACAACTCGATTTATCTAGTGGCTTGACAGCTAACTATTCACGTTATCCATGTCAAGTGCTCCACCCGCTTTCCGAACTTTTTATCACCTTCAGCATGAGTGATCTATTCGCAATCCTCAAATTGGGCAACATGGCGCATTGTGTACCTCTCCAGAAACGTCGTCAGACCTTGTTTAATCCTTCAATCCTCCCAAAAGCGGCAAGTCGACGCAATAAACAAGTTAACGAACAAATTCAGTTAAGACTATGAAACAAACGTAGACCATTCCACTCCACTGTCACCGTCATGCAGAGGAGACCTCGAAAGTAAGTCAAGAACAACTAGTTCAATCATTACACAGCACAGTTTCTTCCCTTTGCCAAAACCCGAAAGAACCCGAATAACATCTCAATCAATGTCAAGTTGAGTGCAGCCCAAAATTTAGCCATCAACACAAACTTCAGACGAGCGGCAATCTCGAGTAGAACTGGCAAACCCACCAGAAGGCCTCCACAGCACAGAGACCTTGCCACAAATTGATTTATGGACCACACAGGCGTTGCAACGGGGCAATGCCACTGCAATTATCCTTTCCACCAAACGACTTCATCACAAGATAAGTTTGACCTTCCAGCACATGCCTTCGGTCGAAAACCTTTTTCGGCCCGTCAGGAGGCACGCAATTAAAGTTGAAAGTATTTTCGGCCACAGCAGACGACTGCAATCATCTCCGTCACTGATTTCGAAGGAATCCCATTACCCACGGCTAATCCCAGCAGTGACATGGTAATTGGAGCAGAAATGCACCTCACCTCAGCTCCACCCCGGGCTCGGATTACCTCCTAGTCCTTCACACGCAAGCGGCGGCGGTGGCGCAGCATGGGGCGCACCGAGCGCATTGAGGTAACAAAAAGGGGCGGCCTGTGAAACTTCCCGCTGCAAATTATTTAAATCAATCCACCGACGCCACTTTAACAGCTGTCGCCCCTTCCCCAACCATACAACACCTCCTGTGCGCACACACACAACCGAGTGCGGAGGGTATCCTTTTGAAGAACAGGAATATTTTCATAGGAAAATCGATTTTATGGGAAAAGTCACACATGACGCCGCTCCCACACCTCCACCCACACCACACACGTGAGCTGAACTGGAAAAGGTGAGCTTTTGTTTTCTCGAATGGGTCTTGATGGTTTTATTGTTCCACCCTTGTCGTCTGCGGCGGCAAGGACGACGACGCGACGCACGGAGCAATTCAGGAAAAGACAAACACAAGGACTCGGCGGCAATCACAGGCGGCAGTGAAAGTGGATGTGCAGTGTGTACGGATGAACATAATTGAATTTCAATCCAATACCACTCGAGCCGAGCATGTGTGCCACAGTGGGAGTTGGCAGCCGGCGCGCCGACGGTGCACAGGGGGACTGGAAATAAAAACTCCTTTCCTCGCGAAGAATCAAGGTTAATCCGGCTGACAGGGCAATTTCGCTTTCAAACTCCAGACACTGTCGCATATCGTGCCCCCTTTTGTTCCAGCAGATTAAAAGGATGACAATCGGAATGAAAATGCTCATCTCCAAGGATAACATCTTCCAATTTCCAAACGCAGACCGGAGTTCCAGACTGACTTCAATTATCCCATTGTGCCCGTAAGGTACTGCTGGATGACAAACACACACACACACCCGGTAGCTGATGCGGCAGGCGGTAGGCGGCAGAAGCACACTGGTCCGATAAGATCTTGAGCAGTTTTTTAGAGCCGGCACCAGCACCGGCACGGATAACAAAAGGATATCATTCTCCATTTGATTAAATTTCATTCCGGCCATTGTTTCGTGCCCGGTGATTGTTTCCTTTCCAATGAATTCCCCGCACACATTTACATCTGATCAGGCTGCGGGGAAGGAAGTGAAAAACGAGACCCAACAACAACAGGCAAAAAGAAATCCAAATCCATCGCATGTCCTTTAGCCAATCTGGGTTTGAATTAAACAAAGCAACGGCCCTCTCGTCGAGGACAATTGGGTTAGCATCGGTTCGGCCGGCGGCGCTTGAAATCATCCGTCTCCCTTTGCCCCTCTCTCCCACACACACTCACGCCACGGGGAAGGGAATTCAAATAAAGAGGTCCTTCAATGGGCTCTATTTATCCGTGAATTTTTTAATGAATGTACATCGGGACGATATGTCAAAAGCGGAACACTGCCAGCGCCGCGGTCGTCGTCGTCGTTCGGCTGTTGTTCGATGTCGGCTAGCTGCTCATATTCGCCTCACTGTTGAGGGGTTGATGGCGACGGCCTACCACCGTACGCACACGGGACTCATGCCGCTTTCAATTGCGTATCCTTTTCTTTTCGGTATCGAATTACAACCTCGATGTCGCCATTGTTGGCTGCGGTTGAATATTAATACTTGTTTTTTTTCCATTTTTAATTAGCCTAAGTAGCTGTAGCTACCGGAGGCAGCGACGGAGTTGCCTGGGCTTTTGTGGCAAGCAGGCATTCCCCGATGGGACTGCACGAAGAAGACAAAGGATTCGAGTTAATTTTTTCGGCAAACAAGCGCAGGTAGAGGTATAATTAGTTTGACCTTGAAACGAATCGCTGCTGGAAGGGGGGTTCTCGGTGGCGGCGGCGGCGGCACAGCAGGCACTGCGGTCAATTGAGTGTGCGTTGCGTTTGGCAATGAGGTTGAGGTAGGGTTGCGTTGCGGTGAAGCGATTATGCGAAAGCAAACGTGGGCACGGCCCTTGAATGGCCTTGAAGTGGGTATTGCCGTGGGTAATCTATTCAACAATGACTTCAAAGCGATGTTAAGTCGCCGACAATTGAGGGCGATTTATCGAGGAGGGGTTGTCTAAGGGTTGCGCAAACTTGAGTAAATGTTGAAAATTTAATTTCGATGGCAAAAGAGTTAGTTTCGGTGACTAATTAGCGGACATCTGCTTTTGAACGGGTTCGGACCTGGACCTGGAACTTTGTTGTAAGTATAGACGCCCGACAGAAAAAGACACACAAGTTCACCAAGGTTCACCACAACGTCGTCCACATAATCCGTACAGAATCTGTCATGCGACGAATCAATGTATGCGGTGAACGTCCTAGATATTAGGCAAGAAAGCGTTTATCCATCGCATTTAGTGCAGCGGAAAGGTAACAACACGCCCAGAGGGACTCCCATCGTCTACCCACGTCGAACTCCAAAGACCTACGGCTCAACTTTCAAGGAGCTTAAGTGATAAAGTGCCACTGCAGCCCAAAACTAGAGGAGCATCGAGCTAGAAAACGGGAAGAACAGCTTCTGAAATCAAAAAAGAGCACCCAGGCATAAAGTACGAGTATTCTATAAGAAGGTCAAGAAGGCTGAGCAGTAGGGCTATGTAGGTATCAGACCAGGAAATGAGTCATCAGGGTTACATAGGGCGAGCACGTTGATTCTAATGCTGAGACTCATTTATTAGTCCGGCACCATCATAGTCCTTCTAGGCTTTCGGAAAGCAGCCAGACTCAGGGAATAATGGATGTATTTACGAAGCACAACAGCTACTAATCGGGAATGAAAAGTAGAAACTGATAGGCAACCAAGAAAGCCAAACTCCAGTCGATGAAGTAGTCCGTCCTTCCACCTAGCCTTGGTGATGTCGGCACTGCCGTTATAGAGCTGCAGAACAACAAAGTCGCAGTCTTACGTGGTTTACCATCTGATCTCTTCAAGGCCGGTGGCAATGTTCTGCCAGGGAGCATGAAGCGGACCATTTCCAGAAATTGGGAATGCCAATGCATGGTCGACAACTGGAATATCAAATCCATATGTCTCATACAGTGGTGGTCTCCTAAATAGGGCCATCAATCTACGTAGAGAAATTTTATATTGTTAACATAAGCAAGCATAAGAAACTACCGCTGTATCGTTTGCCAACTGTGCGGACAAATGAATGCATATATTGAACCGTCAATTTGGCGTGGTCAAAAAAATAGAGCCATAAGTGATTTATTTTGCTAAGTATAAAGTGTTCTAAAAGTTATTTCAAAAGCTAATTAGGAAATCGACTTCAGCAACCAACTTATTTCTTAATTTTCGAAACAAATTTGAATAGCTATAGGTCGAAAAAGCCATTGTACTTCTACCGAGCGAGCACAGATCTTGGTATTGTGAAATGTAGTCAAATCGAAAGGGCAATTAGCTGAAATTATCGGGAGGTCGAAGAAGTTGGTGGAAATGTGCTTAAAGAAAAGGAGAATGCGAAAAATTGAGGTGCAAAGCGGAAAACTGCAATTCAAATCGATCGGAGAATTGTTCGTGCCGCAAAGAGCGATCCCTTTAAGTCTTCGGGCAACATTAAAACAGAACTTGATCTTCCAATCAGCGAAAGAACAATTCGACGAAAACTGCAGGAACCTCAAGAAATATTGACGAAGCGAAAATAAATTTAATCGGATATGAGTCAGAAAATACGTGAGAAGCCCTCCAAAGTAAGTATTTTTAAACAAACACACACAAAAATGTGTAAAACATGGAAGTGGTAACACAGAATGGATCTCTTTTAATGACCGGCACTGTATGTCAAAACAATTGATACTCTGTCTTGCCAAAAACAATAGAGGTATGTCCGTGCTTAGTGTCGCCCATAACTCCTGTCCATTATAATGTGTAAGCGTCTGTAGCCGTTTTGCATCGCACCAGCACTTACCAGCTATCCGGTTGGGCACTCGATTTGGTAGACCAAATGGTCCTTGACAAAACTAGCAAATTTCAGATCTATATAAACTACAGCCTAGGATTTCACGCACCCACATAACACGTGATCACGTGTATTTAATTGTGCAACTACAACTTCGCTCAGAAATTAATGAACTACCTACCATCTCTCCCGGAAAAATTGATTCAGCAGTGTCGCAGCATGTATCGCGATGAACCTAGCAGTTCGGTTTAAGGACTTCCGAGGTGTTTGGATGTACTGCCATGTGATATCTTCAATCTGGAACTGAAGACCAAGACAGTGCGGCGGGCAATCGTAAGCACGGAAGGCACTTACTTATTTACCAGGCCGGCGACCCATGGAGGGTCCGAGCCTGAGCAATGGCTGCCTTCCATCGTTGACGGTCCTGAGCACGCTGCTTCCAGTCATCCAGACCAAGCTGTCTTGCATACGCGAGACCAGTAGTCTTTATACCGGAGATTCGGTATTTCTCTCCTTCTCGAACCAGAAGGCTTGGATTCTAAGACCGTCTTTGCTGGAGCATTGTAGTCCATGCGCTCGATGTGGCTGAGCCAGTGCTGTCGACGGATTTTTGCCTTCCGGACTACATCCACATCCTGGTACAGCTCGTAGAGTTCGCGGTTATGTCTTCTCCTCCAGTCGCCTTCCTCGCAGACGGGATCATATATCCGAGGTAGAATTTTTCTTTCGAATGTACTAAGAATCAGCTCTGCAGTTTTGCTTACCGTCCACGGAAGGCACTATCTTCTACAAATGAGACCAAATGGTGTTTCGCAGATCAAATCGATATCGTCCCGCGAGTTACGGAAGTCCAAGAACAAGGCAAAAAAAGAGAAAGACATTCAAACCGACTTTCCAAAAAAAACTATATTTATTACAAAAGAAAACAACCTAAATACAAAATTAATATTTCCGTCAGGCGACCTGGTTAAATGATTATTGAGGAGGAAAGCAAATATCTGGGACACAACATCATGATCGACTACTGCAAGTGGTAGTTAAAGACTGTGTAAACTTACCTCGAGGCAGTTGACAAATGACAGTGAAGATCGATCGCAGAATGTATGTGTCTTCTTCAATTCATGGTGACTTGACTTCCATTTCAGTCTTTCTCTTCTTCTTGAACAAGGAATTCAAGGCACTCTTCGGCGGAGCATTGTTCTTTAAGCGTTCAAAATGGTCAGTGTATTTTTTTTATCTTGTGCTCCGCTATAGTCTGGAGGGGACCAAACCACCAAGCTTCTACAGCTAGGATGTTAAAGTTAAAGCCGCGGGCTACCCCTGCAACGTGTCTCACATGCGTCTTGAGGACAAAGAGACTCCGGTTGGCAATGGTTAGTCTGCGTTTGTACTCGGTTAACCGCGTACGATTCACCGCGGAGCCGAAGTAGAGGAGGCCATTGGGCGGCCTTTTTTTTCAAGCAGCCGATGTGTCTTTTCTTGAAGGTAGCAACATCCATTCCATGTAAATTCATAAAGCTCGTGGTTTTGTCTCATATGTATGTTGTTCACAGATAGTCCCAAATGTCCACCTCATCCTTCGCATCCTCAACTCCTACAGAAGATTAGTATGCAGAAACCTCCAATTCTGCAGACCTCTCAATTGCTGTCTGCCGAGACCCGATTTTAATGTCCTCATCCTTGACAACAAACGACACGCCGAGCAGCCCCCAGCTCCCAAATGTGGCCCGTGCAAGCCTGCTCACCAGACACATTCATTTCGGCGAACTTTAATCACCCAAATTGAAAATAATTATTTCAGAGCTCTCCTCATTTGTGGCTGAACCGGTGCCTCTCCCCGTCCCGTCACGCAGACCCAGGCGACCATGTTGTGTTGCGTCTGCGGTGCTCTTGGGTATTTTGATAAATCGGTCGTACCAAGCAACAGCCATGGACGGAGCGGGATGCAGACGAGCCGATGCCGGCCAGAATGACCTCATGATTGATGGGCCTGTGTAAGGTGGGCCCCCAATGACCGTCTCCTGCACGAATCAATCTGCAGGCCGCCGCTCGCATCACGCACACACAGACTGGTCGGCCAGGCGATGAGGAGCCGATGATGTATGCGCCAGCGATGCGTGTTCCCCGAAATGAGATGTTTTGTTTTACACGTCCCCCAATTACTTTTGACAAGGATTCGTCGGGATGCCGGTCCCCCGCTGGCCGAGGAGGCCGTCTTGAGATCGATCGTCTGAGTGGTCGCTTGTAATCTGTTATTTGCGGGAAATTATTGCGCTGCAATGTTTGCTTAACGGCGAATTAATAAAGTCGGATAAGCCCCGCGAGACGGAACGGCAGGCATGCCTGGGAATCGGACCGACCGATGCTGCGGCTGCTTGCGTTTCGCTTGCTACTCGTTCGTAAAAGAGAAATCGTTCTTTGAGTCTCTCTCCCTCCTGCGTGGTGGCAACTGTGCGCGGGGGGTTGTTGTCAATAGACCGGCGACAGTGCTCCGGCTCTCAACGGACTTGTAATTAATTGCGTTGCCCTGGCCCGTGCAGCCCGTCACACTCTGCTTTCATGTCAAGGACTTTTGAAATTGCAAATTCGATAATTGCATTAAATTTAATGACCAGCGCGTGGGTGGGGGTGCCAAATGACGGGTGCTTGTGTGCTTGCTCTGCGCTAGGGTGGAACTTTTTAAGTGGACTCTGGTGTGAGTGGTCACGTACAGAGTTGGCAAATGTTCGCGGAAACGTGGTGCCTCGTGGTGGTGGGTCTAAGCAATTTCAATGAATAGTTGGCGGTGCAGGTGAGTGGTATTTCGGATTCAAATCACATCCCAGATGGAGAGATACTTTATGCTACTTAAGCTGCAGCGAAGTTTGTTTTATGGCGCACACGGGGGGAAGTTTAATTGAACTTCCGCTAACAGATGTTGACTTTCAAAGTCCTGTTGATGATGGCGCGCGGTGTAAATTGAAAGGGACTTCCTTATGCGCTTGGTTTTTGCCCTGAAATGTTAAGAGTTCAAGAGCGTGCACGCGCTGGTTGAAAGTAAGCGCGTCTGGAGTGGCTCTTAAGTGGCGGTAGAATGCGGGTGAAAGTGCCCACAGGGCAAGGCTTTGGCCGAGCTTCAAAGAAATGTGGTTTCTTTGCGAAAGTAAGCAGTTCTTTGCGTATCTTGTGCGTCGAAAACGAGTCACTCCAGCTAGAATGATCTTATGGTTGCTGTCTGCTGGTTCTTCTCCGCTCTCGTGGGTCACCTAATATGTGGAGTGTGGGTGTGTTCTGTTGCATTGCTCCAAAGACTTGAAATTCGGCAGATTCGTCCTTTGTCTTTCAACTTTCTCGAATTCAGAATTCTAGTTATGGTCTTATGTCACATTACCTTATGTCATAGCACCGCTGCGAGTGCATTAGAGGCTAGAGTTTCACTCGCATGATTGCCTGCTCAACAGCACATGTGATGTATGCATGACACGAGCGAGCTGAAATCACTTTAACTCGGACAGGGAAATCATCAATTATCATCGCCTTCCAAACCCAAAGGGCCACTAACAAGATTCAACACTTTTTTGCTGCAACGGCTCATCAACACATTTGCGCGAAAACAATGACAGAAGGGACCCGCAAAAATATGAAATAAATTCCACTTAACTTCGCAGCGCCAAATCGAATGACCAGGCCCACCACCGTACCACTCGCTGCATGACAGGGCGAGTGAAGCTCCCTCGTGACGGGAGAGGTGCCTGATGCCTCCCCCAACTGCACACCGAAATGAAATTATTGTATCCACCATCCAGGTTGGTGGACTGAAATTAGATTTACGATCGTCGGCCGATTGTCGCGCTATAAATATTTGCCGCATCGCCGGAGAAGAATGTCGCCGTAAACCTCGTGTGTGTGCCGGCCGGTCGGGCCCCCCTCTGTTCAATGCGAGAGAGCCACACTCGCCCCTACATCGAAGCCCGTCCGTATGCAGTTTTTATGACAAAAATCGACGAACAATAAAATTGTTTTTCGATTTTATGGCTCGTCGACCGTTTCGACAGATTTTCCGACATTTTTTTTTTTTATTTTGTCGACATTTCGGAAAGTTTTTGTAAAATTTTATTGCATCTGTCTAATTTACGGTGTACAGGCAATCAACGGTTACATCGTGAATGCGCCAGGGTGACGTTTGACATTTCGGTCCACGCCTTGACATATGACTCAGCTTGTTGCAGTGATGGCGACTGAAATTTATGACAGTTTCTGATGAGTTTAGCTCCGGTCCGGGCGGATCTGGTTGGGCCGCTGGTGTTCGGTTTCAGTGGTTCCAGCATTTTTGGGGCATTTGCATTTCTCTGTGACGTTTTAATTGTCACTTTTTGTCGTTTTTTGTTGTCTTTACAGTTGAATCGTAAAACTGTCACGAATTCGACTGTGGGAAGCAAAGGCGATCGTAAATCGTGAATCGAAGGAATTAGGCATATTGATTAGACGCTAAAGAGCGTGGGGCTTCTAAGGTAGCCAAAAGCTCTAAATTTGTTTTATTTTTATACGTCGCCGACTATGGGCCACAATCGTAAAAATGAAAAAAAAAATAGAAATGTTAAGGGTCTTTTTGGGTACTGTGTCGTAAAGAAAATTTGATGTCAAAAAGAAAATGTTATAAACGGCCGATGAATAATTTGCGCGCCGTGAGCGGGGAAGAGATCATTAATCAGCTCGCCGAAAATAGATCTAGTCGCAATAAAAGGAGCTTTTGTTCTTGCTCGTCGTTCGCTTTTGTATTGATGATGGGCTTGATGAGGAACAGAACGAAAGGGATAAAGGGGGCACGGAGACGCGCCGGAGAGGATTATGTAGATGTGACCTAGAACGGTTTAATGGGCTGTTAGGAGGAGCATTTTGTCAAGAAGTTGACAACATTTAAGGGGATTAAAACGAAATAAATTGCGTTGTCGCATGTTGAGGAATTATTTTGTTTTTTTTTTTCCTCGGGCTTTACTTTGTGAACGCAACCCAGTCGTTTGTTGTTTTTTAGTAGGTGTTTACTGCACTCATCACTGGGCGATGTGTGGGCTTAGGACAGGTGTACTTATCTTGAAAGACGAATAGTAATCTGGGCGCTGAAACAGGGAATGCAGGTCGATGACATCCAAACAGATGGTGTTCGTGTGAAGAGAGTCGCGGAGTGTTGTGTAAGTTAACTGAAAAATCTCACCTCGGCCAGCAATATGCTCAAACAAAAAGAATTAAAACTTCTCTAAATGGCGCCCAACGTGGGGCTTGAAGCTCATAGTAATATAAAACAAATATGCAGTGTCTGTCCACTGTGTCGACTAGAATAAACACACACCATGTGTAACCAGAGCCCTTGCTGCTCTTTGGGCATCTTCGACAGACACGAAGACTTGGAGGATAACTTGAGGAAGACAGGCTTTGAAATAAAAAGGAACAACAGTGACCAGTACACTGAGGCGCGCAGAACTGGCAAATTGGCTATGCGACCAGGTAAAGAGCAATCCTGGAAGGGGTCGGCGAGAAGTTGGAAAGCGACCATAGATCTGCGAAAAAGTTCGTCTGACAAACCATCCGTCGACTCAGTGGTACTATCCAAATATAGTATGTTGCATCTTGCGCAGATGAATCAAGGTTTTTTCGGAGCTGCACAATCCCGTACAAGACACTGAAGGTGGCAGACCTATTTTATTTTATGCTTTTAAGTTTGCGGTTCTTGATTACACTAGAGGAAGCTGATGTGTTCGTAATTTGCGGCCCAAATCTAGAGGAAGTGATTTTTAACAACACGGGGAATCATTCATGTGAAACTCAACCAAAATGCGTACGATTAGATGTAAAGGCGTTTACGGAAACGAGAGTAGTAATGCACTTTACCAAAACAATCGCTACCCTGAGAACATCGGTACTTCAGGGTGCAAATTCCGGTTAATAAGGATGTAATGTTCAACCATCGGGAGGCAACTGAAGCGCTCATCCGATTGAGCATATGAGCATAACTGGAAGACCATCAAGTATTGCACAACTGCATTTTGCTAGGCTTCTGCAGTCGCTGTGATAATTATCTTTGTATTGGCTGCGATACTTAAACACAGAACTAGAAGAAATTACGCCGCCAACATTGAGTTAAAAGAGTAGGAACGGTTTAAATTGGTTTAAAAGTAGTTTTTGATAAATTAATTTACAACAAGAGGGACCGGTTGGACTGAGTTCGGCTGGCGCTTACACTATGCTATGATCACTGTCCGAATTCCTGTCGTATTCCATTACTTTTATAGCAGACCACTCACAACATTAGCAGTACTGACCCACTAACCCAATGATGAGACCCGAGAAGTAATGGACACGGCCGATCACCCAAGTGACGGTATACTGCTCTCAGTGATGACTCGCAACATAAATAAACTTATAGCGAATTGTGCCCTCAGCGGCGATTCGCAAGTAAACAAATAGCGTTTGGTGACGAGCATTTGATGACAACGCCAACTGACTCATCCCACATTTGTATGTACTAACGATCGTCTCGATGTCTCGACCTTGGTTCAGTTTCTTCCTCAATCTTTTCCTCTTTTCCCTAAGTGACCTAAAAATTTGCGGAGAGCCAGAAAAGCCAACGCCCCATAGTCTTATTTGACTGACCAACCGAAACCTTGTCCATTTAGGCTGTGTCAACTACCAAGGGGCGCCGCTGTTACCCTCGACTGCCCCAGAGACAGCACTTCCTGCAATTATTGCCTCATTCCAGTCACGTTTATGAATTGCATGGCATAAGCCAACCATTGCAACTAATGCATCTTCTCAGGACATTCCAGCCCGCCCACAACATGCAGCCTCTTCACACCTCGCGGAGAAAAAAACAAACCCTGCGGACCGCGGAGAAATTAAATCCACGGTTCATGCTGCCCGACTGTTATTAGCTGGCAGCGCGACCGGCGTTTGTTATTATGTAAATGTCTGCCCCCATCCGCATGAGGCCCTGAGCGCGAGCGGCAGGATGGCGAATGAATTTGAAATTCACAATCGAAGCGGAAAATTGCCGAGACCCCGCGCGAAAGATGTCCCGCCAAGTGGAGCGGAGTTTCTTTCCAAGAAATTAGACTGCACTGGAGCACAATTACAGGCGCGTCTAATTGTGGGAACAGGCCGGCGTGCATATGAGTGGAGAGTGCTGATTGCCACCCGCAGGGCAGGAAGACATTCCGCGCGTTGGTCCCTTTCGGTGGGAGGCGCGGTACAGTTTTACTTTTACTTTTGTGTCTCAAGGCTCCGCGCTAGCTACTGACCGCATAAATTGCCCGCTAACGAGCCGTGAAATTTATCGCACACCATCACAGCTGACTGCTGACTGCCAGGAGAACGACCTACTAGAAGCGCCTAGATTCGACAAGAATTCCGATGGACTGTTGCGCTCCACTAGACTCGGATTGGGGCTACGGGGCGAATGGCGATGGCACGGGCGCGGCACTGGGTTTGATTGTTTTGGCGTTCGAACGCGTCTTGGATTTCACCTCATTGTGCAGCGGAGCTCATAAATTAAGTAACCTGCCGCCCGCCCGGATCGTTTCAGTCTGACGGCGAGGACAGGCGATCAAAAGGAAAGCTGTGGAGGTGCGATGCGCGACTTTCACGCCGAAAACTCAAACGTTACGAGTGTCAGTCGCGATTGTCTTTCACCATGTTGAGCCGATGAACTGGCCCCGTTCGTGAGTGTGTGTAGACTTGTGAAAGGGCAATCAGATGATATCTCGAAATTAAATGAATGCGCAGCGAGCGAGATAACTGAGTGATTAACGAGGTCATTGAAGCGGTTGATTGCGTTCGCAGTCGAAGTGCGAATTAATGACCCGAGCTGAGTGCAGTTCCTGCAGCTCGACGTGCTCGCGTCTGTGTGTTACGCAAATCGTCGTGTCGGAAACGGGAGCAATGGTCTGGAATTGCATTCAACTGCCTGAATAGCGGTACGGGATGTAATTATATGCAATGACTCAGTGTCGACTGGGTTGAGAGTTGAAAGCGCGCTGGATTTACAAATCACATTCTCATTGTTGAAAAGATCTTCGAGGCGATGGTCGGCCAAAGGAATGCGATGGAAGGATAAGACAATGTCCATGCTGACTATATTCAGTGCGGAAGTTAATCAATTCCAAGAGAGTGCTTGAGTGATTGACAACAGATGCGTGGTTTGATGGTTGACATCAAGCAAATGGGGACGGCTCAAGTTACGGGCAAGAAGGAGTTGCGCCAAAGCAGACAGAGGAAACGTAAAGTGACTGTAGAATTTCGGACGGTATTTGAATTTCGGCTTGACTTCTATCGAAAGGCTTGCATAGGATCATCCAATTCGTGGTTCGTTTTTGAGAATTTACTGCAATTGGGCACTGTGCCTGGCGAAGCACAGCCAAGACGAAGAGGGAGTGATAGAGAATCAAGAAATTCCAATTCCAGTGGATAAAGTAGTTCTTCCACTTAGCACTAAAGAAGTGGACGTAGCTATAGAAAAGCTGAGGACCATCAGGGTTCTTCAAGGTCGGTGTCGATGTTCTGGTAGGGAGCATGCATCAGATCATCTGCAGAACTGAGAAAACGTAAGCATCCCCGACAACTGGAGGTGGATTTTTTAGTACTGTTTTAGTTCTAAATTTGTAGGTACTAATTCCGGCGAGCTATTGTTTCTTTAGTTAGTTACTAAGAAAACTGATTTTACCTGTTAATAAAAATGATTGACTTTTGTCCCTTGTACAACTTACGTTTCTTCCAGAAGGATGTATGAGGTCCAGTCTGAGCCACTATTCACTAACGTGATGGTTCTTAACACTTTGTCTTGAAAGGCTTGCATATTTCTATGTTGGTAATTTTAGTACAATCCTAAATAAAGGCGACCCTCTTAACTGTTTTAACTACAGAGATCTATGATAAGTCTCCCAAACATAAGATCTTGTCCACCGTTTTGTGTAATCATCTGAGACCCTTCATAAATAACCTGAGTGGTCAATATTAGTCCGGGCTCAGACCAGCAAAGTCCAGCGTTGACCAGATATTTACACTGACGCAGATCTTGGAAAAGGCCCGAAAGTTCCAGATCGATACTCACCTTCTATCATATCTAGACACGAGAGCATTGTCTCCTTTTGTCATCCCTGCAAAACTCGACCGTCTTCGGTAAGGATCTTACCGAGAGATTTGATGTCAACAAAAGGGTTATAGACATCAGGGGGACTGTGCACAGGGCACTGTCATGAGACTTTTTTAACATAATTATTGAGGAGATCGTGGAGGAGCACAGGCGTCAACGATAGAGGCACGATCGTCCACGAGTCTGTGCAACTGATCGCTGGTTGACATCATCGGACGTACTCAACGGGCTAGGTGAAGCGGCTAAGATGCGGTGGATGAGAATAAGTACATGCTGACTATAAAAAAGTTCCATCAACACCGACGTCTTAATGTCCCAATCGACAGTTATAACTTCAAGGTAGATATGACTTCGTCTACCTCGACACTGAAAAGACATCATCGCTGATATAAAACAGGTTCAGGATGCAGGTAAATCGCTGTGTTCTTGGGCTTCGGCGTCGATTGAAAAATAAAGCCCTCTCTCGAATAATCAAGGAATCTCTATATAACACCTTGATAGTCCTAGTCCTGCTGAATGGCGCAGAAGCAGGAACAATATCAAATGCGGACGAAGAAATTCTTGGTCACTTCGAGGATAAAATCATTCGAATTATATTGGGTACCGTTTGAACAGTTTCCTGGAGGGGATGGAACGACGAACTCTACCGGGCTATACAACGTCGTCGACCTAGTGGAACGAATGCGAATGTCCCGGCTCGGAATGTATTCAAGTCCAACCTCGAGGGATAACGTGGTTGAGGAAGACAACGCCCCCGATGGCGTGCCCAGATCGTAAGGGACCTAGTTGTACGGAATTGGATGCGTCTAGCCGAAGACCGTGCTAGTTGGAGAGGCATGTTGACTGAGGCCTGCCTCCGGACTGTTATTACTATTATTATGGGTGGCGCTACAGCCCGTAGAAAGCCAGAGCCTAGCTTCTCAGCAAGCACTCATGTTGTACGTGCTATTGTTCTATCACGTGTGGAAGGGACCTACAATTTTATGCCGACTCCGAACGGCCAAGTTTGAGAAGCTTTTTCTAGACAGTTATACTCTTTGTGTATTGTCAGTGACTCGAAAGAGGTGGGGCCGTGAAAAGTATTTCTTGTCGTACCAGGAATGGAATTAGACATGTACGTCCAAGTGCGTAGGAGTCGACGCACATACCCACAACGCCACGGACCACCACAGCTCCGGACTGTAGCGCCCGCTAAAGAAGAAGAAGATTTTGGTACAACACCACGTCGACATGTCTTTTATCACTTGTTGGTATAAAGTTACTTCGTTTTCAACACTTAACTTGGAATATTTTTCAGTTAGGCAGTTCATATTTTTTTTTGGCTATTTCCAAGCTGTTTGCGTTTCTTTTACGTCGAGAGCTAGCCCGTGACATTATGCTTGACTTCCGAATAAGGCAAGTACAGAAGAGGACCAAGAATACTTCCTTGAGGTGGTCCAGCTTTTAGGGTTTTCCATGCAGAGAATCTGTTACCAGTTTTTGACTTTTTCTCGGAAAATGCACAATTTCTGGCATTGATACTGTTCTTCAACTGCCGACTGCAGGAGCGAATTAAACGAATTCCTTGTTGTGACAACGCAATGCATCTGAATCGAGAATCGAGAGAAACCTCCTCTGCTCCAGCCAGATGTCAAAACTAATGTCTCATTCCTTGATCGGAATGCCATTAGTTATTCATTGAATCAAAGTCAGAGAAGACAAATCAAATTGCTTCCATACCCAAAATAAACATCTTCACACGCACCAGCAATCGTAACATACACAGAAACAATATCCCTCTTTGACACAAATAACCTTGTTCGCCGGCATCCCATCTACCAAACACACACGCAGACCACACAAACCAGATCCATTCATTCCCAATCAGGGGCATAAACATTGCTTCAAACACACATTAACCGCTCGGGAATCTATTGTAAAGTCAAGAACCGTCAACCAATTGCGTGTGGCATTTAGGGCAATCATCTTCATTAGCGGCTCCATCCAAAAGTCGTTCCCATCCAAGGGCACATCACGGAGTCTCCTAAATTGTAGCTCGAACAGCCACCACCCATCCGTCCGCATGGGGACCCGCTTAATTACGACGTCGAAAACTTTTTGAAACAATTTATATTCAGCCCTGGCTCGGGGTGCCATGCCCTACCAGCCGCAGCTCCAGCTTCAGCTCCAAATGTCCCGCAATAACAATAAAAAAAAGTGAACTTTTATAGTTTTCGTTTCGATCCGTCGGAGATTGGTTTTTTTTTCTTTCGGAGGGGCGGTCGCTGCCGCCTCGGCGTGGAGTATTGATGGCCCTGGCTGGCGATGTCAATTGAAGCATTGACACGAATTGTGAGAAATTTCTGGATTTTTATGGTCTCCCCGCGCCGCAAGAGTCCTCGCAATGGCTGTGTTTATCCTAAATGGATGAATCTGTTCCCTATCTGGTGGATGATGATGATGGTATTCGGATTGGAATTGTTTACCGATGGCTTTGGCATGAGATCCGGTTGTTACTGAGACGAAACTGATTTCGAATTGAATTTGTGAACTGAGTTCGTAATCCGGTTTGCGACGGCGACTTGGGCTCAGCGGGCGGCTTTGGTTTCGGAGTGACGGAGAGAGATGCGTTTATGGCGTTGAAATGATGCTCGTATCACACGTTGGAGACTGACTGTGAATTTGCCTTGCGGTTGAAGAGGAAATCTTGCCAAAAAAAGAATCATTTTCAGAACTGGGACATTTTTGCTTGTTCCTTGACCTTCATTGTGAAAGTTATTGCATGCACTTTCCCAGGAACTCACATTCATGTTTTGTGCCGAAGAAGTGGCCAAAAACCTTAGAGCTATGAACGTAAATCGATTGCACTTCATGAGTTCCCAAGAGCAGCAGTTCTGTGGAAAGCAATTACATGTGTCAATTCTCATAAGCTCTAACCTAGCTTATGTTCCCAAACGCAAAGGAAATTCTCGGAATTTCTAATTCGGCTTGCTTCGCTCGGAACGGAAACGACTGCACATTTTGAATGACTTTAAATCACTGAATAAATACTGTTGGTTTGTAGGTCTGCGCCAATTTCAAAGACAAAGGCATTTGATCAATGGCACAACAATTATTCTCCCAGGATGGAGTACGTAAGGTCTTACAATGTTCTTGGAATCGAATTGGGGAGGGGAAGCATTTTAGAAATGTAAAGAGCTTGGAAAGGAGTCTTAAATTAAACCGGAATTAGGAGGAACTAAAATTTCGGCCAGATAACTCTAAATTTAAAAACGTAACGTGTCCTCTGCCTCGTGATCCTAAAACTCAACTTCATGTATTCACTTTCTATTCTTCGACGTTGCCTACATCCATCTTCAGCGACCCTCCTGTTTCACTAGAGGCGTCGCGGCGACAAAGCCCACACGAGATATCTCTAGGATACGCGATCCTCCGCCATCGGCTCTTACTCATCGAGAGTTATGCCCTGGGAGCGATTTTTTGAATTTGCTACTACCGCATCATTCCGGGTCTGCCTAGCGGTCGCCCTCCGCGTTGAGCACGCGTTCTGTCAATGACCATAAACTCTGATTTTTCCACGTTAACCTTCATAACCCAGCATCCGCACATACGGAGCTGCGTGGCCCTCAAGAGAGGACCATCAATCCCACACTCCAGAGTATACCTCAAGGAACTCGGTCGTACGCCTTTTTCAAATCCACAAAACTGTAGATCGGTGTGACATATTGCTTAGCGCGAAAAGCTGACTGGTTTTACCGACCGTTACTCTAGAAAACATCCCCTATACCTTAGCATAGACGTTACCCCCTGTTATTTGTGCAATCTGTCCCATCTCTCCTTCTGAAAAGAGGGACAATCACCCCAACCACCGCGTTCCCAGGTCACTTTATTGACGCGAGAAAGCTACTAAGAAGTGCCCTGTTCAGGATTTAGAGACTCAGAAAATTGTTCACTTCATCTGTGCAAGATGCCCACCTCATTGGAAAGTAACACACCTTCCATGCTCTGAAAGGTGTGAGCTTGCTTTACGCTCCTGTTGCCACTGCCTCTGAGTCCGCCCTTGATTGTGTTCCATTTAGATGAAATTTGGAAATTCCACCAAGATGCTGATTCCATTCTTCCGCGGGCAATCTTTCAGCGATTCACGTGATGTGTACCGTCTATCTGGACCATGTTCATTTCATGCATATTGGATACAAAAAGCTTGAAATCATTGAACGATAGCGGGCGCCATCTTTGAACAAAATACTGGCTGTGGATTACGTCGGATCATAAACCGCTTACATTTTTTTGACATTATTGGTGAGGAACCTTATCGACTCGCGCGCAGCTTTGTTTCTCGTTCCTCGCCTTTAGAAGGAGGGTAGTCAGAATCGAGAAGCGTTTCCTAGTGAATTGAAACATCCCTATTTTAAGAACGATTATTACGGAACAGGTGGCAGGTCTAGTGGCAGATCACATGTGAAGTGACATCGAGCTTTGACTTGCACCGCTACCAAAGGACAAGCCAGCATTCATAGTCGAACAGCTAGAATTGGTGAAGGGGGCATCTAGTAAAGCAAGTGATTTGATGGCAACAAGCAGCAAGGTTCAGTTTCTCAGAAACCATCAATACCTACTGTTAACCCGCTTCCACCACAGCAAAGCCGCAAAGTCCTTTATGAATCATAAGGATCGGTTTCAACTGCGGATTAAGTACATTCTAAAGTGTGTAGTGGAGACGGCGACTTCTGTTAATCAAGAACCGATATCAATCAGGCAAAGAGCATATATTGACTTTCTGACAGCTATCGTTACTGGAGAGGCACACAATCTGATTCAGCATTTCGAAGCTACCAGCAGTTGGAATACCCTGATGGAGGGGTACGACAACAAGAGGATGTTGTTTATTGCTCTCGCAACCATCATCAAACGGCACCGCAATTAGCGTCAGAAAATTGCATGATACAGTAAAGGAGATTAAGCAGGTAATCACTAACTTGGGATTTAATGTCAAGAAGTGGGACCCAATGGCGTTTCACTTGATGGTGTAGAATATCGATAAGGATGGCGGAACACGACTCGTCCCTTTTTGAAAGAGTTTTTGAGATTCTTAGCGTCCAGGTTATATGTAACTCTAGAGGCTACCTACATACCTGCTTAGGGGTGGAAGAAGTTCTGAAGTCTGTGGTGAACTCGGTCCTAGTATCTACAGTAACCACTTGTGCTAGTTGAAGGCCAAATGTATGCCCTTTAAATCAAATATAACATTTGGTTCGAAAGAACCTAATTTTAAGAATTATGCAACATCAAATTTCTTAAAAAATACGTAAATTTTTGTAAATTTCAAAGTCCCAACTTTGAGCTTACGGTACAACGAAACGGGTCATCAAAAGTCATGGCTTGCTAGGTTCTCATATTTGCAGAATCGAAAAATTTAAACCATTTGGCCGAGAAAAAATATGTCACTTTGGGTACTTTTTTCCACTTGTGCGGCGTCCACGCTCATAGTTCTTACTCTAGTCAAAAATAAAAACCACACAAAAGGGAAAGAGCATCGCAAGAATTTATGATTATTGTTGAAGTTCGTCCCCTGGGCCCATGAGAATTGAATAACAGCCTGAAACCAAGATCGCCAGGAAACGAGCAGAATTTCGTTGAAACAGGGCAACCAAACACTCGGGGAGACTATGTCATCACCCACAATAGCACGTCCCTGTCCATGTTAAATGGTGATTTCAAGTCTAATCATATGCACTCAACCCTTTTGGCGCCTGCCCTTCGCTCTGTATCATAGACATTTCCGTAAAACTCTTTCATGCGTCAAGTTGCACACGTCCCCCCTTACACCCGCATCCATGCAACTGTCATTCGCTTCACAGCCACTGGCGGCGTCGACCAATTAAATCCCAAGTAACATGTTCTATTTGATTTGCAACAGTTGCGCCTGAATTTGTATGCAAACTTGTGTGGTTTTTTTTTTCTTTGCGACCAGATACAATAACAACACGTTATCCATCCGTGAAATTGATTCCTCCAGCTGAGCGCTGTGAAAATGGAAAAATTCCTTAGCCAGGAATTTCCAATTAACCTAACTCGGCGAAGGGCTTCCCAGTTCGCACACTGCCGAGTGCCGAATCCTAAACCGCTCTTAGCCTCGCGAACTCGGCAAACACAGAGTAGCAGGCCGACATTCGCGAACCCTGACAAACCGCGCGCTCCCAAATATTTACATCGCTCTGGCCGCTGGCTGGCCGAAGTAATCACCCCAAAGAATTTCAAAACTCATATCCAGCAGTTGCACTCGGTTGCGGGGCCAGCATTTCGCGAATTAATATTTGCACAGGATCCACTGAACAAGTTACATTTCAAATCGCGCCGACGGCAAACACGGGCTGGGCCAGCTGGGTCCTGCGTCCGCCGATCAAACTGCGAGCATCCGGGTTCTTGGTAGAAGAATTCGAAACGAAATTGTTCGCGTTTGCGGACGAGTTGCACAAGGCGCGCAATGTAAACTGGGTCATTCTGGCCAATTGCGAGGGCCGTCACGTCAGTTTCCATTCGACCACCCACTGCACGGGCTCGACGAGCACCCACACCGTCTTGTGCATACACGTGCGTACGTCGGTAATCGCATAACTTCTGGGTAATCAGGTGCCTACGCATGGGCTTCGCACATGAATACGTAAGCACGCACTTAAGCGCGCTTACAAGTGTCACCTTCGTTCGCCTAAGCGCCTGCCACTGCCTCTCTGTGCCCATTCATGCAGGGCAACTCGGTGGCGGGGCCTGGAAAAAACCAAAAGGCATGCATACTCGACGACTCGGGCGGGGGTGGATGGGGCCATGGATGAGAGGGCGAGTGCGCGCGGTGAAAGAAGGGAAAACCACAGCCAGGGGAGCAGTGGCTCTTGGAAATTCTATCGTGCGAGTAACACAAATCGAATTACGTAGTCATTAAGTTGGTGCTGCTGCTGCTGCTGCCACTGGCGCGGCGCGGCTGTATTGGTGGTGCTGGCTGTCACAACGGCAGTGCACTCTGCCGAGAGGAGAAGAACCAAAAGAAGCAGAGAAGTAGGTCTTTACGCATTTAAGCGGACATAATTCAACTTGTCAACGAATTGGGTTCAATTCCGGTCGGTTGCGATACTGAACACTCAGTGCGGGAGGGGGCACAGGCGATGGGGATGTTACGACGACAACGACAACGACTACGGCGACGTGATGGTAACACAATCTCTGCGTGGGTGCGCCGGGTCGGTGTGACTTGTAATCCGTGAGTGTGTTGTAAATGTACTTCTTGCCCCGGCTTTGTAGCGAACAGCCTCAGGTGGCATTGTGGTGCTTCTGTGTAAGCCGGTCTGAGGTATGTCCCAAGCCCGGGGAGCAAATGATGCGAAAGAATTTGAGTAGACTTTGATTTTTCTTTATTTTCTCCTCCACCTGTAAGTGGCCGCCGCCGCCGGGTGGGATCTTTTGGGTTCTCGCAAGGATTTGGCCTTGGGCCTTCCAGGAATTTCAAATGCTGCTACTTAAGCTGAGGGCTCAGTTGGCGGCACGAGTTCTCCTGCTTAACTTGGGCGCAATTCTCTTGTGTGGCGTGCAATAGGCAGCGTCGGGATAAAGGGATCGTCTCTGCGTGGTCGTGGGCATAAAAGCATTTTCACCCAAAAGTCCCTCAAATTGGTTGGGCACACTCTTCGATGATTTGGACTGGGATTCGATTTGGACCTCTTTTGTTGGGTGGTGGAGGACTGTTGGAAGGATTTATTTTTGGCTGATGTTCTTTGGCGGTACCTGCTTTCTTTTGCAACGGGTTTCTGTGGCAGAAATATTTGAACAGGCATTCGTAGCATTCTAAGGGGATGCCAAGCTGGTAGGGACATCTGTCCTAAGTATGCGGCTACGTCTGCCAAAATCGAACAAAGTCAAGGAAGTTCTTTCAGAAAATTGATCATTTGTGGATCAGATTACAAGATCTTAAGTCTAGAATCGAATATTGAGGTCAGAATTGCAAAACCATTGCCAAATATGGAAGTTATGATGATGATGACGGATGATCAGCAACAGACTGGACCGTGATCGCAGGAGCTTTTATTGATGCGACATCAGACATCAGTTACGTGGTTGGTTACAGGGCTCTGTATTTTGGCAGATCACTTCAGTAGGCATCCTCACAAATGACATCTGCAAAATCCTCATGGATAGGGAGGAGACGCCTACTTTTATACTGTCAGTTCTTATGTCTCGCAGATATAATCGCCTTGAAAGTCGTTCTTCAACGACTGTGCTAGGGTTCAATGAGACATGCGCAATTTAATAAGCCCCTGCAAGGTAAAGATATAAAAATTAAACTAAGGTATGTCTAGTCTGGTCTTCTAATTATCAAAATACGTGCTATGTGGATACCGCTTTAGCGCCTAAACTAGTTTGGTTGGATTGGCATGTTAATAAATAAAATTATAGTATCTGCACCACGTTGGTATGCCCCAGGGCTCTGTTTTCGGGCCTCTTCTATTCTCGTTATTTATCAACGATCTTCCACAAGTCATTCGAAACAGTAACATCCACATGTATACTGACGACGTTTTAATCTACATCTTATGGGAGAAGACTCTATAAGAAGAATCAATAAGGATCTTAATAGCATTGCATTATGGTCGTCATAAAATAAACTCAAACTTCATACTGCTAAATCCACTAGTGTTGTCTGCTCAAGAACAGCATTAGACATTCAACATTTTTCCGCAATAACTCTAAATAGTGAAATAATACCTGTTGAACATAATTTGAAATATCTTGCCCTTCCTGCTGTAACGCTATAACTGATACTATCAGAAAAGAACTATACACGTTTGAGATACCTCTGACACTCCGCTCACGTTCTAAATATAACTATAATATATATAATAATATGGGTGGCGCTACAACCCGTAGAGGGCCACGGCCTAGCTTCTCAGCAACCACTCGTGTTGTGCGTGCTATTGTTCTATCACGAGTGGAATAGACCTTTAGTTTTATGCCGACTACGAACGGCCAATTTTGAGGAGCTTTTTCTAGACAGTTATACTCTTTGAGCATCGACGCACATACCCACAACGCCACGGGCCACTACAATATAATTTTTATATTCAAATTTAATATAATAAAATTATTATAAAACCTGTCTGTTTTTTTCTTTATTCAGTAAATTTAATATCATTGAATTAAGCTTTTAAAGTGATGCATATACATAATGCCATAGTCATAAACCAAATTTATACAAACGTGGCGTGGCCAAATTTCAAGTTTCTAGCTTTCCTGGTTGATTTAACGCCAACTTTAAGGGCATTCCGCCCCACTGTGCGTTGGTAAGATGTAATATAAGCCACGCAGACTTAGATAATAATAATAATATGGATGGCGCTTCAACCCGTAAAGGGCCAGGACCTAGCTTCGCAGCAACCACTCGTGTTGTGCGTGCTATTATTCTATCACGAGTGGAACGGACCTACAGTTTTATGCCGACTCCAAGTTTGAAAAGCTTTTTCTAGACAGTTATACTCTTTGAGTCATGGTCAGTGACTCGAAAGAGGTACCAGGATTTAAACCTAGACAAGTAGGTCCAAGTGCGTAGGAGTCGACGCACATACCCACACCGCCACGGGCCAACACGCAGACTTAGATGCATAGATTTAAATTCCAACAAGATACAAGACCTCAAAGCAATGTCGACGTTCATATCATGAGCTCCCAAGGATTTCTTACCAATTGCCAACTCATTGGCTGAAATTTTAATATGTTTTGCCTTCACGCTCTTCGCTGAACAACTCATTCTCACGTCACAGCAGGTCTCCTGATCCCGTGGACTCTTATACGCCATGAATAAACAAAAGCATTGCCATTATTTAACCAGTCACTCCATCGGAGTCCCATCCATTGTATTGACAACCCACACATTCCCTGCGTCCTGTCCGAATCTAGATTAAGTATCTCAACGGGCATCCGCATTCCCGGGTCCTCTCCAGAATCGGATTTAATTTAATTTCATCCTTGTGTCCGTGCTCGCCTAAGAACCAACAAAAAAAAGGCCCATTGACTCGATTTCCTTCTCCACGTGAGCCACATCGCCTTGCCAGTGTTCATGCGCAAAGAATCGATCGACATTCATCAGTCGCCCCTATCGATTATATCGTTTATTGGTTTTAATATCGCGGCTTTATTAACCCGATAATTTACGGTCCACCGGTGATTAAAATCACAGGAGGAGGTGCTGCCATTATTGCTAAATACACTGCAACAGGCATCTCTCCCCGACTCATGTGCGTTGGTTATCCCACATTTTTTTCCTCCACAGCTTGGCCAGCTTTAACCTGAAATCGCAGCTCAGACATTTAAGACGGGGTGAGGGAATAACAGAGATTTTTAATTTCCATCCTTTCCGGAGCATTGGGTGTATTCCTTTTGCGGATAAGTAGCAAAACGCTGGCGAGCCCGATGGGACTGGAAACGGTGTCCAATTTCATCGGAACACAACAACGGTTGAGCGGATTTTCAATGGGACAAACAAGCGCGCACACACATAGCCACACCGTGGCACACACAGCCCAACGTGGAGTGGGCGGAAGGCAGGACTGAGGAAAATGAGTTTTAGAATTGCCGAGAAAATTGAATTTCATCCTTCGTACAGTTGGTGCCGGCTTGCTGCGTGGGCTTCGACGGGAGGACTTCGAATATCGTGTTTGAGCTCCTTGTATCTTTCACCTCGCAAACGGTGGCAATCGATGTTTTTAAAGCTGATGCGAGCGATGGCGTGGGACGACAGGCAAGCTGGTGGAAATGTTTTCGGCGAGTTAATTCAGTTTCGGTACGACTTTTCGGGATGGCAAAGGGATTCCTGGTTTGAAGTGCTCACAAACTTTTGGGTGTAGTTTCGAATTGGCATTTATTTTAATAGAATCGCATAACATTGGGTTAATCTGGTCACAAAAAGCTTTGCTGAGGGTACGGAGGACATGGTGTTGTGTCATCGATGGATACCCGGCGAAGATACGTTGGCGAAGGGGAGTTATTTTTAGGACGGAAAACAGCGCATTTGAAAGGTTATTTTCAATTCGATGCTCAGAGTTAACATTGTGTGGAGGAGAAGTGCGAGAGGGGCGACAGGCAGACCGTGTTTGTTCACCAAGCTTGGTTATGCAAAGAGGGTAGCATTGCAGTTCTGCGACGGTTTGTGTGCATTTTAACGAAATAAGTTTCTAAACGATGCAATTGAAAAACAGTATTCTTGAATGCAGCTTAGAAGATTAAATGTATGTGTGTCTGCATAAGTTGGTCATCTGCTGTCCAGGAGTTGTAGCCAGGACCTAGCTAGGATCTAGCTCCATCCAATCGACCAGATTGAGGTACACAAAATATAGAGTAAAACAATCCTTAAAGCACTATAACCGTACGGAGGATCGATGGTACCTATTTTATTACACTCGACTTACTTGTATACAAAATTCTTTTAGAAGAAATAAAGCTATACGCATTTAAGGACGACAAAATAAAGTTATGCTTTCTCAAAACGCCGATAAGCTGCCACTCGTCGAAGATGGTCCAAAAGTGCTCAAGCTGGTCAAGGTCTGGAAACGCGAGGGCCCATCCCAACACTTCTACAAAACATAATTTACAGAAAAAAACTCCGCTTGTATCCTTTGGATCGCTATCCTGCTGGAAAGTAAAACTTCCCAAACAAATTCTTGAAGCAGAAATAGTCCCTTATAATCATTACGTAATCTGGACTCGTCATTTGGTCATGTCAATTTTGACGATATTTCTGACGTCGGTAAAGTATAAACATGCCCAGATCATATCCGCTCCCGGCAGAAAAGATTTACAAATATCATGTTGCTTGTATGTTTTGTAGGCGGCCATAACCTACGTATTTAGCAATCAGACAATCAGGTAATCTGATTGGCTTTGAGAACGTTAATCTTCCAGGAGCACATAAAGCCACTAAAAAAGGCTGAATGTGGGTGGTTGGTTCAAGAATAATTATATTCCAGGTGCGAAAATGTTCTCGACAAGAAACACTAGGGTACGTTAAACATCGATAGTTTAGTATTTTGATATTATCGATGTTTTTGAAACAAAGAACTACTCCAACAACTCTTTTTTTATTTACATACAATATAATTAAATATTAGTTTTTTCAAATAATTTCATAGTCTGGCTTAAGAATAGCAACTCATTAAGGCGATTTGGACCCCGTTGCATAAGGCTTCGGCGGATACGAAAAAGAATTGGCGAAAGTTCTCAATTGTTGGGCGACACGGGCAACCACTTGCGCAAAGGACTGTAGTCAGATACCTGGGGATCTGGCTGGACCATTATCTATATTTTAACAAACATGTAGATGCTGCTCTAGCCCGAACCCGAGGCGCTTTCGCTCTTACAAAGAGACTGTTTTACAACAGCCAACTCGATGCGAGGGTGAAGGTAATATGCTACATGGCTCTCATCCGGCCAATGCTCACCTATGGCTGTCAAGTGTGTTTCAACGTGAGTGCAAGCTTGATGGAAAAGATTCGGGTGTTTGAGAGGGCCTGTCTTAGGACTTGCCTTCGCCTTTGCAGAACACCAGAGTCATATACAACAGGGCGAACCTGATACGAGTGGACAATTTCCTGTTGAAGTTGATTCGATGCCATACTGCCAGAGCGATGAACTCAGTCAATAACTTGACCTCTGGGCCTTACTACCCCAATGCACAATACCACGAACGGGTACGTCACAGTGGCTTCGTCCCTCCAGAAGCTTTTCTCCATTTAGACATGTACGGGCTGTTACAAGACATAAATGCGGTACCGCTCATCTATGCAACATCGAAATTTCTGGTGCCTGGGGAGCGAGGGAAATCCAGCGTCGAACCCTTTAGACCCGGGGTAGAAAGGATAGTGCGTATCCCCTTATGAGACGCAGTCGGTCACTGTCTTGCAGTGGATTACGGAAATTCATCAGCTGCAACCTATATCAGCTGCAACCTATGGCCGACTTCCGTATCTTAGGGTAGATAACAGCATATAAAAAAAAAAATAATAATTTGACAAATGATGTATTAATGTATACAAGTAGATACATTTATGCATTATAATGTGTATATAAGGATATATGCGTATACATATGTGTATAGGATATAGGTATATATAAATGTATATGCATATGAAGGGTGATTTTTTAAAAGCTATAGGAAAGTTTTCCAAAAAAAAACACATAAAATTCAGAAAAATGCATGAAATCTTTATTTGACGATAGTACGGTCCAGATAATTTAATGTTTGAAGATTATTTCATGCAAATGTTGACCTTGACTGCGCCTCAAATGGTCCATTCGCTTAGTCCAATTTTGGCATACTCTTTCCAACATTTCGGCCGGTATCTCACGATTAAATGCTTCAATGTTGTCTTCCAATACGTCAATTGAAGCGGGCTTGTCTGTATAGAGATTGGCTTTAACATAGCTCCACAAAAAATAGTCTAAAGGCATTAAATCGCACGATCTAGGCGGCCAATTGACCGGTCCCGAACGTGAAATAAAATGTTCACCGAACTCGCCCCTCAATAAGTCCATTGTTGCGCGTGCTGTGTAGCATGGCACCGTCTTGTTGAAACCACATGTCATGCAAGTCAAGCTCTTGCATTTTGGGCAAAAAAAAGTTGGATATCATCTCACGGTAGCGCTCACCATTCACAGTTAACTTACGATTCACATCATCTTTGAAGAAGTACGGTCCAATGATGCCACCAGCCCATAAACCGCACCAAACTGTGACTTTTTCTGGATGCATTGGTAGCTCTTGCAATGCTTCTGGCTGATATTCACTCCAAAATCGACAATTCTGCTTATTTACGTACCCATTGAGCCAAAAATGAGCTTCTGACCATAAAATGGAAGAAGCGCGCGATGAACTTTCTTAACAGAGCACGCATTTTGATAATAAAATTCTATAATTTGCAAGCGTTGTTCGTTTGTAAGACGATTCATGGTTAAATTATAGACCAAACTGAAGATGTTTGACAGAAACAAAACAAAACACGAAACGTGCGTCGGCTGTTTAAACCAGTGTTGCCAAAAAGATAATAGCTAAAAAATCAGCCTTTATAATTAGATTAGTTTAAGTTAGTTGTTTAAGTTTATTTTATGGTAGAATGTAAGTTAGTTTGTAATTTTTAAATAATAAATTGTTCATAATATACATTTGTTCATTTAAATATTAGTATCTAATTTAACTATTGTCAGGTTATGTCGAAAGACATAATTTAAGATTAAGTTTAGCCTAGAGTGCCCGCCTAGGGCCAGTAAGTTAGAAATAGTAACATTGTTCGTCCAACTAGCTTTAAGCATTTCTGTCTAGTAGCTTGTTCTGAATTAATAAACAAAAATGAATAAAGAAAAAAAAGGCGATTTGCCTTCAACATGTTTCTTAGACCGCTTGTATCAAGCCGGCCTTAGTGAAAACACGTTCGCTCGGAAATGCTGTCGTTGGTATGCACAAATGTAAATGTGCTTCAGTAACTCGAAGCTGGGTCTTATCCGATAATCGATGTAGCATGTGTCACTTTCAATTGGTTTTTCCAAAAATTGTCATATGTCAATTTATTGTCGCGTCACTTAATGGGGTTCTGTAACTGAAAGTTATTCCTCCTAAATCTTTTGACTTCTTTACACGATTTCCATTAATTAACTTAACATATTCGTCTGTTACTTTTGTCCTTAAGAATGCTGCATACTCTTTTGAACGCCCTCTGCGGCGATTGTTGCATGTTCTTCGGATTTAAAACCCTGTTTTTTTTTAATGTAGGATCTCAGAATACCACGTCATTGACAGCGCTTTTGGTTTTGGATAATGCCCAACCAACGGTGTGCGATTCTGCTCCTGGAAAGTAAGAACACTCTACACTCCGCAGACCGATCATCAACTGGAAGGGATGCTCACGCAGAATAAAGCGGATCCAGGCAATACGCTGGATAGGACAAGGAATGATAAAAAAAGAGTGCGATACATTTTACAGCTGTCTCAAAACGGATTTGCTGTGGGAAAAGGGTTAAGATCGATGGTCATCGATCGCCTGGCTGTGATCCGCAGCCAAGGCAGATTCTAAACTGTCATCATCATATGTACAGTCGTCCCTACCGACGAGGCTAAAGTCTCTGTCAAAGAGGACTACCAGGACCTCTTGAACGGTGCGCGCGGCGTCTACGGAGCCGATGTCAAAATTGTGCTGAAGACTTCCATGCCAAAATCGGTAAGCAAAACATCTTTGGTGGAGTTATCGGAATGGACAGCATCACTCATAGACTTTGAGTCAGTATATCATATCCTCATAAACAGCCGCTCAAAAGAATCCACACAGCAACCTGACAGTCGAACCATTTGAAATTGACGCAAGTCATGCGGCTCGATTCGGGGGAGCAAACGTCGATTCTAACCACTCTTCCTGGTAGCCACACGATTCAGAGCTCGACTGTCCAATGTCAGAAAGCTGCACCAGCCAACAAAGAAGAGTTTTGACATTAGAGACGTGAGCACACCGTATGATGGCGAGTGTCAGCAGAAGAAACGTGCAACCCACGAAGCATACCAAAAGGCGTTGCAACGGACAACAAGATAACCAAGAGGAGTTCCGAGTTAGAAGATGGGAGGAGAAGAAGTTTCTACGTCTAATGAAATGATCTTCCGTAACCTCCCTGTCGAAAAGTCTAGGGACGAGCCTTTTTATAAAAAAAAACCCGAAAGACTGGCTCCCAGGCTCTTAGAAATTGTGTGGAAAATCTAACTAGAAATAGTAGATGCATTTTCGACAGCTGCTTAACGGGCCTGACCAGGAGAGAGTGATAGGGAATCACCCTGGTTAGAGGGGTCCCCGGTTCGAATCCCTGTGAAAGCAAAGTTAATACGCATTCATCCGGTTTTCAAATCTAGTCTAATCACCATTTGGCATTGGGATCAAATTAATGGCACTATCACTGGAGTTTGTCGATCAGTGGTAGTAGTATGACTATGGGTATCACAATGGACAACATGGTCTATGTGTGCTGGGGATTTCGCTGGCAGTCGACGTAACCTGTGTCACACGTCTGTTCCCAACAAAATGGAGTCGACACGTCCACATTATCCCCACGCCAAGATCGACAATCACCAGCATCACCGTACAAGTTATAATTCCCAAATTAAAATCTCAAAACGATTCAATCTCCGCGATTAATTGCATTCCACGCTGTGCGTCACGTTGCGGCGAGTTGAACTGCAGCAGCGAACAATCGAAGCCGACAATCTAATTTAATTGAGGAGCCCTCGCCGACGTCCGTGCATCTGCGGCAAGAATGCAAATATAATCACAAACGAAATTATCCTTCCACACAGTCCGACTGCGGTCATAAAGAGGAACAGCCGCGTCCCTCCTTCACCGAGCGGTCGTTCATACCACCTTATCGCGATCGCAGATATTAACGCTAAGTTAAGAGAATCCACACAAAAACTCACCGTGAGCCAGTCGCCTCATAATGGCCTGCCTAATACGCTCATTTCGCGCCTTAATTCCCCGACTTTGGGGTGTTAATTCTTTGCATATGCGATGCGGACACGCATGGGGAACAGCAGAGAATGCAACACTTGAAGCGGCAATCAGAGCTGGATCTTCCAAAGTGGGAAACAAATGAACTGCGAGGCGAGCACAGAGTCCGCCTTTAATTACCCGTCAAGATAAGCCGGGTCAATGGGGAGGGGGAGGGCTCTTCAGACGCTCGAGCGCTGGTTGTTGCATTTCCATTCTCAATCCGAAATCGATTGGGCCGTTGCGGTCGTGACTCGATGTGACTCGATTCCCCGATGTGGCTCGCAGGGGTCTCAAAGGATACAAGCGCGCCGTCCGCGTCCGCCCCGAAGATCGCTCTAGCCGATGACGGGGAATTATTTTATTACGAATCGAAATTGTTCGAAGGGGGCGGGACCGAAGGATGTTTTAATCTGCGTTTGCTCAGTCATTCAATAAATTCCAATTTTAATCATAATTACTTTTTGCCAATTGCGGCAACAACGCGGCCACTGGACTGGTGCTGCGGCCGGAGCTGTGCCGATGCGTTACAGACTGGGCCTCGTCTGTTTATGGGCAGAGGTGTGTAAAGATATGATTTTATGGGGCGGCCGGGGGATCCGCTGAGAATTGTTGCTCAATTAAGTGCCGCCAATCGGAGGAGTCAGTGTTCGGCGGAAAGAAGCAGTTGCCTTGATTGCAAGTGGGTGTTGGGTGCAATAAATTTTGCCGAATCTCCTTCAAGATGGTCTTGTTGTGGCGCAACAGCAGCAATCATCGGCTATTGCACGGAGAGAGAGGTTCCCCAGAAATTATTAGATTGACTTCAAATAAAATTCCATCCTAAGTGCATGTGTCGGAGGAAGTGACTAGCCGTTTTGGCCTATCTGAACTGGAGCATAAAGCAGGGCTAAATGGGGAACATGGCTCTGATTCGTGGCCTATCGATTGCTTACGGCCATGATGGGACCACAAACATTTTAAGCACCTCGATTGCGTCTGGTAGGGTGCATGCGCGACGTTCAATTGTGTGCACCACTCCAAGCACGATCGTCTTCTTGAGGAGGGAGGGAGGAGCTACTTTTTCACTTTTTCTCCCATCATTCGTCATCAGTGGGTATAAGTAATCTGGACGCTGTTATGGCATGAATTGATGGATCACCACGAATTTGCTTGCAATACCTTAAAGATGTGGCCTCCAAGCCCACACTCAAGCCTGTCACCATTAGCCCGGCGGCGGTGTCTTCTGGATGCGCACCTCAAACTCTAGCCCCCGTCAGAGGATGCACGAACAAATTTGACAGCAACACTGACAAAATTGCCAAAATTAAACGCACAGGCCACTCCTTCTCAATCAGGCCTCTGCACATAAGCAAAATTGAACTTATTTCGGTTCGGTTGCAGTCGCCGTCGAAAGTAGCACTCGTTCCATCTGCACGTCAATCGATCGGTGAAACGCAATTACATGTGCAATTTAAAATGCCTTTGTTTCCAATAAACAACTGCTGTCCCACGTTTAAGGATTCCAACCATCCCCAGCTACTGGTCCTCCACCCAACACCAGCAGCAATGCCAATCGCATCCCAGCTCCAAATAGAAGCAAAACCGAAAGCCAACAGCGGAACGGGTGTTCCCGCAGAGGTGTACACAAGCCCATCCATAATCTCTATCTCCGTCCGTCTGCACAAAGAAATCTCCATCCTCCACCAAGCCCCCTCCCAACCGCCCCGCCGTCGGTCAACCCCTTCGGGCGTAGGGCAGAGCAAAAAACAATCCCACTCTCGGCCGCGGCTGAACAACATGAAGATCCCATTAAAACTGACAACTTGAACAGTTTTTTGCTCTGGCAGCCGCGTTGCGCCGGCCGCCGCCGCTGCCGCAAACGGACAGGGGCACCCATTCGACGGCAGGCACCAGCAGCAGCAGCAGCGTCGTCGTCTAGAAATCTTCTCCGGCAGATTTTTAGATTTCTGCGATGGCCGGTGCAGACACTAGACAGACCCAAACCCAGGCCAAGACGCACACACTCACTCGCTGGTCCTGTTGTGCGCTTTTAATTCCTCCATTTCATCTGCTGACGGTTTCCAGCGTAATTGCCTGTTGAGGCTGGCTGTTGGACATCCCTGTCATCCATTTCGGTCGTCGTCATCGTCGTCGAGGCAGACAGCACGTAGAGAATCCATCTCATGGTCATATCAATTTCCACGGGCCTGGGAGCATTCTCAATCCAGCGTCCTGCTGTCACGCTCGCAATATTTGCGTCAATCTGACTCCGAACTGATTGACAGTCGGGGATATGTTAATGCTGCCCCTTCCACCGTTTGCCGAATGATGCGCTGCATCATTTTAATTTGAGGTCTCTTCCGCATCTCCTCCCCCGTCACTTGCCCCAGTGCGTCCACGACGCTGCGCTGCTCTGGTGTTTGCTTAGTCCTTGAAGGAAAGTTGCCAGGGAAAACTTTGTCTGCCAGCAGCTTGTCTGGTCCGCAAAGTGTGGTCCTTCCCCTGAGGTTTCCGATTGTATCTGCTTGGCAAGCAAAATTTTATTATGGAAACATCATTTCATAAATTGTGTTTGTGCTGCATCCCGACGCGGGTGGTGGCGTCGTGGGGAGTGGGGAGCGAATAAAACAAAAACAAAGGACACTCTGTCTTACAAGGATCTTTGTTTTGTTATCTTTTCTGGCAGTTGTGCTGCTCTGTGATTGCGGGGGAAGGAGACCAGCAAATTGGGGTTTATCTTTCTTTGGTAGTTGATGCTGCAGCTACAACAACAGCGGCAAGTGCGAGTGCAAGTTTGTTGTCTCGTTTTATGATGATGTTTTGAATGGATTTTTACGATCTCCGCTGGAAGGACGGTATTTTTGTTCGGATGCCAGGGAGCACAAAAAGTTTCTGCAGAGATACTGTATTCACTCGTGATAGATGTGAGTGGCAGCGATTGCAGCGAGGGATACTTGAGGACACATCTCATTTGAATACGATTTAGATATCGGGGTGGAAAGTTAAATAAAAAAACTCGGAGCGATTGGTACTTGTTCGGGGAATGATCATCGCACTCCAACACAAGGGGATTGAAAGCGAAGGCATGAGGCGTACAAGTGTAATCTGGTGTGTGGTGTGGAGCCAATGTAGATGTATAGGGAGTTTGGGTCAACCAACATGTGGCTCTAGCTGTCATGATCTTTAGCGATCTCGTGGCTCTGTGAGGGCTTCAGGCAGACTCGATCGGCAGACTTCCCAGTGATCATTGAGATTGTAGCTGTTTAACATCAACTTCCGATATCCGCGTTCTAACCTTGGCTACGAGAAGGACATGATCCGAGCAAATTTAGACTCTGGAAGATCATCTGACGTCGATCGCACTGTCATCAATCTGATTGAGGGTTGATTGATAAGGGACCGGTAGACCCGGCTGTGAAGGATGACGTGAGGCAACCGCGTACTAACTAGAGAGAAATTTCACCCCGTCACGAAGTTGACCTTCTCCTACTGCGTATCAGAGTTTACCCTGCCACTCCCACTAAGAGATGTGCCACTCAAAACATCGATGTTCGTTAACATCGATATTAAGTCTCTTAACGTCGATCGTTCTTATTCCCACCAAACGCACCGCAAATGCTTCCTGGTCGTCAATCTTAAGGCTTGGCCAAAATAAGTGGCGGCTCGGCGATCGCTTGAAATTACGACAAGTGGTTTACTTTTCATCAGCAGTCACCATCCGCTTGAGGAATGGGTGGGTTTTGCAGCGATTCTCAATTGGAAATAAAGTCAATCCTCTGTAAGTCGAACATCCTTAAGTCGAACAAATGTTTCAGAACTTAGACCTAAGACATAGATTTCCCCATAGTTAATACCTTCTTTAATCGAACTTTGAGACATGCTTATTTGTGTTACTTTTCGTATAAAATTCTCTCCGTACATTATACTCCCACCCATTCAAAGCATAAAAGAACAAAACAAACACTGGTGCACCACAGGCCTCATTTATAGGACCAAGTCTTTTCCTCATTTGCTTAAATTCTATTTTTAATCAACCAGTAAACGGTACGTTTATTGGATATGCTAGCGATGTAGCACTACCATATGTAGATGGTTCTGTAGCTACGATCCGTGACCAGACAAATTCTGATCTGCTTTTACTTATTTTTTTTTTTTGCATCGCTTTCCACGCGCAATGCTACTAGGTTCTGTGACTAAGGATCATCTACCGATTTTGCATCTAACCGACATGCATCATAACTCATTGCATGCGTAAATTGTCATTTCTAATCCGGCTCGTGTCCAGAAACTATTGCGGGCGAAGCAATTTGTGGACAGCACACACAAGGGGGAAATAAAGAGCACAATAGACTTTTGAATTCTAACATCTATTCACATTTTCAGTCTGAGCTCATAGCCTTGATACTGTAACAGACAGTTACGCAAAAAACCTTCCATCTGTCGCGCTTGTTGAACTGGCTCTTTCGAAATAAGAAACAATGTCTTCATCATCAACCAAACAGACTTATTGAGTTGTTCGCCCAGTTACAAGACACAGGCACCAAATTACAAATTGTGATCCAAACAAACCGTTTGTCCTTCAAAATAACCTTTTTCGATTTGTCAACAGTTCGCTGAAAATGTTTCCCATTTTTCTTAGAATACGCCATTTTCCGTGGCTTGTCCGCATTCCGTCAAGTGCATCTGGCAACTCAATTTACTTCTCACTCAGACTGAACTGAATGGCCTTCGTACTGTGCAACCTTTCACCTTGCCCTCACGGTCTGCACTCCGCCAATCACTTCCGCAACAACTCCATTCAAAGTCTTCCCACAAAAGCCGACGCTCCATCCCCAGACAGTCGAAGTAATCCTAATGAAGCCGATAGAAGAATGCGCAAAAAGAAAAAAAAAAACAACTCAATTCCCTATTTAGACCGACCGCAGCCGAATCCCCCCTCGTTTCCCACCTTGCCGAATTCCATCATCATAAATACATTCATCTAATTTTCATGAGCTGTTCGCCGACCCCTCGGCACTCATCGAACGAACCCAATTAACCGACTCGCAAGTGCACACACACACACAGATCCACCCACTAGCAGTCTGCAGGGAAGGAGAAAGATGCGAATGCGAACAGCAAAGCTATCACGTCGAGCAGACACAAAGTTACGGTGCGGCGACGCAGGCAGGCGGCAGGCGGGCAGTGCCTCAGCCAAATTACATTGCGTATTCCAGAAACGTAAGAGCGCTAAGGAAGCAATGACGGAGATTGGGAGTGAAGCGAAAAGCCAATGGAAGTTTTTTCTGAACTCGTCATCGAAACTTTAGCTTCATCCACCTCACGGGCGCCCTCGTCTAATTCGGAATCCTTCACCAATCGATTCAATTACACATCGGCCCGCCGAATTGGAGATCAACTTGAACGCGCTCGTTCCCGCCGCAGCCGCCGCCGGCCGGAGGTGGAGCACAGAACACAAAACATTGTCCCCCAGCGCGGGTTGCACTCGCTGAAATTAGCAATTAAAGCCCAGCGGACTCATGTTGAGCGGGTCGTGTTCAACTAGGAGTCGATCTACACCACTTGTTCGTGAAGTAATTAAAATATAATCATCGGGCATCGGGGAGGCCGAGGTGGGCGGCAGGACGGTATGGCAGCAGGGACTGGGAGAACTCATCACTCGCGCTTTATCAACTCAATATATCGCGAATGCAGGGAGTGAGAGACGGCCAAGAAAGCTATTCAGGATTGCCCTTAAGCGAAAGGCCACCCGTAAGTTCAATCAAACTGCAGTGCTCCTCCCTCTTGTAGGCAAAACTGAAGGCTCCATCACGACTTTTTGCATCTCACAGCAAGCATCGGGAGACCGGGCTGAGCAGAGCAGAGCCCGTTCCCGTCTCATAATCGTCAGAGAGGATTTCCTAGGCTTGGCCACGAGCAAATGCATCATCATCGACCGTGGAGTGAGATGTTTGTGGGCGATTAGTCCATGCCGAGTACTGGGGCTTCACACCTCCTCCTCGAAGCTATAAGCGAAGCCCAAATATTTATTGTGTGGGGGGGCCAACAGCGACGACGGAGATGACTGCGGCCACGGAAAGACACCCAGGGAATTACTCATGCGGTCCGGCTCATTGATTGATCGCGCAGCATCGAGTTGCGCGCTCAGTTCGTCTCTGCAGGTGAATTGGATTAACGTCCGAGAATCCCATTGGATTCCTTTATGCAATTTTAATTGCAACAGCATGCCCCATCAATAAGAGGGTCGGCCGGCTGCGGCTGCGGCTGTGGCAGTCAGTTACCTGTTAGCCTTCGCTTGGGAGGCTCGCGCTCTGGCGCGAATGTTGCTCGAGTAGCCGTGCCACATTTATCTCGGAGACTCATCCGAAGAAGGAGCGTTCGGCGAGCTCTCACACTTGCATCATGTTGCGCGTCCATGGTCCGCGGGATGCCCCTGAGTGCTCTCAACCTGCCGCGATACACCATGTTGCGAATTGGACAACTGCCGCTGCTGTGAACGGACTTGGCCGCATTACATTGTGTTGTGTCGGTGGATGTTCCCGGCCGGACTGTTAACAATTTAATTACATTCCACGAACATGGCTAGTCCGGCAGTTAATGAGTTCGCGCCGCGTGCTCCAGTCGCATGGAGTGAGTGGACATTTATTTTCGGCGCGGTTCTGAGGATCTCGACTGGGAATCGAATCGATGTTTGAATTTATCACTGGCTGGGGTGGCTGCGGCTAAGGTGACTTGGTGGAGTCAAGTGCGATGCGTTCGTGGCGTAGGAGGACGGTGGGACAGTGACTGTGATGAGAAAGCAACTTAGGGCATGGGAGGGAACGGTGAAGTGTTCTAGGGAATCGAAGACTAGCTGGTGCTGGACTGACCTCGGAAAAAATGCTGGTGTTGCTGGCCAATTCGATTGGATGGAGTCTGCATTATTTTCCACGCTCCATCTCAGGATAGACATAACTCAAGAACTGGGCTTTCTTTGGAGTAAGGACGAGCACGTGCAGAGACTATGGTCGTTTTCTCCCAACCGTCGTCTAGGAAACTTCTGCAAGCTTCATTTTAAGGAAAACCCGCCCCATTTTGACGCCGATGCGAGTTCTGAGCGCTAAATATCTAATCGGGTTTTATTACTGGATTAGAGGGTGTTCAGCCGTAACATGAGACCGATGATCCTGTCCCACATCGATTGAGCTTATTTGCCATTTCTTGGAATGTCATATTGTCCCGGCATCCACATGCGGTGAATGCAAATCTGTTTACACATTGAATCAAGAGACAGGCGGCAATTCAGGGAAGTCGTTCAATATGCCAGAGACAAGCGTTGCCAGACCAAGAGCTGAACAGCTTCTGAATTATTTCTTAATACCCTCACTTTGGCAGGTACAATTTCGTGTGTCTGTGGTTTACACCAAATCCCTTCTCCGGTCGCGCTTCTTAAACGAATTTGAACCCAACTGAAAACCGCCACTATTGCTCGCTTTAAACAACCGAAATTACTTTCTGCTCAACTGGAAGCCATTAAGTGGTTTTTCTGTTTGATGTCGTCTTCCCTTCAAAATCCACAAAAACTTAATGAAACACCCCAGTCACCAAAACCCACACATAACCAGTTGATCGCATTCACACTTCAGTTCTCAGTCCCACCCGCACCCACCGCCCGACACTCACACGAATTCAATTATCAATTAATGCCGGCTTAGGGCTTAGCGGGCGTAGTCTGCAGCTGCAAAATGTTTTTGCCTGTTTATCTGGGAACACTTCTGTTTGAATTACGTTTAATTACACCCAGTAAACAGAACTCAAATAAATCATTAAATCATCAACTGTCTCCTGGAGGCTCCAACACCACCAACGCCACCGCCACCCCGTCCGCCTGTCACTCAGACACAGTGGCAATAATTGTCTGCCCGGCCACAGCCCCAACCCGCGCACACTGCTCCGGATCCTAGTTTACTGCATGTAATTAGCGAAGGATTAATCGACCAAAACAGAATCTATATTGATTGCCCTGCCTCGTTTCCGGTTCCGTAATTATGATGGATTATGTAGAATTACTAGTGCGCCACCCTACGTCTCGCAGGACCGACCGCCACCAACGCAACACCATCGCATCACGGTGCTCACTCAATTAATGCGGGATTAGACGCTAATGCCGCGCGTGCTTTATTTACATTTTAACGAGGCGACAACAGAGTTTTGAAAGTTCCATCTTTCCGTGTCACTCCATCGAAGGGCCCGCACCACCACCGGCACCGAGGTCCGGACATGAAGCACACTCTTACGAATGGGTGACCTCTTTCCGTCAGCAGAACAACAGAAGTCGATCAAACCCGAGCATTGTTCGGGGCGAGGCAATTCCAGACGGAGCAAGGGCAGGCCAGCATCGTCATTACCATCATGAACGTCGCATCTATCGTTGTCGTGGTTGTAGTCATCCTCGTCGACATCGTCATCGACATCAGCAGATAAATGAGATGTAATTCCGATTCAATGGCCAACTAATGCAGTTCGACAGCTCGTTCGCTTTCGGAGACCGCAACGCTGACGAAGCCCCAGCTCTAGGTGCACCATGCACCGTGCACCACGTTCCAGGTCCTGCTCTGCGCTTTGAGTGCCGCACTTAGGGGGAATTCCTTCACCACTTTGCCGCACTATTATTCCAGTAGAGGAATTCAAATAAGAATGCCCGATGGATGGGTGCTTCACTTAGTCGCTCACTCAGTCCGTCACTCGGTCGTTCGGGCTTTTTGTCTTCTCGACTTGCTCCGTTCCCGCAAGGCCGACGACGACGTATGGTCTGAATACGGTTTGATTCGAGTGACGAACGAAGAGAATAATGGCTCCGGGTGATGGGAAGGTGGCTCGGGAAGGAGATGGATTGATACAATGACGATACAGCTTTGTGGCTGAGTCCGTTGGCTCTCTGAATGGAGGATTGTTTTGTCTGAACTGGTGGTGCTGGTGCTGCTGCTGCTGACGATACTCATGCATGCGGACGGATGGGGTGAGTTAATAACAATTTACGGGGGAGTGCGAGTAAGTGAATTGTGAACCGCTCAAGTGAGGGGCTAATGTGCAATTCCTCTGTGGATGTAGATGGAAATTGACAAGGTTAATTTGGGGGTCAGTGACATCTGATGCTGGATGCGGTTAATGCAGGCACTCGCATTCGCACATCTCTGGCATAGCGAGTTTCAAGTGGAAAGTAAACAAGTCAATTTATGACACAGTTATGCAATTAAGATCGGCTGCAACGGTGGACAAAATTTAAAAAAAAATAACTGGAAAACAATTTGAAGGCCTCTCGCTGTTGGCATAGTCTGGTGTGAAGTGTGTGGCCTAGTCTTAAATTCGTGTATCCAGTTTCTGACTACTGTCATAGGGTGGCAGTGAGTGTCAGCAAGGACGGACGCTAACACAACCTAAATGCGAGGGAACCCCTTTTTGTTCTTCATCCGCCAGGACACTGATGCAACAGAAAGGGGTGACCGCTCTCTTCTCCTTGTCTACGGTATCCTGGTGGTGCTGGATTGAGGTACCGCCTGTATGTTCACATTCATTCAGTGTCACTTCAAGCGCTCTTAAAAATGGTTATGTAGCTTGCAGTGTAGCCTGGCAATAGCCGTCATTTTGTCAACCAAATAACTTTGAAGTATATGCAAAGCTTGAATAAGTGGTTACCAAATTTGGACTTTCATTGCACTAATCATCTAGCGCATTGTGCAACAATAGACATCAGAAGTAATCTTTCAAAAAGGGCAAGATTGCTTGCATTGGCTAACATTGGACGCTGAGAATTCTTTCAAAATACCGTCTGTCCTGATAATTTGATGCAAAACCTTCAATTGTATCTATCTGCCTACTTTCAGAGTGCCCATAAATCAAAGTATCTCAGAGGGAGCTGGAGTCCCACAAGGATCTGTCCTTTCTCCTATCTTATTTAATGAACTAAGATTTACTTACTTACTTTCTTAAGGTTGCGCTACAGTCCGAGGTGGACCTGGGCCTCAACCAACAAGCGTCTCCAGTCAGCTCGATCTTTAGCTAGCTGTCTCCAGTTTCGCACGCATAGTTGGTTCCACTTGCGTGCGCCACCTGAGTCGCGGTCTTCCTCTTCTGCGCCATCCCTCGGGGGTGGATTCGAAGACTTTTCTTGCCGGAGCATTGGTTTCCAACCGCTCTACATGACCTAGCCATCTTCTGGCTAAGTCGATGTCGCTAAACAGCCCGTATAGTTCGTCATTATATCTCCTCCTCCACTTACCATCTATGCAGACGGGACCGAAAATCACACGAAGAATTTTCCTCTCGAAGCAACCAAGAGCAGCTTCATCCGCTTTTGACAAAGTCCATGCCTCCGTGCCATATAGAAGGACTAAGATTTCCCAAATTTAAATAATTGTAAAAATGCTTTCATTTATTCCTTGGGCGCAACTGGTTACACCATTGATACCAATCTGCGGTAAACACTGTTCATCGATACTGTCAGAATTGTCAGAACACAAATTAACATTAATGCATCTAAGACTATTCCATCAATGGAATAAGTCTGGGTGGACTTTCATTCATTTTGTATGGAAATTGATGGAGCTCAATGAAATTTCGCAAGGACATAGCTGTGTTACACTTTTGTTAAATGTATCTGACGACATACGAAGAGACACAAATGATAAAACGACATTACTAACCTTCCTTGACTTTTCGGAAGCAATCGAATTTGTGACCAAACCCACCATTGTCAGACACTGTCCTCTAAACTCAACTTCTGTAATCCCTACCAATAAGTTAAACTTCTCATACCTTTCCGTATCCAAACTGTTTCGAAACCTTTCTTCCTTTTGTGATATTCGCGATGATGTACCCCTAGGTTATATTCGTGGTTCGTTATTATTTGAAATGCTCCTTAATTTCCACCAGGAGCTTTGTCTTATTATAAATTTCAAGCGGACGTTATTCAAATATGTTTAAGCTTCCTGTTGGTACGACTGAAGATTCAGTTGCTAGAATAAAGTAGGATTTGTGGTTTATTACCAGGTAGGCTATCAAAAGGAGACCCGGAAACGGTCCCAGCTCTCAACCACGGCCAAGACTTCGAGCTCATACAAGAGGTACATAATAATTTTGTATTTCCGCTCACTAGAAAGACAGTTCCACTCTGGTCAGATCGGTCGGTGGCGTTGCCCGTCGTGAGTAGTTTTCCACGAATTTTGCGGAAAATCAATGTGAGGATTGTCGGTCTCCAGGGACGACCTTTGGGTTCATGGATGCCAGTATAGCTGTCCTCTCGATGCACTAAGTCGGCAAGCAGCGTTAGAAGAACGGGAGGTGGAAGAAATACATTGAACGAGCTGAATGCAATGGACGACGGGAATCATTTCAGGCGACAAGTTGCTGATGGAGTCGGGCGAGAAGAGGGGAATTGATGCCGACGAGATGGAAAGGCAATGAGGTGAGGTCTTAAGCAACACCGAAGAGGACTCAGGTGCAATAGAAAGAAAGATTCGAATCCCAGCGCCCAAGGAGGTATCAGTCACAGGACCTTGTGCTAGTCGCGGAAATTCGAACCGAGGTACCGAGGCCCATATGTCAGCACGAAGGTGCAACCCTACGAAATGTACGCGGTGGAAGATATTCCCCTCATGGATGCCGAGGATTAAGGAGTAAAGATGGCGACAAGCTGCTGATGGAGTGAGAAGGGAAGAGGAGACTTGATGCGGACGCGACGAGGCGATGCTTATCCTACATCACCGGACAGGATAAAATGCTGGTGCATGCTTCCGGACAAAGGGATAGACAAGTACGTCAGTGAAGAAGAATTCTCCGATCTCGAGGGACAGATCTAAGATAGGATGGCCGAGGTGTAACAAAATACAGTCGCGACACAGATTGTTCGGCGATAGGACAATAATAAAGGTCATCGAATAGTCTTCTTGTGTTCTATCAACTTTTCTCGATCGAGTCGTAAACCATATGTTTATGATCGTTTTTCTATCGGTGGAATACAGACAATTTTAAATAAATGTCGTAGCTTGTCTACTTGCACAGGGTGACTTACTACCACACAATTGTGGCCCATTCTCGATTCGAGACGATCACGCAATCTGATCAGAATGAGTTGGGGGAATCTCAGAACTCTTATCGGCGTCATCACTGGGCACTGTGCCGCTGGAACTCACGCCCAAGATTAGACTTGGTCCACTACGACTTCTGCAAAAGCTGGAAAGACAAGAAAGATGTCCTTCCTTCTTTGTAATTGCAACGCCCTGCCTTCTGAAAGGGAAGTCAGTTAGCTTACTTCTTCAACAATCTGGTCGAACTAGGCAGCATTAGTGCCAGACATCTCGATCGCTTTATCAACAGATCTTCTGGATCCTAAGTGTGACTGCTGCTGATTGCTGGCAGTCAGCCTTGTCTTGTCTCAAGTTACATAGAACACCGCTCTTCGCCATCAGTGATCCATCACACTCTTTGCCTAACTTCCCCAGGCACCACGATCGCACTTCGCCTCCACGTCCATTAAATGGGAGCACTTAAGAACACTTCAATCGTTGGCTTGAAGGCTTGATTTCGCAAATAAATCCTTTCATTAATTGGCTCTAACCAGACCAGCTTGCCACCGCTGGACAGTGAAGTGGTCCAATCGATCACCATCAATGCAGCAACAGCAGTAGCAATATGGACCGCTAAACGCTTCCAGTCAGCATTCGTCTAGAGTGCTTTGCGTCTTCCCACCAGACAACTGCAGCGATGCCATCGTTAACTGGGTTTTGCCTGCAGCGACAATCCCACAAAGTACCATACCGCCTTACTCCAGCCCGCTTCAGTGCACACCCTTCGGCCGCCCTGACGCCGGCTCTTTAGCACCAGCCTAACAGCCATTTGAACGGTCATTTCCCACGCCCGGCGCGCTGATCATTTAGACGGCCCAGCATCTCGCAATAGCCTCTCATAAAATATCGATTATCCGGCGGTGGCTAGTCCCTGCGGGCAACTTTATGTATTCATTAGGACTGTAAACCTCCGACAATTGTATCGCGATTGGGGGACTACCGGGACAGCGACCGCGACGGCTGTGCGGACCCACCAGCGAGTCGCCAGTCCGACCAGAGCCCAAATTGAAATTCCCGATCGCTAATGACGGCCGCAATTACATATCGCGACAGCGCGCGCTCTCGTAGCCCATAAAGCAATTCCGAGGCAGAAAATTGCCATAATTTCCATCATCATCTCCATCTCCATCATAATCACCATCAGCTGCATCATCGGCAGGAGTTTATATTGCCATCGTGAATTATAATAATTCCATATGCCCCGCATGACTTTGCCGACTCGCCGCGCCGCCGGCCCGAGCTGGAGGATCCTCTCAAAAGCAGTGCGGTGTGGTGGCACGGCGGCGGCGCTGCACGCACGTAGCGATCGCGAATGTGAATGCGAATGCGAAGGCCGAGTGAAATTAATAACAAAGAGGAATCCGCATCCGAATCCGAATCAGGATCAGAATCGGAATCTGAATCTGAATCCGAGGCGGCCTAGTGAAAAACCCACAGATGTGCGAATCCGAAGCGGAGCAGCCAGCGCGCTCTGCCGCTCCATCCCGGCAGACCAGCATCACCAACATCACCAGCATCGCCAAGAGATCCATGCCTCCCATGATTGGAGATTCGGGATTCACTTGATGCGCTCCTGCACTCCATATGGGCCGGCATGGACGCGCCACGCCGCACCGCGCCATGCTCGTATATGGGACGCGGGCAATTTATGATTGGAATCAAAGACGAAGCGCGCATATGAGGTCCGCGGTCCGGCTGCGCGCATGCAGCTAATCTCTGCGATGCCGCCGCCGCCACCGCTGCGGCCCGATAATAAATTATAGACGCAGGCTTCGTTTCGTATCGTTTTTTGTTTCTTTGGTCCGCTAATTTGATAGATTGAATCTTCTTTCGGGGGAATCTATTTGCTTCTCTGATTGCTTGGTGGCGTTTTTTTTGCTTCAGTCGGCTGCTGCTGTGCCGTGGCGATGGCGTTGGTGTGCTTGTGGGCTCTTTGTAGGTGGATGCAATTAGCGAGAGAGCGGAGGCTCTTCCTGAATGAGCAGCGTCTTGTACGTTGTGCGCGCGCGCCCGTGTGCAGGCAAGTTCATTAAGGGGAGTCTGGTCCGGCCGGCTGATCACTGATGGCTGGAGGATTTGTTTTTGCACGGATGACACTCGGTGAATTTGAATTACCTCATAGGCGAGTCGTTAAGACGGGAAGGTTCATTAAGCACGTCGTAAAAAGCGTCATGTTTGAGGTGCATAAAGTGCGCTGTGGCCGCAGGGCTTGTGCGAGATTTGATGGCTTTTCATATTGTTTGTGGACCGTGGCCATTGTGTTCCGGGCGCACAATTGGACGTTGCTCAGCTGAGTGCTCGTAAAAAAAGGTTCGGAGGTACTCATTTGGGGGCAAAAAATTCCAAACCACGTCCAGTTGAAGTGCATTTCCTCATCGGCGGCAATGTGGCCACACGACTTCGCCTTCGTTTGGTGAAGGACATTCCACTCGAGATGGGCAATTTGCCTCGCATTATAACGGCGGCTAAACATCGACTTGGCGCGCAGTGAATTCTTGCCCTTCTTTCGGATAGTCGGCGCTGTCAGGTGATTGTTGAGAAGGTTCAGTGCAGTCAGGATCTCATGAGTGAACTATAAAAGAACAGCTGCACGTTAATTGTCCGGTTAAACTAATTTGGAGCCGATCTTAGGGCTTCATATGCACAGCCTTATGTTAATGAGGAGGTTGGAGAATTGAACCAACAATTATGATCAGTTTGCTCCGTTTCATGTTCCTGTTGCAATCATCTTTGTTTCGAGGTCGTCAATCCCATCAGATGCGCAAATGCATGGCCAGCATCATGCAGAATTGATGGACAATGGCAGAGTAGTGGACATACGCCTAGCCTCTAGAACCACTCATGCTGTGCGTGGTATTGATCCCTCAGGAATGGAAGGGACATACAGTTTTATGCCGACTCCGAACGGTGAAGCTTGAGAAATTGCTTTCTGAACATTGTTGGTGACTTGAGAAATGTGGAGGCAGTAATTGAACGCAGATATCCAAAATATCCGTGCGAATTCCAAAAGAAAGCGACGCAGTTTCCGAGCAAAATCAAAAGCACGCGCATCGACAATGTATACTTATAAGGCCTATGACCCATGGAAGGTTTGAACCTGAGCAGTAGCCGCCGTTACATCCACAAAAACTGTCTGTGTGGTGTGCTTTATTGGTTGGTGAAATAATTTGTCCGTACTTCTTTAAAACCGATGCTAGCCAGAACGTTCCAGTCAATGGTAACCGCTATAGAGCCGTGATTACTGACTTTTTCGTCCATCAGTTGAACAATCATGATGTGCAGGAGCTCTGGTTTCAACAAGACTGCGCAACGTGTCACATAGCTCGTGCCACAATTGATTTATTGAAGGAAACGTTTGGTAACCGCATAGTTTCACGTTACGGACCTGTGAATTAGCCAAGATCATGCGAATTAACTGCCACTTGGAGGACAACATTCGCCTCGTTATTGCCGATATACGACCACAAATGTTGGAAAACGTCATCGAAAATTGAACCTCCAGATTAGACTACGTCCGAGCCAGCCGTGGTAGTCATATTCCAGAAATCGTATTTAGTTATAATGCCACAAGATTATCTTTCGAATAAACTAAATCTCATGTCAATTCAAGAAAAGCATCTTTGTTTCATTCCATTTCAAAGTGCAATGCCTCTAAAAAACACTCTTTATTCAGGAAAACTGGAAAAATAAAACAGCCATGAAAGATTAAGTAAACTATGTGACTTTGGCTAGTCCTACAAAAAATGCTCCGAAATAAGGCCATCATCATCAGGCATGTGCAATAGTGGAACTCAATAACCCATACAATGAACAAAATGGCGGCCGGAAGTGGACTTTATATGGAAGACACTTAGTTATTGAATGTGGCTCCTAATTGCATTAGCCCTTATTTTTGTATATTATATTCTAAATCAGTATGCTTGATCCGGTTGTTTCATCAATTTTTTTCCAATTCTTGTGTATTTCTTTTACCTTACAATTCGTCCGCCAAATGGCCATTCTACCGCATTGTGCGGCTGTCAGGTATTACGGCGGCACTTCTGTCTGTGGTGAATGTTTTCTGGTGGAACACCGATAATTTTTGCTTGTTCACATGTTCCTTAATAAGGATCGGAGCCTCATCGGAGAAGACGATATTCGGCAACAGGCAACTTGTGTGTAAACAAAGCAGCTACATTGCTCTGTCCCTTCTATTATTTTGCTGCTGCGCTGCAAGAACGTGTACCTTTTGGTACTTTAAGACTTCCAAGCTCATTTCTGAGTATGTATTGTATCCGGTTCCTTGATATGTTAGGCCCAGCTGCCAATTTGTTGCCACTTCGACGCGGATTCCGTGCAAGTCGGGCCTTTACTTTTCGAACCATTCCTTTCGATGTTGCGGTGCGCTTTTGAACACTTCCTTTACTCGAATAGGGATATCGACATTAATTAAACTTATTTAAATTTATTTTCTTTCTAAAACCCTCTTAATTAATCGGGCAGCTGTGCCCTTGATAGAACAACTGACCAATGAGGCTGAATTGACAGCTAACTTATGCACGTAATTATTGCTGTGATGGCATGCTTTGGGGATCGATTGAACTTTGGTCGTTGCTTGCGACGGCGCGTATCTGCTTGTTGTTACTGGTCCGCTGAAACATTGTATTGGGTTAACATGTGCCACCCCATGTTGGCTATACAGTTGGACACATAGTTGATCGAAGAAATGTCAAATTCAGTCACTTTTATTAATTTCTGTTGATTGCCTTATGAGATCTGTATACAATATACATACATACCTATTGTGGGCGGTATAAAACTGTTATCAGTCTCTAGCACGCCTTCAAAGACACTTGACAGTCTGACAACAATTTTAGACGAAAAATGGCAAGTGACCCATCTCCTTTTCTGGCATTTCAACATTTTGATTGACCCATTCTCGGGAAATAAGTGTGTTAGAACTTAGAAGCCCATGTTCATTTGAATTCTATGCATCTCCCTCCCAACAGTCCAGGCACACTGCAGCAAAACCAATTTCCACTAAACGAAAACCAATCGAGAATTTGATATTCCGAAATTTCCAAAGAAAAGCCAAGTCCCCCCACCCAAGTCCACAGCACACAAACGTCCGCCCCATGAATCCCAATATCTTGTCCCCAAACAAAAGGCCAAACAAAACTCCACTTACCGCTGCCAGCCGACCAAAGCAGGCGCAATCAATTTCAATTTTAAACTGACCCAGCTGACCATTTGCCCAATCATCGATTATCATCACAGATGCCTGACTGCTTCACTGCCTCGCAGTGCACCAGCGCTGAGCGGACCAGTGCCAACAATGAGGCTCCGCTCACATTTTGTGCACAGAAACACTTTATCAATGCGGCTGTGATGAGCCGCAAAATGCTTCCGCCGCATTTCGACATTCGAGTCCGGTCATCTGGAAAATCATCGACGTATTACGAAGAGACTCTAATTTTGTATCTCTTTGTGTGCCCGCCAGGCGATGCTCCGAAGGGGTGGCGCAACATCCGCTCCCCATCCCCATTTCTCACAGTCCATGGGCTATTTAAGAAACATAAATCAACAATTGGCCTGTGCCCGCCTCCCCCCGGGGCCGGCTGACTCCAAATCAATATCGATAATGCACCGACGACATCGGGACGCACACCGGGGTGCTCCAGGGAGCTGCGCAGAGCTGGTTAGCCGGGACCCAGGACGGACGGAGTGACATTTTTATGCCAGCAATTTATTTTAATGTCATCGCCAATCCACGGCACACATGGACCGTGTGTGTGTGTGCCCCACCTAGAATGCAGCTAGAGCCGCCCCACGTTTTAGTGCTCCGCTCCGCAGCGAGCATCCCAAGTGGTTCGGTCCTGGTACTGGTCCAGCACTGTGCTGGTTTTAATTATGATTTTTTTTTGCGCTGAAATTATTTCCTAATTAATCAGCCTTGACAGGCATGTACGCGACGAAAGCATCGTCGGACGTTAATGCTGTGTCAACATGTTGGATCCGCAGTGCCTTGGCGTGGCGCGGCGCGAGTGCGAGTGCGAAGGGAGTGTGAAGGAGATGAGGCAGCGTCATCTCGAGTCGCCACCGGTTTGTCTCGGCTGACGTTGGACGACTTAAGCGACACGATAATTTGTCATTTCTGGTTATTTAATTAATAATTGCAACCGACACTCGTACATATGCACATGGCACATGGCCTGACAGGACTGGAACAACAGGCAGACCGTCGGTAAGGAGAGCTGCGGCGGTTGGCCGAGTGCACGAACGCAGGGGTATGCCTGTGCGTGATGTTTGTTGTACTAAACGACGATGTTCACGACCAGATGCCGCGCCAGCCAGATTGCAGGCGACAGGAGAAGGGCTTTGACTTGCAACTGGAGACCTGTCAACGAGGTGATTTGCCTTTTCAGCAGCACATGGCTTCGAAGGGATGCTGCTCTGCCCTGGTAGCTGCTTGCGTCTGTCATCCTTGGAAGGGAGATTAGTCAAAATATGATCCACGTTGTAGCAATCAGACAGAACTTCGAGGTTCTGCTGTTGCGTCTTGTGTGTAGTTCTTATTTTCGGTCCACGGCCACACACCGCGAAGACAAGTTTTCAGAATTTGGGTGAAAAGAGTCGCTGCGTGGAAAAGAGGGTAAAGAGGTAAGTAGGCTTACTTCAGTTGCTTGCACTCTGTTGAAGCATCAGCGGCCAGAACTGGGGGAGCTCAGCTGTGAATCTCAATAGGAGGGACATTTGACTGAATTTGCTGGTGATTAAAGATTAGAAAATTATCGATAAATTGCTGAAAATAGCGATAAAATAGGAAGAAGCGTGACCATTGTTTCTGGGCCTAGCTTAAACTCCAACCACACGTTTTGTGCGTGCTATTGTTCTTTGACGATTGGGTGCGGAAGCTTAAGCAAAATTGCAAACACCAACTGTCGTTTAGAGCGATTCATTCAAAACTGATCTCCGGTTGGGATGTTACAAAGGAAAAGTTAACGAAACTTAACGAAACTGCGCGACGTCATTAGTAGGGTCAAAATGATTCCCATTTTTCTGTATTCTTTCGATTTCTTAATTTGACTTAAGACCTCTTACGTACATTATGGTATAATTCTTAGAAGAGCCCCCAACTGAGTGGCATTCATAGACAACACTTCTCAACGAGCTCATCGTGGTTATATACAGAGATGACTTAATATGACAAATCAAACGGAGTACAATAATGGCACAGCTCTAGCTCTTACTCCAGCTAGGACTTGCCTCCAATTTCGTTGAATACTCCTCTCCAAATGTGAACAGAATCGATTACCGCCAGCAATACTCTCGCCTTTGAAATTGTCAGTGGTTCTGTGCCATAAAGCAGGACTGGGATTATCAATGTTTTGTCCTATTAGTCAACTTGCATTGACACCAAAGACACGTGTTTGTACTATGTACGGCGACACCGAGTAAGACGGAGTTCCTTCCCAGAGTACGTCGAAGTTGTAGCTGCCCAGTGGATGATCTGACCACGTCTTCGTTGGTCTGCGTGCTTTATTAAGGACAGCATATTATGCATTTTGCCCTCCTCTACCACAAGAACGTAATGCTTCGGTTTGAGCCATATGCATATGTACGTTACTCAGTAACAAATACGGACATACCATTGGCTGCAGCGCCTACTGAAGTTGCTGAAGCTGCAGAAGCTCGTTCTCGTGGTTGAAACCCCTTATGAATGTCGCAGAGAGTTCGTTACCGACTTTGATGGACTGCGAGATTTCTCCATCGTCATGCACAGCATGACGAGTTAGACGAGTTAGGCAAGAATTTCTTACACTCTCCCTTGTCCATTTCTTGGTCCATATTAACTGTGAACAAAATGAGATTTCCCACTTGAAGTCGATACAGCAACGTGAATACGAATTAGATACCGCAAAACCTTCAACACCAGAAGAGTTTCACTGCAAAGGAGTGACAAGGTGATGGGATCACTAACTGTTATGAAACCTCTGTAGCTCCTCTGTAGCATTCCAGTGTACAGCGCCCTGCCCTATGAGGCCTTGAAATCGACGAAACTATGGTGGGGTTTTGTTCGCTTTGATCATGTCATGAAACTTTTTCCATGATAGACAGAAATTCGGTCTTTATCGGCTCCTCTGTCGTGGACCCACACTTGTAAAGGGTGGCTAAATTGTAAGGGCCGATGTTAAATGTGAACCACACCTAAACGTCAAGTTTTTTTCTGCATTCCAATTTCAGACTAACTCAATTTTAACCATGGAAAGATACACAATCGAGCAACGCGTTAAAGTTATTCAGGCTTATTATGAAAATGGGCGTTCAAATCAGAATGCATATCGTGCACTTCGTGATTTGTTCGGTCAATTTAATCGTCCAAATGTGCGTACAATCGGAAATATCGTCCAAAAATTTGAGCAAACCGGGTCTGTAGAAGATGTAGAAACACCAGTGCATGCTCGTACAGCTCGTACTGCAGAAAATATTGCTGCTGTTCGCGATAGTGTGACTGAAGAGCCGTCCACCTCAACTCGTCGTCGTGCCCAACAATTGCACCTCCCACGCTCGTCGTTGATGAACATTATGCATAAAGACTTGCATTTACACGCTTACAAGGTGCAATTGACTCAAGAACTAAAGCCTCTTGACCATTTCAAGCGCCGTCAATGGTCAGAATGGTGGTAAGAAATGGCAACAGTGGATGATCAATTTTCGAAGAAAATCGTCTTTAGTGATGAGGCACATTTTCAACTCAGTGGATTCGTCAATAAGCAGAATTGCCGCATTTGGGTGAATGATAATCCAAGAGTGATTGTCGAAAAACCAATGCACCCACAAAGAGTGACTGTTTGGTGCGGTTTATGGGGCTGACGGCATCATCGGGCCGTATTTTTTCCAAAATGAGGCCAGTCAGGCAGTTACTGTGAATGGTGTTCGCTATCGTGAAATGGTAACGAACTTTTTATGGCCCGAATTGGAAGTTATGAATGTGGACGATATGTGGTTTCAACGGGACGGTGCCACTTGCCACACAGCTAACGAAACAATGGCTCTTTTGTGCGACAAATTCAATGGCCGTGTTCTCTCACGTGGTGGCGATGTCAATTGGCCGCCAAGATCATTTGATTTGACACCGTTGGATTTTTTTCTTTGGGGTTATTTGAAAGAAAAGGTGTACGTCGATAAGCCAGCCACAATTCAAGAGCTAAAGGATGAGATAATTCAGCACATTAACGGCATAGAACCTCAATTATGCTTCAGCGTCATCGAAAATTTGGACCATCGGATGGAGGTGTGCCGCCGAGGTCGCGGCGTCCATTTGGCCGATATTTTGTTCCATACATAATTGAACCATACCAATATTATCATAATGAAAATAAATGATGATAATTTCCTAAATAGTTTGTGTTTTATTCAAAATCAACATCGGCCCTTAAAATTTAACCGATGTTTACATAAGTTTTTTACAAACGGCTCCACGCATTCCAACTAGACGGCAGAGAAGTTCTTGAATGCGATGTTAAGGAGATTGGAGTTGGGGAAGTCATAGAGGATCCTACAAGTGGATCGGCAATTAAAAGTGAGATTTCACTTGACGGCCATGCTCACAACAAATCATACAAATGAGCTCTGGCATACATCCAATAATATCCTCAACGGACATCGTACGTATTGAGTAGAAAATACGAACACAAACCTCTACTGCCACCAACAGTAATTTCAGAGTTAAGGCGTTTGGGACATTTATTTGGGAACTGATCATGCTGTTGGCTGCTGTTTGGTAACGTAAGGGATAAAATTGACAAGACAGCAGTGCCAAGATCAATTCAAAATGTATTCAAAATTATTCGATTTCATAAACATCACGGAGCATCATGGAGCGATATACAGTCACTCACAAAGGTAAGTAGACACATGTAAATCACTTAGAGTGATCTGTCAAAATATCCATAATAAATGATCAATGTGGTATCCACTGCTCAATAAATGGATGGGTTTGGTTACTTAAACAATCTAAAAAGTAAGCGTCAAAAGCGTGTGCAAGCAAAGCTTAAAAGGGCCATTTGTTGGTAATGTACATTTTATTGGATTTTTGGTGTATGACTTACTGTTCCTATAGTTTTTGCTTGTTTTAAGTACATTAGGTACTATTTGCTGTGGAAAACTGCGTCCTTGGAGTCCCGTTTGTCGCGAGCACACTCAACTTTACGCTGTCAACTTACTTTTGTGAGTGACTGTAGGATTCTTCTCGAAAATGTAATTTCCCCCTCTTAAGATAAAACTTTTCCACTGTCCGTCATTCTTCTTCTTGAATACTGTGATGGCCGATATATTCTTAGACATTTGCAGATTTCTTGCCCTTCAAATTATTCATAGCTCCCCTCAAAACCCATCTCACAGTCTTCAGAGAAGAAAATCCCAGAGAATTGACATCGCCCTTCATCACCTGCTGCCACATCTCCTCCATCACTCGAATTATTCAGAATTACCATTCAATTCGCACGAATCCGCAAATCAAACAGACAATCATCCTTTTCCTGAATTTGTCAACACCTGTCCACTTTCTGACAGCCAAGAGCCAAAACTTTAACGTAATTGTGTCACTTCCGAGTCATAAGATGTTCAACAAAATGTACATATTTCCCGATTCCCATTGATCCCTGAAATACACACATTGCAGTCCGTTGACAGATTTATTAGCACCTTTCCTCCACCGGCAGCAAGGACGAACGTTCCCCTCCAACTTACCCTCACAGCAGTCATGGAGGAGGAAAAGAATAACACAAAAATTGCTGAAAACACTTTCACACACTTGCCGGTGTCCTGTGAGTGCCTGTCACACTGTGTTTTCACAATCGGGACGATTGCTCAATTTTTGTCCTCCATCTCAGACGCCCGCCCCGGATGGAAGATACTACGAGCACATCAGCAACCGAATGTGACCACCATAAATTAAAAATTTTGTTCAATAAATTCATCCTTGTCATCAGATCGGGCAGGAGGACGAGTGTGGGGAAAGAGACGCGAACGGCAGAGCTTGTGATGGTCTCGGGGAGGAAAATACTTGTGGCATATCCTGCGGGCCTTAAACTTGTGTACATGACTATCGTTTTATCGGAATTATTGATCATTCGGTATTTGTTGTCATTCCTCTGCAAACTGTTGAGTGATTTTGACAAGTTACATTCTCTTGCAAGCCAAGCATGATGGCGATTTGTGTAGGAAGGATTGATGCTTGTGCAGTGTTTGTTTGTTGATAACAAGGCTACTAATGTCACGAAAAGAAATAGCTTCTCACAACCGACGGACTAATTATGCTGTCTTATCGCTGCTGTCATGTTCTTACAGTGACAACAGGGGACAATATGAGTCCAACCTATACGGAGAAGGTTGTCTCGTCGTTTTCTACACTTCGGATTATTTAGTCCTGGGACTCTAAAAATTCCCTTTTGTGGTCCTGTGATAGTTCTAAACGTTCAAATTGATTTCGGCTCAATTTGTCTAGCAAAGAGGGAAAAATGCTCAAGCAAGCTCAAGCAACCCTCGACCACTCGAAAATGCCTACCACTACGACAATCCACCTCCCATGCCAACACATAAACAATGTCTGGCCACTTATTAACAGTGTCTAGAAGTCGACCGTAGTTGCTTCGATCTGTCACCTATTTTTGTACATTAGACCTGACAAGTATCGTAAAACGATTGCCTATAGTGAGTACAGTGCGTACGAGAGGATCGGCCCTGTTATCATTGGCTGTCACGCATTTCCGACAATCATTAAGACGCAGAATCTTGAGATGAACGATGCCAAGGCGCACGAAAATACGGGAAGACGTCGGAAGAACCGACTTGAATCTGTACTCAAGTTGGACTGATTTGTAGGAGATGTCCATGTCTGCAACTGCTCGTCGCATTATCCAGATAAAAGGAAGACCACATAAATTCTGCATTTATTCTCTTAATGTGATCTCCTTCTAGATCTTCATAAGACCCAACCCTTGATCGGGCACTGTACAACCGAAACAGCGATTAACTACATTGTTGTGAGAAGCCTTAAAACACACAGTCATCGGACGTTTATGGGATCTCTTCGGGCGGTAATTGCACGAATTCGCGCAACAATGTTGCACTGAACAAACTGCACCGTTGTGGTAATCACCTGCATCTGGCAGCGCGATCTCTGGCGAGGACATACCCATGACTTATGGGCGCAGACCACCAGAATTGTTCTGCTCTTTCCGATGTGTCGTGGTGCAGACGGGCGTACTGAGTCCAAGGAGCTGATTGCGGTTGCTGAAGCATTATGACGGGTGTCAACTGCAGAGGTCGGATACGTTTATCACGGAGCGGTGGACAATCTTGGAGTGAATCTGTGCAAAACGAATGACGGTCTGGTCTGGTGGAGCATCGAATTGGAGAAGCTGTTCTCCGCTGAACTCTGGGATCTGGGGATAATTGGGTGGCAAAAAAGAATAAAGGTTGGATTCGAAAAAAACACGGGCTTTTATTTTCTTAAATCAATGAACCAGCAGCAAAACCGAAAGATTTCTTCGACAAAAGAGAACAAAACACTCTTCGGTCCCGCGCTCCCTCACATCATCTGTCTAGATAGCTGAAGTCGCCCATGCTAATCCAGTTGCCGCAACACAAAGGTGAGTTTTTCGTTAATTCTAGGAAAATGCGTTCACACAAAATCCACAGTTGGTGCCACTTGTAGGGCTTCGCCCACAACTCTTTCGCATAGCAGGCGAAAAATCGGAATTGGAACAGACTTTTTTATGAGCACGGCCTGCGGCATCCCATTCGACTCAAACTTGCTTAGAAAGTGATTACCGGTTTATGGCCACGAAACACTACAAACGAAGTCCAAACACCATCGCCTAACCGCGCTGTCCCTTGTAATATTACGATGCTCCCAGATACTTTTCGTTATGTTCTGATATAAGCTCACGTTTACTTAAGTTATCACACACGGCCCAACCAACCAACTGGAGCAACTGAAATAAAATGCTTGAATCATAAAAACCACTTTCCTTAGTTTCGTTAAGTTTCGTTCAGTTTTTTTAAATTAGAAGAGCTGTTGTGAGCGAATTCCCAAAAACAGCAGGTATGTTTTGCAACAGTAAGCAATTGCCTATGTAACCACTGCTCACAGTTTCGTGCAGTTTCGTCCATTATTCATGTGGAAATAAAAACAAATCAAAATGGCTGTTGGTATTGGAATTCTGGAAAAGCAATTGTGGACACATTAACCATGCTTCTGTCTACTTTTCGTTCTTCTCTGCCAAAAGCTTACGTTTACTTAAGTCAACTTCAGTTCAAGAATTGTCGCAATAATGTTGATGACGTTTGAAAATTTCACGATTCCACCAAGCGCCATACTACTTCCCTGGCGTGACAAAATCTACGAAAAAGGATATAAATTTCATGCTCTCCCCCCAGCACAATGACTACAGATTCAGATGAAGAGCACAATCCATGAAAGTATTACATTAAAGCAGCACAAGACGAAAGACGCAAACGAATACAAGGCGCCTTCAAAAGCAGCAAATCCCAAAGCGCCGGCAAATCTTTTTGCCTCCCTCTCAATCAGTCGAATCCTTTCTAATTCACTTCGTCTTTCGTTAAGCGCACAGCAGCCAACCCTTTTTTTACCGAGAAATTAAAATAATAGAAACCAATCCAATTCCCCGTTTCGGTAGTAAGCGCCTTACACGTCTCTCCGAGCTTCCAGACTAACGAAGAACAACAGGACAACACACCCACACTCACACCCACACCGACAGACAGCAGGACTGTGACTACAGTCGATTTGAATTTCGTGCGACATCCTGTTTTGCGAAAGTCTGAGAAAAAGTGACAGAATTCCATTGAAGCGTAGCCCAGTGTCACCCAACCCCACACATCGACCGGCGAAATCCGCTCATCAATTGGAGTTGATGCTCCTCAGCGCTTGCTCCTGCCTTACCGTCATCCCGCCTTCGTCATCGGTCAGGGAATCCGTTTAAATCCGGTTAAATTGCGTCCTTCGGACAAAGGTAAGGAATGAGAGAAGGAGTGAGCTTGCTCCACCGAAGCAGAGAATCCTCAGAGAAGGAAGGAAAGGAAAAAGGACAAGGAAAACTGAAATCCAAAGAAGCGCACAAAAGGCTACACCGTCATCGTCGTCTACGACAACGGCAACGACGACCAGCGCGCAGCCAGTAATCCGATCCTGGAGAAAAACTGGATGGTCTTTGGACAAAGCACAAACCCAAAAGGAATTATCCTTCAGATACGAACGAGGAGCTCGAGGAGATGGGTGGTTGAAGCAACAGCAGCACACCAGCACAATCACTAGCAGCAATTATTTATGGTCTGCTGCCCTTGAAGGAGACATAAATTGACAAATAATTGGAGGTCTATTCCGAAAGATGATTTATTCGGTACGGTAATGGCCGTAACTATGCACAAAGTGGGTACCCATTCGGCCTCGGGCGACGAATCTCCGACGACTAAACGGTCGGAGAGCATGGGCTGGGCGGAGGCGGCGGCGGCGGCGGTCGGCGTAAGGGAGAACCGACGGAACGGAACCAGGATGCATGCAATAACAATAATCATAATCAACGCCTGCGGGGGCCAAACTGCTTGTTTCGCCTCTCAGAGACCGTGGCCAAGTGGATCCACCCCATCGCTGCCAACCATTCGACGTCGCCATCGCTGTTGCCGTCGCCCTTGCCATAGCCATTCCCATTACCAACAACTTGGGCAGAACTATCGATAGCTTCACATCTTATCGAGAGTTGTAGATCGCTGCGTAACAATCGACCAGACCATAAAATTACCACATAATAATTTCTCTCGATGCACGGGAGGGTGGACTGCTGGTCAGTGGGTTGTGGGCGCTGGTGCTGGCGCTGGCGCGGACTCTGACGATGGCGATGGCGTTGGAGTGAGGGATTGCCAGCGAGTGTAATTACAGATGCGGCTTATACACACGCAGATAGCGGAATGCCAACGGAATTCGATTGATGAGCAATTAGTCCAATTGCGAGAAATTGATATCTATTTGAGTGTGCACCGGCCTGGGTGGGGGCCGGCGATGAGCTGTAATGCGAGATTTATGCGATTGCTGAGTTGGCGTGTGCTCGATGCACGGACGATTATTCCCCAAATCATCTGCGGATGGACGGTCACAAAGTAGTTCGCCTAGTCGGGGTACATGATTTGATTTGGGATTTCCACTGCTGCAGCTCAACTGTTGCTGATTGTGGCTCTCTTTTAAAACTCTCCGCTGTTGAGGCGCGCTTAGGTCAGGGGAGTGTTTCATAAATTTTCGACGAAAGGATTGACGGCTAATTGAAGTTAAAAGGGCATCGCTTTGTTGACAAAAAAAAAATCAACCAGCAGACGTCCTTCAGACACGAAAAGGGGATCCATGTGGGTGGGGTTTCGTGCCATTGGATGGTGGCTCGAGTTCGTGGACTGATGACATTTTGAATAGCATTATTTGGATGTCGCAGACGCCGCCGAGTTCTTTGAATTGACAGAAGTTTGAAGGTCAAACAGAACCCACTCATGTAGAGTGAGGTGTTTTTTTTTCTGTCAAAAGCCTGAAAAAGGGTTGTGATTTAGGCGTTAGACATACAAAAACATCGGCTTTGATTGTTCTGGCTGGCACGCTATGGTGTAGTGGATAGGTGCGTCGACCGCATATGCTGGATGGTTCGTAACGAGCATCATTGATTGTTCACTCCGCCACTCAAAACCCACAACAGGAACGGTTGCTTGAGGCTATGCCCAGAACCACTCGGACGCCATTGTACCAATTAAGTACAAAGAAGGAACAAGATTTCCTCAAAAAGACAGGATATTAGAAACGCATTGCAATATAGAACCATCGGAGGTAAAATTATGGGGCGAGTGCTTTCAGACAAACAAGTTGTATAAATTTTAAAGGGGTCACCAGCATTGTAGAGTCCTGCGTGGGCATGATAATGTCAACATTTCTCCTGGCACTGAACGCGTACTGCACTCGTTTGATAGCAATTTTGATGGAAATAGCTCATACAACATCTGTGTCTCTTCTATCACAAACTCAGAAATTGGACACCGTGGTGTAGTGGGAAGATGCGTCGTCTCCTAGGGGCAGTCTGCGTTAAATTTGAGAACACAAGCATCTATCTTTCTTGTGTCTCTGACAATCCTCAGCGAGATATTGAACTCTGAGGAGTCGCCATTAGACTTGAATTCATGAAGCACGAGTGCTCGTTGTAGAAGCCAGGCACAAGTGCACTTTAGACCCACTGGTAGTCCACTTTACTTTTTTTGTTGGTTTTACTTATCAGGCCATCAGTGCAGGTTCTGCGCCTCGTAATCGCTGACGGTCCTGGACAGCCTGCTACAAGCCATCAGGATCAAGCTGTCTTCCGTCCGCGATTACTTGGTCTGTGTTCGGAAGGTTTGGTCTTCTTCTCCTTCTCGAACCAAGGTGTTCAGGCCTTTGATGTGGCCAAGCCCAAATTCTGTGGTGGTGCATGCTCCTTATCAGAAAATCGCCACCGGCCTTGAAGAGCTCAGATGGTAAACCATCTCAGACTGCGGCTTTGTTATTCTTTAGCGTTATAATTGTTGTGCCATGTTCGTCTGCATGGGCCTTAAAATGGGCCAGCTCAGCTTTGTAGTAGATTAGTTGGGTGGGGTGGGAAAATATCCCCTGATCGCAATTATTGTGATTTGCCCCATTTAGAGTTCGCGCAGGAAAACTGAGTTCATAATGAAACTTAGTACGTTTTTTGAGTGAACTAGCGGTCATTTTCTCCGCTTCAATACAGTATCCGGCCATGTGTCGATGACGTGTACTGACTAGGCAGATACAGTGACACAGTATGTGTTCTGCAGTTTCTTTGTCCTCGGTACACATTCTGCAGGTGTCATCTTGTGTTAAACCCATAGGTTTGAGGTGTTTGTTAACTGGGCAATGTCCTGTAAGAAAGCCCGTGGTTATAGGAATCTGACTCCTGGTGAGCCTGAGGAGTTGTTGTGTTCTGTTAAGAGAGGTAGTTGGTAGGAACATTTTGGCTTGTCTGTTACCTTCCGTTTGTGTCCAGTGATGATTGGCCATGCAACTGACCCAATTTTTTATACAGCTCTGAGTCGCAGAATGGTCGTGGCAACTGTGATGCTGATCCCTTTCCGGCTAGTAGGTCTGCTCTTTCGTTTCCTGTGTGACTGCTGTGACCTGGTATCCAAATGAGGTGAACCCTGTTTTGTGTTGGCCAGCTGGTGTAATTGTTGTAGGCAGTCCCATACCAGCTTTGAAGTGATTTTATAGCTTTATGAGGGCTTTCGAAAGCTGAGAACAGCAGCTTTGCTGTCAGAGAGGATACAGATGTATTTGTTAGTAGCTCTGTCTATATATTCTCTGAGGCAGAGTTCAAATGACAATAGCCTTGCTTGAAATACGGACTTGTGACAGTCCATGTGTAGTATACTCCAGCCCCAATGCCTTCATTTGTGTTGGAGCCATCTGTGTACCAGATGTGGGATTCACTGTTGAAGGTGGGTCTATTTTGTTCCTAAGAATGTCGTGAGGGGAAAGTTTCCCTGGCTAACGACATTTGTCTACGAGAGGTATTTTCAGGGTTTCATTCCTGTTCAGTTCATTAGGAATGTCAGGGTGAATGAGCCTGGAATAAGAGTCATCCTCTGTGATGAGCTTGTAGGCGCTGATCGTAGCTTCTTTCTTTAGCTGTAGATGATGTAGAGGTGGTACATTTGTGATGACTTCTAGTGCTGCTGTGGGGTGTGTTTCCTCATTGCCCCTGTGATGCTGATACAAGCCAGTCCTTGCAGTTTGTTGAGCTTGGCTTGCACATTTGTATGTTTTGTTTTATACCACAAGACGGTTGGAGCGTAAGTGAGGATTCAGCTTTGTAGTAACTCAAAGATTGAATGTGTCCTGGGCTTGGGGCTCGATATTTAAAAAGTAAAAGGTTGTGTGCATCAGGGATCCGTTTTGTCACCGACCATACAAGGTGCACTATCTTTTATCCGTACAACCGTTTTGCAAACAGTCACTTTTTGGCCATGTAATGATGTTTCACGGATCTCGTGTGAACTCTCCGTTCCCCAAATGTGGCAATTTTGCGTGTTAATGTCACCAACGAGTGTTAAATGCGCCTCGTTGGTCGTTGAAATTTGCCTCCATAAATCAGGTTCAGTGTACACCAGTGCATCGGCTATGTGGCCGTATTTCCGACGATCAGGTGCTGGGTGTCGATTTGCACCCTCTTCAGATTTAGAGTCAATGTACCTGCCCCGTGACTTAATACTCAGTCCAGATCCAAAGAACAGCGATATTGGGTGTCTAACGTTGACGATGCTCGACAAATTACAAATTGTGGCTCACACGTCACCTCTCATCTATCCCTCTAGTCAACACATCCACCCTAAGCCCATCCATGCTTCTGCCAATATCTGTTGCTCTCGCCTCGCTTATCCTCCTTCAATCTTTCCTAAATGCACTTCAAGCAAAGCCCCTATGAAGGCAGAGACAAAGTTCACAACCGCCCGCCACTATCGCAACCCATAATGAGAGTCATCATGGTTGTCCTACCATATCCCGTCTCGTATCGTTGTTAAAGAAAATCTTGACGGCACGACATTATACCATTATGCCAGTGGTTGCGTCAACAATTGCGCTAAAGTAACCGCAACCGCACTGACAACACACTCATCGCCTCTCCATTCAACATCCAATTAAAATCGAAGGACGAACCACAAAGCAACCAGCCACCACGAGGACAACGTCAACCAGACCCCAGCCAGCGACATTGTCAGCGGCACAGTCAGGACACACAGACATAAGGACAAGCATAAAAGGACATTGCCTGAAGGACGACGACAGCGACGACGACGACGACGACAAGCTTCATAAGTGGAAGAGATACATTCACTATGATTACATTCGAACGGAAATGACATTAAGGATGTTTACAGGACTACCCCCGGCCCCAAGTGCCCAATCCAGTGTCAATGTCGCAAAAGTATGCCGCTGTTATCTGTTCCGCAAGCGAAACGAGCGAAATCCATACGAAATCCCTTAATGATTCTCTTAGGTTAATGAAATTTCACCCCGCCCTGCCGCCGTCTGCGCCCATCGACTAGGCGTTGTCCTTCCTTCAAGGACAAACTAATTAGTTTTTTTTTTCTAATAAACCTCAGCCAGTGACATGACCGAGCATCGGCGCGGCGATACGCAACCGATGCGTAACGTCTTCGAGTGACGTGTTTTATGATATCCCCTCAAATTTCGCCCGCAACCATGTGTGTCCTTGACTCCAGTTCATGGGGGTGGATGCCGCCACAAAAACACCACAATCTGATTACTGCGCATTCTTCTCAGTCGACTGCTTGTCAGATTGTCAGATTGTCGTCCTCTGTCTGGTTGGGTCGGCCTTGTTGTTTATGTGTGAGTCCTAGTCCTATGCAAACAGGACGAATTAATTTATGCCCGCACACACGCAGCCACCGATCAACAGGACTCGCTTGCTTTAATGCCCGACGACGCTTGGTCATAAAAACAAAAGAGGATTTATAAAGTGCTCTTCACCCGCACCGCCAGCGGCAGTGAATGAACGCTAAGGACACACAAGGAAAGAGATAATTTCCTTGTAAGTTGTATACCAAGGACCTTGGCTCGTCGGAAACGCGCTGTAATGTCGTCCACCCTCCCCGCACCACTTTGTCTGTTTGTTTGCTTTTAACACCTTCCCGTGGCGGCGTTGAGAGTTGCAACTGAAGCAGCACAATCCTGTTGCCACGCTCGTCTCGTTAGGCGGTGAAGTGACTTACGAAAGGACTCATTTTAAGGAGCTTTTTTTTGCTGCATGCACACATCCCGCAGGACGGCGATGCACTCGTGGTGTGAAGCAATTCAAGCTAAACGACACATTTACGCAGCACAGCATGCTGCAGCTGCTTCCTTGAGCTGCATTCACATGCACTTCACCTGAATGTGCAGCCCGATCTTATCCCCTGTTGCTGTGCGACGCGACAGCTGGATGAGGGCGTGAGGCGACATGCGACTGAAATCCGATTTCATAATGAATCGCATTATGCCCGTTCCCCAGCGCTCGGCATGCATCTGAAATCCGCTGCGTTTTTGAAAGGACATTCGTTTGTGTTGTTTTCTTTTTTTTTCGTTGTTCTGCGCTAACACTCTTATCCTGCCGTGTGTCTGGCATTCCGTGCACCAGATGGGGAGCAGGGCAGCGCAGAGTGTGTGACAGTAACTAAGTTGATGCTAATTTTGTTGCTTTCTCAAGCGGCGGCAACGGCATGGTAGGTGTGCGAGTAGTGAGTCTTTTGTCACTTGGACACAATGAAATCACAGGACATTTACAATTAGTGCCGCACAAGGACACTCGCCCACCGTGGCTGCACAATTACGCCGCAGGTGCCAGACAATTGTGAAACGAGTGGAGTGTGTGTGAGCTTTGGGTTTTGCATGCAACCATGCAAAGAAGGACACCACCGTCGTCGTTGTCGTTGTCGTCGTCGTTCCGAGGGATTTATTTTAAGGGATTCTGTTTGTTTTTCTTTCACTTTTCCAGCTCTCCTCATCCGTTGTCGGTGTTTCCGGCTGGTTGTGGTTACACTTTAATTGGGTTTCTTGTAAACAACTTGATTTTTATGTGCAAGGACGTGTGTGTGTGTGTGTGTGCGAAAAGGGGAGTTGCTTTCAAGTGGAATCAGTTGTGGTAGTTTAGATGATGCCTCACATGGGATCGTTTGGAGTCGTTTTTTCTTCTTTATTTTTGGGTTTACTCTTGGTCTCTAACGTCACACTCTAATTGCAGAACTGGTGGGTTGGCAGGTAAACTTTAAGGGCCTCTCTGCAATCCATGAACGATGAAAGAGTCGTTGAGCACGTTCACTGGCATGCTTTAATTGTGCACGTAGACCGTAACGATTGTCTTAAGTTTAATTTTGACTGCGTCTGGTTTCGTCCTGTTTGTCGGCATGAAGCAGAGCTCCAGTCACCATCGCTGATTAAGAAGCCAAGAACACGATGAGCCAATAATTGATTGGAACCAACTCAGTCGGCGCCTTTGCCAACATCTCCCAGGCAGGTCCTCGGATAACCTCGAATTCTTGGAATGTCTCGGCACCCCTTTCTCGCATGAGTTATTAATTCGTAACCCGTGGTGATAGAGAGAAGCATACCCACTTAAGCTTGCGCATCTAGGAGGTCCATTTAGAATCGATTGCTCATGATGAGGAATGACACATCCACCCGGGCTATATGCCGCCCAACAAGTAGCCCCGTCATATCTTGGCATGCACTTCAGGTCATTAATTACACGACGCCGTTGTCGGGGAACTTTGAAGCGTGTCTCAACAAGGACCATCTCTCGGAGAGAAAAATAAGCGTCCACCGTTGATTGTCATACCGCCCGAGGACACTTGGAGCCGTTGCATTGGCCCCAGTTCGCTACATATCCCCGATCAATTTGTCACTGAGTAAAAAACGAGCGACCTTCCTGCGCCAGCCACAGACACCACATCTCGATGCCCGACTGTGAGTGAAGCGTTCAGCTTCCGAGAGTCCACCAGCAGCAGCCACCTGAACTGAATACGCAATTTGTTGGGCAATTTATTAATATTCCATTAACATACCCGCTCCTCACAGAGGCACCTCCTCGGCCGCGAACCTGCTGCTGATCAGAGCAGCGCGTCTTAGAATGCACCGTAGGCGAGCAGTGTGTGTGCCCGGTAGTGGTGGACGCCTCGAGAAATCTCTGAGATATGATTTATGTGATTGGGCGCGATTTGAATCGAGAGACTCACTGAGTCAGTCTGCATTGGGATTGAGGACATGGCGATAAGTTATTATCCTGTCGCTGGAGTCAACGTCAGTGATTAGTTTCCGCAGCAGTGCATCCGGGAATCTGGAATTGTGGCACTCGTTCTTCAGTTGAATTGATGGGCCTTGATTTCTTGGAACTCCCTGCTTGAGGATGAGGATGAGGATGAGGATGAGGATGAGGATGAGGATGAGGA